>CM077670.1:347686122-357686122 GCA_039707655.1 Elymus sibiricus | reverse complement strand
GAGGCTAGCAAGCTTAATTAATGCATCACCTAGCTAGATCTAACTACCTAATTAAGAATCATGAGAAAGAATTTGGTCTTTTCTAAAGAAGAAGAGAAGAGAGAGAAGGAGGAAGAGGAAGAGGGAGGAAGAAGAAGAATGAAAATATCTAGATGGATGGACAAGGAGGTCACATGTGACTAGTGTTGCGACGTAATTACTGGCATGCCTAAATTACCGAATGCCATTACAATTATGTATATCCCTGGCGTGCCGTTATTTGTCACGCCTGTGTTATGCGAGCCCCAAAGTGGAACCATAAAAATGGACCCGCAAAATATACTGCTGGCGTATGTTAATCCGCCACGCCATAGCTATAAGAATTAGTGCTGGCGTGGGTTACTATTGCCACGCCAACACTAAGTTAGGCCCGGGTATAATGTTGGGACCCACATACAAGTAGCGTTGTCTAAATTTCCTACACCAGCAATAAGCTCATAGCGATCACGTGCGAATTATGCCGACGCCAGCACTATTTGAAAAAAAAAGTGCTGACGTTGATGAAAAATGGCGCGCCACCAACGAAAGTTGTGGCTAGCCATTTCTTCACTAGTGTATCTACCACTATTAGATTTTAATCCTTGCAATTGGCGAGTACAAGGGGATTGACAACCATCTTGCCTTTGTTGGGTGCAAGCATTTTCTTTGTGTGTGTAGGTACCGCTTATCTTGTTTGTGTGGTATCTCCTACTGGTTTGATAAACCTTAGTTCTTAACTGAAGCAAATACTATCTGCTACTATAATACATCGCCTTTCCTCTTCGGGGAAATCCCAACGCCTATCACAAGTAGCACTTCATATTTACAAAGATGTACTGATCAGATTTTAGATCATTCACATTGCTTTTTAAAAGATCCCAATAATAGCTATCTATGAATAAACTAGTACGGATACTAAAAATAGAACATTACAACTTTGTAAAATTTATGCTATGACATAAGGTGCCACATAGTGCACATTTTTTTAATGCCTCAATTAGCGTATTGATCTCTTTCACATTCATCTTGTTGTTTTGTGCAAATATGTAAAATGGCAAGCCATTGTTAAACTACAGAACACCCCACGCGTTGCTGCGGGAATTGATTGCAAAAATATGTCAGTGATTTCATTGTATGAAACATGCATAGTTGAATTAATAATATATGAACTAAAAACTAAATATGAATATTATATATTGTATTTGATTATTATGTAGTCAAAAATATTTTGAATATAAGTGAAGTATATATAAGGAAAAAAATCCCATGCATGTTGAGTGTAGCTTTGATGAGGTGACATGTGTGATGAGATTGGATGTATGCATGAGATCAACTAATAATGAAAAAAATGTCATGCATGTTGTGATGGGCCTTTGATGAGGTGGCATGTGTGCATGTTAAAATAATGAGATAGTGGGGACGAAATATTTAAGTATATAGAATTTGTGAACATGTTGACATAAGTCATTGTTTATTAATGGACTATTGGTATATGTAGTTATTTATGACTTGTAAACGTAACTTTTGTATTTCTTCTATTTCTTCACCGTTCATCCTGTGCTTTGCTAGAAAACATGTCTTGGTCGTTTTTTCATTCAAAAGACCTCTGCTAGTTTTTTCATTCAAAAGACCTCTGCTAAGCCTCAACTTAAAACAAAGCATGACTTTTTTTCTCTCTATTGTTCTCTCGTAAACTATAAAGAAAAAACGTTTTTTACTGATCTACTTAAAGAGAATTTGTCAAAGTATACAAGTTTGAAGTTAGTATGAAGCTGTACTTCCATATTATCACACATGTTCCTCAAATCAAAGTGGATTTGGACAATGTTTCAATCGTTCATCCTTGTAAGTGTTCTCAAACATTCATACTTTGCTTACGTAAACTTGTGTTTACTTGCCGGTTCATAATAGTCTTGCATATGAATATCTACACATGTTAATAATCTTGTTTATGTATATCTGCTCAACTTATTATAGTACGTCGGAAGAAACACAAGAAATAGTAAACAACATGGAACTTCCAGCTAGAACCATATGTACGTTGAAAGAGATGCGGTTTGTCGTCAGTTTTGCTAACTCTAGTAACTCGCTTGTGCAGATATATGCACATGAACCAATTTCTACACCGTACAAGCTACTGATGCACACTCTGGTCAAGACCAACATTAATAGGAAATTGTTGGTAATAATTTTATTTGATTCAGCGTTCATAGTACAGTCTTTGTTATTTTAAATATGTCATACCATGTAACAATTGTGTTATTGCAACAGAGACTCCCTAGTCGTGTTCTGCCTGATCAGATGGATCGACATGGTGAAATGAGAATTATTATCTATCCTGATACCGACTTATGGTCGATATACTTGACGCCAGAGAAAGATGGACGTCTCGTCGTACTGGATGGATGGAAAGATTTACTTTGCTTCTACAAAATGGCAGTTGGGGACAGACTGCTCTTCGTGATCCACCACGGAGGTGACGAGGTTCTCCTCTTTGTCACACCCATGCCTGGGCAATCTGTTTAATCTGAAAATTCGGATGAAGAGTAGTTCTATGCTGCTGTTGTACGTCATGTTCATGCTCGAACACTCCTACTCGTGATGTGCGATACTATTGAAAACGACGTTGCTGATATACCAAATGTTTGTTCTATGTCTAAACTTTTAATGCTATATTATTCTCCGTGATCATATTTTCCTATTCCCGCTTTATTTCAGAATTAATATATAATTTCATATTTCAGTAAAATGATAGCATGGATAATTTTTTTAATGGATTTCATTACGAGTATCTCAACTCATATCCATTAGAAAAATAAAAAACTACATTTTTAAGCCCACCGCATCATTTTTTTATCCTTTTCCCAACCCGTTGAGCATTTCCTGTGACGCTACAAATCGTTGTAGAATATGCACATAGTGACAGCCAAATGTGTTGCCTAAAACAAGGCCAGAACGTCATCAATGCACCCAAGGAAGTTGATCCGGGAGGAAATCAGCCGGTGACGGTTAACCATCATAAAAAATGTTCTTGGGTGACGGTTTTCGTCACTGAATATCACATATTTTGTAGTGGCCCTGGCCAAACACTGGCCTGGCCGTTGCGCTTGGCTATCACCTAGGATCAAGACTAGCCCCATAGATCAACACTAGTGTTTCCTCCACACTTTGTTCTCACTCGTGCCCACTCGGAATTAACTTCCCAGACGGCCACCCATCCTCAAATCGCTCCAATCCAAGCACACCTAACTTTGAGGTTCCTTGTGAGTGGGCTCCCGAAAAAGAAGGCGCACCTTGTTAATATGAGTAGTCTATCATTCTTATTAGCCGGGATGTCACATCCTTCCATGAATGTCTCCTCTTTTCCTCACGCATCCCACGTATGCTGCTTGTCCCTCTTGAGCTTCGTCCGTTATGTGTGTGGCACGCTGCACCAGCTACTCGATTGAGGAGCAACGACGACTGCAAGTGGCCTGCCTGCTGCTGCAAATCGGCATCGTTGATACAAGCCAGCATACGACGCGACGCAGATGAGCCAGCACAACATGGCTTATGCTGCACGTCTCATGTTGTAACCGGCGAGTGAAACATGAGTCAAACGAGCGGGTTGGCTGATGCGGGCAGATCAGGCAGCAGTCATGCGCGGATCCAACGGTCGCGAGGCGACTGATGCGATGTGCGCTTCCGCCAGCCGACGCATAGCACCGCTCCTAAGATTGCCCATAGTGGTAGTAATTTCAGTAGTAACATAGGGTCCAACTCGGCAAATTTGGTTATGTGGCAATGATTTAATAAGGAGAGAGATGATTTGAGTAACATAGCTAGTTACTGATACGTCCATTTTGCATCATGTTTTACTACTGTTATTTATAGTGTTTTTAATCAATATAACACTTTGTGGAGATATTCTAATGCCTTTTCTCTCTAAATATGCAAGATTCACACAAGGAGGGAGAATACCGGCAGCTGGAATTCTGGACCTGAAAAAGCTCTGTCAAGATACCTATTCTGCACAACTCCAAATGAGCTGAAATTTTCTGGAGAATTATTTTGGAATATAAAAAAAATATTGGAAGCAAAAAGTACCAAAGGGGCCACCCCCCAGGCGCGCCCTGGTACCTCGTGGGGCCCCTGGCCCACTTCTGGCCCCCATTTTCTGGTATATAAGTGCATTTGACCTAAAAACATATAGAGAAGACTTTCGGGATGGTGCGCCGCCGTCTCGAGGCGGAACTTGGGCAGGAGCACTTTTGCTCTCCGGCGGAGAGATTCTGCCGGGGAAACTTCCCTCCGGGAGGGGGAAATCGTCGCCATCGACACCACCAGCGACCCTCTCATCGTGGGAGGGCTAATCTTCATCAACATCTTCACCAGCACCATCTCATCTCAAACCCTAGTTCATCTCTTGTATTCAATCTTTGTCTCAAAACCTCAGATTGGTACCCGTGGGTTGCTAGTAGTGTTGATTACATCTTGTAGTTGATGCTTGTTGGTTTACTTGGTGGAAGATTATATGTTCAGATCTATTATGCAATTCAATACTCTACTGGTCATGAGCATGTTGATGATGTGTGAGTATTTATTTTTGTTCTTGAGGACATGGGAGAAGTCTTGTCATAAGTAATCATGTGAATTTGGTATTTGTTCGATATTTTGATGATGTGTATGTTGTGATTCTCTTAGTGGTGTCATGTGAACGTCGACTACATGACACTTCACCATCTTTGGGCCTAAGGGAATGCATTGTGGAGTAGTAATTAGATGATGGGTTGCTAGAGTGACAGAAGCTTAAACCCTAGTTTATGCGCTATTCTGTAAGGGGCTGATTTGGATCCACACGTTTAATGCTATGGTTAGAGTAATCTTAATTCTTCTTTCGTAGTTGCGGATGCTTGCGAAAGGGGGTAATCATAAGTGGGAGGTTTGTCCAAGTAAGGGCAGCACCCAAGCACCGGTCCACCCACATATCAAATTATCAAAGTAGCGAACGCGAATCAAACAAACATGATGAAAGTGACTAGATAAAATTCCCATGTGTCCTCGAGAACGCTTTACTTATTATAAGAGATCGTTCCGGCCTGTCCTTTGCTACAAAAAGGATTGGGCTATATTGCTACACTCTAGCCCAATCCTTTTTGTAGCAAAGGGCAGGCCGAAACGATCTCTTATAATAAGTAAAGCGTTCTCGAGGACACATGGGAATTTCATCTAGTCACTTTCATCATGTTTGTTTGATTCGCGTTCGCTACTTTGATAATTTGATATGTGGGTGGACCGGTGCTTGGGTGCTGCCCTTACTTGGACAAACCTCCCACTTATGATTACCCCCTCTCGCAAGCATCCGCAACTACGAAAGAAGAATTAAGATTACTCTAACCATAGCATTAAACGTGTGGATCCAAATCAGCCCCTTACAGAATAGCGCATAAACTAGGGTTTAAGCTTCTGTCACTCTAGCAACCCATCATCTAATTACTACTCCACAATGCATTCCCTTAGGCCCAAAGTTGGTGAAGTGTCATGTAGTCGACGTTCACATGACACCACTAAGAGAATCACAACATACACATCATCAAAATATCGAACGAATACCAAATTCACATGATTACTTATGACAAGACTTCTCCCATGTCCTCAAGAACAAAAGTAACTACTCACACATCATCAACATGCTCATGACCAGTAGAGTATTGAATTGCATAATAGATCTGAACATATAATCTTCCACCAAGTAAACCAACAAGCATCAACTACAAGATGTAATCAACACTACTAGCAACCCACAGGTACCAATCTGAGGTTTTGAGACAAAGATTGAATACAAGAGATGAACTAGGGTTTGAGATGAGATGGTGCTGGTGAAGATGTTGATGAAGATTAGCCCTCCCACGATGAGAGGGTCGCTGGTGGTGTCGATGGCGACGATTTCCCCCTCTCGGAGGGAAGTATCCCCAGCAGTTACTCACTAAAAGATCGTGGATGTCGCCTAGAGGGGGGGGTGAATAGGCGCTTTAAAATAATTACGGTTTAGGCTTGAACAAATGCGAAATAAAACTAGCGTTTAATTTGTCAAGCACAAAACCTAAATCGACTAGGCTCACCTATGTGCACCAACAACTTATGCTAAGTAAGATAAACAACTAAGTGATAGCAAGATATATAACAAGAAACAATATGGCTATCACAAAGTAAAGTGCATAAGTAAAGGGCTCGGGTAAGAGATAACCGAGGCACACGGAGACGACGATGTATCCCGAAGTTCACACCCTTGCGGATGCTAATCTCCGTTTGGAGCGGTGTGGAGGCACAATGCTCCCCAAGAAGCCACTAGGGCCACCGTAATCTCCTCACGCCCTCGCACAATGCAAGATGCCGTGATTCCACTAAGGGACCCTTGAGGGCGGTCACCGAACCCGTACAAATGGCAACCCTTGGGGGCGGTCACCGAACCCGTACACTTTGGCAACCCTTGGGGGCGGTCACCGGTACCCGTCAAATTGCTCAGGGCGATCTCCACAACCTAATTGGAGACCCCGACGCTTGCCCAGAGCTTTACACCACAATGATTGAGCTCCGAGGCACCACCAACCGTCTAGGGCGCCCAAGCACCCAAGAGGAACAAGCTCTAGGGTACCAAGCACCCAAGAGTAATAAGCTACTCAACTTTTCACCACCACGTATCACCGTGGAGAACTCAAACCGATGCACCAAATGCAATGGCAAGGGCACACGGAGTGCCCAAGTCCCTCACTCTCAAATCCCACCAAAGCAACAAAAGCTATGGAGGAATATGAGAGGAAGAACAAGAAGGAGAACACCAAGAACTCCAAGATCTAGATCCAAGGGGTTCCCCTCACATAGAGGAGAAAGTGATTGGTGGAAATGTGGATCTAGATCTCCTCTCTCTTTTCCCTCAAGAACTAGCAAGAATCATTGGAGGGATTGAGAGATAGCAAGCTCGAAGAAGGTCAACAATGGGGGGGCAAACACGAGCTAGAAGGATAAGGTCCAAGGGGGAAGAAGACCCCCTTTTATAGGAGGGGAAAAATCCAACCGTTACCTTGCTCTCAGCCCGCACAGAGCGGTACTACCGCTCCACAGAGCGGTACTACCGCTCGGGCGGTAGTAACCCAAAAGCAGTGCAATGACACGAAGCCACGAGGCGGTAGTGCAGCCGGAGCGGTACTACCGCTCGCCCCAGCGGTACTACCGCTGGGGTTGCAGCTCGGGGTTACCCAGAAGCAGAGCAGGAACAGGGGAGAAGCAGTAGAACTGCTACAGCGGTACTACCGCCCACCTGAGCGGTACTACCGCTTAAAGGCAGTAGTGCTGCTCTCCACTGCCGCTTCACTTCCGCTGAGAGTGCATCGAGACCTGGAGGGAGCGGTAGTGCAGCGGTAGTAGCGGGCGGTACTACCGCTTATAGGCGGTACTACCGCTTCGCACTACCGTTGCACTTCCGTGCAAATCCGACACGAAAGTCGAGTTCCCAGAAGCAGCGGTAGTAGTCGCGGAACTGGACATTGGTACTACCGCTAATAAGCGGTACTACCGCTTACTAGAGCGGTACTACCGCTTGTGGCCTCTAGCTCACAAGCACAGCAACAGATGGCTACAAGAAAACCAGAACTGCCATAACTTCTGCAAATGAGCTCCGAATTGAGCAAACTCAAGCTTGTTGGATAGAAGACGACGAGTAGTATCCAACAGTGACTGGTTATAATAAGAAGTGGTAGGGGAGATATGCCTAAGATATAGAGATGTGAAACCTCTATGAAAGAAGAACTGGCATAAACTCCAACATCGAAAACATCATAGAAGATGCATATATGAACTCCGTTTTCGATGAACTCGAGCTTGTCATGAAGATGACCATAAGCTCAAAAACTCACAAAGAGAAACACCAAACAAGAACCAAGAAAGATGATGCAAGGATGCAATGGTTTGAGCTCTCTACGAACGATACGATCAAGCTACTCACTTGAGAGCCCCCCTTGATAGTACGGCTATCGATCCTATAGTCCGGTCTCCCAACTACCACCATGAGACCGGTAAAATAGAAAACCTATCAAGGACAAACCTTTACCTTGCGCATAGTCCACTTGAGCTGGATGATGACGATCTTGACCTCCTCAAGTTGGACCACCTTTCTTGATTGCGCCGGCTCGATGAAGACTAGTTGATTGCTCCCCCATACTCCACTATGGGTGAGCCACTCTTCGGCACATCTTCACAAGTCCATTGTCACCACAATGGATGGCAAGCTTCAAGCATGTGATCTCTTCGTGATGCTCCACTTGAACTTGCACACCGCAATCTTGATGACGATCACCACTTGATGTCATCCTCCATGGGTTGAATGAGATCTTCCTCTTGACGCAAGCCCATGGACACATACCTAACCCCACATAGAACTTTCACGTAGACCATGGGTTAGTACACAAAGCATAATGGACAATGCTTACCATACCATGAGATCACTTGATCTCGCTTGGTACATCTTCTACGCTTTGTGTGTGTTGATCAACTTGAATCACTTGTTGTACTTATTCTTGATCAACCTTGTATCTTTTCAACTCTCTTCATTAAGATGATGTCTTGAAGGTAAACATGAATGTCCACACAATCTTCTTCTTCAAGACATGCTTGCAATAGGCTCATCTCTCACATGACCAATCTTTGGATAAATCCTTGAATAGCACCTTGGTCAACACATATTCTTCTTGAAACCAACAAATGGACTTCAAGAAATGCCTATGGACAAACCCTTCAATATAACTCATGGCAACCATTAGTCCATAGAGATTGTCATCAATCACTAAAACCAAACATGGGGGCAGCACATGTTCTTTCACTCACACTATGAGTCATCACACATACCAAGACAAGATGAGTCTGCAACCTAATAAATGAAGTGTTGCATGACACCACACATACGTTACTCCCTACTATAGAGGTAGTAACATAGACTAGTAACATATGCATGTTACTAGTCTAAGTTACCCCCCACTATGCGTAGTCTAAGAAATAGCAAACATTGTAAAATTTACATGCTCCGTTAGGGAATCTCCAATGGCAACCCGCAAAAATCATCCCGCATCCATCCGTGGACAGGGGGGACCAGTCTGCGGACACGGATGCGGGAGGACGCCATCCAACGCTAGCCGCATATATCCGACCTTTCTCAATTTTTTTTTCAAGTCCGCACAATCCAATAGCCGCATGCAAAGGGTACAGACGATCAAATATCCGGATGCAAAGGATACAGACGTTCAAATAGCCGCATGCAGCACTAGTTCAAATTTAAAAAAGTTCAAATATTACATCCCAACATTGTTGTCCCCTTTCACCGCCCACTGATACTCAATCAGATCTTACTTCAGCTGCTCGTGAGTTGGTCGATGCCGAATTTGTTGATGCATTTGAATAAACTCTTCAAATGTGGCCGGATTCTGGTCCGGAAGTTGGATAGGATCACTCATGTTCTCAAATTCCAGAGCTGCATCATCACCCTCATCCTCGACGATCATGTTGTGCATGATCACACAACATGTCATCACCTCCCACAAGGTCACCGGATGCCATTGTTTTGCAGGTCCACGAACAACTGCAAAACGGGCCTGAAGAACTCCAAATGCCCTCTCGACATCATTTTTAGCTGCTTCTTGTCTTTGGGCAAAGTGAGCCTTTTTCTGTTCAGCTGGGTTAGAGATTGTGCTGACAAAGGTAGCCCACAGAGGATAGATACCGTCAACCAGATAGTAGCCATGTTGTACTCATGTCCATTGACAGTATAGTGGCAAGGAGAAGCTTTTCCTTCAGTCAGCCTCGCAAACAACGACGGTCGTTGCAGCACATTGATGTCATTGTGAGACCCGGGCATGCCAAAGAAGCGTGCCAAATCCAAAAATCCTGTGATGCAACTGCTTCAAGAATGATGGTGGGCTTCTTAACATGATCATGATATTGCCCTTGTAAAGCCTTCGGGCAGTTCTTCCATTTCCAATGCATGCAGTCAAGAGTCCAAGCAAACCTGGCCACTCTCTTGCTTCTGAGATTGCCAAGAGCCTCTCGGTGTCTGCCACAGTTGGTTCTCTCAGGTACCGAGGTTCGAACACCTCGACCACGGCAGTTGCAAACCTGACCATGGCATCTCCGCATGTGCTCTCAAACATCCGTAGGTAAACGTCCCACGAATCAGCGGCCCTGTCATATGCAAGCATCCGGAGTGTGGCCGTGCACTTCTGGTAACCGGAGAAGTCAATCGTTCCCACGACGTCCTTCTTCAGGATGAAATAGTCATCGTAGGACCGGATGCCATGGTACAAACGATCGAAGACAGTCTTGCGCATCCGAAAATGGTCAACGAATAGTGCATTGGGGGCAAAGTAGTCGGCCATCAATGTCAAATGCTCGCGCGCCCTGTTGCGGTTGAGCACTCGATGACCCTTGATCGAGCCCTTAAAATTGAGAACATGCTCCTCTGCACGCTTCGCATCTTCAAGGACCGCCTGCATCATCACCGTCTCACCGGAGTACTCCTCCTTGTCTGACGAGCCGTCGGACGACTCAACATACTGCTCGTATATGTACTCCAAATCGGAATCCATTGCTAAAAGGAAGAAGGGACAACTGTTTTCAGCTCCGGCGATTCATCGAACAGTTGCCCGGCACGGTAGAGGGTGGTACCCGGCGGAGCGGTCGGAGGACAGGGGTTCAATGGAGACGGGGGAGAAGCGGCGAGGAGCCCTCGTGGAGCGTCGGAGGTGACGGAGACGCAGAGTTGCGGCAGGGGTGTGGCGTGGTGGCCGGGGTGGTGGAGCGGCGGCGAAGGCAAGAGAGAAAGAATGAAGGAGAGAAAATAAGGAAGAAGGAGTCGCGGGGTTCGGGAAGGGTTTTGGGTGGGCCGGGGGTGTCGGATTCGCACGTTTCGCGTGTCCGGACTCCCGCAAACCTCCCCACTGAAAGCGCATCGCCGAAAATCCTGAAATGAAATCCAGGAATAATACGAGCACTAGGACTTGAACCCTGCTGGGATGAGAATACCACTGTCCCTCTAACCATCCAACCACATGTTGGTTCGCTGGTTGATAAGATAGTCTTATCTTGTAATTTAGAAATGACAAAAAAACTTGTCTACAATGGGTCATCTCTTAGTCTTATCTTCAATAACTAGCTATTCCTAAAAACATGATGAGACATATTATGCTAATGTTAAATAAGAAAAGACAAACTTTTTCTTATGATTTCTCTTTCCTCCAATTCATCATTTATCCTACATGACACTTCTAAAATAACACCATTGTGCATGCCTAAAAGACCAGCCGACACGGCGATACACCGCGTTCTCGCCCATCTTCCACGCGCTGGGCGGAGCCGGATCCTCTAACATTGTGAAGAGAAGTCAGAGGTGACATCCCTTCATGAAAAATAGACACAGCACGCTCCCTCTTCTCATGCACGTGACCTACTCTTTCTCTTTCTTCTCTTTTGGAGGGAAAAGTCCCTCAGCTTGGCGCCAAAACATCACCCGTGAGTTGCTTCCCTCCATTTCTTCTCCACTTTCCCCTCCACTGCTTGTACTGCACCTCACTTTTCCTCTTCTCTTTTGAAGCATCTGCCACTCCCAGCACAGCAACACTGCTTTTTTCCTCTTCTCTTTTGGAGCATCAGCACATCAAAAATGCTCTTTTCCTCTTCTCTTTTGGAGCATCAGCACAACAAGCACCTGGCCTGATCAAATACAACATCAGAATCAGAATTTAGAGGCTGATCAATGGAGAATCAAGATCCAAACAAGTAAGTTTTGCTTTTTATGGATCTTTTCAGTAGGAGTTGCACATGTTAAATCAGTTCTTGTTGGTGTCACTATGTAGCAATGATATCATGAAACAAATCTGCACCTCTCCTATTTCTTTTGTATGGATTAGTTTGAATAATCTTTACTTGTTTATTTTATAGGGCGAATGTCACACCTAGCTGGAAACCTCAACTTGGCATGAAATTCGATAATTTGGATGAGGCATGGGACTTTTGGAGGTACTATGGAGGAAGGATGGGATTCAGTGTTAGAAAGAGGTTTACAAATCGGAGTAAATTTGATGGTGTAGTGACTTCATGCAGATATGTATGTTTCAAAGAGGGGAAGAAGTCTACAGATAAAAGAGATAACCTAACTAAGATAGGCCGAGCTGAAATTAGAATTGATTGTCAAGTCCGTATGTCTCTTACAATAGACCACGAAGTCGGAAATTACGAAATATATGATCTTTGTCTTGAACATAATCACATGCTTCAGCTGCCAGAAGCATGCCACTTGTTGCCATCACAAGAGAAGGAGGAAAACACCATCTGCGACCACAGTGAGAAAAGAAAGAGAAGATTGTTCCATCAGCCAGCAGGGAGAAAAGGAGAACATACCATCACAGACTAGTTCGGTAAAGAAGGTTGTCTCAAAAAAATCAGCAAAAAAGACCAAGCCAATACCAAAACCGAAGGAAGCAAGCTCTGGAAAATATGAGTTCATGGAAAGTTTCACCGATCTGTTGACAGCTCCTATCGTTGATGACATAGATGTTGACACATTCTGATTGCAGTCAAGATTATTTTGGATGCTACACTTTGTACTCTATGTTTCGAATGTTCCGAATGGTGGAGTACTGGTAGCTAGTAAGGTAGGAATTATTTTGGCACTGTAAGGATTTACTATGTTTTCCTATGTTGCTACCTGGTGGGATTTTATGATTTGCAATTTGTATCCTTTCATATTCACCAATCACAAGACAAATCAGTGCTAATTGGTTCATACATGCAAGTTTTAAATTTGGAAAATTCAGAAGCTATTAAGCACTTTCCACGCACCATGATTCATAAGCTATATCAAGCAAATTCATTTGATCCACGCACCATATGTACTGACCTGCGATGGAGGAAGTCGAAGGCACGGGAGGCGCGGACGGCGGTGCCGCCGACGATTGGAGGACGCGGACGGGCGGCGTGGACGGAGGAGCGGCGTGGGCGGACGGCGTGGACGGAGGTGCGGCGCGGGCGGACGGCGTGGACGGAGGTGCGGCGCTGGCGGGCGGCGCGGACGGAGGATGGGGACGGCGGTGCCGCCGACGATTGGAGAACGCGGACGGGCGGCGTCGACGGAGATGCGGCGCGGGCGGACGGAGGCGCGGCGCTGGCGGGCGGCGCGGACGGAGCATGCGGACGGGCGGCGTCGACGGAGGTGCGGCGCTGGCGAGTTCGGCGAATCGCGGCGGCGGGAGCGAGGACTGGGCGAGCCGGAGCTCCGGGCGAGTCGGGAGAGTTTATTTTCTTTTCCTTTTTTTTTTGGCGACGCTCGCGTCCGTTTTCCTGAAGGGATGTCGAGCCATGACTTCTCTTCGTAATGTTAGAGGATCCGGCTCCGCGCTGGGCGGCCGAATTGATTCGAAGTCCAACTCTGAGCTGTTCTCCACGCCATTTCCGTCTCCATTCCCCACCTTCCCCTCCCCCTTCCCCGAACCCCAAATCCCCACGCGAATCCGCCTCCACGGCCATGGCCTCCTCGCCGGGCCCCGCCCGCCTCGCCGCCCTGCTGCTCCTCGCGCTCTTCGCCGGGCCCGCCGCGTCCCGCTTCGCCCCGGCGGACAACCACCTCATCGCCTGCGGCGCGACGGCCCCGGCCGTCCTCCCAGACGGCCGCCGCTTCGTCCCGGACTCCGGCTGCGCCTCGATGAGCCTCCGCTCCGCGGCCCCCGCCCTCCCGTCCGCCGCCCCCAACGCGCCCGCGCCGCCGTCCCCTCTCCACGCCGCCGCGCGCGTCTTCTCCTGCCACGCCTCCTACGACCTCGCCGTCCGCCGCCGCGGGCACCACGTCCTGCGCCTCCACTTCTACCCCTTCAGCCCCGCCCTCGCCTCCGCGCGCTTCCACGTCGGCGCTGGGGGTTTCCTCCTCCTCCACAACTTCACCGCCTCGTCCCCCGTCGTCAAGGAGTTCCTACTCCCCGTGGACGCCGACGTCCTCGTCCTCACCTTCGTCCCCGAGGCCGGATCTGCCGCCTTCGTCAACGCCATCGAGCTCTTCTCGGCGCCCGAGGAGCTGGTCGGCGACATCGGCACCCTCGTCGCCGCTGAGGGCGTCGGCCGCACCGACGGGCTCTCGTCGCAGGTCTTTGAGACGCTCTACCGGATCAACGTCGCCGGCCGCAAGGTCACTCCGTTCAACGATACGCTGTGGCGGACATGGGTCAACGACCAGGGCTTCCTCGTCAGGAAGGAATCATCCAATGATATGGCATGGTCATTCGGTGGCCGGATTGCTTATCCCAAGGACAGCAGGTTGATGACCCGGGAGGTGGCTCCGGACAACGTCTACAACTCGGCGAGGTCGGTGAAGTCCGACGGCAATCTGACATGGGGTTTCCCTGTGCCTGCTGGAAGCCGGTACCTCGTGCGCATGCACTTCTGTGATATTGTGAGCAAGGCACTGTATCAGCTCTACTTCAGTATCTATGTCAATGGTCATCTCGCAGTGAAGGATTTTGACATTTCCAGCACCACTGGATACTTGGCCTATCCGTATTACATTGACTTTGTTGTCGAAGTTGAGGATGAAGGGATGCTGAAATTGGCCATTGGTGGCTCGAAGATGAGCCGACCTGGAGAAGCAAGCGGTTTCCTGAATGGGCTCGAGATAATGAGGATGAACAAAACTGGGGGTGGCATGGACGGGGATTTCCCGGGTGCTCTGGACATGGACTACCTATTCAGCAAGGGGATTGGGGAGTTTGCTCGCTCACTGCTGTGTGGTTTAGTCTTTGCAGGGCTGTTTTTGGTTTTGGTCATGCTGGTGCTGAGGTTGAGGGCCGAGCTGAAAAATAATGGTACGCTTTGGTTCAGCCAGTCAATGGATTCTGATGACGGGAAGTTGGCCAAAGCATATCAGCTTGTGCCCACCAAGACAGACTATTAAGCAGCATGAGATTTGAGAAGCTTCAAATTGTGTCTGTTATCTGTATCTGATGACCTAATCTTGTGCTTCGGTTGTAAGTATCGTAGTTTACTAGTTTTACATTTCTACGCCTTTCATGGTTGAAGTTTCAATTGTTTGAGCTGGCCAGTGCAGAACACAACTATTGTGTGTACTTAAGAATTAAGATGTGTTTGTATTGCTACTACTTCGCTTAACTCTATCCAGTAATTGAAATATGATCCAATACCTGTCTGTGATGTCTCTATTTTTCTTATCATGGTAGTATGGTACTATAATTCCATTATGCCCTTAGGAGAATCCTTCGTGTGAAATGATTAGTTATATTGAAGACATTACTGGAGGCAAAATATTTCTTACAACTGAAGAATGATTTAGTTGTTGCGAGGGGGAATCTGTTGGTTCAAACCAATTAAGAAGTACTCCCTCTGTAAAGTAATATAAGATCGTTTAGATCACTAATCAGTGATCTAAACGATCTTATATTACTTTACAGAGGGAGTAGTTGCAATGTTCCTTGTAGTCATCTCATCAGTAAGCACATCTGTAGTCTGGACTATTTGCGTAACCATGCCCCACAAAATTAGCTAGTTGAATACTTGAATTTATGTTTGACCACGTGGTGGATTTAGTCTCAGCGCCTACCAGATTATGATGCCTTGGGAATTTCACTCTCATACTTTGCCTATTGTTTTTGTGTGTTTGTGTTTGTGCAGTGTAAAGTTTTTTATCTACCCAGCACTAAATGAAGCACTAATATGTAATAAATGAAGCACTAAGTGAAGCAGAGGAATACCTGTTATCCATTTTTTTGTTCAGTATGATGCATTTTTGCATTCGTACAGTTTCGTTCATCAGACTAATAAAATGAGAAGCTTGAGTGCATTAGCACTAGTAGATCTTAGATTTTAGAAAAACTAGTAGATGTCAGGTAAACGGTACAATAGAATTTTCTGATCCCTTCACTTTGGAGAGCACTTCTTTAAAGTTTCATTGAAATCTTCAATAGTTCTTTTTTGCTCTAGTGTTGTGGTAGCTCTTATTAGTTATTATAAGACCTCTTTCGTGAAACTGTGCAGGGTATATAGTTACTTGTCTTACTCTGCTTCTTTTCGTATGCATTATATCATTATATGTGCCTTCTCAAACTCCTGAGATCAGTTTAATTCATAGTGATTGAGTAGCTGCAGCTCTAAATCTTGATGCTACCTCTTGTTTCTGATTCTCTTGTATTAAGAGTTTTCATTGTTGACATTTTGCACACACCGATGGTTTAATTTAAATTTAGTTGCTTTATTGAAAAGGAACTACAAGAATCATTCTTGTGAAATAATTTGTTCAACTGAAATTGCTAGAATTGCTATGTCAAAACATATCTTAAGATTGTTGCCTGATTTAGTTTCACAAGGAGCAATCTTTTTGTTTAAACTAATTAACAGATAGTTGTAACGTTTCTTGTAGTTCCACCGATATTTGGAAAGAAAATCATATTGCTACCTCATTACTTCATCAGTAAGCACATTCTTTAGTCTGGACTAGCTTCGTAACCATGTGCATAAATTTAGTTAGTTGAATTACATTTGACTGCATGGTGGATTTAGTCTCACTGTCCTACTCTCCCTATTATTTTCAGTGTGTTTGTGTTTGTTTAGTGTAGTATTTTCATCTGTCTAGCACTAACAAAGTACTACAACAAAGCCTTTAGTCCCAAACAAGTTGGGGTAGGCTAGAGCTGAAACCCATAAGAGCTCGAAACCAACTCATGGTTCTGGCACGTGGATAGCTACCTTCCACGCACCCCTGTCCATGGCTAGTTCTTTGGTGATATTCCAGTCAAGTTTGGTCTACCCCGACCAACTCATGGTTCTGGCACGTGGATCAACATGTTTTAGCCGTCTGCTATGCACTGGAGCTTCTAGAGGCCTGCCCTGAATATGCCCAAACCATCTCAGACGATGTTGGACAAGCTTCTCTTCAATCGGTGCTATCCCAACTCTATCCCGTATATCATCATTCCGGACCCGATCTTTTCTTGTGTGGCCACACATCCATCTGACAAAAAAGGGTTTCCCCCCGCTTTAGATTATAAAGCAACCGCACCAACAACATCCGACAACAGTCACAAGTTCAAGGTTCAAACGAAAACAGAAGCAAAGGCAAAGCAGAGTCTAAGAGTACAAATAGGTTCAGCTGGGGACACAGCACAACAAACCCCTAGAGATGAAACAGCCAACTAGCTAATCAGGTTCAGGCGGTGGAGGGGGGGGGGGGGGGGGGGTGCGATGGAGCCGGCGGTGGAGCGAAGTCCCGCGATGATCATGTCGATGTTGTCCCGGTCGCACCGCTTGCTAAGCGGTCTCCAGAGCTGTAAGAAGCCACACAGTTTGTATACCGCGTCAGTCGCACGAGAAGGGATCACATGCTCAATCACTAGTTTATTGCGCACACTCCATAATGTCCCGGTCGCACCGCCACACATCCATCTCAACATGCACATCTCCGCTACACCTAACTGTTGAACATGTCGCCTTTTAGTCGGCCAAAACTCAGCGCCATACAACATTGTGGGTCGAATCGACGTGCTATAGAACCTGCCTTTTAGCTTTTGTGGCCCTCTCTTGTCACAGAGAACGCCAGAAGCTTGGCATCACTTCATCCATACTAGTGTGAAGTAAAACTGTAAAAGTAGTGGATTACTTATCCTAGTTTTATTCTCTAATGCATTTCTGTGTTCATACATACAGTTCCGTTCATCAGACTAATCAAATGAGAATGTATTAGCACCAGTAGATCTTTAATTAAAAAAACGTTGATTGATTTCAGAGAAACGGCATTACTAGAATTTTCTGATGCCATCCTTTTGGATAGTGCCCCATTAAAGTTTCATTGAAATCTACAGTAGTTCTGTTTTGCTATATGGTTGTGGTTGGCTTTTATCATGATACTTCTTTCGTGAAACTGTACAGGGTATATGGATATTTGTCTTCCGCTTCTTTTGTTTATATCTGTCCCTTCTCGAATTCCTGAAGCCATTCTAATCCATGGTGACTGAGAAGCTTTAAATATTGATGTTACCTCCTTTTCTGTTTGTCTTGCATTCAAAATTTACATTGTTGATATTTTGCACACATCGACGGTATTATTTGAATGTTGTGAATCATCTAGCACACACAAAATTTGTGGTGTGTTCCTTTTTGACATTTCTGGTACTTGACCCTGCTGACTTTTCCAAACATCTCTGAAATTTATGTTGCACCCTCTCTATTGCCTACTTTGATGGGTTGGCTAGTTGACCTCATCTCAATCTAATACCGTGCTTCCAGAGGAATACCCATCTTATCCAGTATTTTTGGTCAGTCTGATGCATTTTTGCGTTCATATGGTTTTGTTCACCAAACTAGTCAAATTAGAAGCTTGAATGTATTAGCACTAGTAGATCTTATATATTTTTTAGAAGTAGTAGATATCAGGAAAATATAATTTTCTGATCCTGTCACTTTGGAGAGAGCTTCTTCAAAGTTCCATTGAAATACTCAATAGTTCTGTTTTGCTCTACTGTTGTGGTAGCACTTACTATAAGACTTGTTTCGTGAAACTGTGCAGGGTCTATGGTTGTCTTACTCTGCTTCTTTTTTAAGCAACACATGTGCCTTCTCAAACCCCTGAAGATCATTTTAATCCATAGTGATCTTGATGTCACTTCTTGTTTCTGATTCTCCTGTAGTAAGAGCTTGAATTGTGGACATTCTCCACGCACCTACGGTATTATTAGAATCTTGTTGCTTTAAGAGGAACCTCTTGTGAATGGTCTTGCATACTCAAAATTTGTGGTGTATTTCCTTTCTGACTATTTGACCCTGCTGACTTCTCCAAATATCTCTGAAATTCATGTTGAGCTCCCTGTATTGCCTGCTTCTATGGGTTGGCCAGTTGGCCTCATCTCAACCCAACGACTTTCCTCCAGAAAATTAACAGATATGGAGAATCTTAGATTTATCCATTTATTCTGGGTCCAGTAGATGTCAGGGAAACGGTATTAAATATAATTTTCTGATCTTGTCACTTTGGAGAGCGCTTCTCCAAAGCTCCATTGAAATCTTCAGTATTCTGTTTTGCTCTGTTGTTGTGGTAGCACTTACTATAAGACTTCTTTCCTGAAACTGTGCAGGGTATATGGTTGTCTTACCCTGCTTCTTTTCTTGAGCATTATATGTGCCTTCTCAAACTCCTGAAGATCATTTTTATCCATAGTGGTCGAGCAGCTGCAGCTCTAAAGCTTGATGTTACCTCTTGTTTCTGATTCTCTTGTAGGAAGAGTTTGAATTGTTGACATTTTTGCACGCACCTACGGTGTTATTAGAATCTTGTTGCTTTTAAAAAGGACATTGCACACTCAAAATTTATGGTGTGTTCCCTTTCTGACCACTTGACTCTGCTGACTTATCCAAACATCTCTGAAATTTATGTTGACCTACCTGTATTGCCTGCTTTGATGGGCTGGCCAGTTGGCCTCATCTCAACCCAATAACATGCCTCCAGGAAAACTAACAGATATGAAGAACCTTAGATTTATCCATTTATTTTGGGTTCAGAATATAAATTCAATCAGCCCATCTAAACATAAATGGCCCATCACTCCCAACTGGCCCAACCCATCATTCCCCATTAGACATGCCTCTGAATTGCGTCGACATTATATTTGTCAATTTTAGTGTTATGGTAAACACTGAGCATACTGATTGTTACTGTGTGTATCTTAGTAGTTACAACTGAGCTGAGCTCATATATCATGAACTTTAACAGGCTTCCAGACACTGCCTGTACCTATCTGTAATAGTATTGATTTACTGTAGAAACAAGAATTAAAGGCTCTATCTGATAATAAAACTAGCCTCTTTTGCTGTAGTTTTGAATTTCAGTTTAGCCACTAATTTCCTACCTTCAGAAATAAAAAAAAATATTTAGGAAGAGTCCTTTTCGTACCTTCTCAAATGGAAACCATTTAAGAGGAAACCTGTCGTAGTCGTGCTGTATTTTATTGTTTCATTAGTATCTTTTGGCTCATTGGCTGTAGCATTCTTGTAGGGTTGCAGTGATGTGAAGCCGTTTAGTTATTAAATAGTTTGTTGAAAGATTAGTTTGACTTGGTTTTACGAGATACCATGCTTGTGCATGACATCCCTGCTTATTTCAAAAGGAACACAAAGCATAATTTACTTGCATGACCCATATGAATGAGTAGTTGCAGCAGTTAACAACCATTAGTTGACAAAGTGTGCTGATTACCGTCGAATGTCAAACTATCTGAGGATTAAATGAAAGCCGTAGAGTAACTAGCCCAATGTGCATTTACATTTCAAAGACATTAAGATCGAATTATCAAATGCATCACACTATCAAGGCTTTCTGTTACCTGTTGGTGATCGGCTAGAGACGGTATGGATATATGTTGTTGATTCATTCACCCATCTGCTTTCTAAAGTAAATTTTATTTGGTGAAAAGTAATTTGACCTTAACCTAGCTTTTGTACATCTACTCCCATGTGGCCATATGATTCATCTTTCTCAGCTCCAGTACCTCAACTATGCAATTAATCTTGCGAAAATGTTTTCTTTTCTGTCTAGCTGTATAACGTGTTTGATTTCCTTACTTTGGAGGTTGATGTTTTGGTAATGGCTCACTGTTTAGAAAGGAGTGCCGACACGGGTTCGATGTATGTGCACTCTCCCTCCGAGGCCATACATATTCCCAGGATTATGATGCAAAGTGCTTTGAGTAAAGAGACGGCATATGGATGACAACTTCTCCTAGAAAGCCATGACCTGGGTGGGGGCAAACTGTACCCCAATGTTCCACAAAAGGATTACCAGGATGTCTCACGTTAAAAGGTATGATGCTCGACACTTACTCATGTGTGGTTGCTCTGTCCAATGTCCAATGCGTTGCTTAGCACTAGAAACGAGATTTGTGGTGAAATGCAGCGTAGGAAAAAAAAACTCGTGGTCTATTTCTCTCCGCTCGTTATTTATACCAAATATGTGTCTCCAAGATTTGCAAAGTAGCTGCTCTTGTTGTATCATTGATTCCTTTGTTGTTCATAACGCGTCGATTGTAATTTTTGTCAAGGCGTTGCGTTTTTTTTGGTGGCCATGGTCTTCCACAGAAGTATATTCTTCTGGAGCACAGAAGGACATTATTGTCGAATCATTTCGGCATTTTGGTCCATTTGAGATGCTTGCTTATAGAAAGCGCTTTCGAAAGATTTCTGCGCAGATTTGTTTGTTTTGTCGATAGAAGGATACGCTTTGCAGGTATTTCTTTTTCTACTTGCAGCCACGATTCCCGACCGTTAGTAAGAATGAAATACGCTTTCGAAAAGCTTGGAGCGATTCTCATTCACCAGCTGGGCACTGCTGAGGCGATGAGATTCTGTGTCTAGCTAGTGGCCGTGGCCCATTTGATGCCTCAACGGAGCAGAGACGCTCAAGGTGAATATTTCCTTTGGCAATTTGCACCATAGCTTGAAGACGCAATGCACTAGATATAGCCAGGTAGGTATAGGTGGATTGCCGGATCCACCACGCCACATGGTTGAATCCATCTCGTCTCATGTCATCTCGTCCGCTTTGTTTTCCCCTTGTCTCTCCATCCATCTGCTGATGAGACCTCTCCTCCCAGACCACAGTATATTCTTTTCCTCTCCATCCACAAACTGGATCATGATAGCAGATAGCAGCTCTCGTGTCACCACTTCAAACATTTTAGACATGCAGCAACAACAGCACTCTAATGCTGCCACTGTTTAGGACCTGTACTAGCTAGGAGCAGTATACAACTGGAGCAGGAGCACCATGAATACTGAAGCTGTCGCCACGCCGAGACAAGCGCACGAGCGGAACCGGAACCTGGGCCTAGATTAGAAGAACACAGCGAGCTCGCTCGCATGTCCCGGCGTCGTTACCGCTGTTGTTGCGTGTGTTGAGGCAGACACTTTCCCCTGGTTTAAAGGGCCTCAAGCTTAGCGTATGTGAGAGCTCGCTCGCTCGCTCGCAGCGTGACAGGACGCACGCAAATCAAGTCCTAGTCTAATCTAAACTCTACTTGTGCTGCTACGGACAGGACAGGCGCCCGTGCGGCTACGCTGTCGATCCATCGATCCATCGCTGGGTTTTGTCACGATTATCCCAACCACCCGACTAACCCCCCCGTCCGTATAATAAGCTTTGCATCTTCTTCGCGTGGCAACATAAGTTTGTCTTTGACGGAGACCATCGGCTTTGGTTTGGGGGTTTGTTCGGATGCTTGTCATTTTCCCTTTGCTTCGGTAGCTAGGAAATGACCAGCTACCCTTCGCCGTACCGTACGTACTCCACGCGGCTGCTGCTGCTGCTTATTTCCCGTAACCCAAGAGAAGACCGCAGTCGATTAATACAACAGTCTGACCTCTTTGTTCGACGTGCAGCTCACAGGTCACAAATGCATTCTGTCACTAGTTCAACTTTTTTTTTTTTTGTGAGAACTTCACTACGGTTCAACTTGGTCCGGTCATTTATGCCCGCTGCTACGACGTCCTGAATGTTGGAGCATGTTTCCGGTCCACGTTGGTTTGGGAGTATGAAAGAGAGAGGACAAAGGCATTGGGGCAGGGGCAACATGGTCATTTGCACGAACGGCCTGGCCTGCGCGGTGGCGGTGGGGCGGGCGAGTGGCCTGCGCGGCGCGACTATATCTGCGCCATGCCGGCCCGTGTCAAGCTTCCTATCCTCAGACTCAGACAGCGCGCGTGCTGCACCCCGCACACCACACGTGCACCCCGCACGCGGCTCATGGAGGTGAGCGGCTCGCTGCAGGACCTTGGCGACAGCTTCTCCTACGGCTGGCTCAACCAGGCGCCGCCGTCCTCAGACCGCCTCGCCGCCGACGCAGGACAGTATTCCTTCGGGGGCTCCAGGTCCTCCTTCATCGATATGGAGGACCCGGCTGAGCTCTTCTCCATGCGGTGGACCACGGCGACGGCGAGCGACTTTGACTTCGGCCTCCCGGCGCCAGGAGGAGGCTCCGCGTCCCCGGCGCAGCTGGTCAGCGCCAGCCAGATCTTCCGCGGCGGCCGCCTTCTCCCATGCGAGCCCGGTGGCTGCTCCGGCGCAGCCGCGCAGCCACATGGTGACGGCTCGGTGGCCCGTCGCGCCACGGACGCCTTGCCACGGTTGTCGCCTCCGTCGTCGCCGCTGTTCCACTCGGCGCAGAGCACGCCCCTCTCGCTGAGCGCGTGCTCCAGCGCGACGGGCAAGCACGCCGGGCAGCGCCCGATGACGAGGCGGCGCGGCGGGTCGTCGCCGTGGAAGGTGCTGCTGAGGTACGTGCGGTTCCTGATGCCGCTGTACCGGAAGGCCAGGGCGAGGCACGCGCACAGCAGGGTCGCGCCGGCGGGGAGCCCGTCGCGCGGGTCGACGTCGAGCGCCGTCGAGTGGTGCCATGGCAATGCCGACACGGCCGTCCACGACGCCATCCTCTACTGCAAGAAGTCCAGCGTAAGTGCACCTTTCTTCTCAAATCAAACTACCAAACCATGCACATCTGCTGTTTAGTAATAGTATCGACATGTTCTCTTAATTAACAAGTTTAATCTGGTCTCTGGTTTCAGGGAAAAGATGCACTGCCATGAAGATGCACTGCCATGAAGATCAGTCGCAGATCACCCAGCGCATGAGTTTCTTAAATCTTAATCCGCGAGAGCTTTGCAAGACCTTGTGTTGTCCCATCTCAGCTCAAGTTCGAATCCAGTTTTTTTTTTTTGGCGTGTTCTTCAAATGCCTTTGGTGTGTACATATATGACAGTACTATTACAATTGTTCGCTTAACCCGTGTATGAATGCTGTGTCTCATGGATGGGCTCCATTAATTCGTCTTTCTTATTTGCACAAGGCCACCATTTCTTGCGTTAATTAGTTATGCTGATTAAGCGAATATAATCAGTCTTTTCGCAAACAAACAAAAAAGAATATATTTTGTCGGCTCGAGTTATGCGAGCTCTTTTGATCTGAAGATTTATATACAATCACGTTCATAATGTTCGGATTAATCTAATCTACGGCTCGACTAAGGGAATGCAATTTGCGGGCTCGAATTATGTCCTTTTTAGGAACATGTTGTGTTCTGATTAACATATTCGAGGGATCGAGCATCAACATGGTGTACTACTAGTATATCATCATAAGTCCCTGCAGTATGGAAATGTTTCTAATCTGTTGACCTAGTGCTGCTTTAGCGTGTTGCCTTTGGCACCTATTGATAAGTGGAAATGGTTAACATATTTTGTGTTGATTTGGGAGGGGTCAGACTAACAAAAATGGAGTTGAACAGATCAGGCAATCTGCAGGCGTGTGCAGGGACATAACACTGTATCAATCAATCTAGACACAAAATACTCGAATTATTGGACGCCCTTCTCAGCACTAATAATATCCTAAGCAGAAGAAATAATAGAGTTGTACTAGTACCTGTCATCCATCTCTCTCAATAAAAGCATAGATAAATTTGACCAGAAGCTCAATTAGAGAACTCCACCCATGCATCATCCATGTCATGGCGTGGCCACAAAAATTAAAAGTTACTCGGATCGCGATCCCGTGGCTCGTATTTCCCACCAGCCAAGAGAAAGCGAGGAGACGGCTACGTGTTGTCCCTGTCGAATTACACAGGAATGTCGAGAAGGGGAGAGGGACTATAGGTACGTCTACACGATCTACCGCGTCAGCCAGCAGCAGGATGAGATGATCCGTGCAAGAAAGCAACGCATGCAACGCACTCTCTCTGTAAAGAATTGATCTAAACGCTCTTATATTTCTTTACGGAGGAAGTAGATGGATACGTACCGGACTCTGGAATGATGCATGGCCGCGGTAACAATAAAGTAGCGGTGCAAGTGCACGTTGTGATGCATACACACACACGACGCATATACTGCAAAATGTTTCTTCTCTACTTGAAAGAAAGAAAGCCCGCTGGTGGCGTCTCCCGTGGTCGCCGATCGTGGATGCAAGAGTGGGATTTTCTACCCCTTTTGGGGCGTCCGAGCATTGGCACTGCGATCTATTATTGGTTTCATTCATGTTGATGTATATAGCTCTAGTGGCTGTTATAAGATAGGGCAAATTATGGACGCAGCTAGTAAGCGATGGTTTGGATTGCGACTCGTGATGGAATGAGTAAACAAACATAAGACCTACGATCGGCGTTAATTAAATAGATGATCGGTTTTGCTAATCATCATGTGCCTGAATTTTTTTCCTCGGTCAGGACTTTGCCGGACAGCGTCGTCCTAGGCGGAGGCGAAGAAGAAACTTAATTGGGGGGGGGGGGGGGGGGGGGGGGGGTCGTCGGAGCTGCTCATCAAGCGGGGCATAGAGGGATGGCCGGGGCGGCAATAGCCGCTGGCCGTGGGAGGTGGAGGCAAACGGTTAGGATTGGGTAGATCAGCGGTTGTGCCAGGAAGAAGAAGAGGGAGGATAAGATAAATAGGTCTATTTTCGGCCGTATGATGAAGATCTAACAGTTCAGAACGGAAGTGACCGACGCAAACAAAAAAAATTAGGTGCCTGATATATGGGCGCTACCATAAATAGGGTGTGATTACCAAGTCTTAGTCAAGTGACACAACATATAAAAAGAAGAAAGAAGAAAATAAAAGAAAATTTTACACGAATCTCCATATAAGATCTCACGAATATATATAGCATCGACTAAGACTTCGTTAAGTTTCAGTTGACTGAGATTTAGCAAACCCGCCCTAAATAATTGTAGGCCATCGTACGTGCGTAATCATATTGCATTCCGAATTGGTCGTCGCAGGAGATGCAAACGTCTGCGTCGGTTAATCAATCAGTCCACCTGAGCCCATACCTTAATGCGGCGTTGATTTTGGTACCCCGTACGCACATTCAATTCTGCATCAGAGCCACGTATATACAATCGTGTGCTGTGCAGTGCAGTGCAGAGGGTACACCATATACAGTACGCTAAAATAATTTAGTTGTTTGTGTTCAGGAAAAAAAAAAGTTTAGCTGTAGGCCTACTGAACGGAACGGTCGGGTGTTTTGAAATTCAAACGCACACGGATTAATTCGACCGATCGATCTGCCGGGACCAGTCAGGAAAGGCATGCGGCAGTACGTGCTAAAACTGGCTAGATGGATCGGTCGATCGGGCAGGGTTGGTTGTCGCGACGTAACGTCGTGGCCAGGCTGCATTCGCATTTGGGCGACAGGTTGCGCGCGTCGGAGAGCGACGGCGGCGAGCCCGTCCAGGCCTTGACAATCCGGACGAGGCGAAAGCCGGGGTGGTTTGTCGCCATGCACGCTCTCGCCCGCCGGAGCGGAGGGCAGACGTGGTGCGGGCCGGGCAGGGCATGCACGCGTGCAAAGATGAGACGGCCCTACATGCGCGGGCGTTGGGGCACGGCCGGGACCATGTGATGTGGTGTTGTTGGATCTCACATGGTGGCCATGGCCGACGGGGACGCGGTCGAGCGCGCTACGCTGGGCACTGCTCCGTTGTGGCTTCGTGTCGCGCGATGCCAGGGGGACTCTGGTGGACGTACCGACGGCGCTCCCCAGCCCAACAGCTAGCTGCGGTTCGTCGGCAAACAGAGGGCGAGAGGAAGACGAACGGTGAGATCGATCGAGGGGGTGTATGTTCGGAAAACCGAAAAGACCACATAGTAAAAGTAAAAGTAGAAGGATATATGCCACGTTAGGGCATCTCTAACGGCTACCCGTAAAATTCCTCCTGCATCCGTTCGCGAACAGTGAAGGACCAGTCCGCGGACACGGATGCGGGAAGACGCCCATCCAACGCTAGCCGCATACATTTCAAACACTTTTTCAATAAACCGGATGAAATTCATGCAAACACGGCCGGATGAAATTCATGCAAACATGACGGATTTCATACAAACCGGACCGAAAACAGTTACATTTTGGACATATTTTAACTAAAAAGGTAAAACTATGTGCACGTACGGTCGCACGGAGTTCCACTCCCACGACACGGATACACTACACTAGTCTACGGCCGGAGGGGAAGGGTGCTTCCGTGGAGCTCAGACGGGGGCCCAAGATGGTCTAAGATATAGGACCGGACAGGTCACCGGCTGTACAAGCCGACGACGCGCCGGCGGTGGCCTTCCTGGGACCCAAGCGGCGGCGGCCTCCCGTGTTCTACTTCTCTTCGTTGTTGGCGGCGGACGCGGACGCGCTAGCCGCCGACTCTTCGATCTCCGCGCAGCCGGCTTCCTTCTCTGCCGCCACACACGGGAGGCGCGGTACGACGCGGCGTCATCCACGGCAGTGATGATGCCCGCGCCGCCGTGCTACCCCCCCCCCCCCCCCCCCCGCGTGCCGGCCTGGAGCAACTCTCCACTCCTCCGCGAGCTGGCTTGGAGCGGCGACTTGCAGAAGCACGCGCCGGCTTGGGGCGACTACTTGCTCCGTCGGGCTTGGCGAGGGAGGTGGAGCAGGGGCCTGCCTCGCTCGTATCTGACGGGCTCGGCGGGCCACCCAGCCGGCTTTTATGCCAGATAACTGCTCTTCCTGCTCGTCGGATGCCATCGAAAGGGTGGAGAAAATGGTGGAAGGATGAGATGAGGAGCGGTGGAGTGGTGCGATTCATGCCTGGCGTCTGGCCTCCTTTAAATAGCGGGTGGACGGGAGGAGCTTGCCCGACGTTGTGTTTAATGCCGGCCCGCTCCCGAACGAACATGTGGCCGGAGTAGGTTTCTTGGCTTCCACGCGGGTTTAATGGAGGCGTCTGGAACACGATGAGGAGGCGTGTTCAGCGGGGTGTGCAGCGGGCGGCGCCCTCGGCCGGTGCGCCGGTTCAATGGCGGAGGCAATGAGAGGTCGCGTCCGCCCGAGCCGTCTTCAATGTGCAGCAGCGCGCTCTACAGCAGCATGAATGAGGGCAGCTGGCACCGGGCAGGAAGCGCGCGCGGGAGGGAGGAGGAGGTTTGGGTAGGCCAGGGCGGTCAGAAGCGGGAGTTTCGCGTGTCCAGGGTCCCGCAAAGCCCCCCTCACACGTTTGTCTTAGGTTTGTGGGAGAAAACGTGTCCGGACCGCCCTGCGGACCGATACAATCCCGCGTTGGATGGCTTTCGCGGTCCGGACAACGCGGTCCGGACGGTTGCGGGAGGGCATCTCCAACGCCGACCCGCAAATTCCCTCCTGCACCCGTCCGCGAACAGAGGGACCAGTCTGCGGGAGGCCGCCATCTGATGCTATCCTGTATATGTCCGCCAGTAAAGGGCAATTTGAAATTCCAATTTAGTCCTATCCACACAGCGCGCCGGATCACACCAGCGCCGGATCGCATGCCCGATCACAACCAAAAAGAGGCAAGTATGCTTAGTTTTTACATCTCCGAATCCAAAATAACATTAGTCCGGCAGTCCGTGCAATTTTCTGCCCTACCGGACCGGCAATCCCAGCCATCTGCTCCCCGATCAAGGTCTCGTCACCGCCGCGTAGGCATCCTCCGCCTCCGCCTCCGCCGCGTCCTCATTGTCCGCTGCTATCAACTCATCTTTCTGCAGCTGCAACATCTGGTAGCGAACGGATTGCACGATCATTCTTGCGTCGGCATCCAAAGAGGCCACATTCAAGGACAAAATCTTGGCGTCCTTCACATTGGCAGCGATCTTCAACTTCTTTTCCACAATCTTGGTCTTCCTCTCTTCGATCATGGTCCTCCTCTCTTTTTGCTTGAGCTTCTTGCCCGTCGTCTCCATCGACAATTTGAACCTCTCCGCCTTTTTCTCCTCCTTGATGTCTGAGCGCTTCACGCATGCCTCCTCCTTCTTCACCAAATGTCCTCGAACCTCTCCATCAGCTTGGCCGCCGTACGTTTGATGGCTCTATATTTTACGCATTTTTAGAGCTCATATGTTGCATGTTCTCTCATATATTATGTCCCATTGAACCAAATATATGTCCATTATGCATGATTACCGGTTTTTACACTTAAAGCATTGCACATTTGTGTATTTATCCGTTTGTATATTGAATCAATGTTTTTATTTGTGTGTTATTTTTGCAGGGGCTTGGACCTTATGTGGTGAAGTGTACGGTATGGTGCCAACCATACAAAATACCCACACAAGCCACTTGGTTGCTTCATCATGATAAACTTCAACCCCAAGTGTCCGGTAATGTTTTCCAATATGAACCTTGATCAAATAAAAGTTGCTTAGTGCTGAGTTGCTTACCTTATGTGAGGATCTCCCTTTTAATTAGGCACCTAGGAGTTGCACACTTGTGTTTCTATCTTGTCTCACTTGCACTTCATCCAAACCTAGGAGCTATCGATACTTCTAGACATAGTTTGTTTACTTAAGCGAGGTGCTTAGGTAGATGAACCGATCATTGTGAGGCTTATGATTTATCACTTGTGATGCTAATCCTTTGTGCTACCAAAAAAAATGAAAAACAACAAAAGTACAAAAATACTTTGTTTCCTTTTTTAGTTTTGTTCTAGCAGGTTCTATCGGAGGGCAGCCACCGGACCACAACAAGGAGATCAATTGAAGCAAGCTCCATGCCTATTAAAAGAGGGTCTTATGCACCCCAACGGTAAAAGTGTCTAACCCTTGCTTAATCTTAAGCTTGGGGAGGTAACCAGTTCTCACGCTCTCTTTTAGTAACTGCACTTTATTTATACTTTCATAATTTTCCCTAGTTTACTTCTAAGCGTGGGGAGGTTACTTTGCATGTGTAGTGTCTTGTGCAATGCTCTATATCATAAGGTTTTCGTGCATTAGTGTGTCCTGCTGTTTTGACATGCTTGCTTTGCATTTGTTTGACTTAGCTTGTGGGAATCTTGCTATCTTCTGAAAAACATTGCCATGTTCTTTTATCAAAAACCAAATAAAGGAGTCCTCTGAACTGTTGTCTTTCTTTCACCTAATTACATAAGTTGGGACTCTAGTGGTGGCTTGATTAGCGATTGAATGATTGTAGAGGTTTTTTGCTGATGAACCCAACATCTTTGGTTGATCCGGGACACGCAACGGGGTTTATCCCCGCCAAACTATCCCCTCGGGGTACTTAGCTTTTGAGTCTTATGCAAATGACACCGTGATTCTTTTGTGTAATATTTGAGTTCTTTATGACTAAAGAAAGTTCGAAGCCTTTTGCACTTTTGTTCATCTTATTTTACTAGCCTCTACGGTACCGTGCATTGCTCACTCTCACATTGAGACTTGACTCATACTTCGCTGGTATATCCAAACCCGTGGGAGGACTTTTCTTGTTCTCCTACACATAAAACCCTCATCTCCTCAAAACAACCACCATACCTACATGGCATTTTCATAGCTATTCCAAGCATATCGTCATGCACTACCATCATATTACATTACATGACTAGAGACATGTTTTCATTTGCCTTGCATGATCATAGTATGGCTTGCTCGATATTTTCATGGCTTGTTCGTTTTTTGATGTCTATGCTACGCCTGATCATTGCACATACTGGTACACTGCCAGAGGCATTCATCATATAGAGTTTCTCTCATGTTTTTAGTTTTGGGTTATGATTACATTCAGCTGAAGTGAGTTATTGTAAAGTGTATTGTTCATCATTGTAAGGTGTTGCTCCTACAAAAAAGAAAAAAAGAAAAAAAGAGAGAAAGGCAAATAAAAGATGCACCATGGAGGCGCCACAAAAAAAAGGGAAAAAAGAAAGAAAACGGAGAGGAAGAGAAAAGGAGCAACACCATTATCCTTTTTAGTATACACTTGTGCTTCAAAGTAGCACCACTTCATGCATTGTCAAGTAGAAAGTTTCATGAGCTTCATATGTTTCATACTAGTGGGGAACCTACATTAAAGAACTTGGCTTGTATATTCCGACGACGAGCATCCTCAAAAGCTCGAGGTCTTCATGAGAAAGCAAGTTGGATGCACCCCCACTTAGTCCATAGGAGAGCTTTCAAATATTCATAGCTCTACTATGTGCATCCTAGTTGCATGGCGATCACTACTCCTTGCGTTAACATCGATCATAGGGCCTTCTCCATAGCCTAATGGCCAGCTGCGTTGATGCAAAACTTTCTTTATTTTTGACTTCTCAAAACCCCAACCATTTTCTATCTTTCCCTGAAGTGCGAGGCATAAGCTTGCGCTCAGTGTTGCATGGGTAGTTGAGCTGTTGAATAACACAGACAGACGATCTTGCTATTGTACCTGGTATGCCTTGGGTTGGTGTTTTTGAAGCGATCGCTAATGCTTGATTTATTTTGTCTATGATAGTTATTGTTGTGTTCCTAATATAATATTGACCTTCTCTCTAAACCTTTGGCAATGGGAATTTGGGCTCCACAAAAATATTTTCCTCTTTCTCAACCTCCATGGCAATGGAATTAAGGGGATAGCTTGTATTACTTCCTTGCTGGTTAACTTTTGCATGCTTGCACGATGAACATGGATATCACTTTTGGGGTTTGGTTCAATGTATGCTTTAGAGTTGGTAGCAGTGAGCTTTTGGTAGTCAACCTTCTGACTCGAGGACGAGCAAGGTTTAAGCGTGGGGAGGTTGATGGCTCTATATTTTACGCATTTTTAGAGCTCATATGTTGCATGTTCTCTTCATATATTATGTCCCATTGAACCAAATGTATGTCCATTGTGCATGATTACCGGTTTTTACACTTATCATTGTAAGCATTGCACATTTGTGTATTTATCTGGTTTTTATTAGTTTTCTTCGTTTTCTTGTGTCTATAGGTGTATTGGAGCAACCTAGGATCAAGCACGATGAAGGGACCAAGGATGGGTTCAATAGGGAGTCAGCGAGGGGTCAGACTTAGCCATTTCGAAGGTCAGAAAAAGTCATTTTTCCAAAGTGATCCAAATCAAGATCCAAGACCAGAAATGGATCGGCGTCATTCATACCAATCCAACGAGTCCAAGAACGTCAAATTCCGAGTTCGTATGAAGAAATGGCAACCGTTTTATCGGAGGAGGTAAGATCAAAAGATGGCGTTCCATACGACCGCCCGCGGTCGTTTCAGCGGTCGTTTGACGTGCAGACAGCTCCGAAAGTTGCCCTTCCAGACAGGATTCTTCATCTATTTCATCCCCAATTGTTCCCATGGGATCCTTGGCTCATAATGAAGGGATTGGGAGAAGATAAGGCTCATCTTGAGCGCTTGGATGACCACATCAACGGAGGAGATACCGGGAGGCCTTCATATAAGCACCATCAACCCTAGCCGCCGCATTCTCCTCCACCATTCAACACACGCAGCCGTCATCCATCTCCATCACTGCTCCAAGACCACCTCCATAGAGAAGAGAAGGGCCAAGCCAAGAGGAGGAAGAGGGGGTGCCCTCACCACGTGCACCGGCCTTCGGGCCGGTGCGGTCTTCACCACTGGCGCCGCCACCATCGTCATCTCCACCACCGGCGCCGTCGCCATCACCATCGCCGCCACCATGCTCCTCTCCTTCACCGGCTTCACACCGGCTTGTAACTTGCCTTCTTCCTCTATGATGTTTGAGTAGTTGTATTAGTTCTTGAGGAATTGGATGAACCCTTGCATGATTAGTTCCAATATTCTCTTTATATGTATTGCGTTGATTGTCTCATGGTGTTGTGAAGAGCGCTCGCGCAGCATTAGCCCCTTGTGGACTTGAGGCAAGTAATGTTGGTGAGCAGCATGGTTGTGGAGGGTAGGTGGTGACAGTCCTATTCCCTCTTCGTCCCTGGCCATTGCAATAGGGATTAGTGGAGAACCCTAGAACTTAATGCCGTGACCACGGGGAGTTCACTCCCCTTAATCATCGTTGTGATAACCGGAGTGGGGAAGCACGGTGGTGGCTGATACGTCTCCGTCATATCTACTTTTCCAAACACTTTTGCTCTTGTTTTGGACTCTAATTTGCATGATTTGGATGAAACTAACCCGGACTGACGCTGTTTTCAGCAGAACTACCATGGTGTTGTTTTTGTGCAGAAATCAAAGTTCTCGAAATTGGATGAAACTTTTTGGAGATTTTTTATGGAATAAATAAAAATTACAGGCGCAAGAATCAACAGAAGAGGGGCCACCTGTTGCCCACAAGGCAACAGGGCGCGACCCCCCCAGGGTGCGCCCTGATGCCTTGTGGGGCCCACAGGCGACCGTCTGACCTAATTCCAATGCTATAAATTCACTTTCCCCAAGAAAAAAATAGGAGAAGAAGTTTCATCGTGTTTTACGATACAGAGCCGCCGCCACCTCCTGTTCTTCATCGGGAGGGCTGATCTGGAGTCCGTTCGGGGCTCCGGAGAGGGGGATTCGACGCCGTCGTCATCATCAACCATCCTCCATCACCAATTTCATGATGCTCACCACCGTGTGTGAGTAATTTCTCTGTAGGCTTGCTGGACGGTGATGGGTTGGATGAGATTTATCATGTAACCGAGTCAATTTGTTAGGGCTTTGATCCCTCGTATCCACTATGTTCTGAGATTGATGTTGCTATGACTTTGCTATGCTTAATGCTTGTCACTAGGGCCCGAGTGCCATGATTTCAGATCTGAACCCTTTATGTTTTCATGAATATATTTGTGTTCTTGATCCTATCTTGCAAGTTGTATGCACCTATTAGGTGTTATGATCCGCATACCCCAAGGTGACAATAATTGGGATTTTTTCCGGTGATTACCGTAGTTTGAGGAGTTCATGTATTCACTATGTGTTAATGCTTTGTTCCAGTTCTCTATTAAAAGGAGGCCTTAATATCCCTTAGATTTCCTTATGGCCCCCGCTGCCACGGGAGGGTAGTACAAAATATGTCATGCAAGTTCTTACTATAAGCACGATGACTATATACAGAAGACATGCCTACATTACATTGATGAATTGGAGCTATTGTGTATCGCCCTAGGTTGTGACTGTTATATGATGAATGTCATCCAGCATAATTATCCATCACCGATCCAATGCCTACACTTTTCACATATTGATCTTTGCTAAGTTACTTTCGTTGTTGCTGCTGTTACAATCACTACAAAAATCCTACTGTTACTGTTACTGTTACTGTGCTACTGTTACTACTGCTATCAAAACTATCATATTACTATGCTACTAAACACTTTGCTGCAGATATTTATTTCTCTAGGTGTGGTTGAATTGACAACTCAACTGCTAATACTCGCAAATATTCTTTGGCTCCCCTTGTGTCGAATCAATAAATCTGGGTGAAATACTACCCGCGAAAACTGTTGCGATCCCCTATACTTGTGGGTTATCAAGACCTTTTTCTGGCGTTGTTGCCGGGGAGCATAGCTCTATTTGTTGAGTCACTTGGGATTTATATCTGTTGATCACTATGAAGAATCTGAAAGACGCTAAGACCAAGATCGTTCCCTCTAAGACGAGGGGAGGTAAGGAACTGCCATCTAGCTCCGCACTTGATTCACCTTCTGTTTTGATTAGGCTTGCGACACCACCACCTGCTATTTATTCTGATATGTCGCAAGTTATTGATGATACTACTTTTGCTATGAATGAAACTATTGATGATGCTAGTACTATGCTTGATAATACTGTGCCACTTGGTGAATTTCTTGATGAACAAATTGCTAGAGCTAAAGAAACCGAAAATGTTGAAACTCTTGAAAATTATGATTCACCTATTATGCTTAGTCCTCCTACTAGAGTTGAAATGCCCAAGATACCTGATGGTTATGTTTTTGATAGAGAGACAAGGCAATTCTTGCTTGTAATGATAGAGATGAAGTTAGAAAATTGCTTGCTAAGTTGAAAGAAAAATCTATGAGGGAGAGAATGAAATATGATCCTAAGTTTGCTACCTCTCCCATATTTGTTACCGATAAGGATTATGAATTCTCTGTCGAGCCTGAGTTAATTACTTTGGTTGAATCTGATCCTTTTCATGGTTATGAAACTGAAACTGTTGTGGCACACCTTACTAAATTGAATGATATTGCCACCCTATTTGCTCATGAGGAAAAAATTCGCTAGTACTATATTCTTAAGTTGTTTCCTTTCTCATTAAAGGGTGATGCTAAGATATGGTTTAATACTCTTGCTCCTGGTTGTGTGCGTAGTCCCCAGGATATGATATATTACTTCTCTGAAAACTATTTTCCTGCTCATAAGAAACAAGCTGCCTTACAGGAAATATTTAACTTTGTGCAAATTAAAGAAGACAATCTTGATGTCCACTACGCAACTTTTATTCTTGTAGACGTTGTTGGGCCTCCAAGTGCAGAGTTTTGTAGGACAGTAGCAAATTTCCCTCAAGTGGATGACCTGAGGTTTATCAATCCATGGGAGGCTTAGGATGAAGATGGTCTCTCTCAAACAACCCTGCAATCAAATACAAGAAATCTCTTGTGTCCCCAACACACCCAATACAATGGTAAATTGTATAGGTGCTCTAGTTCGGCGAAGAGATGGTGATACAAGTGTAGTATGGATAGTAGATATAGGTTTTTGTAATCTGAAAATATAAAAACAGCAAGGTAGCAAGTCATTAAAGTGAGCACAAACAGTATTGCAATGCTTTGAAACAAGGCCTAGGGTTCATACTTTCACTAGTGCAATCTCTCAACAGTGCTAACATAGTTGAATCATATAACAATCCCTCAACGTGCGACAAAGAATCACTCCAAAGTTCCTATTAGCGGAGAACATAAGAAAGAAATTGTTGTAGGGTACGGAACCACCTCAAAGTTATCCTTTCCGATCAATCTATTGAGCCATCCCTTTAAGTGTCACAAACAGCCCTAGAGTTCGTACTAAAATAACACCATATGATACACATCAACCAACTCTAATGTCACCTAGATACTCTAATGTCACCACAAGTATTCGTGAGTTGATTATTCGATATGCATCAAACAACTTCAAATTCATAATATTCAATCCACACAAAGAACTTCAAAGAGTACCCCAAAGTTTCTTATCGGAGAAAAGATAATGAAAATGTGCAACCAACCCCTATGCCTAGATCACCCCAAGGTCACGGGAATCCATGAGTTGATTACCAAAACATACATCAAGTGAATCAATAGAATACCCCATTGTCACCACGGGTATCCACATGCAAGACATACATCAAGTGTTCTCAAATCTGAAATATTCAATCCGACAATAACGAAACCTCAAAGGGAAAGACTCAATCCATCACAAGAAGATAGAGAGGGAAGAAACACCATATGATCCAACTATATTAACAAAGCTCGTGATACATCAAGATCGTGCCAAATCAAGAACACGAGAGAGAGAGAGAGATCAAACACATAGCTACTGGTACATACCCTCAGCCCCGAGGGTGAACTACTCCCTCCTCGTCATGGAGATCACCGGGATTATGAAGATGGCCTCCGGTGATGATTTCCCCCTCCGGCGGAGTGCTGGAACAGGGCTCCGGATGAGATCACTTTGGAAAAGAGGCTTGCGGCGGCGGCGTGGAAGTTCTAAGTTAAATTCTGGGGTTTTGGGTATTTATAGGATCTATTGGCGTTGGAATCACGCCAGGGGGGTGCCCGAGGGTCCCACAAGCTCGGGGGGCGCGCCCCCAGGCTCGTGGTGCACTCGGCCACATCCTGGTCCATCTCTGGTGCTTCGTGGGTCTCTTATGGTCCATAAAAAATCACCGTAAATTTTGGGCCCATTCCGAGATCTTTTATTTCTGCACAAAAAACAACACCACGGTAGTTCTGCTGAAAACAGCGTCAGTCCGGGTTAGTTCTAATCAAATCATACCAAAACCATATAAAATTGTTGTAAACATGGCATGAATACTTCATAAATTATAGATACGTTGGAGACGTATCAAATCTCCCTCAAGCTTGGGGGAGGCTTCTCCAATTACTTAATGCTTTGCCTGATCATCCTCTTAAGAAGAATGAAATACTTGATATCTTTTATAATGGACTAACCGATGCTTCTAGGGACTACCTAGATAGTTGTGCTGGTTGTGTTTTCAAGGAATGAACTGTTGGACAGACTGAAGAACTATTGAATAATATATCAAGAAATGCCGATGATTGGACACTTCTTGAACCTCCACCTAAGCCAACTCCGAAGAAAAGAGGTATTCTACTCCTCAGTCCTAAAGATATGCAAGGAGCTAAGAAATCTATGAAGGAAAAAGATATTAAAGCTGAAGATGTTAAGAATCTACCACCTATTGAAGAAATACATGGACTTGATATCCCGACACAGGTAGTGGAGGTAAATTCTCTTCGTAGATTCAGTGAAAGTGATATCCCCTATAATAAATCTGCTAGTCAATGCTTGGATGAATTTGATAACTACATTTTTAAGCAAGAGAATTTCAATATATATGTTAGCAATCAATTGAAACGAAATGCCATCATGATTGATCATCTGAGTGATTTGATGTTTAAAACTGCTAATGATGTTAAATGCCTAAGTAAACATGCTTCTATGGTTCAGACTCAGTTAGAACAAATAGCTAAGTCACAGAATGATTTGCTTGATGAGATGAATAATAAAATGAATGATCATGCTGTTAGAGTTGTTACTAAAGGAGGTAGAATGACTCAGGAGCCCTTGTATCCTGAAGGTCATCCTAAAAGAATTGAACAAGATTCTCAAAGAAATAATATTGATGTACCTAGTCCATCTAAGAAGAAAAAGAAAAAGAAAAATGATAGGACTTTGCATGCTTCTAGTGAACCTGAGGTAGAAAAACCTCCTGAGAATCATAATGATGTTTCCATTTCTGATGCTGAGACACAATCTGGTAATGAACATACACCTAGTGATAATGATAATAATGATAATAATAATGAAGATGTTCATGTTAATGCTCAACCAGATAATGATGTGGAAATAGAACCTGCTGTTGATCTTGATAACCCACCTCCTAAGAATAAAATATATGACAAAAGAGACTTTGTTGCTAGAAAACATGGAAAGGAAAGAGAACCATGGGTTCAAAAACCTATGTCTTTTCCTACTAAACCATCTAAAAACAAGGATGAGGAAGATTTTGAGCGCTTTGTTGAAATGCTTAGACCTGTCTTTTTGCGCACTCGCTTGATTGATATGTTGAAAATGTCTCCCTATGCAAAATACATGAAAGATATTGTCACTAATAAAAGAAAGATACCTAAAGCTGAAATTTCCACCATGTTGCAAATTATTCTTTTAAGGGTGGAGTACCTAAAAATATAGGAGATCCGGGAATACCTACTATACCATGCTCCATCAAAAGAAGTTATGTTAAAACTGCTCTATGTGATTTGGGAGCCGGTGTTAGTGTTATGCCTTTCTCTTTATATAGAAGACTTGATTTGAATAAACTCACACCTACTGAAATATCTTTGCAAATGGCTAATAAATCAACTGCTATACCTATTGGAATTTGCGAGGATGTGCCCGTTGTTGTTGCAAATGTTACTATCTTAACAGACTTTGTTATACTTGATATGCCCGAGGATGACAACATGTCGATTATCCTTGGAAGACCCTTTTTGAATACTGCAGGGGCTGTTATTGATTGCAATAAAAGCAAGGTCACTTTGCATGTCAATGGTAATGAGCATACGGTTTATTTCCCTAAGAAACAAACTTCAGCGAATGGTATCAATTGTATTGAAAAGGTTTCGGCAATCACTATTGGGGGATTCAAATTTCCTCTTCCTACTTTCAAAAAGAAATATGAAATTCTTATTGTTGGGGAGATGCATATCCCCGTTGAGGTAACTTAGTGTTATACGAAAATTCTTCGTTTTCATGTCACTCGGAAATAGTTTGTTAATAGGACTTGATCAACCTTATTAATGGATTCTTTTTGAAGGGCATGTGGTCGATGAATTTAGTAAGCACAACTTTCTGTAATCTTAGTTTTCTGTCTGTTATTTATAGTTAAATAAAATAAAATGCCATGATTATCCTGTTTTCTGAATTATCCGTGCAATAAAAAATGGCCCAGAAATAAAAGTGCTCAGAATGCAATAAAATTTTAACATGATTTTTTCTGGAATATTTAAAATTTTTTGGCACCGAAAACAACCCGGGGGGGGGGGGGGTGCACTTGTTGCCCACAAGGCAACAGGGCGCGGCCACCCCCCAGGGCGCGCTAAGATGCCTTGTGGGCCCCACAGGGACCCACTCACTTATCTATTCAGGCCACTTCATCTCCTACCTCCAGAAAAAATCATGGTAGCTCTCTCTCTCTCTCTCTCTCTCTCTCTCTCTCGTGTTCTTGCTCCCAAACCTGAGATTTTTGATCTCTTTGCTCGGAGCTCCGTTTCCGAAACTGTTTTGAGGGATTGCTCCTTGGTATGTGACTCTCCCATTGCTCTAATTAGTTTTTGCTTTAGTGGATTATATTTTGCATAAATTGCTGCTATTGGTGCTACTGAAAATGAGCTTGCATGTTAAATTCTTTGTGTTCTAAGTAGTTTGAATGCTTGATATAGCATCTAGGCACTTGTATGAGCAGTTGCTATCAATCTTGTGAAGTTTTGTTAACATTTTTTTTTGTGGTCCAAAAATTTTCAGAAATTTGTTTTTAGGAAAATGAATTTTCTTCGGAGGGGTTCTTCGAGCCGAAGCTCCAAGGGTGTCCTTGGGGATGCCTACGACCATGACCTCAACATTCCGCGCAGGATGGAGGTCCGACCGCGAGTGGCCGCACAACACCTTCATGAACGAAGCCGGGTTCCGTCAAGAGTTCGCACAATTTGTTGCGAACGCCGGGCTGACCGACTTCCTCGCAGATGAGTGTGACCAGCACCACATCCTTACAAATTCCTTTGTGCAATTTTTTTATTTCATGCCTAGGCTCGATATCCCCATGGTGCATTTCGATTTATATGCTGAACATCATGAGTTAACGCTAGATGAGTTTTGTGAGATATGCTTGATCCCTTCTGATGGGGATTTGAGGGAGCCTCGGCCTGAGGAGTTCGAGGACTTCCTTCGCACTTTGACTGTGGGGGAATTTAGGGGCGTGTCAAAAGCCCGTGTTACTAGCCTGCATTTTCCTGCTGTGCATTACTTTGCCCTATTCATAGGGAAATGCTTGACTGCTAGGGAGGAAGGTGGTACGCTCAGTGCCCCTGACCTCGCCATCTTGCGTCGTGCTATTCACGGCAATAGTACTTTTAGCTTGGGAGCTATCATTGCACGCCGCCTGCACACCAACAGAACTAAGGGTAAAGTCCATGGCGGTATTTATGCTTCGCGTTTTGCGAAACGTTTTAATGTTGCTATCCATCCAAATGACTACTTGCTGCCTAAGGTTTATTTAGACCAACAGTGCATGATCGATCACCACTTTATTGATGAACCCGAACCTCCTCAATATATTCGTTATAACCTGATTTTCAGCGAGAGAACTTGCGATATTATTCCATTGCCTGCACCCTCTTTGTTTGACTCCCATGCTAGGAACGGATACACCATCATGCCGGCGGACATCACAGCTTATCAGAACGAGCTGGCCGCAGCGGAGAACAAGGTCCAGCAGTGGGACCCTCAAGTGCCTTCGCCCCAGAACTATCCGCCCGGTCCTGATGGATACTACGAGTGGTGATTACCCAGCTAGGCCAAAAGCCTAAGCTTGGGGGAGTACGTATCTCTCACCGACATTACATTCATGTTCACACATTCATTCCAGTTGTCGGTGTTCATCCTTTTTCATTGTATTATCCATGCTAGTTTTATTTTCGCTTTCTTCTTGTGTATTTATTAAATTTCAAAAATCCAAAACTATTTCTCGCTTCTTTTCAGTTTTTCTTTCTCGTTTGTTAGTTCATAGTATTAAACGAAAACCCAAAAAGATTTCTCGTTTCTTATTTTCTTGTTTGTTGGGAGTTCTCCCGTGTAAATAGTTTTTCTTGCTTTTCGTTTTTCTTCTTTAATTTGTTTCCTTCAAAAAAACTAAAAACTTCAAAAATATTTCAGTGTGTTTCTCTGAATTTCTTTTCTTTTCGTCGAGTCGTCGTAGGGAAAAGTCCACAATGAAAATGTTGAGTGGCTCTCATATGCTTTATTGTTGATCTAACGAAGAGCCAATATTACCTTGTCTTCTCGCTTGAATAAAATGTTTGCAGATTCCAGCTTGGTCCACGGCACTCTTGCACTATTATTATTTTCACATCATTCGGTTGTGCAAATGAAAGGCAATAATGACGATGATTTGATGAAGTGACTGTGGCAAGGAAAAGCTGGTATGAACTCTTCTTGTTTTTGTTTTTGTAAATATGTTTAACTCAGTATCCATGATTTAGCATATTATGAGTAAACATGTTTGTGATGACAATTAGAGATTATAGTTGCTCATGCCATGCTTAAGTAGCTAGGAGTGGATAATGATTTATCTGGGATGTCAACATGCATTAAAATGGTTATGATGTAGTATGTTAATATGGTATCCTCCTCTGAATGTTTCAAGTGGCTTGACTTGGCACATGTTCATGCATGTAGTTGATTCAAAACCAACATAGCCTCCATGATATTTATGTTCAGGGTGTCTATATCCTACTCATGCTAGTATTCAATGTTAATTATTCTCAATGCATGATCATGACCGTTTTCGCTCTCTAGTTGGTCGCTTCTCAATCTCTTTGCTAGCCTTCGCCTGTACTAAGCAGGAATACTGCTTGTGCATCCAAAATCCTTAAACGAAAGTTGTTCCAGATGAGTCCACTATATCTACCTATATGCGGTATTATTCTGCTGTTCGAAGTAAATTTGCATGTGCCACCTCTAATCATTCAAATAAACATCTGTTTTGTGTGCCCGTACCGCTCATGGAGCGACAGGGGGTGGTCAGTATCTTCCATGCTAAGCGGGTTATTCTCAAGATGAGTGTTTATTCACTTGTCATTGCATGAGAGAGGCTGGTATTTGGGATGCCCAGTCCTATGCTCAAATCGAAAATACATAATGCAAACAAACTCCCCCGGAAATTTGTTGGTATGGAGGGCACCCGAGGACTCGGCTAGCCATGGCTTGTGTTGGTTTGGTGGAGGGGGAGTAAACTTTACCTTTCCGCTTGGGAACCGCCTATAATGTGTTTAGCATGGACGATATTGAAAATTCTCGGTCGTGACGTTGATAGGAAAAGTACACCTCCCAAATTATTTTTCATCTGTGATTTAAGCTTCGATCTCTGGCACCTCTGCAAATCCATGCTTCCCTCTACGAAGGGCCTATCCATTTACTTTTATGTTATTTTACTTTTATTGTTGAGTCTCACCTTCTCATTATAAGCACCAATCCTGAGAGCACTATTGTCATCCTTATGCATTGAGTATAGTTAATGTTGTGTGTATCATGACTGGATCTCTTCTACCCTGAAGTACAATGTTTAGTCGCTGCTTGAACTTTGGAGGTGCTCTGCATTTATGTTTTGCGGTCTCAGAAAGGGCTAGCGAGATACCATGTTATCTTATTATATCATGATTGTTTTGACAAATTGTTGGCATTTGAGATATGTTATTATTGCTTGCTAGTTGATTATGCCATTGATATGAGTAAATATAATTCCTGAGTGTTATTATGAGCATGGTTAGTTCATGATCTTTGCTGAAAACTTGGGTGCTATCTCAGCTTTTATACGGATACAAGAACAAACGAGTTCGTAAAAGTTTTTCTTTATCACTTTCAGTTTGTCAACTGAATTGCTTGTGGACAAGCAATGAGTTAAGCTTGGGGGAGTTGATACGTCTCCGTCGTATCTACTTTTCCGAACACTTTTGCTCTTGTTTTGGACTCTAATTTGCATGATTTGGATGAAACTAACCCGGACTGACACTGTTTTCAGCAGAACTACCATGGTGTTGTTTTTGTGCAGAAATCAAAGTTCTCGAAATTGGACGAAACTTTTTGGAGATTTTTTATGGAATAAATAAAAATTACTGGCGCAAGAATCAACAGAAGAGGGGACCCCCAGGGTGCGCCATGATGCCTTGTGGGGCCACACGCGGCCGTCTGACCTAATTCCAACGCTATAAATTCACTTTCCCCGAGAAAAAAATAGGAGAAGAAGTTTCATCGCATTTTACGATACAGAGCCACCGCCACCTCCTGTTTTTCATCGGGAGGGCTGATCTGGAGTCCGTTCAGGGCTCCGGAGAGGGGGATTCGACGCCGTCGTCATCATCAACCATCCTCCATCACCAATTTCATGATGCTCACCACCGTGTGTGAGTAATTTCTCTGTAGGCTTGTTGGACGGTGATGGGTTGTATGAGATTTATCATGTAATTGAGTTAATTTGTTAGGACTTTGATCCCTAGTATCCACTATGTTCTGAGATTGATGTTGCTATGACTTTGCTATGCTTAATGCTTGTCACTAGGGCCCAAGTGCCATGATTTCAGATCTGAACCCTTTATGTTTTCATGAATATATTGTTGTTCTTGATCCTATCTTGCAAGTTGTATGCACCTATTACGTGTTATGATCCGCATACCCCAAGGTGACAATAATTGGGATTCTTTCCGGTGATTACCGTAGTTTGAGGAGTTCATGTATTCACTATGTGTTAATGCTTTGTTCCGGTTCTCTATTAAAAGGATGCCTTAATATCCCTTAGATTTCCTTATGGACCTCGCTGCCACAGGAGGGTAGGACAAAAGATGTCATGCAAGGTCTTACTATAAGCACGTATGACTATATACGGAATACATGCCTACATTACATTGATGAATTGGAGCTATTGTGTATCGCCCTAGGTTGTGACTGTTATATGATGAATGTCATCCAGCATAATTATCCATCACCGATCCAATGCCTACGTTCGCATATTGATCTTTGCTAAGTTACTTTCATTGTTGCTGTTGTTACAATCACTACAAAATTGCTACTGTTACTGTTACTGTGCTACTGTTACTACTGCTATCAAAACTATCATATTACTGTGCTACTAAACACTTTGCTGCAGATATTTAGTTCTCCAGGTGTGGTTGAATTGACAACTCAACTGCTAATACTCGCAAATATTCTTTGGCTCCCCTTGTGTCAAATCAATAAATCTGGGTGAAATACTACCCGCGAAAACTGTTGCGATCCCCTATACTTGTGGGTTATCAGTGGCACGAGTGTACACAATAACCGGAGTGGGGAATGCGTACTTTATGGCTCCGCCCACGCGAGATCATATACAAGTGTCTTAGTGATACAATTAGAGAGCCATGTTTATCATGTGTTGTCAGCATCATACTTGTGGCGATGACTCTGATTCCCTCGAGAACGTTTACTACTCAAGCACAGTTTGACTTAGTTTAGTTCCTTTAATTTTCTATCTTTTCTTTCTTATTTGTAGTTTAGATAAACACTATTGTTTTATTTGTGTTCCTAGCAACTTACTAAAGTAGGCTATTTCCAGCTACGGTTTGGGTGCGTACGTAACTACGTAAGTGATAGCGTAGTTGCGGGGTTTGTAATTCCTTCCTGTTTGCTCCCTATGGGTTCGATACTTCACTTATAACGAAAGTGCTACAATAGCCCTGTGCACTTGCAGGTCATCAAGCTTCTCGCTTCGCCCTCTCCTCCTCCCACTTCTTCCCCCGTAAAAATCTTCTAACCTTCTTTGGCGGTTCTTGGGTTGGGTCGGTAGGGTCACCGGTTTCTTCCTCGGTGGCTTGGGCGGCGGTCTTGGCTATGAAAAGGTTCCACTTCGGTTGCCCATTTAACTTCAACCAACAATACATGACGGTGAAGTTTTTCTTCTCCAACTTCTTGTACACCAAACAAGCACGAGAAGGCTACAAAGTGAAACATTGTCAACAATGCATATCCGGCTAGCGAGCAACAAAACTAAGCATATCCGGCTAGTGAGCAACAAAACTAAGCATATCCGGCTAGTGATCAACTTACTTGATCGGTGATTTGTGCACTGCTAGGCCACCGTGCGATGAGATGCTTCAAGTGCCCGCAATACTTCGACATGGCCTCTTGGATGGTGTACCACCGATGGTTGAGGGACTTCGATCCATGGTTGCGGATGACCGCATCGGAATAGGGGGTGAAATGCTTGTGTTCGTGGAACCAAGAGTGAATATTGTTCCAAAATGTTGTACCCTTTTGCTCCATGCCATGGATTGGATCGAGGCTAGTGGCCAACCATGCATTGCACAATAGCTCGTCCTCCCGCATGTTGAAGCTTTCTCCTCTACTCTTCTTCTTCAGATTGTCGGCTGTATCATTCATATCATCGTCCTCGCCATACTCTCCCTCCTCCTCCTCCCCTCCTGCTGCTGCTGTCTGGCGCCCCAATGTTGTTGTTGCTGTGTCCCCACGCCGGTCTCGGTGTAGGACTGTTGCTGCTGGTAGTTGCCAGACTGGGTGGGATCCGAGTCTTCCACTTGACCGTCCTTATAGCCACATCCTCCTCCTTCGCCTCTGTCGTGGATGATGTCGAGCATCTCCCTGTCCTTGTCGTCGTACGCCGGCTCCCCTGCTCTAGGCAATGCAGCGAATAGCGTGCGGGCTCCCATCTGCTCCCCGCCCGCCGTTCGCGCCCGGACGAGCTGCGGCAAAGAAAACTCGGAGAAGAGCGACGCTGCGTTTACGTCCACCATTTAAGGCACCTTCCCCGGGGGGGGGGGGGGAGGGGTTCCGAGCTGCTTGACAGCGTAGAAGTATGGAGGCTTGTAATGCTCCGGCCACGGCTCTGTCTGTACCATGGGCGCACCCATCTGGGCACCGCGGTGGGACGTCCACCACGTCCGCCACACCCGACGCCACCACCAGGCCCACCGGTGGCCATCCGCTTCTTGAGCTGCTCCTCCTTTGTGGCGTTCGCTTTGAAGCGGCGAGTTTGCCGCGTAGCCGAGCTGATCTTCCGGGCGAGCGTGATGCTCGGATCCTCCGGCACCTCCATCTCCAGTAGGTTCTCCTCCGGTTCCATGCGTCGGTGGCGGAAGGAAGGAGAGGGTGGGAGAAAAGGGCGGAAATTGGATGGAGAGCGGCGGGGATGGAAGAAGAGAGTTGGGATTTTGATGTGGAAACAGTGCGGGTTGCTACAAAAGCGCGGGTTCCGCTTTCCTTTTGGGTGGGCCAGGGGGGTCAGAGTCCGTCGTTTCTTGTGTCCGGACTCCCGCAATCCTCCCCCCCCATTTGGTTCCGGTTTACGGGAAAATCATGTTCCGGACCGCCCTGCGGACCGATACAGGCCCGCGTTGGATGGCTTCTGTGGTCCAGACCACGTGGTCCGGACATTTGTGGGCGGTTTGAGAGAGCAACTAATTAAGGAGTTCTCCTTCATAGCACTAGGAACGAACGGCGCGGGAGCGCTCCGCGCGCGACACCGGTTTCAGGTTTCGTACATTTTGCAGTTTGCCCCTCGTAGTACTTCTTTTTTCCGTTTTGCCTTTCCGCGCGATAACAGACATAAATACCAGGCAACCGCATGGTTGTTCCCTGTTTCCCGTTTGTTTCCCTTTACTTTCCCATTATAATTCCGGGAAATGGAGTTTTATGGGGAAAGTACGGGCGGGGGCTTCCAACACTATCAAATGTCAGCTTTCAACTAAGCAAACATGAACTTTACTTGTCGTCGCGGTGGCTCACGACCCCTCCAGCGTGAGACGTCTCCTGCTCGCCTTTGGCTCATTAAATTGTGATAAACATCTTGAAGGGGGGGCATAGGTCGAAGTATGTGTTGGTCGTGCAGCGCGTTTGTCGTCGCGGTGGCACACGGCGCCTCCGGCGCAAGACGTCTCCTGCTCGCCTTCGGCTCGTTAAATTTTCATAAACATCTTGAAGGGGGGGCATAGGTCGAAGTTTGTGTTGGTCGTGCAGCGCGTTGGTCGTCGCGGTGGCTCACGGCGCCTCCGGCGCGAGACGTCTCCTGCTCGCCTTCGGCTCATTAAATTTTCATAAACATCTTGAAGGGGGGGCATAGGTCAAAGTGTGTGTTGGTCATGCATCACGTTTGTCGTGTAGCGCGTTTGTCGTCGCGGTGGCACACGCGAGACATCTCCTGCTCGCCTTCGGCTCATTAAATTTTCATAAACATCTTGAAGGGAGGGCATAGGTCGAAGTGTGTGTTGGTCGTGCAGGGCGTATGTCGTCGCGGTGGCACACGGCGCCTCCAGCGCGAGATGTCTCCTGCTCGCCTTCGGCTCGTTAAATTTTCATAAACATCTTGAAGGGGGGGGGGCATAGTTCGAAGTGTGTGTTGGTCGTGCAGCGCGTTTGTCGTCGCGGTGGCTCACGGCGCCTCCGGCGCCAGACGTCTCCTGCTCGCCTTCGGCTCGTTAAATTTTCATACACATCTTGAATGCGTGGGGCGTAGTAGGTCGAAGTGTGTGTTGGTCGTGCGTCCTGCTTCTCCAGGAGAGGCACGGGCGAGAAGCATCTGTATGCATGGGTGCGCAGCACCTAATCATTGACGAGGCGTGTGAGGCATGGGTATGGAGTCTCCAGAGGCATGGGCGTGCATTCTCAAGAAGCACAGGAGTGAAGCCTCTGGAGACACGGCCGTGGGGCTTCTCGAGCCACGGGAATGAATGCTCTGCATGCACATGTGTGAACTCTCTAGAGACACAAGCGTGCGGCTTCCAGAGGCATTGTTGGGAATCCTCTATAGGGACGTGAGTGCGGCTTTCTGTGGCACATGTAAAGATGCACGGGCGTGTGCCTCCAGTGGCACAAAATTGCGTGAGGCGTGCAGTGGCACTGTTCTGCTTGCACCAAAGTCACGGTTCTGGCTTAGAGTTTCAAATGTTTTTGTGAACGGGTTCAGTTAGGAGGCACAGTTTTTCATTGGGGTAGTGGCACTGTCATGAGAAGCATGTTCTCTCTTCAACATGAACATCCAACTGCTAATCATAATCAGAGAGAAAAAAAATATGATATGTATTCAGTGACACGTTCACTCTAAGAGACATGGTTAAGCCTATAGAGGCAGGATGAGATTTATTAAGCACTGTAAAAGAGGCACAGTAAAGCCGTCTTGTCAGGTTTGGATGGAATTAGCATCAGTGGCTAATCAAAAGTTTTATTCTTCATTCTTGTTGAAGATCTTGCTAATCTCATCACCCATATTATTAGGTTTGACTTCAATCTTCTCGCTAAGTAACAGCATGTATAGTGCCTCTGCCCTCCAGTCTTCCGCTTCATCCTATGAAAATTCATTGATAAGTAAAAAAAAATTCCAAAAATTTCTATATATTGCGGTTTAGAGGAGTTTCAAGGAAAACTTACAGTGAAATCATCAATGTCTTCTATGAACTTTACACCATTGTAGAGGAATGCAAGCTTTAGAACAGCAAATGGTGATTCGCCCTTTTCTACCATTGGAACATCTTGTACAAACTTATACTGCCATTTTGCACTCTTGGGTTTCATTGTTTCGTTTAGTATGACGTCGAAGACTTCTTTAATCCTAGTTACCTGGTAATTGCATTTTGTTTTTGTTTTAATAAACAATGACCCAGTGCAATTTGTAAAACTGAAAAATTGGTATTTAGAAATACTTACGATTTTCGCTTTTTGAATGTGATAATCCTCAAACTCTTTTTTTCTTTTGACTTCAGTGGTGTTCATTTCCTCAAGCTTTTATTCTGCTTCATCTTGATCAGTAATACCATCTAATGGGTTTTTGCTTTGTTTCTCTACTTCCTCGGGAGTTGTTTCTTGAGGATCAATAATATGAACTGTCCTCGTATATTTGTCTAGCATATATAGGATGTACCGATTTTCCTTCTCAAGTGGCATGAATATCTGCGTACAAAAGTTTTTTTTGTTAGATGACAGTTTAATATAAAGGAATATGTTAAAGGGAATATTTTGATTTTGTTGTAGAGCAAAGGGCTATTACCATGTTTGCTGTCAAGAGCTTATTCTGTTGATGTTGTTTGAGATACATGGGAACCAGTTGATGCTTCCTTTTTTGCAATGCACTTCTAAATTTTTTAGGAGGTGTACTGTGATTCTTTATATCTAGTATATGCTGCAAAACAATAAATGTGATAAAAAAGGTGTAGGAAAAAACAAATTTAGGAGATAAAGAGTCAGAGGTATCATTATAAAAAAGAGGCGTTGCAAAACAAACGAATTTGTGATTTTTAAAAATTTACCTCTGCAAAGCTTGGGCCTAATAGTAGCCTATCACTCTCTTGTGAAGCTTGTCCGCTTTCCCAGATATCTGCTATTTCATCAAGCACTCTCTTTTCTATATGATGTGGTATGTTCGTCTGTGCTGGTCTTGGACCGAATGCTTCCTTAAGGTTGGCTCCAGTGAGAAGCGTGCTTTCGCTTTCTCTATGAATGCGCTTAAATACAGTTTTGCTGTGACACAGAAAAATAAAAGAATATTTGAAGTGAGGGTCAATGACAAACTGAATTTGAGAATCTTTTTGTCCTCGGTCCAACTATTTAGAGGTGCAATAGAAAACCACTCACTTGTTGAATCTTTTCTGCCAGCTTTCGCTCATGACTATTTGGAAGAGCTCGGAGGCTTATTTTGTGTGTTCAAAGTAATGTTCATGTTTTGTGTATGGGCTGCTGCTTCGTCCTTTATTCTTTTTTTTCCCATCTGTCTCTGTCGGAGAAGGCAGAAAATTGATGGTTGTTATGTTCATGCTAGAGAGATAACTCAAAACCGTGACATTATTTTCATGCTAAAAAGGTAGCATGCAAGCTTTTGCGATACTAAAAATATAGATCAACACCATGGATTGTTACAGAGAAAGTAAGCAAAAATAGTTATTTTACCTTTGCTGGTTGAAAAAAGGTTTGAAGTTTTTGGTTTGAATTCTTTGATTCTTCCAGGCAGATCCTCCTACTTTATTTGGTTGGTTTTACCAAATATGGCTGTAAATAGGAACTCCGATTTCCACTCGGCATCTACCTTGCTATGCTGCAGGAAGGTCATTCATTGGATATTCTTTATGGTTTTTTTATGATAGTGCCCCTTGTTCCTTAGTTGTGCTCAGTTGTCCCCACGCTCTAAACTTTTGCTCACTTTTCCCCACACTCTTGTCTGAAACTCTCACAAATGGTCAAACTGGACGTTTGCCGTCGGGTCAATGGCTTGACCGTTAACTGCTGACGAGTGGGGCTGCTTAGGGCCGGGTCCTCCTTTGACCGTTACATCCTGACGAGTGGGGCCGCAAGGAGACACGTCGGAGCAGCTTGTCTGAAACAGATCGAGCCACTCCCGCGTCGCCTCCTCCTCCGCCGCCGCCGCCGTCGTGCCCTCCACCCTCTAACCCTATTCCGTCTGTCGGCGATGCCACGCCTCCGCCACATCAACCCCCCCCCAATCTGGGATTAAGAAGCGATGTCGGGGGAAGACGCCCTCCGGCCCATCGACCGTGGAGATGATTGGGTCGAATCGGAGGCGGATAATTCATGGATTCCATCAGGGTAAGCATCATTTCCTCTCGAATTGATGAGAAAACTCGTCAATTAGGCAGTATTTGATCACTACTCACTTGAATCGTACCAATTTGGGTTGCTTAATTTTTCACCCTTTATTTCGATCGAATAGGATTGATCCTGCGCTTGCTTTTCGGCTGGCGGTTAGAATGGAAACTAGCGTGCTGTGTGGTACTAAACCGCATATGATCTCTGGATTTTTCTACCCGAAGGTGGTAGAAACCAGCATTTCGTTCAATGATTTTCGCAATGCACTCCGTTCCGTGTATGACTGAAGCTCTACCGATGCTGTTGAACTGAAATATTTCAACAGTAGCGAGCAAAGATTTCTCGCACTAACTTGCGACGAGCATCTGTAATTGCTATTTAGTTTGAATGCTGATAGACGTTTCGGTAAAATCGTATCGAGGTGCTTCAGCCACGCAAAGAACGAGGCAAGGGGAAGAGTGTTCATACATCATCTGTCTCTGATAATAGTGAGCACCCCGGCACTCCTTGTAGGTCGAGAGCAAGTAAACCTAGTGGTTCTGAAAGCCACAACATGTCTGCTGCCGCTTCTGCTACTGCTAGTGCTGCCGCTTCTCCTGTCCCTTCTGCAGCTGCTGTAGAAGTAGATGCAGAGCCTGACGAGGAAGTGCCTCGACTTGATAATGAGGATGAGATGATGTACCCTGAACTGGTAGATACAGTCAGTCAACAGGCAATGGAAGATGAATATCTGGAGGATCCTAGCAGTCGTGCTAGATTTGATGACACTGATGATGAAGAGAGGGATGAGAACATTGACAGCTTAGTTTTAGATGAATACGATGGTGACGACATGCCAACAATTGTGTGGAACAGGGAAGATCCTCAGCTTACTCCAGGAACCATATTCGAATCGATGGTGGACTGTCGTAATGCAGTGACTACATATTGCATTCTCACTGAAAATAATTATGTGATGGATAGGAGTGAGCCAACAAGGTTCACTGTTCATTGCCCATATGATAGGTGTAGGTGGAGGCTACATGCATCCCATATGCGAAAGAGCAAATTGATTCAGGTATTACACCTCTTTGTGGATTTCAGTTTATTGATCCATTATATTTTCAGATCATTGTGTAATGTTTCTTAATTGTACTTTATTTTGTTTCAGATAAAACAAAACCCACACCAGCACACTTGTCCACCTGGAGGGGGAGGGGGAAAGACCAAAACAAAGCTAGCAAAGACTAGGTGGGTGGCAGATGCAATCTTGGATTGGCTGAGAGAAACACCAACACTTGGTCCAACAACACTCCATGGGAAGCTTTTTGAGAAGTACAAAATTGATATACCTTACATGAGGATTTTTTATGGTAGGGAAATGGCTCTTGACAGGATAAATGGTCCATGGAATGAGAGTTTTCAGTTGCTTTACACTTACAAAGCTGAAGTGGAGATTGCTAGTCCAGGGAGTGTTGTAGAGATTGACAAGCATACAGTTTCATACAAAATAAGAGGGAAGTCATTTGAGAAGGAGTGCTTCAGGAGGGCTTTTGTTTGTTTCAAGGCTTGCTGGCAGGGGTTTCTGGATGGTTGCATGCCCTATTTGGCTGTCGACGCAACTGCTTTGAATGGAAGATGGAGAGGATAGCTAGTAGCAGCTTCTATAGTTGATGGACACAACTGGCTTTTCTCAGTTGCATTTGGTGTGTTGGAGGTAGAGTCCGAGGAAAGTTGGGTCTGGTTTCTGCAGCAGTTGCACAACATTATAGGTACACCCCCAGGTTTAGCTATACACTCAGATGCTTGCAAGGGTTTAGAGACTGCAGTAGGAATTGTATTCCCTGGAGCAGAGCATAGGGAATGTATGCGACACCTAGCGCGGAATTTTAAAAAGAAATTCAGAGGTAAAGTTTATGATGAGAACCTATGGCCAGCATCATACACATGCAGCTTGAGGAAGCATGAGCACCATTTGAGAGTGTTGTATGCTCACAATCCTGAGGTGAAGGAGTACTTGGAAGCACATCATGGAATGGTGTGGTCAAGAAGCAAATTCAATGAAAGCTGCAAAGTAGACTATGTGGCCAGTAACCTCACAGAGTGCTTCAATGCAAAGGTCAAGTCAGTGAAAGGGCTATTATTGTGGCAAGCATTTGATAAGATTAGGCAGATGATCATGATAAAGATGGCTCTTCGTAAAAGAATTGCAGAAACACAATATGTTGGCCATGTTATGCTCCCATCTCTGATTAAGGCATTGCATGCCAAGGCAAGAGGACTGAAGATGAAATGCATTCGACCGTCGACATACGAGGCTGAGGTAACATATACTGACACTAAAAATAATGAATGGAGGTATCCAGTGAACCTAGCAACTAGGGAATGCAGTTGTAGGCAATGGCAGATCCGTGGGAAGCCATGCATACATGCCCTACATCTCATGACTGTTTTCGGGGGTGAAGATGGTGAAGTTGATCAGTATTGCTCTGAATATTTCTCTGTTGCCAAATTTCGGGCTGCTTATGCTGACAATGTACCTGCACTCTTGGGAAAAGACCAATGGAACAGAGTAGATCCAGGGTTCAAAATATGTTCTCCTGTACTTACTAGACCACCAGGAAGACCAAGGAAGAACAGGATAAGAGCAGGTGAAGAGGGTCGTGTAAAAAGACAGCGTAAGTGCAAAAAATGTGGAACCCTAGGGCAGAATGCTAGGATTTGTACCAATCCAGTGGATGCATCATATGGAGAAGAGGAATAATGGGCAGCAGCAAATGTAGAGGAGAATGCAACAGCAGAGGAGAAGCACTAGCATCTTGGTATGTGTGCAGTAGAAGCACCGGCATCTTGGTATGTGTGCAACCTTCCCTTTTTTGTATGCATTTGTTCTCTTTTTTATCGATGGCTTATCCCTAATCTTATTTCTGTTTGATCCAGCCCTAGGTTAGGTGGAGACAAAGGAAAGAAAAGGCCTAGAGAGGAAGAAACTTCCGTTGAACCATCATCTGATGCAGAATTTGAAGCCATGGCTTATGATGGTTTTGAAGCTATAAGAGAGGAGCAAGACATGGTTCCTGTCGTTCCTTTAAAGATTATGGAACCAATAGAAGACCGTCAACTGGTCATCAAGTGCTCGGGAAACCAGGAGCAGCTATCCCAAGTGAAGATCAAAAGGAAGAAGACAAAGCCACAAAATATCCCAGTTAGGGAAACGAGGAGCAAGACAGTTAAGCCATCTGCGAACACAAGGAGCAAGTCAAATATTTGAATATGAACTTTGAACTGCTGTGAAAACTTGTAAGGTGTAGTAATGCAAAATGATATTTGTACTTTGATGTCAAATTTGTGGTAGAATTCGAATTTTAGGCAAAATTTGAATTTAAGGCAAATTTTGAATTTGAACCAACATTTGAAGTCCATTGCTCTGTGTGTGATGTTGCAATGTTTTCTGAACTATTATACATTTGCTCCAAAATGAGATCCTAAGCTCCAAATGAGCTCCGAAGCTCCAAATGCTCAAAATGAGCTCCGAAGCTAGGGTAAACAGCCCCATTTGTAATCAAGTTTTTTTTTCACCTTGTCTAAATGAGCCAAATATTTTTTATTAAGACCTGTTCAATCTATATAATATCCATTTGAAGTCTCACTATTTATTGAATTAATGTCCATTTTTTATTTATTTTTAATTAGTTACGCTTTAATAGAAAACCATTAGAAAACACGCTTAAAATATGAAAATGAAAAAGTAAGTTCAGATCCTTCTTAGTCACTCCATAATGAAGCATTTGTGATTTTATTGATTTTTTTTGAATTCAAAACCCTAAACCCCTCTCACTTGCGCCTTGAACTCTCTGCAACAAGGTTTTTTCATAAAACTAACCATAGACCAAGTTTATATTTTTTTATCGAAAGTATATCACTTGAAACGACTATGTGCGCCGGTTTTGTATTTTTTCGATTTTTTTTGAATTAGTTATGCTCATTTGAATGTTGGTCAAACCCTACAAAACCCCGTTGACCATCTCCAAACCCCTCTCCAAACCCTAGCACCGAACTGCAACCGTTCGATCATACCCTAGCGCCGAACTAGAGCCGTCAGATATGGTTTTCTAGAAGGACTGGCGAGGCGATCCACGAGAGGCTGGTCTCTGCGACGTGATTGGATGCGTATGACTAGGCAATCCGCGAGAGGCTGATGAGTGGGCCGTGTGTGGGGCCGGCGATCACAATGACATGTGGGTCACGTTTCAGACAGCATCCTCCCCCTCCTCTACTCCCGCTCCTGTCCCCCTCCTCTCCCCTGCCATTTTGCTCGTCGCCTCCCGTCACCGCAGTGTCGTAGATCTCCTGTAGCCGCTCAAGGACGGCATGGTTTCATGGGGCGATGGCGAGGAATCCTCCACCGACCCGAACTCCCTTGGCACCGATGTAAGTGTTGCATTCTCGTCAATCTACGGTTAGGGTTCATATCGATTTGGGGATTTTTGATTTCAGCACCGATTTCCGTTTATTTACTATGGATATTTGTATTGTTAGGGTCCAAATACAATGTACGATTCTGATTATAGCAGATTAGCCAAAGATGGAGATAAGCCTATCCATTGTAAATGCAATTCCGTGCCCTCCAAATTTGTTGCTTTTCAAGGATGTTGGACTGGCAGGAGGTTCTTGGCATGTTCAGGGGAGGTCTGTGAACTTATTTACAGTCTTCAAATTAAGTTTTTGCTGTGTAATTTCCTAATAGATTCTGCTCTGTCATATATATATATATATTAGTTTGGAGACAAATGTGACTTTGTGCAATGGGTTGATCCTGTGTGACCGAGTCCACTGATTAAATCCCTGTCGAAGCTATGGGAAATGTACACTGAAGTGAGAGATGGTAGAGTTCGTGATGACTTCAACAATGTTGAAACAAGGTTTATGTTCACATATGAGATTGAGAAGCTTCACCGTGACCCGAGGAATGCCCAAGATGAGCTTAAGCAAATGGTTGAGGAAAATCAGGTGACACTTGCCCTGAAGGCCGAAGCTGAAGAAGCTCTGGCTGATGCAAGAGCTGAATTGGAGGAGAAGAAGAAGCTTGATGCATCAACTACCAGCATGAACAAGTTTTTGTTGGTGAAAGCAGAGAAGGAAAGGGATCAGTTCAAGGAGATAAGAAGAGGCTGGAGTACATGATCGAAGATCTGCTGAAACAGAAAGAAGGGTTCACGGCAAAGATCAAGAACATAAAATATACCTGTGATGAGTAGAATCTTTGTTATTGGGCAAAGATCATTTATGTGTTGAACATATTAGTGTTTCTTCATTTATCAGATGTAATGGATTATTTATGATTGTGTTTTCATCATTATGTGTTGAATTACGAGAGTTGCTTTGATATTTGTGAACTCTTGATATTTGTGTTGAATTCTGCCAATTGTATGTGGGGGCCATGGCCCCCACCACCCCACCCCTAGATCCGCCAGTGGTGGCATGCATGAACCCCCTAGCTAGTTTGGCTAGCTCATGAGTATACTATTAGATTGAGTCATCTTCATGTAAAAATATGAAGATTAATTCAATAAATAGTGAAACTTCAAATGGAAACCATCTCATTTTTCTAGCTTTTTTTGGCCCAATATATTTGGCCCAATAATAGTGAGATATGGCCCAATGAGATTAATTCAATAAATAGTGAGAATTTAATAAATAGTTTGGCTCAATAATAGTGAGATTAATTCAATAAATAGTGAGAATTCAATAAATAGTTTGGCTCAATATATTTGGCCCAATAATTGTGAGATATGGCCCAATGAGTATACTATAGGGTATACTATATGGGTCCCATACTATATACCCTACTATATAGGCATCTATGAACCCCACAAATTCAGCATTGCGAGCTGCTCTTCTTTTCTAGCTTTTTTTATGATATATATGGCCGAAATTAATTCCAAACTTTGTTACACACCATCTCATTTTTTATTTTTTTTACAGATTAGCTGATCTAGGAGGAGGCACGCGCGGCTGTGGGCTCTCTCGTGGCTGGCACACCCACCAGTATTTATTCGCGAAAACAAAATTATTAGACGTGCCAAAACTTGGGACAAATAAATATAACGACACACAACATTAATATAAGCCCTTAATATAACACTCATAACATATAGGACATATATAGATATATAACACGCGACATATATAACACACAACATTAATATAATTTGGGTAGCTAGATTAAAGTTCACCCAGTACACACGATCAAACAAAGCACAATATATATAAGGGGGATAATAAAGCCCTAGCTAGCTAACACTATATAGCTAGCTAGGGCAACAGAACATGAACTTCGTGTCTTCACCAGCTGCTTCACCATCTTCACCATCGTCTTCCACCTCGGCCTTCACCGCCGGCATCTTCACTCCGCATGCTCCTCCTCGCCTAGATAATAGGGGAGAGTGTGCATGCGGTCTTCGGCGGGGAAGATGCTCTCGATGTCGGTGAAGATGTTGTAGGTCATGAATGCGATGAATTCGCAGCCACACCAAAACACCTTGCCCAGGAGGTAGTAGGCGTCTAAGCGATTGCTAAAGTGGGCGAGGAGCACAGTCGGCAGCGAGCTGGCATTGGGACGCATCTCCTCGAGATGGAACATGATCGGCGAGCCCACTGGGAGGTGGGCAAAGCCAGCACGGAGGAACCGCTCGGCCAACTCCCTAGCACCCCGCCACTTCGAAATCGCTCACACATGAAGTGTGGTCTCCCCCACGACGCCGACGGGGTAGCGCCGCTCCGGCACGGTGGGTGGCAGGTATAAAGTGGGCCCGTAGTACTGCATCTTCGATTGGATCTTGCTCTGGCTAATTTGGTGAAGAGAAGAGAAGGGCAGCGCAGATGGAAGAGTGTGTTAGAAGAGGTACATGGGGTGGGGTGGTTTAAATAGCCGTGTTACTACACTGAAATGAGGCGCGTTGATCTGTATGCATGCATGCCCTTGACCTTGACCTGCATGTATGCGCGTGCGTGGGGGCGCGTCGTCAGTAATGCCCTTGCTTTAGGGTTTCACACTGAAAAAGAGGCCATGCATCGAAACGAGGCGCCTTGACCGGTATGCGCGTGCGTGGCCAGCGAGCTGCTCCCCTGAGTTAATGCGACGGAGCTTGAGTCGAGCGACCAGCAGTTGTGTGTGCGGCGGCGGCGTGGCCAGCAGCTGTCCATGGAGGCAGCGTGGCCAGCAGCTATCCGCGGCGGCGTGGCCAACAGCTATCTTCGGCGGCGCTGTGGCTAGCAGTTCTCTGCGGCGGCGCGTGGCCAGCAGCTGTCTGCGTCGGCGCCGTGGGCTGTGGCCAGCAACACTGAATCCTGGCAGCGCACATGCATGCAAGTCAAGGTTAAAGATGCCCCCATGCATAGCAGACTGAATCATCAAACCACGGCCCATCCGTCCTACGCGGCCCGACTTCAACAACGAGCGAAAAAAAGTCCAACGCGGCCCCACTTGTCAGCAGTTAACGGTCAAACCATTGACCCGATAGCAACATCCAGTTTGAGCATTTGTGAGGGTTTCATACAAGGGAGTGGGGAAAAGTGAGGAAAAATTAGAGCGTGGGTAAACCTGAGCACAACTAAGGAACCAGGGGCACAAAAATAGAAAACCCATTCTTTATTTTTCTTGGTGTTCACATGCATGTTGATTTTTTTTGAAGAATTCAAGCAATGCTGCTAGTAAAAGAAAATTGTTGTGCGTAGTACTGATTTACATGAAAATCTTCATCGTCCTTTGTCAGATCAATGCCGTTCCAGTATTTTACAAATTGGACCATGAAGTGTCCGCATTATGTACCCAGTTATTTTGGCGAGCAAACTCTGGTAGGCCTTTCTGCTATCCTTGCCCAGTTTGGTTCATTTCTGGCTTTTAGTGCCGTTTCTCCGTAATGCTTCTTCATCAGTGCATACATCCTCTTAATCTGTGTTTACAGTTTGGTTTTGTCGTTGGATGTGGCCGTTAAGAAAAGTAATCCAAGAAAAAACCAAGGTTCAAAGTACGTACCAGTTCTGTATGATGTGTATGGTGTTGTTTCCAAGACTTTTTGTCTGCGTGTCTGTATTTCATTGAGTCAAGAATGTCGACGGAACTCGTGTACTTGTTCAACACATAGACCGTGTGGTGATAAGCTGTGTTATGAGGAATCATAATCTGCGGTGTTGGGCACAGAGAGATTTGAAGATCATGGTTGTTGGTAAAAATTAAATCTCATGTAAATGTGTAAGCTTAAGGAGAATAAATTATGTGTGTATACTTCTATTCGGTATTAATTCTTAACTTACCAGCTTTTTCTCTAGAAGTTCTTTCCCTCTTACAAGGGGTTCAAACTCTTTCAATGCTTCTTCCTCATTGAATTCTTGTAGTTCTCCTTCGAAAAGACTGAGACCGAGCGCAAGCTGCAAGATAGAGGGCATGTACTTTTTGTCAAAACATTTCATCAGAGTAATGATGCAAGTGTTGACGTGTACTTTCATACATTTGCAAATTCTGAAGTGAGTATGGCTTTATCGCTTGTGTTGTATTGTTGCTGCTGCGTCATTCTTCGAACAATGTGTTTGTCATTGAGCCCTCCATTTCTGCATCTCCTTTTCGTAGTTGTTGCTTTATGTTTTTCCCGGTAATAAAATCCTCTCGCTTTGAGCTCTTATACACATTTAGACTGCAAGCAAAAAAGGTTTACACAAAAATAGAGTCCCTTGTTAGGTGGTTTTAAAGAGGAGCCGCACTTGTCTGCTTATTCTTTTCAGATGAGAAAGTACTTACTGTCCGCAATCTTCCTGTCCTTCTTCGCTCATTAGATATTCATAAAGTGCTATTGCCTTGTTCATATAAATGAAATCTCCTGGCACAAATGTTGGAATGTTGACTTTTCCATAGAGCCTGCTCGATGGCTTCAACGGCCTCTTGATCGATATTATGTTTGCTGAGCTGATCTCAGATGACTGAACTGTTGAAGGTTCTGGGGAATCTTGCTGCAACCTTGCCAGATGCCGCGTTCCTTTTTTGTTGAATTCATCCTCTTCTTCCTGAATGCGGGCTGTTTTGAATTCATCGAACGACATTCCTCCCTTTTCAACTACTTCTATGTACTACTTTAGTTCGTCGTCGGTAAGTCTTGAAATAAATTCATCAATTTCTTGATGCTTTTCTGTCGTTTTGGGGGCTAAGAACTCTAAAGAGACGGTACTTGAGGTGCCTTGTTGATCATTTGTGGATCCTGGGGTAGCATCTTGTTTCCTCTTCTCAAGTATCTTTTGTTGTAAGTTCTTCTGATCACATGTTCCTGCTAATATGCAATCTTGAGCAACAGGCTGCTTCTTCTGCTCGGAAAGCTGTCCTTGCCTAGTCGGTTCGTCGTTCCTTCTGTTATCCACTTTTAAAGCAGTGCTTGTTTGCTCAAGTTGCTGTGTGCTCAAGATTTTGCTGTTGATGTTTTCCTCATTAGTGATGACCGTTACCTCTTCATGTTGGTGTTCTATCTGGTCGTCTGGGGGTGGTCGATCTGGTTCTATTGGTGGATCCTTCCATTTGTGTTCCCTCTGTAAGTTGTTGTCTTGTTGAACATGCTGCTCTGCGCAAGTTTCTTTGACAACTTCCTGGTTGCTTACATGCATAACTTCTTCGTCTTCACTGCATATATCAATAACTTCTTGCTCTTGAGTGGTTCTCTCAATAGTTTTTTCCTCGGGCTCGGGAGTTGGGGGAAACTCTTCTAGTACGTCACATCTTGTCCGTTGCATTTCTGTGTCTCCGATATCGAGTTGATGCTTCAACATATCTGTTAGAATCAAAAAAATAAAAATAAAAATAATTCTCATTAGTACCTGGTAGGCTGACAAAATTGTGAGGTTTTGTTTCTGAAAATTACCTAAGCAAAATATTTCTTATTTGTTTTAAGGGATACTAACCTGTTGTACATTTGATTAATGATAGTACGCTATTGCCTCTGTGTTGGCTGATTAGATGATATAGAATTTTTTTCCTCAAGTCTGGGACTTGTTCTTCTATCAAAAGCACTGTTGTTCCATCTTGGGAGTAGTGCTTCACGTTCATGTACATATAGAATGCGCAGTCCGTTCTGCTTGTAGAAGAATGATTGGTTATAAGGCGTTGGGGCGATTTGGGTTAAACTGCCCTAACTTCGTGTATTTAGGAATGGAAGTAGTAAATGTTGCAAGAAAAAAAAGAGAAAGGTCGGTAGTGTTTACATCTCTCCTCCCTGAAGCGGCACCTGCATTTTGACCTTTTTGAAATGGTCGATACTTCTTGGTGAAAGCTGGAGCTCTGTGCTCATTTGCTTCCAGATCTTCTTCGATCTGCTTGTTACAGTGTTGAAGAATTGTACTGTCCCGGGATATGCAGTTAGAGAGTCAAGGAGTTCGAAGCGCTCTTTTTTCATGTTAACTGTGATGGTGAAATAGTGACCGATATCTCCATCTTTCTTATACCCCCCTATGGAAGCTGGTAAAAGAACTGCAAGAGGCAAAATAAAAAGAAACCATTTGCATTTCTTCTTAGATGTAGGCATGGTTTGTTGGACATAAAAGAGAACTATAGAGCTGTAATTGGATTTTCGTATCTGTAACAGGTGATCTGCTTACCATGTCATAATCTTGTAGTTTTTCTCCTTCTTCTATATTGAAAAATCTTTTAAGCCTGGCAGGTAGTAGTTTATTTCTGATATGTGCTTGGTCTTTATTTTTGAAGCACATTGGATCATTGTCATCGGCTCGCTTTATTGAGTGCTGCTTGTTTTGTCATATGTACACAAAAAGGAATTTGTCAGTTCACTTGTTTACAAAGTTGATCGATTGATATGCTGGTATTTATTGTTGACACGTTTTTATTGTTGACACATTTTTGCCGTGATCTTTGCTTACAGTGTTGTTTAATGATAGAATCTTTCGCCCTGTGCCCTTGAGTTCATTTCTCAAGATCACTAACATTGTCTCGATGGCTTCGCTGCTCACTGGATTTCCGATTTTGAAGCTTTCGGCCACATGAGCTAGATTGACATCTAACTTGTTCGTTGTCAGGAAAAGCTTATCTTTGCAATGCATATTTAGAAAAATATTTTAGTTTACACAGTTTACAGGTAAAAACATTGGAAGAATGTGTTGTGTGGTAGTTACATGAACTTACCCTTCTTGCTTTGTCCATGTCCTGCATACAGCGTTGTACAGGTCTTCAATGGCTTTGCTCACGGGATCACTATCTTTGCTCCCTTTCTCCTTTGTGCCTGTGATGATTTTAAATTTAATGTAAATAATTTCAAGTGGGAAGATAGTACTTAAGTTTATTTTGTGTTGGCTCTTTTGTTGTTTTGTTTTAAGTTACAGATTGTGAGATAGTACTTAAGTTTCTTTTTTCTTGCCTGTTTCGCTGCTAGAAGATATGCCTTGTCCTTTGTCGTTCCTTTCTTGTTCTATTTATACTTGTGCTTGGATGTGTTGATGTCCCTTTTGGGGTGTACATTTGAAGCTGGATTCATCAGTACCCTTCTGTGCAGTTTCTGCTTCATCCTCGTTTGAGTCCGCTGTGCATTGCTGATGGACTTTTCCGTCTTCTTTTTCAGTGTTGCCTTGGTTTACTGTCGTGTTTGTCACAGCAACCTCTTTGAGAGGACAATCACCCTTGTACGTCGGTGCAGGGTTTTCATGGATGGTATCTGATTCTTTCTCTGAGATATCATCCCCTTGTTTTTCCAGAACACTCTGAGGGTTTGCTTCATTGCCTGCATCCGTGTCCTTGTCTTGTTCAGGTTTCTACGTTGTCATGGAAAATCGTAGTTAAAAACAAATAAATTCACAAGTTTAATTTGATTGTACTTATCGCCTATGCGCTTGAAAAATAGCAAAACGTCTAGTGCGTCTTTGAGCTATGTGAACGTGAAGAGGTATTGTTTTATGGAGATTTGTGGTTGTGTTTGCGGAAGCTAAGCTTAAATTTTATAGAATCATTTTATGCAACTTCACCTCTTTAGTCGTTGTTGCCGCTCTCGTCTCTTCCACCTGTTCTTTGTTGAGTGGAGGTTTTTGGGCCTCCTCTTGTTCTTTGTTTTGCTGTTCATCGCCATTGTCCTCGTTATTCTGTTGCAGCTGTTCAAACATAGAGGTCGGTAAGTGGTGGTGCATTTGAGCTCAGCTATTTTCTAATTTCATATAAGCAGCTTTTGTAACTTTACCTCTTCAGTTGTTGTCGCTGCTGCCGTCTCTTGTACTTCTTGTTTGGTGAGTGAATGTTTTTGGACTTTGTCTTCAGTGGCATCGCTGTGTATCGTTTGAAGAACATGTTCCCCTTGTTCATTGCCCTCTTCTGGTTGTGTTTTGATGGTCTTGAATGTTGGTGCTTTCCTGTGTTTCTTGCCCCTGTTCCAACACAAAAAGTAATTAGGTGGGTCTGCATTTCTGCCTATGCAGTTATTTTTTTTATATGTTATAGAAACAAGTTTTGTAAGACCCCTTTCTCTCCAATGGAAGGACTGTGTACTGCTGGAAATACATCTTCTCCTTGTTTCCTGCTGTCCTCTTGTTTTGTGCGTTGACTTTCTATGCCAGTGCTTTCGTTTGTTTATTTTTTCCGTTCAGGAAAAAATGTAAATAAAGAATGGACTTCATTCGTGTCTGTGTAACAATATTATTTTTATGTTACCGAAACAGGTTATGTAACTTCACCTCTTCAGCCGTTGACGCTGGTGGGATGTCTTCTACTTCGTGTTCGTCAGCTGAAGGTTGCTCTTTAGTTGGAGCACTGACTAATATTGGAATGACAACTTGTCTCTCTTTTTGGCCTTCCTATGGTTGTGCTCCTTGTTGTTCTTTGAGATCAGTGTTCTCGTTTGTTTCCTGCGTATGTTAAGAGAAAAGGGTGATTCATTTCTTATATTTCTTGTGGTAGGGTGTACTAGCTAGTTCTTCCCTTATAAACCTTTGAAAAAGGTTGTTGTTGAATTTTACCTTTGTGTCGGTGGTTGCGATATTCGTGTCTGCATTCTCTGTTTCTCTGTCAGGTATAACAGTCTCTAGTCTGTAATCAATTTGGATGTCTGAGGCTTTCTCCTATGCATTGGTCATCTGCAATGTTGTGGCAGTGGAAAGCTCTTGTACACCAACTTCCTGTTCAGCGTCGCTTTCATGCGTCTAAGATTCATCGTGGGATTCAGGTTTGACACGGGTCGCCTCTTGTTTTTGGTGTGCTTGTAAGACCTGTAGATGGAACATGATGAGTTTGCGGTGCATTTTCTCTGCTCATGATGGTTTCCGGTATGGGGCATAGTGGGTTGCGGAAGTTTACCTCCTCTTCATTGTTTTCTTCTTGTTTATCTTGTGTGATGTTGACAGTTGATTGTGGGTCATCTTGTGCTTCGTTGGCAGGACTGCTTAGTTGATTGTTGTCCATTTGAGTCTATAATTCGTTTCAGGTTTGTCAGTTAAGCCAGAGCCGTATCATGTTTATAAAGAAAAATGGATGTTTATACTTACGTGTTTGCTGGTTCCGATCCTGATCATCTCTTGTATTGCTTTTGGGGTCATGGTTGAGGGAGCATTATCTGTCGTGAGGTCGCTTGATTTGTTGCTTGCATCCTCGTGCTTGGTGTTGTTGACATCATCCTGCTGTTGGCGTTCATCTTGGGCTGTTGTGCTGTTGTCATGTGTCTGGGAGTATGAAACACAAATTTTTTTAGATCAAGTATGAAAACTGCGGTTTAGAGTCAGACGACATCGTGTATTGTAATTATTGTCGGGCCCGTGGAACCCAGGGTATCCTGGCCCGTCTGCCTTTGGCCCAGGGTGCAACGCCTGGCGGAGGCCCAACAGGCGGCCACCAGCGGGCTTCTCAGGCAAGACCCCTCATGAGGCCCCGGCCTCCTGAGGACCCCTCCTCAGGGAGCGAGCAAGCAAGACTCAGCCGCTTCACCGAGAGCCTCACGAGGCCCTCTCGCGAGGCGGCCTCCCAAGGTTGCCTCCCGAGGCACCCTCCCGGAGGCGCGCAAGACGAGTGCTGTTCGGCTCGGTCGCGCGGTCTCATGCCCATCACGTGGGTGACGCGCGCGGCGACGAACGGCGACAGAGGCCGTGCCAGCAGGCGCGGATGGAGAAGATTTCCCCTTTTGTGCAAAGGGAGCAAGGCCAGCAATCCACTTCCTAACGCAACCCCCAAAGGTTGCCCGATCGGTGAAAGAAGACCAAGACGGCGGGCGCGCAGGGCGAAGGTCATTCCCGAGCCCACCGGCGCATCATGGACGGTCGCTTTGCAAATGAAGACCACCTTTTGTCAGGATAGACTGCGCTCCTGTCCCCCTTCAAACTTGCCGTTGTGTGGCAACCCTTCCCACCAATGTTTTCGGGGGAAGAGGACCAAGGTAGATATAAAAGGAGGGCAGGGTGCCGCTGTAGAAGGAGGGGATCCCTTCATCTCCTACCTTGTACGCGAGAGCATCCTCTTGCCCAGAGCAATCCCAACCAAGCAGGAGTAGGGTTTTACACCGCAAGGTGGCCCGACCTGGGTAAACTGCTGAGTCCGTGGCCTGCTCCTGCTAGCACGCTCTTGCCGTAGCTCCGCCGTAGTTCAGCCGTGGTAGGGGACGAGGAGGTAGGAACGAGCTCACCCCAGTGTTCGAACCTTTGGGTCCCCGGAGCCCGAACTCTGACATTTGGCGCGCCAGGTAGGGGTGCGCTACTGTTCTTCCTCTCCGTCCTCCACTCCATCAGCCCCATGGCTGACGCTCGCCGCGAGCGCGCTGAGCACAGGGCTGGCCACGTGGCTCAGACGGAGCCGGTGGCCCGTGGCAACCGCCGCTGCCCTGTCGAGGCCGCTGCCGCCACCGACCCTGCCGCCCGGGAGAAGCAGGACTCCTCCCTGCACCCCTCCATGCGGGCAGAGGGCCACACCGCCACGGCCTCCTCCTCCCTCGCCCACCATGGGCCGCCGAACACGCAGGCCGCGCTGCTCATGGCGCGTGAGCTACTCCACTACTGTCCAGCTGACGCCGGCTATGATGCCTGGCTTAGTCGCATCACCGAGCTCGTCAACACCGCCGGGGACACTCCGGCGCCTTCCCACTCGCTCCGACCCACGCCGTCTCATGCCGGGGACGTAGCGCATGGCGCTCCCCCGCCTCCTCCTCTGCGCGACGAGCTCGACGGGCCCCAGCGCAACGCCCGAGCAGAAGCACGGCCGCGACCGCGACGAGCCTAGGAAAGACGGCCGCCCACTCTGCGCCTACCACAACATGCGCTCCCACAGCACTGAGGACTGCCAGGAGCTCAAGCTGCTTCGCGACGAGCACCAGGGCTGCCGAGGCGACCGCAACGACCGCGGCGCTGGCCGCAGAGGTGGCCGCGGCGGCAACTGCTGGGACGGCCGCAACGGCAACGACAATTTCTGCCAGGGCTGGCGCGACCAGCCTCGTGAGGCCACCTGGTGCAATCAGCCTCGTGAGGCAAACCCTCAGGCTAACGCCGCTCTCCCACCGCTGCCGCCGCCATCCCGGAGGAACGACGTCAATCAGCCTGATGAGGGCGCTGGGGGCTACTAGGAGCCTCGCGCGGTTGCCTGCATCCTTTGTGGGGCTCAAGCTCCCGTGTCCAACCGCCACTTCAAGAAGCTCTCTCGCGAGGTGAACGCCGCCCTCCCGAAGCCTGAGGCCGCGCGGCCCCTCAAGTGATCGCAATACGCCATCACCTTTGACTCAAGGACCACCCCAAGTCCACGGCCACCGCAGGCACGCTCCCCATGCTGTGCACTACCACCACCAGCAACGTCGCGGTCACCAAGACCCTCATCGAGGGAGGCGCCGGCCTAAACGTGATCTCCATCGAGACCTTCGAGACGCTCCAAGTGCCCTACGACCAAATGATGCCGACCAGGCCCTTCTCCGGAGTGACTGATGGCTCCACCATGCCTCTGGGGCAAGTGCGCCTTCCCGTCGCCTTCAGCACCCGCAAGAACTACCACACCGAGCTCATCGACTTCGACGTGGCACACATCGGCCTGCCGTACAACGCCATCTTGGGCTACCCAGCTCTCGCCAAGTTCATGGCGGCGACCCACCACGCCTACAACGTCCTTAAGATGCCTTGCTGCAGCGGCATCATCACCGTCACCTGCGATGAGAAGGACGCGGTCTGCTCCCTCGAGCACGCCTACAAAGCCGCCGCTGCCGCACATCCGGCTGACGAGGACACGGTCGAGCCTCCTGAGGCTGCACCCGTGAAGAAGAAGCAGCTATTCTCTCAGGACCGTGCCGAGACGAAGAAGGTGTCGGTTGACGGCAGCGGCTCAGGCCCTGCTTTCACCATCGGCACCTGCCTCCCTCCTGCATAGGAAAGCGCGCTCGTCGCCTTCCTTCAGGCAAACTCGGATGTTTTCGCCTGGAAAGCATCTGACTTGTTCGGTGTACCGAGGGAGGTGATCGAGCACCACTTAGCGGTGTGCCCCAATGCACGCCTCATCAAGCAAAAAGCACGGCACCAGGTGCCCGAGAAGCAAGAGTTCATTGTCCAGGAAGTGCACAAGTTGCAAGAAGCTGGAGTTGTCCGTGAGGTGCGCCATCCCGAATGGCTCGCCAACCCAGTCGTCGTCCCCAAGAAGGGTGGCAAGGAATGTATGTGTGTCGACTTCACGAGGCTCAACAAGGCCTGCCCTCAGGACCCCTTTCTGCTGCCGCGCGTCGGCCAGGGCATGGACTCCGTCACCGGCTACGCCTGCATGCCCTTAGGCCTGAGGAACGCCGGCGCCACCTTCCAGTGGCTGATGCGCTTCGAGCCCCCTGGGCCTCAGGAGCCCCTCGGTTCCTGAGGAGCAAGCTTCTGCGACCAACCTCGCTGAGCGACCCGCGCACTTCTCCAGCAACAGTACTACCAGGTGATTTTTGGGTTGTTTAATTGAGGGCACCTCACGGGCCGCACCAACCTCAAGCTGACCCATGCCGGACACGGCAGCCTCGCCCCTCTCCCTTTTGGTTGTGTAATGGATCCCACTGATTATGCTCTAATAAGTTTATGTTGCTTACATAATCACGTATTTGGTGCGATGCCGTCTCGAGAGTGCCACGCGCTCACGACCCCTCTCCTGACCATTCCATGAGTGGGGGCTAGGCACGGCGCCTGTGCTCGGGTCCGTCCCTGCAGCGTCGCTAAATCCAAGTGACCGAGCTCTGGCTCGCGGGCCTGCTCCCGTACACGTCACCTCACCGGGGTCCTTGGTGCCTTATCTCCTCACGCAACGGCCACGAGCAGGCTAGCAAGCACACATCGCTCCCCCAGTGTGTGATTTGTCAACATGCAGTTGTCTCTGGAGGCGAGCCACTTGGGAACCATGCGGGCAGCGTCTTGCGAGCCGGCCTGCGGCGGTCGCCTCGGCAGGGGACTTCATGAGACGAAGACTTTGAGGTCCAAGCCTCGAGAGGCACGCCTCGTGAGCCATGCGTGCCGTGCGCTCCTTGTTTGCTGCAGCTCACCCGACGCTACCCTCCGCGAAAAGCTAAGTCTAACCACCTCGCGAGACGCCCTCACTATCACTCGAGTTCCCTCCCTTCGCGATCTCGCTAAGTGTTGGCATTTCTCTTTCTCGTGAGCCGCTTGCACGCCAAAGGGGGGCTTCCTGAGCATCGCGCCTCAGGAGCCCTCACTAGCTCCCGGTGCCCTCACCTCCTGGCCTTGTCCAGGCATCGCGACCTGACATACCAGCGACGGCTACAGGCCCGCTCGGGGGCTGGGTCCTGACGGCGTAGAGCGTCGAGGCAAACAAGAAAGACAAAAATAGTCCTCGTGAGAGGACTTTGGGAGGGAACACACATGTTCCAAACCACAAGAGCGTTAAATTAAAACATAGAGGCCACTGTTTTCACACCCCAATGGGGATACATCGATCCAGTGCAGGAAGAAGAGAAAGAGGCCTAGGCGGGCCGCCGCTGTCCCCGAGACTCTAACACGGACGCCGCGCGCGCCTAGTCAGAGTCTTCATCTTCGCTCTTGACGCGGGGGGAGCTGTCGTCGCTCCCGCTTCCACCGGAGGAGGCGGCACCGTTGTCGCTGTCGTCCTTGCTGGAGGAGCCGCTGTAGCTGCCATCCTCGCTCTCCGCACAACACTCCAGACGGCTGCCGGAGATCCCGAAGATCTTCACGAAGAGCGTGGCGGCCCCATCGTACTTGAACTGAAGGACGTGGCCCCGCTTCAAGCTGCGAGCGAGGGCAAACGACTTCCACCCCTGCTTCCTGCCTGGGGAGGCAGAGCGGCTGCCCCACCGCTGAGTGGCTTCCTGCCTGGGGAGGCAGAGCGGCTGCCCCACCGTGGCCACCTCGGCCGCGAGCACCGCGCCCTCCGTGCCCGCGGGTGGCGCCCCTTCCACGGCTGCTGGGACCGGCGCCAGCGGCCGCCGGAGAGCGCCCGCGCTCTCGGGGCGGAACCCTGGACGCCGCAGCAGAAGCGCGAGCTAGGCCTCTTCCCCTCGCCATTTCCTCAGAGGCCGCCTGGATTGTGGAGTAGGAGGGAGGAGCTGGTGAAGAAGATTGGCGGGGAGTCCTTCCTCTTCGCCTTTATTGCGCTCGAGGGAGGTGCGCTCAGCGCCGCTGTGCCTTCGGTGCGCGGGGAGACGGAGTGCGCGAAGGAAGACAATGATGGTCTCGCGCCGAGCGCGGGCAAGCTTTATGTCAGCGCGGGTAGTTACCGAGGCATCGTGGGAGAAGTGGGGGCGTCCCCCATCACATCGTGCGCCACGCATCGCGCCTGACCCACAGGCGGTTAGGGCCTGCGCCGTTTTGCCCCTGAGTAGGCGGGAACATGCGTGCCACGGGCCCGGGGGCTACTTTCGGGCCCGTGGAACCCAGGGTATCCTGGCCCGTCTGCCTTTGGCCCAGGGCGCAATGCCTGGCGGAGGCCCAACAGGTGGCCACCAGCGGGCATCTCAGGCAAGACCCCTCATGAGGCCCCAGCCTCCTAAGGACCCTTCTCAGGGAGTGAGCAAGCAAGACTCAGCCGCTTCACCGAGAGCCTCGCGAGGCCCTCTCGCGAGGCGGCCTCCCGAGGTTGCCTCTCGAGGCACCCTCCCGAAGGCACGCAAGACGAGTGCTGTTCGGCTCGGTCGCGCGGTCTCATGCCCATCACGTGGGTGATGCGTGCGGCGACGAACGACGACAGAGGCCGTGCCAGCAGGCGCGGATGGAGAAGATTTCCCCTTTTGTGCTAAGGGAGCAAGGCCAGCAATATACTTCCCAAAGCAACCCCCAAAGGTTGCCCGATCGGTGAAAGAAGACCAAGACGGCGGGCGCGCAGGGCGGAGGTCATTCCCGAGCCCACCGGCGCGTCATGGATGGTCGCTTTGTAGATGAAGACCACCTTTTGTCAGGATAGACTGCGCTCCTGTCCCCCTTCAAACTTGCCGTTGTGTGGCAACCCTTCCCGCCAATGTTTTCGGGGGAAGAGGACCAAGGCAGATATAAAAGGAGGGCAGGGTGCCGCTGTAGAAGGAGGGGATCCCTTCATCTCCTACCTTGTACGCGAGAGCATCCTCTTGCCCAGAGCAATCCCAACCAAGCAAGAGTAGGGTTTTACACCGCAAGGTGGCCCGAACCTGGGTAAACTGCTGAGTCTGTGGCCTGCTCTCGCTAGCGCGCTCTCGCCGTAGCTCCGCCGTAGTTTAGCCGTGGTAGGGGACGAGGAGGTAGGAATGAGCTCACCCCAGTGTTCGAACCTTTGGGTCCCCGGAGCCTGAACTCCGACAATTATTTACCTGTTTTTCTTGCTCTTGCTCTGCATCTTTTATTTCTGCTACTACTTTTCTTCCTTGGCTTTGCTGTTCTTTGAAGCTTGTGTTAGTTGGTATGTGCTTCTCCTTCTGCTTCTTTTGTACCTATTTCTTCTCCTTTGTCTCTGCCTTGTTAATTCTCGCGTTCTGTGTCCTTGTCCTTGTTCTTCTCTTCTCTTGGTTTTCTTCTGCCGTCTTTCTTTTTCGCGTTTGTCCGGCTTCTGTTGTGGCTACAACTTCTTTTGTGCGGTTGTCATCCACTAGTGTAGTCGTGGCTCCTGCGTCTACTTGTTCTACCACCTTCAGGGTCCCCTCGTTTGTTTTGATCTTTCTTGCGTTGGAAATCATGTTCTAAAAGTGATTGTTTTGTTTGAAAGCTTTCAACAGGGACTTTGTTTGCTCGATCAGTGATTCCCTGGCTTGTTGATCGAAATTTTCCTCTTCATCAGTGCATTGGTGTTCAGCCCTGCTGGTTATCGTGGGTAATAGTGTTGCTTTGTTAAGCACACTTTCCAACATTTCATTGATCCTTTCGAATCCTTCTTCTGATCCTTTGCTTGTGCTTGTGTGAAGTTCCCTGCTTCCACTGGTGCTGCCCGTTGCTTGACGCCGGACCTTGGGTGGGGGTGGTAGCAGCTTGGTCGTGTGCTCGTGATGTTTTTGATGTTGTGCTGCTATGAGTTGCAATGAAGATGAAGGTGATTCTGTGTTTCTTTCTTTCGTATAGAAGATCCTCTCTTCTGTTCCTTTCCATGTCTGCCATTGTTTCGGTATAATGAAATTTTGATAGGATGGGGAATATGTTTTTGCAAGGTACAAGTAATTTATACACAACAGAGCCATACCTGTATGTTGCCAAATTCATAGTCATCCGGTCGTGCTTTCCCATCCTTCTTCATGTCTGCTCTAGCTATTTTTGCTAGGTCGTTCTCTTTGAGATAGTTTGCTCGTGGTAGTGAGGTCTTGTCCATTCTCATAGCAATTTTGTTCATTTCTCTGGTGTTGGGTAGCAACAGGGAGTCGAGGTACATGATTACTGGTCCCTGTGCCAAACCATTGAGGTGCTTTTGGTTCTTAATTTTCTGATCTATGGTGTGATTTTGCCATTCGATAGCTCCTGCCTTTATCCTTTCAACGATGACCTGGCAGAAATCCATCTGCGCCATATCTTCATAATTCATGTCCTTGACCATTATTGTTTGTTTGCTGAAGATAGGAGCGGTTGTCCCACAGACAACCTTGTGGAAAAGAATGAGGAAAACGATTTTTACTGCTTTCCTGTTTGCTTCTGGCTCGTCTATTTTGACCAATTTTGCTAGCTTCTCAAGCAGTGTTTCGGCTGAGAAATCCGAAGTTTCTAAGTCAAGGTCTAACCTCATTTCCTTCATTGAAGCATGGGAAGTCTGTGGCCTTGGTGCTGTCTTCTGTTTGCCGTTTGGGTATTGAAAAACCTTATGGATGCCTTCCTTGGTAATCTTGATTTGCTTGTCTTCATCAGCGTCACCGAAGCTTATTGTCATGTTGTCCGTGTTCAAATTTTGGTAGATGTGTGCTGCAAGTGGTCTGGAGATGGAGCCTGTTATTTGGCAGTGCTCTATCCTGCCAAATCCTGCCGTCCTAACATCTTGTCAGTGACGGTCTTTAAGTAATTTCCATGCTTGCTTGACTTGAACGAATGATGCTCCTGCTTTGATTTTACATTTGTCTTCATCGGTTGTTGCCTCTCCTTCATGATCTGTTGGTGCTGCCAATTCTTTTCTGCTTGTCTTTGTCCTCTTTGCGCGCTTCCGGTTTGATTTTGGCTGTTACAGAAAAAAAGTGCTCTGTTAGAAAGGATCGTTTGATTTTCAGTGGTGAATAGTGGCAATAGAATTGTGTAGATAAATGTGTTTTTACATCATCGTTGTCGTGCTCTTCGGCGTCATTGCTGTTTGTTGGAATGAAATTGCCATCTTGTTCTGTGTCATTGTCGGCACCATCAGGCTCTGAATCTTTGCTGGCATCATCCTGTTCTTCTTGCACCTGTCGTCATTTGTTTTCCTTCTTGCTTTCACTTTGTTTATTGGTGGCCGATGGTGCTGGTGGCGGGAGTACCATTAGAGGCTTTGGCTATTGCTGCAAAGTACTACTGTCGACGATGAGTTGAGTGTTGTCTTTTTGCTTTTGCCTTTTTGCTCCAGGAGTAACAACAGACTTGGTATCTGATTGCCTCTTTATTTTGCTTGTTGATACCTGTTTGCTCTTACCCAGCTTGCTGTAAGTTACCAGTGGTACGGCAGGTGCTTCGCTCTGCATGTTTTGTTGTTGCGTGCTTTTTTCTGATGGGTGAGGAGAGACGCTGTCTCTTTCTGCAATTTCAATATTAATTTCAGACAGTGTCTTTTCAATATCACCGTCTTCATGCGCTGCATAATGATCAGGTAACGAAAAAGGATATAGTCTCATTCACGAAAAAAAAGGGATACAATTTTAAAAATATATCTTCCAGGATTATACATAAAGAATCTGAAAGTCATAAAAGAGCCTTTTCCTTCCTTTTGTTGGCTTAAAAAAGGTAATTAGTCCTTTTCCTGATTGAGTCAATCAGGGATAGAAATTAGGATTAACTATAAGTAGTAGTACTGCTTGGCAAGTGAATGTATTCTGTCCTATGTACTTCTAATAAGTTTAGTGAAGCTAGGGCGAAGGCCTTTTTTGAGAGGGAAAATACACACTGGAAATGATATACCATAATGGGAGGAATATTATTTAGCAGAGTGGAAGATTTACTGGATAAGATAAAATGTTTTTGAAATAGAAATTTAGATACTGTGTGAACATTTTGAATGTTTTCAAGACTTATAAAAAAACAAACAGGTAGTTTTAATTGCAGAATAGAATATAATTTTTTATGCTTGTGTTAAGGAGGACAGTTAACTTATTTATGTCGATATATAGTTTTTGTTAGATGGATAATGGACACTTTGCTTAAACCTTTGACAGGACCTTGCTGGATGGCAGGCTCTTCCTCAGGCTTCCTGTTTTCCTTTACACCAGTCATTGCTGCATTAAAAATGGCCAGGTGTTAGAAGCATAGTTTTATCTCAAAGCAAAAGAGGACATACATCGCGTGAAAAATAAATGTATGGTTAGTGAGGCACAGGTTGTTTCACCACAGAAGCACAGGTGCACCTATGCCTAGAGCACGGTTTTTAATACGAGAGGCACTTAATTTGAAACAGATACAATCAAGGGGCAGGGAAAATCTCGTGTAATTATCACGTTTGATATCTTAGGATGCTCCCAGGGTTTGAATCTACAGTGGTGGCCTTGTTAGTGATGGCAGGTACGTTTTAAGCAGTATCCTCCGACCAAGATAATTACGCGGGGAGGAGTAGCATTTCTATTTCACTCTTGTCCACGCTATTCCTATTTGTTAGGGAAGTTGAAACAGGCTATTCGATAACTGAGTTGTTGCGCCGGCTAGGGTTTCTGTCCGTGGAAGGGGGGAAATCACTACGAGCGACCTTGTGGATTGGAATGAAGTGGATGAATTGTTACCTTCGGTTGCGTGTGTGGGGTTTCTCGCATCCATCGGCTGATTCTGTCGTTGCTCTTTTTTGTTGCGATCTCCGCTGCTGGTCTTGAGAGCGCAGGTCGTCGACGTCAGTCGCTACCGCCGGGAGGGGATTTTGGTGTTATCGCGGGCACCTTTTGACGGTCCGTATCTCGAAGTGGACGGCGGTTGGCGACGCGCGGTGGCGGTTGTCCGGTGAGGCGAACTCAATTTCGAATTTGGGTTGATGTGCGGGTTTGGAGGAGGGGGCAGAATGAAAGAGGAGAGCGTGTGGGAGTGGCGAAGGTTTGGAGATTTCGGGTGGAGAGGGGTAGCAAGAGAGTAGTAGAGGGAGGGAGAGTTGGAAATGATCGAACCGTCTCCAATCTTCTACCGTCCGTTTGGGCATCAAGATTGGTGCGGCCTTGCTGTGCTTGTTTCGTTTGCTTGCTTCTTACTAAACAGTCAGTTTGCGGTGGGACGCCAGTATTTTTTGATTTTAGTGTAGTGACACAACTAAAAAAAGAAGAAGCACGTGATAGGCACGGGCGAGAAGAATCTCGAGGCACGGGTGCGCAACACCTAGTTATCCAGGAAGCGCGTGAGGCATGGTGTGGAGTCTCTAGAGGCATGGGCGTGCGAGCTCCAGAAGCAAGGGACTGAAGCCTCCACAGGCACCAGAGGCATGGGTCCGAATACTCAGTTATAGAGGCATAGTTGTACATTGGGCAGTGGCACAGCCTTGTAGCTTGCTGTGCCCGGTAGCACATGGCTGTGGCTCCTGTAGGCACTAAGAGGCACGGGGGATCAGCATCTGGAGTCACATGTGTGCAGCACCTAGAGTCACGATGAGGAGCCTCCAGAGGCATGGCCGTGCGACATCCAGAAGCACGGGAGTGAAGCCTCTACAGGCAAGGACGTGGGACTGCTGTAGGCATGGGTATGAATCCTCTGCATGCACAGGTGTGAAGTCTCTAGAGCCACGGGCGTGTGGCACCAGAGGCATGGGTCCGAATACTCAGTTAGAGAGGCACGGTTGTACATAGGGCAGTGGCACAGCCTTGTAGCTTGCTGCGGTCGGTAGCACATGGCTGTGGCTCCTGTAGGCACCAAGAGGCACGGGGGATCAGCGTCTGGAGTCACGTGTTTGCAGCACCTAGAGTCACGGTGAGGAGCCTCTAGAGGCATGGCCGTGCGACCTCCAGAAGCACGGGAGTGAAGCCTCTACAGGCACGGACGTGGGGCTGCTGTAGGCATGGGTATGAATCCTCTGCATGCACAGGTGTGAAGTCTCTAGAGCCACGGGCATGTGGCACTAGAGGCATGGGTCCGAATACTTAGTTACAGAGGCACGGTTGTACATAGGGCAGTGGCACAACCTTGTAGCTTACTGCACCCGGTAGCACATGGCTGTGGCTCCTGTAGGCACCAAGAGGCACGGGGGATAAGCGTCTGGAGTGACGTGTGTGCAGCACCTAGAGTCACGGTGAGGAGCCTCCAGAGACATGGCCGTCCGACCTCCAGAAGCACGGGAGTGAAGCCTCTACAGGCATGGACGTGGGGCTGCTGTAGGCATGGGTATGAATCCTCTGCATGCACAGGTGTGAAGTCTCAAGAGCCACGGGCGTGTGGCACTAGAGGCATGGGTCTGAATACTCAGTTAGAGAGGCACGGTTGTACATAGGGTAGTGGCACGGCCTTGTAGCTTGCTGCGCCCGGCAGCACACGGCTGTGGCTCCTGTAGGCACCAAGAGGCACGGGGGATCAGCGTCTGGAGTCACGTGTGTGCAGCACCTAGAGTCACGGTGAGGAGCCTCCAGAGGCTTGGCCATGCGACCTCCAGAAGCACGGGAGTGAAGCCTCTACAGGCACGGATGTGGGGCTGCTGTCGGCATGGGTATGAATCCTCTGCATGCACAGGTGTGAAGAATCTAGAGCCACGGGCGTGTGGCACCAGAGGCATGGGTCCGAATACTAAGATAAAGAGGCACGATTGTACATAGGGTAGTGGCACAACCTTGTAGCTTGCTGCGCCCGGCAGCACACGCCTGTGGCTCCTGTAGGCACCAAGAGGCACGGGGGATCAGCGTCTGGAGTCACGTCTGTGCAGCACCTAGAGTCACGGTGAGAAGCTTACAGAGGCATGGCCGTGCGACCTCCAGAAGCATGGGAGTGAAGCCTCTACATGCACGGACGTGGGGCTGCTGTAGGCATGGGTATGAATCCTCTGCATGCACAGGTGTGAAGTCTCTAGAGCCACGGGCGTGTGGCACCAGAGGCATGGATCCGAATACTTAGTTAGAGAGGCATGGTTGTACATAGGGCAGTGGAGCAACCTTGTAGCTTGCTGCGCCCGGCATCACACGGCTGTGGCTCCTGTAGGAACCAAGAGGCAGGGGGATCAGCGTCTGGAGTCACCTGTGTGCAGCACCTAGAGTCACGGTGAGGAGCCTCCAGGGCCATGGCCGTGCGACCTCCAGAAGCACAGGAGTGAAGCCTCTACAGGCACGGACGTGGGGCTGCTGTAGTCATGGGTATGAATCCTCTGCATGCACAGGTGTGAAGTGTCTAGAGCCACGGCCGTTTGGCACCAGAGGCATGGCTCCGAATACTCAGTTAGAGAGGCACGGTTGTACATAAAGCAGTGGCACAACCTTGTAGCTTGCTGCGCCCGGCAGCACACGGCTGTGGCTCCTGTAGCCACCAAGAGGCACGGGGGATCAGCGTCTGGAGTCACGTGTGTGCAGCACCTAGAGTCACGGTGAGGAGCCTCCAGAGGCTGGCCGTGCGACCTCCAGAAGCACGGGAGTGAAGACTCTATAGGCACGGATGTGGGGCTGCTGTAGGCATGGGTATGAATCATCTGCATGCACAGGTGCAAATTCTCTAGAGCCACGGGTGTGTGGCACCAGAGGCATGGTTGTACATAGGGCAGTGGCACAACCTTGTAACTTGCTACGCCCGGCAGCACATAGCTATGGCTCCTGTAGGCACCAAGAGGCACGGGGGATCAGCGTCTCGAGTCACGTGTGTGCAGCACCTAGAGTCATGGTGAGGATCCTCCAGAGGCATGGCCGTGTGACCTCCAGAAGCACGGGAGTGAAGCCTCTATAGGAACGGACGTGGGGCTGCTGTACGCATGGGTATGAATCCACTGCATGCACAGGTGTGAAGTCTTTAGAGCCACGGGCGTGTGGCACCAGAGGCACGGGTCCGAATACTCAGTTAGAGAGGCACGGTTGTACATAGGGCAGTGGCACAGCCTTGTAGCTTGCTGCGCCCGGCAGCACACGGCTGTGGCTCCTGTAGGCACCAAGAGGAACGGGGGATTAGCGCTGGAGTCACCTGTGTGCAGCACCTAGAGTGACGGTGAGGAGCCTCCAGAGGCATGGCCGTGCGACCTCCAGAAGCACGGGAGTGAAGCCTCTACTGGCACGGACGTGGGCCTGCTGTAGGCATGGGTACGAATCCTCTGCATGCACATGTGTGAAATCTCTAGATCCACGGGCGTGTGGCAGCAGAGGCATGGGTCCGAATGCTCAGTTAAAAAGGCACGGTTGTGCATAGGGCCGTGGCACAACCTTGTAGCTTGCTACGCCCGGCAACACACGGCTGTCGCTCCTGTAGGCACCAAGAGGCACGGGGGATCAGCGTCTGGAGTCACGTGTGTGCAGCACCGAGAGTCACGGTGAGGAGCCTCCAGAGGCATGGCCGTGTGACCTCCAGAAGCACGGGAGTGAAGCCTCTACTTGCATGGACGTGGGCCTGCGGTAGGCATGGGTATGAATCCTCTGCATGCACAGGTGTGAAGTCTCTAGAGCCACGGGTGTGTGGCACCAGAGGCATGGGTCCGAATACTCAGTTAGAGAGGCACGGTTGTAAAGAGGGTAGTGGCACAGCCTTGTTGCTTGCTGCGCCCGGTAGCACACAACTGTGGCTCTTGTAGGCACCAAGAGGCACGGTGGATCAGCGTCTGGAGTCACGTGTGTGCAACACCTAGAGGCATGGCCGTGTGAACTCTAGAAGCATGGGAGTGAAGCCTCTATAGGAACGGACGTGGGGCTGCTGTTGGCATGGGTATGAATCCTCTGCATGCACAGGTGTGAAGTCTCTGGAGCCACGGGTGTGTGGCACCAGAGGCATGGGTCCGAATACTCAGTTAGAGAGGCACAGTTGTACATAGGGCAGTGGTACAGCCTTGTAACTTGCTGCGCCCGGCAGCACACGGCTATGGCTCCTGTAGACACCAAGAGGCACGGGGGATCAGCGTCTGGAGTCACGTGTGTGCAACACCTAGAGTCACGGTGAGGAGCCTCCACAGGCATGGCCGTGTGACCTCCAGAAGCACGGTAGTGAAGCCTCTATAGGCACGGACGTGGGGCTGCTGTAGGCATGGGTATGAATCCACTACATGCACAGGTGTGAAGTCTCTAGAGCCACGGGCGTGTGGCACCAGAGGCATGGGTCCGAATACTCAGTTAGAGAGGCACGGTTGTAAATAGGGCAGTGGCACAGCCTTGTAGCTTGCTGCGCCCGGCAGCACACGCCTGTGGCTCCTGTAGGCACCAAGAGGCACGGGGGATCAGCGTCTGGAGTCAGCTGTGTGCAGCACCTAGAGTGACGGTGAGGAGCCTCCAGAGGCATGGCCGTGCGACCTCCAGAAGCACGGGAGTGAAGCCTCTACAGGCACGGACGTGGGCCTGCTGTAGGCATGGGTATGAATCCTCTGCATGCACATGTGTGAAGTCTCTAGAGCCACGGGCGTGTGGCAGCAGAGGCATGGGTTCGAATACTCAGTTAAAAAGGCACGGTTGTACATAGTGCAGTGGCACAACCTTGTAGCTTGCTGCGCCCGGCAACACACGGCTGTCGCTCCTATAGGCACCAAGAGGCACGGGGGATCAGCGTCTGGAGTCACGTGTGTGCAGCACCTAGAGTCACGGCGAGGAGCCTACACAGGCATGGCCGTGCGACCTCCAGAAGCACGGGAGTGAAGCCTCTACAGGCACGGACGTGGGGCTGCTCTAGGCATGGGTATGAATCCTCTGCATGCACAGGTGTGAAGCCTCTAGAGCCACGGGCATGTGGCACCGGAGGCATGGGTCCGAATATTCAGTTAGAGAGGCACGGTTGTACATAGGGCAGTGGCACAGCCTTGTAGCTTGCTGTGCCCGGCAGCACACGGTTGTGGCTCCTGTAGGCACCAAGAGGCACTGGGGATCATCGTCTGGAGTCACGGGTGTGCAGCACCTAGAGTCACGGTGAGTAGCATCCAGAGGCATGGCCGTGCGACCTCCAGAAGCACGGGAGTGAAGCCTCTACAGGCCCGGACGCGCGGCTGCTGTAGGCATGGGTATGAATCATCGGCATGCACATGTGTGAAGTCTCTAGAGCCACGGGTGTGTGGCACCAGAGGCATGGGTCCGAATACTCAGTTAGAGAGGCATGGTTGTACATAGGGCAGTGCCACAGCCTTGTAGCTTGCTGCACCCGGCAGCACACGGCTATGGCTCCTGTAGGCACCAAAAGGCACGGGGGTTCATCGTCTGGAGTCACGTGTGTGCAGCACATAGAGTCACGGTGAGGAGGCTCCAGATGCATGGCCGTGTGACCTCCAGAAGCACGGGAGTGAAGCCTCTACTTGCACGGATGTGGGGCTGCTGTAGGCATTGGTATGAATCCACTGCATGCACAGGTGTGAAGTCTCTAGAGCCACGGGCGTGTGGCACCAGAGGCATGGGTCCGAATACTCAGTTAGAGAGGCACGGTTATACATAGGGCAGTGGCACAGCCTTGTAGCTTGCTGCGCCCGGAAGCACACGGCTTTGGCTCCAGTAGGCACCAAGAGGCATGGGGGATCAGTGTCTGGAGTCACGTGTGTGCAGCACCTAGAGTCACGGTGAGGAGCCTACAGAGGCATGGCCGTGCGACCTCTAGAAGCACGGGAGTGAAGCCTCTAAAGGCACGGACGTGGGGCTGCTGTAGGCATGGGTATGAATCCTCTGCATGCACAGGTGTGAAGTCTCTAGACCCACGGGCGTGTGGCACCAGAGGCATGGGTCCGAATACTCAGTGAGAGAGGCACGGTTGTACATAGGGCAGTGGCACAGCCTTGTAGCTTGCTGCGCCCGGTAGCACATGGCTGTGGCTCCTGTAGGCACCAAGAGGCACGGGGGATCAGCGTCTGGAGTGACGTGTGTGCAGCACCTAGAGTCACGGTGAGGAGCCTCCAGAGACATGGCCGTCCGACCTCCAGAAGCACGGGAGTGAAGCCTCTACATGTATGGACATGGGGCTGCTGTAGGCATGGGTATGAATCCTCTGCATGCACAGGTGTGAAGTCTCAAGAGCCACGGGCGTGTAGCACTAGAGGCATGGGTCTGAATACTCAGTTAGAAAAGCACGGTTGTACATAGGGTAGTGGCACAGCCTTGTTGCTTGCTGCGCCCGGCAGCACACGGCTGTAGCTCCTGTAGGCACCAAGAGGCACGGGGCATCAGCGTCTGGAGTCACGTGTGTGCATCACCTAGAGTCACGGTGAGGAGCCTCCAGAGGCATGGCCGTGCGACCTCCAGAAGCACAGGAGTGAAGCCTCTATAGGCACGGACGTGGGGCTGCTGTAGTCATGGGTATGAATCCTCTGCATGCACAGGTGTGAAGTGTCTAGAGCTACGGGCGTGTGGCACTAGAGGCATGGGTCCGAATACTCAGTTAGAGAGGCACGGTTGTACATAAAGCAGTGGCACAGCCTTGTTGCTTGCTGCGCCCGGCAGCACACGGCTGTGGCTCCTGTAGGCACCAAGAGGCACGGGGCATCAGCGTCTGGAGTCACGTGTGTGCAGCACCTAGAGTCACGGTGAGGAGCCTCCAGAGGCATGGCCGTGCGACCTCCAGAAGCACGGGAGTGAAGCCTCTATAGGCATGGACGTGGGGCTGCTGTAGGCATGGGTATGAATCATCTGCATGCACAGGTGCAAATTCTCTAGAGCCACGGGTGTGTGGCACCAGAGGCATGGGTCCGAATACTCAGTTAGAGAGGCACGGTTGTACATAGGGCAGTGGCACAACCTTATAACTAGTTGTGCCCGGCAGCACACGCCTATGGCTCCTGTAGGCACCAAGAGGCACGGGGGATCAGCGTCTGGAGTCACGTGTGTGCAGCACCTAGAGTCACGGTGAGGATCCTCCAGAGGCATGGCCGTGTGACCTCCAGAAGCACGGGAGTGAAGCCTCTATAGGCACAGACGTGGGGCTGCTATACGCATGGGTATGAATCCACTGCATGCACAGGTGTGAAGTCTCTAGAGCCACGGGCGTGTGGCACCAGAGGCACGGGTCCGAATACTCAGTTACAGAGGAACAGTTGTACATAGGGCAGTGGCACAGCCTTGTAGCTTGCTGCGCCCGGCAGCACACGGCTGTGGCTCCTGTAGGCACCAAGAGGCACGGGGGATTAGCGCCGGAGTCACCTGTGTGCAGCACCTAGAGTGACGGTGAGGAGCCTCAAGAGGCATGGCCGTGCTACCTCCAGAAGCACGGGAGTGAAGCCTCTACTGGCACGGACGTGGGCCTGCTGTAGGCATGGGTACGAATCCTCTGCATGCACATGTGTGAAATCTCTAGATCCACGGGCGTGTGGCAGCAGAGGCATGGGTCTGAATACTCAGTTAAAAAGGCATGGTTGTGCATAGGGCAGTGGCACAACCTTGTAGCTTGCTGCGCCCGGCAACACACGGCTGTCGCTCCTGTAGGCACCAAGAGGCACAGGGGATCAGCGTCTGGAGTCACGTGTGTGTAGCACCTAGAGTCACGGTGAGGAGCCTCCAGAGGCATGGCCGTGTGACCTCCAGAAGCACGGGAGTCAAGCCTCTACATGCACAGACGTGGGCCTGCGGTAGGCATGGGTTTGAATCCTCTGCATGCACAGGTGTGAAGTCTCTAGAGCGACGGGGGTGTGGCACCAGAGGCATGGGTCCGAATACTCAGTTAGAGAGGCACGGTTGTACATAGGGTAGTGGCACAGCCTTGTAGCTTGCTGCGCCCGGTTGCACACGGCTGTGGCTCCTGTAGGCACCAAGAGGCACGGGGGATCAGCGTCTGGAGTCACATGTGTGCAGCACCTAGAGTCATGGTGAGGAGCCTCCAGAGGCATGGCCGTGTGACCTCCAGAAGCACGGGAGTGAAGCCTCTATAGGCACGGACGTGGGGCTGCTGTAGGCATTGGCACAACCTTGTAGCTTGCTGCGCCCGGCAACACACGGCTGTCGCTCCTATAGGCACCAAGAGGCACGGGGGATCAGCGTCTGGAGTCACGTGTGTGCAGCACCTAGAGTCACGGCGAGGAGCCTACACAGGCATGGCCGTGCGACCTCCAGAAGCACGGGAGTGAAGCCTCTAGAGGCACGGACGTGGGGCTGCTATAGGCATGGGTATGAATCCACTGCATGCACAGGTGTGAAGTCTCTAGAGCCACAGGCATGTGGCACTAGAGGCATGGGTCCGAATACTCAGTTAGAGAGGCACGGTTGAACATAGGGCAGTGGCACAACCTTGTAGCTTGCTGCGCCCGGCAGCACACGCCTGTGGCTCCTGTAGGCACCAAGAGGCACGGGGGATCAACGTCTGGAGTCACCTGTGTGCAGCATCTAGAGTGACGGTGAGGAGCCTCCAGAGGCATGGCCGTGCGACCTCCAGAAGCACGGGAGTGAAGCCTCTACAGGCACGGACGTGGGGCTGCTGTAGGCATGGGTATGAATCCACTGCATGCACAGGTGTGAAGTCTCTAGAGCCACGGGCGTGTGGCACCAGAGGCATGGGTACGAATACTCAGTTAGAGAGGCACGGTGGTAAATAGGGCAGTGGCACAACCTTGTAGCTTGCTGCGCCCGGCAGCACACGCCTGTGGCTCCTGTTGGCACCAAGAGGCACGGGGGATCTGCGTCTGGAGTCACCTGTGTGCAGCACCTAGAGTGACGGTGCGGAGCCTCCAGAGGCATGGCCGTGCGAGCTCCAGAAGCACGGGAGTGAAGCCTCTACAGGCACGGACGTGGGCCTGCTGTAGGCATGGGTATGAATCCTGTGCATGCACATGTGTGAAGTCTCTAGAGCCACGGGCGTGTGGCAGCAGAGGCATGGGTTCGAATACTCAGTTAAAAAGGCACGGTTGTACATAGGGCATTGGCACAACCTTGTAGCTTGCTGCGCCCGGCAACACACGGCTGTCGCTCCTATAGGCACCAAGAGGCACGGGGGATCAGCGTCTGGAGTCACGTGTGTGCAGCACCTAGAGTCACGGCGAGGAGCCTACACAGGCATGGCCGTGCGACCTCCAGAAGCACGGGAGTGAAGCCTCTACAGGCACGGACGTGGGGCTGCTGTAGGCATGGGTATGAATCCACTGCATGCACAGGTGTGAAGTCTCTAGAGCCACAGGCGTGTGGCACCAGAGGCATGGGTCCGAATACTCAGTTAGAGAGGCACGGTTGAACATAGGGCAGTGGCACAACCTTGTAGCTTGCTGCGCCCGGCAGCACACGCCTGTGGCTCCTGTAATCACCAAGAGGCACGGGGGATCAACGTCTGGAGTCACCTGTGTGCAGCATCTAGAGTGACGGTGAGGAGCCTCCAGAGGCATGGCCGTGCGACCTCCAGAAGCACGGGAGTGAAGCCTCTACAGGCACGGACGTGGGCCTGCTGTAGGCATGGGTATGAATCCTCTGCATGCACATGTGTGAAGTCTCTAGAGCCATGGGCGTGTGTCACCAGAGGCATGGGTTCGAATACTCAGTTAAAAAGGCACGGTTGTACATAGGGCAGTGGCACAACCTTGTAGCTTGCTGCGCCCGGCAACACACGGCTGTCGCTCCTATAGGCACCAAGAGGCACGGGCGATCAGCGTCTGGAGTCACGTGTGTGCAGCACCTAGAGTCACGGTGAGGAGCCTCTAGAGGCATGGCCGTGTGACCTCCAGAAGCACGGGAGTGAAGCCTCTATAGGCACGGACGTGGGGCTGCTGTAGGCATGGGTATGAATCCACTGCATGCACAGGTGTGAAGTCTCTAGAGCCACAGGCGTGTGGCACCAGAGGCATGGGTCCGAATACTCAGTTAGAGAGGCACGGTTGTAAATAGGGCAGTGGCACAACCTTGTAGCTTGCTGCGCCCGGCAGCACACGCCCGTGGGTCCTGTAGGCACCAAGAGGCACGGGGGATCAGCGTCTGGAGTCACCTGTGTGCAGCATCTAGAGTGACGGTGAGGAGCCTCCAGAGGCATGGCCGTGCGACCTCCAGAAGCACGGGAGTGAAGCCTCTACAGGCACGGACGTGGGCCTGCTGTAGGCATGGGTATGAATCCTCTGCATGCACATGTGTGAAGTCTCTAGAGCCACGGGCGTGTGGCAGCAGAGGCATGGGTTCGAATACTGAGTTAAAAAGGCACGGTTGTACATAGGGCAGTGGCACAACCTTGTAGCTTGCTGCGCCAGGCAACACACGGCTGTCGCTCCTATAGGCACCAAGAGGCACGGGGGATCAGCGTCTGGAGTCACATGTGTGCAGCACCTAGAGTCACGGCGAGGAGCCTACACAGGCATGGCCGTGCGACCTCCAGAAGCACGGGAGTGGAGCCTCTACAGGCACGGACGTGGGGCTGCTGTAGGCATGGGCATGAATCCTCTGCATGCACAGGTGTGAATTCTCTAGAGTCACGGGCGTGTGGCACCAGAGGCATGGGTCCGAATACTCAGTGAGAGAGGCACGGTTGTACATAGGGCAGTGGCACAGCCTTGTAGCTTGCTGCGCCCGGTAGGACATGGTTGTGGCTCCTGTAGGCACCAAGAGGCACGGGGGATCAGCGTCTGGAGTGACGTGTGTGCAGCACCTAGAGTCACGGTGAGGAGCCTCAAGAGTCATGGCCGTGCGACCTCCAGAAGCACGGGAGTGAAGCCTCTACAGGCATGGACGTGGGGCTGCTATAGGCATGGGTATGAATACTCTGCATGCACAGGTGTGAAGCCTCTAGAGCCACGGGCATGTGGCACCGGAGGCATGGGTCCGAATATTCAGTTAGAGAGGCACGGTTGTAGATAGGGCAGTGGCACAGCCTTGTAGCTTGCTGCGCCCGGCAGCACACGGCTGTGGCTCCTGTAGGCACCAAGAGGCACTGGGGATCAGCGTCTGGAGTCACGGGTGTGCAGCACCTAGAGTCACAGTGAGTAGCATCCAGAGGCATGGCCGTGCGACCTCCAGAAGCACGGGAGTGAAGCCTCTACAGGCCCGGACGCGGGGCTGCTATAGGCATGGGTATGAATCATCGGCTTGCACAGGTGTGAAGTCTCTAGAGCCACGGGTGTGTGGCACCAGAGGCATGGGTCCGAATACTCAGTTAGAGAGGCACGGTTGTACATAGGGCAGTGGCACATCCTTGTAACCTGCTGCGCTCGGCAGCACACGGCTATGGCTCCTGTAGGCACCAAGAGGCACGGGGGATCAGCGTCATGAGACACGTGTGTGCAGCACCTAGAGTCACGGTGAGGAGCCTCGAGAGGCATGGCCGTGTGACCTGCAGAAGCACGGGAGTGAAGCCTCTATAGGCACGGACGTGGGGCTGCTGTATGCATGGGTATGAATCCACTGCATGCACAGGTGTGAAGTCTCTAGAGCCACAGGCATGTGGCACCAGAGGCATGGGTCCGAATACTCAGTTAGAGAGGCACGGTTGTAAATAGGGCTGTGGCACAACCTTGTAGCTTGCTGCGCCCGGCAGCACACGCCTGTGGCTCCTGTAGGCACCAAGAGGCACGGGGGATCAGCGTCTGGAGTCACCTGTGTGCAGCATCTAGAGTGACGGTGAGGAGCCTCCAGAGGCATGGCCGTGCGACCTCCAGAAGCACGGGAGTGAAGCCTTTACAGGCACGGACGTGGGCCTGCTGTAGGCATGGGTATGAATCCTCTGCATGCACATGTGTGAAGTCTCTAAAGCCACGGGCGTGTGGCAGCAGAGTCATGGGTTCGAATACTCAGTTAAAAAGGCACGGTTGCACATAGGGCAGTGGCACAACCTTGTAGCTTGCTGCGCCCGGCAACACACGGCTGTCGCTCCTATAGGCACCAAGAGGCACGGGGGATCAGCGTCTGGAGTCACGTGTGTGCAGCACCTAGAGTCATGGCGAGGAGCCTACACAGGCATGGCCGTGCGACCTCCAGAAGCACGGGAGTGAAGCCTCTACAAGCACGGACGTGGGGCTGCTGTAGGCATGGGCATGAATCCTCCGCATGCACAGGTGTGAAGCCTCTAGAGCCACTGGCATGTGGCACCAGAGGCATGGGTCTGAATACTCAGTTAGAGATGCACGGTTGTACATAGGGCAGTGGCACAACCTTGTAGCTTGCTGCGCCCGGCAGCACACGGCTGTGGCTCCTGTAGGCACCAAGAGGCACTGGGGATCAGCGTCTGGAGTCACGGGTGTGCAGCACCTAGAGTCACGGTGAGGAGCATCCAGAGGCATGGCCGTGCGACCTCCAGAAGCACGGGAGTGAAGCCTCTACAGGCCCGGACGCGGGGCTGCTGTAGGCATGGGTATGAATCATCGGCATGCACATGTGTGAAGTCTCTAGAGCCACGGTGTGTGGCACCAGAGGCATGGGTCCGAATACTCAGTTAGAGAGGCACGGTTGTACATAGGGCAGTGGCACAGCCTTGTAGCTTGCTGCGCCCGGCAGCACACGGTTATGGCTCCTGTAGGCATGGGGGTTCATCGTCTGGAGTCACGTGTGTGCAGCACATAGAGTCACGGTGAGGAGGCTCCAGATGCATGGCCGTGTGACCTCCAGAAGCACGGGAGTGAAGCCTCTACAGGCACGGATGTGGGGCTGCTGTAGGCATTGGTATGAATCCACTGCATGCACAGGTGTGAAGTCTCTAGAGCCACGGGCGTGTGGCACCAGAGGCATGGGTCCGAATACTCAGTTTGAGATGCACGGTTATACATAGGGCAGTGGCACAGCCTTGTAGCTTGCTGCGCCCGGCAGCACACGGCTTTGGCTCCAGTAGGCACCAAGAGGCATGGGGGATCAGCGTCTGGAGTCACGTGTGTGCAGCACCTAGAGTCACGGTGAGGAGCCTACAGAGGCATGGCCGTGCGACCTATAGAAGCACGGGAGTGAAGCCTCTAAAGGCACGGACGTGGGGCTGCTGTAGGCATGGGTATGAATCCTCTGCATGCACAGGTGTGAAGTCTCTAGAGCCACGGGCGTGTGGCACCAGAGGCATGGGTCCGAATACTCAGTGAGAGAGGCACGGTTGTACATAGGGCAGTGGCACAGCCTTGTAGCTTGCTGCGCCCGGTAGCACATGGCTGTGGCTCCTGTAGGCACCAGGAGGCACGGGAGATCAGCGTCTGGAGTGACGTTTGTGCAGCACCTAGAGTCACGGTGAGGAGCCTCCAGAGACATGGCCGTCCGACCTCGAGAAGCACGGGAGTGAAGCCTCTACATGCATGGACGTGGGGCTGCTGTAGGCATGGATATGAATCCTCTGCATGCACAGGTGTGAAGTCTCAAGAGCCACGGGCGTGTGGCACTAGAGGCATGGGTCTGAATACTCAGTTAGAGAAGCAGGTTGTACATAGGGTAGTGGCACAGCCTTGTAGCTTGCTGCGCCCGGCAGCACACGGCTGTAGCTCCTGTAGGCACCAAGAGGCACGGGGGATCAGCGTCTGGAGTCACGTGTGTGCATCACCTAGAGTCACGGTGAGGAGCCTCCAGAGGCACGGCCGTGCGACCTCCAGAAGCACAGGAGTGAAGCCTCTCCAGGCACGGACGTGGGGCTGCTGTAGTCATGGGTATGAATCCTCTGCATGCACAGGTGTGTAGTGTCTAGAGCCACGGGCGTGTGGCACCAGAGGCATGGGTCCGAATACTCAGTTAGAGAGGCACGGTTGTACATAAAGCAGTGGCACAGCCTTGTAGCTTGCTGCGCCCGGCAGCACACGGCTGTGGCTCCTGTAGGCACCAAGAGGCACGGGGGATCAGCGTCTGGAGTCACGTGTGTGCAGCACCTAGAGTCACGGTGAGGAGCCTCCAGAGGCATGGCCGTGCGACCTCCAGAAGCACGGGAGTGAAGCCTCTATAGGCATGGACGTGGGGCTGCTGTAGGCATGGGTATGAATCATCTGCATGCACAGGTATAAATTCTCTAGAGCCACGGGTGTGTGGCACCAGAGGCATGGGTCCGAATACTCAGTTAGAGAGGCACGGTTGTACATAGGGCAGTGGCACAACCTTATAACTTGCTGTGCCCGGCAGCACACGCCTATGGCTCCTGTAGGCACCAAGAGGCACGGGGGATCAGCGTCTGGAGTCACGTGTGTGCAGCACCTAGAGTCACGGTGAGGATCCTCCAGAGGCATGGCCGTGTGACCTCCAGAAGCACGGGAGTGAAGCCTCTATAGGCACGGACGTGGGGCTGCTGTACGCATGGGTATGAATCCAGTGCATGCACAGGTGTGAAGTCTCTAGAGCCACGGCGTGTGGCACCAGAGGCACGGGACCGAATACTCAGTTAGAGAGGCACGGTTGTACATAGGGCAGTGGCACAGCCTTGTAGCTTGTTGCGCCCGGCAGCACACGGCTGTGGCTCCTGTAGGCACCAAGAGGCACGGGGGATTAGCGCCGGAGTCACCTGTGTGCAGCACCTAGAGTGACGGTGAGGAGCCTCAAGAGGCATGGCCGTGCGACCTCCAGAAGCACGGGAGTGAAGCCTCTACAGGCCCGGACGCGGGGCTGCTATAGGCATGGGTATGAATCATCGGCATGCACATGTGTGAAGTCTCTAGAGCCACGGTGTGTGGCACCAGAGGCATGGCTCCGAATACTCAGTTAGAGAGGCACGGTTGTACATAGGGCAGTGGCACAGCCTTGTAGCTTGCTGCGCCCGGCAGCACACGGTTATGGCTCCTGTAGGCACCAAAAGGCATGGGGGTTCATCGTCTGGAGTCACGTGTGTGCAGCACATAGAGTCACGGTGAGGAGGCTCCAGATGCATGGCCGTGTGACCTCCAGAAGCACGGGAGTGAAGCCTCTACAGGCACGGATGTGGGGCTGCTGTAGGCATTGGTATGAATCCACTGCATGCACAGGTCTGAAGTCTCTAGAGCCACGGGCGTGTGGCACCAGAGGCATGGGTCCGAATACTCAGTTTGAGAGGCACGGTTATACATAGGGCAGTGGCACAGCCTTGTAGCTTGCTGCGCCCGGCAGCACACGGCTTTGGCTCCAGTAGGCACCAAGAGGCATGGGGGATCAGCGTCTGGAGTCACGTGTGTGCAGCACCTAGAGTCACGGTGAGGAGCCTACAGAGGCATGGCCGTGCGACCTCTAGAAGCACGGGAGTGAAGCCTCTAAAGGCACGGACGTGGGGCTGCTGTAGGCATGGGTATGAATCCTCTGCATGCACAGGTGTGAAGTCTCTAGAGCCACGGGCGTGTGGCACCAGAGGCATGGGTCCGAATACTCAGTGAGAGAGGCACGGTTGTACATAGGGCAGTGGCACAGCCTTGTAGCTTGCTGCGCCCGGTAGCACATGGCTGTGGCTCCTGTAGGCACCAGGAGGCACGGGAGATCAGCGTCTGGAGTGACGTTTGTGCAGCACCTAGAGTCACGGTGAGGAGCCTCCAGAGACATGGCCGTCCGACCTCCAGAAGCACGGGAGTGAAGCCTCTACATGCATGGACGTGGGGCTGCTGTAGGCATGGGTATGAATCCTCTGCATGCACAGGTGTGAAGTCTCAAGAGCCACGGGCGTGTGGCACTAGAGGCATGGGTCTGAATACTCAGTTAGAGAAGCAGGTTGTACATAGGGTAGTGGCACAACCTTGTAGCTTGCTGCGCCCGGCAGCACACGGCTGTAGCTCCTGTAGGCACCACGAGGCACGGGGGATCAGCGTCTGGAGTCACGTGTGTGCATCACCTAGAGTCACGGTGAGGAGCCTCCAGAGGCACGGCCGTGCGACCTCCAGAAGCACAGGAGTGAAGCCTCTCCAGGCACGGACGTGGGGCTGCTGTAGTCATGGGTATGAATCCTCTGCATGCACAGGTGTGTAGTGTCTAGAGCCACGGGCGTGTGGCACCAGAGGCATGGGTCCGAATACTCAGTTAGAGAGGCACGGTTGTACATAAAGCAGTGGCACAGCCTTGTAGCTTGCTGCGCACGGCAGCACACGGCTGTGGCTCCTGTAGGCACCAAGAAGCACGGGGGATCAGCGTCTGGAGTCACGTGTGTGCAGCACCTAGAGTCACGGTGAGGAGCCTCCAGAGGCATGGCCGTGCGACCTCCAGAAGCACGGGAGTGAAGCCTCTATAGGCATGGACGTGGGGCTGCTGTAGGCATGGGTATGAATCATCTGCATGCACAGGTATAAATTCTCTAGAGCCACGGGTGTGTGTCACCAGAGGCATGGGTCCGAATACTCAGTTAGAGAGGCACGGTTGTACATAGGGCAGTGGCACAACCTTATAACTTGCTGTGCCCGGCAGCACACACCTATGGCTCCTGTAGGCACCAAGAGGCACGGGGGATCAGCGTCTGGAGTCACGTGTGTGCAGCACCTAGAGTCACGGTGAGGATCCTCCAGAGGCATGGCCGTGTGACCTCCAGAAGCACGGGAGTGAAGCCTCTATAGGCACGGACGTGGGGCTGCTGTACGCATGGGTATGAATCTAGTGCATGCACAGGTGTGAAGTCTCTAGAGCCACGGCGTGTGGCAGCAGAGGCACGGGACCGAATACTCAGTTAGAGAGGCACGGTTGTACATAGGGCAGTGGCACAGCCTTGTAGCTTGTTGCGCCCGGCAGCACACGGCTGTGGCTCCTGTAGGCACCAAGAGGCACGGGGGATTAGCGTCTGGAGTCACCTGTGTGCAGCATCTAGAGTGACGGTGAGGAGCCTCCAGAGGCATGGCCGTGCGACCTCCAGAAGCACGGGAGTGGAGCCTCTATAGGAACGGACGTGGGGCTGCTGTTGGCGTGGGTATGAATCCTCTGCATGCACAGGTGTGAAGTCTCTAGAGCCACGGGTGTGTGGCACCAGAGGCATGGGTCCGAATACTCAGTTAGTGAGGCACGGTTGTACATAGGGCAGTGGCATAGCCTTGTAACTTGCTGCGCCCGGCAGCACACGGCTATGGCTCCTGTAGGCACCAAGAGGCACGGGGGATCAGCGTCTGGAGTCACGTGTGTGCAGCACCTAGAGTCATGGTGAGGAGCCTCCAGAGGCATGGCCGTGTGACCTCCAGAAGCACGGGAGTGAAGCCTCTATAGGCACGGACGTGGGGCTGCTGTAGGCATGGGTATGAATCCACTGCATGCACAGGTGTGAAGTCTCTAGAGCCACAAGCGTGTGGCACCAGAGGCATGGGTACGAATACTCAGTTAGAGAGGCACGGTGGTAAATAGGGCAGTGGCACAACCTTGTAGCTTGCTGCGCCCGGCAGCACACGCTTGTGGCTCCTGTAGGCACCAAGAGGCACGGGGGATTAGCGTCTGGAGTCACCTGTGTGCAGCACCTAGAGTGACGGCGAGGAGCCTCCAGAGGCATGGCCGTGCGACCTCCAGAAGCACGGGAGTGAAGCCTCTACAGGCACGGACGTGGGCCTGCTGTAGGCATGGGTATGAATCGTCTGCATGCACATGTGTGAAGTCTCTAGAGCCACGGGCGTGTGGCAGCAGAGGCATGGGTTCGAATACTCAGTTAAAAAGGCACGGTTGTACATAGGGCATTGGCACAACCTTGTAGCTTGCTGCGCCCAGCAACACACGGCTGTCGCTCCTATAGGCACCAAGAGGCACGGGGGATCAGCGTCTGGAGTCACGTGTGTGCAGCACCTAGAGTCACGGCGAGGAGCCTACACAGGCATGGCCGTGCGACCTGCAGAAGCACGGGAGTGAAGCCTCTACAGGCACGGACGTGGGGCTGCTGTAGGCATGGGTATGAATCCTCTGCATGCACAGGTGTGAAGCCTCTAGAGCCACGGGCATGTGGCACCGGAGGCATGGGTCCGAATATTCAGTAAGAGAGGCACGGTTGTACATAGGGCAGAGGCACAGCCTTGTAGCTTGCTGCGCCCGGCAGCACACGACTGTGGCTCCTGTAGGCACCAAGAGGCACTGGGAATCAGCGTCTGGAGTCACGGGTGTGCAGCACCTAGAGTCACGGTGAGTAGCATCCAGAGGCATGGCCGTGCGACCTCCAGAAGCACGGGAGTGAAGTCTCTACAGGCCTGGACGCGGGGCTGCTATAGGCATGGGTATGAATCATCGGCATGCACAGGTGTGAAGTCTCTAGAGCCACGGGTGTGTGGCACCAGAGGCATGGGTCCGAATACTCAGTTAGAGAGGCACGGTTGTACATAGGGCAGTGGCACAGCCTTGTAACTTGCTGCGCCCGGCAGCACACGGCTATGGCTCCTGTAGGCACCAAGAGGCACGGGGGATCAGCGTCTGGAGTCACGTGTGTGCAGCACCTAGAGTCACGGTGAGGAGCCTCTAGAGGCATGGCCGTGTGACCTCCTGAAGCACGTTAGTGAAGCCTCTATAGGCACGGACGTGGGGCTGCTGTAGGCATGGGTATGAATCCACTGCATGCACAGGTGTGAAGTCTCTAGAGCCACAGGCGTGTGGCACCAGAGGCATGGGTCCGAATACTTAGTTAGAGAGGCACGGGGGATCAACGTCTGGAGTCACCTGTGTGCAGCATCTAGAGTGACGGTGAGGAGCATCCAGAGGCATGGCCGTGCGACCTCCAGAAGCACGGGAGTGAAGCCTCTGCAGGCACGGACGTGGGCCTGCTGTAGGCATGGGTATGAATCCTCTGCATGCACATGTGTGAAGTCTCTAGAGCCACGGGCGTGTGGCACCAGAGGCATGGGTTCGAATACTCAGTTAAAAAGGCACGGTTGTACATAGGGCAGTGGCACAACCTTGTAGCTTGCTGCGCCCGGCAACACACGGCTGTCGCTCCTATAGGCACCAAGAGGCACGGGGGATCAGCGTCTGGAGTCACGTGTGTGCAGCACCTAGAGTCACGGCGAGGAGCCTACACAGGCATGGCCGTGCAACCTCCAGAAGCACGGGAGTGGAGCCTCTACAGGCATGGACGTGGGGCTGCTGTAGGCATGGGCATGAATCCTCTGCATGCACAGGTGTGAAGTCTCTAGAGTCACGGGCGTGTGGCACCAGAGGCATGGGTCCGAATACTCAGTGAGAGAGGCACGGTTGTACATAGGGCAGTGGCACAGCCTTGTAGCTTGCTGCGCCCGGTAGGACATGGCTGTGGCTCCTGTAGGCACCAAGAGGCATGGGGGATCAGCGTCTGGACTGACATGTGTGCAGCACCTAGAGTCACGGTGAGGAGCCTCCAGAGACATGGCCGTGCGACCTCCAGAAGCACGGGAGTGAAGCCTCTACAGGCATGGACGTGGGGCTGCTGTAGGCATGGGTATGAATCCTCTGCATGCACAGGTGTGAAGTCTCAAGAGCCACGGGCGTGTGGCACCAGAGGCATGGGTCTGAATACTCAGTTAGAGAGGCACGGTTGTACATAGGGTAGTGGCACAGCCTTGTAGCTTGCTGCGCCCGGCAACACACGGTTGTGGCTCCTGTAGGCACGGGGTATCAGCGTCTGGAGTCACGTGTGTGCAGCACCTAGAGTCACGGTGAAAGCACATTTGCTCCCTTGGTGGTTTTGGTAATTCATAACAACATATATCTCATTGAACTAATGTCCATTCAAGATTAAGATTTCAGGATGTTCAATGATTGGCATGGCATGGACTAGAGAAGTGGACCCCTCAAAATGCTAAGGACAAGAATTGGCAAAGATCAAGACTCTACATTTTTGGTTTAGTGATCCAAGATCACATTGAGTCCATAGGAAAGGCAATACTATTAAAAGGGGATGAGGTGTTGCTTAATGGTCTTTTTGCTCAAGTGCTTAGTGACAGTATTCCTAAACCCTCAACCACTATCTCTACCCAAATATGTCCTAAACCCAAAGTCCAACTCGGCCCCACCGAAATTTCCAATCCGGCCTCACCGAGTTCATCCAAGACTTAGCCACTGCCAAACCCTAACAAATCGGATCCACCGAAATGGATCTCGGTCTCACCGAGATGGCCTTTCCAACTCTCTGTAATCGTTTGCATTTACTTCGGTCTCACCGAGTTTGCAAATCGGTCTCACCGAGATGGCTTGCCAACTCTCTGTTGCCTTATTGCTTCACTTCGGTCCTACCGAGTTGATGCAATCGGTGCCACCGAGATGAGGATTTCCCTAAGCCATTGCACTTCGGTCCATCCGAGTTGTTCGTATCGGTCCCACCGAGATTCCTAAAGTTCATATCTTTTACACAGTTTGGTGCTACCGAGATGATCGTTTCAGTGCCACCGAGTTGGGTCAAAAGTGTGTAACGGTTGGATTTTGTGTGGAGGCTATATATACCCCCTCCACCCCATCCTTCCCAGCAAGGAGAGCCATCAGAACGTGCCTACACTTCCACCATACATTTTCTGAGAGAGAACCACCTACTCATGTGTTGAGATCAAGATATTCCATTCGTACCATTTGAACCTTGATCTCTAGCCTTTCCCAAGTTGCTTTCCACTCAAATCTCTTTTCCACCATAGCCAAATCTGTGAGGAGTTGATTGAGTGCTGGGAAGACTATCTTTTGGAGCACAAGAGCAAGGAGTTCATCAACAACACACCGTCTATTACCTTTTGGAGAGTGGTGTCTCCTAGATTGGTTAGGTGTCGCTTGGGAGCCTCCAACCAGATGTGGAGTTGAACCAAGAAGTTTGTAAGGGCAAGGAGATCGCCTACTTCGTGAAGATCTACCCTGAGTGAGGCTAGTCCTTCGTGGACGTAAGCCATGGTGGAATAGGCAAGGTTGCTTCTTCGTGGACCCTTCGTGGGTGGAGCCCTCCGTGGACTCGCGCAGCCGTTACCCTTCGTGGGTTGAAGCCTCCATCAACGTGGACGTACGATAGCACCACCTATCGGAACCACGCCAAAAACCGCCGTGTCTTCATTGCGTTTGAAATCTCCAATCCCTCCTTTACATACATATGCAATTGCTTTCATTCCGCTGCTATACTCTTAGAATTGCATGTGTAGGGTGATGCTTGACATGTACTATTGCTAAAATCTGCCTACAACTAAAATCTGGGAAACTGTTAAGTTTTATTTGGTCAAGTAGTCTAATCACCCCCCCTCTAGACATACTTTCGATCCTACAAGTGTTATCAGAGCTTTGGTCTCCGTAAGCCTTGATTTCCATAGCTTTGGTGATCATAGCCTTGGTTTCACAACCTAGGAGAGTATGGCGTCTAGTGAGGGTAACTATCACCGTAGAGGTCCATATTTTGATGGTACAAACTTTGCTAGTTGGAAACATAAGATGAAAATGCATATTCTTGGTCATAACCCCGCCGTTTGGGCTGTTGTTCGTGTTGGCTTGCAAGGTGACTTCTTTGAGGATGGCAAGGAACCGGATCGTGAGGCAACCTCGAAAAAATTGAAGATGTTGCAATACAATGCTCAAGCTCGTGACATCCTATTCAACGGTCTATGTCCCGAAGAATTCAACAAAATCAGCCGCCTCGAGAATGCAAAGAAAATTTGGGATACTTCATATGAATGAGGGTACCGAGTCCATCAAGGAATCTAAGTTGGATGTGCTTCAAAGTCAACTTGACAAGTTCAAGATGAAGGATGGTGAAGGAGTCGCAGAGATGTACTCTAGGCTTGCTCTCATCACAAATGAGATTGCCGGCTTAGAAAGTGAAGAGATGGCCGACAAATTCATCATCAAGAAGATACTTAGAGCCTTGGATGGAAAATATGATACCGTCTGCACATTGATCCAAATTACAAAGATCTCAAGCCCACGGAAGTCATTGGAAGGATTGTCGCTCATGAAATGTCACTTAAGGACAAAGAGGAGCTGCACAATAAGTCAAGTGTTGCTTACAAAGCCTCAACCGATGCTCCAACAACTTCAAGTGACCAGCTAGTATCCAATGAAGAGATAAGCCTAATGGTGAAAAGGTTCAACAAGTTCTACAAGAACAAAGGAAAAGAAAGAAGCTCGAGCTCAAGACACTATGAGAGAAGATCATCAAGTCGTGACCGTAATTGCTACAATTGTGGAAAGCCCAGACACTACTCAAATGAATGTACGGCTCCCTACAAGAAAAGAGACGAATCGCCAAGAGGAAGACATAGAAGAGATGAATCACCTCGTAAAGAGAGAAGGAGTAGAGATGATTATTATGAACGAAGACACTCTCGAAGAAGCAAGGATTCAGAGAGGAAGGACAAGTCATCAAGGAGCTACACAAGAAGAAGACATCAAGCTCATGTTGGTGAATGGGTTTCCGGCTCCGACTCCGACAACCACTCCGAGAGAAGTTATCACTCCAACTCCGACTATAGTCAAGATGAAGGTGTTGCAGGACTTGCACTTGTGTCATCCAACTCCTATGATCTATTTGACTCACCAAATGAAGGAATTGGAAGATGATTCATGGCAAAAGGTCCTAAGGTATCACACCCCGAGTATCTTGATTTTAATAGTGATGAAGATGATTTGCTAGGTGATGATGATTTACTTGTTGATAGGGCTAGTGATGTGAGCTATAATGAAAATGCTAGTAATCATGATAGTCAAGAGGAAACGAGTGACAATGCTATGAAGGAGATTGAGCGTCTAACTAAAGAACTAAATGCTCTTAAGTTAGCTCATGAAACAACTCAAGAGGATCATAGAGAACTTCTAAGAACTCATGAGAAGCTACGCTTCGAGAAGCTAAATTTAGAGCAAGAGCATGAGTTTCTTAAAGCTATCAATGACGATCTTCGAAAGAAGAGTTCTTCATATCTTGCCAAGCGTTTACTCTTGTCTACCTTTATGCCACAAGTTAAACCTAAGCAAACTAGCAACAAGGGTAAAAATGGTTCTACCTCTAGTAGTAACAATAACAATGCTAAATCCAATATTGTTGCTTCTAGTAGTTCTATTGATTCCACTAACGATTCTCTTAGCCAAGTTACACTTGAGCAAGAAAATATGCTATTGAAAGGAATTATAGAAAAAGGTGTCTACAAGAGCCTTGCCGGGAGTAAACAATTTGAGGAAATTGTACGCAAGCAAGGAAGGCATCGGAAGAACCAAGGTGTTGGTTTTGAACGAAAGTTCAATGCCGATGAAGTTGAATGGGAAGAAGGTCAATACCCCAAGACGAAGTTTGTTCCTCAACAAGAGAAGTATGATCCTACTTCCTTCAAGGGAACACAAGCTCAAGAAGATCTTCCACCACAAGACCACAAGCTAAAAGGCAAGGACAAGCTTCAAGAAGAGATTGACTCATTTGAAGATGCTCCTCAAGCCTTGGTCAAGTGGGTTCCCAAGACTTCATCAAGTTCTACTTCATCAAGTGCTACTACAACTCCAAGGATTCCCAGCAAGTTGATGTGGGTCCAAAAGAAGAAGAACTAGAGAGTTCTTGAGGGTGACTCCGCCAACAAACTTCACTCATATTCTTTATGGCAAGAACTTGTGCAACCAACTTTCACATCTTGCACTAGTTCATGGAGTCACAAACCCTCTTGTTGGTAAGGCAAGGGACAAGGTAATCAATGCATTCATGGACATCATCATATGTGCATTTCACTATATGTCTATGGATATCCTTGTATGTTCCTTGTGTGGGACTAACCCATGTAGGTATTGAAAGCACAAAACTCCAAAGGATTGCTCCCAACTCTTGATGGTCTACATCAACATTGAGCATCCACATCTTCAACATCTACATGAAGTCATCATCGACAAAACCCAAGGTTAGTTCAACACTCTTAGGGGGGATATCACATCTAGGGGGAGCTTTGCTCTAAACAATTGAGCTAAAGCAACTCTCATGGTGTGAACACATTAATGCTTTATATAAAAGTGGTAACCCCACTTGTGCTTAAACGATGAATATGACCTATGATCAAATGTTCTCATTTGGCTCCTAAGTCAATATACTCATATATAGATGACCTAGTCATCGCCATTGCTTGATAGATGCTAGAATTGGTTGTGCATGTTTGACACATATTTCATTTGCAATCTTGTTGTGTGAGCATGTTTGTTTGCATGATTTCATCATTCGAGGACATCCATTTGTTGTTTTGATTGTCTTGGTTTCTCTGGCCAAGTGGATGTACAAGAATGCCTAAGAACCTTCTCTAGCTATCTATGCTTTCTTGTCTCAAATTCTATTCTTGCTGCATCACAAAAATTGAACAAGTCATTTTCGGACCCTCCGGGTGAGGAGCACTCGGAGCCACCGATCTGAAAGGGCTGAACCTCCAAAACCTTCTAATTGATTTCGGTCAGACCAACCCACTCAAACTCGGTCGAACTGAAAGCATTTAGATTGATCTAGGTTTTCATCTCGGTGCTACCGATTAGACCAACTCGGTCGGACCGAGTTGCTATAACTGCAAGCAGTTGCACGTCTCGGTGCTACCGATTTGTTCCACTCGGTGCCACCGACAGCGAATGGGTATATATTCCCAGCGAACCGTGCGGTTGAAAATTTCTTCAAACGTCATGCGCCCGCGCCCCATTGCTGCCACCCCTTTGGTCTCCGGATCATCGCCGTCGTCGCCTGTGCGCCCTCGCCGCAGGTCTCCGTCGCCGTCAACGGTAATCTCCACCGCCGTTGCCGCCGTAGAGGAACTCCACCGAGTTAGGGTGAGTTTCGATCCCTTTCGTGCTTCCCTTTTCCGATTCAATGCACGATTGGACTGCCTGTAATCTTGCCACGAATGCAATTCTCTTTCGACCAGATTAGTTCGTTTGAACGAGATTCGAGCAAAAATTTTAGGGTTAGGTTTCCGCTGAATGCATCTCGGACCGACCGAAAAGGAATTTTCGGTCCCATCGATTTGGCCCTGGCCAAAGCACAAGTACATCTCAGTGCCACCGAGTTGTGCGAATCGGTAAGACCGAAAGTAACGTCTCAGTGAAATCCTAGCATCTCGGAGCCACCGAAACCCATATCGGTCTAACCGAAATGGCGTGCCATGTCTCTGTAGTGTGCTTCGGTGTCACCGAGATTACCAACTCGGTCCATCCGAACTGCATTCTGTGAAAACCTAGAACTAAAGTTTGAACTCATTTTTATGAAAAACAATATGCTTTTTGTGATGACTCATCTAATCTACCCATACCTATCTATTCACAGGGTCAGCTCAGCAAGATGTCTGATGTCAGTGACTGTCAAAACAGGTCAGAGCAGCATGAAGAACAAAGTGAAGGATCAAGCCATAATGAAAGTTACTATGAGGGAGAGAGAAGCTCTCCAGATCTTCCTAAAGCCGCAACAAGAACACGGAAGAAGAAAACCTCAGACAGTGAGGATGAGGACTTTGTTGCAAGTGAAACTGTACAAAAGAAGAAGAGAGTAGTGCTAGCTAAGGAGTACAACACAAAGCCTACTTCTGTCAAGGAAAGAACTGCAGTGAGGAAAGTGCCAAAACAGACCATACAATTCACTCTTGAAGAGCCTAGTGAGGTAGCTGCAGGTGCCAAGAAGAAGAGGATAAGGAAAACTACTGCCCGAGTGATTGGCAGACCTACTATGATGATTGAAGAGGAAGAAGAGGAGGAGGATGAGCCAGCTGCTGCACCCCCTGCAAAAGCACAGAAGCTCATGTCTGATGCTATCAAGACTGCTGCACCTCCCAAGTCTAAGCCTAAGGCACCAGCACCCAAGAGATCAACCAGAAACATATCTGCTGCAGAGAAGAACAAGGCCCCAGTGCCTGAATCAACTGTTGATGAAGAGCCTCTAGTGCTCAGAAAATTGAAGCCCAAGATACCAGAACATGACAACGCACACCCAGTAGCTGAGAACATGATGTTAAGAAAGGACAAAGGACTGCGTCAATGGAGATTGTCAGATCCTTATGCTATCAGGAGGAGGACTGCTTGTGATTATCGTTTTCACACCCGTGAACAACAGGATTTCTATGAGACAGTGTTGCTTGACAAGAAGCCCATAGTCAGTGACATGAGATGGGTGGACTGGGAATACATTGATGAGAACGAGGATTATTTCCCCCATGTCCATGAAAGCTTCAGAATTGCAGGTGTTGATGAGTTCGTTGGAAAGAAATTGACTAAGTGGAACGATGGGATGATTATGCAATTTTACTCCACAGTACACTTCTATCCAGATGGTCGCATAGTGTGGATGACAGAGGGCATTAGATATCAATCAACTATTTCTGAGTGGGCAAATCTTCTTGGTGCACCCAAGGAAGAAGATGATGATTATGATGTTTATGCCAAGCTCAAGTTTGATCACAATTCCATGAAGAACATGTACACTGCTATTCCCCAGGAGGATCTTGAAACACACAAGCTTGGATCAGTGAAGCATTTGCTACCAGGTCTGGCCACCTCAAACACAATCCTACGGTACACTCTGCTACCCAAGTCAGGAGATGATAAGATGATCCGTGGCCACTCCATCAACTTGCTGCATTTATTCGATACACCTCAGAAATTCAAGGTGATGAGCCTGATAGTAGAGACTATCATGAGGACAGCAGCAGATCAGAAGAGATCGTGTGGTTATGCTCCACATATTCAGTTGTTGATCAATTCCAAGGTTGGAACCAGCACGTATCTTCTTGATCGAGAGCATTTGCCACTCCGTCCAGACTTTGAGGACAATGTCATAGTGATGGATCCTTCGCATCCCACTTCTGCCCAAGCACAAGAGGAAATCCGCAAAGCACAGGAAGCTAAAGCAGCTCAGGAAGCAGCAACTCCCAATGCTCCAATTGCGAATCTCAAGACACCAAAAGATCAAATGCAATATCTGCTTGAAGCCACTCTGAGGATTGAGCGAAGTCTGGCCAACCTCACCCAGACCCAGGCTAGTTTTGAGCGGATCATAGAAACCAAATTTCATGATTTGGATGTCAAGGTGACAGAGATTCAGACCACAGTGGAACAACTGCAAGGAGATGTCGATGCTGTCAAGCAAGCAAGATCAGATGATAGTGAAGATGAGAGACCGACCACAGAGCAGTTTCAGTCAGTGCCTAGGGCTGCCAGGTTAGCTGCGATACCAGTTGTGGATCCACAGACCACAATATCTGCACCTGCCGCCACAGCCACAGTGCCACAGCAGGTCTCAACTCCACCGGTCCAGCAGTCATCAGCAGAAGCATTCGCGGACGCTCTCATCTCAACGCCGTCTACGCACACCGGAGCCGCCAGCGGGAGATCGCCTTCGGAGGACCGTGCCTAGAGAGCCGACTAGTGCTATACGATTCAAACTTTTCGGTACTTGTTGCCAAAGGGGGAGAATTTGTATAGATCATAGGCTTCGAGAGAGAGAGAGAGTTTCTTGTTTTTGATTTGCTTCGAGAGTTTCCTTTGCTACTTGTTTGCTTGTTCGTTGATACTTTGTTATGTGTCTGTTGCTACAGTATTCTGCCGTTTATACTTGTGAGATACGATGTCGATTGATCATATTATGCCTATTGTGATATTCCATGTTTATCTCTACCATTATCTTGTATGATCAATTACTTATGTTGGTGATGCGTCCCTATTATTCCTATTATTCCAATCATATCATTTTGCGCGCTCCACCAAGATGTATGTGACATGTAAGAGTAACCCATGAGCCTAATCGATTGTGCATTTGCATTCAAACGCAAATTTTTAATAATGCACAAATTTAGGGGGAGCTCTTGCTTATCACATACTTCTCAAAGCGACGATGTATTTCATTTACTTAATCATCTGTCGAAGCTTTGATCTATATGTTGTCATCAATTACCAAAAAGGGGGAGATTGAAAGCACATTTGCTCCCTTGGTGGTTTTGGTAATTCATAACAACATATATCTCATTGAACTAATGTCCATTCAAGATTAAGATTTCAGGATGTTCAATGATTGGCATGGCATGGACTAGAGAAGTGGACCCCTCAAAATGCTAAGGACAAGAATTGGCAAAGATCAAGACTCTACATTTTTGGTTTAGTGATCCAAGATCACATTGAGTCCATAGGAAAGGCAATACTATTAAAAGGGGATGAGGTGTTGCTTAATGGGCTTTTTGCTCAAGTGCTTAGTGACAGTATTCCTAAACCCTCAACCACTATCTCTACCCAAATATGTCCTAAACCCAAAGTCCAACTCGGCCCCACCGAAATTTCCAATCCGGCCTCACCGAGTTCATCCAAGACTTAGCCACTGCCAAACCCTAACAAATCGGATCCACCGAAATGGATCTCGGTCTCACCGAGATGGCCTTGCCAACTCTCTGTAATCGTTTGCATTTACTTCGGTCTCACCGAGTTTGCAAATCGGTCTCATCGAGATGGCTTGCCAACTCTCTGTTGCCTTATTGCTTGACTTCGGTCCTACCAAGTTGATGCAATCGGTGCCACCGAGATGAGGATTGCCCTAAGCCATTGCACTTCGGTCCATCCGAGTTGTTCGTATCGGTCCCACCGAGATTCCTAAAGTTCATATCTTTTACATAGTTCGGTGCTACCGAGATGATCGTTTCAGTGCCACCGAGTTGGGTCAAAAGTGTGTAACGGTTGGATTTTGTGTGGAGGCTATATATACCCCCTCCACCCCATCCTTCTCAGCAAGGAGAGCCATCAGAACGTGCCTACACTTCCACCATACATTTTCTGAGAGAGAACCACCTACTCATGTGTTGAGATCAAGATATTCCATTCGTACCATTTGAACCTTGATCTCTAGCCTTTCCCAAGTTGCTTTCCACTCAAATCTCTTTTCCACCATAGCCAAATCTGTGAGGAGTTGATTGAGTGCTGGGAAGACTATCTTTTGGAGCACAAGAGCAAGGAGTTCATCAACAACACACCGTCTATTACCTTTTGGAGAGTGGTGTTTCCTAGATTGGTTAGGTGTCGCTTGAGAGCCTCCAACCAGATGTGGAGTTGAACCAAGAAGTTTGTAAGGGCAAGGAGATCGCCTACTTCGTGAAGATCTACCCCGAGTGAGGCTAGTCCTTCATGGACGTAAGCCATGGTGGAATAGGCAAGGTTGCTTCTTCGTGGACCCTTCGTGGGTGGAGCCCTCCGTGGACTCGCGCAGCCGTTACCCTTCGTGGGTTGAAGCCTCCATCAACGTGGACGTACGATAGCACCACCTATCGGAACCACGCCAAAAACCGCCGTGTCTTCATTGCGTTTGAAATCTCCAATCCCTCCTTTACATACATATGCAACTGCTTTCATTCCGCTGCTATACTCTTAGAATTGCATGTGTAGGGTGATGCTTGACATGTACTATTGCTAAAATATGCCTACAACTAAAATATGGGAAAAGGTTAAGTTTTATTTGGTCAAGTAGTCTAATCACCCCCCCTCTAGACATACTTTCGATCCTACACACGGTGAGGAGCCTCCAGAGGCTTGGCCATGCGACCTCCAGAAGCACGGAAGTGAAGCCTCTACAGGCACGGACGTGGGGCTGCTGTCGGCATGGGTATGAATCCTCTGCATGCACAGGTGTGAAGTCTCTAGAGCCACGGGCGTGTGGCACCAGAGGCATGGGTCCGAATACTCAGATAAAGAGGCACGATTGTACATAGGGGAGTGGCACAACCTTGTAGGTTGCTGCGCCCGGCAGCACACGCCTGTGGCTCTTGTAGGCACCAAGAGGCACGGGGGATCAGCGCCTGGAGTCACGTGTGTGCAGCACCTAGAGTAACGGTGAGGAGCTTACAGAGGCATGGCCGTGCGACCTCCAGAAGCATGGGAGTGAAGCCTCTACAGGCACGGACGTGGGGCTGCTGTAGGCATGGGTATGAATCCTCTGCATGCACAGGTGTGAATTGTCTAGAGCCACGGGCGTGTGGCACCAGAGGCATGGGTCCGAATACTCAGTTAGAGAGGCACGGTTGTACATAGGGCAGTGGCACAGCCTTGTAGCTTGCTGCGCCCGGCAGCACACGGCTGTGGCTCTTGTAGGCACCAAGAGGCAAGGGGGATCAGCGTCTGGAGTCACGTGTGTGCAGCACCTAGAGTCACGGTGAGGAGCCTCCAGAGGCATGGCCGTGCGACCTCCAGAAGCACGGGAGTGAAGCCTCTATAGGCACGGACGTGGGGCTGCTGTAGGCATGGGTATGAATCATCTTCATGCATAGGTGTGAAGTCTCTAGAGCCACGGGTGTGTGGCACCAGAGGCATGGGTCCGAATACTCAGTTAGAGAGGCACGGTTGTACATAGGGCAGTGGCACAGCCTTGTAACTTGCTGCGCCCGGCAGCACCCGGCTATGGCTCCTGTAGGCACCAAGAGGCACGGGGGATCAGCGTCTGGAGTCACGTGTGTGCAGCACCTAGAGTCATGGTGAGGAGCCTCCAGAGGCATGGCCGTGTGACCTCCAGAAGCACGGGAGTGAAGCCTCTATAGGCACGGACGTGGGGCTGCTGTACGTATGGGTATGAATCCACTTCATGCACAGGTGTGAAGTCTCTAGAAGCACGGGCGTGTGGCACCAGAGGCACGGGTCCGAATACTCAGTTAGAGAGGCACGGTTCTACATAGGGCAGTGGCACAGCCTTGTAGCTTGCTGCGCCCGGCAACACACGGCTGTGGCTCCTGTAGGCACCAAGAGGCACGGGGGATCAATGCTGGAGTCACCTGTGTGCAGCACCTAGAGTGACGGTGAGGAGCCTCCAGAGGCATGGCCGTGCGACCTCCAGAAGCACGGGAGTGAAGCCTCTACTGGCACGGACGTGGGCCTGCTGTAGGCATGGGTACGAATCCTCTGCATGCATATGTGTGAAATCTCTAGAGCCACGGGCGTGTGGCAGCAGAGGCATGGGTACGAATACTTAGTATAAAAGGCACGGTTGTGCATAGGGCAGTGGCACAACCTTGTAGGTTGCTGCGCCCGGCAACACACGGCTGTCGCTCCTGTAGGCACCAAGAGACACGAAGGATCAGCGTCTGGAGTCACGTGTGTGCAACACCTAGAGTCACGGTGAGGAGCCTCCGGAGGCATGGCCGTGCGACCTCCAGAAGCACGGGAGTGAAGCCTCTACATGCACGGACGTGGGCCTGCTGTAGGCATGGGTATTAATCCACTGCATGCACAGGTGTGAAGTCTCTAGAGCCACGGGCGTGTGGCACCAGAGGCATGGGTCCGAATACTTAGTTAGAGGGGCACGGTTGTACATAGGGCAGTGGCACAACCTTGTAGCTTGCAGCGCCCGGTAGCACACGGCTGTGGCTCCTGTAGGCACCAAGAGGCACGGGGGATCAGTGTCTGGAGTCACGTGTGTGCATCACTTAGAGTCATGGTGAGGAGCCTCCAGAGGCATGGCCGTGCGACCTCCAGAAGCATGGGAGTGAAGCCTCTATAGGCACGGACGTGGAGCTGCTGTTGGCATGGGTATGAATCCTCTGCATGTACATGTGTGAAGCCTCTAGAGCCACGGGTGTGTGGCACCAGAGGCATGGGTCCGAATACTCATTTAGAGAGGCATGGTTGTACATACGGCAATGGCACAACCTTGTAACTTGCTGCGCCCGGCAGCACACGGCTATGGCTCCTGTAGGCACCAAGAGGCACGGGGGATCAGCGTCTGGAGTCACGTGTGTGCAACACCTAGAGTCATGGTGAGGAGCCTCCAGAGGCATGGCCGTGTGACCTCCAGAAGCACGGGAGTGAAGCCTCTATAGGCACGGACGTGGGGCTGCTGTAAGCATGGGTATGAATCCACTGCATGCACAGGTGTGAAGTCTCTAAGCCACGGGCGTGTGGCACCAGAGGCATGGGTCCGAATACTCAGTTAGAGATGCACGGTTGTAAATAGGGCAGTGGCACAACCTTGTAGCTTGCTGCACCCGGCAGCACACGCCTGTGGCTCCTGTAGGCACCAAGAGGCACGGGGGATCAGCGTCTGGAGTCACCTGTGTGCAGCACCTAGAGTGACGGTGAGGAGCCTCCAGAGGCATGGCCGTGCGACCTCCAGAAGCACGGGAGTGAAGCCTCTACAGGCCCGGACGTGGGCCTGCTATAGGCATGGGTATGAATCCTCTCCATGCACATGTGTGAAGTCTCTAGAGCCACGGGCATGTGGCAGCAGAGGCATGGGTCAGAATACTCAGTTAAAAAGGTATGGTTGTACATAGGGCAGTGGCACAACCTTGTAGCTTGCTGCGCCCGGCAACACACGGCTATCGCTCCTGTAGGCACCAAGAGGCACGGGGGAACAACGTCTGGAGTCACGTGTGTGCAGCACCTAGAGTCACGCCGAGGAGCCTAAAGAGGCATGGCCGTGCGACCTCCAGAAGCACGGGAGTGAAGCCTCTACAGGCACGGACGTGGGGCTGCTGTAGGCATGGGTATGAATCCTCTGCATGCACAGGTGTGAAGTCTCTAGAGCCACGGGCGTGTGGCACCGGAGGCATGGGTCCGAATACTCAGTTAGAGAGGCACGGTTGTAGATAGGGCAGTGGCACAGCCTTGTAGCTTGCTGCGCCCGGCAGCACACGGCTGTGGCTCCTGTAGGCACCAAGAGGCACTGAGGATCAGCGTCTGGAGTCACGGTGAGGAGCCTCCAGAGGCATGGCCGTGCGACCTCCAGAAGCACGGGAGTGAAGCCTCTATAGGCACGGACGTGGGGCTGCTGTAGGCATGGGTATGAATCGTCTGCATGCACAGGTGTGAAGTCTCTAGAGCCACGAGTGTGTGGCACCAGAGGCATGGGTCCGAATACTCAGTTAGAGAGGCACGGTTGTACATAGGGCAGTGGCATAGCCTTGTAACTTGCTGCCCCCGGCAGCACACGGCTATGAGTCCTGTTGGCACCAAGAGGCATGGGGGATCAGCGTCTGGAGTCACGTGTGTGCATCACCTAGAGTCACGGTGAGGATCCTCCAGAGGCATGGTTGTGTGACCTCCAGAAGCACGGGAGTGAAGCCTCGATAGGCACGGACGTGGGGCTGCTGTACGCATGGGTATGAATCCACTGCATGCACATGTGTGAAGTCTCTAGAGCCACGGGTGTGTGGCACCAGAGGCATGGGTCCGAATACTCAGTTAGAGAGGCACGGTTGTACATAGGGCAGTGGCATAGCCTTGTAACTTGCTGCCCCCGGCAGCACACGGCTATGAGTCCTGTAGGCACCAAGAGGCACGGGGGATCAGCGTCTGGAGTCACGTGTGTGAAGCACCTAGAGTCACGATGAGGAGCCTCCAGAGGCATGGCCGTGTGACCTCCAGAAGCACGGGAGTTAAGCCTCTACAAGCACGGACGTGGGGCTGCTGTACGCATGGGTATGAATCCACTGCATGCACAGGTGTGAAGTCTCTAGAGCCACGGGCGTGTGGCACCAGAGGCACGGGTCCGAATACTCAGTTAGAGAGGCACGGTTGTACATAGGGCAGTGGCACAGCCTTGTACCTTGGTGCGCCCGGCAGCACACGGCTGTGGCTCCTGTAGGCACCAAGAGGCACGGGGGATCAGCGCTGGAGTCACCTGTGTGCAGCACCTAGAGTGACGGTGAGGAGCCTCCAGAGGCATGGCCGTGCGACCTCCAGAAGCACGGGAGTGAAGCCTCTACTCGCACGGACGTGGGCCTGCTGTAGGCATGGGTACGAATCCTCTGCATGCACATGTGTGAAATCTCTAGAGCCACGGGCGTGTGGCTGCAGAGGCATGGGTCTGAGTACTCAGTTAAAAAGGCACGGTTGTGCATACGGTAGTGGCACAACCTTGTAGCTTGCTGCGCCCGGCAACACACGGCTGTCGCTCCTGTAGGCACCAAGGGGCACGGGGGATCAGCGTCTGGAGTCACGTGTGTGCAACAACTAGAGTCACGGTGAGGAGCCTCCAGAGGCATGGCCATGCGACCTCCAGAAGCACGGGAGTGGAGCCTCTATAGGCACGGACGTGGGGCTGCTGTAGTCATGGGTATGAATCCTCTGCATACACAGGTGTGAAGTCTCTAGAGCCACGGGTGTGGCACCAGAGGCATGGGTCCGAATACTCAGTTAGAGAGGCACGGTTGTACATAAGGCAGTGGCACAGCCTTGTAACTTGCTGCGCCCGGCAGCACACGGCTATGGCTCCTGTTGGCACCAAGAGGCACGGTGGATCAGCGTCTGGAGTCACGTGTGTGCAGCACCTAGAGTCACGGTGAGGAGCCTCCAGAGGCATGGCTGTGTGACCTCCAGAAGCACGGGAGTGAAGCCTCTACATGCACGGACGTGGGGCTGCTGTAGGCATGTGTATCAATCCACTGCATGCACAGGTGTGAAGTCTCTAGAGCCACGGGCGTGTGGCACCAGAGGCATGGGTCCGAATACTTAGTTAGAGAGGCACGGTTGTAAATAGGGCAGTGGCACAACCTTGTAGCTTGCTGCGCCCGGCAGCACACGCCTGTGGCTCCTGTAGGCACCAAGAGGCACGGGGGATCAGCGTCTGGAGTCACCTGTGTGCAGCACCTAGAGTGACGATGAGGAGCCTGCAGAGGCATGGCCGTGCAACCTCCAGAAGCACGGGAGTGAAGCCTCTACATGCACGGACGTGGGGCTGCTGTAGGCATGGGTATGAATCCACTGCATGCACATGTGTGAATTCTCTAGAGCCACGGTCGTGTGGCACCAGAGGCATGGGTCCGAATACTCAGTTAGAGAGGCACGGTTGTAAATAGGGCAGTGGCACAACCTTGTAGCTTGTTGCGCGCGGCAGCACAAGCCTGTGGCTCCTGTAGGCACCAAGAGGCACGGGGGATCAGCGTCTGGAGGCACCTGTGTGCAGCACCTAGAGTGACGATGAGGAGCCTCCAGAGGCATGGCCGTGCGACCTCTAGAAGCATGGGAGTGAAGCCTCTACAGGCACGGACGTGGGCCTGCTGTAGGCATGGGTATGAATATTCTGCATGCACATGTGTGAAGTCTCTAGAGCCACGGGCATGTGGCACCAGAGGCATGGGTCCGAATACTCAGTTAGAGAGGCACGGTTGTAAATAGGGCAGTGACACAACCTTGTAGCTTGCTGCGCCCGGCAACAGACGGCTGTCGCTCCTGTAGGCACCAAGAGGCACGGGGGATCAGCGTCTGGAGTCACGTGTGTGCAGCACTTAGAGTGACGATGAGGAGCCTAGAGAGGCATGGCCGTGCGACCTCCAGAAGCACGGGAGTGAAGCCTCTACAGGCACGGACGTGGGCCTGCTGTAGGCATGGGTATGAATCCTCTGCATGCACATGTGTGAAGTCTCTAGAGCCACGGGCGTGTCGCAGCAGAGGCATGGGTCCGAATACTCAGTTAAAAAGGCACGATTGTACATAGGGCAGTGGCACAACCTTGTAGCTTGCTGCGCCCGGCAACACACGGCTGTGGCTCCTGTAGGCACCAAGAGGCACTGGGGATGAGCGTCTGGAGTCACGGGTGTGCAGCACCTAGAGTCACGGTGAGGAGCATCCAGAGGCATGGCCGTGCGACCTCCAGAAGCACGGGAGTGAAGCCTCTACAGGCCCGGACGTGGGGCTGCTGTAGGCATGGGTATGAATCATCGGCATGCACAGGTGTGAAGTCTCTAGAGCCACAGGTGTGTGGCACCAGAGGCATGGGTCCGAATACTCAGTTAGAGAGGCACGGTTGTACATAGGGCAGTGTCACAGCCTTGTAGCTTGCTGCGCCCGGCAGCACACGGCTATGGCTCCTGTAGGCACCAAAAGGCACGGGGGTTCATCGTCTGGAGTCACGTGTGTGCAGCACATAGAGTCACGGTGAGGAGGCTCCAGAGGCATGGCCGTGTGACCTCCGGAAGCACGGGAGTGAAGCCTCTACAGGCACGGATGTGGGGCTGCTGGAGGCATGGGTATGAATCCACTGCATGCACAGGTGTGAAGTCTTTAGAGCCACGGGCGTGTGGCACCAGAGGCATGGGTCCGAATACTCAGTTAGAGAGGCACAGTTATACATATTGCAGTGGCACAGCCTTGTAGCTTGCTGCGCCCAGTAGCACACGGCTGTGGCTCCTGTAGGCACCAAGAGGCACGGGGGATCAGCGTCTGGAGTCACGTGTGTGCAGCACCTAGAATCACGGTGAGGAGCCTCCAGAGGCATGGCCGTGCAACCTCCAGAAGCACGGGAGTGAAGCCTAAATAGGCACGAACGTGGGGCTACTGTAGGCATGGGTATGAATCCACTGCATGCACAGGTGTGAAGTCTCTAGATCCACGGGCGTGTGGCACCAGAGGTATGGGTCCGAATACTCAGTTAGAGAGGCACGGTTGTAAATAGGGAAGTGGCACAACCTTGTAGCTTGCTGCGCCCGGCAGCACATGCCTGTGGCTCCTGTAGCCACCAAGAGGCACGGGGGATCAACGTCTGGAGTCACCTGTGTGCAGCACCTAGAGTGACGGTGAGGAGCCTCCAGAGGCATGGCCGTGCGACCTCCAGAAGCACGGGAGTGAAGCCTCTACAGGCACGGACGTGGGGCTACTGTAGGCATGGGTATGAATCCTCTGCATGCAGAGGTGTGAAGTCTCTAGAGCCACAGGCGTGTGGCACCAGAGGTATGGGTCCGAATACTCAGTTCAAGAGGCATGATTGTACATAGGGCAGTGGCACAGCCTTGTAGCTTGCTGTGCCCGGCAGCACACGGCTGTGGCTCCTGTAGGCACCAAGAGGCTCGGGGGATCAACGTCTGGAGTCACGTGTGTGCAGCACCTAGAGTCATGGTCAGGAGCCTCCAGAGGCATGGCCGTTGGACATCCAGAAGCACGGGAGTGAAGCCTCTATAGGCACGGACGTGGGGCTGCTGTAGGCATGGGTATGAATCCTCTGCATGCACAGGTGTGAAGTCTCTAGAGCCAAGGGCATGTGGCACCAGAGGCGTGGGTCTGAATACTCAGTTAAAGAGGCACGGTTGTACATAGGGCAGTGGCACAGCCTTGTAGCTTGCTGTGCCCGGCAGCACACGGCTGTGGCTCCTGTAGGCACCAAGAGGCACGGGGGATCAGCGTCTGGAGTCACGTGTGTGCAGCACCTAGAGTCATGGTGAGGACCTCCAGAAGCACGAGAGTGAAGCCTCTATAGGCACGGAAGTGGGGCTGCTGTAGGCATGGGTATGAATCCTCTGCATGGACAAGTGATAAGTCTCTAGAGCCACGGGCGTGTGGCACCAGAGGCATGGGTCCGAATACTCAGTTAGAGAGGAACGGTTGTACATAGGGCAGTGGCATAGCCTTGTAGCTTGCTGCGCCCGGCAGCACACGGGTGTGGCTCCCGTAGGCACCAAGAGGCATGCGGGATCAGCGTCTGGAGTCACGTGTGTGCAACACCTAGAGTCATGGTGAGGAGCCTCCAGAGGCATGGCCGTGCGACCTCCAGAAGCACGGGAGTGAAGCCTCTACAGGCACGGATGTGGGGCTGCTGTAGGCATGGGTATGAATCCTCTGCATGCACATGTGTGAAGTCTCTAGAGCCACGGGCGTGTGGCATATGAGGCATGGGTCCGAATACTCAGTTAGAGAGGCACGGTTGTAAATAGGGCAGTGGCAGAACCTTGTAGCTTGCTGCGCCCGGCAGCACACGCATGTGGCTCCTGTAGGCACCAAGAGGCATGGGGGATCAGCGTCTGGAGTCACCTGTGTGCAGCACCTAGAGTGACGGTGAGGAGCCTCCAGTGGCATGGCCGTGCGACCTCCAGAAGCACGGGAGTGAAGCCTCTACAGGCACGGACGTGGGGCTGCTGTAGGCATGGGTATGAATCCTCTGCATGCACAGGTGTGAAGTCTCTAGAGCAGCAGGCGTGTGGCACCAGAGGCATGGGTCCGAATACTCAGTTAGAGAGGCATGATTGTACATAGGGCAGTGGCACAGCTTTGTAGCTTGCTGCGCCCGGCAGCACACGGCTGTGGCTCCTGTAGGCACCAAGACGCTCGGGGTATCAGCGTCTGGAGTCACGTGTGTGCAGCACCTAGAGTCATGGTGAGGAGCCTCCAGAGGCGTGGCCGTTGGACATCCAGAAGCACGGGAGTGAAGCCTCTATAGGCACGGACGTGGGGCTGCTGTAGGCATGGGTATGAATCCTCTGCATGCACAGGTGTGAAGTCTCTAGAGCCACGGGCATGTGGCACCCGAGGCGTGGGTCTGAATACTTAGTTAAAGAGGCACGGTTGAACATAGGGCAGTGGCATAGCCTTGTAGCTTGCTGCGCCCGACAGCACACGGCTATGGCTCCTGTAGGCACCAAGAGGCACGGGGGATCAGCGTCTGGAGTCATGTGTGTGCAGCACCTAGAGTCATGGTGAGGACCTCCAGAGGCATGGTCGTGCGACCTCCAGAAGCATGAGAGTGATGCCTCTATAGGCACGGAAGTGGGGCTGCTGTAGGCATGTGTATGAATCCTCTGCATGGACAAGTGATAAGTCTCTAGAGCCACGGGCATGTGGCACCAGAGGCATGGGTCCGAATACTCAGTTAGAGAGGAACGGTTGTACATAGGGCAGTGGCATAGCCTTGTAGCTGTTGGGGAACGTTGCATGGGAAACAAAATTTTTCCTACGCACACATAAGATCTATCCATGGTGATGAGCATCTACGAGAGGGAGAGTGAATCTACATACCCTTGTAGATCGCTAAGCGGAAGCGTTAATAAACGCGGTTGATGTAGTCGAACGTCTTCGCGATCCAAATCGCCGAGCGTCCCGCGATCCAATCACGATCCTTCCGATCTAGTGCCGAACGGACGGCACCTCCGCGTTCAACACACGTACGGCTTGATGACGCCTTCACCTCCTCGATCCAGCGAGCGATGGTGAAGTAGTGGTTGAGTTCCAGCAGCACGACGGCGTGGTGATGGTGGTGAGGAACAATCTCTGCAGGGCTTCGCCAAGCGCTACGGAGATTATGACGGAGGAACTAGAGGGCTAGGGTTGCCGGCACACGGCTTGGGGAATCCTGATGTGTCCCGTGTGCTAGCCCTGCCCCTCTATTTATATGTTGAGCCTTGGGGTCTAAACTTGGAGTAAAAGCCTCCTCTAGGTCGGTTTTGCCCGCACAAGGTCGGTTTGGCCCGCAGGGAAAGAGTCCAACTCGGATCCCTGCCGAACCGTGCACAGCCGCGCACAAGCGGTAGTACCGCTTCACACAAGCGGTAGTACCGCTTGGGCGGTAGTACCGCTTCACACAAGCGGTAGTACCGCTCCGGCGGTAGTACCGCTTCACCAAGCGGTAGTACCGCTTACGCGGCAGCAAAACTACTTTTGCACTTTCCAATACCTTGTGGGCTTTATCCCTTTGGCTCATATAAAGTGTTGCTGCACCCGAACACTTCGGTAAACATCCGGAACCCATTCCGGTGAACTCTGGAACTCTTCCGGAGATCGAAACACTATTATCACATATATCAATAGCGGGACCTGGATGCCCATATTGGCTCCTACATATTCTACGAAGATCTTTATCGGTCGAACCTCTATGTCAAGGATTCAGTTAATCCCGTATGTTGTTCCCTTTGTTCTTCGGTATGTTACTTGCCCGAGATTCGATCGTCGGTATCACTATACCTAGTTCAATCTCGTTACCGGCAAGTCTCTTTACTCGTTCCGTAATACAAGATCTCGTGGCTAACACTTTAGTCACATTGCTTGCAAGGCTCATTGTGATGTTGTATTACCGAGTGGGCCCTGAGATACCTCTCCGTCATACGGAGTAACAAATCCCAGTCTTGATCCATGCCAACCCAACAGACACCCTCGGAGATACCTGTAGAGCACCTTTATAGTCACCCAGTTACGTTGCGACGTTTGATACACACAAGGTATTCCTCCGGTGTTAGTGAGTTGCATGATCTCATGGTCAAAGGAACAGATACTTGACATGCAGAAAACAATAGCAATAAACTGACACGATCAAATGCTACGTTTACAGTTTGGGTCTTGTCCATCACATCATTCTCCTAATGATGTGATCCCGTTATCAAATGACATCTCATGTCAATGGCTAGGAAACCTTAACCATCTTTGATCAACGAGCTAGTCAACTAGAGGCTTACTAGGGACACAGTGTTGTCTATGTACCCACACATGTATTTGAGTTTCCAATCAATACAATTATAGCATGGACAATAAACAATTATCATTAACAAGGAAATATAATAATAACCAATTTATTATTGCCTCTAGGGCATATTTCCAACAGTCTCCCACTTGCACTAGAGTCAATAATCTAGTTCACATCACTATGTGATTTACATTGTAATGAATCGAACACCCATGCAGTTCTGGTGTTGTTCATGTTTAGCCTTTGGAAGAGGTTTAGTCATCGGATCTGCAACATTTAGATCCGTGTGTACTTTGCAAATATTTATGTCGTCCTCCTTGATGTAATCGCGGATGGAATTGAAACGTCGCTTTATGTGTCTGGTCCTCTTGTGAAATCTTGGTTCCTTGGCTAGAGCAATGGCACCAGTATTATCACAAAACAGAGTCATTGGGTTAAGTGCACTAGGCACTACTCCAAGATCTGTCATGAACTCCTTCATCCAGACACCTTCCTTCGCCGCCTCCGAGGCAGCGATGTACTCCGCTTCGCATGTAGAATCTGCTACCACGCTTTGCTTGGAACTGCACCAGCTAACCGCACCCCCATTAAGAATAAATACGTATCCGGTTTGCGACTTAGAGTCATCCGGATCAGTGTCAAAGCTTGCATCAACGTAACCCTTTACGACGAGCTCTTGATCACCTCCATAAACGAGAAACATGTCCTTAGTCCTTTTCAGGTACTTCAGGATATTCTTGACCGCCGTCCAGTGTTCCATTCCTGGATCACTTTGAAACCTTCCGACCATACTTATGGCAAGGCTGACATCGGGTCTTGTGCACAGCATTGCATACATGATAGAGCCTATGGCTGAAGCATAGGGGATGACACTCATCTTTTCTCTATCTTCTGCAGTCACTGGGCATTGAGTCTTACTCAACTTCACACCTTGCAAAACAGGCAAGAACCCCTTCTTGGACTGATCCATTTTGAACTTCTTCAAAATCTTATCAAGGTATGTGCTTTGTGAAAGTCCTATTAAGCGTCTCGATCTATCTCTATAGATCTTGATGCCTAATATGAAAGCAGCTTCTCCTAGGTCCTTCATTGAAAAACTCTTGTTCAAATATTCCTTTACGCTTTCCAGCATTTCTATATTGTTTCCAATCAGCAATATGTCATCCACATATAATATTAGAAACGCTATAGAGCTCCCACTCACTTTCTTGTAAATACAAGCTTCTCCGTAAACTTGTATAAACTCGAACGCTTTGATCACCTCATCAAAACGAAGATTCCAACTCCGAGATGCTTGCACCAGTCCATAAATGGATCGCTGGAGTTTGCAAACTTTGTCAGCATTCTCTGGATCGACAAAACCTTCTGGTTGTATCATATACAACTCTTCCTTAAGGTAACCGTTAAGGAACGCTGTTTTGACATCCATCTGCCAAATTTCATAATCGAAAAAGGCAGCTATTGCTAACATGATTCTGACGGACTTAAGCATCGCTACGGGTGAGAAGGTCTCATCGTAGTCAACTCCTTGAACTTGTGAAAAACCCTTTGCCACAAGTCGAGCTTTATAGACGGTGACATTACCGTCCGCGTCCGTCTTCCTCTTAAAGATCCATTTGTTCTGAATGGCCTTACGCCCTTCAGGTAATACTTCCAAAGTCCATACTTTGTTTTCATACATGGATCCCATCTCGGATTTCATGGCCTCTAACCACTTCTCGGAATCCGGGCCCATCATCGCTTCTCCATAGCTCGTAGGTTCATCGTTGTCTAACAACATGATTTTTAAGACAGGGTTGCCGTACCACTCAGGAGTAGTACGCGTCCTTGTCGACCTACGAGGTTCGATAGCAACTTGATCCAAAGCTTCATGATCATCATCATTAACTTCCTCTTCAGCTAATGTAGGCTCCACAGAAACAACTTTCTGCGCTACGCTACTCTCAGGTTGAAGTAAAGGTTCAACAACCTCATCAAGTTCTATCTTCCTCCCACTCAATTCTTTCGAGAGAAACTCTTTCTCAAGAAATGTTCCGTTTTTAGCGACAAACACTTTGCCTTCGGATCTGAGATAGAAGGTATACCCAACTGTCTCTTTTGGGTATCCTATGAAGACGCATTTCTCCGCTTTGGGTTCCAGCTTTTCAGGCTGAAGCTTTTTGACATAAGCATCACATCCCCAAACTTTAAGAAACGACAGCTTTGGCTTCTTGCCAAACCAAAGTTCATATGGCGTCGTCTCAACGGATTTCGATGGTGCCCTATTTAAAGTGAATGCAGCTGTCTCTAATGCATAACCCCAAAACGATAGTGGCAAATCGGCAAGAGACATCATAGATCGCACCATATCCAACAAGGTTCGATTACGACGTTCGGACACACCATTACGCTGTGGTGTTCCAGGCGGTGTCAATTGTGAAACAATTCCACACTGTCTTAAGTGACTGCCAAACTCATAACTCAGATATTCTCCTCCTCGATCAGATCGTAGGAATTTAATCTTCTTGTTACGATGATTCTCAACTTCACTCTGAAATTGTTTGAACTTTTCAAATGTTTCAGACTTGTGTTTCATTAAGTAAATATACCCATATCTACTTAAGTCATCAGTGAAGGTGAGAAAATAACGATAACCACCGCGCGCCTCAATACTCATCGGACCGCACACATCAGTATGTATGATTTCCAATAAGTCACTTGCCCGTTCCATTGTTCCAGAGAACGGCGTTTTAGTCATCTTGCCCATGAGGCATGGCTCACATGTGTCAAGTGATTCAAAATCAAGTGACTCCAAAAGTCCATCAGCATGGAGCTTCTTCATGCGTTTTACGCCAATATGACCTAAACGGCAGTGCCACAAGAAAGTGGTATTATCATTATCAATTCGACATCTTTTGGCATCAATGTTATGAACATGTGTATCATTACTATCGAGATTCAATAAGAATAAACCCCTTACATTGGGTGCATGACCATAAAAGATATTACTCATATAAATAGAACAACCATTATTCTCTGATTTAAATGAGTAACCGTCTCGCAATAAACAAGATCCAGATATAATGTTCATGCTTAACGCAGGCACCAAATAACACTTATTTAGGTTCATCACTAATCCCGACGGTAATCGAAGAGCGAGCGTGCCGACGGCGATCACATCAACCTTGGAACCATTTCCCACGCGCATCGTCACTTCGTCCTTTGCCAGCCTCCGTCTATTCCGCAGTTCCTGTTTTGAGTTGCAAATATGAGCAACCGCACCGGTATCAAATACCCAGGCACTACAACGAGAGTTGGTAAGGTACACATCAATAACATGTATATCATATATACCTTGTTTGTTGTTGGCCGCCTTCTTGTCAGCCAAATACTTGGGGCAATTCCGCTTCCAGTGTCCAGTTCCCTTGCAATGAAAACACACAGTTTCTGGTTTGGGTCCAGCCTTGGGTTTCTTCACGAGAGGAGCAACTGCTTTGCCACTCTTCTTGGAGTTACCCTTCTTACCCTTGCCATTTTTCTTGAAACTAGTGGTTTTATTGACCATCAACACTTGATGCTCCTTCTGAATTTCAGACTCAGCGATTTTCAGCATCGCAAACAGCTCGGCGACTGACTTGTTCATCCCGTGCATGTTATAGTTCAACACGAAGCTCTTGTAGCTAGGTGGCAATGATTGAAGAACTCTGTCAGTGATAGCCTCTGGCGGAAGGGGCATCCCTAACTCAGCCAGACGGGTGGAGTACCCAGACATTCTGAGCACGTGATCACTGATAGACCCGTTCTCCTCCATCTTGCAAGCATAGAATTTGTCAGAGATCTCATATCTCTCGGTCCGGGCATTCTTCTGAAAGATAAACTTCAACTCCTGGAACATCTCATATGCTCCATGACGTTCAAAACGTCTTTGAAGTCCCGGTTCTAAGCCATACAACATTGCACATTGAACTATTGAGTAATCATCAGAACGAGCCTGCCAGGCGTTCACAACGTCTAGAGACTCAACTGGAGCAGGTGGATCACCAAGCGGTGCATCAAGGACATAAGCCTTCTGGGAAGCCGTAAGGATAATCCTTAGATTACGGGCCCAGTCCACAAAGTTACTTCCATCATCTTTCAACTTAGCTTTCTCTAGGAACGCATTAAAATTCAGGGGTGCTACTGCGCGAGCCATGATCTACAACATAAATATAGCAAAGACAACTTAGACTATTGTTCTAGATAATGAGTTTAGTTAATCATATTACTTAAAAAACTCCCACTCAAATTGACATCCCTCCGATCATTCGAGTGTAACATGATCCAAATCCACCAACTCAAGTCCGATCATCACGTGAGTTGAGGTGGTTTCAATGGTGAACATCTTCATGTTGATCATATCTACTATATGACTCATGTTCGACCTTTCGGTCTCTTGTGTTCCGAGGCCATGTCTGTACATGCTAGGCTCGTCAAGTTTAACCCGAGTGTTCCGCACGTGTAACATGGCTTACACCCGTTGTATGCGAACGTAGAGTCTATCACACCCGATCATCACGGCGTGTCTCGAAACGACGAACTTTCGCAACGGTGCACACTTGGGGAGAACACAATTTATCTTGAAATTTAAGTGAGGGATCACCTTATAATGCTACCGTCGTCCTAAGCAAAATAAGATGCATAAAAGGATTAACATCACATGCAAATCATAAGTGACATGATATGGCCATGAACTTGTGCTTTTGATCTCCATCTCCAAAGCACCGGCATGATCTCCATCGTCACCGGCATGACACCATGATCTCCATCATCTTGATCTCCATCAACGTGTCGCCATAAGGTTGTCGCGCCGACTGTTGCTTCCACGACTATAGCTAACGTTTAGCGATAAAGTAAAGCATTACATAGCGCTTAATGATTGACACGCAGGTCATACAATAATTAAAGACAACTCTATGGCTCCTGCCAGTTGCCGTACTCATCGACATGCAAGTCGTGATATTCTATACAAAACATGATCATCTCATACATCACATATATCTCATCATGTAATTGGCCATATCACATCACAACATACCCTGCAAAAACAAGTTAGACGTCCTCTAATTGTTGTTGCAAATTTTACGTGGCTGCTACGGGTTTGCAAGAACCGTTCTTACCTACGCAAAACCACAACGTGGTGTAGTGATTGCTTTTTGATCTTCTAAAAGAACCCTCTTCATTGAACCGATTCAACTAAAGTGAGAGAGACAGACACCCGCCAGTCACCTTTATGCAACAAGTGCACGCAGCGGTAAAACCAGTCTCGCGTAAGCGTACGCGTAATGTCGGTCCGGGCCGCTTCATCTCACAATGCCGCTGAATCAAGTATCAACTAGTAACGGCAAGCAATATGTATACACCCACGCCCACAACTCGTTTGTGTTCTACTCGAGATCTCATCTACGCATAGACCTAGCTCATGATGCCACTGTTGGGGAACGTTGCATGGGAAACAAAAATTTTCCTACGCACACATAAGATCTATCCATGGTGATGAGCATCTACGAGAGGGAGAGTGAATCTACATACCCTTGTAGATCGCTAAGCGGAAGCGTTAATAAACGCGGTTGATGTAGTCGAACGTCTTCGCGATCCAAATCGCCGAGCGTCCCGCGATCCAATCACGATCCTTCCGATCTAGTGCCGAACGGACGGCACCTCCGCGTTCAACACACGTACGGCTTGATGACGCCTTCACCTCCTCGATCCAGCGAGCGATGGTGAAGTAGTGGTTGAGTTCCAGCAGCACGACGGCGTGGTGATGGTGGTGAGGAACAATCTCTGCAGGGCTTCGCCAAGCGCTACGGAGATTATGACGGAGGAACTAGAGGGCTAGGGTTGCCGGCACACGGCTTGGGGAATCCTGATGTGTCCCGTGTGCTAGCCCTGCCCCTCTATTTATATGTTGAGCCTTGGGGTCTAAACTTGGAGTAAAAGCCTCCTCTAGGTCGGTTTTGCCCGCACAAGGTCGGTTTGGCCCGCAGGGAAAGAGTCCAACTCGGATCCCTGCCGAACCGTGCACAGCCGCGCACAAGCGGTAGTACCGCTTCACACAAGCGGTAGTACCGCTTGGGCGGTAGTACCGCTTCACACAAGCGGTAGTACCGCTCCGGCGGTAGTACCGCTTCACCAAGCGGTAGTACCGCTTACGCGGCAGCAAAACTACTTTTGCACTTTCCAATACCTTGTGGGCTTTATCCCTTTGGCTCATATAAAGTGTTGCTGCACCCGAACACTTCGGTAAACATCCGGAACCCATTCCGGTGAACTCTGGAACTCTTCCGGAGATCGAAACACTATTATCACATATATCAATCTTTACCTCCGGACTCTTCCGGAGATCCTCGTCATGTCCGGGATCTTATCCGGGACTCCGAACAACTTTCGGTCACCAACATAATAACTCAATTATACTAATCGTCACCAAACGTTAAGTGTGTAGACCCTGCGGGTTCGAGAACTATGTAGACATAACCGAGACACCTCTACGGCCAATAACCAATAGCGGGACCTGGATGCCCATATTGGCTCCTACATATTCTACGAAGATCTTTATCGGTCGAACCTCTATGTCAAGGATTCAGTTAATCCCGTATGCTGTTCCCTTTGTTCTTCGGTATGTTACTTGTCCGAGATTCGATCGTCGGTATCACTATACCTAGTTCAATCTCGTTACCGGCAAGTCTCTTTACTCGTTCCGTAATACAAGATCTCGTGGCTAACACTTTAGTCACATTGCTTGCAAGGCTCATTGTGATGTTGTATTACCGAGTGGGCCCTGAGATACCTCTCCGTCATACGGAGTAACAAATCCCAGTCTTGATCCATGCCAACCCAACAGACACCCTCGGAGATACCTGTAGAGCACCTTTATAGTCACCCAGTTACGTTGCGACGTTTGATACACACAAGGTATTCCTCCGGTGTTAGTGAGTTGCATGATCTCATGGTCAAAGGAACAGATACTTGACATGCAGAAAACAATAGCAATAAACTGACACGATCAAATGCTACGTTTACAGTTTGGGTCTTGTCCATCACATCATTCTCCTAATGATGTGATCCCGTTATCAAATGACATCTCATGTCAATGGCTAGGAAACCTTAACCATCTTTGATCAACGAGCTAGTCAACTAGAGGCTTACTAGGGACACAGTGTTGTCTATGTACCCACACATGTATTTGAGTTTCCAATCAATACAATTATAGCATGGACAATAAACAATTATCATTAACAAGGAAATATAATAATAACCAATTTATTATTGCCTCTAGGGCATATTTCCAACAGTAGCTTGCTACGCCCGGCAGCACACGGGTGTGGCTCCCGTAGGCACCAAGAGGCATGCGGGATCAGTGTCTGGAGTCACGTGTGTGCAACACCTAGAGTCATGGTGAGGAGCCTCTAGAGGCATGGCTGTGCGACCTCCAGAAGCACGGGAGTGAAGCCTCTACAGGCACGGAGGTGGGGCTGCTGTAGGCATGGGTATGAATCCTCTGCATGCACAGGTGTGAAGTCTCTAGAGCCACGGGCGTGTGGCAGCAAATGCATGGGTCCGAATACTCAGTTAAAAAGGCACGATTGTGCATAGGGCAGTGGCACAACCTTGTAGCTTGCTGTGCCCGGCAACACACGGCTGTCGCTCCTGTAGGCACCAAGAGGCATGGGGGATCAGCGTCTGGAGTCACCTGTGTGCAGCACCTAGAGTGACGGTGAGGAGCCTCCAGAGGCATGGCCGTGCGACCTCCAGAAGCACGGGAGTGAAGCCTCTACAGGCACGGATGTGGGGCTGCTGTAGGCATGGGTATGAATCCTCTGCATGCACAGGTGTGAAGTCTCTAGAGCCGCAGGCGTGTGGCACCAGAGGCATGGGTCCGAATACTCAGTTAGAGAGGCATGATTGTACATAGGGCAGTGGCACAACCTTGTAGCTTGCTGCGCTCGGCAGAACACGGCTGTGGCTCCTGTAGGCACCAAGACGCTCGGGGGATCAGCGTCTGGAGTCACGTGTGTGCAGCACCTAGAGTCATGGTGAGGAGCCTCCAGAGGCATGGCCGTTGGACATCCAGAAGCACGGGAGTGAAGCCTTTATAGGCACGGACGTGGGGCTGCTGTAGGCATGGGTATGAATCCTCTGCATGCACAGGTGTGAAGTCTCTAGCGCCACGGGCATGTGGCACCAGAGGCGTGGGTCTGAATACTCAGTTAAAGAGGCACGGTTGTACATAGGGCAGTGGCACAGCCTTGTCGCTTGCTGTGCCCGGCAGCACACGGCTGTGGCTCCTGTAGGCACCAAGAGGCACGGGGGATCAGCATCTGGAGTCACGTGTGTGCAGCACCTAGAGTCATGGTGATGACCTCCAGAGGCATGGCTGTGCGACCTCCAGAAGCAGGAGAGTGAAGCCTCTATAGGGATGGAAGTGGGGCTGCTGTAGGCATGGGTATGAATCCTCTGCATGCACAGGTGTTAAGTCTCTAGAGCCACGGGCGTGTGGAACCAGAGGCATGGGTCCGAATACTCAGTTAGAGAGGAACGGTTGTACATAGGGCTGTGGCATAGCCTTGTAGCTTGCTGCGCCCGTCTGCACACGGGTGTGGCTCCCGTAGGCACCAAGAGGCATGCGGGATCAGTGTCTGGAGTCACGTGTGTGCAACACCTAGAGCCATGGTGAGGAGCCTCCAGAGGCATGGCCGTGACCTCCAGAAGCACGGAAGTGAAGCCTCTACAGGCACTGATGTGGGGCTGCTGTAGGCATGGGTATGAATCCTCTGCATGCACAGGTGTGAAGTCTCTAGAGCCACGGGCGTGTGGCAGCAGAGGCATGGGTCCGAATACTCAGTTAAAAAGGCACGATTGTGCATAGGGCAGTGGCACAACCTTGTAGCTTGCTGCGCCCGGCAACACACGGCTGTCGCTCCTGTACACACCAAGAGGCACGGGGGATCAGCGTCTGGAGTCACGTGTGTGCAGCACCTAGAGTCACGGTGAGGAGCCTCCAGAGGCATGGCCGTGCGACCTCCAGAAGCACGGGAGTGAAGCCTCTACAGGCACGGACGTGGGGCAGCTGTAGGCATGGGTACGAATCCTCTGCATGCACCGGTGTGAAGTCTCTAGAGCCACGGGCGTGTGGCACCAGAGGCATGGGTTCGAATACTTAGTTAGAGAGGCATGATTGTACATAGGGCAGTGGCAAAACCTTGTAGTTTGCTGCGCCCGGCAGCACACGCCTGTGGCCCCTGTAGGCACCAAGAGGCTCAGGGGATCAGCGTCTGGAGTCACGTGTGTGCAACACCTAGATTCATGGTGAGGAGCCTCCAGAGGCATGGCCGTGCGACCTCCAGAAGCACGGGAATGAAGCCTCTACATGCTTGAACGTGGGGCTGCTGTTGGCATGGGTATGAATGCTCTGCATGCACAGGTGTGAAGTCTCTAGAGCAACGGGCGTGTGGCACCAGAGGCATGAGTCCGAATACTCAGTTAGAGAGGCACGGTTGTACATAGGGCAGTGGCATAGCCTTGTACCTTGCTGCGCCCGGCAGCACCCGGCTATGGCTCCTGTTGGCACCAAGAGGCACGGGGGATCAGCGTCTGGAGTCACGTGTGTGCAGCACCTAGAGTCACGGTGAGGAGCCTCCACAGGCATGGCCGTGTGACCTCCAGAAGCACGGGAGTGAAGCCTCTATAGGCACGGACGTGGGGCTGCTGTAGGCATGGGTATGAATCCACTACATGCACAGGTGTGAAGTCTCTAGAGCCACGGGCGTGTGGCACCAGAGGCATGGGTCCGAATACTCAGTTAGAGAGGCACGGTTGAACATAGGGCAGTGGCACAGCCTTGTAGCTTGCTGTGCCCGGCAGCACACGGTTGTGGCTCCTATAGGCACCAAGAGGCACGGGGGATCAACGTCTGGAATTACGTGTGTGCAGCACCTAGAGTCACGGTGAGGAGCCTCCAGAGGTATGGCCGTGCGACCTCCGGAAGCACGGGAGTGAAGCCTCTACAGGCATGGGCGTGGGGTTTCTCGAGGCGAGGCATGGGTATGAATCTTCTGCGTGCACAGGTGTAAAGTCTTCAGAGGCGCGGGCGTGTGGCACCAGAGGCATTGGTATGAATCCTCTGCGTGCACGGGTGTGAAGTCTCTTGAGCCACGGGCATGTGGCAGCAGAGGCTTTGGTCCGAATACTCAGTTAGAGAGACACGGTTATACATAGGCGAGTGGCACAGTCGTGTAGCTTCTACAGGTACATGCAGATGCATACGAATCTAGAGGGACGGGTGTGCAGGACAAAGAGGCACATGCGATGATCATCCGGAGTCACGTGTGTGCAGCACGTAGAGTCATGGCGTGTGGCACGTGTGGCACGGGTGTACATCCTCCAAAGGAACGGGAGTGAAACCTCTAAAGGCATGGACATGGGGTTTCTCGAGGCTAGGCATTGGTATGAATCCTCTGCGTGCACAGGTGTAAACTTTGTAGAGGCACGGGCGTGTGGCACTAGAGGCATGGGTCCGAATACTCAGTTAGAGAGGCACGGTTATACATAGGGCACTGGCACAGCCTTGTAGCTTGCTGCGCCCGGCAGCACACGGCTGTGGCTCCTGTAGGCACCAAGAGGCACGGGGGATCAACGTCTGGAGTCACGTGTGTGCAGCACCTAGAGTCACGGTGAGGAGCCTCCAAAGGCATGGCCGTGCGACCTCCAGAAGCACGGGAGTGAAGCCTCTATAGGCACGGACGTGGGGCTGCTGTAGGCATGGGTATGAATCCACTGCATGCAAAGGTGTGAAGTATCTAGAGCCACGGGCGTGTGGCACCAGAGGCATGGGTCCGAATACTCAGTTAGAGAGGCACGGTTGTAAATAGGGCAGTGGCACAACCTTGTAGCTTGCTGCGCCCGGCAGCACACGCCTGTGGCTCCTGTAGGCACCAAGAGGCACGGGGGATCAGCGTCTGGAGTCACCTGTGTGCAGCACCTAGAGTGACGGCGAGGAGCCTCCAGAGGCATGGCCGTGCGACCTCCAGAAGCACGAGAGTGAAGCCTCTACAGGCATCGACGTGGGGCTCCTGTAGGCATGGGTATGAATCCTCTACATGCACAGGTGTGAAGTCTCTAGTGCCACAGGCGTGTGGCACCAGAGGCATGGGTCCGAATACTCAGTTAGCGAGGCATGATTGTACATAGGGCAGTGGCACAGCCTTGTAGATTGCTGCGCCCGGCAGCACACGGCTGTGGCTCCTGTAGGCACCAAGAGGCTCGGGGATCAGCATCTGGAGTCACGAGTGTGCAGCACCTAGAGTCATGGTGAGGAGCCTCAAGAGGCATGGCCGTTGGACATCCAGAAGCACGGGAGTGAAGCCTCTATAGGCACGGACGTGGGGCTGCTGTAGGCATGGGTATGAATCCTCTGCATGCACAGGTGTGAACTCTCTAGAGCCACGAGCATGTGGCACCAGAGGCGTGGGTCCGAATACTCAGTTAAAGAGGCACGGTTGTACATAGGGCAGTGGCACAGCCTGTCAGCTTGCTGCGCCCGGCAGCACACGGCTGTGGCTCCTGTAGCCACCAGGAGGAACGGGGGATCAGCGTCTAGAGTCAAGTGTGTGCAGCACCTAGAGTCATGGTGAGGACCTACAGAGGCATGGCCGTGCGACCTCCAGAAGCACGAGAGTGAAGCCTCTATAGGCACGGACGTGAGGATGCTGTAGGCATGGGTATGAATCCTCTGCATGCACAAGTGTTAAGTCTCTAGAGCCACGGGCGTGTGGCACCAGAGGCACGGGTCCGAATACTCAGTTAGAGAGGAACGGTTGTACATAGGGCAGTGACATAGCCTTGTAGCTTGCTGCTCCCGGCAGCACACGGGTGTGGCTCCCGTAGGCACCAAGAGGCATGCGGGATCAGCGTCTGGAGTCACGTGTGTGCAACACCTAGACTCATGGTGAGGAGCCTCCAGAGGCATGGCCGTGCGACCTCCAGAAGCACGGGAGTGAAGCCTCTATAGGAACGGATGTGGTGCTACTGTAGGCATGGGTATGAATCCTCTGCATGCACATGTGTGAAGTCTCTAGAGCCACGGGCGTGTGGCAACAGAGGCATGGGTCCGAATACTCAGTTAAAAAGGCACGATTGTGCATAGGGTAGTGGCACAACCTTGTAGCTTGCTGCGCCCGGCAAAACACGGCTGTCGCTCCTGTAGGCACCAAGAGACACGGGGGATCAGTGTCTGGAGTCACGTGTGTGCAGCACCTAGAGTCACGGTGAGGAGCCTCCAGAGGCATGGCCGTGCGACCTCGAGAAGCACGGGAGTGAAGCCTCTACAGGCATGGACATGGGGCTGCAGTAGGCATGGGTTAGAATCCTCTGCATGCATAGGTGTGAAGTGTCTAGAGCCACGGGCGTGTGGCAGCAGAGGCATGGGTCCGAATACTCAGTTGGAGAGGCATGCTTATACATAGGGCAGTGGCACAGCCTTGTAGCTTGCTGCGCCCGGCAGCACACGGATGTGGCTCCTGTAGGCTCCAAGAGGCTCAGGGGATCAGCGTCTGGAGTCTCGTGTGTGCAGCACCTAAAGTCACAGTGAGGAGCCTCCAGAGGCATGGCTGTGCGATCTCCAGCAGCATGAGAGTGAAGCCTCTAAAGGCACGGACGTGGGGCTGCTGTAGGCATGGGTATGAATCCTCTGCATGCACAGGTGTGAAGTCTCTAGAGCCACGGGCGTGTGGCACCAGAGGCGTGGGTACGAATACTCAGTGAGAGAGGCACGGTTGTACATAGGGCAGTGGCACAGCCTCGTAGCTTGTTGTGCCCGGCAGCACATGGCTGTGGCTCCTGTAGGCACCAAGAGGCACGGGGGATCAGCGTCTGGAGTCACGTGGGTGCAACACCTAGAGTCACGGTGAGGAGCCTCCAGAGGCATGGCCGGGCGACCTCCAGAAGCACGGGAGTGAAGCCTCTACATGCACGGACATGGGGCTGCTGTAGGCATGGTTATGAATCCTCTGCATGCACAGGTGTGAAGTCTCTAGAGCCACGGGCGTGTGGCACCAGAGGCATGGGTTCGAATACTTAGTTAGAGAGGCATGATTGTACATAGGGCAGTGGCACAACCTTGTAGCTTGCTGCGCCCGGCAGCACACGACTGTGGCTCCTGTAGGCACCAAGAGGCTCGGGGGATCAGCGTCTGGAGTCATGTGTGTGCAGCACCTAGATTCATGGTGAGGAGCCTCGAGAGGCATGGCCGTGCGACATCCAGAAACACGGGAGTGAAGCCTCTACAGGCACGGACGTGGGGCTGCTGCAGGCATGGGTATGAATCCTCTGCATGCACAAGTGTTAAGTCTCTAGAGCCACGGGCATGTGGCACTAAAGTCATGGGTCCGAATACTCAGTTAGAGAGGAACGGTTGTACATAGGGCAGTGGCATAGCCTTGTAGCTTGCTGCGCCAGGCAGCACACGGGTGTGGCTCCCGTAGGCACCAAGAGGCATGGGGGATCAGTGTCTGGAGTCACGTGTGTGCAGCACCTAGAGTCACGGTGAGGAGACTCCAGAGGCATGGCCGTGCGGCCTCCAGAAGCACGGGAATGAAGCCTCTACAGGCACGAACGTGGGGCTGCTGTAGGCATGGGTATGAATCCTCTGCATGCACAGGTGTGAAGTCTCTAGAGCCACGGGCGTGTGGCACCAGAGGCATGGGTCCGAATACTCAGTTAGAGAGGCACGGTTGTACATAGGGCAGTGGCATAGCCTTGTAGCTTGCTGCTCCCGTCAGCACACGGGTGTGGCTCCTGTAGGCACCAAGAGGCACGGGGGATCAGCGTCTGGAGTCACGTGTGTGAAGCACCTAGAGTCATGGTGAGGAGCATCCAGAGGCATGGCTGTTCAACCTCCAGAAGCACGGGAGTGAAGCCTCTACAGGCACGGATGTGGGGCTGCTGTAGGCATGGGTATGAATATTTTGCATGCACAGGTGTGAAGTCTCTAGAGCGACGGGCGTGTGGCACCAGAGGCATGGGTCCGAATACTCAGTTAGAGAGGCACGGTTGTACATTAGGCAGTGGCACAGCCTTGTAGCTTGCTGCGCCCGGCAGCACACGGTTGTGGCTCCTGTAGGCACCAAGAGGCACGGGGGATCAACGTCTGGAGTTACGTGTGTGCAGCACCTAGAGTCACGGTGAGGAGCCTCCAGAGGTATGGCCGTGCGACCTCCGGAAGCACGGGAGTGAAGCCTCTACATGCATGGGCGTGCGGTTTCTCGAGGCGAGGCATGGGTATGAATCTTGTGCGTGCACAGGTGTAAAGTCTTCAGAGGCGCGGGCGTGTGGCACCAGAGGCATTGGTATGAATCCTCTGCGTTCATGGGTGTGAAGTCTCTTGAACCACGGGCGTGTGGCAGCAGAGGCTTTGGTCCGAATACTCAGTTAGAGAGACACGGTTATACATAGGCGAGTGGCACAGTCTTGTAGCTTCTACAGGTACATGCAGATGCATACGAATCTAGAGGGACGGGTGTGCAGGACAAAGAGGCACATGCGATGAGCATCCGGAGTCACGTGTGTGCAGCACGTAGAGTCATGGCGTGTGGCATGCGTGGCACGGGTGTACATCCTCCAAAGGAACGGGAGTGAAACCTCTACAGGCATGGACATGGGGTTTCTCGAGGCTAGGCATTGGTATGAATCCTCTGCGTGCACAGGTGTAAAGTTTGTAGAGGCACGGGCGTGTGGCACCAGAGGCATGGGTCCGAATACTCATTTATAGAGGCACGGTTATAGAGGCATGTTTTCTTCATAATGTTTTAGTGCCTAGTTTAGTTAGAGAAGCACGGTTGTACATAGACTAGTGGCGCAGTCGGGAGATGCACCGTAAGAGCCATCGTTAAGCTTGTAGAGGCACAGAGGAATTACATGAATAAAAGATTTAGTAGGTACATGATCACAATACGAGGCACGGTTAAACCGTTTTATGAGGTTTGGATGGAATTAGCCTCACTTGCTAATCGAGAAGTTTTAGTTTGCATTGTTGTCGAAGATCTTTCTAATTTCATCACCCATATTAGTGGGTTTCACTTGATTCTGTTCGCTGAGTAACAGCATGTATAGTGCTTTCGCTCTCCATTGCTCCGTTTCATCCTATGAAAAGTTCAGCAAAACAAGAAAAAATATATCTTTGAATTAGTGCATGCAGGTTTATTATATCTAACAGAAGTAAAATATACTCCAAAGTTTTTATATAGTGCGTCTAGAATAGTTTCAACGAAAACTTACGTCAAAATTATCTATGTCTTCAATGAAGTCCTTGCCATCGTAGAGAAATGCAAACCTTAGAACAGCGAACGGTGATTCACCTTTCTCAACTTTTGGAACACTTTGTACAAAGTGAACATCCCATTTGCTCTTTTCGTTTTCCATTTGGTTTTTGAATATGATGTTGAAGACTTCTTTAAACCTCGGTACCTGCAATTGCATTTAGTTTTGGTTTTAGAGAATCATGCAGTGCAACTCGTAAAATGAAATAGTGTGATTTACAACACTTACCACTTTGTTTTTATGGTTGTGGTATTTATCATGGTCCTTCTCTTTTTTCCTTTGAATGGCCGCCATGTCATCAAGTGCTTTATTTGTTTGATAAGTACACATATTTTGTAGTTTTACTAATGCTTGTTCCTTCTTGAATTCTTTGAGAGAGGTTTCTTGAGGTTCAATAATGTGTAGTTTCCTCGTATATTTGTCCAGCATAAATAGTGTGTACCGGTCTTCCTTCTCGAGTGGTATGAATACCTATGTACAAAAAAAATTATGTTAGATGAGAGTTTAGTATAAAGGAATATGTTAAAACACATATTTTGATTTTGTTGTAGGGAAAGCGCTAATACCATTTTTGATGTGGCGAGCTTCTTCTTTTGATGGTCTTTAAGATATATGGGAACCAATTGATGCATCCTATCCTCGAAATTAGTTTTAAAGTTGGAAGAAGATGTAGATGTATTCTTTATATCTAGTATATGCTATAGACAATAAATATGAGATAAAGGAGTTAGAAAAAATAAATTGGTATCAATAGATAAAATAGTCGTTGCAAATAGACAAATTCATGTTATGTTTGTGGTTTTTTGAAATTTACCTCTGCGAAGCTTGGGCCTAATATTAGTCTATGGCTTTGCTTTGAAGCCTATCTGCTTTCCCAGATTTCTGCTATCTCATTGAGCACCCTCTTTTCAATGTGGTCACGTTTGTTCTTCTGTGCTGGTCTTGGACCAAATACTGCCTTGAGGCTGGCTCCAGTTAAATACGTTCTTTCGCCGTGTGTACGTGTCCGGCTATATATATGTGTTTTGTTGACAGGACTGTAAAAGAAATTTTCCTTGTGAGATTCAGTGACAAATAAATTGATAAACAAGAATTTAAGAATGTTTTTAGTTTGGTGTGTTCTTTTTCTGACTGTGTCCTCACTCCAACTAATTTGAGTTGCATAAGGAAACAACTCACCTTTTGAATTTTTTCTGCCAGCTCTCACTCATGACTATTTGGTAGAGCTGAGACGCCTTGTCCATGTTTTCAAAGGAGTATTCTTGTTCTGGATATTTCATGGTGCTTCCTGCTTCATCCTTGGTTTTTCTCCTTGGTTCTGTCAAAGTAGGTAAAAATTTATACTGTTACTATTAAAAGTAATATGCAAGCTTTTGTCATGTTGAAAAGATAGACCAACCATGAGTTGTTGAAAAGAGTAAACAGAAAATAGTTATATTACCTTTCCTGGTCGAAACAAATTTTGTAGTTTCTGGTTTGAAATCTTTGATTTTTCCTGGAAGTTCATCCCACTTTATTTGGTTGGTGTTACCGAATATGACTGTGAATACGTACTCTGTTTTCCATTCGGCATCCACCTTGGTAGGCTGTAGGCATGTCATTGGATGTTTTATTTTTTCATGGTCTCCACGTATATGTTGATTTTTTTTGAAGAAATCAAGTAATTACGCTAATTAAGTAAATTGTTGCGCGTGCTATTTACTTACATGAAAATCCTCTCTGTCCTTGGTCAGAATAATGCCGTTCCAGTATTTTACAAACTGGACCATGAAGTGTCCGCATTGCGTACCCTCTTGTTTCGGCGCGCAAACTCTATAAGGTCTGTCTGCTATCCTGACCCAATTCGGTTCATTGCTGGCTTTTAGTGCTGATTCTCCGTAATGCTTCTTCATCAGTACGTACATCCTTTTAATCTGTGATTACATTTTGGTTTTGTCGTTTGGATGCGCAGTTGAGAAAAGTAATCATATTGTATTATCGTCAGAAAAAAAGTAAAGCAAGGTTCAAAGGACATACCAGTTCTGTATGATTCCTATGGTGTTCCTTCCAAGTCGTATCATTTTTGAGTATGTAATTCAATGAGTCAAGTATGTCGATGGTACTCCTGTACTTGTTCAACACATACAGCGTGAAGTGATCAGTCATGTAATGAGGTATCATGATCTGCGTTGGGTGTCAGAGAGATAGTTGAAAAAGGTCATGGTTGTTGGAAAAATTAAATTTCATGCAATTGTTCAAGCTTGAGGAGAATAAATCATCCGTGCATACCTTTATTCGGAAATAATTCTGAACTTACCATCTTCTTTTTTAGAAGGTTTTTTTCTTTCACAAGGGTTCCAAATGAGTTTAGTGCTTTGAGCTCATCGAATTCTCTTAGGTCTCCTTCTTTAGAATAGAGACCGAGCACCATCTGGAAGAAAGAGAGTACGTAGTTTTAGTTAAGAAATTTATCATAGCAATGGTGGATGTGTTTTTGTGTAAGAGGTACTCATACATTTGCGAACTCTGCTTGTAGTACGATTGTGTCGCTTCTGTTGAATTGTTGCTGTTCTGCCCATTCTTCCAATAACGTGTTTGCCATCGAGCCCTCCATTTGTGCATCTCCTTGTCGTGCCTGGTCCATCATGGCTTTTCCGGTAATGTTATCTTCTCGCTTTGAGCTATTATATATGTTTTCTCTGCAAGCAAAAAAGGTTTGCGCATAATAGAGTCAGTTGTTAGCTGGTTTTAAGAGTAGCTGCACTTCTCTGTTTCTTATTTTTGGGAAGACAAAATCTACTTACTTTCCACATTCTTTTTGTCCTTCTTGGCTCATTAGATATTTATAAAGTGACATGGCCTTGTCCTTATAAATGAAATCTCCTGGCACAAATGTTGGTATGTTGAATTTCTCAGAGACCCTGGTCGATTGCTTCAACGGCCTCTTGATTGAGATTATGTTTGCTGAGCTGATCTCAGATGATTGAATCTTTGAAGGTTTCGGAGAATCTTGCTGCAACCTTGTCAGATGCTGTCTATTTTTCTTGTTACATTCATGCTGTCGTTGATCATCGATGCCTGTTTTGAAATCATCGAATGCCATTTGTCTGTTTAAAACAAGTTCGTTGTATGTTCTTAGTTCGTCTGGGCTAAGGCCTGCAAAAAAATTATCATTTTCTAGAGCCTTGGTTAGCGCTTCGTGTGATAAGAATGCTAGAGAGACGGTACTTGAGGTACCTTGCTAGTCGTTTCTGGATGCTCTACTTGAGGTGTTGCATCCTGCTGCTTGTGTTCCCAATTTTGTGCTGTCGTTTTTGTTGGTTTTTTTAACAGAGACGGCAACATCGCGTTTCCTCTTCTCAAGTATCTTTTGTTGTAAGATCTTCTTATTATCAATGTCCTTCTTTTCTTCAGCAACAGGGTGCTTGTTCAGCTTGGAAAGCTGGTCTTGCGCAGTTGGTGTATCCTTCCTTCTGTCATCCTCTTTTAAACCAGTGTGTGTTTGCTCAAGTTGCTGTGCTATGAAGTTGTTGCTGTTGCTGTTGATGTTTTCTTCATATTGGTGAGTTTCCTGGTGTTCAATCTTTTCTTCTAGGGGTTGTCGATCTGGTTCTATTGGTGGATGATCGCGTTCATGTTCCCTCTGTAAATCAGCTTCTGTTTGCCCATATTGTTGTGAGTCAATTTCTTCAATCGGTTCCTAGCTGCTTACATGTATAACTTGCCCTTCGGTGCATGTGTCAGTAATATCAATAACTTCTTGGTCTTGACTGCTTGTTCCAATAGTTTTTTCCTTGGGCCCGGGAGTTGGAGGAAACTCTTCTAGTATGTCACATTTTGTCCGTTGCATTTCTGTGTCTCCAATGTCGACTTTATGCTTCAGCATATCTATTAGAATCAAGAAAAAAAACTCATTATTAACTGGTAGGCTGAAAAATTATGAGGCTTGGTTTCTAAAAATTACTTAAGCAAAGTATTACTTGCTTGTCTTTAGAAATATGAACCTGTGGTATAGTTGATTAATGATAGTACGGTATTGTCTCTGCGTTGGCTGATTAGTTGATATAGAATTTTTTTCCTCAACTCTGGGACATGTTCTTCCGTTAAGACCACTGTTGTTCCATCTTGGGAGTAGTGCTTCACGTTCATGTACATATAGAATGCGCAGTCCATTCTGCATGTAGAAGAATGACTGGTTATTATTGCTGGCCTGTGTCATGAAAATACCTTATATTTTATATAAGACATTGGGACAGTTTGGGTAAAACTGCCCTAACGTCATGTATTTAGGAATGGAAGTACTAAATGTTGCAGGAAAAAAAAAAGAAGGTTGGTAGTGTTTACGTGTCTTCTCCCTGAAGCGGCACCTATATTTTGACCTTTTTGAAATGGTCGATACTTCTTGGTGAAAGCTGGAGCTATGTGCTCATTTGCTTCCAGATCTTCTTCAATCTGCTTGTTACAGTGTTGAAGAATTGTACTGTCCCGGGATATGCAGTTGAAGAGTCAAGGAGTTCAAAGCGCTCTTTTTTCATGTTAACTGTAATTGTGAAATAGTGACCGATAGCTCCATCTTTCTTATACCCGCCTATGGAAGCTGTAGAAAGAACTGCAAGAGGCAAAATAAAAAGAAACCATTTGCAATCCTTCTTAGATTTAGGCATGGTTTGTTGGACATAAAAGAGAACTGTAGAGCCTTTATTGGATTTTCGTATTTGTAACAGGTGATCTTCTTACCATGTCATAATCTTGCAGTTTTTCTCCTTCTTCTATATTGAAAAATCTTTTAAGCCTGCCAGGTAGTAGTTTATTTCTGATATGTGCTTGGTCTTTATTTTTGAAGCAGATTGGATCATTGTCATCGGCTCGCTTTATTGAGTGCTGCTTGTTTTGACATATGTACACAAAAAGGAATTTGTCAGTTCACTTGTAGACAAAGTCGATCGATTGATATACTGATATTCATTGTTGACACATTTTTGCCGCGATCTTTACTTACAGTGTTGTTTAATGATAAAATCTTTCGTCCTGTGCCCTTGAGTTCATTTCTCAAGATCACTACATGGGCTCGATGGCTTCGCTGCTCACTGGATTTTCGACTGTGAAACTTTCGACCACATGACCTAGATTGACATTTAACATCTCCGTTCTCATGAAAAGCTTATCTCTGCAATGTATATTTTGAAAATATTTTAGTTTACAGAGTTTACACGGAAAGACATTGAAAGAATGTGTTCTGTGGTAGTTACATGAACTTACCCTGCTTTCTTTGTCTGTGGCCTGCCTACAGCGTTGTATAGGTCTTTGATGGCTCTGCTCACGGGATCACTATCTTTGCTCCCTTTCTCCTTTGTAAAACCCTAAAGGGACATCATCACATGCAAGCACAAGCGGAAAAAGAACAAGAAAGGAACGACAAAGGACAAGGCGTACCTTCTAGCAGCAAAACAGGCAAGACAAAAGAAACTTAAGTACTATCTCACAATCTGTAAATTAAAACATAACAACAAAAGAGCCAGCACAAAATAAACTTAGAGGAGAACATAGGGGTCAGTAAATGGGAATGCCTTTGTGTCTATGACGGAAGCTATTTTTTAATTTCAAATAGAGCAGCTTATGTAACTTTACCTTTTCGGTCGTTGTCGCCGCTCGAGCGCCTGCTACTTCTTGTTCGTTAAGTGAAGTATTTTGGGCTTGGTCATGAGTGCCATCCCTGTCTACCGTTGGAATATCTTGTTCCCCTTGTTTAATGGTCTCCTCTGGTTGCTTTTGTTGATGTTGAATGTCGGTGCTCTCCTCTGTTTGTTGCGGCTATTGTAAGACAAAAAAGTAGTTAAATGGGACTGCATATCTGTCTGTGCAGCTATTTTGTTATACATATGTTGTAGAAACATGTTTTGTAACTTCACCTCTTCAGTCATTGTCTGCGGTGCCATGTGTGCTTCTTCTTCTTCGTTTTTTGAATGTTTTGGGTCTTGTCCAGTGGCAGCAGCATTGTCTATTATTTGTAATACCTCTTGCTCTCTAGTTGCACTACTGTAAAGACATGTTGTCCTTGTTTCTTGTCGTCCTCTTGCTGTGAGTTTTGCTGCTCTACGGCAGTGCTTTCGTTTGCTTCTTTTGTCTGTTCAATCAAAAATGTAGATAAAGGTGGGACTTCATTTGTGTGTGCTTAAATATTTTTTATTTTCTTATGTTATACAAGCAGGTCGTCCAACTTCACCTCTTCAGCCGTTGACGTTGCTGGGGTATTTTGTAGTTCCTGTTTGTCAAGTGAAGGTTGGTCTTCATTTGCAGCAATGGCTACTGTTGCAGTGACAACTTCCCCGTGTTTTGTGGCTTCCCCTGGCTGTGGTCCTTGTTGATTCTTGACAACAGCATGCTCGTTTTTTCCTGCGTTGTTCAGAGAAAAAGCTTATTCATTCCTTGTAATTCTTGTATTTTCCATATTGTTGTGGTAGGCTGTACTAGGTAGTTCATCGCTTATAAATCTTCAAAAAAGGGTTGTTGTTGAATTTTACCTCTTTGTTGGTGGTTTGGATGTTTTCGTCTACGTCTACTCTTTCTTTGTCAGGTATAAGATGGTCTAGTTTGTGGTCATCTGGGATGTTCGGGTCAACTTGTGCTTCGTCGGGGGCTGAGTCTAGCTCGGCGGGACTAGGGAGCTGAGTCAAGTAGGTTTGTCAGTTAACTCACAACTCTATGCAGTTTAAAAGTGGAAAAGGGTTGTTTATACTCACGTGTTTGCTGCTTCCTATCCCGATTGTGTCCTGTACTGCTTTCGCGGTTGTGCTTGATGGAGCATCATCTATTGTGAGGTTGGATGATTTGTTCGTTGGATCCTCGTTCTCGGTGTTGTTGCCATCATCCTGCTTTCGGCCTTCATCGTGGGCTGGTGATACGTCTCCAATGTATCTATAATTTTTGATTGTTCCATGCTGTTATATTATCAATCTTGGATGTTTTTATATACATTTACAGCAATTATATATCATTTTTGGAGACTAACCTATTAACCTAGTGTCCAGTGCCAGTTGCTGTTTTCTGCCCTATTTTTGTTTTACAGAATATCAATACCAAACGAAGTCCAAATGCCACAAAACTTTTTGGAGATTTTTTTCTAGACAAGATAAACACTAGAAGCTTCGGGAGGAGGCCAGAAGCCCCAGGGGTTACCCACGAGGCACCAGGGCACGCTTGGGGGGGGGGCATGCGCGCCCTGGTACCTTGTGGGGCCCACAGAGCTCCGTTTGACCTAATTCCTCCACTATAAATTCCCAAAAAATCAGAAACCCTCAGGGGAGTCCACGAAATACTTTTTCCGCTGCCGCAAGTTTCTATTCTCGAGAGATCCCATCTGGAGGCCTTCTCCGGTACTCCGCCGGAGGGTGAATCGATCATGGAGGGGCTCTACATCAACCTTGCTGCCCTTCCGATGATGCGTGAGTAGTTTACCACAGACCTTCGGGTCCACAGTTAGTAGCTAGATGGCTTCTTCCCTCTTTTTGATCTTCAATACAATGTTCTCCTCGATGTTCTTGGAGTTCTATCCGATGTAATCACTTTTTGCGGTGTGTTTGTTGGGATCCAATGAATTGTGAGTTTATGATCAGATTATCCATGAATATTATTTGAGTCTTCTCTGATCTCTTTTATGCATGATTATTATAGCTTCGTATTTCTTCTCCGATCTATTGATTTGGTTTGGCCAACTAGATTGATTTATCTTGCCATGGGAAGAGGTGCTTTGTAATGGGTTCGATCTTGCGGTGCTCAATCCCAGTGACAGAAAGGGACATGACACGTATGTATCGTTGCTATTAATGGTAAAAAGATGGGGTTTATTCATATGTGAGTTTATCTTGTCTACATCATGTCATCGTTCTTAAGGCGTTACTCCGTTCTTTATGGACTTAATACACTAGAAGCATGCTGGATAGCGGTCAATGTGTGGAGTAATAGTAGTAGATGCAGGTAGGAGTCGGTCTACTTGTCTCGGACGTGATGCCTATATACATGATCATTGCCTTGGATATCGTCATGATTATTTGCTTTTCTATCAATTGCCCAACAGTAACTTGTCTACCCACCGTATGCTATTTTCTCGAGAGAAGCCTCTAGTGAAAACTATGGCCCCCGGGTCTATCTAAATCATATTACTAAAACCCTAAAAATATTGCTGCCATTTTCTTTTATTTATTTTATTTTGTATTTTTGATTCAATCTATCTATCTATCACATACAATTTAGTCTTGCAATTGACCGCCGAGGGATTGACAACCCCTCGTTTGCATTGAGTGCAAGGATTTGTTGTTTGTGTGCAGGTACTGCTAACGAGGTGTTGCGTGATTCTCCTACTGGTTTGATAACCTTGGTTTCATAACTGAGGGAAATACTTATCTCTACTGTGCTGCATCATCCCTTCCTCTTCGGGGATAATACCAACGCAAGCTACAAGTAGCAGCTTGTAGGAGATATGCCCTAGAGGCAATAATAAATGTTATTGATTATCTCCCTGTTCATAATTAGGTTTATGTTCCATGCTATAACTGCTATGGTTCTCGAGTCTACAATAACCACGAGGCTCGAAGGAAGACTCATATGCACGTGTGGAATAATAAACGGTAAAATGTATTCCTAGTCTGGCCTCTAAGACTGGCTCAAGTATTGCATGATGATCCTGTTTTCCTGATCATGGGCATGGCTATGCCGGCAATTTTGAGGGCACAATGTTAGAAGAACATTTGTGTTGAATCGACCCGAATTGATGTTATGCTATGAGATTCATTCGTCATAAGTTAATGGTTAATAACACAGAGATGGTTAACGTTTGCATAATTCCTTAGACCATGAGAGTATCGAGTTTCTTCATGCTTGCTTCATGAACTTTGGGGTTTGTTAAACATCATCCGTAAATGGGTGGCTATTACGGCGGCTTACGGGTTCATGGAAAAGTGTGTCAAGTAACTTGATAGCTCAAGATTGGGATTTGCTCCTCCGACGATGGAGAGATATCTCTGGGCCCTCTCGGTGTTACGGTATCCATCATCGTCTGGCCAGACACAAGTGTGATTTGATCACAGGGATACCGGAACACAGAAACGAGAAAAGAGAACAAAAACCGGCAACGAGGTAACTGGCATTGTGGACAAGTGTTGATCCACGAGGATGCCGATGTTTCTCACCTCGGGTATTTGTAACATATCGCGAAGCAACAAGAATAGCACACGGCAACTGGAGGTTCACTCGAATATTCATTCGTGTGGGTATAGGGGTCAATATGGGTGTCCATGGCTCCGATGTTGATCATTGATCGGAAGGGGTTCCGGGTCATGTCTATACTTCACCGAACCTATAGGGTCACACGCTTAAGGGTCATCTATCTGCTGAATACTAGACGGGGAGTCTGAGAGAAAATCACCGAAAAAGTTTCGGACGAAACGGAAACATTCCGGAGAGAACACCGGAATAGTTCCGGTGAAACTGAAAAGTTGTTTCAGGGTATTCCATTAAGTCAAATTGGTTCTGGCACACGCCTGGAAATTCTTGGAGGATGCCCGAAGTGTTCTGGAAACTTCTGGGAATTTTCCGGGACAAAAACCAGAAATGTTCCGGAGCAGCCGGAACCGTTTTGGTTGCTTTTCGCTGAAGAAACATTGGTCCGAAATTGTTTCGGAATGCGTTCAAAATTGTTTTGGTGGGTGCTAGAATTATTCTAGGCACACAGAAATAATTTGGGTTTTAACGGACGCAGAAAAATGTCTTCATGAATAGTGAAAAGCACTTTTTGGGCTGATTTGCAAATGGGGGTTTTCTTCTAGAAGAAAACCACTTTTGGTGTGTGAAAGGGAGGTGGAGCTCCCCAAGGGGGCTGCAAATTTCGGCCATGGCATGGGGGGGCCCTCCTTGAGGTGTCCTTCCACCTCATGGTGGATATCTTCTACACACCCTTATGTGGCATGTGGTGGAAAGATCCTAGGAAGGTCCTTTTGGTCTTTCCTCTACCCCTTGCTCCTCCTATAAATAGAGGTGGAGAGAGCTCTCCAAAATCAGCTCATTCTTGCTCTCATACACATGCCATTGACTTGTCTGGCTTCTCTCTCCCTCCCAGCGAAATAGTTTCATAGAGCCGAAAGGCTGTCTGGGTTCCGGTGGGAACTAGTTCTGGATGGCGAAGCCCTGCCGAATAGATGACACCGTATGTGTGCAACTCTGTAGAGAGATCGTAGTTTCGGTCTTAGTTCGAGAGTGCCTCCCGAAGGGCTGTCCAAGTGATCGTCTTAGTTTCGAGGGTCCTCCCGAAGGGCTGTCCGAGTGACCGTTCGAGTTTCGAAGGTCCTCCCGAAGGGCTATCCGCGACACCGTCCGAGGGACTGTCCGACCGCCTCCCGGAGGGCTGTCCGGGGGGCAGATGTGGGAGTACATCCTCGCGGTTGGGAGGTTGTAAATCCTAGCTGCGGGGATTTGCACCGCCGATCGTCATCGACTCTACTTCCGCTGCGCTACGAGTCGGTAACGAAACAGATCAAACCTTGTATGCAGTCTCCATAGTGATCCTGGGCTGGTGCGTAGGTCGGAAATTTTTGTTTTCTGCTGCGTTCCCTTACAGTGGCATCAAGAGCCGTGCTTTGCGTAGATGCAGGTTGCGATCTAGAATACATAGAGATGTATGGGTGTTGCACAATATAATTAGGTAGTAGATGAGTTCTATTACTGAAAATTATTTGTGCGGGTAGCAGATGAAATCTGTTACCCGATATTCCTGTTGCTTCCCCTAAATTTGCGTAGTCCTGATCTTTACGGCATGGTAGAATCTCACAAAGTTCTGGCAATCCGCGATCCTTTCATGCTGCTCCTGAGTATGCTGATTGACAGATCAACGAAGTGCTAACAGTTCTTTGGGTTCCACCATAGTTAAAGAAAGATGGATGTTTCGCAGACGAAAGGGCAATGCAGATGTGATCTGCACGGGGGTCACGCGTATGACGAAGTTTAGTATGGGGCTCAAGATTTTATTATCTCGTGTTTCATACACCCCGCAATGTTAATCTAGCGACTTGGATTATCATGCTTGATGATGGACGTTGGTAGCTTCTGTTTGTTTCGAAACCTTAGAAGCCACGTAAAACAAGTTTTTGCATGAACCGATTAGAGGCGTCTAACTTGGTTTTGCAGGATGGTTTGCAAGTGCATGAGATGTGGTATAGCAGTGCTCATTATAATTTGATTATGTATGAGATGACTATATAATGTAAATTGATTAACATGACCTGCGTGTCATGATTCGGCATGATGGCTGGAGCCATATGATTGTCACTTTAATGACCTGCGTGTCAACCTTCAGTAATGCACTTATTTTATTAGCTATAGAGATGGCAATATTATCTGGTGCATCGACAAGGTGGTGGCAATCTTCGCGAAGGTGAACACCAACGCGAATGCCGAAGACGAAGAAATGAAAGACTTCTCCGTCAGAAAGGGCTATACCATATCATGCTATTATGAATTGCCTGAGATGTTTATCCCTTATGATGCACCCTTCTTGATTGCGGGGTAGTCGCTTTTTATTAGGGTGATCTCTCACTTAAAATATCAAGTAGTTAGTGTTCTCCCAAGTGTAGCACCGTTACGGCACCTATCTCTTCGGGGCATCACATGATCTCCATGGGTGCGAACGATTAGAGAAGTGTGAGGCGGGTGAGTTGAGACCTCGCAGCGAGATCACTTGGTTGTCTTGACGTTCAGGCAGGACAGTCCTGAGCTCGGAACACACGCATCGAAAGATGAACAAGAATCACATAGAGATGTGATCGGCAAGTTTGCCTACCGATTGAAGTTCGCGCCATTTGAGTTCATCTCGAACCGTGGCGTTGACTTGAAATGCGGATCTTGAATCACTCACGATCAATTATGAGAGATATTGATTTGAGTGGGAGCGCACTTTAGAATTAATTCTTTTAATTCTTAGTGCAAATTAATTATGGACACTGTCCAAGTGTGATTTGCATAATAGTTGTAGAAGAATGGCTCGCGTTTCCACCTTCCCTGTTAAAATTGAATAAGCTGTTAAATATCTGGTTAAAACTTTACGGTTGGTAACGTAATGTGAGGATTGTCCTCAAGAGTGCCGAGAAGGACTTGTCCTATCGCATGCTTTCGGTATTCTCCCGCTAATGCTATGGATCATGCGACTCTCGTCCATCGATCCAAAAGCTAGAATTCCGTTTCAGTCAAGTGCAATATGTTTGCTTCCATGAGACCCGAACTTCGAAAGTTTGGATAGTTATGTGATATTCATGGAATCTGAAAATCATTTTCAGAGTCAGACAAATGCTAAAAGATATGAGATATCCAAAGCAATGTTTGTTTGCAAACTATTAGTAAAGGAGTTTACTATGCATTAGACTGATAAGAGAGGGATCCAGAAGAACGCCTGTCATATGATGAAAGGTGAATAAAACAAACAACTTAAAGAGAAAGGAAGTGTCCGAAGGGTGTTAGTGAAACTTTCACGCCTAGGAAGTCTGGGGCTAACGCCACTCTTAAGTTGGATGCTTCTTCTGAGAGTAGGAGAAATACTGAGAGTTAAACTGTTAGAAGTATGAAGGCAGAAAGAAAGAAGACTGGAATATCCAGCTCATGTATGAAGGTCATACAAGTTTTTGATGTATAGAAGGCTGGTCAAAGATATAGTTCTTGGGAATTATGGTTAAACATGTTGATCACTAATTCTTGGGTATTGTGAGTTGATCACAAAGATACCCGCTTGATTGCATTCTGTTGCAACTCGATGTAAGAACTACTATGGCCTGAAAGACTAGCCAGGAATGAGGTTAAGATATACACAGGGAACATAGTAAATGTTACTATGACTTCCATCGGTGTATTACCTATGTATTTATTTTCATAATTCATTTAGAGTTTCACACTCTACCCTTTGCATAAGGTATCTTGCAAGAAGGTTGTTCATCAGAGAACTTTTGATGTTCGGTGTTATGAATAACATAAGGGCCATACTTTCATTATGAATGAGACGTGTGTTATGAATATTGATAATAATACATTACCTCTGGGTTTACTTTCAAAATTCATTTTAGAGTTTCATACACTCTAGCCCATTGCACAATGTTTGTTGCAAAAGAGTTGTTCATAAAAACAACAATTGTTGTTCAGTATTATGAATAACATGAAGGGCCATGCTTCCATCCTAGATGGGATGTATGTTATGAATATTGATGGAAATATGATACATCCATAACACTGACGCTAAATGTCGCAAGACTAAAAGAATACCACACAAGTGTGGCACTGCATTTGGTCACATTGGAGAAACCCCCATGGCAAATTCCATTATGATGGATTTTGAAGTCATTTGATTTTGAATCATCTGACACTTGCAACTTTCCTCTAAAAAGTGAAGTGACTGAAATACCGTTCACAGGCCATAAGGAACGAGCAAAGAACATATTGGTGATCATACATTATGATGTGTGTAGTGCAGTGAATGTTGTTGCAAGTAGTGGATTTATCTATCTTCAGAAATGACTCAAGTAGATATATGGATATTTACTTGTTGAGACATAAGTCTGGATCTTTTGAATTCATTCATAAGGTTTTCAAAAATGAAGTAGAAGTTATTGTAACGAGAAAATTATGTTTCTGCAATTTGATTGCGCAAAGGAATATTTGAGTTACAAGTTTAGCAAATTTCTGATGAGTTGTGAAAGGGGTTTCATAACTTGCACCTCCCGGAACACCACTGCAAGTGGAAAGTCCGTGAAGATGTAATCGAACCATTTATGACATGGTAAGATCAAAGATGACATAAATAGATTTGCCATTATCCCTTTTAAAGAGTGATGCTTTAGAGACTGCGGCTTTTACACTGAAAAGAGCTCCATCGGGTCTATTGAAATGACGCCATGGTGTGGTACGCCCAACCATGTCATATCTTTTCTTAACATTTGGAATATGGGGCTTGTGTAAAAGGTTACAAACCTATTCCAAATCAAACAAGTGCTACTTTGTAAGGTTATCCCAAGTCATTGGGTATTCCCCCACCACTATACCGAGGCAAAGGGTTTTGCCGCAAAACGGTATGCTTTTAAAGAGAATAGTTCTTTCAAAAGGTGAGTGGGAGGACAGTGCAACTCGACGAGATAACCAATATCTTCGTCATCAGCTCAAAGGAAAGAAACCTTGGAAGTGATTCCGGAGTTTCCTGCTGCGACTGATATGGAAGTCTCTACAATAAAATGTATGGACTTCGGTCGAACTTGCAGCTGAACCACGTAGGCAAAGCTCGTGCAAACCTATCAGGTGCGCAAACGAGATATTGTTGTTAGACAACAATATACCTACAATACACAAGGAAGCGTTGATGGGCCCTGACTCCGGAATTGGCTAAATGCCAATACAATCCGAGATAGTTTCCATATAAGTGATTCGAGATTAAAATCTTGATAAACCTTTCGGAAAACTTAGAGTCTAACGAATATTTATGGAACTAAAAACTGATACGGATAAAATGTTTTATCCATAAAGCTCGACTTGTTGCCATAACAAGTTCAAGGAGTTGACTACGATGAGATTGTCTCACCGTAGCGATGCTTGAAGTCGGTTCGGGTTGAACTAGCAATTAATACATATTTCAATCATGAGATATGAAACATGGATGACAAAAGGATTTCCATCTGATGGAAATGAAACCTAGGACTTGTATGTGATACAGTCCAAAGTAATTTGTCGATCCAGAGGATGCTAGTAAGTATGCAAACTTCAGAGATCCAGCGATGGACAGAAGAGAGCAAAATGGAGTTGGAATCTTCGTGTTTTGATGAAATGGTCAAAAGGGTTTTGACTTCATCAATGGGTAACGAAGATGCTTGTGATTCAAGAAAGTAAGTGGGAGCATAATAATATTGTTGGGGAACGTTGCATGGGAAACAAAAATTTTCCTACGCACACATAAGATCTATCCATGGTGATGAGCATCTACGAGAGGGAGAGTGAATCTACATACCCTTGTAGATCGCTAAGCGGAAGCGTTAATAAACGCGGTTGATGTAGTCGAACGTCTTCGCGATCCAAATCGCCGAGCGTCCCGCGATCCAATCACGATCCTTCCGATCTAGTGCCGAACGGACGGCACCTCCGCGTTCAACACACGTACGGCTTGATGACGCCTTCACCTCCTCGATCCAGCGAGCGATGATGAAGTAGTGGTTGAGTTCCAGCAGCACGACGGCGTGGTGATGGTGGTGAGGAACAATCTCTGCAGGGCTTCGCCAAGCGCTACGGAGATTATGACGGAGGAACTAGAGGGCTAGGGTTGCCGGCACACGGCTTGGGAAATCCTGATGTGTCCCGTGTGCTAGCCCTGCCCCTCTATTTATATGTTGAGCCTTGGGGTCTAAACTTGGAGTAAAAGCCTCCTCCGGGTCGGTTTTGCCCGCACAAGGTCGGTTTGGCCCGCAGGAAAAGAGTCCAATTCGGACCCTGCCGAATCGTGCACAGCCGCGCACAAGCGGTAGTACCGCTTCACACAAGCGGTAGTACCGCTTGGGCGGTAGTACCGCTTCACACAAGCGGTAGTACCGCTCCGGCGGTAGTACCGCTTCACCAAGCGGTAGTACCGCTTACGCGGCAGCAAAACTACTTTTGCACTTTCCAATACCTTGTGGGCTTTATCCCTTTGGCTCATATAAAGTGTTGCTGCACCCGAACACTTCGGTAAACATCCGGAACCCATTCCGGTGAACTCTGGAACTCTTCCGGAGATCGAAACACTATTATCACATATATCAATCTTTACATCCGGACTCTTCCGGAGATCCTCGTCATGTCCGGGATCTTATCCGGGACTCCGAACAACTTTCGGTCACCAACATAATAACTCAATTATACTAATCGTCACCAAACGTTAAGTGTGTAGACCCTGCGGGTTCGAGAACTATGTAGACATGACCGAGACACCTCTACGGCCAATAACCAATAGCGGGACCTGGATGCCCATATTGGCTCCTACATATTCTACGAAGATCTTTATCGGTCGAACCTCTATGTCAAGGATTCAGTTAATCCCGTATGTTGTTCCCTTTGTTCTTCGGTATGTTACTTGTCCGAGATTCGATCGTCGGTATCACTATACCTAGTTCAATCTCGTTACCGGCAAGTCTCTTTACTCGTTCCGTAATACAAGATCTCGTGGCTAACACTTTAGTCACATTGCTTGCAAGGCTCATTGTGATGTTGTATTACCGAGTGGGCCCTGAGATACCTCTCCGTCACACGGAGTAACAAATCCCAGTCTTGATCCATGCCAACCCAACAGACACCCTCGGAGATACCTGTAGAGCACCTTTATAGTCACCCAGTTACGTTGCGACGTTTGATACACACAAGGTATTCCTCCGGTGTCAGTGAGTTGCATGATCTCATGGTCAAAGGAACAGATACTTGACATGCAGAAAACAATAGCAATAAACTGACACGATCAAATGCTACGTTTACAGTTTGGGTCTTGTCCATCACATCATTCTCCTAATGATGTGATCCCGTTATCAAATGACATCTCATGTCCATGGCTAGGAAACCTTAACCATCTTTGATCAACAAGCTAGTCAACTAGAGGCTTACTAGGGACACAGTGTTGTCTATGTACCCACACATGTATTTGAGTTTCCAATCAATACAATTATAGCATGGATAATAAACGATTATCATGAACAAGGAAATATAATAATAACCAATTTATTATTGCCTCTAGGGCATATTTCCAACAGTCTCCCACTTGCACTAGAGTCAATAATCTAGTTCACATCACTATGTGATTTACATTGTAATGAATCGAACACCCATGCAGTTCTGGTGTTGTTCATGTTTAGCCCTTGGAAGAGGTTTAGTCATCGGATCTGCAACATTTAGATCCGTGTGTACTTTGCAAATATTTATGTCGTCCTCCTTGATGTAATCGCGGATGGAATTGAAACGTCGCTTTATGTGTCTGGTCCTCTTGTGAAATCTTGGTTCCTTGGCTAGAGCAATGGCACCAGTGTTATCACAAAACAGAGTCATTGGGTTAAGTGCACTAGGCACTACTCCAAGATCTGTCATGAACTCCTTCATCCAGACACCTTCCTTCGCCGCCTCCGAGGCTGCGATGTACTCCGCTTCGCATGTAGAATCAGCTACCACGCTTTGCTTGGAACTGTACCAGCTAACCGCACCCCCATTAAGAATAAATACGTATCCGGTTTGCGACTTAGAGTCATCCGGATCAGTGTCAAAGCTTGCATCGACGTAACCCTTTACGACGAGCTCTTGATCACCTCCATAAACGAGAAACATGTCCTTAGTCCTTTTCAGGTACTTCAGGATATTCTTGACCGCCGTCCAGTGTTCCATTCCTGGATCACTTTGAAACCTTCCGGCCATACTTATGGCAAGGCTGACATCGGGTCTTGTGCACAGCATTGCATACATGATAGAGCCTATGGCTGAAGCATAGGGGATGACACTCATCTTTTCTCTATCTTCTGCAGTCACTGGGCATTGAGTCTTACTCAACTTCACACCTTGCAAAACAGGCAAGAACCCCTTCTTGGACTGATCCATTTTGAACTTCTTCAAAATCTTATCAAGGTATGTGCTTTGTGAAAGTCCTATTAAGCGTCTCGATCTATCTCTATAGATCTTGATGCCTAATATGAAAGCAGCTTCTCCTAGGTCCTTCATTGAAAAACTCTTGTTCAAATATTCCTTTACGCTTTCCAGCATTTCTATATTGTTTCCAATCAGCAATATGTCATCCACATATAATATTAGAAACGCTATAGAGCTCCCACTCACTTTCTTGTAAATACAAGCTTCTCCGTAAACTTGTATAAACTCGAACGCTTTGATCACCTCATCAAAACGAAGATTCCAACTCCGAGATGCTTGCACCAGTCCATAAATGGATCGCTGGAGTTTGCAAACTTTGTCAGCATTCTCTGGATCGACAAAACCTTCTGGTTGCATCATATACAACTCTTCCTTAAGGAAACCGTTAAGGAACGCTGTTTTGACATCCATCTGCCAAATTTCATAATCGAAAAAGGCAGCTATTGCTAACATGATTCTGACGGACTTAAGCATCGCTACGGGTGAGAAGGTCTCATCGTAGTCAACTCCTTGAACTTGTGAAAAACCCTTTGCCACAAGTCGAGCTTTATAGACGGTGACATTACCGTCCGCGTCCGTCTTCCTCTTAAAGATCCATTTGTTCTGAATGGCCTTACGCCCTTCAGGTAATACTTCCAAAGTCCATACTTTGTTTTCATACATGGATCCCATCTCGGATTTCATGGCCTCTAACCACTTCTCGGAATCCGGGCCCATCATCGCTTCTCCATAGCTCGTAGGTTCATCGTTGTTTAACAACATGACCTCTAAGACAGGGTTGCCGTACCACTCAGGAGTAGTACGCGTCCTTGTCGACCTACGAGGTTCGATAGCAACTTGATCCAAAGCTTCATGATCATCATCATTAACTTCCTCTTCAGCTAATGTAGGCTCCACAGAAACAACTTTCTGCGCTGCGCTACTCTCAGGTTGAAGTAAAGGTTCAATAACCTCATCAAGTTCTATCTTCCTCCCACTCAATTCTTTCGAGAGAAACTCCTTCTCAAGAAATGTTCCGTTTTTAGCGACAAACACTTTGCCTTCGGATCTGAGGTAGAAGGTATACCCAACTGTCTCTTTTGGGTATCCTATGAAGACGCATTTCTCCGCTTTGGGTTCCAGCTTTTCAGGCTAAAGCTTTTTGACATAAGCATCACATCCCCAAACTTTAAGAAACGACAGCTTTGGCTTCTTGTTAAACCAAAGTTCATAAGGCGTCGTCTCAACGGATTTCGATGGTGCCCTATTTAAAGTGAATGCAGCTGTCTCTAATGCATAACCCCAAAACGATAGTGGCAAATCGGCAAGAGACATCATAGATCGCACCATATCCAATAAGGTTCGATTACGACGTTCGGACACACCATTACGCTGTGGTGTTCCAGGCGGTGTTAATTGTGAAACAATTCCACACTGTCTTAAGTGACTGCCAAACTCATAACTCAGATATTCTCCTCCTCGATCAGATCGTAGGAATTTAATCTTCTTGTTACGATGATTCTCAACTTCACTCTGAAATTGTTTGAACTTTTCAAATGTTTCAGACTTGTGTTTCATTAAGTAAATATACCCATATCTACTTAAGTCATCAGTGAAGGTGAGAAAGTAACGATAACCACCGCGCGCCTCAATGCTCATCGGACCGCACACATCAGTATGTATGATTTCCAATAAGTCACTTGCCCGTTCCATTGTTCCAGAGAACGGAGTTTTAGTCATCTTGCCCATGAGGCATGGCTCACATGTGTCAAGTGATTCAAAATCAAGTGACTCCAAAAGTCCATCAGCATGGAGCTTCCTCATGCGTTTTACGCCAATATGACCTAAACGGCAGTGCCACAAGAAAGTGGTATTATCATTATCAATTCTACATCTTTTGGCATCAATGTTATGAACATGTGTATTATTACTATCGAGATTCAATAAGAATAAACCCCTCACATTGGGTGCATGACCATAAAAGATATTACTCATATAAATAGAACAACCATTATCTCTGATTTAAATGAGTAACCGTCTCGCAATAAACAAGATCCAGATATAATGTTCATGCTTAACGCAGGCACCAAATAACACTTATTTAGGTTCATCACTAATCCCGACGGTAATCGAAGAGCGAGCGTGCCGACGGCGATCACATCAACCTTGGAACCATTTCCCACGCGCATCGTCACTTCGTCCTTTGCCAGCCTCCGTCTATTCCGCAGTTCCTGTTTTGAGTTGCAAATATGAGCAACCGCACCGGTATCAAATACCCAGGCACTACAACGAGAGCTGGTAAGGTACACATCAATAACATGTATATCATATATACCTTGTTTGTTGTTGGCCGCCTTCTTGTCAGCCAAATACTTGGGGCAATTCCGCTTCCAGTGTCCAGTTCCCTTGCAATGAAAACACACAGTTTCTGGTTTGGGTCCAGCCTTGGGTTTCTTCACGAGAGGAGCAACTGCTTTGCCACTCTGCTTGGAGTTACCCTTCTTACCCTTGCCATTTTTCTTGAAACTAGTGGTTTTATTGACCATCAACACTTGATGCTCCTTCTGAATTTCAGACTCAGCGGCTTTCAGCATCGCAAACAGCTCGGCGACTGACTTGTTCATCCCGTGCATGTTATAGTTCAACACGAAGCTCTTGTAGCTAGGTGGCAATGATTGAAGAACTCTGTCAGTGATAGCCTCTGGCGGAAGGGGCATCCCTAACTCAGCCAGACGGGTGGAGTACCCAGACATTCTGAGCACGTGATCACTGATAGACCCGTTCTCCTCCATCTTGCAAGCATAGAACTTATCGGAGATCTCATATCTCTCGATCCGGGCATTCTTCTGAAAGATAAACTTCAACTCCTGGAACATCTCATATGCTCCATGACGTTCAAAACGTCTTTGAAGTCCCGGTTCTAAGCCATACAACATTGCACATTGAACTATTGAGTAATCATCAGAACGAGCCTGCCAGGCGTTCACAACGTCTAGAGACTCAACTGGAGTGGGTGGATCACCAAGCGGTGCATCAAGGACATAAGCCTTCTGGGAAGCCGTAAGGATAATCCTTAGATTACGGGCCCAGTCCACAAAGTTACTTCCATCATCTTTCAACTTAGCTTTCTCTAGGAACGCATTAAAATTCAGGGGTGCTACTGCGCGAGCCATGATCTACAACATAAATATTGCAAAGACAACTTAGACTATTGTTCTTAGATAATGAGTTTAGTTAATCATATTACTTAAAAACTCCCACTCAAATTGACATCCCTCCGATCATTCGAGTGTAACATGATCCAAATCCACCAACTCAAGTCCGATCATCACGTGAGTTGAGGTGGTTTCAATGGTGAACATCTTCATGTTGATCATATCTACTATATGACTCATGTTCGACCTTTCGGTCTCTTGTGTTCCGAGGCCATGTCTGTACATGCTAGGCTCGTCAAGTTTAACCCGAGTGTTCCGCACGTGCAACATGGCTTGCACCCGTTGTATGCGAACGTAGAGTCTATCACACCCGATCATCACGGCGTGTCTCGAAACGACGAACTTTCGCAACGGTGCACACTTGGGGAGAACACAATTTATCTTGAAATTTAAGTGAGGGATCACCTTATAATGCTACCGTCGTCCTAAGCAAAATAAGATGCATAAAAGGATTAACATCACATGCAAATCATAAGTGACATGATATGGCCATGAACTTGTGCTTTTGATCTCCATCTCCAAAGCACCGGCATGATCTCCATCGTCACCGGCATGACACCATGATCTCCATCATCTTGATCTCCATCAACGTGTCGCCATAAGGTTGTCGCGCCGACTGTTGCTTCCACGACTATAGCTAACGTTTAGCGATAAAGTAAAGCATTACATAGCGCTTAATGATTGACACGCAGGTCATACAATAATTAAAGACAACTCTATGGCTCCTGCCAGTTGCCGTACTCATCGACATGCAAGTCGTGATATTCTATACAAAACATGATCATCTCATACATCACATATATCTCATCATGTAATTGGCCATATCACATCACAACATACCCTGCAAAAACAAGTTAGACGTCCTCTAATTGTTGTTGCAAATTTTACGTGGCTGCTACGGGTTTGCAAGAACCGTTCTTACCTACGCAAAACCACAACGTGGTGTAGTGATTGCTTTTTGATCTTCTAAAAGAACCCTCTTCATTGAACCGATTCAACTAAAGTGAGAGAGACAGACACCCGCCAGTCACCTTTATGCAACAAGTGCACGCAGCGGTAAAACCAGTCTCGCGTAAGCGTACGCGTAATGTCGGTCCGGGCCGCTTCATCTCACAATGCCGCTGAATCAAGTATCAACTAGTAACGGCAAGCAATATGTATACACCCACGCCCACAACTCGTTTGTGTTCTACTCGAGATCTCATCTACGCATAGACCTGGCTCATGATGCCACTGTTGGGGAACGTTGCATGGGAAACAAAAATTTTCCTACGCACACATAAGATCTATCCATGGTGATGAGCATCTACGAGAGGGAGAGTGAATCTACATACCCTTGTAGATCGCTAAGCGGAAGCGTTAATAAACGCGGTTGATGTAGTCGAACGTCTTCGCGATCCAAATCGCCGAGCGTCCCGCGATCCAATCACGATCCTTCCGATCTAGTGCCGAACGGACGGCACCTCCGCGTTCAACACACGTACGGCTTGATGACGCCTTCACCTCCTCGATCCAGCGAGCGATGATGAAGTAGTGGTTGAGTTCCAGCAGCACGACGGCGTGGTGATGGTGGTGAGGAACAATCTCTGCAGGGCTTCGCCAAGCGCTACGGAGATTATGACGGAGGAACTAGAGGGCTAGGGTTGCCGGCACACGGCTTGGGAAATCCTGATGTGTCCCGTGTGCTAGCCCTGCCCCTCTATTTATATGTTGAGCCTTGGGGTCTAAACTTGGAGTAAAAGCCTCCTCCGGGTCGGTTTTGCCCGCACAAGGTCGGTTTGGCCCGCAGGAAAAGAGTCCAATTCGGACCCTGCCGAATCGTGCACAGCCGCGCACAAGCGGTAGTACCGCTTCACACAAGCGGTAGTACCGCTTGGGCGGTAGTACCGCTTCACACAAGCGGTAGTACCGCTCCGGCGGTAGTACCGCTTCACCAAGCGGTAGTACCGCTTACGCGGCAGCAAAACTACTTTTGCACTTTCCAATACCTTGTGGGCTTTATCCCTTTGGCTCATATAAAGTGTTGCTGCACCCGAACACTTCGGTAAACATCCGGAACCCATTCCGGTGAACTCTGGAACTCTTCCGGAGATCGAAACACTATTATCACATATATCAATCTTTACATCCGGACTCTTCCGGAGATCCTCGTCATGTCCGGGATCTTATCCGGGACTCCGAACAACTTTCGGTCACCAACATAATAACTCAATTATACTAATCGTCACCAAACGTTAAGTGTGTAGACCCTGCGGGTTCGAGAACTATGTAGACATGACCGAGACACCTCTACGGCCAATAACCAATAGCGGGACCTGGATGCCCATATTGGCTCCTACATATTCTACGAAGATCTTTATCGGTCGAACCTCTATGTCAAGGATTCAGTTAATCCCGTATGCTGTTCCCTTTGTTCTTCGGTATGTTACTTGCCCGAGATTCGATCGTCGGTATCACTATACCTAGTTCAATCTCGTTACCGGCAAGTCTCTTTACTCGTTCCGTAATACAAGATCTCGTGGCTAACACTTTAGTCACATTGCTTGCAAGGCTCATTGTGATGTTGTATTACCGAGTGGGCCCTGAGATACCTCTCCGTCACACGGAGTAACAAATCCCAGTCTTGATCCATGCCAACCCAACAGACACCCTCGGAGATACCTGTAGAGCACCTTTATAGTCACCCAGTTACGTTGCGACGTTTGATACACACAAGGTATTCCTCCGGTGTCAGTGAGTTGCATGATCTCATGGTCAAAGGAACAGATACTTGACATGCAGAAAACAATAGCAATAAACTGACACGATCAAATGCTACGTTTACAGTTTGGGTCTTGTCCATCACATCATTCTCCTAATGATGTGATCCCGTTATCAAATGACATCTCATGTCCATGGCTAGGAAACCTTAACCATCTTTGATCAACAAGCTAGTCAACTAGAGGCTTACTAGGGACACAGTGTTGTCTATGTACCCACACATGTATTTGAGTTTCCAATCAATACAATTATAGCATGGATAATAAACGATTATCATGAACAAGGAAATATAATAATAACCAATTTATTATTGCCTCTAGGGCATATTTCCAACAAATATTTCTAAAAACCTTGTGTGCTTGACACATTGTTAACTGGAAATAAATTTCTTGACACGAATTGGGACTTCATTTGAAAAATAGTTTTTCGATGAAGTGCTTAGGCTAAATAGCCTCAATATTAGGCATGATGATCTATGGAGATAGATTTACCTAATGGGGCTAAGCAATGAATACATATTGACAAGATGCTAAAACCTTTTAGCATTTAAAACGCCAAGGAGTGATTCTTGCCGAAGTCACATGGAAAGAGTTTTTGCGAGACTCGGTGTCCCAAAACACTGATGAGTAAAATATATAATGGAGATTCCACACACTCTTGTGTTTGGATTAATCATGTATTCCATGGTATGTAAAACAACCAGATATGTCCAATACTCCAAAGTTGTTGCGAGTATAGATACCATAGTGATCAAAGTACTGATCATGGGACAATAGTGAAAGATGTCATTGAGTACTAGAGCAGTACTGATGACATGGTTTCTCGCAAGCGGAGATCATGAAGAGTTCATTGTAAAAGGTTACATCGATACAGTCTTCATCAATGCCCCATGCGATTTTCGATTTAAATTGAGGGTTTTGTAATACACAACATGGTGGCACGGTAGTTGGAAATTGTTCCAAACATGATACTGTGGCGAATTCTATAACAAAGGCTAAGTATGTTGACGCTTTAGAAGCGACAAAGAAGATGTTGAATCATATAGTTCATTCATGAACTTAGTAAGGTTCCAAGATGGCTTTGGTCGATGGGACACTATTGCAGATAGTTGCTCCATAGCTCAGTCTGAGGAATCAAGGTTTTGACCTGTGATTCACATATATACAAAGCCAAATCCACACAAAATATGAATTTTGTGAAAGCGTGAAAACGCAAGGATATGCAAAGTTACACACGAAGCTAAAGTTGTCAGATCCGTTGGACATCAGGCTATACCACATACGAAGCATATTTTACACCAGTATGCCATAGGTGTAAAGTGCATTAGCATTGACTAGATTATTGACTCTAGTGCAAGTGGGAGATTGTAGGAGATATGCCCTAGAGGCAATAATAAATGTTATTGATTATCTCCCTGTTCATAATTAGGTTTATGTTCCATGCTATAACTGCTATGGTTCTCGAGTCTACAATAACCACGAGGCTCGAAGGAAGACTCATATGCACGTGTGGAATAATAAACGGTAAAATGTATTCCTAGTCTGGCCTCTAAGACTGGCTCAAGTATTGCCTGATGATCCTGTTTTCCTGATCATGGGCATGGCTATGCCGGCAATTTTGAGGGCACAATGTTAGAAGAACATTTGTGTTGAATCGACCCGAATTGATGTTATGCTATGAGATTCATTCGTCATAAGTTAATGGTTAATAACACAGAGATGGTTAACGTTTGCATAATTCCTTAGACCATGAGAGTATCGAGTTTCTTCATGCTTGCTTCATGAACTTTGGGGTTTGTTAAACGTCATCCGTAAATGGGTGGCTATTACGGCGGCTTACGGGTTCATGGAAAAGTGTGTCAAGTAACTTGATAGCTCAAGATTGGGATTTGCTCCTCCGACGATGGAGAGATATCTCTGGGCCCTCTCGGTGTTACGGTATCCATCATCGTCTGGCCAGACACAAGTGTGATTTGATCACAGGGATACCGGAACACAGAAACGAGAAAAGAGAACAAAAACCGGCAACGAGGTAACTGGCATTGTGGACAAGTGTTGATCCACGAGGATGCCGATGTTTCTCACCTCGGGTATTTGTAACATATCGCGAAGCAACAGGAATAGCACACGGCAACTGGAGGTTCACTCGAATATTCATTCGTGTGGGTATAGGGGTCAATATGGGTGTCCACGGCTCCGATGTTGATCATTGATCGGAAGGGGTTCCGGGTTATGTCTATACTTCACCGAACCTATAGGGTCACACGCTTAAGGGTCATCTATCTGCTGAATACTAGACGGGGAGTCTGAGAGAAAATCACCGAAAAAGTTTCGGACGAAACGGAAACGTTCCGGAGAGAACACCGGAATAGTTCCGGTGAAACTGAAAAGTTGTTTCAGAGTATTCCATTAAGTCAAATTGGTTCTGGCACACGCCTGGAAATTCTTGGAGGATGCCAAAAGTGTTCTGGAAACTTCTGGGAATTTTCCGGGACAAAAACCGGAAATGTTCCGGAGCAGCCGGAACCGTTTTGGTTGCTTTTCGCTGAAGAAACATTGTTCCGAAATTGTTTCGGAATGCGTTCAAAATTGTTTTGGTGGGTGCTAGAATTATTCTAGGCACACAGAAATAATTTGGGTTTTAACGGACGCAGAAAAATGTCTTCGTGAATAGTGAAAAGCACTTTTTGGGCTGATTTGCAAATGGGGTTTTTCTTCTAGAAGAAAACCACTTTTGGTGTGTGAAAGGGAGGTGGAGCTCCCCAAGGGGGCTGCAAATTTCGGCCATGGCATGGGGGGGCCCTCCTTGAGGTGTCCTTCCACCTCATGGTGGATATCTTCTACACACCCTTATGTGGCATGTGGTGGAAAGATCCTAGGAAAGTCCTTTTGGTCTTTCCTCTACCCCTTGCTCCTCCTATAAATAGAGGTGGAGAGAGCTCTCCAAAATCAGCTCATGCTTGCTCTCATACACATGCCATTGACTTGTCTGGCATCTCTCTCCCTCCCAGCGAAATAGTTTCATAGAGCCGAAAGGCTGTCTGGGTTCCGGTGGGAACTAGTTCTGGACGGCGAAGCCCTGCCGGATAGATGACACCATATGTATGCAACTCTGTAGAGGGATCGTAGTTTCGGTCTTAGTTCGAGAGTGCCTCCCGAAGGGCTGTCCAAGTGATCGTCTTAGTTTCGAGGGTCCTCCCGAAGGGCTGTCCGAGTGACCGTTCGAGTTTCGAAGGTCCTCCCGAAGGGCTGTCCGCGACACCGTCCGAGGGACTGTCCGACCGCCTCCCGGAGGGCTGTCCGGGGGGCAGATGTGGGAGTACATCCTCGCGGTTGGGAGGTTGTAAATCCTAGCTGCGGGGATCTGCACCGCCGATCGTCATCGACTCTACTTCCGCTGCGCTACGAGTCGGTAACGAAACAGATCAAACCTTGTATGCAGTCTCCATAGTGATCCTGGGCTGGTGCGTAGGTCGGAAATTTTTGTTTTCTGCTGCATTCCCTTACACAACTGGCATGCGTGCCTGGAGAGTATGAAACAAAAAGAAATTAGTGTGAGTATGAGAACAGACTGGCGAAGTCAAACCACATCGTGTATTGTTAATATTTACTTCCTTTGCTTGTTCGTGATCTACCACTTTTATTTTTGCTGCTACTTTTCTTTGTTGCTTTTGCTGTTCCAGGACGTTTGTGTTGCTTTGTACGTGCTTCTCCTTGTGTCTATTTTGTACCTGCTTGTGCTCCTTTGTGTCTTTCTTGTTAATCGTTGTCTTTTGTATCCTAGATCTTGTCTTTCTCTCCTTCTCTTCCTCTCCTTGGGGTGCCTTTCTTTTTCGCGTTTCTTGTGCTACTGTTGTCACTGTCTTCTTTTGTGTGGTCGTCATCAACTACTCTAGTTGTGTCTTCTGCATGTTCTTGCTCTACTGCTATCAGGTTCCCCTCTTCCCTTTCCTTCTTTCTTGCCTTGCAAATCATGCGTTGAAAGTCACTGTGATGATCGAAAGCTTTTATCAGGGACGTCGTTTGTTCTATCAGTGATTCTCTGGCTTTTTGATCGAAATTTTTCTCTTCATCGGTGCATTGGCATCCTGCTCTGTTTCTTATTGCGGGTAACTATGATGCTTCGTCAAGCACATTTTTCAACATTGCATTGATTATTTTGAATCCTTCTGCTGATCCTTCGCCGGTACTTGTCTCGAGTTCCCTGCTTCCCCTGGTGTTGCCCGGTCCTTCACACCGGACCTTGGGTGGGGGTGGTAGCAGTTTGGTCGTGTGCTGGTGATGTTTTTGTTGATGTGCTTGTATGAGTTGCATTACAGGCAAAGGTGATTCCGTGTTTCTTTCGTTTGTGTAGAAGATCCTGTCTGCTGTTCCTTTCCATGTCTGCGTTGTTTCGGTAGAATGAAATTTGTTAGAATCGAAAATGTTTTTACAAGGTACAAGCAATTTATGGACAAAAGGGCCATACCTGTATCTTGCCAAATTCATAGTGATCCGGACATCCTTTTCCATCCTTCTTCATGTCTGCTCTAGCTACTTTTGTTAGATCCTTCTCAGTGAGATGGTTTGCTCGTGGTGTCGAGGTCTTGTCCATTCTCTCAGCAATTTTGTGCATTTATCTCGTGCTTGGTAACAGCAGGGAGTCGAGGTACATGATTATTGGTCCCTGTGCCAATCCATTGAGGTGCTTTTTGTTCTTAAATTCTTGTTTTTCCTCTTCGTGTTTTTGCCATTTTTCAGCTCCAGCCTTAATCCCTTCGACGACGACCTGGCAGTAAACCTGATACGTCTCCAACGTATCTATAATTTATGAAGTATTCATGCCATGTTTATTATAGTTTTGTATGATTTTGGTGCACTTTTATATGACTTTTATATGATTTTTATGGACTAACATATTGACCTAGTGCCCAGTGCCAGTTGCTGTTTTCTGCTTGTTTTTGGTTTTCCAGAAAATCCATATCAAATGAAGTCCAAATGTAGCAAATTTTTTTGATGATTTTTTCTGGAAGGAAACATACCCAGGAAGCTTCGGGGGAAAATTGCTATTGTCCTACAAAACTCTTCGCTTGGAGGCCCAACACGAGTCTACAAGAATAAGTTGTGTAGTAGACATCAAGCTCTTTTCTGGCGCCGTTGCCGGGGAGGTGAGTGCTTGAAGGTATATCTTTAGATCTTGCAATCGAATCTTTTAGTTTCTTGTTTTATCACTAGTTTGGTTTATAAAAGAAAACTACAAAAAAATGGAATTGAGGTTGCCTCATATTATTCATCTTTATAATGTCTTTCTTGAAGATGATGGATCGGAAAATTGTGCTCAATTGATAGAAGAAGAATTCAATAAAATGTTTGGCATAAAATCTTTGAATGATGAGCATGATTGCAATGTTGTTAGTATGAATTTTTTGAATATCCATGATGCTAATGATATGCAAAGCCGTAAGCTTGGGGATGCTATGTTTGATGATGATGATATTTTTAGTCCCCCAAGTTTTGATGTTTAAATTTGTTATGATGATTGCATGCCTCCTATTTATGATGATTATATTGATGAAAGTGGATTTGGAGAGGTCATGAATTTATTTAATGATGATTCCATTATTTTGGAAGAGGTTTCAATTGACTATGATAAAAAAGTTGCTATCTATGATGATTATTGTGATGACATGTATTCTATAAAGTATAATGATAAATATGAAACTTTTCATGATGATTTTAATTTTCAATTGGATTATGCCAATCAAATATCTCATGATAGTAATTTTGTTGAATTTTCTCCCACTATTGTTGATGAGAACAAATTTGCTTATGTGGAGAGTAATAAAATTTCTATGCTCGTAGGTCATGAAAAGAATGCTTTATGTGATAGATATATTTTTGAATTCATTCATGATGCTACTGAAAATAATTATGAGAGAGGATCATATGCTTGTAGGTGTTGCAATAATATCAAGTTTCCTCTCTATGTGTTGAAAGTTTTGAAGTTATACTTGTTTTGCCTTCCTATGCTAGTTGATTCTTGCTCCCATAAGTTATTTGCTCACAAAACCCCTATGCATAGGACGTGGGTTAGGATTAAATTTGTTCTTCATATGATTCATGATGCTCTCTTTATGTTCCAATTCTTTATTCTTATGCGAGCATCATTGAAATCATCATGCCTTGCTAAAAAGGCATTAAAGAAAAGCGCTTGTTGGGAGACAACCCAATATTTATACCTACTGTTTTTCTTGTGTTCACATTATTAAGCTACTGTAGTAATCATGCTTTATATGTTTTATTTCAATAATGTGCCAAGTAAAGCCTTTGGGATAGTGTGGATGCTTGTTGATTTGATTCTGTGCAAAAACAGAAACTTTTGCGTCCAGTGCTGGAATTTCAATTATGTGCTGGAGCGTGAGAAAATTCTGAAATTTTTACACAGTATTGGGTTAATTTTTTTTTACGTTTTCCTAATTTTTCATAATTGTTGGAGGTACAGAAGTATGGTTTTTAAATCGCTCACTACATGCTGTTTTGTTTTTTGACAGATTCTGTTTTTGGTGCATAGTTTGCTTGTTTTAGTGTTTCCATAGCTTATATTGAGTAATATAAATTGTGGAAATGATAGAATACAGTAGGAATTATGTGAGAACAATTATGAAACTTGTCTTGACAGTACCTAAGTGGATGATTTATTTTTATCATACTAGCCTATCTAACCAAGTTCCGTTAAGTTTTGTGTGATTGAAGTTTTCAAGTTTTGGGTGAGATATCGATATGAGGAGAATATGGAGCGGCAAGACCCTAAGCTTGGGGATTCCCAAGGCACCCCAAGGTAATATTCAAGGAAGAGTCAAGCGTCAAAGCATGGGGATGCCCCGGAAGGCATCCCCTCTTTCGTCTTCAACATTATCGGTAACCTTAGTTGGAGCTATATTTTTATTCGTCACATAATATGATTTTTGCTTGGAGCATCATTTTATTTTGTTGATATTTGCTTTCTGTTATCAATAATCATGTTTTGTATCTTTTAGTTCAATAAAAATGCTAATTATAGCCTTTACCATGCTCAGTTTGCAAGTTTATGTGTTGCTGTTTGAAAACAGAAAGTTTTCTGTTATGTTCTGAATTTTTGTGAGTTGTCAGAACATGATAAAAATCTGAAATTTTTACACAGTAAGAATGCATGAGTTCTCTGTCACGTGGTAATTTTCCAGAATTTTTGGAGTTAGGGAAGTATGAATTCTTATTCACCCTTTACAGACTGTTCTGTTTTGACAGATTTTGGTTATAGTTGCATTGTTTGCATATGTTGCTTGTTTAATATATATATTTGTGGATAGGAGTATTAAATATGCAGAGGCATTTAGTATGCAGTTTTTAATTATAATTTTATTGATTTGTTACAGTAGAGAATGTTAAGGTTTTGAGTTGATTTATACTAACTTTTCTCACGAGTTCTTGTTGAGTTTTGTGTGGATGAAGTTCTTAAGATTTAAGGAAACCGTGATATGAGAGGAATTAAGGAGACACAAGAGCTCAAGCTTGGGGATGCCAAAGGCATCCCAATATAATATTCCAAGAAGTCTCAAGCATCTAAGCTTGGGGATTCCCCGGTAGGCATCCCACCTTTCTTCATCAACAATTATCGGTTAGTCTTGGTTGAGCCTAAGTTTTTGCTTCTTCACATGAGATGTGCTATTCTTGGAATGTCATTTTATGTTGTTTTCTTTGCTGTTTGAATAAAATAATAAGATCTGAAATTTTTAAATGAGAGGGAGTCCTCACATAGCTACCTATTTACTTAACTACTAATTTGGTCTTCACTTATATCTTTTTGGAGTAGTTTGTCATTTACTCTTGTTCTTCACTTATATCCTATGAGTAAATTGTTGAATGAATTGAATATCATAAACTTGAAATTATATGTGCTTCATATGCTTGTATCATGTCTAGTAGTAGTTTCACATTTGGGTTAGAAAGTGAAATCTATTAAAGCTTGACAATCACAATATTGGTCATACAAGCAATTCATGAATGATTAGTATAAGGAAGAGAACTTTCACATATAAATATATTATCTTGGACATCTTTTATGATTGTGAATACCCATTAATTATTTTCAAACTTGAGCAAATTAGTTGAAGTTGGACAAGGAAGACAACGTAATGAGTTATGTTTGGGTATATTTGCATAGAAGTTATATTGTTATGGATCCTCCAACATGTGGTGCTTGCTTAGGATCTTTTGCTAGCCAAAAATTCGTACTAAGTAGAGATACTACTTGTGCATCCAAAAACCATTAAACCCAGTTTCTTGCCATGAGTGTCCACCATATCTACCTATGGATTGAATAAGATCCTTCAAGTAAGTTGTCATCGGTGCAAAAAGCAATAAAAATTGCTCCTAAAATATGTATGATCTTTTATTGCAATGGAAAGTAAGCGTTGTACGAACTTGTGATGGTAAAGAAATAAAAGCAACTAACTGCATAATAAAGTGGCTATGACAAGGGGCAATATAACGTGACGTTCCTTTGCATTAAGAGCTTGCACATCCAAAAATAAAAGCGCATGACAACCTCTGCTCCCTCTGCGAAGGGCCTATCTTCTACTTTATGTATTTACTTTTTTGCAAGAGTTAATAGTATTACTTCTCATTTCAACCTTAATTATTCTCTAGTTGGCAAGCATCATGTGGTGGGGAAAGATCCACGCACATTTGGCCAGTCAAATATATTTGATCATGAATTATTATTGTTGACAATTATCTCTATGATAAATAAGTTGGGAGGCGAAAAATTAAGCCCCTATCTTTCTCTGTGTTCGATGGATGCCATTTGTTCTAAAAATATGCTTTGAGTACTAGCAGTCATAGAAGACTATATGTGTGGGATCTAGGAGATAGGTCTAGAGGGGGGGGGGGTGAATAGACTCCTAACCAGCCAAAGGTGCAGTTTTTATTTTCTCTTGAAATTTAGGCAGATTTTGGCACAAGTTAAGATCACTCCAATACTTTCTACGCATGCATATCTAGAGATTGAGCAGGGGAAATGACAAAGCATGCAAGAGTACGGAAAGTAAAGGGGTAGAGTATGGAAGATCAAACGCAATGAAGACACGGTGGTTTTTGGCGTGGTTCCGATAGGTGGTGCTATCGTACGTCCACGTTGATGGAGACTTCAACCCACGAAGGGTAACGGCTGCGCGAGTCCATGGAGGGCTCCACCCACGAAGGGTCCACGAAGAAGCAAGCTTGTCTATTCCACCATGGCTTACGTCCACGAAGGACTATCCTCACTCGGGGTAGATCTTCACGAAGTAGGCGATCTCCTTGCCCTTACAAACTGCTTGGTTCAACTCCACATCAGGTTGGAGGCTCCCAAGTGACACCTAACCAATCTAGGAGACACCACTCTCCAAAAGGTAATAGACGGTGTGTTGTTGATGAACTCCTTGCTCTTGTGCTTCAAATGATAGTCTTCCCATCACTCAAACAACTCCTCACAGATTTGGCTATGGTGGAAGAAGGATTTGAGTGGAAAGCAACTTGGGAAAGGCTAGAGATCAAGGTTCAAATGGTAGGAATGGAATATCTTGATCTCAACACATGAGTAGGTGGTTCTCTCTCAGAAAATGTATGGTGGAAGTGTATGCACGTTCTGATGGCTCTCCTTTTTGAGAAGGAGGTGGTGGAGGGGTATATATAGCCTCCACACAAAATCCAACCGTTACACACTTTTGACTCAACTCGGTGGCACCGAAACAATAATCTCGGTAGCACCGAACTATGTAAAAGATATGAACTTTAGGAATCTCGGTGGGACCGATACAAACAGCTCGGATGGACCGAAGTGCAATGGCTAGGGCAATCCTCATCTCGGTGGCACCGATTGCATCAACTCGGTAGGACCGAAGTGAAGCAATAAGGCAACAGAGACTTGGCAAGCCATCTCGGTGAGACCGATTTGCATAACTCGGTGAGACCGAAGTGAATGCAAACGATTACAGAGAGTTGGCAAGGCCATCTCGGTGGGACCGATATCTATTTCGGTGGATCCGATTTGTTAGGGTTTTGGCAGTGGCTAAGTCTTGGATGAACTCGCTGGGGCCGGATAGAGAATTTCGGTGGGGCCGAGTTGGAATGTAGGTTTTGGACATATTTGGGATTGAGAGAGTGATTGAGGGTTTAGGAGTACTGTCACTAAGCACTTGAGCAGAAAGACCATTAAGCAACACCTCATCCCCTTTTAATAGTATTGGCTTTCCTATGGACTCAATGTGATCTTGGATCACTAAACCAAAAATGTAGAGTCTTTATCTTTTGCCAATCCTTGTCCTTAGCATTTTGAAGGGGTTCCACGTCCTCTTGTCCCTGCCACGCCATTGTTGAACTTGTCTGAAATTCACTAGATAAAAGCATTAGTCCAACAACATGTATGTTGGCATAAATTACCAAAACAACCAAGGGAGCAAATGTGCTTTCAATCTCCCCCTTTTTGGTAATTGATGACAACATACATCAAAGCTTCAAATACAGATATAGCAAAGGTATGTATGAAAGCTTTGAAGGAAACATGTAACATATATGAGCTCCCCTGAACTCCCCCTGAAGAGGTGCATATGACATGATGATACCACATGGGAGATATATGCAACATGTATCTTGGCTATATGCATCAGAGCAAATATATATATCATATAGGGTCCACATGTCCATGATTGTCTCCTTGCAAACATTATATACTAGCAAGAGGTCAATCATGTACATGAGTGTGATGCATATACTTACCTTGAAGTTCTTGATCAAGTACCTGAAGAAATACACTTGAGAAAACAGGGTTAGATAACACAAGATAATTTGTTCAAGAAAAGACACAAGATCAACAAGAAACCAAGATTGGGATGACATGTAGAATAGTGTATCACTAGGTGAATACTTCTTTGAAACAGACATGTCCCCAAAAAGAAATAGTTGTCTCCCCTTAACGAACTTCCTCTCCCCCTGAATCTGACATTGGATATTGGGAGCAGGTAGGGTGAGAAAACTAAAACAACCAAAGAACAAACTAGCCATGTTTCTCCCCTCTTAGAAACATGTAACATTCTCTCCTCTTGTAAGGTGCATCTTTTGTAGTAATAAGCTTTGATGTAATTCCTCTCTCCCCCTTTGACATCAATTTCCAAGAAGGGACTCCAAGGTTATTGAGCAAGCGGGTTTGGTCCTTGAGGAACACGTCTAGCCATTGTGTGGCTCTTGAGGCAAGTAGAGTATAAGAATCATCGAGTGGAGCTGGAGCAGAAAAACTTAGGAAATTTGACAGAAAACTCCTTAGAGCAGCAAAATCGGTGACACCGAGTTGTGGCAGTTCGGTGGAACCGAGTTTGATGCAATGGAACATTGTGTCAACTCAACTCTCTAGACAAAGGAATTCTCACAAGGATTTGCAATGAATTAACTGCAAATCTAACTAAAAGAAAAGACAAACAGAATAGAAGCAAAGAAACATCTAGATGAAGTTTTTTTTTAACTTCATCTAGACGGGTCGGCGACTAGATCACCTATGTTAGAATTTATTGACTTAGGAGTCAAGTGAGAACACTTGATCATAGGTCATACTCATCGTTTAAGCTCGAAATGGGGTTGCCATTTTTCCTTTAAGCATTTCAATGTATTCACATCTTGTTGAGTTGCTTTAGCTCATGTCTTGGAGTGAAGCTTCTCTAAGATGTGATAACTTACATTTGGATTTTGGTGATGTCCATCATGTAGTTAAACTTGAAGTGGATGCTCATGAGTTGAAGTTTGGAGCGATCCTATCTTTTGTAGTTCATCTTCCAACATGGGTTAGCTTTGCAAGGAACAACATGTATATCCAATATGACAAGAATGAAGCATATCTCAAGAATTTGTCAAAGGATATGTTTAGGTTGTCTTGTTCCTTGTTCCACCTTCAATTGTTGATACTTGGGTTATGCAAGATTGCTCAAGATAAGAGTGAGATGCAATCTTGTGTCATGAAGCTTGTCCAAGTACCTACAAAAGGTTAGATACAATACAAGGGAGCAAAATGTCCAAGATATAATATGATCATGAAAGGTATCATGGATTAGTCAAGAATGCTCATGCCCTTGTATGCATCCACATGAACCTCTAGTTCACGTTTGAAGCATCAATGATGTTCAATTCACTTCTCAAGTGACAAAACACTTTCTCATCAAGGGGTTTGGTAAAGATGTCCGCCAATTGCTTGTCGGTACGAACATGTTTAAGGTCAATGTCACCTTTCTCAACATGATCTCGAATGAAATGGTGACGAACCTCAATATGCTTAGTTCGAGAATGTTGCACGGGATTGTGTGCTATCTTAATAGCACTCTCATTGTCACATAGTAATGGTACATGTTCACATGCACACCATAGTCTTTAAGAGTTTGTGTCATCCATAGTAATTGAGCACAACATGATCCCGCGACAATGTATTCTGCTTTAGCAGTAGATAGATATACGGAATTTTGTTTCTTGGATGACCAAGACACAAGAGATCTACCAAGAAATTGACATGTACCCGAAGTGGATTTTCTGTCAACCTTGTCTCCGGCATAGTCCGAATCGGAGTAGCCAACAGGATTGAAAGAAGATCCTTTGGGATACCATATGCCAAAGTTTGGTGTATGTATCAAGTATCTCACAATTCTTTTCACCGCCTTAAGGTGACACTCTTTTGGTGCCGCTTGGTATCGTGCACACATGCACACACTTAGCATAATGTCGGGACGGGAGGCACATAGATATAGCAATGAACCAATCATAGATCGATAAACCTTTTGATCAACCAGTTTGCCATCCTTGGTCAAGTCAAGATGTCCACTCGTGGGCATGGGAGTTTTCATACCTTTACTCTCTTGCATGTTGAACTTCTTGAATAAGTCCTTGGTATACTTTGTTTGAGAAACAAAGGTACCTTCCCTAGTTTGCTTGATTTGCAAACCAAGAAAGAATTTGAGTTCACACATCATAGACATCTCGAACTTTTCCGACATCAACCTTCCAAACTTTTCACTAAAAGAGCGGTTAGTAGATCCAAAGGTAATATCATCAACATAAATTTGGCATACAAATAATTCTCCATTAACCCTCTTAGTGAACAAAGTTGAATCAATCTTCCCAATTTCAAAACCTTTTTCAAGAAGAAACTTTGTCAAGCATTTGTACCAGGCTCTAGGGGCTTGTTTAAGACCATAAAGAGCTTTACGAAGTTTGTACACATGATTAGGTTTCTTGGGATTCTCAAAGCCGGGAGGTTGTTTAACATACACTTCCTCCTCAATTTCACCATTTAAGAAAGCACTTTTAATATCCATTTGGTAAAGAGTGATATCATGGTGATTGGCATAAGCAAGTAAAATGCGAATGGACTCAAGTCTTGCAACGGGGGCATAGGTCTCACCATAGTCCATACCTTCGACTTGCGTGTACCCTTGTGCTACGAGACGAGCCTTGTTGCGTACAACTTGTCCATCTTCATCTTGCTTATTCCGAAACACCCATTTGGTTCCAATGATGTTTTGCTCTTCCTTAGGCTTCTCAACCAATGTCCAAACTTGGTTCCTCTCAAAGTTGTGTAGCTCTTCGTGCATTGCATTCACCCAATTGGTGTCCTTGAGAGCATCTTCTACCTTCAAGGGTTCAACACTAGAGATAAATGAGTAATGCTCACAAAAGTTAGCTAAACGAGTTTTAGAGCGAGTGATTCTCCCGGTTTGGATATCTCCAAGAATTTGTTCGACGGGATGATCCTTGTTGATTCTTGCTCTAACTCGAGGTAGCTTTTTCTTGGGTTGTGGTGAGGCTTCCTCATCATCATCATCTTCTTCTTCTTCGTTGATGTTGTCGTTGTTCGCTTGTGGAGGTGGAGAAGGAGGTTGAGGTGGATCATCTTGTTGCACTTCCTCATTCCCATCGTCTTGATGTGTTCCACTTGTGGATGCCTCCGTATCAACTTGTCGTTCACCTTGATGCGAAGTTGGGGCTTCCACTTGAATAGATGAGGTACTCACCTTCACTTCCACAGGATGAATCTTACCAATGGGCAAGGCTTGGATTGCTTCCGATGGTTCTCGATCTCCTACATCAAGTGGCAATTGCTCGACTTGCGATCCGTTAGTCTTATCAAACTTCACATCTACCGTCTCTTCAACTTTTCGAGTGAAGTTGTTGTAGACACGGTAAGTGTGAGAGTTCGATCCATAACCGAGTAGGAAACCTTCATGAGATTTAGGAGCAAATTTTGAACGACGATGCTTATCAAGAATATAACATTTTGAGCCAAATACTCGAAAGTATCCAACTTGTGGTTTGTTACAGGTGAGTAGTTCATATGCCGTTTTACCAAGAAGCTTGTGAAGATAAAGTCGATTTGTTGCATGACACGTTGTTTCAACCGCTTCTGCCCAAAAATGTCTTGGCGTCTTGTATTCATCAAGCATTGTTCTCGCCATCTCAATAAGTGTCCGGTTCTTCCTCTCAACAACTCCATTTTGTTGAGGTGTGTACGTAGCCGAGAACTCATGTGAAATACCCTCCTCATCAAGAAAGGTGTCCACATTGGCGTTCTTGAACTCCGTTCCGTTGTCACTCCGAACCTTCTTGATCTTCACTTAAAATTGGTTTTGAGCCTTTCTTGCGAATTTCTTGAAGATTTTTTGTACCTGCGATTTGTCATCAAGAAAGAACACCCACATAAATCTGGAAAAATCATCAACAATGACCAAACCAAAAGAGTTACCACCAAGACTCGTATATGCATTGGGACCAAAAAGATCCATATGAAGTAGCTCAAGTGGTCTCCTCGTGGTCATAATGTTCTTTACGGGATGGCTTCCTCCAACTTGTTTTCCTTCCTGGCAAGCACTACAAAGTCGATCTTTGTCAAATATAACATCTTTCACTCCAAGAATGTGATCTGCTTTAACAAGTTTATCAAGATTACGCATACCAACATGTCCAAGTCTTCTATGCCATAACCAACCTTTAGAAGATTTAGCAATTAAGCATGTACGAGGTTGGGCTCTTTTAGTGAAATCAACAATGTATAGATCACCTCTACGAATGCCGGTAAAGACCATATTATGATTATCTTGGCAAAACACTTGGCAATCTACTTTGGTAAATAGAACATTAAAACCAAAATCGGCTAGTCTAGATACGGAAAGAAGATTGTAACCAAGAGATTCAACAAGGATAACATTTTGTATGGAGCTATCATTGGATATGGCCACCTTACCAAGGCCAAGTACCTTACCCTTGGAGTTGTCTCCAAAAGTCACATACTTGCGAGGACCATCATTTTTAGCAAGCTCATGAATCATGTCACTATCTCCGGTCATGTGATCGGTACAACCGCTGTCAAGAATCCACTCTTTTCCTCCGGCCGTGTAATCTCAAAGATTTGCCATAAGACTGAGATTCGTCATGGTCTTCTCGAATTCAATATCAAAGTCTTCATCTTCATCATAATAGCCATGCTCAACATCATCATCATCATGCATGTGATCATTACCTAGGGCAATAGATTCATTAGTTTCATGATCATGACAATGCTCAAGTTTATGAATTCTAATGGCTTCCATGATAATGTTACTAATAGTTCTAACATCTCCTTTGGCACGCATAAGATCACAAAGCTCAAACAAGCAATCATCAATCTTAGGATCGCTAGGACTCATCTTGTGAAAAGCAACAGCCTTATGAAGAATCTTATCGAGACTCTTTAAGGAGTAATCAGGATATCGTTTTTCTAAATCATGCCATAGAGTATAAGCACATGCAAAGTTTTGCATACAACCAAGCACAATTTTAGGTAATCCTCTAATGATAAGATTGACGGTTCTAAGATTACGAAGCATGTCAGTTTCCTATTCATGAGTAGGATGCAAGGGATCAATAGGGGGCACATAAGGATTATGAATATACTTGCTCAAGTTAAATTCATCAAAGATATCAAGCATTTCATCCTTCCAAAAGTTATAATATTCCCCATTGAGGATAGGCACTCTACGTCTAAGACTCCCCAACATAGACACATCCATCTCCCTCCAATGGTGATGAAACCAAAGCAATGGAGACCAAAGCTCTGATACCAATTGTGGGATCAAGGAGATAGGTCTAGAGGGGGGTGAATAGACTCCTAACCAGCCAAAGGTGCAGTTTTTATTTTCTCTTGAAATTTAGGCAGATTTTGGCACAAGTTAAGATCACTCCAATACTTTCTACACATGCATATCTAGAGATTGAGCAGCGGAAATGACAAAGGATGCAAGAGTACGGAAAGTAAAGGGGTAGAGTATGGAAGATCAAACGCAATGAAGACACGGTGGTTTTTGGCGTGGTTCCGATAGGTGGTGCTATCGTACGTCCACGTTGATGGAGACTTCAACCCACGAAGGGTAACGGCTGCGCGAGTCCACGGAGGGCTCCACCCACGAAGGGTCCACAAAGAAGCAACCTTGTCTATTCCACCATGGCTTACGTCCACGAAGGACTAGCCTCACTCGGGGTAGATCTTCACGAAGTAGGCGATCTCCTTGCCCTTACAAACTGCTTGGTTCAACTCCACATCAGGTTGGAGGCTCCCAAGTGACACCTAACCAATCTAGGAGACACCACTCTCCAAAAGGTAATAGACGGTGTGTTGTTGATGAACTCCTTTCTCTTGTGCTTCAAATGATAGTCTTCCCATCACTCAAACAACTCCTCACAGATTTGGCTATGGTGGAAGAAGGATTTGAGTGGAAAGCAACTTGGGAAAGGCTAGAGATCAAGGTTCAAATGGTAGGAATGGAATATCTTGATCTCAACACATGAGTAGGTGGTTCTCTCTCAGAAAATGTATGGTGGAAGTGTAGGCACATTCTGATGGCTCTCCTTTTTGAGAAGGAGGTGGTGGAGGGGTATATATAGCCTCCACACAAAATCCAACCGTTACACACTTTTGACTCAACTCGGTGGCACCGAAACAATAATCTCGGTAGCACCGAACTGTGTAAAAGATATGAACTTTAGGAATCTCGGTGGGACCGATACGAACAGCTCGGATGGACCGAAGTGCAATGGCTAGGGCAATCCTCATCTCGGTGGCACCGATTGCATCAACTCGGTAGGACCGAAGTGAAGCAATAAGGCAACAGAGACTTGGCAAGCCATCTCGGTGAGACCGATTTGCATAACTCGGTGAGACCGAAGTGAATGCAAACGATTACAGAGAGTTGGCAATGCCATCTTGGTGGGACCGAGATCCATTTCGGTGGATCCGATTTGTTAGGGTTTTGGCAGTGGCTAAGTCTTGGATGAACTCAGTGGGGCCGGATAGAGAATTTCGGTGGGGCCGAGTTGGAATGTAGGTTTTGGACATATTTGGGATTGAGAGAGTGGTTGAGGGTTTAGGAGTACTGTCACTAAGCACTTGAGCAAAAAGACCATTAAGCAACACCTCATCCCCTTTTAATAGTATTGGCTTTCCTATGGACTCAATGTGATCTTGGATCACTAAACCAAAAATGTAGAGTCTTGATCTTTTGCCAATCCTTGTCCTTAGCATTTTGAAGGGGTTCCACGTCCTCTTGTCCCTGCCACGCCATTGTTGAACTTGTCTGAAATTCACTAGATAAAAGCATTAGTCCAACAACATGTATGTTGGCATAAATTACCAAAACCACCAAGGGAGCAAATGTGCTTTCAATATGATAATTGAGTATGTGGGTACCTTACTTAGACTTTGTTGAAGATAAGTTGGATTGCAATTGTTTGGTGACTAAGAACATAGGTTGTTAAGTCATCACCGGAGGCCATCTTCATCATCCCGGCGGTCTCCATGACGAGGAGAGAGTAGTTCACCCTCGAGGCTAGGGGTATGTACAAGTAGCTATGTGTTTGATCTCTCTCTCTCTCGTGTTCTTGATTTGGCACGATCTTGATGTACCGCGAGCTTTGTTAATATAGTTGGATCATATGGTGTTTCTCCTTCTCTATCTTGTTGTGATGAATTGAGTTTTTACCTTTGAGGTTTCACTATTATCGGATTGAATACTTTTATGGATTTGAGAACACTTGATGTATGTCTTGCATATGAATACCCGTGGTGACAATGGGGTATTATATTGATTCACTTGATGTATGTTTTGGCACTCAACTCGGGGATTCTCGAGGTGACATTGGGGTAATCTATGCATAGGGGTTGATGCACGTTTTCATCCTACTTTCTCCGGTAGAAATCTTGGGGCACTCTTTGAATTTCTTTGTGTTGGATTGAATATTATGATTATGAAGTTGTTTGACGCATATCGTATAATCAAATCACGGATACTTGTGGTGACATTGGAGTATCTAGGTGACATTAGAGTTGGTTGATGTGTATCATATGGTGTTATTTTAGTACGAACTCTAGGGCTGTTTGTGACACTTATAGGAATAGCTCAATAGATTGACCGGAAAGAATAACTTTGAGGTGGTTTCGTACCCTACAACAATTTCTATCTTATGTTCTCCGCTAATAGGAACTTTGGAGTGATTCTTTATCGTACGTTGAGGGATTGTTATATGATCCAATTATGTTAGCATTGTTGAGAGATTGCACTAGTGAAAGTATGAACCCTAGGCCTTGTTTTTAAGCATTGCAATACCGTTTGTGCTCACTTTTATCACTTGATACCTTGCTGTTTTTATATTTTCAGATTACAAAAACCTATTTCTACTATCCATACTACACTTGTATCACCATCTCTTCGCCGAACTAGTGCACCTATACAATTTGCCATTGTATTGGGTGTGTTGGGGACACAAGAGATTTCTTGTATTTGATTGCAGGGTAGTTTGAGAGAGACCATCTTCATCCTATGCCTCCCACGGATTGATAAACCTTAGGTCATCCACTTGAGGGAAAATTGCTACTGTCCTACAAAACTCTGCGCTTGGAGGCCCAACATGAGTCTACAAGAATAAGTTGTGTAGTAGACATCAAATCCATCTGTGCCATTTCTTTATAATTCATTTTCTTGACAATTATTGCTTGCTTGCTGAAGATAGGGGTGGTTGTTCCACAGATGACCTTGTGGAAAAGAATGGGGAAATTTTTTTTAACTACTTTCCTGTTTGCTTCTGGCTCGTCTATTTCTACTATTTTTTTTAGCTTTTCAAATAGATCTTTAGTTTTGAAATCTGTTTTTTTGAGGCCTAGTTCTGACGTCAGTTCCTTCATATCTCTGGGGGAAGTCTGCGGCCTTGGTGCTGTCTTCGGTTTGCCGTTTGGGAATCCAAAAGCATTATGGATGCCTTCCTTGGTAATCTTGATTTTCTTGTCTTCATCAGCTTCTCCAAAGCTTATCGTCATGTTGTCCGTGTTCAGATTTCTGTAGATGTGTGCTGCAAGTGGTCTGTAGATGGAGCACGTTATCTTGCAGTGCTCTATGCTGCCAAATCCTATCTCCCGAACATCTCTTTGGTGATGTTCTTTAAGTAATTCCCATGCTTGTTTGACATGTATGAATGTTGCTCCTGCTTTGATTCTACATTTGTCTTCTTCGGTTGTTGCCTCTCCTTCATCATCTGTTGGTGCTGCCAATTCGTTCCCGCTTGTCTTTCTCCTCTTTGTGCCCTTCCTGTTTGTTTTTGGCTGTTTCAGAAAAAGAAAAAAGGGGTTTCGTTAGAAAAGGATCATTTGGTTTTCAGTGGTAATCAGCGGCAAACAAAAATTCCTAGAGAAATGTGTTTTACATGATCGTTGTTGTCCTCTTTGGCATCATTGCCATCCTCTTCGGTTTCATTGTCCTCTGGAGGAATGAAATCGGCATCGCCTTCTGTATCGTCGTTGGCACCATCAGGCTCCGAATCTTTGTTGGCGTCATCCTGTTCTTGTTGCACCCGTGGTCGTTTGTTTTTCTTCATGCTTTCAGTTTGTTTGTTGCTCGTGGGTGGTGCTGGTGGCGGGAGTACCATTCGAGGCTTTGGCTGTTGCAACGTATCACTTTCGAGGATGACATCAGTGTTGTTTTTTCGCTTTTTCGTTCCAGCTTCAGGAGGAACAACAACGTTTGTTTCTGATTGCCTCTCTCGTCTGCTTGTTTTTACTCGTTTGCTCTTGATAGCATCATTTTTATCTGTCTGCCTGCTGTAAGTTACCATTGGTGTAGTGTTTTTGTCCAGGATTGGCATGGCCGCTGCCTCGTTCTGCTTGATTTGTTGCGTACTTTTTTCTGATGAGTGAGGAGAGATGCTGCGTCTTTCTTCATTTTGCATGTTAATTTCAGACAGGATTGTTTGAATATCACTGTCTTCGTGACCTGCATAATGATCAGGTAACAAAAAAGGATATTGATTCGTTTGCAAAAAAGGAAAGGGATATACTTTTGGAAACACATAGGCACAGTTTTATTTGCAGAATATAATACAATTTTTTATACTTGTGTCAAGGAAAATGGTTAACTTATTTATGTCGCTATATAGTTTTTCTTAGTTGGACAGTGGAGTGGACACTTTGCTTAAACCTTTGATAGGACCTTTCTGCATGGCAGGCTCTTCCTCAGGCTTCCTGTTTTCCTTTACACCGGTCATTGCTGCATAAAAATGGCCAAGTGTTAGAAGCAGAGTTTAATCTCACAGCAAAAGATGACATGCATCGCGTGGAAAAAATAAATGGTATGGTTGAAGAGGCACAGGTTGTTTCACCGTAGAAGCACAGGTGCACATATTCCTGTACCACGGTTTTTGAAACCAGAGGCACGTAATTTTAAACAGATATAATCAATGTGTGTAGAAAATGACGTGTAATTATCAAGTTTGGTCTGTCAGGATGCTCCCAGAGTTTAAATCTACAGTGGGGTCATTCTTAGTGAAGTCAGGTACGTGTTAAGCAATATCCTCCGTCCAAAAATCTGTAATGGGGAGGAGTAGCATTTCAATTGCAGTCTTCCCTACGCTATTCCTATCTGTTAGAGAAGTTGAAACAGAGTAATTCGAAAACAGAGTTTCTGCGCCGGCTAGGGTTCCTGACCGTGAAAAGGGGAAAATCACTATGTCCGCCCTCGTGGAATGGAATGGAATGTACGAACTTTTACCTTCATTTGTGGGTGCTGGGTTTCTCGCATCCATCGGCTGATTCTGTTGCTGCTCTTTGTTGCGATCTCCGCCGCCGGTCTTCAGAGCACAGGTTCTCACCGTCAGTCGCCGCCGCCGGGAGTGGGGTTTTGGTGCTGTCGCGGGCACCGTTTTACAATTTGTGTCTCACAATGGAGGGCGGTTGGCGAAGTGCGGCGGTGGTTGTCTGGTGTGGCGAACTCAATTCCGTAGTTGGGCTGGTCTCCCGGTTTGGAGGAAGGGGCAGAAGGAAGGAGCAGAGTGTGCAGGAGGCGTAGTGTTCAAGATTATCCCTGCGAAAGGTGAAGGAGGAGACTAGCAGAGCGAGGGGAATGATCGAACCGTCTCTAATTTTCCACCGTCCGTATAAGCATCAAGATTCGTGCAACAGTCTGTGGGCCTGTCTGCGTTAGTTTTTTGACAACCTGGGTATTTTTTTTGTTTGCTTCTTACGTGTCAGTCGGTGGGACTCTCGCATTTTTGTATTTAAGTTCAGTGACACCACTAAAAATAAAATAAAAAAGGTAGTGGTACGGCACCCATGTCAATACAAATGCAAAAACAGTTGTTCGTGGGAGCACGGTCGTGCCTTTGTTTTCCAAATGTTTCCAGTGACACGTTTCACCGTGTGAGACACAGAAGGGCAGCACCCGGGGGCACGGTTTCAAGAGCACAAAAGGCATGTTTGTGCCTCTGTGTTTCAAAAGTTTTCAGTAACCCGTTCACCCTGAGACACATGGACGTGATGTGTCTACAGTTTTGTATTAAGTAGCGCCACGGTCATGCCTCTTCGTGTTCCTGATATTTTTCAGTGCCTCATTTACTCATTGAGGCAAGGATGTGATGGCATTATAGTCGCGGTCCTATGTTTTGCAGAGGTAGTGTCATGTTTCCGTTTTCACGTACACTGGGAGGGGCGATGATGTGAAGCCAAGGTAGGCACGTTTGTAGAAGCATATGTTTTTGTTTTCAAACGAAACAAGCACGGGCGTGCCTCTCTGTGTTGCAATTGTTTTCAGTGATGCGTTCATTGAGAGAGGCTCGGCCGTGTCTACTGTGGAGGCACGAAGTTGTCTCCAGTAAAGGCATGGCGGTCCGTCTTTTTTTTCCAATTGTTTTCGTGGTGTTCCGTTTTAAGAAGAGGCACGTTGATGCCTCTGTATTCCAAATGTTTTTTGGCTGTCACGTGTAACTGTAGGAGCACGGATGTGAGGTCAACAGGGGCATGTCTCCGTATTAAGCAGGGTCACATTCGTGTGTATTTGTGTTCCAAATGTTTTAGGCTAACATTCGCGGAAGTGAAGGCCACGGAGGCACGGGTCCCTAATAATCACAGAGAAGTTCTTGTCTCTTTGTGTTCCAATGTTTCGGCTGGCAGTCATGGACGTGAAGCCCATAGTGGCACTGTTCGGTATTAAGCAGAGTCACGTTCGTGCGTCTTTGTGTTCCAAATGTTTCCGCTGATTCATTCAGTTCGAGAGGCACGGATGTGAAGCCTGCATAGGCACGTTTCCCTATCACGCAGGGTAACGTTCGTGCCTGTCTGTGTTCCAAATGTTTTTGGTGACACGTTTAACTGCGAGAGGCTCGGAGCTGCTGCCTCTATCACGCACGGTTCTGTGTTATGCAGAGTCATGTTCGTGCATCTCTGTGTTATGCAGGGTCACGTTCGTGCGTCTCTGTGTTCCAAATGTCTTCACTCAGTGAGGCACAGCCATGACTTTTGTGAGAGAGCCATGGACGTGACACACAATTCGTGCCTTCTCGTGTTCCAGACGTTTATAGTGGCTGTTTTAAGTGTGTGGCGTGGAGCATCTGCATGCACTATTTTAGATGGGATGGACGTTCGTGCCTGTTTTGCAAATGTTTTTATAGTTCAATGTGAGAGTCACGAACGTGCGGACACGACAGGCACAGTCCTGTATTAAACTGCGGCACGGTCGTGCCTCTATCTTCTAAATGTATGAGCAATACGCTTCGCTGTGAGAGGCACGGCCGTGACTCCTGTGGAAGCAAGAACGTGACACGGACGTGAAGCATGGAGCTTATGCCTGTGCGATAGTCTCGTTCTGTATTAAGCAGAAAGTAAATCTCCTTGGATCTGATGGCTCGGAATAATGCCTATGTACGTGTCTCTATTTAATAAAGAGAAACCCTAAACCATGTGAATGCTACGAACGAATGGTTCGTAGCGTGCCTCGGAAGAACGCCTCGAACTGCGAGAGGCATGGAGCAGAGTCACATTCTTGCCTCTCTGTTTTTTCGCTGACTCGTTTACTGATTGAGGCACGGACTTGATGCCACTATATAGGCAAGGTCCTATGTTATGCAGGGGCAGCGTCGTGACTCTGTTCACATTGCGCTGACGTCACATTTAGTGTGAGAGGCATGCACGTGAATCCATATGAGGCACAGTTTTAGAAGCAGGAAAGGCGCGGTCGTGCTCCTCTTTTCTTGATGTTTTCACTCACATGGTGTTTAGGAGAGGCACGACAGTGTAGACATGAGTGGCACGGTTTATGCGAACGGAGTCACGGTTACGTCTGAAGAAGAGTCACGGTTACATGTGTTTCAGTCAAAGAGAAATGGCCTTCGCGTCACGACCGAGCCACAAACATGAATTCATATCGAGCACGCTCGTGCCGCAGTGTTCCAAATGTTTTCGTTGGTTTATTCAGTCATACATTTTGTGGTGAGGAGATGTTCACTGTGACTCTGTGAGGGGCCCGGATGTGAAAGCACGGTCGTGCGTGTATGTTCCAAGTGTTTTCGGTGACAACACTGTTCATTGTTAGAGGCATGTGCCTGAAGTTATAAGAGGCACCTGTTTCAAGCAAAAGAGGTTTTAGAGGCACGAAATTACATCCAGTAGAGGCAGCGTCGTCCGTCTGTGTTACAATAGTTTTGCTGGAAGTTTAGAGGCGTGGGCTAAAATTTTGACTAAAAAATTCAGAAAAAATAAATACGCCTCCGAAGATAGCATGATGGTTAATAATATATTGAAAATAGAAAAACACACGATCAAAAAACCACGTTCAAAAACCCACGATCACAGACGACCCCCACTCCGAGCGGTTGCGTCGCCAAAATGACGATCACAAACGCCCTCAACCCACGATCTGTATAACCGCAACGTCGGAGAGATCGTGCAGTCATCGGTTGCCGCCATCCCACGCCTTAAATTCAGACCTTCGCACAGTCTTCCTCCTCCACAAACATTGCCATTGCGCTTCCATCCCACCGTTCCCAGTCATCGTTCTCCACAGAAACCGTTCTCCCTGCGATGGGGTTCATCAAGGAGTTCAAGGAGGTCCGAGCCCACGGCAACACCATGTTGCACGTGATCCACACCAGCGACTTGGACGAGGCGGCGACCATCGTCAGAAGTACGAACAACACCTCAATTACCAGCGGCACAAGATCGTCGGTGTAGATGTCGAGTACAACAACAAGGGTGCAGACAAGCAGAAAGCCGCCCTCGTCCAGCTCTCCGTCGGCAAGACTCAGCCGGTGCTGCTCTTCCAACCGAGCACCGCCGATGACAAGTGCCCGGTGTTCGACAACTTCCTTCTCGACCCAAGGTACACCTTTGCTGGCTTCTCCATCGACGGGGACATAGAGAAGCTCGAGCGCGTTGGGCTGGAAATCACCAACTTTGTCGACATACAGAAGGAATGGAGGGTGCCCGAAGCTACCAAGGCGCTGGACTCGCTTGGAGACGTCTCCGGCGTCCTCATCGACGACTCCTACAACGACATGAAGAAGAAGATTACTGACGCAGAACACAAGCGCTGGGAGTGCATGCCCCTGTCCATGAGGCACATCGAGTATGCGGCAAAGGACGCTTACGCGGCGTATGAGATATGGAGCCGGATCACCATCACCCAGGACGGGCTTCGTCGGGCAAAGATGGAGAAGTCTAGGAAGCGCCCCAGGACCTGGGGAGACTACTACTGAAGACGAAGATGGGGCCACCCAAGGAAGTGTCTGTCAATGTGCTCGAGCCATTTTAGATTTGTCATCGGATTTGCTTTCTGTCTAGTTTGTAGTTGCTTGTTTGCTTCTTATCTAGTTTGCTTTGTAATCAGGCTCGAACACTATGTAGTTTGCTTATGTTATGACCAAATTTAGTTCTAGTACATTGTTGCACCTTCTCTGTTACAAATTATTGGAGTTCACTAAAACCCACGTATTGGAAAGCAAATGAATGTAGCAGCAGCTAGTCCTTGATTCGTGCACTGCACAAAGTAGTTGCCATTGCAGCGCACAACTGACGAACATGGAGTGCACGACTGAGGAAAAAGCAGTACAGAAAACGAGGGCCATGTAGTACAGGAAGTTGATAAAATGTTCATTGTGTTTTAGAAGCAGAAGATGCACGTCCGTGTCTGTTTTCTAAATGTTTACCGTTCTATTTGACAGTTATGAACCATGACGACACGACAGGCACGGTCGTGACCCTTGTGGAGGCACGAACGTGACATGGACGCGAAGTCTCGGAAGACGTCGTTCATGTCTCTTTGATCGAATTGTTTTCACTGTTAGGTTTAACTGAGAGAGGCATGAACGTGATGCCTATACGGGCACGAGTCCTCCGCATTAAGGAGAATCGCCGGATGTGAAGTCACGGGAGTCACGGGTTACAGTAGCAAAAAGAGGCACGGTCGTGTGCGTGTGTTCCAAACATCTCTAAAAATGGCACGTTTACTTATTAAGTCCGTGCCTCTGTTTTCCGAATATTTTCACTGACTCGTTGACTCGTTAAGGCACGGACCTGATGGCGTTTTCACGCGGAACAGGCATGATCGTGTCTCTTATGTTTCAATTGTTTTCAGTTTTACGTTCACTGAGGGAGGCACGAAATTACATCCCGCGAATGCAAGGTCGTCCATTTGTGTTCCAATTCATTCCACTGTCACGTTCACTCAGAGAGTCATGGACGTGATGGTACCAAAGCCACGGTTGCATATTACGAAGAGGCACAGACATGCAGGAAATGGAGGCACGGACGTGAAGGCACGTGACGCACAGACGTGAAGCCGTACCTCTGTTTTCCAAATGTTTTTAGTGACACATTTTCACTGCGAGAGGCACGATTTTAGTTTCATGAGAGGCACGTTGGTGCCTCCGTGCTCGAGATGTTTTCACTGACACGACTCATTGAGAGATGTCGGAAGTAGAGCCTCTAGAGGCACGATTTAAGAGTATAAGAGGCATGGGGGTGACGGTATTGGAGGCATGTTTTTCAAGCATGGGAATCGCGGGTTACAGTAGCAAAAGGAGGCTCGGTCGCGTTCGTGTGTTTCAAACGTCTCTAAAAATGGCACGTTTACTTATTGAGTCCGTGCCTCTGTTTTCCGAATATTTTTCACTGACTCGTTCACTCGTAAAGGCACGGACCTGATGATGTTTTCACATGGAAATCGTGTCTCTTATGTTTCAATTGTTTTCAGTTTTACGTTCCCGCGAATGCAAGGTCGTCCATTGGTGTTCCAATTCTTCCCACTGTCATGTTCACTCAGAGAGTCACGGCCATGACGGTACCAAAGCCACGGTTGCATATTATGAAGAGGCACAGACGTGCAGGGAAATGGAGGTACGGACGTGAAGGCACGTGACGCACGGACGTGAAGCTGTGCCTCTGTTTTCCAAATGTTTTCAGTGACACGTTTTCACTGCGAGAGGCACGATTTTAGTTGCATGAGAGGCACGTTGGTGCCTCTGAGCTCGAGATGTTTTCACTGACACGACTCATTGTGAGATGTCAGAAGTAGAGACTCTAGAGGCACGGTTTAGTAGTATAAGAGGCATGGGGGTGACGATATTGGAGGCACGTTTTTCAAGCATGGGAGTCACGGGTTACAGTAGCAAAAAGTGGCACGGTCGTGTGCGTGTGTTCCAAATGTCTCTAAAAATGGCACGTTTACTTATTAAGTCCGTGCCTCTTTTTTCCGAATATTTTTCACTGACTCGTTGACTCGTTAAGGCACGGACCTGATGGCGTTTTCACGTGGAACAGGCATGATCGTGTCTCTTATGTTTCAATTATTTTCAGTTTTACATTCACTTAGGGAGGCACGAAATTACATCCCGCGAATGCAAGGTCGTCCATTTGTGTTCCAATTCTTTCCACTGTCACGTTTACTCAGAGAGTCACGGATGTGACGGTACCAAAGCCACGGTCGCATATTACGAAGAGGCACAGACGTGCAGGAAATGGAGGCACAGACGTGAAGGCCCGTGACACACGGAGGTCAAGCCGTGCCTCTGTTTTCCAAATGTTTTCAGTGACACGTTTTCACTGCTTGAGGCACGGTTTTGGGGCATAGGAGGCACGTTTGTGCCTCTATGCTGCACATGTTTTCACTAACATGACTCATTATGAGATGTCGGAAGTAGAGCATCTAGAGGTACGGTTTTAGTAGTATAAGAGGCATGGGGGTGATGGTATTGGAGGCACGTTTTCCAAGGAAAAGAGGCAGACTCGAGCTTCTCGGTTCCCGTTGTGGAGGCATGAAATTACATCCAGCAGAGGCACGGTAATTCCTCTGTGTAGAAGTGGAGTGGTCATAGTGTGGACGAGCAGTTGGGGAGACGATAGGGAGCTGTGGTTTCCAGTGCGCGTAGAGGTCGAGGTATTTAAGAGAGATTGTGGGAATACGAGGCATCGCTTTGCTAAGTTTGACCGTCTGACGGGTGTGTGCGACGGGGTGCGTTTCGGGCTTCAAAACCAGAACCATCAATAATTTCTACCTTATTTTCCGTAGTATTCAAAATTAAATGCAAACCTAAACGTGTTCCGAATTTGCAGTATATAAAGGGCACCTACTCCAAAAACACTGCACATCCCCATCCCTCCTCGTCCACAATTCTCTGTAGAAAAACAATAGTTTCTTGTTCGTAGCTCTTTGCGTGTGCCATGGTCGGTAACCAGGAAGCAAGGACCAAGGCCGCGGAAGCAAGAGAGAGGTCCCGCCATAAGGCGGTAGCCGCAGCAGAGGTGTCCTGCCGCGCTGCCGAGGTCTCGAATGATCTCTCACAGGCAGGTGATTGCTCTCACAAGAGCATTCGTCTTGGAGGCGATCTCGATGAGCCGACAGTGCTGAATTCCTTGGACAGCGACGATGTGCTCGCTGAGCTAGTTAAGCAGCGGGAGCTGATCGCCCAATTGCAGAAGCTGCTAGAGAAGAGCGATGCCTCGATTGAGAAGGTGACCGGTCTCATGTCGCGTCTTGCAAACGAGCTCCACAAGAAGAACGAGGAGGCCGCCCGCTGGATGAAGCTGCACGAGAAGAGCAGTGCCTTGGTGACGAAGCTGGAAGCCGTCGTCGAGGAACTTATGGACAAGAAGGCGAAGCTCCTCGCCAAGCATGAGCAGTTGGTGGAAGAATCTGTGGCTACTATCGAGCAACAAGTTGAGGCGATGAAGAAGGAGATCGAGGAACTCCGCGCCGAGCAACCCAGGAAGAAGGTCACTGATGACTAAGTAGAGAGCAGTGGACTGAAGTTTCTTATTTTGTCTTGTGTCAAATGGCTGTCAGGAACTTTGTTAGCAAATGTATTTTCGTTTCTTGTATCGCCTTAATTTTCCTTACTTAGTCAAATCTATTTAGCAGTGGACCGAAGTTTCATGTTTTGTCTTGTGTAATTTTGGTGTCAGGAACTTTGTTTACAAATGTAATTGGCACGTTTCAACTGTGTCGTCCGCTTGTGTTCCAACTGTCTGCATATTGGCATGTTCACTCAGAGACTTACGGATGTGACGCTATGACACACACGGTCGCATATTATGTAGAGGCACGACAGTGACGGACGAGAGGCACGGACCTGAAGCAGCGGGAGGCATGGACGTGAAGGCGCGCGAGGCATAGACGTGAAGCCGTGCCTCTTTTTCCCAGATGTTCTCAGTGACACATTTTCACTGCGAGAGGCACGATTTAAGTTGCATGGGAGGCATGGACCTGAAGCCGCGGGAGGCACGGATGTGAAGGCGCGCGAGGCACGGACGTGAAGCCGTGCCTCTTTTTCCCAGATGTTTTCAGTGACACGTTTTCACTGCGAGAGGCACGATTTAAGTTGCATGGGAGGCACGTTGGTGCCTCTGTACTCCAAATGTTTTCACTCAAACGAGTGACTATGGGCGGCATGGAAGCGAAGCCCCACGAGGCACGGTTTTAGCCCCCACAAGAATATGAGGCGTCTCCTCTTGTTGGGATGTGAATGCCATGTGGCGTTGCTCCAGAAGCCCAACGCTTTTAAAGGCATAAGTGCCACGTTTTTAAAAGCATAAGAGGCATGCTTTGAAAAGCACGCACGTGGAGTCTCTGCATCCACGGTTCTGTACTAATTAGCGTCATGGCCGAGCCTCTGTGTTCCAAATTTTTTTCGCTGACTCGTTCAGTTATAGAGTCATGGACATAGGCCACCGTGCAGCTTTTTTCACGTACACTAAGAGGGGCCCTGGCGTGAAGTCAAGGTAGGCACGGCTTTACAAGCATATGTTTGCGCTTTCAATTGATATGAGCACGGCCGTGTCTGTATGTTCCAATTGTTTTCAATGATACTTTCACTGAGAGAGGTACGTCCGTGTGTCTCTTCGAGGCACTGCCCCGGATTATGTAGAGGCACGGGCGTGAAGCAACGGGAGGCACGGACGTGAAACAACGAGCGGCATGGATGTGAAGCCACGTGATGCACGAATGTGAAGCTACGAGTGGCACGGACGCGAAGTTGTGCCTATGTTTTTCGAATGTTTTTCAGTGATATGTTTACTTTGAGAGGCACGATTTCAGTATCATTGGAGGCATGTTCATGCCTCTGTGTTCCAATTGTCTGCATATTGGCACGTTCACTCAGAGAGTTACAGTCATGACGCTATGACAGGTACGGTCGCATAATATTTGGAGGCACGACAGTGACGGACGAGCAACGAGGGGCACGGACCTGAAGTAATGGGAGGCACGGACGTGAAGGCGCGTGACGCACGGACGTGAAGCCGTGCCTCTTTTTCTAGATGTTTTCAGTGACACGTTTTCACTGCGAGAGGCACTATTTAAGTTGCATGGGAGGCACGTTGGTGCCTCTGTGCTCAAGATGTTTTCATTGACACGACTCATTCTGAGAGGTCCGAAGTAGAGCCTCTAGAGGCACGGTTTAGTAGTATAAGAGGCATGGGGGTGACGGTATTGGAGGCACATTTTTTAAGCATGGGAGTCACGGGTTACAGTAGCAAAAAGAGGCTCAGTCGCGTGCGTGTGTTCCAAACGTCTCTAAAATGGCACGTTTACTTATTGAGTTTGTGCCTCTGTTTTCCGAATATTTTTCGCTGACTCATTCACTCGTAAAGGCACGGACCTGATGACGTTTTCACGCGGAAATCGTGTCTCCTATGTTTCAATTCTTTTTAGTTTTACGTTCTCACGAATGCAAGGTCGTACGTTTGTGTTCCAATTCTTTCCACTGTCACGTTCACTCAGAGAGTCACGGACGTGACGGTACCAAAGCCATGATCGCATATTACGAAGAGGCACAAACGTGCCGAAAATGGAGGCACAGACGTGAAGGCCCGTGACGCACGGAGGTGAAGCCGTGCTTCTATTTTCCAAATGTTTTCAGTGACACGTTTTCACTGCTAGAGGCACAGTTTTGGGGCATAGGAGGCACGTTCATCCCTCTGTGCTGCAGATGTTTTCACTGACATGGCTCATTGTGAGATGTCGGTAGTAGAGCGTCTAGATGCACGGTTTTAGTAGCATAAGAGGCATGGGGGTGATGGTATTGGAGGCACGTTTTTCAAGCAAAAGAGGCAGACTCGAGCTTCTGGGTTCCCGTTGTGGAGGCACGAAATTACATCCAGCAGAGGCACGGTAATTCCTCTGTGTAGAAGTGGAGTGGTTGTAGTGTGGACGAGCAGTTGGTGAGATGATAGGAGAGCAGTGGTTTCCAGTGCGCGCAGAGGTCGAGGTATTTAAGAGAGATTGTGGGAATACGAGGCGTCGCTTTGCTGCGTTTGACCGTCTGACGGGTGTGTGCGACGGGGTGCGTTTCGGGCTTCGAAACCAGAACCATCAATAAATTTCTACCTTATTTTCCGTAGTATTCCAAATTAATTGCAAACCTGAACGTGTTCCGAATTTGCAGTATATAAAGGGCACCTACTCCAAAAACACTGCACATCCCCATCCCTCCTTGTCCACAATTCTCTATAGAAAAACAAGAGTTTCTTGTTCGTAGATCTTTCCGTGTGCCATGGCCGGTAACCAGGGAGCAAGGACCAAGGCCGCAGAAGCAAGAGAGAGGTTCTGCCGTAAGGCGGTAGCCGCAGCAGAGGTGTCCTGCCGCGCTGCCGAGGTCTCGAACGATCTCTCACGGGCAGGTGATTGCTCTCACAAGCTCATTCGTCTTGGAGGCGATCTCGACGAGCCGGCAGTGCTGAATTCCTTGGACAGTGACGATGTGTTCGCTGAGCTAATTAAGCAGCAGGAGCTGATCGCCCGCTTGGAGAAGCTACTGGAGAAGAGCGATGCCTCGGTTGAGAAGGCGACCGGTCTCATCTCGCGTCTTGCCAACGAGCTCCACAAGAAGAATGAGGAAGCCGTCCACTGGATGAAGTTGCACGATAAGAGTTGTGCCTTGGTGAGGAAGCTGGAAGCCATCATCAAGAAACTTATGGACGAGAAGGCGAACCTCCTCATCAAGCACGAGCGGCTGGTGGAAGAATCCGTGCCTGCTGTCGAGCAACAAGTTGAGGCGATGTAGAAGGAGATCGAGGAACTCCGCGTCGCTGAGGACTAAGTAGATAGCAGCTACCCTGATCGTTGTGTGCGTCCTAAGTGGACTGAAGTTTCTTATTTTGTCTTGTGTCATATGGTTGTTAGGAACTTTGTTATCAAATGTATTTTGGTTTCCAGTATCGCATTAATTTTCCTTGATTTTTCCCATTATATTAATGGTATAATTGGAGGTATATGGGGTCGGGTATTCCAACACTATCAGATGTCAATTTTAATCTTTTACTTTGTGAGGCACGGAAGTGAAGCATCTAGACGCACGCTTTTAAGAGCATAAGAGGCACGTTCTAACCTCTTTGTGTCCCAAAAGTTTTGAGGACCATGTTTAACTATGAGGGGCATGAAAGAGGTACGGACATGAAGCAACGGGAGGCATTGACATGAAGGTGCGTGACGCACGGACGTGACACCGTGCCTCTGTTGTCCAGATGTTTTCAGTGACACGTTTTCTCTGCCAGAGGCACGATGTTAGTAGCATGGGAGACACATTCATGCCTCTGTGCTCCAAATGTTTTCACTGCCACGAGTGACTATGAGATGCACGGCAGTGTAGCCCCATGAGGCACGGGTATAGCGAACGAGAATATGAGGCACGGACGTGAAGTTTCTTCTTTTGTCTTGTGTAATTTTTTTTGTCAGGAAATTTGTTAACAAGTTTAATTTTGTTTTCCTGTATCGCGTTAATTTTCCTTGATTGTTCCCGTTATATTCATGGTATAATTGGAGGTTTATGCGGTCGGGTATTCCAACACTGTCAGATGTCAATTTTAATCTTTAGGTATAATTGGAGGCACAGAAGGGAAGCATCTAGTAATTTGATTGTGGGGAACTTTGTTAACAAATGTAACTTGGTTTCCTGTGTCATGTTGATTGACCTTAGTTTTTCTCATTATATTTGTGGGAATTGGAGGATTATGGGGTCGGGAATTTTAACAGTGTCAGATGTCAATTTCAACTATTTACTTTGTGAGTGTCGGAATTCGGGCTCCGGGGACCCAAAGGTTCGAACACTGGGGTGAGCTTGTTCCTACCTCCTCGTCCCCTACCACAGCCTAACTACGGCGGAGCTACGGCGAGAGCGCGGTGGCGGGAGCGGACCGTGGACTCAGCGGTTTACCCAGGTTCGGGCCACCTTGCGGTGTAAAACCCTACTCCTTCTTGCTTGGGATTGCAGTGAGCAAGAAGGTGTTCTCGCGTACAAGGTAGGAGAGGAAGGAGTCGATCGATCCTCTACCACAATGGCAGCCCTGTCCCTTTATACCTGCCTTGGTCCCCTTCCCCCTCGAAACTTAGGCGTGAAGGGTTGCCACACTTGGCGGGTTTTGAAAGGGGACAGGCGCTCAGGCTATCCTGACTAAAGGTGGTCTTCGCCTGCAAAAGCATGATCCATGACGCGCCTGTGGGCTCGGTGATGACCTCCGCCCTGCGCGCCCGCCATCTTGGTCTTCTTTCACCGATCGGGCAACCTTTGGGGTTGCTTTGGGAAGTGGATTGCTGGCCTTGCTCCCTTGGCACAAAAGGGGAAACCCTCTTCATCCGCGCCTGCTGGCACGGCCTCTGTCGCCGTTCATCGCCGCGCGCATCACCCACGTGATGGGCACGAGACCACGCGACCGTGCCGAACAGCCCTTGTCTTGCGCGCCTTCAGGAGGGTGCCTCGGGAGGACACCTCGGGAGGCCGCCTCGCGAGAGGGCCTCGCGAGGCTGTTGGTGAAGATGCTAACTCTTGCTCGCCTGCTCCCTGAGGAGGGGTCCTCAGGAGGTCAAGGCCTCATGAGTGGTCTTGTTGAGGTGCTCGATGGTGGCGGCCTGCTGGGCCTACGCCAGGCGTTGCGCCCTGGGCCAAAGGCAGACGGGCCAGGATACCCTGGGTTCCACGGGCCCGACAGTAGCCCCCAGGCCAGCGGCACGCACGTTCTCGCCTACTAGGGGGCGAAACGGCGCGGGCCCTAACCGCCTGCGGGCCAGGCACAACGCATGGCGCACGATGTGATGGGGGACGCCCCCACTTCTCCCACGACGCCTCGGTAACCGCCCGCGCTGACATAAAGCCTGTCCCGACCATCATTGCCTTCCTTCGTGCATCCCGTCTCCCCGCGCCTTCCTTGCCCTGTATGAGAACAATGCAGTCTCGCTGGGAGGTGAAAACGATGGCTTCTGTCTTTAACTTAATGCTTTTGTAGTTGGGAATGTATGTTCCCTCCTGAAGCCCTCTCGCGAGGCCTTCTTTTCTTTCTTGTTTGCCTCGGCGCTCTACGCCGTCAGGACCCAACCCCCGAGCGGGCCTATAGCCGTCGCTGGTATGTCAGGTAACGATGCCTGAACAAGGCCAGGAGGTGAGGGGTACCGGGGGCTAGTGAGGGCTCCTGAGGCGCGATGCTCAGGAAGCCCCCCTTTGGCGTGAAAGCGGCTCGCGCGAAAGAGAAATGCCAGCACTTAGCGAGATCGCGAAGGGAGGGAACTCAAGTGATAGTGAGGGCGTCTCGCGAGGAGGTTAGACTTAGCTTTTCGCGGAGGGTAGCATGGGACGAGCCGCAGCTCACGAGGAGCGCGCGGCGCACACGGCTCACAAGGTCTGGATGTCTCATGAGGCTTGGCCCTCGAAGTTTTCTGCTTGCGAGGCCTTTCGATTAGGCGACCGCCGCAGGCCGGCCTGCGAGACGCCGCCCGCGAGGCTTCCGAGCGGCTTGCTCTCGGGAAGGCGGTGGAGGACCACGTGGACGCGTTGCACGCGTAGTTCGCCCACGGTAGCAGCGAGAGCTCAGGCGGAGTCGAGGAAGGTGAAGACGACGATGGCAGTAGCAGCGGTGATGGCGACGCGTCCTCTTAGGCCCTTTCCTCATTATCCTGCGCATAGTTAATCATGGCCCCGTGGGGGTGTGAAGACAATGACTTTTGCTTAAGTACATTATGACTTGCTGTAACAAACACTTGTGCCCTCGTGAAGCTTTCTCTTGAGGCCTATTTTTCTCTTTTTTGCTTGCCTTTTGTCCTCTACGTCGTTAGGACCCAGCCCCCGAGCGGGCCACAACCGTCGCTGGTATGTCAGGTCGCGATGCCTGGACATGGCCAGGAGGTGAGGGGCACCGGGAGCTAGTGAGGGCTCCTGAGGCGCGATGCTCATGGAGCCCCCCTTTGACGTGCAAGCGGCTCGCGATGGGAGAAACGCTGGCGCTCGTGAGGTTGTTAGAAGGGAAAGCTCGGGAGATGGCGAGGGTGGCTCGCGAGGTAGTTAGACTTATCTCTTGCGAAGAGCAGCATCCAGCGAGCCGCCACTTGAAGGGTGTGTCTCGCGAGGTTTCCGCTCGCGAGGTCTCCTGCTGAGGTGGCCGTCACAGATTGGCTCCCGAGGCAGGGCATGCGAAGCTTCCTGAATCTCAAGGGGGCGTCTTGCCGTTGGGCCGCCTCACGAGGCGTCCTCGCGAGGCCTTGAAGGTAACCTGTTCCTGAGATAACTGCATGCAGAAACTCATACAACAGGGGAGTAGCGCGCGCTCGCCGGCTCGCTCATGGACGTTATGCGAGGAGATAAGACACCAAGGACCTTGGTGGGGTGGCGTGCACGGGAGCAGGCCCGCGAGCCAGAGCCCGGTTGCTGGGATTTTTCAGCGCTGCTGGGACTGACCCGAGCACAGACACCGTGTCCAGCCCCCGCTCGCGTGAGGCTCATGAGGGACGTCGCGAGCGCGCACGGCTCGTGAGGCGAAGATATGACGAAATACACCATGTATGGAAATCAAAAAGGGATGCGGCTGCCGTGTCCGGCACGGGTCAGCTTGAGGTTGGTGCAGCCCATGGGGTGCCCTCAGTTGATTGTTCTGCCAGCGCGGAGCATGGGGCTTCCACTAGGCGTTGGCATGATCGCGGTTCGATCGTTTCGCCAGCGCGGATCATGGGGCTTCCACTGAGACGTGGGCATGATCGCGGTTCGATCGTTCCGCCAGCGCGGAGCATGGGGCTTCCACTTGGGCGTGGGCGGGAGATCTCGCGTGCCCGTCAGGCGAATGCAATGAGAGTCTCCGGGGCGTGTACAACCCCATTTCGTTCGTACGCGTGAGTGTCATGGGTAGAACTTGCGGAGGTGTTGGATGTTCTAGGCGTTAGGCACAGGAACTCCGTCCTCCATCTCCAGCCGGGAGGCGCCGGGCCTGGAGGCATGAGCAACCCTCGAGGGGGCCTTCCCACATGGGTGAGAGTTTGTGGAGTCCCTCTCTGGAGAGGATCCTGCGTAGGACGAGGTCGCCGACCTCGAGAGTGCGAGGGTGGATGTTGCGGCTGTGGTAGCGACGCAGGGCCTGCTGGTACCTCGCAACGCGAAGAGTGGCCTGACGGCGGGCCTCCTCAAGGAGCAGCAGGTCGGCCTCCTGGACACGGGAGCCTGAGCCTCGCCGAGGATGCAGGAAACCACGCGAGGCTCCTGGTAGCCCCCAGCGCCCTCGTCAGGCTGGTTGACGTCGTTCCTCCCAGGTGGCGGCGGCAGCGGCGGGAGAGCGGCGTTGGCCTGAGGGTTTGCCTCATGAGGCTGATCGCGCCAGGCGGCCTCACGAGGCTGGTCGCGCCAGCCCTGGTGGAAGTTGCCGTTGCCGTTGCGGCCGTCCCAGCGGTTGCCGCCGCGGCCACCTCCGTGACCGGCGCCGCGGCCGTTGCGGTCGTCTCGGCGGCCCTAGCGCTCGTCGCGGAGCAGCTTGAGCTCCTGGCAGTCTTCAGTGCTGTGGGAGCGCGCGTTGTGATAGGCGCAGACCGGCCGGCCGTCCTTCCCGGGTTCGGCGTGGTCACGGCCGCGCTTCAGCTCGGGCTGCGCCGCAAGCACGGCAGGGCCCTTGCGCTTGACGTCCTTGTTTTTGGCCTTGGCGGCATCGAGCGCCGCATCGGGGTCGTTGTGGACGAAGAGGCGACCTTCTTCAGCATTGGCGCACTTGTCAACGAGGTCGAACAGCTCAAGCACTGAGTCTAGCTCATCGTTGATGGCGAGCTTCTCGTGCATCTTGACGTCCGTGACGCCGGTGGAGAACGTAGAGATGACGGCCGCGTCGGAGGCGCGCGGGATCTTGTTGCGCACTTGGCTGAAGCGCTGGATGTACTTGCGGAGGGTCTCGTCTGGGCGCTGCCAAATGTGCCGCAGGTCATTGATGGTGAGGGAGCGGTCTTGCGTGCCCTTGAAGTTGGCGATGAACTGGCTGCAGAGCTCGGCCCACAATGAGATAGACGCCTCGTGGAGGTTCATGAGCCAGGAGCGCGGGCCGTCCTCGAGGGCCATGGGGAACCAGTTCGCAATGACCTTGTCGTCACCGTTCACCGCCTCGATGCTCAGCGCGTAGAGCTAAAGGAACTCTGCAGGGTTGGGGGTGACGTCGTAGCGTGGAGGTAACTCAGGCTTGAACTTCGTGGGCCACACCACCCGACGTAGCTCGCGGGTGAAGGCACGGCAGCCCACATCGCTTGACGGGACGCCACCAGCGAGGGCGGCACGGTTCTGGCACCCAGCCGCCGCAACCTCCTGGACAGCCTGGTCCTGGCGCTGGCACTGCCGCTCGAGGAGCACTCGCGCATCCGGGGGCGCGCGTTGGATGATCTAGCAGCTGGCCTCGTCTCGGACTGGCGAGGACGCGCCACGGGACGGCTCGCGCGCCCGCGCGTTGCGTTGGGGCCCGCCGAGCTCATTTTGCAGAGGAGGCGGCGGGGGAGCGTCGTGCGCTAGGTCCCCAGCGCGAGACGGCGGGGGGCGGAGCGAGTGGGAAGGCGCCGGAGCGTCCCCGACGGCGTTGACGAGCTCGGTGATGCGACCAAGCCAGGCGTCGTAGCCGGCGTCAGCTGGATGGTAGCGGAGCAGCTCGCGCGCCATGAGTAGCGCGGCCTGCGCATTCGGCGGCCCTCGGAGGGCGAGGGAGGAAGAGGCCGTGGTGGTGTGGCCGTTTGCCTACACGGAGGGGTGCAAGGAGGAGTCCTGCTGCTCACGGGCAGCGGGGTCAGTGGTGGTAGCAGCTGCGGTCTCGACAGGGCGGCGGCGATTGCCGCGGGCCACCGGCTCCGTTTGAGCCACGCGGCCGGCCCTGCGCTCAGCACGCTCGCGGCGGGCGTCGGCCATGAAGCTGGTGGAACGGAGGACGGAGTGGAAGAACAGTAGCGCACCCCTACCTAGCGCGCCATAATGTCGGAGTTCGGGCTCCGGGGACCCAAAGGTTCGAACACTAGGGTGAGCTTGTTCCTACCTCCTCGTCCCCTACCATAGCCTAACTACGGCGGAGCTACGGCAAGAGCACGCAGGCGGGAGCGGACCGTGGACTCAGCGGTTTACCCAGGTTCGGGCCACCTTGCGGTGTAAAACCCTACTCCTGCTTGCTTGTGATTGCAATGAGCAAGAAGGTGTTCTCGCGTACAAGGTAGGAGAGGAAGGAGTCGATCGATCCTCTACCACAATGGCAGCCCTGTCCCTTTATACCTGCCTTGGTCCTCTTCCCCCTCGAAACTTAGGCGGGAAGGGTTGCCACACTTGGCCGGTTTTGAATGGTTATTATCATATTTCTTTGTTCATGATAAAGGTTTATTATTCATGCTATAATTGTATTGACCGGAAACTTAAATACATGTGTGAATACATAAACAAATACAATGTCCCTATGTCGGGGGGATGACCCCCGGGTAGGCAAGCGAACCCGGAGCTCCTTTTCGAAAAACATCGGGGCAGCCCGTACCCCTCCCTGCCGGCTGGCGAACCGACCGGCTTCTCAGTGCTAGCCGGCTAGGCCCGGCCCCGGGCCGGGTCCGGCTGGCCGCTAGCCGGCTGGCGATAGGTCGGCGGCCGTCCCATCGCGTCTGGCGACAAGACAGCCCCCCACGAGGGGAGAACATGGCTACAGTGCAATCCATCTCGGGAGGGCGCGCCGGCAAAGCTGCCAACCCTGTTGACGCGACGGCCGGTGTCAGCGCCAGCGCACCGGTGCAGCCCCCGCGAAGCTGCCTACTCCGGTACGCCTCTGCAGAGCGCGCACGCGCCGTCTACTCCTGCATGCCTCGGCAGAAGCGTGCACGCGCCGACCACTCCTGTACGCCTTTGCAGAAGCGCGCACGCACTATCCGCTCCGTGACGCTCGAAGTGACGGGCCACAGCGTCGCGCCGCCCTCGGGCGCCGCAGCCAGCGGGCCAAGCAGCCGGCGGGCCCACGGCCGGCTCCAGACGCCGACGCCCGGGTCCCGGCGCACGTAGTTTACTCATGTAACCCTGGGGGGTCGGGCTATAAGACCCCCCAGGAGGCCTCCATGCAGGGAGGTCGAGAGAGTTCGCATTCTGGTTGGCTACTTGGTTCATTCCTTCTTCCCCGACATACACACCCACACGGGAGAGGCTGGACGGGGACCTAGCTCTTTCTGCCTCCTCCACTCAAACAGCTCCAGGAGCACCATTGTAACCATTGTGGCCTCTGAGCCTATCAACCCACTCGGCAGGACTAGGGGTGTTACCTCTCCGGAGGGCCCCTAACCTGGGTACGTCTTGTGTCTCTCGCATGCGCGTGCCAACCTCGCTTTCGGAACCCACCGGCGTCCTCATGCAGCCCCCCACTTTTAGCCATCTCATGGCATCTGCCGTGATTTCACCACGACAGTTGGCGCCCACCGTGGGGCTGCTCGCGGCATCGACCGGAGTCAAGTTCCGAACGAGGCCCTTCACCGGCTCCGGCGAGCGCATCGTGCACGGTTTGGTCCGTGCGCCTCGCACGGCCAACCTGGCCGGCTGCGGCGCCGTATCGGGCGCGAGCACCGCCTGCCCCGCAGGCTGCCTCGTCGTCCCCTTCGGCACGCTGCACGTCTTCGTCGCGCTCGTCCCCGACGTGTTTCCCAGCAAGGTACACAGCTTCACCGATTCGCGCGTCCCCGTTGGCTGCGCCGCCTCCGATGACGGTTTGGACCTCTGCGTTCGCGCAGAGGTGCTGACCATCGGCACCAGTTCCGGCTCCCCGCGCGCCAAGGAGAAGGCTGCCGCATCCGCCGCTGCCGCGTATGTGGCCCCTCATCGCCGCGCCGACCCGCTCCACGAGACAATCCGGAGCCTGCGGGCCCCCATCTCGCCCGACGCCGACACGGCGGCAACAGTGGCTCAGCTCAACGAGGACCATGAGCATCTGCTGGTCGAGGCCATGGAGCTCGCGGCAACGCGGCGCCGGCTGGAGTCCTTCTAGCGAGAGTACGACAGCGTCCACGGTTTCACGGCGGCCGCTGTTGAGCCCAGCCGGGTCACGGAAGTGCGTGTCCATGGAGGCGCGATCGGCCGTGCGCTAGGCGCAGGCCAGCCCGTCTATTACACCCCCGTCAAGAACATGCGCGCGGCGCAGGCGGCCATGGCGGATCTCGAGTTCCTGGAGGGCGAGGAGCTGCTGCAGCAGCAGCAGCGCATCCGCGACCTCATCACCGCGGCGAACGAGCAGCAGCAGCGTTTTGACCCGGCCCAGCCATCCGCCTCCACCTCAGGCAAAACCAGAAACCTGGAGAGGGCTCTTCGGGACACGCAGCAGGCGTCTTCCCCTGCTGGCTCGACGAGTCGCGGCTCTGGCCAGCACCGGGCAAGCCGGAGCCGGCACAACCGCGTCGCGGCCACTGGCGATGGCATTGCCAACAAGACAGCCGGTGACGATCGTGCCCAGCAGCCGGAACCTCCTCTCCCGCCGCCTCGACAACCCCGGCCGGCTTCCGATGCCCGCCATCGCATCGACCGGCTGGCGCGGTCCACGCTTCTCGAGGAGGAGAGCTCTGTCGGCCCGACGTGCTTCGGCCCCCGCATCCGCGAGGAGCCCTTCCCCAAAGGCTTCTCGCTACCCCGTGACCCCCCCAAGTACAGCGGCGTCTCCAAGCCGGAGGACTGGCTAACCGACTACACCACGGCTGTCGGCATCGCCGGCGGGAACCGGCGCGTGGCGGTTCCCTACGTTCCCCTCATGCTGCTCGGCTCGGCCAGGACATGGCTTAACAGCCTGGGGGCCGGCAGCGTCAATTCCTGGCTGGACTTCAAAGATGCATTCATGCGGAACTTCACCAGCACGTACACGCATCCTGGTCGGCCGCGCCAGCTCTCCATGTGTGTTCAGAACCCGGGCGAGCCCCTCCGCGACTTCCTCACACGGTGGACCGAGCTGCGCAACTCCTGCGAAGGCGTCCACGAGGTGCAAGCCATCCAGTACTTCGTCGACCGGTGCCGAGACGGCACCCTGCTCAAGCACCGCCTGATGTGCGACGAGCCGGACACCCTGGCGGAGCTCATGGCGGTGGCGGACAAGTACGCCACGGCCGACTCTGCGATGCGCGTAAAGATCACAGTCGACACGGACGGCAAGCCGGTCTTGATCCAGCCGGCCACCCCGAAGCCGGCTGGCGAAACCAGACAGCGCCGGCAAGACAACCACAACAACAACAAGCGGAAGGCCGAGCGGCCGGCTCCTCACTACAGCAACCAGCAAGTAGCCGCGGTGGAAGGGGAGCGGAAGGCTGAACAAGGCGCCGGCCAGCGCCCGCGCACCGGCAAGGCCGCCTGGCAGCCCAAGCTGTCTTTCGAGCAGATGCTCGACGCCCCCTGCAAGAACCACAGCGGCGTCAAGCCGTCGACGCACATGCTCTGGCAGTGCAGCTTCACCCAGCGTCTGTTGAAGGGCAACCTTCCACCCCCGCCACCCAGAGCCGGCCCGCAGCAGCCGCCGCTTCCGCCGCCCCCGCCGCCTCCGGTAGCCAGCGCCCTCGCCAACGACCCCTATCCGCGGCAGGACGCGGCCTATATCGTCTTCACCAGCGAAGGCGACGACAAGCACAACAAGCGCAAGTACCAGCACGAGGTGAACGCCGTCGTCCCCCCGGTCCCCCAGTACATGCACTGGTCCGACCGTCCTGTCAATTGGACCCGGGAGGACCACCCGGTCGTGATGCCCACGCCGGGCGGCTACGCGCTCGTCCTCGACCCCACCTTCGTCGCTGAGAAGCGCACCTGCCACTTTTCGCGGGTGTTGATCGACGGTGGCAGCAGCATCAACACCCTCTATCGCGACACCATGGTCAAGCTCGGCATCGAGGAGGGCCAGCTACAGCCCACCCAGACGGTGTTCCACGGCATCGTGCACGGCGCTTTGTGCTCTCCCATCGGCCGGGTGCGGCTGGACGTGCTGTTCGGCACCAGCGCCCACTTCCGCCGCGAGCCGATCTGGTTCGAGGTGGTCAACCTCGCCAGCCCCTACCACGCGCTCCTAGGCCGGCCCGCCATGGCCAAGTTCATGGCGGTCCCCCACTACGCCTAACTCAAGATGAAGTTGCCGGGCCCCAAGGGCATCATCACCATCACCCGCGACTACAAGAAGTCCCTGGAGTGCGCCAAAGCCGGCTCCAAGTTGGCCGAGTCGCTGGTCATCGCCGAGGAGAGGCGCCAGCTCGACCGCCTTGTCGCGCTGGCTGGCGAGCAGCCGGTCATGCCGGCTCAGCTCAAGCAGCCGGCCGATGAGGGGTCCTTCAAGCCAGCCAAGGGCACGAGGAAGGTTTCGCTCGACCCATCCAACCCCGACTCCAGCGAGTACGTCGTCATGGGCTCCGGCCTCGACAGCAAATAGGAAGGCGAGCTCGTCGACTTCCTCCGTGAGAATCGGGATATCTTCGCATGGTCCCCCAAGGACATGCCGGGTGTTCCGAGGAAGTACGCCGAGCACAAACTCCACGTCCGGCCGGATGCCAAGCCGGTCCGGCAGCCGCTACGCCGCTTCTCCGAGGAGAAGCGAAGAACCATTGGCGAAGAGATCGCCCGGCTGCTCAGAGCCGGGTTCATCATGGAGGTGTTCCACCCCGAGTGGCTGGCCAACCCGGTCCTCGTTCTGAAGAAGAACGGCACTTGGCGCATGTGTATCGACTACACCAGCCTGAACAAGACCTGCCCCAAGGACCCGTTTGCTCTTCCCCGGATTGACCAAGTCATCGACTCCACAGCCGGCTGCGAGCTCCTGTCCTTCCTGGACGCTTACTACGGCTACCACCAGATCAAGCTGGACCCGGCGGATGCCCTCAAGACGTCCTTCATCACCCCCTTCGGGGCATATTGCTACATCACCATGTCGTTTGGCTTGAAGAACGCCGGCGCCACCTTCCAGCGCTGCATGCAGAAATGCCTCCTGCCTCAAATCGGACGGAATGTGCACGTCTACGTCGACGACATCGTGGTGAAGACCAAGCAGCAGCTCACCCTCCTCGAGGACCTCAGGGAGACGTTTGCAAACCTGCGCCAGTACCAGATCAAGCTCAACCCGGAGAAATGCGTCTTCGGCGTGCCGGCTGGCCAGCTCCTTGGTTTCCTCGTCTCGGAGCGCGGCATCGAGGCCAACCCAGAGAAGATCAAGGCCATCGACCGCATGCGCAAGCCGACCCGGCTGCATGATGTCCAGAAGTTCACCGGCTGCTTGGCCTCTCTCAGCCGGTTCGTCAGCCGGCTGGGGGAGAGGGCCCTGCCCCTATATCAGCTGATGAAGAAGACGACGCCGTTCGAGTGGTCCGACCAGGCGGACGAAGCTTTCCGCGACCTCAAGCGCATGCTCTCCACCACGCCCGTCTTGGGCGCGCCGGCTGAGAAGGAGCCGCTCCTGATATACATCGCGGCAACCACTCGCGTGGTCAGCGTGGTGCTGGTGGTGGAGCGTCCCGAGGAAGGCAAGGCACAGCCGGTCCAGCGCCCTGTGTACTACCTAAGCGAGGTTCTCTCCACCTCCAAGCATAACTACCTGCACTACCAGAAGATGTGCTATGGCGTGTATTTGGCCGCCAAGAAGCTGAGGCAGTACTTCCAAGAGCACGCCATCACAGTGGCGAGCACGTCCCCCATCGGCGAGATCATGGGCTGCCGGGATGCCTCCGGCCGGATCGCCAAATGGGCCATCGAGCTAGCCGGCCACACCATCCTCTACGAGCCTCGCACCGCCATCAAGTCATAGGCGTTGGCCGACTTCCTCGTCGATTGGGCGGAGACCCAGTACTTGCCACCGGCTCCCGACGCAACACACTGGCACATGCACTTCGATGGCTCAAAGATGGCATCTGGCTTGGGAGCCGGCATCGTGCTCTCCTCCCCCAAGGGCGACCGGCTGCGCTACGCGCTTCAAATCCACTTCGCCGCCTCCAACAACGTCGCCGAGTACGAAGCCATCGTCCATGGCCTCCGGCTGGCTAAAGAAATCGGCATCCGGCGCATCCTCTGCTTCGGCGACTCCGATCTGGTGGTCCAGCAAGTCTCCGGCGAGTGGGATGCCAGGGACTCCAACATGGCCAGCTATCGCAACCTGGTCCAACAGATGACCGGCAACTTCGACGGCTGCGAGTTCCTCCACGTCCCCCGCAATGAGAACGAGGGGGCCGATACTCTAGCCAAGCTTGGTTCCAGCCGGCAAGCAATCCCAACCGGCGTCTCCCTCGAGCACCTGCGCAACCCGTCCATCAAGCCGTCTCCGGATTCGGAGTCCATCTTCGTCCCAGCCGACCCAACAGCCCGTCGCCCGGCCCCAGGGACTGCCGGTTCCGGCTCGGGGGCTGCCTGCTCTAGCTCGGGGACTGCCGGCTCCGGCTCGGGAGGAGCTGGCTCCAGTTCGCTGCCTCCCGACCCGGCCGAACCCGCGCAAGCGGCCGTCCTCACGGTGCTAGAGGCGCCGTCTTGGGCCCAACCAATCCTCGCGTTCCTGGCGAACGGCGAGCTCCCGGCGAACGAGGTCGAGGCTCGGCAGGTGCAACGCCGGGCTTCCGCCTACAGCATCATCAACCGCGAGCTCGTCAAGCGCAGCACAACCGGCGTCTTCCAGCGATGCGTCGAGATGGCCAAGGGTCTCGAGATCTTGCTCGATATCCACCTGGGCGAGTGCGGGCACCACACCGCCTCCCGGTCCCTGGTGGCTAAACCACTCCGCCACGGCTTCTACTGGTCGACTGCACTGAAGGACGCCGAGGAGCTAGTTCTCAAGTGCAAGGGCTGCCAGCGCTTCAAGGCCCAGAGCCACCAGCCGGCTTCGGCGCTCCAAACCATCCCCATTGCGTGGCCCTTTGCCGTCTGGGGCCTCGACATGGTGGGACCCTTCAAGACCGCTCGGGGCGGCATGACACACCTTCTGGTGGCCGTCGACAAATTCACCAAGTGGGTCGAAGCAAGACCGATCCAGAAACTCGACGGCCCCACGGCCGTCAAGTTCATCACCGACATCGTTGTCCGCTACGGCATCCCCAACAGCATCATCACCGACAACGACACCAACTTTGCCAAAGGCGCGCTAGCGCGTTACTGCTCCGTCTCCGGCATCCGGCTTGACCTGGCCTCCGTCGCCCACCCTCAGTCCAACGGCCAGGCGGAGCGGGCAAATGGCCTCATCTTGGCCGGCATCAAGCCGCGACTCGTCGAGCCGCTCGTACGTTCACCCGGCAGCTGGATCGATGAGCTGCCGGCCGTCCTATGGAGTATCCGGACCACCCCCAACCGCTCAACCGGCTTCACTCCATTCTTCCTCGTCTACGGGGCCGAGGGGATCATCCCCACGGATCTCGAGTTCGACTCACCTCGGGTCACCCTGTACACGGAAGTGGAGGCCGCGGCAGCACGCGAAGACGGCGTCGATCTGCTCGAAGAGGCGCGCCTGCTGGCCCTCAGCCGGTCGGCCATCTATCAACAGAGCCTGCGCCACTACCACAGCAAGAAGATCAAGCCCCTCGCTTTCCGCGAGGGCGACCTCGTGCTCCGGCTGATCCAGCGGACAGCCGGCTAGCACAAGCGGTCCTCCCCATGGGAGGGTCCCTTCATCATCAGCAAGGCCTTGCGCAACAATGCGTACTACCTCATCGACGCGCAAAAACGAAGCAAGCGCAAGAGAGCGCCTCCGGCGAAGAGACGGAACGGTCCTGGAACGCGGAGCTCCTTCGCCCGTTTTACAGTTGAACCATGTATGTATGTATCACTACCCCTTTTGGAAATTAATGAAAGCAGCAGGTCCCCCGAACGACACTCGGGGGCTACCTTTTCATCTCTACCGAGTTCTTGCGCACTTTTCCGCATTCCCCCCCCCCCCCCCCCACCGGGTCGGCACGGCCGGCTCGGGGGCTCGGGGGCTCGCCGGCTAGCCCGCGCCGAGTTCTCCTCAACCCGATCTGTAACGTGCGTACCGCCGAAGCCCTCTCTGCCATAAGCCACAGACCGGCTCCCGGCTGTTCAAGGCTGGCAAGAGCCAAAGGCTGCAAGCATCCGCACGCGAAACACGGCCAAGAACGAACAACCGGCTCGGCTAGCCCGGCTCCTCTCACTTCACGCTCTGCCGCACAAACCGGCTGCGCTCCAGCCGGCCTCGCAAGCTGCAGCCAGCCGGCCCAGTGGGTGTTTCGCTTGCGCTCAAATCCTAAGGCCCAAATACTAGGCGCTCTCTTCTGAGTCTGGCTCCTCGTCCCAGCTACAGACCGGCTCCCGGCTGTCCGGCTGGCGGGGAGAAGGACGAAGGCGGAAGCAAACAGGAAAACAGCTAAGGGAAAAGAACAAAAGCGAAACTGTCACACGACAGGCGCAAGCACACAAGAGAAACATATTTTCATATATACAGCCAGGCCCGCGGCCGGTAGTTCATTACATTAAACTTACAGCCCCCCAGTGGGTGGATCTGCCGGCTAACAAAATCTCCGAGTTCAAAAGAAACAGGAAAAAATAAAAGCCCTAAACTGCGGCTTCGTCGGCATCGCTCGGCGCTGGGTTCTCCGTGGTGGCGGTGTCGTCCAGCTCGTCAGCGTCGTCGGCCCTGTCGGCGATCGTCTCGGCCGAGCTGCCCTCTGGGTCCTCGAGCTCCAGGCCGAAGTCATCGGCGGGAAGCTCCGCGCCGTCCGACGCCCGCTCCGGCACGAAGTTGCCATACAGGGCGAACGACGCGATGTCGCTAGCCAGCACGGCGATAGCCGTCTCCCGCTCCGCCAAGTCTGCCTCTGCCCCAGCCCTCCGAGCGCGCAGTTGGTCCAGGCGGATGGTGGGATACCAAGACAGCACGACCCCGAGCGCCATGTTTGCGCCGGCTCGAGCTGCGGAGGCCCTCCACGCGCTGAGCCGCGCCGCTCCGGCCTCCAGCCAGCGCGCCAGCCGGCTCACGCTGCTCGGCGCCACCGCACCCGGCCACAGCGCGGCCACCATCAACAAACCGGCTTCGAATAGCCGGTTCATCTGGCGCTCCACCGCCTCTAGGCGAGCCTTGGCGGCCACGGTGATCTCCGCCACCGACCAGGCGGCGTACTCCTCGACAGCGGCCCCACCGTCATCTGCTCCTGCCGGTGGGCGTTCACCGCCGCCTCGGCCGACCCCTGGGTCTCAGGGAAGAACCCTGGAAGAAAAGGGGAAGAAGATTGACCAAGACGCCAAAGGGCGGAAAACAGAAAGAAGCAAAAGACGCAACTGAAAACACTTACGCATGAGGAGCTCGTCGATGTAGAGCGCATCTTGCAGCGCCTCCCGCTCCCTCGCCGCCAGCGCGTTGGCGCTGCGGTCGCGGTCCGCCTGGAGCTGGCTGACCTCCTTGGCGGCCTTCTTCGCTGCCTCCTCCTGCCGCGCCGCCGCTTGACGGCGTTCTTTGGCAAGCCGGTCCAGCTCGGCCTTATGGGCGGCGGCGGCTTCGTCCCTCTCCCGGACTGCCCGGGCCGCCTCCTCCTGCAGCCGGTCGCGCTCCGCGGCCGCCTAGTCATGGAGCTAGCTGGCTTCCGCCAGTTGGCGTCGGAGCGTCTCCATCTCCGCTGGGTCAACTACAGCGGCTGCGCATCCGGACCCGGATTCCGGTCAGAAGCCAAGCAAGAAAGCAAAAACAAGAGGCCAAGAAGATCCGACCCGGCTGCTGCGCAAACCGGCCCGGATCTCGGGGGCTACACCCAGTAGGAGCGCTGGCGCGCCCCCACTGGAAGAACGCAAGAAAGAAGTTGGAAATAGTACCTCTGACCTGACGAAGTTCCCCCTCCTTGGCCGCCAGCTGGTCCCTGGCCGCGCGGTACCGGCCCAGGTGGCGGTTGTACGCCGCCACCCGCTGGTCGTAGATGGACTGCAAAGAAGACAAAAGTCAAAACACGGACGCCTGAGAAGGCCCGACCCGCCTGCTACGCAGCCGGCCCGGGCCTCGGGGGCTACACCCAGTGGGTGCGCTGACGCGCCCCCACTGTTAAGCGACCAAGCCGGTCGAAAAGAAAACAAAAAGCAAGAAGGCACGAAAAGCAAAAGAACTCACCGCGAAGGTCTGCTCCAACTGGCGCAGCCGACCGCTCTCCGCCTGGGCAAAGCTCTGCCACTGGTTGTGATGGTTGGCAATCTGCAGCCGCAGAGAGTCCACCGCCGCGTCCAGCTCGCTCCGGGGGGCGCCGCTCGTCGCCTCGCTGGAGCTCGCCGCCCAGGTCCGCTGCGGCTGAACGGCGGACCCGGCGCTGGTTCCGCTGCCGGCCGGCCTCGATTCGAGGCTTAGCCCCACGGCCCGCGGCTCCGTCGTCACCAGGGCGCGCGAGCTCTCACGCGCGGTCTCCGTCCTTGGCGGTGGCGCTCCTCCTCCGCTCGGCGCAGCTTCTGGCTCGCGGTCGCGTCCTCCTCCGCCTCCGGCTCCGTCGACCAGTTCTGCAGCCGGCGGCACCTCTTGGTCGGCCGTCAGGTCCGCCTCCGGCTCGCGGTCGCCGGATTCGCCGCGACCGGCTGTTTCCTCGGCGGCCACACGAGCATCCGCCTCCGCCCGGCGGGCCGGATCACGCACCGTCTTGGAGCGATGCTCCGCGACCGGCGATGGCGGCGGCGACGACGCCGTCCACTCCGGCCATGCGGTCTTCTCCGCGACCCGCGCTCGCCTCGCCATGACCTCGGCCACGGCGACGCTCCATGCTTTGGTCGACGCCTCGGCCATCTCCTTCTCGGCCTCGGCTCGGGCCCTCCAGGCGTCCCGCTCGGCGTCCTCCAAGGCGGAGCCGGCTTGGCGGGCCGCGAGCACCTCTTCGGGGGTCTCCCCCGCCTCGCTCTCCCCCGTACCGCTTCGGCCCTATCGCCGGTCGGCCTCCTCCGCGGCCGCCGCTGCCGTGGCAGCTTCCGCCAGCTCGAGCGCGCTCCTGGTCGACGCGAGAGAGAGATGAAGAAGAAGAAAAGAAAAGAAAGCGGCAACTCCAACTGCAAAAAAGAAACTTACCCTATGGCCACGGGAACCGCTCGCGTCGGGCCCGCCGGCGGCGCCATCCGGCGCGCCCTCTTGGCGGACCTCTTCAGGGTGCCCGTCTGCGCCACTACCAGGCGCTTCGCGGCCGGCTGCGCCTCGACCGACTGCTTCCCATGCGGCCGGCTTGAGCCAGCCGGCTCCCCAGGAGCCCTCCTCTGCCGTCCCCTGGGGGCGGCCCCGTCGCCCGCCTCTGCGCCCTGAGGAGCTGCATCGCCCGTCCCGTCCTCGTCATCTTCATCGTCATCCGGCCAGTCCCGCAAAACATCCGGGATCAGAGACTTACCGGTTTGAGCGGAGTCGCCGGCTTCCGCGTCCGCCGGATGCTCCTCGCCGCCTTCGGCTCCTGCGTTGCCAGCCTCCCCGTCCTCCGGGTCCGACTCGACCCGGTCCGGCTGCAGAACCAAGGGACTCGGGCCGTCATTCACCAGCTGGCTCGGGAAGCGCTGCAGCCGTCCCCGGGCATCAGGGCGCATGAGAAGGGCGGACGCGGCGAAGAACAAGGACCTGAGACTTAGCGCTGGCGCCGGGTCGTCCCGGCTATATGGCTCCTTGCTGAACTGCCACTCCTTAACCTAGAGCCCGGCAGCAGAGACGTCATTGACGCGCACGGCGATCTCCTCTGCCGTCAACTCCTTCGTCGACAGCCGGCAGGGGTCGCGCCGGCCGCTCATGTCGCAGATCCGGTGCGGCCGCCTCTGCAGCGGCAGCACCCGGCGACCGATGAAGGCAGCGATGAGGTCCACGGCGGTGAGCCCCTCGCGGTCCGTCATCTCCTTGATCCGGCTGCAGATCCCCAAGATCTCCGCGGAGGGGCTCTTCGGGTTGTGCCCCCAGTTCAGCTTCTCAGCCGGAGGCGCATCGACGAATGGAGGGAGGTTGATCCGGTCGTTGGCCGGGTTCACGTTCTTCACATAGAAGAAAGATTTCTGCCACTTTTTGGCGGATTCCTCGAGCGGCAGCTTCGGGAAAGGGCCCGCCGTCCGGGTCACCGCCACGGCCGCCCCGCACTCGGCCATGACGCCGGCTGCCGCTCCTTGCTACTTGAGGTAGAACAGCCGGCACAACAGCTCCACGTACGGAAGGATGCCGACGTAGCCCTCGCACAGCGTTGCGAAGCCGGCGAGCTGCAGAATGGCGTTCGGCCCCAGGTGGTGCGGCTGGAGGCCGAAGAAGGTGAGGAAGCGCCTGAAGAAGACGCTCGCTGGGAGCCCAAGCCCGCGGAGGAAGTGGGTGTAGAACACCACCACCTCGCCACTCCACGGTTTCGGCGCCGTCTCCTCGCCGGGCGCGCGCGCCTCCACCTCCGCCGCCGGTGGCAGCCGCCTCGTATGGCGAAGATACTCGATGTCATCATCGGTGACCACCGACCCCTCCCACGAGCCCTTCGGCGGCGCCATTGGCGAGAGCGGGAGAAGCACGGAAGAGGAAGAGAGAAAGCAGCGATGGAGCGAGGAAGCAACGACCGCGCGAGTCGCAGCACAGTGCGGTGGCGAGCCTGGCGGGTGACGGTGCGCGGACGACGGCGAGCGGCAGCGATGTGCGCGAGAAGGAAGGAGGGGAGGCGGAAGCGAAGCGACGGGCGGGGGCAGAGGAGCGAGTGCCTTGGCCTCTCCCCCTCCTCTCCCATTTAAAGACCACGGTCGAACGTGGGGGAGTGGGATCGTTTGCGCTCACGATCCCCACTCCCCCGCCATACACGGGCGCGTTAAAGCCACGCCTCAACTGCCTCGAGAACTCCAACAGGCGCTGGCGGCCGCAGTAAATCCCGCGGGCGGGCCAAGGCCGTGGCTCGATGGGGCCCAGTCCACCGCGATGTCTCGTCGCGCGCGTGGCCTGGCAGGCCTCTTCAGCCGCTGGGCTGCATGTGGCAAGAATTCGTCTGGCGACCGGCGCGCTCCCCCGTACCGGCAGGACCAGCCGGCCGAGCCATTCAGACTCCAGCAAAGATCAAGTACCTCGACCCGGCTCCCGGAAGCCGGCGAACGGCGACCTCGAGCCGGCGCTACCACGACAGTTGTCACGCAACCGCACTCCTTCGGGGGGGATAAGCTGCAAAGCCTCTCCCGCTTGGAGCCGGCGAGCCTTCACAGCTTCGGGGAGTACTGTCGGGGGAATGACCCCCGGGTAGGCAAGCGAACCCGGAGCTCCTTTTTGAAAAACATCGGGGCAGCCCGTGCCCCTCCCCGCCGGCTGGCAAACCGACCGGCTTCTCAGTGCTAGCCGGCTAGGCCCGGCCCCGGGCCGGGTCCGGCTGGCCGCTAGCCGGCTGGCGATAGGTCGGCGGCCGTCCCATCGCGTCTGGCGACAAGACAGCCCCCCACGAGGGGAGAACATGGCTACAGTGCAATCCGTCTCGGGAGGGCGCGCCGGCAAAGCTGCCAACCCTGTTGACGCGACGGCCGGTGTCAGCGCCAGCGCGCCGGTGCAGCCCCCCGCGAAGCCGCCTACTCTGGTACGCCTCTGCAGAGCACGCACGCGTCGTCTACTCCTGCATGCCTCGGCAGAAGCGTGCACGCGCCGACCACTCCTGTACGCCTTTGTAGAAGCGCGCACGCACCGTCCGCTCCGTGACGCTCGAAGTGACGGGCCACAGCGTCGAATGCCCTCGGGCGCCGCAGCCGGCGGGGCCCAGCAGCCGGCGGGCCCACGGCCAGCTCCAGACGCCGACGCCCGGGTCCCGGCGCGCGTAGTTTACTCATGTAACCCTGGGGGGGTCGGGCTATAAGACCCCCCAGGAGGCCTCCATGCAGGGAGGTCGAGAGAGTTCGCATTCTGGTTGGCTACTTGGTTCATTCCTTCTTCCCCGACATACACACCCACATGGGAGAGGCTGGACGAGGACCTAGCTCTTTCTGCCTCCTCCACTCAAACAGCTCCAGGAGCACCATTGTAACCATTGTGGCCTCTGAGCCTATCAACCCACTCGGCAGGACTAGGGGTGTTACCTCTCTGGAGGGCCCCGAACCTGGGTACGTCTTGTGTCTCTCGCATGCGCGTGCCAACCTCGCTTCCGGAACCCACCGGCGTCCTCACGCAGCCCCCCACTTTTAGCCATCTCATGGCATCTGCCGTGATTTCACCACGACACCCTAGTAAGCCTCCACTAGGCTAGCTCATTGATCAAAGATGGTTAGGGTTTCCTAACGATAGACATGAGTTGTCATTTGATAACGGGATCACATCATTAGGAGAATGATGTGACGGACAAGACCCAACCGTAAGCTTAGCATTTGATCGTATCACTGAGTTTATTGCTATAGCTTTCTTCATGTCAAGTATCTATTCCTAAGACCATGAGATCATGCAACTCCCGGATACCGGAGGAATACTTTGTGTGCTATCAAACTTCACTTCGTCACTTCGTAACTGGGTGATCATAAAAAAAAGACGTGATTTTTTTTACTATTCACGTACTGTTCACGTACTGACAGTTGAAAAAAAAACAGAGAGAAAGAAAGAAACGAGCGAAACAGTGGCTGAACATTGTTGCTATCTATTGCACTGTTGGATTTGTATTATCTTGCGATTGTGCACTAGTAGAATTGAGCAATCTTGTGCCTGTTTACATTGAGCATTGCTAGTGTCTCTCTAGTGCATTGCAACACATCCTGTTTTTATAGTTGCTTTGCCACATTTTTCTCCACCGTGTGTGTTTTCCTTGGGTGTTTGTTCACACGATCAGCACTAGGACTTATCTTCGGTGTTGTTAGGTATCCAAACCAAGCTCCACCATATACCCTGCTTTGTCGTGTGATTGCTCTTATACCCGGGTATTCACTTCATCACATCCGTGCATTAGTCATCCATCCGAACGGGTAAGCATTGCTATTCACTTTGGAACGGTAAGATTTCCTTTTCTTGTCAGTTTTGAGTGAGTTGTGAGTGTGCCACCAACCAGATTTTGATTTTTGCACTAACCGACTAATCATGTCTTCTAGTGATGTTGATGTGCTGCAGAAAAAGGCTGATGACGAGTGTGTTTCCTGGAAGGACCATGAAGCTCTCCGCGTTCATTTGACAGGGGTTATCGATAGATCCGCTGAAAAAATTGAGGCTGATATTCATGTTATACAAATGAAAGTGGACGCAACTGACACTACCATCAATGCTATGCAAACACAAGTCAATGCTCTCCAACTAAGTATACAGCAGTTGACCACTTCAGTCAATGGGCTACGTGTCGCTATTGAGCAACGCCAACATGACGGTCATGACGATGCTGATAGTGTCCATGACGACAATGACAACATGGTGGGTAATCATGGCCGTGGGCGTGACTTGCAAGGGCATGGTCATCTACCACTACGTGGTGCTCGGCGTGTACCGCTTCAGGAGGATGATGGTTTGGGCAAGCCCAAGTTCACGATTCCTAGATTTGAAGGCTTCACTGATGTCGAAGAGTATCTCACTTGGGAGCTTAAGATGGAGAAATTATGGCGTTTGCATGATTATACTGAAGATAGGAAGGTCAAGCTTGCTTCTTCTGAATTTGATGGCTATGCATTGCGTTGGTGGGATAGCGTTGTGAGTACCCGTCGCGATGACAATGAACTTCCTGTTCGCACATGGCGTGAGATGAAGGCGGTTATGAAAGCTCGTTTTGTTCCCACTAATTACTTGCGGACAGTTTATGATAAATTGACACAATTGAAGCAAGGTTCCATGACGGTTGATGCATATTACATGGAGATGGAGATGTTGATGCAGCGTGCTCGAGTAAGAGAATCTGTTGAGATGACTATGCAACGTTTTCTCCATGGGCTGAAATATAACATTAAGGGTATTGTTCGGCATCACCAATACAATACAATGAACGAGCTACTCCATCATGCAAGAGAAGCTGAGTCCCAGTTGGCCGAAGAAGCTCACATTAAAGGCCGTTATACTACAGCTGGGCGGTTCTCCAACAGAACACAGCCGCCCCCTAGTGAGGGCGCTGCCAGCCGCCCCTCTTCTTCTGCAACCAAACCAGCCTCCACTGTTCCACAATCAAAGCAACCTGCTGCTCCTGCTGCTAGCTCAGGTTCCAATATGTCTACAGCCCGTAATAGAGATATGCTCTGTCATACATGTGGAGGCAAGGGACACTTCAAGAGAGAGTGCCCAAATAGAAAAGTGATGATTGTGAACGATGACAATGAGTATGAGACTGGAGATGATGCTGATCCATATGCTTCAGATGACGATGGGTACACACGTGACGACGGCATAGATGCTTTTGCTTCTCCAGCACCTACTATTGTTGTCTCGCAGCGTGCTCTTAGTGTGCAGTCACATGTAGATTCATAGCGTTGCAATTTGTTCCAAACAAAAGCACTAGTTGGCCCCAACAAAGCTTGCAAGGTGATCATTGATGGAGGTAGATGCCGCAATCTTGCAAGCAAGGAGTTATGTGCCAAGCTAAATCTGAAATATTTACCTCACCCCAATCCATATTAAGTACAATGGTTGAGTGACAATGGTGAGATGAAGGTGAGTCATATGGTGCGCGTGAATTTTGAGATAGGACCATACACGGATTCCATTGAATTTGATGTGGTGCCTATGACTGTTTGCCATCTTTTATTGGGTCGGCCATGGCTCTATGACCGCCATGTGCAACACAATGGCCGTGCCAATACTTATCACTTGGAGTTCAAGGGCAAGAAAATAAATCTGCAGCCTATGTCACCACAGCAAATTGTCACTGAGTCTCGTCAGAAAACAGAAGTGAATATCGAACAGCCACCTGCACGAGAGAACAATGTAAAAGCCGTGAGTGATAATATAACGAAAAGTGCGAGAGAGTCTAGTTTGCTTATATTAGCCACCAAAGAAGACATGAGAGAATTTCGAGAGGATCCTATAGCCCTGCCTCTTGTGCTTATGTACAAAGGCAAGGTTTTAGTTTCTAATGATACGCAATCTGTTTCTCTTGGTGTGTCTACTGTTTTGCAGGAATATGGCGATGTGTTTCCGGAGGAGGTACCATCGGGGCTGCCACCATTGCGTGGAATTGAGCACCAAATTGATCTCATACCCAGCGCCACCCTCCCCAACCGAGCGCCATACAGGACCAATCCCGAAGAAACGAAGGAAATACAGAAGCAAGTGCAAGCACTACTAGACAAAGGGTATATTCGTGTTTCTCTTAGTCCTTGTGTTGTTCCTGTTATTTTGGTGCCTAAGAAAGATGGTACATGGCGCATGTGCGTAGATTGTAGAGTTATTAACAACATCACTATTCGATATCGTCATCCTATTCCACGCTTAGAGGATATGCTAGATGAATTGAGTGGTGCTGCTGTTTTCTCTAAGATTGATTTGCGTAGTGGTTACCATGAAATTCGGATGAAGGAAGGCGATGAATGGAAAACTGCTTTCAAAACTAAATTTGGTTTATATGAGTGGTTAGTTATGCCTTTTGGTCTTACTAATGCACCTAGTACCTTCATGAGATTAATGAATCATGTTTTGCGTAAGTTTATTGGTCGTTTTGTGGTTGTATATTTTGATGATATACTTATTTACAGCCGCAATGAATCTGAACATTGTGATCATATTAGACAGGTTTTGCAAGTGTTGCGTGATAATAACTTGTATGTTAATCTTGAGAAGTGCACATTTGCAAAAGATAAAGTGATATTTCTGGGATACGTTGTTTCTCAGCATGGGGTAGAAGTAGATTCATCTAAGATTGAAGCAATTCAAAATTGGCCTACTCCCATGAATATTAGTCAAGTACGAAGTTTTTACGGTCTTGCTGGTTTCTATCGTCGTTTTGTGAAAGACTTTAGTACTATTGCTGCACCATTGAATGAATTAACAAAGAAAGGTGTGCCTTTTGTGTGGGGCGTAGCCCAAGATCATGCTTTTGACGAGCTGAAACGTTTACTTACTTCTGCACCATTACTTGCATTACCAGATTTTTCCAAACAATTTGAGGTTGAATGTGATGCTAGTGGTATAGGTATTGGTGGTGTGTTGATGCAAGAAGGTAGACCTATTGCTTATTTCAGCGAGAAACTTTCTGGTGCTAGACTGAATTATCCTGTTTATGATAAAGAATTGTATGCGCTTGTTAGAGTTCTTGAGATTTGGTAACATTATCTATGGCCAAAAGAATTTATCATACATTCTGATCATGAAGCATTGAAGTATTTGAAAGCTCAATCAAATCTGCATCGACGCTTAGCTAAATGGGTTGAGTTTATTGAGTCTTTTCCGTATATCATTAAGCATAAGAAGGGAAAAGATAACATTGTTGCTGATGCTCTATCTAGGAAGAACATGCTCTTGACACATCTCGATGTTCAAATTCCTGGTTTAGAGAGTTTGTGTGATTTGTATGCAACTGATCATGATTTTGCTGAACCATATCGTTTATGTTTGCTTCGAAATGCATGGGAGAAATACCACATCCATGATAGATACTTGTTTCGAGCTAACAAACTTTGTGTTCCAGAATCGTCCGTCCGTTTGCTATTGTTGCAGGAATCACACGCAGGAGGATTGATGGGTCACTTTGGGCGTGAGAAGATGTTGCTCACGCTGGCTGATCACTTTTATTGGCCCAAGATGAGGCGTGACGTGGACAGGTTTGTTCGGCGCTGCATTACATGTCACAAGTCCAAGTCAAAACTGAAGCCTCACAGTTTGTATACGCCACTACCTACACCTACCACACCATGGGAAGATATAAGTATGGATTTTGTGTTAGGTTCCCACGCACTAAAAGAGGTCATGATTCTATATTTGTGGTAGTGGATAGATTTTCTAAGATGGCACATTTTATTGCATGCCACAAAAGCGACGATGCGTCGCATATTGCTAACCTGTTTTTCAGGGACATCGTACGCTTGCATGGAGTGCCAAAGACAATTGTTTCTGACAGGGACCTGAAGTTTATGAGCTACTTCTGGAAGACATTGTGGGGAAAGCTAGGAACAAAGTTGTTGTTCAGCACTACATGTCACCCACAAACTGATGGTCAAACGGAGGTGGTGAATCGCACATTGTCCCAATTGCTGAGAGTTGTGATCAAGAAAAATCTGCGTGAGTGGGAGGAGTGTTTGCCACTTGTTGAGTTCGCTTATAACAGGGCTGTGCATTCTACCACCCAGCTTTGTCCTTTTGAGGTGGTGTATGGTTTCAAACCAATTACACCACTAGATTTGCTGCCTCTTCCATTGCATGAGAGGGTTGATATGGAGGCATCAAACAGAGCAGATTATGTGAAGAAGATTCATGAGAAGACACGGGAGGCTATTGAGAAGCAAGGCAAGAACATTGCTGCTGCACGAAACCAATCAAGAAGAAAGTTTTGTTCCAGCCTGGCGATATGGTGTGGGTGCATCTTCGCAAGGACAGGTTTCCACAGTTGAGACGTTCTAAACTTCGGCCGCGTGGTGCTGGTCCTTACAAGGTGTTAGCCAAGATAAATGACAATGCCTACTCGATTGATATTCCTATTGCTGACTTTGGTGGCGTTAGCAACAGTTTCAACGTTGCTGATTTGTCTCCATGTGATGTCGATGACCTTGGAGCGTCGGGGTCGATGCCTTTTGAAGGGGGGGAGGATGATGAGGATATCCCTACTATGGTTCCCTCTCTACCTCATGAAGATAAACAACCTGTTGCTGCAAAGAAGATGTCCAATGATGAAATCAGGATTGGCCCAATTACAAGAGCTCGTGCTAAGTTACTAGAACAACAGGTGAATTCTCTCTTAGTTGATAATGCTATTTATTTTAATGAGAGCTTTATACTGCCTAAATCCTTGTGTATGTGTCATTAGGTACATTGGAGAGGAAGGCATGGCACAAGGGAGCAAGGAGGCATTGCAGCTGGGAAGGGAGGAAGACCCTGCAGTTTCCAGGGCGGTAGTACCGCCCCACACAAGCGGTAGTACCGCCCCAGTACTACCGTCCTAGTACCGCTTAGGAAATTTCTTCTGGAATCCAAGCGACCCCAAGCGGTACTAAAGCGGCACTAAGTATTTTTAGAGCGGAAGTACCGCTTAGGAGCGGTAGTACCGCTTGCTATAAGCGGTACTACCGTGCTGCCTGCGCGCAGACTTTGGGGCTGACGGCCCGTGTACCCCTTCGATCTATCTTAGGATATAAATACCCTTCCTTAGGGTTAGTTAGAGGCAGACCACGTTTAAGATAAACCCTAGTTCTTGAGATTGCTTGTAAGCATTCATCTTGAATCCTCATCTCCAATTCGTATCGATCTGGAGATCATATACTGCAAGTCAAGTGTAATCTGCTGTTCCATTGGGAATTAGTATATTGCAATTATACCGTTTCGTGGTCGACGGCTACGTGCGCAAGTGTGTGACGTTGTGAATATCCAAAGGGTTGAGACCATTTGCATTGGCATCAGGGATCAAGCGAGGGAGAGTTCATCGGCGACATACAAGTTATCTATCATCTTCATCATCACCACCGCCGCTTACAGAGAAGATCGGGACACCCCATATCAAAGACTCCATGGGTGTTAGATTCATAACTATGTAAGCTAGATTATTGACTCTAGTGCAAGTGGGAGACTGTTGGAAATATGCCCTAGAGGCAATAATAAATTGGTTATTATCATATTTCTTTGTTCATGATAAAGGTTTATTATTCATGCTATAATTGTATTGACCGGAAACTTAAATACATGTGTGAATACATAAACAAATACAATGTCCCTAGTAAGCCTCTACTAGACTAGCTCATTGATCAAAGATGGTTAAGGTTTCCTAACCATAGACATGAGTTGTCATTTGATAACGGGATCACATCATTAGGAGAATGATGTGATGGACAAGACCCAACCGTAAGCTTAGCATTTGATCGTATCACTGAGTTTATTGCTATAGCTTTCTTCATGTCAAGTATCTATTCCTAAGACCATGAGATCATGCAACTCCCAGATACCGGAGGAATACTTTGTGTGCTATCAAACGTCACTTCGTAACTGGGTGATCATAAAGATGCTCTACTTGTTAACTGGATGAACTTTCTTTTTCTTCCACCTTTCAAGACTTAACTGCGGAGTAGAAACACGAAATGAAGAGTTGTTTACTGCATTCAACCAAGAGATATTCATGAATTCTTGTTTCTATAATTGATCTGCTTTTTTGTGTTCAGTGGTGGCGCCTTGACAGTATACATTGCAGAAAAGAAAGAGGAAATAACCTCCAACACTAAGATTGAATTGCTTTGGTATTACCTTCCTTTCATAAGCCTTGCCAAAATCGTTCAAAGATAGGCCGACCCTGTTGTCCTGATCAGCTGATGCAATCCTGAACATCTGCCCGAAAAAATAGTTATTCAAAAAAATTTTATACATCTACAGCATCAGCTGATGTTACTTTTGCAAGTGATAAACAGCCTCTTGTATTTTTAGTTGGTTTCTTAATATAGAACTGAGATATATTTTTAGTTCTGCAGAATTGAGATTTTTTTTACTTGAGGAGAAAAGGCAATATCCTGAAAATTACACAGGAACCTCAACACAAGTGACATACTGATGCTAATCTGACACTGCATCGTTTAACAAAACATCACCATGAATTCCACCCAAAGAAACAAGCTGATCCTGTAAGTATGAAAGTTAACAAAACAACAGCAAGGGATAATGACAGCCACAGCGTAGAAACAAGAAGTTTTATACTATGCATCCCGAGCTCAGGTAAATTAACAACCACAGCATGGCAAACCTCAACAACAAATAGGGCCCAAACCTGTTTTTCTGCAGCTCCACGCTACCTATGATTGTGATATTGTGTTCATAGACGAGCAGTAGGATTGTGATAATTTTTAATATAGGAACAATTTTGAATCATGGCCATAGCACCTACTGCTACAAGGCAACTGAAACCATGACATCTTCACAAATTTGAGGATTTAGAAACTGCCAAGCATCCAAGACGTATCACGACAACATAAATATACTGGGGTGAGTCTACGAGATCCCAAGAATAGATTAAAAGGGCGCGCGACAACAATTAAATCTCCTGCATCAGGAACCACCACGGGGTGAGCTAATCGATTTTTAACTAACCTTCGTTTACGATTTTCAAACAACTGAATCTTATTCCCTGGTGGTTCAGAGCGGATCACCTTCGATTTTGTGCGTGATCTACTTTGCTGATCACGGCAACTTGTGGTCTCGTAGGATGATTTTGAATTTGAACGAGAGAGACAGAAAGAGAGATATAGAGAGAGAGGGGTTGCTTCCTTCACTTTTTGCGTGGAAGAGGAGATTGAGCCAATAGGTGGGGTAAGTTTTGCTCTGCGTGAAAGATGCAACATGTTTTTCGGAGCGAGCACATGTGTTAGGTGAACTAGAGCCGTCGTACTGACATGTGGGCTCTCCAACGGTATGTCTGTCTAACTTGTGGGGCCACCTTTCCCGCGTGAGAGGCGAAGTCCTAAATGCACCCGAGCCATACTGACATGTGGGCTATCCAAGGGTTGCTCTGAATAAATTGTGGGGTCGGTCGACCATGGACGAATTCCAGATCTCATTACATTCTTCTCCATCTGGCGACGGCTGCAACAGGGGGAGGAGTATCTAGCTCTACCGAGAAACACCCGCAGATTCATCGTTTGATTCCTGCCTCCTCCTCGCTCTTCTCCTAAGGAATTATTGGTTTTCTTCCTACTCGCGTGCGTCTACTATTGAGGTAATCCATTACTTCTCGTACCCACTTTCTTACTCGTCGCCGTGCGTCTCCCGGTGATTCATCGTTTGAACGAAAAACTTTTGGGAGGTAGCGCTTCTGCGAGTTGGTTGGGGATCGTAGTCGTGGAAACACGGAGGTGGGGCGCGAAGCTCGAATCGATTTATTTTTCGAAATCACGGGGCTGATGATCGCTAGTAGGGCTCTTTCGGTTTGCTTCACAGGATAATTGTTATGGGTTATGGGCATTACTTAGAGTTCGGAGTGACATTTGACTCTTCTGACCACAGATTCATCCTGCCAGATGCATGAGTCTTTCAATTTGAGACATGGTTTTGATAGTGTAGTTATGTCTACAACCTAGAGTGCATGAGAAGGTTAAGAACTATCGTGAGCACAACTTAAATTAGTTGCAGAGCTCAATGAGAGAGCAGTGAGAATTCACTCTGTTGATCCCTGTCATAGACAGACGTCGATGAATGTATAAACCTGCAACTTAAAGCAGAGATGCACAAAACTTGTGTCTGTTAATCGAAATAAAATACTAGCAGTTAGTAACTCGGAGTTAACATCCATCTTATCGCTAATTGAGGTGTTAATGACGATGTCACATGACCTATTATGTAGTGATGGATGAGATGGGATCCACTCCACAGCTGTCAGAGACTCAGTCTCAGTCTGTGGATGGCACAGAGATTGTCACACAAGATTTCATGGTCGCTGACCAACTAGAAACGGAGAGGTTAAGGATTGAGTCAAAACGTGCAGTGCACGAAAAGCTCGTTGAGGAGTACAGGAGGAAGAAGCACCTTTCTGGCTCGAAGTAGGTGTTTTTTTCGTGCTTCCCATTTGTGTTGATGCATTTGGTTTACAAATAAGTACTTCTCATTCTACATTACTTTTTCTTCTTCACTTAATAAGTACTTCCCATAAGTTTTCATCTAAGCTTCTCTTGCAAAAGTATATTGCATACTCATGTATGTTTTATAAATACATATGTTCAAAAGTCATTTTCTATTTTCCTTTGCAGGAGTGTTACAATAGCTGAGTATGAGGAAGAGTTTAGCACAAAGCTGAGCCTGCAGAAGTTCATTACTGTCTGTGAGAAGCTGACAGAAGCTCAGAAGCAACTTGTCAGAGATATTGGCTTTGGATACCTTCTGGATCTGTGCTGCCGCCGGGAGCTTCCGAGGTGTTTGGTTCGGTGGCTTGTCCGCTACTTTGATGGCCCCTCTAGAAGTTTCATCTTGCCTAGTGGATTTAGATTCTCTGTCAATTCTTACACTGTGCACTGCATCCCGAGGATACCATTGGGAGGTCAAATTATCCCTAAAAAGTGTTCAGATGCTTTCAGGTGTCAGCTTAAATCTGGGACTCAGTGTGCTGCGCATGCTCCAAACATCAGAGAGCTGACTGATCTGTTGACCCCGGACCTACTGGGAGAGGTGTTTCAGCGGGTTTTTGTGATGTTTGCAACAGCTGTCTTTCTATGCCCAATGACTTACGACTGCGTCAGCCCGGACTACCTACCGGCTCTCGAAGGACCAACGGCTGATATCTCATCCTATGATTGGTCTGGGGCTATCTTAGACAAGTTGGTGACGTCACTCCAAACCTTCAAGGACAAGGGATTCACAGGCACATTGTGTGGCTGCCTCCTCATTCCAGTGGTTTGTTCACTTCCTTTTTTAATTCTTTACCTTCCAGCCCAGACTTCCTGAGTATGTGGTTCATTTTTGCCTTTTTGTCTCTGGCAGATAAGCTATTTTGATTTTCTCAAAAAAAAAAGATAAGCTATTTTGAGTACCTGGATATAAAGGTTATGGATCTGAAACCTGATCTGCCTGCAAGGCTTATTATCTGGGATACAGACAGTGTTAAGAATTATGCTAACCTAGACAGACTGTCAACAGAAGCCAGAAATTTTGGGAAGCACTGAGTGAGTGTACTTTTTTTTTCTTTGGTCAACTCTTACCTCAACAAAAGGATTTAGCTGCCATACATTAATTTGGCTTGATGCTTATTGTTTTTTTTTTCATCTCAGCTGAAGGATATTAGGCGCACGCCTTTCCACCCATCCACTACCTTTGAAGGGGCATTTTTTCAAATGAGTCCAAAACTAGACGCATACCTGCAACAGTTTGTGCCTGAAGACAAATTATCTTCAGTAAGTGATTTCGAGCTTGTGCCCCTCTATTTTGTTTCAAATTATATTCTCTAGGTTTTTAGGAAACACATACGTGTGCTCCTTGCGTTATTATGTGTGCTCCCATCATGGTTGTACGTGTGCTTCACTACGGTAGGTTAGATGTACTTCATACAGTAGGTTGGGTGTGCTTCCTACAGTTGGTTTCGTGTGCTTGCTGGAATATATTACCTATGATTCGTGCAGTATATTAGGAGTGCTTCCTACAGTAGGCTGGGTGTGCTTCCATAATCAATATAGCTCTGCTACTTGACACAGGTTAGCTGTGCTTCGGCCCTAATTATACATGTGCTCCCTACACTAGGTTAGCCGTGCTTCATTCAATAGGTTGGGTGTGCTTTGTCCAGTAGATTTGTTGTGCTTGCATGAATGTGTTAACTATGATTCGTGTAGTTTGCTAGCTGTGCTTCCTACAATACGTCAGGTGTGCTTCTATGATCATTATAGCTGTGCCAATCCCTGCGGTACTTAAGTCGTGCTTCCCTACGGTAGGTTAGCTCTGCTCTTCATGCTGTAGGTTGGGTGTCCTTCCTCCAGTAGGTTTGTTGCGCTTGCTCGAATATGTTACCAGGCGTTCTTCTTCTTAATTATGGGTATTAAATATGTCTGATGTTTTTTTGTTACATTTGCAGGCTAAGGCGAATCTTGGCAAAGTTGTTAATGAAATGTACACAGAACTTTTTTCTCTGATTCAACCCATCATCGAGGACAAATTGGAGAAGGTTCTCTCTCTCGGTGGGGATTTTGGTGCCAAAGAAGTCAAGACCTGTGACCGTGGAGTTTATTGTAACTTCCAGCAAGACACCTCGAATGGGAAAGAAACTTTGTCATCGCTTCCTTCTTCATTTTCATCACTTCCGTCTTATCGCAAGACAATTAGTCAAACTTCCTGTAGCAGTGGCTCAACCAGTGCTGTTGGCGCCACATCATATTCTTTGGAAAATTTAAAGGGCTGTTGTGACACTCCTGACTCAGACTCCATGGATAAGTACAACAAGGAGAAGTTCCATACTCGTCTATCAGCAGAACGTAAAACATCTACTGAGTTCAAGTTGATGTTGGAAGTGAATGAGATCGACTACAACAATGAGGATATTGATGCTGATCTCAGGTCACATCTGGTAGGTGTGAATAACTTCCTGAACAACTGCCTTGATGGCATACCTATCCATGAGCATTTTGTGCCAACGGCTGAAATGTTGAAGAACGAAGAAATCATCTTAACTGGTGAAAATTCCTCCGAGATTACTGTACCAGCTGCAACCCGCGGTTCTGGAGCTCATGCAGACCGCGATTGTGCGACATACCCACTGGATAAGCTCTTGGAGAAAGCAGGCAAAGCTACTGCCACTGAAGAATCCAACTCAGAATCAGTCATTGTGAAACAACAACAACTGCACGGTCCATTGTCACATGAGAATGTTGAATCATCTAGTTCTCTGGTTGCGCAAACATCAGCTATTACTGAACGATCCAGTGGCCCTGACACTGCTGTTAACATCTTTTCAAAAGACATAAAGGAGCTCATTGTATCCAAACCTGCACCCAAGATAGACATTGTTATTGAACAATGTTCTTCTTCACAGACAAAGGCTTAGGTCGATATTCTTTCAACTTTGGAAGACGAGAAGAAGATTAGTGGATCTGAATCCAAGGTTAGTTGCTACCCTGCCCACACAATAGCCAACCCCTGTGGTTCTGGCAGTGATTCTGGCACTGCACTGAATACGGAAAAAACAATTGCATCCGGTAGTAATACTCCATATGTTGATGCCGCACCTATCAATACAAACGACAATGTCATTTCAACAGTACATGCACCATGTACCAAGCATCGAGCTATTGTTCCCAGCGTCAGCGCTACTGTTACCAGAAGCGACCATCAGAATCAAACGGATGTACGGATGCCTACTGACAAGAGGTCCTTACCAGAGTCAGTCAATGCAACAAACGAAAGTATGCCACCTGCCAAAAAAAGAGTTAGGATACTAGAACCTGTAGAAAAGTCACCCAAAGGTGCACCCAATCAGCATGTACTTGTTCAGAATCGTAAAGCACTGCTTCATTGTGACTTCATTGATAATGATGCAATATGGTCTGACCCAGCTATCTATGAACAAGTTGAGAAGGGCATTGAACAAAAGAAAAGGAAAGCCATTTCTCAAGAATGCCAACCTGATACTGTGATGCACTTGTCCAAGCATTCAAGCTCATAAGCGAGATCTAGATTTTCTTATTGTCCGGGGTCATCCATGCCCAGAGGATCAGGCTCCAAGTCATTGTCAAGCAGTAGTCGCCTCTCACAGCCCTTTGATACGTCAAACTCTGTGGGTTTAACTCAAACTGCCTTGTCTGAATGTTTGAAAACAACTGCTTTGTCCCAACACTACCAGCAGCCAGCTCTTGATTTTAATCTCCACTTCTCCCAACCTCCTGATGTTCAGAAGAACAGTGGTTCATAGAGTAGCCAACGCTCACCTTATGGAATAAACAATCAGACTTACCATCAACAGTGCCAGCAGCAACCTGCTGACTATAATTTCCACTTCACCCACCACAATGATGTTCAAAATAACGGACGTTTGCACAGCCACCAACGACCACCTGATGAACTGAACCAACAGCATACACATGGAACCCAGTCTCATGGGCAAATTTATAGTGCCTCAGAACCACAGTTCAACGATATAAACTCTTTCTGCCCTCCTGTACGACATTTTTCCAAAGACATTCCTTCGAGTTCAACCAGCCATCCAGGTGTCGGTATGTCAGCAATGCACATGCAGCAGCAACCACAAGGGCCAGTGCTCCAAACAAACAAGCAGTATAATGAGGGTCGTCAGCGTATCAGTGAAGGTCAAATGAGCTCCCATTGACCTATCTTCCAGCATCATCACCATCCTTCTCAGCTAGAGCAGCCTCAGTTCACTGATACAAGGAATGACTATCAAGATTGCCTTCAAGTCTTGGAAATAAGAGATTCTTCAATCATGGAGAAACATGTGTATGAAACATCGATAATACGCCATATATTGGTGTAAATAACAGGTAATGAGTTAGCTATTCTTGAACTAGTAAAGCTTTGGTCCCTTATTTTATTATTTTAATGTTTTTTGCCAAGCAATTACTGTTTCGGTTTTGTAATATATAAATATACATGTCCTCGTAGTTTGTTTGCGCTACATGTTCTTCTGAGGGCAGCAGATTACGGGGAGACAATATTTTTGCATTTTCAACACTCGCCAACTCTCATGTTAAATCAGAAAATCATGGAAGTTAACGGATGTTTTTTTGGGGGGGGGAGGCAGCCTAAGGATATTTAAAATCAACCGACGCTGGGCTGATCATCGAACCTTCGGTTTATCCATGAAGATCTATGGTTATATGGGCGCATTCGTTATGGATGCGTACTCAGAGTTGCTATTGACAGAACAATTTTATGCACCGCTTATGTCTACTACACAACTTATTCTTGTAGACTCGTGCTGGGCCTCCAAGCGCAGAGTTTTGTAGGACAGTAGCAATTTTCGCTCAAGTGGATGACCTAAGGTTTATCAATCCGTCGGAGGTGTAGGATGAAGATGGTCTCTCTCAAACAACCCGGCAACCAAATACAAGAAATCTCTTGTGTCCCCAACACACCCAATACAATGGTAAATTGTATAGGTGCACTAGTTCGGCAAAGAGATGGTGATACAAGTGTAGTATGGATAGTAGAAATATATTTTTATAATCTGAATAAATAAAAACAGCAAGGTAGCAAATGATAAAAGTGAGCACAAACGGTATTGCAATGCTTAAAAACAAGGCCTAGGGTTCATACTTTCACTAGTGCAATCTCTCAACAGTGCTAACATAATTGAATCATATAACAATCCCTCAACATGCGACAAAGAATCACTCCAAAGTTCTTATCTAGCAGAGAACATAAGATGAAATTGTTGTAGGGTACGAAACCACCTCAAAGTTATCTTTTCCGATCAATCTATTGAGCCATCCCTATAAGTGTCACAAACAGCCCTAGAGTTCGTACTAGAATAACACCATATGATACGCATCAACCAACTCTAATGTCACCTAGATACTCCAATGTCACCACAAGTATCCGTGAGTTGATTATTCGATATGCATCAAAACAACTTCAGATTCATATTATTCAATCCAACAGAAAGAACTTCAAAGAGTGCCCCAAGATTTCTACCGGAGAAAGTAGGACGAAAACGTGCATCAACCCCTATGCATAGATTACCCCAATGTCACCTCGGGAATCCATGAGTTGAGTGCCAAAACATACATCAAGTGAATCAATATAATACCCCATTGTCACCACAGGTATTCATATGCAAGACATACATCAAGTGTTCTCAAATCCATAAAAATATTCAATCCGATAATAGTGAAACCTCAAAGGTAAAAACTCAATTCATCACAACAAGATAGAGAGGGAGAAACACCATATGATCCAACTATATTAACAAAGCTTGCGGTACATCAAGATCGTGCCAAATCAAGAACACGAGAGAGAAATCAAACACATAGCTACTTGTACATATCCCTAGCCTCGAGGGTGAACTACTCCCTCCTCGTCATGGTGGTCGCCGGGATGATGAAGATGGCCTCCGGTGATGATTCCCCCTCCGGCAGGGTGCCAGAACAGGGCTCCAGATGGTATTTCGAAGGTACAGAGGCTTGCGGTGGCGTAGTCGAAGTTCTAGGGTTATTTCTGGGGGTTTCTCTATTTATAAGAATTTTTGGCGTTGGAATCACGCGAAGAGGAGCCACAGGGGGCCCACGACGCACCAGGGCGCGCCCCAGGGGGGGTGGCGGGCCCAGGTGGCTTTTGGGGGCCCTGTGGGTCTTCTGCTGCTCCCCCAAAGCTTCCTGGGTCTGTTTCCTTCCAGAAAAAATCATCAAAAAGTTTCCCTGCATTTGGACTTCATTTGATATGGATTTTCTGGAAAACCAAAAACAAGCAAAAAACAACAACTGGCACTGGGCACTAAGTCAATATGTTAGTCCATAAAAATCATATAAAAGTCATATAAAAGTGCACCAAAATCATACAAAACTATAATAAACATGGCATGAATACTTCATAAATTATAGATACGTTGGAGACGTATCAGCATCCCCAAGCTTAATTCCTGCTCGTCCTCGAGTAGGTAAATGATAAAATAAATAATTTATGAAGTGTGAATGCTAGCATAGTGCATAAGTTTGATCAATGATAATTTCAATCACTTTTTCTAGCATTAATATATATCATAATCAGTAGCCCATCTCATAAAACTTCTCATGATCAAGTAGCAAGCTATTCAGATGTTTAAAGTATAGACCATAAACTTTCTTGAAAACTAACAAACTATGTTCTCAGTCATCAAACAATTGCAATTCATCTTATTTTCAGAAAGGTCTATGTAAGAGCTTTGATCTAGCAAATTCCACATACTCAACTATCATTTAGTCTTCCATGATTGCTGACACTCAAAGCATATTTTTAGAACAAACCATTTCAGTCAAACACATAGGAAGATAGGGGCTTAATGTTTCGCCTCCCAACTTAATTATCTCAGGGATAATGTCAACAATAATAACTCATGATCACCTATATTCAACTAGATATATGTGCCTGGATCTTTCCCTACCACGTGATGCTTGCCAACTAGAGAATAATTGAGGTTGAAATGAGAAGAAATAATATTGACTCTTGCATAAAAGTAAATACATAAAAGTAAAAGATAGGCCCTTCGCAGAGGGAAGCGGAGGTTGTGATGCGCTTTTTATTTTTGGATGTCAAGCCCTTAATGCAAAGAACATCACGTTATATTGGCCCTTGTGATAGCAACCTTTATTATGCAGTCCGTCGCTTTTATTTCTTTACCATCACAAGTTCGTACAACGCTTATTTTCCCTTGCAATAAAAGATCATACATATTTTAGGAGCATTTTTTATTGCTTTTTGCACCGATGACAACTTACTTGAAGGATCTTATTCAATCCATAGGTAGATATGGTGGACTCTCATGGCAAGAAACTGGGTTTAAGGGTTTTTTGATGCACAAGTAGTATTTCTACTTAGTACGAAGTTTTGGCTAGCAAAAGATAGGGGGCAAGCACCACATGTTAGAGGATCCATGACAATATAACATCTATGTGAATATAAACAAACATAACCCGTTACGTTGTCTTCCTTGTCCAACATCAACTACTTGATCAAGTTTGAAAATAATTAATGGGGGCTCACAATCATAGAAGATGTCCAAGATAGTATATTTATATGTGAAATCTCTGTTCCTTCAATATTCTTTCATGAATTGTTCAAGTGACCAATGCTATGTTTGCTAACTTTCAATAAATTTTACAACTTATACTTTGTATATGTGAAGTCACTACTCCCTATGGGACAAGCATATGAAGCATATATAATTTCAAATTTATGATATTCAATTCACTCAACAATTTACTCTTGGGATATAAATGAAGCACGAGAGCAAATGACAAACTACTCCAAAAGATATAAGTGAAGAACAAAGAGTAGTTTAGTGAATGGGTAGCTATGTGAAGACTCTCTCTCAATAAAGATTTCAGATCTTGATAATTTTATTCAAACAGCAAACAAAATGAAAATAAAAGGACACTCCAAGAATAGCACATATCATGTGAACAAGTAAAAACTTCGGCTAACCGATAGGTGTTGATGAAGAAAGGTGAGATGCCTACCGGGGCATCCCCAAGCTTAGTTGCTTGAGACTTCTTGGAATATTATCTTGGGGTGACTTGGGCATCCCCAAGTTTGAGCTCTTGTGTCTCCTTAATTCCTCTTATATCGTGGCTTCTCCTAAATCTTAAAAATTTCATCCACACAAAACTCAACAAGAACTCGTGAGATAAGTTAGTATAAATCAACTCAAAACTTTAACATTCTCTACTGTATCAAATCACTAAAATTATAATTAAACATTGCATACTAAATGCCTCTGCATATTTAATACTCCTATCCACAAATAGAAATATAAAACCAGCAACATATGCAAACAATGCAACTATAACCGAAATCTGCCAAAACAGAACATTCTGTAAAGGGGGATTTTAAATTCATACTTCCCCAAATCCAAAAATTCTGAAAAATTACCGTGTGACAGAGAACTCATGCATGCTTACTGTGTAAAAATTTCAGATTTTTATCATGTTCTGACAATTCACAAAAATTCAGGACATAACAGAAAACTTTCTGTTTTCAAACAGCAACACATAAACTTGCAAACTGAGCATGGTAAAGGCTATAATTGGCATTTTATTGAACTAAAAGATACAAAACATGATTATTGATAACAGCAAGCAAATCTCAACAAAAGAAAATGACGCTCCAAGCAAAACACATATCATGTGACGAATAAAAATATAGCTCCAAGTAAGGTTACCGATAATGTTGAAGACGAAAGAGGGGATGCCTTCCGGGGCATCCCCAAGCTTAGACGCTTGAGCTTCCTTGATTATTACCTTGGGGAGACTTGGGAATCCCCAAGCTTAGGGTCTTGCCACTCCTTATTCTCCTCATATCGATATCTCACCCAAAACTTGAAAACTTCAATCACATAAAACTTAACGGATCTTGTGAGATAGGTTAGTATGATAGAAATAAATCATCCACTTAGGTACTGTCAAGACAAGTTTCATAATTGTTCTCACATAATGCCTACTGTATTATATCATTTCCACAATTAATATTACTCAATATAAGCTATGGAAACACTAAAACAAGCAAACTATGCACCGAAAACAGAATCTGTCAAAAACAGAACAGCGTGTAGTGAGCGATTTAAAAACCATACTTATGTACCTCCCAAAATTCTGAAAAATTAGGACAACGTAAATAATTGGAACCCAATACTATGTAAAAATTTCAGAATTTTATCACGCTCCAGTACAGAATAGAAATTCCAGTACTGGATGCAAAATTTTCTGTTTTTGCACAGAATCAAATCAACAAGCATCCACACTATCCCAAAAGCTTTACTTGGCACATTATTGAAAGAAAACATATAAACTATGATTACTACAGTATCTTAATCATGTTAACACACAAAAATAGTAGGTATAAATATTGGGTTGTCTCCCAACAAGCGCTTTTCTTTAATGCCTTTTAGCTAGGCATGATGATTTCAATGATGCTCACATAAAAGTAAAGAATTGAAACACAAAGAGAGCATCATGAAGCACATGACTAGCACATTTAAGCCTAACCCACTTCCTATGCATAGGGATTTTGTGAGCAAATATTTTATGAGAGCAAGAATCAACTAGCATAGGAAGGCAAAACAAGCTTGACTTCAAAACTTTCAACACATAGAGGGGAAACTTGATATTATTGCAATATGTAAAAGCATATGTTCCTCTCTCATAGTAATTTTCAGTAGCATCATGAATGAATTCAACAATATAGATATCACATAAAGCATTCTTTTCATGATTCATAAGCATAGAAATTTTATTACTCTCCACATAAGCAAATTCCTTCTCATTCATGATAGTGGGAGTATCGTATGAAACTCGAATACTATAAATTGTTTCCACATTAAAAGAGTGATGTTCAGTAAAACGATTTTCATAATTATAACACGTATTATAATAATAATCATCACTATTTTTCATAACATAAGTATCATCACAATAATCATCATAGATAGGAGGCATGTCATCATCATAATAAATTTGCTCATCAAAAGTAGGGGGAATAAAAAGATCATTTTCATTAAGCATAGCATCCCCAAGCTTAGGGAAAACGTTATTTGCAGCAAATAAATTCTCAAACATATCATTCCAATCAAACATAGCATCCGCAAGCTTGTTGGTTTGCATATCATTAGCATTATCACTATTATCATCAATAGTATGAATAGCACCAATAGTATAACAATTATTATCATATTCCTCCAAGTTGGTGCCAGAAAGATTTTCAAGATCATAAGAAGTATCATTATCTTCCCAATCATAATCATCACAATAAGCAATAGGCATAACAAAATCATCGTCAAGTGTATCATCTTCCACAATTATTTTTGATTCATTCTCATGAGGTACAACAATAATAGGAGCAACATTATTTGGGAGAGATACCTTTTTACCTCTACTTTTCCTTCTTTCCTTTTTCTTTACCACATTATGTGTGGGTTTATTTAATTTTTCTGAGCTTCTTATTGAAGATATTGGTTGGATAGGAAGCTCCTCCTCGTTACCTGTTTCATCATGAGAGAAAATAGGAGGGAAAGGGGGAATCTTTACCCTTCCATTAGTATTTCTTTTATATTCTATTTGTTTTCCCGTTTTTCTATAGTTGGCAATATAAGCATTCTCATTGCAATTTACCATACAAAACATATAGATTTCTTTCAAATTAGTTTCAGCATGGTCTGTGAATATGAATGCTTCAAACCAACTATTTTTATGTGACAATTCCTCACACCCCAAAAATAAACAAAGTTCATTATAAAGTTCAAGGGTGATCAAGTTATTGCAATATTTGGACACGATTCGATTATGAAAAAGCATGCATTGGAAATTAAGGTGACCAACTTTATTGCAAAGTTTACAAGTAATGGGATAAAGAGAACATAATTTTGTAGCAAATTCATCTATCACTTTGAGCAAAAAATTGGTTCTATCATGTTTATGCTTCTTACAAAATCTATCATCCCTATAAGGCATGTCTTCACAAACTTTATGCACTCCACACCCAATACAAAAATTGGTTCTGGGATGAAGATGGTCTCTCTCAAACAACCCTACAACCAAATACAAGAAATCTCTTGTGTCCCCAACACACCCAATACAATGGTAAATTGTATAAGTGCACTAGTCCGGCGAAGAGATGGTGATACAAGTGTAGTATGGATAGTAAAAATATATTTTTATAATCTTAATAAATAAAAACAGCAAGGTAGAAAATGATAAAAGTGAGCACAAACAGTATTGCAATGCTTAAAAACAAGGCCTAGGGTTCATACTTTCACTAGTGCAATCTCTCAACAGTGCTAACATAATTGAATCATATAACAATCCCTCAACGTGCGACAAAGAATCACTCCAAAGTTCTTATCTAGTGGCGAACATAAGATGAAATTGTTGTAGGGTACGAAACCACCTCAAAGTTATCTTTTCCGATCAATCTATTGAGCCATCCCTATAAGTGTCACAAACAGCCCTAGAGTTCGTACTAGAATAACACCATATGATACGCATCAACCAACTCTAATGTCACCTAGATACTCCAATGTCACCACAAGTATCCGTGAGTTGATTATTCGATATGCATCAAAATAACTTCAGATTCATAATATTCAATCCAACACAAAGAACTTCAAAGAGTGCCCCAAGATTTCTACCGGAGAAAGTAGGACGAAAACATGCATCAACCCCTATGCATAGATTACCCCAATGTCACCTCGGGAATCCGCGAGTTGAGTGCCAAAACATACATCAAGTGAATCAATATAATACCCCATTGTCACCACAGGTATTCATATGAAAGACATACATCAAGTGTTCTCAAATCCATAAAAATATTCAATCCAATAATAGTGAAACCTCAGAGGTAAAAACTCAATTCATCACAACAAGATAGAGAGGGAGAAACACCATATGATCCAACTATATTAACAAAGCTCGCGGTACATCAAGATCGTGCCAAATCAAGAACACGAGAGAGAGAGATCAAACACATAGCTACTTGTACATACCCCTAGCCTCGAGGGTGAACTACTCCCTCCTCATCATGGTGGCCGCCGGGATGAAGAAGATGGCCTCCGGTGAAGATTCCCCCCTCCGGCAGGGTGCCGGAACAAGGCTCCAGATGGTATTTCGAAGGTACAGAGGCTTGCGGCGGCATAGTCGAAGTTCTAGGGTTATTTCTGGGGGTTTCTCTATTTATAAGAATTTTTGGCGTTGGAATCACGCGAAGAGGAGCCACATGGGGCCCACGAGGCACCAGGGTGCGCCCCAGGGGGGCGCGCCCAGGTGGCTTGTGGGGCCCCTGTGGGTCTTCTGCTGCTCCTCCGAAGCTTCCTGGGTCTACTTCCTTCCAGAAAAAAATCGTCAAAAAGTTTCGCTGCATTTGGACTTCATTTGATAGGGATTTTCTGGAAAACCAAAAAGTGCACCAAAATCATACAAAACTATAATAAACATGGCATGAATACTTCATAAATTATAGATATGTTGGAGACGTATCAACCGCCCACAGATCTACACAAGCATATAATGTACTTGGAAGCTTCCGTAAGTTCTGATTTCCATCCTCTTGATTTTTTTTAAATAATAATAAAAAACTAGAAACAAAAAAAATGTTGAGTGAAACGGCTTCTCCTTTTTGCAGGAAAAATTTACAGTTGAAGGTGCAAGCACTGAACTTCTAAAGGAACACATCATCGAAAAAACTGTTGGGTATAGACTGCCCAACAAATGTAGATTCGTGAGTTGATCTTACTTACTCTACTGTCGAGTGTTGGTCTTTGTTTCTCGAATTGTTATTATTATTCTAGTAAATGACGTTGTTCATTGTTTCAGATATTAATTCCTGTGAGAAACAAAGAACACTTCATCTACCTGATCATCGTGAATTTCGACAGGACTCGCTTCGAAATAATGTGTCCTTACATCAATTGCGATGATATAAAAGAACATTCGGATGTCGTTATTCAAAACTTCAAATGAGCTTACCATTCAGCTTATAATAATTTTCCGCATAACATCAACAACTTCAGCGTTCAGCCTGTGCAGAGTGTATGTAACTCAGAGAGAGAGTGAGTTTCTTGTTACTGCAGCTCTACGTCAACCTCTACTTTTTGTTGTAATACGTATTCAACCTTTTGTGACATTTTGATGTCAATTAATAGGGAAGACAGCGGTATTAACATCATGCATTTGATGCCGCTCATTGATTTAAAGACTTCCTTTTTTATCAACAGGGTAAGCTTGCTCCCACGGACAAGACGTCGCTATATGTTAAAACAAGCCAGCTGTGTTCATTGTGTTTTACAATAACTTTTATTAATTTCCTTTTTTCTGTGTTTCCAGATCTATGTGAAGCCGATGAGGGAACAACTAACTTTCAAAATCATGACATCTACCCACAATACAGGGCCAATATTTGAAGCACTGAGGGACGTCTTCAGACAATACAATATAGAGCGCCCAAGAGCAAGTAACAGAAGATGACTACTACCATGCTATAGCTTATTTTACCTGAAGTTGTAGGAACAACACAGTTTCACCCTTTTTTAAACTGATGTCGTTGCAAGACCAGATACCTTGTTGTGTTCCTATTAAACAGAGTTGTGCATTTAAATTTTGAAGTCTTGAAATCATGAATCACAGTTGTGTTTGTTCTACATTAAATCGTATTTTCCAACGGAACTTGAAAAAGTGAACTTTCAGAACATCGCTACATTGCAGTAGAACATCACTTCCTTGGAGTACACGTGAGAGGAAACATTTGCAAAAACAGCAGCATGACCGTGACTCTTCGAAACAAAGGACAGTGCCTCCACTAGCTTGACGGACGTGCCTCTCTGACTAGACGAGTCTTCATAACATAGCAGAAAAAATGCAAACAGAGGGGCACGACCGTGCCTCTTCATAACATAGGACCGTGCCTGTCTAAATGTACCTCAGACGGGAAACACGGGAAATTAGAGAACATGTGACTCCGAGACAATAAAAATACAGGCAGGTGTCTCTACTACACGTGGAACCGTGCCTCTACTAGAATCACGGCCGTTGCTCCCTCAGAAACCAAATGATATCTAAAAAATTCAAACACAGAGGCACATAGATGCCTCTGTCACTAATTGAACATTGGCTCTGGCATCTTCACGGCCGTACTTCAAATCTTCAAATCATCAATCACAATTGTGTTTGTTTTACTTAAAATCATATTTTCCCAACAGAACTTGTAAAGGTCAATTTTTCCGAACGGCCGTGCTTGAAATCACTTCCTCAGAATAAACATCTCAGCAGAAACATTTGGAAAAGAGAGCACGACCATGACTCTTCTTCTTATTATGGGACCGTGCATCCACTAGCTGGATCGACGTGCCTCTCTGAGTAGACGACTAGGCACGACCGTGACTTCTCTAAATTTAGCACCGTGCCACCACTAGCTTCACGGATGAGCCTCTCTAAGTAGATGAGTCAGCTGAAATAAATGAAAACTCACAGGCACGACGGTGACCCTTCTTAACATAGGATCGTCCATCTCTGTTTTTTCATACATAAAACAGTGAATCGAAAAACCACTTGTGAATTCCCTAACTAAACATCTGCCCACTAGTTTCTACACTGGCAACTCTGCCTCGTCCAGACGCACAAGCATTTGGAACATTTCGAACAGAGAGGCGCCTCTCTAAGTAGGCGACTCAGCACATATAATGATAGCACAGAGGCACGACCGTGACTCCGCTTAACATAACCGTGCCCACACTAGATTCAAGGACGTGCTTCTCTAAGCGACCGTGTCAGACGAAACATTTCAAACACAGAATTTTCAAATCGCAATAATAGAAACATTAATCAAAACACAAAATGCAAACCTAGCATAGTTCTTAAACACATTAATTCAGAAAAGTAAACACAAAATTACACATAACCTAGCACAGTTCCAAAATACTCAATTATGCTACTGTAGTCTCCCCACTGAAACCTTCCAGCTGTGATGATGATCTTCGCAGTCCTTCAAGTTGCAGAACTACTCAGAAATGACCTCGACATCTCCGATCAGGAAGAGAGCGACAGTACATCATGTCCCTCATAGACAGATACCGGCAATAAAGCTCATAGCTCACATATCCGTCCTAAAAGGAAAAGCGGAAGAGAATGAAAATTTAGAAGCACAAGCATGCTGTTCTTGCAATAAAACAAGAAAAATTCAAAACAGAAATTCACAAAAATGAAATTTCACTTACAATTGTTGCATGTTTCACGTGCTCAAATGAAAGTGGCTTCCAACCCCAATAGTTATGTTGACCTGCAGGTAAAGCTGACTTCATCGTCGAGTAAGATTCGTCTATGACGGCTGCTGCTAGGTCTACCATAGAGTCCATTTCTTCGCCGCCTTTGATCATGAACTTCTCTTGAATGTCGATGTGGCACTCTCTTGGAATTCTGATGAAATCTTGAAAAAAGAACTTCTCTATCCTTGGTGATGTCTACACTAGCGAAAGATATACCTCTGTTTTCAAGGAAATCCTTCAGAACAGGGCACGCCGTCCTAGCCTTGCAGAAGTGATAGACCAGAACATGATTGCGCATTGCCAATTGCATGACGGCGACTTTTCTATAACCATACCAATCCTCCCGTGTGTACTCCAGGTCCAGACCAACAAACTTGTACTTGTCCTCCCGCAACCACTGCTCATACTTGGCAATGATCTCCAACTTGTAGGGCTCGTTGGTGTACCACACGTCGAGCTTGGTGTTACCATCGGCCGGTATCTCGAGATACTCGATAGTGTTCTTCAAGTCATCCATGGCAGCAAGGAGGAGGGCGACAATGGAGATTGGTTGTGGTTCTGTGGCAAGCTTGGGACGCTGCGTGGACGATGGGAACTGCCTGCGGTTCTGTGGCGAGAATGCGACGTGGTGACCTGCACGAATCAACGAGTATTTAACCAGGATGAAAGATGACTCGGTTACCATGACCATTGATGTGAATTGGGAACCGTGAAAAGACGGTTGTGAATCTAAAGCTTGTGGAACCGTGCACCTGCTAGAGTCACGGCTGTGCAAAATGATGATGGTGTGGAGAAATCGAGGAGACCCTAACTTAATACTAGCACGGTAACTGACACACTGAATAGTCACATCGAACAGCCGTCCGATCGGTCATCCGATCGCCTTTTGACCGATAACCACCGAGAGAAGAATGCGAGGAGGCACACAACGACCCTATCATCCATCTTAGAACCGATGGTGATTACATATACTAGAGCAGCGCACACAGAGAGGAACCTCAAGCATCTGAAACACAGCCGTGCTTCTCGTATCTAGACAACCGTGCCTCTCTCAGTGTGCGTGCATCTGACTTAGGCATGACCATGCCTCTGTATCAGCTATAACAGTGGTCTCTCATAGCACGGCCGTGCTACAGTTCCAACAGTCGCAACCAAACCCGACGTGCGTCTGTTAGAGAACATGTGACTGGCAGATGATAAAAATAGAGGCACGTGAATATACTACATGAGAAACCATGACTCCACTAAAATCACGACGGTTCCTCCACGGACATGCCTCTTCCTCTCATAGAACCGTGCCTCTTCCACCTTCACGGCCGTGCCTCACGGACCAACGTGTGCCTGAAAACTAAAATTTCACATCACCTCCAATAAACATAATAACTCAAAAAAGTTGTTGCCGTAAGCCCTGACATCGTAGAACATCCTCGTGAACTTGGGTCTGAATATGCAGCCACAGACTCATGTGAATGATCCTTGTTTCAAAACGAACAAAGGGACTCAGAATATGCTACCGTGGTGACAGAGGCACAGACATGCCTCTGCCTCTCATGGAACCGTGCATCTGCTACATTCACGACCGTGCCTCTCGGAGCAACGTGTGCCTAAAAACTAAAATTTCACATCGGCACAGACATGCCTCTGCCTCTCATGGAACTGTGCCACCTCCACCTTCACGGCCGTGCCTCTCGGAGCAACGTTTGCCTGAAAACTAAAATTTCACTTCACCTGCAATAAACTTGATTACTCAAGAAAGTTGTTGCCGTGAGCCCTGACGTCATATAGCATCCTCGTGAACTTGGGTCTGAAAGGCATAGTAGAAACGCAACCATCGACTCATGTGTGTGATCCTTGTTTCAAAATGAACAAAAGGTCATAGAAGAACTGAGGCACCTAGCCAACTATATACTCTATGGATCAGACACAGGTGCAACGAACAGTCGAAGCACCTCCCCCACTTTCTTCGAGCTCGATCTGCACGAACAAAGGAAACAGCTCACCCACGATCTTACTATCAGAGGGGAGGCCACAGCCGCAAACCTCCAGATCAATCAGTTTTCTCATCTCCTTTCTCTTTTTTTTCTCCTTTCTCCAAGAATGATACACTGAAATTGTAGTCGCATAAAGAAGAAGAATACACTATAAGAGAAGCAAACAGATAGAGGAACCAGAACCATCTGAAACATAGAAGCACATGCATGCTTCTTCTCCACACTGATACGTGCCTCTCATGTCTTCGCGGCCGCGCCTTTGAGAATGAACGAAAGAAGAAAACTCTTAAAACTCGAATAGCACATCCGTGCATCAGATTCATCTGTAATATTGCCTATCGTAGGTTCACGGCAGTGCCTCTCTTTGTGAACGCGTGAATGACAACAATCGAAACCCAGACGCACGACAATGCCTTTACCCCACAAACAAGCAGTGCCTCTCCTAAATGTACATACATGCCTCTCTCACATCCATGCTTAAGCTTTGCATGGAAAATTTGCTTTTAAGGCTTTTTCCATGGATAGTTAAAAGCACAATCTTATACGACCAAACATAAAAAAAAATTCTTATAGCATACAAACAAGACAACACAAAACTCTGAAAATAAAAGCAAATTTCCAAACTAGCACTCCGTTCGACTCAACAAAAACATTGACATTTACTATTCATCATACAAAAGTACTAGTTGTCTTCCAAGCTGTTAGCACTTAACCACCAGGTATCTCTCTTCGCAGCCCTTGCAGATGGAGTCCTGCTCAGAAATGTCCTCGACGTCTGCGGTCAGGAAGAGAACGACAATGCATGATGTCCCTCATTGACAGATACCGGCAGTAAAGCTCATAGCTCACATACCCGTCCTAAAATGAAAAGCGCAAGAGAATGAAAATTTAGAAAAACGACAAGCACACTGTTATTGCAATAAAACAAACAAATTCAAGAAATATATTAACAAAAATGAAATTTTCACTTACAATTGCGGCATATTTCACATGATCAAAGGAAAGTGGCTTCCAATCCCAGTAGTCATGCGCTCCTAGTGGCAAAGCTGACTTCATCTTCGAGTAGGATTCGTGTATGATGGCACCCGCTAGGTCTGCCATGGAGTCCCTTTTTTCGCCGCCTTTGATCATGAACTTCTCTTGAATGTCGATGTGGTACTCTCTCGGAATTTTAATGGAATCTTCTAAAAGAACCTCTCTGTCGTTCCTCACGTCTACACTAGCAAAAGGTATACCTCTGTTCTCAAGGAAATCCTTCAGGGCAGGGCACCCCGTCCTGGCCTTGCAGAACTGATAGACCAGAACATGCTTCTGCATCGCCAGTTGCATGACGGCGACTTTCTGTAGGAGATACAAATAACTGTTATTACTGCCTCTAGGGCATATCTCCTACAGACTCCCACTTGCACTAGAGTCATAATCCAGTTACATGGCTTCCCTAACACCAATGACTATCCGGTGCTGCTCATGCTTTGCTCGTGGTAGGGGCTTTGTCATCGGGTTTGACACGTTCAGATCCGTGTGAACTTTGTGTACTTTCACTAAACCCGCTTCGACATGATGTCGAATGAGTTTATATTTGCGTTCAATATGTCTTGTATTATGGTGCGAACTTGGCTCCCTTGCCTGAGCCACGGCGCCACTATTATCACAATAGATCTCCACCGGGTCCAGAGCACTTGGAACCACACCAAGGTCTTCAAGAAATTGCTTGATCCCTACCGCCTCCTTGGAGGCTTCTGTCGTAGAATCCGCCACAGTCTTTTGTTTGGAACTTTTCCAATCAACTGCGCCGCCATTCAATATGAAAACATAGCCCGATTGAGATTTGAAGTCATCTGGGTCAGTCATGAAGCCTGCATCAGTGTAACCACTTACAATGAGCTCTGCATCACCTCCGTACACAAGGAGTAAATCCTTGGTCCTTCTGAGGTACTTAAGAATACCCTTGACTGCGGTCCAGTGTTCCAATCCTGGATCACTTTGGTACCGGCTGCTAACACTTAGCGCATAGGAAACGTCCAGTCTTGTACATAGCATGGCATACATAATAGAACCAACTGCCGAGGCATATGGAACATCATTCATTTGTGCTCGCTCATCGAGTGTCCGAGGACACTGATTCTTGCAAAGCACTGTGCCAGGTGACATGGGGAGTAGGCCTTTCTTGGAGTTCTCCATGTTGAACCTTTTCAACACCTTGTCAATGTACGTGCTTTGGCTAAGCGCTATTAGGCGTCTTGATCTATCTCTATAGATTCTGATGCCCAATACATATGCCGCTTCGCCTAAGTCTTTCATTGAAAAACTCTTTTTCAATGAGTCTTTTATTTCGCTAAGGAAATTCACGTCATTTCCAATCAACAATATGTCATCCACATACAAGATTAGAAATGCTTTTGCGCTCCCACTAAACTTCTTGTAAACACAAGATTCTTCGTCATTCCTGATGAAGCCAAACTGTTTGACTACTTCATCAAAACGAATGTTCTAGCTCCTTGACGCTTGCTTCAGACCATAAATGGCTTTCTGAAGTTTGCATACCTTTCTAGCATCCTTAGGATCGACAAAACCTTCTGGCTGTATCATGTATACAACCTCCTTGAGGTTTCCATTTAGGAAAGCCGTTTTGACATCCATCTGCCATATTTCATAATCGAAATAAGCATCAATTGCTAGTAATATCCGAACAGACCTAAGCATAGCTACGGGCGAGAAAGTCTCGTCGTAGTCCACTCCTGGAACTTGCGTGAATCCTTTCGCGACAAGTCTAGCTTTGTGGATAGTAATGTTACCATCCACGTCCGTCTTTCTTTTGAAAATCCATTTACAACCAATGGGTTTTACGCCATCTAGAAGTTCTTCCAAGTTCCAAACTTGGTTTTCGTACATGGATTCCATTTCAGATTTCATGGCCTTGTGCCATTCCTTTGAGCTGGGCCCCGCCATCGCTTCCTTGTAGTGTGCAGGTTCATTGTCTTCAAGAATGAAGATTTCATTATGAAACCACTCAGGTGGCTGGATAGCCCTACCTGATCTGCGCGGTTCAGTTACAACATTGTCTGAAGTTTCCACATCACATGCGACAACTTCCGGCTCGATTGTAGGGATGATTTGCGGAATTACTTCCGGTTCCTCAGCCATATCAACTGTCGCCGAAGATTTACTAATCTCATCAAGTTGTACTGTCCTCCCACTCACTTCTTTAGCGAGAAACTCTTTTTCTAGAAAGACTCCGTGTTTTGCAACAAACACTTTGTTCTCGAAGGCGTGGTAGAAAGAATACCTAACTGTCTCCTTGGGATAACCTACAAAGTAACATTTGTATGATCTGGGATCAAGTTTGCTTGGCTGTAAATGCTTTACGTATGCCTCACAACCCCAAATTTTGAGAAACGACAGGTCGGGTTTCTTCCCGTGCCATATCTCATATGGTGTCGTCTCAACAGACTTAGACGGTGCTTTGTTTAGTGTGTGAGCGGCAGTTTCTAGTGCGTGACCCCAAAAAGATATCGGTAGATCTGTAAGAGACATCATCGACCTTACCATGTCTAACAGGGTTCGGTTACGTCTTTCTGACACTCCGTTTCGCTGTGGAGTTCCGGGAGGCGTAAGCTGTGAAACGATTCCACGGTCACTCAGATGTTGGCCAAACTCATGACTAAGGTATTCGCCTCCGCGATCAGACCGCAGAAACTTAATTTTTTTGTCACGATGATTTTCTACCTCATTCTGAAATTCTTTGAACTTTTCAAAGGTTTCCGACTTATGCTTCATCAAGTAGATATATCCATACCTACTCAAATCATCCGTAAAAGTCACGAAGTAGAAATACACACCCCGTGCGACTGTGCTCATTGGACCACATACATCACTATGTATTATTTCCAACAATTCACTCGCCCGTTCAGGATGACCCATGAACGGCGTCTTGGTCATTTTTCCCATCAAGCAAGCTTCACATGTGTCAAATGATTCAAAATCAAAGGACGGTAAAACTCCATCTTTATGGAGTCTTTGCATGCGTTTCTTTCCGATGTGGACAAGGCGACAGTGCCACATGAAAGTGGTGGTGGTATCAGCCTTCTTAAGGCGTTCAGCATTCACGTTAAAGACATCATTTTCACATTCAAGATTTAGTATGAAAAGGCCCCCAACAATGGGTGCAAATCCATAAAACATATCCTTACAATAAAGTGAACAACCATTGTTCTCAGACTTGTACGAATACCCATCGTATACTAAACATGATCCGGAGATAATGTTTCTACACAACAGTGGAACAAAATGACAGTTATTTAGTTCTAAGATAAATCCTGAAGGGAGACGTAGAGGCATAATGCCGACGGCTTGAGCGGCGATCCCAGCGCCGTTCCCGACGCGCATCACGACTTCATTCTTTGCTAGCATGCGCACCTTCTGAAGTCCCTGTATCGAGTTGCAAATGTGAGCAACCGATCCGGTATCAAATACCCAAGACTTGGAATTTTCGCTAGCAAGCAAAACGTCAATGACATTAACTTGTATAACAATTATACCTTTTCTGGTTTTCCCGGACCTCTTATCTTTCAGATACTTCTTGCAGTTTCTCTTCCAGTGTCCAGTGCCTTTGCAGTAGTGGCACACAGTTTCATTCTTGGCTCCGCCCTTAGGCTTGCCTTTCTTTTTGAAACTGGCGGTCTTCTTCACCAGCAACTTTTGCTGATTCTGCATTCTTATCTCATTTGTTTTGAGCATCGCTTCATAAAGCGAAGTAAGGATCAAATCCATACCAGGTGTCTTTGGAAAATTAATTCCCCTTTCAGCAATACCATCGTAACAGTTTGCTAGTCTGACACCCTGCTCATTAACTAGAGATTCCTTATTTATATTGCATTCTTCCATAGCTTCAGTCATCTTATGAACTTCAGCTGAATCCTGTTTGTGATACAGAACATCTAGAGCCTCGATAATCTCGAAGGTACTAAGTCGTTCAAAACAGTTCTGTAGCACAGGATCCATGCAAGATATCATAAGGTTTTTGACAACACTGAAATCATACTTTCATGAATTAAACACGTTGATGATATCCTGAGCCATTTCTAGCGTGGGGGAATCACCTAAAGGTTGATCAAGCACATAGTCTTTCTTAGCGCTCCTGAGGACAATCCTCAGGGTATGGACCCAGTCCGCATAGTTGTTTCCAGTCATAGCTAACTTCACTCTCTCTAACATCGGTGCTAAGAAGAACGCGGTGTTGCGAGCCATCTGATCTACAACGGTAATCACAAGTTCACTTAGACTTTTTTCATAATGGATTTGCACTAGTGAATAAAACAATTTTATTCTAAAGTGCGCTCCCAATCAAATCAATATCTCTCAAAATTGATTATGAGTGATTCAAGATCCGCGTCTTGATTGTTCGCCATTGGTGTAACACCACTGATGACGAAAATCTTAACCGGTAGGCTAACTTGCCAATCACATCTCTATGTGATTCTTGTTCATCTTTCGATGCGTGTGTTCCGAGCTCATGACGGTCATGCCTGAACGTCAAGACAACCAAGTGATCTCGCTGTGAGGTCTCAACTCACCCGCCTCACACTTCTCTAATCGTTCGTACCCGTGTGACACGGCGCTCCCCGAAAAGATAGGTGCCGTGACGGTGCTACACTTGGGAGAACACTATCTATTTGATATTCTTAGTGAGAGATCACCCTAATAAAAAGCGACTACCGCGCAATCAAAAGGGTGCATCATAAGGGATAAACATCTCAGGCAATTCATAATAGCATGAAATGGTATAGCCCTTTCTGACGGAGAAGTCAAGTATTTCTTCGTCTTCGGCATTTGCGTCGGTGTTCACCTTCGCGAAGATTGCCACCACCTTGTCGATGCACCAGATAATATTGCTATCTCTATAGCTAATAAAATAAGTGCATTACTTAAGGTTTGACACGCAGGTCATTAAAGTGACAATCATATGGGTCCAGCAATCATGCCGAATCATGACACGCAGGTCATGTTAATAAATTTACATCATATAGTCATCTCATACATAATCGAATTAATACGAGCATTGCTATACCACATCACATGCACATCCTGCAAAACCAAGTTAGACGCCTCTAATCGGTTTATGCAAAATTTTATTTTACGTGGCTTCTAAGGTTTTGACTTAAACCGCAGCTACCAACGTTTTATCATCAAGTATGATTATTCAAGTCGCTAGATTAACTTTCCAGGGTGTATGAAACACGAGATAATAAAATCTCGAGCCCCATACTAAACTTCGTCATACGCATGACCCCCGTGCAGATCATATCTGCATTTCCCTTTCATCTGTGAATTTCATCTTTCTTTTGACTATGGCGGAACCCAAAGAACTGATAGCACTTCGTTGATCAATCAGGATCGCGGATTGCCAGAACTTTGTGAAATTCCACCATGCTGTCTCGAGATCAGAAATACGCAAATTCTAGGGAAGCAACAAGAACATCCGGTAACAGACTTCATCTGCTACCCGCATAAATAATTTTCAGCAATAGATCTCATCTACTCCAAAATTATATTATGCAATACCCATACATCTCCATGTATTCTAGATCGTAACCTGCATCTACGCATAGCACGGCTCATGATGCCACTGTAGGGGAACACGACAGTTCACACGGATCTGAACGTGTCAGACCCGATGACAAAGCCCCTACCACGAGAAAAGCATGAGCAGCACCGGATAGCCATTGGTGTTAGGGAAGCCATGTAACTGGATTATGACTCTAGTGCAAGTGGGAGTCTGTAGGAGATATGCCCTAGAGGCAGTAATAACAGATATTTGTATCTCCGAGTTTGTAATGAATGTTTATGTTCCATGCTATAACTGCAATGATTCTCGAGTCTGCAATAACCACGAGGCTCGGAGGGAAACTCATGTGCACGTGTGGTATAATAAACGGTAAAATGTATTCCTAGTCATGCCTCTTTGACTGGCTCAAGTATTGCATGATGATCCTATTTTCCTGATCATGGGCATGTCTATGCCGGCAATTTTGAGGGCACAATGTTGGTAGAACACTTGTGTTGAATCGACCCGAATTGATGTTATGCTATGAGATACATTCATCACAAGTTAATGGTTAATAACACAGAGATAGTTAATGTTTGCATAATTCCTTAGACCATGAGAGTATCGAGTTCCTTTGTACTTGCTTCATGAACTTTGGGGTTTGTTAAACGTCATCCGTAACTGGGTGGCTATTACGGCGGCTTACGGGTTCACGGAAAAGTATGGCAAGAAACGAGATAGCTCAAGATTGGGATTTGCTCCTCCGGCGATGGAGAGATATTCTCGGGCCCTCTCGGTGTTACGGTATCCATCATCGTCTGGCCAGACACATTGTGATTTGATCACTAGGATGCCAGAACGCGGAAACGAGAAAAGAGAACAAAACCGGTAACGAGGTAACTTGCATGGTGGACAAGTTGTTGATCCACGGGGATGAAATAAATCTCACCTTGGGTATTTGTAATATATCGTGAAGCAACAGGAATAGCACACGGCAACTGGAGGTTCACTGGAATATTCATTCGTGTGGGTATAGGGGTCAATATGGGTGTCCACGGCTCCGATGTTGATCATAGATCTGAAAGTGTTCCGGGTCATGTCTATACTTCACCGAACCTATAGGGTCACACGCTTAAGGGTCATCTATCTGCTGAATACTAGACAGGGAGTCTGAGAGAAAATCACCGAAAAAGTTTCGGACGAAACGGAAACGTTCCGGAGAGAACACCGGAATAGTTTCGGTGAAACTGAAAAGTTGTTTCAGGGTATTCCATTAAGTCAAATTGGTTTCGGCACACGCCTGGAAATTCTTGGAGGATGCCAGAAGTGTTCTGGAAACTTCTGGGAATTTTCCGGGATAAAAACCGGAAGTGTTCCAGAGTTGCCGGAACCGATTTGGTTGCTTTTCGCAGATGAAATTTACTAATCCGAAATTGTTTCGGAACGCGTCCAAAATCATTTGTGTGGGTACTGGAATTATTCTAAGACCCACAGAAATATTTTTGGATTTAACGGTCGCGGAAAATTGGTTCCATGAATAGTAAAAATCACTTTATGGATATTTTTTTTGGAAAGTCACCTTTTGGGATATTTCCCAAAAGGCTTCTAGAAGGGATTGGGGAGCAAGGCACCCCCATGTGGGGGGGGGGGGATAGTGTGGCCGGCCAAGGTGGTGCTCCTCCATGGAGCTCCACATGTCACCCCTTTTCCCTTTTATTCTTTTATGTATGACATAAAGTGGTGGTACTTTTGGCAATTTTGAATACCAACTTTACCCCTTGGCTATCCTATAAATAGAGGTGAGGGGGCTGCCCCAAAACTGATCCTTGCTCTCATACACATGCCATTTGACTTGTCTGGCTTCTCTCTCCCTCCCAGCAAAATAGTTTCGTAGAGCCGAAAGGTTGTCTGGGTTCCGGCAGGAACTAGCTCTGGACGGCGAAGCCCTGCCGGATAGCTGACACCGTATGTGTGCAACCCCGTAGAGAGATTGTAGTTTCGATCTTTTGCCCGAGGGGCTGTTCGTGTGTCCTCACGAAGGGCTTTCCGAGTTACCGTTCGGGTTTTCGGGTGTCCTCCCGAAGGGCTGTCCGAGTTACCATTCGGGTTTCGAGGGTCCTCCCGAAGGGCTGTCGGCGACATCGTCCGAGGGACTGTCCGACCGCCTCCCGAAGGGCTGTCCGGCGAGGGAGTACATCCTTGCGGTTGGGAGGTTGTAAATCCTAGCTGTAGGGATCTGCACCGACGATCTACACCGACTCTTCTTCCGCTGCGTTTCGAGTCGGTACGGATCAGATCAAACCTTGTATGACATCTCCATAGTGGTCCTGGGCGTGCTCGCTGTACCAAATTTTTTTGTTTTCTGTCGCGTTCCCCTACACTTTCCTATACCCATAATAATTCGGTCATGTGTACTCGAGGTCCAGACCAATAAACTTGTACCTGTCCTCCCGCAACCACTGCTCATACTTGGCAATGATCTCCTCCACCTTGTAGGGCTCATTCGTGTGCCACACGTCAAGCTTGGTGTTCCCATCGGCCGGTATCTCGAGATGCTCAATAGTGTTCCTCCCGTCATCCATGGCAGCGAGGAGGAGGGCGACAATTGAGATTGGCTGTGGTTCTGTGGCAAGGCTGGGACATGGTGAGGCCGATGGGAACTGCCTGCGGTTGTGTGGCGAGAATGCAACGTGGTGACCTGCACGAATGGACGAGTATTTAACCAGGGACAAAGACTACTCAGTTACCATGCCCATTAATGTGAATTGGGAACCGTGAATAGACAGTTCTGCTTCTACAGCTTGCGGAACCGTGCATCTACTAGAGTCACGCCTGCGTAAAATGATGATGGCATGGAGAAATCAAGGACGCTCTAACTTAATTCTAGCACGGTAACTGACACACTGAATAGTCACATCGAACAGCCGTCCGATCGGTCAACAGATCGCCTTTTGACCGAATGACCACCGAGAGAAGAATGCGAGGAGGCACACAATGTAACACCCTGGATTTTTGCTTTTTCTTTTATTGGGATTTATTGCATATTTTAATTTGCAATTGTGTTTTTCAGTCAATTCTTTTGGACTTGCCACTTGGAATTATTTTTTATTTTCTTCCAAGTGGGTTTTATCATCCATAAACCCTCCCTAGACCTCATCCCTCTCACCATAATGCCAATGGATAATTTTATTTAATGGCATTATATTGTTTTTCTTCCTGGAAATGCCTATTTTCTCATTGAGCTATGAAGCAACCCTCATTTTTATTGCTCCAAAAATTCCAAGAAAATTCCCAAATATTCTTTGGATCATGCCTCACCTCCCCATGCAAAAATATCCCATGGTCATTTGGAAATTTTCAGCTAAGAAAAATATTTTTGCTTCTGGACAGAATTGGCACTTTGTGAAGCAAGTATATTTTTCCTTGATCTGTTGGAGCTGAAATTTTTACCACATGACTACCCTCCTAAGATATGCTTAACCCCAAAATTTCAGCCCTTAATTCCTAGCCATTTGTCCTCAGCAATTGTCCCAAGTTTTTGTCCAGAAACTTTGCAACATGCTCTTGTCACCTCCACTGAGCCAGATGGCAAGCCAAGCGCATAGTTAGGCACTGCATTGAAGGGACTTCACCTTTGACATGGTCTGGCATCGCCCAAAGTAGCGCGTGTGCCAGTGCACGCGGTGACCGTGTGGGTGCACGGGGTTTGGCATGCGCTCGCCGCGCTCTGTGCACCGGGCCCCTCTGTCGCCGCCCATTCGCTCTCCTCTCGCCACCGCAGCACGTCCCAGCCCCCCAGTGATCTCCAGCGCGCCACCTAGCCTCGCCCTGCTCCTCCCCGACGCCGGCAAGCCGCTCGCCGGAAGCGGCCGAATGCTACCAGGCGGAACAGTGAGCGCGCGTGCGCCGTCTGCTCCGCGTAGTGCCCCGCACTGTGCCCGCGTGCGTGCACCGTGTAGCTGTGCTCCACTACATCTCCTCCACATCGCGCTCGAGCTCCTCTCCCTCTCTCTTCTTCTGCAGCTCGTCGCCAGTGGAGTCCCGAACACGGCCGCCCTCCATCTATAAATAGAGCCATTGCCCTCACCTCTTCTGGCCACAAATTACTCCCCAGCAAGCGCGGTAAGGCCGGGAGGGCCTCCTGCCGCCGATCATCACAGGAGTCCACCGCGGATCCACCTGGACCGTGCACTCATTCTAGTCGCTCCCAGCTCCGTCCGCTGCTTCCATCGAGGTCGTCGTGATCTCCTGAGCTCGACGGTACCACTGGTTCACCGGATCATCACCGGAATCGACGTATCCGACGACCTCCGCCGCCGCCGTCTCTGGAGAAGAACCCCCCGACGCCGTCTGGCCAGCCCCTCCGTCACTTCGGGTATGTGTGTACTCGCCGTGATGCACTGGATCCATCCCGCCCATCGCCGGCGACCGCCGTGGCCTCTTCGCCGGAGAACCACCGGTGATAGCGCCGCCTCCCCTGTTCCCTCTCCCCCTCCCTTTTAACCCTGACAGTGGGACCCCACTGTCAGTCTCTCTCTCGCGGCCGAACCGTTTTCTAAGTGGAGGCGTATTCGAAGAATACGTCTTCGACGTGGCCTGTTCTGGAAATTCGGTTAAATTCATTTAAATCCATATTTTGACCAGAACTTTGACCAGCTCTAATTTCTATTCTATAAGTCCAAATGAGTTGATTCTTTTTGCTACTGGTTGGTATTGAGCTAAAGTTTATGCATGCCAAATTTCAGAATTTTTCTTGCTGTTTGGAATTTCTGTTGAAATAAAATGCTTTATGTGACATTTTCTTTTTGTATTTAAAATATTTTCAGAAGCTTCTAGTTGTGTTGGAGAAGACCAGGAGTATTGTGACACTCCTCTAAACCAAGGCAAGCCACAACATTCATATGCAAGGATGGCATTGCAATGACAATAGTTATTTGAATTAAATTCATCATTCCACTATTAAAATAATGTGCTATATAAAACTTATTGCATTGTATTTGTTCCAAGTTAGTTTGATCCTATGCAGTAGAGAAGATGTTTCTTGCTACGTGTGCAATAGAGATCATGTCATATACTCTCATGGTAGCATGATGCATTCCTTACTCATGATCATGACCCGTGCATCCATTCACATACTATGGCTCGAATCATTTTATTTCAAGTTAAACTTGATGTTAATTCAACTTGAACAAGTTGTTGATCGAGTCATGGTGCCACCGAATCGAGCTCACCAGTGCAACCACACTTGCCTGGATGGGGAGACCCTAATGCGGTCTATTGTCATGCCTCTCGCCAGTGCCACCTACTAGGGAAGGTTGTGCACTGGTGCTGCCCTGGCCCGGTAGGCAGTCATAACCTTGTGTGCCCGAGTTTTATGGTACCAAGGTCCCCGTTTGGGACGATGTTTTTGTTTGGCCACGACGGTGGCAGCCACAGAGGTGGTGGATGTCACGAGTTGACATCGGGGCCACCCATGACATAGCCCAAAGGGGAGTTTGTCGGAACGGCCAGAAGAGTGTCATGTAATAGATTGGTCTTGTCGGAATATCGTTGGTCCACCCGAATGGGAGCACGAGGCCATGAATTCCGTAGTGTGGGTACAGTGTACTAACCTCCGCAGAGTGTATAATCTATCGATAGCCGCGTCCTTGGATATGGACACAGTTCGTAGTAGGTCACACCGTGGGTCAACAAATATAATTAACCTGCACACTAAGATTCACAAGATGGCACATGCAGAATTGGTGATCGTGTGAGGATCACTATGAACGGTATTGGTGTGATCAAGTGAGGATCACGTTGGTAAGTTATTGACGGTGTTTACGAGGTGACCCCAAGATGGTAAGTTGGTCCGAGGGACCATGGCAATTTTTCACACATAGTAAGCATGGTAGCACCATGTTCATATTCATGCATCAATCCTGCTAAATGCCTTGTTATTGTTGTCATATTTGCTTTGTTTGCTGTGAGCTTGCGAGTACATTCAAAGTACTCACCTGGCTTATCATGCTAGATGCAGGAGAAGCCGTACCTGGTGTTGATGTTGAGCAGTATGTCGTGCTCTAGGCCGTGTTCCAGCAGTGTCCCTGTGGAGTGGAGTTCCGCTACCTCGTCGTTCCGCTGCCGCGTAGTAGTTCCCGTTATCATCGAGGCCCCAGAGATGTCTACTAAATAATGTACATAAGTGCAGCCGCACCGTGTGTGCCGCTTGGCCTCGCTTATCATGTAATATGTGAACCCATGTATCCGCTAGAGATCAATAAAGCAGTTGTTTTCTGTACCAAGTTGTTGTGTATTGCCAGAAGACTTGATCTCTGGGCTGGCAACGCAAGGTAAACCGGTTGCTCTGAGCTGGGGTGCCAGAACGCTTGGTATCAAAGCCGCGCTGACTGTAGGACGCCCTAGACAGTTGACGCATTAGAAAACGGTAGTTTTAGTCTTGGTAGTGATCTGAGTTTGCCTCTGCACTTGGGTGTCGCATTGCATGCATATAGTTTACTTTTGATGCTGGTCAGCTAATATTGTGAGTGTAGATGGCACCAGTTCCCTATCCGTATCAGCCGGAGCCGACACCTTCCACCTTTCCGCATCTGCTTAGCAACGTATGGCGCCGACTCTACCCCGACGGCGATGACCCTGTGTACCAGGTGTATCGGGAGCAGCATGCAGATGGTGTGTACGAGTATCACACGGAGGTCGTCATGCACAACAGTACCATGGTGGGCACTTACACTCACTCCACCAAGGGCGGGACTGCTTCTACACCCGACTAGGCGATCCAGTTTGCAGCATTCGAGGCTCTCACTGACTTGCGCTATAACGAGATCCAGATGCAGACTCACCCAGGTTTGTACTTCTATCCGTCCCTGTTTGAATCAGGACAGATCCGTTTCCCTTATATTGATCCGGAGTGCGACCGGTCAGCCAGCCACCTGTCGTGTTATATAACGGCTAGATACTTTCTGATCGTCAGCCTAGCCCAGGAGCTGAACCGCACTCGAGACGAGTTAGCTGCCGCTTGATCTGCCTTTGCTCCACCTTCACTTATCCATACACCGCTTGTTCCTCCAGTTACCTTACCTCCACCTGCACCAGTGACTCCCACACCTTCTCAGAGTAACTTGGGTACTTCGGCGGTGACTCCCCATGAGTCCCCAGCCCAGTGGGGTATGCTTCTCGCTACCCCAGCCGCTCCGATGCTGTGGAGCCACCCTGCTCCAGACCCTGAGGGAGAGTCGTCCCGTCAGCGTCGTCGTGTTTCCTTTGCTCTGGAGGTGTCCGTTATCAGTTCCGATTCGGAGTCCGACACCGAGGAGACACCAGCAGGACCGTCAGAGTGCCAGTGCGACCGCTGCCGTCACGAGTAGACGAGGATGATGTGGTGTTTGGTTGTATGCATATAGTAGTACTATCCTTGCTGTCATCCTGTTATGTATGCTGGATGTTGTATTGTATAATTATGTTGTTTCTGCTTTTTGCCTTGGATTTTCCTCGTATTTCTCTTCCGGGTTTGTTGCTTCACCTTCCTATTTTTTTCCCTAATGGATGTTTCTCATCTCGATGCTTCATATTAGGAAACATATATAGATGACAAGGTGTGGCGGTAACTGTCATGGTGGCGATGATACTCCAGTTCGTCGATCCGCCAGGCAAGCAGGACATTCTCCAGAACCATATCAGCCACCCCCTCCTCCACCCCAAGCACCCACAACAGAGCAGATTATGCGAATGTTTGAGGAGAAGAGAAACCAAGACCTGATGGAATTCCTAAGAAGCATGCAGACTATGGTCGGGCAGAATAATCACAATGGTAATCACTCCAAGCTGTCAGACTTTCAGAGGACCAAACCGCCAAGTTTCAGTCAAGAAGTGGATCCCATGGAAGCCGATGACTGGTTGAGGACCATTGAAAAGAAGCTAGAAATTGCTCGCACTAAAGATGCTAATAAGGTACCTTTCGCCACTCATTATCTGGAAGGACCAGCTGCTTATGGTGGGACAATACCAAAATTATGTGGCCTGCTGAAGACGAGATTACTTGGGATAAATTCAAAGATAAATTCCGAATGTATCATATTCCCGCCGGTATCTTGAAGGTCAAGCAACAAGAATTCCTCACCCTTACACAAGGGAACTCGACTGTAAGTGAGTATTTAAACAAGTTCAATCACTTGGCCCGTTATTCCACACATGATGTGGCCACCGAAGAATGGAAGATAGATCGGTTCCTCGGAGGACTCAACCTTACCCTCCGATGTGCACTCAGCATGCTGGATTCCCCGACTTCCAAACTCTGGTGAACAAGGCACTCATTGCCGAAAGGGAACACAAACTTGTTAATGATCATAAGACTGCATATGAAGACCGCAAACGCAAGTTTGAACCCAAGAAGGAAGGGCAAGTTTTTCAGAAGGTTCGTACTTGGCAGCAACCACAGTTCGAGTTCAAGCCAACCTGGCAGCAGGGGAACATCAAGAATGAAAGTCAGATTAAGACTGTGGTCACCAAGCCAATCAAGGAAGACTGTCAGCGTAACAATGCATGTTACTCATGTGGACAAACTGGGCATTACACTAGGCAGTGTCCCAAGAACGGAAAGTCGCCAACCAACCTGAAGCCTCAAGTCAATTATGTGGGACAATTCCCCAACCAGAAGTATATTCAAGGGCAAGTTCATCATATCTCCGCCGAAGAAGCTTCCGAAGTTCCCGATGTGGTCATTGGTATGTTTCCTGTTAATGACATACCTGCAACAATTTTATTCGATTCCGGGGCTTCCCATTCTTTTATTTCATAGAGTTTTGTTGCCCAGCATCGACTTTCCTATACTCTTTTAAACAAAGTTATGGTGGTACAATCCCCTGGATCCATGCTCAGGACAAATATTGTATGCTGAGGATTGGAAATATCAATCAATGGAGTTATCTTCCCCGCTTCCCTGATATCCATTGAATCTCCAAAATTGGATGTTATTTTGGGGATGGATTGGTTGACAAGACACCAGGTCTGCATCAACTGTGCAACAAGAGAAGTCACGCTAATAAATCCCTCGGGCCAGTCTGCTCGGTTCTTTGACGGTAGATCCATGCCAAAGAAGGGGACGGTTTATGCAGCAATTGCTACAGATATGAATTTAGTCCCAGTGGTCTGTGAATTCCCAGATGTGTTTCCAGAAGAATTGCCAGGCATGCCACCTGATCGAGAGCTTGAGTTTTCCATTGAGCTTGTGCCCGGGACAACACCGATTTACAAGAAATATTATCGAATGCCTTCATCCGAACTAGTGGAGTTGAAGAAACAATTGGATGAGATGCTTCAAAAAGGATATATTCACCCCAGTTCGTCTCCTTGGGGTGCACCTGCCATATTTGTGGGCAAGAAAGATGGCAGTCTCCGGATGTGTGTTGATGTCGGGGGGATGACCCCCGGGTAGGCTCAAGGAGACAAAACGACACTTCAAAACTTCACCAGGGGAGCAACCCCTGGCATGCGGGCAACCCGTCTGGCTGGCCATCCGGGTAGAAGCTGAACCTGGCCATCCGGGTAGAGGCTGAACCTGGCCATCCGGGTAGAAGCTAAACCTGGCCATCCGGGTAGAGGTCATCCGGGTAGACGCTGAACCTGGCCATTCGGGTAGAGGCTGTCCGGGTGAAGCCATCCGGGTGAAGGCTGGAACCTGGCCGTCCGGGTGGGAGCTGTCCGGTTGGAGCCCGTCCGGGTGGAGCCGTCCGGGTGGAGCCCGTCCGGCTGGAATCCGGCAAAATCAAGCTTAGACGTCCCGTCGGACCTGCGCACACGAGACGGCCATGCTATACAGTAGAGCACTGTAGATGAGCGGCTGGCTCTGTAGATGGACAGCTGGCACTGTTCACACATCTTGTGTCCCCCCAACAGTGTAATTAGGCCGTGTATGCCATCTCTTGTCCCCTGGGCACCCCTTTATAAGGTGACCCAGGCAGCCCATTTTCAGGGGGGCAAGCCAGGCACTCAGGCACACTCCCTCTCACTCTCTCATTCTCACACACGCTCACACATGAGGCAGAGAAGAGGAGCGCTCCCAGCCTCCTTCTTCCTCCTCTAAATACAGCTCTAGGAGCAACTCTATACTACCATATACACCGCATATATTCCAGACATGCAGGAGTAGGGGTTTTAGCTCCACGCGAGGGCCTCGAACCTGGGTAAACCACTGTGTCCAGTTGCCCAAACCCGTCCCGGATCTCCACCGTAGCCTTGCCCTCACCTCTTTAAGCCATCCCATGGCATCTGCCGTGATCGCGCATCCCCCGTGAGAATACCACAACAGTTGGCGCCCACCGTGAGGCTAGCTGCTGCTGGAATCGCGGTCCGGGCGGGACCTTTTTCGCCACCACCACCGCGGCGTCGCCGCCATCACAGGCTCCCGGAGGCTCTGCTCCGCCCCTACGACGCCGCGCCGCTCAGGCCTCTGGCGCGTCCGCGTGCCTGTCGCGCCGCACCCGGTTCCCGCGCGCCTGTCCGCTCCAGCCAGCTGAGCGCTCGACCTCTTGGTCGCCCCGCTCCGACCGCACCTCGTCCCTATGCGAGCACTCGGGAGGCGAGGGGTTCTCCAGTTCGTGCGAACACTCGTGCCTAGCTAGCTAGCTAGCAGAGTCAATTGATTCAGCTGCGTGCGTGCTAGCTTAGCTCGTGTGCGGGCATGAGGCCGTCCCCGCGCGCCGCCTCGTCCCGCTCCCGCAGGCTAAGTGCGGGCACGCCGGCCGCCTGCTGGCCTCCCGCTGCCGAGCCACGCTGGCTTCGCGCGCAGCTCCGCCCCTGGCTCCCGCGCCTCCCGCGGCCGGCCCCGCTCCCTCCGCGCGCACGGGCGCGCTGCTTCGCTTCCGCCTCCCCGCGCCGGCCGCCGGCTGCTGCCGCGTCCCGCTCGCCGGCTGGGCACGCTAGCCGGCCGCTGCCGCACCCACCGGCTCGCCGCTTCTGGCGGCTCTGCGCGTCCGTGCCGACTGCGCCCCACGCGCCCTAACCGGCCCCCTCTGCTCCGCCTGCTCCGCGCCCGGCCCCCGTCCCGCGGGCCACCTGCTCCGCGCCCGGCCGCCTCTGCGCGCCTCCGCCTCGCCTCCGCATCGCGTCGGTCTGCTCCCCCGCGCGCGGCTCTGCCTGCGCCCGGCCACCAGCGTCGTCCCGCTCTGCTTGCTCCGCGCGTCCGCCCCCGACCGCGTCAGGACGCGTCCCGCGCGCCGGCTCTGCCTCGCCTCTGCTCCGACCGCGCCGCCCCGTCCCCGCGCGTCCTCCGCTACCGCACCCCGCCGCCGGCTTGCCGCTGCAGCCGGCCATAGCCGCGCGCCCGCCAGCTCGCCGCCCTGTGCTGGCCGCCTTCCGCTCATCCCGGCCGCCCCCGTGCGCCCGCGCCCTCGCGCGCCTTTCCGGCTCCACCTGGCCGAGCCAGCGGCGCCCCGTCGCATCGCCTCCTGGCTGCCCACCGCTGCAACCGGCCACTACCGCGTCTGTGCACCAGCTCTGCCTGCTCCGCGACCGCGCGACCCGCCCGCGACCGTGCCCTCCCGCGTCCGCGCCCGCGTACGCTCCGCCCCCTGCGCCTAGCGCGCGTCCGCCGCGCCTCCGTCCGCCCTCCGCGCGCCACGGCCGGCTGAGCCTCGCGCGCGTCCGGCTTGCCGCGTCCGCTTGCCGGCTCGCCGCGCCACCTTGTCGCGGCTCCCACTCCGCGCACCGCAGCCGGCTGCGCCGAGCCCTGCCCGCGCTCGGCCCCCACGCCGCGCGCCACGGCCGACTGCGCCTAGCGCGCGTCCGCCCGCCGGCTCGCGCCTCCACCTCGCCCGCCTGCAAGCTGGCTCCGCCTGCTCCGTGCCTCCGCACCTCCATGCCGCATCGCGCCGGCTGCACTGCCGCGGCCGCATCCTGCCACGCCTGCTGGCTCCCGCGTTGGCCGGCCCTGCTCGCCGCCAGCCGGCCCCGCCCACGCGCGCTGGCTCCGCCTGCTCCGCCCGCACGCATGCCCGCTGCCCGCCTCCCCGACAAGCGCCCTCGCAGGCCGACTGGAAAAAGAAAAAGAAAAAGGGCCGGTTGGGAAAAGAAGATGAGCAGCAGGCACTAAGAAAAAAACAAAAAAAAGAAAAGAGTACCAGCCGTGTCCGCCTGCCCGCGTCAATGCCTGGCCGGCTGGCCCGCCTGCCCGCATCGCCACCTAGCCGGCTGGCCCGCCCGCCCGCTTCGACGCCAGGCCGGCTGCGCCAGGCCGGCTGGAGAGCCGGCTCGGCTGCGTCCCGCTCCACTGCCCGGCCGGCTGGGGCTCCCCTCGACCGCCCGAAGGCTCGGGCCGCCTGCCAGAGGTCACCTCCGTCCCGTCTGCGCCAAAGCAATGTGAGCTCCCCATCCGCATACCTTCGCACCGCACACAAAAACGGATAACCCGAGCGACCCTCGGGGAATACTTCTGCATGTTTTATTAGCTGCTTTGCTGTTCCCCCCGGCGCCTGCTCGTCTCAGCCCGGGGCTGGCCGTTTGGCCCGATACGTTCTTCCCTGCAGACGGCTTAGTAGTATGCACGGTACCGAAGGCCCACTCTTCGTCTCAGCTACAGACCGGCTCCCGGCTGTCCGGCTAGCAAGAGCAAAAACTGGAGGTCACCCCACGCGAAAAACGTCCGGGGGAGAAAACGGATTGGGCGACCCGGTCGTTTCCTTTATGAGCATCTACTCGGTCGAATCTGCTCCCAGAGTCCGAGTACTGTACACTCTACTCCGCGGCCCACTCTTCGCCTCAGCTACAGACCGGCTCCCGGCTGTCCGGCTAGCAAGAGCAAATGCCAAAGAGCGGAGGGGACATGAAAAAGACTGAAGGGGGCTCGGACGAAACCGAGTCGGCACCCTCTGCATAAAACTTGCGCCGCCAAAGCTAAATATTTGATATATCTGCACAGACTAACCTTGTCTTTCGCATGATCATTTCCGTGGGGAACCCCCCCCCTCCTCGCCCGGAGGCTCGGAGGCTACACCCAGTGGGTGCGCCGGCGCGCCCCGCTGGGAAAACGCCACGCCGGCTGCAGGCCCGCCGCCGGCTGCCACCGGCATCCTCGACGCCACCGTCTGCTCCAACATCCGCGGAGACCCTCCGCCCGACTCTTCGAGTCACCCGGAGGCTCGGAGGCTACACCCAATGGGTGCGCTAGCGCGCCCCCACTGGAAGCAGGCCGCGCCGGTTGCAAGCCCGCAGCCGGCTGTCATCAACAACCTCTGCTTCCACGACAGCGAAGACCCTCCGCTCGACTCCTCGAGTCGCCCGGAGGCTCGGAGGCTACACCTAGTGGGTGCGCTAGTGCGCCCCCACAGGAAGCAAGCCCCGCCGGCTGCCGCCCGCAGCCGGCTGTCATCGACGACTTCTGCTACAACACCTGCGGAAACCCTCCGCCCGAGTCTTCGAGTCGCCCGGAGGCTCGGAGGCTACACCCAGTGGGTGCGCTAGCGCGCCCCCACTGGAAGCGAGCCACGCCGGCTGCAGGCCCGCAGCCGGCTGTCATCGACAACCTCTGCTACCACGACAGCGAAGACCCTCCGCCCGACTCTTCGAGTCGCCCGGAGGCTCGGAGGCTACACCCAGTGGGTGCGCTGGCGCACTCCCACTGGAAACACCTGCCGGCGGACTCCGCATCCACGCCCGGCGGCGCTCCGCGCCCATCTGCTGCAACAAACTGCAAGGACCCTCCGCCTGACTCTTCGAGTCGACCGGAGGCTCGGAGGCTACACCCAGTGGGTGCGCTGGCGCGCCACCACTGGAAGCAAGCCGCGCCGGCTGCAACCCCGCAGCCGACTGTCATCGACAACATCTGCTGCATCAACGCTCGCGGAAACCCTCCGCCCGACTCTTCAAGTCGCCCGGAGGCTCGGAGGCTACTGTCGGGGGGATGACCCCCGGGTAGGCTCAAGGAGACAAAACGACACTTCAAAACTTCGCCAGGGGAGCAACCCCTGGCATGCGGGCAACTCGTCCGGCTGGCCATCCGGGTAGAAGCTGAACCTGGCCATTCGGGTAGAGGCTGAACCTGGCCATCCGGGTAGAAGCTGAACCTGGCCATCCGGGTAGAGGCTGAACCTGGCCATCCGGGTAGAAGCTGAACCTGGCCATCCGGGTAGAAGCTGAACCTGGCCATTCGGGTAGAGGCTGTCCGGGTGAAGCCGTCCGGGTGAAGGCTAGAACCTGGCCGTCCGGGTAGGAGCCGTCCGGGTGGAGCCCGTCCGGCTGGAATCTGGCAAAATCAAGCTCAGACGTCCCGTCGGACCAGCGCAGACGAGACGGCCATGCTATACAGTAGAGCACTGTAGATGAGCGGCTGGCACTGTAGATGGACAGCTGGCACTGTTCACACGTCTTGTGTCCCCCCCAACAGTGTAATTAGGCCGTGTATGCCATCTCTTGTCCCCTGGGCACCCCTTTATAAGGTGACCCAGGGAGCCCATTTTCAGGGGGGCAAGCCAGGCACTCAGGCACACTCCCTCTCACTCTCTCATTCTCACACACGCTCACACATGAGGCAGAAAAGAGGAGCGCTCCCAGCCTCCTTCTTCCTCCTCTAAATACAGCTCTAGGAGCAACTCTGTACTACCATATACACTGCTTATATTCCAGACATGCAGGAGTAGGGGTTTTACCTCCACGCGAGGGCCCCGAACCTGGGTAAACCACCGTGTCCAGTTGCCCAAACCTGTCTTGGATCTCCACTGTAGCCTTGCCCTCACCTCTTTAAGCCATCCCATGGCATCTGCCGTGATCGCACATCCCCCGTGAGAATACCACGACAGTTGACTACCGCGCTCTCAATGATGTCACAATCAAGAACAAATACCCGCTTCCCAGGATCGATGATTTGTTCAATCAACTTAGTGGATCCCAAGTGTTCTCCAAGATTGATTTGCGAACCGGGTATCACCAGCTGAAAATCAAAAAGGAAGATATCCCCAAGACAGCATTCACTACACGATATGGGTTGTACGAGTATACGGTCATGTCATTTGGACTGACCAACGCTCCTGCATTCTTCATGCACATGATGAACAAGGTGTTCATGGACTTCCTGGACAAATTTGTGGTAGTATTCATTGATGACATCCTTATGTATTCCAAAAGTGAAGAAGAGCACAAACAGCATCTCCGAGCAGTATTGGAGCGATTATGCGCTCATCAACTCTACGCCAAGTTCAGCAAATGTGAATTTTGGCTGAAGGAAGTGGGATTCCTTGGGCATACTCTTTCCGCTCAAGGAGTGGCCGTGGATCAAAGCAAAGTCAAAGAAGTATTAAATTGGAAGACACCTGTTTCAGTGACAGAAATCAGGAGTTTCTTGGGTCTGGCAGGCTATTACCGTCACTTCATCAAAGGCTTCTCAAAGATTGCCAAGCCAATGACGGAACTACTCAAGAAGAATCAGAAGTTCATATGGACGGAAGCATGTGAGGACAGTTTCAATGAGCTAAAGACTCGGTTGACCACCGCTCCAGTGTTGAATTTACCAGACATTGGGCCCACCCATGACATAGCCCAAAGGGGAGTTTGTCGGAGTGGCCAGGAGAGTGTCATGTAATAGATTGGTTTTGTCGGAATATCGTTGGTCCACCCGAATGGGAGCACGAGGCCATGAATTCCGTAGTGTGGGTACAATGTACTAACCTCCGCAGAGTGTATAATCTATCGATAGCCGCGTCCTTGGATATGGACACAGTTCGTAGTAGGTCACACCGTGGGTCAACAGATATAATTAACCTGCACACTAAGATTCACAAGATGGCACATGCAGAATTGGTGATCGTGTGAGGATCACTATGAACGGTATTGCTGTGATCAAGTGAGGATCACGTTGGTAAGTTATTGACGGTGGTTACGAGGTGACCCCGAGATGGTAAGTTGGTCCGAGGGACCATGGCAGTTTTTCACACATAGTAAGCATGGTAGCACCATGTTCATATTCATGCATCAATCCTGCTAAATGCCTTGTTATTGTTGTCATATTTGCTTTGTTTGTTGTGAGCTTGCGAGTACATTCAAAGTACCCACCTGGCTTATCATGCCAGATGAAGGAGAAGCCGTACCTGGTGTTGATGTCGAGCAGTATGTCGTGCTCTAGGCCGTGTTCCAGCAGTGTCCCTGTGGAGTGGAGTTCCGCTACCTCGTCGTTCCGCTGCCGCGTAGTAGTTCCCGTTATCATCGAGGCCCCGGAGATGTCTACTAAATAATGTACATAAGTGCAGTCACACCGTGTGTGCCGCTTGGCCTCACTTATCATGTAATATTTGAACCCATGTATCCGCTAGAGATCAATAAAGCGGTTGTTTTCTGTACCAAGTTGTTGTGTATTGCCAGAAGACTTGATCTCTGGGCTGGCAATGCAAGGTAAACCGGTTGCTCTGAGCCGGGGTGCCACACACAACGACCCTATCATCCATCTTAGAACTGACAGCGAATACATATACTAGAGCAGCGCTCATAGAGAGGAACCTCAAGCATCTGAAACGAAGCCGTGCATCTGGTCCACAATAATACGTTCGTCTCGTATCTTCACGGCGGTGAATCTATCAGTAAACGAATGAATGGATGCAATTAAAGCTATCAGTGCCTCTACGGGCGTGAAGCCTACGGAGGCACGGTTATGTAGGCACAAAAAGCACGAGTGTCAATTTGACTTATCCGTAACCGTGACTCTCTTATCTTCACGCACGTGCCTCTATGGGTGTGCATGCCATCGAAAACATTTGGAACGCAAAGGCACGGCCATGCCCCTGACTTAGGTACAAATGTGGACTCTAATAGCTCCACGGCTATTCCAAGGAACATTTGAAAAACAGAAACACAACCGTGGCTCTCTGGGTGAACATTTGACTGCAAACATTGCAAACGAAGAGCCATGACTGTGATGCTGCTGGATACACAGCCGTGACTCGACAGTTCTTGAAAAGTTTTTGCAGCTGAGACTCTTTCGAGTTTTTGCACTTCAAAGAAAGGAAGAGTATATCACTGAATTTGCCTCTCCTAACGAAACGATCATGCCTCTCCTGACATCATGGCCGTGCATCTCCTATCGTCAGGAACGTGTCTCTCATAAAGTCACATCCGTGCCTCTCTAATTGACTTGAGTTTAAAGACATTTCGATTACACAGACACGACCATGCATTTTCGGCTAGTAGAAACGTGCCTCGTATAGCTCTGTGAGGCATGGTGAGCAGGTGGACTAATCCCGTGGGAGGCAGCTGGACGAGTCAAACGTCTCATGTCCCCGTAACCCGTCGGAATGCGCGCCCATGTACAATAGGCATTCATTCGATTTTGGAAAAAGAAAAATCGAGCATTCATTCCGTCCCTTGGTCTCTCGCGTTCCCTTATATTTTATTCCAGTCCGCTGCTCTCAGGCACCTCACTCCCTCTCTGCGTGTGCAATCGTCTGCATCTAGGGTTTGTGGTTCTTGGCGCTCCCATTCTGATTTCCCCTTTAGTTATCCTACGAATTTGACTGGGTTTCTGGATTACAATAATTTTTAAGCTGTTTTTCTTCAGATACTGGTCTGCGGTGCATTCTACTAAAGTTCCTCTGCTCCATCCCCGTTCGTCGCCAGCTGCTGGTCTTCTTCTGCAGGTATAAAATATATGCATCCGCCATGCTCCAGTTCGTGTTTATGTTTTGATCACGTTCTTTTATTTATTCTTTATTTTACGTTTAAGGGTTTACATTTGTGGTCAATTTCTATTTGTCTAGCTTCGTAGCTACCTATCTCCTCAGATTTTTACCCCAACCATGAGCAAAAACCCCAAATCCGCTGCTTTTCTCTTTTGAGGGATGCCTAATTAAACTCGTTTAGCTATAATCATGTTGTATTCACTGTTCTAACATCCTTCTCGGTAAGTAAACTATGAAATGTTAGTATTTTTCATAGCTTAAATTGGTTGTCAATGAACCTTCTTTTAAACCATGATACTCTGATTGGTTTAACCTACTTGTTCAGATCTGCTATTCCTGTTGCTATTTTATCTGTTAAACCTAGTGTGCATTTGATTATGCCATCTTTTAGTTATTCCATGATTTTTTTCTCTTAATTTATCTAGGTATGGTTTGCCCTACTTGTCGTCATCCAGACGGCCCTTGTCAACCTCATCCAGAAGCTCTCCAGGAGTTTGAGGTTATTCTTGATGAGAATTGCTAGAGACGCATGGTTAGTGGACATATTAGTTGGCTAAAACACGTTTGAAATCGCAATTGTTGAACTTTTGGTATCCCTTTGTATCTGTACTAGGTTCCCCTACTATTATCACTTGCATTATCTTTTTTTATCCGTTAGCTTGCCTGTTTATACCTTAACTGTTTTCATACCAAATCTCTAGTCATTAATCCATCATAGTACTATGTTTGTTATCTTTTATTGTGATATTTGGGTGCACTTTACGCCTATTTTTCAAATTGATGTTCAATAAGTTTGAATTTATATTTACAGCTCTTTATTTTTTATATTTCCCCCAGTATGTACCTTGTAATGTCAGAGCTTTTCTCGCTGAATACATTGATGAGAGGAAGGAGCATGCAAGGATATTGCTTAACAAGCAGGTTGAGCCAGCACTTGTTACCCATGAAGGAAGGTCTTACAATGCTTTGTTTAAGCACAGGCCTAACTACACCAAGTTCTATGGTGATGTTTGGTGCAACCTTGCTGAAGATTATGATCTTCGTGCTGGAGACCACATAGAATTTGCACTGCCTGATGTGGGACTGAATCTGGCGATCAAAACATATCGCGGTGACAATAGGCTGCTTCCATTACCTCATGTTGGTACGTATTCAATTTCTCAGTTAATTTTTTTGGTTGCTTTTTTATATAAAATGCCTGATGTTGTATGACGTTTACCTCCTGCTGGATTATATATCTTGTTCTAATTTTACATGCTGGGTGTTTTCCTAGCTCTCGACGATCTTTCTTCTGATGATTTCGACCACGTTCAGTGTTGTGTATACTCTCGGGATATTGAGCTTACATATGACCAGACACGTTTCTTACTACAACGCCTGTTTCGAGACATTTTCATCCGTTGCCGCCCATTTGTCCATGTGATGACTACCACTAACACAAGAGACAGCATCATGGTTAGTTAACTGTCTCTTTGTTAAAACAGCCAACACACTTTCAATCGTACGTCTACATTTACTGTTCTATGATGTCGAATTAATTTTGCTTACATATATTATTATAAATAAATTATACTTTAAACACTCAAAATGTTGATAAAATTTGATTATGCGTTCCTAGTAATTAATGTTAACCATTCAGTATGAAGTGTGTTATCACATAAAATTGAATAATTCATTAAACCAACAAAACTTTGGTAGCCCTCTTATTTTTTTATGTAATTAATTATGAACTTGAACATGCTGACAATCTCATACTACAAATTCTGTATTTCTATTATTCAAACGCTGTCATAAAAAAATAGTTTGATGAATTATCTTCAGTCGCAAATTAATCTAAATGCATGCCACTTTGGTGTTACTCTCATTACGTGCTCTATATATGTTAATTTTGCTGTATTCTCTATATACTTTAACTTGCTGTTTTCATAAGAAATTCTACATATGTTAGATTCAATATTATAAAATTTCTTGTTTGCACATGTAGTGTATTAAGTATTTTCTTTTGAATGTTCAAATGACAAATTTACCTTTTTTTATTCTTCTCTTATCTCTGTTTCTTTTAGAAAATTCCAAAGAGTGTTGTTTCAACCTTGAAGAGATGGGTGGACGTGCTAACCAATGCCAAGGTGACCCTTAAAGCTCCTGATGAACCTACACATGTCATCAGTCCTTCGTCATACTCGATCTGCAAAAAAGACGACAGGATGGTGATTGAAAAGTCTTCTTTCAGAGACTTCCTGTCAGCTGCATCTTTTGTTGAAGAGAACATTGTTCTAATCACGTTCAAAGAGCGCAGTGATCGTTCCGTGTCCATCATCCTCCAGCGCATTCCTTAGATTCTGTTAGTACCAGCCGTTGGAAGCAACAGTGTCTCTTAAGGATTTGTTTGTTTGGTAGTTGGAATAGACTTCTGGGGTGTTCACTGATCGTTTCGTGCTGATCATAATCCAGGGCAAATGCCTGCTTGCTATTTGTTTGGTTCTTGAAATGGTACTAATGTAGCTGTTATGGACCAACCGACTATTTTGAAGTATGGCAATGATTCTTTTCCGAATGATCTTTTTTGAATTATTAGAATTCAATAATTCAAACAACAAAGAAAACAATTTTCTTCAACTGTAAATCAAAATTCAAACAAATACCGACACAGTTGCATCAAAAACTATAAACAAGTAAGCATGTTATTAAAGTTCTTCAACCTCTCTTTTCAAAAGAATCCTAAATAATCCCTAGACATAACTCCAAACTATAACCAAGTGCGCTATGTTTTCTTTTCAGCATAACACAGTCTTTCTCGAAACATGCCTCCGCTAACAGAGCGTTTCTTCTTTAAAATACCAGCGTGCACCCAGTAACATAACTACAGTGACTCATTCAGTAGAGATATTGTTAACGCAAAAAACACTTCGACCACAGATGCACGACCGTGGCTCTGCTGCGTGTACAACTGTGTCTCGACTACCTTCACATGCATGTCTCCCCAAGAAAGCGAGTCATCTGAAACAGCTGGAAATACAGAGGCACGTCACAAATAAAACATTTCATTCAACAAAACAAGTGGAGCGTGCCATATCAAGAGCATGCACAGACAGGCATATCGAGCTTGTGGTGTCACGACGGTACAAAATACATTGCTCGAACCGCTAAAAAAAATTACTCTAACAGACGCTTGTTTCACATAACTGCCTGGAATCGCCAGATGACGTCGCAACTGCTCCTCTCGGTTACCCTTTTGGCACGACAAAGTAACGACCCCATTCCTTTTGTACCGCACCCATCTGCCTCATCTTCCTAGGCCATTCCTCGTCGGCAGCCACAAACCCACACAGCCTCCCTGCAGCCATGAACGACGAGAAACTAACAATAGAGACCAAACACATCACTGCCCATGGCACAACCGTGCTGGAGGTGGTGTACACCAACGAGCCAAAGACTGTGGAGCGAATCATCAAGATGTACGAGCAATGGCTCCAGGAGGAGAAGAACAAGTTCGTCGGCCTCGACCTCGAGTACACGCGTAAGAGCAGTTACACACGCCGAGGGGTCGCCGTCGTGCAACTTGCCATGCGCCAGCATGTCCTCGTGTACCACTACTGCAGGTCCGAGCGATGCCAGGCGTTGCTTGAATTCCTGCAACGCAAAGCGATCACTTTCGCTAGCGTCGACACCAGGGATGACAAGATGATGCTTGCCCGTGCATGGATCAGAATTCCAGACGAGCACCACATCGACATCCAAAGACAATTTTGTATCAAAGGTGGTGGAGAAAGGGACTCCATGGGTGACCTTGCAGCGGCCATCATCAACCCCTCCTACAAGAACATGAAGAAATCATTCCCAAAGGACAAGCACCAGTACTGGGAGTGGAAGCCGCTCTCCCCACTACACCTCGAGTACGCAGCAAAAGACGGGTACGTTAGCTATGAGTTGTACCGAACGATCCTAATCATTAAAGACGGGCTACGTCACCTGCTGCAACCACCACTGAAAGAACGACTCCGTCCCCGTAAGAAGACAGAAGACCAATCCTCGACCGGCTGGAAGCGCCACAAGGGAAACTACGGATGGTGAATTGCTACGTCTTTGGATATCTATATTTAATTAGTAAGTTGATTTAGATTGAGCAAACATATGTTCTAACTATGATTATACTATGTCAAAGATGTCGTGTGTTATTGTATTATAGTACTTACTTATTATACTTATATTACAGATTCATGGTGCTTATGTAATAAAATATATATTATTTGTATCGTTGTTAACTATTTCTGTAAATGCTTTTTCATGATTGGTGTCAGCAATTTCAGAAATATTTGTAAGGAACTTCAATATATCCATCTCCAGCTTTCAGAAACAGTACGAGTACTTCCACAAATTTTGATATTCCAGTGCGGAAAGCACTGGGAGCACTTTCAGGCTCTTAAGCGCGTTGAAACAAAATAAATCACGCAGACACCATTGACATCAAACACTGTCTCAATGTAGGAGCGCGCCTCCACTAGCATCACACCACTGACTCTCTCAATAAACATGTTAACCAAAAAAAAAATACAACGACCGTGACTCTGCTGCATGTACCACCGTGACTCGACTAGGTCCAGAGCAGTGCCTCTCTCAGTAAGAGTGTCACCTGAAATAACCGAAACACAAAGGCACGACTGTGCCTCTATGTAATATAGGACCATGCATCCACTAGATTGACGGACCGTGCCTCTTCGAGTAAACCTGTTGGCGCAAAAACATTGGAAACAAAGATGCACCGACGTGGCTCTCCTTAATATACAAGCATGCATCTAGTAGCATCACAACAGTCAATCTCTCTGCAGAGATGTTAACGGAAAAAACATTTGGAACACAGAACCACGACAATGACTCTGCTGTGGGTACCATCGTGACTCTGCTCCATGGACGCAAGGGACAAGCACCACCACTAAACAAAAACATTTGTCACTGTATACATTTCGAAAACAAAAGCACGGCCATGCCACTAATTTATAAGTAACCATGCCTCTGGTATATTCATGACCATGCTTCTCCGAGTGTAAGCACCAACGGAAACATTTGAAACAAACAAGCAGAACCGTGCCTCCCATTTTTATACATAACCGTGCCTCCAATAGCTGCACGGACCGTGCCTCCTTCAGTCTCCATGCCAGGCATACGGAACACAAAGGCACGCCAATACCCGTGATTTACATATAACCGTGCCTCTCATAGTTTCACATTTGTCCAAAAAAAACATTTAAAACACATATGCATACCAGTTGTATATATCTGAATAACATTTATATTCTACCATATATTTAAATAACATCTGTTCTACTTCACAGTCTATAACTAACATCACTACGGCAGAAAGCTGAAGATAACAGCAAGCCCCCCATCACGCTCCTTGAAGGTTATGAGCACCAAGCTGTTTACTTCAATAGATGATGCTTGAAGAAAATCACTGAAACCTTCCTTCTTGAACACCATTCTACCACCCAAGCCAATGAAATAGGAACAAGGGATGCTCACATATATATCATAATCACGATACTCCAAAATAACTTCAAGAGTTAAAACGCCAGAACTAGGAACTGGCACAAGTTCCTTAAAACTCCTCACAACCATGCTCGGAATAACCTGACGAAAACATCAAGATATTAGAATAAACAAAATTGAAAAGCTATAAAAGAGCAAATAATAAATATAGAAACTGAGAAAAAGAAAGAAAAATAAATCTAACCATATGATGACCATTAACATTCATGGAAGTAATTCTGTGCACAAAAGGACAGCAGAGTATGTAGTTGTCATCAAATAGTTGTCGCGACATGAAATACAATTGATGATAATTGAGATCAACACCACGAGTGTAAAAACAGCTGCCAACAAGATCATTCTCAGACTCACTCAGACCTTCGAGTGCTACAAAAAGAAATTTCACAGGATCAAGAGAACAGCAAATCATGTGACATCAAACAAGGTAAAAACTTCTTTGAAAATAAACCTTACCAACACAGGGTAAAGGGAACAGCATATCTCCACCCCGATAAAAATCAACACCAATCAACGTTCCATAGTGCTCAAGCCTAACAGTCATTATATCACGATGACGGAGACCATAATCAGCCACCGGTTGCTCCTAGGAAGAACCATGGAATTTGCTGCTCACCCGACCATGACTAAACAAAACACCATATAATTCACCCTCACTGCTGTGAAGAGCAAGCTCAGGATATTTGTCACCCTTCCGAATAGCTAAAACCCTGCACTGCTCAATGTACCGAGCAAGATGAGATCTAACACTGCATGGAACATACTGCAAAACGAACCAAAACAAGACCATAAATCAGAATAATTTTCATTTAAAACAACACCAGCAGCACCAAAAGAAATAGGTATGTGCGCAACAACAATTTTTAAAACCAAAATTGGAACAAATAAAAAATGTTAATCTTACAACACGCCTCGAACAACGCCGATCCAGCACCACAGTGAAAACATCCGCAGAAGAGTCAAAAGAGGAACAAGGGCCACTTGGCATACAGCAAAAAGGGCAAGCCATACCTACAAAGAACACAATGATTATTAAGAACTGATTGCACAACATAGTTGAAAGTTGACATTTGATAGTGTTGGAAGCCCCCACCCATAACTACCCCATAAATCTCCATTTTCCGGAAATATAATGGGAAATTAAAGGGAAACAAACCGGAAATAGGGAACCAACGAAGGCAGCCGGTAGGCAGGTGGAAGGCAACGACGACGGCGGGAACGGGGACGGAGTCGTGCACGGCGAACAAGGGCCGCCGTAGGCAGGCGGTAACAGCGGCAACGGGCGGCGAGGACGGCAACGCAAGGGAAAAACGAAACCGCGCACGAAAGCCCAGGGGCTACGGGGACGGCGACGCGAGAGAGAAACAGATCTCAGAAACAGATCAAAACTATATTACAATACAATAAATGTTGAAGGACTAAAGTGAAAAAAGAGAAAACCAGAAAGGAAAACCGGAAACCGGAAATCACGGGAGGGCTCCTCCGCACGACAAGTGTTGCGCGCGGAGCGCCTCGGAAAAGTCTCAGGAGCGCTCCGCGCGTGACACTTGTCACGCGGGCAGCGCTACCCGACTGACCTTTGCGGGGAGCGCTTCTCAACTAGTGATTTCGGCGGTTTGAGGGTCGGCGTTGGAGATGCCCTTACTTACTTCAAGTGCATTGGATTCATTCAGAACAAGTTGCTGGCTAGCTAGGTACAAATAGTACCGGGAGAAGGGATAAGCTCCAGCTACTGTTTGAGAGAGACGCAAAAGGAGAGCGAGGCGGAGGGCGTCCCGGCCCGATCCCCTGCCGCTTCTGTCGGCGCCGCCGGCTGGAGTTGGCTTGGGAGAGGTGCTCGGATCCTCCTGTACATAGTAGGTCTAGGTAGATATGCTGGTCTAGTTTTCGCCCTTGTGGTGGTTGCTGGCGTCATGCCATGTCTGAGCTTCCTGTCCGAGCTCTCGAGCAGCTCCGGGCGGACGGCGTCTACCCCGCTAGCTGGCTTTCCATGGAGGAAGGTGGTGGTTGGTGGTAGATCCGGTGATAGCTCCTACAATAAGCTCGTGGGTCGATTGGATCTGGCAAGGTTGGAAGTGATTGCTCCCTCTGTTCTTGGTCGCCGTGGTGGTGGAAGAGAGCAGCAAGGTGGCTTCGGTTCCAGCCTCTTCAGGTCAGTCGATGCGTCGGAGACGGGTTTCCGGCGTTGGATTCGGAGCTCCAGCGGCTGCTCCATCATGTGCATATTCTCAGCGGCGTCCTGCAGCGGCCTCGGCTGCTCCACCGCTGACTGTTCTAGCCGTAGGGCGGCTCTTTTCCTCCCGGCCATGATGCCGATAGGGAGGCAGTTTCAGCTTCGTCCCAGCGTCCGTTTCTTCTCCTTCCCGGTGATGGTGGAGCGACGGCAAGATCCCCTTCCCAAGTGGTCTAGTCCCCGGTGTGGGGCGATCTTGGCCTGGTGGTGAAGCTCGAAGACGGTGGACGGTGGATCAGATTGCAATCTTCCTCTCGTGTTCAGGGTCTTTTCTGTAAAGTTCTTGGGCCGAGTTGTAATTTTGCATTTCTTTGGGGTCCTTCTGCAGCTGTACTGTACTGCAAATGTTCTAATGAAGCTGTTCCGGGTCCTTCGGGACCCGTCTCCTGTTCCCAAAAAAAAAAAGGTCTTGAGTAGCTAGGAATGGAAACAGCGGCCGGGTGCAAGTCTACTGAACAGCGGCGTACGTGGACATGGTAGCCTGAGCACGTTCACATCGATCGTACGTAGGGTGCCAAGATAGACGCTCCGGTCTGGTCCCGTGCGCGCGGCGCGGGTGTGCTGGTCGACGTCAGTCCCACGTGAAGGCCATGAGCAGCGGGGCGCAACATGGCGAGAACCGGCCGGCTGCGGCCCCGCACGGGACAAATCCCGGTTTCAATGCGCGCCTTGGCGTCGCGCGGCCATGTCCGTCTCATGTCGCTCGCAGTCGCAGCCTGCCTATTTGGATATCGCGGTGTACCGTGTCTACGTAGTCCCTTCTTCTTCTCCCCCCCAACAACGATGGGCTGCCACTGCCAGGATTTTTTTTTTTAACACAGTACAGACGCAAGCACTCACCCCTATGAACGCACACACGCACACCCTATCCCTATGAGCAGTGCCGGAGCTAGAGTAGAATGATTGGGCGGGCCAGCTTAGAGAAAGTGCAACATTTTTTCCTTCCATGGCCCATTTCACTCCTTCAGACCCATTGGTTTGCAGCCTGGTTTTGCTTGCACTAAGCTCCGCCACTGCCTATGAGCACCTTCGAGAGACTGAACCGGCATATCATCTTGAGATTTACGAAGTCACCATAGACGCCTCGTCGTCGACGGGAACGTCTCCTGCCACTGAAAGCGCATCGCCGGAAATCCTGAAATTAATCCAGAAATAATGCGAGCACCAGGACTTGAACCCTGGTGGGCTGGGGATACCACTGTCCCTCTAACCATCCAACCACAGGTCGGTTCGCTGCCAGGATTTTATTCTTGCAACACGTAGCGATCATCCATCGCTCGATCCTTGTCGGGCCTAGCATTAGCAAAAGGGCCGTACTAAGGCGTTGGCTGGACGAAGACAACTACACAGCGCGATTGGCCGTCTCTTTGCTTTTGTAAACATCACCGCAGTATTTTTTCTATGGTATATCAAAAGCATGAAAAAAAAGTCACAACATTCTAGATTCATACATGTGATCTTTTGTATGCAACAAGTCCACATTGATCGCGTCAAAAAACCCTTAGGCGAATAATTGCAACATATGCAGCATGTGAACCAGACGATTCACAACATACATGCAACATGTGCGTGTAACCTCCAAAACCCTCTCGGCATGTCGCCGATGTGTTTGTAGGAAAGCACACACAGAGTTTCTAGCATGTCGAAAGAACGTGCGCAACATAGAAAATCAGGGTTGTCAATGATGGACCTGGCTCGTTAGAGTCCCGCCGCCGCTAGATTCGGCAAGCCCAGATCCATCCATCATGGCCCTGCCATCTTTCCGACCTCTATGGCATAGACAACTCTGGTTTGGTCAACAACACAACCCCACAGTGTGGCCATGGCAGCGAGACCTTCCGAACAATGAGGATGATACATGAAGGCTCCATTGAAGTAAAAAAAAAAATGATGTGTTGTAGTCTTTTTCCACTGTCTAACAACTATCAATCACTCGTTATCAGGTCTATCAAATACCACTGGTAGATTTATGAGTGCATCAAGCACTCGACACTCTAAAAAGGGTGTTTGCTAACCATGCGTCATTGGCAGACAGGCGAAAACCCATTAGTAATTTTCTCCTTTCGATTTCCTATTTTATCTTTTGTTTTCTTCACCATTATTTATGTTTGTTCTCAATTATTTATAATTTTTCATTTTGCTTTCCAGAAAATATAAAAATGTTTTCAAGAGATACATGCACACTATTTCATTATGAACATTTTTTTCCGAGGCACATGAACAACAATACATGAACTTCTTTCAATTATCAAACTGATGTATGGCAACATTACAATAAGTATAATAATAAGATGTATACAAAAGTTAAAAAAGAAAATGGTAGGTATTTGTACCAGCTTAATGGCATGCCAAGTTTGCCCGTGTAGAATTTCTTCATGCGTCAAGGCCTCAAGAGTTGTATTTGCCAAACACCTCTTTGCCGGATTGTATCTCATGAGCTCGCGCGGGACTTCCAACCACCGCCCTCTCCTCATCCAATAGAGAATATCCTATGGAAACCAAATCACATTTAAAACTCTATGGAAACCATGTTTGGAAGTTTCTAAAATTTCTTTAAAAATATGATATGTTAATAAGTTAATGATCTATTAGCATGTGAAAAGTTCCAAGTTCAAGCACAAATTCATTTACAAGAAAAAAACTCAACAATGAGTAGTGACATTTACTGGTCGACACTATTTATGGTTGAATTTGTTATTTTCATACCTCATAAATGAATTTGTGTTTGAATTTGGAATTTCCCATGCTAATAGAATACCACCTTCTTAACATATCAATTTTTGATATTTTTTCAAAACTTCATACCGTAGTTTTCTACTCGGTGTTTACTTGTTTCCACCCTAACTTGATTTCCAACGGATACTATTCTCTTCAGAACCAACCATGTCGAAAATCGTATTCATTGTTCATAGCAATGAATAGTCGCTATATTGCCCACTTCTCCCGACATGGGCTGACACCTCTTGGGCGCTTCATTAGTAAACGGTAGGTGGTTACCACCAATTTTGATTTATGGCATTTTGTGAATTTTTTTTTCATTTTCTGTCGAATTCTCACAGTTTTTCTGAGGGGGTCTTTCAATTTTCCTTTTCCTTTTGTTTCATTTTTGGGTTTATTTTTAAAATTTATCTTCTAATTCATTAACAATTTGAAAAAAAATCGTGAACACATGTATATATTAATAATTTTTTTAGAAAAATTGATTTTCTGTATTTGTTATGATTTTCTAGTATTAATTTTTTTTTCATTCTGTCAAAAACTGGTAGCTGGTTTTTCAGAGCAGGAAGGTGTCGTTTTTTATCCTCAAGCGGAAACGCTAATTTGGCCGGCCCATCCATCCGTTCGGAAAACTATACATTACTAAGGATTGCTAAGAGCGATGAATAGGACCTCCTTGGAATCTCCTACGGCGCAAGTGCTGGGGCCTATTAAGCGCCTAAAGCGCCCGTTAAAGGGTATATTGCAAACAGGGCTAAATGGGACGACACATCGATCTGTTTTTATCTTTTCGTTTCTCGTTTTTTCTGAACCGGGTTCTGTTCTATGCTATTCTTGGGTTATTCGTTTTCCTTTTTTCTTTTTCCGTTTCTTCTCATTATTTCAAAATGCGTGAACTTTTTGAAATTTGTAAATTTTTTACACCTAGTGAACATTTCTCAAATTTGTGAACTTCATCAACTTCACAAACTATTTTAAAAATTTCATGAACTTTTTCAAATCCGCGAACTTCTTTTTTCTGTTTTTTCCTAACTTTTTAGTAAACTTTCTTCAAACTCGTGAACTTTTTCCAAATTTCATGATTTTTTTATAAAAATTACGTGCTTTTAGATCTTTTTTTTCATGTTTCATGACTTTTTTTTAAATCCAAGATTTCTTTATTTTTTTACAAACTTTTCAGATTCATTTTTTACAAAAGTCAAATTATTGTTAAATAAATGGTACAATATATTGTGAAATAAATTGCGCGGCTATATTAAATTATTCACGGTAAGCTACTAACACTCTTTAGGTCTAGTGGTTAGCGAAACACGGTACATGACTGTAATGGTGCGATTTCGATTCCTTGTGGAGAGCCACTTTTTTTGGGGGGCGCGGGGGGGTTTACGCGCTGCGTGTTCGTGGGCCAGCCCACCAGGCGCTACAGTGAGCGCCAGTTGCCTTCCACTGCGCCAAAGGCGCAGAATAGGAGCTCTCGATGCAGGTAGGGCGCTGGGCTTCGCACACCCTGCAGCTCTGTGACGCTCCTGTCGACCGGTCCTTTTATGCCTTGGTCATCGCTTCTGACTGAATGCGGTTTTGCTTGGTTCGTTTTTTTGAACAATTTTTATTCAGTTTCTTTACAAATTAGGAAAAAAATATATGAATGTAAAAACTGTTCACAAATTTGAAAAATATTCTTGAATCCAAAAATATTAGCAAATTGAATAAATGATCAAGACTTTGAATAATTGTGAGAAAAATATTCGCAACTTCCTGAAATGCATGAGATATCAAAATATGTTCCTAATTTAAATAATTTTCATGAACTAAAAACAAGTGCCACAAATTTATATGATTGTTCAGGAGTTTGAAAAAGTATTTGCAGATTAAACATTGTTCGTGGATTCAAAATCTTCATGAATTTGAGAAAATGTTCACGAATTTAGCAAATTTTGGCGTCATTCAAAAACAAATCATGAATTCAAACTATTCACGGAGTAAAAAAGGTCGCCCTTTTAAAAATCTTTGTGAATTTCGTAGAATGTTTGGAAATATTAAAAATGTTAGTGAAATCGATAAAATGTTCTAGAATTTAGAAAATGAACATTAATTACAAAATTCTTCATACAATATCAAAAGGTTTGCAAAATGGAAATATTAATTAATTAAAAAATCACTGATTTTTAAAATGTTCACGATTTCATTTTTTTGTTAAATCAAAAATATTCATGAATTTAAAAACTATTCATGAATTTCAGAAAGGTTATGAACTAATGTTTTTTTGCAAATTCAAAAAATGTTCATATAGTTAAAGTATTCGCTAATTTGAATAGTGGAAGAAAGAAGTGAAAAAGGATGAAGGAAAAAAAGGAAAAATAATAAATAGAAAATAAAGAGAGAAATAAAACAAGATGAAAAACGGCAGAAAGACCCTCCCTCCGCCTGAAAAAACGTTCATGTTCCGAAACCGATGGAAAGATGGCAGGCCCATTTTAGCAGCGATATGCTCAAATGGTGTGCGTTTGCTTGCCATCCTCGTGTTATGCAATGGAATTGGCTCTCTCCAACCATGTGTTTTTGCGTGAAAGAAGGTAGGATAGTTGAAATCTCTTATACAGCGCCTTCAGTGCCAATTGGCTCACTGGCGCTTGCAGCGTTTGTTGGGGAACGTTGCATGGAAAACAAAAAAAAATTACGCACACGCAAGATCTATCCATGGAGATGCAAAGCTACGAGAGGGGGAGTGTGTCTACGTACCCTCGTAGACCGTAAGCGGAAGCGTTAGAACAACGCGGTTGATGTCGTCGAACAACTTCACGATCCAACCGACCGAGTACCGAACGTACGGCACCTCCGCGTTCAGCACACGTTCAGCTCGGTGACGTCCTCGACTTCTTGATCCAGCAAGACGGCGAGGTAGTGGATGAGTTTCGGCAGCACGACGGCGTGGTGACGGTGATGGTGATGCTATCTCCGCAGGGCTTCGCCCAAGCACTGCGAAAATATGACCGAGGGACGGAACTGTGGAGGGGGGCGCCGCACACGGCTAAGACAATGTTGTGTCTTGTTTGGGGCGCCCCCTCTCCTCTATTTATATATGTGTAGGGGCTTGGAGTAGAAGGAATAGTGCCACGTGAACAGTACCACGTGAATAGTACCACGTGAATAGTACCACGTGAACAGTATCGCGTGAATAGTACACACGTGGACTTGGACTCCAAAGTCCAATCCTATTCCTACTAGGACTCTCCTTTTTTCCTTCCCTAGCTGCGTGGGCTTTTGAGGACTTGGTGCGCCTGGCCAATAAGGGCAGGGCGCCTCCCCTTAGCCCATGCCAGCCCTTGGGACGTGGTGGACCCACTTGTGGACTTCCGGACCCCTCCGGAATCCTCTGGAACCTTCTGGAAGCTTCCCGGTACAATAACGAAAAAACTGCACCTTTTTCCGGAACCCAAAATATGACTTCCCATATATAAATCTTTACCTCTCGACCATTCCGAGACTCGTCGTGACGTCCGGGATCTCATCCGGGACTCCGAACAACATTCGGTTACCAATTCACATAACTCATATAACACTATATCGTCAACGAACGTTAAGCGTGCGGACCCTACGGGTTCGGGAATGATGTAGACATGACCGAGACGCCTCTCCGGTCAATAATCAATAGCGGAACCTGGATGCCCATATTGGTTCCTACATATTCCACGAAGATCTTATCGGTCGAACCGCAATAACAACATACGTAATTCCCTTTGTCCGTCGGTATGTTACTTGCCCGAGATTCGATCGTCGGTATCTCCATACCTAGTTCAATCTCGTTACCGGCAAGTCTCTTTACTCGTTCCGTAATACATCATCATGTAACTAACTCCTTTAGTCACTTTGCTTGCAAGCTTCTTATGATGTGCATTACCGAGAGGGCCCAGAGATACCTCTCCGAAACACGGAGTGACAAATCCCAGTCTCGATCCATGCCAACTCAACAGACACCTTCGGAGATACCTGTAGAGCATCTTTATGATCACCCAGTTACGTTGTGACGTTTGATAGCACACAAGGTATTCCTCCGGTATCCGGGAGTTGCATGATCTCATGGTCGGAGGAACATGTATTTGACATTCAAGAAAGCAGTAGCAATAAATAGAACGATCATATGCTAAGCTAACAGATGAGTCTTGTCCATCACATCATTCTCCTAATGATGTGATCATGTTATCAAATGACAACTCATGTCTATGGTTAGGAAACCTTAACCATCTTTGATCAACGAGCTAGTCTAGTAGAGGCTCACTAGGGACACGGTATTTGTTTATGTATTCACACATGTATTTAAATTTCCGGTCAATACAATTCTAGCATGAATAATAAACCTTTATCATGAACAAGAAAATATAAAATAATAACAACTTTATTATTGCCTCTAGGGCATATTTCCATCAGTCTCCCACTTGCACTAGAGTCAATAATCTAGTTCACATCGCCATGTGATTAACACCCAAGAGTTCACTAGAGTCAATAATCTAGTTCACATCACCATGTGATTAACACTCAAAGAGTTCTAAGGTGTGATCATGTTTTGCTCGTGAGAGAGAATTTTAGTCAATGGGCCTGCAATATTCAGACCCATGTGTACTTTGCAAATCCTTATGTCATACTGTAGATGCTGCTATCACGCTTTACTTGGAGCTATTCCAAATGACTGCTCCATTATACGTATCCGGTTTGCTACTCAGAGATATCCAGATTGGTGTCAAAGCTTGCATCGACGTAACCCTTTACGACGAACTCTTTATCACCTCCATAATCGAGAAACATTTCCTTAGTCCTTTAGTTACTAAGGATAATTTTGACCGCTGTCCAGTGATCCACTCCTGGATCACTCTTGTACCCCCTTTGCCAGACACGTGGCAAGGCACACATTAGGTGTGGTACATAGCATGGCATACATTATAGAACCTATGGCTGAGGCATAGGGAATGACTTTCATTCTCTCTCTATCTTTTGCCGTGGTCGAGCTTTGAGTCTTACTCAACTTTACACCTTACAATACAGGCAAGAACTCCTTCTTTGACTGATCCATTTTGAACTCCTTCAAAATCTTGTCAAGGTATGTACTCATTGAAAGTCTTATCAAGCGTCTTGATCTATCTCTATAGATCTTGATGCCCAATATATAAGCAGCTTCACCGAGGTCTTTCATTCAAGTATCCTTTTATGCCATCCAGAAATTCTATATCATTTCCAATCAACAATATGTCATCCACATATAATATTAGAAATGCTACAGAGCTCCCACTCACTTTCTTGTAAATACAGGCTTCACCGTAAGTCTGTACAAAACCATATGCTTTGATCACCTCATCAAAGCGTATATTCCAACTCCGAGATGCTTGCACCAGTCCATAGATGGATCGCTGGAGCTTGCACACTTTGTTAGCACCCTTAGGATCGACAAAACCTTCTGGTTGCATCATATACAACTCTTCTTTGAGAAAATCATTAAGGAATGCAGTTTTGACATCCATTTGCTAGATCATAAAATGCGGCAATTGCTAACATGATTCGGACAGACTTAAGCATCGCTACGGGTGAGAAAGTCTCATCGTAGTCAACCCCTTGAACTTGTCGAAAACCTTTCGCGACAAGTCGAGCTTTGTAGACAGTGATATTACCATCAGCGTTTGCCTTCCTCTTAAAAATCCATTTATTCTCAATGGCTTGCCGATCATCGGGCAATTCCACCAAAGTCCATACTTTGTTCTCATACATGGATCCTGTCTCAGATTTCATGGCCTCAAGCCATTTGTCGGAATCTGGGCTCATCATAGCTTCTTCATAGTTCATAGGTTCGCCTTTCGTAGGTTCGCCGTTGTCTAACAACATGACTTCCAGAACAGGATTACCGTACCACTCTGGTGCGGAACGTACTCTGGTCGACCTACGAGGTTCAGTAGTAACTTGATCTGAAGTTTCATGATCTTCACCATTATCTTCCTCTCTTATTGGTGTCGGCATCACGGGAACGGTTTTCTCTGATGAGCTACTTTCCAATTCGAGAGAAGGTACAATTACCTCATCAAGTTCTACTTGCCTCCCACTCACTTCTTTCAAGAGAAACTCCTTCTCTAGAAAGGACCCATTCTTGGCAACAAAGACCTTGCCTTCGGATCTGTGGTAGAAGGTGTACCCAATTGTTTCTTTAGGGTATCCTATGAAGACGCACTTCTCCGCTTTGGGTTCGAGCTTATCAGGTTGAAGCTTTTTCACATAAGCATCGCATCTCCAAACTTTAAAAAACGAGAGCTTAGGTTTCTTGCCAAACCACAGTTCATACGGTGTCGTCTCAACGGATTTAGACGGTGCCCTATTTAACGTGAATGCAGCTGTCTCTAATGCATAACCCCAAAACGATAGTGGCAAATCGGTAAGAGACATCATAGAATGCACCATATCCAATAAAGTACGGTTACGACGTTCAGACACACCATTACGCTGTGGTGTTCCAGGTGGCGTGAGTTGTGAAACAATTCCACATTTTCTTAAATGAAGGCCAAACTCGTAACTCAAATATTCGCCTCTGCAATCGGATCGTAGAAACTTTATTTTCTTGTTACGATGATTCTCTACTTCACTCTGAAATTCTTTGAACTTTTCAAATGTTTCAGACTTGTATTTCATCAAGTAGATATACCCATACCTACTCAAATCATCTGTGAAGGTTAAAAAATAACGATACCCGCCGCGTGCTTCAACATTCATCGGACCGCATACATCGGTATGTATTATTTCCAACAAATCAGTAGCTCGCTCCATTGTTCCGGAGAACGGAGTGAAAGAACATGTGTTGCCCCCATGTTTGGTTTTGGTAATTGATGACAATCTCTATGGACTAATGGTTGCCTTGAGTTATATTTGAAGGGTTTGTCCATAGGCATTGCTTGAAGACCATTTGTTGGTTTCAAGGTTATTAGAAGAAGAATATGTGTTGACCAAGGTTATTCATGGAGTTATCCAAAGATTGGTCATGTTGATCAACACACAAAGCGTAGAAGATGTACCGAGTGGGATCAAGTGATCTCACGGTATGGTAAGCATTGTCCATTACGCTTTGTGTACTAACCCATGTTCTATGCGAGAGTTTTATGTGGGGTTAGGTATGTTTCCATGGGCTTGCGTCAAGAGGAAGATCTCATTCAACCCATGGAGGATGACATCAAGTGGTGATCGTCATCAACATTGCGGTGTGCAAGTTCAAGTGGAGCATCACGAAGAGATCACATGCTTGAAGCTTGCCGTCCATTGTGGTGACAATGGACTTGTGAAGATGTGCCAAAGAGTGGCTCACCCATAGTGGAGTATGGGGGAGCAATCAACTAGTCTTCATCGAGCCGGCGCAATCAAGAAAGGTGGTCCAGCTTGAGGAGGTCAAGATCGTCATCATCTAGCTCAAGTGGACTATGCGCAAGGCAAAGGTTTGCCCTTGATAGGTTTTCTATTTTACCGGTCTCATGGTGGTAGTTGGGAGACCGGGTTTTAGGATCGATAGCCGTACTATCAAGGGGGGCTCTCAAGTGAGTAGCTTTATCGTATCATTCGTAGAGAGCTCAAACCATTGCATCCTTGCATCATCTTTCTTGGTTTGTGTTTGGTGTTTCGCTTTGTGAGTCTTTGAGCTTTTGGTCATCTTCATGACAAGCTCGAGTTCATCGAAAACGGAGTTCATATATGCATCTTCTATGATGTTTTCGATGTTGGAGTTTATGCCGGTTCTTCATTCATAGAGGTTTCTCATCTCTATATGTTAGGCATATCTCCCCTGTTTGGATAGTACTCGTTGTCTTCTATCTAACAAGCTTGAGTTTGCTCAATTCGGAGCTCATTTGCAGAAGTTATGGCAGTTCTGGTTTTATTTGTATCCTCTGTTTTTTGTGGATTTTCAGTAGCTTGCAAGCGGTAGTACCGCTGGTGCCCACGGTAGTACCGCTTATGCGGTAGTACCGCTGGTACTTCCGTGGCACTACCGCTTGGGGTTTCCCCGAGCGTGCAACTCTCTGTTGCCAGTTTGCCACTCACGGTAGTAGAGCGGTAGTAGCACGGTAATACCGCTCTAGCGGTACTACCGCCCTTACTACCGCCGCCACTACCGCTTGCGGGGTTTCCTTCTGTGCACGTCTCTGTTGCCGTTTTCTGTTAAACGGTAGTAGTGCGGCTGTAGTGCGGTAGTACCGCTCAGAGCGGTAGTACCGCTCTGCTGGGCAGTAGTACCGCTTGGTGCGGTACTTCCGCCCTGCACTACCGCTGCTCTACCGCTTGTGTTTCGCAGAGTGTGCAAGTTTCTGTTGCTCATTTCGGTTTAGCGGTAGTACCGCTTGGGTGGACGGTAGTACCGCTTGGTGCGGCACTACCGCTCCAGTTCCTTGTTGTTGCCTGCTGCTGGCTGGAACTACCGCTTAAGCGGTAGTACCGCTCACAGGAGCGGTAGTACCGCTCGTACGCGTCCAGCACAGGTAACGGTTGGATTTGGGGTGGCCCTATAAAAGGGGTCTTCTTCCCCAACGGTTCTTTAATCCCCTCGCAGCTCTCTCTCCTCCATTGTTGACCTCTTAGAGCTTTGCTATCTCTCCAACCCTCCAATGATTCTTGCTCCTTCTTGAGGGAATAGAGAGAGGAGATCTAGATCCATCTTTCCACCAATCACTTTCTCCTCTATGTGAGGGAAACCTTGTGGATCTAGATCTTGGAGTTCTTGGTGTTCTCCTTGTTCTTCCTCTCACTTTCGTCCATAGCTTTCGTTGCTTTGGTGGGATTTGAGAGAGAGGGACTTGAGCACTTCGTGTGTTCTTGCCATTGCATTAGTTGCATCGGTTTGAGTTCTCCACGGTGATACGTGGAAGTTAGTAGTTGAGAAGCTTATTACTCTTGGGTGTTTGAGCACCCTAGAGCTTGCTCCTCTTGGGTGCTTTGGCGCCCTAGACGGTTGGTGGTGCCTCGGAGCTCAATCATTGTGGTGCAAAGCTCCGGGCAAGCATCGGGGTCTCCAATTAGGTTGTGGAGATCGCCCCGAGCAATTTGACGGGTACCGGTGACCGCCCCCAAGGGTTGCCAAAGTGTACGGGTTCGGTGACCGCCCTCAAGGGTTGCCATTTGTACGGGTTCGGTGACCGCCCTCAAGGGTCCCTTGGTGGAATCACGGCACCTTGCATTGTGCGAGGGCGTGAGGAGAATACGGTGGCCCTAGTGGCATTGTTGGGGAGCATTGTGCCTCCACACCGCTCTAACGGAGATTAGCATCCGCAAGGGTGTGAACTTCGGGATACATCGTCGTCTCCGCGTGCCTCGGTTATCTCTTACCCGAGCCCTTTACTTATGCACTTTACTTTGTGATAGCCATATTGTTTCTTGTTATATATCTTGCTATCACTTAGTTATTTATCTTGCTTAGCATAAGTTGTTGCTGCACATAGGTGAGCCTAGTCGATTTAGGTTTTGTGCTTGACAAATTAAACGCTAGTTTTATTCCGCATTTGTTCAAGCCTAAACCGTAATTATTTTAAAGCGCCTATTCACCCCCCCTCTAGGCGACATCCACGATCTTTCACGGAGTTTTAGTCATCTTGCCCATGAGGCATGGTTCGCAAGTATCAAATGATTCATAATCAAGAGATTCCAAAAGTCCATCAGCATGGAGTTTCTTCATGCGCTTTACACCAATATGACCTAAACGGCAGTGCCACAAGTATGTTACACTATCATTATCAACTTTGCATCTTTTGGCATCAATATTATGAATATGTGTATCACTACGATCGAGATTCAACAAGAATAAACCATTCACAAGGGTGCATGATCACGAGGGATATTATTCATATAAACAGAATAACCATTATTCTCTAACTTAAATGAATAACCGTCTTGCAATAAACAATATCCAGATATAATGTTTTATGCTCAACGCAAGCACCAAATAACCATTATTTAGGTTTAATACTAATCCCGACGGTATTACGAGCGTGTCGATCTTGATCATATCAATCTTGGAGACACTTCCAACACATATCGTCATCTCGCCCTCAGCTAGTCTCCGTTACTCTGCAGCTCCTGCTTCAAGTTACTAATATTAGCAACTGAATCGGTATCAAATACCCAGACGCTGCTACGAGCACTAGTGAGGTACATATCAATAACATGTATATCAAATATACCTTTGTTCACTTTGCCATCCTTCTTATCCACCAAATACTTGGGGCAGTTCCGCTTCCAGTGACCAGTTCCTTTGCAGTAGAAGCACTCAGTTTCAGGCTTGGGTCCAACTTTGGGTTTCTTCGTGGGAGCGGCAGCTTGCTTGCCGTTCTTCTTGAAGTTCCCCTTCTTTCCCTTGCCCTTTTTCTTGAAACTAGTGGTCTTGTTAACCATCAACACTTGATGCTCCTTCTTGATTTCTACCTCCGCCGATTTCAGCATCGCGAAGAGCTCGGGAATTGTCTTCTCCATCCCTTGCATATTATAGTTCATCACAAAGCCTTTATAGCTTGGTGGCAGTGACTGAAGAACTCTATCAATAACACTCTCAACTGGAAGATCAATTCCCAGCTGAGTCAAGTGGTTGTGGTATCCAGACATTCTGAGTATGTGTTCACTGACAGAACTGTTCTCCTCCATCTTACAGCTGAAGAACTTGTTGGAGACTTCATATCTCTCAACCCGGGCATTAGCTTGAAATATCAATTTTAGCTCCTGGAACATCTCATATGCTCCATGGCGTTCAAAACACTTTTGTAGTCCCGGTTCTAAGCCGTAGAGCATGGCACACTGAACTATCGAGTAGTCATCAGATCGAGCCTGCCAGGCGTTCACAACGTCTGCAGCAGCTCCTACAGCAGGTCCATCACCTAGCGGTGCATCAAGGACATAATCCTTCTGTGCAGCAATGAGGATAATCCTCAAGTTACGGACCCAGTCCGTGTAATTGCTACCATCATCTTTCAACTAAGCTTTCTCTAGGAACGTATCAAAAACAGGGGAGCTACAACGCGGGCTATTGATCTACAACATAATTTGCAAAGACTATCATGATTAAGTTCATGATAAATTAAGTTCAATTAATCAAATTACTAATGAACTCCCACTTAAATTAACATCCCTCAAGTTAACTAATGATACATGATCCAAATCAACTAGCCCATGTCCGATCATCACGTGAGATGGGATAGTCATCAATGGTGAACATCTCCATGTTGATCATATCTATTATATGACTCATGTTCGACCTTTCGGTCTCCAGTGTTCCGAGACCATGTCTGTACATGCTAGGCTCGTCAAGTTTAACCCAAGTATTCTGCTTGTGTAAAACTGGCTTACACCCGTTGTATGTGAACGTAGAATCTATCACACCCGATCATCACGAGGTGCTTCGAAACGACGAACTTTAGCAACGGTGCATACTCGGGGAGAACACTTTTATCTTGAAATTTAGTGAAGGGATCATCTTATAATGCTACTGTCGTTCTAAGCAAAATAAGATGCATAAAGGATAAACATCACATGCAATCAAAATATGTGACATGATATGGCCATCATCATCTTGTGCTTTTGATCTCCATCTCCAAAGCATCGTCATGATCTCCATCGTCACCGGCTCGACACCTTGATCTCCATCGTTTCGTCGTGGTCGTCTCGCCAACTATTGCTTCTACAACTATTGCTAACGCATAGCGATAAAGTAAAGCAATTACATGGCGCTTGCATTTCATACAATAAAGAGACAACCATAAGGCTCCTGCCGGTTGCCGATAAATTACAAAACATGATCATCTCATACAATAACGTATATCACATCATGTCTTCACCATATCACATCACAGCATACCCTGCAAAACCAAGTTAGACGTCCTCTACTTTGTTGTTGCAAGTTTTACGTGGCTGCTATGGGCTTCTAGCAAGAACCGTTCTTACCTATGGCACAAAACCACAACGGTGATTTATCAAGTTTGCTGTTTTAACCTTCAACAAGGACCGGCCGCAGTCAAATTTGATTCAACTAAAGTAAGAGAAACAGACACCCGCCAGCCACCTTTATGCAAAACAAGTTGCATGTCTGTCGGTGGAACCGGTCTCATGTACGTGGACATGTAAGGTTGGTCCGGGCCGCTTCATCTTACAATACCGCCGAATCAAAATAAGAAGTTGGTGGTAAGCAGTATGACGATCACCGCCCACAACTCTTTGTGTTCTACTCATGCATATCATCTACGCATAGACCTGTCTCATGATGCCACTGTTGGGGAACGTTGCATGGAAAACAAAAAAATTCTACACACACGCAAGATCTATCCATGGAGATTCATAGCTACGAGAGGGGGAGTGTGTCTACGTACCCTCGTAGACCGTAAGCGGAAGCGTTAGAACAACGCGGTTGATGTCGTCGAACAACTTCACGATCCAACCGACCGAGTACCGAACGTACGGCACCTCCGCGTTCAGCACACGTTCAGCTCGGTGACGTCCTCGACTTCTTGATCCAGCAAGACGGCGAGGTAGTGGATGAGTTCCGGCAGCACGACGGCGTGGTGACGGTGATGGTGATGCTATCTTCGCAGGGCTTCGCCCAAGCACTGCGAAAATATGACTGAGGGACGGAACTGTGGAGGGGGGCGCCGCACACGGCTAAGACAATGTTGTGTCTAGTTTGGGCGCCCCCTCTCCTCTATTTATATATGTGTAGGGGCTTGGAGTAGAAGGAATAGTGCCACGTGAACAGTACCACGTGAACAGTACCACGTGAATAATACACACGTGGACTTGGACTCCAAAGTCCAATCCTATTCCTACTAGGACTCTCCTTTTTTCCTTCCCTAGCTGCGTGGGCTTTTGAGGACTTGGTGCGCCTGGCCCAATAAGGCCAGGGCGCCTCCCCTTAGCCTATACCAGCCCTTGGGACGTGGTGGACCCACTTGTGGACTTCCGGACCCCTCCGGAATCCTTCGGAACCTTCTGGAAGCTTCCCGGTACAATACCGAAAAAACTGCACCTTTTTCCGGAACCCAAAATATGACTTTCCATATATAAATCTTTACCTCTCGACCATTCCGAGACTCCTCGTGACGTCCGGGATCTCATCCGGGACTCCGAACAACATTCGGTTACCAATTCACATAACTCATATAACACTATATCGTCAACGAACGTTAAGCGTGCGGACCCTACGGGTTCGGGAATGATGTAGACATGACCGAGACGCCTCTCCGGTCAATAATCAATAGCGGAACCTGGATGCCCATATTGGTTCCTACATATTCCACGAAGATCTTATCGGTCGAACCGCAATGACAACATACGTAATTCCCTTTGTCCGTCGGTATGTTACTTGCCCGAGATTCGATCGTCGGTATCTCCATACCTAGTTCAATCTCGTTACCGGCAAGTCGCTTTAATCGTTCCGTAATACATCATCCCGTAACTAACTCCTTTAGTCACTTTGCTTGCAAGCTTCTTATGATGTGCATTACCGAGAGGGCCCAGAGATACCTCTCCGAAACACGGAGTGACAAATCCCAGTCTCAATCCATGCCAACTCAACAGACACCTTCGTAGATACCTGTAGAGCATCTTTATGATCACCCAGTTACGTTGTGACGTTTGATAGCACACAAGGTATTCCTCCGGTATCCGGGAGTTGCATGATCTCATGGTCGGAGGAACATGTATTTGACATTTAAGAAAGCAGTAGCAATAAACAGAACGATCATATGCTAAGCTAACAGATGGGTCTTGTCCATCACATCATTCTCCTAATGATGTGATCCCGTTATTAAATGACAACTCATGTCTATGGTTAGGAAACCTTAACCATCTTTGATCAACGAGCTAGTCTAGTAGAGACTCACTAGGGACACGGTATTTGTTTATGTATTCACACATGTATTTAAATTTCCGGTCAATACAATTCTAGCATGAATAATAAACCTTTATCATGAACAAGGAAATATAAAATAATAACAACTTTATTATTGCCTCTAGGGCATATTTCCATCAGCGTTAGCGTGCTGGCCGTGGCCCAATACCTTGCCTCGAGTCCGCTCACTCACTCGATTCGCTTCACTGGCAACTTACTTGACCCCTGTTGGTTGTTAGTTTATATTTGACCACAAACATTGACCATTGACCTAGACAATTGACTTTTAAAAAAATCAAGAATTTGGAAGAAAATGTTCATTGTTTTGAAAAAAATCAATTATTTCAAAAAATGTTAACATATTCAAAAAATGAAAATTTGAAAAAGTACATGAATCTAATAAAGTCCAGAATTTTTTTAAAAGTTCGCATACTTTTGGGAAAATACAAAATTTAGAAAAGTTGTGATTTTGAAAACAATCACGAATTTGCAAAAAATCACTAATTCAAAAGTCCGTTTTCATGAAAAAAATCATGAATTTGAAGAAAATCACGAATTTAAGAAATCAAAAGGAAAAAGAAGAGAAGAAAAAACGAATAAAAACAGTCCGTAAAAGCCCAAAGAAAAAATGAGCCCCAGAAAACCAGAGGGAACAACCTTCTAGGAGGTTCCCAAAACCGGCGCAAAAGGAATGCCATATGGGCTGGCTTACTACGCAAGTGAATCGGAAGTGATAGGCGCGAATAGGAATTGCATGGGCGGTTATGAGGGAGAGCTCCTATTTGCTGCCCACGTGCGGGAAATAGTCGAGGCGACGCGCAGGGTGCGCGAGCACAATGGGCCGGCACGGTAGCATTCACTGTAACGGTAGTGAACCCGTTTCTAGAAGGTAGCAGTTGATTCACCTTGGGGCAATATCATGTGCTCCCAGACTGGGGTGGTCCCCATGCTCCAATTTCAAAACATCAATTTTAAATGTTCAAAATTCTGGAAAAAAAATTATGTGTTCACAAGGAATGTGACTACAACCTCTAAAAATTTCAGATCCAAACTCCAAATGCACATTGTCTTTCTTGTTTCTCAATGAGCATTTGGAGTTCAGATATGAAATTTTTAGGGGTTGTAGTCACATTCCTTATGAACACATGCAATGTTTTCTAGAAATTTTGAAACATTTAAAATTGATTTTTTGAAATTGGACCATGGGGAGCACCGCAAGGCTGGGAGCACCTGATATTTCCCCGGTTCACCTTAGTGAACCATTTCACTGTAGCAAACCCCATTTTGTTGATTATTTTACTTTTCTTTCTTCCTTTTCCCCCTTTTCTTTTTATAGTTTTTGGTACTACAAACATCTTTACAATATGGGATCAACATTTTCTAAAGTACACACTGGACATGTTTTAATATACGGTGAACTTTTTTTAATACAGTGAACTTTTTTGTAAAATACGTTGAACATTTTTAGTTTACACGGAATAATTCTTATTATACGCCAAACATTTTCAAATACACATTGAAGTTTGTATTAAAATATGCTTAAATATTTATTAGTATATGATGAACATTTTTATAATGCACGGTGTACTTTTTTTTGAGGGATAATGCATGGTGTACTTTTTTAAATATACGGTAAACATTTTCTTAATATACGATGAACATTTTCTTGGGGCATGCGAATTTACACATGGGCCGAAACAGACCCGAAAGTCTGAAGCTACCCACGCTCCCTTGATTAGTGGATTTGCACCAAATTTTACCGAAACCCCTAAAAGAACAAATTTTACTGGAAAAAAAGTGGATTTGCACCAAACGACACGAGACGAGACAAGTCACCTGCTGCCACGCCGCCCATAAATGCGTGTCATGCGGTGGTCAGCTCGATGCATCACGCATCCATCCTGCACCACCACACCCGTCCACTCCCGCCAGGCTCCTACGCACAGCGCATGGAGGTTAGCAGCTCGTCGCAGCAGCTCGTCGAGTACGACAGCTTCTTCTTCGGGTGGCTCGACAGCGCCGAGCAGGCATCGCCGTCCTTCGACCGCCTCATCGACAGCGTCGGTCATTCCTTCCGAATCTCAACGTCGTCCTCCTTCATCGACTTGTACCCCGACGACGATCTCTTCTCCATCGACTTAAACACGGCGACAGAGTGACTTCGACTTCGACCCGCCGGTAGTAGATGACGGTGTCCCGTCCCCGATGCTGCAGACCAGCGCGAGCCGGATCTTTCACGACGGCCGCCTCCTCCCCTGCAAGCCCGGCGACGGTTCCGGCGCGCAAGAAGATGGCGGCGACTCAGTGACCAGTCAGCGTCACACCGCGGACGTCCCAAGCGCGCCTTGGTCGTCGGCCTTCTCGTCGCCGGCCTCCCACTCGGCGCGGAGCACGCTGAGCCCGGGCTCCAACGCCACGAGCAAGCACGCCAGGTCGCTGTCGACGTTGTGTGCCAGGAGGCGCCGCGGTGCGTCGTCGCCCTGGAAGGTGCTGCGGTTCCTGATGCCGCTGTACCGGAAGGTCAGGGCGATCGCGCGGAGGCACAACGAGTTCACGTTGGTGGCGAGCCCGGCGCGCGGGGCCACGTCGAGCGTCGGGTACCACGGCAGTGCCGACACGGACGTCCATGACGCCATCCTCTATTGCAAGAAGTCCAGTGTAAGTGCATCTCAACAGTAGCAAGCCAGCAGTAGCGCACGCGTGCATTCATAGAGAAAGGTGTAACAGCTCCCGCGTGCCCCTACACCCTCATGAACAGTAAATTCGTAAAAAAATTCAAAAAAATCTGAAACTTTCAGGGATCAAAGATTTGATTTTCTTGCAAAGTTTCAGGAACAAATAACCTTGGTGGAGCCCTAAAAAAAACAGTGCTCAAAAGTGTACATAAACTTTGAACAATGATTTTGTATTTTTAGGTGAGGGCTCCTCGAATGTTATTTTCAGCTGATACTTTGCAAGATCATCGAAAGTTTGATCATGTTTAATGTCTCAAAGTTTCAGATTTTTTTAATTTTTTTCAATTTGTTTTGAATTTACTGTTCATAGAGGGTGTAGGGGCACCTGGGTGCTGAAAATCCTGTCTCAATTTCATCTCTGTTTGAGGGATCAGGTGTGCAGGAGACTAATCGCATGTCAGCTACATGATTTTCTAAATCCATGACAGCTAAAATATACTCCTTCTGTATCACGAAAACGCGACCTTTTGGATATTTCTACAAAATATATGTAAAGAAAAGGACAATATAATATTCTAAAAATATTTGTTGAGGTAACACTGTACAATTTTTTTTCAGTTTCTAATCTGAATAATAGTTAAATGATATTGCACGTTAAAATTTTAAATTTGGACCGAAGCCATGTACAAAACGTCATGTTTTTGTGATACAAATGGAGTATGGTATTGGTCTTTGTGTTGTGTTCTTTAAATGGTTGTGTGTGTATGTGTGCACGCGTGTTTACGAAATGATTTTTTACTACGTGAGTATGTACTTCCACTCCTCACAGTAGCACGTAGATGAATCAATCATACTATTTTTATTATTTTCAATATACTTTATTAATAATTACTGGATACCCCTAGTTGAGTTATATGATATATATATATATATATATATATATATATATATATATATATATATATATATATATATATATATATATATATATATATATGACAATAAGACACAACATATGTATGTGCAGGAGAAATGGTTTTCTAGTAGTACCCACCGTATGCCGTCACCTAGCTCTTTGTATCACGTCTTCTTGTTATGTCGAAGTTTGTCTTGTTCTAAAACATTACATAATGATTTGTTGGATTTTATTAGTATTTTAATCTCTGTTTTATTGTGTACCAGCGAAAGGGGAGCACACTTATTAAATTTTTAAATAGTTCCATTTCTTTTATTATTTTCAGTGTATCTTAATGTTTATTAATAATATATATAAGCAAAATCCACACAAACGTTTCGCCAATGCATTGAGCGACGAATCAACACACGTTATCTATATAGTGTGCATGGTAGAAAAATCGCTCTCCATGTATACATGCTTGGGTACGGTTATTTTAACGAGTTGTTTATCACAATCTTAGATGGGATATAAATTATTATTTTTCTCTCATATATATAATTGAAAATACTCTCATTAATCAGTAACATGCATTTACTAGCTACAAGGGCGTTGCCAAGAAATCTAAGGCTGGCTACAATGGAGAGCATCATACACAGTTATCATGCATATGATATTAATGTATAATACCATCTCCAAAATGCATAGTATCATAGATTGGTATTTTAGATGCCATCATTTATTATTTCATATGGCACACAGTAGCACTTAATTTAATATGATATATATGGTATCATGATATTTTTTTCGAAAAGGAGGATGACTCCCGTCCTCTGCATCTGGCGATGTATGGTATCATGATATGATACTAGTATGCTCTCTTTCTTCATTTAATATTATGTCATGTGAGTAATATTCTTAGTTGGCACTGCATGAATATTAGGCTATGATGCCCCACTGTGAGAGACCTAAACCCCGTTGCAAATATGAAAAATCCAAAAATTTAATGCCACATTGCATCCAACTCTTTTCAAGTAATTATTATAAGGGGCGCTAAGGTTGCTTACATGACACTTACTATGTGAAGGAGAGAGACGAGGAAAAGGAAAAGAGTGGGCTGTGGTCATAGGTAAAAAGGGCAATGAGAGAAAGAGAAAGAGGAAATAGAAAAAATAACTAAACCTAATAGCCAACATTATAGTCAACCATGTTATATGAGTGATTAATAACGCTGCCTCTTAATGACATGACAGTCTTATTATATAGTTGGTTGCTGGATACATTATTAGGCTACTCGTAGTGAGAAGTATCATATACTAGTATCATGCATATGATAGTAGTGTATGATACTACCTTCATAGTGCATAGTATCATAGATGATCTTATTTATTGCCATGCATGACACATAGTAGCATAGTATTAATTATGATACGGTATCTACCTATGTTACTCTAACCCTCTCTCTCTTTTTAAATCGTCTGCCACATCAGCGTGTTTGCTAGTCCCGAGTGCATGATACCGACTAAGATACCACCACTATGACCAGCCTTAGCCTTGCTCTAATTCTCTCTATTTTCTTTGTGAGTCTAAAAGTGCGCTGGCTCCTCCGTTGTTACACCCCATGAAATATTGCACATTTAATATGTGCATGCATGAGAGACGTTGCATGTTGCATGGGCCACTGCATCCCGGAGATGGACAAGTTTAATTACGCTCTTGTATTTTGATTGGTTAGGCTGAGATAGTTTACAACTAATTTGTGCTCAGTGGAGGTTTAGTATTCTAACTAAATTGGAGTTGGAGTCAATGGCAATTTTCATATGAAATGAAGCTCGGTGGGGTCACTAAGAAAATTTGCTACATGATTATGTCGAAATACTTTGAACACCAATATCCATGGGAACAACCATGTATACGTCCTGACCTCCAGAACGAATGTTATTTCGACAGCGAGTCGCTCCGATTATTCGCAGCAGCCCAAGGGAAGAGAAGATAAATCTATAGAAACTAATTACCCAGAGGATTTCTTCGCTCTGTTCGACTACCAACATCACCGCGACAAGGTCACGGCGTCCCCGGGTCGCTTCCGCCACGCCGGCCTCGACATCCATGCGTCGAACTGGAGGATGGACGCGCAGGCGGACGTGGTGCAGGGCAACTTCCATGTTCACCTCTGCATTGAGAGCATCCCACTGAACGCATGGAGCGATTCCGTGGCGGCGCAGGTGCTAGGCCCGGACACTTTTGTCCATTACTTCGACATCGCCACGCTGCGTCAGGAGGACGCTACATGCCTCAAGCTGTGGGCGTGGTCGGCGAATCCTTCGGCCATTCCCAAGGTCCAGCAAGTCACTTTCGCTTCCCCTGTCGCCACTGGTGCTGGGGGTGCTCCTTCGTCGGCCATCGGCCACGCCGGCATCAGGAAGCGAGTGATAGTCCACATGGACCTCCTCGAGGACTACACGCCTGACGCCTCGGGGCGGATTCCACGTCGGCCGCGTACGCAGCCCTTCACGATCCAGATGGGTGTGGTTGATGGAGAGAGGCGGCTCCGCGACAGACAGGAGCCGGCTCCGCGGCGCCGGGACGACAACGATCATCACCGCCGCGACGAGGACGACGACCGCGACAGAGACGAGCGACGCGGCCGGGACGAGGATAGGCAGGCCTCCTCCTGGAGGGACCGCTTCTTCCGCAGCCGGTCCCGTGCCCCGACGCGGCGGCCTGATGATGGCCGTGGCGGCTCCCGCCGAGGCGACCGCGATGGGCGCGAAGATCGGCACGAGGACCGCAGGGATGGGCGTCGCCGCCGTCCTGACTTGGGCTCCTCGGACGCACGCAAGATTGATTTTTGCCGCGTCCAGCGACTGTCATCTGGTGAGGTGATCCCAGCCTCGGGTCGCCGCGCTCGCCATCGCCCACAAGACCACTCACGAAGACTCGCTGCTGCTGTCGTCACTGAGGAGTCACGCGGTCGCTCTCCTCCACCGTCGCCACGTACAACTTCCAGAGACATTGTTGAGATTTCCCTTGCCTCCCCAGTTCTGTCCTGGCTGCGTCGCGCTGCTTGCCTGGGCTCCAAGGTCCAGCCGTCGCTCACTATGGAGGCGTATGACACGGCTCCTGCTGCTGCTCCGCTGATTCAGAGCTCCCAGGCTCCTGAGGATCTGCCACCTGAAGCTGTGCACGCCACACCATCTCCCTGTTCATCTGTGGTCCGGCTGGGGGCTTCCACGGAGCTGGCTGCTGACCTTGAAGCAAGCCATGAGGATCTGCAGCGCGGCGATGCCACGCCGGTCCAGCCGCCAGGAGATGCGACAGAGGATGGGGATGCCACCCCACTGTTCATTCCACGCATGCCTGCGCTGCTCCCCTCCCCATCACCGCGATCGACACCGCCCAGAAGGCCAACAGCAAGACGCAAAACTTTGGCAGGGGTCATTGGCTTCCAGCTTCACCGACGCAGCCCTCGCATCCAGGCAAAGAAGAGAGACATGCCCATAGGCCATAGCCAAGCTTGCTGAACAGCTGCTGTGCCGTCGCATGGGAATCGTTCCTGAAGGCGAGCAAGTCACGGAAGCGGCCATCACCAAGTTCACGGACATGTTCCAGGGGCGCCTGCCGGACATCACTATTGCTGCTCTGCGTGCTCTTTTCAAGTTGGACTGTGACCTGGCCACGGCCGTTGAAGATGCCCTGGTGCAACATGGCGGAGAGGGAGGACCTGACATGAGCGCGTCCACCGCGGGTGAAGCCTGAGCAGCGCTGCTCTGACCAAGATGTAGTCTAGTTTATCATGTTAGATCGACCAAGTCCTGTTTGTACGCCTGTTTGCAGTGGCACTTGTACGCTGCTGATGTTGGTCCTGGCGAGACCAGGGGTGTCCTGTACGTGGCCAACTTGTGATGGCTGCTGTGCTTGTCCAGATGATGGCTGTTGTGTGAGTCCAGATGTATCCCCTGTGTTGCTATGTTAGACACAAACCTTTCAATCTTGTGCTGGAATGTATGCGGATTAAACTGCCCGGATCGTCGTGCGGCCGTCCACGAAACCATTGCTTCTTCTTCCTGTCAACTTGTGTGCATCCAAGAGTCGAAGCTACAATCTGTTGACCCCTTCTTGGCTGCGTATCTGGGTGGACAGCGTCTAAAGAGCTTCGCCCAAAGGCCTGCTGATGGCACAAAGGGTGGCATTTTGCTGCTTTGGGACGACTCCGCGGTCACGGTGACAAATGTGCAAATTGGTGTCTATTTCCTCTCCGCGACGGTTGCCATCAACAACTGCGGCGACGAAAAATCTTTCAAGCTAACCTCTGTGTATGGCCCAACCCGTAGCATTCATAAGGAGGCTTTTTACCTTGAGCTGATTTCGGAAAAGCCTCCGCCTGGAATCAAATGGCTAGTCAATGGTGATTTTAATCAAATCTACCGCGCCAGGGACAAAAACCGTGCCAATGTGGACCGTGGCCGTCTTGTGCGTTTCCGCAACGCCCTGAACAATTGTGAGCTCAAGGAGATACACATGCAAAACAGGAAATTTACTTGGAGCAACGAACAAAGTAACCCGACGATGAGCAAACTAGATAGCTTCTTTTGCAATGAAGATTGGGATTTAGAGTTTGCCACCCACATTCTGCATGCCCTCTCCTCATCACTTTCGGATCACTGCCCCCTCCTACTTGCTAATGATGTCGGACCAAAGAAGCCTAAATCCTTCCGGTTTGAAAACTACTGGACCAAGATGCCGGGATTCCAACAAGTCGTCACCGAGGCATGGAATGAGAATTCCGGTCATGTCGAGCCTTATCAGCGGCTATTCCACAAGCTAAAGAGAACAGGACAAAAGTTACGCTCCTGGAGCAAGACCCTTTTCTCTAACTCCAAGGTCCAGCTGCACATGGCTCTTGAGGTTATTCTTCGCCTTGACCTCGCTCAAGAACAAAGAGAGTTAAGCCCGGAGGAAAGGGATCTTCGGACAAGATTAAAACGAAGGATCGTTGGCTTGGCGGTGCTCGAAAAATCCAGGAAAAGGCAAAACTCGAGGATTACAAATCTTAAAGAAGGAGATGCCAACACCCGTTATTTCCACCTCCGTGTCAATCATCGGAGGAGAAAAAAATCTTATCCACCGCCTCAAACACAACCAGGGTTGGGTCACCTCGCACGAAGACAAAGAGAAGATTGTGCACAGCCACTTTAAGAACATAGCCAAAAAAGGCCCTACTCGTAGCATTGACGTCAATTGGGGTCTGTTACCAACCCCCAACTGTGACCTACAGGGCTTGGACGAGGCATTCACTGAAGATGAGGTCAAAGCAGCGATGTTCCATTTACCGGGTGACAAGGCGCCCAGACCGGATGGCTTCACGGGCACTTTCTTCAAGGCATGTTGGAACACAATCAAGCCTGACATCATGCTTGCGGTCAATCGTTTCTCCAATCTACAGACCGCTCACCTTCATTGGTTGAACTCGGCTGATATTGCCCTCGTTCCGAAGAAGGATGGTGCTGAAGATATTTTTGACTTCCGCCCTATAAGCCTAATTCATGCCATCGCAAAGCTCATTGCGAAGATGATGTCCAAAAGGCTTGCACCCCACATGAATGATCTTGTCTCCCAAGCTCAAAGTGCTTTCATCAAGAAGAGATGTATTCATGACAATTTCATGTACGTGCGCAACCTTGCTAGACGCTTGCATCGCAACAAGACCCCGGCTCTTCTGTTCAAGCTCGATATCAAGAAAGCGTTTGATTCGGTGCGTTGGGACTACCTCCTGGACTTGCTCAACCACCTAGGTTTCCCGCCCCGGTTTCGTGGCTGGGTGTCTGCCCTCCTATCTACGGCCTCGTCGCGCGTTTTGCTCAATGGTGTACCGGGCGACCCCTTCAGGCTTGGGCGTGGGCTGAGACAAGGGGACCCCCTGTCCCCCCTTCTCTTTGTGCTGGCCATTGATCCGTTTCATCACATCCTTGAGAAGGCCACGTCTCAAGGTCACCTACATCCCATTGGCGGACGTGTTATGCCGCTCCGGGCTTCCCTATACGCGGACGATGCTGCTGTTTTTATTGCCCCTCTCAAGACGGACGTCAGTTTCTTTGCCGACACCCTCAGGAGCTTTGGGAATATTTCTGGATTGATAAAAAATTGCTCCAAGAGCTTGGTTGCCCCAATTAGATGTGAAAATGTGGACCTTTCGGATATTCTGCAATCCTTCCCGGCTCAACGAACCACCTTCCCGATGAAGTATCTTGGCTTACCACTGCTTCCAGCCTCTTGAGGACAAGATCGCGGCCCAGCTCACACCTTGGATGGGAACGCACATTGCCGCCCCTGGAAGGATGGTTCTTGTTAAGTCTGTCATCACGGCCATCGCCATCTACTATATGACGGCTCTAAATCTTCCGGTTGAAGTTTTGAAAAAGATTGATGCTCTCCGGCGTGCCTATCTTTGGGCCGGTTGTGACAAGGTCATGGAAGGGAAATGTAAGGTCAACTGGGAGCAAGTTTGCAAGTCAAAGCTGCATGGTGGTCTTGGGATTCTAAATCTTGAAAAGTTTGCGACTGCACTTCGTCTCCGTTGGTTGTGGTTCAACTGGCAAGACCCGCTTGGTCGGGCTTGGGCACCCCTTGCGACAAGAATGATCGGAACATCTTCGCGTCGGCCTCCAAGGTCCAAGTGGGTGATGGTCTCCGCACAACTTTCTGGGAATCAGCTTGGCTAGATGGCATAAGACCCAAAGACATTGCTCCCAAAATTTACGACATCTCCAACAAAAAGAACTGTTCAGTCCACAAGGCATTGCTTAATGGCTACTGGATCTCCCAAGTGAAGGTTGCTTCGGTCATCTCCTCTGAGCACATCGCCCAGTTTGTTGCGCTTTGGGAAAGACTCGCCCACATCCAGCTAAACCCGGATATGCAGGACTCCATCATCTGGAAACTCACTTCGGATGGCCATTACTCCGCGGCCTCGGCTTACAGGGCTCAGTTTCTTGGATTGGTGGACACGGATATGAATCAAAATGTTTGGAAGAACTGGGCGCCCCCAAAGTGCAAATTTTTCGCTTGGCTTGTTATAAAAAATAGGATTTGGACTACTGACAGACTCCACCGCCGCGGATGGCCGAACTGCAACCTGTGTCCACTATGCCAACAAGTCCAGGAATCAGCGGCCCACCTTCTTTTTCAATGTCGATACACCATTCGGGTTTGGGGCATGATCAAAATTTGGCTTGCACTCCATGATGTCCGGCCCAACGAATGGATAGTTATGGATTCGGTTAAGGATTGGTGGAGTCATAATGCCACTAAGCAAACTCCGTCGAGAAGGACGCTTGTCTCCCTGATGAGATGCTTATCTCCTGGGAAATATGGAAGGAGCGAAACGCTAGAGTTTTCCGCAACACGGCCGTTCCGGTGGGAGTGTTGGTCGGCAAGATCAAAGAGGAATGCTCGCTTTGGAGCCTTGCGGGAGCGAAACATTTGTGTAACATTATGCCGCGAGAGTGATGTACTGTACTTGGCCTTTGGTCTTAAACCGTTAACCTTCTCTCTTATTCAATGAAAATGGCAAATCTTTTGCCTAGTTTCAAAAAAAAATACATGTCCAGGTCGAATTACACAGGAACGTCTCAAAAATGAGTAGTGGGGGACTATACATATGATATGAGAACTAGAGTCGCCATCGATCGATCAGCATGATCCTGTGTAAGAAAGCAACTCTACGAAGGGAACGCGATTGAGAATCCCGATTTACTATGATAGTAGCAGTAAGAGCATCTCTAGCAGACCCCTTATATCGCAAACCTTAAAAGTGTGTTTACAGTTCGCGGCAGGCCTCGGATACGGGCTGAAAACAGCCGCGGCAGAACAGAAACTTTAAAATGAACTTGTAAATTTTGAAATCAAAACTTCGCGCGAGAAATCGAACTACTCCAGTAGAACTACTACAGTTCATAGTTACTTGATCATCATACAAAAGTCATACATAGTCGATTTTTTACAAACTAGATCGGAGGAGCTACGGCCACCCTAACCCTAATGCCAAAATTTGGCTCGCCGGAGCCATTCGGGTGCGGCGGCGACGCTGCGGCGGCGGAGGAGCTCAGTCCTCGTCGTCGGAGCTGAGGTCGATGTAGATGTCGTCCTGCGCCTTGGCTTCGCGGCGCCATGCCTCCAAGTTGTCGTCGAAATCCTGCGCCTTCGCGAGCCCCTGCTCGAGGAGGACTGCGTCGAGGTCGGCTTCCCGTCGACGACGTTGCTCCGCCTCCTCCTCCTCCCGCGCACTGCGCGCGAGGATGGCGGCCTCGAAGATGTCCGCCTCCGCCGGGGGGAGGAAATCCTCCGGCCCGATGAAGCCACCGCCACGCCGCTCCGGCTCTGGCTCCCTCTTCACTGCGTAGAGCGGCGGGAGCTCCTCCGGCTCCCTCTTGACCGGCATGAGCGGCGCCCGGGAGCTCGAGGCACCGCCGGAGGAGCTGCCCGTGGCGGAGGAGCGCCTGCCTGCGGTCGTACTCCTCCGTATCGCGGCGGAGGAGCGACGGCGGCGGCGAGAGCCCTTGGTTGGTGTACCGTCTCGCCGCCCTTTTCCTCGCGCCGTCGGCGGCGACGCACCGCCTCCGCTCGGGGTCGTCGCCACCGCCGCCGCCGCAGCCCGCCAACCACATTCCGCACCACATCGAGAGGGGGAGAGGGAGAATAGAAGTCGCCGGCGGCGAGAAATCGAGAGGGGGATTGGGAATTGTGGCGGCCCTCAGATAGGGTTTCGACCTGTATTCCAGCCGCAAACCCTTAGATATACTGCGTGGGGGGGGGGCGGTTTGCAGGCCACTGTAAAAACATTTACGGGCCGGGCGACTATGCGAACTCTGGTCTGGCCCAAAAAAGGGGCCAAACCCGTATAGTCGCCAGATTTTTACGGGCCGTCCCGTTTTAAGGGGTCTGCTAGAGATGCTCTAACGATAAGACAGGAGGGCCGTTTCCTGAAAGATACCGGCTAATCACGTGTCGGTGTCTCAAGGTCATGGCGCCGCGAGAGTAGGATTTGGAGCCTCTTTTGGCGTCTAATGGAGCATCTCTATATTTATTATCCAATTTGTTATTCTTTATGTAAACTAATATAAAATCATTTAAATCATTAAAGTAGGATTTGGAGCCAAACAACACCCTACACGTTGTCAGCAATAACAATGAAAGACTACACAGCCACTTATACAGGACAGGGAAAAAAGACAGAGCACAGGGGGCCGACAGCTGGGTGAGTGAGGAGGCTGTCGTCGCCTGTTCTGGCTAGCTCGAATCGATCGTGTCAAGGTTGTGCGTTAGAGCATCTATAGTCGGATTTGATAAATCCGGCCCCCTATATGCCCGCGGGCGCGGCCGCGGACAGCGCCCGTCGGCCCCACATATGTTGCACCGCACATTCACATACCTCAAATGGCGATCCTCAAATCCATGCAATTTATGCACGTCGATCATACGATACCGAATTCAACAGTTCAAAACAAAGCAAAACAAATCATAGTTCAACAAACCGGACAAGCCAAAATAAAATCAATGTCCGAGCGTGACAGATGGCTTCGGATCACTGGCCGGGCGCCTGCTCCTAGGGGAATGTGTCCTGCTCCAGGCGGAACGCGTCCTGCTGGTATTGCTCCGCCTGCATCCGGGCTGCCTCCTCCGCCTGCATCCGGGCCGCATGATTCGCTACCGCAGCCGCAGCCGCCCTCACTGCCTCGTACTCCTTACGGTCATTGATGTCCTTCTTCTTGTCCGCAAGCCACTTCTTTGCATGCTCATCCAAGAGGGTCTCGTCCGCCACTAGTAGAAAACAGGGCATCAGTCCCGGTTCCAGAGGGCCTTTAGTCCCGGTTCTGCAACCGGGACTGAACAATCGGGACTAAAGGCCCCCACTTTTAGTCCCGGTTGGGTTACGAACCGGGACTAAAGGAGCTCCACGTGGCCGCTGTGGGCGCCCAGGCAGGAGGACCTCTAGTCCCGGTTGGTAACACCAACCGGGACTAGAAGGCAGCCACGCGTCAGCACCTGACAGGCGCTGGGGTTTTTTTTTTGAAAGGAGGGGTTTTGGGGTTTTGGAGGCTTCAGGGGTTTCATATTGTGTTTCCCCTTTTCTTTTTTGTGTTTACCATTCAATTATTTTACATTTAGGGTTTTCATTTTTATTTTATGCTTTTCATTCAACTCGACGCTAGCTACTACATATAGCAATGAAGGAACCATTACACAACATCGTCATGATCAATATATAGAGATAAGTGACCTCTCTTTCTTCGTGCTTGGTCGAACAACAAGTTTTTGTATATCTATTCGACGCTACTACATATAGTACACGTTCATGCATATATACAATATAACATCTCTTACGATCCCTAATATCTAATTGCCAAAATCGCATTGCAAATCCCGATGGTATTTTCCGTTCGTAGGTATGACATCCTCAACAAAGAATCCCGCCAATTCCTCTTGAATTGCTCGTATGCGATCAGTTGGTAGGAGTTCGTCCCGCTTCCGCCAGATCTAATTTAAAGAAGGGGGTCAATATATATATATATATATATATATATATATATATATATATATATATATATATATATATATATATATATATATATATATATATATATATGAATGAAACTCAACACAATTGATGGTAATAAAATAAAAATGTGAATATTTTTTACGTACTTCAAATTGTTCTGAAGATCTGCCCCACTCAGAGGTCTTGTGGTGAATGAACTCGCAAACGTAGTATCCACATAAATTATTTCCGGGTGCCTGCCACAAGCACTTTACGATAATAGAGTTCAATCAAAATGATAATCAAGCATGATAATGGTATTGAAATTAGAATCAATTAGAGATGTGCGGAACTAGCTAGTAGTATTTACTTTGGGGTGTGAAAATCGCAGCTCTTTTTTTCATTCACCCCTAACCTGGTTGGTGAATTTTTTCCAAACCCTGCCCGGCAAAGAAAGTGATTACTTGATATCAGGAAATGAACGAAAGTTGCCGATATGGTGCGATAATGATTGAACTTACTTCTGAAGCATTTGACTCATGTCCGTCCACTCCTTAGGATCTTTACGTCTCGAGTCCAAGACAATTACTAGTCCCGCGTCAAGTTGAATGGCTAGCGGAATATAGTGGAACCTGCGCACGCATAACTCATCAATTACACTTAACCTCGAGTAAGCGAAATAGAATGTGCACAAGACAGTAACACTCACTGGAAGTTGTAAGGAAATAGTATTTTCCTTTTGTTTTGTTGTCCAAGTAACGCCTTTATCAAGTTTTTCTCTGTATCATCGGGGTTTTTTTGTACCGTATATTCATTTACGGTATTTGGGTTAATGAACCCAATGTCATAGATTTTTCCTCTGCATTCGAGGATCTTCAATCTGCATAATATAGTGTGAGGATAATTATACATGCAATGAACGAGCTGAGCTAGAGACTTAATTACAGAAAAAAATACTTACACACAATAGCAACTGACGATAGTTTTGTCGAGGGCGGCTTGATTGTATAACTGAAATAATTCTTCAAATTCAATGTACAACGCCTCGACTTCATTGAAGTAGTGCTCATCTTTAATTCCCACGTAGATACTGTCGGTCCCTTCCTTGCAGGCTTTCAAGTACCAGTCATGCAATCTTCGCATCATCGTTGATAGATGCGGGAGCTGCTCAGGTCTGACGAGAGGCTTCCCGTGCTGGTATCTAAAGGCTACCCCAGCCATTTCGAACTGTACCTCGTCACCTAAATAATCACCAAGAGTGTAACCAGGATGAGCGACCGCTACCCCCGGATCATTAGCGATATCGGGAAACACCTTGAGCGGGGGGCACGATTGTTTTTCCTGTTCGCCGAGCTGGGGAATTGTTTTCCCACTTCTTGCAACACTGCTACTTCTGCTACTTCCCGACCTTTTCACTTCATCAAATGTCTTTACAATACAGCGGTCATAGTGTGATAGCGGCGGAGGCGGTGGTGGTCGCTTAAGGGTATCCAGACAGCGCTTCGCTTTTACCGAATCTAATTTCTCCTTTGGATCTGAACGTTTTGGTGCAAGCTGGCGTTTCACATCGGCAGCCACGAACTCATTGTTTTCCTCCTCGGTCATGTCGTATGGTAACTTGGCAGGAGCCTTCTTGACGCTTGGACCTGCTCTGGATTTCTTCGTTGTTGTACTGCTAGCCGCCGGAGCGGCGGCGGGTCTCTTCCGCCGTTGCTGAGGAGGCGGAGTCAGCTGACGCGGCGGAGGGGGCGGAGTCCGCTGAGGCGGCGGAGACAGCTGAGGCGGCGGAGGATTTTGCTGAGGGACCTCCTCCGGTGGAGTCCGCTGACGCGGCGGAGACAGCTGAGGCGGCGGAGTGTTGTGACGCGGCGGAGACGACTGAGGCAGCGGAGATAGAGCTGGACTGTGAGGAGTCTGCTGAGGGGCCTCCTCCGGCTGAGTCTGCTGATGCGGCGTCCATTGTGGAAGCACGATGTATTCCTTTCTCCATAGAATGGTAGTCCTTACGGCATCTACCAGATGAGTCTCCCCTTCACCTGTAGGGTACTCAAGCTCCAGCCCCTCGAATCCGTTGGTAACTTCATCCACCCCGACAATAGCAAAGCCATCTGGAATCGGATTGCAATGGAAAGTTCCATCAGGTCTAGGAGGTAAGACATAGCCGACCGCCACCTTCAAGGTTAGGTTGATGCATTTCGCCATTAGCTCACAATGTTCCCTCTCCGTGATATCATCCACGGGGTAGCGAGGAGCCGTGATATCAGGCCGAACGAGCTCCGTGGAAGCCACGCTGCTTTTCCGCTGAGATGGTGGGGTAGCTTCATGGGCAGTATCGAATGAAGGATCTTCGTGCTGCTGAGATGGTGGGCCGGTAGCTCGCTGACTGGTAAGTGCCTCTAGTTTCTTCTCCTGCAATGCTAATCTTTGTTCTACATTCTGCATCTGGTCTGCTTCCTCTTTCTTCTTTCTCCCTCGGCTTCTATAACCAGTGCTGTCGGGAAACCCATGCACCCACGGAACGGAGCCTGATGTGCCTCGTGTTCGTCCAGGGTGTTCAGGATTCCGGAGGGCGCGTGACAGCACGTCCTTCTCTCTGTCGGGATGGAACCTCCCTTCCTGCACGTCCTTGATTGCTTCCTGAATCTTTATGACGGGTGTTTGAAGTTGTTATTTCGTGTAAACACACTTCCCTGTTTCTGGGTCCAAAGTTCCCCCATGCCCGAAGAACCAAGTCCTTGCCCGTTCGGGCCAGTTCAATGTCGCTGGTTGGATCCCTTTAGCAAGCAGGTCGTTCTCAGCTTTGTCCCACGTAGGCCGGGCAACCTTGTAGCCACCTGACCCCGTAACATGGTGATACAACTTCTTTGCAGCATTTAGCTTATTTGTCTGTGACCTGTTCTTAGCTTTCTCCGATTTCTTGTACGCCGCAAATGCGGGCCAGTGATCTTTTATCTTCGCATATTAACCGGTGAATTCTGGAGTCTCGTCTTTCTCGACAAACTGTTCATTCAATCTTTTCTTCCAGTTCTTGAATTGTTCTGCCATCTTCTTAAGAGCCCATTTTTTGACTTTTCGCTGTATAACTGGGTTATTTGGATCCTCCTCTGGCGGTAGGCTGAAATTTATCATGAGCGAGTTCCAAAGCTGATCTTTGCATCTATCGTCGACATAAGAAACTCCATCGTCCTTCTTCTTATTCCATTCTTGGATGCTGATCGGGACGTTGTCCCTAACAACAACTCCGCACTGATGTATAAATCGGTCTTGGGTCCGCTTGGGAACAGTCGGTTTGCCATCTGGATCGACTTCTTCGATCGTGAACCTTTCATTCTCGCCCAACCTTTTCTTCGGGCCTCGTCTCCTTATAGAAGTTTGGCTCGATCCGGAGGGCTAAAAGAAGAAAGAAGCGTTAATATATGTACATACAAAACAATTAATGCATCTAGTCAGCAGAGGCTTAATTAATATATATACCTCGCCGAACTTTGCAACAGTTAAGGCTCCAACACTGGCGGAGCCGTCATCTTCTCTTCCCTCACCATCGGAGTCGTTGAGAAACTGTGAGGTGATGATATCATCATCTCCGTCGCGGATTATTTCCTCCAACGCCTCTTCTTGTTCTAAGTCTCTGTCGTGTTCCATAGTTTCTGCAAATATTACAACATGGCAATATACAACCATGAGAGATGGATTAGTGGCAAATATAGACCTAATCACAACACGGAATCATATGCATATGAGCAATGGATTGCTAAACTTTTATGCTTCATTTATATGAAGATCAATTATTCAATATAACTATGTTCGCGATATGAGGCATTGGACATTATCTAGAATCATATCTGATGAGTCGTCCTATCTTTCGGCAGAGGATACTTTGTGGACCACCTCTCTCATGCATGTCCGACGTGCAAATTAGATTTTCATATGCCTCAAAATCAAAGTTATCGGGGTTATGTTTTAACGACCTCCCCCCCTCCTCATGTCGAAGTTACGACGATATTTGTACAAGATGAATACAAGATTTATACACAAGATGAATACAAAATGAATACAAGATGAATACAAGATTTATACACAAGATGAATACACAACTCAACAAATGAACCAACCATCCTCCTATGAACAAAATTCAACATACAACAAATGGACACCTTTTGTCGAACAGCGGAGGGACGATCAGGGACCAACTCCACGGAGATGCAACACCACAACCTGTAATTCCACTGAGATGTAACACATGGCAAAACATGCTTAATTACTGAACTAATTGAAATGACCCCTAGATTTTCAGACTTAGTGATATTTGCATAGAGTGGCAGAAAACAGATTCATGATCCAACCTTTGAGGCAAGTAAAATATATGCTACAGCGGTTTTTCATGGCAACAAAGAGCATGGCAAGCATGTACTAATTACCCTCAACAAAACACCCTTACTGATCATGATCCAAAGATGCACAGATTTGTTGCAAACCTCAAGGCAAAATGCAAAGTATTAATACTACCAGTTTCAGACTTAGAGAAAAATAGCATAGCATATATGGCAGAAATGAATAGATAGCAAGTTTACAAGCTTGTAGCACTCACTACAGGTCCTAACATGGCATGAACTAAAATCTACTAGCAAGATGACATCAAAATGCTCCTACTTCATGTTCAAAGATTGCCCAAAAGATGCTTGCATTAAAACATACAAAAAAGACAAAATGAACTCTAATGCAAAAAAATTGTTCTTCAATTTGTTTATATGCTCACTAATTGCAATCTATATATATATCCATACACATTGCACACACATTGCAATCTATATATATGCATACATATGCATTCATCCACTAATTGCAATATGCATCTATCCATACATATTGAGAAAAAACCAAGTCCAACATATCCATACAATTTATTCATCCATACAAATTAAAAAAATTAACTACAACATATCCATACAATCTATCCATACATTCATCAACACACCTCTATTACTACCTCATATCCATACTAAACAAATTTAACATCACAAAATTTCAAACAAAGTGATGAACTAGGGTTCACCTACTGCCAAATAATGCATCAAAACTAAAAGGATCTGACAAAAAATATTTGGAGGGATCGATCAATACATCCATCCATGAATCCATCCATCCATCCATTTGGGGAAGAGGGGGAGGAGGGGGAAAGGGTGCTCACCGTGGGGCGGCGACGACGAGGAGGGCTCGATCGGGGGCGGCGACGAGGAGCGGGCTCGGGGGCGGCGATGCTCGGGGAGGACGGCGAGGAGGTCCGGCGACGGTCAGCGGGCTCGAGGACGGCTCGGGGCAGGGCGTCACGGCAGCCTGGCGGTGGCGTGCGGTGGTTCGGCGTCGGGGCAGAGGAGCGAGAGACAAAGAAGATTGGGGAGGAAGAAGGCAGTGCGCGGTTTATATAGCCCGAGCTTTAGTCCCGGTTGGTTGCTCCAACCGGGACTAAAGGCCTACCTTTAGTCCCGGTCCGAGCCACCAGCCGGGACTAAAGGTGAATTTCACCAACCCAAAGGGCGCGAAACCCAACCCTTTAGTCCCGGTTGGTGGCTCGGACCGGGACTAAAGGGGGGCCTTTAGTCCTGGTTGGAGCCACCAACCGGGACTAAAGGGTTGGTCCTGGCACAGCCGAGGGGCGGTGGGAGTTTAGTCCCACCTCGCCAAGCGAGAGGCGCTCGCAGCGGTTTATAAGCCCGCCTGCGGCTACCGTTGCAAGCTCCTCTCAAAGCGCAGACAGCTCATCGTCTGACCTGGCCCTTCTCTGCCATGTGGGTCCTACTGACAGCAGAAATTCGTGCCCCGCGGGCCTGCATCCTGGCCCATATATAGTTGGGTTTCTAGTCGTATGCAGGCCGTGGTGTGTGAATTCTCCTGCTAGTAGGCGGGCATTTTTTCTTGCATATGTTATGTCAATTTTTTGACCTTCTTCAAATCACATCCTAATTTTTATACATACTCACTTATGTGTAATACACATGATTATCAAATAATTTCAACGAAATATATGAAATTCTAAAAAATGCAAAACTTTCATATTCTTTCTGTGTTAATGAAAGAGATCATGCCTATTTTTGGTTTTAATTATAAAGTTTTCTTTTAAACAGATGCATACATGCCTAGTTTTCATTTAATTCTTTTTGCTATTAAAGTTTTTAACAAAAAATACTTTATGAAAATTTTGGTTGCATAAATTTTATATAATTTTAAGTTAATATTATTTTGGTCATAACTAGAGTTTTATAAAAGCTTTTTAGTTGATTCTTTTTGCTATTGAAGAATATTATAGTTTTGTTTTAGTTGATCATAACTAGAATTTTATATAACTTTATTTCATGATATAGATTTTCATCAGATAGTGACAAAATAGCTAGTTCTATCAAGTTATTTTCATATGTACCATTGCCGCAACATATTCACCATAAATTCCGATACTTTTTGTTAACCTAATTTATTTTGATGCATAGACACAATGTTCCCTATGTGAAGGAGATAGACCCTTACTATGAATCTTCTAGAAGATTCATAGTATTTTCTGTTAACCTAATAATGTTATATTTTCTTTATGTCATACAACGTTTCTCTCTTATCATCTCCGATCAGAGAAACCACATAGTACCTCCAACTTTATGTCATACAACGTTTCTATTTTATCATCTCCGATGCTTCTGCTGTATTCATCTATGTCAAGACGTTTAAGCCATGTCTATATTAACCTTATTATTATATATGGAGCCACCAACCAGGACTAACCGCGTATGATCAACCAGGACTGAAAGGATAGGAATAATTGAAATTTCATAACTTAATAAATAATTATTATAAAATCATGTTTCAAATGCCAAAACGCCCTAGCTAGCTCTTACAAAGATTCCCTCCGGTTTGTCCGAAGTGGCACTTTCCAGCTATAAGTCCGGAAACTCACACTAGAGAGAAAGTGATGGCGGTGAAGCCGGTCACATCCCAGAGTGGGATCTTGGGGTATAAAACTATTTCTTCGCGTGTGCCCTTGCTTATTGCGCCGTAACCATGGATAATCTTCATCATTTAACAGGATGCTTGGGTCAGTCTTCACTCTGAAGGGAGAAATTTCATGAAACTTTTCATAATCTTCTGACATGTCTGTCTTGTCCTCCACTCCCACGATGTTTCTTTTCCCTGAAAGAACTATGTGGCACTTTGGGTCATCGTATGATGTATTCGCTTCCTTATCTTTTCTTTTTCTCGGTTTGGTAGACATGTCCTTCACATAAAAAACCTGCGCCACATCATTGGCTAGGACGAATGGTTCGTCTGTGTACCCAAGATTGTTGAGATCCAATGTTGTCATTCCGTACTGCGGGTCTGCCTGTACCCCGCCTCCTGACAGATTGACCCATTTGCACCGAAACAAAGGGACCTTAAAATCACGTCCATTGTCAAGTTCCCATATGTCCTCTATGTAACCATAATATGTGTCCTTTGCCCTATTGGTGTTTGCTGCATCAAAGCGGACACCACTGTTTTGGTTGGTGCTCTTTTTATCTTGGGCGATCGTGTAAAATGTATTCCCATTTATCTCGTACCCTTGGAAAGTCAATACAGTCAAAGATGGTGTCCTGGCCAACAAGTATAGCTCATCTCCAACAGTGGTGTTACCGATGAGATGTGTTTGCAACCAACCGCCGAAAGTCCCCATGTGTTCACGTGTAATCCAGTCGTCAGACTGCTCCGAGTGTTTGGAGCGTAGAATATTCTTGTGTTCATTGATATACGGGGCCACCAAGGTAGAATTCTGTAGAACTTTGTAGTGTGCTTGCGCCCAAGAATTCCCGTCCCTACATATTATTGAGTTCGGTCCTAGCATGCCTTTTCCACCCAGTCTCCCCTCATGCCGTGATTCAGGAACACCAATCGGCTTAAGGTCAGGAATAAAGTCAACACAAAACTCAATGACCTCCTCTGTTTGGTAGCCCGTGGAGATGCTTCCTTCTGGCCTAGCACGGTTACGAACCTATTTCTTTAAGACTCCCATGAACCTCTCAAAGGGGAACATATTGTGTAGAAATACAGGACCCAGAATTGCAATCTCGTCGACTAGGTGAACTAGGACGTGCGTCATAATATTGAAGAAGGATGGTGGGAACACCAACTCGAAACTGACAAGACATTGGACCAAATCATTCTGTAACCTTGGTAGGATTTCTGGATCGATTACCTTCTGAGAAATTGCATTGAGGAATGCACATAGCTTCATAATGGCTAATCAAAGATTTTCTGGTAGAAGCCCCCTCAATGCAACCGGAAGCAGTTGCGTCATAATCACGTGGCAGTCATGAGACTTTAGGTTCTGGAATTTTTTCTCTGCCATATTTATTATTCCCTTTATATTCGACGAGAAGCCAGACGGGACCTTGATACTGAGCAGGCATTCAAAAAAGATTTCCTTCTCTGCTTTGGTAAGAGCGTAGCTGGCAGGACCTTGATACTGCTTTGGATGCATGCCGTCTTTTTCGTTCATACGTTGCTGGTCCTCCCGTGCCTCCGGTGTATCTTTGGTCTTCCCATACACGCCCAAGAAACCTAGCAGGTTCACGCAAAGATTCTTCGTCACGTGCATCACGTCGATTGCAGAGCAGACCTCTAGGTCTTTCCAATAGGGTAGGTCCCAAAATATAGATTTCTTCTTCCACATGGGTGCGTGTCCGTCAGCGTCATTCAGAACAGATTGTCCGCCAGGACCCTTTCCAAAGATTACTTGTAAATCCTTGACTATATCAAGTATATCATCATCAGTACGGAGGACAGGCTTCTTCCGGTGATCTGCCTCATCTTTGAAATGCTTGCCTTTCTTTCTTAAGGCATGCTTGGTCGGAAAAAATCGACGATGTCCCAGGTACACATTCTTCTTACATTTATCCAAATATATACTTTCGGTCTCATCTAAACAGTGCATGCATGCGTGGTATCCCTTGTTTGTCTGTCCTGAAAGGTTACTAAGAGCAGGCCAATCATTGATAGTTACAAACAACAACGCTCGTAGGTCAAATTCCTACTGTTTGTGCTCATCCCACACACGTACACCTTTTATGTCCCGCAGCTGTAAAAGTTCTTCAACTAATGGCCTTAGGTACACATCAATGTCGTTGCCGGGTTGCTTAGGACCTTGGATGAGCACTGGCATCATAATGAACTTTCGCTTCATGCACAACCAAGGAGTAAGGTTATAAATACATAGAGTCACAGGCCAGGTGCTATGATTGCTACTCTCCTCCCCAAAAGAATTAATGCCATCTGCAGTTATACCAAATCATAAGTTCCTTGCGTCACCTGCAAAGGCCGGCCACTTTCTCTCGATTTTTCTCCACTGCGACCCATCAGCGGGTACTCTCAACTTCCCGTCTTTCTTACGGTATTCTTTGTGCCATCGCAACAACTTGGCGTGCTCTTTGTTTCTGAACAGACGTTTCAACCGTGGTATTATAGGAGCATACCACATCACCTTGGCAGGAACCCTCTTCCTGGGGCGCTCGCCCTCAACATCACCAGGGTCATCTCGTCTGACATTATACCGCAATGCACCGCATACCGGGCATGCATTCAAATTCTCGTACTTCTCACCGCGGTAGAGGATGCAGTCATTAGGGCATGCATGTATCTTCTGCACCTCTAATCCTAGAGGGCAGAGAACCTTCTTTGCTTCGTACGTACTGTTAGGCAATTCGTTATCCTTTGGAAGCTTCTTCTTCATTATTTTCAGTAGCTTCCCAAATCCCTTGTCAGATATACCATTCTCTGCCTTCCATTGCAGCAATTCCAGTGCGGTACCGAGCTTTGTGTTGCCATCTCAACCTGAAGTTCACCCACGTGGAGCCTTTACTAGTCGGAGTGGTAAGACTACAACCGATCCTCTTCCCCAATGCCAGCGTTGTATGTACCACCTGCCTTCTACCCTAGTTCGTAATTTGGGTACAACCCTTTTTTGTGATCCTCTAACATGCGATCGAACTTCAACTTCTCCCTTTCACTTTCGCATCCTCTCTGTGCATCAACAATGACCCGGCGAAGATCATCATCGGGCACATCTGGTGCCTCTTGATCTTCAGCTTCCCCCGTTGCAGTATCACCGTATTCAGAGAATATAGGATAGTTGTCATCATCCTCTTCTTCTTCGTTGTCTTCCATCATAACCTCTCTTTCTCCGTGCTTGGTCCAAACATTATAGTGTGGCATGAAACCCTTCTCAAGCAGGTGGAAGTGAAGGGTTTTCAAGTCAGAGTAATCCTTCGTATTCTCACAGACAGTACATGGACAATACATAAAACCATTCTGCTTGTTTGCCTCAGCCACATCGAGAAAATTATGCAGGCCCGTAATGTAGTCGGAGGTGCGTCGGTCACCGTACATCCATTGCCGGTTCATCTCCGTGCATTATATAATTAAGTATATCAAAAATCATTACAGAACATCATGAATAGAGAAATGACCAAATTAATACAAGTTCATCATCACATTAAAACCAAAGTACAGTAGTGATCAAATGTTATTACTGAAAAAATAAATACATTAAGTTCATACATAGTTCTCATAGAACAACATACAGCTCTCTAGAGTATCTAATTAAAACATACATTGAAACTAACATACAACTATGTAAAACATTTAAATGCAACAACAAATGCGATCAAAATCGCAACTAAGGTAACAATTGATCCAACAGCATAATGATACCAAGCCTCATTATCAATGGCATATTTTCTAATCTTTCTAATCTTCAAGCGCATTGCATCCATCTGGATCTTGTGTAGATCGACGACATCGGCAACATGCAACTCCAATTTCATCTTCTCTTCTTCAACTCTTTTCAATTTTTATTTCAAATAATTGTTTTCTTTTTCAACTAAATTTAACCTCTCGACAAGAGGGTCGGTTGGAATTTCCGATTCACATACCTCCTAGATAAAGACATCTATGTCAAGTTGGTCGGCATAATTGTCATAAACACTAAATGAAACAAATAGTTATAAAAGATAATATACCACATCCGAATCATAGACCGGACGAGAGCCGACGGGGGCGGATACCAAAACCATGGCACTATATAATAACAAACAATAATACAAGTAAGAAAATTATACAAGTAGCTATATAAATCATACAAGTAAGAATTTTTTCTTTAAAAAAAAGATAAGAACAAGAGGCTCACCACGGTGGTGCCGGCGACGAGATCGGCGCCGGCGATCGACGGCGGTGAGGACGGGGACGGGGACGGGACGGCACCCTACACATGTGCAAACTAAGAAGTTAATTTGAGCTCAAATTGTGCATCTAAATCAAATAAACTCACACATACACTCCTCTACTAAAACCGACAAACCACACTACTTCTAGAGCATTTGAAATGAGCTAAACTAGCAGTGAGAGATGAAAGGATGAAGTTGCTAACCTTTTTAGAACACTTGGATAGTTGGTGCACCGCCAAACCTAGACAAATCTTGGGGAAAATGGAGCTTGAAGGTCGAGTTTGGAGGAAGAACAGAGGAGAAAGCTTAAGTGTGGCTCCGGCATTTCATCGAACACCTCATGTGCATATATAGGCAAAAAACAGAGTAGCCCACACCTCCACCCTTCCACGGCCAAAAAACAGAGGAGATGGGGGGGGCGTGGATATATATAGGCAAAACATTAGTCCCGGTTTGTGTCTAAAACCGGGACTAATGGCCTACCCTTTAGTCCCGGTTCCAGACACCAACCGGGACTAAAGGTGCCCTTTAGTCCCGGTTGGTGTCTGGAACCGGGACTAAAGGTCCCAGCCGAACCGGGACTGATGCCTGCCGAGGCCCGGCCGGCATCCTAGCCTCTCGAACCGGGACTGATGCTCTCATTAGTCCCGGTTCGTAACACGACCGGGACTAATGCTCTGATCTGGCCAGGACCAAAGCCCTGTTTTCTACTAGTGCGCCAACATGATCTTCGCATCCATCGCGTCCCGTGCGAGTTGCAACCTCTCCTTCTGCTCCTCTGTCCCAACGGGGTCGGACGGCGTAATCCGCGTCGGCGCAAGGATGGATGGGGTGCGGGGGGCCGGGCGCGGCGGGGGAGACAACTGCTCGACCATGTCCGAACCTCCCTGCGCCGCCGCCGCCTCTCTCTCTCTCTCTCTCTCGCTGCCGGCGTCGCCGCAACTTCCGGGCGACGTTCTCCGCCTTGCAAGACGGAGCCAAAGAAGGGACGCCGACGGACGAGGCGGACTGCGTCTCCGTGGCGGCGGTCGGGGACGGGCTCGACGACATCTCCAGCGGTGGATCGGAACCGGTGGTAAGGATGGGGAGCAAGGGTGGACGACGGCGATGGCTCGGGCGCGGGAAAGGTTGGAGGACGGCGGGAGGAGGAGGAAGGGTTTGGTGGATTTAGTGCAATTTGGCGTGGGGTCGGGCTGTCGGGTCCGATGTGGCGGGCGTGCCCGGGCGCCCCCATATCCGCCCCATATTTGGGCTGGATGTGAGGGGTGCCGGTCAGCCCGAGCGTTTGAGGCATGTTTGAGACGCCCGGCTGGGTCGAAAAGTCGTGACCAGTCAGTGACCGGGCGGCCCGCCCGGACGTATGAGGCGGATTTGAGGCGTCCGAGTGTAGATGCTCTTATATCGTAAAAAGGGTGGTGAGAGGAACGCCATGTCAAAACAGACGACACCGACGGGTGTCTTTTCAGCAAGCCGAGAAAGAAAGGTCAAGCTGTTCCAAGTCTGGAAAACGCCAGGCGAGAAATAAACGTCTGCTTATCTTAGGAATGATGATGGATGTAAACAAGGGGAATGACGCAGAATGATGATGTACATAAAAAGGGGAAGGACGCAAAATACTGGAGTATAATGGATCCGTTCATTCTGACGATGGTTAGCTAAAATTAGGGAAGTACTAGTTACCGATCAAAACACACTAGTACGTACAGATTTTTCACAAGCTTTACGTAAGAGTAGGATTTTGAAAACCCTTTGGTTTCTTCAGATCAGCCCATCCCTCCCGCACCGCATACAAACAAATAAGATGAATAATTTTTGGGTGAAATCTGACATCTTTATTGTGATATATATCGAAAATAGGGTGATTTTTTGCAAGTTTATGAACATGTATTAGTCTATTTTAGACCCAATGCAATGCACGAGCAGTTACTAGTCATAAAATAATGCCTCCATTTGGACCTGCGTAAAAATGAGAAAATGAGATTGCTACTCTCATTCTTCATACGAGCCATATTATCTTTATAAATATTTACATGATGAGTAAGTTTCAACTCAAGATGTATGTGCGTGATTTTTTTTAAATCAAAAATTATAAATACATTTTGTTGCTAAGTTTTGGGAAATGGGTTCCGGCGTACCTAGGTTGCAATAGTCCTCTCCCAGAACCAAAATACCCATCACTCGGAATATGAACTGCTTCCAGGCACCAAAATACGATCGAGATCATTTCGGGGAGCAAAAGCTAATTAAGTGCGATTTAAAGCGGCGGACGTAAAGGTCCGAATCATACGGGTGCATGCATGTAATCGCCACAGGCATTAGAGCATCTCCAATAGATGACCCAAAATAGGGCTCGTGCCCAAAAAACTGTTTTTTACATCACCAAACAGCAAAAATGCAGCTCCAGCAGACGATGTATCCCTAAACGGTGATGTAAAAAATTTAGGCTTGCCCCAAATTTTTAGCTTTGGTGATGCAAATATGCATCACCGGTAGGGCTGCCCAAAAACTCCTCCTGCTGCCGTGTGCAGCCCAACTGTCGAGCTGAAATTTCCCCTTCCCTCCCGCCGCCGGCTTTCATACTCCCCCGCCGCCGCGCGCTCGCCGTCTCGGGGCTCTCAGCGCTTGTCTGGGTCGCCGGTCTTCGGACAGGGGACGACGCCGGGGACGCTCTGGGTACCACCAAAGCGCGGGACGTCGCCAGCACCTAGTGCTGCACGGATGAACGTATGTACGCGTAGTGCGCATGCGTTCAATTTGTCGAAATCAAATGTATGTATGCGTGTTCAGAGCATCTCTAGCTGACCGTGGACATGGGCGAGAGGAAGAAGAAGGCGTGGGGAAAAAATATAGCGAATATTCGGTTTCACAGTTTAAGTTTGAGGGGTCTTTTCAGCCGCAGGTCAAATCGTCCCTTAAAATGCGTTTTCCGCGAACTGAAAAACGCGTTTTCAGTTCCGCGGTTTAAGGGGTCTGCTAGAGATGGTCTGAGTCTTGTTGTTTCGGAAATCTACCCCCCCAGCACCCTGCACGCAGCGAGTTGGCAGACCATGCCCATCTCACACAAGAGTCAAACCATAGTGACAAATCAATCCACACCCCGTCAAATCGGCGTGGGAGCCGCTGAGTAGTAAAGCCGAGGCAAAAACGACAAAATTGACCTGTTGACGAAAAGAATTCACAAACTGAACTGCCTTAAAAAAAATTCGCTCAGCTGACCCTTTCGTGTGGCGCCCAACAGCTAGGCGCCACACTACATTGTGCAGCGCCTAGCTGTCAGGCGCTGCACGTCTGGCCAACGTGGCACAGCTGGGCCCCGCACCGAGTAGTGCAGCGCCTTGGAGCTAGGCGCCACAAATGCATGTGCAGCGCCTAGCTCTTAGGTGCTGCACTATGACTTTGTAATGCCCGCGCGCTGCCCCTCCCCCTACCCCACCCCATTCGTTCAGTTACAGAATAGCAGCGGCGGCGGCTTGCTCCTCTCCCCCTCTCAATCCTCTCTCCCAAAATCTTCAGATCTGACGATTTGTTGCGTGCATTTCTTCACCAATCCATCTTAGAAGGTATTCTCCTCCGATCCCCTTCTTTCTATCCAGAAAATGTTAAGTATTTTTAGATTTGTGGAACCCTTGTTTGGTTGGATTAGAAATTTGCATGTAAATTTTGAAATAGATTTGTGGGATTTAGAATTTGTAGATGATTTGTAATCATTTTGTAACCCTAGTATAGTTGATTTGTATTGACAATATATGCTTCCATAGTGAAAACATAGATTGTTGAGATGAACCCTATACATGTTGAGATGTTTGTGTTGATGTTTTTTAGATGAGTGAGATGAAATCCTAGATTTGTATTGACAAGAATGCTTTCGTTCCGGAACCCTACATGTTGAGATGTTTTTGAGATGAGTGAGATGAAACCATTATGGAACCTTATATTGTTTTGGATGCATATGTGTTTTGTGATGATTGTTGGTATGCTTTGATTGTATGTCTTACATTAGTATTCAATTTTCCTTTTAGTTTCTACCGATTGTTGAAATATTGCATAGGAAGTATGGTAGTCAGCTCATGTATGTTTATTGTTTGAAATTTGTAGGATGGTTTGGCTTCTCGATGATAACTATGACACTCGACACCGGGCCTACTTTATGTCGGAGAAGCAGCAGGTAAGAATCAAAGTAGTTGGTATTTTGAATTTTCTATTTATTTCAAACACACATGCCCCATATGTAATATTCTGATTTGCTTGTTTGTAGGTGCTTCAACCTCTGAAGATTCGGTCTCACGGGGTCTCCGGTGGTGGCATGCTCTATGATGAGCGGTACACACCATACATCAGGGAGGCAGGACTCCTCCCTTTCATTCAGCTGGTCAGCCGTTCGACGCTGAGCCTCAATGCTGCTGCAATCACCGCGCTTGTTGATCGGTGAAGGACGGAGACGCACAGTTTTCATCTTCGGACCGGGGAGATGACCGTGACGCTCCAGGATATCTTTATGATCGCCGGTCTTCCTATCGAGGGGAATCCTCTCTGTATGAGCACCGATTATGATGGGTGGCGCCAGCAGATGGAGGCCCTTATCGGTATGTCTCCTCCAGAGCCTCAACCACGAGACGGAGAGAAGAAGGAAAGAGTCACAGCCGGTGCTTCTTTCACCTGGATTGCATGGCACTTTGCGCATTGCCCTCAGGATGCTACCGATGAAGTGATCCAAACACATGCTCGTGTCTACATGTGGTACGTTATCTCCAGGACTTTGTTTGCTGATGCCACAGGCAAGAATGCTCCATGGATGTGGCTGAAGGCGTTGACCGTCTTCGATAGCAAATGGAGTTGGGGTTCGGCGGCACTCGCTTACTTATATAGACAGGTAGTCAGTTGTTTGTTTTCACTTCATTGCTACATTATCAATGTCGTCTTCCTCTTAATTGAACAATGTTTTCTTTTATGTGCAGTTGGACGACGCCTCTTGTAGGATCTCAAAGGATGGATGTATTGGTGGGTGTATGCTCGTACTTTTGGTATGGAGCTGGGAGCGCTTGTCGGTTGGACGCCCGAGGAAAATGAATTTCGAGGACTGGGATGACAAAGACGATGCACTATGGCTCCCCACTTGGGCTTACAAGTGGGATGTGGTATCTGAGGTGACGAACGATGTCACTCCCACCGTCTTTGATGAGCTAACCCAGCAGGAGTACAACAAACTTGTCAGGGAAGGGACCGGAGTCCCTTCTGCTCCAGTGATGAACTTTCTGGTAAAGACTTCCCCTCTGTGCTTTCCTGTTGGCCCTATTCACATCTTTGCTTGCCTAACATCTTTATGTCGTTTCCGTTCACAGCGCACCCATATCAAAAAAGCAGCTGATGAAAGCGAATCTATTCTGGAGACAACCCCGGTTGGAAAAAGCGATGGGGAAGGTGCACTTCGAGCATTCATCAAGGTACATATCTCTTTCAATTGTCCATGTTACATATGTTGCTAAGTTGGATATCTCATTCACTTGTACATGTTACAGCGTCAGGGCCTTAGGTTAAGGCGGTTAGCGAACCTTGTCGGTTGTCGTGACCCTGAATATGTAGAACCACAGTGGTCTAGGTCGGCTACATCATCAGATCCCACTTCTGACCATGGGGCTCATCTAGAGGATGAGACTATGTCGACAGCACATCTGGATGATGAGGGTGTGCTCACGCAAGAGGTATGACAATATCGCATATTCATCTATTTGATGCATTGATCACTTCATTATGACGCATGTTCTTTACCATAGGTTTCTGACAAGATGACATTGGAGAGCTATCAAGTTCGGTCAGCATACATGTTGAAACCTAGGGAGGACTTCAAACGGTACACGCCGGAAGACTTCAACACTAGAAGCAAGAGGGCGGTCGGTGGGAGCTCGCGGATGGCGAACTTGGATGATGATGTGAACGATGAGGAGGAAGAGGAGGAGGAGGAGGAGGAGGAGGAACCCTTGCCACTTGAGCGTCCCAAGAGGAAGAAGATAGCCGTCAAGAGGGGAAGAGGCGGCAAGAATACGCGCGGAAGGAACTAGTCGTCGTCGCCTTGTTATGAAATTGAACTACTCGTTGTTTTCTTATGTCGATGAACTTGTAGCAATGTTGAACGTTGAACTTCTTGGCTTTGTTGAACTTGTTATGTCGATGAACCTGTAGCAATGTTGAACTTGTTAACTTTGTTTAAGTTCAAGGGATGTTTAAGTTTAAGTGATGTTGAATTTATCATAATGTTGATCCTGATTGCTTCATTTTAGCAGTTTAGTTTATGAAATTGTAGTAATATTGAATGAAAATGTATAATAGGAGCAGTTTAGTTTCTGCAATACATAGTGTGAGTGCAACGCCTAGGACCTAGGCGCTGCACTGTAGAGTGCAACGTCTGGACGTTAGGCATTGCACTATGCAGTGCAGTGCCTAGATCTCAGGCGCCACACCCACACTTAGCGAAATTTTTGCCTCCAAACTGGCTGAAAAGTTTCTGGTGCCCTTTGGAAAGTTTGTCCAGATGTGCAACGCCTTTGAGCTAGGCGCTGCACACAACTGTGCAGCGCCTAGCTCAAAGGCGTTGCACATCTGGACAAACTTTCCCAGAGGGCAACAGAAACTTTGCAGCCTGTTTGGAGGCTGCATGAAACGCCTAGGTGCTAGGCGCTGCACTGTACAGTGCAATGCCTTTGAGGTAGGCGTTGCACTGTCTAGTGCAGCGCCTAGGTCCTAGGCGCCACACCCACACTTAGCGAATTTTTTGCCTCCAAACAGGCTGCAAAGTTTCTGTTGCCCGCTGGAAAGTTTGTCCAGATGTGCAACGCCTTTGCGGTAGGCGTTACACAGTTGTGTGCAGCACCTAGCGCTTAGGCGCTGCACTGTGACTTTGTAACGGCCGCGCGCTGGCCCTCCCCCCACCCCACACCATTCCTTCCAGTTACAGAACAGAGCGCGGCAGCGGCTTCCTCCTCTCCCCCTCTCAATCCTCTCTCCCAAAATCTTCAGATCTGACGATTTGCTGCTTGCATTTCTTCACCAATCTATCCTAGAAGGTATTCTCCTCCGATCCCCTTCTTTATATCCAGAAAATGTTACGTATTTTTCAGATTTGTGGAACCCTTATTTGGTTGGATTAGAAATTTGCATGTAAATTTTGAAATAGATTTGTGGGATCTAGGATTTGTAGATGATTTGTAATCATTTTGTAACCCTAGTTTAGTTGATTTGTATTGACAATATATGCTTCCATAGTGAAAACCTAGATTGTTGAGATGAACCCTATACATATTGAGATGTTTGTGTTGATGCTTTTTTAGATGAGTGAGATGAAATCCTAGATTTGTATTGACAAGGATGCTTTCATTCCGGAACCCTACATGTTGAGATGTTTTTGAGATGAGTGAGATGAAACCATTATGGAACCTTATATTGTTTTGGATGCATATGTGTTTTGTGATGATTATTGGTATGCTTTGATTGTTTGTCTTACGCAGCCGCCACCGCCACCACCGCCGCCACCACCTCCTCCGCCGCCGCTTCTCCGACCATCTCCTTCCCGCATACCCCTCCCCATGGCCCACGCCTCCAGATCTACCGGGGTGCCATTGGGGGAGGGGAGGGGGTACCGAATCCCGCTGCCTCTGTTTTACCAGGCGTTTTTAGATCTCCTGCAGCCGCTCGATTCGATCTCGGCGGAGGCCCAAGCGGAGACCAGGGCGCAACGCTGGAGGGAGCGGGCGATGCGGATCAGAGACGATGCTCTCTCATGGACGCTGTGCGTGAGGGAGTGGAAGGAAGCAGAGGAGGAGGTGGAAGAGGGGTCAGATCTGAATTCCGTCGCCAGGAGATATGCTCGGGTGTGCAAGGATCATGCAGATCAAGAATTGCTGAATCTCGCCTGGAGAATTTGGTTCGAGGGCAACAGGGAGGAGAAGCGCAGGATGTCGCATCCATCCGAGTTGCCAGTAGCGTTCATCCATTGGGCAAAGCAGGAAGTGAAGTCAACAGATCGGAGTCGTGCAGAGAGATGGGATTGCATCATAGGTCTGATGCCTACCCGCACCCCGCCGCCCCCGGAGCCGGTGGATCCCTTGCCATACCGCTCACCACCGCCGGCAACGGATTGAGGGAGTGGACAGTATCTGCAGATGAGGGCATGGAGTTTGTGGAAGGAGGCAACCACCTATCTGCTAACATTTAGAACTAGTCGTCGGTTTCTTTGTGAACTTCTTGTCTTTGTTGAACTTGAAGTGATGTTAAGTCTTTGTTGAACTTGTAACAAACTGAACTTGTCGTCGTTTTATTTGGTTGATGAACTTGTGAGGTTATGTAAGATGTTGAGAGGATGTTGATGAACTCTTAGTAATGTGCTACTTCTGTTTGAAGTGATGTTGAAATTGTCAATGTATGACCAAATTGCTTTATGTTAGATCCATGTTATATATTATCAATACAAATATTAGATGAAAAAGAAATGAACAGCAAATCTGCTATTTCTGCAGTGAACAGAAGAGTGACGCCTTTGGCTCAGGCGCTGCACTACACAGTGTAACGCCTAGGCTCCAGGCGTCACACTGTGTAGTGCAGCGCCTGAGTCAAAGGCGTTGCACCCATAGTTAGACAAAAATTTGGTGTAAAACCTACTGGAACCTTTCTGTTGCTGATATCCAGATGTGCAACGCCTAGGTGTCAGGCGTCACACTGTGTAGTGCAGCGCATGAGCCAAAGGCGTTGCACATCTGGATATCAGCAACAGATAGGTTCCAGTAGGTTTTCCTCCAAATATTTGTCTAAGTGTCTGTGCAACGCCTTTTCCTCAGGCGCTGCACTACACAGTGTGACGCCTGACTCCTAGGCGTCACACTGTGTAGTGCAGCGCCTAGCCATCAGGCGCTGCACGGTTGGCTTTTTTAGAAAACTGAAAAAATACATTTTGAGGTTCAAATTCTATATCAAGAAGCACATACCACAAATACACATAGATTAGTCCACAACACATAGCACAAATACACATAGAGTAGTCCATACCACATATTAGTAGACATAGAGGAGTCATAGCACATCGTAGTAGACTTATAAGAGTCATAGCACATGGAGGAGTCCATAGGACATACTAGAACACATAGAGGAGGTTGGCGGACATGGAAGTACACATAGAAGAGTGATAGCACATAATACTACAAACTTTGGTCGACAACCAAATCGAAGATCATAGCGTAGTAGACAACAAGGTCACATTGCTCTATTGTGTCGAGCAAGGTCCCTTTGCCTTCTTCTTCTTCCTCCTCCCTTTTCCTTATGAGATGAGACTCATGAACCACCTTCTCTATGAATAGCTTATGCTCCCTCTCTTTCTTTTCCTTCTTAAAATCCCAAAGTTTCTTGTATTTTTCTTCAAAATCCTTTTGCCCTTGCGCAGCTGCCTTCTCACATGCAATCCTCAACTTGTTCCTCCTCGTGATCTCCTCAAATATCCCTCTCTCTTTTTCCTTCATCTTCTCTTCGAACTCATGTTGCTTCTTCTTCTCTAGTGCGGCTGCATCCTCCTCTCTCAGCATCCTCGCAGCCTTCTCCCACCACCCCGCCATCTGATACGTCCATTTTGCATCATGTTTTGCTACTTTTATTTATAGTGTTTTTAATCATTATAACACTTTTTTGGAGTAATTCTAATGCCTTTTCTCTCTTAATATGCAAGATTCACACAAGGAGGGAGAATGCCGGCAGCTGGAATTCTGGACCTGAAAAAGCTCTGTCAAGATACCTATTCTGCACATCTCCAAATGAGCTGAAATTTTACGGAGAATTATTTTGGAATAAATAAAAAATATTGGAAGCAAAAAGTACCAGAGGGGGCCACCCAGGTGCCCACGAGGCACCAGGGCGTGCCACCCCCCCCCCCCCAGGCGCGCCCTGGTACCTCGTGGGGCCCCTGGCCCACTTCTGGCCCCCATTTTCCGGTATATAAGTGAATTTGACCTAAAAAATAGAGAGAAGACTTTTGGGATGGTGCGTCGCCGTCTCGAGGCGGAACTTGGGCAGGAGCACTTTTGCTCTCCGGCGGAGAGATTCCGTCGAGGATACTTCCCTCCGGGAGGGGGAAATCGTCGCCATCGACATCACCAACGATCCTCTCATCATGGGAGTACCAATCTTCATCCACCTCTTCAACATCACCATCTCATCTCAAACTCTAGTTCATCTCTTGTATTCAATCTTTGTCTCAAAACCTCAGATTGGTACCTGTGGGTTGCTAGTAGTGTTGATTACACCTTGTAGTTGATGCTAGTTGTTTATTTGGTGGAAGATTATATGTTCAGATCTATTATGCAATTCAATACCCTACTGATCATGGGCATGTTGATGATTTGTGAGTAGTTACTTTTGTTCTTGAGGACATGGGAGAAGTCTTGTCATAAGTAATCATGTGAATTTGGTATTCGTTCGATATTTTGATGATATGTATGTTGTTGATTCTCTTAGTGGTGTCGTGTGAACGTCGACTACATGACACTTCACCATCTTTGGGCCTAAGGGAATGCATTGTGGAGTAGTAATTAGATGATGGGTTGCTAGAGTGACAGAAGCTTAAACCCTAGTTTATGCGCTATTCCGTAAGGGGCTGATTTGGATCCATATGTTTAATGCTATGGTTAGAGTTATCTTAATTCTTCTTTCGTAGTTGCGGATGCTTGCGAGAGGGGGTAATCATAAGTGGGAGGTTTTTTCAAGTAAGAACAGCACCCAAGCACCGGTCCACCCACATATCAAATTATCAAAGTAGCGAACGTGAATCAAACAAACATGATGAAAGTGACTAGATGAAATTCCCGTGTGTCCTCGAGAACGTGTTGCTTATTATAAGAGATCGTTCCGGCTTGTCCTTTGCTATAAAAAGGATTGGGCCAACTTGCTGCACTCTTTGTTACTATTGTTACTTGTTACATGTTACAAATTATCTTGCTATCAAACTACTTGTTACCGATAATTTCAGTGCTTGCAGAAAACACCTTGCTGAAAACCGCTTATCATTTCCTTCTGCTCCTCGTTGGGTTCGACACTCTTACTTATCGAAAGGACTACGATTGATCCCCTATACTTGTGGGTCATCAAGACTCTTTTCTGGTGCCGTTGCCGGGGAGTGAAGCGCCTTTGGTGAGTGGAATTTGGTAAGGAAATATTTATATTACGTGCTGAAATTTACTGTCACTTGTCACTATGGAAAGTAATCCTTTGAGGGGTTTGTTCGGGGTATCTTCACCTCGACCGGAAACACCAAAAGTTGCTCCTCAACCTACTGCACCTACTGAAAATATTGAATATGAAATTCCTTCGGGTATGATAGAGAAACTGCTAGCTAATCCTTATGCAGGAGATGGAACATTACATCCTGATATGCACTTGATCTATGTGGATGAAATTTGTGGATTGTTTAAGCTTGTAGGTTTATCCGGAGATGGAGTTAAGAAGAAAGTATTCCCTTTATCTTTTGGGGGGGGGAAGCATTGACATGGTATAGGCTATGTGATGATACCGATACATGGGACTGGAACCGATTGAAACTAGAATTCCATCAGAAATTTTATCCTATGCATTTGGTTCATCGTGATCGGAATTATATATATAATTTTTGGCCTCGTGAAGGAGAAAGCATCGCTCAAGCTTGGGGGAGGCTTAAGTACATGATGTACACATGCCCCAATCATGAGCTCGCAAAGAAAATTATCTTACAGAATTTTTATGCTCGGCTTTCTCATGATAATCAAAATACTCTCGATTCTTCTTCGACCGGCTCCTTTATGAAGAAAACTATTGAATTCAGATGGGATCTTCTGGATAGAATTAAAAGCAACTCTGAAGATTGGGAACTCGACAAAGGTAATGAGTCAGGTATAATACTTGATTTCGATTGTGTTAAATCTTTTATGACTACCGATGCCTTTCATAAGTTTAGCACTAAATATGGACTTGACTCTGAGATAGTAGCTTCCTTTTGTGAATCATTTGCTACTCATGTTGATCTCCCTAAGGAGAAGTGGTTCAAATATCATCCCCCTGTTAAAGAAAAGATCGAGGAATCCGTTAGTGTTAAAGAAGAAACAATTGTTTACCATGTTGATCCAGTTGTGCCTACCGCTTATATTGAGAAACCACCTTTTCCTGTTAGGATTAAGGAACATGCTAAAATTTCAAATGTGGTTAACAAAAGTCACACCAGAGAACCCAGACCCTCTGATCAAATTAAAGTTGAACCTAATGTTGCTATGGTTAAAGATCTCTTGGTTGATAATATAGACGGGCATGTTATTTACTTCTGCGATGAAGCAGGTAGAATTGCTAAACCTGATTCTAAAGATAAAAACAGACCCGTTGTGGGCATGCCTGTTGTCTCAGTTAAAATAGGAGATCATTGTTATCATGGCTTATGTGATTTGGGTGCTAGTGTGAGTGCTATTCCGTTTACCTTATATCAAGAAATTATGAATGATATTGCACTGTTACTATTAAACTTGCAAACAGAGATACCATTACACCGCTTGGGATCGTTAGAGATGTTGAAGTCTTGTGTGGAAAAATCAAATACCCTACTGATTTTCTAGTCCTTGGTTCCCCACAAGATGATTTTTGTCCCATTATATTTGGTAGACCTTTCTTGAACACTGTTAATGCCAAGATTGATTGCGCTAAAGAAATTGTTGGTGTTGATTTTGGTGGTATGTCTCATGAGTTTAATTTCTCTAAATTTTGTAGACAACCTCATGATAAAGAATTGCCTAGTAAAGACGAAATTATTGGTCTTGCTTCTATTGCCGTACCTCCTACTGATCCGTTAGAACAATATTTGCTAGACCACGAAAATGATATGCATATGAATGAAAGAAATGAAATAGATAGAATGTTTTTTGATCAGCCACCCATCCTTAAACGTAATTTGCCTGTTGAAACTCTTGGAGGTCCTCCTCCACCTAAGGGTGATCCTGTATTCGAATTGAAGCAATTGCGTGACACATTGAAATATGCTTATCTTGATGAAAAGAAGATATATCCTGTTATTATTAGTGCTAACCTTTCAGCACATGAAGAAAAGAGATTACTAAAAACTCTGAGGAAGCACCGAGCTGCTATCAGATATACTCTTGATGATCTTAAGGGCATTAGTCCCACTCTATGTCAGCACAAAATTAATATGGAGCCTGATGCTAAACCAGTTGTCGACCACCAATGACGATTAAATCCTAAGATGAAGGAGGTGATAAGAACTGAAATATTAAAACTTCTGGAAGCAGGTATAATCTATCCCATATCTAATAGTAGATGGGTAAGTCCCGTTCATTGTGTCCCTAAGAAAGGGGGTATTACCGTTGTTCCCAATGATAAAAATGAACTCATTCCACAAAGAATTGTAACTGGTTATAGGATGGTAATTGATTTTAGAAAATTAAACAAAGCTACTAGAAAAGATCATTACCCCTTACCTTTCATTGATCAAATGTTAGAAAGATTGTCTAAGCATACACACTTTTGTTTCCTAGACGGTTATTCTTGTTTTTCTCAAATACCCGTAGCACAATCTGATCAAGAGAAAACCACCTTTACTTGTCCTTTTGGAACGTATGCTTATAGACGTATGCCTTTTGGTTTATGCAATGCACCTGCTACCTTTCAAAGATGTATGAATGCTATATTCTCTGACTTTTGTGAAAAGATTGTTGAGGTATTTATGGATGATTTTTCCGTTTACGGAACTTCTTTTGATGATTGCGTAAGCAACCTTGATCGAGTTTTGCAGAGATGTGAAGAAACTAATCTTGTCTTGAATTGGGAGAAGTGCCACTTTATGGTGAGTGAAGGTATTGTCTTGGGGCATAAAATTTCTGAGAGAGGTATTGAAGTTGATAAAGCTAAGGTTGATGCCATTGAGAAAATGCCATGTCCTAAAGATATTAAAGGTATAAGAAGTTTCCTTGGTCATGCTGGTTTCTATAGGAGGTTTATTAAAGACTTCTCTAAAATTTCTAGGCCTCTTACCAATCTTTTCCAAAAAGATGTTCCATTTGTTTTTGATGATGATTGTCTAGAAGCCTTTGAAACACTTAAGAAAGCCTTAACCACTGCACCCATTGTTCAACCACCTGATTGGAACTTGCCTTTTGAAATTATGTGTGATGCTAGTGATTATGCTGTTGGTGCTGTTCTAGGACAAAGAGTTGATAAGAAATTAAATGTTATCCATTATGCTAGTAAAACTCTAGACAGTGCCCAAAGAAATTACGCTACTACTGAAAAATAATTTTAGCAGTTGTGTTTGCATGTGATAAATTCAGATCCTACATAGTTGATTCTAAAGTAACTGTTCACACTGATCATGCTGCTATTAAATATCTTATGGAAAAAAAGATGCTAAACCTAGACTTATTAGGTGGGTTCTATTGCTACAAGAATTTGACTTACACATTATTGATAGAAAGGGAGCTGAGAATCATGTAACAGATAATTTGTCTAGAATTGAAATGTTCTTGATGACCCACTTCCTATTAATGATGATTTTCCTGATGAACAATTAGTTGTCATAAATGCTTCTCGTAATACTCCTTGGAATGCAGATTATGCTAATTACATTGTTGCTAAATTTATACCACCTAGTTTCACATACCAACAAAAGAAAAAGTTCTTTTATGATTTAAGACATTACTTCTGTGATGAACCACTTCTTTATAAAGAAGGAGTAGATGGTATTATTAGGCGTTGTATACCTGAGCATGAACAGGAACAAATCCTACGGAAGTGTCACTCCGAAGCTTACGGAGGACACCATGCGGGAGACAGAACTGCACACAAGGTATTACAATCTGGGTTTTATTGGCCTACTCTTTTCAAATATGCTCGTAAGTTTGTCTCCTCTTGTGATGAATGTCAAAGAATTGGTAATGTTGGTAGACGTCAGGAAATGCCTATGAATTATTCACTTGCTGTTGAACCATTTGATGTTTGGGGATTTGATTATATGGGACCTTTTCCTAAATCCAATGGGTATACTCATATTTTAGTTGCTGTTGATTACGTTACTAAGTGGGTAGAAGATATTCCAACTAGTAGTGATGATCATAACACCTCTATTAAAATGCTTAAAGAAGTTATTCAAGGTTTGGAGTCCCTAGATATTTAATGACTGATGGTGGTTCACATTCTATTCATGGTGCATTCCGTAAATTGCTTGCTAAATATGATCTCAACCATAGAATTGCATCTCCATATCACCCTCAAACTAGTGGTCAAGTTGAATTGAGCAATAGAGAAATAAAATTAATTTTGCAAAAAACTGTCAATAGATCTAGAAAGAATTGGTCTAAGAAACTTGACGATGCATTGTGGGCTTACAGAACTGCTTATAAAAATCCTATGGGTATGTCTCCTTATAAAATGGTATATGGAAAAGCATGTCATTTGCCTCTTGAGTTAGAACATAAAGCTTATTGGGCAATTAAAGAACTGAATTATGATTTTAAACTTGCCGGTGAAAAGAGGTTATTTGATATTAGCTCATTAGATGAATGGAGAACCCAAGCTTATGAAAATGCCAAATTGTTTAAAGAAAAAGTTAAAAGATGGCATGATAGAAGAATTCAAAAACGAGAATTCCAAGTGGGTGAGCAAGTTCTACTATACAACTCTCGTTTGAGACTCTTTGCAGGAAAGCTTCTCTCTAAGTGGGAAGGACCGTATATCATCGAACAAGTTTATCGCTCCAGAGCCATCAAAATAAATAACTCCGAAGGCACTAATCCGAGAGTGGTGAATGGGCAAAGAATTAAGCATTATATTTCAGGTACCCCCATTAATGTTGAACCTAATATTATTGAAACAATTACACTAGAAGAATACATAAGGGAGACCCTCCGGAACACTCCAGAACCCTGAAAAGGAAGAGGTATGTGATACGGTAAGTAAACCGACTCCAAAAATTCCATAAAAATATTTTCTGTCAGTTTTGGAATATTTAGAAAAATAAAAAAATAAAAACAGCTGGGGGGACCCACCTGGTGCCCACGAGGCACCAGGGCGCGCCACCCCCCAGGCGCGCCCTGGTGGCTCATGGGCCCCACGTGTGCCTTCCCGACTCCGTGTTTCTTCTGAATTGCTTGTTTTGCAAGATAAAAAAATCTATATATATACTTCCAGACGTTTTGACCACCGTATCGCAGAAATCTCTTCTGTTCTTGTTTCGTGCTATTTTTCTGACAGATCTAGATTGTAATGGCTCCCCAAAAGCTTCGTGTCAAGCACCGCATTGTGCAATCATCGCCGGGCAAACGCCCCTACAGCGAGGTCTACTATGAGTTGTCGTCGGGAGAAGAAGACAATGGCAAGGAGGACAAGGTCGAGGAAGTTGCAGGAGCCCAGGCTCCAGAAGGAGGGCAAGCCATCCCCATGGAGGAGAACGCAGAGAAAGGAGATATCCTTCAACCCTTATATAATCATCTCTCTCCATCCGTAATTGAAGCCCTAAGAGTCTTTGAAATAGTTAGTGTTCAGAATACATCTCTCACTCGCGAAGTTATTTTGTTGGAGGAGCAAAACATCGCTCTGCGGAGCATCAACCGCAGATTGATGTATCTGCTTGAGCTGAAGAACAAGCTTGCCACTGCACCATCACCACCATCCCCGAAGAAGGAGACTTGAGCACATGGGTATGGGCACTCCCCTTGGCTTGTGCCAAGCTTGGGGGAGGTGCCCCGGTATCGTATCACCATCACTTTTATTATCTTTACCTACTTTTAGTTCGATCCTTAGTTATTTCGTGATCTAGTTGAATAAAAGTTTAGTATGATCTATTTTCGATTGTTAGTTTCGTGATCCATCTATCTATGTAATCGAGTTGAGAGTTATATAATAAAGAGTAGTTTGAGTTTTTGCCTCTTTACTTTCATGTTCCAACTCTAGCAATGAAAATAATGAAAAAGATCATATGCTAATCCTATGGAAAGTAATGACATTACATAAAGAAAAGTATTAGTGGTAAAATTTATTGGAAGTTAACAAACATAGTATTAGTCAATGATGCAATTCATGAAAGAATTAATAAGGGAAGAGAATATTCACATGCAAATATACTATCTTGGACATCTTTTATGATTGTGAGCCCCCATTAAGTATTTTATGCCAAATTGTTGAAGTTGGACAAGGAAGACAATGTAATGAATTATGTTTGTTCATATTCACATAGAAGTTATATTGTTATAGATCCTCGAACATGTGGTGCTTGCCCAATATCTTTGCTAACCAAAAATCTGCACCAAGTAGAGATACTACTTGTGCATCCAAAACCCTTAAACCCAGTTTCATGTCATGAGAGTCCACTATATCTACCTATGGATTGAATAAGATCCTTCAAGTAAGTTGTCATCGGTGCAAAAAGCAATAAAAAATTGCCTCTAAATATGTCTGAACTTTTATTGAAAGGGAAATAAGCTTTGTACGAACTTGTGATGGTAAAGAAATAAAAGCGACAGACTGCATAATAAAGGTTGCTATCACAAGGGGCAATATAAAGTGATGTTCCTTTGCATTAAGGGCTCTTGCATCCAACAACAAAAAAGCGCATGACAACCTCTGCTTCCCTCTGCGAAGGGCCTATCCTTTACTTTTATGTATTTACTTTTTATGCAAGAGTCAATAGTGTTCTCCTCTATTTCCTTTTTATTTTTCTCTTTTGCAAGCATCATGTGGTGGGGAAAGATCTAGGCACATATATCCAGTTGGATATGAGTGATCATGAGTTATTATTGTTGACATCACCCTTGAGGTGAATAAGTTGGGAGGCGAAATCACAAGCCCCTATCTTTCTATGTGTCTGGCTGAAACTTTTTGCTCCATATATATGTCGTGAGTGTTAGCAATCATAGAAGACTAAATGATGGTTGAGTATGTGGACTTGCTAAAATAGCTCCTACATGAGACCCTTCCTGGAAATATGATGAATTGCAATTGCATTGCTGACTAAGAACATAGTTTGTTAGTTTTCAAGAAAGTTTATGCCTTATACTCCATTGCTGTGATGAATTGTTACTTGCTCATGAGAAGTCTATGATAATAAATATTGTTGTTATAATAATGATCATGATGCTTCTATGTCCGTATTTTGTTTTTATCGACACCTCTCTCTCTAAACATGTGGACATGATTATCGATAACGGCTTTCGCTTGAGGATAAGCGAGGTCTAAGCTTGGGGGAGTTGATACGTCCATTTTGCATCATGTTTTGCTACTGTTATTTATAGTGTTTTTAATCATTATAACACTTTTTGGAGTAATTCTAATGCCTTTTCTCTCTTAATATGCAAGATTCACACAAGGAGGGAGAATGCCGGCAGCTGGAATTCTGGACCTGAAAAAGCTCTGTCAAGATACCTATTCTGCACATCTCCAAATGAGCTGAAATTTTACGGAGAATTATTTTGGAATAAATAAAAAATATTGGAAGCAAAAAGTACCAGAGGGGGCCACCCAGGTGCCCACGAGGCACCAGGGCACGCCACCCCCCCAGGCGCGCCCTGGTACCTCGTGGGGCCCCTGGCCCACTTCTGGCCCCCATTTTCTGGTATATAAGTGAATTTGACCTAAAAAATAGAGAGAAGACTTTTGGGATGGTGCGCCGCCGTCTCGAGGTGGAACTTGGGCAGGAGCACTTTTGCTCTCCGGCGGAGAGATTCCGTCGGGGATACTTCCCTCCGGGAGGGGGAAATCGTCGCCATCGACATCACCAGCGACCCTCTCATCGTGGGAGGGCCAATATTCATCAACATCTTCACCAGCACCATCTCATCTCAAACTCTAGTTCATCTCTTGTATTCAATCTTTGTCTCAAAACCTCAGATTGGTACCTGTGGGTTGCTAGTAGTGTTGATTACACCTTGTAGTTGATGCTAGTTGTTTATTTGGTGGAAGATTATATGTTCAGATCTATTATGCAATTCAATACCCTACTGATCATGGGCATGTTGATGATTTGTGAGTAGTTACTTTTGTTCTTGAGGACATGGGAGAAGTCTTGTCATAAGTAATCATGTGAATTTGGTATTCGTTCGATATTTTGATGATATGTATGTTGTTTATTCTCTTAGTGGTGTCGTGTGAATGTCGACTACATGACACTTCACCATATTTGGGCCTAAGGGAATGCATTGTGGAGTAGTAATTAGATGATGGGTTGCTAGAGTGACAGAAGCTTAAACCCTAGTTTATGCGCTATTCCGTAAGGGGCTGATTTGGATCCATATGTTTAATGCTATGGTTAGAGTTATCTTAATTCTTCTTTCGTAGTTGCGGATGCTTGCGAGAGGGGGTAATCATAAGTGGGAGGTTTGTTCAAGTAAGAACAGCACCCAAGCACCGGTCCACCCACATATCAAATTATCAAAGTAGCGAACGTGAATCAAACAAACATGATGAAAGTGACTAGATGAAATTCCCATGTGTCCTCGAGAACGTGTTGCTTATTATAAGAGATCGTTCCGGCTTGTCCTTTGCTATAAAAAGGATTGGGCCAACTTGTTGCACTCTTTGTTACTATTGTTACCTGTTACTTGTTACAAATTATCTTGCTATCAAACTACTTGTTACCGATAATTTCAGTGCTTGCAGAAAACACCTTGCTGAAAACCGCTTATTATTTCCTTCTGCTCCTCGTTGGGTTCGACACTCTTACTTATCGAAAGGACTACGATTGATCCACTATACTTGTGGGTCATCACCATCTCACCTTCCCCATCCTTCCCCTCCACCCCCTTCATTGTTGGTTTGTTCGGTTGAGAAGTCGCCATACCTACGATGACAGAAACATAATAGTTAGTAATGACAAGAAGACCATATAGAAAAACATGTAAATTGCAACATACTAGTGAATAAGGACAAGAACAACATATGAAATAATATGTAAATTGAAACATAATAGTTAGTGAGCCACATACGGAAATGGTCCATCTAGGTATCCAAACATTCCTCTATGACGACCTTGGCCAAGACCACCACCACGGCCTAGAGCATCGCCACGGCCAAGACCACCACCAAGGCCAAGACCACCACCACGGCCTAAAGCATCACCACGGCCAAGACCACCGCCACGGCCTAGAGCACCGCCACGGCCAAGAGCACCACCAAGGCCTCTACCACCACCACGGCCTCTACCACCACCTCATCCTCTTGTAAGTCCTAGTTGCCTCCCTCTTTGTTGCCTAGTTCCTCCTTGTCTTGCCCCTTGTTGGCTACTACTTAGTTGGTTTGGCACTTGTTGGCTACCACTTGCTTGGCTTGGCCCTTGTTGAGTACTATTTGCTTGGCTAGGAACTTGTGTATCTCCTTGTTGGCTTGTGCTTGCATCATTTTTCTTTGATCTCTTTCTTGGTTTGGTACAAGTTCTTGTGTTGTGTCCCCCACCTTTGCAGTCACCATAACGGGATCTCTCACGAGGCTCTTGGAATTGGCCATTGCCCGATTCTCGACCGCCACCATGGCCCCATCCGTCCATGTCACCTCTAAGACGCTTTGTCTTACGTCTTCCCCGTTTAATGACCTTCAATTCTGGATCGGGCCATAGTTGAACTCCATGGTACTCTGGCCATTGTGATTGGTCGAAGTATGGGTAAAATCGGGGAGCCCATGTATTCTTAACCGTCATGATTGAGAACTCAGACTCCCTCACGGTGAGTGGGTGATTGATGTCCACATTCCTAATGCGAGCTGCGGTATACAAGTGCAAGCATGGGAGATGAAGCAACAATGGCCTCTGGCAAGAGCAATCACACCGTGTTAGGGAGACCTTGAAAGCCCGTCCTCCGTGTTGGCGGCCATCGTTTGTGGTTCCTCCTGGCTCTTTCACTTCGAACAACCAATCGTCGTTGTTATATAATATAGCTTCTTGGGAGTCCGCCTTCCGTGATTGAAATTCCAACCATTCATCAACCTTTGGTGGGAACTTGTACTTGTACTTCTTCTTGTTCTCACCCGCAATCTGCTTATCCGTTTCCATTGAGTGCTTTAGAAAGTACGCATTCATCTTGTCGAATGTGTATTGAACTATTGCCGTCACGGGTAATGCACGTACACCCTTGAGCACCCTATTGAAGCATTCGGCCATGTTGCTTGTCATTTGACCATACCTCCGGCCGTCTTCATCAAAAGCACATGCCCACCTATTCCTTTCTTGAATGTTCCTATTGAGAAAGTCAAGACCCCCGGGATCAAGTTTTTTGTGTGACACCAATTTGTTGTACAAGTTGGCGAACCGCTTGTCGGAGAAAGCGAGACAACAATCTTGAAGATCATCGGCCAACTCCTTAAGGCCACATGCCCTATAGAAGTTTGAACAAAAGTGCCTCATGCACCATCGATGGTGCAACGGAGCATGCCCGGGAATGTCAATGTCCACCGCGTTAAAAATTCCTTGATGGCGATCCGATATGACACAAATTTCCCTTTGAGCCGGTAATACCTTGGTTCTCAAAAGACGCAAGAACCACTCCCAGTTATCATTGTTCTCCACCTCAACCAAAGCAAAAGCCAAAGGCAACACCCGGTTATTGGCATCACTTGATATTGCAACCAACAAGGTGCCCTTGTATTGTCCGGTCAAGAACGTGCCATCAACGGCGATGACCGGCCGACAGTGTTCGAAAGCCCTCACTCATTGCTCGAACGCCCAAAATGCACGGCCAAATACTCGCACGGTCCTTCCGTCGTGAATCGTTGTTTTTTGCCCATGAGGCTCGACCACATGAACCATGCCCGGGTTAGTGGCGGCCATAGCTAACAACAACCTAGGGATTCGGTTATATGCTTCATCCCAATTACCATACAACATCTTGAATGCGGCTTGCTTCGGCTTCTATGCCTTGCCGTATTTCACCTTGTAATGAAAGATGGCTTTCACAAGGTCCATGACGCTCTGAATGCTCATGATTGGAAGTGTGGATATTGTGTTGGAAAGCCTGTAAGCGATGAACTCGGACGTGAGTTGTCTATGGTCTTGGGACACAATCTTGCCATCCACCTTCTTGCCTTGGCACATGTGACTTGGTACACAACTAACTATGTGCCAAGTGGGCCCTCCTTTCCATGGTCTTGCACGCACAATCCATGGACATCGGTCGGCCTCACATGCAACCGTGTAACGCACATTGACGTCCGAGTGAACCACCTTGTGTGGACGATAATGCGTGACCGAGTAGTTGTCGAGCCACATCTTCAATTCCAACAAGGTTTCGAATTTCGACCCGGGAGAAATCCCGTTCTTGCCGTCTTCCAAATCCCGGTGAGAGGATGGCCTAACTCCAAGACATACACCTTTGCCACCGTCCACCACGGCTTCATCCGCGAGACTAACATCCTTGAACAATGGTGTCCGATGATCCCGCCCGAATACCTTCTCGAAAGCTTCGGCCTCCTTCACCGTGAACCCCTCCTCATCAAGTTCTTCATCGGGACCTTCGTCATCCGACTCCGATGCATAGCCACGGGAATAAGGGATGGAATGGTCCATTGTCTCTTGCACATGATATTTGTCGAGATCACCCGCATTGTTGTCATGGAGATCAACTTCATTGTCATCGTCCTCATACTCATCATTCTCCTCTTGCAAAGCTTCATTTTTGTTGTTTGAAATCGGGCTCAATGTTGGCCTCACTTGTTGAGTCAAAGGTGGTTCACCCATTTCATCTTGGTTCATGGGTGGGGGACTACTAGCAACCAACGGGAAGGCGGTCCGGTTCAAGTCCAAATGCAAACTAGACTCAACCTTCTTCGTAGCAAATAACTCAAGAGCCTTGTCTAGTGATTCGGCCACCGTCTCATTGTATGCAACCCAACGTTGCTCGGAGTTCACACACATGGTCTTCCAACGGATGTGCATTCCAAAACCCACATTATGCCTTCCCTCCAGCTCAACGATATCACTTGGGTCCATCCAATTCAAATCTTTCCTAACTTGTTCCAAGACCTCGGCATAGCTAGGACTACTCTCAAACACCATGTCAAGCTCATCCGGGTCCGGTTCAATATTGCCTTTCAAAAAGGCGTCTTTGTCAACATGATGAACATAAACACATGTTCTTCCCATCCCTAAAATAATTAAAACAACACAATGAAAAATATATTTCATAAGTAGTCATGCCAATATTAACTCAAAATCCATAGCCCTAACATAGATATCGAACAATAACCCCAATCCCAACTTAACAACAACCATAACCCTAACTCTAACATACAAACAACCCTAACCCTAACCCCAACATAACAAGAACCATAGCCCTAACCCTAACATACTATGAAGCCTAACCCTAGCAAAATGTCAAACAATCATCTCATATCTCCATATAAATTGCAAAATCCATGAAGAACTAGGGTTTGCCTAACCCTAGCAAAAATTGAGCAAACGTGACCATTTTTTGGATGAAAACGACGGTATCGGAGGAGATTACCTTGTCGGAGGGATTGGGTTCGAAATCCACGGAGAAAATCTTCAGATTTGGAAGATTTGGAGAAGCATTTGAGAGGGAGAGAGAGGGGGAGAGAGGTGTTGGGGGTTGGGGGTGTGTGTGGGAGGGGGGACCAGCCTACATGTAACAGAATGTGCAGCGCCTAAGGGCTAGGCGCTGCACATTACATGTGTGGCGCCTAGCTCCAAGGCGCTGCACCGCTCGATGCGGGGTCCAGCTGTGCCACGCTGGCCAGATGTGCAGCGCCTGACAGCTAGGCGCTGCACAGTGGAGTGTGGCGCCTAGCTGTTGGGCGCCACACGAAAGGGTCAGCTGAGCGAATTTTTTTTAAGCAGTTCAGTTTGTGAATTCTTTTCGTCCTCAGGTCAATTTTGTCGTTTTTGCCTAAAGCCGAACAGCCCGCCTGTCCGCACTCGATTCGCACGATGCGTCCAAAAACAGTTGGTTCCTTAGTAGTAGTACTACCCTTATCAAGATACCAAGGTCCGCGAAGGAGGAGACGCCTCGTTAGTTCAGATCTCGCAGCATCGCCCGACGAACAGGATTAGAGCATCTCCAATAGCACGTCTAAACGGACGTGTATATCCATTTTGCACGATGAGACCCAAAAACTGGATTTTTTGTCGAAAAAGACCACCTGCCCAACGGAATTGCCAAAAAATACCCCCTCCGGATGAATTTGACAAAAAAAGACCCCCTCGGCCGTGGCGGCAGGCGCGCCGGACGACACGTGGCACCTGCCGCCACGGTGCGAGGCGGCAGCCCCTGCCGCCACCGGGTCAGGCGGCAGGCTGGCCAGAACGGGAATCCGCACCCGCGACGGAACAAGGCTGGCGCTGTGGGCCCTGCCGCCTCAGGGACAGGCGGCAGCACTGTAGCTGCTGGGCCCTGCCGCCTGAGGGGCAGGCGGCAGGGCGTGGTCGCGCGGGCCAGCGCGGCTGCGGCCCCGACGCGCGGGCGGACAGGGCGCCAGCGGGCGAGCGCGGCTGTCGCGCGGGCGAGTACGGCGACTGCGGCGGCTGTCGCGCGGGCGAGTACGGCTGATGCGGCAGGGCGCGAGCACGCGGATGCGTGGCTGCGGCGGCGGTCGCGCGGGCGAGCGCGGCGGCTCGCTAGCGGTTAGCGCACGCAGCAGTTAGCTAAATAGCAAGCATGCACGCAGCGGCTAGGCCGGCGGCTGCTAGCTAGTAGCTAGCAAGCACGCACGCAGGCAGACGGCGGCTGCTAGCTAGTAGCTAGCACGCATCGGCTCACAAATCGGACGCGGCCGCGCAGCGGCGTGCACACGGCTGCCGCCTGCCCCTCAGGCGGCAGGGCCCAGCAGCTACAGTGCTGCCACCTGCCCCTGAGGCGGCAGGGCCCACAGCGCCAACCCCGTTCCTTCGCGGGTGCGGATTCCCGTTCTGGCCAGCCTGCCGCCTGACCCGGTGGCGGCAGGGGCTGCCGCCTCGCACCATGACGGCAGGTGCCACGTGTCGCCCGGCGCGCCTGCCGCCACGGCTGAGGGGGTCTTTTTTGTCAAATTCATCCGAAGGGAGTCTTTTTTGGCAATTCCGTTGGGCAGGTGGTCTCTTTCGACAAAAATTCCAAAAACTGGCGTCCAGCAGCTCGTCTAAACGGACGTGTAAATTTACACATCGTCCAAATTGGCCTCGACGATGTCCACGGGTGGACGATGTGAAGGCGTCGTCCAAAGCCCAACCGAAGGCCAGGTTTCTCCTTCCCGCCGAGACCAGGAAGTGGCGCGCCACCAACGCGAGGACGCCGTCGTGCCGCACCACCCTATCCGAGCCGAGGCATGCCTTTTTGTTCCCGGAGAGAGAGAGAGAGAGAGAGAGAGAGAGAGAGAGGAAGGGATCCCGATGCTGTCGGGCTGGATCCACCCGCCGCCGCCGCCGCGCTCGGGGGAGGTCGCCGCCTAGGGTGGGGGAGCACGCGCTCGGGGGAGGGCTGGATCCAGCGACTGCCGCCGCGCTCGGGGGCACCCCGCGCCTCTGTGTCGAGGTCGTCGCATAGGGGATCCAGCAGCAGTCGCCTGGGGCGGCTGGATCCACGGGAGCTCGTGCTCGGGGTTGCCGCGGATGGACCCCAGGAGTCGCCGCGCAGGGGATGACGGGGAGCACGGGGATGGCCTTTGGGCTCTCGCTGGACTGGGATGGCTTCTGGGCTCTCTGTCGCTGGATATGTTCGGTGCTAGGTGGTTGGTTAACTAAATATGTTCAGTGCTACTGAAACTGAATTTATTCAAAGGGTGTACTACAAAATATGTTCAGTGCTACTGATGTTGCTACTGCTACGTATATAGAGATTTTTCTTTGATATTGATGCTGCTAGGTAGGCTATCTGATGTTGTGCAATATGAAACTTGTGTCAAATTTTTTGCAGATGGAAGGCGATGAGAGTTTTCTCGACATGTTGTCTCAGCTCGAGTGCCGGATAGTCCAATTGGGAAGCAACAGCTGCCGATGTCGTTTGAAAAGTAGCTGTTGTAAATATAGTCGTTTGAAAAGTAGTTGTTAGCACTGCAATTATAAATCGTTTGAATTATGTTAAAATGGTAGTTGAATTGGCAGTTACAAAATAATATAAAATATAAAAGAGAGAATATAGAAATTCTGTATATAGACGTTCTGCTGCAAAACTGAACGTGTATATCAGAGAATCTTTATGGATCACTGTCTATATGAACATATAGACATCCAAATATACACATGCTATTGGAGATGCTCTTACGTGCGCTGAAAATCAGCTTTGCATGATCTCAAGCTGCCCGGTGCTCGTCCTCGGAACGCAAAATTGACAAATTTGACCTCAGAGCGAAAGTATTTCACAAACTAAACTGTTTTTGAAAATATTTCACACCGCTGACCCTTTTGTGCAGAGCCCAACAGCAAGGCGCTGCACTCTACTGTGCAACTCCTTACAGCTAGGCGCTGCACAGTGTAGTGCAGCGCCTAGCTGTCGGGCGCTGCACAGGTGTGGCGCCTGAGTGTTAGGCGTTGCACAGTAGAGTGCAGCGCCTTGCTGTCAGGCGCTGCATATTAGGGGTCAGCTGGGTGAAATACTTTCAAAAACAGTTTAGTTTGTGAAAAAGTTTCGCCCTGAGGTCAAATTTGTGCCTTTTGCCTCCTCGGAATCGCTTGTCTGTATATCAGTAATAATAATGCTGCAATAATAGATGTGTAGGGTGGCCGTTGAACATGAGAGCACTACCGCAAGCATGCAGCCTCTGAGGCGCCAGAAAGTGGTTAGAGACCATGAAGAGCATGCGGTCCATGGCAGATTGGCAGTGGAGCGGCAGATGAGAGAGAGGGAGAGACCATGTGCGGTGAGCGAACAACAGCGATGGGTTGAAACAATAGCGGCCCGCGCGTCCGTGGAGAAAATTGAAACAACGCACAGCTTCAGATACATTTACTACTCCCACCGTCTCATAATATAAGATCCTTTTTCAAGCTAACATAATTTAAAATATAAGATCCTTTTTCAAGCTAACATAATTTAAAATATAAGATCCTTTTTCAAGCTAACATAATTTAAAAAATGATCTTATATTATGAGAAGGAGGGAGTACATTTCAAAAAATCTGAAGAATATGCAATCCATCAATATACACGTTGATATGTGATGTACACAAAAGAAGACAAGTACATAGATTAAAGTGGGCTTTTTCTTTCCCGTATTTGAGCCATTTTTGTCTAAACAACAAATGACGATATTATTAGATGAAACATTACAGATGCTTAGGACGCGTTTGGTTTCATGCATACAGGCCATCCAGGCCCGCACGGGAAGAAAAAAAAAGGTTGTTTGGTTGCCTGTATTCACTGTTTGGCCCGCTCGGATCTTCTCGTGCAAGTGGACCCACCACGTGCACTTGATGTGGCTTGACTCAGCCTGGCTCGCTAGAAACTGTCGATTCGGCAGTTCCTAGCAGGCTCGGCTGAGGAGTGCTTTAAGTTCCGTGAGAGATCCGAGAGAGTATATATGTTGTACGTGATTTTTTATGTTACCTCCGTTAGTCTCCTTCTCTAATCTCTTTTCCTTAGTCTCTTAATACCTACACAACGATACTTCGATTCGAGATAAGCTCTACATGAAAAAGATGCACATCGATGTTATGTTTCATTCAGGCGATCGTTCGTAGTTTCATCGACCATAAATGTTCAATTTTTCAAATTCATCGCGCACGTCGACCATTTAAAATTTCCTTTGACCAGTAGCTTCATCTCACAGTTTCACACGACTTTCGTTTTGCATATTTTCCGTTTCGACGATCGTAGACGAGTAGATCTACCTCTTCCTCGTGGACTGTACATATGCATATGTGTGGTATGTTTAATGACACTCCTTAATCTCCTTCATCCCTTCGTTCCTCTCGCCTCCTCTTCCACGTCCTGTTACACTGGCGCCACCGCCGGCGTCGTTCATCTCGGTCTCCTCTCCCGCGTCCTGCTACTCTGGCGCCACCGCCGGCGTCATTCCTTTCGGCCTCTTCTCTCACGTCCACTGCACTGTCATCACCGCCGGCGTCGTTCCTCTCGGCCTCCTCGACCGCGTCCTGCTACACTTACGCCGCCGTGCGCACTGCATTTCTCTCTCCCGTCCTCTGCCTCAGCGCCCTCCTATTAGTACCTCCGCACAGATTTTCTCTGTGGCAATGACGCTAGCAACTTGTTCACCGCGCCGCCGACGGGATTGCTCGCCCTCGACTCCATGCTCGTCGCGGAGCCGTGGCTACCGTCCACCTCAGTGTAACTCTGTGTGTTAACTCTGTGTGTTATGTGTAGCTGTTAACTCTTAATCATATCTAGTATATGCAACCAAACACCGCGTAATTGCATTAACCCAGCCAATGCAGGCAACTGAACGCCAGGCAAAAATTGCTCCCCCGATGCAGGCGGCCAACATGCAGGCAATCAAACATCATGCAGATGTTGCTTTTTTACTTGTTTTTTTCTTAATTAGGTCCAGCTGAGACAAGTATGCAATGCATGTTGCTTTTTTACTTGTTTTTTTCTTAATTAGGTCCAGCTGAGACAAGTATGCAATGCAGCCAAAATGGACACGCCCTTATAGAACGTGTATATGCATTTGTGTTAAAAAAACGTGTATGTGCATTTGTAGTAAAAATGCGAAAAAAAAATAAACTTCTGAATGTATTTTGTTTTTGTTCCAAAACGGGCTCCCTGAAGCGCATCATATAAAACGCCCCACTCGCCGCATGCGTGATTGATTGCCTTGCCACACAGTGTACGTACTCCATATCCACTCCCAGGGTGTGATTTGTGACATGGGCATGGAGACGGGCGACGGGCTCGATCTGAGCTTGTCTCTGCGCCAGTACTCGCCACCGAGGTTCCAGCGGGTCTTCTCCTGCTGCTACTCCCCCCGCAAGTTCAGGAGCTCTCAGGCGCTCGGCGGCCACCAGAACGGGCACAAGCTGCAGCGCGACCTGGCCAGGGGGGGCCACGGCGCTCTCGTCAGCGGCGGTGGGAGAGCTTGGTAAGGCCGCCGTTGATGACCACAGCGCTCCGCCGCGCTACGGCGCCCACGCGTGGGGAGCAGGAGGGAGGATCCACCCTCGTCGACATCGCCAGCAGGGCACGGGTGCTGGTTCGGGAGCAGCCTCGTCCGGGACAAGAAGAGGCAACCAAGTGCTCGCGGAAGAGGCGATTGACCTGTCCCTGAAGTTATGATCGATCCATCCATGCAGGAGCAGGACATGCAGTACCTAATTCCTCTGTTCCATTAGCTAGTTTCATTTCTTGTGTTGTGTTTCTGCTATCGCTTACTAGCTAGGTTAAATGCTTACTAGATGACCCGTTGCGCCGATGGCGCAAGAAGCCAGGTAGAAGTGATAATTAAGTGATCATTAGAACCTATGAGAACTCAATAAGTAATTCACTGATATAAAACAATAGCGAACAATTCATTGCGCACATGACGCAAGAGGCCAACTAAAACCAAATATTATCTGTATTGTAGGGCATATATGAGCAGCTTACATTAGCAGGTCCAATAAGACAACCTGCCTGTAGATAATGAAAGCACGTGAGTGGCCAGGGCAAACAGATGCTAATATAATATCTTAAGCTGATGCATAACAAACATAAGCTGAGGTACCGCAAGCTTTTAAATCTTAGTTTAAATTTAGCAATCTAAGCATCAATTATTCAACATATACACATATCCTAAGATGCTAAGATTATCTAAACTCTGGCTCTGCTTGTAGCTAAATTTTTCCTTTTAATATAGCAATATGTATAAGCACAATAAACATTTCATGTAGAATGTTGTTTTTCCGAAATTACTACTATGGCATGGGACTGGCGCAAGAACTTGATTTGACCCGAAATTTACTTGCTTATCATGTCCTATGCTGGAAACATTTTTTGGTGTCCATGCTTGGAAAAGGACTCAACGGTTGGTTGTTAGGAGGAAGCTTTGTAGGCCCTAAAAAACGCACAACATTGGTTCTTGTTCGCCAGCTCTATCTTGGAAGAGGATCTGGCGGACCAAGCAGCCAGCGGGCGTAACTGAATCAATCAGGGCCGACAGCGATGAGTGCCCAGGGTTCTTCTTGTCGACTGCAAACAGCTAACCAGGGGTGAAACACCACCCAACCATTCTACTTGGTGGCAAGTAATGTAGCCTGTACAGAATCCCGCCGTTGAAGAGAGTGTGAGAACCATGTAAAATACACACAAACGAAGAGACAATGACTAAAATAATTACCCTGTATCATCTTGGGCAGTGTTCCCAGAAAGATGCTGATGACAGGTAAACGCTCCGTGCAGCCAGACAAAGTGACTGAACCGAGGAGATATGTGCACACCGGAGAGGATGGAGGAATATCCAGAGGCACCAAACCATCTGCAAAGCCATTTGACACCTATAAGTGAGTTGCAGACATGCAGGAATGAATATTCATTCACATATCGGAATAAAACCCATCATTCACTTCCGTGACTTGACCATGATAGGTTCTCCTATAAATAAATAAAAGAGATGGGACTACTGCAATAATTGACTCAAACAAAGCTCTTAACAAAACCTTCTTGAGAACAATCATTTGGCAAACATGGTTGTTTAGGCTAAGCTTGCCTAGCAGGACAATTTTTCTGCAAGAAATCCTAATATACTTGACAATAAACCAGAAATATGACTGAACTCATACAGCATAATCTTGAAAAAAAACATAACTAAAGCTTAACCTATGATGCCTATCGACCAAACATAAAGAACAAAATAAATGGTAGTTGCATTAACTATCTAGGCATTCAGGAACTCAAAACGCAAAAGCAGAGTAATAGCAAGATAGTAGAAAAACAGTGCAAGGGTAATCTCGACATAACATCAATACATTTTTGCAAAACACAAATGCATCTGGTGAAGACCGTATAATATGCTCACCAGACCGACTGTGTCTGAATATGCTCACAGTTTAATCTGTAGGAGAATCGACATATGACACGCGACTGGATCTTATTGTTACATATCAGTAAGCATCTCTAGATTCTATCACAACATCTCACTCCTATAGGAGCTATGCACAGAGTAACCATCTACCTACATATCCGTTCATCTGTGCAAAGCATTTTCACAAACATGTGTCGTGCAGGTTAGTAATGCTGAAAAGCAAACAGCAAACCAGTGAGAGGAGGGTAGGAAGGTCACAACCTGCGAGCTGAAGCAGAGCATCTCCTTGAGGCCGAATTAGGAATGGTCCCCCTTCCCCAGCAATCATTCTCAGAAGCATAAACAACAGTCAAAATTGGCTCACCATCAGCAATAGACATGAGTCGACGTCGTGATCACCTGGATGGCAAATGAAACATGGACAACTCCCTCAAAGCCGATACATAATGGACTGGCTCACTCGTTTGAACTGAATAATAAACACCACATATTAGATGCAAAAAAATATAGATAAAAAGCTCAGGTTCATAGTTCTTTCGTTAGAACTAAATCGGTTCACCATCAGCATTAGACATGAGTCAACATCATGATCGCCTTGATGGCAAATGAAACATGCACAAAACATCATCCTCCCTCGAAGCCGATACAAAAATGACAGTCTCACTCATTTGATCTGAATAATGAACACTACACATTTATGCACAAAGAAAAAGGTTTTTTTTGCTGCAAATAGATGAATCAAAGTAAATATAACTTTTTTGTCCTGTAAGCACCAAAAAAACTCTAGGTACACACAATCGAACTGTACTCACGGAAGCATAGATTTCCTCGGTACAACAAGTGCAAAAAAAAAGGTTGGCTCGTGAGAAGCTGCTTCCTATATTTACAACATGACCACAGAAGAAATCAATCCTCATGCATTCTGAATTTGATTCCAATGCATTCGAAATGCACGCCTGATCATCAATAAAGTTCTTTAGGTACATCATTTACTTTGAAAGAGCATATACTTTTGAGTTAGTTTTAGCTGTTCAATGCCTGAACCAAACAATGATTAGCACTATTAATCCATACATAACAATAATCATAGCTCGAGTGCTTAGCTGCGTACCACCTATGTACATGGTTAGAAACCTACAATACTTCACATTTTAAGGACTCCTCACCTGTATACATGGAAATGAACCTTCAGAATGTGATATTACTTGTTTCTTTTCTCAGCAAAACAACTCATGGCTTTTGTCTGTCCTTAAACAATTCCCTATTGCTGCTTCTTTTCTAGCTTTATAATAGAATAAACCACCCAGGAATTTTAGAGAACTCATGCGTACAATATGACAACTTATTAAAAGACGACATTGCCTAGCATGATTTAGAATTCACCAGAGAATGTAAAATTGGTAATGGTTACCAAGATGAAGACATCATATAATGCATCTTCTGTAAAGCAAAGAAACCACACATATATCTTTTCCCTTGAAACTGAATGAACCGCAACACCAGCCCAAAAGGACATTCTACTACCAAAATCCTCAAATCAGCAAAATAAAAATAAGCACCATATTTTCACTACCGGTTCAAACATGCCTCACTGGAGTTGAAACATAAGTAAAGCAATAGTTTTTTTCCCTCGAACTCTCACACACACCTTTCAAGAGCAAAACAAACTTTCTACACACTATCTTTCAAGAAACAGCAAGGCCGCAATAATTCATCATGCTCATGTCAAAACCTACCAACTCTTCTTTTATGCATTAAAATGATTTATACCAACCACAAATATCCGTTTGTCCATTGCATCAGACAGGTTATGTGCATAATGCCATTGTAAAAAAAGATAAGAATGGACTGCATACCTTTGTTATGGTGATGAGAGAAAATAAACCCTGCTTCTCGGCATTTTGGATCTAGCTAAAAATGGCAAATTTTAGAAATGCTAAATGTTAGGAACCACTATGTGATTCAGATTAATGTTCTTAAATTATTTTATGTACCAGTTCTCACACTGTCTATCAATCTCCTGATATGCTCAATGAATAGCAGAGAAAAATAACTGCAGAGGGGAGTACGCCCTGCTTGTCAACTTAGGTTTCTTTACCTCGGTCGGCTCCTGACATTGTTGTCTTTCCCAGCTTTAGCCTTCTTTTGTCGATAGTAGTAGTAAAATCCTATATGGCCAACGAAATCAAAAGACCCTTTACTAATCTACTGAACTCAACGAAATCAAAAGACCCTTTACTAATCTACTGAACTCAATGCTAAATGTTAGGAACCACTATGTGATTCAGATTAATGTTCTTAAATTATTTTATGTACCAGTTCTCACACTATCTATCAATCTCCTGATATGCTCAATGAATAGCAGAGAAAAATAACTGCAGAGGGGAGTACGCCCTGCTTGTCAACTTAAGTTTCTTTACCTCGGTCGGCTCCTGACATTGTTGTCTTTCCCAGCTTTAGCCTTCTTTTGTCCATAGTAGTAGTAAAATCCTATATGGCCAACGAAATCAAAAGACCCTTTACTAATCTACTGAACTCAATGAAATCAAAAGACCCTTTACTAATCTACTGAACTCAACGAAATCAAAAGAACAAAATAATTATGGGGGTTCACAAAAGACATGGCCCAGTGGTCATATGCAAGGCTTGTGCAGTGAGGCAAAACTAAAAAAATGCACATATGCAAGAATATGCGAACCTAAAAAAAAATCTGCAAGAAAATTCAGAGAACTATAGGGAGAAACACGAACCTCGGTGTGTGCTCGACCAGGATGGGCTCCTGCGTCGTCACTTGCAGCCAACGTCGTCCTCCTGCTGCGGCCGCGAGGACGGTGCCGATGTGCGTGCTAAAGAAGGCCACGACCCTATGACGGCCATCTCATCAGGGTCTTTCTCCTTCTCCCATGTCTGCCTGCTTGCTCCCTGCCTGCTCCACCAAGCGGACAAACCCAATCCTATGGGGAACAAGAAAACGATGAATAGATCGATCTAACTGGCAGCAAACGAACTGATTTTCTTCTGAATCAATTTCAATACAATCAAAAAAATGGCAATGATAAGAGGAGACAGAGACAGTCAGTTGAGAGCAGCGAGGAAGTAGCAGCAGGGGAAGGAGAGAAAAACAAATTGAGGCGGGTGGAAGTAGCCAAAACTGCCATTGACGAGGACGCTCAGGCCATCTTCTCACACGCCTTCATCGCCGCCCCGCGTCCACAGGCGACGCAGCGCTCACGGCGGCCCGCGCTCTAGCTCGCCTCCTTGTCGAGCTCGTCGATGCGGCGTCGCCGCCGCTGGTCTCCCCTGCGCCACCTCCTCTTCCTCTTTTCTCCCAGCGGCGGCGCAGTCCTCCCGTGGCTTCTTGGTGGTGAGGGCTCGCGGATTGGGGAGGAGAAGAGGAGGCGGCGGATTGGGGAGGAGGAGAGGAAGCGGGGATTGAGGGAGAAGAGGAGGCAGGGGATTGGGGATGAGAGGAGGCTCTCGGTAGGCTAGGGTTTTCACCGTGTTTCGTTTTCTGGAGCGACCGGACCTCAGACACCCACCGTCTCAAACAAGCGACCCCACACACGCGCTGGCCCAACGGTCATACACAGAAACAACGAGCACGCGGGTGAGAAAAAATTCAACGGTCAGCAGTGAAAACTATGAATAGTAAACGCATCAGACGGCCAGGAAGCAAAGCGCGGTCGAAGGGGCCTCGTGTCGTATGGCCGGGTTGGCCAGACACGTTAGTTATAGATGCTGGTTGGCCCCTCTTGATTTGGGCTTGACACTGTACGTACTTGCTCGATCTTCAGATATCTCCATGCATGGATTGTTACTTTGTATGTTAAGTCGCTACACTGATCGGAATCTTTGTCTCTAACTGCTTGCAGTAATCTACTTCTGGTCGGTCGCCAGTAAATAACTAAATATTCGGCCAGCTAACGGCCGTCTCCAGGAATTCGAGGCCCCGGTGCGAAATGCAAAATGGGGCCCAAAAATTTAGAAAAGAGCATGTAAGTAAAATCTAATATAGCTAAGTATACTCTCAGAAAATTGTATAATTTCAAATGAGTGTTATTACATATACTATTTAGAAATATATTGAAGCTAATTCTATAAGAGTGAAGGTAGTACTAAAGCAGTAAATTGACCTCATCTTCTTACAAAAAACGATAATCCATCTTGTATTTCTTGAAATGAAGATTTCAGTTATATCTTCGTAACTAATTTTCATCAAGATATCATTTTCCACTGTTATTGTCATCAATATATTCGGTCTTTCTTAAAATGAAATATGCTAGTATAGCTAGCTAGCACACAAGTATTAAGAATTAGTACTAGAATTAAAAATTGAATTACGGGCAGTGTATCACATTAATCCTATTATTTGATTAGAACCAAGTACAAGCCTAACTGAGTATAGTACTACTATACCGAAAATACCTAATTTGATTACGGGCAGTGTAGGGATTGCGTTTGATTTGGCTTGAAAATACCGAAAGAATCAGCGATAGCAAGATTGTACGAGTATAAAAATTTAACCTAACGCCCATTGATTTTGATTAAAAGCTTATGACTTAGGGCTTACTTGGGATAACTTTAGTAGTCACTTATTTTGGGACCGAGAGGGTACATGGGGATGACTGGACGAGGTGCTGGAGTAGCAAAGCCGGCGGCGACGGCTAGATGCACGGTGGACTCGCGAAGGCGACTACGATCGATCTCGTCGCCGAAGCAGCCGGCGGCGCCTCGCTATTCTCCCTAGAAATCGTGGAAACACGAGCGCCTGGCTTAGCGAGTAGGCCTGCCATGTTTTCTTTATATCTGAATTTCTATAAACAGGCCCAAACAGAGTGGTGTACCGGTACTGGGCTAACTGGGCCCCTACTACCTTTTTATCGGAACGACCGGCCGCGGTAGTTTTCTCCCGATCGTTAACCACGAAACGGCAACGCACCCTGCAGCAGACGAACCGGAACGGTTTTGCCGATTTTCTCTCCGTCGGGGCCCCCTGATTTTGGGGGCCCTGTGCGATCGCACATCTCGCACACCCTTTGTCAGCGCACCAGCAGCAACAGAGGAGGTTACTCTACCGAATCCGGCAAGCGACAAGAGGGCGTCAAGATTCAAGATGCTTCGTGGGCCAGCGGCGCGGCCCACTCGAGAGAAGACGCGGCCCAGGTGGAACTCCGGTCTAGACTGGACCCAGTAGTTTAAATACTTGCTTGTAACATTCGACTCGTTGGCTTGGACCTGGACGGCGGCCTCGGCCGATTGTAATCTGGTAGCTGTGAGGGAGGTTGGGAGGACAAACACGCTACTGCGATTCCCCATTTTGCCATGAACCCTAATTCCAATTCGTAGATCGAGTCTCGTGCTTACACTTGGTATCAGATTCGGTGGTCCTGGCGCTTCCTCAACATCATCACGGTACGAGGTGGCGGGATCGACGGTGAGCGGAGGCGATGGAGAAGCTCTCCGAGGAGGGGCGTGGCGTGTACGAGCTGCTGCGGGCGGATTTCGCCATGGATCTCGACCGCCGCTTCAAGGAACAAGGTGCGAATCTCCTCCAGGCCATGGAAAAGCTGATCGCGGCGAACACGAAGACCCTTGACGGTCTCCTCTCGACGCGGGTGGACGGCGTCCGTGACGAGATGCTGATGCAGATGGAGCAACTCAGCGGCGAGATTCCGAAGGAGGTTCCTCCTCGTCCTGATGGATCCGCAGCGTCGCGTCTCGCTGGGAATGGTCGCGGCGGCATCGTCACCGATTCCCTTGGCTTCGACAACGACCACCGGGGGAAGGCGCATAATACCTATGTCCCTCCTCCGGTTAGAGGTGCGCGTGATTCCAATTCTGCGTTCCGCAATTCGTTGCTCCGTGATTCACCTGCTGTGGATGCTGCTGATTCATTTGAGTTGGGTCTGCGTTTGGAGTTGCCGAGATTTGATGGTGCCAATCCGCGCTTGTGGCAAACGCACTGTGAGGATCAGTTCAGGTTGTGGTGCACACCAACTCATAGATGGATTTCTCTGGCAACTGCTCAATTTGAAGGTGCAGCGGCGCGTTGGTTGGAGTCTATGCAGCGTCGCCAACCGCAGGCGAGTTGGTCTGAATTTTGTGAGTGTTTGCAGAGCCGTTTTGGTAGGAATCAGCATCAGACACTGTTGCGTCAATTGTTTCGGATCGCTCAAACTTCTTCTGTGGCTGATTATGTGGAGCGTTTTGCTGACTTATATGATCAATTGTCTGCGTATGAAGAAGCACCAAATTCTCTTCATTATACCACCAGATTTTTGGATGGCCTGAAACCAGGTGTTCGTGTTACTGTAGCTCTGCAGAAGCCACGAGATCTTGATGCAGCTTATGATCTTGCCTTGTTGCATGAGGAGCTCGGTGAAGGGGTTACCCCTATGAACATTGTAGGTGTTGCTAAGTCTGGTCCTATGCCCTTGCCTCTGCCACCATCCAAAAACAAGGGTTATGAGGAAAAACGGAATTCAGATGTTCAGAAGACAGTTCCAACTGAGGATAAGTGGTCTGCATTGCGCAATTTTTGTAAATCCAAAGGCCTGTGTTTTGTATGTGGTGAGAAATGGTCTAAGGATCACATCTGCAAGTCTTCAGTGCAGTTGCACATTGTCCAGGAACTCATTGATCATATTCAGTCTGAGAGTGTGTTCCTTCTGTCAGTACTGATCAGGATCAGATGTCTGCTTACAGTATGCACCTCTCTGGTGCAGCAGTGGGAAAAAACTCAAATGCTCCCACATTACAACTCTTGATTGAATTGCAGGGCATGGATTTAGTGTTCTTAGTTGACTCAGGCAGTACACATTCTTTCATTGATGGTGGTTTGCTTCATAGACTGTCTCAAGTGCAGAAAATCTCTCCTGTATCAGTAGTTGTAGCTGGTGGTGGTACCTTGCAGTGTAATTCCATTATTCAGCTCTTGGAATTGTGGCTATGTTCAGTTCACTAGTGATTTCAGGGTGTTGCCATTAGCCAGTTATGATGGAATCATTGGTTTGGACTGGCTTGCTAAACACAGCCCTATGCAAGTTGACTGGGTGCAAAAGTGGATGTCATTCAATTATCAAGGTCAGATGGTTACATTACAAGGACTGTTGCCTGAAGATGTTGATGTGACAGTGTTTTCTGTTTCCCTGATAAGACCTGCTGATGAGGTTATTAAACATCCAGAGTTACAAGTTTTGTTGGACAAGCATGCTGTAGTTTTTGAAACTCCAACTACACTACCACCAAGAAGACTCAAGGATCATACTATCCCATTAATTCCTGGAGCAAGGCCAGTATCTGTAAGACCTTACAGAATTGCTCCACATCTTAAAGATGAACTGGAGAAACAGATTAAGGAGTTATTGGACTTGGGCATGATCAGTCATAGTAACAGTGCTTTTTCCTCTGCTGTGTTGTTGGTTAAAAAGAAAGAAGAAGGATCTTGGAGAATGGTGGTTGATTATAGGCATCTCAATGCTATCACATTAAAAAGCAAGTACCCAGTGCCTGTGATAGATGAGTTGATGGATGAGTTGTCAGGTGCTTGTTGGTTTTCTAAACTTGATCTCAAAGTTGGGTACCATCAGATTAGGTTGGCACCTGGTGAGGAGTATAAGACAGCTTTCCAAACTCACAATGGCCACTATGAATTTAATGTCATGGGCTTTGGTCTGACAGGGGCACCAGGCACATTTCAGGGCACTATGAACTTTTATCTGTCTCCTGTTTTGAGGAAGTGTACAGTAGTATTCTTTGAAGACATACTGGTATTCAGTAAAACCTTGAACAAGCATTGGGAGCATTTGGATGAGGTGTTGTCTATTTTGCATAAGGAACAGTGAAAAGTCAAAATGTCTAAATGTGATTTTGCTTAGCCCAAGATAGCTTATCTGGGGCATGTTATTTTTGTAGAGGAGGTTTCTACTGATCCTGATAAAATCTTGGCTGTTCAGCAATGGCATGTGCCTGTTAATGTGAAAGAAGTTAGGGGCTTCCTTGGACTGAGTGGTTACTACAGGAAATTTATAAAACATTATGGAATTATTGCAAGGCCACTGACTGATCTTCTTAAGAAAGGGATTCCTTTTGTTTGGACTAGTATTATAGAAGAAGCTTTTGTTACTCTCAAGCAAGCTCTGGTGCCTGCTCCTGTTCTGGCTCTACCTGATTTCTCTAAACCTTTCATGATTGAAACTGATGCTTGTGAATATGGGATTGGTGCAGTACTCATGCAACAGGGACACCCATTGGCTTTTATTAGTAAAACCTTAGGTCCAAAGAACAGAGCTCTGTCAGTCTATGAAAAGGAATATTTGGCTATCTTGTTGGCAGTAGATAAATGGAGGCCTTACTTGCAAGTGCAACAATTTGTCATTAAGACTGATCAGAGGAGTTTGGCTCATCTACAGGACCAGAGGTTGCACACAGTTTGGTAGCAAAAATGTCTCACTAAGTTGCTGGGTTTGAATTACCAAATTCAGTATAAACAGGGCAAAGGAAAATACTGCAGCTGATGCATTATCCAGAAGACCACCTGTTATATCTCAACTGTTTTCTATCTCAAGTGCTCAACCTACTTGGTTGTCTGAAATAGTGGATAGTTATCAACAAGATGAGAAGGCCTTGGCCATTATGCAGCAATTGGCGGTGCAACCAGCTTCTAAACCACCTTATAGTCTTGTTAATGGGTTGTTAAGATACAAGCAGAGCATTTGAGTTGGTCCTGTGCCTGAGTTACATCATAAGATTTTTTCTGCCTTACATGACAGTCCTTTGGGTGGACATTCAGGATTTCCAGTCACATACAAAAGGATTCATGCTCTGTTTTCTTGGTTTGGTATGAAAAAGTTTATTTTAGCTCAAGTTCAATCTTGTTTGACTTGCCAAAAAGCAAAACCTGAAAGAGTCCAGTATCCAGGATTGCTCTCACCATTGCTAGTACCAAAAAGGGCCTGGGATACTGTTTCTATGGATTTCATCAGTGGGCTTCCTACTTCTTATCAGTACAATTGCATTTTGGTGGTGATTGACAAGTTTTCCAAGTATGGTCATTTCATAGCTCTGAAACATCCTTTTAATGCTCAGAAAGTGGCTGAGGTGTTCCTGGATCATGTGTACAAGTTGCATGGAATGCCCAATATCATTATTTCTGATAGAGACCCACTCTTCACTAGTAACTTCTGGAAGCTGTTGGTCACTAAAACGGGCACACAACTGAATATGAGTACAGCTAATCATCCTGAGACTGATGGTCAGACTGAGAGAGTAAATCAACAAGTGGAATGCTATCTTAGATGTTTAATCAGTGCTCAACCACACAAATGGAGTAAATGGTTGTCCTTGTGTGAATTTTGGTATAATTCCAATTGGCACTCTGCCTTGGGGAAGTCTCCTTTTGAAGTTCTGTATGGCTATACTCCTAGGTACTTTGGCATCAGTGCATCAGATGCCATTGCTCCAGTAGAAATGCAAGAATGGTTGCAATCTCGTCAGACAATCACAGAAACTGTGCGGCAACATTTGTTGCGTGCTCAACAGCGTATGAAAAGTCAAGCTGATAAGCATCAGACAGACAGAAAATTTGAGGTGGGTGATCAGGTGTTTCTTAAACTGCAACCATATGCTCAGCTTTCACTGTATTCCAGGGAAAATCATAAGTTGGCTTTTAAGTTTTATGGGCCCTTTCAAGTTATGGAGAAGATTGGTGAGAGAGCTTTCAAATTGGATCTTCCTGAGGGTTGTCGCCTACATCCAGTATTCAATGTGTCCCAGCTTAAACGTTTCTTGCCAAGAGAGGCTGTGCTTAATAGAACATTACCTACAGTCCGTGCTGCTTTGCAAGTTCCTCTCCAAGTGTTACAAAAAAGGGCCCGACAGAATGGTAACCGTACTGTTGCTCAAGGGCTCGTTCAGTGGTCTGAATCTTCGCCTAAGGATGCCACCTGGGAAGATCTGGAGTTTCAGAAGCAGCAGTTTCCCCGTGCCCCGGCTTGGGGTCAAGCCGGCTCTCAAGGGGGGAGGAATGTCAGCGCACCAGCGACAACATAGGAGGTTACTGTACCGAATCCGGCAAGCGACAAGAGGGCGCCAAGATTCAAGATGCTTCGTGGGCCGGCGACGCGGCCCACTCGAGAGAAGACGCGACCCAGGTGGAACTTCGGTCTAGACTGGACCCAGTAGTTTAAATACTTGCTTGTAACATTCGACTCGTTGGCTTGGACCTGGACGGCGGCCTCGGCCGATTGTAAGCTGGTTGCTGTGAGGGAGGTTGGGAGGACAAACACGCTACTGCGATTCCCCATTTCGCCATGAACCCGAATTCCAATTCGTAGATCGAGTCTCGTGCTTACACCCTTGTCAACGGGCCTACAGCTAACCTTGCCTTAACGTACGTCTGATTCAAGCTTGAAGACAGATTTCCTGTTGTCTCGCTCATGAGCATAGCGCATCAACTGGCGGCGGGCCAGCTTCGACCGGGCAGCAGAGCACTAGCTTGGGTCCCATGCTAACCATGGCCGACTTGTAGGTAGCTTACCAAGCTGGCCGCTTGCTTACCATCGCCGACCTGGATGCACCAGTCAAGCTGATGCCGGCCGGCGGGGTACAATGCATGTCTTCATAAGCCAAATTCGGTGTACCTCTGCGCGCACCCGAGCTGGTGGTCGGACAAAGGCCGCGCCTGTAACAAAAGCGGCCGAGCTGCTTGTCTGCATCGTCCGGGATGGCAAGGATGTCACTGTTGCCGTTTCAAGGAGCAGCTTCCGCCTGAGGTGATCGTCGCCATGCGCTTCCTCTTCAAGCTGGATGACGACCAGGCTACCGCCGTCGAAAATGAGCTCGTCGACCACAGAGGTGAACATGCTTTGGACCATGAGTTTACGAATGATGGATCTGTGTCGCAGCGTGCGGCTGCAGCCGTCTGATGTGCTTCGGGTAGCGTTGGGGTCTCAAGGTGTCCCATGTTAGCACAACATGTTCATGCTCCAGGGTGTTGTAATAGTAGTATCTGTTATTTTGGTGTTGTTATTGGTTTCTTGACAGCCAAAGTGTTGGCTGGATGCATCACCGCTGGCAGCTTGACATGTACGAGGGCCCTATGTGTTTCCATATGGTAGAACAACAAAATTTGCAAAGCTGGAATGTCAGGGGCATAAATTATTCAGATCGTGGTACTACTGTCAACGAAACCATCACGACATCCTCGTGTCATATCGTCTATCTGGAGGAGACAAAACTTGACAATATCAACCAATTTACTGCTGCCTATCTTGGGGGATATAGGCTTAAAAGCTTTGCTCTAAGACCTGCAACTGGTACCAGAGGAGGGATTGTTGTGCTGTGGGATGGCCAGATGGTGGATGTGTCCTATATTACAACCACACCCTACTTTTTATTAGCTATGGCGCACATTAGAGACTCAGAGGTAAACTTCAAGATTACTTCAGTGTATAGGCCTACAACATCCTCTCGCAAAAAACCCCTAGCAGGGTGATGTGGCTCGCTGCGGGTGATTTCAAGCAAATTCATCGGGCACGAGACAAGAAGAAGCGCAATGTCAATAGAAGTAGAATCAATCGTTTCCAGGCCATGTTGCAAAGCTGCAAGTTCAAGAAACTCCACCTGCAGTATAAACGGTTCACGTGGAGTAATGAGAGGGAAAACCCCACCCTTAGCAAGCTTGATGCCTTTTTTGCAATGGCGAATGGGATTCAATGTTGAACACTCATGTGCTGCATGCCCCCTCATCTTGGCTCTCTGGCCATTGCCCGCTTTTGCTCACCGACAATAGGGTCCCTCGAAAGCCAAGGACTGTCAAGTTTGAATTTTTTTGGACAACAATGCCGGTCTTCAAGGAGGTGGTCCACAAGGCTTGGAATTAGCATGCTGGGCACTCAGAACCTTATCAAGTGTTGTTTCACAAACTCAAAAAAAAACTCGTCAGCGTCTTACTGCTGGAGGAAGGGGTGGTGGCCGCAAGATGCTCAGGTTGTCGATGTCTTGCTTCTGGACGAGCTAGGAGATGGGGAGATGCAGAGGGCGCAGGAAGCGAGATGGGGAGATGTAGAGACCTGGGAGATGTAGTCAGGGTTTGCTCCGGCCGCCAGAGGCGAGTAGGGTGGTGGAGGTGGGATAAATCAGGAGCTAGGCGGCGCGTTGCACAAGTTCCCAAACCCTATCGAGCAGGGCATGTGTTGTGCGGGAGAGGCTGCCGAAGGAGGAGGCCTAATTTTGGGTTTCTGCCCACCGATTCCCGGCCCAATTTATCGCTAGATTCCCGATAAATCGCTTGTCAGAGCGATAAAACGGCCCAAACGATTAACAATGAAGATAAGGCGTAACCGTAGCAGCCACCCACCAAGTAGCGACAAATTGGTCGATATTTTGAACACTAAAATACAGATAATTGCTTTGAGCATTATGACATACTGTTGTCTATAGGACTCAGTTTGGTCCTCCTATAAACATGTATCCTTAGTGGCAACAATATACTACAGGCCTTTTCCACTTTCTGTCACTGCGCTAGTTTACCTGCAAGATTAAACTCAATGAATGACACTCCTCCCTCTACTGGCTACTGATCTAAACTACTAAGAGTAAACAAGCAACCGGAGAGAAATATGCATCTATAAACCAAACATAAAGGCATCCATAAATCTGAACATAAAGAAAGAATTCATCACATGATCAACATCACCGCTAAGGATTACATCAGATTAAGCATCATCATGTAGGGCAGTGGCAGAGCCGGGGGGTCGAGGCTTGAAGCCCACACGCCCAGCTACAAATTAATTTGATTAAGGAATGGTAGGTACTACAGCCCATTACTAGTTGGTCAAAACGGCCTGTCTAGTCTAGGGAATCCTCATCGCGTACCCATTGTTTCGGCGCCGATGCGACGCACGACCCTCGCTGCGTGCCTGTCTCTAGGGCGGTTATAGGAGAAGGGCTGGGCGCAGACGACAGTGCATAATGATAGACAGCGACGGCCGAAGCAGTCACGTTCCGTCCGACGACCACGGTGATGCTCAAGAAAATCCTAGGGTCAGTCTCTCCTTCATTGATTTGTATCATACGTGTTACTGGTCTACATCAGGCAGCAACAATTTCATGATTTAGATGAAATTAGTTAGGTTAGTGATTTCTTCTTTTATCCTGGCGTACCGGTATTGCAAATTAGTCATGATGAATTGGTTATATAATTTAGATTTAATTTTTCATAAATTGTGTTTGTATTTGTGTAGTCATGAAGATGAAAATAGTATATTTTTGTCTATAAATAACACATTTGATTTTCTGGGTAGTCAAGAACCCGAATTTTTAAAAAATACAAATGTAGCCTATTTGCATTGCCCCACTGATCGTAAGATATATCAAAAGCATCAATATATCTACGATGATAACTATTTTTTCTGGTCATCGTCTCTTGGCCCCCCCTATGCTCAAATCCTGGCTCCGCCCCTGATGTAGGGTAGCTCATATGACTATTCTATTGAACATCCAAGGGGATAGATTACATCTTGGCTACTGCCATGAACCCATAGTCCAGAGGATTGACTCCTCACAACTCATCTTGGAGCATGAGAATTGATGTTGGTGATGATGGAGACGAATTCCTCCTCTAGCAGAGTACCAAATCAAGCTAACAACAAAGATCGCCTCGGATCGCAAGGTTGCGGTGGCAAAAAAATTCGATATAAATCATGGGTGTTCTGTGTTATATGTAAGCCATCAGGCATCAGAGATCGCTGAGGGTGCCTAGGTGCCCTAGGCCCGGGGCGCCTACACAGGGCACCGAGACCTTGTGCGCTGCTCCAGGTGAGGGGCCCAGGTCCCATTGCCTTCTTCTGGCACAAAAACACTCCTCAAATTTTCCCGGAATTTCGGAGGACTTTTTGTATGGTATTTTCCTAAAATTTCAAAAACAGTAGAAAAGAGAAATTGACATTGGGCACTGAATTAATAGGTAGTTCCTCAAAAACCTTTAAAAACATTGCAAACTTATAGATACGTTGGAGACCTCTAAGCTAGTACAACGATCGAGCGATGGGTCGTTACCCCTGGTTAACTATGCTATAATAACACTTTGTCTTGATGGTGTCGTAACACTAGACTTGATGGCGCAGCAACGGTCCTGCCAAGTAGCCTTCGTGGTGCGCCTCCCGCTAAGTGGACATCGTTGTCGTGGCCCAAGCTGAGTGGGCCTCCTGAAATGAACTTGGGTTGTCCCGAGCCTGCTAGGACGACTCCTCTTCTTGGGCCTACCCTGAGGTTATCCTGTCATCAAGCATATTAGTAGGTTCAATCTTGGCCTGATATCTTCCACCGCCATCTTCGGCCACTTGATCCTCAACTCACCAGATATGCCATGGTGTTCCCCCATTGTAATACATCTATCATATAATCTCTTTTATAAGCATGAGTATGGTTTTTTACTAGCCATATGAGGGCCTAACTTACGTAAAACATATGATCCATGTCCATCTAGTAACCCGAGGTGACGTTTCACTGTCATACAAATTCACGTACGTTCACTGTATTGTTGTTAGCTACACTGCCAAACACCATCAACAATATAAAAACATATCTCCTCACACATATAGTTGATATCAATATAGCAAACAATAGGTTGTTGAAAAAAGCAAATAATAGGAAAGATTTCAATTATACTGTAGTTCCATGGATAAAATTTATAAAATGATCAATCATGTTTCGATAGAATTATATAACGTAACCATGCAAAAAGCAAACAGATATGTTGGACAATTGATCATATAAATGCTGCCATGAATTATCTTCCATTTGGAAATTATAATTGAAAAGAGATAAACAAGTAAAAAAAACTTTTATCAAACAAAAAAAGAAAAATTATAGCATACAAGAAAGGTTATACTTACCATTAGATGTTTTTGCATCTTAATTTACAAAACATTATAGGGGATTATTCAAAAAACTGGATTTTGGTTTTATTCAATGAAATCATTAGTTAGGGGTACCCTTTGTAAAGGTTACACAAAACTCCTCTGGTAGTAACAAGTGGTACAGCTCATGTGCACCACTTGTCGCCACCAGAGAGTTTTCGTGGGTTTTTCTTACTGCGTGTGAGGGATGTGAGGATGGTTGTTCGTGCTTTTTTTTTCCTAGATCCTTTTTTAATGAAGTATCTTGTGAACCGTTCGTCCACATTACAAACCGTTTGTTGGAAATATGCCCTAAAGGCAATAATAAATGTATTATTATATTTTCATGTTCATAATTAAGTTTATGTTTCTGTGCTATAATTGCACTGTTCCCTGAATATGAGATTCGGAGGAAAACTCAGTTGCATGTATGGAAACATAAACACCAACATGATCCTTAGTCATGCCTCTAAGACTAGCTCATGTATTGATGATGATCTTGTTATCCTGATCCTGAGCATTGTTAATGTAACAACGATGCTATCAATAATGAGGCCACACTCACTAGTGCGGAACCTGCTAAGAAGACACATCTATCGCACACCCTTGGACCAAACTGTATGCGATGCGGGCATCACAAACGGTAGAAAAAGAAAATCGTTAGAAAGAAAAAGATACATGTGCGATGGTTGATCCATCAGGAACGATTCAGAAATGAGATGTGTGTGCGATATACGGCATACAGTTCTATCAGTAGAACTGTTTGCGATGAGCGGAAATAACACATAAGATTCCCTACCACAAGACGTGTGCAATATATGGGAACCAGTTCAGTAAATAGAACGGTTTGCAATGACCAAAAATAACACATACGATTCCCCATCAAAAGTCGTGTCTGTTACGTGCAAACAGTTGCTAGAAAGAAATTATCTGCGATTGTTGTAATCATCACAGACGTGTTCCTTAGTTTAACCGTTTGTGATGTGACTTGGTCTGTTTGCACAACAATATATATGCTCTGTCTATAGAACAACAATATATATTTATAAAATATGATTGCATAACCAAATTAAACATCCATTACATAAGTAACTAAGCATCAAATTTGGACATCTCAATGAATAATTACATAGACTAGGAAACGATCATCAATCATATACTTCTTGGGAAGCTTACCACCACTGCTGCTCTTGCTTCCCGATCCCTCGCCGGGAAGGGGGATGATGCATGTTCTTATGTCAACGATCCGCATGTACATGTCATAGCTTGTGTAGGCGTCATTGGTCGAGTAGTTGACGTGGTATGTGTGTAGTTTGTCTTGCCAGACCGAGTGCCACACACGCCTATTGTTCTTGATGGCATCCTTCATGCCAACGTAGAAGGGTCGAGGATGGCCGCGGCGAGTGATGTCCTACAAGTGTACATGGTTTAGTTGTAGCCTTTTCGAAGTAAGAGTATCGATCCCACAGGGAGCACATGAATCAATCTTTTGTCTCTTGAATGGTTTAAATAATTGTGCCTGCAAGTTGAGAGAGATTCAAAGCAGAGGTAATAAGATGGAAACGGTTTAGCGAGCATAAAAGTAATTACTGAAATGGAAATGAGTAACAAAGATTGCAACCAAGAGCGTTGAAACCAATAAGATTAAACCATTCCCAGGGAGTCCAGATTCCCACTAGCGTGCATCTAAAGCGGTGCCTGAACACAATGCTACGTCGGATTCCTAAGCCACTTTGCATATTTCTATTTGTGGGCAGAGCCGATACAGATACGTGCATACACGCGGCAGCCCCGTATCACATACGCTGCCACCGTTCTTCCCCACTCCGGTTATGAAACGATGATTAAGGGGAAAGAGGTCCCATGGATGCAGCCTATAAGTGGTCTCTATTTTACCCCCCGTTGCAACGATCTGGGACGAATGGAGACAGGGCCTGTCACTCACCTACACCCGCAACCAGCCGGTTCGCCAGTAGTAATAACCTTCCATCCAAAGTTGGCATATGTTGGATGGTCGACTTCACCCAACATCAAGAAGACTATTAACATAAACATGAAAAGAGGATATTAAATCCTAATACCAAACGAACTAGGGTTCATCCATATCCCCGAGAACTAAGGGAACTACTCATACATGGAGGCAACAAACATCATAAGGGTGGTGATGGTGAACATGAAAGGATTACACATGTAACACACAAGTTGATCCACTAGGGTTCCTGATGTTACAATGAGATGGATGTGGCTGATGGTGATGATGATGATGGTGAAGATGATGTTGTAGCACCCCTTTGTGGATGGTGATGAAGATAATGATCTCCTCCTTGCCAATTCCCCCTCCGGATCGCTACGGAGGCTAGGGTTCCTCCTTCTGGACGAGTTTTTGTTCCCTCTATGCGTCCAATTCACCTCTGCATGCAAAGCTTGTTGATCAACAAGATACCGCAGTGAATGTAGTGATATCAACATTCACCTATGCATGCAAAGCTTCGGTATTCAACAAACAATCTCGCTCATGGGTCATCATAATAATATTATCATCTATGTAAGTTAAGATTTTTTTCTCTTTTTATTTATCTTCACCGTGTGGTCCCGACTTTATAATAAAGCCATGCGGCAAGATATGATACACATGAGACATAAGCAAGTTCAAACTGCTACACATGCAACAACAAACAGTGGCACGCAGGCCAGCAACCCACGGGCAAAGACTAACAGTTTAGACTAGAACAAGGTAAATTCAGGATAGCTGGGGAATAAGGTAAATTCAGGACGGTTGGAGGTTCGTGTGGTGTGTCACTTTCATTATCCTTATCAAGCATCACCTCTCGCACCAGCCAATAAGTCATGAAGAGCTAGAAATGCGACGCCGTGGCTCCCCTGTGTGGCACCCCGATAGAGGGCCGACGCACGCCAGTCCCAGGATAAGACCTGGTCGAAAATAGGGGTGGTCTGATGCCAGAGATGGGTCAACTCTATTGGGCTCACTACCGGTCGAAAATAGGGGTGGTCTGATGCTAGGATAACCTACAGCCAGCCTGGCTCTGATACCAAGTCTTGTGGCACGCCGATAGAGGGCCGACGCACGCCAGTCCTAGGATAAGACCTGGCGCACGCCTGAGACATGATACATCAATTCCAGGCACAAAAAATGGCTTTATTATATGTAATGGAGTTTTACAATACTGTTGCTTACAACAATATTACATAGCTCCAAGGCTAACTAAATGGTAGCAGAGGTCTTGGTTTGGCAGCAACGTCGTCTCTGGCTGGGCTCCACAACGCACAGGACTGGCTGGGTTACGATCTAGCCTGACGGATCTTCTCCTGCAACTGGCCACGTGCAAGGCCAGGTGAGTACTTTGACTGTACTCGCAAGACAACCAAATACATAGCATCCAAACAAGCAGATGGCAAAGCAAGCCCTATGCTCATGTAAGAATCTACTCTAAACATGGCATGGAATTAACTGAAAAACATGGATCAAGCATGGCATAACATGGATCAGGCATAACAGCTACATATCATGGCATGGCATAACATGGATCAAACATATCAACCACATATCATAGCATGGCATGGCTACTCCTACGAAGCATGGCATTCGAGATTAAACTGAAATCTACACTTACCCTCTGTGAAGCATTAAAATACTATGTTGTGCAATACTCAGTTTTACTGCCCCTCTGGGCTATCTCATGACTCACCGAGATCCCATCTCATGATTATGTCAGAACAACATGGTGACTGCTCACCATTATTCCATAATCCAAGTTACCACATTACTTAGTAGCACATTCTTTAACAAGTTTATAATAACAGGTTTGTCCTCCAGATCGACAAAGACCAAATAGTGGCCTAATACGAATTGTCCATGACCGAGGACGCGGCTATTCGAATAGATTTACACTCTGCAGAGGTTGCGCACTTTACCCACACCATGGAGCTCCTGGCCTCGTACTTTAGTACATGTTCCCATTCGGGTGGACCAAGCTGCTCCAACGAAACTTGCCTAACCCGTGACTCTCCCACCGTACCACCGACAATCATACCCTCCCAGGGTCATGTCCTGGGTGGCCCCTGTGTCACCTCGTGACACCTGCCACCGTCGTGGCCAAACAAAACTGTCCCAAACGGGGACTCCCGGGCTAAACAAACAATTGGGCTCACAAGGTTATCGCCGCCTACCTGATCAGGGCAGCACGCGCGCATAACCTTCCCTAGTTGGCGGTACCGATAAAAGAGCACAAAGCTAGACCAAGTCAAGGCCGTCCCATACCGGCAAATGTGGCTGCACGGGTAAGTCCGGATAGGTGACACTATGACTCGATCCCATCGACGAAGGAGGAGGTTTAATTTATAAGTTCAATTTAATATTTCTGTCATCTCATCATAGCACCAACATTTATGAGCAAGAACAATTACTTAACAACAGCATAACAAAATCATAACGGTACTGACAATCATGGCATGAGATCAAATCATAGCACTAACATGATAAAGGTATCAAAAACATTGTTACTAGCATGGGAAAATATGACATGAAAGCAATTCATGATATCACATGGTAAATAACACTAGTATCTAGCACAGATGAAATAACAGGGCTACGGCAGTGCAGACTAACAGATGAGCTGAAATATACTGCAATACACACACACAGGGTGCAAGCAAAGTCATCACGCAAGTCCGGAGCTCATGATAAGAGGTTGGCTTGCCTTGGGGTCGAGGAATACACCAGGAGGAAGTGCGATGAGCTCGCGGAAAGATTTGCCGGAAAAGTTCCCTCTCGAAGAGGGCTGATTGAAGGGCAAGGGCAAAATGGTCATTTTCACAGTGTGGAAACATTATGAAAATGATGCCATCGGAAAGGTCTCGACGAACTGAAGACGTGGGCGTTGGATTTACCTCAATCGGAGTTACGGTCGCGAAGTTAGGGCCGTTCGTTCGTTAGGCTGTAAAACGGACAGAATAGTGTCCATTTAAGTGCTTAACGAGTGAACGTTTGCTAATTAACCAGTTCGGCCGCCGGCTGGAAAAACGAAAGCGCGTTTTGAGAAATACGCCTTCGACGTACTGAAGACGTATTCCCTAGAGTGCGTTTTCATTTAAGCCAGCTGGGCCCGGGCCTGGTCAACGCTGAGAGTATGACACGCGGGCCCCGCCTTATCTCCTATCTCTCTCTCTTCTCTGGTCGTCGCCCTCTTCTTTCCCCCGACCGGAACAGAGGCAGGGCACAGCGGCCGCTCGGCCATGCTTGCCACCGGCGACTGGCAGCACGGGAGGGCTCCCCGCTGGCTCACCGGAATCGGCGCCTCGCGCCGCGGCCGAGGGTAACCGCAGGGGAGCTCGGGAGAGCTCGAAGGGAGGTGGCCACGGCCGGTGGTAGAGGCGGCCATGGCGGCGCTTGGGAAGGGGCGGGCTGCTCCGGTGGGAATTGGAGGGGGCGACGGCTTTGGCAGGCACCAGAGGAGGGCTCGGAAGCAGCAGAGAGGGAGGGGGAGGGCCTGGGCGCGGGGAAGGGGCGAGGGGAGCGGCGGCAGGGCTCGGCCAATGGCGAGGAGAAGAGCTCGGGGAGCTCGAATGGGAAGGGGGCAGGGCTGGCTGATGCGGAGGAGAGCTCGGGGTCGCGCTTAAATAGCTACGGGAGGAGGTCTCACGACAGCAGACGGAGCTTCGAGAGCTCGCTAGCGTGGCGGCGACCTAGCGGAGCATCGACGTCGGCAGAGGCGGCCACCGGCTAGGAGACGAGGGGGAAAGCTCCAGGCGGTCCACGCGTGCGGCGGGGAGCTCGCCGGCGCGCCCGGACAAGCCGGAACCCGCTGGAGGCGGCCTCCCGAAGGCTCCAGAGCACAGAGCTCTGGTTTGGCATGCTCTGCCCGTGGTCACCGCGTGGCCACGACATTGCCACGCCGTACTCGAGGCCAAACCTTGTCTAGGGTCTTCTACACGCATCACTGAGCTGACTTGACCCCTCAAACAAGAACAGGGAGCCCTGGTGTGACTGCACCTTGGTCAACAAGTTTCCAGCAGCAAACTGTTGACATGTGGTGTGGTCAACACAGTGCTCCTCTTGGCCTGGTCTTGGGCTGAGGTTAGTCATCTACTAAGGTGGCCATGCTGACAAAAATTCAGCTCAATTGGACAAGTCTAGATGGTACTTCCTTCACAAAGCACCAAACTGGCCAGAAATGCAAATGAGGAAGTAGGGGTCAAATGGCTAAATGGATTTGGATGATTTTTGGTGTAGAGTCATGATTTGGTCATGAGAGATAGCTGGAAAAGTTTCAGCTCAAATTGATCATCCATGAGGGTACTTCCTTCACAGAGATTCAATCTGAACAGAAACTTAGATAATTTACTAGGCAAAAATGGCTAGATAGAATGGGCTGGTTTTTGGTATCCAGTGGTTATTTATCAATGTTAACCACCCGGAAAAATTTCAGCCCAAAAAGATCAAGGGAACAAGCACTTCCTTTGCAAACTGGAAATCTGGACAGAATTTGCAAATGGATGTTGTGCTCAAAATTTGAATTGTGGATCTTAAGATTTTGATGGAAATGGTGAATATATGGATAGGAGAAGCTCCACAAATTATTTGGGATTTTTCCCAGCTACCAAAATGGTAGTTCCTTTGGAAAGGCCCCAAATTGAAATATTGGCTTTAAATAGGAAAATGCAATTTCCCCTATTTAATTATGGCCAATATTTTTGTGAGAGCTCAATATGATCACAAAGAATATCTCCACAAGTTTTCATGAACTTTGGAGATGGATAGATATTTTCCTGGATTTAATTCCTCAGAAAGGCAGAAAGAGGAATTAATTCTAGATGAGAAATATTTCATATGACTTAGCAATATTTTTGCACATCTAGGGTTTATGGATGAAGGAGGATCTCTGGAAATTTTGGGAGGATTAACAGGGCAAGGAAAATGATAGATCTTTGTAAACACAAAGGCAGGATTTCCAGTTCCAACATTTTGGAACTAGGGTTTGAATGAGGTTCGGGGTTGACTGACAGGAGCTTGGCTGGCACAAAAGCATGAGAAAGATATGGAAAGGCTGAGGATTGTCTGGATTCACCTGGTCACTCACCAGATTCCAGAGGAAAAATTTGGGAGAGAAAAGCTAGGAAGGAATAACAGCAAAAAAATCGATAACCCGATTTTTGGGGTGTTACAAACCTTCCCCCCTTAAGAGAATCTCGTCCTCGAGATTCCTAGGGTTAGCTCAAAACAAATACTGCTCCTCCTGGAAAAACCTCTGGGTTGGGTTTTAACCCTATGGTTGAAAACAACCGAGTTAAAAGTACCAAAAATTGGTACACCCTGATCGAGATATGGATATCGCGGGATGTACTCCACGGGTAGGGGTCGCTGGGTTGCTCTCGTGGCCCTTACATTTTTAGAAAAAGTAACGAAAATTCCTTTTTCCAAAAATGCTAGAGGTACCCCGAGGAACAGTGGCCTCTCCTGCTGACAGGTGGGCCTAGGGCCCACTGGCAGCCTCCTTCTTCTATCTCCGGCCAACTGCTCTCTCTCTCGCTCCTGCGCTGTTCCGCGTGCAGCTGGCACTGCGCACGCGTAGCTCCTAGGGCGCAAAGCACCCTACGGCGATAGTGCGCGGCGTGCACGAGGTCGACGCAGAGAGCACTCCCGTCGCGGGCCAGCGCCGGTCGGCACTGCTCGCAGATTCGCCTCCTGGACGCCGGTGATCGAGCGATGCGCGGTTCTCCTAGACCTATCTCACCGTACACCGGGCTCGGGCTATAAAAATGACCGCGGTTTCTTCCCTCTACCTCGCTCCTCACCTCACCTCTTCTCCTTCTCCTTCTTCTTTGATTGCAGGAGCTCGAGGCGAGGCGTTAATGGCGGACGTGGGTTCGGAGCTGATCACGATTCTCCTGGTTGGTCTGCTGGCGGCGTTGATTGGCTCCTCGCTGCTACTGTGCGCGATGATCCTCGATGATCGCCGTGCTGCCGCTAATCGAGTGGTGGCTCTCCAAGGCGGCGGTGATCATGAAGACTAGGTAGCTGTGCCGGGTACGAGTGGGTGTTGGAGTAGAATCGGGGTTAAAGTCTTGGACTGGAGGGGTTGTAACGGTTTATGCTGCAATAAAATTTCTCAGAATTTCTCCAAGTTTGCAGCTGGGCCCTGGGAAAAAGACTTAGGGACTAGGGAGGGGAGAACTAGCTCTCGAGTGTGCTGGGTTTGGGAGGCTGGCAAACAGAGAAAGCACGAATGGATGAGGGTATGCGGTTTTGCATTCTACCCGAGTACTACTGCGATTGTACTCAGGAGAATGAACTTGGCGTGCAGACATTGCTCACACAATACACATGCAATCTACTCAAACCAAAATGCAGACAAATGCATATAGGAGCAACATACATGCAAAGGAAAAGAACACATCCATTAGATTATACTAAGGTGTTTTAATGCTAGTGGGTGTATGTACTCCTGGTATACATACACCTACACCAGCCCATATTTCATTAGGGACTCCAAGCGAGTCCGTTGTTATTAGGTGTAAGTGCTCTACCGATTAGAATCTTGTTAAGAAATCATTGCCGACCCTGCTGAGCATTTCTGCTTAACGGGGAGGCAAATGAACCAAACACACAGAGCAAATAGACATACATAATGTTACAACAGCACACAAGTTACAAGCATACAAGCAACACGCAACCTTACTAGGCACCTAACAGCAACTACTCACTCCGAACTACAGGGTTCTACTCTTGCTGGGGCTCTCCTGGGGGACGCAGGCTGAGCCAACTTCCGTCTTCATCGTCGGATACCTCTATGGGTCGGTGCTCAACTGCTGGAGCTACGGCTGGAGCTTGACGAAACACATCCCGATGACGAAGACGCCGAATAGCTCCTCGAATAGAATTTGGGTGGATGGAGCCAGAGTTCCACGGGTTCACGGGCTTCGAGGGTAACACTAGCTGTGAAGGTGGCACTGGGTTTGGCAACATGGAACTGGTGACCTGGGATGCAGCTTGACGGGCCTCACGGTATGCTTCCATAACAACCCGAGTGGTGCTCTGGTCAATGGCTTTAAACTCTCCAAGGATGCCGGAGATCAACAGTCCCTGGGCAGCAATGAACTGAACTAGGCAAGCCATTGCCGAGTCGGTATCCTCGGCTGCGCTGAAGAACTCGGAACCTTCGCTGGACGCAGAGGGAAAGTAGCGGAACTCCCGCATCTCTGCTACTTTCGGAAACTGGAAACGAAGACGGGCGATGGCTTCCGCAGCAGCTGTCTGGACAGCCAATGCGGGGGTAGGCATGGGTTTGCCTTGAAAAGTCAAGGGCTTCCCGTCCTCTGCTGGACCTGGGCAGATATGTGCATTCGCATAGAATCGGCAAAGGTGAGTAACGGGTTCCGATTGGAACACCGTATACACCGGGCTAGTATTACAGCCAAGGGCTTGGGTGAGCATACTCGAGAGGATGGGCGAAAAGCCGGGATAACCATTAGCCAAGGTTTGGATATGGAAAGCGGGTGCTCTGGAAGAACTAGCCATGGCTTCTGGTTTGGAGATACTGGCCTGGGTTCTCTTGCGGGGATCTGGCTTACTGAGAGGGCATGCGACTCGCAGGTGGGAGGGGTTTTAAATAGGCAGCCAGGCCGAGACATACCAGCATGGCGTGGATACCTCTCGTGCCGGGTAAAGGATACGCTGGCACGGCCGACCACTAGGTAGGGTCGCGGTCCAATCCAGAGATGGCTGGGTGGGCGGACAGCTGGGTAGGGACACGTCCATTCCGACTGCGTCGACTATTGATCAACAGTGGCTGTGTCGGATGCCAGAGATGGGTCAACTCTATTGGGCTCACTACCGGTCGAAAATAGGGGTGGTCTGATGCTAGGATAACCTACAGCCAGCCTGGCTCTGATACCAAGTCTTGTGGCACCCCGATAGAGGGCCGACGCACGTCAGTCCTAGGATAAGACCTGGCGCACGCCTGAGACTTGATACAACAATTCCAGGCACAAAAATGGCTTTATTATATGTAATGGAGTTTTACAATACTGTTGCTTACAACAATATTACATAGCTCCAAGGCTAACTAAATGGTAGCGGAGGTCTTGGTTTGGTGGCAACGTCGTCTCTGGCTGGGCTCCACAACGCACAGGACTGGCTGGGTTACGATCTAGCCTGACAGATCTTCTCCTGCAACTGGCCACGTGCAAGGCGAGGTGAGTACTTTGAATGTACTTGCAAGACAACCAAAAAAATAGCATCCAAACAAGCAGATGGCAAAGCAAGCCCTATGCTCATGTAAGAATCTACTCTAAACATGGCATGGAATTAACTGAAAAACATGGATCAAGCATGGCATAACATGGATCAGGCATAACAGCTACATATCATGGCATGGCATAACATGGATCAGACATATCAACCACATATCATAGCATGGCATGGCTACTCCTATGAAGCATGGCATTCGAGATTAAACTGAAATCTACACTTACCCTCTGTGAAGCATTAAAATACTATGTTGTGCATTACTCAGTTTTACTGCCCCTCTGGGCTATCTCATGACTCACCGAGATCCCATCTCGTGATTATGTCAGAACAACATGGTGACTGCTCACCATTATTCCATAATCCAAGTTACAACATTACTTAGTAGCACATTCTTTAACAAGTTTATAATAACAGGTTTGTCCTCCAGATCGACAAAGACCAAATAGTGGCCTAATACGAACTGTCCATGACCGAGGACGCGGCTATTCGAATAGATTTACACTCTGCAGAGGTTGCGCACTTTACCCACACCATGGAGCTCCTGGCCTCGTACTTTAGTACATGTTCCCATTCGGGTGGACCGGGCTGCTCCAACGAAACTTGCCTAACCCGTGACTCTCCCACCGTACCACCGACAATCATACCCTCCCAGGGTCATGTCCTGGGTGGCCCCTGTGTCACCTCGTGACACCTGCCACCGCCGTGGCCAAACAAAACTGTCCCAAACGGGGACTCCCGGGCTAAACAAACAACTGGGCTCACAAGGTTATCGCCGCCTACCTGATCAGGGCAGCACGCGCGCATAACCTTCCCTAGTTGGCGGTACCGATAAAAGAGCACAAAGCTAGACCAAGTCAAGGCCGTCCCATACTGGCAAATGTGGCTGCACGGGTAAGTCCGGATAGGTGACACTATGACTCAATCCCATCGACGACGGAGGAGGTTTAATTTATAAGTTCAATTTAATATTTCCATCATCTCATCATAGCACCAACATTTATGAGCAAGAACAATTACTTAACAACAGCATAGCTAAATCATAACGGTACTAACAATCATGGCATGAGATCAAATCATAGCACTAACATGATAAAGGTATCAAAAACATTGTTACTAGCATGGGAAAATATGACATGAAAGCAATTCTTGATATCACATGGTAAATAACACTAGTATCTAGCACAGATGAAATAACAGGGCTACGGCAGTGCAGACTAACAAATGAGCTGAAATATACTGCAATACACACACACAGGGTGCAAGCAAAGTCATCACGCAAGTACGGAGCTCATGATAAGAGGTTGGCTTGCCTTGGGGTCGAGGAATACACCGGGAGGAAGTGCGATGAGCTCGCGGAAAGATTTGCCGGAAAAGTTCCCTCTCGAAGGGGGCTGATTGAAGGGCAAGGGCAAAATGGTCATTTTCACAGTGTGGAAACATTATGAAAATGATGCCATCGGAAAGGGCTCGACAAACTGAAGACGTGGGCGTTGGATTTACCTCAATCGGAGTTACGGTCACGAAGTTAGGGCCGTTCGTTCGTTAGGTTGTAAAACGGACAGAATAGTGTCCATTTAAGTGCTTAACGAGTGAACGTTTGCTAATTAACCAGTTCGGCCGCCGGCTGGAAAAACGAAAGTGCGTTTTGAGAAATACGCCTTCGGCGTACTGAAGACGTATTCCCCAGAGTGCGTTTTCACTTAAGCCAGCTGGGCCCGGGCCTGGTCAACGCTGAGAGTATGACACGCGGGCCCCGCCTTATCTCCTATCTCTCTCTTCTCTGGTCGTCGCCCTCTTCTTTCCCCCGACCGGAAAAGAGGCAGGGCACAGCGGCCGCTCGGCCAAGCTTGCCGCCGGTGACTGGCAGCACGGGAGGGCTCGCCGCTGGCTCACCGGAATCGGCGCCTCGCGCCGCGGCCGAGGGTAACCGCAGGGGAGCTCGGGAGAGCTCGAAGGGAGGTGGCCACGGCCGGTGGCAGAGGCGGCCATGGCGGCGCTTGGGAAGGGGCGGGCTGCTCCGGCGGGAATTGGAGGGGGCGACGGCTTTGGCAGGCACCAGAGGAGGGCTCGGAAGCAGCAGAGAGGGAGGGGGAGGGCCTGGGCGCGGGGAAGGGGCGAGGGGAGCGGCGGCAGGGCTCGGCCAATGGCGAGGAGAAGAGCTTGGGGAGCTCGAATGGGAAGGGGGCGGGGCTGGCTGATGCGGAGGAGAGCTCGGGGTCGCGCTTAAATAGCCGCGGGAGGAGGTCTCGCGACGGCGGACGGAGCTTCGAGAGCTCGCTACCGTGGCGGTGACCTAGCGGAGCATCGACGTCGGCAGAGGCGGCCACCAGCTAGGAGACGAGGGGGAAAGCTCCAGGCGGTCCACGCGTGCGGCGGGGAGCTCGCCGGCGCGCCCGGACAAGCCAGAACCCGCTGGAGGCGGCCTCCCGAAGGCTCCAGAGCACAGAGCTCTGGTTTGGCACGCTCTGCCCGTGGTCACCGCGTGGCCACGGCGTTGCCACGCCGCACTCGAGGCCAAACCTTGTCTAGGGTCTTCTACACGCATCACTGAGCTAACTTGACCCCTCAAACAAGAACAGGAAGCCCTGGTGTGAGTGCACCTTGGTCAACAAGTTTCCAGCAGCAAACTGTTGACATGTGGTGTGGTCAACACAGTGCTCCTCTTGTCCTGGTCTTGGGCTGGGGTTAGTCATCTACTAAGGTGGCCATGCTGACAAAAATTCAGCTCAATTGGACAAGTCTAGATGGTACTTCCTTCACAAAGCACCAAACTGGCCAGAAATGCAAATGAGGAAGTAGGGGTCAAATGGCTAAATGGATTTGGATGATTTTTGGTGCAGAGTCATGATTTGGTCATGAGAGATAGCTGGAAAAGTTTCAGCTCAAATTGATCATCCATGAGGGTACTTCCTTCACAGAGATTCAATCTGAACATAAACTTAGATAATTTACTGGGCAAAAATGGCTAGATAGAATGGGCTGGTTTTTGGTATCCAATGGTTATTTATCAATGTTAACCACCCTGAAAAATTTCAGCCCAAAAAGATCAAGGGAGCAAGCACTTCCTTTGCAAACTGGAAATCTGGACAGAATTTGCAAATGGATGTTGTGCTCAAAATTTGAATTGTGGATCTTGCGATTTTGATGGAAATTGTGAATATATGGATAGGAGAATCTCCACAAATTATTTGGGATTTTTCCCAGCTACCAAAATGGTAGTTCCTTTGTAAAGGCCCCAAATTGAAATATTGGCTTTAAATAGGAAAATGCAATTTCCCCTATTTAATTATGGCCAATATTTTTGTGAGAGCTCAATATGATCACAAAGAATATCTCCACAAGTTTTCATGAACTTTGGAGATGGATAGATATTTTCCTGGATTTAATTCCTCAGAAAGGCAGAAAGAGGAATTAATTCTAGATGAGAAATATTTCATATGACTTAGCAATATTTTTGCACATCTAGGGGTTATGGATGAAGGAGGATCTCTGGAAATTTTGGGAGGATTAACAGAGCAAGGAAAATGATAGCTCCTTTGTAAACACAAAGGCAGGATTTCCAGTATCAACATTTTGGAACTAGGGTTTGGATGAGGTTCGGGGTTGACTGACAGGAGCTTGGCTGGCACAAAAGCATGAGAAAGATATGGAAAGGCTGAGGATTGTCTGGATTCACCTGGTCACTCACTAGATTCCAGAGGAAAAATTTGGGAGAGAAAAGCTAGGAAGGAATAACAGCACAAAAATCGATAACCCGATTTTTGGGGTGTTACACCCTGATGTTGCAGCCACCTCCCCGTCACTGAAATCTATCCATTAACTACTCTCACACACCCAACGACACATTGATTTGATATCCCAATCAATGGAGGTGAAAGTGATGAGTGGAGGGCGGCATTGTCTCTCTCTGTGGTGAGCATATAGGCAGCAGGCAAGCACATAGGCAACAGGATAGTCATCACGTGTTGTTGTTTTCTTCTTGGAAGTGTATCCTTTCACATTCAGGGCTACTTTGGTTCATAGGATAGGATTATCATAGGAATAGGGAAACCATAAAAAGTGAGATGACATGTATCTTAATTACTACAGAAAAAGAGATGTCACTTGATTCATAGGATATGAATTTTTTTATTGGGTCTAGACTAATGTTTTCCCCCTTTGAAATGTGAAGGATTGATTCCTATCCTACATAGGAATACGAATCCATTACTACAAACCAAAGAGCTCCAAAGGAATTTTTTCTACAAAATTCCTATCCTTTACAATTCCTACAAAATTCCTCTAGAGCAAAGAAGGCCTCAACTGAAAATGAACTGACCTTCAACAAAAAAACCAGTCAATAAAAACATGACAGCTATATGCATGAAACCGAACAGACATTCGACTGAATTTTTTTGGCATCACTCAAACATGACAACACACTCGACTCTAGAGGACTAAGAGCGATTCACTGAAATACAATCCACACTGACATGCAAAATTTACAACAGTACATCAAGTTGTATGCAACAACTATAAAACAGTAAATATTACACAATGGCAATAGTAATTCTTGGAGAACAAGAATGATTAATTAAAATTTCTAGGCTAATATGGAAATAATTCCAATAGTATTCAAGTTAATCATAAGAAATATAAATTTTAACTTTGTACCTCAAAATTATAAAAGCTAAAAACTGATAATAGTAATTCTCACATAACAAGAATGAATTGCTAAAATGCAGAAATTTATAATGTAATTAGAAAAGGAAGTCTCAGACATAGGCATAACCCAAAAATAAGCCAGAGACAAAAAAACATGGTTAGAAGGAAATGATATAAGCCAACATACAAACATTCCAAAATTCAAATGAGGATGAAATGATGTAGCCATCGCAACGCATGATCATGAAAAAACTTCAGACGACTGAAATTTCTGCATGGGTCACATGACGGGATTTGACGGACAGAAAATTTGAGTGAACACAAACTGAACCAGCCGGCTGAAAATAGTATCCATGTTCTTTTTAGGGGATTTAGGCTTTTTAAAAGGGAAACAACATGACTCTGTTGTGTATTTTTACTTATTTTTGAATAAATGGTACAACATGTCTAACCATGTAGTGCTAATATGGGCTACATGGGCCGAGTTTCAGTTGGATTTGTACTGCAGTGGCCAGTATGACACACACTGGCCCATGGAGATTGCAAAAGTAGAACAAAGGCTAGTCATTAGTTATGGTACCCTTCTCTCTCAAAAAAATTTATGGTGCCCTTTGTGGCAATTGGATATGAGGGGGACACGTGGTCAAATGCTTGTGCGTCACTGGTTCCCACCTAGGAGTTTTGGGTAGACTAAGAAAAAAGAGTTTTGGGTTTATTTCCATGGATCTGGGGGTGGTGAGGGTGCTCTGTGTGTCTACTTTTCTCAGAGATCTGAATTCAAATTCAAAATACCTATTGATTCAACCGTCCAAATTATGACCATGATCACAATTGCATTTCTTGTACTAGTTATTGCATAGTTCATCAATCGACAAGCTCAAATCCAAGAAGAATTGTTCATCACACATAACACGAAGTTCATCCCAAATGACATGAAACACAACTAGTGGTCTTGTTGCCCATTCCACGTCCACCGCTCCTTGACGAGATCTCTTTGAAGATCTACGTGAGTATCCTTGGTTGTTTGCTTGAAACTCCACTGGTGGTGCTTCCCCATTTGCTAACCGTGCAAAGAGTGGTGATTGGTGTAGGATTTTTCTCGAACACCTAGTCGACGTGAAGATGAAATCCCGTGTCGTAGCACGCCGGGCCAGCTAGGAATGTGGTCATGGTGCTCCTGCTGCCGCCAGGAAGCCGTGGATCTTGGGCAGAGCGAGCGTCGTTGCGCCGATCGACAACCGAGAGCTTGGAAGAGTAGTGGCTCGGCATTGGACAGAAGGTCACTTGGGGAAGGATGGCAGCTATTCGACCTCGACGGCGAGCCCGGGTGCTACGGCGGCCATATTGGGCGGCGGAGAAGCAAGAATTTGCCGGAGTCAATGCAAATCCACTTGAGGCGAATGGTCTCGGCGGCGGCGACGGGGACAGGGGTAGTCGCGAACGTTCGGAGCGGTGGGAATGGGCAGCGGTGTGCAACGGCGAAGCTAGCTATCTGGCGTGGTTTGGCCAATGATGTCTACTACACAACTTATTCTTGTAGACTCGTGTTGGGCCTCCAAGCGCAGAGTTTTGTAGGACAGTAGCAATTTTCCCTCAAGTGGATGACCTAAGGTTTATCAATTCGTGGGAGGCGTAGGATGAAGATGGTCTCTCTCAAACAACCCTGCAACCAAATAACAAAGAGTCTCTTGTGTCCCCAACACACCCAATACAATGGTAAATTGTATAGGTGCACTAGTTCGGCGAAGAGATGGTGATACAAGTGTAGTATGGATAGTAGATATAGGTTTTTGTAATCTAAAATATAAAAAACAGCAAGGTAGCAATTGATAAAACGGAGCACAAACGGTATTGCAATGCTTGAAAACAAGGCCTAGGGTTCATACTTTCACTAGTGCAATCTCTCAACAATGCTAACATAATTGGATCATATAATCATCCCTCAACGTGCGATAAAGAATCATTCCCAAGTTCCTATTAGCGGAGAACATAAGATAGAAATTGTTTGTAGGGTACGAAACCACCTCAAAGTTATCCTTTCCGATCAATCTATTGAGCTATTCCTATAAGTGTCACAAACAGCCCTAGAGTTCGTACTAAAATAACACCATATGATACACATCAACCAACTCTAATGTCACCTAGATACTCCAATGTCACCACAAGTATCCGTGAGTTGATTATGCGATATGCATCAAACAACTTCATAATCATAATATTCAATCCACACAAAGAACTCCAAGGAGCACCCCAAAGTTTCTATCGGAGAAAATATAATGAAAACGTGCATCAACCCCTATGCATAGATTACCCCAATGTCACCTCGGGAATCCGCGAGTTGAGTCCCAAAACATACATCAAGTGAATCAATATAATACTCCATTGTCACCACGGGTATTCATATGCAAGACATACATCAAGTGTTCTCAAATCTGAATATTCAATCCGACAATAACGAAACCTCAAAGGGAAAAGATTCGATTCATCACAACAAAGATAAAGAGGGAAGAAACACCATATGATCCAACTATATTAACAAAGCTCGCGATACATCAAGATCGTGCCATATCAAGAACACGAGAGAGAGAGATCAAACACATAGCTACTAGTACATACCCTCAGCCCCGCGGGTGAACTACTCCCTCCTCGTCATGGAGACCGCCGGGATGATGAAGATGGCCTCCGGTGATGATTCCTCCCTCCGACAGGGTGCCGGAAAAGGGCTCCAGATGGGATCTCCTTGGTACAGAGGCTTGCGGCGGCGTAAAAACTCATCTAGGTTAACTTTCGGGGGTTTCTGAATATATAGGATTTTTCAGCGTTGGAATCATGCAAAGAGGTGCCACAGGGGGCCCACGAGGCACCAGGGCGCGCCTGGGGGGGAGGCGTGCCCAGGTGGCTCGTGGGGTCCCTGAGGCTCTTCTGCTGCTTCCCCGAAGCTTCCTGGGTCTGTTTCCCTCCAGAAAAAATCGTCAAAAAGTTTCGCTGCATTTGGACTTCATTTGATATGGATTTTCTGGAAAACCAAAAACAAGCAGAAAACAACAACTGGCACTGGGCACTAGGTCAATATGTTAGTCCATAAAAATCATATAAAAGCCATATAAAAGTGCACCAAAATCATACAAAACTATAATAAACATGGCATGAATACTTCATAAATTATAGATACGTTGGAGACGTATCAGCATCCCCAAGCTTAATTCCTGCTCATCCTCGAGTTGGTAAATGATAAAAGAAATAATTTATGAAGTGTGAATGCTAGCATAGTGCATAAGTTTGATCAAGAATAATTTCAATCACTTTTTCTAGCATCAATATATATCATAATCAGTAGCTCATCTCATAAAACTTCTCATGATCAAGTAGCAAGCTATTCACATGTTTAAAGTATAGACCATAAACTTTCTTGAAAACTAACAAACTATGTTCTCAGTCATCAAACAATTACAATTCATCTTATTTTCAGGAAGGGTCTATGTAAGAGCTTTGATCTAGCAGATTCCACATACTCAACCATCATTTAGTCTTCCATGATTGCTAACACTCAAAGCATATTTTTAGAACAAACTGTTTCAGTCAAACACATAGGAAGATAGGGGCTTAATGTTCTGCCTCCCAACTTATTTATCTCAGGGATAATGTCAACAATAATAACTCATGATCATCTATATTCAACTGGATATATGTGCCTGGATCTTTCCCTACCACATAATGCTTGCCAACTAAAGAATAAATAGAGCGGAATAGGGATGAACATTAATGACTCTTGCATAAAAGTAAATACAGAAAAGTAAAAGATAGGACCTTCGCAGAGGGAAGCAGAGGTTGTCATGCGCTTTTTGTTGTTGGATGCACAAGCTCTTAATGCAAAGGAACGTCACGTTATATTGCCCCTTGTGATAGCAACCTTTATTATGCAGTCCGTCGCTTTTATTTCTTTACCATCACAAGTTCGTACAACGCTTATTTTCCCTTGCAATAAAAGATCATACATATTTTAGGAGCAATTTTTATTGCTTTTTGCACCGATGACAACTTACTTGAAGGATCTTATTCAATCCATAGGTAGATATAGTGGACTCTCATGGCAAGAAACTGGGTTTAAGGGTTTTTGGATGCACAAGTAGTATCTCTACTTAGTATGAATTTTTGGCTAGCAAAAGATCCTAAGCAAGCACCACATGTTAGAGGATCCATGACAATATAACTTCTATGTGAATATAAACAAACATAACTCATTACGTTGTCTTCCTTGTCCAACGTCAACTACTTGATCAAGCTTGAAAATAATTAATGGGGGCTCACAATCATAGAAGATGTCCAAGATAGTATATTTATATGTGAAATTTCTCTTCCTTCAAAATTCTTTCATGAATTGTTCAAGTGACCAATGCTATGTTTGTTAACTTTCAATAAATTTTACCACTTATACTTCTTGTATGTGAAGTCACTACTCCCCATGGGACAAGCATATGAAGCATATAAAATTTCAACTTTATGATATACAATTCTTTCACAATTTACTCATAGGATATAAGTAAAGCACAAGAGTAAATGACAAACTACTCCAAAAAGATATAAGTGAAGATCAAATGAGTAGTTAAGTAAACAGGTAGCTATGTGAGGACTCTCTCTCATTTAAAAATTTCAGATCTTAAGTATTTTATTCAAACAGCAAAGAAAACATAATAAAATGACATTCCAAGGATAGCACATATCATGTGAAGAAGCAAAACTTAGGCTCAACCAAAACTGACCGATAGTTGTTGATGAAGAAAGGTGGGATGCCTACCGGGGCATCCCCAAGCTTAGATTCTTGAGACTTCTTGAAATATTAATTTGGGATGCCTTGGGCATCCCCAAGCTTGAGCTCTTGTGTCTCCTTAATTCATCTCATATCATGGCTTCTCCTAAATCTTTAAAAACTTCATCCACACAAAACTTAACAAGAACTCGTGAGATAAGTTAGTATAAATCAACTCAAAACCTTAACATTATCTACTGTAGAAAATCACTAAAATTATAATTTAACATTGCATACTAAATGTCTCTGCATATTTAGTACTCCTATCCTCAAATAGAAACATTAAACAAGCAACATATGCAAACAATGCAACTATAACCGAAATCTGCCAAAACAAAACTGTCTGTAAAAGGGGAATAAGAATCCATACTTCCATAACTCCAAAAATTCTGAAAAATTACCACGTGACAGAGAACTCATGCGTGCTTACTGTATAAAAATTTCAGATTTTTATCATGTTCTGACTATTCAGGAATATTCTGGACATAACAGAAAACTTTCTGTTTTCAAACAGCAACACATAAACTTGCAAACTGAGCATGGTAAAGGATATACTTGGCATTTTATTGAATAAAAGATACAAAACATTATTATTGATAACAGCAAGCAAATCTCAACAAAATAAAATGACGCTCCAAGCAAAACTCATATTATGTGACGAATAAAAATATAGCTCCGAGTGAGGTTACCGATAGTGTTGAAGACGAAAGAGGGGATGCCTTCCGGGGCATCCCCAAGCTTAGACGCTTGAGTCTTCCTTGAGTATTACCTTTGGGTGCCTTGGGCATCCCCAATCTTAGGGTCTTGCCACTCCTTATTCTCCTCATATCGATATCTCACCCAAAACTTGAAAACTTCAATCACACAAAACTTAACTGAACTTCGTGAGATAGGTATGATAAAAATAAATCATCCACTTAGGTACTGTCAGGACAAGATTCATAATTGTTATCACATAATTCCTACTGTATTCTATCATTTCCACAATTTATATTACTCAATATAAGCTATGGAAACACTAAAACAAGCAAACTATGCACCGAAAACAGAATCTGTCAAAAACAGAACAGCGTGTAGTGAGCGATTTAAAAACCATACTTATGTACCTCAAAAAATTCTGAAAAATTAGGAAAACATAAAAAAAATTTAACTCAATACTGTGTAAAAATTTCAGAATTTTTTCACGCTCCAGTAGAGAATAGAAATTCCAGCACTGGACGCAAAAGTTTCTGTTTTTGCACAGAATCAAATCAACAAGCATCCACACTATCCCAAAGGCTTTACTTGGCACATTATTGAGAGAAAACATATAAAACATGATTACTACAGTATATTAATCATGTGAACACACAAAAACAGTAGGTATAAATGTTGGGTTGTCTCCCAACAAGCGATTTTCTTTAATGCCTTTTTAGCTAGGCATGATGATTTCAATGATGCTCACATAGAAGTAAAGAATTGAAACATAACGGGAGCATCATGAATCATATGTTCCTCCCTCATAATAATTTCCAGTAGCATCATGAATGGATTCATCCATATAGCTATCACATAAATCATTATTTTCATGATACATAAGCATAGAATTTTTATAATTCTCCACACAAGCAATTTTCTTCTCATTCATAATAGTGGGAGTATCGTATGAAACTCGAATACTATAAATTGTTTCCACATTAAAAGAGTGATGTTCAGTAAAAGGATTTTCATAATTATAACAAGTATTATAATAATAATCATCACTATTTTTCATAACATAAGTATCATCACAATAATCATCATAGATAGGAGGCATGTCATCATCATAATAAATTTGCTCATCAAAAGTAGGGGGAATAAAAAGATTATTTTCATTAAGCATAGCATCCCCAAGCTTGGGACAAACATTAATTGCAGCAAATAAATTCTCAAACATGTCATTCTCATCAAACATAGCATCCCCAAGCTCGTGGCTTGGCATATCATTAGCATAATCACTATTATCATCAATAGTATGAATAGCACCAATAGTATAACAATTATTATCATCACAATTTTCTAAGTTGGTGCCAAAAAGATTTTCAAGATTATAAGAAGTATCATTATTTTCCCAATCATAATCATCAGAATGATTAATAGGCATAATAAAATTATCGTCAATAGTTCCTTCGGACATTGTACCATAAGACAAAGAAGCAATATCATCATCAAGTATATCATCTTCCACAATTATTTTTGATTCACTCTCATGAGGCACAACAATAATAGGAGCAACATTATTTGGGAGGGATACCTTTTTACCTCTACTCTTTTTTTTTTCTTCTTCTTCACCACATCATGTGTGGGTTTAATCAATTTTTCCGAGCTTCTTATTGATGAGATTGGTTGAATAGGAAGCTCCTCCTCGTCACCTATTTCATCATGCGAGACAATAGGAGGGAAAGTGGAAATCTTTACCCTTTCATTAGTGTTCCTTTTATATTCTATTGGTTTTCCCGTCTTTCTATAGTTGGCAATATAAGCATTCTCATTGCAATTTACCACACAAAACATATAGATTTCCTCTAGATTAGTTTCAATGTTGTCTGTGAGAATGAATACTTCAAACCAACTATTTTTATGTGTCAATTCTTCACACCCCAAAAATAGATAAAGCTCATTATATAGTTCAAGGGCGGTCAAGTCATTACAATATTTAGCCATGATTCGATCATGAAAAAGTATGCATTGGAAATTAAGGTGACCAACTTTATTGCAGAGTTCACAAGTAATAGGATAAAGAGAACATAATTTTGTAGCAAATTCATCTATCACTTTGAGCAAAAAATTGGTTCTATCATGTTTATGTTTCTTACAAAATATATCATCCCTATAAGGCATGTCTTCACAAACTTTATGCACTCCACAAAAATTGACATGCTTATAAGATACATTTTTGTCATGACTAGTGCAATCATCATTAGTATTTTGGATATTCATAGTATTCATACTAACAACATTGCAATCATGCTTATCATTCAAAGATTTTATGTCAAACATTTTATTGAATTCTTCTTCTATCAATTGAGCACAATTTTCCGATCCATCATTTTCAAGAAAGACATTATAAAGACGAATAATATGAGGCAACCTCAATTCCATTTTTTGTAGTTTTCTTTTTATAAAACCAAACTAGTGATAAACAAGAAACTAAAAGATTCAATTGCAAGATCTAAAGATATACCTTCAAGCACTCACCTCCCCGGCATCGGCGCCAGAAAAGAGCTTGATGTCTACAACACAACTTATTCTTGTAGACTCGTGTTGGGCCTCCAAGCGCAGAGTTTTGTAGGACAGTAGCAATTTTCCCTCAAGTGGATGACCTAAGGTTTATCAATCGTGGGAGGCGTAGGATGAAGATGGTCTCTCTCAAACAACCCTGCAACCAAATAACAAAGAGTCTCTTGTGTCCCCAACACACCCAATACAATGGTAAATTGTATAGGTGCACTAGTTCGGTGAAGAGATGGTGATACAAGTGTAGTATGGATAGTAGATATAGGTTTTTGTAATCTGAAAAATAAAAAACAGCAAGGTAGTAATTGATAAAACGGAGCACAAACGGTATTGCAATGCTTGAAAACAAGGCCTAGGGTTCATACTTTCACTAGTGCAATCTCTCAACAATGCTAACATAATTGGATCATATAATCATCCCTCAACGTGTGATAAAGAATCACTCCCAAGTTCCTATTAGCGGAGAACATAAGATAGAAATTGTTTGTAGGGTACGAAACCACCTCAAAGTTATCCTTTCCGATCGATCTATTGAGCTATTCATATAAGTGTCACAAACAGCCCTAGAGTTCGTACTAAAATAACACCATATGATACACATCAACCAACTCTAATGTCACCTAGATACTCCAATGTCACCACAAGTATCCGTGAGTTGATTATACGATATGCATCAAACAACTTCATAATCATAATATTCAATCCACACAAAGAACTCCAAGGAGCACCCCAAAGTTTCTATCGGAGAAAATATAATGAAAACGTGCATCAACCCCTATGCATAGATTACCCCAATGTCACCTCAGGAATCCGCGAGTTGAGTGCCAAAACATACATCAAGTGAATCAATATAATACCCCATTGTCACCACGGGTATTCATATGCAAGACATACATCAAGTGTTCTCAAATCTGAATATTCAATCCGACAATAACGAAACCTCAAAGGGAAAAGATTTGATTCATCACAACAAAGATAGAGAGGGAAGAAACACCATATGATCCAACTATATTAACAAAGCTCGCGATACATCAAGATCGTGCCATATCAAGAACACGAGAGAGAGAGAGATCAAACACATAGCTACTAGTACATACCCTCAGCCCCGAGGGTGAACTACTCCCTCCTCATCATGGAGACTGCCGGGATGATGAAGATGGCCTCCGGTGATGATTCCCCCCTCCAACAGGGTGCCAGAAAAGGGCTCCAGATGGGATCTCCTTGGTACAGAGGCTTGCGGCGGCGTAAAAACTCATCTAGGTTAACTTTCGGGGGTTTCTGAATATATAGGATTTTTCAGTGTTGGAATCACGCAAAGAGGTGCCACAGGAGGCCCACGAGGCACCAGGGCGCGCCTGGGGGGGCAGGCGCGCCCAGGTGGCTCGTGGGGCCCATGTGGCTCTTTTGCTGCTTCCCCGAATCTTCCTGGGTCCGTTTCCTTCCAGAAAAAATCGTCAAAAAGTTTCGCTGCATTTGGACTTCATTTGATATGGATTTTCTGGAAAACCAAAAACAAGCAGAAAACAACAACTGGCACTGGGCACTAGGTCAATATGTTAGTCCATGAAAATCATATAAAAGCCATATAAAAGTGCACCAAAATCATACAAAACTATAATAAACATGGCATGAATACTTCATGAATTATAGATACGTTGGAGACGTATCAGCCAACGCCATACCTAAGCTGCCATGCAAATACCTATATATAGTATTAGCCTGATACGTCTCCAACATATCTATAATTTTTAATTGTTCCATGCTATTATAGTATCAATCTTGAATGTTTTTATATGCAATTATATATCATTTTTTGGGACTAACCTATTACCTAGTGCCCAGTGCCAGTTGCTGTTTTCTGCTTGTTTTTGGCTTTTCAGAGAATCTGTACCAAACGAAGTCCAAATGCCACAGAAATTTTTGGAGATTTTTTTTCTGGACAAAAGAGACCTTGGAAGCTTTGGGAGGAGGCCAGAAGCCTCATGGAGGCTTCACAAGGCAACAGGGCGCGGGCCAGGGGGGCGCGCCGTGTTGCCTTGTGGGGCCCACGTGACTCCGTTTGACCTAATTCCACTTCTATAAATTCTCAAGTATTGGGAAACCAACAGAGAGCCAGTAGAGAAAACCTTTCCACCGCCACAAGCCTCTGTTCTTCCGCGATCCCATCTGGAGGCCTTTTCCGGTACTCTGCCGGAGGGGGAATCGATCACGGAGGGCTTCTACATCAACCTTGCTGCCCTTCCGATGATGTGTGAGTAGTTTACCACAGACCTACATGTCCATAGCTAGTAGCTAGATGGCTTCCTCTCTCTCTCTTTGATCTTCAATACCATGTTCTCTTTGATGTTCTTGGAGTTCTATCTGATGTAATCTTCTTTTGCGGTGTGTTTGTTGGGATTCGATGAATTGTGAGTTTATGATCAGATTATTCATGAGAAATATTTGAGTCTTCTGTGAACTCTTTTATGCATGATTAAATATAGCTTTGTATTTCTCTCCGATCTATCGATTTGGTTTGGCCTACTAGATTGATTTATCTTGCAATGGGAGAGGTGCTTTGTGATGGGTTCAATCTTGCGGTGCTCAATCCCAGTGATAGAAGGGGACATGACACGTATTTTTATTGTTGCCATTAAGGATAAAAAGATGGGGTTTATTCATATTGCTTGAATTTGCTTCTCTACATCATGTCATCTTGCTTAAGGCGCTACCCTGTTTTTATTAACTTAATACTCTAGATGCATGCTGGATAGCGGTCGATGAGTGGAGTAATAGTAGTAGATGCAGGCAGGAGTCGGTCTACTTGTCTCGGACGTGATGCCCATATACCTGATCATTGCCATGAATCTGTCATAATTATTTGCTTTTCTATCAATTGCCCAACAGTAATTTGTTTACCCACCGTATGTTTCTGTGCTCGAGAGAGAAGCCTCTAGTGAAAACTATGGCCCCCGGGTCTATCTTTATCATATAAAAAACCTAAAAATACCTTGCTGCAATTTATTTACTTTTATTTTTATTAGTATTTTAGTTTATCTATTTATCTCTATCAGACTTAATCTTTGCAAGTAACCGCTAAGAGGGTTGACAACCCTCTTATTCGTGTTGGGTGCAAGTGTTTGCTTTTCTGTGTGTAGGTAATGTTCACTGGATCTTGCTTGATTCTCCTACTGGATTGATAACCTTGGTTCTTAACTGAGGGAAATACTTATCTCTATTGTACTGCATCATCCTCTCATCTTCGGGGAAATACCAACGGAGACTACAAGTAGCAGGAAGAATATCTGGCGCCGTTGCTGGCAAGACATCATCAAAATCTATCAAGTACCTTCGCACAAACTATCAGTCACTTGCATTTACTTTATTTGCCTTTTTATTTGCATTTGCCTCTCATTTTCATCTCCCCCACTTCTAATTTTTTTTTACAAAAACACATTTTTTTATTTGCTTGTTTGCTAGTTTGCTTGCTTTGTCGCGATGTCTCAAGAAAATACAAAATTGTGTGACTTTTCCAATACTAATAATAATGATTTTATTAGTACTCCTATTGCTCCATCCACCACTAGTGCGGAGTCGTGTGACATTAATGCTGCCTTGCTTAATATTGTTATAAAAGAACAATTTTCTGGTAGTCCTAATGAAGATGCTGCTCCCATCTAAATACTTTCGTTGAACTTTGTGATATGCAAAAGAAGAAAGATGTGGATAATGATATTGTCAAATTAAAATTATTTCCGTTCTCACTATGATATCATGCTAAAACTTGGTTTTCATCCTTGCCTAGAAATAATATTGATTCATGGGATAAATGTAAGGATGCTTTTATTACCAAGTATTTTCCTCCCGCTAAGATTATTTCTTTAAGAAATCAAATTATGAATTTTAAGCAACTTGAGCATGAACATGTTGCACAATCTTGGGAGAGAATGAAGTTAATGATAAGAAATTGCCCAACTCATGGTTTGAATTTGTGGATGATCATACAAAAAATTTATGCGGGACTAAACTTTGTCTCTAGAAATTTGCTAGACTCTGCCGCGGGTGGTACTTTTATGGAAATTACATTGGGAGAAGCTACAAAACTTCTTGATAATATAATGGCAAATTATTCTCAATGGCACACTGAACAAACTCCAACTGGTAAGAAGGTAAATTCTGTTGAAGAAATTAATACTTTGAGTGATAAGATGGATGCTCTATTGAAATTGGTTGCTAGTAAAAATGCTCATATTGATCCTAATGATGTGCCATTGTCTACCTTGATTGAGCAAAATAATGATGCTATTGATGTGAATTTTGTCTCTAGAAGTAATTTCAACAACAATGCTTATAGGGGTAATTTCAATGCTAGACCGTTTCCCGGAAATTCCTCTAATAATTATGGCAACCCTTATGGTAATTCTTATAATAATAATAATAATAATAATAATAATAGGCTGCCCTCTGATCTTGAAAGTAATATTAAAGAATTTATTAGTTCTCAAAAGAATTTCAATGCTATGATAGAAGAAAAATTGAATAGAGTTGATGAATTGGCTAGGAACATGGATAGAATTGCTCATGATGTGGAAAATCTCAAAACTAAAAATTTTCCATATAAGAATGATATAAATGAGTCTATTAAAGCTATCTATGTCTCCATTAATGAAAGTAAAGAAAGGACCGCTAGGTTGAGAGCTAAGCGATAATTTCTAGAAAAACCGATTCCACCCGGTTTCTATCGTAGTAATGATGAAGATATCAAAATGATTGGTGTCACTCCTATTGAATAATTATTTAGTAACATAAAACTTGATGAAAAAGGGACTGGAGAAGAGTCAACTTTAGATAGAAGGAGTCCCACTTGCTTGGAGGGTGATAATCTTGATCATAAAAATGAAAAAAGTGGGTTTGGAGAGGTCAAAACTTTAAATAGTAATGCACCCACTACTTTGGATTACAAGGACTTTAATTATGATAGTTGTTCTTTAATTAAGTGTATTTCCTTGTTGCAATCCATGATTAATTCACCAAATGCATATGAACAAAATAAAGCTTTCACTAAACACATGTAGAAGCCATGATGAAAGCACATGAAGAAAAACTTGAGTTGGAATTATCAATTCCTAGAAAATTACAAGATGAATGGGAACCTACTATTAAAGTAAAAAAAATAAATATTACGAATGTAATGCTCTTTGTGATCATGGTGTTGGCATTTCCACTAAACCAAAGTCTTTGTGTGATGTGCTAGGTCTCACCGACATGGATCCGTATTCCCTTAATTTGCATCTTGTGGATTCCACTATTAAAAAGCCATTGGGTAGAATAAATGATGTGCTTATTCTTGCAAATAGAAATTATGTGCCCATGGACTTTATTGTTTGTAACATTAAATGCAATCCTTCTTGCCCCATAATACTTGGTAGGCCTTTTCTTCGAACAATTGGTGCTATTATTGATATGAAAGAAGGTAATATAAGATTTCAATTTCCACTAAAGAAAGGGATGGAACACTTCCCTAGGAAAAGAATTAAAGAATCTTATGAATCCATTATGAGGGCCACTTATGGAATTAACTTGAAGGATGACAACACTTGAAACTATGCATTATGCCTAGCTAGGGGCATAAAACGATAGCGCTTGTTGGGAGGCAACCCAATGAATAAAATATTTTTTTGCTTTTACCTTATGTTTTTGAGTGTTTGCATGATTATAGCGTCTGTTATGATTGTGTTTTAATGTTTTAATTTGTGTTTGTGCCAAGTAATGCCTTTGGGATGATTTGGAAGATAGTATGATAGATGTTGTTTGAAAACAGAAACTTTTGCGTCCAGTGCTGGAATTTCTAATTTTGGCTGGAGTGTCAGAACCTTCTGAATTTTTTACAAAGTATTGATATATGAATTTCCCATGTTGTCCTAATTTTTCAGAAGTTTTGGAGTTACATAAGTATGACCATAGTTCAGATCTTTACAGACTGTTCTGTTTTAGACAGATTCTGTTTTTGTTGCATAGTTTGTTTATTTTGATGAATCTATGAATCGTATCGGGGGGTATGAGTCATGGAGAAGTTGGATTACAGTATCATTATGCCAATATTAAATATGAATCAATTTACAACAGTACCTAAAGTTTAAGATTTATTTGTTATACTAACGGATCTCACGAGGTTTCTGTTGAGTTTTGTGTGCTGAAGTTTTCAAGTTTTGGGTGAGACTACGATGGATAAAGGAATAAGGAGCGGCAAGAGCCTAACCTTGGGGATGACCAAGGCACCCCAAGGTAATATTCAAGGAAGACTCAAGCGTCTAAGCTTGGGGATGCCCCGGAAGGCATCCGCTCTTTCGTCTACAATCTATCGGTAACTCACTTGGAGCTATATTTTTATTCATCACATGATATGTGTTTTACTTGGAGAGTCTTGTGATATAGTTTGTTTGCTTTTCTTTGCTTTTTAGTTTGTCACAATCATCTTTGCTGAACACACCTTTTTGAGAGGGACACACATTATTCGTGATTTGTTAGAATACTCTATGTGCTTCACTTATATCTTTTGAGTTAGGCAGTTGCTCTAGTGCTTCACTTATATCTTTTAGAGCACGGCGGTGGTTATATTTTAAATAAATAGTTGCACTCTCATGCTTCACTTATATCTTTTTGAGAGTCTCACGATAGCAATGGTAATATGCATGGGTTATGAATTTGGTCCTGATATGATAGGTATTCAAGAGGGATATAATAAAAACTTTCATGTAGATCACTGAATATGATAAGTTTGATTCCTTGCAATAGTTTTGCGATATTAAGATGGTAATATGTGAGAGGTATTAGTAGATAATTGTGGTTTAGTAAGAGTATTGGTGTTAAGGTTTGTGATTCCCGAAGCATGCACGTATGATCTGTCGTTATGCTATGAAGTTGGAGCATGATTTATTATTGATTGTCCTCCTTTGTGTGGCGGTCGGGGGCGCGTGATGGTTAACTCCTACCAACCTCCCCCCTAGGGCATGCGTAGTAGTACTTTGCTTCGAGGGCTAATAAACTTTCGCAATTAGTATGTGAGTTCTTTATGACTAATGTGAGTCCATGGATTATACGCACTCTCACCCTTCCGCAATTTGCTACCCTCTTCGGTACCGTGCATTGCCCTTTCTCACATCGAGAGTTGGTGTTGGTGCAATATTTGCCCCCTTGTGTTTTGGAGATTGTTGACAGAAACAGGCATGGACTGATTTGTTTGCTAGTGCACACAGAGAGAAATAGCCCATGCAGTACCGAAGAGAATGCTGTCTCCGGTGTCCAGTTCGAGGAACTTCACCAAAGAATATCTGCACAGCAGAGAATAATGTGCTATATCCTTTGAAGTCTTGTAGACGAGAAGAATGACTTGAAGGAGTTGACCCCTCGAAAATTTACTGCTGACGCGAAGCAATTGGTTCGGTGATTCGGTCCGAAGAAAATCGACTGCAGCGATGGAAGACGAAGACGAACTGAAGACGTAGCATTCCTTTTGCTATTCTTCTTCCATTTATTTGAGTCATAGGACCTCCGTACTATTAAGAGGGGTATAGGTTCTCGAAGCTTAGATCCGCTGTGATGCTTAGCCCAAACCTATGCGAGACTGAGAGAAATCTCTTTATGTTTCGAATGATTACCTGCCAGCAGAAGACGTTGTTCTTCGGTGCTGCAGGAGATATCTTTCGAACTGAGGAGTTAGCATTACTTGCTCCGCACGTAATGTTACCGTTGTGCTCAATTCCGACCGTTGGACTCGTGTCGTTCGGCCGTTGGCTGCTCCATATGTCCAATTTGGTCTTTTCCCTTCAGGGAAGGCTACGGCTATAAATAGCCACCCCGCTCCAACGTTTCCCGTTGGCTGCTCCGCTTAAGATTTCTGAGAAGATTGATTGAGCATCCCCTCTCCGAGTGATTTGAGTTTAAGATCCACCGAGAGAAAAATCAAGAACCCAAACTTAGACAGTGGTTGAGCATCACAGTAGTTCTGAGTTAGAGTTCTTGTACCTATTACTCTTGAGAGCTATGCACTCTCTAGACGGATAGGTGTCGGCTCGAGTGTCGAAGAGTAATTGTCTTCACCGAGCAAGATCTTTAGCAACCAAGAGTCATTGTGGTTCGCGAAGAAGTTTGTCGAAGGTTTGGAGATCGCCGACAAGTATCTACCACGAGTGAAATCAACTGGAGTCTGATCAACTCCGAGTTGAAGGAGAATAGGGCGAAGAGAGTTTATCTTCTGTGTTAAATCACAACCCCTCCAACCAGACGTAGACCTTTGGCAGAAGGGCGAACTGGTCTACCAAATTCTTCTATCGCCATCGAGCACCACTGGTTCACTCTATTTTACTGCATCTCTTTTAGTAGTTTACCTTCGTGCTCTGTGTCGACAGTTTATCTGATCAATCATAGCTCGTTACTTATCCTTCACATTTTCTTCATTCATTTCCATCGTCCCAGTTCAATTTATTATCGTTCCTCTGTATGTTAGCGTGATTTCATTCTGTTCTGAATCCATTCACAGTGTCACCATTTCCTGTGCATTTCCATCGCAGTTCATATCTAGTTTTTCCTCGTGCTATTGCATCTATTCATATATTGCTTTACCATCATACCAGTCAATCTTGTGATATTCTTCGCTCGAACAATTACTACTTTCTTCTTCGATAGATTTGCTCCTCTGTTGCATGCTTGTTTAAATACTTGTCTACCAAACCTTATTTCTGCTGCTGTGTTTGGGATCAGTTCAAAACATTCGCAAGAATTTTTGAATCTCCCATTCACCCCCCATCTGGTCGATATACTCTCGGTCCTAACAATTGGTATCAGAGCAGGTACTCCCTGTCTCTGTTTATTAAAGGTCTAACAACCTTGGAGTTTTGAGTATGTCGTTTGCAGGTAGATCCTCGCGCTCTGAAAGGTTTCCTATCTTCGATGGAAATGACTATGTCTACTGGAAAGAACGAATGAAAATCAGACTTCAAGCCATCAACATTGAACTTTGGCAAATTCTAGAAAATGGATACACTGTTCAGCACCCTGATGATCCTACCTCCGATGACAAAGCTAGAATGCGATTGAATGCTCAAGCAAAAGATATTATCTGTGACAGCATCTCAAAAGACATTTTCATTCGGTTCCGAAAGCTTGACTCGGCGAAGCAACTCTGGGATGCCATCAAGGATGTTCATGAAGAATCCATTGCCAGAACAGATCAACACACAGATATGCTTCGTGCCATGTTTGCAGGTTTCAGGAGTCTTCGTAGGGAAAGTGCTATGGAACTCACCGATCGGTTGATAAATATTGTTGAGAGACTTCATCAACGAGGAGTAACAGATATCACCGATAGAGATGTGGTCAACAAACTACTAAGTGCCCTTGATGCAACCTTTGATCCAATCGTGGCTGAAATTAAGCAAAGACCAGACTTTGAAGAACTTCACTATGTCGAGGTCATGACGCTGTTGTCTATTCACGAAGAAAAGATGGAACTTGAAAATGGGCATCAAGAATCTTCTTCGGAAAGCGAAGGGGAAATTCTTTCACACTATGGCAGTTCACAAGAAGAAGATGTCAAGAATCAACACTCTATCACACGAGAACTCGAAATACTCACAGAAAGACTTGGTGATCTCAGAAGACAAAATATGTGTCTCACAAATGATGACGAAGTTGACTTGCTTGAATCGTCAAGAAGATTACCTCCGAAAGAAATTAAGTGCTTCAAATGCAAACAATTCGGCCACTACATCGCAGACTGTCCTTGCTGGGAGCAAGATGAAAAACCTAGTAGCAGATGTATTTATCTTCACTGCTCTGGATTCACTCGAGTAGATTGTCACACTAAGCTCTCGAAGAAAAATGAATCTGTCATTGTTTCTTCGACGAGACCAGTCACTGACGTGCAAACCAGAGCGACCATTGAATCTAATATGAAGAGAATATCGCAGCTGACTAGGGTGTGTGCTGAAATGAATATGCAATCTGAAGATGAAACATCCGAATCAGAATCAGAAGACGAAGAGCTTTACAGAAGACAAGGAAGAGGCAATGCATTCGTCGCTTATGAATCATCCAAGAAGTCTCTCGAATCAGACACTGATGATAATGCTTCAAGGGATGATGAACCAATCGCACTCTGTCTCATGGCAAAAACCTCAAAGGATCAGGTATCAGCAAAACACCGAAAATCAATGATTGAATATTCCTCTGAATACATTGCCTATGCTAAACTTGTTAAGATTGCAAAATCTCAACAAGAAGAGCTTGAAAAACTTGAGATGAATCTCAGGAAAACCGAAGGATTACTGGTCGAAGAGATGGAGAAGAATCAAGAGTTGACTGAAAAGCATGATGCCTTTTCTTCAACGATTGATGATCTTTCCAAACGATATGATTCTCTTACAGTCGACTACGAGAGTTTATCAGATGAACTCCTTAGCAGGAATCAAGAACTCGAGTCGCTGAAAGAGTCTCATAACGTGCTTGCGAAAGAAAATGCTTCTCTCTTCACCGAGCAATCTAACAACCTTCCTGATGATTTTGTGCCTCCTTGCTCAAAATGCCTAGAACGTAGCAATGCTGATTCAAATGCTGAAATATCCAATACTGCCATCGAGAATATTGCAACAACTACGAATGATATTTCTAACCCCTCTTCCGAGGAATCTGTTGCTATCTTTGATGAAAATTGCAGGCTAAAGAACTTGCTTGAGACAGGAATGCTAAAGATCCTCAAAGGACATCAAACACTCTGTGATGTGCTCAAGAAGTCAATACTGCACAAAAATCCCTGAAAGGAAGGATTGGGTTTCGAAAGGAAACTCAACGTTGATGGTACTTACTGGACTCCCGGGCAATATCCTCGAACGAGTTGGGTTCTTGCTAAAAGCAAAACTCTCGAACCTGCACTCCTGTCTGGATATGACACTCCCATTCCTGTTATTTCTGACGAGCCTAATGACTCAAACTACAAATTTTTCAAACAACATAATGGTAAGGTTTTCGCTCGGTATGTTGGAACTAACTGCAGGTCTGGTTCACCCAAGAAGCAAATCTGGGTGAAGAAGTGGATCATTGAAAATTTATCTGTCACTGCTAACCTGAATATGCAGAGCAACTCTCCTCGAGGAAATGACAATCACTCGCAGATTGATGCTGCAACTTCCTCGAATGAATGTCGATTAAACATTCGACAAAAGGATTACATGCGTATCTCCTCAAATCATTATACTCATGTGTCTGGGAACAATTTCAATGCTTACTCATATGATTACTCTCGAAGTGCATAGGTGAACCACAGAAATCAACGACGGAACATCCCTGCTCAGACAAGACAAATGAGGTCTGCGCCATCCACACAAGTGTGGGTTGCGAGAAGGAACTAACTCTTCTTGCAGGAACTCTCTCTCAGGGATTTCATTCGATTATCTTTAGCCCTGAGATCTATCTTGCTGGTGCCGGTTCTTCGTGTTAATTAGTTCTCAGTTTGTTGTTTGTCTTCGAGTTGCCGTGTTTGTGTTTCATCCGATGAACAACTCACTCATAGCTCCTCGTTTGGTGTTTCTTTTTCTTCTGACTGAGTGTTTTGTTTCAGACCCTTTTATCCCTCCATTCTATCTCATCCAAATCTATGATGTCCGTCATGAGCATGCAATTTGATCTGAAGAAGATCTCTCTCCGACGTCCTTGGTCGCGAAAGAAATCAACTTCAAACTTTATCCATTTTGTCTCGAAGCCCTTCTTCAAATCTTTCGGTCACCCGCTCTCTTCCCGAGTTTTTCACAGAAAACGGTTGCCACGTGCCCACAATCTCCACAATCGTGATCGTGTCCGTCGAATGCGGAACGTTCCGCAACTGTGGGCCGTAGATTTCAGAGCGGAAGTTCAGCTCTCCAGCTATAAATATCCCTCATCGTGTCGCGTCTTCTTCTTCAGTTCCACAAACCCTCGTCCACCTCCACCCGAGCCCGAGCTCGAAGCAACTCCGGCGAGAAGCTACGCCATGCAACTCCGGTGAAGTCTCATCGCAGCTGGTCACGCCGGTGCAGTAATCTTCCCTCCCGCATTGCCGTAGTCGATCTAAGTTGCCAAGTTAGGGCACTTGGATCTGGAACTGCTCCTCTCCAACTCTGTTCTTAGGGCAGTTCTTACTGATGCTATTTTCTATGATTTATCTCACTGTGGTAGATCTTTAGGAATCACTAGGATTTGACTGGTACGGTTTGTAGATCTTCCTCGTACTGGTTTTCTTCATCTAGGGTTCATGTGTAACTATCCGAAAGATTAGATAGCTATCGACCTGCCTAGAATTTTTCTGTGGCTAGCTCGTAAAATCTATCGATGATATCTTTCTATTTTACCACGTGTTCCTTGTTGGACTCCTTCAAAAATCATTTTTGTACAAAATATTTCTGTGCATGATTATGACCCTACCCTTTTTCCCTCGCATCTATTTCTATTTCACAGGTTGGTCATGTCACAGTATTCGCAAGAGTATTCAGATTCTGACGAAGAATTGCCTCAGTCTCCATCAAGGTCTGAACGAACAAGAATGACTGGAGGTGGAAAATCTTCGAAGCCACCCAAGGCCCCGAAGAAGAAACACGAGTCTGAACACGAAGAAGATTATGAGGAAATTCCCTCTGCTCATAGTCAGCCCGAGGATGAATTGGTCACAGACGCCCTAACCATCTTCTCCGATGGAAATCCTAAAAAGGGTGGACACGGCAGAGAAAAGAACACCACTGCTGAGATGTCTGATCCTGACAGCTACAGAACTGCACCTGAGGGTGAATCAACGACAGATCGCAACAACAGGCTTCAAAGAATTCGCCACCACTGGGCTGGCAAATGGTACAGATATGAAAATGTTCGCAAGAAGTACCAGATTTTGTTTGCCTTCACACCACCGTGGAATGATTGCATTGCCGAAAACTGCATTGGCCCCGATGATGAAAAAGTCAGACCATCACAACCTTCAAATGCTCACCCCGACTCCCTCAAAACCATCGTTGATTTTCCCGATGAAGTGGCTAAGAGGGCGAAGGCCAAAGCCAAGCGTGAAGCTAGAGAAGCAAAGAAAAACCAAGTTGAAGCCAAAAACATCGCGTTGACCCAGCAAGACGTACAGAAGAAGAAGGAACGAGCATCAGCTTCGAAGGAAAGCAAATCTGGGAAATCTGTTTCCCCTCGTGCACCACAAAAGAAAACTCTCGCCAAGAGAATCAAGAAGTCAGCTCCTGACTCGTCTGATGAGTCATCCAGAGAAGATACCCTTGATGAAATTCCATTGTATGATCGTCCAGCCATTCTCAACAAGCCATCCAAGAGCCCCTCTCCAGTGAAAGTTTTACCCTCTCCAAGGAAGTCACCCAGGCATGCACCAAATTCATATATTGACAAACCTTCGGGTTCTGCAGCTCCGAGAACTTTGACGAGTACTACAGCGAAGAGAAAGCTGCAGTCTGAGGAAAATGCTGATGTGGCTGCCAAGAAGACCAGGGTCACTGTTTGGCCGGAGAAACCCAGGGTGTACCGGGAGGACAACGAGGTGTACTGCGGCCACATGAGGCGGCTTACGCGAGAGGTACTGGAGCGCCTCTCGGCGGGGCTGGGCCTGGAGGAGGGCGCCATGACAGAGGCGTTCGGCGGCGGAGACGACGGCGTGGTGTGCAGAAGTTCAACTTCTACCCACCGTGCCCGCAGCCCGAAATCGCATCTGCTCTGCCTCCACACCCACTGTCATTCCTTTTGCTGCTGTTGCCGCCGGTGATCCCATCCTGTCAACCGCGTATACGGTTGACGGGAGAGCAGGCCTCCGAAACTCTGCCTATCCAGATCCTGTACGGGAGATGAGCGATTAGGTTTTTGGGGAGCGTCTCCTACGCCACTGCTCGCCGTCGTTTGTCTACGTCCACTGCATCGTCTACATCCGCGTCGCCTTCGTCACCACCATGGCCACCGAAGCTGACCAACTCGCCGCCAAAAACTTGGAGCCGAGAAGAAGGCCGCCGAGGACGCCGTCGCCGCCACCGCCGTGGCTTCGTCATGGCCTACTAGAGGGTATAACTCATTTATCCCGCTCCTTTTTATTTCTGTGTTAGCCGTACTAGCTATCATTATATGTAGATGTGTCTACTGTTTGCGTAGTATGTGCTTATGTCGTCGAATATCAGTATATGTTCAGTACTGTCAAAGAAAAAACTTGCTCTTCTTCCGTAAAAAAATCTTCTAAAAATGCCAAACCCAATCGTTGCATAAAAGTTCATACCGTGCTTTTATGTTTACGAGCTAAAGTTCTAGCGCATGAAAGAGGGGCTGGTTGGGGAGGACCTTATTCCATCTTTAGGGAGACGCCACCGTCTCGTCTTCCTGAACAGGACATAAACCCTAAACGACAGAAAAAACACCAAAAAACGGAGCAAGATCCCTCCCGCTGGCAAGGGCCACGGTCCACCACGTCTCCATGGCCCTAGGTCCACTGTAGATGAGGCAGGACGACGGCGACACCGGCGGGAGGCAGAGAAACCCTAGCTTTTCTTCTTCTTGAGGAGGCGACTGCTGTGTTAGTTGAGGAGTTAACAGTGTGCGTTAGTCAAACTTAGGCAAAACAAAAGTGAAAGTTGTATTCATGAAATTGAACTGACATTTGATCGAAAACAAATTCAACATCACCCAAAAATTACAACACACTAGATATGCCCTCGGTGAGAGGGCAACCCACATATTCGCCGCAGCCGTAAATTAGCGAGAGGGCGCGGGCCGCGGTTGCACAATGGAGATATCGTTACGCTGCTGCTCGTCGTCTCGTTCAGGCCATCCATCGGCACCATGGAGAGTCATCGCATCAATCTGTGGGTTTGGAGAGGAGCCGCCACCAGAGTAGCCAGGAGGCTATCTTGTCGTCTTAGAGACGAGAAGAAGAGAGGGAATAGAAGGGAACATGGAGCGCCGGTGGTTCCACGAAACAACAACCATGAGAATTGTGGCGTCGCTGGAGAAATCTAGGTGTCGGTCGCTGGAGGTGGTCTCACGACGGGGAATGTACGAGTCAGGTCGTAGAGGATTTTCCCCCTTCCGGACCTCTTTCCCACCAATCCCTCCCCGCCCCCCAACTTTCACTAGGATCACACCTCATCCCAAATCGTGTTGCTCGGACCAGGGTGGTATGAAGAATATGGTTCAGGAATTCTATGGGAATTTATTCACATCAGAACCTTGTATCGCTTCAGATGAGGTTCTTGATGCGATACCACATAAAGTTGATGCGGCAATGAATGATAGTCTCTGCCGCCCCTTTGCAAAGGATGAGATCAAAACCGCTCTGTTTGAGATGGGCCCGACGAAAGCGCCGGGTCCAGATGGATTCCCAACTTTGTTCTACCAAACACACTGGGACTTTCTTAAACATGACATCTGTGCTGTTGTACGAGGCTTTCTAATGGGGGAAACAATTCTTGAGAGCCTGTGTGATTCTATGATTGTTCTTATTCCAAAGATATCAGACCCAGAGCACCTCACCAATTTCCACCCTATAAGTTTGTGCAATGTTATGTACAAGATTGCATCAAAGGTCTTAGCGAATAGACTTAAGGTGTTTCTGCCAAACATTGTTCCACAGTATCAGAGTGCTTTTGTTCCGCAAAGGTTGATTACAGATAGTGCTCTGATTGCGTATGATTGCTTGCATACCATCCGGAGACAACACTCCAAACGCCCTTATTTTGCACCCAAGTTGAACATGATGAAAGCCTACGACCGTGTCGAGTGGTCTTTCCTCCATGACTGCCTGAGTAAACTGGGCTTTACTCCACGATGGATTGACATGGTGATGCGGTGTGTCACGACTACTAGATATGTAGTCAGAGTTAATGGGGAGCTCACTGATCCAGTTGTCCCATCGCGTGGTATTCGACATGGGGATCCCATCAGCCACTATCGCTTCCTTTGCACTGAAGGTTTATCATGTCTGTTGCAGCAAAAGGAGCGCCTTGCTGAGCTACATGGTTTACTTAATGGTCGACATGGCCCTCCAATCTCACATCTACTTTTTTGCAAACGATGGTATCTTTTTTGCAGAGAGTGATCGTTGTATAGTGGAGGCATTGCGTGACACTCTGATGGCATACTGTGATGCCTCTGGTCAGAAGATAAATTTTAGGAAGTCCTCGATTTTCTTTGGCTCTAGGTGTTCGTACAGTGTTAAACAAGAGGTAAAGAACATACTACAAGTTCACAATGAAGTACTACAAGACACATACCTTTGTATGCCTACTGAGATAGGCCGAGCTGTTTGTGGTTCTTTTAACTTCTTGCTCGACCGTGTGTGGAAGAGCATACATGGATGGACTGGCCGACCCTTGTCTAGGGCCGGTAAGGAAGTAAGCTTGAAAGCGGTTGTATAGTCCATACCGACTTATGTTATGAGTTGCTTCCAGGTTCTTGTGTCAACGCGTGACAAGATGAGAAAGTTCATTGCTGACTATTGGTGGGGCATTGAGGATGGCCGAAAAAAGATGCACTGGCGCAGTTGGGCACGGCTATTCACCGAGAAGTTCCTTGGCGGTATAGGTTTTCATGATTTTGTGCTCTTCAACCAAGCAATGCTGGGGAAGCAGAGCTGGCGCTTATTGACTGACCCATCCTCGTTGTGTGGTAAGGTCCTTAAGGGAAGATACTTTTCGGACTGTGATTTTATGGACGCAACTTGTCCCAAAGCAGCATCCTTTACCTGGCGTAGCATTCTGTTTGGCAGAGAGCTACTCCCTCTGTCCCATAATATAAGACGTTTTTTGACACTACACTATACTAGTGTCAAAAAATGTCTTACATTATGGGACGGAGGGAGTAGTTTTGAAAGGCTTGAGTTGGCTGGTGGGTATAGGAAACAACATTAAGTTGTTGGATCATAATTGGATTCTAGGCCACCCAGCAGGGTCTTTTCGTACTCTGATCCCTATTCCTGAGGGAGAGACAGTAGATTTCCTCCTTACTGTTTATCGAAAAGCTTGGGACAAAGGGGTAGTCCGAAGTGTTTTTCCAGAGATGATGGTCAATGTAGTGTTACAGATTCCACTCAATGTGTGTGTGGTGGATGATTTTGTTACCTGGCCTCATGATCGCTTTGGATCCTACTTAGTCAGATCGACATATAAGATAGCCAACACTGAGGAATTTCATGATACTCGTAACTCTAGTGGCCATGGTGTGCAATCAGACTTTGGTGCTGGAGAGAAATGTTGGCAAGCTCTTGGGAAGGTCAATGCTTCGGGGAAGTTGAAGATTGTTCCCTGGAGATTGGCTCACGGTTGTCTGCCGACAGGCAGTTAGTTGCTACGACGCCATATTCCGAATGCAGGGGCATGTGTTGTTTGTGGCAGAGAAGAGCGGGCTGAGCATCTCTTCCTATTTTGCCATTTCGCGTGCCAGGTATGGAGATTGATGAAGCAGAATTTTGGCTTCCATCTATGCCTGAAAGGTTTTGTACTTCATACCAAGCAGTGGACTTTTGATTTCCTTCAGCGAGCGCCCTCTCTCGAGGTCACAGCTTTGGTGGTAACAATTTGACACATTTGGGAGGCCCGAAATGATGCAAGAAATAATGCGGTCAAGATGCATCCTCACAGAGTGGCTGGGAAAGCTTTGGCTTATGTTGACTTCATAGTACAGTATTTGTGGTACGACTGCAATTGCTTCAAGGCGTGATACCCCAAGATCTCCTGTTAAATGGGTTCCGCCGCCGGTTGATGCAGTGGCGGTTAATGTGGATGCCGCACTCTTCAAGGATTTTCGACGGATGGGAATTGGTGTGGTAATCAGGAACCACATCAGAGATTGCTTGTTGGCTTGCCACGAGCACGTTGACGAGCTTACCGCCCCAGAACTAGCTGAAGCACTGATGCTACGACGTGCGGTGGCTCTTACCCGTCAGGAAGGCTTGCCAAAGGTCGTTTTTCAGTCAGACTATTTGTCCGTTATCCAAAGAACCAATGCTTCGACAGTTGATCGCTCGCCAGTGGGGCTCATCACTGCTGATATCAAGGAGTTGGTGTCATTCTTCTCGTCCGTTCGCTTTAGTCATGTAAATCATTGGTTCGAATGTCGCGGCACATACTCTAATTACATCTTCTGAGTCCTCTAGTGAGTCTATTTTTCATGTAACCCCTGATTGTATCTGGAAGACACTCTCTCTTGATTATCCTTGATCAATCAAACACGATATTCCTCAATAAAGAAAAATCTCCAGCCATACTCTCACAACTCAGTGCAAAGATCTGACTGTCGGTGTAGCAAAGTTCTTTGCTCGCTCGGATCCAATAATTGTTAACACTAACATCGTATACACCAAATCAATCAGTCTGAACCTGATTGATTTTTTGCGCTTGTGTCCAAAACTAACATGTACTAGCACGTACACATTGCTATTTTGCCGGGAGGAACTGTCTCGTACGTGTCGTACTTTAAAAAGGGTACATGCTATTGTTGTCCTCAGTTTTACATCTAATAATCTCCATCCTTACCATGTTAAGTCAACACCATAATCTTATATACCTAGACGGGATTGCTAAATCTCAGACGAGATCTTACATGGAGATCATGGAGATCCATGTAAGATTTTCTTTTATTTTTTTATTTTTGTATGTTCTATCACTTGACTGAAATCTCAGTCAATCGACTGAGATACTATATTTAAATCGTTCATCGCTACTTCCTTTATTATCTTAACATGCACATATGTCATCTCATTAAAAGCCCATCACAACATGCATGCTAGCATGAGAGAAACTTCTTCATTATTAGTTGATCTCATGCACACATCTCACCTTACCACACATGTCACCTCATCAAAGGTCCACTCAACATACATGATAAAACGTATTCCATTACATTATGCCACTTATGTTTAAAATATTTTTCGCTACAAATAATCAAATACAATATATAATATTCATTTGTAGTTTTATTTTATATATTATTACTTCAACTATGCATGTTTCATACAATCATATCACTAAATATATTGTAATTGATTCTTGCGGTAACGCACGGGGTATTCTCTAATAGTATGTATGATGCACACCTAACTAAACCAAAACAACAACTACCTTCGATCCATAACAAGTATCGCAGTTTTAAACTAACCCCAATTCAAAACTACAACACTTATTAATTTGCATCGGAGGGAGTATAAAACATTTCTCACCGCACAGCCGGCGTGGTGAGCAATCTTCAAATCATTAAAAGGAATATTTCTCAAAACAAAACAAAAACTAATAAATAACTAAAACATCGGGCGCGGCAAAGCGCGCAGTACAAATATGCGCCCGGCCGGCACATAGATGCAAAAGGCGCGAGAGCTGCACAAATATAAATCTTGAGCTGGTTGATTCGAGGTATGGCGGGGGTGGTGCAGAGCGTGCAGGTGCTGGCGTCCTCGCTGGATGCGCTCCCGCCGGAGTTAGTGCGGCCCGAGCACGAGCGGCCGCGCGCCACCACTTTCCGCGGGGCCTCACCGCTGCAGATCCCAGTGGTCGACATGTCCTTGCCGGACGCCGGCTGCCGCATGGTGGAGGCGGCGAGGGAGTGGGGGATCTTCCACGCGGTGAACCACGGCGTGCCGGCGGATGCCGTGGCGGAGCTGCAACGCGTGGGGCGGGAGTTCTTCGCGCTCCCGCAGGAGGAGAAGCAGCGGTACGCCATGGATCCGGCCTCGGGGAAGACCGAGGGCTACGGCTCCACCGTCCAGAGGAGCCCCGGCGACAAGAAGATGTGGTCGGACTTCTTGTTCCACAGCATCTCGCCGCCGGCCGCGGTGAACCACGGCTTCTGGCCGGAGAAACCCAGGGGTTACCGGGAGGCCAACGAGGCGTACTGCGGCCACATGAGGTGGCTGATCCGGGAGGTACTGGAACGCCTCTCGGCGGAGCTGGGCCTGGAGGAGGGCGCCATGGCGGAGGCGTTCGGCTGCGACGACGACGGCATGGTGCTCATGCAGAAGGTCAACTTCTACCCGCCGTGCCCGCAGCCGGAGCTCGTGCTCGGCTTCGCGCCGCACACCGACCTGTGCGCGCTCACGGTCCTCGTAGCCAACGACGTACCGGGCCTCCAGGTGTCCAAGGACGGCCTCTGGTACGACGTGGAGCACGTGCCAGGTGCCCTCATCGTCAACGTCGGCGACCAGATCGAGGCAAGCTAACACTCCATTTGTTCTTCGCTTTGATCGTACCGTCTCGTCAAGTGAACGTCCGAGAATGTGTTTGTGGCAGATCTTGAGCAACGGGACGTACAAGGCGGTGCTGCACCGGGCGACGGTGAGCAGGGAGAAGACGCGGATGTCGTGGCCGGTGTTCGTGGAGCCGCGGCGAGAGTACGTCGTCGCGCCGCACCGGCGCCTCGTCGCCGGCGAGATCCCTGCCAAGTACGACTACAAGGGCAAGACGTTCGAGGACTACATGTACTGCAAGATCAACAAGCTACCGCAGTAGTCGATGGATCGATCGTCGTCCGAGCCGCCGTCCATGCATGCATTGCTTGCACGCATGAGCAAATGTTCGTTGTGATATCATCATTCACCAATAAATCTCGTTCATACGTGATCATAATAATATTATCATCCTTGTAAGTTAAGATTTTGGTTCTTTTCTCTTCTTTATCTTCACCGGCCGTGTGGTCCGTGTGAGTTCGTTTCATTATCCTTATATCAACCATCACCTCGTACCAGCCGATAAGTCATGGCGCCAGAAAAGAGACGCTGCAGCTCCCCTGATGTTGCAGCCGCGCCTTCCCGTCACTGAAATCCATTATTAACTACTCTCGCACACCGACACATTGATTTGATATCCTAATCAATGGAGGTGAAAGTGATGAATGGAAGGGGGGGGGGGGGGGGGGGGGGGGGGGGGGATTGTCTCTGTTTTTTCTAGAACAGGCATTTGTCTCTCTCTGGTGAGCATTGAGGCAGCAGGATCGTCTTCACGTGTTGCGGTTTTCTTCTCGGAAGTGTCTATTTCTATTTCACATTCAACTGAAAACAAACTGACCTCAACAAAAAAATAAAATCAGCCAATAAAAACATGACAATTGTATGTATGAAACCGAACTGTCATTCGACTGAAAACAAATTCATCATCGCTCACATACTTCAACCCACTCAATTCTTGGGGACTGATATCGCAAAGATGGTGGACGCAACATCCTTGGGCTTTTTCCCCTCGAGCCATGGGGAGTGCCAGAAGCGTGCCGTCCGCCTGTCTCCCATGGTGATAGTCGTAGTAGCGTAGAAAAGCTCAAGAGGCTATGCTGGATCTCAGATGGATCCAGTGGATTAACATGGAGGCTGGACTATCGGTCCAGCATATTCGAGAATTTTGCGAACTCTGGGAGAAGATAAGCAGGGTACACCTTCAGGTTGATCGGCCTGATGACATCAAATGGAACCTCTTGGCAAACGGCAAATACTCATCCGCCTCGGCTTACAAGGCGCAGTTTGCCGGGGCAGTGGCAACCAACATGACGAAGGTGGTTTGGGGGAACTGGGCGCCTCCAAAGTGTAAGTTCTTTGCGTGGCTTGTTATCAAGGATAGGGTGTGGACGGCTGACCGTTTGCAGCGACGAGGATGGCCGAATTGCAATTTATGCCAACTATGCAAGAGGGAGCTTGAGACGGCGGCGCATTTACTGTTCAGGTGCAAGTACTCCACCCGCATATGGAACGCGGTGAGATGCTGGCTGGATGCGCCCGAGCTGGACACTATCGCATGGGCAGGGATCCCAACGGTCCAAGAGTGGTGGGCTAGGACTGCTCGGGCGTGGGCACCGGAGAAAGGCCGTATCCTCACTTATATCGCTCGTATCGGGAGGTTTGGAAAGAGAGAAATGCGAGTGTGTTCCAGAAGAAATCTTCTATGCCAACAACTGTGTTCGAGGGCATCAAAGTTGAGGCCAAAAATTGGGTTTTGGCCGGGGCTAAACATTTGGGATCATTGATGCCGCGAGAGTAGGCTCTGTTTTCTATCATTTGTGGAGGAGTAATGACCCTCTTGAGACTTGGTTACTCTCTTCTTCTTTTTTAATGAGATGAGGCAAAGCTTTTGCTTCCGTTTCAAAAAAAAATAATCTTGGGGACTAAAAGCGAACCATTAGGAAAAAAAATCCAGGCTAAGATGCAAAAAAACAAAACAGTACATAAAGTCATATACAACGACTACAAATCGGTTAAACGACACACTGACAATAGTAATTCTGGGAGAACAATAATGAATAATAAAAAATTCCAAGCTAGTATGGAAAGAATTCCAATAGCAATTCAAGTTAACTGTAACAAAAATATAAATTGTAACTTTGTACCTCAAAATTATAAAAGCTAAAAAACGACAATAGTAATTCTCACATAACAAGAATGAATCGCTAAAAAAAGAATCTAATTAGAAAAGGAAGTCTCGGAGACATAACCCAAAAACGAGCAGAGACAAAAAAAAATTATGGTTAGCATGAAAATGATATAACCCAATATACAAAAAATATAGTGAAGACAAAATGATGCAGCCATCACAATGCACAGGCGAATAGAAGGTGAAAAAACTTTAGACAACTGAATTTTTGCATGAATCACAATGCGAGATCTGAAGACCAAAAATTTGGAATGGAAGCAAACTGAAACAAGTCAAATGAAAATTAGCGATGATAAAATGGTAAGAACAAATCAAAGTTGTTGGATTTGGTAGTTCTCCATTGACTTCTCTATCTCTTTGCATTTGTTCCTAAATGGGTGTTTGATTCTCCAAATGGGCAGGGGCTGGCCATTTCTCAAGAACAATGGCTAAGGCTATTGATACTAGATTGCATGTTGATAGGTTTCAACGATATTTATTTCAGGCAAAAATTATGATTTCAAACTGAACTAACATGTGCTTCCAAACGACACCAACCCGTGCTACCAAATAAACTAACTTGTGCCTCCCGCGAGTAAGCACACATGTGCTTTCTGCACCGCAAGAAAGCACAGATGTGCTTCCACGGGAGTGTCAAATACAACTGTTCTCCCCAAATGAACAAATTCATGCTTCCGCGGAAAGCGTGAAGCACACTTTTCAAGTGAACTACCTCGTGCTTCCTGGGGAGCGTGAAATACACATGTGCTCCCGATGAGGCACAACTACACAGAACGACACATATGCTCCACGCAAAAGCACAACGCACATGTGCTTTCGACAGATAAAAAACAAAAAATAGAAAATCAAAAGAAAATAAAAAAAATAAGAAAAATAAAAACAAAACAAAAGATCGAAGAAAAAATGCATCCTAATGCGAGAAGCATTCAGCGCGTGACACGTGGTGGTGCTGGGGCGACCCAGAAAACTGTCCCCTGTAACGTGTCGCCAGGGGTAACCCCAATTAAATTTTCCGCGGGCAGCATGTTGTGGGGATAAGCTATGGGTCTAGCGAATTGTATGGAACGTCGCCTCAAGCACGAGACTGTTGGGCCGGCCAAGGTTCCTGCACATTGTCAATTTTTTCTCCTCTGTTTTTCCATTCGTTTGGTTCTTTTTTCATATTTTCAAAAAGAATCTAAAATACGTATATTCCAAAACTAAAATGTACTTAAAAACTTTAGAACCATGAATTTGAAAAATATTAACAAGGTATAAAAAATTTTGTTAGCACAGTTTTAATAAGTGTTGATAACATTCAAAAAAAATATTCGTGACAATGAAAAAATGTTTCGTGTTTCAAATAAATGCATGTGAAATTTTAGAAAAAATTATACAGTATAAAAAATGTTTGTGTAATGTAAAAATATGTTTCTTACCACTAAAAGAAGTATGTGACATTTTAAATAAAAAATTCCTGCATTTAGAAAACGTTTGTGGCATTTTAAGAAACGTTTATACAATGTAAAAAAAGTTCTTGTAGTTTTAATAAAATGTATTTCCATTAAAAAATGTAGGTGACATTTTAAAGTAATATAGGTGTTACCAAAAAATGTCCGTAAATTTTCTTAAAATGTTCACATATTTAAAAAATGTTTATTGCAATTAAAATAAAATAGAACATGTATTTGAAAAATGTTACCATGTATTCGACAAAGTTTTCAAAACATGTATTTTTAAAAAAATATATACATCATGTATTTGAAAAACGTCCAGCGTGCATAAAAAATGTTTCACGTGTGCACTAAAAATATACATTGTGTGCTGAGAAAAAGTAGATATGTATTAAAAAAGAAAATCAGTAAAAACCGATAAAGAAACAAAAATAAAAGCAAAGAAACCAACCAAAAGAAAACCAAATTATAACGAAGAAAGACAAAAAAGCCGAAGAAAACCAATGAAAAACAAAAAATAACAAAGTATAATGTAGAAAAAAAACCAACGAAAATAAAATAAAATGATAAACAAAACCTGAAGAAAACTGGAGCAGAATGAACCTACAGCCCACACGAGCGGTAGCTAGCGGATCTGCCCTTGATAGTCGCTCGTCGGTAGGTGATTCTATTAGGACATGACATACCTCTCGCGATGTTCTAATTCATGATGACCCCACGCATCACCCGTGCCGTGACAAACCTGTGGTGAGCTCATGAGTTTGCTGCAAAGTTTTTTTTGAGTTTGCCGCAGAGTTCGTGAGACACAGAAAGTGAGGGACGGAGTGGACCGAATTTCATGTTATTTTTATAAGAAAATGGGCTTAATTGCTGCACGTTTGCAATACAAATGCAAAAGTGAGTGAGGGTCACTTTGGTTGTTGGCCCGGCCTGAATGCTTAGTGGGCCAAAATAAGGAGAAGGGCACTGAGTTTTTAGAGGAACGTGACCCACGCAAATATATTAACGAGGATTATCGTGCTGCGGCCACAACTTCGACTTCACGGCAACAAAACAATGAAAGACTACCGCGCGGACACTCCGTAGAAGAGCAGACTACCAAAATCAATGCCACGACCCTGACATCGACCACCCTCGTTATCGTTGCCACAGAAGTCTCGACGCCAACACTCCTGTCTTCCACCGGACCCGCTGGCCGCTTGCCAACCGCTACATCACTCACCTCCATGCACCCACTGGTCACTCCGCCTAGGAACAAGCCCCCGGGGGTGGCATGACGCAAGGGCACTATCATCGTCTGATCACGAGTAGATCCAAGGTTTCCCCTGATTTGTCCAAGAGGCCTCCGTGACATCTCCAAGAAGAAAAAGCGGCACCCAATTATGCGCTTTTTATACAAAATATAGGCTAGGCCTCCCCCCCTCAATTTTTTAGATAAAAGACCGAGGCCCGGCGTTAAATCAATGACGCCCTTACAGACCGATAGGCCACGAAAGCAACACAAAACAGAAAAAGAACAGAGCAACATAACAGCTCAAGATACAAAACACACAAGAAACAACTAATCCGCCGCCGCCATAAACGTGCTGAAGAGAAGAGAAACCATGGAGGGTGATCCAATGCCGGAGGAAGCCCGTTTGTCATCAAGACCCTGAGAACACACACGGCTGGCACGCCCTCTGATTCCGCCTCCGAAGAGGGCACACCCTGCCCTCTCGCCCTGGCTCGTAGGGCGTCGCGCCGTCGGAAGGCGGAGATGCTCCACCCGAGCACGTATGGACATGGCACATCCGGTGGCCTAAAGGGATGAAGACAGGAACGAGTGCCTCACCTCACAGAGCCACCACACACAGGGGCCACTCACCGTCGACACAAATTGCAGCATAAGACCCAAGCTGTTGAACCGGAGGCCAAGTAGACGCCGGGAAAGAATGGCATCCACCCCTGCCACGAGAGTGCTGCCCCATGAATAACACCGGACGCCATGGCGGCCAAACCTCCGTGCAAGAGCCGAGCCCGCCACCCCACAGTCCAAAGGGGGCGCCTTCAAGAAGGTGACGACGCCAGAGCGTCGCCGCCGCCCAAATGGAGGATTCCTGGTTTTCACCAGGGATACATGGGCGAGGGAAAGGGATGGACCTCAATGTCGCCCACAAGAGGGAAAACGCGCCCGCAGCGCTGTCGACGTCGTGGCCGTCACCGTCGGCCAAGGGTTTCCCTCGGTCCGCTCCCTCGGCCCTAAGCACACCACCCAGCCTGCAGGCCCGACGAACCAGAGGACGCCGGAGTCCCGAGCAGATGGGGCTCGCCGGGCCGCGTGCTGGTACGTCTCCATCGTATCTACTTTTCCAAACACTTTTGCTCTTGTTTTGGACTCTAATTTGCATGATTTGAATGGAACTAACCCGGACTGACGCTGTTTTCAGCAGAACTCCCATGGTGTTGTTTTTTGTGCAGAAATAAAAGTTCTTGGAATTGGATGAAACTTTTTGGAGATTTTTTATGGAATAAATAAAAAATACTGGAGCCAAGATATACTGGAGGGGGGCCACTGGCTGCCCACGAGGCACCAGGGCGCGCCACCCCCCCCCCAGGCGCGCCCTGGTACCTCGTGGGGCCCACGTGGCTCCGCTGACCCTAATCTCAGGCCTATCAATTCACAATTCCAGAGAAAAAAATAGGAGAGGAAGTTTCATCACGTTTCACGATATGGAGCCGCCGCCACCTCCTGTTCTTCATCGGGAGGCCAGATATGGAGTCCGTTCAGGGCTCCGGAGAGGGGGATCTTCCGGCATCGTCATCATCAACCATCCTCCATCACCAATTTCATGATGCTCACCGCCGGGAGTGAGTAATTCCTTCGTAGGCTTGTTGGACGGTGATGGGTTGGATGAGATTTATCATGTAATCGAGTTAGTTTTGTTAGGGCTTGATCCCTAGTATCCACTATGTTCTGAGATTGATGTTGCTATGACTTTGCTATGCTTAATGCTTGTCACTAGGGCCCGAGTGCCATGATTTCAGATCTGAACCCTTTATGTTTTCATGAATATATTTGTGTTCTTGATTCGATCTTGCAAGTTATATGCACCTGTTACGTGTCATGATCCGCATACCCCAAGGTGACAATAATTGGGATTCTTTCCGGTTATTACCGTAGTTTGAGGAGTTCATGTATTCACTAAGTGTTAATGCTTTGTTCCGGTTCTCTATTAAAAGGAGGCCTTAATATCCCTTAGTTTCCTTATGGACCCCGCTGCCACGGGAGGGTAGGACAAAAGATGTCATGCAAGTTCTTACTATAAGCACGTATCACTATATACGGAATACATGCCTATATTACATTGATGAATTGGAGCTAGTTCTGTGTCGCCCTAGGTTATGACTGTTACATGATGAATGTTATCCAATGTAATCACCGATCCAATGCCTACGAGCTTTTCACATATTGTTCTTTGCTAAGTTACTACTGTTGGTACTACTGTCACAATTGCTACAAAACTATTGCTGCTACCGTTACCATTACTGTTACTATTATTGCTATTGCTATCAAACTACCATACTACTGTGCTACTGATCACTCTGCTGCAGATATTTAGTCTCCATGTGTGGTTGAATTGACAACTCAACTGCTAATACTTGCAAATATTCTTTGGCTCCCCTTGTGTCGAATCAATAAATTTGGGTTGAATACTCTACCCTCAAAAACTGTTGCGATCCCCTATACTTGTGGGTTATCAAGACCTTTTTCTGGCGCCGTTGCCGGGGAGCATAGCTTTATTTGCTGAGTCACTTGGGATTTATATCTATTGATCACTATGAAGAATCTGAAAGACGCTAAGACCAAGATCGTTCCCTCTAAGATGAGGGGAGGTAAGGCACTGCCATCTAGCTCTGCACTTGATTCACCTTTTGTTTTGAGTAAGCTTGCAACACCACCACCTGCTATTAATTCTGATATGTCGCAAGTTATTGATGATACTACTTTTGCTATGAACGATATTACTAGTACTATGCTTGATAACACTGTGCCACTTGGTGAATTCCTTAATGAACAACTTGCTAAAGCTAAAGAAATTGAGAATGCTGAAAATGTTGAAACTCTTGAGAATTATGATCCACCTATTATGCCTAGCTCTCCTACTAGAGTTGAATCACCTGATGAACATGTCTTTGATAGGGAGACGGCTAGAGCCATTCTTGCTTGTAATGATAGAGATGAAGTTATAAAATTGCTTGTTGAGATGAAAGAAAAATCTATGAGGGAGAGAATGAAATATGATCCTAAATTTGCTACCTCTCACATATTTGTTACTGATAAGGATTATGAATTCTCTGTCGATCCTGAGTTAATTACTTTGGTTGAATCTGATCCTTTTCATGGTAATGAAACTGAAACTGTTGTGGCACATCTTACTAAATTAAATGATATAGCCACCTTATTTGCTCATGAGGAAAAAATTCGATATTACTATATTCTTAAGTTGTTTCCTTTCTCGCTAAAAGGTGATGCTAAGACATGGTATAATACTCTTGCTCCTCGTTGTGTGTGTAGTCCCCATGATATGATTTACTACTTCTCTGAAAAATATTTTCCTGCTCATAAGAAACAAGCTGCCTTACAGGAAATATTTAACTTTGTGCAAATTGAAGAAGAGAATCTCCCTCAAGCTCGGGGGAGGCTTCTCCAATTACTTAATGCTTTGCCTGATCATCCTCTTAAGAAAAATAAAATACTTGATATCTTCTATAATGGACTAACCGATGCTTCTAGGGACTACCTAGATAGTTGTGCGAGTTGTGTTTCAGGGAAAGGACCATTGAACAAGCCGAGGAACTATTGAATAATATATTGAAGAATAATAATGATTGGACACCTCTTGAACCACCGCCTAAACCACTCCAAAGAATAGGGGTATTTTATTTCTCAGTCCTGAAGATATGCAAGAAGCAAAGAAATGTATGAAGGAAAAAGGTATTAAAGCTGAAGATGTTAAGAATTTGCCACCTATTAAAGAAATATATGGTCTTGACACACCACCACAGGTGGTAGAGGTAAATTCTTTTATAAAGTTTGATGAAGGTGATATTTCTTATAACAAACCTCCTAGTCAATGTTTGTATGAATTTGATAATTATATTATTAAGCAAGATCATTTCAATGCAAACGTTATGAAACAATTGAAACGAAATACCTACATGATTGATCACTTGAGTGACTTGTTGTTTAGAATTGTTAATGATGTCAAAGGTGTAAGTAAACATGCATCTATGGTTCAAACCCAATTAGAACAAGTTGCTAAATCTCAAAGTGAATTGCTCAATGAAATGAATAACAATATGAATGATCATGCTATTAGAGTAATGACTAGAGGAGGTAGAATGACTCAGGAGCCACTTTATCCTGAAGGTCACCCTAAAAGAATTGAACAAGACTCTCAAAGAATTAATGTTGATGCACCTAGTCCATCTAAAAAGAAAAAGAAAAAGAAAAATGATAGGACTTTGCATACTTCTAGTGAACCTGAGGTAGAAAAACCCTCTGAGAATAATAATGATGTTTCTATTTCCGATGCCGAAACACAATCTGGTAATGAACATCCACCTAGTGATAATGATAATGATAATGATGATGCTCATGTGGATGCCCAACCAGATAATGACAAAGAACCTGATAATGATGTTGAAATAGAACCTGTTGTTGATCTTGATAACCCACCTTCTAAAAATAAACATTACGATAAAAGAGACTTCGTTGCTAGAAAACATGGTAAAGAAAGAGAACCATGGGTCCAAAAACCCATGCCCTTTCCTCCTAAACCATCTAAGAAAAAGGATGAGGAAGAATTTGAACGCTTTGCTGAAATGCTTAGGCCAGTCTTTTTGCGTGCTCGTTTGACTGATATTTTGAAAATGCCTCCTTATGCTAAATACATGAAAGACATTGTCACAAATAAAAGAAAGATGCCTGAAGCTGAAATTTCTACCATGCTTGCAAATTATTCTTTTAAGGACGGAGTACCTAAGAAACTAGGAGATCCAGGAATACCAACTATACCATGCTCCATTAAAAGAAATTATGTCAAAACTGCTTTGTGTGATTTTGGAGCCGGTGTTAGTGTTATGCCTTTCTCTGTATATAAAAGACTTGATTTGAATAAACGCACTCCCACTGAAATATCATTGCAAAATGGCTGACAAATCAACTGCCATTCCTATCGGTGTTTGTGAGGATGTGCCCGTTGTAGTTGCAAATGTTACTATCCTAACAGACTTTGTTATACTTGATATGCCTGAGGACGACAATATGTCGATTATCCTTGGTAGATCCTTTTTGAATACTGCAGGGGCTGTTATTGATTGCAACAAAAGCAAGGTCACTTTTCATATCAATGGTAATGAACATACGGTGCACTTTCCGAAGAAACAATTTCAAGTAAATGGTATTCATATTATTGAAAAGACTCCGACAATTGCTATTGGAAGTTTTCAAGTCCCTCTTCCTACTGTCAAGAAGAAATATGAAACTCTTATAATTGGGGAGATGCATATCCCCGTTGAGGTAACTTAGTGTTATACGAAAATTCTTCGGTCTCATGTCACTCGGAAATGGTTTGTTAATAAGACTTGATCAACCTTATTAATGGATTCTTTTTGAGAGGCATGTGGTTGATGAATTTAGTAAGCACAACTTTCTGTACCTACTTTTTTTCTTTGTTATTTTTAGTTTAATACAATAAAATGCCATGATTATCCTATTTTCTAAATTATCCGTGCAATAAAAAAGTGCCCAGAAATAAAACTGCTCAGAATGCAATAAAATTTTGACATGAATTTTTATACAATATTTAAGAATTTTTGGCACTAGACACATACCAGGGGGGTGCCCCAGGTGCCCATGAGGCACCAGGGCGCGCCACCCCCCCTGGCGCGCCCTGGTGGCTCGTGGGCCGCACAGGGACCCCCTCACTTATCCCTTCAGCCCACTTCGTCTCTTACCTCTAGCAAAAATTCCTGGTAGCTCTCTCTCTCTCGTGTTCTTGCTCCCAAACCTGAGATTTTCGATCTCTTTGCTCGGAGCTCCGTTTCCAAAACTGTTTTGGGAGATTGCTACTTGGTATGTGACTCCTCCATTGCTCCAATTAGTTTTTGCTCTAGTGGATTATATTTTGCATAATTAGCTACTATTAGTGCTACTGAAAATGAGCTTGCATGTTGAATTCTTTGAGTTCCAAGTAGTTTGAATGTTTGATATGGCCTCTAGGCACTTGTATGAGTAGTTGCTATCAACTTTGTGAAGTTTTGTTAACATCTTTTTGTGGCCCAAAAATTTTCAGAAATTTGTTCTTAGGAAAATGAATATCTTCCGGAGAAGTTGTTCGAAGCGGACCACCAAGGGAGTCCTTGGGCACTCCTTGGACAGCGACCTCAACATTCCGCGTAGGACGGAGGTCCGGCCGTGCGAATGGCCGCACAATGCCTTCATGAACGAAGCCGGATTCTACCAAGAGTTCGCGCAATTCGTTGCAAATGCCGGATTGACCGACTTCCTCGCAGATGAGTGTGACCAGCACCACATCCTTACAAATTCCTTTGTGCAAAATTTTCATTTCCTAAATAGGCTCGAACCCCCTGAGGTGCGCTTTGATTATATGCTGAACATCATTAGATACCACTTGCTGAATTTTGTGAGATATGTTTGATTCCCTTTAATGGGGAAATAAGAGAGCCTTGACCGGAGGAGTTTGAGGGCTTCCTCCACACTTTAACTGTGGGAGAGGGAAGGGCGTGTCAAAATCCCATGCCACTAGCTTGCAATTTCCCGCTGTTCATTACTTTGCTTTATTCATAGTGAAATGCTTGACTGCTAGAGAGCAAGGTGGTGCGCTATGTGCACCTAACTTTGCCATTTTACGCCGTGCACTGCATAATGACAACACTTTTAACCTAGGAGCTATCATTGCACGCCGCCTGCACACTAATAGGACTATGGGTAAAATTCATGGTGATATTTATGCTACTCGCCTAGCGAGACGTTTTAATGTTAACATACGCCCACATGATTACTTGTTGCCCGGAGTTTACTTAGATCACCAGTCCATGAGGGACCACCACTTTCTTGATGAACCTGAGCCTCCTCACCACATTCGTTATAACTTGATTTTTAGTGAGGATACTCGTGATATTATTCCGTTGCCTGCACCTACTTTGTTTGATTCTCATGCCAGGAACGGATATACCGTTATGCCACCGGACATCGTTGCTTACCGGAACGCACTGGCAGCGACAGAGGAGGAGGCCCAGGATTGGGACGCTCGGGTGCCGCCGCCTCAGCAATTTCATATGGGACCGGATGGCTACTACGGATGGCCGTAGACCAAGCTAGGCAAAAGCCTAAGCTTGGGGGAGTACGTATCTCTCACCAACATTACATTCATGATCACACATTTCATTCCAGCTGTCGGTGTTCATACTCTTTCATTGTATAATCCATGCTAGTTTTATTTTTTATTTTCTTCTTGTGTGTTTGAAAAACTTTGAGAAAATCCAAAAATATTTCTCGCTTCTTTTTGGTTTTTCTTTATAGTTTAATTAATTGTAGTATTAAAAGAAAACCCAAAAAGATTTCCCGTTTCTTCTTTTGCTTGTTGGGAGCTTTCCCGTGTAAATAGTTTTTCTTGTTTTTCGTTTTTCTTCTTTAATTTGCTTTCTTCAGAAAAACTAAAAACTCCAAAAATATTTCAGTGTGTTTCTCTGAAATTCTTTTCTTTTGTTGAGTCATCATAGGGAGAAGACCACGATGAAAATGTTGAGTGGCTCTCATATGCTTTATTGTTGATCTAACAAAGAGCCCATATTACCTTGTCTTCTCCTTTGAATAAAATGTTTGCAGATTCCAGCTTAGTCCATGGCACTCTTGCACTATTATTATTTTCACATCATTCATTCGTGCAAGTGAAAGGCAATAATGACGATAATTTGATGAAGTGATTGTGGCAAGGAAAAGCGGGTATGAACTCAACTTGTTTTTGTTTTTGTAAATATGTTTAACTCAGTACCCATGATTCGGCATGTTATGATTAAACATGTTTATGATGACAATTAGAGATTATAGTTGCTCATGCCATGCTTAAGTAGCTAGGAGTGGATAATGATTTATCTTGAGTGTCAACAAGCATTAAAATGATTGTGATGTAGTATGATGATATGGTATCCTCCTCTGAATGTTTCAAGTGGCTTGACTTGGCACATGTTCACGCATGTAGTTGATTCAAAACCAACATAGCCTTCACGATATTTATGTTCATGGTGCTTATATCCTACTCATGCTAGTATTCAATGTTGATTATTCATAATGCATGATTATGACCGTTTTCGCTCTCTAGCTGGTCGCTTCACAATCTATTTGCTAGCCTTCGCCTGTACTAAGCGGGAATACTGCTTGTGCATCAAAACCCTTAAACCAAAGTTATTCCAGATGAGTCCACTATATCTACCTATATGCGGTATTACTCTGCCGTTCTAAGTAAATTGCATGTGCCACCTCTAAATATTCAAATGAACATTTGTTTTGTCTGCCCGTACCGCTCATGGAGCGACAGGGGGCGGTCAATATCTTCCATGCTAAGCGGGTTATTCTCATGATAAGTGTTTATTCACTTGTCCTTGCACGAGAGGGGCTGGTTATCGGGATGCCCAGTCCCATGATTAAAATTGCAAAATAATTAAACAAACTCCCCCGAAAAGTTGTTGGTATGGAGGGCACCCAAGGATTCGGCTAGCCATGGCTTGTGTTTGTTGGTGGAGGGGGAGTAAACTTTACTTTACCACTTGGGAACCGCCGCTAATTTATTTAGCATGGAAGATATTGAAAACTCTCGGTCGTGACGTTGACAGGAAAGGCATACCTCCCAAATTTTTTTTATCTCTGATTTAAGCTTTGAGCTCTGGCACCTCTGCATATCCCTGCTTCCCTCTGCGAAGGGCCTATCTATTTACTTTTATGTTATTTTACTTTTATTGTTGAGTCATCACCTTCTCAAACAAGCACCAGTCCTGAGAGCACTATTGTCATTCTCATGCATTGTGTATAGTTAATGTTGTGTGCATCATGACTGGATCTCTTCTATCATGAATTACAATGTTTAGTCGCTGCTTGAACTTTGGAGGTGCTCTGCATTTATGCTTTGCGGTCTCAAAAAGGGCTAGCGAGATACCATGTTGTCATATTATATCATGATTGTTTTGACAAAGTGTTGGCATTTGAGATATTTTATTATTGCTCGCTAGTTGATTATGTCATTGATATGAGTGAATATAATTTCTAAGAGTTATCATTTGCATGGTTAGTTATAATCTTTGCTGAAAACCTGTGTATTATTTAAGCATATATATAGATACAAGAACAAAAGAGTTTGTAAAAGTTTTTCTTTATCACTTTCAGTTTGTCAACTGAATTGCTTGAGGACAAGCAATGAGTTAAGCTTGGGGGAGTTGATACGTCTTCGTCGTATCTACTTTTCCAAACACTTTTGCTCTTGTTTTGGACTCTAATTTGCATGATTTGAATGGAACTAACCCGGACTGACGCTGTTTTCAGCAGAACTACCATGGTGTTGTTTTTTGTGTAGAAATAAAAGTTCTTGGAATTGGACGAAACTTTTTGGAATTTTTTTATGGAATAAATAAAAAATACTGGAGCCAAGATATACTGGAGGGGGGCCACTGGCTGCCCACGAGGCACCAGGGCGCGCCACCCCCTCCCCCCCCAGGCGCGCCCTGGTACCTCATGGGGCCCACGTGGCTCCGCTGACCCTAATCTCAGGCCTATAAATTCACAATTCCAGAGAAAACAAAATAGGAGAGGAAGTTTCATCACGTTTCACGATACGGAGCCGCCGCCACCTCCTGTTCTTCATCGGGAGGCCAGATCTGGAGTCCGTTCAGGGCTCTGGAGAGGGGGATCTTCCGGCATCGTCATCATCAGCCATCCTCCATCACCAATTTCATGATGCTCACCGCCGGGAGTGAGTAATTCCTTCGTAGGCTTGCTGGACGGTGATGGGTTGGATGAGATTTATCATGTAATCGAGTTAGTTTTGTTAGGGCTTGATCCCTAGTATCCACTATGTTCTGAGATTGATGTTGCTATGACTTTGCTATGCTTAATGCTTGTCACTAGGGCCCGAGTTCCATGATTTCAGATCTGAACCCTTTATGTTTTCATGAATATATTTGTGTTCTTGATCCGATCTTGCAAGTTATATGCACCTGTTACGTGTCATGATCCGCATACCCCAAGGTGACAATAATTGGGATTCTTTCCGGTGATTGCCGTAGTTTGAGGAGTTCATGTATTCACTAAGTGTTAATGCTTTGTTCCGGTTCTCTATTGAAAGGAGGCCTTAATATCCCTTAGATTCCTTATGGACCCCACTGCCACGGGAGGGTAGGACAAAAGATGTCATGCAAGTTCTTACTATAAGCACATATGACTATATACGGAATACATGCCTACATTACATTGATGAATTGGATCTAGTTCTGTGTCGCCCTAGGTTATGACTGTTACATGATGAATGTTATCCAATGTAATCACCGATCCAATGCCTACGAGCTTTTCACATATTGTTCTTTGCTAAGTTACTACTGTTGCTACTACTGTCACAATTGCTACAAAACTATTGCTGCTACTGTTACCGTTACTGTTACTATTATTGCTATTGCTATCAAACTACCATACTACTGTGCTACTGATCGCTGCAGATATTTAGTCTCCAGGTGTGGTTGAATTGACAACTCAACTGCTAATACATGCAAATATTCTTTGGCTCCCCTTGTGTCGAATCAATAAATTTGGTTTGAATACTCTACCCTCGAAAACTGTTGCGATCCCCTATACTTGTGGGTTATCACGAGCGGAGAACACTGGTGCAGAGACGTCCTATACAAATGGTTTTTACCCCCTTTCCGCGACAGAGTTTTAAACCGTTGCCTTGCCTCTGTGTATGATAGGGGGGGGGGGGTCCTTCCCACACGACCCAGAAACCGTCGGCGATAGGTCCTCCAGTCACACACGCGGGGCAAAAAAAGCTCGTGTGTGATCGGGCGAGCCATCGCAGACAATTATACAGGCCCAATCATTTCTGTTCGTATGTATATCACACACAGTGAATCCCAGACAAACGTTTCCGTTCGTATGTACATCACACACAATTTTTATGTGAAAACGTTTATGCAAGGAGGCCTAACGCAAACATTTGTCGGGCGGAAGTCGTGTGTGATTGTTCATTGATCCAATACGCCTACTTTCTAGAAACTGTGTGGTTTGTTTGAGTTCATTGCCCATGGTGTTGTCTGAGAAACCGTCTGCAATAGAAAAAACCAATAAGCAGGCTAATTGGCCAATTATTGATAATCCATTTAGTAATCAAATTGACATTTCATATCAAACACACCATATATTTCAAATCCATATTACGGCAACCAGGATTTCATAATTGAATTACATCAGAGTACAACATCAGATAGCTTCAGCACTCAGTTACACCATATAGGCATATAGCTAGCTACGCCATTACACAACAGTATCAAGTTTCACATGCAACATCTAAAACCTTTGGAAAGTAGCATCATACACGGTAAATAGACAGATGAATCTCATCTGGAAAACTGCTGAAGCGGAAGGCGAATATTGAGCCTTCAGTGATGTTGAATGTCCTTGCAACTTTAGGCCAGTGGCTGTGGATAATTTCCCGCCCAACCTTTGTCCTCTTGAGGAAGACTTCAATATTGTACCGTGGGTGTTGAATGAATACCTTCCTCGCCGCTTGACCATGCAGGTGGTCTGAGAGGTAATCATCGGTGAACTGCTTTGGAAAGGACTGAAAACAAAGATATGCATAAATATCTGTTCTAAATTTTGAAATGGCGCAAAGGAAAAAAAAAACAAGGTAAAAGAGTTAGTACCATCCTATAGTTGACTGATGTCTTCTTCATTGTGCAAACAAAGATCTTGCTGTTATTCATCGCTAATTTCTTTATCCTAACAATCTTTCTGAGTTTCTTGACTTGACTGATATTCATGGACATCTCATTTGCCCATATGCAAAATGGGTCGAACAGTGGGTCTAAACCTCTGACAGCAGGACCTACATGTGCAAGACCAAATTGTTAAAAACCTCAATGGTAAACCTCAGTGTTCTATTAGCCAAAGGGCCATGCATGTGCAAACCTCGATGGTAAACCTCGGTGCCTCTCATTGTTTCCCTGCAACACATATAAGGCAGATATTGATCAGGTTAAGTGAGAGTTGGCATACTATCAGTAGAATATGTTAATGAAAAATAAACAAATTGCAGATCCAGCAGATTAATTCGAGCCGCATGGAAAAGTCAGTTAACCAAACCAAGCATGCTAAACAACTTGGAAATATAGCAATTGTATGTGCTTCTCATGTACTCCGTATTTTGTACAGCCAAATTCGATTTATTTCTCACATGCATAACAATACAAAATTATACCCATAACAAATGAACATCACATTGCAGAATTGAACCAAACAGTTAACTGGACAGCAGAATAAATGAACCAAACAGTTAACTGAGCACCGTATTGTAGAATAGAACGTATACTAGAAGATCAGACAGTTAACCAAACCAAGCATGCTTAAGAACTACTAGGAAATATAGCAATTGTTGAACCAAACTGTTAACTGAACATCACATTTCAGAAGATCAGATTGCATGTTAACATTACAGACGACAATTCACTAGAAGGCACCGGCGGTGGCCTTGAGAAAACACTACGAACTGTCGTTTAAAGTAGCCAACCGCGTGGCAGTGTCCGCGCTCGAGGCGTCTGATACGTCCATTTTGCATCATGTTTTACTACTGTTATTTATAGTGTTTTTAATCAATATAACACTTTGTGGAGCAATTCTAATGCCTTTTCTCTCTTAATATGCAAGATTTACACAAGGAGGGAGATTGCCAGCAGCTGGAATTCTGGACCTGAAAAAGCTATGTCAGAGATACCTATTCTGCACATCTCCAAATGAGCTGAAATTTTATAGAGATTTATTTTGGAATAAATAAAAAATACTGGAGCAAAGAAGTACAAGAGGGGGCCACCCAGGTGCCCACGAGGCACCAGGGCGCGCCACCCCCCCAGGCGCGCCCTGGTGGCTCGTGGGGCCCATGGCCAGCCTCCGGTCCCCATTTTCTAGTATATAAGCCCATTTACCCTAGAAAAAATAGAGAGAAGACTTTCGGGACGGTGCGCCACCGTCTCGAGGCGGAACTTGGGCAGGAGCACTTTTGCTCTCTGATACGTCCATTTTGCATCATGTTTTACTACAGTTGTTTATAGTGTTTAAAATCAATATAACACTTTGTGGAGCAATTCTAATGCCTTTTCTCTCTTAATATGCAAGATTTACACAAGGAGGGAGATTGCCGGCAGCTGGAATTCTGGACCTGAAAAAGCTATGTCAGAGATACCTATTCCGCACATCTCCAAATGAGCTGAAATTTTACGGAGATTTATTTTGGAATAAATAAAAAATACTGGAGCAAAGAAGTACCAGAGGGGGCCACCCAGGTGCCATGAGGCACCAGGGCGCGCCACCCCCCCCAGGCGCGCCCTGGTGGCTCGTGGGGCCCCTGGCCAGCCTCCAGTGCCCATTTTCTGGTATATAAGCCCATTTGCCTTAGAAAAAATCATAAGAAGACTTTCGGGACGGTGCTTCGCCGTCTCGAGGCGGAACTTGGGCAGGAGCACTTTTGCTCTCTGGCGGAGCGATTCCACCGGGGATACTTCCCTCCGAGAGGGGGAAATCATCGCCATCGACGTCACCAACGATCCTCTCATCGTGGGAGGACCAATCTTCATCAACATCTTCAACAACACCATCTCATCGCAAACCCTAGTTAATCTCTTGTATTCAATCTTTGTCTCAAAACCTCAGATTGGTACATGTAGGTTGCTAGTAGTGTTGATTACATCTTGTAGTTGATGCTAGTTGGTTTATTTGGTGGAAGACTATATGTTCAGATCTATTATGCTATTCAATACCCCTCTGATCTTGAACATGGATATGATTTGTGAGTAGTTACTTTTGTTCTTGAGGACATGGGAGAAGTCTTGTCATAAGTAATCATGTGAATTTGGTATTCGTTGCGATATTTTGATGATATGTATGTTGTTGATTCTCTTAGTGGTGTCATGTGAACGTCGACTACATGACACTTCACCATCTTTGGGCCTAAGGGAATGCATTGTGGAGTAGTAATTAGATGATGGGTTTCTAGAGTGACAAAAGCTTAAACCCTAGTTTATGCGCTATTCCGTAAGGGGCTGATTTGGATCCATATGTTTAATGCTATGGTTAGATTTATCTTAATTCTTCTTTCGTAGTTGCGGATGCTTGTGAGAGGGGTTAATTATAAGTGGGAGGCTTGTTCAAGTAAGAACAGCACACAAGCACCGGTCCACCCACATATCAAATTATCAAAGTAGCGAACGCGAATCAAACAAACATGATGAAAGTGACTAGATGAAATTCCCATGTGTCCTCGAGAACGCTTTGCTTACTATAAGAGATCATTCCGGCTTGTCATTTGCTACAAAAAGGATTGGGCCACCTTGCTGCACTCTTTGTTACTATTGCTACTTGTCACTTGTTACAAACTATCTTGCTATCAAACTACTCGTTACCGATAATTTCAGTGCTTGCAGAAAATACCTTGCTGAAAACCGCTTGTCATTTCCTTCTGCTCCTTCTTGGGTTCGACACTCTTACTTATCGAAAGGACTACGATTGATCCCCTATACTTGTGGGTCATCAAGACTTTTTTCTGGCGCCGTTGCCGGGGAGTGAAGCGCCTTTGGTGAGTGGAATTTGGTAAGGAAACATTTATATTACGTGCTGAAATTTATTGTCACTTGTCACTATGGAAAGTAATCGTTTGAGGGGTTTGTTTGGGGTATCTTCACCTCGACTGGAAGCACAAATAGTTGCCCCTCAACCTACTGCACCTACTGAAAATATTTATTATGAGATTCCTTTGGGTATGATAGAGAAACTGCTAGCTAATCCTTATGCAGGAGATGGAACACTACATCCTGATATCCACTTAATCTATGTGGATGAAATTTGTGGATTATTTAAGCTTGCAGGTTTATCTGGAGATGGAGTTAAGAAGAAAGTATTCCCTTTATCTTTGGAGGGAAAGTCATTGACATGGTATAGGCTATGTGATGATATTGGAACATGGGATTGGAATCAATTGAATTTGGAATTTCATCAAAAGTTTTATCCTATGCATCTGGTTCATCATGATCGGAATTATATATATAATTTTTGGCCTCGTGAAGGAGAAAGCATCGCTCAAGCTTGGGGGAGGCTTAAGTATATGTTGCATACATGCCCCAATCATGAGCTCTCAAGAGAAATTATCTTATAGAATTTTTATGCTCGGCTTTCTCATGATGATCAAACCATGCTCGATTCTTCTTCGACTGGCTCCTTTATGAAGAAAACTATTGAATTCAAGTGGGATCTTCTGGAAAGAATTAAATGCAACTCTGAAGATTGGGAACTCGACAAAGGTAATGAGTCAGGTATAACACTTGAGTTCAATTGTGTTAAATCTTTTATGGATACCGATGCTTTTCATAAGTTTAGCACTAAATATGGACTTGACTCTGAGATAGTAGCCTCCTTTTGTGAATCTTTTGCTGCTCATGTTGATCTCCCTAAGGAGAAATGGTTTAAATATCATCCCCCTGTTAAAGAAAAGATAGAGGAACCTGTTAGTGTTAAAGAAGAAACAATTGTTTACCATGTTGATCTAGTTGTGACTACTTCTTATATTGAAAAACCACCTTTTCCTGTTAGGATTAGGGAACATGCTAAAGTTTCAACTGTGGTTAACAAAAGTAATATTAGAGCACCTAGACCCTCTAAACAAATTAAAGTTGAACCTAATGTTGCTATGGTTAAAGATCTCTTGGTCGATAATATAGATGGGCATGTTATTTACTTTTGTGATGAAGCAGCTAGAATTGCTAAACCAGATCCTAAAGACAAAAACAGACATGTAGTAGGCATGCCTGTTGTTTCTGTTAAAATAGGAGATCATTGTTATCATGGCTTATGTGATTTGGGTGCTAGTGTGAGTGCTATCCCGTTTACCTTATACCAAGAAATTATGAATGATATTGCACCTATTGAAATAGAGGACATTGATGTTACTATTAAGCTTGCAAACAGAGATACCATTACGCAACTTGGGATTGTTAGAGATGTTGAAGTCTTGTGTGCAAAAATAAAATATCCTACTGATTTTCTAGTCCTCGGTTCTCCACAAGTTGATTTTTGTCCCATTATATTTGGTAGACCTTTCTTGAACACTGCTAATGCCAAGATCGATTGCGCTAAAGAAACTGTTAGTGTTAATTTTGGTGGTACATCTCATGAGTTTAATTTCTCTAAATTTCGTAGACAACCTCATGATAAAGAATTGCCTAGTGAAGATGAAATTATTGGTCTTGCTTCTATTGTCGTACCTCCTACTGATCCTTTAGAACAATACTTGCTAGACCATGAAAATGATATGCATATGATTGAAATAAATGAAATAGATAAGATGTTCTTTGATCAACCACCTATCCTTAAACATAATTTACCTGTTGAAACTCTTGGAGGACCCTGTATTTGAATTGAAACAATTGCCGGATACATTGAAATATGCTTATCTAGATGAAAAGAAGATATATCCTGTTATTATTAGTGCTAACCTTTCAGAGCATGAAGAAAAGAGATTACTAAAAACTCTGAGGAAGCACCATGCCGCTATTGGATATACTCTTGATGATCTTAAGGGCATTAGTCCCATTCTATGTCAGCACAAAATTAATATGGAGCCTGATGCTAAACCAGTTGTCGACCACCAACGATGATTAAATCCTAAGATGAAAGAGGTGGTAAGAACTGAAATATTAAAGCTTCTGGAAGCAGGTATAATATATCCCATTGCTGATAGTAGATGGGTAAGTCCCGTTCATTGTGTCTCTAAGAAAGGAGGCATTACCGTTGTTCCTAATGATAAAAATGAACTCATTCCACAAAGAATTGTAACTGGTTATAGGATGGTAATTGATTTTAGAAAATTAAACAAAGCTACTAGAAAGGATCATTACCCCTTACCTTTTATTGATCAAATGTTAGAAAGATTGTCTACACAAACACTTTTGCTTTCTTGATGGATATTCTGGTTTCTCTCAAATACCTGTATCACAAGCCGATCTAGAGAAAACCACCTTTACTTGTCCTTATGGAACTTTTGCTTATAGACGTATGCCTTTTGGTTTATGCAATGCACCTGCTACCTTTCAAAGATGTATGACTGCTATATTCTCTAACTTTTGTGAAAAGATTGTTGAGGTTTTCATGGATGATTTTTTCGTTTACGGACCTTCTTTTGATGATTGCTTAAGCAACCTTGATCGAGTTTTGCAGAGATGTGAACAAACTAATCTTGTCTTGAATTGGGAGAAGTGCCACTTTATGGTGAATGAAGGTATTGTCTTGGGGCATAAAATTTCTGAAAGAGGTATTGAAGTTGATAAAGCTAAGGTTGATGCAATTGAGAAAATGCCATGTCCTAAAGATATTAAGGTATAAGAAGTTTCCTTGGTCATGCTGGTTTCTATAGGAGGTTTATTAAAGACTTCTCTAAAATTTCTAGGCCTCTTACTAATCTCTTGCAAAAAGATGTTCCATTTGTTTTTGATGATGATTGTGTAGAAGCCTTCGAAACACTTAAGAAAGCCTTAACCTCTGCACCTATTGTTCAACCACCTGATTGGAACTTGCCTTTTGAAATTATGTGTGATGCTAGTGATTATGATGTTGGTGCTGTTCTAGGACAAAGAGTTGATAAGAAATTAAATGTTATTCATTATGCTAGTAAAACTCTAGACAGTGCTCAAAGAAATTATGCTACTACCGAGAAAGAATTTTTAGCAGTTGTGTTTGCATGTGATAAATTCAGATCTTACATAGTTGATTCTAAAGTGACTGTTCCACCGATCATGCTGCTATTAAATACCTTATAGAAAAGAAAGATGCTAAACCGAGACTCATTAGGTGGGTTCTTCTGCTACAAGAATTTGACTTGCATATTATTGATAGAAAGGGAGCTGAGAATCCCGTAGCAGATAATTTGTCTAGAATAGAAAATGTTCTTGATGACCCACTTCCTATTAATGATGATTTTCCTGATGAACAATTAGCTGTCATAAATGCTTCTCGTAATACTCCTTGGTATGCAGACTATGCTAATTATATTGTTGCTAAATTTATACCACCTAGTTTCACATACCAACAAAAGAAAAAGTTCTTCTTTGATTTAAGACATTACTTCTGGGATGACCCACATCTTTATAAAGAAGGAGTAGATGGTATTATTAGACATTGTATACCTGAGTATGAACAGGAACAAATCCTGCAGAAGTGTCATTCCGAGGCTTACGGAGGACACCATGCGGGTGACAGAACTGCACATAAGGTATTACAATCTGGTTTTTATTGGCCTACTCTTTTCAAGGATGCACGTAAGTTTGTCTTATCTTGTGATGAATGTCAAAGAATTGGTAATGTTGGTAGAAGTCAGGAAATGCCTATGAATTATTCACTTGTTATTGAACCATTTGATGTTTGGGGATTTGATTATATGAGACCTTTTCCTAAATCTAATGGGTATACTCATATTTTAGTTGTTGTTTATTACGTTACTAAGTGGGTAGAAGCTATTCCAACTAGTAGTGCTGATCATAACACTTCTATTAAAATGCTTAAAGAAGTTATTTTCCCAAGGTTCGGAGTCCCTAGATATTTAATGACTGATGGTGGTTCACATTTTATTCATGGTGCATTCCGTAAACTACTTGCTAAATATGATGTCAACCGTAGAATTGCATCTCCTTATCACCCTCAATCTAGTGGTCAAGTTGAATTGAGCAACAGAGAAATAAAATTAATTTTGGAAAAGACCGTCAATAGATCTAGAAAGAATTGGTCTAAGAAACTTGACGATGCATTATGGGCCTACAGAACTGCTAATAAAAATCCTATGGGTATGTCTCCTTATAAAATGGTTTATGGAAAAGCATGTCATTTACCCCTTGAGTTAGAACATAAAGCTTATTGGGCAATTAAAGAACTTAATTATGATTTTAAACATGCCGGTGAAAAGAGGTTATTTGATATTAGCTCACTGGATGAATGGAGAACCCAAGCTTATGAAAATGCCAAATTGTTTAAATAAAAAGTTAAAAGGTGGCATGACAAAAGAATTCAAAAACAGGAATTCAAAGTAGGTGATCATGTTCTATTATACAATTCTCGTTTGAGATTCTTTGCAGGAAAACTTCTCTCTAAATGGGAAGGACCGTATATCATCGAGGAAGTTTATCGTTCTGGAGCCATTAAGATAAATAACGCCGAAGGCACTAATCCTAAGGTGGTCAATGGACAAGGAATTAAGCATTACATCTCAGGTACGCCTATTAATGTTAAGACTAACATTATTGAAACTATGACATCGGAGGAATACATAAAAGAGACCTTCCAGAACACTCCAGAACCCTGAAAAGGAAGAGGTATGTGATACGGTAAGTAAACCGACTCCAAAAATTCCATAAAAATATTTTCTGTCAGTTTTGGAATATTAGAAAACATACAAAAATAAAAAACAGCCGAGGGGACCCACGAGGTGCACATGAGGCACCAGGGCGCGCCACCCCCCCCCCCACGCGCGCCCTGGTGGCTCGTGGGCCCCTCGTGAGCCTTCCCGACTCCGTTTTCTCCTAGATTACTTGTTTTGCAAGATAAAAATTCTTTATATATACTCCCAGACGTTTTGACCACCGTATCGCAGAAATCTCCTCTGTTCTAGTTCCGTGCTATTTTTCTGACAGATCTAGATCGCTATGGCTCCACCAAGCTCTTCCAAGGACAAGTTCTATGAGAAGGTCATCAACCCCTACCTACCGAAGGTGATGAAACACCCTCAAGCCATTGAGATGCGTGAGGGGGTGCTTCACATCTGGGATGTTCAAGGACTCAAGAAGACCGGGGGCGTGGAGGCCAGGCTCGAAGTGGTGGAGCAGGAGATTTTCAAGTGCCAAGGTATGGTGGAACATGGACTCAGCGCCAACCACTCCATGATCACGGAATTCACCCGCGATCACAAGGTGGATGGCCAATCAATGGGGGACATCATCTTCAAGCTCAACGAACAAATTGACTATCTCCAAGGCCAAATCTATGATCTTCAAAACCAAAATTTTGAGTATGAGGCGAGATTCAAAGGTATGAGTTTAGCTGCAAGTTTCAGGACTCCGGAGACTCGTTCATCCTTTTATGATGGGGAACCTATGCCATGGAAGCCGGAGGACAAGCCCACTACTTCATCATTACCATCATCACCGAAGAAAGAAACTTGAGCACATGGGTATGGGCACTCCCCTTGGCTTGTGCCAAGCTTGGGGGAGGTGCCCCGGTATCGTATCACCATCACTTTTATTATCTTTACCTATTTTTAGTTCGATCCTTAGTTATTTCATGATCTAGTTGAATAAAAGTTAAGTATGATCTATTTTCGAGTGCTAGTTTCGTGATCTATCTATCTATGTAATCGAGTTGAGAGTTATATAATAAAGAGTAGTTTGAGTTTTTGCTTCTTTACTTTTGTGTTTCAATCCTAGCAATGAAAATAATGAAAAAGATCATATGCTAATCTTATGGAAAGTAATGACATTACATAAAGAAAAGTATAAGTGGTAAAATTTATTGAAAGTTAAGAAGCATAGCATCAGTCAATGATGCAATTCATGAAAAAATTAATAAGGGAAGAGAAGATTCACATGCAAATACACTATCTTGGACATCTTTTATGATTGTGAGCCCCCATAGAGTATTGTATGTCAAATTGTTGACGCTGGACAAGGAAGACAACGTAATGAATTATGTTTGCTTATATTCACATAGAAGTTATATTGTTATAGATCCTCCAACATGTGGTGCTTGCCCAATATCTTTGGTAGCCAAAAATCCGCACCAAGTAGAGATACTACTTGTGCATCCAAAACCCTTAAACCCAGCTTCATGTTATGAGAGTCCACTATATCTACCTATGGATTGAATAAGATCCTTCAAGTAAGTTGTCATCGGTGCAAAAAGCAATAAAAATTGCCTCTAAATATGTATGAACTTTTATTGTAAGGGAAAATAAGCTTTGTACGAACTTGTGATGGTAAAGAAATAAAAGCGACAGACTGCATAATAAAGGTTGCTATCACAAGGGGTAATATAAAGTGACGTTCCTTTGCATTAAGGGCTTGTGCATCCAACAACAAAAAGCGCATGACAACCTCTGCTTCCCTCTGCGAAGGGCCTATCTTTTACTTTTATGTACTTATTTTTTATGCAAGAGTCAATAGTGTTCTCCTCTATTCCTTTTTATTTTTCTCTTCTGCAAGCATCATGTGGTGGGGAAAGATCTAGGCATATATATCCAATTGGATATGAGTTATTATTGTTGACATCACCCTTGAGGTGAATAAGTTGGGAGGCGGAATTATAAGCCCCTATCTTTCTATGTGTCTGGCTGGAACTTTTTGCTCCATATATATGTTGTGAGTGTTAGCAATCATGGAAGACTAAATGATGGTTGAGTATGTGGACTTGCTAAAAAGCTCCTACATGAGACCCTTCCTGAAAATATGATGAATTGCAATTGCATTGTTGACTGAGAACATAGTTTGTTAGTTTTCAAGAAAGTTTATGCCTTATACTTCATTGTTGTAATGAATTGCTACTTGCTCATGAGAAGTTCTATGATAATAAATATTGCTGTTATAATAATGATCATGATGCTACTATGTCCGTATTTTGTTTTTATCGACACCTCTCTCTCTAAACATGTGGACATGATTATCGATATCGGCTTTCGCTTGAGGACAAGCGAGGTCTAAGCTTGGGGGAGTTGATACGTCCATTTTGCATCATGTTTTACTACTGTTATTTATAGTGTTTTAATCAATATAACACTTTGTGGAGCAATTCTAATGCCTTTTCTCTCTTAATATGCAAGATTTACACAAGGAGGGAGATTGCCAGCAGCTGGAATTCTGGACCTGAAAAAGCTATGTCAGAGATACCTATTCTACACATCTCCAAATGAGCTAAAATTTTACGGAGATTTATTTTGGTATAAATAAAAAATACTAGAGCAAAGAAGTACCTGAGGCACCAGGGCGCGCCACCCCCCCCCCAGGCGTGCCCTGGTGGCTCGTGGGGCCCCTGGCCAGCCTCCAGTGCCCATTTTCTGGTATATAAGCCCATTTCCCTAGAAAAAATCATAAGAAGACTTTTGGAATGGTGCGCCACCGTCTCGAGGCAGAACTTGGGCAGGAGCACTTTTGCTCTCCAGCGGAGCGATTCCGCCGGGGATACTTCCCTCCGCGAGGGGGAAATCGTCGCCATCGACATCACCAACGATCCTCTCATCGTGGGAGGACCAATCTTCATAAACATCTTCAACAGCACCATCTCATCTCAAACCCTAGTTCATCTCTTGTATTCAATCTTTGTCTCAAAACCTCAGATTGGTACCTGTGGGTTGCTAGTAGTGTTGATTACATCTTTTAGTTGATGCTAGTTGGTTTATTTGGTGGAAGATTATCTGTTCAGATCTATTATGCTATTCAATACCCCTCTGATCTTGAACATGGATATGATTTGTGAGTAGTTACTTTTGTTCTCGAGGACATGGGAGAAGTCTTGTCATAAGTAATCATGTGAATTTGGTATTCGTTCGATATTTTGATGATATGTATGTTGTTGATTCTCTTAGTGGTGTCATGTGAACGTTGACTACATGACACTTCACCATCTTTGGGCCTAAGGGAATGCATTGTGGAGTAATAATTAGATGATGGGTTGCTAGAGTGACAGAAGCTTAAACCCTAGTTTATGCGCTATTCCGTAAGGGGCTGATTTGGATCCATATGTTTAATGCTATGGTTAGATTTATCTTAATTCTTCTTTCGTAGTTGCGGATGCTTGCGAGAGGGGTTAATCATAAGTGGGAGGCTTGTTCAAGTAAGAACAGCACCCAAGCACCGGTCCACCCACATATCAAATTATCAAAGTAGCGAACGCGAATCAAACAAACATGATGAAAGTGACTAGATGAAATTCCCATGTGTCCTCGAGAACGCTTTGCTTACTATAAGAGATCGTTCCGGCTTGTCCTTTGCTACAAAAAGGATTGGGCCACCTTGCTGCACTCTTTTTTACTATTGCTACTTGTCACTTGTTACAAATTATCTTGCTATCAAACTACTCGTTACCGATAATTTCAGTGCTTGCAGAAAATACCTTGCTGAAAACCGCTTGTCATTTCCTTCTGCTCCTCGTTGGGTTCGACACTCTTACTTATCGAAAGGACTACGATTGATCCCCTATACTTCTGGGTCATCACTCTCCGGCGAAGAGATTTTGCCGGGGATACATCCCTCCGGGAGGGGGAAATCGTCGCCATCGACATCACCACCGATCCTCTCATCATGGGAGGACCAATCTTCATCCACCTCTTCAACATCACCATCTCATCTCAAACCCTAGTTCATCTCTTGTATTCAATCTTTGTCTTAAAACCTCAGATTGGTACCTGTGGGTTGATAGTATTATTGATTACATCTTGTAGTTGATGCTAGTTGGTTTAGTTGGTGGAAGATTATATGTTCAGATCCATTATGCTATTCAATACCCCTCTGATCTTGAACATGAATATGATTTGTGAGTAGTTACTTTTGTTCTTGAGGACATGGGAGAAGTCTTGTAATAAGTAATCATGTGAATTTGGTATTCGTTCGATATTTTGATGATATGTATGTTGTTGATTCTCTTAGTGGTGTCATGTGAACATCGACTACATGACACTTCACCATCTTTGGGCCTAAGGGAATGCATTGTGGAGTCGTAATTAGATGATGGGTTGCTAGAGTGACAGAAGCTTAAACCCTAGTTTATGCGCTATTCCCTAAGGGGCTGATTTGGACCCACATGTTTAATGATATGGTTAGATTTATCTTAATTCTTCTTTCGTAGTTGCGGATGCTTGCGAGAGGGGTTAATCATAAGTGGGAGGGTTGTTCAAGTAAGAACAGCACCCAAGCACCGGTCCACCCACATATCAAATTATCAAAGTAGCGAACGCGAATTAAACCAACATGATGAAAGTGACTAGATGAAATTCCCATGTGTCCTCGAGAACGTTTTGCTTACTATAAGAGATTGTTCCAGCTTGTCCTTTGCTACAAAAAGGATTGGGCCACCTTGCTGCACTCTTTGTTACTATTGCTACTTGTGACTTGTTACAAATTATCTTGCTATCAAACTACTCGTTACCGATAATTTCAGTGCTTGCAGAAAATACCTTGCTGAAAACCGCTTGTCATTTCCTTCTGCTCCTCGTTGGGTTCGACACTCTTACTTATCGAAAGGACTACGATTGATCCCCTATACTTCTGGGTCATCAAGACTCTTTTCTGGCGCCGTTGCCGGGGAGTGAAGCGCCTTTGGTGAGTGGAATTTGGTAAGGAAACATTTATATTACGTGCTGAAATTTACTGTCACTTGTTACTGTGGAAAGTAATCCGTTGAGGGGTTTGTTAGGGGTATCTTCACCTCGACCGATAGCACAAAAAGTTGCTCCTCAACCTACTGCACCTACTGAAAATATTTCATATGAAATTCCTTCGGGTATGATAGAGAAACTGCTAGCTAATCCTTATGCAGGAGATGGAACGGTACATCCCGATATGCACTTAATCTATGTGGATGAAATTTGTGGATTGTTTAAGCTTGTAGGTTTATCCGGAGATGGAGTTAAGAAGAAAGTATTCCCTTTATCTTTGGAGGTAAAGGCATTGACATGGTATAGGCTATGTGATGATACTGACATATGGGATTGGAACCGGTTGAAGCTGGAATTCCACTAGAAATTTTATCCTATGCATTTGGTTCATCGTGATCGGAATTATATATATAATTTTTGGCTTCGTGAAGGAGAAAGTATCGCTCAAGCTTGGGGGAGGATTAAGTATATGTTGCATACATGCCCCAATCATGAGCTCTCAAGAGAAATTATCTTACAGAATTTTTATGCTCGGCTTTCTCATGATGATCAAACCATGCTCGATTCTTCTTCGACTGGCTCCTTTATGAAGAAAACTATTGAATTCAGATGGGATCTTCTTGAAAGAATTAAAAACAACTCTGAAGATTGGGAACTCGACAAAGGTAATGAGAAAGGTATAATACTTGAGTTCGATTGTGTTAAATCTTTTATGAATATCGATGCTTTTAATAAGTTTAGCACTAAATATGGACCTGACTCTGAGATAGTAGCCTCCTTTTGTGAATCCATTGCTACTCATGTTGATCTCCCTAAGGAGAAGTGGTTTAAATAGCATCCCCCTGTTAAAGAAAAGATAGAGGAACCCATTAGTGTTAAAGAAGAAACAATTGTTTACCATGTTGATCCAGTTGTGCCTACTTCTTATATTGAGAAACCACCTTTTCCTGTTAGGATTAAGGAACATGCTAAAGTTTCATTTGTGGTTAACAAAAGTAATATTAGAACACCTAGACCCTCTGAACAAATTAAAGTTGAACCTAATGTTGCTATGGTTAAAGATCTCTTGGTCTATAATTTAGATGGGCATGTTATTTACTTCTGTGATGAAGCAGCTAGAATTGCTAAACCAGATCCTAAAGATAAAAACAGACCTATAGTAGGCATGCCTGTTGTCTCTGTTAAAATAAGACATCATTGTTATCATGGCTTATGTGATTTGGGTGCTAGTGTGAGTGCTATTCCGTTTACCTTATATCAAGAAATTATGAATGATATTGTACCTATTGAAATAGAGGACATTGATGTTACTATTAAGCTTGCAAACAGAGATACCATTACACCACTTGGGATCATTAGAGATGTTGAAGTATTGTGTGGAAAAATAAAATACCCTACTGATTTTCTAGTCCTCGGTTCTCCACAAGATAATTTTTGTCCCATTATATTTGGTAGACCTTTCTTGAACACTGTTAATGCTAAGATTGATTGCGTTAGAGAAATTGTTAGTGTTAATTTTGGTGGTACGTCTCATGAGTTTAATTTCTCTAAATTTCGTAGACTATCTCATAGTAAAGAATTGCCTAGTAAAGATGAAATTATTGGTCTTGCTTCTATTGCCGTGCCTCCTACTGATCCGTTAGAACAATATTTGCTAGACCATGAAAATGATATGCACATGAATGAGAGAAATGAAATAGATAAGATGTTCTTTGATCAACCACCTATACTTAAGCATAATTTTCCTGTTGAAACTCTTGGAGGTCCTCCTCCACCTAAGGGTGACCCTGAATTTGAATTGAAACAATTGCCTGATACATTGAAATATGCCTATTTAGATGAAAAGAAGATATACCCTGTTATTAGTAGTGCTAACCTTTCATAGCATGAAGAAAAGAGATTACAAAAAACTCTGAGGAAGCACCGTGCTGCTATTGGATATACTCTTGATGATCTTAAGGGCATTAGTCCCACTCTATGTCAGCACAAAATTAATATGGAGCCTGATGCTAAACCAGTTGTCGACCACCAACGACGATTAAATCCTAAGATGAAAGAGGTGGTAAGAACTGAAATATTAAAACTTCTGGAAGCAGGTATAATCTATCCCATAGTTGATAGTAGATGGGTAAGTCCCGTTCATTGTGTCCCTAAGAAAGGAGATATTACCGTTGTTCCTAATGATAAAAATGAACTCATTCCACAAAGAATTATAACTGGTTATAGGATGGTAATTGATTTTAGAAAATTAAACAAAGCCACTAGAAAAGATCACTACCCCTTACCTTTTATTGATCAAATGTTAGAAAGATTGTCTAAGCAAACACACTTTTGCTTTCTTGATGGATATTCTGGTTTCTCTCAAATACCTGTATCATAAGCCGACCAAGAGAAAACCACCTTTACTTGTCCTTTTGGAATTTATGCTTATAGATGTATGCCTTTTGGTTTATGCAATGCACCTGCTACCTTTCAAAGATGTATGACTGCTATATTCTCTGACTTTTGTGAAAAGATTGTTGAGGTTTTCATGGTTGATTTTTCCGTTTACGGAACTTCATTGATGATTGCTTAAGCAACCTTGATCGAGTTTTGCAGAGATGTGAACAAACTAATCTTGTCTTGAATTGGGAGAAGTGTCACTTTATGGTGAATGAATGTATTGTCTTGGGGCATAAAAATTTTGAACGAGGTATTGAAGTAGATAAAGCTAAAGTTGATGCAATTGAGAAAATGCCATGTCCTAAAGATATTAAAGGCATAAGAAGTTTCCTTGGTCATGCTGGTTTCTATAGAAGGTTTATTAAAGACTTCTCTAAAATTTCTAGGCCTCTTACTAATCTCTTGCAAAAAGATGTTCCATTTGTTTTTGATGATGATTGTGTAGAAGCCTTCGAAACACTTAAGAAAGCCTTAACCACTTCACCTATTGTTCAACCACCTGATTGGAACTTGCCCTTTGAAATTATGTGTGATGCTAGTGATTATGTTGTTGGTGCTGTTCTAGGACAGAGAGTTGATAGGAAATTAAATGTTATCCATTATGCTAGTAAAACTCTAGACAATGCTCAAAGAAATTATGCTACTACTGAGAAAGAATTTCTAGAAGTTGTGTTTGCATGTAATAAATTCAGATCTTACATAGTTGATTCTTAAGTAACCGTTCACACCGATCATGCTGTTGTTAAATATCTTATGGAAAAGAAAGATGCTAAACCTAGACTCATTAGGTGGGTTCTACTGCTTCAAGAATTTAACTTGCATATTATTGATAGAAAAGAAGCTGAGAACCTTGTAGCTGATAATTTGTCTAGAATGGAAAACATTCTTGATGACCCACTTCCTATTAATGATGATTTTCCTGATGAACAATTAGCTGTCATAAATGCTTCTCGTAATACTCCTTGGTATGCAGACTATGCTAATTATATTGTTGCTAAATTTATACCACCTAGTTTCACATACCAACAAAAGAAAAAGTTCTTCTTTGATTTAAGACATTACTTCTGGGATGACCCACATATTTATAAAGGAGTAGATGGTATTATTAGACGTTGTATACCTGAGCATGAACAGGAACAAATCCTATGGAAGTGTCATTCCGAGGCTTACGGAGGACACCATGCGGGAGACAGAACTGCACACAAGGTATTACAATCTGGTTTTAATTGGCCTACTCTTTTCAAGGATGCTCGTAAGTTTGTCTTATCTTGTGATGAATGTCAAAGAATTGGTAATGTGGGTAGACGTCAGGAAATGCCTATGAATTATTCACTTGTTATTGAACCATTTGATGTTTGGGGATTTGATTACATGGGACCTTTTCCTAAATCCAATGGGTATACACATATTTTAGTTGCTGTTGATTACGTTACTAAGTGGGTAGAAGCTATTCCAACTAGTAGTGTTGATCATAACACTTCTATTAAAATGCTTAAAGAAGTTATTTTCCTGAGGTTCGGAGTCCCTAGATATTTAATGACTGATGGTGGTTCACATTTTATTCATGGTGCATTCCGTAAACTACTTGCTAAATATGATGTCAACCATAGAATTGCATCTCCCTATCATCCTCAATCTAGTGGTCAAGTTGAATTGAGCAATAGAGAAATAAAGTTGATTTTGCAAAAGACAGTCAATAGATCTAGAAAGAATTGGTCTAAGAAACTTGATGATGCATTATGGGCTTACAGAACTGCATATAAAAATCCTATGGGTATGTCTCCGTATAAAATGGTTTATGGAAAAGCATGTCATTTACCTCTTGAGTTAGAACATAAAGCATATTGGGTAATTAAAGAACTCAATTATGATTTTAAACTTGCTGGTGAAAAGAGGTTATTTGATATTAGCTCGTTAGATGAATGGAGAACCCAAGCCTATGATAATGTCAAATTGTTTAAAGAAAAAGTTAACAGATGGGATGACAAAAGAATTCAAAAATGGGAATTTAAAGTAGGTGAACATGTTCTATTATACAATTCTCGTTTGAGATTCTTTGCAGGAAAACTTCTTTCTAAATGGGAAGGACCGTATATCATCGAAGAAGTTTATCACTCCGGAGCCATCAAAATAAACAACTTCGAAGGCAATAATCCGAGAGTGGTGAATGGGCAAAGAATTAAGCACTATATTTCAGGTACTCCTATTAATGTTGAAACTAATATTATTGAAACAATTACACCAGAGGAATACATAAGAGAGACCTTCCAGAACACTCCAGAACCCTGAAAAGGAAGAGGTACGTGATACGGTAAGTAAACCGACTCCAAAAATTCCATAAAAATATTTTCTGTCAGTTTTGGAATATTAGAAAAAATACAAAAATAAGAAACAGCAGAGGGGGCCACCCAGGTGCCCATGAGGCACCAGGGCGCGCCACCCCCCCCAGGCACGCCCTGGTGGATCGTGGGCCCCTCGTGAGCCTTCCCAACTCTGTTTTCTCCTAGATTACTTTTTTTGCAAGATAAAAATTCTTTATATATACTCCCGGATGTTTTAACCACCGTATCGCAAGATTCTCCTCTATTCTTGTTTAGTGCTATTTTCTGTCAGATTTCGAGGTCAGGCATCATGTCTTCCTCCTTCTCCAACAACGTGGGAGACGATGCTTGGCTGCTGCAGATGGAGCTCAGAAGGGAAGGAGAAGGAGAGGTCACCATGGAAGAAGATGATGAAGATTCGCTTGAGGTCCACCCTCCGGCTTCCGAGAGGGGCACCCTTGCCGGCATCTCCACAATTCCAAATCCTCATCAAGCTGTGAGAAGCACTACAAGCCATGGGAGTCTAGAGGTATAAGAAGGGCTTCCCCCTAGGAGACCCTTACACAGGTTACATCAAAACAATTTTCACAATTTGGTTCATAATTATGGGGTTGAAAATACTCCTCGTATGCACATACCCTCCAATTGGGACATCTCTCGTCCAAGTGAAAGTGATGCAGGAAAGAATGCTTGGGGACCAGAAAATAAGCATATTATGGCCGAAGTCCAAAATAACACGGAGATGATACAACATGTGCTCCGAGAAATTCAGAGCCTAAAGGAGATTCTAATCAATTTCATGAAGGACAAGCTCGCCACTTCATCACCACCATCATCTCCGAAGAAAGAAACTTGAGCACATGGGTATGGGCACTCCCCTTGGTTTGTGCCAAGCTTGGGGGTGGTGCCCCGGTATCGTATCACCATCACTTTTATTATCTCTACCTATCTTTAGTTCGATCCTTAGTTATTTCGTGATTTAGTGGAATAAAAGTTTAGTACGATATGTTTTCGAGTGCTAGTTTTGTGATCTGGCTATCTATGTAATTGAGTTGAGAGTTATATAATAAAGAGTAGTTTGAGTTTTTTCTTCTTTACTTTCATGTTTCAATCCTACCAATGAAAATAATGAAAAAGATCATATGCTAATCTTATGGAAAGTAATGACATTACATAAAGAAAAGTATAAGTGGCAAAATTTATTGAAAGTTAACAAGCATAGCATTGGTCAATGATGCAATTCATGAAAGAATTAATGAGGGAAGAGAAGATTCACATGCAAATATACTATCTTGGACATCTTTTATGATTGTGACCCCCATGAAGTATTTTATGTCAAATTGTTGACGTTGGACAAGGAAGACAACGTAATGAATTATGTTTGCTTATATTTACATAGAAGCTATATTGTCATAGATCCTCTAACATGTGGTGCTTGCTCAATATCTTTGCTAGCCAAAAATTCGCACCAAGTAGAGTACTACTTGTGCATCCAAAACCCTTAAACCCAGTTTCATGTCATGAGAGTCCACTATATCTACCTATGGATTGAATAAGATCCTTCAAGTAAGTTGTCATCGGTGCAAAAAGCAATAAAAATTGCATCTAAATATGTATGAACTTTTATTGTAAGGGAAAATAAGCTTTGTACGAACTTGTGATGGTAAAGCAATAAAACGGACGGACTGCATAATAAAGGTTGCTATAACAAGGGGCAATATAAAGTGACGTTCCTTTGCATTAAGAGATTGTGCGTCCAATAATAAAAAGCGCATGACAATCTCTGCTTCCCTCTGCGAAGGGCCTATCTTTTACTTTTATGTATTTATTTTTTATGCAAGAGTCAATAGTGTTCTCCTCTATTCCTTTTTATTTTTCTCTTTTGCAAGCATCATGTGGTGGGGAAAGATCTAGGCATATATATCCAGTTGGATATGAGTTATTATTGTTGACATCACCCTTGAGGTGAATAAGTTGTGAGGCGAAATTATAAGCCCCTATCTTTCTATGTGTCTAGTTGGAACTTTTTGCTCCATATATATGTCGTGAGTGTTAGCAATCATGGAAGACTAAATGATGGTTGAGTATGTGGACTTGCTAAAAAGCTCCTACATGAGACCCTTCCTGAAAATATGATGAATTGCAATTGCATTGTTGACTGACAACATAGTTTGTTAGTTTTCACGAAAGTTTATGCCTTATACTTCATTGTTGTGATGAATTGTTACTTGCTCATGAGAAGTTCTATGATAATAAATATTGTTGTTATAATAATGATCATGATGCTACTATGTCCGTATTTTGTTTTTATCGGCACCTCTCTCTCTCTACACATGTGGACATGATTATCGATATCGGCTTTCGCTTGAGGACAAGCGAGGTCTAAGCTTGGGGGAGTTGATACGTCCATTTTGCATCATGCTTTACTACTGTTATTTATAGTATTTTTAATCAATATAGCACTTTGTGGAGCAATTCTAATGCCTTGTCTATCTTAATATGCAAGATTTACACAAGGAGGGAGATTGCCATCAGCTGGAATTCTGGACCTGAAAAAGCTATGTCAGAGATACCTATTCTGCACATCTCCAAATGAGCTGAAATTTTATGGAGATTTATTTTGTAACAAATAAAAAATACTGGAGCAAAGAAGTACCAGAGGGGGCCACCCAGGTGCCCACGAGGCACCAGGGCGCGCCACCCCCCAGGCGCGCCCTGGTGGCTCGTGGGGCCCCTGGCCAGCCTCCGGTCCCCATTTTCTGTTATATAAGCCCATTTACCCTAGAAAAAATAGAGAGAAGACTTTCAGGATGGTGCGCCGCCGTCTCGAGGCGAAACTTGGGCAGGAGCACTTTTGCTCTCCGGCGGAGAGATTCTGCCGGGGATACATCCCTCCGGGAGGGGGAAATCGTCGCCATCGACATCACCAACGATCCTCTCATCGTGGGAGGACCAATCTTCATCAATCTCTTCAACAGCACCATCTCATCTCAAACCCTAGTTCATCTCTTGTATTCAATCTTTGTCTTAAAACCTCAGATTGGTACCTGTGGGTTGCTAGTAGTGTTGATTACATCTTGTAGTTGATGCTAGTTGGTTTATTTGGTGGAAGATTATATGTTCAGATCCATTATGCTATTCAATACCCCTCTGATCTTGAACATGAATATGATTTGTGAGTAGTTACTTTTGTTCTTGAGGACATGGGAGATGTCTTGTCATAAGTAATCATGTGAATTTGGTATTCGTTCGATATTTTGATGATATGTATGTTGTTGATTCTCTTAGTGGTGTCATGTGAACGTCGACTACATGACACTTCACCATCTTTGTGCCTAAGGGAATGCATTGTGGAGTAGTAATTAGATGATGGGTTGCTAGAGTGACAGAAGCTTAAACCCTAGTTTATGCGCTATTCCGTAAGGGGCTGATTTGGACCCTCATGTTTAATGCTATGCTTAGATTTATCTTAATTCTTCTTTCATAGTTGCGGATGCTTGCGAGAGGGGTTAATCATAAGTGGGAGGCTTGTTCAAGTAAGAACATCACCCAAGCACCGGTCCACCCACATATCAAATTATCAAAGTAGCGAACGTGAATTAAACCAACATGATGAAAGTGACTAGATGAAATTCCCATGTGTCCTCGAGAATGTTTTGCTTACTATAAGAGATTGTTCCGGCTTGTCCTTTGCTACAAAAAGGATTGGGCCACCTTGCTGCACTCTTTGTTACTATTGCTACTTGTCACTTGTTACAAATTATCTTGCTATCAAACTACTCGTTATCGATAATTTCAGTGCTTGCAGAAAATACCTTGCCAAAAACCGCTTGTCATTTCCTTCTGCTCCTCGTTGGGTTCGACACTCTTACTTATCGAAAGGAGTACGATTGATCCCCTATACTTGTGGGTCATCAGTGTCGACGGTGGCCTCGACGGTGAGGTGCTCCTCCAAGATCTGACGATCGGCACGCATGGCAGCAATCATGAACTCATCCACGCGTGCGGCCGTGATTTGCTTCTCCGCTGCCACATGCTGCTTGAGCTCCTGGCTATACTGTGTGCAAAATGGCTATGGGTAGCGCTTATTTGGAGGATGGAGCAGTGATTTGGGTGGAAGGTGTCACGTCAATGGTCGTTGCATGTGGGATGGAGAAGGAGGATGATGGGGTGGGGTGTGGATTACCTGACTATATCGACGAGGCCACGCAGCAGGAAGGAGCGTCGCCGGCGAGCAGGCGGCGCTGCAAGCAAGCAGTGAAAGTTTGAACTTGGAAAGGAAGGAGAAACAGTGGGAATGTGGCTTTTGGTCGGGGGAAGGAGGCGGGGAGCTAGATATTTCCGCGGTTGCCAAAATTTTTCGCTCGGTGCAGCGAAAAACTGGCGCGCAAGTGTGGTTGACGCACTGGCGCTGGACTGTAGCCGACGAAGCTTCCGGCATAAGCCATACATGAGGGTGCCCCAAGATATTTTATACTCCATCGCACACGATTCTTACTAATGAACTGTTTGTGGTATACTTGATTTTTCCATTCTGATTTGAAAAACAAAATACGGTTACGGTGGGAAAGGACGGTGTTTGAATTGCTAGAACATTTATCTACAGTGAAAATGCAACTATAGGAGTGTCGTATTAAAATTTGGAATTATTCAGGGTTCGTTTGGCATTTTTTATACATTAGTTGAGTTTTTAGGCATTTAATATGCATAATTCAAATTTGAACTACAGGCACATGCTCCAGTGCACCAAAATGGGTTGGAAAATCATATATGTGTCCTTGGGTGAATGTTTAGGTCCCATGCAAGAAATGGGAATGAATTCCAAACATCTGGGTGTCGTGGTTCGGCCATAAACATTGAGAAACTTGGTTTTAAAATTCTTGTAAATCCAAAACTCGCCTGAAAATCATGAAATTTGACATGGTATCATGGCATGGCACCAATATACTGTGGTAAAAAAATTGGCCGATTTGGGACAAGTTTTGGTATAAACTTCTTACAAATCGGAGTTTCTCTCAAGAAGCATCGTGGTTCCGAGAGGGAACGTGTCACCTCTGTGTGCGAAACGACATACGCTGCCTCTTCCCGCCTTGATTTTTTTACAGAGGCGACATGCAACTATAGGAGTGTCGTGTTAAAATTTGGAATTATTCAGGGTTTGTTTGGCATTTTTTATACATTAATTGAGTTTCTAGGCATCTAATATGCATAATTCAAATTTGAACTACACGCACATGCTCCAGTGCACCAAAATGGGTTGAAAAATCATATATGTGTCCTTGGGTGAATGTTTAGGTCCCATGCAAGAATTGGGAATGAATTTCAAACATCTGAGCGTCGTGGCTCAGCCGTAAACATTGAGAAACTTGGTTTTAAAATTCCTGTAAATCCAAAACTCGCCTGAAAATCATGAAACTTGGCATGGTGTCATGACATGGCACCAACATGCTGTGGTAAAAAAATTGGCCGATTTGGGACAAGTTTTGGTGTAAACTTCTTACAAACCGGAGCTTCTCGCAAGAAGCATCATGGTTCCGAGAGGGAACGTGTCACCTCTATGTGCTAAACGACATACGCTGCCTCTTCCCGCCTTGATTTTTTTTACAGAGGCGACATGCAACTATAGGAGTGTTAAAATTTGGAATTATTCAGGGTTCGTGTGGCATTTTTTATACATTAATTGAGTTTCTAGGCATTTAACGTGCATAATTCAAATTTGAACTATATGCACATGCTCCAGTGCACCAAAATGGGTTGAAAAATCATATATGTGTCCTTGGGTGAATATTTAGGTCTCGTGCAAGAAATGAGAATGAATTTCGAACATCTGGGCGTCATGGCTCGGCCGTAAACATTGAGAAACTTGGTTTTAAAATCCCTGTAAATCCAAAACTCGCCTGAAAATCATGAAAATTGGCATGGTGTCATGACATGGCACCAACATGTTGTGGTAAAAAAATTGGCCGATTTGGGACAAGTTTTGGTATAAACTTCTTACAAACCGGAGCTTCTTTCAAGAAGCATCATGGTTCCGAGAGGGAACGTGTCACCTCTGTGTGCGAAACGACATACGCTGCCTCTTCCCGCCTTGATTTTTTTTATAGACGCGACATGCAACTATAGGAGTGTGGTGCTACAATTTGGAATTATTCAGGGTTAGTTTGGCCTTTTTCATACATTATTTAAGTTTCTAGGCATTTTGGAACAAATAGTTGCCACGTTTTTATGGCAAACGGTTGTATTATTCCAACCGTGGGCGTTCCACTAATCATTTACTACCGCGGGCAGCTATTTGATTAGACGGGACGCGTGCGAGCTGTCCGCCGTGCAGGCTCGACGGGACGCGTGCGAGCAGTTCGCCGTGCAGGCTCACAGGGAAGCGAGCCCTTTGACCTTCTAGCGAGCGGTGCCAAAAATTTATTGATGGTTTTGGTTTCGGCCGCCTCGGGAAGGTACATAGAACAGTTTCCAGTGCTCCTTCTACTCCTCCGTTCTTATCTATAAGCGTCGCCGCCAAGGATGGCCGCTTGCTGCGATGGAGGACGAGCCGGCCAACAAGCGGGGGCGGGTCGAGCCAGAACCGCAAGAGCCTCCGGCGAGCGTGGACTTCATCAGCAGCCTCCCTGACGAGATGTTGGTAACCATCATATCCCTCCTCCTCATCAAATCTGGCGTGCGGACCACTGTCCTCTCCCGGCGGTGGCGCCCCCTCTAGCACTCCACCCCCCTGGACCTCATCGACGACGACGAGCTCTGCAGCGGGGAGCGCAAACGCTTGGATGAATTGTCCCACATCCTCGCCACGCACCCTGGGCTGGTCAGGCACCTTGCCATCGGCAAGTTCCGTTCCAACTGCAAGGCCGAACCCAAATTTCACGAGTGGTTCCTATCCCCCGCCCTAGATCAGCTCGAGGAGCTCAGCTTTCATGCTGGACATCCGCGCTCGCTGCCGCTGTCGACGCTCCGCCTCACGCCCATGCTGCGCCGCGCTACGTTCAGGCAGTGCTTTTTCCCCCAGCTTGATGTCGCGCCCGCTCTTCATCTCCCTAAACTGAAGCACTTCGAGCTCATGGGCGTCCACATCTCGAAGGAGGATTTGGAGCGCCTGCTCGGTGGCTGTACAGCGCTCGAGTACCTACGTCTTCAGGTGATGGATGGGTTCAGTAGCCTCCACATCGCCTTAACGAATGTCCGTACGATTTATGTGCATTGTTGGTGCCGCAACAGGCTGTCATTTGAGGTGTTTCACGATATGGTCATTGAGAATGCGCCTTTCCTTAAGAGATTGTTTGTACTTGATAAAGAAGGTCCAACAAGAATCAGGGTCATTGACACACCGAAATTGACAGTGTTGGGCTATTCGTGTGCTGAATTCTCCGAACTTGTTACTGGATCATTATCCGTTCAGGTAACAGTCTTCTTCTTCTTCTCCTTCTTCTTATTGGACATCACATTTTATCTAATTTTTGTTGACCTATGTTCGGCTGTCATCAAGAAAATGATCCCCACAAGCTTGACCCCGTCTCTGCGCACAGTGACGATCTTGGCACTACATTCTGTCGGCCCCGATCTGGATGAAATTGTTAGATTCCTTAGATGCTTTACGTGCACGGAGAAGCTATACATCGAGGTGATGCTCCTTTCCTGTTAATTGTTAACCACAATGGAGTTCAATTTGTTGTTACCTTTACCCATGATTACAATGACAAATGTAGTATGATTTCTAACGCCTCATTCGGATGTAGACATTGGGCCTCAGAGTTCGATATTGGCATTAGTTGGACCCGAATGTCGTTGTTCAGATGGTCTTGGCATTCAGACTTGGAAACGGACCAGGATATTGGCCCGTCCGCGGCAACATACGCGCCTCCCCTTCTCCAATTCGGAGCCTCGCCGCTCGGTTTTCCTTGGTATTCAGTAGCGCGCGAGCCCCCGCCTCACTTACCACTTCGTCCCGCTCATCGAAAAAGAACAGCCGCTGGAGAGGAGACGGCGGCGCGACTAACTGCCTTCTTCCTCCTCCTCCTGTAAGCCCTCGTGCTCCTCTCTTCTCCCCAACGAGGGTCGATCCATACCCAGGCTTCTTCTTGCCTTCCATAGAAAGCGCCCCCCTGTCCCCTGTCTTCCCCGTTGTGGCGACCGAGGAGGTCCCACCCGGCGGCGGTGGCGGCTGCCTCTAGCCTACCATGGCGAGCACCCCCCTCGTGACCCTCCCTGCAAGCGCCTGAACCTCCCGCGGCAGCCGCCCCCCTCCTCCACTCCCACTCCCTTGGTCAAAACCCTAATCCCTAAAATTTCCCTCTAATCCCAAATTGTCTTGTGTCTCTCTTGCAGGTCACTTGGTATGTGTATGGATCCCCATCAGCAACCCGATTCAAGTTACATGATGTTCACTTATGATGTAGATCTGGATTAGTAGTGCAATTTTCACCTGAGATAGGTATAGTATATGCCATGTTAATCTGAATTTTGCTTGCCATGTTTCTATGGATTAGTGTGACATAGGCATGTGATGTTGATCTGAATGAGGAATCTAATGTTCACCTGAGATAGCCCTGTGATGTTGATCTGAATTGGTTGTTTGATGTTGCCGCTTCACTAAATGTTCAGTTTCTTGATTGATATGTTGTACAAGTGATTAATGCCTAATTACTTAATTATTGTGTAGTTCCATAATGTCAGATCAAGTGGATTTGGTTTCTTACATAACTGAAGAGAACAACAGGAGAAAGAGGAAAATGATTATCTTATGGAGTTGCACATGTCCTTGAGGAAGGATTGGCTATTGATGTTGAATGAGAAGAACGGTGCTTGATTGGCGCCTTTTGGATATTATGTATGATTGTTGGCTGCAATGTAATAATTATGAAAATGTTATCCTAATTAGTATCTTGTCTTTATGATGGTCGTCAACTTGATGTAACTACTTGTTGCTACATATATGGGACTCACTTTTATTGATGTCAAATGCTGCTGTTGGTCAACTATTGCTGTTGTTTTGTGTTGCTCTTGTACAAGTGATGCTGCCATATAAGTGATGTTGTTATGTGATGATGATGATGCTGCTACATGTGTAGGTGCTGCTGCTGCCATGTATGCCAGTTTTGTTGTTTTGTGCTCCTGCTACATGTATAAGTGCTGCTGTTGTTTTTAATTTATTTTTTGATGTATAATCATTCACAAATATATTCATTTGCTGTATAAAATTTAATTTCAATCAATAGAACAAAGTACAATGTAGATCCTGTAACAACTGAGCAATTCCAATGCAATTTATGGCCATCCAAACAAGCCATGGAATTGAACCACTCCTCCGAATGCCAAGTGCCAATTACTTGACATCCAAACAGCAGAATTCACATTCAATATCAATATCAATGTCCTGTGTGATTTGGCATTGGCTCCAATTCAATGCCAAGCCTCCCAATGTCTACATCCAAACAGAGTGTAAAGGAAATTTGTAGGATTTCAATACATATATTATTTGAGATGTTAATCATGAACGATTGAAGAAGGCATGCCACTCTATTCGTGTATTTTAGAAATCCTGCAAAGCAAAGAGTCCCGAAGTGTTCAAAACTGCAGCTAGGCACTAATATGTTCTCTTCGTTTGCAGATAAAAGCAGGCCCGAAAGTGGAAAATGTGGCGCAATATAACAATCCCATTGAATGCCTTGATCTTCATCTCACAGAAATTACTTTGAACGAGTACCGAGGTACCAGACCAGAGATTAAATTCGCCAGGTTCTTTGTTCAGAGAGCAAGTGTGCTCAAGGTAATGAGGTTTACCCTATATTTAGTGCGCAGGAGTGAATGGTTTGCTGATCAGCGCATGCGTCTACAATTGAATGGAAAAGGCTTTGCAGAAGCTGAATTTCAGTTTGGAATACAAATGACAAATTATTTGGAAGTCACTCGATCAAACCGATATATGACTTCTCGGTGACTGATCCATTCGCAGAATAGTGCATGGCTCAGATTCTGAAGAAGATGAATTTGATTTGTAAGAACAGTTTGAACCATGTATTCTTTGAATTTGGGCCTTGTAATGCTGGAATTTGAACCTTGCAATATTTCTAGTATTTGTGGTATAACGTAATTGGATGTTTAATTTGGTTATGCAATCATGTTCTTATAAGTATATATGTTGTTGTTCTATCGACAGAGCATAGATGTTGTGCGGACAGAGCAAATCACATCGCCCACGTGCTAAACTAGGGAACCTGTCGGTGATGATTTCATCAATCACTGACAATTGTATACCAGCAATCGTTTGCCCACAACACACACGGTTTATTAGCAGGAATCGTTTGTGTTGTTATCGGTCTTCCCACACATTTCTGATTACTGACCTGTTTGCCGCGTATCACACACATCTTGTTAAATTGAACCGTTTCTGTTGTTTTGGCTCATCACACACAGTTCATCCGAGTGAACTGTATGCTGTGTATTGCACACATCTTAATCTGTCTGACCGTTTTTGTTGTGTTGGGTAATCACAAACAGTTCATCCGAGTGAACTGTATGCCGTGTATCGCACACACCTCGAACTGGCTGCCCGTTTCTGTTGTTCTGGCTCATCGCAAACAGTTCGTATGGATCAACTGTATGCCACGTATCGCACACGCGTCTCTAATCTGAATCGTGCTTGATGTCTCCGCCATCACACACAGTTCGTCTTATTGGTGACGATTTTATTACGATACCGTTTGTGATTCATGCATCGCGCACAATTTGTTCGAGGGGTCTCTGATTCATGTGTCGCGTTAGCAGTCGCCTGCAGTAGTGGAAGCCGCCCTCTTCAGATCTGGCGCATGGAACCGGTGGAGACAACTCCCGCACCGAGCCCCCGGCCACCGCCTCCTCGTCGCCCGCGCGACCCAGGATGCGTCTCCGTGTGCCGGCGACCGCCGCCTGCTGCCGGGCCCGCGCCGCCCACGCCGCTGGGGTCGCCGCCACAGATCCAACACCCCCCCCACACGAACCATGGGCGGAGAGGAGCCCCGCCGCCACCTCCCTCGGCGGTCACGCGGCACGGTCGGCGACCCCTCAGGCAGCGGCGAGACGGGGGAAGGAGAGGGGGAGGTGGTGGGCGGCGCTAGGGTTTCGCCCCCGGGTCGCCACCGAGGGGCGACGCGGGGGAGGGGAGTCGATAGGTTTATTTCTCCTCGATTTCCATCGTTAGAAATCAAGGTTTAGCTAGAAACACGAAACCGGAACACAAGGTCACCCCGTGCTCCTATCCATGATGACCTCAAGCCCTCACACGCCACTGGCGCCAAAACCCGATGGTGAGCTCATGCAATGGAAGGTAGGCAGAGCTTCCCATACAACTCGTCATCAGGCACACTAGTGATGATTTAAATCTAATTAACGCCCGCCAAACAATTGAATGACCGAAAAAATGGAAATTGATCACCACCTCTCAAAAACAGGAAACATATAAATAACCTCATTTAAACACAACCAAATATACTTACGAAATCCACATCGTAGGGTAGGACGCATGCATGCATGCAGCTTGCTTGCACTCTTCAACCAGAGATCACGCTCCGCCACTGCAGAAATCTCCCATGGATTTGGGTATCTTCTCACTCCCTTGCAAGGCAGCTCAGATCACCATGGATGATGGGGGTGGTGGTGGCGAGGTCCCAACCCCAAACAATCCCTTGGGCAGGCACAAGGCGTGCTGCGCCGCAGGCCGCTTTAACGGCAAGCACTTGTGTAGAGTAGAGTAGTAGTACGTGTGCGCCTTGACCCCGGTGGACGGACCGCGGTCACGGAGGCGTACGCGTGCCGGGCCAGCATTTACCAAGGCCCGATTAGGCAGGAACATCGACCTGTAATCTTCCCCTTCCCCGTCGGTTTCGGCCCCTGCCTCTATATAAACTCCGCCGTCTCATCCCCGTCCCCAATTCAGTTCGCTCTCGTGCAGCAGCAGCAGCAGCAGCAGCAGACTCGCGCTCGCCAGTCGCCATGGCCGCACGGAGAGCGGCGCTGCATGTAAGCGACCCATCTGCTCCCGCCTCCCTGAAATTTTCTCTATGACGATGATTTTGCTCGGCGCGGCCGCGGATCGAGACTGACGGATGGGTTTGGTTCCTTCCTTCCTGCAGGTGGTGTTGTGCGCGGTGGTGGCGCTGGCCGGCATTGGCGCGTCGCCCGCCGCGGGGTGCCGGAAGCACGTGCGGAGGGTCACGGAGTACGGGGCGGTGGGGGACGGGAGGACGCTCAACACGCATGCCTTCGCCCGGGCGGTGGCGGACCTGGCCAGGTGCGCCGGCGACGGCGGCGCGGCGCTGGTGGTGCCGGCGGGGCGGTGGCTCACGGGGCCCTTCAACCTCACCAGCCACTTCACCCTCTTCCTCCACCGCGGCGCCGAGATCCTCGCCTCCCAGGTGCGTCTCGATCTTCTTCAGTTACCCGTGGGATTAATTAGTCGCAGGGCGGGGTAGTAATTACTGCACTTACTGTGGCACGGCGTGGGGTGGGGCTACTGGTGACGGACGGGACGGCACGGGGCCGGTGGCAAAGGCGCTTGGCCGCTTGCGGACGAAGGTCCAGGGACAGACAGAGTGGGCAGCGGCGGCTATTGGTCTGGGGGTCCCCTGCCATCGCCATGACCATTGTCGCTCGCTTCCTTCTCAAGCTATCTTTCTGAGCATGGCATCCGTGGTCATCATCCGTCGTCTCCGTGCTCGTGATGGCGGATTGATTCCCTACTCTAAATAGAATGCTACTCCCTCCGTAAACTAATATAAGAGCGATTACTAGCATGCTAAATGCTTTTATATTAGTTTACAGGGGAGTAATTACTAGCATGCTAAATGCCACCATTTCATACCTGTTTTGTTTTTCTGTGGCACGATTCAAGGTACGGGTTACGGTAGGAAACCATAACATTTCGGCGCTTAATTAATCTGCTGGGACAAACAAACCCGGCCGGCCACCATGTCCTTGCTCCTTACCGGTGGTTGCCATTTGCCAATTGCCATGAGAGAGCGAGTCGGTTGGTGGAGAAAAGTTGCTTACTAGCATGGACCGTTTGACCACAAGGTCAGCCGGCATTCATGTGCTTATCCAGTACTCGTGGCCGTGGGAACAAGAGAAAAATAGGAGAGTTCTCTGAAAATTGAAAATTGAAAATTCTATGCATGCTTGGATAGGATGCCATCGCCGTCTCATTCAATACCTTTCTTTGGCTGCATTCATCTCGTGATCTGACGCCCTTGACGAATCGCCCTGTGTTGATGCTTCTGTCGCTTGCATTACTCTCGAGATCTATCTGATTTGTGAATCCAAATCCAATCTGTTGGTGCAGGACCTGGACGATTGGCCGCTGATAGCGCCGCTGCCGTCCTACGGGAGAGGGAGGGACGAGCCAGGCCCGAGGTACAGCAACTTCATCGGCGGATCCAACCTCACCGATGTCATCATCTCCGGTAAAACACGCACGCCTTGTTTGTCAACATCTCATGATCAACACCAACTCTCCTTGTTGCTTCAGAGACCTGACCAAAAAACGTTTTGCAGGTTACAACGGCACCATCAACGGGCAGGGGCAGGTGTGGTGGGACAAGTACCACGCCAAGGAGCTCCACTACACGCGCGGCTACCTGCTCGAGCTCCTCTACTCCCGCGACATCATCATCTCCAACGTCACCTTCGTCGACGCCCCCTCCTGGAACCTCCACCCCACCTACTGCACGTAAGAAAACACCATCTCTCTCTCTCTCTCTGAATCCACACCTGAATTCAGCGTGCTACTACTTGGTTGTTTGATCATGTGTCCATCGTGCTCACCTTGCTGGCATGTCCTGTGTATTTGAACAGCAATGTGACCATCAGCAGCGTCACGATTCTCGCGCCGGTCCACTCGCCAAACACCGACGGAATCGACCCAGGTAGTAGATCAGTCACACTTCTAGTGTTCAGTAGTGTCACTTCCTCGCGAGAAACATGAATGTGTTTCTGAATCTGAACTCAGCGAACTGTTATTGCCTGTGCAGATTCTTCGTCTCATGTCAAGATTGAGGACTGCTACATCGTGTCCGGTGACGACTGCATCGCCGTGAAGAGCGGCTGGGACGAGTACGGCATCAAGTTCAACATGCCAAGCCAGCACATCGTTGTCAGGAGACTTACCTGCATCTCCCCGACGAGCGCCATGATCGCGCTCGGCAGCGAGATGTCCGGTGGCATCCAGGACGTGCGCGTGGAGGACAACACCGCCATCAACACCGAGTCGGCCGTCAGGATCAAGTCTGGCGTGGGGAGGGGCGGCTTCGTCAGGGATGTCTTCGTGCGCCGCCTCAGCCTCCACACCATGAAGTGGGTCTTCTGGATGACCGGCAACTATGGCCAGCACCCCGACAACTCGTCTGACCCCGAGGCGCTGCCTGAGGTCACCGGCATCAACTACCGCGACGTGTTCGCCGAGAACGTGACCATGGCCGGCAGGATGGAGGGCATCCCCAACGACCCCTACACTGGGATATGCATGTCCAACATTACCGCCCAGCTCGCTCCGAAGGCCAAGAAGCTGCAATGGAACTGCACCGACGTCCAAGGAGTGGCATCTGGTGTCTCACCGGAGCCGTGCCCGGAGCTTGGGGCAGAGGGCAAGCCGTGCACATTCCCAGAGGAAGAGCTCGTCATCGGTCCGCCTGAATTGCCCAAATGTACCTACTGATATATCATATGTGTGGTATGTTGTAGCCACCAGGGTTAGAACCAAACAGACGATGTACTCTGAGTCTTAGTATAGTCAAGCAGTTTGAAAAATGCTGCAGAATAAACATTAGTATAGTCAAGCAGTTTGAAAAATGCTGCAGAATAAACACATGTGTGCAATGGAATTAACTCCCAAAATGAATTTAGCCTGACCAAAGCAAAACTTTCCATTTTGTTCTGTGGCAGTAGGTATACAACATGAACAGCAAGTAATAACAGACAGCAAAAGGATCATCAAATATCTAAACCAAACTATGCAGAAGGATCACAGTTGACAAAGTGGGAAGCAACAAAGCTCAAACGCCGCTTGATCTTCACTTTCTTCCCCTGCCCTTGCTCATGAAGTGGTGGCGCTTCAACCTCTTCTTCTTGAACTGGTCAGACTTGATGTTCTCGGCGAATGGCATGCCGAGGAGTGCGAGCAGCCTTTGCGCCTCGTTGTCAGTCTTGGCAGTGGTCACAATGGTGACGTCCATACCGTTCTTCTTGCCGCCCACCTCATAGGGGATCTCCGGGAACACGCCCTGGTCACGGAGGCCGATGGTGTAGTTGCCGTGCCCGTCGAAGCTGTTGGAGTTGACACCTAAGAAGTCCATGGTCCTAGGGAGCCCAAGGTTGATGAGCCTATCCAAGAAGTTGAACATCACCTACATCAACCAAAGGTGAGATTGAGCCCCTGAATCTATAGCAGGTCGACAATTTATCTCTGATACTACAGCTTAACTGAAATGCAAGATTCCAAACTGCTAGCAATTTCATATACCAATCTGTCGTAGTGTCTCGTGTGCATTTCAAAGTGCAAGTGTGAGAGTTCGACAGAGAGGGCTCACCCTGCCGCGGAGAGTGACGGCGATACCAATTGTGTTGCCCTCGCGGATCTTGAAACTGGCGACGGAGTTCTTGGCCTTGGTCTTGACAGGATACTGGCCGGTGATCGAGGCGAGGTCCTTCATGGCGGCTTCCAGACCCTTGTTGTTCCCCGCATCCACCCCCAGCCCGCAGTTCACCACAATCTTCTCAAGCTTGGGCACCTACCAGAACCGAGAACAATCAATCAAGAAACCACTACCGAACAGGCCAACCAATCTACGCAAGAAATGGAATCGGTTTATCTCCGTCGTCTGCACAATCAGAGCAGAGCAGGAGAGGGTACCTGGTGGACATTGGTGTAGCCGAACTCCTCGGTGATGATGGGGATGACCTTGGTGTCGTAGACGGTCTTGAGTCGGTGCACCTTCTGGGCCTCCGCGGGGTCGACGAGGATGATGCCGGAGGGGGTGGCCGGCGGCGGCTTGGGCGGCGCCTCTGTCGCGGCGGAGGCGGCGACGCGGATGGAGCGGCGGAGAGGAGGGGAGCGAAGCTGGAGGCAGCGGCGGGCGGAGGAGGCGGCCACGGGGAAGGGCGCGGGCGCGGAGGAGGGCAGGGTCACCGCCGTGGCTGCCATTGGAGCGTGCGGGGGATGGCAGAGCGGGGGAGGGCTTTATGCCATGGGTGGATGACGAGATAAGGCGTAGTGGGTGTGGCTGGACGCTCACTCTCACTGCAACTGGGCCTCCAATAAGGCAAAGTGATCATTATACTGGGCCCGTTGCTGCTGGGCCAAATTTTTGGTCCAGCCCAAGCGAGTCGATCGGCTCCGTCTCGGCCCGGCCTTATCCGCGCCGCACCAGCGCCAGGAACCTCGAAACCCTGGCCCGGAGAGGAAACCAGGCGACACCCCCTGTCTGTCGCCGCCGATTCGAAGCTGAGTCCACCATGGCCGCCGGCGAGCAGCACAGCGCCCCGAAGATCTCCTCCTCCAATTCTTCCGGGAGGCCCGTTACCCCGTTCTGGAAAGGTCTGTGGCGGGCGAGCTCAGACGACCCCTTTTTTTCCTCTGCTGTTTCCACGTTCTTATAGTAGCTTGGTTCTCGATGCAGAGAAGTACGAGAGAGATGCGCGGAGGTACTGGGACATCTTCTACAAGCGCCACGAGGACAAGGTTGCGATTCTATCCCCCTCCCACTTCTTCCCAAGTGGCTTCCTTCCTTCCTTAGCGCCAAGTGAAATAGTTGAACTCGTTAGCTTCAGTTATCGCTGGGATGCAGTGCTGTTGGTCTATGTTATCCTGTACTTCAGAGTTAGTAGTTTTGTAGCCCTGGTTATCTTGTAGTTTTGCACTAGTTCTTGCTTTGAGCAGGATGTGGTGTGGGCTGTGACAGTAGGGGGGTGGATGCGGGGAACAACAAGGGTCTGGAAGCTTTTTAGCAATGATATTGGGGACGGCACCAATATATGTGGGCTTCTTTTTATCGGAAAAAAATTTAGTTGAATTTTGTAGCGGAAGTGAAGTAGTTGAATCTTGCGATTCTATGTTGCAGCCATAATGTTTGGTTACTGGTAGAAACAGCTAGGGTTCTACCAGGCCTAGGGCGTAGTTTGTTGGGGAAGGAGGGAGGTTGGCGTGGAGGAGCTGGGCGGCGCCGGCGCTGGGGCGCCGTCGTTGAAGGAGGAGGAAGGAGATGGCGCAGATGGCGGCTAGGGTTAGGTCTCCCGGCTCCCTTCAGGAAGCCGAGCAATTATGATTGCTTCTTTGCTTAATTCCAAAAGAGTCTTTACATCTGTTTATATAACTAAGATAACTTGGATCGCAAGATAACTAAGATAACTTGGGCTAAGCCCCTAACTTAAACCTGCCCATTGGGCCTCCTCCGGCTGTAGACCGCCGGTCATAACACTTCTCCCCGCCTGCACAAACAGCTCGTCCTCGAGCTGGAAGGCGGGGAAGCGCTTGCGGAACTCCTCGAGGTGATCAACCAGCGTCAAACACCTCCGCGTCAGCTGGAGCGGGCAGGTCTCCGAGCCCGGCGGCGGCGGCGTCCTCCTCAATGTAGTCCGCAGCGTCCAGGTAGAAGAGTCGCGGGCAGACATGGCCCGGCACGTAGGGCTCGTCACAGTTGTAGCACAGCCCCTGGCGACGCCGCTCGAGCTGTTCAGCCGGGGTCAGCCGACGGAACTGGCGTGGTGCGACGGGGGCGTTGGCCGCCGCGGAAGCCTGGGTAGAGCGCTCCGGAGCGGTTGGCGCCGGTGGTGGCCGAGGAGGCTGGTAGGTGCCCTGGGACGGCAACGCCTGCTGCAGGGCCACCGTACGGCGCTCGAAGGCGCGGGCGTAGTACATGGCCGTCTGGAGATCCTGAGGGCCGTGGAGCTCCACGTCCACGCGGATGTGATCTGGAAGGCCACCGACGAAGAGGGCAGCCCGCTGCTGGGCCGTCACGCCCGCCGCGTGGCAGGCCAGGGCCTGGAAGCGGTCGGCGAAGTCCTGCACCGTGGAGGTGAAGGGAAGGCGACCGAGCGCCGCTAGGCGGCTCCCGCGAACTGGAGGCCCGAAACGAAGAAGGCAGAGCTCGCGGAAACGCTCCCAAGGTGGCATGGTGCCCTCGTCCTGCTCGAGGGCGTAATACCAGGTCTGAGCCGCGTCGCGGAGGTGGTAAGAAGCGAGCCACGTCCGCTCCGACGCGAGGGTTCGCTGCCCGCGAAAGAACTGGTCACACTGGTTGAGCCAGTTAAGGGGATCTTCCGTGCCGTCATATGTGGCGAAGTCGAGTTTCGCGTATCGAGGCGGTGCCTGGGACGGGACGCCGTGTCGAGCGGGCTCAGAGGTGCGGAACAGCGGGGCGGGTGGCGCCTGGTCGGAGTAGTCCGGGTAGTGGCCGGCGGAACCGGATGGCCCGCCGAACTGTGGAAACGGAGTCGACTGTTCGGGGGCCGTGGTGTAGACCGGCGATGGCGAAGACCCAGCCACCCACGCTGGTAGTGGCGACGGGGACGGCGGAAACCAAACCTGATGGAGCGGGAGGCCGACCGATGAAGAGGCCCCCGAGCCGGCCAGGGGTGGCGCTGGTGGTGGCAGCGTCGGGGGTGGGTTCTGGGCAGGGGCGCCGGCTGTCGCGGTGATCGGCGGCGGAAACGGCCCGTGGAAAACCGGCGAGGGCGGCGGCTGCAGCGGCCAGCCGGGGCCCGCCGTTGGCGTCGGCTGTAGAGGCCAGAGAGACGCCGCGGCCGGCGGTGGCCCGCTAGGGTGGCCCGCTTGGAAGGGCAGCAGCGGCGGCCCGCCGCAGGCTGGTGCGTGCTGGGGCAGCCACGGCGCAGGGTGGCCGTAGGTGAACGGCGCAGCCGGCAGGGCCGCGTATGGCCCGGCCATGTACTGATTGTACTGGTTCAGAAGGAGCCCCTGGACGGCCGTCACGAGCTGCTGCAGCGTGCTGGTCACCTGCTCTGGCGTGAAGACGGCGATCGGCGGCTGCGCGGAGGGGACTGGGGTCGGCGGCGAGGGCGATCCCGCAGTGGTGACGGGGCCCGCCAGCGTGTTGGCCCCGGCGGAAGTCATCGGCGCGGTGAGCAGCGGCGCCGAGGTCATCGGGGCGGTGGTGACGAGCAGCAGCGGGGCTGTGGTGGCGAGCGGGAGGGTTGTGGTGGGCGGCGGCGAAGACATGATCGAACCGGAGCTAGCTGATACCAATTTGGTAGAAACAGCTAGGGTTCTACCAGGCCTAGGGCGTAGTTTGTTGGGGAAGGAGGGAGGTTGGCGTGGAGGAGCTGGGCGGCGCCGGCGCTGGGGCGCCGTCGTTGAAGGAGGAGGAAGGAGATGGCGCAGATGGCGGCTAGGGTTAGGTCTCCCGGCTCCCTTCAGGAAGCCGAGCAATTATGATTGCTTCTTTGCTTAATTCCAAAAGAGTCTTTACATCTGTTTATATAACTAAGATAACTTGGATCGCAAGATAACTAAGATAACTTGGGCTAAGCCCCTAACTTAAACCTGCCCATTGGGCCTCCTCCGGCTGTAGACCGCCGGTCATAACAGTTACTAACACGGTCTTGTTAGTTATGATCCTTGGTTTACTCTAGTTTTGAGAAGTATGCGCAGGAGGGAAGCCCCTCAGTTACATGTTAACTATCAGTGGCTTAACACTGCACAGTTGTTGATACGACCCAGAAACGAAAGACTAGCTCCGACAGAAATGCAGGACCATTGCAGACTATCAGAGTTATTCCATAGAGTTGTTGATACTACTCTAGTTTTGATGAGCCATGCTTCAGATCCCCGTTGAAGAAGCGGAACTCAGGAAACGAAGCTGCCGTGACAAGCCCGGTGTCGACACTTGCAATCTGCTGGTCGCCCCAAGCTGTGTCTGCACCACCGCTGAAGACCAGGAGAGCTGCGCTTGAAGCTGTTTGAAGATGGTTACCTGGCATTGCTTCTTGTTGTTCAGCATGTGCCCTCTCTCTGAGTTCGTTTGGCATTTGCATAGGCCGTCTCTTTGCCTTAGCTTTAAGTTTTTGGGAGACCTCCTGCGTTTATTTTCCTGCCTGTTATGAACCGCTCCTCTAAGTGAGCCGATGTATGAACTATTTGGGGTTTCATTTGATAATGGAGCCGGGGAGAGCCTCCCTGTTATTCTTTAAAAAAAGAAAATTTGCTATCATGGGTTTTTACTTCAGTTTGATTTTCTTGCAGTACACAAAATGCCATACTTTTTGAAATTGCTGCCCATCCTTTGTTAATGGCTGTGGTATATATCTCAACAGTAAAAAGGAATCTTGTCATAGCTCTTACTGAACATTTCATCCAATGATCTACTGAGCTTTTTGACTCTTTAGTCTTGATCAGACATGCAGCTTCCATTTGTAAACTTCTGTTGCAAATATATGTGATTGTGTAAATGTCTTCTTGTTTAGAATTATTCTGTCATGCCTTTGATTTGTGCCCTTCCATTTGTTTAGTTCTTCAAAGATCGACATTACTTGGATAAAGAATGGGGGAAATACTTTGAGGTCCAAGATGGGGAAAATCTGGCAGTCTTGGAGGTGTGGACAGTGTTTATCTGAATCTACTGTGCAGTGCAGATGACTGAATCTCTGCATCAAGCTTATTTTCTTGTTTTTTCTTGCTTGCATAATATTAGCATGACTGTTGTAAAGTTCAATATAGGTTGGCTGTGGTGCTGGAAATACAATTTTTCCACTGCTGGCTACATATCCAGATATATTTGTTCATGCATGTGATTTTTCTTCATGAGCTGTTGACTTGGTTAAGGTAGTTGTTTCTTTCTGTCATAGCTGAATCATTAGTCCATGTGCTGAGTTTTATCCCATTGATGTCCAAATTGGTTGTATCATACATGCAGAAACACAAGGACTTCAGACCTGACCGGGTTAATGCATTTGCATGTGATATTACTTCAGAACAACTGACAGAGGCTGTGGAGCCGTCCTCTGTTGACATTGTGACAATGGTAATATACTAATGTGTTGTACTCTGATTACACATTCTCATATCTATTTGCACAATATTTTAGTGTTTGTTCATATTTATTGTCAAAGCTGTGAGGGTACAACTAACATATTAAGTAGATATTTATGCTCTCTGCAGTTGCACCAGATAAAATGCCTTCAGTTCTGCAAAACATTAGAAATATCCTCAAAGTAAGTACTCCTTTTACTTCCAACTACTAGACCTTCAGTTTTTCTTTTTTAATGCTGTCCTAGTGACCTAGGAAACTGAACTTGTGTATTCTGTATCAGCATGGTGGCCGCGTACTCTTTAGGGACTATGCCTTCGGTGACCTTGCTCAGGTTCCCATTTCTTATTTGCTTTTTTATGAGAAAAAAACTAGGACATGCCATTTTATGACTTCTACAATTATTGTCATTGTCCTGTTCTCGGCAGCGTTAATTTATGTCTTAGCATATAAGTCATGCAGTGAATAAGGATGTTTTGATATATTAGATGGGACAGATAAATCTCCTCTTTCTGGCCCGAGTTATTCTAAGCTATGTTTTCTCAGCAACTTGCTAGTGCAGAAATTACCTCTTCATGTCTCCTTTTTGTTGGCTATTCATTTATGAATGTGCACTTGTTTTTTTTTCTGTTTCCCATTGAGGTACCCCTGTATGAAACTTTCTTATTTTACCTATGTCTTCCCTTTATTGATCATGATATAGAGGTTATGGTATATTAGTATAACTAATCCACTAGTGTAGCGTCTTTTCAAGCCTCCTACCTTTTAAGACCATTATTTATATATATAATATGTGACAAGCCCGAAGTCATTATGCATGTATTTATGTATCTTATTATCTTGTATATATTTGCAGGAAAGGCTTATGTCCAAAGGCCAGCAAATAAGTGAGAACTTTTATGTCAGAGGTGATGGCACGGTGAGTGGAGTGCACATAAACATATTCTGTAATAGAGGTTCACAAAATGTCACAAACTCACAATGATGTATTCCATGCACCACCCATAGTCTTCAAAACTGTTGCACGATGGACTTATTCTCTAAATGTGGGTGTGATGCAGCGTGCATACTACTTTTCAAACGAATACCTGGTGGATTTGTTCTCAAAATGCGGATTTACTCTTGAGGAAATATGTGTACACAACAAAAAAGTCGAGAACCGTTCACTAGACTTGGTGATGAACAGGTGATAGTTTTTTTTTTTTTGCTTGTACTGCAAATATTACCTCGTATTGCATCACTTGATATTGAACTAAAAAAAATAAGTTAATTATATGATTCACTTTAAACAACGATACTTCTCTTTAAAATTTTAGAAGAAGAAAAGGAAGTTCGATGAGGAACCTAAAAACTTCTTGTAGATCTGTTACATACCTTATATTTATCTTCCTTGATTATTTCAATTTTTTGTACAAATGCTTGAATATTTGTTTATGTTACTTAGGAATTGGATCCAAGCTACCTTTACCCTCAACCCAGCTAGTCCTCTAAGTCCAAATAATCAACATGACCACCATATTTGTGAAGGAAAGGATGATAAGCTGGCTGTTGAAACGTCTCAGAAGAAGAGCGATAGTGAAGAAATTGACCTTTCTGTGGATTTTAGCAATATGTTTGGAACATTGCACTATCTTAATGAGGTAAAATTGTTACTGTTTTTAATTTTACATTTGAAGTAAGAAATCTTAGATAAAGTGAGTCAACTATGAGGCTTTCTCTATCTCTATTCCCTGCCCCATCTAAAACAAGGACACTACAATTCGTTCACTTGGGTTTGCTGGATAAGGATCCGTGGCATATATAAAAGAACAAACACTGCTGCCGGTCCTCGTTGATCTGCAGCCTTAATTTACAACTCGATGGTTAGCACTTCGCAATGCGTGCAGTTAGCTGCAGCTGTCAGTTGTTATTGCAACTGCAGGTGTGCTTTTTTTTTTATGAACATAGCGTTCGCTGTTCATCTTTAGTCACTGTATTACAGTGGGGTTTCGGTTAAACTATGGCCAGCACAACACCAGTAGCACTGCTAAATTGAGTATTTTTCAGCGACGAATTTTGACATGCTTTCCTGTTTATGTTTAATGTAACTTCTAACACTGCTATTGTTTGTGAAGTAATTGGACATAACATGTTTTCAATTACTTGCAGGCACAAATTATTAGGATTAAAGCAAAGGGTCACGACTTCAAAATTAAAATGCTCGCGAAAGAATACCAGCACACCTGCAAATCAACTGGTCTAATGCTCTGGGAGTCAGCTCAGTTCATGTGCAATCTTCTAGCAGAGAATCCTTCCATAGTTGCTGGGAAAAGGGTGCTGGAGATGGGCTGTGGGTCAGCTGGCATCTGCTCAATGGTTGCTGTCAGCTCTGCTCAGTTTGTTGTAGCCACTGACGGGGATGAAGAATCGCTCGATCTTCTCAGACAGAACACTTCCTCCAATTTGGAGGCTGAACTTCTCAACAGAATTTCGATTAGGAAGCTATTCTGGGGTGACGAAGATGATGTGAAGGCAGTCCGAGAGCTTTCTGGCGATGATGCAGGTTTCGATTGCATAATAGGCACCGACGTGACATACAACCCCGATGCTATACTTCCGCTCTTCAATACTGCCAGGGCACTGATTTCTGACGATGGTGATGGAGGTTCAAAGGCAGCCCTTATTCTTTGCTACATCCAGCGTCGTGTTGATGAAGATTCGATCCTCTCAGCTGCAGAGGCCCAGGGCTTCAGGCTCGTGGACAAATGGATAAATGGAGTTCACGAGAGCAATGGTATCATTAGCTCTTGGTTCCGTGACAATGAAGTTTGCTGTGCTTTCCGGAATGTAACGCTTTCCATATTGTACTTTGAAGTGTGATACATTGGTGTTTACCTGAATCTCATGGTTAACTGGAAGATTTTATTTTACTTTCCTGTATTGGTGTACCGAATGAATGTTTTTTGTATGTGGCAGTTGTATACTAAAAGGAATGTTCTTTTCTTTTATGCCTGCTAGTGTCTGAAAGATGTTATGTCATGTTGAACCCAACTGCAATTTGCTATGGATCATATGTTCTTCTGTCCAATCTCTGTTGACTAGCTGCGACTGGTCCTGAGTCCTCTGGACTTTGTGTTAATCCTTCGAGTAAAATGCATCATAAGTCATATAACTATTTGAGGTGTGTCAAGTTAGTCCTAAAACTTCAAAAGTGCATATCTGGGTCCTAGAACTATTTAAGTTGTTCATCTTAGATCCTATAAACTCGTCCAACCAGCGTTGACCCGCCGACGTGTCGCTTGGACTGTTGCCACGGTGACTCCGGGGACCCACCAGGTTAACCGATGAAGGGTAAATATGCGGAAAACTCTCTCTCTCTCTCTCTCTCTCTCTCTCTCTCTCTCTGGACGCAGCGGCAGCGGTACACAGCAGCAATCAGCGGCGGTGGGCAACAGCAAGGTGCAACAGCGACCAGCAGCGCACCAGCTGCTCTCCCTCGACCTCTTCCAGTAGTGCACCAGCAAGCTCGTTACGTCATGAAGCTGAGCGGCCACATCAGCGGGCAGATGCTATGCGACCCTAAGGCCGAAGCCGAGGAACCAGTCGGCGCCGCGGTGCCGGTGCGTGTGCCCAACAGCATGTACGTGTGCCGCCGGCTCATCAGCCTGCGGGAGGCCATGGCTCAACACCCGGGTCTGGCGCGCGCCCGTCCGACACCTTCGGAGTTAGAGGGCGCGCTGGAGACCAAGGAGCAGCGCCTGTGCGAGCTGCTGTGGCTCGTGCTTGGTTACTAGCGCAAGGTGGCTGGACTCGAGCTTAGTGCGTCGCCGTCGGTGTGGAAGCCCAACGCACACGAGGTGTTCGATAAAATGATGCTGCTGCATCCCACGGAAGAAGAGAGAGATGAGATGAGGTGGCAGTCAACTTGAGATGGTCTTCTCCTGCCAGATGACCCAGTGTTCACATGGTGATGGTCAACTTGCCACATAAGCAAGTCATACCCGGTCTGGCCTGCTTAGGACCCGTGATGAACAACTAATAAACTTTTGGGACCTGAATCTGCACTTTTAAAGTTTTAGGACTAACTTGACACACCTTGAATAGTTATAGGACTTACGATGCATTTTACTCTAATCCTTCCCTAGTGATGGATTCTGCAGTAGCACTTGACTTGAGAGCTTGTCCCTACAGGATCCCCAACTTCCTGAGACCAGACGGCCCTCTAGAGATCTTCCTCTAAACATATGTTTTTCAAATATATATATATATATATATAAATTATCTGAAAAATAAAAATAATTATCAATATTTACTTTTACAAAATTATATACTGAAATTCAAATTTTCCAAGCAAAAAAGAGTTTCATGTGTTCTCTTAATTTTGTTCATATAACTTGGGAGATGTATTTGTGCATATGAAATGAAATGTTCACGCTATTCATAGAAAATGTTCCATTGAATAACAATACAATTTTGCACAATGCATAAAACTACTTTTTCTAATACTAATATCTACATAAAATGTTCATTGACTTCAAAACATTCATGAGTATCAAAAGAAATGCTCATGTGTATGGAAAGACTATCTAAAATGTTCATGTGTATGACTTTTAAAAAATACATGTGTTTACTCACAGGGAAAATAAAATTGATTAAATAAACAAGTAAATTTGAAATTAAATTAAAAAACAAGCAAAAAATTGAAAACGTGTTTTTTTGTAAATAAAATAGGACGAACCGCTATTGTCCAACCCATTAGCTGGTATTAGGGACGAAAATCGACCATTAGCTGGTTTTAAGGTTGCCCCACTTGAAGAAAAGACGGGATAGTCAACCACAACACGCCCCATTTAAACACACATGCTTAATTTTATTTCCACTTTTGAAGAAAATTTTAGTAAAAAACACTTCTTTTAAAACTATGTACAAAATTATATTTCATATATCAAATATGTACGTATTCCAACATATCTCAAAGCTATACGCATTCCTCCCCTAAAAAAAAGCTATACGCATTCCATCCAATTTTGCAATATGTTCGTGTAATTCCATTTTTCGTTGTTGTATTCTAAGCCTAACAACCGGCCTGCAAGGTTGGACCAAAGTGTAACAGCCCAACTTCCTACTCAAACCAATCCATGATAGGCCCAACAAAAATCACAAAAACCTAGCCCGACATCGCATCCGGCTGAACGGCCCGAGACCCATTTATAAATACGCGGCACCTCCATCCTCTCTAACCCTAGCGCCGCACACACTCCCCCCGCCGCCGCCGCCGCAGGTAGAGAAGGTAGGGAAGAAGGAAGGGGAAGATGCCGGCGGGGCACGGGCTGCGGTCGCGGACGCGCGACCTGTTCGCGCGGCCGTTCCGGAAGAAGGGGTACATCCCGCTCACCACCTACCTGCGCACCTACAAGGTCGGCGAGCACGTCGACGTCAAGGTGAACGGCGCCGTCCACAAGGGTATGCCGCACAAGTTCTACCACGGCCGCACCGGTCGCGTCTGGAACGTCACCAAGCGCGCCATCGGCGTCGAGATCAACAAGCAGGTATAACTCCCCAGTCCGTCCCACTCCCCATACCTTCTCCGTTCTTCATCTGTGGTCAGGTTTGGTATATCTGTGCTGCTAGGACAATCCTGTGATCTTGACCGACAGGATGCATAAATCTGTTCTGTTGCAACCGATTTACTTTTCGGTTTTTATAACTTGCTGAAAATGAGCTAGACCATCAAATCTCTTGGTTAGTTTGATGCGGATACAGTCTAGTAGACTAGATGAATGGTTTACTGTGCCTGATTTGTTATGCTAGACTGCTACGTGTGCGTGTGATGAACTGCAGAGCCTGTTCATATTTTATCACAATGTGTAAATTCTGTCTGGCTTGCTGTCACTGTTTGTTGATTTGCTAGCATAGCTTTAATGCTCTGCAATGATTTGATGGCATGTTATGTTATGTTTCATGTTGAGAGCGGATTTGTTGTCCTATCATTGCGAGGTTTGTGCATTATCACTTTTTGATGTCATATGCCCTAGGCCGAGCGCTTCCCCCTTCAGCTATGGGAAGGCGTGGTATTCCACGGGAGAGGTTTTTGTGGCGCACGATTTGTGTGATGGGCATACATCAAAATTTCATTCTGGCTTCCTCTGACTGCATGCTTTACCTGTAGCAGTTATGATAGCCTAATTGGATGATACACATATAAACAGCTGTTTTTTTCATTTAGTGGATACCCTAGCTTGTTTCATGTAATGTGTCTGCATATGGGATACATATCCTAGCCTGTTTCATCTAATGTGTCTAAGTTTGGATGCATTTCATGGCTTGTTTTGTCATCCTAGGCAGTTTGGATGCATATCATAGCTAATCTTTCTGTGGTTTCTATGCGTTTGTTTCCAACTTCGTGCATTTCTTCTGTGCTAGTATGAACGGGCACTATAATAATTCTTGAGGGTAGTAGTTGGATGTTTTATCCATCCGGATGCGTAGATTGCTAGACAAAAGTTAGCCACATTTACATCACTTGATCTTGGACACAGTAGTGCCATATTGTTTCTTCATTTCCTTGTCTGTAAGCTACTTTGTGTGATGTAAATGTAAGTTGGTGTTTGCTTTTCATGTGTTCATTCATACATGCTGCCTTACTTCTTCATGTAAATGCTGCATAGGTGTTACATATGTGTGCACGTTACTTATGACGCATCATCTAGAGTCATGCTTGTCACTGATTGTAACGTGTGATCTCTATCATCAGGTCGGCAACCGGATCATCAAGAAGAGGATCCATGTCCGCGTGGAGCATGTGCAGCCATCCAGGTGCAACGAGGAGTTCCTCCAGAGGAAACTCAACAACGACAAGCTGAAGGCGGAGGCCAAGGCCCGTGGCGAGGTCATCAGCACCAAGAGGCAGCCAGCAGGGCCCAAGCCTGGGTTCATGGTCGAGGGCACCACCATCGAGACGGTCACCCCCATCCCGTATGACGTCGTCAACGATCTCAAGGGTGGTTACTAGAGCGCTTGTTTCCTGAGCAGAAGCTTGAGCCAGTTCTTAGTATCTATGCTTGTTCCAAATGTTTTGGTACTGAGTAGTTCTGTTTTTGCTCCGCGGAGTGTGAACTTCTCTGCGGTTAACATTAAAGATTTCGTGTGGTCGATTTCATTATCGTCATCTTTCGTGATATATTTGCTTTTGGTAGATTGGGCAATTGTTTGTTCTCTGAGCTCCTCTTCCTTGGTAAGCAACCAGCTTCGAGATGCATGTCAAGTTCTATGTGAAAGGATAGCTTTGCTTTAACATCAAATGAAAGCTACAGCTCCTAAGCGGATAAAATGGCTGGAACATGTGCTCAAAATTCTCAACCGCCTGGCTTTGTTGTGGTTCAGATGATTGCATATGCCGATAATACTGGTTTTTTCTATGCCACAATCGATTCGATGCAAAACTAGCGATCAGAATTCCTTCTTCAACCTTCAGCTCCCACGTTCTTCTTTCAACCGCCTCATGTACCACTTGCTGGATCAGCCACCAATGCCCGAGGCCGGTGGTGCTCCCGCGCCATCCTGGCTGCCCTGCTCTACCCTCCCCTCAAAACCGTTGCCCATCGCCGTGCTGCCGCTGGCGATGACAATCTTTTTTCCCGGCGAAGCTGCACCACCCTCACAGGGATTCTCTGGGGAGCTCCTTCCTTCCCTCCGGCTGTTTCTTCCTTCACGCGAAATTCGACCGACCCAAATTCTAAATTGCGATGGTGGTCATGACCCAAACCTGTAACAATTGGTGCTTACAGATTTCTCCTTCTCATCCCCCCTTCAGCCTTTATTATTGTTGTGTTATTTTTTTTTCGAAAAAGAGGAATACCCCTGGCCTCTGCATCAAAGCGATGCATAGGACCATTATATTATATTATTGCACAGAACCCAACAAAACAAATACATGGTTCAATCCAAAGCCACTTTCCTGGCAACTACCGTCGCTACACCTACAATCTTGATGACGTGCCCTGACCGCATATGAACACACTAAATCTATTCCGATGGCCTTAACAAGCCGCTCGCTGGCAGACCAAGAAAACCAACGGTTCTAGCTAGACCCTCTGCGCACCGCATGCGCACGCTCTAGGATCAGCTGCCATCGTCTTCCGCCGTCTCATCTTCAGGAGTGATCAACGTATCCAACTCGTCATGCCATACTGTCGTCGACGTCACCGCGACGCCAGACAACGCCACCATCCTGCACGTATCCATCCACACGCGTGTGTCGTAGAAACTCCGCTGCGCCATGCCGCTGAGATTCGCCTTCGGCCTTGCGGTAGATGTAACACCGCTCCTACTCTTGTACCCTCCAGCCAGCACTTGCTCCAAAACGATGCCCCCAGGAGGGAGAACGACACTGAAGGCGCCGTCATCGTCCGATCTGGTAGACCCAGATCTAGGGTTTCCCTCCGATGCCTCGAGAAGGAAACGATGTCAGAGACGCCGCCATCATCCGCCAAGACCGCAGTCAGGCGCGATTTTCACCGGAAGCCGCGTCGTCCCGATCTCGCGAACCGCGCGGAGCCTCGCCATGAAGACGTATGCCGCCGCCGATCCTCCGGCAGAGATCCTCCATCCCCTCATCGCGCCGCCGGACATCCACGTGAAGAACCGGCGACGGATCTGGGTGGGATCCAGAACCGCGGTCGCCGCCATGCCCACCATCGCCAGAGAACCCGCCGGTTCTCGGCGGCCATGGGGCTAGCACGGCCGCCGCGCGACCAGGGGCGCCCCCCTGGCCGCTATGCGTGTGTTCCTCGCTGAACTCGCCCTAGCCAATCCATGAGGGTTGCCGCCGCATCCAGCAACCCTGCCCCTTCGACGCCGGGTCCGCCGCCACCGCGGCCTATGCCAGCGGCAGTGGCGGAGGGGAGGCCGCGTCGTGGTTGGCTGCTGGCGGTGTTTGAGATCGCCCCTGGCGGCGCGCCCTGGGGAGGCGTCGCGAGGGAGCTTGGCAAATATCGTGGATTGATCATTGCGGTGTTAATGATAACCCAACTTTCTCCTTTCGTCGTTCTTTCCTATGTGGGTTTGTCTAAAACCTCTAATAATTGGTGCTTACAGATTTCTCCTTCTCATCCCCTCTTCAGCCTTGTTATTATCGCGGTGTTAATGAACCCATCTGCGTTGACCCATACTCTGATCAACTGATACTCATCTAATGCAACATGCACCAGTTGCCAAGAATCCAAGATCACACTGATCGATCACTTTACCTTCACGGGGTCCGTGCCTATGCCTGCGCTGCATCATGTGACTTTTTTTTTTTTTTTTTTTTTTTTTTTTTTTTGCGGGTGACTGCATCATGTGACTGACTGACACCACGAGAATTCAGAAAAAGATTGCACAGCCGAGCCGACCGACCACGTCTGATCTAATCCACCCATCCGTGGAGGAGAAAATACTTCCTCGTCGCACAGAAAAAATGCCCGTAAACGAGACGCATTTTCCGCACACGCAAGCCGCAGGATGGGCCGGGGCCCGGGGACATGGCTGGCCGGACGTAGTACTGCAAGAGACCGCCGAAACAGCGCCGGGACACGCGTCGCGCATCGGGGCCTCCTCCGAGCCCGACGTGGCCGCGAGCGCCGCCCGCGCCAACGCACACGTCGCCGTCCCACACGACGCTTCGAGGCCGGTTCACGCGTCGCCGTCCATTCCCCCGCCCCCCGCGCCCGCGCCCGCTCACCACCGCCTCACGTTCCCCTCACCGGCGGAGCACGCGCCACGTCCGCCCCCACCGCCACCTTTCTTCTCGCTATTTAACCCCCCCGCCCGCCTCCTCCATTGTTAGCCCCACCCATTTCCTTCCCTCCGGTCGAGGTAGGCAGCAGCAATAAATCTAGGTCCGGATTCGGACCCGTTTCCCCCATTCCCAGAACCATTTCGACCGGCGAACTCATTCAATAAACTCCGTTCGTCCGTCCAGTTCTGTCGTCACCGGTGATCTCATCTGCTCTGAGCAGCGTCCGCCCCAGGCTCCCCGTCGCACGTGCGTGACCCGATCCACCCCGTCCACATGGCACTCAACCTGACCCACCAGACCGGCGCGGCGGCCATCGCGGCCACGCCGGCGCCGGGCGCGCGCGCTTCGGTGTTCGCGGCGGCCTCGCCCGCCGCCGCCGCCACGGCCGGCTCCGTCGTGGCGCCGGCGCAGGCGGCGAGCCTGAGGGTGCAGGCGCAGCTGGTGGAGCCCGCGCAGCCGCAGGCGCCGGAGATGTTCCAGGCGATGGCGCCCGACCAGCAGCAGCAGGGTGAGGCGGAGCACCCGGACGTGCGCGGCGAGGAGGCGCGCAAGGTGGGCGTGCCGGTGTTCGTGATGATGCCGCTGGACACGGTGCGCAAGGACGGCAGCGCGCTGAACCGGCGCAAGGCGGTGCAGGCGTCCCTGGCGGCGCTCAAGAGCGCCGGCGCGGCCGGCATCATGGTGGACGTGTGGTGGGGCATCGCCGAGAGTGAAGGCCCCGGCCAGTACAACTTCGCCGGCTACATCGAGCTCATGGAGATGGCCAAGAAGGCCGGGCTCAAGGTGCAGGCCGTCATGTCCTTCCACCAGTGCGGCGGCAACGTCGGAGACTCAGTCAAGTACGTTATGCCTCCCTCTCCTCCATTAGCTCCTTCCTATCTTGTACACCAATAATAATACTACACCTACGTATATGTACATGCATGCTGATGTTGATCCTTGCGTACATTCTTGTATTTTTCCATGATTTGATGTGCTATCGCATTTACGGGATGGACACGTACATGTGCTCATTGATTTTGGAGATGGATCGTACCGTCGTCTGCAGTAGAAGCAAAGCCTGAATTAGATATAGTGTTCTTGGATTTTGTGGCTCCATGGGCTTTTGCCATGTGCTGCCACCGCCCATTGCCATTAGTTTGTAGCCACTTGCACTTGCAGTATCATGTGGAAGACAAACTCTCTATGATGGGTACTTGTTATAGAAGTGTGTAGATGACACGAGAGAGGCAAACATTGTCAAGAAAAGATACTTGTTACTCCTCATAGGGCTCAATTTGAAAATCTCAAAAAATAAACTCGATTTTTAAAATAAATTGTGCTACCGATGCATTAATTACTCTCTCCATTTCATAATATAAATCGACCAATATTTTGGAACAGAGGAAATAGTATAACGCATGCATGCATGACCATTAAATAACCAAAAACTTTTACTCCTACATGCATCCATCCGTGAGTTTTGTTTTGATCCTTGAGTTTTGTTTTGATCCTTGCATGTAGTGATTTAATGTACTTTGAAGTCTGAAAGATGTGATGATGAGTACTCTGAAGACTTGTGAAACAGAAAAATAATATTTTTAAATGAGTCCTGTAAACCGGAAAGGAGGGAGAAGTATTTTTTGATGGCTGGCTTCCGTTGGTGATTTCAGTGCCCGGGAAATCGGGACGAGTCCAACGGACAACTCGTGCCGTAGAAGTGACCCTGGCTCGTTTCCCATGCACTTTCTGGAACCGTATGACGTGGACGGCCACAAATTTTCGGATCTCGTGATCTTCGTAAAAATGAAAGAAAACTGGCCTCAAGTCAGCCGACACGTAGCTTATAGATAACAAAAAGCACGTTGTACGTGATCCCTCACCTGTGGGCGGTGGCGCTTGCCCCCGTACGTACGTGTCCTGCCCACTCTGCATGTGATTTCTGACCACAACTATGGTTTTCATTTGAGATGAACAGCTATTGTTACTCGCGCTGGAAATTATTGTTGCTCCTATACTGTTTCACACTCCAGTAATTAGTACTCCCTCCGTTCCGTTCCACAATACAGTGCGCATAGATTTTTTTTAAAGTTAAACTTTGCAAAAATTGACTATCTATGATACAAAATATATAAAATATGAAGCTACATCTCAAGATGAATCTAATGATATATATTTGTTCGGCATTCTAGACGTAAATGTTTTTCTTTACATACTTGATCAAACTTTATGATGTTTTGACTTTAAAAAAATCTATATGCACTACAATATGCAGCATACCGCTTCCGAAATGGGTAACGGAGGAGATGGACAAGGACCAGGACCTGGCGTACACGGACCGCTGCGGCCGCCGCAACTACGAGTACGTCTCGCTGGGCGCCGACACGCTCCCGGCGCTCAAGGGCCGCACGCCCGTCCAGTGCTACGCCGACTTCATGCGCGCCTTCCGCGACCACATGGCGCCCTACATGGGCAACACCATCTGCGAGATCCAGGTCGGCATGGGCCCCGCCGGCGAGCTGCGCTACCCCTCCTACCCGGAGAGCAACGGCACCTGGTCCTTCCCCGGCATCGGCGAGTTCCAGTGCTACGACCGCTACATGCGCGCCAGCCTCAAGGCCGCCGCCGAGGCCGTGGGCAGGCCCGAGTGGGGCAACGCCGGCCCCGAGGACTCTGGCAGCTACAACCAGTGGCCCGAGGACACCGGCTTCTTCCGCCGCGAGGGCGGCTGGAACACCGAGTACGGCCAGTTCTTCATGAGCTGGTACTCGCAGATGCTGCTGGAGCACGGCGAGCGCATTCTGTCGGCGTGCTCATCCGTCTTCACCGGCACCCCCGGGGTCAAGGTCTCCGTCAAGGTGGCCGGCATCCACTGGCACTACGGCACCCGCTCCCACGCGCCCGAGCTCACCGCAGGATACTACAACACCAGGAACCACGACGGGTACCTGCCCATCGCGCGCATGCTCGGCCGCCACGGCGCCGTGTTCAACTTCACCTGCGTCGAGATGCGGAACCACGAGCAGCCGCAGGACGCGCAGTGCATGCCCGAGGCGCTCGTGCGTCAAGTGGCCAACGCAGCCAAGGAGGCCGGCGTGGGGCTCGCCGGGGAGAACGCACTGCCCAGGTACGACGAGACGGCGCACGACCAGGTGCTGGCCACGGCGGCGGAAAAGGCCGAGGAAGACCGCATGGTGGCCTTCACCTACCTCCGCATGGGCCCCGACCTCTTCCAGCCCGACAACTGGCGCCGCTTCGCCGCCTTCGTCAAGCGCATGACGGAGACCGGCGTCAGGGATGTGTGCCGGGAGCAGGTGGAGCGCGAGGCCCAGGGCGTCGCCCACGCCACCCAGGGCGTCGTCCAGGAGGCCGCCGTCGCCCTCAGCAACTAACCAACTATGCATACATACATGCGTACTATGTCGAAGGTGTGTGTGCCGAACGAAGGTGGGAAGGAAACATAGGGGGATCGATCGATCGATCGGGTGACTTGGGAGTAGTTGCCGCGTCTGAAGCTTCGATGGCATGGCGATGCCGGCCCTCGGCGTCGCTAGCTCAAAAAGCTTGCAGGGGACTGATGTACTACTACGTACTAAGCTGCCGCAGTAGCAGTGCTGCACTGTAAGATCGATACTCGAAAATGTTGTAACGCCTTGCTGTATCTGTTCCGCTAAAGTGAAATCAAGAACAGAGCTTGGCGGTCACTAGTTTGTTGCTATCTTTACTGCTCTGGAGCGGACTGCCTGACTTTTGAGTTGCCAAGTCACTGGCCGACTGACCTGGCCTCTCATCCACCATACACTCTCCATCTAATGGCTGCTATACCCCTCACTTTCCAACCCAAGTCATCGGCCGCATGAAAGTGATTTTTGTGAAATATAAAAGTTAAAAATGGGGAGTGAACACACAAATTTCACTTTTCATTTCTCTTATTTCACAAATACTCCACTTCTATTTTGTAAAGATCACTTTGCATCACACGCAAATTTCATTTTTATTTCACAAAACCACAACCACTTCTATTCTGCAAATTTCACTCCTTGTTGTAAGCCATTGGATGGAGACTGAATGGGGGATAAGAGGGCTAAGTGTCAGCCAACCCATGACAAGATTAAGGGAGAGTTTGTGTCATCTGGTTCTTTCCTTTTGGAAATAGCCAGGAACACTCTTGTGGGTCCGTGGATGGATGATGATACCAGCCGGGCAATATATATTGATGGCAATTAAGCCTTGTTTGTTTTAGCTTTGATCCGATTTGAATCATCTAGGGATTCACTACAGTGGCAAAGCTGATTCACAATTATATAAGATCATGTTTGTTTCAACTTTGATTGGATTCGAATCACCTATAAATTCGCTTCAGTGGTAAAGCTGATTCAGCTTCGACACCAAAGTACACTTTGAGGTGCTTCTGGAAATTGCACTGAAACAGGCCTGAATCCAGAATCAGCTTCACTGGCAAAGCTGATTCCAAATGACTGTTTGTTTCGGATTCCAGATTTAGATTCACTGACAAAGCTGGCTTCACAGGCCAAACTGATTCCAAATAGTTGTTTGTTTTAGATTCGAGATTCAACTTCACTGGCAAAACTGATTCTGTTTCTTGGAACTCAAACAAACAGGGTTAGTCTACCTTTTTTCTATACGAGTGTGTAACACTAAACATCTCACGTATAACTTAGTAAGGGTAAAAAAAAAAATTCATTCCATGATTTTGGTAATATGTTTTTCACAAAAAGAAAGTTGCTTCTATTTCACTTAACTAAAACCAAGTGTCTTTTTGCTCACAAAAATACAGTAAAGCAAAACATAAAGAAATGGTCTTAGATCAACTGTAGAAAAGATAAATATGACAAAGGCTTAAACACTAGCAACAAGACCCTTTCATGGCCAATCCAAAGACAAGGCAATATCAACATCAACATGCTAAAGCTACAACCACCAATAGGCTAGAGAGCTTTGACATTAAAGCTACAATTAATCGAGCATCAACAACTTTTCTTCATGCATATGCGATTCTCCTAGTATCAACATGCCATCTATGTACAATACGAAAGCACTTCATTTGCTATTAGCTCGAACATTTGTTCCCTCTTTAATTTTGTCTCAACTTTAGAGAATTTTGTTTACCTGTTTTTTCTGCAATATAGACCAAGATGTCGGCCAACAACAATCATGTTTATAACCACCCTAGGATCATCCAGTTTTTTTAATCACATATAGCACTATTTCTTAGTGTTTAGATGTCTAAAAGACAACAGAAACACCCACCACCATCAAATGTTTCTCCGCTTTCTTAAATCTAGGCAACCAACATGAAACATGTCATGTATATTATCAGAAATATTAGTAAGATTAAAATCACACTTTAAGATATTCCACATCAGTCTAGCTAATGAGCATTGCAGGAAAAGATGATCAACAAATTCATCACACCCACTAAAAGGACATGTTTCGCTACCTTGCCATCCTTTCTAAACTCAATTCACTATTTTTGACAATTAATCACACGAAGACTTTTATCTTTAGAGGAATTTTGGTCTTCCATAAAACTCTACGAGGGGAGTTTATTCACATTAACTAGTTGTCTATATAATGACTTGACTGGGAGCATCTTATTCTTTGACAAGGACCATGTCACTGAATCATCATGTCCAGCTAGGATAATTTCAGCATAATCATCTTTAACATTCCCACACATCTAGGGTACGACACACGAGGTACGGCGAAATTGTATATTCTTGAACCCTTTTTTCTGAACATTTGCAATCGACGTTTTTTTTTCTTCCAAAACATAGACCATATAGTCTACAATGAGACATTTTGAGGGGTTTAACCCCCATCCAGCAGGATTCTCAGAATTGGGTGTTTTTTCCACCACCAACCTTAAAGTTGTAGAAACGGGAAAACCTATTATATTGCTTAATCATCCAGACCGGAAGTAAGAGTCTCCTGGTTTTTGTCTTGGCTAATTTTAACATGGCCCCCCTTATCTCATATTTTCATATAAAAAGGTAAGAAGGTAAGAGTTACTCAGACCCACTACTTAATGAAATTAACTGCTTAGGTCTATTACTAGCAAATATGCCCGTGCGTTGCAACGGGAGACAAAAATATTACGCCCTAGCCAAATAAGTATGGCTCAATACCCCGACATATGAGCGTCCTCTTTTTCTATTTTAACACGGTGAACCCACCATGTTGCCACTTATCTTTTTTCCCACCCCCGCTAATGAGGGCCGCGGTGTCCATGTGATCACAATGCATTCGACATGGTAAATCCCAAGGCTATGAGCCAGCCACTTGTCAGTACTAAAACCGGCAGATCTCGGGTAGGGGGTCCCGAACTATGGATCTTGGAGTCAATGGGTAACAGGGAATGTAGAGACAGCGATTACCCAGGTCCGGGCCCTCTTGAAGAGGTAAAACCCTACGTCCTGCTTGGTTGTATTGATATGGGAGTATGACAATTACATAGTTGGTCTACCTCGAGATCGGATGATCTAAACCCTAGGTGGGTATAGCGATGATGGTTCTCCCTTCTACGGTCTAAGCCCTCTGGTTTATATAGACACCAGGGGTACCTAGGGTTACATATGGTCGGTTGCTATAAGGAGATAATCATGCCGGTCACGTTAACTTTTCTTGGAGGAGACGCCAAGTCTTCGGAGGTTTCCTTCTAGAGCCCGTGGTCGCCTGTAGTCCGGCCTTCCTTCGATGAGTTAAGAGTGGCCCATCAGTCCGGCCCATGAGAGATAGGCCGGCAGCCCGAGGACCCCTTAGTCCGGGACACCCTCAGTAGCCCCCGAACTAGCCTCCAACGCCGAAGTCGACAGTCTTCGTCAGCTCCATGCTTCGAAGGTCTTCGGCTTGAGGGGCGAGTTCCTTCCATCACCTGTGGCTGTGTGCGGCTTGGCGATAGTTTGGCCACCCACAATCCTTCGATTGGCAAGGTATTGCGGGGCCCGCCGTACCATTTTCTTTATTCAGAATTAATGATGCCCCTCGATTTCTACGCGCCAGGGGAATGCAAATGGCTCAATAGTTTTTTACAGAAATGCCTCTCTTGGGGAAAAACGCCTATTTAACAGGCCAAGGGCGTGAAGGTTAATGCACCCCACCCCCTGCCATCCTTCCCCACATCATCGAGAGGCCATAGCCAGCAAACAATGGTGAGCGTTCCAGGCTCCTCCTCACGTCCTCACGGCCCCCTTCAAGGTGATTGGGCGAGCTGCTCAGTCTCCCACATCCGACTGGGTAGCCTCGAGACGCAGGGATATCTACCCATTTCAGATCTCGCATCCACCCGCCCCGGATTGACTTCTGCGAATGGGGAGGCTTTTGCGGAGAACTTCCCCACCCCTCACGGGGAGGAAAGGGTATGCTTCGTGCCTTTCCTCTTACGAGGCTTAGGCTTCCCCATTCATCCCTTCCTGAGGGGTCTACTAGAATTTTATGGGATCCAGCTCCACCACCTCACCCCAGGATCAATTCTGCACATCTCGGGCTATGTTGCCCTTTGTGAGATGTTTCTGGGCTGTGAGGCTCATTTTGAGTTATGGAGGAAATAATTCTGCCTTGTCCCTCGCACTCGAGGAGGGATAATTTACGAGGTCGGCGGGGCCGAGGTATGGCGCATCGCCGGAATGGGATATCCTATAGGGACTCCCAAGAAGGATGCCGAGGAGTAGACCTCAGAGTGGTTTTATATTGAAGACGCCCCCCTATTCGATCCAGCTCGGAGGGGTTTGTCCGAATTCTCACTTGCTTCTCCGAAGAAGAGATTCAACTGGTGCCCGAAGGGCTCTTCCCAAGAGGAAAGTGCCGAGGTAACACGCCTAGCCGCTCAAGTGAGGTGGTTATCCCACAACGGGTTAACCATCATTCACGTGATGGCAGCAGCCATTGCTCGGTGCGTTCAACCTCTTCAACAAAGGGTGCACCCCCTATGGTGCTACAACGGGGCGAATGACTCGACCCGATACACACGGAAAGGACCTGCCGACCAGGTGGCAATGGCAGCCGTACTGGCCGATCTCTTCAAGGGGGAAGAGCAAGAGTTTGTTCGACTAAGGCCCAAGGATGGCTTCTTGAGCTATAAACCCATCGAAGCAGTGAGTCTAACTACACTTTATAGCTCGGATGGTACACCAATTTTTCTTATTAATTTATCCGAACAGAGCTGGAGGCGCTGGATCAAGACAGTGAGTTGCCCTGCTCCTCAACTGGAGAGTCATTCTCGTGACGACGACCCTGGGTTTCACGACGATCTCGAAACATCGATCGATTTTGAGGAGGGAGTCTTCTACCAGGAGAGTCTCGACGGCTCTAAAGTGGCCTTTTTGGCCGATCACCCCGGGGCACTTCCCTCCTCCGCTGTAAGTGACCAACGAGCTTCTTCTCAAGAAAGACGCTCAGCTCCTGCGGCTCCGAATACACTGACTTCTACTCCCAAGGGCCGCCGCACGACGTGCCGGACATCCGCGAGAGCGGCGCCGGTGGCTCCAGTGGCGAGTGTGTAGGAGATATGCCCTAGAGGCAATAATAAATGTTATTGATTATCTCCCTGTTCATAATTATGTTTATGTTCCATGCTATAACTGCTATGGTTCTCGAGTCTGCAATAACCACGAGGCTCGGAGGAAGACTCATATGCACGTGTGGAATAATAAACGGTAAAATGTATTCCTAGTCTGGCCTCTAAGACTAGCTCAAGTGTTGCATGATGGTTATGTTTTCCTGATCATGGGCATGTCTATGCCGGCAACTTTGAGGGCACAATGTTAGAAGAACATTTGTGTTGAATCGACCCGATTGATGTTATGCTATGAGATACATTCGTCACAAGTTAATGGTTAATAACACAGAGAAGTTAATGTTTGCATAATTCCTTAGACCATGAGAGTGTCGAGTTTCTTCATGCTTGATTCATGAACTTTGGGGTTTGTTAAACGTCACCCGTAACTGGGTGGCTATTACGGCGGCTTACGGGTTCATGGGAAAGTATGACAAGGGACTTGATAGCTCAAGATTGGGATTTGCTCCTCCGACGATGGAGAGATATCTCTGGGCCCTCTCGGTGTTACGGTATCCATCATCGTCTGGCCAGACACAGGGTGATTTGATCATAGGGATGCCGGAACACGGTAACGAGAAAAGAGAACAATACCGGTAACGAGGGAACTGGCATAGTGAACAAGTTGTTGATTCACAGGGATGCCAATACATCTCACCTCGGGTATTTGTACCATATCGCGAAGCAACAGGAATAGCACACGGCAACTGGAGGTTCACTCGAATATTCATTCGTGTGGGTATAGGGGTTAATATGGGTGTCCATGGCTCCGATGTTGATCATTGATCGGAAAGAGTTCCGGTCATGTCTATACTTCACCGAACCTATAGGGTCACACGCTTAAGGGTCATCTATCTGCTGAATACTAGACAGGGAGTCTGAGAGAAAATCACCGGAAAATTTTCGGACGAAACAGAAACGTTCCGGAGAGGACACCGGAATAGTTCTGGTAAAACTGAAAAGTTGTTTCGGGGTTTACCATAAAGTCAAATTGGTTTTGGCACACGCCTGGAAATTCTTGGAGGATGCCAGAAGTGTTCTGGAAACTTCTGGGAATTTTTCGGGATAAAAACCGGAAATGTTCCGGAGCTGCCGGAACCGATTTGGTTGCTTTTCGCAGATGAAAATCACTAATCCGAAATTGTTTCGGAACGAATCCTAAATCATTTTAGTGGGTACTGGAATTGTTCTAAGACCTACAGAAATATTTTTGGATTTAACGGTCGCGAAAAATTGGTTCCGTGAATAGTGAAAATCAGCTTTATGGATATTTTTTGGAAAGCCACCTTTTTGGACTTTTGCTCCAAAAGATCTTGGGGGTGACATGGATGGATGAGACCCCCTTGGGGGGGCCCACAAAGGGGGTGGCCGGCCACATGTGGTGCTCCTCCATGGAGCACCACTTGTCCTTTGGCTTTCCCTTTATGCCCTTGAGAAGGGATTCCTTCATGGGCACTTTTGGTATTTTGAATACCCATCCTACCCCTTGGTTTTCCTATAAATAGGAGGTGAGTGGGCTGCCCATAGCTCATCATTGCTCTCATACACATGCCATGCTCGTCTGGCTCTCTCTCTCCCTCCCACGAAAAGAGTTTTCATAGAGCCGAAAGGCTGTCTGTGTTCCGGTGGGAACTAGTTCTGGACGGCGAAGCCCTACCGGATAGATGACACCGTATGTGTGCAACTCTGTAGAGAGATCGTAGTTTCGGTCTTAGTTCGAGAGTGCCTCCCGAAGGGCTGTCCGAGTTACAGTTTGAGTTTCGGGTGTCCTCCCGAAGGGCTGTCCGAGTGACCGTCCGAGTTTCAAGGGTCCTCCCGGAGGGCTGTCCGCGACACCGTCCGAGGGACTATCCGACTGCCTCCCGGAGGGCTGTCCAAGGGGCAGATGAGGGAGTACATCCTCGCGGTTGGGAGGTTGTAAAATCCTAGCTGCAGGGATCTGCACCGCCGATCGTCATCGACTCTACTTCCGCTGCGCTACGAGTCGGTAACGAAAAGATCAAACCTTGTATGCAGTCTCCATAGTGGTCCTGGGCTGGTGCGTAGGTCGGGAAATTTTTGTTTTCTGCTGCGTTACCCTACAGAGTGGCCGCAGGGCGTCCAAACGTGTGGTGCCAACGGGAGTTACATCATGCGCACCTCCCCCAAAGAGGTAACGTATCCGTTGTACTTTTAGTGTCTTTGTCTTCGACAACCGCTGAGAATGTCATCAATTTTCTCGGTTGTGGCCTATAGGCGATATGTAGAACCACCTTCGCCTGAGGACATTGAAGAGGTGCTGACCCAAGACCAAGGTCCCCAGTCGTGGACGGCGTTACTTCAGAAGTCCCTGCCGAATACCAACATCCAGAAGACTCAGGGGATGTCTCGGTCACCAACTCCGAGGTCTAAAAGTGTGATGAATCACCGGTGGCGCAAGGCATCGCTACGGCACTCTACGTTTTCTGACCAGGATTTAACGCTCTTAGTTCGGTAGACGCGTACCTCAGAGATGCTCGAACGGGACTCGAGGGGGTAGTTAAACTCATGTCTATTAGTCTGCAAGTATGCAATTGGTTTTGATAACTGGTTGCCTAACCCAGTAGCCCCCGAGCCATAATTTGGGTGGGACGGCCAAGTTAAGGGTCTGATGTTATAATGCCGTGCTATGGTGCAGACTGTTCGGGAACAGAACAAGAAGCTCACCGAAGACCTCGGTCTGACACAAACACAGTTGAAATCTGTGGAGGCCGAGCTGGATGAGGTCAAGAAATGGGCCAGAGAGGCACATGGTAAGTGACAGACTTACATATGTCTAATAAAGAATTTTATGGAACACCTTTTCTAAAGAAAGATCGATCCATAGCAGCCGAGTCGATAAATCAACTGCAGAAGGATCTGGATGCAGCCAGAGAATCTCAAAGGTATGCGGAGTCGCAGCAAGAAGCTGGCTATCGCGTGCTGACCCGAAGTCATGAGGAAAGGGATAAGCTCAAGGCAGAAATTCAACAACAGGCCTAAGAAATTAAGGGCTTGAAAGCTCAACTGGCTCTATCCCAGGAGGAGAACCAGAGACTGAAAGCTGGCATGTTCGGTGAGTGCAACCTAGTTTTTCGATTTATAGACTGTGTGTATTAGACAACAATATAAACAATGACGTGTCTCTTTTTAGTTCTCCTGATCGAACGCCCCGAAGAGGAGGCCAGCTCTTTCGGATGGGACCTGCTGAAGGAGCTATCCGCCGTACATGAGCGGGCCCGAAAAGCTATGAAGAGCATGTTCAAGGCATTGTGGCCTGGCGAGGTGGCTCCGGAAGGGATGACCGAACTCGCTAATCGATTTAAAGGAGCTCGGTGCCGCTTTGAGCTATAGAAAGTATAATCATGTTGAGAGGGAGCACGGGAAGCTTGGGCGATGATTAAGACCCGCTTTACCAAGCTTGAACCGGAGCATTTGGCTAGGGTTGGGCCAGTAGGGTCGGATGGGCAGGAAGTGCCCCTACATTTGGTATATGACCAAGTGATGCCCGCAACTCGATTGTCCCAGGAAGATTGTGCTCTGGAGACCATAATAGATGGCCTTGACCAAGAGTAATGTTTTGATTCTATGTGTCTATGTACTTTACATCAAATATTCTCCAAACCGTGCTTGAAACGTTGTCTTAACCGGCCATCAGCTTCTGCCCCCTCAGCCAGGGGCCGAGGAGTGTTTCCTACTATGTGATCCGAGAACATCGAAAAAATACTTCGGAGAACCAGGCAATCCGGCCATTTGGTGCAAATAGACAAAACGCGCTCAGGGAGTTATGTTATATTATTGTTTAATGTAAGAAACATCTTCCGACGAAAATAGTTCCTCCATGGGTTCCTTTCCTCGGGTTGTCATGTTGACCATGGACGTATAACCGAATACCCTAAATAGACAAGTAATGGTTACTTCGGGAAAATAACCCCAGAATCTGGTAATAACTACCGAGTATTTTCACTTCCCTCATGGCCGACCAATTATATTCCTAAGAACGCTAGCTTTCGGCTTCACCCGTCTGAGGTATGCACCCGGGTAATCCGGATGTAACAATCGCAAAGGTGCTCCCTTTACTCCCTAGCCGAACAATAGGGAACATAGGAAGTAAGCATAGGAGCGAGGCAACCCAGCTTGGCCAAATCTTAAGTCAAATTGATGCATATGATGGCATTAGAACGATACTGGAAGGTTGCAAACATGGTAAAACTGATGGTTGCACAAATAATATATTACCGGCTTCGTAAAAGAAGCCCCCAGGTAAAAACATGTGGTACATTTGAAGATGTTTGCCAAGAAAAACTTAACGCAGCTCGGCTTGACCAAACACAACCTAGGAAAGACTAGCCACGTGAGAAAGACAAAATATAAATTTGAGAAGGATAAACTGAAGAGGGTGGTGACGCTGGTCTAGCCATAGAAGCGTCGAAGCCGAGACGCGTTCCATGGGTTTGATTCGAAGCAATTATCCTTTGGGTCGCGGAGACGATACGCTCCCCCTGCGAGTACCTGATCAATTATGAAGGGTCCCTCCCATTTGGGCGATAGTTTATACTTCTTCTTCTTTGGGAGGTGCGGGACAAGGTCGCCCACATTATAGGCCTTTGCCCGTACTTCCCTGCTCTGATAGCGTCTGGCCTGCTGCTGATAAAAGGCAGAACGAGCCCGAGCTACATCACGCTCTCCTTCCAGGGCGTCCAGGTCATCTTGCCGATCCAGCTCGGCCTCCCTTTCTTCATACATGCGTACTCAAGGTGCGTCATGAATAAGGTCACTGGGGAGAACAGCCTCTGCCCCATACACCATAAAGAACGGTGTATAGCCCGTGGATCGATTGGGAGTGGTGCGCATGCCCCACAATACGGAGTCAAGCTCCTCAACCCAGTGGTAGTCGGACTCCTTTAAAGATCGGACCAAACGGGGCTTAATGCCACTCAAAATTAGTCCATTAGCTCTCTCGACTTGTCCATTGGACTGTGGGTGGTATACAGAGGCATAATCAAGCTTAATGCCTAAGTTAGCGCACCAGTCCTTTACTTCCTAGGCAGTAAAATTGGATCCATTGTCCGTTATTATGCTATGGGGGAGACCGTAACGGTGAACCACGCCGGATATAAAATCGATGACCCGCCCGGATTTGGATGAGGTTACTGGTTTTGCCTCAATCCATTTTGTGAATTTGTCTACCATGACGAGTAGATACTTCTTTTTCCTGGTCCCCCCTTTAAGTGGTCCGACCATGTCTAGCCCCCAGACCACGAAAGGCCAAGTAATCGGTATTGTCCGAAGAGCCGTAGGGGGCATGTGACTTTGATTTGCGAAGAGCTGGCATCCAACGCAATGTTGGACCAATGTTTGGGCGTCTGCGCGGGCAGTGGGCCAGAAGAACCTGGCTTGAAAGGCTTGCTGACTAGGGCCCGAGCTGCTGCGTGGTGACCGCCCATGCCAGCATGAATCTCGGCCAAGATCTGTCTCCCCTCCTCTTCGGATATACATCTTTGGAGGACGCCGGTAGTGGTTTTCTTGTATAGTTCGCCCTCGTGGACCTTGTAGGCTTTAGATCGTCGAATTATGCGCCTTGCCTCAGTCTGGTCATCGGGTAGCTCTTGGCGGAGAAGATAGGCGAGGAAGGGTTCGGTCCATGGCGCGATTATTGCCATGACTTCCTGGGCAGAAGACGTTTCTTCGATTGCCGAGACCCCGACGATTCCTTCATCTGGCTCGATAGTTGGAGGGATGAGCTCTCCTGAGGCCTTAGTTTCAGCGTCCTTGCCATCCTCCTGCCACGCCACGGACGGCTTGAAGAGTCATTCCAAAAAGGTGTTCTCAGGAACGCGATCGCGTTTAGCGCCCATTCGAGCAAGGACATCAGCAGCTTGATTGCTGTCTCTTGAGACGTGGTGGAACCCCAGCCCCTCAAACCGGGCGGATATTTTTAAGACGGCATTGCGATATGCTGTCATTTTTGGGTCTTTTGTGTCGAATTCACCGTTGACTTGAGAGATGGCGAGATTAGAGTCTCCCCGTACCTCGAGCCGCTGTACACCCATTGACACTGCCATCCGAAGTCCGTGCAACAGAGCCTCATATTCGGCTGCGTTGTTAGAGTCGGTGTACATAATCTGCAATATGTACCGGATATTGTCGCCGGTGGGGGATGTGAGTACCACTCCGGCCCCCAGTCCAGCGAGCATTTTGGAGCCATCGAAGTACATCATCCAATGCGCGTACATACTGTAATCTCTAGGGAGCTCGGCTTCTGTCCATTCTGCCACCAAATCCGCCAGCACCTGAGATTTAATAGATCGGCGTGGTTGGTATATGATTTCGAAGGGGAGAAGCTCAATGGCCCATTTGGCTATACGGCCCGTGGCGTCTCTGTTATTAATTATATCATTCAGGGGTATGATGACCCACAAGTATAGGGGATCAATCGTAGTCCTTTCTATAAGTAAGAGTGTCAAACCCAATGAGGAGCAGAAGGAAATGACAAGCGGTTTTTAGCAAGGTGTTTTCTGCAAGCACTGAAATTATCGGTAACGAGCAGTTTGATAGCAAGATAATTTGTAACAAGTGATAAATAGCAATTGTAACAAAGAGTGCAGCAAGTTGGCCCAATCCTTTTTATAGCAAAGGACAAGCTGGAACGATCTCTTATAGTAAGTAAAGCGTTCTCGAGGACACATGGGAATTTCATCTAGTCACTTTCATCATGTTTGTTTGATTCGCGTTCGCTACTTTGATAATTTGATATGTGGGTGGACCGGTGCTTGGGTGCTGTTCTTACTTGAACAAGCCTCCCACTTATGATTACCCCCTCTCGCAAGCATCCGCAACTACGAAAGAAGAATTAAGATAACTCTAACCATAGCATTAAACATATGGATCCAAATCAGCCCCTTACGGAATAGCGCATAAACTAGGGTTTAAGCTTCTGTCACTCTAGCAACCCATCATCTAATTACTACTCCACAATGCATTCCCTTAGGCCCAAAGATGGTGAAGTGTCATGTAGTCGACGTTCACATGACACCACTAAGAGAATCAACAACATACATATCATCAAAATATCGAACGAATACCAAATTCACATGATTACTTATGACAAGACTTCTCCCATGTCCTCAAGAACAAAAGTAACTACTCACAAGCCATAAACATGTTCATGATCAGAGGGGTATTGAATAGCATAATAGATCTGAACATATAATCTTCCACCAAATAAACCAACTAGCATCAACTACAATATGTAATCAACACTACTAGCAACCCACAGGTACCAATCTGAGGTTTTGAGACAAAGATTGAATACAAGAGATGAACTAGGGTTTGAGATGAGATGGTGTTGGTGAAGATGTTGATGAAGATTGGCCCTCCCATGATGAGAGGATCACTGGTGGTGTCAATGGTGATGATTTCCCCCTCCCGGAGGGAAGTATCCCCGACAGAATCTCTCCGCCGGAGAGCAAAAGTACTCCTGCCCAAGTTCCGCCTCGAGACAGCGGTGCACCGTCCCAAAAGTCTTCTCTTTATTTTTTCTAGGGCAAAATGACTTATATACCAGAAAATGGGGGCCAGAGGAGGGCCAGGGGCCCCACGAGGTACCAGGGCGCACCTGGGGGGGTGGCGCGCCCTGGTGCCTCGTGGGCACCTGGGTGGCCCCCTCTGGTACTTTTTGCTTCCAGTATTTTTTATTTATTCCAAAATAATTCTCCGTGAAATTTCAGCTCATTTGGAGATGTGCAGAATAGGTATCTTGACATAGCTTTTTCAGGTCCAGAATTCCAGCTACCGGCATTCTCCCTCCTTGTGTGAATCTTGCATATTAAGAGAGAAAAGGCATTAGAATTGCTCCAAAAAGTGTTATAATGATTAAAAACACTATAAATAACAGTAGCAAAACATGATGCAAAATGGACGTATCAACTCCCCCAAGCTTAGACCTCGCTTGTCCTCAAGCGAAAGCCGATATCGATAATCATATCCACATGTTTAGAGAGAGAGGTGTCGATAAAAATAAAAAAAGGACATAGTAGCATCATGATCATTATTATAACAGCAATATTTATTATCATAAACTTCTCATGAGCAAGTAACAATTCATCACAACAATGGAGTATAAGGCATAAACTTTCTTGAAAACTAACAAACTATGTTCTCAGCCAACAATGCAATTACAATTCATCATACTTTCAGGAAGGGTCTCATGTAGGAGCTTTTTAGCAAGTCCACATACTCAACCATCATTTAGTCTTCTATGATTGCTAACACTCACGACATATATATGGAGCAAAAAGTTTCAGCCAGACACATAGAAAGATAGGGGCTTATATTTTCGCCTCCCAACTGATTCACCTCAAGGGTGATGTCAACAATAATAACTCATGATCACTCATATCCAACTGGATATATGTGCCTAGATCTTTCCCCACCACATGGTGCTTGCAAAAGAGAAAAATAAAAAGGAAGTAGAGGAGAACACTATTGACTCTTGCATAAAAAGTAAATACATAAAAGTAAAGGATAGGCCCTTCGCAGAGGGAAGCAGAGGTTGTCATGCGCTTTTTGTTGTTGGATGCAAGAGCTCTTAATGCAAAGGAACATCACTTTATATTGCCCCTTGTGATAGCAACCTTTATTATGTAGTCTGTCGCTTTTATTTCTTTACCATCACAAGTTCGTACAAAGCTTATTTCCCTTACAATAAAAGTTCAGACATATTTAGAGGCAATTTTTATTGCTTTTTGCACCGATGACAACTTACTTGAAGGATCTTATTCAATCCATAGGTAGATATAGTGGAATCTCATGAGATGAAACTGGGTTTAAGGGTTTTGGATGCACAAGTAGTATCTCTACTTGGTGCAGATTTTTGGCTAGCAAAGATATTGGGCAAGCACCACATGTTGGAGGATCTATAACAATATAACTTCTATGTGAATATGAACAAACATAATTCATTACGTTGTCTTCCTTGTCCAACGTCAACAATTTGACATAAAATACTTCATGGGGGCTCACAATCATAAAAGATGTCCAAGATAGTATATTTGCATGTGAATCTTCTCTTCCCTTATTAATTCTTTCATGAATTGCATCATTGACTAATACTATGTTTGTTAACTTCCAATAAATTTTACCACTTATACTTTTCTTTATGTAATGTCATTACTTTACATAAGATTATCATATGATCTTTTTCATTATTTTCATTGCTAGGATTGAAACATAAAAGTAAAGAAGCAAAAACTCAAACTACTCTTTATTATATAACTCTCAACTAGATTACATAGATAGATGGATCATGAAACTAACACTCGAAAATAGATCATACTAAACTTTTATTCAACTAGATCACGAAATAACTAAGGATCGAACTAAAAATAGGTAAAGATAATAAAAGTGATGGTGATACGATACCGGGGCACCTCCCCCAAGCTTGGCACAAGCCAAGGGGAGTGCCCATACCCATGTGCTCAAGTCTCCTTCTTCAAAGATGATGGTGGTGATGAAGTGGCGAGCTTGTCCAGCTTACGTTTGAGGACGAAATTTTCCTCGCTCAAATCATCGACTTCTTGGTCAAGCTTCAATACTTATTTACATAATGCCTCCTTGCTTTCCTGCAGAAAACGGGATGGGATAAATTGGATCTTAGATTTGTTTACTGTGTTTGGGAGGCTCGACTTCTTGAACTCCACATGCATATCTCCTGGTTGAGGTAGAGGGGCATCATCTTCATCCGAACTCACGTCTTCTGTCCCTTTTATGTTGGCATCTTGCTCCTCCTCCTCAGACCATCCATATGGGTCTATATCCCCATAGATCTTTGGATTTGCAACATAGTGTGATACGAAGCTCTCCCCATCTGAGTCTTGAGACGACATACTTTCGGATCTGCCAAGAAAATAGCACGAAACAAGAACAGAAGAGATTTCTGTGATATGGTGGTCAAAACATACGGGGGTATATATAAAGAATTTTTATCTTGCAAAACAAGTAATCCAGGAGAAAACGGAGTCGGGAAGGCTCACGTGGGGCCCACGAGCCACCAGGGCGCGCCTGGGGGGTGTGGCGCGCCCTGGTGCCTCGTGGGCACCAGGTGGTCCCCTCGGCTATTTCTTATTTTTGTATTTTTTCTAATATTTCAAAACTGATAAAAAATATTTTTATGGAATTTTTGGAGTTGGTTTACTTACCGTATCACATACCTCTTCCTTTTCAGGGTTCTGGAGTGTTCCGAAAGGTCTCTCTTATGTATTCCTCCGGTGTAATTGTTTCAATAATATTAGTTTTGACATTAATGGGAGTACCTGAAATATAATGCTTAATTCTTTTCCCATTCACCACTCTCAGATTAGTGCCTTCGGAGTTGTTTATTTTGATGGCTCCGGAGCGATAAACTTCTTCGATGATATACGGTCCTTCCCATTTAGAGAGGAGTTTTCCTGCAAAGAATCTCAAACGAGAATTGTACAATAGAACTTGCTCACCCACTTTAAATTCCCGTTTTTGAATTATTCTATCATGCCATCTTTTAACCTTTTCTTTAAACAATTTGGCATTTTCATAGGCTTGGGTTCTCCATTCATCTAATGAGCTAATATCAAATAACCTCTTTTCACCGGCAAGTTTAAAATCATAATTGAGTTCTTTAATTGCCCAATATGCTTTATGTTCTAACTCAAGAGGCAAATGACATGCTTTTCCATAGACCATTTTATAAGGAGACATACCCATAGGATTTTTATAAGCAGTTCTATAAGCCCATAGTGCATCGTCAAGTTTCTTAGACCAATTCTTTCTAGATCTATTAACGGTTTTTTGCAAAATTAATTTTATTTCCCTATTGCTCAATTCATCTTGACCACTAGTTTGAGGATGATAGGGAGATGCAATTCTATGGTTGACATCATATTTAGCAAGCAATTTACGGAATGCACCATGAATAAAATGTGAACCACCATCAGTTATTAAATATCTAGGGACTCCAAACCTTGGGAAAATAACTTCTTTAAGCATTTTAATAGAAGTGTTATGATCAGCACTACTAGTTGGAATAGCTTCTACCCACTTAGTAACGTAATCAACAGCAACCAAGATATGAGTATACCCATTGGATTTAGGAAAAGGCCCCATATAATCAAATCCCCAAACATCAAATGGTTCAACAGCAAGTGAATAATTCATAGGCATTTCCTGATGTCTACCAACATTACCAATTCTTTGACATTCATCACAAGATAGGACAAACTTATGAGCATCCTTGAAAAGAGTAGGCCAATAAAAACCAGATTGTAATACCTTGTGTGCAGTTCTGTCTCCCGCATGGTGTCCTCCGTAAGCTTCGGAATGACACTTCCATAGGATTTGTTCATGTTCATGCTCAGGTATATAACGTCTAATAATACCATCTACTCCTTCTTTATAAAGATGTGGGTCATCCCAGAAGTAATGTCTTAAATCAAAGAAGAACTTTTTCTTTTGTTGGTATGTGAAACTAGGTGGTATGTATTTAGCAACAATGTAATTAGCATAGTCTGCATACCATGGAGTATTACAAGAAGCATTTATGACAGCTAATTATTCATCAGGAAAATCATCATTAATAGGTAGTGGGTCATCAAGAACATTTTCCATTCTAGACAAATTATCTGCTACGGGATTCTCAGCTCCCTTTCTATCAATAATATGCAAGTCAAATTCTTGTAGCAATAAAACCCACCTAATAAGTCTAGGTTTAGCATCTTTCTTTTCCATAAGATATTTAATAGCAGCATGATCGGTGTGAATAGTTACTTTAGAATCAACTATATAAGATCTGAATTTATCACATGCAAACACAACTGCTAGAAATTCTTTTTTAGTAGTAGCATAATTTCTTTGGGCACTGTCTAGAGTTTTACTAGCATAATGGATAACATTTAATTTCTTATCAACTCTCTGTCCTAGAACAGCACCAGCAGCATAGTCGCTAGCATCACACATAATTTCAAAAGGCAAGTTCCAATCAGGTGGTTGAACAATAGGTGCAGTGGTTAAGGCTTTCTTAAGTGTTTCAAAGGCTTTTAGACAATCATCATCAAAAACAAATGGAACATCTTTTTGCAAAAGATTGGTAAGAGGCCTAGAAATTTTAGAGAAGTCTTTAATAAACCTCCTATAGAAACCAGCATGACCAAGGAAACTTCTTATACCTTTAATATCTTTAGGACATGGCATTTTCTCAATAGCATCAACCTTAGCTTTATCAACTTCAATGCCTCTCTCAGAAATTTTGTGCCCCAAGACAATACCTTCATTCACCATAAAGTGGCACTTCTCCCAATTCAAGACAAGATTAGTTTCTTCACATCTCTGCAAAACTCGATCAAGGTTGCTTAAGCAATCATCAAAAAAAGTTCCGTAAACGGAGAAATCATCCATGAAAACCTCAACATTTTTTTTACAAAAGTCAGAGAATATAACAGTCATACATCTTTGAAAGGTAGCAGGTGCATTTCATAAATCAAAAGGCATACGTCTATAAGCATAAGTTCCAAAAGGACAAGTAAAGGTGGTTTTCTCTTGATCAGATTGTGATACGGGTATTTGAGGAAAACCAGAATAACCATCTAGGAAACAAAAGTGTGTATGCTTAGACAATCTTTCTAACATTTGATCAATGAAAGGTAAGGGGTAATGATCTTTTCTAGTAGCTTTGTTTAATTTTCTAAAATCAATTACCATCCTATAACCAGTTACAATTCTTTGTGGAATGAGTTCATTCTTATCATTAGGAACAACGGTAATACCTCCTTTCTTAGGGACACAATGAACGGGACTCACCCATCTACTATCAGCTATGGGATAGATTATACCTGCTTCCAGAAGCTTTAATATTTCAGTTCTTACCACCTCTTTCATCTTAGGATTTAATCGTCGTTGGTGGTCGACAACTGGTTTAGCATCAGGCTCCATATTAATTTTGTGCTGACATAGAGTGGGACTAATGCCCTTAAGATCATCAAGAGTATATCCAATAGCAGCTCGGTACTTCCTCGGAGTTTTCAGTAATCTCTTTTCTTCATGCTCTGAAAGGTTAGCACTAATAATAACAAGATATATCTTCTTTTCATCAAGATAAGCATATTTCAATGTATCATGCAATTGCTTCAATTCAAATACAGGATCACCCTTAGGTGGAGGAGGACCTTCGAGAGTTTCAACATGCAAATTGTGTTTAAGGATGGGTGGCTGATCAAAGAACATTCTATCTATTTCATTTCTTTCATTCATATGCATATCGTTTTCATGGTCTAGCAAATATTGTTCTAATGGATCAGTAGGAGGTATGGCAATAGAAGCAAGACCAATAATTTCATCTTTACTAGGCAATTCTTTATCATGAGGTTGTCTACGAAATTTGGAGAAATTAAACTCATGAGACATACCACCAAAATCAACACTAACAATTTCTTTAGCGCAATCAATCTTGGCATTAACAGTGTTCAAGAAAGGTCTACCAAATATAATGGGACAAAAATCATCTTGTGGAGAACCGAGGACTAGAAAATTAGTAGGGTATTTTATTTTTCTGCACAAGACTTCAACATCTCTAACGATCCCAAGTGATGTAATGGTATCTCTGTTTGCAAGTTTAATAGTAACATCAATGTCCTCTATTTCAGCAGGTGCAATATCATTCATGATTTCTTGATATAAAGTAAACGGAATAGCACTCACACTAGCACCCAAATCACATAAACCATGATAACAATGATCTCCTATTTTAACTGAGACAACAGGCATGCCCACTATGGGTCTGTTTTTATCTTTAGGATCAGGTTTAGCAATTCTAGCTGCTTCATCGCAGAGGTAAATAACATGCCCATCTATATTATCAACCAAGAGATCTTTAACCATAACAACATTAGGTTCAACTTTAATTTGTTCAGAGGGTCTAGGTGCTCTAATATGACTTTTATTAACCACAGCTAAAACTTTAGCATGTTCCTTAATTCTAACAGGAAAATGTGGTTTCTCAATATAAGCGGTAGGCACAACTGGATCAACATGGTAAACAATTGTTTCTTCTTTAACACTAACGGGCTCCTCAATCTTTTCTTTAATAGGGGGATGATATTTAAACCACTTCTCCTTAGGGAGATCAACATGAGTAGCAAATGATTCACAAAAGGAAGCTACTATCTCAGAGTCAAGTCCATATTTAGTGCTAAACTTATGAAAAGCATCGGTAGCCATAAAAGATTTAACACAATCGAACTCAAGTATTATACCAGACTCATTACCTTTGTTGAGCTCCCAATCTTCAGAGTTGCATTTAATTCTATCCAGAAGATCCCATCTGAATTCAATAGTTTTCTTCATAAAGGAGCCAGTCGAAGAAGAATCGAGAGTATTTTGATTATCATGAGAAAGCCGAGCATAAAAAATCTGTAAGATAATTTCTTTGGAGAGCTCATGATTGGGGCATGTGTACATCATGTACTTAAGCCTCCCCCAAGCTTGAGCGATGCTTTCTCCTTCACGAGGCCAAAAATTATATATATAATTCTGAACACGATGAACCAAATGCATAGGATAAAATTTCTGATGGAATTCCAGTTTCAATCGGTTCCAGTCCCATGTATCAGTATCATCACATAGCCTATACCACATTAATGCCTTTCCCTCCAAAGATAAAGGGAATACTTTCTTCTTAACTCCATCTTCGGATAAACCTGCAAGCTTAAACAATCCACAAATTTCATCCACATAGATCAAGTGCATATCAGGATGTATTGTTCCATCTCCTGCATAAGGATTAGCTAGCAGTTTCTCTATCATACCTGAAGGAATCTCATATTCAATATTTTAAGTAGGTGTAGTAGGTTGAGGAGCAACTCTTGGTGTTTCCGGTCGAGGTGAAGATACCCTGAACAAACCCCTCAAAGGATTACTTTCCATAGTGACAAGTGACAATAAATTTCAGCACGTAATATAAATGTTTCCTTACCAAATTCCACTCACCAAAGGCGCTTCACTCCCCGGCAACGGCACCAGAAAAGAGTCTTGATGACCCACAAGTATAGGGGATCAATCATAGTCCTTTCGATAAGTAAGAGTGTCGAACCCAACGAGAAGCAGAAGGAAATGACAAGCGGTTTTCAGCAAGGTGTTTTCTGCAAGCACTGAAATTATCGGTAACGAGTAGTTTGATAGCAAGATAATTTGTAACAAGTTATAAATAGCAATAGTAACAAAGAGTGGAGCAAGTTGGCCCAATCCTTTTTATAGCAAAGGACAAGCCGGAACGATCTCTTATAGTAAGTAAAGCGTTCTCGAGGACACATGGGAATTTCATCTAGTCACTTTCATCATGTTTGTTTGATTCGCGTTCGCTACTTTAATAATTTGATATGTGGGTGGACCAGTGCTTGGGTGCTGTTCTTACTTGAACAAGCCTCCCACTTATGATTACCCCCTCTCGCAAGCATCCGCAACTACGAAAGAAGAATTAAGATAAATCTAACCATAGCATGAAACATATGGATCCAAATTAGCCCCTTACGGAATAGCGCATAAACTAGGGTTTAAGCTTCTGTCACTCTAGCAACCCATCATCTAATTATTACTCCACAATGCATTCCCTTAGGCCCAAAGATGGTGAAGTGTCATGTAGTCGACGTTCACATGACACCACTAAGAGAATCAACAACATACATATCATCAAAATATCGAACGAATACCAAATTCACATGATTACTTATGACAAGACTTCTCCCATGTCCTCAAGAACAAAAGTAACTACTCACAAATCATCAACATGCCCATGATCAGTAGGGTATTGAATTGCATAATAGATCTGAACATATAATCTTCCACCAAATAAACCAACTAGCATCAACTACAAGATGTAATCAACACTACTAGCAACCCACAGGTACCAATCGGAGGTTTTGAGACAAAGATTGAATATAAGAGATGAACCAGGGTTTGAGATGAGATGGTGCTGGTGAATATGTTGATGAAGATTGGCCCTCCCACGATGAGAGGATCGCTGGTGGTGTCGATGGCGACGATTTCCCCCTCCCGGAGGGAAGTATCCCCGGCAGAATCTCTCCGCCGGAGAGCAAAAGTGCTCCTGCCCAAGTTCTGCCTCGAGACGGCGGCGCACCATCCTGAAATTCTTCTCTTTATTTTTTCTAGGGCAAAATGACTTATATACCAGAAAATGAGGGCCAGAGGAGGGCCAGGGGCCCCACAAGGTACCAGGGCGTGCCTGGGGGGGGGGGTGGCGCGCCCTAGTGCCTCGTGGGCACCTGGGTGGCCCCCTCTGGTACTTTTTGCTTCCAGTATTTTTTATTTATTCCAAAATAATTATCCGTGAAATTTCAGCTCATTTGGAGATGTGCAGAATAGGTATCTTGACATAGCTTTTTCAGGTCCAGAATTCCAGCTGCCAGCATTCTACCTCCTTGTGTGAATCTTGCATATTAAGAGAGAAAAGGCATTAGAATTGCTCCAAAAAGTGTTATAATGATTAAAAACACTATAAATAACATTAGCAAAACATGATGCAAAATGGACGTATCAGGGTACTTCGGATGCCACCGTGACCGAGCATTCTTGGAAATAGTGTCAGAGCTTTCGGGATGCCATAAAAACTGTGTAGGCGATCTTTTGGTAGTGCGGGTACCTTGTTTTACACGGGGTAAGCACTTCAGATATGTAGTAGACTGGCTTCTGCACCTAGAGCTTGTGACCTTCTGCCTCTCGTTCAATGACGAGAACTGCACTGACCACCTGGTTTGTGGCCGAAATTTATAGCAGCGTTGGCTCACCTAAGCTGGGTGCTGCCAAGATGGGGTTGCTAGCCAGTAATGTTTTAATTTCCTCTAGTGCGGCTGCTGCTTCGCTAGTCCATTCGAAGTGTTTGGTCCGTTTAAGCAGCCTATAGAGTGGTAGGGCCTTTTCTCCAAGGCATGAAATGAAGCGGCTCAAGGCCGCCACGCAGCCGGCCAGTTTTTGGATGTGTTTCAGCTCGGTAGGAACCGCTAGCTGGTATAGTGCCTGGATTTTGGCCGGGTTAGCCTCTATTCCTCGATGGGAGACAATAAATCCGAGCAGCTTGCCCGCAGGCACTCCGAAGACGCATTTGTCTGGATGGAGCCGTATATCGATGGTTCGCAGACTATCAAATGTTTGACGAAGGTCGTCTACTAGCTGGCTGACGTGTTTGGTTTTGATAACCACGTCATTCACATATGCCTCGACCGTTTTGCCAATCTATTTTTCCAAACATGTTTGGATCATGCGCTGGTATGTGGCACCTGCATTTTTTAATCCGAAGGGCATTGTGTTGAAACAGAACGGCCCATAGGGGGTGATGAAGGCTGTGGCCGCTTGATCGGACTCCTTCATTTTAATTTGATGGTATCTGGAGTAGGCGTCGAGAAAACAAAGTGAGTCATGCCCGGCAGTGGCGTCTATGATCTGGTCTATGCGGGGCAGGGGGAAAGGATCCTTGGGGCAGGCCTTATTTAGATCTTTGAAATCGACACACAACCGTCAGGATTTGTCTTTCTTAGGTACCATGACCAGATTAGCCAACCACTCGGGATGTTTAATATCTCGGATGAATCCGGCTTCGAGCAATTTTGCCAATTCTTCACCCATAGCTTGACGCTTGGGTTCGAAAAATCAGCGTAAATCCTGTTTGACTGGCTTGAAACCTTTAATTATGTTCAAGCTATGCTCAGCTAATTTTTGTGGGATCCCTGGCATATCTGAAGGGTGCCAGGCAAAGATGTCCCAGTTTTCACGCAGAAAATTGCGTAATGCCTCTTCGACCGCGGGGTCCAGCTGAGCTCCAATGGATGCCGTCTTGTTGGGATTTGTTGGATGCACTTGGAATTTGATGATTTCGCCTGCCGGTTTGAAAGATGTGGATTTGGGCCTTTTATCGAGGATTACGTCATCCTTGTCCACCGTTGAACGGAGCGCAGTCAATTCTTCAGCTGTGAGGGCTTCGGACAATGCTTCGAGGGCGAGCGATGCTGTTTTGTTCTCGGCCTGAAGAGCTCTGTCCGGATCACCTGTGACCGTGATCACACCGTTTGGCCTGGCATCTTAAGTTTCATATACCCGTAATGTGGGACAGCATGGAGTCGTGCAAATGCGTCACGCCCCAATAAGGCGTGGTAGCCACTGCGGAAGGGCACAATGTGGAAACGCAATTCCTTGGATCGATAGTTCTCGGGAGTTCCAAAGACTACATCAAGAGTGACTCGGCCACTGCAACATGCCTCCTTTCCGGGGATGATCCCTCGGAAGGTGGTGTGACTTTGCTTGATACGAGATCTATCGAACTGCATTTTGTCCAAGGTGTCCTCGTAAATGAGGTTTAACCCACTGCCGCTGTCCATTAACACCTTTTGGACTCGAAATCCATCCACTATGGGATCTAGGACAAGGGCGGCAGCAGCTCGGGTAGGGCGAGATCTCGGCTGGTCTTCTTCGCTGAAAGTGATGGGTGTATTTGTCCATGAGTCCATCGCCGCTACATGGTGAATTTGACCGAGCTCTCGAAGGGCTCTCCTCCTCTGATTCTTTGAGGAATACGTTTCGTAGATCGTTAGAATCTCGGCGTCATCATCCAAGGGCATTGCGGGATATCTATCTGAGTACGAGCCTCCGAGGATGGCTTCACCGCTCTTGGCCACTTGTCTGACCACCCAGCAAGCTCGAAGGCTATGAGTTGGGTTTGTGTTGAGCAGGACAGAGTGTATAGGGCATGGTTTATCCAGTAGTTCATCAAGAACCATTCTGGATCCTGCCAGGAGTTTTTTCTTTTTCTCGGACGGCTCATACTGAGCTGACCGGCGAGGGTGTGCGCGTTCTGTGCACGCTCGTCTTGATTCTTTGGCATGGATTAACTCCGTTTGCTCTTGTTGAGCCTGCCAAGTATCCTCCATGGCACAGTATTTATATACCAAGTCTGATAACGCGGAGAAGTTTTGAATGTGGCGGCGGCCGAGGGCGTTTAAGATGCCTTTGTCTTGGCAGTTATGTCGGAAAGCCGCCAGGATTTCCATGTCGCTGTAGGGTAACATAGCAGAAAATAAAAAAATTCCGACCTACGCACCAGCCCAGGACCACTATGAAGATTCCATACAAGGTTTTGATCCGATCATTACCGACTCATAGCGCAGCGGAAGGAGAGTCGGTGGAGATCGTTGGTGCAGATCCCTGCAGCTAGGATTTACAACCTCCCAACCACGAGGATGTTCTCCCTCGTCTGCTCCTCGGACAGCCCTCCGGGAGGCGGTCGGACAGTCCCTCGGACGGTGTCACGGACAGCCCTCCGGGAGGACCCTCAAAACTCGGACGGTCACTCGGACAGCCCTTCAGGAGGACACTCGAACAGCCCCTCGGGCAAAAGATCGAACCTACGACCTCTCTACGGGGTTGCACACATACGGTGTCACCAATCCGGCAGGGCTTTGCCGTCCAGAACTAGTTCCCACCGGAACCCAGACAGCCTTTCGGCTCTACGAAACTATTTTGTGGGAGGGAGAGAAGAAAGCCAGATCATGCATGGCATTTGTGAGAGAGTTAGAGTGAGTGTGGAGAGCTCCTCTCCACCTCTATTTATAGGGAAGGAGGGGGTGGTGGTGGCTGAAATTTCAGCCCAAAAGGTGGGTGGCCCCCACATGGAAGTGGCTCACAAAAAGCCACCAAACATGGGTGCTCCCTCCCAAAAAGCCACCAAACATGGGCTCCATTAAACATGGATGCTCCCTCCCCAAAAAGCCACCAAACATGGGCTGCCCCCCAAAGGGGGCGCCCCAACAAATCAGCCCACGAATCATGGGATCTTGTCCCCTCACGCTGGGACAAGATGTTTTCCGCGATCGTTTCTTCTGAAAAATTTCAGAAAATCCCAGAACATTTCCGGCACCCTCTAAAATCATTCTGGGCATGTTTTGAAACATTTCTGGTATGGTGGTTTAATTCCGAAACATTTTCGTTAACTCCGAAACACTTACGGTTTTCTCTCCGGAACTTTTCCGTCGTCTCCGAAACTTTTCCGGTTTTCTCTCCGGAACTTTTCAGTCGTCTCCGAAACTTTTCCGGTGACTTTCTCTCAGACTCCCCGTCTAGTATTCAGTAGATAGATGACCCTTAAGCGTGTGACCCTATAGGTTCGGTGAAGTATAGACATGACCGAAACACTTTCCGATCAATGATCAACATCGAAGCCGTGGACACCCATATTGACCCCTATACCCACACGAATAAATATTTGAGTGAACCTCCAGTTGCCGTGTGCTATTCCTGTTGCTTCGCAATATGTTACAAACACCCGAGGTGATATTTATCGGCATCCCCGTGGATCAACAACTTGTCCACTATGCCAGTTACCTCGTTACCGGTTTTGTTCTCTTTTCTCGTTCCCGTGTTCCGGCATTCACTTTCCCATGAACCCGTAAGCCGCCGTAATAGCCACCCATTTATGGATGACGTTTAACAAACCCCAAAGTTCATGAAGCAAGCATGAAGAAACTCAACACTCTCATGGTCTAAGGAATTATGCAAATGTTAACTTTCTCTGTGTTATTAACCATTAACTTGTGATGAATGTATCTCACAGCATAACATCAATTTGGGTCGATTCAACACAAATGTTCTTCTAACATTGTGCCCTCAAAATTGCCGGCATAGTCATGCCCATGATCAGGAAAACAGAACCATCATGCAACACTTGAGCTAGTCTTAGAGGCCAGACTAGGAATACATTTTACCGTTTATAATTTCACACATGCATATGAGTCTTCCTTCGAGCCTCGTGGTTATTGTAGACTCGAGAACCATAGTAGTTATAGCATGGAATGTAAACATAATTATGAGCATGGAGATAAATAATAACATTTATTATTGCCTCTAGGGCATATCTCCTATAGACTCCCACTTGCACTAGAGTCAATAATCTAGTCAATGCTAATGCACTTTACACCTATGGCATACCGGTGTAAAATATGCTTCGCTTGTGGTATAGTCTTTGTCTAACGGAGCTGACAACTTCAGGGCCGTGTGTATCTTTGCATATCCTCACGTTTTCATGCTTTCACAAAATTCATATTTTGTGTGGACTTGGCTTTGTATATATATGAATCACTGGTCAAACCGTGATTTCTCAGACTGAGCTATGGAGCAACTATCTGCAATAGTGTCCCATTGACCAAAGCCATTTTGGAACCATACTAAGTTCATGAATGAACTATATGATTCAACATCTTCTTTGTCACTTCCAAAGTGTCAACATACTTAGCATTTGTTATAGAATTCGCCATAGTAACCTGTTAGGAACAATTTCCAACTACTGTGCCACCATATCGTGTATTACACAAAACCCTTAACTTAAATCGAAAATCGCATGGAGCATTGATGTAACACCCCCATGTAATGAAGTACTTTTACTCCCTAATTACATTGCCATGTCATCATGATCATCTTAATTGAATTGCATTTAGGTAATAATCCAACTTAAATTTAAATTCAAATACAAGTCAAATTAATATTTCTTCAAACTGCAAAACTAAAGTGTTCGTAATTTTGCAAATATTCTCTAAGTAATTGTCAAGTTGAAACCAACTTCATTTGACTCACAAATAAATTCCTAGGAAATTAATAACTGGTCCAACAGCAAATAAAATGGCCTTCTCAAAATAAATAAATACTTAGACTATTCCAAATATTCTGAAACTCTTTGTGCCACTCCACAATGTTGCAATGGATTTATGTGCCAAGTTTCATATATAACAAAATTCATTTGGTGGACCATCTATATGCAAAACAGCAGCTGAATTGAAAGACAAAAAAAGAAAAATACCTAAAAGCTACTATGCATCTGGGCTCTAGGTAACTACAGTGCGGCCTGGCCCAGGCCGACCGGCCTTTCATCAACCTCGTAACAGAGGAGGAGGCAGTGCCATGGCGTGGCCTCTGGCCGCCCGTCCACGCACCCGATGACGCCGTGTCAAGCATCCAGAGCATCCCCGACGTGGATAAGGTCTCCCCCAACCCGTTGGACAAACCCTAATCCCCATTCTTTCCCTCGTTCGCTCGCTCTCGTCAAATGTTCGTCGCCCGGGTGCTGCTCACCGCTATTGCCATCGTCGTCGCGGCCACTGGCCTCCCCACTCCCTGAGTTCATGTCCGAGAGCTCCGTCGTGGTCGGCTACATCACCATGCCGAAGGGCTCACGCTAGGAGACCCCGTACGCTCGGCATCGAGCTCATCTTCGTCGGTACATCGTCGGCGTCCGACGTCGTTTGCCGCGGCTTCGGTCCACCTCCGGCCTCCCCGACCACATCTCGGAGCTCGCGGTGAACCCCTCTTCCTATTCCCCACATTTTCCCCTTCGATCCGTCGCCGTAGCCCTCGCCTTGTACTCGTCATGGCCGCCCCGAAGCTCTGCGTACGCGTGTGTGCGTACTGCTGCCGTTTTGCTGCTGCTGCTGCTGCTCCATTGCCGCTGCTGCTCGCTGCCTACCGCTGCTGCTGCCGCCTGCTACTCGCTACTGCTTGCTGCTCCCCTACTGCCTACTACTGGCCATGGCCGTGTGCCCGTGTGTGTCTGTGTGTGCGTGGCATAGTGTGTGTGATGTGTGCGTGGTGTGTGAGTGTGTTGTGTGTGTGTGCAGCGTGGTGTGTGTGAGTGTGTTGTGTGTGTGCACGTGTGTGTGGGGCCAGCTAGGCCACTGCCTAGTCGGGCCGGCCCTATTAGTTTAGGTTTAATTATATCTTAGTTAGATTAATTAGGGTCTAATTAGTCTAATGTGTGTATGACATGTGGCCCCACTAGCTTAATTAAACTGTTAAAATTAATCCAAATGTTATAGTCTATGCCATGTGGGACCCCCCTGCACTATTTCCCTTTTGACTAGTCAAATTGACTTGGTCAAATTCGGATTAAAATAATTTCAGAAAATTCCAGAATATTATTAAAACTTTAAAAAATCATATAAAATAAACCGTAACTCGGATGAAAATAATTTATATATGAAAAATGATCAGAAAAATATGAAGAATCCGAATATGTAATCAAAATGGTTGACCATCACTTCTATCTAGATGAACATGGAACTTTTTGCCCGATTTCGATAAATAAATAGTGCATGACGTTAATGAAATAATTTCAGATAAATTCCTAAATTATCTAAAATAATTAGATAGACAATATATCACCCCTACATATTATTTAGGCATTACATAGGTGGCTACTACACACATGACATTTCCACACACCAAAGTAAACTATATATTACATGCATGATTAACTAGGATAAACGATCATCTGATCATCATCTACTTCTTGTGATGCTTGCTCTGCGTGTGGCTCGATCCGGCCTCGTCGATTTGGGTAACGAGGCACTTCCTCATGTCAAGAACAGTTCTTATTAGAAGTCCGTAGCAGCCACGTAAAACTTGCAACAACAAAGTAGAAACAAAGTAGAGGACGTCTAACTTGTTTTTGCAGGGCATGTTGTGATGTGATATGGTCAAGACATGATGTGATATATGTTGATGTATGAGATGATCATGTTTTGTAAAAGTTATCGGCAACTGGCAGGAGCCTTATGGTTGTCGCTTTATTGTATGAAATGCAATCGCCATGTAATTGCTTTACTTTATCACTATGCGTTAGCGATAGTTGTAGAAGCAATAGTTGGCGAGACGACAGCGACGCTACGATGGAGATCAAGGTGTCAAGCCGGTGACGATGGACATCATGATGGTGCTTTGGAGATGGAGATCAAAGGCACAAGATGATGATGGCCATATCATGTCACATATTTTGATTGCATGTGATGTTTATCTTTTATGCATCTTATTTTGCTTAGTACGGCGGTAGCATTATAAGATGATCCCTCACTAAGATTTCAAGGTATAAGTGTTCTCCCTGAGTATGCACCGTTGCGACAGTTCGTCGTGCCGAGACACCACGTGATGATCGGGTGTGATAAGCTCTACGTTCACATACAACGGGTGCAAGACAGTTTTGCACGTGCGGAATACTCGGGTTAAACTTGACGAGCCTAGCATGTACAGACATGGCCTCGGAACATTGGAGACCGAAAGGTCGAACGTGAATCATATAGTAGATATGATCAACATAGAGATGTTCACCATTGAAAACTACTCCATCTCACATGATGATCGGACATGGTTTAGTTGATATGGATCACGTGATCATTTAGATGACTCGAGGGATGTCTATCTAAGTGGGAGTTCTTAAGTAATATGATTAATTGAACTTAATTTATCATGAACTTAGTCCTGATAGTATTTGCATATCTATGTTGTAGATCAATAGCTCGCGTTTAGCTCCCTGTTTTATTTTTTGATATGTTCCTAGAGAAAAATAAGTTGAAAGATGATAGTAGCAATGATGCGGACTGGGTCTGTGATCTGAGGATTATCCTCATTGCTGCACAGAAGAATTATGTCCTTGATGCACCGCTAGGTGATGGACCTATTGCAGGAGCAGATGCAGACGTTATGAACGTTTGGCAATCTCGGTATGATGACTACTTGATAGTTTAGTGCGCCATGCTTTACGGCTTAGAACCGGGACTTCAAAAACGTTTTGAACGCCACGGAGCATATAAGATGTTCCAAGAGCTGAAATTGGTATTTCAGACTCATGCCCGTGTTAAGAGGTATGAGACTTCTGACAAGTACTTTGCCTACAAGATGGAGGAGAATAGCTCAGCTAGTGAGCATATGCTCAGAATGTCTGGGTACTACAATCGCTTGAATCAAGTGGGAGTTAATCTTCCAGATAAGATAGTGATTGACAGAGTTCTCTAGTCACTATCACCAAGTTACTAGAACTTCGTGATGAACTATAATATGCAAGGGATAACGGAAATGATTCCCAAGCTCTTCGCGATGCTGAAATCGGCGAAGGTAGAAATCAAGAAAAAGCATCAAGTGTTGATGGTTGACAAGACCACTAGTTTCAAGTAAAAGGGCGAAGGGAAGAAGGGGAACTTCAAGAAGAATGGCAAGCAAGTTGCCACTCCCGTAAAGAAGCCCAAAGCTAGACCTAAGCCTGAAACTGAGTGCTTCTACTGCAAAGGGAATGGTCACTGGAAGCGGAACTACCCCAAATACTTGGCGGATAAGAAGGATGGCAAAGTGAACAAAAGAATATTTGATATACATGTTATTGATGTGTACTTTACTAGTGTTCATAGTAACCCCAGGGTATTTGATACCGGTTCAGTTGCTAAGATTAGTAACTCGAAACAGGAGTTGCAAAATGAACAGAGACTAGTTAAGGGCGAGGTGACGATGTGTGTTGGAAGTGATTCCAAGGTTGATAAGATCACCATCGCACCCTATACCTTCGAGATTAGTGTTGGACCAAAATAAATGTTATTTGGTGTTTGCGTTGAGCATGAATATGATTGGATCATGTTTATTGCAATACTGTTATTCATTTAAGTCAAAGAATAATTGTTGTTCTGTTTACATGAATAAAACCTTCTATGGTCATTCACTTAATATAAATGGTTTATTGAATCTCGATCGTAATGATACACATATTTATAATATTGATGCCAAAAGATGCAAAGTTGATAATGATAGTGCAACATATTTGTGGCACTGCCGTTTAGGTCATATTGGTGTAAAGCGCATGAAGAAACTCCATGCGGATGGATTTTTGGAATCACTTGATTATGAATCATTTGATGCTTGCGAACCATGCCTCATGGGCAAGATGACTAAGACTCCGTTCTCCGAAACAATGGAGCGAACCACTGACTTATTGGAAATAATACATACCGATGTATGCGGTCCGATGAGTGTTGAGGCTCGCGGCGGGTATCATTGTTTTCTGACCTTCACAGATGATTTGAGAAGATATGGGTATATCTACTTAATGAAACACAAGTCTGAAACATTTGAAAAGTTCAAAGAATTTCAGAGTGAAGTGGAGAATCATCGTAACAAGAAAATAAAGTTTCTACGATCTGATCGCGGAGGCGAATATTTGAGTTACGAGTTTGGTCTTCATTTGAAACAATGTGGAATAGTTTCGCAACTCACGCCACCTGGAACACCACAGCGTAATGGTGTGTTCAAACGTCGTAACCGTACTTTATTAGATATGGTGCGATCTATGATGTCTCTTACCGATTTACCACTATCGTTTTGGGGTTATGCTTTAGAGACAGCTGCATTCATGTTAAATAGGGCACCATCTAAATCCGTTGAGACGACACCATATGAACTGTGGTTTAGCAAGAAACCTAAGCTGTCATTTCTTAAAGTTTTGGGCTGCGATGCTTATGTGAAAAAGCTTCAACCTGATAAGCTCGAACCCAAATCGGAGAAATGCGTCTTCATAGGATACCCAAAAGAAACTATTGGGTACACCTTCTATCACAGATCCGAAGGCAAGATATTTGTTGCTAAGAATGGATCCTTTCTAGAGAAGGAGTTTCTCTCGAAAGAAGTGAGTGGGAGGAAGGTAGAACTTGATGAGGTAATTGTACCTTCTCTCAAATCAGAAAGTAGCTCATCACAGAAATCAGTTCCAGTGATGCCTACACCAACTAGAGAGGAAGCTAATGATGATGATCATGAAACTTCAGATCAAGTTACTACTGAACCTCGTAGGTTAACCAGAGCACGTTTCGCACCTGAGTGGTACGGTAATCCCGTTCTGGAAGTCATGTTACTAGACCATGACGAACCTATGAACTATGAGGAAGCAATGATGAGCCCAGATTCCGATAAATGGCTTGAGGCCATGAAATCTGAGATAGGATCCATGTATGAGAACAAAGTATGGACTTTAGTGGATTTGCCCGATGATCGGCAAGCCATTGAGAATAAATGGATCTTCAAGAGGAAGACAGACACTGATGGTAGTGTTACTATTTACAAAGCTCGACTTGTCGCAAAATGTTTTCAACAAGTTCAAGGTGTTGACTATGATGAGATTATCTCACTCGTAGCGATGCTTAAGTCTGTCCGAATCATGTTAGCAATTGCCGCATTTTATGAAATCTGGCAAATGGATGTCAAAACTGAATTCCTTAATGGATTTATTAAAGAAGAGTTGTATATGATGTAACCAGAAGGTTTTTTGTCGATCCTAAAGGTGCTAACAAAATGTGCAAGCTCCAGCGATCCATCTATGGACTGGTGCAAGCATCTCGGATTTGGAATATACGCTTTGATGAGTTGATCAAAGCATATAGTTTTATACAGACTTGCGGTGAAGCATGTATTTACAAGAAAGTGAGTGGGAGCACTACAGCCTTTCTGATAAGTATATGTGTATGACATATTGTTGATCGAAAATGATGTAGAATTTTCTGGAAAGCATAAAGGAGTGTTTGAAAGGAGTTTTTCAAAGAAAGACCTCGGTGAAGCTGCTTACATATTGAGCATCAAGATCTATAGAGATAGATCAAGACGCTTGATAAGATTTTTTCAATGAGTATATACCTTGACAAGATTTTGAAGTAGTTCAAAATGGAACAGTCAAAGAAGGAGTTCTTGCCTGTGTTGCAAGGTGTGAAGTTGAGTAAGACTCAAAACCCGACCACGGCAGAAAATAGAAAGAGAATGAAAGTCATTCCCTATGCCTCAGTCATAGGTTCTATGAAGTATGCTATGCTGTGTACCAGACCTATTGTGTACTTTGCCATGAGTTTGGCAAGGGGGTACGATAGTAATCCAGGAGTGGATCACTGGACAGCGGTCAAAGTTATCCTTAGTTACCTAAGAGGACTAAGGAAATATTTCTCGGTTATGGAGGTGATAAAGAGTTCGTCGTAAAGAGTTACGTCGATGCAAGCTTTTACATCAATCCAGATGACTCTAAGTCTCAATCTGGATACATATTGAAAGTGGGAGCAATTAGCTAGAGTAGCTCCATGCAGAGCATTGTAGACATAGAAAAATTTGCAAAATACATACGGCTCTGAATGTGGCAGACCCGTTGACTAAACTTCTCTCACAAACAAAACATGATCACACCTTAGTACTCTTTGGGTGTTAATCACATGGCGATGTGAACTAGATTGCTGACTCTAGTAAACCCTTTTGGTGTTAAATCACATGGCGATGTGAACTAGATTATTGACTCTAGTGCAAGTGGGAGACTGAAGGAAATATGCCCTAGAGGCAATAATAAAGTTGTTATTTTATATTTCCTTATATCATGATAAATGTTTATTATTCATGCTAGAATTGTATTAACCGGAAACTTGATACATGTGTGAATACATAGACAAAACAAAGTGTCCCTAGTATGCCTCTACTTGACTAGCTCGTTAATCAAAAATGGTTAAGTTTCCTAACCATAGACATGTGTTGTCATTTGATGAACGGGATCACATCATTAGGAGAATGATGTGATGGACAAGACCCATCCGTTAGCTTAGCATAATGATCGTTAAGTTTTATTGCTATTGCTTTCTTCATGACTTATACATATTCCTTTGACTATGAGATTATGCAACTCCCGAATACCGGAGGAACACCTTGTGTGCTATCAAACATCACAACGTAACTGGGTGATTATAAAGATGCTCTACAGGTGTCTCCGAAGGTGTTTGTTGGGTTGGCATAGATCAAGATTAGGATTTGTCACTCCGAGTATCGGAGAGGTATCTCTGGGCCCTCTCGGTAATGCACATCACTATAAGCCTTGCAAGCAATGTGACTAATGAGTTAGTTGCGGGATGATGCATTATGGAACGAGTAAAGAGACTTGCCGGTAATGAGATTGAACTAGGTATAAGGATACCGACGATCGAATCTCATGCAAGTAACATACCGATGACAAAGGGAATGACGTATGTTGTCATTGCGGTTTGACCGATAAAGATCTTCGTAGAATATGTAGGAACCAATATGAACATCCAGGTTTCGCTATTGGTTATTGACCGGAGATGTGTCTCGGTCATGTCTACATAGTTCTCGAACCCATAGGGTCCGCACGCTTAACGTTCGATGACGATTTGTATTATGAGTTATGTGTTTTGGTGACCGAAGTTTGTTCGGAGTCCCGGATGAGATCACGGACATGACGAGGAGTCTCGAAATGGTTGATAGGTAAAGATTGATATATTGGAAGGTAGTATTCGGACACCGGAAGGGTTCGGAGTGTATCGGGTACATACCGGAGTACCGGAGGGGTTACCGGAACCCCCCGGGGAAAGATATGGGCCATATGGGCCATAGGAGGGAGGCTAACCAGCCCACAAGGGGCTGGTGCGCCCCCGACAAGGGAGGAGGCCGAATTGGATTAGGGAAGGGGGCGCCACCCCCCTTTCCTTCTCCTACTCCCTCTCCTTTCCCCCTTTCCCCCTCCATGAGAAGGAAAGAAGGGGGGGCGAATCCTACTAGGACTGGGAGTCCTAGTAGGACTCCCCCCTTATGGCGCGCTCCCTAGGGCCGGCCTCCTCCCTCTCCCTCCTTTATATACGTGGGCAGGGCACCCCTTGGAGACACAACAATTGTTCCAAGCCGTGTGCGGCGTCTCTCTCCACAGTTTGCTCCTCCGGTCATAGCGTCGTAGTGCTTAGGCGAAGCCTTGCGCGGATCACATCACCATCACCGTAACCACGCCGTCGTGCTGACGAAACTCTCCCTCGACCCTCTGCTGGATCAAGAGTTCGAGGGACGTCATCGAGCTGAACGTGTGCTGAACTCGGAGGTGCCGTACGTTCGGTACTTGATCGATTGGATCGCGAAGACGTTCGACTACATCAACCGCGTTAATCTAATGCTTCCGCTTTCGGTCTACGAGGGTACGTGGACACATTCTCCCCCTCTCATTGCTATGCATCTCCTAGATAGATCTTGCGTGATCGTAGGAATTTTTTTGAAATTGCATGCTACGTTCCCCAACAGTTGCTATTGTAGAGAAATCAGTTTAAAGCAGCAAATTTCGAGCTGCTGTAGTGTTGACGTCATGATGTTTCTTGGACCTTGGAAGGTCTTGCAGGTCGTGGTGTCGCCAACACACTACTTGTTCCAAGTATATCGGAACGGCCTGACGTTCCTGGCATGCACCCAAGTGGAGATGCCCCGTTGATGGCTATCGAGGTGTGCTCTTCATATTGCACTCTTTTGTCTTTAATTCATTGACATTTGATTCCTTAGAAGACACATACAACTATGTTGTAACTTCCCAAAGTTATCTGTCCCTGAAATAGCAGATAGCCTGTACCACAGCTTTTAACTTTTGCTAACTTTGGGTGTGCTAATATGATTTTTCGCATCCAGTTTCTCTCTTGTGTGGCGAATGTCTTGACAGATTACCTTGGAGATATAAATGAAGACACAATCAAGGTTAACTTTGTAATTGTTTATCAGGTATCTTTTCTTACTCCTGTCACATTATAACTGTGAAACTGGTATTACAGTGTCACTTTACTTCATCGTAGGATAATTTTCTTTGATAGATTATGAAAAAAACTAAGCTTTAAAGTTTGGAAAATAAGATATCACACTAGAATTAACAGTTCTACTATGGACAAATTGAATTGCATATAGAGAGCTACAAAGCTCGTGGAATTTCAATGCGTAGAACTATCTATTTGTTGGGAATTATTCGCTATATCTGTTAAGTTCATTCTGTTAAAGGAACATCAATCCAGGATGTCTATTGCATTTGAGACTTTAATCACAATCAGCAATTTTAATCGCTTGGTTGCTTGTGTTGTCCATGACTGGTAAAACTGGACTATTCATTTTAATGTAAGTTCTCTAAACAATATAATTCTTATATGAATCCAGATTCTAGATGAAATGATGGACAATGGCTTTCCACTCACTACCGAGCCAAACATCTTAAAGGAGTTGGTTGCCCAACCAAATATGGTCAGCAAAATGCTGAACATTATGACTGGTAAAAGTTCTACTATTGGTAACAAACTTCCGGATGCAACTGCTTCCTTTGTACCTTGGAGAACAACAATTGTCAAGGATGCAAGCAATGAAGTCTATGTTAACATAGTTGAGGAACTAGATGCATGTGTGAACAGGTATTCCGACATTTCTCCTTTTAACCAATCTAGGTATAGTAAAGTTATTTCATGTGATCTATGAATTTGGATTTTTACACCCCTTTGATGCATGTGTGAACTCGTATTCTCAATTCGCACATTTAGATTTTGAAGTAATAGAAAATTCATCAAATATGTGACTGGCTTCTAGGACCTTAGGTCAACAGTGATGCACTGTTGAATTATCTGCAGGAAACTATGACTAGACTTCGGTATATCCAAAGTACCAACTAGTGAATATTCTATATTGTGTTCCAAATCTGCCATTAAATATGATATGTGTTACTACCTTCGTATCACGAAAACATGACATTGGAGGTTTTTTCAGAAAGCACACGAAAAGATTATGTTGGGGGATTTTAGGCATTCCATGGCTAGGTTTGTCCTTGTGTTATTGATGCTCCCAAAAAATGCAAGCGACAGAATTTGATCCTTGTACTTGTATGTCACCGTATTGGTCAATATGTGAAACCGCATCTATATTAAGTAGGAGCAAGATGGTGAACAAGCATGGCAGTTAACACCGCCTTGGTATCCGAATTGTTGTCTGAAACGTCAACTATTCGTGATATGGAAGGAGTACTAAATTTTGAACAAAAGGCCAAAATTAATACAGTAGGCGAAGTGGTGGTTAGCAATGTAGAAGTTCCTTTTTCTTTTGTGATGACTGATGAGAAGATCCAGCTACCCAACTTTGTTATCTTTTGACATCCACGGATCTGAAAGAATATTTCTTATGTTTGGCATCTTTACTGGTTGATTTTATTTGCAGAGAAGGGGTTCTAGTGAAATGTGAGGCATGTGGTGTAATTGAAGTGAATTCCAGTCTTCCAGGATTACCAGAATTGACCTTGTCATTTGCTAATCCCACCCTTATCAATGATGTGAGGTTCCACCCCTGTGTCAGATTCAGACCTTGGGAGTCCAATCAGATCCTATCATTTGTTCCTCCTGATGGGCAGTTCAAGCTTATGAGTTATAGGTGCATAAATATCTACTTCTAAATCTTACTATTGACTAGATTATTGACTCTAGTGCAAGTGGGAGTCTATAGGAGATATGCCCTAGAGGCAATAATAAATGATTATTATTTATCTCCATGATCATAATTATGTTTATGTTCCATGCTATAACTACTATGGTTCTCGAGTCTGCAATAACCACGAGGCTTGAAGGAAGACTCATATGCACGTGTGGAATAATAAACGGTAAAAAGTATTCCTAGTCTGGCCTCTAAGACTAGCTCAAGTGTTGCATGATGGTTCTGTTTTCCTGATCATGGGCATGACTATGCCGGCAACTTTGAGGGCACAATGTTGGTAGAACACTTGTGTTGAATCGACCCGATTGATGTTATGCTATGAGATTCATTCGTCACAAGTTAATGGTTAATAACACAGAGAAGTTGATGTTTGCATAATTCCTTAGACCATGAGGGTGTCGAGTTTCTTCATGCTTGCTTCATGAACTTTGGGGTTTGTTAAACGTCATCCGTAAATGGGTGGCTATTACGGCGGCTTACGGGTTCATGGAAAAGTATGTTAAGTAACTTGATAGCTCAAGATTGGGATTTGCTCCTCCGATGATGGAGAGATATTCTCGGGCCCTCTCGGTGTTACGGTATCCATCATCGTCTCGCCAGACACAAGGGTGATTTGATCACAGGGATGCCGGAACACGGAAACGAGTAAAGAGAACAAAACCGGTAACGAGGTAACTTGCATAGTGGACAAGTTGTTGATCCACGGGGATGCATAAATCTCACCTCGGGTTTTGTAACATATCGCGAAGCAACAGGAATAGCACACGGCAACTGGAGGTTCACTCGAATATTCATTCGTGTGGGTATAGGGGTCAATATGGGTGTCCATGGCTCCGATGTTGATCATTGATCGGAAAGAGTTCCGGGTCATGTCTATACTTCACCGAACCTATAGGGTCACACGCTTAAGGGTCATTTATCTGCTGAATACTAGACGGGGAGTCTGAGAGAAAATCACCGGAAAAGTTTCGGACGAAACGGAAATGTTCCGGAGAGGATATCGGAATAGTTCCGGTGAAACTGAAAAGTTGTTTCAGGGGATACCATAAAGTCAAATTGGTTTCGGCACATGCCTGATAATTCTTGGAGGGTGCCAGAATTGTTCTGGAAACTTTCTGGAATTTTTCGAGATGAAAACCGGAAATGTTCCGGAGCTGCCGGAACCGCTTCAGATGCTTTTCGCAGATGAAAATCACTAAACCGGAATTGTTTTGGATCGCGTTGAAAATTATTTTAGTGGGTACTGGAAATGTTCTAAGCCCACATAAATATTTTCGGTTCGAACGGTCACGAAAAATTGGTTTCGTGAATAGTGAAAATGCATTTATGGTTATGGTTGGAAGTTGGCTTTCCACAAATATCTTCCCAAGATCTTTTGGGATGACATGGATTTTTGGATATGCCCACTCTACCCCTTGCTCCTCCTATAAATAGGAGGTGTGTGGGCTGCCATAAAATTCACTCCTTCTCACATACAAGTGCCATGACATTTCTGGCTTCTCTCTCCCTCCTAGCGAAATAGTTTCGTAGAGCCGTAAGGCTGTCTAGTTTTCGGCAGGAACTAGTTCTGGACGGCGAAGCCCTACCGGATAGATGACACCGTATGTGTGCAACTCTGTAGAGAGATCGTAGTTTCGGTCTTAATTCGAGAGTGCCTCCCGAAGGGCTGTCCAAGTGATCGTCTTAGTTTCGGGGGTCCTCCCGAAGGGCTGTCCGAGTGACCCGCCCGAAGGGCTGTCCGAGTGACCCGCCCGAAGGGCTGTCCGAGAGGCCTCCCGGAGGGCTGTCCGAGGATCTGTCCGGTGGGACTATCCGAAAGACTGTCCAGAGGCCTCCCGAAGGGCTGTCCGAGGATCCGTCCGGTGGGACTATCCGAGGGACTGTCCAGAGGCCTCCCGAAGGGCTGTCCGAGGATCCGTCCGGTGGGACTATCCGAGGGACTATCCCGAGGCCTCCCGAAGGGCTGCCCGGAGATCTGTCCGGTGAGCTAACGAGGGAGTACATCCTCGCGGTTGGGAGGTTGTAAAATCCTAGCTGCGGGGATCTGCACCGCCGATCGTCATCGACTCTACTTTCGCTGCGCTACGAGTCGGTAACGAAACAGATCAAACCTTGTATGCAGTCTCCATAGTGATCCTGGGCTGGTGCGTAAGTCGGAAATTTTTTGTTTTCTGCTGCGTTACCCTACAGTGGCATCATGAGCCATGCTATGCGTAGATGCAGGTTCGATCTAGAATACATGGAGATGTATGGGTATTGCATAATATAATTTTGGAGTAGATAAGATCTATTGCTGAAAATTATTTATGCGGGTAGCAGAAGAAGTCTGTTACCCGATGTTCTTGTTGCTTCCCTGGAATTTGCATATTTCTGATCTTGATAACGGTATGGTGGGGTTTCAAAGTTCTGACAATCCGCGATCCTGATTGATCAACGAAGTGCTAACAGTTCTTTGAATTCCACCATAGTTAAAAAGAAAGATGAAATTTCGCAGATGAAAGGGCAATGCAGATATGATCTGCACGGGGGTCATGCGTATGACGAAGTTTTGTATGGGGCTCGAGATTTTATTATCTCGTGTTTCATACAACCCGCGATGTAAATCTAGCGACTTGAATAATCATACTTGATGATAATACGTAGGTAGCTTCGGTTTGTTCGAAACCTTAGAAGCCACGTAAAATGAAAATTTGCATAAACCGATTAGAGCCGTCTAACTTGGTTTTGCAGGATGGTTTGCATGTGCATATGATGTGGTATAGCAGTGCTCATATTAATTTGATTATGTATGAGATGACTATATGATGTAAATTAACATGACCTGCGTGTCATGATTCGGCATGATGGCTGGAGCCATATGATTGTCATTTCAATGACCTGCGTGTCAACCTTAAGTTATGCACTTATTTTATTAGCTATAGAGATAGCAATATTATATGGTGCATCAACAAGGTGGTGGCAAACTTCGCGAAGGTGAACACCGACGCGAATGCCGAAGACGAAGAAATACAAGACTTCTCCGTCAGAAAGGGCTATACCATATCATGCTATTATGAATTGCCTGAGATGTTTATCCCTTATGATGCACCCTTCTTGATTGCGCGGTAGTCGCTTTTTATTAGGGTGATCTCTCACAAAAATATCAAGTAGTTAGTGTTCTCCCAAGTGTAGCACCGTCACGGCACCTAACTTCTCGGAGTGCGTCATGTCCACATGAGTACAAACGATTAGGGAAGTGTGAGGCGGGTGAGGTCAGACCTCGCAGCGAGATCACTTGGTTGTCTTGACGTTCTGGCATGACCGTCATGAGCTCGGAACACACGCATCGAAAGATGAACAAGAATCACATAGAGATGTGATTGGCAAGTTGGCCTACCGATTAAAATTCTCGTCATCAGTGATGTCCACATCAATGGCGTTGAATTGTAATTTGGATCTTGAATCACTCAAAATCAATTATGAGAGATATTGATTTGAGTGGGAGCGCACTTTAGAATTAATTCTTTTAATTCTTAGTGCAAATTAATTATGAACTTTGTCTAAGTAAAATTTGCATAATAGTTGTAGAATAATGGCTTGCATTTCCACCTTCCCTATTAAAATTGAATAAGCTGTTAAATATCTGGTTAAAACTTTACGGTTGGTAACGTAATGTGAGGATTGTCCTCAAGAGTGCCGAGAAGGATTTTGTCCTATCGCATGCTTTTGGTATTCTCCCGCTAAATGCTATGGATAATGTGACTCTCGTCCTTCGATCCAAAAGCTAGAATTCCGTTACGGTCAAGTGCAATATGTTTGCTTCCATGAAACCCGGACTTCAAAAGTTTGGGATAGCTATGTGATATTCATGGAACTGAAAATCATTTTCAGACACAAACAAAGGCTAGAAGATATGGGATATCCAAAGCAATGTTTGTTTTGCAAACTGTTAGTAAAAGGTGTTTACTATGCATTTGACTAATGACAGAGGGATCCAGTAGAACGCCTGTCATATGATGAAGGTGAATAAAACAACAACTTAAAGGAAATGTCCGAAGGGTGTTAGTAAGACTTTCACGCCTAGGAAATCCGGGGCTAACGCCACTCTTAAGTTGGTGCTTCTTCTGTGTAACACCCCTTGTAATTAGCTACAGTAATCACCTTGTTAATAGAGCCAAGTCATCATGATTAACTGTGCATGAGCATCATTTGCATCATAGTGCATTTCAAATTCAAAGTCAAATTGAAATTCAAATCTAAAGTGAAACACAAATTTGTTCAAAGTCAGAAACTAAAATGTTCAACATGTGGCAAATAAATCATAGGCAATTATAAAAATAGTTCCAACATTAACTAAATTGGATAAGTGGTCCCACCAATCTCAAACAGTAGCTAACAGCAACAATTTAACACTAAATTATTTAATTGGATTTAAAATGAAATCATATTTTCTCAAACTCAATTTCTGGTGTGTGAGAATATTACACAGAGAATTATGGGCCCAGTCACACCTTTTATAAAAACCAAATAATGCCAGAACAATTTGCAAAACAGAGTGAATAATAGAAAAGAAAATAGAAAAAGAAAAAGGGGCTATGGTCTACTGTGCACTTGGGCTCAAGTGGCACAGTAGCCGGCCCAGCCCATCAGCGCCATCGTCGTCCTCGTCGCGGTGTCACCGCCTGCGCGCGACACCGTCGCGGGCCGTCGTCGTGTCGGCCATCCGCCGCGTCCCCGGCTAGGATAAGACCTCCCTCGCGCTCCCCTCGCTCTCCCCCGCAACCCTAGCCCACCCATTCATCCCCGTTCGCCCCTCTCACCCGATCCCCTCCTCTCCCGAAAGAGCTCACCGGCGCCGCCGTCGATCCCGCGGCCACACCGCCTCCCGTGCCTCGCCGAGACGCCCTCGAGCTCCGCCGTGACCGTCTCGACCTCCTCGACCTCACGCGCGAGCCTCGGAACCGCTACATTGAGCTGCACGAGCTCGTCTTCGCCGCGCGGCCGCCGTCGTTCGTCGTCGTCTCCGGCCGCCTCTACTGCTCCTAAACCTTCGCCGGGCCACCTTGTGCCTTCCCGGTGAGCTCCTGCTCCTTCCTCTCCCTCTCCTGGCCCCGATTAGTCGCCGTAGCGCCGGATTCGCCGGAGCCCGAAATGCTCCGCCGCCTGAGTTCGTCGCCGGCGCCTCTCCGGTGACCAAATGGTCCCGGTCGTGCGCCCGTTCGCTTTGTCGCACCGCGTAGCACCCGCCCGGCCCCTTCTTTTGCTCGCTAGCTCACCGCAACCGTGTTCCCGTCGATGGCCGGAATGGCTTCGCCGCCGATGAGCTCGCCGTGCTCGTCTCCGGCCGCCCCAGCCCGCGAGACCACCGCCATTCGACGCGCCGTCGTCGTGCCGTTCGAACGCGACCGGCCGCGTCGCAAATGGCCTCCCCTACGCAAATCCCGAGCCGCGCCACCGTTTCGGGAGCTCGCCGGAGCTTCTCCGGCGAGACTCCGGCGACGCCGCGGCCGCCGTCCGACGTGGCTGGTCCGGGCCCACCTGCCAGTGACTCTGGCTGGTGGGGCCGTGGGCCCGTTGACCTGGTCAGCGCGGCCCCGCCCACTGACATGTGGGGCCGCTCGAATAAAACGATTTTTATAAATACTAAAATGTTAATTAAATAGTTAATTAATTTAATTAGTTAGTTAGTCACTGACAGCCCGGGCCCACCTGTTAGTTAGATTAGTTAGATTAATTAAACTCTGGTTAATTAGTACAGAGGCTGACATGTGGGTCCCACTGGACCCACAGGTCAGATTTGACCAGTCAGCGGCACTGTTGCGTGCTGACGTCATCATGACGTCATGCTTGCGTCAGCATACACTATTCTGGATAATGTTAGGATTAAATTGATTAAAATAATTCAGAAAATTATTAAAATTTTAAAAATTCATATCTTTTAAACCGTAACTCCGATGAAAATAATTTATATATGTAAAATGATTAGAAAAATTCATAGATTCTGAATATGTGGTCAAATCCCCTGTCCAACACTCCTAGCTATCTGAACATGGAACTTTTTGACTATTTGCAGTAGATGAATAGTGCACCACTTTAATAAAACAATTCCAAATCAATTTTTATTAATTCCCAAGAGTTAACTAAATCATTTAGTTAGGTAATTAACACATCTGCATACCATTCTAGGCATGTCATGCATCGTGATGCATTTGTCTGCTTTATATTTATTGTTTCTTCCTCCCCCTCTCTCTCGTTAGACCCCGAGACTGACGCCGACGCCCCCGAGTACGACTACGCGCCCGACGACCAGCCGTCAGACGATCAGCCACTCTCAGCAGAGCTTCCAGGCAAGCAAACCCCCTTGACGCATGCCGTTGAATCCCATTCTTTCTCCCTCCTGCTTGCACTAGATATTGCTGCTGCATTGTATTATCCTATTTCTGCTGCATAGCCTGACCTTGTTACTGTTATTTGACACCTGCCATATTATCCAAACTGTTTAGTATAGGTTGGATGAACAACCATCTGTGGCCCCTCTCCCTTGCTGTAGTTGCTCCGCTTTAGAACCTGCGCCCCGTTCGATCCAATCGATCGGGCCGATAACAGCACCGCACCACACTCCCCATAAAATGCTCGACACTGCAGAGCTTGCATCGAGTGCCGAGGGTGATACCTCCTAGTTCACTTCCGATGGTTACTCTGTAGAATAGCTAACCGGATGTGTGTTGCCGAGGGTGATTCCTCTTTCATCATGTCCGATAAAGCTGACGTCGTGCAACCCTGAGTGGAAGCCATCGAGGGTGATTCCTCCTGGTTTCCCCTGACAGGTTACATCGGGTGGAATCCAACGAGGGTGATTCCTCGGGTTCCTTCCCGATACTTGGCCACACAGTTACCATGACCTTGCTACAGGCGGGTCTACCTCGAGAGGTACCCGCGGGGTAATGTTAAGTCAGGCTGGCCCACTACGTGTCGATCAACCGAGGCCGGACATCACCAGGAACAAGGGTGTGCGGCCGGAGTTACTCGCACGTGTTGGTCGAGCAGTTAATATCAAAGATGTGTTGGCTCACGATGTATCGATCAACCGAGGCCGGACATCACCAGGAACAAGGGTGTGCGGCCAGAGTTAATCATGCATATTGGGCAAGCGAGTATTACTAAATGAGCTTAACGGAACTGGGTGTTTGATCTGAGTGGGTCGTCGTGCCCATTTCGCACTACCACCACGTGGGATAATGGTTTAATGGGGCCCTCTACTTCGTAGTATCAGCCGAAAGCTCTTCAGACGTCACAGTTCATCCTTGCGGCCTGATTGCCGGGATTGGGCTGGTACTTCACTGGGTTGTTCAGTGTCGCGCCTGCTTCTCGGCCAGCCACGCAACGTGCAGGAGTGCAAAGGGCGACGGGCCCAGGACCCCTTCGCACTTAGGTTTAGACCGGCGTGTTGACCTCTCTGCTGAGTTGTAGGTCGGGCTGCGATGTGTTGATCTTCCGAGGCCGGGTATTACCCAGCAAGTGTATCCGGCCAGAGTTGATCAAGCGTGTTGGGTAACAGTAGTGCACCCCTGCAGGGAAGTAATCTATTCGAGTAGCCGTGTCCACGGTAACAGGACGCTCGGAGTTGTGCCCGGATCCTTACAACTATAAAGAGATGATGATAAATGATAAACTGTTGATAATGCTCTCGGGATCGTTTTCTCGCAGGGAGTCGAGAAAGGATCTCAGGGTATTGCTAATGTATGACAACATGTATGATATTACTATCTACTCTCTCCTAATGCTGCAAGATTGCTTGAAGATGCTAGTCTTCGATAGGACTAGGCCTTCCTCTCTCTTCTGGCATTTCTGCATTACAGCCCACAGATACAGCCTTTCATTTGATACAAGTGCATATGTAGTTTAGTTCTGATGTCAGTCTTGCGAGTACTTTGGATGAGTACTCACGGTTGCTCTGCTATTCTTTTGTCCCCATACCCAAATTGATGATACATCAGACGTCGATGGAGCCCAGGAGCCAGACGCCACCGCAGGAGCTTACTACCAGAAGGGTCCTGATGGTACCTACTACTGGATCGAGCCAGCCGACGAGGAGTAGTTAGGAGGCTCCCAGGCAGGAGGCCTGCGCCTTTTCGATCCGTTGCCTATGTTTGTGCTGGCCATCTTATGGCACCTTTGTCTAACTATGTCTGTACTCAGATATTTGTGTGACTGACCTTTGTATTTGGGCCTGCGTGCCCCTGGTTTGTAATAATTGCAGACTTGTGCTTTTATTTGAGTTTAGAGTTATGTTGCGATATCTTCCCGTGAGTCCCTGTGCTTGATCGTACACATTTGCGTGCATGATTAGTGTACGATTAAGTCGGGGGCGTCACATTCTGAGAGTAGGAGAAATACTAAAAGTTAAACTGTTAGAAGAATAAAGGCAAAAAGAGAGAAGACTGGAATATCCAGCTCATGTATGAAAGTCATACAAGTTATTGATGTATAGAAGGCTGGTCAAAGAAATAGTTCTTGGGAATTATGATTAAACATGTTAATCACTGATTCTTGGGTATTGTGAGTTAATCACAGAAATACCCGCTCGATTGCCTTCTGTTGCAATTCGATGCAAGAACTACTACGGCCAAAAGGACTGGCCGGAATGAGGTTTAAATACATATTGGGAACTTAGTAAAAGTTACTATACCTTCCATCGGTGTATTACCTATGTGTTTATTTTCATAATTCATTATAGAGTTTTACACACTCTAGCCCTTTGCATAAGGTATCTTGCAAGAAGGTTGTTCATAAGAGAACTTTTGATGTTCGATGTTATGAATAACTTAAGGGCCATATTTTCATTATGAATGAGAAGTATGTTATGAATATTGATAATAATGCTTTACCTCTGTATTTACTTTCATAAATCATTTTAGAGTTTTATACACTCTAGCCCATTTTGCATAATGTTTGTTGCAAGAGTGTTGTTCATGAAAGAACAATTGTTGTTCAGAATCATGAATAGCATAAGGGCCATGCTTCCATAGTGGATGGAACGTATGTTATGAATATTGATGGTAATATGATACATCCATAACACTGACGCTAAATGTCGCAAGACTAAAAGAATACCACACAAGTGTGGCACTGCATTTGGTCACATTGGAGAAACCCGCATGGAAAATTCCATTATGATGGATTTTGAAGTCATTTGATTTTGAATCATCTGACACTTGCAACTTTCCTCTGAAAAGTGAAGTGACTGAAATACCGTTCACATGCCATAAGGAACGAGCAACGAACTTATTGGTGATCATACATTTTGATGTATGTAGTCCGATAAATGTTGTTGAAAACAGTGGATTTGTCTATCTTCAAAATGACTCAAAGTAGATATATGGATATTTACTTGATGAGACGAAAGTCTGGATCTTTTGAAATCATTCGAAAGGTTTTCAACATGAAGTAGAAATTATTGTAACAAGAAAGATTATGTTTCTGCAAACTAGATTGCAGAAAGGAATATCTGAGTTACAAGTTTAGCGAATGTCTGATGAGTTGTGAAAGGAGTTTCATAACTTACACCTCCCGGAACACCACTGTGTGTGGTATGTCTGTGAAGATGTAATCAAACCATTTTCGACATGGTAAGATCAAAGATGACATAAATCAATTTGCCATTATCCCTTTTAAAGTAATGCTTTAGTGACTGCGACTTTTACACTGAAAAGAGCGCCATCAGGTCTGTTGAAATGACGCCATGGTATGGTACGCCCAACCATGCTTGGTCTTTCCTTAACATTTGGAATATGGGGCTTGTGTAAAAGGTTACAAACCTATTCCAAATCAGACAAAAGCTACTTTGTATGTTATCCCAAGTAATTGGGAATTCCTCCACCACTATACCGAGGCAAAAGGTTTGCCACAGAGAACGGTATGCTTTTAAAGAGAATAGTTCTTGCAAAAGGGTGAGTGGGAGAACAGTGCAACTCGATGAGATAAGAAGTATCTTCGTCATCAGATCAAAGGAAAGGAACCTTGGAAGTAATTCCAGAGTTTCCTACTGCGACTGATACGGAAGTCTCTACAATAAAATGTATGGACTTCGGTCGAACTTGCAGCTGAACCACGTAGGCAAACTCGTGCAAACCTCTCAGGTGCGCAAGCGAGATATTGTTGTTAGACAACAGTATACCTACGATACACAAGGAAGCGTTGATGGGCCCTGACTCCGGAATTGGCTAAATACCAATACAATCTGAGATAGTTTCCATATAAGTGATTCAAGATTAAAAACTTGATACACCTTTCGAAAGACTTAGAGTCTAACGAATATTTATGGAACTATAAACTGATTTGGATAAAATGTTTTATCCATAAAGCTCGACTTGTTGCAATAACAAGTTCAAGGAGTTGACTACGATGAGGTTCTCTCACCGTAGCGATGCTTAAAGTCAGATCGGGTTAAACTAGCAATTAATACATATTTCAATCTTGAGATATGATACATGGATGCCAAAAGGATTTCCATATGATGGAAATGCAACCTAGGACTTGTATGTGGTACAGTCCGAAGTATTTTGTCAATCCAGAGGATGCTAGTAAGTATGCAAACTTCAGAGTTCCAGCAATGGACAGAAGAGAGCAAAATGGAGTTGGAATCTTCGTTTTTGATGAAACAGTCAAAGGAGTTTGATTTGATCAATGGATAACGAAGATGCTTGTGGTTTCAAGAAAGTAAGTGGGAGCATAATAATATTTCTAAAAACTTTGTGTGCTTGACACATTGTTGATTGGAAATTTCTTGACACGAATTAGGACTTCATTAAAAATAATTTTTCAATGAAGTGCTTGAGCTAAATAGCCTTGACATTAGGCATATTTATCTATGAGATAGAATTGCCTAATAGGCTAAAGCCAAAAATACATATTGACAAGATGCTAAAACATTTTAGCATTAAAACGCCAAGGAGTGATTCTTGCCGAAGTCACATGGAAAGGGTTTTTGCAAGACTCGGTGCCTCAAAACACTGATGAGCGAAATACATGATGGAGATTCCACACACTTTCGTGTTTGGATTAATCATGTATTCCATGGTATGTAAAACAACCAAATATGTCCAATACTCCAAAGCTATTGCGAGTATAGATACCAAAGTGATCAAAGTACTGATCATGGGACAACAGTGAAAAATGTCATTAAGTACTAAAGTAGCACTGATGACATGTTTTCTCACAAGCAGAGATTATGAAGTGCTCGTTGTAAGTGATTACATCGATACATTCTTCATCAATGCTCCATGCGATTTTCGATTTAAGTTAAGGGTTTTGTGTAACACACAATATGGTGGCACAGTGTTTGGAAATCGTTTCCAAACAGGTTACTGTGGCGAATTCTATAACAAATGGCTAAGTATGTTGACGCTTTAGAAGCGACAAAGAAGATGTTGAATCATATAGTTCATTCATGAACTTAGTATGATTCCAAGATGGCTTTGGTCAATGGGACACTATTACAGATAGTTGCTCCATAGCTCAGTCTGAGGAATCAGGTTTCGACCAATGATTCACATATATACAAAGCCAAGTCCACACAAAATATGAATTTTGTGAAAGCGTGAAAACGCGAGGACATGCAAAGATACACACGGAACTGAAGTTGTCAGATCCGTTGGACATCAGGCTATACCACATGCGAAGCATTTTTTACACCAGTATGCCACAGGTGTAATGTGCATTAGCATTGACTAGATTATTGACTCTAGTGCAAGTGGGAGTCTGTAGGAGATATGCCCTAGAGGCAATAATAAATGATTATTATTTATCTCCATGATCATAATTATGTTTATGTTCCATGCTATAACTGCTATGGTTCTCGAGTCTGCAATAACCACGAGGCTTGAAGGAAGACTCATATGCACGTGTGGAATAATAAACGGTAAAAAGTATTCCTAGTCTAGCCTCTAAGACTAGCTCAAGTGTTGCATGATGGTTCTGTTTTCCTGATCATGGGCATGACTATGCCGGCAACTTTGAGGGCACAATGTTGGTAGAACACTTGTGTTGAATCGACCCGATTGATGTTATGCTATGAGATTCATTCGTCACAAGTTAATGGTTAATAACACAGAGAAGTTGATGTTTGCATAATTCCTTAGACCATGAGGGTGTCGAGTTTCTTCATGCTTGCTTCATGAACTTTGGGGTTTGTTAAACGTCATCCGTAAATGGGTGGCTATTACGGCGGCTTACGGGTTCATGGAAAAGTATGTTAAGTAACTTGATAGCTCAAGATTGGGATTTGCTCCTCCGACGATGGAGAGATATTCTCGGGCCCTCTCGGTGTTACGGTATCCATCATCGTCTGGCCAGACACAAGGGTGATTTGATCACAGGGATGCCGGAACACGGAAACGAGTAAAGAGAACAAAACCGGTAACGAGGTAACTTGCATAGTGGACAAGTTGTTGATCCACGGGGATGCATAAATCTCACCTCAGGTTTTCTAACATATCGCGAAGCAACAGGAATAGCACACGGCAACTGGAGGTTCACTCGAATATTCATTCGTGTGGGTATAGGGGTCAATATGGGTGTCCATGGCTCCGATGTTGATCATTGATCGGAAAGAGTTCCGGGTCATGTCTATACTTCACCGAACCTATAGGGTCACACGCTTAAGGGTCATTTATCTGCTGAATACTAGACGGGGAGTCTGAGAGAAAATCACCGGAAAATTTCCGGACGAAACGGAAACGTTCCGGAGAGGATATCGGAATAGTTCCGGTGAAACTGAAAAGTTGTTTCAGGGGATACCATAAAGTCAAATTGGTTTCGGCACATGCCTGATAATTCTTGGAGGGTGCCAGAATCGTTCTGGAAACTTTCTGGAATTTTTCGAGATGAAAACCGGAAATGTTCCGGAGCTGCCGGAACCGCTTCAGATGCTTTTCGCAGATGAAAATCACTAAACCGGAATTGTTTTGGATCGCGTTGAAAATTATTTTAGTGGGTACTGGAAATGTTCTAAGCCCACATAAATATTTTCGGTTCGAACGGTCACGAAAAATTGGTTTCATGAATAGTGAAAATGCATTTATGGTTATGGTTGGAAGTTGGCTTTCCACAAATATCTTCCTAAGATCTTTTGGGATGACATGGATTTTTGGATATGCCCACTCTACCCCTTGCTCCTCCTATAAATAGGAGGTGTGTGGGCTGCCATAAAATTCACTCCTTCTCACATACAAGTGCCATGACATTTCTGGCTTCTCTCTCCCTCCCAGCGAAATAGTTTCGTAGAGCCGTAAGGCTGTCTAGTTTCCGGCAGGAACTAGTTCTGGACGGCGAAGCCCTGCCGGATAGATGACACCGTATGTGTGCAACTCTGTAGAGAGATCGTAGTTTCGGTCTTAATTCAAGAGTGCCTCCCGAAGGGCTGTCCAAGTGATCGTCTTAGTTTCGGGGGTCCTCCCGAAGGGCTGTCCGAGTGACCCGCCCGAAGGGCTGTCCGAGAGGCCTCCCGGAGGGCTGTCCGAGGATCTGTCCGGTGGGACTATCCGAAAGACTGTCCAGAGGCCTCCCGAAGGGCTGTCCGAGGATCCGTCCGGTGGGACTATCCGAGGGACTGTCCAGAGGCCTCCCGAAGGGCTGTCCGAGGATCCGTCCGGTGGGACTATCCGAGGGACTATCCCGAGGCCTCCCGAAGGGCTGCCCGAAGATCTGTCCGGTGAGCTAACGAGGAAGTACATCCTCGCGGTTGGGAGGTTGTAAAATCCTAGCTGCGGGGATCTGCACCGCCGATCGCCATCGACTCTACTTCCGCTGCGCTACGAGTCGGTAACGAAACAGATCAAACCTTGTATGCAGTCTCCATAGTGATCCTGGGCTGGTGCGTAAGTCGGAAATTTTTTGTTTTCTGCTGCGTTACCCTACACTCTCCCCCTCTCATTGCTATGCATCTCCTAGATAGATCTTGCGTGATCGTAGGAAATTTTTTGAAATTGCATGCTACGTTCCCCAACAGTTGCTATTGTAGAGAAATCAGTTTAAAGCAGCAAATTTTGAGCTGATGTAGTGTTGACGTCATGATGTTTCTTGGACCTTGGAAGGTCTTGCAGGTCGTGGTGTCGCCAACACACTACTTGTTCCAAGTATATCGGAACGGCCTGACGTTCCTGGCATGCACCCAAGTGGAGATGCCCCGTTGATGGCTATCGAGGTGTGCTCTTCATATTGCACTCTTTTGTCTTTAATTCATTGACATTTGATTCCTTAGAAGACACATACAACTATGTTGTAACTTCCCAAAGTTATCTGTCCCTGAAATAGCAGATAGCCTATACCACAGCTTTTAACTTTTGCTAACTTTGGGTGTGCTAATATGATTTTTCGCATCCAGTTTCTCTCTTGTGTGGCGAATGTCTTGACAGATTACCTTGGAGATATAAATGAAGACACAATCAAGGTTAACTTTGTAATTGTTTATCAGGTATCTTTTCTTACTCCTGTCACATTATAACTGTGAAACTGGTATTACAGTGTCACTTTACTTCATCGTAGGATAATTTTCTTTGATAGATTATGAAAAAAACTAAGCTTTAAAGTTTGGAAAATAAGATATCACACTAGAATTAGCAGTTCTACTATGGACAAATTGAATTGCATATAGAGAGCTACAAAGCTCGTGGAATTTCAATGCGTAGAACTATCTATTTGTTGGGAATTATTCGCTATATCTGTTAAGTTCATTCTGTTAAAGGAACATCAATCCAGGATGTCTATTGCATTTGAGACTTTAATCACAATCAGCAATTTTAATCGCTTGGTTGCTTGTGTTGTCCATGACTGGTAAAACTGGACTATTCATTTTAATGTAAGTTCTCTAAACAATATAATTCTTATATGAATCCAGATTCTAGATGAAATGATGGACAATGGCTTTCCACTCACTACCGAGCCAAACATCTTAAAGGAGTTGGTTGCCCAACCAAATATGGTCAGCAAAATGCTGAACATTATGACTGGTAAAAGTTCTACTATTGGTAACAAACTTCCGGATGCAACTGCTTCCTTTGTACCTTGGAGAACAACAATTGTCAAGGATGCAAGCAATGAAGTCTATGTTAACATAGTTGAGGAACTAGATGCATGTGTGAACAGGTATTCCGACATTTCTCCTTTTAACCAATCTAGGTATAGTAAAGTTATTTCATGTGATCTATGAATTTGGATTTTTACACCCCTTTGATGCATGTGTGAACTCGTATTCTCAATTCGCACATTTAGATTTTGAAGTAATAGAAAATTCATCAAATATGTGACTGGCTTCTAGGACCTTAGGTCAACAGTGATGCACTGTTGAATTATCTGCAGGAAACTATGACTAGACTTCGGTATATCCAAAGTACCAACTAGTGAATATTCTATATTGTGTTCCAAATCTGCCATTAAATATGATATGTGTTACTACCTTCGTATCACGAAAACATGACATTGGAGGTTTTTTCAGAAAGCACACGAAAATATGATGTTGGGGGATTTTAGGCATTCCATGGCTAGGTTTGTCCTTGTGTTATTGATGCTCCCAAAAAATGCAAGCGACAGAATTTGATCCTTGTACTTGTATGTCACCGTATTGGTCAATATGTGAAACCGCATCTATATTAAGTAGGAGCAAGATGGTGAACAAGCATGGCAGTTAACACCGCCTTGGTATCCGAATTGTTGTCTGAAACGTCAACTATTCGTGATATGGAAGGAGTACTAAATTTTGAACAAAAGGCCAAAATTAATACAGTAGGCGAAGTGGTGGTTAGCAATGTAGAAGTTCCTTTTTCTTTTGTGATGACTGATGAGAAGATCCAGCTACCCAACTTTGTTATCTTTTGACATCCATGGATCTGAAAGAATATTTCTTATGTTTGGCATCTTTACTGGTTGATTTTATTTGCAGAGAAGGGGTTCTAGTGAAATGTGAGGCATGTGGTGTAATTGAAGTGAATTCCAGTCTTCCAGGATTACCAGAATTGACCTTGTCATTTGCTAATCCCACCCTTATCAATGATGTGAGGTTCCACCCCTGTGTCAGATTCAGACCTTGGGAGTCCAATCAGATCCTATCATTTGTTCCTCCTGATGGGCAGTTCAAGCTTATGAGTTATAGGTGCATAAATATCTACTTCTAAATCTTACTATTGCTCCTATGTTTTTCCCATCTTAGGCTGTCTGTTATATGTTCTCATCGTTTGATCATAAATAATCAGGGTTAAGAAACTGAAGACCACACCAATTTATGTGAAGCCACGGTTATCATCTGATTCTGGGAATTGCCGTGTCAATGTTATGGTGGGGATACAGAATGATCCTGGAAAACCTATTGATTCTATAACAGTGCAGTTTCAGTTGCCTCCCCTGATTGCTTCTGCTGATTTGACCACAAACCATGGTACAGTCGACATCCTTGCTGATCAGGTCAGTACATTGTTTGCCATCACTTCTGTAACTTCACCTGTGCCATTTTTCGTCATCATGCGTCAAGCTACGACCTAATAAAGGAAGCTCGGAACTAGAAAAACCTAAACGATGTGCTGGTGAATCAATCATCATACACTATTATTAATATGATGTTTGGAATTTTCTAAACTTTAGAACACTACATATACCTCAAAATGTCTGTCTAATAGCATTTTATTTATTTATGCAGACATGTGTTTGGACAATTGGGCATATTCCTAAAGATAAAGCACCATCCCTCTCTGGAAATCTACGTCTGGAGGAAGGACTCGCTCATTTGCATGCATTTCCAACGTTTCAGGTGAAATTCAGGATTATGGGGGTAGCACTGTCTGGGCTTCAAATTGATAAACTGGAAGTGAAAAATACACCAAGCGCACCATACAAAGGTTTTCGAGCCCAGACTCAAGCTGGAAGGTATGAGGTCAGGTCCTAGGACTTCAAATTTTGCTCCGTGATTCAACATGGTGCCATAGCCCAGAACCGTGGGACTATCAAGGTATTCTTGTCTATCCATGGCCAGCATGGGTCTGTATGATGTTCAGGCTTGTAGACCTGGATCCATTTTTTCATGGTTGTTGCGAAAGCAACATAATCCTGCGTTCTGCTTGCAAAGGCGAAGACTGCTGAATGTGTAGATCCTTAGCGGCTGTTACATCAAGGTTTTGATTTCTACTGTACGGTCATGATCACCGCTGAATTCACATAGGCTAGAACTCAATTATTCTGCATATGCTCAGTCATGCCTGACTACCTACGGTTAGAAAACGCGGTGGTGTTTCCTTGTCAGGGTCACAGCTATTTGTGTGAAGTTGTAATTCGAGAACAGTTGTACAGAAAAATTAGTGTTGTCTGTATATATTTTCCTTAATTAAAGATAGATCCACTGGTTGTCTGATTGTGGTTGGTTTCCTGAAGGAAAGCCTTCCTATGCTGGTCAACATCTGAACTGAAAATCCGAACGAGTATGCTGAATAATGCAGTTTACATGACGGATACATGGCGTCAACTCTTAAGTAGCAGGCCGATGTACAAGAACTGAGTGGTAAAACAAACTATATGGCAATTGAACTAAAAGTGTTTCGGAAAGTTAAAATTTTCAGCAGTAATCCATCCAGGTCTCACGAGCCGGAGTCCGTGACGGAGAAAACAGAACGACGAAAAAATAGGCGGAAAATTTGCCTCTTTAGTATTAGAGAAGATAGTAAAAAAAATAAAAAAAATAGTATTAGAGAAGATAGATTTATTTATCGGTTAATCTAACAAGGGGACGTGCCCCACAAAGTAATTCCATCCAGCGCTTCCCCGTATTGGAGAGGGACCAAATCATGTATGCATGCACGGAATCTTTCCTTAATCCGAAACTTCAAAATAAATTATCTCTTAAACCGTTAATCCAAATGACGATCCGTTTTCACCGTTGGGTTTGTCTCGATGAGTACTTTAAAACAAGATCCGATCTTAATATGTTTTGACAAACTTTTTTTTTCGTAGTCAGTTGCCAGGCTATAATACTGTAGTTACCATATTAGTGATTAACAATTACCATCCAAATAATACATAGTAACCAGATAAATTTTAGATGTTTTTTATCATAACCATGATGTACATGTCCATATTGTTTCACGAACCTTTTTTTTCGTCGCCAGTTACCAGGTTTTAACATTGTAGTTACCATATTAATAGTTAATAGTTACCATCTAAACAACACACAGTTACCAGATTATTTTCACATGTTTATTTGTCATAGCGATGATCTACAAGTCAGTAGTGAGTATTCGATCCACTCTGAGCACCAAAAATACGTGATTAGTATCAGAAAAGGCTTACATTGGTAAGCAGCAAAGTGAAAAAAAATCTGGCAACCATTTGATTTTAACCTGGTAAGCAACTTGACTATACCTAGTGACCAAGTGGTGACCAAGTGATTGTAATCTGGCAACTAGTGTTGGAAAAAAGAGTTATCAGAACATATCAACATTGGATCTAGTTTCGAATATCTCGTCGCGAAAAAGCTAACCGTGAAAACGGATCTGAATTTTGACATACGGTTAAAGAGATAAAACATTTTAAAGTTCGGAAATCAAAAGAAATCCCACGTGGCAGGTACTGCATGCATGGAGTATTTAACCAAAAACTACCACATTTCATGAAAACGTGTCCAGAAACTACTACTTTACAAATTTATGCCAAAAACTACCATTTTTTTACTAACTCGTAGCAAAAAACTACCACTTTCGGAAAATGACCAGTTTAGAAGATTTAAACACGTTTATGACAAGTGGGGCCCACCGTCAGGGCTGACGTGGCAAGTCAACAAGCGCACGAGATGACGGTGAGCACGCCCGGCGGCCAGCATGCGGCCGCGACCCGCACACCCGGCGGCAGCACGCGGTGGCGACGCCCAGATCGGGCACTCCGACGGACGCACGCTGCTCGACCGCACGCGGCCACCCAGCGCTAGCTTGCTAGCACCAACGAGCAAGTATGCATGGCTTGCCGACCAGCCAGCGCGAGCACGCATGCATGCGGCTGCGCAACCAGCGCGAGCACGTACGCACGGCTTGGCGACCGGCCAGCGCGAGCATGCGGCTCGGCGACCAGCGCGTGCTCGCGGCCTGCGCGCGGCTCGACGGCTGCGCGAGCACCCACGGGACGGCTGCGGCGGCCCGCCCGCACTTCTGCACGCGACAGCTACGGCGGCGAGCCTCTAGGTGGGCGACATGGACGACACAAGTGCTCGCCGTGGGGCACGAAGACGAGGTGTTCGTTGAAATGGGCAAGAGAATATAGGAGGAGGAGGAAGAAGAAGAGAGATACTGACGTGTGGGGCCCACTTGTCATAATGGTCAACTTAACAGTCAAAATAAACGGTGTTGACTTTCCTGCCACGTCAGCCCTGACGGGTGGGCCCCACTTGTCATAAACATGTTTAAATCTTCTAAACTGGTCATTTTCTGAAAGTGGTAGTTTTTTGCCACGGATTAGTAAAAAAGTGATAGTTTTTGGCATAAATTTGTAAAGTGGTAGTTTCTAGGCACGTTTTCATGAAATCTGGTAGTTTTTGTTTAAATACTCGCATGCATGCATGTATTGCTAGGTTACCATATTAAAACCGTGCCCACGGAAAGCTAATCTAGGTCCTAAATTTGTTATAGTTGTGGGAATATAAAAGTCAGACGATCTCGTTCCCATCGGTCCCATCCATCCACACAGCCGCCTCTCCTCTAGTCCTCTCCTATGAAACACCGATACGTCAAAAACTGGTGTATCCCCGTACCGGACGGCGCCGATACACAGGATACGGCGTCGATACGAGTATCTCAGAGGTATCGTGATTTCCGAATTAAAAAGAAAAGAAAATAAATCCGATACTCAGCTGGCACGCCGTCGGGAGCTCCTAATCGGCGCTTTCAGCGCCGGTTAGGAGAACTGGCGCCTGCAGCGCTCGTAGCTGGGCTGTTTCTGCAATCAGCCCATGTTCGTTCGACGCTGAAAAAAATTTATTTCGGTTACTGGGAATAACAGGACTCGAACTCCTCTCGCCAGCAACAACAGCAAGTCGCAATAACCACTAGACCGGGCACCCCTTGGCGGCCAATATCTGGAAAGAGCTCTATTTGACATTCTCCTAGTACAGCATTAAGATATACTATTATATACCTTATATAAATTATATGAAAAGAAACGTAAACTTTGAAAAGAAATTCAAGGAACTTTTTAAAACCATGAATTTTTAGAAAAATTCAAAAAATTGAAAAGATTCGTACAAATTGAAAAGAGTTCATAAATTTGAGAAAACTTCACAAAATTGAATTTTTTTTCATGAAATTTCGAAATAAGTTCACAAATTTGAAAAAAAATCATCGAATATGAAAAAAGTTCGTCGAATTTGAAAAACGTTCATCAAATTTGAATAAAAAGTTCATCCAATTTGAAAAAAGTTCATCGTAATTGAAAAAAAGTTCACCGAATTTGAAAAAATAATTCATCGAATTTGAGAAAAAGTTCGTGCAACTAAAAAAAAGTTCATCGGATTTGAAAAAAGTTCATCAAATTTGAATAAAAAGTTCATCCAATTTGAAAATAGTTCATCGTAATTGAAAAAAAGTTCACCGAATTTGAAAAATAGTTCATCGAATTTGAAAAAAAGTTCGTGCAATTAAAAAAAAGTTCATCGGATTTGAAAAAAGTTCATCGATTTTGAAAAAAGTTCATTGATTGTGAAAAAAGTTCATCAAATTTGAAAACAGTTCACTGATTTTGAAAAAGTTCATGCACTTGAGAGAAAAAGCAAAAATAATAAAGGAAAAGGAAAAAAGATTAAAGAAAAGAAAACAACAAAAACCGGTCTAGGAAAAGAGCAGAACGAAAAAAGAAAAAAAAAACGGCTGACGAAAGTATAAAAGAAAGAAAAGAAGTTTGTTATCACGTCAGTTGGAGTGTCTGGTTGGTTAGTTCGATTTGTGCTTAACCTCGAGGTCTTGTGTTCGAATCTCCACGAGCTCCTGTTTTTGCGTTTTTACCAGAAAAAAAGCTCGTAATGGGCCGGCCCAGCGTGAAAGACTAGTGTGCGCCGGTTTGCAGATATTACTAGAACGGGCGCCACGGGCGCCAAATAGGATTCGCGAACGCCGTCGACACGCCCGAGATACGGGGACGACGGAAGCACAGCCAGAGCCCAGTAGAAGCCCACTCCTAACCCTAGACAGGTACCTACCGTTCCTCATCTCCTCGATCGAAAGACCAGCGACTACTCGATCTAGTCCCGCGACGCGGTCCTGTGCACGCGCCGCCACCGCCGCCTGGAGTCGTCGCCGCCGCCACTACCTGGAGTCGTTGCCGCCGCTGTCGCCGCCACCCGTTGCTGAATCTGCATCGGCAGCAAGCATGGTAACTTTCTGCTGCCGCCTGCCGCTGCCGCTGCGTGCTAGTTAACATGTGCTGCCTTCCGTGCTCCTCTAATTATTGTTGAGTGCCTGAGTTGCTACCGAGCTGCTGTTGTTGCTGCCATTAGTCGCGACTCGCGAGTCACAACTGAAGATATTTTTTCACATGGTTCCTGCTGCTGACCAATGTTAAAAGAAAAAGTTGCCGCTGACCTGTTGTTGTTGCTGGCTTGCAGCTACTGCTAGGGAGGTAAATTCGACATGGCATCAGCAGGAAGTGGCATGGCAGCCAGCCAATCTTCAGTTGGCAGTATGCAAGCGACAGTATGGATGCTGATGTCGTAGGTGAAAAGGCTGGGCATGCTTGTTGAGTGTTATGTGATCATGTCTATCCCAAATTGACAAATTCTAATACCATCATATGATGTATTTTGCATACACCACGAAGATTGAGGACATTATGATCATTCACGACTTGAAAAGAAGCATGGCCCCCAACCAATGGGGCAGTATTTTGATCTCATCTCATGCATTCAATTATTTTTTGTCTTTATTACATGTCATTTTATTAATTATTTCTATATACTTGCCGTATCGCCGTATTGCTGTTTCTAGAAATTGCCGTATCCCGTATCCCCGTACCCGTATCGCCGTATCCGTGTCGCCGTATCGGTGCTTCATAGGTCCTCTCCGCGGCCGCTAGGGTTTGCTCTCCTCTCTGCCGCCCGCAGCTGTTTACCTTCCGGCGTCGGGCTCGTCGCCGTCTGGTAAGTGCTTCTCCTCGTACTTTTTTTTGTCTCTGCTGTTTCGCCCTCCCAATCGACTGCCCAGAGCCCCACGGCGCGACCCCTTGTGCCCTTCCGGGTTCTGCCGAACGGCGCTGCCCTCCGGTCCTCATCGGTACCTCGAGCAGGGAAACTCGAAGTCGGCGTCCTGCCGTATCAACTCCGCCGATCCCCATAGTCTTTCCGCCCGCCGCCAGGTCGGGTTAGGCCCTTCGCCGTCTCAGATCCCCCTCTCCTCACCTTAGCTTTTCCTCCTTGTCTCCGCCCCCATAGTCTTTCCGCCCGCCGCCGCCAGGTCTTTCCGCCCGCCGCCAGGTCGGGTTAGGCCCTTCGCCGTCTCAGATCCCCCTCTCCTCACCTTAGCTTTTCCTCCTTGTCTCCGCCCCCATAGTCTTTCCGCCCGCCGCCGCCAGGTCGGGTTAGGCCCTTCGCCGTCTCAGATCCCCCTCTCCTCACCTTCGCTTTTCCTCGTCTCCGCCCCCGCGAGGTCGGATTAGGCAGGCCCATCGACGTCTCCTTTGGCATATCTTATTAGTCGCTAACAGAACGATTTATTTTGTCTTTTTATTAAGCAAACTACGCTTGGGGGTTAGCCACCTGAATTCATTCGTTTCTATTAAATGAAATTTATTTATTTTATCTATTATTATGCAGGAGATGATGATATCCAAAATGCATGATATGCTTTTGCCAGTGTTCTCTCTGTTCAAGTTTCGTTTGGATGCTCCACGTATCCACAGTATGTTCCTACTCATTTTGATGGGTCCAATTGTGCGGAGCTTGTTATTATGCATCTGTCTTTTTTCAGTACTATTCTAGACCAGATTTTATCTTCAGGATACTATGGCTGGAACAAAAACGTGGTGACTAAAAATTATTAGATTGACCTCTTGTGCACTCCATAATGATCTTTTAGCATTGATTTTTTTTGGTAGGCTCCTCACCGCTGTCTTGTCCACCTCATTGTGGAATGTCGTAGTAATTCTCAAAAGTTTGCACGGCAAGTAGCATATGAAGTATCAATGCTAAAGCAGATTTCAATATTTTATCAACAGTTACGTGGCATGGAAATAGTTTCTTGTTGACTTCTTTCCTTTGATTACTATTCATTGTGTACAGTTAAGTGGCATGGAACTGAAACCATACTTTGTTGTTGACTTATTTCATTGTGGACAGATTTTCCTTGTTAAGTTGAGATATTAGCATCTTACTAGATCTTGATTACTATTCATGTTATGGTGTCTTTGGATTTATCTTAGCTCAGCAGGACAAAGACATGAAGGGTTCATCCTTACACTAGTTTGATGCCAGCTGCCTACATTTACCAATATTTTTTAATATGGTTTAAGTTCATGCATATCTGATTTTATGAGTTTCAGTAGGCGTCATCAAGTCATGGGCTGTGGCTTCAATCCCCGGATTTTTTGTTTGCATGTGCTGTGCTGCTATGAAGCATTGTTTAGCAAACAATGTTTTGGGAATTTCTTCCCGTATCCAGGTTTGTTTTATTAGTTATATTGTGTATTTCTAAGAATTATGAGCACTTTCTGGGTGGTGTTCACTTCAGTTATGGTCAGGGTAGCTAAATTTTTTATGCTCCAATAAATGTCATAGATCTTTTTAGTGAACTTTTGGTGATAATATTGTCAGTGGGTTCGTTTTTAGTTTAATAGTTCAACTAATCTGATCTGCATTGTTATGCACAGCACGTGTTCCCACCCGCAGATGCTGCCTCCATGCTTTTCATTGGCGACACTGCAATATCTGGTTAGTAATAGAATAGAAGTTCTTTTGTTTGTGCCAAATTACATTTGCGGTTTGTTCTTCTGAAACTTGCAATGGTTATAGATATGTGGTTAGTAATAGAATAAAAGTAACATCAGCTTCACTATGACTTGTGCGTGTCAACTTCATTTGGCATAATCACCTGTATTTATAGTGAGACCTCAGTAAAATTTTCGCATCATTGCAGCTCTTTCTCTTGTTGGTGTACGAGGACGAAATAGTATTTATCAGCATTTTCTTATTCTTGTTGATCTAAGAGAACATTCTATCTTTTGTTTATTCTTTAGTATTAGTACTAGGGAAAAGTGCAGATTTGAAACTAGAACGTTTCCAATTCTTGTTCAGATGCGCCCTGCTTGCTTGGCTGTTTTACTTGCTCGGTTGCTCTATATGGGATCCATGCCACTCTTTTGCTGTTGCCGGTATGATTAAAAAAAATTTGTGGCCCAAGGGGCCGAGACAGTATGCACAAAGAAAAACAAATTATTTTGAAGTTTGAACTTCCTCTTGGATTAACTATTGTATTAAATTCTGCATATTGGAGCAGTTGCTGCATCACTCAGCACATAATATGGATTTCTGCTTTTTGGTTCCAGGTATATGTGTTGCACTTGCCCTCTGTATTGCTGTGCCAAGAGCTAGCAAGAACCGTTTCTTTAATTACGCATTTTTGCGATACACTGTAATTATCATCATAATGAACTGGTTTCAATCCACACAGGTGAGTTATGCTACTTGAGTTGCACCTGATATTATCTTGAAAATAAAATGCCTTGTTCTATATGCTCATCTCATCTTTTTTTTTTCAGGGTGGGGGGCAGCCTGCTCTACAATACGTTGCTTGTGGCGTGATTAGTTTTGTTGCTGTTCACTGTTTGTGGAATGTAGAAGTAAAACAGGTAAGGTCGGTCCATATTGTTGTTTGTACTATAGATATGCCTATTGCCAGTCCCAATTGTGTGGTGGTTGATGACATTCTGTAGTGACATATCCTATTTGCTAATATCTCTTTTTTTCCCCTCGCTTGAGGGTGACAACAATCAGCCGATGAGTGAAGTGTGGGATTGGAACATGTATGGAACCGAACTGAAGTTTCATGGATGGTTTATTAACACTGCCAATGAGGATGGTGACGGAGGTGAGGATGATGCTTCATTTGCCTCGGAGGATTCCGATGATGAAGTTTTGACGGGGGTGTCAATTTTACGTGCGGTGCAAGTGTTGGCCATTCGTGCAAACTTCCGTATCAGCCGTATCAACGCCCATGACTGGTACCAAAGTGCAGTCATCTATTTGGCGCTCGAGGGGGAAGTACAAGAGGTATACACTAGCTACCGTATGTTATATCTACTACATGCTTTATGCCTCTTTACATGCATTATATATTGTAATAAATTAAAATCCTTCACATTCATGCTTTCATGTGTAGGAAGGAATGGATTTGGTACTCACTGGACCATATAGGATACTACAGGCTTACGGTGCCTTTTTCTTGGAGGTTTTCACAGAAGACCTGGTTTTCACAGAAGACGATGAGGGGTCTTCTACTGATGATGAGGGGTCTTGGGGCGGTCATTTCTGCCGAGGCTGGAGTGTTACTGAGCCTGATGAAGTTGAGGAATTCACACAAACCATCTATGGAGGCCTTGGCCGCAAGTTGGAGATCACATACTTGGTGATTCCGGAAGCAGTTGAGACCTATGTTGAGGTCAGGTTGAACCTCAAAGACTTCGGTTCGAGAAGCCGCTCTGTGTATGGTAGCGTCAAGGCAATTGCCATTGACTATGGGAGCAAAAGCGTCAATCTCTTCAGTTTTGAACGAGGCAGTAGCTTGTCCCTGCCCTGTGGTTCCACGTGCATTCTTCCACTGGGACCACACATGATTGCATTGCCTGATCGTAGACAGTACAAACTCCACATAGAGGTGGACCTAAGAGTAATCACAACCTGTGACAGCCAAGAAGAGGACAAGAATTTGAAATTCTGTCTAGACTGCAGCCGTAGAATTAGGAGTGAAGAACGTCTAGAGTTGCCCCGTAAAATTAGGACTCAAAAAAGAGAATTCGATGGTGATCAAGTTGAAGTGAAGGTCATCTGGGTCCTAGAAAAATTCTTCTAGATCCTAGAAAAATTCGTCTAAGAAAGGAGCTAGAAGCGAAATAAGTGAAGGAAGGCATGTGCCACATCTGGAACTTTGTCTATGTTTGCCAGATCATATTATCTATTTCCTTGTGTTTGATCTATTCATGCCATTTTATTTGAACTGAACTTGGGTGAGTGGGAAACCAAGAATAGTAAAAGAGTCTTTCGTATTCATTAGTGAATATTTATATTCGGCAATGTACTGTGATTAGTAATTCTAATAAGCCATTGCAATTAATTTTAGAGAAGCACGAAGCGTCCAAATAAACCAGACCAGTAGGCAGGGATGCAAGGGAACCGAATACCTCAATTTTAGCATCATCTTCCTGCTGTTATAAAACTAAAATAATTGTGAAACTGCATGCTACCATTACTCAGCAATCAAGAGTCCTTAATTAATGGCTATATATTTTCCTCTATTTTTGGTCAAACTTGACAAATTTTGACTTTAACAAAATCCTAAACGCGAAGTAAATAAAAACGGAGTGAGTAGCAATCAGGCAACGTTGTTAGAAATGGTGTTGGCTAAGTGCACCTAAAGCTCATAGTTGGACAGCATACCGCTGCATTTTGATTTGATTTGGGAGCTAATTTAGCGACTATCCATATAGTCACTCTGATTTCGTTTTCGCTAATCTGGTCTAAACTCTGATTTCCTTAGCTTTGTGATCAGCTTTCCCTTGCTGGATAGCACTTCAACCTTTACATACATTTTTTTCATCATAATATCCCCGGACTAATTTTCAACAAGGTGTTTTCTGCAAGCACTGAAATTATCGGTAACGAGTAGTTTGATAGCAAGATAATTTGTAACAAGTTATAAATAGCAATAGTAACAAAGAGTGGAGCAAGTTGGCCCAATCCTTTTTATAGCAAAGGACAAGCCGGAACGATCTCTTATAGTAAGTAAAGCGTTCTCGAGGACACATGGGAATTTCATCTAGTCACTTTCATCATGTTTGTTTGATTCGCGTTCGCTACTTTAATAATTTGATATGTGGGTGGACCGGTGCTTGGGTGCTGTTCTTACTTGAACAAGCCTCCCACTTATGATTACCCCCTCTTGCAAGCATCCGCAACTACGAAAAAAGAATTAAGATAACTCTAACCATAGCATTAAACATATGGATCCAAATCAGCCCCTTACGGAATAGCGCATAAACTAGGGTTTAAGCTTCTGTCACTCTAGCAACCCATCATCTAATTACTACTCCACAATGCATTCCCTTAGGCCCAAAGATGGTGAAGTGTCATGTAGTCGACGTTCACATGACACCACTAAGAGAATCAACAACATACATATCATCAAAATATCGAACGAATACCAAATTCACATGATTACTTATGACAAGACTTCTCCCATGTCCTCAAGAACAAAAGTAACTACTCACAAGCCATAAACATGTTCATGATCAGAGGGGTATTGAATACCATAATAGATCTGAACATATAATCTTCCACCAAATAAACCAACTAGCATCAACTACAAGATGTAATCAACACTACTAGCAACCCACAGGTACCAATCGGAGGTTTTGAGACAAAGATTGAATATAAGAGATGAACCAGGGTTTGAGATGAGATGGTGCTGGTGAATATGTTGATGAAGATTGGCCCTCCCACGATGAGAGGATCGCTGGTGGTGTCGATGGCGACGATTTCCCCCTCCCGGAGGGAAGTATCCCCGGCAGAATCTCTCCGCCGGAGAGCAAAAGTGCTCCTGCCCAAGTTATGCCTCGAGACGGCGGCGCACCATCCTGAAATTCTTCTCTTTATTTTTTCTAGGGCAAAATGACTTATATACCAGAAAATGAGGGCCAGAGGAGGGCCAGGGGCCCCACAAGGTACCAGGGCGCGCCTGGGGGGGTGGCGCGCCCTAGTGCCTCGTGGGCACCTGGGTGGCCCCCTCTGGTACTTTTTGCTTCCAGTATTTTTTATTTATTCCAAAATAATTATCCGTGAAATTTCAGCTCATTTGGAGATGTGCAGAATAGGTATCTTGACATAGCTTTTTCAGGTCCAGAATTCCAGCTGCCAGCATTCTACCTCCTTGTGTGAATCTTGCATATTAAGAGAGAAAAGGCATTAGAATTGCTCCAAAAAGTGTTATAATGATTAAAAACACTATAAATAACATTAGCAAAACATGATGCAAAATGGACGTATCAGGGTACTTCGGATGCCACCGTGACCGAGCATTCTTGGAAATAGTGTCAGAGCTTTCGGGATGCCATAAAAACTGTGTAGGCGATCTTTTGGTAGTGCGGGTACCTTGTTTTACACGGGGTAAGCACTTCAGATATGTAGTAGACTGGCTTCTGCACCTAGAGCTTGTGACCTTCTGCCTCTCGTTCAATGACGAGAACTGCACTGACCACCTGGTTTGTGGCCGAAATTTATAGCAGCGTTGGCTCACCTAAGCTGGGTGCTGCCAAGATGGGGTTGCTAGCCAGTAATGTTTTAATTTCCTCTAGTGCGGCTGCTGCTTCGCTAGTCCATTCGAAGTTTTTGGTCCGTTTAAGCAGCCTATAGAGTGGTAGGGCCTTTTCTCCAAGGCATGAAATGAAGCGGCTCAAGGCCGCCACGCAGCCGGCCAGTTTTTGGACGTGTTTCAGCTCGGTAGGAACCGCTAGCTGGTATAGTGCCTGGATTTTGGCCGGGTTAGCCTCTATTCCTCTATGGGAGACAATAAATCCGAGCAGCTTGCCCGTAGGCACTCCGAAGACGCATTTGTCTGGATTGAGCCGTATATCGATGGTCCGCAGACTGTCAAATGTTTGACGAAGGTCGTCTACTAGCTGGCTGACGTGTTTGGTTTTGATAACCACGTCATTCACATATGCCTCGACCGTTTTGCCAATCTGTTTTTCCAAACATGTTTGGATCATGCGCTGGTATGTGGCACCTGCATTTTTTAATCCGAAGGGCATTGTGTTGAAACAGAACGGCCCATAGGGGGTGATGAAGGCTGTGGCCGCTTGATCGGACTCCTTCATTTTAATTTGATGGTATCTGGAGTAGGCGTCGATAAAACACAGTGAGTCATGCCCGGCAGTGGCATCTATGATCTGGTCTATGCGGGGCAGGGGGAAAGGATCCTTGGGGCAGGCCTTATTTAGATCTTTGAAATCGACACACAACCGTCAGGATTTGTCTTTCTTAGGTACCATGACCAGATTAGCCAACCACTCGGGATGTTTAATATCTCGGATGAATCCGGCTTCGAGCAATTTTGCCAATTCTTCACCCATAGCTTGACGCTTGGGTTCGAAAAATTGGCGTAAATCCTGTTTGACTGGCTTGAAACCTTTAATTATGTTCAAGCTATGCTCAGCTAATTTTTGTGGGATCCCTGGCATATCTGAAGGGTGCCAGGCAAAGATGTCCCAGTTTTCACGCAGAAAATTGCATAATGCCTCTTCGACCGCGGGGTCCAGCTGAGCTCCAATGGATGCCGTCTTGTTGGGATCTGTTGGATGCACTTGGAATTTGATGATTTCGCCTGCCGGTTTGAAAGATGTGGATTTGGGCCTTCTATCGAGGATTACGTCATCCTTGTCCACCGTTGAACGGAGCGCAGTCAATTCTTCAGCTGTGAGGGCTTCGGACAATGCTTCGAGGGCGAGCGATGCTGTTTTGTTCTCGGCCCGAAGAGCTCTGTCCGGATCACCTGTGACCGTGATCACACCGTTTGGCCTGGCATCTTAAGTTTCATATACCCGTAATGTGGGACAACATGGAATCGTGCAAATGCGTCACGCCCCAATAAGGCGTGGTAGCCACTGCGGAAGGGCACAATGTGGAAAAGCAATTCCTTGGATCGATAGTTCTCGGGAGTTCCAAAGACTACATCAAGAGTGACTCGGCCACTGCAACATGCCTCCTTTCCGGGGATGATCCCTCGGAAGGTGGTGTGACTTTGCTCGATACGAGATCTATCGAACTGCATTTTGTCCAAGGTGTCCTCGTAAATGAGGTTTAACCCACTGCCGCCGTCCATTAACACCTTTTGGACTCGAAATCCATCCACTATGGGATCTAGGACAAGGGCGGCAGCAGCTCGGGTAGGGCGAGATCTCGGCTGGTCTTCTTCGCTGAAAGTGATGGGTGTATTTGTCCATGAGTCCATCGCCGCTACATGGTGAATTTGACCGAGCTCTCGAAGGGCTCTCCTCCTCTGATTCTTTGAGGAATACGTCTCGTAGATCGTTAGGATCTCGGCGTCATCATCCAAGGGCATTGCGGGATATCTATCTGAGTACGAGCCTCCGAGGATGGCTTCACCGCTCTTGGCCACTTGTCTGACCACCCAGCAAGCTCGAAGGCTATGAGTTGGGTTTGTGTTGAGCAGGACAGAGTGTATAGGGCATGGTTTATCCAGTAGTTCATCAAGAACCATTCTGGATCCTGCCAGGAGTTTTTTCTTTTTCTCGGACGGCTCATACTGAGCTGACCGGCGAGGGTGTGCGCGTTCTGTGCGCGCTCGTCTTGATTCTTTGGCATGGATTAACTCCGTTTGCTCTTGTTGAGCCTGCCAAGTATCCTCCATGGCACAGTATTTATATACCAAGTCTGATAACGCGGAGAAGTTTTGAATGTGGCGGCGGCCGAGGGCGTTTAAGATGCCTTTGTCTTGGCAGTTATGTCGGAAAGCCGCCAGGATTTCCATGTCGCTGTAGGGTAACACAGCAGAAAATAAAAAAATTCCGACCTACGCACCAGCCCAGGACCACTATGAAGATTCCATACAAGGTTTTGATCCGATCATTACCGACTCATAGCGCAGCGGAAGGAGAGTCGGTGGAGATCGTTGGTGCAGATCCCCGCAGCTAGGATTTACAACCTCCCAACCACGAGGATGTTCTCCCTCGTTTGCTCCTCGGACAGCCCTTCGGGAGGCGTTCGGACAGTCCCTCGGACGGTGTCACGGACAGCCCTCCGGGAGGACCCTCAAAACTCGGACGGTCACTCGGACAGCCCTTCAGGAGGACACTCGAACAGCCCCTCGGGCAAAAGATCGAACCTACGACCTCTCTACGGGGTTGCACACATACGGTGTCACCAATCCGGCAGGGCTTCGCCGTCCAGAACTAGTTCCCACCGGAACCCAGACAGCCTTTCGGCTCTACGAAACTATTTTGTGGGAGGGAGAGAAGAAAGCCAGATCATGCATGGCATTTGTGAGAGAGTTAGAGTGAGTGTGGAGAGCTCCTCTCCACCTCTATTTATAGGGAAGGAGGAGGTGGTGGTGGCTGAAATTTCAGCCCAAAAGGTGGGTGGCCCCCACATGGAAGTGGCTCACAAAAAGCCACCAAACATGGGTGCTCCCTCCCAAAAAGCCACCAAACATGAGCTCCATTAAACATGGATGCTCCCTCCCCAAAAAGCCACCAAACATGGGCTGCCCCCCAAAGGGGGCGCCCCAACAAATCAGCCCACGAATCATGGGATCTTGTCCCCTCACGCTGGGACAAGATGTTTTCCGCGATCGTTTCTTCTGAAAAATTTCAGAAAATCCTAGAACATTTCCGGCACCCTCTAAAATCATTCTGGGCATGTTTCGAAACATTTCTGGTATGGTGGTTTAATTCCGAAACATTTTCGTTAACTCCGAAACACTTACGGTTTTCTCTCCGGAACTTTTCCGTCGTCTCCGAAACTTTTCCGGTTTTCTCTCCGAAACTTTTCAGTCGTCTCCGAAACTTTTCCGGTGACTTTCTCTCAGACTCCCCGTCTAGTATTCAGTAGATAGATGACCCTTAAGCGTGTGACCCTATAGGTTCGGTGAAGTATAGACATGACCGAAACACTTTCCGATCAATGATCAACATCGAAGCCGTGGACACCCATATTGACCCCTATACCCACACGAATAAATATTTGAGTGAACCTCCAGTTGCCGTGTGCTATTCCTGTTGCTTCGCAATATGTTACAAACACCCGAGGTGATATTTATCGGCATCCCCGTGGATCAACAACTTGTCCACTATGCCAGTTACCTCGTTACCGGTTTTGTTCTCTTTTCTCGTTCCCGTGTTCCGGCATCCACTTTCCCATGAACCCGTAAGCCGCCGTAATAGCCACCCAATTATGGATGACGTTTAACAAACCCCAAAGTTCACGAAGCAAGCATGAAGAAACTCAACACTCTCATGGTCTAAGGAATTATGCAAATGTTAACTTTCTCTGTGTTATTAACCATTAACTTGTGACGAATGTATCTCACAGCATAACATCAATTTGGGTCGATTCAACACAAATGTTCTTCTAACATTGTGCCCTCAAAATTGCCGGCATAGTCATGCCCATGATCAGGAAAACAGAACCATCATGCAACACTTGAGCTAGTCTTAGAGGCCAGACTAGGAATACATTTTACCGTTTATAATTTCACACATGCATATGAGTCTTCCTCCGAGCCTCGTGGTTATTGTAGACTCGAGAACCATAGTAGTTATAGCATGGAATGTAAACATAATTATGAGCATGGAGATAAATAATAACATTTATTATTGCCTCTAGGGCATATCTCCTACAGACTCCCACTTGCACTAGAGTCAATAATCTAGTCAATGCTAATGCACTTTACACCTATGGCATACCGGTGTAAAATATGCTTCGCTTGTGGTATAGTCTTTGTCTAACGGAGCTGACAACTTCAGGGCCGTGTGTATCTTTGCATATCCTCACGTTTTCATGCTTTCACAAAATTCATATTTTGTGTGGACTTGGCTTTGTATATATATGAATCACTGGTCAAACCGTGATTCCTCAGACTGAGCTATGGAGCAACTATCTGCAATAGTGTCCCATTGACCAAAGCCATTTTGGAACCATACTAAGTTCATGAATGAACTATATGATTCAACATCTTCTTTGTCACTTCCAAAGTGTCAACATACTTAGCATTTGTTATAGAATTCGCCATAGTAACCTGTTAGGAACAATTTCCAACTACCGTGCCACCATATCGTGTATTACACAAAACCCTTAACTTAAATCGAAAATCGCATGGAGCATTGATGTAACACCCCCATGTAATGAAGTACTTTTACTCCCTAATTACATTGCCATGTCATCATGATCATCTTAATTGAATTGCATTTAGGTAATAATCCAACTTAAATTTAAATTCAAATACAAGTCAAATTAATATTTCTTCAAACTGCAAAACTAAAGTGTTCGTAATTTTGCAAATATTCCCTAAGTAATTGTCAAGTTGAAACCAACTTCATTTGACTCACAAATAAATTCCTAGGAAATTAATAACTGGTCCAACAGCAAATAAAATGGCCTTCTCAAAATAAATAAATACTTAGACTATTCCAAATATTCTGAAACTCTTTGTGCCACTCCACAATGTTGCAATGGATTTATGTGCCAAGTTTCATATATAACAAAATTCGTTTGGTGGACCATCTATATGCAAAACAGCAGCTGAATTGAAAGACAGAAAAAGAAAAATACCTAAAAGCTACTATGCATCTGGGCTCTAGGTAACTACAGTGCGGCCTGGCCCAGGCCGACCGGCCTTTCATCAACCTCGTAACAGAGGAGGAGGCAGTGCCATGGCGTGGCCTCTGGCCGCCCGTCCACGCACCCGATGACGCCGTGTCAAGCATCCAGAGCATCCCCGACGTGGATAAGGTCTCCCCCAACCCGTTGGACAAACCCTAATCCCCATTCTTTCCCTCGTTCGCTCGCTCTCGTCAAATGTTCGTCGCCCGGGTGCTGCTCACCGCTATTGCCATCGTCGTCGCGGCCACTGGCCTCCCCACTCCCTGAGTTCATGTCCGAGAGCTCCGTCGTGGTCGGCTACATCACCATGCCGAAGGGCTCACGCTAGGAGACCCCGTACGCTCGGCATCGAGCTCATCTTCGTCGGTACATCGTCGGCGTCCGACGTCGTTTGCCGCGGCTTCGGTCCACCTCCGGCCTCCCCGACCACATCTCAGAGCTCGCGGTGAACCCCTCTTCCTATTCCCCACATTTTCCCCTTCGATCCGTCGCCGTAGCCCTCGCCTTGTACTCGTCATGGCCGCCCAGAAGCTCTGCGTACGCGTGTGTGCGTACTGCTGCCGTTTTGCTGCTGCTGCTGCTCCATTGCCGCTGCTGCTCGCTGCCTACCGCTGCTGCTGCCGCCTGCTACTCGCTACTGCTTGCTGCTCCCCTACTGCCTACTACTGGCCATGGCCGTGTGCCCGTGTGTGTCTGTGTGTGCGTGGCATAGTGTGTGTGATGTGTGCGTGGTGTGTGAGTGTGTTGTGTGTGTGTGCAGCGTGGTGTGTGTGAGTGTGTTGTGTGTGTGCACGTGTGTGTGGGGCCAGCTAGGCCACTGCCTAGTCGGGCCGGCCCTATTAGTTTAGGTTTAATTATATCTTAGTTAGATTAATTAGGGTCTAATTAGTCTAATGTGTGTATGACATGTGGCCCCACTAGCTTAATTAAACTGTTAAAATTAATCCAAATGTTATAGTCTATGCCATGTGGGACCCCCCTGCACTATTTCCCTTTTGACTAGTCAAATTGACTTGGTCAAATTCGGATTAAAATAATTTCAGAAAATTCCAGAATATTATTAAAACTTTAAAAAATCATATAAAATAAACCGTAACTCGGATGAAAATAATTTATATATGAAAAATGATCAGAAAAATATGAAGAATCCGAATATGTAATCAAAATGGTTGACCATCACTTCTATCTAGATGAACATGGAACTTTTTGCCCGATTTCGATAAATAAATAGTGCATGACGTTAATGAAATAATTTCAGATAAATTCCTAAATTATCTAAAATAATTAGATAGACAATATATCACCCCTACATATTATTTAGGCATTACATAGGTGGCTACTACACACATGACATTTCCACACACCAAAGTAAACTATATATTACATGCATGATTAACTAGGATAAACGATCATCTGATCATCATCTACTTCTTGTGATGCTTGCTCTGCGTGTGGCTCGATCCGGCCTCGTCGATTTGGGTAACGAGGCACTTCCTCATGTCAAGAACAGTTCTTATTAGAAGTCCGTAGCAGCCACGTAAAACTTGCAACAACAAAGTAGAAACAAAGTAGAGGACGTCTAACTTGTTTTTGCAGGGCATGTTGTGATGTGATATGGTCAAGACATGATGTGATATATGTTGATGTATGAGATGATCATGTTTTGTAAAAGTTATCGGCAACTGGCAGGAGCCTTATGGTTGTCGCTTTATTGTATGAAATGCAATCGCCATGTAATTGCTTTACTTTATCACTATGCGTTAGCGATAGTTGTAGAAGCAATAGTTGGCGAGACGACAGCGACGCTATGATGGAGATCAAGGTGTCAAGCCGGTGACGATGGACATCATGATGGTGCTTTGGAGATGGAGATCAAAGGCACAAGATGATGATGGCCATATCATGTCACATATTTTGATTGCATGTGATGTTTATCTTTTATGCATCTTATTTTGCTTAGTACGGCGGTAGCATTATAAGATGATCCCTCACTAAGATTTCAAGGTATAAGTGTTCTCCCTGAGTATGCACCGTTGCGACAGTTCGTCGTGCCGAGACACCACGTGATGATCGGGTGTGATAAGCTCTACGTTCACATACAACGGGTGCAAGACAGTTTTGCACGTGCGGAATACTCGGGTTAAACTTGACGAGCCTAGCATGTACAGACATGGCCTCGGAACATTGGAGACCGAAAGGTCGAACGTGAATCATATAGTAGATATGATCAACATAGAGATGTTCACCATTGAAAACTACTCCATCTCACATGATGATCGGACATGGTTTAGTTGATATGGATCACGTGATCATTTAGATGACTCGAGGGATGTCTATCTAAGTGGGAGTTCTTAAGTAATATGATTAATTGAACTTAATTTATCATGAACTTAGTCCTGATAGTATTTGCATATCTATGTTGTAGATCAATAGCTCGCGTTTAGCTCCCTGTTTTATTTTTTGATATGTTCCTAGAGAAAAATAAGTTGAAAGATGATAGTAGCAATGATGCGGACTGGGTCTGTGATCTGAGGATTATCCTCATTGCTGCACAGAAGAATTATGTCCTTGATGCACCGCTAGGTGACGGACCTATTGCAGGAGCAGATGCAGACGTTATGAACGTTTGGCAATCTCGGTATGATGACTACTTGATAGTTTAGTGCGCCATGCTTTACGGCTTAGAACCGGGACTTCAAAAACGTTTTGAACGCCACGGAGCATATAAGATGTTCCAAGAGCTGAAATTGGTATTTCAGACTCATGCCCGTGTTAAGAGGTATGAGACCTCTGACAAGTACTTTGCCTACAAGATGGAGGAGAATAGCTCAGCTAGTGAGCATATGCTCAGAATGTCTGGGTACTACAATCGCTTGAATCAAGTGGGAGTTAATCTTCCAGATAAGATAGTGATTGACAGAGTTCTCTAGTCACTATCACCAAGTTACTAGAACTTCGTGATGAACTATAATATGCAAGGGATAACGGAAACGATTCCCAAGCTCTTCGCGATGCTGAAATCGGCGAAGGTAGAAATCAAGAAAAAGCATCAAGTGTTGATGGTTGACAAGACCACTAGTTTCAAGTAAAAGGGCGAAGGGAAGAAGGGGAACTTCAAGAAGAATGGCAAGCAAGTTGCCACTCCCGTAAAGAAGCCCAAAGCTAGACCTAAGCCTAAAACTGAGTGCTTCTACTACAAAGGGAATGGTCACTGGAAGCGGAACTACCCCAAATACTTGGCGGATAAGAAGGATGGCAAAGTGAACAAAAGAATATTTGATATACATGTTATTGATGTGTACTTTACTAGTGTTCATAGTAACCCCAGGGTATTTGATACCGGTTCAGTTGCTAAGATTAGTAACTCGAAACAGGAGTTGCAAAATGAACAGAGACTAGTTAAGGGCGAGGTGACGATGTGTGTTGGAAGTGATTCCAAGGTTGATAAGATCACCATCGCACCCTATACCTTCAAGATTAGTGTTGGACCAAAATAAATGTTATTTGGTGTTTGCGTTGAGCATGAATATGATTGGATCATGTTTATTGCAATACTGTTATTCATTTAAGTCAAAGAATAATTGTTGTTCTGTTTACATGAATAAAACCTTCTATGGTCATTCACTTAATATAAATGGTTTATTGAATCTCGATCGTAATGATACACATATTTATAATATTGATGCCAAAAGATGCAAAGTTGATAATGATAGTGCAACATATTTGTGGCACTGCCGTTTAGGTCATATTGGTGTAAAGCGCATGAAGAAACTCCATGCGGATGGATTTTTGGAATCACTTGATTATGAATCATTTGATGCTTGCGAACCATGCCTCATGGGCAAGATGACTAAGACTCCGTTCTCCGAAACAATGGAGCGAACCACTGACTTATTGGAAATAATACATACCGATGTATGCGGTCCGATGAGTGTTGAGGCTCGCGGCGGGTATCATTGTTTTCTGACCTTCACAGATGATTTGAGAAGATATGGGTATATCTACTTAATGAAACACAAGTCTGAAACATTTGAAAAGTTCAAAGAATTTCAGAGTGAAGTGGAGAATCATCGTAACAAGAAAATAAAGTTTCTACGATCTGATCGCGGAGGCGAATATTTGAGTTACGAGTTTGGTCTTCATTTGAAACAATGTGGAATAGTTTCGCAACTCACGCCACCTGGAACACCACAGCGTAATGGTGTGTTCAAATGTCGTAACCGTACTTTATTAGATATGGTGCGATCTATGATGTCTCTTACCGATTTACCACTATCGTTTTGGGGTTATGCTTTAGAGACAGCTGCATTCATGTTAAATAGGGCACCATCTAAATCCGTTGAGACGACACCATATGAACTGTGGTTTAGCAAGAAACCTAAGCTGTCATTTCTTAAAGTTTGGGGCTGCGATGCTTATGTGAAAAAGCTTCAACCTGATAAGCTCGAACCCAAATCGGAGAAATGCGTCTTCATAGGATACCCAAAAGAAACTATTGGGTACACCTTCTATCACAGATCCGAAGGCAAGATATTTGTTGCTAAGAATGGATCCTTTCTAGAGAAGGAGTTTCTCTCGAAAGAAGTGAGTGGGAGGAAGGTAGAACTTGATGAGGTAATTGTACCTTCTCTCAAATCAGAAAGTAGCTCATCACAGAAATCAGTTCCAGTGATGCCTACACCAACTAGAGAGGAAGCTAATGATGATGATCATGAAACTTCAGATCAAGTTACTACTGAACCTCGTAGGTTAACCAGAGCACGTTTCGCACCTGAGTGGTACGGTAATCCCGTTCTGGAAGTCATGTTACTAGACCATGACGAACCTACGAACTATGAGGAAGCAATGATGAGCCCAGATTCCGATAAATGGCTTGAGGCCATGAAATCTGAGATAGGATCCATGTATGAGAACAAAGTATGGACTTTAGTGGATTTGCCCGATGATCGGCAAGCCATTGAGAATAAATGGATCTTCAAGAGGAAGACAGACACTGATGGTAGTGTTACTATTTACAAAGCTCGACTTGTCGCAAAATGTTTTCAACAAGTTCAAGGTGTTGACTATGATGAGATTATCTCACTCGTAGCGATGCTTAAGTCTGTCCGAATCATGTTAGCAATTGCCGCATTTTATGAAATCTGGCAAATGGATGTCAAAACTGAATTCCTTAATGGATTTATTAAAGAAGAGTTGTATATGATGTAACCAGAAGGTTTTTTGTCGATCCTAAAGGTGCTAACAAAATGTGCAAGCTCCAGCGATCCATCTATGGACTGGTGCAAGCATCTCGGATTTGGAATATACGCTTTGATGAGTTGATCAAAGCATATAGTTTTATACAGACTTGCGGTGAAGCATGTATTTACAAGAAAGTGAGTGGGAGCACTACAGCCTTTCTGATAAGTATATGTGTATGACATATTGTTGATCGAAAATGATGTAGAATTTTCTGGAAAGCATAAAGGAGTGTTTGAAAGGAGTTTTTCAAAGAAAGACCTCGGTGAAGCTGCTTACATATTGAGCATCAAGATCTATAGAGATAGATCAAGACGCTTGATAAGATTTTTTCAATGAGTATATACCTTGACAAGATTTTGAAGTAGTTCAAAATGGAACAGTCAAAGAAGGAGTTCTTGCCTGTGTTGCAAGGTGTGAAGTTGAGTAAGACTCAAAACCCGACCACGGCAGAAAATAGAAAGAGAATGAAAGTCATTCCCTATGCCTCAGTCATAGGTTCTATGAAGTATGCTATGCTGTGTACCAGACCTATTGTGTACTTTGCCATGAGTTTGGCAAGGGGGTACGATAGTAATCCAGGAGTGGATCACTGGACAGCGGTCAAAGTTATCCTTAGTTACCTAAGAGGACTAAGGAAATATTTCTCGGTTATGGAGGTGATAAAGAGTTCGTCGTAAAGAGTTACGTCGATGCAAGCTTTTACATCAATCCAGATGACTCTAAGTCTCAATCTGGATACATATTGAAAGTGGGAGCAATTAGCTAGAGTAGCTCCATGCAGAGCATTGTAGACATAGAAAAATTTGCAAAATACATACGGCTCTGAATATGGCAGACCCGTTGACTAAACTTCTCTCACAAACAAAACATGATCACACCTTAGTACTCTTTGGGTGTTAATCACATGGCGATGTGAACTAGATTGCTGACTCTAGTAAACCCTTTTGGTGTTAAATCACATGGCGATGTGAACTAGATTATTGACTCTAGTGCAAGTGGGAGACTGAAGGAAATATGCCCTAGAGGCAATAATAAAGTTGTTATTTTATATTTCCTTATATCATGATAAATGTTTATTATTCATGCTAGAATTGTATTAACCGGAAACTTGATACATGTGTGAATACATAGACAAAACAAAGTGTCCCTAGTATGCCTCTACTTGACTAGCTCGTTAATAAAAAATGGTTAAGTTTCCTAACCATAGACATGTGTTGTCATTTGATGAACGGGATCACATCATTAGGAGAATGATGTGATGGACAAGACCCATCCGTTAGCTTAGCATAATGATCGTTAAGTTTTATTGCTATTGCTTTCTTCATGACTTATACATATTCCTTTGACTATGAGATTATGCAACTCCCGAATACCGGAGGAACACCTTGTGTGCTATCAAACATCACAACGTAACTGGGTGATTATAAAGATGCTCTACAGGTGTCTCCGAAGGTGTTTGTTGGGTTGGCATAGATCGAGATTAGGATTTGTCACTCCGAGTATCGGAGAGGTATCTCTGGGCCCTCTCGGTAATGCACATCACTATAAGCCTTTCAAGCAATGTGACTAATGAGTTAGTTGCGGGATGATGCATTACGGAACGAGTAAAGAGACTTGCCGGTAATGAGATTGAACTAGGTATAAGGATACCGACGATCGAATCTCATGCAAGTAACATACCGATGACAAAGGGAATGACGTATGTTGTCATTGCGGTTTGACCGATAAAGATCTTCGTAGAATATGTAGGAACCAATATGAACATCCAGGTTTCGCTATTGGTTATTGACCGGAGATGTGTCTCGGTCATGTCTACATAGTTCTCGAACCCATAGGGTCCGCACGCTTAACGTTCGATGACGATTTGTATTATGAGTTATGTGTTTTGGTGACCGAAGTTTGTTCGGAGTCCCGGATGAGATCACGGACATGACGAGGAGTCTCGAAATGGTCGATAGGTAAAGATTGATATATTGGAAGGTAGTATTCGGACACCGGAAGGGTTCGGAGTGTATCGGGTACATACCGGAGTACCGGAGGGGTTACCGGAACACCCCGGGGAAAGATATGGGCCATATGGGCCATAGGAAGGAGGCTAACCAGCCCACAAGGGGCTGGTGCGCCCCCGACAAGGGAGGAGGCCGAATTGGATTAGGGAAGGGGGCGCCACCCCCCTTTCCTTCTCCTACTCCCTCTCCTTTCCCCCTTTCCCCCTCCATGAGAAGGAAAGAAGGGGGGGCGAATCCTACTAGGACTGGGAGTCCTAGTAGGACTCCCCCCTTATGGCGCGCTCCCTAGGGCCGGCCTCCTCCCTCTCCCTCCTTTATATACGTGGGCAGGGCACCCCTTGGAGACACAACAATTGTTCCAAGCCGTGTGCGGCGTCTCTCTCCACAGTTTGCTCCTCCGGTCATAGCATCGTAGTGCTTAGGCGAAGCCTTGCGCGGATCACATCACCATCACCGTAACCACGCCGTCGTGCTGATGAAACTCTCCCTCGACCCTCTGCTGGATCAAGAGTTCGAGGGACGTCATCGAGCTGAACGTGTGCTGAACTCGGAGGTGCCGTACGTTCGGTACTTGATCGATTGGATCGCGAAGACGTTCGACTACATCAACCGCGTTAATCTAATGCTTCCGCTTTCGGTCTACGAGGGTACGTGGACACATTCTCCCCCTCTCATTGCTATGCATCTCCTAGATAGATCTTGCGTGATCGTAGGAATTTTTTTGAAATTGCATGCTACGTTCCCCAACAGTTGCTATTGTAGAGAAATCAGTTTAAAGCAGCAAATTTCGAGCTGCTGTAGTGTTGACGTCATGATGTTTCTTGGACCTTGGAAGGTCTTGCAGGTCGTGGTGTCGCCAACACACTACTTGTTCCAAGTATATCGGAACGGCCTGACGTTCCTGGCATGCACCCAAGTGGAGATGCCCCGTTGATGGCTATCGAGGTGTGCTCTTCATATTGCACTCTTTTGTCTTTAATTCATTGACATTTGATTCCTTAGAAGACACATACAACTATGTTGTAACTTCCCAAAGTTATCTGTCCCTGAAATAGCAGATAGCCTGTACCACAGCTTTTAACTTTTGCTAACTTTGGGTGTGCTAATATGATTTTTCGCATCCAGTTTCTCTCTTGTGTGGCGAATGTCTTGACAGATTACCTTGGAGATATAAATGAAGACACAATCAAGGTTAACTTTGTAATTGTTTATCAGGTATCTTTTCTTACTCCTGTCACATTATAACTGTGAAACTGGTATTACAGTGTCACTTTACTTCATCGTAGGATAATTTTCTTTGATAGATTATGAAAAAAACTAAGCTTTAAAGTTTGGAAAATAAGATATCACACTAGAATTAACAGTTCTACTATGGACAAATTGAATTGCATATAGAGAGCTACAAAGCTCGTGGAATTTCAATGCGTAGAACTATCTATTTGTTGGGAATTATTCGCTATATCTGTTAAGTTCATTCTGTTAAAGGAACATCAATCCAGGATGTCTATTGCATTTGAGACTTTAATCACAATCAGCAATTTTAATCGCTTGGTTGCTTGTGTTGTCCATGACTGGTAAAACTGGACTATTCATTTTAATGTAAGTTCTCTAAACAATATAATTCTTATATGAATCCAGATTCTAGATGAAATGATGGACAATGGCTTTCCACTCACTACCGAGCCAAACATCTTAAAGGAGTTGGTTGCCCAACCAAATATGGTCAGCAAAATGCTGAACATTATGACTGGTAAAAGTTCTACTATTGGTAACAAACTTCCGGATGCAACTGCTTCCTTTGTACCTTGGAGAACAACAATTGTCAAGGATGCAAGCAATGAAGTCTATGTTAACATAGTTGAGGAACTAGATGCATGTGTGAACAGGTATTCCGACATTTCTCCTTTTAACCAATCTAGGTATAGTAAAGTTATTTCATGTGATCTATGAATTTGGATTTTTACACCCCTTTGATGCATGTGTGAACTCGTATTCTCAATTCGCACATTTAGATTTTGAAGTAATAGAAAATTCATCAAATATGTGACTGGCTTCTAGGACCTTAGGTCAACAGTGATGCACTGTTGAATTATCTGCAGGAAACTATGACTAGACTTCGGTATATCCAAAGTACCAACTAGTGAATATTCTATATTGTGTTCCAAATCTGCCATTAAATATGATATGTGTTACTACCTTCGTATCACGAAAACATGACATTGGAGGTTTTTTCAGAAAGCACACGAAAAGATTATGTTGGGGGATTTTAGGCATTCCATGGCTAGGTTTGTCCTTGTGTTATTGATGCTCCCAAAAAATGCAAGCGACAGAATTTGATCCTTGTACTTGTATGTCACCGTATTGGTCAATATGTGAAACCGCATCTATATTAAGTAGGAGCAAGATGGTGAACAAGCATGGCAGTTAACACCGCCTTGGTATCCGAATTGTTGTCTGAAACGTCAACTATTCGTGATATGGAAGGAGTACTAAATTTTGAACAAAAGGCCAAAATTAATACAGTAGGCGAAGTGGTGGTTAGCAATGTAGAAGTTCCTTTTTCTTTTGTGATGACTGATGAGAAGATCCAGCTACCCAACTTTGTTATCTTTTGACATCCACGGATCTGAAAGAATATTTCTTATGTTTGGCATCTTTACTGGTTGATTTTATTTGCAGAGAAGGGGTTCTAGTGAAATGTGAGGCATGTGGTGTAATTGAAGTGAATTCCAGTCTTCCAGGATTACCAGAATTGACCTTGTCATTTGCTAATCCCACCCTTATCAATGATGTGAGGTTCCACCCCTGTGTCAGATTCAGACCTTGGGAGTCCAATCAGATCCTATCATTTGTTCCTCCTGATGGGCAGTTCAAGCTTATGAGTTATAGGTGCATAAATATCTACTTCTAAATCTTACTATTGACTAGATTATTGACTCTAGTGCAAGTGGGAGTCTATAGGAGATATGCCCTAGAGGCAATAATAAATGATTATTATTTATCTCCATGATCATAATTATGTTTATGTTCCATGCTATAACTACTATGGTTCTCGAGTCTGCAATAACCACGAGGCTTGAAGGAAGACTCATATGCACGTGTGGAATAATAAACGGTAAAAAGTATTCCTAGTCTGGCCTCTAAGACTAGCTCAAGTGTTGCATGATGGTTCTGTTTTCCTGATCATGGGCATGACTATGCCGGCAACTTTGAGGGCACAATGTTGGTAGAACACTTGTGTTGAATCGACCCGATTGATGTTATGCTATGAGATTCATTCGTCACAAGTTAATGGTTAATAACACAGAGAAGTTGATGTTTGCATAATTCCTTAGACCATGAGGGTGTCGAGTTTCTTCATGCTTGCTTCATGAACTTTGGGGTTTGTTAAACGTCATCCGTAAATGGGTGGCTATTACGGCGGCTTACGGGTTCATGGAAAAGTATGTTAAGTAACTTGATAGCTCAAGATTGGGATTTGCTCCTCCGACGATGGAGAGATATTCTCGGGCCCTCTCGGTGTTACGGTATCCATCATCGTCTCGCCAGACACAAGGGTGATTTGATCACAGGGATGCCGGAACACGGAAACGAGTAAAGAGAACAAAACCGGTAACGAGGTAACTTGCATAGTGGACAAGTTGTTGATCCACGGGGATGCATAAATCTCACCTCGGGTTTTGTAACATATCGCGAAGCAACAGGAATAGCACACGGCAACTGGAGGTTCACTCGAATATTCATTCGTGTGGGTATAGGGGTCAATATGGGTGTCCATGGCTCCGATGTTGATCATTGATCGGAAAGAGTTCCGGGTCATGTCTATACTTCACCGAACCTATAGGGTCACACGCTTAAGGGTCATTTATCTGCTGAATACTAGACGGGGAGTCTGAGAGAAAATCACCGGAAAAGTTTCGGACGAAACGGAAATGTTCCGGAGAGGATATCGGAATAGTTCCGGTGAAACTGAAAAGTTGTTTCAGGGGATACCATAAAGTCAAATTGGTTTCGGCACATGCCTGATAATTCTTGGAGGGTGCCAGAATTGTTCTGGAAACTTTCTGGAATTTTTCGAGATGAAAACCGGAAATGTTCCGGAGCTGCCGGAACCGCTTCAGATGCTTTTCGCAGATGAAAATCACTAAACCGGAATTGTTTTCGATCGCGTTGAAAATTATTTTAGTGGGTACTGGAAATGTTCTAAGCCCACATAAATATTTTCGGTTCGAACGGTCACGAAAAATTGGTTTCGTGAATAGTGAAAATGCATTTATGGTTATGGTTGGAAGTTGGCTTTCCACAAATATCTTCCCAAGATCTTTTGGGATGACATGGATTTTTGGATATGCCCACTCTACCCCTTGCTCCTCCTATAAATAGGAGGTGTGTGGGCTGCCATAAAATTCACTCCTTCTCACATACAAGTGCCATGACATTTCTGGCTTCTCTCTCCCTCCTAGCGAAATAGTTTCGTAGAGCCGTAAGGCTGTCTAGTTTTCGGCAGGAACTAGTTCTGGACGGCGAAGCCCTACCGGATAGATGACACCGTATGTGTGCAACTCTGTAGAGAGATCGTAGTTTCGGTCTTAATTCGAGAGTGCCTCCCGAAGGGCTGTCCAAGTGATCGTCTTAGTTTCGGGGGTCCTCCCGAAGGGCTGTCCGAGTGACCCGCCCGAAGGGCTGTCCGAGAGGCCTCCCGGAGGGCTGTCCGAGGATCTGTCCGGTGGGACTATCCGAAAGACTGTCCAGAGGCCTCCCGAAGGGCTGTCCGAGGATCCGTCCGGTGGGACTATCCGAGGGACTGTCCAGAGGCCTCCCGAAGGGCTGTCCGAGGATCCGTCCGGTGGGACTATCCCGAGGCCTCCCGAAGGGCTGCCCGGAGATCTGTCCGGTGAGCTAACGAGGGAGTACATCCTCGCGGTTGGGAGGTTGTAAAATCCTAGCTGCGGGGATCTGCACCGCCGATCGTCATCGACTCTACTTTCGCTGCGCTACGAGTCGGTAACGAAACAGATCAAACCTTGTATGCAGTCTCCATAGTGATCCTGGGCTGGTGCGTAAGTCGGAAATTTTTTGTTTTCTGCTGCGTTACCCTACAGTGGCATCATGAGCCATGCTATGCGTAGATGCAGGTTCGATCTAGAATACATGGAGATGTATGGGTATTGCATAATATAATTTTGGAGTAGATAAGATCTATTGCTGAAAATTATTTATGCGGGTAGCAGAAGAAGTCTGTTACCCGATGTTCTTGTTGCTTCCCTGGAATTTGCATATTTCTGATCTTGATAACGGTATGGTGGGGTTTCAAAGTTCTGACAATCCGCGATCCTGATTGATCAACGAAGTGCTAACAGTTCTTTGAATTCCACCATAGTTAAAAAGAAAGATGAAATTTCGCAGATGAAAGGGCAATGCAGATATGATCTGCACGGGGGTCATGCGTATGACGAAGTTTTGTATGGGGCTCGAGATTTTATTATCTCGTGTTTCATACACCCCGCGATGTAAATCTAGCGACTTGAATAATCATACTTGATGATAATACGTAGGTAGCTTCGGTTTGTTCGAAACCTTAGAAGCCACGTAAAATGAAAATTTGCATAAACCGATTAGAGCCGTCTAACTTGGTTTTGCAGGATGGTTTGCATGTGCATATGATGTGGTATAGCAGTGCTCATATTAATTTGATTATGTATGAGATGACTATATGATGTAAATTAACATGACCCGCGTGTCATGATTCGGCATGATGGCTGGAGCCATATGATTGTCATTTCAATGACCTGCGTGTCAACCTTAAGTTATGCACTTATTTTATTAGCTATAGAGATAGCAATATTATATGGTGCATCAACAAGGTGGTGGCAAACTTCGCGAAGGTGAACACCGACGCGAATGCCGAAGACGAAGAAATACAAGACTTCTCCGTCAGAAAGGGCTATACCATATCATGCTATTATGAATTGCCTGAGATGTTTATCCCTTATGATGCACCCTTCTTGATTGCGCGGTAGTCGCTTTTTATTAGGGTGATCTCTCACAAAAATATCAAGTAGTTAGTGTTCTCCCAAGTGTAGCACCGTCACGGCACCTAACTTCTCGGAGTGCGTCATGTCCACATGAGTACAAACGATTAGGGAAGTGTGAGGCGGGTGAGGTCAGACCTCGCAGCGAGATCACTTGGTTGTCTTGACGTTCTGGCATGACCGTCATGAGCTCGGAACACACGCATCGAAAGATGAACAAGAATCACATAGAGATGTGATTGGCAAGTTGGCCTACCGATTAAAATTCTCGTCATCAGTGATGTCCACATCAATGGCGTTGAATTGTAATTTGGATCTTGAATCACTCAAAATCAATTATGAGAGATATTGATTTGAGTGGGAGCGCACTTTAGAATTAATTCTTTTAATTCTTAGTGCAAATTAATTATGAACTTTGTCTAAGTAAAATTTGCATAATAGTTGTAGAATAATGGCTTGCATTTCCACCTTCCCTATTAAAATTGAATAAGCTGTTAAATATCTGGTTAAAACTTTACGGTTGGTAACGTAATGTGAGGATTGTCCTCAAGAGTGCCGAGAAGGATTTTGTCCTATCGCATGCTTTTGGTATTCTCCCGCTAAATGCTATGGATAATGTGACTCTCGTCCTTCGATCCAAAAGCTAGAATTCCGTTACGGTCAAGTGCAATATGTTTGCTTCCATGAAACCCGGACTTCAAAAGTTTGGGATAGCTATGTGATATTCATGGAACTGAAAATCATTTTCAGACACAAACAAAGGCTAGAAGATATGGGATATCCAAAGCAATGTTTGTTTTGCAAACTGTTAGTAAAAGGTGTTTACTATGCATTTGACTAATGAAAGAGGGATCCAGTAGAACGCCTGTCATATGATGAAGGTGAATAAAACAACAACTTAAAGGAAATGTCCGAAGGGTGTTAGTAAGACTTTCACGCCTAGGAAATCCGGGGCTAACGCCACTCTTAAGTTGGTGCTTCTTCTGTGTAACACCCCTTGTAATTAGCTACAATAATCACCTTGTTAATAGAGCCAAGTCATCATGATTAACTGTGCATGAGCATCATTTGCATCATAGTGCATTTCAAATTCAAAGTCAAATTGAAATTCAAATCTAAAGTGAAACACAAATTTGTTCAAAGTCAGAAACTAAAATGTTCAACATGTGGCAAATAAATCATAGGCAATTATAAAAATAGTTCCAACATTAACTAAATTGGATAAGTGGTCCCACCAATCTCAAACAGTAGCTAACAGCAACAATTTAACACTAAATTATTTAATTGGATTTAAAATGAAATCATATTTTCTCAAACTCAATTTCTGGTGTGTGAGAATATTACACAGAGAATTATGGGCCCAGTCACACCTTTTATAAAAACCAAATAATGCCAGAACAATTTGCAAAACAGAGTGAATAATAGAAAAGAAAATAGAAAAAGAAAAAGGGGCTATGGTCTACTGTGCACTTGGGCTCAAGTGGCACAGTAGCCGGCCCAGCCCATCAGCGCCATCGTCGTCCTCGTCGCGGTGTCACCGCCTGCGCGCGACACCGTCGCGGGCCGTCGTCGTGTCGGCCATCCGCCGCGTCCCCGGCTAGGATAAGACCTCCCTCGCGCTCTCCTCGCTCTCCCCCGCAACCCTAGCCCACCCATTCGTCCCCGTTCGCCCCTCTCACCCGATCCCCTCCTCTCCCGAAAGAGCTCACCGGCGCCGCCGTCGATCCCGCGGCCACACCGCCTCCCGTGCCTCGCCGAGACGCCCTCGAGCTCCGCCGTGACCGTCTCGACCTCCTCGACCTCACGCGCGAGCCTCGGAACCGCTACATTGAGCTGCACGAGCTCGTCTTCGCCGCGCGGCCGCCGTCGTTCGTCGTCGTCTCCGGCCGCCTCTACTGCTCCTAAACCTTCGCCGGGCCACCTTGTGCCTTCCCGGTGAGCTCCTGCTCCTTCCTCTCCCTCTCCTGGCCCCGATTAGTCGCCGTAGCGCCGGATTCGCCGGAGCCCGAAATGCTCCGCCGCCTGAGTTCGTCGCCGGCGCCTCTCCGGTGACCAAATGGTCCCGGTCGTGCGCCCGTTCGCTTTGTCGCACCGCGTAGCACCCGCCCGGCCCCTTCTTTTGCTCGCTAGCTCGCCGCAACCGTGTTCCCGTCGATGGCCGGAATGGCTTCGCCGCCGATGAGCTCGCCGTGCTCGTCTCCGGCCGCCCCAGCCCGCGAGACCACCGCCATTCGACGCGCCGTCGTCGTGCCGTTCGAACGCGACCGGCCGCGTCGCAAATGGCCTCCCCTACGCAAATCCCGAGCCGCGCCACCGTTTCGGGAGCTCGCCGGAGCTTCTCCGGCGAGACTCCGGCGACGCCGCGGCCGCCGTCCGACGTGGCTGGTCCGGGCCCACCTGCCAGTGACTCTGGCTGGTGGGGCCGTGGGCCCGTTGACCTGGTCAGCGCGGCCCCGCCCACTGACATGTGGGGCCCGCTCGAATAAAACAATTTTTATAAATACTAAAATGTTAATTAAATAGTTAATTAATTTAATTAGTTAGTTAGTCACTGACAGCCCGGGCCCACCTGTTAGTTAGATTAGTTAGATTAATTAAACTCTGGTTAATTAGTACAGAGGCTGACATGTGGGTCCCACTGGACCCACAGGTCAGATTTGACCAGTCAGCGGCACTGTTGCGTGCTGATGTCATCATGACGTCATGCTTGCATCAGCATACACTATTCTGGATAATGTTAGGATTAAATTGATTAAAATAATTCAGAAAATTATTAAAATTTTAAAAATTCATATCTTTTAAACCGTAACTCCGATGAAAATAATTTATATATGTAAAATGATTAGAAAAATTCATAGATTCTGAATATGTGGTCAAATCCCCTGTCCAACACTCCTAGCTATCTGAACATGGAACTTTTTGACTATTTGCAGTAGATGAATAGTGCACCACTTTAATAAAACAATTCCAAATCAATTTTTATTAATTCCCAAGAGTTAACTAAATCATTTAGTTAGGTAATTAACACATCTGCATACCATTCTAGGCATGTCATGCATCGTGATGCATTTGTCTGCTTTATATTTATTGTTTCTTCCTCCCCCTCTCTCTCGTTAGACCCCGAGACTGACGCCGACGCCCCCGAGTACGACTACGCGCCCGACGACCAGCCGTCAGACGATCAGCCACTCTCAGCAGAGCTTCCAGGCAAGCAAACCCCCTTGACGCATGCCGTTGAATCCCATTCTTTCTCCCTCCTGCTTGCACTAGATATTGCTGCTGCATTGTATTATCCTATTTCTGCTGCATAGCCTGACCTTGTTACTGTTATTTGACACCTGCCATATTATCCAAACTGTTTAGTATAGGTTGGATGAACAACCATCTGTGGCCCCTCTCCCTTGCTGTAGTTGCTCCGCTTTAGAACCTGCGCCCCGTTCGATCCAATCGATCGGGCCGATAACAGCACCGCACCACACTCCCCATAAAATGCTCGACACTGCAGAGCTTGCATCGAGTGCCGAGGGTGATACCTCCTAGTTCACTTCCGATGGTTACTCTGTAGAATAGCTAACCGGATGTGTGTTGCCGAGGGTGATTCCTCTTTCATCATGTCCGATAAAGCTGACGTCGTGCAACCCTGAGTGGAAGCCATCGAGGGTGATTCCTCCTGGTTTCCCCTGACAGGTTACATCGGGTGGAATCCAACGAGGGTGATTCCTCGGGTTCCTTCCCGATACTTGGCCACACAGTTACCATGACCTTGCTACAGGTGGGTCTACCTCGAGAGGTACCCGCGGGGTAATGTTAAGTCAGGCTGGCCCACTACGTGTCGATCAACCGAGGCCGGACATCACCAGGAACAAGGGTGTGCGGCCGGAGTTACTCGCACGTGTTGGTCGAGCGGTTAATATCAAAGATGTGTTGGCTCACGATGTATCGATCAACCGAGGCCGGACATCACCAGGAACAAGGGTGTGCGGCCAGAGTTAATCATGCATATTGGGCAAGCGAGTATTACTAAATGAGCTTAACGGAACTGGGTGTTTGATCTGAGTGGGTCGTCGTGCCCATTTCGCACTACCACCACGTGGGATAATGGTTTAATGGGGCCCTCTACTTCGTAGTATCAGCCGAAAGCTCTTCAGACGTCACAGTTCATCCTTGCGGCCTGATTGCCGGGATTGGGCTGGTACTTCACTGGGTTGTTCAGTGTCGCGCCTGCTTCTCGGCCAGCCACGCAACGTGCAGGAGTGCAAAGGGCGACGGGCCCAGGACCCCTTCGCACTTAGGTTTAGACCGGCGTGTTGACCTCTCTGCTGAGCTGTAGGTCGGGCTGCGATGTGTTGATCTTCCGAGGCCGGGTATTACCCAGCAAGTGTATCCGGCCAGAGTTGATCAAGCGTGTTGGGTAACAGTAGTGCACCCCTGCAGGGAAGTAATCTATTCGAGTAGCCGTGTCCACGGTAACAGGACGCTCGGAGTTGTGCCCGGATCCTTACAACTATAAAGAGATGATGATAAATGATAAACTGTTGATAATGCTCTCGGGATCGTTTTCTCGCAGGGAGTCGAGAAAGGATCTCAGGGTATTGCTAATGTATGACAACATGTATGATATTACTATCTACTCTCTCCTAATGCTGCAAGATTGCTTGAAGATGCTAGTCTTCGATAGGACTAGGCCTTCCTCTCTCTTCTGGCATTTCTGCATTACAGCCCACAGATACAGCCTTTCATTTGATACAAGTGCATATGTAGTTTAGTTCTGATGTCAGTCTTGCGAGTACTTTGGATGAGTACTCACGGTTGCTCTGCTATTCTTTTGTCCCCATACCCAAATTGATGATACATCAGACGTCGATGGAGCCCAGGAGCCAGACGCCACCGCAGGAGCTTACTACCAGAAGGGTCCTGATGGTACCTACTACTGGATCGAGCCAGCCGACGAGGAGTAGTTAGGAGGCTCCCAGGCAGGAGGCCTGCGCCTTTTCGATCCGTTGCCTATGTTTGTGCTGGCCATCTTATGGCACCTTTGTCTAACTATGTCTGTACTCAGATATTTGTGTGACTGACCTTTGTATTTGGGCCTGCGTGCCCCTGGTTTGTAATAATTGCAGACTTGTGCTTTTATTTGAGTTTAGAGTTATGTTGCGATATCTTCCCGTGAGTCCCTGTGCTTGATCGTACACATTTGCGTGCATGATTAGTGTACGATTAAGTCGGGGGCGTCACATTCTGAGAGTAGGAGAAATACTAAAAGTTAAACTGTTAGAAGAATAAAGGCAAAAAGAGAGAAGACTGGAATATCCAGCTCATGTATGAAAGTCATACAAGTTATTGATGTATAGAAGGCTGGTCAAAGAAATAGTTCTTGGGAATTATGATTAAACATGTTAATCACTGATTCTTGGGTATTGTGAGTTAATCACAGAAATACCCGCTCGATTGCCTTCTGTTGCAATTCGATGCAAGAACTACTACGGCCAAAAGGACTGGCCGGAATGAGGTTTAAATACATATTGGGAACTTAGTAAAAGTTACTATACCTTCCATCGGTGTATTACCTATGTGTTTATTTTCATAATTCATTATAGAGTTTTACACACTCTAGCCCTTTGCATAAGGTATCTTGCAAGAAGGTTGTTCATAAGAGAACTTTTGATGTTCGATGTTATGAATAACTTAAGGGCCATATTTTCATTATGAATGAGAAGTATGTTATGAATATTGATAATAATGCTTTACCTCTGTATTTACTTTCATAAATCATTTTAGAGTTTTATACACTCTAGCCCATTTTGCATAATGTTTGTTGCAAGAGTGTTGTTCATGAAAGAACAATTGTTGTTCAGAATCATGAATAGCATAAGGGCCATGCTTCCATAGTGGATGGAACGTATGTTATGAATATTGATGGTAATATGATACATCCATAACACTGACGCTAAATGTCGCAAGACTAAAAGAATACCACACAAGTGTGGCACTGCATTTGGTCACATTGGAGAAACCCGCATGGAAAATTCCATTATGATGGATTTTGAAGTCATTTGATTTTGAATCATCTGACACTTGCAACTTTCCTCTGAAAAGTGAAGTGACTGAAATACCGTTCACATGCCATAAGGAACGAGCAACGAACTTATTGGTGATCATACATTTTGATGTATGTAGTCCGATAAATGTTGTTGAAAACAGTGGATTTGTCTATCTTCAAAATGACTCAAAGTAGATATATGGATATTTACTTGATGAGACGAAAGTCTGGATCTTTTGAAATCATTCGAAAGGTTTTCAACATGAAGTAGAAATTATTGTAACAAGAAAGATTATGTTTCTGCAAACTAGATTGCAGAAAGGAATATCTGAGTTACAAGTTTAGCGAATGTCTGATGAGTTGTGAAAGGAGTTTCATAACTTACACCTCCCGGAACACCACTGTGTGTGGTATGTCTGTGAAGATGTAATCAAACCATTTTCGACATGGTAAGATCAAAGATGACATAAATCAATTTGCCATTATCCCTTTTAAAGTAATGCTTTAGTGACTGCGACTTTTACACTGAAAAGAGCGCCATCAGGTCTGTTGAAATGACGCCATGGTATGGTACGCCCAACCATGCTTGGTCTTTCCTTAACATTTGGAATATGGGGCTTGTGTAAAAGGTTACAAACCTATTCCAAATCAGACAAAAGCTACTTTGTATGTTATCCCAAGTAATTGGGAATTCCTCCACCACTATACCGAGGCAAAAGGTTTGCCACAGAGAACGGTATGCTTTTAAAGAGAATAGTTCTTGCAAAAGGGTGAGTGGGAGAACAGTGCAACTCGACGAGATAAGAAGTATCTTCGTCATCAGATCAAAGGAAAGGAACCTTGGAAGTAATTCCAGAGTTTCCTACTGCGACTGATACGGAAGTCTCTACAATAAAATGTATGGACTTCGGTCGAACTTGCAGCTGAACCACGTAGGCAAACTCGTGCAAACCTCTCAGGTGCGCAAGCGAGATATTGTTGTTAGACAACAGTATACCTACGATACACAAGGAAGCGTTGATGGGCCCTGACTCCGGAATTGGCTAAATACCAATACAATCTGAGATAGTTTCCATATAAGTGATTCAAGATTAAAAACTTGATACACCTTTCGAAAGACTTAGAGTCTAACGAATATTTATGGAACTATAAACTGATTTGGATAAAATGTTTTATCCATAAAGCTCGACTTGTTGCAATAACAAGTTCAAGGAGTTGACTACGATGAGGTTCTCTCACCGTAGCGATGCTTAAAGTCAGATCGGGTTAAACTAGCAATTAATACATATTTCAATCTTGAGATATGATACATGGATGCCAAAAGGATTTCCATATGATGGAAATGCAACCTAGGACTTGTATGTGGTACAGTCCGAAGTATTTTGTCAATCCAGAGGATGCTAGTAAGTATGCAAACTTCAGAGTTCCAGCAATGGACAGAAGAGAGCAAAATGGAGTTGGAATCTTCGTTTTTGATGAAACAGTCAAAGGAGTTTGATTTGATCAATGGATAACGAAGATGCTTGTGGTTTCAAGAAAGTAAGTGGGAGCATAATAATATTTCTAAAAACTTTGTGTGCTTGACACATTGTTGATTGGAAATTTCTTGACACGAATTAGGACTTCATTAAAAATAATTTTTCAATGAAGTGCTTGAGCTAAATAGCCTTGACATTAGGCATATTTATCTATGAGATAGAATTGCCTAATAGGCTAAAGCCAAAAATACATATTGACAAGATGCTAAAACATTTTAGCATTAAAACGCCAAGGAGTGATTCTTGCCGAAGTCACATGGAAAGGGTTTTTGCAAGACTCGGTGCCTCAAAACACTGATGAGCGAAATACATGATGGAGATTCCACACACTTTCGTGTTTGGATTAATCATGTATTCCATGGTATGTAAAACAACCAAATATGTCCAATACTCCAAAGCTATTGCGAGTATAGATACCAAAGTGATCAAAGTACTGATCATGGGACAACAGTGAAAAATGTCATTAAGTACTAAAGTAGCACTGATGACATGTTTTCTCACAAGCAGAGATTATGAAGTGCTCGTTGTAAGTGATTACATCGATACATTCTTCATCAATGCTCCATGCGATTTTCGATTTAAGTTACGGGTTTTGTGTAACACACAATATGGTGGCACAGTGTTTGGAAATCGTTTCCAAACAGGTTACTGTGGCGAATTCTATAACAAATGGCTAAGTATGTTGACGCTTTAGAAGCGACAAAGAAGATGTTGAATCATATAGTTCATTCATGAACTTAGTATGATTCCAAGATGGCTTTGGTCAATGGGACACTATTACAGATAGTTGCTCCATAGCTCAGTCTGAGGAATCAGGTTTCGACCAATGATTCACATATATACAAAGCCAAGTCCACACAAAATATGAATTTTGTGAAAGCGTGAAAACGCGAGGACATGCAAAGATACACACGGAACTGAAGTTGTCAGATCCGTTGGACATCAGGCTATACCACATGCGAAGCATTTTTTACACCAGTATGCCACAGGTGTAATGTGCATTAGCATTGACTAGATTATTGACTCTAGTGCAAGTGGGAGTCTGTAGGAGATATGCCCTAGAGGCAATAATAAATGATTATTATTTATCTCCATGATCATAATTATGTTTATGTTCCATGCTATAACTGCTATGGTTCTCGAGTCTGCAATAACCACGAGGCTTGAAGGAAGACTCATATGCACGTGTGGAATAATAAACGGTAAAAAGTATTCCTAGTCTAGCCTCTAAGACTAGCTCAAGTGTTGCATGATGGTTCTGTTTTCCTGATCATGGGCATGACTATGCCGGCAACTTTGAGGGCACAATGTTGGTAGAACACTTGTGTTGAATCGACCCGATTGATGTTATGCTATGAGATTCATTCGTCACAAGTTAATGGTTAATAACACAGAGAAGTTGATGTTTGCATAATTCCTTAGACCATGAGGGTGTCGAGTTTCTTCATGCTTGCTTCATGAACTTTGGGGTTTGTTAAACGTCATCCGTAAATGGGTGGCTATTACGGCGGCTTACGGGTTCATGGAAAAGTATGTTAAGTAACTTGATAGCTCAAGATTGGGATTTGCTCCTCCGACGATGGAGAGATATTCTCGGGCCCTCTCGGTGTTACGGTATCCATCATCGTCTGGCCAGACACAAGGGTGATTTGATCACAGGGATGCCGGAACACGGAAACGAGTAAAGAGAACAAAACCGGTAACGAGGTAACTTGCATAGTGGACAAGTTGTTGATCCACGGGGATGCATAAATCTCACCTCAGGTTTTGTAACATATCGCGAAGCAACAGGAATAGCACACGGCAACTGGAGGTTCACTCGAATATTCATTCGTGTGGGTATAGGGGTCAATATGGGTGTCCATGGCTCCGATGTTGATCATTGATCGGAAAGAGTTCCGGGTCATGTCTATACTTCACCGAACCTATAGGGTCACACGCTTAAGGGTCATTTATCTGCTGAATACTAGACGGGGAGTCTGAGAGAAAATCACCGGAAAATTTCCGGACGAAACGGAAACGTTCCGGAGAGGATATCGGAATAGTTCCGGTGAAACTGAAAAGTTGTTTCAGGGGATACCATAAAGTCAAATTGGTTTCGGCACATGCCTGATAATTCTTGGAGGGTGCCAGAATCGTTCTGGAAACTTTCTGGAATTTTTCGAGATGAAAACCGGAAATGTTCCGGAGCTGCCGGAACCGCTTCAGATGCTTTTCGCAGATGAAAATCACTAAACCGGAATTGTTTTCGATCGCGTTGAAAATTATTTTAGTGGGTACTGGAAATGTTCTAAGCCCACATAAATATTTTCGGTTCGAACGGTCACGAAAAATTGGTTTCATGAATAGTGAAAATGCATTTATGGTTATGGTTGGAAGTTGGCTTTCCACAAATATCTTCCTAAGATCTTTTGGGATGACATGGATTTTTGGATATGCCCACTCTACCCCTTGCTCCTCCTATAAATAGGAGGTGTGTGGGCTGCCATAAAATTCACTCCTTCTCACATACAAGTGCCATGACATTTCTGGCTTCTCTCTCCCTCCCAGCGAAATAGTTTCGTAGAGCCGTAAGGCTGTCTAGTTTCCGGCAGGAACTAGTTCTGGACGGCGAAGCCCTGCCGGATAGATGACACCGTATGTGTGCAACTCTGTAGAGAGATCGTAGTTTCGGTCTTAATTCAAGAGTGCCTCCCGAAGGGCTGTCCAAGTGATCGTCTTAGTTTCGGGGGTCCTCCCGAAGGGCTGTCCGAGTGACCCGCCCGAAGGGCTGTCCGAGAGGCCTCCCGGAGGGCTGTCCGAGGATCTGTCCGGTGGGACTATCCGAAAGACTGTCCAGAGGCCTCCCGAAGGGCTGTCCGAGGATCCGTCCGGTGGGACTATCCGAGGGACTGTCCAGAGGCCTCCCGAAGGGCTGTCCGAGGATCCGTCCGGTGGGACTATCCGAGGGACTATCCCGAGGCCTCCCGAAGGGCTGCCCGAAGATCTGTCCGGTGAGCTAACGAGGAAGTACATCCTCGCGGTTGGGAGGTTGTAAAATCCTAGCTGCGGGGATCTGCACCGCCGATCGCCATCGACTCTACTTCCGCTGCGCTACGAGTCGGTAACGAAACAGATCAAACCTTGTATGCAGTCTCCATAGTGATCCTGGGCTGGTGCGTAAGTCGGAAATTTTTTGTTTTCTGCTGCGTTACCCTACACTCTCCCCCTCTCATTGCTATGCATCTCCTAGATAGATCTTGCGTGATCGTAGGAAATTTTTTGAAATTGCAAGCTACGTTCCCCAACAGTTGCTATTGTAGAGAAATCAGTTTAAAGCAGCAAATTTTGAGCTGCTGTAGTGTTGACGTCATGATGTTTCTTGGACTTTGGAAGGTCTTGCAGGTCGTGGTGTCGCCAACACACTACTTGTTCCAAGTATATCGGAACGGCGTGACGTTCCTGGCATGCACCCAAGTGGAGATGCCCCGTTGATGGCTATCGAGGTGTGCTCTTCATATTGCACTCTTTTGTCTTTAATTCATTGACATTTGATTCCTTAGAAGACACATACAACTATGTTGTAACTTCCCAAAGTTATCTGTCCCTGAAATAGCAGATAGCCTATACCACAGCTTTTAACTTTTGCTAACTTTGGGTGTGCTAGTATGATTTTTCGCATCCAGTTTCTCTCTTGTGTGGCGAATGTCTTGACAGATTACCTTGGAGATATAAATGAAGACACAATCAAGGTTAACTTTGTAATTGTTTATCAGGTATCTTTTCTTACTCCTGTCACATTATAACTGTGAAACTGGTATTACAGTGTCACTTTACTTCATCGTAGGATAATTTTCTTTGATAGATTATGAAAAAAACTAAGCTTTAAAGTTTGGAAAATAAGATATCACACTAGAATTAGCAGTTCTACTATGGACAAATTGAATTGCATATAGAGAGCTACAAAGCTCGTGGAATTTCAATGCGTAGAACTATCTATTTGTTGGGAATTATTCGCTATATCTGTTAAGTTCATTCTGTTAAAGGAACATCAATCCAGGATGTCTATTGCATTTGAGACTTTAATCACAATCAGCAATTTTAATCGCTTGGTTGCTTGTGTTGTCCATGACTGGTAAAACTGGACTATTCATTTTAATGTAAGTTCTCTAAACAATATAATTCTTATATGAATCCAGATTCTAGATGAAATGATGGACAATGGCTTTCCACTCACTACCGAGCCAAACATCTTAAAGGAGTTGGTTGCCCAACCAAATATGGTCAGCAAAATGCTGAACATTATGACTGGTAAAAGTTCTACTATTGGTAACAAACTTCCGGATGCAACTGCTTCCTTTGTACCTTGGAGAACAACAATTGTCAAGGATGCAAGCAATGAAGTCTATGTTAACATAGTTGAGGAACTAGATGCATGTGTGAACAGGTATTCCGACATTTCTCCTTTTAACCAATCTAGGTATAGTAAAGTTATTTCATGTGATCTATGAATTTGGATTTTTACACCCCTTTGATGCATGTGTGAACTCGTATTCTCAATTCGCACATTTAGATTTTGAAGTAATAGAAAATTCATCAAATATGTGACTGGCTTCTAGGACCTTAGGTCAACAGTGATGCACTGTTGAATTATCTGCAGGAAACTATGACTAGACTTCGGTATATCCAAAGTACCAACTAGTGAATATTCTATATTGTGTTCCAAATCTGCCATTAAATATGATATGTGTTACTACCTTCGTATCACGAAAACATGACATTGGAGGTTTTTTCAGAAAGCACACGAAAATATGATGTTGGGGGATTTTAGGCATTCCATGGCTAGGTTTGTCCTTGTGTTATTGATGCTCCCAAAAAATGCAAGCGACAGAATTTGATCCTTGTACTTGTATGTCACCGTATTGGTCAATATGTGAAACCGCGTCTATATTAAGTAGGAGCAAGATGGTGAACAAGCATGGCAGTTAACACCGCCTTGGTATCCGAATTGTTGTCTGAAACGTCAACTATTCGTGATATGGAAGGAGTACTAAATTTTGAACAAAAGGCCAAAATTAATACAGTAGGCGAAGTGGTGGTTAGCAATGTAGAAGTTCCTTTTTCTTTTGTGATGACTGATGAGAAGATCCAGCTACCCAACTTTGTTATCTTTTGACATCCACGGATCTGAAAGAATATTTCTTATGTTTGGCATCTTTACTGGTTGATTTTATTTGCAGAGAAGGGGTTCTAGTGAAATGTGAGGCATGTGGTGTAATTGAAGTGAATTCCAGTCTTCCAGGATTACCAGAATTGACCTTGTCATTTGCTAATCCCACCCTTATCAATGATGTGAGGTTCCACCCCTGTGTCAGATTCAGACCTTGGGAGTCCAATCAGATCCTATCATTTGTTCCTCCTGATGGGCAGTTCAAGCTTATGAGTTATAGGTGCATAAATATCTACTTCTAAATCTTACTATTGCTCCTATGTTTTTCCCATCTTAGGCTGTCTGTTATATGTTCTCATCGTTTGATCATAAATAATCAGGGTTAAGAAACTGAAGACCACACCAATTTATGTGAAGCCACGGTTATCATCTGATTCTGGGAATTGCCGTGTCAATGTGATGGTGGGGATACAGAATGATCCTGGAAAACCTATTGATTCTATAACAGTGCAGTTTCAGTTGCCTCCCCTGATTGCTTCTGCTGATTTGACCACAAACCATGGTACAGTCGACATCCTTGCTGATCAGGTCAGTACATTGTTTGCCATCACTTCTGTAACTTCACCTGTGCCATTTTTCGTCATCATGCGTCAAGCTACGACCTAATAAAGGAAGCTCGGAACTAGAAAAACCTAAACGATGTGCTGGTGAATCAATCATCATACACTATTATTAATATGATGTTTGTAATTTTCTAAACTTTAGAACACTACATATACCTCAAAATGTCTGTCTAATAGCATTTTATTTATTTATGCAGACATGTGTTTGGACAATTGGGCATATTCCTAAAGATAAAGCACCATCCCTCTCTGGAAATCTACGTCTGGAGGAAGGACTCGCTCATTTGCATGCATTTCCAACGTTTCAGGTGAAATTCAGGATTATGGGGGTAGCACTGTCTGGGCTTCAAATTGATAAACTGGAAGTGAAAAATACACCAAGCGCACCATACAAAGGTTTTCGAGCCCAGACTCAAGCTGGAAGGTATGAGGTCAGGTCCTAGGACTTCAAATTTTGCTCCGTGATTCAACATGGTGCCATAGCCCAGAACCGTGGGACTATCAAGGTATTCTTGTCTATCCATGGCCAGCATGGGTCTGTATGATGTTCAGGCTTGTAGACCTGGATCCATTTTTTCATGGTTGTTGCGAAAGCAACATAATCCTGCGTTCTGCTTGCAAAGGCGAAGACTGCTGAATGTGTAGATCCTTAGCGGCTGTTACATCAAGGTTTTGATTTCTACTGTACGGTCATGATCACCGCTGAATTCACATAGGCTAGAACTCAATTATTCTGCATATGCTCAGTCATGCCTGACTACCTACGGTTAGAAAACGCGGTGGTGTTTCCTTGTCAGGGTCACAGCTATTTGTGTGAAGTTGTAATTCGAGAACAGTTGTACAGAAAAATTAGTGTTGTCTGTATATATTTTCTTTAATTAAAGATAGATCCACTGGTTGTCTGATTGTGGTTGGTTTCCTGAAGGAAAGCCTTCCTATGCTGGTCAACATCTGAACTGAAAATCCGAACGAGTATGCTGAATAATGCAGTTTACATGACGGATACATGGCGTCAACTCTTAAGTAGCAGGCCGATGTACAAGAACTGAGTGGTAAAACAAACTATATGGCAATTGAACTAAAAGTGTTTCGGAAAGTTAAAATTTTCAGCAGTAATCCATCCAGGTCTCACGAGCCGGAGTCCGTGACGGAGAAAACAGAACGACGAAAAAATAGGCGGAAAATTTGCCTCTTTAGTATTAGAGAAGATAGTAAAAAAAATAAAAAAAATAGTATTAGAGAAGATAGATTTATTTATCGGTTAATCTAACAAGGGGACGTGCCCCACAAAGTAATTCCATCCAGCGCTTCCCCGTATTGGAGAGGGACCAAATCATGTATGCATGCACGGAATCTTTCCTTAATCCGAAACTTCAAAATAAATTATCTCTTAAACCGTTAATCCAAATGACGATCCGTTTTCACCGTTGGGTTTGTCTCGATGAGTACTTTAAAACAAGATCCCATCTTAATATGTTTTGACAAACTTTTTTTTTCGTAGTCAGTTGCCAGGCTATAATACTGTAGTTACCATATTAGTGATTAACAATTACCATCCAAATAATACATAGTAACCAGATAAATTTTAGATGTTTTTTATCATAACCATGATGTACATGTCCATATTGTTTCACGAACCTTTTTTTTCGTCGCCAGTTACCAGGTTTTAACATTGTAGTTACCATATTAATAGTTAATAGTTACCATCTAAACAACACACAGTTACCAGATTATTTTCACATGTTTATTTGTCATAGCGATGATCTACAAGTCAGTAGTGAGTATTCGATCCACTCTGAGCACCAAAAATACGTGATTAGTATCAGAAAAGGCTTACATTGGTAAGCAGCAAAGTGAAAAAAAATCTGGCAACCATTTGATTTTAACCTGGTAAGCAACTTGACTATACCTAGTGACCAAGTGGTGACCAAGTGATTGTAATCTGGCAACTAGTGTTGGAAAAAAGAGTTATCAGAACATATCAACATTGGATCTAGTTTCGAATATCTCGTCGCGAAAAAGCTAACCGTGAAAACGGATCTGAATTTTGACATACGGTTAAAGAGATAAAACATTTTAAAGTTCGGAAATCAAAAGAAATCCCACGTGGCAGGTACTGCATGCATGGAGTATTTAACCAAAAACTACCACATTTCATGAAAACGTGTCCAGAAACTACTACTTTACAAATTTATGCCAAAAACTACCATTTTTTTACTAACTCGTAGCAAAAAACTACCACTTTCGGAAAATGACCAGTTTAGAAGATTTAAACACGTTTATGACAAGTGGGGCCCACCGTCAGGGCTGACGTGGCAAGTCAACAAGCGCACGAGATGACGGTGAGCACGCCCGGCGGCCAGCATGCGGCCGCGACCCGCACACCCGGCGGCAGCACGCGGTGGCGACGCCCAGATCGGGCACTCCGACGGACGCACGCTGCTCGACCGCACGCGGCCACCCAGCGCTAGCTTGCTAGCACCAACGAGCAAGTATGCATGGCTTGCCGACCAGCCAGCGCGAGCACGCATGCATGCGGCTGCGCAACCAGCGCGAGCACGTACGCACGGCTTGGCGACCGGCCAGCGCGAGCATGCGGCTCGGCGACCAGCGCGTGCTCGCGGCCTGCGCGCGGCTCGACGGCTGCGCGAGCACCCACGGGACGGCTGCGGCGGCCCGCCCGCACTTCTGCACGCGACAGCTACGGCGGCGAGCTCGGATGCCGGCCCGCACGCGACCGCAACGGCGGCCAGCCCGCCCTCCCGCGCTCCCGCACGCGACGACGATCGGCCAACGCGACCAGCACGTGCTCGCGGCCTGCGCGCGGCTCGACGGCTGCGCGAGCACCCTCGCGGCCGCCGTCTCACGCCTGCTCCGGCGCTCCCTCCGTCATCCTCGACCCGGCAGCCTCTAGGTGGGCGACATGGACGACACAAGTGCTCGCCGTGGGGCACGAAGACGAGGTGTTCGTTGAAATGGGCAAGAGAATATAGGAGGAGGAGGAAGAAGAAGAGAGATACTGACGTGTGGGGCCCACTTGTCATAATGGTCAACTTAACAGTCAAAATAAACGGTGTTGACTTTCCTGCCACGTCAGCCCTGATGGGTGGGCCCCACTTGTCATAAACATGTTTAAATCTTCTAAACTGGTCATTTTCTGAAAGTGGTAGTTTTTTGCCACGGATTAGTAAAAAAGTGATAGTTTTTGGCATAAATTTGTAAAGTGGTAGTTTCTAGGCACGTTTTCATGAAATCTGGTAGTTTTTGTTTAAATACTCGCATGCATGCATGTATTGCTAGGTTACCATATTAAAACCGTGCCCACGGAAAGCTAATCTAGGTCCTAAATTTGTTATAGTTGTGGGAATATAAAAGTCAGACGATCTCGTTCCCATCGGTCCCATCCATCCACACAGCCGCCTCTCCTCTAGTCCTCTCCTATGAAACACCGATACGTCAAAAACTGGTGTATCCCCGTACCGGACGGCGCCGATACGCCGATACACAGGATACGGCGTCGATACGAGTATCTCAGAGGTATCGTGATTTCCGAATTAAAAAGAAAAGAAAATAAATCCGATACTCAGCTGGCACGCCGTCGGGAGCTCCTAATCGGCGCTTTCAGCGCCGGTTAGGAGAACTGGCGCCTGCAGCGCTCGTAGCTGGGCTGTTTCTGCAATCAGCCCATGTTCGTTCGACGCTGAAAAAAATTTATTTCGGTTACTGGGAATAACAGGACTCGAACTCCTCTCGCCAGCAACAACAGCAAGTCGCAATAACCACTAGACCGGGCACCCCTTGGCGGCCAATATCTGGAAAGAGCTCTATTTGACATTCTCCTAGTACAGCATTAAGATATACTATTATATACCTTATATAAATTATATGAAAAGAAACGTAAACTTTGAAAAGAAATTCAAGGAACTTTTTAAAACCATGAATTTTTAGAAAAATTCAAAAAATTGAAAAGATTCGTACAAATTGAAAAGAGTTCATAAATTTGAGAAAACTTCACAAAATTGAATTTTTTTTCATGAAATTTCGAAATAAGTTCACAAATTTGAAAAAAATTCATCGAATATGAAAAAAGTTCGTCGAATTTGAAAAACGTTCATCAAATTTGAATAAAAAGTTCATCCAATTTGAAAAAAGTTCATCGTAATTGAAAAAAAGTTCACCGAATTTGAAAAAATAATTCATCGAATTTGAGAAAAAGTTCGTGCAACTAAAAAAAAGTTCATCGGATTTGAAAAAAGTTCATCAAATTTGAATAAAAAGTTCATCCAATTTGAAAATAGTTCATCGTAATTGAAAAAAAGTTCACCGAATTTGAAAAATAGTTCATCGAATTTGAAAAAAAGTTCGTGCAATTAAAAAAAAGTTCATCGGATTTGAAAAAAGTTCATCGATTTTGAAAAAAGTTCATTGATTGTGAAAAAAGTTCATCAAATTTGAAAACAGTTCACTGATTTTGAAAAAGTTCATGCACTTGAGAGAAAAAGCAAAAATAATAAAGGAAAAGGAAAAAAGATTAAAGAAAAGAAAACAACAAAAACCGGTCTAGGAAAAGAGCAGAACGAAAAAAGAAAAAAAAAACGGCTGACGAAAGTATAAAAGAAAGAAAAGAAGTTTGTTATCACGTCAGTTGGAGTGTCTGGTTGGTTAGTTCGATTTGTGCTTAACCTCGAGGTCTTGTGTTCGAATCTCCACGAGCTCCTGTTTTTGCGTTTTTACCAGAAAAAAAGCTCGTAATGGGCCGGCCCAGCGTGAAAGACTAGTGTGCGCCGGTTTGCAGATATTACTAGAACGGGCGCCACGGGCGCCAAATAGGATTCGCGAACGCCGTCGACACGCCCGAGATACGGGGACGACGGAAGCACAGCCAGAGCCCAGTAGAAGCCCACTCCTAACCCTAGACAGGTACCTACCGTTCCTCATCTCCTCGATCGAAAGACCAGCGACTACTCGATCTAGTCCCGCGACGCGGTCCTGTGCACGCGCCGCCACCGCCGCCTGGAGTCGTCGCCGCCGCCACTACCTGGAGTCGTTGCCGCCGCTGTCGCCGCCACCCGTTGCTGAATCTGCATCGGCAGCAAGCATGGTAACTTTCTGCTGCCGCCTGCCGCTGCCGCTGCGTGCTAGTTAACATGTGCTGCCTTCCGTGCTCCTCTAATTATTGTTGAGTGCCTGAGTTGCTACCGAGCTGCTGTTGTTGCTGCCATTAGTCGCGACTCGCGAGTCACAACTGAAGATATTTTTTCACATGGTTCCTGCTGCTGACCAATGTTAAAAGAAAAAGTTGCCGCTGACCTGTTGTTGTTGCTGGCTTGCAGCTACTGCTAGGGAGGTAAATTCGACATGGCATCAGCAGGAAGTGGCATGGCAGCCAGCCAATCTTCAGTTGGCAGTATGCAAGCGACAGTATGGATGCTGATGTCGTAGGTGAAAAGGCTGGGCATGCTTGTTGAGTGTTATGTGATCATGTCTATCCCAAATTGACAAATTCTAATACCATCATATGATGTATTTTGCATACACCACGAAGATTGAGGACATTATGATCATTCACGACTTGAAAAGAAGCATGGCCCCAACCAATGGGGCAGTATTTTGATCTCATCTCATGCATTCAATTATTTTTTGTCTTTATTACATGTCATTTTATTAATTATTTCTATATACTTGCCGTATCGCCGTATTGCTGTTTCTAGAAATTGCCGTATCCCGTATCCCCGTACCCGTATCGCCGTATCCGTGTCGCCGTATCGGTGCTTCATAGGTCCTCTCCGCGGCCGCTAGGGTTTGCTCTCCTCTCTGCCGCCCGCAGCTGTTTACCTTCCGGCGTCGGGCTCGTCGCCGTCTGGTAAGTGCTTCTCCTCGTACTTTTTTTTGTCTCTGCTGTTTCGCCCTCCCAATCGACTGCCCAGAGCCCCACGGCGCGACCCCTTGTGCCCTTCCGGGTTCTGCCGAACGGCGCTGCCCTCCAGTCCTCATCGGTACCTCGAGCAGGGAAACTCGAAGTCGGCGTCCTGCCGTATCAACTCCGCCGATCCCCATAGTCTTTCCGCCCGCCGCCAGGTCGGGTTAGGCCCTTCGCCGTCTCAGATCCCCCTCTCCTCACCTTAGCTTTTCCTCCTTGTCTCCGCCCCCATAGTCTTTCCGCCCGCCGCCGCCAGGTCTTTCCGCCCGCCGCCAGGTCGGGTTAGGCCCTTCGCCGTCTCAGATCCCCCTCTCCTCACCTTAGCTTTTCCTCCTTGTCTCCGCCCCCATAGTCTTTCCGCCCGCCGCCGCCAGGTCGGGTTAGGCCCTTCGCCGTCTCAGATCCCCCTCTCCTCACCTTCGCTTTTCCTCCTCTCCGCCCCCGCGAGGTCGGATTAGGCAGGCCCATCGACGTCTCCTTTGGCATATCTTATTAGTCGCTAACAGAACGATTTATTTTGTCTTTTTATTAAGCAAACTACGCTTGGGGGTTAGCCACCTGAATTCATTCGTTTCTATTAAATGAAATTTATTTATTTTATCTATTATTATGCAGGAGATGATGATATCCAAAATGCATGATATGCTTTTGCCAGTGTTCTCTCTGTTCAAGTTTCGTTTGGATGCTCCACGTATCCACAGTATGTTCCTACTCATTTTGATGGGTCCAATTGTGCGGAGCTTGTTATTATGCATCTGTCTTTTTTCAGTACTATTCTAGACCAGATTTTATCTTCAGGATACTATGGCTGGAACAAAAACGTGGTGACTAAAAATTATTAGATTGACCTCTTGTGCACTCCATAATGATCTTTTAGCATTGATTTTTTTTGGTAGGCTCCTCACCGCTGTCTTGTCCACCTCATTGTGGAATGTCGTAGTAATTCTCAAAAGTTTGCACGGCAAGTAGCATATGAAGTATCAATGCTAAAGCAGATTTCAATATTTTATCAACAGTTACGTGGCATGGAAATAGTTTCTTGTTGACTTCTTTCCTTTGATTACTATTCATTGTGTACAGTTAAGTGGCATGGAACTGAAACCATACTTTGTTGTTGACTTATTTCATTGTGGACAGATTTTCCTTGTTAAGTTGAGATATTAGCATCTTACTAGATCTTGATTACTATTCATGTTATGGTGTCTTTTGATTTATCTTAGCTCAGCAGGACAAAGACATGAAGGGTTCATCCTTACACTAGTTTGATGCCAGCTGCCTACATTTACCAATATTTTTTAATATGGTTTAAGTTCATGCATATCTGATTTTATGAGTTTCAGTAGGCGTCATCAAGTCATGGGCTGTGGCTTCAATCCCCGGATTTTTTGTTTGCATGTGCTGTGCTGCTATGAAGCATTGTTTAGCAAACAATGTTTTGGGAATTTCTTCCCGTATCCAGGTTTGTTTTATTAGTTATATTGTGTATTTCTAAGAATTATGAGCACTTTCTGGGTGGTGTTCACTTCAGTTATGGTCAGGGTAGCTAAATTTTTTATGCTCCAATAAATGTCATAGATCTTTTTAGTGAACTTTTGGTGATAATATTGTCAGTGGGTTCGTTTTTAGTTTAATAGTTCAACTAATCTGATCTGCATTGTTATGCACAGCACGTGTTCCCACCCGCAGATGCTGCCTCCATGCTTTTCATTGGCGACACTGCAATATCTGGTTAGTAATAGAATAGAAGTTCTTTTGTTTGTGCCAAATTACATTTGCGGTTTGTTCTTCTGAAACTTGCAATGGTTATAGATATGTGGTTAGTAATAGAATAAAAGTAACATCAGCTTCACTATGACTTGTGCGTGTCAACTTCATTTGGCATAATCACCTGTATTTATAGTGAGACCTCAGTAAAATTTTCGCATCATTGCAGCTCTTTCTCTTGTTGGTGTACGAGGACGAAATAGTATTTATCAGCATTTTCTTATTCTTGTTGATCTAAGAGAACATTCTATCTTTTGTTTATTCTTTAGTATTAGTACTAGGGAAAAGTGCAGATTTGAAACTAGAACGTTTCCAATTCTTGTTCAGATGCGCCCTGCTTGCTTGGCTGTTTTACTTGCTCGGTTGCTCTATATGGGATCCATGCCACTCTTTTGCTGTTGCCGGTATGATTAAAAAAAATTTGTGGCCCAAGGGGCCGAGACAGTATGCACAAAGAAAAACAAATTATTTTGAAGTTTGAACTTCCTCTTGGATTAACTATTGTATTAAATTCTGCATATTGGAGCAGTTGCTGCATCACTCAGCACATAATATGGATTTCTGCTTTTTGGTTCCAGGTATATGTGTTGCACTTGCCCTCTGTATTGCTGTGCCAAGAGCTAGCAAGAACCGTTTCTTTAATTACGCATTTTTGCGATACACTGTAATTATCATCATAATGAACTGGTTTCAATCCACACAGGTGAGTTATGCTACTTGAGTTGCACCTGATATTATCTTGAAAATAAAATGCCTTGTTCTATATGCTCATCTCATCTTTTTTTTTTCAGGGTGGGGGGCAGCCTGCTCTACAATACGTTGCTTGTGGCGTGATTAGTTTTGTTGCTGTTCACTATTTGTGGAATGTAGAAGTAAAACAGGTAAGGTCGGTCCATATTGTTGTTTGTACTATAGATATGCCTATTGCCAGTCCCAATTGTGTGGTGGTTGATGACATTCTGTAGTGACATATCCTATTTGCTAATATCTCTTTTTTTCCCCTCGCTTGAGGGTGACAACAATCAGCCGATGAGTGAAGTGTGGGATTGGAACATGTATGGAACCGAACTGAAGTTTCATGGATGGTTTATTAACACTGCCAATGAGGATGGTGACGGAGGTGAGGATGGTGACGGAGGTGAGGATGATGCTTCATTTGCCTCGGAGGATTCCGATGATGAAGTTTTGACGGGGGTGTCAATTTTACGTGCGGTGCAAGTGTTGGCCATTCGTGCAAACTTCCGTATCAGCCGTATCAACGCCCATGACTGGTACCAAAGTGCAGTCATCTATTCGGCGCTCGAGGGGGAAGTACAAGAGGTATACACTAGCTACCGTATGTTATATCTACTACATGCTTTATGCCTCTTTACATGCATTATATATTGTAATAAATTAAAATCCTTCACATTCATGCTTTCATGTGTAGGAAGGAATGGATTTGGTACTCACTGGACCATATAGGATACTACAGGCTTACGGTGCCTTTTTCTTGGAGGTTTTCACAGAAGACCTGGTTTTCACAGAAGACGATGAGGGGTCTTCTACTGATGATGAGGGGTCTTGGGGCGGTCATTTCTGCCGAGGCTGGAGTGTTACTGAGCCTGATGAAGTTGAGGAATTCACACAAACCATCTATGGAGGCCTTGGCCGCAAGTTGGAGATCACATACTTGGTGATTCCGGAAGCAGTTGAGACCTATGTTGAGGTCAGGTTGAACCTCAAAGACTTCGGTTCGAGAAGCCGCTCTGTGTATGGTAGCGTCAAGGCAATTGCCATTGACTATGGGAGCAAAAGCGTCAATCTCTTCAGTTTTGAACGAGGCAGTAGCTTGTCCCTGCCCTGTGGTTCCACGTGCATTCTTCCACTGGGACCACACATGATTGCATTGCCTGATCGTAGACAGTACAAACTCCACATAGAGGTGGACCTAAGAGTAATCACAACCTGTGACAGCCAAGAAGAGGACAAGAATTTGAAATTCTGTCTAGACTGCAGCCGTAGAATTAGGAGTGAAGAACGTCTAGAGTTGCCCCGTAAAATTAGGACTCAAAAAAGAGAATTCGATGGTGATCAAGTTGAAGTGAAGGTCATCTGGGTCCTAGAAAAATTCTTCTAGATCCTAGAAAAATTCGTCTAAGAAAGGAGCTAGAAGCGAAATAAGTGAAGGAAGGCATGTGCCACATCTGGAACTTTGTCTATGTTTGCCAGATCATATTATCTATTTCCTTGTGTTTGATCTATTCATGCCATTTTATTTGAACTGAACTTGGGTGAGTGGGAAACCAAGAATAGTAAAAGAGTCTTTCGTATTCATTAGTGAATATTTATATTCGGCAATGTACTGTGATTAGTAATTCTAATAAGCCATTGCAATTAATTTTAGAGAAGCACGAAGCGTCCAAATAAACCAGACCAGTAGGCAGGGATGCAAGGGAACCGAATACCTCAATTTTAGCATCATCTTCCTGCTGTTATAAAACTAAAATAATTGTGAAACTGCATGCTACCATTACTCAGCAATCAAGAGTCCTTAATTAATGGCTATATATTTTCCTCTATTTTTGGTCAAACTTGACAAATTTTGACTTTAACAAAATCCTAAACGCGAAGTAAATAAAAAAGGAGTGAGTAGCAATCAGGCAACGTTGTTAGAAATGGTGTTGGCTAAGTGCACCTAAAGCTCATAGTTGGACAGCATACCGTTGCATTTTGATTTGATTTGGGAGCTAATTTAGCGACTATCCATATAGTCACTCTGATTTCGTTTTCGCTAATCTGGTCTAAACTCTGATTTCCTTAGCTTTGTGATCAGCTTTCCCTTGCTGGATAGCACTTCAACCTTTACATACATTTTTTTCATCATAATATCCCCGGACTAATTTTCAACAAGGTGTTTTCTGCAAGCACTGAAATTATCGGTAACGAGTAGTTTGATAGCAAGATAATTTGTAACAAGTTATAAATAGCAATAGTAACAAAGAGTGGAGCAAGTTGGCCCAATCCTTTTTATAGCAAAGGACAAGCCGGAACGATCTCTTATAGTAAGTAAAGCGTTCTCGAGGACACATGGGAATTTCATCTAGTCACTTTCATCATGTTTGTTTGATTCGCGTTCGCTACTTTAATAATTTGATATGTGGGTGGACCGGTGCTTGGGTGCTGTTCTTACTTGAACAAGCCTCCCACTTATGATTACCCCCTCTCGCAAGCATCCGCAACTACGAAAAAAGAATTAAGATAACTCTAACCATAGCATTAAACATATGGATCCAAATCAGCCCCTTACGGAATAGCGCATAAACTAGGGTTTAAGCTTCTGTCACTCTAGCAACCCATCATCTAATTACTACTCCACAATGCATTCCCTTAGGCCCAAAGATGGTGAAGTGTCATGTAGTCGACGTTCACATGACACCACTAAGAGAATCAACAACATACATATCATCAAAATATCGAACGAATACCAAATTCACATGATTACTTATGACAAGACTTCTCCCATGTCCTCAAGAACAAAAGTAACTACTCACAAGCCATAAACATGTTCATGATCAGAGGGGTATTGAATACCATAATAGATCTGAACATATAATCTTCCACCAAATAAACCAACTAGCATCAACTACAAGATGTAATCAACACTACTAGCAACCCACAGGTACCAATCGGAGGTTTTGAGACAAAGATTGAATATAAGAGATGAACCAGGGTTTGAGATGAGATGGTGCTGGTGAATATGTTGATGAAGATTGGCCCTCCCACGATGAGAGGATCGCTGGTGGTGTCGATGGCGACGATTTCTCCCTCCCGGAGGGAAGTATCCCCGCAGAATCTCTCCGCCGGAGAGCAAAAGTGCTCCTGCCCAAGTTCTGCCTCGAGACGGCGGCGCACCATCCTGAAATTCTTCTCTTTATTTTTTCTAGGGCAAAATGACTTATATACCAGAAAATGAGGGCCAGAGGAGGGCCAGGGGCCCCACAAGGTACCAGGGCGAGCCTGGGGGGGGGGGCGCCCTAGTGCCTCGTGGGCACCTGGGTGGCCCCCTCTGGTACTTTTTGCTTCCAGTATTTTTTATTTATTCCAAAATAATTATCCGTGAAATTTCAGCTCATTTGGAGATGTGCAGAATAGGTATCTTGACATAGCTTTTTCAGGTCCAGAATTCCAGCTGCCAGCATTCTACCTCCTTGTGTGAATCTTGCATATTAAGAGAGAAAAGGCATTAGAATTGCTCCAAAAAGTGTTATAATGATTAAAAACACTATAAATAACATTAGCAAAACATGATGCAAAATGGACGTATCAGGGTACTTCGGATGCCACCGTGACCGAGCATTCTTGGAAATAGTGTCAGAGCTTTCGGGATGCCATAAAAACTGTGTAGGCGATCTTTTGGTAGTGCGGGTACCTTGTTTTACACGGGGTAAGCACTTCAGATATGTAGTAGACTGGCTTCTGCACCTAGAGCTTGTGACCTTCTGCCTCTCGTTCAATGACGAGAACTGCACTGACCACCTGGTTTGTGGCCGAAATTTATAGCAGCGTTGGCTCACCTAAGCTGGGTGCTGCCAAGATGGGGTTGCTAGCCAGTAATGTTTTAATTTCCTCTAGTGCGGCTGCTGCTTCGCTAGTCCATTCGAAGTTTTTGGTCCGTTTAAGCAGCCTATAGAGTGGTAGGGCCTTTTCTCCAAGGCATGAAATGAAGCGGCTCAAGGCCGCCACGCAGCCGGCCAGTTTTTGGACGTGTTTCAGCTCGGTAGGAACCGCTAGCTGGTATAGTGCCTGGATTTTGGCCGGGTTAGCCTCTATTCCTCTATGGGAGACAATAAATCCGAGCAGCTTGCCCGTAGGCACTCCGAAGACGCATTTGTCTGGATTGAGCCGTATATCGATGGTCCGCAGACTGTCAAATGTTTGACGAAGGTCGTCTACTAGCTGGCTGACGTGTTTGGTTTTGATAACCACGTCATTCACATATGCCTCGACCGTTTTGCCAATCTGTTTTTCCAAACATGTTTGGATCATGCGCTGGTATGTGGCACCTGCATTTTTTAATCCGAAGGGCATTGTGTTGAAACAGAACGGCCCATAGGGGGTGATGAAGGCTGTGGCCGCTTGATCGGACTCCTTCATTTTAATTTGATGGTATCTGGAGTAGGCGTCGATAAAACACAGTGAGTCATGCCCGGCAGTGGCATCTATGATCTGGTCTATGCGGGGCAGGGGGAAAGGATCCTTGGGGCAGGCCTTATTTAGATCTTTGAAATCGACACACAACCGTCAGGATTTGTCTTTCTTAGGTACCATGACCAGATTAGCCAACCACTCGGGATGTTTAATATCTCGGATGAATCCGGCTTCGAGCAATTTTGCCAATTCTTCACCCATAGCTTGACGCTTGGGTTCGAAAAATTGGCGTAAATCCTGTTTGACTGGCTTGAAACCTTTAATTATGTTCAAGCTATGCTCAGCTAATTTTTGTGGGATCCCTGGCATATCTGAAGGGTGCCAGGCAAAGATGTCCCAGTTTTCACGCAGAAAATTGCGTAATGCCTCTTCGACCGCGGGGTCCAGCTGAGCTCCAATGGATGCCGTCTTGTTGGGATCTGTTGGATGCACTTGGAATTTGATGATTTCGCCTGCCGGTTTGAAAGATGTGGATTTGGGCCTTTTATCGAGGATTACGTCATCCTTGTCCACCGTTGAACGGAGCGCAGTCAATTCTTCAGCTGTGAGGGCTTCGGACAATGCTTCGAGGGCAAGCGATGCTGTTTTGTTCTCGGCCCGAAGAGCTCTGTCCGGATCACCTGTGACCGTGATCACACCGTTTGGCCTGGCATCTTAAGTTTCATATACCCGTAATGTGGGACAGCATGGAATCGTGCAAATGCGTCACGCCCCAATAAGGCGTGGTAGCCACTGCGGAAGGGCACAATGTGGAAAAGCAATTCCTTGGATCGATAGTTCTCGGGAGTTCCAAAGACTACATCAAGAGTGACTCGGCCACTGCAACATGCCTCCTTTCCGGGGATTATCCCTCGGAAGGTGGTGTGACTTTGCTCGATACGAGATCTATCGAACTGCATTTTGTCCAAGGTGTCCTCGTAAATGAGGTTTAACCCACTGCCGCCGTCCATTAACACCTTTTGGACTCGAAATCCATCCACTATGGGATCTAGGACAAGGGCGGCAGCAGCTCGGGTAGGGCGAGATCTCGGCTGGTCTTCTTCGCTGAAAGTGATGGGTGTATTTGTCCATGAGTCCATCGCCGCTACATGGTGAATTTGACCGAGCTCTCGAAGGGCTCTCCTCCTCTGATTCTTTGAGGAATACGTCTCGTAGATCGTTAGGATCTCGGCGTCATCATCCAAGGGCATTGCGGGATATCTATCTGAGTACGAGCCTCCGAGGATGGCTTCACCGCTCTTGGCCACTTGTCTGACCACCCAGCAAGCTCGAAGGCTATGAGTTGGGTTTGTGTTGAGCAGGACAGAGTGTATAGGGCATGGTTTATCCAGTAGTTCATCAAGAACCATTCTGGATCCTGCCAGGAGTTTTTTCTTTTTCTCGGACGGCTCATACTGAGCTGACCGGCGAGGGTGTGCGCGTTCTGTGCGCGCTCGTCTTGATTCTTTGGCATGGATTAACTCCGTTTGCTCTTGTTGAGCCTGCCAAGTATCCTCCATGGCACAGTATTTATATACCAAGTCTGATAACGCGGAGAAGTTTTGAATGTGGCGGCGGCCGAGGGCGTTTAAGATGCCTTTGTCTTGGCAGTTATGTCGGAAAGCCGCCAGGATTTCCATGTCGCTGTAGGGTAACACAGCAGAAAATAAAAAAATTCCGACCTACGCACCAGCCCAGGACCACTATGAAGATTCCATACAAGGTTTTGATCCGATCATTACCGACTCATAGCGCAGCGGAAGGAGAGTCGGTGGAGATCGTTGGTGCAGATCCCCGCAGCTAGGATTTACAACCTCCCAACCACGAGGATGTTCTCCCTCGTTTGCTCCTCGGACAGCCCTCCGGGAGGCGGTCGGACAGTCCCTCGGACGGTGTCACGGACAGCCCTCCGGGAGGACCCTCAAAACTCGGACGGTCACTCGGACAGCCCTTCAGGAGGACACTCGAACAGCCCCTCGGGCAAAAGATCGAACCTACGACCTCTCTACGGGGTTGCACACATACGGTGTCACCAATCCGGCAGGGCTTCGCCGTCCAGAACTAGTTCCCGGTGACTTTCTCTCAGACTCCCCGTCTAGTATTCAGTAGATAGATGACCCTTAAGCGTGTGACCCTATAGGTTCGGTGAAGTATAGACATGACCGAAACACTTTCCGATCAATGATCAACATCGAAGCCGTGGACACCCATATTGACCCCTATACCCACACGAATAAATATTTGAGTGAACCTCCAGTTGCCGTGTGCTATTCCTGTTGCTTTGCAATATGTTACAAACACCCGAGGTGATATTTATCGGCATCCCCGTGGATCAACAACTTGTCCACTATGCCAGTTACCTCGTTACCGGTTTTGTTCTCTTTTCTCGTTCCCGTGTTCCGGCATCCACTTTCCCATGAACCCGTAAGCCGCCGTAATAGCCACCCATTTATGGATGACGTTTAACAAACCCCAAAGTTCACAAAGCAAGCATGAAGAAACTCAACACTCTCATGGTCTAAGGAATTATGCAAATGTTAACTTTCTCTGTGTTATTAACCATTAACTTGTGACGAATGTATCTCACAGCATAACATCAATTTGGGTCGATTCAACACAAATGTTCTTCTAACATTGTGCCCTCAAAATTGCCAGCATAGTCATGCCCATGATCAGGAAAACAGAACCATCATGCAACACTTGAGCTAGTCTTAGAGGCCAGACTAGGAATACATTTTACCGTTTATAATTTCACACATGCATATGAGTCTTCCTCCGAGCCTCGTGGTTATTGTAGACTCGAGAACCATAGTAGTTATAGCATGGAATGTAAACATAATTATGAGCATGGAGATAAATAATAACATTTATTATTGCCTCTAGGGCATATCTCCTACAAACTCCCACTTGCACTAGAGTCAATAATCTAGTCAATGCTAATGCACTTTACACCTATGGCATACCGGTGTAAAATATGCTTCACTTGTGGTATAGTCTTTGTCTAACGGAGCTGACAACTTCAGGGCCGTGTGTATCTTTGCATATCCTCACGTTTTCATGCTTTCACAAAATTCATATTTTGTGTGGACTTGGCTTTGTATATATATGAATCACTGGTCAAACCGTGATTCCTCAGACTGAGCTATGGAGCAACTATCTGCAATAGTGTCCCATTGACCAAAGCCATTTTGGAACCATACTAAGTTCATGAATGAACTATATGATTCAACATCTTCTTTGTCACTTCCAAAGTGTCAACATACTTAGCATTTGTTATAGAATTCGCCATAGTAACCTGTTAGGAACAATTTCCAACTACCGTGCCACCATATCGTGTATTACACAAAACCCTTAACTTAAATCGAAAATCGCATGGAGCATTGATGTAACACCCCCATGTAATGAAGTACTTTTACTCCCTAATTACATTGCCATGTCATCATGATCATCTTAATTGAATTGCATTTAGGTAATAATCCAACTTAAATTTAAATTCAAATACAAGTCAAATTAATATTTCTTCAAACTGCAAAACTAAAGTGTTCGTAATTTTGCAAATATTCCCTAAGTAATTGTCAAGTTGAAACCAACTTCATTTGACTCACAAATAAATTCCTAGGAAATTAATAACTGGTCCAACAGCAAATAAAATGGCCTTCTCAAAATAAATAAATACTTAGACTATTCCAAATATTCTGAAACTCTTTGTGCCACTCCACAATGTTGCAATGGATTTATGTGCCAAGTTTCATATATAACAAAATTCGTTTGGTGGACCATCTATATGCAAAACAGCAGCTGAATTGAAAGACAGAAAAAGAAAAATACCTAAAAGCTACTATGCATCTGGGCTCTAGGTAACTACAGTGCGGCCTGGCCCAGGCCGACCGGCCTTTCATCAACCTCGTAACAGAGGAGGAGGCAGTGCCATGGCGTGGCCTCTGGCCGCCCGTCCACGCACCCGATGACGCCGTGTCAAGCATCCAGAGCATCCCCGACGTGGATAAGGTCTCCCCCAACCCGTTGGACAAACCCTAATCCCCATTCTTTCCCTCGTTCGCTCGCTCTCGTCAAATGTTCGTCGCCCGGGTGCTGCTCACCGCTATTGCCATCGTCGTCGCGGCCACTGGCCTCCCCACTCCCTGAGTTCATGTCCGAGAGCTCCGTCGTGGTCGGCTACATCACCATGCCGAAGGGCTCACGCTAGGAGACCCCGTACGCTCGGCATCGAGCTCATCTTCGTCGGTACATCGTCGGCGTCCGACGTCGTTTGCCGCGGCTTCGGTCCACCTCCGGCCTCCCCGACCACATCTCGGAGCTCGCGGTGAACCCCTCTTCCTATTCCCCACATTTTCCCCTTCGATCCGTCGCCGTAGCCCTCGCCTTGTACTCGTCATGGCCGCCCCGAAGCTCTGCGTACGCGTGTGTGCGTACTGCTGCCGTTTTGCTGCTGCTGCTGCTGCTCCATTGCCGCTGCTGCTCGCTGCCTACCGCTGCTGCTGCCGCCTGCTACTCGCTACTGCTTGCTGCTCCCCTACTGCCTACTACTGGCCATGGCCGTGTGCCCGTGTGTGTCTGTGTGTGCGTGGCATAGTGTGTGTGATGTGTGCGTGGTGTGTGAGTGTGTTGTGTGTGTGTGCAGCGTGGTGTGTGTGAGTGTGTTGTGTGTGTGCACGTGTGTGTGGGGCCAGCTAGGCCACTGCCTAGTCGGGCCGGCCCTATTAGTTTAGGTTTAATTATATCTTAGTTAGATTAATTAGGGTCTAATTAGTCTAATGTGTGTATGACATGTGGCCCCACTAGCTTAATTAAACTGTTAAAATTAATCCAAATGTTATAGTCTATGCCATGTGGGACCCCCCTGCACTATTTCCCTTTTGACTAGTCAAATTGACTTGGTCAAATTCGGATTAAAATAATTTCAGAAAATTCCAGAATATTATTAAAACTTTAAAAAATCATATAAAATAAACCGTAACTCGGATGAAAATAATTTATATATGAAAAATGATCAGAAAAATATGAAGAATCCGAATATGTAATCAAAATGGTTGACCATCACTTCTATCTAGATGAACATGGAACTTTTTGCCCGATTTCGATAAATAAATAGTGCATGACGTTAATGAAATAATTTCAGATAAATTCCTAAATTATCTAAAATAATTAGATAGACAATATATCACCCCTACATATTATTTAGGCATTACATAGGTGGCTACTACACACATGACATTTCCACACACCAAAGTAAACTATATATTACATGCATGATTAACTAGGATAAACGATCATCTGATCATCATCTACTTCTTGTGATGCTTGCTCTGCGTGTGGCTCGATCCGGCCTCGTCGATTTGGGTAACGAGGCACTTCCTCATGTCAAGAACAGTTCTTATTAGAAGTCCGTAGCAGCCACGTAAAACTTGCAACAACAAAGTAGAAACAAAGTAGAGGACGTCTAACTTGTTTTTGCAGGGCATGTTGTGATGTGATATGGTCAAGACATGATGTGATATATGTTGATGTATGAGATGATCATGTTTTGTAAAAGTTATCGGCAACTGGCAGGAGCCTTATGGTTGTCGCTTTATTGTATGAAATGCAATCGCCATGTAATTGCTTTACTTTATCACTATGCGTTAGCGATAGTTGTAGAAGCAATAGTTGGCGAGACGACAGCGACGCTACGATGGAGATCAAGGTGTCAAGCCGGTGACGATGGACATCATGATGGTGCTTTGGAGATGGAGATCAAAGGCACAAGATGATGATGGCCATATCATGTCACATATTTTGATTGCATGTGATGTTTATCTTTTATGCATCTTATTTTGCTTAGTACGGCGGTAGCATTATAAGATGATCCCTCACTAAGATTTCAAGGTATAAGTGTTCTCCCTGAGTATGCACCGTTGCGACAGTTCGTCGTGCCGAGACACCACGTGATGATCGGGTGTGATAAGCTCTACGTTCACATACAACGGGTGCAAGACAGTTTTGCACGTGCGGAATACTCGGGTTAAACTTGACGAGCCTAGCATGTACAGACATGGCCTCGGAACATTGGAGACCGAAAGGTCGAACGTGAATCATATAGTAGATATGATCAACATAGAGATGTTCACCATTGAAAACTACTCCATCTCACATGATGATCGGACATGGTTTAGTTGATATGGATCACGTGATCATTTAGATGACTCGAGGGATGTCTATCTAAGTGGGAGTTCTTAAGTAATATGATTAATTGAACTTAATTTATCATGAACTTAGTCCTGATAGTATTTGCATATCTATGTTGTAGATCAATAGCTCGCGTTTAGCTCCCTGTTTTATTTTTTGATATGTTCCTAGAGAAAAATAAGTTGAAAGATGATAGTAGCAATGATGCGGACTGGGTCTGTGATCTGAGGATTATCCTCATTGCTGCACAGAAGAATTATGTCCTTGATGCACCGCTAGGTGACGGACCTATTGCAGGAGCAGATGCAGACGTTATGAACGTTTGGCAATCTCGGTATGATGACTACTTGATAGTTTAGTGCGCCATGCTTTACGGCTTAGAACCGGGACTTCAAAAACGTTTTGAACGCCACGGAGCATATAAGATGTTCCAAGAGCTGAAATTGGTATTTCAGACTCATGCCCGTGTTAAGAGGTATGAGACCTCTGACAAGTACTTTGCCTACAAGATGGAGGAGAATAGCTCAGCTAGTGAGCATATGCTCAGAATGTCTGGGTACTACAATCGCTTGAATCAAGTGGGAGTTAATCTTCCAGATAAGATAGTGATTGACAGAGTTCTCTAGTCACTATCACCAAGTTACTAGAACTTCGTGATGAACTATAATATGCAAGGGATAACGGAAACGATTCCCAAGCTCTTCGCGATGCTGAAATCGGCGAAGGTAGAAATCAAGAAAAAGCATCAAGTGTTGATGGTTGACAAGACCACTAGTTTCAAGTAAAAGGGCGAAGGGAAGAAGGGGAACTTCAAGAAGAATGGCAAGCAAGTTGCCACTCCCGTAAAGAAGCCCAAAGCTAGACCTAAGCCTAAAACTGAGTGCTTCTACTACAAAGGGAATGGTCACTGGAAGCGGAACTACCCCAAATACTTGGCGGATAAGAAGGATGGCAAAGTGAACAAAAGAATATTTGATATACATGTTATTGATGTGTACTTTACTAGTGTTCATAGTAACCCCAGGGTATTTGATACCGGTTCAGTTGCTAAGATTAGTAACTCGAAACAGGAGTTGCAAAATGAACAGAGACTAGTTAAGGGCGAGGTGACGATGTGTGTTGGAAGTGATTCCAAGGTTGATAAGATCACCATCGCACCCTATACCTTCGAGATTAGTGTTGGACCAAAATAAATGTTATTTGGTGTTTGCGTTGAGCATGAATATGATTGGATCATGTTTATTGCAATACTGTTATTCATTTAAGTCAAAGAATAATTGTTGTTCTGTTTACATGAATAAAACCTTCTATGGTCATACACTTAATATAAATGGTTTATTGAATCTCGATCGTAATGATACACATATTTATAATATTGATGCCAAAAGATGCAAAGTTGATAATGATAGTGCAACATATTTGTGGCACTGCCGTTTAGGTCATATTGGTGTAAAGCGCATGAAGAAACTCCATGCGGATGGATTTTTGGAATCACTTGATTATGAATCATTTGATGCTTGCGAACCATGCCTCATGGGCAAGATGACTAAGACTCCGTTCTCCGAAACAATGGAGCGAACCACTGACTTATTGGAAATAATACATACCGATGTATGCGGTCCGATGAGTGTTGAGGCTCGCGGCGGGTATCATTGTTTTCTGACCTTCACAGATGATTTGAGAAGATATGGGTATATCTACTTAATGAAACACAAGTCTGAAACATTTGAAAAGTTCAAAGAATTTCAGAGTGAAGTGGAGAATCATCGTAACAAGAAAATAAAGTTTCTACGATCTGATCGCGGAGGCGAATATTTGAGTTACGAGTTTGGTCTTCATTTGAAACAATGTGGAATAGTTTCGCAACTCACGCCACCTGGAACACCACAGCGTAATGGTGTGTTCAAACGTCGTAACCGTACTTTATTAGATATGGTGCGATCTATGATGTCTCTTACCGATTTACCACTATCGTTTTGGGGTTATGCTTTAGAGACAGATGCATTCATGTTAAATAGGGCACCATCTAAATCCGTTGAGACGACACCATATGAACTGTGGTTTAGCAAGAAACCTAAGCTGTCATTTCTTAAAGTTTGGGGCTGCGATGCTTATGTGAAAAAGCTTCAACCTGATAAGCTCGAACCCAAATCGGAGAAATGCGTCTTCATAGGATACCCAAAAGAAACTATTGGGTACACCTTCTATCACAGATCCGAAGGCAAGATATTTGTTGCTAAGAATGGATCCTTTCTAGAGAAGGAGTTTCTCTCGAAAGAAGTGAGTGGGAGGAAGGTAGAACTTGATGAGGTAATTGTACCTTCTCTCAAATCAGAAAGTAGCTCATCACAGAAATCAGTTCCAGTGATGCCTACACCAACTAGAGAGGAAGCTAATGATGATGATCATGAAACTTCAGATCAAGTTACTACTGAACCTCGTAGGTTAACCAGAGCACGTTTCGCACCTGAGTGGTACGGTAATCCCGTTCTGGAAGTCATGTTACTAGACCATGACGAACCTACGAACTATGAGGAAGCAATGATGAGCCCAGATTCCGATAAATGGCTTGAGGCCATGAAATCTGAGATAGGATCCATGTATGAGAACAAAGTATGGACTTTAGTGGATTTGCCCGATGATCGGCAAGCCATTGAGAATAAATGGATCTTCAAGAGGAAGACAGACACTGATGGTAGTGTTACTATTTACAAAGCTCGACTTGTCGCAAAATGTTTTCAACAAGTTCAAGGTGTTGACTATGATGAGATTATCTCACTCGTAGCGATGCTTAAGTCTGTCCGAATCATGTTAGCAATTGCCGCATTTTATGAAATCTGGCAAATGGATGTCAAAACTGAATTCCTTAATGGATTTATTAAAGAAGAGTTGTATATGATGTAACCAGAAGGTTTTTTGTCGATCCTAAAGGTGCTAACAAAATGTGCAAGCTCCAGCGATCCATCTATGGACTGGTGCAAGCATCTCGGATTTGGAATATACGCTTTGATGAGTTGATCAAAGCATATAGTTTTATACAGACTTGCGGTGAAGCCTGTATTTACAAGAAAGTGAGTGGGAGCACTACAGCCTTTCTGATAAGTATATGTGTATGACATATTGTTGATCGAAAATGATGTAGAATTTTCTGGAAAGCATAAAGGAGTGTTTGAAAGGAGTTTTTCAAAGAAAGACCTCGGTGAAGCTGCTTACATATTGAGCATCAAGATCTATAGAGATAGATCAAGACGCTTGATAAGATTTTTTCAATGAGTATATACCTTGACAAGATTTTGAAGTAGTTCAAAATGGAACAGTCAAAGAAGGAGTTCTTGCCTGTGTTGCAAGGTGTGAAGTTGAGTAAGACTCAAAACCCGACCACGGCAGAAAATAGAAAGAGAATGAAAGTCATTCCCTATGCCTCAGTCATAGGTTCTATGAAGTATGCTATGCTGTGTACCAGACCTATTGTGTACTTTGCCATGAGTTTGGCAAGGGGGTACGATAGTAATCCAGGAGTGGATCACTGGACAGCGGTCAAAGTTATCCTTAGTTACCTAAGAGGACTAAGGAAATATTTCTCGGTTATGGAGGTGATAAAGAGTTCGTCGTAAAGAGTTACGTCGATGCAAGCTTTTACATCAATCCAGATGACTCTAAGTCTCAATCTGGATACATATTGAAAGTGGGAGCAATTAGCTAGAGTAGCTCCATGCAGAGCATTGTAGACATAGAAAAATTTGCAAAATACATACGGCTCTGAATGTGGCAGACCCGTTGACTAAACTTCTCTCACAAACAAAACATGATCACACCTTAGTACTCTTTGGGTGTTAATCACATGGCGATGTGAACTAGATTGTTGACTCTAGTAAACCCTTTTGGTGTTAAATCACATGGCGATGTGAACTAGATTATTGACTCTAGTGCAAGTGGGAGACTGAAGGAAATATGCCCTAGAGGCAATAATAAAGTTGTTATTTTATATTTCCTTATATCATGATAAATGTTTATTATTCATGCTAGAATTGTATTAACCGGAAACTTGATACATGTGTGAATACATAGACAAAACAAAGTGTCCCTAGTATGCCTCTACTTGACTAGCTCGTTAATCAAAAATGGTTAAGTTTCCTAACCATAGACATGTGTTGTCATTTGATGAACGGGATCACATCATTAGGAGAATGATGTGATGGACAAGACCCATCCGTTAGCTTAGCATAATGATCGTTAAGTTTTATTGCTATTGCTTTCTTCATGACTTATACATATTCCTTTGACTATGAGATTATGCAACTCCCGAATACCGGAGGAACACCTTGTGTGCTATCAAACATCACAACGTAATTGGGTGATTATAAAGATGCTCTACAGGTGTCTCCGAAGGTGTTTGTTGGGTTGGCATAGATCGAGATTAGGATTTGTCACTCCGAGTATCGGAGAGGTATCTCTGGGCCCTCTCGGTAATGCACATCACTATAAGCCTTTCAAGCAATGTGACTAATGAGTTAGTTGCGGGATGATGCATTACGGAACGAGTAAAGAGACTTGCCGGTAATGAGATTGAACTAGGTATAAGGATACCGACGATCGAATCTCATGCAAGTAACATACCGATGACAAAGGGAATGACGTATGTTGTCATTGCGGTTTGACCGATAAAGATCTTCGTAGAATATGTAGGAACCAATATGAACATCCAGGTTTCGCTATTGGTTATTGACCGGAGATGTGTCTCGGTCATGTCTACATAGTTCTCGAACCCATAGGGTCCGCACGCTTAACGTTCGATGACGATTTGTATTATGAGTTATGTGTTTTGGTGACCGAAGTTTGTTCGGAGTCCCGGATGAGATCACGGACATGACGAGGAGTCTCGAAATGGTCGATAGGTAAAGATTGATATATTGGAAGGTAGTATTCGGACACCGGAAGGGTTCAGAGTGTATTGGGTACATACCGGAGTACCGGAGGGGTTACCGGAACCCCCCGGGGAAAGATATGGGCCATATGGGCCATAGGAGGGAGGCTAACCAGCCCACAAGGGGCTGGTGCGCCCCCCACAAGGGAGGAGGCCGAATTGGATTAGGGAAGGGGGCGCCACCCCCCTTTCCTTCTCCTACTCCCTCTCCTTTCCCCCTTTCCCCCTCCATGAGAAGGAAAGAAGGGGGGGCGAATCCTACTAGGACTGGGAGTCCTAGTAGGACTCCCCCCTTATGGCGCGCTCCCTAGGGCCGGCCTCCTCCCTCTCCCTCCTTTATATACGTGGGCAGGGCACCCCTTGGAGACACAACAATTGTTCCAAGCCGTGTGCGGCGTCTCTCTCCACAGTTTGCTCCTCCGGTCATAGCGTCGTAGTGCTTAGGCGAAGCCTTGCGCGGATCACATCACCGTCACCGTAACCACGCCGTCGTGCTGACGAAACTCTCCCTCGACCCTCTGCTGGATCAAGAGTTCGAGGGACGTCATCGAGCTGAACGTGTGCTGAACTCGGAGGTGCCGTACGTTCGGTACTTGATCGATTGGATCGCGAAGACGTTCGACTACATCAACCGCGTTAATCTAATGCTTCCGCTTTCGGTCTACGAGGGTACGTGGACACACTCTCCCCCTCTCATTGCTATGCATCTCCTAGATAGATCTTGCGTGATCGTAGGAATTTTTTTGAAATTGCATGCTACGTTCCCCAACAGTTGCTATTGTAGAGAAATCAGTTTAAAGCAGCAAATTTTGAGCTGCTGTAGTGTTGACATCATGATGTTTCTTGGACCTTGGAAGGTCTTGCAGGTCGTGGTGTCGCCGACACACTACTTGTTCCAAGTATATCGGAACGGCCTGACGTTCCTGGCATGCACCCAAGTGGAGATGCCCCGTTGATGGCTATCGAGGTGTGCTCTTCATATTGCACTCTTTTGTCTTTAATTCATTGACATTTGATTCCTTAGAAGACACATACAACTATGTTGTAACTTCCCAAAGTTATCTGTCCCTGAAATAGCAGATAGCCTGTACCACAGCTTTTAACTTTTGCTAACTTTGGGTGTGCTAATATGATTTTTCGCATCCAGTTTCTCTCTTGTGTGGCGAATGTCTTGACAGATTACCTTGGAGATATAAATGAAGACACAATCAAGGTTAACTTTGTAATTGTTTATCAGGTATCTTTTCTTACTCCTATCACATTATAACTGTGAAACTGGTATTACAGTGTCACTTTACTTCATCGTAGGATAATTTTCTTTGATAGATTATGAAAAAAACTAAGCTTTAAAGTTTGGAAAATAAGATATCACACTAGAATTAGCAGTTCTACTATGGACAAATTGAATTGCATATAGAGAGCTACAAAGCTCGTGGAATTTCAATGCGTAGAACTATCTATTTGTTGGGAATTATTCGCTATATCTGTTAAGTTCATTCTGTTAAAGGAACATCAATCCAGGATGTCTATTGCATTTGAGACTTTAATCACAATCAGCAATTTTAATCGCTTGGTTGCTTGTGTTGTCCATGACTGGTAAAACTGGACTATTCATTTTAATGTAAGTTCTCTAAACAATATAATTCTTATATGAATCCAGATTCTAGATGAAATGATGGACAATGGCTTTCCACTCACTACCGAGCCAAACATCTTAAAGGAGTTGGTTGCCCAACCAAATATGGTCAGCAAAATGCTGAACATTATGACTGGTAAAAGTTCTACTATTGGTAACAAACTTCCGGATGCAACTGCTTCCTTTGTACCTTGGAGAACAACAATTGTCAAGGATGCAAGCAATGAAGTATATGTTAACATAGTTGAGGAACTAGATGCATGTGTGAACAGGTATTCCGACATTTCTCCTTTTAACCAATCTAGGTATAGTAAAGTTATTTCATGTGATCTATGAATTTGGATTTTTACACCCCTTTGATGCATGTGTGAACTCGTATTCTTAATTCGCACATTTAGATTTTGAAGTAATAGAAAATTCATCAAATATGTGACTGGCTTCTAGGACCTTAGGTCAACAGTGATGCACTGTTGAATTATCTGCAGGAAACTATGACTAGACTTCGGTATATCCAAAGTACCAACTAGTGAATATTCTATATTGTGTTCCAAATCTGCCATTAAATATGATATGTGTTACTACCTTCGTATCACGAAAACATGACATTGGAGGTTTTTTCAGAAAGCACACGAAAAGATGATGTTGGGGGATTTTAGGCATTCCATGGCTAGGTTTGTCCTTGTGTTATTGATGCTCCCAAAAAATGCAAGCGACAGAATTTGATCCTTGTACTTGTATGTCACCGTATTGGTCAATATGTGAAACCGCATCTATATTAAGTAGGAGCAAGATGGTGAACAAGCATGGCAGTTAACACCGCCTTGGTATCCGAATTGTTGTCTGAAACGTCAACTATTCGTGATATGGAAGGAGTACTAAATTTTGAACAAAAGGCCAAAATTAATACAGTAGGCGAAGTGGTGGTTAGCAATGTAGAAGTTCCTTTTTCTTTTGTGATGACTGATGAGAAGATCCAGCTACCCAACTTTGTTATCTTTTGACATCCACGGATCTGAAAGAATATTTCTTATGTTTGGCATCTTTACTGGTTGATTTTATTTGCAGAGAAGGGGTTCTAGTGAAATGTGAGGCATGTGGTGTAATTGAAGTGAATTCCAGTCTTCCAGGATTACCAGAATTGACCTTGTCATTTGCTAATCCCACCCTTATCAATGATGTGAGGTTCCACCCCTGTGTCAGATTCAGACCTTGGGAGTCCAATCAGATCCTATCATTTGTTCCTCCTGATGGGCAGTTCAAGCTTATGAGTTATAGGTGCATAAATATCTACTTCTAAATCTTACTATTGCTCCTATGTTTTTCCCATCTTAGGCTGTCTGTTATATGTTCTCATCGTTTGATCATAAATAATCAGGGTTAAGAAACTGAAGACCACACCAATTTATGTGAAGCCACGGTTATCATCTGATTCTGGGAATTGCCGTGTCAATGTGATGGTGGGGATACAGAATGATCCTGGAAAACCTATTGATTCTATAACAGTGCAGTTTCAGTTGCCTCCCCTGATTGCTTCTGCTGATTTGACCACAAACCATGGTACAGTCAACATCCTTGCTGATCAGGTCAGTACATTGTTTGCCATCACTTCTGTAACTTCACCTGTGCCATTTTTCGTCATCATGCGTCAAGCTACGACCTAATAAAGGAAGCTCGGAACTAGAAAAACCTAAACGATGTGCTGGTGAATCAATCATCATACACTATTATTAATATGATGTTTGGAATTTTCTAAACTTTAGAACACTACATATACCTCAAAATGTCTGTCTAATAGCATTTTATTTATTTATGCAGACATGTGTTTGGACAATTGGGCATATTCCTAAAGATAAAGCACCATCCCTCTCTGGAAATCTACGTCTGGAGGAAGGACTCGCTCATTTGCATGCATTTCCAACGTTTCAGGTGAAATTCAGGATTATGGGGGTAGCACTGTCTGGGCTTCAAATTGATAAACTGGAAGTGAAAAATACACCAAGCGCACCATACAAAGGTTTTCGAGCCCAGACTCAAGCTGGAAGGTATGAGGTCAGGTCCTAGGACTTCAAATTTTGCTCCGTGATTCAACATGGTGCCATAGCCCAGAACCGTGGGACTATCAAGGTATTCTTGTCTATCCATGGCCAGCATGGGTCTGTATGATGTTCAGGCTTGTAGACCTGGATCCATTTTTTCATGGTTGTTGCGAAAGCAACATAATCCTGCGTTCTGCTTGCAAAGGCGAAGACTGCTGAATGTGTAGATCCTTAGCGGCTGTTACATCAAGGTTTTGATTTCTACTGTACGGTCATGATCACCGCTGAATTCACATAGGCTAGAACTCAATTATTCTGCATATGCTCAGTCATGCCTGACTACCTACGGTTAGAAAACGCGGTGGTGTTTCCTTGTCAGGGTCACAGCTATTTGTGTGAAGTTGTAATTCGAGAACAGTTGTACAGAAAAATTAGTGTTGTCTGTATATATTTTCTTTAATTAAAGATAGATCCACTGGTTGTCTGATTGTGGTTGGTTTCCTGAAGGAAAGCCTTCCTATGCTGGTCAACATCTGAACTGAAAATCCGAACGAGTATGCTGAATAATGCAGTTTACATGACGGATACATGGCGTCAACTCTTAAGTAGCAGGCCGATGTACAAGAACTGAGTGGTAAAACAAACTATATGGCAATTGAACTAAAAGTGTTTCGGAAAGTTAAAATTTTCAGCAGTAATCCATCCAGGTCTCACGAGCCGGAGTCCGTGACGGAGAAAACAGAACGACGAAAAAATAGGCGGAAAATTTGCCTCTTTAGTATTAGAGAAGATAGTAAAAAAAATAAAAAAAATAGTATTAGAGAAGATAGATTTATTTATCGGTTAATCTAACAAGGGGACGTGCCCCACAAAGTAATTCCATCCGGCGCTTCCCCGTATTGGAGAGGAACCAAATCATGTATGCATGCACGGAATCTTTCCTTAATCCGAAACTTCAAAATAAATTATCTCTTAAACCGTTAATCCAAATGACGATCCGTTTTCACCGTTGGGTTTGTCTCGATGAGTACTTTAAAACAAGATCCCATCTTAATATGTTTTGACAAACTTTTTTTTTCGTAGTCAGTTGCCAGGCTATAATACTGTAGTTACCATATTAGTGATTAACAATTACCATCCAAATAATACATAGTAACCAGATAAATTTTAGATGTTTTTTTATCATAACCATGATGTACATGTCCATATTGTTTCACGAACCTTTTTTTTCGTCGCCAGTTACCAGGTTTTAACATTGTAGTTACCATATTAATAGTTAATAGTTACCATCTAAACAACACACAGTTACCAGATTATTTTCACATGTTTATTTGTCATAGCGATGATCTACAAGTTAGTAGTGAGTATTCGATCCACTCTGAGCACCAAAAATACGTGATTAGTATCAGAAAAGGCTTACATTGGTAAGCAGCAAAGTGAAAAAAAATCTGGCAACCATTTGATTTTAACCTGGTAAGCAACTTGACTATACCTAGTGACCAAGTGGTGACCAAGTGATTGTAATCTGGCAACTAGTGTTGGAAAAAAGAGTTATCAGAACATATCAACATTGGATCTAGTTTCGAATATCTCGTCGCGAAAAAGCTAACCGTGAAAACGGATCTGAATTTTGACATACGGTTAAAGAGATAAAACATTTTAAAGTTCGGAAATCAAAAGAAATCCCACGTGGCAGGTACTGCATGCATGGAGTATTTAACCAAAAACTACCACATTTCATGAAAACGTGTCCAGAAACTACTACTTTACAAATTTATGCCAAAAACTACCATTTTTTTACTAACTCGTAGCAAAAAACTACCACTTTCGGAAAATGACCAGTTTAGAAGATTTAAACACGTTTATGACAAGTGGGGCCCACCGTCAGGGCTGACGTGGCAAGTCAACAAGCGCACGAGATGACGGTGAGCACGCCCGGCGGCCAGCATGCGGCCGCGACCCGCACACCCGGCGGCAGCACGCGGTGGCGACGCCCAGATCGGGCACTCCGACGGACGCACGCTGCTCGACCGCACGCGGCCACCCAGCGCTAGCTTGCTAGCACCAACGAGCAAGTATGCATGGCTTGCCGACCAGCCAGCGCGAGCACGCATGCATGCGGCTGCGCAACCAGCGCGAGCACGTACGCACGGCTTGGCGACCGGCCAGCGCGAGCATGCGGCTCGGCGACCAGCGCGTGCTCGCGGCCTGCGCGCGGCTCGACGGCTGCGCGAGCACCCACGGGACGGCTGCGGCGGCCCGCCCGCACTTCTGCACGCGACAGCTACGGCGGCGAGCTCGGATGCCGGCCCGCACGCGACCGCAACGGCGGCCAGCCCGCCCTCCCGCGCTCCCGCACGCGACGACGATCGGCCAACGCGACCAGCACGTGCTCGCGGCCTGCGCGCGGCTCGACGGCTGCGCGAGCACCCTCGCGGCCGCCGTCTCACGCCTGCTCCGGCGCTCCCTCCGTCATCCTCGACCCGGCAGCCTCTAGGTGGGCGACATGGACGACACAAGTGCTCGCCGTGGGGCACGAAGACGAGGTGTTCGTTGAAATGGGCAAGAGAATATAGGAGGAGGAGGAAGAAGAAGAGAGATACTGACGTGTGGGGCCCACTTGTCATAATGGTCAACTTAACAGTCAAAATAAACGGTGTTGACTTTCCTGCCACGTCAGCCCTGACGGGTGGGCCCCACTTGTCATAAACATGTTTAAATCTTCTAAACTGGTCATTTTCTGAAAGTGGTAGTTTTTTGCCACGGATTAGTAAAAAAGTGATAGTTTTTGGCATAAATTTGTAAAGTGGTAGTTTCTAGGCACGTTTTCATGAAATCTGGTAGTTTTTGTTTAAATACTCGCATGCATGCATGTATTGCTAGGTTACCATATTAAAACCGTGCCCACGGAAAGCTAATCTAGGTCCTAAATTTGTTATAGTTGTGGGAATATAAAAGTCAGACGATCTCGTTCCCATCGGTCCCATCCATCCACACAGCCGCCTCTCCTCTAGTCCTCTCCTATGAAACACCGATACGTCAAAAACTGGTGTATCCCCGTACCGGACGGCGCCGATACACAGGATACGGCGTCGATACGAGTATCTCAGAGGTATCGTGATTTCCGAATTAAAAAGAAAAGAAAATAAATCCGATACTCAGCTGGCACGCCGTCGGGAGCTCCTAATCGGCGCTTTCAGCGCCGGTTAGGAGAACTGGCGCCTGCAGCGCTCGTAGCTGGGCTGTTTCTGCAATCAGCCCATGTTCGTTCGACGCTGAAAAAAAATTATTTCGGTTACTGGGAATAACAGGACTCGAACTCCTCTCGCCAGCAACAACAGCAAGTCGCAATAACCACTAGACCGGGCACCCCTTGGCGGCCAATATCTGGAAAGAGCTCTATTTGACATTCTCCTAGTACAGCATTAAGATATACTATTATATACCTTATATAAATTATATGAAAAGAAACGTAAACTTTGAAAAGAAATTCAAGGAACTTTTTAAAACCATGAATTTTTAGAAAAATTCAAAAAATTGAAAAGATTCGTACAAATTGAAAAGAGTTCATAAATTTGAGAAAACTTCACAAAATTGATTTTTTTTTTCATGAAATTTCGAAATAAGTTCACAAATTTGAAAAAATTTCATCGAATATGAAAAAAGTTCGTCGAATTTGAAAAACGTTCATCAAATTTGAATAAAAAGTTCATCCAATTTGAAAAAAGTTCATCGTAATTGAAAAAAAGTTCACCGAATTTGAAAAAATAATTCATCGAATTTGAGAAAAAGTTCGTGCAACTAAAAAAAAGTTCATCGGATTTGAAAAAAGTTCATCAAATTTGAATAAAAAGTTCATCCAATTTGAAAATAGTTCATCGTAATTGAAAAAAAGTTCACCGAATTTGAAAAATAGTTCATCGAATTTGAAAAAAAGTTCGTGCAATTAAAAAAAAGTTCATCGGATTTGAAAAAAGTTCATCGATTTTGAAAAAAGTTCATTGATTGTGAAAAAAGTTCATCAAATTTGAAAACAGTTCACTGATTTTGAAAAAGTTCATGCACTTGAGAGAAAAAGCAAAAATAATAAAGGAAAAGGAAAAAAGATTAAAGAAAAGAAAACAACAAAAACCGGTCTAGGAAAAGAGCAGAACGAAAAAAGAAAAAAAAAACGGCTGACGAAAGTATAAAAGAAAGAAAAGAAGTTTGTTATCACGTCAGTTGGAGTGTCTGGTTGGTTAGTTCGATTTGTGCTTAACCTCGAGGTCTTGTGTTCGAATCTCCACGAGCTCCTGTTTTTGCGTTTTTACCAGAAAAAAAGCTCGTAATGGGCCGGCCCAGCGTGAAAGACTAGTGTGCGCCGGTTTGCAGATATTACTAGAACGGGCGCCACGGGCGCCAAATAGGATTCGCGAACGCCGTCGACACGCCCGAGATACGGGGACGACGGAAGCACAGCCAGAGCCCAGTAGAAGCCCACTCCTAACCCTAGACAGGTACCTACCGTTCCTCATCTCCTCGATCGAAAGACCAGCGACTACTCGATCTAGTCCCGCGACGCGGTCCTGTGCACGCGCCGCCACCGCCGCCTGGAGTCGTCGCCGCCGCCACTACCTGGAGTCGTTGCCGCCGCTGTCGCCGCCACCCGTTGCTGAATCTGCATCGGCAGCAAGCATGGTAACTTTCTGCTGCCGCCTGCCGCTGCCGCTGCGTGCTAGTTAACATGTGCTGCCTTCCGTGCTCCTCTAATTATTGTTGAGTGCCTGAGTTGCTACCGAGCTGCTGTTGTTGCTGCCATTAGTCGCGACTCGCGAGTCACAACTGAAGATATTTTTTCACATGGTTCCTGCTGCTGACCAATGTTAAAAGAAAAAGTTGCCGCTGACCTGTTGTTGTTGCTGGCTTGCGGCTACTGCTAGGGAGGTAAATTCGACATGGCATCAGCAGGAAGTGGCATGGCAGCCAGCCAATCTTCAGTTGGCAGTATGCAAGCGACAGTATGGATGCTGATGTCGTAGGTGAAAAGGCTGGGCATGCTTGTTGAGTGTTATGTGATCATGTCTATCCCAAATTGACAAATTCTAATACCATCATATGATGTATTTTGCATACACCACGAAGATTGAGGACATTATGATCATTCACGACTTGAAAAGAAGCATGGCCCCAACCAATGGGGCAGTATTTTGATCTCATCTCATGCATTCAATTATTTTTTGTCTTTATTACATGTCATTTTATTAATTATTTCTATATACTTGCCGTATCGCCGTATTGCTGTTTCTAGAAATTGCCGTATCCCGTATCCCCGTACCCGTATCGCCGTATCCGTGTCGCCGTATCGGTGCTTCATAGGTCCTCTCCGCGGCCGCTAGGGTTTGCTCTCCTCTCTGCCGCCCGCAGCTGTTTACCTTCCGGCGTCGGGCTCGTCGCCGTCTGGTAAGTGCTTCTCCTCGTACTTTTTTTTGTCTCTGCTGTTTCGCCCTCCCAATCGACTGCCCAGAGCCCCACGGCGCGACCCCTTGTGCCCTTCCGGGTTCTGCCGAACGGCGCTGCCCTCCGGTCCTCATCGGTACCTCGAGCAGGGAAACTCGAAGTCGGCGTCCTGCCGTATCAACTCCGCCGATCCCCATAGTCTTTCCGCCCGCCGCCAGGTCGGGTTAGGCCCTTCGCCGTCTCAGATCCCCCTCTCCTCACCTTAGCTTTTCCTCCTTGTCTCCGCCCCCATAGTCTTTCCGCCCGCCGCCGCCAGGTCTTTCCGCCCGCCGCCAGGTCGGGTTAGGCCCTTCGCCGTCTCAGATCCCCCTCTCCTCACCTTAGCTTTTCCTCCTTGTCTCCGCCCCCATAGTCTTTCCGCCCGCCGCCGCCAGGTCGGGTTAGGCCCTTCGCCGTCTCAGATCCCCCTCTCCTCACCTTAGCTTTTCCTCCTTGTCTCCGCCCCCATAGTCTTTCCGCCCGCCGCCGCCAGGTCTTTCCGCCCGCCGCCAGGTCGGGTTAGGCCCTTCGCCGTCTCAGATCCCCCTCTCCTCACCTTCGCTTTTCCTCGTCTCCGCCCCCGCGAGGTCGGATTAGGCAGGCCCATCGACGTCTCCTTTGGCATATCTTATTAGTCGCTAACAGAACGATTTATTTTGTCTTTTTATTAAGCAAACTACGCTTGGGGGTTAGCCACCTGAATTCATTCGTTTCTATTAAATGAAATTTATTTATTTTATCTATTATTATGCAGGAGATGATGATATCCAAAATGCATGATATGCTTTTGCCAGTGTTCTCTCTGTTCAAGTTTCGTTTGGATGCTCCACGTATCCACAGTATGTTCCTACTCATTTTGATGGGTCCAATTGTGCGGAGCTTGTTATTATGCATCTGTCTTTTTTCAGTACTATTCTAGACCAGATTTTATCTTCAGGATACTATGGCTGGAACAAAAACGTGGTGACTAAAAATTATTAGATTGACCTCTTGTGCACTCCATAATGATCTTTTAGCATTGATTTTTTTTGGTAGGCTCCTCACCGCTGTCTTGTCCACCTCATTGTGGAATGTCGTAGTAATTCTCAAAAGTTTGCACGGCAAGTAGCATATGAAGTATCAATGCTAAAGCAGATTTCAATATTTTATCAACAGTTACGTGGCATGGAAATAGTTTCTTGTTGACTTCTTTCCTTTGATTACTATTCATTGTGTACAGTTAAGTGGCATGGAACTGAAACCATACTTTGTTGTTGACTTATTTCATTGTGGACAGATTTTCCTTGTTAAGTTGAGATATTAGCATCTTACTAGATCTTGATTACTATTCATGTTACGGTGTCTTTGGATTTATCTTAGCTCAGCAGGACAAAGACATGAAGGGTTCATCCTTACACTAGTTTGATGCCAGCTGCCTACATTTACCAATATTTTTTAATATGGTTTAAGTTCATGCATATCTGATTTTATGAGTTTCAGTAGGCGTCATCAAGTCATGGGCTGTGGCTTCAATCCCCGGATTTTTTGTTTGCATGTGCTGTGCTGCTATGAAGCATTGTTTAGCAAACAATGTTTTGGGAATTTCTTCCTGTATCCAGGTTTGTTTTTATTAGTTATATTGTGTATTTCTAAGAATTATGAGCACTTTCTGGGTGGTGTTCACTTCAGTTATGGTCAGGGTAGCTAAAATTTTTATGCTCCAATAAATGTCATAGATCTTTTTAGTGAACTTTTGGTGATAATATTGTCAGTGGGTTCGTTTTTAGTTTAATAGTTCAACTAATCTGATCTGCATTGTTATGCACAGCACGTGTTCCCACCCGCAGATGCTGCCTCCATGCTTTTCATTGGCGACACTGCAATATCTGGTTAGTAATAGAATAGAAGTTCTTTTGTTTGTGCCAAATTACATTTGCGGTTTGTTCTTCTGAAACTTGCAATGGTTATAGATATGTGGTTAGTAATAGAATAAAAGTAACATCAGCTTCACTATGACTTGTGCGTGTCAACTTCATTTGGCATAATCACCTGTATTTATAGTGAGACCTCAGTAAAATTTTCGCATCATTGCAGCTCTTTCTCTTGTTGGTGTACGAGGACGAAATAGTATTTATCAGCATTTTCTTATTCTTGTTGATCTAAGAGAACATTCTATCTTTTGTTTATTCTTTAGTATTAGTACTAGGGAAAAGTGCAGATTTGAAACTAGAACGTTTCCAATTCTTGTTCAGATGCGCCCTGCTTGCTTGGCTGTTTTACTTGCTCGGTTGCTCTATATGGGATCCATGCCACTCTTTTGCTGTTGCCGGTATGATTAAAAAAATTTTGTGGCCCAAGGGGCCGAGACAGTATGCACAAAGAAAAACAAATTATTTTGAAGTTTGAACTTCCTCTTGGATTAACTATTGTATTAAATTCTGCATATTGGAGCAGTTGCTGCATCACTCAGCACATAATATGGATTTCTGCTTTTTGGTTCCAGGTATATGTGTTGCACTTGCCCTCTGTATTGCTGTGCCAAGAGCTAGCAAGAACCGTTTCTTTAATTACGCATTTTTGCGATACACTGTAATTATCATCATAATGAACCGGTTTCAATCCACACAGGTGAGTTATGCTACTTGAGTTGCACCTGATATTATCTTGAAAATAAAATGCCTTGTTCTATATGCTCATCTCATCTTTTTTTTTTCAGGGTGGGGGGCAGCCTGCTCTACAATACGTTGCTTGTGGCGTGATTAGTTTTGTTGCTGTTCACTGTTTGTGGAATGTAGAAGTAAAACAGGTAAGGTCGGTCCATATTGTTGTTTGTACTATAGATATGCCTATTGCCAGTCCCAATTGTGTGGTGGTTGATGACATTCTGTAGTGACATATCCTATTTGCTAATATCTCTTTTTTTCCCCTCGCTTGAGGGTGACAACAATCAGCCGATGAGTGAAGTGTGGGATTGGAACATGTATGGAACCGAACTGAAGTTTCATGGATGGTTTATTAACACTGCCAATGAGGATGGTGACGGAGGTGAGGATGGTGACGGAGGTGAGGATGATGCTTCATTTGCCTCGGAGGATTCCGATGATGAAGTTTTGACGGGGGTGTCAATTTTACGTGCGGTGCAAGTGTTGGCCATTCGTGCAAACTTCCGTATCAGCCGTATCAACGCCCATGACTGGTACCAAAGTGCAGTCATCTATTCGGCGCTCGAGGGGGAAGTACAAGAGGTATACACTAGCTACCGTATGTTATATCTACTACATGCTTTATGCCTCTTTACATGCATTATATATTGTAATAAATTAAAATCCTTCACATTCATGCTTTCATGTGTAGGAAGGAATGGATTTGGTACTCACTGGACCATATAGGATACTACAGGCTTACGGTGCCTTTTTCTTGGAGGTTTTCACAGAAGACCTGGTTTTCACAGAAGACGATGAGGGGTCTTCTACTGATGATGAGGGGTCTTGGGGCGGTCATTTCTGCCGAGGCTGGAGTGTTACTGAGCCTGATGAAGTTGAGGAATTCACACAAACCATCTATGGAGGCCTTGGCCGCAAGTTGGAGATCACATACTTGGTGATTCCGGAAGCAGTTGAGACCTATGTTGAGGTCAGGTTGAACCTCAAAGACTTCGGTTCGAGAAGCCGCTCTGTGTATGGTAGCGTCAAGGCAATTGCCATTGACTATGGGAGCAAAAGCGTCAATCTCTTCAGTTTTGAACGAGGCAGTAGCTTGTCCCTGCCCTGTGGTTCCACGTGCATTCTTCCACTGGGACCACACATGATTGCATTGCCTGATCGTAGACAGTACAAACTCCACATAGAGGTGGACCTAAGAGTAATCACAACCTGTGACAGCCAAGAAGAGGACAAGAATTTGAAATTCTGTCTAGACTGCAGCCGTAGAATTAGGAGTGAAGAACGTCTAGAGTTGCCCCGTAAAATTAGGACTCAAAAAAGAGAATTCGATGGTGATCAAGTTGAAGTGAAGGTCATCTGGGTCCTAGAAAAATTCTTCTAGATCCTAGAAAAATTCGTCTAAGAAAGGAGCTAGAAGCGAAATAAGTGAAGGAAGGCATGTGCCACATCTGGAACTTTGTCTATGTTTGCCAGATCATATTATCTATTTCCTTGTGTTTGATCTATTCATGCCATTTTATTTTAACTGAACTTGGGTGAGTGGGAAACCAAGAATAGTAAAAGAGTCTTTCGTATTCATTAGTGAACATTTATATTCGGCAATGTACTGTGATTAGTAATTCTAATAAGCCATTGCAATTAATTTTAGAGAAGCACGAAGCGTCCAAATAAACCAGACCAGTAGGCAGGGATGCAAGGGAACCGAATACCTCAATTTTAGCATCATCTTCCTGCTGTTATAAAACTAAAATAATTGTGAAACTGCATGCTACCATTACTCAGCAATCAAGAGTCCTTAATTAATGGCTATATATTTTCCTCTATTTTTGGTCAAACTTGACAAATTTTGACTTTAACAAAACCCTAAACGCGAAGTAAATAAAAACGGAGTGAGTAGCAATCAGGCAACGTTGTTAGAAATGGTGTTGGCTAAGTGCACCTAAAGCTCATAGTTGGACAGCATACCGCTGCATTTTGATTTGATTTGGGAGCTAATTTAGCGACTATCCATATAGTCACTCTGATTTCGTTTTCGCTAATCTGGTCTAAACTCTGATTTCCTTAGCTTTGTGATCAGCTTTCCCTCGCTGGATAGCACTTCAACCTTTACATACATTTTTTTCATCATAATATCCCCGGACTAATTTTCAACAAGGTGTTTTCTGCAAGCACTGAAATTATCGGTAACGAGTAGTTTGATAGCAAGATAATTTGTAACAAGTTATAAATAGCAATAGTAACAAAGAGTGGAGCAAGTTGGCCCAATCCTTTTTATAGCAAAGGACAAGCCGGAACGATCTCTTATAGTAAGTAAAGCGTTCTCGAGGACACATGGGAATTTCATCTAGTCACTTTCATCATGTTTGTTTGATTCGCGTTCGCTACTTTAATAATTTGATATGTGGGTGGACCGGTGCTTGGGTGCTGTTCTTACTTGAACAAGCCTCCCACTTATGATTACCCCCTCTCGCAAGCATCCGCAACTACGAAAGAAGAATTAAGATAACTCTAACCATAGCATTAAACATATGGATCCAAATCAGCCCCTTACGGAATAGCGCATAAACTAGGGTTTAAGCTTCTGTCACTCTAGCAACCCATCATCTAATTACTACTCCACAATGCATTCCCTTAGGCCCAAAGATGGTGAAGTGTCATGTAGTCGACGTTCACATGACACCACTAAGAGAATCAACAACATACATATCATCAAAATATCGAACGAATACCAAATTCACATGATTACTTATGACAAGACTTCTCCCATGTCCTCAAGAACAAAAGTAACTACTCACAAGCCATAAACATGTTCATGATCAGAGGGGTATTGAATACCATAATAGATCTGAACATATAATCTTCCACCAAATAAACCAACTAGCATCAACTACAAGATGTAATCAACACTACTAGCAACCCACAGGTACCAATCGGAGGTTTTGAGACAAAGATTGAATATAAGAGATGAACCAGGGTTTGAGATGAGATGGTGCTGGTGAATATGTTGATGAAGATTGGCCCTCCCACGATGAGAGGATCGCTGGTGGTGTCGATGGCGACGATTTCTCCCTCCCGGAGGGAAGTATCCCCGGCAGAATCTCTCCGCCGGAGAGCAAAAGTGCTCCTGCCCAAGTTCTGCCTCGAGACGGCGGCGCACCATCCTGAAATTCTTCTCTTTATTTTTTCTAGGGCAAAATGACTTATATACCAGAAAATGAGGGCCAGAGGAGGGCCAGGGGCCCCACAAGGTACCAGGGCGAGCCTGGGGGGGGGGGGGGCGCCCTAGTGCCTCGTGGGCACCTGGGTGGCCCCCTCTGGTACTTTTTGCTTCCAGTATTTTTTATTTATTCCAAAATAATTATCCGTGAAATTTCAGCTCATTTGGAGATGTGCAGAATAGGTATCTTGACATAGCTTTTTCAGGTCCAGAATTCCAGCTGCCAGCATTCTACCTCCTTGTGTGAATCTTGCATATTAAGAGAGAAAAGGCATTAGAATTGCTCCAAAAAGTGTTATAATGATTAAAAACACTATAAATAACATTAGCAAAACATGATGCAAAATGGACGTATCAGGGTACTTCGGATGCCACCGTGACCGAGCATTCTTGGAAATAGTGTCAGAGCTTTCGGGATGCCATAAAAACTGTGTAGGCGATCTTTTGGTAGTGCGGGTACCTTGTTTTACACGGGGTAAGCACTTCAGATATGTAGTAGACTGGCTTCTGCACCTAGAGCTTGTGACCTTCTGCCTCTCGTTCAATGACGAGAACTGCACTGACCACCTGGTTTGTGGCCGAAATTTATAGCAGCGTTGGCTCACCTAAGCTGGGTGCTGCCAAGATGGGGTTGCTAGCCAGTAATGTTTTAATTTCCTCTAGTGCGGCTGCTGCTTCGCTAGTCCATTCGAAGTTTTTGGTCCGTTTAAGCAGCCTATAGAGTGGTAGGGCCTTTTCTCCAAGGCATGAAATGAAGCGGCTCAAGGCCGCCACGCAGCCGGCCAGTTTTTGGACGTGTTTCAGCTCGGTAGGAACCGCTAGCTGGTATAGTGCCTGGATTTTGGCCGGGTTAGCCTCTATTCCTCTATGGGAGACAATAAATCCGAGCAGCTTGCCCGCAGGCACTCCGAAGACGTATTTGTCTGGATTGAGCCGTATATCGATGGTTCGCAGACTGTCAAATGTTTGACGAAGGTCGTCTACTAGCTGGCTGACGTGTTTGGATTTGATAACCACGTCATTCACATATGCCTCGACCGTTTTGCCAATCTGTTTTTCCAAACATGTTTGGATCATGCGCTGGTATGTGGCACCTGCATTTTTTAATCCGAAGGGCATTGTGTTGAAACAGAACGGCCCATAGGGGGTGATGAAGGCTGTGGCCGCTTGATCGGACTCCTTCATTTTAATTTGATGGTATCTGGAGTAGGCGTCGAGAAAACACAGTGAGTCATGCCCGGCAGTGGCGTCTATGATCTGGTCTATGCGGGGCAGGGGGAAAGGATCCTTGGGGCAGGCCTTATTTAGATATTTGAAATCGACACACAACCGTCAGGATTTGTCTTTCTTAGGTACCATGACCAGATTAGCCAACCACTCGGGATGTTTAATATCTCGGATGAATCCGGCTTCGAGCAATTTTGCCAATTCTTCACCCATAGCTTGACGCTTGGGTTCGAAAAATCGGCGTAAATCCTGTTTGACTGGCTTGAAACCTTTAATTATGTTCAAGCTATGCTCAGCTAATTTTTGTGGGATCCCTGGCATATCTGAAGGGTGCCAGGCAAAGATGTCCTAGTTTTCACGCAGAAAATTGCGTAATGCCTCTTCGACCGCGGGGTCCAGCTGAGCTCCAATGGATGCCGTCTTGTTGGGATCTGTTGGATGCACTTGGAATTTGATGATTTCGCCTGCCGGTTTGAAAGATGTGGATTTGGGCCTTTTATCGAGGATTACGTCATCCTTGTCCACCGTTGAACGGAACGCAGTCAATTCTTCAGCTGTGAGGGCTTCGGACAATGCTTCGAGGGCGAGCGATGCTGTTTTGTTCTCGGCCCGAAGAGCTCTGTCCGGATCACCTGTGACCGTGATCACACCGTTTGGCCTGGCATCTTAAGTTTCATATACCCGTAATGTGGGACAGCATGGAATCGTGCAAATGCGTCACGCCCCAATAAGGCGTGGTAGCCACTGTGGAAGGGCACAATGTGGAAAAGCAATTCCTTGGATCGATAGTTCTCGGGAGTTCCAAAGACTACATCAAGAGTGACTCGGCCACTGCAACATGCCTCCTTTCCGGGGATGATCCCTCGGAAGGTGGTGTGACTTTGCTCGATACGAGATCTATCGAACTGCATTTTGTCCAAGGTGTCCTCGTAAATGAGGTTTAACCCACTGCCGCCGTCCATTAACACCTTTTGGACTCGAAATCCATCCACTATGGGATCTAGGACAAGGGCGGCAACAGCTCGGGTAGGGCGAGATCTCGGCTGGTCTTCTTCGCTGAAAGTGATGGGTGTATTTGTCCATGAGTCCATCGCCGCTACATGGTGAATTTGACCGAGCTCTCGAAGGGCTCTCCTCCTCTGATTCTTTGAGGAATACGTCTCGTAGATCGTTAGGATCTCGGCGTCATCATCCAAGGGCATTGCGGGATATCTATCTGAGTACGAGCCTCCGAGGATGGCTTCACCGCTCTTGGCCACTTGTCTGACCACCCAGCAAGCTCGAAGGCTATGAGTTGGGTTTGTGTTGAGCAGGACAGAGTGTATAGGGCATGGTTTATCCAGTAGTTCATCAAGAACCATTCTGGATCCTGCCAGGAGTTTTTTCTTTTTCTCGGACGGCTCATACTGACCTGACCGGCGAGGGTGTGCGCGTTCTGTGCGCGCTCGTCTTGATTCTTTGGCATGGATTAACTCCGTTTGCTCTTGTTGAGCCTGCCAAGTATCCTCCATGGCACAGTATTTATATACCAAGTCTGATAACGCGGAGAAGTTTTGAATGTGGCGGCGGCCGAGGGCGTTTAAGATGCCTTTGTCTTGGCAGTTATGTCGGAAAGCCGCCAGGATTTCCATGTCGCTGTAGGGTAACACAGCAGAAAATAAAAAAATTCCGACCTACGCACCAGCCCAGGACCACTATGAAGATTCCATACAAGGTTTTGATCCGATCATTACCGACTCATAGCGCAGCGGAAGGAGAGTCGGTGGAGATCGTTGGTGCAGATCCCCGCAGCAAGGATTTACAAACTCCCAACCACGAGGATGTTCTCCCTCGTCTGCTCCTCGGACAGCCCTCCGGGAGGCGGTCGGACAGTCCCTCAGACGGTGTCACGGACAGCCCTCCGGGAGGACCCTCAAAACTCGGACGGTCACTCGGACAGCCCTTCAGGAGGACACTCGAACAGCCCCTCGCGCAAAAGATCGAACCTACGACCTCTCTACGGGGTTGCACACATACGGTGTCACAAATCCGGCAGGGCTTCGCCCTCCAGAACTAGTTCCCACCGGAACCCAGACAGCCTTTCGGCTCTACGAAACTATTTTGTGGGAGGGAGAGAAGAAAGCCAGATCATGCATGGCATTTGTGAGAGAGTTAGAGTGAGTGTGGAGAGCTCCTCTCCACCTCTATTTATAGGGAAGGAGGAGGTGGTGGTGGCTGAAATTTCAGCCCAAAAGGTGGGTGGCCCCCACATGGAAGTGGCTCACAAAAAGCCACCAAACATGGGTGCTCCCTCCCAAAAAGCCACCAAACATGGGCTCCATTAAACATGGATGCTCCCTCCCCAAAAAGCCACCAAACATGGGCTGCCCCCCAAAGGGGGCGCCCCAACAAATCAGCCCACGAATCATGGGATCTTGTCCCCTCACGCTGGGACAAGATGTTTTCCGCGATCGTTTCTTCTGAAAAATTTCAGAAAATCCCAGAACATTTCCGGCACCCTCTAAAATCATTCTGGGCATGTTTCGAAACATTTCTGGTATGGTGGTTTAATTCCGAAACATTTTCGTTAACTCCGAAACACTTACGGTTTTCTCTCCGGAACTTTTCCGTCGTCTCCGAAACTTTTCCGGTTTTCTCTCCGGAACTTTTCAGTCGTCTCCGAAACTTTTCCGATGACTTTCTCTCAGACTCCCCGTCTAGTATTCAGTAGATAGATGACCCTTAAGCGTGTGACCCTATAGGTTCGGTGAAGTATAGACATGACCGAAACACTTTCCGATCAATGATCAACATTGAAGCCGTGGACACCCATATTGACCCCTATACCCACACGAATAAATATTTGAGTGAACCTCCAGTTGTCGTGTGCTATTCCTGTTGCTTCGCAATATGTTACAAACACCCGAGGTGATATTTATCGGCATCCTCGTGGATCAACAATTTGTCCACTATGCCAGTTACCTCGTTACCGGTTTTGTTCTCTTTTCTCGTTCCCGTGTTCCGGCATCCACTTTCCCATGAACCCGTAAGCCGCCGTAATAGCCACCCATTTATGGATGATGTTTAACAAACCCCAAAGTTCATGAAGCAAGCATGAAGAAACTCAACACTCTCATGGTCTAAGGAATTATGCAAATGTTAACTTTCTCTGTGTTATTAACCATTAACTTGTGACGAATGTATCTCACAGCATAACATCAATTTGGGTCGATTCAACACAAATGTTCTTCTAACATTGTGCCCTCAAAATTGCCGGCATAGTCATGCCGATGATCAGGAAAACAGAACCATCATGCAACACTTGAGCTAGTCTTAGAGGCCAGACTAGGAATACATTTTACCGTTTATAATTTCACACATGCATATGAGTCTTCCTCCGAGCCTCGTGGTTATTGTAGACTCGAGAACCATAGTAGTTATAGCATGGAATGTAAACATAATTATGAGCATGGAGATAAATAATAACATTTATTATTGCCTCTAGGGCATATCTCCTACAGACTCCCACTTGCACTAGAGTCAATAATCTAGTCAATGCTAATGCACTTTACACCTATGGCATACCGGTGTAAAATATGCTTCGCTTGTGGTATAGTCTTTGTCTAACGGAGCTGACAACTTCAGGGCCGTGTGTATCTTTGCATATCCTCACGTTTTCATGCTTTCACAAAATTCATATTTTGTGTGGACTTGGCTTTGTATATATATGAATCACTAGTCAAACCGTGATTCCTCAGACTGAGCTATGGAGCAACTATCTGCAATAGTGTCCCATTGACCAAAGCCATTTTGGAACCATACTAAGTTCATGAATGAACTATATGATTCAACATCTTCTTTGTCACTTCCAAAGTGTCAACATACTTAGCATTTGTTATAGAATTCGCCATAGTAACCTGTTAGGAACAATTTCCAACTACCGTGCCACCATATCGTGTATTACACAAAACCCTTAACTTAAATCGAAAATCGCATGGAGCATTGATGTAACACCCCCATGTAATGAAGTACTTTTACTCCCTAATTACATTGCCATGTCATCATGATCATCTTAATTGAATTGCATTTAGGTAATAATCCAACTTAAATTTAAATTCAAATACAAGTCAAATTAATTTTTCTTCAAACTGCAAAACTAAAGTGTTCGTAATTTTGCAAATATTCCCTAAGTAATTGTCAAGTTGAAACCAACTTCATTTGACTCACAAATAAATTCCTAGGAAATTAATGACTGGTCCAACAGCAAATAAAATGGCCTTCTCAAAATAAATAAATACTTAGACTATTCCAAATATTCTGAAACTTTTTATGCCACTCCACAATGTTGCAATGGATTTATGTGCCAAGTTTCATATATAACAAAATTCGTTTGGTGGACCATCTATATGCAAAACAGCAGCTGAATTGAAAGACAAAAAAAGAAAAATACCTAAAAGCTACTATGCATCTGGGCTCTAGGTAACTACAGTGCGGCCTGGCCCAGGCCGACCGGCCTTTCATCAACCTCGTAACAGAGGAGGAGGCAGTGCCATGGCGTGGCCTCTGGCCGCCCGTCCACGCACCCGATGACGCCGTGTCAAGCATCCAGAGCATCCCCGACGTGGATAAGGTCTCCCCCAACCCGTTGGACAAACCCTAATCCCCATTCTTTCCCTCGTTCGCTCGCTCTCGTCAAATGTTCGTCGCCCGGGTGCTGCTCACCGCTATTGCCATCGTCGTCGCGGCCACTGGCCTCCCCACTCCCTGAGTTCATGTCCGAGAGCTCCGTCGTGGTCGGCTACATCACCATGCCGAAGGGCTCACGCTAGGAGACCCCGTACGCTCGGCATCGAGCTCATCTTCGTCGGTACATCGTCGGCGTCCGACGTCGTTTGCCGCGGCTTCGGTCCACCTCCGGCCTCCCCGACCACATCTCGGAGCTCACGGTGAACCCCTCTTCCTATTCCCCACATTTTCCCCTTCGATCCGTCGCCGTAGCCCTCGCCTTGTACTCGTCATGGCCGCCCCGAAGCTCTGCGTACGCGTGTGTGCGTACTGCTGCCGTTTTGCTGCTGCTGCTGCTGCTCGCTGCCTACCGCTGCTGCTGCCGCCTGCTACTCGCTACTGCTTGCTGCTCCCCTACTGCCTACTACTGGCCATGGCCGTGTGCCCGTGTGTGTCTGTGTGTGCGTGGCATAGTGTGTGTGATGTGTGCGTGGTGTGTGAGTGTGTTGTGTGTGTGTGCAGCGTGGTGTGTGTGAGTGTGTTGTGTGTGTGCACGTGTGTGTGGGGCCAGCTAGGCCACTACCTAGTGGGGCCGGCCCTATTAGTTTAGGTTTAATTATATCTTAGTTAGATTAATTAGGGTCTAATTAGTCTAATGTGTGTATGACATGTGGCCCCACTAGCTTAATTAAACTGTTAAAATTAATCCAAATGTTATAGTCTATGCCATGTGGGACCCCCCTGCACTATTTCCCTTTTGACTAGTCAAATTGACTTGGTCAAATTCGGATTAAAATAATTTCAGAAAATTCCAGAATATTATTAAAACTTTAAAAAATCATATAAAATAAACCGTAACTCGGATGAAAATAATTTATATATGAAAAATGATCAGAAAAATATGAAGAATCCGAATATGTAATCAAAATGGTTGACCATCACTTCTATCTAGATGAACATGGAACTTTTTGCCCGATTTCGATAAATAAATAGTGCATGACGTTAATGAAATAATTCCAGATAAATTCCTAAATTATCTAAAATAATTAGATAGACAATATATCACCCCTACATATCATTTAGGCATTACATAGGTGGCTACTACACACATGACATTTCCACACACCAAAGTAAACTATATATTACATGCATGATTAACTAGGATAAACGATCATCTGATCATCATCTACTTCTTGTGATGCTTGCTCTGCGTGTGGCTCGATCCGGCCTCGTCGATTTGGGTAACGAGGCACTTCCTCATGTCAAGAACAGTTCTTATTAGAAGTCCGTAGCAGCCACGTAAAACTTGCAACAACAAAGTAGAAACAAAGTAGAGGACGTCTAACTTGTTTTTGCAGGGCATGTTGTGATGTGATATGGTCAAGACATGATGTGATATATGTTGATGTATGAGATGATCATGTTTTATAAAAGTTATCGGCAACTGGCAGGAGCCTTATGGTTGTTACTTTATTGTATGAAATGCAATCGCCATGTAATTGCTTTACTTTATCACTATGCGTTAGCGATAGTTGTAGAAGCAATAGTTGGCGAGACGACAGCGACGCTACGATGGAGATCAAGGTGTCAAGCCGGTGACGATGGAGATCATGACGGTGCTTTGGAGATGGAGATCAAAGGCACAAGATGATGATGGCCATATCATGTCACATATTTTGATTGCATGTGATGTTTATCTTTTATGCATCTTATTTTGCTTAGTACGGCGGTAGCATTATAAGATGATCCCTCACTAAGATTTCAAGGTATAAGTGTTCTCCCTGAGTATGCACCGTTGCGACAGTTCGTCGTGCCGAGACACCACGTGATGATCGGGTGTGATAAGCTCTACGTTCACATACAACGGGTGCAAGACAGTTTTGCACGTGCGGAATACTCGGGTTAAACTTGACGAGCCTAGCATGTACAGACATGGCCTCGGAACATTGGAGACCGAAAGGTCGAACGTGAATCATATAGTAGATATGATCAACATAGAGATGTTCACCATTGAAAACTACTCCATCTCACATGATGATCGGACATGGTTTAGTTGATATGGATCACGTGATCATTTAGATGACTCGAGGGATGTCTATCTAAGTGGGAGTTCTTAAGTAATATGATTAATTGAACTTAATTTATCATGAACTTAGTCCTGATAGTATTTGCATATCTATGTTGTAGATCAATAGCTCGCGTTTAGCTCCCTGTTTTATTTTTTGATATGTTCCTAGAGAAAAATAAGTTGAAAGATGATAGTAGCAATGATGCGGACTGGGTCCGTGATCTGAGGATTATCCTCATTGCTGCACAGAAGAATTATGTCCTTGATGCACCGCTAGGTGACGGACCTATTGCAGGAGCAGATGCAGACGTTATGAACGTTTGGCAATCTCGGTATGATGACTACTTGATAGTTTAGTGCGCCATGCTTTACGGCTTAGAACCGGGACTTCAAAAACGTTTTGAACGCCACGGAGCATATAAGATGTTCCAAGAGCTGAAATTGGTATTTCAGACTCATGCCCGTGTTAAGAGGTATGAGACCTCTGACAAGTACTTTGCCTACAAGATGGAGGAGAATAGCTCAGCTAGTGAGCATATGCTCAGAATGTCTGGGTACTACAATCGCTTGAATCAAGTGGGAGTTAATCTTCCAGATAAGATAGTGATTGACAGAGTTCTCTAGTCACTATCACCAAGTTACTAGAACTTCGTGATGAACTATAATATGCAAGGGATAACGGAAACGATTCCCAAGCTCTTCGCGATGCTGAAATCGGCGAAGGTAGAAATCAAGAAAAAGCATCAAGTGTTGATGGTTGACAAGACCACTAGTTTCAAGTAAAAGGGCGAAGGGAAGAAGGGGAACTTCAAGAATAATGGCAAGCAAGTTGCCACTCCCGTAAAGAAGCCCAAAGCTAGACCTAAGCCTGAAACTGAGTGCTTCTACTGCAAAGGGAATGGTCACTGGAAGCGGAACTACCCCAAATACTTGGCGGATAAGAAGGATGGCAAAGTGAACAAAAGAATATTTGATATACATGTTATTGATGTGTACTTTACTAGTGTTCATAGTAACCCCAGGGTATTTGATACCGGTTCAGTTGCTAAGATTAGTAACTCGAAACAGGAGTTGCAAAATGAACAGAGACTAGTTAAGGGCGAGGTGACGATGTGTGTTGGAAGTGATTCCAAGGTTGATAAGATCACCATCGCACCCTATACCTTCGAGATTAGTGTTGGACCAAAATAAATGTTATTTGGTGTTTGCGTTGAGCATGAATATGATTGGATCATGTTTATTGCAATACTGTTATTCATTTAAGTCAAAGAATAATTGTTGTTCTGTTTACATGAATAAAACCTTCTATGGTCATACACTTAATATAAATGGTTTATTGAATCTCGATCATAATGATACACATATTTATAATATTGATGCCAAAAGATGCAAAGTTGATAATGATAGTGCAACATATTTGTGGCACTGCCGTTTAGGTCATATTGGTGTAAAGCGCATGAAGAAACTCCATGCGGATGGATTTTTGGAATCACTTGATTATGAATCATTTGATGCTTGCGAACCATGCCTCATGGGCAAGATGACTAAGACTCCGTTCTCCGAAACAATGGAGCGAACCACTGACTTATTGGAAATAATACATACCGATGTATGCGGTCCGATGAGTGTTGAGGCTCGCGGCGGGTATCATTGTTTTCTGACCTTCACAGATGATTTGAGAAGATATGGGTATATCTACTTAATGAAACACAAGTCTGAAACATTTGAAAAGTTCAAAGAATTTCAGAGTGAAGTGGAGAATCATCGTAACAAGAAAATAAAGTTTCTACGATCTGATCGCGGAGGCGAATATTTGAGTTACGAGTTTGGTCTTCATTTGAAACAATGTGGAATAGTTTCGCAACTCACGCCACCTGGAACACCACAGCGTAATGGTGTGTTCAAACGTCGTAACCGTACTTTATTAATATGGTGCGATCTATGATGTCTCTTACCGATTTACCACTATCGTTTTGGGGTTATGCTTTAGAGACAGCTGCATTCATGTTAAATAGGGCACCATCTAAATCCGTTGAGACGACACCATATGAACTGTGGTTTAGCAAGAAACCTAAGCTGTCATTTCTTAAAGTTTGGGGCTGCGATGCTTATGTGAAAAAGCTTCAACCTGATAAGCTCGAACCCAAATCGGAGAAATGCGTCTTCATAGGATACCCAAAAGAAACTATTGGGTACACCTTCTATCACAGATCCGAAGGCAAGATATTTGTTGCTAAGAATGGATCCTTTCTAGAGAAGGAGTTTCTCTCGAAAGAAGTGAGTGGGAGGAAGGTAGAACTTGATGAGGTAATTGTACCTTCTCTCAAATCAGAAAGTAGCTCATCACAGAAATCAGTTCCAGTGATGCCTACACCAACTAGAGAGGAAGCTAATGATGATGATCATGAAACTTCAGATCAAGTTACTACTGAACCTCGTAGGTTAACCAGAGCACGTTTCGCACCTGAGTGGTACGGTAATCCCGTTCTGGAAGTCATGTTACTAGACCATGACGAACCTACGAACTATGAGGAAGCAATGATGAGCCCAGATTCCGATAAATGGCTTGAGGCCATGAAATCTGAGATAGGATCCATGTATGAGAACAAAGTATGGACTTTAGTGGATTTGCCCGATGATCGGCAAGCCATTGAGAATAAATGGATCTTCAAGAGGAAGACAGACACTGATGGTAGTGTTACTATTTACAAAGCTCGACTTGTCGCAAAATGTTTTCAACAAGTTCAAGGTGTTGACTATGATGAGATTATCTCACTCGTAGCGATGCTTAAGTCTGTCCGAATCATGTTAGCAATTGCCGCATTTTATGAAATCTGGCAAATGGATGTCAAAACTGAATTCCTTAATGGATTTATTAAAGAAGAGTTGTATATGATGTAACCAGAAGGTTTTTTGTCGATCCTAAAGGTGCTAACAAAATGTGCAAGCTCCAGCGATCCATCTATGGACTGGTGCAAGCATCTCGGATTTGGAATATACGCTTTGATGAGTTGATCAAAGCATATAGTTTTATACAGACTTGCGGTGAAGCCTGTATTTACAAGAAAGTGAGTGGGAGCACTACAGCCTTTCTGATAAGTATATGTGTATGACATATTGTTGATCGAAAATGATGTAGAATTTTCTGGAAAGCATAAAGGAGTGTTTGAAAGGAGTTTTTCAAAGAAAGACCTCGGTGAAGCTGCTTACATATTGAGCATCAAGATCTATAGAGATAGATCAAGACGCTTGATAAGATTTTTTCAATGAGTATATACCTTGACAAGATTTTGAAGTAGTTCAAAATGGAACAGTCAAAGAAGGAGTTCTTGCCTGTGTTGCAAGGTGTGAAGTTGAGTAAGACTCAAAACCCGACCACGGCAGAAAATAGAAAGAGAATGAAAGTCATTCCCTATGCCTCAGTCATAGGTTCTATGAAGTATGCTATGCTGTGTACCAGACCTATTGTGTACTTTGCCATGAGTTTGGCAAGGGGGTACGATAGTAATCCAGGAGTGGATCACTGGACAGCGGTCAAAGTTATCCTTAGTTACCTAAGAGGACTAAGGAAATATTTCTCGGTTATGGAGGTGATAAAGAGTTCGTCGTAAAGAGTTACGTCGATGCAAGCTTTTACATCAATCCAGATGACTCTAAGTCTCAATCTGGATACATATTGAAAGTGGGAGCAATTAGCTAGAGTAGCTCCATGCAGAGCATTGTAGACATAGAAAAATTTGCAAAATACATACGGCTCTGAATGTGGCAGACCCGTTGACTAAACTTCTCTCACAAACAAAACATGATCACACCTTAGTACTCTTTGGGTGTTAATCACATGGCGATGTGAACTAGATTGCTGACTCTAGTAAACCCTTTTGGTGTTAAATCACATGGCGATGTGAACTAGATTATTGACTCTAGTGCAAGTGGGAGACTGAAGGAAATATGCCCTAGAGGCAATAATAAAGTTGTTATTTTATATTTCCTTATATCATGATAAATGTTTATTATTCATGCTAGAATTGTATTAACCGGAAACTTGATACATGTGTGAATACATAGACAAAACAAAGTGTCCCTAGTATGCCTCTACTTGACTAGCTCGTTAATAAAAAATGGTTAAGTTTCCTAACCATAGACATGTGTTGTCATTTGATGAACGGGATCACATCATTAGGAGAATGATGTGATGGACAAGACCCATCCGTTAGCTTAGCATAATGATCATTAAGTTTTATTGCTATTGCTTTCTTCATGACTTATACATATTCCTTTGACTATGAGATTATGCAACTCCCGAATACCGGAGGAACACCTTGTGTGCTATCAAACATCACAACGTAACTGGGTGATTATAAAGATGCTCTACAGGTGTCTCCGAAGGTGTTTGTTGGGTTGGCATAGATCGAGATTAGGATTTGTCACTCCGAGTATCGGAGAGGTATCTCTGGGCCCTCTCGGTAATGCACATCACTATAAGCCTTTCAAGCAATGTGACTAATGAGTTAGTTGCGGGATGATGCATTACGGAACGAGTAAAGAGACTTGCCGGTAATGAGATTGAACTAGGTATAAGGATACCGACGATCGAATCTCATGCAAGTAACATACCGATGACAAAGGGAATGACGTATGTTGTCATTGCGGTTTGACCGATAAAGATCTTCGTAGAATATGTAGGAACCAATATGAACATCCAGGTTTCGCTATTGGTTATTGACCGGAGATGTGTCTCGGTCATGTCTACATAGTTCTCGAACCCATAGGGTCCGCACGCTTAACGTTCGATGACGATTTGTATTATGAGTTATGTGTTTTGGTGACCGAAGTTTGTTTGGAGTCCCGGATGAGATCACGGACATGACGAGGAGTCTCGAAATGGTCGATAGGTAAAGATTGATATATTGGAAGGTAGTATTCGGACACCGGAAGGGTTCGGAGTGTATTGGGTACATACCGGAGTACCGGAGGGGTTACCGGAACCCCCCGGGGAAAGATATGGGCCATATGGGCCATAGGAGGGAGGCTAACCAGCCCACAAGGGGCTGGTGCGCCCCCCACAAGGGAGGAGGCCGAATTGGATTAGGGAAGGGGGCGCCACCCCCCTTTCCTTCTCCTACTCCCTCTCCTTTCCCCCTTTCCCCCTCCATGAGAAGGAAAGAAGGGGGGGCGAATCCTACTAGGACTGGGAGTCCTAGTAGGACTCCCCCCTTATGGCGCGCTCCCTAGGGCCGGCCTCCTCCCTCTCCCTCCTTTATATACGTGGGCAGGGCACCCCTTGGAGACACAACAATTGTTCCAAGCCGTGTGCGGCGTCTCTCTCCACAGTTTGCTCCTCCGGTCATAGCGTCGTAGTGCTTAGGCGAAGCCTTGCGCGGATCACATCACCGTCACCGTAACCACGCCGTCGTGCTGACGAAACTCTCCCTCGACCCTCTGCTGGATCAAGAGTTCGAGGGACGTCATCGAGCTGAACGTGTGCTGAACTCGGAGGTGCCGTACGTTCGGTACTTGATCGATTGGATCGCGAAGACGTTCGACTACATCAACCGCGTTAATCTAATGCTTCCGCTTTCGGTCTACGAGGGTACGTGGACACACTCTCCCCCTCTCATTGCTATGCATCTCCTAGATAGATCTTGCGTGATCGTAGGAATTTTTTTGAAATTGCATGCTACGTTCCCCAACAGTTGCTATTGTAGAGAAATCAGTTTAAAGCAGCAAATTTTGAGCTGCTGTAGTGTTGACATCATGATGTTTCTTGGACCTTGGAAGGTCTTGCAGGTCGTGGTGTCGCCGACACACTACTTGTTCCAAGTATATCGGAACGGCCTGACGTTCCTGGCATGCACCCAAGTGGAGATGCCCCGTTGATGGCTATCGAGGTGTGCTCTTCATATTGCACTCTTTTGTCTTTAATTCATTGACATTTGATTCCTTAGAAGACACATACAACTATGTTGTAACTTCCCAAAGTTATCTGTCCCTGAAATAGCAGATAGCCTGTACCACAGCTTTTAACTTTTGCTAACTTTGGGTGTGCTAATATGATTTTTCGCATCCAGTTTCTCTCTTGTGTGGCGAATGTCTTGACAGATTACCTTGGAGATATAAATGAAGACACAATCAAGGTTAACTTTGTAATTGTTTATCAGGTATCTTTTCTTACTCCTATCACATTATAACTGTGAAACTGGTATTACAGTGTCACTTTACTTCATCGTAGGATAATTTTCTTTGATAGATTATGAAAAAAACTAAGCTTTAAAGTTTGGAAAATAAGATATCACACTAGAATTAGCAGTTCTACTATGGACAAATTGAATTGCATATAGAGAGCTACAAAGCTCGTGGAATTTCAATGCGTAGAACTATCTATTTGTTGGGAATTATTCGCTATATCTGTTAAGTTCATTCTGTTAAAGGAACATCAATCCAGGATGTCTATTGCATTTGAGACTTTAATCACAATCAGCAATTTTAATCGCTTGGTTGCTTGTGTTGTCCATGACTGGTAAAACTGGACTATTCATTTTAATGTAAGTTCTCTAAACAATATAATTCTTATATGAATCCAGATTCTAGATGAAATGATGGACAATGGCTTTCCACTCACTACCGAGCCAAACATCTTAAAGGAGTTGGTTGCCCAACCAAATATGGTCAGCAAAATGCTGAACATTATGACTGGTAAAAGTTCTACTATTGGTAACAAACTTCTGGATGCAACTGCTTCCTTTGTACCTTGGAGAACAACAATTGTCAAGGATGCAAGCAATGAAGTATATGTTAACATAGTTGAGGAACTAGATGCATGTGTGAACAGGTATTCCGACATTTCTCCTTTTAACCAATCTAGGTATAGTAAAGTTATTTCATGTGATCTATGAATTTGGATTTTTACACCCCTTTGATGCATGTGTGAACTCGTATTCTTAATTCGCACATTTAGATTTTGAAGTAATAGAAAATTCATCAAATATGTGACTGGCTTCTAGGACCTTAGGTCAACAGTGATGCACTGTTGAATTATCTGCAGGAAACTATGACTAGACTTCGGTATATCCAAAGTACCAACTAGTGAATATTCTATATTGTGTTCCAAATCTGCCATTAAATATGATATGTGTTACTACCTTCGTATCACGAAAACATGACATTGGAGGTTTTTTCAGAAAGCACACGAAAAGATGATGTTGGGGGATTTTAGGCATTCCATGGCTAGGTTTGTCCTTGTGTTATTGATGCTCCCAAAAAATGCAAGCGACAGAATTTGATCCTTGTACTTGTATGTCACCGTATTGGTCAATATGTGAAACCGCATCTATATTAAGTAGGAGCAAGATGGTGAACAAGCATGGCAGTTAACACCGCCTTGGTATCCGAATTGTTGTCTGAAACGTCAACTATTCGTGATATGGAAGGAGTACTAAATTTTGAACAAAAGGCCAAAATTAATACAGTAGGCGAAGTGGTGGTTAGCAATGTAGAAGTTCCTTTTTCTTTTGTGATGACTGATGAGAAGATCCAGCTACCCAACTTTGTTATCTTTTGACATCCACGGATCTGAAAGAATATTTCTTATGTTTGGCATCTTTACTGGTTGATTTTATTTGCAGAGAAGGGGTTCTAGTGAAATGTGAGGCATGTGGTGTAATTGAAGTGAATTCCAGTCTTCCAGGATTACCAGAATTGACCTTGTCATTTGCTAATCCCACCCTTATCAATGATGTGAGGTTCCACCCCTGTGTCAGATTCAGACCTTGGGAGTCCAATCAGATCCTATCATTTGTTCCTCCTGATGGGCAGTTCAAGCTTATGAGTTATAGGTGCATAAATATCTACTTCTAAATCTTACTATTGCTCCTATGTTTTTCCCATCTTAGGCTGTCTGTTATATGTTCTCATCGTTTGATCATAAATAATCAGGGTTAAGAAACTGAAGACCACACCAATTTATGTGAAGCCACGGTTATCATCTGATTCTGGGAATTGCCGTGTCAATGTGATGGTGGGGATACAGAATGATCCTGGAAAACCTATTGATTCTATAACAGTGCAGTTTCAGTTGCCTCCCCTGATTGCTTCTGCTGATTTGACCACAAACCATGGTACAGTCGACATCCTTGCTGATCAGGTCAGTACATTGTTTGCCATCACTTCTGTAACTTCACCTGTGCCATTTTTCGTCATCATGCGTCAAGCTACGACCTAATAAAGGAAGCTCGGAACTAGAAAAACCTAAACGATGTGCTGGTGAATCAATCATCATACACTATTATTAATATGATGTTTGGAATTTTCTAAACTTTAGAACACTACATATACCTCAAAATGTCTGTCTAATAGCATTTTATTTATTTATGCAGACATGTGTTTGGACAATTGGGCATATTCCTAAAGATAAAGCACCATCCCTCTCTGGAAATCTACGTCTGGAGGAAGGACTCGCTCATTTGCATGCATTTCCAACGTTTCAGGTGAAATTCAGGATTATGGGGGTAGCACTGTCTGGGCTTCAAATTGATAAACTGGAAGTGAAAAATACACCAAGCGCACCATACAAAGGTTTTCGAGCCCAGACTCAAGCTGGAAGGTATGAGGTCAGGTCCTAGGACTTCAAATTTTGCTCCGTGATTCAACATGGTGCCATAGCCCAGAACCGTGGGACTATCAAGGTATTCTTGTCTATCCATGGCCAGCATGGGTCTGTATGATGTTCAGGCTTGTAGACCTGGATCCATTTTTTCATGGTTGTTGCGAAAGCAACATAATCCTGCGTTCTGCTTGCAAAGGCGAAGACTGCTGAATGTGTAGATCCTTAGCGGCTGTTACATCAAGGTTTTGATTTCTACTGTACGGTCATGATCACCGCTGAATTCACATAGGCTAGAACTCAATTATTCTGCATATGCTCAGTCATGCCTGACTACCTACGGTTAGAAAACGCGGTGGTGTTTCCTTGTCAGGGTCACAGCTATTTGTGTGAAGTTGTAATTCGAGAACAGTTGTACAGAAAAATTAGTGTTGTCTGTATATATTTTCTTTAATTAAAGATAGATCCACTGGTTGTCTGATTGTGGTTGGTTTCCTGAAGGAAAGCCTTCCTATGCTGGTCAACATCTGAACTGAAAATCCGAACGAGTATGCTGAATAATGCAGTTTACATGACGGATACATGGCGTCAACTCTTAAGTAGCAGGCCGATGTACAAGAACTGAGTGGTAAAACAAACTATATGGCAATTGAACTAAAAGTGTTTCGGAAAGTTAAAATTTTCAGCAGTAATCCATCCAGGTCTCACGAGCCGGAGTCCGTGACGGAGAAAACAGAACGACGAAAAAATAGGCGGAAAATTTGCCTCTTTAGTATTAGAGAAGATAGTAAAAAAAATAAAAAAAATAGTATTAGAGAAGATAGATTTATTTATCGGTTAATCTAACAAGGGGACGTGCCCCACAAAGTAATTCCATCCGGCGCTTCCCCGTATTGGAGAGGAACCAAATCATGTATGCATGCACGGAATCTTTCCTTAATCCGAAACTTCAAAATAAATTATCTCTTAAACCGTTAATCCAAATGACGATCCGTTTTCACCGTTGGGTTTGTCTCGATGAGTACTTTAAAACAAGATCCCATCTTAATATGTTTTGACAAACTTTTTTTTTCGTAGTCAGTTGCCAGGCTATAATACTGTAGTTACCATATTAGTGATTAACAATTACCATCCAAATAATACATAGTAACCAGATAAATTTTAGATGTTTTTTATCATAACCATGATGTACATGTCCATATTGTTTCACGAACCTTTTTTTTCGTCGCCAGTTACCAGGTTTTAACATTGTAGTTACCATATTAATAGTTAATAGTTACCATCTAAACAACACACAGTTACCAGATTATTTTCACATGTTTATTTGTCATAGCGATGATCTACAAGTCAGTAGTGAGTATTCGATCCACTCTGAGCACCAAAAATACGTGATTAGTATCAGAAAAGGCTTACATTGGTAAGCAGCAAAGTGAAAAAAAATCTGGCAACCATTTGATTTTAACCTGGTAAGCAACTTGACTATACCTAGTGACCAAGTGGTGACCAAGTGATTGTAATCTGGCAACTAGTGTTGGAAAAAAGAGTTATCAGAACATATCAACATTGGATCTAGTTTCGAATATCTCGTCGCGAAAAAGCTAACCGTGAAAACGGATCTGAATTTTGACATACGGTTAAAGAGATAAAACATTTTAAAGTTCGGAAATCAAAAGAAATCCCACGTGGCAGGTACTGCATGCATGGAGTATTTAACCAAAAACTACCACATTTCATGAAAACGTGTCCAGAAACTACTACTTTACAAATTTATGCCAAAAACTACCATTTTTTTACTAACTCGTAGAAAAAAACTACCACTTTCGGAAAATGACCAGTTTAGAAGATTTAAACACGTTTATGACAAGTGGGGCCCACCGTCAGGGCTGACGTGGCAAGTCAACAAGCGCACGAGATGACGGTGAGCACGCCCGGCGGCCAGCATGCGGCCGCGACCCGCACACCCGGCGGCAGCACGCGGTGGCGACGCCCAGATCGGGCACTCCGACGGACGCACGCTGCTCGACCGCACGCGGCCACCCAGCGCTAGCTTGCTAGCACCAACGAGCAAGTATGCATGGCTTGCCGACCAGCCAGCGCGAGCACGCATGCATGCGGCTGCGCAACCAGCGCGAGCACGTACGCACGGCTTGGCGACCGGCCAGCGCGAGCATGCGGCTCGGCGACCAGCGCGTGCTCGCGGCCTGCGCGCGGCTCGACGGCTGCGCGAGCACCCACGGGACGGCTGCGGCGGCCCGCCCGCACTTCTGCACGCGACAGCTACGGCGGCGAGCTCGGATGCCGGCCCGCACGCGACCGCAACGGCGGCCAGCCCGCCCTCCCGCGCTCCCGCACGCGACGACGATCGGCCAACGCGACCAGCACGTGCTCGCGGCCTGCGCGCGGCTCGACGGCTGCGCGAGCACCCTCGCGGCCGCCGTCTCACGCCTGCTCCGGCGCTCCCTCCGTCATCCTCGACCCGGCAGCCTCTAGGTGGGCGACATGGACGACACAAGTGCTCGCCGTGGGGCACGAAGACGAGGTGTTCGTTGAAATGGGCAAGAGAATATAGGAGGAGGAGGAAGAAGAAGAGAGATACTGACGTGTGGGGCCCACTTGTCATAATGGTCAACTTAACAGTCAAAATAAACGGTGTTGACTTTCCTGCCACGTCAGCCCTGACGGGTGGGCCCCACTTGTCATAAACATGTTTAAATCTTCTAAACTGGTCATTTTCTGAAAGTGGTAGTTTTTTGCCACGGATTAGTAAAAAAGTGATAGTTTTTGGCATAAATTTGTAAAGTGGTAGTTTCTAGGCACGTTTTCATGAAATCTGGTAGTTTTTGTTTAAATACTCGCATGCATGCATGTATTGCTAGGTTACCATATTAAAACCGTGCCCACGGAAAGCTAATCTAGGTCCTAAATTTGTTATAGTTGTGGGAATATAAAAGTCAGACGATCTCGTTCCCATCGGTCCCATCCATCCACACAGCCGCCTCTCCTCTAGTCCTCTCCTATGAAACACCGATACGTCAAAAACTGGTGTATCCCCGTACCGGACGGCGCCGATACACAGGATACGGCGTCGATACGAGTATCTCAGAGGTATCGTGATTTCCGAATTAAAAAGAAAAGAAAATAAATCCGATACTCAGCTGGCACGCCGTCGGGAGCTCCTAATCGGCGCTTTCAGCGCCGGTTAGGAGAACTGGCGCCTGCAGCGCTCGTAGCTGGGCTGTTTCTGCAATCAGCCCATGTTCGTTCGACGCTGAAAAAAAATTATTTCGGTTACTGGGAATAACAGGACTCGAACTCCTCTCGCCAGCAACAACAGCAAGTCGCAATAACCACTAGACCGGGCACCCCTTGGCGGCCAATATCTGGAAAGAGCTCTATTTGACATTCTCCTAGTACAGCATTAAGATATACTATTATATACCTTATATAAATTATATGAAAAGAAACGTAAACTTTGAAAAGAAATTCAAGGAACTTTTTAAAACCATGAATTTTTAGAAAAATTCAAAAAATTGAAAAGATTCGTACAAATTGAAAAGAGTTCATAAATTTGAGAAAACTTCACAAAATTGATTTTTTTTTTCATGAAATTTCGAAATAAGTTCACAAATTTGAAAAAATTTCATCGAATATGAAAAAAGTTCGTCGAATTTGAAAAACGTTCATCAAATTTGAATAAAAAGTTCATCCAATTTGAAAAAAGTTCATCGTAATTGAAAAAAAGTTCACCGAATTTGAAAAAATAATTCATCGAATTTGAGAAAAAGTTCGTGCAACTAAAAAAAAGTTCATCGGATTTGAAAAAAGTTCATCAAATTTGAATAAAAAGTTCATCCAATTTGAAAATAGTTCATCGTAATTGAAAAAAAGTTCACCGAATTTGAAAAATAGTTCATCGAATTTGAAAAAAAGTTCGTGCAATTAAAAAAAAGTTCATCGGATTTGAAAAAAGTTCATCGATTTTGAAAAAAGTTCATTGATTGTGAAAAAAGTTCATCAAATTTGAAAACAGTTCACTGATTTTGAAAAAGTTCATGCACTTGAGAGAAAAAGCAAAAATAATAAAGGAAAAGGAAAAAAGATTAAAGAAAAGAAAACAACAAAAACCGGTCTAGGAAAAGAGCAGAACGAAAAAAGAAAAAAAAAACGGCTGACGAAAGTATAAAAGAAAGAAAAGAAGTTTGTTATCACGTCAGTTGGAGTGTCTGGTTGGTTAGTTCGATTTGTGCTTAACCTCGAGGTCTTGTGTTCGAATCTCCACGAGCTCCTGTTTTTGCGTTTTTACCAGAAAAAAAGCTCGTAATGGGCCGGCCCAGCGTGAAAGACTAGTGTGCGCCGGTTTGCAGATATTACTAGAACGGGCGCCACGGGCGCCAAATAGGATTCGCGAACGCCGTCGACACGCCCGAGATACGGGGACGACGGAAGCACAGCCAGAGCCCAGTAGAAGCCCACTCCTAACCCTAGACAGGTACCTACCGTTCCTCATCTCCTCGATCGAAAGACCAGCGACTACTCGATCTAGTCCCGCGACGCGGTCCTGTGCACGCGCCGCCACCGCCGCCTGGAGTCGTCGCCGCCGCCACTACCTGGAGTCGTTGCCGCCGCTGTCACCGCCACCCGTTGCTGAATCTGCATCGGCAGCAAGCATGGTAACTTTCTGCTGCCGCCTGCCGCTGCCGCTGCGTGCTAGTTAACATGTGCTGCCTTCCGTGCTCCTCTAATTATTGTTGAGTGCCTGAGTTGCTACCGAGCTGCTGTTGTTGCTGCCATTAGTCGCGACTCGCGAGTCACAACTGAAGATATTTTTTCACATGGTTCCTGCTGCTGACCAATGTTAAAAGAAAAAGTTGCCGCTGACCTGTTGTTGTTGCTGGCTTGCGGCTACTGCTAGGGAGGTAAATTCGACATGGCATCAGCAGGAAGTGGCATGGCAGCCAGCCAATCTTCAGTTGGCAGTATGCAAGCGACAGTATGGATGCTGATGTCGTAGGTGAAAAGGCTGGGCATGCTTGTTGAGTGTTATGTGATCATGTCTATCCCAAATTGACAAATTCTAATACCATCATATGATGTATTTTGCATACACCACGAAGATTGAGGACATTATGATCATTCACGACTTGAAAAGAAGCATGGCCCCAACCAATGGGGCAGTATTTTGATCTCATCTCATGCATTCAATTATTTTTTGTCTTTATTACATGTCATTTTATTAATTATTTCTATATACTTGCCGTATCGCCGTATTGCTGTTTCTAGAAATTGCCGTATCCCGTATCCCCGTACCCGTATCGCCGTATCCGTGTCGCCGTATCGGTGCTTCATAGGTCCTCTCCGCGGCCGCTAGGGTTTGCTCTCCTCTCTGCCGCCCGCAGCTGTTTACCTTCCGGCGTCGGGCTCGTCGCCGTCTGGTAAGTGCTTCTCCTCGTACTTTTTTTTGTCTCTGCTGTTTCGCCCTCCCAATCGACTGCCCAGAGCCCCACGGCGCGACCCCTTGTGCCCTTCCGGGTTCTGCCGAACGGCGCTGCCCTCCGGTCCTCATCGGTACCTCGAGCAGGGAAACTCGAAGTCGGCGTCCTGCCGTATCAACTCCGCCGATCCCCATAGTCTTTCCGCCCGCCGCCAGGTCGGGTTAGGCCCTTCGCCGTCTCAGATCCCCCTCTCCTCACCTTAGCTTTTCCTCCTTGTCTCCGCCCCCATAGTCTTTCCGCCCGCCGCCGCCAGGTCTTTCCGCCCGCCGCCAGGTCGGGTTAGGCCCTTCGCCGTCTCAGATCCCCCTCTCCTCACCTTAGCTTTTCCTCCTTGTCTCCGCCCCCATAGTCTTTCCGCCCGCCGCCGCCAGGTCGGGTTAGGCCCTTCGCCGTCTCAGATCCCCCTCTCCTCACCTTAGCTTTTCCTCCTTGTCTCCGCCCCCATAGTCTTTCCGCCCGCCGCCGCCAGGTCTTTCCGCCCGCCGCCAGGTCGGGTTAGGCCCTTCGCCGTCTCAGATCCCCCTCTCCTCACCTTCGCTTTTCCTCGTCTCCGCCCCCGCGAGGTCGGATTAGGCAGGCCCATCGACGTCTCCTTTGGCATATCTTATTAGTCGCTAACAGAACGATTTATTTTGTCTTTTTATTAAGCAAACTACGCTTGGGGGTTAGCCACCTGAATTCATTCGTTTCTATTAAATGAAATTTATTTATTTTATCTATTATTATGCAGGAGATGATGATATCCAAAATGCATGATATGCTTTTGCCAGTGTTCTCTCTGTTCAAGTTTCGTTTGGATGCTCCACGTATCCACAGTATGTTCCTACTCATTTTGATGGGTCCAATTGTGCGGAGCTTGTTATTATGCATCTGTCTTTTTTCAGTACTATTCTAGACCAGATTTTATCTTCAGGATACTATGGCTGGAACAAAAACGTGGTGACTAAAAATTATTAGATTGACCTCTTGTGCACTCCATAATGATCTTTTAGCATTGATTTTTTTTGGTAGGCTCCTCACCGCTGTCTTGTCCACCTCATTGTGGAATGTCGTAGTAATTCTCAAAAGTTTGCACGGCAAGTAGCATATGAAGTATCAATGCTAAAGCAGATTTCAATATTTTATCAACAGTTACGTGGCATGGAAATAGTTTCTTGTTGACTTCTTTCCTTTGATTACTATTCATTGTGTACAGTTAAGTGGCATGGAACTGAAACCATACTTTGTTGTTGACTTATTTCATTGTGGACAGATTTTCCTTGTTAAGTTGAGATATTAGCATCTTACTAGATCTTGATTACTATTCATGTTACGGTGTCTTTGGATTTATCTTAGCTCAGCAGGACAAAGACATGAAGGGTTCATCCTTACACTAGTTTGATGCCAGCTGCCTACATTTACCAATATTTTTTAATATGGTTTAAGTTCATGCATATCTGATTTTATGAGTTTCAGTAGGCGTCATCAAGTCATGGGCTGTGGCTTCAATCCCCGGATTTTTTGTTTGCATGTGCTGTGCTGCTATGAAGCATTGTTTAGCAAACAATGTTTTGGGAATTTCTTCCTGTATCCAGGTTTGTTTTTATTAGTTATATTGTGTATTTCTAAGAATTATGAGCACTTTCTGGGTGGTGTTCACTTCAGTTATGGTCAGGGTAGCTAAAATTTTTATGCTCCAATAAATGTCATAGATCTTTTTAGTGAACTTTTGGTGATAATATTGTCAGTGGGTTCGTTTTTAGTTTAATAGTTCAACTAATCTGATCTGCATTGTTATGCACAGCACGTGTTCCCACCCGCAGATGCTGCCTCCATGCTTTTCATTGGCGACACTGCAATATCTGGTTAGTAATAGAATAGAAGTTCTTTTGTTTGTGCCAAATTACATTTGCGGTTTGTTCTTCTGAAACTTGCAATGGTTATAGATATGTGGTTAGTAATAGAATAAAAGTAACATCAGCTTCACTATGACTTGTGCGTGTCAACTTCATTTGGCATAATCACCTGTATTTATAGTGAGACCTCAGTAAAATTTTCGCATCATTGCAGCTCTTTCTCTTGTTGGTGTACGAGGACGAAATAGTATTTATCAGCATTTTCTTATTCTTGTTGATCTAAGAGAACATTCTATCTTTTGTTTATTCTTTAGTATTAGTACTAGGGAAAAGTGCAGATTTGAAACTAGAACGTTTCCAATTCTTGTTCAGATGCGCCCTGCTTGCTTGGCTGTTTTACTTGCTCGGTTGCTCTATATGGGATCCATGCCACTCTTTTGCTGTTGCCGGTATGATTAAAAAAAATTTGTGGCCCAAGGGGCCGAGACAGTATGCACAAAGAAAAACAAATTATTTTGAAGTTTGAACTTCCTCTTGGATTAACTATTGTATTAAATTCTGCATATTGGAGCAGTTGCTGCATCACTCAGCACATAATATGGATTTCTGCTTTTTGGTTCCAGGTATATGTGTTGCACTTGCCCTCTGTATTGCTGTGCCAAGAGCTAGCAAGAACCGTTTCTTTAATTACGCATTTTTGCGATACACTGTAATTATCATCATAATGAACTGGTTTCAATCCACACAGGTGAGTTATGCTACTTGAGTTGCACCTGATATTATCTTGAAAATAAAATGCCTTGTTCTATATGCTCATCTCATCTTTTTTTTTTCAGGGTGGGGGGCAGCCTGCTCTACAATACGTTGCTTGTGGCGTGATTAGTTTTGTTGCTATTCACTGTTTGTGGAATGTAGAAGTAAAACAGGTAAGGTCGGTCCATATTGTTGTTTGTACTATAGATATGCCTATTGCCAGTCCCAATTGTGTGGTGGTTGATGACATTCTGTAGTGACATATCCTATTTGCTAATATCTCTTTTTTTCCCCTCACTTGAGGGTGACAACAATCAGCCGATGAGTGAAGTGTGGGATTGGAACATGTATGGAACCGAACTGAAGTTTCATGGATGGTTTATTAACACTGCCAATGAGGATGGTGACGGAGGTGAGGATGGTGACGGAGGTGAGGATGATGCTTCATTTGCCTCGGAGGATTCCGATGATGAAGTTTTGACGGGGGTGTCAATTTTACGTGCGGTGCAAGTGTTGGCCATTCGTGCAAACTTCCGTATCAGCCGTATCAACGCCCATGACTGGTACCAAAGTGCAGTCATCTATTCGGCGCTCGAGGGGGAAGTACAAGAGGTATACACTAGCTACCGTATGTTATATCTACTACATGCTTTATGCCTCTTTACATGCATTATATATTGTAATAAATTAAAATCCTTCACATTCATGCTTTCATGTGTAGGAAGGAATGGATTTGGTACTCACTGGACCATATAGGATACTACAGGCTTACGGTGCCTTTTTCTTGGAGGTTTTCACAGAAGACCTGGTTTTCACAGAAGACGATGAGGGGTCTTCTACTGATGATGAGGGGTCTTGGGGCGGTCATTTCTGCCGAGGCTGGAGTGTTACTGAGCCTGATGAAGTTGAGGAATTCACACAAACCATCTATGGAGGCCTTGGCCGCAAGTTGGAGATCACATACTTGGTGATTCCGGAAGCAGTTGAGACCTATGTTGAGGTCAGGTTGAACCTCAAAGACTTCGGTTCGAGAAGCCGCTCTGTGTATGGTAGCGTCAAGGCAATTGCCATTGACTATGGGAGCAAAAGCGTCAATCTCTTCAGTTTTGAACGAGGCAGTAGCTTGTCCCTGCCCTGTGGTTCCACGTGCATTCTTCCACTGGGACCACACATGATTGCATTGCCTGATCGTAGACAGTACAAACTCCACATAGAGGTGGACCTAAGAGTAATCACAACCTGTGACAGCCAAGAAGAGGACAAGAATTTGAAATTCTGTCTAGACTGCAGCCGTAGAATTAGGAGTGAAGAACGTCTAGAGTTGCCCCGTAAAATTAGGACTCAAAAAAGAGAATTCGATGGTGATCAAGTTGAAGTGAAGGTCATCTGGGTCCTAGAAAAATTCTTCTAGATCCTAGAAAAATTCGTCTAAGAAAGGAGCTAGAAGCGAAATAAGTGAAGGAAGGCATGTGCCACATCTGGAACTTTGTCTATGTTTGCCAGATCATATTATCTATTTCCTTGTGTTTGATCTATTCATGCCATTTTATTTTAACTGAACTTGGGTGAGTGGGAAACCAAGAATAGTAAAAGAGTCTTTCGTATTCATTAGTGAACATTTATATTCGGCAATGTACTGTGATTAGTAATTCTAATAAGCCATTGCAATTAATTTTAGAGAAGCACGAAGCGTCCAAATAAACCAGACCAGTAGGCAGGGATGCAAGGGAACCGAATACCTCAATTTTAGCATCATCTTCCTGCTGTTATAAAACTAAAATAATTGTGAAACTGCATGCTACCATTACTCAGCAATCAAGAGTCCTTAATTAATGGCTATATATTTTCCTCTATTTTTGGTCAAACTTGACAAATTTTGACTTTAACAAAACCCTAAACGCGAAGTAAATAAAAACGGAGTGAGTAGCAATCAGGCAACGTTGTTAGAAATGGTGTTGGCTAAGTGCACCTAAAGCTCATAGTTGGACAGCATACCGCTGCATTTTGATTTGATTTGGGAGCTAATTTAGCGACTATCCATATAGTCACTCTGATTTCGTTTTCGCTAATCTGGTCTAAACTCTGATTTCCTTAGCTTTGTGATCAGCTTTCCCTCGCTGGATAGCACTTCAACCTTTACATACATTTTTTTCATCATAATATCCCCGGACTAATTTTCAACAAGGTGTTTTCTGCAAGCACTGAAATTATCGGTAACGAGTAGTTTGATAGCAAGATAATTTGTAACAAGTTATAAATAGCAATAGTAACAAAGAGTGGAGCAAGTTGGCCCAATCCTTTTTATAGCAAAGGACAAGCCGGAACGATCTCTTATAGTAAGTAAAGCGTTCTCGAGGACACATGGGAATTTCATCTAGTCACTTTCATCATGTTTGTTTGATTCGCGTTCGCTACTTTAATAATTTGATATGTGGGTGGACCGGTGCTTGGGTGCTGTTCTTACTTGAACAAGCCTCCCACTTATGATTACCCCCTCTCGCAAGCATCCGCAACTACGAAAGAAGAATTAAGATAACTCTAACCATAGCATTAAACATATGGATCCAAATCAGCCCCTTACGGAATAGCGCATAAACTAGGGTTTAAGCTTCTGTCACTCTAGCAACCCATCATCTAATTACTACTCCACAATGCATTCCCTTAGGCCCAAAGATGGTGAAGTGTCATGTAGTCGACGTTCACATGACACCACTAAGAGAATCAACAACATACATATCATCAAAATATCGAACGAATACCAAATTCACATGATTACTTATGACAAGACTTCTCCCATGTCCTCAAGAACAAAAGTAACTACTCACAAGCCATAAACATGTTCATGATCAGAGGGGTATTGAATACCATAATAGATCTGAACATATAATCTTCCACCAAATAAACCAACTAGCATCAACTACAAGATGTAATCAACACTACTAGCAACCCACAGGTACCAATCGGAGGTTTTGAGACAAAGATTGAATATAAGAGATGAACCAGGGTTTGAGATGAGATGGTGCTGGTGAATATGTTGATGAAGATTGGCCCTCCCACGATGAGAGGATCGCTGGTGGTGTCGATGGCGACGATTTCTCCCTCCCGGAGGGAAGTATCCCCGGCAGAATCTCTCCGCCGGAGAGCAAAAGTGCTCCTGCCCAAGTTCTGCCTCGAGACGGCGGCGCACCATCCTGAAATTCTTCTCTTTATTTTTTCTAGGGCAAAATGACTTATATACCAGAAAATGAGGGCCAGAGGAGGGCCAGGGGCCCCACAAGGTACCAGGGCGAGCCTGGGGGGGGGCGCCCTAGTGCCTCGTGGGCACCTGGGTGGCCCCCTCTGGTACTTTTTGCTTCCAGTATTTTTTATTTATTCCAAAATAATTATCCGTGAAATTTCAGCTCATTTGGAGATGTGCAGAATAGGTATCTTGACATAGCTTTTTCAGGTCCAGAATTCCAGCTGCCAGCATTCTACCTCCTTGTGTGAATCTTGCATATTAAGAGAGAAAAGGCATTAGAATTGCTCCAAAAAGTGTTATAATGATTAAAAACACTATAAATAACATTAGCAAAACATGATGCAAAATGGACGTATCAGGGTACTTCGGATGCCACCGTGACCGAGCATTCTTGGAAATAGTGTCAGAGCTTTCGGGATGCCATAAAAACTGTGTAGGCGATCTTTTGGTAGTGCGGGTACCTTGTTTTACACGGGGTAAGCACTTCAGATATGTAGTAGACTGGCTTCTGCACCTAGAGCTTGTGACCTTCTGCCTCTCGTTCAATGACGAGAACTGCACTGACCACCTGGTTTGTGGCCGAAATTTATAGCAGCGTTGGCTCACCTAAGCTGGGTGCTGCCAAGATGGGGTTGCTAGCCAGTAATGTTTTAATTTCCTCTAGTGCGGCTGCTGCTTCGCTAGTCCATTCGAAGTTTTTGGTCCGTTTAAGCAGCCTATAGAGTGGTAGGGCCTTTTCTCCAAGGCATGAAATGAAGCGGCTCAAGGCCGCCACGCAGCCGGCCAGTTTTTGGACGTGTTTCAGCTCGGTAGGAACCGCTAGCTGGTATAGTGCCTGGATTTTGGCCGGGTTAGCCTCTATTCCTCTATGGGAGACAATAAATCCGAGCAGCTTGCCCGCAGGCACTCCGAAGACGCATTTGTCTGGATTGAGCCGTATATCGATGGTTCGCAGACTGTCAAATGTTTGACGAAGGTCGTCTACTAGCTGGCTGACGTGTTTGGATTTGATAACCACGTCATTCACATATGCCTCGACCGTTTTGCCAATCTGTTTTTCCAAACATGTTTGGATCATGCGCTGGTATGTGGCACCTGCATTTTTTAATCCGAAGGGCATTGTGTTGAAACAGAACGGCCCATAGGGGGTGATGAAGGCTGTGGCCGCTTGATCGGACTCCTTCATTTTAATTTGATGGTATCTGGAGTAGGCGTCGAGAAAACACAGTGAGTCATGCCCGGCAGTGGCGTCTATGATCTGGTCTATGCGGGGCAGGGGGAAAGGATCCTTGGGGCAGGCCTTATTTAGATATTTGAAATCGACACACAACCGTCAGGATTTGTCTTTCTTAGGTACCATGACCAGATTAGCCAACCACTCGGGATGTTTAATATCTCGGATGAATCCGGCTTCGAGCAATTTTGCCAATTCTTCACCCATAGCTTGACGCTTGGGTTCGAAAAATCGGCGTAAATCCTGTTTGACTGGCTTGAAACCTTTAATTATGTTCAAGCTATGCTCAGCTAATTTTTGTGGGATCCCTGGCATATCTGAAGGGTGCCAGGCAAAGATGTCCTAGTTTTCACGCAGAAAATTGCGTAATGCCTCTTCGACCGCGGGGTCCAGCTGAGCTCCAATGGATGCCGTCTTGTTGGGATCTGTTGGATGCACTTGGAATTTGATGATTTCGCCTGCCGGTTTGAAAGATGTGGATTTGGGCCTTTTATCGAGGATTACGTCATCCTTGTCCACCGTTGAACGGAGCGCAGTCAATTCTTCAGCTGTGAGGGCTTCGGACAATGCTTCGAGGGCGAGCGATGCTGTTTTGTTCTCGGCCCGAAGAGCTCTGTCCGGATCACCTGTGACCGTGATCACACCGTTTGGCCTGGCATCTTAAGTTTCATATACCCGTAATGTGGGACAGCATGGAATCGTGCAAATGCGTCACGCCCCAATAAGGCGTGGTAGCCACTGCGGAAGGGCACAATGTGGAAAAGCAATTCCTTGGATCGATAGTTCTCGGGAGTTCCAAAGACTACATCAAGAGTGACTCGGCCACTGCAACATGGCTCCTTTCCGGGGACGATCCCTCGGAAGGTGGTGTGACTTTGCTCGATACGAGATCTATCGAACTGCATTTTGTCCAAGGTGTCCTCGTAAATGAGGTTTAACCCACTGCCGCCGTCCATTAACACCTTTTGGACTCGAAATCCATCCACTATGGGATCTAGGACAAGGGCGGCAACAGCTCGGGTAGGGCGAGATCTCGGCTGGTCTTCTTCGCTGAAAGTGATGGGTGTATTTGTCCATGAGTCCATCGCCGCTACATGGTGAATTTGACCGAGCTCTCGAAGGGCTCTCCTCCTCTGATTCTTTGAGGAATACGTCTCGTAGATCGTTAGGATCTCGGCGTCATCATCCAAGGGCATTGCGGGATATCTATCTGAGTACGAGCCTCCGAGGATGGCTTCACCGCTCTTGGCCACTTGTCTGACCACCCAGCAAGCTCGAAGGCTATGAGTTGGGTTTGTGTTGAGCAGGACAGAGTGTATAGGGCATGGTTTATCCAGTAGTTCATCAAGAACCATTCTGGATCTTGCCAGGAGTTTTTTCTTTTTCTCGGACGGCTCATACTGACCTGACCGGCGAGGGTGTGCGCGTTCTGTGCGCGCTCGTCTTGATTCTTTGGCATGGATTAACTCCGTTTGCTCTTGTTGAGCCTGCCAAGTATCCTCCATGGCACAGTATTTATATACCAAGTCTGATAACGCGGAGAAGTTTTGAATGTGGCGGCGGCCGAGGGCGTTTAAGATGCCTTTGTCTTGGCAGTTATGTCGGAAAGCCGCCAGGATTTCCATGTCGCTGTAGGGTAACACAGCAGAAAATAAAAAAATTCCGACCTACGCACCAGCCCAGGACCACTATGAAGATTCCATACAAGGTTTTGATCCGATCATTACCGACTCATAGCGCAGCGGAAGGAGAGTCGGTGGAGATCGTTGGTGCAGATCCCCGCAGCAAGGATTTACAAACTCCCAACCACGAGGATGTTCTCCCTCGTCTGCTCCTCGGACAGCCCTCCGGGAGGCGGTCGGACAGTCCCTCGGACGGTGTCACGGACAGCCCTCCGGGAGGACCCTCAAAACTCGGACGGTCACTCGGACAGCCCTTCAGGAGGACACTCGAACAGCCCCTCGCGCAAAAGATCGAACCTACGACCTCTCTACGGGGTTGCACACATACGGTGTCACCAATCCGGCAGGGCTTCGCCGTCCAGAACTAGTTCCCACCGGAACCCAGACAGCCTTTCGGCTCTACGAATCTATTTTCTGGGAGGGAGAGAAGAAAGCCAGATCATGCATGGCATTTGTGAGAGAGTTAGAGTGAGTGTGGAGAGCTCCTCTCCACCTCTATTTATAGGGAAGGAGGAGGTGGTGGTGGCTGAAATTTCAGCCCAAAAGGTGGGTGGCCCCCACATGGAAGTGGCTCACAAAAAGCCACCAACATGGGTGCTCCCTCCCAAAAAGCCACCAAACATGGGCTCCATTAAACATGGATGCTCCCTCCCCAAAAAGCCACCAAACATGGGCTGCCCCCCAAAGGGGGCGCCCCAACAAATCAGCCCACGAATCATGGGATCTTGTCCCCTCACGCTGGGACAAGATGTTTTCCGCGATCGTTTCTTCTGAAAAATTTCAGAAAATCCCAGAACATTTCCGGCACCCTCTAAAATCATTCTGGGCATGTTTCGAAACATTTCTGGTATGGTGGTTTAATTCCGAAACATTTTCGTTAACTCCGAAACACTTACGGTTTTCTCTCCGGAACTTTTCCGTCGTCTCCGAAACTTTTCCGGTTTTCTCTCCGGAACTTTTCAGTCGTCTCCGAAACTTTTCCGATGACTTTCTCTCAGACTCCCCGTCTAGTATTCAGTAGATAGATGACCCTTAAGCGTGTGACCCTATAGGTTCGGTGAAGTATAGACATGACCGAAACACTTTCCGATCAATGATCAACATCGAAGCCGTGGACACCCATATTGACCCCTATACCCACACGAATAAATATTTGAGTGAACCTCCAGTTGTCGTGTGCTATTCCTGTTGCTTCGCAATATGTTACAAACACCCGAGGTGATATTTATCGGCATCCTCGTGGATCAACAATTTGTCCACTATGCCAGTTACCTCGTTACCGGTTTTGTTCTCTTTTCTCGTTCCCGTGTTCCGGCATCCACTTTCCCATGAACCCGTAAGCCGCCGTAATAGCCACCCATTTATGGATGATGTTTAACAAACCCCAAAGTTCATGAAGCAAGCATGAAGAAACTCAACACTCTCATGGTCTAAGGAATTATGCAAATGTTAACTTTCTCTGTGTTATTAACCATTAACTTGTGACGAATGTATCTCACAGCATAACATCAATTTGGGTCGATTCAACACAAATGTTCTTCTAACATTGTGCCCTCAAAATTGCCGGCATAGTCATGCCGATGATCAGGAAAACAGAACCATCATGCAACACTTGAGCTAGTCTTAGAGGCCAGACTAGGAATACATTTTACCGTTTATAATTTCACACATGCATATGAGTCTTCCTCCGAGCCTCGTGGTTATTGTAGACTCGAGAACCATAGTAGTTATAGCATGGAATGTAAACATAATTATGAGCATGGAGATAAATAATAACATTTATTATTGCCTCTAGGGCATATCTCCTACAGACTCCCACTTGCACTAGAGTCAATAATCTAGTCAATGCTAATGCACTTTACACCTATGGCATACCGGTGTAAAATATGCTTCGCTTGTGGTATAGTCTTTGTCTAACGGAGCTGACAACTTCAGGGCCGTGTGTATCTTTGCATATCCTCACGTTTTCATGCTTTCACAAAATTCATATTTTGTGTGGACTTGGCTTTGTATATATATGAATCACTGGTCAAACCGTGATTCCTCAGACTGAGCTATGGAGCAACTATCTGCAATAGTGTCCCATTGACCAAAGCCATTTTGGAACCATACTAAGTTCATGAATGAACTATATGATTCAACATCTTCTTTGTCACTTCCAAAGTGTCAACATACTTAGCATTTGTTATAGAATTCGCCATAGTAACCTGTTAGGAACAATTTCCAACTACCGTGCCACCATATCGTGTATTACACAAAACCCTTAACTTAAATCGAAAATCGCATGGAGCATTGATGTAACACCCCCATGTAATGAAGTACTTTTACTCCCTAATTACATTGCCATGTCATCATGATCATCTTAATTGAATTGCATTTAGGTAATAATCCAACTTAAATTTAAATTCAAATACAAGTCAAATTAATTTTTCTTCAAACTGCAAAACTAAAGTGTTCGTAATTTTGCAAATATTCCCTAAGTAATTGTCAAGTTGAAACCAACTTCATTTGACTCACAAATAAATTCCTAGGAAATTAATGACTGGTCCAACAGCAAATAAAATGGCCTTCTCAAAATAAATAAATACTTAGACTATTCCAAATATTCTGAAACTTTTTATGCCACTCCACAATGTTGCAATGGATTTATGTGCCAAGTTTCATATATAACAAAATTCGTTTGGTGGACCATCTATATGCAAAACAGCAGCTGAATTGAAAGACAAAAAAAGAAAAATACCTAAAAGCTACTATGCATCTGGGCTCTAGGTAACTACAGTGCGGCCTGGCCCAGGCCGACCGGCCTTTCATCAACCTCGTAACAGAGGAGGAGGCAGTGCCATGGCGTGGCCTCTGGCCGCCCGTCCACGCACCCGATGACGCCGTGTCAAGCATCCAGAGCATCCCCGACGTGGATAAGGTCTCCCCCAACCCGTTGGACAAACCCTAATCCCCATTCTTTCCCTCGTTCGCTCGCTCTCGTCAAATGTTCGTCGCCCGGGTGCTGCTCACCGCTATTGCCATCGTCGTCGCGGCCACTGGCCTCCCCACTCCCTGAGTTCATGTCCGAGAGCTCCGTCGTGGTCGGCTACATCACCATGCCGAAGGGCTCACGCTAGGAGACCCCGTACGCTCGGCATCGAGCTCATCTTCGTCGGTACATCGTCGGCGTCCGACGTCGTTTGCCGCGGCTTCGGTCCACCTCCGGCCTCCCCGACCACATCTCGGAGCTCACGGTGAACCCCTCTTCCTATTCCCCACATTTTCCCCTTCGATCCGTCGCCGTAGCCCTCGCCTTGTACTCGTCATGGCCGCCCCGAAGCTCTGCGTACGCGTGTGTGCGTACTGCTGCCGTTTTGCTGCTGCTGCTGCTGCTCCATTGCCGCTGCTGCTCGCTGCCTACCGCTGCTGCTGCCGCCTGCTACTCGCTACTGCTTGCTGCTCCCCTACTGCCTACTACTGGCCATGGCCGTGTGCCCGTGTGTGTCTGTGTGTGCGTGGCATAGTGTGTGTGATGTGTGCGTGGTGTGTGAGTGTGTTGTGTGTGTGTGCAGCGTGGTGTGTGTGAGTGTGTTGTGTGTGTGCACGTGTGTGTGGGGCCAGCTAGGCCACTACCTAGTGGGGCCGGCCCTATTAGTTTAGGTTTAATTATATCTTAGTTAGATTAATTAGGGTCTAATTAGTCTAATGTGTGTATGACATGTGGCCCCACTAGCTTAATTAAACTGTTAAAATTAATCCAAATGTTATAGTCTATGCCATGTGGGACCCCCCTGCACTATTTCCCTTTTGACTAGTCAAATTGACTTGGTCAAATTCGGATTAAAATAATTTCAGAAAATTCCAGAATATTATTAAAACTTTAAAAAATCATATAAAATAAACCGTAACTCGGATGAAAATAATTTATATATGAAAAATGATCAGAAAAATATGAAGAATCCGAATATGTAATCAAAATGGTTGACCATCACTTCTATCTAGATGAACATGGAACTTTTTGCCCGATTTCGATAAATAAATAGTGCATGACGTTAATGAAATAATTCCAGATAAATTCCTAAATTATCTAAAATAATTAGATAGACAATATATCACCCCTACATATCATTTAGGCATTACATAGGTGGCTACTACACACATGACATTTCCACACACCAAAGTAAACTATATATTACATGCATGATTAACTAGGATAAACGATCATCTGATCATCATCTACTTCTTGTGATGCTTGCTCTGCGTGTGGCTCGATCCGGCCTCGTCGATTTGGGTAACGAGGCACTTCCTCATGTCAAGAACAGTTCTTATTAGAAGTCCGTAGCAGCCACGTAAAACTTGCAACAACAAAGTAGAAACAAAGTAGAGGACGTCTAACTTGTTTTTGCAGGGCATGTTGTGATGTGATATGGTCAAGACATGATGTGATATATGTTGATGTATGAGATGATCATGTTTTATAAAAGTTATCGGCAACTGGCAGGAGCCTTATGGTTGTCGCTTTATTGTATGAAATGCAATCGCCATGTAATTGCTTTACTTTATCACTATGCGTTAGCGATAGTTGTAGAAGCAATAGTTGGCGAGACGACAGCGACGCTACGATGGAGATCAAGGTGTCAAGCCGGTGACGATGGAGATCATGACGGTGCTTTGGAGATGGAGATCAAAGGCACAAGATGATGATGGCCATATCATGTCACATATTTTGATTGCATGTGATGTTTATCTTTTATGCATCTTATTTTGCTTAGTACGGCGGTAGCATTATAAGATGATCCCTCACTAAGATTTCAAGGTATAAGTGTTCTCCCTGAGTATGCACCGTTGCGACAGTTCGTCGTGCCGAGACACCACGTGATGATCGGGTGTGATAAGCTCTACGTTCACATACAACGGGTGCAAGACAGTTTTGCACGTGCGGAATACTCGGGTTAAACTTGACGAGCCTAGCATGTACAGACATGGCCTCGGAACATTGGAGACCGAAAGGTCGAACGTGAATCATATAGTAGATATGATCAACATAGAGATGTTCACCATTGAAAACTACTCCATCTCACATGATGATCGGACATGGTTTAGTTGATATGGATCACGTGATCATTTAGATGACTCGAGGGATGTCTATCTAAGTGGGAGTTCTTAAGTAATATGATTAATTGAACTTAATTTATCATGAACTTAGTCCTGATAGTATTTGCATATCTATGTTGTAGATCAATAGCTCGCGTTTAGCTCCCTGTTTTATTTTTTGATATGTTCCTAGAGAAAAATAAGTTGAAAGATGATAGTAGCAATGATGCGGACTGGGTCCGTGATCTGAGGATTATCCTCATTGCTGCACAGAAGAATTATGTCCTTGATGCACCGCTAGGTGACGGACCTATTGCAGGAGCAGATGCAGACGTTATGAACGTTTGGCAATCTCGGTATGATGACTACTTGATAGTTTAGTGCGCCATGCTTTACGGCTTAGAACCGGGACTTCAAAAACGTTTTGAACGCCACGGAGCATATAAGATGTTCCAAGAGCTGAAATTGGTATTTCAGACTCATGCCCGTGTTAAGAGGTATGAGACCTCTGACAAGTACTTTGCCTACAAGATGGAGGAGAATAGCTCAGCTAGTGAGCATATGCTCAGAATGTCTGGGTACTACAATCGCTTGAATCAAGTGGGAGTTAATCTTCCAGATAAGATAGTGATTGACAGAGTTCTCTAGTCACTATCACCAAGTTACTAGAACTTCGTGATGAACTATAATATGCAAGGGATAACGGAAACGATTCCCAAGCTCTTCGCGATGCTGAAATCGGCGAAGGTAGAAATCAAGAAAAAGCATCAAGTGTTGATGGTTGACAAGACCACTAGTTTCAAGTAAAAGGGCGAAGGGAAGAAGGGGAACTTCAAGAATAATGGCAAGCAAGTTGCCACTCCCGTAAAGAAGCCCAAAGCTAGACCTAAGCCTGAAACTGAGTGCTTCTACTGCAAAGGGAATGGTCACTGGAAGCGGAACTACCCCAAATACTTGGCGGATAAGAAGGATGGCAAAGTGAACAAAAGAATATTTGATATACATGTTATTGATGTGTACTTTACTAGTGTTCATAGTAACCCCAGGGTATTTGATACCGGTTCAGTTGCTAAGATTAGTAACTCGAAACAGGAGTTGCAAAATGAACAGAGACTAGTTAAGGGCGAGGTGACGATGTGTGTTGGAAGTGATTCCAAGGTTGATAAGATCACCATCGCACCCTATACCTTCGAGATTAGTGTTGGACCAAAATAAATGTTATTTGGTGTTTGCGTTGAGCATGAATATGATTGGATCATGTTTATTGCAATACTGTTATTCATTTAAGTCAAAGAATAATTGTTGTTCTGTTTACATGAATAAAACCTTCTATGGTCATACACTTAATATAAATGGTTTATTGAATCTCGATCGTAATGATACACATATTTATAATATTGATGCCAAAAGATGCAAAGTTGATAATGATAGTGCAACATATTTGTGGCACTGCCGTTTAGGTCATATTGGTGTAAAGCGCATGAAGAAACTCCATGCGGATGGATTTTTGGAATCACTTGATTATGAATCATTTGATGCTTGCGAACCATGCCTCATGGGCAAGATGACTAAGACTCCGTTCTCCGAAACAATGGAGCGAACCACTGACTTATTGGAAATAATACATACCGATGTATGCGGTCCAATGAGTGTTGAGGCTCGCGGCGGGTATCATTGTTTTCTGACCTTCACAGATGATTTGAGCAGATATGGGTATATCTACTTAATGAAACACAAGTCTGAAACATTTGAAAAGTTCAAAGAATTTCAGAGTGAAGTGGAGAATCATCGTAACAAGAAAATAAAGTTTCTACGATCTGATCGCGGAGGCGAATATTTGAGTTACGAGTTTGGTCTTCATTTGAAACAATGTGGAATAGTTTCGCAACTCACGCCACCTGGAACACCACAGCGTAATGGTGTGTTCAAACGTCGTAACCGTACTTTATTAGATATGGTGTGATCTATGATGTCTCTTACCGATTTACCACTATCGTTTTGGGGTTATGCTTTAGAGACAGCTGCATTCATGTTAAATAGGGCACCATCTAAATCCGTTGAGACGACACCATATGAACTATGGTTTAGCAAGAAACCTAAGCTGTCATTTCTTAAAGTTTGGGGCTGCGATGCTTATGTGAAAAAGCTTCAACCTGATAAGCTCGAACCCAAATCGGAGAAATGCGTCTTCATAGGATACCCAAAAGAAACTATTGGGTACACCTTCTATCACAGATCCGAAGGCAAGATATTTGTTGCTAAGAATGGATCCTTTCTAGAGAAGGAGTTTCTCTCGAAAGAAGTGAGTGGGAGGAAGGTAGAACTTGATGAGGTAATTGTACCTTCTCTCAAATCAGAATGTAGCTCATCACAGAAATCAGTTCCAGTGATGCCTACACCAACTAGAGAGGAAGCTAATGATGATGATCATGAAACTTCAGATCAAGTTACCACTGAACCTCGTAGGTCAACCAGAGCACGTTTCGCACCTGAGTGGTACGGTAATCCCGTTCTGGAAGTCATGTTACTAGACCATGACGAACCTACGAACTATGAGGAAGCAATGATGAGCCCAGATTCCGATAAATGGCTTGAGGCCATGAAATCTGAGATAGGATCCATGTATGAGAACAAAGTATGGACTTTAGTGGATTTGCCCGATGATCGGCAAGCCATTGAGAATAAATGGATCTTCAAGAGGAAGACAGACACTGATGGTAGTGTTACTATTTACAAAGCTCGACTTGTCGCAAAATGTTTTCAACAAGTTCAAGGTGTTGACTATGATGAGATTATCTCACTCGTAGCGATGCTTAAGTCTGTCCGAATCATGTTAGCAATTGCCGCATTTTATGAAATCTGGCAAATGGATGTCAAAACTGAATTCCTTAATGGATTTATTAAAGAAGAGTTGTATATGATGTAACCAGAAGGTTTTTTGTCGATCCTAAAGGTGCTAACAAAATGTGCAAGCTCCAGCGATCCATCTATGGACTGGTGCAAGCATCTCGGATTTGGAATATACGCTTTGATGAGTTGATCAAAGCATATAGTTTTATACAGACTTGCGGTGAAGCCTGTATTTACAAGAAAGTGAGTGGGAGCACTACAGCCTTTCTGATAAGTATATGTGTATGACATATTGTTGATCGAAAATGATGTAGAATTTTCTAGAAAGCATAAAGGAGTGTTTGAAAGGAGTTTTTCAAAGAAAGACCTCGGTGAAGCTGCTTACATATTGAGCATCAAGATCTATAGAGATAGATCAAGACGCTTGATAAGATTTTTTCAATGAGTATATACCTTGACAAGATTTTGAAGTAGTTCAAAATGGAACAGTCAAAGAAGGAGTTCTTGCCTGTGTTGCAAGGTGTGAAGTTGAGTAAGACTCAAAACCCGACCACGGCAGAAAATAGAAAGAGAATGAAAGTCATTCCCTATGCCTCAGTCATAGGTTCTATGAAGTATGCTATGTTGTGTACCAGACCTATTGTGTACTTTGCCATGAGTTTGGCAAGGGGGTACGATAGTAATCCAGGAGTGGATCACTGGACAGCGGTCAAAGTTATCCTTAGTTACCTAAGAGGACTAAGGAAATATTTCTCGGTTATGGAGGTGATAAAGAGTTCGTCGTAAAGAGTTACGTCGATGCAAGCTTTTACATCAATCCAGATGACTCTAAGTCTCAATCTGGATACATATTGAAAGTGGGAGCAATTAGCTAGAGTAGCTCCATGCAGAGCATTGTAGACATAGAAAAATTTGCAAAATACATACGGCTCTGAATGTGGCAGACCCGTTGACTAAACTTCTCTCACAAACAAAACATGATCACACCTTAGTACTCTTTGGGTGTTAATCACATGGCGATGTGAACTAGATTGCTGACTCTAGTAAACCCTTTTGGTGTTAAATCACATGGCGATGTGAACTAGATTATTGACTCTAGTGCAAGTGGGAGACTGAAGGAAATATGCCCTAGAGGCAATAATAAAGTTGTTATTTTATATTTCCTTATATCATGATAAATGTTTATTATTCATGCTAGAATTGTATTAACCGGAAACTTGATACATGTGTGAATACATAGACAAAACAAAGTGTCCCTAGTATGCCTCTACTTGACTAGCTCGTTAATAAAAAATGGTTAAGTTTCCTAACCATAGACATGTGTTGTCATTTGATGAACGGGATCACATCATTAGGAGAATGATGTGATGGACAAGACCCATCCGTTAGCTTAGCATAATGATCGTTAAGTTTTATTGCTATTGCTTTCTTCATGACTTATACATATTCCTTTGACTATGAGATTATGCAACTCCCGAATATCGGAGGAACACCTTGTGTGCTATCAAACATCACAACGTAACTGGGTGATTATAAAGATGCTCTACAGGTGTCTCCGAAGGTGTTTGTTGGGTTGGCATAGATCGAGATTAGGATTTGTCACTCCGAGTATCGGAGAGGTATCTCTGGGCCCTCTCGGTAATGCACATCACTATAAGCCTTGCAAGCAATGTGACTAATGAGTTAGTTGCGGGATGATGCATTACGGAACGAGTAAAGAGACTTGCCGGTAATGATATTGAACTAGGTATAAGGATACCGATGATCGAATCTCATGCAAGTAACATACCGATGACAAAGGGAATGACGTATGTTGTCATTGCGGTTTGACCGATAAAGATCTTCGTAGAATATGTAGGAACCAATATGAACATCCAGGTTTCGCTATTGGTTATTGACCGGAGATGTGTCTCGGTCATGTCTACATAGTTCTCGAACCCATAGGGTCCGCATGCTTAACGTTCGATGACGATTTGTATTATGAGTTATGTGTTTTGGTGACCGAAGTTTGTTCGGAGTCCCGGATGAGATCACGGACATGACGAGGAGTCTCGAAATGGTCGATAGGTAAAGATTGATATATTGGAAGGTAGTATTCGGACACCGGAAGGGTTCGGAGTGTATCGGGTACATACCGGAGTACCGGAGGGGTTACCGGAACCCCCCGGGGAAAGATATGGGCCATATGGGCCATAGGAGGGAGGCTAACCAGCCCACAAGGGGCTGGTGCGCCCCCCCACAAGGGAGAAGGCCGAATTGGATTAGGGAAGGGGGCGCCACCCCCCTTTCCTTCTCCTACTCCCTCTCCTTTCCCCCTTTCCCCCTCCATGAGAAGGAAAGAAGGGGGGGCGAATCCTACTAGGACTGGGAGTCCTAGTAGGACTCCCCCCTTATGGCGCGCTCCCTAGGGCCGGCCTCCTCCCTCTCCCTCCTTTATATACGTGGGCAGGGCACCCCTTGGAGACACAACAATTGTTCCAAGCCGTGTGCGGCGTCTCTCTCCACAGTTTGCTCCTCCGGTCATAGCGTCGTAGTGCTTAGGCGAAGCCTTGCGCGGATCACATCACCATCACCGTAACCACGCCGTCGTGCTGACGAAACTCTCCCTCGACCCTCTGCTGGATCAAGAGTTCGAGGGACGTCATCGAGCTGAACGTGTGCTGAACTCGGAGGTGCCGTACGTTCGGTACTTGATCGATTGGATCGCGAAGACGTTCGACTACATCAACCGCGTTAATCTAATGCTTCCGCTTTCGGTCTACGAGGGTACGTGGACACACTCTCCCCCTCTCATTGCTATGCATCTCCTAGATAGATCTTGCGTGATCGTAGGAATTTTTTTGAAATTGCATGCTACGTTCCCCAACAGTTGCTATTGTAGAGAAATCAATTTAAAGCAGCAAATTTCGAGCTGCTGTAGTGTTGACGTCATGATGTTTCTTGGACCTTGGAAGGTCTTGCAGGTCGTGGTGTCGCCAACACACTACTTGTTCCAAGTATATCGGAACGGCCTGACGTTCCTGGCATGCACCCAAGTGGAGATGCCCCGTTGATGGCTATCGAGGTGTGCTCTTCATATTGCACTCTTTTGTCTTTAATTCATTGACATTTGATTCCTTAGAAGACACATACAACTATGTTGTAACTTCCCAAAGTTATCTGTCCCTGAAATAGCAGATAGCCTGTACCACAGCTTTTAACTTTTGCTAACTTTGGGTGTGCTAATATGATTTTTCGCATCCAGTTTCTCTCTTGTGTGGCGAATGTCTTGACAGATTACCTTGGAGATATAAATGAAGACACAATCAAGGTTAACTTTGTAATTGTTTATCAGGTATCTTTTCTTACTCCTGTCACATTATAACTGTGAAACTGGTATTACAGTGTCACTTTACTTCATCGTAGGATAATTTTCTTTGATAGATTATGAAAAAAACTAAGCTTTAAAGTTTGGAAAATAAGATATCACACTAGAATTAGCAGTTCTACTATGGACAAATTGAATTGCATATAGAGAGCTACAAAGTTCATGGAATTTCAATGCATAGAACTATCTATTTGTTGGGAATTATTCGCTATATCTGTTAAGTTCATTCTGTTAAAGGAACATCAATCCAGGATGTCTATTGCATTTGAGACTTTAATCACAATCAACAATTTTAATCGCTTGGTTGCTTGTGTTGTCCATGACTGGTAAAACTGGACTATTCATTTTAATGTAAGTTCTCTAAACAATATAATTCTTATATGAATCCAGATTCTAGATGAAATGATGGACAATGGCTTTCCACTCACTACCGAGCCAAACATCTTAAAGGAGTTGGTTGCCCAACCAAATATGGTCAGCAAAATGCTGAACATTATGACTGGTAAAAGTTCTACTATTGGTAACAAACTTCCGGATGCAACTGCTTCCTTTGTACCTTGGAGAACAACAATTGTCAAGGATGCAAGCAATGAAGTCTATGTTAACATAGTTGAGGAACTAGATGCATGTGTGAACAGGTATTCCGACATTTCTCCTTTTAACCAATCTAGGTATAGTAAAGTTATTTCATGTGATCTATGAATTTGGATTTTTACACCCCTTTGATGCATGTGTGAACTCGTATTCTCAATTCGCACATTTAGATTTTGAAGTAATAGAAAATTCATCAAATATGTGACTGGCTTCTAGGACCTTAGGTCAACAGTGATGCACTGTTGAATTATCTGCAGGAAACTATGACTAGACTTCGGTATATCCAAAGTACCAACTAGTGAATATTCTATATTGTGTTCCAAATCTGCCATTAAATATGATATGTGTTACTACCTTCGTATCACGAAAACATGACATTGGAGGTTTTTTCAGAAAGCACACGAAAAGATGATGTTGGGGGATTTTAGGCATTCCATGGCTAGGTTTGTCCTTGTGTTATTGATGCTCCCAAAAAATGCAAGCGACAGAATTTGATCCTTGTACTTGTATGTCACCGTATTGGTCAATATGTGAAACCGCATCTATATTAAGTAGGAGCAAGATGGTGAACAAGCATGGCAGTTAACACCGCCTTGGTATCCGAATTGTTGTCTGAAACGTCAACTATTCGTGATATGGAAGGAGTACTAAATTTTGAACAAAAGGCCAAAATTAATACAGTAGGCGAAGTGGTGGTTAGCAATGTAGAAGTTCCTTTTTCTTTTGTGATGACTGATGAGAAGATCCAGCTACCCAACTTTGTTATCTTTTGACATCCACGGATCTGAAAGAATATTTCTTATGTTTGGCATCTTTACTGGTTGATTTTATTTGCAGAGAAGGGGTTCTAGTGAAATGTGAGGCATGTGGTGTAATTGAAGTGAATTCCAGTCTTCCAGGATTACCAGAATTGACCTTGTCATTTGCTAATCCCACCCTTATCAATGATGTGAGGTTCCACCCCTGTGTCAGATTCAGACCTTGGGAGTCCAATCAGATCCTATCATTTGTTCCTCCTGATGGGCAGTTCAAGCTTATGAGTTATAGGTGCATAAATATCTACTTCTAAATCTTACTATTGCTCCTATGTTTTTCCCATCTTAGGCTGTCTGTTATATGTTCTCATCGTTTGATCATAAATAATCAGGGTTAAGAAACTGAAGACCACACCAATTTATGTGAAGCCACGGTTATCATCTGATTCTGGGAATTGCCGTGTCAATGTGATGGTGGGGATACAGAATGATCCTGGAAAACCTATTGATTCTATAACAGTGCAGTTTCAGTTGCCTCCCCTGATTGCTTCTGCTGATTTGACCACAAACCATGGTACAGTCGACATCCTTGCTGATCAGGTCAGTACATTGTTTGCCATCACTTCTGTAACTTCACCTGTGCCATTTTTCGTCATCATGCGTCAAGCTACGACCTAATAAAGGAAGCTCGGAACTAGAAAAACCTAAACGATGTGCTGGTGAATCAATCATCATACACTATTATTAATATGATGTTTGGAATTTTCTAAACTTTAGAACACTACATATACCTCAAAATGTCTGTCTAATAGCATTTTATTTATTTATGCAGACATGTGTTTGGACAATTGGGCATATTCCTAAAGATAAAGCACCATCCCTCTCTGGAAATCTACGTCTGGAGGAAGGACTCGCTCATTTGCATGCATTTCCAACGTTTCAGGTGAAATTCAGGATTATGGGGGTAGCACTGTCTGGGCTTCAAATTGATAAACTGGAAGTGAAAAATACACCAAGCGCACCATACAAAGGTTTTCGAGCCCAGACTCAAGCTGGAAGGTATGAGGTCAGGTCCTAGGACTTCAAATTTTGCTCCGTGATTCAACATGGTGCCATAGCCCAGAACCGTGGGACTATCAAGGTATTCTTGTCTATCCATGGCCAGCATGGGTCTGTATGATGTTCAGGCTTGTAGACCTGGATCCATTTTTTCATGGTTGTTGCGAAAGCAACATAATCCTGCGTTCTGCTTGCAAAGGCGAAGACTGCTGAATGTGTAGATCCTTAGTGGCTGTTACATCAAGGTTTTGATTTCTATTGTACGGTCATGATCACCGCTGAATTCACATAGGCTAGAACTCAATTATTCTGCATATGCTCAGTCATGCCTGACTACCTACGGTTAGAAAACGCGGTGGTGTTTCCTTGTCAGGGTCACAGCTATTTGTGTGAAGTTGTAATTCGAGAACAGTTGTACAGAAAAATTAGTGTTGTCTGTATATATTTTCTTTAATTAAAGATAGATCCACTGGTTGTCTGATTGTGGTTGGTTTCCTGAAGGAAAGCCTTCCTATGCTGGTCAACATCTGAACTGAAAATCCGAACGAGTATGCTGAATAATGCAGTTTACATGACGGATACATGGCGTCAACTCTTAAGTAGCAGACCGATGTACAAGAACTGAGTGGTAAAACAAACTATATGGCAATTGAACTAAAAGTGTTTCGGAAAGTTAAAATTTTCATCAGTAATCCATCCAGGTCTCACGAGCCGGAGTCCGTGACGGAGAAAACAGAACGACGAAAAAATAGGCGGAAAATTTGCCTCTTTAGTATTAGAGAAGATAGTAAAAAAAATAAAAAAAATAGTATTAGAGAAGATAGATTTATTTATCGGTTAATCTAACAAGGGGACGTGCCCCACAAAGTAATTCCATCCGGCGCTTCCCCGTATTGGAGAGGGACCAAATCATGTATGCATGCACGGAATCTTTCCTTAATCCGAAACTTCAAAATAAATTATCTCTTAAACCGTTAATCCAAATGACGATCCGTTTTCACCGTTGGGTTTGTCTCGATGAGTACTTTAAAACAAGATCCCATCTTAATATGTTTTGACAAACTTTTTTTTTCGTAGTCAGTTGCCAGGCTATAATACTGTAGTTACCATATTAGTGATTAACAATTACCATCCAAATAATACATAGTAACCAGATAAATTTTAGATGTTTTTTATCATAACCATGATGTACATGTCCATATTGTTTCACGAACCTTTTTTTTCGTCGCCAGTTACCAGGTTTTAACATTGTAGTTACCATATTAATAGTTAATAGTTACCATCTAAACAACACACAGTTACCAGATTATTTTCACATGTTTATTTGTCATAGCGATGATCTACAAGTCAGTAGTAAGTATTCGATCCACTCTGAGCACCAAAAATACGTGATTAGTATCAGAAAAGGCTTACATTGGTAAGCAGCAAAGTGAAAAAAAATCTGGCAACCATTTGATTTTAACCTGGTAAGCAACTTGACTATACCTAGTGACCAAGTGGTGACCAAGTGATTGTAATCTGGCAACTAGTGTTGGAAAAAAGAGTTATCAGAACATATCAACATTGGATCTAGTTTCGAATATCTCGTTGCGAAAAAGCTAACCGTGAAAACGGATCTGAATTTTGACATACGGTTAAAGAGATAAAACATTTTAAAGTTCGGAAATCAAAAGAAATCCCACGTGGCAGGTACTGCATGCATGAAGTATTTAACCAAAAACTACCACATTTCATGAAAACGTGTCCAGAAACTACTACTTTACAAATTTATGCCAAAAACTACCATTTTTTTACTAACTCGTAGCAAAAAACTACCACTTTCGGAAAATGGCCAGTTTAGAAGATTTAAACACGTTTATGACAAGTGGGGCCCACCGTCAAGGCTGACGTGGCAAGTCAACAAGCGCACGAGATGACGGTGAGCACGCCCGGCGGCCAGCATGCGGCCGCGATCCGCACACCCGGCGGCAGCACGCGGTGGCGACGCCCAGATCGGGCACTCCGACGGACGCACGCTGCTCGACCGCACGCGGCCACCCAGCGCTAGCTTGCTAGCACCAACGAGCAAGTATGCATGGCTTGCCGACCAGCCAGCGCGAGCACGCATGCATGCGGCTGCGCAACCAGCGCGAGCACGTACGCACGGCTTGGCGACCGGCCAGCGCGAGCATGCGGCTCGGCGACCAGCGCGTGCTCGCGACCTGCGCGCGGCTCGACGGCTGCGCGAGCACCCACGGGACGGCTGCGGCAGCCCGCCCGCACTTCTGCACGCGACAGCTACGGCGGCGAGCTCGGATGCCGGCCCGCACGCGACCGCAACGGCGGCCAGCCCGCCCTCCCGCGCTCCCGCACGCGACGACGACCGGCCAGCGCGACCAGCACGTGCTCGCGGCCTGCGTGCGGTTCGACGGCTGCGCGAGCACCCTCGCGGCCGCCGTCTCACGCCTGCTCCGGCGCTCCCTCCGTCATCCTCGACCCGGCAGCCTCTAGGTGGGCGACATGGACGACACAAGTGCTCGCCGTGGGGCACGAAGACGAGGTGTTCGTTGAAATGGGCAAGAGAATATAGGAGGAGGAGGAAGAAGAAGATAGATACTGACGTGTGGGGCCCACTTGTCATAATGGTCAACTTAACAGTCAAAATAAACGGTGTTGACTTTCCTGCCACGTCAGCCCTGACGGGTGGGCCCCACTTGTCATAAACATGTTTAAATCTTCTAAACTGGTCATTTTCCGAAAGTGGTAGTTTTTTGCCACGGATTAGTAAAAAAGTGGTAGTTTTTGGCATAAATTTGTAAAGTGGTAGTTTCTAGGCACGTTTTCATGAAATCTGGTAGTTTTTGTTTAAATACTCGCATGCATGCATGTATTGCTAGGTTACCATATTAAAACCGTGCCCACGGAAAGCTAATCTAGGTCCTAAATTTGTTATAGTTGTGGGAATATAAAAGTCAGACGATCTCGTTCCCATCGGTCCCATCCATCCACACAGCCGCCTCTCCTCTAGTCCTCTCCTATGAAACACCGATACGTCAAAAACTGGTGTATCCCCGTACCGGACGGCGCCGATACGCCGATACACAGGATACGGCGTCGATACGAGTATCCCAGAGGTATCGTGATTTCCGAATTAAAAAGAAAAGAAAATAAATCCGATACTCAGCTGGCACGCCGTCGGGAGCTCCTAATCGGCACTTTCAGCGCCGGTTAGGAGAACTGGCGCCTGCAGCGCTCGTAGCTGGGCTGTTTCTGCAATCAGCCCATGTTCGTTCGACGCTGAAAAAAAATTATTTCGGTTACTGGGAATAACAGGACTCAAACTCCTCTCGCCAGCAACAACAGCAAGTCGCAATAACCACTAGACCGGGCACCCCTTGGCGGCCAATATCTGGAAAGAGCTCTATTTGACATTCTCCTAGTACAGCATTAAGATATACTATTATATACCTTATATAAATTATATGAAAAGAAACGTAAACTTTGAAAAGAAATTCAAGGAACTTTTTAAAACCACGAATTTTTAGAAAAATTCAAAAAATTGAAAAGATTCGTACAAATTGAAAAGAGTTCATAAATTTGAGAAAACTTCACAAAATTGAATTTTTTTTCATGAAATTTCGAAATAAGTTCACAAATTTGAAAAAAATTCATCGAATATGAAAAAAGTTCGTCGAATTTGAAAAACGTTCATAAAATTTGAATAAAAAGTTCATCCAATTTGAAAAAAGTTCATCGTAATTGAAAAAAAGTTCACCGAATTTGAAAAAATAATTCATCGAATTTGAGAAAAAGTTCGTGCAACTAAAAAAAAGTTCATCTTATTTGAAAAAAGTTCATCAAATTTGAATAAAAAGTTCATCCAATTTGAAAATAGTTCATCGTAATTGAAAAAAAGTTCACCGAATTTGAAAAATAGTTCATCGAATTTGAAAAAAAGTTCGTGCAATTAAAAAAAAGTTCATCGGATTTGAAAAAAGTTCATCGATTTTGAAAAAAGTTCATTGATTGTGAAAAAAGTTCATCAAATTTGAAAACAGTTCACTGATTTTGAAAAAGTTCATGCACTTGAGAGAAAAAGCAAAAATAATAAAGGAAAAGGAAAAAAGATTAAAGAAAAGAAAACAACAAAAAACGGTCTAGGAAAAGAGCAGAACGAAAAAAGAAAAAAAAACGGCTGACGAAAGTATAAAAGAAAGAAAAGAAGTTTGTTATCACGTCAGTTGGAGTGTCTGGTTGGTTAGTTCGATTTGTGCTTAACCTCGAGGTCTTGTGTTCGAATCTCCACGAGCTCCTGTTTTTGCGTTTTTACCAGAAAAAAAGCTCGTAATGGGCCGGCCCAGCGTGAAAGACTAGTGTGCGCCGGTTTGCAGATATTACTAGAACGGGCGCCACGGGCGCCAAATAGGATTCGCGAACGCCGTCGACACGCCCGAGATACGGGGACGACGGAAGCACAGCCAGAGCCCAGTAGAAGCCCACTCCTAACCCTAGACAGGTACCTACCGTTCCTCATCTCCTCGATCGAAAGACCAGCGACTACTCGATCTAGTCCCGCGACGCGGTCCTGTGCACGCGCCGCCACCGCCGCCTGGAGTCGTCGCCGCCGCCACTACCTGGAGTCGTTGCCGCCGCTGTCGCCGCCACCGCCGCCTGGAGTCGTCGCCGCCGCCACTACCTGGAGTCGTTGCCGCCGCTGTTGCCACCGTCGCTGTCGCCGCCGCTGTCGCCGCCACTACCTGGAGTCGTTGCCGCCGCTGTCGCCGCCGCCACTACCTGGAGTCGTTGCCGCCGCTGTTGCCGCCGCTGTTTTCCGTTGCTGAATCTGCATCGGCAGCAAGCATGGTAACTTTCTGCTGCCGCCTGCCGCTGCCGCTGCGTGCTAGTTAACATGTGCTGCCTTCCGTGCTCCTCTAATTATTGTTGAGTGCCTGAGTTGCTACCGAGCTGCTGTTGTTGCTGCCATTAGTCGCGACTCGCGAGTCACAACTGAAGATATTTTTTCACATGGTTCCTGCTGCTGACCAATGTTAAAAGAAAAAGTTGCCGCTGACCTGTTGTTGTTGCTGGCTTGCGGCTACTGCTAGGGAGGTAAATTCGACATGGCATCAGCAGGAAGTGGCATGGCAGCCAGCCAATCTTCAGTTGGCAGTATGCAAGCGACAGTATGGATGCTGATGTCGTAGGTGAAAAGGCTGGGCATGCTTGTTGAGTGTTATGTGATCATGTCTATCCCAAATTGACAAATTCTAATACCATCATATGATGTATTTTGCATACACCACGAAGATTGAGGACATTATGATCATTCACGACTTGAAAAGAAGCATGGCCCCAACCAATGGGGCAGTATTTTGATCTCATCTCATGCATTCAATTATTTTTTGTCTTTATTACATGTCATTTTATTAATTATTTCTATATACTTGCCGTATCGCCGTATTGCTGTTTCTAGAAATTGCCGTATCCCGTATCCCCGTACCCGTATCGCCGTATCCGTGTCGCCGTATCGGTGCTTCATAGGTCCTCTCCGCGGCCGCTAGGGTTTGCTCTCCTCTCTGCCGCCCGCAGCTGTTTACCTTCCGGCGTCGGGCTCGTCGCCGTCTGGTAAGTGCTTCTCCTCGTACTTTTTTTTGTCTCTGCTGTTTCGCCCTCCCAATCGACTGCCCAGAGCCCCACGGCGCGACCCCTTGTGCCCTTCCGGGTTCTGCCGAACGGCGCTGCCCTCCGGTCCTCATCGGTACCTCGAGCAGGGAAACTCGAAGTCGGCGTCCTGCCGTATCAACTCCGCCGATCCCCATAGTCTTTCCGCCCGCCGCCAGGTCGGGTTAGGCCCTTCGCCGTCTCAGATCCCCCTCTCCTCACCTTAGCTTTTCCTCCTTGTCTCCGCCCCCATAGTCTTTCCGCCCGCCGCCGCCAGGTCTTTCCGCCCGCCGCCAGGTCGGGTTAGGCCCTTCGCCGTCTCAGATCCCCCTCTCCTCACCTTAGCTTTTCCTCCTTGTCTCCGCCCCCATAGTCTTTCCGCCCGCCGCCGCCAGGTCGGGTTAGGCCCTTCGCCGTCTCAGATCCCCCTCTCCTCACCTTAGCTTTTCCTCCTTGTCTCCGCCCCAATAGTCTTTCCGCCCGCCGCCGCCAGGTCTTTCCGCCCGCCGCCAGGTCGGGTTAGGCCCTTCGCCGTCTCAGATCCCCCTCTCCTCACCTTCGCTTTTCCTCGTCTCCGCCCCCGCGAGGTCGGATTAGGCAGGCCCATCGACGTCTCCTTTGGCATATCTTATTAGTCGCTAACAGAACGATTTATTTTGTCTTTTTATTAAGCAAACTACGCTTGGGGGTTAGCCACCTGAATTCATTCGTTTCTATTAAATGAAATTTATTTATTTTATCTATTATTATGCAGGAGATGATGATATCCAAAATGCATGATATGCTTTTGCCAGTGTTCTCTCTGTTCAAGTTTCGTTTGGATGCTCCACGTATCCACAGTATGTTCCTACTCATTTTGATGGGTCCAATTGTGCGGAGCTTGTTATTATGCATCTGTCTTTTTTCAGTACTATTCTAGACCAGATTTTATCTTCAGGATACTATGGCTGGAACAAAAACGTGGTGACTAAAAATTATTAGATTGACCTCTTGTGCACTCCATAATGATCTTTTAGCATTGATTTTTTTTGGTAGGCTCCTCACCGCTGTCTTGTCCACCTCATTGTGGAATGTCGTAGTAATTCTCAAAAGTTTGCACGGCAAGTAGCATATGAAGTATCAATGCTAAAGCAGATTTCAATATTTTATCAACAGTTACGTGGCATGGAAATAGTTTCTTGTTGACTTCTTTCCTTTGATTACTATTCATTGTGTACAGTTAAGTGGCATGGAACTGAAACCATACTTTGTTGTTGACTTATTTCATTGTGGACAGATTTTCCTTGTTAAGTTGAGATATTAGCATCTTACTAGATCTTGATTACTATTCATGTTACGGTGTCTTTGGATTTATCTTAGCTCAGCAGGACAAAGACATGAAGGGTTCATCCTTACACTAGTTTGATGCCAGCTGCCTACATTTACCAATATTTTTTAATATGGTTTAAGTTCATGCATATCTGATTTTATGAGTTTCAGTAGGCGTCATCAAGTCATGGGCTGTGGCTTCAATCCCCGGATTTTTTGTTTGCATGTGCTGTGCTGCTATGAAGCATTGTTTAGCAAACAATGTTTTGGGAATTTCTTCCCGTATCCAGGTTTGTTTTTATTAGTTATATTGTGTATTTCTAAGAATTATGAGCACTTTCTGGGTGGTGTTCACTTCAGTTATGGTCAGGGTAGCTAAAATTTTTATGCTCCAATAAATGTCATAGATCTTTTTAGTGAACTTTTGGTGATAATATTGTCAGTGGGTTCGTTTTTAGTTTAATAGTTCAACTAATCTGATCTGCATTGTTATGCACAGCACGTGTTCCCACCCGCAGATGCTGCCTCCATGCTTTTCATTGGCGACACTGCAATATCTGGTTAGTAATAGAATAGAAGTTCTTTTGTTTGTGCCAAATTACATTTGCGGTTTGTTCTTCTGAAACTTGCAATGGTTATAGATATGTGGTTAGTAATAGAATAAAAGTAACATCAGCTTCACTATGACTTGTGCGTGTCAACTTCATTTGGCATAATCACCTGTATTTATAGTGAGACCTCAGTAAAATTTTCGCATCATTGCAGCTCTTTCTCTTGTTGGTGTACGAGGACGAAATAGTATTTATCAGCATTTTCTTATTCTTGTTGATCTAAGAGAACATTCTATCTTTTGTTTATTCTTTAGTATTAGTACTAGGGAAAAGTGCAGATTTGAAACTAGAACGTTTCCAATTCTTGTTCAGATGCGCCCTGCTTGCTTGGCTGTTTTACTTGCTCGGTTGCTCTATATGGGATCCATGCCACTCTTTTGCTGTTGCCGGTATGATTAAAAAAAATTTGTGGCCCAAGGGGCCGAGACAGTATGCACAAAGAAAAACAAATTATTTTGAAGTTTGAACTTCCTCTTGGATTAACTATTGTATTAAATTCTGCATATTGGAGCAGTTGCTGCATCACTCAGCACATAATATGGATTTCTGCTTTTTGGTTCCAGGTATATGTGTTGCACTTGCCCTCTGTATTGCTGTGCCAAGAGCTAGCAAGAACCGTTTCTTTAATTACGCATTTTTGCGATACACTGTAATTATCATCATAATGAACTGGTTTCAATCCACACAGGTGAGTTATGCTACTTGAGTTGCACCTGATATTATCTTGAAAATAAAATGCCTTGTTCTATATGCTCATCTCATCTTTTTTTTTTCAGGGTGGGGGGCAGCCTGCTCTACAATACGTTGCTTGTGGCGTGATTAGTTTTGTTGCTGTTCACTGTTTGTGGAATGTAGAAGTAAAACAGGTAAGGTCGGTCCATATTGTTGTTTGTACTATAGATATGCCTATTGCCAGTCCCAATTGTGTGGTGGTTGATGACATTCTGTAGTGACATATCCTATTTGCTAATATCTCTTTTTTTCCCCTCGCTTGAGGGTGACAACAATCAGCCGATGAGTGAAGTGTGGGATTGGAACATGTATGGAACCGAACTGAAGTTTCATGGATGGTTTATTAACACTGCCAATGAGGATGGTGACGGAGGTGAGGATGGTGACGGAGGTGAGGATGATGCTTCATTTGCCTCGGAGGATTCCGATGATGAAGTTTTGACGGGGGTGTCAATTTTACGTGCGGTGCAAGTGTTGGCCATTCGTGCAAACTTCCGTATCAGCCGTATCAACGCCCATGACTGGTACCAAAGTGCAGTCATCTATTCGGCGCTCGAGGGGGAAGTACAAGAGGTATACACTAGCTACCGTATGTTATATCTACTACATGCTTTATGCCTCTTTACATGCATTATATATTGTAATAAATTAAAATCCTTCACATTCATGCTTTCATGTGTAGGAAGGAATGGATTTGGTACTCACTGGACCATATAGGATACTACAGGCTTACGGTGCCTTTTTCTTGGAGGTTTTCACAGAAGACCTGGTTTTCACAGAAGACGATGAGGGGTCTTCTACTGATGATGAGGGGTCTTGGGGCGGTCATTTCTGCCGAGGCTGGAGTGTTACTGAGCCTGATGAAGTTGAGGAATTCACACAAACCATCTATGGAGGCCTTGGCCGCAAGTTGGAGATCACATACTTGGTGATTCCGGAAGCAGTTGAGACCTATGTTGAGGTCAGGTTGAACCTCAAAGACTTCGGTTCGAGAAGCCGCTCTGTGTATGGTAGCGTCAAGGCAATTGCCATTGACTATGGGAGCAAAAGCGTCAATCTCTTCAGTTTTGAACGAGGCAGTAGCTTGTCCCTGCCCTGTGGTTCCACGTGCATTCTTCCACTGGGACCACACATGATTGCATTGCCTGATCGTAGACAGTACAAACTCCACATAGAGGTGGACCTAAGAGTAATCACAACCTGTGACAGCCAAGAAGAGGACAAGAATTTGAAATTCTGTCTAGACTGCAGCCGTAGAATTAGGAGTGAAGAACGTCTAGAGTTGCCCCGTAAAATTAGGACTCAAAAAAGAGAATTCGATGGTGATCAAGTTGAAGTGAAGGTCATCTGGGTCCTAGAAAAATTCTTCTAGATCCTAGAAAAATTCGTCTAAGAAAGGAGCTAGAAGCGAAATAAGTGAAGGAAGGCATGTGCCACATCTGGAACTTTGTCTATGTTTGCCAGATCATATTATCTATTTCCTTGTGTTTGATCTATTCATGCCATTTTATTTTAACTGAACTTGGGTGAGTGGGAAACCAAGAATAGTAAAAGAGTCTTTCGTATTCATTAGTGAATATTTATATTCGGCAATGTACTGTGATTAGTAATTCTAATAAGCCATTGCAATTAATTTTAGAGAAGCACGAAGCGTCCAAATAAACCAGACCAGTAGGCAGGGATGCAAGGGAACCGAATACCTCAATTTTAGCATCATCTTCCTGCTGTTATAAAACTAAAATAATTGTGAAACTGCATGCTACCATTACTCAGCAATCAAGAGTCCTTAATTAATGGCTATATATTTTCCTCTATTTTTGGTCAAACTTGACAAATTTTGACTTTAACAAAACCCTAAACGCGAAGTAAATAAAAACGGAGTGAGTAGCAATCAGGCAACGTTGTTAGAAATGGTGTTGGCTAAGTGCACCTAAAGCTCATAGTTGGACAGCATACCGCTGCATTTTGATTTGATTTGGGAGCTAATTTAGCGACTATCCATATAGTCACTCTGATTTCGTTTTCGCTAATCTGGTCTAAACTCTGATTTCCTTAGCTTTGTGATCAGCTTTCCCTCGCTGGATAGCACTTCAACCTTTACATACATTTTTTTCATCATAATATCCCCGGACTAATTTTCAAAATCAGTTCCTGGCCCACTATTTAGGTTCCGTGTAACAGTTATCTTTCAATATTTAACCATTGGATCCGAACCAATGAACGGCTGTCAATATTTCCAAGCGTTGTAAAATTCCTCCTTATTGTATCAAGAGGAAAAGGAACTATATTCGTAGACTGTTGGATGACAATGGTGAACGGAAAGAGGACAATGAGTCAATGAAGAATCTGATTGGTAGCTATTTTCAACACTTGTTCACTTCAGAAGTTGCAGATCCGAATTGGAATGTTATTAACAGGCTGAAACCGAAAGTTACTCCCTACATGAATGAGGCTTTAATGGCCCCATATACCGAAGAGGAGGTAAAGAGAGCCTTATTCAGTACTCCCTCCGTTTCGAATTAGTCTACATCCTGACTACATAATTTGTTCCAAATTAGTCTACATTCTACCAAGGAAGCGCAACAGTGCTTCCATCAGCGGCCATTGGTGCTACCGTCCGCGTTCGGCGGTGCTACCTGCCGGAGTCAGCATGCTACCGGCGGTGCTACTTGCCGGAGTCAGGATGCTACCGACGATGCTGCCGGCGTTGGTCGGCGAGGTCCCGTCGCACCTTTGTAGGTCGGGACGATGGTGCAGCGGGCGGCGGTGCGGGCAGCGCGGACGGTGGTGCTCGGAGTTGGCTCGTTGCCGGCCATGCAAGAGGAAGGTCGGGGGAGGCCCTCTTACAAGTCACAACCTCTTGAGCCTTGACCCTAGAAGGACCACAAAGTGGTATACACGAATTGAATTTCTTCTATAAACCACAAGGCCATACCCGGCATATGGGCATCGGTGCGTCCCGAAACCAACCTCGTTCGTTCGATTCAGTAAACAGTAAAATCTTTCCTCTCACTTTTCACCACAGCCGTCAGATATGGTAATTTTTTTCCCACTTCCTATTTAGTTGAATAGGTCCATGACATATGGGTCTAAGAGAGTACACTGCCCAAATTTCAGCATGGAAACCTTCTCGTCAAGGTCGCCTTTCCATATGCGGGCGCGAGGAGCGGTGAAAACCCTAGCCAATCCTCTCTCGTCCCCGCGCCTCCATTCTCCTCCCTCCACGCTATCCTCCCGCGCCTCCCTCATAGCCCCGCCGCCGCCTCCACCACCTCCTCCTCTCTCTGCTTGCCTCCTCAAGAAGGCGGACCGAGCGGCGGCGGCATATTGTCCGTAGATGGAGAAGGCGGACACGAGCGGCGGCGCCATCTTGTCCGCGGATGGCAGACGTGTTTCTTGCCGCCGCTGCTGCTCCTCTCCCTCGCCTCCTCTGCGACGCTTCCTCCTCTTCTCTTCTCCCGCTCCAGTCATGGCGGTGGCTGCCGGGCAGGGAAGCGGCGGCCGGGCCAGGCAGGGCGGCGGCGGCCGGGAACGGAGAAGCGGCCGGGCTGGGAGAGCGTCCTCGTCGCCTTCAACCTCCCCACGCGAGGTCCTGATTTTTTTTTATTTAATCCCCACAGATACTCATTTCTGTTTGTTCAGATGCTATTTTATATTTTGCCTACAAGGTGTTTGACAATACTCCAACGTGGCTGCAGGATGACATTAGTCTGCAATTGTACTCAATGAACGATAGCAGTTTTGTTTGCAAATAGGTTCAGAAATTTGGTTTCCTGCACACATCATATCAGTAAGGCAATAGCTAGGCAAAGTGTTCTATTCTGATTTAGTCATGACGGGTCTGTTTTCCACTGTAGAGAGGAAAAAAGTAGGGACGGTGAAGCCTTGGGTTACATGACAAATGCAAAAAACTTTTCAAACAGGTATACTTTTCTTCGTGCTTTTTGTATATGTATCTATGAGAATTATGCAGTATCATATGGCAATTTGATTATATTCTCAGGTGTGCCTGCAATGGAACATTGGATTTCAGCAATATTATTGGTTCTGCATACAAGGATACTATCAAATGGAGTTGAAATTTCAGCTGCGTTAAGTTTGGTGACATTTGCAAAGGATTGGTTGAAAGAACAGAGTCACAATACAGGAAAATGAAAGCTGTTACCGTTAGCTTGAATAAATGTACACTGCTTAGTTCATATTTGATTCCAGTGCTTTAGCTTTCTTGGATAGTAGAGTTATTATAGAATAAATTTGTGTCAGTATAGACACAGAAATCTACTTTACTGCAGGGTACCCTGGTGGCGACAACTCCTTGCCTTAGTTTACTGGACTGCAACTTGCCCAAACCATACCCTGATCCGCAACTCTACTTTTCTCTTCAATTTTTGCTCCTGGTGTGCTTTGGAACTTGGTCGCCTAGCGCAGCTTGCCCCCTTTGAGCCTAGCATAATTTGTATTGGAGCAGACTTTAATTAATTAGATGTGTGATGTGTCTGTTTACAAAATATTTGTTGTTTTTTTGCAAGTTTATCATGTTCCAGGGGCTACACATGCCTTGATAATAGCACCACAAATGTCCAGGTTCATATGCAGTTTTATTTTAGGCATAATAGCAACCTTATTTTATAGGGGAAGGTAAAAGAGCTTCCTGCTCAGGCCTGACTAGCCATTTTGTGATCTCTGTAATATGATATGATTGTTGTTTTGAAGTTGATTACATTAGTCCCCTATTTATTTTGAAGGATCCTTCGTCCGTCTGATCATTTTTGCGTCTTCACAGGTTGTTCTCCTGTTTTTGACTGCATCCTTGCGCCGTCGTTACAAGCGATTTCCCTTCACTACAGCCCCTTTCATGTCGTCGTTACAAGAGATTTCACAGTTTCCCCTTGTTACCATGTTCTTCAGTTAAAATGCAGTTGTAGTGCTCCAAAGGTGAGACAATTTCAAATTCTACATCATCACTCTTTTCTTTCTGTTTTTCCTGTGCAGTTTTGAACTGTGTAAAGCCCATACGGTCAGACAAGAGCTTGTACATGTTTCTAGATATCTATTCGATGTGGTAATCAAGTGTTAACCTAATTTTGCAATCTCATAATATTAATTGTTGTGGTGTTAGATTTCTGTTTTACGAATAGTGGTTCCATATTTTGTTCCTATTATCTTTGCATAATTGTGTTGTCGAACCAATTTTCAGTTATTTTCTTTACTGTGGTTCGGATAAGTACCTATTCAACGATGTTGGACATTGCGGTTGGTGGCTACATATTTCAAAGATCATCTGGGTTCATATCAGTCATCTTTATCTTGAATTAGTGATATGCAATTTTTTGCAAGTACTATAAATTAGAGTGGTCCATTGTTTTCTTGATGGGCATTTGATTATTCAGATTAGTGTTTTTTGCTATGCCCTGGTTTGGTCCTCTAGAGAGGGCCAAACCTACTGATCTGCTAACATAATAAGCCTTGGGGTATGAAAGCCTTGTGGTATGAAATAGTTCCATCCCATTTAAAGCATTGCTTTTTCAGTGTCTGCTCTGAAACTGAAACTGTTTTTAAACCTTGCTGTGAAGGGCAGAATGTCCATTGCAACACCATGGTTGAATCAGCCTTAATAGTTAAAAAGCATGGTTGTATTGCTCACTTATAAGGCGTTCTATTTTGTTTAAGTGCATTTAATCTATTTTCTCTTAATTTTTCAATCGGTGTGCATAAAGTTGTCTTATCTGATACATCATTGATTAAGAGTTTACAACTAATCTCAGAAGTATCGTTGGTGTTCATATATCCTGATGTGATATTGTGTGTTTTGGTGTCCACACCTTGGAGTACTTTATTCTGATTTTAGTCTACTTTCACTACTTCTTCAAATAAGTTTCTTGTATTATGATTTTGGATGCATAACCTATTGATCAATTTTTTAAATAAGAAAGAATCAACATTCATGATGTTCTGCGGCTTTGAAGTATTTGTTATTACCCTGACCCTATTGCAATTGTTGCAGGCTAAACCTTGAAATCAAATGTAATTTTGAAGCCATTCTTGATTATTTTGCCAGCTGCGGTACATGATCAGAACTAAGGCGACAATGGCCAGACTATGTAAGTTATTCATTCAATGTTTTTCTACATCCCGATTAATGGGCAGTTTGGAGAGCGTTGTGTAATCTCTACTTTAATGAACTATATTATATCGGTTATTTTATTCTTCCTTTTTTTTATTCATTGGCTTTACTACTTTATAGACACCTACCAGAGGCTATAAGGAAAGTGAGCTTGAATTATGGTGCAGGATGTCAGTAAAATATGTGAATGGATCAAGAATTGTGTATGTAGATACAAGTTGGTTGCATTTTAGAGATTGAACAACACCTGCTTCGTGTTTGTGTAGAAAGAGGATGGCATACTTTGCATAAACTTGTGTAATATATCATTGTTTTATTTCTGGGTCAGCATTGATTTTTTCTCCATTCAAAGAAATTGTTTGCTAAAAGGGACAAATAACCATCTTATATTTCTAGATAATATTCAGATTCATTAAAATAGTGGTTTCAAGTGTCGCATTCAATACTAGAGTAATAAGGATTAAGGTACAGAACTTTGTATGTTGTGTAAGAATAAAACCATTTGTTTATCTTGCCAAGTTTCAGTATTATTACTTATGATATTATTCTACCAATTGATGATAAGACAATTGCCTAGAAAGAGCAGTGATAAGACAATGTACAAAGACACAATATAGTTATATTTTGCATTTCTAGGAAATTGCTGCTCATTGATATTTGTTTGAGCTTCTAATTTCTGTTTCCCCTAGAGTATTGTTAATGCTTTACCTTTTATATTATATAGTTCAAGCACTCAGAAGAACTTCTCTTGTCGTAGGTCTGGTGCATAGATTTAATTGATACATTGCCAGTTTGGACAACACCTTCAAACATTATCTCGGAAAGAGTTCATCTGGTAATGACAACGTCAAACATACAATTGATGATAAAACGATTATGCAGCCATTCTTGCACGCCATTAAAGAACTTTTATAGGACCTAAATGTTTTCTTTTCTAATTCGAAAAAACTGCCTTATTACCTGATTTCTGAAGTTTGGGTCGTATCAATATTTTTTTGCTTTTATATTGATGGACAGTGGAGCAACTCCGTGCTTACCTGTTCCTATAATAACCTTTATGCTATGCCAATACATTCATATAATATCCTTTTTACATAATCATATTGTCTCTTTTCTTGGCAGCACAACAAGACTTGGATGGAAAGGCCTTTCTGCCCCAGCACAACATAACTCCTGGGGTCATATTCGGCCTCCCAAGGTCCTACTAGGGTTGTTCTTTCTAAGGGTGAAGCATTGCCTGTTGTGCCAATGGTAGGATGATACCTATTCTCAAATTTATATTCTAACAAGGAATGGGTTATTTACAAATCGTATGTTTCATTTGTTTCAGCCGGGCAAAAGGAATAGCTCTCTTGAAGGACAAAATGCTGTAACTCTCTTCATATACAAGATAGAACTTATGACTTCAATTCCGGTATAATTTCGCCACTTGCGCCTGTGGCGCAACGGGTCATATATTCTCTGAGGTTCCCTAATGTTCCTGAAAGCTGCCCTCATGTTTGCTAATGTTTGATTTGTGCTGTCGCAAGTAGCTTTTGTTTGCACTACTGGACAAACTATGTTGAGCTTTACTTCTAGGAGGCAAATTACTCTTTAGCTTAAACAGATACTAAGATTTTACAGGACATTTTACACGGCTCTTTGATCACATCTCCTGGTATTTTGGGTCTTTCAGGTGATAGAAATAGCCAGATGGATCACGAAAACATTGTGAAGATGGTGAGATATTGCAAGGAGTCTGATCCGTTCTGAGGAATGCTTGTCTTTGAGTACCAGCCAAATGGGACCCTCTACTAGCATCTTCACGGTAAGCCGATATGGTCTTGGCACTGCAACCTTGTGCATATGATGCCATTTGACTGAAAACATCTTAGCTTTGTTTGTGGTCTTTTTGGGGTTTCAGATGGGAAAGGATGTTAACTATCTTGGCCATGGCGGGCGAAGATTGTGCTCAGCATCGCGCGCATTCTAAGACACTTCACACTGAGCCGATGGCTCTGTTCGCGCTCCCCGTGTTGACGGCCAGTTCAGTCTATTAGTTATAACATGGCTTCTTCACTGCAGTTGACAACGAAGACTGCAGGGTGAAAACCCCACAGCAAATTTATTGATTAGTAAAGTCATATACAAAAGATTTGCAAAGGTTAGAGAGTCAGCTAGCTATAACAGAGAGTCAATCCATATTGCAAACTGTTGTGAGTACTTGGCTTTCACCCTATGCAAGTGCAGGGTGACCTCATGCCTAAATTTGCTTCTCCAGGATCTAAAAGATGGCAACACATTCTGAAAAATAGCTTCATTTCTCTGTTTCCAAATGTGCCAGGCAGCCAGAATAACAACCTCAGTGAAGAATGGGTGACCAAACTGCTGCTTTGTCAACATAAAACTCTGCTCAATGGAGTTACCCTGCTGCCAGTGAATCTGTAGATAGTTCCATATCCTGATGCTAAAGTTGCAGCCAAAAAAGAGATGCATCCAATCCTCAGTGCACCTTGTGGGACACAACACACAGTGAAAGACATTCTCCAAAAAAAAAACACGCACAGTGAAAGACATCAGTGACATTCCAGTGTCTTCTGCGAAGCATGTCTCTGGTATTTAGTCTATCACTGAAAAGCAGCCAAGCATGGTATTTTCAATTTAAATCATGTAAGTGTGGTTTGTCATGGATGTGATACTCCGTGCTGCAATCATTTGGCAATCATTCTTGCCACGAAGAAATCGTAGAGATTACCACCTTTGAGAAGGTTAAAGATACAATATGTTCTCCTCGAGTAAAATTAGTTCTGCGCATTCTGAAATAGAAGTTATGTCTTGCAACTTCTGGTCACTGCTCTTTGCTATAAGAATCATTGGTTGTTCAGGTAAAAAAAAAAGAATCATTGGTTGTAATGAGCATTCATAGGGCATATTGTGGTGTTTAAAATCTGAATAGTCAGTTGCTCTTTTATTTCTTTATTGCAGCTACCATCCCATATTAAATCCCTTTGCATGTATTGACTATTTGTTCTGGATTCTGGTCAAAACAAAAACATTAATGTTGGAAACTAAATATGCAATTTTGACTGTAAGAAATTTAACTAATGTCATTTGTATTTCAATCAAATAACTTAATAATGGTTTAAGCTCTGGACTGCTGCTTTTGCCCGCAGAAGATTAATTTTCCTTTTACAGGTTTTTGTACAGCTGTTGATTGTGCAATGCTCATGCTTTTGTAGAGTGAAAGATAGAATCTTGCCATTTCCGTTGGATTTCATGAATTTTTGCAGATGTGTGAGTAGAAGAAATCCAAAAGGGAAGCACATAGCGATCACATTGGAGCCCTCATTGTCGTCGATGGAAACACTGAAGCGAGGTTTCATACTTATAATTTGTATATAGCTGCAACGATTTTGAATTTGTAATGACCTCCTTATATTAAGGACCAACAAGGCAATAACACATTGTTGACCTTCTGTTATTTTTGACACTATTGAATCAATATACTTTTATTCTGATGGTAGTTGTGATGGAGAACAAATATGTTTGACATACGTGATTGATTTCTTGTGAAACTGTGCCCTTTTAAACCTATCTTAGATGTGCTGTGTTTTTTATCATCGACACATGTTGCCTACTTTTTATATGATAGTTCTAACGATCACATAGTTTCAGTTTGTTTAGAGTACATGGATGTTCATTTAGCGCAAAGACTATGGTGCATGTTTCTTTTGAGATGTAATGATTGGAGATACAAGCAATCAAAGAACAGAAAGGGTATCAACTCAAAGAAAAGAGATTAGCCGGCATAATGCATAGTAATTCATTCATTTTGATCTATCTTGACATAAAAGGGCATGGATTAGTTGACTTAGTGGAACCATTAATGGCTGACTTTATCTACCCAAAATCAGCTTTAAATTGTGTGAAGCGAAATGCAATGCAGTAAAACAAGCTAAAATTTATGGATTCAGTTTTGTCTCGACTTTGCCACCTTCGCCAGTGGCGAAGTGCGCAAAGGCGACGGAGGCGCCACCTTCATACTATTGGCGCAAACCAGTCACAAAATTAGAACCTTTGTTCATACAAGTCAAAAAATTAGAACCTTTTCCATTGGCGCCATTGTGGCCATAATTTTCTATGCAGATGATAATTAGAACCTTTGTTCCTACTTCGTACCATGCTTTTTTTACATCATGTAGAATATCCCCAATTAAAATCACTCGCGGATATTAGTCCTAAAGTCAATGAATCTCAATAACGATATGGATAGCAAAACAAGTAAAAAAAATTATGGCCACAATATTATCCCGCTTCCGGCTTTGCGCCATTGGCGCAAACGGGTCATCTAGTACTACTAAATGATAATTGGCACCCCTATTTTCCACTATGTTTGGCAGATTTTTTTTTTCTTGGAATAGTTATATATTGTAAGTACAAAATAATTCAGAAAATCGGAATTAGCTCAAGTACAGCTATGGAAACTATGCACATCATACGAAAATCAGTATAGACTGCAGCACATCAATTGACAACGAATATAAATCTGCGTATAGTAATACAATTTGGCAAGGGGCTACCCATAATCATCATGACAGTCTCTTGTACATCAAATGTGCAGTTTGTACACAACAACAACATACTAAATATAATTGTGCATAATTCAAACACTCTTATTATAATTCAAACACTCTTAATATAGAACAATTTGTTGCCACGCAAAATTGCCGCGCAGCTCCACGATAACCGTCGTACTTTCGTGACGACGTAACGATTGCTTTCCGAGCAAAGCAACAAAGATCCCCTCGCTTTCGTAGAGGAGAGACGGCCGCTTTTCAGCGCAAAACGGCAAAGATGGACCAAACCCTAGGGCTGCTAGGGATCGGCAGGATAAAACGATAGGTAAAAAAAATACGTAAAAGAATAGATGTGTATTTGTTGAATGTCGATTGGCTGATTCAATCGGCCGTAATACGTACGTTATATATGCATGCATGGTCTTTGCGTACAGGGGAGGGACACGGGACGTTTCCGTGACTTGCAAGCTGAATTTAATACTTCTAAATCTCTAATCAATCCGGCCTAGATTAGTTTGGTACTAGCACGTACGCACAGGGTAGGAAATATTTGATGCATCATGCACTTCCGTACGTGACTGAGCATGCAGGGTAGGAAATCTTGACGTGCTTCCGGCGGTGACTGAATAGCCTGAAATCCACATGTCTTCAACACCATCGACCGAGCCCTGTTAGGACTTGTCCTAGGCATCTGCGTTTTAAACCAGCTCATCTTTGAATCCATCTAGGACTTGTTCTCGGTAGCCGCCGATTCAGGAAATACTCCATATATTTGTCTTGGTTAAATAGCTTATGCCTGATCTTCCGCTGCGATATCTGCACTGCACTACAACCAAGGCTAGTAGCCAAATTATGCCTTCAACACAATCTTGAACGAATAATAAGTGTGTATAATTTGATTACGAAAAGGGAGCAAGTTTTATTCCAACATCACAACAGAGCCAACTCCCAACGGTGAATATGAAAAAAAAAAACTCCACAAGAATAACATATACTCCCTTCCGTGTTGAGTTATTCATTGAAAGCATATATATAATGATGAAACAATTGCAACATGAACTGATAAGGAAGAAACGCTAAGAGAGCTATTGATCTAGCTACTAAATGAGTAAGCAACATTGAATCATTCAAAGAATTGTCACCGAAACATTGGTTAAATCTACTTAGTGACTTTTGTTTCAAGAGGATAAGACCAAGCTTGTGTGATCAATGAGTACCTAGAAATGCACCAGGAGCAACAGCTACTTTTGCTTCATCGTCATGTCATATAGAAAACAAATAAATGCTCCAGATAGAAATCAAACTTGGTATTTCCAGCCAATTGAAACAGTAAGATCAGTTTCAGTTTAGTACTAGTACTCAAATACTAGTACAGACCGAAGACTTCGAAAAACCAGAATGATATACAGATTCTTCCGCTACTCATAAATAATGCCTTTTTTACTAAAAGAAAACGATAAAGTTGACAATGATTCCTTAGTTTTGACTCGTCTGCGACTTTGTGCACTTATTACCTGAGACCCGGGGCCGTTCCACCTAAAATTTGGACCGGGGCGAGTTAAAGTTAATATAATTATACTTAACTTTTATACTTTATTAATTTTTCTTATCGTATTGTGGTTAAAAAAATATATGTTGTATACTACTTACTTTGTATTGTTAACCATATAATAATTTGTTTAATTTTTTTCTGTTATATAATTGTAATGTATATCATTGAAAATATATCTGAGTTGCGCACTTGTTTCTTCGTGAGATATTGTCCTTAACAGGATAAAAAGACGAGTTTAAATGTGAAAAAAGAAGGAAAAACGCACGGCACATTAATTTTTTACAATTGATGAATTATATAACATATATGTATATTATTTTGTGAATGTCCTTCTTTGCTTTAATATTATTAAATATATAAGTTGGTAGACATTACGAAGCATACAACCTAACAAATATCTTAATATAGGTGTGTAGTGTATGGTTATGTAAACAAAATATAGAAACTTCTAGGGTATAAATTGACAAATCGGCTTAATCATTTTTTCATGGTCAAATGTGTCTTACAATTTACAATGGATTTAGTAATAAGGTTATAATATGTTGATGATCTATATTTTTAATAAATTATTATTGCTTATTGTAATCATCGACGAACATAAAATAGTATAGGTTCTACTACTTTTGCACACACAAAATTCAGTTATCATATGCACAACGCGCTCTATACCACATGGTGTAAAGAGTTTCTTCTGTTAGTATCTCAAATAGAAAGTTGCGCTTGAATTAAATATTGGAAATATATTTAGTAATTTTAAAATATAATATGTGTAAGGTATCCATATGGAATCTAGCAGTCAAATTAAACCTGTCACTGTCGATCTAATTGGTTTGTTCGTATGTGGTACATGATATCAACTTTCTAATGTTTATAAATAGTCAATAATATCTTATACACTATAGATAGATGATTGTATAAGAGTTACGACATACTTAAGTATTTGACGCTTCACTCCTCTGGGCTGGGGCGATCGCCTCGTTTGCCCGGCGTATGGACCGGGCATAACTAGATATACTAAGAGTCGTAGGTTTCGATTTTTCTCCTTTTTTTGAGCCCGCGCCGATTTTTGTGGATTTTACACGTGTCCTAGCGGATGCTCTATCGGGTCCGCAGCACCCATTACCAGCGATTGGTTGGTTTCCAGACCCGTTATCGGATGTGTCTGTTAACGGGTCTGTAGCGGGTTATCGGGCGCGCTAACGGGTCGGGTACGGGTGTGCTATCGCTTCCGGACCCGTTAAGGGGATCCTTGGCGGTTCGGGTCTGACGTTCTAGCCCCGCACGGCTGACGTCTTTTTGTTACGTGTTCGTGACGTGTTCATCGTGGCCGTTTCTTGCTGGCTGCCACGCAGGCTGTTTCGATGTGGGCGGTGTTACGTGTCTCTTTGTGTCGGGAGTCGTCTGCCGCGTTTCACTTGCATGGCCTACACGTGTAGAGTCTTTCCGTCCCGCTCTGCTGTGCTGTGCCATCTATTGTGCGTTCGTCCCCGCGGTAGTCATTCTTGCCGTCCTGTTTGTGCGTTTGTGTTTCTTTTCGTGGTTCTGTTTCGTTCTTTGCTCCGCGGAGCACGGTGCTCGCGGTTTGTTTTGTTTCGTTTCTTGTTTTTGTGTTGTTCTTCTCGGTGTTCTTGCGTTGGGTTTGGTCGTTCGTCCCCGCGGCAGTCGTTTTTGTCGTTGTCGTCGTGCGTTTGTGTTTGTTTTCGTGTTGTTCTTCTTGGTGTTCTTGCGTTGGGTTTGGTCGTTCGTCCCCGCGGCGGTCGTTTTTGCCGTTCTGTTCGTGCGTTTGTGTTTGTTTTCGTGTTGTTCTTCTCGGTGTTCTTGCGTTGGGTTTGGTCGTTCGTCCCCGCGGCGGTCGTTTTTGCCGTTGTGGTCGTGTGTTTGTGTTTGGTTCTGTTTTGTTCTTTGCTCCGGGGGAGCACGGTGGTGGTGGTTTGTTTGGTTTTGTTTTTTCTTTCGGTGTTGTCCTTGTTGGTGCTCTTGCGTTGGGTTTGGTTGCTGTCTTTCGTTTGTTCTTATTTGTTGCCGTTTCGTGGGATTTTGTCTGTGCTTTCTGTTTTGTTGTCTATTGAATGTGTTGTTTCTTTCTGTTTTGTTGTCTATTGAATGTGTTGTTTCTTTTTCACGCTGCGTTCGTGCGGTTGTGCCTGTTTCGCTGGTCGTGTTTCGTTCTTTGATCCGGTGGAGCACGGCGGCTGTGGTTTGTCTGCTGTTTTTTCTGTTTGCTTGCTTGCTCCGATGCTCTTTTTTTTCATTCGTCTTTTGCTGGGCTTGGTTGCTGCTGTTTTTTGTTTGTTTGCTTTTTTTGGTATTGTTTTTGTTCTGCCATCGTGCTGGTTTTGGTTGCTGCCCTTAATGTTTTCCTTTTCTGTGGGGTCTTGTTTGTGCTTATTGCTTTTTTGTTCGCGGCACTCGTCTCTCTTTCTTTCTTCCGTGTGGTTTGGTTGCTGTTTTCGATGTGTTGTTTTTTCTTATCCGTTTCTTGGGGTATTGTTTGCGATCTTTGTGTTCTTGCCCATGGTATGTGTTTTGCCTGTTGTATTTCTGCGGACACGTTTGTTTTTGGTGCCGGCGTCGCCGTGCTTTGTTCGTTGTTGTTGGGTAGCACGGTGGACGTTGTTCGTGTGGTTTTGATCTTGCTTGCTTGCTTTCCGTGTCGTGTTTTTTTCCTTCTGTTCTTGTGTTGGGCTTGGTTGCATTGGATGCTTTCCGCTTTCTACGTTGTCGTGTGTTTTTTTGTTTGTGCTTCGTGTTCATTTGATTTTGCAACACCTATTTTTTTTTGTCTCCAGACGCGTTTCATTTCGGTCAGTAGCCGTTCTTTGAGAGGTTGTCGTGTTTGCGCGTTGATCTGTTCGTGGCGCCGGCGGGTCCGACTCCCGTGTGGTCGGACGGCTCGGGGTGGTTTTGCGCTCCTTATTTTTGTGACGTGGTTTTTTCCTTCACCTTGGCGGACGTCGTCCGTTGTCATCCGCGGGCGGGTGTACGAGTTGATGTCTGAGCGAGCTTTTCGTCGTTTGGCACTTGTGGGTTTGTTTTTCTTCTATTCTTTTTTTGGGTTTGGCTTCTGCCCTTTTGTTGTTTTCTTTGTTTGACATCGTTTTGTGGCTTCTTGTTTGTGCTTCTTGTTTTGTTTCTACATGGCGTGTGCTTTTTCTCCGTACCGTTTATTTGTTTTTTGTGCCGTTTTCTTTAGATGTTGCTAATGCGTGTTGTTGTGGGCGCTGGCCGGCTCCCGATTGTGCGACTTCAAGCGTTTGTCCGAAGGACTGGGTTTATCTGGCGCTGTTGTTACTCTTTCACATATGTCATTGCGTTTTATCTCCCTGTACCTTGTTGTTTTTCTTTTGCTCATAGTGGGACGGTTGGAGCCGTTGTTCATGGATCCCTGGTAAATGACGGATGTGTATACCGAAGCCGTCTGTTGCGGTGACTTCGACGCTTCAGCCGACTTCCACACTTCATGTACAGGAGACAAGTGTCGATTGAGATGAAACGTTAGAATTGTTTCTGATCTAAATGCTACGGAGAATGTTGGAAGTTTAGCTTTTCCTACCTGCAACTTTTTCGGCATGCATGGATTTGTATAGTAGATTTGGTGTTCTTGTGCTGCTTATTAGTTGATTTCGCATATGCTGTTTGGGTCGATTGGAAAGTCGTGTTGGGATTGGTCCTTTGCGTAGCCACACTAAAGTGCGTCCATATATATGTTGGTTAAGAATGAGCTATAATTTTTCATGTTACTGAACTTAGGTTGTCGGTACTGATGCTGTGTCTTATGTGTAGTTTCACATCGTCAGCCTAGCGCGGCGTGCCGCCGCGCCCCCCTGCTAGTTTGTATAATGCTTCGTTTTTGTCATGCTTGCTCTATGACAGTTACATGTACAACACTAGTTAGCTTACCTCTTTTTTTTGTGTAACCCATTTTGGCAATATAATACAGTAGGAGCTTCCTGATGCGGGTATGGCCCGACCTTCACGGATTGACGATGAACACGAGAGGGGAAATCGAGGGAAATGCGGAAGAACACGTGGGCAAACACAAAGATACAAAGGGGTAAACGATGAAACCTATCTAGCCTCGATTACCCGGCAACAAACCCCAACGGGAGAGCCTCCGGATCTCACGAGCCAAACCAATCTCACCCTTGTTGAAACCGCTTCCTCTCACCGGCCGGTCCACCGATCCAATAGAACCTCGCAAGGAAGATTGACTAGATCTACTTGAATCTCACAAGAGAAAGAGTAGCTTCTATGAAAGATTCATCTCCAAAGGAGGTCAAGGTAGGTTCCACACATGGGGGAAAGTTTGGCGAGCAAAGCTCTATTCTCAATTCTAGTCTAACCTTAGATCTGAACCCTAGGGGGTATTTATAGTACTAGGGACGAAGGGGTAGGTGGAAGTGGAGATACATGGGCCAAATGCCACTTTCCTGCACGCAGGCAGTCGCCGGTTCGACCGGCGGTGGGGGCGCCGGTCCGACCGGCGCGGTCCTTCTGCGGCCTCGGGGTCGCGGGGTGCCGGTTCAGCTGGCGCGGGGCGTCAGTTGGCCTGGGGGCGCCGGTCCGACCGGCGGGTCCAGTGTCGGTCCAGCCGGCGTCGACCCGAGAGCGGCCGGTCGGTTGCCGGTCATATCCGGCGCCTGTCCGGCGTCTTCGTGCAGGGACTGGGGGTGCCGGTTTGACCGGCGGTTCCGGTGCCGGTCCGACCGGCGATCGCAGTTGCTGGTTCTTTTCTCTTCTTCTTGTCCATCTTCTTGGGAGCTTCCTTGATCATCTTCTCCATCATCTTGAGTGTTTTCTAGCATGTCGTAGACGGGTTCATACCTAAGCACACACAAGACATCCGCTTGAGGTAGCGAGCCATTCACCGAAAGATCGAAATCATGCATGTTTAGGAGTGAGGTCACCTTGTCATGTATAGCTTTGGCGCGGGCTCTTGTCATTGGACCAACGTTGGTGTCTTGAGTGTTGGTGGTGTGGGGTTGGGCTACATCATCTCCCCCCCTTGGGAAAGAGTCGTCCTCGACTTGTGATCTTCCTCATCACTTGGATAACCATGAAAGGGAGAGAGGTCGTTGACGTTGAAGGTGTCATGCACCAAGTACTTTGATTGTGGCAAGTCGATCTTGTATGCGTTGTTGTTGATGCGCTTGAGTATCTTGAAAGGTTCATCACCACGTGGCTTGAGCTTGGAGTCTCGCTCATTCGGAAAGCGGTCCTTGCGGAGATGTAGCCAAACAAGGCCACCTTCTTGAAACACCTTGGCCTTCTTGGACTTGTTCATCTTGGCGGCATGGGGGTCATAGTGCTTTTCAAGTGTAGCTCTTGTCGATGCGTGGAGTTTCTTCATGTAGTCGATTCTTTTGTCGAAGTCCATGTTTGTGCGCTCTTGTAGAGGTAGTGGAAGAAGATCTAGGGCCGTGTCGGGGTTGAAACCGTACACAATCTCGAAGGGGCTTTGCTTGGTTGCGCAGTGTGTGGCGCGATTGTAGGCGAACTCGGCGTGTGGGATGCACTCCTCCCAATTCTTCAAGTTGGGCTTTATCAAGACTCGTAGGAGTGTGGAGAGTGTGCGGTTCACCACTTCGGTTTGGCCATCCGATTGAGGGTGGTAGGCGGTGGAGAATCGTTGCTTGATGCCGAGCTTGGCCATCAAAGTCTTCCAAAAATAACTCACAAACTTGACGTCGCGGTCGGAGACGATTGTCCTTGGCACTCCATGTAGGCGGACGATTTCCCTAAAGAACAAAGTAGCAATTTGTGAAGCATCGTCGGTCTTATTGCAAGGAATAAAATGTGCCATTTTTTAGAATCGATCAACAACAACAAATATGGAGTCTTTGTTTGTTTTAGATCGAGGTAAGCCTAACACAAAATCCATGCTTATGTCCGTCCAAGGTCCATATGGGATAGGTAAAGGAATATAAATACCATGAGAATTGTATCGTGACTTAGCTTTGAAACATGTAGAGCATCGGCGTACTAGGCGTTCCACATCTCTCTTCATGCGTGGCCAAAAGTAGTGTGTGGAAAGCATGTCATAGGTCTTGTCGCGTCCAAAGTGTCCCATGAGTACTCCGCTATGTGATTCCTTCAAAAGTAGTAAACGGAGCGAAGACTCGGGGATACAAAGTTTGTTAGCTCGAAACAAGAAACCCTTGTGCAAATAGAAATCTCAAGAAGTTCCAAGGATTATAAAGCAGTTATGTGGACGAAGACTTATCTTTCGATTCAAGCTCAACAATAAAAATCTCACTCTAGGTATGCAAAATTATGCGGTTAAAAAAACATTCGTACCTGATGATAAGCTTGAGATGCGGTACTTGGATGATAAAGCTGAAGAGGTAATGGTCCATTTTGTCCGTTCAATTGAACACTCCAATTGATTCATCGTCCGATGAAGATGACCATATTGAATTGCGTACTCCATGCACATCTCAATTTCAAAGTAAGCTTAGCAGTACCGTGATACTTCGAGGCGAAGGCTCAAATGGTACGCACTTTGTCCCATAGCACAATATAATGTTTCCCACCTGGTTTCACATCCAATTACTTTTCTTGATGTGGTAATTCAGGTAGTAAACATGTCAACGATCTCACTGGAAGTTCAACTAGGGTGATGGAAGATCAATGGCAACCACTTGTGAACGTTTCAGCAGAAGATAGAAATCGAGCAAGACGTGAACGGGATAGGGCTCGACGAAATAGCTTGACGACCGCTCAAAAGGAGAAGATTAATGCATGTAGAAGAGCCGCTCGACAGAGCAAACCGGTAACGGCTGAGCAAAAGGAGGAGATTAATGTACGTAGAAGAGCGGCCCGACAGAACAAAGTGCTGACAGCTGAACAAAAGGAGGAGATTAATGCACGTAGAAGAGCGGCCCGGCAGAACAAAGCGCTCGATGAGAGAAACGCATGAATGAGCGCTAGCAGAAAAAATATATTCTTTGAGGAGAGGCAAGAGATGAACGCTTCCAGAAGAGCACGCAGGCAGAGCATACCAGAACATGAGAGGGAGGCATTGCTAGCTCGGCGCAAGGCAAATGCCGCAGCTAGGTGAAACACCCCTTGCGCTCAATCCATCGCAATGTCGTGCCCAAATGCAGCTGCTTTGGCGACATTAAACCCAGCATCGAGCACACACATACCACCCACTAGAGAGGGAGATGCTTCACCTCCCGTCTTCCCTTTAGGGAGCACGTCAGACTGCACCATCGGAACCGACGGTGATTCTCACATGTTCACTCCGCTTCTTATGTTAAGACTCATCAAACCATTACTTACATGCTACAAAACGTTGCAGGTGACATGGAGGCCTTCCTTAGCAGGCTCATGGACGAGAATGCTGTCCCTGAAGACTTCATGGACAATGAGTACCACCTATTTGATGATGAAGGTACGTCTGCCAGCCTTTCCATCGGCCCTCCCTCTTAGGAGTTAAGATGCAAATCCTATTGTGACACATTATGCTTGTAGGTACCGACGTTGATGATGTGGACTTCGATGATCCGACAGAGTCCTCCGCTGCGGGCTCTATCGATCCTTTCGACTTTGTGTACTCAAACCTCCCAAATAGCACACACATAATGAAGAAAGTCCCGGACTGCGGACACTGCAAGGCCAAGAAGTTTGAGGGCGAGACTCCCAGTTTCTGTTGTCGAAAAGGGCAGATCGACCTGGTTCAACCAGAACCTATCCCGAAGCTGATGAGGTTATGGTCTAGCGCGGATGCGGACTCTCGACATTTCCGGGAGAGCATCCGCTACTTCAACGGCCACTTTGCCTTCACCACCCTTGGCGTCAACCTCGACAACAATTGCACGAACATGAGGTCCGGTGTTTACACATTCCGGGCGAGCAGCAGTCTGTACCATAACGTACATTCGTTCGGGCCAGGCTCTCGTCCGGAACATCTGCAGTTGTACTTCTACGACGATGACCCCAGCCTGACCCATCGGAAGGAAGCCACAAAGGATCTAGACTAGGAGGTTGTCCGGAAGTTGACGGACATCATGAAAGGAAACCCCTACTCCGAGCAGTTTAGGAGTTTGGGGGCCCACATGGACAACCTCCAGGATTACCGGATAGAACTGAACACCGACCAGAAGCTAGACCAACGGAGATACAATCTACCGATATCGTCGGAGGTGGCTGCCATCTGGGTCGAGGGTAGTGAACTAGCAAATAGGTTCAAGCGCAGCATCACCCTCTACGGGAACAACAATGAGAGGCACAACATACAAGCCACACAAGGGTGCTACGACCCGCTCTCGTATCCCCTCTTCTTCCCAAGGGGGGGAGCTTGGATGGCATCCAAATATCCCTAAATGTAATGAGTCTTGGCACGTTGCGCAACTACCAAGAGCAGACCGTGATGACGATTCAGGTTCGTCTGTTTGAGGTGGTTCTTCATTTTTAAGAGAGTGAATCATTCTCCCATGTTGTCTAAACTTCATTTTTTAAATCCTTCACGCAGAGGGGGGTGGCCGTTTATGCGTCTCCATCAGGGACTACTACTGCTACATGCTGCAAACACGTCCTGCGATATTCAACCCCATACTATATGGAGGACGTCTGTTCCAGCAGTGGGGGGTCGACATGTACATAAAGATCGAGGGATGCAGGTTAAAATGGATTAGGAACCACCAGGCTGAGCTACGTGCCGACTTATACCAAGGCGTTGTCGATAGCATCACGGCAGGGGAGACACGAGCGAGCTCTATTGGCACTAGGACTGTTCTCCCATGGTCATTCCAGGGGGGCTTCCGTGACATGAAGCGGAGGCATATGGACGCCATGGCATTGGTGCAGACGTACGGCAAGCCTGACATCTTCCTGACGATGACCTGCAACCCAAACTGGTAGGAGATACAGGATGAGTTGTTTCCAGGCCAAACCTCGCAGGACCGACCAGATCTTGTGGCCCGAGTGTTCAAGTCCAAGCTGGAGACAATGAAAGATATGCTGACGAAGAAAAATATACTAGGCGTTGTGAAGGCGTACATATATGTGGTAGAGTTCCAGAAGAGGGGCCTCCCGCATGCCCATTTCCTGTTGATTATGGATTCGAGATATAAGCTTCTTGTGCCAGAGCAGTACGATCGTCTCATATCTGCCGAGCTCCCAGACAAGCATAAGTACCCGGAGCTCTACGCCATGGTCGTGAAGCATATGATGCACGGCCCATGCGGGGTCCTGAACCCCAACAACGTGTGCATGCAAGAGGGGTTGTGCAAATGCAGGTACCCACGGGATTTCAACGAGACCACCGTACAGGGCAAGGACTCCTACCCTGTTTACCGAAGAAGGAAAGACGGTCGCTCAGCGAAGGTCCGCCGTCAAATGCTAGACAACAAATGGGTTGTTCCTTACAACCCTTACCTCCTACGGATGTTCAACTGCCACATCAATGTGGAGGTGTGCTCCTGCATTAAGGCCGTCAAGTACCTGTATAAGTACATATACAAGGGTCACGATCAGACTTCGTTCAATATCGACCAACCTGACGCCCAAGGCAACATAGATGAGATCAAGAGATTTATCGACGCAAGGTGGGTAACTCCACCAGAGGCGATGTGGAGGATATTCGGCTTCGCCCTTTGTGAGAACCACCCGGCGGTCCTGCTGTTGCCGCTACATCTCCCAAACATGCACAAGGTCACATTCAAAGCGGGAGAGAACCTGAATGACGTCCTCGCCAGTGATAACTCATCAAAGTCTATGTTGACGGAGTATTTCGTGGCTAACCAAGAGCACGTGTGGGCTCGAGATATTTTGTACAAGGACTTCCCAGGAAGTTTCACTTGGCAAAGAACAAAGAATTGGCAGGAAAGGGTACAAGGTTACCAAGTAGGCCGAATCGTGTCAGCCAATCCCGCCGAGGGGGAGCGGTACTTTCTGAGGGTGCTTCTAAACCACGTACCAGGCTCAGTGTCCTTCGAAGACCTAAAAACTGTGGATGGTGTGTTGTGTGATACCTTCCGTGAGGCCGCCGAGAGGAGGGGTCTCATCGAGTCCGATAACACGCTCGACGAGTGTCTGACGGAGTCCGAGCAGTGGGCCATGCCGATTTTGCTCAGGAGGCTCTTTGCAACAATCTTGGTATTTTGCAAGCCTGGCGACGTTCGCGGTCTTTGGGATAGGCACCTTGAGGCGATGTCTGACGACTACAGGCGACATCACACATGCCCAATCACGGTGGAGCAGATGGTGTTGCTTGATATCAGGGGAATGCTGCAGTCCATGGGAAAGGACATAAAGTTGTTCCCTCTTCCGGACATCGATGATACTTATGACAGCACAGAAGGCGAGGCTCTGGAGGTCATCGAGGAAACCACTATCGAGGTTGCCGAGGACGAAAAATCCCTAGAGTCCTCACTAAACCCTGAGCAGAGGAAAGCCTATGACGAGATAGTAGCATCAATTGACAACGGCGAAGGGGGCGTCTTCTTCGTCGATGGCCCGGGAGGCACTGGGAAGACCTTCCTGTACAGGGCGTTGCTCGCTAGGGTTCGAGGTGCGAAAAAGGTCGCTGTGGCCACTGCGACGTCGGGTGTCGCCGCTTCTATCATGCCTGGAGGCAGGACCGCCCACTCGAGGTTCAAGATCCCACTCAACATTGAAGAAGGGGCATCGTGCAACTTCACCAAGCAGAGTGGGACAGCCAAACTGCTGACAATGGCTTCGCTCATCCTATGGGACGAGGCCACCATGACGAAGAGGCAGGCGATTGAGGCACTGGACAATAGCATGCGTGACATCATGGGACGACGGGACCGACCTTTCGGGGGAAAGACTGTCGTGTTCGGTGGGGACTTCAGGCAAGTGCTTCCAGTAGTCAGGAAAGGATCACGAGGTCAGATAATCGACGCGACCCTGCGTAGCTCATACCTCTCCAGCTAAGGCTCGTCACCAACATGAGGGCTCAAAACGACCGATGGTTTGCGGAATACCTATTGAGAGTAGGAAATGGCACCGAGGAAACTGACGAGGAAGGAAACATCCGGCTCCCCGAAGATATATGTGTGCCTTCGACAGGCGAGGCCGCAGACATAGAGAAGTTGATCGACCACGTGTTTCCTGCCCTAGACCACAATATGGTCAATCCGAGTTACATGACGTCTCGAGCAATCCTATCCACCAAGAATGACAACGTCGATGTAATAAACATGCGTATGATAGAGCGTTTCCAGGGCGAGGAGAAGATCTACCACAGTTTTGACAGTGCAGAAGATGATCCGCACGGCTACTACACTCAAGAGTTCCTGAATGACCTGACTCCAAATGGGCTTCCCCCGCACGCACTTAAACTGAAGATAAACTGCCCCATTATACTGCTGAGGAACATCGACCCAGCTAATGGGCTGTGTAACGGCACGCGGCTTGTGGTCCGTGGGTTCCAGAGGAACGCCATCGACGCCGAGATCATGATGGGACAACACGCCGGACGAAGGGTTTTTCTTCCTCGCATACCTCTCTGCCCCTCCGACGACGAAATGTTCCCATTCCGATTCAAGAGGAAGCAGTTCCCCATCAGACTCAGCTTTGCCATGACAATCAACAATGGTCGGCGTGTACCTACCGGAATCAGTATTCTCCCATGGTCAGCTGTACGTGGCGTTGTCCAGAGCTACCGCAAAGTCCAACATTAAGATTCTCGCATTCAAGGACAAGAGGAAGGAACAGAGCAAAAATTCTAAGAAGCGGAAAATATCCGAATCCTTAATAACGACTACGCAGAACATAGTATATAAGGAAGTTCTTAATGCTTGATGTCACTTAGGCCAAATTTGAGCATCTTATATGCTTGCCATTATACGTATCTTCTTAGTAGCTTCTTTAAAATGTAATGGTTGGAAACATTTTTACTACTCTTGGGCCAAATGGAGCCATTATACTTACAGCGAAGTATTTCTTTAAAGTTCAGTTGGTGTCTGTGTTCGTACCTGGTATTCGTTGGTACGTCCGCCCCTCACCCCCGCACAAGAAAAAAGCTCTAAGGCAGAAAAAAAAAACTGGTACACGTCGCTCAGCCTAGCAGGAAAAAAGAAAGAAAACCCCCTGCTGAAAACAACCGAGCAGCTGCCTCAGACTACGATCCCCTTTTCTACGCTGCCGCCTCCCTCTCCTGCTGCGCCGCCGATCCAATCTCCCGTGGCAACTGCTGCGTAGTGCGTAGAGCTCCGTGCGTGTACAACCGCCATTCACTCCGTGCGTGTGCAACCGCCGGTCAACTCAGGACGTGGGGATTGCCGATCGTGCTGGGTTTGAACCTCGCCGAGTATAAGATCCCCCGAACCCTCAAAGATGCTCACTTCCTCTCCTCTCGCCTCCCGTCGCCTCTGTCGAATCCGGCGACTGGAGCAGCTGCCGCCGCCTCTCAGACCGCAGAACCGTTGCCGACGTCGCCGGCACCGGACACGCCCTCTTCCGCCGAGGAAGTGTTAGTCTGCTCCACTCCTGTTTTTTTCTCCACGTTGTTGCTGCATGCTATTTGGTTTTGATTGATCGATCTTGTAGGTGGAGGTGGTGGTCCTGGAGGGGGCCATCGTAGCATCGCGCAGGAGCTTGCGAGGTGCACTGCAGAGTCCAGCGTCGGCAACCTCTGCTCGGATCCGTTTCCTTGAGGTGGGTCAGTAGGTAATAGTAATTTGTGTATTCACTACTCCTAAAGTTCAGTATCTGAGTGCATTCCTTGAGCTAGGTCGGTAGGCAATAGAAATTTGTGTACATAATTTGTACATTTTTGAGATACTATGTCTGGTTATTTACGAATTCTTGCCGTGTTTGTGTGTGTTAATTTGAGTGAAGTTTATGGATTTTCATGAGCTTTGTGTGAGTCATCTATACCAGCAAGCATGTAATTGCTTCATGTTATCACTCTTGTCTTACTGTGTCCTTGATGCTCCAGGGAGTTTGTAGACTGATTTCCTACCTGAGATGACTTTGATCAACCTTTTCTGTTAGATTAATTGTGTTGGTGCTACTGCTGTGGTTCTACGACCATTTTGTGCTCAGTTTTTACCTCACATCTGTCTCCTGCATATGCTTTCTGAGTAATACATGAATGTGTTTGCTTGTGGTACACACCTTTTATACTGTGCATATATTTAATAGGCATTTGACCTCATATTTTTACTGCCACTCTTGGTGCACCTGTAGAAGAAATAGATTATGTGTACACTCTGGTATATCCTATGATGTAGCATTTGTTATATTTTTTTTCAGATAGCTTCCAGGTTTGATTCTCCATTCTTGAACAAAATCCAATTAGGCATTCCTCAGAGGTCCATTTCCAAAAGGCATGTATTTCTGTGATCTATATGTATATCTTTGTTCAGCTAGATATCTTCGTATTCTGAAATTAACTATCCAGTTTTGGACAATGACCAAACAAACACAGTTCACGTGAATGGAAACACACTCATGCATTTTTCGAAGTAATACTTTAGATCTCCAATAGGGAAATATTTTCATGCTTTGCGCTGCAAAGTGCATACTTCTACCGTTTTGTTCCTGGAACTTCATTTCTGAACTTAATTACTAAAAGAATCGATCTGATGAGTCATGGGACTATGCTATAATGTATTCCTTCTTAGATATATTTGCCATGGAATAGTTCTACACTATGCACTATTACTCATATTTGTTGGACACTTGGGATGATGGTCGTAATAGTTGATTCTTCTGCTAAAGTTTCAAGCATGTGTCGTGTGGTTCCAAAGGACCAATTACCAATGTGCATTGGTGACACCGCGAGAATGTCAGCTTTCATGTTACCTTTTTCAATTTAGACTTCTGATATTGATTTGGTGGACACTCAGCGTCAACGTTACTGTGCACACACTTGGTGAAGCATGGATTGCAATAATAATACCATTTGCTTAACTTTGCAGGTTGACAAACTGAAGGTCTTAGCATCTTCCCTAGCTAATTCATCCTCCAAGGCAGAGAAGCGTATTGTGGATCACAGGTGGAGCTTCCATACATTATTTCTATTTTGATTCTTTTGATGCCATTTTGATGTACTTTGCAAACATATCTTTCTTGTTCTATTTCGTAATAGGTACTACCGTTTTATGTGTAGTCCTGTGGTTCCTTTTTTCATAATATAATCTTGTGGTTCCTTTTTTCTTGTCATTTTTCGTGCTAATCTTGCTCCTACATATGCTTTCTGCCTAATACATGAATGTCTTCTGGTACACACCTTTTACAATGTAGAGAATTAATGTTGGTATCTTTATTATGTAGATGGCACCCGTTAAACTCCCAAGTAAGTGGACGTATGCGGACACCACAGAAACCCTGGCGACGTACGGCAAACCTGCCATCTTCCTAACTATGACTTGCAACCCAAACTGGCCCGAGATACAGGACGCGCTACTTCCAGGCCAAAATTTGCAGGACCAACCAGACCTCGTGGCCCGAGTGTTCAGGTCCAAACTGGAGACGATGAAAGACATGCTGACCAAGAAGCATATCCCAGGCGTCCTGAAGGTGGTAGAGTTTCAGAAGAGGGGCCTCCCCCATGCTCATTTCATGTTGATGTAGCTAGGCCACATTTGAGTTGCTTTCTTGATTATCATTAGTCTTTGAAAATGGTTTTAGGCTTGCCAAAAGATTTGAGACATACATATATGTATTTGAATTACTACTGTGCTATCTTTTAAATATATATGAGTATTTGTGTGTGTGCACTTCATGTTTTTTCTAGCTACTGCTGCTTTAAATACACACATGACACTGAATTATATATGCATTCTTCCTGATGTATAAAGAAGAGGTAAACTTATCCGGTCGCATGAATAGAAGCAAATTCCTCGCTCGCCTTTTTTTCCTCTCTCCCGCGTGCAACTACTATCAGCTCCGTTTGATCGAAAAAAAAAGGAACTAGCTCCCCGGTACATACGTTAACAGAAGATGGCTATAGCTTCCGATCATTTTCTTGTTAGCTGATGTGCCGATGAGGCCCACGTAGAAAAGGAGTATGACCATGCATGCGTGAGGATAATAACCCCACGACTGCCCGCAAACTTCTCCACTTATGTCATCATGCAAAATATAGAACATAAGATTCAGAGCAATGATGCATTTCTGCTACTGGTTGCTGATTTCTGCCTAGACTTGATATACTAAGCTGCTGATATTTATTGGTTCCAGTTTCTCTGTGTGTGTTTCCTTCCGTTCTGTTGCAGAACGAAGCATGTTAAATGGAATGGTTTGTTGGCTGCTGTCAGGGAACGAAGTGTGCTCTAAAGATCATTTATCCCGGAGAGGAAGAATCGGAGCAAAATGTAAGTTCTATCCTGTTTGTGCTTTTGTAGCAAAATGTAAGTTCTATCCTATTTGTTTCGTTTCTGCACTGTGTGCAGAATCTAGTGTTGTTAAATAGGACGGGTTTGACATTCAAAATAAAATAAAATAGGACGGGTTTAATTTACTGCTGCCAGTGAGAACAATGAATATTGTGCCTCTGATCATTAGCGTTTTGATGAATAACATCCCAACCGTTTTGGCAGTACCGCTAAAGATTGTGCGTTTTGGCTTGGAAACTAACCTGAATAGCCATGGACTTTTTTTCTTTGCTATTGTCCTGATCCCTGCTTCTGTGCACTTAAGGCTGCACCTATGTATTTGATGTGGAACCTAAAACTAAACTGCAGTACTGTTGTTCTCCGAGTTTCTTATATAAGAACACTGTCCAAAATTAGGGAACTACTACTATGATCTGGGCGGTGCTTTGAACAAAGAAATTTTACGCCAAGTGTTCAAAAAAGATAGCAAGGTTAAAACTACATAGAGCGAAGGTGCTAAGAGTCGATGGACTAAACAAAGCGAGCCCCAATTCTAGACATCATTCAAGTGTTTGCTGTGTCACTGTCATCCACCCATGATTCGAGTTTAAGCAGCTGGATGGTCAATCTTAACTACTTGGAGTACTAGCAGTAGACAGTTGCCAAAGGGGAATAACTGAAAACTCTTGCCCGATCTCTATCCACTATTACCAGTAGACACTAGACAGTAACAATCGCTTGCCCGCTTTTGCATTCATCGCCTCATCTTTCATCACTAAGCGAACAACTTTTTAAACCAGGCATCAAAAGTTCAAAACACATCACAACATTAATGCAAATGATACCAAGATCAAAGTCTACATGCTACATTTAACTAGAGGGCAATAGCAAGTCATGCCAAGATATCCAGATTACAGTTCACAGTTGACTGCCTGGACAATACAATTCCTGTAAAATCGATAAGGTGCAGGTGCCTTTTAAACATCATAAGACGTGCGGAAGTCTGACATGAATGGACATGACTAGCAAGTTCTCATCATAGACAAAAATGGAGCGAAACGGGTTGTGTTTCTAGTTGGAATTCAAGTACTGAATTTCACAGCCACGGAAATTTTGTTGCCCATGACCTCACGATGTTGTGTGGCAGCTGTTTGATTGAGCTTGAAGCATTCATCAGGAGTCACATTCAGTGTTTGCTCCTCACTGTTCGAGCATGAACTGAGAATTAGATATGCAGCAACTTTCAATTGAACGTCCTCAGCATTGCGCAAACATAACAGCGAAATCATGAGAGGAAGTGGAGTCCATAGGTCAGAGGGCACCTCCACCATTTGGTCTGAGTGTGACGAGCTTTACAAAGTTGTTTCCCATGTTGTCATCCCATGCCTTTATCATACCTGTCACATGATAGCGGCCTCCTGTAAGCAGTAGCTTCACCTTTATTCTTGCTTCCACTGTATTAGGCACAATCATATAACAGATTTTTATCTTCTGACCTTCCCACTCCCCATCAATTTCCTTGCAGTGAAAAGTTGGCTCCTCATCATTATAATCATCCACCTTCCATGACTCAACAATTGCCCCCCTCTCGTTGATCATCCTCTGGTTGAGTCTTCTCCCTTCTCCTCCGTTTGTAGTCCTGGCAGGACTGACTTCAAGTCCAAGCCCCGCATATGCTCCGATGGGTCGCGCAGGTCCAATCAATGCAATATCTGTCATTGGTCCGATCGCTGGTGGATCATTGATTGGTCCAGTGCGTGCTGGATCATTTATCTTCTTTCTATAGATGGCCTGTGGACGATGCCAATCATGGAAATCCATCCAATCGACTTCAAAGTTGGAACTCACTTTCAGAATTTGGACCCTGCGCCGTCCCCATGGAAGGGAGTCCTTGGCGGTATCGAGGCTCATCAAACCCATGAACTCCTCAAAAGGGTCTCGTTGGCTGTATTGACTTTGGTCACCTCCATGAACAGAGTTATGTCCTTTCTGGTTGCTATTACTTGCACCCTTTGTTTCCTGACTGCTATTACCTTTTTGTGCCATATTTGATTCACCACCACCCTTCTGACTCAGCCGCTTGTTACCTTTTCCTCCTCCATCAGAGACTTTAACATCTTTCTTGCTTTTGTTCTTCTCTAGGTTAGCATAGTGCCCGATATCTCGGTTGAGTATAAGGCTTAATATTCGCAACCCATCAGCTGGACTCTCGATCCCCAGTTCTTCGAAAAGCTTCTGCTTTTTTGTCACAACAATCTTTCCCTTCACTTTTGTAACTGTGTCCAAAACCCAGGCTGTGAAGTTTCGATCCCTCCACTTAAGGTACTCAATACAAACATCCCCCCAGCTATGTACCCAAAGCTGCAATGGGATATTGATGGTCCTTAGCTTCATTCTGTAAAATTCACACAACATGAAAGTGATGCCCGCTAAGTACTTCTTGGCCTTCTGTTCAGCCTCACTTCCCTCGATGTGAACATAACTTGACAAGTAACAGACTGCATCAAAGACAAAATATTTATCTTTCATTATCTTTTGAAATTCAACTTCGAGTTCCTGTTTATCCTTGCATCCAAACATTTTGGGGTACGTAACGTCCCAGTTCACGAGAATGCACTTGAGGTCCATTGGAAGATGCAAGGACGGAATTGGCACTCTGCCTGGCCCATACTGAGGTTGAGTTAGCTCATGAGCATTGTGGCGGTTGCCAAAACCTCGAACATACAAATTATCATCCCTCATGAACGGCATTATCCAATGATTAGTTCCATCAGCTTGGATTTTAATGTTAATCCATCTCAACGGTGTGCAGGCATTGGTCTGCCTGTTAAGCACAGGATGTGGACCCAATGCTTCCAACTCTGCAATATCCGGATGTTTGTCTGAATGGTTGTGGGACAACAGATTTTCTGCATACTGATGAGCTGCAAAGATTTGTCTAGCCTCTTCCTCTGAATGGTGAAACGGAGCTAAGGACCGGCTCACAAGGATCGTCATACAGGGATCAGGAAGTGTCGACATTGTTCTGCACAAATTAACATATCACTGTTAACCTTAAGCATTTAACTTATATGAAGCTAGTCCTATGAGCTGGAAGTACAGAGGCACATATAAAAGGGACAAATAACCTGTGAGGATAATCCAAGGTTCAAAAAAGCGGTAAGCGGTAAGCAAGCGGTGAGGCTCCGATCAGAGGAAGCACTGCTTAAGCGAGCTTAAGCGTTTCGTACAGAATTGTACAGACAGAGAATTTGGAAGCTTTTTTAGGCATACATGAGCAAAACTAGCAGCAGATTTTGTATAGGAAGGAGCAAGTAGCAGCACTACCAGTACCACTAGAGCAGCCAACAACTTGTATCTATGTATCATAAACTTGTAAATGCTATATTTTGAAGGAGCAAGAAGCAACATCAGCCCAGCCCCAGATTATGTACAAAAATAACAGCACCACTGCACCAGCTAGCAACAGCTCCAGTTCGGCATGTCCTAACACTACTAGCAACAGGCAGACACCACAAATAGACAGATCATCAATTCAGTTCAGACTTCAGAGTACAGATACTTTGGGGAGTAATTGGCAACAGGCAAGCAACAGGCATACAAACTAGCAGTAGATCGACACTTCAGCTCGGGAGGCGACGGAGATACCTGAGGCGCGGCGGCCGGCAGCGAGTAGATCGACGGCAAGGCGGAGGAGGAGCTCGCCGGTGGAGGAAGAGCTTCCCCAGCAGCAACGCGGCGGAGGAGGAGGATGCGGAGGACGGCGCGGTCGAGGAGGAGGAAGAGGTGGGCTTGCGGCGCGAGAGGTCCCGTGCTTGTGCTTCACCGGCGGCGGGTGAGCATGGATGCCTCTGGGATTCTGGGGCAAGGGGTCTGGACGGAGACTCGGAGAGGGGACGAGGGGAACGAGCTGCTGGAGGGGCAGGAGCTTTTCCGGCGGCGGGGCAGGAGCTTTTCCGGCGGCGGCGGGGCAGGAGAGGCGCCGCCTCTCTCTGGAGAGGTGCCGATTTGGGGGAGCGGCGCGACAGGGAGTGGCTAGGGTTTCGAATGGAGCGGAAGCGAGAGGGAGTGGGGGTTGCGCGAAGGGACTCGGGACTCGACCGTTGAATTTTTGAGAGAGGGTGCGGACGGGGATGGTTCATATTGGCCCATATGAGCGATGGGCTTGGCCCATATGAGTGGGCTCGCTAGGGAGAGGATAGACGAAGAAACAGTTTCGCCCTGTATTTCCCCCTCTGGTTCGCTCGTTTCCCTCCTCTTTCCCATCCCAAATTTCCCCTCTCCCGCCGCCAGGACGCCTCGCTCAGCCGCCGCTCGCAACGGGAGCTCCTATACGCCGCCCGTGTGCGCCCGATCGTTGCGACTTCGCGGAAGTGACGCGCACACGGGTCGGTCCAATCATCTCGCTGTGAGCGAAAAATCGAAAAAAGAGGAAGCGCATGCGTGGGATCGAACCGACGACCTCATGCTGGAATCCAGCAAGGCTAACCAGCCGAGCTAGCTACCTCAAACTTTTTACATGCAGCGCCAATCCTAAAGTAGAACGTACAGGGGCAAATCCTTTTAAAAAAACGTTCAACATTTTTATAATATACGTTGAAGAAATTTTAAAATACAGTGGACGTTTTTGTAAAAAAATACTGAAAAAAATTTAAAATACTAAAATGGACATTTTATGGGTATATGTTAAACAATTTTTTAATATATGATGAACAAAACTTAAATACACAATGAACATTTTCTAAATATACGTTGAACAGTTTAATAATATATAATGAACATTTTTGTAATACACAATGAACATTTTCTAATATACGTTGAACAATTTAATAATATACAATGAACATTTTTGTAATACATAATGAACATACTCTAATATACGTTGAACAATTTAATAATATACAATGAACATTTTTACACTGCAAGGTGAACTATGTCATAATATACGATGAACATTTTCTTAATACGTTGAAGATTTTTGTAACACGCGGTGAACTTTTTATATAAATATGCAATAATGAGAAGGAGAACAGAAACAGAAAATAAAAAGGAAATGTAAAAGAAAGAAAATGAAAGGACAAAAAGGAATCAAAACAGAAAAGTAAAAAACCGGAACAAAACAACTGAAAACCGGCCAAAACAGTGAAAAAACTGGAAGCAAAAAAACCAAAGAAGAAAAACGAAAAAAAAAACCCGCCAGAAACAAGGAAAACTGCAGCGAACGAAATCCGTACGTGGGCCGGCCCAAGTGGCGACTTGCTTCAGCGAAGGCTCCTCCTTTTGACGCCTGCGGGCGTCAAATAGGATTTGCCGCTCGCAACGATGAAGCGTTCGCTTAATATTAAGCGGGCCGCTTTTTAGCGCTCGACGCTTATTGGGCCGCGCAGGCCTAAATCTGAGCGATAGGCTGCCGATGCGCTCGCTTTACCGATTAAGCGTACGCTCAATACAAGTTCTCAAAAAAAAAAAAAAGCGTACGCTCAATACCGATTTTTTGAACGTTGGGATAATCACAGCGGAACTATCTTGTTTCCATAACTAAACTAAACCAGAAAGCTAGCAATCCTAATTCATATAAAGCATATAAAGGCTAATCCTATGACCTGCAAGAACACAGCCAGAATAGATGAATAACCTGTGAGGATAATCAGTGCAAAACTACCTTGTTTCCATAACTAAACTAAACCACAAAGCTAGCCATTCTAATTCACATAAAGCATCTAAAGGCTAACCTATGACCTGCAAGAACACATACAGAATAGATGAATAACCTGTAAGGATAAGCACAGCAAAACTAAACAATTTGTTGCTTAAACTGAATTCATAGTTTAGCACTGTTCAGATAAACCCATGCGGACAAAACCAGAAGATTTTATTATTTAGTGGATGTGGGCATCAGTCTGTAAGAACCACACAACTGAGATTATTTTCCAGGTCCTGAACCTTACCAGCAAGGAAAGAAATTCCGAAATCAAGCAGCAGCAGAACCAATCTTCAGGTAGCAATATCAAACCATGCGACGACCTGTAATGAAAACAAAGAACACCACCAGCGCGTCAGGTAAGAAAAACGGAACACCACAAGATGTAAGATCGTACAGTTGCAAAAGAAAAGATTCCAGGTCCTGAACTTTACCAGCAAGGAAAGAAATTCCGAAATCAAGCAGCAGCAGAACCAATCTTCAGGTAGCAATCTCAAACCATGCGACGACCTGCAATGAAAACAAAGAACACCACCAGCGCGTCAGGTAAGAAAAACGGAACACCACAAGATGTAAGATCGTACAGTTGCAAAAGAAAAGATAAAAAAAACAAAGCAGGGATGAGAACCAAACCCTAAGACAGTGAGGTATACCTTGACGAAGAGAACGCCGTGGATCTGGATCGAAACATTGTCCTTGGTGATGGCGGACTGGTGGGGGATAGGGATGGCCTCCTCCTTGAGCGAGTGCACGTATGCAATGTGGTCGACGAGCTTGTGGATCCCGGACGCCACAAGAACACAGGCAGCTACTGCGGTTAGGACCTTGTCACCACGCACGGACGGGGAGAATGGAAAACGCGAGGTTGAAGGCGAGGTAACTCACCGAAAAGACCAATGCAGCAGCCGGAATCTTGCCTGTGGCGAAAACCCTCCGGCCTACTGCGGCGAAAACATCGAATGGAGCGGCGCGACAGGGAGTGGCTAGGGTTTCGAATGGAGCGGAAGCGAGAGGGAGTGGGGGTTGCGCGAAGGGACTCGGGACTCGACTGTTGAATTTTTGAGAGAGAGGGTGCGGACGGGGATGGTTCATATTGGCCCATATGAGCGATGGGCTTGGCCCATAATAGTGGGCTCGCTAGGGAGAGGATAGACGAAGAAACAGTTTCGTCCAGCGACGTACCGGGCGGAACGAAACTCCTGTTTTAGGTAGGAACTAGTAAAAGGGCCCGTGCGTTGCAACGGGAGAAACAAATGCTTACATGTTGTCACTTTTCTTTGCCCTGCCAGTGATGGTGGTCACATTTTTCACCTATTTCACGACGAAGGTGATCAATCTCAAGGTGATGAGGTTGGCTGCCTTCTCGAGTGCCAACGCTTACCTCTAGGGTAAGATTCTGGCATCATAATTTAGTGTATCTCTCAATGGTGAAGACAATGAAGTGTACACAAGAACAAAGGAGAAGGCTGGTAAAAGGATTATCTGATATTGCACTGCGCGGTACTAACAGAAGTTGCACAGTCCCGTCATCACTCTGCTAGAAATTGCTTCAAAGTTTGATAACCAGAAAAGGGTATTGACAGAGTATACAACTGGATTTTAGCATAATCTAGATGTTATACATTTGCATATCTTGACATTAGATTGATATATGATGTGTAATATTTTAGGATTGCTATATAAAGAGTACATGTATTTTCAAACGGCAACTAACAACCTCACAATATTTTTCGAAAAGAAGTCATCAATATTAGCAAAACCATGTGAAACCATGGATATCGTCCCATTAAAGTCACGCAAAATGTTCGCTGATAAAGCCTTTTGGACATCAAAGTATTTATCTTTTCCTTGAAACAGTTCCTCAAACAATATAACAGACTTTTAATGTCCTACCATGAGAAGAAAGACTGCTTCAAATGTTGTAGACCATCTCAGGGGTAATTGGTTGGTCAAGTTATTCATTGTGTACTACTACTTGAAATTGCATTCGAAATAACATACCCACTACACTTTTTCCTGGCTAATTTAAGCAGCAGCTGAAATAAATAGGCTCTGCAAACTCAATAAACCAACTGTGCATTACCGAAAAAGGCTTTCGCCCCGCTTTATAAATAAAGCAACCACCGAGCACAAAGTTAACAAGGTTCCAACCATACAAACACACACACACACAGCCACCGCAGGCAGGTCCGACGAACACACACACAGACGAAACCCAGGTTCAGCTGTGGGCACAGCACAACAAGCCCAACACCGGCGCACGACACAAACAACAAACACAACGGCGGTGGCGAGATAAGACTGTGCATTTAGACACAGGTCTCCTTAAAGAGATGAGATTCCACTGGAATTGTTGCCAAATTCGTAACGCTATTTATATGATAATACCACAAACTGTGTAAAAATTAATCAACACATCATTTCAACATAGAGAGAGGTGTTTACCATCCACTTATCAGTTTGCATGAGACTCAATCAAGACAAGAACAAAATAGCAGTACTGATAAACACCATGTACCGAAAGACAATGGCATCTAGAAAAACCATTCGCCTCACATGAGTGCAGTGCAGGACGTACCTGCGATTATTCCCCAACATGCTCCAACGCTCAACATGGTTTGCTGAGTAAAAGACATGCAACTTCTTTTTTCATCCAGGAAGTGAATTATGCCAATTCTACATTGTAAATTTCTTCAGTTCAAGAACAATCAACACCAAATGTGTTTAGCAAAGATTCTATAACATTATTGAAATAGCTACTAAATACAGCTAGATCAACTAACCTCCCTCCCACGGACTATCATCCGGGCTGCAAATCAACATGAGCACACCATGACCCAAGAACATTGAATTTGAAGAAGAAAAAGAAGGAACTATGCAACCACGTAATCTAGCATCACAACCAAAAATCACAGCACGGGCAGACAGCGGCGAACTCCGGAATGCAAATATAGTAGTCAAATATCCGAAAAGGGTCCCCTTTCCTCACGATCTGATATAAAACAGCAACACCTTCAGACCGATTGATTGTTGTGGTCTAAACTCTGAAAACCTGAATCAACTCATGTGCAATATGTGATAGTGCAACATGAAGGTTCACAAAATCCAATTCTGAAAAAGTGGTAGTGCTCTTCCTTGTTGAATCCATAATAAACCAACTAACTTGGTTGAATACAAGCTTCTATAGATGGACAGATATGATGTTGGACGGCTAGGTTCAGAATCATATAAAACCAGTTCTTCGGAATAAAGCAGGATCCCGTCGGCGCTGCCGGCGATGCCGAAGCGGCTGAAGTCAATCTTCTTCCAGTCTTCCTGCATCTCTAACCAAAATCCCGTACCCCTTCTCGATCATGTGAACCGGCAGTGACTCCTTGCCCAGCTCCTCGCTCCTCTGGATCATATCAGCGGGGTATATTGTGGAATCAAGGTTGTGGATGATGGGGGCTGCCTCTTCTGGGCCAGAAACATAATACATCATTTATCTAGTGTGCCTGCCCTTCCTTCCAAAAGAATGATGCATCTACTTGGCCTACAACAGCACCATATCTGAAAAATAATGGATAAACATATAGTTCCTTCCTAATTAACTAAGATTTGTGAATTAGTACGTTGGAAGGATGATACTACTAATAATAAGATAATTAGAAAAATTCTGAAGTGTGAACGATAAGAGATCAAGCAGTCTCCGTAGAATTAGTACAGACTACACAGTGCGTCGAGAACATATGACACATAAAGACATATTCATAATCTAGAAGACAACCATGCTAGCATATTCCTGAGGCAAGGAAGACAACATATGAAATCTGAACCTGCATCATTGTACTGTTTAGGCTTTGCTTTGCTTTCCATACCATGTCCTTTGTTCCACATGTTCCACTGCATTTTTCACTTAAACAACTTCATGTTGAACCAAAAGACAAAACCACCAATGTGAACAACGAACATATTCCGTAGCTGATGGTCCATCTTTTTCAAGTAGAAATTCAGAATAGAGGTTTGCCTTTGTTAGTAGCTCGTCCAACCTACAGAACCATGCCTTGAGATCAAAAGGCTTCTGCCTTGCTGATTTTCTCTTTCTGGCCTCCTCTTCTTCATCTACCTCGAGCTGGGCCTGACACAACTCTTCCTCCTTCGCCATCACCTCCGTATAAAGAGATGGGGAAATTCTAATGCTACTAAGTAAGAAAAATAGCGATACATATTACCTTTATACGCGGGCTCTATAAAGCACTGGATCTCCACCAATATAAACAACCAGTTGTCCAAAAAATATAAAACAAGTAAGAAAAAAAAATATCTTCAGAAGTCTGCTTTCAGGTAAAGCAACTCCTTTATGGAGATGGTCTTTCCAGTAATTGTGGTGAGTGTGAGCCATATTGCTGTGTGCCTCAATCGCAAACATGTTTCCAGTGTTCACAAGGACGACCTCCTTCAATCTGCATCACCATTACAATATATTAAGCATCCAAATAAGTGAGATTAACTACACTTGATACTTTTTTTAAACAAACTGCACATGATACTTATATGGTACTAATTACTAAAGGTGCAATCTTGCCGTGTTAGGCCGTGTGTGCGGCAAATTTTGTGAAAATCAATCCAACAATTATTGGAAATAAAATCTGCAATATTTGTAAGATATTAAACTTTTTTGATTGTGGACATCCCAGTGCAGATTGCAGTGTACTTCAACTCTGCATCACCATACAACATATTAAGCTTACGGATAAATGAGATTAAACATACTTGATAGTTGATACTGATGTTACTAAAGGTGCAATCTTGCCTGTACTTCAATCTGCATCACCATTGATTGTAACTGCTGCCTGCTACTTATGCGGCCTAATTAAAAAAATATCAAAAGGACGTTTGTGCCTGCTTGTGTAGAGGGACTAAATATATGCAACTTTAGAGTTCACGACACGAAATCAGCTGCCTGAGAGCACAAAGCAGCAAGTTCTATCGCACTTCTGCCTACAGTTCAAGACAGAATGCTATAACCAGAAGACCATGCTAAATGGTCTCCCAAACGGAATCTATTCAAGTATAGCATACACCTTATTCTTCCAAATCAAGCGATGCGCCTACCTCTTTCATGGAGTATCCAACAGTTAATTCGTCTAAAGAGCAAACACCTTTTCATGCCAATGTACAGAGCTGAGCCTACTGGAAAATTTAACTGAAGTTAATCAACCAGATCGAAGAACAATGTTAGTCTCTCTAGGACAGGGCGTGTAAGCATGATGAATCAAACAATGAGAAATTAGTTGTCTCTCAATTAAAAAATTCACAATGGCTGGCTGTAGTTCCGTGGTTTATATTGTGTAATGTGGTCTCAGAAAATCGTGTGCTCACAGATTTGAGATCACACCATAAAAAAATTTGGTTGAATTTAAACTCGTGCTTATCAACTTGATTACCCTTGAAATACACTTGTGACTCTAACCCAACCAAATATGACATGGTGGCAACCTGTACATGGTGAATCATTACCTTACACAGTGTTCTTTTTTTCTTCTTAATTAACCTAGTCTCTCTAGCTTGTGGACAGACTAACTAAGCACAAGAATGAATCAATCAATGAAAAATTAATTAAAGATCAGGAAGTAGCACATTAAGGTTCAGTTTGTGTTTGCTTCATTAACTGTAGGTTTCTAGAAAAACAAATAGCATGATTCCAATTCTCCTTGTGGCTTCAGTATGCAATACCTCATGGAGAACCGGCAGTCGGAGTTCCGGCGATGTGTAGAGTAACGTCGGATTGCAGATGGTCTTCTGGCGAAGTAGGTGGAGGCGACATTGGACAGTTCCCGCAATCTCGTCTTACGAACTTGCAATGCGATTTACTTGTGCTTCCACTCTAGGGTTTCTTCTTATGGCAGGGAGATTGATCTGAAATTTGGGTCGGCCCCATGGCTACGTGCTGGAGCAGTTTTCCTGCGTGAACACGCCATCAACTCCTATCCAAATCGGAGACGTCCGCCTCGAGGTGGAGAAGGCTGGGGGTGAGGAGTTGGGGCGGGTGAGGAGGCGAAGAAGAACAGGGCAACGAAGGCGCAGCTCGGGGGTAGCTGGAGAGGAAGACCGGTCGCGCGTGGTGGCGGGATTCATGGCGGCGGTGCTGTGCCGTGCAGGGAGAGGACCCCGTGTTGTTGTGCTATTTTTCCCCTGAAGGCCAAGTCGAGGCCCAAGCCCAATACACGAAATGTTTTTACTCTGTTTACCACTTAAAACTGTAGCTCCCGGCCTAATTTTCTACTAGCTCCTCCCTTGGGAGTGGATCGCAAAGTGGGTTTCCAGGGCGTGGTGATATGGGTATCTTATCTGTGACCGTCGTCGTTTTCCCCTCCTGTTAGGGTTTTCTCTCCTCTCGGCGACTCCTGGAGCCGCCGTTGAGATCAGCCTATCCCCTCGCCGATCTCTCTCCGATCCCCGGCTAGACTTGGACTGACTAAGGGGCGATCTAGAATCGCTTCCCGGTCTCGGTCCGGCTAGGGTTTTTTGGAGGCAGGGAGGTAGATAGGGTCTCTCCACCCGGTGATCGCTTTTCGTCGGGTTAGGGTTTTTGTGGTATGGCAAGCCCGGCTTCAGGATCGGGCGCGGAGGCCAAGGATGTTGAGGAGATGATGAAAAACTTGGGCATCACCGAGGACGACTTGGATGACGTCGTTTTCGAAGAGCAAGAAGTACCAGCGGACTCGGCCGTCAGGTGGATGGCCATAGCGAGAGTTCATACCCCGAAGAACTACAGTCAGTATTGGTTCTTTCGCAACATGAGGGCGGCGTGGGACCTGGCGCAGGAGGTAAAGATCCGTCCGCTTGAAGAAAATCTATATACGATGCAGTTCTCGTGCCTTGGCGACTGGGAGCGCGTCATGGCGGATGGGCCGTGGACCTTCAAAGGTAACGCGGTCGTGCTAGCTGAGTACGATGGGTTCACGAAGCCGTCAGAGGTCAACCTGGACATGCTGGACATCTGGGCTCAGATACATGATATTCCTGATGGTTACTTTCCAATGGTTAAAGCGCTGGCAGGGAAGATAGGTCAGTACATATATGCGGAACCAAAATCACAAGACTTTGAAGGAAATTTCGTTCGGGTCAGGGTCAAGATCAACGTCCATCATCCACTGAAGAACACAGTTTCTGTGGTGAAGGAGGGCAAGAGAAAGATTTTTCTGGTGAAATATGAACGTTTACCCGACTGGTGTGCCATGTGCGGCCATCTCGGTCACCAGTTCAAGGAACATGGGGACGGTGTGCACCTCCCCCCCCAAGCCCTGGTTTTCAAAAACCTAAGGGCATCGTGGTTCAGAGGCCCGGGAAGGGGACCGGGAGAAGGAAGAGGACGTGGTAGGTCGGGACGCGGCCGCGGTCGAGGCCGTGGATCTTCCCAGAGGAACCAGGATGAGTGGCAGAGTACGAGGTTTCAAAGAACCCCAGGGGTGATGTTGCTATGGATGATGCTGAGAACAACAGGAAGAGGGGCTCTTTGACGGTGATGGACCCGAAGGTTTCAGCTAGTTCAACACCCAGGATCCAGTCCAGTAATCCTTTGCTTTTGCCGCAGCACCCAGATGCACCGACGAGCTCCCCCTCTAAGCAGGAACCAAAGAGGACCAAGCCGTCCCTACCTGCTCCGGACAATGCAATGGTGAAGAACCTAGTTCAGACTATAAACAATGATGCGCGTTTGGCGGGCTCCCAAGGGGAGTCGCGCCATGTGCAATGAGTCTCCTCTGCTGGAACTGTCGTGGGGCTGGCAAACCCGCGACAGTTCGTGAGCTTCGTGATCTCACGAGGCAATTTGCCCCCTCTATCTTATGTATCGTCGAAACTCAAATAGAGGGCTCTCGAGTAGAGAATCTAGCAGGCACTTTAGGTTTCACTAATAGTTTTGCAGTTAGTAGTTCTGGGAGAAGTGGTGGACTTGGTATTTTTTGGAACGATGAAATAAAGCTTGTGGTTGATGGTTACTCTAAGTATCATATTAATGCAGTGGTTGATGATTTGGCACAGATCAAAACAAGGGTCACCTTCGTCTATGGAGAGGCCCAGGTCTCTGAAAGGTATAAAACTTGGGACATGCTGCGTGGTATTGTTGGTGCAAATGATCTGCCCTGGGTAGTCATGGGAGACTTCAATGAGGTGTTATATTCTCACGAGCATGATGGAGTGGCAAACAGGAGCCAGGCGCAGATGAACGCGTTCAGAGATGCTTTGGATACATGTGAATTATCAGATATAGGATATAATGGCATCGGTTGGACTTTTGAAAAAAAGGTTACGGGGGGAACTTATACCAGAGTGCGTTTGGACAGATGTGTTGCGAACCCAGCTTGGTCCTTGGCTTTTCCAATGGCGTCTCTGGAGCACAAGCATGCAGCAGCATCATCCGATCACATTCCGATCTTCCTCCAGCTAAATACGTTGCATGCATGTGCACGCGGACCGAGGCGATTTAGATACGAATTGTGCTGGGAGAGAGACCCCATGCATGCAAACGTGATTGGTGAAGGGTGGACCTCACAGCAGAATCTAGACCCTAGCCGACCAGTGGACCGCGTCCGGCAAAAGCTGCAGCAGGTGGCAGGTGATCTGTCCACATGGGACCGCACGCACTTCGGGAATGTCAGACTCCAGATCGCTCACCACAAATGCAGAAGCAGCTACAGGAGTCGCGCGGCCTCCCAGGAAGATCCGGGCCCAATCATTTGGAATTAAAAATCACAGAAAATCTTGTGGAGTTATATCACCGGGAGGAAATACTGTGGCGTCAAAGGGCAAGGCTCGAGTGGTTGATGCATGGGGATAAAAATACGTACTTCTTTCACTTGCGAGCGAGCAGGAGGAGACGGAAAAATCAAATAAAGGCTTTGCAGAAGGATACCGGTCTGGTTACCGAGGACAGAGAGGATATGGAGGAAATGACCAATACGTTTTATAAAAATTTGTACACTTCAGAGGGGGTTCAGGAGATGGATAGCGTCATCTCTACAGTACCATGCAAAGTAACCCAGGAGATGAATAACATGTTGAATGCGCCCTACACCCAAACAGAAGTTAAAACAGCACTCTTTCAAATGTTCCCTACGAAGTCACCGGGCCCGGATGGTTTCCCGGCTCACTTCTTTCAGCGCCACTGGGAGGTTTGTGGAGATGATGTTACAAAAGCAGTTCTGGAAATTGTGGAGGGGAAGGAGTCAGCAAAGAGCATTAATGAGACCGTGTTGGTGCTGATCCCAAAGGTGAAAAACCCCACTTTGTTGTCACAATTTCGGCCTATCAGTCTTTGCAACGTACTCTATAAAATTGCATCCAAGGTAATTTCTAATCGCCTGAAAATTATTTTACCGGAGATTATATCTAAGGAACAGTCAGCTTTTGTGCCTGGGAGACTCATTACTGATAATATTGTGACTGCGTATGAGTGCTTGCATTTCATGAAGAGGAATAAGGCCAAGAAACACCAATCATGTGCACTGAAGCTTGACATGATGAAAGCTTATGATAGGGTTGAGTGGCAATATCTACAAGCAATCATGTTGAAACCTGGTTTCTCCCAGAGGTGGGTAGATATTGTTATGGGACTGGTGTCTTCAGTTACTTTTTCAGTCCAGTTTAATGGGAAGAGACTAGAGGAGTTCACACCAACACGAGGAATCAGACAAGGGGACCCGATATCTCCATACTTGTTCTTGCTAGCAGCAGAGGGCCTTTCGTGCCTGTTAAAATCTAGAAGTGAGTCATCCAACATGAGTGGTTTACAAGTGGCGCCCACGGCACCAAAGGTGAATCACTTATTATTCGCAGATGACAGCCTGCTGTTTTTCAAGGCAAATAGTATGGGTGCTACCGAGGTGAACCTCGTACTGGATAGGTACTGTCAAGCAACAGGGCAGCGTATCAACTACAACAAATCATCGTTCTACTTCAGCAAGGGGGTTCCTGATAGTATCCGACTAGAAGTAAAGACGGTGCTGCAAGTTCCTAATGCGACCCTAAATGAGAAATATTTGGGAATGCCTTCGGACATAGGCAGCTCAAAAAACGGGGCGTTTAAATATCTCAAAGATCGCCTGTGGAGCAAAGTGCAAGGGCGGATAGAGAACACCATGTCATCAGCATGTAAAGAGGTGTTGGTTAAAGCAGTTGCCCAAGCAGTTCCGGTTTTTTCAATGTCCTGTTTTAAATTGCCACGAGGTTTGTGCGAGCATCTAAATATGTTAATTCGGAAATTTTGGTGGGGGAGTAAGGATGGAAAGCGCAAACCCCACTGGGTCTCTTGGAAAACCATGACACAACCAAAAGGTATGGGCGGCTTAGGTTTTAAGGATTTCGAGCTTTTTAACTTGGCCATGTTAGCCAAGCAGGCATGGAGGCTGTTGCAGGACCCGGACTCCTTGAGCGCTCATATTTTGAAAAGCATATACTATCCCAGCTGCTCAATTCTGGAAGCTTCTTTGGGGAACCACCCAAGTCAAATCTGGAGGGCCATAATTGAGGGTCGTGATACCCTAAAGATTGGCCTTGTTAGGCGCATTGGTAATGGAGGTTCTACAAAGATTTGGGAAGATAACTGGTTGCCGAGAGAGGAGATGATGAGACCGTATGGATGCATCACTCAAAACCCCCCGGAATTGGTTTCTGAACTTATTGATAGTACATCGGCGAGCTGGGATAGACAGAAAATTGAGTCCGTGTTCATGCCGATGGATGCTCAAGTTATACTAGGTATACCGCTATGCACACGTAACATCCCAGATTTTTGGAGCTGGCACTATGAAAAGAACGGGCTCTTCTCGGTCCGCTCAGCATATCGCATGCTTGTTGCAACCAGAGTACGAAGAGAAGCATGGCTCGAGAACACTTCGGGTTCATCAAGCATGGCGAGGGAGGAGAGATCTTGGAAGAGCTTATGGAAAATACAAGTTCCTGGGAAGGTGAGGATGTTCTTATGGAGATTATCAAAGCACTCGATCCCAACTAATGACGTCCGAGCCCGGAGACATATGTCAGACTCTAATCTATGTGGGATGTGTGGAGCACCAGATTCTTGGAAACACTCCCTCTTGGAGTGCACGATGTCGCGGTGTACCTGGGCGCTCGTAGATGGGGAGCTGACGCAGAAATTGGCTACTACAACTGAACCAAAGGCAAAACAATGGCTTTTTACACTCATGGATCTGTTATCACATGCAGAATTCGTGAGGCTCTCAGTGACACTCTGGGCTATTTGGGCAGCAAGAAGGAAATCCATACATGAAGGCATCTTTCAGAGTCCGCATGCGATCATCACTTTTGTGGATAGATACATCAACGAGCTTGAGGCAATTGGCGGGAAACAGGAGCCGGCGAGAACGGAGCCAAGAGCGGCCGTTCAAAACAGGAGACCAAAAGCTCCTCCACCGGGATACGCCAAAATAAACGTCGACGCGGGGTGCCGAAGAGGAAGCCGAGGGACAGCGGCAGTAGTATGCAGGGACAGTACTGGGGATTTTCTTGGAAGCTCGGCCTTGGTGATTCGAGGAGTGGATGATCCGGCAACGCTAGAACCTATAGCATGTCGGGAAGGTATGGCGCTCGCAGCAGATCTTCACTTAAACTAGTTTGTGATCGCGTCAGATGCAAAGCAAGTGGTTACTGCCATCCATAGTGGAAGCATGGGCTCGTATGGTGCTATTATCAAGGAGATTAGACTACAACAGCTTTCTTTTCAATGTAATTTTATTTTCGAAGGTCGTGCGAACAATCTAGAAGCACATAGACTAGCCAAGCATTCTCTTTCTCTGGGTCCGGGGCGCCATGTATGGCTGGGCCAACCCCATAACCCCACTTGTATCCCACACCATGTGGACTTTGATGAATAAAAGCTTGGTTCCACTCAAAAAAAAAACTTAAAACTGTAGCTCGGGTTAATTATAAAAAATAACATGGATTTTTTTTGTAAAATTACCGTGACGGTGAACCCGACGGAAGCAATGCGTGCTTTATTAGTAGGTAAAGATAAAGATAAAGATAAAGATAAAGATATAGGAGGAGAATAGGATTCCCTCAAAAAAAAGGTAGGAGGAATAGGAGGATGGGAGGAGAATAGGAGGATAGGATAGGAGGATAGGAAAAGGAAAGGAAGAAGAAGATAGGAAAAAAAGGAAGGAAGGAAGGAAGGATAGGTAGGAGGAAATAGGAGGATAGGAGGATAGGAAGGAAGGAAAGGAAAATAGAATATGATAGGAAGGAAGGATAGGAGGAAAAAGGAAGGATAGGAATAGGAGGAGGTAGGAAGGATAGGAAAGGAAAGGATAGGATTTTTTTAGATAGGATTACAATAAATATATTTCAAAAAAATATGAATCCGCACATTACAAGTGGCCTCCATGGAACTTAATTTAGAACCGTATCAGGTAAGTGTTTGCTTCTTATTACAACGTGTCTTTGATGATCGATATGTTATTCTTCTTCCTTCTTACATGTCATACTTTAATGATGTTATTAGGTAACATGCCTCTGACTCAATATTCTTCTTCCTTTCTCCTTTCTATGTGCATGCCCACTATGCTGATGATTCATATTATGTAGTTGTGCAACTCAATATTATACGTTGACACCGAACCAAATATCTGTTGTAGTTCACCTTAATATGAATAATGAAAAGAAATGGGTCCAGGGCATGCGGCAATAGAATTATTTCACGAAGTAGAGATAAGAACGACAGAACAATTGTTTCGAGTAGAGATCAAACCACATATGGCTCAATAAATGTCCTACCACAACCCAATCAACCGCTACCTCAATCCGTGACAACAAAAAAACATGAAAAATCTACCTTAATCAAGAAAATCAAACACCACGGCAACGATCTCGCTCACCCGACCAACACCGCCACCACGCTACGCGCTTCCCTTGGCCAATCTCGGCGCACTGCCGGTGCTCCGGTGTCCACACCTTCCTCGCCCCCGTGACTGCACCGTCTCGAGGATACCTTGGTACATCTTGGTGCGTGCCCTAGCTCCAGTGTCAACGCCATCCTCGCCTCAGTTGTCGCGTTATCTTAAGAACACAGTTCGCGATCGTGTCCTACCATCTGTTAACTTCTAGCTGTTCCCTCAAACGAAACTGTCGATAAGCAAATACATGATACCAAGATAGCAACGATGAGTTATTTTTCAGACTGAATGATCTCATGTAGCATACTCCTTCTGGCCTTGCACAAGTTATATCCACTGCAACCTTATGATCCGAAAGAAGAAAGGCAATTGCATATATCATGATCTAAAATTATATTGTATACATGAACATATGGACTTAATACCTATCTGTAGATACAAATCATCAATTGAGTTAATAAGCAGATTGCTATATATCTGCACATATTGCTGCTCCAGATTCAAGTTTTAATGGGTCATACATTTGAACCGATGTTTATTATTATCTAAATGTTGTTTGCAAGAATGACCGCATATGTTACCTTGATGCAGACGGAAGCATGCTCCAGCACCTGGAATAAAGAGAGACAGAATATCAGCAATATAAGAACAGATGGCATCATCTTAAAGTCAGGGATAGAAACATTAATTAATTGTAGTTTTTCATCATGGTAGTTAAAAAGATTTTTTAACATTGGAAACCACTTCCATGACAAAATCTGAGGCATCGAATGATCGAAAGGTAGCTTTCTACACATTAGCCGATGTAAATTGTGCGACTCTCTGTATACATTCCACCAATGAAAGAACAGTAGGTAAATATAAGAAGGAGGTTCATATATAGTTTTATTATGAGAGTATCAAGCAAAGTAGTTTGGATGTGATTAATTAAAGTATCCGGATCTGTCCAGTAGTCCTTTTTTTCGGAAATTATCTGTTGAAGAAGCTTGCGCTTTTGCAAAGGTTTGGTAATGGAAATGGTCCAGTGGACATGGTCCTAAACAAAACCACATGTAGTAGTGGTGAACAAATATGATTTGGTAAAACCTGTCGAGAACACAGATGGTTAGCTCAATTAAATAAGCCAATAACCTCCAAATCAATGTATGTATGCAACTAACTTGGCGCAAGACGCTGAAATCATGTTTTCTAAGGCGTCACTGAAGCATTCTTAGACTGATGTATATCCCTGAAGGGATCTAGAGAGCCAAAGTTTGTCTAACTATGATGTTAGTTTTATCTTATTTTTCTCTTATGATTTAATTGTAATTCAGCAAAAGAAGTTGTTAAGAAAGATGTGTGATGTGTGCACCTGTTAGGTACATATATATTATTGCCTAAGCAGAAGGGGTTGATATATGTTGGACCTTGCTTGTTCTCCCCTGCCTTTCTCATGTTATCATGTGCCTTTCATTTTTATTCCTTGCAAAAACAGGATTTTGAAGAAATATCCAAAGATGACTACTTTGCAAAGAGCAATGAGTCTGCAAACTGGTTGAAGGAAGAAAATGGAAAATATTTCTCTGATCATTCTTCAGAGTTTGATAGTGGTATCTTCCTCAAGTTTGTGAAACAATGGAACAATGGAAAGCTGCCATCACCATACTGCAAGTGAATTACTACCGGGCCACGATCAACGCACACCTGGAACATCAAGGCGTGACAAAAGACTCTTCTTCCTTGTGATCTGCAGCCTGGATGCTTTGTGCTGTGCAGTTTCTCTGCCGTACCACTATTTTTTCATTCTTTAGGTTTCTAATCTGAACCTGTATTAAAATAGTTTGGTATCACTGTAAATTTGATGGCACCTCTGTTCCTGACAATTACTGAAAGTTTCTGGTGAACTTATTGTATGAAAAAATTCTGGTATTCAGGTGGTTAGCCCTACCACAATATATCTATTGATTATTTATCTTACTGTTTATATATTCTCAACGAGGTTATACATCATGAATTTGACAAATGACTATGGTCTTCGAATAAGAATTTGATAGTGTAGCTGCGCTTGATTGTTCAGGAAACGTAGTCACACCATCTTCACAGAACGGCATAATAGAGGTCTAAAGATCGGTAAACACAAGTAAACTGGTAACTTGGTAAGTCGATACTCAATTGGTTATGATCAATTCATCGATACATTGCATTGGATATTTAAACGAGGAGCTAATTGAACTGTCACTTCGTGTGTGGGTATAGTGCTAATTGTCTACGCTATCGCTGGATAATCTAATCGCTAGCCTGACCTTAATAAATAGTAAACATTTTGTTTGAACATGTGACTTCACAATATATATACCTGAGCTTGCAAGATGATTAAAAACATTTAACATACTTTCAACCATATTTGAACTAATATATTTAACATACTTTCGACCATATTTGAACTAATATTTCTGATTTCGTAGCAACAAACGGGCTCTTTCCTAGCACAAACGTATTGGATCACAGATCGTTTGGACAAATATTTGTGGTTTTTGTGGTGGTAATCGTATCCAGAGAGTGTTGTTTTTGGATAACGATGATGAAAAAAGAAAAGTAGGTGGGTGGACAGATTTTCTCCTTTTTGACATGAAAGTTTTGTACTAAAACAAGGGAATTAAAAGTGAAGCTAACATATTTAAAATAGTCTAAAACAGCAATCAAAAGAAAAAAAATGATATTTTGCATTGTCATGAGCATGCATTATTTATTCTAGAGCCGTTGCAACGCACGGGCACTTTGCTAGTAGGAAGGAAAAGAGAAGAGAAGATAGGAGAGAAGAGAAGATAAACACACACTGATTGGTCGAACAATCATGATTCACTACTCCCTTAAAACCCCGCATCGCCCCATCTCATACACTGTCCCATCCCATCTCATACACTGTCCCGTCTTCTCCATCAACCAGCTAACAGCACCGGATCGAAGCAGCCACCCTGACTCCATTAGACCCATGGCGACTCGAAACATCCTCCGTCGCCCGGTCTATTACTACTGATTTCTTTGCGTCTTCATTTTTGTCAGCTTTTTGTCCCAATAAACGTGAATACAAACCATTGGATTCTATGTAATGTCGATGCAAAAACACGTCGTATACAAATACTAGATTCGTTTGGTTCTCGGATGAGTCGTTACGAGGTACACATTACGGTGAGTATTTAGTAATCTCTTTCTCAACTTTCATGATTGCCGTGCGTTTATTTTGCATGTATATTATCATACTCATTTTCTTTAAACAGCTTCAGGGGCTCGAGAATCATCTTAAAATTGCTTCTCGAGAGAGTGGGTTCGACATAGGTCATAAATGGGTGGACCTTCAAGTAACTAAGTGGCCAATTGTGGAGTGTATTGACAAGCCGCTGCAGTCAGATGGGTACGTTAGAAGCTTAAAACATGATCCAACTTTACAAGCTTAATACATTTCACTATTAAGTAATTCCAATATATATATTTTTACCGGCTGAGAAAGATCATGTTTTCAAATATTGCAGCTCGTCGTGCGGCTTGTTCATTCTCAAACTCATGGAAGAATGGACAGGTGAGGAGCTAGCACATGCTGTAAAACAGGTATTTTTCACACTCAGCTCATCAGATTCATATCAAATTCAGATATTTGTAGAAGGGTATAAAACTAATGGTTTCAAATAACAAATTTGCAGAAGGGTATGAAACTCTTTAGAAAGCAGTTGCCTTGCCTACCATTCTCCATGATTCTGTTTTCAATGAGATTAAAGGAACACCAGAACATGAGCCTATCATCAATGACGGAGACAATAGTGATGTGTTAATGTATGACAAGAATGGACCCCCCCTAATGAAGTATCACATGCACCTGTGGTAGCCAATGACCCAGCACCATCTATGGTGCTGCCTAAGATGCCAATTAAGTCAAACTTGACAATTAACAAGAATGAATTAGTTTCCAAACTTCGGAACTACATCATGTCCATTGACAACGAAGATTCCCTTAAGTCAAATTTGTATAGCATTTTCATATATGATGCGCCAAATTAAAATGATTCTCTCCCTATGGTTAACTTTGTTTTTCTTTTTTTTCATAGAGAAGTATGGGTTCAGAGCTCCAAGCTGTATCCATTAAGTTTAACTCTTAAACAACTACAAGACTTGCTACAAGATACACAGGGTATCGAAACAGCTTGTTTCAACATGGCCGTACGAGTAAACGCTACAGATGAAGTTCTATTGTTCAAGGACAATCCATGTCACTATATGGATCTCAAATTTTGTGTGAGTTCTTATGTTAAGGTCATCTTACACGAAAACCACATATCACTGTATTTGTCAATCATAGTTCTAATGAACCTTACTTTCTTTACAGAACATAGTGACCGACTCCATGAGAGACCCAAAGCTTCGTCGATCGTTCGACACCCAGCGCTACATGATAGCGAGAATGTTTGATTACTGGCCGGGGATGTGTTTCCATGTCTCATCGTGCAAATCGGTAAGTCTGCTATTTTGAGAAAATTGTTTGGTCCTTAAATAAAGAATTTTCCTAAAGCCAAGTCGATGCAGATTATGTTACCATATCGTACGGCCGGACGCTACATTCTCTTTGATTTCGACCTGGATGAAAAGACTATTACCATACTTGATCCCATTCCTTTACCGGACGTGTGGAAAACAAGTCTTCTCAACAAAGATACGTTGAAACTGAAAGACATTTCATTCCACCTAAACATTGCACTTCAAGCTGCAATTCAGGACTGGAATGACGATGTTTTCCTATGGCGTCGCATCACGCCGGTTGCATTGCCAAGAAATCATGACAGGTTAGAAACTTGCCCGCACGACTATTTTTCAATATTTTATCTGCACTTTTGCTAACAGGCGCAATGTGTACATTTTTGTAGCAAAATGTCTGGATTTTTGGTTCTAAAGTTTATGCGATCATGGAATGGTAAAGAAGTTACACGGCCAGATGCCACGGTGATTAATCAATATAAATTCAAAATTTATATGTGACCTCTTCGTCATATACTTATATATAATATTTCATTTGCAGGATAGTAGCCTACAGAACAAAGTGTTGGTACACATCCTGACGTGCCCCGACAACGAATGTGAAGCCAACATCCCTCAAGTTGTCAAAGATTTAGTCAAGTTGATAGGGAGAGATTTTTTCCTTTGAGGTTGTTGGTTCAGATAGTTTGAAATGAGAGCTAAACATTTCATAAGTACATTATTTATATATGTGTAACACTTTTGTTATATTGTCGTTTTCACTTGAATAATGGGTTTAAACTTCTTCGATGATTTTACTGCATATACGTCCTACCACACGAAATTCAAAAGTGGACACTTATGTATTCCATTCTGATATATTGTGACAAATAAGAACGGTTTACATGATATAAAATCAATACATTCCATTCTGGAAAGAGATACCTGCTTCTTTGTCCTCCTGTTTTTCGCCGAGTCCTGAATGGATGTGGTGTTCTTATTTTTGCTCAGCTTGATCGACACGGTTGATATTGACAACAGCAAAAAAGCAGAGCCTGAACATCACAAAATAAAATTACTACCATCAGAAATAAAAATGCTGTTGCAAAGACTAAACTTTAATTTGCATGTGATGGGCAAGTAGGCAAGGGAACAAGAAATATATCAAGAATATTGCACTAAATGTGTCAAAACTGAGGCTAGCTGGCATGTACGAATATTGATGATTAGCCTATCTACAGCTTTGTTTGGAGTCAAGATCAAAGAAAAATAAACTGTAGCAAGGGATTTGCATGGAATTGCTAACTTCACCGAAGGAGCTTTAAAAATTGTAGGCCCGGTAATAATTGAGATGACAGGTCACCTGCCTAATAAATAGACAGAAGAATTTCCGTGATCACCTTCCAAAAACACAGATCAAAACAGAAATCACGCGAACCAGTAATCTACATCTACATCTACATCTACATCTACACATAATTATTCTGTAATAAATATAAGGCGCGTAATTATCTCCACTAACTGCTGCCCCCACGTACGTCTCTTTCCTCATCCTCATCCATAGATCCATACGACCCTATCAAAAAAAAAAAAAATCCATACGACAAACTGCATTACCTCCACGCACCACCGCTCCTTCAGGTCCGCGCTGGGCACCGCCACGGGCTGGCCGCCTCCTTCCCGGCCGTGGCGCACGCATTCCGCGCCTAAGTTACGCCGCGGACCTCTCCCCCCCTTCTACTACTTGCAGATAAATTCAGCATATTACCTGGTGATACATCCATACTCTTTTATCTATAGACAAACTGGTCGTCAGCCTACCCTTTCATGCCATTTCTGAAATTTTGTAGGCATACGGTATTTTTCTGAATTACTGCAGGTTAAGATCTAGAAGTGGGAGAGGATTCTGAAATTTTGTAGGCGTATGATATTTTTCTGAATTACTGCAGGTTAAGAGTGAGAAGTGAGAGAGGACCAAGTTAGTGATAGATACATTCATTTGAGGCACAAGCTTGGGACAAGCTTTTTCGGACGGAGGGAGTACTAATTACGTTTTGTTTAATCTCAAGGTTCTATCTTTTTACCATTTTGCTCACTGGAATTTTCTACTTATATATATTTTGAAGGTGTTATGCTTGGATTCATCAGTGCACCTTCTATGTTGAACTCTCTATAGAGTTTTGCTTTACTTTCTGATTTGATGCAGTTGTTCGAATCCATATGGACATCCAAACATAAATATTACTTCCAATTGATGAGTGGGTTTTTTGTAGGGAAATTGATGAGTGGAGTTAGTGATAGACTGTTAGTCGACACATAGAAAAGTGAGATAACGAAAATTGTGCATTTTTGTAGTGACTTTTATTATGTTGAAACAAAAATAAATAAAATAAAATACTCCCTCCAATCCTAAAAAAGTGGCGTGGACAGTGCATGCATTTTGTACTACAACAGTACATTTCGTCCGACACTTAAATCTGGACCGGAGGTAGTATGTAAGGTTTATGAATCGAGACAAGTGGCATATGTATATAATGTTTGTAGATACGCGCATTGCGCGTGCAAGATTACTAGTTAGTTTCCTAAATTAACACACAACCAAGCCTGCACCAGGAAACCTTGCCCAGATTACATTCTTCGCCTGCGAGGCTGCAACCCAATCAGCACGGCGAGCACACCACAACCTATGCAAAGAGCCCGTTGACGTATCGATTTGGTCTGGTAAGCTTGTTTTTTCTTTCATGGTTACCACACCGTATTAGATTTTCAGCGCGGCAATCATAAGCTTGAGGGTGACAAACGCCGTTAACCTGGGCAGCAGCCATGAGTGAGGTCGTGAGTGAGGAGATGCAGGCCAGTGAGAAGCCATGAGTGAGGTCGTGAGTGAACAGACTCCAACATGATTGGATCCTTCTGACCAAGATCCTACGTTTTCCGTGCAGATGGATTCTCCGAAAGGGTCCAGTGAACGTACTCCTTTCGGCGACCTGACCAACACCATCGACACAAGTAACAAAGATGATATAATGTGTAAGTGCATTATGTGATGCTCAACATCTGACTACATTGTGTATTTTCAATAGGTGTCGTCAACACCATTAATGGAGGGGAACCTAAAGATGCAAAAGAACGCAATAGACAACGTGCTCGGGAGCGATATGCACATTCTAACATATAAGGAGGCTGGACGACCCGCCCACCCGAGCGCTCCTTCGATTTTGCATTGTTCTGACCCTTCGATCAGGCCTGGTCGCGTCAACGCTTGTGTGCCAGCCGTTTGATTTTCGCAGTTCGTTTTGACCTGCGGTTGTTTTGTTGGCGCACGATGACTGGTGGGCTTTGCTAGTGCAAAACGACAAAATTGGCCCTTTGGGCAAAGTTCAGCACAAAATGAACCCATTTCGAGAAGAATTCACAAAATGGCCCCTTTTGCATGACGCCCGCACCCGGGGCGCCATGCTAGATATCATAACGCCCCGGTCAAGGGCGCCATGCTTGTCAACGACCAGTTGCCACGTTTGCAAGGGCTGGGTGCATGGCGCCCTAGCTCAGGGCGCCATGGTCAGTAGCATGACGCCCCATCCCAGGGCGCCATGCCCCTGGAATTAACAAAACGGCCAGCCTCCTCTGTTTCCCCTGTTTCCCTCCAAACACAAAATTTCCCCCCTTTCTCCACACCCGCCCGCCCCACTCATGCCCCTCCCTAATGCCCACTAAATTTCGCGGATCGGAGCTCCAAATCGGTGATTTATCCTCCCCTTCGACCCCTCAAGGTATTCTCCCTCACTCCTCCTCTTTTTGTTGGTTGAAATGTTCGCATTGTGACGATTTGGGGAAACCCTAGGTCATCCAATTTTGCAATTTTCATTGATGCATTTTGGTGTTTATGATTGTAGATGGCGAGGATCGTGAATGTGCATCATGTGGACTTTGTCTCCTTTGAGAAGGGAGATGCGGAGTATGGTGACCCGAAGAAGAGGCCGGTAGTGATGGTGTTTCCCACAAGTCCTAGCCTTGAGGAGGTTGTGGTTGAGCTTCGAAGAATGTTGAATTGGATGGAAGAAAGCGATGGAGTAGACTTTGTCGGAAGGTATAATGTTGGATATGGGCAACATATTCGTTGGAAGATAATGCCTCTTGACTCCGAGTTTCATTGGGAAGCATATAAGGAGAGTGTGTTGGCCTCACAAGATAAATCATTTGAGTTATTTGCCACAAAGGTTGTTCGTGCTCGGTTGCACATTGATTTGAATCGGTGTGCATCTTCATGTGATGTTAGAAGTCCGGTTCGAGATTCAACACATGTCAATCCGGATGTGCATGACACAACAATGAGCCAACCTCCAATGACCCAACCTTTGAGCCCCGTCGGGAATGACCAACTTGATAATCAAGACTTGCACATGGATGGTGGTGAGTTTGAGGGTGATGAATCGGAGGCTCATCTTCGTGACCATTATGTTGGTGATGTGGAGGCAAATTGCATGGAAGAGGACATGGACCATGACATTCCATACAATAGGTCCTATGCGGGGGACTCGGAGGACGAAGGCCCGGATGAAGAAATAGATGAGGATGGTTTGACAGCTATAGAAGCCAATGCTTTCAAGAAGGTAATAGGCCGGGATCACAAGACATCATTGTTCCGTGATCTAAGCCTAGCCGATAAGGCGATTGTTGATGGTGGCACAAGTAAAATTCTTGCACCAAGGTTAACTTCAAAGAGAGATACCGGGGCAAGTGTGTATGGTGTTAGTGAAGGAACAATCTTTGAAAGCTTGGTAGAACTTCAAATATGGGTCAAGGACTACGCGGTTAAGTTTCATCGACCATTCTTTGTGGAGAAGTCAAACTCCAAATTGCGTTATGTGGTCAAATGTGAGGAACACAAGAATCATTGCCCTTGGGTTATCCGTGCAAGACGTGTCAAAGGCGGGCCGCAATGGAAGAGCACGAAGAACAGAACAGAGCCCTCTGGCTCGGGAGAGAGCCAGGCGGCTATTTACACGAAGGGGCATGGCGCCCCGGTTCAGGGCGTCATGGATGGCAACATAGCGCCCCCGCCTGGGGCGTCATGCATGTTTACAGATGGGCCCCACCATCCCGCCGTGGCAGGTCAGCGCCGTATCATGGCGCCCTTGACCAGGGCGTTATGATATCTAGCATGGCGCCCCGGGTGCGGGCGTCATGCAAAAGGGGCCATTTTGTGAATTTTTTTCGAAATGGGTTCATTTTGTGCTGAACTTTGCCCAAAGGGCCAATTTTGTCGTTTTTCACGCTTTGCTAGGCCTTGGATTGGCTGGGTTAAAATCTCTCGCGTGAGCCATTCCCGCTGCGTCGCGTGGCTCGATGTGCGCAGACCGCGTCGTGCGTTGTGGGCGAGCAGCGAAGGGGTTGGCCGGCGCGTATGTACCTGGTTTCTGCACCCGCGTGTGTGCTTTGCCTATGATGGGTGGGCCGATGCTGATCCTGGTCCCACTCGTCGGCTGGGGTGGCTGTATCTTCACGGTCAACTGCTCCTGCCGCAGCGCTCCTCACGCGGTGCCCGCATCGTGCGTCGTGCGTCGTGGGGAGTTGTTGTGTCCTGCGGCAGCTGCAGAGGGGTGGGCAGATGCATGTGGAGAGGGATTGGACATAACCGCACCCCCGATCCACACCCACTCCTCACGCGGTGCCTCCTCCTCCTCCCTCTCACAGTCGCTGCACCGTTCCTACCTTCCGCCCCCTCCTCCTTCCCGGATCCCCGCCACGGCGCCGCCTTGCAGGCAAAGGACGACAGCGGCGGCGCGTAGGAGAGAGAAGATGAGAGGGAGAGAGAGAAGGAGAGGAGGGAGAAAGAGAGGAAGAGGAGAGGAGGCAAGGCGTCGGATGTGAGAGAGCAGGGGAGGGCCAAGAGGCCAGCGGTGTGGGCTGGAGCAGAGAGGCCGGAGACCCGGGCGGCGGACGCCTCACGGGGTGGCGGAGAGGCTGGCGATAGGGAAGGAGCAACATCGTCATGGATCTGTAGGGAAGGTGAGGTCCTGACGGCCAGTGGCGGAGCTAGGATTTGAAAACAGGGTGGTCCAAAAAAAATATTTGACAACAAATATGACATGTGAACTATATATAACTAATTACCACATATAAATTGATCAATATGGCCTTACAAACGTAATAGAATTCTCAATGAAGTCTCAGTTTTGCGTAAAAGAAGGATGCAAAGTATCTGCACTGGAATGTGTTCATCAGTTCGTCTACATATGTACTGCACCGGAATGGATATCAATTAGCAAGCCCTCAATCAAAATTTGGGGAATGGGCAGTACCCCAGATCGAAAAATAGCAGAGTGCCGAAGTGCGGATTGGGCTTCCGGCGCTGGCTTGCAGGGGTACCAGCCACCGCCCGCCAGGCAGTGGGCATTGCCGGTTGTCCGACGAGGTCAGCGGCGGCGAGACGACAGAAGAATAGGAAATGAGGGAGCCGGCTAGGTCTGGACGAGCAGTGGCCCGAACAGCTGCGTGCCTTCTCTTCTTGGGCTAGCCAGATATGGGTCATATTGGGCTTTTATTTTTCTCTGGCCCATCTCTAATACGTAGAGGTACAGCCTGGTCCAAAATCCCAGGGTGGGCCGCGGCCCACCCTGTCCACCCTGTAGCTCCGCCCCTGCTGACGGCTGAAGATGGTGCGCAGCCGGCGACGCGTCCTCCCCGCTCTCGCTCGCTCGCATCGTCTTCGGGATCGCGGGCTCGGCGCACCTCTGGCCGTGCCGCCGCGAGTATGTCCGCCTCTGGTGGGATCCCGCCTCCATGCGCGGCCACGTCTGGCTCGACGCTAGCGCGCCCGGCGCGCCGGGGCCCAGCGCTGCCGGGGAGGACTAGCTCCCGCCGATCCGGGTGTCCGAGGACACCTCGCGCTTCCGGTACACCAACCCGACGGGCCACCCTTCTGGGCTCCGGATCACGCGCATCGCTGCCGAGGCCGTGCGGCTTGTGGGAGGCGGGGGCGCGCGGTGGGTGGTGCTCGTGGACGACGACACCGTGCTGTCCCCGGACAACCTGGTGGCGTGCTCGGGAAGTACGACTGGAGGGACATGGTGTACGTCGGGGCCTCGTCGGAGAGCCACTCGGCCAACACCTATTTCAGCCACGGCATGGCGTTCGGAGGCGGAGGCGTCGCGCTCAGCTCCCCCCTCGCCGCTGTGCTCGCGCGGACACTCGACGTGTGCATCGAGAGGTACCCCAGGCTGTATGGAAGCGACGACCGCCTCCATGCTTGCATCACGGAGCTTAGCGTACCCCTTTCGCGCGAATATGGATTCCATCAGGTATGTTTGGGTGTTCATATTTTTGATAGCCAAATACTAATAGGTGCACTTGACTGTTTGAGGAAATGCCAACTGAAAGCGAAATTCAGTTAGAACTAGCCTTTTGCATGTGTGTTCTTGATGCTTCATGTACGACCACATAGTAGGGACGCAATAAATATTTCTTAGCTAGGTTGCTTGCCTAATGAAGCTCCCATGTGGACCATTTACTCCTCTGTGTTATTGGAATTTGTTTGCGGTGTTTGCTCAGGCTGAAGAAATTCATGTCGTTTTCCTCCATTTATTTTCTTTTATGCGTAAGTACTACCTTTGGCAATTGCTCTGTCCAGCCTATTAATCACCGAGAAAGGTTTTGATGCAATCTACGGAATAAGCTCACATTGTTGATTGCAGGATCAGAAGATGCTTTACACATAATTGTGTGATGCTCAGAGACATTTTGCACAACGGAAACTTCTTGTGAAGCTTGATCTTATTCAGGTGCCTAACTGACTACCGCTTACTAGGTGTTTGTGCTTACCAGTATGCCAGCAACTTCTTGGGAAGCTCGTCGTTTCAGGTGCCTAACTGACTGCCGCTTTCTATGTTCATGCTTATTTGCAGCCAGATAGTGATTTTGGTCTGAAAGATTATTGCAAGCTTAGAATCTTTTAAAGGTCCTTATTGACATGACTCGTATGATAAACTTCCAAAATATTCATTTAACGTTGCTATTTTTCTTTTCAGAGCCATATGAATTTTTTATAGAAACATGAGCAGAGTAAAATGGAAACAGCTTCTGGTACATCTGAGGTATAGAATCGGCAATCTTCGTTGAATGTTGAGCTTTTTCATCTATAACTGTGTTTTCTTTAAAGTTAACTACAGAAGCATTGCTTTTATTCTCAGGTTTTGTTTTTCTTTCATGTTTCCTATCCAACATAAAATCTGTGTCACTGGTTGTAGTCATCGCTTCTAAAGTCAACGCTGCCTTTTCTGCCACAGGTTTACTGGTTTTTCTATTTTCATTCCTATGGCCTGTATTTTTGTAGCGAGCTTCTTTTATGCTTGGTTACCAAACTTATCAATTAGCATGCCCATTTCTCTGCATTGTATAGCCTTTATTATATTATAACTGTAAAGAATGCAGTTTGAGGATAATCTGCCAATTCTTCTGTATTGGATACAAAATAATTAGGCATTTCTAAATTGTCTTGAATTTCCCTGAACTGAAAAATGGACTGATCTACTTGCTGCCTGTGCTACTAAACATAAAACTGAAAAACCTTTTACTGCCATTTTGTTGGTACTTTCCATAATGAACTTGGTTTCTGTTCACACACATGTACTGCTACATTATCCTATACATGTTGTCTGAATTATGTGAGAGGATACTGCCATTCTGTTGGTACTTTCCATATTGAATTCAGTGTAGCAGACATCAGCAAGTTTGAGATGTAGCACTCTTCACTTTTGTCGCTGGTTTACATTTGTCAATCCTAGGAATTGATTAGTGCCTTCTGTTTTGACTCTAGATTTGAATAGTGCCCAGGTAGTGTTCATTAGTAGGTTAAAAGGACGTTCAACTTATTTATTAAATCATGATGTACAAAAGGTTTAGCTAATTGGGACTCCAAGTCTGCAACCAAAGTAGAAATAAGGCCATGGAGCAAGAGTTCCGTTGGGCATCCTTTGCATTTCTCTTGTCATGTTCCATGCTTCACAACATGTGGGTAAACATATCAGTACACACGCACACTGCAGTTTGTAATGTCATTTAATAGGGGATGCATTAGGGTACTTTATTTCCATTATAAACTAATAATGATTAAGAGCTTAGTAAGGTAACAATAATCTAGGATATATAGTAGAATATTAGATGTGCTTGTATAAGTAGAATGCAGAGTTTAGAAATGAACTGAAATCTGAGAGCAGGAAGTGGTAGGCTTAATTTCATTTAGAAAAATAGGTGTACTGCAGCATCATATATTAAGGTAATCCCTCAGCCAAAACAAATTGGAGGGGAAGATCGTCAAGTTAGCGACCCAGTTTTCATTCTGTGGGCTTTCCTTTCTTCAAAGAAAGCTCCAGCCCGAGCAAGGGCATATCAGCTACAATATCGATCAGTTGGTTGATTATGTCGCCCATTTTGTAAATTCAACTTAGCAATAAAGCATTGACAAGTGTGTTCACTTCTCTCCATGCCAAACAAAATATCATCATCTGGTTCTTTAATCTGTTTTTAATCCTTATATCAGTCTGCGACGATGGAACCAATTTTTCACCCAATCTGAACTGTACGTCCAGCAGCTTCTTTGTTGTTTTACCTCTTCTTTTTTACTCTCCATAAATGTACAGCTTTATAAAAGTTGTTGTATTGCTTGGGGCCAATTTACTTATATTATGCTCAACTTTAGCTCATGAACTGCATGGCAAAACCTAATTCTGGTTGGTCTTCTGCCACTTGTTTTATGGCTGTCTAGGCAACGGATGGCATTCTTCTTTGTTGCCAATTGTGAATTATTTTGTACAAGGCCTCTCAGCAGCTACCTATGCTTTGCGAGGTTATGACAGTATGTAGCTAGCATGTATGGTTTTTACATACTTCTGCACAGGTTGAGATGCATCACATGATCTTCTTCTCTTGACTGATGGGTATTGCAGAGTCCTTTCTTTGCCACAAAGGGCAGGAGCTGTGCCATTCAACTCAAAAGGACAAAGAGTTCATCACAAGGGGGTGGTCTCTAGGATATTTACACAAAAGAGGAAATTTCTTTTTGTATAGAACCAAATTATACTATCTAATTGAGTAAATTATATCATGTATTAAGTACATTTTATTGTGTCGCCTATGTTTACCTCTTTTTTTAATGCAAGTTTACTACTACTCAGACTTTCTAATTGCAGGCTCAACTATTTGGACCCACTGATCTGATTTTGTTTGGTTTGTGTATGTGTATACCGAAGTCTGGTGAATCCCTAAAGAACCAAATCTTCATTCCTATCTCATATATGCTATCTTAAATGCAAAGTGTTAGCTACTCCAGTCTCATGTTTGAAAATGTGATTGATTATAAATTGCGCACGCTTTCATATATATTTGCAAAGAAAAAAATCCTTATTAATTTTTTATTAAAAGGGTTTGCGTTGGTACCCTGAGTGGTTGCTCATACTTAAAGTTACTAACAAATACAAGTATTTTCAATGTGCTCATGGTTTTAAATGAGACTCACTCTATGCCTAAGTGGTTGCTAAAACCTATTTTTACCGAGAAAGACAAACCTTTTCAAAACACTTATTGTACAGATTTTGAAAGACAATTCTATTTGATTTTTTTCATACCAAGACATGTATTTTTTTAAAATTAGACTCTATACATTAAGTTAAGCCGTGTATATTCATATCATTATAAAAAACCATTTCACAGTGTTTCTTATTAGAGGGGGATTAAACCATGGGATTTTGTTTCATTGCGAACATGGTTTTAGTGTGCCTCTGCGCCATTTGGCGCAACGGGTCCACTAGTATGGATAAAGAAAAGAAAGATGAACGAAATAAGAAGCGTCGTGAAGCCTATCACCAAAAGAAAGCTCGGCCATCAGTTGATACACAGAAGTCACAGAATAGTGTTGGGGAACGTAGCATGCAATTTCAAAATTTTCCTACGCTCACGCAAGATCTATCTAGGAGATGCATATCAACGAGAGGGGGAGAGTGTGTCCACGTACCCTCGTAGACCGAAAGCGGAAGCGTTTGACAACGTGGTTGATGTAGTCGAACTTCTTCTCGTTCCGACCGATAACGTACGGCACCTCCGAGTTCTGCACACGTTCAACTCGATGACGTCCCTCGAACTCTTGATCCAGCAAAGTGTTGAGGGAGAGTTCCGTCAGCACGACGGCGTGGTGACGGTGATGGTGAAGTGATCCGCGCAGGGCTTCGCCTAAGCACTACGTGAATATGACCGGAGGCGTAAACTGTGGAGGGGGGGGGGGGGGGGGGGCGCACACGGCTAACAATGTTTGTTGTGTCTTCTAGCGGTGCCCCCCCCAACATATATATAGGTTGGAGGGGAGGAGAGGCAGCCAAGGGGGCGCCCCAAGTAGGAGGAATCCTACTTGGGGTCCTCCCAATTCGGCCTCCCCCCTTTCCTATTCCTATTCGGAGTAGGAAGGGAAGAGGGGGAAGGGGGAATCCTATTCCCTTTTTCCTTTCCTTCTTCCCTTTTCCTTCTCCAATTTGGCCAGCCCATATGGGGGGGGGGGGGGGGCGCACCAGCCCCTTAGTGGCTGGTGTGTTTCCCCTCTTGGCCCATTAGGCCCATATAGCTTGCCGGGGGTTGCCCGGAACCCCTTCCGGTGACCCGATACGTACCCGGTACCCCCAGAACACTTCCAGTGTCCGAATATGTAACACCCCAAGAGTGCTCCTTCCATATTTGTACTCTCCATCATTGCAGTATATGGATTTGTCATGATGATCTTGTGGTTGGGCTTCTTCTCATGTTCTGTTTTTGTCTTTCTTTTCTTTTTGCAATTCATCTTCATGTTATTTATTTGTCATGTGCTTGCATCATCACATTCATTTACATTGTTCTTGTGCATTGCATCCATTATTCATGTTGTGTTGCTCTTGTATGCTTTGGGTGTGTGGTCATCCTCCCCATTTTGCTCACCCATGCTCACCATCTTCCCCTTCTTCCCCATTCCAATTTTATTCATCATGCATACTTCTGTCCCAAATTAATGTTCATCATATTCCTAAATTCTCTAGACCATGTCCTAAACCTCCCTGCCAAATTTCATCTTTTTTTGGAATTGATTTGGTTGGGTTCAAAAATGGTGCAAGTTTGAATTTAATTCAAACTTGAATTATTTTTCTTCCTCTAAAAATGCCCAAACCAATTTATTAAAATGCTGCACATTTTCTGGATTCCAGAGATATTTTTATATCTCTCTCAACCTTCCCCAAACTCCCTCTGCTTTTCTTCTTTTATTTCTGGTTGAAGAAATAGAAAAGAGAAAGAGAGAGGCCAGCAGTAGCCTCGCAGCGGCAGCAGCCCAGCTCAGCCTCGCGGCCCAGCAAGCCTCGCGCGCGCGCAGCCCAGCTCGTCCCGCTCGCGACCTCCCCTTTTCCTTTCTCACCAACGCTGCCGCTTACCCCCGCTACCGATCCGCCACGTGGCCGAGCTGGCCCCGCCTGCCAGCGACGGGCTACAGTGCACCCGCAGCTCCCCTTTTCGTCCTCCTCGCGCAGCGCCATGGGGACCGAGAGCGTGCGAGCTCGTCCCGGTCGCCCTAGCCCCTATTTAACCCCCTCTCCTTGTCATTCGTCTCGCCTAGGGTTCCCTCTTCCTCCTCCCTCCGCCGCCAGGCTCTGAGAGCCACCAGATCCGCCATATCGAGCCTGTCCCGAGCGCATCTGAGAGCGTGATCATGGAGCCGCCGTGACCGTCGTCCACCTCCGCCTCGCCAACCGTGTCCCTCGTCTTCCCCGTCGTCGACTACTTCGTCTCCGTCCTCTACAGCTCGCGGGACGCCAAGTCCGACGCCGTCCCCTTCGTCTCTGTCTGCGTCGTCCGCCGATCGTCTCCGGCCAAGTCTCCGTCGACTCTGTCCGCCTCCCGCCGTTCCGAGCTCACCAACGTGTCCGTGGTGAGCAGTCGCATCGCCCCGGCAACTTTTCCCCCTCGTTAGCGCCCTCGTTCGCCGATAGCCGTGCGGGCCCGATCTCGCCGCCGTCGGGCCTCGTCTCCGGCGAGTGTCCCGGCCACCATAGCCCGTTCGATCATGTCCTTCGTATCCGCCTCGCGCCGTAGAGCCGATTCCACCGCTCCTTTGCTCCGTTTGGTCACCGTAGCGAGTGGCACGAGCTCGCCGTCGCCGTACTGTCACCTCGTCGCCGGCGACGTTCCCGTCGTCGTTTGGCGCCGTCGATGCCAGGCGGGTATGCGGGTTTTCGTCGCGGTCCTTTTGCGCCGCTCTTCCGTAGCCTAGGGTCACTGCAACGACTCCGACGAGCCCGCCGCCGACGCTGTCTCGCCGCGTTGCGTGCTCTGTTTCCTCTGTCTTTGTTCGCACTAAGTCAATATGGGCCGAGCCCCTCTCCTGTCGAACGCACCGAGCCAGCCGAGCTGGTCGAGACACACCGCTACGAACGCGCCGCCCCGGGTTCGATACCCGTCGGGGGCAGGGGATATCGCCCCCATTTTTGCCACAGTAGTGGGCGCTGACATGTGGGCCCTCGTGGGTCCCATTGTCATTCTCTCCCCCTCCTTTTCTTTATTTATTTTATTTTATTTCTTTTAGCCCTTTTCCGAAAATTCCATTTCTGGAAAGGGGGCGCTTTCCAATTTGGGCCATACCATTTCTGGCGCTTCCAGATTCAGCAAGTTTCCATTTCTGGCGCTTTCCATTTCGGGTATATGCCAAATCTGGCATATAACTTAAGTTAGATTCCTGTCCTAATTGTTTTATGGCATTTTGAGCAGTTTATCTACAGTAACTTATGAGTGTAATATATGATTTTGGGGTAGAAAAATCCAACTAATCCATTGGTGGCATTAGATTTATCTTTTGAGCAAGTTTGCATGCATGCCATTTTTACATAATGTGCAATTTTGTCATTTTTGTGTGAATTAATGCATGTGTCATATGAGCAACTTGTCAATATGAGTTTGGAGCATTTTCATGCCATCTTACTGCTAGTAATTTTTCCATGCCAAGATATGCCATGATATGAGTGCTACAAGCTTGCAAACAGGCTTAGTCATTGTTACTGTTTTGCACTAGTTAAATTTCTGCTAAACTTGCCATGTTGCTTTGATGCTACCATCCCATCCAAAGCCTTCTAAGCATGTCCAGTAGATATGATTTGTTCCTTGTTAGTAGTACTTTCATGCCATGCTAGTTGATGCCATGTTAAACTCCTGTAGCATATTTAAATGTTGCTCTAAACATGCCTAGTCAATGTAGCAGTTTTTCTGTTAACATCATGTTGCCAGGTTGTGAGCTCATTTCTGGTGAATTCATGCTTCATATGACTTTGTGCCAATGTATGAAATGATCTATGCCATGAGTACAGTAGCTGCATACCAATTTCTTGCATTTTAGAGTACTGTAGCTTGCTGTTTTGACGTGCTTTAGATGCCATGTTGCTGTTAATTTCTGTTTTGCATTGCATAGTGTGTTGCCCACCGTTTGAGTTTTGTGCATCCGATCCTCGTGATCTTTATATCGATTTCGATTGAAATCTTCCATTCTTTCCAGTGGCATACTTGGATTGCCAAGATTTTGCCCATATCCATCTTTGCTTCACCGTTCATGTCTCGTTATCATTTCTATCGTCCCGGTAGCACCGTTCCTTCCGTTATGTCATGCTCATTATTTCTTCATGCCATTCCATGCATCATTTTGTTTGTGCATCTATGCCATGATTGTTTGTTTATTTTGGTGCTTGTTCTTTCTTTTGGGTAGTTCCGGGAGACGAGTCCGAGTTCGAGGAACCGGTTGAGAACGTGTTCAAGGAGCAGTATTCCTATCCTACCGAAGAGACTTCAGGCAAGATGATCATTACCCTTGATAACACTACTATCTTTGCTTGCTAGTTGTCTCGTTGCTATCACTATGTCACACTTCCTACCACATACATGTCAGCCTCTCATATGCCATGATACAGCCTCTAACCACCCTACCCAGCAAACCGTTGTTTGGCTATGTTACCGCTTTGCTCAGCCCCTCTTATAGTGTTGCTAGTTGCAGGTGCAGTGCAGGTTGTTCCATGTTGGGACATGGATATGTTGGGATATCACAATATCTCTTATTTAATTAATGCATCTATATACTTGGTTGTGTGTGGAAGGCTCGGCCTTTTTGCCTAGTGTTTTGTTCCACTCACGCCGCCTTAGTTTCCGTAATACCGGTGTTATGATCCTTGATTAGCGTTCCTAACATGCTCAGGGGAATGGGACCCTCTTGACAGTTCACTTTGAATAAAACTCTTCCAGCAAGGCCCAACATTGATTTTACCATTTGCCTAATAACAACTAAAACTTGCATAGGGAGTAATTAAACCGAGGATTTTAATCAACAACCCGGGCCAGTGCTCCTCATGAGTGTTGGTCCAAAACAGAGCACCTTGCGGCGCCCCCTTGGAAACTTGGGTTTCAGCTAACCGTAAGCTTCGCTTATCCGTCGTGGCCTGATTTAGAGATACGCGCGGCTCCAATCGGGGTGTCGGCACGTCGGGAGGTCTTGCTGGTTTTGTTTTACCATTGTCGAAATGTCTTGTGCACTGGGATTCCGAGGATACTTTGGGCTATCTCGAGGTTGAGGTATTTCCACCGCAGCTTGTGTTGGCTTATGATAGGCCAGGTTGGAACACCCCTGCAGGGTTAAATCTTACGCGAAGCCGTGCCCGCGGTTATGTGGCGACTTGGATATTTTTAACCTCCGGTTGTAGAAAACTTGACACTAATTCTAATAAAATACACCAACCGTGTGCGTAACCGTGATGGTCTCTTTTCGAGTAAGTTCGGGAAGAGAACACGGTGGGGTTATGTTTGAACCGTAAGTAGGTGTTCAGGATCACTTCTTGATCATATTAAATTTGCGACCGTTATGCGTAGTATACCCACCTTTATTCTTGTACTCGTAAGTTAGCCACTTAAACATGCTTAGCGCTTGCTGCAACCTCACCACCTTACCACTTCCATCCCTATAAGCTTAAATAGTGTTGTTACCATGGGTGATGAGATTGCTGAGTCCCTGTGGCTCACAGATTCCTACAAAACTCCAGTTGCAGGTACACTTGAGACAGATACAGGTGAGCCCGAGATGCTCCACTGGGAGTACGATGATGAACGTGGGCGTATGTACGTCACGATGCCAGACGATCAGTAGAGGGCCCTAGTCGGATGATCCGGGGATAATAGCAGGGTGGTGTTTTCTCGTTTGATTTCGTCCGTAGCCGGACTCTGTCTTCTTCTGGATGACTGTATGATGATATGATATATTTATGCTGTAGCATGTGGCGAGTGTAAGCCTTTAACTAGTATTCTCATCTGTTCACTTGGTGGTATGTATTTGAGAATCACCTTGCTATGCGTCTCGAAATGAGGTTCTGTCACAATCTTGAGTTCATCACGAGATTGCGATAGAGCTTCATATTGGGAGTTACAGAATACTATCGTCCTATGTATGAATCTTTACCTCTCGACCATTTCGAGACTCCTCGTCATGTCCGTGATCTCATCCGGGACTCCGAACAACATTCGGTCACCAAATCACATAACTCATATAATACAAAATCGTCATCGAACGTTAAGCGTGCGGACCCTACGGGTTCGAGAACTATGTAGACATGACCGAGACACCTCTCCGGTCAATAACCAATAGCGAAACCTGGATGCTCATATTGGTTCCTACATATTCTACGAAGATCTTTATCGGTCAAACCGTAATGACAACATACGTTATTTCCTTTGTCATCGGTATGTTACTTGCCCGAGATTCGATCGTCGGTATCTTCATACCTAGTTCAATCTCGTCACCGGCAAGTCTCTTTACTCGTTCCGTAATGCATCATCCTGCAACTAACTCATTAGCACATTGCTTGCAAGGCTTATCATGATGTGCATTTCCGAGAGGGCCCAGAGATACCTCTCCGATACTCGGAGTGACAAATCCTAATCTCGATCTATGCCAACCCAACAAACACCTTCGGAGATACCTGTAGAGCATCTTTATAATCACCTAGTTACGTTGTGACGTTTGATAGCACACAAGGTATTCCTCCGGTATCCGGGAGTTGCATAATCTCATAGTCAAAGGAATATGTATAAGTCATGAAGAAAGTAATAGCAATAAAACTTAACGATCAACATGCTAAGCTAACGGATGGGTCTTGTCCATCACATCATTCTCCTAATGATGTGATCCCGTTCATCAAATGACAACACATGTCTATGGTTAGGAAACTTAACCATCTTTGATTAACGAGCTAGTCTAGTAGAGGCTTACTAGGGACACTGTGTTTTTGTCTATGTATCCACACATGTATCAAGTTTCCGGTTAATACAATTCTAGCATGAATAATAAACATTTATCATGATATAAGGAAATATAAATAACAACTTTATTATTGCCTCTAGGGCATATTTCCTTCAGTCTCCCACTTGCACTAGAGTCAATAATCTAGTTCACATCACCATGTGATTTAACACCAATAGTTCACATCTTTATGTGATTAACACCCATAGTTCACATCGCCATGTGACCAACACCCAAAGGGTTTACTAGAGTCAATAATCTAGTTCACATCGCTATGTGATTAACACCCAAAGAGTACTAAGGTGTGATCATGTTTTGCTTGTGAGAGAAGTTTAGTCAACGGGTCTGCCACATTCAGATCCGTATGTATTTTGGAAATTTCTATGTCTACAATGCTCTGCATGGAGCTACTCTAGCTAATTGCTCCCACTTTCAATATGTATCCAGATTGAGACTCAGAGTCATCTGGATCCAGATCGGTGTCAAAGCTTGCATCGACGTAACTCTTTACGACGAACTCTTTATCACCTCCATAACCGAGAAATATTTCCTTAGTCCTCTAAGGATAATTTTGACCGCTTTCCAGTGATCTACTCCTGGATCACTATTGTACCCCCTTGCCAAACTCATGGCAAAGTACACAATAGGTCTGGTACACAGCATGGCATACTTTATAGAACCTATGGCTGAGGCATAGGAATGACTTTCATTTTCTCACTATCTTCTGCCGTGGTCGTGTTTTGAGTCTTACTCAACTTCATACCTTACAACTCAGGCAAGAACTCCTTCTTTGACTGATCCATTTTGAACTCCTTCAAAATCTTATCAAGGTATGTACTCATCGAAAGTCTTATCAAGCGTCTTGATCTATCTCTATAGATCTTGATGCCCAATATGTAAGCAGCTTCACTGAGGTCTTTCATTGAAAAATTCTTATTCAAATATCCTTTTATGCTATCCAGAAATTCTACATCATTTCCAATCAACAATATGCCATCCACATATAATATCAGAAATGGTACAGAGCCCCCACTCACTTTCTTGTAGGCTTCACCATAAGTCTGTATAAAACCATATGCTTTGATCACCTTATCAAAGCGTATATTCCAACTCCGAGATACTTGCACCAGTCCATAGATGGATCGCTGGAGTTTGCACACTTTGTTAGCACCTTTAGGATCGACAAAACCTTCTGGTTGCATCATATACAACTCTTCTTTAAGGAATCCATTAAGGAATGCGGTTTTGACATCCATTTGCCAGATTTCATAAAATGCGGCAATTGCTAACATGATTCGGACAGACTTAAGCATCGCTACGAGTGAGAAAAACTCATCGTAGTCAACACCATGAACTTGTCGAAAACCTTTTTGCGACAAGTCAAGCTTTGTAGATAGTAACACTACCATCAGTGTCCGTCTTCCTCTTGAAGATCCATTTATTCTCTATGGCTTGCCGATCATCGGGCAAGTCAACCAAAGTCCATACTTTGTTCTCATACATGGATCCTATCTCAGATTTTATGGCCTCAAGCCATTTTGCGGAATCTGGGCTCATCATCGCTTCCTCATAGTTCATAGGTTCGTCATGGTCTAGTAACATGACTTCCAGAACAGGATTACCGTACCACTCTGGTGCGGAATGTGCTCTGGTTGACCTACGAGGTTCGGTAGTAACTTGATCCGAAGTTTCATGATCATTATCATTAGCTTCCTCTCTAGTTGGTGTAGGCATCACGGGAACGGTTTTCTATGAAGAGCTACTTTCCAATTCGAGAGAAGGTACAGTTACCTCATCAAATTCTACTTTTCTCCCACTCACTTCTTTCAAGAGAAACTCCTTCTCTAGAAAGGATCCATTCTTAGCAACAAAGATCTTGCCTTCGGATCTGTGATAGAAGGTGTACCCAACAGTTTCTTTTGGGTATCCTATGAAGATGCACTTCTCCGATTTGGGTTCGAGCTTATCAGGCTGAAGCTTTTTCACATAAGCATTGCAACCCCAAACTTTAAGAAACGACAGCTTAGGTTTCTTGCCAAACCACAGTTCATACGGTGTCATCTCAACGGATTTAGATGGTGCCCTATTTAACGTGAATGTAGCTGTCTCTAATGCATAACTCCAAAATGATAGTGGTAAATCGGTAAGAGACATCATAGATCGCACTATATCTAATAAAGTACGGTTACGATGTTCGGACACACCATTACGCTGTGGTGTTCCAGGTGACGTGAGTTGTGAAACTATTCCACATTGTTTTAAATGAAGGCCAAACTCGTAACTCAAATATTCGCCTCCGCGATCAGATCGTAGAAACTTTATTTTCTTGTTACGATGATTCTCCACTTCACTCTGAAATTCTTTGAACTTTTCAAATGTTTCAGACTTGTGTTTCATTAAGTAGATATACCCATATCTGCTCAAATCATCTGTGAAGGTCAGAAAATAACGATACACGCCGCGAGCCTCGACACTCATCGGACCGCATACATCGGTATGTATTATTTCCAATAAGTCGGTGGCTCGCTCCATTATTCTGGAGAACGGAGTCTTAGTCATCTTGCCCATGAGGCATGGTTCGCAAGCATCAAATGATTCATAATCAAGTGATTCCAAAAGTCCATCCGCATGGAGTTTCTTCATGCGCTTTACACCAATATGACCTAAACGGCAGTGCCACAAATATGTTGCACTATCATTATCAACTTTGCATCTTTTGGCATCAATATTATGAATATGTGTATCACCACGATCGAGATTCAATAAACCATTCATCTTGGGTGTATGACCACAGAAGGTTTTATTCATGTAAATAGAACAACAATTATTCTCTGACTTAAATGAATAACCGTATTGCAATAAACATGATCTAATCATATTCATGCTCAACGCAAACACCAAATAACATTTATTTTAGGTTCAACACTAATCCCGAAGGTAGAGGGAGTGTGCGATGGTGATCGTATCAATCTTGGAATCACTTCCAACACACATCGTCACTTCTCTCTTAACTAATCTCTGTTCATTCTGCAACTCCTGTTTCGAGTTACTAATCTTAGCAACTGAACCGGCATCAAATACCCAGGGGCTACTATGAACACTAGTAAAGTACACATCAATAACCTGTATATCAAATATACCTTTGTTCACTTTGCCATCCTTCTTATCCGACAAGTATCTGGGGCAATTCCACTTCCAGTGACCATTTCCTTTGCAGAAGAAGCACTCAGTTTCAGGCTTGGGTCTAGCTTTGGGCTTCTTCATGGGAGTGGCAACTTGCTTGCCATTCTTCTTGAAGTTCCCTTTCTTTCCCTTGCCCTTTTCTTGAAACTAGTGGTCTTGTTAACCATCAACACTTGATGCTATTTCTTGATTTCTACCTTCGCCGATTTCAGCATCGCGAAGAGCTTGGGAATCGTTTTCATTATCCCTTGCATATTATAGTTCATCACGAAGTTCTAGTAACTTGGTGATAGTGACTAGAGAACTCTGTCAATCACTATCTTACCTGGAAGATTAACTCCCACTTGATTCAAGCGATTGTAGTACCCAGACATTCTGAGCACATGCTCACTAGCTGAGCTATTCTCCTCCATCTTGTAGGCAAAGTACTTGTCAGAGGCCTCATACCTCTTAACACGGGCATGAGTCTAAAATATCATTTTCAGCTCTTGGAACATCTCATATGCTCCATGGCGTTCAAAACATTTTTGAAGTCCTGGTTCTAAGCCGTAAAGCATGGTGCACTAAACTATCAAGTAGTCATCATACCGAGCTTGTCAAACGTTCATAACGTCTGCATCTGCTCCTGCAACAGGTCTGTCACCTAGCGGTGCATCAAGGACATAATTCTTCTGTGCAGCAATGAGGATAATCCTCAGATCACGGACCCAGTCCGCATCATTGCTACTATTACCTTTCAACTTAGTTTTCTCTAGGAACATATCAAAAATAAAACAGGAGAGCTATACGCGAGCTATTGATCTACAACATAGATATGCTAATACTATCAGGACTAAGTTCATGATAAATTAAGTTCAATTAATCATATTACTTAAGAACTCCCACTTAGATAGACATCCCTTGAGTCATCTAAATGATCACGTGATCCATATCAACTAAACCATGTCCGATCATCAGGTGAGATGGAGTAGTTTTCAATGGTGAACATCTCTATGTTGATCATATCTACTATATGATTCACGTTCGACCTTTCGGTCTCCAGTGTTCCGAGGCCATGTCTGTACATGCTAGGCTCGTCAAGTTTAACCCGAGTATTCCGCACGTGCAAAACTGTCTTGCACCCGTTGTATGTGAACGTAGAGCTTATCACACCCGATCATCATGTGGTGTCTCGGCACGACGAACTGTCGCAACGGTGCATACTCAGGGAGAACACTTATACCTTGAAATTTTAGTGAGGGGTCATCTTATAATGCTACCACCGTACTAAGAAAAATAAGATGCATAAAAGATAAACATCACATGCAATCAAAATATGTGACATGATATGGCCATCATCATCTTGTGCCTTTGATCTCCATCTCCAAAGCACCGTCATGATCTCCATCGTCACCGGCTTGACACCTTGATCTCCATCGTAGCGTCGTGGTCGTCTTGCCAACTATTGCTTCTACAACTATCGCTAACACATAGTGATAAAGTAAAGCAATTACATGGCGTTTGCATTCCATACAATAAAGCGACAACCATAAGGCTCCTGCCAGTTGCCGATAACTTTTACAAAACATGATCATCTCATACAATAACGTATATCGCATCATGTCTTGGCCATATCACATCACAACATGCCCTGCAAAAACAAGTTAGACGTCCTCTACTTTGTTGTTGCAAGTTTTACGTGGCTACTACGGGCTTCTAGTAAGAACCGTTCTTACCTACGCATCAAAACCACAACGGTGTTTCGTCAAGTTTGCTGTTTTAACCTTCAACAAGGACCGGCCGTAGTCAAATTCGATTCAACTAAAGTTGGAGAAACAGACACCCGCCAGCCACCTTTATGCAAAACTAGTTGCATGTCTGTCGGTGGAACCGGTCTCATGAACGTGGTCATGTAAGGTTGGTCCGGGCCGCTTCATCCAACAATACCGCCGAATCAAAATAAGACGTTGGTGGTAAGCAGTATGACTATCACCGCCCACAACTCTTTGTGTTCTACTCGTGCATATCATCTACGCATAGACCTGGCTCGGATGCCACTGTTGGGGAACGTAGCATGCAATTTCAAAATTTTCCTACGCTCACGCAAGATCTATCTAGGAGATGCATATCAACGAGAGGGGGGGAGTGTGTCCATGTACCCTCGTAGACCGAAAGCGGAAGCGTTTGACAACGCGGTTGATGTAGTCGAACTTCTTCTCGTTCCGAGCGATCAAGTACCGAACGTACGGCACCTCCGAGTTCTGCACACGTTCAGCTCGATGACGTCCCTCGAACTCTTGATCCAGCAAAGTGTCGAGGGAAAGTTCCATCAGCACGACGGCGTGGTGACGGTGATGGTGAAGTGATCCGCGCAGGGCTTCGCCTAAGCACTACGTGAATATGACCGGAGGCGTAAACTGTGGAGGGGGGCGCCGCACACGGCTAACAATGTTTGTTGTGTCTTCTAGCGGTGCCCCCCCACATATATATAGGTTGGAGGGGAGGAGAGGCAGCCAAGGGGGCGCCCCAAGTAGGAGGAATCCTACTTGGGGTCCTCCCAATTCGGCCTCCCCCCTTTCCTATTCCTATTCGGAGTAGGAAGGGAAGAGGGGGAAGGGGGAATCCTATTCCCTTTTTCCTTTCCTTCTTCCCTTTTCCTTCTCCAATTTGGCCAGCCCATATGGGCGGGGGGGCGCACCAGCCCCTTAGTGGCTGGTGTGTTTCCCCTCTTGGCCCATTAGGCCCATATAGCTTGCCGGGGGTTGCCCGGAACCCCTTCCGGTGACCCGATACGTACCCGGTACCCCCAGAACACTTCCGGTGTCCGAATACTATCGTCCTATATATGAATCTTTACCTCTCGACCATTTCGAGACTCCTCGTCATGTCCGTGATCTCATCCGGGACTCCGAACAACATTCGGTCACCAAATCACATAACTCATATAATACAAAATCGTCATCGAACGTTAAGCGTGCGGACCCTACGGGTTCGAGAACTATGTAGACATGACCGAGGCACCTCTCCGGTCAATAACCAATAGCGAAACCTGGATGCTCATATTGGTTCCTACATATTCTACTAAGATCTTTATCGGTCAAACCGTAATGACAACATACGTTATTCCCTTTGCCATCGGTATGTTACTTGCCCGAGATTCGATCGTCGGTATCTTCATACCTAGTTCAATCTCATCATCGGCAAGTCTCTTTACTCGTTCCGTAATGCATCATCCCGCAACTAACTCATTAGCACATTGCTTGCTAGGATTATCATGACGTGCATTACCGAGAGGGCCCAGAGATACCTCTCCGATACTCGGAGTGACAAATCCTAATCTCGATCTATGCCAACCCAACAAACACCTTCGGAGATACCTGTAGAGCATCTTTATAATCACCCAGTTACGTTGTGACGTTTGATAGCACACAAGGTATTCCTCCGATATCCAGGAGTTGCATAATCTCATAGTCAAAGGAATATGTATAAGTCATGAAGAAAGCAATAGCAATAAAACTTAACGATCAACATGCTAAGCTAACGGATGGGTCTTGTCCATCACATCATTCTCCTAATGATGTGATCCCGTTCATCAAATGACAACACATGTCTATGGTTAGGAAACTTAACCATCTTTGATTAACGAGCTAGTCTAGTAGAGGCTTACTAGGGACACTGTGTTTTTGTCTATGTATCCACACATGTATCAAGTTTCCGGTTAATACAATTCTAGCATGAATAATAAACATTTATCATGATATAAGGAAATATAAATAACAACTTTATTATTGCCTCTAGGGCATATTTCCTTCAAATAGTCCATCCATACTCTCCCAACTACAAAGCACGCCCGTTGTTACAGGTGCATTTTAGCAACATTCACCATCAAACTTGCGTTTATGTATATTATTGGTTTCATTCATGTTATTTCCTTTATTTGATTACCAAGCAGATTCTGACTGGAACAAGGAAAATGTGGTCCCTGGTGATAATGGCGCATATCAGATGCAATCACTTCATATCAGCTCTAAAGGGCAAGAAAGCCTCCTAGCTGGTAAGAAGGCAACTAATTCCCCAATAAAATAAATTCCACCATTTTTATAAGTAAAATCTAATGTTGTGTTATACATGATATTTTTCTGTGTAGATATTGTTGACATCAACAATAACTGTAATGATGGACCACCATCATTCACCGTTCAGACACAACTCATAGATCCAAAGGAGCGTAGAAGGCAACGAGATAGGGAACGATATGCACAGATGGATGGCACGAAAAAAGAAGAATATCGTAAAAGACAACGTGAAGCCCGCCAAAAAAGTAAATCAAAAACATCGAACAAGGAGAATGAGGTTCTTGCTGAAGATACCGAATGGCTAAGTAGGAATGACAACTACCAGAGGCGGTCTACGAAATCATTAGCAGGTACCTAATGCATATTTAACAAGACAAAATATATCAATAATAGCTTGGGAAATTCTTACTTATTACCTTTATCATGTCATTTATCAGAGAAAATTGAAGCTAAGCGTGCAAAGGATAGGCTCCATTATGCAGACATGACTCCAAAGCAAAAGAGTTCAAAGAAGGCTCTTCGCGCCTTACGTAGCAACAGTCTGAACAAAGAATCCATAGCTGTGGAGAACCCATGTTGGACCCCTGAGCCTGTTCATACTAATGTGGATGCATCTGGTCCACATGGCTTCACGCCCACAAGTGATTGGTATATTCCCGAGTTTAGTGGAACCCCCATTTATATCCAATCAGCTTCAGAGCAAATGTCAGGGGAGGAGACCCCTGATATTGATCTCAGTAATATATCAAGGAGAAAACATGTAACACCTGGAGAAAGGAATGCATTGCTAGCTCTCCGAATCGAAGCATTCTATGCAAATTGTAAGAAGCGTGCAACTACATCTGCTGATGAAAACCAGTCGATGACCATGGAAGGCGTCAATGATTCTGAACGGCCAACACAGTCAGTCGTAATTAACGATGGTAATGTCCATATCTTCGTGTGCTCTATTGCTCTAATATAAGTCTTTAACACTTGCATGATCATACTTTCATGTTGTATTCACAGAAACCATGTCTCCAACAACCGAGACTGATCAAACACATCAAACACGCTCACAAGCCAATGACGAAGGTAATTTTTTTGCTCATATTCCATGGCATATTTGAATTATGGACTCATAATTAATTATATGATAGGTGAGGATGAGGGCGTCATATTGGAGGAGGACTCCGGAGATGAGGAAGGCTACATGTTCGCTGGACAAGGTAATTTGCTAATCTTTCACGTCATTACGTGTATACATTGCGCATGCATAGTTGAGTCATGTTGTTAACTACCATTTCAGAAGAGGACACCGATGATGAGGATGTTGAAACAGATGAGGTCGACAATGACTCTAATTCAATTTCAAGCGTCCCTGATCCATACGATGAGGTGTACAACAAAATCCCAACAAAAACGCACATGTTGAAGACCGTTGAGGACTGCAAATTTTGTGGTGCAAAGAAGTTCGAGCATGAGACCCCTGGGTTTTGCTGTCGTAATGGGAAGATCAAACTAGCCGAATTGGATACACCACCCGAGCTCATGAGGCTTTGGACGAGTGCAGACCCTGATGCTAGGCATTTCCGTGACAACATCATGTTTTTCAATGGTCATTTCTCGTTCAGCTCACTATACTGCCACCTTGACAGTGATACCACTAACACATCAATGCATCCTATCTACACGTTTCGTGCCCATGGACAAATGTACCATAACATACGGTCATTTGGCAAACAGTGTGGTTTGGAGCACAGTCACCTTGAGCTTTACTTCTTTGATGACGACCCGACATTAGAGCACAGGTATCGTAGTTGTCGCAAAGAGCAGTTGGAGAAAGACAAAGAAGTAATCGCGCATCTCGTCGACATACTACGTGAGAACCCATACTCTGAACATCTCCGAAGTATGGGGCATGTTAAGGATGTTGATGACTATCATATCACACTAAACCTTGACCCAAGGATGGATCAGAGAAAATACAATGCACCAACCACTTCAGAAGTAGCCGCTGTGTGGGTGGAGGGGAGCGAACGGAGAAGACAGTTCGAGCATAGCGTCATCCTGCAAGGGAAGAATAGAGATATATATGGTATCAAGTCCTATCATGGATGTTATGATGCTTTGTCCTACCCTCTATTCTTCCCTAGAGGCGAACTTGGGTGTCACAGGATATCCCGAAGGACAAAAAATCTTATGATGCTGTGATGGCAGCTCGTGCGGCTCGTCTAGCTCGTCGTGATAAGGTTCCGTCCTCCCAATTCGAACCTGATGAAAAGGACGCCGATGATGCAGGTTAGTGTTCAAATTGGTTATTACATGCACAGTCCATGGTATGCAATATAATCTCCCATCTCCGGCACCACTAATTTTCCATTCTCTATGCAGCTGCTGGAGGCAGACTATGTGTTTCTGTGCGGGACTACTACTGCTACAAATTCCAGATGCGTCCTGGGATATTCAACCCGATCCTCCACGGCAAGCGTCTTTTCTAGCAGTTCGCTGTCGACACATATATCAAGATCGAGAACTCCAGATTGGACTATATATGGGGTCATCAAGATAAGATAAGGGCAGACCTGTACCAAGGCTTAGTGGACAGCTTGCATGCCGGCGAGGGTAGGGCGGACGCTGTTGGAAAGTGTACAGTGTTGTCTACGTCATTTATTGGTGGTCCACGAGACATGAGGCGTCGCTACATGGATGCTATGGCCTTGGTGCGGAAGTATGGCAAGCCCGACATCTTTCTCACAATGACATGCAATCCAAACTGGGATGAGATCAAGCGCGAACTCTACCCTGGCCAAACACCTCAGGATCGTCCAGACCTTGTTGTCCGTGTTTTTAGGGCGAAACTGGAGGAACTCAAGGATAAATTGTTGAAAAAGGACATCCTGGGCAAGGTGCGGGCCTATGTGTACGTGGTGGAGTTCCAAAAGAGGGGTCTTCCCCATGCACACTTTCTGCTGATCATGCAAGGAAAATACAAACTCACGTGTCCAGAGCAATATGACCGTCTTATCTCAGCCGAGCTCCCGAACAAGAAGTACCCAGAACTGTATAAGATGGTCGTGAAGCACATGATGCATGGGCCATGTGGTGCTTTAAACCCTAATTGCCCGTGCACAAAGGGTCGTCCTGCTTGCAAGAATCACTATCCTCGGCCTTTCAATGCTGCTACCACACAGGGCAAGGACTCCTACCCTCTATACATAAGACGTAAAGATGGTCATACAGTAATGGTTCGAAAGGAATGGCTAGATAATAGGTGGGTTGTCCCATACAATCCTCACCTTCTGCATCATTTCAATTGCCACATCAATGTTGAGGCATGCGGGAGCATAAAGGCCGTTAAGTACCTTTTCAAGTACATATACAAGGGCCATGATCGGGCATCTATTTCAATGAGCGAGGCTGACAAGACAGATGGTAGTGGAGACATAGATGAGATCAAACAATATAGAGACGCGAGGTGGGTGACTCCTCCAGAAGCATTGTGGAGGATATATGGCTTTGCATTGAGTAAGCACGGTCCACCAGTGATGCAGCTGCAGCTCCATCTTCAAACATGCACATGGTGTCGTTCAAACAGGGCCAAGATATCCAAGGAGTGGTTAACCGTGAAGGTGTTGAGAAGTCAATGCTTACTGAGTACTTCGAGGCAAACAGATTGCACTCTCAGGCTCGTTCTATCTTGTACAGGGACTTTCCCGAATGGTATACCTGGCAGACAGGTAAGGATAAATACTGGAGAAGAAGGAAATATGACACAGGTGGACAGGTTGGAAGAATTGTGTCTGCTCATCCAGCCGAGGGGGAACGCTACTACCTGCGTGTCCTTCTAAACAATGTCACCGGGGCCACCTCCTACGAGGATCTAAGGACGGTTAATGGTGAGATTCTACCAACCTTTTGTGAAGCTGCAGAGAGAAGGGGATTGATCGAAGGGGACAACACATTGGATGATTCCCTTACTGAATCTACATTGTACGAGATGCCGTCATCTCTACGAAGGCTCTTTGCAACAATACTGGTATTTTGTGAGCCTAGCGATGTGCGCGGACTTTGGGAGAAGCACTTGGAGGCAATGTCAGAAGACTATCGCCGCAACAATCCATCCGAACTTGTAGTTGAGCAAATGGTTCTCATAGATATCAGGAATATGCTTCAGTCAATGGGCAAGGACATAAAATCATTTCCTCTTCCTGATATCGATGAGGAATTTGACAGTGACACCGGCGTGACAAGGGAGACCTTCGAGGAGTCCACCATCGAGATAAACGATGAGGACATAAATCTATCAGACTCACTTAATACGAATCAGAGGGCCGCATATGATGAAATTATGTCTGCCGTTGATGGAGATGAGGGTGGCGTGTTCTTTGTGGATGGACCTGGAGGCACTGGAAAGACTTTTCTGTACAGAGCACTGCTTGCAACGGTACGAGGGGAAAAAAAGATTGTTGTGGCAACTGCAACATCTGGTGTAGCAGCTTCCATAATGCCCGGAGGGAGAACAGCTCATTCACGGTTCAAAATACCGTTGAGCATTGATGATGGTGGTTTTTGTAGCTTCACTAAACAGAGCGGGACTGCCAAGCTCCTACAGTCAGCTTCTCTCATTATTTGGGATGAGGCTTCCATGACAAAGAGACAGGTTGTGGAGGCGCTGGACAACAGTATGCGTGATATAATGAACCGACCAGACCTGCCGTTTGGTGGAAAGACGGTTGTGTTCGGTGGAGATTTCAGGCAGGTCCTCCCTGTCGTTCGTAAGGGATCGAGGGCTCAGATAATTGACGCATCGCTACGTAGGTCTTACCTTTGGGACTCCATGCGTCACCTCAAGCTGGTACGAAATATGAGGGCACATAGTGACCCGTGGTTTGCAGAATACCTGTTGCGCATCGGCGATGGTAAGGAGGAGACTAATGGTGATGGTGATGTCCGCCTTCCAGACGAGATACGTGTGCCGTCTACCGGGAAGAACACTGACCTTGATATACTGATAGAAAATGGTTTCCCCAATCTTGGTGCTAACATGTCGGACCCAAACTACATCACCTCCAGAGCAATCTTGTCAACACGAAATGATTGCGAGGATAGGGTTAATTTGAAAATGGGCTGCCCCCACATTTGTTGAAGCTCAAGATTAACTGCCCGGTTATATTGCTCAGAAACATTGACCCCGCGAATGGACTTTGCAATGGCACAAGGCTGGTGGTTCGGGGATTTCAAAGGAATGTAATCGATGCAGAAATTGTGCTTGGTCAACATGCTGGAAAGAGGATCTTCTTGCCAAGGATTCCGCTTTGCCCCTCTGATGATGAGATGTTCCCTTTTCAGTTCAAGAGAAAGCAGTTTCCTATTAGGCTCAGCTTCGCCATGACGGTTAACAAGGCACAGGGGCAGACTATCCTGAATGCCGGTATTTACTTGCCCGAGCCGGTGTTCTCTCACGGGCAGTTGTATGTCGCGCTCTCTAGATCGACTGCCAGAAACAACGTAAAGATTCTTGTCGTCCCGGATGCTGGTAAGAAAAAAAAGAACACAGAAGATAGCCAAAACAAGAGCTCCGCTCGTCATGTTGGTACGTACACGAAGAACATCGTGTATAGAGAGATCCTCACATCATAGGTGAGATATAAGTCACTTGAATTTTAAGTAATCATACTTTTATCTTTTTAATTATGCATACTTATTCAGAATATAATTTATTTTGTGCAGATCAACTCCACAATAATAAAGCATGGGATGCCTCAACTTTGTTTGCTATAGGCCTTCTTCTCTTTGCTGTTCAGAGTTTGATGTCTAAAGATTCACTTTATTATTGTTCCTTTTTTTGTACCCACAACAGTATAACTAAGATTCTTTAGTGTTTGCTGTCAAAAGAGATTTATTATTTATGTTGTAGCTCCTTCCTAACCAGCACAGTAAGGTTCTGATTTTTTTTAACTTAGTGCTGTCAATCAGAGGTTTATTATTTATGTTGTAGCTACTTCCTAACCAACACGGTAAGTTTTTCTGAAATTTTGAAACTTATCAAGGTAATGTGAGAACCGAATTAAGACACAGGCCGCGGGATAGTTTCCTGGCAGCCCAAGATGTACACTGAGGAAGTGCTAAAGCGATTACAATGCATTTGTTCTAAAAAAATTAGGAGGATTTATGGTGCTCTCTAGACATACCTCCATCAGGCACCAACGACAACCAGGAGGAAGAAGATATGGACAACGCTTCTACTGGGCTAACTCACAACCACGCCTTGTCGTAGTACTAACACAGTAAATATTCAAGAACAACACACTTCTGGCTATATAAGAAAATGTTCCATCAAAGATCCAAATAAACACAGGAAAGTGGAGAAAATATTAGACTATTTATTCTGATTAGTAGGACAGTTTCAATCCACTTGCTTCTGTACATATGGGAAGACTAACCCAAATTCTGAATATTGTGAGCTTCTTTAGCTCTCCAGTGTACTGGAGATATCAGCTAAATATTACTAAATATTACGGGTAAATGGTGGTGTTACAACTAAAATTGAGTCTGTACTGTAAATTTGCATCATGTTTCCAACTGATAATTGCATGGATTATTGATCAGTTTTATAAGCAAGCAAATATATGTACATCTTATTCGGGAAATTAGTGTTGTAGTCTGCAGGATAGAGAGTATGTCTGCACCTGATGGACATCTTCCAACATCCTGTACTTTCTGGGTATACTCAAGAGCATCTCTTCTGCCTTCGATACACTGAATCATCGCAATCGCCAAAAACTGCATGCTGAAGATAGCAATTGATCAAGTTCGTCTTCAATGCAAAATCAGAATGCATGTGACCTCCTACCAGTCGAGGTGTAAAATATCTCCCATTTATTTAGACAAGCCTACAAAGTAGTTTCTGAATAGATGATGAAGTTTGCATACCGTGGTAGGACATGATAATCATCAAACTTCTCTGGTGCTTGCAAGAAGTCCTCAAGGATTGCACAGACTGCTCTCTCCTTTTGATCATGAATTCCATTTGCAACGTTGGTCTTGCTGTTCCTTCTAGGTACTCCCTCCGTCCGAAAATACTTGTCATCAAAATGGACAAAAAAGGATGTATCTAGAACTAGATACATCCTTTTTTGTCCATTTTGATGACAAGTATTTTCGGACGGAGGGAGTACCTGCTAAATAGACCAAGGGTAGTTCAGTGCTGTAACTGCACGAACTAAGTATTCCACGATGTGGTTTATGTTTCCAATAATTACTTTTAACATCTAGTACTGCGCTATTATGTTGCTATATCAGGAAAACACTTAGCGCTAACCATCTTCTCCAACATATTAATAGCGTGATCTAGAATTCCATACTTACAGAAGTATTTTATAAAGAGATTGTAGACTGTTACATCTTGCTTACAATTTGCATACAAGCATTAATGCTTTAAACATACAAGCATCCGTTCTTCACACTACATACAAGCAACTCACTAATCCTCCTATGTCAAGAAAAAAAGAAAACCGAGAAAAAAAATGGAGGATTTACTTTCTCTGGAGAAGATGACCCAGGCTGAATAGGAGGCATGGAGCAGGGGTTCCGGATGCAGTTGGTCGTCGCCGGCCGTCGGTCGTTGGAGGATGTGACCAAGCAAACCAGTAGCGATGGCAAGAGGGAGTTGGCGAGGCTGCGTGCGCCTGGGCTTCGGCGCCCCGGGCAGACTGCTTCTGGAAGGCGGAGTCGCGCCTGTGCTGCTAATCGGAGCTTACCGGCCGAGGCGGCAGGGCCGATGGTCGAGAATGGGGAGAGATAGAGGCGGGGATGGGAGACTGGCATCGACCCGGTCACGCACCGCCCGCGGACAGACCTCAGCCTGCTCGCCGGGCTCCCCGGCCTCCTCGCCGCCGCCGGTAGTAGTTTCGGCGGTGCCGGCGCCGCGGGCTCCTGGGACATGAACGCTCTCAGGCTCCAGGCCGACGCCACCAATTTCCAGCTGCTCCAGGGACTCGTGCGCGCGCTCGCCGCCGCCGCCGCGCCTGCGCCCGCACCCACGGCCGCCGCCGGCATGGACAACCTCATGGCATGCCGAACTCGAGCAGATCCTCGGCCACTTCGGCGACCGACTCGGTGAGGAAGGGCTGAGAAGAGCGGGGGATTGCGAGAGCTCGCGCCGGCGGTAGGAGCGAAGGGGAGGGGCGACGAGCTAGAGAGAGCTCTACTCCGGAAATGGGGACCGGTCGGGAGACAGTGAAACGGGCGGTGGGAAGGTAGGTGACGAGCGACTTTTTTTTTGAGAGATAACTTTCTTTTTAGGGGATTTGGAGAGATTTTCCTATTGACTCAGTATCTATTTTTAATGTTGGAGGGATTTGGAGAGATAGAGTACCTGAGAGTGAGAATTTTGGCATTGTCCAATTCTTTCATTTTTCGGAAACGCTCGATTTAAATTGTCGTAATATGAAATCAATACTGGTTCGGGTCTTCATAATTCGTGGGTGATGATTTAAAGAAATACGAGGTATAAATCTAATTATTTAATGAAGTTGACTATAGCCGGACCAAAATTATTGGATGTTTGTTTTTCCTCCTTTGAGTGGTCACAAATATTTTCAAGATTATAGATCGGAGAGAGTATATAGGAACGAGTCCGACACTAAAAATAGATACTGAGTCAATAGGAACTATTCCTCCAACACTAAAAATAGATCGGGAGAGTATTTATATCCGACTTGATTAGAACGCAGATCAGTAATAATTTGAGTGGTCCGCTGAACTTTTAAATCCAGTTGTCATTGTAATCGGCCAATTGAGTGCTTTTTGCGTGGCGTGTCAAACATCATTTATTTTTTGTGATCTAATTTATCAATGAATATATTGCAAGTTTATGTCATTTTTATTAGTACTTATTATAATCACTTAAGTGAATTTTACGAGAGTAAACCTACACGATCTTACTTATAGTTTAGATAAAATTGTATATGTAAGTTTAAATTTACTATGTTTGAAGAATGTTTTTGTGAAGTTTGCATTAATCGCTTATCATGGCTGGAGTAAAATAATAAGAAGAACGATATAGAAAATGTCAACAAATAAATACATGATATTATACGTGTGTTACACATGCACGTTTACTAGTTGATTATAGTAATAGAAAAATAGAAAGAGTTCGTTCTATCCCCATTCTACCATTTTCAATCTTTTTTATTGGACGCGTCTAGCGGGCGCACGGCCGCCCGATCGTCAACTCTGTCGCTCAGTTGCCACGTAGGCAACGAAAGTGACGTCTTGAGCGCTTGCCCGCACTAACCGGCGCTCATGTCAAACTCCAATCACGTGAGCGCTGTAGCTGTCAAACGAGCGCACCCTTCGCCTGTTGTGTGAGGCATGCACGCGAGCCCAGTACGGGAAAAATTGGCTGGAACCAACTGTATTTTCCCTCCAAGCGACGCGCCCAGGTACTGCTGTGTTTTGGGACACGTGTCCAGTTCGCTATGGCCTCCCTATATCATGGGATCCTGTCGTGACCTAGTAGCTCCAACTACCCCTCCAACCTCTCTTCTTTCCTCAACGCCGCCGCCTCCCATGCAACTATTTCCTCGTCACCGCCGTCTGTCTGCAATTTCCTTCCCCCTCTTTCGCTCATCACCGCCGTTTCCCTGCAACTCTTCCGTCAACCATGTCTGTGTCCCCCAGATCTGCTGCTCAACTCCTCCATGGGGAGCCATCCTGGAGCAACAACTTCCAGGAACAGGGCCGCATCTAGATCGCAACAAGCTTATCAGGATCAGGTTTTGTGGATCTCTTCATACCCTCCCGTTATGCACATAGAACCGCATCTAGTTGTCACTCTTCTAGATCAGAAAAGCAACTAGTTTTGCCTGGGTGAAATTGTGTGGGCTACAGCTGAAAACTAGACAATGTTGGTCCAATGGTTGGACATCAAGTTGCAGGTTTTGGGTGCTGGGTGGAGCATGCTTCGTTGGTTAGGTAAATTTGGACAGCAACTAGTAAGCAATGATTTAGGGAAAGTTGTAGTAGTACTAGCAACTAGCAAGCATAGTAAGGAGCAACTCTCCATGGAGGGTGAAGCAACTCCCCGTGTAAGGAGCAGAAACTTGGACTAGTTTGCAGCAACTCTCAGTTCAGGTTGTAGCAACTTGCTTGGAATTTATATGCAACAACAGTCGTAAGTGTAGAACAGGAATTGAACATGTTATTGAAACTGAACCAGGCATATGCGTAACTTCTGTAATGCACGAGCACTGTCATCGAAACTAACGGTAGCAGTAGTTCAGACAAAGTAGTGACATTTAGCATAAGGGTATACTGATGAGAATATTGGTTTGGGGCAAGTGAATTATGCCAGTACAGTATAGACATTTACAGGGATGGTAATGTGCAGCACATCATATTTTTTGCGACTCTGTTCTTCATAGCTTGCGCAGAAAATGAATCAGGAAAAAATAGTGGCTCCTGTTGGGACGACCTTAAAGATGAAACTTTTCCGTGGTGTACCTGCAAGTATTTGGGACGAAAAAAATAGGACAGTTAGGAGAAAATAGAACATTGGTTGAAGTTGCTAGTACAGTTAATGAGACATGCACCTTTTACTATATTCTGAAGAATGTAAACAAACGTAGTGTATAATTGCTAACTGCTTTCAGTGTTCGTGTAGTACATAAGTTTCATTCAAGCAATGATTTTGTTGCTCCATAGACTTAATATTGGCCTACTTTTGTTTGAACATGGATATCATGGATATATTGGTATAACTGACATGGAATTTGATCTGGTTGATGATGTTGGTGGTGTCCCACCAAATTACTTTACAAATCTTCTTGGTGAGGCAATTGGAGAATCACCGATGCCCCCAATAGTCAATCCTATCCATGATGTTGGCATGCATGTAGCAGCAACAACAACAGGTACCGGGGCTAGCATCGGTGCTACGAACACCACCTCTGTTGCAGATGAGATGGGCGATGATGAAGCTTCCTCTCAACCTAATGTTCCCTATGTCGGCTTGCGTTTTGATACATTGATTGAAGCAAAAGAACACTACAATGCGTATGCTGCCGCCAAAGGGTTTTCTATCAAACAGAATACATCAAGGAGGTCAGTGTTCACAGGGGAGGTAGAAAAATAGCAGTTTGCGTGCAACAAATTTAGGAATCCGGAGGAGGATAAAGGTGGGGTTGAGAAGCCAGATGTTGTGGGTCCTATACCAGATACTCCACCTCTCGATGAAGTGGACCAAGAAGCTGCAGAAATTGCTTCCGTGATTGGAGAACTCAATGCTTTGGGTCCAAAAAGAGGCAGAGGGAGAAAATTAAAAGGACTTGTTGCAAAGTCAAGATGACAGTCAAGCTGAAGGATGGCAGATGGGAGGTTATCAATTTTGTAGAAGAACATAACCATCCCCTTTTGTGGAAACCGTCATTGGTTAAATACTTGAGGTCACATCAAGGTTACCGCCAGAAGAGAGGGAATTTGTGAAGAATCTGCACAACACAAATTTGTCTGCAGGTATGTTTGCCACGGCAAGTGCTTGGTGTTCTTAATTCCCCATGCTTAGTTGCTGTAGTGTATTGTGTAGTTGTTGTTTCTTCAATTTCTGGTTTGCTTGATGTGGCCTTATGACTTGGTTGAATAATCATGGAGAATTGCTGGGGGTGGGTTGCTTATTGCATATGATTCAGAAGTCTATTTCTTGCACCCGTGTACTATTATATTTCCATGAACCCTACCAATAGTTGCTTAGTTTCCTGTATTTGCAAGTAGTGCAGAAAATTTACGATGAGATGCTTATCCAATAAAAGTTGCAGACACATATTCTGAAACCTGAAAAACACTGTTACTAATGGGAGCAACATGTTAGATGTGTGAGGGCAACTATCCATGTGTGTATCAGCAATTTTGTCTCTGGTGTGAAGCAACTACTATGTGGCAAGCAAGCAACAACCCAAAATTAACCATGTATTGTTATTTACTTGTAGGAAGAATGTTGGACATCACGTCAGAATTTTATGGCTCTGAGTTGCTTGTCCCATACACAACTAAGACGATAACTAACTTCTGTGCAAATTTTTGGCCGGAAAATACAGATGGTGATATGGACGAAGTAATCAAGTACTTCAAGGAACAGCAGGACAGAGATCCAGATTTCTTCTACAGTGTTAAAAGGGATGCCGAGGATAGGGCAGAAAACATTTTCTAGGTTGATGGCGCTGCACGCAGAGCTTACACTGAGGCTTATCACGACTGTGTGTCTTTTGATACAACCTACTTAACCAACATGTATAACATGCCCTTTGCTCCATTTATTGGTATCAACAGGCACGGTCAGTCCATCATGTTGGCTTGTGGCTTTCTGAGGCAAGAGTTGGCTAGTAGTTTCGATTGGCTATTTGAACAGTTTCTCGAAGCGATGGGTGGTCGTCAGCCTGACAACATCATCACGAACCAGAACATTGCTATGAAGGCTTCTATCGGAAAGATGTTCCCACTTTCTATGCATAGGAACTGTCGCTGACACATAATGCAAAAGGCGCAAGGCAAAGTTGGATCAACTTGTGGTCAGAATCCTGGGCTAGTTGAAGATTTCAATGCGTGCGTTGATTGGAGCTTCTCCCCTGAGGAGTTTGAAGCAAATTGGGCGTTATTTATGGGCAAGTGGCCACCTGCTGTTGCGCATCCTCATTTTCATGCACTGTACGAGATCTGGTCTACATGGGTTCCATGCTATTTCAAGCATCGGTTCTTCCCATTCCTACAATCCACGCAAAGAAGCGAAGGATTCAACGCTGTCCTGAAGTGCTACGTCAACCCGCACAAGTCAGTTTTGAATTTTGTGAAGCAATATGAGAAGATTCAGGTTCGCATCCTTGTGAGGGAGGGTGGAAATGACTACAGGACTGATTTCTTGGAGTTGCGTCCATGGTCGGATTGGCCCATTGAGGAGCACGCCCTAAAGGTGTACACTAGGGACATTTACTTGAGGTTTCGGCATGAGTTTGAGCTGATTGGTAGGTACAATGTACGTCCGTTTGGTGAAAACTACTACAGGCTAGAACCCAATAACCGGTATTGTGCTAAGTATGGTTCTAGGACCTACATGGTGTTTGCTAACCAGGCTGAGGTCATGTTCTCATGTGATTGCTGCAAGATGGAGCGTGACGGCATACTGTGATGTCACATTCTAAAAATCTTTACGCACCTTGGTATTGATACAATACCAGAACGGTACATTCTGAGACGGTGGACCCAAAATGCGGTCCCAGTGCTGTTCCAGCAACTTCTCAGCCTCAGCCAGATGTTATGCCTGAAGGAAATATGCCCTAGAGGCAATAATAAAGTTGTTATTTATATTTCCTTATTTCATGATAAATGTTTATTATTCATGCTAGAATTGTATTAACCGGAAACTTAGTACATGTGTGAATACATAGACAAACAGAGTGTCCCTAGTATGCCTCTACTTGACTAGCTCGTTAATCAAAGATGGTTAAGTTTCCTGACCATAGACATGTGTTGTCATTTGATCAATGGGATCACATCATTAGAGAATGATGTGATGGACAAGACCCATCCGTTAGCTTAGCATAATGATCGTTTAGTTTTATTGCTATTGCTTTCTTCATGACTTATACATATTCCTCTGACTATGAGATTATGCAACTCCCGAATACCGGAGGAACACTTTGTGTGCTATCAAACGTCACAACGTAACTGGGTGATTATAAAGATGCTCTACAGGTGTCTCCGAAGGTGTTTGTTGAGTTGGCATAGATCGAGATTAGGATTTGTCACTCCGTGTATCGGAGAGGTATCTCTGGGCCCTCTCGGTAATGCACATCAATATAAGCCTTGCAAGCAATGTGACTAATAAGTTAGTTACGGGATGATGCATTACGAAACGAGTAAAGAGACTTGCCGGTAACGAGATTGAACTAGGTATGAGGATACCGACGATCGAATCTCGGGCAAGTAACATACTGATGACAAAGGGAATGACGTATGTTGTTATGCGGTTTGACCGATAAAGATCTTCGTAGAATATGTATGAGCCAATATGAGCATCCAGGTTCCGCTATTGGTTATTGACCGGAGATGTGTCTCGGTCATGTCTACATAGTTCTCGAACCCGTAGGGTCCGCACGCTTAACGTTCGATGACGATTTGTATTATGAGTTATGTGTTTTGGTGACCGAAGTTTGTTCGGAGTCCCGGATAAGATCACAGACATGATGAGGAGTCTCGAAATGGTCGAGAGGTAAAGATTCATATATTGGAAGGTTGTATTTGGACATCGGAATGGTTACGAGTGATTCGGGTATTTTTTCGGAGTACCGAGGGGTTACCGGAACCCCCCGGGGAAGTATTGGGCCAACATGGGCCTAAGGGAGAGAGAGGAAAGCCCACGGGGAGCGGCCGCGCGCCCCCCTCCTAGGGAGTCCGAATAGGACAAGGAGGAGGGGGTGGCCGCGCGCCCCCCTCCTAGGGAGTCCGAATAGGACAAGGAGGAGGGGGCGGCGCCCCCTTCCCTTTCCCTCTCCCTCTCCTTCCTATTCCCTCCGGTGGAAGAATGGAAAACGGGGGCGAATCCTACTTGGACTCGGAGTCCAAGTAGGAATCCCCCCATGGCGCGCCCCTCCTGGCCGCCGGCCTCTCTCCCCCCTCCTTTATATACGTGGGCAGGGGGCACCCCAAAGGCACAACAGTTGTTTCTTAGCCGTGTGCGGTGCCCCCTCCACAGTTTACTCCTCCGGTCATAGCGTCATAGTGCTTAGGCGAAGCCCTGCGCGGATCACATCACCAACACCGTCGCCACGCCGTCGTGCTGACGGAACTCTCCCTCGACCCTCTACTGGATCAAGAGTTCGAGGGACGTCATCGAGCTGAACGTGTGCTGAACACGGAGGTGCCGTACGTTCGGTACTTGGATCGGTTGGATCGTGAAGACGTTCGACTACATCAACCGCGTTAACCTAACGCTTCCGCTTTCGGTCTACGAGGGTACGTGAACACACTCTCCCCGTCTCGTTGCTATGCATCTCCTAGATAGATCTTGCGTGATCGTAGGAATTTTTTTGAAATTGCATGCTACGTTCCCCAACAGTGGCATCCGAGCCAGGTCTATGCGTAGATGATATGCACGAGTAGAACACAAAGAGTTGTGGGCGATAATAGTCATACTGCTTACCACCAACGTCTTACTTTGATTCGGCGGTATTGTTGGATGAAGCGGCCCGGACCGACATTACATGACCGCGTTCATGAGACTGGTTCTACCGACATGCTTCGCACACAAGTGGCTGGCGGGTGTCTGTTTCTCCAACTTTAGTTGAATAGAGTTTGACTACGGCCGGTCCTTGTTGAAGGTTAAAACAACACACTTGACGAAAAATCGTTGTGGTTTTGATGCGTAGGTAAGAACGGTTCTTGCTAGAAACCCGTAGCAGCCACGTAAAACTTGCAACAACAAAGTAGAGGACGTCTAACTTGTTTTTACAGGGCATGTTGTGATGTGATATGGTCAAGACGTGATGAGATATAAATTGTTGTATGAGATGATCATGTTTTGTAAAAGTTATCGGCAACTGGCAGGAGCCTTATGGTTGTCGCTTTATTGTATGAAATGCAATCGCCATGTAATTGCTTTACTTTATCACTAAGCGGTAGCGATAGTCGTAGAAGCAATAGTTGGCGAGACGACAACGATGCTACGATGGAGATGAAGGTGTCAAGCCGGTGACAATGGAGATCATGACGGTGCTTTGGAGATGGAGATCAAAGGCACAAGATGATGATGGCCATATCATGTCACATATTTTGATTGCATGTGATGTTTATCCTTTATGCATCTTATTTTGCTTAGTACGGCGGTAGCATTATAAGATGATCCCTCACTAAATTTCAAGGTATAAGTGTTCTCCCTGAGTATGCACCGTTGCTACAGTTCGTCGTGCCGAGACACCACGTGATGATCGGGTGTGATAAGCTCTACGTTCACAGACAACGGGTGCAAGCCAGTTTTGCACGTGCAGAATACTCGGGTTAAACTTGACGAGCCTAGCATATGCAGATATGGCCTCGGAACGCTGAGACCGAAAGGTCGAACGTGAATCATATAGTAGATATGATCAACATAGTGATGTTCACCATTGAAAACTACTCCATCTCACGTGATGATCGGACATGGTTTAGTTGATATGGATCACGTGATCATTTAGATGACTAGAGGGATGTCTATCTAAGTGGGAGTTCTTAAGTAATATGATTAATTGAACTTTAATTTATCATGAACTTAGTACCTGATAGTTTTTGCATGTCTATGTTGTTGTAGATCAATGGCCCGTGCTACCGTTCCCTTGAATTTTAATGCGTTCCTAGAGAAAGCTAAGTTGAAAGATGATGGTAGCAACTACACGGACTGGGTCCGTAACTTGAGGATTATCCTCATTGCTGCACAGAAGAATTACGTCCTGGAAGCACCACTAGGTGCAAGACCCGCTGCAGGAGCAACTCCGGACGTTATGAACGTCTGGCAGAGCAAAGCTGATGACTACTCGATAGTTCAGTGTGCCATGCTTTACGGCTTAGAATCGGGACTTCAAAGACGTTTTGAACGTCATGGAGCATATGAGATGTTCCAGGAGTTGAAGTTAATATTTCAAGCAAATGCCCGAGTTGAGAGATATGAAGTCTCCAACAAGTTCTATAGCTGCAAGATGGAGGAGAATAGTTCTGTCAGTGAACATATACTCAAAATGTCTGGGTATCATAACCACTTGACTCAGCTGGGAGTTAATCTTCCTGATGATAGTGTCATTGACAGAGTTCTTCAATCACTACCACCAAGCTATAAAGGCTTCGTGATGAACTATAATATGCAAGGGATGGAAAAGACAATTCCCGAGCTCTTCGCGATGCTAATGGCTGCGGAGGTAGAAATCAAGAAGGAGCATCAAGTGTTGATGGTTAACAAGACCACTAGTTTCAAGAAAAAGGGCAAAGGGAAGAAGGGGAACTTCAAGAAGAACAGCAAGCAAGTTGCTGCTCAAGGGAAGAAACCCAAGTCTGGACCTAAGCCTGAGACTGAGTGCTTCTACTGCAAAGGGACTGGTCACTGGAAGCGGAACTGCCCCAAGTATTTGGCGGATAAGAAGGATGGCAAAGTGAAAGGTATATTTGATATACATGTTATTGATGTGTACCTTACTAATGCTCGTAGTAGCGCCTGGGTATTTGATACTGGTTCTGTTGCTCACATTTGCAACTCGAAACAGGGGCTACGGATTAAACGAAGATTGACTAAGGACGAGGTGACGATGCGCGTGGGAAATGGTTCCAAAGTCGATGTGATCGCCGTCGGCACGCTACCTCTACATCTACCGTCGGGATTAGTTTTAGACCTAAATAATTGTTATTTCGTGCCAGCGTTGAGCATGAACATTATATCTGGATCTTGTTTAATGCGAGACGGTTATTCATTTAAATCAGAGAATAATGGTTGTTCTATTTATATGAGTAATATCTTTTATGGTCATGCACCCTTGATGAGTGGTCTATTTTTGTTGAATCTTGATTGTAGTGATACACATATTCATAATATTGAAGCCAAAAGATGCAAAGTTAATAATGATAGTGCAACTTATTTGTGGCACTGCCGTTTAGGTCATATTGGTGTAAAGCGCATGAAGAAACTCCATGCTGAAGGGCTTTTGGAATCACTTGATTATGAATCACTTGATGCTTACGAACCATGCCTCATGGGCAAGATGACTAAGACTCCGTTCTCTGGAATAATGGAGCGAGCAACCGACTTATTGGAAATAATACATACTGATGTATGCGGTCCGATGAGTGTTGAGGCTCGCGGCGGGTATCGTTATTTTCTGACCTTCACAGATGATTTAAGAAGATATGGGTATATCTACTTAATGAAACATAAGTCTGAAACATTTGAAAAGTTCAAAGAATTTCAGAGTGAAGTGGAAAATCATCGTAACAAGAAAATAAAGTTTCTATGATCTGATCGTGGAGGAGAATATTTGAGTTATGAGTTTGGTCTTCATTTGAAACAATGTGGAATAGTTTCGCAACTCACGCCACCTGGAACACCACAGCGTAATGGTGTGTCCGAACGTCATAACCATACTTTATTAGATATGGTGCGATCTATGATGTCTCTTACCGATTTACCGCTATCATTTTGGGGTTATGCTTTAGAGACGGCTGCATTCACGATAAATAGGGCACCATCTAAATCCGTTGAGACGACACCATATGAACTGTGGTTTGGCAAGAAACCTAAGCTGTCGTTTCTTAAAGTTTGGGGCTGCGATGCTTATGTGAAAAAGCTTCAACCTGATAAGCTCGAACCCAAATCGGAGAAATGCGTCTTCATAGGATACCCAAAGGAGACTGTTGGGTACACCTTCTATCACAGATCCGAAGGCAAGACATTTGTTGCTAAGAATGGATCCTTTCTAGAGAAGGAGTTTCTCTCGAAAGAAGTGAGTGGGAGGAAAGTAGAACTTGATGAGGTAATTGTACCTTCTCCCGAATTGAAAAGTAGTTCATCACAGAAATCAGTTCCAGTGATTCCTACACCAATTAGTGAGGAAGTTAATAATGATGATCATGAAACTTCAGATCAAGTTACTACCGAACCTCGTAGGTCAACCAGAGTACGATCCGCACCAGAGTGGTACGGTAATCCTGTTCTGGAGGTCATGTTACTTGACCATGACGAACCTATGAACTATGAGGAAGCGATGATGAGCCCAGATTCCGCGAAATGGCTTGAGGCCATGAAATCTGAGATGTGATCCATGTATGAGAACAAAGTGTGGACTTTGGTTGACTTGCCCGATGATCGGCAAGCCATAGAGAATAAATGGATCTTCAAGAAGAAGACTGACGCTGACGGTAATGTTACTGTCTACAAAGCTCGACTTGTTGCGAAAGGTTTTCGACAAGTTGAAGGAGTTGACTACGATGAGACATTCTCACCCGTAGCGATGCTTAAGTCTGTCCGAATCATGTTAGCAATTGCCGCATTTTATGATTATGAAATTTGGCAAATGGATGTCAAAACTGCATTCCTTAATGGATATCTTAAAGAAGAGTTGTATATGATGCAACCAGAAGGTTTTGTCGATCCTAAAGGTGCTAACAAAGTGTGCAAGCTCCAGCGATCCATTTATGGACTGGTGCAAGCCTCTCGGAGTTGGAATATACACTTTGATAGTGTGATCAATGCATATGGTTTTTGATGTCTACTACGCAACCTTCTTCTTGTAGACGTTGTTGGGCCTCCAAGTGCAGAGGTTTGTAGGACAGTAGCAAATTTCCCTCAAGTGGATGACCTAAGGTTTATCAATCCGTGGGAGGCATAGGATGAAGATGGTCTCTCTCAAACAACCCTGCAACCAAATAACAAAGAGTCTCTTGTGTCCCCAACACACCCAATATAATGGTAAATTGTATAGGTGCACTAGTTCGGCGAAGAGATGGTGATACAAGTGCAATATGGATGGTAGATATAGGTTTTTGTAATCTGAAAATATAAAAATTGCAAGGTAACTAGTAACGAAAGTGAGCACAAACGCTATTGCAATGCTTGGAAACAAGGCCTAGGGTTCATACTTTCACTAGTGCAAGTCCTCTCAACAATGTTAACATAGTTGAATCATATGTAAATCCCTCACGTGCGACAAAGAGTTCACTCCAAAGTAACTCATAGCGGAGAACAAACGAAGAAATTATTGTAGGGTACGAAACCACCTCAAAGTTATTCTTTCCGTTCAATCTATTCAAGAGTTCGTACTAAAATAACACCTTAAGATACACATCAACCAAAACCCTAATGTCACCTAGATACTCCAATGTCACCACAAGTACCCATGGGCTTGATCATACGATATGCATCACACAATTTCAGATTCATCATGTTCAATCCAACACAAGAACTTCAAAGAGTGCCCCAAAGTTTCTACCGGAGAGTCAAGACGAAAACGTGTGCCAACCCCTATGCATAAGTTCCCAAGGTCACGGAACCCGCAAGTTGATCACCAAAACATACATCAAGTGGATCAACAGAACATCCCATTGTCACCACGGATATCCCATCGCAAGACATACATCAAGTGTTCTCAAATCCTTAAAGACTCAATCCGATAAGAAAACTTCAAAGGGAAAACTCAATTCATCACAAGAAGATAGAGAGGGAAAAGTCCATATGATTCATATATATCAATAAAGCTCGCGGTACATCAAGATCATGCCATCTCAAGAACACGAGAGAGAGAGATCAAACACATAGCTACTGGTACATACCCTCAGCCCCGAGGGTGAACTACTCCCTCCTCGTCATGGAGACCGCCGGGATGATGAAGATGGCCTCCGGTGATGGTTTCCCCCTCCGGCAGGGTGCCGGAACGGGCTCCCGATTGGTTTTTGGTGGCTACAGAGGCTTGCGGCGGCGGAACTCCCGATCTAGGTTTCTTTCTAAAGGTTACTGAATATATAAGGGTGTTTGGCGTTGGAATCACGTCAGGGGAGTCCACGAGGCGGCGACAAGCCAGGGGGGCGCGCCCTAGGGGGGGCGCCCCCTAGGCTTGTGGTCGCCTCGTGGGTCTTCTGGCCCACCTCCAATGCTCCCTGGGCTTGTTCTGGTCCATAATTGATCACCGTAAATTTTTATTCCATTTGGACTCCGTTTGATATTCCTTTTCTGCAAAGCTCAAAAACAAGGAAAAAACAGAAACTGGCACTGGGCTCTAGGTTAATAGGCTAGTCCCAGAAATAATATATAAAAGCATATTAATGCATATAAAACATCCAAAACAGATAATATAATAGCATGGAACAATAAAAATTATAGATACGTTGGAGACGTATCAGTTTTATATAGACTTTTGGAGAAGCCTGTATTTACAAGAAAGTGAGTGGGAGCTCTGTAGCATTTCTAATATTATATGTGGATGACATATTGTTGATTGGAAATGATACAGAATTTCTGGATAGCATAAAAGGATACTTGAATAAGAATTTTTCAATGAAAGACCTCGGTGAAGCTGCTTATATATTGGGCATCAAGATCTATAGAGATAGATCAAGACGCTTAATTGGACTTTCACAAAGCACATACCTTGATAAAGTTTTGAAGAAGTTCAAAATGAATCAGTCAAAGAAAGGGTTCTTGCCTGTATTACAAGGTGTGAAGTTGAGTCAGACTCAATGCCCGACCACTGCAGAAGATAGAGAGAAAATAAAAGTCATTCCCTATGCCTCAGCCATAGGTTCTATCATGTATGCAATGCTGTGTACCAGACCTGATGTGTGCCTTGCTCTAAGTTTAGCAGGGAGGTACCAAAGTAATCCAGGAGTGGATCACTGGACAGCGGTCAAGAACATCCTGAAATACCTGAAAAGGACTAAGGATATGTTTCTCGTTTATGGAGGTGACAAAGAGCTCGTCGTAAATGGTTACGTCGATGCAAGCTTTGACACTGATCCGGATGACTCTAAGTCGCAAACCGGATACGTATTTATATTGAATGGTGGAGCTGTCAGTTGGTGCAGTTCCAAGCAGAGCGTCGTGGCGGGATCTACGTGTGAAGCGGAGTACATAGCTGCTTCGGAAGCAGCAAATGAAGGAGTCTGGATGAAGGAGTTCATATCCGATCTAGGTGTAATACCTAGTGCATCGGGTCCAATGAAAATCTTTTGTGACAATACTGGTGCAATTGCCTTGGCGAAGGAATCCAGATTTCATAAGAGAACCAAACACATCAAGAGACGCTTCAATTCCATCCGCGATCAAGTCAAGGAGGGAGACATAGAGATTTGCAAAATACATACGGATCTGAATGTTGCAGACCCGTTGACTAAGCCTCTTCCACGAGCAAAACATGATCAGCACCAAGACTCCATGGGTGTTAGAATCATTACTATGTAATCTAGATTATTGACTCTAGTGCAAGTGGGAGACTGAAGGAAATATGCCCTAGAGGCAATAATAAAGTTGTTATTTATATTTCCTTATTTCATGATAAATGTTTATTATTCATGCTAGAATTGTATTAACTGGAAACTTAGTACATGTGTGAATACATAGACAAACAGAGTGTCCCTAGTATGCCTCTACTTGACTAGCTCGTTAATCAAAGATGGTTAAGTTTCTTGACCATAGACATGTGTTGTCATTTGATCAACGGGATCACATCATTAGAGAATGATGTGATGGACAAGACCCATCCGTTAGCTTAGCATAATGATCGTTTAGTTTTATTGCTATTGCTTTCTTCATGACTTATACATATTCCTCTGACTATGAGATTATGCAACTCCCGAATACCGGAGGAACACTTTGTGTGCTATCAAACGTCACAACGTCACTGGGTGGTTATAAAGATGCTCTACAGGTGTCTCCGAAGGTGTTTGTTGAGTTGGCATAGATCGAGATTAGGATTTGTCACTCCGTGTATCGGAGAGGTATCTCTGGGTCCTCTCGGTAATGCACATCAATATAAGCCTTGCAAGCAATGTGACTAATGAGTTAGTTACGGGATGATGCATTACGGAACGAGTAAAGAGACTTGCCGGTAACGAGATTGAACTAGGTATGAGGATACCGACGATCGAATCTCGGGCAAGTAACATACCGATGACAAAGGGAATGACGTATGTTGTTATGCGGTTTGACCGATAAAGATCTTCGTAGAATATGTAGGAGCCAATATGAGCATCCAGGTTCCGCTATTGGTTATTGACCGGAGATGTGTCTCGGTCATGTCTACATAGTTTTCGAACCCGTAGGGTCCGCACGCTTAACGTTCGATGACGATTTGTATTATGAGTTATGTGTTTTGGTGACCGAAGTTTGTTCGGAGTCCCGGATGAGATCACGGACATGATGAGGAGTCTCGAAATGGTCGAGAGGTAAAGATTCATATATTGGAAGGTTGTATTCGGACATCGGAATGGTTGCGAGTGATTCGGGTATTTTTCCGGAGTACCGAGGGGTTACCGGAACCCCCCGGGGAAGTATTGGGCCAACATGGGCCTAAGGGAGAGAGAGGAAAGCCCACGGGGGGTGGCCGCGCGCCCCCCTCCTAGGGAGTCTGAATAGGACAAGGAGGAGGGGGCGGCGCCCCCCTTCCCTTTCCCTCTCCCTCTCCTTCCTATTCCCTCCGGTGGAAGAAAGGAAAAGGGGGGGGGGGGTGGGGGCGAATCCTACTTGGACTAGGAGTCCAAGTAGGACTCCCCTCATGGCGCGCCCCTCCTGGCCGCTGGCCTCTCTCCCCCCCTCCTTTATATACGTGGGCAGGGGGCACCCCAAAGGCACAACAGTTGTTTCTTAGCCGTGTGCGGTGCCCCCTCCACAGTTTACTTCTCCGGTCATAGCGTCGTAGTGCTTAGGCGAAGCCCTGCGCGGATCACATCACCAACACCGTCGCCACGCCGTCGTGCTGACGGAACTCTCCCTCGACCCTCTACTGGATCAAGAGTTCGAGGGACGTCATCGAGCTGAACGTGTGCTGAACACGGAGGTGCCGTACGTTCGGTGCTTGGATCGGTTGGATCGTGAAGACGTTCGACTACATCAACCGCGTTAACCTAACGCTTCCGCTTTCGGTCTACGAGGGTACGTGGACACACTCTCCCCGTCTCGTTGCTATGCATCTCCTAGATAGATCTTGCGTGATCGTAGGATTTTTTTTGAAATTGCATGCTACGTTCCCCAACAATGCCTCCCGGAGGCACAAGATGAGATTCGGCATGCCAACGTGACCATGAATTTCGCAAAGGTGGCGAAATTGGCTAAAAGGTCAGAGGCAGCAACAGCCATACTGAACAGGCACATACGTGCTGCAGCGACAGAAATTTCACAGCTGAACAAGTCGCGCAAGAGGAAAAGCGCAGCAACAGCAGGCCCGTCGCCCAGTGCGCCAGCAGATCCTACCACTCCTAGAGACCCACCGAAATCGACCACGAAGGGAAGGACAAAGGCACACCGGACTATGTCGGCACTTGAGTTGCATCCAAAACATAAAATCCAATGCAGTTTATGTGGATCTAATGCCCACAACGCCGCTACATGCCTGGACAAGTTGCTTTAGTGGTCAGTTGCAGGAGAGAGTTACTGAGTTTGTATGATATTAGTGTCCTTTTTTTCTCTATTGGTCTGATGTGTTTTGTCGAAACAAAAGATGGTTATCGTATGCAACAGTTGTTAACTGAAGATGCAATTTTTATGTCGTTTTAGGACCTGTTGTGGTTGCAATAAGTTGGTTGGCAATTTGGTAGGAGTTCTCTGGTGTGTTCAAGTTAGTTGCTGGCATGGTAGCATGAGTTGCTGGCATGTTAGCATGAGTTGCTGGCTATGTCAACACGATTTGTAAGAACGATATTTTGCATGATTCCAGCAGCAAAAGGATTTTAAAACCCAAACCAGCTGTTAGTCATCTGAAAATAATTTCTTTAGGGTGGGTAGGCAACTTTATACGCTGACTATAATGGTTCTTTTTTTCCGCACGCAAAACAAACATTTGTGTGTCTACATATAATTGTGACAGCAACTTGTCCAGCAGCAAAGGTTGTTTACTTTATCCTATTACTGTAGATGTGTGAATTTGGTATTTTTACTAGTTGCAAAAATTAAGCAGCGTGTAACTTGCTGAAAAGCTTCATGTATAGCGGGGGTAAAAACAAAAGTGATCTTCCATTGAGTAGCATAGCATGAAATGTAACTGCAACTATGATAGAAGGTAGGACCTACTTGACCAGTACCAAAAAGACATGTAGTAGTACTAGTAAGAGCATGTCCACTCGCGCCCCCCATAGGGCGTCCGGATCGGCGCTGTCCGTCGCTCTTTGGGGGGCGTCCGGACGGGAAGGCGCCGTTGGGGGGCGCCCTTCCCCACTCGCCGCCCCCAAACCCACACCCCGAACATAAAATATTTGCAAATTACAATATTTTTGAGTTCAACATAGCTAAAAATAAACAAGGTTTTAACAATACAAATAAAGTTTCATAAATAGCTAAAAATTAAAATAAAATTATTCATACAATTGAGGAACACAACTATGCATTCGCCATTCCTTTGCGCGCCCACAAATGCTCCACTAGATCATTTTGGAGCTGATCATGTTTAGCTTCATCTCGGATCTCCATGTGCATGTTGATGAAATCTGTCCAATCCGCTGGCACATTGTGATCGACATCGGCGAGAGGCCCCTGAAACTCATATGGAAGAGGATCATGCACTGGATTTGCACGCTCATCCTCAAGAATCATGTTGTGCATGATCACACATGCGTTCATGACCTCCCTCATCTGCTCGGTGGACCAAGTGAGAGCAGGGTACTGAACAATGGCAAACCTCTGCTGGAGCACTCCAAATGCACGCTCGACATCCTTCCTCATGCTCTCTTGTGCCGAGGCAAACCAAGATCTCTTGTTGCCTAGAGGGTTGGCGATTGTCTTCACAAATGTCGACCACCTTGGATAGATGCCATCCGCTAGGTAGTACCCCTTGCTGTATTGGTGGCCATTGATCTCATAGTTCACTTGCGGAGCATGGCCTTCCACAAGTTTGGCAAACACAGGAGAGCGCTGCAGCACATTGATGTCATTGTGAGACCCCGCCATGCCAAATCCAAGTCTCATGGTCGGCCACTGCCTCAAGGATCACGCTGCAAACTCTGTGATGGCCCCCTTTGTATAGACCTTGCCAGCCAAATGGACAGTTCTTCCAGCTCCAATGCATGCAATCGATACTTCCAAGCATGCCAGGAAAGCCTCTTGCTTCATTCGTTGCCAAGATCCGAGCTGTTTCCTCCTCATTTGGTCCTCTCAAGTAATCTGGGCCAAATACAGCTACTATCGCCTTGCAGAATCTGTACATGGCTTTGATCGCCGTGGACTCTGACATGCGAAGATAGTCGTCCTGACCATCTGCAGGGGCTCCATATGTGAGCATCCTCATAGCAGCAATGCACTTCTGAAGTGACGAGAAACCAATCATCCCCACAGCATCTTTCTTTATCTTGAACCAGGGGTCATGCTCCCGCACATTCTGCACCAACTTGTGGAACAATCGTCTGCTCATCCGAAATCCGCGACGAAAATCAGACGCATCGAACCTTGGCACCTCGTTGAAGTAGTCGGCGAAGAGCATTGCATGCCCCTCCAGCCTCATCCTAAGCTTGGTCTTTCTCCTCCCAGGCTTGGAGCCTCCTCGCTTTGGTTCGGCATTGGCGTCCTCGTCGGCTTGAAGCTTTGCAAGGCAACCAAGAATGGCCATACACTCATCTTCCTCGGCGTCGATCTCGGCTTCTTCCTCCATGAGTAGGAGCGCCATCGCCTCATCGTCGATGTCCATCTGTTGGAAATGAATAATGATCAAACAACTGGTCACCGGCGAGCGGCGAGACAAGGTTTTATGAAGAGAGCGCCTACCGGGCAAAACGCCGAACACCTTCGGGGCGAGGTGTACACCCGAGGTCGCCGGGGGTGGCAGACGAGGCGGCGAGCTCCTGCGCGGCATTGCGGGGCCGGCGGCGGGGTAGAGGGGCGGTGGGGGCTGTGGGGCGACGTTTTTTTTGGCTCTACTATGGTTGCGCCGCCGGGTGGCGCGGCGGGGTGGGAGCGGCGACGCGAACGGTGGCTGCGGGGAGAAGTGCGAGTGGACAGCGAAGGACGGCTCCCATGCAGCGACTTTTCTTTTTTGGAGCCTGCACTAGTAGAAAAACGAGTATTAGAGACGGGGGCTAGAGGCGGTTTTTCCATTGAAAAAAAGAAGAGGCTCACATATGCCACATCTCAGCCGGTTATTCTGTAAAAACTGCCTCTGAAAGAAACGGCCGGCTCCTATATTATCGTTTCCGCAGCGGGTTAAGTTTAAAACCGCTGAGTATAATTCCGGGGTTCCTATACGGCGCGTAGGTCGCCCGCTAGCGAGTGGGCGCGTACCCCCCTGAGCGTCCGCAGCTTTTTGGGCCGGCCCATATAGGGATTCCTCCCCACCGGTTTTGGGAAGGTTCTAGAACCTTCCCAGAACTGGTTTTTTCTTGTTTATTTTTACCGGTTTTTTATTTTCTATTTCCTTTTTCTTTTTACCTTTTCTGATTAATTTTTTTCTTTTTCTCTTTTCTTTAATGTTCTGTTTCTCTTTTTCTGAAATCGTGAACATTTTTTTTTTTGAAATCGTGAACATTTTTTGAAATCATGAACATTTTTCTTTTTCTCTTTTCTTTAATATTCTGTTTCTCTTTTTTTGAAATCGTGAACATTTTTTTGAAATCGTGAACATTTTTCTTTTTCTCTTATCTTTAATGTTCTGTTTCTCTTTTTTTGAAATCGTGAACATTTTTTTTAAATCATGAACATTTTTTTGAAATCGTGAACATTTTTTGAAATTGTGAAATTTTTTCTTTTTCTCTTTTCTTTAATGTTCTGTTTCTCTTTTTTTGAAATTGTGAACATTTTTTTTGAAATCGTGAACATTTTTCTGAAATCGTGAACAGTTTTTGAAATCGTGAACATTTTTTTGAAATCGTAAACATTTTTTGAAATTATAAACATTTTTTGAATAGACGAACATTATTTTTGAAATTGCGAACATTTCTTGAATCCTTGAGAATTTATCATTTCCTGAAAAAATTTCAAATTGTGAACAATTTTTGAATTCACGAATAATTGGACAATTTGTAACTTTTTCTGAAATGCTAATTGTATTTAAAAACAAAATAAAGCTGAAAACAGAAAAAAGGCTAAAAAACAAGGGGCTCCCCGCGCCAACACATGGGCCGGCCCATGAGGGCGCGCGGGGGAGCAGGGAGGGTACGCGCTCCCGTGGCTGCGGGCGCGTACCGCGCTGTATAGGCGCTCCCGTATAATTCGGTAGCCGGGCGTGAAAATAGGCCGGCGCCGATATTACTCAGGACGCAGACGGTTAAATAAATGGGCCGCCTCCAATAGTACGAGCGGCGGGCCAGAAACACAGCAGACTCTGAAAATATTTGAATCCGCGTTGGCCATACTATAAAACCGGTTGAGGCCTGCCACACTGAGATCTCGCGCGCATCCACCAGGAGGCCAGTTCAAAAAAAAAATCCGGAGTTGCATGAACCGGAGGTTCCGACCATGTAATTACGACTGTATCACCGATAGTCTGCGATATCTGAAAGGTGCCTCTAGTTTTCCCTTAATAGGAATCGTGCCACTAATGTCTACCAGGTCATTACTGTTATACCACTTGACGGTGGTGGCCTTACAAGTGGGCCCCGCCTCTCGTCATATTCATCTCTACCGCCGCCATCATTCAGACACTCGTCCCTTGACCTCATTCGAGGATCCGAGGCCGCAATTTTGTCTACTTTTTTCCATTTTTGGGTCACGCCACTCCTCCCCTCCTACCCATCTCCGGCGCTCCTCGATTGGGGGCGTCGAACTCCGCTGCCGCGTGCTGGCGTGCCACCGGCCATCCGCGGCCGCCTGCTGCCGTCTGCTCTGCTCTGGCCAGCGGTCCAAACTTTCAGCACAGGATCTGGGCACGGATGGACCCTGCAGGGTTGGACATCGTGGGCGGGGCCGTCACAGATGTAGAGGACGCGGGCAGCCGAGCTTTGCAGTTATGGAGTCCGGTGAAACAGGCGTTCGTCGGCCTCAATGGGTAAGAACTGAAATATATGCCACATCTTTCTTTAATTTTTAGATATTGGAATGAATCCGAGACTAATTGTGATGGTATGCGCTACTTACTGTAGGACGTCAGGTGCATCCGGATTTCTGCTGAAGATTCGGCACGGGTGTCAAATAGAAACTCTGCCCGACGGTAGAATAACGGTTAGCGCCGGTTTTGATTATCAACTGACAGTAGACGCAACAGAACTAACTTTAAAGGACTTGCGCATGGAATTTGGGAAGTTCCCGTGTGCGCAAAACGAGGAATTCGTGGTTAGATACTATGACAGGAAGTTGGACAATTTTGTAGAGGTTGGCTCTGATGAGGCTTTGGCCCTGATGTGGGGTAAACACTTGGCTATTAGGACAGTCTTGATGTCGGTCCATATTGTTAACTGATACGTCTCAAACGTATCCACTTTTTCAAACACTTTTGCTGTTGTTTTTCTCTCTAATTTGTATAATTTGATTGGAACTAACACGGACTAACGCTGTTTTCAGCAGAATTACCATGGTGTCTTATTTTTGTGCAGAAATAAAGTTTCGCAGAAAATTCCCAAAAAATTACATAAAAAGTTTTGGACCGAAAGACTGCCGAAGCCAGAAGGGGGCCACCAGGGGCCCCATGATGTCGCTTGAAGCTAAGTCGGCATTTCCCCAAAGAGGAAGGGATGATGCAGCACAGCGGCGGTAGGTATTTCCCTCAGATGTGAAACCAAGGTTATCGAACCAGTAGGAGAACCAAGCAACACAACATAAACAGCACCTGCACACAAATAACAACTTCTCGCAACCCGACGTGTAAAAGGGGTTGTCAATCCCTTTCGGGTAGCGGCGCCCCAAGATGGGCAAACGGACGTGAGATAAATTGTAGTAGATTGATAGATCGAACGCCAAATAAAATAAATAGGAATAAAACGCAGCAAGGTATTTTTGTATTTTTGGTTTAATAGATCTGAAAATAAATGCAAAAGAAAAGTAGATCGCAAAGGCAAATAATATGAGAAAGAGACCCGGGGGCCGTAGGTTTCACTAGTGGCTTCTCTCGAGAAAAATAGCAAACGGTGGGTGAACAAATTACTGTTGGGCAATTGATAGAACTTCAAATAATCATGACGATATCCAGGCAATGATCATTACATAGGCATCACGTCCAAGATTAGTAGACCGACTCCTGCCTGCATCTACTACTATTACTCCACACATCGACTGCTATCCAGCATGCATCTAGTGTATTAAGTTCATGGAAAAACAGAGTAATGCAATAAGAACGATGACATGATGTAGACAAGATCTATCTATGTAGAGATAGACCCCATCATTTTATCCTTAGTAGCAACGATACATACGTGTCGGTTCCCCTTCTGTCACTGGGATCAAGCACCGTAAGATCGAACCCACTACAAATCACATCTTCCCATTGCAAGATAAATAGATCAAGTTGGCCAAACAAAACCAAAATATCAGAGAAGAAATACGAGGCTATAAGAGATCATGCATAAAAGAGATCAAAGAAACTCCAATACTTTCATGGATATAAAAAGATAGATCTGATCATAAACTCAAAGTTCATCGATCCCAACAAACACACCGCAAAAGAGTTACATCATATGGATCTCCAAGATACCATTGTATTGAGAATTCAGAGAGAGAGATGAAGCCATCTAGCTACTAACTACGAACCCGAAGGTCTACAAAGAACTACTCACACATCATCGGAGAGGCACCAATGGAGGTGGTGAACCCCATCCGAGAAGGTGTCTAGATTGGATCTGGTGGTTCTGGACTCTGCGGCGGCTGGATGAATATTTCGTCGATGCCTTTAGGGTTTCTAGAATATTTGGATATTTATAGAGCAAAGAAGCGGTCCGGGGGGCACCCGAGGTGGGCACAACCCACCAGGGCGTGCCTGGGCCTCCTGGCGCGCCCTGGTGGGTTGTGCTCTCCTCGGGGCACCCCCCAGGCGCAGCCAGGGCCCATTATGTGTCTTCTGGTCCAAAAAAAAATCTCCGTGAAGTTTCGTTGCATTTGGACTCCGTTTGGTATTGATTTCCTGCGATGTAAAAAAACATGCAGAAAATAGCAACTGGCACTTGGCACTATGTCAATAGGTTAGTACCAAAAAATGATATAAAATGACTATAAAATGATTATAAAACATCCAAGATTGATAATATAACAGCATGGAACAATAAAAAATTATAGATACGTTGGAGACGTATCAGCATCCCCAAGTTTAACTCCTACTCGTCCTCGAGTAGGGAAGTGATAAAAACAGAATTTTTGATGTGGAATGCTGCCTATCATGTCATATCATATTTCTTTTCTTTATAGCATGGACATTTGGACTTTTATGTTGTTCAAAGCAATAGTCTAGTTTTGACATGATAATTTAAATACTCAAGCATATTAACAAGCAACCATGCCTTTCAAAATATCAACGCTAAAATAAGTTATCCCTAGCCCATCATGCTCAACCATTGATCCATTCATGAAACACACTCGCATATTAGCTACACCCAATACTCAAGTACAATCATATTGTGTGACGCCCCTGCTCGACACGTGCACTAATCATACACGCAAACGCGCACGCTCGAGATCAGAGACTCACGGGAAGATATCACAACACAACTCTAAACACAAATAAAACAATACAAGCTTTATATTACAAGCCAGGGGCCACGAGGACCCGAATACATAAGTCATACAAACATAATATCTGAGTACAGACATAGTTAGTCAAGTTTTGCCTTAAGAAGGCTAGCACAAACAACGATACAGATCGAAAGGCGAAGGCCTCCTGCCTGGGAGCCTCCAAACTACTCCTGGTCGACTGGCTCAACATAGAAGAAGTGGCCTCCGGGACTCTCCTGGTAGTAGGCATCTGCGGTGGCGTCTGGCTCCTGGTCTTCATCGTCTGATGTATCATCAAATAGATATGGGGGAAAAGAATAGCAAAGCAACCGTGAGTACTCATCCAAAGTACTCGCAAGACTGACATCAGAACTATACTAAATGCATTGTATCAAAGGAATGGGGATATAACTGTGGACTGTACTGCAGAATGCTGGAATAAGGGGGAAAGAGGCCTAGCCTATCGAAGACTAGCATCTTGAAGCAATCTTGCAGCATCAGAAGAGAGTAGAACAAGATAATATATAACAATCATAGTTTAGCAACTCCCTGAGATCCTTCCTCGACTATCCTGCGAGAAAGTAATCCCGAGAGCAGTAGTAACAGTTTAATAGGTATCATAATCAGTTTGTAGTTGTCATAGATCCGGGCACAACTCCAAGCGTCCTGTTACCGTGGACACGGCTATTCGAATAGATTACTTCCCTGCAGGGGTGCACTACTGTTACCCAACACGCTTGATCACATCTGGCCGGACACACTTGCTGGGTAATACCCGGCCTCGGGTGATCAACACGACGCAGCCCGGCCTACGACTCAACAGAGAGGTCAACACGCCGGTCTAAATCCTAAGCACGAAGGGGTCTTGGGCCATCGCCCTCCGCACTCCTGCACGTTACGTGGCTGGCCGGGGTGCAGGCGCGACACTGAACAACCCAGTGAAGTACCAGCCCAATCCGACAATCAGCCCGCAAGTAACCTGTGACGTCTGAAGAGCTTTCGACTGACACTACGACGTAGAGGGGCCCATACCCATTATCCCACGTGGTGGTAGTGTGTTAAGGGCACGACGACCCACTCAGATCAAACACCCAAATCCGTTAAAGCTCGGTTATTTTACCCAACACGCCACGATTTCCTTCGGCCGCACACCCTTGTTCCTGGTGATGTCCGGCCTCGGGTAATCGACACGTACAGGGTTCCTGTATTCAGACTTGGTATTGCATGATGCGCGGGTACTCTTGGAGCCGACCCGTCTTTATTGATATTCACTCGCGGGCACCCTTGGGGCCAGCCCGACTTTAACATTGGGCACTGTCGGGACTCAGGTCCATCTCTGCTGGATGGTACCACCAGCCCTTCAGCCCCGTAACAGTAATTAATGTAGTAGTGTAAGCATTTCCGCGATCCTCACCCAGAGTGATCACGGCCCGGTAACAAGCATGGCATACGGACAAGGGTGATGGCCACCGATGAAGAAGTAGCACAGCTAAGTATTTGGGTCAACAGTTGGGGTATCAATAACAGGCTACAAAATCAGGCTATGCATTGGAATATGTGCTATCGGAACAGTAGCAGGGCAATTCTAATGCAAGCATAAGAGAGAAGAGAATGGGTGATATCTGGTGATGATCAAGGGGGTTTTTTTCTTGCCTGGAAGCTCTGCTGAAGGGGCCTGGTCGTCGGCGACGTCGTCGTACACGGCGGTGTCGTCGGCAATCGCAGGGTCTATCGGGAGAGAAGGGGGAGAAGAAACAATAAATACATGACAATAATGCAACAGCGATGCATGACATGCCTAAATGATATGCAGAGGTGTTCTACTGCCTAACTAAATGATTTAGTTAATTTAGGAATTTGTTTGGATTTATTTTACTAAAGTGAGTCACTATTCATTTATCAGATACGGGCAAAATGTTTCATATTCGGTATGTTAGAGGGGTGTGGCAGACATGTGGATAGGTTATTCAAATTCTACACATTTTTCTGATCGTTTTACATATATAAATTATTTTAATCCGAGTTACGGTTTAAAAGATATGAATTTTCAAAGTTTTATTAATTTTCTGGAATTATTTAAATTATTTAATTTAACATTATCCGGAACAGTAATAGCTGACGTCAGCATGACATCACTGTGACGTCAGCAGCCAACAGTTGACTTTGACTGGTCAATCTGACCAGTGGGACCCACATGTCATACTCAGTAGTTTAAACAGAGTTAATTATTTTAAACTAATCCTAATTAGTGGCAGTGGACCCACATGTCAGTGTCACATCTTAATTAACAGATTAATTAAATTAGTTATTTAGTTAACTAATTAGGTGGGGCCTACGTGTCATTGACTGGTCAAACCCAGTCAGCAGTTTGACTGGCCAAAGGGGCCACACGTCAGTGTCACATAGTGTTAATTAATACTTATCCATTTAAACAGTACAGTGGGCCCACATGTCATACTCTAATCTAATTATCAGGATTTATTTTAACAGTGGTTAATTAGAGACGGTGGGGCCCGATGTCAATGAGTGTTAGGGGGGGTTAGCGCCCTAATGACGTGCCACGTCAGCACAACCGGCGATTAGCCGCCGGTGCTAATCCAGCGGCGGCGGAGCTCACCGGCCGGCCGATTCCGGCCACGAGAGCTCATGCTCTTGGGTTCTCCGGAACCAGCGCGATGCGGCGCGTCGGATGATGGTGGCAGTAGGTGCGGGGGCGGTCGGAGTTGAGCTCGGCGACGAGGTCAAGTGGCGGCGGCGCTCGGGTTTGTTGGTGCGCGAGGCTGCGGCTCGAGATGGAGCAAGCGGACGCGCGAGTTGGGGTCGGCAGAGCACCAGGAGGCCAGTGGCGCACCCGGTGGGGCTCAAACGGGACTAGGGCGATGGCGGCGAGCTCAACAGCGGCGGCGACGGGCGGCGCCGCTCGAATCCGATGCTAGAGAAGGTCAGGGGGAGAGAGAAGAGGCGCATCCGGTGCGGCAGCTCACAGGGAGGTCAGTGGGGAGCTCAGGGGAGCCGGGGGCGGTCGGAGTCGAGGGGATCGATGGCGATGGCGGTGGCGATCCAGTCGGGGAAGGGAGCTCGATGCGCTCGATGTCGTGCAGCCCTCGACGAACGAAAGCTCGGGGAAGACGTAGCCGACGACGGGGGTCCTCCTGGGCATCTTGCTGTGGCTCGAGGTGGCCGGTGGCCATGCAGGCGTCGAGGCGGCGGCGACGGCAGCGTGAAGGTGTGCGTGGCAGAGAGCGAGAGGGGTGAGGGGGGGAATGGGGTCTCGGGCTAGGTTTCGGTGGCCATGGCCATATAGGCCGACGCTGGGCTGGCCGGCTGGTCAGTCTGCTGGGCCGCGGCCCAGTGGGGAAGGGGGGTTTTGTTTTTCTTTTTTTTTCTTTTTACTTATCTTTCCTTTTCAGTTTTATTTTATCCACTAATTTGTTTTTGTTTTATAAAATATACAAACAGCACCTAAATTAGTAATACTAATTATACCACTGCCACAATAACTTTGGCACCTAAATAACTTAGTTTAATATTTTATAATTTATAAAAGGCATTTAATTAATTGTTTTAGCTACTGTTTTTGGTTGCTAGAGTCACTTAAATATTCCCACAAATGTTGATCTTATTTTTATAATTGCTTGTGGACTACTTGCAAAATTATGAACTATTTAGTTCTACTATTTGGATAACTTTCAATTTTGAATTAGTTTTAAAATTGAACTTGAATTTGTATTATTCCCTAATTGTTTTTATAAGGCAAAATGATGATGACTTGGCATGATTAATTGGCATAACTACTGTTAGTAATCTGGGGATGTCACAAATCTCCCCCACTACAAGAAATCTCGTCCCGAGATTTAAGAGGTGGAGGTAAGGGGTATCTTCGGGATCAAGGATGAGCAGGAGTCAGATTTCGATCCTGTGGAACTGTGGTTAGTGTGGATTAAGAGTGGGAAGGCAGCGACATCTTGCAAGGTCACGACTGCAAGGTGAATCAGAGGACAATCTGTCAGCTATGTTGGCAACAACGTCGGTACCAAGGGCGGGAACGAAGAGAACCATCTTCCTGCTCGTTAAAACGAGGCAGACCAATAGGCAAGGTTCTCGTCCATCGATGATTTCTGGAATGTCATCAACAATAGTAACAGGGTCTTACTACAGACTTGTTCAGCGAGGTGTTTACCTAAGCAGTGAATTATTACTGTTTAGATCATATAGATTATCTGAGAGGTTAAACAGACCCATGGAAAGGAAGATGTGTTTACACACAAGATTTAGGAGTATATCCTTTTCCAAGGACAAGTAGAGCATGATATACATGACAGGACAGCAAGTACTTAACCCGTTAGACAAATGGGGTAAGAAGAATCACGATGTTTACCCATACAACGGTGTTTGGATAAAATGATCAAGAAACATTTAGCAATGTTCTTGTTGATGTTCAGAATACCTCAATCATGCTTCGGGGTAGCAATAATATGGTGCTCCAAGTAAGGATTGGAGTTGAAGATCACATGAAAATACTCAAGGAACAATTCCAGGGATAACATGAAACTTAAGGTGTAATCAAAAGATGTCCAAGTTTGGGTTGAAAAGAGGGCAAGGATGTTGTCGATGACAACACAAATTAAATAGGGCAAGGGTGGTATTATTCATCATGGATTCAATCCACAACTATAAAGAAATCAAAAGGTAGACGATGATCATGACACATTTTGTCGAGAGGTTTCATGAAGATGTAATCGATCAGCAACGACATCAAGCAAAAAGGGGTGGCAAAGCTAAAGGTCAACGGAACCACGGATATAACACAAACTCGGAATTAATCTGACTGTTCAAGACGAAACGGTATGACAAAGAAGCTCAACGTAAGTCTAGCTCATCATCGAAAATGGTGCTCCGGGAAGAAGGACCAGGTAGCACAGTTTAAAATTAAGATGATAATGATGTAGCCGATCAGGCTAGGAATGACATGTTTGAGTTTAAATTTACCAGCAACAAAGTACTAGGAGTACTGAACCATAGGGTGGATTCGATTCACTTATCGGTGTTCACGGTTGACATCAACCCAGAACCCGTGGAATGACTAAGACGGGGAAAAGTACTACTTCATCAAAAATTCATAAGGTGTAGTGCAATGGCACGACATCCTCGAAATAACAGAGGATAGTACTCAAAGGCGGAATAGAATAGAAGCTGAACTAGATCATTGATCTGCGGAAAGTGACTACTTTAACCTTGTCGAAAAATAGACGAGGCACGAGAATGGGGTTATCAAATAAGGTCAGCATGGTCAGAACCATAACTGCAAGGAATCAAGTTAAGGGTACTGAAAGAATTATACCATTGAATAAGTATTTTGCAAGAAGCTTCCGTGACGGTTTACATCGTTTCCATGGGCATGAACACCAAGCTCAAGGTCGACTCCCACTTTTTCAACGCATAACCTTTCATTCACTTCTCGCTTTCGACGAAGGTGCAGAGTTGAAACTCTATCTGACGAAACACTAGTAGAGTATAACCCGCATAACTTTTGGGTTCACACAGATTAGGGAAGGCATAGGTTCAACCCATTGGGACATTTTTGGAACCTATTCAACACAATTATAGGAGCAACGGATACAAGCTCGAAAGCAGAGGGCTGACGACACGGAGTGGATGATACAATTTACTAAAGGCATTTTGTATCAGGGGAAGAACCCAAAGATTTTAAATATGAGGGACATTGTCAGATAATAATCCAATCAAAGGATCAGGTGATCCATGAGGACTGGCGAGGTAAGGATTAAACAAATGGCCCCACATTAGAGTCCATCAAGAGAAGGGAGAATGCAAGAACACCGAGTTATGGAAACATCGGAATAACCAAAATATAAGATATAGTGGAATTATGATTTCCAAGTTAAAGGATCAGAAGCAGACGCTCGGATCAAAAGAGGGGTAAGTCGGATAGAATTAGATGGGCAATCAAACAAGGTTTGATTTGCCGAGAACCAGCCCAGGTCTGGAATGACGTCTGAGTCGGAAGGATAACTTCTAAGGATCAACTGATGATTGCAAGTATTCGCAAACATAACGGATCAAAGGCTCATAATGACGGTGACAAAGGTTGCTAATGAATATTGCTAGTCATATGGAAGTAACCGTAATACAGGCAGGCAAGATTTCCCAAAGCAATAGGTTGCACATGATTTTTGGAAGATCGGATAGCATTACGAAATATTTTGAGAAACACATGAACAACTGGGGATAAATGTATGAATGGCATTTATGTGCAGTTATCCATAGGGATTTATCGATGGTAAAGAATTGCAAGAGCGGTGGGTACAAGGGCCTTGGGGATTCTTTGGAGAGTGTCTTCCTAACCATTTGGTACTTCAAGAGTAACGGGCACATCTGTATCAAGTGGCTCTCCGGGGAGAAAATGGTTACGAGAACCTAGCATCAGAGTTAGCAAAATCTTTAACCCGAAAAGAAGAGAGTTCAGAGTCCCAGAGTAAAGGAGAGGAATAAAAGATCCTAATCCCATCCATGTGCAACGTGGGCCCGTAAGCCACACAACACTGTTAGTAAAATAGTTTTTCATCGTCTAGACTCAACTTCGACCAAGGAATTGGAAGGGGGCTTCCTACAGGCAGTCGGCTCTGATACCAACTTGTGACGCCCCTGCTCGACACGTGCACTAATCATACACACAAACGTGCACGCTCGAGATCAGAGACTCACGGGAAGATATCACAACACAACTCTAAACACAAATAAAACAATACAAGCTTTATATTACAAGCCAGGGGCCATGAGGACCCGAATACATAAGTCATACAAACATAATATCTGAGTACAGACATAGTTAGTCAAGTTTTGCCTTAAGAAGGCTAGCACAAACAACGATACAGATCGAAAGGCGAAGGCCTCCTGCCTGGGAGCCTCCAAACTACTCCTGGTCGACTGGCTCAATGTAGAAGAAGTGGCCTCCGGGACTCTCCTGGTAGTAGGCATCTGCGGTGGCGTCTGGCTCCTGGTCTCCATCGTCTGATGTATCATCAAATGGATATGGGGGAAAAGAATAGCAAAGCAACCGTGAGTACTCATCCAAAGTACTCACAAGACTGACATCAGAACTATACTAAATGCATTGTATCAAAGGAATGGGGCTATAACTGTGGACTGTACTGCAGAATGCTGGAATAAGGGGGAAAGAGGCCTAGCCTATCGAAGACTAGCATCTTGAAGCAATCTTGCAGCATCAGAAGAGAGTAGAACAAGATAATATATAACAATCATAGTTTAGCAACTCCCTGAGATCCTTCCTCGACTATCCTGCGAGAAAGTAATCCCGAGAGCAGTAGTAACAGTTTAATATGTATCATAATCAGTTTGTAGTTGTCATAGATCCGGGCACAACTCCAAGCGTCCTGTTACCGTGGACACGGCTATTCGAATAGATTACTTCCCTGCAGGGGTGCACTACTGTTACCCAACATGCTTGATCACATCTGGCCGGACACACTTGCTGGGTAATACCCGGCCTCGGGTGATCAACACGACGCAGCCCGGCCTACGACTCAACAGAGAGGTCAACACGCCGGTCTAAATCCTAAGCACGAAGGGGTCTTGGGCCATCGCCCTCCGCACTCCTGCACGTTACGTGGCTGGCCGGGGTGCATGCGCGACACTGAACAACCCAGTGAAGTACCAGCCCAATCCGACAATCAGCCCACAAGTGACCTGTGACGTCTGAAGAGCTTTCGACTGACACTACGACGTAGAGGGGCCCATACCCATTATCCCACGTGGTGGTAGTGCGTTAAGGGCACGACGACCCACTCAGATCAAACACCCAAATCCGTTAAAGCTCGGTTATTTTACCCAACACGCCACGATTTCCTTCGGCCGCACACCCTTGTTCCTGGTGATGTCCGGCCTCGGGTAATCGACACGTACAGGGTTCCTGTATTCTGACTTGGTATTGCATGACGCGCGGGTACTCTTGGAGCCGACCCGTCTTTATTGATATTGACTCGCGGGCACCCTTGGGGCTAGCCCGACTTTAACATTGGGCACTGTCGGGACTCAGGTCCATCTCTGCTGGATGGTACCACCAGCCCTTCAGCCCCGTAACAGTAATTAATGTAGTAGTGTAAGCATTTCCGCGATCCTCACCCAGAGTGATCACGGCCCGGTAACAAGCATGGCATACGGACAAGGGTGATGGCCACCGATGAAGAAGTAGCACAACTAAGTATTTGGGTCAACAGTTGGGGTATCAATAACAGGCTACAAAATCAGGCTATGCATTGGAATAGGTGCTATCGGAACAGTAGCAGGGCAATTCTAATGCAAGCATAAGAGAGAAGAGAATGGGTGATATCTGGTGATGATCAAGGGGGGTTTTGCTTGCCTGGAAGCTCTGCTGAAGGGGCCTGGTCGTCGGCGACGTCGTCGTACACGGCGGTGTCGTCGGCAATCGCAGGGTCTATCGGGAGAGAAGGGGGAGAAGAAACAATAAATACATGACAATAATGCAACAGCGATGCATGACATGCCTAAATGATATGCAGAGGTGTTCTACTGCCTAACTAAATGATTTAGTTAATTTAGGAATTTGTTTGGATTTATTTTACTAAAGTGAGTCACTATTCATTTATCAGATACGGGCAAAAAATTTCATGTTCGGTATGTTAGAGGGGTGTGGCAGACATGTGGATAGGTTATTAAAATTCTACACATTTTTCTGATCGTTTTACATATATAAATTATTTTAATCCGAGTTACGGTTTAAAAGATATGAATTTTCAAAGTTTTATTAATTTTCTGGAATTATTTAAATTATTTAATTTAACATTATCCGGAACAGTAATTGCTGACGTCAGCATGATGTCATTGTGACGTCAGCAGCCAACAGTTGACTTTGACTGGTCAATCTGACCAGTGGGACCCACATGTCATACTCAGTAGTTTAAACAGAGTTAATTATTTTAAACTAATCCTAATTAGTGGCAGTGGACCCACATGTCAGTGTCACATCTTAATTAACAGATTAATTAAATTAGTTATTTAGTTAACTAATTAGGTGGGGCCTACGTGTCATTGACTGGTCAAACCCAGTCAGCAGTTTGACTGGTCAAAGGGGCCACACGTCAGTGTCACATAGTGTTAATTAATACTTATCCATTTAAACAGTACAGTGGGCCCACATGTCATACTCTAATCTAATTATCAGGATTTATTTTAACAGTGGTTAATTAGAGACGGTGGGGCCCGATGTCAATGAGTGTTAGGGGGGTTAGCGCCCTAATGACGTGCCACATCAGCACAACCGGCGATTAGCCGCCGGTGCTAATCCAGCGGCGGCGGAGCTCACCGGCCGGCCGATTCCGACCATGAGAGCTCATGCTCTTGGGCTCTCCGGAACCAGCGCGATGCGGCGCGTCGGATGATGGTGGCAGTAGGTGCGGGGGCGGCCGGAGTTGAGCTCGGTGACGAGGTCAAGTGGCGGCGGCGCTCGGGTTCGTTGGTGCGCGAGGCTGCGGCTCGAGATGGAGCAAGCGGACGCGCGAGTTGGGGTCGGCAGAGCACCAGGAGGCCAGTGGCGCACCCGGTGGGGCTCGAACGGGACTAGGGCGACGGCGGCGAGCTCAACAGCGGCGGCGACGGGCGGCGCCGCTCGAATCCGATGCTAGAGAAGGTCAGGGGGAGAGAGGAGAGGCGCATCCGATGCGGCAGCTCACAGGGAGGTCAGTGGGGAGCTCAGGCGAGCCGGGGGCGGTCGGAGTCGAGGGGATCGATGGCGATGGCGGTGGCGATCCAGTCGGGGAAGGGAGCTCGATGCGCTCGATGTCGTGCAGCCCTCGACGAACGAAAGCTCGGGGAAGACGTAGCCGACGACGGGGGTCCTCCTGGGCATCTCGCTGTGGCTCGAGGTGGCCGGTGGCCATGCAGGCGTCGAGGCGGCGGCGACGGCAGCGTGCAGGTGTGCGCGGCAGAGAGCGAGAGGGGTGAGGGGGGAATGGGGTCTCGGGCTAGGTTTCGGTGGCCGTGGCCATATAGGCCGAAGCTGGGCTGGCCGGCTGGTCAGTCAGCTGGGCCGCGGCCCAGTGGGGAAGGGGGGTTTTGTTTTTCTTTTTTTTTCTTTTTACTTATCTTTCCTTTTTAGCTTTATTTTATCCACCAATTTGTTTTTGTTTTATAAAATATACAAACATCACCTAAATTAGTAATACTAATTATACCACTGCCACAATAACTTTGGCACCTAAATAACTTAGTTTAATATTTTACAATTTATAAAAGGCATTTAATTAATTGTTTTAGCTACTGTTTTTGGTTGCTAGAGTCACTTAAATATTCCCACAAATGTTGATCTTATTTTTATAATTGCTTATGGACTACTTGCAAAATTATGAACTATTTAGTTCTACTATTTGGATAACTTTTAATTTTGAATTAGTTTTAAAATTGAACTTGAATTTGTATTATTCCCTAATTGTTTTTATAAGGCAAAATGATGATGACTTGGCATGATTAATTGGCATAACTACTGTTAGTAATCTGGGGATGTCACATATTGCCTCCTAGTTGGTGCTTTTATAAGAGAGGATGGAGACTCAAATTCAAAATAAAAATTGCATAAAGTAAAAGAAAGGTTCTTCGCAGAGGGAAGTAGGGATTTGTAGAGGTGCCAGAGCTCAAAGCAAAAATTTAGAGATAAAAACATTTTGGGAGGTGTATCCTTCCCACCAACGAAAACGACTTAGAGTTCCCAACATTTTCCATGCTAGATATATCATAGGCGGTTCCCAAACAGAAAATAAAGTTTATTCCTTTTTCAACCATACTTTCACTTTCCATGGCTAGCCGTATCCACGGTTGCCCTCCATACCAACACTTTCCAAGGAATTTATTATTTGACAACATAAAGTAAATTCATTTTTCATTTCGGGACTGGGCATCCCTAATACCTTTGCCTTACTCTCGTGCAATGACAAGTGAATAAACACTCATCTTGAGAATAACACATCTAGCATGGAAAATATTAGCCACCCCTCACCGCTCCGCGAGCGAAACGAACATACAAAAGAGAAGTTTATTTTGAAAATTAGAGATGGCACATACAAATTTGCTTAGAACGGCCAAAGAATACCGCATATAGGTAGATATAGTGGACTCATGTGGCAAAACTGGTTTAAAGGTTTTTGGATGCACAAGTAGAGATCATACTTAGTGCAAAGTGAAGGCTAGCAAAAGATTGAGAAGCGACCAACCAAGAAACGAATAATCTCATAAGCGAGCATTAAGCATAATTAACACCGAATAATGCACCACAAGTAGGATATAATTTCATTGCATAATTATTGACTTTCGTGCTTGCATAGGGAATCACAAACCTTAACACCAATATTCTTACTAAAGCATAATTACTCATCAACATAACTCACATATCACATCATCATATCTCAAAACTATTACTAAGAATCAAGTTTATTTTGTCCAATGATCTTCATGAAAGTTTTTATTATATCCTTCTTGGATATCTATCACTTTGGAACTAATTTTAATATGTTGCTTTTGACAAGCTCAAACAAATATAAGTGAAGATCATGAGCATAATTTTTCTTTCTCTCAAAATAATTTAAGTGAAGCAAGAGAGAATTTCTTGAAAATTTTACTAACTCTTGAATAAATCTAAGTGAAGCAAGAGAGCATTTCTTCAAAAATACTAAAGCACACCGTGCTCAAAAAGATATAAGTGAAGCACTAGAGCAAGTCCATAGCTCATAAAAGATTTAAGTGAAGCAAAGAGACCAATTCTAACAAGTCATGACATAATTTTGGCTCTCTCAAATAGGTGTGTCCAGCAAGGAATCAAGACTTAAAACACAAAATAAAACAAGCAAAGACTCATATCATACAAGACGCTCCAAGCAAAACACATAGTATGTGACGAATAAAAATATACCTTCGAGTAAAATACCGATGGTCGTTAGAAGAAAGAGGGGATGCCACTCGGGGGCATCCCCAAGCTTAGTTGCTTGCTCATTTTTGGATATGGCTTGGGATGCTGGGGCATCTGCAAGCTTAGGATCTTCTTACTCCTTATTCCTTTATCCATCGTAAGATAACCCAAAACTTGAAAACTTCAATCACACAAAACACAACAAAACCTTCGTGAGATCCGTTAGTGTAAGAAAAATAAATCACTACTATAAGTACTGTACCAAACCAATTCATATTTTGTTTTTACATTATATCTACTGTATTCCAACTTTTCTATGGCAAAAACTCATCAAAGAAAACCATAGAGCCATCAAAATAAGCACACAACGCAAAGAAAACAGAATCTGTCAAAACAGAACAGTCTGTAGCAATCTGATTTGTTCGAATACTTATGGAACTCCAAAAATTCTGAAAAACAAGGACGACCTGGGTAATTTGTATATTAATCTTATGCAAAAAGAATTGGCATTTTATCACGCTCTGGTAAAAAATAATAATTGTTTTCGTGAGCTTAAAAGTTTATGTTTTTTCAGCAAGATCAAACAACTATCACCCAAGAAGATCCTATCGGTTCTACTTGGCACAAACACTAATTAAAACACAAAAAACACAATCATAACAGTAGCATAATTGTGCAAACACTCAAGAACAGAAAGCAAAAAGCAAAAATAAATTTTATTCATTGGGTTGCCTCCCAACAAGCGCTATAGTTTTACGCCCTTAGCTAGGCATAAAGCAAGGATCTAAGTTTTGTCATCCTTCTTCTTAACTTTCTTAGAGGTGTTTTCATCATGGGGTTTTGTAAACACAACATAAAACATATTATCCATAGAAACTTTAGCGTTCCTAAGTTGGTGTTCATCATAACCTTTTTGATTCCCCGCAACAATCCAAGAGTAATGTTGATTAACATTATTGAAAACTTGTTGGATTATATCTAAAACGGGGACTTCCTTTTTAAGATTCTCATCAAAGATTTTATTATCCCCAAGCAAATGTCTTAAAGCATAGTCACTATTGTAAAGAATTTCATCTATCACAGGTTTTTCACGATTCATACCGTAAAAATCAAAGATTTCCCTAGCTTCCCGTATTATGTAATCAAATTCATTCATAAGGACAAGGGTGGCCAACTTTTTAGCCCTAGGATTTTTTATAACGGGAAGCTCAAAAAACAATCTTTGCAAAGTAGGATGGGTATGAATAAATTTGCTTTCAAGTTTTAGAACTAGTGTTGAAATAGCATCCGCATAAGATCTAGTAGTTTTAAGTATAGGAGCATCATCAAGACTTAGATTCCCAACACAATTGAAAAATTCTTGGATACGTCCTTTTCCCATAATGTTCCCTTGCCCCAAGATAAAAATTTTAGCATCCAAATTGCCCGTACGTCCAATCTTAGGAGTTAGGCCATCATCTGTTGGTGCAATACCGAAATCACTCATGATTGCAAGCAAAAGATAGATCTGACAAGAAAACGGCGAACGGAAAAGAGAGGCGAATAAAATGGTAAATTTTTGTGAAGTGGGGTAGAGGAAAACGAGAGGCAAATGGCAAATAATGTAAATTGCGAGGAGATGAGATTTGTGATTAGGAACCTGGTATATGTTGAAGATCCTCCCCGGCAACGGCGCCAAAAATTCCTTTTGATGTCGCTTGAAGCTACATCGGTATTTCCCCAAAGAGGAAGGGATGATGCAGCACAGCGGCAGTAGGTATTTCCCTCAGATGTGAAACCAAGGTTATCAAACCAGTAGGAGAACCAAGCAACACAACGTAAACAACACCTGCACACAAATAACAACTTCTCGCAACCCGACGTGTAAAAGGGGTTGTCAATCCCTTTCGGGTAGCGGCGCCCCAAGATGGGCAAACGGACGTGAGATAAATTGTAGTAGATTGATAGATCGAACGCCAAATAAAATAAATAGTAATAAAATGCAGCAAGGTATTTTTGTATTTTTGGTTTAATAGATCTGAAAATAAATGCAAAAGAAAAGTAGATCGCAAAGGCAAATAATATGAGAAAGAGACCCGGGGGCCGTAGGTTTCACTAGTGTCTTCTCTCGAGAAAAATAGCAAACGGTGGGTGAACAAATTACTGTTGGGCAATTGATAGAACTTCAAATAATCATGACGATATCCAGGCAATGATCATTACATAGGCATCACGTCCAAGATTAGTAGACCGACTCCTGCCTGCATCTACTACTATTACTCCACACATCGACCGCTATCCAGCATGCATCTAGTGTATTAAGTTCATGGAAAAATGGAGTAATGTAATAAGAACAATGACATGATGTAGACAAGATCTATCTATGTGGAGATAGACCCCATCGTTTTATCCTTAGTAGCAACGATACATACGTGTCGGTTCCCCTTTTGTCACTGGGATCAAGCACCGTAAGATCGAACCCACTACAAAGCACCTCTTCCCATTGCAAGATAAATAGATCAAGTTGGCCAAACAAAACCCAAATATCAGAGAAGAAATACGAGGCTATAAGAGATCATCAATAAAAGAGATCAAAGAAACTCCAATACTTTCATGGATATAAAAAGATAGATCTGATCATAAACTCAAAGTTCATAGATCCCAACAAACACACTGCAAAAGAGTTACATCATATGGATCTCCAAGAGACCATTGTATTGAGAATTCAGAGAGAGAGATGAAGCCATCTAGCTACTAACTACGGACCTGAAGGTCTACAAAGAACTACTCACACATCATCGGAGAGGCACCAATGGAGGTGGTGAACCCCATCCGAGATGGTGTCTAGATTGGATCTGGTGGTTCTGGACTCTGCGGCGGCTGGATGAATATTTCGTCGATGCCTTTAGGGTTTCTAGAATATTTGGGTATTTATAGAGCAAAGAGGCGGTCCGGGGGGCACCCGAGGTGGGCACAACCCACCAGGGCGCGCCTGGGCCTCCTGGCACGCCCTGGTGGGTTGTGCTCTCCTCGGAGCACCCCCAGGCGCAGCCAGGGCCCATTATGTGTCTTCCGGTCCAAAAAAAATCTTCGCGAAGTTTCGTTGCATTTGGACTCCGTTTGGTATTGATTTCCTGCGATGTAAAAAAACATGCAGAAAACAGCAACTGGCACTTGGCACTATGTCAATAGGTTAGTACCAAAAAAATGATATAAAATGACTATAAAATGATTATAAAACATCCAAGATTGATAATATAACAGCATGGAACAATCAAAAATTATAGATACGTTGGAGACGTATCACCCCACCAGGGGAGCAGGCGACCCCACCACGCGGCTGGGGAGGACCCACGCCTGGGGGGCGCCCTCTCCCCTCAGGCACCGCCTTCCGACGCCACTTCGCCTATATTTTTCCTCCTTACCTAAAAACGAAGACCCCCGGAGGATTTTTCCAAAAACACTTCTGAGCTCCGCCGCCAACTAAAACCCTTATTCGGGGGACAGAAACTCCGTTCTGGCACCCTGCCAGGACGGGGATTTGGAGGAGATCGTCACCATCGTCATCACCAACGCCTCTCCATCAACCATCCATGATTCCTCCATCCATGTGTGAGTAATTCCCTGCTGTAGGCAAAGGGGATGGTAGGGATTGGATGAGATCGTTCATGTAATAGTCTTCAGATAGTCAGGGCATGATGCCTAGTACCCTCTATATGTGTTGATCATCGATTGCTACAACTTTGTTATGCTTAATGCTTGTCACTTTGGGCCCGAGTGCCATGATTTCAGATCTGAAATATTTATGCTATCATCATTATATCCTTTGTTTAAAGATCCTATCTACAAGTTGTATGCACCTTCTATTGTCCGGAACCGACGGTCCCGAAGTGACAGAAATCGGGGTAGCCGTGAGTGGAAAGGCTGTAGATTGAGGAATCACATATGTTCATTGAGTGTTAATGCTTTGCTCCAGTGCTTTGTAAAATGAGTACATTAATTAACATAAGTTCCATGATTGGCCCCGCAGAAACGGGATGGTAGGACAAAAGATGTCGTGCAAGTTCTTCTTGTAAGCACGTACGACTATATAAGGAACACATGCCTATGTTTGATTGATACCCGGTTACTTTATCATGCTAGTATGCACATTGCCCTGCTGTACGAACTATTATGTGTGCGTTCTCATCCATGCAGCGCCCGTTCATCCGTCCCTAAGCCTACAGTGTTTTAATCCTGCTGTTTACTACAAGTTTTCCTCTCTTTATTAGTATTGTTTTTATTTCACCGTTGTTACTTTTTCACTACTTTCATCACTCTGTTACTGTTACTACTCACAAATTATTGCAAGCAAGCTTTCTTCCAGGTGTGACTGAATTGACAACTCAGTTTCTAAGCCTTATAAATATTCTTTCGCTCCCCTTGTGTCGAATCAACAAATTTGGGTTTTACTTCCCTCGAAGACTGTTGCGATCCCCTACACTTGTGGGTCATCAAGACTATTTTCTGGCGCCGTTGCCGGGGAGCATAGCTCTATTTAAAAGTTCACCAGGGAGTCATATTGTCTGCTGAAATTTCCTCTTCAAGATGGGGAAAACTACTGATCCAAAGGTTCCAATATTACCTTCCAAAACAAGGAGAGGTACAACTCTACACACTTCTGCTGCTCTTGATTCACCTACTGTTTTGAATCAACTTGTTACACCAACACAACCACCACATGCTTCACATGTTACTTCTGCTGTGTCTGAGACTGTTTCTGATGAATTTGATGATGCTTCTACTGTGCTTGATGAAACTGGTTCACTTGGTCCTTTTCTTGAAACTCAAATTGCCAAAGCTAAAGAAACTGAAAATGCTGAAAAATGTCATGCTACACCTATTACTACACCTATTAGTTCACCTATGGAATCACCAATTGTTTCACCTGAGCAAAGAAATTATGGTAGTAGCTATCCTGAAGATGCTTATGTTGATGTTAATGATGATTTTATGAGAGCTTATATGGACTGTGATACTTCTAGAGATCCTGATGCAATGAAAAAACTTCTTGAAAAATATGCTATGAGTTATACTTTTACTCCTGATCCTGAGTTTGCCACTTCTCCTATATGCATAAAAGATGCTGATTATGAATTTTCTGTTGATCTTTCACTTATATCTAATGTTGAAGCTGAACCTTTTTGTGGTAATGAGAATGATAGTGCTATTGAACACATAAGCAAACTTTCTGGTCTATGTTTAGTACTTTCCACAGAAAAGAAGAAACAACTATATTACTTGACAAAGTTATTTCCTTTCTCATTAAAAGACAAAGCTAAAACTTGGTTTAATAATTTGGCATATGGATCAATCAAACGTCCACAGGACTTAATTAATGTCTTCTTTGAGAAATATTTTCCTGCTCACATGCAACATGCAGCTTTGCAGAGGATTTACAACTTCAAACAAGTTGAAGATGAGCATTTACCCCAAGCTTGGGGGAGGTTTTGTGCATTAATCCGAGGTCGACCTGGGCACAAAATCCCAAAGAATGAATTACTTGATATATTTTATAGTGGACTAACTGTTGAATCTAGGACATACCTAGATAGTTGTGCTGGTGGTGTTTTCAGGGAAAGGACACCAAAAGATGCTGAAGAATTAATATCTAAAATAGCCTAGAACCATGAAGATTGGACCCTTCCCGAGGCACCTCCAACTCCAACAACAAAGAAGAGGGGTATTCTATTCTTAAATCCTGAAGATATGCAAGAAGCCAAAAGGACAATTAAAGAGAAAGGTATTAAATCTGAAGAAGTCAAGAATCTACCTCCTATTGAAGAATTATGTGAGCCTACCACTCACCCACCTATGGTAGAGGTAAACTCTGTTCTTAGATTTAATGAAGGAGATGTTCCTCATGGTAAACCCCCTGATCAATGTTTAGATGAGTTTGATAATTTTATTATGAAACAAGGTTACTTTAATGATCATATGCGAAAGCAATTGTTAGATAATTCTCATATCATTAAAAATTTGCATGATGTTTTAGAGAGAACAACTAATGATATTAAAATGCTTGCTAAACATTTTCATATGATTCAAACTCAAATAGAACAAATTACTAGAGTACAAAATGATTTGCTTTTGGAAATGTCTAAAAAGGTTGATAAACATGCTTGTGCTGTTAAAACTAGAGGAGGTGCTTCCACTCAGGACCCTTTATATCCTGAGGGACATCCTAAAAGAATTGAACAAGACTCTCAACTAGTTGATAATGATGGTTCTAGTTCTCCTAAAAAGAAAAAGAAACATAAAAAAAGTAGAGAGTTAGAAGAACCTAGTAATGATAAAGAACTTCAGTCTGATCCTAATAGTATATCTATCTCTGATGCTGAAACTGAAAGTGGTAATGAACATGTTAATGAAAATGAGAAACAAGAGGCTCCAAACATAGAAGTAGGTGAGGATGAACCTGAGAAAACTGTTAAACATAAGAAATATAGTAAAGAGGACTTTATTGCTAGGAAGCATGGTAATGAAAGAGAACCTTGGGTGGAAAAGCCTATGCCTTTCCATAGTAAAAATCTGAAAACAAAAGAAGAGGAGCACTATAATAAATTTTGTGAATGGATGAAACCTCTCTTTTTGCAAATTCCTTTGACTGATGCTATTAAGTTGCCTCCTTATTCTAAGTATATGAAAGATATTGTCTCCAACAAAAGAAAAATTCCTAATGAGGAGATTTCCACTATGCTTGCTAATTATTCCTTTCAGGGTAAAGTACCTAAAAAACTTGGAGACCCAGGTATACCCACTATTCCTTGCTCAATTAAAAATAACTACGTAAGAACTGCTTTGTGTGATCTTGGTGCTAGAGTAAGTGTAATGCCATTCTCTCTTTATAAGAGGCTTTTCTTAGACAAGTTAATTCCCACTGACATATCTTTGCAAATGGCTGATAAATCTACTGCTATTCCAATTGGTATTTGTGAGGATGTTCCTGTGCAGGTTGCTGGTTGTTTGATATTAACTGACTTTGTTGTGTTGGAAATGCCCGAAGATGAAAATATGTCTATTATTCTTGGAAGGCCTTTTCTCAATACTGTAGGGGCTGTTATTGATTGCAATAAAGGAAAAATTACTCTCAACGTCAATGAAAAATAGCACACGGTGTATTTTCCAAAGAAGATTGACAAGAATTATGGTCTAAATTCTATTTCAAATATTGATATTATCAAAGTGGGAGAAATTGATTGTCCTATACATATTCATCATAAAGAATATCAAACCATTATGGTTGGGACAATTGCTCTCAAGGTTGAGGTAACTTAAAAATTATTGGAATATCAGAATTTTGTGTTGCATAAAATAGGTTTGGTAGCAAGACTTGATCAACCTTGCTAACAAATTTATTTCATAAAGCACAAGATTATGATTTCCATCGTTTTCTTTTTCTGTTCTTTTCATTTTAGGAAGTTTTACAAGTTTAGTTTAGCATTTGTTTATTGCTTATTTAGATTTAATAATTGAGTTTTAGTCACTAAAATTGCATGTAATAAAATTTCATTGAAAAAAGTCCCTGAAAAATTCACAAAAATTAAAATCAATTTTCCTTGAAAAATGAGACTGGGAGGTACCCGGGCATGCACCAGAGGAGCACCCAGGGGAGCAGGCGGCCCCCAGGCGCTGCCCACCCCCTGGCCGTGCCCTCTGGCCGCGTGGGGCCCACAGGGCACCCCCCATGTGGTGCTGCCTCCCTCATTTTTTCTCTCTCCCGAGAAACACTTCCACCATTGCCCAAACTCGTGTTCTTGCTGTTCTTGCTTGGATTTTTCGATCTCCTTGTTCAGCCCCTCATTTGTGCTGAAATTTGAGCCAATCAATCCTCGGTAAATGACTCCTCCGATTATCCAAGTAGAATTTTGAATGGTTTAGTATTTCTCTAGTATTTTGCTGCTGTAGGTATCATGTCTAGAGAGCTTGCATGCTTGATTTAATGTTTGTTAAGTAGTTTTGATGCATGCTTTAGTCCCTCCATGCTTACTAGTAAGTACCTTGCTCGTTTCCTCTTGTTATTTGCAATTTTTATGACATGAGTTAAAAATTTCAGAATTTGCAAATACGAATGGACTTGGCATAGGAAGGTTCTTTGGTAAGAAATCTAGCAAGACAAGGGAAACAAGATCCTCGGGATCGAACCCTCCCCTTCGGCCATCATATAATGAAGCCCAAAATCCACTTAATTATTCCTTGGATTCAAGAGATGTGGAGGTTCGCCCCTCATTTTATCCATGCTATGATTTTCTTCATAGCACAGGTATCCGTAATGATTTTGATGAACTTGTTGCTAGAGCAGGCTTGATTGATTTTGTGACTGATGAACGTGCACAACATGCAAAGCTTACCCATATATTTGTGCAAACTTTCAAATATAATGATAGTAGGTTTACCCCCACTGTTGAGTTCATGCTTTATGACCGACCCTACAAGATGGACTTGAGTGATTTTTGCAGGTAGGTTATGGTGTCCACTGAGGGATCGACAGCCAAGATATCGAGCGTACCACCGTACCTCAGTAGGCTTTATGGGGAATTAACCTTCGAGGGGAAAAATTCAGAGCATCCAATTCCCCGTTGTAAGGTATTTCGCGTACTATATTGCTAGGTCTGTCCTTGCTAGGGAAAATACTAGTAATATTACAAGTCTTGATTTAGCCACTTTTGTTGCTGCCATTTATGGAGATAGAACTTTTAACTTTGGTGCTTTGATTGCTCGCCGCTTACACTTGAATGGTAAGAAGGGAGTACTTTTTGGAGGCATCATTGCTTCTCGCTTGCATGCTGCTGCTGGTATAAGAGTTCATGATGATGATTATGAGCTCCCTGTTGCTAGACTTGATTATAACACCATGAAAAGTCATCAATTTATAACTCATGAATCTGCTTTTGATAACATGGTTTACAAATTATTGTTTAATGTCACTACTGTGGGGTATTGCCCTATTCCTGCACCTCTATTGTTTAACCGTGCTGCCAGGGGAGGATGGTCATTCCCCATGAGTGATCTGGAGGCGTACCTTGCGCCATTGGGATACCATCCGCAGAACACCGCACCACCACAGCAGGCGGCCGTGCCTGAGGAGCCACAGCAGGAGGGCCACCCCGAGGGTGGCTACGAGGATGACTATGAGGAAGGGTCCCCGGTGCAGCACCAGTATCAGGACGAGGGAGCTTCTTCTTCACAACAGTACGATCCTCCACGTGCGTCAAAAGCCGTGTGGGATCCATGGATGCACGCCGGATGGGGCCCCAATTAGGCCAAAAGCCTAAGCTTGGGGGAGTATGTTTTCTCACCGACATTCTATTCATGTTTGCTTATTCATTATGTATGCCGGTGTATTCGATGATACTTTGTATATCCATTTGTGCTTTCTTTCTTTCTTTCTTTCTTTCTTTCTTTCTTTCCTTTTTGCTGTTCTTGATAAAATGCAAAAACCCAAAAATATTTCTCTTTTGCTTTCTCTTTTCGTTTTCCTTTAGTTTCAGCTTTTGCTTCGTAGTTTTTGTTTTTCTCTTTCCACTAAAACAAAAAGACCAAAAATATTTTCCTTTGTTTCCATTTCAGTTTTATGCTTTAGTTAGCTTTATAAAACCAAAAACAACAAAAATATTTCAGTTTTGTAGTCCCTTTATCTAATGAAAACCCAAAAAGATTTTCCTTTCTTCTTCTTTGGTTGTTCGCAGATTTCAGCTCATGTCCATGGTGGCACTTGCATTATTTTCTCTTTACCATTCAATTATGCAAGTGAAAGGCAATAATGACGATGAATGTGAAGCGACATGATAGGGAAGCTGGTACGAACTATATTTGTTTTCATCTTTGTACATATGTTTATTCCTGCGATCATGTTAGCTTGTCTTGTTAAACTTTGTGCAATAGTGTGATTTAGTAGTTCATGCTTTCTTATAGGTAGTCTTAAAATAGCTAAGAGAGTCTATTGTGTAACTGAAATTTTAGCATGCTTGTTTGTTCATAATGTAGTATGGAATTGTGGTATCCCCCTCCAAAGAATTTATTTAAGTTTGACTTGGCACATGCTTACACATGTTTAAAGACTAAAAAGAAAAGTATGTCATGCCTTTATGATCTCTAGTTTGAGAGTAGTGGTGCCACTTCATATTATAATTAATAGTGTTTTGTCGCAATGCATGATTATGACCGTTATTGCTCTCTTAGTTTGTCGCTTCCCAGTCTATTGCTATCTTCCACCTGTACTGAGCGGGAATGCTGCTCGTGCATCCACTTCATAATCCGAAGTTATTCCAAAAGAGTCCACCATATATTCCTATGCATGGTATTTTACAACCATTCCAAGTAAATTGCTCGTGTGCTACCTTTAAAACCTTCAAAATTTATTCCTTATTTGTGTCTCTATTTTAGCTCATGAGGAAGTGGTAGATAGTTTATTATTTTCCCGTGTTGAACAGAACTCGACCTCTGACTTGCATGCATAATGTGCTTGTCCCTAATTTTGCAAAAAGAGCTGGAATAACGGTGCGCCCAGCCCACTTTACATGTCATCAATAACAAATAAACTCTCCTTCACACACGGTTCCTGAGAAATCAGTAAAACTTTAGTTAGTGATAAACAAAGGAGAAGAGGAATGTTCTCGTTCCTCTATGGGAGCCGCTCTTAAGAGTTCTGTTTGGCATGGGAGGTAGTGAATTGTCTATTACCATTCGTTGACATGAACATACACCTCTCAAAATTGTTTTTACTTCTGTTTTATAAAATAAAAAGCTCTAGCACATGAGTGATCCCTGCTTCCCTCTGCGAAGGGCCTATCTTTTACTTTAATGCTGAGTCTCCATCTTTCTTTGAGCACAACCAATGAGAGCATAATTGTCATTCTGAGTGTAATGTGCATTGTCCCAAAATATTATTAGTTGCATTATGATTGTGGTAGTACTATTTTTAAACTCCTGTATCTAGTCACTATCTAAACTTTGGAGGTGCTCTAGCATTTATGTTTTGCTCTACAATTGAGAAGCATTTGGGGTACCACTTTACCACACTATACTATGATCAATATAGGTTTGCTAATGCTTCATTTTCATAATATGCACTCTCAGTTCTTTGAGTCTTTTCATAAGTGAGCATGTTTATTAAGTTCATTGTTGCTGTAGTTTTGTCATGTATTAGCTAAATTGGATCGTATGCATAAACTTATGCACATCATATGAGCAAATGTGTTTGCCAAAGTTTTCTTTATCGCTCAGTTTCTCAACTGAATTGCTTGAGGACAAGCAATAAGCTAAGCTTAGGAGAGTTGATACGTCTCAAACGTATCCACTTTTCCAAACACTTTTGTTGTTGTTTTTCCCTCCAATTTGTATGATTTGATTGGAACTAACACGGACTAACGCTGTTTTTAGCAGAATTACCTTGGTGTCTTGTTTTTGTGCAGAAATAAAGTTTCACAGAAAATTCCCAAAAAATTACATAAAAAGTTTTGGACCGAAAGACTGCCGGAGCCAGAAGGGAGCCGCCAGGGGCCCCACCAGGGGAGCAGGTGACCCCACCACGCGGCTGGGGGGGACCCATGCCAGAGGGGCGCCCTCTCCCCTCGGGCACCGCCTTTCGACGCCTCTTCGCCTATATTTTTCCTCCCGACCTAAAAACGAAGACCCCCGGAGGATTTTTCCAGAAACACTTTCGAGCTCCGCCGCCACCTAAAACCCTAATTCGGGGGACAGAAACTCCATTCTGGCACCCTGCCGGGACGGGGATTTGGAGGAGATCATCGCCATCGTCATCACCAATGCCTCTCCATCAACCATCCATGATTCCTCCATCCATGTGTGAGTAATTCCCTGCTGTAGGCAAAGGGGATGGTAGGGATTGGATGAGATCGTTCATGTAATAGTCCTCAGATAGTCAGGGCATGATGCCTAGTACCTAGTACCCTCTATATGTGTTGATCATCGATTGCTACAACTTTGTTATGCTTAATGCTTGTCACTTTGGGCTCGAGTGCCATGATTTCAGATCTGAAATATTTATGCTATCATCATTATATCCTTTGTTTAAAGATCCTATCTACAAGTTGTATGCACCTTCTATTGTCCGGAACCGACGGTCCCGAAGTGACAGAAATCGGGGTAGCCGTGAGTGGAAAGGCTGTAGATTGAGGAATCACATGTGTTCGTTGAGTGTTAATGCTTTGCTCCGGTGCTTTGTAAAATGAGTACCTTAATTACCATAAGTTCCATGATTGGCCCCGCAGAAACGGGATTGTAGGACAAAAGATGTCGTGCAAGTTCTTCTTGTAAGCACGTACGACTATATAAGGAACACATTGTTAGGGCATTTCCCGCCTTAGGATTTTGGTGATGATGACAATACACTTATGGACTAATCGTGCGCCCTAGTTTATTCAGGTTCACCTTAATTGGCGCAAAACGGTTAGGCATTCCCTCTGGACGGAAAAGATCGAAGACGAAGTTTCCGACGCCTTTATTTCTTTGGTCGTAGGAAATCCGTACTATTAAGAGGGAATCCACATCGGAAGGTACTGGGTGAATCAATGCACGTACACATTCTATTGCACCCACGATATATCCTTCCGTTCGAGGAGAGAGACCCTCATATCCTATCTGTGGCAGTGGTTTTAGTAGCCAGCGGTTGTACCGCCTATGAAAGCGGTTGTACCGCCCGATCGGTTGTTCCGGCCCTGCACCGCTCCACTACCGGAATGCCTTCTGTAGTGGAGCTGTTGTTGGGCGGTGGTGGCCCGGTAGTTCCCGGACGGCTTCGGCGAACCGGTACTACCGGTGCCTGGAGCGGTTGTACCGCTCCAGACTTAGCCACCACCTGGACACAGGTCTAGCGGTTGTACCGCCACAACCACCGCCCCAACTACCGCCATGGGGTGACTCCCTTTCTGTTATGAGGCGGTTGTTGGGCGGTGGTGGCCCGGTAGTTCCCGGACGGCTTTGGCGAACCGGTACTACCGGTGCCTGGAGCGGTTGCACCGCTCCAGACTTAGCCACCACCTGGACTCCGGTCTAGCGGTTGTTCCGCCTCAACCACCGCCCCAACTACCGCCATGGGGTGACTCCCCTTCTGTAATGAAGCGGTTGTTGGGCGGTGGTGGAGCGGTAGTTCCTGGTTGGCTCAGGCCGACCGGTACTACCAGTTGCTCCACCGGTTGTACTGCTTGGGCATTTCTGCAGTGGGAACCCGTGTTTACCGGTTGTACCGGTGCTCCGAGCGGTTGTACCGCTGCAGTGTAAAAACTGCTGTAACGGTTGGATATTGGGGGTACTATATAAGTGAGTGGTTCCCCTACCTACCACTCACCTCTGGCCTCTCTCTCTCCTCCATTGTTGCCCTCCAAGCTTTCTTGCCCGATCTCTCTCTCTAGCCACTCAAACTTGTTGATTTGCTAGGGATTGAAGGAGGAGACCTAGATCTACACTTCCACCAAAGGAAACTTGATTCCCCCATACTTTCTTGTGTGGATTTTGTTACTCTTGAGTGTTTGAGCACTCTAGATGGTTGAGGTCACCTCGGAGCCACATTTCATTGTGGTGAAGCTCCGTGGTTGTGTTGGGAGCCTGCAATTAAGTTGTGGAGATTGCCCCAACCTTGTTTGTAAAGGTTCGGTCGCCGCCTTCAAGGGCACCACTAGTGGAATCACGGCATCTCGCATTGTGTGAGGGCGTGAGGATAATACGGTGGCCTTAGTGGCTTCTTGGGGAGCATTGTGCCTCCACACCGCTCCAACGGAGACGTACTTCCTCTCAAAGGGAAGGAACTTCGGTAACACATCCTCGTCTTCACCGGCTCCACTTGTGGTTACTTCTTACCTTTACTTTGTTATTACTTTACTCATATTATATCTTGTTCTTGCTTGTATTGAGATTGTTGGCATCATATAGGTTGCTCACCTAGTTGCACATCTAGACAACCTATTTTGTTGCTAACCCTAATTTGATAAGAAAAGCTAAAAATTGGTAGTTGCCTATTCATCCCCCCCTCTAGTCAACCATATCGATCCTTTCAATTGGTATCAGAGCCTCGTCTCTTTATTAAGGATTTCACCACCCGAAGAGTATGGTTGACGACGGGGAACGGGTTGAGGAAGTACCCGAGGCCGTGGAGTTGACCACGGTCACCCGAGACGTCTTAAATGAGGCTATGGCTTCACTTAGGACGTCTGTGACGGCCGAGGTCAAGTCCATGCTTAAAGAACTTCTTGAGGGGTTGAAGTCCACTCCCAATCCATTGCTTGTGGTTAATCCCACCGCATCGGTGTCGGAGGCCAATTCCGGAAAGGAAGCGGCTAAAGACTCTCAAACATCTTCCCCTCATGGTAAGAATGGGACGGGAACCCACGCCTCGGTTCCCCCTCCCCGGTCTATGGAGGACCGATTCCCTCACCTCATATAAACAATCATGGTCCTCCTCCTAAGCTTGATTTGACTAACTTCGCTAATTGGGTGTTTCGTATTAAGTCTCATTTGAATTATAGCTCAACTCAACTTTGGAGAATCATTGAACAAGGCTATTATCCGCATGACCCAAGCAACTTGTCCCCAAGAGAAGAAGTGGACAACCAACTCAATGCATCCGCCTTGTTCATTCTTCAAGCCGCCATGCCTCCCGAAGAGCTTCCTCACTTGCGCCCATTCACTCTTGCCAAAGATGCATGGGAGCATATCAACTCATTGTACAAGGGAAGCTCGAGCATTCAACGCTCCAACTTTGAGGTTATTCTTGATGAGGCCGATGAATTTGTTATGAATGAAGATGAAGATCCTCGTGAGCTTTACCGGAGATTAACTACTCTTGCGGTCTCACTCCGAGATCACGGGAGTAAGGACACGGATGACAATTGGATCAAGCGCAAATTCCTCAAGGCCATTATGCCCTACAACAAGAGCATGTCCTCCGTCATTCGTCAAAGACCGGACTTCCACACCTTGTCCTCCAGTGATGTGTTGGATGAGTTTATTGCTATGAACATTTTGAACAAGACCGCTGACAACGCACTTGCTCATGTTCAACGCTCAAAGAAGCCCAACCTTGCGTTGAAGGCCAAGGTAGTTCATGAAGAGGAAGAAGAAGAAGAAGAATATGAGGATGAAGATTGCCCCGAAGATACCAAATATGCTTACCACGAGCACATGGCTCTTGCGTCAAGACAATTTTGGGGCAACAAAAGAAACTCCAAGCCCAACTTCTCAAGAAACAAGACTAATGGCTCTAAAGGCAAAGGTCAACGTGTGAGAACTTGCTACAACTGTGGTAATGTGAGTCACTTCGTCGCCGATTGCCCGTATGAGAATAGGGAGGAAAATGGAGGCAAGCTCATCCGCAAAGACAAGGGCAAGTCCTTCCCAAACAAGAACAAGTTCAACAAGAAGGTGCCTCAAAAGAGTTTGGTGGTGCAAGAAGAGTACGACTCCGATGATGATGAAGATGCAAGTGGTGAAGGGGTTGCTACGGCCTCCATCGCCATCGCCACCTCTCCATCACCAAAGGTGTCCCTCTTCGACTCCCCCAACGATAACTCCATCACCACCCACAAGTGCCTCATGGCCAAGGCCACCAACAAGGTAACCTCCAACATCAAAACTAGCATTTCTTCCACTCCTTCGCTGATGAATTGTGTGGAAGAAAGTGAGAAGGCAAAGGTGGAGGAAAATGAGTTTGATAGGTTCATGGCCAAACTCAAAGGTGAGACCAAGAAGCACTTTGTGGCTCTCTTGGAACAATTAGGTGAGGCAAATGAAATCATAGATTCTCATGAAGAGACCATCTCTAAGTTGGAAGGGCATAGTAGAGATTATGCCGATGAGATTGCTGATCTTTCTAATGCTCTTGAGGAAGAGCAAGGTCTTAGAGTGGCTCTTGAGGAGACACATAATCTAGATCTTGCTAAATTAAAGAAAGATCGTGATCATGCTCAAGTTCTTGATAATGTGCTTGAAAATGAGAAGGCCGAACTTGGGGTTGGCCATGCTAGACTCAAAGAGGAGTTTGATTTACTTGACAAGGCTCACAAGGCCTTGAAAAGTGCTCATGCTACACTCAAGGAGTCTCATGATCAACTCCAAGTGAAGTTAACTAAAGAAATTACTACGTGTCCTCCTTTTGTTTTAATTGATAATGCTCGTACAACTAACCCTTGTTGTGAGCATGCACATCTTGTTGAGGAGAATGCCAAGTTGAAAGAGCAACTTGAGAAAGGCCTTGTCTCATGCATACAAGGTGAGAAAAACCTCAACAAACTTTTGAGCAATCAAAAGGAAGTTGTGGCCAAGGAGGGACTTGAATTTGCATCCAAGTCAAAGAAGAAGTCAAACAAGAAGAGCAAGACCAAGCAATCTCTCTCTCTCTCAAAGATACTTTTGTGAAAGAGGGAGAGAGTGCTCCTAAGAAGAAGAAGAACGAGGCGGTGGGTGGTAATGTCAATAGGGGCAAGACCACTCATCCCAACAAAGCCGGCGATTTTAACCCTTCTTATGTTTTATGCCGTGCTAGTGATGGGCATGTTTATGCCAAATTTGTTGGTTCTTCTTATGAGTACATTGAATGGTCCATTTGGGTTCCTAAGACCCTTGTTACTAACATGAAAGGACCCATTCAAGAATGGGTACCTAAAACCAAGCATTGATCTTATGTAGGAGTTTGCTTCCGGTGGGGTGTCATGGTTGCTTGATAGTGGAGCGACAAATCATATGACCGGAAGCAAGGACTTGGTGGTGGACGTTCAAGCAAGTTCATCTATGCCCACCCATGTTCAATATGGTGATGCTTCAATGTCAAAGGTATTGGGTCTCGGCAAGGTGGTCATCTCACCGGACTTGTCCATTGAGAAGGTCATGCTTGTTGAGACCCTTGCATACAATTTACTTTCCGTTCGTCAACTTGCTATTATGGGCTTTGCAACGTTCTTTGATATTGATACCGTGGCCCTTTTGTGGAGCAAGACTCTTAAAGTAGCTTTTGTTGGGCATGTCGAGAATGGTCTCTATGTGGTTAACTTCTCGGAGTGACCCACTAAGACCGCGACTTGCCTAATGGCTAAAGTTGACGTGGGATGGCTTTGGCATCGCCGTTTACCCCACGTCAATATGAGATCTTTGCAAAGTCTCCTCAAAGGGGACCACATCCGAGGACTAACAAATGTTAGTTTTGTCAAAGATCGTGCTTGCAGTGCTTGTATCGAAGGAAAGTTATATGAGACGGCTCACCGACCCAAGACCATTATCTCTTCAAAGAGGCCCTTGGAGCTCCTTCACATGGATCTCTTTGGTCCTCCAACATTTGACAGTCTTGGGGGAAGAAAGTATTGCTTGGTGATTGTGGATGATTATTCAAGATACACTTGGGTATATTTCTTCAAAAGGAAGAGCGAGACCCAACAAACCGTGATCGACTTTGCAAATGAAGCTCAACGTCAACATGATGCAAAGATATTGATCATTAGAAGCGACAACGGCACCGAGTTCAAGAACTACACCTTGGATGAGTTTCTTGGTGATGAGGGAATCAAGCATCAATATTCCGCACCTTATACCCCTCAACAAAACGGTGTAGCGGAGAGGAAGAACCGGACGTTGATGGACGCGGCAAGGACCATGATGGCGGAGTTCAAATCTCCGTACAACTTTTGGGCCGAAGCCATCAACACTGCTTGTCATGCATCCAATCGGCTCTACCTCCGCAAAGGCTTGAACAAGACTCCATATGAAATACTTACCGGCAACAAGCCCAACCTCACGTACTTCCGGGTGTTCGGTTGTAAGTGTTTCATTCTGAAGAAAGGTGTTCGCTTGTCTAAATTTGATTCTAGAGCTCAAGAGGGCATATTTGTTGGTTATGCTACAAACTCTCATGCTTACCGTGTTCTCAACAAGTCCACTGGACTCATTGAGGAGACGTGTAACGTGGAGTTTGACGAGAATAATGGCTCCCAAGTGGAGCAAAGTGGTATTTGTGATGTAGGTGATGAAATTCCTCCTCAAGCCATAAGAAGAATGGGTGTGGGCCAAATCCTACCCATTGAGGAACCCCTTGTGGCAGAAGGAGAAGGACAATGTTCTACGCAAGTGGAACCATCACCGACACAAGACCCACACGCTTCCGAAGAACAAACCGAAGGCCCTCAACCAAGTGATCAAGATCAAGGGCAAGATCAACCTCAAGATGATGGTGATGCACCAAATGATGCCCAAGATCAAGATCACGACACCGAGCAAGCTCAAGATCAAGGGCAAGCTCATGATCAAGAGCAAGCTCAAGATGACGCTCAAGATGTTCAAGATGATCCTCCTCAAGTGACTCCGGAGGAGCTATTGGAGCGTCGCGCCGCCAAGATTGCTTCCAAACTCGAGAAAAAGGGACATGTCTTGGAAAATGTCTATGGAAGCTTAAAGAAAGGGGTAACCACTCGTAAACAATTATCAAACTTTTGCTTGCATCACGCGTTTGTTTCGTGTGTTGAACCCCAAAAGGTACATGAGGCGCTCGAGGACACGGATTGGCTTGAAGCCATGCATCATGAACTCAACAACTTTGAGCGCAACAAAGTGTGGACATTGGTGCCAAGGCCAACGGAGAATCATAATGTCATTGGAACCAAATGGATCTTTAAGAACAAGCAAGATACGAACGGTGTTGTCACTCGAAACAAGGCAAGATTGGTGGCACAAGGCTACTCCCAAGTCGAGGGTATCGACTACGGTGAAACCTTTGCTCCCGTTGCTCGTCTTGAATCTATTCGTATGTTGCTTGCATATGCTTCTCATCATGATTTTAAATTACAACAAATGGATGTGAAGAGTGCATTTCTTAATGGTCCTCTTAATGAGTTGGTATATGTCAAACAACCTCCGGGGTTCGAGGATCCCAAGTTCCCCAATCATGTATACAAGCTCGATAAGGCACTCTATGGCCTTAAACAAGCCCCACGTGCGTGGTATGAGCACCTTACCGAATTGTTGCAAGACCGTGGGTTTGAAATTGGGTTAATCGATCCCACTCTTTTTACTAAGAGGGTTAAAGGGGATTTGTTCATATGCCAACTATATGTTGATGATATTATCTTTGGTTCTCCTAACCAAGCTTTTAATGATGAGTTTGCCGCACTAATGACCGAGAAGTTTGAGATGTCTATGATGGGAGAGTTGAAGTTCTTTCTTGGATTCGAAGTCAACCAAAGAAGAGAAGGAACCTTCATCAACCAAGCCAAATACACCCAAGACATGCTCAAGAGATTCGAGCTAAAAGATGTCAAACCGGCCAAGACTCCAATGCCTACCAAGTGCCAACTCGACATTGATCCCAATGGTAAAGCGGTGGATCAAAAGGTATATCGTTCCATGATTGGCTCCTTGCTTTACCTTTGTGCATCTAGGCCGGATATCATGTTGAGTGTGGGAATGTGTGCACGGTTTCAAGCCACGCCTAAGGAAAGTCACTTTGTGGCGGTCAAGCGAATCTTTCGATATTTGGCTCATACCCCAAACTTTGGCTTATGGTATCCCAAAGGAGCAAGCTTTGATCTCATGGGTTATTCGGACTCGGATTGGGCGGGAGACCGTGTGGATAGGAAGTCAACCTCCGGAGGGTGCCAATTCTTTGGTCGCTCTTTGGTGAGTTGGTCTTCGAAGAAGCAAAATTGTGTGTCTCTTTCCACCACCGAGGCTGAGTTTGTAGCTGCCGCAAGTTGTTGTGCACAATTGTTATGGATGAGGCAAACTTTAAAGGATTACGGTGTCACTTGTGACAAAGTGCCTCTTTTCTGTGATAATGAAAGTGCAATCAAGATCTCCTATAATCCGGTGCAACATAGCAAGACGAAGCACATTGAGATTCGTCATCATTTCATCCGAGATCATGTCAAGCGGGGAGAGATTGATATTATTCATGTAGGAACTCAAGAGCAACTAGCGGATATTTTCACGAAGCCATTGGATGAAGCAAGATTTCGCGAGTTAAGGCATGAGCTAAATATCATTGATTCGAGCAACGTGGCTTGAATCTCGTCACACCCCACCACACTCATCATGTTTATCTTGTTCTAGATGTAGGCATGGACATAGGGGGAGTGTTGTTCTCTCAATGAACTCTCCCTCCCCCTATTATGCCAAAATTAACCCAATCTTTCACATTAGCCATTTTTATGGTACTAGTGCTTCAAAGATGAGTTTTGGTCATGGGCCCAAGGTTAAAATCTTCGCGGTGCCATACCAATTGACTCAAACATAGGTGGCTTCGGCCACCGCCCCTCCTCTCTTTAAGGAGGTTTGGCTCTCGGTTGGTTTGTATTTGCTTGCTAGTTTCTTGTTAGGTCCTAGGTGTTTGTATCCTCCAAGTGTTGGTTTTTATTGTTTGCTTCTTGCACTCTTGGAGTTTACTTCACCATATTTCAGTGCCTAGTCTCCATCCCAAGCCTCCTCTTCCCTTAAATCTTTCTGCTCCAAATGTACACAAGTTGATTTCTTGGCATGGGTGGCAGTAACCGGGCGGTACAACAGGTTGTCAGGGCGGTTCTACCGCCCTGCCTTTTGGCTGTAGCGTCCCGGTGGTTCTACTGGTCACACTTTAGCGGTTCTACCTCTTGTGTCTGGCCTGTGCTTCCGGCCGGTACTACCGGGTGGTTATGAGCGGTACTACCACTGCCTGTCAGGCGACGGAAGTACCGCCCCTAACCACTGGGTGGTATCAGGGGGCGGTACAACCGCTCGTTAGAGCGGTACAACCGCTCCGCGGTCTGGGCAGGGTATTTAAGGGCGCGGGCCAAAGGGGTTTCTATTTTTCCCCTTCGTGCCCGTCCTCTTCCCCTGCCCCAGCCGCCGGTTGCAGTCCCCATTGCCCCAGAGTGCCCTCCGGTGCTCCGGATTCGTCGGTTCTTCATCGGATCCGCTCCGTGGAGGCCTTCTCCTCCCCGATCTCTTCCCATGGATGCCGGTAATGCCCCTTTTTATCTTGGTTTTGGTTTCAATCTTTGAATCCATCTATCTAGGGCATTGCGTGTACTCCCGTGTTTTTGGCTAAACTATTGGGTGGAAGAGATCATATAGCATTCCTCTATTGCTTGTAGATAGTTAGTAGTCGAAATATTGCATCTAGATTCAGTTTTCGATTTGTACCTGTTCTCCTGTGTGTGGAACCGCTAATAGCGGTACAACCGCTTCTAGCTGGCGGTACAACCGCTCAAGCGGTACTACCGCTAGGACAACCGGTACAACCGGCTTCACTGAACCTGTGTGTACTGTTTCTGCTTCTCTCTACCTACATGTAATATATTCCTCTATTCTTGTGTACATTCCTCTCATCTGTGCTGGGTATCTTGTGTGCTTCCCGTGTGTGTGTGCAGGTGGCTCTGGTTCTCGCTCTGCTCCTCGCCAGAAGACCAAAAAGAGAGTCCGTAGATGCCCCCGTCCTGCTGACTCTGAGGATGAACAGGAGGTGGTGGTTCCCACCAAGCCCACCCGCCGTGAGAAGTCTGCCGCTTCCAAGCAACGTGTGGCCATTCCTATGCACAGGTGGAAGCAACAGGACTGGGAGAAGTTCCGTCTGCAGAATCCGTATGAGGTCCCAGTTCATGCTCGTTGGAGCACACCTCAGTTCAGAAACGAGATGCAAGTAAGGATTGTGCATGAGCTATTCGAGCACAACAAGAACAGGTACACCAAGCAGTGGACAATTGACCTTGATCACTGGAGGAACAACATGGACTACTTTGGAGAGGCTCTTACTCTGTGTGAGGAGTTTGACTTGGTCAACATCATGTCAATCAACTGTGACTTCGATGTGCAGCTTATCCATCAGTTCTATGCCACCGTTCACTTCGGCACCGATGATGCTTGTACCCTATCCTTCATGTGCCGTGATGAGCTCTTTCAGGTGCCTTGGAGAGCCTTCTGCAATGCTCTAGGCTATGATGATATCGGGCTGGAGGGGAATGGTGGCATCCGTCCTCACGACAATGCCAATCCTATGGGCAAGGAGAAGCTTGCCCCCCTGTACATCCGAGGACGTGGAGTCATTGGTGAGTCCAAGGATCTTCAAAAGGTTTATGACATTATGCATCGTGTATTCGGCAATGTGCTGCTGCCCAAGGTTGGGAATCAGGATGAAATCTATGGCTATCTAGTGGATCTGTTGGTTGCTATGAAGACCAAGGCGGGGTCTGGTGCCACTTTTGATGTCTCTAAGTGGCTGTTCGAGGAGATGTACATCATGGTCTTGCACCGCAAGGTGCCCATATATGCTCCCTTTGTCATGTGCTTTCTGAACTCTGTATGGGCAGTCCGCAGGCCAGGAGAGCCTCTTACCTCTCCAGACAACCTCACTGTGCATGAGGTGAAGCAGTTGAGGAAGAAGAAACACGCTGAGCCTCGCTATCCTGCTGAGGACCCCGAGGATGTTTTTGCCACATCTAGTGATGAGGATTTTGAACTGGAGGCTGGGGCCAAACCCTCCTGGGTTGCTAAGCTCACAGCCAAGGTGAAGAAGACCTTTTGCTTGCAAACTCACATTCAGAAGAAGCTCTATGAGGCTCATGTCAATGAGAAGAAGGCCAGACGCAGACAGATTGAGATGATGAGGCACCTCAACATGCAGGTGGACAGTGGATCTGAGAAGAGCATCACTCCAGAGGACAGGTGGATCTTCGAGGGCAGCACATGGACTGACGATGAGGCCCCTGACCGTCCCGCTACCAGAGGCCATCCTACTACCTCTACCTCTGCAGCTGCCGAGGATGCTATCATGGAGGAAGACGATCCAGAGGGAACTGACGGAGGTGATCCAGAGACATCTGATGGTGATGATCCAGAGGAGACCGAGGAGTCAGAGGAGGACTACTGAGCTCTGGGGCATTAGCATCGCTCTTTTCCTTTTTGGTGTCTTGATGCCAAAGGGGGGGAGAGTTCTATTAGGTCTCGGGATTTGCATGGGTCTTTATTTGCATTTCGTGTCAGTTGAACCTTTTTGCTTCGAGTTGGTTTGGTTTGTGAACCTGTCGTGCGTGGAGACTATGTGCATGGTGTGAGACATGCGATCCCGATCTACTATCTATCTTATGCACACTATCTATCTTATGCACCTTTTTCGTGTCTCGTATGTTTGTAGAGCATGCTTACTTTTGTTGCCCTTATATATTGCTCTACTTCTATTCCTGCAAATGCATGCTTGTTGACAATTCAATTCATTTGCAGTCATTGGTTGGTCTATAAAATCTAGGGGGAGCATTGATCCTAATGTGAGCATTTTGCATTCCAAAAGCAAAATCAAAATAGTGCTCACATCTAGGGGGAGCCCCGTCTATATTTTATAGATCTCCGGTGCAATTCATGTGGTTGTCATCATCCACCAAAAAGGGGGAGATTGTTAGGGCATTTCCCGCCTTAGGATTTTGGTGATGATGACAATACACTTATGGACTAATCGTGCGCCCTAGTTTATTCAGGTTCACCTTAATTGGCGCAAGACGGTTAGGCATTCCCTCTAGACGGAAAAGATCGAAGACGAAGTTTCCGACGCCTTTATTTCTTTGGTCGTAGGAAATCCGTACTATTAAGAGGGAATCCACATCGGAAGGTACTGGGTGAATCAATGCACGTACACATTCTATTGCACCCACGATATATCCTTCCGTTCGAGGAGAGAGACCCTCATATCCTATCTGTGGCAGTGGTTTTAGTAGCCAGCGGTTGTACCACCTATGAAAGCGGTTGTACCGCCCGACCGGTTGTTCCGGCCCTGCACCACTCCACTACCGGAATGCCTTCTGTAGTGGAGCTGTTGTTGGGCGGTGGTGGCCCGGTAGTTCCTGGACGGCTTCGGCGAACCGGTACTACCGGTGCCTGGAGCGGTTGTACCGCTCCAGACTTAGCCACCACCTGGACACAGGTCTAGCGGTTGTACCGCCACAACCACCGCCCCAACTACCGCCATGGGGTGACTCCCTTTCTGTTATGAGGCGGTTGTTGGGCGGTGGTGGCCCGGTAGTTCCCGGACGGCTTTGGCGAACCGGTACTACCGGTGCCTGGAGCGGTTGCACCGCTCCAGACTTAGCCACCACCTGGACTCCGGTCTAGCGGTTGTTCCGCCTCAACCACCGCCCCAACTACCGCCATGGGGTGACTCCCCTTCTGTAATGAAGCGGTTGTTGGGCGGTGGTGGAGCGGTAGTTCCTGGTTGGCTCAGGCCGACCGGTACTACCGGTTGCTCCACCGGTTGTACCACTTGGGCATTTCTGCAGTGGGAACCCGTGTTTACCGGTTGTACCGGTGCTCCGAGCGGTTGTACCGCTGCAGTGTAAAAACTGCTGTAACGGTTGGATATTGGGGGTACTATATAAGTGAGTGGTTCCCCTACCTACCACTCACCTCTGGCCTCTCTCTCTCCTCCATTGTTGCCCTCCAAGCTTTGTTGCCCGATCTCTCTCTCTAGCCACTCAAACTTGTTGATTTGCTAGGGATTGAAGGAGGAGACCTAGATCTACACTTCCACCAAAGGAAACTTGATTCCCCCATACTTTCTTGTGTGGATTTTGTTACTCTTGAGTGTTTGAGCACTCTAGATGGTTGAGGTCACCTCGGAGCCACATTCCATTATGGTGAAGCTCCGTGGTTGTGTTGGGAGCCTCCAATTAAGTTGTGGAGATTGCCCCAACCTTGTTTGTAAAGGTTTGGTCGCCGCCTTCAAGGGCACCACTAGTGTAATCACGGCATCTCGCATTGTGTGAGGGCGTGAGGAGAATACGGTGGCCTTAGTGGCTTCTTGGGGAGCATTGTGCCTCCACACCGCTCCAACGGAGACGTACTTCCTCTCAAAGGGAAGGAACTTCGGTAACACATCCTCGTCTTCACCGGCTCCACTTGTGGTTACTTCTTACCTTTACTTTGTTATTACTTTACTCATATTATATCTTGTGCTTGCTTGTACTGAGATTGTTGGCATCATATAGGTTGCTCACCTAGTTGCACATCTAGACAACCTATTTTGTTGCTAACCCTAATTTGTTAAGAAAAGCTAAAAATTGGTAGTTGCCTATTCACCCCCCCTCTAGTCAACCATATCGATCCTTTCACACATGCCTATGTTTGATTGATACTCGGTTACTTTATCATGCTAGTATGCACATTGCCCTGCTGTACGAACTATTATGTGTGCGTTCTCATCCATGCAGCGCCTGTTCATCCGTCCCTAAGCCTACAGTGTTTTAATCCTGCTGTTTACTACAAGTTTTCCTCTCTTTATTAGTGTTGTTTTTATTTCACCGTTGTTACTTTTTCACTACTTTCATCACTCTGTTACTGTTACTACTCACAAATTATTGCAAGCAAGCTTTCTTCCAGGTGTGACTGAATTGACAACTCAGTTGCTAAGGCTTATAAATATTCTTTGGCTCCCCTTGTGTCGATTCAACAAATTTGGGTTTTACTTCCCTCGAAGACTGTTGCGATCCCCTACACTTGTGGGTCATCAAGACTATTTTCTGGCGCCGTTGCCGGGGAGCATAGCTCTATTTATAAGTTCACCAGGGAGTCATATTTTCTGCTAAAATCTCCTCTTCAAGATGGGGAAAACTACTGATCCAAAGGTTCCAATATTACCTTCCAAAACAAGGAGAGGTACAACTCTACACACTTCTACTGCTCTTGATTCACCTACTGTTTTGAATCAACTTGTTACACCAACACAACCACCACATGCTTCACATGTTACTTCTGCTGTGTCTGAGACTGTTTCTGATGAATTTGATGATGCTTCTACTGTGCTTGATGAAACTGGTTCACTTGGTCCTTTTCTTGAAACTCAAATTGTCAAAGCTAAAGAAACTAAAAATGCTAAAAAATGTCATGCTACACCTATTACTACACCTATTAGTTCACCTATGGAATCACCAATTGTTTCACCTGAGCAAAGAAATTATGGTAGTAGCTATCCTGAGGATGCTTATGTTGATGTTAATGATGATTTTATGAGAGCTTATATGGACTGTGATACTTCTAGAGATCCTGATGCAATGAAAAAACTTCTTGAAAAATATGCTATGAGTTATACTTTTACTCCTGATCCTGGGTTTGCCACTTCTCCTATAAGCATAAAAGATGTTGATTATGAATTTTCTGTTGATCTTTCACTTATATCTAATGTTGAAGCTGAACCTTTTGTGGTAATGAGAATGATAGTGCTATTGAACACATAAACAAACTTTCTGGTCTATGTTTAGTACTTTCCACAGAAAAGAAGAAACAACAATATTACTTGACAAAGTTATTTCCTTTCTCATTAAAAGACAAAGCTAAAACTTGGAGATATGCAGTTGGTACTTTCGCAATAAAAGTTGGGTTTGAGTATATTACAGAAAAGAGTGACCAGAAAAGAATGAGGGTTCATTGTAGGGAAACTAAAGTGTGCAAATGGAGATTACATGCATCTCCAATGAGGGGTGGCTATCCATTTCAGGTTGTAAATTTTTATCCTAATATGTTTTCATAATTGTATCTTTTAATGGATGTAATTTATACTAACATTACAATGCAGATCAAGGTGAACACCAAGGTACACAACTGTCCTAATACAACTTTAAGTGAGAAAATTAGACCTGCTTCAACCAAGTGGATTGCTGCTACTGTACTTGATTGGGTGAGGGAGGATCAAACAATTGGAGCATCTGAACTGAGAAGGAAGCTGCAGAAGAAGTTCAATGTGGTAATTCCATACCACAGAATGTTTGATGGGAAGGAGATGGCTTTGGACCTGATTCAAGGCAAGTGGAATAACAGTTTCCACATGTTGTATAGTTTCAAAGCAGAGGTGGAGAGGGCATCACCTGGGAGTGTTGTTGACATCGATTATGAGTTAGTAAGTCGAAAAATAAAAGTTTCAAGAGGGAAGAAGTACATGACGGCAGATAAGAGATGCTTCCAGAGATGTTTTGTCTGTCTGAAGGCATGCTGGAAGGGGTTTCTGGAGGGCTGCAGGCCATACTTGGCAATAGACTCAACTTCGTTGACTGGAAAATTCAGAGGACAACTTGCTACAGCTTGTGCTGTAGATGCACAAAATTGGTTGTTTCCTGTGGCATATGCTATTATTGAGGGTGAATCTAATGAAAGCTGGACATGGTTCATGCAGAGGCTTCGTGGAGTGATATGACACCCTCACGGCTTGGTGATCCACACTGATGCATGCAATGGGCTAGAGAATGTTGTTGATGTTGTGTTTCCTGGGGTTGAGCATAGAGAATGCATGACGCACCTCTTCAAAAACTTTATGAAGAAATTCAAATAAATTTTTTTTGAGGATAACTTGTGGTCAGCATCATACGCATACACCCAAGGCAGACATGATTTTTTCTTGCATAACCTGTATACACAGCCAAAGGTGAGACAGTATCTTGAAAAACATCACAACAAATTGTGGGCTAGAAGCAAGTTTGGTGAGTTAAGCAAGGTGGACTATGTCTGTAACAATTTGCCAGATAGTTTTACCTCAAAGATTAGGGACCTTAGATCACTAACACTGGTTCTTCTGTTGGATGCAATAAGACAGGCCATAATGGTGAAGATAGATTTAAGGCATAGAATTTGTGCAAGAAAATTTGTAGGGCACACAATAGTGCCAAATGTGGTTTTCTTGCTGAATCAAAGGACCAGGGCAATGCGAGGAATAAAGATGGGGGTGATTAGGAGTTCTAATACCCTAGCTGAGGTTTATGCAACAGACAAGCATGGAATTGAAAGAAGGTATCCTGTAGACAATGCAAACAGGACTTGTGCATGCAGAAAGTGGCAGGTTACTGGTCTGCCATGTCACCGTGCTCTATTCTTTATTTTAGCTGTGAGAGGTGAAGGTGCTGAAATTGAAACTTTTGTTGATCACTATTTTTCTGTTGCCAAGTTCTCTACAACATATGCAGAAAATATACCAGCAATGAGGGATCCGAAAGATTGGGAGATTGTCAGTCCAGGGTTCAAACTTGAACCACCAATTGTCAGGAGGCCATGCGGAAGGCCTAAGAATCTTATGATCAAGGCCGGCATTGATAAAGGTTCTAGGTTGGGAGTCAGGAACAACAAATGCAAACGCTGTGGTGGTTTTGGCCATGTCAAAAGGTTATGCGACAATCCTATTGAGATGCAGATTCACGATAATGCTCAAGTCCATGATCATCAAATGCAGGAAATACAACAAATGCAGGATGATGATCAAGTCCATGATCATCAAATGCAGGAAATACAGGACGATCATGGAGTGCATAAATTGCAGACATCAACTGAACCCTCCTCATCAGAGATGGAGAATACAAGGAGCAAGAGGGCGAAGAAGAAGAAATATGTGGCTGTTTCATCCTTGTATTTGTTAACAGATGAAGTGTAAGTCCGATCATGTGGTATTTGTGATAATCTCTGTTTTTTTCAACCAAAATAAAAATATATTTTTTGCAGTGGGACTTTGGAGACTACGCGCACTACGCAGGGCAAGAAGAAGAAGAAAAAGGCACAATAGAGGGAGATACTTCATTTCTGTTCAAACTGAGTACTGTATTGAACACTGGAAATGTAATAATGTAAAACAATGTAACATTTGTAATTAGGCCGTAGGGAGATACATTGTTGTAATTTATTGTGATTGATTCATATTTATTATTATTAACTTCAAAATGTTTTTACCGGACATACCGAAAAATTCCGGATCATCCGTACAAGAAAAAAACCTATAGGATATTGTAGAAAAAGAAAAATAAGCCGGAAATTATTTTACTTCACGTTATTCTCAATCTTAATGATGATGGCCACTAGATGATATCAAAACGATTGATTTGTTTAGCAGATCTTGGTTTGGTTACTCCGGAGTGAAGGTTTGAGTCTTAAGTGCCGGGCCCGACTGCATGCTGACCTCCTTGTGAATGACCTACCATTTCTAATTCGTGTATTGACTTGAACAATTTAACTTAAGCTTATATATCCAAAATATGGTACCATGCCAGAGGAAATCGATTTTTGACAAGATTTATATTTTCTTACCATTTTATATTATTAATGTGCTACAATATTGTAGAAAAAGAAAATAAAAGGGGGGGAATTTATTTTAATTCACTAGGTTCAATCTTAAGGATTAACAAAGGCATGTACACGAGATTAGCTAAAACGATTAATTTGATTAACAGATCTTGGTTTGGTTACTCCGGAGCGAAGGCTCGATCTTAAGTCCCGATACTTCATGCAGGCTGACCTCCCTGTGAATGACCTACCATTTTCTAAATCGTGTTTTGACTTGAAAATTTTAACTTAAGCTTATATATCCAAAGTATCGTACCATGCCAGAGGAAATCGAATTTTGACAAGATTTATATTTTCTTAACATTTTTATATTGTTATTGTTCTACAATATTGTAGAAAAAGAAATAAAAGGGGGGAAATTTATTTTAATTCACATTATAACTAAGTATACTAAGTGTCATAGGTTTCGATTTTTCTCCTTTTTTTGAGCCCGCGCGGATTTCTGTGGATTTTGCACGTGTCCTAGCGGATGCTCTATCGGGTCCGCAGCACCCGTTAGTGGTGCGGGTCGACCTTTCAGACCCGTTATGGTATGTGTCTGTTAACGGGTTCGTAGCGGGTTACCGGGCTCGCTAACGGGTCAGGTACGGGTGTGGTAGCGCTTCTGGACCCGTTAAGGGGGTCCTTACCGGTTCGGGTCTGACGTTCTGGCCCCGCACAGCTGACGTCGTTTTGTGACGTGTTCGTGACATGTTTATCATGGCCGTTTCTTGCTGGCTGCCACGCAGTCTGTTTCGATGTGGGCGGTGTTACGTGTAGGTGGGGTCTGGTCCTGTTCATTGTGGCCGTTTCTTGCTGCCTGCCATGCAGACGACTAAACATTGCCACCTGTTTCGTCTGCATTGCTGTTTGCTACGTGTTCGTTTGGTCCTGTTCATCATGGCCGTTTTTTGCTGGCTGCTACGCAGGCGATTAAACGTTTAGGTGGGGTCCGGTTTGGTGAATCATGGCCGTTGCTTGCTGGGTGCGGTGTCGTGCACGTTGCCAGGTGTTGTGTTGCATGTCTGCCGCGTGTTCGGTCTGTGGGTTGTTCTGGTGCCTTCGTGTACCGTCGTTGGCACGCCTTTGCGTTGCTCCGCTCTATATAAGGGTTGTTTTCTGTCCGCTGCTCATTCATTCTTTCTGCCGTGCTTCCTCTCGCTGTTTTCGTTCGTGCTTTCTGCCGGCGTGGTTGTCGCCGGGCTTGCTCTCGCTGGGTTTCGTTTGTGCTTTTTGCCGGCGTGGTTGTCGCCGGGCTTCTTCTCGCCGGCTTTCGTCTGTGCTTTCTGCCGGCGTGGTTGTCGCCGGGCTTCTTCTCGCCGGCTTTCGTTCGTGCTTTCTGCCGGCGTGGTTGTCGCCGGGCTGACTCTCGCTGGGTTTCTCTTCGTGTTCTTGCGGTTCGTCCTCTCAGCTCTCCTTCGTGCGTTTTGTTCTGCTGCTTTTTTTCCTTGCTCTGTTCGTTATCGCCGGCTTTCGTTCGTGCTTTCTGCCGGCGTGGTTGCCGCCGGGCTGACTCTTGCTGGGTTTCTCTTCGTGTTCTTGCGGTTCGTTCTCTCAGCTCTCCTCTGTGCGTTTTGTTCTGCTGCTTTTTTTTCTCTGCTATGTTCGTACTTCTTTGTCTGTTTTTTAGGTAGTAGCGAAGGAGAGGTGAGGTGTATCGGTGGAACAGAGAGCTACCGCGTGTTCTATTTAGTCATGTTTTTTTTTTTGGCTGGGAGTCGTTTTTGCCCCTGGCAGGAGTCGCCGATGTGCCTCTATTTGTTGGCAGTCGGCATCGTTTTTGCATTGTTGCTCTCTGTCTCTGTGTTAGCCGGCCGAGTGTTTCTCGGAGTCGTCATTGGTATTGCCTTGATCGGCTTCCGACTGTGTGGTCGGCTTTGCACGGCCGCCCGTCTGGTGCCGTGTTAGGTCAGGGTTCGCGTTCGCTGAGACGCCTTGGGGCTGGGTTTGCAAGATCTCCTAGGCTGGCTTTTTTTCGTCGTGCTGCTTGATTGTACGCCCGGTACTCTTTTGGGGGATGGGCGCAATTGGGGAGTCGTTCTGCGTGTTCTTTGGAGGGGTGCTCCTGGCCTGCCTTTTTTTCGTCGTGGTGCTTAATTTTTTTTTGGAAAAGGAGGATGACCTCCGGCCTCTGCATCTGGAAGATGCATGCAGCCACTTTATTGATTATTCCCGAAGACCTTACAAAGTAGTACAACAAAATGCCTGAAGCCTCCATCTCGGCAACATCTGCCGCTACTCCTATCCATATGATGAAAGGGTGCTAGCTGAGCCAAATATCCAGACCACTCACCTAATGATGCAAGGTGCAAGCTGGGCCAACTACCCAGGCCTCTCACCTACGTCTACATCTAAAGCCGGAGGCCCCGACCGAGCCACATACCGGGTCCGGAGCACAATCCGGTCCGACACACTCACATGTGGTGCTTGATTGTATGCCCGTTACTCTTTTGGGGGATGGGCGCTTTTTCCTCGCAATTGGGGAGTCGTTCCGCGTGTTCTTTAGGTTGGCTTCGCCGTGCATCCTTGCGCTGTATGGGAGTCTCCTTGTGCTTTGTTTGGGGAGTCGTCTTTTAGTCGTACGGTGGTGTTGACGTGTTCCGGAGTCGTACTTGGTCTTGCTTTGTCTCGGAATTTGCTGTGCTTGGCGTTATCGAACACACGCGGGACGTTTACGGGTTTCTTGGTGGCCGTGTAGGTCACTTTTTTCCTTTTCTGGAACCACGGATTTTTTTGGGGGGCTGGGCGCTTTTTGCTTACAGTTGGGGAGTCGTTCTGCGTGTTCTGTAGGTCGGCTTCGCCCTGCATTCTTGCGCTGCATGGGAGTCGCCTTGTGCTCTGTCTGGGAGTCGTCTTTCAGTCCTACGGTGGAGTCGACGTGTTCCGGAGCCGTACTTGGTCTTTCTTCGTCTCAGAAATTGCTGGGCTCGGCGCTATCGAACGCACACGGGGCGTTCATGGGTTTCTTGGTGGCTGTGTCGGTCTCTTTTTCCTTTTCTAGAGCCACGTATTTTTTTGCTGCGAGTTTTTTTTTTCTGTCGGGAGTTATCTACGGTCGTGTCGTTGATACGTCCCAAACGTATCTACTTTTCCAAACACTTTTGCTGTTGTTTTTTCTCTAATTTGCATGATTTGATTGGAACTAATACGGACTAACGTTGTTTTCAGCAGAATTACTTTGGTGTCTTACTTTTTGTGCAGAAATAAAGTTTCGCGGAAAATTCCAGAAAAAATATATTAAAAAGTTTTGGACCGAAAGACTGCCGGAGCCAGAAGGGGGCCACCAGGGGAGCCCACCAGGGGGTCATGCGGCCCCACCACGCGGCGGGGGGGCCGTGCCTGGGGGCGCACCCTCCCCTCGGGCGCCGCCTTCCGACGCCTCTTCGCCTATATTTTTCCTCCTGACCTAAAAACGATGACCCCCGGAGGATTTTTCTAGAAACGCTTCCGAGCTCTGCAGCCACCTAAAACCCATCGTCATCACCAACGCCTCTCCATCAACCATCCATGATTCCTCCATCCATGTGTGAGTAATTCCCTGCTGTAGGCAAAGGGGATGGTAGGGATTGGATGAGATCATTCATGTAATAGTCATCGTCAGATAGTCAGGGCATGATGCCTAGCACCCTCTATATGTGTTGATCATCGTTGCTACAACTTTGTTATGCTTAATGCTTGTCACTTTGGGCCCGAGTGCCATGATTTCAGATCTGAAATATTTATGCTATTATCATTATATCCTTTGTTTAAAGATCCTATCTACAAGTTGTATGCACCTTCTATTGTCCGGAACCGACGGTCCCGAAGTGACAGAAATCAGGGTAGCCGTGAGTGGAAAGGTTGTAGATTGAGGAATCAGATGTGTTCATTGAGTGTTAATGCTTTGCTCCGGTGCTTTGTAAAATAAGTACCTTAATTACCATAAGTTCCATGATTGGTCCCGCAGAAACGGGATGGTAGGACAAAAGATGTCGTGCAAGTTCTTCTTGTAAGCACGTACGACTATATAAGGAACACATGCCTATGTTTGATTGATACCCGGTTACTTTATCATGCTAGTATGCACATTGCCCTGCTGTACGAACTATTATGTGTGCGTTCTCATCCATGCAGCGCCCGTTCATCCGTCACTAAGCCTACAGTGTTTTAATCCTGCTGTTTACTACAAGTTTTCCTCTCTTTATTAGTGTTGTTTTTATTTCACCGTTGTTACTTTTTCACTACTTTCATCACTGTTACTGTTACTACTCACAAATTATTGCAAGCAAGCTTTCTTTCAGGTGTGACTGAATTGACAACTCAGTTGCTAAGGCTTATAAATATTCTTTGGCTCCCCTTGTGTTGAATCAACAAATTTGGGTTTTACTTTCCTCGAAGACTGTTGCGATGCCCTACACTTATGGGTCATCAAGACTATTTTCTGGCGCCGTTGCCGGGGAGTATAGCTCTATTTATAAGTTGACTAGGAATTACTTGATCAAGAACTTGACTAGGAATTACTTCCCTCGAAGACTGTTACTAGGAATTACTGGTACAATTCTTGATCAAGTAACTTGTACTCGGCTTCTTCCTTGCACCAATCTAGTTCAAAATCTTGTACTAGGTTCATTCTAGTACAGTTCTTGATCAAGTAATTTGTACTCGGTTTCCTTCCTTGCACCAATCTAGATCAATATCTTGTACTAGGTTCATTCCTAGTATAGTTCTTGATCAAGTAATTTATACTCGGTTTCTTCCTCACATCAATCTAGTTCAAAATATTATACTAGGCTTATTCCTAGTAAAGTTCGTGATCAATTAACTTGTACTCGGTTTCTTCCTTACTCCAATCTAGTTCAAAATCTTGTACTAGGTTTATTCCTAGTACAGTTCTTGATCAAGTAATTTGTACTCGGTTTTTTCCTTACTCCAATCTAGGTCAAAATCTTCTACTATGTTCATTCCCGGTATAGTTCTTAATCAAGTAATTTGTACTCGGTTTCTTCCTTGCACCAATCAAGATCAAAATCTTATACTAGTATCATTCCTAGTACAGTTCTTGATCAAGTAATTTTTACTCGGTTTCTTCCTCGCACCAATCTAATTCAAAATATTGCACTAGGTTCATTCCTAGTACAGTTCTTGATCAAGTAACTTGTACTATGTTTCTTCCTTGCACCAATCTAGTTCAAAATCTTGTACTAGGTTCATTCTAGTACAGTTCTTCATCAAGTAATTTGTACTCGGTTTTCTTCCTTGCACCAATCTAGATCAAAATCTTGTACTAGGTTCATTCCTAGTAGAGTTCTTGATCAAGTAATTTATACTCGGTTTTTTCCTTGCACCGATCTAGTTCGAAATATTGCACTAGGTTTATTCCTAGTAAAGTTCTTGATCAATTAACTTGTACTCGGTTTCTTCCTCGCACCAATCTAGTTCATAATATTGCACTAGGTTCATTTCTAGTACAGTTCTTAATCAAGTAACTTGTACTCGATTTCTTCCTTGCACCAATCTAGTTCAAAATCTTGTACTAGGTTCATTTCTAGTTCAGTTCTTGATCAAGTAATTTGTACTCGGTTTCTTCCTTGCACCAATCTAAATCAAAATCTTGTACTAGTATATCATTCCTATTACAGTTCTTGATCAAGTAATTTGTACTCTGTTTCTTCCTCGCACCAATCTAGTTCAAAATATTGCACCAGGGTTAATCCTAGTACAGTTCTTGATCAAGTAACTTGTACTCGGTTTCTTCATTGCACCAATCTATTTCAAAATCTTGTACTAGATTCATTCGTAGTACAGTTCTTGATCAAGTAATTTGTACTTGGTTTCTTCCTTGCACCAATCAAGATCAAAATCTTGTACTAGTATCATTCCTAGTACAGTTCTTGATCAACTAATTTGTACTCGGTTTTTTCTCGCACCAATCTAGTTCAAAATATTGCACTAGGTTCATTCCTAGTACAGTTCTTGATGAAGTAACTTGTACTCGGTTTTTTCCTTGCACCAATCTAGTTCAAAATCTTGTACTCGGTTTCGATCCGCCTGTGCATCTTGTAGCATGTGTACACGCTCTTGGCCGCGAACCTGATGTGAGGTTCATCCAGTTGCCGCATCCAGGCCCCGTGCCAGGATACGGGACGTGTTCTGTTGGCATCCTACTTCATCTTTTCGTAGTATGGGTCGATGATTGCCGAGGCGAGTTCAACCAGGGAGTCCTTCGTGCTACCCCAGACCCTGTAGTGTTCACGGATTTCGACAAGGTTCTCGCAGGCCAAGCCCGTAACCCTGAGCGCTTTTACATCGTCGGTGGTTTCCACCGTGGCGAACTTGTAGTCGGTGCTGTTGACAAACCTGGTGAAATGGTCGCAAGGTTCTATGGCCATGCAGTAGTGGTAGATGAGGACATGATGGCGCACGTACAATTGGGCGACGGCAACCTTCTGATCTATATTGGGACGACCGGCGGTGTACTAGAGGTCGATGCCGACCACCTTGTACTTCTCTCGAGCAAGCAACTGCTCAACGGTGTTGATGTATTCGTCCACCACGGCCGGGTCGATGGTGTACACCACCGAGAGATCCGTCTCCCTCGCGTGGGTCTCCACTTTATGCTCGCCGAACTCCATTGTTGCGCCGCCATACATCCCCTCTCTATGTGTCATCGTGGGTGTGCTTGTTGTGTTGTGGGGCGCGATCGAAAGGTTGATGAGACTAAGGTTATAATGGCCGCGGGAATTAAAGGGGAAGCCGGACGGCCTGGAATATCAACAGGCCCTGATGGCAGTTCTAATTTGCAGCGCGTAACTCCATCATGCCGCACGTAACTACGTGATCGTGTGCAGGCCCAACCGCTGGCAGAGCGCGCGGGGAGGGACGCGAGCAGAGCGCTCCGCGGTCGCCTCAACGACGAGCAACCATATATATGCATATAGCAGTTGAACACGCAAGGAAAAGCTGTCCACAAGCCGAGCGCGCCGACGGACGCGAGCAGAGCGCGCCGCAGCGCATAACGGCGAGCAGAGCTTGCCGAGGGACGCGAGCAGAGGCCGGCACAGTGATACGTGGCAAATAAGACAAACTGTGGGCAAACGCTTGCTGGTATATAACCGTTTGCGATTGATGAATTCACTGCTGACGGGTTACCTAATGCGGTCCGTGTGTGTTGTGATATGCTCTGTCTGCAGAACATCTATGCTCTGTGTGCAGAAGAACAACATATATATACTTGTAACATGACATGATTGCAATACCAAATTAAACATCCAATTACGTTATGTAACAAATACCATAAATATTGCAAGGTTCAAATTCAAAGATTACAATGCCCAGATTCAAACATTGCAAACCTCGTCATTTCTGCAAAGGGATCAGCCGCTGACAAGTCATGTATGGGTTTGACACAATGACTTCCAATTGCTCTGTCATATGCTCTTCCAATACGAAGTTTAGCTTTTTTGGAGCCTCTTCCATTCTGCAGTACCTGCCGGCTCTGATCAACATACCATTCATCTTTCCTAATTAAATGCGTGTTCAACCTCAGTACCCTCAGCACCCTTGCTCTGGCAAGAAAGAACCTGGCGAGTGTAATCTCCGGTAAGGTCCCTCGGTAGGAGTTCAAAGTAATATTTGATAGATGCAGATCCAGGCATTCGATGTGATTGTCATCATAAACATTATCCACCTCCGGGCCTATTATTATCTGCAAAAGAAGAGAACGTGTTAGTGTCTACATGCAGTTTTGAACACTACTACACGCCTATTTGGTTTGCAGGATTTGTAAAATGCACCAACGTGCCATCTTCGATCTGATATGATTAACATGGGCATTTGATTACAATCTAGAAACATGTAGCCTTCTTCACAAGAGGTTGGATTGGATGAAAAATTCCCTAAGAAAACTAGTACAGATGAATCCAAAGGAGAAATGCTTATGGATTGTAACCATATGAATCAAGCAACCAATATGGGGTGGGGGTGTATGTCCTGAAATCCTCCAAAATTCCTTCAGAAATCGTAGTACATTGTCATTGTAAACTTGGGAAAAGGTGCAAAAAATTGAACTCCCTTATGGTTAACATTTAACAGGAAAGGAACATCACCTCGATATACAGCTTCTTCAGGCACGGAAAGCATCTCAGGCAACTGACAACTTGGTCTAGGTTGGGGCCGACAGATTCTAGTGCCAAGACCTTCACTGTGCCCAGAATCTGGGTGAAGCTTTGCTGGATGACAGACGAACATACATCTTCAAAACTAGAAATAATGTTGATATCAAGAAGGAGAGGTATAAGGCGACTGTTGTACCTGAAAGTAGTAGTATTTGACAGACGAGTAGCCCACCACTGTCAATTTTGGCGCAGAAATGACATTGATTCTTGTTGGACCTTGTTGATCAACTACAAGTAATCTCTCAAGCGAAGCTGTGTCCTCAATGACCATATTGTGGTCCACCTTTTGTGATCTCTCGTTGCAGCACCAGCAACACACATAAATAGTCTGGAGAGTCCTGGAGGTGATGTGGAAGGTACTCGACCAATTCATCGCCTGAAGACGAAGGATCTCGAGTGCAGTACAGCAGCGGAGCAGGCGCTCCATGTCATCCTTTGGGATGCAGACGGCGACGAGCTTGAGGTGCTTCAGTCGTGGTAGAAAAAGAGCGGGCGCGTCATTAAGGGGGGGATGGCAGTTCATGAACTTGGCGAGGCGCAGCGTGGGCGCGAAGCGGAGCGCGGATGTTGGCAGCGAGCGCATATGCCCATCATTAAAACTGAGCTCCTCGAGCTGATCTATGGCGGGGGATCAGAACCACTCGTCAAGCTTGGCCCGGTCCTTGCCATTGGAATGGAACTTGCCCGTGATAAGGCCTCTGATTGGGCCATGGTGACTGCCGATGATCTGGGAGAACACATCCAAGCTTTTGCGATAGCCATGGCAGAGCTCGTGGGCGTCGAGGAGGTCGACAGGGGTGAGGATCCATAGGGGGCGCCACCGCCGAGAAAGGGCGGTTGTCCTCGCCCCATATTTGATTGGGAGGAAGGATATGATGACTCTCAACATATCATCGGGGAGGTTGCTGATGAAGTCTAGGTCTGCTGAAGTCGCACTGGACTGCGCTCGCACACCTCCCGTTCAGTCAAGCATCTGTCCGCACGGCACCTCCTATAGCGATTAAAACCAAGACACGTGGCGTCACGTGAATGGTTAACAGAACACACACGATTTGAATTATACAAACATTTGAGAAATTAAAGTGGCAACTATTTTTTTCAAAATGCCTTTGTTGGCTGTTATTCGAGTGCGCCTTCTCTCAAAATGGACACGAAAAATACCAGAGCATGTCGGGTGCCATTCCATGATAGCATGCCAACTTTCATGAATTTTAGACGAGTTTTGGATTTACTAGAATTTAAAAACAAAGTATCTCAACGTTTTGCCGGCAATCAACAGTGCCCTGGTGTTTGAAATTCATTCCCATTTCTTGCATGGGACCTAAGCATGCACCCAAGGACACATATTTGATTTTTCAACCAATTTATATGCAATGGAGCATGTGCATGTAGTTCAAATTTGAATTATGCACATAAAATGCCTAGAAAACCCAATTAATGTATAAAAATGTCCAAACGAACCCCGAAAAATTCCAAAATTTAACACAACAATCCTGTTGTTCTATGTTGACACTAGAAAAAATTTGAAAGCAATAAGAGGCAACGGATGTCATTTCGTCCCCAAAGGTGGCACGTTCCCTACCGAAACCATCAGGCTTGTTATAAGAAGCTCTGGTTTGTGGGAAGCTTATACCCAAACCTGCCCCAAATGGGATAAAATTTTTACCATGGCATGTTGATGCCGCTCCATGATAGCATGCCAAGTTTCATGAATTTCATACGAGTTTTGGATTTACTAGAATTACAAAAGCAAGTATCTCAATGTTTGCGGCCGAGTGACGGTGGCAGGGTGTTTGAAATTCATACCCATTTCTTGCATGGGACCTAAGCATGCACCCAAGGACACAGATTTGATTTTTCAACCAATTTATATGCACTGGAGCATGTGCATGTAGTTCAAATTTTAATTATGCACATAAAATGCCTAGAAAACCCAGTTAATTTATAAAAATGTCCAAACGAACCCCGAAAAATTCCAAAATTTAACATAACACTCCTGTTGTTCTATGTTAACACTAGAAATTTTTTGAAAGCAATAAGAGGCAACGGATATCGTTTCGTCCCCAAAGGTGGCACGTTCCCTACCGAAACCATCAGGCTTGTTGTGAGAAGCTCTGGTTTGTGTGAAGCTTATACCCAAACCTGCCCCAAATGGGACAAAAATTTTACCACGGCATGTTGATGCCGCTCCATAATAGCATGCCAAGTTTCATGAATTTCATACGAGTTTTGGATTTACTAGAATTACAAAAGCAAGTATCTCAATGTTTGCGGCCGAGTGACGGTGGCAGGGTGTTTGAAATTCATTCCCATTTCTTGCATGGGACCTAAGCATGCACCCAAGGACACAGATTTGATTTTTCAACCAATTTATATGCACTGGAGCATGTGCATGTAGTTCAAATTTGAATTATGCACATAAAATGCCTAGAAAACCCAGTTAATTTATAAAAATGTCCAAATGAACCCCGAAAAATTCCAAAATTTAACACAACACTCCTGTTGTTCTATGTTGACACTAGAAAAATTTTGAAAGCAATAAGAGGCAACGGATATCGTTTCGTCCCCAAAGGTGGCACGTTCCCTACCGAAACCATTAGGCTTGTTGTGAGAAGCTCTGGTTTGTGGGAAGCTTATACCCAAACCTGCCCCAAATGGGACAAAAATTTTACCACGGCATGTTGATGCCGCTCCATGATAGCATGCCAAGTTTCATGAATTTCAGACGAGTTTTGGATTTACTAGAATTACAAAAGCAAGTATCTCAATGTTTGCGGCCGAGTGACGGTGGCAGGGTGTTTGAAATTCATTCCCATTACTTGCATGGGACCTAAGCATGCACCCAAGGACACAGATTTGATTTTTCAACCAATTTATATGCACTGGAGCATGTGCATGTAGTTCAAATTTGAATTATGCACATAAAATGCCTAGAAAACCCAGTTAATGTATAAAAATGTCCAAACGAACCCCAAAAATTCCAAAATTTAACACAACACTCCTGTTGTTCTATGTTGACACTAGAAAAATTTTGAAAGCAATAAGAGGCAACGGATATCGTTTCGTCCCCAAAGGTGGCACGTTCCCTACCGAAACCATCAGGCTTGCTGTGAGAAGCTCTGGTTTGTGAGAAGCTTATACCCAAACCTGCCCCAAATGGGACAAAAAATTTACCACGGCATGTTGATGCCGCTCCATGATAGCATGCCAAGTTTCATGAATTTCAGACGAGTTTGGGATTTACTAGAATTACAAAAGCAAGTATCTCAATGTTTGCGGCCGAGTGACGGTGGCAGGGTGTTTGAAATTCATTCCCATTTCTTGCATGGGACCTAAGCATGCACCCAAGGACACAGATTTGATTTTTCAACCAATTTATATGCACTAGAGCATGTGCATGTAGTTCAAATTTGAATTATGCACATAAAATGCCTAGAAAACCCAGTTAATGTATAAAAATGTCCAAACGAACCCCAAAAAATTACAAAATTTAACACAACACTCCTATTGTTCTATGTTGACACTAGAAATTTTTTGAAAGCAATAAGAGGCAACGGATATCGTTTCGTCCCCAAAGGTGGCACGTTCCCTACCGAAATCACCAGGCTTGTTGTGAGAAGCTCTGGTTTGTGAGAAGCTTATACCCAAAGCTGCCCCAAATGGGACAAAAAAATTACCACGGCATGTTGATGCCACTCCATGGTAGCATGCCAAGTTTCATGAATTTCAGACGAGTTTTTGATTTACTAGAATTTAAAAACCAGGTATCTCAATGTTTGCGGCCGAGTGACGGTGGCAAGGTGTTTGACATTCATTCCCATTTCTTGCATGGGACCTAAGCATGCACCCAAGGACACATATTTGATTTTTCAACCAATTTATATGCATTGGAGCATGTGCATGTAGTTCAAATTTGAATTATGCACATAAAATTCCTAGAAAACCCAGTTAATGTATAAAAATGTCCAAACGAACCCCCAAAAATTCCAAAATTTAACACAACACTCCTGTTGTTCTATGTTGACACTAGAAATTTTTTGAAAGCAATAAGAGGCAACGGATATCGTTTCGTCCCCAAAGGTGGCACGTTCCCTACCGAAACCATCAGGCTTGTTGTGAGAAGCTCTGGTTTGTGAGAAGCTTATACCCAAACCTGCCCCAAATGGGACAAAAATTTTACCACGGCATGTTGATGCCGCTCCATGATCGCATGCCAAGTTTCATGAATTTCAGACGAGTTTTGGATATACTAGAATTTAAAAACCAGGTATCTCAATGTTTGCGGCCGAGTGACGGTGGCAGGGTGTTTGACATTCATTCCCATTTCTTGCATGGGACCTAAGCATGCAACCAAGGACATAGATTTGAATTTTCAACCAATTTATATGCATTAGAGTATGTGCCTGTAGTTCAAATTTGAATTATGCACATGAATGCATAGAAAACTCAGTTAATGTATAAAAATGTCCAAGCGAACCCCGAAAAATCCCAAAAATTGACACAACAGTCGTGTTGTTCTATGTTGACACGAGAAAAAATTTGAAAGTAAGAAGAGGCAACAGATATCGTTTCGTCCCCCAAGGTGGCACGTTCCCTACCGAAACCATCAGGCTTGTTGTGAGACAAGCTCCGGTTTGCGAGAAGCTTATACCCAAACCTGCCCCAAATGGGACAATATTTTTACCACGGCATGTCGATGCCGTTCCATGATATCATGTCAAGTTTCATGAATTTCAGACGAGTTTTCGATTTACTAGAATTTTAAAACCATGTATCTCAATGTTAGCGGCCGAGCGACAGTGTCAAGGTGTTTGACATTCATTCTCATTTCTTGCATGTGACCTAAGCTTGCAACCAAGGACAAACATTTGATTTTGCAACCCATTTTTATGGACAGGAGCATGTGCATGTAGTTCGATTTTGTATTATGCACATAAATGCCTAGAAAACTCAGTTAACGTATAAAAATGTCCAAACGATCCCCAAAAAAATCCAAAATTTAACGCGACACTCCTGTTGTTCTATGTTGACACCAGGAAAAAAATTGAAAGGATGAAGAGGCGACGAATATCGTTTTGTCCACAAAGGTGACACGTTTCCCTAACGGAACCATGAGGCTTCTTCTGAGAAGCTCTGGTTTGTGAGAAGCTTATACCATAACCTGCCCCAAATTGGACAATATTTTTTACCCCAGCATGTTGATGCCATTCCATGATAGCATGCCAAGGTTCATGAATTTTAGACGGGTTTTGATTTACTAGAATTACAAAAGCAAGTACCTCAACGTTTGCCGGAGAGCCACGGTGCTGTGGTGTTCGAAATTCATCCCCATTTCTTGCATGGGACATAAGCATAAACCCATGGACACATATATGATTTTACAACCCACGTTGGTGCACCGGAGCATGTGCATATAGTTTAATTTTGAATTGTGCACCTGAAATGGCTGGAAAACCAATTTAATGTATAAAAGGTCCAAACAAACCCTGAATAATTCCACTTCTTTTACGACACACATATAGTTGCATGTTCACTCCAGATAAAAGTTCTAGCAATTCAAACATCGTCCATTACCGCTGTGACCCCATTATGTAATTCAAATCAACATGAAAAATCAACTAGATCCCACACAGTTTATTATCACCAACCATGTGAGATGCAGTACAAAATATCCTGGAGCACCGTCTGATGACACTTTGCGCGCCAGTTTTTTCGCTGAAGCGATTCAAAATTTTCGGCTTCCGCGGAAATATCTACCTCCCCGCCCCCTCCCCCTTCCAAAAGCCACATTTCCCCTGTTTTCGCATTCCTTTCCAAGTTGAAACCTTCACTCCTTGCTTGCAGCGCCGCCTCCTCGCCGGCGACCCTCCTTCACGCTGCTCGGCCTCGTCTATCCAGGCAGGTAATCCACACCCGACCCCCATCCTCCTCCTCCTTCCACATCCCACATGCCCCGACCGCCGGCGCGACACCTTCCACCCAAATCACCGACCCCTCCACCAAATAAGCACCACCTAAGCCATGGTGCACGCAGTATAGCCAGGATCTCAAGGAGCATTTGGCAGTGGAGAAGCAAATCGTGATCGCACGCGCGGATGAGGTCGCGATGGCTGCCATTCGTGCCGACCCCCAGATCTTGGAGGAGCACCTCGCCGTCGAGGCCACTGTCGATGCCTCACGCGCCGACGCCGTGACGCGGTTTGCTGCTTTAAACGACAGTTCATGGCGTTTTCTCGAGGCCACCCTCGGTGCCTTCGACGAAGACTACGAGGTGTTTTCTCAGCGTGCACGTGCTTACCTCATCTCGAGAGCCAACAGGTTGGTGCCCGGAGCGGCTCAGGCAACTCACCACTACGACGAGGGCACCTGTCGGATTCCAGGCTCCGCAAACCCTGGGTAGATTCAAACTCTGGGGTGCGTGCGAAGAAGTCAACCTCCCCAGCCTGCCTACTCGCCGATCTCAAAGCCTAGCTCGATGAACAGGAAGGAAATGGGACACAGCGGTTTACCCAGGTTCGGGCCACCTTGCGGTGTAAAACCCTACTCCTGCTTTGTGGTGGATTGGCCTCGAGGTGGGCTGTGGATGAACTAGTACAGTGGAAGAACAACCTCAGGAGGTGTGTTCTTGAGCTGGTGAGGGAGAGGATGGTCTAAATGATCCGTCCTTTTCTACGGTGGTGGCTAGGCCCTATTTATAGTGGCCTTGGTCCTCATCCCCCAAAATGGAGGCGGGAAGGGATCCCACAACGGCCAAATTCGAAGGGAGACAACTAGTACATCTTATCCTGACGAAAGGTGGTCTTCACCTGCAAAGCTTCTGGTCGTGACGCCGAGGTGGGCTCGGCGAGTGACCTCCGTCCTGCCGTCCTGGCGGTCTTGGTCTTGTTGCATGGAAATGGAAACCTTTGGCTGATTCCTCGGGACTCCGCGCCTGCGCTTGCCTCTTTAGCACCAAAGAGGAAACTGCTGTACTGCGCCCGCTAGCGCCCGCCTGGCCTTGGTCGTCATGGCTTGCGTCATCCGAACCTCACGAGGTGGAGGTTTGCATAGAGATCTCCGCTCCTCAGGAGCCAGCCTGAGGAGGCCGCTCCTTTCAGAGGTCTTGGCGTCGTCCGCCTCGCGAGGCTTGGCCCCTCGCGAGGGTCTTGTGTTGTTGCTGCTGAAGGTGGGCCATACCAGGCCGTCGATGGAGCCACGCCGTGGGCCGCAGGCAGGCAAGTCTGGGTACCCCCGTTCCCAGAACACCGACAGTAGCCCCCGGGCCCAAGGCGCACTCGAACTTGGCTTCAAGGCGAAGCCAAAGGGCAAGGGCAGAGCGCCGCAGGCCCCAACCGCCGGCGGCCTCGGTCGACGCGTGGCGCTTGATGGGACGTGGGCGTCTCCGCTTCCCCACGCTGCCTTGGCAACCGTTCGACTTGACAAGAGCATGCTACATGCAGGAAGATCATCATTACGGGGGATCGTGGAGGCCGGCGGTTGGCCTCCTTCCGGCTATAAATGAAGGGAGGGGCAGAGCCTCCCTTGCTCATCTCCATATTCTCATTGCTTGCTCCTTCTTCTTCTTCCTCATCTCGCCGTCTTGCTGTAGCATCCATGGCGCCGATCAGGAGGTTCTCTGCGGCGGAAAAGGGGAAAACCCCTCGGGAGGAGCCAGGGCCGCTCCCGCCGAAGAAAAGGCTTGGCCGCTCCCGTGACGCTGGCGAGGGGCAGGAGGTGACACGGCCTTGGTACGAGCGGCCTCCGCCTGGCTTCTTGATCCCCATGTACGCCCGTGCGCAGAGTCCTGGGCAAGGTGGTAGTGCCCAGCGCCGCGCGGTCCGGGGTCGTAGAGGACAGGCTGAGGCTGCGCGGCTAGCCGGCCCGCGAGCTCACGCCGAGGGCCCCTCGCGCGAGTCCGTGGTGTGGGCGGCAATGCCACCGCGCACGTGGATCCAGTTCCCAAGGTTCTTCACAGAGGAGATGCCGCCGAGGGGGCCACTCGAGCTGTGGCTGCAACACGCCGGGTGCTGCAGCCCAGCCACGGAGGCAGAGGTCGAGGTCGTCCCCCCAGGCGACGTCTTCGTGACTCGAGGATGGGGCGAGGTTGCCCACGCCTACTGTCCGGAGGGAGCCCTCGCCATCCACTTCGAGTACGATGGTGCCTCCACGCTATTCTTCAAGGTCTTCGACAAATATGGCCGGTGCTCGGAGTGCTGCCTCAGAAGAGGCGGTCCACGCGACGTGGCCACGGGCGCTGAATTTGCCCTCGGCCTTGTCAGCAGCTCCTCCAGCAGCAGCGGCGACTCCCTGGACTCCAGCGACTCTCCTGAGCCTAGCGATTCTCTGGAGTCCAGCGACGACAGCTACGTGCCGCCGAGCTCTCACCGCGCCCGGAGTGCGGCAGCGGCGTCCGTCCGGCGTCGTCGGTGACGCCCTATGGCCGGGGTTCTCCCAGGCCTTCCTTTTGTATTCCCTACGCGGAATTGTGATGAGCCCCGTGGGGGCATGTAAGAAACTGCAATGCTTTTGCCTTAATGTTAATATCCCCAGCTGGTGTGGCAACTGCGTGTCTCGCTTCAGCACAGCGCTCCTTTTCGTTCTCGCGGTAGCTTAGTGCTCTACGCCGACAGGTCCCAGTCCCCAGGCAGGCTTCAGCCATCGCTGGTATGCCAGGTCGCGATGCCGTGGTCAAGGCCAGGAGGTGAGCGGCCCGAGGTCCGGTAAGAGGCCCTGAGGCGCAATGCTCAGGAGGTCCCCTTTAGCATGCAAGCAGCCCCTTGAAGGCCGAAAAGGAAAGTGGCATTACCCAAGCGAGATCACGAGAGTCGAGATACTGAGTCATGAGGTTCACGCCGATATGTATGGGTGACTTATATTGGTGAGCTTGTGGTGATTCCTTCGCGCGACGCCAGACCGTGCCTTAGCGGTAGTGCTTCTAGGTAAGGCTCACGCTGGTCCCCCTTTTTCCTCGCTAATCTAGGTGCTCTACGTCTTCGGGTCCCGGCCCTCGAGCGAGGCTCGGCCACCGCTGGTATGCCAGGTCGCGATGCCATGGTCAAGGCCAGGGGGTGAGGGCTCGAGGAACAGTAGGAGCCCCTGAGGCGCGATGCTCAAGAGCCCCCCCTTTAACGTGCAAGCGAATTGTGTGAAAAAGGAGTGGCCCGCGGGGCCACCCGTAGTCGAGCTCCGGAGGTTCCTGTGAATTAGCCTGAGGAGGAAAACATAACACATAACCGCGCTTGCTGTCCTGCCACTGATCTTTCCGCAAGAAGATGAAGGCACTGAGGATCTGGTGAGATGACGTGCGCGGGGCAGGCCGCGAGTCAGAGCTCGATCTCTCAGATTTTGTCAGCGTTGCAGGGACGGACCCGAGCACAAGCGCCGTGCCAGCATGTGTAGCCCCTGTTGCGGGATGAGCAAGAGGCGGGTCAGCAACGCGCGGAGGCCGCGAAGGGCGACGAAGCGCCGGGCAGGCAGGTGATAATCATAAAGTAACTCAAGGAAGAGGGTAAAGCCAGTTCTGATAGATGCAAAGAACGATACATGCCGCAGGGACGGACCCACGCGGCTTGGGGATGATGCAGCCCGAGGGGCGCCCCCAATTGAACAAACCAAAAAATGTCACCTGGCACCGTTGCTGAAGGAGTGTTGGAGTAGTTGAAGACGCGTGCTGCAGAAGTCGCTCCTCATGAGCCGCCCAGGTCCTGAACCTCAGGAGGCCCTGGGGGCCTGGGGGGCTCACGAGGTTCCGTCGCCATCTCCGTCAGGATCGCTTGGTGCCTGGCCTCATGAGCCGCCAGGACGTCCCACATGTGGCGCTGGCGCACGACAGCCCAGTTCAGCAAACCGAAAGGCATGCGAACGTAGCTGTGAGGGGCGCCCTCGCACCGGCCAACATGGGACGGCCAGAAGAGCTCCTGAGATGCGGCCCTGTTGAGCCCTAGGATGTTGACGCAAGCGCGCAACTCGCTGTCCTCGCCGGGGCAGGGAGCTGCGCCGGGAGGTACGGGGCGACGCTCGCCTCGCATAGCCCTTGCCTCCTGAAGCTCCTCGATCGCCTTGGTGACGAACTCCTGTGCGCCTGGCACCCCGCGCCCTGCACCCTCCTCACGGAAGCGCGTGTTAAAGCACGACCCACATGGTGCCCGAACGCCTCTCTCGTGACGCCGGCCAGGTCAGAGGCCCTCCAGAGGAGAGCCCCCGAGCCCAGCCTGAGAGGGGCGCCGGGCGCGCCTTCCTATGCGCGAGCGGAAGGTGCCCCGTCAGTGGGCGCAGGTCCTGAGGCAGGGCCACCAGACACCCTGCCCTCCTGAGGTCCTTAGCGGAGCAGCTGCTTCTTCTTCTTGGGGACGGCCTCAGGAGGGTAGACAGCGCCCTCATCGTATGGGTCCTCTATCGCCGCAGCCTGGTAGGCGCACTCAAGAGAGCACACCGCGTCCTTCTCCTCGCAGGCGACCGTGATGATGCCGCAACTCCCTGGCATCTTGACGACATTGTAGCCATGATGAGTTGCTGCCATGAACTTGGCCAGGGCCGGATACCCGAGGATGGCATTGTACGGGAGGCGAATGCGGGCGACGTCGACGTCGATGAGTTCAGTGCGGTAGTTGTCGCGCTTGCTGAAGGTGACAGGGAGGCGGATCTGCCCTATCGGGGTGGTGGATCCGTCGGTCACTCCTGAGAACGGCTTGGCAGGCTGAAACTGGTCGTACGGCACCTGGAGCCGGTCGAACGTCTCAACGGAGAGAACATTGAGCCCCGCGCCGCCATCGACGAGTGTCTTGGTGATGAGGACATTGCCGATGGTAGGTGAGCAGAGCATCGGGAGGGCGCCGGCAGTGGCCGTGCACTTGAGCTGGTCAGAAGAGTCGAAGGTGATGGTGTACTTGGACCACCTGAGAGGACGCGTCGCCTCGAGCTTGGGGAGGGCCGCGTTCACCTCACGCGTGAACTGCTTGAAGATGCGATGGGAGGCAGGGGCCTGAGCGCCGCCTAGGATGCAAGCGATGGCTCGAGGCTATTGGAAGCCCCCAGCCCCATCGTCTTGGTGGTGGTCATCATTCCTTCTTGGCGGTGGTGGCAGCGGAGGAAGGCCAGCGTTGCCCTGAGGACGATCCTCGCGAGGCTGAACCCTCCAGGCGCCCTCGCGAGGCTGGCCCTGCCAGCGGTCCTCACGAGGCTGATCGCGCCAGTCCTGATGGAAGTCGCGGTTGTCCCAGCGTCCTCCAGCTCGGCCTCCTCCACGGTCGTAGCCTCGGTCGTTGCGCTCGGGGCGGCGACCAATGCGCCCGTCGCGGATGGCCCAGAGCTCTTGGCAGTCATTGGTGTTGTGGCTGTGCACGTTGTGGAAGACACAGAACGGGCTGTTGCCCTTGGATGACTCGGGGTGGTCCCAGCCGCACTTCATCTCTAGTTCGGCCGCAAGCACAGCTCGCCCCTTGCACTTCACATCCTTAGCCTTGGCTTTCTTGTCTTCTGGGTCAGCCTCTGGAAGTTCCTGGAGGGAGAGGCGGCCTTCCTCAGCTCTCGCACACTTGGTTGCCATGTTGAACATCTCTAGATCCGTGCACAGGTCCTCGTGTATTGCGAGCTCCTCCTTCATCTTGACGTCACGGACGCCATCGGTGAACGCCGAGATGATGGCCTCATCTGACACCTTGGGGATCTTGAGGCGAACGCTGTTGAAGCGCTGGATGTATTTGTGCAAGGTCTCCCCAGGCTGCTACTTGATGCGCCGCAGGTCACCCGCAGCCGGTGGGCGGTTGCGAGTGCCCTGGAAGTTGGCGATGAAGCGCTCCCGCATCTCATCCCAGGAGGAAATCGATCCCACCGGGAGGTTCAGGAGCCATGAGCGCGCACCATCTTTGAGGGCCATGGGAAACCAGTTCGCCATGACTTTCTGGTCGCCGCTGGCCGCCTCGATGCTCAGCTCATAGAGCTACAGGAACTCGGCAGGGTCGGGGTTGCCGTCGTAGCATGGAGGCAGGTCGGGCTTGAACTTCCCTGGCCAGACGACGCTGCACAGTTCTGGGGTGAACGCGCGGTAGCCCGCCGTGGTCACGGGAACCCGCCGTAGAGGTGGAGCATGATCCTGGCGCTTGCGCGCCACCACCGCAGGCGGCACGCGGTCTTGACGTGGCAGTGCTGGGAGCGCACGCGCCTCTCCTTGCGGACACTGCACCACCTGGCAGCTCTCCTCGTCGCGTGCCGGCGCCCTGCGAGGCAGGTCACGCCGTGGAGCCTCGTGCCTTGGCTCGGGGACAACGTCTTGCCTGGGAGGCGGAGGAGGTGCACCGTGGGCCACGTCGCCCGTGAGAGGTGGCGGGGGAGGCAGCGAACGAGACGGTGCAGGGGCCTCTCCGGCGGTGCTGACGAGCTCGGCGATGCGGTCCAGCCAGTCCTCGTAGAGGTCGTCGGTCGGGCGGTAGCGCAGGAGCTCGCATGCCATGAGCAACGCAGCCTGCGCTTTCGCCGGGCCGCGACAAGCATGAGAGGACGAGGCAGCCGCCGGAGTCACCGACGGAGTGGCGGTGCGCCCATCACGCCGCACAGAGGGCTGCATCGACGAAGCCTGCTGCTCGTGGGCCGCGGGGCCGGTGGCAGCGTTGGCTGCAGGCGATGGAGAACGACGGGGAGCGCCGTCGCCTGCAGGCGCCGTCAGGGCGACGCGGGCGGCGAGGGCGGCCCGGCACTCAGCACGAAGTCGACGAGCATCAGCAATGGAGACGGCGAAGCGGTGGCGAATCGACTGGAGGAAGAGAGGCTCCGACGCACCCCTACCTGGCGCGCCAAATGTTGGATTCCGGCCTCCGCAAACCCTGGGTAGATTCGAACTTTGGGGTGCGTGCGAAGAACTCAACCTCCCCAGCCTGCCTACTCAGCGATCTCAAAGCCTAGCTCGATGAACAGGAAGGAAATGGGACACAGCAGTTTACCCAGGTTCGGGCCACCTTGCGGTGTAAAATCCTACTCCTGCTTTGTGGTGGATTGGTCTCGAGGTGGGCTGTGGATGAACTAGTACAGTGGAAGAACAACCTCAGGAGGTGTGTTCTTGAGCTGGTGAGGGAGAGGATGGTCTGAATGATCCGTCCTTTTCTACGGTGGTGGCTAGGCCCTATTTATAGTGGCCTTGGTCCTCTTCCCCCAAAATGGAGGCGGGAAGGGATCCCACAACGGCCAACTTCGAAGGGAGACAACTAGTACATCTTATCCTGACGAAAGGTGGTCTTCGCCTGCAAAGCTTCTGGTCGTGACGCCGTGGTGGGCTCGGCGATGACCTCCGTCCTGCCGTCCTGGCGGTCTTGGTCTTGTTGCATGGAAATGGAAACCTTTGGCTAATTCCTCGGGACTCCGCGCCTGCGCTTGCCTCTTTAGCACCAAAGAGGAAACTGCTGTACTGTGCCCGCTGGCGCCCGCCTGGCCTTGGTCGTCATGGCTTGCGTCATCCGAACCTCACAAGGTGGAGGTTTGCATAGAGATCTCCGCTCCTCAGGAGCCAGCCTGAGGAGGCCGCTCCTTTCGGAGGTCTTGGCGTCATCCGCCTCGCGAGGCTTGGCCCCTTGTGATGGTCTCGTGTTGTTGCTGCTGAAGGTGGGCCGTACCAGGCCATCGATGGAGCCACGTCGTGGGCCACTGGCAGGCAAGTCTGGGTACACCCGTTCCCAGAACGCCGACAGCACCCACGATGCGGAGGCCTCGCCCTCTTCCATGTCCAAGGAGCCAATCGTCATCGATATCTCCGACAATGAGGAGTAGCTTGTCTTATTAGCTCACTGTAAGGACCCATGTTCAGTTTGCTAGCTACTGCCTTTCCTTAACAAATTCTAGTGAATTGTGCTATCTACTTTTACCATGCAATCTGTTGCTCTAGTGTATATGTTCTATATGTCGTGCAATGTGGTGCTCACATATTAACTGTTTGGTTAATTAGTTGTCATGTTCAGTTAACTGTTTGGTTCAATTCTGCAAATGTGATGTTCAATTCTTCAGGGTGCAATTTTGTATTGGCTTCCATGTGAGAAATAAATTGAATTATTCTTTACAAAATACATGAGAAACAAATAAAATTGCTATATTTCCAAGTTGTCAAGCATGCTTGGTTTGGTTAACTATGTGATCTTCTAGTATGTTATACATTGTGCAATGTGGTGCTCAGTTAACATTTGGTTCATTTGTTGTGGTGTTTAGTTAACTGTTTGGTTCAATTCTGCAATGCGATGTTCAATTGTTGTGGGTGCATTCTGTTATTGTATACCATGTGAGAAATAAATGGAATTTGGCTGTACTAAATACATGAGAAACAAATACAATTGCTATATTTCCAAATTGTTAAGCATGCTTGGTTTGGTTAACTGTCTGATCTTCTATTAGGAGTATGTTATATTGTGCAATGTGGTGCTCAGTTAACGTTTGGTTCATTTGTTGTGGTGTTTAGTTAACTGTTTGGTTCGATTCTGCAATGCGATGTTCAATTGTTGTGGGTGCATTCTGTTATTGTATACCATGTGAGAAATAAATCGAATTTTGCTGTACTAAATACATGAGAAACAAATACAATTGCTATATTTCCAAGTTGTTAAGCAAACTTGGTTTGGTTAACTGTCTGATCTTCTATTAGGAGTATGTTATATTGTGCAATGTAGTGGTCAGTTAAAGTTTGGTTCATTTGTTGTGGTGTTTAGTTAACGGCTTGGTTCAATTCTACAATGCGATGTCCAATTGTCGTGGGTAGAATTTTTTATTGTTGTGGATGTGAGGAATAAATCGAATTTGGATGCACTTAATACATGAGAAACGTATACAAGTGCTATATTTCCTAGTTCTTAATCATGCTTGGTTTGGATAAATGGGTTTTCCATGTGGCTTGAATTAATCTGATGAATCTGCAATGTGCTTATTTTTCATCAACATATTTTACTGATAGCATGCGAACCCTTACTTAACCTGATGACTAACTACCTTATATGTGTTGCAGGGAAACAATGGGAAGCACTGAGGTTTACAATCGAGGTTAGCACGTGCATGGTCCGTTGTCTAATAGCACATTATTGTGCAATTGCAGGAACCATTCTAATATTTAGGTTTTTAACAATTTGGTCTTTCACATGTAGGTCCTGCTGCCAGAGGTTTTGACCCACTGTTCGACCCTTTTGCTTATGGGGAAATGAGTTGTCCATGAATATCAATCAAGTCAAGAAACTCAAAAAGATTGTTAGGATAAAGAAATTAGCGACAAAAAACAACAAAATCTTTGTCTACAAAATGAAGAAGACATCAGTTCACTACAAGATGGTACTAACTATTATACCTTGCCTTTTTTTATTCCTTTGCCCCATTTCCAATATAGAGAAGATATTTATGCACATCCTTGTTTTCAGGCCTTTCCAAAGCAGTTCACTGATGATTACCTCTCAAACCACCTCCATGGTCAGGAGGCGAGGAAGGTTCTCATACAACACCCATGATTCAATATTGAAGTGTTCCTGAAGAGAACGAAGGATGGACGGTCAATCATCCACAGGCACTGGCCTAAAGTTGCAAAGACCTTCAACATGAATGAAGGCTCAATATTCGCCTTCCGCTTCAGCAGTTTTCCAAATGAGATGCATCTATCTATGTACCATCTATGATGCTAATTTCGAAAGGTTCTAGATGTTGCATGTGAAACTTGGTGCTGGTGCAGTTGTGTAATGGGGTAGCTGAGTGCTGAAGCTATATCATGTTGTACTCTGATGTATTTCAATTATGAAATCGTGCTTCCTTAATATGGAAATGAAATATATTCTGTGCTTAATATGAATGTCAATTAGATTAATAAATGGATTATTAATAATAGGGCAATTAGCCTGCTAATTTGGTTTTTCTATTGCAAACAGTTATTGAGAAAACACCGTGGGCGATGACCTCAGGTAACGCACACAGTTTCTAGGAATAAACCGTGTTGGATCAATTAACAATCACACACGACATTCTCATGAAAACTGTTTGTGTTAGGCCACCTTGCGCAAACGTTTTCCTTGGAGCGACTGTGTGGGATGTATATACGAACGGAAACGTTTAGCGGGGACTGACTGTGTGGGATGTACTTACGACCGGAAACGATTTTGCCTGTATAATTGTATTTTTTTTAGCACTACTATACGTATAACCGTATTTGATCGCTCGCCGGTCGCACACGACCTCATTTTGCCGAGCGTGTGTGCCAGGAGGGCATATCCCCGACAGTTTCTGGGTCGTGTGGGAAGGACCCCCATATCGCCCACACTCACTTGGCGACAGTTCCAAATGCCGTCGCGGAAAGGGGTTAAAAACCGTTTGTATAGCACCTCGCTGTACCAGTGACTCCAAACCTTGGGAAAATAACTTCCTTAAGCATTTTAATAGAGGTGTTGTAATCAGCACTACTAGTTGGAATAGCTTCTACCCACTTAGTAACATAATCAACAGCAACCAAAATATGTGTATACCCATTAGAGGAAGGAAAAGGTCCCATGTAATCAAAACCCCAAACATCAAATGGTTCAACAGCAAGAGAATAATTCATAGGCATTTCTTGACGCTTACCAATATTACCAATTCTTTGACATTCATCACAAGATAAAACAAACTTACGAGCATCCTTGAAGAGAGTAGGCCAATAAAAACTAGATTGCAATACCTTGTGAGCAGTTCTGTCTCACGCATGATGCCCTCCATAAGCTTCGGAGTGACATTTCCGTAGGATTTGTCCCTGTTCATGCTCAGGTACACAATGTCTAATAATACCATCTACTCCTTCTTTATAAAGATGTGGGTCATCCCAAAAGTAATGTCTTGCATCATAGAAGAATTTTTTTTCTTTTGTTGGTATGTGAAGCTAGGTGGTATATATTTAGCAACAATGTAATTTGCATATTTAGCATACCAAGGAGTGTTATGAGAAACATTTATTGCAGCTAATTGCTCATCGAAAAGCTATCATTAATAGGTTGTGGGTCATCAAGAATATTTTCTAGCCTAGACAAGTTATCAGCCACGGGGTTCTCAGCTCCCTTTCTATCAGTGATATGTAAGTCAAATTCTTGTAGCAAGAGAACCCACCTAATGAGTCTAGGTTTAGCATCTTTCTTTTCCATAAGATATTTTATAGCAGCATTATCGGTGTGAACAATTACTTTAGAATCAACAGTGTAAGATCTGAATTTATCACAAGCAAACACCACTGCTAAGAATTCTTTTTCAGTAGTAGCATAATTGCATTGGGCACTGTCTAGAGTTTTACTAGTATAATGAATGACATTTAATTTCTTATCAACTCTTTGTCCTAGGACAACACCAACAGCATAATCACTAGCATCACACATAATTTCAAAAGGCAAGTTCCAATCAGGTGGTTGAACAACAGGTGCATAAATTAAGGCTTTCTTAAGTGTTTCAAAGGCTTCTACACAATCATCATCAAAAACAAATGAAACATCCTTTTGTAAAAGATTTGTAAGAGGCCTAGAAATTTTAGAGAAGTCTTTAATAAACCTCCTATAGAAACCAGCATGACCGAGGAAACTACGAGTACCTTTGATATCTTTAGGACATGGCATTTTCTCAATTGCATCAACTTTAGCTTTGTCCACCTCAATACCTCGTTCAGAAATTTTATGTCCCAAGACAATACCTTCATTAACCATAAAGTGGCACTTCTCCCAATTCAAGACAAGATTAGTTTGCTCGCATCTCTGCAAAACTCAATCAAGGTTGCTTAAGCAATCATCAAAAGAAGTTCTGTAAACAGAAAAATCATCCATGAAAACCTCAACAATCTTTTCACAAAAATCAGAGAATATAGCAGTCATACATCTTTGAAAGGTAGCAGGTGCATTGCATAAACCAAAAGGCATACGTCTATAAGCATAAGTTCCAAAAGGGCAAGTAAAGGTGGTTTTCTCTTGATCAGGTTGCGAGACAGGTATTTGAGAAAAACCAGAATATCCATCAAGGAAACAAAAATGTGTGTGCTTTGACAATCTTTCTAGCATTTGATCAATAAAAGACAGAGGGTAATGATCTTTTCTAGTAGCTTTATTTAATTTTCTAAAATCAATTACCATTCTATAGCCAGTGACAATTCTTTGTGGAACAAGTTCATTCTTATCATTAGGAATAACAGTAATACATCCCTTCTTAGGGACACAATGAACATGACTTGCCCATCTACTATCAGCTATAGGATAAATTATACCTGCTTCCAAAAGCTTCAGTATTTCAGTTCTTACCACTTATTTCATTTTAGGATTTAAACGTCGTTGGTGATCTACAACGGTTTTAGCATCAGGTTCCATATTAATTTTGTGCTGACAGAGAGTGGGACTAATGCCCTATAATCATCAAGAGTATATCCAATAGCAGCTCGGTGCTTCTTCAGAACCTTCAATAATCTTTCTTCTTCATGTTCTGAAAGGTTAGCACTAATAATAACAGGATATATCTTTTTCTCATCAAGATAAGCATATTTCAAAGTGTCTGGCAATTGTTTTAATTCAAACACAGGATCACCTTTAGGTGGAGGAGGACCTCCTAGAGTTTCAATAGGCAAATTGTGTTTAAGCAGAGGACGTTGTTTAAAGAAAATTTTATCTATTTCATTTCTATCATGCATATGCATATCATTTTCATGGTCTAGCAAATATTGTTCTAGTGGATCAGTAGGAGGCACGGCAATAGAAGCAAGACCAATTATTTCATCCTTACTAGGAAATTCTTTCTTATGATGCTTTCTACTAAACTTAGAAAAATTAAACTCATGTGACTCATCACCAAAACTTACACCGACGGTTTGTTTCTTACAATCTATTTTGGCATTAACGGTGTTCAAGAAAGGTCTACCAAAGATAGTGGGACAAAAGTCGTCTTGTGGGGAACCAAGAACAAGGAAATAAGTAGGATATTTTATTTTCCCACACAAGACTTCAACATCTCTAACAATCCCAAGTGGTATGATGGTGTCTCTATTAGCAAGTTTAATAGTAACATCTCTGTCTTCTATTTCAGCTGGTGCTATGTCATTCATAATTTCTTGATATAAGGTAAAAGGAATAGCACTCACGCTAGCACCTAAATCACATAAACCATGATAACAGTGATCTCCTATTTTGACTGAGACAACAGGCATGCCAACAACAGGTCGATGTTTATCTTTCTCATCTGGTTTGGCAATTCTAGCAGCTTCATCACAGAAGTAAATAACATGCCCATCTATATTTTCTACCAAGAGATCTTTAACCATAACAACACTAGGTTCTACTTTGATTTGTTCAGCAGGTTTAGGTGCTCTAATATAGCTTTTATTGACCACAGTTGAAACCTTAGCATGTTCCTTTATCCTAACAGGGAAAGGTGGTTTTTCAATATAAGCAGTAGGAACAACTGGATCAACATTATAAATAATAGTTTCATCTTTAGCTATTACCGGTTCGTTAATTTCTTCTTTAATAGGTGGATGATATTTAAACCACGTCTACTTAGGGAGATCAACATGAGTAGCAAAAGATTCACAAAAGGAGGCTACTATCTTAGAGTCAAGTCCATATTTAGTGTTAAACTTTTGAAAAGCATCGGTATTCATAAAATATTTAACACAATCATACTTAAGCTTAATACCTGACTCTTTACCTTCGTCGAGTTCCCAATCTTCAGAGTTGCGTTTAATTCTTTCTAAAAGATCCCACCTGAATTCAATATTCTTCTTCATAAAGGAACCAGTACAAGAAGTATCAAGCATGGATTGATCATCACGAGAAAACCGAGCATAAAAATTCTGAATAATAATTTCTCTTGAGAGCTCATGATTGGGGCATGAATATAACATTGACTTAAGCCTCCCCCAAGCTAGAGTGATACTTTCTCCTTCACGAGGCCAAAAATTATATATATATAATTCCGATCACGATGAACTAGATGCATAGGATAATTTTTTTCGTGAAATTCCAATTTCAATCGATTCCAATTCCAAGATCCAATATCATCGCATAGCCTATACCATGCCAATGCTTTTCCCTTCAAAGATAAAGGGAAAACCTTCTTCTTAGCTTCATCTCCGGGTAAACCTGCAAGCTTAAATAATCCACAAATTTCATCCACATATATCAAGTGCATATCAGGATGTTCGGTTCCATCTCCTGCATAAGGATTAGCTAGCAGTTGTTCTATCATGCCCGAAGGAATTTCATAACCAATATTTTCAGTAGGTGCAGTAGGTTGAGGGGTAACTAATTGTGGTTCCGGTCGAGGTGAAGATACCTCAAACAAACCCCTCAAAGGATTGTTCTCCATAGTAACAAGTGACAATAAATTTCAGCACGTAGTAATACTTTTTCCTTTCCGATTTCCACTTACCAAGAGCGCTTCACACCCCGGCAACGGTGCCAGAAAAGAGCCTTGATGACCCACAAGTATATGGGATCAATCGTAGTCCTTTCGATAAGTAAGAGTGTCAAACCCAACAGGAGCAGAAGGAAATGACAAGTAGTTTTCAGCAAGGTATTCTCTGCAAGCACTGAAATTATAAGTAACGAGTAGTTTGATAGCAAGATAATTTGTAATGAGCAAGTAACGGTAATGGTAATAAAATTGCAGCAAGGTAGCCCAATCCTTTTGAGGCAAAGGACAGGCCAAAACGGTCTCTAATAATAAGCAAAGCGTTCTTGAGGGTACACGGGAATTTCATCTAGTCACTTTCATCATGTTGGTTTGATTTGTGTTCGCTACTTTGATAATTTGATATGTGGGTGGACCGGTGCTTAGGTGCTGTTCTTACTTGAACAAACCTCCTACTTATGATTAACCCCCTCGCAAGCATCCGCAACTACGAGAAAAGTATTAAGAATAAATCTAACCATAGCATTAAACTTTTGGATCCAAATCAGTCCCTTACGGAATAGCGCATAAACTAGGGTTTAAGATTCTGTCACTCTCGCAGCCCATCATCTAATAACTACTCCAGAATGCATTCCCTTAGGCCCAAATATAGTGAAGTGTCATGTAGTCGACGTTCACATGACACCACTAAGGGAATCACAACATACATACCATCAAAATATCGAACACATATCAAGTTCACATGATTACTTGCAACAAGATTTCTCCCGTGACCTCAAGAACAAAAATAACTACTCACAAATGATAATCATGCTCAAGATCAGAGGGGTATTAAATAGCATAATGGATCTGAACATATAATCTTCCACCAAATAAACCATATAGTAATCAAATACAAGATGTAATCAACACTACTAGTCACCCACAAGCACCAATCTATAGTTCCGGTACAAATATTGAACACAAGAGATGAACTAGGGTTTGAGAGGAGATGGTGATGTTGAAGATGTTGATGGAGATTGCCCTCCCCAAGATGGGAGAGTTGTTGGTGATGATCATGACGATGATTTCCCCCTCCGGGAGGGAAGTTCCCCCGGCGAAATCGCTCCGCCGGAGGGCAAAAGTGCTCCTGCCCAAGTTCCGCCTCGAGACGGCGGTGCTTCGTCCCGAAAGTCCTCTCCTTATTTTTTTTCTAGGTCAAAATGAGTTATATACCAGAAGAGGGGCACCGGAGGTGGGCCGAGGAGGGCACAACCCACCAGGGCGCGCCTGGTCTCCCTGGCGCGCCCAGGTGGGTTGTGCCCACCTAGTGGGCCCCCTCTGGTACTTATTTGCTCTAATAATTCTTATATATTCCATAAAAAATCTTCGTGAAGTTTCAGCTCATTTGGAATTGTGCAGAATAGGTAGCCTTATGTAGCTTTTTCAGGTCCAGAATTCCAGTTGCCGGTATTCTCCTTCTTTGTGTGAACCTTGGATATTATGAGAGAAAAGGCATTAGAATTACTCCAAAAAGCATTATTATGCATAAAAACAATATAAATAACAGTAGGAAAACATGATGCAAAATGGACGTATCACACCAAAGCGTGGAAAGTGCTAAGATCATCATAAATCGGTCGCACCTAGTGGATTCATCCGGTCTCACCGAAACGTCTGAAGTTCAAATATTTTGCACTGGACGGTCTCACCGAGTGTTTCACCCGGTCCCACCAAGTTGTGCATAAAGGTCTGTAATGGTAGCATTTCTGGTGCAGGCTATATATACCCCACCCACACCACCTACTCTCGAAGAGAGCAACCATGACTAAACTACCACTTCCCATATCCATTTTCGGAGAGAGAACCACCTACACTTGTGTTGACATCAAGGGATTCCACTCCAACCATTTGATCCTTGATTTCTAGCCCCCTCGAGTTGCTTTCCACTTCAATCCTACTCCCACCACCATGCCAAATCTGTGAGAGAGTGATCGAGTGTGGGGGGCACTATCTTTTGAAGCACAAGAGCAATGAGTTCATCATCAACAACATCATCCGTTACCTTTTGGGGAGTGGTGTCTCCTAGATCGGTTATGTGTCACATTGGGAACCTCCAAATCATGTGGAGTTGAACCAAGGAATTTGTAAGGGCAAGGAGATCGTCTACTTCGTGAAGATCTACCCCGATTGAGGCTAGTCCTTCGTGGTCGGAAGCCATGATGGCATAGACAAGGTTGCTTCATCGTAGACCCTTCGTGGGTGGAGCCCTCTGTGGACTCGCGCAGTCGTTACCCTCTGTGGGTTGAAATATCCATCAACGTGGATGTACGATAGCACCAACTATCGGAACCACGCCAAAAATCACCGTGTCTTCATTGCGTTTGATCTTCCTATCTCTATCTCCCTTTACTTTCTTGCACTTGCATGTTGTTCCTTATCCGCTGCCTATACTCTAGATATGCATGTGCAAATTGTATTGGTTGCCATTTAACTTGTGCTAAAATCTGCCTAAAATTCAAGAGAATTAAAAACGGCACCTTTTATCTTGTTAGTGTCTATTCACCCCCCCCCCCCCCCCCCCTCTAGACCTATCTTCTAGATCCCTCATAGGGTGTACATCCAACTTGCTAGCTCAGGAAGACCTAGAGAATTTTGAGGAAGCTCATCATGGGAATATGCAAGCCAAGTTCTATAATGTAAAAAATCCCCAACTAGCATATGATCATGAAGCATACAAAAACTCTTATAGGAAATGCAATTTGCTACTTTGAAGCACATATGTATACTAAAGGATAGTATTGTACCCCTTCTATCTCTTCTTTCTCTTTTTTAGTTTTTTCTTCTTTGTCTCTTTTCCATGGCTCTTTTTCTTTTCCTTATTTAGTTGCCTTCATGGCTCTTTTTTTATCCTCACTTGTAGCGACAACACTCTATGATGAAGATTAATACAATAATGATACTCATAATTCAACAAGTAGTAAACATGATGCAAAAACATCTACTAAATGCCTCTAGCAGTGTACCAGTATGAGCAATGATCTAGCATAGCAAAGAAATCAAAAATGGAAAAGCCATGTAAATATCATGCTAGCTTTCTAACGATCATGCAAGGCAAATAAATATCTCTAATCATGTAATGAATCATGAACGAAGTAGCATGACAATATATCTATAAATGGTTACGGATGCCATGATAGGTAGATATGGTGACTTTTTAAGGAAGGTAGGTGGTTTATGTGTAGGAGAACAAAAGGAAGTTCTCCCACGGGGTTTGGATGTATCGGCGAAGGATGCACCAAATCTCAAGGTGGGAGTGGACATTGCACGATACAGGAGAGGCTAGCAAATATGGATAGGTGGAAATGCAAAAGATCGCGCCTCGCAAATCAAATATTCATCAAGCATATCATAATCTACATGCGGATTATTATGAAACCAAGTTACTCTTAGGGAAAGTGTTTGGCGATCAAAAGTGGCATGATCATAAAGAATGGCTTGAATCCATAGGGAGGTGAAGTCAATTTTAAGATTTGATTTCTACATTTTATGGCACTCTCTAAGATTATCAAAATGCAAATAAATATGGTCCAAAACGAAGCTCAGACACAAAAGTTATGACAAATTCAGAGATGCACGTACTGACACCAGATTATGGCATGACAGAAAACACAATTAAGATTACTTCAAATGGAAAAGTGATAACCATGAAATTCTTGATATTGTCAAGGCCAACAACTTTGCTTTTTTCAGAATATCTCAATCTGAAGTGTATGCAGCCGCGGCGGCCAAAACAGTGCACTGCATCAGCAGGATGTGAGAATGGTTGGACAGTCCAGCCCAGGGCCGGACGGAGAGTTGGACATATAGGAAATTGCCTGAGTAATTGCTCGGAGGCATCAGGAGGTTGGAATTGAAGCCGGGCAAAGGTTCGGGCGTCCAGGCATTGACCGGGCAAAGTTTCATGTTTTTTCTATTGCAAAAGATAGAAAACGAGACAAAACACCTTCAAGATGACTTCGAATCGCAAAACGTTCAACATGAAAGTTGTTCGTCTTGTCCAAATGGATAACTTTCTTCTATGGTCATCTCCATTCAAGGTCATATCTGAATTCTACAGCACGATAATTATGTTGTTGTATGCAAAACTAGGCATGGCCCGGCTGTACAGCCAAGTTGCCGGACCGGCCCGACGCTCTTGATGAGTCGATCTAGGGCAATGCATAGCCGCCACACTCCCTGACGGTCCCTCCCGGATGTTTGGGGTATCGGGTCTTCAAAAGACCTCATTGATGTGTCTTTGTATCACACTCTCGATGAGGCTTCTCCAACAATGTGTCTTGTCTATCGCGCTCGAGGCGACAAGTACACGATGGCGTGTTCGTGTGTGAACAGATGGAGTGATATGTACACGATCGAACGGATTAAAGGGAGTGGAGAAGACGTCGAGATAGCATTTTTTTTTTCCTACCAGGAGTGAGAGGAAAGAGTGGCGCCATCAAGTCGCAAAGATCTCGCAATCTGCCCCGCTGTTGCTAATGCCGGCCCCTGCTGCTACTGCCACTGCTGTAGCAGTAGTTGTACGGAGCGCCTCCTTCCCATCTCATCAATCGCACCTTCAATCATCTCATCATCGATTTCATCTCCCCAATCACTCCATGCCGAATCGTTTCGCTACTTTCCATGCATGCTTAAATCCACATTTTCTCCCCGTCTCACCACCAGAGCTGATGGGCTCACCTACTGTAGTAGTGCAATGGGCAGCTCTGCTGGGGCGTAGGGGCGTAGCTGGGATATGATGCACCGCGTGCACGGCCAAAATTACGAGGGACAGGCTCTGACATAGTGACATGCGGACCCATGGACCGCTGTTAAATTAGCGGGGCCACCAGTCCGTGACTGCTCGTAAACGTTTCACTACGTACGTAGTGGACTGCTCTTAAACGTTTCAGTACGTAGAAGTACGTGGTGAAACTTAATTCTGGATTAGATCCCCAAAGCTGGCCTTGCTACAGAGGGTTCTTCTTTGGTAACATGCACTAGGAGTAGGAGTACTACTCTGAGAGCATCTCCAACGGTTCCCATATCTGTAAAATAACCGTGGTTTAGAAGAAGTTGGCTGAAAAAGTGCTCCAACAGTTTCATAAACTCGAAAATTTCTTACAGCTTCTCGTAAAATCTTTCAAACTTCCCCTCCACCAAGGGGAAGATGGCCTTTCCTGTAAACGCTTCACACCAAGTACCTTTCATCTCCCACGTAAAACTTCATGCGTCTCTCTGCATGCCGTCGTCGTCGACGCCACCGCCTAGTCCACCAGCGATGCCACCCGTCCTGCGTCCCGCGGCAGGCCATGTGTCGCTGACCGCCCCGACCTCTTCCATTGCCAGCCACCGCCGGCCCGGCCTGCCCGATCTCGCGGGCAAGCGGGCCTGCCCCGCCATCGATCCCTGCTGTTGAGTATATGTGTTATGTGCATATTGTGTATTGGACCCGTCTCCTAGTTCTTTGTATAGTTGAGGTCCATGGCCCACATTTGTACATCATATATACGTGCCTATGCACGAAGAGCAATACATTATGCAATCATAACATCATACATGGTATCAGTTTTTAGGTTCTAACCCTAGTCTTCCGCTGCCGCCGCCGCCGCCGCCGCCGCCCGCGCGCCAACCGCGCCGGCCGCAGCTACTCGCTCTCCCTACCGCGTACGCGCTACTCCCGCCCGACCCGCCACCCGCGCGACCCGCGCTCCTCCAGCCGCCGCCAGCCCCGCACGATCCGCATCGTGCGCGCTCCTCCAACCGCGCCAGCCCCGCCCGCCCGCATCACGCCAAGCCGCTGCTGCCGCACCAGCTACGCCCGCCCGCATCACGCCTAGCCGCTGCTGCCGCGCCTGCCCAGCCGCACCGCCCGACGCCGCCGCAAATCCTATCCTGAGCCGCCCGCACCGTCCCGTCCTCGCTATGTCGTCTGTCACCTCCTCCGCGTCCACCAACTCCAACCCGTTCGCCGACGCCAACCCTCCCGACGTCAACGACATCCGCAACCTCAACATCTTCGAGCGGGTGCCGGTTCGTCTCTCGCAGGCGGACTCCTCCTACTACACGTGGAAGACGTATTTTTCCCTCGTGTTCCGGGAGTATCATCTCATCGACCACGTGGACGGCACCGTCGACTCCAGCCTCGTCCCCGAGTTCCATGACTGGTCCACCATCGACACCACGATCATCCGCTGGTTTTTCCTCACCATCTCGCCGGACCTCTTCCAGACGGTCGTGCAGGACGGTGACGATGCTTGCGCCGTGTGGACCAAGCTGAACGGGCTCTTCACCGACAACCAGCTCCAGCGTCGTGTTTTTTTGCAGCAAGAGTTTTTTGGGTGTCACCAGGACAACACCTCCGTCGACGACTATTGTCGCCGCCTGAAGACTCTCGCTGACGAGCTCCGCGATATTGGCGCGAAGATCGATGATGACCTCCTCCTCAGCACGCTCACCGCTGGGCTCAACGAGGACTTCGGCAACGCCGCGGCGAACCTCAGCCTCATCCCCAACCCGTCCTTCGCCAAGTTCGTTGCGTACCTCCGCTTGGAGGAGCGGCGGATGAAGCAGGTGAAGGCGCGGGCCATCCACACCGCCCTCGCCGCCGGCACCACACGCGGCGGCTCCTCGGCACCTCCAGCCGCCCCGGCCGCGCCCCCGCGGCAGCGCCACCCGGCGCCGTTCCCGGCGCCGCCGCCGTACCCGGCTCCCCAGCAGCCGGGGCTGCTCCCGCTGCCCTATGGGCCACCCGCCCCTCCCGCCGAACGGCGTCGCGGGGGCCGGCGCGGTGGGGGCCGTCGCGGCGGTCAGCAGCAGCAGCCGCAGGGCATCGGCCCGCCCCGTCAGCAACAGCAGCAGCAGTTCCAGGTGCCACCTCCGTGGGCCTCCGGCTACAACCCGGGCACCGACCGGTGTTGTTCATGCCTACACCATGCCGGTTCCACGGGCTCCTGCACCGACCCTTCCCGTGCCGCGCCCGCCGGCGCACCAGGCGTACTATGCGGCTCCGCAGCCGTATGGAGGATACCCACCGCCGCAACTGAGCGGCGGCTACGGTCTCCCTGCGGCCCCGCCGCCACCCTCGCCGGCCTTGCCGCCGGCGCCTTGGGATCCGGCGCTCCTCGCCGCGCTGCACACCACGCCTACGCCGAACACCTACACTGGAGGCGGTGATTGGTACATGGACACCGGGGCTACGGCTCACATGTTTGCTCATCCTGGAAATCTTGCCTCCTCCACTCCCGTCACCACCGACCGCCGCATCATTGTCGGCGACGGTTCCACACTCCCTATCACACATGTCGGGCACACTTCATTTCCTTCCAATTCCATGCCTTTAACTTTGTCTAATATACTTGTGTCACCTCATCTTATTAAGAACCTTGTTTCCGTTCGTTGTTTAACTCATGAAAATCCTGTTACTGTTGAATTTGACAAGCTTGGTTTTTGTGTCAAGGACGCTCGAACCAGGATGGTACTTCACCGATGTGACAGCCCCGACGAGCTCTATCCGGTGCATCCGCCGTCCACCTCCACCACCGCACCGGTTGCTCTCTCCGCTGGAGTCGATCTCTGGCACGCTCGTTTGGGTCATCCCAACCCCGTCACACTTCGTCATATTCTTAGGAGTTTCAGTTTCAGTTGTAATAAGATAGAGGATCACACTTGTCATGCCTGTCGTGTCGGCAAACATGTTCGCCTTCCGTTTAATAACTCCACCACCATAGCTTCTTTTCCTTTTCAGTTGATTCATAGCGATGTGTGGACCTCTCCGGTTCCTAGTAATTCGGGCTATTTATATTATCTGGTTATCCTTGATGATTATTCTCACTATGTGTGGACTTTTCCTTTGCGACGAAAGTCGGATGCGCTCTCCACTTTGACGGCTTTTTACTCCTATGTCAGCACGCAGTTTGGGCGTCCCATTCTTGCTCTTCAGACTGACAATGGAAAAGAGTTCGACAATCTTGCTTTCCGCACTTTTCTGTCGCACCACGGCACAGTTTTTCGTCTCACATGCCCATATACTTCACAGCAGAACGGTCGAGCCGAACGCGTCCTTCACACTCTGAACGACTGCGTTCGCACGCTCCTGTTCCATGCTAATGTGCCGCCCCGTTTCTGGCCGGACGCACTTGCTACTGCTTCACTTCTTCTTAACCTTCGACCCTGCCGCCCACGGTGGAACTATGCACCTCACCATCTTCTCTTCGGTACGCCTCCGTCCTATGATGGCTTGCGTATCTTCGGGTGCCTTTGCTATCCTAGCACTGCCGACACCGCTCCGCACAAACTTGCACCTCGTTCCGTCGCTTGCATCTTCATCGGCTATCCCTCCAACTCCAAGGGTTATCGGTGCTACGATCCAGTCTCCCACCGTGTGTTCACTTCCCGGCATGTTTACTTTGATGAGCATGTGTTTCCGTTTCAGCAGGTACCCCCGGCTGTTCCTCCCGCCACTGATGACGCGGGCTCCTCGACGCCTCTCCCAGGGCGCGCCGCCCTTGGCCCGCCCCCTGGCTTTGAGGCGTACCCCCTGCATGCGGCGCCCCCTCTGGCCACGGCACTGGCGTCCTCGGCGCCTCTTCATCCCGCGGCCTCGGCGCCTACGGCTCCGGCTCAAGCTGCGGCCAGCGCGGCCCCCGCGGTTCCCGCGGCAAGCGCGGCCCCCGCCGCCCCTGTGGCCACCTCGACCAGCGCGGCCTCCGTGGCCCCCCCGGCGCCCGCGGCGCCCGCGGCCCCCTCGGCACCCGTGGCTCCCCCGACGCCCGCGGCCCCCCCGGCGCCTGTGGCCGGTCCGGTCACCCGCGACCGTACGGGCGTCTTTCGCCCGAGCTCGCGCTACGCCTCGGACGACTACGTCTATGCGGCGTCCACCTCTGAGCCATCGCCGTTGCCGTCCTCCGTTCGAGCCGCTCTTCGTGACCCGCTCTGGATGGCTGCGATGCAAGAGGAGTTTGACGCCCTGTTGCGCAACCGGACGTGGCAGCTTGTTCCCCGTCCCCGGCACGCCAACGTGATTACCGGGAAGTGGGTCTTCAAACACAAGCTCCGTCCCGACGGTACCCTTGATCGCTATAAAGCACGCTGGGTTGTTCGTGGCTTCCGACAGCGTGCTGGCATCGACTTCACCGACACCTTCGCTCCGGTCGTCAAGCCCGGCACGATACGCACGGTGTTGGGGAACGTTGCATGGGAAACAAAAAATTTTCCTACGCAACACACAAGATCTATCCATGGTGATGAGCATCTACGAGAGGGAGAGTGAATCTACATACCCTTGTAGATCGCTAAGCGGGAAGCGTTTAAGCAACGCGGTTGATGTAGTCGAACGTCTTCTCGTGATCCAAATCACCGGCGTCCCGCGATCCAATCACGATCCGTCCCGATCAAGTACCGAACGGACGGCACCTCCGCGTTCAGCACACGTACAGCTTGATGACGATCTCCGCCGTCTTGATCCAGCAAGAGAGAGCGGAGAGGAAGAAGAGTTCTCCAGCAGCACGACGGCGTGGTGGTGGTGGTGGTGGAGCTATTCCGGCAGGGCTTCGCCTAAGCACCGCTGAAAATAGACTAGAGGAGAAACCGATCTAGATGAAGTAGAGGGAGCACGTGGCAATTAGGGTTATTTTTCTCCTCTAAATCCTCTAGTATATATAGGAGGGAGGGAGGGGAGGAGGCAGCCTCAAACCCTCAAGGGCTGGCCGAAATTGGAGGTGGAGGAGTCCTACTCCTCCACTTCCAATCCTAGTCCAAATAGGACACCTTCCATATTTGGATTTCCCTTCCCTTTACTTGGGGTTTTTCCTTTCCCACTCTATCCTAGCCACATGGGCCTTGTAGGACTTGTTTGCCCAGCCCACTAAGGGCTGGTGCAACCCCCTTCAGGCCCATGTGGCCTCCCGGCGTGGGTGGCCCCTCCCGATGGCCCTCCGGCACTCCCGGTACACTACCGGAAATACCCGAAACTTTTCCGGTGGCCAAAACGGGACTTCCTATATATCAATCTTTACCTCCGGACCATTTCGGAGCTCCTCGTGATATCCGGGATCTCATCCGGGACTCCGAACAACCTTCAGTCACCAACATACATAACTCAATACTACTGAAACGTCACCAAACCTTAAGTGTGCAGACCCTGCGGGTTCGAGAATTATGTAGACATGACCGAGACACCTCTACGGCCAATAACCAATAGCGGGACCTGGATGCCCATATTGGCTCCTACATATTCTACGAAGATCTTTATCGGTCGAACCTCTATGTCAAGGATTCAATTAATCCTGTATGCTGTTCCCTTTGTCCTTCGGTATGTTACTTGCCCGAGATTCGATCGTCGGTATCTCTATACCTAGTTTAATCTCGTTACTGGCAAGTCTCTTTACTCGTTCCGTAATACAAGATCTCGTGGCTAACACCTTAGTCACATTGCTTGCAAGGCTCATCGTGATGTTGTATTACCGAGTGGGCCCTGAGATACCTCTCCGTCACACGGAGTGACAAATCCCAGTCTTGATCCATGCCAACTCAACAGACACCCTCGGAGATACCTGTAGAGCATCTTTATAGTCACCCAGTTACGTTGCGACGTTTGATACACACAAGGTATTCCTCCGGTGTCAGTGAGTTGCATGATCTCATGGTCATAGGAACAGATACTTGACATGCAGAAAACAATAGCAATAAACTGACACGATCATATGCTACGTTTATAGTTTGGGTCTTGTCCATCACATCATTCTCCTAATGACATGATCCCGTTATCAAATGACATCTCATGTCCATGGCTAGGAAACCTTTACCATCTTTTGATCAACGAGCTAGTTAACTAGAGGCATACTAGGGACACAGTGTTGTCTATATACCCACACATGTATTTGAGTTTCCAATCAATACAATTATAGCATGGATAATAAACGATTATCATGAACAAGGAAATATGATAATAACCAATTTATTATTGCCTCTAGGGCATATTTCCAACACACGGTTCTCCACCTTGCGGTCTCCCGTGCTTGGCCGGTGCACCAGATGGACGTCTCCAACGCCTTCCTCCATGGTCACCTCGAGCAGCAGGTCTTCTGCCAGCAGCCCACCGGGTTTGTTGACCCGGCGCTTCCCGACCACGTGTGCCTGCTTTCGCGGTCCTTGTACGGACTCAAGCAGGCTCCGCGCGCTTGGTACCAGCGCATCGCGGCGTTTCTCCACCAGCTTGGGTTCCGCTCTACCCGCTCGGACGCCTCGCTCTTCGTCTATCATCAGGGCTCTAACACGGCCTACTTGCTGCTCTATGTCGACGACATCATCCTGACGGCATGTACGGCTGGTCTCCTCAGTCAGCTCATGGCTCGTCTTCGCGCTGAGTTCGCCATCAAGGACTTGGGTCCTTTGCACTACTTCCTCGGTGTCGAGGTGGTGCGCCGTCCGGATGGCTTCTTCCTTCATCAGCGGAAGTACGCTCATGAGCTCCTGGAGCACGCCGGCATGCTTAACTGCAAGCCCGCCGCTACGCCTGTTGATACGAAGGCCAAGCTTTCTGCCACGGATGGTTCTCCTGCTTCGGATGCTGCTTTCTATCGGTCTATCGTTGGTGCTCTTTAGTACCTCACTCTGACTCGACCGGAGATCCAGTATGCCGTGCAGCAGGTGTGTCTTCATATACATGCTCCTCGAGACGTTCACTGGGCTGCTGTCAAGCGGATTCTCCGCTATGTCTGTGGCACTATGGATCTTGGCGTCACGCTTCATGCCTCCGCCGACACCGCCCTCACCGCCTACTCCGATGCAGACTGGGCGGGCTGCCCTGACACTCGTCGCTCCACCTCGGGCTATTGTGTCTACCTTGGACCCTCACTTATCTCGTGGTCGTCCAAGCGGCAGCCTATGGTCTCTCGTTCCAGTGCTGAGGCTGAGTATCGCGCGGTGGCCAACGTCGTCGCCGAGTGTTCGTGGCTTCGCCGGCTGCTTCAGGAGCTTTCTTGCCCTGTTGACCGTGCCACGGTGGTCTACTGCGACAACGTCTCAGCGGTCTACCTCTCCGCTAACCCGGTGCATCATCGACGGACCAAGAATATTGAGTTGGATATTCATTTTGTTCGGGAACAGGTGGCCCTTGGCCATATTCGTGTTTTACACGTCCCTACTTCCCAACAATTTGCAGATATCATGACCAAGGGCTTGCCTACGGCGTCACTTGAGGAGTTCCGGTCCAGTCTTTGCGTCAGCCGCGGTGCCGCTTCGACTGCGGGGGGGTGTTGAGTATATGTGTTATGTGCATATTGTGTATTGGGCCCGCCTCCTAGTTCTTTGTATAGTTGAGGTCCGTGGCCCACCTTTGTACATCATATATACGTGCCTATGCACGAAGAGCAATACATCGTGCAATCATAACATCATACACCTGCCACCCCACCGCACCGGCATGGAAGCCACGAGTGTCGGAGAACGGGAAGGGTGAGGCCATGGCTGGTCCTTCCTCCATGACGGTACCTTCGCCGCCAACCTTCACCTGGCCTTCACGCGGATGTCATCGGCCTTCCTCGAGGCCGATGACGACTTCAACATGTACAATATCAATGAGCCGTACGACGAGACGAATGAAAGGTAAAAAAAATGGTCTTCATTTGTTTAATTTGTACAATTCACAATCATAATTTCACATGAAAATTTTTATTGCTCATTACTTTTGTAATTACTATAATGTAGTCAGTAATCATATATGAAGATGATCAATGAGGCGGTAAGCATACATGATATGTCTTTGTCCACTCTGTTTAAGGATGACGATGATTTTGCTTCAAAAACTAATAAGATGGGGAGCAACTTCTCCGTGGAGGAGGATAAAGCGTTGGTCATGGCATGCCATTGTGTAAGCATTGATCTGACAGCAGGGGCCGGTCAAAGCATGAAGACCTACTGGAAGCACATTGCAGATCTGTGTCGTCGCAATGTGTCTGTTTCAATTGAGCGCTCCATTAAGTCACTCGATGGTCGATGAGCCTTGATTTAGGAATCTTGCACTCGTTGGGCAGGTTGTGTTACTGATGTAGAACATGTCAAACCTAGTGGAATGACAGAGGACATGCTAGTGAGTATTTGTTGTTCAAATTTTTCTATAAATTTTTTATCCCAGGTTTCTAATGTGAAATTTTAAACTTGACAACTCGGCTACACAAATGACATGTACAAGCATAGGGATCCAAAAAATAGGTCTTTTGTCATGTACCATTATTGGGCATTGCTCCAGATCAATGAGAAGTGAAAAATTAGGGAAAGTGAGCATCTTCATCCGAGGAGGAAGGCAAAATCATCGTTGGTTACACAAGTGCACAACAATGAAGATACCGATAATCATGTCGATGAAGTCCCAAATCCTAAACCCACCACTACCCCAAGCTCCATACAAAAGGGCCACCCGAAAGGAAAGGTGAGAAAGACAAAAAAATGGAGGAGACACAGTTGTGTTCAAGATTGAGGTGGAAGAAATCATAGCAACAAAAGTAAGAGGGATTAAAAAAAGTGCATGTGAGGAACGCAAGACTTCCATCAAAGAAGAGAAGCCAAGTGTCTTTGCACATGAAGTGCAGACAAAAAAATGGAGCAAGAATACAAAAGCATGTTCACTAACCCTGCATGAGTGGAGGTAGCCCAGCTACAATATCTAGAGATCATGAAGGCAGAAATTTAAGCACCAGAGATGATAGGAATTGTGGATGCGCATGGCCAGGCCCGTCGATGAGGGCGGCCAAAGTGGCCGACCGCACAGGGCCCCTAAAATCATGGGGCCCCCGATCAGGGAAAAAACTAGAGAAGGACCTCATCCATTCAAGCACGCACGTCCGTCTGCGTATGCCTGAGTCGGACGACCTGAATCTCTGCACAAGCCTGCTACAGCCTTGAGCCCATGGGCCGAACTCCTCCCCTAGTTTCCCCCGCCTCCACCCGCAACCCCATCCATGAGCAACGCACACTTGGCAGTTCTTGCAGGAACGGGGTGGTGGGGTGTGGGGCTAGCGCTGCTGAACATCTAGCATGCCGGCTGGATTGGGAAGAGCATCGGCGAACGGCCGATTGCAGCATACCAATGAGTCTTCTACTTGTCGCACGAGATGGGAGATGGCTAGGGGCGGCGTGTCCACTTTGATGCAACAAACACCAATAGGGAAAAGGACACATATTATGGTTACATAGAGGAGATATGGGAACTTGACTATGGACGTGAGTTTAAGGTCCCTTTGTTTCGGTGCAAATGGGTCAATCTGACAGGAGGCGTGGTAAAGGTAGACCCGCAGTACGGAATGACAACAGTGGATCTCAATAATCTTGGGTACACAGACGAACTTGCCTATGCTGGACATGCCCAGCTGCTGTACTGCTACTGTTGGGCGCTCCCTTATGCCCATGACTGGATTCGCCTAGGAAGCCAAGAAACACCAACACTGCTGGATAATTTCTTGGTAATTTTTTAGACAGAGACGGACAAATAACAGCAGCAGATGCAATTGAACTTATATATGTTATATCTGTTGATTTATAATAAATTGGTGTTGTGTGTGTTAATTTCTAAATTGATGGATTTGAACATAGAACTGAAATTGAATTGAAAAAGAATCATTTGTTGATTGAACTCAAATTACCGCATTTTTATCGATGCCGCAACAGAAGTGTCTACACATATAGGAGTCACGGACAAAGCAACCTATTAATCTAGTACTTTTTTGTATCGCCATATTAGTATTTGTCATATGTTATCTATTTTGTTTGATCTTTCAGCATCGACTTTCAGTTCTATCTATAGTGTTATTCGTGAAAAAATTTTGTATGCTTTCGCATAGTGTATTTCTTTCATAGGCATGAAGTTTCCATGGAATAGCACTTTACTTCTATGATTCTAAAAACATCAGGGTTGCATTTTGTATTTCGTCCCGGGCCCCCAAATTCCTGGAGACGGCCCTGCGCATGGCAGCGTGTATGACCACGGTACTGGAGTGGCAATGGTGATAGAAGTCAGCAGTGATGTTCTATGATTGATCTTCTATTTATGCTTTATGTGTTGATGTCCTTGTTTAGGTGAACCATATGTTGCATGTTTGATCTTCGTGTTTGAACCATTTGTTATATCTACTTTGAATCATTTACCGGATTTGTTATGTTTCCTTTTGTATGTGAATTTCGAATCAAATTTTATAAATTTATGGATTTGAAATGGGTATCAAGTATGTGTGTCAGAAATAACATCGTTTGAATTATTATGATGATAGTACACACATGTGCGTGCCATTTGTATGCTTCTTTAATGGGAAATATAAAAAAACTGATTTAAGGAAGATGTTTATGAGATCTGAGAAAACATCTCACGTGTCAACTCCCATAAATTTTATGGACATCTCGTAAAGTGGTTTTGCGGGGAGTTTTTTTTACAGAAACTGTTGAACATGCTATGATAGAGTAGTATATCTAAGTTGTATCTAAAAGTACTTTCTTTTAATACGACTTGTGAGAGAAAAGGCTTCCTTCGTTTCTATGCTTATAGCTATATCTAGCTTAAGATATAGTCGTACTCTCTTTCCTCATTACATATGTTGCCACATTAGATTTTTATTTTGACGGTATATTTTAGATATAGTACACTTTGGAGCACTGGGAATGCCCTTGTATTTACTATGATACGGGTTACGACTCGATCCTCTAATCAATCAAGAATATACCTTTTAGGCTCGTGTGGCTTATATACTATATATATATATATATATATATATATATATATATATATATATATATATTGCATAGAAATACTTAGTACTAAAATGCCTAGATTCCATGCTCATGGAAGCTAGATTTTAAAAAAATCATAATTCATATGTTTTGAGGTTTAAAAAAACTCTGGAGTTTGTTATACACATACTCCCCCCATTTCCTTTTACTCCGCGTATAAGATGATTTAAAGTCAAACTTCACAAAGTTTGACCAAATTTATATTAAAATATATCAATATCTACAATACCAAAGTTATATAGTATGAAAATTAACTCCATGATGCATCTAATGATATTGATTTTGTATTATGAATGTTGATATTTTTTTTCTACAAAGTTGGTCAGACTTTATGTAGTTTGACTTTTCATAAATTTTATATGCAGACTAAAAAGAAATGAATGGAGTAAATAGAGATGTATACCACATTTCTGTAATTTTTCATGATGAAATATGATTTATGTTAGCTATAAAAGAAGGATAAAATCATGTATTTCTAGCACATGTACTGTAAATTACAAAAGTCCATTATTATTATTATTTTGGTCAAGGTCACACTAACAAATATTTCATCATGAAAATTTACAGGAACCTAGTATACATATCTATGTACATGTGTGTTTTTGCGAGAATTTTCTCAAACATAAAAATCTCATTTTGTTTTATTTTTTTAAAAGAATTGGACTCCATGAAGTTCAGGAGCAGGAAATCATGTCTCTACGTAGTAGGACTACCCATTGTCCTAGGTATTATTTCAACCTAATCAATATTTTTTTATTGATTACAATTCATCAAAGATAAAGAAGTTTTATTGCATGAATATGTGCTTCTAGTCCTGAGCTCACAGGGACTTGGTATGAACAGTAAAATCCAAAAAATAAGAAGAAATTCAAAAGGTTCTGAATTTTTTTGAGAATAAACACTGCTTAGCATTTGGCGCGCGTGTAATTTTTTGTGATGAAATAACATTCGTGGATGTGTGGCAAAAAAAAATAATCAGTGCTCCAAAATGCTTTCAAAAATCAGCGTTCCACGAATGTTATTTCATCACGAAATTTCACACACATGTTAAACACTCCTCAATGTTTTTCTCACAAAAAAGTATTTTTTTTAAGACTACCCTTTTTACTGTTCATCCGGGTGCATATGCACTAAACCGTAGTTTATTTTGGAGCGGGTGTGGTAGTTTAACTCCTAGATGTAGCTAGCTCAATGATCTAAAATATGCATATGTGTCAAACCCCACGATCTGTCAAACGGCCACCATGTGGGCATTACAAACTGAACAGGAGGACCTTTGGTTTTGGGACCATATACATTTTCTGAAATGCCAACAAAGAAACAAGCTTGCAATTTTTGAATCCACACATGTCGTCATCGTTTGCCGGTCCTGGAATATTCCCGTTCTGATGAAATCCATTGTACTCCTAGTAATAATCAATTCCCTGCCATGATTTTACCCTCTTCTGGCTTAGCTAATTTGTTTGCTTCACCAGGCATGTGATGCCACATTGAATTCCCAGGCCCGCCAGTACAAGAAAAGGACATGGTCACTTATCTGCACATGGCCATGCATATGTGCTGTGTGCTGAGCAAGACTCTCAGAGTGTTTAATTAAGTTGTCAGTCTGGTGCTCACTTAACTTAGGATCCCCAGAGCTCAACACATCTATAGATTATTATGGGGTTATTTAGCCAGAGCTTGCCAGAGAACAAAGCAAGTTGGTGTTTAATTAATTTTCTCCTTATGCAAATCTATAGAATGTTGGTTATGATCAGGTGATGTGATGTGCTAACCAACGGTCGCCCATGGCATTCCATCACCGTCATCACCCACCACATCTCACTACCTGCTGTCTGTTTGGGGTTAGGATCCTCTGCCACGCACATCATTCGGTTGATTGCCTGTCGCCCAATTGGACATGGAGGGCTGGGATTAGATGAGAACTAAAAATGAAAGAAAAATGTTATGGGCACACGAAAGGACTTGTTCGTCGTTACCACGGGTATCCCATTCCTGACTGGACATGTAGTTTCATATTCGAAAGGCAAACCTGTAACTTTTGAGTTGTGCTGTTTCTAGGTCTCCTTCGTCACCAGCTCCATGCACCAACACATTTCTCCTTTTTTATGATGCAGTTTGTCATCACTGACATATTCATTTACGCAAAAAGGCTCCCGTCCTGCTTTATTTTATATATAAAGCAACACAATTAAACCGATGCATGGTGATAAGGATATCCTCTTAGAGCATCTACAGCCGCAACCTATAAATCTAGGTCAGCGGACACTCACCGGACACTCCTTAAACTCTGTCGTCCACATCTGTATATCTCATATCCGGTACCCTATATCCGTACTAAAGCATGCAACATAGAACTAAACAACGTAGACCATCAAACAGACATAAAATCGAACATAGAAATGCACATTCTGATCACCAAAAGATCACCAACAGATCTCCAAAAAATCGCCAAAGTACAATAATTCACATAAACGACGGACAAGTTTAAACTAGATTACTAAAAACTTGAGATTAAAGACGGAGACGATGGAGCTTCACCACTTCCTCGCCGGCCCTTTGCCCTTCCGGTCACCGGCGCAGCTGTAGGCGTCGGTGGCTGGTGGAGGATCGTCCGAGTCATCGAACGAGGAGTCGTGGTCGTCGTCGTCGGAGGTGCCGGAGAGGATGATCAGCCATTTCAACCGTCGGACGGCCCTGTCCTGCTGCCGCTTGAGCTTCACGAGCCAAGCCGCCTCTGCCACCTCGCGCTCGGACTGCTCAATGGCAATCCGGAGCGCCTTGGCGTTCTTTCGGCGGAGCCGCCGCGCGTCCGTCTCCGCGATCGTAAGCGATCGGCGACAGACCCAATCGAGGAGCCGCGCGTCCTCGTCGGGCTCCGCCTGCATCTCGCGACGGCGGCGCACAGACTGCTCCACCTCCTTCCTCTCCCTTTCCCACTGCCTCTCGCGGCGGGCTGCGCGTGCCTCTGATTCCAGCGTGCGCGTCCGGGACGGCGAGGCGGGCACAAGCACCCACCACTGCCCATGTGGCGGAGCAGCAGCCGGCGCGGCCAGGGGACGGCGTAGGGGAGGCGCGGATTGCACAGGCCTGTCAGAGCTGCGCACGGGCTAGGAGGCGCCGGCGACGGCATCCGCACTACGCCGGTGGGGAAGTTGCGTCTGCGGCGACGCTGCAAATCTGGAGCTGCCCCCAGTCTCCACCTTGGACCGTTCCAAGGCAATGCGGAGGGCCAGCTCAATGTCAGAATCCATCTCGGAGTCGGAGCGGCTACTGGAGCTCGACATTACGCCGGATTCGATCAAAATTGGTGCGGGGAGAGGAGAGGACGGAGCGAGAGAGGAGAGTGTGAGTGAGCTAGGGTTTGTAGCGATTAGCCGGATGGGGTTTCTTGTGGGACAGCCGTGCGGTCGGTGGTGGGCCGGGCTTGTCAGGCGGACGCGCCTGGGTGTGCCCGGGCCGTCCCATATCTGCCTCATATTTGGGCTGGATATGAGGGGTGCCGGTTAGCCCCGGACGTTTGAGGACGGGTCGAGGCGCCCAGCTGAGTCGATATTTTGTGACCGGTCAGCCCGCCGTGGCGTTTGAGACGGATTTGAGGCACCCGGTTGTAGATGCTCTTACAAAGCATATCAAAGAAAAATAAGAATATAGGAGAATCCACACCCTACCACAAAACCAACCTAGACTACCAATAAGGAAGAACACTAGCCACCAAGGGGAATCTCCGGATCTCGTCCCACCGCTCACACCAAGCTGTTGCCAAAGAGGGCCCCTTGCCCTCCCTCTCCGGACCGTCGAGTCCAAACCTGCCAGCAGATAACAAGGACAGTGAGTGGCGCCAACAAGGTCCCATGTATAAGATAAAGGGGCAAGTGCGGTTGCCCGCGTCAGAGCCGAGGAAGCTTCAAGCCGGGATCCGAAAATGTCCTTCAATGACGGCGTGGTGCACCTGAGGAAACCTGGGCTCCATCACGAAGTCCTTGGGAGAAATACTAAGCAACGCATCGCAGCCATCGAGACCGAGGGTACGGTCAAGGGTTTTCACCCAGAGCCCTGACTTGGCGAGAAGGACCACAACGGCGCCCCCAAGAGGGACGCGACACCCACGAGCATCAGCACTGTTAGCGCCGGAGCACAAGGCTTTTGCCCGAGGCCTCTCACCCGCGCCACTCAAGGAACCCAGAGCACCAATCCACCCAGAGGAAAGAAAAGCCACCACCAAACATGACCTCCAGAGCACGATCTAAGAACCGCCACCGCCGAGGCACCGCCGACACCAGCATTACCGAGTTCTACATCCTTCGCTGCCCACACGACCAAAAGATGCAACCATCATCACCGCCAAGACGCCTGCTGAAAAGCCAATCCGACAAACCACCACCCGAGGTCACCGTCCCGACTTCCAAGTTCCCAATCTCGATCCCGCACACCAACTCCAAACCCCGAGCACCTCACTCACCGGCAATGAGACAGAAAGGCTCCTCCTTTCCAGTCCCACGTCATACCATGGACGAAGGCGCACACCATGCCGGTGCCACCACGGTCTGCAGCGGCGACCAGTGAACCCAAATCGATCAACGGATACCAGATCTGGACGGGGGCAACCATCCCCATCTTCCCCTACCACACAAAGACGAGTACAAGTGACCACCTCGGCGGCATCCCGACCACTACACGAGGAGGAGGAAGCAACCGCTGGCCCCCTGGTTACGGCCACAACTTCCCATGAAGATGACCCCCACATGGCAAGGGATACAAAATGATGCACCACGGGGCCCCATTGGCCGATGAGGATGCAGCCGGTCACCGGGACGTTCGGATCTAGAGCCCAGCCAGTCGTCTTCATGCAGGAGGTCGAGGAAGGAGGATCCGAAGACGGAAAGGGGAGAGGAACATCACCGTCGCCGCGCAGCCACCGCCCAACCACGCCACCGGTGCTACGCCCTGCGCCAAAGCGAGGCATCACCGCCTAGATGTCGTGCCCGCACCGCAGTAGACCAGGCGAGGAGAAAAAGGATCCCCGCCGCCGCACCCGGCGGCAAGGGGGGACGATGAGAAGGGAGAGGACGGGGTGGCGGCGCCTAGGGTTTTGCCTAGTCTCTCGCGGGAGAGATACGGACGAAACAGTATTGTTGGTCTAAGAGTCTGTGAACCACTGATATATTTATTTCATGGAAGATTGATTAAAACTCAAATAAGTGAGAAAATTGTATGGGCAAAGAATAGCTCAAGGTTGACACATCAAGCCCCATTCTGTACCATACTCCCCGCAATTTTGGAAACATCAACTATTGGAATCATGTCTGACAACGAAATCCAGACTTACTTTTATACTAAAAACTTGTGGATGCGAACCCACGGTAAGTCTAAGGATGATGGTAGAAGCCTTTTACATTTTGAAACAATTGCCTACTTCGAATACTGTACAAAACTGATGCATGAAATTCAATAAACTAATACGAGTAGCTTTCAAACAGGCCCCTGTATTATTATTATTATTATTATTATCATTGAGATTTTACGGAAAAATTTCGCATTAAAATACAAAGCATCACAAGCCACACGGCAGGAGTAGAAAGGAATCGCAGGGCAGGCAGGGACGTAGGCAAAACCATCATATTTTGCAAGGGAAGCAAGCAACCTCAAGTCACAGAATGATGATGGGAAAGTATTCCCTCACATTCACAGCAAACTCCAAAGTCTGTAGCCCCTGGATATCGCTAATTTTTTTTAAATAATACACTTTTTTTGGTAAATTATAGAAATAATATACAATTTTGAAAATTTTCAAAAATATTATCCAGTCGGTCAAGGCGCAGCCGACTGGCTTCAGTCGGCTTTGGCTAAGCCGACAGGACACGTGGCAGCCGACGATTGGCCCGAACACGTCGCCCCTGCCCAGTCGGCCTGGACAGCTGCAGTCGGCTGGGGCCCAGCCGACAGGCCTCCAGTCGGCTTTGGCGCGGCCGATAGGACCTGCAGTCGGCCCAGGCGTGGCCGACAGGGTCCTCACCAACCCACCGACGCGGCTCTTCCTCTCTTCTCTCATCTTCTTCCTCCCCTTCTGTTCGTACCTTGTTCTTCTCTTCTTCCCTTGTTCTTCTCTCTTATCCCCCAAAAAATACACAAAACTTACCTGATTTCTTGCGTTTTTTCCACCGTAAATGCATTCTAGAGAGTTGGGGGAAGCAAGGGAGACCTCGATCTACTAATGAGGTAGCTCGTGGTGGTGGTGGTGGTTACCATTTTGGTGGAGGTGGTGGAGGTTGTGGTGGTGGAGTTGGTGGTGGAGGCTCCGGCAGTGTGGTGGATGCTCCGGCTCCGGTGATTGAAGGCCGCCGTTCGTCGTTACTTCGCACGCTTCAAGGGTATAATTGAACAGACATTTTCTCTGTCGTAGTTGCTCCGACAGTGTGTGCGAATATTGTTATTTGCTCCGGTAGTAACCGTAATATATTTAGATGTCTAATATTTAGTTGTGTGAATATTTTTAGTTGCTCCGTTGACCCTCCGTAATATATTTAGATGTCTAATATTTAGTTGTGTGAATATTTTTAGTTGCTCCGGTAATATTCTGTACTATATGTGGATGTCAAATATTTAGGTCTGTCAGTATTTTTAGTTGCTCCGGTAATATTCCGTATTATATGTGGATGTCAAATATTTAGGTCTGTCAGTATTTTTAGTTGCTCCGGTAATATTCCGTATTATATGTGCATGTCAAATATTTAGGTCTGTCAGTATTTTAAGTTGCTCCGGTAATATTCCGTATTATATGTGGATGTCAAATATTTAGGTCTGTCAGTATTTTTAGTTGCTCCGGTAATATTCCGTATTATATGTGCATGTCAAATATTAAGGTCTGTCAGTATTTTAAGTTGCTCCGGTAATATCCATAATATAGTAAGTTCTTTCAATATTTAGCTCCGCTAATATTCCGTAATATATGTACTTGTCAAATATTTAGGAGTGCGAATATTTGTAGTTTGTCATATTGTTTAACAGTTGTCTGTCCATGTTAAATAATTTTATAGGTGAGCCGAGATGTCTGATTTAGTGAAGTTCATATTTTTCTACGGTCCTGGTAATGTCCAAACAAATGAGATTGGGGTTGATCTGAGTGAATTTGAGCACATAGAGGTGCCACTGACCGACCCTCAAACATGGTCTCTTAGTCAGTTGAAAGAATGGGTGACAGCATGTTTAGGGCTGAATACTGAAACGCACACCGTGGGTGTTCATGCATTGTGGACCCGGTCAAGTTCGAACGTTTTCTTCTATTTGAGGCCAATAGAGCGGGACTCTCAGTGGGTGCGCTGGTTACAAGGTTGCAAAAGCAGGGGATGCAATCCTTGTGCCTTAGTGCTTCCCGTTGTGAAGGAGGTAATTGCGCCCGAAGGCCAGGGTGGTAACGATCCTGGGCAAAGCAGTGACGGGATGATGTTATCTATGTCAAATGCTGGAGATGATGGTTACGAACAAGGGCAGAGTAGTCAGGTAGAAGGAGAAAATGCCGATGGTTATTACAGTGGCGAGGCTTATAGTGGCGAGGCGGACGCTGACGAGGTAGATAGGCACATGCAGAACATCATGGAAGAAGAAGACACCGATATTGATAGTGGTCATGCCGATAATTCTGACGAGTCGGATGAAGAAGAAAATGCAGAGGAGATCCCGAATCCTACTTCTTGGAATCATGACTTCTCATCTGCAATGACCGTGAACGATGGGCATGATTCTGCCTGGCAATATCACCAGAACAACATTGCGACGGGTGCTATGTATCCCAACAAAGAAGCTCTGAAGGACGCAATAATAAATTGGGCAATGTCCACGCAAAGGGTTTTCATAGCTGAGGTGTCCAGTCATAAATACTTGACAATGGTATGCAAGAATGCAGGTTGTCCTGCCAGGGTGCACGGCTATCTCCCTAAGTATGCCACAAGTTGGGTGATCAGTGACCTAGTTCATCACACATGTCTTATTCCCTGCATCCCTCAAGATCATCCCAACCCTTCATCCACGCTTATTGCGAGGTTGTTTTACAGTGAGATAGTGGAGAGCAAAGCGATGGAAGTTAAGGCTATCCAGACAAAAGTCTTCGTCAGGTTCAAGTACAGAATTTCTTATGGCAAGGCTTGGAGGGCTAAGCAAAGGGCGCTTGAGAGCAGATTTGGTTCTTATTTCGATGCATATGACTCAGTTGTCCGGCTCCTCCACACGCTGAAGGACCGGAATCCGGGCACCTATGTCGACATCGAAGACCTCTTCATGCCAGAGTTCCCAACTGTGAGGGTGCTGCATCGACTGTTCTTCTCTTTCGGTGTATGCATCGAAGCTTTCAGGCATTGTCGACCGGTGATATGTGTAGATGGCACTTTTCTCACTGTCAAGTACAAGGGTCAGATCCTGACAGCCATTGGTCAAGACGGTCAAAATCAAGTAGTCCCACTCGCATTTGCTTTTGTTGAGAGTGAGAACATTGGAAGTTGGACATGGTTCTTCAGGCAACTGAAAATATCAGTTGTGAAGGATAAGCCGAATGTGTGCATCCTTCATGACAGGCATGCAGGTATACTCAGTGCGATAAAGACACTGACAAACCCTGGCCCTGAGGAACAAACTCCTTGGCAGGACTTGCAGAGCCGTTGGTGCATGCGCCATCTGGGGGCTAATTTCTTCTCGCAGTTCAGAAATAAGAGCCTGATGAATCTATTAAAAAAACTCTGCAAGCAGAACCAGCTATGGAAGTACAATTTGATACGTGACAGACTTAATGTGTGCACGCAGAGACACGTTAGGGACAGGAAAGCTGCAAGAGATGCAGCGGTGAGGGCACATGTTGAAGCAGTAGCAGCACAGTTAGCAACAGGAACAGCGGCCGTGGAGGAGGAGCCTGTTGGGCTTTGTGACTTGCCAGGATTTGACCCACCTGGAACTAGGAGAAGGCTCGGGAGGTCAATTAAAACCTTCGAGCAGTGGATAGAGCATGAGCCTCTGGAGAGGTGGTCTTTGCTGCATGACACACATGGAGCAAGGTACGGTGTCATGACTACCAACCTCGCAGAAACATACAACTTTGTCCTCAGAGGAAACCGGGCATTGCCACTTACAGCCATCGTTGAGGGTATTTTCTATGGCACCGTGAAGTATTTCAGAGATAGACGTCAAAAAGCAGAGCAACATATCTTGAACAACCCAAGCACACGTTACTGTGAAAGGATTATGAAGTACATGGAAGAAAAGATGGAAAAAGCCAGGTCACACACTGTAGTCCCCATTGGTAATCAAGAAAGAAGGTTTGAGGTCCGCTTAGCTAACAACAAATTCGGCTGTGCAAATGAGCTGAGGACGCATGAGGTGAAAATTGGAAATGAAGTCTGGCCAACGTGTGAGTGCACATGCAACAAACCGAAGTTGCTTCACCTACCATGCTCCCATGTACTTGCTGCTTGCGGGCAGCTTGGAATGGACGCAATCTCGTTTGTGTCTCCATATTTTCTGAGAGAGTCCGTCCTCAATACCTGGACAGGTGAGTTGCTGGGATTTCGCTCAATGGGTAACTTCAACACCGTTAATCCTGTTGAAAGGCGGTACATTCCAGACCCAGGGAATATGCTTACAAGTAGAGGTAGACGACAATGTCAGCGCATCCGGAATGATATGGATGAATCTGAAGCGGGGGGCCCCACTATGCAATGCATTTTATGCAATGAATTTGGCCATAGGGACACTAATTGTCCCACTTTCGTCACTGGCAGTGGTACTGGACGTGGACGAGGCAACCGGGGACGAGGAGGCAGAGGAGGCAGAGGAGGAAGAGGAGGAAGAGGGAGCGGAAGAAGCTAGGCTGCGTGGCAATAAGTTCTAAATTTGTATTCAGTGTGACACTAAGTTCTAAATTTGTATTCAGTGTGACACTAAGTTCTAAATTTGTATTCAGTGCGGAACTATGTTGAACTTTGTATTAAGTGTGGCACTATGTTTGAAATTTGTATTAATTGTGGCACTATGTTGAAATTTGTATTAAGTGTGGACTATGTTGAACTTTGTATTAAATGTGGCACTAAGTTTGAAATTTGTATTAATTGTGGCACTATGTTTGAAATTTGTATGTGCAGGAATGGCGGGAATGTCGTTGCTTAATCCGGAAATTGATAGTAAACATCGTGCGGCGATAGGTTATCAGCGCGAGCTTGAGCCCCTGTCCACTCGCACTCAAAGGGAAGACTGGAAGATACACCAGGGATGGGTTGAACGGTACGTGCTTTATTTATTTGTTTCAATCATTTATATTGATGGGACACACTAACTGAATTGCCCTGACATGCAGGTTGAAATGGGCTGGCCTATTACCTTTCGCGCGGCTGGTTGAGCGCACGGATACCTCCAGACGCGTCGCCATCGACACCTCTTTGCTCACGTGCTTAGTGGACCGGTGGAGGCCTGAGACCCACACGTTTCACTTCCGCTGGGGAGAGATGGCTCCTACTCTGCAGGATGTGTCACTTTTGCTGGGACTACCGTTGGCAGGTCATGCCATAGGACCGTTGGAGGCACCGGCTCGTTGGCAGCAAGGTTTTGCACAACGTTTCGCGGGTCTTTATGACGGTGCTCCGGCTCTGGCATCGGAGCATCACGGACCTAAGTATGATTGGTTGCTCCATTTCCAGGTTAGTTCCCCTGCCTCATATCTTTCAGTTGTCGTGCATCTGGTTTTACAGAAGATACCTTCGTTATGTACTAAATGCTTTATTATTGCTCAATACAGATCCAGAAGTTCCCGGGGTATCCGCAGGTCCCGTTGAATGCGACACAGATCACTCGCAGCCTGGAGGCATATATACTGTGGCTTCTCGGTAAGGTGATGTTCACAGAGAACCATGTCACCACTATAAGCGCGCTCTACATCCCTATTGCACTAGAGATCGCGAGCGCTGAGACGCCGAATCAGATCACACAGAGGAGTTGGGGTTCGGCGGTCTTAGCGGCTACATATCGAGGTATGTGCAACGCCTGCCAGCTTACGGCACCCAAGTCAGCCCTTCTTGGATGCCCTCTATTTCTACAACTGTGGTCGTGGGAGAGGTTCTCTATAGGACGACCGGACATACGTATTCATGAGCCTATGCCCGTAATGTTCGATGCTGAAGGCATCGACATGCCTACTTTCGGTCTGTGTTGGACACGTCGCAAGGTATGTCTCATGTTATAATTTTCTTCTTTGTGTACACTATGGCTGAAACTAACTTGTGTTTGCCGCAGAGACGCTATGCTGGTGATCAGACTAGGCGAGCATACAGGGCATTAAACAAGCAGTTTGATTTGTACACTGGGGTGATCTGGCAGCCGTACACGCAAGAAGTCATGAATGGAAGATACCCCGGCGGTATGTCTGAGCTATGCTTCAGAGATAGTGATTACTGGATGACGAAATCGAAGATCATATTCGATGTCTTCGTTGAGGAGATGGCCCAGCAGAGGGTTATGAGGCAATTTGGTCTTCAGCAGTTGGAGGAGCCTCCCCCTACAGAGGACCCGGTGCCAGGACACATCCACAGGTATTGTCTTGTTATTCAATATTGAATTGTCTTTCACAATTGTCCATAGTGAAGCATTAGTTCATTGTTTAACAAACACCATAATTTTAGGATCACAAGGAAGGGGCTTAACAGGACTGCTGCTGAGTGGCTACTTAGGGTTCAGCCGTACGTTACACAATGGGAGACCGCGAACACACATGTGTGGCAGGAGAATGTCCAGTTTGATCTCGATGAATTCAATCTCTATTTGCAGCGGTACATGAGCAGAACACGGTTATGCATCGTTCAACACACTCACCCAGATGATATACCTGCCCCTAGTACGTCCGATATGTACCCGAGCTATGATATTTCGGGCTCTAGGCAGTACGCGGTAAGATATATTCTCTTTATGTAATGCATCTAGTTGTTACATACTTTGCCGTGCATACTTAATAATCGTCGTGACAATTTCAGGCTGAGTTGACTTACGGACTTGGCGAGGAGGTGTCCAACTATCGGCGTTCACTTTCGGATGCACCACTACTCGTTCCTCGGCCTCAGATGCAGAACTGGATGGCGCGCATTGAGGGGAGGCTGCGAGCTGTGTATCGGGCTATCACGTGCACACGCACTTCGGATGTTCTTCATCAGCAGCCCGTACAACGCCCCCCGCATCACTCCACGCAGCAGCAGCAGCCGCGTCACTCGACTGGTCAGGTAGACCCCACACATCACCGACATGACCCGCGTCCACGTCTAGCAGAGCAGTGGACGCCCAGGCCACCACGTCCTGACCAGGCTGGTAGTTCGGCGTGGCAGCACCAGCAGGATCCCACGTCAGGCTACGGGTTTCGGCTAGGACCACAGCAGCAGGGTCCCACACCGGGCTTCGTGATGCAACCCCCTCCTACAGGTATGTTTCTTCATATTAATTCTTGTCAATATCAATTGGGACTACGTATTTCGTCATTACTTATGTTCCATCCCTCCCGCAGCAGGCTACGGATATATGGCGTCTATGTCCGGACATGACGTGTCTATGTCTGGATCCGGGTGGGATAGTGACCATGAAGATGGGCATAATACACAGGATTACTTGACGCAGCATAACGAGTGGATGGACATTTATTCGACTCCTGCACCACCTCCCACACAGGAAACACAGTATGAGCAGGAGTGGTCCGAGCTTCCTCCCCGTAACGTCCGGCCACCCCACAGGTATATGTGGCCGACGCCGGAGACACCACCGCCACGACGTGGCGGACGACGTGGCTGATGCTTGTGTGTCACTTATATCTAGCTATGTATGCGACAGACATATATGTGCCTATCTATGCGAGAGACATATTCTACCTATGTATGCGAGAGACATATTTCTATTCATTCGCATTGTTAATCGAGTTACATTTCCGGAGAGACTGCTGCAGATAATTAAGATACAAGTACATCTGAATTAAACGATAATTAAGATACAAGTACATCTGAATTAAACTACATGAAGACATCATCGTCATCCTCCGTTGATGCAGCACTCTTGCCCTTCGACGATGAGGCACTCTTGCCCTTCAACGATGCGGGTGTCTTGGCCTTGGTGGTCGGCACGAAGACATCATCGTCATCCTCCGTCGATGCAGCACTCTTGCCCTTCGACGATGAGGCACTCTTGCCCTTCGACGATGCGGGTGTCTTGGCCTTGGTGGTCGGCATGAAGTTATCGTCTTCGTCCTCGCTGTCTTGGGTCCATAAATAAGTATGTTCTGCTACAGCCTTTAGGAATGCTTCACCCTTATGTTGTTGCTTCTTCCACCTTCCATGCAACCTGAGAAGTTCTTTTCGTATCTCCTCAAAGGTCCTTGCAGGCCACCCGCACCTACTTAATGCGTGAGCCAACTCGTTCAGTAAGGTGTCACTACTGAGGAGTTCGTCCCATGGAACTATCTTATTGTCTATCTCCAAATTGCTGGCTAACCTCAGAAGACGTTTTGACATACTCGGGTGGAAACTACGATCGAAAGGATAATGGGACATGTTTACGAGACTACACTGCACTGCTTAACAACCTTTCTATGGAGGGGGTTTTATAGTTTCAGAAGAGAAAGAAGGCGGGAAAGCGTTGGCGGGAAAGAACATGGCGGGAACAGAAGGGTTGGCGGGAAAGAAGATGCTGGGAAAGGGTTGGCGGGAAAGAAGCTGGCGGGAAAGGAAGGGTTGACGGGAAAGAGGATGGCGGGAAGGGGTTGGCGGGAAACAATATGGCGGGAAATAATGCAGTGTTTTTTTTTTTGAAAAAGAGTTTATATATCGAGAAGACATCAATTACACCCAGCCTCTGCAACAACGCAATGCCCGAATGGCACGACTGCTGATTATTCCACTGCCACCCCCCCCCCCCACTGCTGCTGATTATTCCCCTGGCGCCTTACCATGCGGCGGCCACACCCGACAGCATCAATTTTCCCTCACTTTCGGTGGTGAGTGTGACCGGTGAGCAGTGCAGTGTAGTGACCGGTGAGTGTGAAAACAGCAGCGGGTCTTCTTCTCTCCCTCGCCCTGGTTGCTTTAAAAGGGTGCTCTTCTCTGCCTCTTCTCTTCACTGCCTCTTCTCCCCACAGCCTTTCTCCTCACTGCCTCTTCTCATCACTACCTGTAAACCGACAGCGGGTGGACCAGTGGATAAGGCAGGTACACTCCCTTATCCTCCTCCTCTCTTTTGTTTCTGTTCCTTTTTCCTCCCCCATTGCTTCTCATTTTTCCTCCCCCATTCGTGATTTTTCACCGATTTCCACCATAAGTACTGCCCCAAATTCAACAATGTTGTAGATCCTCTAGTTGTCAGCCGATTCCACCAATTTTCTTTTGAATTCCATGGTTATTTTGTGCAAATCATGTAATATTTTTATTGTGTTTTGCAGATGACTAGTAAGAACGGTTATCCTGGTCCAATTTGGTTTATTATGTACAATGTGCATGTAAAAGATGCCCTACCACCATTTTATGAAGCATGGCTCGAAGAAATTATTAATTTTGTTAATTTGAACAATCATATGCTGAATTTTGGGTTCTCAAGTGAGGATTTCATGTACTACGAAACAGAAGATGACTATGGGAACCGCGAGCTGATCGACGTCAAGAATGAATCTGTAGTGAAGCAAATGCTTGAAGAATTCAAACCAATACGTAGGGTTGTTTTGCATGTCTACAGGAGACCTAGTTCGTATGTTCAGCCTGCACCATATGTACCTAAGGGTGAGAGATCTTCATCTAAGGGTGGTGATGAACCTAAGGGTGAGACCTCTTCATGTAAGGACACCTAGTTGGTGGGTTGAGTGATCATGAGCAGTCAATTAAACTAGTAATTTGTATCGTAGACTTATTTATGTACACCTAAATAAATAAATAATACTAACAGACCAACTAAAATAATCTGCACACATAAATATTTCACATCTACATATAATAAAGAATACTACCGGATCAACTAAAAAAATCCGCACACCTAAATATTTCACATCTAAATATAATAAAGAATACTACCGGATCAACTAAAAAAATCCGCACACCTAAATATTTCACATCTAAATATAATAAAGAATACTACCGGATCAACTAAAAAAATCCACACACCTAAATATTTCACATCTAAATAAATAAAAAATACTACCGGACCTACAAAAAAAACCGTCCACCTAAATATTTCACATGTACATATAATAAGGAGAAGTGAGCAAAGGAGGAAGAAGCAGGGAGCAGCGTGGAGCAAAGAGTGAGCAGTGTGGACGAAGAAGGAATGAGCAAGGAGAAAAGAGAAAGGGAATAAAGGGAGCAGCGAGAAGGCTGGACAGCGCATGGGCAGCAAGGGTCACGAGGACCACGCGAGGAGCAGCGCTGGACAGGAGGAGGAGGGCGCCCTGTCGGCTATGGCGTGGCCGATAGGGGCCTGTCGGCTTAGCCGTGGCCGACAGGGGCGTCCGCCATGCAGTCGGCTGGCACGGCATGCAGTCGGCTTCGCCTAGGCCGATTGGGCCTAGTCAGCCACGGCTAGGCTGATTGGGCCCTGTCGGCTTCGCCAAAACCGACTGGATAATATTTTTGAAAATTTTCAAAATTGTATATTATTTCTGTAATTTACCAAAAAAAAGTGTATTATTTAAAAAAAAATAGCCTATAATAACAGTTTTTACATAAGTTCAGTACAAGGCAAAAAGAAAAATCTACATAAGATGAAAACATCCATCAACTGACAAGGAAGTCCAGACTTACTTTATACCAGACGGTAAAAACATAAAAGGTTCAAAAAAAGGAAAACCTGACCGCAAAAAAGCCTGGTACTTTCTTCAAGCTGCTGCCATTTGCTTTGCTCGAGGGCATTTTTGCTGCCATGGCACCCCTCAACTCATGCAGTCCCTTCTCCCCTTCTTATTTGTTTCCCACTCTAGACCACCAAGGTTCTAACCTCCTTTTTACATGACGGAGCAGGCGTTCGGGTTCTCGTCGCTGAAGATCTGCGGCGGGTACGGCGGGTAGGCCGGCGGCGGAGGGTAGGCGGCGTACCCCGGCCTCGGTGGGTAGTACCCTCCCGGGAAGGCGAACTGCGGGTAGTGCATGTAGAGGTTGGCTGCGGCGATGGCGCCGGGGTCTTTCTCCTTCTCCTTCTCCTCGCCGCCGGCGCCGCCATCCTCCTTGGTCTTTCTCCTCTTTCTTCTCCTCTGCGGCGCCATCCTTGTCGTCCTTCTTCTCTTCACCGCCTTCGGCTGCCTTCTTCTCATCCTTGGCGTCGCCTTCGCCGGCTTTCTCGGCCGGGGCAACCGGCTCGGACTTATAATGGCCGCATGCCTGCCGGTGCGCTTGTGCACGTACTCAGCCAGCTTGACCTCCTCAAACACGCCCTTCACCGTCACTTCCGATGCCTTCAGGTCTGGGTCTGCAGATTGCACTCCTGCATAATTTCCAACCAAAATCTTCAGCAATACTACTACATAACAAAGTATCACCGAGCTCGAGGATGATCTATCTAGCGTGATTTTAGGCAGAAAAAATTCATATACGATCCAGATTAATCTTGTCACGGTATATAGCCAGACAGGTAGGTGAAGGAGTGAATCTTATCTGCACACAGTTGTGCATCTTTTGCAAGAAAAGGAGCTACACGTACAAGGCCCACATTTTGGCTTTGTTTCAGCCATCGACCTAAAGAGGAATCCCTCTTTTTTTCATCATTGCATCAGAGGAAAGATTTGCTTGACCTTTGCTGAATCACTAGGTAGATTCTAAACATGACACATAGTAGTAAACTAATTCTAGGAGGAGCTAGTGAAAATAAATATAAAAGGCCATAGATGTTTCTGTCCTGATGAAAATGACGCGAGAGAGAAATGAAAAAAGGACAGGCAATCCCACAGCGGCCCATTACGCACCTTTCATCTTTTCGATCCTCTTCTTTATCGCCTGCGCGCAGGCCTCGCAGTGCATGTGCATCTTCAGCACCACGGAGATCACCGTTGGCTTCAAAACCAAACATCATTCAGTCAGTTTTGCCAAATCTGAAGTAAAACTGAAATTACCATACAAACTAGTAGTACTGCATTGTGTGCATTCGTTAAGGTCCTTCACCTCCTTCTTCTCTTCAGGTTTCGGCGGCTCGGGTTCCTCCTTCTTCTCCTCTTCCTTCTTCTCCTCCGGCGGCGGCGGTAATGGCGAGAGGAGCTCCACCTTGCGGCCCGTCTTCTTCTGAACGCGCTCCACCACCTTCATCGGGTCGGCAGCCGCCTTCTTTCCCTTCACAACCACCTTGTGCGCCTTAGAGTCGGCAATGACGTCCTCTACCCCTGAATCCACACAAAAGGTTTTCAGATGCGGTACTAGGTAGAACAGAGAATGGATCTTTGAGCCAAAGAAACCTTTAATTTTCCCTTGATAGCAACAAGTAGTGCATGGAGAATATGCAGAGATGCTTGGAACATTTTGAGCAGTATTTGGAGATGATTGAGGAATCAGCTTAACTTTTGAGGACATGTGGCCTCAAGGGCCTTGTATACTCAAGGCTGTCATTCTCTTGGAATGTACTCCAACCTTTTAGAGTGAAAAGTCATTCCCATCACAATTAATCAACCACCAGATTCATGTGCGGCTCATGAGAAAGGAGGATCTTATTAATTGGGTGAATCTGATTATTTAAAAGCTTAGCCCACCTACTGACCTAGTCCACTATGAATTGCACCCAGAACAACCTTACAATATCACTTAATTGGACATCAGAACAGCACAGGGAAAAACACAAAATCTGGACCCTTTTTTTAATAAGGACATAAGGAGGAATACTAAAAAAAAAATTAGAGGAAGCCAACCACATCATCATGTCTCTTAAATCTGATGAGCAAACAGATTCACTTTTAGCTTCCTTCCCATAACCGCAAGGAGAACACAAGTCTACCAGACTACCACTAACTATGATGATTCGTGAATCAAGATGCACTAAACACGCACTCCCTAACAACACTAACAAAAAAGTGCCGAACGAACTTGGTAAAAAGTTCGTGTACTAAGGAAATATGAAATCCACGTGACAGCAGTTCAAAAACGTGAAGTTTTTTTTTTTCAAACGAAAACGAAGAGATTTACTCTGACGGCGAATCCTGATGCAGCGAAGCAAAGCAGAGGAAATTACAGAGCAGGGCAGAGATTAATTAGATTAGATGAGGCGCATTACCATCGAATCTCTTGAGGATTTTCTTGACCTTCCTGGCGCAGCCCTCGCAGTGCATGTAGACGCGCATCACGACCTCCTCCGGCGGCGGCGGCGGCGGCGGGGGCGCCGCCTCCCCCTCCTTGGGTTTCTCCCCGTCCCCGTCCCCCTCCTTGGGCTTGTCGTCCTTGGGCTTGTTGTCCTCCCCCTCCTTGGGCTTCTCCTCCTTCTTCGGCTCCTCCTCCTTGGGCTTCTCCTCCTCCTTGGGCTTCTTCTCCTCCTGCGAAAGAAACACCACACCACGACGGCGTCAGTCAAGATTCAGTCTGCCGCACCGCCGCCGCCGAGGAATGCAGTAGCAGGCAAGCGTCCTTTCTTCCTTACCTCGCCCATGGCGCGCGCCCCTCCTCCTCTGTCCCGCTCCCGCGGCCCTGCTTCCTGGTGGCGTTGGGTGGTGGTGGTGGCTCTCTGCCGCTCCCTGTGGGTGTGTCGCTCGCTACAAGACTGGCAGTGGGGTGGAGGGGGTGGCCTCACTCACTCGCCTTAAGTAGCGGGTGGGCACCGCGAGGGAGGGGCTGCGATTGCGAGATCCGCATGGAAATGATTTGGCATCTCTATCTCCGGGATTTCTTTTCTTCTCATTTTGGTTCCTTTTTCTCGCTCACTCTATCTCAACTTTTTTCGGTGCACATATAGATAGAAACAAAAAAGAATACCCATTGTATTTTGGTGCCAGGAAGTATACGAACATTCCAGTACACCAGGTGACGTGTCATATCGATACCAGCTGCTGCCCTTGGGCGCATGAATGAATGAATTACGGACGGCCAAGATCTAGAGTACCAGAAAGATTGTGATTTTTTTTTACTTTAATACAGTAGCTCTCTCATTTTACTGTTGTGCCTCAAGGTTAGTGCAGCATCCATGCATCGAATGCCACGAAACTAGAGGCAAGGAGCCTACCTTGCACGGTTTCAAGACCTCGCCTCGTGTGGCCGTGCGCCGGTCTCAAAGCGGCTTCTTTTTTCTTTCTTTTTCTTTGGGGTGCTGGATTAAGGACTAACTAACTATAAATCAGCAAAGCTAACTATGGATCGGCAAAAGTTTATTCTCAAAGAACAAAATCTACAAGAGCATCAAGCTTTTTTTCTTCAGTTACTAATCAGCATTTAGAACCATTTATTTTTCCAGCTTAGAGACAGAACAGCATGACTCGTGCATGCACAAACACTTGTCACCTGACTTGGAGCTTTGAACCGCACTATTTTTTTCCCAAAATCAAAAAAGTTTATTCTCAAGAAAACAAAATCCGCAAAAGTTTCCAAGCTTTTTTCAGTTACTAATCGGCATTTAGAACCATTTATTTTTCCAGCTCAGAGACAGGAGAGCATGGCTCGTGCATGCACAAACACTTGTCACCTGACTTGGAGCTTTGAACCATGGTTTTCTTTTATTTCTGCTTTTCTTCTCCTTTTGTCACCGGTATTAGCGTCCCAACAAAAAGTTGCTAGAGTCCTTTTGTAAAAAGGAGAAATATACATTGAAGAGTATAAGGAAGGGTTTCTTTTGTGACCGAGAAACTTGTGAGGCTTCCCAGAACAACTTTTCTAGAAGAAATACGCGAACAACTGTGGTTGCCATGGATGACGTGTATTTTCACAGAAAGGCAATGAGATCCTACTTCATAGAAAGGTTGATTCTTTTTGTATTATTCATAGTGGAAACATTTCAATGTTTTGATATGAGGGAATGTGTTTCCCTTGATAGGAATGAATTCATCGCGGCCTGCTAGTGGAAATCCAAGAATATCTTCAAAGATACTCTTACTTTAGCTTTGAAGATATTCTTCGCTCCTGCCGTAAATCGAATTAATTGTAGTAAATTAATTTTCCAAAGCAGTTTTCAGTTACTACTACGAAGTAGTTATTTTGCCAGCTCATAGACAAAAGAGCATATGTGTGTGTGTGCGCGCGCGCGCATGCACAAACACTTGTCACCTAACTTAGAGTTTTGGCTGCATGCATCGCTCAGATGCAGAGGCCGGGGGTCATCCTCCTTTTCTTAAAAAAAAACTAACTTAAAGTTTTGAACTGCACTTTTTTTTTTATTCCTGCTTTTTCTTCTCCTTTTTATATGTTTTTGTTTTGTTTTGAAAAAGCCTTTTTTTCCTCTCCTTTTGTATGTATGTATTAGCATCGCAACAAAACGATAATGACACTAGAGTCTTTTCGTATAGAAAGGAGAATATATATATATATATATATATATATATATATATATATATATATATATATATATATATATATATATATATATATTGAAGTGTGTAAGGAAGGGTTTTGTTTTGTGATCAAGGAGTGAGGGTTCCCAGAACAACTTTTCTAGAAGAAATATGCGAACAAGCATGGTTGCTGTTGATGCCGTGCATTTTCAACAAAATGCAACGAGACCCTAGTTCAGAGAAAAGGTTGTTTCATTTCATATTAGTCATGGTGAAAACATTTCAATCTAATATTAGAATACCTTCATGAGTAGGTTAATGCGTTCCCCTTTGACAGGAATGAATTCAGAGCGGCCGTTGGTTGGAATCCAACAATAACTTTGAAGATGCTCCAGCGCCCCCGCCGTAAATCGAATTAATCGCAGTACATTTAGAGCATCTCCAGCAGCTGCGCCAAAATAGCGCTGCGCTAAAATAACTGTTTTTTTACCGCGCCAGCGCGCCTACGCGCCCCTCCAGCAGGCGCTCTATCTTTGCGCGCGCTGCAAATTTTTAGCGCAGCGGGTCGGTTTGCGCTATCTCGCGCACAATATTTGGGGCACCGGCTAGCGCGCGCGCTATCGCTCGGCCTGCGCGCGAAGTCCCAACCGCTAGGAAATTTCAGCGCGCGCCCACCCTTTCCTTCCCTCCATTCCATTTCAGCGCCGCCGCGCGGCGCAGATTCTCCCCTCGGGCGCCAACCCCTCGTCGTCGCCGCCGCCGCCGGTGCGCGCGCTCGCAGCGTCCCCGACTGCCGCGCCCACGGACACCGCCCACCGACCCCGCCCACCGGCCCAGCCGCCGCGCCCACCGACCCCGCCGCGCCCAACGACACAGCCGCGCCCACCGACCCCGCGGCGCCGCTGATTCAGTCCCTCCGTGCTGCCGCGGCGTCGCGCTGAGCTCGACGGCGCCGATGTCTTCCTCGAGCCGGGAGGCAACTTGGCGCACACAACGTGTTCGACGAAAGGTTTGTTCCGCCGCGCCCGCGCCCATTTTGTGTGCATTTTAGATGATACTAGTTTTTAAATTATTTCGCATTTTTTGTAGATGAGTTCATCATATGATTTATCCGATGATGAATTCGATCTTGAGGAGGAAGAGACCGTTTCCATGCTATTGGCTTGGCGCGCCAAAAAGAAGCCAAAGATTGGTGGCTCGGTTTTTGGTAGGCAGTGCTTGAGGAGGGAACGGATCGAAGGCCACAACAAGTTGATGCGGATGTATTTAAATGACGATGCAACATTTCCCGAGAGCTATTTTCGTCGTCGTTTTCGGATGAGCAAATATTTGTTCAAGCACATCGCTCTGGAGGTGGCCAAGTATGATACTTATTTTGTACAGAAGAGGAATGCCGCCGGAGAGCTCGGGCATAGCACCTACCAGAAGGTGACCGCCGCTTTGAGGATGTTGGCATATGGTATACCGGCGGATCTCATTGATGACCACTTGGCTATGGGTGAGAGCACCGCTATCAAGTGTGTCAAGCGGTTTGTTGTGGCCATTGTGCAATTGTTTGGCGCCAAATATTTGAGAGCCCCCAATGCCGAAGACACGGCTAGGCTTTTGGAGGTGAACAAGGCTCGGGGATTTCCAGGAATGCTTGGCTCAATTGATTGCATGCATTGGAGTTGGAAGAATTGTCCCGCGGCATGGCATGGACAATTCAAAGGGCACAAAAAGAATTCCACTATAATCCTTGAAGCGGTGGCCGACCACGAGACTTGGATTTGGCATGCATTTTTTGGTATGCCCGGGTCTTGCAATGACATCAATGTTCTTCAAAGGTCTCCACTTATGACAAGGATTGCATTACGTGAAGGTCCACAAGTGGAGTTTGAAGCAAATGGCCACAAGTACAACTATGGGTACTATCTTGCAGACGGCATCTACCCAAGGTGGCAAACATTTGTGAAGCCGATTAAAAAACCCAAAGGTAAGAAACAAAGCAACTTTCACAATGCACAAGCGGCGGCTAGAAAAGATGTGGAGAGAGCATTTGGGATTTTGCAAGCCCAATTTGCTATTGTTAGAGGACCGGCTAGATTTTGGGACCAAGAGTGCCTTTGGTACATTATGAATGCTTGTGTTATCATGCATAACATGATCATAGAGGATGATCGTGGGAAAGATATAGATCATGCTCACCACTATGAATTGATGGGGGTGCCCGTGCAAGTTAGTAGATCACAACATAGGGTGGCACGGTTCATTGCCTCTTATCATTCAATCCGGTGCAATGAAACACATGATGAGCTTCAACAAGATCTCATCGAGGAGTGGTGGAAATGGTTTGGAAGCCGCTAGTGCCCTACTTCATTTCTATGTTTGTTGTATTGTTGTAAAACTATTTGTTGGTATGGTGTAAAACTATTTGTTGTATTGTTGATGAAAAACTTGTTGTAATAAATTAACTAGACATTTTATTGTTAATTTTTCGGGGTTTGTTTGATCTTGTTGAATGTATGTATGTGTTGGTTTGGTGTTTGCGCTGGTAGCGCGCGCGCCAGTTTACAGCGCCTGGCGAGGGGCTGCTTCGGCGCTCCAGTTTGCAGCGCCGTTTTGCCGCCTCCGGCGAAGGGCGCGCGGGCTCCGCGCGCTGCAACCAGATACAACGCGCGCTATCGGCGTTTTCCAGCGCGCAGATATAGCGCCGCTGCTGGAGATGCTCTTAGTTTTACAGCAAATGGAAAGGTGTCACTCACTCACTCACCTTAAAACTGGCAGAAAAATAAGGATGTTTTGGCAGAAAAATGGAAAGGTCGTGCAGATTAAGAATGATAATGGTACCAATTAATTAAGCAGCAACGGCTAGAATAACCAACGGCGGGGATGCTAGGGACTTTTTCACGGTTCTGACCCATTTGTCAAAGTTTAGCACGATTTGATCCGTGTTTGAAAGTATTTTCGGATCTGACCCATTTCAAGACGCCATCAATCATGGCGTCTTGCTTGTACTGAAGACGCCGCGAAATCTGGCGTCTGGCCCTGGCCCACCACCCTGGTCAGCCCAGTTGACCGTCCGACGTGGCAAATTTCGCCCCCGACTATAGACGCCGAGGACCTTGGCGTCTACCTAGCTACTTCCTCCGTCCGAAGGGCCGTTTGGCCACCCAGCGGCGTCCGCGTTTTTAAGGCCGCATGCATGCAAGCCTAGTAGTGTTAGCACGCTCGTGGCAGGCTACAGCCAATGCATGTTGCGCCGTGTTGCTCTTACTGCTAGCAAGCTCGTGGCAACAGTAAAAGCGAGGTGGGGTCCAAGATGTTTTATTTAGCTACCGAAGCATGCAGCCAATGCATGCAGTCTTCTAGCTCTTGCATTTGAATCGCTGCTGCTGCCTTCGTCCTCGAGATGCTGTCGAAGGGCCCTTTAATCCCAGACGGAGGTAGTAGATGCGTTCATTTACAGCACTATGCATGCATACGATTTTTAACCAGAGCAGATGACACCTGCGTACCAAAGTCCAGTAACGAGGCACGTAGTCATGCAGCGAGACTTATCAGCACCGCCTGCATAAATATCTACTGTCTTATCACCTAACTTGGGCCCACATGGCAGCCAGTGGAAGCGTCGGGAGTCCACGCTTTTTCAATTGCAGGCGGGGGGGGGGGGGGGGGGGGGGGCTCATCCACTTCTCTTCCCCATTCCCGTCCACATCTGGCCACGTGAGCCCCCTCGCCGGCAGACTGAAACCCTAGACGCCATGACCGGCTTCTTCGGCAAGGGCAAGGGCAAGCCCAAGCACGACGCCGAGGCCAGCTCGTCGCGTGGTCCGGTGAGGTGGACGCTGGTGCCGCGGGGGGAGGGGGGGGAGGGGAGGACTCGCCGGCCACAGGACCGACTGTACATCCCGGTGCACCGGGCGCAGTACCACTGGGAGTACCGCGTCCCGCTGCCGTGGCCGGAAGTCAACCTCCCCCACGGCTGGCACCTCGACCCCCACCGCATTCCGGTGCCAGCCGTGCCGCAGTCCGACCGGATGAGGGCGGAGGTGATCCGCAGGCGGCATGCTCTCCTCACGCCGGAGCAGCGCCGCGACCCGACGTACGCGGCAAGTCCCAACTGGGATGTCTGGTTCGCCACGGAGCACGATGTGCGCTGCCGCGGCACCGTCCAGGTCGAGGCCCGCCCTCCACCGCCACCGCCGGTGGTGAAGGAGGAGGACGACGTGGAGGCGGAGGCGGAGTACCAGGCCGCACTGGAGGAGGCGCTCCAGTGCGCCCTCGAAGAGTCCCAGCATGTGGAAGACGCACGCTGGCCTGGCCTGGAGGAGGCACTCGAGCTCTCCGCTGCCGGCGACTGCGTCTACCCGCCACCGCCACCGCCACCACCCGCACCGCATGTACCAGCGCCAACCAAATAGGAGCCCGCGCCGGCACCACCCACAGCCACGGAGAGGTACCAGTGGCAGGGCATCGTGCGAGAGTGGGTCAACGCGCCGGCCGTGTTGATGGACACGACGGAGGAGGAGGAGGCAGCCTACCTCGCGCAGTGAAGGGACCGGGCGCTGGAGGAGGAGCGGGCCGAGGGGGAGTGCCTCATGCGGCTTGAGCGCGAGGAGGAGGAGCACCGGCAGCGCTGGGAACGCGAGGGGGAGGAAGAGCGGCGAGAGCGCGAGGAGGAGGAGGAGCGGCGGTTTTAATGTAGCATCCATCTTGTCACTCAGTTGCTTTTAACGCATGTACATAGCCTGCCCACTAGCTCGTAGTTAGCTGCATTTTCTTGCATCGTAGACGAGCTAGCTCTTGTACCGCACTATACTACCATATGAGACAACCATATAAGACAGTAGATATTTATGCAGGCGGTGCTGATAAGTCTCGCTGCATGGCTACGTGCCTCGTTGCTGGACTTTGGTAAGCACATGTCATCTGCTCAGGTTAAAAATCGTATGCATGCATAGTGCTGTAAATAAACGCAGCTACTGCCTTCGTCCTGGATTAAAGGGCCCTTCGACAGCATCTCGAGGACCAAGGCAGCAGCAGCGATTCAAATGCAAGAGCTAGACGACTGCATGCATTGGCTGCATGCTTCGGTAGCTAAACAAAATATCTTGGACCCCACCTCGTTTTTACTGTTGCCACGAGCTTGCTAGCAGTAAGAGCAACACGGCGCAACATGCATTGGCTGTAGCCTGCCACGAGCGTGCTAACACTACTAGGCTTGCATGCATGCGGCCTTAAAAACGCGGACGCCGGTGGGTGGCCAAACGGCCCTTGGGACGGAGGTAGTAGCTAGGTAGACGCCAAGGTCCTCGGCGTCTATAGTCGGGGGCGAAATTTGCCACGTCGGACGGTCAACTGGGCTGACCAGGGTGGTGGGCCAGGGCCAGACGCCAGGGTTCGCGGCGTCTTCGGTACAAGCAAGACGCCACGGTTGATGGCGTCTCGAAATGGGTCAGATCCGAAAATACTTTCAAACACGGGTCAAATCGTGCTAAACTTTGACAAATGGGTCAGAACAGTGAAAAAGCCCGATGCTAGTAGTACTCCTGCCTTCTTTTCTTATTTGGAGGGAAAAATATATTTTGCTGAGAGCGCCGGTCTAAAAGCACATGCACTGCTAGTAGTTGGTTTTCAGGTCTCGATATCAGATTGGGGTTCTGCTGCGACTACGAACCGGAGGACCTTGGTTTAAAATTTCTGTCGAGCATTGATTGATGAATTTACCATGCCGAGCTGTCCTTTCACATGCATACGCTACACAGTGCCCTGCAAACTTTCACCGGTCTGGAACAGGCAGGCATTATGTGCAGTGTCATTTTCCGGAAGGTTATTTTATTTGCCTTTAGTAGCGCGTCCGTGCAGGCAAAGGACCTGTCTCTTCTTGTTTCCTGACTCTGCCTCCTGCTACAGTCGATCTTGGTGCGTGTTTCAAAAAAAAATTGCATTTACTTTTTTTTTATCTACATACAAAATACGAGGCATCAAAGACACCGTTTGCTTGTAAGGGCATATCTGACCCGCAAATTTACTCCCGCATCCATCCGCGGTCCGTGGACAGGGGACCAGTCCGCAGACATGGATGCGAAAGCCGGCCATCCAGTGCTATCCGCATACAATTCAAACCGCATTTCAACTATACGGACGAAATTCATGCAAACCGGCTGATTTTCATATAAACCGGAGCACATTCATTATAATTCGGACTTTCTTCACTAAAACAAGCGGCCGGACCATAAACCTATCCCACGGCGGCACCCATCGTCCACTTTCTTTGTATTCCGCATCGGCGACCACGTTCTCCGTCTGCCGTCTTCATGAGTGGCGGCGGGGTTCAAGACCCGTGAAGTGAAGGTGCGGTCTCCGGCGAGGAAGAGTAGAACATGGGAGACGGACCGGCCCACTTGGGACACAATGCCCTGCCGCCCCCCATGCCCTACTCATCCTCGGAGGAGTCCGCGACCTGTCCGTCGCCGGTGCCGGTGGACGTGAGGTCGATGATGAACGTGGACGGTCTATCAGTGTCCACCTGCCACATGCGTCCTCGAAATTTGAAGGGCTGCACGTAGGACGCGCAGCTGGCGGCATTCTTGTCCTCGACCGCCTCGTGGCCAACGCGTGTGCGGCCACATCCGCGTCCGGCCGCGCCGCCTCTGTGTTACGAGCGGCGCCTTGAGCGCATGTGGCCTCGTAGAGCCCCGCTGCTCCGCAACGAAGTTTGGGTTCACCGCGGCCGTGGCGGCCACGGCCTCCTGCTTGCGCGCTCGCCATAGATTTGGCCCTCCGACAACCGATGCTGCTTGAGGAGGAACTAGTTGTACCGCTGCTCCTCCTGCACTTGCCGAAATGCCGACATAGGAGCCAGGGCAGGCTGCTCCTCCTCCGCCATGGCAGCGTCGTAGTGAGCCTGCGCCTACTCCATGGTCAAGCCAACATGCACAGGCGCGGGGTCGTCGTCGGAAACCTCGGGCGAGCTGGTTGGCATGCCATGCTCGATCCGTCAGGCGCGGCGGGTCTGCCAGGCGGCTGCAAGGGCGACCACCTCGTGCTTCTGCTCCGATGACAGGCTCTCCCACATAGCGCTAGAACTTGCGGTCATGGTGGATGTGGTGCAAGGGAGGTGGATGTGGAGCGGATCTGTTGTGATGCAGAGTTTACCCGGGTGTGGCCGCCTTTAAATAATGGATTTCGGTGAGGCCAAACGTCCGGGTGCATCAATGTGCGGCGCCGGAGTTGGTTCCTCGACCGGCAAGCCTGTTTAATGGCGGCATACGGATGGACGGGCATTGAACGGGCGTGGTAGATATCTGTCCTGTCCCGTACAGTAAACGTCTCTCCGGCATTTAACAGGCGCAGACACCGGGGACGCGGTGCGGGCGGCGCTCTAGGCCGGCGCGTCGCTTCAATGCCGACGCCAGTAAGAGGTCGCGTCCGCTCTGAGCCGGCATAAAATGCGGAGCAGCCGCTCTACAGCGGCATGAATGCGGGCAGCTGGCACCGGGCGGGAAAGCACGCGGGCAAGGGAGGAGGATTTTTGGTGGGCCAGGGCAGTCAGGAGCGGGCGTGGCAGTGGTCCGGATGCCCGCAAACCCCTCCCTCCCCCCAGTTTGTCTCCGATTTGCGGAAAAAAGCACGTGTCCGGACCGGCCTGTGAACCGATGCAGGACCGCGTTGGATAGCAAAACATGCCCAGACCGCGTGGTCCGGACTGTTGCAGGAGGTTTGAGAGTCAGCATTGGAGATGACCTAAGATGATTCTTTATAGGGAATCTAATAAAGTTGACTCTTTGTGAAGACTCAAACTTAAAAGGTAAAATTGAGAACCAACCATATATTGGCTGGTTATGGTGGTTTGATCTTGTGTGTGTGTCTCGTTAAGGTGGATTTTATTTGAGAACCAACTGTAAGGGCATCTCCATCACTGACCCGTAAATTTGCTCCGGCATCCGCCCGCGGACAGGGGGACCAGTCCGCGAACACTGATGCAGGAGTCAGCCATCCAACGTTGTCCGTATACATTTCAACCATTGTTTGAACTAAATGGACAAAATTCATGCAAACACGGCGGAATTCATTTTAGTTCGGTTATAATTTACATAAAAAGGTCGATATTTCGATTGTTTAACTAAAAAACTAGAAAAAAAAACTAAACTAAATGATTGCTAGCGCCCGTTCCCCATGTCCGACCATGAGCCCCGAGCTGAAACTTCGCCTTCTCCAGTTCCGCCTCAGCGCTCTCGAGCTCTGCCTCGGTAACCTCCGCCTCCGGAGCCCCTGGAAGTGAAGCTGTCCGCCTCCACATCGTCGTCAAGTGGCTAATCGACCGACAATGTTCATCCCACCAAGCTTGGCTTCAACGGGAGGGGATGAGAGGTGGCCTTCTTGGGACCCGAGCGGTGGCGACCGACCATGCACCACTCTTCCTCGTTGTCGGCGGCGCCCGCGAACGTGCCGGCTTCGTGGTCGTGGCGGCGAGGCACGGCCGGGGTGGAGCTGGCGATGTCGTCCTTGGCGTCGCTCTTGCCACACACCTCATCCGCCGCCTCATCGAACTCCCTGTAGGCGGCTTCAACTCCGCCTGACGTTGGCGGTATGGCCAGCGATCGTGGTGGATCTCGTGGGCGGAGCGGTAGGACTCGAGCAACGCCTCCTGCTCGGGCACATCCATGTCCGGCACGATGAATGTGCTGGCGGTGAGCAACTCCTCCGCGCGCCAGTGCTCCTCGAGGAGGCGGAGGTTGTAGGCCTGGTCGGCCTGCGCCTGCCGGAACTTGGCCTCCTCCTCCTCCCACAACATGTCCGTGTAGTGCGCACGTGCCTGTTGAGGCCCGCATGCACCGGCGAGGAGGGTGGCGCCGCCTCGTCCTCCATTGGGGCGTCGTTGGCCTCCGTATGCTGGCCGGCCAACCAGCCGGCAGCAATGGCGGCCATCTCCTTCTTCTGCTCCGAGGAAAGGGTGTCCCAGAGGGCTTTGGAGCGCGAGGAGGCCATGGCGTGCATGGTGCGGAGAGGAGAAAGGGATCGGAGGAGGATGACTACGGCTATGGCTGAGGCTGGAGTTTATATAGCGGGCGGATAACAATGGGCCGCGGCGGTGAGGTTAATGGTGGGCGGCAGACGGATGGACGGCTGGCGCCGGAGTAGGTTCCTCGGCAACCACATATCATTAATGTAGGGGCGACAGACCGACGGGGTGTCATTTGAACGCGAAGCAGTCACCTGCTCCGGAAAGCGACGCGGGCGGCACTCTCTTGGGAGGCGCGCCGCTTCAATGTCGGCATCAGTGAGACGTCGTGTCCGCTCTGGCCGGGCATGAATGCGGCACTGACACTCTAGAGCGGTACCGACTGTTTTAGGTCGGAAGCGTGTGCGGGCGAGGGAGGGGGGTTTTGGTGGGCTGCTTTACGGACGCCCGTAAAGTCCCCCTAGTTTGTCTCCGGTTTGCTGGAAAAAGTGCGTTCAGACCGCCGAGCGGACCAATGCAGGCCCGCGTTGGATGGCACAACACGTCCGGACCGCGCGGTCCGGACGATTGTAGGTGGTTTGAGGGTTGACGTTGGAGATGCCCTAACCGTGTGTGTGAACGTGATGGTGTATGTGCGTGTATGCGTCCACCCCATACTCGCTCCATCGATGTTTCTCGGGAAAATGAAATCTCCAGGTCGGCATCATTACTTCATTACGGCATCTCAACGCTGACCCGCAAACCAGACAGCGCATCCGTCCGCGGACAGGGGGACCAGTCCACGGACACGGATGTGGGAGGCGGCCATCTAAAGCTATCTGCATACATTTCAAGCCGGATTTCAACTAACCGGACGAATTATATGCAAACCGGATGATTTTCCTACAAACCAGACGAAATTCATTACATTTCGGACAGTTTTCATTTTAATAAAAGAGGTACTGGACCTAAACCTAGACTATGGCGGTGTCCGTCGTCCAAGTCCTCGTTGTTCCCTTTCGGCGACCACATCCTCCATCTGCCGTCTCCATGAGCGGCGGGGATAAGACCCGCGAAGTGAAGGTGCGGTCGCCGGCAAGGAAGAGTAGAACATGGGAGACGGATCGGCCCACTTGGGACACAGTGCCCTACCACCTCCCATGCCCTACTCATCCTCATCAGAGTCCGAGACTTGTCCGTCGCCGGTGAACGTGAGGTCCACGATGGAAGTGGAGGGCCGGCACTGTCGTCGTCCCACCGGCGCGGCCAAACAGCGTTTGGTGGTGCGTCAAACGCGCAGCTGGCGGCGTTCTCGTCCGCGATCGCCTATGCAGCCAGCGCCGCCAGTGTGTTGCGAGCCGCGGCTTGAGCGCCCGCTGCTCGACAACGAAGTGGGGGCTCTCCGCGGCCATGGCCGCCACGACTTCCTCGCTCGCCGTAGATCTGGCCCTCCGCCAGCCGGTGCTGATCGAGGAGGAAAATGTTGTACCGGTTGGCCCTCCGTCAGCCGGTGCTGCTCGAGGAGGAAAATGTCGGCGGACCGATACAGGCCACGCGTTGGATGGCAAAACACGTCCGGACCGTGCAGTTCAGACGGTTACGGACGGTTTGAGGGTCGGCGTTGGAGATGCCTTTATGCACTTTGTGTGTTTAGTGCTAACTCTTTGTTTATAGCCACCACATATTGTATGTTTGAGCTACCTTCATAGCTGAAGAGTCAACTCTACCTTCGTACAACATTCCTTATATTGTGAGTGTCATGTTTGCAGAAACTATATAGACTATAGACTGAAGTAAATGAGTGCAGCATTTTGGAGGACGAGCTTCATGGAGCTCGTTTTTTAAAAAAATTCAAAAATCATATTTTTAAGTTTTGAAAAATTCTGAAAAAAAAGCATACGCGTTCATATGGATGTGTTTTACATGTGTGTAAAGTCTGGCGATAAAATACATTATGGTGAGAGGTACACAAAAAAGACAGATTCGTGCATTTTTTTTTAGTGAACAGTGCGTGTGCTGTTCATCATTTCAAAATCACGATTTTGTCTTTTTTTGTAGCTCTCACCATAATGTATATCATTTTCAAATTTCACACACATGTATTACACATCCGTATGAATGCGTATGATTTTTTTAGATTTTTTTGAAACTTCAAAATGTGATTTTCAAAATTTCCAAAATAAAGAGCACTATGGAGCTTGGCCTCCATTTAGCATTTTCGGAAGTAAATGATCTATAAAAAAGATGTTTCATAAATAACATTTGCCTTTGAAATTCTTTCATGTTTATTTGGTATGCTCGTCGTTCCTTTGTTTGCTTGTATCCCTAAACGATCTTATATTTCTTTACATGTAACTTGTTTCCCATTAGAGATGATGGGGCGATGTACATTCCGTCCCCAACCAAGTGAGCCAGACTCACTTCCTTTGCATTTTGGTGTTACAAGGAGAACTCGTTAAACCTAGTTTTATTTGTTTTCATACATAACGTAGTCTCCATGTAAATTAATTGACAAATGTATTGATGGACAAAGAAACATGTATATAATGACGGCAAAGTTTTGGCCACTTTTCACAGTAAAAGCAATATTCTGATTTTGGCTGAAGAAGGATAAAAAAACCTAGATTTCCTAATGATAGAAATCACATGTCTTATACTCCCTCCATAAAGAAATATAAGAGTGTTTAGATCACTACTTTCAAAACAAAAGAAATTTCATTAAACTTGTTTGGATGATAAATGGGTCTCCGGTGTCTGAATCTGGAGATGCAGCCACGGAGCCGCCGTTCAATGAATCAGTGCTTTTTTTTTTGGGTATGACTAGATCTCAGTCGACTGAGACTTAACCAAGTCTCAATCAAGTGATATAGTATATATATAAGAAGAAAAAAGAAAAACTAAAAAGAAATTTTAGCACGAGTCTTAGCAAAACTGTTTTTTTTTTCGAGGATTGGGTGTCCTTTTGCTTGTGGAAGTGTGCGTTCGTCCCAGGAACTAACAGCCTGGTAGTGCTATGGCCCTCGGCCCGTTGGGAGGCCCAGCCAACCCCAATCCAGTTTCTCTTTGTCCGATGCCAGTTCAGTTTTCCACACAAGCCTGCTTAACGCATGTCTAGGACGAAAGCATGTGTCACATATATATAATTGGCCTGGGAGATGGCGTGCCTGCTGCTTCACTGAACTGTCCTTGTATACAGTTTCTTTCCAAGTATTTCAGAGAGCTTCAGTGCTCGCACAGACTGGAATCATATGCTAGGCACAGCAGTATGGATGCATCATCTCGTAGGGCATACATACATACATCAGTATTGGGCACAGTTCTTTATTGGCAAAGGGAGAACTGGATACAGCTTGTTTTACCTTAGCACCCAGAAAAACAGAAGGATGTAGACAAAAAAGCTTTGACGGGAAAAAATTATGCACTCAAAATGGACCTCAGACCGTTTCTAACGGGCGGTACCACACATGCGTAACGATTATTCACCAAATGGCTAAAGAGGTGTAATTTAGACCTGTTGTTTTTCTGCATGGTAGGAGATCAGAAGTTCTGATGGCTATGCAAAGAATCTACAGGTTCAGAACGGAGACTTGATGGGGTCTCGCTGCAGCGCCTTCTTCACGAGCTCGGTTTGCTCCTGCACATGGACAGTATAGAAACCTGTAGCTGTGGCTGCAGATGGGGCCCTTCCGACGTACTTGATATCATCTATGCTGCCACGACCGAGCGCCCTCATCGCAGTCAGCAGGCGAGGATTGATGTAGGTATACGCCCCCATGTTCATCGGTTCTTCTTGGCACCAAACAATCTCAGCATCTGCACAACAGAAACACGCAGACAGTATATACTTTTAGTGCTGCTAGGCTTCATCATCTTTTTGGTGGTTATTACTAGAATTCACTAGAGCAAACAATATGAGGTATTCTCATACCAACAAGTGTACTGGATCAACAAAAATGTTTTTTCTTTCAAACTAGAAACAGGTATCCTGGTTAATAAAATACATAGTCCTGCACTACTTGACCGTTCACTTCCTATTGTTCTGTACCCCATTTCAAATAAAATTGGCATGTAAGATAGAAGAGTTCTCTCCCTACATGCAAGCCTTGTATGTTTTCACGAAGAAAAAAAAGTACTACTCGATATAGCGACGCAATGGAAATATTTGAGCAAGGTATTTTTTTGCCACGTACTTGGATATCTCTTCAGCTCGCGCTGGGTGAGGTCGTAGGGGAATGGACAGAGCTGCTCAACTCTACATATCGCGACATCATTGGAATCCGACTTCTTTCTTTCTTCATCCAATTCATAGTACACCTAGATCATAGCAAAGTTTGTTATAAAATAAGTAGGTGAAGAAGCTGAGTTTGCAACTTTGTTGGACGTATAGCTTCCAGCAAGTATAACATAACCTACCTTTCCAGAACAAAGAACTAGACGTCTGATTCCTTCCTCAAGGTCCTTATGGTCATTCCGGTCTTTTATTAGACGCTTGAAGCGTGTCCCTTGCTTATCAAATCCAGGGTGGCCAGCAAGATCATCGAATTCAGATAGACTGGATTTGCAGTCCTTGTGACGAAGGAGATTCTTTGGAGACATCACAATTAAAGGCTTTCTGAAATCCCGGTGTATCTGCAAACAGAGGAAGATACAGGTTAATGCACCGAAAGATGGTTGCGAAGGGCAGGAGGAAGGGGTGTGGGGGGAGGGAGGTTGTATTATTATATTCACCTGGCGACGCAGCACATGGAAATAGTTTGCAGGAGTTGTGACATTCACGACCTGCCAGTTGCACTCCTGGATTTGCTTCCTCAGTGTTGGATCCATCTCAGGATAACATAGGGGTTATCATCACTCATCTGCAATCACGGACAATCTTAAAAAGGAATATAGCTAAACTCCATGGATTTTGGCTCTCACGTATTTATATTAACAAAATATGCAATTTAACATATTTGGCAAGTATTTAAATGAACTATACTTCAAAATGCTTCACCAATACTCCATGGATTTTGGCTCTCACGTGTTGTTAAGTACAACCCATAAATTGCATGATACAGAAGTCCAACTAAGAATCAAGTCTGGTGTAGTTACAACTTTCTAGTCAGAACTCAGAAGTAGAGGAAGCACAATACAAATGTTGCGCAATTAACATGCACTCTCATGAAAAGAGGTTTGCCTATGAGGTATTTAGCTTTGTCCTCGTTAGGTCATGCGAACAGGAAAGCCATAATAAGCAAGAAAGTGGAGGGGAAAAAAATACATTTTGCCAGTAAATGGGGAATATTTATATAAATAATGCGGTGTATGGTTATGGCAGTTCCAGCACTGTGCATGTATGTCATGATAAAATTGTGTAAGAGCTAATTTACAGTAAGAGCTCTCCTCATATGTTCCTTTTATGTGCATATATAATACAGGTACTTTAAACGGAAGAGATACTTGTGTCCACATCTTTGCAACCTGGGCAAAATGATACCTGAAGGAAGCGCTCCATTCTCGCACTAGAATGTTCAGGCCCTTGACCGTCATATCCATGAGGAAGGCAGACAACAAGCCCGGTCTGGCGGAGCCATTTTGCCTCTCCGCTACTAATGAACTGATCAAATATCACTTGAGCCCCATTTGAAAAATCACCAAACCGTGCTTCCCATAAAACCAGTGAGTTTGGGTTCTCCATTGAATAACCCAACTCAAAGCCCAGAACAGCAAATTCTGACAGGGAACTGTTCAAATTATAGCACACATCAGGTGATGGTAAACCAGATCAATCAAAAAAGGGAAATACATCAAGAGACAACAACAGTATATATTTAAATAATGTTTAAATAATTATTTAAATGACAAGCTTATATTCAGATGACAAGGTTATGACTCCGTAAAGTGCACCCCAAGTAGTTTCTACCTAAAATTACTAATTTAGTCAGTTAAGAGAATATAACAATTTGTTAAAAATTTCCTCTTCTTTTTCTCGCTTCAGATTTTCTTAACAGTTCCAGACAATTATGAACATGTAGAAATCAACCTTCTAAACCAACTTTGTTTTGGGTCTACCAATTATTCCAAGATGGCGTTTATTTAGTTATTTTCTACTCCATTTCTCTAGATCATCCCAGACATATAATGCTACGAAATTATACTACACGTATTTAGCCATGATTCCATCCCTGAGCAACATGTCTGCTACACATGCCAGGTGTGCTGCTCAATTCAACGGGTACAAACCTTGTTGCATACCTCAGCTGCTAAAAAATCATGACAATGTATCAGCAAAAAACGCCAATTATTTGGCTAAGGACGAATCTTTGGAGCCTTAGCATGCCAAATTGCATATTCAGTAATACTGGCTAATTTGTTTATGTTCTAACCGTTTTCCTTAGAAATAAAAAGGGAATTGTCAATTATCCATTCAGGAGTTGACAATAATGAGCATAATTGGTCAGTCATGTGTCCACTGTCAAATACTGATGGATCAAGCCAGCCTTAAGCTTTCTCTTATGTATATGGATATAAAATCACTCACTGTGTACAACATAAAACCAACATTATAACTGAACTAGCTGGTACAGTTTTCGGTCTATCTGTTTATGGTGATTTCATGTTTCATTTTATAAGAAATCTAACTGAAGTAACCCATGTGCACCCCTAACTGGAACAATTTAGCAGACTACAATTCTTACCTGTTGCTTACAGTAAATAGTTCCTCATTCTGGTTCATGACAAGATTATCAAGTGGGCAGTACTGCTCCCCAGTTTCTTGGTCATGGATGACAGAATGGCGGTGGCTGAATGTACCCCTCTCAACATCCTGGCCACTTAACCTAACATGGTTCCCCTCAATTATAAGAGTTGCAAAAGCAAGTGCTTCGCCCACTGCCCAGTCAATGCCTTCCCCAGTCTCAATCATTTGGCGACGCAGATCAAAAATCTTCTTGACAGCCCTGTGAGGTTTGAAAGTTTCTGGCAGGGTTGTCATGGCTTCACCAACACGTTTTAGAATCTCTGGCTTGACACTGCATTGTTGCAAATGCATTACATCAAATACACTCACACAAAATGTGGAGGGAAACACAGAAACAACTAAAACTGGAAGGAAAGAATCATTTACCCGGTGTTTCGGATACGTGAAATCTGTTCTGGGGACTTAAACCCAGTCCAGTAAGCTGAAAGCCAGTCCCTCTTGTTGGGGATATCGTCTTTGCTCTTTTTGAATTCCTCATTAAGTATGGTGCTGACCTTCTTGTGTATCTTGTCAATATCTTCCTTGGAGATCTTCCCCGACTCTAACAGCTGGTTTTGATATATCTCAAGTGCACTTGGGTGGTTCCTAATCACCTGATTCAGATAGAAAGATATATCTCAAGTTGCTTGTATAATATCACTATTTTATTACGCAGAATCAGTTTTATTGCGGATTTATAGCAATCTTTCTACTTCTGTTTACCAATAGATAAGTAAAATACTTAAGGCTCACAGTTATGTCTACTAAATGATAATTAGCGAGAGTTCCAAAGATGACTTTTACTCAAAAAGTAAGGAATGATCAGGACTGAAATTAAGAATGAAAAGGCCAAATGCATATAGAATTGTGTGCCAGATCATAATCATAATGGTGTTTTCCTTTTTTCTTTCCTTTGGGAGCGGGGTGGGGGTGTGTATAGTACCTTGTACATTTTAGGCTGGGTGAAGGAGGGCTCGTCGATCTCATTATGCCCAAATCGACGGTAGCATACAATATCCACCACTACATCAGAAAGGAATGTTTGCCTCCACTCTGCAGCAAGTTCACAAGTATGAACCACAGCCTCCAAGTCGTCACCGTTCACATGGAAAATTGGAGCATCCAATGCTTTGGCTACATCTGTACAATACTGTGAAGACCTCCCTGACATCGGATCGGTAGTGAATGCAACCTGATTATTGACCACAAGATGAATCGTCCCACCGGTGGTGTAGTTTGGAAGTGCACTCAGATGCAGGGTCTCATACACAACACCCTGCCCTGAGAAGCTTCCATCACCATGCAACAACACCCCTAGATTCTTGGTCCTGTCAAGATCATTAGAATAGTACTGCTTTGCTCTGGTCTTCCCGGCAACAACAGGATCGACTGCTTCCAAATGACTTGGATTTGCAACCAACGATAGATGGATATGTTTCCCGCCTCTGGTAGGCCTATCATATGAAGTTCCTAGATGGTACTTGACATCGCCTGTCCCTGTATACAAACCCTCCCCCTCATTGACAGGCTTGGTACCACCACTAAAGTCGCTGAAGATCTGCCGCAAGGGCTTACTTACGACGTTTCCCAAGACATTGAGCCTGCCTCTGTGTGGCATCCCAATGACAATACTCTCTACACCAAGATCAGCTGCCCTGTCAAACATCTCCTTCATACCAGGAATCAGTGTCTCGGCACCTTCGAGGCCGAATCGCTTTGCAGTGGTCCACTTCTGTGCCAAGAAATTCTCAAACTGGGTACTCCAGATGAGCCTATCAAGCATGACCTGGCGACGATCATAGGTGTACTCCCTTGGGTTAACTGTCTCGATCCTCTCCCTCAGCCAGTTGCACTTTTCGCGGTCAGGTATGTGCATGTACTCGTAACCAATGGTGCCACAGTAGGCCTGCTCCAGGCGTCCCAACACAGAACGAAGTGTCTGTACAGCAGGGACGGAGCTCCCTTGTTAGCACTGGGGTCAATTGACCCCAATGAAATTAGTAGAACCTTCACTAACTAAGTACTAATCACTATGCATTTATTGAACATGACCCCACTGTCATAGACATGACCCCATTAAACTTTTTTTCTAGCTTCGTCCCTGCTGCACAGGCCGATTCTCCGACAAGAACCCAGCCATCCTCCACACCCCGAGGAAGAACTCCCGATCCAAATCAGACTCAGAGAACCCGTAGAACGCCGGGTCCAGGACATCCGGAACCGGGCGCTGCTCCAGCCCAAGAGGATCGAGCTTGGCCTTCATGTGGCCGCTCACCTGGTACGCGCGCACGAGCAGCAGCAGCCTCATGCTCTCCTGGATCGTCTGGCCGGATATGCCGGGAGACGTGGCGGCCTGCCCGACAAAGTTCCGGAAGAAGTTGTGTCCTAGGACTCGTCGACGGAGGTCGGGTCCGCCTCCCACGCCCGCTGCAGCTCCTCGAGGTACACGCTGCTGGTCCCATCGAGGAAGCTGTCGGTGAGGCGCGAGAGCGGCACGGCGCGGGGCTCAGGCGCCGCGTACCGCCGGGGGAGCGTCGAGTGGAAGTACCGCGGCGCGGGGCCGGCGAACGGGCTCGCCGGAGCGCGCGACGGGCTCCTCCGCAGCGCCACCCGGGCTAAACCCGACGCGGCCCGGAACAACCCCATTTTCAGATCGAATTTCCTCCCCCGACGCCAAATCTAGCCGCGGAAAACTGGACGGGTTGGGGTATCAATCGAATAGAAACAGAGAATTAGATCGGGAAAAAAGATCGGAGCAATCCAAACAAATTAGGTTAGGGTTCGTCACCTACAAAAGAAATCGACCCAATTCTTCGGTGGAAGAATGCCTGGAGCGGGTTCCACCCACGACGCCGCCGCGAGGGGAAGAGGAAAAAGATGGACGTGGATAAAAGGGACGATGGGGATATATTCGATATTTTTCTTGGATGTTTTCGCGAACAAGGCGTTGATGTATAGAGAATACTATTTTGGGTCCTTCCCGTGCTTATTGTTCAATGTTCATACTTCTGTTATGTGGATGCTCAACTCTTTTTCCTACGGAATCACTGTACATCTTACAACGTCAGGTTTTTGGGCTTTCGGGGGAACTCTCTTTCGCCGTTGGATTTGAGCACGAATCTTAGAGCACACGACAGCAACCACGTCAGCGAACGAAATCAAAAAACGCAGACGTCGCGAACGCATCCACTCGTCTTCGCACCACTCATCCCCATCTCTCTCCCGTCGCTAACCCTCCCCTCTCATCTTTCTTCCCACCGACCACCCCCTCCATTTCTTAACCCCATAGCGGCGCCGAATCATTCCTCCCCCGGCGGTTCTCTCACGATGGTGTTGGCCCGGTTTCAGCGGTGGCGCAGAGGCGGAGGCTCGCGCACGTCACACGACCATCGAATGTCGCGTCACAAGGAGGAGGAGTCCGCAGAGGTGCTGCTCGCGGGGAGCGGCACCGACTGCTCCCGAGCAAACCTTTTTCAGCCACGGCCAGGGGAGCTCCTATGTTGCAACGTTGCGGCAATGTCGTTGTCCGTGAGGCGGAGGCGCGAGGAAGGTGATGGCGGTTGGGGAGGCGGTGGCGCCATCCTCTTACACAGGAGGCGGGTCATGCTGGCGCGGGACGCGGCGGCACAAGTGCTGGTGTCGGTGGTGCAACCGCACTTCGACAAGACGGTGGAGAAGAAGCACTCGTCGACGAGCAGAAGCAGGGGCTCCAGCGCCTCTTCCTCGCGCCCGCCCTCTCCGCCGTCACGCTTATTATCCCGCGCATCATCACCACCACGGCCACGACGGCGGCAACAACAGCCACAGCCACGAGAAGGGTCGGCAACTCCTGCACGAGATTTACTCCGGCACTTGCGGGCACCATGCGGCTCCTCGGACCCTAGTGAGCAAGGCCTTCCGTGCTGACTTCTATTGTCCTCCGACATGGGCAGACGTAGTTGATATCGTCAACAAATGACTGGGATGCCAACTATTTGCTAAAGCCAACCACTTACCTGCTAGAACCCTTGAAACAATTCCCATAATCTGGCCCTTTGATGTCTAGGAGCTGGACATGATTGAACCTCTACGAAAGGGCGAGGGAGGCAATAAGTACCTCCGCGTCCTGGTCGACAAGTTCACTAAGTGAATTGAAGCGAAGCCGATTACCAGTCAAGCCGCCGAGCCATTCATCAAATCCCTGTCTAGTGTGATACACCATTACAGCATGCCCCATAGTATAATCACGGACAACGGGAAGAATTTTACATCATAGAAGTTCCAAGATTATTGCGTTGGACGCAATATCAAATTAGACTATGCTTCTGTGTATCACACGCAAACCAATGGGCAGGTTGAACGAGCCAACAGATTGGTCCTTGGCGGTATCAAGCCGAGGTTGGTCCAAACGCTGGAGAAAGCTGACGGGAAGTGGGTCGAGGAGCTAGACTCTGTTCTGTGGATCCTACAGACTACGCCCAACTGATCTACCGGCTACACACCATTTTTTATGGGTTACGGTGCTGAAGCCGTCCTCCCAAGCGACATCGTGCATGACACTCCTTAGCTATGTCAGTACGAGGAGCAGGAGGCAAAGCTCGAGCGTCAGGACGACATGGACGCCCTAGATGAAGTCGGGACGTTGTCGTAGCCAGGTAGGCCATCTACGAGCAGTAGCTTCGCCGTTATCAAGCCCACGAAGTACGAGGCCAAGCGTTCAATGTCGGCGATCTTGTTTTACGATGGTTTCACGACAAGAAGGGGAAGGACAAGCTCTCGCCACCATGGGACGGTTCTTTCATCATCGAGAAAGTTCTCGCCAGCGGAGCATATCCGATCCAGCAAGCGAAGGACGGCGCCTAGATCCCAATCCCTGGAACATTTCCCTGCTACATCATTTCTACGCCTAGCTCTTTTTATCTTTGTCTTAATTTAAATTATTGTTTAGCTCAATCCAAACATTATTGTGTGAATCAAATAAAGTTTGCTTACTCCTAAGTCGGGGTATCTTATATTTGCTCTTGTGCCTTTATTTAATTTTGATCGCGCTCAATAATTTACATGGTCTGGTTTGCCTAGGTGCTTGATTTTGTTCCTCCAGGTCAGACTTGGGGGCTATTACAGCCATTATTCGAATCCGCGCCGCTAGTTAGTCTAATTGTTTTTTTCCTTAGTCGTTTGCTGGTTTTTTCTGCCATGATTTTTTACTTGTTTCTTTGGCCAAGCCAGGTTGCCTTCCTTCTTCGTCTACCCGTAGTTCTGCTAGTTTGGCTATGTTGGCAATGGAAGCACTCCTTCATTGCAGCCATAGCCCGCCTGATCGGCTGCTGAGGAAGTTGAATATGAACGCAAGCCGATACAATACATGAAGTCAGATGCAGGAAATTTAAAGCCACGAGGAAATCACAAAATTAATTTTAAGACCAAATTGTTTTGGCACCCAAAAGAACCGGTATAGTTGAGGCTATTTTCTTACATAAACTTCCTCGACATTCCGAGTCAAGACCACTACTAATTTACTCTATGATGGATGTCCTTCAGGTGGCAGTCCTGCTTGGTTGGCCTGGCGAACTCCATGATGGCATCGAAGAAGGCGTCAGGCATAACCTCGTTTCCGTCGGGCACCTTGGGTTTGGACGTCGCAATGGGAGCGATGTTGAGGCCAGGATAATGGGCCTTCAACGTCGCCCAAGCCTGGAGAGCTCCTTCCCGAGCAGCTGAGGCCTTCCAAAGCATCAATCCTTGGTGGCACTTCTTGAAGGCAGACGGCGAGGTCAAAGAAGTTGTCTAGGAGTGCTTCCCCGGGCCACCAGAAGATGAAGATGACCACCATTGTCGGCCTGGCAAGCGCTTGTGACTCGCCGAGCTGCTTGTGCTTGTCTCCAAGAATGACAAGACTAGAGACATCCTGGAACTGTGCCCAAAAGGTCCCGTCTCACCCATGCTCGAGATCATCTTCTCCCTGGAATAAATGATGGGCACGAGTGGCACTCTCAGGGAGGTCGTCGAAAACTCTGAAGTACGCCATACTTGGGGTAGCTCGGCGTACCCTTGACTTCCAAAAATGCATTGAAGAAGATATGGCTTACCAGCTATGATCTCGCCGGCCTGCCTAACCTCCTCCTCAACATTCAGTGCATGCAACTTGTCCTCCATGCTGTCAGAAACAACCTTCTTGATGTCCTCGGTCTAGGTGGTCTTCTCAGCCTGCAGTTTGTCATAAAGCTCTTGCCGCTAGCTGAGGTCTTGTTGGAGGAGGGTGGTCGCTGATACGTCTCCAACGTATCTATAATTTTTGATTGTTCCATGCTGTTATATTATCAATCTTGAATGTTTTTATATACATTTACAGCGGTTATATATCATTTTTTGGGACTAACCTATTAACTTAGGGGCCAGTGCCAGTTGCTGTTTTCTGCCCTGTTTTTATTTTACAGAATATCAATATCAAACGAAGTCCAAATGCAACGAAACTTTTTGGAGATTTTTTTTCTGGACATATACAACACTAGAAGCTTCGGGAGAAGACCGAACGCCAGAGGAGGTGGCCACGAGCCACCAGGGCGCGCCTGGGGGGGCAGGCGCGCCTTGGTGCCTCTTGGGCCCACCTCAGCTCCGTTTGACCTAATTCCACCTCTATAAATACCCAAAAATCAGGAAACCATCAGGGCAGTCCACGAAATACTTTTTCCACCGCCGCAAGCTTCTGTTCTCGAGAGATCTCATCTGGGGTCCTTCTCCGGTACTCCGCCGGAGGGGGAATCGATCACGGAGGGGCTCTACATCAACCTTGCTGCCCTTCCGATGATGCGTGAGTAGTTTACCACAGACCTTCGGGTCCATAGTTAGTAGTTAGATGGCTTCTTCTCTCTTTTTGATCTTCAATACAATGTTCTCCTCGATGTTCTTGGAGTTCTATCCGATGTAATCACTTTTTGCGGTGTGTTTGGGATCCGATGAATTGTGAGTTTATGATCAGATTATCCATGAATATTATTTGAGTCTTCTCTAATCTCTTTTATGCATGATTATTATAGCCTCGTATTTCTTCTCCGATCTATTGATTTGGTTTGGCCAACTAGATTGATTTATCTTGCCATGGGAAGAGGTGCTTTGTAATGGGTTCGATCTTGCGGTGCTCAATCCCAGTGACAGAAAGGGACATGACACGTATGTATCGTTGCTATTAAGGGTAAAAAGATGGGGTTTATTCATACGTGAGTTTTCTTTGTCTACATCATGTCATCTTGCTTAAGGCGTTACTCCGTTCTTTATGGACTTAATACACTAAATGCATGCTGGATAGCAGTCGATGTGTGGAGTAATAGTAGTAGATGCAGGCAGGAGTCGGTCTACTTGTCTCGGACGTGATGCCTATATACATGATCATTGCCTTGGATATCGTCATGATTATTTGCTTTTCTATCAATTGCCCAACAGTAATTTGTCTACCCGCCGTATGCTATTTTTATGGGAGAAGCCTCTAGTGAAAACTATGGCCCCCGGGTCTACTCCTATCATATACTAAAACCCTAAAAATACCTTGCTGCACTTTTTAGTTATTTATTTTATTTTGTATTTTTGTTTAATCTATCTATCTATCACATATAATTTAATCTTGCAATTTACCGCCGAGGGATTGACAACCCCTCGTTTGCGTTGGGTGCAAGGGTTTGTTGTTTGTGTGCAGGTACTGCTAACGAGGTGTTGCGTGATTCTCCTACTGGATTGATAACCTTGGTTTCATAACTGAGGGAAATACTTATCTCTACTGTACTGCATCATCCTCTCCTCTTCGGGGATAAAAACCAACGCAGATCACAAGTAGCAGGAAGAATTTATGGCGTCGTTGCCGGGGAGACATCATCAACATCTATCAAGTACCTTCGCATAAACTATCATCTCCTTGCATTTACTTTATTTGCCTGTCTTTTTCATCTCCCCCACTTCTAAAAAGTTTTTACAAAAATACAAAAATATTTTTCGTTTGCCTTTTTCTTGTTTGCTTCTTTGCTTACTTGTTACCTTGATTGCGTAGTCACGATGTCTCAAGAAAATACAAAATTGTGTGATTTTTCCAACACTAATAATAATGATTTTATTAGTACTCCAATTGCTCCTCCCGCCACTAGTGCGGAGAATTGTGATATTAATGCCGCTTTGCTTAATCTGGTTATGAAAGATCAATTTTCTGGAAATCCTAATGAAGATGCTGCATCCCATCTTAACACTTTCGTAGAATTGTGTGATATGTAAAAGAAAAAAGATATGGATAATGATATTGTGAAATTAAAATTATTCCCATTCTCATTGCGGGATCGTGCAAAATTTTGGTTTTCATCTTTACCACGAAATAGTATCGATTCTTGGGATAAGTGTAAAGATGCCTTTATTACTAAGTATTTTCCTCCCGCAAAAATTATTTCCCTTAGAAATCAAATTATGAATTTTAAGCAACTTGATCATGAACATGTTGCACAATCTTGGGAAAGGATGGAATTAATGATAAGAAATTGCCCTACTCATGGTTTAAATTTATGGATGATCATACAAAAAATTTATGCGGGATTGAATTTCGTTTCTAGAAATCTTTTAGATTCCGCCGCAGATGGTACTTTTATGGAGATTACATTGGGAGATGCTAATAAATTGCTTGACAATATTATGGCAAATTATTCACAATGGCATACTGAAAGAGTTCCTACTAGTAAAAAAGTGAATTCTGTTGAAGAAATTAATACTTTGAGTGATAAAGTTGATGCGCTTATGAAATTGGTTGCTAGTAAAAATACTCCTATTGATCCTAATGATGTGCCTTTATCCACTTTGATTGAGCAAAATATTTATCCCGTAGATGTGAATTTTGTCTCGCGAAACAATTTTAATAGTAATGCTTATAGAGGTAATTTCAACGCTAGGCCGTTTCCTGGAAATTTCTCTAATAATTTTGGTAATCCTTATGGTAATTCTTATAATAATAATAATAGTATGCCCTCTAATCTTAAAAGTAATATTAAAGAATTTATTAATGCTCAAAAAGTTTTCAACACTACGATAGAAGAAAAATTGAGTAAACTTGATGATATGTCTAGGAGCATTGATAGAATTATTCATGATGTGGAAAATCTTAAGACAAAATTTTTTCCACCTAAAATTGATATTAATGAATCAATTAAAGCTTTATATGTCTCTATGGATGAGAGTAAGAAAAGAACCGCTATGCTAAAAGCTAAACGAGAATTTTTAGAAAAAGCAATTCCTCCCGGTTTTTATCGTAGTAATGATGAGGATATTAAAATGATTGGTGTTTCATCTATTGATTCTATGTTTAGCAGTATTAAACTTGATGAAAATAGGACTGAATAAGAGTCAACTTTAGCTAGAGAGCGTCCTCAAAATTCGGAGGGTGAAGATCTTGATAAGAAAATTGATAAAAGTGGGTTTGGAGAGGTAAAAACTTTAAATAGCGATGTGCCCACTCTCTTGGATTACAAGGATTTTAATTATGATAGTTGCTCTTTGATTGAGTGTATTTCTTTGTTACAATCCATGCTAAATTCACCCAACGCTTATGAGCAAAATAAGGCTTTTACTAAACACATAGTAGAAGCAATGATGAAAGCGTTAGAAGAAAAGTTAGAACTAGAGATTTCAATTCCTAGAAAATTATATGATGAATGGGAACCCACCATTAAAGTTAAAATTAAAAATTATGTGTGCAATGCTTTATGTGATTTGGGTGCTAGCGTTTCCACCATTCCAAAATCTCTATGTGATGTGCTAGGCTTTACCAATATAGATGAATGTTCTCTTAATTTGCATCTTGCGGATTCCACTATTAAAAAGCCTTTGGGTAGAATTAATGATGTTCTTATTCTTGATAATAGGAATTATGTGCCCGTTGATTTTATAGTACTTGACATTGAATGTAATCCTTCTTGCCCCATAATACTTGGTAGACCGTTTTTACGAACTATAGGTGCCGTATTGACATGAAAGAAGGGAATATTAAATTTCAGTTTCCATTAGAGAAGGGTATGGAACACTTCCCTAGGAAAAGAATTAAAGCACCATATGAATCCATTATGAGGGCCACTTATGGAATCAACTTGAAAGATGACAATACTTGAAACTATGCATTATGCCTAGCTAGGGGCATAAAACAATAACGCTTGTTGGGAGGCAACCCAATGAATAAAATAAATTTTTACTATTTGTTTCTGTTTTTGTGTGTTTATACAATTATGCTTCTGTTATGATTGTGTTTTTTATGTTTTAATTAGTGTTTGTGCCAAGTAATACCTTTGGGATGATTTGGAAGATAGTATAATTGATGCTGTTTGGAAAACAGAAAGTTTTGCATCCAGTGCAGAAATTTTTGTTCTGTACTGGAGCGTCAACAAAATCAGAAATTTTTACACAGTATTGATATATGAATTTCCCACGTAGTCCTAATTTTTCAGAATTTTTGGAGTTACATAAGTATGGATTTTAAATGGATAGCTACAGACTGTTCTGTTTTTGACAGATTCTGTTTTTGATGTGTTGCTTGCTTGTTTTGATGAAACTATGGATTGTATCGGGGGGTATAAGCCATGGAGAAGTTAGAATACAGTAGGTATAATGCAAATATAAAATATGAATGGGTTTTCAACAGTACTTAAAGTAGTAATTTATTTGTTATACTAACGGATCTCACGAAGGTTTTGTTGAGTTTTGTGTGATTGAAGTTTTCAAGTTTTGGGTGAGATCACGATGGATGAAGGAATAAGGAGTGGCAAGAGCCTAAGATTGGGGATGCCCATGGCACCCCAAGGTAATATTCAAGGAAGACTCAAGCGTCTAAGCTTGGGGATGCCCCGGAAGGCATCCCCTCTTTCTTCTACCAACCATCGGTAATTTTACTTGGAGCAATATTTTTATTCGTCACATGATATGTGTTTTGCTTGGAGCGTCTTGTATGATATGAGTCTTTGCTTTGTTTGCTTTTTAGTTTATCACAATCATCCTTGCTGAACACACCTATTTTGAGAGAGCCACACGTTATCATGATTTGTTAGAATACTCTATGTGCTTCACTTTAAAAAAATTGAGCTAGGGAGTTGCTCTAGTGCTTCACTTAAATATTTTTTAGCACGGCGGTGGATAAATTTTGAAGAAATAAACTCTCATGCTTCACTTATATTATTTTGAGAGTTGATAAATTTTTAAGAAATAAACTCTCATGCTTCACTTATATTATTTTGAGAGTTGATAAGATTGAAATTTTGAAGAAATATTTGCACTCTCATGCTTCACTTAAATCTTTTTGAGAGATGATAATAGTAATGGTAATTTACACAAGATATGAATTTGGTCCCAAAGTGATGAATATTCAAGAGGGATATAAATAAAAACTTTCATATAGATCATTGGACATGATAAGTGTGATTCCTTGCAATAGTTTTACGATATGGAGATGATAATATGTGAGTCATGCTAGTGAGTAATTGTGATTTAGTAGGAATATTGGTGTTAAGGTTTGTGATTCCCTATGCATGCACGTAAAGTCAATAGTTATGCAATGAAATTATATCCTACTTATGGTGCATTATTCGGTGTTAGTTATGTTCAATGCATGTTTATGACCGTTTTCGCTTTTTGGTTGGTCGCTTCTCAATCTATTTGCTAGCATTCATTTGTACTAAGCGGAAATATTGCTTGTGCATCCAAACTGTTTAAACCCAAGTTGTGCCTGATGAGTCCACCATACCTACCTATATGCGGTATTTCAATGCCGTTCCAAGTAAATTTGCGTGTGCCAACTCTAATTTTCAAAATAATTTTCTGTTTTGTGTGCCCATACCACTCATGAGGCGGAAGGGGGTAGCCAATATCTTCCATTCTAAGTGGGTTATTCTCACGATGAGTGTTTATTCACTTGTCATTGCACGAGAGTGTGGCAGGTAATAGGGATGCCCAGTCCCGAAATGTGAAATGAAATGAAATGAAAAATCTTATATGATCATAGTAATAAATTCCTTGGAAAGTGATGGTATGGAGGGCACCCGTGGATACGGCTGGCCATGGATTGTGAAAGAATGGTGGAAAAAGGAATAAACTTTATTTTCTGTTTGGGAACCGCCTATAATGTGTTTAGCATGGAAGATATTGGAAATTCTCGTTCGTTTTCGTTGACAGGAAAAGCATGCCTCCCAAAATATTTTATCTCTCTAATTTAAGCTTTGAGCTCTGGCACATTAGCAAATCTCTGCTTCCCTCTGCGAAGGGCCTATCTATTTACTTTTATGCAATTTTTATTTTTATTTGAGTCTCCATCTTCTCTTATAAAGCACCAAGTAGAGAGCACTATTGTCATACTTGTGCATTGGATGTAGCTAATATGGAGTGTGTTTCATGAATGGATCAATGATTGAGCATAATGGGCTAGGGATAACTTTCTTTAGCGTTGCTATTTTGAAAGGCATGGTTGCTTGTTAGTATGCTTGAGTATTTATATCTTCATGTCAAACTATAGACTATTGCTTTGAATCATTCAAGTCCATATGTCCATGCTACAAAAGAAAACAAAATATGATGAATATGTTAGGCACCATTCCACATCAAAAATTCTATTTTTATCATTTACCTACTCGAGGACGAGTAGGAATTAAGCTTGGGGATGCTGATACGTCTCCAACGTATCTATAATTTTTTATTGTTCCATGTTGTTATATTATCAATCTTGGATGTTTTTATATACATTTACATCAATTATATATCATTTTTTGGGACTAACCTTTAACTTGGTGCCCAGTGCCAGTTGCTGTTTTCTGGCTTGTTTTTGTTTTACAGAATATCAATATCAAACGAAGTCCAAATGCAACGAAACTTTTTGGAGATTTTTGTCTGGACATACACAACACTAGAAGCTTCGGGACAAGACCAGACGCCAGAGGAGGTGGCCACGAGCCACCAGGGCGCGCCTGGGGGGGGGGGGGGCAGGCGCGCCCTGGTGCCTCGTGGGCCCACCTCAGCTCCGTTTGACCTAATTCCACCTCTATAAATACCCAAAAATCAGGAGACCATCAGGGGAGTCCACAAAATACTTTTTCTGCCGCCACAAGCTTCTATTCTTGAGAGATCCCATCTGGGGTCCTTCTTCGGTACTCCGCCGGAGGGGGAATCGATCACGGAGGGGCTCTACATCAACCTTGCTGCCCTTCCGATGATGCGTGAGTAGTTTACCACAGACCTTCAGGTCCATAGTTAGTAGCTAGATGGCTTTTTCTCTCTTTTTGATCTTCAATACAATGTTCTCCTCGATGTTCTTGGAGTTCTATCCGATGTAATCATTTTTTGTGGTGTGTTTGTTGGGATCCGATGAATTGTGAGTTTATGATCAGATTATCCATGAATATTATTTGAGTCTTCTCTGATCTCTTTTATGCATGATTATTATAGCCTCGTATTTCTTCTCCGATCTATTGATTTGGTTTGGCCAACTAGATTGATTTATCTTGCCATGGGAAGAGGTGCTTTGTAATGGGTTCGATCTTGCGGTGCTAAATCCCAGTGACAGAAAGGGACATGACATGTATGTATCATTGCTATTAAGGGTAAAAAGATAGGGTTTATTCATACATGAGTTTTCTTTGTCTACATCATGTCATCTTGCTTAAGGCGTTACTCCGTTCTTTATGGACTTAATACACTAGATGCATGTTGGATAGCGGTCGATGTGTGGAGTAATAGTAGTAGATGCAGGCAGGAGTCGGTCTACTTGTCTCGGACGTGATGCCTATATACATGATCATTGCCTTGGATATCGTCATGATTATTTGCTTTTCTATCAATTGCCCAACAGTAATTTGTCTACCCACTGTATGCTATTTTTATGAGAGAAGCCTCTAGTGAAAACTATGGCCCCGGGTCTACTCCTATCATATACTAAAACCCTAAAAATACCTTGCTGCACTTTTTAGTTATTTATTTTATTTTGTATTTTTGTTTAATCTATCTATCTATCACATACAATTTAATCTTGCAATTTACCGCCAAGGGATTGACAACCCCTCGTTTGCGTTGGGTGCAAGGGTTTGTTGTTTGTGTGCAGGTATTGCTAACAAGGTGTTGCATGATTCTGCTACTGGATTGATAACCTTGGTTTCATAACTAAGGGAAATACTTATCTCTACTGTACTACATCATCCTCTCCTCTTCGGGGATAAAAACCAACGCAGATCACAAGTAGCAGTCGCATCCCGGGCAGCCCTGTTCGTCTATTGCTCTTGAGCAAGATGGGCGGTGATGGTTCAAGAATTTGTGACTTTTCATAAGGAGTTTTGACTTGGTTTTCATCGGGTTTTCGTTATTTCTCGGTTATTTCTAACGCTAATCCTTTGAGAGAGAAGAAAACTTGTTTTTCCATTGTTTGACAGGAAAATATATATTTTGGAAGGAAACCAATCAAGCCAAATGAAGCAACTTCCATGCTTGGTAAATTTGCACCAGCGCCACCAGAAGGAAAGATGGCCACTGGTACGAGCGCAAGCGCTCGTACTAGCGGTCATACCAGGCGTCGACGGCACCCCCTCATCTACAGGAACAAACTTCGTAAAGGGGCATCGTGCATCAGAGAGACCTAGCCGTCGCCATTCCATTCAAAACAAAGAGGGAAGAGATCCGGAGAAGAAGAACCACCGGAGATCTTTCTTATTTTGTTCTTCCACCTCCATATTCATTTCATTTCATCATTGCCGTTATAAGAGGAATTCCGAGTTGTAAGATTAGGGTGTATAACTCTATTAACACTCATATGGAGATTGAGACTTGTTGAATCATTCATCTTATTGTGGATCTTCCTGGTATTATTGATATGGTTTACACGGATTTATTCTCTATGATGATTTGTTATTCTCTTCCGATGTGGGAGTAGTCCCCCCTAGGCATGGGAGATGTAGGTGAGTGGTAAGATTCATTTGTGCATATTCTATATGTCGTCCTTGACGGTGTAGTGAGAACCAGGGTCCCACAAACCTTCTAGGCATGGGGTCATGCTAGTCTAGGACTGCTGCGAAGTAACCCGGTAAAGAGCTGATCTTACCGGCAAGCAATACATCCGACAAGAACTACACCGACAAGCAAGATCAAGAGCACACTGGAAAGAGAACCCCTTCCCACAGTGGTTTTCAAGACTCAAGATGCCGGCAAGCTACCTTCCCGGCAAGGCGCATTCCATGTTGCCGGCAAAGCCAGGGCCGACAAGTCCAAGCTCCAAGACCGGCAAACCTCAAGCCGGCAAGCTCCCTCCACCGCTTCGTTGCACTTACCTGTCAGGCTCTTGCTGACAGGTGGCGAGTGCGCAGGCTATTAGGTAGAGCTTGTCGGGGCACGTGGCAGTTCGCCGCCTAAGAAGCACCTTTATTGACACTCGTCCCAGTGCGTGCCAACCTGATATTTACCCTTTGTATTTACCATTTTGCCACTGTGGTAACCCCTTTGCCCTATAAAAGGAGGTCCATGGCAACCTTTAGAGGGGATCGGCCATTCAGCCACTCAGCTTAGGACCTTTAGAGGTCGACACTTTGCACAAGTTCACTACGTAGCAGCACTTCCCGCGCATCTTACCGGCAAGTTGCGCTCTCTTGTACTTGTGCTCCACCAATAATCCAATCAAAGCAGGAGTAGGGTTTTACACCTCTTGGTGGCCCGAACCTGGGTAAATCCGCTTGTGTGTTCTTGCATTGCTGAAACTGCTCTTGGTGCACGTCGATTCCCACAGCCGAACTGCAAAGGGATCATCTTGATCCCATAGATCGTCGTAAGCACGACATCTTTGGCATGCCAGGTAGGGGATCGCGTGTTGCGAACCTGTTTCAGCAGTGTGAGCGCCAGCTTCGTCATTCACAGTGTCCAAGAAGAACAAGGGCGTCACCGCCGCATCTACTTCCAAGGCGCAGTTTAAACTACTTGCGATAGTGAAGAAGGTGGTGGTTAAACCTATTGCCATATTGACGACATCGGCGACACAGCATTCGTCACGGGCAATTCGAGCACCCTGCACGGCGTCCTGATGAATCACAGCGTTTTCGTCATGCTACAGAGAGAGCTAAGTTATATTACTTTAGTTACTTTCTATTGTTTAGTCTTTTCCTTGAATGGCATTTTTGTACTTAACCTGTGCGCAAAGGAGCGTTTTTGGAACATTCTGCGCTCTTGGTTGTTCTGGGTCCGCCCGGCAACGCTTATGCAGCTGCGTTTGTTTCCAGAGCGTTAAGCCCCTGTGAAGGCGGCATTCTCGATAGGCTGCTAGTTAGGACCTGATCCTAAGCGTCATCGATTAGAACGTACACGCCCGGGGTATATTCCGGCAAGTGAAGGGAATAATGGTACAAAAATATAATCATTTATGGAAAAGGTTTAACAAGTTTTTATTTCCTTAGAATTTCTGCGTAAACCCGTACACTAAGGAACCTTCTCGGGGCTAGTTGCGCTCCTAGTTGCTTCGAGTCCACTCGGCAATATGAGCAGCTGCACTAAAATTGGGAAGGTAAACCTTTTTCGGGAGGCGGCGTTCCCGGCAAGCTGCTAAGGACCCGTTTCCTCAAAGCGCTGTTGACTGGATCGTGCGCACCGGAAAGTTTTCTGGCAAGCGAGGGGGATATTCAGCAGAAATCAAATTTACACACAAGTTAAGTGTGAATTAGACGCCAATCAACTTGTTGTGTTAAAGCGTTGTCGTGGCATTTCATGCTCGAACTAGTGTTGCAGGTATGCGAGTGGAGGATTGCTTCACGGTAATACCAACGTCAACCTTTTCGGAAGCCGCCACTGGCATCGAGAATCCAGAGTTCTCTGCTGGAATCATAAGCCTTCCTGGATATGGTCTTCCCGGCATCGAGAATCACGTAGTTCTCTGCCGACAAGCAAAGTCTTCCCGGAGAACAGCCTGCCCGGAAGCCGACGTCGAGAACCTCAGAGTTCTCCGCTGAAATCAGAAGCCTTACCGGAAATAAACTTTCCGGAAGCAAAGTAGAAGGAGACAACAATCAAGATTCCACTCCAGCATCGAGATCTTTAGAGTTCTCTGCCGGAGAGCTTTCTTTGGAAGGCGGGCTCGAGGGCTTGTAGCGCCCCTGGGAACAATCTTCCCGGAAGCCTGCATCAAGAACGTCAGAGTTCTCTGCCAAAATCATAAAACCTTCCCTGAACAACCTTTCCGGAAACCGGCAAGAGATACAACAATTCTCTGCCAAAGACGAGCCAAGTTGGCTCGGGGGCTAGCAGCCTGTCAGGGAGCCTCTTCCTGGGGGCTGCTTACCGAGTACATTCTTCCCGGAGAAAAATATGTGACTGTCTCGACCCATGCCAAGCTTGGTCCCACCTCCAGCATCGAGATCTTTCGAGTTCTCTGCTGAAGGCGGTCCCGGGGGCTCCTGACGGTGTAGTGAGAACAGGATCCCACAAACCTTCTAGGCATGGGGTCGTGCTAGTCTAGGGCTGCTGCGAAGTAGCCCCGGTAAAGAGCTGATCTTACTGGCAAGCAATACATCCGACAAGAACTACACCGACAAGCAAGATCAAGAGCACACTCGAAAGAGAACCCCTTCCCATAGTGGTGTTCAAGACTCAAGATGCCAGGAAGCTACCTTCCCGGCAAGGCACATTCCATGTTGTCGGCAAAGCCAGGGCCGACAAGTCCAAGCTCCAAGACCGGCAAACCTCAAGCCGGCAAGCTCCCTCCACCGCTTCATTGCACTTACCTGTCAGGCTCTTGCCAACAGGTGGCGAGTGCGCTGGCTGTTAGGTAGAGCTTGTCGGGGCACGTGGTAGTTCGCCGCCTAAGAAGCACCTTTATTGACACTCGTCCCGGTGCGTGTAAACCTGATATTTACCCTTTGTATTTACCATTTTGCCACTGTGGTAACCCCTTTGCCCTATAAAAGGAGGTCCATGGCAACCTTCAGAGGGGATCGGCCATTCAGTCACTCAGCTTAGGACCTTCAGAGGTCGACACTTTGCACAAGTTCACTATGTAGCTGCACTTCCCGCGCACCTTACCGGCAAGCTGCGCTCTCTTGTACTTGTGCTCCACCAATGATCCAATCAAAGCAGGAGTAGGGTTTTACACCTCACGGTGGCCTGAACCTGGGTAAATCCGCTTGTGTGTTCTTGCATTGCTGAAACTACTCTTGGTGCACGTCGATTCCCACAGCCGAACCACAAAGGGATCATCTTGATCCCATAGATCGTCGTACGCATGACAGTCATTCGTGTTTGTAGTCTTATGATTTGTCTAGTAACTTGTTATACTGAGCACTATGTGCTACTTGTGAGCTGCGTTGGGATTTTCCTCGAAGAGAAAGGGTGAAGCAATATAGTAGCAATAAGTATTTCCCTCAGTGAGAACCAAGGCTATCGAACCAATAGGAGAACCACGCAAATTCCTAGTAAGCAGTACCTACACACAAGCGAGCAAATACTTGCACCCAACGCGGGCAAGAGGGTTGTCAATCCCCTTGAACTCGTTACTTGCAAGGATTAAATCTGATAATGATAGATATATAAATTGAAAAGTAAAGAAAAAGTAAAATAATTGCAGCAAGGTATTTTTGGTTTTAGTAATATGATTAAAGTAGACCCGGGGGCCATAGTTTTCACTAGAGTCATCTCTCTCATAAAAATAGCATACCGTGGGTAGACAAATTACTGTTAGGCAACTGATAGAAAAGCACATAGTTATGATGTTATTCATGACAATGATCATGTATATAGGCATCACGTCTTTGACAAGTAGACCAAAACGATTCTACTTCTACAACTCTTACTCCACTTCGAGAGCGCTTCTATGCTTGCCTCTCTACGTATTAAGTTCATAACAAACAGAGTAATGCATGAAGTATGATGACATGATGTAGACAGAATAAACTCAAGCAATATGATTAAACCCCGTCATTTTACCCTTAATGGCAACAATACAAATACGTGCCTTGCTACCCCTTCTGTCATGAGGTGAGGACACCGCAAGATTGAACCCATTGCAAAGCACCTCTCTAGCTGAAGATAAATCAATCTAGTTGGCCAAACCAAACGGATAGATCGGAGAGAAATACAAAGCTATAATAATCATGCATAATAAAGTTCAGAAAAGACTCAGTTACTTTCAATGAATATTCTGATCATAAACCCACAATTCATCGGATCCCAACAAACACACCGCAAAAGAAGATTACATCGGATAGAACTCCATGGAGATCATGGAGAACTTTGTATTGAAGACCAAAGAGAGAGAGAAAGCCATCTAGCTACTAGTTATGGACTCGTAGGTCTGTGGTGAACTACTCACACATCATCGGAAGGGCAACAAGGTTGATGTAGAAGCCCTCCGTGATCGATTCCCCCTCCGGCAGAGTACCGAAAAAGGCTTCCAGATGGGATCGCGGAAGAACAGAGGCTTGCGGCGGCGGAAAAATTGTATCGTCTGGCTCTCTGAGGGTTTTGGAATATTTGCGAATATATAGAAGTGGAATTAGGTCAGACGGAGCTACGTGGGACCCACAAGGCATCAGGGCGTGCCTACCCCCAGGGCGCGCCCTATTGCCTTGTCATCTCCTCGTAGGTCTTCTAGCCTTCCCCCGAAGCTTCTAGGGTCTCTTTTGTCCAGAAAAAAATTGTCAAAAAGTTTCGTAGCGTTTGGACTCCGTTTGTTATAGATTTTCTATAAAGCCAAAAAACAAGCAGAAAACAGCAGCTGGCACTAGGCACTAAAATAGGTTAGTCCCCAAAAATGATATAAAATTACATATAAAGTATCCAAGAATGATAATATAATAGCATGAAACAATAAAAAATTATAGATATGTCGGAGACGTATCAGCATCCCCAAGCTTAATTCTTGCTCATCGTCGAGTAGGTAAATGATAAAAACAGAATTTTTGATGTTGAATGCTACCTAGCATGTTTATCATGTAATCTCTCTTACGGTATAAATATTGAGAAACGATGAAGTAATTAATATCAACATAATAATATCCATGAATACAAGAACATAATCATTAAGTTTTCAAAATAAACGATGCTCAACGAATGTTATCCCTACTCATTGAATTATGTAAGCATGGCATGACTCCGCCTTCACCGCATAAATATAAATCATGAGCACCCCGGTGTCAAACCAGGCAATTGCATCATACTTTTTTACGCACTTCAGCATTTTCAACTCCACTCAATATATGAGCGTGAGACATGGACACTAGCACTATAGGTGGAATAGAATGCGGTGGTAGAGATATATAGGAGAAGTCAAAAAGGAAGAAAGGCTCGCATCAACTCGGCGGATCAATAGGCAATGGAGAGGCCCATCAATCGATATCAATGTGAGGAGTAGGGATTGCCATGCAATGGATGCACTAAGGGCTATAAGTGTATGAAAGCTCAATGAAAACTAAGTGGGTGTGCATCCAACTTGCTTGCTCATGAAGACCTCGGGCATTTTGAGGAAGCCCATCATCGGAATATACAAGCCAAGTTCTATAATGAAAAATTCCCAATAGTATATGAAAGTGATAACTCAGGAGACTCTTTATATGAAGAACATGGTGCTACTTTGAAGCACAAGTGTGGTAAAAGGATAGTAACATTGCCCCTTCTCTCTTTTTCTCTCATTTTTTTTATTTTTTATCTCTTTTTTTATTTTATCTCTTTTTTTTAGAACAATCTCATGGACCTCATCCCCCCATTTTGGAGGACTCATCAGTCTCCATCATTCTTTTCCTCGCTGGGACAATGCTCTAATAATGATGATCATCACACTTTTATTTACTTACAACTCTATAATGATACAAGATAACTCTATATGAATGCCTCTGGCAGTGTACCAGGATGTGCAATGATCTAGAGTAACATGTATAACAATGATGAAAGGTGGCTTTGCCACAAATATCATGTCAGCTCTATATGATGATGCAAAGCAATATGATGATGAACACACATGTCATAAGATGGAACGGTGGAAGTTGCATGGCATTATATGTCGGAATGGCTATGGAATGCCATGATAGGTAGGTATGGTGGCTGTTTTGAGGAAGATATAAGGAGGATTATGTGTGATAGAGCGTATCATATCACGGGGTTTGGATGCACCGGTGAAGTTTGCATCGACTCTCGAGGTGAGAAAGGGCAATGCATGGTACCGAAGAGGCTAGCAATATGTGGATAGGTGGGAGTGCGTAATTGTCCATGCACTCACATTAGTCATAAAGAACTCATATACTTATCATGAAAGTTTTATTAGCCCTCGAAGCAAAGTACTACTCACATGCCCCTAGGGAGGAGGTTGGTAGGAGTTAACCATCGCGCACCCCCGATTATGACAGCACTCAAGGATTTCAATCAGACATAAAAATGCTCAAACTTCCCCACCATGCCATGGAGGACACTTAAATGAGTAGTGCATAACAAGCTTTAATATCAAGTATTATTTCAAGTATTGTCATCCTTTGTTTCCAACTCCTTAATTATACATCCATGTTTCCTAGGAGGGTTGGCATGCATATTTTTAATAATCACACTTCTAGGAACAAGGTTAAGGAATTTGTTTTTAATAATAGGTCCCTTTATCATAACAATGAAGTTGGGGTGCACACTAATCTATCTTCGTTTCCCCTACTAGATGAAGCACCTTTATTTTTAGGAACATGCATAAACTTGGAATTTCTATTTGGGGGAGTCCTCTCAATAGTTTTTACGGAAGAAAAAGCTGAACCCAAATTATTAATAATTTCCTCCAATTTATCAATTCTAGCGGGACTTTGTTCTACTCTTTCATTAATTATTGGTTCCTTTTCGTTTAGCATCTTTAATGTGGTTCCTAACTTTGAGCCAAATTGAGTGACTTGATTGTGGACCTTTTTGTCTAGATTCTCAATATGTTCAATAGTAGGCATTTTACTTTCTACTAGGAAACATGCCCGTGCGTTGCTACGGGTTGGACTGGCAGTGGTTGGAGATAGAGGGGTGCACGGAGGACTTCCGCCGAGTGCATTTTTTCTCGACTTTAAAGCACATTCTTCAAGAGTTCAGTTACTAATTCAAAGGATTTCTGAAGTAACAACACACATGATGTTTTTCGTTGACTTCAATATGACGTTGTAGATCGGACCGTGCGCGCGCTAATCGTGAAGTCCTTGTCATATAGATTTACTAACTTTCTGTTCTGTCATGATATATGCAGGATTCTCCATCTCAATTGAATCTTTGTTTAGTGTGTTGCGCCTCAATTCATGGTTAGTTGTTTGCTCTATTCTAGCTTTCTTTTGTTCTGGTTGCATATTTGTGTATTTCTGTCTTTCCCATGTGCACATTTTGATCTTTTGTGTTGGCTTCATGTTTGCATATTCTTCCTTCCTTGTGTGTATTTTTTTGCAACTGGGGCGAATATTTAATTCTTTTTTTAGTTGATAGGCTTCACAACGCTTTTTCAGTTTTTCCTATTTTTCTTCATTGGTCGTTCGTGCATACCGCTCTCTATCTCTTTTCCTTCTTTGTTTCTTAGCATCCATGACTCGAGATTGCCATCAAAATTACTTGCCTGCATGTATACTGTGTTAATCTGTTATCGATTAAAAACCGATATAAATTTTGCTTCATAAATAGAGCATATGTAGCTACTTATAAATAAATTTAATTACGCTGGACATAAGTATCAGAATATATGTGTTGTTTGCATGCTAGAGTATAATGTTTTTCTTTGAAGTAATTTAGAAAGCGGAAAAATGATATTAAAGTAAGAGCATTGCTATATACACCCTGTTTTTTGTCCGACAAACTTCAGTACGATGTTGTAGATCAGTTTGTCGATGCCTAGTGACAAGGCATACCACCCCAGCAGATTAACTATTGCATTGACATTAGACAATAAAAATATCGTATATACAACACTTTCAAAATAATTTTATCTGGATGCAATTGTTATTGTTTTTCCATGGCACCAATGGTTGGGCCAAAAGGATGTTGAAGGTGGTTGCCATGTTCCCCCGTACCATCTTTAACATGACCATCTTCAGGGACATCAAGCATGGCATCTTCTTCCTGATTCGGAACAACAACTTTATTGAGAACAACTAAAGACTCTATGGCCATGACATGTAAATGCCTATGTTTTGACGTCGATGATTTATTATGCACTCGTATAAAGCGGGATGTGTAGGGGAACGCGACAGAAAACAAAAAAAATTGGTACAACGAGCACGCCCAGGACCACTATGGAGACTGCATACAAGGTTTGATCTGATCATTACCGACTCATAGCACAGCAGAAGTAGAGTCGATGTAGATCGTCGGTGCAGATCCCCGCAGCTAGGATTTACAATCTCCCAACCGTGAGGATGTACTCCCTCGTTGGACAGCCCTTCGGGAGGCGGTCGAACAGTCCCCCGGACGATGTCACAGACAGCCCTTCGGGAGGACCCTCGAAGCTCGAACGGTAACTCAGACAACCCTTCGGGAGGACCCTCGAACAGCCCCTCGGGCAAAAGATCAAACCTTCGACCTCTCTACAGGGTTGCACACATACGGTGTCACCGGCAGGGCTTCGCCATCCAGAACTAGTTCCTGCCGGAACCAAGACAGCCTTTCGGCTCTACGAAACTATTTCACGGGGAGGGAGAGAGAAGACCAGATCATGCATGGCATTTGTATGTGAGAAAGAGTGAGTGTGGAGAGTGCCAAGGGGTAGGGTGGCACTTAAAATACCAAAATGCCCATGAAAGGTGTCCTTCACAAGGGCATAAAGGGGAAGGCATCCAAATAGTGTTGCCTGCATCACCATGCCTGCATCATCCCCTAATAGTGGTTTCACTATCTACAATAGTGTTTCCACTATATACATATAGTGTTTCCACTATTTAGAATAGTGTTTTCACTATTCATGAAACAGCTTTCCGTGACCGTTTAATCCAAAAATATTTCTGTGGGTCTTAGAATAATTCCAGTACCCACTAAAATAATTTTGGACGCGTTCCGAAACAATTCTGGATTAGTGATTTTCATCTGCGAAAAGCAACCAAAGCGGTTCCGGCAGGTCCGGAACATTTCCAGGTTTTTTCTCTGGAAAATCCCCAGAACAATTCTGGCACCCTCTAAGAATTTCCAGGCGTGTGCCGAAACCATTTTGACTTAATGGTAGCCTCCGAAACAACCTTTCGGTTTTACCGAAACTATTCCGGTGTTCTCTCTCCGGAACTCTTCCGTTGTGTCCGAAACTTTTCCGGTGACTTTCTCTTAGACTCCCTGTATAGTATTCAGCAGATAGATGACCCTTAAGCGTGTGACCCTATAGGTTCGGTGAAGTATAGACTATGATCAACATCGGAGCCGTGGACACCCATATTGACCCCTATACCCACACGAATAAAAATTCGAGTGAACCTCCGGTTGCCGTGTGCTATTCCTGTTGCTTCGCGATATGTTACAAACACCCGAGGTGAGATTTATCGCATCCCCATGGATCAACAACTTGTCCACTATGCAAGTTACCTTGTTACCGGTTTTGTTCTCTTTTCTCGTTTCCGTGTTCCGGCATCCCCGTGATCAAATCACATTGTGTCTGGCCAGACGATGATGGATACCGTAACACCGAGAGGGCCCGAGAATATCTCTCCATCGTCGGAGGAGCAAATCCCAATCTTGAGCTATCAAGTTACTTGCCATACTTTTCCGTGAACCCGTAAGCCGCCGTAATAGCCACCCTGTTACGGATGACGTTTAACAAGCCCCAAAGTTCACGAAGCAAGTACGAAGGAATTCGATACTCTCATGGTCTAAGGAATTATGCAAACGTAAAATTTCTCTGTGTTATAAACCATTGACTTGTGACGAATGTATCTCATAGCATAACATCAATTCGGGTCGATTCAACACAAGTGTTCTTCTAACATTGTGCCCTCAAAATTGCCGGCATAGTCATGCCCATGATCAGGAAAACCGGATCATCATGCAATACTTGAGCTAGTCTTAGAGACATGACTAGGAATACATTTTACCGTTTATTATACCACACGTGCACATGAGTTTCCCTCCGAGGCTCGTGGATATTGCAGACTCGAGAATCATTGCAGTTATAGCATGGGACATAAACATTCATTACAAACTTTTGGAGATACAAAATAACTGTTATTACTGCCTCTAGGGCATATCTCCTACAGGATCAGCAGCCCCCGGAGATAATTTATGTATTTACTTCATTGGGCGTCCAGACATATATGTTTCCGTCGTGTGTGTCCTAACTTGTGTGGTTAGTATGGGTACATAAAAAACACAAACATATGCAAATCCAACTTAAAAAAGAATGTAGAACCAAAACCGGCAATTGTGTAAACAAATGCATGCACGATGAGAATCAAGCGATTTGATCTGGTTGAGAGTTTACACGAGGTTACCTAGTTATTTATATTATGAATCTAGCTAATCTAATCATATTCTGTGGGAATTGCTTGTTTTCAAGCTATTATAGACCAGCCGTCTAGCGCGGGCGACGCGTGTCGTCTGGCCCACGCACCGCTGTCCCCTCTCCTTGACCTTATCTTCTCAGCCGCCCCTTCTTCTCCCCATCCCCGATTCCCTTCCTCTCTTCTCTTCCCTTATCTCTATCCAGGGGGGAACCCCACTGCTGCCCAAGCACGAGCCACCGCCAAGGCTTCTAAAAGCTGGAGCCACATCCACCAATAACCATGCTTCTGCAAGCATAAGTCCAGCCATGGTGTGTTTGACAGTGATTAGTTGGCGGCGGTGAGAGGTTGCAACAGCGGTGAGCGTTCTCGCGCGGCTCTCATATGGGGGGTAGCAATAATGGTGGCTGCTGTGAGGCCGCTCGCTGGAAGCATCCGATGCAAGGCCGCTCGCCGGCGGGAGCGCCGGTGCTGCGGGGATGGTGCTGCCGCTGCGACGGCGACCAGGAAGATGCTCCGACGGCCGGGCGCAGTGATAGCGGATGCTGCTGTTGTGAGGATGCCCGTCACGACAGCCGGGACGATGCTCCGACGGGCGAACTCCAGTGACGATACTGCGAGGCAGCGGCGCTGTCGGGGATGCGTCGCATCGAACGGCGCAAGGAGGTGGCTAATTTTTTAGCCCGTACCAGCCGGCTGCATGCGTTGTTTCTTTTCCGTTGTAAGATACCACTTCAAAGTTCCTCTTTAGCGTTGTTTCTTTATCCCAGCTGCACCTCTGCTTTCTTTCTTCACTGAAGATATGCAGCCGAGCAGGCTATTTTTCAAGGGCTGTCCTGCACTGATTATTCCATTCCCAGATTTTCCATCTGAGTCAATTGTAAATGACGACGCTGCCGGTTGTGCTAATCCAATTTTCTATCTGAGTCGATTGTGCCGCCAAGGCTCTTCTTCCCGACCTGAGCCATTGCATGTCACCGAGGCGGCAACCTAGCCATGTCGCACGCTATGTTTGTTCTTGTGCATGCCTCATATCCTCCTGCCCTCATTATCTTTATTTTCATCTGGAAGATGTCTCTCCTATTGGTCCATGTACGCTCGAGGCTGCTTACGAATTTGAATTCAATGACGTATATAAATTGGTATGATGGGACATAACGAAGCGAGGTGGTACTATTTGATAGCAGTTCGAATCAGTTTATTGTACAAAATAATGGGCTAGCTGGGATGGACGTAGCCATCGAGGACGTAATAGAAGTCGAGAGTTCGATTCCTAGAACCAGTGGAATTTTTTTGCCTCCTCTCTGGATTTCCTGGGCCGCCACTGCAGCGGGCCGGCTGCCCCCGTGTCTCGTCTGGATTCTACGGGCTGAGGCCCAGGTGGGCGACGGGTGACTCCAGCGCGTACGAAAGAGAAAAAGAAGGAGAAAACGGACGAACGATCGATCAATGAGCGGACGGACGAAATTACGGTGGTAAGAAGCGATCACCCCTTTATTATTAGGTAAAGATAGCTTCTAGCCTTCACATAACATGTTCCAAAGTCAATGCTGTTTCATTAATAGTAATAGGTGGTTATCCCACTAAATTTCCCATAGCATTGAAAGCATCCATAGGGTGACTACTTAGAAAATTTCCTCCAGTAATAGTGTCAAGCACGAATCTATACTAAGTAGTAACACCCACATAAAAATTGCAAAGAAGAACAGTGGTGGATTGCTTATGAGTAGATCTATTTCGAGCATCTCAAATCCTATACCAAGCATCTTTTAAATTCTCTCTTCCCCTTTGTTTAAAATTAATCACTTCATTTTCAGGGGTGCAAGTCACAAGTGAAGAACTAGCCATAGCAACGAGCAAGTAAAGCAAACGAGCAAAGTAAAATATTTTGTGTTTTTGATTTTTTTAACGAGACTACTAAAGCAAATAAAAAGTAGAACAAGTAAATGATAATTTGTGTGAAGGAACCTGTAGGTATTTGATGATGTCTCCCCGGCAACGGCGCCAAAAATTCTTTCTGCTATTTGTGAGCTGCGTTGGGATTTTCCCCGAAGAGGAAGGGTGAAGAAATATAGTAGCAATAAGTATTTCCCTCAGTGAGAACCAAGGTTATCGAACCAATAGGAGAACCATGCAAATTCCTAGTAAGCAGTACCTACACACAAGAGAGCAAATACTTGCACCAACACGGGTAAGAGGGTTGTCAATCCCCTTGAACTCGTTACTTGCAATGATTAAATCTGATAATGATAGATATATAAATTGAAAAGTAAATAAAAAGTAAAATAATTGCAGCAAGATATTTTTGGTTTTAGTAATATGATTAAAGTAGACCCGGGGGCCATAGTTTTCACTAGAGGCATCTCTCTCATAAAAATAGCATACCGCGGGTAGACAAATTACTGTTGGGCAATTGATAGAAAAGCACATAGTTATGATGTTATTCATGGCAATGATCATGTATATAGGCATCATGTCTGTGACAGGTAGACCGAAACGATTCTGCATCTACTACTATTACTCCACTTCGATAGCGCTTCTATGCTTGCCTCTCTACGTATTAAGTTCATAACAAACAGAGTAATGCATGAAGTATGATGACATGATGTAGACAGAATAAACACAAGCAATATGATTAAACCTCGTCATTTTACCCTTAATGGCAACAATAAAAATACGTGCCTCGCTACCCCTTCTGTCACGAGGTGAGGACACCGCAAGATTGAACCCATTACAAAGCACCTCTCCCGTTGAAGATAAATCAATCTAGTTGGCCAAACCAAACGGATAGATCGAAGAGAAATACAAAGCTATAATAATCATGTATAATAAAGTTAAGAAAAGACTCAATTACTTTCAATGAATATTCTGATCATAAACCCACAATTCATCGGATCCCAACAAACACACCGCAAAAGAAGATTACATCGGATAGAACTCCATGGTGATCATGGAGAACTTTGTATTGAAGATCAAAGAGAGAGAGAAAACCATCTAGCTACTAGCTATGGACCCGTAGGTCTGTGGTGAACTACTCACACATCATCGGAAGGGCAGCAAGATTGATGTAGAAGCCCTCCGTGATCGATTCCCCCTCGGGCAGAGTACCAGAAAAGGCCTCCAGATGGGATCGCAGAAGAACAGAGGCTTGCGGCGGCAGAAAAATTGTATCATCTGGCTCTCTAGGGGTTGAATATTTGCGAATTTATAGAAGTGGAATTAGGTCAGACGAAGCCACATGGGGCCCACAAGGCATCAGGGCGCGCCTACCCCCCAGGGTGCCCTGTTGCCTTGCCGTCTGCTCGTAGGTCTTCTGGCCTCCCCCCAAAACTTCTAGGGTCTCTTTTTTGCAGAAAAAAATCATCAAAAAGTTTCATAGCGTTTGGAGTCCGTTTAGTATTGATTTTCTGTAAAACCAAAAACAAGAAGAAAACCGCAGCTGGAACTTGGCACTGAGTTAATAGGTTAGTCCCAAAAAATGATATAAAATTACATATAAAGTATCCAAGAATGATAATATAATAGCATGAAACAATAAAAAAATTATAGATATGTCGGAGACGTATCACTATGCGTGTTGTCCAATTTAAGGGCCCAAGCAACATGATCTAATGACCTACACAGATAACATGTATTGTTTAGTGAATCCTTGACCTCCAGGTGACAGGTGGAGACATCTACAAGGATCGAAGACAATATGAGATAATGGTGAACCACCTAACATAATGCATGGTTCCTGTTTAATAACCTTAATTGTGGAGACGACCACGTTGTGGCAACGTCGAAGCAGGACCATAATGTGGAATGTAATCTCATGTGGAGGAGTTCCATAACCCTAGGGTGATCCGCCTATCGAACAAACAAATCAGGTACTAAACTCATGATACAAGGTAACTGGTATTACCATCGCACTGGCACACTTAAGGTATACCATGATCCGAAGTCTCTCCGCGCCTAACCTCTCTATTCCAGGAAAAAACACTTTAATTTCTATCCTTAATTTACGCTCTTTACTTCCAAGTCATTATTACTCTTGCCGTAACAATCCATTATATTCACTACTCTGGTTTATTTGTCTCAAAGGACACTAATAGCCTCTGTAGAATCACAAGAAGTTACTTCAGATAAGACATGTGACCACTTGTGTGTGACAGAAACGCTACTCACAAATACTCTCCTCCACTCTTCGTTGGGACAATTACTATTTGGGATATTTACAAGAAGGTGCTACACTACCCTGTGTGTCTTGCATGCCATCAAGCATTTTCTGGTGTTGTTGTCGGGGAGTGAAGCGCAGAGTAGTTGTTTTGTAACTGTTCTGTAGGTATTGTTATTGTAGATGCTTCCTGTCAGTGACAGGGGTGCTACTCGTTCTGGAAGGACTTATCTGCTAGATTATATTCCACGTTTTCCGTAGGAGCTACAAGCTCCATTAATAGAAAAATTACAAAAAAATCAAACTGTTGAACTTAACACTTTGTTTGCAGAAATGACGATGATACGTCTCCAACGTATCTACTTTTCCAAACACTTTTTCTCTTGTTTTGGACTCTAATTTGCATGATTTGAATGGAACTAACCCGAACGAACGCTATTTTCAGCAGAACTACCTTGGTGTTGTTTTTTGTGCAGAAATAAAAATTCTCGGAATTGGAAGAAACTTGGCGGAGATTTTTTTGAATATATAAAAAATACTGGTGCAAACATCTACTAGAGGGGGGCCACCACCTACCCACAAGGCAGGGGCGCGCCTACCCCCCAGGGCGCGCCCTAGTGCCTTGTGGGGCCCACCGACCTCCGTCTGACCTAATTCCAACTCCATATATTCCATCTTGTCGAGAGAAAAATCAAAGAGGAAGTTGCATTGCGTTTTATGATACAGAGCCACCGCCACCTCCTGTTCTTCATCGGGAGGCCTGATCTGGAGTCTGTTCGGGGCTCCGGAGGGGGCACTTCATCGTCGTCGTCATCAACAGCCCTTCTTCATCAACAAACTCATGATGCTCACCACCGGGAGTGAGTAATTTCATCGTAGGCATACTGGAGGTACATGGAGATGGATGAGATTCGCATGTAATCGAGTCAATTTGTTAGGGCTTGATCCATAGTACCCACTATGTTCTGAGTTTGATGCTGCTATGACTTTGCTATGGTTAATGTTTGTTACTAGGGCCCGAGTGCCATGATTTCATATCTGAACCTATTATTTTTTCATGAATATATTTGAGTTCTTGATCCTATCTGCAAATTATATGCACCTGTTATTGTTTTGAATCGTTGACCCGAAGGTGACAATAATTGGGATACTCTCCGGGGATGACTGTAATTTGAGGAGTTCATGTATTCACCTTGTGCTAATGCTTTGTTCTTTTTCTCTATTAAAAGGAGTGCCTTAATTACCCTTAGATTTCCATTAGGACCCCACTACCATGGGAGGGTAGGACAAAAGATGTTATGTAAGTTCTTACTATAATCACGTATGACTATATACGGAATACATGACTACATATGATTGATGAATTGAAGCTATTGTGTATCGCTCTAGGTTGTAACTGTTATATGATGAATGTCATCCAAATATCCATCGCTACTCCATGCCTACACTTTCTCATAATATTGTCCTGCTTGAATCACAGCTGCTACTGTTGTCCCAATTACTACAAAACTGCTACTGTTACTATTACTATTGCTATTGTTACCACTGCTATCAAAACTATCATATTACTGTGCTACTAATATTTTGCTGCAAGGAAATAACTTCTCAGGTGTGGTTGAATTGACAACTCAATTGCCAAGGCTTATAAATATTCTTTGGCTTCCCTTGTGTCGAATCAATAAATTTGGGTGAAATACTACCCTCGAAGACTGTTGTGATCCCTATACTCATGGGTCATCAAGACTATTTTCTGGCACCATTGCCGAGGAGCATAGCTCTATTTATTAAGTTCACTTGGGAGTTAAGTATCTACTGCAATTTATATTCACTATGAAGAATCTGAGAGACTCTAAGACCAAGATCCTGCCCTCTAAGATGAGGGGAGGTAAGGAACTGCCAACTAGCTCTACACTTTATTCACCTATTGTTTTAAGTCAACTTGTGACACCACTACGTGCTATTCAATCTGATATGTGACAAGTAATAGACATTGCTTCTCCTATTGATTATACTCATGATGATGCTTCTACTTTACTTGATGAGACTATGCCACTTGGTGAATTTCTTGATGCTTGATACGTCTCCAACGTATCTATAATTTTTGATTGTTCCATGCTATTATAGTATCAATCTTGGATGTTTTTATATGCAATTATATATCATTTTTTGGGACTAACCTATTAACCTAGTGCCCTGTAACGACACAACCCGAAAACGGTCAAGTCTCTGTGTATCTGTACCATCCCAAGATCATGCTGGCACACACAGTACATTGATGAAAATATCAAAGTTCAATCACACCTGTTTATTACATCGAATCTCATATCGAGTTTTTATTACATCAGAATAAATTCGGCCGAAAGCCAACTCATGAGATAAACTACTGCGGAAGCGTAGAGGAAAAGCTAGTCCATCTGACTCCAAAGGGCAATCACCGAGCGTAGATCATAGCCTCACTCCTGGTCGGAATAAACCTTTGCAACATGAGACGTTGCAGCCGTGTAGGTCAGCATTTTGAAAATGCCGGCAAGTCACAGAAAGAAAACAGTAATAAACGGCTATCACTATATGCAATTTTGGCTGTGGGGCTCTAAGTTTAAGTTTTTGCGAAAAGCAAATTTTCCCCTACAACAAAAGGACTTGCTTGCATTTATTACAAAATATTTGTTGTTAATGAGATGGTTTCGCCAACCAGTGTCTCATACCCGAAATCATTATTAACCCAACAATTAATTAATTATGATTGGTGTTGAGAGTTCCGAATAAGTCCAATTCCAGAGGCTCAAATGTCCGTAATCGGGGACACGGCTAATCGATTAGGTTTTCTACTCTGCAGAGTCTTGTGCACTTTACCCGCAAGAATCATTCCCTCCTTTATGTCCTCACACTGCATGGTGTTTGAAGACGGGACGAACGAAACATGGTCTTCCGTAGAGTTCCTCTGGGACACTGCCGGTGCCCATCCATTTCCTACCATTCTTCTACATCTGCTGGCACCGTCCGTCCAGAGTCACGTCTAGGGTCGACCAAGCCAGAGCCCATAGTGACTTGCGGCTGCACAGGTAAGCTTCCGGTCAAGGTATATCCATCCGTCTCTTCGTGGCTGGGTGAAGCTTTCCGCAAGATGTCATGGCGCTTCTCCATGCATCCCTGGGTCAACCACTGGGTACTCCAGGGTACCCTTCCATCCGTCCTCCACCCAGTAGTGAATTGAAGTCCGTCTTGAGATCTTGAAGTCTTGGGGTTGTAGTCATCAACTTAACTCTCACAACTCCCATGTAATTCACTCAACCAACCCCATCTACGAAGCATAGCAAAATAACTACAACGTTCCTGGGCATTGGTAACATGGGGATTTGGGTTCAACCTACCAGATGATACTACTCAAGAACATAACTCAAATTCACCTACTTGCATGCATGGTGGGGACGATAACAACTAATGTAATAAAAATCATAGGTAATAAAATACATGATCAAATGACTTGCCTTGGTGACGATCTTCAAACTCTAAAGACTCGTAGTAACAAGCCTCGCACTCCGGATAATCTATCGAAACAAACAAGACATACATAAGCACACCATCATACAAATGATACTACAACAGCAGGTAAAACTAATATTAACACAATCATTGAAACACACAAAGAAAACCAAAACAAAACCAAAGAAAGCAATAAAACTCAATGCAAAGTCTTCTACAAGTAAAACAAGCTACAAAATAAGTTTCTGCCACTAATACATTTTTAACAGAACAAAAATAAAGTTTTTAGTAAATAACAGAAAGAAAAACACAACAAAAATTTTATGCAAAAAGAATCATATTAAAATCATTTGTAAAACTCCTATAATGATCAAAACAAGTTTTCTAGTAAGATAAAGGAAATAAAATACACATATTTTTTTTACTACAAATAAAATAGCTACTGATAACTTAACAGAAACAAAAAGGAGTACGTCAAAATAACTAAAGAAAACAATTTAAAGCAATTAAAATTAAAAGAAATAACACAAAACCTATAAAACACTAAAACAGTACTGTTTTCATAAAAACTTAATTTTAAATAATCATAAAATTCACCAATTAATATATACTGATAAACAAAGTCACAAAGAACCAGTAGCAAAAAGAATCACTCAAAAATATTGTTCCTAGCTCAAAATATAACCAATCTAGTGATTCAAGCAAATTTCATGCAATTTCAAATTCAAACCTTCAAATCTAGTCAAACTTGATATCTACAGAAACTTCATAAAATTTCTAATCTAATGCAAAAAGAATCATCTAAAAATACTAAAAATCCTAATTGATATGAATTTTCTAAAACAGGAACTATTCTGTTTTTAAAAACAGAAACGAAAATAAAAAAAACACTATAGATCGGACGGTGCTACGTGGCGGGCTACGAGTGGCTAGGAGGGCGTTTGACAGAAGGAAATCCGGTGGATGGCCGATCTGTAATGAAAACGATCCGGTGAACAATAAATAAAACGGCTGCTAATCTACGCCGTCGATCCAGATCGGACGGATACTGGCCTGTCCGCCGCTCGGGCTAAACGGCGAACGTCCACTAATTAACACATACCGATTCACAAAATAAAATAATAATAAAAAACTAAAACGATCTAATCTGAACCGTTGTTCGAAGATCTAACGGCAGAGGGGGTGCTGGGCTTACAGAGGAGGGGACGAACGACGACGACGGCGAGGTTGGTTCGGGCGACGACGGTGGTGGGGTCTCCGGCGGTCGGCGACGGTGACGGAGGTGTCGGGCGGGTGCGGCGGAGTGAGACGAGGTCGGGGGTGTTCTTGATGAAGATCGGGGACGACGAAAGCGACCGCGGCGAGCTCGGCAAAGCTCCTGTGGCCCGAGAGCTCCGGCGAGGGCGTGCGAGGACGAGTCGCTCTCTGTAGATGACAACGACGGGCAAAAAAGTGTCAAAGGGGAGCGTGGAGTTGGGCTAGGCCGATGGCCAGAACTAGTGAGGCTGGGGAAGCTCACCGGCGAGGTACGCGACGGCGGAAGTGGCGGCGGTCGGCGAGATCGGTTCTGCGAGGGCGACGAACGTGGGGGGTTTTGGCGAGGGTTTTCGAAGGGGGTCAAGAGAGGAGGGGTGAGGGTATTTATAGGGCAATGACTTGGGGTAGGAGTCGACGCGGGATCGCGATCCCGGGAGAGTCGGACGCGGCGGCGGCGGCGGGTGGTGGCGAGATACGGGCGTGTCTGTTGCGGGGAGGAAGACGGGCGTGGGTCCCGGTGGCAGCGGGTGCGGGGGGAGGCGGTGCGGGTCGAGCAACCGAGCGGGAGGGGCTTCAGGGGGGCAGGCCGCGGGTGGTTGGTGGTGGGCTGCGGCCAGAGAGAGATGGGCCGGCTGGCCTGGCGCCTGGCTGGCGCCGGCTAAGCTTTTCTCTTCTTTTTTTGAATTTAGAAGAGAGAGAAAATAAATACTAGGAAAGAAAATAAAAATATAATATATACTTATTATATACCAAAATGATCATAAAAATAAATCCTAAATGATGGACTATTTTTCAGAGGCAAAAATAGCAACTTTATAGAAACAATTTTTTTGAAAATTCCAAATAAAACCAAATTTGAATTTCATTTCTTTTGGCATTATTTTCTTCTAACTTTTGGGGTGTCATGTTACCTCCTCTCATACTTTTTTATCAAAGTATATGGTCAGGAATTTTTGAAATGAAATTCAAATGCCAGTTTGAAATGAATTCAAATTCAAACAGAAACTCAATTGCCTCTGAAATTTCAATTTCCACCCCAATTCAAACAAAATGCAATAGATGCTTAGCTATAATTGTAAAACATTCCAAATTGAAAATTTGGGATGTTACAAACCTACCCACCTTAAGATGAATCTCGCCCTCGAGATTCGGGTTGTCTAGAAAATAGGTGCGGGTGGTCTCGACGGAGGTCTTCCTCTCGCTCCCAGGTGGCTTCCTCCTCGGAGTGGTGACTCCACAGAACCTTGCAAAACTTGATGATCTTGCTGCGGGTAACTCTGTTTGCAGTCTCGAGAATCTTGATGGGTTTCTCCTCATAAGTCAGATCACTGTCAAGCTGTATGGCCTCTAGGGGCACTGTGTCTCTCAAAGGAATGTGAGCCATGTCAGCATGGCACTTCTTCAGCTGGGAAACGTGAAAAACATTGTGAACTCCTGACAATCCTTCCGGCAATTCCAGCTTGTATGCAACTTCTCCTCTGCATTCAAGAATTTGGTATGGGCCTATGAATCTGGGTGCTAACTTTCCTTTAACACCAAACCTCTTGATTCCTCGAAGTGGAGACACGCGGAGATATGCTCGGTCTTCCACTTCGTACGTTACCTCCTTGCGTTTACTATCGGCATAACTTTTCTGTCTCGACTGAGCTATCTTGAGTCTATCACGAATCAACTTGACCTTCTCTTCGGAGTCTCTGATAAGATCGGGACCAAAAAGTTTTCGGGCTCCAACACCATCCCACAACAATGGTGTTCTGCACCTCCTTCCGTATAGAGCTTCGAAAGGGGCCATCTTCAAACTGGTCTGATAGCTGTTGTTGTACGAGAACTCTGCGTACGGTAAATTTTCATCCCAGCTAGCTCCATAGTCTAGCGCACAAGCTCTCAACATGTCTTCCAGAATCTGGTTGACTCTCTTGGTCTGTCCATCTGTCTGTGGATGAAAAGTTGTACTGAACTCCAGCCTCGTACCCAAAGTTTCGTGTAACTGATTCCAAAACTTTGAGGTAAATTGTGTTCCTCTATCTGACACGATACTCCTCGGAACTCCATGCAGACATACTATCCTGGTCATGTATATCTTGGCTAACTTAGCACTTGTATATGTGGTCTTCACGGGAATGAAGTGAGCTACCTTGGTCAAGCGATCAACCACTACCCAGATAGAATCATATCCTGATTGGGTCCTGGGTAATCCTGTGATGAAGTCCATTCCAAGTTTATCCCATTTCCACTCGGGTATCCCCAAAGGTTGAAGTAACCCAACTGGTTTCTGATGTTCTGCTTTTACTCGCTGACAAACATCGCATATTGCTACATGCTCGGTAATATCCTTCTTCATACCTGTCCACCAGAAACTTTCCTTCAAGTCCAGATACATCTTGGTGTTGCCTGGGTGTATCGAGTATGGTGAATCATGGGCCTCCTGAAGTATCAACTTCCTGAGTTCTGGATCATTGGGCACATAGATACGATCCTCAAACCATATAGTTCTGTGTTCATCCTCACGAAAACCTTTAGCTTTTCGTGTACTCATCCTTTCCTTTATCTTTGCAATTTCTTTGTTCGTCTTCTGGGCTTCACGGATTCTTCCCGTCAGAGTGGACTGCATCTCCAGTGTGGCAACATATCCTCTCAGAACTATCTCCAGTCGGAGATCTCTGAGATCGTCGGCTAACTCCTGGGGTAATCCTCCTGCTATGAGAGTATTCATGTAGCTATTACGGCTCAAGGCATCTGCTACAACATCTGCTTTCCCTGGGTGATAATGCAATCTCATGTCATAGTCCTTGATCAACTCTAGCCATCTCCTCTGTCTGAGGTTCAACTCCTTCTGCGTGAAAATGTAGTTCAAGCTCTTATGATCCGTGTAAACATCAGAACTGTTTCCGACAAGGAAATGTCTCCAGGTCTTAAGTGCGTGCACTATGGCTGCTAACTCCAAATCATGTGTGGCATAGTTCATCTCATGAGGCCGTAGCTGTCTGGAGGTATAAGCTACAACCTTTCCTTCCTGCATGAGCACTCCTCCGAGTCCTTGACGAGAAGAATCGCAATACACCTGGTAATCCTTGCGTACGTCCGGCAAAATTAGCACTGGGGCTGTAACCAAACATTTCTTCAGCTCCTGAAAACTGGCTTCACAATCCTCGGTCCAATTGTACTTAGTTTCCTTCTTTAACAGCTTCGTCATGGGTTTAGCAATCTTGGAGAAATTCTCAATAAACCTCCGGTAGTATCCTGCAAGTCCGAGAAAACTGCGGATCTCCTTGACTGAGGTAGGTGACTTCCATTTGGTGATAGCTTCAACCTTTGTGGGGTCGACTGTTATTCCTTCTCCTGAAATAACATGTCCGAGGAATCCGACTTCCTTCAACCAAAATTCCCATTTGCTGAACTTGGCATATAACTGATGTTCTCGGAGTTTCTCCAGAACTAGACGCAGGTGCTCCTTGTGTTCTTCCTCGCTCTTGGAGAAAACCAATATGTCATCGATGAACACCACGACAAACTTGTCCAGATATTCCATAAATACCTTGTTCATCATACTTATAAAATATGCAGGGGCATTAGTCAATCCAAATGACATGACGGTATACTCATATAAACCATACCTTGTGGTGAAAGCTGTTTTGGGTATATCCTATTCACGAATCTTCAACTGATGATACCCTGATCAGAGATCGATCTTGGAGAATACTTTGGCTCCAACCAGCTGATCAAACAAATCATTAATCATCGGCAAAGGGTACTTGTTCTTGATCGTCACCTCATTCAGCGCACGATAATCTACAACCATTCTCAAGGTTTTATCTTTCTTCTCTACCAAAAGAACTGAGGTTCCCCAAGGTGATGAGCTTGGGCGAATATATCCTTTCTCCAATAACTCCTTGATCTGCTTCTTGATTTCTTCCAAATCATTAGCGGGCATCCGATGGGGTCTCTTGGATATTGGGGCTGTCCCTGGCAACAATTCAATCAGGAACTCAATCTCCCTGTCCGGTGGCATGCCTGGCAATTCCTCCGGAAATACATCGGGGAAGCCTTTCACTACCGGCACTTCCTCCTGGACAACTCCAGTGAGGGAATTTACTCGAGTATTCTTTGGTGTGTGCCTGGATACATACTTGATCCTCTTCTGCTCTGGGGTGGTGAGCAAAATCGTCTTGCGGGCACAGTCGATGTTTCCTTCATACTTCATCAACCAATCCATGCCTAGTATTACGTCCAATCCCTGGGACTCCAATATTACGAGGTCTGCGGGAAACTCATGATTTCCAATGTTGAGGGTCGAGTGACAACCTAAGCCTGCCGTCATCTCACCTCCTGGGGAACTGACCTGAAGAGGGCTCCTAAGGGTTCTAGTGGGCAACCCATACTTTTCCACAACTACCCTTGATATGAATGAATGCGATGCACCAGAATCAAAAAGTACAAATACTGGACGTGAATTTAATAAGAACTTACCAACAACTGTCTCGGACTGATCATAAACATCCTCCACATCAAGGTGGTTCGCATGAGCACGGGGAAAAGGATTGGGCTTCTTGGTTGCTGAGTTTCCGTTGCCATTGCCGTTTCCATTTCCCTGCTTGGCCTCGAGGCATTCGGTGGCATAATGTCCCGTCTTCTTGCACTTGAAACAGGTAATATGACTCAGATCCTTCTGAGCCGGAGCGGGACGGTGCTGACTGCCATTGCCTCCATTTCCATTCTTGAAGTTGTTGTTGCTGTGACGATTGTTCCCGTTTCCTCCATGGTTATGTCCTCCATGGGTGTGGTGAGTGTGTCCTCCTGATCCAGTGTTTCCTGAGTATGGAGTGTAGCGGGGCTTCTACTGAGCTCCAGAGCTGTACTTTCCCTGTCCGTACTTCCTCTTACGGCTATCAATCTGCTGCTGCTTGCCTTCAAGAATGATGGCCTTGTCTACCAGCTCCTGGTAGTTGTTGAAGGTAGCCACCATCAGCTGCATTCCCAGTTCATCATTAAGTCCTTCCAGAAATTTCTCCTGCTTTGCGGCATCTGTGGCCACATCATCTGGGGCATAGCGAGCTAACTGACTGAACTCATCCACGTACTGTGCCACAGTACGGTTCCCCTGGCGTAAGTTGTGGAACTCACGCTTCTTCAAACTCATGGCACCAGCTGAGACATGAGTGGTGTGGAAGGCCTGCTGAAATTGATCCCAGGTAACTGTGGCAATGGGGAAAGTGGCGGTATAGTTCTCCCACCAAGCGGCTACGGGTCCATCAAGCTGATGTGCAGCAAAGCGCACCTTCTCCGCATCCGTGCATCCAGCAGTTAGTAGCTCCCTTCCGATCTTGCAGAGCCAATCATCAGCAACAATCGGCTCAGTGCTGCTAGAGAACACCGGCGGATTCAACCTCAGGAAACGGGTCAGGTTGTCGACAGGGGGTGGTGGCGGTGGATTGTTGTGGTTGCCTTGGTTCTGGATCAACATCTGCATCAGTGCATTCTGCTGTTGGATCAGCTGAGTGAGCTCCGGTGGGAAGTTGAATCCGGGGTCACGTCTCGGAGGCATCTGATGTTTTAGAGTGGATGAGAATTAGAATAGAACAAGGGTTTAAAGAGAAAATGTCACTGCCCATATGCATGCAACAATCATTATCTGTCGGTGTACTAAAGTATGGGTCCTTCAGTACCCCAGACTTGTGCACGGGCGGTTGCAGCCTTACCGATGGCAAGGCCTGCCGGAGGACAGCTGAGAACAAATACAGGACAATCAAGAAGGCATTCAAGCCGATGACCAGAAGACAGAAGACCGAAGGCTGGGCTCCCGGCAAGGTTCTTGCCGGGAGGCTTACAGAGACCCGGCAAGGCTCGCGCCCGGCAAGATCCCGCCAACCTGCCACCGCTCCAGCACAGCGATCGGCATGTTAGTTGGACTTATCCTCCAGGGTGCGTGTCATGGCCTCAGCAGCGGACGGGGTTAAGCAGTGCTGATGGGACGGCTCTTTTCCTGCCCCCAAGAAGGTAAGGGACACCTAAGCAAAGCATTTAATGCGTTTGTCCTAAGTCTTCAGTGATAAGCAAGATAACACTGTAGCAACTTTACACCTCTTGTATGCACTGTTTGCCACTGTTGGTGACCCCTTTGACATATAAAAGGAGGCCCAAGGCATAGCTACAGGGAGGGGGGGGGGGACTTTCTGGCCCATTCTGCATGTGTAGCTGCTTCTTGAACACACTGTTCATCACAAGCGCTCCTGGAGCTTGGGCTTAAACACCCACAATAAACAAAAGCAGGAGTAGGGTTTTACGCTACTCAGCGGCCCAAACCTGGGTAAAAATCCCCGCATTGATCGTTGGATCTGCTCTTTGTGTATATCGATTTCCCCAGCCGAACCAAAAGGGATCCAGCCGATCCCATAGGTGTCGTACGCCGACATCTTTGGCGCGCCAGGTAGGGGGCATTGGTTGCGCGAACCTGATCTAGTGATCAGCGCGTCAGTTCTTGATCACTTCCGTCGCCATGGCTCCCAAGAAGAAGGGCGCCACGGCGGTTGATCCATCTGCGTCCGGCTAGCCAGCACCCACGCGGACGTGTGATGGCAGAGGCGCTGGTGAAGGGAATGGAGGTCATGACCCTCCACGGCGTTCTGGTGACCAGAGCCAGGCGAGCAGCATCGTCCATCACGGTGACAACAACCATACCACCAGGTCTAAGGACGGAGCCGTGCTACCTATGGGTGGCGCGGCGAACTCCAAAGACGAGACAACGCCATCCAAGACACTCACGCCGGTGCATGCGCCACGGCCTTCTCAGGTCGTGCGCGACGGGCAGCGTCGTGACGTTGGGGGTTCTAGGCATCCCCACGGAAAGACCCCTGCGCATCACTCCCAAGATGCGCGGGGCCAGCATGCACGCCAACATGCCAGTGGAAACAGTGCGCGGCCGCAAGATCGTGATGGAGCTCCTTCTAACGCAGTTAGAAGTCAGAGCACCTCGCGTTCTTCGCACCTCTCGCCGCCGCCTACGCCGGCGGAAGCGTTGGCACGAGCGCAGCTGCTCCTAGATTTCCCTCCCGCTGCGGAAAAGCGGGAAGAATGGAGAGCTGCCATTCAGAGCCTCATCAGCTTTGCTAACGACGACACGCCGCAGCAGGCGGGGCCTTCACGGCGGCGGTCCACTGAGCCGATGCGTGCCGATGGCGAAAAGACTGGAGGCGGTACGGCTATGATGCACTCCCCTCCACGACGGTAACAACGGTCGCTAACTCGGTGGGTTGACGCCTGTGATGACGATTCCACGGCGTCGTCTGATCCGCGAGTCCGCCGTGATCAACGCCAAGTCCTTCGGGAATGAAGCAGAGAAGACGCTCGAACTACCATCGAGCAGCGGCGAGAAGCACGCCGTCAATCCGACAGGCGCGCGGGACCCACTGTGGAGGAGCCTGCGCCGGGGTATTCTGGTAGCCGAAGGTGCCGAAGAAGTACGACGGTAAGACCCACCCGTCAAAGTTCCTGAGCATCTACACCATCGCGGTGCAGGCTGCCGGGGTTCGAGACGACAAGATACTCGCCAACTACTTCCCGTTGGTGCTTAAGCCCAACGTTAGGTCATGGTTGATGCACTTGCCGGAGAATTCCATTTCCTCCTGGGCAGACTTGTGTCATGAGTTTGTTGGCGCCTTCACGGGTGGCCACCAGGCTCCCGGCCAAGAAAGCGATTTGCATCTCATCCCCCAGAAGGAGGGCGAATCCTTGTGTAAGTACATACAGAGATTCAGCCGGATATAGCACAACATCCCAGATGTTCATCCTGCCACTGTTGTCAGCGCATTTCACCAGAATGTGCGCAACCGCAAGATGCGGGAAGAGCTGGCAATGAACAGAGTTAGGGATGTCGCCGAGCTCTATGCTCCGGCCGATAAATGTGCTCGGGCCGAAGAGGGGAGGAGACTCCCCGGCGAGGATGCTGGCGCAGAAATCGACTCGGAAGACGAAGATGCTACCACCTCAAAAAAGAAAGGCCGCCGGCATAATAAGAAGCGCAAGGGCAAGGCCGTGCTTGTCGTCGAGGGACCCAGCAACGCCGACGCCACCAAGAGGATCAAGACTGACGCCCCCGGCAAGGAGGTTGCTGGGTGTGCCTCATGTCAGGCCTTGGCGGCCGCCGACAAGCCGGAGGGCTCCGACAAGCAGTACTGCAAGATCCATCGAACCAAGGGCCACGATCTCCAAAACTGCCGGCAAGTTGAGCAGCTTGTCGAGAGGCAGAAAGCTGAGTACAAAAAGCGGGATAAGGAGAAGGCCCAGGGTGGTGCTGAGGGGTCTGGCAAGAAACGCGGTGGCCGAGGAGGCCATCGCGGCAAGGCCAAGCAATAGAAGGAGAGACCTGCTCGTGGCTGAGACAAGGGGGTAGACGATGATGACGAAGAGGACGACGAGTCCAGTGAGCACGAGTTTCAGAAAGCCACAGAAGCCATGTGCGTTGACGGAGGCGCCTCGTTGCATTCCTCTCACCACCGACTCAAGCAGTGGGCGCGCGAGATCATTGCGACAGAGCCGACAGTCGATGCCCGAAAGCCACTAAAATGGTCCAACACACCTATCATTTTTTACGCTGAGGACCACCCTGATCGCACAACTGCGGTCGGGTGTCTGCCGTTGTTGGTTTCGCCAACAACCCGCAACCTCAAAGTGACAAAGATGTTGGTGGACGGTGGGGCCGGTTTGAATTTGATCTCACCTGAGGTGATCAAGAAGCTGCAGATTCCTGACGAAGATCTCGAGGAAATGGGCACGTTTCAAGGGATCAACCCGGGAAGGAGCCAGCCGAAAGGCAAGATCACACTACCAGTCACATTTGGTAGTGAGCTGAACTACAGAACGGAAAAGATAGTCTTCGACGTTGTCAAGATTCCATTGCCATATAATGGGATTCTTGGCCGTCCGGCGCTGGCCAAATTCATGGCGGCATCACACTACGCTTATAATACATTGAAGATGCCTGGGCCGATGAGCGTCATCACTATCAACTCCGACAAGAAGGATGCGCTTATCTGCACCGACCAACTCTACCGGGAGGTAGTTGCAGCATCTGCCGCCAAGGCACTTGCTCCTGCCGCTGAAGCTCCCGGAGGGAAGAAGACCGGCAAGACCTCTTGCACACACTCCGGAAAGCGCACCTCTTCGGAGTGCTGCACTCCCGTTGAGGATGTGCCTAAGAGCTCCGCCGGCAAGAGCAAGAAATCCAAGGCGGTTCCACCAACGACTAAGAAGGTGCCTGTCAAGGAGGATGGTACGGGAGGAACTTTCACTATAAGTTCCACCCTTGATGACAAATAGGAAAGCGCGCTCATTACCTTCCTGCGGGCGAATGTCGATGTGTTTGCATGGCAACCATCTGACATCCCTGGTGTTCCCAGGGAGGTAATTGAGCACCACCTTGTTGTCTACTCTCATGCACGGCCTGTCAAGCAGAAAGCAAGGAAGCAGCAGCGGCAAGCCCGTTAAGCGACAAGCTGGGATCTTCCCCGGCAGAGTCAGGTGCCAACAAGACAGGATCCGCACAGACAAATGAAGCAACACAGAGGAAGAAGTTGGTGCAGCGCCCAGTCTATTTTGTCAGCTCCCTTTTACAGGGGGCTAGGTCAAGATACTCTGGTGTGCAGAAGTTGCTCTTCGGCCTTCTTATGGCCTCGAGGAAGCTGCGCCATTATTTTCAAGCACATGAAATCACCGTCGTCACTCACTTCCCGTTGCAACGGATTCTTCGAAATCCAGATGCGACCGGCAGGATTGTGGAATGGGCGTTGGAACTGTCAAGCTTTGACCTCAAGTTTGAAAGTACCTCAACTATTCAGAGCAAGGCTTTGGCGGAATTCATTGCAGAATGGACCCCAACGCCAGACGAAGAAACTCAAGAGACAACTCTCCCCGGCAGGGAAACAAATCAAGAATGGATTATGTATTTTGACGGAGCTTTTTCGCTACAAGGCACCGGTGCTGGCGTGCTGCTTGAGAGCAACAAACAACACTGCAGAATACGAAGGGCTGCTTGCCGGTCTCAGGATCGCGGTGGACCTTGGAATTAAGAAGCTCATCGTCAGAGGTGACTCACAGCTTGTCGTCAGGCAAGTCAACAAAGATTATCAGAGCCCGTTGATGGAAGCTTATGTAGATGAATTGAGAAAGTTGGAAGAGCATTTTGACGGGTTGCAGGCAGAGCATGTTCCTCGTGTAGAGAACAGCATTGCCGACGACCTGTCAAAACGTGCTGCCCTCAAGTTACCTGTGGAACCAGGAACTTTTGTGCTCCGCTTGACTCAGCCATCCGTAACACCATCAACGAGGCAAGACAAGAGAAGGAAGTTGAGTTCCGGTCGGTACTTTCCCGCAGAGCTCCCAGAAGCCGCCGGCAAGGAAGTTGCCGGGAACAATGCCAAGCTTGCCAGGGAGCAACAGGCTCCGGCAAGGGTTCAAGCCCTTGCCGTAGAGACAAACGCTCCCGCGGCCGAAGATATGCCTTTGGTCCTTGTTGTCGAGCCATAGGCTCCAACATGGGCATAGCACATCGTCCAATTCCTTCAAACAGGAGAACTCCCTGAGGAACAGGAAGAGGCGGAGAAAGTAGCCCGTCGGTCTAACATGTACCAGTTCGTGGACAATGTCCTATACAGAAAGAGACCGAACGGTGTGAAATTGAAGTGCATTCCTCTGGAGGATGGACAGGAGCTGTTGGCAGAGATACATGGAGGCATATGTGGCTCCCACATAGGCTCAAGAGCTCTTGTCGGTAAGGCATTCCGGCAAGGTTTCTTTTGGCCCACTGCTCTCCAGGATGCAACTGCACTAGTAACCAAGTGTGAAGCATGCCAGTTCCATTCAAAAAAATTGCATCAGCCAGCTCAAGCTCTTCAGACAATCCCTCTTTCTTGGCCATTTTTGGTCTGGGGGCTCGACATATTGGGTCCTTTTCCCCGCGCTGCCGGGGGCTTTGAGTACTTGTATGTTGCTATTGACAAGTTCACGAAGTGGCCGGAAGTGGAAGCAGTGAGAAAGGTGACAGCACAGTCAGCCGTCAAGTTCTTCAAAGGACTAGTTTGCCGTTTTGGTGTACCAAATAGGATCATCACCGACAACGGCACACAGTTCACAAGCCACGCCTTCATGCAATATGTCCAAGACCTTGGTGGCAAGATCTGTTTTGCCTCTGTTGCTCACCCGAGGAGCAACGGCCAAGCGGAAAGGGCGAATGCTGAAGTGTTGCGAGGTCTCAAGACAAGAACTTTTGATAAGCTGTGCAAGTGCGGAAGACGCTGGATTGATGAGCTGCCGGCGGTTCTTTGGTCAATCAGGACAACACCAAATCGAGCTACTGGCCAGACACCCTTCTCCCTAGTTTATGGGGCGGAAGCAGTTCTCCCCACAGAACTCATATACGGGTCACCTCGAGTGCTCGCTTATGATGAGCTTGAGCAAGAGCAGCTGCGGTAAGATGACGCCACGCTCCTTGAGGAAGATCGTCTTCAGGCTATTGTGCGAGCTGCACGCAACCAGCAAGCCTTGTGCCGCTATCATAGCCGCAAGGTTCGTGCCCGAAGCCTTGAGGAAGGTGACCTTGTTCTTCGGCGCGTTCAGTCGGCCAAGAATTCTAACAAGTTGACGCCGAAGTGGGAAGGCCCTTATCGGGTAGTACGAGTCACCAGGCCTAGCGCAGTCCACCTGGAGACCGAAGATGGCATTCCAGTGTGCAATTCCTAGAATATCGAACACCTTCGTAAGTTCTATCCATAAGGCGCGGTTGCCGGGCCTCCCGGCAACCACCTTTTGTACAAGTCTTGCCGGCAAGGCATATGATCCTTTGTACAAAGCCAGGCGCAGACCCTGTGCATAGTTGAATAAATCTAAGTGTTTTACAATTCTTGTTGATTTTCATGTCAATTTACATGCATGTTTATCTAAGATGTTGTATTACACTTGCCTCCAGTAAGTATTAACGAACCACCAAGGTTCCATACCTCTATTTTCTCTTCTTTCTTTTTCTCAAAGGACAGAAGGATTCCTCGCGCGCAAGTTTTCCGGGGGGAATGAGGGTATGGGCACCGGCAGGCAACGTTCAAGTGGACATCTCGCAATAAGGAGTACAGCAACGAAAAGCTAAGTTGCAAAGCTTCTAAGCAAATTTCTTGTAGAGTTATTTTCCTTGAACGATTTCGGCTTTTGTATGGCAAACCTGCACGTGAAGGAACCTTGTCGTTGTTGACTGCACCCTTACTTTGTTTCGAGTCCGCTCAACAATTTAAGTGGCGGCACTGCAAACGTCAAGATATCTTGCCGGCAGCGGCACCCTCAGCAGGCTGCTAAGGATCCATTCCTCAAAGCGCTCGCGGCAAGGGTGCGCACACCGGCAAGTTTCCAATAAGCGTAGGGCGTGTACCGTGCAAAAAGAAATTAGACAAGGGAAATAGCATACATTCATCCAAAACATAGCAAGTCATATTACATTAATGGTCGCCATGATTCTGGCTTAAGGTAAAATTGTCTTTGACACGGATTGGTGGTGACAAGGTGAAGCGGAGCGGCTAATCTTTGCGCTGGCCTTCGACCCTCTTGACTTGGCCCACCCTGTCGACGATGGGCGCGACAAGCTCTTCGAGTGCCTTGAGGTCTGCATCCTCCGGCAAGCTAGCGAGAACGTTGGTGAGGTTCATGCCAGGGTTCTTGTGCACCACTTTGACGAGCACCTTGAGGAGGACGGCCCGGCAGAGTTTGCGGGATTCGTTGGCCAGATGGGTTGCTCGATCAGAATGGAGCAGCTTGAGGGCGTCAATAATGCTCTCAAAGAATATGGTCAGCCTGGCACTCGAAGACACCCTGTCGTCAGAAGAATAGTTGAAGTTTTGCAAGCCCATGGTGGACAGTTCTGTAGTGAGCTTTTCCACGACATCAACAAGGCGCTCCGTCCAGATCTTCACGCCCTTCTCAAAGTCATTATAAGTGGCGGCGGCGCTGTTGAGCAGGTTCTTCTCATTCTGGAGGTCTTTGACCAAAGTCCTCTCGTGAGACTTGCTATTTTCAAGGGACTTCTCCAGCGTTGTCAGCTTCAGTCTCAGATCAGCAATGGATTCATTGGCTGAAGTGAGCTCTTTGGTTTTGTCGGACATGGTGGTTTGCATCTCCGCCAAGCTGTAGAGAGTCTTCTCTCTGTCGGCCTTGAGTGTTGATATTTCCTTGTCGTGGCCCTCAAGATCTGCTTCCAGCCTCTTCACTTTATCACCCAGCTCGTTCTTGGCGGTCTCTGCAGCTTCGGCAGCATGGACGGCCTCCTTTAACTTGCTGGCATGGTCTGCGGCCAGGGCTTCGAGTGTTTCCTTGTGTTTCTGATCTAGCTCCTGGGTTCGCCGCGTGACAAGCTTTTCGACTTCTTCATCCTTGCCGTGAAGCTTGGCGGCAAGCGCCTCTTCACGGGCGGCAAGGTCTTCTTCATAAGCATCTAGTCCAATACGGCGTTCCGTCAAGCGAGCTTCCTCTGCAGCAGCCTGCCGCGCGGCCTCCTCCCTTGCCTTCTCAGCGTCGGACTGCTGTAAGAGGAACTCGTTCCAATTCTGATTCAGCTGCTCCCGGCTAGTCATCAGCTCCTGGAAAGCCTCGGCGTACCAGACTTGCATCTCTTCGACGCGCTTCTGAAAATCCGCCTCCGCCGCTTAAACGACTGCCGCCCTGGAGTCCAACTTCTCCTTTCGGGAACGGTGAAGCGCCTGGAGCTTTTGGAAGTTGTCGCTCATGGCTTGGAGGAGCTGTTCTTCCCCAGACCCACTGCTGCTGGCGTGCGGCTCGTCAATGATCTTGAGCCCAGCGGCGACGATGACATCTTCATAAAAAATCTCTCCTTCGGTTGGCACCCCCATGCTTGCCGTCCCTGGTGTGCTGACAAACAGGTTGTCGCCAACCTTAAGATATCTGCTTGACGGGGGGACGTCGGATGTTGATGGCTTATCCTCGGCAACCGCCTCACCGGCAACTGGTGATCTTGCGACCGGAGTAGCGCCAGGCGCTCCTGCGGCAGGAATGCCGTCAGTAGGGTCGCTTGTCTCCTTGCCGGCCTCCTCAGCAGTTCTCTTGGTGGCTTCTTCTTGCGTGGCCTTGGCGGCCTCGCCAGCCACGACTTTGTCTGCCTCGGCGGCAGCATCTTTCGCGATCTCCTCAATGTTGACGTCGACATCCATATGCTCTGTCGGAGGAAGATTTGAAGATGAGGAAAGGGAACGAGACGAAATCAACGTCGAGTTCAAGAAGACAAAAAAAAGAAACAACGAGAAAGACAAGTACTCCAAAGCAAGTGGTTTACCTGTGTCGAGCTGTCGAGCGGTAGCTTCTCCTTCTTCGGCGGCACTGGTTGCCGGCACATGGCTACCGGCGCCCGTGCTTGCCGGCTCCACCTCGACACGGACTGGCCCGCCAGTGGAAACCGTTGCCGAGGGAACATCCTCGAGCGGCGTGGTCGATGGGGGCGGCGCGTCAAGGACGACCTCTAACGGCTCTCTTTGTTGCCGTTCTTCTCCTACAAGCTTGGTGATGTCAACAGTGAAGATATTCACCCCGACACTCGCCAGCGGAAAATGAGTAATGGACTCACGCTAGGGGCTGGAGTGGAGGCTGTGTTGAGGGCTGGGCTCCGGGCTGATGACGATAGGCTCTGGCGCACCCACGGTGCTTGCCGGGGGCTCATCACCCATCGAGGTCCTTGCCTTCTTCGCCATTCTTTGTGCCAGCATTTCTGCATCTCTGTGGAGACAAGCCAAAGCAAAGCAAATGAATTAAGCAAAACCAGGAATTCAGAAGTTGAGAGATGCGGCAAGGACCCTTACTCTTCTTTTTCCAGACTAAAAGCGGAAATGTCGAAGTCAACCTCCGCTACAGCGTCCGTGCGAGGAGGTGGAGAAGGGGTCCTGGGACGCTTGGCTGCTGCTCCAGCTGCTGGCGCTGCCGTATGAGACGCCCCCGCCGCTCCAGTCGTTGCTGCGGTCATGTGTCTCGTCCGTCGCGCTGGTTGCTGTTGGGCTCCTTGCCGCAGCGCAGCCTTGCCGGCCGCCCCCTTGCCGGGAACCTCGCCACTCGAAGAAGGCTGACTTGTTGGGACGCCAGGGGCGGCTTTGCGAAGAACACATTTTTTCTTCTCTGGAGCTGGGGGCTCCTCGTGCAGCTGTTCCTCGGCTATGTCCTCAACAGAAAGGCTCCCGGCAACCGTGCCGCTCTGCTCCCCGGTAGTTTCATTCTGTCTGTCAAGGGTCTCTTCTGATATCACTTCTTCTTCACCAGCATCAGCCTCCGTGAAGCCAAAGTTGCCGGCCTCTGCGGCTAAATTTGCCTCTTCCGCCCTGCTGGCAATGTAAGCCACTTCTTCGTCAGTGGTGGGGCGGATGTGGACTAGCTCTTCCCGAACGGCTCTCTCCGACAAGTTATCAAAGAACTCTTGTGCGCGCTCTGCAGATGGCTCGTCCCAAGTTCCATCGAGGCCGTGAGCATTGTACACCGGCATCATGGCAATGATTGAGCTCAGAGGGGAGCTGTTGCACAGGGGAACTACGTTTGCCGGCAACTTATATTTCCCGTCAGGCCTGAACAGTTTGTGGCAGAGAGCTGTGTGCTATAGGACCGTCAAGTTGTTATTCAGACTAGGACGCAACCTCATGATATCTGCTGCATTCTGAAACTCTCATGCCGGCCTCCCCTTATTCTGCAGAGGGGCGATGCGGCGGCAGAGGAAGTCAGCGCCAACCATTTCTATTGTGAGCCCGGCAGCCTTGAGACGGTGGATCCTGGTGATTGCGACTGTGAGCTTCTTATCCTGAGGATCGAGGTCGCTCCAGTCCTTGCCGTGAACCACTTTCGTTTGCCGAGGCAGACAGAACGGCTGAGGGTCTTTCTCCTTGATCCAGCACCATTCAGCCCGCCATTCATCCCACTTCTTGCGCAAGAGCCCGTCTGGGTATATCTCTTTATTCCATGCCCTTGGGATCCAAGTGATAGAACCAAAGAAGGCGTCCCCTGTTTCGATGCGGGGGATGAAATAATGGCGGAAGAGAGCTGTGTTGGGGATTACTCCGGCGAAATTCTCACAGAGATGGGCAAAAACCGACATTTGTGTCATGGCATTCGGCGTGAAATCCAAGAGGTGGAGGCCGTATGTATACATGATGTCGATGAAGAAATCAGAAAACGGAGGGCAGAGCCCGCAGTAAAAGTAAGCGACAAAGAAGGGGAATTTATCTGGGCCGCCCTTGATGGAAGCTGGGAGCACGCGGGCTGCAGGGTGAGCCCTCGTCTTCTTCCCCCACATGCACATGTACCGCTCATACAGGGTGCTCTTGTCAAGCGTTGGGGCGAAGACGACGTGTTTCTTCCGCATGTCCACCAGGTCGGTCTTCTCCGCCTCTGCATCCGAGTCGGCGGCCTTCGCCGCCTTGCCCTTGCTTGCCTTGGGTGGCATGATGACTATGGAAGTGGAGGCCGGGGGTGATGAGGGCGTGAGAGCGGCGGATGGGCGAGAGAAGCTCTGTTTCAAGCTCGAGGAAGGAGACGACGGCGGCTTCCAGATTGGAAAGGACGGTGTTAGCACTCATTTTTGGCACAAGGCGGCTCAAGGCCTGGTGACCCGCCCCATGAGGTGGTAACCCGGCTTACTGGTAACTCGATGAGTAAAGTGGCCGATTCAAAGCTTGATGACCCGCCTTAGAAATGACCCGGCGTGGCGGTGAATCGGCAAGCAACAGCCAAACGAGTGGTGACCCGGCGAGGCAGTAACCCGGCCATAAGGAACTGGCTCAAGACCAAACCGGCTCATCATGGAGGCGGCTTCACAAATACTGGCGATTCTGACAAGGCGACAAGCCGCCACTGGAATATTGAGCCGGCACTCAAGGGTTGTTGACCATGTTATGTCCCAGGAGCCGCCAGATAGAGCCATGTCCCAATCGGCAAGTACCTGGCCTGTTACAAAGTCTAAAATGGCGAACTCAGATTACTACAGAGAACCGATATCTTACCATGAGCCGGCATACATCAGGAGCCGATGTCTCGCCATGTTTCAGTCAGCAGCAGAGCTATTTTTCCCATTTGGCGAGTCAGCACGCTCATATAATGACGGGTCATGCCATAATCAGGCTAAATAGCCGGTTGAGGTGATATGCTCAATGACCCGGCAGGATAACGTTCTAAGCCACGACCCAACATTCACAGGATTATCAAGGGTTGTCAAGGCTAAAAGACTCGACAGGCATTGAGACCCGGCAGGGCAGCTGATCAGCAGAGCGGCGGGTCACAAAGCTAAACGTCAACACAGAAGAGCTGCGGGCGACTCAGGAAGCCAAGAGCCATGGGCGACTCAGGAAGCTAAGAGCCACGGGCGACTCAGGAAGGCAAAGAGCAAAGGGTGACGCTACAAGCCGGCTCGGCGGCTCAGGAGAGGGAAAGCTGACTACGAGAAGCTAAAGGATAGACTCAGAAGACCTAGGCCGGCCCCCACTTTCGGCGACTCATGCTACAAGCCGGCCCAACAGGGTCAGCGCCCAAGACGGTTCTGGCGGGTGCCTTACCTAGTTAGGGTTAGAAACCGACTCTATTTGTAACTTGTAATCTATGTAGGAGTCTCTTACTTGTACGGGAAGTCCAGCCGCCTCATATATATGTGAGAGGTGATGGCCGATTGAATCAAGCACACAATCGACACATATCATACAACCTACTTTTTACCCTCAACCCTTGTTCATGCTTCCGTTATTCGGCGACTTCGCGTAAGTTCATCGGATATCGACAACCGAGTTAAGAGCGGTCAAATCCGGCTTAGCTCAACCCATAGTCGCCGAAACCTCAGACGGGGTCCCTCCCGAGGAACCGGGGCTTCGGGTCTAAAACGAGTCGGCTTACTGTCTTGCGTATCGCGCTATGAGCCGGCCTCCCGCGGGGCGAGTTGCGGTGCATCACCCCCGGCTCTGCGGGTACACGTTGACGTGTTTGTGTGCGAACACACTTTTTGGTGACTCCACTGGGGACGATTCGATCTAACAATTGGACAGCAATGACCAATTCTAAGACCGACGCCGCTGGCATCAACACTGACAACATCATCAAACCAGCTTATGAAGAGCTGTCAGAAGAACAACGCCAAGGCTTGGCGGCTTGGAAGAAGAAACATGACGAGGAGTTCGAGTTGCTACGGCAGAAGCGGGACGAAGAAGATCGGGAGCTGTATCTGGCGAGTTTCAAGAAAGATCGGCAGGGAGTCATCTCGCCGATCAAAGAGCCGGAATACACGCCTATGAACATCAACATCAACCAACCCGCCGTAAGTAACAGTCTCTTTACTCCTGAGCAGTTAGCCGAAATTCAATACCATGTTGCACAAGGCACACATAGTGTTTATGATCTGATGCTGGAACATGGTAAGGCTAGAGAGAACACGCCGCTAAGCCGGCCATCGGAGTCACAGCCGATGAGACAGAGTAGAGATAACCGGCTTATGCCTATGCTGCCAAGTCCGACTCCCATCCAAAGCATACCTTATTCGGCTAGACAGCCGGATCAAGCAGTACGCTTCGGAGGTGAGCCGGCGCTGACTCAGAATTCGGCTCTCTGGGCACAAGCCGCCCCTATGACCAACCCATCCCCTGTGCCGGCTCAAACGACTAACTTGGACGATATCATGGCCAAGTTCAAGAGTGAGTTGGACCAGATGGCTTACGACAGATTCGGGGTGATGCCAAAGCGTAGGACTTACACTAAACCCTATCCCGGATATTTTGACTTACAACCTTATCCCCCTGGTTACCGAGTTCCAGAATTTTCTAAGTTCAATGGGGTGGATAACAAATCAACGTGGGAACATATTAGTCATTACTTAGCTCAACTAGGCGAAGCTAATCCTGAACATCATAAAGTTCGCCTGTTCTCACTATCTTTAACCGGCACTGCTTTTTCGTGGTTTTCTGCTTTGGCTCCTAACTCCATAACTACGTGGTTCCACTTAGAGCAGAAGTTTCATGAACACTTTTTTGCCGGAGAAATTGAGTTAAAATTGTCCCACCTTACATCGGTTAAGCAGAAGCATGACGAGTCCGTATCTGACTATGTCAAAAGATTTAGGAACACAAGGAACCGATGTTATAGCCTGGTTATGACTGAAAGAGATATGGCCGACTTAGTGCTTAATGGCTTACGATCCCACTTAAAAGAAAAATTAGAGGGGTATGAGTTCCTAAGTGTCGGCCAAGTGCAAGAAAAGGCTCTGGTCCAGGAGAGCCGGGCCAACGAGATGAAAGACTCGCATCGGATGAGCCGGAGCCGGCTTAACACCATTGAAGGTAGTGCCGGCTCAGATGAGGAAACTGATATTTATGCTGCTGAGTTCGTTTGGCTGGGTAAGGCCAAACCTTATGTGTGTGATGATCTTAAGCCGGTTCGTAAGAATCGGGAAGATGAGTTTAAATGCAGTTTCAACGTAGGCAAGTGTGATAAAATATTTGATGCCTTGTTGAAAGATAAAATCATAAAGATCAGTCATGTCATACCACCGCCTGAGGAGATAAGACGGCGGGCTTATTGCAAATATCATCATTCTTTCTCTCATGCTATTAACGATTGTAATGTTTTTCGTCGACAGATCCAATCGGCCATTAATGATGGACGATTGAGTTTTGCTAGCATGGCAATTGATCAACAGCCGTTCCCAATGAACGCGCTAGACTTGGAGGGAAAGAAGTTACTCATTCGGCCAGAGACGGCCGGATCAGCTAATAAAGCTAACGTTGTCGTTGGTGAGCCTAGGAACACGCAAGCCGCCAACGTGGTGACTGGGAGGAAGGCAATTCTAAGTCGGGAACCCGGTGGCAAGGAGGTTATCAGGATCACCATCAGCAATCCTACGCTCGGGGGGCAACAACAAGAGCCGCCCAGATCACAAGAGCCGCCCAGATCACCACAAAGGTTCATTAAGCCGAAAAGCCCGGAAGTCGGCCAGTGGCGGGTTAACACAGCTAATGCTAAGTACAGACGCATTAAGCCGACTTTCGACATGTTGATGAGCAAATACGTCAGACAAGCCGGCTCAAGCACAAGCCGGCCCTATGGAAAGCGTTCAAGGTCACCAGAAGAGTTTAGTCGGTACGTTAAACCGGCTGTAGCCAAGACGCCACCTCTGAGAAGCACTTTTGACAAAAGCCGGCTAGGACCAGTAAGCCGGCCCAAGGAGCACATGCCAAGTCCAGAGAGAGAAAGGGTGTGGCGCGTCAAACCACAAGCTGCTAGGGCTGGTTAGCCGGAAAGCATGACAGGCCAGACAGTTCGCGGCTCACTTACCATTGGCAGCCAGATACTGAAACTGAAAGAGCCGGTTGCAGAGCCGGCAAAAGGCAGACCGGTATTTGTTATCGGTCCTAACCGCGCGGCGAATGACCACGAAGCCAGCTCCAGTCAGGTCAAGCCGTGTGACCCGAAGTATACTCAGCCGAGGTGGTGCCCTGCCGGATTAACCAAGACACAGAAGAGGAAGTTGCAGAGGTTGAGGAATCAAGAAAAAGCTGCAGAGGAAGCTGAGCGGCTCAGGGATGCAAGTTTCAACAGGGATCGTCCGATAATACGTTCTCAAGTCTGGGTGCGTAAGCCGACAGAGCTCATGACCCAAGCACCTGGCGCATTAGTCTCTATGTCGGAGAAGGGCAAAGAGCTGGTTTCAGTACCGGCTATTACTTATTCCTCGTGGGCTGATGAGGTTGAAGCTGCCGACCTGGCAAGGGATAAGCCGGCAACGTCACAGTCCACACTAGAGGGTTCAGCGGCAAATGAGTCGGCAACGTCAGAGTCAACACTGGGAGAGCCGGCAAACCTAGACTTGGCCATGGGTGACCTATCTGATGAGTCGGCGGCAGACGCAGAATCCCCCAACCACATGACAGATGAGCCACCAGTCTCAGGAGACTCGGCCATGGATGAGCCGCCGGGCGAGTCAGCAGATGATGAAGAGCTTCTGAACTATGAGGGAACGCCGACTCACATGAGCATGGACATCAACATGGTATACTATCTGCCTGCTGAGTTTCGCGCCGTTGACGAAGCCGGTTCAGTAGCTCAAATTAACTTTGGACCTAAGAATGCCATCTTCGAGAAACCAGAGGGACCGGTTAAGCATCTTAAGCCTTTGTATATCAGAGGGCACATCAATAGGAGGCCGGTTACCAGGATGATGGTTGATGGTGGTGCTGTGGTTAATCTGATGCCTTATTCAGTCTTCAAAAAGTTACAACTTGATGATGATGAATTGATGAATACGAATATGGTACTTAACGGGTTCGAAGGCGGAGAAGGAGTGGAAGCTAAAGGGGTTATCAGTTTAGAGCTCACAGTTGGAAGCAAGACCCTGGCCACTGCCTTCTTCGTTGCTGAGGTGCAAGGGAACTACAATGTGCTACTAGGACAAGATTGGTTACATGCAAACCAGTGCGTTCCATCTACTCTGCACCAGCAGCTGGTTCAGTGGGTCGACGATGAAGTGGAAGTCGTCCCTGCGGATGACTCGGCATGCATTGCATTAGCCGAGTCACTGGTTGACTGGCAACACTCTAGTGCTACATGTCTTTCGGGGCGTGACCTGTCCGGGTTTGACTTCCTAAGTGCCACCAGAGACGGATTAGTGCCAGTAACTTTAAAGCCGGTTGGTGAAAACCGGCTCAGACTCAAGTAAATGGATAACAACGATGAGTGGCTCCAAAGCCGGCTTAAAGAGTATCGGGCCAACAGGAACGATATGTTTGAGACTATTGAAGAGCCTGGCGACTTAGACAAGTTGGGGCAAGGTTTTACGTCGGCTGATCCGCTTGAAGAGGTGGACCTTGGAGACGGCACAGTGCCAAGGCCAACGTTTGTAAGCCGGAATCTGGAAGCCGACTATAAGCAGGAGTTAGTCACCCTGATCAAAGAATATGCAGACTGCTTCACGTGGGAGTATCATGAGATGCCCGGGTTAAGCCACCAGCTCGTTGAGCATCGGTTGCCCATCAAAGCCGGCTTTAGACCTTACAAACAGCCGGCTCAAAAGTTCAACCCACAGATATATGACCGTGTCAAGGAAGAGATTGGCCGGCTTATAAAAGCTAAGTTCATCCGGCCCTGTAAGTATGCTGAATGGGTTTCAAACATTGTCCCGGTTGAAAAGAAGGGGTCAGGAAAGATAAGGGTATGCATAGACTTTAGAGATTTAAATCGAGCTACACCCAAAGATGAATATCCTATGCCAATAGCCGATATGCTTATCAACGAAGCCTCAGGACACAAGATCATCAGCTTCTTAGACGGCAATGCAGGTTACAACCAGATCTTTATGGCCGAAGAAGATTCGGCTAAAACGGCATTTCGCTGCCCCGACTTTGTTGGTTTATTTGAGTGGGTAGTAATGACCTTTGGATTGAAGAACGCTGGTGCCACTTATCAAAGAGCGATGAACTTAATATTTCATGACCTTCTTGGAGTCATACTAGAGGTCTACATTGATGACGTAGTGGTTAAGTCGGACGGCGGGTTATGTCACTTGGCCGACTTACGGCTTACGTTCGAGAGGATGAGAAAGTATGGGCTCAAGATGAATCCATTGAAGTGTGCCTTTGGCGTGTCAGCTGGGAAGTTCCTGGGTTTCATCATACATGAGCATGGCATAGAGGTGGACCCGGAGAAGGTTAAGGCTATCCAGAAGGTGCAAGCGCCGGCTTGTAAAAGAGACATGCAGAAGTTCCTTGGCAAGGTGAATTATTTAAGGTGGTTCATTGCTAACCTGTCTGGAAAAGTCGATGCATTTACTCAGATTCTTCAGCTTAAGAACGATGACGAGTTCACTTGGGGGGCAGAGCAGCAAGAGGCGTTTGAAAGGATAAAGACGTGCTTATCAACCCCTCCGGTTCTGAGAGCGCTGGCTCACGATCAGCCATGCCGGCTCTACATTGCTGCTGAAGAGAGGGTGATAGGAGCCGCCTTAACCCAGGAAGCCGAAGGAAAGGAATATGTCATCACATACCTAAGCCGCCGTTTACTGGATGCCGAGTCAAGATACAGTTTTGTGGAGAAATTATGCCTCTCTCTTTACTATGCCTGCACTAAGTTACGCCACTACCTCTTATCTACTGAGTGTAAGGTTGTTGGTCAGACCGATGTTCTCAGGCACATGATTCAAAGGCCGGTTCTCAGTGGGCGAGTCGGCAAGTGGGCATATGGATTAATCGAGTATGACTTGGCTTATGAACCTCTCAAATCTATGAAAGGCTAGGTTGTAGCTGATTTTATTGTTGAACATCGGATTGACCCGGAGCTGGAAGCCGGCTTACACGTTGTGTCGGCTAAGCCGTGGCAGCTCTATTTCGACGGCTCAGTTTGCAAGAGTGGGCAGGGAGTCGGCGTTGCATACATCTCACCCCACGATACTATATTTGAAGCCTCCTGCCGGCTTAACTACTTTTGTACTAACAATCAAGCCGAATATGAAGCACTTCTATTCGGGCTCGAGCTCTTAGTTAATGCAGGGGTTTCTCATATTGAGGCATATGGTGATTCGTTACTAATTGTTCAACAAGTGGCAAAGGTGTTTCAGTGCAATGACGAATCACTCAACATGTACCTTGACAGATGCTTAGACATTATAGTAGGTTTGGATTATTTTTCTATATCTCACGTGTCTAGGCAAGACAATTGGCTTGCCAACGAGTTAGCACAACAGGCATCAGGCTATCATGTCGACAGAGGCATGTTCTTCATAGCAGAGAAGCCGATGTTAGTGGATGCCGACTCAGGGAAAGCCGGCTCTGATAAGCCGGCTGACAGAGAAGACGCCGACTCAGGAAAGCCGGCCGATAAAGAAGAAGCCGGCTCAAACAAACCGGCGGCTGAGGAAGGGGTAACCCGGATTTCTAACTGGAGAGCACCTATCGTGAGTTATCTGAAAAATCCGAGTCAGAAAACAGACAGAGCCGTTCGGCGACTTGCTCTCAAGTATACACTGGATGATGGCGCCTTATGCCGCCGAACGGCTGATGGTCTTCTGCTTAAGTGCTTAGACGAGGACCAAGCCAGAGTCGCCATGGGAGAGGTACATGACGGCTTATGTGGGACACATCAGTCGGCTCACAAGATGAAGTGGATGCTCCGGCGAGCCGGATTTTATTGGCCGACGATGATCGATGACTGCTTCAAGTACTACAAGGGGTGTGAGGCTTGTCAGAAGTTTGGGGATATTCAACTAGTTCCGGCTTCCAAGCTCAATCCTATCATAAAACCGTGGCCTTTCCGGGGTTGGGCACTTGACTTTATAGGCATGATTCACCCGGCTTCATCAAAAGGGCATCGGTTCGTGTTAGTTGCCACGGATTATTTCACTAAGTGGTCAGAAGCAATACCTCTCAGAAACATGACCCACAAGGAGGTAATTCAATTCATCAATGAGCATATTGTTCACAGATTCGGTATTCCACAGACTCTTACTACAGATCAAGGGACTTCCTTCATGGCCAAGGAGGTTAAACAGTTTGCCGGATCGCTTGGGATCAAGATGCTCAGTTCATCTCCATATTATGCTCAAGCCAATGGACAGGCCGAGTCTAGCAATAAGATCTTGATTAAGTTGATTAAGAAAAAGATCAAAGACCACCCAAGGCGGTGGCATGAGGTACTGTCTGAAGCATTATGGGCTCACCGGGTCTCAAGGCATGGGGCTACCAAGGTCACTCCTTTTGAGTTAGTATATGGACAAGAGGCCGTCTTACCAGTTGAGGTGAATCTGGCCGCCTTAAGGTTTGCTAAGCAGAACGATTTGTCGGCTGAGGACTACTATGGCCTAATGATGGATAACCTAGATGATGTAGCCGACAAACGGTTAAAAGCTCTAAGGGATATTGAGAAGGAGAAGTTGCGGGTGGCAAGGACTTACAACAAGAGGGTCCGGCTCAAAGATTTTCAAGTAGGCGACTTAGTCTGGAAAGTTATATTACCAGTCGGCTCCAGAAGCCGGAAATTTGGCAAGTGGTCACCAAGTTGGGAAGGACCGCTGCGAGTCGCCAGGATAACACCCGGCAATTCCTATCTGGTGGAGACTTTGGAGGGCGACTTACTACCTCGAGCTATCAACGGAAAATACTTAAAGAAGTTCCACCCAAGTGTGTGGCAATCCGCCTGAGATCATGATTATGGCCGATGAGCATAAGCATCGCCCTTAGATCACATGGTCGATGAAAGCATCGCCCTTAGTCAAAAATCCTACATGGAGTATTTTCTAGCACGCAAGCTCTGCTAGAAAACAGGGGGGCATATGTTAGCACTCATTTTTGGCACAAGGCGGCTCAAGGCCTGGTGACCCGCCCCATGAGGTGGTAACCCGGCTTACTGGTGACTCGATGAGTAAAGTGGCCGATTCAAAGCTTGATGACCCGCCTTAGAAATGACCCGGCGTGGCGGTGAATCGGCAAGCAACAGCCAAACGAGTGGCGACCCGGCGAGGCAGTAACCCGGCCATAAGGAACTGGCTCAAGACCAAACCGGCTCATCATGGAGGCGGCTTCACAAATACTGGCGATTCTGACAAGGCGACAAGCCGCCACTGGAATATTGAGCCGGCACTCAAGGGTTGTTGACCATGTTATGTCCCAGGAGCCGCCAGATAGAGCCATGTCCCAATCGGCAAGTACCTGGCCCGTTACAAAGTCTAAAATGACGAACTCAGATTACTACAGAGAACCGATATCTTACCATGAGCCAGCATACATCAGGAGCCGATGTCTCGCCATGTTTCAGTCAGCAGCAGAGCTATTTTTCCCATTTGGCGAGTCAACACGCTCATATAATGACGGGTCATGCCATAATCAGGCTAAATAGCCGGTTGAGGTGATATGCTCAATGACCCGGCAGGATAACGTTCTAAGCCACGACCCAACATTCACAGGATTATCAAGGGTTGGCAAGGCTAAAAGACTCGACAGGCATTGAGACCCGGCAGGGCAGCTGATCAGCAGAGCGGCGGGTCACAAAGCTAAACATCAACACAGAAGAGCTGCGGGCGACTCAGGAAGCCAAGAGCCACGGCCGACTCAGGAAGCTAAGAGCCACGGGCGACTCAGGAAGGCAAAGAGCAAAGGGTGACGCTACAAGCCGGCTCGGCGGCTCAGGAGAGGGAAAGCTGACTGCGAGAAGCTAAAGGATAGACTCAGAAGACCTAGGCCGGCCCCCACTTTCGGCGACTCATGCTACAAGCCGGCCCAACAGGGTCAGCGCCCAAGACGGTTCTGGCGGGTGCCTTACCTAGTTAGGGTTAGAAACCGACTCTATTTGTAACTTGTAATCTATGTAGGAGTCTCTTACTTGTACGGGAAGTCCAGCCGCCTCATATATATGTGAGAGGTGATGGCCGATTGAATCAAGCACACAATCGACACATATCAATACAACCTACTTTTTACCCTCAACCCTTGTTCATGCTTTCGTTATTCGGCGACTTCGCGTAAGTTCATCGGATATCGACAACCGAGTTAAGAGCGGTCAAATCCAGCTTAGCTCAACCCATAGTCGCCGAAACCTCAGACGGGGTCCCTCCCGAGGAACCGGGGCTTCGGGTCTAAAACGAGCCGGCTTACTGTCTTGCGTATCGCGCTGTGAGCCGGCCTCCCGCGGGGCGAGTTGCGGTGCATCACCCCCGGCTCTGCGGGTACACGTTGACGTGTTCGTGTGCGAACAGACGGGAGGTAAATGAGCAGCGCCCCTGCGAATTCCCTTTTTATGTGGAAGGCGTGGAGCTGCCTCTTTACTGACCAATGAGAATGCATTTTTGCGGGCGCATTATTACTGCGGCCATTCCGCGCACGAAGCCCACATTCCGCATTTAATGTGCGTTGTGGGGGAACGTGGTAAAAGAGAAGGTTATAGCAGTTAACTCCTGCCATGCATGCCCGTGCACTGTTTGGGCCTAGCCCAACAAGGCCTCGCACGCGTGTATGGTCTAGGCCCGGGGGCTCCTATCAGTGTACTAAAGTATGGGTCCTTCAGTACCCCAGACTTGTGCACGGGCGGTTGCAGCCTTACCGACGGCAAGGCCTGCCGGAGGACAGCTGAGAACAAATACAGGACAATCAAGAAGGCATTCAAGCCGATTGCCAGAAGACAGAAGACCGAAGGCTGGGCTCCCGGCAAGGTTCTTGCTGGGAGGCTTGCGGAGACCCGGCAAGGCTCGCGCCCGGCAAGATCCCGCCAACCTGCCACCGCTCAAGCGCAGCGATCGGCCTGTCAGTTGGGCTTATCCTCCAGGGTGCGTGTCATGGCCTCAGCAGCGGACGGGGTTAAGCGGTGCTGATGGGATGGGCTCTTTTCCCGCCCCCAAGAAGGTAAGGGATGTTGGGGAACGTTGCATGGGAAACAAAAATTTTCCTACGCACACATAAGATCTATCCATGGTGATGAGCATCTACGAGAGGGAGAGTGAATCTACATACCCTTGTAGATCGCTAAGCGGAAGCGTTAATAAACGCGGTTGATGTAGTCGAACGTCTTCGCGATCCAAATCGCAGAGCGTCCCGCGATCCAATCACGATCCTTCCGATCTAGTGCCGAACGGACGGCACTTCCGCGTTCAACACACGTACGGCTTGATGACGCCTTCACCTCCTCGATCCAGCGAGCGATGGTGAAGTAGTGGTTGAGTTCCAGCAGCACGACGGCGTGGTGATGGTGGTGAGGAACAATCTCTGCAGGGCTTCGCCAAGCACTACGGAGATTATGACGGAGGAACTAGAGGGCTAGGGTTGCCGGCACACGGCTTGGGAAATCCTGATGTATCCCGTGTGCTAGCCCTGCCCCTCTATTTATATGTTGAGCCTTGGGGTCTAAACTTGGAGTAAAAGCCTCCTCCGGGTCGGTTTTGCCCGCACAAGGTCGGTTTGGCCCGCAGGAAAAGAGTCCAATTCGGACCCTGCCGAATCGTGCACAGCCGCGCACAAGCGGTAGTACCGCTTCACACAAGCGGTAGTACCGCTTGGGCGGTAGTACCGCTTTACACAAGCGGTAGTACCGCTCCGGCGGTAGTACCGCTTCACCAAGCGGTAGTACCGCTTACGCGGCAGCAAAACTACTTTTGCACTTTCCAATACCTTGTGGGCTTTATCCCTTTGGCTCATATAAAGTGTTGCTGCACCCGAACACTTCGGTAAACATCCGGAACCCCTTCCGGTGAACTCCGGAACCCTTCCAGAGATCAAAACACTATTATCACATATATCAATCTTTACCTCCGGACTACTCCGGAGATCCTCGTCATGTCCGGGATCTTATCCGGGACTCCGAACAACTTTCGGTCACCAACATAATAACTCAATTATACTAATCGTCACCAAACGTTAAGTGTGTAGACCCTGCGGGTTCGAGAACTATGTAGACATGACCGAGACACCTCTACGGCCAATAACCAATAGCGGGACCTGGATGCCCATATTGGCTCCTACATATTCTACGAAGATCTTTATCGGTCGAACCTCTATGTCAAGGATTCAGTTAATCCCGTATGCTGTTCCCTTTGTTCTTCGGTATGTTACTTGCCCGAGATTCGATCGTCGGTATCACTATACCTAGTTCAATCTCGTTACCGGCAAGTCTCTTTACTCGTTCCGTAATACAAGATCTCGTGGCTAACACTTTAGTCACATTGCTTGCAAGGCTCATTGTGATGTTGTATTACCGAGTGGGCCCTGAGATACCTCTCCGTCATACGGAGTAACAAATCCCAGTCTTGATCCATGCCAACCCAACAGACACCCTCGGAGATACCTGTAGAGCACCTTTATAGTCACCCAGTTACGTTGCGACGTTTGATACACACAAGGTATTCCTCCGGTGTTAGTGAGTTGCATGATCTCATGGTCAAAGGAACAGATACTTGACATGCAGAAAACAATAGCAATAAACTGACACGATCAAATGCTACGTTTACAGTTTGGGTCTTGTCCATCACATCATTCTCCTAATGATGTGATCCCGTTATCAAATGACATCTCATGTCCATGGCTAGGAAACCTTAACCATCTTTGATCAACAAGCTAGTCAACTAGAGGCTTACTAGGGACACAGTGTTGTCTATGTACCCACACATGTATTTGAGTTTCCAATCAATACAATTATAGCATGGATAATAAACAATTATCATTAACAAGGAAATATAATAATAACCAATTTATTATTGCCTCTAGGGCATATTTCCAACAGTCTCCCACTTGCACTAGAGTCAATAATCTAGTTCACATCACTATGTGATTTACATTGTAATGAATCGAACACCCATGCAGTTCTGGTGTTGTTCATGTTTAGCCCTTGGAAGAGGTTTAGTCATCGGATCTGCAACATTTAGATCCGTGTGTACTTTGCAAATATTTATGTCGTCCTCCTTGATGTAATCGCGGATGGAATTGAAACGTCGTTTTATGTGTCTGGTCCTCTTGTGAAATCTTGGTTCCTTGGCTAGAGCAATGGCACCAGTATCATCACAAAACAGAGTCATTGGGTTAAGTGCACTAGGCACTACTCCAAGATCTGTCATGAACTCCTTCATCCAGACACTTTCCTTCGCCGCCTCCGAGGCAGCGATGTACTCCGCTTCGCATGTAGAATCAGCTACCACGCTTTGCTTGGAACTGTACCAGCTAACCGCACCCCCATTAAGAATAAATACGTATCCGGTTTGCGACTTAGAGTCATCCGGATCAGTGTCAAAGCTTGCATCGACGTAACCCTTTACGACGAGCTCTTGATCACCTCCATAAACGAGAAACATGTCCTTAGTCCTTTTCAGGTGCTTCAGGATATTCTTGACCGCCGTCCAGTGTTCCATTCCTGGATCACTTTGAAACCTTCCGGCCATACTTATGGCAAGGCTGACATCGGGTCTTGTGCACAGCATTGCATACATGATAGATCCTATGGCTGAAGCATAGGGGATGACACTCATCTTTTCTCTATCTTCTGCAGTCACTGGGCATTGAGTCTTACTCAACTTCACACCTTGCAAAACAGGCAAGAACCCCTTCTTGGACTGATCCATTTTGAACTTCTTCAAAATCTTATCAAGGTATGTGCTTTGTGAAAGTCCTATTAAGCGTCTCGATCTATCTCTATAGATCTTGATGCCTAATATGAAAGCAGCTTCTCCTAGGTCCTTCATTGAAAAACTCTTGTTCAAATATTCCTTTACGCTTTCCAGCATTTCTATATTGTTTCCAATCAGCAATATGTCATCCACATATAATATTAGAAACGCTATAGAGCTCCCACTCACTTTCTTGTAAATACAAGCTTCTCCGTAAACTTGTATAAACTCGAACGCTTTGATCACCTCATCAAAACGAAGATTCCAACTCCGAGATGCTTGCACCAGTCCATAAATGGATCGCTGGAGTTTGCAAACTTTGTCAGCATTCTCTGGATCGACAAAACCTTCTGGTTGCATCATATACAACTCTTCCTTAAGGAAACCGTTAAGGAACGCTGTTTTGACATCCATCTGCCAAATTTCATAATCGAAAAAGGCAGCTATTGCTAACATGATTCTGACGGACTTAAGCATCGCTACGGGTGAGAAGGTCTCATCGTAGTCAACTCCTTGAACTTGTGAAAAACCCTTTGCCACAAGTCGAGCTTTATAGACGGTGACATTACCGTCCGCGTCCGTCTTCCTCTTAAAGATCCATTTGTTCTGAATGGCCTTACGCCCTTCAGGTAATACTTCCAAAGTCCATACTTTGTTTTCATACATGGATCCCATCTCGGATTTCATGGCCTCTAACCACTTCTCGGAATCCGGGCTCATCATCGCTTCTCCATAGCTCGTAGGTTCATCGTTGTCTAACAACATGATGTCTAAGACAGGGTTGCCGTACCACTCGGGAGCAGTACGCGTCCTTGTCGACCTACGAGGTTCGATAGCAACTTGATCCAAAGCTTCATGATCATCATCATTAACTTCCTCTTCAGCTAATGTAGGCTCCACAGAAACAACTTTCTGCGCTGCGCTACTCTCAGGTTGAAGTAAAGGTTCAACAACCTCATCAAGTTCTATCTTCCTCCCACTCAATTCTTTCGAGAGAAACTCTTTCTCAAGAAATGTTCCGTTTTTAGCGACAAACACTTTGCCCTCGGATCTGAGGTAGAAGGTATACCCAATTGTCTCTTTTGGGTATCCTATGAAGACGCATTTCTCCGCTTTGGGTTCCAGCTTTTCAGGCTGAAGCTTTTTGACATAAGCATCACATCCCCAAACTTTAAGAAACGACAGCTTTGGCTTCTTGCCAAACCAAAGTTCATATGGCGTCGTCTCAACGGATTTCGATGGTGCCCTATTTAAAGTGAATGCAGCTGTCTCTAATGCATAACCCCAAAACGATAGTGGCAAATCGGCAAGAGACATCATAGATCGCACCATATCTAATAAGGTTCGATTACGACGTTCGGACACACCATTACGCTGTGGTGTTCCAGGCGGTGTCAATTGTGAAACAATTCCACACTGTCTTAAGTGACTGCCAAACTCATAACTCAGATATTCTCCCCCTCGATCAGATCGTAGGAATTTAATCTTCTTGTTACGATGATTCTCAACTTCACTCTGAAATTGTTTGAACTTTTCAAATGTTTCAGACTTGTGTTTCATTAAGTAAATATACCCATATCTACTTAAGTCATCAGTGAAGGTGAGAAAATAACGATAACCACCGCGCGCCTCAATACTCATCGGACCGCACACATCAGTATGTATGATTTCCAATAAGTCACTTGCCCGTTCCATTGTTCCAGAGAACGGCGTTTTAGTCATCTTGCCCATGAGGCATGGCTCACATGTGTCAAGTGATTCAAAATCAAGTGACTCCAAAAGTCCATCAGCATGGAGCTTCTTCATGCGTTTTACGCCAATATGACCTAAACGGCAGTGCCACAAGAAAGTGGTATTATCATTATCAATTCTACATCTTTTGGCATCAATGTTATGAACATGTGTATCATTACTATCGAGATTCAATAAGAATAAACCCCTTACATTGGGTGCATGACCATAAAAGATATTACTCATATAAATAGAACAACCATTATTCTCTGTTTTAAATGAGTAACCGTCTCGCAATAAACAAGATCCAGATATAATGTTCATGCTTAACGCAGGCACCAAATAACACTTATTTAGGTTCATCACTAATCCCGACGGTAATCGAAGAGCGAGCGTGCCGACGGCGATCACATCAACCTTGGAACCATTTCCCACGCGCATCGTCACTTCGTCCTTTGCCAGCCTCCGTCTATTCCGCAGTTCCTGTTTTGAGTTGCAAATATGAGCAACCGCACCGGTATCAAATACCCAGGCACTACAACGAGAGTTGGTAAGGTACACATCAATAACATGTATATCATATATACCTTGTTTGTTGTTGGCCGCCTTCTTGTCAGCCAAATACTTGGGGCAGTTCCGCTTCCAGTGTCCAGTTCCCTTGCAATGAAAACACTCAGTTTCTGGTTTGGGTCCAGCCTTGGGTTTCTTCACGAGAGGAGCAACTGCTTTGCCACTCTTCTTAGAGTTACCCTTCTTACCCTTGCCATTTTTCTTGAAACTAGTGGTTTTATTGACCATCAACACTTGATGCTCCTTCTGAATTTCAGACTCAGCGACTTTCAGCATCGCAAACAGCTCGGCGACTGACTTGTTCATCCCGTGCATGTTATAGTTCAACACGAAGCTCTTGTAGCTAGGCGGCAATGATTGAAGAACTCTGTCAGTGATAGCCTCTGGCGGAAGGGGCATCCCTAACTCAGCCAGACGGGTGGAGTACCCAGACATTCTGAGCACGTGATCACTGATAGACCTGTTCTCCTCCATCTTGCAAGCATAGAATTTGTCGGAGATCTCATATCTCTCGATCCGGGCATTCTTCTGAAAGATAAACTTCAACTCCTGGAACATCTCATATGCTCCATGACGTTCAAAACGTCTTTGAAGTCCCGGTTCTAAGCCATACAACATTGCACATTGAACTATTGAGTAATCATCAGAACGAGCCTGCCAGGCGTTCACAACGTCTAGAGACTCAACTGGAGCGGGTGGATCACCAAGCGGTGCATCAAGGACATAAGCCTTCTGGGAAGCCGTAAGGATAATCCTTAGATTACGGGCCCAGTCCACAAAGTTACTTCCATCATCTTTCAACTTAGCTTTCTCTAGGAACGCATTAAAATTCAGGGGTGCTACTGCGCGAGCCATGATCTACAACATAAATATAGCAAAGACAACTTAGACTATTGTTCTAGATAATGAGTTTAGTTAATCATATTACTTAAAAACTCCCACTCAAATTGACATCCCTCCGATCATTCGAGTGTAACATGATCCAAATCCACCAACTCAAGTCCGATCATCACGTGAGTTGAGGTGGTTTCAATGGTGAACATCTTCATGTTGATCATATCTACTATATGACTCATGTTCGACCTTTCGGTCTCTTGTGTTCCGAGGCCATGTCTGTACATGCTAGGCTCGTCAAGTTTAACCCGAGTGTTCCGCACGTGTAACATGGCTTACACCCGTTGTATGCGAACGTAGAGTCTATCACACCCGATCATCACGGCGTGTCTCGAAACGACGAACTTTCGCAACGGTGCACACTTGGGGAGAACACAATTTATCTTGAAATTTAAGTGAGGGATCACCTTATAATGCTACCGTCGTCCTAAGCAAAATAAGATGCATAAAAGGATTAACATCACATGCAAATCATAAGTGACATGATATGGCCATGAACTTGTGCTTTTGATCTCCATCTCCAAAGCACCGGCATGATCTCCATCGTCACCGGCATGACACCATGATCTCCATCATCTTGATCTCCATCAACGTGTCGCCATAAGGTTGTCGCGCCGACTGTTGCTTCCACGACTATAGCTAACGTTTAGCGATAAAGTAAAGCATTACATAGCGCTTAATGATTGACACGCAGGTCATACAATAATTAAAGACAACTCTATGGCTCCTGCCAGTTGCCGTACTCATCGACATGCAAGTCGTGATATTCTATACAAAACATGATCATCTCATACATCACATATATCTCATCATGTAATTGGCCATATCACATCACAACATACCCTGCAAAAACAAGTTAGACGTCCTCTAATTGTTGTTGCAAATTTTACGTGGCTGCTACGGGTTTGCAAGAACCGTTCTTACCTACGCAAAACCACAACGTGGTGTAGTGATTGCTTTTTGATCTTCTAAAAGAACCCTCTTCATTGAACCGATTCAACTAAAGTGAGAGAGACAGACACCCGCCAGTCACCTTTATGCAACAAGTGCACGCAGCGGTAAAACCAGTCTCGCGTAAGCGTACGCGTAATGTCGGTCCGGGCCGCTTCATCTCACAATGCCGCTGAATCAAGTATCAACTAGTAACGGCAAGCAATATGTATACACCCACGCCCACAACTCGTTTGTGTTCTACTCGAGATCTCATCTACGCATAGACCTAGCTCATGATGCCACTGTTGGGGAACGTTGCATGGGAAACAAAAATTTTCCTACGCACACATAAGATCTATCCATGGTGATGAGCATCTACGAGAGGGAGAGTGAATCTACATACCCTTGTAGATCGCTAAGCGGAAGCGTTAATAAACGCGGTTGATGTAGTCGAACGTCTTCGCGATCCAAATCGCAGAGCGTCCCGCGATCCAATCACGATCCTTCCGATCTAGTGCCGAACGGACGGCACCTCCGCGTTCAACACACGTACGGCTTGATGACGCCTTCACCTCCTCGATCCAGCGAGCGATGGTGAAGTAGTGGTTGAGTTCCAGCAGCACGACGGCGTGGTGATGGTGGTGAGGAACAATCTCTGCAGGGCTTCGCCAAGCACTACGGAGATTATGACGGAGGAACTAGAGGGCTAGGGTTGCCGGCACACGGCTTGGGAAATCCTGATGTATCCCGTGTGCTAGCCCTGCCCCTCTATTTATATGTTGAGCCTTGGGGTCTAAACTTGGAGTAAAAGCCTCCTCCGGGTCGGTTTTGCCCGCACAAGGTCGGTTTGGCCCGCAGGAAAAGAGTCCAATTCGGACCCTGCCGAATCGTGCACAGCCGCGCACAAGCGGTAGTACCGCTTCACACAAGCGGTAGTACCGCTTGGGCGGTAGTACCGCTTTACACAAGCGGTAGTACCGCTCCGGCGGTAGTACCGCTTCACCAAGCGGTAGTACCGCTTACGCGGCAGCAAAACTACTTTTGCACTTTCCAATACCTTGTGGGCTTTATCCCTTTGGCTCATATAAAGTGTTGCTGCACCCGAACACTTCGGTAAACATCCGGAACCCCTTCCGGTGAACTCCGGAACCCTTCCAGAGATCAAAACACTATTATCACATATATCAATCTTTACCTCCGGACTACTCCGGAGATCCTCGTCATGTCCGGGATCTTATCCGGGACTCCGAACAACTTTCGGTCACCAACATAATAACTCAATTATACTAATCGTCACCAAACGTTAAGTGTGTAGACCCTGCGGGTTCGAGAACTATGTAGACATGACCGAGACACCTCTACGGCCAATAACCAATAGCGGGACCTGGATGCCCATATTGGCTCCTACATATTCTACGAAGATCTTTATCGGTCGAACCTCTATGTCAAGGATTCAGTTAATCCCGTATGCTGTTCCCTTTGTTCTTCGGTATGTTACTTGCCCGAGATTCGATCGTCGGTATCACTATACCTAGTTCAATCTCGTTACCGGCAAGTCTCTTTACTCGTTCCGTAATACAAGATCTCGTGGCTAACACTTTAGTCACATTGCTTGCAAGGCTCATTGTGATGTTGTATTACCGAGTGGGCCCTGAGATACCTCTCCGTCATACGGAGTAACAAATCCCAGTCTTGATCCATGCCAACCCAACAGACACCCTCGGAGATACCTGTAGAGCACCTTTATAGTCACCCAGTTACGTTGCGACGTTTGATACACACAAGGTATTCCTCCGGTGTTAGTGAGTTGCATGATCTCATGGTCAAAGGAACAGATACTTGACATGCAGAAAACAATAGCAATAAACTGACACGATCAAATGCTACGTTTACAGTTTGGGTCTTGTCCATCACATCATTCTCCTAATGATGTGATCCCGTTATCAAATGACATCTCATGTCCATGGCTAGGAAACCTTAACCATCTTTGATCAACAAGCTAGTCAACTAGAGGCTTACTAGGGACACAGTGTTGTCTATGTACCCACACATGTATTTGAGTTTCCAATCAATACAATTATAGCATGGATAATAAACAATTATCATTAACAAGGAAATATAATAATAACCAATTTATTATTGCCTCTAGGGCATATTTCCAACAAGGGACACCTAAGCAAAGCATTTAATGCGTTTGTCCTAAGTCGTCAGTGATAAGCATGATAACACTGTAGCAACTTTACACCTCCTGTATGCACTGTTTGCCACTATTGGTGACCCCTTTGACATATAAAAGGAGGCCCAAGGCATAGCTACGAAGTGAAGGGAGGACTTTCTGGCCCATTCTGCATGTGTAGCTGCTTCTTGAACACACTGTTCATCACAAGCGCTCCTGGAGCTTGGGCTTAAACACCCACAATAAACAAAAGCAGGAGTAGGGTTTTACGCTACTCAGCGGCCCGAACCTGGGTAAAAATCCCCGCGTTGATCGTTGGATCTGCTCTTTGTGTATATCGATTCCCCCAGCCGAACCAAAAGGGATCCAACCGATCCCATAGGTGTCGTATGCCGACACAATCTCACATATTCGCTACGAGCAAAAGCAATTCACCGCAGCCAACAAGGACCGATACACACAAAAACAAAATAGAAACAGCCCGGCAATACCACAACTTCTCGATCGGCCAAGCCTCGTGATCCAATTTAAGCACGTATTCCAAACCAGCAGCGCGCAATGATTCCAGGAAAAAAATCGTAGCCAGAGTAGGGAGTCGGCGAAACCTGGGCGGCGTCGACGAGGTTGTCGAGCTTGGCGGGCGGCGGGCGTTGGTCCTTCCTCTCCTTGTCGTGGTGGGGGAGGGCGAGGCCCCGGAACTTGCGCAATGGCGATTTCATCATCGAATCCAGAAACTATGGCCAATTCGTGCTCCGGTGATGATTCAAAGAGGGGAGAGGAGGGAGAAAGAGGAGGTTTGTTTCTTGTTTGACAGGATGGATTTCGGAAGACCAGAAATGGAGGAGGGAGAATACGATGTCTTCCTTTATGGAGATGCTACTGGTGTTTTGGGAACGGAAAATAATTGTAAACAATTTGGTCCAAGTTTGACCTGACGCAACCAGTTTGACCAGAAAAAAGAGAGAGAATATCCCTCGCTCAATAAATGGGAAGATGAGAACAAACTGTAAAACAATGGGCGGTGCTAGGCGTCGGTCGACCATTACGCGTGCTACTCGATCGAACAATTCTGCACTGGACCCCCTTTGCATCACCTGCTCCCTCCTGCCCACATCGCCGCTTCCCCGGCATCTCCTGCGCGCCGATGCACGCGCTTGGGGATAGATGATGGAGCTAAAGGAAGTAGAAGTGAAGAAGCCCTCAAAGAAAGATATGAACCTGTGCTTGTTAGCCTCCTGGATCAAGAGATACTTTCTAGATGATGGCAAAATCTGGAAACAGATTGTTGATGTAAAATATAGGACCTAGAGTCCTAATATTTTCACTTGTAGCTCTGTTGGAGCTTCCCCCTTCTGGAAAGGAGTAATGTGGGCTGCTAAAGCTGTTAAGTTTGGGTACTCCTGGAAGGTAGGCAATGGGAGGAGGGCTAGATTTTGGGAAGACCATTGGATAGGTGACACTTCTCTAGCTACCCAATACTGGGATTTGTACTCCATTGCTAATGAGCATAATCTGCCCATTTGTGATATTTGGGATGGGGTTCATCTGAAGGTCAGTTTCAGAAGGTGCTTCTCTCCTGAGATGTTACTCTCCTGGAACTCCCTTTTTAATTTGATCAGTAACTGTATTTTGACTGAGGAGGCAGACACCATTTACTGGAATTATGAGACTACAGGGATTTATACAGTTAAATCCTTTTATAAAATTATCAATTTCAGGGGTTGTGTGCCTGGTCATGTTCCTGATATCTGGAACATTAAAATTCCTTCTAGATTTCAGATTTTTCTCTAGTTACTAGCTAATAATAAGCTTCTTACCAGGGATAACCTGCAAAAAAGATAGCATACCTAATGGATCCTGCCTTTTTTGCACTGATCCTGAATCTTGCCACCATTTATTTTTATGTTGTGTTGTTTCTAAGGAAGTTTGGAGAGTTGTTGCTGGGATTACTAACACCAATTCTGTTCTAAACATATCATCTTTGCTAGAGTGGTTGTCTAGTAATTCCAACACTGCTGTGAAGGTTACTTTTGTAGCGACTCTCTGGGCTATCTAGATAGTTAGAAATGACATGTGTCATGTTGCCAAATTTGAATTTCATTTCTTTTGGCATTATTTTCTTCTAACTTTTGGGGTGTCATGTTACCTCCTCTCATACTTTTTTTATCAAAGTATATGGTCAGGAATTTTTGAAATGAAATTCAAATGCCAGTTTGAAATGAATTCAAATTCAAACAGAAACTCAATTGCCTCTGAAATTTCAATTTCCACCCCAATTCAAACAAAATGCAATAGATGCTTAGCTATAATTGTAAAACATTCCAAATTGAAAATTTGGGATGTTACAAACCTACCCACCTTAAGATGAATCTCGCCCTCGAGATTCGGGTTGTCTAGAAAATAGGTGCGGGTGGTCTCGACGGAGGTCTTCCTCTCGCTCCCAGGTGGCTTCCTCCTCAGAGTGGTGACTCCACAGAACCTTGCAAAACTTGATGATCTTCCTGTGGGTAACTCTATTTGCAGTCTCAAGAATCTTGATGGGTTTCTCCTCATAAGTCAGATCACTGTCAAGCTGTATGGCCTCTAGGGGCACTGTGTCTCTCAAAGGAATGTCAGCCATGTCAGCATGGCACTTCTTCAGCTGGGAAACATGAAAAACATCGTGAACTCCTGACAATCCTTCCGGCAATTCTAGCTTGTATGCAACTTCTCCTCTGCGTTCAAGAATTTGGTATGGGCCTATGAATCTGGGTGCTAACTTTCCTTTAACACCAAACCTCTTGATTCCTCAAAGTGGAGACACGCAGAGATATGCTCGGTCTCCCACTTCGTACGTTACCTCCTTGCGTTTACTATCGGCATAACTTTTCTGTCTCGACTGAGCTATCTTGAGTCTGTCACGAGTCAACTTGACCTTCTCTTCAGAGTCTCTGATAAGATCGGGACCAAAAAGTTTTCGGTCTCCAACACCATCCCACAACAATGGTGTTCTGCACCTCCTTCCGTATAGAGCTTCGAAAGGGGCCATCTTCAAACTGGTATGATAGCTGTTGTTGTACGAGAACTTTGCGTATGGTAAATTTTCATCCCAGCTAGCTCCATTGTCTAGCGCACAAGCTCTCAACAAGTCTTCCAGAATCTGGTTGACTCTCTTGGTCTGTCCATCTGTCTGTGGATGAAAAGCTGTACTGAACTCCAGCCTCGTACCCAAAGTTTCATGTAACTGATTCCAAAACTTTGAGGTAAATTGTGTTCCTCTATCTGACACGATACTCCTCGGAGCTCCATGCAGACATACGATCCTGGTCATGTATATCTTGGCTAACTTATCACTTGTATATGTGGTCTTCACGGGAATGAAGTGAGCTACCTTGGTCAAGCGATCAACCACTACCCAGATAGAATCATATCCTGATCGGGTCCTGGGTAATCCTGTGATGAAGTCCATTCCAAGTTTATCCCATTTCCACTCGGGTATTGGCAAAGGTTGAAGTAACCCTGCTGGTTTCTGATGTTCTGCTTTTACTCGCTGACAAACATCGCATATTGCTACATGCTCGGCAATATCCTTCTTCATACCTGTCCACCAGAAACTTTTCTTCAAGTCCAGATACATCTTGGTGTTGCCTGGGTGTATCGAGTATGGTGAATCATGGGCCTCCTGAAGTATCAACTTCCTGAGTTCTGGATCATTGGGCACATAGATACGATCCTCACGAAAACCTTTAGCTTTTCGTGTACTCATCCTTTCCTTTATCTCTGCAATTTCTTTGTTCGTCTTCTGGGCTTCACGGATTCTTCCCGTCAGAGTGGACTGCATCTCCAGTGTGGCAACATATCCTCTCAGAACTATCTCCAGTCGGAGATCTTTGAGATCGTCGGCTAACTCCTGGGGTAATCCTCCTGCTATGAGAGTATTCATGTAGCTATTATGGCTCAAGGCATCTGCTACAACATTTGCTTTCCCTGGGTGATAATGCAATCTCATGTCATAGTCCTTGATCAACTCTAGCCATCTCCTATGTCTGAGGTTCAACTCCTTCTGCGTGAAAATGTACTTCAAGCTCTTATGATCCGTGTAAACATCAGAACTATTTCCGACAAGGAAATGTCTCCAGGTCTTGAGTGCGTGCACTACGGCTGCTAACTCCAAATCATGTGTGGCATAGTTCATCTCATGAGGCCGTAGCTGTCTGGAGGTATAAGCTACAACCTTTCCTTCCTGCATGAGCACTCCTCCGAGTCCTTGACGAGAAGCATCGCAATATACCTGGTAATCCTTGCGTATGTCCGGCAAAATTAGCACTGGGGCTGTAACCTAACATTTCTTCAGCTCCTGAAAACTGGCTTCACAATCCTCGGTCCAATTGTACTTAGTTTCCTTCTTTAACAGCTCCGTCATGGGTTTAGCAATCTTGGAGAAATTCTCAATAAACCTCCGGTAGTATCCTGCAAGTCCGCGAAAACTGCGGATCTCCTTGACTGAGGTAGGTGACTTCCATTTGGTGATAGCTTCAACCTTTGTGGGGTCGACTATTATTCCTTCTCCTGAAATAACATGTCTGAGGAATCTGAATTCCTTCAACCAAAATTCACATTTGCTGAACTTGGCATATAACTGATGTTCTCGGAGTTTCTCCAGAACTAGACGCAAGTGCTCCTTGTGTTCTTCCTCGCTCTTGGAGAAAACCAATATGTCATCGATGAACACCAGGACAAACTTGTCCAGATATTCCATAAATACCTTCTTCATCATACTCATAAAATATGCAGGGGCATTAGTCAATCCAAATGACATGATGGTATACTCATATAAACCATACATTGTGGTGAAAGCTATTTTGGGTATATCCTGTTCACGAATCTTCAACTGATGATACCCTAATCGGAGATCGATCTTGGAGAATACTCTGGCTCCAACCAGCTGATCAAACAAATCATTAATCATCGGCAAAGGGTACTTGTTCTTGATCGTCACCTCATTCAGCGCACGATAATCTACAATCATTCTCAAGGTTTTATCTTTCTTCTCTACCAAAAGAACTGGGGCTCCCCAAGGTGACGAGCTTGGGTGAATATATCCTTTCTCCAATAACTCCTTGATCTGCTTCTTGATTTCTTCCAAATCATTAGCGGGCATCCGATAGGGTCTCTTGGATATTGGGGCTGTCCCTGGCAACAATTCAATCAGGAACTCAATCTCCCTGTCCGGTGGCATGCCTGGAAATTCCTCCGGAAATACATCGGGGAAGTCTTTCACTACTGGCACATCCTCCTGGACAACTCCCATGAGGGAATTTACTCGAGTATTCTTTGGTGTGTGCCTGGATACATACTTGATCCTCTTCTGCTCCGGGGTGGTGAGCAAAATCGTCTTGCGGGCACAGTCGATGTTTCCTTCATACTTCGTTAACCAATCCATGCCTAGGATTACGTCCAATCCCTGGGACTCCAATATTATGAGGTCTGCGGGAAACTCATGATTTCCAATGTTGAGGGTCGAGTGACAACCTAAGCCTGCCGTCATCTCACCTCCTAGGGAACTGACCTGAAGAGGGCTCCTAAGGGTTCTAGTGGGCAACCCGTACTTTTCCACAACTACCCTTGATATGAATGAATGCGATGCACCAGAATCAAAAAGTACCAATACTGGACGTGAATTTAATAAGAACTTACCAACAACTGTCTTGAACTGATCATAAACCTCCTCCACATCAAGGTGGTTCACATGAGCACGGGGAAAAGGATTGGGCTTCTTGGTTGCTGAGTTTCCGTTGCCGTTGCCGTTTCCATTTCCTTGCTTGGCCTCGGGGCATTCGGTGGCATAATGTCCCATCTTCTGGCACTTGAAACAGGTAATATGACTCAGATCCTTCTGAGCCGGAGCGGGACGGTGCTGACTGCCATTGCCTCCATTTCCATTCTTGAAGTTGTTGTTGTTGTGACGATTGTTCCCGTTTCCTCCATGGTTATGTCCTCCATGATTATGTCCTCCATGGGTGTGGTGAGTGTGTCCTCCTGATCCAGTGTTTCCCGAGTACGGAGTGTAGCGGGGCTTCTGCTGAGCTCCAGAGCTGTACTTTCCCTGTCCGTACTTCCTCTTACGGCTATCAATCTGCTGCTGCTTGCCTTCAAGAATGATGGCCTTGTCTACCAGCTCCTGTTAGTTGTTGAAGGTAGCCACCATCAGCTGCATTCCCAGTTCATCATTGAGTCCTTCCAGAAATTTCTCCTGCTTTGCGGCATCTGTGGCCACATCATCTGGGGCATAGCGAGCTAACTAACTGAACTCGTCCACGTACTGTGCCACAGTACGGTTCCCCTGGCGTAAGTTGCGGAGTTCACGCTTCTTCAAACTCATGGCACCAGCTGAGACATGAGCGGTGCGGAAGGCCTGCTGAAATTGATACCAGGTAACTGTGGCAATGGGGAAAGTGGCGGTATAGTTCTCCCACCAAGCGGCTGCGGGTCCATCAAGCTGATGTGCGGCAAAGCGCACCTTCTCCGCATCCATGCATCCAGTAGTTACTAGCTCCCTTCCGATCTTGCGGAGCCAATCATCAGCAACAATCGGCTCGGTGCTGCTAGAGAACACCGGTGGATTCAACCTCAGGAAACGGGTCAGGTTGTCGACATGTGGTGGTGGGGGTGGATTGTTGTGGTTGCCTTGGTTCTGGATCAACATCTGCATCAGTGCATTCTGCTGTTGGATCAGCTGAGTGAGCTCCGGTGGGAAGTTGAATCCGGGGTCACGTCTCGGAGGCATCTGATGTTTTAGAGTGGATGAGAATTAGAATAGAACAAGGGTCTAAAGATAAAAATATCACTGCTCATATGCATGCAACAATCATTATCACACCAATCATTCATTTATTCAACTCAATCATGGTTCAAACTCAGAATACAAGTCTTACGACAAATCAAAAACATCAGCCTAATCGATCAACGAGAAAATAAAAATAACATGGCGGTCATGACTAAGTGTCTCCTCAGAACTCCATGGTGGTGCATCCTCCGGTGGTGCGTCTTCCATTGGTGCGTCTTCTCTTGGGGCGTCCTTCAGTGGTGCTCTCCTCATAGTCCTCATCATTGCTCACTAAGGGTCCATCGGCACCATTTGGATAAAGGTCTTCTCCCAGGTCCATCTTCTATTCCACTGTGGCAATATAAGTCTTCAAGTTCTGGATCCTCTCCAGAAAGTCCTTGACTTCCTCCTCATGCTCCTCGTGGTCTTCGCGCGCTTTGTCCTCCAAATCCAGTTCACGGAACAACTGCTTCCTGAATGTCTTCGTGCTTCTGCGCATCTGAACCTCCAGAGTCCTGATGTGAGCCTCCAGGTCTTGGATAAATGAGAGGATAGAGTCATCATTCACGGTGCGCACGATCTCTCCATCTGCAGTTCTGCGGGAGATCATGGTGAAGTCTGATCTGATGAGCTCGGCCCTGTACTCCTCCCGGATGTGTCCAAGTGCATGATGAATAGCTATGTTCCTCCCGAGGATCCAAGTGGGGGAAGTAAACTGGAAGTCAATGGGCGCCGAGAGTCTTCCGAAGGTCCTCCCTGGTATGTGCACCACAATCCTATAGCGGGTGTCCGTCGGAAGTGCCATGGTAGGAGTCCCGGTGATGGAAGGCAGAGTAATCTTCAACTCCCTGATGATCTGAACCAGCTGCTTGCCGAAAGGCATCGTCTCATCCGGCTGGCAAAACTCCGGCAGCAGGACTGGGGTGAACTCGGCGGCCATCTAAAATGTTGAAATCGGGGAGAAGTCAGAAATGAACAGGGGAGAATTACGGAAAAATAAAAACATAAAATAATGTAATTTCTTCCTATGGCTTTCTGATCCTAGGGGTTACGTCCTACGGTCAGCGTGTGCTCTGATACCATCTCTGTAATGACACAACCCGAAAACGGTCAAGTCTCTGTGTATCTGTACCATCCCAAGATCATGCTGGCACACACAGTACATTGATGAAAATATCAAAGTTCAATCACACCTGATTTATTACATCGAATCTCATATCGAGCCTTTATTACATCAGAATAAATTCGGCCGAAAGCCAACTCATGAGATAAACTACTGCGGAAGCGTAGACGAAAAGCGAGTCCATCCGACTCCAAAGGGCAATCACCGAGCGTAGATCGTAGCCTCACTCCTGGTCGGAATAAACCTCTGCAACATGAGATGTTGCAGCCGTGTAGGTCAGCATTTTGAATATGCCGGCAAGTCACAGAAAGAAAACAATAATAAATGGCTATCACTATATGCAATTTTGGCTGTGGGGCTCTAAGTTTAAGTTTTTGCGAAAAGCAAAATTTTCCCTACAACAAAAGGACTTGCTTGCATTTACTACAAAATATTTGTTGTTAATGAGATGGTTCCGCCAACCAGTGTCTCATACCCGAATTCATTATTAACCCAACAATTAATTAATTATGATTGGTGTTGAGAGTTCTAAATAAGTCCAATTCCAGAGGCTCAAATGTCCGTAACCGGGGACACGGCTAATCGATTAGGTTTTCCACTCTGCAGAGTCTTGTGCACTTTACCCGCAAGAATCGTTCCCTCCTTTATGTCCTCGCACTGCATGGTGTTTGAAGACGGGACGAACGAAACATGGTCTTCCGTAGAGTTCCTCTGGGACACTGCCGGTGCCCATCCATTTCCTACCGTTCTTCTACATCTGCTGGCATCATCCGTCCAGAGTCACGCCTAGGGTCGACCAAGCCAGAGCCCATAGTGACTTGCGGCTGCATAGGTAAGCTTCCGGTCAAGGTATATCCATCCGTCTCTTCGTGGCTGGGTGAAGCTTTCCACAAGATGTCATGGCGCTTCTCCATGCATCCCTGGGTCAACCACTGGGTACTCCAGGGTACCCTTCCATCCGTCCTCCACCCAATAGTGAATTGAAGTCCGTCTTGAGATCTTGAAGTCTTGGGGTTGTAGTCATCAACTTAACTCTCACAACTCCCATGTAATTCACTCAACCAACTCCGTCTACGAAGCATAGCAAAATAACTACAACGTTCCCGGGCATTGGTAACATGGGGATTTGGGTTCAGCCTACCACATGATACTACTCAAGAACATAACTCAAATTCACCTACTTGCATGCATGGTGGGGAGGATAACAACTAATGCAATAAAAATCATAGGTAATAAAATACATGATCAAATGACTTGCCTTGGTGACGATCTTCAAACTCTAAAGACTCGTAGTAACAAGCCTTGCACTCCGGATAATCTATCGAAACAAACAAGACATACATAAGCACACCATCATACAAATGATACTACAACAGCAGGTAAAACTAATATTAACACAATCATTGAAACACACAAAGAAAACCAAAACAAAACCAAAGAAAGCAATAAAACTCAATGCAAAGTCTTCTACAAGTAAAACAAGCTACAAAATAAGTTTCTGCCACTAATACAATTTTAACAGAACAAAAATAAAGTTTTTAGTAAATAACAGAAAGAAAAACACAACGAAAATTTTATGCAAAAAGAATCATATTAAAATCATTTGTAAAACTCCTATAATGATCAAAACAAGTTTTCTAGTAAGATAAAGGAAATAAAATACACAAAAATATATTTTTTTACTACAAATAAAATAGCTACTGATAACTTAACAGAAACAAAAAGGAGTACATCAAAATAACTAAATAAAACAATTTAAAGCAATTAAAATTAAAAGAAATAACACAAAAACTATAAAACAGTAAAACAGTACTGTTTTCGTAAAAACCTAATTTTAAGTAATCATAAAATTCACCAATTAATTTATACTGATAAACAAAGTCACAAAGAACCAGCAGCAAAAAGAATCACTCAAAAATATTGTTCCTAGCTCAAAATATTACCAATCTAGTGATTCAAGCAAATTTCATGCAAATTCAAATTCAAACCTTCAATTCTAGTCAAACTTGATATCTACAGAAACTTCATAAAATTTCTAATCTAATGCAAAAAGAATCATCTAAAAATACTAAAAATCCTAATTGATATGAATTTTCTAAAACAGGAACTATTCTGTTTTTAAAAACAGAAACGAAAAAAAAAACTATAGTTCGGACGGTGCTACGTGGCGGGCTACGAGTGGCTAGGAGGGCGTTTGACAGAAGGAAATCCGGCGGATGGCCGATCTGTAACGAAAATGATCCGGTGAACAATAAAAAAAAACAGCTGCTAATCTACGCCGTCGTTCCAGATCGGACGGATACTGGCCTGTCCGCCGCTCGGGCTAAACGGCGAACGTCCACTAATTAACACATACCGATTCGCAAAATAAAATAATAATAAAAAACTAAAACAATCTAATCTGAACCGTTGCTCGAAGATCTAACGGCAGAGGGGATGCTGGGCTTACAGAGGAGGGGACGAACGACGACGACGGCGAGGTTGGTTCGGGCGACGATGGTCGGTGACGGTGACGGAGGTGTCGGGCGGGTGCGGTGGAGTGAGACGAGGTCGGGGGTGTTCTTGATGAAGATCGGGGACAACGGAAGCGACTGCGGCGAGCTCGACAAAGCTCCTGTGGCCCGAGAGCTCCGGCGAGGGCGTGCGAGGACGAGTCGCTCTCTGTAGATGACAACGACGGGCAAAAAAGTGTCAAAGGGGAGCGTGGAGTCGGGCTAGGCCGATGGCCGGAACTAGAGAGGCTGGGGAAGCTCACCGGTGACGTATGCGACGGCGAAATGGCGGCGGTCGGCGAGATCGATTCTGCGAGGGCGACGAATGTGGGGGGTTTTGGCGAGGGTTTTCGAAGGGGATCGAGAGAGGAGGGGTGAGGGTATTTATAGGGCAATGACTTGGGGTAGGAGTCGAAACGGGATCGCGATCCCGGGAGAGTCGGACGCGGCGGCGGCGTCGGGTGGTGGCGAGATACGGGCACGTCTGTTGCGGGGAGGAAGACGGGCGTGGGTCCCGGTGGCAGCGGGTGCGGGGGGAGGCGGTGCGGGTCGATTGACCGAGCGGGAGGGGCTTCGGGCGGGGCAGGCCGCGGGTGGCTGGTGGTGGGCTGCGGCCAGAGAGAGAGATGGGCCGGCTGGCCTGGCGCCTGGCTGGCGCCGGCTAAGGTTTTCTCTTTTTTTTTTGAATTTAGCAGAGAGAGAAAATAAATACTAGGAAAGAAAATAAAAATATAATATATACTTATTATAAACCAAAATGATCATAAAAAAAAATCCTAAATGATGGACTATTTTTCAGAGGCAAAAATAGAAACTTTATAGAAACATTTTTTTTTGAAATTCCAAATAAAACCAAATTTGAATTTCATTTCTTTTGGCATTATTTTCTTCTGACTTTTGGGGTGTCATGTTACCTCCTCTCATACTTTTTATCAAAGTATATGGTCAGGAATTTTTGAAATGAAATTCAAATGCCAGTTTGAAATGAATTCAAATTCAAACAGAAACTCAATTGCCTCTGAAATTTCAATTTCCACCCCAATTCAAACAAAATGCAATAGATGCTTAGCTATAATTGTAAAACATTCCAAATTGAAAATTTGGGATGTTACATGCCCAGTGCCAGTTGCTGTTTTTTGCTTGTTTTTGGTTTTTCAGGAAATCAGTACCAAACAAAGTCCAAATGCCACGAAACTTTTTGGAGATTTTTTCTGGACAAAAGAGACCCTGGAGACTTGGAGAGGAGGCCAGAAGCTTCACGAGGCCTCCACAAGGCAACAGGGCGCGGCCCCGGGGGGGCACCCTGATGCCTTGTGGGCCCCTCGTGGCTCCTTTTGACCTAATTCCACTTCTATAAATTCTCAAATATTCGGAAACCATCAGAGAGCCACCCCGAATAACTTTTACGCTGCCGCAAGCCTCTGTTCTTCAGCGATCCCATTTGGAGGCCTTTTTCGGTACTCTGCCATAGGGGGAATCGATCACGGAGGGCTTCTTCATCAACCTTGCTGCCCTTCCGATGATGTGTGAGTAGTTTACCACAGACCTATGGGTCCATAGCTAGTAGCTAGATGGCTTCTTCTCTCTCTTTGATCTTCAATACCATGTTCTCCTCGATGTTCTTGGAGTTCTATCTGATGTAATCTTCTTTTGTGGTGTGTTTGTTGGGATCCGATGAATTGTGAGTTTATGATCAGATTATTCATGAGAAATATTTGAGTCTTCTCTGAACTCTTTTATGCATGATTGTTATAGCTTTGTATTTCTCTCCGATCTATCGATTTGGTTTTGCCAACTAGATTGGTTTATCTTGCAATGGGAGTGGTGTTTTATGATGGGTTCAATCTTGCGGTGCTCAATCCCAGTGACAGAAAGGGACATGACACATATTTGTAATATTTCCATTAAGGATAAAAAGATGGTGTTTAATCATATTGCTTGAGTTTACTTCGTCTACATCATCATATTTAATACCCTAGATGCATGCTGGATAGCGGTCGATGGGTGGAGTAATAGTAGTAGATGCAGGCAGGAGTCGGTCTACTTGTCTCGAACGTGATGCCTATATACATGATCATTGCCATCAATCCGTCATAATTATTTTCTTTTCTATCAATTGCCCAACAGTAATTTGTTTACCCACCGTATGTTCTGCGTTCGAGAGAGAAGCTTCTAGTGAAAACTATGGCCCCCGGGTCTATCTTTATCATATATTAAAATCCAAAAATACCTTGCTGCAATTTATTTACTTTTATTTTATTTTGCAATTTATATTTCTATCTATCACTGTCAGAATTAATCCTTGCAAATAACCGCTAAGAGGATTGACAACCCTCTTATTTGCGTTGGGTGCAAGTGTTTGCTTTTGTGTGTATAGGTGCTGCTAAAGGATTTTGTGTGGTTCTCCTACTGGATTGATAACCTTGGTTCTTAACTGAGGGAAATACTTATCTCTACTATACTGCATGATCCTCTCCTCTTCGGGGAAATACCAATGCAGTCTACAAGTAGCAAGAAGAATTTCTGGCGCCGTTGCCGGGGAGACATCACCAAAATTATCAAGTATCTTCGCACAAACTATCATTGACTTGCATTTATTTTATTTGCATTTGCCTCTCGTTTTCATCTCACCCACTTCTAAAACAAATTGACAAAAACACAAAAATATTTTCATTTGCTTGTTTGCTAGTTTGTTTGCTTCGTTGTGATGTCTCAAGAAAACACAAAATTGTGTGACTTTTCCAATACTAATAATAATGATTTTATTCGTACTCCTATTGCTCCTCCCGCCACTAGTGCGGAGTCGTGTGCCATTAATGCTGCCTTGCTTAATCTTGTTATGAAAGAACAATTTTCTGGTAGTCCTAATGAAGATGCTGGATCCCATCTAAATACTTTCGTTGAACTTTGTGATATGCAAAAGAAGAAAGATGTGGATAATGATATTGTCAAATTGAAGTTATTTCCATTCTCACTACGAGATCGTGCTAAAACTTGGTTTTCATCCTTGCCTAGAAATAGTATTGATTCTTGGGATAAGTGTAAGGATGCTTTTATTGCCAAGTATTTTCCTCCCGCTAAGATTATTTATTTAAGAAATCAAATTATGAATTTTAAGCAACTTGAGCATGAGAATGTTGCGCAATCTTGGGAGAGAATGAAATTAATGATAAGAAATTGCCCAACACATGGTTTAAGCTTATGGATGATCATACAAAATTTCTACGCGGGACTAAACTTTGTTTCTAGAAATTTGCTAGACTCTACCGCAGGTGGTACTTTTATGAAAATTATAGTGGGAGAAGCTACAAAACTTCTTGATAATATTATGACAAATTATTCTCAATGGCACACTGAAAGAACTCCAACTGGTAAGAAGGTAAATTATGTTGAAGAAATTAATACTTTGAGTGATAAGATGGATGCTCTTATGAAATTGGTTGCTAGTAAAAGTGCTCATATTGATCCTAAGTATGTGCCATTATCTACTTTTATTGAGCAAAATAATGATGCTATTGATGTGAATTTCGTTTCTAGAAATAATTTCAACAACAATGCTTATAGGGGTAATTTCAATCCTAGACCGTTTCCTGGAAATTCCTCTAATAATTATGGTAATTCCTATGGTAATCCATATAATAATAATAATAATAATAATAATAATAATAGGATACTCTCTGATCTTGAAAGTAATATTAAAGAATTTATTAATTCTCAAAAGATTTTCAATGCTATGGTAGAAGAAAAATTGAATAGAGTTGATGAAATGTCTAGGAACATGGATAGAATTGCTCATGATGTGGAAAATCTCAAGATTAAAATTTTGCCACCTAAGCATGATATAAATGAGTCTATTAAAGCTATCTATGTCTCCATTAATGAAAGTAAAGAAAGGACCGCTAGGTTGAGAGCTAAGCGGGAATTCTTAGAAAAAAGCCATTCCACCCGGTTTCTATCGTAGTAATGATGAAGATATAAAAATGATTGGTGTCTCACCTATTGAATCTTTATTTAGTAACATAAAACTTGATGAAAAAGGGACTGAAGATGAGTCAAGTTTAGCTAGAGGGCATCCCAATTGTTTGGAGGGTGATGATCTTAATGATAAAAATGAAAAAAGTGGGTTTGGTGAGGTCAAAACTTTAAATAGTGATGTGCCCACTACTTTGGATTACAAGGACTCTAATTATGATAATTGTTATTTAATTGAGTGTATTTCCTTGATGCAATCCATGATTAATTCACCTAATGCATATGAACAAAATAAAGCTTTTACTAAACATATTGTAAAAGCTATGATAAAAGCTCATGAAGAAAAACTTGAGTTAGAAGTTTCAATTCCTAGAAAATTACAAGATGAATGGGAACCTACTATTAAAGTCAAAATTAAAGATTATGAATGTAATGCTCTATGTGATCTTGGTGCTAGCGTTTCCACTATACCAAAATCTTTGTGATGTGCTAGGTCTCACCGATATGGATCCTTGTTCCCTTAATTTACATCTTGCGGATTCCACTATTAAAAAACCATTGGGTAGAATAAATGATGTGCTTATTCTCGCTAATATAAATTATGTACCTGTGGATTTTATTGTTCTTGATATTGAATGCAATCCGTCTTGTCCTATAATACTTGGTAGGCCTTTCCTACGAACCATAGGTGCTATTATTGATATGAAAGAAGGTAATATAAGATTTCAATTTCCATTAAAGAAAGGGATGGAACACTTCCCTAGAAAGAGAATTAAGCCACCATATTAATCTATTATGAGGGCCACCTATGGAATTAATTTGAAGGATGACAACACTTGAAACTATGCATTATGCCTAGCTAGGGGCATAAAACAATAGCTCTTGTTGGGAGGCAACCCAATGAATAAAATAATTTTTTGTTTTACCTTCTATTTTTGTGTGTTTACACAATTATGGCCTCTATTATGATTGTGTTTTTATATTTTAATTAGTGTTTGTGCCAAGTAATCCCTTTGGGATGATTTGGAAGATAGTATGATTGATGCTGTTGGAAAACAGAAACTTTTGCGTTCAGTGCTGGAATTTTATTTTTTGCTGGAGAGAGATAAACTCTGAATTTTTCTCATAGTATTTATATATGAATTTCACACGTTTTCCTAATTTTTTAGAATTTTTGGACTTACAGAAGTATGATGTTAATTCAGATCTTTACAGACCGTTCTGTTTTAGACAGATTCTGTTTTGTTGCATAGTTTGCTTATTTTGATGAATCTATGGATCGTATCGGGGGGTATGAGTCATGGAGAAGTTGGAGTACAGTAGAATTATTCCAATATTAAATATGAATCAATTTACAACAACACCTAAAGTTTAAGATTTATTTTTTATACAAACGAATCTCACGAGGTTTCTGTTGAGTTTTGTGTGCTGAAGTTTTCAAGTTTTGGGTGAGACTACGATGGATAAAGGAATAAGGAGCGGCAAGAGCCTAAGCTTGGGGATGCCCAAGGAACCCCAAGGGAATCTTCAAGGAAGACTCAACCATCTAAGCTTGGGGATGCCCCGGATGGCATCCCCTCTTTCGTCTACAATCTATCGGTAACTCACTTGGAGCTATATTTTTATTCATCACATGATATGTGTTTTACTTGGAGCGCCTTATGCTATAGTTTGTTTGCTTTTGAGTTTGTCACAATCATCTTTTATGAACGCACCTTTTTGAGAGGGACACACATTATTTGTGATTTGTTAGAATACTCTATGTGCTTCACTTATATCTTTTGAGCTAGGCAGTTGCTCTAGTGCTTCACTTATATCTTTTAGAGCACGGCGGTGGTTATATTTTAAAGAAATAGTTGAACTCTCATGCTTCACTTATATATTTTTGAGAGTCTTATGAATAGCAATGGTAATATGCATGGGTTATGAATTTGGTCCTAATATGATAGGTATTCAAGAGGGATATAATAAAAACTTTCATGTAGATCACTGAATATGATAAGATTCCTTGCAATAGTTTTACGATATTAAGATGGTAATATGTGGGAGGCACTAGTAGATAATTGTGGTTTAGTAAGAATATTGGTGTTAAGGATTGTGATTCCCGAAGCATGCACGTATGGTCTGTCGTTATGCTGAGAAGTTGGAGCATGATTTATTATTGATTGTCTACCTTATGAGTGGCAGTCGGGGACGAGCGATGGTCTTTTCCTACCAATCTATCCCCCTAGGGGCATGCATAGTAGTACTTTGCTTCGTGGGCTAATAAACTTTCGCAATAAGTATGTGAGTTCTTTATGACTAATGTGAGTCCATGTATTATACGCACTCTCACCTTTCCACAATTTGCTAGCCTCTACGGTACCGTGCATTGCCCTTTCTCACCTCGAGAGTCGGTGCAAACTTCGTCGGTGCATCCAAACCCCGTGATATGATATGCTCTGTCACACATAAGCCTCCTTATATCTTCCTCAAAACAGCCACCATACCTTCCTATCATGGCATTTCGATAGCCATTCCGAGATATATTGCCATGCAATTTCCACCGTTCCGTTTTTATGACACACATCATCATTGTCATATTGCTTTGCATGATCATATAGCTGACATAGTATTTGTGGCTCAGCCACCGTTCATCATTTTTTATACATGTCATGCTTGTATCATTGCCCATCCCGGTACATCGCCAGAGGCATTCATACAGAGTCATATTTTTTGTTCTAGTTTTGAGCTGTAATTTTCTTTGAGTTGTAAGTAAATAGAAGTATGATGCTCATCATTATTAGAGCATTTTCCCAGTGAGAAAATAAAAAGAAAAAAGAAAAGAAAAAAGAGCCCATGAAAAAAATATAAAAAAATGAGAGAAAAAGAGAGAAGGGGCAGTGTTACTATCCTTTTCCATACTTGTGCTTCAAAGTAGCACCATGTTTTTCATATAGAGAGTCTCCTATTTTGTCACTTTCATATACTAGTGGGATTTTTTCATTATAGAACTAGGCTTGTATATTCCGATGATGGGCTTCCTCAAATGCCCGAGGTCTTGATGAGCAAGCAAGTTGGATGCACACCCACTTAGTTTTCATGTTGTGCTTTCATACACTTATAGCTCTTAGTGCATCTGTTGCATGGCAATCCCTACTGCTCGCATTGACATTTATTGATGGGCATCTCCATAGCCCGTTGATTAGCCGCGTCGATGTGAGACTATCTTCTTATTTTTGACTTCCCCTTATTAATCTCTACCACCACACTCTATTCCACCCATAGTGCTATATCCATGGCTTGCACTCATGTATTACATGAGGGTTGAAAAAGCTGAAGCACGTTAAAAAGTATGAACCAATTGCTCGGCTTGTCATCAGGGTAATGCATGATAAATACTTTGTGTTAAGAAGATGGAGCATGACAGGATTATATGATTGTGTAGGGATAACTTTCTTTAGCATTTTTATTTTGAAAGACATGATTGTTTATTAGTATGCCTGAGTATTGATGTCTTTATATCAAATTATAGACTATTGCTTTGAATCATTCAGATCTTATTATTCATACTGTAAGAGAGATTACATGATGAAACATGTTAGGCAGCATTCCACATCAAAAATTCTGTTTTTATCATTTACCTACTTGAGGACGAGCAGGAATTAAGCTTGGGGATGCTTGATACGTCTCCAATGTATCTATAATTTTTGATTGTTCCATGCTATTATAGTATCAATCTTGGATGTTTTTATATGCAATTATATATCATTTTTTGGGACTAACCTATTAACCTAGTGCCCAGTGCCAGTTGTTATTTTTTTTTTGCTTGTTTTTGGTTTTTCAGGAAATCACTACCAAACGAAGTCCAAATGCCACGGAACTTTTTGGAGATTTTTTTTGGACAAAAGAGACCCTGGAAACTTGGAGAGGAGGCCAGAAGCTTCACGAGGCCTCCACAAGGCAACAGGGCGCAACCCTAGGGGGGGCACCCTGATGCCTTGTGGGCCCCTCGTGGCTCCTTTTGACCTAATTCCACTTCTATAAATTCTCAAATATTCGGAAACCATCAGAGAGTCACCCCGAATAACTTTTACGCCGCCGCAAGCCTCTGTTCATCCCTGATCCCATCTGGAGGCCTTTTTCGATACTCTACCGGAGGGGGAATCGATCACGGAGGGCTTCTTCATCAACCTTGCTGCCCTTCCGATGATGTGTGAGTAGTTTACCACAGACCTACGGGTCCATAGCTAGTAGCTAGATGGCTTCTTCTCTCTCTTTGATCTTCAATACCATGTTCTCCTCGATGTTCTTGGAGTTCTATCCGATGTAATCTTCTTTTGCGGTGTGTTTGTTGGGATCCGATGAATTGTGAGTTTATGATCAGATTATTCATGAGAAATAATTGAGTCTTCTTTGAACTCTTATATGCATGATTGTTATAGCTTTCTATTTCTCTCTGATCTATCGATTTGGTTTGGCCAACTAGATTGGTTTATCTTGCAATGGGATAGGTGCTTTGTGATGGGTTCAATCTTGCGGTACTCAATCCCAGTGACAGATGGGGACATGACACGTATTTGTATTGTTGCCATTAAGAATAAATCCTTGCAAATAAGCGCTAAGAGGATTGACAACCCTCTTATTTGCGTTGAGTGCAAGTGTTTGCTTTTGTGTGTGTAGGTGCTGCTAAAGGATTTTGTGCGGTTCTCCTACTGGATTGATAACCTTGGTTCTTAACTGAGGGAAATACTTATCTCTACTATACTGCATCATCCTCTCCTCTTCGGGGAATATTGCTAAAGCAAAAGAATCTAAAATTGATGAAAATTTGAATCATCTGTTACACCTAGTACTCCAACTAGAACTAAAATGTTTGATGTACCCGAAGGATACACTATTGATGAGGAGATATCTAGGAATTACTTGCTTGTGCAAATAGGGAGAATCTTGCAGACTTAATGACTAAACTGAAAGAAAAAGCTAGGAACCAAATGATGAAATATGATCCCAAATTTGCAACTTCTCCTATTTTTGTTACTAATAAGGATTATGAATTCTCTATTGATCCTGAAATTATTACTTTGGTAGAATATGATTCTTTTCATGGTTATGAATCATAAACTATCATTGCACATCTTACTAAACTGAATGAAATTCCCACCCTATTTGCTAAAGAGGAAAAGATTGGTTGTTATTATATCCTTAAGTTGTTTCCTTTCTCATTAAAGGGTGATGATAAAGTATGGTTCAATGATCTTACTCCTGGTTATGTGCGTAGTCCCCAGGATATGATTTATTACTTCACTAAAAAATATTTTCCTGCTCATAAGGAACAAGATGCCTTACAGGAAATTTATAACTTTGTGCAACTTGAGGAAGAGCATCTCCCTCAAGCTTGGGGGAGGCTTCTCCAATTATTAAATGCTTTGCCTGATCATCCTCTTAAGAAAAATGAAATACTTGATATCTTTTATAATGGACTAACCGATGCTTCTAGGGACTACCTAGATAGTTGTGCTGGTTGTGTTTTCAGGGAAAGAATAGTTGAACAAGCTTAGGAATTATTGAATAACTTATTGAGAAATGCCGTTGATTGGACACTTCCTGAGCCACCTCCGAAGCCAACTCTGAAGAAAAAAGGTATTTTATTTCTCAGTCCAGAAGATATGCAAGAGGCCAAGAAATCTATGAAAGAGAAAGGTATTAAATCTGAAGATGTTAAGAATCTACCACCTATTGAAGAAATACATGGACTCGATATTCCGACATAGGTAGTAGAGGTAAATTATCTCTATAGGTTTGATGAGGGTGATATACCTTATAATAAATCTCCAAGTCAGTGCTTAGATGAATTTGATAACTTCATCGTTAAACAAGAAAATTTCAACATGCAAATAAGTGATCAATTGAAACATGATTCTATTATGATTGAACGCTTGAGTGATGTGCGATACGTCCATTTGCATCATGTTTTCCTACTATTATTTATTATGTTTTGGGTCATTATTTCACTTTATGATACAATTCTTATGACTTTTCTCTCTTATTTTGCAAGTTTCACATGAAGAGGGAGATTGCCGACAGCTGGAATTCTGGACCTGAAAGGGCTACAATAGAGATAGATATTCTGCACATCTCCAAATGACCTAAAAATTTACGAAGAATTATTTTGGACTATATAAAAAATACTGGCGAAAGAAATACCAGGAGGGGACCCACCAGGAGGCCACAAGCCTTAGGGGCGCACCCCCCGGGCTTGTGGGGCCCCTAGCAGGCCTACGGGGCCCATCTTCTCCTATAAGATGCTATTTGCCCTACAAAAAATCAGAAAAAGACTTTCGGGACAAAGCGCCACCATCTCGAGGCGGAACCTGGACAGGAGCACTTTTGCTCTCCGGCGGAGCGATTCTGCCGGGGATACTTCCCTCCGGGAGGGAGTAATCGAAGCCATCGACATCACCAACGATCCTCTCATCATGGGAGGACCAATCTTCATCAACATCTTCACCAGCACCATCTCATCTCTAACCCTAGTTCATCTCTTGTATTCAATCTTTGTCTCAAAACCTCAGATTGGTACCTGTGGGTTGCTAGTAATGTTGATTACATCTTGTAGTTGATGCTAGTTGGTTTATTTGGTGGAAGGTTATATGTTCAGATCCTTAATGATATTCAATACCCCTCTGATCTTGAACATGAATATGATTTGTGAGTATTTACTTTTGTTCTTGAGGACATGGGAGAAGTCTTGTCATAAGTAATCATGTGAATTTGGTATTCGTTCGATATTTTGATGATATGTATGTTGTTGCTTCCTTTAGTGGTGTCGTGTGAACGTCGACTACATGACACTTCACCATCTTTGGGCCTAAGGGAAGGCATTGTGGAGTAGTAAGTAGATGATGGGTTGCTAGAGTGACAGAAACTTAAACCCTATTTTATGCGCTATTCCGTAAGGGGCTGATTTGGATCCATATGTTTCATGCTATGGTTAGATTTATCTTAATTCTTCTTTCATAGTTGTGGATGCTTGAGAGAGGGGGTAATCATATGTGGGAGGCTTGTTCAAGTAAGAACAGCACCCAAGCACTAGTCCACCCACATATCAAATTATCAAAGTAGTGAACGCGAATCAAACAAACATGATGAAAGTGACTAGATGAGAATTCCCATGTGTCCTCAAGAACGCTTTGCTGTATATAAGAGATCGTTCCGACTTGTCCTTTGCTATAGAAATGATTGGGCCACCTTGCTGCACTTTATTATACTTGTTACTTGTTACGAATTATCTTGCTATCAAAACTATCTGTTACCGCTACTTTCAGTACCTGCAGAGAATACCTTGCTGAGAACCACTTGTCATTTCCTTCTGCTCCTCGTTGGGTTCGACACTCTTACTTATCGAAAGGACTACGATTGACCCCCTATACTTGTGGGTCATCAAGACTTTTTTCTGGCACCGTTGCCGGGGAGTTGAGCGCCTTTGGTAAGTGGAAATTGGTAAGGAAACATTTATATTATGTGCTGAAATTTACTGTCACTTGTCACTATGGAAAGTAATCCTTTGAGGGGTTTGTTTGGTGCATCTTCACCTCGACCGGAAGTATTAAGAGTTGGCCCTCAACCTACTAAACCTACTGAAAATATTTATTATGAAATTCCTTCGGGTATGATAGAGAAACTGCAAGCTAATCCTTATGCAGGAGATGGAAAGGTACATCCTGATATGCACTTGATATATATAGATGAAATTTGTGGATTGTTTAAGCTTGCAGGTTTATCTGAGGATGTTGTTAAGAAGAAGGTATTCCCTTTATCTTTGGAGGGAAAGGCTTTGACATGGTATAGGCTATGTGATGATACTGGAACATGGGATTGGAATCGGTTGAAGCTGGAATTTCACCAAAAAATTTATCCTATGCATTTGGTTCATCGTGATCAGAATTATATATATAATTTTTGGCCTCATGAAGGAGAAAGTATCACTCAAGCTTGGGGGAGGCTTAAGTATATGTTGCACACATGCCCCAATCATGAGCTTTTCGTAAGTTTGATTGTGTTAAATATTTTATGGAAACTGATGCTTTTCGTAAGTTTGATTGTGTTAAATCTTTTATGGAAACTGATGCTTTTTGTAAGTTTAGTACTAAATATGGACTTGACTCTGAGATACTAGCTACCTTTTGTGAATCTTTTGCTTCTCATGTTGATCTCCCTAAGGAGAAATGGTTTAAATATCATCCACCTATTGAATTGAATGAAGAACATGTTAGTGTTAAAGAAGAAACAAGTGTTTACCATGTTGATCCAGTTGTGCCTACTGCTTATATTGAGAAACCTCCCTTCCCTGTTAGGATTAAGGAACATGCTAAAGCTTCAACTGTGGTTAATAAGAGTAATATTAGAACACCTAGGCCTTCTGAACAAATTAAAGTTGAACCTAGTGTCGCAATGGTTAAAGATCTTTTGGTTGATAATATTGATGGACATGCCATATATTTCTGTGATGAAGCAACTGGACTTGCTAAGCCAGACACTAAAGATAAAAACAAACCTGTAATTAGCATGCCTGTTATTTCTGTTAAAATTGGAGATCATTGCTATCATGGTTTATGTGATATTGGTGCTAGTGTGAGTGCTATTCCGTTTACTCTTTATCAAGAAGTCATGATTGATATTGCACCTGTTGAGATTGAAGATATTGATGTCACTATTAAGCTTGCAAATTGAGATACTATTACACCACTTGGGATTGTTAGAGATGTTGAAGTCTTGTGTGGTAAGATCAAATACCCTACTGATTTTCTTGTTCTTGGATCACCACAAGATGATTTTTGTCCCATTATATTTGGTAGACCTTTCTTGAATACAGTTAATGCTAAGATTGATTGCAATAAAGAAACTGTCAGTGTTAATTTTGGTGATGTGTCTCATGAGTTTAATTTCTCTAAATTTCATAGACAACCTCATGATAAAGAATGACCTAATAAGGATGAAATTATTGGTCTTGCTTCTATTGCTGTGCCTCCTACTAATCCTTTAGAACAATACTTGTTAGACCATGAAAATGATATGCACATGAATGAAAGAAATGAAATAGATGAGCTGTTATTTAAACAAGCACCTATTTTTAAACATAACTTGCCTGTTGAAACTTTGGGAGATCCTCTTCCACCTAAGAGTGACCCTGTGTTTGAATTAAAGAAACTACCTGATACACTTAAATATGCTTATCTTGTTGAAAAGATGATATATCCTGTTATTATCAGTGCTAACCTTTCAGAGCATGAAGAAAAGAGATTACTTAAAACTCTGAGGAAGCATCGTGCAACTATTGGGTATACTTGATGATCTTAAGGGCATTAGTCCCACTCTATGTCAGCACAAGATTAATATGGAGCCCGATGCAAAGCCAGTCGTTGATCATCAACGACGGCTGAATCCTAAACTAAAGGATGTGGTAAGAACTGAAATATTAAAGCTTTTGGAGGAAGGTATAATTTATCCCATAGCTGATAGTAGATGGGTAAGTCCTGTTCATTGTGTTCCTAAGAAAGGAGGTATTACCGTTGTACCTAATGATAAAAATGAACTTATCCCACAAAGAATTGTAACTGGTTAAAGGATGGTAATTGATTTCAGGAAATTAAATAAAGCAACTAGGAAAGATCATTACCCCTTGCCTTTTATTGATCAAATGTTAGAAAGATTATCTAAACACACACACTTTTGCTTCCTAGATGGATATTCTAGTTTTTCCCAAATACCTGTATCAAAAGAAGATCAAGAGAAAACCACTTTTGCTTGTCCTTTTGAAACTTATGCTTATCATTTCATGCCTTTTGGTTTATGTAATGCACCTGCTACCTTTCAAAGATGTATGACTGCAATATTCTCTGACTTTTGTGAAAAGATTGTTGAGGTTTTCATGGATGATTTCTCTGTTTACGGAACTTCTTTTGATGATCGCTTAAGCAACCTTGATCGAGTTTTGCAGAGATGTGAAGAAACTAATCTTGTCTTGAATTGGGAGAAGTGCCGCTTTATGGTTAACGAAGGTATAGTCCTTGGGCATAAATTTTTTGAAAGAGGTATTGAAGTTGATAAAGCTAAAGTTGATGCAATTGAGAAAATGCCATGTCCTAAATATATCAAAGGTATAAGAAGTTTCCTTGGTCATGCTGGTTTCTATAGAAGGTTTATAAAAGACTTCTCCAAAATTTCTAGGCCTCTTACTAATCTCTTACAAAAAGATGTTCCATTTGTTTTTGATGATGATTGCGTAGAAGCCTTTGAAATACTTAAGAAAGCCTTAATTTCTGCACCTATTGTTCAACCACCTGATTGGAATTTACCCTTTGAAATTATGTGTGATGCTAGTGATTATGCTGTTGGTGTTGTTCTAGGACAAAGAGTTGATAAGAAATTAAATGTTATTCATTATGCTGGTAAAACTCTAGACAGTGCTCAAAGAAACTATGCTACTACTAAGAATTTTTAGCAGTTGTGTTTGCATGTGATAAGTTCAAATCTTATATTGTTGATTCTAAAGTAACTATTCATACCGATCATGCTGCTATTAAATACCTTATGGAAAAGAAAGATGCTAAACCTAGACTTATTAGGTGGGTTCTTTTGCTACAAGAATTTGATTTGCATATTATTGATAGAAAGGGAGCTGAGAATCCCGTAGCTGATAATTTGTCTAAAATGGAAAATGTTCTTGATGACCCACTGCCTATTGATGATAGTTTTCCTGATGAACAATTAGCTGTTATAAATGCTTCTCGTAATACTCCTTGGTATCCAGACTATGCTAATTACATTGTTACTAAATATATACCACCTAGTTTCACATACCAACAAAAGAAAAAGTTCTTCTTTGATTTAAGACATTACTTTTGGGATGAACCACATTTATATAAAGGAGTAGATGGTATTATTTGACATTGTGTACTTGAGCATGAACCGGAACAAATCCTACGGAAGTGTCACTCCGAGGCATACGGAGGACACCATGCGGGAGACAGAACTGCACATAAGGTATTACAATCTGGTTTTTATTGGCCTACTCTTTTCAAAGATGCATGTAAGTTTGTCCTCTCTTGTGATGAATGTCAAAGAATTGGTAATGTTGGTAGACGTCAGGAAATGCCTATGAATTATTCACTTGTTATTGAACCATTTGATGTTTGGGTTTTTTTATTATATGGGACCTTTTCCTTCCTCTAATGGGTATACACATATCTTAGTTGCTGTTGATTACGTTACTAAGTGGGTAGAAGCTATTCCAACTAGTACTCTAGTAGTGCTGATCATAACACTTCTATTAAAATGCTTAAATAAATTATATTTCCGAGGTTTGGAGTCCCTAGATATTTGATGACTGATGGTGGTTCACATTTTATTCATGGTGCTTTCCATAAATTGCTTGCTAAATATGATGTTAATCATAGAATTGCATCTCCATATCATCCTCAGTCTAGTTGTCAAGTTGAACTGACTAATAGAGAAATAAAACTAATCTTGCAAAAGACCGTTAATAGATCCAGGAAGAATTGGTCTAAGAAACTTGATGATGCATTATGGGCTTATAGAACTGCTTATAAAAATCCTATGGATATGTCTCCATATAAAATGGTCTATGGAAAAGCATGCCATTTACCTCTTGAATTAGAACATAAAGCTTATTGGGCCATTAGAGAACTCAATTATGATTTTAAACTTGCCGGTGAAAAGAGGTTATTTGATATTAGCTCTCTAGATGAATGGAGAACACAAGCTTATGAAAATGCCAAGTTGTTTAAAGAAAAGGTTAAAAGATGGCATGATAAAAGAATTCAGAAACGGGAATTCAAAGTAGGTGATCATGTTTTATTATACAATTCTCGTTTAAGATTCTTTGCAGGAAAACTTCTCTCTAAATGGGAAGGACCATACATCATCGAAGAAGTTTATCGCTCCGGAGCTATCAAGATAAACAACTCCGAAGGCACTAATTCGAGAGTGGTTAATGGGCAAAGAATTAAACATTATATCTCAGGTACGCCCATTAATGTTGAAACTAATATTATTCATACAATGACGCCGGAAGAGCACATAGAAGAAACCTTCCGGAACGCTCCAGAACCATGAAAAGGTGTAGGTATGTGGTACGGTAAATAAACCGACTCCAAAAATTCCATAAAAGTACTTTCTGTTCATTTTGGAATATATAAAAATATAGGAAAATAATAAACTGTCCGAAAAGTGCACGAGGGAGCGACAAGCCTGGGGGGCGCCCTACCCCCCAAGGCGCACCTACCGAGCTTGTGGCTCCCCCGTGGACTTTCCTGACTCCGTTTTTCTTCCATATTACTTGTCTTGCATGAAAAAAATTCATCATATATACTCTTAGATGTTTTGACCACCGTATCGCAAGTTTCTCCTCTGTTCTTGTTTCGGGCTGTTTTTCTGACAGATCTAGATCACCATGGCGCCTCCAAGCTCGTCCAAGGACAAGTTCTATGAGAAGGTCATCAACCCGTACCTTCCGGAGGTGATGAAACACCCTCAAGCTATTGAGATGCGTGAGGGGTGCTTCACATCCGGGATGTTCAAGGGCCCAAGAAGACCGGGAGCGAGAAGGCCAGGCTGGAAGCGGTGGAACAGGAGATCTTCAAGTGCCAAGGGATGGTGGAGCGCGGACTCAATGCTAACCACTCAATGATCATGGAATTCATCCATGAGCACAAGGTGGATAGCAAGGATATTGGGCATGTCATCTTCAAGCTCAATGACCGGATGGATCATCTTCAAGCCCAAATCTATGATTTACAAAACCAACATTTTGAGTATGAGGCCAAGTTCAAAGGTATGAGTTTAGCTGCAAATTTCAGGACTCCGGAAACACGTTCATCCTTTTATGATGGAGAGCATGTGCCTTGGAAGACGGAGGACAAGCCTACCTCATCATCACCATCATCACCGAAGAAAGACACTTGAGTACACGGGTATGGGCACCACCCTTGGCTTGTGCCAAGCTTGGGGGAGGTGCCCCGGTATCGTATCACCATCAGTTTTATCATAATTATCTATCTTAGTTTGATCCTTAGTTATTTCATGATTTAGAAGAATAAAGTTTTAGTATGATTTACTCTCTAGTGCTTGCTTTGTGATCTATCTATGTAATCGAGTGTGAGAGTTATATACTAAAGAGTAGTTTGAGTTGAGTTGTTTTACTTTTGTTGATCCAATCTTAGAAATAAATTAAAAAGAATAAAGAAAAAAGAGATCATATGATAATCCCATGGGGAATGATGACTTCACATAAAAGAAGTATAATTGATAAAACTTGTTGGAAGTTTACAAACATAGCAGTGGTCATTGTTGCAATTCATGAAAAGGTAATAAAGGAAGAGAGGTCTCACATATAAATATACTATCTTGGACATCTTTTATGATTCTGAGCCCCCATTAAATATTCTATGTCAAATAGTCGACGTTGGACAAGGAAGACAACGTAATGAGTTATGTTTGCTTATATTCACACAGAACCTATATTGTTTTGGATCCTCTAACATGTGGTGCTTGCCCTTATCCTTTTCTAGCCAAAATTCCGTACTAAGTAGAGATACTACTTGTGCATCCAAAACCCCTTAAACCCAGTTTCATGTCATGAGAGTCCACCATATCTACCTATGGATTGAATAAGATCCTTCAAGTAAGTTGTCATCGGTGCAAAAGCAATAAAAATTGCTCCTAAATATGTATGATCTTTTATTGTAAGGGAAAATAAGCTTTGTACGAACTTGTGATGGTGAAGAAATAAAAGCGATAGACTACATTAAGAGCTTGCACATCCAAAAATAAAAAGCGCATGACAACCTCTGCTTCCCTCTGCGAAGGGCCTATCTTTTACTTTTATGTATTTACTTTCATGCAAGAGTCAATAGTATTCTCCTCTATTCCATTTTTATTTTCTCTGTTGGCAAGCATCATGTGGTGGGGAAAGATCCAGGCATATATATCCAGTTGAATGTAGGTGATCATGAGTTATTATTGTTGACATTACCCTTGAGGTAAATACGTTGGGAGGCAAAATCATAAGCCCCTATCTTTCTATGTGTCTGACTGAAACTTTTGCTCCATAAGTATGCCGTGAGTGTCAGCAATCATAGAATACTAAATGATAGTTGAGTATGTGAACTTGCTAAACAAAGCTCTTACATAGACTCTTTCTGATAATATGATGAATTGTAATTGCTTCAGTGACTGGGATCATAGTTTGTTAGTTTTCAATAAGGTTTGTAGTTCATACTTTGTCTTGTGGATGAATTGTGACTTTTTCATGAGAAGTTTTATCATGATATATTGCTGTTATAATAAAGATCATGATGCCTTCATGTCCGTATTTTGTTTTATCGACACCTCTCTCTCTAAACATATGTTCATGATTATCGATTTTGGTTTTTCGCTTGAGGACAAGCGAGGTCTAAGCTTGGGGGAGTTGATACGTCCATTTTGCATCATATTTTCCTACTGTTATTTATTATGTTTTGGGTCGTTATTTCACTTTATGATACAATTCTTATGCCTTTTGTCTCTTATTTTGTAAGTTTCACATGAAGAGGGAGATTGCCGGCAGCTAGAATTCTGGACCGGAAAGGGCTATAGCAGAGATAGCTATTCTGCACATCTCCAAATGACCTGACAATTTATGGAGAATTATTTTGGAACATATAAAAAATACTGGTGAAAGAAATACCAGGAGGGGACCCACCAGGAGGCCACAAGCCTGGGGGCGTGCCCTACCCCCTGGGCGCGCCCCTCGAGCTTGTGGGGCCCCTAGCAGGCCTCCGGGGCCCATCTTCTCCTATAAGATGCTATTTGCCCTAGAAAAAATCAGAAGAAGACTTTCGGAATGAAGCGCCGCCGTCTCGAGGTGGAACCTGGGCAGGAGCACTTTTGCTCTCCGGCGGAGCGATTCCGCCAGGGATACTTCCCTCCGGGAGGGGGAAATCGAAGCCATCGACATCACCAACAATCCTCTCATCGTGGGAGGACCAATCTTGATCAACATCTTCACCAGCGCCATCTCATCTCAAACCCTGGTTCATCTCTTGTATTCAATGTTTGTCTCAAAACCTCAGATTGCTACCTGTGGGTTGCTAGTAGTGTTGATTACATCTTGTAGTTGATGCTAGTTGGTTTATTTGGTGGAAGGTTATATGTTCAGATCCTTAATGATATTCAATACCCCTCTGATCTTGAACATGAATATGATTTGTGAGTAGTTACTTTTGTTCTTGAGGACATGGGAGAAGTCTTGTCATAAGTAATCTTGTGAATTTGGTATTCGTTCGATATTTTGATGATATGTATGTTGTTGCTTCCTTTAGTGGTGTCGTGTGAACGTCGACTACATGACACTTCACCATCTTTGGGCCTAAGGGAAGGCATTGTGGAGTAGTAAGTAGATGATGGGTTGCTAGAGTGACAGAAGCTTAAACCCTAGTTTATGCGCTATTCCGTAAGGGGCTGATTTGGATCCATATGTTTCATGCTATGGTTAGATTTATTTTAATTCTTCTTTCGTAGTTGTGGATGCTTGCGAGAGGGGGTAATCATAAGTGGGGGGCTTGTTCAAGTAAGAATAGCACCCAAGCACCGGTCCACCCACATATCAAATTATCAAAGTAGCGAACGCGAATCAAACAAACATGATGAAAGTGACTAGATGAGAATTCCCATGTGTCCTCGAGAACGCTTTGGTTTATATAAGAGATCATTCCGGCTTGTCCTTTGCTATAAAAAGGATTGGGCCACCTTGCTGCAGTTTATTATACTTGTTACATGTTACGAATTATCTTGCTATGAAAACTATCTGTTACCGCTACTTTCAGTACATGCAGAGAATACCTTGCTGAGAACCACTTGTCATTTCCTTCTGCTCCTCGTTGGGTTCGACACTCTTACTTATTGAAAGGACTATGATTGATCCCCTACACTTGTGGGTCATTAATGTGCTTGTTAGAATTTCTAATGATATTAAGGGTTTATGTAAGCACTATTCCATGGTTCATACCCAGCTTGAACAAGTTTCTAAATCACAAAATGATTTGATTAAGGTAATGTATAATAAAACTAATGATCATGCTATTAGAGTAATGACTAGAGGTGGTAGAATGACTCAGGAACCTTTGTATCCTGAGGGTCATCCTAAAAAAATTGAACAAGATTCTTAGAGAATTAATGATAGTGCACCTAGTTCACCTAAGAAGAAAAAGAAATGGAGTAAGAATAAAACTTTGCATGCTTCTAGTGAACCTGCTATAGAAAAATCTACTGAGAATCCTAATAATGTTCCTATTTCCGATGCTGAGACACAATCTGGTGATGAACATTCACCTAGTGATAATGATAATGATGATCATGTTGTTGCTCCACTTAATGATAATAATGAACCTGATAATGATGTGGAAATAGAACCTGAAATTGAGCTTGATGACCCACCGCCTAAAAATAAAAGATATGATAAAATAGACTTTGTTGCTAGGAAGCATGGTAGAGAAGGAGAACTATGGGTTCAGAAACCCATGCCTTTTCCTAGTAAAGCTGCTAAATCCAAAGATGACGATGCTTTCAATCATTTGGTTGAATTGCTTACCTTTATTCTTGCAAGTACCTTTGACCAATGCTATGAAAATGCCTCCTTATGCTAAATATATGAAAGACATTGTCACTAATAAAAGAAAAATACCTGTGGCTGAAATTTCCACTATGCTTGCAAATTATTCTTTCAAAGGAAAAATACCTGAAAAGCTAGGAGATCCAGGGATACCTACCATACCATTCTCCATTAAGAATAATTATGTTAAATCTGCTTTATGTGATTTAGGAGCTGGTGTCAGTGTTATGCCTTTCTCTCTTTATAAAAGACTTGATTTGAGTAAGTTGATTCCTATTGAAATTTCCTTGCAAATGGATGACAAATCCACTGCTATACCCATCGCTATTTGTGAGGACATTCCGGTTGTTGTTGCTAATGTTACTATCTTAACGGACTTTGTTATTCTTGGTATGCTCGAGGATGACAATATGTCGGTTATCCTTGGAAGACCTTTTCTTAACACTGCAGAGGCTATTATTGATTGTAATAAAAGCAAGGTCACCTTCCATGTCAACAACAATGAGCATACGGTATATTTTCCGAGGAAGCAAAACAAAGTGAATAGCATCAGTTCCATTGAAAAAATTATGACTTTCACTAATGGAGACTTTGAATTCCCTCTCCCAGTTCCCGAAAGGAAATACCAAACTCTTATTATTGGAACCATGCATATCCCAGTTGAGGTAACTTAGTGCCATACAAAAATTCTTTGGTTTTATGTCACTCGGAAATGGTTCGTTAGTAAGACTTGATCAACCTTATTAATGGATTCTTTTTGAGGAGCATATGGTCGATGAATTCTGTAAGCACAACTTTCTATAACTTTAGTTTACTTCCTGTTATTTATAGATTAATAAAGTAGAATACCCCATTTATCCTGTTTTCTGAGTTTTCTATGCAATAAAAAATGACCCAGAAATAAAACTGCTCAAAATGTCGTAAATTTTTAACATGAATTTTTATTGAATAAATGAGAATTTTTGGCACTAGACACACCCCAGGAGGGGTACCCCTGCCATCCACAAAGCAGCAGAGCGCGCCTATCCCCTGGGCGCGCCCAGTTGCCTTGTGGGACCCATAGGACCCCACTCACTTAGTGCACTTGCCCACCATCTTCTTCCACCTACAGGAAAATTCATGTCCAGTTCTTAGCCCATGTTCTTGCTCCTACATATGAATTTTCAATCTCTTTGCTCGGAGCTCCATTTCTGAAACTTTTCAGAGTAATTGCTCCTTGGTATGTGACTCTTCCATTGGTCCAATTAGTTTTTGTTCTAGTGGTTTATACTTTGCTTATTTTGCTGCTATTGTTGATCATGAAAATGAGCTTGCATGTTGAATTTACTTGGTCCTAAGTAGTTTGAATGCTTGATATAGCCTCTAAACACTGGTAGGAGTTTTTGCTATCAATTTTGTTGAGTTTTATTCACCTCTTATTTGTGGCTTGAAAATTTCAGAATTTTTTCAAAGAAAGAAACATGTTTAGAAGGAGGTCTTCGGGAGGCTCTTCATGCCAGAGCATGGCATGAGCGGCATACCATGAGCCTTGGGAAAGTTCTGTGCGAGGTGCCGGTGTGAAATCATGTCAATGGTCTTGTGACAATTTTATGATGGGCGCCAACATCAAGCAAGAAAACGACCAATATATAGAGAATGTTGAGCTGACCGCATTCCTCTCAGATAAGTGCATCCAGTACTATCATCTTACCAATACCTTTGTGCAACATTTTGAGTACGTGTCTGCCTCATCTAGAGTGCTCTTTCACCTTTATGAGAAATCCTATAGTCTGCCTCTGGAAGAATTTTGTTATATCTGTAAAATTCTATATTGGGGTTCACTTGATGTACCATGGAAGGTTGACTATGATGCATTTCTTAGTAGAATTTGTAATGGGGAGGATAGAGGTGTGACACAGGCTCGAATTAGAAGTATTCAGTTTCCTGCCATTCATTACTTTGAATTATTTATTGGGAGATGTTTAGTTGTTAAGCATGATCTTAGTGCTACGTGTGCACCTGATTTGAGTATCTTACATGCTACCGTACATGGTGCTAGAGATTATAACTTTAGGTCTATAATTGCACATCGCTTAGTGATATCTCCTTTTTATTGATCCGGTATTGGAACAAGAAAAGGTATCCGCACCTATTTCCCCACAGGTGACCCTGGGTATCGAACCCACGAGAGGAAGATCCCCTTGAAGTAATGGTCTCTAGCAAACTTTTGCTAAAGTGTCAAATCCAGCTTTTGATCGGATCAGCAAGCAAATTGTGATTCAAACACTTATAATCAAAAAAGGTATGGGGATGAGGTCTTAATGCTTACAACCATGTATTGGTGTTGGGATAAAAAATGATAGTAGTTTGTGCGCGAGAAGTCACCCGTCAAGAGGTCTTTTGCACTAGCGGCCTTCTGGTGCCTTATGGTGACTTGTCTCTTCTCCAATTTCCTTCCTTTCCATTCTCCCACGTGATTTCTTCCCTTTTTAGCCCATTTCCTGTGGAAAAATATCAAAGAGAGGATTTGTGGAATCCCTCGCACTTATTAGTCATTAGTGCCAATATCAGAGAGAATATCTCTCTTTTAATGAAATATTTTGGTTTAAACGAGGTTGAAATGAGTGTAAAAATATCACTCATCAACTCCCCCAAGCTTAAACTTGATCGTCCTCGAGCAACATAGAGAGAAATCCAAAGCATAAGGAACTTAGTTGTTTAAACCGAAATAACAAGAAGGTTTTGGTTCACTTATGATCGGTATGCCTAGATAGCCCTCTGCTTCTTGACCTGAAAACTTATCATAGATATAGCGGTGGCATGGTTATAGAGCAAGTGTTAGTGAAGCAAAGATAATTAACACAAAGTTTCTGATCTACAAGATAAAATAACTTTGCAACACTTCATTTCATTTAATCTAGACAACACTTGCTTGCTGGGAATGCACGGAAGAGTTTCTTTAGATGGAGCCATAAAAACATAAGTTAGGGAGTAGAAAGCATGTAGTAAAATATAATGTTCAAGTGCTCATGAGTACACCCACAATTGTCTCCTCCTCTAGGCTCTTAAACACTTTGTTTCAATCATTGTTTGCTGGAACTTTGATTGTCACGCGAAGGAGATTAGTCCAAATAAGTGATCATTGGTAGGTTTTCGCTGTGGCTTAATGTTTGGGAACTATGGACATTTAAAAATAATGTCTCTCTCGAGCTCTTTTGATCAGTCCCCTTTATTTACCACATACACACCCACTCAAGAGAAAGCTGAATAATATTCGTTTGTAGTGTTCCCACTTCGTACAATAACAAACTCATAGCCGAAATCTGAGTTGTCGCTCTTGGTGGATCGTTCATTGGCCAGCGGAGTCCTCAGCATAACATCAAGAAGGGTGATGAAGCCACATTTACACACATAAACGCGTATATAGCAGCAGGCCATGGCACTAGCCGGAGGCTGTAACACCATGTTGGGATATACAACACAGGTTTTTGGCATAATCAAACCCACCTTTCAACTAAGTTCCTCTAGACAATTTAATCCACAAGTGCTATCAAGTCTATTAAAATTAACAACATGGGGTTGAGCATGATTAAACATTACTTCCACTACAATTTCTTAACTCCCAAGTCTTGAGAGACTTTCTCTTGTGCATATTCATATTTGGTTGATAACATTTCACTTAAAAAATGTCCCACGACAAGTCTTAGTTGTCTAAACTAAAGAAAACAAAGGCTACAAAATTATTTCAGCTACTGGAGCATAACCTTTGTATCAACTATCAAGACTTACTCCCATCTTGCACATATCACACATACAACTACTACTTCTATGCTAAGTATTCAAGTGCAAAAGACGTGGGTCATAGGACATACCTTCACGGTTGCAAATTTACACACTTCTCTTCCTTACTCTTGCATTCCTCGTTGTCCTGGCATAGATCAACTCCTCTGAAAACAAAATGCAAATGAACTCTGAGGGGCTAAATAAAGAACAAGAGCAAAGCAAAGCTTATTCTATTTTTTGGGTTTTTGGGTTTTTGAAAACTAACTTGCAATCGAAAAATTGCAAAAGGCAAAAATAAAAAAAGCAAAAGCAAAATAAAAAGCAAAGTGTTGGAACAAACCAACACGAGTGTTTCGAAGCTCCACGAGCTTAAGTACAACCTCATTACAATTTATTCAAATACCTCCACATCTTGATGTAGAAGTGGTGATAACCTCCCCTAAGCCTAGGCTCTTACAAGCCCAAACTGGCGAGATCATTGTGGCGGTTGGTCAGGAGCCCACTCCTGCCTCCAGTTGGAGAAGTTCATGTTCATATAGGCGGCCGTGTCGCTCAGGGATGATGCGAGGTTGCTCATATCTTGGACAGAGCCCTGAAGGTTGTTGAGGTCCGCGTAGGTGGTGTAGTCTTGTTGGGGCCGCTTTTCCTCTTCGTCGGTGGCGAGTTCTTCTTCATCTACTTGTTCAGGTTCTGGCCCTTCTTGGTCAAAAGCTGCATCTCCTTCCTGTGCAACATAATGCAATTGTCCATTCTCGATGGAGAAATGGTTAGGCATAGGTGTGGGTAGCAAGTACGCCACTCCAGGAATTTTGATACAATGACGGCCATTACGAACTACTACCATACTAGCGCTAGTATGGTCACGAATGTTAACAAGGGTGTTACCGACAATGGGACGGAGATGATTGTTGTTGAGGCCAAGGGAGTTGGCCAACATGGTGATCACTCCTCCACACACAATATCTCCTTGTGCATGGTTTGCTTGATGCGCGAGGTGTAGCAAAAGTATTGCCCCTAGGTTGGGCAAATAACCGACGTCCAGGTTTACTGCTTTCCCGAGAACTAGCATGTTCTCCTCATTCACTTTAGAAACTTCTCCTCGTGCCTGCAACGAGTTAGTGATAACATAGTAGAAATAACGTATAGTAGGGCTTTCAAGGCAACTAGCTCTATGCCTAGAGCCATGATGACTCAGCTGAAGAAAGGATTGACTTAGGTGCGGGTCAGTGAAATCATAAACATATCTAATATCATCATCATTGTTGGGCAAGCCAAAGTACTTACACCACTCAGCAAAAGTGATGTTAAAGTCTTGGTCAAGGAGATGGAAAGTGATCCTCTCCTCCTCATATGCATTTGGCATTAAACTACATTGTGCGAGTGAGTACTGAGAAACTCAAGCATCAATCGTTCATAAGTCTCACATCCCTGATAGACAAAATGATGCAACCCGGCATTATGACAAAGCAAATTAAAATCATGAGTGATACCTAGCTTGGCGAGAGTATTCACACAAGCCCATTTGGTTGCTTTGATCTTCCTTGCTGTGAGCTTCTGGAACTTCTTCCTTGCTCCACGGTCGGTGAAGACGATCCCCTGAGTGAAGACTTATTGCGGTTGTGTGGTGGATGAACTCGAACCACCGCGTACGCGAGAAGACCTCCGTGTAAACATCTATAAAACAATTTTTAGTCCAATACAATGTAACAATAATGATCCTATGGTACTCACAACATCTTACTCCTCTAAAAACATCAACAAATCCATGCCAAACTCAAGTTTGAATCAAAAATGTGCATATCCTAAACATGGCAATGCTAGGCATGTAGAACATGGATTCGCGAAAAATAAATTGGGGATCGGAGGAGAAACGTACCGTAGATCGATCACACGGATGGATTCGAGCTAAAAACGAACGAGTAGAGAGATCGGGCGAAGTTTTGCGAGGGTTTGGAGAGGTTTGGAGGAAGAAGAAGAAAAGAGATAGATGGGAAAAATACCTCCGTCCTTGGGCTTATTAGGGCCGCCAGGATACCAAACGACCGCTCATACGGGCGCAAGCACCCGCATGGAATGCCATCGTTCTTCCTGATGACTTACCGCTTATACGACTGGCGGCGCCCGTTTAAAACGTAGTCATTCATTCTGTCTTTTTCTTCTTCTGGTCGACGGTTTGAAATGACCACTCAGACGGGCGCATGCGCCCGTTTGGAATGCCGTCTTTGGATCTAGAATTTTCTTTGTTTTCTGCAAAAGAGTTAAACAACCGCTCGAATGGACGCACGTGTCCGTTTGAAACACCGTCTTTGCTCCTGCGGTCTCTTTTGTGTTGCGCTGGAACCTCCGGTAGGTCATGCGACCGTTCATATGACCGCACGTGGTCATTTTGAACGCCGTCTTTTGATCTGTCTCTTGCGAGACTTTTCTTTTCCTTTGCTTTCCTACGGGGTTAGTTCCAAGACAATACATAGACATATTTCTAGGTATTCAAACATTAATCATATTGCACAAGACTAGGCCTTCATTAGAATGACTCTCTCAAACTCACTTCTTCATATGGAACTTCAATCACTCTTTTATTAAAACAAAATAAAAACTTACTTGTCTACTTTATTCGCGTGGGTTGCCTCCCACGAAGCGCTTGTTTTCGGTCGGATAGCTCAACCGTAGTGGTGATGAGGGTGGTGCTAGAACACCGAGACCATAGCTTCTGGCATTCAAAATGATGCCACCTCCTGCATAGGTCTTTAATTTCTTTTTCCTGGGGAAATGCCTTATAAAGGGATCTTTAGATGGTAAATCAAAACAAACATTTCCTTCAAACACATTTATCACAGCTTTGATAGTCCTTAGAAAAGGTCTACCGAGAATTATAGGAGCAATAGGATCTTCAGGCATATCTACTATAACAAGATTAATCATCACAGGGCAATCATTTATTTGAACTATAACTCCATGCTTAATGCCTACTGCCTGAGTAAAAGTAGAATTAGCCATATTCAATATAATCTCAGTATTAGCATAAGGACCATGATTGAGACTATCATAAACAGATTTGGGGATAGTGGAAACACTTGCCCCTAGATCACATAAAGCACTGAACTTATTAAGTCCTATCTCAATCTCTATAGTAGGTTCAAAAGTATCTTCTTGCTTAGCTGGTAACTTAGTGAATAATTTTTTTCTTTCATCACCAAGTTCACGTACCTTGGCTGCAACTTTTTCAACAAAGACATTATATGCCTCATCGTTAGTTACCTCCGGTAGTGGATACTTCATGGATATCATCTTGACAAAATCTACAATGGTATAATTGTACTCTGGCACATGGCTTGTGTCAAGTACCTCATCTTTCTCTTCATTGCTTCTCACCATTTTAACTTCTTTAACCGGGTTAGGCTCCGGTTTTCCTGCAAACTTGGCCAAAATCAAGGTTTGGCTCTCTGCTATTTTTGCCACTTGTGCCTCCATATTCTTGGATCTGGCTTCAAGTATCTGCACATCATTTGTTAGTCCAACAACCTTACCGGTCAATTGACCGAGCAAGTTATCATGATTCTTCAGGATATTCTTGAAATTTTCATTCTGCTCAGTCTAGCTAGCAATAAAACTTTTAAGAGTTTCTTCAAGGGTATTTATATTGCTACCATTAGCTCCATTAAAATTATTGGATGCTCCCCCATTATTTGGATAAGGAAGTTTAGGAGCATATCCATTATTTTTCCAATTGGGATTATAGCTATTACAAGCAATAAAATTAACATCACTAGTATTTTCATTAGTGATGGCATTGACATTTACCTTTCTTTACCTTTCATCAAAGAGATAAATTCTTCTAGCCTGGTTGTCAACTCTGAGCTATTTTTTTCTATGACATTCACCCTTTTGGTGGTGGTCCTCTCAACATGCCATTGGGCATGATTCTCTTGCTTATCATCTAGTATCTTTTTGACATCTTCTATCGGCTTTCCCATGATTGTTCCTCCTGCAGCTGTTTCAAGCATAGTTTCTGACATGTGATTTAAGCCATTATAAAACATATGAAGGATTAACCACTCCTCCATTCCATGATTGGGGCAGTTTCTTATAGCTTCTTTCATTCTATCCCACACAAGAGCTAGTGGCTCATGTTCTTCTTGCTTGAAACCTGTAATCTGAGGACGTAATTGCATAATTTTTGCAGGTGGACAAAACTTAGATAAAAATTTGCTACAACAAGTAGCCCAAGAAGTTATACTTCCTTTAGGTAAAGCTAAAAGCCATTCCTTAGCTTTTCCTCTCAAAGAGAAAGGAAACAAGCGAAGTTTAAGAGCATATGGGTCATAATCCTTTATGTGTGTCATGTTGCATAATTCAGTAAAATTTTGTAAATGCATACCTGCATCTTCTAAAGCAAAGCCTCCAAATTGGTCCCGTTGAACCATGGAAAATAAGTTCGGTTTAATCTCATATTCTGCAGCTGCAACATCAGGTTGTGCAATTGGTTCACGCATGAAATTGTTACTAGGAGTAGCAAAACTCCCAAGATTATGAGCCATAGTAACTTTTAGGTATTTTCCACTAAAATACTTGCAACAAAATAAAACTTAAACTAAAAAATGAAATAAAAACAAAAACTAAAAATTAACTTTAACAAAAACTCTAAACACAAAGACTAGGAATACTAAACTCCTCCCCGGCAACGGTGCCAGAAAATGGGCTTGATATCTCCTTTTTATTGATCCGGTATTGGAACAAGAAAAGGTATCCCGCACCTATTTCCCCAGAGGTGACCCTGGGTATCGAACCCATGAGAGGAAGATCCCCTTAAAGGAATGGTCTTTAGCAAGCTTTTGCTAAAGTGTCAAATCCAACTTTTGACCGGATCAGCAAGCAAATTGTGATTCAAACACTTATAATAAAAAGAAGGTATGGGGATGAGGTCTTAATGCTTACAACCATGTATTGGTGTTGGGATAAAAAATGATAGTAGTTTGTGCGCGGGAAGTCACCCGTCAAGAGGTGCTTGCTTCGTATCAGAGTGGGGGATGTGTCCAAATAACATCTTGACTGGCACGAGTCCTGCATCAAGAATCAGTTGTCCTACCGCAGGCCCTATCCGTCTCGCGGGGTTGCCTCAATAATTAAGATAATAATATCAGACAAAAGCTTTGGGCATTTAATGACTACACCTCATGAATCCCCAAGGTTATGATCCATGTTACCCTACTAATCCTTACTGTCACCGGTGTTCGGTATAACACTTCATGGTCCCCTTGCTCCTAGCCTCACCGGTGCTCGATCTACATGATCCTGGGTACCTGCAGGGATGAAGATCGCGGACAAGACAAGAGAAACTTCATGAAACAATTTTATTTTACACATTCGAGACGTTATGTCAAAGACTCCCAATGATCCTTTCACCAAATACCTGGGGTTGCAAGGCTCATGCCTCACCCTATACCTTACCGATCTACTCACACATCAAGATCAGATCGCGAGATGAAAACATTGAAGAACACATCTTGAGATTGATTAATTGCAATATGTCTTACAATGGATGCCTTGTGCGATGCACGATTACAAGTATGAACTAGATGAGAGACAACTATGGTGGTGGAGACGGCTATGGAGATGCAAATGGTGGTGGCTAGGTGCTACTTGTGATCTGCGTTGGTTTTTATCCCTGAAGAGTAGAGGATGATGCAGTACAGTAGAGATAAGTATTTCCCTCAGTTATGAAACCAAGGTTATCAATCCAGTAGGAGAATCACACAACACCTTGTTAGCAGTACCTGCACACAAAAAACAAACCCTTGCACCCAACGCAAACAAGGGGTTGTCAATCCCTCGGTGGTAAATCACAAGATTAAATTGTATGTGACAGATGGATAGATTAAACAAAAATACAAAATAAAATAAATAACTAAAAAGTGCATCAAGGTATTTTTAGGATTTTTCATATATGATAGGAGTAGACCCGGGGGCCATAGTTTTCACTAGAGGCTTCTCTCATAAAAATAGCATACGGTGGGTAGACAAATTACTGTTGGGCAATTGATAGAAAAGCAAATAATCATGATGATATCCAAGGCAATGATCATGTATATAGGCATCACGTCCGAGACAAGTAGACCGACTCCTGCCTGCATCTACTACTATTACTCCACACATCGACCGCTATCCAGCATGCATCTAATGTATTAAGTCCATAAAGAACGGAGTAACGCCTTAAGCAAGATGACATGATGTAGACAAAGAAAACTCACGTATGAATAAACCCCATCATTTTACCCTTAATAGCAACGATACATACGTGTCATGTCCCCTACTGTCACTGGGATTGAGCACCGCAAGATCGAACCCATTACAAAGCACCTCTTCCCATGGCAAGATAAATCAATCCAGTTGGCCAAACCAAATCAATAGATCGGAGAAGAAATACGAGGCTATAATAATCATGCATAAAAGAGCTTAGAGAAGACTCAAATAATATTCATGGATAATCTGATCATAAACTCACAATTCATCGGATCCCAACAAACACACCGCAAAAAGTGATTACATCGGATAGAACTCCAAGAACATCGAGGAGAACATTGTATTGAAGATCAAAAAGAGAGAAGAAGCCATCTAGCTACTAACTATGGACCCGAAGGTCTATGGTAAACTACTCACACATCATCGGAAGGGCAGCAAGGTTGCTGTAGATCCCCTCCATGATCGACTCCCCCTCCGGTGGAGTACCGGAAAATGACCCTAGATGGGATCTCTCGAGAACAGAAGCTTGCGGTAGCGAAAAAAGTATTTCGTGGACTCCCTTGATGGTTTCCTGATTTATGGGTATTTATAGAGGTGGAATTAGGTCAAACGGAGCAAAGGGGGGCCCACGAGTCACCAGGACGCGCCTGCCCCCCAGGCGCACCCTGGTGGCTCGTGGCCACCTCCTGGGTCTTCTGGCCCTCTCCCGAAGCTTCTAGTGTTTGTTATGTCCAGAAAAAAATCTCCAAAAAGTTTCGTGGCATTTGGACTTCGTTTGATATTGATATTATGTAAAACAAAAAACAAGCAGAAAACAACAACTGGCACTGGGCACTAAGTTAATAGGTTAGTCCCAGAAAATGATATATAATTGCTGTAAATGTATATAAAAACATCCAAGATTGATAATATAACAGCATGGAACAATCAAAAATTATAGATACGTTGGAGACGTATCAGCATCCCCAAGCTTAATTCCTGCTTGTCCTTGAGTAGGTAAATGATAAAAACAGAATTTTTGATGTGGAATGCTGCCTAACATATTCATCATATTTTCTTTTCTTTTGTAGCATGGACATATGGACTTGAATGATTCAAAGCAATAGTCTATAGTTTGACATGAAGATATAAATACTCAAGCATACTAACAAGCAACCATGCCTTTCAAAATATCAACGCTAAAGAAAGTTATCCCTAGCCCATTATGCTCAATCATTGATCCATTCATGAAACACACTCCATATTAGCTACATCCAATGCACAAGTACGACAATAGTGCTCTCTAGTTGGTGCTTTATGAGAGAAGATGGAGACTCAAAATAAAAATAAAAATTGCATAAAAGTAAATAGATAGGCCTTTCGCAGAGGGAAGCAGAGATTTGCTAATGTGCCAGAGCTCAAAGCTTAAATTAGAGAGATAAAATATTTTGGGAGGCATGCTTTTCCTGTCAACAAAAATGAACGAGAATTTCCAACATCTTCCATGCTAGACACATTATAGGCGGTTCCCAAACAGAAAATAAAGTTTATTCCTTTTCCACCATTCTTTCACAATCCATGGCTAGCCGTATCCACGGGTGCCCTCCATACCAACACTTTCCAAGGAATTTATTATTATGATCATATAAGATTTTTCATTTCATTTCACATTTCGGGACTGGGCATCCCAATTACCTGCCACACTCTCGTGCAATGACAAGTGAATAAACACTCATCGTGAGAATAACCCGCCTAGCATGGAAAATATTGGCTACCCCCTTCCGCTTCATGAGCGGTACGGGTGTCGGTACTGAAACCGGCGATCTCGGGTAGGGGGTCCGAACTATGGATCTAGGAATCGATGGGTAACAGGAGGAGTAGAGACATCGGTTTACCCAGGTTCGGGCCCTCTCGAAGAGGTAATACCCTACGTCCTGCTTGATTGTATTGATGTGATTGTATGAAGATTACAGAGTCGATCTACCTCAAGATCAGATGGTCTAAACCCTAGGCAGTTGATATCTCTCCTATACGGACTAAACCCTCTGGTTTATCTAGACACCAGAGGGTACTAGGGTTACACATGGTCGGTTACCATTGATTATGCCTTGGAGGAGACGCCAAGTCTTCGGAGGCTTCCTTCTGGTACACGGGGTCGCCTACAAAACCGGTCTTCTATCGACGAATAAGGTGCGGCCCACCAGTCCGGCCCATGAGAGATAGGCCGGTGGCCCGGGTACCCCCTAGTCCGGGACACCCTCAGTAGCCCCCGAACTAGCCTCCAACGCCGAGGTCAACAGTCTTTGTTCCTTTCGCACGCTCCCATCTCTTCCTTCGCCATCGCTTTCCCCATCTACAAAGCCCCCAGCGCCCCACCCCATTCTTTGAGAACTCCCTCCCAGCCATCCCCCCAATTTAGCGATGGCCGGATCCGGTGCGAAGGGCAAGTGGGAGGCCTCGACCATCACCAACGACGACATCGAGGATTTGAAGCGCGCCGGCTACCTTTCAGATGACGTTGCTCACCGGGCTCCAGAAGAGGGCCAGGTCATCCCCACGCCTCGATCCGGCGAGAGGGTGGTTTTCATTCCCCACTTTATCCGGGGACTGGGCTTCCCGCTCCACCCCTTCATCAGGGGGTTGATGTTCTTCTACGGTTTAGACTTCCACGACCTGGCTCCGAACTCCTTCCTGCACATCTCCACCTTCATCGTCATCTGCGAGGCTTTTCTGCGGGTCCAGCCACACTTCGGCCTGTGGCTCAAGGTCTTCAACGTCAAGCCGAAGATAGTTGATGGCCAGCAAGCGGACTGCGGGGGGGGGGGGGGGGCGATGATTAGCAAGCTTGCCCGGGTTGAATGGCCGGAGGGCATCTTCATAGAGACCGTCAAGGTCTGGCAAAGAGAGTGGTTCTACATCACCGAGCCACGCGACGCAGCTTGGACAGCGGCTCCCGGATTCAGATCCGGACCCCCCGCGAGGCTAACCTCGTGGACGAGAAAGGGCCTCGATTGGGGGTCCCCTACGGAGGTGGAGTCGCTGCAGAAGCGCGTTTCCAGCATGATAAGGGTGGGAGCCACTCTGACCAATGTGGTTCAGGTGGTGCTCCACCGCCGCCTCCTCCCCTGCCAGCAGTGGGCCACGCCAATGTGGTCCTGGAAGCCCGAAGACCCAGCTACCATGCTCTGTTTTTACGGCACCACCCACGAGAAGTTGTGGAAGGTGTTGTTTAAGCCTCAGAAGGTGTGGCCGGCCAAGGAGGAGGACATCGGCCTCGACGCCGCAGACCCTCCGAAGGAGGTAACAAAGATTCGTCCCATTGTGTTCGGGTATTTTCTTTTCGACAAACCTGATCACTTCCTCTCCTCTCTTGCAAGGCTGGCTGGCCAGGGCCATGCGGATCGACAGTCCGGCCCCACTGCCCGAAGACCCCAGGTCGGCCCTGCTAGAGGAAATGCTGACCGTGGTGCCGTACAAGGCGCCAGAGAGGAAGGAGAAAGGAAAAATGGAGAAAAGGGAAGCTCGAGAAGGCCTCCGCTCAAGGGGACCCCCAGACACCAAATCCGGGAAACCCAAGCCCCCTCTGCTCACGACTGGGAACGAGAAGAGGAAGGGGAGGAGAGCGACTCCTCCCGAACAAGGAAAAGGGCAGCATCAGAAGATGCCAAGGAGGAACAACCCCCTCACGCCCCGAAGAAGCAGCGCAGGCCTAAGTTGGTCTTGCCCGACGACAGCTCGGATCCTGCCGAGGACTCCGAGGCCTCCGAAGAGGTTCCTCGGAGGATTCCTAGGGCCAAGCCACAGGCTCAAAGGCACGCGTACTAATATCCGTTTTACTGTCCTTGGCCAAACTGGGTTTAATATTAATCACTTTTCTGTTTATAATTTTGCAGCCCAATGCGCGATCTACCCACCGACCGAGTCTCGGAGGGAGATTCTCCGCCGGCCGCGCTGGCGGAGAGCGGGACCGAATCGCGCGCCTTGCCTCCCCCGATCGTCGAAGAGGCCGAGGAGGTCCTGTCAAGGAGGACCCCTCCCACGCCGCACACGGGGGTAGGGGGCGATGCTGTGATGGCCGAGGTGAACACCTCGGTTGCCGAAGACCAGGAGGGGAGAGCCCCTCTGGCGGACGAAGAGGAGGAGGCCGGACGAGCCGAGCTCTCCCTGAAGACGACTCCGGAGATGTCAAGGCGTCCGGAGTCCGGCGCACCGGACTTCGAGAGGGAAGAAGCCGAGGCGCCCCCGCCACCTCCGCCTGCTCCAGAGCGGGCGTCTACTAGGTGGCCGGACGAGATGGGGGATGCCCTCATGAGCTCTTCCATCGCCGAAGAGCACCGTGCCCTTATGGGCGCGGTGTTGCAGAGTCTTCGGTCCGTAGATAACGGACTGAAGGAAGCCTTCAGTAGCCTTCTAACAGGCTTCAAGGTGAGCGAAGTAATACTTTCTTTTTAGAAGAATTCTTTTATGCAAATGTATAGCCTCATACGCAGTAGCCCCCGAGACTTTGACTAGTTTGAAAAGAACCGGTCAGAGGATCAACGATTAATATCTCGGGTACTAACGTGCTTAGGGTACTATGCAGGCGTCCTCCTCGGCAGCAGCCGCCAATGTCGAAGAGCTGGCCGAGCTGAATCGAAAGCTGAAAAGCTTCAAGGATGACCTGAGCCTGGTAAACAACAGGTTCAACGAGGCGCAAGGTAAATCCGAGCTGTAATGTTTGAGACAACTGTTATTTTGTAAATAGGGTTCGAAGCATCCTAACGGAGTTGAACCGATGGTATTATAGCTGCCGCTGCGGAGGTGGAAAACCTCAGGGCCGCGCTGAGGATGGCCCAGCTGGAGGCGGCGGAGCAGAAGTCGGCAGCCGAACAGGCGGCGGCCGAGCTGAATGCGGTGAAAGCCGCTAGTGAGAAGCACGAGGCCAGGGTGCTGGAAGTGCAGCAAGAGCTCGGGGATGCCGTCACAAAATGTTAGGCCCTCGAGCAGAAGAACAAGGAGCAGGCCGCCGAGTTGACCTCATTGGCGGCGGCTGCTAAGGAAGCGCAGACAGAGGCGCGTGGCTACCAGGAGGAACTCCGCCAAGTGAAGCTCATAGCGGATGGTAAGCCGTATTTGCTGCAGAGCGTATTCGGTGGAAGCAAGTTTGCTTTGCTTATGCGGGTGTGGCATTCCGCAGGCGCTTTTGCGGACCTCCCGAAGAGTGCGGCGGACGTGGCCAGGTTCTTCGCCGCTCAGGAGGGTTGGGTCGACCAGCGGCTGTTCTGGGCACAATTTCAAGTGCCCGAACACCCTCCCCTTCTTAACAACCAAATGAAGTAGCTCATGGAGCTGCATCGGATGGCGGAGCCAATGATGAAGGACCTCTGCGTCAAGCTATGGCCTGTAGAGCCACTGCCGAGCAGTTACTTCAGGTTGGTGCAGAGGCTGTACGACACCGTTCCTCGGATAGAAGCCTGGAAGCGCTCTACATGCATCGAGGGAGCTCGGATGGCTTTTGGCAAGACAATGGTACATTGGCCGAAGATAAAGCCAACCGAGATGGCGACCGGACCTCCGCCGCCAGGGAAGGAGCATAGGCGCCCCGAGCAATACTTTCCCATCGTAATGGATGGTGCTCGGGCGGTAGAGGCCCCGTGTTCCAAAGATGTGATTTATGAGTAGAGGGTGGTCCTTTGTATCCGAGGAGTTTAAAAACTTTTGCTTTGCTTGAAACGCACTGTGTTAACTATACATGATGTCTGCTATGTTAATTTTGGCTCCTGTGCGGCCGTTTCTTAACTGAAAGTTACCAGTCGTCGGCTTTAGCCCCCAGTGCAGATGCTGCTTGGGGTGTTTCCTCGTTACATCTTAACCCTTAGCCGACGTCTCGGTGCCCGGAGGCAGTTATGTGTACGGAAAACCAGGCAATCAGACTATGCAGTTTTAGTGCTTTCACTTAGCCATAGGAGCTTGACTGCGGGGGCTGGTGACTAGCCCCCAGTGTTTGTGATATTCGGAAGAGCCGCGGTTGACACCATCATCACATGGTTTCTGTAACAGAGAACCCTTCGTTTAACACGGACTAACCTCCAACGATTTTTAGTGTAACACTAGTCATCGGATCGCCGACCAGTTCTCGCTTATTGTGACGGTCAGTTATTGGCTTTCTCCACTGAGGTACTTAACCAGGCTAGCTGGAAGCACAATCGCAGTGGTTCTCCCTTTACCCTTTCAGCCGAACAATGCGGAACGTAAGAGGGTAAGCACAGGAGCCGGGCAACCCAACTATCGACCAAAGACACAATTCGGAACTGATGCATATAGTGCAATATCCATGACGCCGGGCACGGAAAAATAAGTGCCGGACTAAAGTTTCAAGGCAAGAGTTGAATTCGAGCCCCCGGTTGATTAGCCGGTTATAAGAAAAAGGACGTATCGTGATAGTTTACTTCGGCGTAAAAAGCGGAAAGGAATATGTAACGCGAATAAAGACGTAAGTACCAGAGAAAAATTGGTCTTTATTTCCTTTGAATATCTGACGTCCAGCCGTACAGTTCGGATTGCCGAAGTAACTTTAATAGATACTTTGAAAGAATTAAAATACATGGGAGATAAAGGTTTATGCAGGGCCTTCAAGAGTGGTTTGACAGCCCCACAATGCCCTGCTGCATGTCTGCGCCTTTGCTCCGTGAAAAAGCCTCCGCGTAAGTGAAGGTGTCGACTGTACGTTCAGCGGAAGTAATAGAATTCGGCGGTTGAGCCCTTGAGGGATGGCTTTGAGAAGTCACCGTGGTGTATTTTCTTTAACGCTGATTAGGCCCAAGATGGTGCCCGTTGCCGGCGTTGATCCGAAGACGAAGTGGGCCATTGTTCGGTCGAACCGAGCTTTCGGCCTTTATGTCATGTGTCCCCACAACCGCCCATGGAATCTTGAGCGCGAAATTGTGTACTCGAGGTACGTATTTCATGACTAGGTGGGCCGCGCTGTGGGGCGCGTATCCCTACTTGGGATGGGAATGCTGCGGGACCGAGTCTATAGCTCGGGCGCGCTTGCGTGCGTCCAGTGTCTTAGCGACAGACTGGGCTTGTGACGCTTCTTCAGCAGCCTGAACCTCGGCGGCTAGAGCCGCTGTGTGTTCCTCTGTTTGGAGCGAGTGCTTGGTTTTACCATTAATGGTAATAACGCCCTTTGGTCCTGGCATCTTGAGCTTCAGGTATGCATAGTGCGGGACGGCGTTGAATCGAGCGAACGCAGTCCGGCCGAGGAGTGCATGGTAACCGCTGCAGAAGGGGACAATATCGAAGATCAAGTCCTCACTGTGAAAGTTGGCGGGTGAGCCAAAGACTACTTCCAATGTTATGGACCCCGAGCAGCGTGCCTCGATGCCCGGGATGACACCTTTAAAGGTGGTATTGCTGGGTTTAATCCTGGACGGATCGATCCCCATTTTCCTCACCGTGTCTGAGTAAATCAGGTTGAGGCTACTTCCTCCATCCATAAGGACTCTAGTGAGGTGAAAGCCGTCCACGATGGGGTCGAGCACCAGAGCCGCTGTTCCTCCATGGCGTATACTGGTCGGATGGTCTCGACGGTCGAAAGTGAACGGGCAAGCCGACCACGGATTGAATTTCGGGGCTACCGGCTCTACGGCGTAGACGTCCCGAAGTGCTCATTTCCGTTCCTTTTTTGGTATGTGCGTGACATAGATCATATTCACGGTTTTAACCTCGGAAGGAAACTGCTTTTGGCCTCCATTACTCGGCCCGCGAGGTTCGTCGTAATCCTCGCTGCGGGGGCCCTTACCCTGTTCTTCGGCTGTGATCTTGCCGGCCTGTTTAATTACCCAACAGTTACGGTTGGTATGGTTGGCGGGTTTATCCGAAGTGCTGTGAATCTGGCAGGGCCTGTCTAAGATTTTGTCCAAAGCAGAAGGGCCGTCCCAGTTCCCTTTAGAGGGCTTTTTCCACGGTCCCGATTTTGAACCGCTGAATCCGGCATTTACTGCTGCATCATCGGCTTCACCGCCGTTGCTTGAGTGTCGGCGCTTGTTATTCTTATTGCGCCGGGGTTTCCCGTTACCGTCCCGGGCTTCAGAAGTGCCAGGGTCTTCGTGGTGGTTGCTTCGACGAGCTAGCCAGCTATCCTCGCCCGTGCAAAAGCGGGTCATTAGGGAGGTGAGGGCCGACATTGTTCTCAGCTTGTCCTGGCAGAGCTGGCGGGCGAGCCACTCATCCCGAATACTATGTTTGAATGCCGCAATTGCTTCGGCATCCGGGCAGTCGACGATTTGGTTTTTCTTGGTCAAAAACCGGTTCCAGAATTGCCGGGCTGACTCGCCGGGCTGCTGAATCACATGGCTCGGGTCATCGGCGTCCGGTGGCCGAACATATGTGCCTTGAAAGTTAGCTCGGAATGCATCCTCGAGCTCTTCCTAGCTCCCAATGGAGTTTTCGGGTAGGCTGTTCAACCAGTGTCTCGCCGGTCCCTTGAGTTTCAGTGGTAAGTACTTGATGACATGGAGGTCATCTCCTCAGGCCATATGAATGTGGAGAAGAAAATCCTCAATCCACATGGCTGGGTCTATTGTCCCATCGTAAGATTCTATGTTGACGGGTTTAAACCCCTCAGGGAACTGGTGCTGCATCACCTCGTCAGTGAAACACATGGGGTGTGCGGCGCCCCTGACTCGGGCCACGTCGCGCCGGAGATCGGTTGTCATCCGGGTGCGGTGCTGCTCCCGAGCTCTGTCATTCCTATAGCGCCAGGCTTGGTATCCGTCCCGTCCAGCGGGCACGTGCATTGTGGGTCCATAGATGGATCTTGATTGGATCCCTCTGGCATTCAGGTTGCGACGCAGATCGTATCGGTCGTCCGGTTGAACCGGGTCTTTGCCCGCTCGGCGAGGTGGCGCGAGTGCATATTCGGCTTTCTCGGCCGCCCTGTCCCATCCTCGAGGGGGCATAGGTGGGAGTTCGGCGTCCGCGGCCGGCCTATCCCGTCCTTGAGGGGGGCGGTCGGGATCGTTTGCGTAAGTTCATTTAGGAGGCATGGGCTCGAAGGCCTCATCCTCGAATTCTGGAAGTAAGCGCCGCCGTGGGTAACTCTTGTACTGACCCTGACGTTGATCGTCAAGGCCCTCTTCGGCGGCTAGGACCATCGTCCATCTATCATTGAGCGTATCTTGTTCCGCTTTTAACTGTTTTTTTCTTTTTCTTCAAGCTTCGGGCAGTTGCGATGAGTTGCCGCTTGAATTTCTCTTGCTCCAGGGGATCTTCCAGGATAATGAAATCTTTGGGTCCGAGGCTGTCCTCCTCTTCGGACTAAGGGAGGTAGTTACTATCCTCGGAATCCTTGGGGTCCTCCGAGTCACCCTGGTCCTCGTGCCCCTCAGGGGCATCGTGGTTCTGTTCGGGGGTATGACCGCCGAGCTCCCCCGTGTCGACCGGAGTCTCGTTGTCTCCGGCTCCGCTTGTGTCAGTATGATTTTTCCTACCTTTTCCTCGCCCTTTGGGTTGCCGTCGTGGGCGTTTGGGCGGTTCTTCGGTGGGACCGTTACCATCTTTCTTGGTCGTGTCGCCATCCTTTACGGGGGTGTCGACCATGTAAACTTCGTATGACGAGGTGGCGGTCCACTTTCCAGTGTTGGAAGTGGCAAGGGAGGGAGCCGTAAGAGGCGGGACATCGATACCCTCGTCCATGTAGTCAGTCTCCTCGGAGGCGTAGTCCAGCATGTCGGTTAAATCTTCGACAGTGGCTACCAAGTGGGTGGTGGGTGGGACGCAAAATTCCCTGCGGCTGGCCTCATATCCGACCTGTCCCAGGTCCAAGGGCGGGCCATCCGTGATGTTCATCTTCTGGATCCGATCTAACATCTCGTTTAACAACGAGAGGTCCACCGGACTTATGTTCGGGCAGCCGTCGGAGTCGATCTCCGAAGCGCCAACGCTGGGGGTGTGTGCGGCCAAGGATGACCCTTGGTCTTCGGGCGCCGGGGTCAGATCCGAACTCATAGCTAGATCTGATGTGGGGCCCGGCGCGGGGGCAGAGGGGTGGGGAGAATCCGAGGTTAAGGCTTCCGAATTGTTTGGTTCCTCGGGTGAAGCCGAGAATCCGGTGAAGACTAGATCGCCTCAAGCATCGGCGACGTATACCAGGTTGCCGAATCTGATTTCATGCTCAGGGGCGAAGCTGTCGATCTGGTCAAGATGACCGGTCAGATCGGCGTGTAGCATGATGCTGCCGAATGCGAAAAGCTATCCGGGGACAAAGATGTCCCCGCTGCATATCTCATCATTGATGAGAAGACGGGCCATTGATCCTTGGCGATCCACGGCGGAACTCTGAATGAAAGCACCAATGTTGGTACTGAAATCGGCAGATCTCGGGTAGGGGGTCCGAACTATGGATCTAGGAATCGATGGGTAACAGGAGGAGTAGAGACAGCGGTTTACCCAGGTTCGGGCCCTCTCGAAGAGGTAATACCCTACGTCCTGCCTGATTGTATTGATGTGATTGTATGAAGATTACAGAGTCGATCTACCTCGAGATCAGATGGTCTAAACCCTAGGCAGTTGATATCTCTCCTCTACGGACTAAACCCTCTGGTTTATATAGACACCAGAGGGTACTAGGGTTACACATGGTCGGTTACCATTGATTATGCCTTGGAGGAGACGCCAAGTCTTCGGAGGTTTCCTTCTGGTACACGGGGTCGCCTACAAAACCGGTCTTCTATCGACGAATAAGGTGCGGCCCACCAGTCCGGCCCATGAGAGATAGGCCGGTGGCCCGGGTACCCCCTAGTCCGGGACACCCTCAACGGGCACACAAAACAGAAAATTATTTTGAAAATTAGAGTTGGCACACGCAAATTTACTTGGAACGGCATGGAAATACCGCATATAGGTAGGTATGGTGGACTCATCTGGCACAACTTGGGTTTAAAGAGTTTGGATGCACAAGCAGTATTTCCGCTTAGTACAAATGAAGGCTAGCAAATAGATTGAGAAGCGACCAACCAAAAAGCGAAAACGGTCATAAACATGCATTGAACATAAGTAACACCGAATAATGCACCATAAGTAGGATATAATTTCGTTGCATAACTATTGACTTTACGTGCATGCATAGGGAATCACAAACCTTCATACCAATATTCTTACTAAATCACAATTACTCACTAACATGACTCACATATCATCATCTCCATATCGCAAAACTATTGCAAGGAATCAAGCTTATCATATCCAATGATCTATATGAAAGTTTTTATTATATCCCTCTTCAATATTCATCACTTTGGGACCAAATTCATATCTTATGCAAATTACCATTACTATTATCATCTCTCAAAAATATTTAAGTGAAGCATGAGAGTGCAAATATTTCTTCAAAAATTTAATCTTATCAACTCTCAAAATAATATAAGTGAAGCATGACAGTTCATTTCTTCAAAAATTTAATCATATCAACTCTCAAAATAATATAAGTGAAGCATGAGAGTTCATCTCTTCAAAATTTTAATCATATCAACTCTCAAAATAATATAAGTGAAGCATGAGAGTTCATTTCTTCAAAATTTATCCACCGCCGTGCTCAAAAAGATTTAAGTGAAGCACTAGAGCAACTGCCTAGCTCAAAAAATTTAAGTGAAGCACATAGAGTATTCTAAGAAATCATGATAACGTGTGGCTCTCTCAAAATAAGTGTGTTCAGGAAGGATGATTATGACAAACTAAAAAGCAAACAAAGCAACGAGTCATATCATACAAGATGATCCAAGCAAAACACATATCATGTGACGAATAAAAATATAGCTCCAAGTAAAATTACCGACAGTTGGTAGAAGAAAGAGGGGATGCCTTCCGGGGCATCCCCAAGCTTAGACGCTTGAGTCTTCCTTGAATATTTCCTTGGGGTGCCTTGGGCATCCCCAAGCTTAGGCTCTTGCCACTCCTTATTCCTTCATCCATCGTGATCTCACCCAAAGCTTGAAAACTTCAATCACACAAAACTCAACAAAATCTTCGTGAGATCCGTTAGTATAACAAATAAATCACTACTTTAACTACTGTTGCAAACCCATTCATATTTTATATTTGCATTATACCTACTGTATTCTAACTTCTTCATGGCTTATACCCCCCGATACAATCCATAGTTTCATCAAAACAAGCAAGCAACACATCAAAAACAGAATCTGTCAAAAATAAAACAGTCTGTAGAAATCTATTTAAAAGCCATACTTCTGTTACTCTAAAAATTCTGAAAAATTAGGACAACGTGGGAAATTCATATACCAATACTGTGTAAAAATTTCAGATTTTTTTGACGTTCCAGTACAGATCCAAAATTTCTGCACTGGACGCAAAACTTTCTGTTTTCCAAACAGCATCAATTATATTATCTTCCAAATCATCCCAAAGGTATTACTTGGCACAAACACTAATTAAAACATAAAAAACACAATCATAACATAAGCATAATTGTGTAAACACACAAGAACAGAAACAAATAGTAAAAAAATATTTTATTCATTGGGTTGCCTCCCAACAAGCGCTATTGTTTTATGCCCCTAGCTAGGCATAATGCATAGTTTCAAGTATTGTCATCTTTCAAGTTGATTCCATAAGTGGCCCTCATAATGGATTCATATGGTGCTTTAATTATTTTACCAGGGAAATGCTCCATAGCCTTTTTTAGTGGAAACTAAAATTTTATATTCCCTTCTTTCATGTCAATGACGGCACCTATAGTTCGTAAAAACGGTCTACCAAGTATTATGGGGCAAGAAGGATTACAATCAATGTCAAGTACTATAAAATCAATGGGCACATAGTTCCTATTTGCAAGAATAAGAACATCATTAATTCTACCCAAAGGCTTTTTAATAGTGGAATCCGCAAGATGCAAATTAAGAGAACATTCATCTATATTGGTAAAGCCTAGCACATCACAAAGAGATTTTGGAATTGTGGAAATGCTAGCACCCAAATCACATAAAGCATTGCACTCATAATTTTTAATTTTAAATTTAATGGTGGGTTCCCATTCATCATATATTTTTCTAGGAATTGAAATCTCTAGTTCTAACTTTTCTTCTAACGCTTTCATCATTGCTTCTACGATGTGTTTAGTAAAAGCCTTATTTTGCTCATAAGCGTTGCGTGAATTTAGCATGGATTGTAACAAAGAAATACACTCAATCAAAGAACAACTATCATAATTAAAATCTTTGTAATCCAAGAGAGTGGGTACATCGCTATTTAAAGTTTTTACCTCTCCAAACCCACTTTTATCAATTTTCTTATCAAGATTTTCACCCTCCGAATTTTGAGGACGCTCTCTAGCTAAAGTTGACTCTTCTTCAGTCCCCCTTTCATCAAGTTTAATATTGCTAAACAAAGAATCAATAGATGAAGCACCAATCATTTTAATATCCTCATCATTACTATGATAAAAACCGGGAGGAATCGCTCTTTCTAAAAATTCTCGTATAGCTTTTAGCATAGCGGTTCTTTTCTTACTCTCATCCATGGAGACATATAAAGCTTTAATTGATTCATTAATATTAATTTTAGGTGGCAAAAATTTTGTCTTAAGATTTTCCACATCATGAATAATTCTATCAATGCTCCTAGACATATCATCAAGTTTACTCAATTTTTCTTCTATCGTAGTGTTGAAAACTTTTTGAGCATTAATAAATTATTTAATATTACTTTCAAGATCAGAGGGCATCCTATTATTATTATTATAAGAATTACCATAAGGATTGCCAAAATTATTAGAGGAATTTCCAGGAAACGGCCTAGCGTTGAAATTACCTCTACAAGCTTTACTATTAAAATTATTTCACGAGACAAAATTCACATCTACGGGATCGATATTTTGATCAATCAAAGTGGATAAAGGCACATCATTAGGATCAATAGGAGTATTTTTACTAGCAACCAATTTCATAAACGCATCAACTTTATCACTCAAAGTATTAATTTCTTCAACAGAATTCACTTTTTTACTAGTAGGAACTCTTTCAGTATGCCATTGTGAATAATTTGCCATAATATTGTCAAGCAATTTAGTGCTTCTCCCAATGTAATCTCCATAAAAGTACCACCCGCGGCGGAATCTAAAAGTTTTCTAGAAACGAAATTCAATCCCGCATAATTTTTTTGTATGATCGTCCACAAATTTAAACCATGAGTAAGGCAATTTCTTATCATTAATTTCATCCTTTCCCAAGATTGTGCAACATGTTCATGATCAAGTTGCTTAAAATTCATAATTTGATTTCTAAGGGAAATAATTTTGGCGGGAGGAAAATACTTAGTAATAAAAGCATCTTTACACTTATCCCAAGAATCGATACTATTTCGTGGTAAAGATGAAAACCAAATTTTTGCACGATCCCGCAATGAGAATGGGAATAATTTTAATTTCACAATATCATTATCCACATCTTTTTATTTTGCATATCACACAATTCTACGAAAGTGTTAAGATGGGATGCAACATCTTCATTTGGACTACCAGAAAATTGATCTTTCATAACCAGATTAAGCAAAGGGGCATTAATATCACAAGTCTCCGCACTTGTGGCGGGAGGATCAATTGGAGTACTAATAAAATCATTATTATTAGTATTGGAAAAATCACACATTTTTGTATTTTCTTGAGACATCGTGACTACGCAATCAAGGTAACAATCAAGCAAAGAAGCAGACAAGAAAAAGGCAAACGGAAAATATTTTTGTATTTTTGTAAAAACTTTTTAGAAGTGGGGGAGATAAAAAAGAGAGGCAAATAAAGAAAATGCAAGGAGATGATAGTTTATGCGAAGGTACTTGATTGATGTTGATGATATCTCCCCGGCAACGGCGCCAGAAATTCTTCCTGCGACTTGTGATCTGCATTGGTTTTTATCCCTGAAGAGGAGAGGATGATGCAGTACAGTAGAGATAAGTATTTCCCTCAGATATGAAACCAAGGTTATCAATCCAGTAGGAGAATCACACAACACCTCGTTAGCAGTACCTACACACAAACAACAAACCCTTGCACCCAACGCAAACGAGGGGTTGTCAATCCCTCGGCGGTAAATCGCAAGATTAAATTGTATGTGATAGATGGATAGATTAAACAAAAATACAAAATAAAATAAATAACTAAAAAGTGTAGCAAGGTATTTTTAGGATTTTTAATATATGATAGGAGTAGACCCGGGGGCCATAGTTTTCACTAGAGGCTTCTCTCATAAAAATAGCATACGGTGGGTAGACAAATTACTGTTGGGCAATTGATAGAAAAGCAAATAATCATGATGATATCCAAGGCAATGATCATGTATATAGGCATCATGTCCGAGACAAGTAGACCGACTCCTGCCTGCATCTACTACTATTACTCCACACATCGACCGCTATCCAGCATGCATCTAATGTATAAAGTCCATAAAGAACGGAGTAACGCCTTAAGCAAGATGACATGATGTAGACAAAGAAAACTCACGTATGAATAAACCCCATCTTTTTACCCTTAATAGCAATGATACATACGTGTCATGTCCCCTACTGTCACTGGGATTGAGCACCGCAAGTTCGAACCCATTACAAAGCACCTCTTCCCATGGCAAGATAAATCAATCTAGTTGGCCAAACCAAATCAATAGATCAGAGAAGAAATACGAGGCTATAATAATCATGCATAAAAGAGCTCATAGAAGACTCAAATAATATTCATGGATAATCTGATCATAAACTCACAATTCATCGGATCCCAATAAACACACCGCAAAAATTGATTACATCAGATAGAACTCCAAGAACATCGAGGAGAACATTGTATTGAAGATCAAAAAGAGAGAAGAAGCCATCTAGCTAGTAACTATGGACCCAAAGGTCTATGGTAAACTACTCACGCATCATCGGAAGGGCAGCAAGGTTGATGTAGAGCCCCTCCGTGATCGATTCCCCCTCCGGCGGAGTACCGGAAAAGCACCCAGATGGGATCTCTCGAGAACAGAAGCTTGTGGCGGCGGAAAAAGTATTTCATGGACTGCCCTCATGGTTTCCTGATTTATGGGTATTTATAGAGGTGGAATTAGGTCAAACGGAGCAAAGGGGGGCCCACGAGGCACCAGGGCGGGCCTGACCCCCCCCCCCCAGGCGCGCCCTGGTGGCTCGTGGCCACCTCCTGGGTCTTCTGGCCCTCTCCCGAAGCTTCTAGTGTTTGTTATGTCCAGAAAAAATCTCCAAAAAGTTTCGTGGCATTTGGACTTCGTTTGATATTGATATTCTGTAAAACAAAAACAGGCAGAAAACAACAACTGGCACTGGGCACTAAGTTAATAGGTTAATCCCAAAAAATGATACATAATTGATGTAAATGTATATAAAAACATCCAAGATTGATAATATAACAGCATGGAACAATCAAAAATTATAGATACGTTGGAGACGTATCACTAGGGTTTGTGGATGAAGATGATGATGAAGGGGTTGTGGTTGTGCTGGACGTTCTCCTAACGCGCTCTCTCTGTTCACATTTCGACTGCGTCCCCTTTATAAAAGTTGTTCAGGTGGACGACCTTCCTTGGTTTCCATGCCAAACGACCGCTCATGCGAGCACTCGCGGTCGCATGGAACGCCGTCTTTTACACTGGTGGCCTTCTGGCGCCTCCTGGTGACTTATCTCTTCTCCAATTTCCTTCCTTTCCATTCTCCCATGTGATTTCTTCCCTTTTTAGCCCATTTCCTATGGAAAAATATCAAAGAGAGGATTTGTGGAATCCCTCGCACTTATTAGTCATTAGTGACAATATCAGAGCGAATATCTCTCTTTTAATGAAATATTTAAATTTAAACGAGGTTGAAATGAGTGTAAAAATATCACTCATTAACTCCCCCAAGCTTAAACTTGATCGTCCTCGAGCAACATAGAGAGAAATCCGAAGCATAAGGAACTCAGTTGTTTAAACCGAAATAACGAGAAGGTTTTGGTTCACTTACGATCGGTATGTCTAGATAGCCCTCCGCTTCTTGACCTGAAAACTTATCATAGATATAGCGGTGGCATGGTTATAGAGCAAGTGTTAGTGAAGCAAAGATAATTAACACAAAGTTTCTGATCTACAAGATAAAATAACTTTGCAACACTTCATTTCATTTAATCTAGACAACACTTGCTTGCCGGGAATGCACGGAAGAGTTTCTTTAGATGGAGCCATAAAAACATAAGTTAGGGAGTAGAAAGCATGTAGTAAAATATAATGTTCAAGTGCTCATGAGTACACCCACAATTGTCTCCTCCTCTAGGCTCTTAAACACTTTGTTTCAATCATTGTTTGCTGGAACTTTGATTGTCACGTGAAGGAGATTAGTCCAAATAAGTGATCATTGGTAGGTTTTCGCTGTGGCTTAATGTTTGGGAACTATGGACATTTAAAAATAATATCTCTTTCGAGCTCTTTTGATCAGTCCCCTTTATTTACCACATACACACCCACTCAAGAGAAAGCTGAATAATATTCGTTTGTAGTGTTGCCACTACGTATGGTAACGAACTCATAGCCGAAATCCGAGCTGTCCCTCTTGGTGGATCGTTCATTGGCCAGCGGAGTCCTCGGCATAATATCAAGAAGGGTGACGAAGCAACATTTGCACACGTAAATGCGCATATAGCAGCAAAGGCCATGGTACCTGCCGAAGGCTATAACACCATGTTGGGATATACAACACAAATTTTTGGCATAATCTCACCCACCTTTCAACTAAGTTCCTCTAGACAATTTAATCCACAAGTGCTATCAAGTCTATTAAAATTAACAACATGGGATTGAGCATGATTAAACATTACTTCCACTACAATTTCTCAACTCCCATGTCTTGAGAGACTTTCTCTTGTGCATATTCATATTTGGTTGATAACATTTCACTTAAAAACTATCCCACGGCAAATCTTAGTTGTCTAAACTAAAGAAAACAAAGGCTACAAAATTATTTCAGCTACTAGAGCATAACCTTTGTATCAACTATCAAGACTTACTCCCATCTTGCACATATCACACATACAACTACTACATCTATGCAATGTATTCAAGTGCAAAAGACGTGGGTCATAGGACACACCTTCACGGTTGCGAATTTAGACACTTCTCTTCCTTACTCTTGGATTCCTCGTTGTCCTAGCATAGATCAACTCCTCTGAAAACAAAATGCAAACGAACTTCGAGGGGCTAAATAAAGAACAAGAGCAAAGCAAAGCTTATTCTATTTTTTTGGGGTTTTGGGTTTTTGAAAACTAACTTGCAACCAAAAAATCACAAAAGGCAAAATAAAAAAAAGTAAAAGCAAAATAAAAAGCAAAGTGTTGGAACAAACCAACACGAGTGTTTTGAAGCTCCTCGAGCTTAAGTACAACCTCATTACAATTTATTCAAATACCGCCACATCTTGATGCAGAAGTGGTGATAACCTCCCCCAAGCTTAGGCTCTTACAAGCCCAAACTGGCGAGATCATTGTGGCGGTTGGTCAGGAGCCCACTCCTGCCTCCAGTTGGAGAAGTTCATGTTCATGTAGGCGGCCGTGCCTCTCAGGGGCGATGCGATGTTGCTCATATCTTGGATAGAGCGCTGAAGGTTGTTGAGGTCTGCGTAGGTGGTGTAGTCTTGTTGGGGCTACTCTTCCTCTTCGTCGGTGGCGAGTTCTTCTTCATCTACTTGTTCAGGTTCTGGCCCTTCTTGGTCAAAAGCCGCATCTCCTTCCCGTGCAACATAATGCAATTGTCCATTCTCGATGGAGAAACGGTTAGACATAGGTGTGGGTAGAAAGTACGCCACTCCAGGAATTTTGATACAATGACGGCCATTACGAACTACTACCATACCAGCGCTGGTAAGGACATGAATGTTAACAAGGGTGTTACCGACAATGGGACAGAGATGATTGTAGTTGAGGCCAAGGGAGTTGGCCAACATGGTGATCACTCATCCACACACAATATCTCCTTGTGCATGGTTTGCTTGATGCGCGAGGTGTAGCAAAAGTATTTCCCCTAGGTTGGGTGAATAACCGACGTCCAGGTTTGCTGCTTTCCCGAGAACTAGCATGTTCTCCTCATTCACTTTAGAAACTTCTCCTCGTGCCTGCAACGAGTTAGTGATAACATAGTAGAAATAATGTATAGCAGGGCTTTCAATGCAACTAGCTCTATGCCTAGAGCCATGATGACTCATCTGAAGAAAGGATTGCCTCGGGTGCGGGTCAGTGAAATCATAAACATATCTAATATCATCATCATTATTTGGGAAGCCAAAGTAGTTACACCACTCAGCAAAAGTGATGTTAAAGTCTTGGTCAAGGAGATGGAAAGTGATCCTCTCCTCCTCATATGCATTTGGCATTAAACTACATTGTGTGAGAGAGTACTGAGAAACTCAAGCGGCAATTGTTCATAAGTCTCACATCCCTGATAGACAAAATGATGCAACCCGGCATTATGACAAAGCAAATTAAAATCATGAGTGATACCTAGCTTGGTTGCTTTGATCTTCCTTGTTCCACGGTCGGTGAAGACGATCCCCTGAGTGAAGATTTGTTGCGGTTGTGCGGTGGATGAACTCGAACCTCCGCATACGTGAGAAGACCTCTGTGTAAACATCTATAAAAAAAATTCAGTCTAATACAATGTAACAATAATGATCGTATGGTACTCACAACATCTTACTCCTCTAAAAACATCAACAAATCCATGCCAAACTCAAGTTTGAATCAAAAATGTGCATATCCTAAACATGGTAATGCTAGGCATGTAGAACATGGATTCACGAAAAATAAATTGGGGATCGGAGGAGAAACGTACCATAGATCGATCACACGAAAGGATTCGAACTGAAAACGAATGAGTAGAGAGGTCGGGCGAAGTTTTGCTAGGGTTTCGAGAGGTTTGGAGGAAGAAGAAGAAGAAAAGAGAGAGATGGGAAAAATACCTCCTTCCTCGGGCTTATTGAGGCCGCCAGGATACCAAACGACCACTCATACGGGCGCAAGCGCCTGCATGGAACGCCGTCGTTCTTCCTGATGACTTACCTGCGTCTGTGCTCTCCTCATACGACCACTTATACGACCGGCGGCGCCCGTTTAAAACGCAGTCGTTCATTCTGTCTTTTTCTTCTTCTGGTCGACGGTTTGAAATGACCACTCAGACGGGTGCATGCGCCCATTTGGAATGTCGTCTTTGGATCTGGAATTTTCTTAGTTTTCTGCAAAAGAGTTAAACTCCAAAAATATTTTAGTGTGTTTCTCCGAACTTATTTTCTTTTCTTGAGTGGTCGTAAGGAGAAGACTTCGTACTAAGTGTCAAGTGGCTCTTATATGCTTTATTTTTGATCTAATGAAAGGCCAAAAAAATCCTTGTCTTCTCATGTGTATAAAGTGTTTGCAGATTTCAGCTTGCTCCACGACACACTTGCACTATTATATTCTTCACATCATTCAGTCGTGCAAGTGAAAGGCAATAATGATGATGATTTGATGAAGTGACTGTGGTGAAGGAAAGCTGGTATGAACTCTTCTTGTTTTTGTTTTTATAAATATGTTTAACTCAGCAGTCCCGATTCAGCATATTATGAGTAAACAAGTTTGTGATAACAATTAAAGATTATAGTTGCTTGATATGTCTCCAACGTATCTATAATTTTTTATTGTTCCATGCTATTATAGTATCAATCTTGGATGTTTTTGTATGCAATTATATATCATTTTTTGGGACTAACGTATTAACCTAGTGCCCAGTGCCAGTTGCTGTTTTCTGCTTGTTTTTGGCTTTTCAGAGAAATAGTACCAAATGAAGTCCAAATGCCACGAAACTTTTTGGAGATTTTTTTCTAGACAAAATAAACCTGGGAAGCTTCGGGAGGAGGCCAGAAGCCTCACGAGGCCTCCACAAGGCACTAGGGCGCTCCCGGGGGGGCGCCGTGCTGCCTTGTGGGGCCCACGTGACTCCGTTTGACCTAATTCCACTTCTATAAATTCACAAATATTGGGAAACCCCCAGAGAGCCAGAAGAAATAATCTTTACGCCGCCGCAAGCCTCTGTTCTTCCGCGATCCCATCTGGAGGCCTTTTCCGGTACTCTGCCGGAGGGGGAATCGATCACGGAGGGCTTCTACATCAACCTTGCTGCCCTTTCGATGATGTGTGAGTAGTTTACCACAGACCTACGGGTCCATAGCTAGTAGCTAGATGGCTTCTTCTCTCTCATTGATCTTCAATACAATGTTCTCCTTGATGTTCTTGGAGTTCTATCCGATGTAATCTTCTTTTGCGGTGTGTTTGTTGGGATCCGATGAATTGTGAGTTTATGATCAGATTATTCATGAGAAATATTTGAGTCTTCTCTGAACTCTTTTATGCATGATTGTTATAGCTTTGTATTTCTCTCTGATCTATCGGTTTAGTTTGGCCTACTAGATTGATTTATCTTGCAACGGGAGAGGTGCTTTGTGATGGGTTCAATCTTGCGGTGCTCAATCCCAGTGACAGAAGGGGACATGACACATATTTGTATTGTTTCCATTAAGGATAAAAGGTGGGGTTTATTCATATTGCTTGAATTTGCTTCTCTACATCATGTCATCTTGCTTAAGGCGTTACTCTGTTTCATACTTAATACCCTAGATGCATGCTGGATAGCGGTCGATGGGTGGAGTAATAGTAGTAGATGCAGGCAGGAGTCGGTCTACTTTTCTCAGACGTGATGCCTATATACATGATCATTGCCATGAATCCGTCATAATTATTTGCTATTCTGTCAATTGCCCAACAGTAATTTGTTTACCTACCGTATGTTTCTGCGCTTGAGAGAGAAGCCTCTAGTGAAAACTATGGCCCCCGGGTCTATCTTTATCATATTAGAAACCCAAAAATACCTTGCTGCAATTTATTTACTTTTATTTTTATTAGTATTTTAGTTTAGCAATTTATCTCTATAAGTTTTAATCCTTGCAAGTAACCGCTAAGGGGATTGACAACCCTCTTATTTGTGTTGGGTGCAAGTGTTTGCTCTTGTGTGTGCAGGTGCGTTTCAAAGGAATTTTGCTTGGTTCTCCTACTGGATTGATAACCTTGGTTCTTAACTGAGGGAAATACTCATCTCTACTGTGCTGCATCATCCTCTCCTCTTCGGGGAAATACCAACGCAGACAACAAGTACCAGGAAGAATTTCTGGCGCCGTTGCCGGGGAGACATCATCAAAATTACCAAGTACCTTTGCACAAATTATCATTTACTTGCATTGACTTTATTTACCTTTTATTTGCCTTTGCCTCTCATTTTCATCTCCCCCACTTCTAATTTTTTTTACAAGAACACAAAAATATTTTGTTTGCTTGCTTGCTTTTATTGCCTTCATGACAACACACAAAAACAGAAGGTGAAAGCAAAAATCTATTGATATGGATCCTCATCCACTTGCAAATCTTTTCAAAAGATCCAATTATGATGAACCAGTGGCTAGTGAGTTGAATGCACTTAATTATCTCTATGAAGTTTTGCTTGAAAATCATGAATCTGGAAATTGTGATGAAGTGTTAGAAGAAGAATTTTATAAAATTATTCATGATAGCTCCTTGATTGAAAAGCATGATTGCAATGATGTTATTATAAATTCTATTAATGTCAATTGTGTTAATGATATGCAAAACTACAAGCTTGGGGATGACAATTTTGTTATGTCCACTACTTATTGCAATGATCACGATTGGGGTGATAATACTTCTTATGATCTTGAAAATTCATTTAAGCCTCATGATGAATATGTTATTGATAATAATGTTTACAATAATATTTAAAGTGGGTTTGGAAGAGTGTCAACTTTAGGTAAAAAGAATCCCACATATTCAGAGAGTGTTCAATCTTATGAATTTTTTGATAAATGTGGGTTTGGAGAGGTCATGACTTTAGTTGACGTTAATCCCACTATCTTGGAAGATTATAAAACTTTTATGCATGTGGATCGTGAAGAGAATATTTTATATGATAGCTATATTGTTGAATTTGACTATGATCCTACATGTAATTATTATGAGAGAGGAAAATATGGTTGTAGAAATTTTCATGTTACTCAATTACCTCTTTTGAAGTTCAAATTGTTAATGCTTCGTTCTTCTTCCTTGTATATGCTAGATACTTTTTGTCTTGACAATTTGTTTGCCTATAAAATGCCTATGCATAGGAAGTATGTTAGACTTAAATGTGTTTTTCACATGTTTCATGATGCTCTCTTCGTGTTTAAATTACTATATTTCATGTGAGCATCATTGAAATCTCAAGCCTATCTTAATGGCTATAAAGAAAGAGCTTGTTGGGAGACAACCCAATAAATTTTTATTCTTTTTTTGTGTGTTTGCACAATTATAGCTTCTGTTATGATTGTGTTTTTATGTTTTAATTAGTGTTTGTGCCAAGTAATGCCTTTGGGATGATGTTGATGATAGTATAATTGATGCTGTTCGGAAAACAGAAAGTTTTGCGTCTAGTGCTGGAATTTTGGTTCTGTACTGAAGCGTCAGAAAAATCTGAAATTTTTACACAGTATTGGTATATGAATTTTTTACGTTGTCCTAATTTTTCAGAATTTTTGGAGTTACATAAGTATGGCTTTTAAATAGATATTTACAGATTGTTCTGTTTTAGACAGATTCTCTTTTTGTTGCATAGTTTGCTTATTTTGATGAATCTATGGATCGTATCGGGGGGTATGAGTCATGGAGATGTTGGAGTACAGTAGCATTATGCCAATATTAAATATGAATCAATTTACTACAGTACCTAAAGTTTAAGATTTTTTTGTTATACTAACGGATCTCACGAGGTTTCTGTTGAGTTTTGTGTGCTGAAGTTTTCAAGTTTTGGGTGAGACTATGATGGATAATGGAATAAGGAGCGGCAAGAGCCTAAGCTTGGGGATGCCCAAGGCACCCCAAGGTAATATTCAAGGAAGACTCAAGCGTCTAAGCTTGGGGATGCCCCGGAAGGCATCCCCTCTTTCGTCTACAATCTATCGGTAACTCACTTGGAGCTATATTTTTATTCATCACATGATATGTGTTTTACTTGGAGCGTCTTGTGAAATAGTTTGTTTGCTTTTGTTTGCTTTTTAGTTTGTCACAATCATCTTTGCTGAACACACCTTTTTGAGAGGGACACACATTATTCGTGATTTGTTAGAATACTCTATGTGCTTCAATTATATCTTTTGAGCTAGGCAGTTGCTCTAGTACTTCACTTATACCTTTTAGAGCACGGCGGTGGTTATATTTTAAAGAAATAGTTGCACTCTCATGCTTCACTTATATCTTTTTGAGAGTCTCATGATAGCAATGGTAATATGCACGGGTTATGAATTTGGTCCTGATATGATAGGTATTCGAGAGGGATATAATAAAAACTTTCATGTAGATCACTGAATATGATAAATTTGATTCCTTGCAATAGTTTTGCGATATTAAGATGGTAATATGTGGGAGGTATTAGTAGATAATTGTGGTTTAGTAAGAATAATTGTGTTAAGGTTTGTGATTCCCGAAGCATGCACGTATGATCTATCGTTATGCTAGGAAGTTGGAGCATGATTTATTATTGACTGTCCTCCTTTGCGTGGCGGTCGGGGGCGCGCGATGGTTAACTCCTACCAACCTCCCCCCTAGGAGCATGAGTAGTAGTACTTTGCTTCGAGGGCTAATAGACTTTTGCAATAAGTATGTGAGTTCTTTATGACTAATGTGAGTCCATGGATTATATGCACTCTCACCCTTCCGCAATTTGCTAACCTCTTCGGTACCATGCGTTGCCCTTTCTCAAATCAAGAGTTGGTGCGAACTTCGCCGGTGCATCCAAACTCCGTGATATGATACGCTCTATCACACATAAGCCTCCTTATATCTTCCTCAAAACAGCCACCATACCTACCTATCATGGCATTTCCATAGCCATTCCGAGATATATTGCCATGCAACTTCCACCGTTCCGTGTTTATGACATACATCATCATTGTCATATTGCTTTGCATGATCATATAGCTGACATAGTATTCGTGGCTCAGCCACCGTTCATCATTTTTATACATGTTACGCTAGCATCATTGCACATCCTGGTACACCGCCAGAGGCATTCATATAGAATCATATCTTTGTTCTAGTATCGAGTTGTAATGTTGAGTTGTAAGTAAATAGAAGTGTGATGATCATCATCATTAGAGCATTGTCCCAGTGAGGAAAGGATGATGGAGACTATGATTCCCCCACAAGTCGGGATGAGACTTCGGACGAAATAAATAAAAAATAAAAAAAATGAAATGAAAAAAAGGAAAAAGAAAGAAAGAAAAAAGAGGCAAAAAAGAGCCATGAAAAAAGAAAAGAAAATAAAATAAAATGAGAGAAAAAGAGAGAAGGGACAATGTTACTATCCTTTTCCACACTTGTGCTTCAGAGTAGCACCATGTTTTTCATATAGAGAGTCTCCTATTTTGTCACTTTCATATACTAGTGGGAATTTTTCATTATAGAACTTGGCTTGTATATTCCGATGATGGGCTTCCTCAAATGCCCGAGGTCTTCATGAGCAAGCAAGTTGGATGCACACCCACTTAGTTTTCATGTTGAGCTTTCATACACTTATAGCTCTTACTGCATCCCTTGCATGGCAATCCCTACTCCTCGCATTGACATCAATTGATGGGCATCTCCATAGCCCATTGATTAGCCTCGTTGATGTGGGACTTTCTCAATTTTTGACTTCTCTTATTTATCTCCTATCACCATACTCTATTCCACCCATGGTGCTATATCCATGGCTTGCGCTCATGTATTGCATGGGAGTTGAAAAAGCTGAAGCGCGTTAAAAAGTATGAACCAATTGCTTGGCTAAAACCGGGGTTATGCATGATAAATACTTTGTGTGACTAAGATGGAGCATGACAGGGTCATATGATTTTGTAGGGATAACATTCTTTAGCATTTTTATTTTGAAAGACATGATTATTTATTAGTATGCCTAAGTATTGATATCTTTATATCAAATTATAGACTATTGCTTTGAATCATTTGGATCTTATTATTCATACCGTAAGAGAGATATTACATGATGAAACATGATAGGTAGCATTCCACATCAAAAATTCTATTTTTATCATTTACCTACTCGAGGACGACCAGGAATTAAGCTTGGGGATGCTTGATACATCTCCAACGTATCTATAATTTTTTATTGTTCCATGCTATTATAGTATCAATCTTGGATGTTTTTATATGCAATTATATATCATTTTTTGGGACTAACCTATTAACCTAGTGCCCAGTGCCAGTTGCTGTTTTCTGCTTGTTTTTGGCTTTTCAGAGAAACAGTACCAAATGAAGTCCAAATGCCACGAAACTTTTTGGTGATTTTTTTCTGGACAAAATAAACCTGGTAAGCTTTGGGAGGAGGCCAGAAGCCTCACGAGGCCTCCACAAGGCACTAGGGCGCGCCCCGGGGGGCACCGTGCTGCCTTATGGGGCCCACGTGACTCCGTTTAACCTAATTCCACTTCTATAAATTCACAAATATTAGGAAACCCCCAGAGAGCCAGAAGAAATAACCTTTATGCCGCTGCAAGCCTCTGTTCTTCCGCGATCCCATCTGGAGGCCTTTTCCGGTACTCTGCCGGAGGGGGAATCGATCACGGAGGGCTTCTACATCAACCTTGCCGCCCTTCCGATAATGTGTGAGTAGTTTACCACAGACCTACTTGTCCATAGCTAGTAGCTAGATGGCTTCTTCTCTCTCTTTGATCTTCAATACAATGTTCTCCTTGATGTTCTTGGAGTTCTATCTGATGTAATCTTCTTTTGTGGTGTGTTTGTTGGGATCCGATGAATTGTGAGTTTATGATCAGATTATTCATGAGAAATATTTGAGTCTTCTCTGAACTCTTTTATGCATGATTGTTATAGCTTTGTATTTCTCTCCGATCTATCGGTTTAGTTTGGCCTACTAGATTGATTTATCTTGCAATGGGAGAGGTGCTTTGTGATGGATTCAATCTTGCGGTGCTCAATCCCAGTGACAGAAGGGGACATGACACGTATTTGTATTGTTGCCATTAAGGATAAAAAGGTGGGGATTATTCATATTGCTTGAATTTGCTTCTCTACATCATGTCATCTTGCTTAAGGCGTTACTCTGTTTCATACTTAATACCCTAGATGCATGCTGGATAGCGGTCGATGGGTGGAGTAATAGTAGTAGATGCAGGCAGGAGTCGGTCTACTTGTCTCGGACGTGATGCCTATATACATGATCATTGCCATGAATCCATCATAATTATTTGCTATTCTGTCAATTGCCCAACAGTAATTTGTTTACCCACCGTATGTTTCTGCGCTCGAGAGAGAAGCCTCTTGTGAAAACTATGGCCCCCGGGTCTATCTTTATCATATTAAAAACTCAAAAATACCTTGCTGCAATTTTTTTACTTTTATTTTTATTTGTATTTTAGCAATTTATCTCTATAAGTTTTAATCCTTGCAAGTAACCGCTAAGGGGATTGACAACCCTCTTATTTGCGTTGGGTGCAAGTGTTTGCTCTTGTGTGCGCAAGTGCGTTTCAAAGGAATTTTGCTTGGTTCTCCTACTGGATTGATAACCTTGGTTCTTAACTGAGGGAAATACTCATCTCTACTGTACTGCATCATCCTCTCCTCTTCGGGGAAATACCAACGCAGACTACAAGTAGCATTGCTCATGCCATGCTTAAGTAGCTAGGAGTGAATAATATGTTATGTTGTGTGTCAACATGCATTAAAATGGTTATGATGTAGTATGTTAGGATGGTATCATCCTCTGAAGAATTCAAGTGGCTTGACTTGGCACATGTTTACGCATGTAATTGATTCAAACCCAATATAGCCTCTATGATATTTATGTTCAGGGTGTTTATATCCTCCTCATGCTCATGTTCAATGTTAATTATTCAAAATGCCTGATTATGACCGTTGTCACTCTCTAGTTGGTCGCTTCTCCATCTATTTGCTAGCCTTCGCCTATACTAAGCGGAAATACTTCTTGTGCATCCAAAATCATGAAACAAAAGTTGTGCCATAAGAGTCCACCATATCTACGTATATACGGTATTACCCTGCCGTTCCAAGTAAATTTGCATGTGGCATCTCTAAACCTTCAAATAAACATATGTTTTGTGTGCCTGTACCACTCATGGAGCGATGGGGCTGTTGGTGCAATAATTTGCCTCCTTATGTTTTGGAGATTGTTGTCATAAACAGTAAGGGACCGATGTATTTGCTAGTGCACACAGAGTAATAGATCCCTGAAGTCATGTGGAGCTTGGTACAAACTCCGAAGATAATCTCCTGCATGGCAGCGAGGATTATCACCGAAGATTATGCTGTCGAGAGTGACCCCCAAAAATTGTTGACGCAAAGCAATTGGTTCGGTGTCTGTCCGAAGAAATTGACTGCAGTCGAGAAGTTGAAGACAAAGTGAAGACGTAGCAATTATTTCGTTGTTCTTCTTTCTCATTATTGAGTCATAGGACCACCGTACTATTAAGAGGGGTATAGTGTTCAAAGCTTTGATTCTCTGATGCTAAACCCAAATCCTATGTGAGCTGAGAGAGAAATCTCCTTGTGTTCCAAATAAAAACTCGCTAGCCAGAGACGTTGTTCTTCTTCGATGCGAGAGATTTACTTCAGACCGAGGAGTTAGCATTACTTGTTCCTCAAGTAATGTTACCGTTGCGTCCAAAATCCGACCGTTGAGAACGTGTCGGTTGGCCATTGGCTGGACCGCATGTCTGAAATGGTCATTTCCCATCAGGGAAGGTTGCAGCTATAAATAGCCACCCCGCACCAATATTGTTCGTTGGCTGCTCCGTTTGATTCTGAGAAGTTTGTGTGAGCAACCCTCTCTCCTGAGTGATCTGAGTTTCAAATCCACCGAGAGAAAAACCCCAGAACTGAGAAATTAGATAGTGGTTTAGCATCACTCGAATCTAACTCCAGTACGCTCCACCTATTACTCTTGAGAGCTACAAACTCTCTAGATGGTTAGGTGTCAAGTTCTTCAGAGACCAAGAGTGATTGTGGTTCTAGAAGAAGAAGTCTGTAAAGGTTCGGAGATCACCTCAAGCATCTACCATGAGTAATCGGCATTGGTTGACGAACCAATTATCGAGGAGAATAGGGCGAAGAGAGTTTGTTAGGGCATATTTCTCCCTTAGTGGTTTTGGTGATTGATGATAATGCATTTGCGGACTAATCGTGTGCATTGAGCATTTCAGATAATCCATCATATGGCACAAGACGATTGATGCCCCTCGGAGTTTTAAAGCCAAGACGGTTATTTTTCCTACGTTTCTTTTTTGGTGGACTTGAGTCATAGGGAAACCATACTATTAAGAGGGGGTCCGCTTCAGAAAGGTTTGGGTGGAATCATCATGTACACGTCTTTCATTGTGCACCCACTTCCCTTCCCGTAACTCTGGAGTTCCATCTGGTTCTTCTGTCGCGTGTCCGATAAGCTACTAAGCGGTAGTACCGCTCCCCTGAGCGGTAGTACCGCAGGTCTAGTACCATGCGTACTGCCGCTTAATCGAGGTGTTCTGTTATCTCTGCGCGCTCAGCGGAAGTGGCACGGTAGTAGGACGGTAGTACCACTTGCGGTACTTCTGCCCCTACCACCGCTCCGCTACCGCTGGTCTCGCTGTAGCTCAGTATACTAAGCGGCAGTAGGGCGGTAGTACCGCTTGCTTGCGAGAGGCACTACCATCGGCCACTACCGCTGCTACTACCGCTGCTACTACCGCTTAATCGACAGCTTCTGGACTCGTGTGCCACTTCATGGCAGTAGGGCGGCAGTAAGCGCGCGGTAGTACCACTCCTGCGGTATTGCCGCCGTACTACGCCCCTACCACCGCTATGTTCCTGCATACCACGACCTCAGCGGTAGTACCGCTGGGGCGAGCGGTAGTACCGCTCTGGCAGCACTACCGGCTCGTGGCCTCTCGCCTGTTGCACTGTATGCCTGGAACTACCGCCCGGGCGGTAGTATCGCTCATGGAGCGGTAGTACCGTTTGTGTTCGGGCTGTGGACAGAAAAACGGTTGGATTTGTCCCCACTATATAAAGGGGGTCTTCTTCCCCAAGAAGACTCACCTCTTATCCTCCTAAGCTCCATTATTGCTCCAAGCTCCATTTTCGCCCGATCTCTCTCCCTAGCCAACAACTCTTGTTGATTTTCTAGGGTTTGCTTGAGAGGGCCCCGATCTACACTTCCACCAAGAGATATTTGATTCCCCCCACTAATCCCTTGCGGATCTTGTTACTCTTGGGTGTTTGAGCACCCTAGACGAAAGAGGTCACCTCGGAGCCACATTCCATTGTGGTGAAGCTTTGTGGTGGTATTGGGAGCCTCCAATTAAGTTGTGGAGAGAGCCCCAACCTTGTTTAGTAAAGGTTCGGTCGCCGCCTTCAAGGGCACCACTAGTGGAATCATGGCATCTTGCATTGTGCGAGGGCGTGAGGAGAATACGGTGGCCCTAGTGGCTTCTTGGGGAGCATTGTGCCTCCACACCGCTCCAACAGAGACGTACTTCCCCTCAAAGGGAAGGAACTTCGGGAACACATCCTCGTCTTCACCGGCTCCACTTGTGGTTACTTCTTACCTTTACTTTGTGCAAGCTATTGTTGTGTTGTATCATTTGCTTGCTTGCTTGTTACCATCATATAGGTTGCTCACCGATGAGTCCAATTTATGTGACGTTTTTCCTATATATTTTGTGCCTACAAGGTGGGCTTTGTGGAATTTTATCGTGTTCGCCCACTTCTTTTTGTTGATAATCCCTCATGTAACGTCTTTTGGAGCAATATCCATTTAATGGAGAAAATCTTCGAAAATGGCAGTGGAATCACACATTAAAGGTGATAAACACTTTCCATAAAAAGATCAAGCAAGAAGGCTAAAGAAATAGCCGTCGTCGCGCTTTCAGAGCGAACGACGGCGTTCCATGCGACCGTGCGTGCTCGCATGAGCGGTCGTTTGGCGCATCGCCCCCTCTGGGGGATCGGCTATTTTCTCCCCGTCGAAGCGAATCATGAAGGGGACGAACAGACACTCTAGAAACTCATCCAGAAGGCAGAACCTTAGCCGCCGGAGCCCATCCGAAGGGAGGATCGGCCGGGAGAAGAAGGTGATTCCTCTCACCGCGCGAGGAGCGGCATCATCATCAACATCTACATCATCACCATCTTCATCATCATCATCATCACATCCTTATCATCTGCAACATCAAGAACCCTAGTGGATCCTTCGGTGTATCGGTTGAATCATTTGCCCATGTATTCCATTACCATTACCATGATGATTGTTGTTCTTATGTGTGAGTAGACCCCTAGTTCTCGGGGATATGCATGAACCTTGGTATGTGTAGGATCTGAAATATTTATTATGGATATGAGATCCTCTGTTGAATGCTTAGTTTAATAACTTCATGAATGTTGTGAAGGGGCCCCGCTCAGCATTTGTGCCTATATTGGCCACGAAGTATATCGCTGTCTTTGCATAGGTTTAGGATGTGGAGGTAATTCGAGGTGACAGTAAAAGCCTACTGCTCCTAACCTTTACAAGTGACCGGGGATTTACGAAGAACCCTTAGTGAGGCCGCACCCACGGGGAAACCCTTAATTATCATGAGTTGTAACCCACAGGGGGAGACTATGATGGTGGCGTGCGTGGCATGAAGTCTACCACGAGTAGAACATGTTCTGTACCCGGCTCCGCCCAACATAAACGTCAACAGTGGCTCAAGTATCCTTTCCATGCTATGCTTATGCATAGTAGTACTAGAAACATACCAATGGGGATTCCAGACTCCCTGAGAACGCCTTTTTAATTTTGTTGTCTCACTATTATTTACCATCCCTGTCTTTCATTTACTTTTATGTTATTCAGTTACAAGTCACCATTTTACTCAATCCTTATTTAAATCCGCCCTTACTCTGCTTCAAGTCTACAATTATCTGCAGGCACAAAGTTACATAATTCTCTACAAGGGGCAAAAGCCTGATTCCTGTGCTCCCTGTGGGATCGATACTCTTACTTCGAAAAGGCTACAACTAAACCTTGTGCACTTGCAGGCTATCAAGCTTTTTCTGGCGGCGTTGCCGGGGAGCTGAGCACTTTTGGGCCTTGCCTTGAGTTTTGAATTATTTTGCGATCTAACGGTTTTTGCAGACAAAGATGAGCCATGGTCCTTCAAGAACAAGTTTATCAGGTAGGTGCTGAGTTAGTAGCAGGACCGGCTCGAGGAGAGAACTTTATAACAACTAGTCCTGACTTACCTGGCAAAGTATATGAGATAAACCCTCGGTTAATTAATATGATAAAAGAAAATATATTCCGAGGTGATGCAACTGAATGTCCTTATGAGCATATTGACAATTTTAATCTTGCATGCGGAACTCTTCAGTTGCAGGAGTTAACAAATGATGAGATCAAAGCAAAAGTATTTCCCTATTCTCTCCAGGCAGCAGCTACAAGATGGCTAAGATGCCAAGATATAAATACACTGAGAAACTGGCCAAAATTATTGGCTGCATTTTCCTCTTATTATTTTCCTCAAGGGAAGTTGTATACGATTAGGAGGAAGATAAGCAGTTTTGGACAGCGGGAAGGTGAGAAGCTAGTGGATGCATATAAAAGGTATCGTGAAATACTTCTTGCATGCCCTGAACATCATTATCCTGACTTTTTAATAGCCAACTTTTTTTATGGCGGGCTTAATTTACAAAGTAAACAAGCTTTAGATCTTGCCTCTAAAGGTTCCTTTTTGGGAACCGAGATAACAGATGCTTGGAGTTTACTTGACAGGATGAGGAACTATGCTGAGAATTGGTACCTTTGTTCAAAGGAAAAGAGTAAAGTTGATCCTGTTTATGATAACACTAAATCTTTCCTTAGAACTTCGAAAGTAAAAGATTTACGTCGTGAGCTAAATATTGGAATTGACCCCATGCTGCGTGTTTTGAAAGATTTTCTAAGTTCTTGAACTTGCCAAAGAAGAAGTACTTAAAATTCAGCAGTGAGTCTAAGGCTATTCGCATGGTGGAAGCCATAAAGAAAAAGACTACTCCGCCTGAAAGGCGAAAAGAAGCCTATTGGAAGCCAAATGGTAAAAAGCTAGAAGGAACACCCACAGAAAATGGGAAGAAGAATGTTAAGATGGAACAATATGGGACTCCACCCAATGTCAACATAATTAAAGAACTTGCTACACCTATACAAGTGGTGAATAAAGAGGTCTATTTGGATAGGGATACCACTTCTTATCTTAAAGGGCGTACCAAAGGTAAAAATGCAGGTATGCAAATTTTATCATGTTCCTTTGGATGCAAGACATATTTTGGGTTGTGTGACCCCGGTTCACCAGTTAATATTATTCCTTATAGTCTTTATCCTAAAATTTATGATGAGAATGCTCCTTGCACCCTTGATACATCTCCGTCGTATCTATAATTTTTTATTGTTTTATGCCATTATCCTGCAATTTCCACATACTTTTGGCAACATTTTATATGATTTCTTGGACTAACATATTGATCCAGTTCCCAGTGCCAATTCCTGTTTGTTGCATGTTTTTTGTTTTGCAGAAAATCCATATCAAATGAAGTCCAAACGCGATAAAATTTTACGGAGAATTATTTTGGAATATATGTGATTTTTGGGAGGTGGAATCAATGCAAACGAAGGCCCACAGCCTCCACAAGGCATCTTGGCATGACCTACCCCCCAGCCGCATGGTGTTGCCTTGTGGGCACACCGTAAGTCAGTTGGGGTCCTTCTTCGGCCACAAGGAAGCTTATATCGAGAAAAAATCATGTTAAAATTTCAGCCCAATCGGAGTTACAGATCTTCGGGAATATAAGAAACGGTTTTTGGCCAGAAAACGGAATGCGAAACAGAAGAGAAGCAGATAGAGAGAGATCCAATCTCGGAGGGGCTCCTGCCCTCTGGGAGCCATGGCGGCCATGGACCAGTGGGGGAACTCTCCTCCCATCTAGGGGGGAGGCCAAGGAAGAAGAAGAAGAAGGAGGGGGGCTCTCTCCCCCTCTCTCCCGGTGGCACCGGAACGCCGCCGGGGCAATCATCATGACGGCAATCTTCACCAACAACTTCGCCGCCATCATCACCAACTCTCTCCCCCTCTATGCAGTGGTGTAACACCTCTTCTCCCTGCTATAATCTCTACTTAAACATGGTGCTTAACATTATATATTATTCTCCAATGATATGTGGCAATCCTATGATGTTTGAGTAGATTCGTTTTGTCCTATGGGTTGATTGATGATCGTGATTGGTTTGGGTTGTATGTTTTATTTTCGTGCCGTCCTATGGTGCCCTCTGTGTCGCGCAAGCGTGAGGGATTCCTGCTGTAGGGTTTGCAATACGTTTATAATTCTCTTATAGTGGGCGGCTAGAGTGACAGAAGCTTACACCCGAGTAAGGGGGTTGTTGCGTATGGGAGTAAAGAGGACTTGTTACTTAATGCTATGGTTGGGTTTTACCTTAATGATCTTTGGTAGTTGCGGATGCTTGCTAGAGTTCCAATCATAAGTGCATATGATCCAAGTACGGAAAGTATGTTAGCTCATGCCTCTCCCTCATATAAAATTGCAATAATGATTACCGGTCTAGTTATCGATTGCCTAGGGACAAATCTTTCTCTTGTGTTACAAAAGCTTTCTACTAATCAACTAGCTTTTATTATCTTGCAAATTACTCATAGTTTTATTCTCGCAAAGTACTCCTAGTTTTATTCTTGCAAAGTAGTTCGAGCATTACACCTACAAAGTACTTCTAGTTTCATACTTGTTCTAGGTAAAGCAAACGTTAAGTGTGCGTAGAGCTTCGGTGGTTGATAGAACTCGAAGGGAATATTAATTCTACCTTTAGCTCCTCGTTGGGTTCGACACTCTTATTTATACTTGTGGGTTATCAAGGCCTTTTTCTGGCGCCGTTGCAGGGGAGCAATAGCATGGGGTTGATATTCTCGTGTGTGCTTGTTTGCTTTATCACTAAGTAGATTTTATTTTCTGTTCTAAGTTGTTTTGTATCTTTAGTTATGGATATGGAACACGAAACACCAAAAAAAATAGTTGTACTTGCTACTCATGGAGATGGGGAACCTCCTAAAACCCTCGATGTTGGTTATGTGGAAAATATTAAATACTACTTTGATAATCCTGATAAATCCCCATTCAACTTGATAATGGGAGATACTTTGGATCAACGGGAATACTTTAGGGATTATCGCTTGTCTCAAGAAGGGAAACTCTTATGGGATCAAATTAAAATGTTGCATTGGTATGCTTGGAATTTATGCTTAAGGTGTGATTATACTTGTTGCTCTAAGATGAAGGCTCCACACCTTTCCTTTCAATGTGAATTTAATGATAATGAAACCTTGGCTTCCTATGCTAATGGTATATATGATTACTATGATGTGGAACTAATAGAAGAATTTGTTGCTTTTATGGGTGCTTATGAAATTAAATCTTTGTTTGAAAAGTATGAAGATTGTGATGCTGCTATTTACAGATCTGAAAATTATGCTATACTTAAATATTGCCATGAGAATTATGAATATAATGCCTATATTGATGAATTTATTGAGAAAGTCTCCGCTGTCCAAGAAGAGACTAATATTTTGCAGTCTCCTATGGAAGAAGAAATTGATGACACTGTGAGCTCATTAGATGAAAAAGATGACGAGGAGAGCGAAGAACAAAATGAGGAAGAGCGGATTAGCTACCCATGCCCACCTTCTAATGAGAGTAACTCTTCAACTCATACATTGTTTAATTTCCCTTCGTGCTTACCGAAGGATGAATCTATGATCCCTTTGATTTGTTTGAAATATCCCTTTTTGATGAAATTGATGCTTGCTATGCTTGTGGCCATGATGCCAATTTGAATGATGCTTATGGAGATGAACTTGCTATACTTCCTTATGTTAAACATGAAATTGTTACTATTGCACCTACACATGATAGTCCTATTATCTTTTTGAATTCTCCCAATTACACTATATCGAAGAAGTTTGCGCTTATTAAGGATTATATTGATGGGTTGCATTTTACCATTACACATGATGACTTTGATGAATATAATATGCATGTGCTTGCTGCTCCTACTTGCAATTATTATGAGAGAGGAACTACATCTCCGCCTCTCTATGTTTCCAATACGATAAAATTAATTGCAAGAAACTGTTTATACTATGCATTGGCCTTTACTTGATGTGCATGAATTGTTCTTTTATGACATGCCGATGCATAGGAAGAGAGTTAGACTCCGTTGTTCCATGATATATGTTGCCTTGTGCTCACTACTAAATTATAAATCATTGTTAATTAAAAATTGGCTTTGATATACCTTGGGATCCGGGTGGATCAATTACTTGAGCACTGCATGCCTAGCTTAATGGCTTTAAAGAAAGTGCTACCTGGGAGACAACCCAGAAGTTTTAGAGAGTCATTTTATTCTGTTGTGTGCTTTTATAAAGTTTAAAAACAAAAAAATATTGAGTGGAACTTAAAACTTTTACAAAAAGGAAAGTGAAAGTGAGACAGATGAGCAATGTGGAAGTGGGGGCTAGCCTTGAACTTTGTTCATGCCCATGGAAACTTTGTGAACCTTGATTACAGAAACTTTTCAACAAAAATAATTATCCCCTTGTACAAATCCATTGTATTATAAAAATAATGTGCCAAGATTTACCTTTAGGATGTTTAAATTGCTTGTTTGGTGTGTGCTGTGAAAAAACAGAAACTTTTGCTGTAGAGTTTGAATTTTCATATTTTACTGGAATGTGCAAAAAGTTTGAAATTTTTACACAGTACTGCTATGCAAAAATTTTATTTTGTCCTAAGTTTTCAGAATTTTTGGAGTTACAGAAGTATATGTTTTATTTGCATCTTTACAGACTGTCCTGTTTTCACAGATTGCTGTTATAGTTTTTTTATTTGCGTATGTTTGAAATCTTGTTGAGCCCCATTGCCATAGAATTGTGATAGCATATGGTGGGTAATGTTTGATTATAATTATACAATAATGTTACAGCAGTACATGATGGGATTTGATGTTATATGTACTAACCCTTCTAATAAAAAGTTCGGTTAAGTTTTGTGTGGATGAAGTGTTCGAAGATCGAGGAGGTATCGATATGAGAAGAATAAGGAGAGACAAGAGTTCAAGCTTGGGGATGCCCAAGGCACCCCAATTAAATATTCAAGGAGACTCAAGCGTCTAAGCTTGGGGATGCCCCGGAAGGCATCCCATCTTTCTTCGACAATTATCGGTATGTCTCGGTTTTTGTTTTGTTCACATGATATGTCATGCATAGTGATTGCATTTGTTGCTGTGTATTTATTGTTTCTTTCCCCTCCTTCTCTCCCGATAGACCCCGAGGCTACCGACGACGCTGCTACGTATGACTACGTCACCGACGACCAACCCCTTTCAGCAGAGCTTCCAGGCAAGCAAAACCCCCTTGATCATCCAGATATCGCCCACTCTCTCTCTCTTATGCTTGCATTATAATTGCTTCTGTTGTTGCTCCGGTAGCTCCTATTCTGATGCATAGCCTGTTTTCGTAGCCTGCTGTTGATACATTACCTGATATCCTATGATGCTTAGATAGGTATGATATGTTCATCAGCTGGCCCTTCACCCTTGTCCGTCTGCCATGCTTGTTATTGGGCCGTGATCACTCTGGGTGATGATCACGGAAATGCTTACATTACTACATTCATTTACTGTTATGGGGCTGAAGGGCTAGCGGTATGCTACTTCTTGAGCTTGCGTTGGTTTTCCCTTGAAGAGGAAAGGGTGACGCAGCAAAGTAGAGATAAGTATTTCCCTCAGTTTTGAGAACCAAGGTATCAATCTAGTAGGAGGATCAAGCAAAACCCCAATTGGTGTACCTACAAAAACAATCAAACACTTGCACCCAACGCGAAAAAGGGGTTGTCAATCCCTTCACGGTCACTTGCAAGGATGAGATCTGATAGAGATAGATATAAAAGATTACTAAAACAATAATTAAAGTAAAAGTAAATAAATTGCAGCAAGCTATTTTTGGTTTATAGAACTGAAAATATAATATGGAAAATAGACCCGGGGGCCATAGGTTTCACTAGAGGCTTCTCTCTTGAAGGAAAATAATACGGTGGGTGAACAAATTACTATCGAGCAATTGATAGAAAAGCGAATAATTATGACGACATCCAAGGCAATGATTATGCATATAGGCATCACGTCCGTGTCAAGTAGACCGACTCCTGCCTGCATCTACTACTATTACTCCACACATCGACCGACTCCTGCCTGCATCTAGAGTATTAAGTTCATGAAGAACAGATTAACGCATTAAGTAAGATGACATGATGTAGAGGGATAAACTCAAGAAATATGATGAAAACCCCATCTTTTTATCCTTGATGGCAACAATACAAATACGTGCCTCGCTACCCCTACTTTGTCACTGGGTGAGGACACCGCAAGATTGAACCCAAAGCTAAGCACTTCTCCCATTGCAAGAATTACCAATCTAGTTGGCCAAACCAAACCAATAACTCGAAGAGAATTACAGAGATACGAAATCATGCATATAAGAATTCAGAGAAGATTCAAATAATATTCATAGATAATCTGATCATAAACTCACAATTCATCGGATCTCGACAAACACACCGCAAAAGAGTATTACATCGGATAGATCTCCATGAAGATCATGGAGAACATGGTATTGAAGAACATAGAGAGAGAAGAATCCATCTAGCTACTAGCTATGGACCCGAAGGTCTGTGGTAAACTACTCACGCTTCATCGGAAGGGCAATGGTGTTGATGTAGAAGCCCTTCGTTGTCGATTCCCCCTCCGGCGGAGTACCGGAAAAGGTCCCCAGATGGGATCTCACGGGAACAGAGGCTTGCGGCGGCGGAAAAATATTTCTGTTGACTCCCCGTAGGGTTTTGGAATATATGAAAATATATAGGCGAAGGAGGGAGGTCGGTGGACTCCTGTGGGGCCCACAAGCCAGGGGGCACACCCCCCCTAGGGCGCGCCCTGGCGGCTTATGGTCGCCTCAGGACTCTTCTGACTTCAACTCCAAGTCTCCTGGGTTTCTTCTGGTCCAAGAAAAATCATCGTGAAAGTTTTATTCCATTTGGACTCCGTTTGATATTCCTTATCTATAAAGCTCAAAAACAGGAAAAAAACAGAAACTGGCACTTGGCTCTGGGTTAATAGGTTAGTCCCAAAAATAATATAAAATAGCATAATAATGTATATAAAACATCCAAAACAGATAATATAATACCATGGAACAATCAAAAATTATAGATACGTTGGAGACGTATCAAGCATCCCCAAGCTTAATTCCTGCTCGTCCTCGAGTAGGTAAATGATAAAAACAGAATTTTTGATGTGGAATGCTACCTAACATATTTATCCATGTAATATTATTAATTGTGGCATGAATGTTCAGATCCATAAGATTCAAAACAAAAGTTTAATATTGACATAAAAACGGTAATACTTCAAGCATACTAACAAAGCAATCATGTCTTCTCAAAATAACATGGCCAAAGAAAGTTATCCCTACAAAATCATATAGTCTGGCTATGCTCCATCTTCATCACACAAAGTATTAAATCATGCACAACCCCTGTTTCAGCCAAGCAATTGTTTTCACACTTTAGTATTCTCAAACTTTTTCAACTTTCACGCAATACATGAGCGTGAGCCATGGACATAGCACTATGGGTGGAATAGAATATGGTGGTTGTGGAGAAGACAAAAAGAAGGAGATAGTCTCACACCAACTAGGCATATCAACGGGCTATGGAGATGCCCATCGATAGATATCAATGTGAGTGAGTAGGGATTGCCATGCAACGGATGCACTAGAGCTATAAGTGTATGAAAGCTCAAATAGAAACTAAGTGGGTGTGCATCCAACTCGCTTGCTCACGAAGACCTAGGGCAATTTTAGGAAGCCCATCATTGGAATATACAAGCCAAGTTCTTTAATGAAAAATTCCCACTAGTATATGAAAGTGACAACATAGGAGACTCTCTATCATGAAGATCATGGTGCTACTTTGAAGCACAAGTGTGGTAAAGGATAGTAACATTGTCCCTTCTCTCTTTTCTCTCATTTTTTTTTGGTGGGCTTCTTTGGCCTCTTTTTTTTTATTTGGGCTTCTTTGGCCTCTTTTATTTTTTGTAAAGTCCGGAGACTCATCCCAACTTGTGAGGGAATCATAGCTTCCATCATTCTTTCCTCACACGGGACAATGCTCTAATAATGATGATCATCACACTTTTATTTACTTACAACTCAAGAATTACAACTCGAAACTTAGAACAAAATATATGACTCTATGTGAATATGACAATGATGGTGCGTGTCATAATAAATGGAATGGTGGAAGTTGCATGGCAATATATCTCGGAATGGCTATGGGAATGCCATAATAGGTAGGTATAGTGGCTGTTTTGAGGAAGGATATATGGTGGCTGTTTTGAGGAAGGTGGGTTTAATGCACCGGCGAAAGTTGCGCGGTACTAGAGAGGCTAGCAAAGGTGGAAGGGTGAGAGTGCGTATAATCCATGGACTCAACATTAGTCATAAAGAACTCACATACTTATTGCAAAAGTTTTATTAGCTATCGAAACAAAGCATTAGACGCATGCCCCAAGGGGAAGGGTTGGTAGGAGTTAACCATCGCGCGATCCCGACCTCCACACAAAGGATGGCAATCAATAAATAAATCATGCTCCGACTTCATCAAATAACGGTTCACCATACGTGCATGCTACAGGAATCACAAACTTTAACACAAGTATTTCTACTAATCCACAATTACTCACTAGCATGACTTTAATATCACTATCTTTATATCTCAAAACAATCATAAGGAATCAAACTTCTCATAGTATTCAATGCACTCTATATGAAAGTTTTTATTATATCCCTCCTGGATGCCCATTATATTAGGACTAAATTCATAACCTAAGCCAATTACCATGCTGTTTAGAGACTCTCAAAATAATATAAGTGAAGCATGAGAGTTCAACAATTTCTATAAAATAAAACCACCACCGTGCTCTAAAAAGATATAAGTGAAGCACTAGAGCATATTGCCTAGCTCAAAAGATATAAGTGAAGCACATAGAGTATTCTAATAAATTCATGATTCATGTGTGTCCCTCTCAAAAGATGTGTACTGCAAGGATGATTGTGGAAAACTAAAAAGCAAAGACTCAAATCATACAAGACGCTCCAAGCAAAACACATATCATGTGGTGAATAAAAATATAGCCTCAAGTAAATTTACCGATGGATTGAAGATGAAAGAGGGGATGCCTTCCGGGGCATCCCCAAGCTTAGGCTCTTGGTATCCTTGAATATTACCTTGGGGTGCCTTGGGCATCCCCAAGCTTAGGCTCTTGCCACTCCTTATTCCATAGTCCATCAAATCTTTACCCAAAACTTGAAAACTTCACAACACAAAACTCAACAGAAAACTCGTGAGATCCGTTAGTATAAGAAAAATAAATCACCACTTTTGGTACTGTTGTGAACTCATTATTTATTTATATTGGTGTTATACCTACTGTATTTCAACTTCTCCATGGTTCATACCCCCCGATACTACCCATAGATACATCAAAATAAGCAAACAACACAAAGAAAACAGAATCTGTCAAAAACAGAACAGTCTGTAGCAATCTGTAAACTTCGAATACTTTCTTAACTCCAAAAATTCTGAAAAATTTGGAAAATCTGGGAAATTTGTAAATCAATCTTGTGTAAAAAATTCAGATCCAATTGACGCTTCTGTGAATTTATAAAAATTCTGTACTGGGCATCAAAGTTTCTGTTTTTCAGCAAAATCAAATCAACTATCACCATAAACCATCCCAAAGGTCTTACTTGGCTCAAACACTAATTAAAACACCAAAACACAATTACTACAGAAGTAATAATGTGTATTTTATTCAAAAACAGAAGCAAAAACAAAAAACATAAAACAAAATTGGGTTGCCTCCCAACAAGCGCTATTATTTAACGCCCCTAGCTAGGCACAACGCAATAGATCTAGGTATTGTCATAATAGTAAGGAAGATCATCCATGCTCATCTCATACTCCCTTCTTTCAGCAGCAAGTTTCCTTTGCGGTAAGCAAAAATAATCAAAAGGGCTAAATTTAATAGGAAAGGGATCTTTAAGATCAAGTGTGGGAGGGATAGGTTCCTCCTTTGGCCCCTCATAGTGTATAATCAATTCATCGTTGTAAGCTTTCCTTTGGTGAATCGACATAAGCCTATCTCTAAGTGAGAATCCTAATCCGTTGTTTTGTATAGCAAAATTATTATTAAGTTCAGAAATCTTATCAACCAAAACCTCGGTAGGAACCCTCTTTCTCAAGTTTTCATTATAGGCAACATAATCCGGAGATTGCAATCTCATTATTTCTTCTTGATTAAAAAGGACCTCCTCTATAGGAGGACAACCACCATTAATTTTATAATGAGAAAAAATTTCACTAGCCTCTTTCATGATGAATCTAAACTCGTGGGCTAAAAATATAGTAGCGGCACGCTTAACGGAAGGACATTGAATATTGGAGAACTCTAGAAAAATCCTTTGTATGCTAGGATGCACGTGAACAAATTGCCTTTCAAGTTCAATTATGAGCAAAGTTATTGTGTCCGCAAGACTATTAGTTTTATTAAGAATAGACCCTCCTAATGTAGGTAGCGTACCGGCACAAGTAAAGAAATCTTGAATAACACCTTTTCCAATAATATTACCGCTACCTATACGGAGTTTTTTTGTATGCATGATAGTAGGTTCTTCATGGGGATCGTTATTAGCAAAGTCATTAGAATTTCCCTCCATGTTATCACTATATTTTTCAATTAAAACCTCCCCAGATTTAGACATAGTGGTAACGGATAGATCTAGAACACAAGAAAACAAAAAGCAAACGGAAAGACGAACGGAAGAAGGGCGAATAAGAAGGCAAATCTTTTTAGTTTTTTCTGAAAATCATTTTAGAAGTGGGGGAGAGGAAAACGAGAGGCAAATGGCAAATAATGTAAATGCAAGAGATGAGTTTATGATGGGTACTTGGTAAGCTTCTTGTTTTGCTATGAATCCTCCCCGGCAACGGCGCCAGAAATTCTTCCTGCTACTTCTTGAGCTTGCGTTGGTTTTCCCTTGAAGAGGAAAGGGTGATGCAGCAAAGTAGAGATAAGTATTTCCCTCAGTTTTGAGAACCAAGGTATCAATCCAGTAGGAGGATCAAGCAAAACCCCAATTGGTGTACCTACACAAACAATCAAACACTTGCACCCAACGCGAAAAAGGGGTTGTCAATCCCTTCACGGTCACTTGCAAGGATGAGATCTGATAGAGATAGATATAAAAGATTACTAAAACGATAATTAAAGTAAAAGTAAATAAATTGCAGCAAGGTATTTTTGGTATTTTTGGTTTATAGAACTGAAAATATAATATGGAAAATAGACCCGGGGGCCATAGGTTTCACTAGAGGCTTCTCTCTTGAAGGAAAATAATACGGTGGGTGAACAAATTACTGTCGAGCAATTGATAGAAAAGCGAATAATTATGACGATATCCAAGGCAATGATTATGCATATAGGCATCACGTCTGTGTCAAGTAGACCGACTCCTGCCTGCATCTACTACTATTACTCCACACATCGACCGACTCCTGCCTGCATCTAGAGTATTAAGTTCATGAAGAACAGAGTAACGCATTAAGTAAGATGACATGATGTAGAGGGATAAACTCAAGCAATATGATGAAAACCCCATCTTTTTATCCTCGATGGCAACAATACAAATACGTGCCTCGCTACCCCTAATTTGTCACTGGGTGAGGACACCGCAAGATTGAACCCAAAGCTAAGCACTTCTCCCATTGCAAGAATTACCAATCTAGTTGGCCAAACCAAACCAATAACTCGAAGAGAATTACAAAGATACGAAATCATGCATATAAGAATTCAGAGAAGATTCAAATAATATTCATAGATAATCTGATCATAAACTCACAATTCATCGGATCTCGACAAACACACCGCAAAAGAGTATTACATCGGATAGATCTCCATGAAGATCATGGAGAACATGGTATTGAAGAACATAGAGAGAGAAGAAGCCATCTAGCTACTAGCTATGGACCCGAAGGTCTATGGTAAACTACTCACGCTTCATCGGAAGGGCAATGGTGTTGATGTAGAAGCCCTCCGTGGTCGATTCCCCCTCCGGCGGAGTACCGGAAAAGGTCCCCAGATGGGATCTCACGGGAACAGAGGCTTGCGGCGGTGGAAAAATATTTTTGTTGACTCCCCGTAGGGTTTTGGAATATATGAAATAATATAGGCGAAGGAGGAAGGTCGGTGGACTCCTGTGGGGCGCACAAGCCAGGGGGCACACCCCCCCTAGGGCGCGTCCTGGCGGCTTGTGGTCGCCTCGGGACTCTTCTGACTTCAACTCCAAGTATCCTGGGTTTCTTCTGGTCCAAGAAAAATCATCGTGAAAGTTTTATTCCATTTGGACTCCGTTTGATATTCCTTATCTATAAAGCTCAAAAACAGGAAAAAAAACAGAAATTGGCACTTGGCTCTGGGTTAATAGGTTAGTCCCAAAAATAATATAAAATAGCATAATAATGTATATAAAACATCCAAAACAGATAATATAATAGCATGGAACAATCAAAAATTATAGATACGTTGGAGACGTATCATGGTACCATCCAGTCAGAGATGGACCTGAGTCCCGACAGCTCCCGATGTTAAAGACGGGCCGGCTCCAAGAGTGCCCGCGAGATAATGAAACAAGACGGGTTGAACCCAAGGGTACCCGCGAGTGATATCGTGGCGGAACGACAGGGCAGGCGGAGACCACCTAGGAGAGAGGTGGGCTTGGTCCCTGTTTGGGTCCGCGTGTTACCAAGTCGGGGCGACAGGAACCCTGTTCGTCTCCGCGAGTTACTAAACACGCCTAACGGATTTGGGTATTTGATCTGAGTTGGCCACTGGCCTATACGCACTACCACCACGCGGGATAATGGTTTAATGGGGCCCTCTACATCGTATGAATCAGCCGAAGGCTCTGTTAGACGTCCAGTTCAGCATTGTGGCCGGGTCGGGCCGGCGCCATCCAGGACAGAGGTGGTGCCTGGGTCCACCCTGCACACAACGACCCAGAGTGCAAAGGGCGATGGGCCCAAGATCCCCGAGCACTTAGGATGTAGACCGGCGGGGACCTCTCTGCTGATCCTAGGTAGGACTGCATCGTGTTGATTACCCGAGGCCAGGCATTACCCAGCAAGTGTATCCGGCCAGATGTAATCGAGTGTGTTGGGTAACAGTAGTGCACCCCTGCAGGGAAGTGATCTATTCGAATAGCCGTGTCCACGGTAACAGGACGCTCGGAGTTGTATCTTGATCCGCTACAACTACAAATGGATATTGTTACAATGATAAACTGCTACTACTGCTCTCGGGATCACTTTCTCGCAGGGTAGTCGAGGAAGGATCTCAGGGCATTACTAAATATAACTGCTATTATATGTTACTATTCTCTACTCTCTTCTGATGCTGCAAGATTGCTTCAAGATGCTAGTCTTCGATAGGCTAGGCCTTTCCCCCTCTGTTCTGGCATTTCTGCCGTTTAGTCCAAAGATATAGCCCATTCCTTTGATACCGATGCATATTTAGTATAGTTCTGATGTCAGTCTTGCGAGTACTTTGGATGAGTACTCACGGTTGCTTTGCTATTTCTTTTCCCCATACCCGGTTGCTGCGATCAGACGATGGAGCCCAGGAGCAGGAGATCCCCGGAGGCCACTACTACTACGTTGAGCTCACCGTCTAGGAGTAGTTCAGAGGCCCTAGGTAGGAGGCCTTCGCCTTTTCGATCAGTGTCGCTGTTATGCTAGCCTTCTTAAGGCATACTTGTTTAACTTTGTGTATGTACTCAGATACTTGTGCTCCCGCTGATGCTTGTGTAACTCGAGCTTATGTATTCGAGCCCTCGAGGCCCCTGGCTTGTAATATAAAGCTTGTATTATTTTATTTTGTGTCGAGAGTTGTGTTGTGATATCTTCCCGTGAGTCCTTAGGCTTGATCATGTGCATTTGCGTGTATGATTAGTGCATGATTAAGTCGGGGGCGTCACAAGTTGGTATCAGAGCCGACTGCCTATAGGAACCCCTTTCCAACTCTTTGGCCGAAGTTGAGTCTTGTCTTTCAAAAACTATTTTACTAACATGGCTGTGTGGCTTACGGGCCCACGTCGCCAATGGATGGGATTAGGATATTTTACTCCTCTTCCTTACTCCGGGACTCTGATCTCCCTTCCTTTCGGGTTAAAGTTTTACTAACTCTAACATTAGGTTCTTGTGATCACATCCACCCGGAGTTCTGAATTTATCCCCCCTTTCTTCGAGATGTGGGCCAGGTTCTGCTGCATAATGCTCACGGACCGCAGGATCGTTTTATCAAGGGCACCCTGCATCATCCCCTGCAGATTCCTCGCCCCAGTAGTTTTCTCCAACGTCGATATAGCCTTTGCTATGTCCCGTTATTGTATTCCTCACCGCGTGCCTGCGCGCCACCTAGTTTGTCTAGCTGTGTTTGTTCCGAACAACTGTTGCCGTTCGTATCCAACTATGTGCATGAATTTGTATGTCTTTAACGACTACTATTATGTATCTAATGCACTTCTTGTTCATTGCTCATGTTACCTCATGAATGACTCCGTACACTTGCAGTTGTTCTTGCTAAGCTGCCCCTGTTGTTCTGTCAGGATGGCTGACGATCCTCCACCTCCAATCTATATTGCCGCAATGATGCAGCAATTTGAATTGAACCGTCAGCTCAACGAGAGTCTGGTAAATCATTTGGAACGCAACGATGCTCGTCAGGAGCTTGGACCAATCTCACTTCAAGATTTCGTATGCCTCAATCCATCCGTTTTCCGCAACTCCACCAATCCTATGGATGCTGATGATTGGCTTCGTGACATTCTGTTTGAGATGGAGTCAGCTAATGTTGCCCCTGACAGTTACGTCACCTTTGCGGCATTTCACTTGAAGGGTCCAGCTGCTCAATGGTGGGAAAGCCACAGGCGTATGTTGCCTGCTGGAACTGTATCCACTTGGCAGGAATTTCAGTCAGCCTTTCGTGCATGGCACATTCCTCAAGGTCTGACGGACCAGAAGAAGAAGGAATTCCGCAAACTCACACAGGGCAAAATGACTGTGGATGAATATCAGAGGAAATTCCTTGAATTATCCTGCTATGCTGAAGATGACGTCTGCACTAATGCTCGCAAGCAGGAGAAATTCCGTGAAGGACTGCGTCCTGATATAAAGCTCGCACTTGTCGTCCATGATTGCGCGGACTTTGCAACGCTTGTCAGCCAAGCTTTCCAAGCTGAAACTGGTCTGAATGAGTACCAGGAGTCGCTCAAGCGTACTCGAGATGTTGGCCCATCCTCGGGTCAGCCTGCTCAGAAACGTCAAGTCTAGATTCCGCATAATATCCATCACCAACCAGCTCCAACACCAAGGCCGTCTTATGTTGCACCTCGACTGCCTCCGCCCCCGAGACAACTCAGGATTCAAGATGACAAACCAACTGTTACGGCTCCTTTACCCAATGATGGTTTATGCCTCAAGTGTGGACAGCCAGGGCACCGTGCTCTCAACTGTCGCCAGGGTCAGCCGCAGAATGTATAACGTCCTCCTGTTGGCCTTAAGAAGGGCCGTCGAAACCATCCTTCCAGAAATTGTAATGCCAGGCCGCCTGCCATGGGTTGTGGTTAAGTCACCCACGTCAAAATGGAAGAAGCTCGTGAGTCCCCTAAAATCGTGATGGGAACTCTTCCAGTTAATTCAGTTGCAGCTTCTATTCTCTTTGATTCTGGGGCATCACATTCCTTCGTGTCTCAACAATTTGCTCTGAGGCATGAACTACCTTTAGAGTTGTTGCCCACCCCATTAGATATTAGCACTCCCCGTTCCAGGTGGCAAACCAAGATGGTAAGTCACAACAATCAGATCAGAATTAAAGGGTTGATGTTCTCTGCTTCCCTCATTGCTCTCAGACCTTCCGACATAGACATCATTCTCGGTATGGACTGGTTGACCGCCCAAAATGCTTTGATCGACTGTGCTGCTAAGAAAGTCCAACTTACACATCCCTCTGGCCAGACAGTCAGCTACTCCTTTGAGATAGTCCAGAATGCCGAAAGCCAGATATATGCTCTGAATGCATTGAATGCCTCACCTCTTGAAGGAATCGAGAACATTCCAGTCATTCGTGATTTTCCAGACGTCTTTCCAGAAGAACTTCCAGGAATGCCCCCTGTTATAGCTGTCGAGTTTGTCATCGACTTGAAACCAGGGACAACTCCTATTGCTAAATGTCCCTATAAGATGTCGCCGCATGAACTCCTTGAACTTAAAGAGGAAATTGACAAGTCACTTTGTAAGGGTTTCATTCGCCCCAGTTCTTCTGCTTGGGGAGCACCTTCTCTCTTTGTTAAGAAGAAGGATGGAATGAATCGGTTGGTTCAGGACTATTGGCCTATTAACCAAGCAACAATTCAGAACAAGTATCCGCTTCCTAGAATCAACGATCTGTATGATCAGCTTGCTGGTTCCTCAGTATTCTCTAAACTTGATTTGAGATTGGGATATCACCAGATCCGAGTTGGCAAAGAGGATATTCCGAAGACAGCCTTCGTTACTCGCTATGGTTCCTACGAGTACACGGTCATGTCCTTTGGCTTAACCAATGCTCTAGCAACCTTCTCTCGATTGATGAACTATATCTTCATGGACTACCTCGACAAATTTGTCGTGGTTTATTTGGATGACATCCTTATATATTCCAAGAATGAAGAAGAACACGCCGAACATCTTCGGCTTGTATTGGAGAAACTTCGAGAACACCAGCTATATGCCAAATACTCTAAGTGTGAATTCTGGTTATCCGAGGTGACCTATCTTGGTCATGTGATTTCCAAGGATGGCATTGCCGTTAACCCAGAACGAGTTTAGGCTATTCTTGACTGGACTCCTCCGCAGACTGTTAAACAAGTTAGAAGTTTTCTCGGTCTCGCCAGCTATTGCCGCCGTTTCGTCGAGAACTTCTCCAAGATTGCTAAGCCACTGACTGATTTGCTCCACAAAGGCAAGAAGTTTGAGTGGACGGAAAAGTGCCAAGAAAGTTTTCAGACACTCAAGGACAAGCTGACGTCTGTCCCAGTGCTTGCTCCTCCAGATTCCCGCAAAGACTTCGTGATCTACTGTGACGCGTCTCGTCAAGGATTAGGATGTGTCCTAATGCAAGAGCGCAAGGTGACTGCTTATGGCTCTCGTCAGTTGCGTCCTCACAAAGATAAGTGTCCAACACATGATCTCGAGTTAGCAGCCGTTATTTATGCTTTGAAGCTGTGGTGACATTACCTTCTTGGTAATCGTTGCGAGATATACATGGACCACCAAAGTCTGAAGTATTTGTATACTCAACCAGATTTGAACCTCCGTCAACAAAGATGGCTCAAGACAATAGCTGACTATGACATGGATATTTCTTATACCCCTGGCAAGGCTAATGTAATGGCCGATGCCTTGAGTCACAAATCTTATTGCAATAACCTCATGGTTCAGCAAACACAACCCCTTCTCTATGAAGAGCTTCGCAAGTTAAACCTCCGCATTGTCCCTCAGGGTCATCTCAATACCCTGGTTGTTGAACCGGACCTCGAGCGCAACATCAAGACATGACAGAAGTATGATTCTGAAGTCGAGAAGATTAAGAAATACCTCTCCAAGGGAAATTCTTCATTCTACCATGTTGATAATGATGGTGTCTTGTTCTTCAAAGGCCGCCTAGTGGTCCCCAGAAGACACAATCTGGACTCTCGCTCGGATGTCATGAAAGAAGCACATGACACACCTTTGTCTATCCATCCCGGTAGCACCAAGATGTACCAAGACATTCGTCAACGGTACTGGTGGCCTGATATGAAGCAAGACATTGCTCGCTATGTTGCTGAGTGTGATGTTTGCCGTCGCATCAAAGCAGAACATCAAAGGCCTGCTGGAACTCTGCAACCACTTGCTATTCCTGAATGGAAATGGGACAAAGTCGAAATGGATTTCATTACTGGTTTTCCCAGATCGTAGAAGGGTCATGATGCTATTTTTGTCGTCATTGACCGATTCTCAAAGGTTGCTCACTTTCTGCCAGTCAAGGAGACAATCACTGCTAGTCAGTTAGCAGACTTGTATGTTTCCAGAATTGTGTCACTCCACGGTGTTCTGTTGGAGATCAACTCAGACCGTGGCAGCCTCTTTACCTCGAGGTTTTGGAACAGTTTCCAAGAAGCTATGGGAACTCATCTATCCTTCAGCACCGCTTTTCACCCCCAGTCCCAGGGACAAGTTGAACGAGTCAATCAAGTGCTTGAAGATATGCTTCGAGCTTGTGTCATCTCATTCGGTAAGAAATGGGAGGAATCTCTCCCGTATGCTGAATTCTCATACAACAATAGCTATCAAGCTAGTTTGAAGATGGCACCCTTTGAAGTTCTATATGGACGTAAGTGCCGAACTCCTCTGAATTGGTCAGAAACTGGGGAACGGTCACTCTTCGGTCTGGATATTATCCAACAAGCTGAAGAACAAGTCCGCATTGTCCGTGAACATCTGAAAACTGCTCAATCTCGTCAGAAGAGCAATTATGACCGAAAACACCAGGTAATGGTCTATCAACCTGGCGAACATGCTTACCTTTGTGTCACTCCGTTGAAGGGCACTCATAGATTTGGAATCAAGGGCAAGTTAGCTCCTCGCTACATTGGCCCATTCCGTATTCTCGCCAGACGTGGAGAAGTGGCATATCAATTGGAACTACCGTCGAACCTTTCTCAGGTTCACGATGTCTTTCATGTGTCACAACTTCGTTGCTGTTTCAAGGATCCTATCCGAGCTGTGGATCATGAAATGCTTGAATTGTGAGATGATCTTTCTTATCAAGAGTATCCGATCCGCATTCTTGACCAAGCTGAACGTCGGACCCGACAGAAGGCAATCAAGTTCCTTAAAGTTTAGTGGTCGAATCATTCTGAAGATGAAGCCACTTGGGAACGCAAAGATCGTCTTCGTGAAGAATACCCCGCTTTCTTTCAGCATGCCTCTTAATTCTCGGGACGAGAATTTCTTTTAGAGGAGGAGAGTTGTAACACCCCCATGTAATGAAGTACTTTTACTCCCTAATTACATTGCCATGTCATCATGATCATCATAATTGAATTGCATTTAGGTAATAATCCAACTTAAATTTAAATTCAAATACAAGTCAAATTAATATTTCTTCAAACTACAAAACTAAAGTGTTCGTAATTTTGCAAATATTCCCTAAGTAATTGTCAAGTTGAAACCAACTTCATTTGACTCACAAATAAATTCCTAGGAAATTAATAACTGGTCCAACAGCAAATAAAATGGCCTTCTCAAAATAAATAAATACTTAGACTATTCCAAATATTCCGAAACTTTTTGTGCCACCCCACAATCTTGCAATGGATTTATGTGCCAAGTTTCATATATAACAAAATTCGTTTGGTGGACTATCTATATGCAAAACAACAGCTGAATTGAAAGACAGAAAAAAGAAAAAGAAAAATACCTAAAAGCTACTGTGCGTCTGGGCTCTAGGTAACTACAGTGCGGCCTGGCCCAGGCCGACCGGCCTTTCATCAACCTCGTAACAAAGGAGGAGGCAGTGCCATGGCGTGGCCTCTGGCTGCCCGTCCACGCACCCGATGACGCCGTGTCAAGCATCCAGAGCATCCCTGACGTGGATAAGGTCTCCCCCAACCCGTTGGACAAACCCTAATCCCCATTCTTTCCCTCGTTCGCTCGCTCTCGTCAAATGTTCATCGCCCGGGTGCTGCTCGCCGCTGTTGCCATCGTCGTCCCGGCCACTGGCCTCCCCGCTCCCTGAGTTCATGTCCGGGAGCTCCGTCGTGGTCGGCTACATCACCACGCCGAAGGGCTCGCGCTAGGAGACCCCGTACGCTCGGCATCGAGCTCATCTTCGTCGGTACATCATCGGCGTCTGACGTCGTTTGCCGCGGCTCCGGTCCACCTCTGGCCTCCCCAACCACATCTCCGAGCTCGCGGTGAACCCCTCTTCCTATTCCCCACATTTTCCCCTTCGATCCGTAGCCGTAGCCCTCGCCTTGTACTCGTCATGGCCGCCCCGAAGCTCTGCGTACGTGTGTGTGCGTAATGCTGCCGTTTTGCTGCTGCCGCTGCTGCTCCATTGCGGCTGCTGCTCGCTGCCTACCGCTGCTGCCGCCGCCTGCTACTCGCTACTGCTTGCTGCTCCCCAACTGCCAACTACTGGCCATGGCCGTGTGCCCGTGTGTGTCTGTGTGTGCGTGGCGTAGTGTGTGCTATGTGCGTGGTGTGTGAGTGTGTTGCGTGTGTGTGTGCAGCGTGGTGTGTGTGTGTGTGTGTGTGTGTGTGTGTGTGTTGTGTGTGTGCACGTGTGTGTGGGGCCAGCTAGGCCACTGCCTAGTGGGCTTGGCCCTATTAGTTTAGGTTTAATTATATCTTAGTTAGATTAATTAGGGTCTAATTAGTCTAATGTGTGTATGACATGTGGTCCCACTAGCTTAATTAAACTGTTAAAATTAATCCAAATGTTATAGTCTATGCCATGTGGGACCCCCCGCACTATTTCCCTTTTGACTAGTCAAATTGACTTGGTCAAATTCGGATTAAAATAATTTCAGAAAATTCTAGAATATTATTAAAACTTTGAAAAATCATATAAAATAAACCGTAACTCGGATGAAAATAATTTATATATGAAAAATGATCAGAAAAATATGAAGAATCCGAATATGTAATCAAAATGGTTGACCATCACTTCTATCTAAATGAACATGGAACTTTTTGCCCGATTTCGATAAATAAATAGTGCATGATGTTAATGAAATAATTCCAGATAAATTCCTAAAATATCTAAAATAATTAGATAGACAATATATCACCCCTACATATCATTTAGGCATGTCATGCATAGTGATTGCATTTGTTGCTGTGTATTTATTGTTTCTTCCCCCTCCTTCTCTCCCAATAGACCCCGAGGCTACCGACGACACTGCTGCGTACGACTACGTCACCGACGACCAACCCCTTTCAGCAGAGCTTCCAGGCAAGCAAAACCCCCTTGATCATCCAGATATCGCCCACCCTCTCTCTCTCTCTTTCTCTCTCTCTTATGCTTGCATTAGAATTGATTCTGTTGTTGCTCCGGTAGCTCCTATTCTGATGCATAGCCAGTTTTCGTAGCCTGTTGTTGATACATTACCTGATATCCTATGATGCTTAGATAGGTATGATATGTTCATCAGCTGGCCCTTCACCCTTGTCCGTCTGTCATGCTTGTTATCGGGCCGTGATCACTCTGGGTGATGATCACGGAAATGCTTACATTACTACATTCATTTACTGTTACAGGGCTGAAGGGCTGGCGGTACCATCCAGTCAGAGATGGACCTGAGTGCCGACAGCTCCCGATGTTAAAGACGGGCCGGCTCCAAGAGTGCCCGCGAGATAATGAAACAAGACGGGTTGAACCCAAGGGTACCCACGAGTGATATCGTGATGGAACGACAGGGTAGGCGGAGACCACCTAGGAGAGAGGTGGGCTTGGTCCCTGTTCGGGTCCGCCTGTTACCAAGTCGGGGCGACAGGAACCCTGTTCGTCTCTGCGAGTTACTAAACACGCCTAACGGATTTGGGTATTTGATTTGAGTTGGCCACTGGCCTATACGCACTACCACCACGCGGGATAATGGTTTAATGGGGCCCTCTACGTCGTATGTATCAGCCGAAGGCTCTGTCAGATGTCCAGTTCAGCATTGTGGCTAGGTCGGGTCGGCGCCATCCAGGACAGAGGTGGTGCCTGGGTCCACCCTGCACACAACGACCCGGAGTGCAAAGGGCGATGGGCCCAAGACCCCTGAGCACTTAGGATGTAGACCGACGGGGACCTCTCTGCTGAGCCTAGGTAGGACTGCGTCGTGTCGATTACCCGAGGCCGGGCATTACCCAGAAAGTGTATCCGGCCAGATGTAATCGAGCGTGTTGGGTAACAGTGGTGCACCCCTGCAGGGAAGTGATCTATTCGAATAGCCGTGTCCACGGTAACAGGACGCTCGGAGTTGTATCTTGATCCGCTACAACTACAAATGGATACTGTTACAATGATAAACTGCTACTACTGCTCTCGGGATCACTTTCTCGCAGGGTAGTCGAGGAAGGATCTCAGGGCATTACTAAATATAACTGCTATTATATGTTACTATTCTCTACTCTCTTCTGATGCTGCAAGATTGCTTCAAGATGCCAGTCTTCAATAGGCTAGGCCTTTCCCCCTCTGTTCTGGCATTTCTGCAGTTTAGTCCAAAGATATAGCCCCATTCCTTTGATACTGATGCATATTTAGTATAGTTCTGATGTCAGTCTTGCGAGTACTTTGGATGAGTACTCACGGTTGCTTTGCTATTTCTTTTCCCCATACCCAGTTGCTGTGATCAAACGACGGAGCCCAGGAGCAGGAGATCCCCGGAGGCCACTACTACTACATTGAGCTCATCGTCCAGGAGTAGTTCGGAGGCCCTAGGCAGGAGGCCTTCGCCTTTTCGATCAGTGTCACTGTTATGCTAGCCTTCTTAAGGCATACTTGTTTAACTTTGTGTCTGTACTCAGATACTTGTGCTCCCGCTGATGCTTGTGTAACTCGAGCTTATGTATTCAAGCCCTCGAGGCCCCTGGCTTGTAATATAAAGCTTGTATTATTTTATTTTGTGTCTAGAGTTGTGTTGTGATATCTTCCCGTGAGTCCTTAGGCTTGATCGTGTGCATTTGCGTGTATGATTAGTGCACGATTAAGTCGGGGGCATCACAATTGATGAAGACTGTATCGATATAATTACTTACAATGAGCACTTCATAATCTCTACTTGCGAGAAAACATGTCATCAGTGCTACTTTAGTACTCAATGACATTTTTCACTGTTGTCCCATGATCAGTACTTTGATCACTTTGATATCTATACTCACAACAACTTGGGAGTATCGGACATATCTGGTTGTTTTACATACCATGGAATACATGATTAATCCAAACACAAGAGTGTGTGGAATCTCCATCATGTATTTTGCTCATCAGTGTTTTAGGACACCGAGTCTTGCAAAAACTCTTTCCATGTGACTTCGGCAAGAATCACTCCTTGGCATTTTAATGCTAAACTGTTTTAGCATCTTGTCAATATGTATTTTTGGCTTAGCCTATTAGGCAATTCTATCTCTGTAGATAAATATGCCTAATATCAAGGCTACTTAGCCCAAGCACTTCATCGAAAAAACTATTTTCAATGAAGTCCGAATTCATGTCAAGAAATTTATATTATTTCCAATCAACAATGTGTCAAGCATACAAAGTTTTTAGAAATATTATTATGCTCCCACTTACTTTCTTGTAACCACAAGCATCTTTGTTATCCATTGATGAAATCAAACTCTTTTGACTATTTCATCAAAAACGAAGATTCCAACTCCATTTTGCTCTCTTCTGTCCATCGCTGGAACTCTGAAGTTTGCATACTCACTAGTATCCTCTGGACCAACAAAACACTTTGGACTGTATCACATACAAATCCTAGTTTGTATTTCCAATTCATGGAAATCCTTTTGGCATCCATGTTTCATATCTCATGTTTGAAATATGTATTAATTGCTAGTTTAACCCGAACCGATTTTAAGCATCACTACGGTGAGACAACCTCATCGTAGTCAACTCCTTGAACTTGTTATTGCAACAAGTCGAGCTTTATGGATAAAACATTTTATCCACATCAGTTTTATAGTTCCATTAATGTTCGTTAGACTCTAAGTCTTTCGAAGGGTTTATCAAGATATAATCTTGAATCATTTATATGGAAACTACCTCGGATTATATTGGCTTTTAGCCAATTCCGGAGTCAGGGCCCATCATTACTTCCTTGATTATCATAGGTATACTGTTGTCCAACAACAATATCTCGTATGCGCACCTGAGAGGTTTGCACGGGTTTTTCCTACGTGGTTCAGCTGCAAGTTCGACCGAAGTCCATACATTTTATTGTAGAGGCTTCCGTATCAGTCACAGGAGGAAATTCTGGAATTGCTTCCGCCTTTTCAATCCTTTGTCATGATAACAAAGATACTGTTATCTCATCGAGTTGCACTGTCCTCCCACTCACCTTTTTGAAAGAACCATTTTCTTCAAAATTATACCGTTCTTTGTGGCAAAACTTTTTGCCTCGGTATAGTGGTGAGGGAATACCCAATAACTTGGGATAACCTACAAAGTAGCACTTGTCTGATTTGGAATAGGTTTGTAAACATTTTACACAAGCCCCATATTCCAAATGTTAAGAAAAGACAAAAACATGGTTGGGCGTACCATACCATGGCGTCATTTCAACAGATCTGATGGCGCTCTATTCAGTGTAAAAGCCGCAGTCTCTAAAGCATTACTTTAAAAGGGATAATGGCAAATTGATTTATGTCATCTTTGATCTTACCATGTCATAAATGGTTTGAATACATCTTCACAGACATTCCACTCACATTGGTGTTCCGGGAGGTGTAAGTTATGAAACTCTTTTCACAACTCATCAGACATTCGCTAAACTTGTAACTCAAATATTCCTTTGCGCAATCAAATTGCAGAAACATAATTTTCTTGTTACAATAATTTCTACTTCATTTTGAAACCTTTTGAATGATTTCAAAAGATTCAGACTTACGTCTCATCAAGTAAATATCCATATATCTTCTTGAGTCATTTTTGAAGATAGATAAATCCACTGCTAGCAACAACATTTATCAGACTACATACATCAAAATGTATGATCACCAATAAGTTCGTTACTCGTTCCATATGGCCTGTGAATGGTATTTCAGTCACTTCACTTTTTGATCGAAAGTTGCAAGTGTCAGATGATTCATAATCAAATGACTTCAAAATCCATCGTAATGGAATTTCTCCATGCGGGTTTCTCCAATGTGACCAAATGCAGTGCCACACATGTGTGGTATTCTTTTAGTCTTGCGACATTTAGCGTCAGTGTTATGGATGTATCATATTACCATCAATAATCATAACATACATCCCATCCATGATGGAAGTATGGCCCTTATGTTATTCATAATACTGAACAACAATTGTTCTTTGATGAACAACACTCTTGCAACAAACATTATGCAAATGGGCTAGTGTGTATAAAACTCTAAAATGAATTATGAAAGTAACTATAGAGGTAATGTATTATTATCAATATTCATAACATACATCTTATTCATAATGAAAGTACGGCCCTTATGTTATTCATAACACCGAACATCAAAAGTTCTCTTATGAACAACCTTCTTGCAAGATACCTTATGCAATGGGCTAGAGTGTATAAAACTCTAAAAATGAATTATGAAAGTAAATACATAGGTAATACACCGATGGAAGGTATAGTAACATTTACTATGTTCCCAGCACGTATCTGAACCTCACTCCGGCAAGTCTTTTAGGCCGTAGTAGTTCTTGCATCGAGTCACAGCAGAATGCAATCGAGCAGTATTTTTGTGATCAATTCTAATCACAATACCCAAGAATCAATGACTAACAATTTAATCACAATTGCCAAGAACTATTTCTTTGACCAGCCTTCCAAACATCAATAACTTGTATGACTTTCATACATGAGCTGGACATTCCAGTCTTCTCTTTTTTTGCCTTTATACTTTTAACAATTTAACTTTCAGTATTTCTCCTACTCTCAGAAGAAGCACCCAACTTTAAGAGTGGCGTTAGCCCCGGACTTCCTAGGTGCGTAAGTCATACTAACACCCTTTGGACATTTCCTTTCTATTTAAGTTGTTGTTTTATTCACCTTCATCACATGACAGGCGTTCTTCTGGATCCCTCTCTCATCAGTCAAATGCTTAGTAAACACTTTACTAATACTTTGCAAGCAAACATTGCTTTGGATATCTCATATCTTTTAGCCTTTGTTTGTATCTGAAACCAATTTTTAGTTCCATGAATATCACATAACTATCCCAAACTTTTGAAGTTCGGGTCTCATGGAAGCAAACATATTGCACTTGACCGTAATGGAATTCTAGCTTTTGGATCAAAGGACGAGAGTCACATCATCCATAGCATTAGTGGGAGGATACCAAAAGCATGCGATAGGACAAAGTCCTTCTCGGCTCTCTTGAGGACAATCCTCACATTACGTTACCAATCGTAAAGTTTTAACCAGATAAATAACAGCATATTCAAATTTAATAGGGAAGGTGGAAACGCGAGCCATTATTCTACAACTATTATGCAAATCACACTAAGATAGAGTTCATAATTAATTGAACTGAGAATTAAACAAGTTAATTCTACAGTGCGCTCCCACTCAAATCAATATCTCTCATAATTGATTGTGAGCGATACAAGACCCATATTGAAATTCAACGCCAAGGATGTATCCATCTCAAGTGACGAGAATTGCAATCGGTAGGCCAACTTGCCAATCACATCTCTATGTGACTCTTGTTCATCTTTCGATGGGCGTGTTCCGAGCTCAGGACGATCCTCTGGAACGTCAAGACAACCAAGTGATCTCTCTGCGAGGTCTCAACTCACCCGCCTCACACTTCTCTAATCGTTCGCACCCATGTATCCATGTGATACCCCGAAGAGATAGGTGCCGTGACGGTGCTACACTTGGGAGAACACTAACTACTTGACATTTTTGTGAGAGATCACCCTAATAAAAGTGACTACCGCGCAATCAAAAAGGGTGCATCAAAGGGATAAACATCTCAGGCAATTCATAATAGCATGATATGGTATAGCCCTTTCTGACGGAGAAGCCTTTTATTTCTTCGTCTTCGGCATTCGCGTCGGTGTTCACCTTTGCGAAGATTGCCACCACCTTGTCGATGCACCAGATAATATTGCTATCTCTATAGCTAATAAAATAAGTGCATAACATAAGGTTTACATGCAGGTCATTAAAGTGACAATCATATGGCTCCAGCCATCATGCCGAATCATGACTCGCAGGTCATGTTAATTTACATTATATAGTCATCTCATACATAATCAAATTAAATATGATGAAGACTGTACCACATCACATGCACATCCTGCAAAACAAAGTTAGACGCCTCTAATCGGTTCATACAAGATTTTATTTTACGTGGCTTCTAAGGTTTCAACTAAACCGCAGCTACCAACGTTCATTATCAAGTATGATTATTCAAGTCGGTAGATTAACTTTGCGGGGTGTATGAAACATGAGATAATAAAATCTCGAGCCCCATACTGAACTTCGTCATACGCATGACCCTCGTGCAGATCATATCTGCATTGCCCTTTAGTCTGTGAAATTTCATCTTTCTCTTAACTATGGTGGAATTCAACGAACTGTTAGCACTTCGTTGATCAATCAGGATCGCGGATTGCCAGAACTTTAAAACTCCACCATGCCGTTATCAAGATCAGAAATACGCAAATTCCAGGGAAGCAACAAGAACATTGGGTAATAGATTACATCTACTACCCGCACAAATAATTTTCATTAATAGAACTCATCTACTACAAATTATATTGTGCAACACCCATACATCTCATGTATTCTAGATCGTAACCTGCATCTACGCATAGCATGGCTCATGATGCCACTGTAGGGTAACGCCGCAGAAAGTAAAAAAATTCTGACCAACGCACCAGCCCAGGACCACTATGAAGATTGCATACAAGGTTTTGATCCGATCGTTACCGACTTGTAGCGCAGCGGAAGGAGAGTCGGTGGAGATCGTTGGTACAGATCCCCGTAGCTAGGATTTGCAACCTCCCAACCGTGAGGATGTTCTCCCTCGTCTGCTCCTCGGACAGCCCTCTGGGAGGCGGTCGGACAGTCCCTCGGACAGTGTCACGGACAGCCCTCCGGGAGGACCCTCAAAACTCGGACGGTCACTCGGACAGCCCTTTGGGAGGACACTCGATGTGACGCCCCCGACTTAATCGTGCACTAATCATACACGCAAATGCACACGATCAAGCCTAGGGACTCACGGGAAGATATCACAACACAACTCTAGACACAAAAATAAAATAATTCAAGCTTTATATTACAAGCCAGGGGCCTCGAGGGCTCGAATACAAAAGCTTGAGCATACAAGCGTCAGCGGAAGCATTAGATATCTGGGTACAGACACAAGGTTAAACAAGATGCCTTAAGAAGGCGAAAACAAACAACAACTCTGATTGAAAGAGGCGAGGCCTCCTGCCTGGGAGCCTCCTAACTACTCCTGGTCGTCGGCGGTCTCCACGTAGTAGTTCTCTCCTCCAGAGGTGTAGTAGTAGTCGTCGACTGGGACAGCTGGCTCCGGGGCTCCGTCGTCTGGTCGCATCAATTGGGTATGGGGAAAAAGGGAAGCAAAGCAACCGTGAGTACTCATCCAAAGTACTCAGCAAGACTGACATCAGATCTATTCTATTTATGCAATATTATCAAAGGAAGGCTGTATATGTGGACTGAACTGCAGAAAGCCAGAATAGAGAGAAAGGCCTAGACTATCGAAGACTAGCATCTTCAGAGTCTTGCAGCATTAGAAGAGTGTAGATTAGCATATAATTAATTATCAATCATGTTGAGGCAAATCCCAGAGATCCTTTCTCGACTCCCTGCGAGAAAGCAATCCCGGAGCTTACAATTTATTAACATGTATCCAATTCAAGTAGTAATAGATCGGGATATAACACTGAGCGTCCTGTTACCGTGGACACGGCTATTCGAATAGATATTCTTCCCTGCAGGGGTGCACCACATTACCCAACACGCTCGATCCCTCCGGCCGCACACCCTTGTTCCAGGTGATGTCCGGCCTCGGGTGATCGACACGTCGTAGCCCCACCTAGAGCTCAGCAGAGAGGTCCCCGCCGGTCTACATCCTAAGCGCGCAGGGTTCTTGGGCCCATCCCCCTTTGCACTCCGGGTCGTTGCGCACACGCGGGTCCAGGCACCACCTCTGTCCTGGATGGCGCCGGCCCAGCCGTGCCACACTGCTGAACTGGACGTCTGACAAAGCTTTCGGCTGATACATACGACGCCGCCCCATACCATCCCGCGTGCTGGTTAGTGCGAAAAAGGCCAAAGGCCTACTCAGATTACATATCCTAACCCATTAGTGCGTTTGGAGCTCACGGTGACAATCGGTTACTCCACACTCTGTGGTCCCGTCGCCCCGTCTCGAGGACTTGCGGCAAGGGCCAGGCCCATGGTCCGCCTGCCCGGCCGCGCCTCGTATTTATCTCGCGGGTACCCTCCAGGTCATCCCGTCTTCCCAGGGGCTGTCGGGATCTCAGGTCCACCTCTACTGGGTGGTACCACCTGTCCCTTCAGTCCCACATTAACAGTAACAGTAAAGGGCAACAGGTAAGTAACAGTAGTAAAGTAAAGTAACCGTGTGTCTATCACATCAAGAAGGAATCCGAGGAATCACCCTCGTGGGATTCCAACTCGATGTTCCCGTCAAAGTGAACCCGGAGGAATCACCCTCGATGGTATTCACACTAGCGGGGTTGCACGACAGATGCTTTATCGGGGATGGGGAAGAGGAATCACCCTTGGCATCCCCAACCGACTAGCTGTACTACAGAGGCATCATCGATGTGAGATAAGAGGTATCACCCTCGGCACTCGATGCCGGCTCTGCAGAGTCAAGCATCTTAGGGGGTGTGGTGTTGTGAAGTTCTCAGTCCATTCGATCACATCGATCGGGACACAGATACTTTAGCGGGGCAACTACAGCAAGGAAGAGGGGCCACAGATGGTTCACTACCATCCAACCTATTCTAAGCATTTTGGATATCAGGCAGGTATCAATAACAGTTACAAGGACAGGCTATGCATTAGAATAGGATAAAACATTTGCAGTAGCAAATTCTAATGCAAGCAGGAGGGAGAGAGAATAGGTGATATTGGCATGCATCAAGGGGGTTTGCTTGCCTGGTTGCTCTGCGGCAAAGGCGGGGTCGTCAGCGGTGTAGTCGGTCTCCTGAGCTGCGTCGGGCTCGGGGGCTATCGGAAAGAAGAAGGGGGAAGAAACAATAAATAAAAGCAACAGATGCAACACAGAGCATGACATGCTAAAATGCAGTGCAGGGTTGCCTAAAAGCATATCTAAACCATTTTAGTTATTTTTAGGATTCAAGTTGGAACTATTAACCGGTATGTAGGCACTATTCATCTACCGGAAACATGCAAAGAGTTGCGGGTTCTCCTACGTAGAGGGTCCCGACATGAAAACAGACGGCACGATCAGATTCGTGGGATTTTTCTGAGCAATTTTCATGTAGAAAGTTTTTCGATCCGAGCTACGGTTTAATTTCTACGAATTTCCAAAGTTTTAAACTATTTCTGGAATTTCTGGAATTCATTTAATTAAACAATTCGTATTATCCAGAATTGTGGTTGCTGACGTCAGCATGACGTCATCATGACGTCAGCGGGTCAACTGAGCTGACCAGAGTCAATTCTGACTTGCGGGACCCACCTGTCATAGACAGTGGGCTTAACAGAGATTAATTAATTTAAACCTAGTTAATTAGGAAGGTGGGCCCCACTGTCAGTGTCTGATCTAATTACAGATTAAGTTTATGTTAAAAACCAGATTAATTAGTTTAATTAACCGAGAGGGCCCACACGTCAGTGACAGTAGCGCCACGTCAGCGGGGTTGACCGCGGTCAACTGGTCAACCACGACCAGGGGCCCACATGGCAGCGACCCTCGGTGGGCCCCGCGTCTCGCCAGCTCAGCGCCGGCGCCGGAAAACACGCCGGCGAGCTCCAGCCACGACCGCGATCGCCGGAGACGCTCGGGTTTCCTCTACAGGGCATCGTTCCGCGTGATTTCGACGGCGTTCGAACGAGCAGCGAGCGCCGCATCTAACTGGGCTAGCGCCGGAACTCGGGGATGGCCGGAGATGGCCGGACGACGGGGTGCCGCGACGGTGGTTTTCGGGTCAGAGAGGGGAAACAGCTACGGGCCGTTTCCGAGCGCGTAAGCTATCTGGGGCGAAGCAGGAGGTCACCAGGAGCACGCCCGTGCTCTTGGTTCGGTCAATGGGCAAGCACGGCGACCACGGCGAGCTCCGCGGCGGAGTAATGTCCGGCAATGGCGGCGGCGACGCGCGCGACTAGCAAAAGAGCTCGGGGAGGGAAAATGGAGAGAGGCGGCGGCTCACCGAGCGGCTCAAGGGGGCCCGTGGCAGTTTTGTAGCAGCAGGGGAGGTCGGGGTCGCCGGTGTTCGCCGCGGTGGCCGGAGATGCGGTCGAGGACGAATCGGCAGCGGCAGGGCTCCTCGGCTCCAACTAGAGGTCGGGGAGGAAGTGGAGGATGGCGGCGGCACGGTTGAGCTAGTCGGGGAGGCGAGGGAAGCACGGTGGCCGCGGCAGTGACGACGGTGGCGCTCGGCGGCGTTCGGGACAGAGAGAAGGGGGCGAGCGCTGGCGAGGGAGAGGAAGGGGGGAGGAATGGCGAGGGGGCCAGGGGAGATGGAGGAGGACGCCCTTATCCCCTCCTCTCACCCACTCCGTCGCGGTGGCGAGGGAGGACCGGCGCAGCGAGCTGCCGTCCACGGCGACGGCGACACGCGCGGGAGCAGGTAGGGGAGCAGGTAAGTTGGGCTGGGCCGGCTGGCCCAGCACCAGTTAAGTTTCTGTTTTTTCCTTTTTCTGTCTTTTCCCTTTTATTTAATAAACAGAGAGAGAGAGACGGATTTAATTGGGCATCCAAATCATTTTAGAAAAATGTGTGACTTGGCCCATTAAATAATTTGCATTTTTAGGCACTGCCACAAAAAGTTTGGAGGCCAGAAGAATTCATTTGCATTTTTCATAAATTGAAATTGTAAATTAAATTGTTGGATTGGCACTGTTAAAAATGCAAATGCTCATCTCAGCAACTTGGTGATGTTGTTTTCCTGAGCAACAATTTGTTTTGGAATTTATGATAAATGATGAACATTTTTCCAGCAACTTTTGTGCAACTCCAAATTTCAATTGCATTTGAATTTGAATTTAGTGGCAGAATTTGAAATGAGATAATAAACCACTGTGATCAAACATTGCAAATGATGATGACTTGTCATGATTAACAGAGGATCACTGTGCTTATTACATAGGGCTGTTACACTCGAACAGCCCCTCAGGCAAAAGATCGAACCTACGACCTCTCTACGGGGTTTCACACATACGGTGTCACCAATCCGGCAGGGCTTCGCCGCCCAGAACTAGTTCCCACCGGAACCCAGACAGCCTTTCGGCTCTACGAAACTATTTCGTGGGAGGGAGAGAAGAAAGCCAGATCATGCATGGCATTTGTGAGAGAGTTAGAGTGAGTGTGGAGAGCTCCTCTCCACCTCTATTTATAGGGAAGGAGGAGGTGGTGGTGGCTGGAATTTCAGCCCAAAAGGTGGGTGGCCCCCACATGGAAGTGGCTCACAAAAAGCCACCAAACATGGGTGCTCCCCCCCCCCCCAAAAAAAGCCTCCAAACATGGGCTCCATCAAACATGGATGCTCCCTCCCCAAAAAGCCACCAAACATGGGCTGCCCCCCAAAGGGGGCGCCCCAACAAATCAGCCCACGAATCATGGGATCGTGTCCCCTCACGCTGGGACAAGATGTTTTCCGCGACCGTTTCTTCTGAAAAATTTCAGAAAATCCCAGAACATTTTTGACACCCTCTAAAATCATTCTAGGCATGTTCCGAAACATTTCCAATATGGTGGTTTAATTCCAAAACATTTTTGTTAACTCCGAAACACTTACGGTTTTTTCTCCGGAACTTTTCCGTCGTCTCCGAAACTTTTCCGGTTTTCTCTCCGGAACTTTTCTGTCGTCTCCGAAACTTTTCCGATGACTTTCTCTCAGACTCCCTGTCTAGTATTCTGCAGATAGATGACCCTTAAGCGTGTGACCCTATAGGTTCGGTGAAGTATAGACATGACCGGAACACTTTCCGATCAATGACCAACATCGGAGCCGTGGACACCCATATTGACCACTATACCCACACGAATAAATATTTGAGTGAACCTCCAGTTGCCGTGTGCTATTCCTGCTTCGCTATATGTTACAAACACCCGAGGTGAGATTTATCGGCATCCCCGTGGATCAACAACTTGTCCACTATGCCAGTTACCTCGTTACCGATTTTGTTCTCTTTTCTTGTTCCCGTGTTCCGGCATCCTTGTGATCAAATCACATTGTGTCTGGCCAGACGATGATGGATATCGTAACATCGAGAGGGCCCAGAGATATCTCTCCATCGTCGAAGGAGCAAATCCCAATCTTGAGCTATCAAGTCCCTTGTCACACTTTCCCATGAACCCGTAAGCCGCCGTAATAGCCACCCATTTACGGATGACGTTTAACAAACCCCAAAGTTCATGAAGCAAGCATGAAGAAACTCGACACTCTCATGGTCTAAGGAATTATGCAAACGTTAACTTTCTCTGTGTTATTAACCATTAACTTGTGATGAATGTATCTCATAGCGTAACATCAATTCGGGTCGATTCAACACAAATGTTCTTGTAACATTGTGCCCTCAAAATTGCCGGCATAGTCATGCCCATGATCAGGAAAATAGAACCATCATGTAACACTTGAGCTAGTCTTAGAGGCCAGACTAGGAATACATTTTACAGTTTATAATTCCACACGTGCATATGAGTCTTCCTCCGAGCCTCGTGGTTATTGTAGACTCGAGAACCATAGCAGTTATAGCATGGAATGTAAACATAATTATGAGCATGGAGATAAATAATAACATTTATTATTGCCTCTAGGGCTTATCTCCTACAGTCGCAACAGTCCGCTATTTTGTTTTCGACGAGAAGGAAGTTAGTCCAGAATTGTTGAACTGTCTCTCCGGGCTGTTGTTTGACGTACATTAGATCCCATACGTCGGGCTGTCCCGAGTTACTTGGGCAGTACTCGATGTGGGGGGGTGGGTGGGATAATTTTTTTAATCCCAACAGGACATGAGTCCGGGGTCTTGGCGACTGTGTCTCGGACCGATATTGAGTCCGACGTGCTGGGCTCTGAATTCTAATTCTCAGCCAGGCACGGGTGCGTAAACTCGAGGTCGTGTGCCGAATCGGACTTCGGCTCTGGTCCCTCTCCGGAGCAGAGGTCGGCTGCCGAGCTGGAGGACAGAGCTTGATGATCGAAAATTTGTACCCGATCCGCTCTTGGCTCCAGAGGGAGGAGGGGCAAGCCCTCAACCGAGTCTTCGATAGTGGCAACTAAGTGTATGGCGGGAGGGATGTAAATTTCCCTGTCGTCGGCTTTAAGTCCGATCTGGTCGTAGATCGAGGACTGGCCGTCAGTAATCCCCATGGCCTGGATCCGATCTAGTATCCCGTTTAATAGCGAGAGATCTGTCGGATCCATGTTCTGGCAGCTCTCGAGGTCAACCCGCAGTATTGCTGCGCTGGGAGCGTTTGAAATTGCCCCGTAGTCGTGCTCGGCCAAGGCCGATCTTGGGCCGCCAAGCATAGAGGTTGGATCCGTGGTGGCGGCCGATCCGATAGCAGGGTAAGCCGTACCCGAGGTCAAAACCTCAGGGTTTGCGGGCCCTTCGGGCGAAGCCGAGAATCCTGCGAGAATAAGGTCTCCCCGGGAGTCGGCGATGAACTCTAGGTTTCCAAACCTGATCTCCTGGTCGGGGGCAAAGCTACTGACCCGGCCGGGACGACCGGTCGGATCGGCGTGTAGCATGACGCTGCCGAACGCGAAGAGCTGGCCGGGAACGAAGACGCCCCCGCAGCAGATGCTGTTGCTGATGACTAGGCGAGCCATTGATCCTTGATGACCCTACATCGGAACTCTCAATGAAAGCACCAGTGTCGGTACTAAAACTGGCAGATCTCGGGTAGGGGGTCCCGAACTGTGGATCTTGGAGTCAATGGGTAACAGGGAACGTAGAGACAGCGATTACCCAGGTTCGGGCCCTCTTGAAGAGGTAAAACCCTACGTCCTGCTTGGTTGTATTGATATGGGAGTATGACAATTACAGAGTTGGTCTACCTCGAAATCGGATGATCTAAACCCTAGGTGGGTATAGCGATGATGGTTCTCCCTTCTACGGTCTGAGCCATCTGGTTTATATAGACACCAGGGGTACCTAGGGTTACATATGGTCGGTTGCTATCAGGAGATAATCATGCCGGTCACGTTAACTTTTCTTGGAGGAGACGCCAAGTCTTCGGAGGTTTCCTTCTAGAACCCGTGGTCGCCTGTAGTCCGGACTTCCTTCGATGAGTTAAGAGCGGCCCATCAGTCCGGCCCATGAGAGATAGGCCGGCAGCCCGAGGACCCCTTAGTCCGGGACACCCTCACCACTCCACACCACACTTGTCATTGTGTAGCGCAAGGGAATGTTTAAAACTTTAACAACTAATCTCGTCGACCACGAACTACTCCCAACGCCTAGACATATAAATGTAGGAGATATGCCCAAGAGGCAATGATAAAAGTTATTATTTATCTCCGTGCTCATAATTATGTTTATGTTCCATGCTATAACTGCCATGGTTCCCGAGCCCGTATATCCATAAAGGCTCTGAGGAAAACCCACGTGCACGTGTGGAATAATAAACGGTAAAAAGTATTCCTAGTCATGCCTCTAAGACTAGCTCAAGTGTTGCATGATGATCACGTTTTCCTGATCATGGGCATGTCTATGCTGGCAACTTTGAGGACACGATGTTAGTAGAACACTTGTGTTGAATCGACCCGATTGATGTTATGCTATGAGATTCATTCGTCATAAGTTAATGGTTAATAACACAGAGAAGTTAATGTTTGCATAATTCCTTAGACCATGAGAGTGTTGAGTTTCTTCATACTTGCTTCATGAACTTTGGGGTTTGTTAAACGTCATCCGTAAATGGGTGGCTATTACGGCGGCTTACGGGTTCATGGAAAAGTGTGTCAAGGGACTTGATAGCTCAAGATTGGGATTTGCTCCTTCGTCGATGGAGAGATATTCTCGGGCCCTCTCGGTGTTACGGTATCCATCATCGTCTGGCCAGACACATTGTGATTTGATCACTGGGATGCCGGAACACGGAAACGAGTAAAGAGAACAAAAACCGGTAACGAGGTAACTGGCATTGTGGACAAGTGTTGATCCACGAGGATGCCGATGTTTCTCACCTCGGGTATTTGTAACATATCGCGAAGCAACAGGAATAGCACACGGCAACTGGAGGTTCACTCGAATATTCATTCGTGTGGGTATAGGGGTCAATATGGGTGTCCACGGCTCCGATGTTGATCATTGATCGGAAAGAGTTCCGGGTCATGTCTATACTTCACCGAACCTATAGGGTCACACGCTTAAGGGTCATTTGTCTGCTGAATACTAGACGGGGAGTCTGAGAGAAATTCACCGAAAAAGTTTCGGACGAAACGGAAACGTTCCGGAGAGGATATCGGAATAGCTCCGGTAAAACTGAAAAGTTGTTTCAGAGAATACCATAAAGTCAGATTGGTTTCGGCACATGCCTGATAATTCTTGGAGGGTGCCAGAATCGTTCTGGAAACTTTCTGGAATTTTCCGGGATGAAAACCGGAAATGTTCCGGAGCTGCCGGAACCGCTTCAGATGCTTTTCGCAGATGAAAATCACTAAACCGGAATTGTTCCGGATCGCATTGAAACTTATTTTAGTGGGTACTGGAATTGTTCTAAGCCCACATAAATATTTTCAGTTCGACCGGACGCTGAAAAATGTCGTCGTGAATAGTGAAATCAGATTTATGGATATGGATGGAAGTTGGCTTTCCACAAATATCTTCCCAAGATATTTTGGGATGACATGGCATTTTGGATATGCCCATCCTACCCCTTGTTTTTCCTATAAATAGAGGGGAGGAGGCAGCCCCATATGCTTCATCCTTGCTCTCACATACACATGCCATGACATTTCTGGCTTCTCTCTCCCTCCCAGCGAAATAGTTTCGTAGAGCCGAAAGGCTGTCTGGGTTCCGGTGGGAACTAGTTCTGGACGGCGAAGCCCTGCCGGATAGATGACACCGTATGTGTGCAACTCTGTAGAGAGATTGTAGTTTCGGTCTTAGTTCGAGAGTGCCTCCCGAAGGGCTGTCCGAGTTACAGTTTGAGTTTCGGGTGTCCTCCCGAAGGGCTGTCCGAGTGACCCGCCCGAAGGACTGTCCAGAGGCCTCCCGGAGGGCTGTCCGAGGATCCGTCCGGTGGGACTATCCGAGGGACTGTCCAGGGGCCTCCCGAAGGGCTGTCCGAGGATCCGTCCGGTGGGACTATCCGAGGGACTGTCCCGATGCCTCCCGAAGGGCTGCCCGGAGATCCGTCCGGTGAGCTGGCATGGGAGTACATCCTCGCGGTTGGGAGGTTGTAAATCCTAGCTGCGGGGATCTGCACCGCCGTTCGTCATCGACTCTACTTCCGCTGCGCTACGAGTCGGTAACGAAAAGGATCAAACCTTGTATGCAGTCTCCATAGTGATCCTGGGCTGGTACGTAGGTCGGAAAATTTTTGTTTTCTGCTACGTTACCCTACAGTGGCATCAAGAGCCGTGCTATGCGTAGATGCAGGTTGCGATCTAGAATACATAGAGATGTATGGGTGTTGCACAACATAATTAGGTAGTAGATGAGATCTATTGCTGAAAATTATTTGTGCGGGTAGCAGATGAAATCTGTTACCCGATGTTCCTGTTGCTTCCCCTGAATTTGCGTAGTCCTGATCTTGACGGCATGGTGGAATCTCACAAAGTTCTGGCAATCCGCGATCCTTTCATGCTGCTCCTGAGTATGCTGATTGACAGATCAACGAAGTGCTAACAGTTCTTTGGGTTCCACCATAGTTGAGAAAGATGGATGTTTCGCAGACGAAAGGGCAATGCAGATATGATCTGCACGGGGGTCACGCGTATGACGAAGTTTAGTATGGGGCTCGAGATTTTATTATCTCGTGTTTCATACACCCCGCAATGTTAATCTAGCGACTTGGATTATCATGCTTGATGATGGACGTTGGTAGCTTCGGTTTGTTTCGAAACCTTAGAAGCCACGTAAAATAAAATTTTGCATGAACCGATTAGAGGCGTCTAAACTTGGTTTTGCAGGATGGTTTGCATGTGCATGTGATGTGGTATAGTAGTGCTCATATTAATTTGATTATGTATGAGATGACTATATGATGTAAAATTAACATGACTTGCGTGTCATGATTCGGCATGATGGCTGGAGCCATATGATTGCACTTTAATGACCTGCGTGTCAACCTTATGTAATGCACTTATTTTATTAGCTATAGAGATAGCAATATTATTTGGTGCATCGACAAGGTGGTGGCAATCTTCGCGAAGGTGAACACCGACGCGAATGTCGAAGACGAAGAAATGAAAGACTTCTCCGTCAGAAAGGGCTATACCATATCATGCTATTATGAATTGCCTGAGATGTTTATCCCTTATGATGCACCCTTCTTGATTGCGCGGTAGTCGCTTTTTATTAGGGTGATCTCTCACAAAAATATCAAGTAGTTAGTGTTCTCCCAAGTGTAGCACCGTCACGGCACCTAACTTTTCGGGGTACGACATGTACACATGAGTACGAACGATTAGGGATGTGTGAGGCGGGTGAGGTCAGACCTCGCAGCGAGATCACTTGGTTGTCTTGACGTTCAGGCATGAGAGTCATGAGCTCGGAACACACGCATCGAAAGATGAACAAGAGTCACATAGAGATGTGATTGGCAAGTTGGCCTACCGATTGAAATTCACGTCATCAGTGATGAACCCGTCAATGGCGTCGAATTGAAATGCGGATCTTGAATCACTCACAATCAATTATGAGAGATATTGATTTGAGTGGGAGCGCACTGAAGAATTAACTTGTTTAATTCTCGGTGCAATTAATTTTGAACACTGTCTAAGTGTGTTTTGCATAATAGTTGTAGAAAAATGGCTCGCGTTTTCCACCCTCCCTATTAATATTGAATAGCTGTTAAATATCTGGTTAAAACTTTACAGTTAGTAACATAATGTGAGGATTGTCCTCAAGAGTGCCGAGAAGGACTTTGTCCTATCGCATACTTTCGGTATTCTCCCGCTAATGCTATGGATGATATGACTCTCGTCCTTTGATCCAAAAGCTAGAATTCCGTTTCAGTCAAGTGCAATATGTTTGCTTCCATGAGACCCGAACTTCGAAAGTTTGGATAGTTATGTGATATTCATGGAATCTGAAAATCATTTTCAGAGACATACAAAGGCTAAAAGATATGAGATATCCAAAGCAATGTTTGTTTGCAAACTATTAGTAAAGGAGTTTACTATGCATAAGACTGATAAGAGAGGGATCGAGGAGAACGCCTATCATATGATGAAAGGTGAATAAAACAACAACTTAAAGGAAAGGAAGTGTCCGAAGGGTGTTAGTAAGACTTTCACGCCTAGGAAGTCTGGGGCTAACGCCACTCTTAAGTTGGATGCTTCTTCTGAGAGTAGGAGAAATACTAAAAGTTAAACTGTTAGAAGTATAAAGGCAAAAGGAAAGAAGACTGGGATATCCAGCTCATGTATGAATGTCATACAAGTTTTTGTTGTATAGAAGGCTGGTCAAAGATATAGTTCTTGGGAATTATGGTTAAACATGTTAATCACTAATTCTTGGGTATTGTGAGTTAATCACAAAGATACCCGCTCGATTGCACTCTGTTGCAACTCGATGTAAGAACTGCTACGGCCTAAAAGACTAGCCAGGAATGAGGTTTAGATACACACAGGGAACATAGTAAATGTTACTATACCTTCCATTTGTGTATTCCCTATGTATTTACTTTCATAATTCATTTTAGAGTTTTACACTCTAGCCCATTGCATAAAGTATCTTGCAAGAAGGTTATTCGTAAGAGAACTTTTGATGTTCGATGTTATGAATAACATAAGGGCCATACTTTCATTATGAATGAGATGTATGTTATGAATATTGATAATAATGCATTACCTCTGTATTTACTTTCATAATTCATTTTAGAGTTTTACACTCTAGCCCATTGCATAAGGTATTTTGCAAGAAGGTTATTCATAAGAGAACTTTTGATGTTCGGTGTTATGAATAACATGAAGGGCCATGCTTCCATACAGGATGGGATGTATGCTATGAATATTGATGGTAATATGATACATCCATAACACTGACGCTAAATGTCGCAAGACTAAAAGAATACCACACAAGTGTGGCACTGCATTTGGTCACATTAGAGAAACCCGCATGGAAAATTCCATTATGATGGATTTTGAAGTCATTTGATTTTGAATCATCTGACACTTGCAACCTTCCTCTGAAAAGTGAAGTAACTGAAATACCGTTCACAAGCCATAAGGAACGAGCAAAGAACATATTGGTGATCATACATTATGATGTGTGTAGTCCAATAAATGTTGTTGCAAGTAGTGGATTTATCTATCTTCAGAAATGACTCAAATAGATATATGGATATTTACTTGATGAGACGTAAGTCTGGATCTTTTGAAATCATTCGAAAGGTTTTCAAAAATGAAGTAGAAGTTATTGTAACAAGAAAATTATGTTTCTACAATTCGATTGCAGAAAGGAATATTTGAGTTACAAGTTTAGCGAATGTCTGATGAGTTGTGAAACGGGTTTCATAACTTGCACCTCCCGGAACACCACTGCAAGTGGAAAGTCCGTGAAGATGTAATCGAACCATTTATGACATGGTAAGATCAAAGATGACATAAATAGATTTGCCATTATCCCTTTTAAAAGAGTGATGCTTTAGAGACTGCGGCTTTTACACTAAAAAGAGCTCCATCGGGTCTGTTGAAATGACGCCATGGTATGGTACGCCAAACCATGTTATATCTTTTCTTAACATTTGGAATATGGGGCTTGTGTAAAAGCATACAAACCTATTCCAAATCAGACAAGTGCTATTTTGTAGGTTATCCCAAGTCATTGGGTGTTCCCCCACCACTATACCGAGGCAAATAGGTTTGCCACAAAGAACGGTATGCTTTTTGAAGAGAATAGTTCTTTCAAAGAGTGAGTGGGAGGACAGTGCAACTCGATGAGATAAGCAGTATCTTCGTCATCAGATCAAAGAAAAGAAACCTTGGAAGTGATTCCGGAGTTTCCTACTGCGACTGATACGGAAGTCTCTACAATAAAATGTATGGACTTCGGTCGAACTTGCAGCTGAACCACGTAGGCAAAGCTCGTGCAAACCTATCAGGTGCGCAAACGAGATATTGTTGTTAGACAACAGTATACCTACAATACACAAGGAAGCGTTGATGGGCCCTGACTCCAGAATTGGCTAAATGCCAATACAATCCGAGATAGTTTCCATATAAGTGATTCAAGATTAAAATCTTGATACACCTTTCGGAAGACTTAGAGTCTAACGAATATTTATGGAACTAAAGACTGATACGGATAAAATGTTTTATCCATAAAGCTCGACTTGTTGCAATAACAAGTTCAAGGAGTTGACTACGATGAGATTGTCTCACCGTAGCGATGCTTAAAGTCGGTTCGGGTTGAACTAGCAATTAATACATATTTCAATCATGAGATATGAAACATGGATGACAAAAGGATTTCCATCTGATGGAAATGAAACCTAGGACTTGTATGTGATACAGTCCAAAGTAATTTGTCGATCCAGAGGATGCTAGTAAGTATGCAAACTTCAGAGTTCCAGCAATGGACAGAAGAGAGCAAAGTGGAGTTGGAATCTTCGTTTTTGATGAAATGGTCAAAAGAGTTTGACTTCATCAAATGGGTAACGAAGATGCTTGTGGTTTCAAGAAAGTAAGTGGGAGCATAATGATATTTCTAAAAACCTTGTGTGCCTGACACATTGTTAAATTGGAAATAAATTTCTTGACACGAATTAGGACTTCATTTAAAATAGTTTTTCGATGAAGTGCTTGGGCTAAACAGCCTTGATATTAGGCATGATGATCTATGGAGATAGATTTACCTAATGGGGCTAAGCAAAATGCATATTGACAAGATGCTAAAACCTTTTAGCATTAAAACGTCAAGGAGTGATTCTTGCCGAAGTCACATGGAAAGAGTTTTTGCAAAACTCGGTGTCCCAAAACACTGATGAGCGAAATACATGATGGAGATTCCACACACTTTCGTGTTTGGATTAATCATGTATTCCATGGTATGTAAAACAACCAGATATGTCCAATACTCCAAAGTTGTTGTGAGTATAGATACCAAAGTGATCAAAAGTACTGATCATGGGACAACAGTGAAAAATGTCATTGAGTACTATAGTACACTGATGACATGTTTTCTCGCAAGCAGAAATTATGAATTGCTCGTTGTAAGTGATTACATCGATACAGTCTTCATCAATGCTCCATGCGATTTTCGATTTAAGTTAAGGGTTTTGTGTGACACACAATATGGTGGCACGGTAAGTTGGAATTGTTCCAAACAGGTTACTGTGGCGAATTCTATAACAAATGGCTAAGTATGTTGACGCTTTAGAAGCGACAAAGAAGATGTTGAATCATATAGTTCATTCATGAACTTAGTATGATTCCAAGATGGCTTTGGTCAATGGAACACTATTGAAGATAGTTGCTCCATAGCTCAGTCATAGGAATCAAGGTTTGACCAGTGATTCACATATATACGAAACCAAGTCAACACAAAATATGAATTTTGTGAAAGCGTGAAAACGCGAGGACATGCAAAAGATACACACGGAACTGAAGTTGTCAGATCCGTTGGACATCAGGCTATACCACATGCGATGCATAATTTACACCGGTATGCCATAGGTGTAAAGTGCATTAGCATTGACTAGATCATTGACTCTAGTGCAAGTGGGAGTCTGTAGGAGATATGCCCAAGAGGCAATGATAAAAGTTATTATTTATCTCCGTGCTCATAATTATGTTTATGTTCCATGCTATAACTGCCATGGTTCCCGAGCCCGTATATCCATAAAGGCTCTGAGGAAAACCCACGTGCACGTGTGGAATAATAAACGGTAAAAAGTATTCCTAGTCATGCCTCTAAGACTAGCTCAAGTGTTGCATGATGATCACGTTTTCCTGATCATGGGCATGTCTATGCTGGCAACTTTGAGGACACGATGTTAGTAGAACACTTGTGTTGAATCGACCCGATTGATGTTATGCTATGAGATTCATTCGTCATAAGTTAATGGTTAATAACACAGAGAAGTTAATGTTTGCATAATTCCTTAGACCATGAGAGTGTTGAGTTTCTTCATACTTGCTTCATGAACTTTGGGGTTTGTTAAACGTCATCCGTAAATGGGTGGCTATTACGGCGGCTTACGGGTTCATGGAAAAGTGTGTCAAGGGACTTGATAGCTCAAGATTGGGATTTGCTCCTCCGTCGATGGAGAGATATTCTCGGGCCCTCTCGGTGTTACGGTATCCATCATCGTCTGGCCAGACACATTGTGATTTGATCACTGGGATGCCGGAACACGGAAACGAGTAAAGAGAACAAAAACCGGTAACGAGGTAACTGGCATTGTGGACAAGTGTTGATCCACGAGGATGCCGATGTTTCTCACCTCGGGTATTTGTAACATATCGCGAAGCAACAGGAATAGCACACGGCAACTGGAGGTTCACTCGAATATTCATTCGTGTGGGTATAGGGGTCAATATGGGTGTCCACGGCTCCGATGTTGATCATTGATCGGAAAGAGTTCCGGGTCATGTCTATACTTCACCGAACCTATAGGGTCACACGCTTAAGGGTCATTTGTCTGCTGAATACTAGACGGGGAGTCTGAGAGAAATTCACCAAAAAAGTTTCGGACGAAACGGAAACGTTCCGGAGAGGATATCGGAATAGCTCCGGTAAAACTGAAAAGTTGTTTCAGAGAATACCATAAAGTCAGATTGGTTTCGGCACATGCCTGATAATTCTTGGAGGGTGCCAGAATCGTTCTGGAAACTTTCTGGAATTTTCCGGGATGAAAACCGGAAATGTTCCGGAGCTGCCGGAACCGCTTCAGATGCTTTTCGCAGATGAAAATCACTAAACCGGAATTGTTCCGGATCGCATTGAAACTTATTTTAGTGGGTACTGGAATTGTTCTAAGCCCACATAAATATTTTCAGTTCGACCGGACGCTGAAAAATGTCGTCGTGAATAGTGAAATCAGATTTATGGATATGGATGGAAGTTGGCTTTCCACAAATATCTTCCCAAGATATTTTGGGATGACATGGCATTTTGGATATGCCCATCCTACCCCTTGTTTTTCCTATAAATAGAGGGGAGGAGGCAGCCCCATATGCTTCATCCTTGCTCTCACATACACATGCCATGACATTTCTGGCTTCTCTCTCCCTCCCAGCGAAATAGTTTCGTAGAGCCGAAAGGCTGTCTGGGTTCCGGTGGGAACTAGTTCTGGACGGCGAAGCCCTGCCGGATAGATGACACCGTATGTGTGCAACTCTGTAGAGAGATCGTAGTTTCGGTCTTAGTTCGAGAGTGCCTCCCGAAGGGCTGTCCGAGTTACAGTTTGAGTTTCGGGTGTCCTCCCGAAGGGCTGTCCGAGTGACCCGCCCGAAGGACTGTCCAGAGGCCTCCCGGAGGGCTGTCCGAGGATCCGTCCGGTGGGACTATCCGAGGGACTGTCCAGGGGCCTCCCGAAGGGCTGTCCGAGGATCCGTCCGGTGGGACTATCCGAGGGACTGTCCCGATGCCTCCCGAAGGGCTGCCCGGAGATCCGTCCGGTGAGCTGGCATGGGAGTACATCCTCGCGGTTGGGAGGTTGTAAATCCTAGCTGCGGGGATCTGCACCGCCGTTCGTCATCGACTCTACTTCCGCTGCGCTACGAGTCGGTAACGAAAAGGATCAAACCTTGTATGCAGTCTCCATAGTGATCCTGGGCTGGTACGTAGGTCGGAAAATTTTTGTTTTCTGCTACGTTACCCTACAATAAATACTTTCCAAAAACTAATTAAAACCTGGACATAAAAGACTCAGCCACTCAAATTCTAGAGCTATTTAGATCAATCTCATGGAGAACTACTAAAATAGACCACATGAGTATTAAAAAAAATCAGTATGAGCACAATTTCAAACAATATGGAAATCAACATTAGCCACAGGTTTACATAAACCTCATATCATTAGTTTAGTGTACATCGCTTTTAGAAATGAACCATTTTTTGCCTGGTTTTTATTTTTATTATTTTACGTTTTTACCTTTTCTTTTCGGTTTCTCTTTTTTTTAAATTTTCTTTTTTTTGTTTAAGTTTTTTATTTTTTTAAGTTCTTTTTCTTTTCTTTTTATTTACATTTTCCTTTTTCCTTTTTATTTTATTTTTTCTTTCTTTTTCATGCTGTGAACATCTTTCAAATTCTTGAATAATTTCTGAAATTCTGAACATTTGTGGAATCCACAATTGTTTTTTGAAATCATGAATGTTTTTTGAAACCGCAAACATTTTTTAAATTCATGATTGTTTTTACAAAGTCCCAAACATTTTATGAAATCCTGAACATTTTTCGGATTTGTGAACATTTTTTTGGAAACTTTTGAATCGGCGAACAGTTTTTGAATCGACAAGCATATTTCTGAAATTTGGGTACAAATTTTGAAATTCACGAACATTTGTTTTGTTTAGACGAACATTTTGTGAAATGCATGGATAGTTTTTTACTCGTGAAATTTTTTGAATCGATCAACTTTTTTTGAAATTGGGAAACAAATTTTGAATTTCAGGATTTTTGGAATTTTTGTGAACATTTTTTAAAATTTCATAGACATTTTCTTTGAATTCACGAATATGTTTTGAATACATGATCATTTTCAAAATCATGAACGTTTTTTATTTTCCAAATATATTTTTTGAAATCATGAATTCTTCAATAATATGCTAACAGTTTTTTGAAATCACCAACATTTTTTCAATCCATGAACATTTTATGATTACCCGAACATTTTTTTGAATTCCCAAACATTTTATGATTTCACAAACATTTTTCCAAAACTCCCTAATATTTAAGTTTGAAATTTTGGGAAACCCCGAATTAATGTAAAGAAAGGAAAAACATAAATTGAAATGAGAAAAGAGAAGGCAAAAAAATTGAAATAAAAAAACAGGGGCACATGGGCCGGCCCATGAACCCGTACTGGGGGAGGAGGAGGTGCCTTGCTGCTATAAAGAGAGAAAAGAGGGAGAAAAATGCATGGGAACCAGGGATCGAACATGGGTCTCCTCCGTGGAGGACTGGGACTATAACCACTACGGTTCACATGTGTTCATAATATTTCAGAGTCTCACCCTATAAGAACTGAACCAGACGGCGACTTTAACAAAGAAATTTCAAATCGTTTTCTTTACTTACGGGTGGCATAGTGGGTAATTTGTGGCAACTTCGGGTGTAATTTTAATGACGGACGACCAGAAGCAATAGTCGCTTTATTATTACTAGCAAAAATGCCCATGCGTTGCAACGGGAGAAACAAATTATCACCTCTAGCGCCCCATCCCTGTTACCACTTCTTTTCTTTGTCATCATTGTCGGTCACGATGTCCACTACGCGGCAAACTTTCCACCTAAGCTTGGAACCAATAAAAAAATTGCATCGCCTGCATGCACAGACCAGCGAACGGTCGCGTTTGAGATCCCGGCCACATCTGCACAATCTAATGCTTGCGCCTTGTGTTTGTGTTATCCAGATTTTACATCATAGTAGTTTAGTACCAGTCTGTGAAGGACACAAACAAACACCAAACTCAATTTTAGTTTATAAAACGATCAACACCTTTTTTTCCGGGGTAGAACGATCAACACCAACGGAAGCAATAGCCCTTCACCGTCAGCATTTTCTTCCGGTGGGCGCACGTACGAGATTAATGTTTGATTAAGTGATTTACGGAATAAATTGGTTAGCTTTTAATTTGACCATCATGCCCTCGTAATCGAAGGGGTAAGTTATAATCTCCACCCTTGATTTAATAAAAGGGGTGTACTGAAGCAAAAGTATTGTTGGTTTTAGAACCTTTTTTTAGAATGGTTTTAGAACTTTATATATATCATATCCTCATCCAGGAGCTATACACGTTAGGTGCAAAGCTAGCCTAAAAAGCAGCTTGATTTATTTTGTAGCTAGTCTTGCCATCTTGCCGAGTTGCCGTAGACGTAGCCGTATGTTTTTTGTGTTTTGAGAACGCTCCAGATCGAATCGATCTCTCGCCTGCTCGACTTTGCGTAGGAAAGCTTTAAAAAAAATCGTTTGTGTGGTAGCGATGCAATAGGAGCTCCTCTGTGCCACGACCCGCCTCAAGCAGGCCAAGCCTAGCTGCCGCCCTTCTCCTCCTCTCTCTCGGCTTTTCCCTTCTTTTTCTCAAGGAAAGGGAGTCGTCGCAGCACCCCTGCCGCCGGATCAACATCGGAGCAGTCGGATCCGCCTCCTCTTGCCTGGCCTGCCTGCGGGAGGAGGACGACCGAGAGGAGCGCCCGGCTCTCTCTCTCTCTCTCTCCTCATCCATGAGGTCATCTCGTCTCTGGAGTCCTCTTCCACCTTCATACTCGTCGTGTTCTATTTAGCCCACACAACCAACCGTTGATTTAATGAATTTTTGTCCAAAAGGACCACCTGTCGACTCGGGAGGCAGCGTTGCTGTTGCTACGGTGTGCCGACACTACAGTGCCCGTATTCTTTTTATACACGATGCCAGCTCTCTCTCGCACAGACACATTGCATACTCTCTCGCGCGCACACACTGCTCCCTCTCCTATGTTCGTCCATCGTCCAGCCACACTTCAAAACACCAACGCGCTAGTCAGGATGAGTTTGCCTTGCTCGGATCAAAGCATTAGGCCTAAGAAAATGAAGAGTGCGACTTTGCCTCGGGGGGTGGAAGTACTTCGTTGTTGGTGTGGCGATCTCTGCAAGGTGAAGGAGGTGACGGATTTTTCAGATTGGTTGGGCATGAAGTTTTTTATGTGCGCTAATTATGAGGAAGATCCACCCGTTTCTATTTCACCGTACATCAGGCCTCCGGTATGTTTCAGTCATCAAGAATAAACACTTTGTTGATATTATTGTTGATTTAAATTTTATATTTCTACTATTGTTGTAGTCTCCTCCGCCTCTGTGCATGTACTATCGTTGGATTGACACGAAAAAACCGGACTGGGCGGTGACCGAGATTCGTGAAAGAGGTCGTCGTGCATGGGCAAGTGTGGACGCGGAAGAGCGCCGCGCGAAGGCGGCAGCAGATGAGAAAGCAGAGCAGGAGAGAGAGTGGCAAGAGTATTGTGTGAAGCAGAGGGCTTTTCTTGATGAGATGAAGAAGAAAAACCGAGAAGAGGGACTTCGACTGGCGGAGGTTTACCGACAGCGAGAGGAGGCCCGTGAGGCTGAGAGGCAGATGAAGAAAGAAAAGGCTCGTGCAGCCAAGGCAGCAGAAGAAGCTGGTGATGGAAAAGGAAAATATCCTCGTTGGACTCAGTAGATTTATGTTATTGTATTCTAAAATTCGCATTGCAGCAAGTTGGATCTTAAAATTCGTAGCAAGTTGTATCTTAATTTGAACATGTATCTTATTTTATGTATCTTATTTTATGCATGTTATTTTATGTATCTTTTTTTATGTATCATATTTTATGCATGTTATTTTATGTATCTTATTTTATGCATGTTATTTTCAATGCATCTTAATTTGTTAATTTTTTTTAAATAATACATTTTTTTGGTAAATTACAGAAATAATATACAATTTTGAAAATTTTCAAAAATATTATCCAGTCGGTCTTGGCGAGGCCGACAGGGCCCAATCGGTCATGTATTTTTTATTCTATTAGGTGTACATAAATAAGTCTACGATACAAATTACTAGTTCAATTGACTGCTAATGATCACTCAACCCACCAACTAGGTGTCCTTACATTAAGAGGTCTCACCCTTAGGTTCATCACCACCCGTAGATGAAGAACTCTCACCCTTAGGTTCATATGGTGCAGGCTGAACATACAAACTAGGTCTCCTGTAGACATGCAAAACAACCCTACGTATTGGTTTGAATTCTTCAAGCATTTGCTTCACTACAGATTCATTCCTGACGTCGATCAGCTCGCGGTTCCCATATTCATCTTCTGTTTCGTAGTACATGAAATCCTCAGTTGACAACCCAAAATTCAGCATATGATTGTTCAAACTAACAAAATTAATAATTTCTTCGAGCCATGCTTCATAAAATGGTGGCAGGGCATCGTGTACATGCACAATGTACATAATAAACCAAATTGGACCAGGATAACCGTTGTTGCTAGTCATCTGCAAAACACAATAAAAATATTACATGATTTGCACAAAATAACCATGGAATTCAAAAAAAAATTGGTGGAATCGGCTGACAACTAGAGGATCTACAACATTGTTGAATTTGGGGCAGTACTTATGGTGGAAATCGGCGAAAAATCGCGAATGGGGGAGGAAAAATGAGAAGCAATGGGGGAGGAAAAAGGAACAGAAACAAAAGAGAGGAGGAGGATAAGGGAGTGTACCTGCCTTATCCACCGGTCCAAACGCTGTCGGTTTACAGGCAGTGATGAGAAGAGGCAGTGAGGAGAAGAGGCAGTGAGGAGAAGTGCTGTGAGGACAAGAGGCAGAGAAGAGCTCTTTTTATAGAACCGCCGAGGCTCAGTGCGCTGCTGTTTTCCAGTCACCTCACTCGTAATCAGTGCAGATGCTCTCCTCGGAGTTAGCGCAATCAGTGTCAGACTCACGACCGAAAGTACCACTGCCAGTCACACTCACCACCGAAAGCAGCACTGGACCTCAGCTGCCAGTCAAACTCACCACCGAAAGCAGCACTGCCAGTCACACTCACCACCGAAAGCAACACTGCCAGTCACACTCACCACCGAAAGCAACACTTCCAGTCACACTCACCACCGAAAGCAACACTGCCAGTCGCACTCACCACCGAAATCAACTCATGATGGCTCAAGCTCGAAGAAGAAGAAATGCAGCGATGCATCACCAAAGCCCGGTGATGATGGTTACTCTTCCAGCGATGAGTTAATGTAAGCCAAGAAAAAATCAAAGTCTTCATGTAGTTTGTATGCAGTATTATTTAAGGTCAGTCGTACCGTTTACTTCAGATGGACTTGTATCTTAATTATCTGCAGCAGTCTCTCCGGAAATGTAACTCGATTAACAATGCGAATGAATAGAAATATGTCTCTCGCATACATAGGTAGAATATGTGTCTCGCATACATAGGCAGATATATGTCTCGTACATACACCGAGAACTTTTATTTCGTCATAATATATAGATGTCTTGTACATACATCTGAAAGTTGGAAACTGACATAGATAGATACAATATTTCATCGCCCTACGCGACGACGGCCAGCTGGCCTTTCCCGACGACCGGAAGGTGACAAGCGAGTAGGGGCTCGGTGTTCACGAAGACCACGACCGTACTGCCCCCCTTCTTCCTGTGTCTGCGACTCATGCATAGGTGGTGGAGTCTGCAATCCAAACTGAGATGATGATTCAAAATTATAGGTGTATGGTTCTGACTGGGAAGGGATATAAGATGGGCCAATAACGTCCGTCTCGAAAAAGTCATTCAATAATCCTGGGACACGGTCAGGATTGTGCGGATTAAGGGATTCTGTGAGTATGTCTATGTTTACGCCATGCTGGGTTTCTTCATCTTCCCATGATCTATCATTACTTTCCTGCACAGAAAAACCGTATGTAAATAAAAGTCATGTAAATGTAGTACGCTTGTAATTGCTTATTATGGTTGAACATACCTGAGCGGTGTTGTAGCTTCGTGATTCCTCGCCCCTAGTGTGCTGGTTTATGTCAGGAAAACGAGTGTCCTCGGGCATCCTGATCCCTCGCGTGGAGGGATACGGCTGAGATCCGTCGCCTTGGGTGTATGCGCCATATCCTGTGTCCGCATTTTGGTCCACAAAATGAGTCTGCTCGGGCATGGAATCCAAGCCTGCAACATTTACCTGGGATGTATGCCCCTGTAGTGGCAGAGACGAGTCATGTCGTGGAAATGTCGTTGTAGTATTTGGACCCTCTCCCCACCGCCTGGATGACGACGGCGCTGCACTCGTTCTAGCTGACCTCGGTTCCGGCATGTTGTACGCTCCAGTGTCAACATCATTCCGTCTACCGCATCTCATCGTTTTGGCGACGAATTCACCAATTTTTTGTAAGGCAGACGTTCGACCTGGTGTGGAACGGGCTTGCATGCCTTCCCTCGCCATCTCCCCTACTTCGTTGCAAATATCAATCTAAAAAAACAGGTTGTTGGTTGCTTGAATTGTGAATGAAATGATGGCCGTGAATAGTAAGTTGTTGATGATTACCGTGTAGTCACGATAGTAAGCTGATGATGTGTCTATCCGTCTCTGCAACTGTTCCATATGTGTGGGATGTGTTGGCATCGTAGGTGGTTGATACGTCAGTCGAGTACGCGTGCTCATGCAGTACCACGCGTAATACGCTTGTGTTGTAGTCGCGTCGTACGGTCTGCATAATTAAATAATTACATCAACTTGTTTATGTACATAAATTACCGTAAATAAAATTTACCTATGTTCGTGCACTATCATTTCCAGTGCTTCATTATTCCACTGGGTTACCCATTGAATGTTCTCTTCACGGTAATCGACACCAGTTCTGCCACTATTGCTCATCCTGAGTAGCGCGTAACAGAACGTAAGTTTTATGAATTAAAAAGACATTAACTATTTAGGGAGGTCACATCTTACTTATGAGTATGTTCGTCGATACATCTTGGAACAGGTGGTGGAATATCTTGATGTAGACCGAACTGTCTCATGACTCGGTCATGATTGTACGGTTCAACAAACCACAGACATAGTAAATTACAACGAGTCATCCAGAAGACACTATCTCTGACGCATTCCACTGGGATGGGTTGCGAACCAAATACCATGTTAATGTGTGCCTCAGTCCACGGGTTCCATGTGATTAGTGAGTCCTCAAGAAGCTCAAACTGATCATGGTATATGGGGTAACAACTTTTCACAAATTTTGTAGCCCATTTTTTCCGACCGAGCGTCCACCGGCTGGACATAGTTACAATGCCCTCACCAAAGTCGTATGGGGTTACGGGATTTACTATCTGGGGTCGTCCAACAGGTAGGTATTCCCAAGACCACAACTGTAGAAACTCGTACGAGACACATAGTAATGGAGCTTTAGCTGCTAATGAAGATTTCTGAGTGCCATCACACAACCCTCTATATGTGTGAGAAAGTATAGCAGATCCAAAGCTGTATGTTGGAACCGCGGGTAAAGGTTCGTCCACTATCTTTGCGGCGAAGTAGATGAGACCAGGGAGGACTACCTCACCATGAGAATTAGGAAACATCACACCAAATAGCCACAACAAATATGCAAACAAGTGTCTCTTCCTCGTCTCAAGATCAGCGTAGCTAGATAACGTTTCAAAGTTATCAAAAAGCCATCTGAGTGGGACACCCCGAGGCAGACCAGGACGATTTGATTTTGGCATTGTAAGCCCAAGACGGACCGAGACATATTCTGGCCAAGTTGCAGGAACAAGTGGAGGGACCACTGGGTCACCTCTAATTGGTAAAGCTGTGATCATTGACACATCTTTTAGCGTAGGTGCGAGCTCTCCACAGCGAAAGTGAAAGCTGTGGGTCTCAGGTCTCCATCGGTCAACGAGGGATGTCAAAAGCGATGGGTCAGAAGTGAAAGTGCCTGGACGAGTTGCGAGGTTAGCAAAATGAAGGAGTCCATAAGCCTGAAGATGTTGTTGGAAATAATTGTGTATTGGCCATGTGTTCTTTACGGTTCGAAGCCTGAAGTCTGAGGAGGATTTTCATGATTCGGGTTTAAGAAAAGGTGGCAACGGTGGTGGGCGTCGTGATGCCGCTGCAAAAGCGCTGGCAATTCGGCCATAACCTGCAATCACGATTAAATGAAATTAAATATCCGAAGATTACATCAAGATTAAATGTAATTAAATATCCAAAGATTACATCACGATGAAATGAAAGTAAATATCCGAAGAGTACATTACATCACGATTAAATGTAATTAAATATCCAAAGATTACATCACGATGAAATGAAATTAAATATCCGAAGATTACATTACATCACGATTAAATGAAACTAAAATACATAGCATGATTAAATATCATGCGGTGTTGTTGGTACGATACGGACATTCCCTACGCGAGTGTCCAGGGCACCTGCAAACGCGACATCGCCTTGGTTCTCCCGACTGGCTATGGTCCATGTCATTGCGATGACGCCTAGACTGACGCCGTCCCTTGGTGGTTCTCATCAACGCGGGATCAGGAACCCATTTGGACCCTTCTGGCCACAATAGCTTGTAGTTCATATCAATGCCCCATGCCCAGAACTCACCGTTCCAAGTGTTGTATAAATTGTGCATGTTAAAGAACGGCGATACGTAAGGTTCGACACTGATTTTTTGATCGGCAGCTGCCCGGAGTACGTGACTGCAAGGGTATCCCAGAAGCTTGGGCTTGTTGCAAGTGCACTCACACGAGGTTGTGCCAAGGGTCACAACTTGTTTTCTTGATCCTCTGTGGTGACCCTTAACATACTTGGCTCGCACATTGACTTCCCATTTATTCCTAAGTGCATCTACCTTCCTACAACCATGGCTTTGCGACTTCTTTGCTTTCTCATCAAGATGTCTTTGCATCTTCTCAGACCATGGCTTGTTCAAATCAACCAGTGTCTTGGCGACTGTGACTCTGTCTGCAAAGTATGACACAGTCCGGTTCCAAGTTTCATCGATTAGGGCTGTGATAGGTAGGGACCTCACCCCTTTAAGAACTCCATTGTAAACCTCTGACATGTTGCTTGTCATTATACCGTACCGAGCCCCACTGTCGTGAGACTGCGCCCACTTGTACAAATGGGGACAATTCTCGCTGATCCACTGGCTCAGATTTATTGCTTTCCGACGACCCCTCCGGTCTTCTCTCTCCGGCAGGGATGCGCGCTCGATCTCACCATTGATACCTCCCCAGATAGCATTCATTTTGGCTACAGTTTTCTGCATGCACATCCTCTTGAATAGCTTGAACCAATCTTTGTTTTTGAATTTGGAATAAAAATTAGCTGCCAAATGCCGCATGCACCACCTTGTCTCCAGATCGGGCCACCTCCAGTCTGGATCTTCTGAAGCCTTAATTATCTCGAGCGCGCTTAATAGCCCAGTGTTGCGATCAGAGATGATGCAAACCCCTTCGCGATCTTTGACGACCCCCATCTTCAGGCAACTCAGGAACCACAGCCAGCTATGTTTGTTCTCGCTCTCGACTATTGCATACGCAATAGGTAGAAGTTGATTATTTGCATCTGCAGCAATTGCCACCAACAGTGTGCCCTTGTACTTTCCAGTGAGAAATGTACCATCGATTGATAAAACCGGACGACAATGCTTGAATGCTTGTATAGTCTGCGCGAATGCCCAGAATAAGCGGTCCAGGATTAGCTCCTCCCGGTTCATTGGGTTTGGACGTTGTTTCCGGAAAACTTGAGTCCCTCTGTTAGCAGTTGCTATCTGATGCAGCATTTTGGGGGCAAAAGAATACGCCTCCTCATAGGTTCCATACAACCTCTGGAATATCTTTTCCTTTGCATGCCTTGCCTTGCTGTAGCTGACATTGAAGCCAATCAGATCAGCTGCACTTTTTTGCAAAGCCCTAATACTAATATTAAGACTTTCCTGCACAGTCGTTTGCATGATTTGTGACACATATTCTGCAGTCACATTGCAGTGGTCTGGAAGAGTGCCGGTTTGCTCACAGCCATGTTCCACTATTTTTGTGATATGCCATGGCTGACATACCCCAGGCTTCCGGCGAGCAATAACTCTTCCGCGGCAACCATCTTCGCGATGGATGCATATGACCTTCAACTCCTTTTTATCAGACTGCATCACTTTATGCTGCCGGTGTATGGCAATTGCATAGCTATTCATTGCTTGGTAAGCAGATTTCTTATCTGGGAAAATCTGCCCAACGGCCAGACTTCCCGCTTCCAGGCCAGAAACAGAGTGAAATTCATTGGTGATGCTCATAACCTGTAAAAACTCTGGGTTCATTGGTGGAGCGACCGCCTTCTCAGGAGGAACAACTTCATCATCATCTGATTCCGAAGAGGCGGAAGAATGACCATCATCGTCATCATCTAGCGCCTCCGGCAATCCCTCCACGTGTTCGCTTATGTCAACGACCGCAGACCAATGTCCTGTGTCATACACTGGTTGGCCTCATGTTGGTTCCGATGGACCGGCGCTGGGGGCTACAGTGATTGCCAACTCGGGCTCACCGCCCCCGCTACTGCACTCAGCGACATCAGTGACAGAAATGAACTCCAAATACACCATGGGCTGTCCAAACATGGAGTTATTGGGATTGCTTGCAAACCCCATGTACGATGCCCAGGCTTTTTCACCAGTAACCCGCCGCAGACCCCAACGGGATACTGTCCCATCATTTCCTCCGTCAACCACGAAAGCCTCCATGGTCATTTTTTTTCCATCCATCGCTGAACCAAACACCGATCGGATGCACCTTCTGACTGCCGCATACCCTACATTAACCATGTCTCTCACTACAACCGTAGTCATCTCGCACCTAGACACATCCACACCGGAAGGACCGTCGCGTACGATGTCCCCATAGAACACTAACAAATTTTCCATAGTACCTAACGAGCAGCCATATTTACATCGTTAGTTGATTAAAAACTTTTTTTGAAATAAAACGAGCATATTTTTTTACTTGCAAATAGCAGTTGCATGCATGAACATATCACCGGTAATATATCAAATGGAGTCACCCTATTATCACATGAACAAAAACATTACACACACAATTTTTTTTTGCTGCCAAAAGTTTCAAAATGGCAGTTGCATGCATGAATATATCACCAGTAACATATCAGCGGAGTCGCCCTATTATCACATGAACAAAAATATTACACACACAATTTTTTTTTTGCTGCCAAAAGTTTTAAAATGGCAGTTGCATGCATTAACATATCACCAGTAATATATCAAATGGAGTCGCCCTATTATCACATGAACAAAAATATTACACACACAATTTTTTTTAAGTTTTAAAATGGCAGTTGCATGCATTAACATATCACCAGTAATATATATCAATGGAGTCGCCCTATTATCACATGAACAAAAATATTACACACACAATTTTTTTTTGCTGCCAAAAGTTTCAAAATGGCAGTTGCATGCATGAACATATCACCGGTAATTTCCAACGTGCATGCACAAAAAAATTCATGTATTGAAAAGATCATACCTTGATCAAATTACTCCACTAAGTACTTCACTTCACACGGCAAATCGTACTCCTGAAGCTCCAAATTACTTCACAAAGTGATGAAATACTACCTAAAACAACAGATAATATATACTTAAAAACTAATGAAACAAAGTAAAAACATCATGCATGCGAACACAACCAACAAAAATGAACTGCTCTTACCTTGATCTTTCGTTTCTTCAACTACAACATCTTCAAAATCTTACTCTAAACCGTCCTAAATCGCGACTAAAAGTCTGTACCAAGCTGTGTCCTTGAGACTTAGAACGAGAGAGGCATAGTACTGTCGGGAGAGAGCAGGCAAGCAGAGCAGCGGACTCACATATAAAAGGATGAAGCAGCACCATCTAGCACTGTAGTGTCGGTCGGCAGCATCTAGCAATCAGCGGCAGTGTCTAGCAATCAGCAGCAGCACGCAAATTTCGCAATCAGATAAAGCACTGGAATCAGCGCCGTCACCCGTCAGCGTCGTAGGCGTGGAAATCAGCGCCGTCAGCAGCTTTCGGCGCGCGTGCATGAGCACAGTGGCGGCCGCCTCGAGCAGTGGCGGCCGGTCCCACCACCTGCAGCTCCGTTCCGTAGCGAACAGCGCCAAAACGGGATTCCGGCCGGCCGCCTCGGCCATTGGCGGCAGGCCCCACCCGCCCGGCCGGCCGCCTCCGCTGGTGGCGGCAGGGGGGGTCTAATCCGGCAATTTCAGTCGCAGGTGGTCTCTTTTGGCAATTCCAGTCGACAGGTGGTCCTTTTGGACAAAAATTCTGATTTAATTAGGTCACTCCATTCTATCCCACAAATTTCTTCTTTTAATAGCCCATCTCCAGCCCACAATTATTCTTTCTCTCGTGATTGTATGCTTGTTGATTGTGGGAGCGACTGGTATATTAACCCGTGTGAATAAGTTTACAAACGCAAGGCGGGACTATTAAACACATCAATGAGCCTAGCTCAGTTGGTAGATACAGCCTATGGGTAAGTTCGGGCCACGCACATCTGCCACTTATTATTTTCCATCCTAGAAAGCCCACTACGTGGCCCAGTAGTGCAACTTACGACGCAACGTTGTCTCAAAAAAACGTACGTACGTGAAGCAACGGACGGACGAAAAAGTGACGGATGAAATTACGGTGGTAAGAAGCGATTACCCTTTTATTATTATATATATATATATATATATATATATATATATATATATATATATATATATATATATATATTAGGTAAAGATTGGGTAAAGGTAAAGATATACTCTTTACATCTCATGTGAAAAGAGGGATAGAGAGACCATGTTAAAACTATTCATTGTTTTATGCTAGAAGCACCTTTTCCGTCGATGTATTTTCTCTTAATGATAGTTTTCACATGCCATCTGATGTGGATAACTTCCGCCACGACTTAGATATAAGATACCGATTCATCAAAGCAAAGTTCTGAATCCCCAAACCCCCTAGGTCCTTAACTGAACATACCTCATACTCCCTCCGTTCCAAAATATAGTGCGCCCGCGCTTCTCGAGGTTCAACTTTGACCATAAATTTAACCAACGAGACCGACTGCGGCGGGAGCAAAAATTATATCGGGAGCAAAACTTATATAATTGAAAACTTCTTTCGAATACGAATTCATTGGTATAATTTTTGCTCCCGCCGCAGTCGGTCTCGTTGGTTAAATTTATAGTCAAAATTGAAGCACGGGAACCGATGACGCACTATATTTTGAAACGGAGGGAGTACCACTTAACTACTCCCTCCGTTCCTAAATATAAGACCTTTTAGAGATTTCACTATAGACTACATACAGAGTAAAATAAGTGAATCTACACTCTAAAGTATGTCTATATATATCCGTATGTAATTCATAGTAGAATCTCTAAAAGGTCTTATATTTAGGAACGGAGGGAGGAAGTAGATGCTATTCTCTTGTGTTCACATCTTTTTGCCAGGTAGATAACCATCACTATGGTCATGTTATTATGTCCTCATCGACATCAATAGATTTTGCGGTGGGCTACTTTTGCTAGCGCTGCACCTAAACACCTTTTAGACTCAACTCTGATGAACATTTTTCTCCTCTATAAAGGTTTGAGGGATCTGCTAGAACTCCTCAAAACGAGGAGTTCAAACTTTTTTAAGGATTGGTTAGAGATGCACTTAGCAACTCAAAGCCAGCAAATCCGCTCCGCCTAATTTTATCGATCATCCTTGCTGTTCTGCATCCCTTGACGCGTACGTACACAGGGAGTATTTATTGATTCAGTTTTGCTATTTTACATCTAGATGTAAAATAACTACCTCACATCTAAGTTTACAACCACAGGATTAAACTTGCAATAAGATTTGTGCAATTGAGGAATAATCTGTCTCAATCTGTTTTTTTTTTTTTACTGAGCAAAGTCTCGATCTGATTCAATCTTCATCGATGTGTATTATGTGTCGAGTTGGGCCTTTTCTGGTAGCTTTGTCTGCTCGTCCCCCTGTGTCTGGGCTTGGGACTTGTGGGCCTTTGTTTTTTTCACTGTCGGCTGCGTTTTTCTATTTCTTTTCACAAGTCTGTGCTACGACTCAGTCCTAGCTCTTTTCATTTTTGTACACTCCCAGTTTGGCTTCAAGTATTTTGTTCGTTTCCGTTTTATTTATTTTTTGTTTTCTTTTTTCCTATTTCATTATTTGTTTTAAAATATGAACTATTTTTTAAATTCATGATTTTTTGTTTGTATTTATATTTTCTATTTTCTCTTTTTCTATTTCTTTTTTTGTTTTCCTTTTCCTTTTATTCTTTATTTATTTGTTTAAAATTCATGAACTTGTTTTCACTCTATCATATGTTCGTTTTAAATGTCGTGCAAATCTTGATCGCGGGTTATTTTGCCACGCGCGCTTTGTGTCGCACCGTGTGTTTGGTGTCTACTTGTCGACCTGTTCGCGCGTGCGTCTTTTGTTGGGTCATTTTCGCGGCGCGGCCTGGGGTCCCGTTTTGGATTGGTTTGCTAATTCTCATTTAAATGAGAGTTAGTTCTAAAAAAATCTAAATAAGAGTTAACAATGTTTTATCTAACTCATATACTGTTAGATACACGTGCTTGTTGTCATTGCATCGTGTTTTCTGTTTGTCCCTCGTGAAGCAGTGAGGCCCGATATGACATTTTTTAGTGGGCCGTACGTTATTATGTTTTATGTATTGGTTTTTTTTGTGGGCTTAGCTTTTTTGTGGAGGGCCACGTGTCTTTTTATTCCTTTTTTTTTTGGTTTGACCGTGTAGCTAAAGATGATTGTAACTAGATTTTTCTTTCAGATTTGCTAAATTTAATCTAATGAGTTTTAGCTCATCTAAGTCTATAACTGTCTGATTTATTTGATTTATTGTTCGCACAAACTCGATCATGCACACCATGTTAGCTCGTCCTTTTTTGTCGCGCATCTTCTTGTCCCGTTTGTTTTGTGTCGTCATGTTCTCGCGTTTCTTTTCACGTGGACCCATATATGTCGTCGTTTGGGGGGGCTCGACCATGAAGCTTATCTCCCCATCTTCTCACTGACCGAAGTTTGACCCCTGTTATTTTGCATGTGTTTTGTTTTTCATCTTAGTTATAGGTCCACCATTTGACATGCAACTGGGCCTGTAATTTGTTTCATCCTAGCTGCAAGTTGACTCTTGACTCGCAAATGGGCGTAGTTTTGTAGTTGTCCTAGGTGCATGTCCACCCTCGACTCGCAACTGGAGCATGTGTTTTTATTTTCATCCGGTTGCAGGTCCACCATTGACACGCAGCTCGGCCTGTACTTTGTTTCATCCTAGTTGCAAGTCGACCCTTGACTCGCAACTGGGCTCGTAGTTTCGTAGTTGTCTCAGGTGCAAGTCCACCCTCGACTCGCAACGGGGCTCGAAGTTGTCAGAGTTGCAAGCCCACCCTCGACCCGCAACTGGAGCATGTGTTTTTGTTTCTCATATCAGTTGTAGGTCCACCATTGACACGCAACCGGGCATGTAGTTTGTCTCGTCTTAGTTGCAACTCGACCCTTGACTCACAACTGGGCTCATACTTTTGTAATTGTCTCAAGTCCACCATCGACTCGCAACTGGGCTCGTAATTGTCAGAGTTGCAAGCCCACCCTCGACCCGTAACTGAAGCATGTATTTTTGTTTTTTATCCCAGTTGCAAGTCCACCCTTGACTCGCAACTGAGCCCATAGCTTGTTTCATCCCAGTTGAAAGTCGACCCTTGACTCGCAACTGGGTTTGTAGTTTCATAGTTGTCCCAGTTGCAAGTCCCCCTCGACTCACAACTGGGCTCGTAGTTGTCCAAGTTGTAAGCCCACCCTCGACTCACAACTGGAGCATGTGTTTTGTTTTTCATCCCAGTTGCAAGTCCAACTTTTGAATTGCAACTGGCCCATAGCTTGTTTCATCCCAGCTGCAAGTCGACCCTTAACTCGCAACTGGGCTCGTAATTTCCTGGTTGTCCCAGTTGCAAGTCCACCCTCGACTTGCAACTGGTCTCATAGTTGTCCGAGTTGCAAGCCCACCCTCGACTCGAAACTGGAGCCTGTGTTTTGTTTTCATCTTAGTTGCAAGTCCACCCTTGACTCGCAACAGGGCCTACAGCTTATTTCATCCTAATTGCAAGTCGACCTTTGACTCGCAACTGGGCCCGTAATTTCGTATTTGTCTCAGTTGCAAGTCCACCATCGACTCGCAAAAGGGCTCGTAGTTGCCCCAGTTGCAAGTCCACCCTTGACTTTGCAACTGGACATGTGTTTTATTTTTTCATCTCAGTTGCAAGTCCATGCTCGATTCGCAATTGGGTTCTTAGTTAGTTGTTGTCCCAATTGGAAGTCCATCCTCGACTCGCAACTAGACCCATAGTTGGTTCATCCTAGTCACAAGTTGACCCTTGACTCACAACTGGGCTCGTATTTTCGTAGTTGTACCATTTGCATGTCCACCCTCGACTCGCAAATGGGCTCGTAGTTGTCCCACTTGCAAGTCCACTATTGACTCGCAACTGGTCATGTATTTTGTTTTTCATTCCAGTTGCAATTCCACCCTAGACTCGCAACTAGGCCTGTAGTTTGTTGTTGTCCCTGTTGCAAGTCCACCCCTGACTTGCAAATGGTATCGTATTTTTTTTTTAATTTTCCGAGTTGCAAGTCCGCTCTTGACTCGCAACTAGACTAGTATTTTGTTTTCATCCCAGTTGCAAGTCCACCCTTGACTTGCAATTGGGCCCATAGTTTCGTAGTTGTCCCAATTGCAAGTCCACCCTCGACTCGCAATTGGGCCCATAGTTTTGTTGTTGTCCAGTTGCAAGTCCACCCCCTGACTCGCAACTAGGCTGTTTGTTTTCATCTCAGTTGCAAGTCCATCCTTGACTCGCAACTGGTATTGTATTTTTGTGTAGTTGTCCCAGTTGCAAGTCCACCATCGACTCGCAACTAGGCCCATAGTTTGTTTTTCATCCCAGTTGCAGGTACACCCCTGACTTGCAACTGAGAATGTAGTTTGTTTTTCATCCCAATTTTAAGTCCACCTTCCACTCGCAACTAGGCTCGTAGTTGTTCCAGTTGCAAGTCCGCCATTGAATCGCGAGTGGTCTCGTAGTTTTGTGTAGTTGTCCCAGCTGCAAGTCCACCCTCGACTTGCAACAGAGCATGCATTCTGCTTCCATCCCAGTTGCATGTCCACGCTCGATTCATAAATGGGCTCGAACTTTTTTTTTTCCGCCTCAGTTTGCAAGTCCACCCTCGGCTTAAAACTAGCACCGACCCTTTTTTGTTCTCCACTCCTAGTTTCAAGCCCACCCTCTACTTGCAATAAGGTTTTTTTGAATTTTTTTTTTTGTTGCCTTAGTCACAAGCACACCCTCGTTTTTGCTTGTAGGTCGTCACTTTTTATTCTTCGCCCCAGTTGCGAGTCCACCACCGACTTGCAGCTGGGCTCCAAGTTTTTTTTGACGCAATTAGAAGTTCACATCAACCTGCAAGTGGGGTGAGCGACCATTTTTTATCCGAGTTACAAGTCTATGCCCGATACGCAACTCGGGCCCGACCCATTTTTGTCCGAGTTGTAAGTCCACCCTCGACACGCAGCTGGGCCCGAACCATTTTTGTCCTTGTTGCAAGTCCACCCTCGACATGCAACTGCATGCCCGCAACGAGATTACAATTAGTGGTAGGAGGAGGGGTTGTTGGCCAATTTCATCTCCACATTAAAAAAAATATCCATGGTAGTTTTTTCATTTTTATTTTTTTAATAAAAAGTCATGGACATTTTCCAAAATTATGAATTTTTTAAAAATCATGTTCTTTTAATTCATGTGTTAGTTCAGAAAAATAATCATGATCTTTTTCCAAATTCGTGGACATTTTTTATTTGAAAAATATATTTTTTACTTTTTTGTGTTTCCGTTCATTTTGTTTCTTTTTTTTTCCTTTCTATTTTCCCTTCTTTCTTTCCTTTTATCACTATCTTATTTCATTTTTATTTTCATAATTTTATTTTTAGTTTTTTCTTATGATTGTCAGGCTTTTTTGTTCATTGCTTACTTAAAAAGGTTCATAGTGTATTTTTCAAAAGTATTCGCCATATTTTAAAATGTACATCACAATTTTTTTAGAAATGTTCAAAGCATTTTAAAAGATGTTCACAGTGTTTTAAAATATATTCACCGTGTTATATGAAATGTTTGTTGCATTTTAAGAACATTTCAGGATGTTTTACAAGTCTTCTTCGTGTGTTTCAAAAAAATTCACCGCATTAAAAAAAATGTATATTGCATATTTATAATATGCTCATTTTTTTTACTTTGTAAAAATGTCCATCATGATTTTTCAAAAATAATTCACATCGTCCTAAAAAAATATTCACCTCGTTCTACAATTTATTCACGGATTTTTTTAAAAAAAAATGCTTACTCTGTCACTCAAGTGCTTGTTACCATGTTAAGTGATCCTAGTATTGGACGTGTGTGTCCATTGACAAAAGAAGTCAACGCACTAGTACATTGCTGACACAAAATCCTGTAGCACACCGCGTGCACTGTAGATGGTACTGTAGCACTGCGAATCAGATCGCACCATGCATCAGCGACTCGGTGCAGCCTAGTAGCGCAGAAAATTGATTTTACTCTAGCCCGGTTTGTGCATGCGTGCACCGACATGTGTCTCTCGCATTCTTTTTCTACGGATTTTTGCGTCGTGGACAAACAAAAAAACAACAACAAGAAAACGATAAAAAACAAACAAACAATATAATTGTGGGGCTTTTGTTTATCCGCTGATGTAGGATGATATCATGTTAGATGTGAGGTATTATCTCACATTTAGATATGATATAGTCAGACCCTTATTGATTATTCTCTTGATTATTTGAGTCGGGGTTGACGAGGAAGGCGTGGCCTGCACGATGATACTGATATGTGTCCACGTCGCCTCGTTTTATATATACGAAAATCAACTTCCATTTCATTTCATCGCAGCTTCAACTTCAAGAGATGGAGATCCCTGACCAGGTCCGTGCTATCCTTCTCCAGATTAAGTTTCACGATGCAAATTTGTCTTCGTTTGCTTGTGCGTAGACCAATCCCTGCGCGATCTGTCCCGGTGGCATGGACGCCGGCGGTGGGCAGGCCATCTTCACGGCGGAGTGCTCCCACACGTCCCACTTCAGCTGCATCTCCGCCGGCGTCTGCCCGCTCTGCAACGCGCCGCGGCGCGGCCTGCCGTTCCTGCGACCCACACCACCTCCACCTCCGCCGCCCCCGCCGGTGCGGCCGCAGCCAGAGACTCATCTCCTCCGCCCGTGCGTCATTCCACCGCGGCAGACACCTCCCGTGCATTTGGTGCACGCGCGACCGACGTACTCGTGGCCGCGCATTCCCACGCAGCCACGACAGCCGCCGCCACGGCCCGTGCAGCCCGTGCATTTCGTGCATGGTCAGCCACCGCCACCGCCGCCACCGCCACCACTGACATCGTCGTGGCCGCGCTTGCCCACGCAGCTACGTCCGCCGCCACCGCCGCCGCCGCCACCGCCCGTGCGTTCCGTGCCAACGCCACCACTGACATCGTCGTGGCCGCGCTTGCCCACGCAGCTACGCCCGCCGCCGGCACCCGTGCGTATCAGGCAGGCTCAGCCACAATGCAGCTTCGACGATGACGAGCAGGTTGGTCCGGCCTCTGGGCCGCCTGCTGACAACCGGTCACCAGACACCGCATCGAACGAAGCAGTTGTCGTCAAGACGCACAACGAGTACCCGGCCATCGCCAGGGATTCGTCCAGCGACAACTTCGCCGTGCTCGTGCACGTCCAGGCTCCCGGGATGGCCGACGTCACGGCGGCCGGTGGCGACGCGCCGCGCGCGCCGGTGGACCTCGTGATGGTTCTCGACGTCAGTGGCAGCATGAACGGGTACAAGTTGGCGCTGCTGAAGCAGGCCGTGCGGTTCCTCATCGCCAATCTCGGCCCCGACGACCGCCTCTCCGTCGTGTCCTTCTCCACGAAGGCACACCGGGTGACCAGGCTCGCGCGCATGTCGGAGGCCGGGAAGGCCCTATCCGTGAGCGCCGTGGAGTCCCTCACGGCGGGCGGCTGCACCGACATCGCCGAGGGGCTCCTTATGGCAGCCATGGTACTCGACCAGCGCCGGCACAGGACGACTACATCATGATGAAGCACCAGGGGCCACACGGCGTCCAGGCCAACGACTACGAGGAGCTCGTCCCGCCCTCCTTCGCGCGCACGGGCGCTGACCGCGAATGGTCAGCGCCGATCCACACGTTCGGCTTCGGCAACGACCACGACGCGGCCACGATGCACGTCATCGCCGAGGCGACGGGCGGCACGTTCTCGTTCATCGAGAACGAGGCGGTGATCCAGGACGCGTTTGCCCAGTGCATCGGCGGCCTGCTCTCCGTCGTGGTCCAGGAGGCTCGCATCGCCGTCGCGTGCGTGCACCCCGGGGTCCGTGTCATGTCGGTCAAGTTCGGCAGTTACGAGAGCCGCATCGACGAGGACGGCCGCGCCGCCACGGTCTGTGTCGGGGAACTCTACGCTGACGAGGAGAGGCGTTTCTTGCTGATCCTGACCGTACCAAGAGCCGAAGTGACAGACGGCGACATCACCGCTCTGGTGAAAGTGGTATTCGGCTACAGAGACGCGGCGACCGGCGCGGATGTGAGCGTGTCGGCCAAGGATACAGTGGTGGCGAGGCCGGAGCACGGGGCGGACGCGGAGCGGTCGGTGGAGGTTGAGCGGAAGCGCGTCCGGGTAGATGCGGCGGAGGACATCGCGGCGGCGAGGGCGGCAGCGGAGCGGGGCGAGCACCAGGAGGCGGTGGAGATACTCAAGAACCGGCAGCGTGCAGTGGCGCTGTCAGAGGCGGCGCGCGACGGCGACCCCGTGACCGTGGCGCTGGAGGCCGAGCTGCGGGAGATGCGCGGGCGCGTCTCGAACCGGCAGAGCTACGCGCTGTCGGGTCGGGCGTACATGCTCGCCGGCATGAGCGCGCACCAGCAGCAACGCGCTACCTCGAGGCAGATGCATATGCTGCCGGAGCAGATGTCGCTGACAATAAGTCACGACGGAGCGAGGAGAATGTCCTCCAGATCGGTGGAATCTATGGCCACGCCGCCAGTGAAGTTGGCATCGAACGAGGCGACGTCGTCGTACGCGACGCCGGCTATGCGCGCCATGCTGCTGCGCTCGCAGAGGGCACGGGAGGCATCAGCCGAGCAAGAGCAGCAGCTGCTACAAGGTGAAGAAGAATATGCAGGAAGCTCCGAACCGAAGATCCAAACCTCAAAGGACATATAATAAACCAATAGCTATGACCTACGTACTATAAACCGCAAATGGAAAAAATGGGATCATAGGATGGAACTGCCGTGATATGCTCTTCCCCACGGCGGTTCGTGAGCTCTTGGATCTCCAAAGACGGACTGCTGCCGATTTAATTTTACTTGCAGAGTCTCATTTGAATAACTGCAAGGCCGATGAGCTACGTCGTCTTTCGTCTTTTAGTTTTTAATTCTATGTTTGTAGTAGAGAGTGATGGTCGGATTTTGCTTTACAATAAATTGAATAAAGTCGAGTTGAACTATGTGTCGCCTAATTTTATTGACATTGTGTTTATGGATGATGATGTTGTACAATAACCTTTTACGGGCTTTTATGGTCATCCATCTTGGAGTGATCGTCTAAGTGCGCTCATCCATGGGTGCTTCTAGGAGATTTTAATGAAATTATGCGCTCCTTTTAAAAAGAGGGCGGCAATGTGAGACCTAATGCTATGATGAAAGATTTCCGCAATTGTCTTGCAGAGTGCGGTTTGGATGATATGGGTTTCATTGGCGGCCCTTTCACTTGGAGAAAAAATACGACGAGCAAACGAAATGCCTCCATCTCGTCGTCTGGTAGCGAACCAACATGTGGTTGGATGGTGATGCGGATGAGCATCCCACGGTCATCCCCATGGACCTACCTACGTCTCCTCAAGTGCCAAGCGGACCAATGACACAAGCACGTGCAATAGCTCTAGAAACCGAGGTGACATCTCTCCTTAGTGAACTTCCATTTGACTCGAGTGAGACATGGCTACTACCTCAAGCCGAAGTGCTATGTGTGATCAGGTATGAAGAGGACCGCCTCGGGAACGCTCGAAACGAAGACCAAATCGGCAAGTACACGGACGGGCGTGCGCGAGGAGGAAAACCGCTAAAGGACTACAGCGGCCGGACATCCGGCCCCTGGCCCGGACATCCGGCCCCTGAAGAAATGCACACCAGCAGCAGCCCAGCCGTGCAGATGCTACAGGGCCCGGACATCCGGCCCGATCAGGCCGGACATCTGGCCTCTGCCCGGAAATCCGGCCCTACATCACAGAAGCTGAGCCTCTTTCAGGCCGGACATCCGACACCCCCGCGAACCGCCGGACATCCGGCCCCTGGCCCGGACATCCGGCCCCCTGACAGCAGCTTTAGGCCATTCGGCCGTGTAATCTCATCCACTCATCCCCACTTCGTCCTAGACTATAAATAGACCTCCTCCTCATCCTTTCTAGGGTTAGCAAAGTACATTTACACATTGAGTTGAGCTTTGCTCCTTGTATCTCCTCTTGGGGAATCAAGACCTCCCTAGGGAGAAGAATCCCCATCATTGGATCATCAAGACCTCCTAAGGGAGAAGGATCTCATCTAGATCATCAAGACCTCACCTCCTTTGGAGAGAGAATGTGACGCCCCTGACTCGACCGTGCACTAATCATACACGCAAACATGCACGCTCGAGATCAGAGACTCACGGGAAGATAGCACAACACAACTCTAAACTCAAAATCAAACATAATTCTTCATATTACAAACCAGGGGTCACGAGGACCCGAATACATAAGTCATACACACAAATAATATCTGGGTACAGACATAGTTAGTCAAGATTGCCTTAAGAAGGCTTGCACAAGCAGCGATAATGATCGAAATGGCGAAGGTCTCCTCCCTAGGGCCTCCGAACTACTCCTGGTCGGCGGGCTCAGTCCAGTAGTACGTGCCTCCGGGGCTCTCCTGGTAGTAATCTCCTGCGGTGGCGTATGGCTCCGGGACTCCGTCGTCTGATTACAGCAAGCGGGTATGGGGAAAAGAGGAAGCAAAGCAACCGTGAGTACTCATCCAAAGTACTCGCAAGACTGACATCAGAACTATACTAAATTTGCATCGGTATCAAAGGAATGGGGCTATATCTTTGGACTTAACTGCAGAATGCCAGAATAGAGGGGGAGAAGCCTAGCCTATCGAAGACTAGCATCTTGAAGCAATCTTGCAGCATCAGAAGAGAGTAGAACATAGTAGCATATAATAGTGGTTATATAATAGCAACGCTCTGAGATCCTTTCTCGACTCCCTGCAAGAAAGTGATCCCGAGAGCAGTATTAACAGTTTAATATTAAATCTGCATCAATTTGTAGTTGTAGTGGATCAGGATACAACTCCGAGCGTCCTGTTACCGTGGACACGGCTATTCGAATAGATCACTTCCCTGCAAGGGTGCACTACTGTTACCCAATACGCTCGATCACATCTGGCCGGACACACTTGCTGGGTAATGCCCGGCCTCGGGTGATCGACACGACGCAGTCCTACCTAGGCTCAGCAGAGAGGTCAGCACGCCGGTCTAAATCCTAAGTGCGAAGGGGTCTTGGGTCATCACCCTTTGCACTCCTGCACGTTGCGAGGGTGGTCGGGGCCCAGGCGCGACACTGTATAAACAAGTGACGTAACCAGCCCACCCCAACAATCAGCCCGCATCTCTGAGCTGTGACGTCTGAAGAGCTTTCGGCTCATACATACGACGTAGAGGGTCCCATAACCATTATCCCATGTGGTGGTAGTGCGTATAAGGCCAACGACCCACTCAGATCAAATACCCAAATCCATTAGTCGATTTAGTAGCTCGTAGACACTAACAAGATTCCTGTCGCTCCGACTGGGTAACACACGGCTCGCGGGTGCTCTTGGAGCCTACCCGTCTTTATCAAATGACAGCAGTAAAGTCCAAGTACCCGTGTGTCCAAAGTATCGAGAAGGAATCCGAGGAATCACCCTTGATAGATTCCCACTCGAACTATCGGTCAAGGTGAACCCGGAGGAATCACTCTCGATGGATTCACACATGAGGAGTTGCACGACGGAAGCTTTATCGGAGGTGATGAAAGAGGAATCACCCTCGGTAACCCACAACCGGATAGCTATTCTACAGAGGCATCATCGAAAGTGAGATAAGAGGTATCACCCTCGGCACTCGGTGGTAGCTCTGCAGAGTCGAACAACTTAGGGGGAATGTGCGGTGAAGTGTTGGTCTCTGACTGTCGATCATACTGATCGAGTCACTGGTGGAAAAGCGTGGCAACAAGGACAAGGGTGTGGGGCCATTGATGGATCACTAACCAGCCTATACTAAGCATATAGGATAATAGATAAAGTATCAACAACAGGTTACAAAACCAGGCTATGCATCGGAATAGGAACTATCAGAACAGTAATAGGGGCAATCCTAATGCAAGAATAAGAGGGAAAGAATAGGCGATATCTGGATGATCAAGGGGGTTTGCTTGCCTGGAAGCTCTGCTGAGAGGGGCTGGTCGTCGGAAGGCTGCTCGTTTGGAGCGTAGTCGTACTCAGCTGCGTCGGCGGTGGTCTCGGCGTCTATCGGGAGAGAAGGAGGGGGAAGAAACAATAAATTCACGGCAACAATGCAACAGCGATGAATGACATCCCTAAATGATGTGCAGAGGTGATATAATGTCTCTCTACTGGTATTAGATAATTTAGGAATTTATTTAAAATTATTTTATTAAGGTTATGCACTATTCATCTATCGAATACGGGCAAAAAGTTCCATGTTCAGTATATTAGAGGGGTGTGGCAGGTATGTGGGTAGGACATTCGGATTCGTCATATTTTTCTGATCATTTTTCATATATAAATTATTTTCATCTGAGTTACGGTTTATTTTATATGATTTTTCAAAGTTTTAATCATTTTCTGGAATTTCTGAAATTATTTAATTCGAATTATCCAAAACAGTGGCCAGTGACATCATCATGACGTCAGCATGGCGTCAGCGGTCAAACCTGACCAGTGGGTTCCACTGGTCAGTGACTCAGTGGCTAATTACATATTATTTAAACTAATTAATGATTAATTAGCGGGTGGGTCCTACTGTCAGTGACTGATTAATTAAATGATTTAATTATTAGATTAATTAACGGTTTATTTATTTTTAGAAACGTTTTAATTACGCGGGGCCCGCATGTCAGTGAGACTGGGCTGCCCAGTCAGCACCATTGACTGGTCAACCCAGTCAACGGGGCCAGTGGGGCCCAGCGGTCGGTGGCACAGGGGGCCCCACATGTCGGGCCACGTCGGAGTCGTCGGCGCCGTCGCCGGAACTTCGCCGGCGACCACTCCCGCGGCGGAAGTTCGCCGGAGATGGCCGGAAAACGGCTACAAGGCACGAGAACGGGTGCGGCTAGGCGCGTTCGAAAGCTGGGAGTGAGCCGCGTCGGGTGGTGCTACTGGTGAAAGAACATGCGCTGCCCCCATGTTTGGTTTTGGTAATTGATGACAATCCCTATGGACTAATGGTTGCATTGAGTTATATTTGAAGGGTTTGTCCATAGGCTTTTCTTGAAGTACATTTGTTGGTTTCAAGGAGATTTTGAGATGACCAAGGTGGTTATTCATGGAGTTATCCAAAGATTGGTCATGTAAGAGATGAGCCTATTGCAAGCATGTCTTGAAGAAGAAGATTGTGTGGACATTTATGTTTACCTTCAAGACATCATCTTAATGAAGAGAGTTGAAAAGATACATGGTTGATCAAGAATAAGTACAACAAGTGATTCAAGTTGATCAACACACACAAAGCGTAGAAGATGTACCAAGCGAGATCAAGTGATCTCATGGTATGGTAAGCATTGTCCATTACGCTTTGTGTACTAACCCATGTTCTATGCGAGAGTTCTATGTGGGGTTATGTATGTTTCCATGGGCTTGCGTCAAGAGGAAGATCTCATTCAACCCATGGAGGATGACATCAAGTGGTGATCGTCATCAAGATTGCGGTGTGCAAGTTCAAGTGGAGCATCACGAAGAGATCACATGCTTGAAGCTTGCCGTCCATTGTGGTGACAATGGACTTGTGATTCCTTGATGTATATCTCATTCCTTGATGTATCTTTTAATTGATATTCCAAGTAATGATTTCTCCTTTTGGTATCCTATTTTCACTTGGTATTTCTTTTTCAATTGGCATCGGTTCTTGAAAGTCTTAAGCATGCATATTTACTTCATGTATTTTCTTTCGCATGCTTTCTTTCTTTGACCCAATGTATAAGGGAAACTCCACCAAGTCTCAAATTGGATGAGATGTGCATGAAATTCATTTTTCATATCTATGTGCACATATTTTTGTGGAGTTTGTCCTATGTATTGGTGTTTCTAACTCTTTGGTCCCAATGAGTTTGGGTACCATTTTGTTTGTGGTGTTGTTCTAGGAACAATTGGAGATGCATTGGATGCTCGGCTCACTCACGAGGAAGGTGTTGTCACCATGTGCTTATTGGAGTCAAGCTAGGATGATCAATGAACTACAATCTACTTCATTCAATTGGTATCTACTACATCATTCCAATGCTATCTCGGTAACAAGCATCAACTTCATGCATACATTTCTTGCATTCAACCTTGTGTAGGTTGCATCATGGCATGAATTTCTTGATTCATTCTTGCGATACTTGTTTCCTTTCTCAAAGCATCCCAACAATGATCTCTTGTTGCGAGTTGTGATGTCTTTGATGTGTGTGTGTGTGTGTGTGTGTGTGTGTGTGTGTGGAGTTCATTGATATACAATAAGACAATATTAAGCCATGTGCTATGCTTTCAAGCAAAGATCTTATTGGTATATTTATGACTTCCTCTTGGATATCTTATTCTTTCTTTGCAACTATTTCTTGTGTACATCCTTCTTTGTGGATTAATATCATCATGATGTTCATCTACCTAGAATCTTATACACTTGAGAGAAGTTACATCTCTAGTGGATATCCTTTTTCTTTCACGTCCTCCGTATCATTCTCCATTTATTTCTTTGGTGGCTCCGTGAAATCGTTTGCCTTGAGTGCGGGTCTTATATCCTTGCATCTTGTTGCACTCTTTTGTGGTGAAGGTTGTTTTCCTCTTACTTGTCTTGACGAGGCTTGCCATCTATTGGTATCCCTCCTCTTGACAAGGCTATCTTTTTCTATCTTCACCATGGGTTGTCACAAGCTTTGTAGTTAATTCGCATTTTAGTGAGCCTGTGAACCCATTTGCTTGTTGTGTGTGGGAAGGACGTGTCTTGCACCTTGTATCTCGTTTATTCAAGACTATGTTTATTCAAGAAAATGTTTGACTACAATTTGGCTTTTGTAAAATAGGTGACTTAGCTCAATAATTACAGTGCAATATTAACTACTACCAGAAATTGGTTTGGAGACAATATGATTTCATTTGAAATTTTATTAAATAAAATGGGATTTAATATTGCTGTTTGGTTACTGTTTCAGGATGTTAGACTCATCTAGGGAATTTAGGTGATGTTGTTTTTCTTAACATAATTAGTTAAGGATTATTTACTATTTAATGAACATTTTAGTTTCCAAATTGGAACAACTTTTATTTTCAATTTATATTTGAATTTCAATTTGAGTTGGAATTTGAAATGAGATATGATGCAAATGATGATCAAGCACTGTTAAACATGATGACTTGGCATTATCACAATGTGATCACTGTAGCTTAATACATGGGGTGTTACAATTCTCCTCCTCTAAAAGAAAATTCTCATCCCGAGAATTAAGAGGTAGTCTGGAAGAGAGCGGGGTATTCTTCACGAAGACGATCTTCGCGTTCCCAAGTGGCTTCATCTTCAGAATGATTTGACCACTGAACTTTAAGGAACTTGATTGCCTTCTGACGGGTTCGTCGTTCAGCATGATCGAGAATGCGGATCGGATACTCTTGATAAGATAGATCTTGTCGCAATTCAAGCATTTCATGATCCACTGCTCGGATAGGATCCTTGAAGCAGCGACGAAGTTGTGACACATGAAAGACATCATGAACTTGAGAGAGGTTCGGCGGCAATTCCAATTGATATGCCACTTCTCCACGTCTGGCGAGGATACGGAACGGGCCAATGTAGCGAGGAGCTAACTTGCCCTTGATTCCGAAACGGTGAGTGCCTTTCATAGGAGTGACACGAAGGTAAGCCTGTTTGCCAGGTTGATAGACCATTACCTGGTGTTTTCGATCATAGTTGCTCTTCTGACGAGACTGAGCAGCTTTCAAATGTTCACGGACAACGCGGACTTGTTCTTCAGCTTGTTGAATAATGTCCGGACCGAAGAGTGGCCGTTCCCTAGTTTCTGACCATTTCAGAGGGGTTCGGCACTTACGTCCGTAGAGAACTTCAAATGGTGCCATCTTCAAACTAGCCTGATAGCTATTGTTGTATGAGAATTCAGCATATGGGAGAGATTCCTCCCATTTCTTGCCAAAGGAGATGACACAAGCTCGAAGCATATCTTCAAGCACTTGATTGACTCGTTCAACTTGTCCCTGGGACTGGGGGTGAAAAGCGGTGCTGAAGGACAGATGAGTTCCCATAGCTTCCTGGAAACTGTTCCAAAATCTTGAGGTAAAGAGGCTGCCACAGTCTGAACTGATCTCCAACGGAACATCGTGGAGTGACACGATTCTGGAAACATACAAGTCTGCTAACTGACTAGCAGTGATTGTCTCCTTGACTGGCAGAAAGTGAGCAACCTTTGAGAATCGGTCAATGACGACAAAAATAGCATCATGACCCTTCTGCGATCTGGGAAAACCAGTAATGAAATCCATTTAGACTTTGTCCCATTTCCATTCAGGAATAGCAAGTGGTTGAAGAGTTCCAGCAGGCCTTTGATGTTTTGCTTTGATGCGATGGCAAACGTCACACTCAGCAACATAACGAGCAATGTCTCGCTTCATATCAGGCCACCAGTATCTCTGTCGAATGTCTTGGTACATCTTGGTGCTACCGGGGTGAATTGAAAGGGGTGTATCATGAGCTTCTTTCAAGACGCGCGGGGTCAGATCCAGGTTGTCCTTTCTAGGAACCACTAAGCGATTTTTGAAGAACAAGGTGCCATCAGCGTCAATAGTGAAGAATGAGGGCTTTCCCCTTTTGAGATCATGCTTAATTTTCTCGACCTCAGAGTCAGCTTTCTGTATATGCTTGATGAGGTCCTCGAGATCTGGTTCAACAACCAGGGTATTGAGATGACCCTGTGGGACAATGTGAAGGTTCAACTTGCGAAGTTCTTCGAAAAGAAGGGGTTGTGCTTGCTGAACCATGAGGTTGTTGCAATAGGACTTGCGGCTCAAAGCATCGGCCATTACATTAGCCTTGCCAGGGGTATAAGAAATATCCATGTCATAGTCAGCTATTGTCTCGAGCCATCTTGGTTGACGGAGGTTCAAATCTGGTTGAGTATACAGATACTTCAGACTTTGGTGGTCCGTGTATAACTCGCAACGATTACCAAGAAGGTAATGTCGCCACAGCTTCAAAGCATAGATAACTGTTGCTAACTCAAGATCATGTATTGGATACTTATCTTCGTGAGGACGCAACTGGCGAGAGCCATAAGCAATCACTTTGCGCTCTTGCATTAGGACACAGCCTAATCCTTGACGGGATGCATCACAATATATCACAAAGTCCTTGCGAGTATCTGGGGGTGCTAGCACTGGGGCAGATGTCAACTTATCTTTAAGTGTCTGAAAACTTTCTTGGCACTTTTCCGTCCACTCAAACTTCTTGCCTTTGTGGAGTAAATCAGTCAGTGGCTTAGCAATCTTGGAGAAGTTCTCGATGAAACGGTGGCAATAGCTAGCGAGACCGAGAAAGCTTCTGACTTGCTTCACAGTTTGCGGAGGAGTCCAGTCAAGAATAGCCTGAACTCGTTCTGGTTAACAGCAATGCCATCTTTGGAAATCACATGACCAAGATAAGTCACCTCAGATAACCAGAATTCACACTTAGAGTATTTGGCATATAGCTGGTGTTCTCGAAGTTTCTCCAATACAAGCCGAAGATGTTCGGCGTGTTCTTCTTCATTCTTGGAAAATATAAGGATGTCATCCAAATAAACCACGACGAATTTGTCGAGGTAGTCCATGAAGATATAGTTCATCAATCGAGAGAAGGTTGCTGGAGCATTAGTTAACCCGAAGGACATAACGGTGTACTCGTATGATCCATAACGAGTAACGAAAGCGGTCTTCGGAATATCCTCTTTACGAACTCATATCTGATGATAACCCAACCTTAAGTCGAGTTTAGAGAACACAGAGGATCCAGCAAGTTGATCATAAAGATCGTTGATCTGGGGAAGTGGATATTTGTTCTGGATTGTTGCTTGGTTAATAGGCCGATAGTCCTGGACCAATCGGTTCGTTCCATCCTTATTCTTAACGAAGAGAGAAGGTGCTCCCCAGGCAGAGGAACTTGGACGAATGAAGCCTTTACGAAGTGATTTGTCGATCTCCTCCTTAAGCTCAAGGAGTTCATGTGGAGGCATCTTGTAGGGACGCTTAGCGATAGGGGTAGTGCCTGGTTCCAAGTCGATGACGAATTCAACAGCTCTAACAGGGGGTATTCCTGGAAGTTCTTCTGGAAAGACGTCTGGAAAATCACGAACGACTGGAACGTTCTCAATTCCCTCAAGAGGTGAAGCGTTCAAAGCATTCAGAACATATATTTGAGCTTCGGCATTCCGGGTAACTCGGGCGGTGTAGTTCACTATCTCGTCGGAGGGGTGAAGGAGTTGGACGACTTTGGTGGCACAATTGATCGAAGCAATGTGAGCTTTCAACCAATCCATTCCCAGAATGAGGTCTATGTTGGAAGATTTCAAAATGATGGGTGAAACAAGGAATTCCAATCCTTAGATTTCAATAGTGACATTGTGTGCCATCATGGAGGTTTGACAACAGCCTCCATGGGTTTTAACGACTAATGGAGTATGCATCTTTTCATATTGTATGCCATGCATGAATGCAAATGCTCCAGAGATGAATGAATGTGATGCTCCTGAATCAAATAAAACAGAAGCGGGTACTAAGTTAACGAGAAGGGTACCCATCATAGTTTCAGGTTGATCCTAAACTTCTTCAATATCGACGTGGTAAGCCTGTCCACGACCATAAGCAGAAGACCCAATATTATAATTGCGGGTCTGGTTGTTGCCACGGCCATTTCCACGGCCAGCATGAGGAAGTGCCAACTGATTCTGGTTCTGGCGGCAGTCCTTGGCAAGGTGACCTGGGCGGCGACACTTGAAACACAGACCATCTTCAGGACAAAGAGGAGCAGCACCTGGTGGAGCAGCTTGAGCTCTCGGCTGCCTCGGTGGCGGAGGAGGCAGACGGGGTGCCACATAGGAAGGCCTCAGCACAGGGGCAGTTGGACGATACATGCTGTTGGGAATCCAGATTTTACGCCTTTGTCCGAAGCTCGAAGATGAGCCCATGTCACGATTGCGCTTGATTGATTCCCTATGTTCCGTCTGAGCGGTCTCAACCTGGATAGCCTTGTTCACCAGAGTGGCGAAGTCGGCGAAGTCATGAATAGCAAGTGCAAGCTTGAGGTCTGGGAGGAGTCCATCGCGGAATTTCTCCTGTCTGCGAGCATCTGTGGCAACGTCTTCTTCAGCATAGTGGGATAGGTTAAGGAATTCCCGCTGATAAGCTTCGACAGTCTTACTGCCCTGGTGTGACGCCCCCGACTTAATCGTGCACTAATCATACACGCAAATGCACACGATCATGCCTAGGGACCCACTTTAAGATATCACAACACAACTCTAAACACAAAATAAAATAATTCAAGCTTTATATTACAAGCCAGGGGCCTCGAGGGCTCGAATACAAAAGCTTGATGGCATACAAGCATCAGCGAAAGCATCAGGTATCTGAGTACAGACACAAAGTTAAACAGATAGGCCTTAACAGGCGGGGCAAAATAAAACACTGATCGAAAAGGCGCAGGCCTCCTGCCTGGGAGCCTCCTAACTACTCGTGGTCGTTGGCGGTCTCCACGTAGTAGTAGGCTCCTCCAGAAGTGTAGTAGTCGTCGTCGGCCGGGGCGGCAGGCTCCGGGGCTCCATCATCTGGTCACAATAATCGGGTAGGGGGAAAAAGGAAGCAAAGCAACCGTGAGTACTCATCCAAAGTACTTGCAAGACTTACATCAGAGCTATTCTACTTATGCATCATTATCAAAGGAAGGCTGTATATGTGGACTTGACTGCAGAAAGGCCAGAATAGAAAGAAAGGGCCTAGCCTATCAAAGACTAGCATCTTCAGGGTCTTGCAGCATTAGAAGAGTGCAGATTAGTAACATAATTAAAGTAGCAAGCATGTTGTAAAGAAGCCTAGAGATCCTTCCTCGACTCCCTGCGAGAAAGCGATCCCGGAGCTTCCCATTAATTAACTCGTATCCAGTTCAAGTAATAGACCGGGATAAATTACTGAGCGTCCTGTTACCGTGGACATGGCTATTCGAGTAGATATATCTTCCCTGCAGGGGTGCACTACTGTTACCCAACACGCTCGATTAACTCTGGTCGGACACACTTTCCTGGGTCATGCCCGGCCTCGGCTGATCGACACACCGCAGCCCTACCTAGAGCTCAATAGAGAGGTCCCTGCCGGTCTACCTCCTAAGTGCTCAGGGGTCCTGGGCCCGTCGCCCTTTGCACTCCGGGTCGTTGCGTGGGTGAACGGAACAAGCACCACCTCTGTCCTGGATGGCACCTGCCCGAACGCGCCGCAATGCTGAACTGGACATCTGACAAAGCTTTCGGCTGATACATACGATGCAGAGGGCCCCATTAAACCATTATCCCGCGTGGTGGTAGTGCGTATAGGCCAGTGGCCAACTCAGATCAAATACCCAAATCCGTTAAGTGCATTGGGAGCTCGCGGAACGAGCAGAGATCCACGACACATGTGGCCCCGTCGCCCCATCTCGTGGACTTGCGGCAAGGGCTCAGAATGCCCGGCCGTGCCACGTGATCAACTCGCAGGTACCCTCATGGTCAACCCGACTACACATATCTCGCGGGTACCCCTCGGGGTCGACCCGACTTTATTAAGTAACTGTGGTATAACCAAATGTACCCGTGTGTCCATAGCATCAAGAAGGAATCCAAGGGATCACCCTCGTTGGATTCCCTCTCGATGTTTCCGGCAAGGTGAACCCAGAGGAATCACCCTCGCTGGCGTTCACACTTGCGGGGTTGCACGACAAAAGCTTCACCGGAGGTGGAGGAAGAGGAATCACCCTCGATAATCCACGTTCGTCTAGCTGTATTACAAGGCATCATCGGTGAGTGAGTTAAGAGGTATCACCCTCTTCACTCGAGGATAACTCTATAGAGTCGAACAACTTAGGGGTTGTGCGGTGCTGTGCTGGTCTCAGCCCGACGATCACATCGATCGGGGCACTAGTAACTAAGCGGGGCAACAAGAACAAGGAAGGGGGCCACAGATGGATTACCATCCAAACTATACTAAATATCTCGGATAGCAAGCAGGTATCAATAACAGTTACAAGCACAGGCTATGCAGCAGAATAGGATAAAACAAAGCAGTAGCAATTTCTAGTGCAAGCAGGGGGAAGAAGGAAAATAGGTGATATAGGCATGCGTCAAGGCGGGTTGCTTGCCTGGTTGCTCTGCGACAAAAGAGGGATCGTCAACGGGGTAGCCGGTCTCCGGAACTGCGTCGGTCTCGGGGGCTATCGGAATAGAAGAGGGGGAAGAAACAATAAATAAAAGCAACAAATGCAACACAGAGCATGACATGCTAAGATGCAGTGCAGGGTTGCCTAAATGCATCTTTAAACCATTTTTAGCTATTTTAGGATTTAAGTTGGAATTATTAACCGGTAGGTATGTACTATTCATCTACCAGAAACAGACGAAAAGTTGCGGGTTCACCTACGTAGAGGGTCCCGACATGAAAACAGATGGCACGATCGGATTCGTGGGATTTTTCTGAGCAACTTTCATGTAGAAAGTTTTTTGATCCGAGCTACGGTTTATTTTCTATGATCTTTCAAAGATTTAAACTATTTTCTGAAATTCTGGAATTATTTAAATTAACAAAAATTATCAAAAGTGGAATATGATGTCATGCTGATGTCATCACTGCGTCAGCAGTCGGCTGACTGGTCAAACAGGCAGGTGGGACCCACCTGTCAGCCACAGTGAGGCTAAACAGAGAGTTAATTTAATCTAACAGGGGATTTAGCCAGTGGGCCCGGCCTGTCAGTGAGTTAAGTAACTAACAGATTTAACTAATTAACTGCTAACAGTAATTAGATCGACCGGGGCCCACATGTCAGTGGCGGTGCTTGCCACGTCAGCCGCGTTGACCGTGGTCAACGCGGTCAACCGTGACCTGGGACCCACTGGCAGCGACTCTAGGCGGGCCCCACGCTCTTGCCACGTAGGCGGACGGCGTGGAACAGCTCCAGCGAGCCATTTTTGCGGCGGCCGATCGCCGGCGATGGCCGAAAAATCGCCACGGCCCACCATTTCGTGCACCACGACTAGCGTTCGATCGGGCACTCCACCGCGTGTTGATCTGCGGCGTCGGAACGGGCGTAGGTGGCCGGTCGAGGCGTCGGCGGTGAGCAATGGCGGCGGTGAGCTACGGGTCCGAGCGGGGCCATCGATCTAGCGCGCGCGCGAGCAAGCGAAGGGGGTCAGGGGAGAGGACGGAGGCTCACCGAGTGGCTACGACAAGCCTTTGGCGGTTTAGTAGCAGCAGCGAGCGCCGGGGAGTCGCCGGAGTTGCCGCGGTAGCCGGAGATGGGGACGGAGGCGAGCCGTCACTGCGGAGGGCCCCGGCTCCAGCCAGCGGTCGGGAAGGAAGAGGTGGAGGTCGGCGGGCCTTCCGGACTCGTCGGAGGGGCAAATGGACGCCGGTAGCCGCCAGGTCGATGGAGGGCGGCGGCAATGCGCTCGGGCAGAGAGGGAAGAGAGTGGCGAGTGAGCGCTGGAAGAGAGGGGGGAAACGAAGACGGGCGTCCAGGGAAGACGGATGGGGCGGCCCTTATCCCCTCGCCCCACCTACTCGTCGCCGTGGCGGGCTGCGGGCGGCGCCGTGCGCGCCGGATGCGGCTACGCCGACACGGAGGGCGGGAGCAGGTGAGGACGAACAGTGAGGTGGGCTGGGCTGACTCGGCCCAGTAACAGGTAAGGCCTCGCCCACTTTTTCCTTTTTCTGTTTTTCCTTTTAATTAAAACAGAGAGGTTTAGGGCAAATATTAGGGCACCCAAATGACCTAGGAAAAATAGGGAAATTGGCGCATTAAATCCCTGGCATTCTTATGCACTGCCACAAATATTTTTGGGAGGCCGAGGAATTCATTTGCATTTTTCATAAATGAATTTGCATTTTAAATTGCTGGAATTGCATTGAAATAATTGCTACTGTCCATCTTTGCATATGAGTGATGTTGATTTTCTTAACAATAAATTGTTTTGGAATTTATGCTAAATGATGAACATTTTTCTAGCAACTTTTGTGTAACTTCAAATTTCAATTGCATTTGAATTTGAATTCAGTGGCAGAATTTGAAATGAGATTTTTAACTCATGATGATCCAACATTGCAAATCAACATGACTTGGCATTAATATGGTGGATCACTGTAGCTTAACATTCAGGGGTGTTACAATTCTCCTCCCCTAAAAGAAATTCTCGTCCCGAGAATTTAGGAGGTAGAAGGGGAAAAGGTCGGGGTATTCCTGGAAATTTTTCTGGAAGTACCATTTAGTAGTCGCGGACGACTGGAACGTTTCAATTCCACGAATTTAACGCCATGCATGCATGCAAATAAAACTTTGGGCAAGAATGAGCATGATGCTTGCGAATAAATTAAGACAGAAGTTGGTACTGAGTTAACAAGAGGAGTACCCTTTGCAGTAGCTGGCTGGTCTTGAGCTTCACCCAGATCAACATGGTAAGCTTGACCACGACCATAAGAAGGCATGACATTGTTGTTGCGATGCTGGTTGTTACCACGGCCATTACCACGGCCAGTAGAGGGAAGTGCAAGCTGGTTCTGGTTATGAGGGCATTCCCGGGAATAGTGACCTGGACGGCCACACTTGAAACAGAGCCCACTGTCGGGTCGGGGAGCAGGAGCTCGTAACATGGGAACTTGATGTCTTGGCTGTCCCGGTGGTGGAGGACGTGCGGCTGGATGGTACATGCTGTGAGGAATCCAGATGCGGCGCTTCTGTGATGACGAGCCCGAAGATGAGCCCGCTTCACGGGTGCGCTTAAGAGCGTCCTTGTGTTCCTTCAGACCAGTCTCAACCTGTATAGCCTTGCTCACCAAAGTGGCGAAGTCGGCAAAGTCCTGGACTAGGAGTGCAAGCTTGATATCTGGGTTAATCCCTTCACGAAACTTCTCCTATCTGCGGGCATCAGTAGCAATGTCCTCTTTAGCATAGCGGGACAGTTCAAGAAACTCCCGCTGATAGGCTTCCACAGTCTTGTTGCCCTGGGTAAGGTTGCGGAACTCTCGCTTCTTCCGGTCCATAACTCCCTGAGGTATGTAACGAGCACGGAAAGCAGCTTTGAACTCCTCCCAGGTGATGATAGTTCCAACAGGTAGGGTATGCCTGTGAGTGTCCCATCATTGGGCTGCGGGACCCTTCAGAAAATAGGATGCAAAGGTGACGTAGTTGACAGGGGCCACATCCGCAGACTCCATCTCGAAAGTGATGTCGCGGAGCCAGTCATCAGCGTCAAGCGGCTGGACTGAGTTGCGGAAGATGGTTGGATTCAGACGTACAAATTCTGACAACGTGATTTCAACTGGCTGCTGGTTGGTATTGGGGCGAGGAAACTGATCCATAAGCCCTTGCATGAACTGACGGTGCATTTCAAATTGTTGCATCATAGCAGCCATATAGTCGGGCGGTGGTGGATTGTTGCCACCGCGACCACGACCATGACCTGCTGGTCTAACCATCCTACTAAAATTCAACAGGGGGTAGTTTAGCAACGAGTAATCGCAATTGTATGGAATCATTCAAGAAGTAGCATGCACAACAAAAGGAAGTGCAATAGATACATCAACATAGCCAACATAACATACAGATCCATACATAGATTCGGTTACAGACCAGTGTTACAACAGCGAAAGGTAAGCTAGACAACTAGGTGGCACGCAGGCACGCGATGGAGGGATACAACAACGCGATATAGCGATATGCTACGTCAACGACAGGGAAAACCACTGTAACCAGGCATCTGCATGTGACGATGCAGGGTATCCTCGAAAGAAGGATCCTGTGCTCTGTGAACACTTTGGTGCAGAACCTGGTCCCGCACCGGAAGAAGAGGACCACGGGGAGGAACAAAACCTCCAACAGTAGGCCACTCAAGACCTGGTGGCATCTCCGTCCTGCGCGGGTAAAGGATATACTCTGGGTGTATCCGTGCACTGACTGCTGGCAGCAACTGTGTCAGAGCGTCGTAAAGATGAGCACGAGTGGCGTGCAACTCAATAGCAAGAGCTCGAGCAGTGCGGTCCAGAGCCTGGATGTGCTATACCATAACCTGTGGGTCATAGCGACGCAGCAAGTAAGGAGTACAAACAGCAGCGTAGTATCCAGTTTCATCCCCAGTAGGAGCATACGGGATGTATCTGAAAGCAGTCTCCTCCAAGCGACTGTTATGCTCTCCACGGAGACGGGCAATAGCAGTGTAGGCAGCATCATGGACAGCCATATCCACAGTCACTCCAACACCATGGAAGGTGTGCAACTCAGTGATAGAGTTGTTCTGCCGATCAAAGATGCGAACCTCAGCATGGTACTGCTCCTGGTTGAACTCGCGGTGATCCTCGTAAACTGTGTACTCGGGATACCAGCGATATCCCAGCCTGGTCAAAAGGTCAACCAAAATGGCCGGAAACCCAGTCGCATCACGAGCCACGGTCAGATGGACAAGCTGTCTTGTGGGACGCATCTGAAACAAAGGGTGTAAGATATGAAAAGACAGTGTAAGAAACATATATTAACTTGGAAAGAAAAGGTTAAACAGACCAATGGAAAAGAAAATGTGATCATCAGATTAATCAGATCAATGGAAAGGAATATTTCGCAGACAATCCAGCTCTCCGGGTGAATGTGAGCACGAGAACCTAATGTTAGAGTTAGCAAAATAATTTAACCCGAAAGGATGAGAAATTCAGAGCCCCAGAGTAAGGAAGAGGAATAAAAGATCATAATACCACCCATTGGCGACGTGGGCCCGTAAGCCACACAGCCATGTTAGTAAAATAGTTTTTCAAGACTAGATTCAACTTCGGCCAAGGAGTTGGAAAGGGGCTTCCTATAGGCAGCCGGCTCTGAAACCAACTTGTGACGCCCCCGACTTAATCGTGCACTAATCATACACGCAAATGCACACGATCAAGCCTAGGGACCCACTTGAAGATATCACAACACAACTCTAAACACAAAATAAAATAATTCAAGCTTTATATTACAAGCCAGGGGCCTCGAGGGCTCGAATACAAAAGCTCGATGGCATACAAGCATCAGCGAAAGCATTAGGTATCTGAGTACAGACACAAAGTTAAACAGATAGGCCTTAACAGGCGGGGCAAAATAAAACACTGATCGAAAAGGCGCAGGCCTCCTGCCTGGGAGCCTCCTAACTACTCGTGGTCGTCGGCGGTCTCCACGTAGTAGTAGGCTCCTCCAGAAGTGTAGTAGTCGTCGTCGGCCGGGGTGGCAGGCTCCGGGGCTCCATCATCTGGTCGCAATAATCGGGTAGGGGGGGAAAGGAAGCAAAGCAACCGTGAGTACTCATCCAAAGTACTCGCAAGACTTACATCAGAGCTATTCTACTTATGCATCATTATCAAAGGAAGGCTGTATATGTGGACTTGACTGCAGAAATTCCAGAATAGAAAGAAAGGGCCTAGCCTATCGAAGACTAGCATCTTCAGGGTCTTGCAGCATTAGAAGAGTGTAGATTAGTAACATAATTAAAGTAGCAAGCATGTTGTAAAGAAGCCTAGAGATCCTTCCTCGACTCCCTGCGAGAAAGCGATCCCGGAGCTTCCCATTAATTACATCGTATCCAGTTCAAGTAATAGACCGGGATAAATTACTGAGCGTCCTGTTACTGTGGACATGGCTATTCGAATAGATATATCTTCCCTGCAGGGGTGCACTACTGTTACCCAACACGCTCGATTAACTCTGGTCAGACACACTTTCCTGGGTCATGCCCGGCCTCGGCTGATCGACACACCGCAGCCCTACCTAGAGCTCAGCAGAGAGGTCCCTGCCGGTCTACCTCCTAAGTGCTCAGGGGTCCTGGGCCCGTCGCCCTTTGCACTCCGGGTCGTTGCGTGGGTGAACGGAACAAGCACCACCTCTGTCCTGGATGGCACCTGCCCGAACGCGCCGCAATGCTGAACTGGACATCTGACAAAGCTTTCGGCTGATACATACGGTGCAGAGGGCCCCATTAAACCATTATCCCGCGTGGTGGTAGTGCGTATAGGCCAGTGGCCAACTCAGATCAAATACCCAAATCCGTTAAGTGCATTGGGAGCTCGCGGAACGAGCAGAGATCCACGACACATGTGGCCCCGTCGCCCCATCTCATGGACTTGCGGCAAGGGCTCAGAATGCCCGGCCGCGCCATGTAATCAACTCGCGGGTACCCTCATGGTCAACCCGACTACACATATCTCGCGGGTACCCCTCGGGGTCAACCCGACTTTATTAAGTAACTGTGGTATAACCAAATGTACCCGTGTGTCCATAGCATCAAGAAGGAATCTGAGGAATCACCCTCGTTGGATTCCCTCTCGATGTTTCCGGCAAGGTGAACCCGAAGGAATCACCCTCAATGGCGTTCACACTTGCGGGGTTGCACGACAGAAGCTTCACCGGAGGTGGAGGAAGAGGAATCACCCTCGATAATCCATGTCCGTCTAGCTGTATTACAAGGCATCATCGGTGAGTGAGTTAAGAGGTATCACCCTCGTCACTCGAGGATAACTCTGTAGAGTCGAATAACTTCGGGGGTGTGCGGTGCTGTGCTGGTCTCAGCCCGACGATCACATCGATCGGGGCACTAGTAACTAAGTGGGGCAACTAGAACAAGGAAGGGGGCCACAGATGGATTACCATCCAAACTATACTAAATATCTTGGATAGCAAGCAGGTATCAATAATAGTTACAAGCACAGGCTATGCAGCAGAATAGGATAAAACAAAGCAGTAGCAATTTCTAGTTCAAGCAGGGGGAAGAAGGAAAATAGGTGATATAGGCATGCGTCAAGGGGGGTTGCTTGCCTGGTTGCTCTGCGACAAAAGAGGGATCGTCAACGGGGTAGCCAGTCTCTGGAACTGCGTCGGTCTCGGGGGCTATCAGAATAGAAGAGGGGGAAGAAACAATAAATAAAAGCAACAGATGCAACACAGAGCATGACATGCTAAGATGCAGTGCAGGGTTGCCTAAATGCATCTTTAAACCATTTTTAGCTATTTTAGGATCTAAGTTGGAATTATTAACCGGTAGGTATGCACTATTCATCTACCGGAAACAGACAAAAAGTTGCGGGTTCACCAACGTAGAGGGTCCCGACATGAAAACAGATGGCACGATCGAATTCGTGGGATTTTTCTGAGCAACTTTCATGTAGAAAGTTTTTCGATCCGAGCTACGGTTTATTTTCTATGATTTTTCAAAGATTTAAACTATTTTCTGAAATTCTGGAATTATTTAAATTAACAAAAATTATCAAAAGTGGAATATGATGTCATGCTGATGTCATCACTGCATCAGCAGTCGGCTGACTGGTCAAACAGGCAGGTGGGACCCACCTGTCAGCCACAGTGAGGCTAAACAGAGAGTTAATTTAATCTAACAGGGGATTTAGCCAGTGGGCTCGGCCTGTCAGTGAGTTAACTAACTAACATATTTAACTAATTAACTGCTAACTATAATTAGATCGACCGGGGCCCACATGTCAGTGGCGGTGCTTGCCACGTCAGCCGCGTTGGCCGTGGTCAACGCGGTCAACCGCGACCTGGACCCACTGGCAGCAACTCTAGGCGGGCCCCATGCTCTTGCCACATAGGCGGCCGGCGTGGAACAGCTCCGGCAAGCCGTTTTTGCGGCGGCCGATCGCCGGCGATGGCCGGAAAATCGCCACGGCCCACCATTTTGTGCGCCGCGACTAGCGTTCGATCGGGCACTCCACCGCGCGTTGATCTATGGCGTCGGAATGGGCGTAGGTGGCCGGTCGAGGCGTTGGCGGTGAGCAATGGCGGCGGCGAGCTACGGGTCCGAGCGGGGCCATCGATCTAGCGCGTGCGCGAGCAAGCGAAGGGGGTCAGGGGAGAGGACGGAGGCTCACCGAGTGGCTACGACAAGCTGTTGGAGGTTTAGTAGCAGCAGCGAGCGCCGGGGAATCACCGGAGTTGCCGCGGTAGCCGGAGATGGGGACGGAGGCGAGCGGCCACTGCGGAGGGCCCCGACTCCAGCCAGCGGTCGGGGAGGAAGAGGTGGAGGTCGGCGGGCCTTCCAAACTCGTCGGAGGGGCAAATGGACGCCGGCAGCCGCGAGGTCGACGGAGGGCGGCGGCGATGCGCTCGGGCAGAGAGGGAAGAGAGCGGCGAGCGAGCACTGGGAGAGAGGGGGGAAATGAAGACGGGCGTCCAGGGGAGACGGATGGGGCGGCCCTTATCCCCTCGCCCCACCTAATCATCGCCGTGGCGGGCTGCGGGCGGCGCCATGCGCACCGGATGCGGCTACGCCGACACGGAGGGCGGGAGCAGGTGAGGACGAATAGTGAGGTGGGCTGGGCCGACTCGGCCCAGTAACAGGTAAGGCCTCGCCCACTTTTTCCTTTTTCTGTTTTTCCTTTTAATTAAAACAGAGAGGTTTAGGGCAAATATTAGGGCACCCAAATGACCTAGGAAAAATAGGGAAATTGGCCCATTAAATCCCTGGCATTCTTATGCACTGCCACAAATATTTTTGGGAGGCCGAGGAATTCATTTGCATTTTTTATAAATGAATTTGCATTTTAAATTGCTGGAATTGCATTGAAATAATTGCTACTGTCCATCTTTGCATATGAGTGATGTTGATTTTCTTAACAATAAATTGTTTTGGAATTTATGCTAAATGATGAACATTTTTCCAGCAACTTTTGTGTAACTTCAAATTTCAATTGCATTTGAATTTGAATTCAGTGGCAGAATTTGAAATGAGATTTTTAACTCATGATGATCCAACATTGCAAATCAAGGTGACTTGGCATTAATATCGTGGATCACTGGAGCTTAACATTCAGGGGTGTTACACCTGGGTAAGGTTGCGAAACTCTCTTTTCTTCCGGTCCATGATTCCCTGAGGAATGTAACGGGCACGGAAAGCAGTCTGAAACTCGATCCAGGTAACGACTGTCCCAGCAGGTAGTGAACTCCTGTGGGTGTGCCACCATTGAGCAGCGGCACCCTTCAAGAAGTAGGGCGCGAAGGTGACAAAGTTGGCGGGGGCGACATTGGCAGACTCCATCTCGTAGGTGATGTCGCGAAGCCATTCATCAGCATCCAGTGGCTGTTCAGAGTTGCGGAAAACAGTAGGGCTGAGACGCACAAACTCCTGCAGAGTTATTGCAGCAGGGTGCTGATTCTGAGCATTCTGGTTCTGGTACGGAAACTGAGCCATGATCCCAACCATGAACTGGCGGTTCAGCTCGAATTGCTGCATCATAGCTGCCATATAGTCTGGCGGTGGTGGCTGCTCGGGAGCACGGCCACGACCACGACCACCTGGTCTAACCATCCTGCTAAAGATTTAACAGGGGGTAGTTTAGTAAAAAACAACTGCAAGTGTCTTAGAGACGAACATGATGTAACACGACAATGAATAAGTAGTGCAATAGATACATAACAGTAGTCAATTAAGACATACAGATCCATACACAGAGTCGGTTACACGCAGACAGTACAAGTTCGGAAATTGAACAGCTAGACATACTAGGCAGCGCGCAGGCACGCGGTGAGGAATACAACAACGAGACATAGCAAAGGCTACATCAACGTCGGGGAAAACCACTAAAACCAGGTAACTGCAGGTGCGGACGATGAGTGTCCATGGCAGGAAGGTCCTGCGCTCCGTGAGCACTCTGATGCAGAACCCAATCTCGAACTGGAAGAAGTGGTCCACGTGCGGGTGTGTGACCTCCAACAGCAGGTCAATCAATACCTGTAGGCATTTGAGTCCTGCGCGGGTAAAGGATGTACTCTGGATGTATCCCTGCATGAACAGCTGGCAGCAACTGTGTTATAGCATCTTAGAGACGTGCTCGAGTGGCAAACAACTTGACGGCAAGAGCCCTGGCAGTGCGATCCAGAGCCTGAGTGCACTGAATCAAAACCTGCGGGTCATATCGACGTTGCTCGTAAGGGGCACAGACAGCTGTGTAGTATCTGGTATCATCACCAACCGGGGCATACGGGATGTATCGGAACTCGGAGTCATCCAAGCGACTATGCTCGCCACGAAGACGTGCGACAGCAGAATGGGCAGCGTCATGGACTGCCATATCAATCGTCACGCCGATACCGTGAAAAGTGTACAACTCAGTGACGGAGTCGTTCCGCTGATCAAAGATACGAACATCGGCATGATACTGCTACTGGACTCCGTCGTCTGATTACAGCAAGCGGGTATGGGGAAAAGAGGAAGCAAAGCAACCGTGAGTACTCATCCAAAGTACTCGCAAGACTGACATCAGAACTATACTAAATATGCATCGGTATCAAAGGAATGGGGCTATATCTTTGGACATAACTGCAGAATGCCAGAATAGAGGGGGAGAAGCCTAGCCTATCGAAGACTAGCATCTTGAAGCAATCTTGCAACATCAGAAGAGAGTAGGACATAGTAGCATATAATAGTGGTTATATAATAGCAACGCTCTGAGATCCTTTCTCGACTCCCTGCGAGAAAGCGATCCCGAGAGCAGTATTAACAGTTCAATATTAAATCAACATCAATTTGTAGTTGTAGTGGATCAGGATACAACTCCGAGCGTCCTGTTACCGTGGACACGGCTATTCGAATAGATCACTTCCCTGCAGGGGTGCACTACTGTTACCCAACACGCTCGATCACATCTGGCCGGACACACTTGCTGGGTAATGCCCGGCCTCGGGTGATCGACACGACGCACTCCTACCTAGGCTCAGCAGAGAGGTCAGCACGCCGGTCTAAATCCTAAGTGCGAAGGGGTCTTGGGCCATCGCCCTTTGCACTCTTGCACGTTGCGAGGGTGGTCGGGGCCCAGGCGTGACACTGTATACACAAGTGACGTAACCAGCCCACCCCAACAATCAGCCCGCATCTCTGAGCTGTGACGTTTGAAGAGCTTTCGGCTGATACATACGACGTAGAGGGTCCCATAACCATTATCCCACGTGGTGGTAATGCATATAAGGCCAACGACCCACTCAGATCAAATACCCAAATCCATTAGTCGTATTTAGTAGCTCGCAGAGACTAACAGGATTCCTGTCGCTCCGACTGGGTAACACACGGCTCGCGGGTGCTCTTGGAGCTGACCCGTCTTTATCAAATGACAGCAGTAAAGTCCAAGTACCCGTGTGTCCAAAGTATCGAGAAGGAATCCGAGGAATCACCCTTGATGGATTCCCACTCGAAGTATCGGTCAAGGTGAACCCGGAGGAATCACCCACGATGGATTCACACATGAGGAGTTGCACGACGGAAGCTTTATCGGAGGTGATGAAAGAGGAATCACCCTCGGTAACCCACAACCGGATAGCTATTCTACAGAGGCATCATCGAAAGTGAGATAAGAGGTATCACCCTCGGCACTTGGTGGTAGCTCTGCAGAGTCGAACAACTTAGGGGGAATGTGCGGTGAAGTGTTGGTCTCTGACCGTCAATCATACTGATCGAGTCATGTAACACCCCTGAGTAATGAGCCACAGTGATCCTCAAATTAGTGCTAAGCTAATTTGTTTTGCAAAGAATGATCACAGTGAAATCATATCTCATTTCAAATCCACCACCGAATTCAAATTCAAATGCAAGTGAAATTTGAAGTTGCTCAAAAATTGCTGCAAAAATGTTCATTATTTAGAAAATATTCCCTAACTAATATTTGTTAAGGAAAACAACATCACATCCAAGCTATGATGGACAGTAGCAATTAAAACAGTGCAGTTCCAGCATTTTAAAATGCCATTTTATTTGAGGAAAATTCAAATGGATTCAAATCATCCTCAAACTTTTTGTGGCATTGCCAAAATATGCAAAGTATTTATGTGGCCTAGTTCTGCATTTTACAAAAGTGATATGGCAGCTCACAAAAATCCAAAATAGTTTCTATTTTTAAATAAAAGAGAAAACAGAAATGAGAAAAGAAAAACCCCTGCTGTACCACTGGCCCAAGTGGAACAGTGGCAGAGCCCAGCATAACTCACCCACCCCCACCTGCCCTTCGTCCTCCCGCCTAGCTGTCGCCATGGCCGTGCCCGGATGCTCCCTCGCCGGCCAGATGCTCGACACCGCGACGACCCTCGCGCGCCTGGAGGTGGATAAGATCGAGCCCAGGCTCGTGGACGAACCCCAACGCCATTTTCTTCCCCTCTCCCTCTCTGCCCCATTCGCCCGAGCGTGGTCGCCGACGCCGCCGTCGATCCCGCGGCCACCAGCCGTCCCGCGCCGCTCAGAGACACCCAGGAGGACCCTCGCTGTCTGGCTCATCCTCCCCGCCTCGGGTCAAGGCCGGGAGGCCTCACCGACGACGCCCGTGTCTGATCCCTTCGCCGGCGTCCGCCTCGGCTGCCGTGTCGATCCGCCGTCTCCGACCGCCGCTGGCACCCTCGAGCCTCCCCCGAGCATCGCAGTGAGCTCTGACTCGATCCCATTTTCTTCTCGGCGTCGTTCCCGTCCTCTGACCGCCGTTGCACGAGCTCCGAGCTCCGGTCACCGCTGGTCACCGCCGTTCCCGTTGAACCCAACCACCCCGACCCGCGCCCGTGCAACTGATGGATGCGGCACGGCGTGCTCGATCGGTAGGAGATCTCCGCCGCTCGTATAGGTCACCGGAGCGCTGTTCCGGCCGGCGCCGCTGCGCTCTGTGGTCGCCGGCGTGCGCCACCGCGCGCGCGCACACATTTGAGCTGCTGACGTGGCGCACTGACTTGTGGACCCGGCCGTTAACTAACTAGATTAGGCGCTAACCTAATTGCTAATCCCCACTGACACCGGGCCCCGCACGGTTTGATTGGAGCTAATAAAACGGTTAAAATTGATTAACTCACTGACACATGGGTCCCACTGGGCCCGCTGGCCCGGTCAACTTGCTGACTGGGCAGGTCCAGTCACTGGCAGGTGGGTCCAGTGGGTCCGCTTTGACCAGTCAGCGTGGTCAAAGCTGACTGCTGAGTCAACATTGGGCTGGCCCACTGTCAGCATCTCTGGTGCATTCTGGTGCACTGCACCGGGTGCACCCAGCATTTCTGGTTACTGTTTATATTCGAATTAAATAAATCCAGTAAATTCCAGAATATTGCTAAAACTTCGGAAATTCGTAGAAATTCAACCGTAGCTCAGATCAAAAAGTTTTCAACATGAAAGTTGATCAGAAAAACGAGACAAATTCGAATACGCGGTCAAAATGATTGACCATCACTCCTAACTACCTGAACATGGAACCTTCCCCTCCGGTTTAGTATACCGAAATCTGCCTAAACGCCGGGAAAATATCCCAGATATTTTCCTGCTTCGTCTGCGACATGTAGCAATGCATTAGGTCACCAATAACACTGCATCATGTCATGCCATGCATTTGTGTTGCATTTATCTACCTTTATTTATTGTTTCTTCCCCCTCTTCTTCCCCGTTAGACCCCGAGACCGACGCAGCTCCGGAGACCGACGACACCACTGACGACCCCTCCTTTGCCACAGAGCTTCCAGGCAAGCAAACCCCCTTGACACATGCCTATATCACCTATTCTTTCTCCCTCCTGCTTGCATTAGAATTTGCTACTGCTATTGGTTTATCCTATTCTGATGCATAGTCTGTTCTTGTAACTGCTTTTGATACTTGACCTGATATCCAAAATGCTTAGTATAGGTTGGCAGTAAACCATCTGTGGCCCCTCTTCCTTGCTCTTAGTTGCCCCGCTTAGTTACTTGTGTCCCGTTCGATGTGATCGACGGGCTGACACCAGCACATCACCACACACACCCCTAAGTTGCTCGACTCTACAGAGCTAACATCGAGTGCCGAGGGTGATACCTCTTATCTCACTCCCGATGATACCTCTGTAGTACAGCTAGTTGGTTGTGGGTTACCGAGGGTGATTCCTCTTTCACCACCTCCGATAAAGCTTCTATCGTGCAACTCCGCAAGTGTGAATACCACCGAGGGTGATTCCTCTGGGTTCACCTTGACGGATACATCGAGTGGGAATCCAACGAGGGTGATTCCTCGGATTCCTGCTTGATGTTATGGACACACGGATAGTTGAACTTTATTACAAATACCTGGATAAAGTTGGGTTAGCCCCGAGGGGTACCGGCAAGAGATGTGGAATTGGGTTGACCTTGAGGGTACCCGAGAGATGAATACGTGGCACGGCCGAGCATTCTTAGCCCTTGCCGTAAGTCCACGAGATGGGGCGACGGGGTCATAGGATCATGAGTCTCTGCTCATTTTCGCGCGCTCCAAATGCACTAATGGGTTAGGATATGAAATCTGAGTAGGCCTATGGCCTTTTCGCGCTAACCAACATGTGGGAATAAATATGGGTACTCAGCGTCGTATGTATCAGCCGAAGCTCTTCAGACGTCAGCAGTTGAGCGGTGCGTGCCGGGTTGATCTGGGAAAGCCTGCGCTTGTATTAAGGGGCTAGGAATGCTCACCGGCCGCGTTCACAACGCGCAGGAGTGCAAAGGGTGATGGGCCCAAGACCCCTGAGTGCTTAGGATGTAGACCGGCGTGCTGGCCTCTCTGTTGAGCCTAGGTAGGGCTACGACATGTCGATCAGCCGAGGCCGGGCATGGACCGAGTAAGTGTGTCCGGCCAGAGTTAATCGAGCGTGTTGGGTAAGTTGGTGCACCCCTGCAGGGAAGTTTATCTATTCGAATAGCCGTGTCCACGGTAACAGGACGCTCGAAAAATATCCCGATCTACTACAACTAGAAATGGGTTAAACATATTGGCTCCGGGATCGCTTTCTCGCAGGGAGTCGAGGAAGGATCTCTCAGTGTGGTTACTTGTACTTGTTACTACTACTTTAATTATGTACTAAACTGCACTCTTCTTATGCTACAAGACCCTGAAGATGCTAGTCTTCGATAGGCTAGGCCTTTTTTCTCTATTCTGGCATTTCTGCAGCCAAGTTCACATATACAGCCTTCCTTTGATAATGTTACATAACTAGACTAGTTCTGATGTAAGTCTTGCTGAGTACTTTGGATGAGTACTCACGGTTGCTTTGCTTCCCCTTTTTCCCCATACCCGAATGATGCGACCAGATGACGGAGCCCCGGAGCCAGCTACCCCAGCCGACGACTACTACCACTACTTCCCCTCTAGCGGATACTACTACTATGAGGAGCCCTCCAATGACGATGGGTAGTTAGGAGGCACCCAGGCAGGAGGCCTGCGCCTTTCGATCCAGTGTTTTATTTTGCCCCGCCTTCTTAAAGGCCTATCTGTTTAACTTTATGTCTGTACTCAGATATCTAATGCTTCCGCTGATGCTTGTATGACATCGAGCTTATGTATTCGAGCCCTCGAGGCCCTTGGCTTGTAATATAAAGCATGTATGACTTTTTTTGTGTTTAGAGTTGTGTTGTGATATCTTCAAGTGAGTCCTTAGGCTTGATCGTGTGCATTTGCGTGTATGATTAGTGCACGATTAAGTCGGGGGCATCACAAGTCACTGGTGGAAAAGCGTGGCAACAAGGACAAGGGTGTGGGGCCATTGATGGATCACTAACCAGCCTATACTAAGCATATAGGATAATAGGTAAAGTATCAACAACAGGTTACAAAACTAGGCTATGCATCAGAATAGGAACTATTAGAACAGTAATAGGGGCAATTCTAATGCAAGAATAAGATGGAAAGAATAGGCGATATCTGGATGATCAAGGGGGGTTTTCTTGCCTGGAAGCTCTGCTGAGAGGGGCTGGTCGTCGGAAGGCTGCTCGTCTGGAGCGTAGTCGTACTCAGCTGCGTCGGCGGCGGTCTCGGTGTCTATCGGGAGAGAAGGAGGGGGAAGAAACAATAAATTCACGGCAACAATGCAACAGCGATGCATGACATGCCTAAATGATGTGCAGAGGTGATATAATGTCTCTCTACTGGTATTAGATAATTTAGGAATTTATTTGAAATTATTTTATTAAGGTTATGCACTATTCATCTATCGAATACAGGCAAAAAGTTCCATGTTCATTATGTTAGAGGGGTGTGGCAGGTATGTGGGTAGGACATTCGGATTCGTCATATTTTTCTAATCGTTTCTCATATATAAATTATTTTCATCCGAGTTACGGTTTATTTTATATGATTTTTCAAAGTTTTAATCATTTTCTGGAATTTCTGAAATTATTTAATTCGAATTATCTAAAATAGTGGCCAGTGACGTCATCATGATGTCAGCACGGCGTCAGCGGTCAAACCCGGCTGACCAGAGTCAAACCTGACCAGTGGGTCCCACTGGTCAGTGACTCAGTGGCTAATTACATATTATTTAAACTAATTAATGATTAATTAGCGGGTGGGTCCTACTGTCATTGACTGATTAATTAAATGATTTAATTAATGGTTTATTTATTTTTTTAAACGTTTTAATTACGCGGGGCCGGCATGTCAGTGAGACTGGGCTGCCCAGTCAGCACCGTTGACTGGTCAACCCAGTCAACGGGGCCAGTGGGGCCCAGCGGTCAGTGGCACAGGGGGCCCCACATGTCGGGCCACGTCGGAGTCGTCGGCGCCGTCGCCGGAACTTCGCCGGCGACCACTCCCGCGGCGGAAGTTCGCCGGAGATGGCCGGAAAACGGCTACAAGGCACGGGAAGGGGTGCGGCTAGGCGCGTTCGAAAGCTGGGAGTGAGCCGCATCGGGTGGTGCTAGTGGCCTGCGTCGGGGAGGCCCTAAACAACGACGGCGAGCTCTTCAACGGCGGCCGGAGATCGGGCGGTGGCGGGATCGGCGATGCGGCGCGCAAACGAGCGGACGAAGTGGTTGGCTAGGCGCTACGCGAAGCGGCGAGCACGATGGTGGCACGCACGGGACCCAATGGTCACCGTGGCTACGCCGGCGATGAGTGCGGGCGGCGGCTACGACGTGAAAGGAAGGGGAGGAAGGTGGGGATCCGGTGCGGCTGCTCACCGTGAGCCTGTAGGTGAGCAAGGTGGGCGCGGGGAAGGCTCGATGACGGCAAACGGCGGCGGCGATCGGCGACGACCGAGGTTGAAGACGACCTTGATCCAGTGGCTGCAGTGCTCCCCGGCGTCGAGCGAGCAGCGTAGGCGACGTAGTCGAGGGCGGCGGAGCGCTACAACATCGTGGCGAGGCGAGGAGACGACGGAGACTGCGGGATCGACGGCGACGGCGGAAGGAGCTTTCGGGCGCGAGAGAGAGAGGACGAGCGAGCGAGAGGTAGAGGGGGAAGTGGGCGCTAGGGTTCGCCCGCGAGGTGGGGGAGGTCTTATCCACGCGGGGCACCACCGGATGGCCGACAGCGAGGCAAGACGGCGGGTGGACGGCGCACGCGCGTTCGAGCGCGCCATGGCTTCTGGCACGCGAGAGGAAGGAGAAGGCCTCGCTGGGCTGGGCCGAATTGCACTGTGCACTCGAGGCCCAGTGCTCCAGTGAGTCCTCCTCTTTTTCCTTTTTCTTTTCTGCATTTTTCCATTTCTTCTATTTTGCAAAATGTTTGGCTACAATTTGGCTTTTGTAAAATAGGTGACTTAGCTCAATAATTACAGTGCAATATTAACTACTACCAGAAATTGGTTTGGAGACAATATGATTTCATTTGAAATTTTATTAAATAAAATGGGATTTAATATTGCTGTTTGGTTACTATTTCAGGATGTTAGACTCATCTAGGGAATTTAGGTGATGTTGTTTTTCTTAACATAATTAGTTATGGATTATTTACTATTTAATGAACATTTTAGTTTCCAAATTGGAACAACTTTTATTTTCAATTTATATTTGAATTTCAATTTGAGTTGGAATTTGAAATGAGATATGATGCAAATGATGATCAAGCACTGTTAAACATGATGACTTGGAATTATCAAAAGGTGATCACTGTAGCTTAATACATGGGGTGTTACAGAGAAGAACTTTACCTTGTGCTTGTTTCCATGGATTGATCTTGTATACTTGTGGATCTCATGTATGCTATCCTAGTGGCTGTGTGATTTGGGTTTGTTTGAGTGATTTCCCTTTGTTGTTCTTCCTTGTTCTTCCCTTTTCCCCCTCCAAGTGTGAAAAGATCATCACATCAGGGTTCCACCCTACATCATCTTGGATCAGAGCCACGTTGATTCACACTTTGGAGTCTTTCCCCTCGTTTTCTAGCCCAATTTTGTTTGATTTTTTACCCAATTTCAAAAATTCCCCACAAAAATAGCCCTACCCAAATTTTTGTGATTTGTTGGTTTGATGATGTTTTGTTGATTTTGATCCATGGATTTGCTTGGTTTCGAGTGGATCTAGCTTTCCCCCATCTTCTCCATCAATTTCATCCACAAAATCGTCCGAATTTTACCTCAAAATTTTCTCTTACCCACTTGTTCTTGGAGTTCATCCACGGATCCAGCAGCCCGGACATCCGGCGCCCCGGACATCCGGCGCCCCGGACATCCGGCCAGAAGGCCTGGACATCCGGCCCCTGGGAATCAGCACACCAACACTCCACAATTTCTTCAATTTTTTGCCTTTTTCCACCGTTTCTTCCGCAACCACTTGAGCCACTCCACCACCGATTTTCGCAACCACCACTTTGTACCATTTTAGATTTTGAGTCGCGGGTTTTCCGTTTCCTAACGTGTTTCGGCTACTTAGGAACAGTCCGACATCGACATCACCGTCGTTCATCATCGCCATGGAACTCATCATCGACAACACCAACTCCACCATTGTGACACCCTAACTGTAAGCAAGGACGGTAACATCGACGACAACTTGTTCATACCCTTTCCATTGCATTGTGAAACCCGGAGACCATCTTTTGCGTAGCTTTCCTACAAGACTAGCCATTTGAGTATTGCCAGGCAACGCTACTTTAGTGATACCGATCCGCATAGCTATCATAGCATGCATACATACACATATCACCTCTTGTGCCAAAATTTTGTTCCCGCATATACATCATTGCTATCTTCGTACGAGCATTTCGCATAAGTGGCCAAAGGAAACCATCCAAAGAAAGAGAAGCTTTTAAGCAAAATAGAAAGAGCAACAAGCTTGTAAGCAATAGCCATAGCATCGCCACATTACATAGCATATTTGATCATCTTGGATCATTGTGACAAGTTCACCAGGAATCATACATACATAGCATAAGTGAGATAGAAAGCCATACGTTTTGTCTCTTATAGGTTGTGCACAAGTTCGTATCCGCCTATTGAGTAAGCGTGCTAGTGTCTCTCTAGTGTTGTGCAACAAGAGCATTTTCCGTGGATTCCACATTTTGAGCTCATTCCTTGGTTGCACAACCTCATTTATCTATCCGTGCATGTGTTTCCGTGTACTACTTATTGCTATTGGTCTACTCGTTACACTTGCGAACTTGTGAATCTTTTTCAACATTATTGATATCTTGCTTGCAAATTGCAATTATTTTGTGCCACCATCCTAACCAAGCTACTCCATAAGCCTTTTGTGTAGGTGTGAGAAACAAACCCGGTACCAATTCTACTATCATAGCAATACATTGAGTGATACTCGATACTTCTTCAATCTTCGGAAAAGGTAACTTTGGTTCTGTTCTCTCACCTCCTACTCACCACTACTTGATCATGATGGATAGGCCAAGTACATCTCCGACTCCTCTCTTCGATGAGCACGACGCACCGAACGACTATGTCTCCAAGAGCCATCTCTTTGGGGTACAAAGAGCCTTGCATCAAGAAAATGAAGCTTTGGGCGATCGCATCGAGCAACTCGCCACCGACTTGCGTCACTCCGAAATGCGAACAAGGGACAACCTTGAAACCAAGCTTACTACACAAATGGAAGAATTTCGTGCCATGATGATTGACCGCGCTTCTACAACTTCGTCCTCGACAAGGAGAACATGATCAAGACGCCATTCTTTGGATTCATCATCAGATGCAAGTCTTCATCGAGCTCGTCTACATCCTCGGCAAGAACATCAAGCTCGCCAAAATCCATTACATGGCAATGGTTTGCAACAACGACTTCGAGAGCGCGAACGTCAACGCCATCAAGTTCAAGGCGCCACGCACCAAGAGCAAGTTCCACGACGTCAACAACAAGACGCCCAAGACGGCGATCCACTTCGGCAAGAGCAACAATGTCGTGAACAACAAGCTCTCGAAGCACAACGTGCCCTTTGCAAAGCCACTCGTGCTCTAGAAGAACACAACCATCGCGTGCGTGAAGAAGAAGAGGCACGTCTCCAAGAAGAAGCCGCACACCAAGAAGAGAATCAAGAAAGGAGGAACCGGGCAAGAGTACCTCGTCCCCACCGTCAAGCCAATCGCGGGGAGCAAGAAGAAAACGGGGATGACGACCCACCTCCAAGACAAGAACGATGACAACATCGGCATAATGATGAACAACGCTACGGCAAGCTCAAGTTCAACATGCCCAAGTTTTTCGGAAGCAACGACCCCGAAGACTACCTCTCATGGGCCTTAAAGGTTGACAAGATATTCCGTCTACAAAACTATGACGAAGAAGAGAAGGTAGCCATGGCATCGCTTGAGTTCCAAGACTATGTTCTCATTTGGTGGGAGCAAGTGGTCGAGAGACGCCAAGAGAAAGGCGAACCACCTATCACAACGTGGACTCAAATGAAGGATGTCATGAGAGCTCGTTTTGTACCTACACACTATAGCCGCGACCTCTTCAAGAAACTTCAACTCCTCAAGCAAGGCACCAAGTCGGTTGAAGAATACTACAAAGAAATGGAGATTGCAATGATACGAGCCAACGTCAAGGAAGATGATGAACAAACGATGGCGCGTTTCTTGAATGGTCTCAACCATCCAATCAAGAAAATTGCGGACTTTCAACCATACTCCAACCTCCTCGAGCTAGTGTACCAAGCCACCAAAGTGGAGCGTCAAGTGCAAGATGATTACAAGTACTCCAAGTACTCTTCCAAGACCTACGGTTCGTACACTCAAGCATCAACGACTACGACACCTCCTCCAACGACTCATGCTACACCAAGTACCGGTGACAAGTCAAGCCACAAAACCCCTTCGACATCTTCAAGTCGTCCTCCTACTACTACAAGCAACTCCAAGCCAAGAGCTTCGTCATCAACAACTCCTACGGATGCCAACGACAAGACAAGTGACATCAAGTGCTTTACTTGCAAGAGCCGAGGCCACAAGTCTTGCGAGTGCCCCACACGACGCACTATGATCCTCAACGCCGACGGCACCTACGACTCTATGAGTGAAGAAGAAATGGAAGCACTTGAGCACGTGGTAATGCATTGACAAGTGAATGAAGAAGAAGATGATCAAGTGTTTTGCGACAATGATTCGATCCCCGATCTTGTTGTCTCCAAGGTCTTGACACTTCAACAACATCAAGATGAAGACCAACGTTGCCACATCTTCCATACCAAAGCGGGTATCCAAGAACGTTCCGTCAAGGTCATCATCGACGGCGGAAGTTGCCACAACTTGGCAAGTGAAGAGTTATGTACCAAGCTCCAATTGGTCAAGAAGAAGCACCCTCGCCCATACAAGGTCCAATGGCTTAGCGACTCCGGCACCATTCAAGTGGAGCACACCGTCCAAGTGTCCTTCAAGATTGGCACCTACGAAGACAACTTGGAGTTTGATGTGGTTCCTATGTCCGTGTGCCATCTCCTCCTTGGAAGACCTTGGCAATTCGACCGTGGCATCATCCACAACGGACGGACCAATCACCATAGCTTCAAGATGAAGGGCAAGGAATTTGTTCTTCGACCTATGACACCAAGTCAAGTCATCGCGGACAAGCAAGCATCTACCCATCGTGGAGAGACAAGTGAGCGAGTGAACCACCAAAAAGAGAGTGAGCGCCACAAGCCAAAAATGAGCGACTCCACGATGAGCGACAAGAGAGACCTAGTTCTTTTAGCCACCAAAAGAGATTTGAGGGATGTGAGTGAGAGCCCATCAAGTGTTCTTCACTTTGTGCTTGTGTTTAAAGATGAAGTGGTGTGGACTAATACTTCACAACATCTTCCTTTGGTATTATCTCAATTATTGGAGGAATTCGCGGACGTGTTTCCCGATGAGCTACCTCCCGGACTTCCTCCACTTCGCGGAATCGAACACCGCATCGACCTCATCCCCGACGCACCTATACCGAACAAGGCACCTTACCGCGTCAACCCCGAAGAGACCAAAGAGATCCAAATGCAAGTGCAACATCTCATGGAGAATGGGTATGTACGCGGAAGCTTGAGCCCTTGTGCCGTTCCGGTCAATCTTGTGCCTAAGAAAGATGGTACTTATCGCATGTGTTCCGATTGCCGTCTCATTAATGCTATCACCGTTAGATATAGACATCCCATTCCACGCCTTGATGATATGCTTGATGAACTTAGTGGAGCCACCATTTTCTCCAAAATTGATCTTAAAAGTGGCTACTATCAAATACGCATGCCAGAAGGTGATGAATGGAAAACCGCTTTCAAAACCAAATTTGGCTTGTATGAATGGTTAGTCATGCCTATGGGTTTGTCGCAAGCTCCTAGCACTTTTATGCGTGTGATGCATTATGTTCTTCGCAAATATATTGGCATTTGTGTTGTGGTTTACTTTGATGACATCCTTGTGTTTAGTGAAACTCTTGAAAATCATGTCAAACACCTTAGAGACATATTGCAAGTTCTTAGAGACGAGCGACTTTATGCTAACATGGAAAAATGCACTTTCGGTGTTGATAAGCTTGTTTTCTTGGGCTTTGTTATCTCCTCTAAGGGTGTTCAAGTGGATAAAACTAAAATTGATGCTATTAAGAATTGGCCACAACCAACCAATTTGCTTCAAGTGCGTAGTTTCCTTGGCTTAGCCGGCTTTTATCGTCGCTTTATGAAGGATTTTAGCACCATTGCATCACAGTAAGAAGAATGCACCATTTGTTTGGGGTCCATCTCAAGATGCCGCATTTCATGAGCTTAAAACCTTGCTTACACATGCTCCGTTACTTGCATTACCCAACTTTGATAAAACTTTTGAAGTGCATTGTGATGCTAGTGGTAATGGTATTGGTGGTGTGTTAATGCAAGAGAAACGACCCATTGCATACTTTAGCGAAAAACTCTCCGGCGCGCAACTTAACTACCCCATCTATGACAAAGAGTTATATGCTTTAGTGAGAGTCTTACATGTGTGGGAACAATATCTCCGTCCACGTGAGTTTGTCATCCATACGGATCATGAAACGCTTAAGTACCTTAAGGGACAAACAAAATTGAATAAGCGTCATGCTAAATGGAGTGAGTTCATTGAGTCATTTCCTTATGTTATCAAGTATATCAAAGGTAAGGAAAATGTTGTGGCGGACGCTCTTTCCCGCAAGTGCATGTTGGTTACCCAACTTGAGTTGAATGTTATAGGATTTGAGCACATTAAAGACTTGTATGCGCATGATGCATCATTTTCGATTCCTTATGCCAAATGTTTACCACATAAAACTTGGGAGCAATATTACTTGAAGGATGGTTACCTTATGAAAGCTAACAAACTTTGTATTCCCGAGTCTTCTCTTCATTTGTTACTTTTGCAAGAAGTTCATGGTGGAGGACTCATGGGACATTTTGGACGCGACAAGATCTTCGCTACGCTCTCCAAGAACTACTTTTGGCCAAAGATGTTTCGAGACGTTTCTCGCTACACCAACCGGTGCTCTACATGCTGCAAAGCTAAGTCCAAAGCTCAATCTCATGGTCTATATATGCCACTGCCTATTCCATATCATCCATGGGAAGATATTAGTATGGATTTCGTGCTTGGTTTGCCTCGAACTCAAAACGGCAAAGACTCGGTATTCGTTGTTGTGGACCGTTTCTCTAAGATGGCACATTTTATCCCATGTAACAAGATAGACGATGCTTCACATGTTGCAAATCTCTTTTGTAGGGAAATCTTGCGATTGCATGGAGTGCCAAAGACGACCGTGTCGGACCGAGACGTCAAGTTCCTAAGCTACTTTTGGAAGACACTATGCGCCAAGCTCGGAATCAAGCTCCTATTCCCATCAGCATATCACCCTCAAACCGACGGCCAAACGGAGGTCACGAACTGGACTCTTTCCACACTACTCCGCGTGTTGATCAAGAAGAACATAAGGGAGTGGGAGGAATGTTTACCCATCGCCGAGTACGCCTACAATCGAGCACGATACTCTACTACCGGCAAGTCCCCCTTCGAGGTCGTCTATGGCTTCAATCCGTTGTCTCCATTGGACATTCTACGGCTACCTCTACAAGAGCGCATCGACATGGACGCGAGTGCACGAGCGAGCTACCTCAAGAAGATGCACGAAGATACAAGGCATGCGATTGAGCGCCAAGTACAACGACTCGCGACCAAGGTCAACATCAACAAGCAGCCCATGGTGTTCCACCCCGGCGATCTTGTGTAGCTACACCTTCGCAAAGACCGCTTCCCCAACGAGCGCAAGTCCAAACTACTACCTCGAGCCGACGGACCTTTCAAGGTGCTCACACAATACAACAACAATGCCTACAAGATCGACATCCCTCGCGACAAGTACAACATGAGCGACACATTCAACGTCAAGGACTTATCTCCCTTCCATGGTGATGTGGATTCCGATCCGAGGACGGATCTTTTTCAAGGGGGGGGGGATGATGCGGAGCATCCCACGGTCATCCCCATGGACCTACCTACGTCTCCTCAAGTGCCAAGCGGACCAATGACACGAGCACGTGCAAAAGCTCTCGAAACCGAGGTGACATCTCTCCTTAGTGAACTTCCATTTGACTCGAATGAGACATGGCTACTACCTCAAGCTGAAGTGCTATGTGTGATCAGGTATGAAGAGGACCGCCTCGGGAACGCTCGGAACGAAGACCAAATTGGAAAGTACACGGACGGGCGTGCGCGAGGAGGAAAACCGCTGAAGGACTACAGCGGCCGGACATCCGGCCCCTGGCCCGGACATCCGGCCCCTGAAGAAATGCACACTAGCAGCAGCCCAGCCGTGCAGATGCTACAGGGCCCGGACATCCGGCCCGACCAGGCCGGACATCCGGCCTCTGCCCGGAAATTCGGCCCTACATCACAGAAGCTGAGCCTCTTTCAGGCCGGACATCCGGCACCCCCGCGAACCGCCGGACATCCGGCCCCCTGACAGCAGCTTTAGGCCATTCGGCCGTGTAATCTCATCCACTCATCCCCACTTCGTCCTAGACTATAAATAGACCTCCTTCTCATCCTTTCTAGGGTTAGCAAAGTACATTTACACATTGAGTTGAGCTTTGCTCCTTGTATCTCCTCTTGGGGAATCAAGACCTCTCTAGGGAGAAGGATCCCCATCATAGGATCATCAAGACCTCCTAAGGGAGAAGGATCTCATCTAGATCATCAAGACCTCATCTCCTTTGGAGTGAGAAGAACTTTACCTTGTGCTTGTTTCCATGGATTGATCTTGTATACTTGTGGATCTCATGTATGCTATCCTAGTGGATGTGTGATTTGGGTTTGTTTGAGTGATTTCCTTTTGTTGTTCTTGCTTGTTCTTCCCTTTTCCCCGTCCAAGTGTGAAAAGATCATCACATTAGGGTTCCACCCTACATCAGATGGTTAGGAGGACAGTAATATCCCCAACCCACCAGAGTTCAAGTCCTAAACTTGACATTGGTGCTCGCATTTTTCTGGATTTATTTCAGGCTTTCGGCGATGTTCGTCCAGTGGGAGGAGACGTTCCCGTCGACTACGAGGCGCCTATGGTGACTTCGTAAAATCTCAAGATGCTATGCCGGCTCAGACTTTCAGAGGTGTTCATAGGGGTAGGGTGTGCGTGTGTGTTCATAGGTGTTGGCAGTACAGGAACGACAATGGCTGACGGTGAACAGGGTGACACGGCAAGCAGTGAAGCGGTACACGGCTTCGGTCGAGAGAGGAGATGATAGGCTAGCTCGTGTGTGGCTGTATTCAAATTCCCTTGTAATAGCTAGATCTGAGCTCGAACTCCATGATTGGACCTTGATTGCTAGTTTGAGTACTTACAATAGGAATGAGTGTATGCTTGTGTATGTGAGTGACCTCGATTGTACCGCGTTAAAAAAAATCTCGTCGTCTGGTAGCAAGAAGTCATTCCGCACCCCACAAAAAAGAAAAGAAAAAAGAAGTCATTTCCGTGACCCGCAAAAAAGAAAAGAAAAAAGAACTCATTTCCGCGAACAAGTCGTGTAAATTCCGATTCCGGATAATACCTTGCCCCCAGAAAAATGGAGAAAAGAGATTCTACCATGCACGGGATATCCTGTGCATGGCTCAGCCGTGCATTCTCTCGGAGATTAGGGGTGTGTTTGGTAGCAATTCCCACTCTAGCATAGTTGTTCCCATTTGAGACATGCTCAGTCTAGCCATGCTGACTACATGCAAGTGTGGCTGTTTGGTAGCAATGTATGTACTGATGCATGCTGAGCTGAGATTGTGTTTGGTAGCCTACATCAGACAAGGCATGGTGTGCTGAGACTGTGTTTGGTAGCCTGTATGAGGTAGGTTGCATGAACGGACTTTTTGCCTTATGAATAAAGAAAATCAACAATTAACATAAGACATAATAACCATAATTTGTAACAGTGCATGAGTAGATTCATATTACATATTGTTTACCAGTGCATCGCTAGATTAATATTACATAGTCATTACAAAAGGGATAGTCTCATAATAACCATAATTTGTAACAGTGCATTAGTAGATTCATATTACATAATGTTTACCGGTGCATCGCTAGATTAATATTACATAGACATTACAAAAGGGGTAGTCTCAACAATTACCAACAAGGCTCATCCCTGGTCAACAGCATGAGTAGATTCAATCTAACTACTACCTCTCTGTACAGCAACAAGGCTCATCCCTGGTCAACAGCAGGTGTCCGAGGCATGAAAGAGGGGGGTAGGGGAAGGAGGAAAAGAGGAGGGAGGAGGAAGGGAAGGAGGGGACGAAGCTGCTACCTTCCCACCGGCGAGCTAGTGCAGGGGCACGGCGGCGGTCAGATCCGGGCCGGCCAGGAGCTGGGGCGGGGCAACGGCCTGGAGCAGGGACGGGGAGGGGCGGGGCAACACCCGTCTAGCAGGGGCGGCGGAGAGGGAGGAGAAGGAAGGAGACCGGCGGCGGCACAGATCTGGCGGCGGCGCGATGCAGATGGGGAGGGGGTCGCGCGAGAGGGGAGGGGGAGCGGGTCGAGCGAGGCAGGGGGAGGCGAGGTCGTTCGACCGAGGTGGGTCGGGGGGAGATTTTTTCGTGCGTGGCCTCAGCATAGCTCGACCCAGCCGGGTTGTATGGGGTGCTTCGGTTGAGCATAGCTAAGGACGTTTTTTTGCATGAGGTGAGCATAGCTCAAGGAGCCCATACACCCTACCAAACACCCAAAAGTGGGTCGGATAGGGAACTTTTAAGCCCATGCATCCTCCATGCATGCTACCAAACACACCCTAGGATGCATGCATGTTGGTCCACACTCAAGCCATTCTATTGTATAGTTTCATGTTTCAACAATATGTCACATCAATCAGTCACAAATTATGCCATACATTGACCACTAACAACCTCTCTTCTATATCACGGACACACAATAGTACCTCACCCATCCATACTTTTTCATATAATTTCAAAGCTTCAATCTATTTTATGTTTTGAATCACAATTCCAATTTACGATCCATTTACATATTTGAGTTCCTTGCGATTAGGACTTTGAAACAAGACCACTTTTGAATATATTTTGAGAGGTTTAAAGTTTGTATTTCAAAACATGATGAAACTCTATGAAACATAATGATGCAATCTAGAGCATGAAAACCTAATAAAACCTAATACTCCATCCGTTCCAAAATGTAGTGCGTATATATTATTTAGAAAGTCAAACTTTGCAAACTTTCACCAAGTTTATAGAGAGAAATATTTATATCTACAATACCAAATATATAAAATATGAAACTACATCTTACGATGAATCTAATGATATATGTTTGGCCTTCTAGATGTAAATGTTTTTGTCTACAAACTTGGTCAAAGTTAGTGAGGTTTGACTTTTCAAAAAATCTATATGCACTACATTATGGAATGAAGGGAGTAAGTCTTAAGCGTATTGACACCGAATGAAACATTATGATACGACCTCGAACAGATGAACCACAGTGTAATAGTATGATTTTTTTTTCCCTTTGAAACATAATAAAACATTTGAATTTTTTAGTACCTTTATATTGTAATGCATGTGTTTGTGGAAGAAGAGAGTAGATGAACAGTGCACTGTACAAGTTTGATAATGACGCACATATCTGTAACATTTTTTTTACGAAATACTCCATCTGTAGCATTTTTCTGACACAACACTCAATGGATATGAGAGAACGGAGATAAAGAAATAATATCAACCATCTTAGTGGAGAAAGCGGCATGGATCCCACACAAAGCATTTAGAGCTCAGCCATGCACGGTACCTCCCGTGCACGGTAGAAAAGCCGGTCTCGGCAGATGCTTCGTCGGGAAGAAAAGCCGGTCTCGGAAAATAATTCTGGCACTGTTAATTTCCGCCGTGGAGGTCACGTTCGTCGCGCTTGACCCCGACCCAAATGCCTAAATAATGTGAACAAGTATGGTCATTCAGTACGTCGTCTCCTACGGCTGTAAGCCATTGACGACTTCACCGCCTTAAAAAAGTGGAGGACGGCAAGGACGGTCGATGAAACTGAGGTTATTTTCCTTCCCGACGACCCATCTGAGACCGGCTTTTCTACCGTGCTTTTCTTCCCGACGAAGCATCTGCCTCGTTTTATGTCGCTGCTGCCCTGCTAAGTTGCTCGTCTCAATTTTCATAACAGCCTGCAGTTTCAGAGATGGAAGCCCCTGACCAGGTAATCAAATGAATCCTTTCTCCGTTTAATTTTGCTACAGATGACAAAATTCCCAAGATTGCAATTCTTGTGTTCATCAGTTCATCAGTTCATCATCGATTTGATTGATATTTCGCTCCTGAATCATCAAAGCATCTTAATGCTGGGTCTGTTTGTGCATGCGTAGGAGAATCCTTGCGCCATCTGCCTCGGCGGCATGGCCGCCGGCGGCGGGCAGGCCACCTTCACGGCGGAGTGCTCCCACACCTTCCACTTCAACTGCATCTCCGCCAGCGTCGCGCACGGCCACCTCGTCTGCCCGCTCTGCAACGCGCGCTGGCGAGAGCTGCCGTTCCTGCGACCCACAGCGCCGGTGCCACCTACGCTGCCCACGCTGGGCCGTCCCACTCCCATGCACGCCGTGCAGCCTCCCAACGAGCCGACATCATCGCCTCCTCTCATCCTCGGGATGCCTCCGTTCCCAGTGCAGGTACCGCCGCCGCCGCGCGGGCATATCATGCAGCACCATCAGCCGCCGCCGCCGAACGTGCATGTCGTGCAGCATCATCAGCCGCCGGCGCACGTGCATACCGTGCAGCATCAGTCGCCGCCCGTGCCTACGGTCGTCTTCGACGACGACGAGCAGGTCGAGCCGGCCTCTCGGCCGCCAGCTGACAGCACACCGGCAGCTGCATCGAACGGGGCAGTGGTCGTCAACACGCACGCCGAGTACTCGGCCGTTGCCCGGGACTCGTCCAGCGAAAACTTCGCCGTGCTCGTGCACGTCAAGGCTCCAGCGATGGCCGAGACCGTGGCGGCCGGCAGCGACAAGCCGCCGCCGCGCGCGCCGCTGGACCTCGTGACGGTGCTCGACGTCAGCGGCAGCATGAGCGGGCACAAGCTGGCGCTGCTGAAGCAGGCCATGCGGTTCGTCATCGACAACCTCGGCCCCGACGACCGCCTCTCCGTCGTGTCCTTCTCCTCCGAGGCGCGCCGGCTGACCAGGCTCGCGCGCATGTCGGACGCGGGGAAGGCCCTCTCCGTGAGCGCCGTGGAGTCCCTCGTTGCGCGCGGCGGCACCAACATCGCCGAGGGGCTCCGCACGGCCGCCAAGGTGCTCGACGAGCGCCGGCACAGGAACGCCGTGTCCAGCGTCGTGCTCCTCTCTGACGGCCAGGACACCTACACCATGATGAGGCGCCGGGGGCCGTCTGGCGTCCAGGCTAACAACTACGAGGAGCTCGTCCCGCCCTCCTTCGCGCGCACGGGCGCTGACGGCGAATGGTCGGCGCCGATCCACACCTTCGGCTTCGGCAACGACCACGACGCCGCCGCGATGCACGTCATCGCCGAGGCGACGGGCGGCACGTTCTCGTTCATCGAGAACGAGGCGGTGATACAGGACGCGTTCGCGCAGTGCATAGGCGGCCTGCTCTCTGTCGTGGTCCAGGAGGCGCGCATCGCCGTGTCGTGCGTGCACCCCGGAGTTCGTATCATCTCGGTCAAGTCCGGCCGTTACGAGAGTAGCGTCGACGAAGACGGCCGCGCTGCGTCTGTACGAGTCGGGGAACTCTACGCCGACGAGGAGAGGCGTTTCTTGCTGTTTCTGGCCGTGCCAAGAGCCGAAGCGACAGACGGCGACACCACTGCTCTGGTGAAAGTAGTCTTCAGCTACAGAAACGCGGCGACCGGCGCGGAGGTGAGCGTGACGGCCGAGGACACGGTGGTGGCGAGGCCAGAGCACGCGCCGAGCGCGTCGGAGCGCTCGGTGGAGGTGGAGCGGGAGCGCGTCCGGGTGGAGGCGGCAGAAGACATCGCGGCGGCGAGGGCAGCGGCGGAACGGGGCGAGCACCAGGAGGCGGTGGAGATCCTCGAGAACAGGCAGCGAGCGCTGGAGCAGTCGGAGGCGGCTGGGGACGGCGACCCCATGATCATGGCGCTGGGGGCCGAGCTGCAGGAGATGCGCGGGCGCGTGTCGAACCGGCAGAGCTACATGCGGTCGGGGCGGGCGTACATGCTCGCCGGCATGAGCGCGCACCAGCAGCAACGCGCCACCTCCAGGCAGATGCTGGAGCCGGAGGAGGAGCAGACGTTGATGAGGGCGCGGAATGGACCGAGGAGGATGATCAGAAGAGGGGTGGGGTCGATCGCGGGGGGATATATGGCGGCGGCGCCGCCAGTGGCCGAGGCGTCGAACGAGGCGACGATGTCGTACGCGACGCCGGCCATGCGCGCCATGCTGCTGCGCTCGCGGGAGGCGCGGGGGGCGTCGGCCGAGCAAGGGCAGCAGCAGGAGCAGGGGCAGCAGCCCATGGCTGGAGAAGAAGACGCAGAGACCTCCGAACCGAAGATCCAAGCTCCGAGGGACGTGAACCAGTAGCCATTATGCATACGAAATGAAGTACGAGCTATCGTTTCGAACCAGTTTGGACTTGGAATAATTTTATTGCTTATTTTACTGGGACAAAATTGGTAAATGTTTCTCTTGTGTAACTACTACTCCCTTCATAAACTAATATAAGAGCGTTTAGATCACTAAGTAGTGATCTAAACGCTCTTATATTAGTTTACAGAGCGGCAACACGTACTATTTTTTAAGGGTGTGCGTAGAACTCATTTAGATGAGATATAGTTTGATCTCATTCACGTATTGTTGTTTCAGCCCTTTTTTGTTGACTAGCCATAGCAAAAGTTGTTTCTTGTTTCCCATGGGCCATGACGAATGTATTATTACGTGTCGCCGCTTATCGTCCAGATTGCTCGCTAAATATAGTGTAATTGGGCCAGCCTACAGATCGGCAAGCACGAGCGAATCAAAAAAGGCAAGGACGTGGCTTGGAAGCAGAGCATGCAACAAAGCGTTTCTTTGAAAAAAGGCAGGAATCAACTACAGCTTTGTACTTTGCCTAAAAAAACCTACAGCTTTGTACTATACAAAATTTCAAAAATTCATAGTTTCCAAATGAAAATGTTCAAAATGTGCTCTTTTCTAACCATGATTTTTAGAAAATATCTACGAATTTATTCATAAAATATGTTCATGAATTTTAAAACTATTCTGGAGTTTTTTTAATAAGATTTTTTTTTTTAAAATGTCCGTGGGTAAAAATTGTCATGAATTTGAAATAATTGTTTGCGAATTTGGAAAAAACATGAATTTAAAAACTGTTCACCGCAGTTGGCTGAAAAATAACTTATGGTTGCGACCCCCATTGAAAACATATAGTTGCGACGTCCTTAAAAACAAGCAGTTGCAACCCCATTTGAAAACTTGCAGTTGCGAACCCCCTTGAATGCATGCTGTCGCGACCAAACTTGAAAACATTCAGTCGCGCCCCCCTTGAAAAGCATGCAGTTGCGACCCTTCTTGAAAGCATGCAGTTGCGACCCCATTGAAAAACATGCAGTTGCGACCCCCCTTAAAAGCATGCAGTTGCGATCCTCCCTTGAAAACATGCAGTTGCGACCTGCCTTAAAAAATATGTAGTTTCGACTCCCCTTGAAAACATGCAGTTGCAACCCCATTAAAAAATTTGCAATTGCAACCCCATTTAAAAACATGCAATTGCGATCTCATTTAGAAACTTGCAGTTACGACCCCTCTTGAAAACATGCGGTTACGACAATTGCGACCCCTTTGAAAACATGCAAGTGCGGCCCCCTTTTCCCTTATAAAACTTACAGTTATGACCACATTTGAAAACTTACGTTCTTACAATTGCACTATGCGGTGTCTCCTCTTAATATTTCTTTTTCGTGTCGTGAAAAACAAAACAAAAAATCGTGGACAAAAAAATCACAATTGTTATTTTACCAAAAAAAATAACTATAAAAAGTATAACATTCAAACAAGAAGAAAACACCTCCCGCAAAAAAAATAACAACTACCCAAGGAAAGAGGCATAATAAAACAATAATGAAGCCTAGTGCCCCATCGAAAAAAACAAGCCTAGTGCATCGCACAAAAATAACAAGGCTAGCCTAAAAACAAAGAGAAGAAAAACAAAAGCAATAAACAAGTCTAGCGGAGTAGAAATAAAATGCCATGGAACCAGAGACTGCCCCATACACACAGAAAAGCACATCTCGGCTGGCATAGAAAGGCCAAGAAAACAGCCACAACTCGTATACGAATCTACAGGCCCAACAACCAGGCGGAAAAAAAGAAACAGGCCACAACAATGTCCATCGATAGACACCAGCACGAATCAATCGGGGAGGGTAACAAACGTGAATGATACTTGTCTTGGAAAAAAAAAAGACGTGAATGAGACCAAACTAAAACTCAGCTAGCTGAGTTTTAGCAATCCCGTCTTTTTAATACAGCACACAGTCAAGCGCTCATATAAACACGCATACACTCACCCCTATTGACACACGCACATCCCACACCTATGAGCACCTCCGAGAGACTGAGCCGACATATCATCTTGAGATTTTACGAAGTCACCGTAGGCGCCTCGTAGTCGACGGGAACGTCTCCTCCCACTGAACGCGCATCGCCGGAAATCCTGAAATAAATTCAGGATAAATGCGAGCACCAGGACTTGAACATTGCTGGGCTGGGGATACCACTGTCCTCTTAACGATCCAACCACAGGTTGATTCGCGTAACTACTACTCAATCAGTATGGTCATTTGTTCATGCATTTGTTTTCTGTTCTGAAAGTTTAACGATCTATTTTTCTTTTTTTGTGGCAAATACATATCGTTTCTTTCTTTTTGGCAAAATGAAATACAAATCTGGTGTAGTAATAGTGTCTTTTCTAAATGTGTGGACACTTTTAAAATGACACGAACATTTAAAAAATGCGTAAACACATTTTCAATTACATGGGCACTTCGAAAAATTCGTGAACACTTTTTTGAAAAACATGAACATTTAAAACATATGTGGCACTTAAAGAAAACATAATTCTTTCTATACTTTTAAAACATACTAGCAAAAAGGTCTGTGCGTTGCAACGGGAGAAAAAAACAACCCTCTCATATCTCTACCTATGTAAATTGATTTTAAAATAATGACTTATTATTGAATAATTCATGAAAAAGGCTTTTATAGGGCGACGCTACGCGTCCGCCGGCGGATAATATAAAAAGATCCACCGCCTGCGTGACCATTGGATGGAGCTGCGGATGGCGTCCGATCTACCTACGTGACAAGTCATCTTTGCAACAAGTGTGTTGTTGCGGTATTTTCTGCAGCTGAGATCTTGTTACAGATTTTTTTTGCAACAGAGGTCTTGTTGCAGAATTTTTTCGCAACAAAGGTCTTGTTGCAGAATTATTTTTATGAGTTTTTCTACAACAGAGGTCTCATTGTAGAAAATTTTCGTAACAAAGGTCTTGTTACAGAATCATTTTTACGAGTTTTTCTGCAACAGAGGGCTCGTTGTAACAGATAATGTTGCAGAAACCTTTGCGATAGAGGATATGTTGCAGATATTTTTTGCAACAAAGACCATGTTGCAGATTTTTTTTTGCAACAAAGACCATATTGCGGGAACGTCTGTAGAATTTTTTGCAGCAAAGACCATGTTGCGGGAACGTCTGTAGAATTTTTTGCAGCAAAGGTCATGTTGCAGAATTTTTTTGTAACAAAAATCGTGTTGCAGTATCTGTTGTTGCGTCTCAGCTCGGGGAGGCGGCAACCATGGATGCCGGTGCTCCTCTAGGACGGCGACGACGTGGAACGACGAACGACGGCAGGCGCGGCTTCAGCGGCGGCATGCGAGCGGTGCAGTCCGGCAGCTTAGAGCGCATGCGCGGCCGATTCACATCACCGCGTGGGGCGGCTTCCAGCATCTACGGCTACTCGCAGGCCGCTGCACCGGCCATCGGCCATGACGCGCTTGTCATCACGGACGAGGTCAATGTTTGGATGAAGAGACACATGTGTATCTGCATGCAAGCTAGGTGTGTAGAAGATGAATGAGTAAAGAAAGGAATGAGTGGCTCTCCCTTGTTAGCTGTGGAGATAAGAAAAAGGATGAGCGGTGATAGACTCAGCCCACTGGGACGTGTGGCGCGCGTATGAGGTGGTGGCGGACGGGTGAGCTCTAATCGGCCGGGTGACGGGAATCTTTTCCCTTTAATAAAAATTAATCAAAACCCTTGATTTTGTGAACATGTTTTTGTAATATAGCAAACATGCCCGGGTGTTGCAACGAGAGAGGAGAAAGAAATATTTGCAATTTAGCAATTCTAGCAACATGTGACACATTTATTTAGGAAATATGCCCGTGTGTTGCAATGAGTGAAACGAATTCTCGCTGACAATCGATTTATTTTTTGCTTTCGGGAAAACATGAATATTTCTTTATTTTAAAAAATGGACATTTTTAATAAAATTGAACATTTTTCTAAAATTACATTTTTGAACACATGATTTAAAAAAAAATATGTAATGAATCCTCTCTTTCGTGACCAGTAGGCAGGTCATGGGATCGAACCCTCCCATCGGCAATTTTATTTTTTGTCTGATCTCCGGGCCTAGGCCTCAGTGCGCCGTCAGGTGGGCTTCCTCAGTTGGGCCAAAATGGGTGGCAAGTAACGAAACCAAATAGCGTACGTGAAATTAATTGAAGCGGGACCAAACGAAACGGACGGAACCATTCCTTTAATAGTAGGTATAGATGTGGCACTTAAAATCTTCAGTAATATGGAACACCTTCTCTAATTATCTGAAGATTTTTAAAAAAAAATCCAATTTTTTTTTAATAACATGAATATTACGAGTTTTGGACACATACATAACACTTTCTCAAAATTTCCTGAAGGTTATTTAAATGTAGAACACTTTCCTACTATAGCAGGAACATTTTTTTCAGATATGAAAGCTCTTTTCAAACTTACCTGAATGTTTTTCCAAATAAGCATTTTTTTGAAAAAAAAAAAGTGGAAGCTTTTGTAAAATTTCAATGACACTGTTTTAATTATCTATGTATATTTTCTAAAATGTGCAAACCTTTTTAAAATAGTAGAATACTTTCCAAATACCATGAACATTTTATCCTAAATAAACGAAATAAATTTAGAATTTCCTCGCCATTTTTTCTAAAATGTAAATGAAATAAAAAGGAAAGAAAAAAGAAAAGAAAATAAATCAGCAAAGCTACGTAGACGTGGACGAGTATGCCTAACACATTAGTTTAACTAGTAGATACCCCGCGCGTTGCTGCGGAAATTTGTATCTTTTGTTGAGCATCTCTGTAGAGCATAACACAAATAATAAACTGGCTATTGGAAGTTTCAAAGGGTTGAGTAAGACTATGAAGAGTCATGTTGTGTAGACAATTAATGTAAACAAAATATTTATCAAGAAATCGATCTAATGAAGTTGTAAACCCCTTATCATACTAAAACGATGGAACATTTATGAATAAAAAACAATGAACTATAATCCTAACTCAGTAAGAAAAACTTGGAAACTTCCTTAGGATAGCTATGTATATATGATGCTCACTTGTTGTAGACAAATGAATTTTGTGTACTGGAACAAACGTTTATATACCATGAATCATTTAGTTGGTGGATTCAATCCACAAATGTAAAAGCATGAAGAGAGCATCTTAGATAAATTGTCACTGGAAACTTAAGAATGGCGGTGTGGAATTTTTCAAACATCACTTGCAATATCTTAAATGATAAACATAGAACTCTAAACCAAAGCTGTCTTGATCTGTACCAAAAATGACCAAATCAGACAATAATAAATTGTGTTATGTGCTCTGTCGGAATCAAAAGCAAAAAAGCAACCTTGAACAAAACTCTACCTGTTCGAAAAAAAGAAAACTCAACAACGTAGCATATCAAAGGCAATTCATAGAGCTCTTGCTCGACAATATTAGGATACTAAGCCCTAGGGAGATGAGTAATAAAAAAATTATAGGTAGTCAAACAATGTATGGGAAATAGCAAGTGAACACATGATGATTATATGTACTCGGGGACAAACAAAATGGTTCTTCTATAACAAAGAAGGTGAAGACAAAAATACTATATCCAGCTACAAATTTGATGCTACACATTCTTCTCTATTCCTATTGCTTGCCTTCTCATCATCAAGTAGGTGAAAGCTAAAAAAAATAACCTGACAATAGTGTATATTATTTCAGCAAAGAGGATTTAGAAATAAATCCACCAACAAAGCCCAGAGTAGCACTGGGCATATCTAGAATGAACTGTAAAACTTGTAGACATATCATGACATCACAAATGTTTTAAACTAATCACCATCCAGTCGTATGTAACCACATCAGAGAGATGGATAGACCTGCAAAAAATGTTTAATGGAAAATAAAAGTCGAGCCAGAAATCTTGCAAAAATACCTTATTTTTAATAATAAAAACTTACAGAATACTACCCTGAGGAACTTTATCTGCAAAATAAGTTGAACCACAAATGAAAATGGCTGAATACAAATCTACTTAAGAGAGAGGAACTTTTAAACAAGTAACGCACAATAAATCTAGGTGGTCAATGGCAGAACCTCCCATGTGCAATACTGTGATGAAATTTTCAAATTCATCCATAGAGAGAGAGAGAGAGAGAGAGAGAGAGAGAGAGAGAGAGAGAGGGATGGAGGGAGGGAGGGAGGGAGAGAGAGAGAGAGAGCTGGGAATGGAGGATTGAGTTGCGCGAGAGGAGCAGATATACGTAACAATGAGCCTCAATCGGTTATGAGAAGATGAAGACCAAGGGGAGGGAAATCCATCAATGCTTTGTGGAGGGCCATCACGGCTCATCCAAGGCGCGTCTTAATTAGCAGGGAGCATCATTCTCGTCCGTGGAATCAAAGGCCCTATGTTTCTCTCTCGAAGATGCTGCGATCAATTTCAGTAGTTAGTGCCTGATCTTTCGCCTCCACATGCAACCGTAACCACCAAGGGCTATCAATAGGTGCATGTTTGGCTCAAAAAAAAAATCAATAGGTGCATGCAGAATTAATGCCCTGAATTTTAGCCATGCCGTTTTGGGGTTCTATAGATTTAAATGCATGCACATAAAATCTAGGGAAGGTTAACCCTGGATTACATTAAATCACATGATTTGTCTCTTGGATTTTTTTTGCTGAAGTGGCATATTTGATGAGGTGGATGGCTGCATGTGACTGCTGATGTGGGTAGGCTGCATGTGTAGAGAAATAAGGTAGTGGGGGGGCTCCTATTTAGATATAGTAGATTGGTCGGTCCAATCCCTAAACTAGTAGGTGGCACAATGCTACCTCACCCTTATACTACTTCGATTGTGAATGATTGGTGTTTTTTATCCTTTTGACTTTAGTTTCATAGGAGCAAATCAGAAAGATTGAAAAACAAAATCAATTTTTTTTTGAGAAACTTCCGATCTATTCATCTTCAATCATGGCAGTACAATGAACACCAGAAATAATAAAAAATGCATCCAGATCCGTAGACCACCTAGCGACGACTACAATACTGAAACGAGCCAAAGGCACGCCGCTGTCATCACCCCTCCCTCGCCGGAGCCGGGCAAAACTTGTTGTAGTAGATAGTTGGGAAGTCGTCGTGCTAAGGCCCCATAGGACCAGCGCAGTAGAACAGCAACCACTGTCAATGAAGAATAGCGTAGATCGGAATGATTCAACCTGAAGACAGACGAACGTGGACGAACTACGACCAGATCCGAGCAAATCCACCAAGGACATATCCGCCGGAGACACACCTCCACACGCCCACCGACGATGCTTGACACACCACCGGGACAGGGGCTAGGCGGGGAGAACCTTACTCCATCTTCAGGGAGACGCCGCCGTCTCGTCTTCCTGAGCAGGACACAAACCCTAACAAACTCGAAGGAACATCTAAAAACATCGCCCTCCCGCCGGCTAGGGCTGGCATCCACCGTGCCACCATGGCCCTAAGACCATTGGAGACGAGGCGGACCGGCGGCAGTGCCGGCGGGAGGCAGAGGAACCCTAGGCTTTTCTTAGGGGAGAAGGCGGCTACATTGATTAATGATTAGTTCTTGAGAAACAGATCCATTTGATTTGAATCATTCCCAATAACCATGAGATGATCATCTTAGGATGATCGCTTTTACACTCATAGCCCCTTTTACAACAAACTTTGTCGGACGCTCACTACGTCAAATAGTAGGTAGATCGCCCACGGAGGCAGCAATGGGCCGCTTTTTCTCCAGTTTTCTTCGTTTATTTGTTTCTTCACGTTCTTTTTCTTTTTTTCTTTACTTATTTTTGGGGGTTTCCTTCACTCTTTCAGTTTCTTTCTTTTTATTTTATTTTTCTTCTTATTCTCCCTATTGCCTATTTTTCTACGAACATTCTGAAAATTCATGTATATTTTTCAAAAAATTGTAAATAGTTTTTAACATTAGTGATATTTTAAAAATTGGATAACGTTTGTAAAAATATGCGAGTATATTTACAAATCTGAGATCATTTAAAATTCCACAAACATTTATTAAATTTTACTAACATTTATTAAATTTGATAATCTTTATTAAATTTTAAACATTTTTTAATTCAACAAGAATTTTTAGAAAATTTATGAACATTTTGGCAAATTCTATGTCGCTTTTTTCATATTTGTTTCTTAAATTCCTTATTTTTGTTTTAATAAAAAACATTAGGAAATCAACAGAAAACTCAAAAAAAAAATCAAGAAAAGTAGAAATAAAAAATCGGCGAAGAAACTAGAGGAGAGGAGCATTCGGTGAGGCGCCGAATGGGCCGGGCCAGATATTACGGGCTGGTCCACTAAGGGCGTGTTCTGATCTTCTCCCGCTCCACGCTTCACAAATTCCTGGAGTGGATTCGAGCCGAACGAAATATCCCCGAGAAGCTAGCTTCATGAAGCTACAAGCGATCGCAGTACAAAAACGCGAAGCACGGTCGGCCCAGCTCCACCGATACGAAAAGCTGGAGTTAGCCAATATTACAATGAAAGTGCCACTGCCAAGTGAAGCTAATCGAATCGGTACGCTCGCCCAAACATATCGCTGGTCATTCCCTCGACCGAATCGCTACAGGGGCTCGTTCCGTCGATGTCTAGCCCAAACTGGGCTGCCTCCAACGGCCCAAACTGGCGCCCAACCAGGCCAGCATCCTCCCAGCTGGGCTTTAGCGATGGGAGAAGCTACGCACGACGCCGAACGCTTGGGAATCGCCAGGTGAAGCAAGAAGCTGGCTTGGGAAGCTGGATTTCTAAAGTTTTGTGAAGTTAGAGGAGATCAGAACACGCCCTAAGTATGTCCCGTTCGTCCGTTTGCAATAAATCCTGGCCGGGCCCGTGCTTGTTGGTTACCGGCCTTTTTCTTGGGCCATTTCCAATTGAACATCGATCAAATAAAAAAGTCTAAAAAAAGTGAGCAGTCGCCCCTTTTTTTTGGATTTTTTTTTGAGCAAAAGAGGGGTTTTCCCTCCTATTTCATTAATGAAACCACCAGAAAAACCAAAAGCCAGCATCTGTTAAGCAGGTCCAGCATGCATTTCTTCGTCAACTCTTTCCTGTTTCAAAAGGCAGCAGAAACAGCCCTTGGTGCAATGTGCATCTGCTAGATTCAGTCCAAATCCCATATATACACTGGTCCTGATACAAGTACGGCGTTAACGCCACGCGTCCACGCACCTGGCTGTCCACGCAAACGATCATTCTGAGTCACCGCCACTCCTGTACCAGTCCATGGTTGAGTTGACACACTAGACACTAGCCTAGCCCCCAACCAAATCGGATTCGAGTCAGCTCTGAGCTGCATGCCAAATTGGACCGAAGAAAAAGTGCAGACGGAGGCGACGACGAAGTGTGAACGACCGGCGAGCGAGACGTCTCCCCGCACCGTGCAAGTCCACCCCCACCAACCGCGCGCCGCCGAACATGTGGTCCGGCCGGCCGGCGTTCTCTATCCAAGTGTGCATCGCTGCAGTTCACTCCAGTGATGACCATCCATCCACAGGAACGGACGGACGCCAGATCGAGCCGCCGGACTTGAACCGCAGGTCCTCGTATTAACTGCCGTCTGAAGCAGGAGGCAAGAACATGGCACATGCGCATGCACGCGACTGGACGAGCGCCAGCCTTCTGATCTTTCCTACTCCTCCGTCCGTCCGACGATCCATTTTCATGCATGCATGGATTCTTGATGGGGCAATCCTTTCTCGGATACGTCCAACCACCACCAGTGAATGCGTAGATAGACATGTCGCGGACAAGCCAGCTGCACCGCACATATGCGGTCGATGCTCCATCCATCTAGCTAGCTGGCCGCACATCGCGGCAGCCGGATCGGATTCCGGGGGGCGGGAGTCGACACTGTTGTCCAGCCAATTCCGGCGTCGAGATCATGGACACCGGAGCACGACAGAAAGTGTATGACAAGTTGATGCAAGGTAGCACGACCGTGCACATGCAGCCATGTATACTTGCACCGGCCGGCGTACGCGACGCGATGCGATCACGTAAGTCCGTCCGTCGCTCTCATGCATCCTACGTAGTACCTTTGACGTGCTACGCTATAGTCATCTGCAGGCTGCAGCTAGCCCCGTTTGTCTCTTTCGGCTCTGTTCAACCTTGTCCGGCTCTGAGCTTGAGTTTCAACTGGGCTGGTGCGCTCCAGCTCTGTTATTGATTCCGTTCCTGTACATCCACACGTACACTCGCGCCTTCTCTGTTCGGCATCTAGCACCAAAACCTTGACCAGAAGTAACATGGGTGCCGTTTTCCTCCATCGGAGATGCAAATTGATTGCCATAAACATCTAGTCTAGTAATGGTAGTCAGCACTCAGCAGATACTACTATAGAACTTTAATGAAGTTTCTAAACATGTACCCTCTCTCTGTAATCTAAAAGTTTTATACTTGATTACAGTGATCTAAAACGTCTTATACTCCCTCCGTCCCAAAATAAGTGTTATTTTGGGACGGAGGGAGTATTATTTACAGAGGGAGTACTACTGTAGTATACACATTTTTATCGCTAGTTAAATTTAAAATTGTGAAAATCCGTGTCCGCCTTACTTGGTGTAGCAAGTATAAGTACCAGTATTTTGCTTGCTTGGAGCGATAATTTATGCATCGATCGTTGGATTCGATCGACATGGATGTGCATGCGTACGTCGTACATGCTTGGTCGTTGTTCAATGTTGACGTTCATCCATTCATGCATGTCTCCGGGCGGCACATGGTATTTTGGTTTCGCCGCCGCGTGCACCTACATACGTACGTGCTTGCGCCACTAGCTAGATTGATGCACACGCCCTCGGACGTACGGTACGTTTCAACGTTTCTGCGGACCGATCGAGGCGGTGAAGTCCACGCAGACGCAGCTCGAGCAGCACCCTGCCCGGCATGGCATGGAATGCCAATTACTAGTGTTAGATCACTGGATCGGTTAGGGTTAGGGATCCACGGTGGAGTACCTTCTCCTTGGCTCGTGGAGCTCGCACCGGTGGCCATGATGGAGGGACAACGGCGTGAGCGCGAGTGTGCGTGGGTGGCGGCGGTGGAGCTTCCAGTCGGCCAAGCGCGACCCTAGATCGGATTGGGGTGTTCGGTGGTGTTGTGGTGCACGATCAACCTCGTGATGCGTGCCCCCGGCACCCCACCTCTTTATATAGCGCTGGCGACAGGGGCCCACCAACCATGGTTTGGTTGGGCGCCCCCGATCAGGGCACGATGCAAGGGCCCGTTCGACCCGTTGGGCTCAAACGGGAGAGAGATCAACCTAACATTCTCCCCCTTGATCTCAACTTTCCTTTTACTTTATACTTTACACTTTACTAGTTTCATCATAGATCAATACATAGAACATGTTTCATCGTCACAGCTCAATTGCCGATAGAATCAGACAGCTACAACATACTTCTCTGTTCTGAAACAAATTCTGTTCCTTTTGGACCTCTCATGATCCAGGAATCATAGGCTTTCCCTTAAACCCATGCCGGCTAAGGGCCAGTTCTTTTGCTAGCTTCTAGAATAAGCTGGAATAAGCTGCCCCCTACCCAGCTTATTCTAGAAGCCCAACCAAATTTATTTTTCTAGAAGCCTACTAATTAAGACTTGACTAGTAGGCTTCTAAAAAAATATTTTTAGTTGGGCTTCTAGAATAAGCTGGGTAGGGGGCTCTACCCAGCTTATTCTAGAAGCCCAAAAAACCACCAAAAGAACTGGCCCTAAGTGTTCCTTGGACACATTGGGTGGTAAGTCTTTCGTAAGCGGATCCGCAAGCATATCCTTTGTCCTTATATACTCGAGACTTATAGTGTGATTCTGGATTTTATCTTTCACAACATAATACTTTATCTCTATTGTTTTGGCAGCATTACTCGACTTGTTGTTGTGAGCATAGAATACTGCGGGCTGGTTGTCACAGTACATCTTTAGTGGTTTGTCAATACAATCTACCACTTTCAAGTCGGGTATGAATTTCTTTAACCATATCGCCTGCCCCGTGGCCTCATAACATGCTATAAATTCTGCATACATCGTGGACGATGCAACTATTGACTGTTTGGAGCTTCTTCACGAAATAGCCCCTCCAGCGAGAGTGAACACGTATCCTGACGTGGATTTTCTGTCTCCCGCAAAATCTGCGTCTGAATACCCTCTTATCTCTAGGGAATCAGATCTCCTGTATGTTAGCATGTGGGCCTTCGTGCCTTGCGCATAACGCAATGCTTTCTTTACCATCTTCCAGTGCTCTGTGCCTGAATTCTCTTGAGTACCCCGGTGACAAAAGCTAAGTCAGGGCGAGTGCACACTTATGCATACTGTAAACTTCCAACAGCCGAAGCATATGGTACTGCTTTCATTTGATCGATCTCGTACTGGTTCTTGGGACATTGGAATTTCCCAAAACTGTCGCCCTTGACTATAGGAGCAGGTGTGGCTTTACTCGCATGCATATTATACTTTTTAAGAACCTTTTCTAAATATGCCTTCAGCGATAGTTCTAAAACTCCATTTTTCCTATCTTGGTGAATCTCTATGCCCAAAACATATGATGCTTCACCAAGGTCTGTTATATCAAAATTTAAGGACAAGAACTTCTTTGTTTCTTGTAGTAGATTAACATCACTGCTAGCAAGCAAGATATCATCCACACACAAGATTAGGAAAATATATTTCCCATTTTTAAACTTTGCATAAATGCAGTTGTCCTCAATATTTTCTTTAAATCCAAAACTTTTAATTATTTCACTAAACTTTAGATTCCACTGTCTAGAGGCTTGCCTTAATCCATAAATAGATTTCTTCAGGCGGCATCCCATATCTTCCTTACCTTCCATGATAAAACCCTTGGGTTGTTTCATGTAAACTTTTTCTTTTAAATCCCCGTTCAGAAATGCCGTCTTTACATCCATTTGATGTAACTCTAAATCAAAATGTGTAACTAATGCCATTATGATTCTGAAGGAATCCTTACATGAGACTGGGGAAAATGTCTCATTGTAATATATCCCTTCTCTTTGTGTAAATCCTTTTGCCACAAGTCATGCTTTATACTTTTCTACATTCCCTTTAGAGTCATACTTAATTTTGTAGACCCATTTACAGCCTACTGTTTTGGCTCCTTTAGGAATATCCTCTAAGTCCCAAACATCTTTGGAACTCATTGATTTCATCTCGTTTTCCATTGCCTCCAGCCACTTTGATGAGCGAGGGCTTCTCATGGCTTCTTCATATGAAGTGGGATCACCTTCCATATGAACTATTTCTGTGTTATAAACTTTATAATCAGTAGAAATAGCTGACTTTTTGGGTCTTGTAGACCTTCTAAGGGCCTCACCCCTAGGCTCATTCTGTGCCTCACCTTCCGGCACATCTTCTAAAAGTGGCTGCTGCACCTCCCTTTCATGCTCAACGACGGGTTCAGTCGGCTCCTGACGGACAGGTTCCGGATCTTCTCCCGTAGTTGTCATGGGTGGAGTTACAACAGGTGCTTGCATCGCAACCTCAGGGATTGTCGATGCAGGTACAACAGGTAGTGAGAAAAATGGCTCCTGAATCATCGGATTAGGTGCATGCACCCTCTTCTCCTCAAGATCGATTTTTCAAACTACCATGCTCCCCCTCATCATTTCGTCCTCTAAGAAGACTGCATGTCTTGTTTCTACAAACTTTGTGTATCTCTCTGGACAGTAGAAACGAAAACCTTTTAATCTATCAGGATAGCCAATGAAGTGGCAACTGACTGTTTTGGAATCTAACTTTACAATATTTGGATTAAACACTTTGGCCTCAGCTGGGCTCCCCCACACCCTTAAGTGTTGTAGGGAGGGCACTCTTCCTGTCCACAACTCGTATGGTGTTTTGGGCACCGACTTGCTTGGTACTCTATTGAGAATGTGAATGGCGGTTTTAAGCGCCTCCATTCATAATCCCAATGGCAAGGTGGAGTAACTCATCATGCTGCGCACCATATCCATAAGAGTACGGTTACGCCTTTCAGCTACTCCATTTTGCTGAGACTCGCCCGGCATTGAATACTGGGCCACTATGCCAGTCTCCTGTAAGAACTTTGCAAAAGGTCCAGGGACTTGGCCATATGGAGTGTGCCGACCGTAGTACTCTCCCCCACGGTCAGATCTTACTATCTTTATTCTTTTATCATGCTGATTTTCAACTTCAGCTTTGAATATCTTAAATTTATCCAACGCTTCAGACCTTTCTTTGATTGGATAAATATAATCATATCGGGAGTAATCGTCTGTGAATGTTATGAATGAGTCATAGCCATCCACACTTTTCACAGGAAATGGTCCACAAATGTCAGTGTGACTGATTTCGAGTGTTCCTGTGCTACGGTTTGCACCCTTTTTAATTTGTTTTACATACTTTCCTTTAATGCAATTTATGCATTGCTCTATGTCTGAGAACTCTAATGGAGGTAGAATATCATTTTTAACTAGTCTTTCTATTCCCCCCCCCCTCGAAATATGGCCCAAGCGACAGTGCCATAATTTCGATGAGTCATGAGTTCTCTTTCTTTTTTTTGTACTTTATCCGACGCGAAAACATGCTCATTCACATTACACACAGAATGCACTTTGTCACGTAGTGATAATAAATAAAGCTCATCGTGTAGGAAAGCAACACCCACATGAGTATTATTAAACCATATGGCACACTTGCCATGTCCAAAATGACATTCATAATTGTCTTTATCCAAACACGAAACACTAATCAAGTTTCTGTGACATGAAGGAACATATAAAACATCTCTAAGCAGAAGCGTGAATCCATCAGCTAACTCCAGGGAGATGTCGCTGACACCTTCAACTTCTGCTTCAACTCCATTGGCAACTTCAATGCATCTTTCGCTTCTTTGCGTAGTCCGCGTCGAATGGAATCCCTTTCTTTGCCATTATTGACTTTAGCCAATCAGGGCAATCTTTCTTATAGTGCCCAGTCTTCTTACAATGGAGACATGTATCTTTGTCCACTGGGAAAGACTTTTGCTGATGCTGATATTGAGCTTTTCCGTGTGGCTTTGAAGGGGAACCTTTGCCATTGTTATTGTAGTTCTTTTTCTTGTTATCCTTCACATAGTTTAGAAATCCACCATGTGAGGTTTTAAGTCTTTCCTCTTCTTGCACACACATGGCTATAATCTTTTTAATGTCCCATTTTTCAGGCGACATGTTGTAGTTGACAACAAAGGTGTCAAACTCTTTCGGCAGTGAAGCCATAACCAGATGAACAAGGAGTGCAGGCTTGAGCTCCAAATCTGCATTCATGGGTTTAAGCTTCGCTGCCATATTGCTCATCCTGAGGATGTGCTCTCTTATGCCATGTCCACCGCCTGTGTACTTTTCTGTCACCAGCTGCTTTAGCAACTGGGTAGCATATATCTTTGAAGAACCAGTGAACTGGCTCTTTATCTTTTCAAGAAACTCCCCTACGGAAGTACACTCTGCAATTGAGCCCACAATAGCGTTCTCAATTGTGTTCTTTATGAAAGCCATGCACTTTTTATTGGCGGTGAGCCACTTTTGGTTTTCGAGGGTATATGACATCTCCACTGGAGCATGATCCCTTTCCTTTTTCGCCCAAGCAGCATCATCATCTTTTGCACCTCTGACTGGCGCTGGTGGTTTGACCGGCTGTGGGGTGTCCACAACCCAGTCCACCTCAGCACAAACGAAGGCTAAGTCAACTTTCTTTCTCCACTCAGTGTAGTTATCGCCTCTGAGGGTTGGAACATCCTTGAGGCAACTCATCAAGTGGAAACCTCCTGAAACCACAATTAAGTGAGATCACAACAACAATTGCATGCATTAATCCAACGTTGGTCAAAATTAAACATACAACTGTTTATGCAATTAAAACTATATCACCGTTGGGCAAAAATAGAAATAAATGCACCTTTTATAACAATAACAAATCATGATCATGTTATTAATAACGTTGGTCATAAAAATAACAGGATCATAATTGTTTCAATAATCACTTTAACATGCTCTTAAAAAATTTAATTTTCACTTTAGTTTTATTTACTTTTAAAAGAGCACTTTTATTTATTTTGCAGCGGAAAAACATGAATAAAAAATTCATGAACTTTTTTCTTTTCAGAGGCATTACTTTTACTTTTCTATTTTCTAAACAAAAAAAAATTTCTATGAATAATTTGAATAGAAAAAACTGTATTAACTTTGCCCAAAAAATACTGGACAGAAAAAAAAGAAAACACAAAAAAGAGAGCGGCAGCCACACCGGCCTAGACCCAGCGCGCGGCAGCGCCTCCCCCTTTCCGGCCCAAAGGCCGCTGCTGTGCTGCACCTGGTGGTTCACCCGGCGGCCTGGTCCAGCGGCCCAGCTGGCCCTCTCACTTTCGGCCCAAAAAGCCCGGGCGGAGCTAGGTTATTGATCTTGGCCGTTGATCTTCATCCAACGGCCCAGCGCGATTATAGCTAGATCAAAACGTGGGGGAGAGAGAGCCCGACCGAAACCCTCGCCCCAGTCGTTCTCGTTCCTCCTCCCCTTCTCGTTCTCTCTCCCGCCGCCGGAGGAAGCAAGGGCTGCGCCCCGGCCGCCCCCCCCCCCCCCCCCCCCGACCGCCGGCGACGACGGCGGATGCCGCCGCGCCGCGCAAGGCCCTTTCTTCTTTCCCTTTCTCTTTGTCGTGCGTGAATCGTGCAAGCTTTGTCATGTGCATAGCACTGCTTTAAAAAGAATTGATCTAGTTTACAAAGAAAATTGGATCGAAAAAACTTTACAGCCCGAGGGGCAGTACATCTTATCAAAGAAAAAAACACACACACACAAAAACCTGTTGACATCATCACCAAGGAGCCGTGTGACTGCCAACACCGCACACGCACACACCGAAGGGTAGTCATTGCCTGATGCCCGAGTTCAAATTAAGGCTTAGTCACGGTGGGAGTAACTTAGACTAGTACAACATGCATATGTTACTACTCCCTCCGGTCCTTTTTACTCTACGTATAAGATTTGTGTCAAGTCAAACATTGCAAAGTTTGACCAAATTTATATTAAAAAATATCGACATCTAAAATACCAAATATATATAATATGAAACTACATTCTATAATTAATCTAATGATATTGATTTGGTATTGTGAGTGTTGATACTTTTTTTTAATAAGTTCGGTCAAACTGGAGATACTTTGACTTCAGACAAAATTTATATGTACACTAAAAAGGATCGGAGGGAGTACCTTCATAGTGGGTAGTGTCATAGGTGTGATAACATCGAGAGATTCATTTATTACTATGTAGAGTCATTTTACATTGGGAACCGCTATGTGATGGTAACATATTTTGTTATGTACTCTATTTGCATCTCTCCTTATTAATTACTTGCCACATCATATTTGTTGTCTATGTGGCATGCATGTTACTTATGTTACTCCCGCTATGAACAACCTAAGATTGGAGAGACTCTCGCTCGTTGAGCATGCCTGAAAGACACGCTCTCTATTATCATTGCCTAAGAAAGAGAGGAGAACAAGTAGTGAATGATTTTCTATACATTGAAATTTGATCTCCGGCCGACGGTGGCGGCGGCCGCGGGCGTCGCTTCCTTCCTGAAGGCTCCGTCGTGGTGTTCCCTTCCCTTCGTGTTGCTCCGGGTGAAAACTTGATCTTCGGGATTGGGCGGTGGCGACAATCCGGTGTCGTGCCCTTCTTGAAGGCACCGCCTTGGAGCCCATGCTTCGTCATTGTCCCGCTTCCCTTCTCGGTGACTAGTTCTCGGGAGGTCCTCGTCGGCCCCAAGTGGGCTCATCTGTAGTGTGCTTGGGGGTTGATTGGGTAGTGTTGCGGTGCATCGGCACCCTTGTATCTTGCCTTGGGTGTGTGTCGTGTGTGGTGGTGGCGTGTTGTATCCGGGTGTTGTATCCTTGGTCGTTACGTTATATATAAAGCGGGGCGGAAGCCTTTTTCGGTATACATTGAAATTTGGAAAGTCACAAGTAATCCAAATGGAGGAATACTTTGTTAGGGCATCTCCAATGCATACCCCCAAAACGGACACAACAAATGTCCGCAGACCGGTACAGACATGGTCCGCGAACATGATGCAAGAGGGAGCCGTCCAACGCTTAATCACAAAAAATCTCCATTTTTCCGGTTGGAAGGAGAAAGACGACATGGGAGGCCATGCATGTGGTTGCTTTTTGTGTTTGTGGTGTGCGGTTGGGAGGAGAGAGAGCGAAGAGATAAAAGATAGGAGGACCACGTGGTTGCTTTTTGTCGATCAAGTGGATGTCCAGACACCCCCATAGCCCCCCCAAGTTGCTGCCCGGATATTGGAAAATGGACATGCGGACTGGTCCGCGGATATATAGGGTCCCTATTGGATTCAAAAGTTGGCAAAAGTGATCCGGACACTACAATCCGGACATATACGTGAGCTTTGAGGGTCTCCTTTGGAGATGCCTCATCAAATCAGACACCCCAAATGTCCGCGGACACATTCAGACGTGTCTGCAAACAACGAATAGTGGCGTGACCATCCAACCCTATGCACCAAATGCTCACCCCCTGTTTTATTTCCGACATCCGGAGCACTTAAAATAATTAATCCTTCATCCATAATCTTGTTGTGCAAGTATTCCAATGCAACAATAATCCAAATATAAGTATTACAATCCAAATATGAAGTTTTCGAATAAAATATTTCAATTTTGAATTTAACTTATGCGGACACATTTTTTTAGTTCTCCTCGCAAAGCGCCGACAAATGCTTAACCAGATCATTCTGAAGCTACTCATGAGTTGGTTAATGTCGATTCTGTTGATGCATTTGAATAAAATCCTCAAACATCGCTGGATTCTGCTATGGAAGTTCAATAGGATCACCCATGCGCTCAAATTTTAAATAGTGGCGAACTTTGAAACCCTCATCCTCTACAATCATGTTGTGCATGATCACACAAGTTGTCATCACCTCCCACGATGTCTCTGGATCCCATATTTTTGTAGCTCCTCGAACAACTGAAAAAACGGGTGTAGAGCACTCTAAATGCCCTCTCCACATCCTTTCTAGCTTCTTGTTTTTTAGCTAAGTACAATATTTTCTCACCGCTTGGCTCAGAGATGGCCTTGACAAAGGTCAACCACAAAGGATAGATACCAACACAAAAATAATAGCCCATGTTACCATTGATGGTATAGGTGCACGGAGGAGCTTGTCCCGCACACAACCTTGCAGACAATGGAGATCGCTGCAGCACGTTGATGCCATTGTGAGACCCGGACATTCCAAGAAAAAGTGGCAAATCTAGAGGTCTTGTGATGCAACTGCTTCAAAAATGATAGTGGGCTTCTTGCAATGGCCCTGACATTGCCCTTGTAGAGCATATGGGCAATTCTTCCATTGCCAGTACATGCAATCCAGGGATCCGAGCATACCTGGCCACCCTCTTGCTTCTGACAGTGCCATTATCCGTATGGTGTTTTCGACAGTTGGTTCTCTCAAGTACTCTGGTCCAAACACCTTGACCACCGCCATTGAAAATTTGACCATGACTTCAAGGCATGTGTTGGGGATATTCCCCACGGTTTGACCCGGCCAGGAGGTATGACCCGGCCCATCACTTGGCGGCTCATGGGTCACCTCGCTTACCGGGTTGACCTGGACGACAAGGCCTAAGGCCCAGTGTGCAACCCGGCAGAAGGCCGGCTCACGGAGAGGCTTGAAGGGCCGGCTCGCAGAGAAGGTCCAAGAAGAGGAAAGTTCCCTGACAAGGGAAGCAAGACCTGGCAAGGGAAGCAAGACCCGGACTAGTATCCGGTTTGTAGTAGAAAAGAGACTAGTTGTAGTCCTACTAGGACTCTACATGTAAGCCGGCCCCTTCAACTTATATAAGGAGGGGCAAGGCACCCCAAGAGGGACAAGTAAGGACAGACAGACAAGTTTTAGACAAGATCAAAGTAGAAGCTCTCGAGATTAGAGGTAGCAAAATAGCACCCTTGTAATCGAGATCACCACAATCAATAGCAATCAAGCAGGACGTAGGATTTTACCTCGATCGTGAGGGGCCGAACCTGGGTAAAACTCGCGTCTCTCGATTCCGACCAACCCCGTTCAAGCTACCACCTAGGTGCGATGGCCTCACCACTAAGTCCTATCACGAGGACATCTGCCATGACAAAACCACGATAGTTGGCGCCCACCGTGGGGCCTCGCACGGTGGTATTGTGTTCTTGGCGGGAGCTCTTCAGGGATCGGGAAGCTCGCGATTGATCGGATAAAGAAGAGCCGGCACGGAGCAATCACTCATGATAACCCGTCATGGGACAACCATGGGGCTTGAGTACACCGTGGATTCAGATTTCAATGGGTCCAATCTTCATCAACCACGACAACCGGTGAAAGGATCGATATGGTTGACTAGAGGGGGGGTGAATAGGCAACTACCAATTTTTAGTTTTTCTTAACAAATTAGGGTTAGCAACAAAATAGGTTGTCTAGATGTGCAACTAGGTGAGCAACCTATATGATGCTAACAATCACAACACAAGCAAGCAAGCACAAGATACAACACAAGTAAAGCTTGCACAAAGTAAAGGTAAGAAGTAACCACAAGTGGAGCCAGTGAAGACGAGGATGTGTTTCCGAAGTTCCTTCCCTTTGAGAGGAAGTACGTCTCCGTTGGAGCGGTGTGGAGGCACAATGCTCCCCAAGAAGCCACTAGGGCCACCGTATTCTCCTCACGCCCTCACACAATGCGAGGTGCCGTGATTCCACTAGTGGTGCCCTTGAAGGCGGCGACCGAACCTTTACAAACAAGGTTGGGGCAATCTCCACAACTTAATTGGAGGCTCCCAACACCACCACGGAGCTTCACCACAATGTAATGTGGCTCCGAGGTGACCTCAACCGTCTAGGGTGCTCAAACACCCAAGAGTAACAAGATCCGCAAGAGATTAGTGGGGGGAATCAAATTTCTCTTGGTGGAAGTGTAGATCTAGGCCTTCTCAACCAATCCCTAAAGAATCAACAAGTTTGATTGGCTAGGGAGAGAGATCGGGCGAGTTTGAGCTTAGGAGCAACAATGGAGCTTGGGGGAGGAAGAGGTAAGTCAACTTTGGGGAAGAGGACTCACTTATATAGAGGGGGAAAAACCAACCGTTATGCACCTTCTGCCCGTGCACAAGCGGTAGTACCGCTCGGGCGAGCGGTACTTCCGCTTGAACGGAAGTTCCTGGCGCTGCGTTCAACTGAGCAGGTCAGGGAGGCGGTAGTGCCGCCGGAGCGGTACTACCGCTCCCACCAGCGGTACTTCCGCTTAGTGCTGAACAACAGCCGGAACCCGCGGTAGTAGAGAAAGGCAGGGCGGTAGTGCCGCTTGGGGCAGTACTACCGCTATTAACTACCGCTCTACTTCCGCTCGAGAGACAGAGCTATCCAGAAGCAAAAAACAAGCGGTACTCGGAGCGGAAGAGGAACGGCGGTAGTTCCGCCGGAGCGGTACTACCGCTCCGCACGAGCGGTACTTCCACTTAGGTGTTAAAGGCCTAGTAACTCTGCGGTAGTGGAGTGGTAGTTTGGGCCGTAGTACCGCCGGAGCGGTACTACCGCTCTACTACCGCCCAGTTACAGAAGCCAAAAGCAAGCAAAAGTGGAGGTAGCACTGATCTGCGGCAGTACCGCTGGAGCGGTACTCCCGCTGATCAGGGCGGTACTACCGCTTAAGAAGCTCTGGAAAGCTCATGCATAGAGGAAGGGTAAGCTCGATTGCCGGGAAAGAACGAGGGTGCAAAATGACTGTGTACGTGTTGATTCCACCCAAACCTTTCCGATGCGGACCCCCTCTTGATAGTACGGTGTTCCTACGACTCAAATCCACCGAAAAAGAAACGCAAGAAAAACACCGTCTTCATAATAGCTCCGAGGGGCACGAATCATCTTGTGCCATATGGTCGATTATGTGAAATGCTCAATGCACACGATTAGTCCGCAAAAGTATTGTCATCAATCACCAAAACCACTAAGGGAGAAATATGCCCTAACAATCTTCCCCTTTTTGGTGGATTGATGACAACACGGGATTTGCACAAAGATAGAACAACATAATATGCAAACCCAACATCTACAAAATATAGACGGGCTCCCCCTAGATGTGTGCACTAATTAAGTATGCCTTTGGAATGCAAAGTACACACACTAGGATCCACAGTCCCCCTATATTTTATAGACCGCAACACTTGCATCAACTACATAAGAGAGATGAGAATGGATGCAAGGAAATAGCATGTGAGCATAAAGATAGGGCACAATATAAATAACATCTCACAAGCTAATAAGGTACTTGACATAAAGATAAAGATAGGGTAGCATATGTCTCACACCATATGATAGGTACTAACGAGAAGGTTCGACACCGAAACAAAAGCAAACCAACGAGAAAGAGTTCACGAGAGAACGAAAACAACAATAAAGAGGACACACTCGTGACTCGGCAAATCCCTAAACTCTCTCCCCCTTTGGCATCGAGACACCAAATGGGCAAAGAGTACTAAACAAGTCCAAGGTGATGAAGAGCCCCAGATCATTAGAACTCCTCGTGCTCATCCGAGCCCTCGTGCTCCTCGGACTCCTCTGCTGCTGCGTCCTGATGCTCCACCTTTGAGTCTGACCACTTGCAGTGCTGTGAGATCCACTCCTCCTCATCTGTGACATGCTCCTCAAAGCCACTAGCGATCTCCTGACCCAGAGCCCTCATCATGGACTTATGATGTGTGCGGGCAGCCTTCTCGGCCACATGAGCTCTATACTGACCCTTGGCCTCAATGCAAAAGAGCTTCTTCATCTTTGACTTGAGCTTGGAAGCCCAAGAAGGGACCTTCTGAGAGGAGGGAATAAACTCATAGTCAGGCTCTGGCTCATCATCCGAGTCAGTGGGGGCAATCTCCTCATCAGGGGCAGCAGGTGCGGTCCCCCAGTTCTCCTTTTGGCGCAAGCTCAGAACCCCATGAGACACCATATGCTCAGTGGGAAGAGCCTCCCCTGGAAACTCAGCAGCCCATGTCTTCTCAATCAATGTAAACAGATAAGGGCCATAGATGGGCACCTTTCGGGCAAGCACGGCAGAACGAAGCTCAAGTCACATGATGTGGGAGATATCCATAGTGGATGTCTTGCCCTTCTCCTTGATGCAAAGCAAGAGAAGATCCACCAAATAAGAGTGTACCTGATCCATGTTCCCAATGCGAGGGCACAGAGTGTTGCGAAAGATACGGTGCATGATGTCCAAGAACGGAATGAGCTCTGTGTGTGTGACCCCCTTGAGAGAAGTCACAGACCTGGAGTAACGGATAAGCTTTGACTTGTGTGTAGGAGCAGTCTCCTTGTGAGGCCAGAGACCAACGGAGTTATCTGCCCCCTCATCGGCAATGCCCAAACAGTCCATGAAGTCCTTCCAATCAACCTTCAATCTTCTCCCACCAGTCATCCATGACATAGATCTCTCCTCATTAGCATGAAAGTGAACGGTGGCATAGAATTGAGCCACTATCTCAGCATCATAGTCCTTGTTGGATGCAATGAAAGGAATAAGGCCCCACTGGTGACAAAGAGCAAGAGCTTCTCCAAAATAAGCTAGGTCCTTCTCCATGTGAGTGATGTCAATAGACTTGACTGCAACATACAAGTTCTTCTTGGCCTTCAGAATATCCAAATAGATCAGAGATTGCTCCTTGGTCCAGAAGGGACGACCAACAACAGCCTCGTCCTGAGTACGGCGATACGGGTTACGCACACGGAAAGCAACAAATTCCTTGGCAGTCATCTCATCTGGAGGAGTGCTCTTCTCCTTCTCTTTCTTCTTGCTGACGGTTGTCTTCACATTCTGCTTTGGAGGGGCACTGGAATTGGCTGCTGCATCTTCAGAGGTGCGATAGCGCTTGGATCCACCATGATGATCCGGGTTCTTGCGGCGAGCCTGATGAGCGGAACTACCATCACCTGGAACCCACAAACACAGAGCGAGGGAAAAGCAGGTGTAAAGCCATTGCATAAGCCAAGAGATAAAAAATGAGTATAGAAGTTAGAGCAAAAATTCAGAAAAATCTACATCCCAGCGGTAGTACCGGGCACAGGAGCGGTAGTACCGCCGTAAGGTAAGCGGTAGTACCGCTGGACACGAGCGGTAGTACCGCTCCAAGCGGTAGTACCGTCCGTGTCCCAGCGATAGTACCGCCCACCCGATAGGAGAACTTCCGCGGATGGATCCGGTAGTACCGGTGACGTAGAATTTCAAAATTTTGGCAAAGACTACTATACCCCTATCTAGCAGTCATTCCACATCCTACTCATGCCTAGATTTAGCCAAAAATCTATGAATACCACATGCATTGCCCTAGAACCAAGATTCAAAAAATAGAACCGTAGGAGAGAAAAACGAGGGCAATACCGGTATCCATGGCAAGAGGAGAGGGTGGGGATCGATCCCACCGGTCGGAAATGGAGAAGACGTCACGGATTCGGAGCGCCGGAGCCGGCCTCCGGAGCAGTTCCTGGTCGCCTGAGAGAGAGAACATGAGAGGAGGGGAAGTGAATGGGCAAGGGGAAGTTAGAACTCCCCGTGCCCACCACTTAACCCCCTTGCGGGTCCTCGAAGCGGTAGTACCGCTGGAGTCGGCGGTAGTACCGCGCAAGCGGTAGTACCAGTCACTTCAAGCGGTAGTACCGCCCCAGTGCTTTGACAGGAGGTCGTTGCACTGCACTCAGCGATAGTACCGTAGGACTGTGCGGTAGTACCGCTTCAGTGGTAGTACCGTGCCTTCCAGCGGTAGTACCGCTTGCGGCCAGAAAAAAACTGCTAGGATCAAATTTGAGAGTGGGGCTTATGCAATTATAAGAGGTTTGAGAGTGAGGGAAGGCTTGGGTTGGAGACAAGGAAACACAGCAAATGGAAAGGAGTACTCCAAGGTCAAAAAGCAACTAAACCACAAGCACACATGGAGTAATCCAACACCCAAAAAGCCTAAGACACGAAGGCACAACTCAAACCAAACGAAGCAAAAAACCTCTCAAAGAGAGGGCGGTGACCGAGGTCACCTATGTTTGAGTCAATTGGTATGGCACCGCGAAGATTTTAACCTTGGGCCCATGACCAAAACTCATCTTTGAAGCACAATTACCATAAAAATGGCTAATGTGAAAGATTTGATCAATTTATGCATAATGGGGGGAGGGAGAGTTCATTGAGAGAACAACACTCCCCCTTTGTCCATGCCTACATCTAGAACAAGATAATCATGATGAATGCGGTGGGGTGTGACGATATTCAAGACACGTTGCTCGAATCAATGATATTTAGCTCATGCCTTAACTCGCGAAATCTTGCTTCATCCAATGGCTTCGTGAAAATATCCGCTAGTTGCTCTTGAGTGCCAACATGAATAATATCAATCTCTCCATGCTTGACGTGATCCCGGATAAAATGATGACGAATCTCAATGTGCTTCGTCTTGCTATGTTGCACCGGATTGTAGGAGATCTTGATTGCACTTTCATTGTCACAGAAAAGAGGCACTTTGTCACAAGTGATACCGTAATCCTTTAAAGTTTGCCTCATCCATAGCAATTGGGCACAACCACTTGCGGCGGCCACATACTCGGCCTCGGTGGTGGACAGAGACACACAATTTTGCTTCTTCGAAGACCAACTTACCAAAGAGCGACCAAGGAATTGGCACCCTCCGGAAGTTGACTTCCTATCCACACGGTCTCCCGCCCAATCCGAGTCCGAATATCCCATGAGATCAAAGCTTGCTCCTTTGGGGTACCATAAGCCAAAGTTTGGGGTATGAGCCAAATATCGAAAGATTCGCTTGACCGCCACAAAGTGACTTTCCTTAGGCGCGGCTTGAAACCGTGCACACATTCCCACACTCAACATGATATCCGGCCTAGATGCACAAAGGTAAAGCAAGGATCCAATCATAGAACGATATACCTTTTAATCCACCGCTTTACCATTGGGATCAATGTCGAGTTGGCACTTGGTAGGCATTGGAGTCTTGGCCGGTTTGACATCTTCTAGTTTGAATCTCTTGAGCATGTCTTGGGTATATTTGGCTTGGTTGATGAAGGTTCCTTCTCTTCTTTGCTTGACTTTGAACCCAAGAAAGAACTTTAACTCTCCCATCATAGACATCTCAAACTTCTCGGTCATGAGTGCGGCAAACTCATCATTGAAAGCTTTGTTAGGAGAACCAAAGATAATATCATCAACATATAGTTGGCATATGAACAAATCCACTTTAACCCTCTTAGTAAAAAGAGTGGGATCGATTTTCCCAATTTCAAACCCACGGTCTTGCAACAACTCGGTGAGGTGCTCATACCACGCACGTGGGGCTTGTTTAAGGCCATAGAGTGCCTTATCGAGTTTGTATACATGATTGGGGAACTTGGGATCCTCCAACCTCGGGGGTTGTTTGACATATACCAACTCATTAAGGGGACCATTAAGAAATGCACTCTTCACATCCATTTGTTGCAACTTAAAATCATGATGAGAAGCATATGCAAGCAACATACGAATAGATTCAAGACGAGCAACGGGAGCAAAGGTTTCACCGTAGTCGATACCCTCGACTTGGGAGTAGCCTTGTGCCACCAATCTTGCCTTGTTTCGAGTGACAACACCGTTCGTATCTTGCTTGTTCTTGAAGATCCATTTGGTTCCAATGACATTATGATTCTCCGTTGGCCTTGGCACCAATGTCCACACTTTGTTGCGCTCGAAGTTGTTGAGTTCATCATGCATGGCTTCAAGCCAATCCGTGTCCTCGAGCGCTTCATGTACCTTTTGGGGTTCAACACAAGAAACAAACACGTGATGCTCACAAAAGTTAGTTAATTGTCTACGAGTGGTTACCCCTTTTTTCAAGCTTTCATAAACATTCTCCAAGACATGTTGTTGATGCTTGAGTTTAGAAGTAATCTTGGCGACACGATGCTCCAATAGCTCCTCCGAAGTCCCTTGAGGAGGATCATCTTGAACATCTTGAGCGTCATCTTGAGCTTGCTCTTGATCATGAGCTTGCCCTTGATCTTGAGCTTGCTCGGTGTCGTGATCTTGATCTTGGGCATCATTTGGTGCATCACCATCATCTTGAGATTGATCTTGCCCTTGATCTTGATCACTTGGTTGTGGGCCTTCGGTTTGTTCTTCGGAAGCATGTGGGTCGATGGTTGGTGATGGCTCCACTTGCGTAGAGCATTGTCCTTCTCCTTCGGCCACAAGGGGTTCCTCAATGGGGAGAATTTGACCAATCCCCATTCTTCTTATGGCTTGGGGAGGAATTTCATCACCTACATCACAAAGACCACTTTGCTCCACTTGGGAGCCATTATTTTCATCAAACTCTACGTTACACGTCTCCTCAATGAGTCCGTTGGACTTGTTGAGGACACGGTAAGCATGAGAGTTTGTAGCATAACCAACAAATATGCCCTCTTGAGCTCTAGATTCGAATTTAGACAAACGTGTACCTTTCTTAAGAATGAAACACTTACACCCGAACACCCGGAAGTACTTGAGGTTGGACTTGTTACCGGTAAGTATCTCGTATGGAGTCTTGTTCAAGCCTTTGCAGAGGTAGAGCCGATTGGATGCATGACATGCGGTGTTGATGGCTTCGGCCCAAAAGTTGTACGGAGATTTGAATTCCGCCATCATGGTCCTTGCCGCGTCCATCAACGTCCGGTTCTTCCTCTCTGCTACACCATTTTGTTGAGGGGTATATGATGCGGAGTATTGATGCTTGATCCCCTCATCACTAAGAAACTCATCCAAGGTGTAGTTCTTGAACTCGGTACCGTTGTCACTTCTAATCATCAATATCTTTGCCTCATGTTGACGTTGAGCTTCGTTGGCAAAGTCGATGACGGTTTGTTGGGTCTCACTCTTCCTCTTGAAGAAATATACCCAAGTGTATCTTGAATAGTCATCCACAATCACCAAGCAATACTTTCTTCCCCCAAGACTATCAAAGGATGGAGGTCCAAAGAGATCCATGTGAAGGAGCTCCAAGGGCCTCTTCGAGTAGATGATAGTCGTGGGTCGGTGAGTCGTCTCATGTAGCTTTCCTTCGATATAAGCACTGCAAGCATGATCTTTGGCAAAGCTCACATTTGTTAGTCCACGAACGTGATCCCCTTTGAGGAGACTTTGCAAAGATCTCATATTGACATGGGCTAGTCGGCGATGCCAAAGCCACCCCACATCAACTTTAGCCATTAGGCAAGTCGCGGTCTTAGTGGGTCGCTCCGAGAAGTTAACCACATAGAGACCGTTCTCGACATGCCCAACAAAAGCTACTTTAAGAGTCTTGCTCCACCAAAGGGCCACGGTATCAAGGTCAAAGAATGTGGCAAAGCCCATAAGTGCAAGTTGACGAATGGAAAGCAAATTGTATGCAAGGGTCTCAACAAGCATGACTTTCTTAATTGATAAATCATGAGAAATTACAACCTTGCCAAGACCCAATACCTTAGATGCTGAGGCATCACCGAATTGAACATGGGTGGGCATAGATGAGCTTGGTTGCACGTTCACCACCAAATGCTTGCTCCCAGTCATATGATTTGTTGCTCCACTATCGAGCAACCATGATCCTCCACCGAAAGAAAACTCCTACAAGAGATCAATGCTTGGTTTTAGGTACCCATTCTTGAATGGGTCCTTTGATGTTAGTAACAAGGGTCTTAGGAACCCAAATAGACCATTCAATATACTCATAATAAGAACCAACAAATTTGGCATAAACATGCCCATCACTAGCACGACATAAAATATAAGAAGGGTTAAAGTCGCCGGTTTTGTTCGATGGAGTGTGTATGTCCTTCTTAACATTACCACCCACCACCTTGTTCTTCTTCTCCTTATGAGCACCCTCTCCCTTCTTGACAAATACCTCTTTGAGAGGAAGAGGTTTCTTGATCTTGTTGTTCTTCTTCTTCTTTGACTTGGTCACAAACCCAAGTCCCTCCTTTGCCACAACTTCCTTTTGATTGCTCAAAAGTTCGTTGAGGTTCTTCTCGCCTTGTATGCAAGTCGCAAGGCCTTTCTCGATTTGCTCTTTCAACTTGGCATTCTCCTCCACAAGATGCTCATGCTCACAACAAGGGTTAGTAGCAATGGCATTATCAATTAAAACGAACGGAGGACAAGTGGCTATTTCCGTTGTTAGCTTCACTTGGAGTTGATCATGAGACTCTTTGAGAGAGCCATGAGCACTCTTCAAAACCTTGTGGGCTTTGTCAAGTAGCTCAAACTCCTCTTTGAGTCTAGCATGGCCAACTCCAAGGTCAACCTTGTCGGATTTGAGCACACGAGTAAGAACTTGAGCATGTTCAAGATCTTTCTTTAGTTGAGTAAGGTCAACGTTGTGTGACTCCTCAAGAGCCAAACGAAGACCTCGCTCTTCCTCAAGAGCAATAGAAAAATCCTCAATCTCATCGGCATAATCATGACTATGGCCTTGCAAGTTAGTGATAGTCTCTTCGTGAGACTCAATGATATCATTAGCCTCACCAAGTTGTTCCAAGAGAGCAACAAAGTGCTTCTTGGTCTCACCTTTGAGCTTACTCAAGAACTTATCAAACTCGTTCTCATCAACCTTTACCATCTCACTGTAGGAGATATGCCCTAGAGGAAATAATAAGTGATATTATTTATCTCCATGTTTGTAGTTAAGTGTATATTCCGTGCTATAACTGCTATGGTTCTCGAGTCTGCAATAACCACGAGGCTCGGAGGAAGACTCATATGCACGTGTGGAATAATAAACGGTAAAAAGTATTCCTAGTCTGGCCTCTAAGACTAGCTCAAGTGTTGCATGATGGTTCTATTTTCCTGATCCTGGGCATGACTATGCTGGCAACTTTGAGGGCACAATGTAAGGAGAACACTTGTGTTGAATCGACCCGAATTGATGTTATGCTATGAGATTCATTCGTCACAAGTTAATGGTTAATAACACAGAAAAGTTAATGTTTGCATAATTACTTAGACCATGAGAGTGTCGAGTTTCTTCATGCTTGCTTCATGAACTTTGGGGTTTGTTAAACGTCATCCGTAACTGGGTGGCTATTACGGCGGCTTACGGGTTCATGGGAAAGTATGTCAAGTAACTTGATAGCTCAAGATTGGGATTTGCTCCTCCGACGATGGAGAGATATCTCTGGGCCCTCTCGGTGTTACGATATCCATCATCATCTGGCCAGACACAATGTGATTTGATCACAGGGATGCCGGAACACGGGAACGAGAAAAGAGAACAAAACCGGTAACGAGGTAACTGGCATTGTGGACAAGTGTTGATCCACGGGGATGCCGATGATTCTCACCTCGGGTATTTGTAACATATCGCGAAGCAATAGGAATAGCACATGGCAACTAGAGGTTCACTCGAATATTCATTCGTGTGGGTATAGGGGTCAATATGGGTGTCCACGGCTCCGATGTTGATCATTGATCGGAAAGAGTTCCGGTCATGTCTATACTTCACCGAACCTATAGGTTCACACGCTTAAGGGTCATCTATCTGCTGAATACTAGACAGGGAGTCTGAGAGAAAGTCACCGGAAAAGTTTCGGAGACAACGGAAAAGTTCCGGAGAGAACACCGGAATAGTTTCGGTGAAACTGAAAAGTTGTTTCAGGGTATTCCATTAAGTCATATTGGTTCCGGCACACGCCTGGAAATTCTTGGAGGGTGCCATAATTGTTCTGGTAACTTCTGGGATTTTTCCAGAGAGAAAAACAGGAAATGTTCCGGAGCAGCCGGAACCGCAATGGTAGCTTTTCGCTGAAGAAAAACATTGTTCTGGAATTGTTTCGGAATGCGTTCAAAATTGTTTTTGTGGGTACTGGAATTATTCTAGGCACACAGAAATAATTTAGGATTTAACGGACGCAGAAAAATGTCTTCATGAATAGTGAAAGTGCTTTATGGATATTTTTTGGAAAGCACCTTTTGGGATATTTCCCAAAAGGCTTCTAGAAGGGCTTGGGGGCCAAGGAAGCCCCTCATGGGGGGGCCCCCAAGGGGTGGCCGGCCAAAGGAGGTGGAGCTCCTTGGAGCTCCACATGCCATCCCTTTTTGCTTTATTCTTTTTATGTAAGACATAAAGTGGGGGTACTTTTGGTATTTTTGAATGCCAACTTTACCCCTTGGCTTTCCTATAAATAGAGGTGGAGGGGTGCTCTCCAAACCTCATCCTTGCTCTCATACACATGCCATGACATTTCTGGCTTCTCTCTCCCTCCCAGCGAAATAGTTTCGTAGAGCCGAAAGGCTGTCTGGGTTCCGGTGGGAACTAGTTCTGGACGGCGAAGCCTTGCCGGATAGATGACACCGTATGTGTGCAACTCTGTAGAGAGATCGTAGTTTCGGTCTTAGTTCAAGAGTGCCTCCCGAAGGGCTACCCGAGTGGCCGTCCGAGTTTTGAGGCTCCTCCCGAAGGGCTGTCCGAGTGACCGTCCGAGTTTCGAAGGTCCTCCCGAAGGGCTGTCCACGACACCGTCCGAGGGACTGTCTGACTGCCTCCCGGAGGGCTGTCCGAGGGGCATTCGAGGGAGTACATCCTTGTGGTTGGGAGGTTGTAAATCCTAGCTGCGGGGATCTGAACCGCCGATCGTCATCGACTCTACTTCCGCTGCGCTACGAGTCGGTAACGAAAAGATCAAACCTTGTATGCAGTCTCCATAGTGTTCCTGGGTTGGTGCGTAGGTCAATTTTTTTTGTTTTCTGCTGTGTTACCCTACACTCACTATCATCCACACAATCCGACAATGAAGGTGTAGTAGTGGTAGTGGTTTTGATGTTGGAGGTTACCTTGTTGATACCTTTGGCCCTGAGGCACTTGGCAATGATGTTTTCATTGGGGGCGCCGAAGAGAGACACCTTGGTTGGGGAAGAGGTGGCAATGGCCACGGTTGCCGTTGCCATTCCTTCACCACTTGTATCTTCATCATCATTATCAGAGATGTACTCTTCTTGTGCCACCAAGCCCTTTTGAGGTATCTTCTTGGTGAAGTTGTTCTTGTTTGAGAAGGACTTGGCCTTGTCTTTGCGGATGAGCTTGCCACCATTGTCCTCCCTCTTCTCATACGGACAATCCACCACAAAGTGACTCACATTGCCGCAATTGTAGCAAGTCCTTACACGTTGCTTGCCCTTTGAGTTGTTCTTGGAGGAGTTGGGCCTTGTGTTTATCTTGTTGCCCCAAAATTGCCTTGACGCAAGAGCCATGTGCTCGTGGTAAGCATATTTGGTGTCTTCGGGGCAACTCTCTTCTTCTTCCTCTTCTTCTTCTTCCGGAATACCCTTGGCCTTCAAAGCAAGATTGGGTGAGGCTTTCTTTGACCGTTGGACATGAGCTAGAGCATTGTCGGCGGTCTTGTTCATGATGTTCATGGCAATAAACTCATCCAACACTTCACTTGAAGACAAGGTGTGGAAGTCCGGTCTTTGACGGATCACGGAGGACATGGCCTTGTTGAATGGCATGATGGCCTTGAGAAACTTGCGCTTGATCCAATTATCATCCGTATCCTTGCTCCCATGATCTTGAAGAGCGACCACAAGAGTTGTCAATCTTCGGTAGAGATCCCGAGGATCCTCATCTTCATTCATCACAAACTCATTGGCCTCATCAAGCACCACTTCAAAGTTGAACCGTTGAATGCTTGAGCTCCCCTTGTACAAAGATATAATGTATTCCCAACAATCCTTTGCACGGGAGAAGGGGCACAAGTGAGCTAGATCTTCGGGAGGCACTGCGGATTGGAGGATGAACAATGCGGAGTGATTGTATTGATTGTCCGCCTCTTCTCTTGGAGTGAGGTTGCTTGGGTCATGTGGGTACTTTTGGTATTTTTGAATGCCAACTTTACCCCTTGGCTTTCCTATAATTAGAGGTGGAGGGGTGCTCTCCAAACCTCATCCTTGCTCTCATACACATGCCATGACATTTCTGGCTTCTCTCTCCCTCCCAGCGAAATAGTTTCGTAGAGCTGAAAGGCTGTCTGGGTTTCGGTGGGAACTAGTTCTGGACGGCGAAGCCCTGCCGGATAGATGACACTATATGTGTGCAACTCTGTAGAGAGATTGTAGTTTCGGTCTTAGTTCGAGAGTGCCTCCCGAAGGGCTGCCCGAGTGGCCGTCCGAGTTTCGAGGGTCCTCCCGAAGGGCTGTCCGAGTGACCGTCCGAGTTTCGAAGGTCCTCCCGAAGGGCTGTCCACGACACCGTCTGAGAGACTGTCTGACTGCCTCCCGGAGGGCTGTCCGAGGGGCATTCGAGGGATTACATCCTCGCGGTTGAGAGGTTGTAAATCCTAGCTGCGGGGATCTGCACCGCCGATCGTCATCGACTCTACTTCCGCTGCGCTACAAGTCGGTAACGAAAAGATCAAACCTTGTATGCAGTCTCCATAGTGTTCCTGGGTTGGTGCGTAGGTCGGAATTTTTTTGTTTTCTGCTGCGTTACCCTACAGTGGCATCATGAGCCGTGCTATGCGTAGATGCAGGTTACGATCTAGAATACATAGAGATGTATGGGTGTTGCACAATATAATTTGTAGTACATGAGTTCTACTGCTGATAATTATTTGTGCGGGTAGCAGATGAAATCTGTTACCTGATGTTCTTGTTGCTTCCCTGGAATTTGCATATTTCTGATCTTGATAGCAACATGGTGGATTTTCAAAGTTCTGGCAATCCGCGATCCTGATTGATCAACGAAGTGCAAACAGTTCATTGAATTCCACCATAGTTGGAGAGAAAGATGAAATTTCGCAGATGAAAGGGCAATGCAGATATGATCTGCACGGGGGTCATGCGTATGACAAAGTTCAGTATGGGTCTTGAGATTTTATTATCTCGTGTTTCATACACCTCGTAAAGTTAATCTAGCGACTTGAATAATCATACTTGATGATGGACGTTGGTAGCTGCGGTTTGTTTGAAACCTTAGAAGCCACGTAAAATGAAATTTTGCATAAACCGATTAGAGGCGTCTAACTTGGTTTTGCAGGATGGTTTGCATGTGCATATGATGTGGTATAGCAGTGCTCATATTAATTTGATTATGTATGAGATGACTATATGATGTAAATTAACATGACCTGCGTGTCATGATTCGGCATGATGGCTGGAGCCATATGATTGTCACTTTAATGACCTGCATGTCAACCTTTTGTAATGCACTTATTTTATTAGCTATAGAGATAGCAATATTATCTGGTGCATCGACAAGGTGGTGTCAAACTTCGCGAAGGTGAACACTGACGCTGAATGCCGAAGACGAAGAAATACAAGACTTCTCCGTCAGAAAGGGCTATACCATATCATGCTATTACGAATTGCCTGAGATGTTTATCCCTTATGATGCACCCTTCTTGATTGCGCAGTAGTCGCTTTTTATTAGGGTGATCTCTCACAAAAATATCAAGTAGTTAGTGTTCTCCCAAGTGTAGCACCGTCACGGCACATATCTTCTCGGTGTGCGTCATGTCTCCATGAGTACAAACGATTAGGGAAGTGTGAGGCGGGTGAGGTCAGACCTCGCAGCGAGATCACTTGGTTGTCTTGACGTTCTGGCTTGATCGTCCTGAGCTCGGAACACGCCCATCGAAAGATGAACAAGAATCACATAGAGATGTGATTGGCAAGTTGGCCTACCGATTAAAATTCTCGTCATCAGTGATGTCCACATCAATGGCGTTGAATTGAAATGCGGGTCTTGTATCACTCACAATCAATTATGAGAGATATTGATTTGAGTGGGAGCGCACTGTAGAATTAACTTGCTTAATTCTCAGTGCAATGAATTATGAACTTTGTCTAAAGTGAAATTTGCATAAAAGTTGTAGAATAATGGCTCGCGTTTCCACCTTCCCTGTTAAAATTGAATAAACTGTTAAATATCTGGTTAAAACTTTACGGTTGGTAACGTAATGTGAGGATTGTCCTCAAAAGTGCCGAGAAGGATTTTGTCCTATCGCATGCTTTCGGTATCCTCCCGCTAATGCTATGGATAATGTGACTCTCGTCCTTCGATCCAAAAACTAAAATTCCGTTACGGTCAAGTGCAATATGTTTGCTTCCATGAGACCCGAACTTCAAAAGTTTGGGATAGCTATGTGATATTCATGGAACTGAAAATCATTTTCAGACACAAACAAAGGCTGAAAGATATGGAATATCCAAAGCAATGTTTGTTTTGCAAACTGTTAGTAAAAGTGTTTACTATGCATTTGACTAATAACAGAGGGATCCAGTAGAACGCCTACCATGTGATGAAGGTGAATAAAACAACAACCTTAAGAGAAAGGAAATATCCAAAGGGTGTTAGTGTGACTTACACACCTAGGAAGTCCGGGGCTAACGCCACTCTTCAAATTGGTGCTTCTTCTGAGAGTAGGAGAATTACTGGAAGTAAAACTGTTAGAAGTATAAAGGCAAAAAGAGAGAAGACTGGAATATCCAGCTCATGTATGAAAGTCATACAAGCTATTGATGTATAGAAGGCTGGTCAAGGAAATAGTTCTTGGGAATTATGATTAAACATGTTAATCACTGATTCTTGGGTATTGTGAGTTGATCACAAAGATACCCGCTCGATTGCATTCTGCTGCGACTCGATGCAAGAACTACTACAGCCTAAAAGACTTGCCGGAGTGAGGTTTAGATATGCGCTGGGAACATAGTAAAAGTTGCTATACTCGGTACATTACCTATGTATTTATTTTCATAATTCATTTTAGAGTTTTTATACACTCTAGCCCATTGCATAAAGTATCTTGCAAGAAGGTTGTTCATAAGAGAACTTTTGATGTTCGGTGTTATGAATAACATAAGGGCCATGCTTCCATCATGGATGGGATGTATGTTATGAATATTGATAATAATATATTACCTCTGAATTTACTTTCATAATTCATTTTAGAGTTTTTACACACTCTAGCCCATTGCATAATGTTTGTTGCAAAAGGGTTGTTCATAAAAGAACAATTATTGTTCAGTGTTATGAATAGCATAAGGGCCATGCTTCCATCATGGATGGGATGTATGTTATGAATATTGATGGTAATATGATACATCCATAACACTGACGCTAAATGTCGCAAGACTAAAAGAATACCACACATGTGTGGCACTGCATTTGGTCACATTGGAGAAACCCACATGGAGAAATTCCATAATGATGGATTTTGAAGTCGTTTGATTATGTATCATCTGACACTTGCAACTTTCCTCCGAAAAGTGAAGTGACTGAAATACTGTTCATAGGCCATAAGGAACGAGGAACGAACTTATTGGTGATCATACATTTTGATGTATGTAGTCCGATAAATGTTGTTGCTGGCAGTGGATTTGTCTATCTTCTGAAATGACTCAAGTAGATATATGGATATTTACTTGATGAGACGTAAGTCTGGATCTTTTGAAATCATTTGAAAGGTTTTCAAAAATGAAGTAGAAATTATTGTAACAAGAAAAATATGTTTCTGCAAACTAGATTGCCAAAAGGAATATTTGAGTTACAAGTTTAGCGAATGTCTGATGAGTTGTGAAAAGAGTTTCATAACTTACACCTCCCGGAACTCCATTGTGAGTGGTACGTCCGTGAAGATGTAATCAAACCATTTATGACATGGTAAGATCAAAGATGACATAAATCAATTTGCCATTATCCCTTTTAAAAGTAATGCTTTAGAGACTGCGGCTTTTACACTGAAAAGAGCGCCATCAGGTCTGTTGAAATGACGCCATGGTATGGTACGCCCAACCATGCTCTGTCTTTTCTTAACATTTGGAATATGGGGCTTGTGTAAAATATTTACAAACCTATTCCAAATCAGACAAGTACTACTTTGTAGGTTATCCCAAGTAATTGGAAATTCCTCCACCACTATACCGAGGCAAAAGTTTTGCCACAAAAAACCGGTATGCTTTTGAAGAAAATGGTTCTTGCAAAAAGGTGAGTGGGAGAATAGTGCAACTCGACGAGATAACAGTATCTTTGTCATCAGTTCAATGGAAAGAAACCTTGGAAGTAATTCCAGAGTTTCCTACTGCGACTGATACGGAAGCCTCTACATGAGATGTATGGACTTCGGTCAAACTTGCAACTGAACCACGTAGGCAAAACTCGTGCAAACCTCTCAGGTGCACAAGCGAGATATTGTTGTTAGAGAACAGTATACCTACGATACACAAGGAAGCGTTGATGGGCCCTGACTCCGGAATTGGCTAAATGCCAATATAATCCGAAATAGTTTCCATACAAATGATTCAAGATTATATCTTGATAAACCTTTCGAAAGACTTAGAGTCTAACGAACATTAATGGAACTATAAACTGATGTGGATAAAATGTTTTATCCATAAAGCTCGACTTGTTGCAAATAACAAGTTCAAGGAGTTGACTACGATGAGGTTGTCTCACCGTAGCGATGCTTAAAGTCAGATCGGGTTAAACTAGCAATTAATACATATTTCAATCTTGAGATATGATACATGGATGCCAAAAGGATTTCCATCTGATGGAAATGCAACCTAGGACTTGCATGTGGTACAGTCCAAGGTATTTTGTCAATCCAGAGGATGCTAGTAAGTATGCAAACTTCAGAGTTCCAGCAATGGATAGAAGAGAGCAAAATGGAGTTGGTATCTTCGTTTTTGATGAAATAGTCAAAAGAGTTTGTTTTCATCAATGGATAACGAAGATGCTTGTGGTTTCAAGAAAGTAAATGGGAGCATAATAATATTTCTATAAACTTTGTGTGTTTGACACATTGTTGATTCGAAATTTCTTGACACGAATTAGGACTTCATTAAAAATAGTTTTTCGATGAAGTGCTTGGGCTAAATAGCCTTGACAATAGGCATATTTATCTACGAGATAGAATTGCCTAATAGGCTAAAGCCAAAAATACATAATGACAAGATGCTAAAACTTTGTAGCATTAAAACGCCAAGGAGTGATTCTTGCCGAAGTCACATGGAAAGGGTTTTTGCAAGACTCGGTGTCCCAAAACACTGATGAGCGAAATACATGATGGAGATTCCACACACTTTCGTGTTTGGATTAATCATGTATTCCATGGTATGTAAAACAACCAGATATGTCCAGTACTCCCAAGGAGTTGCGAGTATAGATACCATAGTGATCAAAGTACTGATCATGGGACAACAGTGAAAAATGTCATTGAGTACTGGAGTAGCGCTGATGACATGTTTTCACGCAAGCAGAGATTATGAAGTGCTCGTTGTAAGTAATTGCATCGATACAGTCTTCATCAATACTCCATGCGATTTTCGATTTATGTTAAGGCTTTTGTGTAATACACGATATGGTGGCATGGTGTTTGGAAATCGTTCCAAACAGGTTACTGTGGCGAATTCTATAACAAAGGCTAAGTATGTTGCCACTTTCAAAGCGACATAGAAGATGTTGAATCGTACAGTTTGTTCATGAACTTAGTATGATTCCAAGATGGCTTTGGTCAATGGAACACTATTGAATATAGTTGCTCCGTAGCTCAGTCTGAGGAATCAAGGTTTGACCAATGATTCACATTTATACGAAGCCAAGTCCACACAAAATATGAATTTTGTGAAAGCGTGAAAATGCGAGGATATGCCAAGATACACACGGAGCTGAAGTTGTTAGATCCGTCGGACATCAGGCTATACCACAAGCGAAGCATATTTACACCGGTATGCCATAGGTGTAAAGTGCATCAGCATTGACTGGATTATTGACTCTAGTGCAAGTGGGAGTCTATAGGAGATATGCCCTAGAGGCAATAATAAGTGATATTATTTATCTCCATGTTTGTAGTTAAGTTTATATTCCGTGCTATAACTGCTATGGTTCTCGAGTCTGCAATAACCACGAGGCTCGGAGGAGGACTCATATGCACGTGTGGAATAATAAACGGTAAAAAGTATTCCTAGTCTGGCCTCTAAGACTAGCTCAAGTGTTGCAAGATGGTTCTATTTTCCTGATCATGGGCATGACTATGTCGGCAACTTTGAGGGCACAATGTTAGGAGAACACTTGTGTTGAATCGACCCGAATTGATGTTATGCTATGAGATTCATTCGTCACAAGTTAATAGTTAATAACATAGAGAAGTTAATGTTTGCATAATTCCTTAGACCATGAGAGTGTCGAGTTTCTTCATGCTTGCTTCATGAACTTTGGGGTTTGTTAAACGTCATCCGTAACTGGGTGGCTATTACGGCGGCTTACGGATTCATGGGAAAGTATGTCAAGTAAATTGATAGCTCAAGATTGGGATTTGCTTCTTCGACGATGGAGAGATATCTCTAGGCCCTCTCGGTGTTATGGTATCCATCATCGTCTGGCCAGACACAATGTGATTTGATCACAGGGATGCCAGAACACGGGAACGAGAAAAGGGAACAAAACCGGTAATGAGGTAACTGGCATTGTGGACAAGTGTTGATCCACGGGGATGCCGATGATTCTCACCTCGGGTATTTGTAACATATCGTGAAGCAACAGGAATAGCACACGGCAACTGGAGGTTCACTTGAATATTCATTCGTGTGGGTATAGGGGTCAATATGGGTGTCCACGGCTCCGATGTTGATCATTGATCGGAAAGAGTTCCGGTCATGTCTATACTTCACCGAACCTATAGGGTCACACGCTTGAGGGTCATCTATCTGTTGAATACTAGACAGGGAGTCTGAGAGAAAGTCACCGAAAAAGTTTCGGAGACAACGGAAAAGTTCCGGAGAGAACACCGGAATAGTTTTGGTGAAACTGAAAAGTTGTTTCAGGGTATTCCATTAAGTCATATTGGTTCCGGCACATGCCTGGAAATTCTTGGAGGGTGCCAGAATTGTTCTGGTAACTTCTGGAATTTTTCCGGAGAGAAAAACCGGAAATGTTCCGGAGCAGCCGGAACCGCAATGGTAGCTTTTCGCTGAAGAAAAACATTGTTCCGGAATTGTTTCGGAATGCATTCAAAATTGTTTTTATGGGTACTGGAATTATTCTAGGCACACAGAAATAATTTAGGATTTAACGTTCGCAGAAAAATGTCTTTGTGAATAGTGAAAGTGCTTTATGGATATTTTTTGGAAAGCACCTTTTGGGATATTTCCCAAAAGGCTTCTAGAAGGGCTTGGGGGCCAAGGAAGCCCCTCATGGGGGGGGGCCCAAGGGGTGGCCGGCCAAAGGAGGTGGAGCTCCTTGGAGCTCCACATGCCATCCCTTTTTGCTTTATTCTTTTTATGTAAGACATAAAGTGGGGGTACTTTTGGTATTTTTGAATGCCAACTTTACCCCTTGGCTTTCCTATAAATAGAGGTGGAGGGGTGCTCTCCAAACCTCATCCTTGCTCTCATACACATGCCATGACATTTCTGGCTTCTCTCTCCCTCCCAGCGAAATAGTTTCGTAGAGCCGAAAGGCTGTCTGGGTTCCGGTGGGAACTAGTTCTGGACGGCGAAGCCCTGCCGGATAGATGACACCGTATGTGTGCAACTCTGTAGAGAGATCGTAGTTTTGGTCTTAGTTCAAGAGTGCCTCCCGAAGGGCTGCCCGAGTGGCCGTCCGAGTTTCGAGGGTCCTCCCGAAGGGCTGTCCGAGTGACCGTCCGAGTTTTGAAGGTCCTCCCGAAGGGCTGTCCATGACACCGTCCGAGGGACTGTCTGACTGCCTCCCGGAGGGCTGTCCGAGGGGCATTCGAGGGAGTACATCCTCGCGGTTGGGAGGTTGTAAATCCTAGCTGCAGGGATCTCCACCGCCGATCGTCATTGACTCTACTGACAAGGACATGTACTAGGGATAGGGTAATAGGCCTGACCTATAGACCCTACCCTAGGACACCACACATCTTACACTGGGCCCCAGGGCCAGATCAACAACCCAGAATTCAGCAGACTGACATTCACTCGGAGTCCAATAATCCACTCGGAGTCCAATAATCCACTCGGAGTTCTACAAACCACTCGGAAGGCAAGAGTTCACTCGACAGACTCGTTTCACTCGGAACACCCAAAAGTCACTCGGCCAGAGAAGACCAGGAGTCTCCAGGAGTGCAACGGTCGGGACGCACATTCTCCTGTATTAATTGTCATCAATATGCCCGTTACCTGGCGCACTTATACCCCTCTTAACTCCCTGTAATGGCTGGCGTTCATGGGAGGGCTGGCGAGACTATATAAGCCGCCCCCCTGCTCCATTCCAAGGGTTCGCAACCTGTTGTAATCATACACTCAAGCAATACAGCTCCAGAGCACCGAGACGTAGGGCTATTACCTCCACCGCTGAGGGGCCTGAACTCGTAAATCCGAGTGTAACACCTGCGCCGTAGCTAGGCTCTGCCCTCTCATTCCTACCCCCACACACTACTGTCAGACTTGCACCCATGACAGTTGGCGCCCACCGTGGGGCAGGCGTCTAGCGACTTCCGGCGTAGTTGCATTTTTCCGATCATCACCATGGTTTCCGGCGGCGGACTTACTCTGGGCGGCGAGATCCGTTTCGGCGTCCTCAGCTTCATCGCCGACGATTCGGCGTGGCTCCAGGAAGCCCCGCTGGATGTCGAGGTGTTGCCTGTCCGCGACACGGCGCACTTCCGTGCGAGTTCCTTTGGCGTCCTTCTTTGGCAACCGTCGACTCCCTATCAGTCGACTTCTTCGCTCCCCACCAACCATCGTCGCAAGTGCTCCGGACGCTCGCGGCTTCAGTGGTGGATCAGGCACGCGGTGGCCCTTTAGGTCGCGGCCCCGCAAATCACGGCGATCGAGCCCGATGAGCCTATCTTTGATCTGTTTGCCTCCGAGTATGAGCACTCGGAAAGCGTATCCGTGTGCGAGAGCAGCGATCCCGCTGCAGAGGTGCTGATGGCCGATTCCCCGCCCAGTCCACCTGGGTTCGGCCGCGGTGGCGCGGAGAACGATGACCCGTTGCACACTGATCTCGGCGGCGGCAGGGACCGGCGGGACGGCGAGTACTCCGAGTACAACCCCCAACCTCTCACTCGGCTGCAGAGAGAGGAACTGCAGCGCAGGACCGAGCAGGCCCTCCGGACGCCCATCGTTGGGACGACACCCGAGGCTCAGGCTTTGGAGGCCGTGCGCCAAGCCAACTTGGCTGAGCGCAATCGTCTGGAAGCGCTCCAGAAGTCACTCGACGATCGCACCCGCAGACAGCACCAGCCCAGTTCCAGTCGGCGGTAGCGGCAGTTGTTCTCGAATGATCGACAGCAGAATTTCCAGGTATTCTGCACTCCCGTCCAGAATCTGGCGGCGGCCACTCGGATAGCAGATTCCATCGAGCCATCCCGGTCCGAGGCGGGGGAGGGTCTTCGGCAGATCCGGGCCCTGCTCAAGGCGGCTGAAGAGCAAAATTCGGCAGTATCTCAGTCGCGCAACAGGATACACAGCAGATCCATTCGGGCTGACACCGTTCAGTCGGCCCACAGCCCAGTGTCTCCCAGGAGAAACAGGCACTCGCCTCCGCGGCGAAACGACCAAGACCGCCACCGAGACCAGCACTCGGGGCAGGGTCACAGTCAGAATACGCCTCCGCGGCGTCAGGATGATCATCGCCACATGCAGTCGCCCCCTCCGCGGGATGGCTCGTACGCGCCCCGGCCGTACGACGCCAGGCGTCCTTACGGCAATGATCGGAGGGCCAGCCCTCCCCGTCATGGTGACAGTTATCACCAGAGAGAGCCAGTCAACTACCGTGACCCGCAGTTCAACGCGAGATCCGTTCTCGCTCAGAACCTGGTCAACAGAGGCAGAGCTCAGAGAGAAAATTTGGACAGAGATCATCCGAGTGGAAGTGGAGCATTCGTCTCCGGGCCCGAGTGTTTCAGCAGAGCCATCCGGGCCGCTGACATCCCGCCAAACTTCAGATTGGTGGCTGGAGTGAGCAAGTTCACCGGTGAGTCCAAGCCAGAGACTTGGTTAGAGGATTACCGAGTGGCTGTGCAGATCGGAGGAGGAAACGATTACGTGGCTATGAAGCATTTGCCATTGATGCTTGAAGGGTCCGCCCGTGCCTGGCTCAATCAGCTCGCTCCAGCCAGCATATACTGCTGGGAGGATTTGACCCGAGTGTTCATCAAGACATTCGAGGGCACATGCAAACGCCCGGCTAGATTGTCTGAGTTGCAGCACTGCGTGCAGAAACCGAATGAAACACTGAGGGAGTACATCCAGCGGTGGACAACCTTGCATCACGTGGTGGAGAACGTTACAGAACATCAAGCCGTCTGTGCCTTCAAGGCAGGAGTTAGATATCGGGAGCTCATCCTGAAATTCGGTCGGTCAGGAGCTTTGACCATGAGCCGAATGATGGAGATAGCCACTCGGTACGCAAATGGAGAAGAGGAAGACCGTCTCCGTAACGGCAAAGGGAAAACCAGCGAGCCCAACCCCGGAAACAGTAATCCCAGTCGGAAGCTGAAGCGCAAGGCTGATGGTTCGGCTCAGGCCGAGGCTGCCGCTCTGGCCGGTCAAGCCAAGAACAAGGGGAAAGCCAAGGATAAATGGGTCCCAAAGAAAAAGAAAGATCAGTTGGGCAAAGATGTCCTCGATTTACTGTGTCACATCCACACCAGAAAGGATGAAGATGGCAATGTGATATTGCCCAAACATACCACTCGACAGTGCAGACTGTTGATCCAGCAGTTCTGAGAGGACCCGTCGAGTGAGAAGAGCCCAGAAGACGCTGATGATGGAGACAAAGATGAACCCTTCCCCAGTGTCAACGCAACCCTGATGATCTTTGCAGATGTAGAGAGCAGGAGCCGATTGAAAGTCATCAATCGAGAAGTGAACATGGCAGCGCCGGTGACGACAAAGTTTCTGAACTGGTCGAAGACTCCGATCACCTTTGATCAGTCGGATCACCCAGCCTATATTGCCACCCCTGGGCGGCAGGCACTGGTGGTCGACCCAGTCATGGGAGGCGTCCGACTACGCAAGGTCCTCATGGACGGAGGGAGCGGACTAAACATACTGTGCGCTGACACTATGCAAGCAATGGGCATTCTGATGTCCCGACTCAGCGAGAGCAGCATGCAGTTCCACGGAGTGATCCCCGGCAAGAAAGCAAAGTCACTCGGGCAAATCGCCCTGGATGTGGCCTTTGGAGACGACAGGAACTTTCGGAAAGAAAGGTTAACCTTCGAAGTAGTCGACTTCCGCAGCGCATATCACGCCATCCTCGGTCGGCCAGCGTATGCACGTTTCATGGCCCGTCCATGTTATTTGTATCTCAAGCTGAAGATGCCGGGCCCCAAAGGTGTAATCACAGTGACTGCCAGTCGACAGCGCGCGGAAGAGTGTTTGCAGCAAGGGTCCAAGATAGCCGATGAGCAGATGGCCATGGTGGAGCTGGAAGAGTACAAGAAGAACGCCGATCCGAGTGATCTGCTGCGCTCAAAGAAGCCAGCTGCAGAATCTGCATTTCAGTCGGCCGGCGACACGAAGCCTGTGCACATCCACCCAGAAGATCCCAATGCTGTTCCCACCAACATATCAACAACACTCGACAGCAAATAGGAAGAAGCGCTCGTCCAGTTCCTCCGTGAGAACTGGGACATCTTCGCATGGAAACCATCTGACATGCCGGGTGTACCCAGGGAGCTGGCTAAGCACCGTTTGCGAGTCGACCCAAAGGCGAAACCTGTGAAGGAGCATCTCCGTCGCTCTGCTACACAGAAGAGGAAGGCCATTGGCGAAGAAGTTGCTCGGCTCCTCGCAGCCGAGTTCATCCGTGAGGTGTACCACTCCGAGTGGCTCACCAACGTCATCATGGTCCCTAAGAAGGACAAGTCTCTTCGAATGTGCATTGATTTCAAGCACATCAATCGGGTCTGCCCCAAGGATCACTTCCCACTCCCCCGCATAGATCAAATCGTAGATTCCACTGCGGGTTGTGAGCATCTGTCTTTTCTGGATGCGTACTCCGGGTACCACCAGATCCGACTGTATGGGCCAGACGAAATAAAAACTGCCTTCATCACCCCATTCGGGTGTTTCTGCTATATCACCATGCCATTCGGCCTCAAAAATGCCGGTGCCACTTTCATGCGCATGATCCAGAAGTGTTTGCAAAAACAGATCAGTCGGAATATTGAGGCGTACATGGATGATATCGTGGTCAAGTCCAGAAAAGGTTCTGACCTGCTGGCTGACTGAGCTGAAACTTTCGCAAATCTGCGGAAGTATGACATCAAACTGAATCCAGCAAAGTGCACTTTCGGAGTTCCTGGGGGCAAACTACTCGGTTTCCTCATTTCCGAACGAGGGATAGATGCCAATCCTGAGAAGATTGGGGCGATTGTATGAATGAAACGTCCAGAGCGTCTTCATGATGTACAGAAGCTCACGGGTTGCCTTGCAGCTCTGAGCCGATTCATCTCCCGTCTTGGTGAGAAGGCACTGCCCCTGTACCGATTGATGAAGAAATCTGATTCGTTCAAGTGGACTGCTGAAGCACAAGCAGCGTTTGTCGAGCTCAAAGCCCTGCTTTCCACCCAGCCGGTGCTTGCCGCTCCGAATGAAAAGGAGCCGTTGCTTTTGTACATCGCGGCCACTGGTCAAGTTGTCAGCACTGTCCTCACAGTCGAGCGAGAAGAACAGGGCAAGGCTTACAAAATGCAGCGCCCAGTTTATTATATTTCTGAAGTTCTGACTCCGTCCAAGCAGAGGTATCCTCATTACCAGAAGCTCGTCTACGGCATTTATCTGACTGCGAAGAAAGTAGCCCATTACTTCCAGGAGCACTCTGTGTCAGTCGTCAGCGACGCCCCACTGTCTGAGATCATGAACAATTGGGACGCGACTGGTCGAGTAGCGAAGTGGGCTATCAAGTTCGAGGCAAAGAAGGCGATCAAATCCCAAGCATTAGCCGATTTCCTAGCCGAGTGGACTGAACAACAGCAACCGACTCAGAGTCACCCGGAACACTGGACCATGTTCTTTGACGGATCCAAGATGTTGAATGGTTCAGGAGCTGGAGTTGTGTTAATATCCCCGAAGGGCGATCGTCTCAGATATGTTCTGCAGATTCACTTTGATTCCTCCAACAACAAAGCCGAGTACGAAGCGCTCCTCTATGGTCTACGTATGGCCATTTCACTCGGCGTCCGGCGCCTGATGGTCTACGGAGACTCGGATCTAGTTGTGAACCAAGTGATGAAGGAGTGGGACATCAGAAGCCCCGCTATGACAGGATACTGCAACGCAGTGAGAAAGTTGGAAAAGAAATTTGAAGGTCTGGAGTTGCATCACGTTCCCCGAGCCAAGAATCAGGAGGCAGATGATCTGGCAAAAATCGGGTCCACTCGGAAATCCATGCCCAGCAAGGTTTGCCTCGAGCATTTACGTTCCCCGACTGTAAAGGAAGATCCCTTCACAGAAGAACTCCCGCAAGCGGTCAGTCCGTCTGATCCGACTGAGGTTGAAATCCCGGCAGTCATTGATTTGGTAATGGAGGTCCTAGCAATCACGCCCGAGTGGACGGTGCCTTACATCGCATACCTGCTTAGGCAGGAGCTCCAGAAGACGAAGCTGAGGCCCGCCAGATTGTTCGCAGATCCAAAGCCTTTGAAGTGGTCGGTGAACAGTTGTACAGAAAGAGCGTCACCGGTGTGACTCAGCGCTGCATTTCTCCGGAAGAAGGTCGACTGCTCCTGGAGGAAATTCACTCGGGAACTTGTGGGCACCACGCGTCCTCTCGAACAATCGTGGCTAAAGCTTACCGAGCCGGTTTCTTCTGGCCCTGTGCCAATGAAGCTGCGCAGGAGATAGTCCAACAATGTGCCAGGTGCCAGTTCTATGCGAACTTATCCCACAAGCCTGCGTCTGCTCTGAAGACCATTCCACTCATTTGGCCGTTTGCAGTTTGGGGACTCGACATGGTAGGTCCCCTCCGGACGGGGGCGAGTGGATTCACTCATTTGCTGGTTGCTGTCGACAAGTTCACTAAGTGGATCAAAGCCAAACCCATCAAGAAACTAGACTCTCGTACGGCGATCAAGTTCATGAAGGAGATAGTATTCAGATACGGCATGCCCCACAGCATCATCACTGACAATGGTTCAAACTTTGACTCGGAAGAGTTCAGGACATTTTGTGCCGACCAGGGCACTCGAGTCGATTATGCATCTGTGGCACATCCGCAGTCGAATGGACAAGCGGAGAGAGCAAATGGACTGATACTTCAAGTGTTAAAGCCGCGACTCATGCGCGATTTGGATCATGCAGCTGGAGCCTGGGTCACCAAATTGCCATCGGTTCTTTGGGGCTTGAGGACGACCCCTAACAGGTCCACCGATCGTACTCCCTTCTTCATGGTTTACGGAGCCGAAGCCGTCCTGCCAAGTGACTTGCTCCATAATTCACCCCGAGTGGAACTATACTCTGAAACAGAAGCAGAGCAAGCACGGCAAGACGCTGTTGATCTCTTGGAGGAGGAAAGGGAGATGGCTCTGATCTGTTCAACTATTTATCAGCAAGATCTACGACGTTTTCACAACAGACACGTCCGAAGTCGGACCTTTCAGGAAGGAGATCTTATCCTCCGAGTGGATCAACAGCGACCACACAAGCTTGCTCCCGCGTGGGAAGGCCCCTTTATCATGTCAAAGGTTCTGCACAATGGAGCATACCGCCTGTACAACCTTCAGAAGCAAGCAGACGAGCCCTGTGCTTGGAATGCAGATTTGCTGCGATGATTTTATACTTGATGATGAGATGTAATAAAAAGTACTCGAGTGACATTTGATGAATAAAAGCATGACTTTTTCAGTTCCACGTTGAAGTTCGCTCGTACGCATTCTCTGGATTACAACCCCTAGTGGGTGTATGCCGTTCAACTTAGCTGCAAACCAGTTTTTGCCTAAGTTAAAAACTACTCCGAGTGAAGAGCAACCCTCTCACTCGGGGGCTTGGCTGTGGACCAGCTTTCGCCCAAGTTAAACGCTACTCCGAGTGAAGAGCAACCCTCTCACTCGGGCGCTTGGCTGCGGACCAGCTTCCACCCAAGTTAAAAATTACTCCGAGTGACGAGCAACCCTCTCAATCGGAGGCTTGGCTGCGGACCAGCTTCCGTCCAAGTTAAAAACTACTCCGAGTGAAGAGCAACCCTCTCACTCGGAGGCTTGGCTGCGAACCAGTTTCCGCCCAAGTCTAAAATGCTACTCTGAGTGACGAGCAACCCTCTCACTCGGGGGCTTGGCTGCGGACCAGTTTCCGCCCAAGTTAAACGCTACTCCGAGTGAAGAGCAACCCTTCTCACTCGGGGGCTTGGCTGTGGACCAGCTTCCGCCCAAGTCTAAAACGCTACTCCGAGTGACGAGCAACCCTCTCACTCGGGGGCTTGGCTGCGGACCAGTTTCCGCCCAAGTTAAATGCTGCTCCGAGCGAAGAGCAACCCTCTCACTCGGAGGCTTGGCTGCGGACCAGTTTCCGCCCAAGTTAAACGCTCCTCCGAGTGAAGAGCAACCCTCTCACTCGGGGGCTTGGCTGCGGACCAGCTTCTGCCCAAGTCTAAAACGCTACTCCGAGTGACGAGCAACCCTCTCACTCGGGGGCTTGGCTGCGGACCAGTTTCCGCCCAAGTTAAACGCTGCTCCGAGCGAAGAGCAACCCTCTCACTCGGAGGCTTGGCTGCGGACCAGTTTCCGCCCAAGTTAAACGCTACTCCGAGTGAAGAGCAACCCTCTCACTCGGGGGCTTGGCTGCGGACCAGCTTCCGCTCAAGTCTAAAACGCTACTCTGAGTGACGAGCAACCCTCTCACTCAGGGGCTTGGCTGCGGACCAGTTTCTGCCCAAGTTAAACGCTGCTCCGAGTGAAGAGCAACCCTCTCACTCGGGGGCTTGGCTGCGGACCAGTTTCCGCCCAAGTTAAACGCTACTCCGAGTGAAGAGCAACCCTCTCACTCGGGGGCTTGGCTGTGGACCAGCTTCCGCCCAAGTCTAAAACGCTATTCCGAGTGACGAGCAACCCTCTCACTCGGAGGCTTGGCTGCGGACCAGTTTCCGCCCAAGTTAAACGCTACTCCGAGTGAAGAGCAACCCTCTCACTCAAGGGCTTGGCTGCGGACCAGTTTCCGCCCAAGTTAAACGCTACTCCGAGTGAAGAGCAACACTCTCACTCGGGGGCTTGGCCGCGGACCAGCTTCCGCCCAAGTTAAAAATTATTCCGAGTGAAGAGCATCCCTCTCACTCGGAGGCTTAGCTGCGAACCAGTCTTCGCCTAAGTCAAAACCCAGTTCAAAGATGCGAAAAACTCGAAGGAAAGCATTCGATTAACTCCAGAAGTTCAAAAGTGAATACGAGTACGCGGGCCCAAAGCCCGAAAGAGTTTAACGATTACAATTCCACTCGGCATACCGAGGTTAATGGATGAGACTTAAAAGTTTTTTCATGCCCCTGTAGGGCTGGCTGGTTCGACGAAGACATCCAAGTCGATTCCGTCTGCAATCCGAGTGGCCGCTGCGATGAACGTCTCCATGAAGTCCTCAAACTGGAGTTTCTTCGTGTTGGCAACTTGGAGAGCCTTCAGTTTCTCCTCCTTAACCTCCTTGCAATGCACTCGGACCAGGGAGAGCGCCACATCGGCCCCGCAGTGAGCAGCCGACTTCTTCCACGCTTGCACTCGGCTGGGAATGTCGTTGAGGCGAGTCATCATGGCCTCCAGATCGGTGTCGAGGGTGTCTTCTGGCCACAGCTCCTTGTCGATTCTGCCGAGTGCACCCCGCAGACGGATGATATACCCTTGGACGTCTTCGATGCGGGTTTCCACCCTCAGGATGCCCATAGCAGCCTTATCACCGACGAGTGAAACGGAAGGATCCAGATCCTTCTTGATTCTGTCAGTTTCCAGATCGAAGTCTCGGCAGTACTCTGCGAAGAAGAAAAGAGGAGAGTTGAACATCAGCATGCAAGAAGTTCACTCGGAGAAAAGTTGAAATGCGCTTGGTCGATATAAGTTACCTGCAAGCTTGGTGTACATCTCCTTCGTGAACTCCTCTATGTACTTCTCCAGGGCGTCCTTCTTCTCGATAAGCTGGGCAACCTTCTCGTTCAGGGTCTTCTTCTCTTGCTCATAGACCTCCGCCTGGGCCTTGAACTTGCCATCCCACTCGGTCTGCTGTTTCTTGAGCTCGAGCACCTCCTTCTTCAGCGATGTGTTCTCTGCTTCAAGCTTCCCGAGTGAGGCCAGCTTCTCTTCGGCAGCCTTGGTCTTTTCCTTCGCCACTTTTTGAGCCCCCGCCAGCTCGTTGTCTTTACTCTCGAGTGCCTGCTTCATAGTTTCTAAAGAAACGGAGGTTCTGAGCCGCACTTGGAGTTGATGGTTTTCACTACGCACGTCTGTCGAGTGAAGTCACTCGGTTCAAGGAACGGTGAGAGATGGAAGCAAAATGCTCGGTAATTGGAGCTTACCTCCCATGGTCCTGAGTTTTGCCTGAGCGCACGCCGTGTTCCTCTTCTCCACCTCCAAATCAACTCGGAGTTGAGCCGTCTCCTTCTCCAATGCCACATACTGAGCCCCAAGCTCGCAAGTTTTCTGAAATACAAGAGAGAACAGTTAACGTCAAGGAATATCCTGAAGTACCATTCGACAAGGGAAGAACAAGCTTGATCAGTATCAGATCCTAAGTTCTAAGACTCCCGCCGACTGCCCGCAGTCGACGGCAGTCTCGGGGACTACACCCAGTGGGTGCACTCAGCGTGCCCCCACTGGAATGGTATCCACTCGGAACGGTCCGCCCGATCCGAGTGACGGCCAAACACAAAAAAAAAAAAAATTAGGTGCCCAGAGATCGACACTCCTGGAAGGAACAAGCTTGACCAGTATCAGATCCTAAGTTCTAAGACTCCCGCCGACTGCCCGCAGTCGATGACAGTCTCGGGGACTACACCTAGTGGGTGCACTCAGCGTGCCCCCACTGGAATGGTATCCACTCAGAACGGTCCGCCCGATCCGAGTGATGGCCGAAAGCAAAAAAAAAAACAACAACAAAACAGAGTCTAAGTTCTAAGACTCCCGCCGACTGCCTGCAGTCGACGGCAGTCTCGGGGACTACACCCAATGGGTGCACTCAGCGTGCCCCCACTGGAGCGGTATCCACTCGGAACCGGTCCGCCCGGTCCGAGTGACGGCCAAACACAAAAACACCCAGTGGGTGTACCAGATACTTTCCAACTGGAATTCCTACCGAAGAAAAAAGACTTGGAGATCGACTTACAAGAGCACTTACTCGAACGTTCTCCTGGAGAGCAGCACTGGCATTGTATGCCAGCTTGCTAGCTGTGCATGCCTCCTTGAGCCTCTGGGTCATCAGTTCCGCCTGGATCATCGCCTCCTTGCTGGCCCCAGCTTGGTCCTCCGGCACCTTGTATAGACTGAAGATGTTGACAGGAGGTGTTAGAGCCGTAGCCAGGGCAGTTGACAGAGCCGCGACAGAACCAACCCCGGGCTGAGAAGAACCCTGCCCCGGAGGCACGGTCATGGCAGGTGCAGGAGGAACTTGAGGCACTCTGCTCGGCGGCGTCCTCTGTGTGGTGGCCTGGGGATCAGTCAGAGCTGCAGTTCCCTTCTCGGCATCCTTCCGCGACAGCTCTTCATCATCATCTCCGACATGGATGACCTCTGCAAGCACTACGTTCACTCGGCGCAATCAGTCGCAATGCACAATTCAATCGAACGAATACATTTCAGTCGAATGACAAGTTGCAGTAAAAATGAAGTTATTGTTACCTCTTTGAGAAGTGGCCACATCTGCCATCTCAGCTTCGGTGCGATCCCCATCAATCTGCATGGGAGACGTCGTCGAGGTTGCAGCACTGGTTCATAAGATGCACTCGGTCAGAAGAATCACAAAAGTTAAGCAAAGACAGAAAAGAAAAGCTGAGAAGAATACTCACGTTGAGGCGACAGGCACAACGACCGAGATTCGGGGCAGAGCCTTCCGAGGCTTGGGGGAAGCGACCTTGGGCTGCTTGGCGGCCTTCTCAGTCAGCGCAGGCGTCGGCGTCCGAGCGCGCTTCGGAGCCTTAGCACTCGGAACCACTTCCTTCTCCAAGCCTGCACTCGGATCCTGGGCTCGTTTGGAGCCGTGCTCGTAACCCAGCTCCAGAGAAAGAGAAGACTCATCATCGTCGCTGCCGTCCGAGTCCTCACTTTCCTCCTCGCTGTCCTCCGCGTAGCTGCCCCCGGCGCTGCCATGCTCGCTCTCGGCACCTCCGACAAGTTGTTCTCCATTCGGCACTGGCGATAACATCCTTTGGAATTCCTGCAAGACACAAAGATCAGAGACAGTCGGTTCAACCAGATTACTCAGTTCATTCGGAACACTTGCGCATAAGTGATTCACTCGGAAATGCATGTCATACCTCCAGCGGCAGGTTGTTAGCGTCGTAGGGCGGGATCCGTCTCGACCCTCGCGGATTGTCACGTGCGCCATTGATGCATTTGATCCACTGTTCCACGTTTTTCTCCTCGACGTCTTCCGGATGCACTCGGGTCGGATCACTGGGTCCCGTGTAGAGCCACATGGGGTGAGCCCGCTCCTGCAGCGGCTGGATTCTCCGACTGAGAAATACCTCCAGAAGGTCTAGGCCAGTCAATCCACCCTGAATCAGACTAACCACGGCAGTCATCAAGATCCCTACATCCGTCTTCTCCTTTTTATCAACTGTCAGCGAAGGAGGAGACTGAATCCTCTCGGTCGTATAAGGAGGAAGACCAGTCGATGAGCCCGAGCATGGCAGGTCATTGCAGTAAAACCAGGTCGACTGCCAGCCCCTCACCGAGTCGGGAAAGGACATGGATGGGAATGCGCTCTTGCCCCTCATCTGAATACCTAGGCCACCGCACAACTGGATCACGTGCGTCCTGCCTCCGTTCGGGTCAACCTTCTTAACCGATTGAGATCGGCACGTGAAGATATGTTTGAACAAACCCCAGTGTGGCGGACAACCCAGAAAGTTTTCGCACAAAGAAACAAATGCGGCGAGATACATTATAACGTTCGGAGGCAGATGGTGGAGTTGAGCACTGAAGAAGTTCAAGAATCCACAGAAAAAAGGATGGGGTGGCATGGAGAAACCTCGCTCCACGTGCGTGGTGAGAAGCACTCGCTCCCCGGGGCGCGGCGCGGGCTCGATCTCTCCCTCCTCCGGCAGCCTCCATGTCCCGTCGCGGACCAGCCCGTCCACGACGAGCCCGTTGACGTCGTTGAGCGTGGTGGTCGGCGGGATCCAGTCGCCCTGGATCCACCCGGGTGGGAGCACGGCTCGCAAGCTCGAGGCCTTACTTTCCCTCGCCGCCTTCTTCGCCTTCTCGAGCTTGGCGGTCTTGTCCTTCGCCATCGCCGCTGAACTCGCAGGCACCGAAGAGGATTCGCGCGGAGCGGGTCGCGAGAGAGTGGATCGGGTGGATTGGGGGAGTTGAGAAAAGGGGATCTGTCTCTCTTTCTCCCTCTCCGCCACGGCCGCCTCTTATATCGCCGCCCGCACCGCTCCCCAATCCACACTGCTGAACGGCGGGCCCGCAGATCTCCTCAAATCGTGCCGCCAAAGATCCAGCGGTACGTGCGAAAAGTGGGGCGAAACTCGAGGCGTCACGCCCCACTTTCCCCACTCACTGCGCTGCAACCGTTTACGCGCGCTCAAGTGTGGTTTCAAATCCCGCAAAATCTGGAGTCCGGCAACCCGATTGCCTTCACTCCAAAGACGTGCCGCGTTCGCTCGGATCTGCTCTGGTGCACGGCATATGGCTACTCATTTCACTCGGATGGGAAACTATCACTCGGATGGAAGCTATTCACTCGGACAGAAACTACTCATCCGGATGAAGACCACTCATTTCACTCGGACATCGTATGGTCCGGAATCCGTCAAGGTGCGATGCAAAGACAAGGGCGCCTAATGACCAGTTAGAGTTCTTGAGCGCCCCCGTAGCACTCAACTCATCTGGAAATTCGCCTTGACTCGACCCGCCTAACCTCGACCGATTCGGGGGCTAATGACGAGGACATGTACTAGGGATAGGGTAATAGGCCTGACCTATAGACCCTACCCTAGGACACCACACGTCTTACACTGGGCCCCAGGGCCAGATCAACAACCCAGAATTCAGCAGACTGACATTCACTCGGAGTCCAATAATCCACTCGGAGTCCAATAATCCACTCGGAGTCCTACAAACCACTCGGAAGGCAAGAGTTCACTCGACAGACTCGTTTCACTCGGAACACCCAAAAGTCACTCGGCCAGAGAAGACCAGGAGTCTCCAGGAGTGCAACGGTCGGGACGCACATTCTCCTGTATTAATTGTCATCAATATGCCCGTTACCTGGCGCACTTATACCCCTCTTAACTCCCTGTAATGGCTGGCGTTCATGGGAGGGCTGGCGAGACTATATAAGCCGCCTCCCTGCTCCATTCCAAGGGTTCGCAACCTGTTGTAATCATACACTCAAGCAATACAGCTCCAGAGCACCGAGACGTAGGGCTATTACCTCCACCGCTGAGGGGCCTGAACTCGTAAATCCGAGTGTAACACCTGCGCCGTAGCTAGGCTCTGCCCTCTCATTCCTACCCCCACACACTACTGTCATACTTGCACCCACGACATCTACTTTCGCTGCGCTATGAGTCGGTAACGAAAAGATCAAACCTTGTATGCAGTCTCCATAGTGTTCCTGGGTTGGTGCGTAGGTCATTTTTTTTGTTTTCTGCTGCGTTACCCTACACTCACTATCATCCACACAATCCAACAATGAAGGTGTAGTAGTGGTAGTGGTTTTGATATTGGAGGTTACCTTGTTGATACCTTTGGCCATGAGGCACTTGGCAATGATGTTTTCATTGGGGGCGCCGAAGAGAGACACCTTGGTTGGGGAAGAGGTGGCAATGGCCACAGTTGCCATTGCCATTCCTTCACCACTTGTATCTTCATCATCATCATCAGAGATGTACTCTTCTTGTGCCACCAAGCCCTTTTGAGGTATCTTCTTGGTGAAGTTGTTCTTGTTTGAGAAGGACTTGGCCTTGTCTTTGCGGATGAGCTTGCCACCATTGTCCTCCCTCTTCTCATACGGACAATCCGCCACAAAGTGACTCACATTGCCGCAATTGTAGCAAGTCCTTACACGTTGCTTGCCCTTTGAGTTGTTCTTGGAGGAGTTGGGCCTTGTGTTTATCTTGTTGCCCCAAAATTGCCTTGACGCAAGAGCCATGTGCTCGTGGTAAGCATATTTGGTGTCTTCGGGGCAACTCTCTTCTTCTTCCTCTTCTTCTTCTTCCGGAATACCCTTGGCCTTTAAAGCAAGATTGGGTGAGGCTTTCTTTGACCGTTGGACATGAGCTAGAGCATTGTCGGTGGTCTTGTTCATGATGTTCATGGCAATAAACTCATCCAACACTTCACTTGAAGACAAGGTGTGGAAGTCCGGTCTTTGACGGATCACGGAGAACATGGTCTTGTTGAATGGCTTGATGGCCTTGAGAAACTTTCGCTTGATCCAATTATCATCCGTATCCTTGCTCCCATGATCTTGAAGAGCGACCGCAAGAGTTGTCAATCTTCGGTAGAGATCCCGAGGATCCTCATCTTCATTCATCACAAACTCATCGGCCTCATCAAGCACCACTTCAAAGTTGAACCGTTGAATGCTTGAGCTCCCCTTGTACAAAGATATAATGTGTTCCCAACAATCCTTTACACGGGAGAAGGGGCGCAAGTGAGCTAGATCTTCGGGAGGCACTGCGGATTGGAGGATGAACAATGCGGAGTGATTGTATTGATTGTCCGCCTCTTCTCTTGGAGTGAGGTTGCTTGGGTCATGTGGGTAGAAGCCTTGCTCGATGATTCTCCAAAGATTTGTTGAGCTGTGATTCAAATGAGACTTGATACGAAAAACCCAATTAGCAAAATCACCCTTCACAAGTTTAGGAGGAGGACCAAGGTTGTTAATATGCGGTGTAGGGACCGGTCCTCCATAGACCGGGGGAGGGGGAACCGAGGCATAGGTTCCCGTCCCATTCTTACCATGAGGGGAAGAGGTTTGAGTGCCTTTAGCCGCTTCCTTGCCGGAATTGGCCTCCGACACCGATGCGGTGGGATTAACCACAAGCAAAGGATCGGGAGTAGACTTCAACCCCTCAAGGAGTTCTTTAAGCATGGACTTGACCTCGGCCGTCATAGACGTCTTAAGTGAAGCCATAGCTTCATTTAAGTCGTCTCGGGTGACCGAGTTCAACTCCACGGCCTTGGGCACTTCCTCATCCCAATCCCCGTCGTCAACCATACTCTTAGGGTGGTGAAACCCTTAATAAAGAGACGAGGCTCTGATACCAATTGAAAGGATCGATATGGTTGACTAGAGGGGGGTGAATAGGCAACTACCAATTTTTAGCTTTTCTTAACAAATTAGGGTTAGCAACAAAATAGGTTGTCTAGGTGTGCAACTAGGTGAGCAACCTATATGATGCTAACAATCACAACACAAGCAAGCAAGCACAAGATACAACACAAGTAAAGCTTGCACAAAGTAAAGGTAAGAAGTAACCACAAGTGGAGCCGGTGAAGACGAGGATGTGTTTCCAAAGTTCCTTCCCTTTGAGAGGAAGTACGTCTCCGTTGGAGCGATGTGGAGGCACAATGCTCCCCAAGAAGCCACTAGGGCCACCGTATTCTCCTCACGCCCTCACACAATGCGAGGTGCCGTGATTCCACTAGTGGTTCCCTTGAAGGCGGCGACCGAACCTTTACAAACAAGGTTGGGGCAATCTCCACAACTTAATTGGAGGCTCCCAACACCACCACGAAGCTTCACCACAATGGAATGTGGCTCCGAGGTGATCTCAACCGTCTAGGGTGCTCAAACACCCAAGAGTAACAAGATCCGCAAGGGATTAGTGGGGGGAATCAAATTTCTCTTGGTGGAAGTGTAGATCTAGGCCTTCTCAACCAATCCCTAAAGAATCAACAACTTTGATTGGCTAGAGAGAGAGATCGGGCGAGTTTGAGCTTAGGAGCAACAATGGAGCTTGGGGGAGGAAGAGGTAAGTCAACTTTGGGGAAGAGGACTCACTTATATAGAGGGGGAAAAACCAACCGTTATGCACCTTCTGCCCGTGCACAAGCGGTAGTACCGCTCGGGCGAGCGGTACTTCCGCTTGAACGGAAGTTCCTGGCGCTGTGTTCAACTGAGCAGGTCAGGGAGGCGGTAGTGCCGCCGGAGCGGTACTACCGCTCCCACCAGCGGTACTTCCGCTTAGTGCTGAACAATAGCCGGAACCCGCGGTAGTAGAGAAAGGCAGGGCAGTAGTGCCGCCTGGGGCGGTACTACCGCTATTAACTACCGCTCTACTTCCGCTCGAGAGACAGAGCTATCCAGAAGCAAAAAACAAGCGGTACTCGGAGCGGAAGAGGAACGGCGGTAGTTCCGCCGGAGCGGTACTACCGCTCCGCACGAGCGGTACTACCGCTCCGCACGAGCGGTACTACCGCTCCGCACGAGCGGTACTACCGCTCCGCACGAGCGGTACTTCCGCTTAAGTGTTAAAGGCCTAGTAACTCTGCGGTAGTGGAGTGGTAGTCTGGGCCGTAGTACCGCCGGAGCGGTACTACCGCGCTGAACTACCGCCCAGTTACAGAAGCCAAAAACAAGCGGAAGTGGAGGTAGCACTGATCTGCGGCAGTACCGCTGGAGCGGTACTACCGCTGATCAGGGCAGTACTACCGCTGATCAGGGTAGTACTACCGCTTAAGAAGCTCTGGAAAGCTCATGCATAGAGGAAGGGTAAGCTCGATTGCCGGGAAAGAACGAGGGTGCAAAATGACTGTGTACATGTTGATTCCACCCAAACCTTTCCGATGCGGACCCCCTCTTGATAGTACGGTGTTCCTACGACTCAAATCCACCGAAAAAGAAACGCAAGAAAAACACCGTCTTCATAATAGCTTCGAGGGGCACGAATCGTCTTGTGCTATATGGTCGATTATCTGAAATGCTCAATGCACACGATTAGTCCGCAAAAGTATTGTCATCAATCATTAAAACCACTAAGGGAGAAATATGCCCTAACAACCGGTGCAGATCTTTCATTGTGTCGCTAAAAGTTTTGAGTCCCCTACAATTAGCACTCAAGCGCAGAACACGCATCGAGTCAAAGAAAAGTCGGATGCCTTTTCCGTGCCACATCGACTCGCTGTAGGAATTCCCTAAAAAAAAAAAGAAGAAGAAGAAGAAGAAGAAGATGACTCGCTGGAGGAATCTGAGCCGGCCACGGAACAAAATAGCGGTTCGCTCCTGCTTCATGTTGAGAGAGCAAAATCAATTAGTTGGATCAATTCCCAAGGCAATTTGGCTAGTTGCCCTTGCATGGCATGGAAAGTGCTACTCACGTGCTCTCCCTTCCTATCCTAGGAGGAGACAAAAAAAAGGAAAAGTCTGAGTCCTCGGGTATGGTACAAAGCAGGTTCAATTGGAGGAAGGAACAAAGATACAAAACCCGATCGAAGCAATAAAAAAAATGAGGGAAGCAGAGAAGCATCAGCGCGTAAATCACTCTATACTATTCATGACATGGAGGAAGGAAGACTTGAGAATTCATACCTCAAAGAAGGAAAAAAGAAAAAGAGGTACTGGTCTGGCTGCATGCAGTTGATACATCAACTGTAGATTTATCTGAGATACCGAGATCAAGTCTGGCCGCGCTAACAGTTGCCTGCGCCACACTGAGCTGCCCGGCAAACAAGCAGCTCGCCATTCATGTGGTCCGGTTTTCTTCAACACGGCGTGCTAAAAAAAACTATCAGGTTGCATGGTCCTCACGTGAGCAACAAAAAAAAAGGGTGGATCGATCTGCAACAAGAAATACTATGGTGAGTCTCATCAATCGGACATCCCGGTGGACGTTGCGCACAGATCATCTGTCTCCCAAATAAATCAGGTGCTGTCCGTCCAGTCTTTTTTATTAGCACATATTAAATCATTCAAGAACAATTACTTGGCCCGTATTATTTTTATACGCAGGACAAAAGTTCACTATGAAGATAATACCATACCGCGGAAACGGAGCGTATGCCAGCATCATCCTACACCGGCGTCCGCCCGTGCCGTACCGCCCGACGAACAGGCGCGCAGGCCGTCGTCCCTGCGGTCCAATCTACAATGAAACCCGGAGACCGTACCAGCGCCCGCTCGCCCGAGCTGCCCAACAGACGCGCGCAAGCCGCCGCGGTCTGGTCTACATCAACACATCGGGGCCGCGCCCGCTCGCACGAGTTGCCCAACGGACACGCGCGCGAGCCGTCGCCACTGTGGTCCAGTTTACAACAACACACCGAAGAGTGCCAGAGTCCACTCCGTCGACCGGCCCACACCAAGCTATCTGGCATAACACGCAGCTCACCATCTTGCGGTCTGGTCTAATTCACTACATCAAAAGAAATAGAAGAGTCAGCCATGGAGGAAACGTCCCCGAAAGAGCAAAGAGAGCCGGTCTCAGTAGAGCCGGCAATTCTAAAGCCGGCAGCGAAGAAACAGAAAAGAGAACGGCCCTGGAGGAGCCAGGAGAGCCGGAACAAGTGAGAATAGCAAGGGACGAGTCAAGAGGCGTATGAACTCCATTTGGGCAGAAATGGCTATGTTAAACGACATATGCCGAGGACAAACGACGAGCATCGCGAAGATCATCAACTCGCCACATCGCCTCTGGCTTCAATAAATTTCATCTTTTCAGCTGTCAGCTCTACGCCAGTTTATGCCACAGCCAAGTATAAAGAATCTCAAGCCAACTCCTCGAGTCGACTTAAGACTCGGGGGCTACACAGACATGACTCGGCAGATTTGGCTGGTTTCAACAAATACAAAAACCCTGGGTCGTTGCAGGGAAGACAATCCGGTCCCGGGCGCTGCTGCCTTATTGGCGAAAAAGTAAGGGTTGCCAAAGAGGACTAGCTGCCATGATGCGCAGTTCAAACATAGGTATCCTGCCTCATTGATGAAAAAGTAAAGGTTGCCAAAGAGGACTAGCTGCCACGATGCACAGTTCAAACATGGGCATCCTGCCGTATTGGCGAAAAGAAAGGTTACCAAAGAAGACTAGTCGCCATGATACGCAGTCTAAACATCGGTATCCTGCTCAATAATGATCAATGGAATAAAGTCGGCTTATCTGGACCCCAGATGTTTTGCAGTAGTAGCATTGTCTCCTGTATATCCTATGCTGAGCTTTTCCATGACCATATGGTTACTTGGGGGCTTCCAACTCATCGAGTTTAGCTTACAAAACCCTTTTAACCCGGCAAAAAACCAAACTTTACTTGGTTAAACCTGCCTGTTAGCAAGATGCTACTCCGAAAAGGTGACCCGGTGTACGCCTGATGAGTCAATCACAGAGGTGACCCTGAACTCATCAGAGTTAAAACACTAGTTGGTCACGTGAGAGCCGGCTTTCAGAGAGCTAGGACAAACCAAAAGAGGCGAAAAGCCTGCTTCACCGAAGCAAATCAGACTCGAGCCTTGAAAGCCGGCCTTATGTCGTGCCTCGAAAGCCGGCGTTTTTATACTCTGTTATCATACACATACATCATCATACATTCCATCATCATACATTTCATCATCATACAATGCATCATATATACATGTCTATATTTGTTTATGTCGTAGGAGCCGGTTTTCAAACCGGGTTACATTATAACTCTGCAGGAACAAACAAATCTTTGATAGCCAAAATGACCAGGTCTTATATGGTTTATCAAAACCAGTTTTAAATAACATGGCTATCAAAGCCGACTTTGAAACAATCACGGGTACATATTTACTACATCTACAAAACCGGATTACAATTGAGAGTCGGGTCTTCATCATGGTTTATCATAACCAGTATTAAATGATTGAGGTTTTCAAAGCCGGCTCAGAGAGATGGCTATTCTTTCTAAATCCAAAACGCCGGCTTACAGTAAGGAGCATGGTGTAATAAATTACCAGTCGCAATTCACAAATTTGGATTATTCCGATGCTGCAAATGAGAACAAAAGTTAAAAAAAGATATCATGGCAAAGATCATGGCAATCGGATTTATCAAAAGCAATGAAATATGAAGTGTTATGCAAGGTAGCACTCTTGATGGATTTAGCAACAAGTTCAGCATTGATATGCAAAGCACTCAACAACATCATCCAGACTGTCTCTCAATCTCAGAAGAAAAAGTAAGTTCTGAGTCACCGCAGGCACATGACCCGACACTTGGACGCTAAAGTGGATCTGAGTTTATTCTACAATAGAAGGAATAGTCCCGAGTCGCCGCAGGCAATACGACCCGGCACTTGGGGGCTACATTGTTCAAATCAAGATTACATTCAGTATGAAAGTCCCATGTCGCTGCAAGCATGCACCACGCCACTTGGGGGCTAATGCATTGTCATTTTAAACTACTTTCATTGAAGACCCGAATCACTATTAATAGTAACCCGGCCCTTGGGGGCTACATTTATTGACTCTACAGATAGTTCAAGTTCCAGATTGATGAGAACAGCTAACCCGGCCCTTGGGGGCTACACTATTTTCAGCTATATATCTACAAACATCAAAAGCTAAGTTCAAGTCCCAGGTTGCTGCAGGCAAGATAACCCGGCACTTGGGGGCTACAGCGTTCAGTTGTTTAAACAGATCATAAGGTCCAAATTGAAGACCCGGCCCATCACATACTGATGAGCCTGCCCTTGGGGGCTACACATGTGAAATGCAAAACATTCAGTTTATGATTGGTGACTCAAATGAACAATCTGGATTTCTCCAAAGTTGCAACGTTATTTAAGCAAGTCTTAAGCTCTCACTACTTTCCACTCTTAAGACTTGGGGGCTACAGGTAATATGGATATAAGGGAGGAACACCTTCAAGTCCTCAGTTTTGAGCGAACCGGGTCTCATATTCTCGAAGGAAAAATTTGCAAAGTTTATTTGCTCCAAGCTATTCTTAGAAGGCCCAGAAAGCCGGCTCAACATCAGACGGGTGTTTACTCCCAAAATTTTTATCAAGTTGAGACACTGAAAACCGGCTCAACATCAGATGGATTATTTTTCTCAATATTTTTCTGTGAGGATTTAGTGTCAGCAAGTTGATTGTGAAGCAAGAATGTTGATATGACAAAGAAATCTGGATTTTTCTAGGAGCTGGTTCATTGAATAAGCCGGCTATTTGAACGAGCCGGTTCTTTAACGTATTAATTATTCTTGTTTTCAGGAGCTTAGCATGAATAAATTCAAGCTAACCTGGGGGGTAATGTTGGGGATATTCCCCGCGGTTTGACCCGGCCAGGAGGTATGACCCGGCCCATCACTTGGCGGCTCATGGGTCACCTCGCTTACCGGGTCGACCTAGACGACAAGGCCTAAGGCCCAGTGTGCAACCCGGCAGAAGGCCGGCTCACGGAGAGGCTTGGAGGGCCGGCTCGCAGAGAAGGTCCAAGAAGAGGAAAGTTCCCTGACAAGGGAAGCAAGACCTGGCAAGGAAAGCAAGACCCGGACTAGTATCCGGCTTGTAGTAGAAAAAAGACTAGTTGTAGTCCTACTAGGACTCTACATGTAAGCCGGCCCCTTCAACTTATATAAGGAGGGGCAAAGCACCCCAAGAGGGACAAGTAAGGACAGACAGACAAGTTTTAGACAAGATCAAAGTAGAAGCTCTCGAGATTAGAGGTAGCAAAATAGCACCCTTATAATCGAGATCATCACAATCAATAGTAATCAAGCAGGACGTAGGCTTTTACCTCGATCATGAGGGGCCGAACCTGGGTAAAACTCGCGTCTCTCGATTCCGACCAATCCCGTTCAAGTTATCACCTAGGTGCGATGGCCTCACCACTAAGTCCTTTCACGAGGACATCTGCCGTAACAAAACCACGACAACATGTGTTTTCAGATATTCGGAGGTGCCCGTCCCATGAATCTACGACAGTGCCACAGGCAAGCATCCTCAAAGCAGTTGTTACCTTCTAGTAACCAGAGAAGCCAATGGTTCCGATGGCGTCCTTTTTTCAAGATGAAGTAGTCATCATAGGCCCGAACACAATTGTAGAGGCGATCAAACAGAGTTCGGCTCATCCAGAATCGATGGCGGAAAAAAGAAATCGAGTAGCGCATCGGGGACAAACTAATCGCCCATCAGCATCGTATGCCCACGTGCTCTCTGTCGATCCATCACTCGATGGCCCTTGATTCATCCCTTGAAATTGAGAACACGCTCCTCCGCGCGTTGGGCATCTTCAATAACCACATGCATCATCGTCGTAGAAGTACTCCGTGAGAGAATCCATCGCGTTAGCTGCAAAGTAAACAACAAAAACATCAATAAATTAGACTATGGCATTTGGCCGAACACTTGCCAGGCGTGGTGTCCGCCATGGACCATGATGTGCAGTGGCGGAGGGTACCTGGGCGGTGGCCGGACCATGTGTGGAAGGGAGGCGTAGGCAACTCGGAACTGGCGCCCGGGTGGAGCGGCGGAGGTCCAGCAAGGCCTGGACGACTAAGTGAGTGGTAGAACAGCGGCGTCGGTCTCGGACCACGCGAATACAGAGCAATGGCGGAGGGGCGAAGTCACAGAAGCGGGGCTCCAAATGGGTTTTCTGGCTGGGTCCGGGGTGTCGGACGCCTACATGGCAAAGGTCCAGATGCCCACATACCTCCCTTGGGTTTGCTTCTGCGGGAATTCAGACATTCGGACCGGTCCGCGTACGTTTGATGCACGACATCCAAGGACACAAAGTGTTTGGACCGCATGATAGTTTTGATGGACGGCTTTGAAGATGCTCTTAGCAGTACAAGTGCAAATCTCACCCGCAAAAAAAAAAAAAAAGTACAAGTGCAAATGTGATATGTGATCAATTCACGCCAATGTTGTGACCAAACCTCGTTCCCGTTCGCCGCCGGCCACACGAGACGCAGCCGCCGCCCCGTCTGCAAAATCGAATCGGAACAGACCAAAAACCTTCAACATTCCTCGCGTCGAACAACCGAAACTGACGAATTCAATTGTTCATCCTCACAAGATAAACTCTGAATTCGAAGCACAGAATGGCAGACTGACAGAGTCTAACCACATACGAACGCCGCGCGCCACGGACGCGAAAGCCCCGAAACGCCCCGCGCTGACCGGGGATCTCGGCGCGTCCATACCTTCTCACCCGAGGGCAAAACGGGAAGGCAGACACGAACAAGTTTCCCCTGTTTTATTCGCCCACCCCGCATAATAAACCAAGAAACGGACGCCGGACGCCCGCGGCGAACGCGCGACGGGGAGAAGACGGACCCAGGCCAACCAACTCCTCCCTCCGGACGCCGCTGCGCTCCTTCCTGATCCGCTTCCTCCGCCCACCGATTCCTCTGAGAGAGAGTGCGAAGAGGGGGTCGCCAGGGGGAGCAGCAATGGCGGACGCCTGGGGTCGGGCCAAGCGCGCTCTCGCCACCAAGCTCTGCATCCGCGTGCCGGACCGCCAGAGGGCCCTCGAGGACGCGCCGCCGCCGCCACAGCCGGGATGCGAGGCGCATCCACCATCGGCCGCGGCGCCAGGTCCTGCGACGGAGGAGGAGAGGGCGAGGTCGCCGTCCGTGTCCTCCCGGCGGCTCTCCAGCTCCGGGAGCCGGAGCTCCAAGGTTGGGGGTTTCATCTTCTTTGCCATTTTCATTCATTTCCTAATCTTGTTCTTCCGTTCGCTCTGGCCCGTGCCCAAACCGCGTGGAGACGCGGGGGGAAAGATCGTGCGGGGACGTGGTAACGTCTCGAATATTTTTGGATTTGTTCGACTTCGACGGTAGCAGTAAAAGATCGCCGCAGGAGTTTGACCGTGTTCATCATCCTTCAATAAAAAAAACAGTGTTCATCATTTCTCTGTCTCATCTCTGCGCGTAGTAAAAGATCACCGTACGAGTTTGACGGAGTTCATCATTTCTGCGTGTCATCTCCGTCAAACAAACAAAATCGGGAGAAATTCCTTTTTTTTTTGGTGTGCCTAACATCAAAAGATACTGTGATATTTATTGCTGCGATATTCATTGAATGTGCTCACCAATTTCCCAACTGTTTTTTTCGAGCAATTCATCCTTCTCGAAGGAACAAGTTACTGTAACCTAGATAGATACACAAGTCACGCCAATTCTTTTGCTTTCTAGTCTGTCACCAGCTACCTGCAGTTTTTCAGTTACCAATTGTCTCTCTTGCTTCCAGCTGGTCCTCATTTTGTTTTGACCAGTCAGGTGCCACCAAGGAGATAAGTTTTTCCCTTGCAGGGAAATCGCCAAACTGAAAAGTCTTTCCACCTTGTGATCACCAAATGGAATTAACAAATGAGGATTATACTATCCAGTGTAGTTGCCCACGTGCCTAACATGTTATTTTAAATAAATAAATTAAATCCATGGGCCATGGCATGGCTGACCGTTTTGAGTTTGGAGGCTAGAGCTGCAGCTGACGGATTACATGTTTCTATACAGTTGTTACAGTTATTATCACTGAAGAACAACCTCAGTATTTTGTGGCTGCATGCTTTACCTGTGATGCCTTGCTATGCAGTTTGTTCGAATTTAGCTACATCATGCACTGATCTTTTCATATTCATTCTTTTCCTGCCGTTTGTCTTTTCATGTGCTTTGACTGGTTGGTAGGCCCATCTAATTTGACTTGGTATTGGGCTCTCCGGCAGTTGACTTTAACAACCACAGTCCTTTATGCAACGTGGTGAATTACTTTGACTCGTAAAGAATATTTTCTGATGCCAACCCACACTTTATATGGAGAAATAGTATTTCTTCATATTATTATTATTTTCGTTTCTTTTAAGCACTCAGATTATTAATGCTTACATAGGCTGCCTGCATAAGCTATTACAATGTTCCAGTTCGTATTTTCTGATAGCTTCTACATGTGTTAATACCCAAATTCTCACTTGATTAAGCATGGTAACTGGTAAGTTAATAACTAATATGTCGTACTACACCTGATGTTTGACTGGTAGTTCTCCATGCTAAGTGTCAAGATATGCAAATTCTGGCTGTTGGACCATCATGATATGTGTATAACCAACCTTTACTTCTCTTCTTTTGGCATGATAAATCCCTTCCATTTGACTGGGTGTACTGAGCCTCATGCAGTCTTGCTGATTCGCACCGAGTCGTATGGAAACACTGTTAGTGTGCTTGTGTGATGTTTAATCAACACAAGTGTTTCAATGCCATTATTCAGTTTTATAACCAATTGGTGTAGAAGTTATGTTTTTTTTTTTTTTTTTGCTAAGTTGCAAGCTCTGATTCTAGCACCCTAACTCTGTTGCGCTGGCTTTCTTGATTTCAGAGGGTATGCGCCATCTGCCTTGGCAGTATGAGGACAGGGCACGGACAGGCCCTATTTACTGCTGAATGCTCCCATAAATTCCATTTCCACTGTATCACTTCAAATGTTAGACATGGCAACCATATCTGTCCAATATGCCGTGCCGAGTGGAAAGAACTGCCCTTCCAGGGACCTCAACTTGCAGATGCCACTCATGGGAGAGCTAGAGTAAGCCCGGTAAATTGGCCCCAAGACGACGGACACATGGCTGTTATCCGCAGGCTTTCCCACTCATACAGTGGAAATCTGCTGGAGCAATTTCCTGTCTTCCGTACTCCCGAGGCAGACATTTTCAATGATGATGAGCACATAGATGTTCAGTCTGAAACTGTGGAGGAGAACAATGGGGTTACTGGTTCGGTTGAAATCAAGACATATTCAGAAGTACAAGCCATACAAGAATCAGTGACCCAGAAGGTCTTCTCTATCTTGATTCATCTCAAGGCTCCAAAGTCCTTGGAGTCCGTGAGCTCCCGTACACCTCTTGATCTTGTGACCGTGCTTGATGTCAGTGGGAGCATGAAAGGGGCCAAACTTGCACTTCTCAAGAAGGCAATGGGCTTTGTCATCCAGACGCTTGGGCCCAATGACCGTCTGTCTGTCATCGCCTTCTCATCTACAGCACGGAGGCTCTTTCCCCTTCGTCAGATGAACGTAACTGGACGAATGCAAGCCATGCAAGCTGTGAATTCCCTTGTTGATGGTGGTGGCACAAACATTGGTGATGGGCTAAAGAAGGGTGCTAAAGTCATTGAGCACCGTCGGCTGAAGAATCCTGTTTGCAGCATCATCCTTCTCTCGGATGGTCAAGACACATATTCAGTGCCACCCTTTGACGACGGGGTTCAGACTAACCACAGCCTACTTGTTCCTCCCTCAATCCTGCCTGGAACAGGTAATCATGTGCAAATCCACACCTTTGGTTTCGGTGCAGATCATGACTCGGCTGCGATGCATGCTATTGCTGAGACATCTAGCGGCACATTTTCGTTTATTGATGCTGAAGGCTCAATCCAGAACGGATTTGCTCAGTGTATTGGTGGCCTCCTCAGTGTTGTGGTTAAGGAAATGCGGCTGGGCATCGAGTGTGTAGACGAAGGCGTGCTACTCACCTCCGTCAAGTCAGGCGGCTATGCGAGTGAAGTGGCAGTGGATGGACGTAAGGGGTCAGTCGATATCGGTGACCTGTATGCAGATGAAGAGAGGGGGTTTCTGATCACCCTACATGTCCCAGCTGCACAGGGGCAGCAGACTGTACTGATCAAACCAAGCTGTACATACCAAGACGCAGTTACAACAGAGAGCATTCAGGTACAGGGTGAAGAAGTGAGTGTTGAGCGTCCTGCATACTCTGTGGACTGCAAAATGTCTCCTGAGGTTGAGCGCGAGTGGCACCGCGTTCAAGCCATGGAGGACATGTCCGCTGCGCGGGCTGCAGCCGATGGAGGCAATTTCTCCCAGGCCGTGTCGATCCTCGAAGGCCGCACAAGGATCCTGGAGTCACAGGCAGCACAATCTTCAGACAGCCAGTGCCTGGCGCTTATCACGGAGCTGAGGGAGATGCAGGAGAGGGTGGAGAGCCAGCGGAGGTATGATGAATCAGGCAGGGCTTTCATGCTGGCGGGCCTGAGCTCACACTCATGGCAGAGAGCCACGGCGCGCGGCGACTCGACGGAGCTCAACACCCAAATCCACACCTACCAGACGCCGTCAATGGTCGACATGCTGCACCGCTCGCAGACTCTTGTGCCCGCCGTCGTCGAAATGCTGAACCGCTCCCCGACTGTTGCTCCTTCACGCGGCTCCGGCCGGTCGGTGAGGTCGACAAAATCCTTCTCCGAGCGGCTGGCGTGACGTGACGTTGCTTATTCATCAGAACGAAGTTTCAAAAAATAACTTGAAGTGGTTAGGTGATTTGAGACTATCCAAATTATTTTTTAGTTTGATTATTCCTACAGCTATTGCTTCGACATATTTATTTTAGTGGGCATGGGGTTAGAAAAATTGATCTTGGGACATCCAAGTACAAGTAGTTTCGTGTACATGATCAGTGACGCTCGAAAGGGAATGATAAATGTCATACCTGATAGCGGTGGAAATTGTGTTATTTACCTTTGGTGTTGTTTTGTCTTGCAAAAATGTCACCCTTGAATTGATGAGGATGGTGAAAGCTTTTAAGCGTTGGTTAATAACAGGAGATATTCTTGTGCACTACAATCTTGGCCGACAGTGTTGGTTTTGTATGTCCGATATCTGAATTTGTCTGGCTTGTGCAGAAAACATGTTTTTTTTTTTAATTGAGGAGCAGAGTTGCCAATTTCATTCATCATGAAATTGATAACACGACAGCGTCCCATATGAGGTTCAAGCGTTGGTTAATTGATAATTTCATTCATCTACTTTAACTTGCAGCACGCATATTCCTCTTCTCTGAATACCAGACCGAAAATCTAACCGGTGAGAAGCTTCAGCAATTACACTAGTAGGATCATGAGGGAAGATATTACGAAAGGAAGCATTATTTTTGCACTTCCAAATAACTCGTATCACAGCAGTAACCCCTACAACAACTATTAGCCCCTGAACTTTCCTGAGAAACTGAAAAATCCAAGAACATAGTTCATGGATCCAACTCAAGTTCATCTTGATCCCAAACGCACAGCTGACCATCCCCCCAAGTATACCTCGCTAGGGAGAAACAAATAATGAACAAGTGACCTATATCTTCTGCCTAGTCACAGAAACTGAACTTCTCACTAACACCCGATAAGTTAGTGAACAAGTGACCTATATCTTCTGCCTAGTCACCTATATCTTCTGGTCAGATTACAGTTATGTAGGTTATCTTCAGTCAAATTACTATTCTTGAACATTAGCTAAAGAAAAACTTTAATTTTTAAAGGCAGTTTTAGGAACCAGAGTATACTGAAAGGACACTATTAACCTTGTAGATGTCGACTTAACTGTAATCTGATCAGAAGAATTAAGCCCGATCATCAGTCAAGGTGATGTCCCTACAATCATCATCTTGCAGTTGCTGCCACAAGTCAGCCAACTCACCCCTCAAACTCCTCCTAAACCTCGATGATGTGTGTATTAGCTGCAAACAGATTTTGTTACTTCGATCGCCCGTGGTTTCAGTCACCATGTTACTGAATCCATAAAAGACGCTTGGATCATAATAACCAATTGTGACGATACGTGTGCATGGCCATTTTGTACAGCGAATTAGCTGCAAGGTGCATAAAATATTGCCACGTGGATAGGGATCTGCACTGCTTGTTCATCAACTGAAGAAAATGTACTTGATTGACTGAGAAGTGAGAACCGGAACCAAAATTACATGATGCTATTGCTGCTGCAATTTACAAGCTAGCTAGCTTTGTTGACATGCTAATTGAAGAGGTCGGTACAGGGCACCTGATCATGGGCTCATCATGGCTCATGGTCATGGGTAAAAAGGTAAACACACGAGGCATGCATGAACAAGAACTATTGGCATGCGTGATCATGCCTGCGCAGCGCATGCACGATCCTAGCTATCACCACCGGGATGATATCCCTGCGGCCAGTAGTACTGAAATTAACCTGCAGGCAGTATACCTCTCCATCCTTCGTTCTTCTTTACAACGGGACACATGCACATTGCCGTAGTAGTGGCAGTAGCACACACACTAGGTAGCTAGTACTCGCCTGAGTCGCCTCCGCTGGATCCGTCCTCCCCGTCGACGAGCCGCCAGAGGCTGTCCCACAGCGCGTCCTCGTCGGCGGCCGGGAGCGGGAGGTCGAGCACCGCCGACGCAGCAGGGCACGGGCAGTAGCACTCGGTCTCCATGTCGTGCATGTTGTTCACGGTGATCACGGCCTGGTCGGCATCCTGCGGGCTCTGCTGCTGCATCATCACCACCTGCTGCTGGTGGGTCTGCTGCTCCATCTGCAGCTGCATCTGCATCTCCTGCTGCTGCTGCTGCTGCTGGAGGAGGTGCAGCGCGTGGAGGTACTGGCGGTGCTGCTGCTGCTGCTGGAGCTGGTACTGGTGCAGCAGCTGCGCCCTGGCCCGCCTGGACGGCCGCGCCTTCTTGAAGTGCGTCCGCCAGTAGTTCTTGATCTCGTTGTCCGTCCTCCCCGGCAGGGACCGCGCGATCGCCGACCACCTGCCACGTGTGCTTCAGTTAGGCACCGGCCGCGCACCCAAGATACAGTACGTGGGCATCTACTACAGCCACTGGCACTGTGACTGTGGTAGTAGACTGTAGACGTCTGATAGTTGAATGTGGTATGATGCGTTACCTGTTGCCGAGCATGGCGTGGAGCTGGAGGATGACGGACTCCTCGTCGGGGGTGATCTTGCCCCGCTTCAGGTCCGGCCGGAGGTAGTTCACCCACCGCAGCCGGCAGCTCTTGCCGCTCCGCCGCAGGCCGGTGATCTTGGCCACGGAGTTCCAGCTGCCCTCGCCCTGCTGCTGCACGTACTCGGTGAGCAGCCTGTCCTCCAGCGCCGTCCAGGGGCCCTTCCTCCATGCCCCCTGCAACACCGCGCTGCTCATCGCGTCCATGCCGCGCCCTCCCTAGCTAGCTATATAGTACTCCAACTTGCTGATCTATTGCTAATTAATTTAGCTACTACGATTAATACTATTTGATGGATGTGGCTACGCTATCAGCTGTGGGGTTATGAGCTTGCTGGCTCCGGTTCCCGGCTTGTATGACAGCTAGAATCTCCCCGCGCCGTGCCCGCCATTTATACGGCCGGGCCGGGCTCCATGATCTCGATGGCGAGTTTGAGTTTGTAAGTTGAGGAGATCGGCGTCGCGTCCTTGTCACCACCAGCTAGCGACTAACAATTCCACTCCCACTTGCTAAGCTTATCGCCATATTATATATTCTTCCTCCGCTTCTGACAAAAAGCTCCCCCTTCTAGCTACTAGAATGTTGTGCGGTGATGCAATGCAAGTTAAATCTCGCAAGCATCTTTACCCCACCTTTTACTGTTTAGTAGTTTATTGTATCCAATATATGATGATGGTTATCGATCTGATGACCTTTTGCGCGTGTACGTGTACATGGTGTCAAATAGTATACTGTAAGCGTGTCCACTGTATTTTCAAATGGAGATGCTAGCTGCCGGTCTTCTTCTCAAGCATGGTAGTAAACTAGCTGGTATTTGACTGGTACTTGTTTTTGTACAAGTCGCCGACTAGTGGGTCCCACAATATGTATTTTTTCATGTACTCAAAACCCCTGACGAAAGCAAAATTTAACTATGATTAGGCGTAGTCTTCTGATGCTAATTAGCTCGCTTCAAAAAGAAAAAGAAATAATTATGTTTGATCAGAACTTAAATTTGAAGGATGGTTAGGTATATATAGTCTTCTGATGGTACCAAAAATAATTATGTACACACACACATCATACGAACGCATTGTTTTGCAGCATGAACTCTCTGGCGAAACAAATTATTTCACTAGCTAGTCTTGGATTATGAAATGTTGAGTTGCACGCTTACCTAACGGGTCTAGCTAGTAGTAGCAGTATATTCTATGAGACTATGAGTAATTAAGCTACAACTCAAGACATTTTGAAGACTAAAAGGTAGAAGCGAAAAGCATTGTAATTTTCAACTTGCAAGTGGAGTGGACAATCTTTTACATCAATGAAACCAAGAAGCGGTTAAAGTCATGGGTTCTCAGTGTTAACCATTAGTAAACAACCATTTAAGGACTTGTGGTCAATGCCTCAATGGGCACGTAGCTATATTGGGTAATGGAGGTCAATATTGACAACAGTCTTAAACGCGTACTCCATAATTAGTAGCTCAATGCAGAGGAAAACTGCCACAACTCACCGAGTAACGAATGCTACTGAACCTAGTGGACTAACCAAGCTAATGCTAACAAGGGATCGATCCGCTAGTTTATAGCAGTTTGCTTAGTTAAGTAGTAAGGCTTGAGCTTTGAGCTTAAACCAGATTATTAATTAAGCTGCACTTGCAAACAAATAGTGTAGGGCAAAGGTTATTCTTACCCAGCCGTATTAGTTTTTTGTGTGTTTTCCGGTAATTTTGGCTAATTTTTTTTAAATGATACATTTTTTTTATAAATTACAGAAATAATATACAAATTTGAAAATTTTCAAAAATATGACCCAGTCGGCTGGGGCTAAGCCGACTGGATCCAGTCGGCTTAGGCTAAGCTGATAGGGTCCAGTCGGCTTAGCCTAAGCCGACTGGATGCTAATCCCTGCTGTTGAGGTGGATTAGGCACTAATCGGCTTAGCCTAAGCCGATTGGATCCAGTCGGCTTAGCCTAAGCCGACAGGTCCCGCTGCTACAGTAAAATCGAAAAAAAAAATAGAAAAAAAGTCAAAAAAATCTGAATTTTTTTTGTGTGAAACATTGATGTTTTCCCCACATGCCTGCAAAATTTCATCACCAGATGACATTCGTGGAAAACGTGGCAAAAAAAAACGAAATCGATGCTACTTTTTGGAGCATCGATTTTGTTTTTTTTGTCACATTTTTCACGAATGTCATCCGGTGATGAAATTTTGCAGGCATGTGGGGAAAACATCAATGTTTCTCACAAAAAAAATTCAGAATTTTTCGAATTTTTTTGCTATTTTTTTCGTTTTTACTGTAGCAGCGGGAGCATGTGAGCTCGGGAGCAGAACTGCGTTATGCCCATCATCATGGTCACTATCCCAGTTGGATTCAGACATAGACATATCGGACGTACTAGAAGCTGATCATCCGGCGACCAGACGACCCGTGATGTCGGGATCACGCCGGGCGACATCTTCGTCACGCTCACCGAGATCATCCAGAAGGCCCTCGCTGCTGCCTACTACCCGGCAAAGATAATCGGGGCCATCGTCGAGCTCCTCCTCAACTTCTTCGCCCTCAACGGAGGCCTGCTCGGCATCGTATGGAACATCATCAGATGTACGTATTCACATATATTAACCATCTTGATCCTAACTAACTCATGCACTATCAACTTGAAATGGGAGCATAACACAAATTGAGACGAATATGTGTACATGTGCACGACGCCAAGCTGATGATCGACTTCAGTTTAGCTGAACTTGATTTAATTTGAGTCACAAAATAAATTTACTATGTACAAACATGTGGCGTGTTTATAATAACTATAATCAAGTAAATAAGTAAAGGACCAACAAATTGACGACGTCCATATATAAAGGTATGGAACCATGTATGAAAGGATAATGACTGCATGAGGTAAGTTTATGTACATGGACGACCCAGAACGACATGTGTGATCCTCTCTCTCTCTCTCTCTCTCTCTCTCTCTAAATTATATTGTTGAATTCGTATTTGAATGATAATATTTTTGCTACGTATAACTTATAATTTATTTTTTAAGTCACGGCTAAAATATGACCTAAAATATGAGTGGACTAGTAAACCCGGACGGAGGTGGTAAAATGCTAAACTTACTGGAGATTGGATTACTAACCACCCCCAACCACCCCTCCAAACCAAACCCCACCAAAAAAAATTCACTGTTACTGCCAGGAATTTCACCGTAGGCCCTCACTGATATATTTTGGTGTGAGAAATGACCAAGTCACATTTAACTCCTACATCATTTGATTTTACATGAAGATTTGTGCAGGGTTTTTCTTTTTTTTCTTTGATTAATTAAATTATGTAGAAGTTAGATGAGACTTTCTTAGTTCTCATCTAGATGGTAATTAACAAATTCGTTATTGTTTGGCAAACTAGTAGGGATTTTTTTTTCCAACTGCATACCAATATTTTCTTCTAAGCCATGTAACCATGTATATTAGCAGACAAATTTAAAGTTTGAATGAATATCCAAGGAGCATTACATTTATTTATCTAATAAGTTTATGTGTGCGGTGATTTGCAGTTCAATTTCGTGGGGTTCTACAATGTTTTTTTTTGCCACGTTTTCCACGAATGTCATCTGGTGATGAAATTTTGCAGGCATGTGGGGAAAACATCAATGTTTCACACAAAAAAAATTCAGATTTTTTTGACTTTTTTTCTAAATTTTTTTTCGATTTTACTGTAGCAGCGGGACCTGTCGGCTTAGGCTAAGCCGACTGGATCCAATCGGCTTAGGCTAAGCCGATTAGTGCCTAATCCACCTCAACAGCAGGGATTAGCATCCAGTCGGCTTAGGCTAAGCCGACTGGACCCTATCAGCTTAGCCTAAGCCGACTGGACCCAGTCGGCTTAGCCCCAGCCGACTGGGTCATATTTTTGAAAATTTTCAAATTTGTATATTATTTCTGTAATTTATAAAAAAAAATGTATTATTTAAAAAAAATTGTCGTAATTTTGTTGCATGGACGAGTGTGTTTTCCAGGAAATTCAAAAACCGAGTTAAAAAGTTAATAAACTCTATCAAGGTGAGTCATGTACCAGCTAGTTTTTTTTGTTGACTTGCAGGGTTGATAAAAAAAATGAGGAGTTAGAGTAGCATTTTCGGGTTTACAAGGAGTGAATGAGCTTTTTTTTCACAACTCACAAGTCAGTTGTGATTCTCTCGAAAGTTGAAATGTACAAAACATATTGAGTCATTTGTATGAGAGGTATTTTTTCTATGAATGATTTAAAAAAAAAATTGGGTCAGGTGATACGAGACACAAATATGAGTTTTGGTGAAACTCATGCCCTTTTTCATTTGGAAGAAATATACATCTGCATACAGCTAACTAAAACATAAAATAAGGCTAGTGTGTGTTTAATCAAGCATACTTCAAGCACAATAAAATGGAAATCAAAAACATATTTTCTTCAAAACATGTATACCTCAAATAGTATTATGTAAAAAAAATACTCCATAAGCACGAAACATAACCATTCATGTGTGCAATGTAGAATTGGTGAGTAATTAGGAGGTAAGAAATACAAATTGTCAAAAGGGAGGTAAGAAATACAATTAGGACCATGCGACTCAAATTGTTGAGTATTTTTTATGTTTGATTAAAACTCGAAACCCTGTCAAAAGTAAATTTTAAGGATGGTTAGGTATATAATTATGATACTAATTAACTTGCTTCAAGAAGAAAAACAAGAAAAACTTAGATGAACGCGTTGTTTGTGCAGCCTGAACTCTGACGAAGCAAATTATTTCACTAGTCTTGGATTATCAAATGTTGAGTTGCATGCTTACCTAACTGGTAGCTAGGAGTAGTATATTCTATGAGACTATGAGTAATTGAGCTACTACTCTAGTTTGCAAGCACATTGTGAAGACTAAAAAGTAAAAGTGAAAGGTAAGGTGTGTCTACTAAGCATTGCAATTTTCAACTTGCAAGTGGAGTGGACAATCTTTTACACCAAACGAAGCCACACGAAGCGGTGAATGCCATGGGTTCAAAAAATTAGCCATAATTAAAGAACCATTTAGGGGCTTACGGTCAATGCCTCAATGGGTACATATCTATATTGGGTAATGGGGGTCAATGTTGACCAGTCTTAAACGCGTACTCCATAATTAGTAGCTCAATCCAGAGGAAAGCTGCCACAACTCACCTATTGAACCTAGTGGAGTAACCTAACAAGGGATCTATCAGATAGTTTATATCAGTTTGCTTGATTAGCATATGGCTCCAGCTTGAGCTTAAAGCAAATAAGGTTGCACTTGCAAACAAATAGTGTAGGCCAAAGGTTCTTCTTAAAAATATTGGTTTTATTTAAGTGCTTTCTAGTAACAGCCTTGCATGGACGAGTAAAATTCAAAACCTGAGTTGAAAGTAAAAAAAAAAACAAAGAAATATGGTGTTTATATATTAAAGTGAGTCATGTACCAGCAAGTTTTTTTATTAAAAAAATCATTGATTCGCAGGCGTGGTACAAAGCATTTTCAGGTTGTGGAAAAGATGCATGGGCTTATTTTTTCTTCACAGCTCACAAGTCAGCTGTGATTGTCACGAAATTTGAAATCTAGGAACAATACTAAGTCATTTTGTATTTTTTCTTCTTCTGTGAATGCACCTTTTCAAAAAAAGGCCATGTGATCTCGAGACACAAATAGGAGTTGTGGTGAACTCATGTCCTTTTTCATCGGCAATAAACATACACACGCATTTGCAAAGCGCACACAACTAAATAAAACATAAAAAAATAACAATTGTTTATCATTTGTAAATATATCTTTTGTTATTATTTTTACATGTTTTCTTACCTCAATATTAAATTAATTATGCATGATAATAAAGATGGGCTAGTGTGTATTTAATTATGCATAGTACAAGCACAACAAAATTGAAATTAAAAACATTTTTTCTACAAAACATGTATAACTCAAATGATATCATGTAAAAAAACTCCCTAAGCACAAAACATAACCCTTCTCGTGTGTGCAATGTAGAATTGGTGAGTAACTAGGGGGTGAGAAATAGACCATGCGACTCAAAAATGTGAGTTGTTTTTTTGTGTTGGAACATTTTTTTTACATTTAAATTTCCTATTCATGTGTTTTTTCTATATATTTGTTTTTCAGTGTGTTTTCGACTTTTCCCAATCATGCATTTTTAGGACCACACGACTCAAAGAGGCCTCGTTGAAGACAGTGCATGCATGACCCCACGAAAAGAAAAAACAATACTAGTCATGTTCCAAATGATCACGAATTGGGGAAGTTTAACCCTAATTTAATGAGAACCATATATGCTCATCCTAAAGTTATTTGCCTATGAGAAGCTATGCGGTCTCTTTGGATTATAGGAGTGACACAAGAGTAGAATAAAAGCATGAACTTTCCTCGCAAAAAAGAAAAGAAAAGAATAAAAGCATGAACTTGACATTAGTTAATACAAATGCACTATAGAGGATCACAAAACACTTTAAGCAAAACCCATGAGTGATCATTTGTATAAAACATAAAACAAACACTCTCTAAACATAAAATAAAACACGGAAAGAAGGCATCCATCCTACACAAATGAGTGGGAAAAGGATCGGAGGTCGTAGTTGATGTTAAAATTCCTTGGAAACTTTTTGTTGCAGCGAAAATCCTTCGAAATTAGAAGCATAGAAAAGTATAATCTATAGGAATTTGGCAGTGTCTGTCCTAATAAACCAAATCATATATACCAGCCAGATAGGCCTCTGTAAAAAGCTAAGCCCTGCAGTACAACATCATAAGGCGTGGCTTAAGGACTTGTATTACGTAACTCATGGCAATTAAAACAATGGTTCCTTAATAAGTAGTTGCATGAAGTTCTAGTACCTGTACAGCGCATAGGTCTACCAAAAGATGAGCATATATATCCACCGGCCTTTTTTTTTTTTTGAACAACAGGAGGCGCACGAAGCGCCAAACTTTTCAATTCAGCTCAATAACAACGTACAGCATGGATTACAAAGCCCTGGAATTGGAAATTAGAGAGGAGAGAAACTACAGGGCAAGTCATGTTCCTGTGAGCTGAAGCAAAACAACATATGTCAGGTTCTACATCGGATCTAAGAACCTGATGAGCTACATTGTGAGCAATTCCATTTATCTCCCTGGAAATATGGAACACCTGAGAATGAAGATCTGAAGAGTAGCAGAAGAAATCAGCTAAAGCTTTTCTGATAGTCCAAGGGATAATAGTCTCTGTAATCTTCCTGCTTGCTGCAAATGAAGCTAAAGAGAGACAGTCTGTGAGGAAGGTGGGCAGGATGATGTTCAGACGGTTGGCCACTTGTGCCGCCAAAAGAAGGGCAAAAGCCTCAGCTTGCAAAGGCGTACTTGTAATGAAGGTGGAAGCCTGAATCTACACGTTCACCTCCATTTGGTCCTGCGGCAAAGAAAGGTAAACTCCAATTCCCGTGGCTACAGATCCCTGTGATAAACCTGGAATTTTTTTGCACTTAAAAGCTGCATCAGCATATACTTTTGGTCCTGTAACAAGAAGATTGGATTTAAGCGTTTGACCCTGCAAGGGGAACTTGGTTAGTAGGAGTTGAGATACAACTGTGGTTTTGAGACTGATGGTGTGTAGAATTATTAGCGAGATCACAGAGTTCAGTAGACTGAGCAGTTGCAGCAATATTAACATGGTAAGGGAAAGCTTTTTTCCTTTCAAAAAGATAATCATTCCTAGCTTTCCAAAGGCACCACATAAAATTTAGAATGTTGACAACAGAAGCATGTGGATGGCTCATATTAAGCAAAGCAAGGATAATACTGTGAATATTGGAATAGTTCTGAACTAAAGCATCTGATCTAATGAACCAGGGATGAGAAAACCAAGCAGCTCTAGCGAAATCACAAAGGAAAAACAGGTGAATCTCATCCTCTTGCTGACCACATCTGCAATCCGAATCAAATCTACTGGTATCTGCCGCTGCATGCGTGAGCTCACCCCATGCCTCCATCCATCCATCTGCATCTGCAACAGGATAGGCAGATAAACATACAGCGAAAAAGGAGCACAGACAGGACCAAATGGCTTGGCCTCAATCAAAAAGACCCGACTAAACAAACGTTTTCCCTCGAGCTGCTTTTAGACCGATCCATCCATGGAAGACGAAAGGACGAAGAGGCAGCAGGCCAGCAGCTGCTGCTGTTACGTTGCACTGTTGGCTCTGGCGTTAATTAATCTGTTAGACCGCGTAGGTGTCCAGCAAAACACGGCATTAATCGCTTTTTAATACGCTTTAATTGGTCGTCGTACAGAACATATATATGCATGCGTGGACGCCCATTGTGCATGTCCACATCCTCCGAAAGATGCAGAGTTGCAGACGCAGAGAATTTGAACAAAGCATATTTTTCTGATCGACTGTTGTTCGTTTGACCAAAATGTGAGTACACCTGGCCATGGCGGAGAGGCCAGATCGCAGGCCTAACTCTGAAGAGTTCTGATGTGAAGTGAAATTGAACTGAACTGAACTGAACACCATTGTGCGTGCTCATCAGGCCAGCCAGTCAGAGTCGGCGTCAACGTACCCTAGCTAGGTCCCTAGCTAGCAGCTAGCTTAGCTATGTGATTACTGATATTAATCATGCATGTAAGCTTTACAAGCCTAGCTAGCACACGTAGATATTTATGTTTGTTGATGCAATTTACGGAACGCATTACGCATATATGATGAGTTGTGTGCGTGTCTAGAATGAGCCAAAGCCAGTCTAAAAAGGGTTTCCGTCTCCAAAAGAAGGAAAATGACCACCGGAGTGAAACACGACAAAACTTATCCGACTAAGTATGCATCGAGATATTTTCCCTGCTGTCCATGATGATTGATTAGATCGAGTTAGAGTTACCCACCTTTTTTGTTCTCTTTCCGTTTTTTTGGTGTCTATTTTTAATTTCTTGAAAGTGATAGGTCACTAACAAGCATGCATGAACACTACATGTTCTCGGTTAATTCCTCGAGACAGCAGAGATCCATCGATGCAGTAGTTACTAGCTATGCATGAAACAACATGCCAAGATCGTATTGGCGTAGATACATTAGTTAAAGTAATCTCCATCGATCGAGCTAGAGATCTCCTTCCCGTTCGAGCCGATCTACATGCCTGCTGTAAAGTGTATCCCCTGATGATCCTTGCCTTTATTCCCAAAGGAGGAAGAAGACAAGCGTAAAACAAACTAGATCGCATCAAATCCGACATCAACTTAAACAAATTTCGAAAAATCTTATGGGCAGCCTGAGAGGCTCCAAGTGTCACTTGGCTTTGCCACTCCGAGAGTTTTAAATACGCAGCTGAGGCATCGCCAGGAGATATCGCTCCAAGTTGATTTGCTTAATTAGTGCATAGTGGCTTGACAGCAGCCACATGGCCTATGATCTCTCACCACATAGTACAGGTATACAGCTGGACTTTGTCTCTGGCTGCGATTTGGGTCTTGATTAGCTTAACCTGACCCCGTACAGTACAGTGGTGCCTTTGCTATTGTGGCATTGGTGACTGATTTTGTTAATAGATCAGTGAACGTACTGCCACACATACTCCATGCACAAATCATGTGCAAAGAGATGTTCTTTGCACACCTATACAACGCCCCTAGTGTCCACTGTCCACACAATTTAAAGCCGGCAGATGGCTAGCAGCCATGCATGCATTTTTGGGAATTGATATTCAAGTTAGGAAAAGGACTGCAATTATTTTGCCACAAATATACACAACATAGTTTGCTAAACCGAGAAGGTAAACTAAACATCAAATATATGGAAAGCCAAACATGATATTACTCTCTTTATTTCAATGTATCTATCATTGTCATATCATGCACACAAACTAATTAAGAAGAGCACTAAATTTATGGAAAGTAAAAAAATGACCATTGAAATAATATATGAGAATGTTAATATCCGACGTCGGATTTTTAAGCATGGCAAATCAAACGTTTTTTTTTTATGGAATGTTCGATTTGCCATGCTTAAAAATCCGACGTCAGATCTTTAGTGAAATCCATAATATAATGCAACGATTTAACCATTCTTAACATTAATAAGCGTATAGTGTGGAAACAACACAATAAGTACACTCTTCATTTCGTTTGGCAAATTATTTAAACACCTAGGTTACCGAATTTGGCTAAATAATAGCGAAATGGATAACGTATTTAATAATAATAAAATACTTTGCACAAAGAAATACTAATCTTTGTGTTTCACGCAATGGGTGTAAAATTAGTACAAACTGGAACTTACCCTTCAAACAATAGTGTGTACCAATATCATGTCTACTAACTGGTAATCCGATGTAAGAAAGACCTACGCGTTAATGTAAATTTGAAATGATTTAAACATCTCAATGTTCAAATCCTCCGTGTTTCTGTAAATTTTCATATGAACCCAATTCGTTTTTGTGCCAAGTGCAAGACCAACAAATTTAGTGCTTAAATATCTACTTGGGAGTATTATGGAGCACCAAGGCACTTTTTTGCCTGGGAAAGAAAAGGGGGTCTTTCTTCTTGAAAATTTACATGCATGTTTACTTGAATTCATAAGTACTTAATCTTTTTATATTCTAGATGTTTTTTTTACAGTTTTACTGTCTATCTTAGGCATGGGTCCACCCCGAAGCTAATTTTCGCTCTTGTCTAATGATCAACCATTATCGTTTGTATAAACTGGGATAAGTAATGCGGATTATTCTCTAATATATTTACACATGACGACAGAAAGTATGAGCAGCATACAACATGATTAGACTTAGCCCTGCATATATAATTAAAGGCAATCACTTTAGTCTTTTCTAGCACGCGTATCAAAGTAGGAGTATATGCTAAGTCTAGATAGTAGACACGTTTTGTTAGCTCTTGTAAGAAAGGGACAAATTTCGAAACTGTGGGTGGAAAAGTTCTACTTTATAATAATGCATTAGTATTTGAAAAGTAATAACTGCACTATATACATTCTACTCCTCCCATGCATAATTATAGAAAAATATTGAACACCAAATTTTGTATCTTATAGAACTCATATTCATATGCCAAAATAGGTCATAATTTGTGTCGGTGCCGTTGAGGCATAATGATGATTACCCGCAAAAACAAAGAAGCATAATCGTGACTTGTACACACGGAAGAGCAATGCTTAGTGCTCTTGCACTCCAGCTACAGTTTAGCGACTTAGTCGATCTTCGTCCCTACATGTAGCTAGCATTTAGCAATGCGGTCTAAAAAGGAGATCAGTCGCTTTCACTTTGCACCAGATCGCTCAGGAACCGCTAGTTTGATTAGCTCGAGCGATTGATCCCTAATTCTCTACCTAGACTAGAAGCAACCACACAAGAGAAGCCAAATCGACCCCACCATTGTGCTCATATATGGATACATAATTCCTGTGCAGTACTGCACCGTTGTTGGACAGTCGAAGAAAGCGCGAGAACATTCTCGATCGATCGACGTACACAACAATGAGAAGAAAGATCTGGATCCACTGGCGAAGCGATCGATCTTCACACGTACAGTCGCACCTAGATTAGTTAATTATGCACACTGTTTGATTGTTCGTTTGTTTATGGGTGTTGGAATGCAGCTTGTGGTGATGGCGGATTGGTGATATCATATGTGCGTCTGCTTTGGTTGGTAAAGGGTTAGTGTTACTGTTGCACGGATGGCTGCATAAACATATGCGTGAGAGGGACGAAATGCAAGCATGCGTCTGCAGGCATAGCTTAGCTTGATGCTACCTACTCCTAGTACTGTTTGTTGCTAGGCCGGTGGTCTGAAAGTCTAGTTTAATTGGAGAGTGTTTTGTGTGTTCTGTGCATGGTTGATGCTACTAGAAGGATTTTTTTAATTTATTTATGGAAGTTAGCATGGTTTTCTATCCGGTGCTATATTGGCTTTGGGTATATAGAGAACACGACCCGTGTTAATTTGCGCGCGCTCACACTATTGTATGTCATTTTTCTGTATTTGTGTTTTTTTAAGAAATGTGTTGTACTGTATTAACTTGTACTCCCTCTATAAATAAATATAAGACGTTTTAGGTCATTATTCCCGTACTAGCTAACAACACAAAACAAACATGTATATATAACCTGCTCTGTTGTTGCTATTCTGGTGTTCATTTCTTCTGTGACAGTTGGTAACAACTCTGATCGGAGGATTCTGTTTTTTTTTTTTTTTGAGCGACGGAGGATTCTATTTTGTGTCTTTTTTTAGCAACAGGATTCTGTTTTGTCATGCGTAAAATATGGAAGACCTTTCAGCAGTTCAAGGCCTCAAGCTCAGTCCATGTGCAAGTTCATGGGCCGTGCGTAGGTGATATTCAGAAAAAAAAAACGTGGGTGAGTGATCAGGCACGCAGGTTTTTTCTTCAAAAAATGTCTTAAAAAAACCCGTGTGCCTCACAGCTTCATGAACACATTTTTTAATATATGATGAACATTTTTGAAATTCAAGACACAATTTTTAATACATGATGAACACATTTTTGGAAATGGCCCAAGTTTATTCATTATATATTAAAAATATTCATGAATTTCAAAAAAGTGTTCATTGAATTCAAAAACTGTTCATCCAATACAAAATTTGTTCGTCAAATTCAAAAAGTTTCATCAAATTCCAAATTTGTTCATCAAATACAAAAAATGTTTATCAAAATTCGAAAAATGTTCATTTTTAAAAATCATGGACATTGCGTGAAATTCATGATTTTCTTAATTTGAGAACATTTTTTCCAAAGTAGTGAACATTTTAGACTTTGAAACATTTTTTCAAATTTGTTAACATTTATGAACATTTTCTTAAATCCGTGAACATTTTTAAATTTTGTGAACCTCCGTTTCTAAACATAAGTCCTTTTAGATATTTCAATACGGACTACGTACGGATGTATATAGATGTATTTTAGAGTCTAGATTCACTCATTTTGCTCCGTATGTAGTTCATATTGGAATCTCCAAAAAGACTTATATTTAGGAATAGAGGGAGTACTTTTCAAATATTGAACATTTTCTGAAATCTCGAATTTGATTTAAATAAGTAATTAATAAAGCAGAAACGAAAAAAAAACGAAGGAGGAAAAAAAAGGGGGGACCTAACCCCGGCCCGAGCATGGCCCGGCCAAAACGGGGCGATGGGGTGCGTGTTTCAGCGAACGACGACGCACAGCGAGCTAAATAGGAGGTACCCTCATAACCAGCGCTTACGGCGCCACCGAACGAGCAAAATAAATTTTAAAAAAACAGATTTCGGGTTTCTTATAGATTTAAAAAATATTGGATCGTATTAAAACAGTTCGAGAATTTTAAAAATAAATATCCGTGAACACAAAATAAATAGTGAATTTGAAAAAAATGTGAATACAATAAATGTTTGCAAATTTGAAAAATGTTCGTGAAAAAAACTGTTCATGAATTTAAGAAATATTCCTGATTTGAAATTTTTTGAGGATTTGAAAAAAGTTAACGATTTTGGACAAAGGTTCAGAATTTCGAAAAAAAACATGTTCAGTCATTTGAAAGTTGAATTTGGAAAATGTTCATGCACTCAAAAAAGTTAATGAATTAAAAAAAATCACGAAATAAACAAATCTCCTGAAATAATTTTTTTTGACGAATTTAATAAAAGTTTTAGCATTGAAAAACGTTCGTGGATTTGAACTTTTTTAGGAATTTTAAAAAATGTCCGTGCATTTGAAGAACGCTCATGGATTTGAAATTTTTGTGAATTTGGATAATGTTCATGAACTCAAAAAAAGTTACGGAATTCAAAAAGTGCTCACGAATTCTAAAAAGGTTCATGAATTTGAAAAAGGTCAAGGATTAGGAAAAAGTTGGTGGATCGTAAAAAAGTGCATGAATCTGAAAAAATTCTTTAATTTGGAAAAAAATTGCAGATATGGAAATGTTCTAAATTTTTAAGAAAAGGCTCGTGAACTAGAAAATTGTTCGTGATTTTCTCAAAAGTTCACAAATTTGAAAGCAAAAAGTTAATGATTTTTAAAATGAAAAAGAGAAAGGAAACAGAGAGGAACCGAAAGAAATACCGAAAAAAAGGAAAAAAGAAAACCAAAAAACAAAACTTAACCCTTTCAAAAAAAAAAGAAACCGAACCCAAAGAACCAAATTGAATCTTGTAGAACGTTCTAAAACAAATGAGGGAAAAATATAAACATGGGCTGGTCCATTAGAACTAACAAAAAGTTGTGGTTTGAGTGCTGCCTATGAGAACAACTATGAATGAATGGCACTATAAGTGCTAAATGTGGTCTCTTATTTAGCGCTTACCTCTCCAGCGTGCTCGATCCAGTGTTTGGCCCGGCCCATTATAGGGTGTATTCCCCACCTGTTTTGGGATGGTTTTCTTTTTTTCTTTCTGTTTTTCTTTATTTTTATTTTTTTATCTTTTATGTTTCTTTTTTCTTTTTTTCTTAATTTTGTTTTTTCAATCAATTTTTGCGATCTTTTTTTGAAATCGTGAACACTTTTTAAAATCATGAACATTTTTCCAACTCATGAACTTTTTTACAAAATCACAACCATTTTTTAAAATTGTGAACTTTTTTAAACTCCAGAACATTATTGAATTGGCAAGCATTTTTTGAATGTATGAACAGTTTCTGAAGTTCACAAACATTTTTTGTTTTGATGATTTTTTTGAAATGCATGGACTTATTTCAAATTTATGAACATTTTTTGAATTGATGAAGTTTTCTTAAAATTCGGGATTAATTTTAGAAATTCGCAACCTTATTTATTTATTTATTTTATGAACATTAAAAAAAATCATGAACATTATTCTAATTCACAAAAAAATAAAATTGATGAACATTTATTGAATTCGTGAACTTGTTCAAAATCCTGAACAATGTTTGAATATGCAAACATTTTTTTAAATCACGAACAATTTTTGAACTCCACAAAAAAAAAGATTTCTTGAACATTTGTTTTCAAAACTCTCAATTATTAAAGTACAAAAAATGTTTTCTTGAACATTTGTTTTCAAAACTCTCAAACAAATGTTTTAAAATCTGGGAACTTTTTTGAAATCCCAAGTTTTTTAAAGTACAAAAAACGAAATTAAAAAACAGGGCGCCCACACATGGGCTGGCCAAAAGGGCACGTTGGGGAGCGAGGGGTGTGGGCTGCGTCTCCTCCCAGTGCGTAGACCGCGGCATAGGAGGTCCTGCGCTAAATAGTTCGCTCTCACCTGTTGGCTGTAGCCAGAACGAACGTGGCGTAGCATCGAGGGAGCTTCTAATGGACAGGTCCACTACAAATTTCTTTTAGTGTTCGTTTTTACTCTTATTTATTTACTGAAATATTCTAAATATGTGTAGGACAAATATTTTCTATCATCTGGTGTAATTTGTATCCAGGACATTGAAAAAATTGTTGGTGTAATTTGTATCCAGGACATTAAAAAATTATTCAAGCATTTAAAAATATGTTCATGATCATGACATTTTATAAATGGTTCATGGAATGTTAAAAAATTGCGTATTTTTCTAAAAAAGTTTATAACATATAAATAATGTCCATGAGATTAATAAAAGGTTGATAACACTGCAAAAATGTTCGCAGTTCTAAAAAAATGGTTGTGAGATTTTTGAAAAATGATTGGCATGTGTTTAAAAATTGTTCACCATGTATTTAACAAATGTTCAATGTGCATTTGAAAAATGATCAGCATGTATTTGAAGAAATGTTCATCATATATTCAAAATTTGATAGACATGCATCTAAAGAATGGCCAGCATGTATACCTAAAATCTTCAACATATATTCAAAGAAATTGACATGGATTTGAAAAGAAAACAAACATGAAAAACTAAAACTAAAAGAGAAAGAAAAAGCACTGGAAAATAAAAAGGGGAAAACCAACTGGACCTTCCCAAAATCGATGAAAGTCCGTAGAAGCTTCCCTAAACTGCTCGCTAAAACAGTCATTGAGCCGGCCCACTATGTCGATCTGTAAGTTTGTCTCACGGTAAGCGATATTTCGAAATCACTAATTGAGGAGTACTCCTTTCAAAGATCACTCCCACTTTCTCAGATTGCGACAAGTGGCGCACTGCATGCACGCCACTTGTCGCAACCTAGGGGTTTTCTCTTTTTTCGTAGATCCGTTTATTCAAAACGTTTTATCTCTTAAACCGTGCGTCCAAATCTCGAACCGTTTTCACCATTGGATTACTCACGTCGAGATCATCAAAACTAGGATCTACGAAAACGGTTCGAGATTTGGACGCACGGTTTGTGCGCCATTTGTCGCAACCTGAGGAGGTGGGAGTGATCTTTGAAAGGAGTACTCCTCAATTAGTGATTTCAAGATCATGCCCCTGATTCTGAACTTGCCTTATCGTGCGTCGAATTCCTGGGTGTACCTAGCTACATAATCTAGCATGGTACGACTCCTATGCCGAAATTGTCCTCCTCCTCCTCCTCCTCCTCACATGTTCAACATACTTACCATGCGGATTCCGGCGTCCTCAAATGTCCAGCATAGTGACCGCGTCTGACGCTGGTTAACCTGAAACCCACTGGTCCAAATTGAAATTAGAAAGGCAGTTCAAGGTTGGTCTGAAAAGGAGTACAAACGGAGGAAACACCGGTACGATTGTGTTTGTAAGATTCTATGCATGTAAACTTCAAAATGTCACAGATTTGGCTATAGCTACATACGTCTTGATAGATGTTGGGCGTTGAAACTACCAGACAGCGACGGTGTGCGTAGTCGACAACAAAAAGTCACGTTATAGTTAAACTCAAAAGGGCAGGCGGATCGCTCCAAGAAGAGAAACGACAGCAAAGTGGCTTGCTGCTTTTCTTGTCAAGCAAAGAAGAGTTAATACCAAAATTAGTACACAAACTTGTAGGGGTGAGAACAGATTCATACAAGAACTAAAAAACCCCACAAAAGTGGCCCTCCAACTATACCGTGGATTCATTTTTGGTACAAATCGCTCTGGACACGACATTTGGCATGCCATGTTGGATTCAGCCACACACCCGTTGTTGTGTAATTTTGCAAAACCCCCTGGGATCTTTGTTTTTTCATTGCGCGGTCCATTCCCCATTTTTCTCCCCTGTCTAAATCCCTAGCCCTCCCGCATCGATTCCCCATTGTCCCCTATCCAAATCCCTAGCCCGACTGCCCTCTCTCCGCCGCCAACCCTCATCGCCGCCAACCCTATCGGCCGCCCTCTCCGCCGCGACATGAAGGGGTCGACATCTTTGGGCGGGAAGTAGCACGCAGGACGACGTGGGGCAGTGGCAGCGTCGTCGTCAACCCAGGCTCGCCCGATCCATGGATGTGACCTCGCCGGCGCCGACAAGACGAAGGACGGCGAGCCGTGGACGAAGATTACCGGCGATCATGTTCATAACTGCACAATACAGTTAAAGATATGAAGTGCACATATTCGTAACTGACAGTATACACACAATAATTATGAACACCACAACACATAATCTCTGAAACTTTACCCCCAAAATCACATCAACACATGACCTCTTCTTCCCCTAGATTTGATGCGTTCTAAACTAGCATCCAGTCCCCGTCGATTATTGTAGGAGATATGCCCTAGAGGCAATAATAAATGTTATTGTTTATCTCCATGTTCATAATTATGTTTATGTTCCATGCTATAACTGCTATGGTTCTCGAGTCTACAATAACCACGAGGCTCGGAGGAAGACTCATATGCACGTGTGGAATAATAAACGGTAAAATGTATTCCTAGTCTGGCCTCTAAGACTAGCTCAAGTGTTGCATGATGGTTCTGTTTTCCTGATCATGGGCATGCCTATGCTGGCAACTTTGAGGGCACAATGTTAGGAGAACACTTGTGTTGAATCGACCCGAATTGATGTTATGCTATGAGATACATTCATCACAAGTTAATGGTTAATAACACAGAGAAAGTTAACGTTTGCATAATTCCTTAGACCATGAGAGTGTCGAGTTTCTTCATGCTTGCTTCATGAACTTTGGGGTTTGTTAAACGTCATCCGTAAATGGGTGGCTATTACGGCGGCTTACGGGTTAATGTTAAGGTGTGTCAAGGGACTTGATAGCTCAAGATTAGGATTTGCTCCTCCGACGATGGAGAGATATCTCTGGGCCCTCTCGGTGTTACGGTATCCACCATCGTCTGGCCAGACACATTGTGATTTGATCACAGGTATGCCGGAACACGGGAACGAGAAAAGAGAACAAAACCGGCAACGAGGTAACTGGCATAGTGGACAAGTTGTTGATCCACGGGGATGCCGATAAATCTCACCTCGGGTTTTGTAACATATCACGAAGCAACAGGAATAGCACACGGCAACTGGAGGTTCACTCGAATATTCATTCGTGTGGGTATAGGGGTCAATATGGGTGTCCACGACTCCGATGCTGATCATTGATCGGAAAGAGTTCCGGTCATGTCTATACTTCACCGAACCTATAGGGTCACATGCTTAAGGGTCATCTATCTGCTGAATACTAGACAGGGAGTCTGAGAGAAAGTCACCGGAAAAGTTTCGGAGACAACGGAAAAGTTCCGGAGAGAACACCGGAATGGTTTCGGTAAAACTGAAAAGTTGTTTCAGGGTATACCATTAAGTCAAATTGGTCTCGGCACACGCCTGGAAATTCTTGGAGGGTGCCAGAATTGTTCTGGGAACTTCTGGGATTTTTCGGAGAAAAAACCCGGAAATGTTCCGGAGCTGCCGGAACCGCTTTGTTTGCTTTTCGCAGATGAAAATCACTAATCCGGAATTGTTTCGGAACGCGTCCAAAATCATTTTAGTGGGTACTAGAATTGTTCTAAGACCCACAGAAATTTTTTCGGATTTAACGGTCGCGAAAAAATGTTTCCGTGAATAGTGAAAGTGCTTTTTGGGTTACTATTTTGGATAGCCACCTTTTTGGACTTGAGTCAAAGTTCTAAAAGGAAGTGGCTTGCAAGGGAAGGAACCCCATTTGGGGGGCCCCCCAAGGGGTGGCCGGCCAAGGGTGGTGGTGCTCCTTGGAGCTCCACATGGCCTCCCATTATGCCCTAAATGCCCACCATTTGTGACCTAATGCATGGGTATTTTGGTATTTTTGGAGGCAGCCCTACCCCTTGCCTTTCCTATAAATAGAGGTGGAGAGGAGCTCTCCACACTCATCCCTTGCTCTCATACACATGCCATGACATTTCTGGCTTCTCTCTCCCTCCTAGCGAAATAGTTTCGTAGAGCCGAAAGGTTGTCTGGGTTCCGGTGGGAACTAGTTCTGGACGGCGAAGCCCTGCCGGATAGATGACACCGTATGTGTGCAACTCTGTAGAGAGATCGTAGTTTCGGTCTTAGTTCGAGAGTGCCTCCCGAAGGGCTGTCCGAGTGACCGTCCGAGTTTCGAGAGTCCTCCCGAAGGGCTGTCCGAGTGACCGTCCGAGTTTCGAGAGTCCTCCCGAAGGGCTGTCTGTGACACCGTCCGAGGGGCTGTCCGACTGCCTCCCGGAGGGCTGTCCGAGGGGCAGACGAGGGAGAACATCCTCGCAGTTGGGAGGTTGTAAAATCCTAGTTGCGGGGATCTGCACCGCCGATCGTCATCGACTCTACTTCCGCTGCGCTACGAGTCAGTAACGAAAAGATCAAACCTTGTATGCAGTCTCCATAGTGGTCCTGGGCTGGTGCGTAGGTCGGAATTTTTTTGTTTTCTGCTGCGTTCCCTAACAGTGGCATCAAGAGCCGTGCTATGCGTAGATGCAGGTTACGATCTAGAATACATAGAGATGTATGGGTGTTACACAATATAATTTGTAGTAGATGAGTTCTATTACTGAAAATTATTTGTGCGGGTAGCAGATGAAATCTGTTACCCGATGTTCTTGTTGCTTCCCTGGAATTTGCATATTTCTGATCTTGATAACAGCATGGTGGATTTTCAAAGTTCTGGCAATCCGCGATCCTGATTGATCAACGAAGTGCTAACAGTTCATTGAATTCCACCATAGTTAGAGAGAAAGATGAAATTTTGCAGACGAAAGGGCAATGCAGATATGATCTGCACGGGGGTCATGCGTATGATGAAGTTTAGTATGGGGCTCAAGATTTTATTATCTCGTGTTTTATACACCCCGCGATGTTAATCTAGCGACTTGAATAATCATACTTGATGATAAAACGTTGGTAGCTGCGGTTTAAGTCAAAACCTTAGAAGCCACATAAAATGAAATTTTGTATGAACCGATTAGAGGCGTCTAACTTGGTTTTGCAGGATGTGCATGTGATGTGGTATAGCAGTGCTCATATTAATTCGATTATGTATGAGATAACTATATGATGTAAAATTAACATGACCTGCGTGTCATGATTCGGCATGATGGCTGGAGCCATATGATTGTCACTTTAATGACCTGCGTGTCAACCTTAAGTAATGCACTTATTTTATTAGCTATAGATATAGCAATGTTATCTGGTGCATCGACAAGGTGGTGGCAATCTTCGCAAAGGTGAACACCGACGCGAATGCCGAAGACGATGAAATTAAAGACTTCTCCGTCAGAAAGGGCTATACCATATCATTCTATTATGAATTGCCTGAGATGTTTATCCCTTTTGATGCACCCTTCTTGATTGCGCGGTAGTCGCTTTTTATTAGGGTGATCTCTCACTTAAAATATCAAGTAGTTAGTGTTCTCCCAAGTGTAGCACCGTCACGGCACCTATCTTTTCGGGGTGCGCCGTGTCACACGGGTACGAACGATTAGAGAAGTGTGAGGCGGGTGAGTTGAGACCTCCCAGCGAGATCACTTGGTTGTCTTGACATTCAGGCATGACCGTCATGAGCTCGGAACACGCCCATCGAAAGATGAACAAGAATCGCATAGAGATGTGATTGGCAAGTTGGCCTACCGGTTGAGATTTTCGTCATCAGTGGTGTTACACCAATGGCGAACAATTGAAATGTGGGTCTTGTATCACTCACAATCAATTATGAGAGATATTGATTTGAGTGGGAGCACACTATAGAATTAACTTGTTTAATTCTCTGTGCAATTAATTATGAACTTTGTCTAAAGTGTAATTTGCATAATAGTTGTAGAATCATGGCTCGCGTTTCCACCAGCCCTGTTAAAATTGAATAAGCTGTTAAATATCTGGTTAAAACTTTACGGTTGGTAACGTAATATGAGGATTGTCCTCAAAAGTGCCGAGAAGGATTTTGTCCTATCGCATGCTTTTGGTATTCTCCCACTAATGCTATGGATAATGTGACTCTCGTCCTTCGATCCAAAAGCTAGAATTCCGTTACGGTCAAGTGCAATATGCTTGCTTCCATGAGACCCGAACTTCAAAAGTTTGGGATAGCTATGTGATATTCATGGAACTGAAAATCATTTTTAGACACAAACAAAGGCTAAAAGATATGTGATATCCAAAGCAATGTTTGTTTTGCAAACTATTAGTAAAAGTGTTTACTATGCATTTGACTAATAACAAAGGGATCCAGAAGAACGTCTGTCATATGATGAAAGGTGAATAAAACAACAACTTAAAGAGAAAGGAAATGTCGAAAGGGTGTTAGTGTGACTTACACACCTAGGAAGTCCGGGGCTAACGCCACTCTTAAGTTGAGTGCTTCTTCTGAGAGTAGGAGAAATACTGAGAGTTAAACTGTTAGAAGTATAAAGGCAAAAGGAGAGAAGACTGGAATGTCCAGCTCATGTATGAAATTCATACAAGTTATTGATGTATAGAAGGCTGGTCAAAGAAATAGTTCTTGGGAATTGTGATTAAATTGTTAGTCACTAATTCTTGGGTATTGTGAGTTGACCACAAAGATACCCGCTCGATTGCATTCTGCTGCGACTCGATGCAAGAACTACTACGGCCTAAAAGACTTGCCGGAGTGAGGTTTAGATATGCGCTGAGAACATAGTAAAAGTTGCTATACTCGGTACATTACCTATGTATTTATTTTCATAATTCATTTTAGAGTTTTATACACTCTAGCCCATTGCATAAAGTATCTTGCAAGAAGGTTGTTCATAAGAGAACTTTTGATGTTCGGTGTTATGAATAACATAAGGGCCATGCTTCCATCATGGATGGGATGTATGTTATGAATATTGATAATAATATATTACCTCCGTATTTACTTTCACAATTCATTTCAGAGTTTTACACACTCTAGCCCATTGCATAATGTTTGTTGCAAAAGGGTTGTTCATAAAAGAACAATTGTTGTTCAGTGTTATGAATAACATAAGGGCCATACTTCCATCGTGGATGGGATGTATGTTATGAATATTGATGGTAATATGATACATCCATAACACTGACGCTAAATGTCGCAAGACTAAGAGAATACCACACATGTGTGGCACTGCATTTGGTCACATTGGGGAAACCCGCATGGAGAAATTCCATAATGATGGATTTTGAAGTCGTTTGATTGTGAATCATCTGACACTTGCAACTTTCCTCCGAAAAGTGAAGTGACTGAAATACCGTTCACAGGCCATAAGGAACGAGCAACGAACTTATTGGTGATCATACATTTTGATGTATGTAGTCCGATAAATGTTGTTGCTAGCAGTGGATTTATCTATCTTCAGAAATGACTCAAGTAGATATATGGATATTTACTTGATGAGACGTTGTCTGGATCTTTTGAAATCATTCATAAGGTTTTCAAAAATGAAGTAGAAATCATTGTAACAAGAAAATTATGTTTCTGCAATTTGATTGCGGAAAGGAATATTTGAGTTACAAGTTTAGCGAATGTCTGATGAGTTGTGAAAAGAGTTTCATAACTTACACCTCCCGGAACTCCACTGTGAGTGGTACGTCCGTGAAGATGTATTCAAACCATTTATGACATGGTAAGATCAAAGATGACATAAATCAATTTGCCATTATCCCTTTTAAAAGTAATGCTTTAGAGACTGCGGCTTTTACACTGAAAAGAGCGCCATCAGGTCTGTTGAAATGACGCCATGGTATGATACGCCCAACCATGCTTTGTCTTTTCTTAACATTTGGAATATGGGGCTTGTGTAAAATATTTACAAACCTATTCCAAATCAGACAAGTACTACTTTGTAGGTTATCCCAAGTAATTGGGAATTCCTCCACCACTATACCGAGGCAAAAAGGTTTGCCACCAAGAACGGTATGCTTTTAAAGAGAATGGTTCTTGCAAAAAGGTGAGTGGGAGAACAGTGCAACTCGACGAGATAACAGTATCTTCGTCATCAGATCAAAGGAAAGAAACCTTGGAAGTAATTCCAGAGTTTCCTACTGCGACTGATACGGAAGCCTCTACATGAGATGTATGGACTTCGGTCGAACTTGCAACTGAACCACGTAGGCAAAACTCGTGCAAACCTCTCAGGTGCGCAAGCGAGATATTCTTGTTAGACAACAGGATACCTACGATACACAAGGAAGCGTTGATGGGTCCTGACTCCGGAATTGGCTAAATGCCAATATAATCCGAGATAGTTTCCATAAATGATTCAAGATTATATCTTGATAAACCCTTCGGAAGACTTAGAGTCTAACGAACATTAATGGAACTATAAACTGATGTGGATAAAATGTTTTTTCCATAAAGCTCGACTTGTTGCAATAACAAGTTCAAGGAGTTGACTACGATGAGGTTGTCTCACCATAGCGATGCTTAAAGTCAAATCGGGTTAAACTAGCAATTAATACATATTTCAATCTTGAGATATGATACATGGATGCCAAAAGGATTTCCATGTGATGGAAATGCAACCTAGGACTTGCATGTGGTACAGTCCAAGGTATTTTGTCAATCCAGAGGATGCTAGTAAGTATGCAAACTTCAGAGTTCCAGCAATGGATAGAAGAGAGCAAAATGGAGTTGGAATCTTCGTTTTGATGAAATAGTCAAAAGAGTTTGTTTTCATCAATGGATAACGAAGATGCTTGTGGTTACAAGAAAGTAAGTGGGAGCATGATAATATTTCTAAAAACTTTGTGTGCTTGACACATTGTTGATTGGAAATAATAAAAATTTCTTAACACGAATTAGGACTTCATTGAAAATAGTTTTTCGATGAAGTGCTTGGGCTAAATAGCCTTGATATTAGGCATATTTATCTACGAGATAGAATTTCCTGGTAAAGCTAAAACCAAAAATACATATTGACAAGATGCTAAAACAGTTTAGCATTAAAACGCCAAGGAGTGATTCTTGCCGAAGTCACATGGAAAGGTTTTTTGCAAGACTCAGTGTCCCAAAACACTGATGAGCAAGATACATGATGGAGATTCCACACACTCTTGTGTTTGGATTAATCATGTACTCCATGGTATGTAAAACAACCAGATATGTCCAGTACTCCCAAGGAGTTGCGAGTAAAGATACCAAAGTGATCAAAGTACTGATCATGGGACAACAGTGAAAAATGTCATTAAGTACTAAAGTAGCACTGATGACATGTTTTCTCGCAAGCAGAGATTATGAAGTGCTCGTTGTAAGTAATTGCATCGATACAGTCTTCATCAATACTCCATGCGATTTTTGATTTAAGTTAAGGATTTTGTGTAATACACGATATGGTGGCACGGTGTTTGGAAATCGTTCCAAATAGGTTACTGTGGCGAATTCTATAACTAAGGCTAAGTATGTTGCCGCTTTCAAAGCGACATAGAAGATGTTGAATCGTACAGTTCGTTCATGAACTTAGTATGGTTCCAAGATGGCTTTGGTCAATGAAACACTATTGAAGATAGTTGCTCAATAGCTCAGTCTGAGGAATCAAGGTTCGACCAGTGATTCACATATATACGAAGCCAAGTCCACACAAAATATGAATTTTGTGAAAGCGTGAAAACACGAGGATATGCAGAGATACACACGGAACTGAAGTTGTCAGATCCGTTGTACATCAGACTATATCACAAGCGAAGCATGTTTTACACCGGTATGCCATAGGTGTAAAGTGCATCAGCATTGACTAGATTATTGACTCTAGTGCAAGTGGGAGTCTGTAGGAGATATGCCCTAGAGGCAATAATATATGTTATTGTTTATCTTCATGTTCATAATTATGTTTATGTTCCATGCTATAACTGCTATGGTTCTCGAGTCAACAATAACCACGAGGCTCGGAGGAAGACTCATATGCATGTGTGGAATAATAAACGGTAAAATGTATTCCTAGTCTGGCCTCTAAGACTAGCTCAAGTGTTGCATGATGGTTCTGTTTTCCTGATCATGGGCATGCCTATGCTGGCAACTTTGAGGGCACAATGTTAGGAGAACACTTGTGTTGAATCGGCCCGAATTGATGTTATGCTATGAGATACATTCGTCACAAGTTAATGGTTAATAACACAGAGAAAGTTAACGTTTGCATAATTCCTTAGACCATGAGAGTGTCGAGTTTCTTCATGCTTGCTTCATGAACTTTGGGGTTTGTTAAACGTCATCCGTAAATGGGTGGCTATTACGGCGGCTTACGGGTTCATGGAAAGGTGTGTCAAGGGACTTGATAGCTCAAGATTGGGATTTGCTCCTCCGACGATGGAGAGATATCTCTGGGCCCTCTCGGTGTTACGGTATCCACCATCGTCTGGCCAGACACATTGTGATTTGATCACAGGGATGCCGGAACACGGGAACGAGAAAAAAGAACAAAACCGGCAACGAGGTAACTGGCATAGTGGACAAGTTGTTGATCCACGGGGATGCCGATAAATCTCACCTCGGGTTTTGTAACATATCGCGAAGCAACAGGAATAGCACACGACAACTGGAGGTTCACTCGAATATTCATTCGTGTGGGTATAGGGGTCAATATGGGTGTCCACGGCTCCGATGTTGATCATTGATCGGAAAGAGTTCCGGTCATGTCTATACTTCACCGAACCTATAGGGTCACATGCTTAAGGGTCATCTATCTGCTGAATACTAGACATGGAGTCTGAGAGAAAGTCACCGGAAAAGTTTCGGAGACAACGGAAAAGTTCTGGAGAGAACACCGGAATGGTTTCGGTAAAACTGAAAAGTTGTTTCAGGGTATACCATTAAGTCAAATTGGTTTCGGCACACGCCTGGAAATTCTTGGAGGGTGCCAGAATTGTTCTGGGAACTTCTGGGATTTTTCGGAGAAAAAACCCGGAAATGTTCCGGAGCTGCCGGAACCGCTTTGTTTGCTTTTCGCAGATGAAAATCACTAATCCGGAATTGTTTCAGAACGCGTCCAAAATCATTTTAGTGGGTACTAGAATTGTTCTAAGACCCACAGAAATATTTTCGGATTTAACGGTCGCGGAAAAATGTTTCCGTGAATAGTGAAAGTGCTTTTTGGGTTACTATTTTGGATAGCCACCTTTTTGGACTTGAGTCAAAGTTCTAGAAGGAAGTGGCTTGCAAGGGAAGGAACCCCATTTGGGGGGGGGGGGGCAAGGGGTGGCCGGCCAAGGGTGGTGGTGCTCCTTGGAGCTCCACATGGCCTCCCATTATGCCCTAAATGCCCACCATTTGTGACCTAATGCATGGGTATTTTGGTATTTTTGGAGGCAGCCCTACTGTAACTCCCCGGACACACCCGCCGGTGGTCGTTACTCCTGGCGAGATCTAGACTGGCCTCACAGATCAATACTAGTCTTTCTTGCGCACTTTGTCCTCACTCATGCGCACCCCGGAGCAACTTCCCGGTCGGTCACCCATCCTGAAATTACTCCAAGCCGAGCACGCTTAACTTTGGAGTTCTGTCCGAATGGGCTCCCGAAAAAGAAGGAATTTCTTATTGATATGAGTAGTCTATCATCCCTAATAAGCCAGGCTATCACACCTACCCCTTGGCTTTCCTATAAATAGAGGTGGAGAGGAGCTCTCCACACTCATCCCTTGCTCTTATACACATGCCATGACATTTCTGGCTTCTCTCTCCCTCCCAGCGAAATAGTTTCGTAGAGCCGAAAGGCTGTCTGGGTTCCGGTGGGAACTAGTTCTGGACGGCGAAGCCCTGCCGGATAGATGACACCGTATGTGTGCAACTCTGTAGAGAGATCGTAGTTTCGGTCTTAGTTCGAGAGTGGCTCCCGAAGGGCTGTCCGAGTGACCGTCCGAGTTTCGAGGGTCCTCCCGAAGGGCTGTCCGAGTGACCGTCCGAGTTTCGAGCGTCCTCTCGAAGGGCTGTCCGTGACACCGTCCGAGGGACTGTCCGACTGCCTCCCGGAGGGCTGTCCGAGGGGCAGACGAGGGAGAACATCCTCGCGGTTGGGAGGTTGTAAAATCCTAGCTGCGGGGATCTGCACCGCCGATCGTCATCGACTCTACTTCCGCTGCGCTACGAGTCGGTAACGAAAAGATCAAACCTTGTATGCAGTCTCCATAGTGGTCCTGGGCTGGTGCGTAGGTCGGAAATTTTTTGTTTTCTGCTGCGTTCCCTAACAATTATCACATCTAAAAATCCCCTCATATTGCCCTGGATTCATTGCTGCTTGACCCCCAAAATCCCCAAATCAGCAACACAGAAACCCTAGCCTAACTCATGCAAACTAGTTCCTCCTTTCTACTACTGGGGATGCGCACAAGGAACACATACAAATCGATCCAAAATAGTGAAGAACTCAACATGATCATCACCGCCTCAAAAACCTAACCAAGCGGGGGAGGAACATGGGAAATAGAGGAGCGGGCATGGCCAGATGCTTACCATATTCATGAGGGAACTCGGCGGGTTCCCTAAGTTGCGGCTCCATGCTGCCCTCTGTCGCCGCCGATGAGGTCCACGACGGCGTTGCCCTGTGGTTCGCCTCGGAAACGTCGAGGAGGAGGAGATAACGAAAAGGAAAGGTTTTGGTAGGGGTTTGCCTCGAAGGCGTCGACGGGGTTTTTCTCTTATTTTACAGTGCGGACAGCGCTTGCGGGTGGATGTACTACGGAATTAGCTACAACAGGAGGGGGTTTCTGCAAACGCGCGCTTCCGGCCCGACACTGTCTACCTGGCACGCCACATGGTCAATTCGGACTGGTTTTATATGAATTTGTTACAACATCCTTTGAGAACATGTACGTGAGAGTCAAACTGAAAAGTGTAGCCTTTGAGAACGTGTACGTGAGAGTCAAACTGAAAAGGCAGACCTGCACTTCACCTCTTCGGACCGACTCAAACTAAACCACTTCAATTAAGCAAAGAAAAGACGCACTGGCTGGTTGGTTTCTCTTTCGCCAACACGAGCAAGGAAACTTGGACTATTTTTCTGACGGTGACAGGTATCATTATGTGATATAGAAATCTCGATGTAATATACTATATCACTAAGCTCCCTAGGGATGGGGGCCTCTCATTCAATTGAGGTCACCAATTTGGAATTGGGTCATCGATTTTGGCCGGGTCAACAATCTCTCATTCAATTCTTTTAATTCACTATGCTCTATAATGTTGGAGCTCTCTCATTGCATTGAGAAATTCAAATGGATTTGGTTCATAATTTTGACTGGGTCAACAATTTTTCAAATCAATCGGAAGCAGCCGGCCTATAAAAACATATCAACCCCGCGCACCCTCTCATCACCTAACAAAAGAAGACTCAACATGTGATACTTTAGCACCAATATAGTACATGCAACCACCACCGCAGAAAATTTTCCCACATAAGTATGAGTTGATTAGCAGACAACACAAAATCACACCGTGAAAGGCCCACCAAAACACCGCGTTATATGAATAAAAAAGAAAACACACTCCATCATCTTCCCCACTAACCAAACCAAATACTCACTTCGTTCCAAAATATAAGGTGTATTAGTTTATTGAAAAGTCAAATTTCTTTAACTTTGACCAAGTTCAGAGCCAAAAATATCGACATCCACAATATTAGATAAATAAAATATGAAAATTCATTTCATGATGAATCTAAAAGCCAGATTTGATATTATGAATATTGATATATTTCTACACAAATGTGGTCAAACTTAAAGAGGTTTTACTTTTCAAAAAACTGATACACCTTATATTTTGAAATAAATGGAGTAAATAAATTATAAAAATCCAATAACATCAACGGCGCAGCAAAGCGTGCCCAACCCTTCTAGTTTTTATTATGTTTCAGTTGTTTTGCACTTCTAATGAGCATTTATAATAGGAAACATGCTTATTTCTTTTTGTCAGCGTTGATCGTGGTTCGGGTGATGATAGGTTTGAACAAACTGAAATCACCGTTATGGATCGTTCGATTTCCATAACAGATAACCCTTCCCAACCCTTCACACAACAACATCACCCCCCCCTTCTCACACACACCCATAACAATTACTCATCCAAATTCCATAATATGTATACATCCAATGGCTTCATAACCTAGTTGGGTTGCATACGCTGTTGCAAAGTACATTCGTCAACACCAGTCACTTGCACATCATTGCAAGTACTCCTTCGTTTGTTTACTTCGCATATTAGGTTTATTGTAGGTTTATACTTTTTGAAATTTGACCAAGCTTATAGGATTGTAAATATCAACATCTTCAACACCAACAATATCATTAGATTTATCATGAAATATATTTTTATATTCTATTTATTTGATATTGGAAATGATAATATTTTTATCGGAAAGGAGGATAACCCCCGGTACTGCATCAATTGATTCACACATCCATATATTATTCTTAAAACAAAATCTAGCATCCGAACAAATTCGACTTGGAAAAGAAAACCCGAGGTTACATGCTTCGTGATAGTAGCTCCACCAGACAACCATTAACCCTATGGTAAAGGACGGAAACAAACGAAAAGTACACAACTCCTAGGCTAAACCTTCAAGAAGAAAACGCTGCACGTGTGTCTATGATGATGAGTCCAACCATAGGTCGGTCTCGGGATTTTCATCCCCAAACCCAAGCTTCGATCCACCACCTTAAGCAAGGACACGAGGCAGGCACATGTTGACATAACATGATCTGAAATCTTGTGTTTTCACTGGAGTGCGCATACTCGTCGTTGAAACCACATCTACCATCACCTCTTGTCCGCCTACCGACGCCTCGATAGTCGGATACCTCTGGAGGAGATACTGGAAGATATAGGAATGACTTCGTGCCTCCGCATGATTCGCCATGCATATCACCCGTCCATGATAGGAATGACTTGGTGCATCCGCAAGAGTCATCGTGCGTAGCACGTGATGAGCCGGATCGAACCCAATGTAGAGGTGGAGGGGGCGTCCCATATCACCGCCGTCATCAGAAAGGTGATACGTCCATTTTGCATCATTATTTCTTACTATAAGTTATCCTATTTGAAAGAACATGTGCTGCCCCCATGTTTGGTTTTGGTAATTGATGACAATCTCTATGGACTAATGGTTGCCTTGAGTTATATTTGAAGGTTTTGTCCATAGGCTTTGCTTGTAGACCATTTGTTGGTCTCAAGGTGATTTGAAGAAGAATATGTGTTGACCAAGGTGCTATTCAAGGATTTATCCAAAGATTGGTCATGTTGATCAAGACTAAATATGAAGAGTGATTCAAGTTGATCAACACACAAATCGTAGAAGATGTACCGAGTGGGATCAAGTGATCTCACGGTATGGTAAGCATTGTCCATTACGCTTTGTGTACTAACCCATGTTCTATGCGAGAGTTCTATGTGGGGTTAGGTATGTTTCCATGGGCTTGCATCAAGAGGAAGATCTCATTCAACCCATGGAGGATGACATCAAGTGGTGATCGTCATCAAGATTGCGGTGTGCAAGTTCAAGTGGAGCATCACGAAGAGATCACATGCTTGAAGCTTGCCGTCCATTGTGGTGACAATGGACTTGTGAAGATGTGCGGCTCACCCATAGTGGAGTATGGGGGAGCAATCAACTAGTCTTCATCGAGCCGGCGCAATCAAGAAAGGTGGTCCAACTTGAGGAGGTCAAGATCGTCATCATCTAGCTCAAGTGGACTATACGCAAGGCAAGGTTTGCCCTTGATAGGTTTTCTATTTTACCGGTCTCATGGTAGTAGTTGGGAGACCGGGTTATAGGATCGATAGCCGTACTATCAAGGGGGGCTCTCAAGTGAGTAGCTTTATCGTATCTTCGTAGAGAGCTCAAACCATTGCATCCTTGCATCATCTTTCTTGGTTCGTGTTTGGTGTTTCTCTTTGTGTGTCTTTGAGCTTTTGGTCATCTTCATGACAAGCTCGAGTTCATCGAAAACGGAGTTCATCTATGCATCTTCTATGATGTTTTCGATGTTGGAGTTTATGCCGGTTCTTCATTCATAGAGGTTTCTCATCTCTATACCTTAGGCATATCTCCCCTGCCACTTCTTATTATAACCAGTCGCTGTTGGATAGTATTTGTCGTCATCTATCCAACAAGCTTGAGTTTGCTCAATTCGGAGCTCATTTGTAGAAGTTGTGGCAGTTCAGGGTTTATTGTTTTATCTGTTTGCTTGGGCTTGTTTTCAGCTCTCTAGCGGTAGTACCGCCCTGGGCAGCGGTAGTACCGCTTGCGCGGTACTTCCGCGGTCCAGTGCCGCGGGCACTACCGCTTGTGTTTTTCTTCTGGTATCGTTTTTTTGCTAAGCGGTAGTAGAACGGTAGTAGAGCGGTAGTACCGCTTGGTGCGGCACTACCGCCCCCTACTACCGTGTCACTACCGTGCTCTGTTCTGTTGCCCATTTTTCCCTAAGCGGTAGTAGGGCGGTAGTAGAGAGGTAGTACCGCTTGTTGCGGTACTGCCGTTCCAGTACTACCCTACTACCTCTGTTTCCTCTGTCCTGCGATATCCTAAGCGGTAGTACCGCTTGTATTGGACGGTAGTACCGCTTGGTGCGGCACTACCGCTCCAGTTCCGTGTTCTCACCTGCTGTGTTTTGAATTACTACCGCTTAAGCGGTAGTACCGCTCGCAAGAGCGGTAGTACCGCTTGTACGCGTCCAGCACGGGTAACGGTTGGATTTGGGGTGGCCCTATAAAAGGGGTCTTCTTCCCCAACGGTTTTCTTATCTCTTCTAAGCTCTCTCTCCTCCATTGTTGACTCTCTAGAGCTTTGCTAACTCTCAATCCCTCCAATGATTCTTGCTCCTTCTTGAGGGAAAAGAGAGAGGAGATCTAGATCCACATTTCCACCAATCACTTTCTCCTCTAAGTGAGGGGAACCCCTTGGATCTAGTTCTTGGAGTTCTTCGTGTTCTTCTTCGTTCTTCCTCTCATTTTCCTCCATAGCTTTTGTTGCTTTGGTGGGATTTGGGAGAGGAGGACTTGGGCACTCCGTGTGCCCTTGCCATTGCATTAGTTGCATCGGTTTGAGTTCTCCGCGGGATACGTGGAAGTTAGTTGTTGAGAAGCTTATTACTCTTGGGTGTTTGAGCACCCTTGAGCTTGTTCCTCTTGGGTGCTTTGGCGCCCTAGACGGCTTGGTGGTGCCTCGGAGCTCAATCATTGTGGTGTAAAGCTCCGGGCAAGCGTCGGGGTCTCCAATTAGGTTGTGGAGATCGCCCCGAGCAATTTGACGGGTACCGGTGACCGCCCCCAAGGGTTGCCAAAGTGTACGGGTTCGGTGACCGCCCTCAAGGGTTGCCATTTGTACGGGTTCGGTGACCGCCCTCAAGGGTCCCTTAGTGGAATCACGGCACCTTGCATTGTGCGAGGGCGTGAGGAGAATACGGTGGCCCTAGTGGCATTGTTGGGGAGCATTGTGCCTCCACACCGCTCTAACGGAGATTAGCATCCGCAAGGGTGTGAACTTCGGGATACATCGTCGTCTCCGCGTGCCTCGGTTATCTCTTACCCGAGCCCTTTACTTATGCACTTTACTTTGTGATAGCCATATTGTTTCTTGTTATATATCTTGCTATCACTTAGTTGTTTATCTTGCTTAGCATAAGTTGTTGGTGCACATAGGTGATCCTAGTCGTTTTAGGTTTTGTGCTTGACAAATTAACCGCTAGGTTTATTCCGCATTTGTTCAAGCCTAAACCGTAATTATTTTAAAGAGCCTATTCACCCCCCCTCTAGGCGACATCCACGATCTTTCACTATTTCAATGATATATTTCACAATATGATGCAATTCTAATGTCTTTTCTCTCTTAAAATGCAAGATATATCAAGAGAGAGGAATTACCGGCTGTTGAAAATCTGACCTGAAAATACGACAGAAGAGAAAGCAATTCTCCGGAGCTCACAATGAAGCATGGATTTTGGAGAATTGTTTTGGGATATATAATGAATTGTGGAGCAAAGAAATACCAGAGGGGACCCACCAGGCCCCCACACGGCCTGGTGGCGCCACCACTCCCTGGCAGCTCCACTTTCCCATCTAGGGCCCTGGAGGCTCGTCTCCCGATGCCCTTTGGCCATAAAATCCCATTTTCCCTAAAAAAATCAAAGAAAATCCTCGGGACTTTCCGCCGCCGTCTGCGAGGCGAAACTTGGGCTGAGCACTTTTGCTCTCCGGCGAAGCGATTCTGCCAGGGAAACTTTCCTCCGGGAGGGGGAAATCGAGGCCTTCATCATCACCAACACTCAACATCTTCACCAGCACCATCTCATTGATGTCTACTACGCAACTTTTATTCTTGTAGACGTTGTTGGGCCTCCAAGTGCAGAGTTTTGTAGGACAGTAGCAAATTTCCCTCAAGTGGATGACCTAAGGTTTATCAATCCGTGGGAGGTGTAGTATGAAGATGGTCTCTCTCAAACAACCCTGCAATCAAATACAAGAAATCCCTTGTGTCCCCAACACACCCAATACAATGGTAAATTGTATAGGTGCACTAGTTTGGCGAAGAGATGGTGATACAAGTGTAGTATGGATAGTAGATATAGGTTTTTGTAATCTGAAAATATAAAAACAGCAAGGTAGCAAGTAGTAAAAGTGAGCACAAACGGTATTGCAATGCTTGAAAACAAGGCCTAGGGTTCATACTTTCACTAGTGCAATCTCTCAACAATGCTAACATAATTGAATCATATAACAATCCCTCAACATGCGACAAAGAATCACTCCAAAGTTCTTATGTAGCGGAGAACATAAGATGAAATTGTTGTAGGGTACGAAACCACCTCAAAGTTATCCTTTCCGATCAATCTATTGAGCCATCCCTATAAGTGTCACAAACAGCCTAGAGTTCGTACTAAAATAACATCATAGGATACGCATCAATTAACTCTAATGTCACCTAGATACTCCAATGTCAGCACAAGTATCCGTGAGTTAATTATTCGATATGCATCAAACATTCTCGGATTCATAATATTCAATCCACACAAAGAACTTCAAAGAGTACCCCAAAGTTTCTATCGGAGAAAGAAGGATGAAAACGTGTACCAACCCATATGCCTAGATTACCCCAAGGTCACGGGAATCCGCAAGTTGATTACCAAAACATACATCAAGTGACTCAATAGAATACCCCATTGTCACCACGGGTATCCACATGCAAGACATACATCAAGTGTTCTCAAATCCAAAGTATTCAATCCGACAATAACGAAACCTCAACGGGAAAGACTCAATTAATTCATCTCAAGAAGATAGAGAGGGGAAAAAACACCATATGATCCAACTATATTAACAAAGCTCGCGGTACATCAAGATCGTGCCAAATCAAGAACACGGGAGAGAGAGAGAGATCAAACATATAGCTACTGGTGCATACCCTCAGCCCCGAGGGTGAACTACTCCCTCCTCGTCATGGAGACCGCCGGGATGATGAAGATGGCCTCTGGTGATGATTCTCCCCTCCGGCAGAGTGCCGGAACAGGGCTCCGGATGAGATCGCTTCGGTACAGAGGCTTGCGACGGCGGCGTAGGAGTTCTAGGTTTCTTTTTCGGGGTTTTCTATATTTATTGCTACTTATTGCACCACCGGCTTGTCCTTAGCACAATTAAGGATTGGGACACTTGTTGCACTTTGTTACTATTGCTACTTATTACCTTGTTACAAATTATCTTGCTATCAAACTATCTACAAAAACTATCTTACAACACTTGTAGTGAAACCTTGCTGAAAACCGCTTATCAATTCCTTCTACCCCTCGTTGGGTTCGACACTCTTACTTATCGAAAGGACTACGATTGGTCCCCTATACTTGTGGGTCATCAAAAGTCCATCACCATCTCGAGATTTAGCCTCCGCACCTCCCACACGATCACAGAAGCCGCCGCCATCGAAGAAGCCATGCCGCCGCACCGATCGGCAAAGTCATGCGCCGCCATCAGATGACGTAGCAGCGAGCCGATCACGACCAGATCGCCGCCGCTTGACCGGCTACTAGCCACTGTGCTGTCAAGTAGCAACAGCCACCACCTCCCCACCACAAGTGGCAGCAGTTCCGCTCCATCATTGGGCCATCGCCGGCTGCCCTCGCAGACACCGGCAGCCCGACCACTACCGTCCCGGTGCCGCATCCCCGGAATACATGCTCCGCGTCGCACACGGCCGCCGTCTAGGGCTGAAGCCACACCCCACGCCGGAGAGCTCCTGTCACGGAGACAAGGAGATGAGGGCCCGTCGACAGCCATCCGTCGAGTAGGGCTTTGCCCATCGGCCTCCTCCTGCAGCGTAGGAGTTGGAGAAGAGGAGGCGTGTGGGCGGCGATGGGAGTTTGGAGGATAGGAGACGTGGGGGCGGCGGCTAGGGTTCGCGTGAGCCGTCCCCTGGGAGCGACACATGGACTTAAGACAAAACTAAAAAGCAGAGTAGAAAGAGATGAAGGCAGCACAAAATTTGTAATGATTGATTGCCTGACAGGATCGACTAGTTCTCCCAAATTACTTTATACTCATATAAACGCACATACATTCATCCATATGAACATACACACGCACACTCTATCACTATGAGTACCTTGGAGAGACTGAGCCAACGGATCTTGAGATTGACAAAGTCATCACAGAAGCCTCGCTATCGACGAAAACGTTGCCTCCCACTACAAAAATATTTCGCCTTTATAAGACAAGTGGATTTTAATCCCGAGATTTAATCTTTGGTGGGTTGAGGGTACAACAACCATATAACCATCCAACCACATTTGCCAAAGAGTGGACCACGAAAACATTCTCATGGATAGCCCTCTCCAAGAATGCCAAATCGCCTGTAGAGTCGTGGCAGTCTGGAAAAACTCAGCGTGTATCATCCGATTCATCATGACAAAGAGCCACTTGCTCGTGGAGGGTTATGTTACCGCATTGATATGTTTTAGTTATCTATTTACGCTCTAACGCAAAATCATCCGCACCACAAATTCTGCAAAACTGCCATCTGCCATTTGTCTATGCAAAAGAAGATCATCTATGGGTAGCTGAGTGCAGCACCAGCCGCCAAAGAAAAACCTTCGACTTCCATGACACGTGCACCTTCTGTACTTTGGTCCATCGAATCCTCATTATTATTGCTCGAATTCGAAGAAATCGTGCTCGGGTCTCCTCCTCTCGAGCCAATTTTTTTTTACGCAACGAGCCAATCTTCTTTTCCTGAGACCTCCTATACGGCGCCTTTTGCACCAGTTTGCTTAGCCGGCGCTCAAGCATAAGGTCGATTGGGCCAGCCCATTACACTCGATCATTCTCTTCACTCGATTGCTCCACTGGCAGGCTCGCTCAATCGACCGCCGCTATCTCGGTCATTAGTTGATGTTTGACCCTTGACCTTTGTCCGTTGAATTTCCAAAATCTTGCAAAAAAAAAATCACGAATACAAAAGATGTTCAGAAATTTGAAAAAATGGTCACGGATTTGATAAAAAAAAAGTCACAATTTTAGATAAAATTTCATGAATTTGAGAAAAGTTAACCAAAAAATTTGTGATTTTGAAAAGTTCGCAATTTTCTAAAAGGTTCATGAATTTGAAAAAGTGAACATTTTTTAAAAAAAGTGCATGAAATGTGAAAAAAGCGCCAATTTTAAAATTATGCGAATTTGAAAATAGTTTCACGAATTAAAGAAATTTGTGATAAAAACATATTTTTTGAAAAAAAGGAGGAAGGAAAAATAATAATAAAAGTAAATCAGAAAGAAATGAAAAGGAAAACAGAAATAAAAAAGAAAAATAAAAAAATCAACGAAAAACCACATGAAATCCGTGTGGATAAAACTACAGCAAAAACCAAGCACAGTAAACCGGTGAGAACCTTGTAGAAAGTTTCCAATCGGTGGGGTGAAGAAATTGGCCGTTAGCCCAGTAGGAAAGTTCCCAAAATCAGTGGGGTGAAGAAATTGGCCGTCAGCCCAGTTAGTTCTAGCGAGGTTCAGTGGCCTATGCCACATCATTTTCTGGGCGGGCCCGCATATGTGGTGATCACACCATGCAGGGCACACGCGCCCGGCTAGCTCTGTCGGAAAATGCTATTCGCCGCTCGTTGCGGCAAGCTGTCGACGCTTTGCACAGGAGGAGGTGCGAGCGAGCGACCGAGTGGGCCGGCCCGTTTTAGCGTTTTAGCAGACACCGGTTTTGGGAACCTTCTATGATGTTTCCAGCCGGTTTTTTTTCCGGTTTTGGGAACCTTCTAGAAGGTTCCTGAACCGGCTTTTTCTTTTTCAGTTTCTTTTTCGTTTTCCTTTTTTCTATTTCTCTTCTTTTTCGTTTTTTCTTTTCTTTTTTCTGTTTCTTTCTTTTTTCTGTTTCTTTCTTTTTTCCTTTTCTTTTTTTGTTTTCCTTTTTTTCTTTTCAAGTTTATTTTTCTTTTTCAATTTTTTTGGAAATTTCGAATATTCTTCGGAATTTCAAAAAATGTCCGCGGTTTTCAAAATTTGTTCATAAATTCAAAAAATGTTCGTGTTTCAAAAAATGTTCGCTGTTTCAAAAAATTTGTTCCGAATTTCAAAAAATGTTCCTGTTTTTCAATTTTTGTTCACAAATTCAAAAAATGTTCCCGTTTTTCAAAATTTGTTCACAAATTCAAAAAATGTTCCCGGTTTCAAAAATTTTGTTCCGAATTTTCAAAAAATGTTCCTAGTTTTCAAATTTTCTTCACAAATTCAAAAAATGTTCCTGTTTTTCAAAATTTATTCAAAATCCAAAAAATGTTCATGGTTTTAAAAATTTGTTCAGAATTTAAAAAATGTTCCCTTTTTCAAATTTTGTTCAAAAATTCAAAAAATGTTCGCATTTTAGAATTCAAAAAATATTCACGTTTCAAAAATTGTTTGAAATTTCAGAAAATGTCCCTTTTTCCAAATTTGTTCACAAATTCAAAAAATGTTCAGAAATTTTCAAAAAATGTTCCCAATTTTAAAAAGTTCGGAATTTCAAAAAATGTTCGCAATTTCGAAAAAATATTTACTTTTTGAAAAAATGTTCGAAATAAAAACACGGGCCAAAAAACCGATTTGCTACAGCAAACTGGATCGCTACAGTACATAGTCACTACAGTGCGCGGTTCGCTGCAGTACGCCATTCGCTGCGTGCGCTGCTGGCTACAATGGACCGGCCCAGTAGGGGCGCGCGCCTGTGCGTCGGGGTCGCTATGGGACGCAGAGAGCGTCTCATAGGACCTCCCAGCTCTGTCAGCCGATTTTTCCTTACCCCTAAAAAAAATGATTTTTCCTGTAAACATTGCTACCAGTTAATAAAAGCCTAGCTACCTTTGCACAAAAAACAGCTCTGTCAGCCGATTCTAAAAAAAAAGACAGGCTCTGTCAGCTTAGAATTCAAAAATAAATAAATAAAGAGCTCTCTCAGCTTTACACGCCTTTTTTATCTGGACACCGATCAGCTTCCCACACCTACCAAATGTAACGGTAGGCTTTTGTTGTCTTGTGCTGCAAGCAGCGTGGCTCTTGGCTTTTCCCTTCTCGAACAAAGGCCAGCCTTCCAACGTGCCGACCCTTTCCTCTCTTTTTTCTTTTTTTTTTGAGAAGTTGCCGACCCTTTCCCAGTTGATTGCATGTGGGATACCATGGAATTGGTAGCCTCATGGAGTATTTGTAAGTGATGGCATATGTGACAAGCAGGGACTGTGAGGGATGTGCCGTTTAGTGTATGAATTCAGGGAAGTTGCAGAGTAATTAGTCTATCGTTTTCCTTTTTTGGTTGAACAGACCGGATACAACGAGGTTTGTTAGAGGAATTAAAGTGTTGGCGTGAACAGTTACAGTCCCCGCAAAAGAAAAGAAAAAACCCAAACAGTTACGGACCTAAAAGACCAAGGTTTGCCGGGGCGACGAACGACGACAAAGCTCAATTGCGCTGCTCCGATCACTAGGCAGTGGAGGTAGCCTGCCCTAGTGGTGTTAATGGTGGATCCGCCAAAAAAAAGAGGTAGCCTGCCCTAGTGGTGTTAATGGTGGATCCGCCACTGCATGTGAACTTCAAAACTGAAGCTGCTGAAGCATTCTGTGCAATTGACTTCAGTTTAGCAAGAAGACCTCAAAGTAATCAATGAAGTAAACGAAAGTATACTCCGATAGAAGATGTAGATGCAAAAATACCTAACTTTTGTATCTCCGAGGCCCAAAAACGCTGCTCCAATAGACGATGTAGATGTAAATATTTTTAGGGAGTGACTAGAACTCATCAAGATGAGTTCTAGTTTGGTCTCATTCACCTTTTTTTTGAGACACGTTTGGTTTCATTCACCCGACATCACTTGTTTGTTCTCTTGGCCCGTTTTGGATGTAGGCTGAACCAGATTTGTTATTTTTTCCTATGGGCCAAGCCTATTTCGGTTGTCTGTGGTATTTTGACAGTTTGTTTATGGGCTTGTATCTGTTGTACGAAATAGCACGGAGCAGCAAAACAATTTGCCCCGGCGCACACACGTTTTTTTTAGCGAACCCAACACACACACACACATTTATCGTACATATATAGGCTGGATTGGGATTGTTTCTTTTTCTTTTGCAGGCAGCAGCGATTGATATTTTTCTTTTCTGTTCTATGCTTTGTTTTTTTATTTATTTGTTCTATTCAACTTCTTTTATTTTTCATGTTCCTTAAAAAGAAAAATATGTAAACACGATTTTTACCTTTGTCTTAATATTTCACAAAAAAGTTCACACATTTCTAAAATATCTATCATGTATTTAAAACTATCCTTCATTTGAAAAAAATTTCTAAATATAATTTAAAACATTCATTGTGTTATGTTTAAAGTGTATTTGGATATATTGTTTAATGTGTATTTGCAAAAACAAATCAACGTATATTTACAAAAATGATTTACAAAGTGTATTTGGAAAAATATTGAAGAATTTAAGAAATGTTCATCGCAATCATAGTCGGCTGAAAAATAACCTACGGTTGCGACCTCACCCCCCTTAAAACATAAGGCTACGACCTCCTTGAGAAACATCCAGTCGGGACCCCCATTTAACAACTTGAAGTTGCGATCCTCTCGAAAGCATGCAGTTGCGACCCCCTAGAGAAACATGTAGTCGTGACCCTCCATGAAAGCATGTAGTTGCGAACCCCCTTGAAACACATGCAGTTGCGACATGCCTTAAAAACATGCGGTTGCGACCCCATTTCAAAACTTACCGTTGCAACCCCTCTTGAAAAACATGCAGTTGCGACCCCCCTTGAAACACATGCAGTTGCGACATGCCTTAAAAACATGTGGTTGTGACCCCATTTCAAAACTTACCGTTGCAACCCCTCTTGAAAAACATGCAGTTGCGACACACCTTGAAAACATACAGTTGCGGCCCTCTCTTGAAAACATGCAATTGCTACCCCACCTTAAAAGCATTTAGTTACGACCCCTCTTGAAAACATGCAGTTGCGACCCACTCTTGAAAACATGCAGTTGCGACTCCCTCTTGAAAACATGCAGTTGCGACCCCCTCTTTGAAAACATGCAGTTGCGACCCCGCCTTGAAAACATGTAGTTGCGGCCCTCTTAAAAACATGCAGTTGCGGTCCCTCTTAAAAACATGCAGTTGCGGCCCCTATAGAAAACATGCAGTTGCGACCCAGCCTTGAAAACATGCAGTTGCGGCCCTCTTGAAAACATGCAGTTGCGGCCCCTCTTGAAAACATGCAGTTGCGACCCCGTCTTGAAAACATGCAGTTGCGTCCCCTCTTAAAAACACGCAGTTCTGACCCGTCTTGAAAACATGCAGTTGCGGCCCCTCTTTAAAACATGAAGTGGCGGCCCCTCTTGAAAACATGCAGTTGCAACCCCGCCATGAAAACATGCAGTTGCCACCCCTCTTGAAAACATGCATTTGCGACCCTGCCTTAAAAACATGAAGTAGTGACCCATCTTGAAAACATGCAGTTGCGGCCCCTCTTGAAAACATGCAGTTGTGACCCCGCCTTGAAAACATGCAGTTGCGACCCTTCTTGAAAACATGCAGTTGCGACCCTGCCTTAAAAACATGCAATTACGGTCCCTCTTGAAAACATGCAGTTGCGATCCCGCCTTAAAAACATGCAGTTGCGACCCCGCCTTAAAAACATGCAGTTGCGCCCCCGCCTTGAAAACATGCAGTTGCGACTCCTCTTGAAAACATGCAGTTGTAATCCTGCCTTAAAAACATGCAGTTGCTGCCCCTCTTGAAAACATGCAGTTGCGGCCCCACCTTAAAAACATGCAGTTGCAGCCCCACTTTGAAAACATGCAGTTGCGACCCACCTTGAAAACATGCAGTTGTAGCCCCACTTTGAAAACATGCAGTTGCGACCCACCTTGAAAACATGCAGTTTCAGTCAAGTTACAACGCTTGCAGTTGCATGTCTAGCGGTGAACATGCAAGTGGCCCCGACAACTCCCCACCCGACCACAGTTGTGGCCCCTTTTTTTCAATCTCAAGTTCTCAACTTCATTATTGTGTTCACACGGTGATTTTTTTAAAATAATAATTATAATAGACAAAAATTATAAAACTAAAACCTAAAAAATCAATTTGGAATTTCCAGTAACAAATGAATATTAAGCTTAAACAAAATGAATATACTAAGGTGAACAAAAGAGAAAATAGTGAAACAATGTTCTACTATATACAGTGAAATAAGAAAAAAAATTAGAAAGAAAAAAAACAATTTGGTAATTATTCATGAGAAAAGGTTAAAAAAAGTCATTACAAAGATCTTACCCCCCACCCGCAAAAAAGAGAGTAAAAAAGAGCTTACCAATGGAAGCTATAGTGAACAAATGACAAAACATGCAAAAACCTAGCAGCGTTGCATCCTTCGATCCCCATCTTTCCTTTTTCGTCGGGTAAAAGAAAGAAGAAGAAAGGCCACATAGCTCAGCTCGTGCAAATAAGCAAACAGCCTGAGTAAAACTCGTGCACATGGGCTACCCCCCCCCCCTACGAGCCGCGCACATGTGGCTCCCACGATTACGAACAAAATCCATCACAAATCTTAGCATGACGATTGGAGGGCAAGAAAAGTGACTGAGACCCTGAGTTTTAGCAAAAATGATAAAAAAATAAAAGTAAAAAGCTGAAAATAGAAAACAAAAGATATAGAAAATAAAAGAAAATAGTGAATAAAAGAAAACGCTGAGAAAAAAAACAAAGCCAAAAAGGCCAACATGGCCCGTTACACATATAGTAACTAATAACACATAAAGGAAACAAGGCAGTGTCGCTACCCTGGAAAAAAAAACAAGGCAGCATCGCTATATCTCGGGAGGACATGACGGGCCTCAACGGGCCACCAGCATAAATATCTAACAACCGAGAAAAGAACGGGCCGAGGCAAACTTCGCTGGGACATGTACGTGAATGAGATTTGCTAAAAAAAATGTACGTGAATGAGAGCATAACATAAACTCAGCTAGCTGAGTTTCAGCAAAACCGATATTTTTACATCTCCGCCTTCCGGAGATGTAAAATACGGGTCCTCCTATCTGCCGCATTATGCGGCAGAATGGCGGGGCTTCGCACAGGCAGTCGTCCACCTGGGCCAGCCCACCGACGTGCCAGTTGTTGCTTTCTATCGCGCGACTGAAAAAAAGAAAATTAGCGAGAGAGGCAGGACTCGATCCTGAGACCTCGCACGGCGCAAGCACTAAACCACGAGCTGTTAGCCACTAGACCACAAACAACAGTTGTTGCACAAAAGGGTGCAAAACCCTATAAGAACACACAGCAGGGGTTGAGATTTGGAAAAAAATTCTTGAAAATTGCGAACAGTTTTGAAATGCCGCGATTTTGATATTCCAACCATTTTTTGAAAATTAAACCATTTTTGTAATTTCGATTTTTTGTAAAAAAAGAACAATTTTAGCAAATCCCAAACAGTTTTCTAAAATGGGAACATTTCTTCAACAAACGAACGAATTACAAAAAAAAAGCGAACTTTTTTTGAAATCCGAATATTTTCTGAGACAACGAACAATTTTTAATTTTGGATTTTTTTTGGAAACAATAACCTTTTTTAATTCAGAACAAAAAGTTAAAACATGACCTTTTAAAAATGCGAACAAATTTGTATTTGTATGCTTTTTTGGAAATGCGAACAAAATTTGAAACATCGAAACATCTTTTTAAGTCGCGAACAAAATGTTGTAACCGCGAACATTTATTGAAGCCTGAACATTTTTCTAAATGATTGTGAACAATTTTTGAAAACAAGAACATTTTTTGAAATTCCAGAACATGTTTTGAACCACGAAAAGTTATTGAAGCCTGAACATTTTTCTAAATGATTTTGAACAAATTTTGAAAATAAGAACATTTTTTGAAATTCCATAATATGTTTTGAACCACGAACATTTTTTTGAATTTTTGAACATATTTTGAAAACGAAATTCCTGAAATTCTTGAAAAACGAACATTTTTTGAAATTGTGAACAAAATTTTGGAAACAAGAACATTATTTGAAATTCCCTAACATTTTTTGAAACACGAACATTTTTTGAAAACGAGAACATTTTTTGAAATTACGAACAATATTTTAAATTTCGAACAAAATAAACAGGAAAAATAAAAAACAAAAAACGAAAGAAAAACAGAAACAGAAAAACAAAAAGAAAAAAAAGGAAAAAGGTTTAGGAACCTTCTAGAAGCTTCCCAAAACTGGAAAAAACCCGGCCAGAAACCTCTGGAAGGTTCCAAAATCAGTTTCGCTGGAACGATTAAATGGGCCGGCCCAAGCCGACCGATAGCTCGATATCCCTGTGCGAAACCCCGACAGGTCGACGCAACGAGCGTCCCTTAGGATTTTCCGTAAAATACAACACCTCGCGATGCAAATTTACATCTCCACCTACTCGAGATGTAAAAACGCCAGCCGCGCGCCAACCGCCAATTGCCGTTTCCTTTCACTTCCCTTCCTTCTTCCTCCCACCTCCCACCGCACCGCCGTCGCCTGCCCACCCGCCCGCCGGCCCACCACGCCACGCCGCAGTCGCCCCACGCCAGATCCGCCCCCGCCGCCGCCCCCGCTGCCGGTTCCGACGCTCCTCCGCCGTCGGCCGCCGCCCGACGCCGCGAATCGGCGGTTGTTTCTCCGCTTCGGCCCGCCGCCCGATTCGGCCCTGCCACCGCTCCTCCGCCAGCCCCAAGCCGTCACCGCCCCGCCCCACCTCCTGCATCCGCCACACGCCGTGTTTCCGCCGCTCCCCACGCCGTCCGACCTCATCGCCGCCCGATTAGACCCCGCCGCCGCCCGACCTCGCCGCCGCTCAACCGCCCCCGCCAAGCCCCACCCCACCCCACCTCCATCGCTGCCCCCGCCCACCACACCCCACTTCTGCCCGCCTACCGCACGCCGTAGCCGCGCTGTTTCCGCCGTTGCCGATGCCCCGCCGCACGCCATGCCGTTGAAGAAGCTCCCGAAGAGCAAGACCGGGTTCTTTGGCGTGCGGGCCAAGCCGTCCGGCAACTTCGGGGTGGAGTTCACTGGCGTCGGCCGTCGCTTCTATCTCGGCACGTACCCCACCGCCGACAAGGCCGCGCGTGCCTACGACGTGGTGGTGTCGCGTGCCGGGAGGCCGAAGACGGACCTCGGCTTCCCGGAGATCGAGACCCGGGCGGATGTGGAGTTCCTCGTGCCGGAGGGCATTCGGATGGACGAGATACCGAAGAAGAAGACGAAGAAGAGGCCGGACATTGTCGTTGGTCCCGGCGATAGCGACGACGCGGCGATGGCGAGGTTCGCGCGGGAGCATCCGGAGTATGTTCTGTAGGGGAACGCAGCATAAAACAAAAAATTTCGGTACTGCGAGCACGCCCAGGAACACTATGGAGATGCATACAAGGTTTGGATCTGATCGTTACCGACTTGTAGCGCAGCGGAAGTAGAGTCGGTGTAGATCGTCGGTGCAGATCCCCGCAGCTAGGATTTACAACCTCCCAACCACGAGGATGTACTCCCTCATCAGCCCCTCGGACAGCTCTTCGGGAGGCGGTCGGACAGTCCCCCGGACGGTGTCACGGATAGCCCTTCGGGAGGCAATCACAGAAACTCGGATGGTCACTCGGACAGCCCTTCGGGAGGCACTCTCGAACAGCCCCTCGGGAAAAAAGATCGAACCTACGACCTCTCTACGGGGTTGCACACATACGGTGTCATCTATCCGGCAGGGCTTCGCCGTCCAGAACTAGTTCCCACCAGAACCCAGACAGCCTTTCGGCTCTACGAAACTATTTCGCGGGGAGGGAGAGAGAAGGCCAGATCATGCATGTCATTTGTATGTGAGAAAGAGTGAGTGTGGAGAGTGCCTTTCCACCTCTATTTATAGGAAAACCCAAGGGGTAGGGTGGCTCTCATCCATCCATGTCATCCCTAAGATATTTTGGGACAAAGCCCAAAAAAGGTGGCTTTTCATAAAGTATTTCTGTAGGTCTTAGAACATTTCCAGTACCCACTAAAATAATTTTGGATGTGTTCCGAAACAATTCCGGATTAGTGATTTTCATCTGCGAAAAGCAACCAAAGCGGTTCCGGCAGCTCCGGAACATTTCCGGGTTTTTTCTCCGGAAAAATCCCAGAAGTTCCCAGAACAATTCTGGCACCCTCCAAGAATTTCCAGGCGTGTGCCTAAACCAATTTGACTTAATGGTATACCCCGAAACAACTTTTCAGTTTTACCGAAACTCTTCCGGTGTTCTCTCTCCGGAACTCTTCCGTTGTCTCCGAAACTTTTCCAGTGACTTTCTCTCAGACTCCCTGTCTAGCATTCAGCAGATAGATGACCCTTAAGCGTGTGACCCTATAGGTTCGGTGAAGTATAGACATGATCGGAACACTTTCCGATCAATGATCAACATCGGAGCCGTGGACACCCATATTGACCCCTATACTCACACGAATAAATATTCGAGTGAACCTCCAGTTGCCGTGTGCTATTCCTTTTACTTCGCGATATGTTACAAATACCTGAGGTGAGATTTATCGGCATCCCCGTGAATCAACAACTTGTCCACTATGCCAGTTATCTCGTTACCGATTTTGTTCTCTTTTCTCGTTCCCGTGTTCCGGCATCCCTGTGATCAAATCACAATGTGTCTGGCCAGACGATGATGGATATCGTAACACCGAGAGGGCCCAAAGAATATCTCTCCATCGACGGAGGAGCAAATCCCAATCTTGAGCTATCAAGTCCCTTGTCATACTTTTCCATGAACCCGTAAGCTGCCGTAATAGCCACCCATTTACGGATGACGTTTAACAAACCCCAAAGTTCATGAAGCAAGCATGAAAAAACTCGATACTCTCATGGTCTAAGGAATCATGCAAACGTTAACTTTCTCTGTGTTATTAACCATTAACTTGTGACGATTGTATCTCATAGCATAACATCAAATCGGGTTGATTCAACACAAATGTTCTTCTAACATTGTGCCCTCAAAGTTGCCGGCATAGACATGCCCATGATCAGGAAAACATAATCATCATGCAATCACTTGAGCCAGTCTTAGAGCCTTGACCAGGAATACTTTTTACCATTTATTAGTCCACACGTGCATATGAGTTTTCCTCCGAGCCTCGTGGTTATTGCAGACTCGAGAACCATAGCAGTTATAGCATGGAATATAAACATAATTAGGAACATGGGGATAAATAATAACATTTATTATTGCCTCTAGGGCATATCTCCTACATGTTCAGGCCGAGCAGGAGTACTTCTGGAAGCGCGACGTCGAGCAGAAGGAGAAGAAGGAGGTGAAGAAGGAGGACGAGGCCGGCCCCTCGACGGTGATCCCTGTCGAGTCCTCGGAGGAGGAGGACGAGGAGTTCTGTGGGACCTCGGATGACGACGAGGAGGATTACTGGATGCCCTCGGACGACGAGTAGGTTGTAGTAGTAGTTTAATTTATGTTTTTTTAATTAGAACTATGTTTGAAATGAAGTAGTAGTTCTGAAGTTTCTAGTTTTTACATCTCCCGTTTGCATCTTCTGTTGGAGTTGCTCTTTTACATCTCCAATATGCATCATCTGTTGGAGTTGGCTCTTTTTTGGAGATGTAAAAGGCACTTTTTGGAGATGTAAATTTTTACATCTCCTATTTTACATCTTCAAATTTGCATCTTCTATTGGAGATGCTCTTAGCTGTACGAGAGATGCGGGGCACACATGACACGCGGACAAGCACGGATCGAGTGTGACGGCCAGTTTAGCAGTACATGAACATATTAGTGCTTTTGAAATTGCCATCCATACTATTGTCTTCATTGTTTAACCTGTGTTGAATGTTTCTATCTTTGCGATTGCTCTCTTCTTTTCAAAATATTTGAAGTTCTAGATTTGTTCTAAGTCAAACCTCCTAAAATTTGACCAAGTTTACAGAAACTTACTCGAATCCACAACGTCAAACATATATTGTATGCAAATATATATGAGATAATTAATTTGATGTCAATAGTTGTGTCCCGCTCGGCAATTTTAACCCTAATTTTTAAAAACCCTCGGTTCTGCCCAAGCCACTTCACTCCTCTTATGCTTTTTCTCTTTGACCGTTTGACCGTCACTTTGAAAACTTCATAACAAATTCATACTAACTCAAAAAAAATGCAAATAAGATATCAAAATGTTCAGAAAAACATCACCTATATATGCATGTCCTTTGCATTCATGACAAAAGTGTTGGAAATTCCCCATCTCAGTTTGAGCTCATATGATCTCAACATGAACAGTAAAATCTGAAAATTTGTAAACGAAATTAAAAAAATTCTATAACAAATTGCTGGTAAACATTGACCAATGTTTTGAGCGCTTGCCAAGTTTCATCAGGGAATGACATTCGTGGAGGTCATGGAAAAAAAAGCAAAATCGATGCTCCAAAACAAAAGCATTTGGGGTGATGCTTTTGTTTTTTTGCCAGGACTTCCACGAATGTCATTCCCTGATAACACTTTGCAAGAACTCAAAAAATTTGTGAATGTTTGCCACAAATTGTTTTTATATATTTTTTTCAATTTTTTTAGATTTTACTGTTCATGCTGAGATCATACGAGATCAAACTGAGATGGAGACTTTCCAACACTTTTGTCATGAATGCAAATGACATGCACATATATGTGTCGTTTTTTATGAATATTTTGATATCTTATTAGCATTTTTTCTGAGTTAGTATGGATTTGTTATGAAGTTTTTAAAGTGACGGTAAAACGGTCAAAGGGCAAAAGCATAAGAGGAGTGAACAGGCTTTGACAGAACTGGTTTTTTTTAAAACTAAGGGTTAATTGCCGAGTGAGACACAACTAGAGACATAAAATTAATTATCCCAATATATATTACCAGATTCTAACGAATTAATTTGACATTGTACATGTTGATATATTTTTCTATATACTTATTTTGAAACGGGGGGCAACTGGTAATGCCTTCGACGTAGTATGGAGAACCGGCTTGTCCGATCGTTCTGTTCTCTCTACGCATGTGACGTGTATGCATATGTACTCCCTCCATGCAAATATATAGGGTCTAATATATTTTTCAAGGTTGATTTTGACCATTAATAAGATCAATAATATATGAGATGTATGATATAAAAATTACATCACTAGAAACTCCTTTCACATTCGAATTTGCCGGTATACTTTGTGTTACAAGCATTTCATGTTATTGCTCTAACTCATGATCAATGTATTAGGCCTTATATATTTCGGGAGTACGGTGTATCTGCACATGCATGCATGCGGCCGGCCACAGCTAGCAATAGTTCACTCCCTCCCTGACGATTGCATATTTAAGTTGACACTTATCACATGCCACACGGGACAGTGGCTATGCTAGTTGGAGGTTCGAGGGCAGCATCTAAGACTAAATTAATTCAACGGTAGCGGCTGTCGGAGGGGGGAGCTCCTATCTGCCGCATTTTGCGGCAAATAGCAGCCGGACGCACACACAAATGGCCACATGGGCCGGCCCAACAGCAGGACCGCGGTATGCAAAAATCCAAAAACTAGTGCTGTTGCTGGGAGTCGAACACAAGACCTTATGCTCTTAGACGCAGCGGCATACCAATGCACCAACCAAGCATTCAAGAATAATGAGTAGCGCGGTATTTTAAGAACTAGGAATAGCCATAGATTTTAAAGATTTGTGAAATTTCAAACGTGTTTTTTTTTTAAAAATCTGAATACTATTTGAAACGGGAACATTTTTCAACATTGTGAGCAAAATTTTGAAAACATGAACAATCCTGAAAAATTGGAATACATTTTGAAATTTTAAAAAATGAGAACAAAATTTTAAATCATGAACAAAATTTGAAACTCTGAACTTTCAAGAAAATACGAACAAATTTTAAAATTGTGAACAATTTTCGAGAAAGATGTTTTTTTTTATACTTTGACCTTTTTTGAAAATGGGAACAAATTTCAAAATTCTGAATACTTTGGAAAATGCAAACAATTTTGTTCAATGTGAACAAATTTTGGAATTTTCGAACAATTTTTTAACACGCGAACAAATTTTGAAAAATGAGAACAAAAAAACTACGAACATTTTTTGAAAACATGAATAAAATTTGAAACTCTGAACATTTTTTAAAACGTGAACAAATTGTGAAATCACAAAAAAAAATTGGAAAACATGAACAAAATTTTGAAACTTCAAACTTTTTGGAAAACATGAACAAATTTCAAAATTCTGAATTTTTTAAACAATGCAAACAGTTTTTGAAAACATCAATAAAATTTGGGATTTTTTTTGTAAAAAACGAAGAATTTTGTAATAAGTGAAACATTTTTGGAAATTGCGATTTAAAAAAAAGGCAAACATGAAAATATGAACTTGAAAAGAAAACAAAAAACGAAAACAAATAAATGAAAAAAGAAACAGAAAAAAGAAATCGAGAAAAGAAATGAAACAGAAAAACGAAAAAAAAGAAAAAAAACACAAAAAGAAAAACCGCTTAACCGGTATAAAAACAAAAAAACCGGTTCAGGGAACCTTCTGGAAGGTTCCCAAACCGGCTGCCTCGCTATGGGGAGTGGGCCGGCCGAATTCTCACGCTCGGGGGATCGCCTGTGCGAATGGTCGACAGTTTGACGCAGTAAGCGTCAAATAGGATTTTCCACGAGTATGATACTTACTCCAAACATGCATATGCCTTGAACACAATTTCAGGGCCCAAACCAAATGGAGGCCTGCTTGCCCGTGAATCCACAATTTCAGGGCCCCAAATCCAAATGGAGCCCTGCTTGCCCGTGAATCTTACAAAAAAATTGATGTATTGCTGTGGATACATGGCGGTTAAATCTTTGGTAGCAGTGATTATGCATATGTATTGGATATGCTTGTCAGGGAGACATGCACATCGACATCATACTAGATTTTCGGGTGCTTAATTTCCGCACCCTTTTCACGTATTGTCATCGAAGTACTAGAAGGATTGGGTGCGCTTCGCTGTGCCGCTGGTGTTGTTGGTTTGACGCGAGGGAAAGATGATGAAGTTTTTATAATGTGGTGTTTTAGTGGGCTTTCTAGACGGTGTGATTGTGTGTTATTTGCTAATCAACCAGTACTTATGTTGGAAAGTTTCTCGCGTTAGTAGCCACATGTACTATAGCATGTATTATATTGATGCTATAGTGTCACATGTTGGCGCTTCTTTTTTAGATGGTGACATGCTGCACATGACTGATGGGTTTTTACAGGCGGGGTTGATACTAATTAACTTGAGAAATCATTGTCTCACTCAAAATCATGAATCAAAACCAAAATTGAATACCTTAATTGAATGAAATAGCTCGTTGTGAAACAATTGACCCGGTCAAAATCATTAAGTAAATCCAAAATTAAACATCTCAATTGAACAGGGGGGCTTGAAAATTAGAGAGATATGATTTTTTTCTACATGCATCATCGATTCCAACCATGCAAGGCCTCAAAAGTGGTCGATTTTACTACCCCTTTCGGCTGACAGTGGTTCACGCGACAGGATGTATAGCTTTGTGTAGTAAGAGTGGACTCTGATTAATTGTGCGACAGCATACGCAACTGAGTTGGTGGAAACTACTGGCCAGATTGGAGAACGTACGTGGTTAATAAACTACAAACCCCGCTGACCATTGGCGAATTATAAGTAATCAATTATGACCCAATTGACCAAACCATGTGAAGCGACTGGGTCCCGGTTTACGCAACCAAACACTTGGGGCCAAATTAGCATCAGCACACTAGGAGTAGTATTTGTGCAGTTAACAATCCTATCGCGTCAGATGGCTCAAATTCATGCCGCAACGATCCCCTTGGTCCGACATGCACTCCACGTCACACTCAAGTTAATCTCTACTCCTAAGGGAGGAGTCCGTTGTCGTTTCGTCTCGTTAGCCTCACATCGAACGATACCTCCCCCACCGAACGAATACCATCCCCATCGATTTTTTTCATCTCCGTTGCAAAACCGGTGGGCAAATAACCCGGGAGAATAACACCACAAAAAAACCATCAATCCCTGACCACGCTTTCCTATTCCTGGCCACGCTTTCCTAATCTATCTAATCTAATCAATCTATATTCATCACGTCCACAACTTTCCTCCCTTGTTTGGGTGGAAACTGATCTTGTATACTATTCAATAATTCCATATACAAATCAATCTATCTATCTATTCAATAATCTTTATCTTTACCTAATACTCCTGTCGTCGGCGATTTTGCGGAAAAGACCCTGTGCTTTTTGGTAATAAACCCGCACTCCATGATTTTGCAAAGAAGTCCCTGAAGTTTTAGGCAATTAAACCCGCAGTCCTTTTTAAAATTGCTATCTGAGATAACGTTTCATTTTTACAAAAACGTCCATGTAGTTTAGTATATTCAACCCGCAGTCCTTTAAACAAACACATCACGTCAGATCCCCTTCCTCTTCCCCCCGCACGACCGGGCGCACCGCCGCCGCCCAGGAGACGCCGTCCGACAGTCCCCACCCCCTCCCCTTCCCCTTCCATGCTCCGCACCACCGCCGCGATGCTCCCGTCCCCCTCCTCCCTCCGCGCGCTCCTGCGCCTCTCCCACCGGGCCCCTCTCCCCCGCCTCCGCCCGCTCCCGAGCCCCCCGCTCCTCCCCCACCTCCGCCCCCCTCTCCTCCTCGCCCAAGCCCACCCGCGACCCCCTCGTCCCGCCGGAGCCGCTCTCCTCGGCCTTCGCCGCCGCCGCCGCCAACCCCGAGGCCCCCGCCGACTCCGACCCCGACTCCTCCTGGGGCGTGTTCGACCCCGTCGCCGGCCGCATCGTCATGCAGGCGCACCCGCCCCCTCCCACTCCCCCGCCAAGCTCCGACTGGGAGGAGGAGGACGATGATGCGGAGGAGGAAGTGGATGAGGTGGAGGAGGAGGTGGTGGAGGTGAAGCGGAAGGCGAGGCCGAGCGGCGGGAAGCGCGAGCCCAGGTGGGCGGATGTGGCCACCGCGAGGAGGGCCGCGGGGAAGGGCGGCAAGGCGCCGAGGGTCTCGTACGTCTGCAGCAACTGCGGGAACGGGTTCTCGCAGTGGTGGGGCACCTGCCGCAGCTGCCAGGCCGTGGGGACCCTCACCAAGTTCTTCCCGGGGGCCGCGGACTCCGCCGACGACGCCGAGGGGTCGCACCACGCCGGTCGCTCGTGGATTCGGCAGAAGAGCAAGGAGATGGTGCCCAAGAAACTCCGGGAAGTGACCAAGGGGTTTGACCAGGCGGGCTGGCGCATACCGTTGTAAGGTTCCTCACCCTCAGTCTAAATTTGGAGGAATGCTGGCTTCCTGTTTCTTCTTCTCTGAACTGCCGTGTAGATAAATTATGTTAACATGTTCAAATTGTTGAATGCCCTGCGCGTACATGATAATCGGCTTTAGGATGGTACTTTTCGTGAAATGCAATTGCGTATTCCCCCCATTATTAGCTGATGATGTGTATGATTGTGTTTGGTTACTTAACAGGCCAGGGACCTTTGGAAATGAAATTTCTCGGGTGCTTGGAGGTGGCGTTGTTCCTGGTAAAACATCACTCTAACTTCTTTGGTAATGGTTGAAAGGAAACTTGGCGTAGGATCAGTCAGATTCAGAACTGTGACATCCATCATGCAGTTCTACCAAAACTTTTAGATTGCTTAGGATACCCATGTCTCATCAAATACGGTGTCAGTCAGATAGCGCTTTTCAATAGATGTTATTTTGCCTCTCAAAATTGGCCTCAGAGTGAGCCGTCTGTAACACATAGTGAAAATAGACTATCGAGACTGTTTTTATCTTGCAATATTGCTTGATTTGGCTTGGAACTCGCATCTTCTGCCTATATGTTGCACCTGTTCTAGATTCTTGTTGTTCCATTCTTTTTACTCAGTTTGTCTGCTGAAATAAGTTTTAAGTTTCAGATAACATGTTGGACATGAATATTCAGTAGTTACTGATAGACATGACCCTATATTCTTGCCCCTGCTTGCTCTAAGCCTCTAACCTGGACGCTATCTGCATACACGATGTGCCACATTGGCACATCCCCATGGGCCCTCCAAATCAGTCACAACCTCCCCTTTACTACCTCTACCACTCCCTATACATTTCAGCCACAAGCCCACAACCCCTCAACTGAATCTTCTCCCCATCTTTTTGAGTCCAGAATCAACTACCTCTGCTCCTGCACATTTTCATTCATACGAGAATGCAAATTAATGGTTCATGTGTGTTTGCAAACGACGGCTAGCAGCCTACCACTACAATTATATTTAAATCTTGGGAAAACAATGAAACTTTGTTTCAACTCAGATTGTAGCTAATACTGTGACCTATCTTTTTCCATGGATCAGATGCTGGCTTTAGTTGTTCCAACTTGTGGTTTTCGTCATGGTCTGAATTGAATATAAGCACTAGGGGTTGGTATTTAATTACCAGAAGGATGTTGTAGCTTCCCCTCTTATGTTCTGTACCCGTTGGAACCCACTTTAGTAGTGCACCATCATAGGTAAATATCACACAAACTTTCAAATTTGTTCTGTACCCGTTGCAACGCACGGGCCTTTTTGCTAGTTCCATATACAAAACAAAAACAGATGGTACGTCTATCGTTTGGTTTCGTTTCGTTCCACCGAGCGAAGGATCTCGCCACCTTCGATCGATATTTTCCAAACATAACCCACCTCTGATTTTTGGTCTTTACCGATTTCCTGCCAAAATAACGCCTGAAAAAACAGCCCACCCCACCCGTTCCTCCTCCCCTTTCGTACGACCAGGATGCACGATCTGTTAGGAAAGAAAAAAAAACACACGTGATGCCGCCGCCGCCCCGGTCCTCCTCTCCCTCGTCCATCCTCCTGATAGCCGTCGACCATAGATCAATTTCGTGGTGGACAAGGGAGGAACGATCGACTTCACCAGGCTGGAGCCGAAGGACACGATCAATTTCGTGGTGATCAATTTCGTGTTGTGCCCAGTTCGGCGTCCCCAGCAGCAAGAAGTGCGCCGCGTGCAAGCTTATGCGATATACTGGTGCGTCCTCCCTCCTCCTCCATGTTGCTTGCTTGGTATATATGGCGTAGCTATGCGCATGTCTTGCACTGTCACCGAGTCCCTGCGGACATCAAACAACGAGAAGGTTGTTTTACAAGAGGTTTATGCCTGGTTTGATCAGAAAAAACTGGTCTACTTTACTGTATTTTTATTTTGGCACACAGGTTTTGTTCTCGGAGCATATATACAACCTCTCGGCCAGGTCAGACCTCCATTGAACTTGACTCCAGCATCTCTACCATTTTCCGAATCATGGCCAAATCATGGTGCTCTGACTATTCTCACATGACGTGTTACATAAATGTTTTTTTTTGCAGTAGTTCAAGGTTTAAGGCATTAAGGATGTTATTTAGGTTCCTCTACAGATTCCTCCCTATGTTAAGTATTTCTCATTTGCTTGTATCGTGGTGTTTAGTTAGGTTTGTAGGAGGAGATAGATAGAGATGCTCTGTTGTATTTGGTCTGCCAAGGTGTGCTGCTTTGTCATCATTAAGTTTTTCTTGTGGTCTGATTGCTAAAATCTTCTGTACGGAAGGAATACTTAAGCAAAATAGACTATAGAAGTACTGACGGAATGATGTTCTTTGTGCTCTCATAGCTTTTGCTACAAATGTAAACTTTCTTAATCTGCATCTATTTTTGTGCTCTCGTGGAAGGTTTATGCGTTAGTACTATTGCGGATCCTTTAACCTTTTCATGTCTGATGGCATGAACTTATCTATAGTAGGTAGTAGGTACATGCAAAGGAACTTGACAAGAGAACAATACTCTTTTGAACAAGGCTAATTTGTTACCTTTAAATATCAGGTCCACACCACACACACACACACTATAAAAGAGAGAGAGATTTATATATGTATCTTTTGCAGGATTGACAGCACATGATGAGAAGAAGACATGGTTTACCTCAGAGTGTGGGGACTACAGAGGATAGCGTTTCGTGGATTCAGATAAGAATAATATTTTAAAAGGGCAAAGGTATCATGTACAATCAAGCATTGCAAAGGACTAGCTGCTGCCTCGTTTAATTTTTTTAGGATTGCCGAAAATTTTCTTACTAGAATTTTGAGAAGTTTGGCCATCAGTTCTACTGCTTGGTCATTTTATATATCATGTTGCAGTCTTTCTTAATAGAAGTTAAAATTAACACCATCCATGTACTACTATTGTGTTTGCGGTCTGATACAATGACCATGCTTGTAATGACAGCTTGTCTTACGAAATGGGCTAATTCATTAGGCTTACTCAATGTCAGACAGGTTCATGTATTAGGTATTATCAACAAGAGTTGGTTGCAGCTGCTATATGTATGTTATGGATCAGCCAAGGTAGTCAATCTGTCATTTTTTCCCTTTTTGCTAATTCAAGCCCTTAAGATTATGCTCTTAAATGCATGCACAGAACTTAGCTCCAGATTTAACAAGAGTGCATTTTACAATGAGCTTTATTGCCGACGTTGATCATAATCAGTAAGTGTACAGAGCAATTTAAGGATTTTTTATTGTTCAATATATGCTTATTTGTAGCATACTATTGCAGACTTGCAGTGAAGTAGTGCCATGCTAAGTACCAGTTGTACCTTTTTGGATACGCTTTTCTTAAGATGTAAAATACCGAAAAGCACATGGTCACTAGTAGAAAACAGGCCTTTCGTCCGGAGCATTAGTCCCGGTCGGGTTTTGGACCGGGACTAATGTGACCACTAGTCCCGGTTCCAACGGCTAGGCTTTAGTCCCGGTTCATTTGTGACCTCTAGTCCCGGTTGGTGTTACCAACCGGGACTAAAGGGGTGGTGGCAGGCTGGCGTCAGGCTGGGGCCCCTGCGAGCCCCTTTAGTCCCGGTTGGTATCACCAACCGGGACTAGAGATGGACCTTTAGTCCCGGTTGGTATCACCAACCGGGACTAGAGATGGACCTTTAGTCCCGGTTGGTATCACCAACCGGGACTAAAGATATCACTATATATAGTGCTTCGTCCAGCCCGAGCCCAAGCTCTCCTTTCTCTGTTTTCTTCTTTCTCTCCTCTGTTCTCTTCCCCTTGCTCGAGCTCATCCTTCATTTTTGCCAAGATTTGTCAAGATTTGAGGCACCCCATCTATCCAAGTGTTCACAAAGGTTAGTAACTTTGTCCTTTCATCTCTCATTGCTAGATTAGCTCGTGCAATGCTCTATAAGTATAGTGATTTGTGGGTTTTAGTTTGGGAGTAATTATGTGGGAGTTTATTTGATTTATATGCAATTTGAGCTCAAATTAACTTCTTAGTTTGCATATGTGTAGGTGTGGTTTACTTAGTGCCTTCCCGTCCCCGTCCTAACCACCGTCGATCGCCCGCACCGTCCCGTCGCCGGCACCACCTTGGTGAGCCTCTTGTTCTTATTCTTTTTATAAAAAAAATCTTATTTGTATGATTTAGATAGTTACTTGTATGATTGTTTGTTATACATAGTGCCATGGTTTTGATATCCGTCCCCGTCGGCCCTCGTCCGGTTTATGATTCGGATGTGGTATATTCTCTTTTATAACTATTTGTTGCATTTCGTGTTTATGACAATTATGCCCATCAAGTTGACATAGATATTTTTATCTAGGAGGTATGTGAACCGGAAATTGCAACCGCCCTCTTGCCGAGAAGTTAAATTTAGTTGAAAAAGAAAACGAGTATTTGAAAGAAAAATTGAAAAGAATTGAAGAAGAGAAGATGAAATTGGAGTTGTATGTTGCCGATGTCGTCGATGATCACAAGATCAAGATGGATGCAATGCGCTTGAAGATTAGAAAGATTAGAAAATATGCCGTTAATAAAGAGGCTTGGTATCATTATGCTGTTGGATCAATTATTACCTTAGTTGCGATTTTGATCGCATTTGTTGTTGCATTTAAATGCTTTAGCTAGATAGTTTTATGTTGTTTTATGAGAATAAGTGTGTATGAACTTTATGTATGAACTTGTATTAATTTGGTCTTTTCGGTGTTGTGTAATGAATATGAGTCGGCAATGGATGTACGATGACCGACGCTCTCCCCAGTTCATTAATGGCGTGCATAGTTTTCTGCGTGCGGCTGAGGCAAACAAGCGGAATTGTTTTATGTGTTGTCCATGTGGTGTCTGTAAGAATGATAGGAATTACTCTAGCTCAAAAGTCATTCACGTCCACCTGTTTACGTCCGGTTTCATGTCCGGCTATAACTGTTGGACCAAGCACGGAGAAAGAGGGGTTCTAATGGAAGAGAATGAAGAAGAAGAGGATGATGACAACTATCATGGGTTCCCTGAATACGATGGTACTACAATGGGGGAAGAGAATGAAGAAGAAGAAGCTGAAGAAGAGGCATCAGATGAGCCCGCTCATGATCTTGGTCGGGCCATTGCTGATGCAAAGAGAAACTGCAAAAGTGAAAAAGAGAAGTTGAAGTTGCAGCGCATGTTAGAGGATCACAAAAAATTGTTGTACCCAAATTGCGAAGATGACAAGAAAAAGCTGGGTACCACACTGGAATGGCTGCAATGGAAGGCAGAGAATGGTGTATCTGACAAGGGATTTGAAAAGTTGCTGAAAATGTTAAAGAAGCTTCCAAAGGACAACGAATTGCCCGACAGTACGTACGAAGCAAAGAAGGATGTCTGCCCTATAGGATTAGAGGTGCAGAAGATACATGCATGCCCTAATGACTGCATCCTCTACCGCGGTGAGGAGTACGAGAATTTGAATGCATGCCCGGTATGCGGTGCATTGCGCTATAAGATCAGCCGCGATGACCCTGGTGATGATGTTGAGGGCGAGCGCCCCAGGAAGAGGATTCCTGCCAAGGTGATGTGGTATGCTCCTATAATACCACGGTTGAAACGTTTGTTCCAAAACAAAGAGCATGCCAAGTTGTTGCGATGGCACAAAGAAGACCGTAAGAAAGACGGGAAGTTGAGAGTACCCGCTGATGGGTCGCAGTGGAGAAAAATCGAGAGAAAGTGGCCGGAATTTGCAGGTGACGCAAGGAACTTATAGTTTGGTATAAGTGCAGATGGCATTAATCCTTTTGGGGAGCAGAGCAGCAATCATAGCACCTGGCCTGTGACTCTATGTATCTATAACCTTCCTCCTTGGTTGTGCATGAAGCGGAAGTTCATTATGATGCCAGTGCTCATCCAAGGCCCTAAGCAACCCGGCAACGACATTGATGTGCACCTAAGGCCATTAGTTGAAGAACTTTTACAGCTGTGGGACATAAAAGGTGTACGTGTGTGGGATGAGCACAAACAGCAGGAATTTGACCTACGAGCGTTGCTGTTTGTAACCATCAATGATTGGTCTGCTCTTAGTAACCTTTCAGGACAGACAAACAAGGGATACCACGCATGCACGCACTGTTTAGATGAGACCGAAAGTATATATTTGGATAAATGTAAGAAGAATGTGTACCTGGGACATCGTCGATTTCTTCCGATCAAGCATCTCTTAAGAAAGAAAGGCAAGCATTTCAAAGGTGAGGTAGATCACCGGAAGAAGCCTGACCACCGTACTGGTGATCATATACTTGATATGGTCAAGGATTTAAAAGTAATCTTTGGAAAGGGTCCTGGCGGACAATCTGTTCCGAATGACGCTGACGGACACGCACCCATGTGGAAGAAGAAATCTATATTTTGGGACCTACCCTATTGGAAAGTCCTAGAGGTCCGCTCTGCAATCGACGTGATGCACGTGACGAAGAATCTTTGCGTGAACCTGCTAGGCTTCTTGGGCGTGTATGGGAAGACAAAAGATACACCGGAGGCACGGGAGGACCAGCAACGTATGCATGAAAAAGACGGCATGCATCCAAAGCAGTATCAAGGTCCTGCCAGCTACGCTCTTACCAAAGAAGAGAAGGAAATCTTCTTTGAATGCCTGCTCAGTATGAAGGTCCCGCCTGGCTTCTCGTCGAATATAAAGGGAATAATAAATATGGCAGAGAAAAAGTTCCAGAACCTAAAGTCCCATGACTGCCACGTGATTATGACGCAACTGCTTCCGGTTGCATTGAGGGGGCTTCTACCGGACAACGTTCGATTAGCCATTGTGAAGCTATGTGCATTCCTCAATGCAATCTCTCAGAAGGTAATCGATCCAGAAATCCTACCAAGGTTACAGAATGATTTGGTGCAATGTCTTGTCAGTTTCGAGTTGGTGTTCCCACCATCCTTCTTCAATATCATGACGCACGTCCTAGTTCACCTAGTCGAAGAGATTGCCATTCTGGGTCCTGTATTTCTACACAATATTGTTGGGGAACGGAGCATGAATTTCAAAAAAATTCCTACGCTCACGCAAGATCTATCCATGGAGATGCATCGCTACGAGAGGGGAGAGTGTGTCTACGTACCCTCGTAGACCGTTAGCGGAAGCGTCTCACAACGCGGTTGATGTAGTCGAACAATCCTTCGAGCTCCACCGATCGAGTACCGAACGTACGGCACCTCCGAGTTCTACACACGTGCAGCTCGGTGACGTTCCTCGCCTTCTTGATCCAGCAAGACGTCGAGGTAGTAGATTAGTTCCGTCAGCACGACGGCGTGGCAACGGTGACGGTGAAGTGATTCCGGCAGGGCTTCGCCTAAGCTCTCCGAAAATATGACCGAGGTGGAAAACGGAGATCGGGGCACCGCACACGGCTATGGGACAATTGTGTGTCTCCAAGGGGTGCCCCTCCTCCGTATATAAAGGAGGGAGGAGGAGGAGGCCGGCCAGCCCCTAGGGGCGCACCAAGGAGGGGACTCCTACTAGGAATCCTACTCCTAGTAGGAGTCCACCAAGAGGGGAAGGAAGAGGGGAAGAGGGAGAAGGAAAGAGGGGTGTTGCGCCCCCCAAACCCCTTGTCCAATTCGGACCAGCAAGGGGAGGGGCGCAGCAGCACCTGTGGCCTGCTTCTCTCTTTCCCGTATGGCCCAATAAGGCCCATAACTTCCCCGGGGGGTTCCGGAACCCCTCCGGCACTCCGGAAAATACTCGGATCACTTGGAACCTTTCCGATATCCGAATACAACCTTCCAATATATCGATCTTTACCTCTCGGACATTCCAAGACTCCTCGTCATATCCGTGATCTCATCCGGGACTCCGAACTACCTTCGGTCACTCATCACATAACTCATATAATACTATATCGTCATCGAACCTTAAGTGTGCGGACCCTACGGGTTCGGGAATGATGTAGACATGACCGAGACGACTCTCCGGTCAATAACCAACAGCGGAACCTGGATGCTCATATTGGTTCCTACATATTCCACGAAGATCTTTATCGGTGAACCTCATATGACAACATACGTTGTTCCCTTTGTCCGGCGGTATGTTACTTGCCCGAGATTCGATCGTCGGTATCCCGATACCTAGTTCAATCTCGTTACCGGCAAGTCTCTTTACTCGTTCCGTAATACGTCATCTTGCAACTAACTCTTTAGTCACGGTGCTTGCAAGGCTTCTGTGATGCTGTATTACCGAGAGGGCCCAGAGATACCTTTCCGACAGACGGAATGACAAATCCCAATCTTGATCCATGCCAACTCAACAAATACTTTCGGAGATACCTGAAGTGCACCTTTATGATCACCCAGTTACGTTGTGACGTTTGATACACTCAAAGTATTCCTACGGTGTCCAGGAGTTGCATGATCTCATGGTCAGAGGAACGTGTATTTGACATAGTGAAAGCAGTAGCAATAAACTGAACGATCATATGCTATGCTAACGGTTGGGTCAAGTCCATCACATCATTCTCCTAATGATGTGATCCCGTTATCAAATGACAACTCATGTCCATGGTCAGGAAACCTTAACCATCTTTTGATCAACGAGCTAGTCTAGTAGAGGCATACTAGGGACATAGTCTTTGTTCATTATCCACACATGTATTTAGTTTCCGGTCAATACAATTCTAGCATGAATAATAAACTATTATCATGAACGGGGAAATATGATAATAAACACTTTATTATTATTGCCTCTAGGGCATATTTCCAACAGTCTCCCACTTGCACTAGAGTCAATAATCTAGATTACATCTCCATGTAATTAACACTTAATCAGTTCTAAAGCTGATCATGTTTTGCTTGTGAGAGAGGTTTTAGTCAACGGGTCTGCAACATTCAGATCCGTGAGTTCTTTGCAAATCTCCATGTCTTATGTAGATGCTGCTCCCACACTCTGTTTGGAGCTACTCTAAAAAGACTGCCCCACTATACTTATCCGGTCTTAGACTCATAGTCTTCCGGATCGGTGTTTAAAGCTTGCATCGACGTAACCCCTTACGACGAACTCTTTATTACCTTTATTCCCGAGAAATTCTTCCTTAATCATCTTAAGGATATACTTTGACCGCTGTCCAGTGATCTACTCCTGGATCACTTTCGTACCTCTTTGCCAGACACATGGCAAGGCACACAGCATAGCATGCTTTATAGAAACTATGGCCAAGGCATAGGGGATGACCTTCATCCATTCTATTTCTTCTTCCGTGGTCGAGATTTGAGTCTTACTCAATTTCACACCTTGCACCACAGTCAAGAACTCCTTCTTTGACTGATCCATTTTGAACTTTCTTCAAACTTGTCAAGGTATGTGCTTTGTGAAAGTCCTATGAGGCGTCTCAATCTATCTCTATAGATTTTGATGCCTAACATGTAAACAACCTTTACCTAGGTCTTCAAGTCTTACTCCACTTTACACCAGGCAAGAACTCGTTTCTTTGACTGATCTTATTTTGAACTTCTTCAAAATCTCATCAAGGTGTGTGAAAAACTTTATCAGGCGTTTTTGATCTATCTCTATAGATCTCGATGCCCAATTTGTGGATAACTCAAAAATAGGTTTTATTGAAAAAACTCCTTTCAATTAAATCTTTATGCTTTCCAGAAATTCTACATCATTTCCAATCAACAATATGTCATTCACATATACTTATTAGAAATGCTATAGAGCTCCCACTCACTTTGTTGTAAATACAAGTTTCTCCATAAACTTGTATAAACCCAAAATCTTTGATCATCTTATCAAAGTGTATATTCCAACTCCGAGATGCTTGCACCAGTCCATAGATGGATCACTGGGGCTTGCATACTTTGTTAGTGCCTTTAGGATCGACAAAACCTTTCCGGCTGCATCATATACAATTCTTCCTTAATGAATCCATTAAAGAATGCCGTTTTGACGTCCCTTTGCCGGATCTCATCATCATGAAACGCGGCAATTGCTAACATAATTCTGACAGACTTTAGCATCGCTACGGGTGAGAAAATCTCATCGTAGTCAACTCCTTGAACTTGTTGATAACCTTTAGCAACAAGTCGAGCTTTATAGACGGTAACATTACCATCATCGTCCGTCTTCTACTTGAAGATCCATTTATTTTCAATAGCTCGCCGTTCATCGGGCAAGTCTACCAAAGTCCACACTTTGTTCTCATACATGGATCCTATCTCGGATTTCATGGCCTCAAGCCATTTGTCGGAATCCGGGCTCGTCATCGCTTCTTCATAGTTTGAAGGTTCACCGTTGTCTAGCAACATGACCTCCAAGACTGGATTTCCGTACCACTCTGGTGCGGAACGTGTCCTGGTTGACCTTCGAAGTTCAGTAGTAACTTGCTCCGAAGCTTCATGATCATCATCATTAACTTCTTCTCCGGTCTGTGCTGGTGTCACAGAAATTTCTTTCTGTGGCGTGCTACTATCCAGAGGAGATACAATTACCTCATCAAGTTCTACTTTCCTCTCACTCACTTCTTTCGAGAGAAACTCCTTCTCTAGAAAGGATCCAATCTTAGCAACGAATACTTTGCCTTCGGATCTGTGGTAGAAGGTGTACCCAACAGTTTCTTTTGGGTATCCTATGAAGACGCACTTATCCGCTTTGGGTTCGAGCTTATCTGGCTAAAGCCTTTTGACATAAGCATCGCAGCCCCAAACTTTCAGAAACGACAGCTTAGGTTTCTTGCCAAACCACAGTTCATACGGTGTCGTCTCTACGGATTTTGACGGTGCCCTGTTTAAAGTGAATGCAGCTGTCTCTAATGCATAACCCCAAAAAGATAGTGGCAAATCGGTAAGAGACATCGTAGAACGCACTATATCCAATAGAGTACGATTATGACGTTCAGACACACCATTATGCTGTGGTGCCCCAGGTGGCGTTAGCTGTGAAACAATTCCACATTGTCTTCAAGTATGTGCCAAACTTGTAACTCAAATATTCTCTTCTTCGATCAAATCGTAAGAACTTTATTTTCTTGTTACAATGATTCTCACTCTGAAATTCTTTGAACCTTTTCAAATGTTTCAGACTTATGCTTCATCAAGTAGACATATCCATATCTACTCAAATCATCTGTGAACGTGAGAACATAACGATGTCCACCGCGCGCCTCAACACTCATTGGATTGCATACATCGGTATGTATTATTTCCAACAAGTCTGTTGCTCTCTCCATTGTTCCGGAGAACGGAATTTTAGTCATCTTGCCCATGAGGCATGGTTCGCACGTCTCAAATGATTCATAATCAAGTGATTCCAAAAGTCCATCAGCATGGAGTTTCTTCATGCGTTTAACACCAATATGACCTAAGCGGCAGTGCCACAAAATATGTGGTACTATCATTATCAATTTTGCATCCTTTGGCATCTATGTTATGAACATGTGTATTACCACTATCGAGATTCAATAAACCATTAAGTGCATGATCATCAATGATATTATCCAAATAAATAGAATAACAATTATTCTCCGAAAATGGATAACCGTTTTACAATAAACACTATCAGATATAATGCTCATGCTCAACGCAGGCACCCAATAACAATTATTTAGGTTTCAACTAATCCCGAAGGTAGAGAGAGCGTGCCGATGGTGATCACATCAACCTTGGAGACAGTTCCAATGCACATCGTCACCTCGTTCTTAGCTAGCTCTCGTTTATTCCGAAGCTCCATGTTTCAAGTTGCAAGCAACTGAACCAGTATCAAAATACCCAGGTGCTCCTACGAGTACTAGTAAGGTACACATCAATAACATGTATATCAAATATATCTTCGTTGACATTGCCAGTCTTCTTATCTGCCAGTTATTTTGAGGAAGTTCCGCTCTTAGTGATTTTTCCCTTTGCAATGGGAGCACTAAGTCTCGGGTTTGGGTTCAACTTTGGGTTTCTTCGCGGGAGCAGCAACTGTTTTGCCGTTCTTTCTAGAAGTTCCCCTTCTTTCCCTTGCCCTTCGTGAAACTAGTGATCTTATTAACCATCAACACTTGATGCTCCCTTCTTTGATTTCTACACCCGCAGCTTGTAGCATCGCGAATAGCTTAGAGATCGTCTATCTCTTGCATGTTTATAGTTCATCACGAAGATCTAGTAGCTTGGTGATAGTGACTAGAGAACTATATCAATCACCACTTTATTCGGAAGTCTAACTCCCACTTAATTCAAGTGATTGAAGTACTCAGACATACTGAGCACATGCTTACTAACGAAGCTGTTCTCCTCCATCTTGCAGCTATAGAACTTGTCGAAGGTGTCATACCTCTCGACCCGGGTGTGAGCTTTGAAACAAACTTTCAGCTCTTGGAACATCTCATATGTTCCATGGTGCTCAAAACATCTTTGGAGCCCCGGTTCTAAGCCATATAGCATGGCGCACTTAACTATCGAGTAGTCATCTTCTCTTGTCTGCCAGATGTTCATAACATCTTCAGACAAAGGCATAGGGGTTGCTCACTGAGCGGTGCATTAAGGACATAAGCCTTCTGTGCAGCAGTGAGGACAATCCTCAGATCACGGACCTAGTCCGCATAGTTGCTTCCATCAACTTTCAACTTTGTTTTCTCTAGGAATCAATTAAAATTCAGTGGAACTACAGCGTGGTCCATCGATCTACAACATAAATTTGCTAAGACAATTTAGACTATGTTCATGATAATTGAAGTTCAATTAATCAAATTACTTAAGAACTCCCACTTAGATTAACATCCCTCAAGTTGTCTAAGTGTAACATGATCCACATCAAACTAATCCACGTCCGATCATCACGTGAGGTGGATCAGTTCATCAATGGTGAACATCTTTCATGTTGATCATATCTACTATATGACTCATGTTCGACCTTTCGGTCTCTTGTGTTCCGAGGCCATATCTGCATATGCTAGGCTCGTCAAGTTTAACCCAAGTATTCTGCGTGTGTAAAACTGGCTTACACCCGTTGTATGCGAACGAAAGAATCCATCACACCCGATCATCACGTGGTGCTTAGAAGCGTCGAACCTTCGCAACGGTGCATACTAGGGGAGAACACTTATCTTGAAATTTAGTGAAGGGATCATCTTATAATGCTACCGTCGTCCTAAGAAAAATAAGATGCATAAAAGGATTAACATCACATGCAATTCAATATATATATGTGACATGATATGGCCATCATCGTCTTGTGCTTTTGATCTCCATCAGCCAAGCACCGTCATGATCTCCATCGTCACCGGATTTACACCATGATCTCCATCGTAGCGTCGTGACACCTTGATCTCCATCGCAGCGTCGTGGTCGTCTCTCCGGCTATTGCTACTACTACTACTGCTAACTCATAGCGGTAAAGAAAAGCAATTACATAGCGTTGGCATTGCATACAATAAAGAGACAACCATAAGGCTCCTGCCGGTTGCCTGATAACTTACAAAACATGATCATCTCATACAACAACTTATATCACATCATGTCTTGACCATATCACATCACCAGCATACCCTGCAAAAACAAGTTAGACGTCCTCTACTTTGTTGTTGCAAGTTTTACGTGGCTGCTACGGGTTTGCAAGAACCGTTCTTACCTACGCAAAACCACAACGTGGTGTAGTGATTGCTTTTTGATCTTCCAAAAGAACCCTCTTCATTGAAACCGGTTCAACTAAAGTGAGAGAAACTGACACCCGCCAGTCACCTTTATGCAGCTATGTGCACTGACGGTGAAACCAGTCTCGCGTAAGCGTACGCGTAATGTCGGTCCGGGCCGCTTCATCTCACAATACCGCCGAATCAAGTATCAACTAGTAACGGCAAGCAATATGTATACACCCACGCCCACAACTCGTTTGTGTTCTACTCGTGCAAATCACATCTACGCATAGACCTGGCTCGGATGCCACTGTTGGGGAACGGAGCATGAATTTCAAAAAAATTCCTACGCTCACGCAAGATCTATCCATGGAGATGCATCGCTACGAGAGGGGAGAGTGTGTCTACGTACCCTCGTAGACCGTTAGCGGAAGCGTCTCACAACGCGGTTGATGTAGTCGAACAATCCTTCGAGCTCCACCGATCGAGTACCGAACGTACGGCACCTCCGAGTTCTACACACGTGCAGCTCGGTGACGTTCCTCGCCTTCTTGATCCAGCAAGACGTCGAGGTAGTAGATTAGTTCCGTCAGCACGACGGCGTGGTGACGGTGACGATGAAGTGATTCCGGCAGGGCTTCGCCTAAGCTCTCCGAAAATATGACCGAGGTGGAAAACGGAGATCGGGGCACCGCACACGGCTATGGGACAATTGTGTGTCTCCAAGGGGTGCCCCTCCTCCATATATAAAGGAGGGAGGAGGAGGAGGCCGGCCAGCCCCTAGGGGCGCACCAAGGAGGGGACTCCTACTAGGAATCCTACTCCTAGTAGGAGTCCACCAAGAGGGGAAGGAAGAGGGGAAGAGGGAGAAGGAAAGAGGGGTGTTGCGCCCCCCAAACCCCTTGTCCAATTCGGACCAGCAAGGGGAGGGGCGCAGCAGCCCCTGTGGCCTGCTTCTCTCTTTCCCGTATGGCCCAATAAGGCCCATAACTTCCCCGGGGGGTTCCGGAACCCCTCCGGCACTCCGGAAAATACTCGGATCACTTGGAACCTTTCCGATATCCGAATACAACCTTCCAATATATCGATCTTTACCTCTCGGACATTCCGAGACTCCTCGTCATATCCGTGATCTCATCCGGGACTCCGAACTACCTTCGGTCACTCATCACATAACTCATATAATACTATATCGTCATCGAACCTTAAGTGTGCGGACCCTACGGGTTCGGGAATGATGTAGACATGACCGAGACGACTCTCCGGTCAATAACCAACAGCGGAACCTGGATGCTCATATTGGTTCCTACATATTCCACGAAGATCTTTATCGGTGAACCTCATATGACAACATACGTTGTTCCCTTTGTCCGGCGGTATGTTACTTGCCCGAGATTCGATCGTCGGTATCCCGATACCTAGTTCAATCTCGTTACCGGCAAGTCTCTTTACTCGTTCCGTAATACGTCATCTTGCAACTAACTCTTTAGTCACGGTGCTTGCAAGGCTTCTGTGATGCTGTATTACCGAGAGGGCCCAGAGATACCTTTCTGACAGACGGAATGACAAATCCCAATCTTGATCCATGCCAACTCAACAAATACTTTCGGAGATACCTGAAGTGCACCTTTATGATCACCCAGTTACGTTGTGACGTTTGATACACTCAAAGTATTCCTACGGTGTCCGGGAGTTGCATGATCTCATGGTCAGAGGAACGTGTATTTGACATAGTGAAAGCAGTAGCAATAAACTGAACGATCATATGCTATGCTAACGGTTGGGTCAAGTCCATCACATCATTCTCCTAATGATGTGATCCCGTTATCAAATGACAACTCATGTCCATGGTCAGGAAACCTTAACCATCTTTTGATCAACGAGCTAGTCTAGTAGAGGCATACTAGGGACATAGTCTTTGTTCATTATCCACACATGTATTTAGTTTCCGGTCAATACAATTCTAGCATGAATAATAAACTATTATCATGAACGGGGAAATATGATAATAAACACTTTATTATTATTGCCTCTAGGGCATATTTCCAACAAATATGTTCCCCTTTGAGAGGTTCATGGGAGTCTTAAAGAAATATGTTCATAACCGTGCTAGGCCAGAAGGAAGCATCTCCAAGGGCCATGAAACAGAGGAGGTTATTGAGTTTTGTGTTGACTTTATTCCTGACCTTAAGCCGATTGGTGTTCCTGAATCGCGGCATGAGGGGAGACTGAGTGAAAAAGGCACGCTAGGAAAGGATTCAGTAATATGTAGGGACGAGCATTCTTGGGCCCAAGCACACTACACAGTTCTACAAAATTCCACCTTGGTGGCTCCGTATATCAAGGAACACATGGATATTGTACGCTCCAAGAACCCGGAGCAGTCTGACCCCTGGATTAAACGTACACACATGGCGACTTTCGGCGGTTGGTTGCAAACACATCTCATGAATGACGACAGTGTTGGAGATGAGCTGTACTTGTTGGCCAAGTCACCATCTTCGACTATATTGACTTTCAAAGGGTACGAGATTAATGGGAATACATTTTACATAATCGCCCAAGATAAAAAGAGCACCAACCAAAACAGTGGTGTCCGCTTTGATGCAACAAACACCAATAGGGAAAAGGACACATATTATGGTTACATAGAGGAGATATGGGAAATTGACTATGGACGTGAGTTTAAGGTCCCTTTCTTTCAGTCCAAATGGGTCAATCTGATAGGAGGCGGGGTAAAGGTAGACCCGCAGTACGGAATGACAACAGTGGATCTCAACAATCTTGGGTACACAGACGAACCATTCGTCCTAGCCAATGATGTGGCGCAGGTTTTCTATGTGAAGGACATGTCTACCAAACCGAGAAAAAGGAAAGATAAGGAAGCGAATACATCATACGGTGAGCCAAAGCGCCACATAGTTCTTTTAGGGAAAAGAAACATTGTGGGAGTGGAGGACAAGACAAACATATCAGAAAATTATGAAAAGTTTTATGAAATTCCTCCCTTCACAGTGAAGACTGACCCAAGCATCCTGTTAAATGATGAAGATTTTCCATGGTTACGGCGCAAAGGGACACACACGAAGAAAAAGTTTTATACCCCAAGATCCCACTCTGGGATGTGATCGGCTTCACCGTCATCACTTTCTTCTCTAGTGAGTAGCCGAGATAGTCCAGTTTGTACACGAAGTGCATCCAGTTTTTGCCGTAACCCTCTCAACTTTTTAGCACATGCTATGTGGGTGAAATGATGATACCATTCCAAGTTTCAACCTTTTCAGAGTTCATTTGTAGTGCTTTTCAATTTCAGGGTCATTTAGCTCAAAAAAAATCATTAAATGCATGAAAAATAGCAAATGAAGTTAGAAAGGGTTGAAATTTGAGGATGTGGCTTTGAATGGTGCATATTGAATGCACAAAAAGTCTGGAGTTGAAATAAGTTTAAAAAAATGAAATGCCTTTGTAACAGCTGAGTTTTCGTCCGAAACCTTGATACTTCGAAGGAGATGGTCCAGTTTGTACATGAAGTGCATCCAGTTTTTGCCGTAACCCTCTCAACTTTTTAGCATATGCTATGTGGATGAAATGATGATACCATGCCAAGTTTCAACCTTTTCAGAGTTCATTTGTAGTGATTTTCAATTTCAAGGTCATTTAGCTCAAAAAAAATCATTAAATGCATGAAAAATAGCAAATGAAGTTAGAAAGGGTTGAAATTTGAGGATGTGGCTTTGAATGGTGCATATTGAATGCACAAAAAGTCTGGAGTTGAAATAAGTTGAAAAAAATGAAATGCCTTTGTAAAAGATGAGTTTTCGTCCGAAACCTTGATACTTCGAAGGAGATGGTCCAGTTTGTACACGAAGTGCATCCAGTTTTTGCCGTAACCCTCTCAACTTTTTAGCACATGCTATGTGGGTGAAATGATGATACCATGCCAAGTTTCAACATTTTCAGAGTTCATTTGTAGTGCTTTTCAATTTCAGGGTCATTTAGCTCAAAAAAAATCGTTAAATGCATGAAAAATAGCAAATGAAGTTAGAAAGGGTTGAAATTTGAGGATGTGGCTTTGAATGGTGCATATTGAATGCACAAAAAGTCTGGAGTTGAAATAAGTTTAAAAAAATAAAATGCCTTTGTAACAGATGAGTTTTCGTCCGAAACCTTGATACTTCGAAGAAGATGGTCCAGTTTGTACACGAAGTGCATCCAGTTTTTGCCGTAACCCTCTCAACTTTTTAGCACATGCTATGTGGGTGAAATGATGATACCATGCCAAGTTTCAACCTTTTCAGAGTTCATTTGTAGTGCTTTTCAATTTCAGGGTCATTTAGCTCAAAAAAATCATTAAATGCATGAAAAATAGCAAATGAAGTTAGAAAGGGTTGAAATTTGAGGATGTGGCTTTGAATGGTGCATATTGAATGCACAAAAAGTCTGGAGTTGAAATAAGTTTAAAAAAATAAAATGCCTTTGTTACAGATGAGTTTTCGTCCGAAACCTTGATACTTCGAAGAAGATGGTCCAGTTTGTACACGAAGTGCATCCAGTTTTTGCCGTAACCCTCTCAACTTTTTAGCACATGCTATGTGGGTGAAATGATGATACCATGCCAAGTTTCAACCTTTTCAGAGTTCATTTGTAGTGCTTTTCAATTTCAGGGTCATTTAGCTCAAAAAAATCATTAAATGCATGAAAAATAGCAAATGAAGTTAGAAAGGGTTGAAATTTGAGGATGTGGCTTTGAATGGTGCATATTGAATGCACAAAAAGTCTGGAGTTGAAATAAGTTTAAACTAAAGTTATTCACAAACTAGTGATTCACACAAATTTCAAAGAATTCAAATTTAAACTATTCAAATTTGAAAACTACTGGCACTAGCGAAAAGTTTATAATTTTTGTGACCTAAAGCAAAAAGATTCACTCAAAAACTCTAAATATTGCCTGTTAATTAGTAGAAACAAAAGTAAAAAAATAAAGCAAAAAAATAAAAACAGAAAACATGAAAAACACCTTTAGTCCCGGTTGCCACCACCAACCGGGACTAAAGGTCCTTCTCCCGCCCGTAATTTGGACCGCCGAAAACAGACCTTTAGTCCCGGTTGGTGGTGGCAACCGGGACTAAAGGGTAGGCCTTTAGTCCCGGTGCGTGGCACCAACCGGGACTAAAGACCCTTTAGTCCCGGTTGGTGCCACGCACCGGGACTAAAGGCCTCTGGGTATTTAAACTGCCCCCTTCTCCCCCAAATCTTCCTCTACCTCGCCCGATCGACCAGCTGCTCCTCGACGCGTCCGCTCCCGCCGCCGGCCTCCACGCGCCGCCCGAGCCCGCCGGCGCCGCTCTCCTCCGTGCGCCGCGCGCTCTCCTCCACGCGCCCCGGCCGGCCTCACCTCGCCGACGCGCGCCTCCGCCCCCTCTGCCGCCTCTGCCCGACGCCGGAGCGCGCCTCTCACGGCGGGCCGCCCCCTCTGCCCGACGCCGGCCGCGCCGACGTCCTCTGCCCGACGTCGCCGCTCCTCCACGCGCCGCCGCGGCCGGCGCCGCTCCTCCACGCGCCTCCCTCCGTCTCCGGTGTCCTCCCCGCCTTCCTCCGTCCACCGGCGCGCCTCCCTCCGTCTCCGGCGTCCTCCCCGCCTCCCTCCGCCCCGACGATCCCGCTTGGTGAGCCTCTCCTCCTCCTTTTGTTCATCTTTTTTTTCATTTTTTTAATTTGTTCATATTTTTTTGTGTGTAGATGAATGTTAATTAGATGGATTTATTATGTATTTTTGTGTGTAGATGAATGTTAGATGGATATGTAGATGGATAGATGTTATATTGATGTATGTTAGAATGATGGATGAATAGAAATGTTAGATAGATGGATGTTAAATGGATGAATAGAAATGTTGTTCAAGTGTGGGTTCTCTATAAAAAGAATGGTTGGATCAATGCTATAAAATGTTGTTCAAATTTGCCCATCTACTATAGTTGTAAAAGTTTATTAAATATGAGTAGCATAATAAAATGATAATTATTGCATAGGAATTTGTTTTCATAAGAATTTGTTCTCGACGTCGACGATGCCCGGCCCGCATCCTCGTCGTCGACTCGGCGGCGACAACCTGCTTGAGAGGCGCCATGTCCGGGACTGGGCTCCGCCGGGCTGGCACTGGGAGGTGCTACCTTCCGGGGCGCGCAGCTTGGTGAGGAATCGGGCTCCCGTCGTCGACCCGGAGCTTCTTTGGTGGCGGTCGCGTGGGCCACTATCGGTGCGGAGGCAGCCGGCCCCCGAGGAGGTGGTACGTTGCCGTGTCAGGGAGGAGGACGAGCACGTCCGTCGCTACATGGTTGCGTTGGACGTCAGGCTCTCCAATACCTGGCAGGTTCTTCAGGGATCTCACCCGAGATATGATCCTGTGATGGTTCCTTCTCTTTGGGTGTCCACCGCCCGCGCCTCAGGAACCGTGAGTCAACTGGATTATTCGATAATATTCGAGCTGTATTAGTGATGTTATATGATAATATTCGAGATGTATTAGTGATAATATTCGATGATGCATTAACTGGATTATTCGAAATGTATTAGTTTTTGCTTATTGAATGCATTCTAATTTGAATACTAAATTGTTTTATCTTTCTTCTGGATTAGTTAAGCTATGGACTATAGCGGCAGAGACGACCATGATCAAGAGGATATCATGTTCGACATGATACGCTCCCAAAACCCAGAGATTGAACCAGATGACGGCTCACAATATCTGAACGAGTCCGGTGAGGGAATTGAGGAAGAACCAATAGACGAAGGGCACACAAACAATGATGGCGAAGGAAATGTTCTTCAATTAACAAAGTCCGGCGAGGTGTGTGTATATATATATATATATATATATATATATATATATATATATATATATATATATAAGGCCTCTGGTGATCATTACATGTATTAATTGATTTGTATATATATATATATATATATTAACGAATCTTTCTTCTTTTAGCCCTCCGGATCGAGCAAATCTTCTACAAGGGTAGTACGAGGCCCGGCCAAAAAGTTGCCCGATGGCATAAAGTACAACATCGATGAAATCAAAGAAGATGGCGAACCGATTGCTCCTAAAAAGAATGCGGACAAATTTATACGTCAATGCGGAGTTATTGTTAGGGACTAAATCCCGATCACCGTTCAAGAATGGAATAAGCCAAAGGAAGATCGAGGAGTTAGTTTTGTCGACGAAAAAGCAAAAAATCTGTTTTGGGATACGCTCATGTCACATTTCACCCTATCAGAGGGTTTCACAGATCTCCAACGGGAGAAAGTCAAGAAGTGTGCTCTTAAGAAGATGGCCACACAATTCCAGACTTGGAAGAAAAGATTATGGGCCAACTACGTCAACGCAGAAAAGAAGACTCCAGAATTCACTGGACCACTCGAGAAGGTAAAAGATCACTGGGACTTATTTGTGGAGTTCAAGGAATCAGAAGCAGCTAAGGAACGGTCGAGGAAAAACAAGATAAATGCTGAGAAAAAAAAGTTTCACCATGTTCTGGGGCCAGGTGGCTACAAGACTGGGTTGCCTAAGTGGGATGAATCTGAGGAAAAGATGATTGCTGCAGGGGTCACTCCAAAAACAGTGGGTTGGCCCGACAGGTGCAGGACTTGGTTTTATGCGCATGGGGGAAGTTGGACCCAAAGACAGGGGAGATTATTGAACAGGCAAGTCTTAAAGAAGCCTCAGACGCTTTACTTGAAGCAATAAAAGAGGCTCGAACGGGGGCGTTCCAGCCCGAGAGAGAGAACGACGAGCTTACACGCGCCCTCAAGAATCCTGAACACCCGGGACGAACACGAGGCAAAGGCGTTGTTCCGTGGGTTGAGGGGTTTGCGGAGTGGAACGACACTTACAGAAGCCGTGCGAGAAAGAAGAAGCAGGATGCAGACCGGCTTCAAAAGGTAGAATCAAAGAACGCGGAGTTGGAACGCGCTTTCATGCGGCAGCAGGAGCAGATCGACACAATTAGCCAGCAAAGGGCGTCTCAGCGGCAGGAGCAACCAGATCCAGCATTGGATAGTACCATCCCATCTATGCCGAAAAGCAGCGTGGGTTCCACGGGGGTCCCGGCCGATGATGCACTGCTGGCTCGCTACCCCGTGGATGATATCCAAGAGACGACAACTTGTGAGCTACACATGAAAATGAAGAACATATCCATGAAGGTGGCAGACGGCTTTGCTTTACCGAATGCACCTGAAGCAACCATCCACGGCAATCCGATTCCACCTGGTTATGCTCGTGTCGGGGTGGATGAAGTTCTGTCGGGATATGACTCACTAGAGCTTGACTTTCCTGGAGGTCAAGGGGAGCAGACACTGGGAGAAGCCATACGTGGTCTCATTGTATGGAGAAAGGAATGCATCGTGTTTCCAAACTCGGTGCCAAGGCCATCGACTCCTCCTCCAAGTCTGCCGCGTCAGCCGACTCCAACCCACCTCGAGACGGAGCGCAGCGCGAGTCCGCCATATCGATCTCCGCCGCGTCAGCCGAATCCACCCCACCTCGAGACGGAGCCCAACGCGAGTACGCGATATCGATCTCCGCCGCGTGAGCCGACTCCAAAGCGGAAGAGAGCACCAAATAAGAAACCCGAGCCTCCTGCCAAAAAGAAGTTAGCTTACGAGATGACTGAGGAGGAAAACAAAGGGGTCATGGATGCCCAAGTGAAGGCCCATTTTGCACCGAAACCGCCCCCGCCGCCGAAGGAGAAAATTCCTGAGAAAGTCGTACAACACTTTGTGGATCTTGCTAAACCGGCTGTGGAGAAAAGGCGATCAGACTATGAACGCTCTATTAGCAAGTCATATTATCAACAAAAAAATCAGCAGTCGAGCCTTACAGGTAGTAATAAAATCGGGAAAACTGTTCCCCAGCTCGGAGAACAGGCAGTGCAATCGATCCCCCCGCTCAAGGTGAGTACCGATAAGGCGGTAACCGACGCTGATAGAGAGATGGCTAGAGAGATGGGTATCACTGTTGAACAACTCCTAGGCATCGAGGAAGTCCCCATGATGGATCCGAAGGAACTAGCATGGAAATATGTCCCCGGGAACCCTCTGGTCAGGCCTGACGAGGAGGAGCTTCTATCAACGCAAATGCGCAGATTGCATGACTGGTACCTGAGAGAAATAAAGGCCGGGCGAGAGAGCCTCATTGTGAAAGTCAAGCCAGAGCATTACTTCCATGGAAAAGATGTGTGGATTGAATTTCCAGAAATTTTTCAGTTATTCAATCAAGACGCACTCGACAAATCTCTCGTCAGTTGCTATTGTCTGTAAGTGATTTCTTTCTGTAATTTAAGTCTCTAGCTCAGCTCGTTCATTGCCTGTAATTATCCTCACTATATTCTTTTGTGTGGTATTATGCAGAATGAAGATTTTTGAATTGAAAAGAGATGGAGTCTATGGCATTGGGTTCATTGACCCAAATACCGTTAATGAAAATGTGTTAAATAACCACAAACAAGACACAGAGAATAGCTTGCTAATGTTTTTGAAGGAACTAAATACCAGACCAGAAATACTTTTTCCTTACAACTTCAGGTGAGTGTTACTGTCTTGTACTACAAATTCTATTTTTGCTTACTCGATGTTAAGTGTAGTTGATGAGTTATGCATGCCCGCTTATACAAACGTGTGCGCAGATTCCACTGGATCCTGCTAATCATTAGAGTTGACGAGGGAACTGTTGAAGTACTGGACTCACTAGGTAAAGACTCCGAAGAATACATCAGCCTGTTTTTGATGCTCGACAGGTAATTTCAATCATTATCGCATTATGTCGGCCTCTTTAGTTCATTTCCTGATATCAAGTAATTAATAACTCCTTTATTCATTTTCTTTGCCGGGCAGGGTTTGGAAAAAGTTCATCAAAGAGGTTGTCGGTGAATGGAAACCACAGCTGAAATGACGACGGTCCAAGGTAATTAAGTAGTACTAGCTACGTCCGCGCATCTCTTTAATTCTAGTTTCAATACCATTATCATGCTTGATTATTATCTGATTGAATTCTATTCTCGTAAAGTGTATGAGGCAGGAAAAGGGGACTAATTTATGTGCATACCACGTTTGCGAGAACATTCGCTTTATGACCGAAAGGAGCGGAGATGCAAGACATCTTTGGGTACGTAAACACTATTCACAATTTTTTTTATCATGATCTAATATATATACACACAACTAATATATTCATATTGATCTCCTTCTTTAAAGATGGTGGAGATGCGGGATAGGCTCCTACCAAAGGACCGCATACGAGCACTTCAAGAGGAAATGGCGGGATTTTTGCTTCAGCAGGTCATATCTCCCGACGGAGAATACCATTTCACCTAATGCCTGCATGTAATGATCTGCAAATTATAGGAGAAATTGTATATACCAAATTGTATATATATATATATGTGTATGCATGGTCGTACGAGAAATTCTATGATATATGATTGGTCCTACAAGAAATTCTATTATATATGCATAACGTGTACAGTATGTAGTAGCGTAAAATATGTTTGAAATGAAAAAGAATTAAATGGAAAACACAAAATGAAAAGAAAAAATAAACAATAAACCCTAAACCCCTAAACCCCTAAACCTTTAGTCCCGGTTGGTGTCGCCAACCGGGACTAAAGGCCCCCCCCCCCCCCGGCGCGCGCTGCCGGCCACGTGGCAGGGATTTAGTCCCGGTTGGTGTCACCAACCGGGACTAAAGGTCCCCAGCCTCCGGCGCGCGCTGCCGGCCACGTGGCAGGGATTTAGTCCCGGGTCGTGGCCAACCGGGACTAAAGGGTGGGGGCCTTTAGTCCCGATTTATTAGTCCCGGTTGGTGAACCGGGACTAAAGGCCCTTCCCAACCGGGACTAAAGGCCGTTTCTCCACTAGTGGGTGCTAATTTATTGGTATTTTTTAGAGCAACCAATTTGTTGGTATTTTGTGACTTCCTTCCCTGGATAGTGATCAGTTATACTATTTCTTACCCGTTAGAAGGTATATATGAGACAGAGCAAAATCAAATATATATGGGATAGACACTAGAAAACTGCAAGGCGTCATATGTTGTTTGTCTGAAAAATCCTTGGAATGCCTTGACTTTGGCCTCACACATGCCGAGACGTGGACCTGATGCCTGATTATTATCATTGCTGCACCTTCGCAACTGCTACTGGATGCGTGCAAGATCCTTCATTGAATGAGAGATGTTTCCGTGCATGCTCTTTTCATGTTGATGGTGCAGGTTACATCGCTGCAACAACTTATGCAAAGTAGACACATATCAGCTATTTTCTCCCCCATTGCCTGGTTTTTTCAATCCTAAATCTTTTTGGTATCTTGACACATTTTTTCTTGCCTTCCAAGACCAGACTGGAATTCAATGATGTTACTACTTGCAATGTACATAGGTGTTCATCGAAAGCGGTGGTACTGAACAATCAAAAGAATAGTTGTTGCAGCGCTATTGGATTCAACGATGTTACTACTTGAAAATGCATCGCTTCTTCTTTGCTTAACTATTCATTTTTATTCAGGGCAATCCACAACATGAATATACATGTAGCAATTGTGTGCCATTGGAATGTCCTGCAGTAAGCCTTCTCAACGAATCCTTATGAACTGTTCCTAGAGTTTGGTGGATATGACCAGACTGATATTTTCATAAGGAAGTCCAAGGCAAAGGTATGTATCACCCTAAGCCGAACTAATACCTTATGATGCTTCCTCCTTTTCATCCAAGGGCTATTAATGTTAAGGATTGCCTGACCGCGACAACTGTTGGGTTCCGTCTCACCATGCAGTGTCGCAATAAGGCCATTGATCCAGTGTAGTTGTTGGGCATGCACATTATGGAATGGTTGCAGCAACTCACTGGATTGGGGATCAGACCATTCCCTGCCTCAGCAGAGCAGTTGAGCAATTTCCAAATTACAGAATTACGTAAGTAATCGAATATTTTTTATGGACCGAAAAGCTTTCCATTTAAATGTTTTGCAAAACTAGACCTTTTCTTTTGTAAACAAAAACTAGAACCGTGGAAGAACTTACTGAGTTAGCCTAATCTAAGATAGAATAGAAGCACTTTTGGACTGATCGGACGATTGCTACATCCACGATCAGAGCTAAGAAGCAACTTTTCTAAACATATGGTACCACAAGATGTTACTCTTTGTGCACTGTGTGTGTTGCTTCTTTTGAACCTTCAGAGCTGACGGAAATCCCTTTTGGAGCTCGGCCTCCAGTGAGGCCTCCAAATTCAAATTTGAAATTTCATCGAAATTCATATTTTTACATTTCAAAAAATTCTGAAAAAAATACAGATATACATGAAGGCATAACACACATGTGTGTAGATTTTCAGTTCAAAATACATTGAAATGAGGGCTGTGCAAAAAAGACAAATCTGGGGCTGTTTAACACATGATACTATTCATCCTCCCAGGCTATGAATTTGTCTTTTTTGTACAGGTCGCAACTCAAGGTATTTCATCATGAATTTTTACACACATGTGGGTTACATCCTTACATACACGCATATTTTTTTTCAGAATTTTTTGAACCATAAAAGTTTGAATTTGAATTTTTCAAAAATAAAGGCCTCCATGGAGCTCGGCCTCCAAAACGCCTCTCTCCAGAGCTGAAGGTTAATTTATTTCTTCTTATGTTGTGTTATTTATTTATTCAAAATTTATAAACCGCTGATACCCAAATCCTGCTTCATTCAATTGAATGTAAAGTTCTCTCCTTCAATTTTCTAATACTTTACTAATTTGTCGTACCTTTGTCGTATGTGAGAACCCGATAAGAAGATTTGGGCATATACACAATTTATATCAGCATCACATGTGAAATGGGTTTCTCTTTGTGTTAGTTTTATTCTCAAATTGGCAAGTTGTAGAGATCAGATTCTTTACCCTTCAAACGAATGTAAAACGCTCTTCTTTACTTTCCGATTCATTTATTTATTTTTGACACCCTGTTCATTTAATTTTTTATTGTGTAGTTCTGATAGATGAAGTAAGAGCTGCAGGTGCTCATATTGTTCAAACAAGGCTTGATCCAACAAGTAGAAAGAATGACTTGATTAATGGGGCTTATAAGTTGGTTGCATCAACTGACAAATGCCCTGATGTATATAAGCGGAATTATATCCGTGAGTCATGATTGGTATATTTCCTTGCTTGATGAAGGTTCCATCTCTACATGGAAGGTTTGTATATTTGCATATCTTGTCAAGTAATTTTTTTTCATGAAAATATGAGGTGGGCCGTGGGCATCAATCTGTTGCAGGTTCAGAGTTGACAGTGTCGACAACTTTGTATGGTTAAAGGATATTCCAAGTATTCCCACTCTTGCAAGACAACAACTTGGATCACTTATGATAAGATGCTCTGGTGTTAAGTTTCTACTCTTTTATGGACCAAGAAGATGAATTATTTTGGCAACATCAACTGCATTTGTACTGACAACAAAAAGCTTGTTGCTTGGGCGGTTTTACATTTAGAGGTACACTATTATCTCTGCAGTTTATTGTTACTTTGAAAGCTCCATAACATCCATGCGTAGATGCACTTCCAGCCGATTTTTGGTTGGCATTAAAGTTGACCTTTAAATTGAAGTGGCATGCCAATTCGGGTTCTTAATTTTTCAGTAAAAATTCTCACTGCGCCGTGACAACTTCCACTTCAAGAATGGAACGATCAGTATTTGAAAGCCTCGCTTGATGAGAAACTGTCAAATGATTGTTAATATAAAATTGTAGATGAGATACTGAGCCAATCATTCTGTTGATTGATAATTTAGCTCCTTCAGATTTATATTCCAGAACATCTTCTGCAACATCATTACCAATCTTGATAGTCAACAACGGATTTAAGTAGCCATATAGTATTCCTTCCGTTTACTTTGTCTACCATTATATTTTTAGATGAAATCCATTTATCATAGTTATTAAGGAGTATCGTCCACTTGTCGAGTGCTTGTGAGCATCGAAGGACTGTTTAGTGCTTTGTTCATTGTTCACTTGACTGCATGATCTATTATCAATTTTATACAATGCTCTATGACCAATCGGCTGAATAAGTTCCATTTCATCATTTTGTTCACGTACCTGTTTGTTCAGGTTGATGATCTGCACAAACAAAAGAGCATGACAACCCCCATCTTGATTGTATGATCTCTTTCATTCTTATTCATCAGACTATAGGTAGATATTTGAACCAATTTGGTTGTCTACACTCATAGAAAAGTTAAAACCTGAGAAATGATAAGACTGTACCGTTTCAGTCTTCATGGACTTTACTTTTATCTTTTCAAGACTTCTGCTCCTGTTCAAATATTACACGGTCACATAATTCTTCCATGACTTGCACATGCTATCTAAGCCACATAATCCTTCTCTCACTTGCAGATGCTATCTAAGCATTTGTGTTCTAACAGAGATAAATTACTTTTTTCGTTAAATCAAGATGAGGAGCACAAAGTCTAGGTCCCTGTCGCGACAGCACACACAAGGAGGGGGGAGGAGGGCAGATGTTGTGTGATATATTTTGATGTAACACATGGCAAGTAGTGTATGCCCATTGAAATATGTCAACGATGTGTATACAAGTTTCAACAAAAACATCATTTAACCCTTATGATGCTTTGAAAAATGTCGATTGACAAAGTCACTAACGTAACTACGATGGACCAGACTGAAACTTGATTTTAAAGAATTAGAAGAGATGCATACAAATAATTGTTCTTCTTTGTAGAGATGTTGCACATGATAACACAGAAGGTAAATTTCTATACATGTTTATTTTTGCAGATTATGAGAAAGATGAAGATGGATTATGTTGACGTTAAAAAAGAATCCATCGACAAGGGTCTCAAGGCAATGTCATTGGAAGGGGCCAAAAATTCACCCAAGTTTTAAGTATATATATGCAATCAGTAAAAATAATAATTAAAAGGCCCGTAGCAACGCACGGGCATTCTACTAGTTAACTATAATTACGTGCACCCCGCAAAAAAAAAAAAAAAAACTATAGCTACGTGCGTGATCATCTCGCCATTCCGTTGATCGTTTCGTGCTATGCTCGCTGGCAGCAATGGTAAAACTAGCTTCCTTGGCTCACACGTGTAAGTACACTACGCGCGTGGTTACACTTTTACGAGGCACGAGTGACCAAAAAAAGATTATACGCTTAAAACTACTCCCCCGTCTCATAATATAAGACGTTATATATTACATCAAATACATGACAATTCTATAAACACTAGAGTTGAATTTATAAAGGCCATAGGAACAATCAGTTTAACAATAAAGATCATAAGAACAATCAGTTTAACACTGAAGATATCAACGGCTGCTCGAGACATTCTGCCGAAAGAAGACATGCGGTGCGCGCACGCGCATCAGCAGTTTGGCCCGACCGATAACACCCTCGTACGAGTGACAAGACTAGCTGCCTGCCTCTGGCTCCTTGAGCGGTAAACACGACGGGCCCGGAGCACTTGGGCAGCAGGATGCCATGTCATGCTTTCCCGGAACAAATTTCTCCATTGAGATCTACTTTCCTGTTCGAGCAGCGGCACATGCACATGACATGATCCATCTTTCCTCCCATTGCCCGGGGATGGTCAGACAAGAGTGCATGCCTCTGTCTAACTTTTTTGCTTATACTGACAGAGGGATACACATGTAGCCTGTAGCTGCTTCGAGCACCAGCCTCAAGACGGCCGTGGCGTCGAGCATATCATATGTCGTCCTGGCTCTTGTTAGAGAGAGAATCTAGCATGGTGCACGTCCTCTGCTGAAATTGTCCCGTGCATGGCTCATGAGCTAGCTTAGTGACCAGCCTAACCTATGCTAATACTACTACAAAAACTATAAGCCGCACTACTTGTCATAACACATTGTTGTATGAACGAGGACACGTACTGATTCCCTTTTTTTTTTTAAAGGACACATACTGATCGAGAGAGGCCTGCTTACCCACGTAAGTGTGAAAACTGACGGTTTTGTGGGTTGCCTAAGAAATGTCACGGTTTTGGCCCGTAGCTACGTCATGATGGGTACGTGGGAGTTGAAACCGCTAGAGAGCGATGGTGTGCGAAGCCGACCAAGAAAAAGTCCCGTTGTAGTCAAACAAAAAAAAGGCGAAATTGAACTTCACCTCTTCGGACCGGCCTAAAACTACAGCGCTTCCCGGCAAAGAAACGGCACTGTGCCTTGCCGATTTTCTCCTCCTGGTGAATATGAGCAAACAAACATGCCTATTTAGTACTTATTTCCCCCATATTTATTCAGGCATATCCATTGGTTGCACTAGTTATATAATTCAGGTTGCATACTCTATTGGAGAGTACTATACAGCCCTTAATGTAGTTGCCGCGCTTTTTTCTTGCGGGGACTGTAGTTGACAGCACATGGCCATTATTTTCTTATTTCAAACATTACAAACATGATACTCCTACATCATTATATATTGGGTCTGCATAAAACTCGGTCGACCGAGACTGACGTCAACGTAGTTGTGGTGGTACTAACGGTATGGCTAGATGCTACAACCAGTGGCATGACATGCTGCAAACGGCAACGACAGATGCCGCGAGACATGCTGTGAGCAACGATGATGGACGCCGTAACCGGCGGAACTTCATGCTGCAAATGGCACTGCGAATGATAGGATGACGTGCTGCGAACGATGAGGGTGAAACATTGTGACCGGTGAGACGACATGCTGCAAGCCTCCAACCAGCATCGACGGACACTACGGCCGATGAGACGACGTGCTGCAAGTGATGGGACGACTTGCGGTGAAACGGTGTTCAGTCTAGCACAAATCTCTGTACAAAGATTCAACAACATAGCAGTCGACTGAGGCTTGATTTAGTCTTAGAGCAAGTATAATAAGGTACAGTCAGCAGGCTGTAAGGATTAAACTATTATATTTCAGCTGAATTGGATGAGAGAGAAGGGAAGCGGGCTGGGCTGCAGATTAACAGCCGGCTGTAGCACGAGCTCCAACAAACACTTGAGGATGTAAGGTGGACCATATATTAACGAAGTACTACTTCTTAGCAAATAACTACTATAGGTGTTGGGTGTTAGGTCGACTATATGTGACATGACAATTTTATATAGCCGGTAGTTGGCTATACTATTAACCATGCTCTTAGACCACCGGGCCTGGTAGCCGATTGCTCGGCCGGGCTAGGTTGTTGTGTGCTCCCAAATTGCTCTCTCACCGTAAACATGACCTGTCAACCACGTCGCGATCGTCCGTAGCAAATTTCAGTAAAGCGATCCACGTCAGGTTCACGTCGGAAGTCGGCGGCAGCGGCGTGCCTCTTGACCAACTCGACCCGGCAGCTCTGGTTGGCATGTCCTGCTGCCTCGTCCTTTTCGGGGGCCACCAACCCCAGGACATAGCTGGGTACCAGTCCTGCCCTGCCAGGTAGGCCCGCCTAGCTGGTGGCGGACCAAATCGCTGTTTTGACCTTATACGCAAAGATTAGTACGATTTGACCTCGTTCAGAAAATATTTTCAAATCTGACCTTTTTCGGTCACGCCAACGTTTAGCCCTGACCCACACTTTACCAGCTGGCGCTGATGTGGCAGAGAGGAAACGCCGGGAAGCTTGGCGTTTGGGGAAAACGCCATAAGACTTGGCGTTTGGTGACAGACATGTAAATATGTCCTTGCCTAGCCTAGCTAAAGCTAAACGAGAGCTGGCTGGCTTGATAGACCACGCACATAAAATATAATATGTAGCAAATAACTAAAGTGTAGGCTCATGTCTCTTGCTATATTCAGCAGTCGATCACATGCTTTCCATTGCAGAGTACAACACATGCTATGCATAAAATAGACATAGAAAACCGGAAGTAAGTAGTAAGGGCATCTCCAGCGCTGACTCCTGAAATAACACTGTAATGGTGATCGGGCACGGATATAGGAGCCGGCAATCCAATCGTGATCGCATACTTTAAAAACGTGATTTCAACAAACCGGACGAATTTCGTGCAAGCCGACGAAATTCACTTAAGTTCGGACATAATTTACATAAACACTGACGATATTTCGTCCGCTCAACTAAAACTAAAAAATATATTTAAACTAGCTTGTAGCGGATGGTGACCTCGTACACGTGGCCGGTCTGGTCAGCAGGACCACCATCGACGTCCGTGTCGTCGTCAACGTCGGAGTAGTCCTTCCAGCGGCGGAAGAGCACAGGGCGCGGCTGCCCTGCCCGGCCGCTGCCTAGCGCTCTCGGAGGAGCCGCTCCGCCTCCTCCTGTGCCGTGCCAAGGGCCGCCTCGGCCAATGCTGACCCTGGTGGCTTTGCCCCTGTCGACCGCGGTGGGGGTGTCACTGAGTGATCACTCCTCACCGATCTTCGCGAGCTCCCCGTCAAGGCAGCGACGATGACGCGCGACTGTCTTCGCCGTGGTCAGCGAGGACCCAGGCCGGTGCCTCGTCGGACTTGGCGAAAACCGAGCGACGCCGCGATGATCCGCTCCCGCCGCTCCGTCTGCCTCGCCGTCGTGACGATGCTCGATGAGGACTACGGGCCGCCGCGGCCACCGAGGTAGTGGACAATTTGTCGCTCGTACTCCTCGTCCGTCGTCGCCGCCTCCGAGAGGAGGCGCGACTCTGCGGCGGCTAATCCTCCTCATCATCGGAGGAGCCGGCAGCCGTGGAGGTCTAGGGGCTGGAGAACTACAACGGCGGCGCCAAGATCCGAAGACGCCGCCGCCTGCCGGTGCGGAAAATCGGACTTAGGTATGGTGGAGACCGTGGTCTCGACGGCGCTGTAGCGGAGAGGACTGGATAGGATGAGAGCGAAGAGAAAAGAGACGTGATGTGCAGTGTGGACGCCCACCACTCCGGTCACGTCGCTCTACAACGGCTGCGTCCAATCACGTCCGCTCTGGAGCGGCTCACTGGCATGAATGCGCGATGATGTTTCGAGAGTGGTACGCGTGGCAAAGAGTTGGAGTGGGATCGTATGGTCGGACGTGTACGTGGTACGAGTCTGCACGCCCGTAAACTCCCCTAAATTTGATGCCGTTTGCTGAAATTCGGATGCGTGGTAGATTTACGACACCATGTTGAATGATAAGAAGGTCTGAACACGTCCAGGTTTGGGTCTTTACCGGGCGATTTGCGGCACCGTGTTCGACATGCACTAATGGCCCAAAACTTGTGCAGTTCCTGCTTAAATGGGAGTAATAATTCAACGAAGGCAATCGTAGTTCCTGTTCGGCTCACAATACGAGCAACGTCTCATGGACTCTTGCATGGAGCATCATCGTTTACATGGGAAGAAGTAATAATAACATGCAAGCCTGCCGAACAAGGATATATGTGTGTGCGCGCCACCAAACGCCAAGCCTTATGGCGTCTTGTCAAAACGCCAAGCTTCCCGGCGTTTACTCTCTGCCACATCAGCGCCAGCTTGTAAAGTGTGGGTCAGGGCTAAACGCCATCGACCGTGGCGTCTCCAATGCAATCTAAACGCCATGGATGTTGGCGTGACCGAAAAAGGTCAGATTCGAAAATATTTTCTAAACGAGGTCAAATCGTGCTAATCTTCGCGTATAAGGTCAAAACAGAGATTTTGTCCGCTGGTGGCCAGGGAGACGCTTGCTTTGCCACCCGCACCATGCAGCGCCACACGTGCCCTCCTTCTTTTTCTTCTTTTTGCAGAGATTTGCTGGCTTTCCCTCGGCTTTACACGCAACGGTTTCCCAACTTTTTCTTCTTTTGTGCCGCGGCCTTTTCCCTTCTCGAATAACCGACGTGATGACCTTTTCCTGATTCTTTTGTTATGGTAAATTTTATAAGTAAACCTGCATCGTATTCTTTGGTCCTTGGTTAGCCCATGCAAAGAAGATACTAGTATTGTTTTTCCATTCCGCGAATCCACCAACTAGTATAGCATGTCTTGTTCTAAATAAAACTAGTGGAGTATGTCTTTTATCTATAGGTAGAAGAAAAAAACAGTAGTAGCACTTGCTAGACCTGTTTGAAACATGTACCCCAAGAAATGTATAACTTCACGTATAGCTTTTTTTTTCCAACCGCGCTAACACCCCTTTTCATTAATTTCTAAACGGAAATATTCAATAAAAATAGCCGTACGATTTTTTCGTAACGCGCGTATCCAAGCCTAGCTAGTTCTTCTCTGCCACTGTCAAATTAAATTGCATTACTATGTGTGTCCGTTCCGTTGATTTACCTCAGTGAACAAACTGTCAATCTCAACGAACCTTCGATCGTGTCCATCAGCTCAGAGTCTCCTTCCATTTTGTATAGTTGTTCGCACTCCACTTCGATCGGTCCAGCATCGAGCAGCTGATCCAGTGAAAGCCACTTGTCCTAGTAGCCAATAATATAACACGCATGCATGCATGCATGCATGCATGTGATGCGTACTGTGTTGGCACGCACAAGCTAGACAATGGTTAGCTGTTTTGGGGCTCCTTTCTGCCAAGCACAATTGCTGCACGCTCAGCCACTCGATCTCCCGATCCATTTTTCGTGTATGCAACAATTATTACGTAGCTCATCCGCCTGATTGCGTCCGTGTCGGTTTGCCCTGACGCCTCAGGGCTCAGGGAATACGTACGCACCCTTGGAAAAACCTCAAACAGCTTGAGTTCGATGGGTCTGCACACTGTCTTTGGGACACCTCGAATCAAAAAGTTGATTGAACATATTATTAGTCTAATTATATCTAGCAGTGCCCTCGATCGGCCGGCATATGGAACCCGACTTCTTCGATCTTTCTCTCTACGTAGTACGTGCATGCACGTGTACGTCTTACCATGCACATGCATGCTGTCACCTAGCATTTGTGATGTCTTATTAGTTGTTCCAGTTGGTTGACGCGCGACACAGGACATGCAAGTTCTTCATTATTGCAGATTAAAAAAAAAGTTCTCCATTATTGTACGCTTCTCTAGCTCGACGCGGTCATGGCAGCCAGAGAGAAATGTGTAATGCTCGGAGAGGACATTGTCATACGGTACATAGGAGGCGCGTGGTGGGCGGATCGATCCAAGATTAGTTAGTTCAGGAGTAATGCTACAGCTACGGAATGTTTACAGGAGTTTTACAGGCTGAGTTGAGGTGGATTGTTTTGATTGGTAACTAGGAACCATTCCGTAGCTATAGCATTACTCCTCGCTTCAGTGCTTGCGGCAGACAGATGGAACATTTCACTTCAAAGGTTCTAGCGGCAGTCGGAGGGAACTGGTGATAGATCAGTAGCTTGCCAATACGGACGCAATTGCGAGGCAGGGCGATGACAACAGGCAATGGCCAAAATTTAAGTTGCCGGAGCCCCCCTTCATTGCACGGCCCGGAGAATATTCTCTCACAAGTTAATATTCAGATCCATTTTTTGGAGAAAAAAACTTTTGTGATCAACGGCTGTTAAGTTCTTTCATCCCAATGACTAGATTTCTGGTGCCCTGGCTGCTGCGTTTAGATCCTGTATGTGCGTTTACCTTCTTTCCGAACCATAATAGAGTTGCACGTGATCATAACAGAAGTAGAGAAAATAACATCCGAAGTCTAGAGAGAGTACGGATTCCGATAGTTCCAAAGACGACCGACAAAAACAACAACAAACTATTGGGCAACAAAAGCAAAACCAAGAACAAGCATAATCGCCAAGCCCAAAAAAACAAGTTCAACCCCTACACGCCCATGAAACAAAGACATCCTATCTGAACAACGACTCAAAACATTTAGCCTCGGCCTTGTACCGGCAGAGAGCATCTCCCTTGATGTGAACGTGCGTTTAATTCCCCATCATCACAAACCAATACTCTCTCTGTAAAGTAATGTAAGACGTTTTAGATCACTAGGAGTACTTCGAAAGTGCTCAATCCATCGTTTTTAATTTATTTGCCATCTCCCTTGTGGGGCAGGGCAGACAAAATTACATACTCCCTCCATTCCCTTATACAAGGCCACAAACTCATATTACAGGTATCAAAATAAAATTTAATGACTACTTTGCAAGCAAGTATTAAACAAGTTGCTAGTACGAGAAAACATCATTAATTTTCGCCTCGATTACTGTTAGTGGCCTTGTATAGATGCAAAATGTATTTTTGATTGTGGCCTTGTATTAGGAAATGGAGGGAGTACATAGCTTCTTGTCGGGTGGACTTCGACTGTACCACCACGTACATACCCAAAGCATGACGAAACTACTGGCCAGACAAAGTACATTTTGACTGACCATTAGCGCAGATTATGATTTGAATTAATTGAACAAACTAATCATGCGATCGAAAATGGCCACTGGTTACGTAGCCAAACACTCTGGTAGTTAGTCTCATCTCATCAGGTGGATCGATCAAGTCATCACGAATATAAGACCTTTTAGAGATTTTACTATAGACTACATACGGAGCAAAATGAGTGAATCTATACTATAAACTATGTCTATATATATGCGTGTGTAGTCCATAGTAGAATCTCTAAAGGGTCTTATATTTAGGAACGGAGGGAGTACAGTATAAAATTGATTCATATTGTACGTCATGCATGCAACGATCGACGGAGATGGATGGATGAGCCCTTGGTTCGGCCGACATGATGCACTCTCCGTCATACCGCAGTTTCAACTACGTGCTCGATCATCTCACCATTACCCCACTAATACGTGGTTTCACATTTTTCTTTTTTTGTCTCTTTTAGAAAGGAAACGTTCGTGGTTTCACTTTTGTTGAACAAAATTCAACCGATCGACCAATGGAGAGGCCAAATCCTGCAATCTAGTTGCAGAAATTATTGTGCAGCACTTTAAGGCTTGGTACCACTACTGCAGGAATGCCTAACAGTGGTGGACGTAAAAAGGCCAGCAATGACGGGCCAAGCTCACAGGGCCGCCCGCCACCGACCTCCCGCCACTGCTATAACCGCATCAATGGCGGCTTGTTTGGTATTTGTGGTGGGCTTTTCTAGCGCCCGCCACTGAGTGTCAGTCACACAAAATAAAAATTTCACAACGACGGCAACATGTATGCTGGCATGGTTGCGTTTTTCATACAGCACATATCAGAATACATTGATAAGAATAAGAGAGGAAGACATTGCTGCATATATTAACCACTAGCTCTAGTTGTTGTCAATCATGACTACAAATGCCCCAACTAAATTAATATTCGTAGCTAGGTAGCAGCCAACACATAGTAGGCAAAACACGATTGACGATACAAACATGCACCACTTCATTAGTCCTGATAATGACAAAGGACTAGGACCTACTCCTCTCTTTTAGGATAAATTGAAAAGAATAAGAATGCCCCTGCATCTCCATGGTGGAGCGCAGAGATCCACCGATCTCCAATTTCTGGTCTGCACTCATTCAATATTTGCCGTCATTCATCAATTTTGCGGCGTCCATCTCGTGGGTTTGGAGTCGAGTAGGTGCCTTTGAAATTGGTCTTCTGATGAAAAATAATTGTCATCTCACCTTTCGCATCCATCGCTGTAGGCACAACAACTCTTGGGAGCTTCTGTTGAAGAACAACATAGTAACATAGTAAGCAGTGTAGTTTATTTAAGATGGACTAGTGGCACAAATAGTACAAAATCATACCATGCATTTTTTATGAATGTTGGTATTGCTCAACTTGTGGACTAGTGGCACGTATGGTGTAGTATTTGGACCAGCTTCGTAAGTGTCCTTAAACGACCCAACATCATTAACAAAGAAGACAAGATAATTCTTCTCCTCCCAAGTAAGCTCGGAGCCAGCTGTGTAATAGGTCTCATCTACTATTTTCCGTATTTTTCTTCGAGATAGAAAATAAGCTGTAGATTTTAATTAAAATGTGAAGTTACGAGTGAATAACAAATATTTTAAGATAGATTACTTAACAAATTTGTTTAAGAAACTCACACAGAGGAAAAATAGGAATCATGTCTATTTCCACCCAAATGTCTTGATCAAAATGAGGAAAGGTGGCTTGAAAGATGCCAATATCAAAGGTTATAATCATACCCTTCTCAAATCCGTAAGCCTTGCATAATCCTTTCCAATTAGTGCAACCAAAATATGTGTGATCTACTTCATTGTAGATTCTAGCTTCTAAAACAAAACCATGTTTCGTCTTCAGGTAAAGAGTCCTTTCAGCAATGTCATCTCTGTCTTCGACACACAGCTTCTCTAGGACAAAAGGCCTTGCATAGCAAGGGCTGCACTAGTCGGATTGAGAAAAAAACAGAAATTACAAGTTAAAACAAAAATCTTGAGACATATTTAGTTAAGAAGGTAATATGTGCATAAATTACCGTATAATATTTGTAGTCCTCTTTAAGCGTTAGCGAGAAGTACCCATTGTCCTCTAGATGAGGATCGTCGCACATACCCCCGTTGTCGGAATAGTAGGGGCACTCGGGGATCCCATCGAGCTCATCCTCATACATTTTGCTGTGTTCATAGATGGAAGATTAAAAATGAACACGAAAATTCATAACAGTAATACATGCGATCACACATTACCAACACTGCGTGTGCCGCCTCGGCGAGGTCGGGCCATTGTATCTTGACCATGTTGGGTTTTGAATGAGGGGCGCCCACTTTCTAGAAATTGAAGACAATATGAATCACAAACTAAAGGAGTCGGCTCATATGTAAGCAGATTAAACATGCATATAGCAATCTTCATAGAAACATAAAAATTACGTTCGGAAGCATCGATCATAGCTAGAGATCACGTAAAGATAGTGCAGCAATAGTTCACAACATGAAATTAAGTTCAACTCCGTCATAGCAACATGAAATTAAGTTCACACAGATCTTATAGATCACATAAGGTCAGTGCAGCACTAGTTCACAAGCAAACGCTTGGCTCTGTCCAGAGCTATCCTCGTCTTCATCCTCGTCTCCAATCATCTTATTGATCTCGGTTAGGGCGATCTTCGCAGCTTCGGCGGCTGTACGCGCCATCACGGCAGCACTTTGCGCTCTTCCTACGGCTGCTTGCGCATGATAGCAACTTGCATCTCTGTAGCAGGCGTGTTCAACGCTCTCGGCTGCTATTACATTACCCTGTGCAAAGGCGAGCGCGACCTTCGTGTAATGAACCACCCTCGAGACGGAGTCTACCACTGCAGGAGTCATAACGACGCGTCTTGGCTTCTTCATCTAATTCACATTAAAAAACTTGACATTTAGATAAACCAGAATTTCATTGAAAGCAACTATATAGCAAGATATAATAGTCGATGTGTTGTACGAAAAATTCGGCATGACCTTTGCTAGTAATTCGACATATTGAGTGCCAGAAATTTGGTGAAACGAAACTTAATCAACATTTCCCAAAACGTTGGCACTCCTTATGAACACCTGCTTCATGAATAACTAGTAGAAACTTTTAGTTTTACATGTACACTAATAACTAGTATTAACTTTTTCTAGTATAAATAATATGCTACGCCCAAAAAATGTACATCTTCAATGTTCATCTACAATAAACACTATCTACGCCCAAAAAATCTACATCTAGTACTAACTATTTCTAGTACAAGAACAACAACAATCTAAATATGCAATAAAAGAGAAAGATGCATGTCGTTACCGGGGCGGACGGAGAAGACATGGAGGTTGAGGCCGACGGCAGCTGACGTTGAGGACGTCGGGGATGCGGCAGACGTTGTAGTCGGCGGAAGGCGAGGGCAACGATGACGGCGGGGGACGGCGATGACGTTCGATGCGGCCGCGGCGGACGGCGAGGGCGATGGGGACGACGAGGCGGATGGCGCCGGCGCCCTGGTAGGAGCCGGAGGGCCAGCGCGACGGTGGCGACGTCCAAGGCCGCCACGACGACGGCGACGGACGAGAGAGACTGGGGTGAATTTTTTTTGGATAAGATGTGGAACGGCTGCGGGCGCGTGGGGCCTAGAAACCCTAATTGTACGCCATGTGACGGGCGCAAAGAAGCACCCGCCACAGCTAAATTCATCCGACGGGCAGAAAAGACGACCCGCCACATTATGTTAGGGACCTGCCACTGCTATTTTTTTTCAATTTTTAAACACCCTCGGCGCGAGTTGCCGAAGACAGGTGTGCTGGGCACATCTAGCCGCCCGCCATAGCTACCTGACAGAGTAGTGGCGAGCGTCAAGCGGCGCCTGCCACAATAGGTTTTCAGTAAGGGTGGACCTTGAAGACAGTTTACTTGTGGCGGGTACGACGAACTGCCCGCCACTGCTACGACAGGAGCAGTGGCGGGTCCTCTTTAGTACTCGTCAGTGCTACTTCTTCAACGTAGCAGTGACGGGTGCCTCGCCCGCCACTCATTGGGGTTCACCTATAAGCCCTTTCTTAATAGTGTACAATGCAAGGTGTTCAAGCGAGGTACTAATTAGAGAAATAAGGGACCGGCTAGAGGCCAGTCGACTGAAAATATAATTTAAGTCAGTCGACTGGCCACAAAATTGCTTCAGTCGATAACTGTACGTCTTCAACGGCACTGAGACGCCAGGTTGGAAGAGCTGACCGTCCCGGAGCAGTGCAGAGCTAGCCGACGATCCATCATGTGCATGCACTCTGCCTCGCCCGACGGAGCTCCGTTGATTCCTGCAGAACGTGCACTGCAGCAGCAATAGGTACATATCGTTCTGGGCTAAAGAATACGTGCACTGTGGCGTGAAAGTTGTTAATTGTTGTCGGTCATGCATGGCTCCAGTCTGTCCAGTTCCAGGTTCGTTCCTTTAATTGTTTCGCCTCACACACATACTACGCTTGGGCAGCAGGACGTTGAATGTACAAAGAATGTAGTACTATCAGAGCACCTATGTGTCAGTTAACTGAAAAAATTGATTAAACAATACTTTTCCTCATTGACAATTAGTTGTTTTCTAAGTCATCAACAGTTCAAGGTAGCCACGTGTATTCTCGACACGTAGCAAGTTGGGCGGCTAGCTACCTGCATGCAAGACCACACACGTTAGCGACGCTCATGCGAGCGGCTCCCATCTCGTTGGTCAAAATTATCTAGATGGTCGAGAGTGCTTCTCTAAAAATGCTACACCTACGGGGAGATTGCTACCAATCATCTTTACAGTGAGACTTGACTTACTTCCAGCCACAAACTCCCTTTATCATATATAACTAATGGCCCGTTTGATAGCAAAATATTTTCTAAATAATCTTAGAACACCACAGTTTTTTAATTACCGTGGTTTTAATTACTGTGAGTTGTTAACCAATAATCAAAAGAAGAAAAAGGGACGGTCGCCTAAAGTTTGGATTTGTGGTGGTGTCACCTTAAAGAATAACTGGAAAAGGATAAATTTAAACAAGAAAATATGAAGTTTTCTAAGAAAAGATTAAAACAAATGATGACAAAATTTGCACGCAATTTACACAGAAATTGCGCATTTTCATAATATGCAAAATAAGCATATACTAGTGGAAGTTTTGCAAAAAAAAATTGAAGTTTTCTGAGAACGAATCAATTAGTGGCATTGGTATTACCCTTAAATAAAAATAACGAAGCTTTATAAGGAAAAGGAATTAGAGACATTGGTATTACCCTTTAAGAAGAAATAAAACAAAAAATAATGAAAAATAATTGCACACAATTTGCATAGAAATTGTGCATTTTTATAATATGCAAGAATAAGCATATAATAGTGGAATTCTCGCAAAAAAAGAAATTTTCAAATAAGAAATAAATTAGTGGCATTGGTATTACCCTTAAAGAAGCAAGAAAACAAAATTAAACTAAAACTAAATCTAAATCATTAATATTTCTAAGCAAGAATGTATTAGTGACATTGGTATTACCCTTTAAGAAGAAAGAAAATGAAACAAAATCTTCTAAAAACTTGGACACGTCTTTACATTGAAAATTCATTTTTTGTAATATGTAAAGAATAAGCATATAATATATTTACACACATACTGTATAGTTTGTGTGTATACATATACACTCACCCAACACCGCACAAATACCCATATAGAAAAGAAAACCAACCAAAAAAGAAAAAGGAAAAACAAAGCAAAAATGAATACAAACATAAGAAAAAGAGGCAATAGGTAAAGGGCTTCAAGAATTGCACACAATTTACACAGAAATTATGCATTTTTATAATATGCAAGAATAAGCATATAAATAGTGAAATTTTCGCAAAAAAAAAGAAGTTTACTAAGAACGAATGAATTAGTGACACCGGTTTACCCCTTAAAAAGAAAAAAATGAAATAAAAATTAAAATTAAATCAAAATAATGATGAAGTTTTTCTCTAAAAGAATGAATTAGTGGCATTAGTATTACCCTTTAAGAAGATAAAAATGAAAAAAAAACTGAAACAAAATAAAAAAAAATTAAGAAAAAATGAATTAGTTGCATTGGTATTACCCTCTAAGTACAAAGAAAACAAAAAAACTTGTAAACAACTTTGCACTAAAGTTGCACTTTTTGTAATATGCAAGGAATACACATATAATAGTGCAATTTTCAGAATCTAGTATAATTTACACACATATTCTTTTAGTACATGTGTGAATACTTACACACAAAAATAATAATAAATAACATTTTCTAAGAAAAAATAAATTAATTGTCTTGGTATTACCAATAAAGATGAAAGAAAATAAAAAAATTAAAACAAAAACTTCCGCACAATTAGCACAAAAAATAATACATAAAAATAAACATATAATAATGACATTTCCGCACTCGAGTATAATTTGTACACATATTTGTATAGTACTTGCGCGTACATATTTACACACACTCAACATCCACAAATACACATAAAGAAAAAAAATCAACTAAAAAACAAAAAATGAAGCAGACATAAAACACAAGGGAAAAAGAAAACAGGCACACACACACAGAGACTAAAATTGACATGCATTCCATCCATCCATGTGCGTGCAAGAGTCGTGAGCTGGAGACGTGCATGCATGAAGAGGACATCACACGCACTCAGCAAGAAAAGACAAGAAATCGACTGAACAAATAAACGGGTCAGTCAAATCCATGTTGAGCTTCCACACGTATCACAAAGCACCTTAAATCAAGGGCTATAAATTTGACTGACCCAAAAGTGAAAATTCAGTCGCCTGACATATAGCTAAAGTGGAGAAATAAACCAGTTTGTTCTTAAACACCGATACTTATTTGTAGAGGGTGTATGTTTCATTAGAGATACTTTCTGTACAGAAAAGCACTAATGCTTAAAAAAGAGTTTATTTTACTAAGTATCATCTCTATGCACCTTGCATTATGTAAGACCTAAGACGTCATTAGTAGTTGTATTAGCCGCACAAGCAACCGGCCTATTGTATGTGCGAACGGCGCAATGTTGTCCGTGCCGTGATCACATACTATAACTAAGTGATTCTTCCTCGAAAAAAAAAAAACAAAGTGATTCTTAATAGTACAAAAATCAAGTGCGTAAGTCATACGGAGCTTGCACAATACCGCTGGCTGTCATCGCATTGGAGTACTCCCTTCGTCCCAAAATAAACGTCATGGTTTTAGTTTAAATTTCTTCAGAGTAGTTAACTAGTTAACTTTTTAAATCGAGATGCATGAATCAAGGCAGCTGCCCAAGATATTCCTGGCCGGCAATAAACATGGACGGACTCTGGCCGGGTCACAGCGCCGGTGCACATGCACATGCCGCTGACGAGGCCGACGACGGTATATACCATATCTTAAGAAGATCATACTCTTAGAGCATCTACAGCCGGACTCCCCAAACCTCCCTCAAACGCCCGGGCGGGCCGCCCGGTCATTGATCGCTCATGATTTTTCGACCCAGCTGGGCGCCTCATACGGGCCTCAAACGCCCGGGCTGACCGGCTCCCCCATATCCAACCGACATATGGGGCGGATATGGGGCGCCCGGGCGCGCCCGGGCACGCCCGTCATGTCGGCCTGGCCCGCCTCGACCCCATATATATTCCTCCCGATCCGGTCGCCGGAGTAAACCCTAGCCACTTCACACTACTCTCCCCTCCACTCCCTCCGCCACCCGAACTCAGCTCCGTCGATTTCCGGCCGGCTCCGACATGTCGGGCAGCGGATCTAACTCCGACCAGTCCGGATCCGTCGACTGGGGGGTCATCCCGTGCGGGTTGGAGGAGGCAATGGCGGTCCGCATTGCACTCCGCCGCTCCCGGGAGTACAACGCCCGGCCAACGGACGGATCTGTCCGGCACGACTCCATAGCGTCGGCTCAACGTGCGCTAGGGTCCTCTGGTGCTGGATCATCGCAGTTCCGGCGGCCGGAAAATCTCTCCTTCCCCATCACCGGTCGGGCAAACTATGAGTCCCACCGGGAACGGGCAGCCCGCCGTGGGAAGGAGAGGATGAGGGCTGCCGAGGCCTGTGTCGCGGCCGAAATGGCGGCCGCGGAGGCGGTTGATGCGGCGGCGCGAGCGGCCGCAGAGGAGGAAGCCATCCGCGCCCGCATTCTCAATAAACGGCAGCGGAGGAACACGCGCGCCCTCGCCCGAGGGCAGAATCAGGCGGTCCGTGCCATGGCCGGACTACCACCAAGGGAGGAGAAGGAGGACAGTGATGTCTACTACACAACTTATTCTTATAGACTCGTATTGGGCCTCCAAGCGCAGAGTTTTTTAGGACAGTGGCAATTTTCCCTCAAGTGGATGACCTAAGTTTTATCAATCCGTGGGAGGCATTGGATGAAGATGGTATCTCTCAAACAACCCTGCAACCAAATACAAGAAATCTCTTGTGTCCCCAACACACCCAATACAATGGTAAATTGTATAGGTGTACTAGTTCGGCGAAGAGATGGTGATACAAGTGTAGTATGGATAGTAGAAATATATTTTTATAATCTGAATAAATAAAAACAACAAGGTAGCAAACGATAAAAGTGAGCACAAACGGTATTGCAATGCTTAAAAACAAGGCATAGGGTTCATACTTTCACTAGTGCAATCTCTCAACAGTGCTAACATAATTGAATCATATAACAATCTCTCAACGTGCGACAAAGAATCACTCCAAAGTTCCTATTAGCGGAGAACATAAAATAGAAATTGTTGTAGGATACGAAACCACCTCAAAGTTATCCTTTCCGATCAATCTATTGAGCCATCCCTATAAGTGTCACAAACGGCCCTAGAGTTCGTACTAAAATAACACCATATAATACGCATCAACCAACTCTAATGTCACCTAGATACTCCAATGTCACCACAAGTATCCGTGGGTTGATTATACGATATGTATCAAACAACTTCAGATTCATAATATTCAATCCAACACAAAGAACTTCAAAGAGTGCCCCAAGATTTATACCGGAGAAAGTAGAACGAAAACGTGCATCAACCCCTATGCATAGATTACCCCAATGCCACATCGGGAATCTGCGAGTTGAGTGCCAAAACATATATCAAGTGAATCAATATAATACCCCATTGTCACCACGGGTATTCATATGCAAGACATACATCAAGTGTTCTCAAATACATAAAAATATTCAATCCGATAATAGTGAAATCTCAAATGTAAAAACTCAATTCATCACAACAAGATAGAGAGGGTGAAACACCATATGATCCAACTATATTAACAAAGCTCGCGGTACATCGAGATCGTGCCAAATCAATAACACGAGAGAGAGGTCAAACACATAGCTACTTGTACATACCCCTAGCCTCGAGGGTGAACTACTCCCTCCTCATCATGGAGACCGCCGGGATGATGAAGATGGCCTCCGGTGATGATTCCCCCCTCCGGCAGGGTGCCGGAACAGGGCTCCAGATGGTATTTCGAAGGTACAGAAGCTTGCGGTGGCGTAGTCCAAAATCTAGGGTTATTTCTGGGGGTTTCTCTATTTATAGGATTTTTTGGCGTTGGAATCACGCGAAGATGGGCTAAGATGAGCCCACGAGGCACCACGGCGCAATACCCCCCCCCCCCCCGCGCGCCCTGGTGCCTCGTGGGCACCTCGTGGCTCTTCTGGTCCTCCCACGAAGCTTCCTGGTTCTCTTTTGTTCCAAAAAAAATCGTCAAAAAGTTTCGCTGCATTTGGAGAACTTTTATTTCTGCACAAAAAACAACACCACGGTAGTTCTGCTGAAAACAGCGTCAGTCCGGGTTAGTTCTAATCAAATCATACCAAAACCATATAGAATTGTTATAAACATGGCATGAATACTTCATAAATTATAGATACACTGTTGACGTATCAGCATCCCCAAGCTTAATTCCTGCTCGTCCTCGAGTAGGTAAATGATAAAATAAATAATTTATGAAGTGTGAATGCTAGCATAGTGTATAAGTTTGATCAATGATAATTTCAATCATTTTTCCTAGCATCATAACAACAACTCTTTCTCATAAAACTCATCATGATAAAGTAGCAATCAATTCACATGTTATGGTTCAAACAATGCATTCTCTTGAAACTTAACAACCTATGTTCTTAGTCACCAAACAATTGCAATTCAACTTAATTTCAACAAAGTCTAAGTAAGAGCTCCACATACTCAATTATCATATAGTCTTCTATGATTGCTAGTACTCAAAGCATATTTTTAGAACAAATAGCATCCATCGAACACAGAGAAAGATAGGGGCTTAATGTTTCGCCTCCCAACTTATTTATGATAGAGATAATTGTCAACAATAATAATTCATGATCAAATATATTTGATTGGTCATATGTGCCTGGATCTTTCCCCACCACATGATGATTGCCAACTAAAGAATAATTGAGATTGAAATGAGAAGAGATACTATTGACTTTTGCATAAAAATAAATACATAAAGTAAAAGATAGGCCCTTCACAGAGGGAAGCAGAGGTTGTCATGCGCTTTTGATTTTTGGATGTGCAAGCCCTTAATGCAAAGGAACGTCACGTTATATTGCCCCTTGTGATAGCAACCTTTATTATGCAGTCCGTCGCTTTTATTTCTTTACCATCACAAGTTCGTACAACGCTTATTTTCCCTTGCAATAAAAGATCATACATATTTTAGGAACAATTTTTCTTGCTTTTTGCACCGATGACAACTTACTTGAAGGATCTTATTCAATCCATAGGTAGATATGGTGGACACTCATGGGAAGAAACTGGGTTTAAGGGTTTTTGGATGCACAAGTAGTATCTCTACTTAGTATGAATTTTTGGCTAGCAAAATATCCTAAGCAAGCACCACATGTTGGAGGATCCATAAAAATATAACTTCTATGCAAATATACCCAAACATAACTCATTACGTTGTCTTCCTTGTCCAACTTCAACTAATTTGCTCAAGTTTGAAAATAATTAATGGGTATTCACAATCATAAAAGATGTCCAAGTTAATATATTTATATGTGAAAGTTCTCTTCCTTATACTAATCATTCATGAATTGTTTGTATGACCAATATTGTGATTGTCAAGCTTCAATAGATTTCACTTTCTAAACCCAATGTGAAACTACTACTAGGCATGATACAAGCATATGAAGCACATATAATTTCAACTTTATGATATGCAATTCTTTCACAATTTACTCATAGGATATAAGTGAAGCACAAGAGTAAATGACAAACTGCTCCAAAAAGATATAAGTGAAGATCAAACGAGTAGCCAAACAATTAAGTAGCTATGTGAGAACTCTCTCTCATTTAAAAATTTCAGATCTTAAGTATTTTATTCAAACGGCAAAGAAAACAAAATAAAATGACATTCCAAGAATAGCACATCTCATGGGAAGAAGCAAAAACTTAGGCTCAACCAAGACTAACCGGTAATTGTTGATGAAGAAAGGTGGGATGCCTACCGGGGCAACCCCAAGCTTAGTTGCTTGAGACTTCTTGGAATGTTATCTTGGGGTGCCTTGGGCATCCCCAAGCTTGAGCTCTTGTGTCTCCTTAATTCCTCTCATATCATGGCTTCTCCTAAATCTTAAAAACTTCATCCACACAAAACTCAACAAGAACTCGTGAGATAAGTTAGTATAAATCAACTCAAAACCTTAACATTCTCTACCGTAACAAATCACTAAAATTATAATTGAACATTGCATACTAAATGCCTCTGCATATTTAATACTCTTATCCACAAATAGGAACATTAAACAAGCAACATATGCAAACAATGCAACTATAACCGAAATCTGTCTAAACAGAATAGTCTGTAAAGGGTGAATAAGAATTCATAATTTCCTAACTCCAAAAATTCTGAAAACGTACCACGTGGCAGATAACTCATGCATGCTTACTGTGTAAAAATTTCAGATTTTTATCATGTTCTGACTATTCAGGAATATTCTGGACATAACAGAAAACTTTCTGTTTTCAAACAGCAACACATGAACTTGCAAACTGAGCATGGTAAAGGCTATAATTGGCATTTTATTGAACTAAAAGATACAAAACATGATTATTGATAACATCAAGCAAATCTCAACAAAATAAAATGACGCTCCAAGCAAAACACATATCATGTGACGAATAAAAATATAGCTCCAAGTAAGGTTACCGATAATGTTGAAGACGAAAGAGGGGATGCCTTCCGGGGCATCCCCAAGCTTAGATGCTTGAGTCTTCCTTGAGTATTACCTTGGGGTGCCTTGGGCATCCCCAAGCTTAGGGTCTTGCCACTCCTTATTCTCCTCATATCGATATCTCACCCAAAACTTGAAAACTTCAATCACATAAAACTTAACGGATCTTGTGAGATAGGTTAGTATGATAGAAATAAATCATCCACTTAGGTACTGTCAAGACAAGTTTCATAATTGTTCTCACATAATGCCTACTATATTCCATCATTTCCACAATTTATATTACGCAATATAATCAATGGAAACACTAAAACAAGCAAACTATGCACTAAAAACAGAATCTGTCAAAAACAGAACAACATGTAGTGAGCGATTTAAAAACCATACTTCTGTACCTCCAAAAATTCTGAAAACTTAGGACAACGTAAAAAATTTGTAACCCAATACTCTGTAAAAAGTTCAGAGTTTTATAACACTCCAGTACAGAATAGAAATTCCAGCACTTGACGCAAAAGTTTCTGTTTTTGCACAGAATCGAATCAACAAGTATCCACACTATCGCAAAGGCTTTACTTGGCACATTATTGAAAGAAAACATATAAAACATGATTACCACAGTAGCTTAACCATGTGAACACAAAAAATAGTAGGGGTAAATGTTGGGTTGTCTCCCAACAAGCGCTTTTCTTTAATGCCTTTTTAGCTAGGCATGATGATTTCAATGATGCTCGCATAAAAGTAAAGAATTGAAACACAAAGAGAGCATCATGAAGCATATGACAAGCACATTTAAGCCTAACACACTTCCTATGCATAGGGATTTTGTGAGCAAATAGTTTATGGGAGCAAGAATCAACTAGCATAGGAAGACAAAACAAGCATAACTTCAAAACTTTCAACACATAGAGAGGAAACTTGATATTATTGCAACACCTACAAGCATATGATCCTCTCTCATAATAATTTTCAGTAGCATCATGAAGAAATTCAACAATATATCCATCACACAAAGCATTCTTGTCATGATACATAAGCATAGAATTTTTACTACTCTCCACATAAGCAATTTTCTTCTCATTCATAATAGTGGGAGTATTGTATGGAACTCGAATACTATAAATTGTTTTCACATTAAAAGAGTGATGTTCAGTAAGAGGATTTTCATAATTATAACAAGTATTATAATAATAATCATCACTATTTTTTATAACATAAGTATCATCACAATAATCATCATAGATAGGAGGCATGTCATCATCATAATAAATTTGCTCATCAAAAGTAGGGGGGATAAAAAGATCATTTTCATTAAGCATAGCATCCCCAAGCTTAGGGCAAACGTTATTTGCAGCAAATAAATTCTCAAACATATTATTCCAATCAAACATAGCATCCCCAAGCTTGTTGGTTTGCATATCATTAGCATTATCACTATTATCATCAATAGTATGAATAGCACCAATAGTATAACAATTATTATCATATTCCTCCAAGTTGGTGCCACAAAGGTTTTCAAGATCATAAGAAGTATCATTATCTTCCCAATCATAATCATCACAACAAGCAATAAGCATAACAAAATCATCATCAAGTGTATCATCTTCCACAATTATTTTTGATTCATTCTCATGAGGTACAACAATAATAGGAGCAACATTATTTGGGAGAGATACCTCTTTACCTCTACTTTTCCTTCTTTTCTTTTTCTTTACCACATTATGTGTGGGTTTATTTAATTCTTCCGAGCTTCTTATTGAAGAGATTGGTTGGATAGGAAGCTCCTCCTCGTTACCTATTTCATCATGAGAGAAAATAAGAGGGAAAGGGGGGATCTTTACCCTTCCATTAGTATTTCTTTTATATTCTATTTGTTTTCCCGTTTTTCTATAGTTGGCTATATAAGCATTCTCATTGCAATTTACCATACAAAACATATAGATTTCCTCTAAATTATTTTCAATGTCTTTTGTGAGAATGAATACTTCAAACCAACTATTTTTATGTCAATTCTTCACACCCCAAAAATAAACAAAGTTCATTATAAAGTTCACGGGTGATCAAATTATTGCAACATTTGGACACGATTCGATCACGAAAAAGCATGCATTGGAAATTAAGGTGACCAACTTTATTGCAAAGTTCACAAGTAATAGGATAAAGAGAACATAATTTTGTAGCAAATTCATCTATCACTTTGAGCAAAAAATTGGTTCTATCATGTTTATGCTTCTTACAAAATCTATCATCCATATAAGGCATGTCTTCACAAACTTTATGCACTCCACAAAAATTGACATGCTTATAAGAAACATTTTTGTCATGACTAGTGCAATCATCTTTAGTATTTTGGATATTCATAGAATTCATACTAACAACATTGCAATCATGCTCATCATTCAAAGATTTTATGCCAAACATTTTATTGAATTCTTCTTCTATCAATTGAGCACAATTTTCCGCTCCATCATTTTCAAGAAAACATTATAAAGACGAATAATATGAGGCAACCTCAATTCCATTTTTTTGGTAGTTTTCTTTTATAAACCAAACTAGTGATAAAACAAGAAACTAAAAGATTCAATTGCAAGATCTAAAGATATACCTTAAAGCACCCACCTCCCCGGCAACAGCGCTAGAAAAGAGCTTGATGTCTACTACACAACTTATTCTTGTAGACTCGTGTTGGGCCTCCAAGCGCAGAGTTTTGTAGGACAGTAACAATTTTCCCTCAAGTGGATGATCTAAGGTTTATCAATCCGTGGGAGGCGTAGGATGAAGATGGTATCTCTCAAACAACCCTGCAACCAAATACAAGAAATCTCTTGTGTCCCCAACACACCCAATACAATGGTAAAGTGTATAGGTGCACAAGTTCGGCGAAGAGATGGTGATACAAGTGTAGTATGGATAGTAGAAATATATTTTTATAATCTGAATAAATAAAAACAGCAAGGTAGCAAACGATAAAAGTGAGCACAAACGGTATTGCAATGCTCAAAAACAAGGCATAGGGTTCATACTTTCACTAGTGCAATCTCTCAATAGTGCTAACATAATTGAATCATATAACAATCCCTCAACGTGCGACAAAGAATCACTCCAAAGTTCCTATTAGCGAAGAACATAAGATAGAAATTGTTGTAGGGTACGAAACCACCTCAAAGTTATCCTTTCTGATCAATCTATTGAGCCATCCCTATAAGTGTCACAAACGGCCCTAGAGTTCGTACTAAAATAACACCATATGATACGCATCAACCAACTCTAATGTCACCTAGATACTCAAATGTCACCACAAGTATCCGTGAGTTGATTATACGATATGCATCAAACAACTTCAGATTCATAATATTCAATCCAACACAAAGAACTTCAAAGAGTGCCCTAAGATTTCTACCGGAGAAAGTAGGATGAAAACGTGCATCAACCCCTATGCATAGATTACCCCAATGTCACCTCGGGAATCCGCGAGTTGAGTGCCAAAACATATATCAAGTGAATCAATATAATACCCCATTGTCACCACGGGTATTCATATGCAAGACATACATCAAGTGTTCTCAAATCCATAAAAATATTCAATCCGATAATAGTGAAACCTCAAAGGTAAAAACTCAATTCATCACAAGAAGATAGAGAGGGAGAAACACCATATGATCCAACTATATTAACAAAGCTCGCGGTACATCAAGATTGTGCCAAATCAAGAACACGAGAGAGAGATCAAACACATAGCTACTTGTACATACCTCTTGCCTCGAGGGTGAACTACTCCCTCCTCGTCATGGAGACCGCCGGGATGATGAAGATGGCCTCTGGTGATGATTCCCCCTTCCGGCAGGGTGCCGGAACAGGGCTCCAGATGATATTTCAAAGGTACAGAAGCTTGCGGTGGCGTAGTCCAAAATCTAGGGTTATTTCTGGGGGTTTCCATATTTATAGGATTTTTTGGCGTTGGAATCACGCGAAGATGGGCTAAGATGGGCCCACGAGGCACCACGGCGCCATACCCCCCCTGGCGCGCCCTGGTGCCTCGTGGGCACCTCGTGGCTCTTCTGGTCCTCCCACGAAGCTTCCTGGTTCTCTTTTGTTCCAAAAAAAATCGTCAAAAAGTTTCGCTGCATTTGGAGAACTTTTATTTCTGCACAAAAAACAACACCACGGTAGTTCTGCTGAAAACAGCGTCAGTCCGGGTTAGTTCTAATCAAATCATACCAAAACCATATAGAATTGTTATAAACATGGCATGAATACTTCATAAATTATAGATACATTGGAGACGTATCAGACAGCTCCGGCGACGAGCAGATCCGGCTCGATCCCTACTGCGTCTTTGACCGGTACTTCCGCGAGAAGGACGGCAAGGGCGCCGGGAAGGGCAAGGGCAGCCGTGGATGACCTGCACCATAGCCAAACATGCCAAATTTTGGTAGTCCGATGGCATGTAGTTGTGATAGATTAGTCGGACGCAGTAACGGCCGATGTGTGTAATACGCATCGACGTAGTTGCATGGTTTGTATGGATTTGAGATATGATAATTGAGGTGTCCGGATGTGGATTGCATTATTTGAGGGGTGCCCGGTCAGTGTCCATGGACGCACCCGGGCGCGTCCGCGGGCGTTTGAGGGGCCGGATTTGCAAAGTCCGGCTGTAGATGCTCTTATAAGGTTATAAAACACACGGTCACAGCACACTGGACGCTGTAATAAGGTGTTATAATATCCGTGCGCCTTGGCGGGAGAAAAATACATCCAGCCCCCACGTCGTCTCCCTACGAGGCGACACGGGCGGATCCCCTTGCAGCTGCCGCCACCACCCCCTTCTCGCCACCGCCGGCCCACGGGCGGATCCTCAGAAGACCTTTCTCCTCGCGCGTGTGGGTGACCATCTCACTCAGATCTCGGGTTGGTCGGCTTGAAGCATCGGCTGGTGCGTGTGGAGGTCGAGGCGACGGCGCTCGGCCTGCCGCTACCCATGTTGGGTTCACGGTGGCCTTCTCTGTGCATGACACAATGGGGTTCCCGATGGTTCCACGTTGCTCCACGAGTTGAGGTTGCGGCGGCGGCGACGGCGGCGCGTGGTGCGGTGATGGAGGCGCGAGGTGAGGCGTGTCACATCGACGATGACGACATGCGCGTATCGCTGATGCATCTTTGGCTTGGCAACAGCCTCCGCTAGATGTTTAATTTGGGAGGATTTCTTCTTCAGACATGACCGTGGTGGCACCGGTTGGCCACTCAACCTACGGATTGCAGTGTGGTTACCGAAGGGTCTTTGCGAGGGTCCCTCTCTCTAGATCCGATGGCTGCAGTCGACAACTCGTACTAGCAAAGTTGCGGGATGCAGTTGGTAGGCTCTTTTGTGGATTTTGACGGCTCTCACTCTGGCATGTTTGCCTTCCGCGGTGAGATGCAGTCCATGGACGCCGGCTTGATGCAGAGAAGATGGTTGTTCAGTGGTGGTGGTGGAATTCTAGCCTAACGCATTTAGAAGTCGGGATCGTGGAAAGTAGTGACGACAACACGTGATTGACTTTTATTTGGTGGTGCTTCTTAAGTACCATGTCTCGGTCTTCAGGATGAAAACCATAGGTCTGACCTCAGTTGGTTATACTTGGTAATGACGATGTTCTTGTGTCGTTACCTCGTTGAAGGCATTGCTCGGATATGCTCGGACTTATTGGTCTGGGTGAAAACCTATAATCTGGCTTTCGTTTGTTGGATCCGCGGCGCTTGAGTGGGGTTCCCTTCGTAAAGTGTTGTTGTTGAAGAACATTTCTCGATGTCCTTGTGATGTCAAAGGTTGGTGTGGATATGGTCATTGATGCACTTTTGTCGATCGATGTTTTGATTGCTTCATTTTTTTTCCTTTTTCTTTTTACTCGCTTGGGCATAATTTTCGTCTTATATGATTTTGCTCTTCGCCGGCGTATTTATTTATGTGTGTGTTGAGGTTGGTTATCTACATTCTATTTATGCAGAGGCCCGGTGTGCACTTATTATGTTTGTATCTCTTGAGGCTTTATTTTGAGTATATAAAAATCATTCTTTGTCGGAAAATAAGACAGTCGGTTTAACACTGAATCAACGCAAGCTCGAAACATTCAGCTGGAAGAACATATGCGGTGCCCGCGCGTAGCAGCAGTTATGCCCGACAGCATCGTACGAGTGACGAGACTACTAGCTGCCTGTGGCTCCTTGAGCGGTAAACACGACAGCCCCAGGGTGGCGAGAAGCGGGTAATTTTCGTGTTTTAACCCTTTTGGCGAAGTTTAACCGGATCTGACCCTTGTTCGAAAGCATTTCGGGATCTGACCCTTTTCCTACCGCCGGGGTAGATGGCAGTAGGGTTGCACAGCCTACCGCCAGGCCTCCAGGCGGTAGGTTAACGGTAGCCTCCGTCAACCATGCGTATTCAGGCCGACGTGTCCTAACGGCACTACCGCCGGGGTGGACGGCGGTATGGTAGCTAAACCTACCGCCACACCCCGCGGCGGTAGGGTGTGCAAGGCCTGCGCGTGCGCCAGCGTTATGTAACAGCAAGTAGACATTTTTTGCAGTAGGTTTTCACACCTTACCGCCACCACCCGCGGAGGTAGGGTGTGCCAGGCGCGCCAGGGTTCTGTAACAGAAAGTCGACGTTTTTTTGCAGTAGGTTTTCACACCCTACCGCCGGGTTCTCTGGCGGTAGGTGCTACTTGTAGTCTGCGTTGGTATTTCCCCGAAGAGGAGAGGATGATGCAGTACAGTAGAGATAAGTATTTCCCTCAGTTAAGAACCAAGGTTATCAATCCAGTAGGAGAACCAAGCAAAATTCCGTTAAGCGCACCTGCACACACAAGAGCAAACGCTTGCACCCAACGCAAATAAGAGGGTTGGCAATCCACTTAGCGGTTATTTGCAAGGATTAAATCTTATCGAGGTAAATAGATAAACTAAAACCCTCTTTTCTTGGGTTGGCTGAGTGGGTGGAGGACCGTCTTCGTCGTCGTACTCCTCCTCATCACCTCCTTCGTCGTCACCTCCTTCCTCTTCTTCCTGATCATCTTCTCCCTCGGCATCCTCAACAATGCGAGACAACGAGGCGGCATGTCTACAGGAACCTCCGCCGGCGTGGCTCGATGAAGCGAGGGCACGTGTCGACCCTCTAGGAGCATGCACGTCAACCGAGGCAGCGCACCCAAGCATGCCCGCTAGCTTGTGGCAACGGTTCATGATCTTCTGCAATAACAAATAAAGAAGAAAATGGCTTGTATCAAGTTTAGGGTTACAAATAAATAAGAACATGGCATGGATCAAATTTGTGGTTGCTCGAACAGAATGCTATGAGGCTCAAAGTTACCTTCATCGCTTCCCTCAGCTTGCCGTCAGCCTCAACGGTCCCGGGGTCATAACTTAGCGCATTCAAGCCATCGAAAATGTTTCTGTTTAGCTCCGAAGCCTGCAAATGTAAGGATCATGAATAAGTTAGCGAGAATGACCATGTCAGCATCATCCAACTGCCGGCTCGAATGCATTTGACCAAAACTTACCACTCTATTCATCAGGGGTGCATACTCCCTGAAATCACCTTGCATATCTCTGAGGCTTTTCTTGTAGGCTTCATCCTCAGAGTCCTCCTCCTCCTCTAGTGATGCGATATCTGCGGCCGTCCATTGTGGCCTCAGGCGCACACAGTACTTGATGCCATCGTCATACCAATTCATGTGTTTCTCGTACACATCCCAGTCAACCCCTTTCCTCTCCCCGTCTTTGCGATACCTCCTCTCGTCCCACGCTTTCACGTGCTCCGCGTGCCCGTGTCCCTGCTACTTGTAGTTTGCGTTGGTATTTTCCCCGAAGAGGAAGGGATGATACAGCACAGTAGAGGTAAGTATTTCACTCAGTTATGAAACCAAGGTTATCAATCCAGTAGGAGAATCACGCAACACCTTGTTAGCAGTACCCGCACACAAACAACAAATCCTTGCACCCAACGCAAACGAGGGATTGTCAATCCCTCGGCGGTAAATTGCAAGATTAAATTGTATGTGATAGATAGATAGATTGAAACAAAAATACAAAATAAAATAAATAAAGAAAAAGTGCAGCAAGTATTTTTAGGGTTTTAGTATATGATTTAGATAGACCCGGGGGGCATAGTTTTCACTAGAGGCTTCTCTCAAGAAAATAGCATACGGTGGGTAGACAAATTACTGTTGGGCAATTGATAGAAAAGCAAATAATCATGACGATATCCAAGGCAATGATCATGTATATAGGCATCACGTCCAAGACAAGTAGACCGACTCCTACCTGCATCTACTACTATTACTCCACACATCGACCGCTATCCAGCATGCATCTAGTGTATTAAGTCCATAAAGAACGGAGTAACGCCTTAAGCAAGATGACATGATGTAGACAAAGTAAACTCATGCATGAATAAACCCCATCTTTTTACCCTTAATAGCAACGATACATACGTGTCATGTCCCTTTCTGTCACTGGGATTGAACACCGCAAGATCGAACCCATTACAAAGCACATCTTCCCATGGCAAGATAAATCAATCTAGTTGGCCAAACCAAATCAATAGATCGGAGAAGAAATACGAAGCTATAACAATCATGCATAAAAGAGATCAGAGAAGACTCAAATAATATTCATGGATAATCTGACCATAAACTCACAATTCATCGGATCCCAACAAACACACCGCAAAAAGTGATTACATCGGATAGAACTCCAAGAACATCGAGGAGAACATTGTATTGAAGATCAAAAAGAGAGAAGAAGCCATCTAGCTACTAACTATGGACCCGAAGGTCTGTGGTAAACTACTCACGCATCATCGGAAGGGCAGCAAGGTTGATGTAGAGCCCCTCCGTGATCGATTCCCCCTCCGGCAGAGTGCCGGAAAAGGCCTCCAGATGGGATCTCTCGATAACAGAAGCTTGCGGCAGCGGAAAAAGTATTTCGTGGACTCCCCTGGTGGTTTCCAGATTTATGTGAATTTATAGTGGTGGAATTAGGTCAAACGGAGCTGAGGTGGGCCCACGAGGCACCAGGGCGCGCCTTGTAGGAGATATGCCCTAGAGGCAATAAAAAATGTTATTATTTATCTCCATGTTCATGATTATGTTTATGTTCCATGCTATAACTGCTATGGTTCTCGAGTCTGCAATAACCACGAGGCTCGAAGGAAGACTCATATGCACATGTGGAATAAATAAACGGTAAAATGTATTCCTAGTCTGGCCTCTAAGACTAGCTCAAGTGTTGCATGATGGTTCTGTTTTCCTGATCATGGGCATGACTATGCCGGCAACTTTGAGGGCACAATGTTAGTAGAACACTTGTGTTGAATCGACCCGAATTGATGTTATGCTATGAGATTCATTCGTCATAAGTTAATGGTTAATAACACAGAGATAGTTAATGTTTGCATAATTCCTTAGACCATGAGAGTGTCGAGTTTCTTCATGCTTGCTTCATGAACTTTGGGGTTTGTTAAACGTCATCCGTAAATGGGTGGCTATTACGGCGGCTTACGGGTTCATGGAAAAGTATGTCAAGTAAATTGATAGCTCAAGATTGGGATTTGCTCCTCCGACGATGGAGAGATATCTCTGGGCCCTCTCGGTGTTACGGTATCTATCATCGTCTGGCCAGACACAAGTGTGATTTGATCACAGGGATGCCGGAACACGGGAACGAGAAAAGAGAACAAAACCGGCAACGAGGTAACTGGCATAGTGGACAAGTTGTTGATCCACGGGGATGCCGATGTTTCTCACCTCGGGTATTTGTAACATATCGCGAAGCAACAGGAATAGCACACGGCAACTGGAGGTTCACTCGAATATTCATTCGTGTGGGTATAGGGGTCAATATGGGTGTCCACGGCTCCGATGTTGATCATTGATCGGAAAGAGTTCCGGTCATGTCTATACTTCACCGAACCTATAGGGTCACACGCTTAAGGGTCATCTATCTGCTGAATACTAGACAAGGAGTCTGAGAGAGAAACACCGAAAAAGTTTCGGACGAAACGGAAACGTTCCGGAGAGGACACCGGAATAGTTCCGGTAAAACTGAAAAGTTGTTTCAGGGTATTCCATTAAGTCAAATTGGTTCCGGCACACGCCTAGAAATTCTTGGAGGATGCCAGAAGTGTTCTGGAAACTTCTGGGAATTTTCCGGGATAAAAACCGGAAATGTTCCGGAGCAGCCGGAACCGCTTTGGTTGCTTTTCGCTGAAGAAACATTGTTCCGAAATTGTTTTGGAATGCGTTCAAAATTATTTTAGTGGGTACTGGAATTGTTCTAGGCACACAAAAATAATTTGGGATTTAACGAACGCAGAAAAATGTCTTCGTGAATAGTGAAAGTGCTTTTTGGATATTTTTTGGAAAGTAACCTTTTGGGATATTTTCCAAAAGGTTTCTAGAAGGCTTGGGGGCTAAGAAAACCCCCTTGGGGGCCCCCCCAAGAGAGGTTGGCCAGCCACTTTGTGGGCTCCTCCATGGAGCCCCACTTGCTCCTCTAATTCTCCTTTATGCCCTTGTGGAAGTTTTCCTTCATGGGCATTTTGGGTTTTTTGGAAGTGCCCATCCTACCCCTTGGCTTTCCTATAAATAGAGGTGGAGGGGCTGCCTCCACACTCACTCCTTGCTCACATACAAATGCCAAGCTCGTCTGGCTCTCTCTCTCCCTCCCACGAAAAGAGTTTCGTAGAGCCGAAAGGCTGTCTGGGTTCCGGTGGAAACTAGTTCTGGACGGCGAAGCCCTGCCGGATAGATGACACCGTATGTGTGCAACTCTGTAGAGAGATCGTAGTTTCGGTCTTAGTTCGAGAGTGCCTCCCGAAGGGCTGTCCGAGTTACTGTCCGAGTTTCGGGGGTCCTCCCGAAGGGCTGTCCGAGTGACCGCCCGAGTTTCGAAGGTCCTCCCAAAGGGCTGTCCGCGACACCGTCCGAGGGACTGTCTGACTGCCTCCCGGAGGGCTGTCCGATGGGCAGATGTGGGAGTACATCCTCGCGGTTGGGAGTTTGTAAATCCTAGCTGCGGGGATCTACACCGCCGATCGTCATCGACTCTACTTCCGCTGCGCTACGAGTCGGTAACGAAAAAGATCAAACCTTTTATGCAGTCTCCATAGTGGTCCTGGGCTGGTGCGTAGGTCGGAAATTTTTTGTTTTCTGCTGCGTTCCCCTACAGTGGCATCATGAGCCGTGCTATGCGTAGATGCAGGTTACGATCTAGAATACATAGAGATGTATGGGTGTTGCACAATATAATTTGTAGTAGATGAGTTCTACTGCTGATAATTATTTGTGCGGGTAGCAGATGAAATCTGTTACCCGATGTTCTTGTTGCTTCCCTGGAATTTGCATATTTCTGATCTTGATAACAGCATGGTGGAGTTTCAAAGTTCTGGCAATCCGCGATCCTGATTGATCAACGAAGTGCTAACAGTTCTTTGAATTCCACCATAGTTAAAAAGAAAGATGAAATTTCGCAGACGAAAGGGCAATGCAGATATGATCTGCACGGGGGTCATGCGTATGACGAAGTTTAGTATGGGGCTCGAGATTTTATTATCTCATGTTTCATACACCCCGCGATGTTAATCTAGCGACTTGAATAATCATACTTGATGATGGACGTGGGTAGCTTCGGTTTGTTTCGAAACCTTAGAAGCCACGTAAAATAAAATTTTGCATAAACCGATTAGAGGTGTCTAACTTGGTTTTGCAGGATGGTTTGCATGTGCATGTGATGTGGTATAGCAGTGCTCATATTAATTTGATTATGTATGAGATGACTATATAATGTAAAATTAACATGACCTGCGTGTCATGATTCGGCATGATGGCTGGAGCCATATGATTGTCACTTTAATGACCTGCGTGTCAACCTTAAGTAATGCACTTATTTTATTAGCTATAGAGATAGCAATATTATCTGGTGCATCGACAAGGTGGTGGCAAACTTCGCGAAGGTGAACACCGACGCGAATGCCGAAGACGAAGAAATACAAGACTTCTCCGTCAGAAAGGGCTATACCATATCATGCTATTATGAATTGCCTGAGATGTTTATCCCTTATGATGCACCCTTCTTGATTGCGCGGTAGTCGCTTTTTATTAGGGTGATCTCTCACAAAAATATCAAGTAGTTAGTGTTCTCCCAAGTGTAGCACCGTCATGGCACCTATCTCTTCGGGGTATCACATGGATGCATGGGTACGAACGATTAGAGAAGTGTGAGGCGGGTGAGTTGAGACCTCGCAGCGAGATCACTTGGTTGTCTTGACGTTCAGGCATGAAAGTCATGAGCTCGGAACACACGCATCGAAAGATGAACAAGAGTCACATAGAGATGTGATTGGCAAGTTGGCCTACCGATTACAATTCTCGTCACTTGAGATGGATGCATCCTTGGCGTTGAATTGTAATGTGGGTCTTGAATCACTCACAATCAATTATGAGAGATATTGATTTGAGTGGGAGCGCACTTTAGAATTAATTCTTTTAATTCTTAGTGCAATTAATTATGAACTTTATCTAAGTGAAATTTTGCATAATAGTTGTAGAATAATGGCTTGCGTTTCCACCTTCCCTGTTAAAATTGAATAAGCTGTTAAATATCTGGTTAAAACTTTACGGTTGGTAACGTAATGTGAGGATTGTCCTCAAGAGTGCCGAGAAGGACTTTGTCCTATCGCATGCTTTTAGTATTCTCCCGCTAATGCTATGGATAATGTGACTCTATCCTTCGATCCAAAAGCTAGAATTCCGTTACGGTCAAGTGCAATATGTTTGCTTCCATGAGACCCGGACTTCAAAAGTTTGGGATGGCTATGTGATATTCATGGAACTGAAAATCATTTTTCAGACACAAACAAAGGCTAAAAGATATGGGATATCCAAAGCAATGTTTGTTTTGCAAACTATTAGTAAAAGTGTTTACTATGCATTTGACTAATAACAGAGGGATCCAGTAGAACGCCTGTCATATGATGATGGTGAATCAAACAACAACTTAAGAGAAGGGAAATGTCCGAAGGGTGTTAGTATGACTTACACACCTAGGAAGTCCGGGGCTAACGCCACTCTTAAGTTGGATGCTTCTTCTGAGAGTAGGAGAAATACTAAAAGTTAAACTGTTAGAAGTATAAAGGCAAAAAGAGAGAAGACTGGAATATCCAGCTCATGTATGAATGTCATACAAGTTATTGATGTATGGAAGGTTGGTCAAAAGAAATAGTTCTTGAGAATTATGATTAAACATGTTAATCACTGATTCTTGGGTATTGTGAGTTGATCACAGAGATACCCGCTCGATTGCATTCTGTTGCAACTAGATGTAAGAACTACTACGGCCTAAAAGACTTGCCGGAGTGAGGTTCAGATACGCGCTGGGAACATAGTAAAAGTTACTATACATTCCATCGGTGTATTACCCATGTATTTATTTTCATAATTCATTTGGAGTTTTACACACTCTAACCCATTGCATAAGGTATCTTGCAAGAAGGTTATTCATAAGAGAACTTTTGATGTTCGGTGTTGTGAATAACATAAGGGCCATACTTTCATTATGAATGAGATGTATGTTATGAATATTAATAATAATATTTTACCTCTGTATTTACTTTCATAAATCATTTTAGAGTTTTATACACTCTAGCCCATTTGCATAATCTTTGTTGCAAGGGTGTTGTTCATAAAAGAACAATTGTTGTTCAGGATTATGAATAACATAAGGGCCATACTTCCATCATCGATGGAATGTATGTTATGAATATTGATGGTAATATGATACATCCATAACACTGACGCTAAATGTTGCAAGACTAAAAGAATACCACACAAGTGTGGCACTGCATTTGGTCACATTGGAGAAACCCGCATGGAAAATTCCATTATGATGGATTTTGAAGTCGTTTGATTTTGAATCATCTGACACTTGCAACTTTCCTCTGAAAAGTGAAGTGACTGAAATACCGTTCATAGGCCATAAGGAACGAGCAACGAACTTATTGGTGATCATACATTTTGATGTGTGCAGTCCGATAAATGTTGTTGAAAACAGTGGATTTGTCTATCTTCAAAAATGACTCAATTAGATATATGGATATTTGCTTGATGAGACGTAAGTCTGGATCTTTTGAAATCATTCTAAAGGTTTTCAACATGAAGTAGAAATTATTGTAACAAGAAAGATTATGTTTCTGCAAACTAGATTGCAGAAAGGAATATCTGAGTTACAAGTTTAGCGAATGTCTGATGAGTTATGAAAGGAGTTTCATAACTTACACCTCCCGGAACACCACTGTGTGACATGGTAAGATCAAAGATGACATAAATCAATTTGCCATTATCCCTTTTAAAAGTAATGCTTTAGAGACTACGGCTTTTACACTGAAAAGAGCGCCATCAGGTCTGTTGAAATGACGCCATGGTATGGTACGCCTAACCAGTGTTCAAGAAAGCATTTTTAGGCGCCGCTTAAGCGCGCTTAAGCACTAAGCGATAGCTAAACGCTTCGCTTCTGCCCTAGGCGGAAGTTTTAGGGTTAAGCGAAAAAAGCGGGATTTAGCGGCCGCTTAAGCGCTGAGCGCTGGCTAAGCGATCGCTAAGCGCGCTTAAGCGTTCAAAAAGCGAGGAATGGGCCACAGGCTGTAGGGAAAAGGGGGTATAAAGGCCTGGCCCAATACTGGCATGTTCGGCTAGGGTTTACTGTGTTAGAAGGAGAGGGGGGAGAAGAGAGCTCCAGTGGCGGCTGCTCCTGTTCTGCATCCAACGCAGCTCCATGCATTCTTCCTCCTCGTCCCCGGACTGGATCTGAACGCTGGCAGCTCCTCCTCATCCTCCTGGACGTCCACCCCTACAACTGCTTGGGCTGGGGCTGCTGTTTGGCTGCTGCTGCTGCTTGGCTGCAGCTGCCATTTATCTTATATATGCTCATTCTAAGACAATATTATGCATTTATGCTTGCTGTGTGAACCACTGAACCTTATCCTTATGTGTTATTTGGCTATTTGTTGTGGTGTGTGAACCACTGAATCTCAACCTTATATGCTATTTCAGATTTTCAGTTACCTATGTGCTATATTTCCTGTTTTCTTGTGCATATTATTGAAAAACAACCAAATTCTGGCCAATTTTAAAAAAACGCTTAATCCCGGTTAAGCTGCGCTTAAGCAGCCATTGCTCTAAGCTGTGGCCTTCCGCTCCGCTTACGCTTACCGCTTTTTTGAACATTGCACCCAACCATGCTCTGTCCTTTCTTAAACATTTGGAATATGGGGCTTGTGTAAAATATTTACAAACCTATTCCAAATCAGACAAGTACTACTTTGTAGGTTATCCCAAGTAGTTGGGAATTCCTCCACCACTATACCGAGGCAAAAGGTTTCGCCACAAAAACGGTATGCTTTTAAAGAGAAGTGTTCTTGCAAAAAGGTGAGTGGGAGAACAGTGCAACTCGACGAGATAAACAGTATCTTCGTCATCAGATCAAAGGAAAGGAACCTTGGAAGTAATTCCACAGTTTCCTACTGCGACTGATACGGAAGTCTCTACAATAAAATGTATGGATTTCGGTCGAACTTGCAGCTGAACCACGTAGGCAAAACTCGTGCAAACCTCTCTGGTGCGCAAGCGAGATATTGTTGTTAGACAACAGTATACCTACGATACACAAGGAAGCGTTGATGGGCCCTGACTCCGGAATTGGCTAAATGCCAATATAATCCGAGATAGTTTCCATAAATGATTCAAGATTATATCTTGATAAACCCTTCGGAAGACTTAGAGTCTAACGAACATTAATGGAACTATAAACTGATGTGGATAAAATGTTTTATCCATAAAGCTCGACTTGTTGCAATAACAAGTTCAAAGAGTTGACTATGATGAGGTTCTCTCACCGTAGCGATGCTTAAAGTCAGATCGGGTTAAACTAGCAATTAATACATATTTCAATCTTGAGATATGATACATGAATGCCAAAAGGATTTCCATGTGATGGAAATGCAACCTGGGACTTACGTGTAGTACAGTCCAAGGTATTTTGTCAAATCCAGAGGATGCTAGTAAGTATGCAAACTTCAGAGTTCCAACGATGGACAGAAGAGAGCAAAATGGAGTTGGAATCTTCGTTTTTGATGAAATAGTTTGATTTCATCAATGGATAACGAAGATGCTTGTGATTTCAAGAAAGTAAGTGGGAGCATAATAATATTTCTAAAAACTTTGTGTGCTTGACTAAAAGTCTTTCTCACAAGCAAAACATGATCAGCCCTAGAACTGATTGGATGTTAATTACATGGAGATGTAAACTAGATTATTGACTCTAGTGCAAGTGGGAGACTGTTGGAAATATGCCCTAGAGGCAATTAATAAAGTGTTTATTATCATATTTCTCCGTTCATGATAATGGTTTATTATTCATGCTAGAATTGTATTGACCGGAAACTTAATACATGTGTGAATAGATAAACGAATACTGTGGCCCTAGTATGCCTCTACTAGACTAGCTCGTTGATCAAAGATGGTTATAGTTTCCTAACCATAGACATGAGTTGTCATTTGATAACGGGATCACATCATTAGGAGAATGATGTGATGGACTTGACCCAACCGTTAGCATAGCATATGATCGTTCAGTTTATTGCTACTGCTTTCACTATGTCAAATACATGTTCCTCTGACCATGAGATCATGCAACTCCCGGATACCGTAGGAATACTTTGGGTGTATCAAACGTCACAACGTAACTGGGTGATTATAAAGGTGCACTACAGGTATCTCCGAAAGTGTTTGTTGAGTTGGCATGGATCGAGATTGGGATTTGTCACTCCGACTATCGGAGAGGTATCTCTGGGCCCTCTCGGTAATACAGCATCACAGAAGCCTTGCAAGCACCGTGACTAAAGAGTTAGTTGCAAGATGATGTATTACGGAACGAGTAAAGAGACTTGCCGGTAACGAGATTGAACTAGGTATTGGATACCGACGATCGAATCTCGGGCAAGTAACATACCGCCGGACAAAGGGAACAACGTATGTTGTCATATGAGGTTCACCGATAAAGATCTTCGTGGAATATGTAGGAACCAATATGAGCATCCAGGTTCCGCTGTTGGTTATTGACCGTAGAGTCGTCTCGGTCATGTCTACATCATTCCCGAACCCGTAGGGTCCGCACACTTAAGGTTCGATGACGATATAGTATTATATGAGTTATGTGATGAGTGACCGAAGGTAGTTCGGAGTCCCGGATGAGATCACGGACATGACGAGGAGTCTTGGAATGTCCGAGAGGTAAAGATCGATATATTGGAAGGTTGTATTCGGATATCGGAAAGGTTCCAAGTGATCCGAGTATTTTCCGGAGTGTCGGAGGGGTTCCGGAACCCCCCGGGGAAGTTATGGGCCTTATTGGGCCATACGGGAAAGAGAGAAGCAGGCCACAGGGGCTGCTGCGCCCCTCCCCTTGCTGGTCCGAATTGGACAAGGGGTTGGGGGGCGCAACACCCCTCTTTCCTTCTCCCTCTTCCCCTCTTCCTTCCCCTCTTGGTGGACTCCTACTAGGAGTAGGATTCCTAGTAGGAGTCCCCTCCTTGGTGCGCCCCTAGGGGCTGGCCGGCCTCCTCCTCCTCCCTCCTTTATATACGGAGGAGGGGCACCCCTTGGAGACACACAATTGTCCCATAGCCGTGTGCGGTGCCCCGATCTCCGTTTTCCACCTCGGTCATATTTTCGGAGAGCTTAGGCCAAGCCCTGCCGGAATCACTTCACCGTCACCGTCGCCACGCCGTCGTGCTGACGGAACTCATCTACTACCTCAACGTCTTGCTGGATCAAGAAGGCGAGGAACGTCACCGAGCTGCACGTGTGTAGAACTCGGAGGTGCCGTACGTTCGGTACTCGATCGGTGGAGCTCGAAGGATTGTTCGACTACATCAACCGCGTTGTGAGACGCTTCCGCTAACGGTCTACAAGGGTACGTAGACACACTCTCCCCTCTCGTAGCGATGCATCTCCATGGATAGATCTTGCGTGAGCGTAGGAATTTTTTTGAAATTCATGCTCCGTTCCCCAACAGTGGTATCGGAGCCAGGTCTATGCGTAGATGTGATTTGCACGAGTAGAACACAAACGAGTTATGGGCGTGGGTGTATACATATTGCTTGCCGTTACTAGTTGATACTTGATTCGGCGGTATTGTGAGATGAAGCGGCCCGGACCGACATTACGCGTACGCTTACGCGAGACAGGTTTCAGCGCTACGTGCACTCGTTGCATAAAGGTGACTGGCGGGTGTCTGTCTATCTCACTTTAGTTGAATCGGTTTCAATGAAGAGGGTTCTTTTAGAAGATCAAAAAGCAATCACTACACCACGTTGTGGTTTTGCGTAGGTAAGAACGGTTCTTGCAAACCCGTAGCAGCCACGTAAAACTTGCAACAACAAAGTAGAGGACGTCTAACTTGTTTTTGCAGGGTATGCTGGTGATGTGATATGGTCAAGACATGATGTGATATAAGTTGTTGTATGAGATGATCATGTTTTGTAAGTTATCAGGCAACCGGCAGGAGCCTTATGGTTGTCTCTTTATTGTATGCAATGCCAACGCTATGTAATTGCTTTACTTTACCGCTATGAGTTAGCAGTAGCAGTAGTAGCAATAGCCGGCAAGACGACCACGACGCTGCGATGGAGATCAAGGTGTCACGATGCTACGATGGAGATCATGGTGTCAATCCGGTGATGATGGAGATCATGACGGTGCTTGGCTGATGGAGATCAAAAGCACAAGACGATGATGGCCATATCATGTCACATATATATTGAATTGCATGTGATGTTAATCCTTTTATGCATCTTATTTTGCTTAGGACGACGGTAGCATTATAAGATGATCCCTTCACTAAATTTCAAGATAAGTGTTCTCCCCTAGTATGCACCGTTGCGAAGGTTCGACGCTTCTAAGCACCACGTGATGATCGGGTGTGATGGATTCTTTCGTTCGCATACAACGGGTGTAAGCCAGTTTTACACACGCAGAATACTTGGGTTAAACTTGACGAGCCTAGCATATACAGATATGGCCTCGGAACACAAGAGACCGAAAGGTCGAACATGAGTCATATAGTAGATATGATCAACATGAAAGATGTTCACCATTGATAACTAATCCACCTCACGTGATGATCGGACGTGGTTTAGTTAATGTGGATCATGTTACACTTAGACAACTTGAGGGATGTTAATCTAAGTGGGAGTTCTTAAGTAATTTGATTAATTGAACTTCAATTATCATGAACATAGTCTTACTTGTCTTAGCAAATTTATGTTGTAGATCAATAGACCGCGCTGTAGTTCCCCTATTTTTATTATGTTCCTAGAGAAAACAAAGTTGAAAGTTGATGGAAGCAACTATGCGGACTAGGTCCGTGATCTGAGGATTGTCCTCACTGCTGCACAGAAGGCTTATGTCCTTAATGCACCGCTCAGTGAAATACCCCTACGGCTTCATCTGTGGACGTTATGAACGTCTAGCAGACAAGAAAAGATGACTACTCGATAGTTAAGTGCGCCATACTTTACGGCTTAGAACCGGAGCTCCAAATATGTTTTGAGCAAAACGGAGCATATGAGATGTTCCAAGAGCTGAAAATTTGTTTTTCAAGCTCACACCCGGGTCGAGAGGTATGACACCTTCGACAAGTTCTATAGCTACAAGATGGAGGAGAACAGCTCCGTTAGTGAGCATGTACTCAGAATGTCTGAGTACTTCAAACACTTGAATCAAATGGGAGTTAGACTTCCGAATAAAGTGGTGATTGATAGAGTTCTCTAGTCACTATGACTAAGCTACTGGATCTTCGTGATGAACTATAAAAGGGATAGAAGATCCTTAAGCTATTCGCGATGCTACAAGCTGCGGATGTAGAAATCAAAAAGGGAGCATCAAGTGGTGATGGTTAATAAGACCACTAGTTTCAAGAAGGGCAAGGGAAAGAAAATGGAACTTCAAGAAGAACGGTAAAACAGTTGCCGCTCACGCAAAGAAACCCTAGGCTGAACCAAACCCGAGACTTAGTGCTCCCATTGCAAAGGGAAATGTCACAGGGAGCGGAACTTCCCCAAAGTTACTGGCAGATAATATGACTGGCAATGTCAACAAAGATATTTGATATACATGTTATTGATGTGTACCTTACTAGTACTCGTAGGAGCACCTGGGTATTTGATACTTGTTCAGTTGCTTGCAACTTGAAACATGGAGCTTCGGAATAAACGAGGGCTAGCTAAGAAAGAGGTGACGATGTGCATTGGAAGTGTCTCCAAGGTTGATGTGATCACCATCGCCACGCTCTCTCTACCTTCAGGATTAGTGATGAACCTAAATAATTGTTATTTGGTGCTTGCGTTAAGCATGAACATTATATCTAATAGTGTTTATTGCAAGACGGTTATTCAATTTCAGAGAATAATTGTTATTCTATTTATTTGGATAATATCATTGATGATCATGCACTTAAAATGAAAGGTTTATTGAATCTTGATCGTAGTAATACACATGTTCATAACACAAATGCCAAAAGATAATGATAGTACCACATATTTGTGGCACTGCCGCTTAGGTCATATCAGTGTTAAACACATGAAGAAACTCCATGCAGATGGGTTTTTGGAATCTCTTGATTATGAATCATTTGAGACATGTGAAACGTGCCTTATTGGCAAGATGACTAAAACTCCGTTCTCCGGAACTATGGAGCGAGCAACCAACTTATTGGAAATAATACATACCGATGTATGCGGTCCGATGAGTGTTGAGGCGCGCGGTGGATATCGTTATGTTCTCACGTTCACTGATGATTTGAGTAGATATGGTGATGTCTACTTGATGAAGCATAAGTCTGAAACATTTGAAAAGTTCAAAGAATTTCAGAGTGAAGTAGAGAATCATCGTAACAAGAAAATAAAGTTCTTACGATCTGATCGTGGAGGAGAATATTTGAGTTACGAGTTTGGCACTCACTTAAGACAATGTGGAATTGTTTCACAGTTCACGCCACCTGGAACACCACAGCGTAATGGTGTGTCCGAACGTCGTAATCGTACTCTATTGGATATGGTGCGTTCTATGATGTCTCTTACCGATTTGCCACTATCGTTTTGGGGTTATACATTAGAGACAGCTGCATTCACTTTAAATAGGGCACCGTCTAAATCCGTTGAGACGACACCGTATGAACTATGGTTTGGAAAGAAACCTAAGCTGTCATTTCTAAAAGTTTGGGGCTGCGATGCTTATGTCAAAAGGCTTTAGCCTGATAAGCTTGAACCCAAAGCGGATAAGTGCGTCTTCATAGGATACCCAAAAGAGACCGTTGGGTACGCCTTCTACCACAGATCCGAAGGCAAAGTATTCATTGCTAAGAATGGATCCTTTCTAGAGAAGGAGTTTCTCTCGAAAGAAGTGAGTGGGAGGAAAGTAGAACTTGATGAGGTAATTGTACCTCCTCTGGATAGTAATACGCCACAGAAAGAAATTTCCGTGACACCAAAACAGACCAGAGAAGAAGTTGATGATGATGATCACGAGGCTTCGGATCAAGTTGCTACAGAACTTCGAAGGTCAACCAGGACACGTTCCGCACCAGAGTGGTACGGAAATCCAGTCTTGGAGATTATGTTGTTAGACAACGGTGAACCTTCGAACTATGAAGAAGCGATGGCAGGCCCGGATTCCGACAAATGGCTTGAGGCCATGAAATCCGAGATTGGATCCATGTATGAGAACAAAGTGTGGACTTTGGTAGACTTGCCCGATGAACGGCGAGCTATTGAAAATAAATGGATTTTTAAGAAGAAGACGGACGCTGATGGTAATGTCACCGTCTATAAAGCACGACTTGTTGCTAAAGGTTATCGACAAGTTCAAGGAGTTGACTACGATGAGACTTTCTCACCCGTAGCGATGCTAAAGTCTGTCAGAATTATGTTAGCAATTGCCGCGTTTCATGATTATGAAATCTGGCAAATGGACGTCAAAACGGCATTCCTTAATGGATTCCTGAAGGAAGAATTGTATATGATGCAACCGGAAGGTTTTGTCGATCCTAAGGCGCTAACAAAGTATGCAAGCACCAGCGATCCATCTATGGACTGATGCAAGCATCTCGGAGCTGGAATACTCGCTTTGATGAAGTGATCAAAGCGTTTGGGTTTATGCAAGTTTATAGAGAAACTTGTATTTACAACAAAGTGAGTGGGAGCTCAATAAACATTTCCAATAAGTATATATGGATGACATATTGTTGATTGGAAATGATGTAGAATTTCTGGAAAGCATAAAGAATTAATTGAAAGGAGTTTTTCAATAAAAACCTGTTTTTGAGTTATCCACGGATTGGGCATCGAGATCTATAGAGATAGATCAAGACACCTGATAAAAGTTCACACATCTTGATAAGATTTTGAAGAAGTTCAAAATGGATCAAGTCAGAAGAAATAAGTTCTTGCCTGGTGTGAAGTGGAGTAAGACTTGAAGATCTAGGTAAAGGTTGTTTACATGTTAGGCATCAAAATCTATAGAGATAGATTGAGACGCCTTACAAGGACTTTCACAAAGCACATACCTTGACAAGATTTTGAAGAAGTTCAAAATGGGTCAGTCTAAGAAAGAGTTCTTGACTGTGGTGCAAGGTGTGAAATTGAGTAAGACTCAAATCTCGACCACGGCAGAAGAAATAGAATTGATGAAGATCATCCCCTATGCCTCAGCCATATGTTCTATAAAGTATGCCAAGCTGTGTGCCTTGCCATGTGTCTGGCAAAAGAGGTACCAAAGTGATCTAGGAGTAGATCACTGGACAGCGGTCAAATTATTCTTAAAGATGATTAAGGAAGAATTTCTCGGGAATAGAGGTGATAAAGAGTTTGTCGTAAAGGGTTACGTCGATACAAGCTTTAAACACCGATCCAGAAGACTATGAGTCTTAGACCGGATATGTATAATGGGGCAGTCATTATTGGAGTAGTTCCAAGCAAAGTGTGGTTATAGCATCTACATATGACATATAGATTTGCGAAGAAAACACGGATCTGAATGTTGCAGACCCGTTGACTAAAAGTCTTTCTCACAAGCAAAACATGATCAGCCCTAGAACTGATTGGATGTTAATTACATGGAGATGTAAACTAGATTATTGACTCTAGTGCAAGTGGGAGACTGTTGGAAATATGCCCTAGAGGCAATTAATAAAGTGTTTATTATCATATTTCTCCGTTCATGATAATGGTTTATTATTCATGCTAGAATTGTATTGACCGGAAACTTAATACATGTGTGAATAGATAAACGAATACTGTGGCCCTAGTATGCCTCTACTAGACTAGCTCGTTGATCAAAGATGGTTATAGTTTCCTAACCATAGACATGAGTTGTCATTTGATAACGGGATCACATCATTAGGAGAATGATGTGATGGACTTGACCCAACCGTTAGCATAGCATATGATCGTTCAGTTTATTGCTACTGCTTTGACTATGTCAAATACATGTTCCTCTGACCATGAGATCATGCAACTCCCGGATACCGTAGGAATACTTTGGGTGTATCAAACATCACAACGTAACTGGGTGATTATAAAGGTGCACTACAGGTATCTCCGAAAGTGTTTGTTGAGTTGGCATGGATCGAGATTGGGATTTGTCACTCCGACTATCGGAGAGGTATCTCTGGGCCCTCTCGGTAATACAGCATCACAGAAGCCTTGCAAGCACCGTGACTAAAGAGTTAGTTGCAAGATGATGTATTACGGAACGAGTAAAGAGACTTGCCGGTAACGAGATTGAACTAGATATTGGATACCGACGATCGAATCTCGGGCAAGTAACATACCGCCGGACAAAGGGAACAACGTATGTTGTCATATGAGGTTCACCGATAAAGATCTTCGTGGAATATGTAGGAACAAATATGAGCATCCAGGTTCCGCTGTTGGTTATTGACCGGAGAGTCGTCTCGGTCATGTCTACATCATTCCCGAACCCGTAGGGTCCGCACACTTAAGGTTCGATGACGATATAGTATTATATGAGTTATGTGATGAGTGACCGAAGGTAGTTCGGAGTCCCGGATGAGATCACGGACATGACGAGGAGTCTCGGAATGTCCGAGAGGTAAAGATCGATATATTGGAAGGTTGTATTCGGATATCGAAAAGGTTCCAAGTGATCCGAGTATTTTCCGGAGTGCCGGAGGGGTTCCGGAACCCCCCGGGGAAGTTATGGGCCTTATTGGGCCATACGGGAAAGAGAGAAGCAGGCCACAGGGGCTGCTGCGCCCCTCCCCTTGCTGGTCCGAATTGGACAAGGGGTTGGGGGGCGCAACACCCCTCTTTCCTTCTCCCTCTTCCCCTCTTCCTTCCCCTCTTGGTGGACTCCTACTAGGAGTAGGATTCCTAGTAGGAGTCCCCTCCTTGGTGCGCCCCTAGGGGCTGGCCGGCCTCCTCCTCCTCCCTCCTTTATATACGGAGGAGGGGCACCCCTTGGAGACACACAATTGTCCCATAGCCGTGTGCGGTGCCCCGATCTCCGTTTTCCACCTCGGTCATATTTTCGGAGAGCTTAGGCGAAGCCCTGCCGGAATCACTTCACCGTCACCGTCGCCACGCCGTCGTGCTGACGGAACTCATCTACTACCTCGACGTCTTGCTGGATCAAGAAGGCGAGGAACGTCATCGAGCTGCACGTGTGTAGAACTCGGAGGTGCCGTACGTTCGGTACTCGATCGGTGGAGCTCGAAGGATTGTTCGACTACATCAACCGCGTTGTGAGACGCTTCCGCTAATGGTCTACAAGGGTACATAGACACACTCTCCCCTCTCGTAGCGATGCATCTCCATTGATAGATCTTGCGTGAGCGTAGGAAATTTTTTGAAATTCATGCTCCGTTCCCCAACAGCTAAAACCTTTTAGCATTAAAACGCCAAGGAGTGATTCTTGGCAAAGTCACATGGAAAGGGTTTTTGCAAGACTCGGTGTCCCAAAACACTGATGAGCAAAATACATGATGGAGATTCCACACACTCTTGTGTTTGGATTAATCATGTATTCCATGGTATGTAAAACAACCAGATATGTCCGATACTCCCAAAGCTGTTGCGAGTATAGATACCAAAGTGATCAAAGTACTGATCATGGGACAACAGTGAAAAATGTCATTGAGTACTAAAGTAGCACTGATGACATGTTTTCTCGCAAGCAGAGATTATGAAGTGCTCGTTGTAAGTAATTGCATCGATACAGTCTTCATCAATACTCCATGCGATTTTTGATTTAAGTTAAGGGTTTTGTGTAATACACGATATGGTGGCATGGTGTTTGGAAATCGTTCCAAACAGGTAACTGTGGCGAATTCTATAACTAAGGCTAAGTATGTTGCCGCTTTCGAAGCGACATAGAAGATGTTGAATCATACAGTTCGTTCATGAACTTAGTATGATTCCAAGATGACTTTGGTCAATGGAACACTATTGAAGATAGTTGCTCCCTAGCTTAGTCTGAGGAATCAAGGTTTGACCAGTGATTCACATATATACGAAGCCAAGTCCACACAGCCAAGTCCACACAAAATATGAATTTTGTGAAAGCGTGAAAACGCGAGGACATGCAAAGATACACACGGAACTGAAGTTGTCAGATCCATTGGACATCAGGCTATACCAAATGCGAAGCATTTTTACACCGGTATGCCACAGGTGTAATGTGCATTAGCATTGACTAGATTATTGACTCTAGTGCAAGTGGGAGTCTGTAGGAGATATGCCCTAGAGGCAATAACAAATGTTATTATTTATCTCCATGTTCATGATTATGTTTATGTTCCATGCTATAACTGCTATGGTTCTCGAGTCTGCATTAACCACGAGGCTCGAAGGAAGACTCATATGCACCTGTGGAATAAATAAATGGTAAAATGTATTCCTAGTCTGGCCTCTAAGACTAGCTCAAGTGTTGCATGATGGTTCTGTTTTTCTGATCATGGGCATGACTATGCCGGCAACTTTGAGGGCACAATGTTAGTAGAACACTTGTGTTGAATCGACCCGAATTGATGTTATGCTATGAGATTCATTCGTCATAAGTTAATGGTTAATAACACAGAGATAGTTAATGTTTGCATAATTCCTTAGACCATGAGAGTGTCAAGTTTCTTCATGCTTGCTTCATGAACTTTGGGGTTTGTTAAACGTCATCCGTAAATGGGTGGCTATTACGGCGGCTTACGGGTTCATGGAAAAGTATGTCAAGTAACTTGATAGCTCAAGATTGGGATTTGCTCCTCCGACGATGGAGAGATATCTCTGGGCCCTCTCGGTGTTACGGTATCCATCATCGTCTGGCCAGACACAAGTGTGATTTGATCATAGGGATGCCGGAACACGGGAACGAGAAAAGAGAACAAAACCGGCAACGAGGTAACTGGCATAGTGGACAAGTTGTTGATCCACGGGGATGCCGATGTTTCTCACCTCGGGTATTTGTAACATATCGCGAAGCAACAGGAATAGCACACGGCAACTGGAGGTTCACTCGAATATTCATTCGTGTGGGTATAGGGGTCAATATGGGTGTCCACGGCTCCGATGTTGATAATTGATCGGAAAGAGTTCCGGTCATGTCTATACTTCATCGAACCTATAGGGTCACACGCTTAAGGGTCATCTATCTGCTGAATACTAGACAAGGAGTCTGAGAGAAAAACACCGAAAAAGTTTCGGACGAAACGGAAACGTTCCGGAGAGGACACCGGAATAGTTCCGGTAAAATTGAAAAGTTGTTTCAGGGTATTCCATTAAGTCAAATTGCTTCCGGCACACGCCTGGAAATTCTTGGAGGATGCCAGAAGTGTTCTGGAAACTTCTGGGAATTTTCCGGGATAAAAACCGGAAATGTTCCGGAGCAGCCGGAACCGCTTTGGTTGCTTTTCGCTGAAGAAACATTATTCCGAAATTGTTTTGGAATGCGTTCAAAATTATTTTAGTATGTACTGGAATTGTTCTAGGCACACAGAAATAATTTGGGATTTAACGGACGCAGAAAAATGTCTTCGTGAATAGTGAAAGTGCTTTTTGGATATTTTTTGGAAAGTCACCTTTTGGGATATTTTCCAAAAGGTTTCTAGAAGGCTTGGGGGCTAAGAAAACCCCCTTGGGGGGCCCCCCAAGAGAGGTTGGCCGGCCACATTGTGGGCTCCTCCATGGAGCCCCACTTGCTCCTCTAATTCTCCTTTATGCCCTTGTGGAAGTTTTCCTTCATGGGCATTTTGGGTTTTTTGGAAGTGCCCATCCTACCCCTTGGCTTTCCTATAAATAGAGGTGGAGGGGCTGCCTCCACACTCACTCCTTGCTCACATACAAATGCCATGCTCGTCTGGCTCTCTCTCTCCCTCCCACGAAAAGAGTTTCGTAGAGCCGAAAGGCTATCTGGGTTCCGGTGGGAACTAGTTCTGGACGGCGAAGCCCTGCCGGATAGATGACACCGTATGTGTGCAACTCTGTAGCGAGATCATTGTTTCGGTCTTAGTTCGAGAGTGCCTCCCGAAGGGCTGTCCGAGTTACTGTCCGAGTTTCGGGGTTCCTCCCGAAGGGCTGTCCGAGTGACCGCCCGAGTTTCGAAGGTCCTCCCGAAGGGCTGTCCGCGACACCGTCCGAGGGACTGTCTGACTGCCTCCCGGAGGGCTGTCCGATGGGCAGATGTGGGAGTACATCCTCGCGGTTGGGAGTTTGTAAATCCTAGCTGCGGGGATCTGCACCGCCGATCGTCATCGACTCTACTTCCGCTGCGCTACGAGTCGGTAACGAAAAAGATCAAACCTTTTATGCAGTCTCCATAGTGGTCCTGGGCTGGTGCGTAGGTAGGAAAAATTTTGTTTTCTGCTGCGTTCCCCTACACGCCTGCCCCCCCCCCCCCACCCAGGCGCGCCCTGGTGGCTTGTGGCCACCTCCTCTGGCGTCTGGTCTTCTTCCGAAGCTTCTAGTGTTGGTATTGTCCAGAAAAAAAATCTCCAAAAAGTTTCGTGGCATTTGGACTTCGTTTGATATTGATTTTCTGTAAAACAAAAAACAGGCAGAAAACAGCAACTGGCACTGGGCACTAAGTTAATAGGTTAGTCCCAAAAAATAATATATAATTGCTGTAAATGTATATAAAAACATCCAATATTGATAATATAACAGCATGGAACAATCAAAAATTATAGATACGTTGGAGACGTATCAGTCCCCAGTCCGATATCGACTGACAATGCTGCCTACTCTTCCTGCAAGGCATAAGAAACAATAAAACATAAAAGATCATAAAAACGTCAAACTGAACGAAAACACGGTAAAAGAGATGGCATCCCATACCAGTGAAGGTCGAAACCACCAGTGTCGTGGGGGCGTGCCGGCGGTGTGTGTTGCAATACACCAAATTGCGTGGCCACGCGCTGTGGTAGGTGCCACTCATCGGCGTACACGCATATCATTGGGACAATGCACCGGTAGACAAGGTGGTCACGAGAGCACATCTCATTCAGTTGAAAACCCCAATCTCTATCGTGATACGTCCACCAGTTAACTTACAGAAAGACTGGTAAGCAACCGTGAAAGTGGCTACATTAAAAAACTAGCTCGCTTGTTGGTATACCTGATACACTGTCAGGTTGTCCAGGTCATTGGTGAAGGCCTTGTACAACGCACTTCCCTTGCCCGAGAAGACTTTAACCTTGTCCCAAGAGTACGCGACGGTCGGGTATCGAGCACTGTCGCCATCTGCGCCATACTCCGTCCATGGAGTCCGTCTCAGTTTCTCAGGACAACCCACCGGCAGCCGCTCCCAACTCCAAATCGAGAAGGCCCAGACAAATCTGCACATTCCGGACTTATCTTCCGTCCTCTGCATTGCCTCGTCCAGCTACAAACAACAATTGATGGTCAGATGACACAATTTAAAGCAACACACACATATGTCCATAAATGAATGTTGAGATATCTCTCTTACCGAGCAGTATAGGTACGCTAGGCCGGCAGACCCCCAGCTGTACCCTGCATCCCAGTCGGCCAAGAAGTCGAGATACATCCATAGGGCAGTGTCCCCTGAGCAGTCTGGAAACACGGCCTCTGTGAGAAGAAACCACAAGTAGGCCCTCGCATACTGCTCCATGGTCCTCGCATCGGCATTTTCCGGGCATACGGCCCGGTGGGTCAGGAGCCATGGCAGTGGTACACCGGATGTTCGGTTATCCTTCATGGGAGGGCAGCCGCCGATGAGGGCGTTAACCCTGTCCGGCCAGTTCTTCCTCTCCATGCGCCCGGTGAGAGCATGGCCCTGGAGCGGTAGGGCCGTGATCATGGCAAAGTCCTCGAGGGTCACCGTCATCTCACCACATGGGAGATGGAAAGAGTGCGTCTCTGGCCGCCAACGGTCCACCAACGCTGTGAGAGCTGTGTGGACTAGCGTCAGGGGCACACGCTTGAACTGGAGCACGAAACCCAACAGCCGGGCTCTCTTGAAATACTGCTCGTAGCAGTGGTCGTATTGCATCTGAGCGACCTTCGTGTGACCCCTCATAGGTAATGGCGGAAGCATCTGTCAAAGTGTACATGAAAATAGTTAGTAACTAACTATTGCAAAGCCAACATTTTGATGCAAGACCTTGATCATTGTTCTTGCCACTCCGTTCTCGATGTAACGGGCACGATGACCGTTATCGAATGCCGGGTCAAGCATCGTGTAGTTAGTGCCGACCGCCAGACCAAGGGGGGCCCTCCTAAAACAACAACATTTAGTTATCAACATATAATCATCAAATGTATCATATTCAACCATTCAACTAACATCAATCATATCATATTCAACAATTGTAAAAAATATACTATAAACATGAACTAGGCTTCATCTTCAAACTAGTTAATCAATCATTTTAATCCATCATATCACATTAACCAATCATATTCAACCACATCAACCACATCACCGCATCAATCATATTCAACCAACATCAAACATCAATGAATAATTCAAAAAAAGAAAAATTAACATGAACTAGGGTTCATGTTGATACTATATAGAAACATGAACTAGGATTCATCTACTACATTGAAATAGGGTTCTATCAAATTCAATTATATTCAACCAAATCAAACATCAATGAACAATTAAAAAAATTATGAACTTGAACATGACTAGGATTCATCAACTAGATGAAATAGGGTTCTATCATATTCAACCACATTAAACATCATATTACTCCTAACTAAACAAACCTAAAAATAACAAAAATCAAAATCTACTAGATGAAATAGGGTTCATCTTGTGCCAAATAATGCATCGAATCGAAAGCTTTTTAACTAAAATGAATTGGAGGGATTGAGAGAGCTTACTTTTCTCATTTCAGAGCCATCTCGATCCGCAAAAAGGTGGAGAAACGAAGAAGATCAGAGGGGGGGAGTGGAGGGGATGAGAGGACTTGATCTCTGTTCTTGCGGCGCAGCGCGGCTGAGGGGAGAAGATGGGGGCTGGGGTTCGTGGGTGGGTCCCACGCCCCGCCCCCCCGCAGGTTTATAACTGTTGGGCACTTACCGCCAGGGTCTTCGGCGGTAGGTTTGCATATCCTACCGCCGAGGACTCTGGCGGTAGGGTGGACGGCAGGAGACGGTTGCCGTTTACCAAAGCTGACGTGGATGAGTGGGCTACCGCCGTGGCCTCCGGCGGTAGCCTATTCTACCCTAGCGCCAACGTTGCCGGCGGTAGTAAAAAGGGTCAGATCCCGAACTACTTTCAAACCGGGATCAAATCTGACTAAACTTCGCGCAAAGGGTCAAGACACGAAAATTAGCCGCGAGAAGCAGCCGCCGATCGCACTGCACGGGATCTGTCGAGATCTCCTGCTTTTCCGTTCGCACGGACACATGATCTACCTTTCCTCCCATTGCCCCGGGGACGTTCAGAGACGAGCGCGTGCGTGTGTAAACTTTTCATTTCCACACATGTAAACTTTTCATTGCCCTGGGGACAGAGGGATCCATCTGTGGCCTGTGTAGCTGCTTCGACTTCGAGCACCACAGCAGCCTCACGTCATGACGGGTGTACTCGCTTGGAGCATCAGTCCAAGCTAGAGGATCATCTAGCATGGCACGCCTCCTCTGCTGAAATTGTCCTCGTCACGTGTTACCTTGCATGGCTCATGAGCTAGCGTACCGACCAGCCAAATCTAAGGTACGTACTCTCTCCGTTCCTAAATATATGAAAGATTTAAGAGCATCTACAGCCAGGCATCCCAAACACTCCTCAGACGTTCGGGCGGGTCGCCCAGACGGACGCCTCAAACGGGCCTCAAACACCCGGGTTGATCGGCACTCCTCATATCTAGCCTAAATATGGGGCGGATATAGGATGCGCCCGCCACGTCGGACTGACGGAGGGGTCCCACGCGGAATCGCCCGGAAAACCGGCGGTCCGAAGCTCGTCTCCTTCGTCGGAGCGATGTCGCCGTGTGGCGCCGCTCCGGCGGGCCGCGTAGTGCCTATCCCGGCTATTTAAGTCGACCGCCGGCACCGAAACCCTACCATCCACATTTTCCTCCGCCTGTCCACCGCCGCCGCCACTTTCCACTCCCCGTCTGCCAAGTAGCCATGCCCCCACGCTGCCGAGTGAGGAGCTACCCATTTCTAACGCCGGAGCGCCGGCTGGAGCTCCTTGAGCAGATCCGGGCAAGGTGCGAAGCCCGGATCACCGCGGGGCTACCTCCGGATGCAGTGGATCCGAAGGAGGAGTTGGAGGAGGACGAGGGGGAGGAGGGGGACGAGGAGGAGGATGAGCCGGCGGAGGAGCAGGATGTGGCGGACGCTGGCAACGCGGATCTGCAAGCGGAGCAGCAGGCCATCCTCGATTACCTCCGCTCGGAGTCGGCTACATAGGCGAGACGCCGTCGCCGGCAGGAGATGGAGGCGTAGCAGGCCGCGGAGGAGGAGGAGATGCTCGCCTACATGGATAAGGTCGAGCAGGAGGAGGATGAGTCGGAGCCCTCCGACGCGCCCGTCCACCCGGCGCCCGGCACCGACGTCGTGGACATCTCCGACGACGAAGATTAGCTAGGGTAGTACGTAGGATTTCTTTTGCATGCTTTGCATGGATTTAGGGGTTGAAATATGAGAGACTCAGATGCAGAGTGGCTAATTTGAGGCGTGACCGGTCACTGTCCGCGGACGCGCCCGGTCGCGTCCGCGGGCGTTTGAGGGATCGGATTTGTCAAGTCCGGTTGTAGATGCTTTAATCCTCTATAACACTAAGCTCCCCAGTTTTAAAAAGCCGACATTCAATTGAGGTCTCCAATTAAAATTGGGTCACCCGATTTTAACCGGGTCAACAATTTCTCAAAGCTCTCTCATTCAATTCTTTTATACCATACACTATGCTTCCTAATTTTAAAGACCTCACAATTAATTAAGGTATTCAATTTAGAATTGGGTCAAGCGATTTTGACCGGGTCAACAATTTGACCTCTCCCATTCAATTCTTTTAATTTCGTATGCTTCCTAATTTTGAAGCTCTTTCATTCAATTGTGGTATTCAATTTTGGATTGGATTTACGATTTTGACCCATTAAACGGTTTTTTAAATCAATTAGCAGCAATCGGCCTATAAAAACATATCAATCCCGCGTACCCTCCCACCACATAGAAAAAAGAAGCGCCACCATGTGATACTGTAGCACCAATATAGTACATGCAGCCACCGACACATAAATTTTTCCACATAAATATACATTGGTTAACGGATAACACGGAACCACACCATGAAAGACCCATCAAATCACCGCATTATAAAAAAAAAAAACACGCCATCATCTCCCCCACCAACCAAACTAAGTATTACATTAGTTCCAAAATATAAGGGGTATTAATTTTTTGAGAAGTCAAATTTCTTTAACTTTGATCAAGTTCAGAGCGAAAAATATCAACATCCATAATATTAAACAAAGAAAGTATGAAAATTCATTTCATGATGAATCTAATCCAAATATATCAAAATCCATAATATCAAATCGGTATGATTAGATTTGTAGAGAAATATTTTGAAACAGAGTGAGTATATTTCTTAAGAAACCCAATAACACCAACGGCGCAGCAATGCGCGCCCAACCCTTCTAGTATAGACTACATACGAAGCAAAATGAGTGAATCTATACTATAAATACGTCTAGATACATCCGCATGTACTCCATATTGAAATCTCTAAAAGGCTTATATTTAGAAACGAAGAGATACTGTTTATCACAACACATGGTTGTAGCAGAGATGCTCACACACCACGTACTCCCTCCGTTCCTAAATATAAGTCTTTATAGAGATTTCGATATGGACTAGACATAGTCTAGAGTATAGATTCACTCATTTTGCTCCGTATGTAGTTCATATTGAAATCTCTAGAAAGACTTATATTTACGAACGGAGGGAGTAGATGTGAAAACCGACGGGTTTGTTGGGCGGCGTAAAAATGTCACGGTTTTGGCCTGTAGCTACGTCATGATAGGTACGTGGGCGTTGAAACTGCTAGAGAGCAATGCCGACGACGAAGCACAAAAAGGGGCCAATTTGCACCGCACCTCTCCGGACCGTCCTGAAGAAACTACGTACTGAACCGCTTCCCCAGCAAAGAAACGGCACACTGGCTTGCCCGTTTTCTCCTTGTGAATATATGTTGAAAGAAACATGCCGGTTTTCCCCCATATTTATTCAGACATATCCATTGTGAATATTTCTGACATATCCATATTTATTCAGACATATTCAAACATTGCCGCGTATGTACTCCTGCGATATAAGTACGTACGTATAGTTGACCAAAACAGGGCAATTATTGCAAACATTACGTACTGCATGCATCATTAACAACAACTGATTGCTTATCTGGGCCAGCTTACTGCGTGCTCCCAACCCAAATTGCTGTCTCGCCGTAAACATCACTCACATCACCCATCGGCCATGTCGCCATCATCCGTTGCCAATTCCTGTAAGCGGTCCACGTCAGGTCCACGTCGGAAGTCGGCGCCAGCTGCTTGCCGTGCCGTGCGTGCGCCTGCTGACCCACCCGTCCCGGCAGCTTTGGTGTGCATGGCATCGGCTTCGTCCTTTCCCGGGCCCACCACCCCTGTAGCATTTATTTAACGGTCAGATTTTTCTGAACGGCCCCACCCTTGTACTGCTGGGTGGGCCCTCCTAGCTAGCTGGTGGTCTACTTTGGCTCACGCTTTGCCACCCGCACCATCATGCAACCCCACACGTGCCCTCTTCTAGCTTTTGCAGGCTTTTTCAAGCCCAAAGAAACTTTGCCGGCTTTCTTTCAGCTTTACACGCAACGGTTCTGTTGGATTTTCTTCTGTGCCGCGGCAGCGTATATCTAGAGACTAGAGCACCTCTCCTCACAGTTGCCCCTATGCCGATTTTTATTCAAAGTAACACTTTAGCAGAGTCATCGTATATACTTCAAATCGGGCATAATTTATGAAACGCACTCCATATTATATTATGCTCTTTTTCCCTTCTCGAACAAAGGCCATGTTGCAACGCGATGGCCCTCTCCTGATTCCTTTGTTGCAGTAAATAAATTTAATAAATCTGCAGCGTATTCTTTGGTTCTTGGTAGCCCTATTTTTTTTATTTCCACGAATCAACTAACTAGCCTATCTTTTTCTACACTAGACAATTGCCCGTGCGTTGCAACAGGAGTATAAACATTCTAGTAGATTAGCCCGTGAGTGCACGTCTATTATTATATTGATGCACTAAAATCTTAGTAAGTTTTTATATGCAATCGCCATGATTTATCTACCATTTTATTGTTAAGCAATTATTTGGTAATTTAATGACTTACCAAACAAAATATGTTTTATTTTGGTAAGTTAATAAAACATGAGACAATTGATTCTATTTTAGGGAGAATGAATGGGAGAAAAATCAGAGATGGGAGGAAAAAATCAAAGAGGAGAAGGAAAGAGTGGGACGTATATAAGCAAGGTTGGACGAAAGAGAGGTGAAATGGGAACCTTACGTTCTTTTTAAGTAGTAGAGAAGTAGCAGCAGAAGAAAAGTATGCCCTAAAAAGAGTAGTCCTATTTGTAAAAAAAATAGTTTCTAATCAAATTAGCATCTTTCTTTGGAAAGCAAGCCCTTTTTCATTTTAGCAAAAGTCTTTCTATTTCTACCTGCTTAAGATACCCATCATTCCTCTTTTTTCAAGGAAAGGGAAAAGCTAAATCGTGCATGCACAAAGGCATTACAATTGTTGTGTTAGAACGATAACTTATTCGTGTATAGGGAACAAGATTATCTTAGCTATGCGAAAGTGCTCTTCGAATATCGGGCTCAAATGATCCTCTATGAAGAGTAAAATAAAATAAATAAAAAATCTGATTTTCTTCAACAAACATTGCTTAGATTTCTTTCTGCGTGCAAATTTTTGTGATGATATCATATTTGTGAAGTTCTTGGCAAAAAAAACTGCACTCCAAAATGCTTTTAAAAATATTTTATTGGAGCTTCGATTTTTCTTTGTTTTTGCCCAGAGCACTAGAATGTTTTTTCCCAGAAATTTAGATGTTTGTAGAACATACAATAATTCCAAAAAAAACAGAACTTTTTAAAAAAAAAACTATTTTTTATTTGACATTTCATGAGGGTGCGTTTGAGCTTGGGAGTAAAAACTCCACATATGTTAGCTATGTACTCACTCCGTTCCAAAATACTTGTCATTCACGACAAGTATTTTGAAACGGAGGGAGTACCTCATTTGGAGATCTTCGAAACCTTTCTTCCTCGGCCGCAAAAGAAGAAAGGAACAAAACCCTTCCAAATCACTCTATGAGCAATGAATGTAGACTAATGGAAATATAGAATCGCCGGAAAGCCTAATAAATCAAGAAAAATATGAGCACGAGCGACAAATTTAGGACTCGAACCCTGGTGGGCTGTTTCCACTATAAAGAACCTAACCATCTGAGTTAGGCTCAGTTCGTCTTACGAGGAGTTATCGTCAGAGATCAGATGTTTGCACCAAACAATCGACAAAACTAAGAGTACTTAACGTACAGCTGTATGACATTCGTACGCATGTGCCCAAGTTTAGCTAGTTTTCGTTTTAGAAACACCGATTATGTAGATGCGCACAGACACATTCACACCACTACTACACACAACACGTACTCACACATCGCTTACTAAACATGACGGTTGTAGATGCTCTAACACTTTAGCAGATTCATCGTATATACTTCAAACTAGGCATAATTTATAAAACGCACTCCATATTAAGATCACGAGTCTCCGTATTTGAAGGTTGTGTGGTGTTCGATATGGATCGACTTTCATCCGTAACGGCTCATGCGGGATGAGAATTTCAGCCAATCCTCCGACTCCCGCTCACAACCCGATCAATGGCGTGACTGTCTGTATAGTTGCCGCCTCCGCTCTTGTCAATGTTGCAGCCGCTTTTCCATCGAAAAGACCGTCAATTGAGGGACATAGCATTTCACACCCGTTTCTCACCCGCACGTGGTAAAGTCAAGCCCATTTCTCGCGTGAGCACGCCCATTCACGGGTATATAAAACCCTCATCGCCGCCGCAGCCACACTCACCCTCGTCGCCCCCTAAGCCGACTGTCACCCACCTCCTATCTACGCCCTTCCCCGCCGCCACAATCACCCCCATCGACCATGTCGGTGCGTTTGCGTCCTTCTCGCGGACCTTTCACCAATGAGACCGAAGAAGATCGCACGGAGAGAAAAATCTGAGAAAGGGTGTGACACTACAACGAGTTCGTCAAGGACGACGCGCGTCGTATGGCTAGATCTGTCGTTGATCGCGCCCGCCTCCCCACTGCCTTCGACTACTTCGACCGGATGTCGAGATCGCTTGTGCAGAAATGGAAGATGCACTCACGCCAGCCTTAAAAATTATGCTCGTATCCCGCATACATGATGCACAATTGTTTGTCGATCGTGTGGTCGTGGAAGTTGCGAGAACCGAAGCCCCCACCCCCCCCCCCCCCCTCACCTGCAAGGTCACTTCCAATAGGAGTAAGACACGTGGTTCAATTAGAAAAGAACCGTAGTTTTAAGATCGTTCAAATCCTAGTTGTAATCTTAACATTCATTTTGTATCAATGTTAAAATTCTTTTTTGAAAACTTGCATTGTTGAGGTGGGGACGAAAAATGTCCTCTAACCATTGGTAAACGGGTTTCACATGGGAAAAAATAAATCTGAAGAGGTAATTTCCTAAGGAACAGGCAAGGCAACGTATCCTCCCACTGAATGAACATCGACAAAAAGCCTAAAATAAATTTAGAAAAATGTAAGCACCAGCGTCAAGTTTAGGACTCAAACCCAGGTGAGCTAATTCCACTACAAAGAACCTAACCATCTGAGTTAGGCTCAGTTTGCCTTACGAGGAGTTGTCGTCTATAGATCAGATGTTTGCACCAAACAATCGACAAAACTAAGAGTACTTAACGTACAGCTGTATGACATTTGTACGCACGTGCCCAAGTTTAGCTAGTTTTCGTTTTAGAAACACCGATTATGTAGATGCGCACAGACACATTCACACCACTACCACACACACAACACATACTCACACATCGCTTTCTAAATATCAGATCAAAGCTGCGGAGCTTCAAGATTGACGAAGATCCCACGGCTCAAATTAGTAACCGGTTTAGCAACTTCTTCATGCCCCTACGAACAAAATATTTGGAGAATGTGCGTTCGTTTCGCTTCGTTGGTATATACCTTAATTAATGAACACCTGTCAATCTAGTCGACCCTTTGTTGGTGTCCATCAGCTCGGAGGTTCCTTCGATTTCTTATATTGCACGCACTAGGATCGGTCCAGCATCGAGCAGCTGATCCGGCGAAAGCCACTTGTGGCTGCTTTTCGTCTTCATTCTGTCAAGCACAACTGCTGCAATTTCAGCCAGTCGACCTGCGATTCTTTTCTCGTCTATGCAATAAGTAGCAGTGGCGGAGCTTGACGCAAATTGCTGGGCGGGCCGGTGGGGCCTATCTGAAGGATAGGATGTTACTCCTTGGCCCAATATTAGGTGTACACTACAGAGATTTGAATTGGCTGGGAGGGCCAGGGCACGGGTTTGCCCAGCCGTAGCTCCGCCACTGATAAGTAGTACTTCCTCTGTAAACTAATATAAGACTTTTTAGATCACTAGAGGGAGTACTAGGGTACTCATCCGTCGCTTGTATATGCCCATCGATCGCGTATGTGTCGGTCTGCCCTGCCGCCTCAGGCAATACGTGCGTACTGTCTTTGCGACACCTCCTCAAATGATAAGAGTATTATAGTAGTAATCACTCCTTTTGACAGCAGTGTCATGTGACTGGAGGGCTTTAATTCCTAGGCCCTCGCATGGTCTTGTCTTGATCGACCAAGCAGCAGCTGATTGAACAAATTAATGCAATTCCCTCCATCATGTGGAGCCCGATTTCTCTCTGTACGTACTACGTGCATGCACATGCACATGCACATGCACGGCTTATTACGGCTTGCCATGCACATGCATATGCATGAGACCACAGCTAGCATTTGTTTTCTCCCATGCATGTTTTGTCTTACTAGTTTGTGTTATGAGCTGCTCCACCTGGTTGACGCGCGAGCGCGACACAGGGCATGCAACTTCTCCCTCCCGCCATTATTGTATTGTACGTTTAGCCAGCTCCACATGCATGATCGATCATGGCATAGCTGGAGAGAGATGTGTAACGATCAGAGGGCCGGGGCATGCAGTGTCACAGTGGCGAATGCGATCAAAGGAAATCTGGTCGACCGAAGGTTAGCTTGCGGTAGTCAGAGGGAACTGGTGATCGATCGGTAGCATGCCATTACGGTTATGGACGCAATTGGGCGATGGAAGCTTTTGCACCGGCCAAAAATCCAACTGGCCGGAGCCCCGCCTAATTGCCCCGGAGCCCGGACATCGAATAAATATTCTTTCACTATTTTGCTGGTGCCCTGCGTCGTTTTCATCAGGTACGTACGTTCAATTTTATGTCGTCATCATAAACCAAGACTTCCAAAGAGCTCGACCGACCAGTTTTAGTTTATTTACCGTTTCCCTTTTTGGCAGACAAAGTTAATTACATACTCCGTAGTACAGTAGCTTTGCGTCGAGTGGACTTCGACTGTGCATGCTTGCCACTGCCACCACGTACGTAACGTAGTACGCAAATTAAGTCGGGACCATTGGCCAGACAACGTACATTTTGGCTGACCATTGGCAAAATCAACTGTGCAATCGATCGATTTGATTGAACAAATCATGCGATGGGATCGAAAGCGACTGGATCCCCGGCTAGCAGCGCTGCTGGTTACGTAAGGAATCGCCTGGGGTTACATGTAGTTAATTAATCTGATCTAATCAGATTGATCAAGCTATCACGGAATTCCCCTAAAAAAGGATATCACCTGGAGTACTATAGATAAAATCGATTTTCATGCTGTGCGTGATGCAACGGTCGACGGAGATGGATGAGGTCCGGTCCGGTCCGGCCGACATGCATGCACTCTCCGTCACACCCCAATTTCAACTACGTGCTCGACCATCTCACCATTCATTTGACATATTCGTGCCCCATATATCCTCACTACAGCTTGCCAGCAGCAAAGCTAAAGCTAAAGCTCTCCCCCCTAAAAAGGAAAAAGAAGAAGAAGAAAGGATCTAAAGCTAAAGCTTTTTTTTTTTTTGAGGGGATCTAAAGCTAAGGCTAGCCGGTCGATCTCCCACATGCGGGCATGCCACGTGGTCTCACACACCTTTTGTTTTTATTTAAAATAACTACTTATATGGCCTCACAGTTTTTTTTGTCTTTCTAATTAGGAAAGAAAACGTACGTGGTTCCACTTTTGTGGAACCAAAATTGACCGACCGACGTAGAGGGCACCAAAGCGTGCAAGCAAGCAATCCGGCTTCATCTCTATGCGGCGCTTTTAAATCTTTGGCGCCATTGGCGGCAGTACTGTTACTGGCACGATCAATGAGGCCGATGGTACGTGCAAACCGGTGCGGTGTCGTCCATGCCACGATCATATATGGTACACCTTCTTTTCTTTTTTTTGCGGGGAATCATATATAGTACACCAACGTAATTAAAAATGCATGCACCAGTGATTAACAGTTTTATACACCAAGGTGCATGGATCAAGGCCAGCAGACATTCCCCGGCAGCGGCAGGGAATGATAAACCTTAATTTCCCGGCAGCGGCAGCGGCATGGAGTCACTCCGGCCGGGGTCGCGGCGCGCATGCACGTGCCGCTAGCTGACGGGGACGACGACGACCATAAACGTACGGTCACGGCGCACTGGGCGGGCACAGGAACAAAAAGGCTTTATAATATCCGCGGGCCCTCGTGCCGATGCGATGCTCTTTCCCACGCCGCTTTACCTTACCCCCTGGTGCTGGTGCGCGTCCGCCTCATGCACGTCCCACGTAGTACGGGCCAGTTTGGTTCATGCCCTGGACACCATGCCTGGGAAAAAATAGAGCCTGGGAGCAGCCTGGGAATACACATCTGTGCCTGTTTGGTCTTTTTTTTTTTTTTTTTTGAGGAATGCAGGAGGAAAGGAGACGACGGAACTGTCCAGACCGGACGGGTGTCCAGTCCGCCTGGACCCGGAGAGCATCTTTTTTCCCCATATGCCTCTGTAAAATTCTGGTGTGGCTCCGTGTTCGTTTGCTTGTAGCAGCAGAAGATCGGTTCAACGCTTTCCGTCACCTTGGCTCTGCTTTCGTTTGTTTGATTGTCAAACGTTTCAGCTGCATGCCACCGAGCCAGCAAGCCATATGTCACCTCGTCCTGGCGGTCGCCCATCACGACAAAGCGGCCGAGAATCAGGTGGGCAGTGCACAAATTAAGTTCTCCGGACAAACGGACGGTGACCGATAGAGCTTCAACTAAACCACTGCAAACGGTTTGCTCACATCCACGCACGGGGGATTTCAAAAGAACTTTGTAGGATTTGTCAAGTAGTAAGGTTCTCTACGCTTCCCGGATTGTAAAAACACATGAATGGCAAAAACACAAGATTGAAATGTCATGTCCATCGAAATCCTACATGATTTTGGGTTTGTTTGATTGCCTCGCAAAAAGGAAAATAGGTTTTTCTGCAAGAAGTTGGAGCGAACGCTAAATTTTCTATGAAATGTAGTGCAAATGTCAAATGATACCTTAGGGAAAAATTCCTATAGGATCCAGTCCTACGAATCCAATGTTAGCTCTCTAAAAATCGTATAAAAATCATTTGAATCAAAGAGGCCCTAATTTGCTTTCACATTGAACTCACAGAGCCAGCTAGACTTGAACTCTAAACTTCCATTTCCTTAATTAACAACCCGATTTTATAAAATTGGGTCATCCTAGATATATTTGTCGGCCAGATTATTCGCTTGTAATGTTGGACTATATGAGCATGAGATCATGCCACGTGTAGCTCGACGGCATCTACCTCATGAATGCCATAAACCTCGTCATGCACGCCAAAGTTGGTCACCCGATAATTGCGTTCCGCTGCCCCAATGTCTAACGTGACGGTGAGCCTGAACACGCGTTGCCAAGTAGTTCATCACACTTAGCAACAACGCGGAGGTGGAGCCTGACCGCCCATGCTTGGGGTTGTAATTATCGTAGTAGTAACTTTGGAGAGTTTCGTGATCAAGGTTTTTTAAAATATTTCCCTTTAAAAAGTTACCCCTACCACCTTTTTTAAAATATGCATATATTTTTAGGAACACACTAGCAGTGATAGTAGAATGGAGTTTTTTTTTTTCCCGCAATGATGGTGGTGCAGTGTGGATGAAAGAAACAACCGTGGCCAGCCTAGATTGAGTAATAAATACTCCTAGTATATGCTCACTCAAAAGAAAAAGGACGCTAATATATCTGGCGACTGAACGTCAGGGGAGGTGGTCCTGGCGATCGATTCGTTCGTCCTAGGAGGAGCGATCGAGCGAACTGAATCGTTCGCTGGGGGAAAACCCTCACAACAAACCCTCCTCCTCCACGACAAAAAGTAGTCGCTAAAACCTTCATTTGGGCCAAAAAAGCCCGTTTTCCTCTGACACACTACAAACATTAAATTTGGTATTTGAACCTCATTTCAAAAAGCTAAAAACAACACAAAAATGTCATGATGTACATGGTAAAAAATGTAGTCATGTTCAAATTAATCGCATATTGTACATCCCCCATAACAATTTATAGAAATAAAAAAAATGGCATGCTAAAAAATTAGATAAACTACCACAACTCCTGTATTTCATATGTAACACAAAGCTAAAAACACAAGAAAAAATATATGTATATCAAAAACTGCTAGTTGCCATGTGAAAACAAAAACAGTAGGCTGATACGCCAAGGGGTCATTGTTTACTAAAACAAAGTTGGGGGCATGTTTGACATGCTTGCAAAAACAAATGAAATTTTCCATGCCCTATGGATCGAAACAGCCAGCGGGTGAGGGTATGATTGTATAAAAGTTAGACATAACCAAAAAAAATTGAGATGACTGATACACACACAAAAAGTAGCCATGATGTTTGTAGCTAAAGTGCCTGCATGAAATTTGATATTTTGCAGTGCATGACAAACTAGATTTGCCATGGTCCGGCAATGCAATTTTTTAGACACAAGCAAATTATAATTCTCCCATGTGAAAAATGAACTAAAAATATGTACATTTGCAAGGCCTTAGAATGACAAGAATACAAAAGACAACTCTGTTGCAAATCACACATACAAACGATGTCAATCAAACAAAGTCATTCCAACGATCCCATGTACAAATACATAGGGCTGCAAGCCTTGCCTTAACTCATCTCTGCTCCTAATGTCTCACTTGGTAGCCTCGCCTCCACGGTTATTTTTCGTCTCTCACTTTCGTCTGGTTTTTTTTCGTCTCACCTCCCACCACCATCTTCTCTTGTTGGTTTTTTTACTCTTTCATTAAAAACTTTCCGGACCTTTACAAACTTTCCTAACCCGGCACGTTACAAACGGGCAGGAACCGATAGCACATTACCAAACAATAAAATCCAATTTCATGGCAATTAATTTCAAATCTTAACTTTCCTAACGCATGGATCCCTCCCTTTCCTAACAACCAATATATCTGCTTCTACATGGGCAGTACGTAGGTCGGTTGTTCGTTCGTTCGCTAGCCCACCCATCGATCGAACGTGTCCCCTCTCCCACCACCTCGACCCATCGATTTTCTCCCATCCCCGCACACAGAACCGATGGAAAAAAACCCTCGAAAAAACCACAAGATACATCGTACGCATGTCCTCCCTTCCGCAATCCCTAGCCGCCTCACCGCCCTCACTCTATAGCCGCCGCCAACCGCTCCATACCTCCCCACACTGCCGACTCCGGCCCTCCATGGCGCTCCTCTGCTCCGCCAATACTCCAGGCGCATCGTTGCCTCACTCCTCCACTTTCCTTTCCACGCCTCCCCACGCCCTGGTGGTGCTGACTACCGAGGTCGACGTCGTCTTACGACTATTATGAGGAAGACATCGCGCGTCGAGGTGCTGACTGTCGGGGCGACGCCGCCACATCACCGACGGACGGACATCCTGGATGTGGCGCCCGGCGCCTACACCCTAATCCGTGTTAGCACCACGTGCTGAACGACGCCGCAGGCAGCGGCACACCAACGACTGACTTTCCACGGAGGCGCTGCCGGTGAGAACTCTCCTGATTGAAAACTACAGCACCTAACCAGCAACATATTCTAGAGTTCTCTCCGTCGTCAACAGCGGTGAGCCACCCAGCCAACCATCTTATCTTTCTCTATCTCTGTCGGACACGCTCAAACCCGAGTACGTAGATGGCAAGCCCCATGGGAGACCGTATCAAGTCACAAAGCAGGGAGGCGCCCGCGATGGTAGATCGTGGTAGAACCGGCACGTCGTGTGCTGCCAATCGCCAAGTGCTACACTGGTCCTCATGACCACGTCTGGCCACCACATCAAGAGGAGTGAAGTCGGTTGGGTGTTCATGTTCATCATAGATGCTTCTCTCCCTTTCCTATCTTTTTTTTCTGTACTTCATCCCATGATTGGTGACTACTGATTTGGGGCTTGTATGAGATAATGTGAGATCACGTGCTTTAGTTTCAACTCATGTAAAGGGTCGCATCTTTTTTTAATAAGATATCAAATCGCATGACATATTTTTGCTATTGATTTGGTAGTTTGTAGTTTGTTGCTTCACATGAACTATTTGGGGCTTATCTGAAGCAATCATCTATGATATTACGGTAAAAACAACGTGAACAAAAGAAAATGATTAAAGAAGAGGCACACCAGTATTTTGGCTCTATCTTTTTATGAAAACTGGGAAGATAAATACAATAGTGACGCATCTGTGCAGATTTATTACGCACTTATGTTGAATTGCTTTGGCCTCACCACCCACGGGTTTTGTTTCCCAGGATATTAGCTAATTTGAAGTCTTGTCCACACTTGCAAGCAGCATGTTGAAGAAAAAGAAGGGCTGCCCGCACATTACCTGCACACCTCAATATAAATTTGAACTTTGCTGGTATACAATCACATTGTGGCTAAGCTTATATCTGTACTATTTTTGCCATTTTATGTTGTGAATGCAGGTAATGTGCAGATCACGGGGAGAGGACAACTGGTTTTTATGCTTCTACAGTTGTAATCGTTATGAGGCAACAAGGCGAGAGGTGTAATGGTTCACCTAATCATGATCATCAAGTTTGTAGTGCTACTTAATTATTGAAGCTAATTCCGTCTTGATTGTCACCAGTGCAGAATCAGCCTTTAGTCCCGGTTCGTAAGGGCCTTTAGTCCCGGTTCAACAACCGGCACTAAAGGGTCGCGACTAAAGCCCCCCCCCTTTAGTCCCGGTTCGTCAAGACCCGGGACCAAAGGCCCACCACGTGGCAGGAGCCCGCGCCGGGGGCTGGGGGGCCTTTAGTCCCGGTTGGTAACACCAACCGGGACTAGAAGGTCCACGTGGTACGAGCCCGCGCCGGGGGCTGGGGGGGCCTTTAGTCCCGGTTGGTAACACCAACCGGGACTAAAAGGTATAGGGGTTTATGTTTTATTTTTCCTTTTAATTTTGTGTTTTCCATTTAATTCTTTTTTTTGCGAGAAATTATTTTTCATTTCAAACATATTTTACGCTACTACATACATACTGTACACGTCATGCATATATAAATAGAATTTCTCATAGACAATCATATATATATATCATAGAATTTCTCGTACGACCATATGCGCATACACATATATATATACAATTTGGTATATACAATTTCTCCTACAATTTGTAGATAATTACATGCATGCAAAAGCAGGATTTTTGGGATGTATGACCTGGTCAACCAAAAATCCCGCAATTTGTAGACCAAAAATCTCGCAATTTATTCAACCGTGTAATGGTATGCTCCTTTGGGATGTATGACCTGGTCAACCAAAAATCACGCAATTTCCTCTTGAAGTGCTCGTATGCGGTCCGTTGGTAGGAGCTTTGCCCGCATCTCCCTTAGCTTTAAAGAAGGAGATCAAGATGAATATATTAGTTATGTGTATATATATTAGATCATGATAAAAAAAATTGTGGATAGTGTTCTGGCAAACGTATCCAAAGTTGTCTTTCAGATCTGCTCCATTCGGACGTCATAATGCGAATGTTCTCGCAAACGTAGTATGCACATAAATTATTCCCCGACGCCTCACTCATGCACTTTACGAGAATAGAATTCAATCAGATAATAATTAATCAAGCATGATAATGGTATTGAACTAGAATTAAAGAGATGCGCGGACACGTAGCTAGTACTACTTAATTATGTACCCTGGGTCGCACCCATTTCAGCTCTTGTTTCCATGCGCCTGGGACCTCTTTGATGAAGCTTTGCCAAACCCTGACCGGCAAACAAAATGAATAAAGGAGTTATTAATTAATTGATATCAGGAAATGAAATAAAGAGTTGGCTGACATAGTGCGATAATGATTGAAATTACTTGTCGATCATCCCCTTCACGATTAAGTACTCTTTAGGTTCTTTAAGTAGTGAGTCCAGTACTTGAACTTTTCCCTCGTCAACTTGAATGATTAGTAGGATCTAGTGGAAACTGCATGCGCACACGTTTGTATAATTAAGCGGGCATGTGCATAACTCATCAACTACACTTATTAACATCTAGTAAGCAAAATATAATTTGTAGTACAAGACAGTAACACTCACCCGAAGTTGTAAGGAAGTACTATTTCTGGTTCGGTATTTAGTTGCTTCAAAAACTCTAGCAAGTACTTCACTGTCTCTTTTGGGTGACGTGACCACACCTCTTCATTAATGGTATTTGGGTCAATGAATCCAATGCCATACGTCCATCTCTTTTCATTTCATAAATCTTCATTCTGCATAATACCACAGAAAAGAATATAGTGAGGATAATTACAGGCAACGAACGAGCACAACTAGAGACTTAAATTACAGAAAGAAATCACTTACAGACAATAGCAACTGACGAGAGATTTGTCGAGTGCGTCTTGATTGAATAACTGAAACAATTCTTGAAACTCAACCCACAAATCTTTTGCATGGAAGTAATGCTCTTCCTTGACTTTCACCATGAGGGAATCTCTCCCCTTCTTGACTTCTCTCAGGTACCAGTCATGCAAATGGCGCATTCTCGTTGATAGATTCTCGACCTCCCTGACCAGATCTTGGCCGGGGACATATTTCCATGCTACTTCGTGATTTTGAATCTTGGGGAGTTCCTCGATGCCTAGGAGTTGTTCAACAGTGACACCGGCGTCTCTAGCCATCTGTCTATGAGCGTCGGTTATTACCGGCTGATCGGCGGTACTCACACCATGTGATTGTACAATGAGCGGGGGGGTCGATTGCACTTCCTGTTCTCCCAGCTGGGGAACAGTTTTCCCGCATTTACTACTCCTTGCTTGGCTCGAGCTCGACTCCTTATCTTTTTGTGCCACATATAACTTCTTAATACAACGCTCATAGTCTGAGTCCGTCCTCTTCACAGCCGGTTGAGCATTATCAATAAAGTGTTGTATGACTTCATCAGGTATTTTCTCCTTCGGCGGGGGCTGTTTCCGTGCAAAATGGGCCTTCACTTGGGCAGCCACTTCGGCCTTGTTTTCCTCGATAGTCATCTCATAAGCCAACTTCTTTTTGGCAGGAGGAGAGGCTTTCTTGCTTGGTGCTCTCTTCCGCTTTGGAGAAGGCTGACGCGCCCGAGATCGATATGGCGGACTCGCGCTGATGGGCTCCGTCTCGGGGTGGGGTGGTGGAGACGGCTGACGCGGTGGCGGACTAGCGCCGCGCTACGTCTCGGGCAGGGTTGGAGTCGGCTGACGTGGTGGCGGACTTGGAGGAGGAGTCGGTGGCCTTGGAAAGACGATGCAATCCTTTCTCCATAGAATGATACGATGTATGGCCTCTCCCAGTGTGCGCTCCTCGTCACCTCCAGGAATGTCAAGCAGTAGCTCGTAATATCCTGACATCACTTCATCAACCCCGACACGAGCATAGCCAGCTGGAATCGGATTGCAATGGAAGTTTGCTTCAGGGGGATTTGTTAAAGCATAGCCGTCCGCCACCTTCATGGATATGTTCTTCACTTTCATGTGTAGCTCACAAGGTGTCGTATGTTTGATATCATCCACAGGGTATCTATCCAGCAGTGCATCATCGGCCGGGGTGGAACCCACGCTGCTTTTCGGCATAGATGAGACGGTTGTATCCAATGCTGGATCTGCTTGCTGCTGCCGCTGAGACGCCCTTTCCTGGCTAAGTGAGTCGATCTGCTCCTGCTGCCTTAGGTAAGCGCGTTCCAACTCCGCGTGCTTTGATTCCATCAGTTGAAGGCGGTCTGCTGCCTGCTTCCTCTGCTCCTCCTCCTGCTTCTTCTGCTCCTCCTCCTGCTGCTTCTTTCTCGCACGGCTTCTGTAAGTGGCGTTCCAATCCGCAAACCCCTCAAACCACGGAACAACGCCTTTGCCTCGTGTTCGTCCCGGGTGTTCAGGATTTTTCAGGGCGCACGTAAGCTCGTCATTCTCTCTATCGGGCTTGTACTTTCCCGTTCGAGCATCTTGTATTGCAACAAGTAAAGCGTCGGAGGCTTCTTTAAGACTTGCCCGCTCCATAACCAGCCCTGTCTCTGGGTCCAACTTCCCCCCATGCGCATAAAACCAAGTCCTGCACCTGGGGGGCCAACTCAATGTAACTGGAGTGACCCCTGCAGCAATCATCTGTTCCTCAGCGAGATCCCACTTAGGCCGGCCGACCTGGTAGCCACCTGGCCCCAGAGTATGGTGCCACTTTTTTTTCGCAGCATTAATCTTGTTTATTCTCGACCGTTCCTTAGCTTCTTCCGATTCCTTGAACTGCACGAAAGCGTCTCAGTGATCTTTTGCCTTCTCCAGTGTTCCCTTGAATGCTGGAGTCTTCTTTCCGTCTGCTTGGTACTTGGCCCATATTCTTTTCTTGTGGTTGTTGAATGCTATCGCCATCTTCTTAAGAGCACTCTTCTTGACTTTCTCCCGTTCTTCATCTGTCAAATGATCTGGTAGGGTGAAATGTGCCATGAGCGATTCCCAAAGCAGATCTTTTGCTCTTCCGTCGACAAAAGTAACTCCTTGATCTCCCTTTGCTGGCTTATTCCATTCTTGAACGGAGATCGGGATTTGGTCCCTGACAATAACTCCGCATTGACGAGTAAATTTGTCCGCATTCTTTTTAGGAGCAAGCGGTTCGCCATTTTCTTTGATGGCATCGATGTTGTACTTTATGCCAGCCTGCAACCTTTTGGCCGGGCCTCGTACTGCCCTACTTGTAGAAGATTTGCTCGATCCGGAGGGCTAAAAGAAGAAAGATCGATTCGTTAATATATATAAATCAATTAATACATGTAATGATCAGCAGAGGCCTTATATATATATACCTCGCCGGTCTTTGTTATTTGAAGAGCATGTCCTTCGTCGTCATTGTTGTGGCCTTCGTCTCTTCGTTCGTCTTCATCAAATATTAATACTCCCTCACCGGAATTATTAAGATATTGCGAGCCGTCATCTTCGGGTTCATTCTCATCTGGGCTCGGGGAGCGTATGATGTCGAACATGGTCTCTTCTCCGTCTCTGTCGGTATTGTCCATAGCTTATATTAACTAATCCAGAAGAAAGACAAAACAATTTAGTATTCAAATTAGAATGCAATCAATAAGGAAAAACTGAATCATAGTAGATAATATGCATCTCGAATAATCCAGATAATATGCATCATCGAATATAATCTCGAATACATCGTCTCGAATATTATCGAATATAATCTCGAATACATCTCGAGTATTAATTCTGACTAATACATCTCGAATATTATCATATAACATCACTAGCTAATACAGATCGAATATTATCGAAGAATCTAGTTCACTCGCGGTTCCTGAGGCGCGGGCGGTGGACACGCAAAGAGAACGAACCATCACAGGATCATAGCTCGGGTGAGATCCCTGAAGAACCTGCCAGGTATCGGAGAACCTGATGTCCAACGCAACCAAGTAGCGACGGACGTGCTCGTCCTCCTCCCTGACACGGCGACGTACCACCTCCGCGGGGGCCGGCTGCCTCCGCACCGAAAGTGGCCCACGCGACCGCCACCAAAGAAGCTCCGGGTCGACGACGGGAGCCCGGTTCCTCACCAAGCTGCGCGCCCCGGAAGGTAGCACCTCCCAGTGCCAGCCCGGCGGAGCCCAGTCCCGGACATGGCGCCTCTCAAGCAGGTTCTCGCCACCGAGTCGACGACGAGGATGCGGGCCGGGCATCGTAGACGTCGAGAACAAATTCTATGCAAATTTAACATTTTTTAAATGCTTGATTGTGATTTTTGTAATTCTTTTTCACTTGATTTTGCAAATACATGACAAACTTTTGCAAATACAACATTAAGATATATATTAACATTAAAACATTATTAATACATGGTCAACTTTTTTCTATGCAACTTTTTCCTATGCAACTTTTTCCTATGCAACTTTTTTCTATAAGTATAAAAAACTAAAAAACAGAAAATCTATGCAAATTCCACCGTTCATCTACATATACATATATACATACATTGTATAAAAAAAACTAGTGAAAAAAAAACTAAAACATACTCCCTCTATTCCTAAATGTAGTGCGTATAAAATTTCTTAGAAGTCAAACATTGTTTAGTTTGACCAAGTTTAGTGAGAAAAGTATCAACAAAAATAATACCAAATAAATATAATATAAATATATGCTTAATGATGTATCTAATGATATTTACTTAATACTATAGATGTAGATATTTGTCCTCTATAAATTTAGTCAAAGAAGGAAGAGTTTGACTTTTGAAATTTCCTATGCGCACTACATTTAGGAATAGAGGGAGTACATACATATAGTGAAAAAATAATCATCTAAAACATCAAAACATACATACATATATACATATATACATACATTGTATACTAGTTAATAATAATCTAAAATATATCTAGTGAAAAAAAAATCGCCGGAGGGGGCGGCGCGAGCTCACAGCGGGCGAGGTCGAGGACGGCGACGGCGAGGTCGATCGAGGCCGGCGATGGCGAGGTCGAGGCCGGCGGGCGCGGGCGGCGTCGGAGAGGAGAGGCGCGGGTGTGGCGTCGATCGGGGAAGAGGCGCGGGCGGCGTCGGGGAGGAGGCGCGGGTGGCGTCGATCGGGGAAGAGGCGCGGGCGGCGTCAGGGAGGAGGCGCGGGCGGCGTCGGGGAGGAGGCATGGGCGGCCGGCGTCGGGGCAGGCGGCGGCGCAGCAGCCTGGCGGCGTCTCTGTGTTCGGCGTCGAGAGAATGGAGAGGATGGATTCGTAAGTGCCGCTTATATATGAAAGCCTTTAGTCCCGGTTGGTGGCTCCAACCGGGACTAAAGGCCCCCCTTTAGTCGCGGTTGGAGCCACCAACTGGGATTAAAGGTGAAATTCACCCAGGCCAAGCGGCAGGAAGCCAGGCCTTTAGTCCCGGTTGGAGCCACCAACCGGGACTAAAGGCCTGGCTTCCCGTGTCGAATGTTTAGTCCCACCTCGCTAGTTGAGAGGAGCTCGCAGTGGTTTATAAGCCCCGCCGCGGCTACCGTGTCGAGCTCCTCTCTAAGCAGGCCTTTGTGGGCCTATCGAATTTGTGCTGCCCTGTGGGGCCTATTGGGCCGTGCGGGCCTGCATCCTGGCCCAACTAGAGGTTGGGTTTCTAGTCGTATGCAGGCCGTGGCGGCCCAGTAGGCGGGCTTTTTTTTTTCCCATTTTTTTTTGCTTTATTTATTTTCTTTTGTTTCTACTTACAGCCAAATATTTAGAGTTTCTGAGTGAATCTTTTTGCTTTAGGTCACAAAAATTATAAACTTTCTGTTAGTGCCAGTACTTTTTAAATTTGAATAGTTTAAATTTGAATTATTTGAAATTTGTGTGAATCACTAGTTTGTGAATAACTTTACTTTAAAAATAGATTTATCAGTGATTCTTTTTTCTGCTGTTTAATATTAGTGTGTTTTATCATTATATTCAATTTGGTAATTCTTAGGTTATTTTAAAAAATGAAAATGCCTTTGTAACAGATGAGTTTTCGTCCGAAACCCTGATACTTCGAAAGAGATTGTCCATTTTGTACACGAAGTGCATCCAGTTTTTGCCGTAACCCTCTCAACTTTTTAGCACATGCTATGTGGGTGAAATGATGATACCATTGCAACTTTCAACCTTTTCAGAGTTTATTTGTAGTGCTTTTCAATTTCAGGGTCATTTAGCTCAAAAAATTCATTAAATGCATGAAAAATAGCGAATGAAGTCAGAAAGGGTTGAAAATTGATGATGTGGCTTTGAATGGTGCATGTTGAACTCACAAAATGTCTGGAGTTGAAATAAGTTAAAAAAATGAAATGCCTTTGTAACGGATGAGTTTTCGTCCGAAACCCTGATACTTCGAAAGAGATTGTCCATTTTGTACACGAAGTGCATCCAGTTTTTGCCGTAACCCTCTCAACTTTTTAGCACATGCTATGTGGGTGAAATGATGATACCATGCCAACTTTCAACCTTTTCAGAGTTCATTTGTAGTGCTTTTCAATTTCAGGGTCATTTAGCTCAAAAAATTCATTAAATGCATGAAAAATAGCGAATGAAGTCAGAAAGGGTTGAAAATTGCATCCAGTCCTTAAAGATATATTTCTTCGCCTTTCAAATGCCAAAACACATATATACCCTAACTATTACAAAGATTCCATCCGTTTTGTCCGAAGTGGGACTTTCGAGATAAGTCCGGAAACTCACTAGAGAAGAAAGTGATGACGGTGAAGGCGGTCACATCCCAGAGTGGGATCTTTGGGTATAAAACTTTTTCTTCGCGTGTGTCCCTTTGCGCCGTAACCATGGACAATCTTCATCATTTAACAGGATGCTTGGGTCAATCTTCACTGTGAAGGGAGCAATTTCATGAAACTTTTCATAATCTTCTGACATGTCTGTCTTGTCCTCCACTCCCACGATATTTCTTTTCCCTGAAAGAACTATGTGGCGCTTTGGCTCATCGTATGATGTATTCGCTTCCTTATCTTTTCTTTTTCTCGGCTTGGTAGACATGTCCTTCACATAGAAAACCTGTGCCACATCATTGGCTAGGACGAATGGTTCGTCTGCGTACCCAAGATTGTTGAGATCCACTGTTGTCATTCCGTACCGCGGGTCTTCCTTTATGCCGCCTCCTGACAGATTGACCCATTTGTAGCGAAACAAAGGGACCTTCAATTCACGTCCATAGTCAAGTTCCCATATCTCCTCTATGTAACCATAATATGTGTCCTTTGGCCTATTGGTGTTTGCTGCATCAAAGCGGACACCACTGTTTTGGTTGGTGCTCTTTTTATCTTGGGCGATCGTGTAAAATGTATTCCCATTTATCTCGTACCCTTTGAAAGTCAATATAGTCAAAGATGGTACCTTGGACAGCAAGTACAGCTCATCTCCAACACTGTCGTCATGCATGAGACGTGTCTGCAACCAACCGCCGAAAGTCCCCGTGTGTTCACGTGTAATCCAGTCGTCAGACTGCTCCGGGTGTTTGGAGCGTAGAATATTCTTGTGTTCGTCGATATACGAACCCACCAAGCTGGAATTTTGTAGAACTGTGTAGTGTGCTTGCGCCCAAGAATGCCCGTCCATACATATTACTTGGTCCTTTCCTAGCGTGCCTTTTCCACCAAGTCTGCCCTCATGCCGCGATTCGGGAACACCAATGGGCTTAAGGTCAGGAATAAAGTCAACACAAAACTCAATGACCTCCTCTGTTTCATGGCCCTTGGAGATGCTTCCTTCTGGCCTAGCACGGTTATGAACATATTTCTTTAAGACTCCCATGAACCTCTCAAAGGGGAACATATTGTGTAGAAATACAGGAACCAGAATGGCAATCTCTTCGACTAGGTGAACTAGGACGTGCGTCATGATATTGAAGAAGGATTGTGGGAACACCAACTCGAAACTGACAAGACATTGCACCAAATCATTCTGTAACCTTGGTAGGATTTCTGGATCGATTACCTTCTGAGAGATTGCATTGAGGAATGCACATAGCTTCACAATGGCTAATCGAACGTTGTCCGGTAGAAGCCCCCTCAATGCAACCGGAAGCAGTTGCGTCATAATCACGTGGCAGTCATGGGACTTTAGGTTCTGGAACTTTTTCTCTGCCATATTTATTATTCCCTTTATATTCGACGAGAAGCCAGACGGGACCTTCATACTGAGCAGGCATTCAAAGAAGATTTCCTTCTCTTCTTTGGTAAGAGCGTAGCTGGCAGGACCCTGATACTGCTTTGGATGCATGCCGTCTTTTTCGTGCATACGTTTCTGGTCCTCCCGTGCCTCCGGTGTATCTTTTGTCTTCCCATACACGCCCAAGAAGCCTAGCAGGTTCACGCAAAGATTCTTCGTCACATTCATCACGTCGATTGCAGAGCGGACCTCTAGTTCTTTCCAATATGGTAGGTCCCAAGATATAGATTTCTTCTTCCACATGGGTGCGTGTCCGTCAGCGTCATTCGGAACAGATTGTCCGCCAGGACCCTTTCCAAAGATTACTTTTAAATCCTTGACCATATCAAGTATATCATGACCAGTACGGTGGCGAGGCTTCTTCCGGTGATCTGCCTCACCTTTGAAATGCTTGCCTTTCTTTCTTAAGACATGATTGATCTGAAGAAATCGACGATGTCCCAGGTACACATTCTTCTTACATTTATCCAAATATATAATGTCGGTATCATCTAAACAGTGCGTGCATGCGTGGTATCCCTTGTTTGTCTGTCCTGAAAGGTTACTAAGAGCAGGCCAATCATTGATGGTTACAAACAGCAACGCTCGCAGGTCAAATTCCTGCTGTTTGTGCTCATCCCACACACGTACACCTTCTATACTCCACAGCTGTAAAAGTTCTTCAACCAATGGCCTTAGGTACACATCAATATCGTTGCCGGGTTGCTTGGGGCCTTGGATGAGCACTGGCATCATAATGAAATTCCGCTTCATGCACAACCAAGGAGGAAGGTTATAGATACATAGAGTCACATGCCAGGTGCTATGATTGCTGCTCTGCTCCCCGAAAGGATTAATGCCATCTGCACTTAAACCAAACCATACGTTCCTTGCGTCATCTGCAAAGTCCTTCCACTTTCTCTCGATTTTTCTCCACTGCGATCCGTCAGCGGGTACTCTCAACTTCCCGTCTTTCTTACGGTATTCTTTGTGCCATCGCATCAACTTGGCATGCTCTTTGTTTTGGAACAAACGTTTCAACCGTGGTATTATAGGAGCATACCACATCACCTTGGCAGGAATCTTCTTTCTGGGGCGCTCGCCCTCAACATCACCAGGGTCATCGCGGCTGATCTTATAGCGCAATGCACCGCATACCGGGCATGCATTCAAATCCTCGTACTCACCGCGGTAGAGGATGCAGTCATTAGGGCATGCATGTATCTTCTGCACCTCTAATCCTAGAGGGCAGACAGCCTTCTTTGCTTCGTACGTACTGTCGGGCAATTTGTTGTCCTTTGGAAGCTTCTTCTTTAACATTATCAGCAACTTTTCAAATCCCTTGTCAGATACACCATTCTCTGCCTTCAATTGCAGCAATTCCAGTGTGGTACCCAGCTTTTTCTTGTCATCTTCGCAATTTGGGTACAACAATTTCTTGTGATCCTCTAACATGCGCTGCAACTTCAGCTTCTCCTTTTCACTTGCGCAGTTTCTCTTTGCATCGGCAATGGCCCGACCAAGATCATCAGCGGGCTCATCTGATGCCTCTTCTTCAGCTTCTTCCCCCATTGCCGGCTCAGCTTCTTCCCCCATTGTTGTACCATCGTATTCAGGGAATCCATGGCCAGGATAGCTGTCATCATCCTCTTCTTCTTCATTATCTTCCATTAGGACCCCTCTTTCTCCGTGCTTGGTCCAACAGTTATAGTCGGACATGAAACCGGACGTAAACAGGTGGACGTGAATGGTTCTTGAGTTAGAGTAATTGTGATCATTCTTACAGACAGCACATGGACAACACATAAAACCATCCGCCCGCTTGTTTGCCTCAGCCGCAACCAGAAAAGTACGCACGCCATTAATGAACTGGGGAGAGCATCGGTCATCGTACATCCATTGCCGGCTCATCTTCATTACACAACACCGAAAAGACCAAATTAATACAAGTTCATACATATAGTTCATACACACTTATTCTCATAAAACAACATACAAACTCTCTAGCTAAAGCATTTAAATGCAACAACAAATGCGATCAAGATCGCAACTAAGGTAACAATTGATCCAACAACATAGTGATACCAAGCCTCTTGATTAACGGCATATTTTTTAAATTTTCTAATCTTCAAGCGCATTGCATCCATCTTGATCTTGTGAGCATCGACGACATCGGCAACATACAACTCCAGTTTCATCTTCTCTTCTTCAATTCTTTTCAATTTTTCTTTCAAATACTCGTTTTCTTTTTCAACTAAATTTAACTTCTCGACAAGAGGGTCGGTTGCAATTTCCGGTTCACATACCTCCTAGATAAAAATATCTATGTCAACTTGATGGGCATAATTGTCATAAACGCGAAATGCAACAAATAGTTATAAAAGAGAATATATATACCACATTCGAATCATAAACCGGACGAGGGCCGACGGGGACGGATATCAAAGTCATGGCACTATGTATAACAAACAATCATACATGTAAGAAAATTATACAATTAACTATCTAAATCATACAAATAAGATTTTTTTTATAAAAAGGATAAGAACAAGAGGCTCACCAAGGTGTGGTGCCGGCGACGGGACGGTGCGGGCGATCGACGATGGTTAGGACAGGGACGGGAAGGCACTAAGTAAACCACACCTACACATATGCAAACTAAGAAGTTAATTTGAGCTCAAATTACATATAAATCAAATAAACTCCCACATAATTACTCCCAAACTAGAACCCACAAATCACTATACTTATAGAGCATTGCACGAGCTAATCTAGCAATGAGAGATGAAAGGACAAAGTTGCTAACTGTCGTGGTTTTGTCACGGCAGATGCCCGAAGGCTTAGGTTCGGAGTCAACGCCATGGAAGTGGACTCAAAGGGGTTAAGCGGGACAAGGGACACGGGTTTACCCAGGTTCGGCCCCTCACGGTGGAGGTAAAAGCCTACGTCCTGCTTAAGCTGTATTAACTGGTATATCGAGTACAAGGGGCGGCTTGCTTGCCCTAACTCTCGATTGCTTGATCTCTCTCGCCGTAAGGCTTCTCTCGCCGTAAGGCGTCTCTCGCCGTAAGGTGTCTCCCGCCGTAAGGAGTCTCTCGCCATAAGGCTTCTCTCGCCGTAAGGTGTCTCCCGCCGTAAGGCGTCTCTCGCCGTAAGGCTTCTCTCGCCGTAAGGCGTCTCTCGCCGTAAGGTGTCTCCCGCCGTAAGGCGTCTCTCGCCGTAAGGTGTCTCCCGCCGTAAGGTGTCTCTCGCCGTAAGGCTTCTCTCGCCGTAAGGTGTCTCCCGCCGTAAGGCGTCTCTCGCCGTAAGGCTTCTCTCGCCGTAAGGCGTCTCTCGCCGTAAGGTGTCTCCCGCCGTAAGGTGTCTCCCGCCGTAAGGCGTCTCTCGCCGTAAGGCGTCTCTCGCCGTAAGGCTTGTCTGTCTAAGACCTGTCTGTGGAGACGTCTAAAAACTTGACCCTCTTGGGGTGACCCGCCCCTCCTTATATAAGCTGAAGAGGCGGTTTACATGTAGAGTCTAAGTCGGATTGAGACTTAACTTATTATGACTTCCCATCGCGGGCTTCTCCTCATGGGCTTCTGAGTCCCGGGCTTCTTATCTGAGACGGGCGGCTTAACCGGGCGGCTTACAATCAGGGCTTATCTTCAAGACTCATCTTCAGGGACTCGTCTCCGGGACTTAACTATCTGCCGGGTCATAACTGTCTGACGGGTCATAACTGTCTGACAGGTTAACTGTCTGCCGGGTTAACTGTCTGCCGGGTTACGAGTTATAACTGTCTGACGGGTTAACTGTCTGCCGGGTTAACTGTCTGCCGGGTTAACTGTCTGCCGGGTTATGATTTATAACTGTTGGACGGGTTACGAGTTATAACTGTCTGACGGGTTAACCACGGGATATATCCCCGACATTAGCCCCCAGGTTAGCTTGAATTTATTCATGGTAACCTCCTGAAAAAATAATAAACATGTTAAGTGACCGGCTCACTCCCCTGGCCGGCTTATTTCACTGGAGTGGATCCTCAAAAATCTGGGTTTCTTCTTCATATGAATGAGCCATCTTCTCAATCGTCTTGCTTGTCAGTGTCCTTTGAAGTAAAATACTGGGAATACAACACCCATATGCCATTGAGTCGGCCTCCAACACTCTTGGCGGGTCATCACCGTCGGGTCATAATCATTGATGATGCCGGGTTATGATTGTTGGTGACGCCGGGTCAAACAACTGAACTCCATCTGACTTGATAAAAATATTGGGATGAAAATCCATCTGATGTAGAGCCGGTCTCTTAATACTTCGGCTAAAATAAGAATCTGTTGAGCCGGTCTCACTCACAATTGACATCTTGAAAATTCTCTTCAATTTTTTGATATATCCATATTACCTGTAGCCCCCAAGCTCCAAGTTTATCCATGATGACTTGGTGCTTTGCAATAATGTCTTTAATTGTGTAGCCCCCAAGTACCAGGTTGTCTGGCCTGCCGCAGCCTGGGACTTGTAACTGTCTTGTACCTTTTAAAGCTTCAGCTGGTGTAGCCCCCAAGGGCCGGATCAGTAAGAAATACTGGGCTGGGACTTAGAAAAATACAGAACGGCCGGCTCATCTCCTTGAGATAACAGGGTCTTGTTGATAATGTCATGATTTGAAAACCAGCTTGCATTAACCCCCAAGTGCCGTGGTGCGTGCTTGCAGCGACATGGGACTTGCATACTTGATATCAACTGGACTTGAATAATGTCATGATTTGAAAACCAGCTTGCATTAGCCCCCAAGTGCCGTGGAGGAATCTTGACAAATTTTTGCAAAAATGGAGGATGAGCTCGAGCAAGAGGGGAAGAACAGAGAGGAGAGGAAAGGGGAAAAACAGAGAGCTTCGGCTCGGACTGGACGAAGGGTTTATATAGTGACACCTTTAGTCCCGGTTCATGTAACAAACCGGGACTAAAGGTTAACCTCTAGTCCCGGTTTGTGACACGAACCGGGACTAAAGGGGATCGTGGGGCCCCAGCCTGACACCAGCCTGCCACCAGACCTTTAGTCCCGGTTCATGTAACAAACCGGGACTAAAGGTTAACCTCTAGTCCCGGTTTGCGACACGAACCGGGACTAAAAGTGATCGTGGGGCCCCAGCCTGACACCAGCCTGCCACCACACCTTTAGTCCCGGTTTGTGTCACAAACCGGGACTAAAGGTTCAACACGAACCGGGACTAATGATTCCCCTGCCCCTAGCCGTTGGAACCGGGACTAATGGTCACATTAGTCCCGGGCCGTAGTCAAACCGGGACTAATGATGCGAACGTAAAGTCGTTTTTCTACTAGTGTGTTGTTATAGTTTGACGATTCCAAAAAAGGAACAGAAATGGCGAATAACTCTTACATATGCTCGAAAGCTATATATTTTAAGAATTTGCGAAGCTGAATTAATATTTGTACACATTTGGTCTATCTTTGTTTTTCAGCCTTTGCTTTCTCCCATAATAACATAAAGAAGTTGATCTAATAACAACATAAAAACTTGCCGGCATGGTAGGTTCCCCTTCCCATTATTTGATGATTAGAGCTTTAAATAATCCTGTAGCATAGGTGAAATAGCTATGTTCTCCTTACTCACGTGTTCCAACTTTCCAATCCATGAAAAGGATACTTTCAAATGATATATCATGTTTCCTGCACTAATATGTTATGTTTTTTTCCTTTTCTTTATTGTTGTACAAAATAGTACGTCCAGATAATACCAATGGCATAAATTATTTATTTTCCACTGAAAATTTGTATTCTCCTATTCCTGAGCCAGATATCCTCTCCAAGAACTACAAGTACAACTGATGTGCTTACTCTCAAACAACTTTGTTTCACATTGGTAATAATAACTACTAGCATTCTACTTTTGCATTGTACTCAAGGTTGCTTGCTTGCTGGCTCCTAACTCCAGGTACATATGAGAATAATACAAGGTTGCTAGGGTTGTTTTGTAATGTATCATTCCTGATAGAAATGACATATTCGGATAATTAAGGAAATAATTCTTTTTTGTTCGAGATTGAAGGTTGTATAGTCCCTCCAGGGTGAATGTTATTATTTTTCTGGTGAAGTCTCTTTTGTGCTGATCTTTTGCTCTATGGCTTTCAGATCCTTACACTGGGAAATAAATTACTGTTAATGCTTGTCAATGGTGTTACCGCCTCCAATGCTGCTATTGGTTTTGCCTTAGTGGGAGCTAACGTTATTTGTGATTTATGAGAGGAATCTATCTGTATTTGGCTATCAATCTGCTTCTATGTTATCTGATTTTGTTTCTACTGGTTCTTCCGGTTGGACATGGCAACTTTCCCTTGATAATAGATGTGTTTTTCTCATGTTGTGCCTACAAACATTGGTGCCTAGAAATCATTCGGTTGATTCCCTTCCTCTATTGCTCTTTTCTCTCTCCCCAATCTTCTTTTGCTTTTCTGGTCCGATTATTCAAGATGGACTAATGCATCATTAGGAGATTCAATGCAGTGCGGCCAATCTATGGAGTGCTTGTAGATGGAAAGCTTGCTTGACACACACATGTTTGATCTGCTGTTTACACCTTAATTTTAATAGCCATGGGTTAGTTCCTTCCTATTAATTTAGTTTTTAGTTTGCTCATATCACACTGCCAAGATACGTGTGTGTGAGCTGATTGATGCGTTTGCTAGGAGTAAACAGTTCATTATTTTTGCATGTGCCACTGCAACGTAGCATTAGTTTTTCCTTGATTATATCTTACTAGCAAACATGCACGTGCGTTGTAACGGGAGAAAAAAATAATCCCTCATACACGCCTGGCGACATCAGCAAATCCCTTGAAATTTTTTACGATGCACCCGACAGCTAAGGCCAAGGCAGCTCGGATTTGCATCCTCCAGTCCTAGCTTGTCGGTGTTGCTGGACGCCGCCGTCCTAGACCCACCCGCGTGGTTTGCTTCATCGCCTGCCCTGTACGCCCCAAAGCCTCCTCCTTTTTGCTAGATCCAGTGCTCGTGGGTTCGAACGCGGTGCCACCCTCTGACGGCAAAGTGCAGCCCCGCCAACCCCCTCATAACATGGTCGTTCCGACCAACTTTGGCTTCCTCATCTTTGATTCCAGACTCGGCAGCTATGGGATTGCTCAGCTTCAGGTCAGTGATAGATCCATGTTCGGCTTGCCGGTGCTGACACTGGTGGCGCTCGTGGGTGTCGTTTTCTTCTTGGAGACGCTGCCATGGCCTTCAGCTGTGCCCCTCTTCGAGCTCAGGGGAAACCCTAGGTCCGGCTCCCTCGGACCGGATAGCGACGGCGTGCCTGCGACGTCCTCCTTCTTGAAGGCGCTGTCTTGCGAGCTCGTGGTGTCCCCGGTTATGGCTCGAACGATGTTGGAATTCTTGTTGGTTCAACATTGCTGCTCTTGGTTCGGGTTTGTGATGCATCCTCTATTTGGGCCGAGCATCCCCTTCTCTCTGCTTCGGGCACCATGTTCACGCCTGCCTTCATCTGTGTCATGTGTTGTACCCCCGTTGTACTCATTCTACTCCTTCTATCAATGGAATGGTACGCAAGCTTTGCGTATTCGCAAGAAAAAATAATATCAACATGCAATTAATTTCCTCCTCTAATGTGCATTGCAGGTACGCATTTACTAAGTCGACGATGCTAGATTCAAGACGAGATCTAAAGTTTAGTGTGAAGAAACATATAAGATCTAAAGTTCAGTGTGCAGAAACACGAGATCTAAAGTTCAGCGTGAAGCCAAATATTCATATCTTGGCAACACTGTTTGATAGATGGTCTGGGTAGAGAACAACATCTCATCGTGCAACTTGGTAAGTAAGGTCTCTCATCCATTGTTCTCATGATTTATGGTTTCTAATTTTTTGATAAAGGGTGGATTTTATTGACTCAAAATGAAGCATCAAGAGGATACAAATATAATGAGCCCACACCCGGACTCTGCATAGCCAAGATGCACACAACCAACACCAATGCACACACACAAAAACTCGTCTACGAATAGCAAAGTCATGCAAGACCAAAGCTATGCACGGGCAAGGAAAAAAATAAAAATAACCCCAATGAAGTGGATTTCAATTATTACCCGATTGTTACTAGCTATCTTTTCTATACATGTGAAATTTAACATGCATTATGTTTATATATAACTCCAGCAAAATATTTCAAATGCCCGTGGCAACGCACGGGCATTCTACTAGTAGCCTTAAGGAATTACTCACACATGGCGATCAGATTGCAAGAAGAAATCATTGCAGATGACATAGAGATGAATGATTGATTGATAAAATCTCTTACAATGTTGTCGATTGCGATACACCAATTACAAGTATGGCTAACTTGGAGGGAGATGCCCACGATGATGATGGTGGTGATGGCGGCGGCTAGGGTTTGATGATGTCTTCTAGTTCTCTGTTTCAACGATGGGCTCTCCTCTGTTGTAAATTAGACGTACCCCCTTTTATAAAGTGTGAATGGTTGGATGCCCTGGTACCGACGGCGAGTGGTACGACCGGTGCTACGAGCGGGGGCACGCTCGTACCATGCGTTGTCTTTTGCTCCTCCCTTCCCGCGCCTCCTTTTGCCTTGCCTTTGCTCCCAGACTTCGTATTTCATTCTACATGATGATATCCTTTCATGTTTGGGTCCATTTTCTGCGGAAACACATTAACCAAACGGTTTCGTTATTTCTTACATATTAGTCATTTGTAAGCATATCGGATTGATTCTCTCATAAAATCTGGGATTATCCGGTTTTAAATGACGGTATGATGAGTGCAAAGATATCACCCATCACAATGTTATGGTTAGATGTTATTTCAATCCTCTTATTTTTGCGGATGCATGCGTAGAAGGTATAATCATAAGTATGTTTTTTCTTTCAAGTAAGAATGACACATTATTCCACCACACAACAAAGTATGAAGGCAATGAATGTCAACTCAATGAAACTAGATGAAAGTAACTTGGTGAAGCTCCCGTGTGTTCTCGAGAGCGATTTGATCTCTATAAGTAAAACAATCAGGTTGTCCTTAGCAGAATTAAGAATTGGTCTACTTGCTGCACCATTGACTTTTGTTATAATTCATGTTCTTGCAATTATTCATGTGATCAAACAAATCATCAAACAATCTTTGCAGCTTTTATAGCGGACGCAACCAATTCCTTCTGTTCCTCATTGAGTTTGACGCTCTTACTTATTGAAAAGAGCTACAATAGATTCCCTACACTTGTGAGTTATCAATGCCTGTGTCCGGATCTTGACGAAGCAGCAAGCCAGGGGCGCCCGTGACCTCCGGTGGAGTAAGCCCGGAGCCGGCCTCCCCCCACAGAGGAGGATTTGAACATGTCTGGTGTCTAGTGTCGTGATCAAGGTTTTAAGAAAGCTTTTTCCTATAGTAAAATATACTACTTGTAATTTTAAAGTTTTGATGGTGCACGTATCACCCCCTCCGATCCAAATTAATCGACGCAATTCTGGTAGTACTACTTTAGAGGGAGTATTTTTTTTTATAGGAACACACTGGCAGTGGCAGTAGAATACTGGTGCTGGTACACTCTTGTGATGCGTTCACGTGCAGTGTGTCTGAAACAAACAACCGTCGGCAGACTAGATCGAGTAATAAATACTCCTAGTATATACTCCATCCTCAATGGAAAATGAAGGCGAACCCTACCTACGGTCCGAAGAGGAAAAACCCACCCGCAACTCTCCATGAGTAGTATGTGTCTATAAATGCCGCCTCGCTCGTCATCGTCGTCGTCCCGTCTGCAACCCAAAAACCGTCCCCTCCCCTCAGTGGAAAATCGGGAGCACCAACACGCACACGCCCCTCTACCTGACTCGACTCCTCTCCTCTCTTCTCCCCACCGCCGCCCCCAAATTCTCCACCTACTCCTCACCGCATCTCACCTCCCCTCCGCGCCCCACGCGGCACGGGCGCGCGGACACGCAGCGCCGACGAGGGGGATCGGGGAAGAAGAAGAGCCCACACGTAGCAGCGCCAGCCGAGGCGGAGTTCGTCCATCCGTGCGCTCCTGCTGCATTTAGACGAAAAATCCACCGAATCTCTTCGTCACTCGCCTCGTCCGGCGAGCCGGTAGAGGCCAAAAACCCTCCTTTGTTCCCATCTGCACCCGCCGCCCGCCCTGAGCTCGCGAGCGGCCGCGCCCCCACCCCCCTGCCACCGCACCGCACCGTGGCCCGGTGGGAGGCCCCCAATGCCTTTTAAACCCCTCGCCGCCCCCCTCCCCCTCCTGACGCCTCCGATCCCCCCCACCCAATGCCGCGCCTCCGCCACCAGACCCTCCCCCTCACGGAGGCCGCCGCCGCCGCCGCGCACGCCGCGCTGCTCGCCCTCGCGCTCCTCCTCCTGCTCCTCCGCGGCGCGCGCGCCCTCGCCTCGCGCTGCGCCTCCTGCCTCAAGCCGCCCCGCCGCACCCGCCCCGCCGCCAGCGGCGATGGGGGCCTCGCCGACGCGCCCCTCGCCTCCTCGGCGCCCTCCGGGGGCGCATGGTACACGGCCGCCCTCGCCTGCTGCGGCTACGTCCTGCTGGCGCAGCTCGCCGCGCTGAGCTACGAGGTCGCGGTCGCGGCGGCGCCCGTCGAGGCCGAGGCGCTGCTGCTGCCGGCCGTGCAGGCGCTGGCCTGGGCCGCGCTGCTGGCGCTCGCTCTGCGGGCGCGCGCCGGCGGCCGGGGGAGGTTCCCGGCGCTTGTGCGGGTCTGGTGGGTGCTCGCCTTCGCGCTCTCCGTCGCCATCGCCTTCGAGGATTCCAGGCGCCTCATGGGCGATGCGTCCGCCGAGGCGGACTACGCGCACATGGTTGCCAACTTCGCGTCGCTGCCGGCCCTCGGCTTCCTCTGCTTGGTTGGTCTGATGGGTTCCAGCGGTGTGGAGTTGGAGTTTAGTGATGATGACGCCGGTGTTCATGAGCCCCTGTTGCTCGGCAGCCAGCGCAGAGATGCCGAGGAGGAGCCCGGCTGCTTGCGGGTGACTCCCTACGGCGATGCTGGGATTGTCAGCCTTGCAACACTGTCGTGGCTCAGTCCTCTGCTCTCGGTTGGGGCCAAGAGGCCGCTCGAGTTGGCTGACATACCCTTGCTGGCTCACAAGGATCGTGCCAAATTCTGCTATAAGGCCATGAGCAGTCACTATGAGCGCCAACGGATGGAGTGCCCTGACAAGGAGCCATCGCTGGCATGGGCAATACTCAAGTCCTTCTGGCGGGAGGCGGTGATCAACGGCGCCTTCGCCGCGGTGAACACCGTCGTGTCCTATGTCGGCCCCTACCTGATCAGCTACTTTGTGGACTACCTCAGTGGCAAAATTGCCTTCCCTCATGAAGGTTACATCCTTGCCTCAGTATTTTTCGTATCAAAGTTGATTGAGACACTCACTGCTCGCCAGTGGTACCTGGGCGTGGACGTCATGGGGATCCATGTCAAGTCTGGGCTGACGGCCATGGTGTACAGGAAGGGCCTCAGGCTGTCGAATGCCTCAAAGCAGAGCCATACGAGCGGTGAGATTGTGAATTACATGGCGGTTGATGTGCAGCGGGTGGGGGACTATGCATGGTACTTTCATGACATATGGATGCTTCCACTGCAGATCATCCTTGCGCTCGCCATCCTGTACAAGAATGTCGGGATCGCCACGGTTTCGACATTGATAGCCACTGCGCTGTCAATTGCTGCCTCGGTTCCTGTGGCGAAGCTGCAGGAGCACTACCAAGATAAGCTGATGGCAGCAAAGGATGAGCGCATGCGCAAGACTGCAGAGTGCTTGAAGAGTATGAGAATTCTCAAGCTACAGGCATGGGAGGACCGGTACAGGATAATGCTTGAAGAGATGAGGAACGTCGAATGCAGGTGGCTCAAGTGGGCTTTGTACTCACAGGCCGCAGTTACGTTTGTGTTCTGGAGTTCGCCAATCTTTGTCTCAGTCATAACCTTCGGTACTTGTATATTGCTTGGTGGCGAGCTCACTGCCGGAGGTGTTCTCTCTGCTTTAGCAACTTTTAGGATCCTTCAAGAGCCTCTGAGGAATTTCCCTGATCTCATCTCCATGATTGCTCAGACGAGGGTGTCTTTGGACAGGCTATCTCACTTTCTGCAGCAAGAAGAGTTGCCGGATGATGCGACGATAAGTGTTCCACAGGGTAGTACAGACAAGGCAATCAATATCAAGGATGGCCGTTTCTCTTGGAACCCGTCTTGCTCAACCCCTACACTCTCTGATATACAACTTAGTGTGGTAAGAGGCATGAGAGTAGCAGTCTGTGGTGTGATTGGCTCTGGCAAATCAAGTCTATTGTCTTCTATACTTGGGGAGATACCCAGATTATCTGGCCAAGTAAGTACATGCACAAAAAAAGAGTTGATGCTAACTTGAATGACAGTTTAATTACATTTTCCTTCTGCTCCTTATTCAGGTTAGGGTCAGTGGGACAGCAGCATATGTTTCTCAGACTGCCTGGATACAGTCTGGAAATATTGAGGAGAACGTTCTTTTCGGTACTCCAATGGACAGACCTCGTTATAAGAGAGTACTTGAGGCTTGCTCCCTGAAGAAAGATCTTCAGTTGCTCCAGTATGGAGATCAGACCATCATCGGTGACAGAGGCATTAATTTGAGTGGAGGTCAGAAACAGAGAGTGCAGCTTGCAAGAGCACTGTACCAAGATGCTGATATTTATTTGCTTGATGACCCCTTCAGTGCTGTTGATGCTCATACTGGAAGCGATCTATTTAAGGTCTGTGCCTTCGTTGCCTTATTCTAGTTTTTTTTAAGGTGTTTCTGTTTCATAACATGTCAGCTTTTGTATTGCAGGATTATATATTGGGCGCACTAGCTAGCAAGACAGTAATTTATGTAACCCATCAAGTTGAGTTCCTACCAGCTGCTGACTTGATATTGGTAATAATATTTTTCTCACAATCTAAGTACTACATTTTATTATTTTAGTGGCTAATGCACATACCACATAGATATGTTGTTTTGAATTTCTATTAGCTTATTGAGTTGTTCAATGCGACATGTTGTTTATCCATGTTTCCTGATGAGAATAACACAGCAGATTCTGCATGAAAGTTTTGCTATCTTCTATAATATTTCTCATTAGACTGTTCGTGGGATAATGGGTCCTTGATCTCGCATTTCTGCTTTCTTTTGTCATGGCACAGGTTCTTAAGGATGGTCATATCACCCAAGCTGGAAAATATGATGATCTTCTCCAAGCTGGAACTGATTTCAATGCTCTGGTTTCTGCTCATAATGAAGCTATCGAGACCATGGATTTTGGTGAAGATTCTGATGGAGATATCGCTCCTTCTGTTCCTAACAAAAGATTGACACCAAGTGTTAGCAATATCGATAACCTGAAAAATAAATCTGAAAATGGGAAGTCATCTAATACACGTGGAATTAAGGACAAGAAAAAGAGTGAAGAACGTAAGAAGAAGCGTACTGTTCAGGAAGAGGAGAGGGAGCGAGGAAGAGTTAGCTTAAATGTTTATTTGACATACATGGGAGAAGCCTACAAAGGTTCACTGATACCACTCATTGTCCTCGCTCAAACCCTGTTCCAAGTTCTTCAGATTGCCAGTAACTGGTGGATGGCATGGGCGAACCCACAAACAGAAGGAGATGCACCTAAGACAGATAGCGTGGTCCTTCTTGTTGTTTATATGTGCCTTGCTTTCGGGAGTTCATTGTTTGTGTTTGTGAGAAGCCTTCTTGTAGCTACATTTGGTTTAGCAGCTGCTCAGAAACTATTTATAAAAATGCTAAGGTGTGTATTTCGAGCGCCAATGTCATTCTTCGATACTACACCATCTGGACGGATTCTGAATCGAGTAAGTTTAGATCATGTTCTTGCTCCTAGTTTCTATTTGACACTCTCGTCCTTTTCTATTTTGCACACCCTAATCTTCTTCAATCATACTTCATATCAGGTTTCTGTAGATCAAAGTGTTGTGGACCTTGATATAGCATTCAGGCTAGGGGGATTTGCATCAACAACAATTCAACTCCTTGGAATTGTTGCTGTCATGAGTAAAGTCACATGGCAAGTTCTGTTTCTTATAGTCCCTATGGCTATGGCATGCATGTGGATGCAGGTAAAGTACTAAACTTTCTGGTTTCTTTTAGTGCTGACATTAACCTGGGATATTTAATTTTTTCAATGGAGATCGTAATGCACATAAAGTAGATAGCAAGGGTGGGTACACCTAAATGAATCAATAAAAGAACTATGCGCGCATAAATTTGGCTACCTCTGTCAGCTAACTAGCCAATTAACCAGAAAACAGATGCATATGTTCAGCATGAAAGTATTGAAACTTGTGAAGTAAGCTCATTCTTAAAGCATGAGTATTCAAGATAGCTTGATGATTGTGTACCAAATGACTTTTAAAGATCTTCATCACACAATAGATAATGGATGTCCTTACTACCATGAACTTGCAGAGATATTACATTGCTTCATCAAGGGAGCTGACTAGGATCTTGAGTGTTCAGAAGTCTCCAGTGATCCATTTGTTTAGCGAGTCAATCGCTGGTGCTGCTACTATCAGAGGATTCAGTCAGGAGAAAAGATTCATGAAAAGAAATCTTTACCTCCTTGATTGTTTTGCTCGGCCTTTGTTTTCCAGCCTTGCAGCTATTGAATGGCTCTGCTTGCGAATGGAATTGCTCTCGACTTTCGTGTTTGCTTTCTGCATGGCAATACTCGTGAGCTTTCCTCCTGGAACAATTGAACCAAGTATGTCTTATCTGCTGTCTCACTCGCTGTTCTGTTACATTTTATGATCTTGCTTTACCCAATAGATCACTTGTTAGATGCACTAGAAAACTTGCATATCTTTTTCGATAAAATATGGCAATATGCTTCTCAATCTAAACAAGCTTTCCAATTGATAGGTATGGCTGGGCTTGCTGTCACATATGGACTCAACTTAAATGCTCGGATGTCAAGGTGGATATTGAGCTTCTGTAAATTAGAGAACAGAATCATCTCCGTCGAGCGTATTTATCAGTACTGCAAGATTCCTAGTGAAGCACCACTGATTATTGAGAATTGCCATCCCCCGTCCGCATGGCCTGAGAATGGAAACATTGAATTGATTGATCTCAAGGTAAACTTAATCCATAGCCATTTATTTGTGACTATCCATTTGCTCTTCGTTATATATAATCACCAGAAGTATATACTCTATTTTTTCTTCTTCTAAGCTGAACATACTTCAGTTTTATTTATGGCATCTTATTGTGCTTTTGCTAAATATCATAGGTCCGCTACAAGGATGACCTTCCCTTCGTTCTACACGGAGTCAGTTGTATTTTTCCTGGCGGGAAAAAGATTGGGATTGTAGGGCGAACTGGAAGTGGTAAATCTACTCTCATTCAGGCTCTTTTCCGTCTAATTGAACCAACAGGAGGGAAAATTATCATTGACAACATCGATGTTTCTGCGATTGGCCTTCACGATCTGCGGTCACGGTTGAGCATCATCCCTCAGGACCCTACATTGTTCGAGGGTACTATCAGAATGAATCTTGACCCTCTTGAAGAGCGTTCTGACCAAGAAATTTGGGAGGTATGCCAGGGTCACTTTTATGCTATCCTTGTGTTAAATGTGTCATGATCTTTATGGAATAGAGCTCTTCTTTTTCAGGCACTAGAGAAGTGCCAGCTAGGAGAGGTCATTCGTTCGAAGGAAGAAAAACTGGACAGTCCAGGTTTGTTTTACTTTTGAATAGTCAAACACTTCTTCAAAGAGTAAGAATGACACTTTCGTAATGTAAAATTACATTTTGCCCCCTGGATATTTGTGGTGCCATTGCAGTATTGGAGAATGGAGATAACTGGAGTGTGGGACAGCGCCAGCTTATTGCACTGGGCAGGGCGCTGCTTAAGCAGGCAAGAATTTTGGTGCTTGATGAGGCGACGGCATCAGTTGACACAGCTACAGATAATCTTATCCAGAAGATTATTCGCAGCGAATTCAGGGATTGCACTGTCTGTACAATAGCACACAGGATCCCAACGGTCATCGACAGTGACCTAGTCATGGTGCTTAGCGACGGTACATGCTCCTTCACACGATTAACCAAGTCGGCTTTCCAGCGTAGCTAGACATCACATGTTCTGTTTCTTACTGATCGTATGTTGAATTATCCGAGTAATGCTCCTAGCCAAACAGTGTCTTTGTTACGCCCAAAAACTTGGAGCAACAGCCTTTACGGTGAATTTACCTCAGCTGGTCTTGTTTATTTCAGGTAAAATTGCGGAGTTCGACACACCCCAGAGGCTTCTGGAGGACAAGTCCTCCATGTTCATGCAGCTAGTATCTGAGTACTCCACCAGGGCGAGCTGTGTATAGAGAGAGAGGCTTAGCTTAAATCCCCCACCGAGAATAGAGGCTGGTAGGTAAGGTAGCCGAATCTGCCAGTCTACTCACACCATACAAGTAAGTAGCAACACCATAGGGCGATGCCAGACAGGAGGATAGGAGAGGTATATGAACGGAAAGAAGCGCTGGGCGCGTTCCCTGACCTGAATAACCATGGATTCTACTACGAGGGAACGCAGCAGGCGATCGAAGATCGAATACCACGGGAGGAGTTGGCGGCATTAACCAAAGCTCTGGTGCTTTTGTATGTATAACACTCTGTACTGCTTCTCCCCTTGCATAATGGGAAAATGAACAGAAATAACGTGGGTAATAAAGGGGGAAATTTTGCTTTCCTTTTTGGCGTCAGATTGGAGTGCTTGATCTCTGCGACAGCTCCTATGTTACGTATCAAAACTGTTCTGTGTTTAGCCTGAAAAAGTGATACAGTGGATATATGTAGGCAAGGCAGTCAAAATCATGATCATGAATCGGATCGCAAATTGTAGGATCTTAACTACTCCCTTCGTTTATACAAATATAAGATGTTTAGGATATTTTAATAATATGGAACAAACACACTTCTGATTTAGAAAAAAGTTGGAAAATCTTATATTTATGAACGGATGGAGTAACAGATTCTACTATCATAGGGGTTGGTTTAAATCATGAAGTTGTAGAATTGTATGATAGAATCGCAATTCCGACTACCTGTATGTAGGTTCTGGTTTAGTTCTTCAGTGGACGATATCAGTACATCCTCGCTTCCTCGGAAGGGGAACTAGTTGGGGAAATGCAAAATGCTGGGACGTAGAAACTAGACAGCCAGAGCTGACACTTTTTTTTAGACACAACACTGCAATTGTGATCTAAAAAATACCCAGCATTACAAGTCCTCTTGCAAAGCTTTATCAATATACTCACCACATACAATGTACATGAATAAGTAACAGGGATAGACCATGCAGGCGTCGCGACCTAGCACCGCTCGTCACCATCCCAGTTATTTTTCTCCTTCGGTCCGGTCGGGCCTTCCTCCTCGTACAGCTCCGCCGGAAGACTATCGAATATGGCCTCCGCCGTGAACCGGAGGAAGAACGGCAAGAAGCTAAGCACCGTGTCTACCTCTGACCGTGAGTTGTACGTCACTGTCGGGCCCCACTCCCTCATGTACTGCAGCCAGCACGGTTCCACCACGGCATCCCCCAGGTACTCCGCAGAGATGATCTTATACCTCGTGCTCGAATCGATTGACAGGTCGCTCCGTGCAACATCATTTCTTAGCCCGACGCCGAGATTCTCAGAGCCCTGCAGATAGCAGCCAGGGTGCGCATAGCTTGCGTGCCCATTCCTTGATGAATACACGATCGCCTTGTTTCCTGAGATGAACTCCAGATCGCAAGCATCTACCCATCCGCCCCCGCTGTGCTCTGAGTAGTAGACAGACGAGAGCTCTCCCGAGAAGTTACTTATGCGGAGGGTGAAGTGCTCCCAGTCTCCGGTATGCCTGCCAACCTTCTGCAGAGCAAAGCTTGCAAGTCCAACCTTTATCGTCGCTGGCCCATTGAATGGACAGAACACCCACATCGCAATGTCGGTGAAGGTCCCTCCATGAGCCGGTTTAACATGAGCATAGAGCTCGGCACTCTTCAAATTACCAACTTTGACAAACTCACGCGTATCATCATCGGGGAGGTCAATCCAGTACTCACCATCATTTGTCCCACCAGCAGGCAGGTTTGAGCCACCAGCAAGTATTGGATCTCCCATTTTCATATCTTTCTTGTTCAGTGTAGCTCCATTCTCAAAGAACCAAGAAACTGATGACGGCAAGTATTTCTCTTGTGGGTGGAAGAAAACAGTTGGGCCATAGTGCTTGATTAGTGCATGAATCTGCTCTAGATCAGGCATGGCTCTCAAATTCGGGTCACAGTTCTTCAAGCAGGGAATGCCTGATTCCTGACTGTTAACTAAATTTGTTTCGCAGAAGAATGTACCAACAGGTATACCTCGTCCTGCCATCCCTCGGTGGCAAGGCCTTGTCTTCCAAACTTGGCATGTACGTTCCATATTAATGACTGACCTAAAGTTTTCACATGGATCTGTGAGGTCGTGCCGCACACATCGAACTGCTTCCAGTGATGGCTTCCTTGGTCCTCTAGTAACCATATAGCCAAGGGCTTCATAACCCTCCGGGGGTGATGGCAACCAGAAGCACCCGCATTCACTATTGCCATCTTCATACACACCAGCATTAGTCCAAACGAGGGTGTAATCTAATGGCTTCTCAAGAGCAGGCTTGCTGTTGATTGATTGGCAGCTAGCCACTTCCCTTGCAACAAGAAGAGAACCCTGTAAAAGCCGGTCATTCTGTTGGGCATAGTGGCCAAGGCAATGGAAACCATCTGGAACCTCTTCTGGCTCATAGAACGTAGCTCCAGAGTAGCTCCATATATTCCTGAATTGGGTGATATTTGCAATATCAAGTTCTCCTATGCATATCACGCCTGTAGCAAAGTCCCGTCCTGTAAAGTAGTTGCTAGACAAAGTTACTACAACGTTCAAGTGTTCAGGAAAGCAAATATATTTGGCAGAACAATAACAAACAATTTGAGAAACAAATAGAGTACATTGTTTTGCACATGCAATTATTAGTTTTACTAAAGAAAAAGAAGAAGGAACTTGCAACCCCGTCACGACAAAAATATCGACTTCGGATAGCCTGTTGGACTAAAGATTTTTTGCTTCTTAAACGAGCCACTTGCAATTCTCATGATATATGATCACAAATTACACTTGCGCCACAAGGAATACCTTTGAGCCTAGGATTTCTACCTTCTAAAATGAGATGCCTTCCAAGTAAAGCATGACTGATCCTAGCTAAGCCACTTCAAGGGCAAGTAACAAGAGGGAGCCACTACGGCAAGCTAAGTACAAGAAATTCCCTTCAGGGAATCCATCTTTTATATATTTATCAATCCCCGTGTTCATTCAAGAACATCATAGCACAGAAATTAAACCAATCAGGATAAATTGTACTATTATCATCGAATTGAACTCCCCTTTTGGGAAGAAATAAACAACAAAACGGTCAATAAAGATATAATAGTTGAAGAAAGTAATCAACAAATTGAGTAGAGACTCATACTAAGGGGAGTATGACTTCTACGTAATAATGAAACTATATTAGGCCAATCATTAATCAATAATTGTAAGAAACGAGCCACGAACTGATTCGAGGACTAGTTACCCAGCACTACAAGCAAAAGGATAGGACTGATAGGAGAGGGCTCACAAACCTTGCGGCCATGCGGGCAAGGGCGCCGGCAGCTGGAACGGCTCCGGCAGCCTGACCGCGGCATCTCCCCCGGCGCCGAACAGGTCGCCGCAGCAGAAGCAGCTCCACCCGCCCATCACCGACCGACTCCTGCCTTTCCCCTCCCAGCACCTCTCCTCCGACTATTATAGGTCAGCCGGCGGATGGATCCGGACTCCCGAACTCCGGTCAAACGGGAGCGGCTCGTCCATCAGCTGGGACAAATCGCCGGCCCGGCGGGGTTGATGGCGACACCGGGGAGGGCTCGGATCCACAGTCAGGCTCGGACTGGGCGGCGGCTTTTGTTATCAGGAGAAAAGAAAACACAAAGGTCGTCGCTTCTACTCAAAAAAAAAAAAAAAGGGTCGTCGCTTTCGGCGTTGGAAAATCATTAGTAAATGTTTGGGCTTGCCGTGCACGTACACACCTGGTTTTGCGCCGTGCGATTTGGACTCAAAATGCGCATATTCTGGAAAATCGATCACTTATTAAATGTGAGATATGGACCATTGCAACGTGACACGGACGGGAACTTGTATTTTTTTTAAACACAGTACACACGCTCATATATACGCACATACCTTTATGAACGCACGCACGCATGGAGCACCTATGAGAGTTTGAGCCGACACATCATCTTTAGATCGACGAAGTCGCCACAGACGCATTCGCAGTCGACGGGAACGTTCTCCTGTCATTGAACGCACATCACAGGAAGACTTTAAATAATCCAGAAAAATGCAAGCGTCAATGTCAAGTTTAGGACTTAAACCCTGGTGGGCTGGGGATACCACTGTCCTCCTAACCATCCAATCATAGGTTGGTTCGGGACGGGAACTTATATTAACCGAAGAACCGTCAGATACGTTGTGTTCATTAGCACACTGTTTTTTTAGAAAGGGCTCCGTGATAAGCTTTACTATTGTTAAATAATATATACTGTTAAATAATACTCCCTCCATTCCATAATGTAGTGCGCCCGCGCTTTTCAAAAATTAAGTTTGACCATAAATTTAATCAACGTGGGCGACTGCGGCTAGAGCAAAAATTATACCATGGAATGGAGGGAGTATATACTCTGTAGTTTCTTTAAAACGCATAAACGTCCACAATACATTCACTTTGTAAACACATGTACGCACATACTACCCATATGAGCATCTTTGAGACACTAGGATGACATTAAAAGAATATTCCGTTTTTTATGAGACACGCATGTGTCAAATTTGGGGTTTAATATCTTTTTTTAGGGGGAAGGGGTTTAATATCGGATGGACGGAGGATACAACCATCATCTTAACCATCCAACCACAGATTGGTTCTCTCGTTAATTGAACTGGCAAAACATCTTATATTTAGAAACAGAGGATATAATTGCATCATCCACGGTATCACTGAAAAGAGAGGTAGGATGCCCATCGCCCCAGTTACGACAAACTTACATTAAAACCTATGAGCGACCCGTTTGCTTCTCCCGAAAAATGTTGATATTTGACCTTCCTAGTCACTCAAGCAATCGTCATGCATTCCGCAAACACCGTTGATTCCACACCTTACCAATAATTCTCGACCTTTTTATATATATAAAGAGAGCTCCCACTCTTGTTCTATTTAATTGAAACCATAATGTCTTTCACAACTTCTATCAAAAAAGGAAACTAACAAGGGAAATAAAACAAACTAGGCCTGGCCGAACACAAACTCATAATTTTTTGGCATCCGTAGATTGAACCTTCAAAATTAGAGCGGAACACCAGGTGATAACAGTCAGCCAAGTTTGTTTTCGAAGGACTTATCAACGTAAATAGTTTTGAGCAAATACATATTACATTCATGCATAATGCAAAAGCGAAGAAGAAGTCTTCAAGGAGATGATGTAATAGACAGAGTGCATCAAGCAGATCCGTCTTCATGTCGGCCATGATCCTGCCCACTCCCACCCGCCAGCCATGCACCACTTTGAAGACCTCATTTGCAATCAGTTCAAACATCTTAACGCCCCATCCAATGGTTTCTAGAATTCCTGTTTTTTTCTGCAAGATAACACAATCATTCAACCACTCGCAATTTATTATAAAAAATAACACTATTCCTTAGTCTCCAAATTGTCCTGAATACAGCTGAGACACCAAACATCATCATCAGGTGTCTCTAAGCCTGACCAATTTTTTTGATCCATGCATTAGACAAGTCATGAATGTTATCAGGTACATCCAACAAATTAAAAAGCACATTTTAGTACATTCCATGGCATTCTGGACATAGAACATCCATAAGAAAGATGGTTTATTGACTCATTGTTTTCTCTCAACTAGGAAGGTGTTGGGCCCCCAAGTGCAAGGGTTTGCAGCAAGCAACAATTTTCCTCAAGTGACCTCAAGGTTTATCGAATCCGCGAGAGCTACAACATTCTAACTAGTGATTAGTAACTGCACACACAAAATAAAACGTCCTTGTGTCCCCAACTGAACTAGTGAGGTTGTCAATCACACTAGCATTGCTAGTTACAAAGGAATTAAAAGCAGAAGTGTATGGAAGATTTGATTGCAGCAAAAAGTCTGAGCTAGCGTCGACAAAAAGCGTTGCATCGGCGCTCGCGCCGCCGACAGGAGAAAAACCCTGGATGGGGATACAAAAATGCCTTTGCGAAGAGGTGGGGCTTACTAGTGGGGTAGGACATGAGCATTTCATCAGTTAACCTACTAAAAGGAACCGATCATACATTCAGTCCAGGAGCCTTAGGTCTCTCACTTTTTCGCTGTGTCGCCTCAAGGGAGCTGCTAGTGGGGCGTCTCAATAGGAAATTCTTCCTATGTTAATTTATTATTAGTTCATTACATACGTTTGATCCATTCTTTTTTCCTCTTCTTATTTTCTATTTTTTCACCTTTGTTTATAATTTAAAAAATTATAAATATATATTTTGAAGATGTTTGCGTAATTCTAAAAATGTTCATGTAATTTAAAAAATTGTTTCATACCATTCATAAAACTAGATGATACACCGCACGTTGTTGCGGGAATATGTTGCAACATATTTCAATGTGATTCGTTGTATGAAACATGAATATTTGAAGTAATAATATAAAAGGCTAAAACTGAAAATACATATAATTTATTATGTTTGATCATTGTATAGTTGTAAAAATGTTTATTAAATATAAATAGAATAATAGAATGAAAATTATCATGTATGTTTGCATGTTGAGATGGGTCTTTTCTTCATGCATGTTTCATGATGAAGTGGCATGCTTGCATATTAAGGGACATATGGTAGTGGGAGTGAGCCTTTTCTCATACATGTTGTGCGATGATATGAGATGCTTGCATGTTGAGAGAAATAGTTAGTGGGGGCTAGCTATTTACATATAGAAGATGTTCCTAATATTTTTTTAAAATGTAGACACATTTCAAAATATGTTCATGGAATTTTAAACATTGTTCTTACTATATAGAAAAATGTTCGTGTAATTTTGTAAAAAATGATTTGTACCATAAAAAAACTGTTTGTAACATTTAAAAAAAAATGTTCACTCATTTAAAAAATATATTCGTGGTAGTTTCAAAAAATGTTTATACAATGTAATAAAAAAACTCTGTGCATTCAGTTTATTCAGTTTACATGGTTCGGTTTATACGGTTTTTTTGGTTTGTACGATATTAATACTTCGGTAAATACGGTATGAAATTAAAATATGGTTCGGTTTCGGTATATACAAAATTATTTCGGTATATACCATAATAACCAAAGAGAAAAATGACTATGTTACAAGAAAAATGTACGTGCTTAGTAGGGAATTTGGCTCACGTACAGGAAAAATGACAACTTGTGTGCTTGTTCGCCTCCATAAATATAAACATATTTTTTTTTACTTCGATTTATTCGGTTAACCGTTCGGCTTTTTCGGTATATACCATAAAAACCAAAGTTCAAAATGGTATGAAGGTTCATACCATATCGAAACCAGAAACCATAAAAACCATAAATTTAGTTCGGTTCGGTTTATTTTCGTTATGATTTTTCAGTTTGGTTTTAAAATGCACAAAGTAAAAAAAAAAGCTGTTTGGGTAATTAAAAAAATATTTCCTAACATTCAAAAAAAGTTCGTGAGATTTTAAAAAGATTTTCAAACATTTCAAAAATTGGTTCGTGATAATTTTATAAAATGTTTATACAAATGTAAAAAATGCTCGAGTAATTTTCTTAAAAAAGTGTTGATTCAATAAAATGTTCGTGATACACTTAGGACGTGTTTGGTTGTCCGCATCGATTTTGGCTGCATTGCATGTGATTCTCAGATGGGCCTGGCTGAGCAAAAATAGCCTATAAACCACCATCTGCACATAGTTTGGTTGCCCGCATATAGGTTAGCTGCACGAGGGAACTAATTTTGACCCGCCATTTGGTTGGCTGCATTGCATTAGGCGCACATATGACTCGCTGTTTGGTTGCAACCTGCATAAGGTGCTGTCACCACTTCTCACTAGTGGTGACCTTACCACACATGATCTGAACAGTTTCACTCCTAGCTACGAAACAAATTACGGTTCATCCTAGCTACTATCAAATGGTAGTACAAATTATTAAGAGCCATATGGCTAAATAGGGGAAAGTTCATCGTCGATGCTAACTAGATGCAAGTCCATCTTCCTCTTCTGCTGCTGCTGGTAGTTCTTCCTCTTCCTCTTCCTCTTCTTCTGCTGCTGTTACTTCTTCCTCTTCTTCTGCTGCTGCTCTTGCTCTTCTTCTTCTTCTTCAGATCCTTGTCTGACCTCTGTTATCCCACATTGCCTGTGCCCACTCCATCCTTTTATTCTTCCAGGCTTCGTTGTCAAATGCCTCCACACCATGGCCGGAGCTGACAACATCACCAAGCATCACATCTTCCTCCTCAGGCACCAGTTCATCACAACCCCATTACAGGTGCAGAATGCAACAAGCAAGAACAAGCTTAATCTGAGTGGGGAAAGTGTGGAATGGCTTCTGATCTAGGATCTTAAACCTGTTCTTCAGAGCTCCAAAGGCCCTCTCAACAGTAACTCTAAGGCTGGAGTGTCTGAGATTGAACAGCTCCTGCGGAGTCCTAGGATAGTTCCTACCAGCAAACTCGTTCAGATGGTACCTGGTTTTCCTGAAGGGTGGAAGAATACCTGGCCGACATGCATAGCCAGCATCTCCTAGGTAGAACTTGCCACCGGGGATGTTGATGTAGGGGAACGCGACAGAAAACAAAAAAATTCGGTACAGCGGGCACGCCCAGGACCACTATGGAGACTGCATACAGGGTTTGATCTGATCCGTACCAACTCGTAGCGCAGCGGAAGAAGAGTCGGTGTAGATCGTCGGTGCAGATCCCCGCAGCTAGGATTTACAACCTCCCAACCGTGAGGATGTACTCCCTCGTCGAACAGCCCTTCGGGAGGCGGTCGGACAGTCCCTCGGACGATGTCACGGACAACCCTTCGGGAGGACCCTCGAACCTCGAACGGTAATCGGACAGCCCTTCGGGAGGACCCTCGAAAACCGAACGGTAACTCAGACAGCCCTTCGGGAGGACACTCGAACAGCCCCTCGGGCAAAAGATCAAAACTACGAACTCTCTACGGGGTTGCACACATACGGTGTCAGCTATCCGGCAGGGCTTCGCCGTCCAGAACTAGTTCCTGCCGGAACCCAGACAGCCTTTCGGCTCTACGAAACTATTTCGCTGGGAGGGAGAGAGAAGCCAGACAAGTCTATGGCATGTGTATGAGAGCAAGGATGATGTTTGGAGAGCACCCCTCCACCTCTATTTATAGGAAAGCCAAGGGGTAAAGTTGGCATTCAAAAATACTAAAAGTACCCCCACTTTATGTCTTTACATAAAAGAATAAAGCAAAAAGGGATGGCATGCGGAGCTCCAAGGAGCTCCACCTCCTTTGGCCGGCCACCCCTTGCCCCCCCCCCATGAGGGGCTTCCTTGGCCCCCAAGCCCTTCTAGAAGCCTTTTGGAAATATCCCAAAAGGTGGCTTTCCATAAAGTAACCAAAAAGCACTTTCACTATTCACGAAGACATTTTTCTGCGTCCGTTAAATCCCAAATTATTTCTGTGTGCCTAGAATAATTCCAGTACCCACTAAAACAATTTTGAACGCATTCTGAAACAATTCCGGAACAATGTTTTTCTTCAGCGAAAAGCTACCATTGCGGTTCCGGCTGCTCCGGAACATTTCCGGTTTTTCTCTCCGGAAAAATTCCAGAAGTTACCAGAACAATTCTGGCACCCTTCAAGAATTTTCAGGTGTGTGCCGGAACCAATAAGACTTAATGGAATACCCTGAAACAACTTTTCAGTTTCACCGAAACTATTCCGGTGTTCTCTCCGGAACGTTTCCGTTTCGTCCGAAACTTTTTCGGTGATTTTCTCTCAGACTCCCTGTCTAGTATTCAGCAGATAGATGACCCTTAAGCATGTGACCCTATAGGTTCGGTGAAGTATAGACATGACCCGGAACACTTTCCGATCAATGATCAACATCGGAGCCGTGGACACCCATATTGACCCCTATACCCACACGAATGAATATTCGAGTGAACCCCTAGTTGCCGTGTGCTATTCCTGTTGCTTCGCGATATGTTACAAATACCCGAGGTGAGATTTTCTGCATCCCCGTGGATCAACAACTTGTCCACCATGCAAGTTACCTCGTTACTGGTTTGTTCTCTTTTCTCGTTTCCGTGTTCCGGCATCCCAGTGATCAAATCACAATGTGTCTGGCCAGACGATGATGGATACCGTAATACCGAGAGGGCCCGAGAATATCTCTCCATCGTCGGAGGAGCAATTCCCAATCTTGAGCTATCTCGTTTCTTGTCATACTTTTCCGTGAACCCGTAAGCCGCCGTAATAGCCACCCAGTTACGGATGACGTTTAACAAACCCCAAAGTTCACGAAGCAAGTACGAAGGAACTCGATACTCTCATGGTCTAAGGAATTATGCAAACATTAACTATCTCTGTGTTATTAACCATTAACTTGTGACGAATGTATCTCATAGCATAACATCATTTCGGGTCGATTCAACACAAGTGTTCTACAAACATTGTGCCCTCAAAATTGCCGGCATAGACATGCCCATGATCAGGAAAACAGGATCATCATGCAATACTTGAGCCAGTCTTAGAGGCATGACCAGGAATACATTTTACCGTTTATTATACCACACGTGCACATGAGTTTCCCTCCGAGCCTCGTGGATATTGCAGACTCGAGAATCATTGCAGTTATAGCATGGAACATAAACATTCATTACAAACTCGGAGATACAAAATAACTGTTATTACTGCCTCTAGGGCATATCTCCTACAGTTGATGCCATCATGACGACTCATGCTGTCACTGAGAATGTTAGCATCATGTGCTGACCCTTCCCAGCCAGCCAGCACATAGGTGAACTTCAGATCGAAGTGAAAGCACATTTGCTCCCTTGGTGGTTTTGGTAATTCATAACAACATATATCTCATTGAACTAATGACCATTCAAGATTAAGATTTCAGGATGTTCAATGATTGGCATGGCATGGACTAGAGAAGTGGACCCCTCAAAATGCTAAGGACAAGGATTGGCAAAAGATCAAGACTCTACATTTTTGGTTTAGTGATCCAAGATCACATTGAGTCCATAGGAAAGCCAATACTATTAAAAGGGGATGAGGTGTTGCTTAATGGTCTTTTTGCTCAAGTGCTTAGTGACAGTATTCCTAAACCCTCAACCACTCTCTCTACCCAAATATGTCCTAAACCTAAAGTCCAACTCGGCCCCACCGAAATTTCCAATCCGGCCCCACCGAGTTCATCCAAGACTTAGCCACTGCCAAAACCCTAACAAATCGGATCCACCGAAATGGATCTCGGTCCCACCGAGATGGCCTTGCCAACTCTCTGTAATCGGTTGCATTCACTTCGGTCTCACCGAGTTATGCATATCGGTCTCACCGAGATGGCTTGCCAACTCTCTGTTGCCTTATTGCTTCTCTTCGGTCCTACCGAGTTGATGCAATCGGTGCCACCGAGATGAGGATTGCCCTAAGCCATTGCACTTCGGTCCATCCGAGTTGTTCGTATCGGTCCCACCGAGATTCCTAAAGTTCATATCTTTTACATAGTTCGGTGCTACCGAGATGATCGTTTCGGTGCCACCGAGTTGGGTCAAAAGTGTGTAACGGTTGGATTTTGTGTGGAGGCTATATATATCCCTCCACCCCATCCTTCTCAGTAAGGAGAGCCATCAGAACGTGCCTACACTTCCACCATTCATTTTCTGAGAGAGAACCACCTACTCATGTGTTGAGATCAAGATATTCCATTCCTATCATTTGAACCATGATCTCTAGCCTTTCCCAAGTTGCTTTCCACTCAAATCCTTCTTCCACCATAGCCAAATCTGTGAGGAGTGTTTGAGTGTTGGGGAACGCAGCAGAAAACAAAAATTTTCCGACCTACGTACCAGCCCAGGATCACTATGGAGACTGCATACAAGGTTTGATCTTTTTCGTTACCGACTCATAGCGCAGCGGAAGTAGAGTCGATGACGAACGGCGGTGCAGATCCCCGCAGCTAGGATTTACAACCTCCCAACCGCGAGGATGTACTCCCACGTCAGCTCACCGGACGGATCTCCGGGCAGCCCTTCGGGAGGCATCGGGACAGTCCCTCGGATAGTCCCACCGGACGGATCCTCGGACAGCCCTTCGGGAGGCCCCTGGACAGTCCCTCGGATAGTCCCACCGGACGGATCCTCGGACAGCCCTCCGGGAGGCCTCTGGACAGTCCTTCGGATAGTCCCACTGGACGGATCCTCGGACAGCCCTCCGGGAGGCCTCACGGACAGCCCTTCGGGCGGGTCACTCGGACAACCCTTCGGGAGGACACCCGAAACTCAAACTGTAACTCGGACAGCCCTTCGGGAGGCACTCTCGAACTAAGACCGAAACTACGATCTCTCTACAGAGTTGCACACATACGGTGTCATCTATCCGGCAGGGCTTCGCCGTCCAGAACTAGTTCCCACCGGAACCCAGACAGCCTTTCGGCTCTACGAAACTATTTCGCTGGGAGGGAGAGAGAAGCCAGAAATGTCATGGCATGTGTATGTGAGAGCAAGGATGAAGCATATGGGGCTGCCTCCTCCCCTCTATTTATAGGAAAAACAAGGGGTAGGATGGGCATATCCAAAATGCCATGTCATCCCAAAATATCTTGGGAAGATATTTGTGGAAAGCCAACTTCCAACCATATCCATAAATCTGATTTCACTATTCACGACGACATTTTTCAGCGTCCGGTCGAACTGAAAATATTTATGTGGGCTTAGAACAATTCCAGTACCCACTAAAATAAGTTTCAATGCGATCCGGAACAATTCCGGTTTAGTGATTTTCATCTGCGAAAAGCATCTGAAGCGGTTTCGGCAGCTCCGGAACATTTCCGGTTTTCATCCCGGAAAATTCCAGAAAGTTTCCAGAACGATTCTGGCACCCTCCAAGAATTATCAGGCATGTGTCGAAACCAATCTGACTTTATGGTATCCTCTGAAACAACTTTTCAGTTTTACCGGAACTATTCCGATATCCTCTCCGGAACGTTTCCGTTTCGTCCGAAACTTTTTCGGTGAATTTCTCTCAGACTCCCCGTCTAGTATTCAGCAGATAGATGACCCTTAAGCGTGTGACCCTATAGGTTCGGTGAAGTATAGACATGACCCGGAACACTTTCCGATCAATGATCAACATCGGAGCCGTGGACACCCATATTGACCCCCTATACCCACACGAATGAATATTCGAGTGAACCTCCAGTTGCCGTGTGCTATTCCTGTTGCTTCGCGATATGTTACAAATACCCGAGGTGAGAAAACATCGGCATCCTCGTGGATCAACACTTGTCCACAATGCCAGTTACCTCGTTACCGGTTTTGTTCTCTTTTCTCGTTTCTGTGTTCCGGCATCCCTGTGATCAAATCACACTTGTGTCTGGCCAGACGATGATGGATACCGTAACACCGAGAGGGCCCAGAGATATCTCTCCATCGTCGGAGGAGCAAATCCCAATCTTGAGCTATCAAGTTACTTAACATACTTTTCCATGGACCCGTAAGCCGCCGTAATAGCCACCCATTTACGGATGACGTTTAACAAACCCCAAAGTTCATGAAGCAAGCATGAAGAAACTCGACACTCTCATGGTCTAAGGAATTATGCAAACATTAACTTCTCTGTGTTATTAACCATTAACTTATGACGAATGAATCTCATAGCATAACATCAATCGGGTCGATTCAACACAAGTGTTCTACTAACATTGTGCCCACAAAGTTGCCGACAAAGTCATGCCCATGATCAAGAAAACAGAACCATCATGCAACACTTGAGCTAGTCTTAGAGGCCAGACTAGGAATACATTTTACCGTTTATTATTCCACACGTGCATATGAGTCTTCCTTCAAGCCTCGTGGTTATTGCAGACTCGAGAACCATAGCAGTTATAGCATGGAACATAAACATAATTATGAGCACGGAGATAAATAATAACTTTTATCATTGCCTCTTGGGCATATCTCCTACAGACTCCCACTTGCACTAGAGTCAATGATCTAGTCAATGCTAATGCACTTTACACCTATGGCATACCGGTGTAAATTATGCATCGCATGTGGTATAGCCTGATGTCCAACGGATCTGACAACTTCAGTTCTGTGTGTATCTTTGCATGTCCTCGCGTTTTCACGCTTTCACAAAATTCATATTTTGTGTTTACTTGGCCTCGTATATATGTGAATCATTGGTCAAACCTTGATTCCTATGACTGAGCTATGGAGCAACTATCTTCAATAGTGTTCCATTGAGCAAAGCCATTTTGGAATCATACTAAGTTCATGAATGAACTATATGATTCAACATCTTCTTTGTCGCTTCTAAAGCGTCAACATACTTAGCCATTTGTTATAGAATTCGCCACAGTAACCTGTTTAGAACAATTCCAACTTACCGTGCCACCATATTGTGTATTACACAAAACCCTCAAATTCAATCGAAAATCGCATGGAGAAATGATGAAGACTGTATCGATGTAACCTTTTACAACGAACTCTTCATAATCTCCGCTTGCGAGAAAACATGTCATCAGTGCTACTTTAGTACTCAATGACCCTTTTTCACTGTTGTCCCACGATCAGTACTTTTGATCACTTTGGTATCTATACTCACAACAACTTTTGGAGTATTGGACATATCTGGTTGTTTTACATACCATGGAATACATGATTAATCCAAACACGAAAGTGTGTGGAATCTCCATCATGTATTTCGCTCATCAGTGTTTTGAGACACTGAGTCTTTGCAAGAACCCTTTCCATGTGACTTCGGCAAGAATCACTCCTTGGCGGTTTAATGCTAAAATGTTTTAGCATCTTGTCAATATGTATTTTGCTTAGCCCCATTAGGTAAATCTATCTCCATAGATCATCATGCCTAATATCAAGGCTGTTTAGCCCAAGCACTTCATCGAAAAACTATTTTTAAATGAAGTCCTAATTCGTGTCAAGAAATTTATTTCCAATTTAACAATGTGTCAGGCACACAAGGTTTTTAGAAATATCATTATGCTCCCACTTACTTTCTTGAAACCACAAGCATCTTCGTTACCCATTTGATGAAGTCAAACTCTTTTGACCATTTCATCAAAAACGAAGATTCCAACTCCACTTTGCTCTCTTCTGTCCATTGCTGGAACTCTGAAGTTTGCATACTTACTAGCATCCTCTAGATCGACAAATTACTTTGGACTGTATCACATACAAGTCCTAGGTTTCATTTCCATCAGATGGAAATCCTTTTGTCATCTATGTTTCATATCTCATGATTGAAATATGTATTAATTGCTAGTTCAACCCGAACCGTCTTTAAGCTTCGCTACGGTGAGACAATCTCATCGTAGTCAACTCCTTGAACTTTTTATTGCAACAAGTCGAGCTTTATGGATAAAACATTTTATCCGTATCAGTCTTTAGTTCCATAAATATTCGTTAGACTCTAAGTCTTCCGAAAGGTGTATCAAGATTTTAATCTTGAATCACTTATATGGAAACTATCTCGGATTGTATTGGCATTTAGCCAATTCTGGAGTCAGGGCCCATCAATGCTTCCTTGTGTATTGTAGGTATACTGTTGTCTAACAACAATATCTCGTTTGCGCACCTGATAGGTTTGCACGAGCTTTGCCTACGTGGTTCAGCTGCAAGTTCGACCGAAGTCCACACATTTTATTGTAGAGACTTCCGTATCAGTCGTAGTAGGAAACTCTGGAATCACTTCCAAGGTTCCTTTCCTTTGATCTGATGACGAAGATACTGTTTATCTCGTCGAGTTGCACTGTCCTCCCACTCATCTTTTTGCAAGAAACATTTTCTTTCAAAATTGTACCGTTCTTTGTGGCAAACCTTTTGCCTCGGTATCGTGGTGGAGGAATTCCCAATTACTTGGGATAACCTACAAAGTAGTTCTTGTCTGATTTGGAATAGGTTTGTAACCTTTTACACAAGCCCCATATTCCAAATGTTAAGGAAAGACCAAGCATGGTTGGGCGTACCATACCATGGCGTCATTTCAACAGACCTGATGGCGCTCTTTTCAGTGTAAAAGCCGTAGTCACTAAAGCATTACTTTAAAAGAGATAATGGCAAATTGATTTATGTCATCTTTGATCTTACCATGTCGAAAATGGTTTGATTACATCTTCATGGACGTACCACTCTCAGTGGAGTTCCGGGAGGTGTAAGTTATGAAACTCTTTTCACAACTCATCAGACATTCGCTAAACTTGTAACTCAAATATTCCTTTCCGCAATCCAATTGCAGAAACATAATTTTCTTGTTACAATAATTTCTACTTCATTTTTGAAAACCTTATGAATGAATTCAAAAGATCCAGACTTACGTCTCATCAAGTAAATATCCATATATCCACTTGAGTCATTCTGAAGATAGATAAATCCACTGCCAGCAACAACATTTATTGGACTACACACATCAAAATGTATGATCACCAATAAGTTTGTTGCTCGTTCCTTATGGCCTGTGAACGGTATTTCAGTCACTTCACTTTTCGGAGAAAAGTTGCAAGTGTCAGATGATTCAAAATCAAACGACTTCAAAATCCATCATAATGGAATTTTCCATGCGGGTTTCTCCAATGTGACCAAATGCAGTGCCACACATGTGTGGTATTCTCTTTAGTCTTGTGACATTTAGCGTCAGTGTTATGGATGTATCATATTACCATCAATATTCATAACATACGTTCCATCGCTGTGGAAGCATGGCCCTTATGTTATTCATGATTCCGAACAACAATTGTTCTTTCATGAACAACACTCTTGCAACAAACATTATGCAAATAGGCTAGAGTGTACAAAACTCTAAAATGAATTATGAAAGTAAATACAGAGGTAAAGTATTATTATCAATATTCATAACATACATCTCATTCATAATGAAAGTATGGCCCTTATGTTATTCATAACATCGAACATCAAAAGTTCTCTTATGAACAACCTTCTTGCAATATACCTTATGCAAAGGGCTAGAGTGTGTAAAACTCTATAATGAATTTTGAAAAATAATACAGACAGAAATACACCGATGGAAGGTATAGTAACATTTACTATATTCCCAGCGCGTATCTAAACCTCACTCCGGCAAGTCCTTTTAGGCCGTAGTAGTTCTTGCATCGAGTTGCAACGGAATGCAATCGAGCGGGTATCTCTGTGATCAACTCACAATACCCAAGAATCAGTGATTAACAGGTTTAATCATAATTCCCAAGAACTATTTCTTTGACCAGCCTTCAACACATCAATAACTTGTATGACATTCATACATGAGCTGGATATTCCAGTCTTCACTCTATTTGCCTTTATACTTCTAACAGTTTAACTTTCAGTATTTCTTCTATCTCAGAAGAAGCATCCAACTTAAGAGTGGCGTTAGCCCCGGATTTCCTAGGCGTGAAAGTCTCACTAACACCCTTCGGACATTTCCTTTAAGTTGTTTGTTTTATTCACCTTCATCATATGACAGGCGTTCTACTGGATCCCTCTGTTATTAGTCAAATGCATAGTAAACACCTTTTACTAACAGTTTGCAAAACAAACCTTGCTTTGGATATCCCATATCTTTTAGCCTTTGTTTGTGTCTGAAAAATGATTTTCAGTTCCATGAATATCACATAGCTATCCCAAACTTTTGAAGTCCGGGTTTCATGGAAGCAAACATATTGCACTTGACCGTAACGGAATTTTAGCTTTTGGATCAAAGGACGAGAGTCTCATTATCCATAGCATTAGCGGGAGAATACTAAAAGCATGCGATAGGACAAAGTCCTTCTCGGCACTCTTGAGGACAATCCTCACATTACGTTTACCAACCGTAAAGATTTAACCAGATATTTAACAGCTAATTCAAATTTAACAGGGAAGGTGGAAATGCGAGCCATTATTCTACAACTATCATGCAAATAACACTTAGACAGTGTTCATAATTAATTGCACTGAGAATTAAAAGAATTAATTCTACAGTGCGCTCCCACTCAAATCAATATCTCTCATAATTGATTGTGAGTGATACAAGACCCGCATTTAAATTGTTCGCCATTGGTGTAACACCACTGATGACGAAAATCTCAACCGGTAGGCCAACTTGCCAATCACATCTCTATGTGACTCTTGTTCATCTTTCGATGCGTGTGTTCCGAGCTCATGACGGTCATGCCTGAACGTCAAGACAACCAAGTGATCTCGCTGCGAGGTCTCAACTCACCCGCCTCACACTTCTCTAATCGTTCGTACCCGTGTGACACGGCGCACCCCGAAAAGATAGGTGCCGTGACGGTGCTACACTTGGGAGAACACTAACTACTTGATATTTTTGTGAGAGATCACCCTAATAAAAAGCGACTACCGCGCAATCAAGAAGGGTGCATCATAAGGGATAAACATCTCAGGCAATTCATAATAGCATGATACGGTATAGCCCTTTCTGACGGAGAAGTCTTTCATTTCTTCGTCTTCGGCATTCGCGTTGGTGTTCACCTTCGCGAAGATTGCCACCACCTTGTCGATGCACCAGATAATATTGCTATCTCTATAGCTAATAAAATAAGTGCATTACTTAAGGTTGACACGCAGGTCATTAAAGTGACAATCATATGGCTCCAGCCATCATGCCGAATCATGACACGCAGGTCATGTTAACAAATTTACATCATATAGTCATCTCATACATAATCAAATTAATATGAGCACTGCTATACCACATCACATGCACATGCAAACCATCCTGCAAAACCAAGTTAGACGCCTCTAATCGGTTTATGCAAAATTTCATTTTACGTGGCTTCTAAGGTTTCGAACAAACCGAAGCTACCTACGTATTATCATCAAGTATGATAATTCAGGTCGCTAGATTAACATTCCAGGGTGTATGAAACACGAGATAATAAAATCTCAAGCCCCATACTAAACTTCGTCATACGCGTGACCCCCGTGCAGATCATATCTGCATTGCCCTTTTGTCTGCAAAATTTCATTTTTCTTTTTAACTATGGTGGAATTCAATGAACTGTTAGCACTTCGTTGATCAATCAGGATCGCAGATTGCCAGAACATTGAAACTCCACCATACTGTTATCAAGATCAGAAATATGCAAATTCCAGGGAAGCAACAAGAACATCGGGTAACAGATTTCATCTGCTACCTGCACAAATAATTTTCAGTAATAGAACTCATCTACTACCTAATTATATTGTGCAATACCCATACATCTCTATGTATTCTAGATCGCAACCTGCATCTACGCATAGCACGGCTCTTGATGCCACTGTTGGGGAACGCAGCAGAAAACAAAAATTTTCCGACCTACGTACCAGCCCAGGATCACTATGGAGACTGCATACAAGGTTTGATCTTTTTCGTTACCGACTCGTAGCGCAGCGGAAGTAGAGTCGATGACGAACGGCGGTGCAGATCCCCGCAGCTAGGATTTACAACCTCCCAACCGCGAGGATGTACTCCCACGTCAGCTCACCGGACGGATCTCCGGGCAGCCCTTCGGGAGGCATCGGGACAGTCCCTCGGATAGTCCCACCGGACGGATCCTCGGATAGCCCTTCGGGAGGCCCCTGGACAGTCCCTCGGATAGTCCCACCGGACGGATCCTCGGACAGCCCTTCGGGAGGCCCCTGGACAGTCCCTCGGATAGTCCCACCGGACGGATCCTCGGACAGCCCTCCGGGAGGCCTCTGGACAGTCCTTCGGATAGTCCCACCGGACGGATCCTCGGACAGCCCTCCGGGAGGCCTCACGGACAGCCCTTCGGGCGGGTCACTCGGACAACCCTTCGGGAGGACACCCGAAACTCAAACTGTAACTCGGACAGCCCTTCGGGAGGCACTCTCGAACTAAGACCGAAACTACGATCTCTCTACAGAGTTGCACACATACGGTGTCATCTATCCGGCAGGGCTTCGCCGTCCAGAACTAGTTCCCACCGGAACCCAGACAGCCTTTCGGCTCTACGAAACTATTTCGCTGGGAGGGAGAGAGAAGCCAGAAATGTCATGGCATGTGTATGTGAGAGCAAGGATGAAGCATATGGGGCTGCCTCCTCCCCTCTATTTATAGGAAAAACAAGGGGTAGGATGGGCATATCCAAAATGCCATGTCATCCCAAAATATCTTGGGAAGATATTTGTGGAAAGCCAACTTCCAACCATATCCATAAATCTGATTTCACTATTCACGACGACATTTTTCAGCGTCCGGTCGAACTGAAAATATTTATGTGGGCTTAGAACAATTCCAGTACCCACTAAAATAAGTTTCAATGCGATCCGGAACAATTCCGGTTTAGTGATTTTCATCTGCGAAAAGCATCTGAAGCGGTTTCGGCAGCTCCGGAACATTTCCGGTTTTCATCCCGGAAAATTCCAGAAAGTTTCCAGAACGATTCTGGCACCCTCCAAGAATTATCAGGCATGTGTCGAAACCAATCTGACTTTATGGTATCCTCTGAAACAACTTTTTAGTTTTACCAGAACTATTCCGATATCCTCTCCGGAACGTTTCCGTTTCGTCCGAAACTTTTTCGGTGAATTTCTCTCAGACTCCCCGTCTAGTATTCAGCAGATAGATGACCCTTAAGCGTGTGACCCTATAGGTTCGGTGAAGTATAGACATGACCCGGAACACTTTCCGATCAATGATCAACATCGGAGCCGTGGACACCCATATTGACCCCCTATACCCACACGAATGAATATTCAAGTGAACCTCCAGTTGCCGTGTGCTATTCCTGTTGCTTCGCGATATGTTACAAATACCCGAGGTGAGAAAACATCGGCATCCTCGTGGATCAACACTTGTCCACAATGCCAGTTACCTCGTTACCGGTTTTGTTCTCTTTTCTCGTTTCTGTGTTCCGGCATCCCTGTGATCAAATCACACTTGTGTCTGGCCAGACGATGATGGATACCGTAACACCGAGAGGGCCCAGAGATATCTCTCCATCGTCGGAGGAGCAAATCCCAATCTTGAGCTATCAAGTTACTTAACATACTTTTCCATGGACCCGTAAGCCGCCGTAATAGCCACCCATTTACGGATGACGTTTAACAAACCCCAAAGTTCATGAAGCAAGCATGAAGAAACTCGACACTCTCATGGTCTAAGGAATTATGCAAACATTAACTTCTCTGTGTTATTAACCATTAACTTATGACGAATGAATCTCATAGCATAACATCAATCGGGTCGATTCAACACAAGTGTTCTACTAACATTGTGCCCACAAAGTTGCCGACATAGTCATGCCCATGATCAGGAAAACAGAACCATCATGCAACACTTGAGCTAGTCTTAGAGGCCAGACTAGGAATACATTTTACCGTTTATTATTCCACACGTGCATATGAGTCTTCCTTCAAGCCTCGTGGTTATTGCAGACTCGAGAACCATAGCAGTTATAGCATGGAACATAAACATAATTATGAGCACGGAGATAAATAATAACTTTTATCATTGCCTCTTGGGCATATCTCCTACATTGAGTGCTGGGAAGACTATCATTTGAAGCACAAGAGCAAGGAGTTCATCAACAACACACCGTCTATTACCTTTTGGAGAGTGGTGTCTCCTAGATTGGTTAGGTGTCACTTGGGAGCCTCCAACCAGATGTGGAGTTGAACCAAGAAGTTTGTAAGGGCAAGGAGATCGCCTACTTCGTGAAGATCTACCCCGAGTGAGGCTAGTCCTTCGTGGACGTAAGCCATGGTGGAATAGACAAGGTTGCTTCTTCGTGGACCCTTCGTGGGTGGAGCCCTCCGTGGACTCGCGCAGCCGTTACCCTTCGTGGGTTGAAGTCTCCATCAACGTGGACGTACGATAGCACCACCTATCGGAACCACGCCAAAAACCACCGTGTCTTCATTGCGTTTGAAATCTCCAATCCCTCCTTTACATACATATGCAATTGCTTACATTCCGCTGCTATACTCTTAGAATTGCATGTGTAGGGTGATGCTTGACATGTACTATTGCTAAAATCTGCCCACAACTAAAATTGGGAAAATGTTAGGTTTTATTTGGTCAAGTAGTCTAATCACCCCCCCCTCTAGACATACTTTCGATCCTACACGAAGTCAACAGCAGCAAGCACATTCTGGCTTGTGTAGTGCTTCCTCCCCCTGTATGATGCAGATTGTGACCTCGGCACTTTGGCAGTGACATGAGTACCATCTATTGCCCCAATGCAATCCTGGAATGGTAAATGAAGATTGTGTTAGTGTAGGAGATATGCCCTAGAGGCAGTAATAACAGTTATTTTGTATCTCCAAGTTTGTAATGAATGTTTATGTTCCATACTATAACGGCAATGATTCTCGAGTCTACAATGTCCATGAGGCTCGGAGGAAAACTCATGTGCACGTGTGGAATAATAAACCGAAAAATGTATTCCTAGTCATGCCTCTAAGACTAGCTCAAGTATTGCATGATGATCCTGTTTTCCTGATCATGGGCATGACTATGCCAGCAATTTTGAGGGCACAATGTTAGAAGAACATTTGTGTTGAATCGACCCGAATTGATGTTATGCTATGAGATACATTCGTCACAAGTTAATGGTTAATAACACAGAGAAAGTTAACATTTGCATAATTCCTTTGACCATGAGAGTATCGAGTTCCTTCGTACTTGCTTCGTGAACTTTGGGGTTTGTTAAACGTCATCTGTAACAGGGTGGCTATTACAGCGGCTTACGGGTTCACGGAAAAGTATGGCAAGTAACTTGATAGCTCAAGATTGGGATTTGCTCCTCCGACGATGGAGAGATATTCTTTGGGCCCTCTCGGTGTTACGGTATCCATCATTGTCTGACCAGACACATTGTGATTTGATCACAGGGATGCCGGAACACGGGAACGAGAAAAGAGAACAAAACCGGTAACGAGGTAATTGGCATAGTGGACAAGTTGTTGATCCACGGGGATGCCGATAAATCTCACCTCGGGTGTTTGTAACATATCGCGAAGTAAAAGGAATAGCACACGGCAACTGGAGGTTCACTCGAATATTTATTCGTGTGGGTATAGGGGTCAATATGGGTGTCCACGGCTCCGATGTTGATCATTGATCGGAAAGTGTTCCGGCCATGTCTATACTTCACCGAACCTATAGGGTCACATGCTTAAGGGTCATCTATCTGCTGAATACTAGACATGGAGTCTGAAAGAAAGTCACCGAAAAAGTTTCGGAGACAACGGAAGAGTTCCGGAGAGAGAACACCAGAATAGTTTCGGTAAAACCAAAAAATTGTTTCGGAGTATATCATTAAGTCAAAATGGTTTCGGCACATGCCTGGAAATTCTTGGAGGGTGCCAGAATTGTTCTGGGAACTTCTGGGGTTTTTCCGGAGAAAAAACCGGAAATGTTCCGGAGCTGCCGGAACCGCTTTGGTTGCTTTTCGCTGATAAAAATCACTGATCCGGAATTGTTTCGGAACGCGTCCAAAATTATTTTAGTGGGTACTGGAAATGTTCTAAGACCTACAGAAATATTTTCGGATTTAACGGTCGCGGAAAAATGTTTCCGTGAATAGTGAAAAGCACTTTTTGGTTACTTTTTGGAAAGCCACCTTTTTGGGCTTTTTCCCAAAAGATCTAGAGGGGATGACATGGAAGGATGAGACCCCATTTTGGGGGGCCCCACTAGTGTGGCCGGCCAAGGGTGGAGCTCCTCCATGGAGCTCCACTTGCCTCCCCATTTTGCCCTTATGTGTGACATATAGCTTGGGCATTTTGGTATTTCCATGCCCCCTCTACCCCTTGGGTTTTTCTATAAATAGAGGTGGAGAGGAGCTCTCCACACTCACTCTTGCTCACATACAAATGCCATGCATGATTTGGCCTTCTCTCTCCCTCCCCGCGAAATAGTTTCGTAGAGTCGAAAGGCTGTCTGGGTTCCGGTGAGAACTAGTTCTGGACGGCGAAACCCTGCCGAATAGCTGACACCATATGTGTGCAACCCCGTAGAGAGGTCGTAGGTTCGATCTTTTGCCCGAGGGGCTGTTCGAGGGTCCTCCCGAAGGGCTGTCCGAGTTACCGTTCGAGCTTCGAGGGTCCTCCCGAAGGGCTGTCCGTGACATCGTCCGGGGGACTGTCCGACCGCCTCCCGAAGGGTTGTCCGACGAGAGAGTTCATCCTTGCGGTTGGGAGGTTGTAAATCCTAGCTGCGGGGATCTGCACCGACGATCTGCATCGACTCTACTTCCGCTGCGCTACGAGTCGGTAATGATCAGATCAAACCTTGTATGCCATCTCCATAGTGATCCTAGGCGTGCTCGCTGTACCGAATTTTTTTGTTTTCTGTCGCGTTCTACTATAATCGGGCCGGCCCATTCGCCCATGATTAAAGGAAAAAGATTAGGAAAAGGGGAGAAGGAGGGATAGATCCCTAGTCTCTATAGAGATGGCCGGCGCTGCTAGCCACTCCGTCCACGTCCCGTTCGTGGTAAGTAGTAGGGACACGACCTACTTGAGGCGATTCGAGCCGGTTTTTTTCTTTTCTTTTCTTTTTTCTTCTCTGTTTTTTCATTCTTTTTTGCATTTGTTACTTCAGTTTTCTTTTTCATTTCTTTTTTTTAGTTTATTTTTTCTTTTTTAGTTTTCATTTTTTTGGTTTTCTTTGTTTCTTTTGAGTTTCATTCTACATTTCTTAATATGTCAACAACATTTTTCTAATACACGTTTAACATTTTTTCAACACAAATTTAATATTTATTAAATACATGGTCAACATTTCTCTATACACATTTTCAAATGCTTGATTAAGAATTTTGCAATACAAGATTAACATTTTTTTAATACATGATCAATATTTTTCCTATACACACTTTTACTCCTTTTCATATTCCTGATTAACATTTTTCAAATAAAAAATTAAAATTTTCGTATTCATGGTGAACATTTTTTCAATGCACATTTAATATTTTTCAAATGCTTGATTAACATTTTTAAATGCAATATTAACATTTTTTTTAATACAAGGTCAATATTTTTTATAAACACATTTAGCATTTTCATAGGCTTGATTAACATTTTTCAAATAATTATTCAACATTTTTTCAAATGGTTAATTAACATTTTTTCAAATTTTAGACACATGGTTGACATTTTTTCAAATACTTAATTAACATTTTTTTTAAAAAAATCATAAGTTTTTTAATACATGGTTGACATTTTTTCTATACGCATTTAACATTTTTTCAAATTTTAGATTAACATTTTTGAAATACTTGTTCAACACTTTTTTAAATGCTGGATAACAGTTTTATATACATGATCAAAAAAAATTCATCATTTTTTTATTACACGGTCAACATTTTTTATGTATACATATACATTTTTCAAATGATTGATTAATATTTCTCAAATACTTGTTCAACATTTTTTCAAATGCTTTATTAAATCACTTTAAATACATGACGAATTTTTTTCGTACATATTTTATTTTTTTGTATACATTTTTGTTATATGTGATAAACATTTTCACTATACACATTTATCATTTTTCAGATGGTTGGTCAACATTTTTCAAAAAATTTATGTAGAGTATTTTTTTGTAATATATTTATTTAGAACATTCGGAAGTATAAACAAAAGTTAAACAAGAAAGAAAAAAATAAATTCAGAAAATACTGTTCAAGCGCCTGGGCCGGCCAACTCGCGCCACCACCCTTCAGTGCGAGAGCGACTTGGCCCATTTTACCTCTGTTTCTACTTCCCGTTTTTCTTTCTTTTTCATTTTACGTTTTCTTTTTCTTTTTCCTTTTCTTTTTTTCCTTTTTCCTTTTATGTTTCTTTTCTGTTTTTATCTTTTGCCCTTTTCGTTTTTATTTTCCTTTTTTTCTTTTTTACTTTTGCAAACCATCTTTTAAATTTGTGAACAGTTTTTGAAATCGCGAATATTTTCATTTCTTGAACATTTTTTTTGGAATCATGAACATTTTTTACAAATTGCCGGACTGTTTTTTAAATTGTGAATATTTTTGGAATCCTGAACTTTTTTACATAATTGCGAGCATTTTTTCCCGGACAGTTTTTTAAATTATGAACATTTTTTTAAACTCATGATATATTGAACTGGCGAATATTTTTAGAAATTGATGTACATTTTTATATTTCGATGAACATTATTTGAAACGCATTAAATTTTTTTGGATGATGAATTTTTTCAACTGATGAATATTTCTCGAAATTTGGGAATAATTTTTGAAATTCGTGAACATGTTTTTTTTGAACATTTTTAGAAAATTCGTCAACATTATTTGAATTCTCACAATTTTGTTCAAATTGATGAACATTTTTTGGATACTCGAATATTGTTCAAAAACGTGAACATTTTTTGAATATGCACATTTTTTTAAATTACAAATAATTTTTAAACCCACGAACGTTTTATGATTTCTTGAATTTGTTTTTCAAAATTGGCAATTTTTAAAATTTCAGAACTTTTTATATGTCCTAAATTATTGAAAAAAGAAAAATAGAAAAGCAAAATTAAAAAACAGAGAGCCCGTACATGGGTCCGCCGAAGAGGGCGCGCTGGGAGAGCGTGGTGTGCGTGCTGCGTCTCATGTCAGCGCGCAGCGCACTGTACAGGAGGTCCCATTTGGCGCGTGACGCGCTGGCGAACCGAGTCGGTGAGCGGGGCTGGACGACCCCCAGTTCAAATATTTCGGAATTTTAAAAAGTTCCTAATATAAAAAAATGTTCCAGAAATCATACCCAGTTATCTTCTCTGATAAACTTTTGTGGGCTTTTTCTCGAACTCACTAGTGGTAACTGAGTGCACATATGATGTGATGAAACATATGTATTATTTTATTAATTCAAATATTCATGTTCATACAATCCAAGCTCATGAAAATATATTGCAGTCGATTCCAGTGGCAACACGCGGGGTGTCAATGTAGTTATCTCTATGAGCAACACCTCAATGAGACTGAGCAAACAGAAAGCTTGACATCCATAAAAAAGAAGCAATATTACCCACTCTGTAAAGAAATATAAGATCGTTTAGATCACTACTTTAGTGATCTATCGACTACTATGCTGAAGTAGTGAGTGACCTATTGATCCTCATTATGGGCACTAGAGTGGAACAAAATCAACGGAAACTGCAAAACAGAGAGATACATAGATAGAGTATAATCTGTTAAATCGTGAACACTTGACTCCTCCAGTGCTCACTGGTTGCACATTTTCCGAGAAATACTCTTCCATGCATGCTTTACTTGAGAGGATCATTGCTTCCAAATTCCAACAGGTCTTGAGGTAAGCAAACAGGCTCTTTGGGTGTGTTACTTTTCTCAACGCTTGCAACAGACTATGCTAATTAATCATGTAAATTCAGTTGATCATTCGGGCAGAGTAAGTGCTTAATCTCCTCCTCTTGCATGCTTTGCTTGATTTTGCCCGACTCGCGCCTCGTCGTGGGTAAAGTTCTGATCACAGACCTCTGCAGAGAGAAACATGGCATCGGAAATTTAGTTCCCCATAGGATGCTGCTTGAGAACATGGTTACTACCAGAATTCAACAGCTATGGTCAATAACAATCTGTTATTAGTTTACGGATAACATATGTAAATTCAGAAAGAAAAGAACCATACAACATCTTGGAGCTTAAGCACAACTGACTTTTCTACGTTCATGCTTCTTCCATAAAATCAGCTAATGCTACAAAAACATATGTGTGTCAGTGTGTATGATGATGCACCAAACGCTAGATGAGGACATGATGTAATTTAGCTAGTTACCTGCATTTTCATGGAGAAGACATATGTGCGTCAGTGTGTATGATGATGCACCAAACGCTAGATGAGGACATGATGTAATTTAGCTAGTTACCTGCATTTTCATGGAGAAGGTCTTCTCCCTTGCGAGCTCCCAATTTCCTTCCATGGGACAACGGGCTGCTCCCAGGGATAGTTTGGATACCCGATTCCCGATCAGCTACCGAAGTTTCTGCCCCATCACCTCCTGCACTGCTGCTGCAGCCACGCGGTATAAAATGCTGAATCCAGGGGCTTTCAGGCAGGCGCCGTTTGGGCCGGGCTTGAGCACAAGCATTGGTCCTCCTCTCAAATTTGAGTTTCCTCCATACTCCACACTGGAGAACCTTGAACCCACTGGTACCCGAATCTTTCTTTTTGGCATCGTGGCCGTGGTTGTGGACTTGATCAGTTTTGGGAGGAGAAGGGCTCGAAGGCCCCGGCTCCACTGCATTGATCAATAAACCCAGGTGTTTGTACAGTTGATCATGGACGAAAGAAGCTTCCAGGGACCTTATATACATCGCGTGCCTCTCATCCGTCCAGCCCGCCGACATCAAGTTTGTAATCTGGTTACCCTGTGAAAGAAAGAACAATCGAACATCGCACGGAGCTGTCAACCATAGCAATGGAAACACAAACCTAGTGACCACTGATCAACACATACAAAAAATAAAATGGGGAAGAAGAGCAGGTGGCGGGTTAGTTGTTACCTGGGCAATGCTGTCGGCCGCCTTGACCGATGGATCCCGGTATACTTGACCCCTCTGAGCAGAAAGAACTGATGACTGGATGGATCTGGGATTCGGCCGGGAGTGGGATAGAAATAGTAGCAGTGCAACGAATGGAAGCAAGCAGAGGATGAATGAATGAGCCGCACAGACGTATGCGATGCCATTTCTGCAGATATTAAGGGAGGGGAGTGAGGCAAAAGCGGCGCCTACCTAGGTGTCTGGCCTTTTTCCGGCGCGACGGGGAAATATCTCCCGGTCGCGCGCGCGCCCAGATATTCTATTGGCGCCAGAAGATGTGCGTGCCGCGGGAAGGAGGAGACGAGAGTGGAAGGGAGCTGCGTGCGCTTTAGAGCATCCAGGGGGTTGCTTTTCATCCTCGACGGCGACGCAACGACATGCCAACTTCTCGGCCTTTTCGTTGCGTACGACAACGACATGGCATTAGATTTGAAATTTCTGGTTTCCTTTTTATAGTTTTGGAATTTCATAAAAAAATACTAATTAAAAAAAATCCTCAACACTTGCGAGTCCGGTACCCTTTGTGCTAGCTTTCTCATGCGGTTACATGGATGCGCCATTTTTTTTGCAAGATGACATATGGGTCGACGTGTGCTTATGTGCACCAGGGACCAAGGTAGGCTATGCGTACAAATGCTACAGCTACGGGCATTTGCTTACTGGTTCAAGTTTACGGAAAGATTCTCCGGAAAGAGGTGGCACTAAATACTTGGCCCGATGGAAATCAGGTGGGCCCAGAGAGAAAAATCAGCGAGTTATTGGTGGACAACGTCCCGTAACCAGCATCCGTAAGTCTAGCGTCAACGCCTCACGTCTTCCGGCACTGACGAGCACGAAAAAAGGGTGTGGCGTACTATTTCTTCTGATGCAAAATCAAAATAATTATGCACACACACTATCATTGCACATTAATATTTTTATTTGATACTCCTTCCGTTCGCTATAATATAACATTTTGAATATTTTAATATGGACTACATACGAACATAAATTAGTGAACAAACACATTAAAACACGTCTATATACAACCGATTTAGAAAAAATAGAACATCTTATATCAGTGAACGGTGGCATCTTATATACCCCCTCCTTTTCCTTCCTTCCTGGAGTGGTGTTGGCATGTTGCCGAGCACCTAGCAGGCGCGCGCGAGTGGAGGCAAGCAGGAGGGGTTGACTACCAAGCCCCAGCCGAGGTGGGTCGCCGCCGGGAGCTGATGCGTTGCCGACGGCAGAGATATGTGCAACCCATCCCTCTTCCCCCGTCGTGGCCGCCATGCCTTCACCACTCCCTCTTGCTCGTCACCGACAACCCGCCCGCCCCATGCTGCTCTTGCTCGCCACTGTGGTTGCGTACTTGGCTACAACAGGAACTGCTGGTCGCCGGCGTTGTACTAGTGCTGGTGCTGCTCTCAGCTCCCTCGGGGAGAGACCTCAGTCGGGCTCTCAGCGCCCTCAGGGAGCCTTGATACACGCCGGGGCGCAGCAGGGCCACGGCCACCACGCCGGCCGTCGGCCATGGCCTCGATGCGGGAGTGCGGCATCTTCGCCACGGCCACCACGCCGGCCGTCAATCTTGACGGCGAGCTGGCTGCACGGGAGAGGATGATGGCGGCACCTCCTGCGCGCAGCGCATCGGGAGAGCTTGGCCCCGGAGCGCCATGCCCCGCGCAGCCGGTGTACGGCGCTGCTGCATCTTCTACTCTCCCCGCACTGCTCTTCTCTAGCGCCATCTGCTGCGTAGACGCGTCCGGGCTCGGGCTCGCCACACACCAGCTCCTCCCGAACGCACCGCATCGGGCGAGCTCGGCCCCGGAGCGCCATGCCCGCGCAGCCGGCGTATGGCGCCGCTGCAACTTCTCCTCTCCCTAGCTACTGCTACTTCTTCTCTTCTCGCTAGCTGCTCTGCTGCTCTCACTGTTGGTCGCGCTGCCATTCCTCAACAGCCATGGGAGGGATGAGATGGAGCAAGGAGGAAGAAGGTGCGGGAGAGATGATGACATGTGGGCCCTGCGCCATCCTAACAGGTGAACAAACGGTGTGAGATGGCCGTCTCCCCCCACCGTTATCCCACGCCACGTGTCCCTGATGGATGGGCCCCGCTGTCAGTTTTTTTTGTCAAAACATGGTCAAGTGTCGGTTTTAGTGCATTTAGCAAACAATTCCTCAAAATCGGTGTTTTCGGCAAACTTTTATGAAAATGGTGGTTTTTGGCACTATCGGACGCAATTGTGGTGGTTTTTGGCAATTTACCCTGGGAGAAGAGGGCGGGACGTCTACGACGGTCGCGATGGCTGTGCCAGCTGCTCGTCGTCGACTCCTCGTCAAGCCATGGCTTGGACCGCTGCCGCTGCCGAGGATCTCGCCTCCTCGGCTGCTCGACGATCTTCTGCCATCCTCCCCTCGGTGGGTCTCGGCAGTTCGACAGGCGGCACCGTCTGGCTACATGGTGACTGCGGCAAGATCAGATCGAGCAGGTTCTCCCGGCGTTCATACTTTGGCCGCTCAGACTCAGTCGGCGCGTCCGCTTCGGACGACGAATCTCCATCGTCTACTCGGGCACTTGTGGAATCATTCGTACGCGTCGGGTAATATCAGCTCGCAGCATTCGTTCGCTGCCGTAGTCGCCAACTCTCCTCCGCCTCCACTCTTGATGCCGTGCCGCGACATCCAGTCGGCCACACCGCCGGGAACTGCTCAGGGCTCCAGCTCCAGTCAGCCCCTGCTCCAACCCCCGTAGCCTACGTCACCATGCCGGTGGGAGGAGCTCCCGGTTCGTGCCTGGAGTTTACTAGCCGTTGCCAATATGGTCGGTTGCCTTCTTATGACGTGGAAAACAAGACAGGAGTTGTGTACAATGGTATTGTACAACAATTTAATTTGGAAAATGGATGTAGCACAGCTTGGTAGTGGTTTGTTTTGGGTACAAAATGTCATAAGAAATCCTCACTTTTCCAAGACAGAAGAGAAGCAAGCAACATATTGAGGGATTGGCCGGGGCTTGCACAAACATAGGAGAATGTGGTTTAATTCGATACAACACAAAAAAGCTTACCAGCACCATAGATGGGGCACCAAAGTTCTTCCTCACCGAGGCTGGTGTCTGCTATACCTGCCTCACCCGATGCCATCTCTCCTGCTTCGTCGCTGATGCAGGCTCCCCCGGGATGGCGGGGTCGCAAGCGGGTCATCGACGCCGCCAACGACTACACCACCATTCATGGGCGCCAGGGCTGAGGTGCAGTTCTCTCCGTTGTCTTCCTTCCCGTCGCCCTCGTTTACTCCACCACTCAAGCGCACCGGGGCTAAGGCCTCTGCCGTCGTCACCCCACTCCATTGAGGCGCAACAGACGCTACCTCGTCAGTGTTAATGGTGCGACAGCCACTATCGAGGACTCAATGAGTAGGGTCTTGTGTAGGACGACATCCCACAACCTCGACTTCGAATGTAATCCCTTTCATAATCCTTTTTGTCTTTCGATAATTCTAGAGTTGCTTCAAATATTTATAGCCTCAGAGTTTCCTTAGGGGCGTAGGGAGTAGGACGTGAATTTTTTTGTTAGGGCCATTAAAAATTTGGAGTTCGATCGACTTACGGTTGCTCCAAAGTTGTCGACTATTTCAGACCTGCCGAACATGATGGCAATCTTCTCTCCCATCTGGTTAATGACATGACTGAAGTAGACTTGGATGACATTGTACGTGATACCATGTGAAAGATCGTGGATGTCGCCTAGAGGGGGGGGGGGTGAATAGGCGCTTTAAAATAATTACGGTTTAGGCTTGAACAAATGCGGAATAAAACTAGCGTTTAATTTGTCAAGCACAAAACCTAAATCGACTAGGCTCACCTATGTGCACCAACAACTTATGCTAAGCAAGATAAACAACTAAGTGATAGGAAGATATATAACTAGAAACAATATGGCTATCACAAAGTAAAGTGCATAAGTAAAGGGCTCGGGTAAGAGATAACCGAGGCACGCGGAGACGACGATGTATCCCGAAGTTCACACCCTTGCGGATGCTAATCTCCGTTAGAGCGGTGTGGAGGCACAATGCTCCCCAACAATGCCACTAGGGCCACCGTATTCTCCTCACGCCCTCGCACAATGCAAGGTGCCGTGATTCCACTAAGGGACCCTTGAGGGCGGTCACCGAACCCGTACAAATGGCAACCCTTGAGGGCGGTCACCGAACCCGTACACTTTGGCAACCCTTGGGGGCGGTCACCGGTACCCGTCAAATTGCTCGGGGCGATCTCCATAACCTAATTGGAGACCCCGACGCTTGCCCGGAGCTTTACACCACAATGATTGAGCTCCGAGGCACCACCAACCGTCTAGGGCGCCCAAGCACCCAAGAGGAACAAGCTCAAGGGTACCAAGTACCCAAGAGTAACAAGCTCTAGGGTGCTCAAACACCCAAGAGTAATAAGCTTCTCAACTTTTTCACCACCACGAATCACCGTGGAGAACTCAAACCGATGCAACTAATGCAATGGCAAGAACACACCAAGTGCTCAAGTCCCTCTCTCTCAAATCCCACCAAAGCAACAAAAGCTATGGAGGAAAGTGAGAGGAAGAACAAGGAGAACACCAAGAACTCCAAGATCTAGATCCAAGGGGTTCCCCTCACTTAGAGGAGAAAGTGATTGGTGGAAATGTGGATCTAGATCTCCTCTCTCTTTTCCCTCAAGAAGGAGCAAGAATCATTGGAGGGATTGAGAGATAGCAAAGCTCTAGAAGGTCAACAATGGAGGAGAGAGAACTTGCAATGGATAAGAAAACCGTTGGGGGCAATGGGGAAGAAGACCCCCTTAAATAGCCCCCACCAAATCGAACCGTTACCTGTGCTGGACGCACTCAAGCGGTACTACCGCTCCAAGGAGCGGTACTACCGCTTAGAGCGGTACTACCAGCCGAAGCCAGTGAGTACAGCAAGCACAGGAGCGCGGTAGTGCCGCACAAAGCGGTACTACCGCACCCACAAGCGGTACTACCGCAAAGGTTCGCAGAACAGCTCAGAAAAGAGGTAGTGGAGCGGTACTGGAGCGGTACTACCGCCGCAACGATACTACCGCCCTACATCCGCTCTACTACCGCTAAGGAGAATAGAGCAACAGAAGCTTGCACACTCTTCGAAACACAAGCGGTAGTAGCAGCGGTAGTGGAGGGCGGAAGTACCGCACTAAGCGGTACTACCGCTCTACTACCGCACTACTTCCGTTTAACAAATATCGGCAACAGAGACGTGCACAGAAGGAATTTCCCAAGCGGAACTAGCAGCGGTAGTAGAAACCGGAAGTACCGCCCAAGCGGTACTACCATGCTACTACCGTGCCACTACCGCACAAATAAATTAGGCAACAAAAGAAAACCCCACAAGCGGTACTCGCTGCGGTAGACCACAGCGGTACTACCGTGGTACCGAGCGGTACTACCGCTTGGGTGACAAGAAAACTGCCCAGAGACTGAAACTGCCATAACTTCTGCAAATGAACTCCGAATTGAGCAAACTCAAGCTTGTTGGATAGATAACGACAAGCACTATCCAACAGCGACAGGGGAGATATGCCTAACATATAGAGATGAGAAACCTCTATGAATGAAGAACCGGCATAAACTCCAACAACGAAAACACAATAGAAGATGCATAAATGAACTCCGTTTTCGATGAACTCGAGCTTGTCATGAAGATGACCATAAGCTCAAAAACTCACAAAGAGAAACACCAAACACAAACCAAGAAAGATGATGCAAGGATGCAATGGTTTGAGCTCTCTACGAAGATACGATAAAGCTACTCACTTGAGAGCCCCCCTTGATAGTACGGCTATCGATCCTATAACCCGGTCTCCCAACAACTACCATGAGACCGGTAAAATAGAAAACCTATCAAGGGCAAACCTTTGCCTTGCGCATAGTCCACTTGAGCTAGATGATGACGATCTTGACCTCCTCAAGTTGGACCACCATTCTGTTGGGGAACGTTGCATGGGAAACAAAAATTTTCCTACGCACACACAAGATCTATCCATGGTGATGAGCATCTACGAGAGGGAGAGTGAATCTACATACCCTTGTAGATCGCTAAGCGGAAGCGTTAAGAAACACGGTTGATGTAGTCGAACGTCTCCGCGATCCAAATCGCAAGTCGTCCCTCGATCCGATCACGAACTAGTGCCGAACGGACGGCACCTTCGCGTTCAACACATGTACGGCTTGATGACGCCTTCACCTCATCGATCCAGCGAGCGATGATGAAGTAGTAGATGAGTTCCGGCAGCACGACGACGTGGTGATGGTGGTGAGGAACAATCTCTGCAGGGCTTCGCCAAGCACTACGGAGATTATGACGGGAGAACTAGAGGGTTAGGGTTGCCGACACACGGCTTGGGAAATCTTAATGTGTCCCGTGTGCTAGCCCTGCCCCTCTATTTATATGTTGAGCCTTGGGGTCTAAACTTGGAGTAAAAGCCTCCTCCAGGTCGGTTTGGCCCGCAGGGAAAGAGTCCAACTCGGATCCCTGCAGTACCGCGCACAAGCGGTAGTACCGCTCACGAGCGGTAGTACCGCTTCACACAAGCGGTAGTACCGCTTACGCGGTAGTACTGCCTTACCAGCGGTAGTACCGCTTAAGGCAGCAGCAAAACTTCCTTTTGCACTTTCCAATACCTCGTGGGCTTTACCCCTTTGGCTCATATAAAGTGTTGCTGCACCCGAACACTTCGGTAAACATCCGGAACCCCTTCCGGTGAATTCCGGAACCCTTCCGGAGATCAAAACACTATTATCACATATATCAATCTTTACCTCCGGACTCTTCCAGAGATCCTCGTCATGTCCGGGATCTTATCCGGGACTCCGAACAACCTTCGGTCACCAACAAAATAACTCAACTATACTAATCGTCACCAAACGTTAAGTGTGTGGACCCTGCGGGTTCGAGAACTATGTAGACATGACCGAGACACTTCTACGATCAATAACCAATAGCGGGACCTGGATGCCCATATTGGCTCCTACATATTCTACGAAGATCTTTATCGGTCGAACCTCTATGTCAAGGATTCAGTTAATCCCGTATACTGTTCCCTTTGTTCTTCGGTATGTTACTTGCCCGAGATTCGATCGTCGGTATCTCTATACCTAGTTCAATCTCGTTACCGGCAAGTCTCTTTACTCGTTCCGTAATACAAGATCTCGTGGCTAACACTTTAGTCACATTGCTTGCAAGGCTCATTGTGATGTTGTATTACCGAGTGGGCCCTGAGATACCTCTCCGTCATACGGAGTAACAAATCCCAGTCTTGATCCATGCCAACCCAACAGACACCCTCGGAGATACCTGTAGAGCACCTTTATAGTCACCCAGTTACGTTACGACGTTTGATACACACAAGGTACTCCTCCGATGTCAGGGAGTTGCATGATCTCATGGTCATAGGAACAGATACTTGACATGCAGAAAACAATAGCAATAAACTGACACGATCATATGCTACGTTTACAGTTTGGGTCTTGTCCATCACATCATTCTCCTAATGATGTGATCCCGTTATTCAAATGACATCTTATGTCAATGGCTAGGAAACCTTAACCATCTTTGATCAACGAGCTAGTCAACTAGAGGCTTACTAGGGACACAGTGTTGTCTATGTACCCACACATGTATTTGAGTTTCCAATCAATACAATTATAGCATGGATAATAAACGATTATCATGAACAAGGAAATATAATAATAACCAATTTATTATTGCCTCTAGGGCATATTTCCAACAGTCTCCCACTTGCATTAGAGTCAATAATCTAGTTCACATCACTATGTGATTTACATTGTAATGAATCGAACACCCATGCAGTTCTGTTGTTGTTCATGTTTAGCCCTTGGAAGAGGTTTAGTCATCGGATCTACAACATTCAGATCCGTGTGTACTTTGCAAATATTTATGTCGTCCTCCTTGATGTAATCGCGGATGGAATTGAAATGTCGCTTTATGTGTCTGGTCCTCTTGTGAAATCTTGGTTCCTTGGCTAGAGCAATGGCACCAGTATTATCACAAAACAGAGTCATTGGGTTAAGCGCACTAGGCACTACTCCAAGATCTGTCATGAACTCCTTCATCCAGACACCTTCCTTCGCCGCCTCCGAGGCTGCGATGTACTCCGCTTTGCATGTAGAATCAGCTACCACGCTTTGCTTGGAACTGCACCAGCTAACCGCACCCCCATTAAGAATAAATACGTATCCGGTTTGTGACTTAGAGTCATCTGGATCAGTGTCAAAGCTTGCATCGACGTAACCCTTTACGACGAGCTCTTGATCACCTCCATAAACGAGAAACATGTCCTTAGTCCTTTTCAGGTACTTCAGGATATTCTTGACCGCCGTCCAGTGTTCCATTCCTGGATCACTTTGAAACCTTCCGACCATACTTATGGCAAGGCTGACATCGGGTCTTGTGCACAGCATTGCATACATGATAGAGCCTATGGCTGAAGCATAGGGGATGACACTCATCTTTTCTCTATCTTCTGCAGTCACTGGGCATTGAGTCTTACTCAACTTCACACCTTGCAATACAGGCAAGAACCCCTTCTTGGACTGATCCATTTTGAACTTCTTCAAAACTTTGTCAAGGTATGTGCTTTGTGAAAGTCCTATTAAGCGTCTCGATCTATCTCTATAGATCTTGATGCCTAATATGAAAGCAGCTTCTCCTAGGTCCTTCATTGAAAAACTCTTGTTCAAATATTCCTTCACACTTTCCAACATTTCTATATTGTTTCCAATCAGTAATATGTCATCCACATATAATATTAGAAACGCTATAGAGCTCCCACTCACTTTCTTGTAAATACAAGCTTCTCCGTAAACTTGTATAAACTCGAACGCTTTGATCACCTCATCAAAGCGAAGATTCCAACTCCGAGATGCTTGCACCAGTCCATAAATGGATCGCTGGAGTTTGCAAACTTTGTCAGCATTCTCTGGATCGACAAAACCTTCTGGTTGCATCATATACAACTCTTCCTTAAGGAAACCATTAAGGAACGCTGTTTTGACATCCATCTGCCAAATTTCATAATCGAAAAAGGTAGCTATTGCTAACATGATTCTGACGGATTTAAGCATCGCTACGGGTGAGAAGGTCTCATCGTAGTCAACTCCTTGAACTTGTGAAAAACCCTTTGCCACAAGTCGAGCTTTATAGACGGTGACATTACCGTCCGCGTCCGTCTTCCTCTTAAAGATCCATTTGTTCTGAATGGCCTTACGCCCTTCAGGTAATACTTCCAAAGTCCACACTTTGTTTTCATACATGGATCCCATCTCGGATTTCATGGCCTCTAACCACTTCTCGGAATCCGGGCCCATCATCGCTTCTCCATAGCTCGTAGGTTCATCGTTGTCCAACAACATGACCTCTAAGACAGGGTTGCCGTACCACTCAGGAGCAGTACGCGTCCTTGTCGACCTACGAGGTTCGATAGCAACTTGATCCAAAGCTTCATGATCATCATCATTAACTTCCTCTTCAGCTGATGTAGGCTCTACAGAAACATCTTTCTGCGCTGCGCTACTCTCAGGTTGAAGTAAAGGTTCAACAACCTCATCAAATTCTATCTTCCTCCCACTCAATTCTTTCGAGAGAAACTCTTTCTCAAGAAATGTTCCGTTTTTAGCGACAAACACTTTGCCTTTGGATCTGAGGTAGAAGGTATACCCAACTGTCTCTTTTGGGTATCCTATGAAGACGCATTTCTCCGCTTTGGGTTCCAGCTTTTCAGGCTGAAGCTTTTTGACATAAGCATCACATCCCCAAACTTTAAGAAACGACAGCTTTGGCTTCTTGCCAAACCAAAGTTCATATGGCGTCGTCTCAACGGATTTCGATGGTGCCCTATTTAAAGTGAATGCAGCTGTCTCTAATGCATAACCCCAAAACGATAGTGGCAAATCGGCAAGAGACATCATAGATCGCACCATATCCAATAAGGTTCGATTACGACGTTCGGACACACCATTATGCTGTGGTGTTCCAGGCGGTGTCAATTGTGAAACAATTCCACACTGTCTTAAGTGACTGCCAAACTCATAACTCAGATATTCTCCTCCTCGATCAGATCGTAGGAATTTAATCTTCTTGTTACGATGATTCTCAACTTCACTCTGAAATTGTTTGAACTTTTCAAATGTTTCAGACTTGTGTTTCATTAAGTAAATATACCCATATCTACTTAAGTCATCAGTGAAGGTGAGAAAGTAACGATAACCACCGCGCGCCTCAATACTCATCGGACCGCACACATCAGTATGTATGATTTCCAATAAGTCACTTGCCCGTTCCATTGTTCCAGAGAACGGCGTTTTAGTCATCTTGCCCATGAGGCATGGCTCACATGTGTCAAGTGATTCAAAATCAAGTGACTCCAAAAGTCCATCAGCATGGAGCTTCCTCATGCGTTTTACGCCAATATGACCTAAACGGCAGTGCCACAAGAAAGTGGTATTATCATTATCAATTCTACATCTTTTGGCATCAATGTTATGAACATGTGTATTATTACTATCGAGATTTAATAAGAATAAACCCCTCACATTGGGTGCATGACCATAAAAGATATTACTCATATAAATAGAACAACCATTATTCTCTGATTTAAATGAGTAACCGTCTCGCAATAAACAAGATCCAAATATAATGTTCATGCTTAACGCAGGCACTAAATAACAATTATTCAGGTTCATCATTAATCCCGATGGTAATCGAAGAGCGAGCGTGCCGACGGCGATCACATAAACCTTGGAACCATTTCCCACGCGCATCGTCACTTCGTCATTTGCCAGCCTCCGTCTATTCCGCAGTTCCTGTTTTGAGTTGCAAATATGAGCAACCGCACCGGTATCAAATACACAGGCACTACAACGAGGTAAGGTACACATCAATAACATGTATATCATATATACCTTGTTTGTTGTTGGCCGCCTTCTTGTCAGCCAAATACTTGGGGCAGTTCCGCTTCCAGTGTCCAGTTCCCTTGCAATGAAAGCACACAGTTTCTGGTTTGGGTCCAGCCTTGGGTTTCTTCACGAGAGGAGCAACTGCTTTGCCACTCTTCTTGGAGTTACCCTTCTTACCCTTGCCATTTTTCTTGAAACTAGTGGTTTTATTGACCATCAACACTTGATGCTCCTTCTGAATTTCAGACTCAGCGGCTTTCAGCATCGCAAACAGCTCGGCGACTGACTTGTTCATCCCGTGCATGTTATAGTTCAACACGAAGCTCTTGTAGCTAGGTGGCAATGATTGAAGAACTCTGTCAGTGATAGCCTCTGGCGGAAGGGGCATCCCCAATTCAGCCAGACGGGTGGAGTACCCAGACATTCTGAGTACGTGATCACTGATAGACCCGTTCTCCTCCATCTTGCAAGCATAGAACTTATCGGAGATCTCATATCTCTCGATCCGGGCATTCTTCTGAAAGATAAACTTCAACTCCTGGAACATCTCATATGCTCCATGACGTTCAAAACGTCTTTGAAGTCCCGGTTCTAAGCCATACAATATTGCACATTGAACTATTGAGTAATCTTCAGAACGAGCCTGCCAGGCGTTCACAACGTCTAGAGACTCAACTGGAGCGGGTGGATCACCAAGCGGTGCATCAAGGACATAAGCCTTCTGGGAAGCCGTAAGGATAATCCTTAGATTACGGGCCCAGTCCACAAAGTTACTTCCATCATCTTTCAACTTAGCTTTCTCTAGGAACGCATTAAAATTCAGGGGTGCTACTGTGCGAGCCATGATCTACAACATAAATATAGCAAAGACAACTTAGACTATTGTTCAAGATAATGAGTTTAGTTAATCATATTACTTAAAAACTCCCACTCAAATTGACATCCCTCCGGTCATTCGAGTGTAACATGATCCAAATCCACCAACTCAAGTCCGATCATCACGTGAGTTGAGGTGGTTTCAATGGTGAACATCTTCATGTTGATCATATCTACTATATGACTCATGTTCGACCTTTCGGTCTCTTGTGTTCCGAGGCCATGTCTGTACATGCTAGGCTCGTCAAGTTTAACCCGAGTGTTCCGCACGTGCAACACTGGCTTGCACCCGTTGTATGTGAACGTAGAGTCTATCACACCCGATCATCACGGCGTGTCTCGAAACGACGAACTTTCGCAACGGTGCACACTCGGGGAGAACACAATTTTATCTTGAAATTTAAGTGAGGGATCACCTTATAATGCTACCGTCGTCCTAAGCAAAGTAAGATGCATAAAAGGATTAACATCACATGCAAATCATAAGTGACATGATATGGCCATGAACTTGTGCTTTTGATCTCCATCTCCAAAGCACCGGCATGATCTCCATCGTCACCGGCATGACACCATGATCTCCATCAATGTGTCGCCATGAGGTTGTCGCGCCGACTGTTGCTTCCACGACTATTGCTAACTCATAGCGATAAAGTAAAGCAAAACGGCAAAAATAATTAAAGACAACTCTATGGCTCCTGCCAGTTGCCGTAGTCATCGACATGCAAGTCGTGATATTCTATACAACACATGATCATCTCATACATCACATATATCTCATCATGTTATTGGCCATATCACATCACAACATACCCTGCAAAAACAAGTTAGACGTCCTCTAATTGTTGTTGCAAGTTTTACGTGGCTGCTACGGGTTTGCAAGAACCGTTCTTACCTACGCAAAACCACAACGTGGTGTAGTGATTGCTTTTTGATCTTCTAAAAGAACCCTCTTCATTGAAATCGATTCAACTAAAGTGAGAGAGACAGACACCCGCTAGCCATCTTTATGCAACGAAGTTACATGTCAGTTGAAGGAACTGGTCTCTCGTAAGCGTACGAGTAATGTTGGTCCAGGCCGCTTCATCTCACAATACCGCCGAATCAAGTATCAACTAGTAACGGCAAGCAATATGTATACACCCACGCCCACAACTCGTTTGTGTTCTACTCGAGATCTCATCTACGCATAGACCTAGCTCTGATACCACTGTTGGGGAACGTTGCATGGGAAACAAAATTTTTCCTACGCACACACAAGATCTATCCATGGTGATGAGCATCTACGAGAGGGAGAGTGAATCTACATACCCTTGTAGATCGCTGAGCGGAAGTGTTAAGAAACGCGGTTGATGTAGTCGAACGTCTCCGCGATCCAAATCGCAAGTCGTCCCTCGATCCGATCACGAACTAGTGCCGAACGGACGGCACCTCCGCGTTCAACACACGTACGGCTTGATGACGCCTTCACCTCCTCGATCCAGCGAGCGATGATGAAGTAGTAGATGAGTTCCGGCAGCACGACGGCGTGGTGATGGTGGTGAGGAACAATCTCTGCAGGGCTTCGCCAAGCACTACGGAGATTATGACGGGAGAACTAGAGGGTTAGGGTTGCCGACACACGGCTTGGGAAATCTTAATGTGTCCCGTGTGCTAGCCCTGCCCCTCTATTTATATGTTGAGCCTTGGGGTCTAAACTTGGAGTAAAAGCCTCCTCCAGGTCGGTTTTGCCCGCACAAGGTCGGTTTGGCCCGCAGGGAAAGAGTCCAACTCGGATCCCTGCAGTACCGCGCACAAGCGGTAGTACCGCTCACGAGCGGTAGTATCGCTTGAGAGGTAGTACCGCTTCACACAAGCGGTAGTACCGCTTCACACAAGCGGTAGTACCGCTTACGCGGCAGTACTGCCTTACCAGCGGTAGTACCGCTTAAGGCAGCAGCAAAACTTCCTTTTGCACTTTCCAATACCTCGTGGGCTTTACCCCTTTGGCTCATATAAAGTGTTGCTGCACCCGAACACTTCGGTAAACATCCGGAACCCCTTCCGGTGAATTCCGGAACCCTTCCGGAGATCAAAACACTATTATCACATATATCAATCTTTACCTCCGGACTCTTCCAGAGATCCTCGTCATGTCCGGGATCTTATCCGGGACTCCGAACAACCTTCGGTCACCAACAAAATAACTCAACTATACTAATCGTCACCAAACGTTAAGTGTGTGGACCCTGCGGGTTCGAGAACTATGTAGACATGACCGAGACACTTCTACGATCAATAACCAATAGCGGGACCTGGATGCCCATATTGGCTCCTACATATTCTACGAAGATCTTTATCGGTCGAACCTCTATGTCAAGGATTCAGTTAATCCCGTATACTGTTCCCTTTGTTCTTCGGTATGTTACTTGCCCGAGATTCGATCGTCGGTATCTCTATACCTAGTTCAATCTCGTTACCGGCAAGTCTCTTTACTCGTTCCGTAATACAAGATCTCGTGGCTAACACTTTAGTCACATTGCTTGCAAGGCTCATTGTGATGTTGTATTACCGAGTGGGCCCTGAGATACCTCTCCGTCATACGGAGTAACAAATCCCAGTCTTGATCCATGCCAACCCAACAGACACCCTCGGAGATACCTGTAGAGCACCTTTATAGTCACCCAGTTACGTTGCGACGTTTGATACACACAAGGTACTCCTCCGATGTCAGGGAGTTGCATGATCTCATGGTCATAGGAACAGATACTTGACATGCAGAAAACAATAGCAATAAACTGACACGATCATATGCTACGTTTACAGTTTGGGTCTTGTCTATCACATCATTCTCCTAATGATGTGATCCCGTTATTCAAATGACATCTTATGTCAATGGCTAGGAAACCTTAACCATCTTTGATCAACGAGCTAGTCAACTAGAGGCTTACTAGGGACACAGTGTTGTCTATGTACCCACACATGTATTTGAGTTTCCAATCAATACAATTATAGCATGGATAATAAACGATTATCATGAACAAGGAAATATAATAATAACCAATTTATTATTGCCTCTAGGGCATATTTCCAACACTTTCTTGATTGCGCCGACTCAATGAAGACTAGTAGATTGCTCCCCCATACTCCACTATGGGTGAGCCACTCTTCGGCACATCTTCACAAGTCCATTGTCACCACAATGGACGGCAAGCTTCAAGCATGTGATCTCTTCGTGATGCTCCACTTGAACTTGCACACCGCAATCTTGATGACGATCATCACTTGATGTCATCCTCCATGGGTTGAATGAGATCTTCCTCTTGACGCAAGCCCATGGAAACATACCTAACCCCACATAGAACTCTCGCATAGAACATGGGTTAGTACACAAAGCGTAATGGACAATGCTTACCATACCGTGAGATCACTTGATCCCACTCGGTACATCTTCTACGCTTTGTGTGTTGATCAACTTGAATCACTCTTCATATTTAGTCTTGATCAACCTTGAATCTTTCCAACTTTCTTCATTAGGATGATGTCTTGAAGGTAAACATGAATGTTCACACAAACTTCTTCTTCAATACATGCTTGCAATAGGCTCAACACTCACATGACCAATCTTTGGATAAATCCTTGAATAGCACCTTGGTCAACACACATTCTTCTTCTAATAACCTTGAAACCAACAAATGGTCTTCAAGCATTGCCTATGGACAAACCATTCAAATATAACTCAAGGCAACCATTAGTCCATAGAGATTGTCATCAATTACCAAAACCAAACATGGGGGCAGCACATGTTCTTTCACCATGTTATGTGAGCTTATCGCATCGGTAAGAAAAAACAAGTCCACTTTAGCGAAGAAAAGAGGGCGCCCATCTCAAAGGGCGAAGGTTTCTAAATTTAATAATGGTTCATCATGAGAGGCATATTTTGAAATAGCAGAGGTCTTGCAGATTTGGCTAAGTACAAACACATTGCCGATTGTGTAAGGGATCACGCGTTAGACTTCGTGGGCATAACTGAGTCGGGAAACGTGATTTCCAGGAACGTGATATAGACCACTTTTCGTGTGGATATGCTTATGTATGGCATGTTTTAACCATGTCTGGGAGGTCTAGTGGAATTTTGCTTGGCATCCACTTGACATCCTTAGAACTTTTGTCTACATCGAAGGGTGAAATATCACATTAAGGTTCACCTTCAAAACATGTCTAACAACTTCCTATGGAGCCCGATGGCCGTGTATGGCGCCGCTCAATACGTTTTTTTTTCTTAAGGAACTTGTTAATACCAATTGGGTGATGGTTCCATTTGATGTAGGGTTTTCCGAGGCTATTTTGCTTGGCTTAACCCCGGTTTCAAAGGTATTTGCGGCTTCACTAACCAATATTCATCGACAATAGACATACCTCATTTCCTTGCTTAACTTTCAGGTATAAAGACTTTTCAAAAGATTTTGAACCATATTTGGATGATTGAGGAGGAAATGGGCCACTTTTCCTTTGAGGAGGATTGTATCTGACGTCAATAGAAAATAAGACGACGCGATGTACGTACCAGTTTTGTAGAAGGCGCCCCCGCCTTCCCCTCATCTACACAGGCAACTTCCGTAATTTGGGCGAGACACAATAGAGTAACATGAGAGACATAACCATTGACCGGAACAAAAGAAGAGATATCCAGAAGAGTTGATTCACTTAGATCTTTCAGGTTTAAAGACTTTTCAAAAGATTTGGAGCCATATTTGGATGATTGAGGAGGATTGTATTTGACGTCAATAGAAGATAAGATGACGCGCGGTACGTACCAGCTTTCGTATATACAAGGCGCTTCCGACTTTCCCTCATCTACACAGGCAACTTCCGTAATTGGGCGAGACACAACAGAGTAACACGAGAGACATAACCATTGACCGGAGCAGAAGAAGAGATATCCAGAAGAGAGTTGCTTCACTTAGATCCTTCAGGTTTAAAGACTTTTCAAAAGATTTGGAGCCATATTTGGATGATTGAGGAGGAAATGGGCCACTTTTCCTTTGAGGAGGATTGTATTTGACGTCAATAGAAGATAAGACGACGCGCGGGACGTACCAGCGGTCGTACAAGGCACCCCCGCCTTTCCCTCATCTACACAGGCAACTTCCGTAATTGGGTGAGACACAACGGAGTAACACGAGAGACATAACCATGGACCGGAGCAGAAGAAGAGATATCCAGAAGAGAATTGCTTCACTTAGATCTTTCAAGTTCCTCTGCAGCATGATCTCCATTCTGCTGGTATTTGGGCTCCAAATCCTGCATTGGGCCGATTTCCCCTAGGTCGTTGATCGTTGGCGGTTGTGTGTCAACGGCTGCTGCGACGCTCTTCTTCCCCCTGACGCATGGGTCCCGCCGGCACTCGAGTGCTGTTGCAACCGAGAGAGACGACGATTGTAGAGTTGATCATGGATGAAAGAAGCTTCCATGGAGCTTATATAAATCGTGTGCCTCTCATCGGTCCAGCCCGCCGACATTAAGTCTTTAATCTGATTGCCCTGTGAAAGAAAGAACAACATGACACTAATCGGTTTATTAATTTCCAGGGTGTAGGAAACTTGCTAATTAAGAACGTGAAGTAAAGCAGGATACAAAGTTCATGTTCACAGGCACACTTAGTTCATGCATGTTTTTTTTTGCGAGACAAGTACTTTTTTTCATGACTTAGATTTATATGCATGCACATAAAAAAGCAGGAGCATATGATATGAGACAGATCTGTTTTTTATATAAAAAAAGAGATAGATATGTTTCAAACGATTCAGACAAACCACAATTGTTAATCATATTTCTTCATTTTCTTTTTCTGTTATGAACATAATATGGGACTTGAATAAAAAAGCAGTGGTAAGCTACAATAGATGAGTTGAATATATATTTGGTAACAATCGAATATCACAGATAGCTGTGAATCATAACAAATGGAAACATTGAAGTTGTGACAGAAAATAAAACGGAGGACAAGAGCAGAAGGTGGCGGGTTAATTGTTACCTGGGCAGCCTTGACCGATGGATGATCCAGGCAGGGCCGTTGAAGGGCCTGTGCGAGCTGTGCTCTCGCACAGGGCCCCCAAAATCTAGGGGCCCCAAATAGTGTCCATATACTATATGTATTAGTCTGAAAAAAAATCAGTTTTGGGTTGACGTTTACTCTGTCGCCTGAAGCACTCCTTTTTGGGCTTGGTCCGCTCAATCCATACGCGTATATGCTGCCTCTTGTTGCCTGGATCCATCTGATCGATAGACGAAACACCAGCCGCAACGCATGTACGTTTTGTGACTTCCGTCGTTTCGTTCCCTAATCCCTTCGCTAATTCGGTTCCCATCTTTTGGCTTGGACTGAATCGGCGACTCGGCGGCGGTCGCTTCTGCAGCCAGCCAAGGCAAGCCGGAAGCGGAACTGCCGCGGTGCCGGACGCCGCCGCGGTGCTGCCGAACATAAGGCCAACCGGTGCGGTGCCCTACGCTCCTCCGTTTTTCTCTAACTAATTTTGAATTTTTGATACAAACTGACATGAGAAGTTGTACAACAGTTTACTAATTACTAATATATTTTGGAACAATTTTTTGTCTAATTATTGAAGTTCAGAAGTTGGCACAGATTCGGGTAAAAAAAAAAGTTGTCACAGATTCGAGATTTTTAATAGTTGCTTGTCCAAGTCCAAAATCAAGGTTCTATCTTTCTATTCTAACTATCTATGCAAGTTACAAGCCTATAATTCATGGAGTTTATCAGTTCAAATTCATTGATATTATTTTTGTTTTTGTTCATAAACAGAAACAATCATGAATTCTAGTTCGAGAAGAATGTATGATTCGGATGCCTTAAAGCGTGAGAATAAACAAAAATAAGAAGAAGATGCTCAATCTCAAAGGGGTGCCATTGATAAATTTGTTGTGAAAGGATCTCAAACTAATTAGCAAACATTGTACGAAATAAAATAAAGTTAAATTATATAAATATGTGATTATGCTTGAGTTATACTATGTTTTTTTTTTCCAAATGTTAGGGCCCTATTTTCCTTTTCGCACCGGGGCCCCAAATTCCTGAAGACGGCCCTGGATCCAGGTGTACTTGAGCCATTTGAAGAGAAGGAACTGATGAGGGGACAGAGACTCCCTTCAGATTTCCTTTTAAGATGTGCTGCGGAGAAGAGGGGATTCGGCCTGGAGTGGGAAGGAAAATAGTACTCCCTCCGTCCCAAAATAAAATAAGTGACTCAACTTTGTACTAACTTTGCTAAAGTTAGTACAAAGTTGAGTCACTTATTTTATTTTGGGACGGAGGGAGTACTACTTATGCCTTGTTTGGTTCATAGTATAGGAATATCATAGGAATAGAAAAATCATAGAAAGTAAGATGACATGTATTTTGATGCGTAGGATATGAATTTTTTCACTGTGTCTAGGCTAATGTTTTTTTTTTCGTTGAAATGTGAAGGAATGATTCCTAGGAACCCATTCCTACAAACCAAAGGCCTTAAAAACATCATACAAAATCTTATCCTTTACAATTCACAAAATTTCTGTAACCCATACGAGGCCTACTAGTAGTACTACGAAAGGAAGCAGACAAAGGATGAATATCAAACGGAGGGGACGGAGGGAGGCCAAAAGCGATGTGGATATTTGTTGGCCGCCAGAAAGATCACTGCCTACAACACTGGCTACTGGCATATGCAACACTTGCGAGTCCGGTATGTATGCCTTGCGCTTTCTCTTGCGGTTACGTGGATATGCCATGTTTCTGCAAGCGCACATGTTGGTCGACGTGTACGAATGTGCGCCGGAGGAAAGAGTACATATAATGACACAAAGTTATACTAAAGCTCCGTCAATTAATTTTGATTGGAGGGAGTAGCATTTTTTAGGTAGTTTTTTGTACTTGTCACATGGCAAGTAGACGAGATTATGCTCGTTTGCGTGGAATCGGGTGCTTTTTTTGCCAAGCAAGAAGGTGAGGGGAGAGGGAACGGTGTCTCATACATTTTTCATAAAATCAAGTTTTGTTGAGGGATTTGATAAAATCAAGTTTTTTTGAGGGATTTGATAAAATCAAGTTAATGCTTCGTACAACCATGTTTCGTAATACCGACTCCAGCATTCAACCTGTCCGGTAAACACTTGGAAAAGGAGAGGAAAACGAAATGATGCAAGACACACGCTGCTGGCCAAGGCCAACTTCATCAGCTCACCATGTGGTTCGGCGAGAGCGAGGCCAACGTCCGCGAGATCTTCGACAAGGCCAGGCAGGCGTCGCCGTGCATGTGTCCTCTTCTTCGAGGAGGTGTTCGTCATCGGCGCCGCCAACCGGCCGGACATCATCGACGCGGCGCTGCTCCGCCTCCATCAGCTCATCTACAACCCCCTTCACCAGTCCTTCGCGCACACGCAGCAGCAGACCAGGGGCCTCCCGGCATTACTAGCTTATTGAGTACGTACTCTTGTGTAGTGTGTATTTAATACAGTAGTACAGTATTTAATCTTTGGTGGGTTCAGAAGCAGTGATGAAATTTCTGGAGAAAGAATTCATGAGATGAACTCTCTAAGAGCCAGGTCCAGCCATTTAAACTGGGTGCTTGCACAAGTAGATACTCCTACTTGGTGACGATTTCGGCTCATCTAAAGCTGTCATTTTTATTACACCCTGCAGGCATAACTTCCTAGTTGTTGATGTAATCTGACAATTCAAGCCAGCCATGGGTAAAGCCAGATGCAAGTTAACATACAGTTATTATAATTAAAGCACGCCAAGGTACAGATAAATGAATGTTCAGAATAAGATCGTCAGATCACAACCCAAGTCAAGCATAATATCTAGACTAGAGATCGCTAGGATGCTCTTTGTGTCACTGTTGTGGACAGAACAGGTACTAGAAAGGCAGAAAATAGCCGTTATATATCAGCAACATTTCAAACAAAAAAGCATATCCATAATAAGAAAAGCTTTACATAACTTTCATACCATAAGATATATACGTACATGATAGGCCTGCAAATTAGAAAAAGTAATGAACAATAACATGAGCAAACAGAGCAACCAAAATCAGGCTAACCATCTTACTGCAGAGCACATGATTTATCAAGGAACACATCAATGACTATCATGAACAAAGAATCACTGAAAATTTGACCATCAATTCAGAGTCCAAGCCATTACATTCGAAATCTCAACTCTACAGCACTTCACTTTCTTAAAGGAGTGCCCTTTCTACTTTTCTAGGACGGGAGTTTATCAGCTATGAAGTATATTTGTAATTTGGACATGTAAGAGCACAAAAAAGGGGTATCAAGGATCCAGGTCAACAGAGGCTCAATGTTCCATAGCAGGTTTAGCTACAAAGCTATTCAGAGAAGTTTCACTTGCAGTAAGACTGCTCTGGGAATTCAGTACGCACAAGGCTTGAGTTTTCTGCATAGGAACAACACAGTCTCCAGATTTGCAATCAGGCTGGGGAAGACCATTGGGAGGCCCCATGTGCGCTGTCGCCGGAGTATTGCTGAGATGCGTTTGAACCCCCTGGACTGCCTTTGGTTGAGCAAGTGGCTGGCTGTGATGCAGAGGTTGAGTGCTGACAGACTGTTGAACATGTGGTGGGTCGACATTGTAGTCAGACACACCAAGATCAGAGGCCAGATTAGCAAGTGCAATCTGCCATGACTTCTGAATAGCTGATGCGTCTTGCACGCCTTGTGGTGCCTCAGTTACTTGCTGTGTTGCCTGAGCTACTCGCGCGGAGCACTGACGAAGCTGCTGCATTCCAGCAGTACCAAACGATCCATTTGGAGCAGCCTGGAGATGTGGCATTGGCCGAACCTGCACCGGCGCAGCAAGAGAACGCTGAGTGGAGAAACCCTGAATAAGGTTACCTCCTGGCAGTCCCCTGCTTCCGGGTGCCGCTTGTACTGTCTGAACTGCATGCGGGGTTGCTGGATACATTGGGGCATTGTTAAGAAGAGCAGGGTAAACGTAACCATTTGAGGGTGTATAAACTGTAGGAGCAGCCCCTGTTTGGCCTGAGATTTTTGGCGCAGGAGCTGATGCTTTTGGCAGATGGGCGGCTCGCCACGCATTCTGTGCAGCCATAGCAGATGGATGCATTTGTTGATTTTGGCTGAGATTACTTGCAACAGGAACTCTTCCGGTGGAAGGTTGGTTTACAGTTGTCTTCAAAGCAGATGGATGCAATTGTTGATTTCTGCTGACATTACTTGCAACAGGAACTCTTCCGGTGGAAGGTTGGTTTACAGTTGTCCTCAAAGCAGATGGATGCAATGGTTGATTTTTGCTGACATTACTTGCAACAGGAACTCTTCCGGCAAAAGGTTGGTTTACACTTGTCCCCAAAGTAGATGGATGCCTTTGTTGATTTTGGCTGACATTACTTGCAACAGGAACCCTTGCCGCGGAAGGTTGGTTTACAGTTGTCCCCAAAGGTGCATATGGTTGTGCAACTGACACCTGATGCCCTGTAAATTGCTGAGAGGATGGTGTTGTTGAGCTTGAGAGAGACATTTTCTTGACACCTTCACGCTTAGATGGTGGCACGCTCTTGCGTTTGAGTGATTGCCTCTGTTTCTTCCACTTTTCATCCTTATCCGTAGCATGACAATGATCAGTAGGCAAGGTACCTTTGCCCCACCTGGGGCATGGAGCACGAGAATCACAAACATAACAGTGGCACTGCATCAAGAAGAAAAGCAAAATATGGTAATGCATCCGTGTTGGAACAATTGACATTCAATACTGTTCCATAACTTGATCAGATGAGAAGGCAATGATTTGTATTCATTAACTAACCATAGTGCAATGATTTGCATGAGATCCAGTTCCAAAAGGCAATCTAGCACATAGATGACGTGGATGGGGGAAATCCCTGCATGCTACCTGAAAAAAGAAGAGAATTATAAGACCACATGTACTTTTAAAATTGGGAGCTTTGAGATGGCTCCTGGATGCACAGGGCCCAATAATTAACACGGATAAAAAAAGAACATATATTGCCATGACAATCAGTGGGGTACTTCCAGTTCCTTAAATAATTACTAGTTTCATCATCAGCAACTATAAGATGTGACAGTACGCATACACTAGCAATATCCAGGATCACTAAAGTCATCACCAAGTTACAATATTATCCAGTTAGAGCCTACCAAATTGTATTTTGCAAAAGGGGAACTCATCCCATGGAAGGCCATCCATGATATCCAAAATAGGGAACAATATCACTGAAATGCAAGCAGTTTGGCTACCTTCCCAAAATAGCTTAAGCTTTAAGGTGATTGATTGCTGCACTAAACTAAATATTATATAGGACCCACAACTGATAGTGGGGTCATGCATCAATGAAGGTTATTACCAAATCAGAAGAGCAAAAGGTAATTGGACAAGAGCAACCAAATAAATGGTTGCAATCAAGTAAACTTTGGCTTAGTAACTATATTCCTATAAACAATTTACATACAACCGAAACAGAAATCAGAAGAGCAAAAGGTAATTGGACAAAAGCAACCAAATAAATGTTTGCAATCAAGTAAACTTTGGCTTAGTAACTATATTCCTATAAACAATTTACATACAACCGAAACAGAAATCTGCACTGATTGGCCTACATAAAAGAGCTCGAAATGTCAATAGCTGGTCAATGCAACACAGCAACGAACTGATAAAAAATCATTTAACGATGACGACGTATGACTCTAACAGCAACAGATGGTCAATGCAACGTACATACGAACCGACAAAAATATTATCTAACAAGAGGACAACAATGTATGCGTCGAAACACAATAGCTGGTCAAATGTATGGCTTAGCAACTAAGATTCCTGAAACAAAGTTATATGCAGGTGAGACAGAGAAATTCACTGATCAGCCTACATAAGAAGAGTTCCAGAATGTCAATAGGACCCATTCTGGTCAATAAGAAAGTTCCCAAAAGAAGTTGGTCAATGTGACGCATATTAGAACTGACGAAGCGATATCTAAAAATGTCGACTGCAATTTATGACTCGAATAGCAATATGTCTAACAACGAAGACGACAATATATGATGACAAAGCAATATATATGTGTAACGACGAAGACGACAATGTATGACCTGGAACGCAATAGCTGGTCAATGGAGCGCACATACAAACCGACAACGATGTATGAATCGGAACGCGATGTAATATAGAGGAAGTGCAGGCAAGAAATCAGTACCTCCCCTTTCTCTGAAACAACCTGCAACTCTTCTTCTGCCCCATCTTTCCCAGGCTTCTCCTCCTTGACAACGACCAGGGGCTTGTCAGGGTCATCGTCCAGGATCACGCAGTCGTCGTCGTCATCAGCAGCCTTCTTCTCACCCTCCAGAGTGGACAAGAGCTCCTGTATCACCGCGGAGTCGTCTAAACCCTCCCCCAATCCAGTGAGGTCGTCGAGCAGGAGGCTGGAGGCCCACTCGAGGGCGTCGGCCGTCGGGTTGGCAGCAAAAGGATCCTCCCTCTCGTCGTCTGAGATGATCTCGATGACAGCCCCCGCCGCCGGTCCCATGATCCGCCCCCAAAACCCTGGACGAAATTCGCAGCAGACTTGGAAAAGAAGACCGCGGCGGGCAATGAACCCTGCGAGAAGAGCAGAGCAGAGCAGAGCAGCAGGCGATCAGCGGGGAGGCGGAAGATGCCGGTGGGTCATCTTGGACCAAGAAGCAAAGAGGGTTTCTTGGGTACGCGCCGCGGAGAAAAAAAAAGAAAGAAAAGAGGGAATCTTGGTTCCGGGCGGAGGGAGAGGGAGAAAGGGCAGGGGTTTTACTTACAGCAGAGCAAAGCAGGGGAGGACGAGACGGCGCCCAATGCGGCGGCGGCCGGGGGTGGTTCCGCCGCAATGCACCTGGAGAGGAACCACCGAGCTGGAAGGGGGAGAGACAAGGAGAAAAGATTCAGCAGGATTTCTGCAGCTCCGCGGCCTCGATTGATCAATGAAAGAGGCGAGGAAAAGCTGGAGAGCGGGGCGGAGGGGAGGGGAGCGGGGGGGGGGTTTACCGTGTCTCTTGGCGGCGAGGCGAGGGGAGGCGGGTGGTGGGGACGGGAGAAGAGAGGGCGAAGGCGAAGGCGAAGCAACTGCCTGTGCCGCAACCCCTCTCGCTCTCGGGGCGGATTCTGGTTGTTGCGCCGCGCCTGCCTGCGCGCTTGCCTACGCGTCGCGTGCGCGGGGCAGGGGAAGGGGAGACCGGAGCGACTTGGGGTTGGGGTCGGGGGTCCATGCGTGTAGTCGGAGGGAGTCGTGCGTGCGTGGGTCCCCCACTTTTATTAGGCCTCGGCGCGGCGCAGCGGGAGGAAGAGGGGACGGGAGGGGAGTGCGCGGTGAATACGCTCCGTGGGCGTGGGGCCCGGAATGTGGCACTTGCACTGCTATTTCCCCTTCTTTCGCCGGCTTGACAAATGCCAAGCCGTGTGCACACTTTCTTTTTCTCTTCCTATATAATAAATACTCCTATGTTTTTTTGTGGGGAAATTATTTTTGTGGTTTTTTTGGGGGAGGGGGGGGGGGGGGGGGGTTAGATTTGTGTGTGATATAACTACATTATTATATGTACAAAACCGCGTGGCCTTTCAATTCTCTTAGATTCCAGGGGTCTGGTGGTGATTTTTGACATGCGTGTTTCTTTACTGCTCTTCGTACGCGCCCGTGTCCGGCGATTTGTTTTCCCACCTCCGCTCGGTTTTCTTTCTTCTTTTCCGCCACCGCGTCGTGACCCTTCGAGAAGGCACGTCGAGCGTTTTCTCCGCCTCCCGCAAGGAAACAACAGCTACTGCGTTGTTATTTCCTTTCTTTTGCCAGTTTGACAAATGGCAAGTGGTATGCACACTTTCTTTTTCTATTCCTATGTTCTTATGTTTTTTTGCCTGGTAAACATGTTTATTTTTGTTTTGGGATCGTAGATTTTTGTGTGATAACTACATTACTAAATTACATGTACCGAACCGCGTATCCTTTCAATTCTCTTCGACTTTAGGGGTCTGCTGGCGATTTCTGTGTTGCTGACACGTGTTTCTTTACTTCTCTTCGGTACATATCGGTGTTCTGTGATTTTTTTTCCACCTCCGGTCGATTCCTTTTCTTTCTCTCACCGCGTCATGACCCTCCAAAAAGGCATGTCAACGTTCTCTCCGCCTTCCGGAAGGAAATAACAGCGGCAACGCATCAGCAGTAATAGAATCGATGCCGCAACAACATGCCACCCTCTTCTCCGCATCCTCTCCCCCGACCTCTCATAGCACCGGCTGTTAAAGGGGGTCTAGGTGAAACATATTTCACATTTCCAAAGTGATGCTCAAACTTACTGAAACCCATACACAAGCCGCTTCGAGTGAAGCCTTTGGAAATCTCCAGTACAGCTGACGCATTTGCTAGCGACAGTGACGAAGTTCATCTGGTCGCTGACGAATTTGGTCAGGCAGAGGAGTTAGGAGTTCGCCAGTGCGAGCTGCCTATCATGAGGAAATTGAGTGCCCTGACGAATTTGAGAGTACAACTTTCCGACCGTTGCTGCGCCGCGTGCCAGCTGTCGAAGGGATCCATATCCTGATAAGGGTCGAATCAGACAAGGGCATTTATGACAATTCATGTTGGGTTGCCCCCTGGCTATTAATAGCCGCCCCCAACCACTTGTTGGTTGGCTGCTCCGAGAGAACTTGACACTTGTCATTTGAGAGCAACCCATCCTCTGACGACTTTGAGTGAACCCAAGTGAGGAAAAACCCAAGTGAGGAAAAACCCAACCAGAGCCTAAGTGACTGAGCATCACTGAAGAGATTGATCTATGTGATCCGACGCTTGTTACCTTTGAGGACTGTCATTCCTCCAGATGGTTAGGCGTCATGTTCTGAGCACCCAAGAGTAATTGTGGCGTGCCGGTGAACAAGTCTGTGAAGGTTTTGGAAGTCTACCTTGAAGACTTACCATGAGTGATTAGGCAAGGTCTAAGTGACCTTAGCTCAAGAGGAATACGGTGAGGACTAAGTGTTCTCTGAGTTGCGACTCAGCCGCCTCAACCAGACGTACAGTTGATGCAGCAACTGGAACTGGTCTACCAAATTCCATTGTCTTCACCGAGCCAACCTGGTTTCAAATTCCTCACCCTCTCTTACTTTATTCCGCTGCTGAAGAATTTGTGATCTGTCCTATGACGAATTTGAAATGAAGTATTTGCTCATGCTATCTTTTATTTCCTCAGTTCATATTCTTCATGCGTGTATGATTGTATGATTGCATGTTCTTCACTCTTATGTATCCTGTTCGCATGTACTCTGATTCTGTGATGACTTAGTTTCCCTTGTGTTTCTATTTCTTCACTCCGATCTTCGTCAAATTCATCAGAGTTTGATGAATTTCTAACAATCTCCCATTCACTCCCCTCTGGGAGATAACTTGCGCTTTCAATTGGTATCAGAGCAAGGTGCTCCCTTGTTCTGTGTGATTTTGGTTTAACCACCTGGAGTTTTAGTTATGTCGACCGCAGGTATGATCAAGGTCTCCGCTGCGTGCCCCATCTTCGATGTCACAAACTATCCCTACTGGAAGAACAAGATGCGAATGCATCTTGAGGCTATTGACAACGATCTCTGGTTCATCGTCGAGAACGACATCCCCACCATTTCACCAAGTATCAATGCTGTTGATGTGTAGCGATTCAAGCAACTGGACTCTCAAGCGAAGAACATCATTTGTGGTCATCTCAACAAAGGACAGTATGGCAGAGTGAGTGCACTGGAAACCTCGAAGCTTATCTGGGACCGGCTTTCAAAAGTGAATGAAGGCGTTTCCACTCAACGTGACTCCCGAGTTGATGTTCTGCGCAATCTCTTCAACCGCTTCAAAAGACTCGACAATGAAAATGTGCAGCAAACCTTTGACCGCCTCACTGATATCTCCAATGAGCTTCAGGCTCTTGGTGCTGCTGACATCACCGATCATGAGGTGGTGAAGAAATTGCTGAGGTCTCTGAACAGTTCCTTCGACACTTTGGCACTGATGATTCAAGAGCGCCCAGATTACAAGTCACTGGATCCTGCTGACATTGTTGAGAGGCTCAACACACATGAATTTCAGCAAGCAGAGAAGAGAGACATGTATGGACCTAGCTATGGTCGCCCCCGCGCTCTAAAGGCTAAAGCAAAAGCCAAGGCAATTTCTTCATCTGAAGAATAAGAAGAGGAATATGAGAGCAGTTCTGACGGTGCTGAGGAAATTGGCAGAGAACTGGCTATGCTGGTGAAGAAGTTCCGGAAGTTTTCGAAGAAGAACAGATTCGGAAAAACTCCAAAGTATGACTCGAAGAACACTGGAGAAGCATCTGCTCGAGACTATAACAAAAGAACCTGTCACAAATGCAAGAAGCCAGGCCACTACATCGCCGACTGCCCTCTTTGGCAAAAGAAGAAGAAGAAGAAGAGCAGGGATGATGATGAGTCTGATGGGAATAAAAAGAAGTCCTCAAAGTCTTCATCAAAGTCCTCAAAGTCTTCATCAAAGTTCTCATCTCACAAGAAGTCTAGTTCTAGCAAAGCTCGTGCATTCCTTGGGAAGGAAATGGATTCTGAAGAGGAATCTGATGATCAGCCAGCTGAGGAATCTGAGGAGGAGTCTGACACTGGTGTGGCAAGCCTTGCTCTCGCCACTGAATACGTCAGCAAGTCCATCTTCAACACTGAGGATAATGGTATCTCCACCAACAATGATGACTGTGCTGATGACTACGCTCCCACCTATTGCTTCATGGCTCGAGGTGCAAAGGTAACCTCACGAGAAGCTTACTTTCAAACCTCCAGTGATGATGACTCTGAGTGTGAATCTAAACCAAGCTATAAGAAACTTGCTAAAATTGCAACTGAACAGCAACATGCCATGGAAAAGATTCAAAAACTGCTAGACAAAAGCGATGACCTGTTGGACGAGGAAATGGATCGTAGTCAAGCCCTATCTGAGGATCTCAGAAGGCTTAAGTCTCAATATGACGAACTTGAAAGTCGTCATGTGTCCCTCTCAGCTGAACATGAGAAGCTGTCCTATGAATTTCTTCAAAGGAAGCAAGATCTCGAGAAGCTGAGAGCGTCTCATGATGATCTTCAAAAAGAAAACGATTCACTCCTTGCTCAACAGATCAGTACCGCTCAGGAAGAATTTGTTGCACCATGCTTAAAATGCCCTGAACGTGATAATGCTAATTCTTCAGTTGAATGTTCAAATGCTTCTGTACTTGCAATTGCTTCAACTGCTACGGTGGCCACTAACCCCTCATCTGAGGAAGCCACCAGTGATACTGATGAAAATGCAGGGCTGAAGGAATTGTATGTCACTGGCATGTATAAAAGCCTCAAAGGGCATCAAACCCTATGTGACGTTCTCAAAAAGCAAATTCTTCACAGGAACCCTAGGAAAGAGGGTATTGCCTTTGAGAGAAAGCTCAATGCTGATGGTTCATATTGGAAGCCTGAGCAGTACCCCAAAACCACCTGGGTTGCTGCAAAGGGACCTCCAGTAGACCCATCCACTTTATCTGGCTATACTTGTGATTCTTCATATTTTTCAGATGAGTCATTTGACTCCAACTATAAATTGTTCAAGAATCAGAATGGTGAGGTCTTTGCCAGATTCATTGGTACTAACTGCAGGAATGGTCCACCTGTGAAAAAAATCTGGGTTCCTAAAAGCCTTCTGGAAAATCTTCAGGTGAATGTCATCATGACACCACCGATGAAGAAGAAACTTCCCAAGGCAAATTCTTCACAGGGATCAAAGTCGTCAAATGGACGCAGACCCACTTATGGTCGCACTAATGCCTCTGTTTCGCAGGGAAACAGACAGCGAGTTGATGAATATGAGCATTATTCTTCAAACCACTATGTTCACAAATCTTCAAGGAATTTCTCTGCTTATTCATTCAATTACTATAACCCTCCTGTGAAGAGAAATGCATATTCTTCAATGCCTAAGTTCTCCATCATTGCACTTCGTCACATTGCTTCTCAGCCACCCATTCAGATGTGGGTGGTTAAGAAGAAGAACTAATCTCTTCTGCAGGGTCAGGTCTTTAGACAACTAAATGTCTGATGAATTTGCTGAAGGCCTGACAAAATGCCTGTTGGGATGCAGGCTAATCATGCTGGAATGAATGTTTCATTTCACACATCCCTTATGCTGCTTGATATTATTCATTGATGAAATTGTCTGACGAAATTGATCATGATCATATTCTTCACTTTGAAGCATATGAATTTGTAAGACAGACTAATGCTTCTACAGGATGATACACCTTCTGCCACTGAATGGGTCTTGGACAGTGGCTGCACGAATCATATGACTGGAGATAGGAATCTCCTCACTGATGCTCCCCTTACTCCGTCTCATCTGAAGCATATCACATATGCTGACAAAGGAAAAAAGCAAGGTATTGGGTCTAGGTAAGGATGCCATTTCAAAGGATCGACACATGGAAAAGGTGATGCTTGTCGAGTCCCTTGGATTCAACCTCATGTCTGTCTCAATGCTTTGTGATCTTGATATGATTGTCATCTTTGGCAAATATAGATGCATTGTGCTATTGGAATCTGACAAATCCAAAGTCTTAGAAGGCTTTAGGAGAGGTGACTTGTATATGGTAAATTTCTCTACAGGTCCTCAGCCTGCAACATGTCTAATGGCAAAAGCTTCGGAATGCTGGCTATGGCATCGACGACTTGGACATGCTGGAATGAGGAATTTGAGCACTCTCGTCAAGAAGAAGCATATCATTGGCGTCGAGGGTGTCAAATTCGACAAGGATCACCTCTATGGTGCTTGTGAGTCTGGAAAGATGACCAGAGCCAAGCACCAGGCGAAGACAATCATGACCACTACTCGTCCTTTTGAATTACTTCACATGGATTTGTTTGGTCCCACACATTATGCCACACTAACCAATGCAGCATCTCTCTACAGATTCATCATTGTTGATGACTACTCTCGCTACACCTGGGTGCACATCATTACCTACAAGATTGAAGTTCAGAATGTCTTCAGACGATTCTCCAATCGGGCCATGACGAATTATGGTCTCAAGATCAAGCACATCAGGAGTGACAACGGCACCGAGTTCAAGAACACTTGCCTCGACGACTATCTTGATGAACTTGGTATCACTCATGAGCTCTCTGCTCCCTACACTCCTCAGCAGAATGGAGTCGTGGAGCGCAAGAACAGAACCCTCATCGAGATGGCGCGTACTATGCTTGATGAATACAAGACTCCTCGTCACTTCTGGCCTGAGGCAATTGACACTGCATGCCACATCATCAACCGGGTATATCTTCACAAATTTCTCAAGAAGACCTCATATGAACTCCTCACTTACAAGAAACCCAATGTGAGTTATTTCAAAGTCTTCGGTGCTAAATGCTGTATTAGAGATCCTCATCACAATTCTAAATTTGCACCGAAAGCACATGAAGGTTTTATGCTTGGTTACGGAAAGGACTCGCACACCTACAGAGTCTTCAACTCCTTCTACCACAAGGTTGTTGAAACTGTAGATGTGTGGTTCGATGAAACTAACGGCTCGCAAAGAGAGCACCTGCCTCCTGTGCTAGATGAAATGTCTCCTGAGGAATCTATCAAGCTGATGGGCACTGGTGAAATTGTGCCCAGTGAAGAAATAGCTGCTGATGAAGAAGTGGTTGTTCCTCGTCGTGAAGAAAATGAACATCCTGACGAAAATGATGCTGAGGATTCTGCACGGCAACAACAACAACAACAAGGCCCTCGTCTAGCACATCCACGACTGGCGAATGAAGTGCAGATTGAGAAGATCCTTGACAACATCAATGCACCTGGTCCCCTCACTTGCTCAAGAGCTTCACATTTAGCTAACTTTTGTGGGCATTACGCGTTTGTCTCTATTTCAGAGCCCACCAAAGTTGATGAAGCCTTTCTAGAACCTGAATGGATTCAAGCGATGCAAGATGAATTGCGTCAATTTGAGCTCAACAATGTGTGGGAGCTTGTTAAGCGTCCTGATCCATGCAAGCACAATATCATCGGCACTAAGTGGATCTACCGCAACAAACAAGACGAAAATGGTCAAGTGGTGAGGAATAAGGCCCGTCTTGTAGCTCAAGACTACACACAGGTTGAGGGTATTGATTTTGATGAAATATTTGCACCTGTTGCTAGGCTTGAAGCCTTTCGAATATTGCTTGCATATGCTAACCATCATGATATCCTCTTTTATCAAATGGATGTGAAAAGTGCATTCCTCAATGGTAAGCTTGAGGAAGAAGTATATGTTGCTCAACCACCAGGTTTTGAGGACCCAAAGCATCCTGACAAAGTCTTCAGACTCAACAAGGCTCTCTATGGCCTCAAGCAGGCCCCTAGGGCTTGGTATGATACACTGAAGGAATTCCTGAAGAAAAAGGGGTTCAAGCCCGGTTCACTTGACCCTACTCTTTTTACTAAATCTTATGATGGTGAACTGTTCATATGCCAAATATATGTTGATGATATTATCTTTGGTTGCACTAACAAGAAATACAGTGACGAATTTGCTCATATGATGCAAGAAGAATATCAGATGTCTATGATAGTGAGTTGAAATTCTTCCTCGAGCTTCAAATTCGTCAACAACCCAATGGCATCTTCATCTCTCAGGAGAAATACCTCAGAGACTGCCTGAAGAAATTCGGAATGCAAGATTGCAAAGGCCTCAAGATACCAATGCCAACAAATGGCCAACTCAACACTGACGAAAATGGTAAAGATTTCGATAAGAAGGTATATCGCTCCATAATTGGTTCATTGCTTTACCTATATGCATCTAGGCCAGATATTATGCTTAGCGTTTGCATGTGTGCCCGCTTTCAAGCGTCATCGAAGAAATCACACCACTAGGCTGTGAAACGAATTCTTCGATATTTGGCTCACACCCCAACGCTTGGATTATGGTATCCCAAGGGCTCATCACTTGATCTTGCTGGATATTCCGATTCTGATTATGCTGGTGATCGTGTGGACCGCAAGTCAACATCAGGCACATGCCATTTCCTCGGACGATCTCTTGTATGTTGGTCCTCGAAGAAGCAGAACTGCGTTTCACTTTCTACTGCCGAGGCTGAGTACATTGCTGCTGGCGCCTGCTGCTCTGAGTTACTATGGATGAAGCAAACCCTCAAGGACTATGGCGTCAACTCTTCCGCGACAATGAGAGCGCCATCAAGGTTGCCCACAACCCAGTGCAACACTCAAGGACGAAGCATATTGAGATTCGTCACCATTTTCTTCGTGATCATGTGCCGAAGGGAGACATCGTCATCGACCACGTGAAGACTGAAGACCAGCTTGCAGATATCTTCACTAAGCCCTTGGATGAGAGAAGGTTTTGCATGTTGCGGTGTGAGCTAATAATCTTAGAATCTTCGAATGTTCTTTGAAAATGACACACATCCTAACTCTTATGCATTCTTGATGACTTTGATGCACAACACACGAAGTAACGTTTTTCTTCAATCAATGAAGACTAACCCTCTAAGTGTGAAGAAATTAGTGAAGAACTTGATTCTCAGAACCCTACGACAATTGTACGCGGTGTCTGAAATCATCATAGTTCTTATACGGTGGGTAACACCACCACCTCTTTTTGACGTTCTTCAAATTTGAGTTTTTCGTCATTTGCAATTTCGTCAAACTTTTCAAATTCGTCATTTGAGGTTATTATTCACTGCGTTTGGTTCTATACCAATATATATATATTGGTATGTATGTATGTATGTATGTATGTATATATATATATGTATGTATGTATGTATATATATATATATTTGAGTTTTTCATGTCCTCAACAGCATCCACATATAGCTAAATTCTTCAATCGTGTTTTTCGTCATCTATGTGGATGTGATTGGACCCGCTCCCCTCTGTGCTAAGCTCAACCCACTCTATTCACAATCTCTTCATATGCATTTTACTTGACGCTGTTCAAAGTCTTCACTGTGTCCTTGACAGCTGAAGAAATTGCGAACACATTTTGAAAATATTCTAATCAATTTTTGGCGGTTGCCACAGTAACTTCATCCCCCGCTTCGCACGCGTGGATTGAGATGAAAATGCATGTGTGACGCGTGTCACTCAGATGCGAATCGCCAGGGGCTTATCTGTCCAAAATGTTCGGGCCACTCAGTTTTTACCGCGCCTATATAAAGGCTTGACCCCGTCAACCTCAACTCCTTTCACTCTCGCGCCCCTGTCGCTCTCAAACCCTAGCGCCGCCGCTGGATCTCATCGTCGTCGAAGAGGAAGAGCTTCACTGCCTTGACTTCTTCGCCGTCGTACTCGCGCCGGCCGCGGATTTCTTCACCTCCGCCGCCGCCGTAGACGTCTTTCGCCGCCAAGTTAGGGCACGGAAGATCTGAACTGACGATTTCCTTCGCCTCGTCGTCCAGTTCGTCGAGTTCATCCTTGGGGTAAATAAAATTTATTTTTACCGCCCAAGTTTGATCTTTTTACTGCCACAAAATCGTCAAGTGCTGTTTTTACCACTCTTCCAATTCTTCAGCACTTCCTTCTGGCCAGTCTTGAGCATTTTCATCTAAGTTATACTTAACTACTAGATTCCTCAATTGTGCAATTGCTTCAATCTGTAGAACTCTGGAACCTATGTCATGAACACTTAGTGAATTGCGTCAAGACGATAAGGGTCAATTTCTTCACCTAGTTGATTTTAAAAATTATCTGAGAATGCATGTGACTCTTCCCTATTTCCTCGCAACTATACTCTATTCACAGGTACAATGTCTGCAGACGAATCACTAGGTTCTCATCAAATTAATTCATTTGCAGCATTGCTTGAGGAAAACCTTCAAACATCTTCAGAGTCCTCAAAAGTTCAAAAACCTCAGCTGAAGAAAATGGCTGATGGGAAAAGGCCTCAGAAGGGAGGCAAGCGGAAAGAGGAACATACAACTTTTGAGATTCCAGATGATCTTTATGATGGATATTGCACTCCAGATGAGGAAACTCATGGAAAGGAAACAAAGGAGCAGCGCAAAACGCGCATGCAAAAGATCAAGAGATACTGGACATACCAGTGGAGGGATTACAATTTCGTCACCACCAAGTACATGAAGGATTTTGCTGTGAAGCCTCCTTGCAACAGGCCACCACTTGCTGAAGGCCAAACTGCACATCCAACAAGCATCCGTAGGGGGTGAAGAATTCCCCAAAGAATGGGCAAAGCAACAAGCTAAGTTGTAGAAACAGGCCAAAAAGGCCGTTGATGAATTCAACAAGGCTGCAAAGGCCTCAGCTGAAGCAGATGCAAGTGGCAGTGCCAGTGCTCCGAAGAAGGCAATGCAAAAGAAGCCTGCTACCAAGCCAAAGCCGACTGTCACAAAGCCCTCAGTGGCTTAGCCTACAGCTTCAAAGGCTTCAGCACCCAAGGCTTCAAAACCTTCAGTGCCTCCTCCTGCTACAAGTTCTTCAATGGCAGCAGCAAAAGCTTCAACACCGGTCGTGCTCGCATCTTGCCAGCGCACTGAGGGCTTTCCAACAGCCCCAATTGCTGCATCAAGTGCCTCAGCTTGTGGTCAACCATCATCTTCACCGCCCAAGCTGAAGAAAAAGGTCACTGCTGGCCGTGGAACCAGGCCAAGTCCTAAGAGTAAGGCCGTAGTGCCACAGGCTGACGAACATGGTCTAGCTGACAAAGATGAACTCGCGGAGTTCTTCAGAAGAAAGCAAGAGCAAGCTGCAATTGCTAAGAATTCTTCAGCACCACTACTGCTGGACCCCAAGAAGCTTCTGGACTTCATTGACATCTGGTGCACCAAGCCAGATACGCCTCTTGACGAACTGAATCTGCCTCCTGGCCCAAGTCATGTGCTTTCTGCCTTCATTTTAAATGAGAAGCATAAAATTGCTCAAGCAAAACTGGTGAGGAAACATCAGCTGCAAAACGAGAAGGAGCTGTGGAAGAACATGCTTTCAATTTCTCCTCAGCAGCTCGTGACTTTGCAATCAGAAATTCAACAACTGTCTGAAGAATTTGAACGCCGGTCAAGTCACTGTTGTGGAGTGCGCGATAGATTCATCCAAGCCACCACCAAAGTGGTCAATGAGCACAACCAGCGTGAGGCTGCCAAGTTTGGCATGGTGCCTCCCACCAGTTCTTCAGCTCCATCGCCTACAGCTCAGTCCAGTGAGACTGCCAGGGCAACAGAGGTTGCGCCTGAAGAATCTGAAAGGGCAACTGAAGAAGTTGTTCCTGAAGAAATTGCCAGGGCGACTGCATTAGTCGTGCCTAAAGAAATTGAACCATCCAGTTCCTTAGCAGCGGCACCACCAGCGACTTCACCTGTGAAGCATATCACCCTTCCTTTTGCATCAGAAGTGAAGCAGACCAAGGCTGCTGAGAAGGAAGCGAAGAAAAGAAAAGCTTCAGCTCCTCCTACCATCACAGCAACTGTGAAGAAAGTGAAGACAACTCCAATGTCTTCAGATGCTCCGATTGATGCCATACCTATCTCATCAGTGCCTCCTACTCCTGCCAATGAAAATCTTCAGATTGTTCCGTATGGGGTGGAATATGAAATTCCTCAGGCTGATGCAGATGACACTGAAACCCACTCTGCTGCTACCATAGAGCAGATGGATGAAGAAATCGAAGTTGAAGATGATGCTTCGCGTCCCCAAGTCCTGTCTCAGAAGCCTTCACAGGTTCCGTTGACTGAAGAACATGCCACTGCTTCATCTGAAAGTAGTGAAGAAACAGAAGAGGATGTGGATATTGATGGTGCTACAACCCCTCCGATCATTGATGAATTTTGGGAAGCCTTCCATCCAAATTTGCCCCTCACCACACCTCTGATGCAAGTGCCACAGTGATGAAGAAATTCATACAGGCTTTGAGGAAAGACAACCATCACCACTTCAAACCATTGATGAAGAAATACCAGCTGCAACAGCTGATGAAACTGCTCAAGATGAGCCCACTGTTGATGTCGTCAATGCATCCCCTCCTCGTGCAGACTCAATTCCTTCAGCAGACACCGATACTGTTCCCACTGCTACTGCTGAAGAAATTGCGAAGTCACTTGCTGTCACAGATCCAAATGATTCCACTGGGTCCCCATGACCAGTGTTTGATGTACGCACGAAGATGCATAACCTTCACCCAGTGCCAGTGATGCCTAAGATTGGCAGAACCCTCTGGCGGTCTCAGTTCGATAATGCCAAATTCTTCGAAGAGAAGAATTTCTTCATAGGTGAGTCCCCTTATGACTCAGCCAAGATCAGGCGCCTGCGATTCTGGACAAGGACACAGATGAACTTCTATGCTTCATTGCTATTCGACAAGAACAAAGTATTTCCGCATCGCCATATTCCTCATGTGGATATGGAGTCCTTACCGTGCTTTCGGCCAGTTCTGGCTGTTCTTCACGATGCTGGATTACTCAGCTTCTGCTCTGACGTCTGCGACTGGAATGAAGAACTCATCCTTCAGTTCTATGCCACAGTGCACTTCTCTGGTGATGCTGACGACATTGCAACATGGGCTCTGGACTGGATGAGTGAAGACACTCACTACAAGGCTCCAATTGAAGAACTTCTTCGAGCTCTCCCAGTTGAACCACCCCATGAAGAAGCAAGGAGAATATATGAAGAACCTGAGCTGCCCGATCACCTGATGCAAGTGCTGATGAAGCCAATCGCTGAAGGAGAAGCTCAAAGGACAACCTTCTTAGTGAAGGACTTGCTATATGTGCCAAGGACCGTTTTTCGCATTCTGTCCAAAACCCTTAGTCCTATTAAGGGTCACAACTCCAACACTGAAGAAGTTGTGGGAATTGTGAAGAACTTGTTGTTCCATATAATTCATGGCACTCCCATCAACATTCATGATTTCTTTCTGAGGACTTTGGTCACCGTGGCACAGCCGCCTTTTGATCTGAAGCCATATGCTCCATGGATCATGAGATTCATCAGATCCCGATCTGCAATTCACTACAAGGCTAACAATCAAAATCATTTGAGCTATTTGCCTGAAGTTGAAATTCTTCAGAGCACCATCTCCTCAGTTCCTGGCAAGGGCAAGGCTGCAATAGATGAAAGAATTCGTCCCCTTGATGGACAATTTTGTCAACCAATTTCCAGCTCCAATGCTGATGAATCTGCTAGCCAGGACACCGCTACAAAATCTTCAAGGCCCACTTCTTCACCTGAAGCACCACGTGTCATGACGGACCGTGAGCTGCTCATAAGCCTTCATCAGAAAGTGGACAGAAATCACAGATGGGTTAAGCATCAGTTTGCTGCTGTACAAGCCAACATGACTGTGACGCATAACTCAGTCCACAAAAACCGCTATTATCTTCATGAGATATTTGACAGATCATGGGCCATCCTATCGCACCTCAAGACAGATGAAGAACTTGCTGATTTGGACTTCCAGATGAACTTTGACTGGGCAGAACCGCCAAGGAAGAAGTTCAAGAACACCAAAGTTCCTCCTCTCATGCCAAGTTCAGAGTCTTCATCGCGCATGACTGATGAAAACGAAACCGTTGAAGACACTGCGGCTGGTCCATCTGCTTCATGCGGCCCCAACAACGCTGGCGTTCCCACGTCTTCACCACGATGATTTTCTTCAGGGGCGTTAGTCCTCACCTTGTCTCCTTTTGGTCATGTGATGACAAATGGGGAGAAGTGTGAGTTAGTCTTCAAGCGGGTCGTTATATGGGCTGTTTTTGCTTAAGTTGCAACTCTTGAACTTCATTTGATTCGCTCTTTGATGAGTTGTAACTTAAATAACTGTTGGTTGTCTGACTCTTTTGCAATGTTTCATTTGCGTGCTCTGATCTTATATATATCTGCTCATACATGCACAATTTTGTCAGACACCAATTTTCATCATGCATTCATATTCTTCAAATATCTTATGATCATGCATGATTGGATTCCAAGATATAGGGGGAGATCTCCACAATTTCAACCTGCCATGTGCATTTGCAATCCAAAGCAAATTCCTCATATGCACATCTTCAGGGGGAGTTTCTCAATATCTTGTAATCAATTTCTTCAAACTCTGTACTTACACTTCAATTATTTTTACTCCCGTTGAAAGCCTAACCAATTTGTCATCAATCACCAAAAAGGGGGAGATTGTAAGTGCATCAAGTGCCCCCTTAGTGATTTTGCAGTATTGAAGACAAATAGGTTGAGGAACTAATGTGTTTGAGAGTATACACAGGAGACAGAGTCCCTGAAGATTTGGTTTAACACATGGAAGACGACCCCTAAAAATAGATTTCTTCAAGTGAAGAATTTGATGATGAAATTGGTACGGCCTTTGAAGAAATTGATGTGAAGACTTTGAAGCTTGAAGACTTTGGTTTTCGTAGTTTCTTTTCTTCTTATTTGAGTCATAGGAAAAACCGTACCGTTAAAGGGGGTGTAGGTGAAACATATTTCACATTTCTAAAGTGATGCTCAAACTTACTGAAACCCATACACAAGCCGCTTCGAGTGAAGCCTTTGGAAATCTCCAGTACAGCTGACGCATTTGCGAGCGACAGTGACGAAGTTCATCTGGTCGCTGACGAATTTGGTCAGGCTGAGGAGTTAGGAGTTCGCCAGTGTGAGCTACCTATCGTGAGGAAATTAAGTGCCCTGACGAATTTGAGAGTACAACTTTCCGACCGTTGCTGCGCCGCGTGCCAGCTGTCAAAGGGATCCTTATCCTGACAACGGTCGAATCAGACAAGGGCATTTATGACAATTCATGTCGGGTTGCCCCCTGGCTATAAATAGCCGCCCCCAACCACTTGTTGGTTGGCTACTCCGAGAGAACTTGACACTTGTAATTTGAGAGCAACCCATCCTCTGACGACTTTGAGTGAACCCAAGTGAGGAAAAACCCAACCAGAGCCTAAGTGACTGAGCATCACTGAAGAGATTGATCTGTGTGATCCGACGCTTGTTACCTTTGAGGACAGTCATTCCTCCAGACGGTTAGGCGTCATGTTCTGAGCACCCAAGAGTAATTGTGGCGTGCCGGTGAACAAGTCTGTGAAGGTTTTGGAAGTCTACCTTGAATACTTACCACGAGTGATTGGGCGAGGTCTAAGTGACCTTAGCTCAAGAGGAATACGGTGAGGACTAAGTGTTCTCTGAGTTGCGACTCAGCCGCCTCAACCAGACGTACAGTTGATGTAGCAACTGGAACTGGTCTACCAAATTCCATTGTCTTCACCGAGCCAACCTGGTTTCAAATTCCTCACCCTCTCTTACTTTATTCCGCTGCTGAAGAATTTGTGATATATCCTCTGACGAATTTGAACTGAAGTATTTGATCATTATATCTTTTATTTCCTCAGTTCATATTCTTCATGCGTGTATGATTGTATGATTGCATGTTCTTCACCCTTATGTATCCTATTCGCATGTACTCTGATTCTGTGATGACTTAGTTTCCCTTGCGTTTCTATTTCTTCACTCTGATCTTCGTCAAATTCATCAGAGTTTGATGAATTTCTAAAAATCTCCCATTCACCCCCCTCTGGGAGATAACCTGCGCTTTCAATACCAAACTCGCAACTCAAATATTCACCTCCACGATCAGATCGTAGAAATTTTATTTTTTTTGTTACGATGATTTTCTACTTCACTCTGAAATTCCTTGAACTTTTCAAATATTTCAGACTTGTGTTTCATTAAGTAAATATACCTGTATCTACTCAAATCATCTGTGAAGGTAAGAAAATAATGATATCCACCGCGTGCTTCAACACTCATCGGACCGCATACATCGGTATGTATTATTTCCAATAAGTCACTTGCCCACTCCATTGATCCGGAAAATGGGGTTTTAGTCATTCTGCCCATAAGGCATGGTTCACATGTCTCAAATGATTCATAATCAAGAGATTCCAAAAAATCCATTGGCATGGAGTTTCTTCATGCGCTTTACACCAATATGACCTTAAGCAGCAGTGCCACAATCATGTGGTACTATCATCATTAACTTTGCATATTTTGGCATTAATAATATGAACATGTGTATCAAAGGGTGCATGATCACGAAAGATATTACTCATATAAATAGAATAACCATTATTCTCTGACTTATATGAATAACCGTCTTGCAATAAACAATATCCAGATATAATGTTTTATGCTCAACGCAAGCACCAAATAACCATTATTTAGGTTTAATACTAATCCCGAAGGTATTACGAGCGTGCCGATGGTGATCATATCAATCTTGGAGACACTTCCAACACCCATCGTCACCTCGCCCTCAGCTAGTTTCTGTTACTCCGCAGCTCCTGCTTCGAGTTACTAATATTAGCAACTGAATCGGTATCCAAATACCCAGACGCTACTACGAGCACTACTGAGGTACACATCAATAACATGTATATCAAATATACCTATGTTGACGTTGCCATCCTTCTTATCTGCCAAGTACTTGGGGCAGTTCCGCTTCGAGTGATTGTTCCCCTTATAAAAGTAGCACCCAGTCTCGGGTTTAGGTCAAGCATTGGGTTTCTCGATTGGAGCGGAAACTGTCTTGCCATTCTTGAAGTTTCCCTTCTTTCCCTTGCCCTTCTTGAAACTAGTGGTCTTATTAACCATCAACACTTGATGCTTCTTCTTGATTTCTACTTTCACGGCCTCAAGTACCGTGAATATCTCGGGGATTATTTACTCCATCCCTTGCATATTATAGTTCATCACAAAGCCCTTATAGCTTGGTGGCAGTGACTGGAAAACTCTGTCAACCGCTATCTTATCTGGAAGATTAACTCCCACTTGATTCAAGCGATTGTAGCACCCAGACACTCTGAGCACATGCTCACTCACTGAGCTATTCTCCTCCATCTTGCAGGCAAAGAACTTGTCAGAGGTCTTATACCTTTCAACACAGGCATGAGCCTGAAATACCAATTTCAGCTCTTGGACCATCTCATATGCTCCGTGGCGTTCAAAACGTCTTTGGGGCCCTGATTTCTAAGCCGTAAAGCATGGCGCACTGAACTATCGAGTAGTCATCAGAACGTGCCTGCCAGACGTTCACAACATCCACAGACGACGCTAGAGGGGTTGGCACACCGAGCGGTGCATCAAGGACATAAGCCTTCTGTGCAGCAGTGAGGACAATCCTCAGACTACGGACCTATTCCGCATAATTGCTCACAATATCTTTCAACTTAGTCTTTCTCTAGGAACGTATTAAAAACAGGGAGCTACAGCGCGAGCTATTGATCTACAACACAAATTTTGCAAAGACAATTAAGACTAAGTTCATGATAATTTAGTTCAATTAATCAAATTACTAATGAACTCCCACTTAAAACAACATCCCTCAAGTTGTCTAAGTGACACATGATCCAAATCAACTAACCCATGTCCGATCATCACGTGAGATGGAGTAGTCATCAATGGTGAACATCTCCATGTTGATCATATCTACTATATGACTCATGTTCGACCTTTCGGTCTCCCGTGTTCCGAGGCCATGTCTGTACATGCTAGGCTCGTCAAGTTTAACCCAGGTATTCTGCATGTGTAAAACTGGCTTACACCTGTTGTATGCAAACGTAGAGTCTATCACACCCGATCATCACGAGGTGCTTCGAAACGACGAACTTTCGCAACGGTGCATACTTAGGGAGAACACAATTTCTTGAAATTAAGTGAAGGGATCATCTTATAATGCTACCGTCGTCCTAAGCAAAATAAGATGCATAAAAAGGATAAAGATCACATGCAATCAATATGTGACATGATATGGCCATTATCATCTCGTGCCTTTGATCTCCATCTCCAAAGCACCGGCATGATCTCCATCGTCACCGGCATGACACCATGGTCTCCATCATCATGTCGTCACTTGGTCGTCTCGCCAACTATTGCTTCTACAACTATTGCTAACGCATAGCGATAAAGTAAAGCAATTATATGGCGTTTAACAGTTGACTCGCAGGTCACACAATAAATTAAAGACAACCCTATGGCTCCTGCAGGTTGCCGTATTCATCGACATGCAAGTCGTGAACCTATTACAAAACATGATCATCTCATACATCAACATATATCACATCACGTTTTGGCCATACCACATCACAACATGCCCTGCAAAAACAAGTTAGACGTCCTCTACTTTGTTGTTGCAAATTTTACGTGGCTGCTATGGGCAACTAGCAAGAACCGTTCTTACCTACGCAAAGCCACAACGGTGATAATCAAGTTGCCTTTTAACCTTCTATAAGGACCGCCTTCGTCAAATTAGATTCAACTAAAGTAGGAGAGACAGACACCCGCTAGCCACCTTATGCAAAACAAGTTGCATGTCAGTCGGTGGAACCGGTCTCATGTGCGAGGACATGTAAGGTTGGTCCGAGCCGCTTCATCCCACAATACCGCCGAATCCAAATAAGACAAGAGAGGTAAGCAATTTGAGCATCAACGCCCACAACTTTTGTGTTCTACTCGTGCATACACATCTACGCATGGACCTAGCTCATGATGCCACTGATGGGTAACGAAGCATGAAAATCAAAAAATTTCCTACGAACACCCAAGATCTATCTAGGAGAAGCATAGCAACGAGAGAGGGAGAGTGTGTCTACGTACCCTCGTAGACCGTAAGCGGAAGCATATATAACGCGGTTGATGTAGTCGTAGTCTTCGCGATCTGATCACGATCCAACCGATCTAGTGCCGAACGGACGGCACCTCCGAGTTTAGCACACGTGCGGCTCGATGACGTCTCCTCCTCCTTGATCCAAAAAGAGAAGGCGGATAAGTAGATGTGATCACAACCAGCACGACGGCGTGGTGGTGATGGTGGTGGTGGAATTCCGGCAGTGCTTCGCTAAGCGAAAAAACCGGGGACGAGGATTATGCCGGGAGGGAGAAACGGGGCAGCAACCAACTCCAATCTCTTGGGGGGCCTTGGTGCGCCCCCTCCCCTCTATTTATATGCGTGGGGGTGCTAGGAGTCCAGCCCCTCCACCCCCTATGGCTGGCGCATCAAGGGGAGAGAGGAGTTGGACTCCTAGTCCCTTTCCACCTCCGTTGTACGGAGGTAGGACTCTTCTCCCCTTGGCCGCATGGGACTTTGGGGTTGGTGCGCCTGGCCCACTGAGGTTAGGACGTCTCCCCTTAGCCTATGCTGACCCTCGGGACGTGGTGGACCCACTTGTGGACTTCCGGACCCCTCCGGAATCCTCCGGAACCTTCTGGAAGCTTCCCGGTACAATACCGAAAAAACTGCACCTTTTTCCGGAATCCCGAAAACGACTTTCCATATATAAATCTTTACCTCTCGACCATTTCGAGACTCCTCGTGATGTCCGAGATCTCATCCGGGACTCCGAACAACATTCGGTTACCAATCATCAAATATCCCAATACTACTCTAGCGTCAACGAACGTTAAGCGTGCGACCCTGCGGGTTCGGGAATCATGTAGTCATGACCGAGACACCTCTCCGGTCAATAACCAATAGCGGGACCTGGATGCCCGTATTGATTCCTACATATTTCACGAAGATCTTTTATCGGTTGAACCACGATGTCAAGGATTCGGTTAATCCCGTATGCAATTCCCTTTGTCCGGCGATATGTTACTTGCCCGAGATTCGATCGTCGGTATCTCCATACCTAGTTCAATCTCGTTACCGGCAAGTCTCTTTACTCATTCCGTAATAGAAGATCCAGTGACTAACTCATTAGCCACATTGCTTGCAAGCTCTTTACGATGTTGTATTACCGAGAGGGCCCAGAGATATCTCTCCGTCATACGGAGTGACAAATCCCAGTCTCGATCCATGCAACCCAACAGAGACCTTCGGAGATACCTGTAGAGCACCTTTATGATCACCCAGTTATGAAGTGACGTTTGGATACACACTAAGTATTCCTCCGGTATCTGGGAGTGACATGATCTCATGGTCTAAGGAACAGATACTTGACATGAAGAAAACTATAGCAATAAACTCAAGTGATACGATCGAATGCTAAGCTTACGGTTGGGTCTTGTCCATCACATCATTCTCCTAATGATGTGATCCCGCTATCAAATGACAACTCATGTCTATGATTAGGAAACCTTAACCATCTTTGATCAACGAGCTAGTCTAGTAGAGGCTCACTAGGGACATAATATTTGTTTATGTATTCACACATGTATTTAAGTTTCCGGTCAATACAATTCTAGCATGAATAATAAACCTTTATCATGAACAAGGAAATATGATAATAACCAATTTATTATTGCCTCTAGGGCATATTTCCAACAAATATCACCAACCGAATCAAGAGCGAAGCAACTAGTAGGTGAAACTGACATAGATGGAATGCCAGTCAAGTCAACCACATATTCAGTATTATTAGTATAATGTTGCTTCCTCAATTTTTTTCTTCATAGATCTCTGTGTTCGTCCATCATGGACAACATGAGTATCGAATGAGCCATATCGATCTAAATCTCTCGACGGGGTAATGAGATATTTATCCCTGGCAGCATAAATTTGAGCAGGGGGTTTGATTCTACGTACCACACACTACAAAAGATTTCTCATCGGAATCCTCTCCGGCCAGCACGCAGAAGCGGCTGCCAGCTGGAGTGACTCGTACTGCCCACCTGACCCGCGAGCAAGCGCCCGAATCCTCACTGAGCGACGAGGGAAGAAAGGTAAGCGACACGGCATATGAATTAGGTGCATGCCTCTCCCCTCCTTGGTGTAGGCACGATGCTTTCTCCCATCTCCGGCATTTGCTGCTCCACCAGCCTCGGTATAGGCATCGCCATTACTGCTCCCACCGCAAACTCCTCTGGATTTGGAGGGAACAACACACAAGATCTGTATGTCGCACATCTCCTCCCCTGCCCTGGATCCGCCGATTCTGATTCCATCATAGCCAATTGAATGATCTCGATAGGAAGAGCTCCATCTCCGAACATCCTTGCTCGCTCCGCCTCTGTCGCCAAGACCGCGATTCCAATCGACTCCGCATAGAGCATCTCAATGTTGGGAAACCATTCACAGATCTCTCTGAACCGGGCCATCTTCACCGCATGTGCCGCCGCCATGTGCCATATCCACTCCTCCAAGCCCGCAGTGATTATCATCTTCCCTTCCCTTCTTCGTCTCCCCCGAGCTTTGCCTCTCTGCCCAGATGTGATCGTGTGGACTAGAGAAGAGGAAAATCCTTTTCATGAGTAGCATGTGATGTGTATGTATATCTGTTTCTCAAAAGAATTGCAAGGAGCAAATAAATAAAAACATGCAAACTAAAAATAGATGTCAAACTACTAGGGGAAAACGCTATTTTGAGTCAACAAAATTTCCAACAACATGGGATGTGGTCCCCATTCTCTAGTAGCCGTTTTTCTACTACTAGTAGCATCGCTCATTCGTGACCCTGGCCGTCCCCTCGTCCCTGTCCTGTTGTGGTCCTATACACTCCCCTCCCGTCACTCTTTCGAGCCGAGTGCCTCTGAAGTCCAAGCCGTAACGTTTGGCCAGTGCCACGATGGTGGAATGGTGGAGAATGAGGAGTGCACCGGCAAAGCCGCCCTGACCAGAGCGTGGAATAAATCACATTCCCTGCACAAACAAACCTATACATCTCCATGGAATTTAGAACTTGTCCCAGATAACCAACCCAAGCGCTAGCACAACCAAACTCCAAGGAATCGTGAGTGGGACCCCACTTTTATTAGACCTCGGTGCAACGGGAGGGGGAGGGGAGCCTTGCTCCTTTTTCGGCGCCCGCGTACGCAGGGACCCAGAACGTGGCACTTGCGTTGATGTTTCCTTTCTTTCACAAGCTTGATAAACGACAAGTGGTATGGACACTTTCTTTTTCTCTTCCTACCAGGTCCTTATGTTTCTCTTTCTTGATGATCGTAGATTGTTGTGTGCCAATTATTAGTAATTATACATCACATTATTATTACATTAGATGTACAGAACCGCGTAACCTTTCGATTCTCTTCGATTTTAGCATCGTGCTAGTGATTTCTGTACTGCCGACACGCGTGTTTCTTTACTTCTCTTCGAACACACTGGTGTTCCGCAATTTTTTCCCACCTCCGGCTGCTTTTCCTTTCTCTTTCTAGCTATCACTATGTTGTGATCCTTCGAGAAGGCGCATCAAGTGTTTTCTCCTCCTTTTGCGTGAAAATAACAGCTGCAGTGCATCAATAGTAACAACATCGAGGACTCAACATATCACGCCGCCCTCTTCTTCGCTTCCTCTCCCCCGACCTCTCATAGCACCAGCATGTTGCCCTCTCCACCATGTTATCTTCCTCACTATCCATCGGAGTCAGCGGTTTGCCATCCTTGTACCCAGCGCCTCCTGACTGTGAATCCAGGGTCCCCACAGCCTCCTCATCCGTCTCTTAGATGGGTGGTTCCACGGATACAATGAGACCTGTTGCACCGGCTGACAAATCCCCTTCTTCCATCGGAATAAACATCATTGGTGAGTACTGACTACAAGTTTGATTTCAATCCATCATTTGCATCTACTCAGTGGATGTATAATAATTGACGGTACTATGCCCTCTTGGGAATGGTTTAAGAAAAGGAACACATACCTATATGGAAGATGAATACTTATGTCTATACTTTTTTTAGAAGTATATAAAAGAATTCAATCTATACTTCCTTTAGTTTATACTTCTGATAGATAGAATTTAGCTATCGTTTGTTTCTTCATACCCACTAACACGCCGCTAGCTTGCCATCCGCCGCCGGTTTGACGGCAGGCGACTAAAAGGCTCGGACTCATCGGGCGCCACTGTCGTCGAGTCTATGGGATTGGGCACAGGCTCCAATGCCAGCGACATGGAGTCGTCATCACCATACTTAGTTGGCCGGCTGCGCTTCTTCGCGGCTTCCTCCTCATGTTCACCTGGAACATCAGGGCACCATTGCCTCATGCGACAGCCATGTCAGGGCCAACAGGCTTGCCGAGGCTAGCAAGCTGAGCTACGCTGAAGGAAGTAGGGAGTGTCGTCTGGGCCATAGGTCAAGCGCATGCTCTGCATGGGACCGGAGGACTGTGGCTTATTGGGCAGCCCAAACGACTCCCTTCCCGCCATCACTCCCTGCTGCTCAAACGATGCCCTCACCTCAATCCTTCCTCACATAGGCGAAGCAGAGCTCCTACCTAGAACAATCATGCTCAGCAACTATAAGAAAATCATAAAACTCCTGTTGGACAAAGCTCGAAATCTTGGTGGCGAACAAATTTTAGACCTTTGAGTGGTGATATCTTGGAATGGGTGGGAAGAGGCCGCAAATTTCCAGAAAATACGGAAAACCGAAAGAAAATGGGAGGAAGAAACGGTAGACTCAGTAGATGGCGAGTTTATTCATCCTAAAATGGGGGAGGGGGATGAAATAGTTAGACGAAACGATTTCACTTGTATTGTTATTTTATTTCTTGTACTGGCTTGAAGAGTGGTATGCACACTTTGTCTTCCCAGGTCCTAACATTGTCGCCTGCATTGCTATTTCCTTTCTTATACTGGCTTGAAGAGTGGTATGCACACTTTCTCTTCCAAGGTCCTAACAATGTCACTTGTATTGCTATTTCCTTTCTTGTACTGGCTTGAAGAGTGGTATGCACGCTTCTCTTCCTAGGTCCTTGTGTGCATTTTTGGTGATCGTAGGTTGTTGTGTTATAACTACATACATTGTTATGTGTACAATTAAACCATGTAACCTTTCAATTCCCTCTGCCTTTTAGGTCTGTCGGTGATTTCTATGTTGCTAACATGCCTGTTTATTTAGTTCTCTTTGTACATACATGATTTCGACTGGTCTTCTCTGATTTTTTGTCACCTTCGGTTAGTTTTTTCATTGCACACCGCGTAATGTGACCCTTTAAGATGGCACATCAAACACTTTCTCCACCTTTAGCAAATTAAGTAAAAAAACAATGACAACCCATTAGCAGTAATAACGACGGCGACATGTCAAAAGGTAGCCCTCTCCTTCGCGTCCTCTCCCTCGACCTCTCACAATATCAACACACGACCCTTTGCACCATGTTGTCTTCCTGTTAGCGACCTGCTGGCCCTAGGCCCAGCGTCACTCGCCGTCCCGACTGCGGGATCCAGAGTCCCCATGGCTTCATCATCCTTCCATGGTTGGTTGAGTGGGTGGTTTCACGGATACAACGTCGCCTATTGCACCATCGGCAAATCCTTTTCTTCCATCATATCAAGATCGCACGCGATTATTGGTTTCAATCCAACATTTGCATCTATTAGTGGATGCATAATTATTATATAAACCACTCTATACTTGGTTTATTATAATTTTAACTTCAAACTAATGAAACTATGTTATCAACTTTTTTGTTCATCCCACCAGTGCCACTGCCGCACGCCGTCAGTCTGACACTAAGCGGCGAGAAAGCCCTGGACTCATCGGGCACCACTGCTGTTGAGTCCATGGACTTTTGCCACAGGCACCAATGCCAACGACATGGAACCTTTGTCACTGTACTTAGTTTATTGTCCGCGCTTGTACACGTCATCCTCCTCATGTTCATCTAGAAGGCCGGCACGTCATAGCCTCTTGTGGCAGCAGCGCCGGGGCCAACATGCATGTTGAGGCTAGCTAGCAAGCTGAGCTCTGTTTAAGGAAGTAGGGAGTGTCATCCGGGCCATAGGTCATGCTCATGCTTTACATGGGGACGCATGACTGTGGCATCAGCTGGCTATTGGCAGCCCAAACGGCTCCTTTCTCGCCATCGCTCCCTATTGCTCGGATGACGCTCTCACCTCCATCATTCCTCTTAGAGCAGAAGCAGAGCTGCTACTCAGAACAAACATTCTCATCAACTATAAGAAAACCTTAAACCCTATGTTGCACCAACATCAAAATCTTGGCGGTGAATAGAGTTTACTACTTTGAGTGGTGATATCTTTGAATGGCTGGGAAGAAACCGCAAATCTCAAGAAAATGGGGAAAATAAAAAGGAAATGGGAGGAAGAAACAGCAAACTCACTAGATGGTGAGTTTATTCATCCTAAAATGAGGAAAATGAAATAGTAGGAAGAAACTATGTCACTTGCGTTGCTACTTCCGTTCTTTCACCTGCTTGGCAAGTGGTATGCACACTTGGCCTTCCTACGTTCTTGTGTGCATTTTTGCTATAACAACGTACATTGTTACATGTACTAAACTGCATATCCTTTCAATCCTCTCTGATTTTTTTGGTTTGCCAGTGATTACTGTGCCGTTGACACATATGTTTCTTTAGTTCACTTCGTACTACATGATTTTGACTGGTCTTCTCTGATTTGTTTTCTCACCTTCAGTCAATTTGCTTTCTTTTTCACGCAATGTAATTTGACCATTCAAGAAGGCACGTCCAACACTTTCTCATCCTTCCGCAAAAAAAAAAAGGGAACTACAACAACACATTAGAAGTAACAACAATGGTGACACATCAACACATAGCCCTCTCCTACATGTCCTCTCCCGCAAACTGTCACAACAGCAACACACCACCATCTCCAAGTCGTTGTATTCCTCGATGTCCACGGGATTCCACGACCCGTTGGTCCTAGACCAAGCACAACCCGCCATCACGACTGTAGGATCTAGTGTCCCCACGGCTTCCACCCCCGCCTTGGATGGGTGGTTTCACAGATACAACATCACTTATTGCACCATCTGCAAATCCTAAGATTTATGTAACAAATTTATATGCAGGTGAGACAGAAATGTTCACAGATTAGCCTACATAGAAAGAGTTCCAGAATGTCAATAGGACCCATTCTTGTTAATAAAAAAGGTCCCGAAAGAAGTTCGTCAATGTTACGCATATTAGGACCGATGACGCGATACCTAACAATGTTGATGGCAGTTTCTAACTCGAATAGCAATATGTGTCTCACAATGAAGACGACAATGTATGATGACAAAGCAATATGTCTAACGATGAAGAAGACAATGTATGACCTGCGACGCAATAGCTGGTCAAATGTAGCGCACATACAAACCGACAACGATGTATGAATCGGAACACGATGTGGTTACATAGAGGAATTGCAGGCAAGAAATCAGTACCTCCCCTTTCTCTGAAACAACCTGTAACTCTTCTTCTACCCCATCTTTCCCAGGCTTCTTCTCCTTGACAATGATCGGGGCCTTACCAGGGTCGCAGTCCAGGATCACGCAGTTGTCGTTGTCATCGGACGCAGCATGACCCTTTTTCTCACCCTCTAGAGTGGGCAACAACTCCTGTATCACCGCGGAATTGTCTAAAGCCTCCCCCAATCTAGTGAGGCCGTCGAGCAGGAGGCCGGAGGCCCACTCAAGGGCTTCAGCGGTCGGCTTGGCAGCGAAATGATCCTCCTTCTCGTCGTCTGAGATGATCTCGATGACAGCCCCTGCTGCCGGCCCCATGATCCGCCCCCAAAACCCTCGACAAAATTCACAGCAGACTTGCAAAAGAAAACCGCGGCGGCCAATGAACCCTGCGAGAAGAGCAGTAGCCGATCAGAGGCGAGACGGGAAGATGCCGGTCTTGTTGAACCAAGAAACAGAGAGGGTTTCTTGGGGGGAAAAAGAGTCAATCTTGGTTCCGGGCAGAGGGAGGGAGATTTCGCCCCTGAAGAGGCAAGGCGGGGGTTTTACTTACAGCAGAGCAGAGCAGAGCAGGGGAATACGAGATGGCGTCCAATGCGGCGGCGGCGGCCGGGGGTGGTTCTGCCGCAATGCACCTGGGGAGAAGCCACCGAGCTGGAGGGGAGAGATAAGGACAAGAGATTTAGCAGGATTTCTGCAGCTCCGCGGCCTCGATTGATGATCAAAGAAAGAACCGAAGAGAGGGGCGGACGGGAGTCGGGGGTTTCCCGTGGTGGCGAGGGGGGAGGTGGGTGGTGGGGACGGGTGAAGGCGAAGCAACTGCCCTCTCGCTTTCGGGGAGATTGTGGTTGTTGCGCTGCGGCTGCGCGCTCGCCTACGCGTACTCCACAGCTAATTTTTTTTAAATAATACATTTTTTTTATGAATTACAGAAATAATATACAAATTTGAAAATTTTCAAAAATATGACCCAGTCGGCTTAGGCTAAGCTGATAGGGTCCAGTCGGCTTAGCCTAAGCCGACAGGATGCTAATCCCTGCTGTTAAGGTGGATTAGGCACTAATCGGCTTAGCCTAAGCCGATTGGATCCAGTCGGCTTAGCCTAAGCCGACAGGTCCTGCTGCTACAGTAAAATCGAAAAAAAAATAGAAAAAAAGTCAAAAAAATTTGAATTTTTTTTGTGTGAAACATTGATGTTTTCCCCACATGCCTGCAAAATTTCATCACCAGATGACATTCGTGGAAAACGTGGCAAAAAAAAACAAAATCGATGCTACTTTTTGGAGCATCGATTTTGTTTTTTTTGCCACATTTTCCACGAATGTCATCCGGTGATGAAATTTTGCAGGCATGTGGGGAAAACATCAATGTTTCTCACAAAAAAAATTCAGAATTTTTCGATTTTTTTTGCTATTTTTTTCGTTTTTACTGTAGCAGCGGGAGCATGTGAGCTCGGGAGCAGAACTGCGTTATGCCCATCATCATGGTCACTATCCCAGTTGGATTCAGACATAGACATATCGGACGTACTAGAAGCTGATCATCCGGCGACCAGACGACCCGTGATGTCGGCATCACGCCGGGCGACATCTTCGTCACGCTCACCGAGATCATCCAGAAGGCCCTCGCTGCTGCCTACTACCCGGCAAAGATAATCGGGGCCATCGTCGAGCTCCTCCTCAACTTCTTCGCCCTCAACGGAGGCCTGCTCGGCATCGTATGGAACATCATCAGATGTACGTATTCACATATATTAACCATCTTGATCCTAACTAACTCATGCACTATCAACTTGAAATGGGAGCATAACACAAATTGAGACGAATATGTGTACATGTGCACGACGCCAAGCTGATGATCGACTTCAGTTTAGCTGAACTTGATTTAATTTGAGTCACAAAATAAATTTACTATGTACAAACATGTGGCGTGTTTATAATAACTATAATCAAGTAAATAAGTAAAGGACCAACAAATTGACGACGTCCATATATAAAGGTATGGAACCATGTATGAAAGGATAATGACTGCATGAGGTAAGTTTATGTACATGGACGACCCAGAACGACATGTGTGATCCTCTCTCTCTCTCTCTCTCTCTCTCTCTCTCTAAATTATATTGTTGAATTCATATTTGAATGTAGTTTTCAATGATAATATTTTTGCTACGTATAACTTATAATTTATTTTTTAAGTCACGGCTAAAATATGACCTAAAATATGAGTGGACTAGTAAACCCGGACGGAGGTGGTAAAATGCTAAACTTACTGGAGATTGGATTACTAACCACCCCCAACCACCTCTCCAAACCAAACCCCACCAAAAAAAATTCACTGTTACTGCCAGGAATTTCACCGTAGGCCCTCACTGATATATTTTGGTGTGAGAAATGACCAAGTCACATTTAACTCCTACATCATTTGATTTTACATGAAGATTTGTGCAGGGTTTTTCTTTTTTTTCTTTGATTAATTAAATTATGTAGAAGTTAGATGAGACTTTCTTAGTTCTCATCTAGATGGTAATTAACAAATTCGTTATTGTTTGGCAAACTAGTAGGGATTTTTTTTCCAACTGCATACCAATATTTTTTTCTAAGCCATGTAACCATGTATATTAGCAGACAAATTTAAAGTTTGAATGAATATCCAAGGAGCATTACATTTATTTATCTAATAAGTTTATGTGTGCGGTGATTTGCAGTTCAATTTCGTGGGGTTCTACAATGTTTTTTTTGCCACGTTTTCCACGAATGTCATCTGGTGATGAAATTTTGCAGGCATGTGGGGAAAACATTAATGTTTCACACAAAAAAAATTCAGATTTTTTTGACTCTTTTTCTATTTTTTTTTCGATTTTACTGTAGCAGCGGGACCTGTCGGCTTAGGCTAAGCCGACTGGATCCAATCGGCTTAGCCTAAGCCGATTAGTGCCTAATCCACCTCAACAGCAGGGATTAGCATCCAGTCGGCTTAGCCTAAGCCGACTGGACCCAGTCGGCTTAGCCCCAGCCGACTGGGTCATATTTTTGAAAATTTTCAAATTTGTATATTATTTCTGTAATTTATAAAAAAAAATGTATTATTTAAAAAAAATTAGCTACTCCACACAGGGAGACCGGAGCCAGAGCGACTTGGACTTGGGGCTCGCTTCGGGTCGGGGGTCCGTGTAGTCAGAGGAGTCATGCGCGCGTGGGACCCACACTTTATTAGGCCTCGGCACAGCGGGAGGGAGAGGGAGGTGAGGCGGAGTGCATGGTGAATACACTCCTTCTCTGGCGCCCGCTTGCGTTGTTGTTTCCTCTCTTTCACTGGCTTGGCAAATGGCAAGTGGGTTGCACACTTTTTTTTCTCTTGCAAGGTTCTTGTGTGTTTTTTGGGGTAATTATGTTATGTTTTTTCTTTGGGATTGTTGATTATTTGTGTCATAATAACTACATTATTACATTACATGTACAGAACCGTGTAGCCTGTCGATTCTCTCCGGTTCTCGGGGCCTGCGGGCTGTTTCTATGATGCTGGCACGCGTGTTTCTTTCTTTCTCTTCGAACGCGGCGGTGTTCCACGATTCATTTTCCCACCTCCTCCGGTCGGTTTTCTTTCTTCTTTCTGGCACCGCGTTGTGGCCCCTCGAGAAGGCGCGACAAGCGTTTTCTCCGCCTTCCGCGAGAAAATAACAATGGTAGTGCATCAAAACTAATAGCATTGAGCGCCCTCTCCCCAGACCTCTCACAGCACCGGCATGTCGCCCTCCCCACCACGTTATCTTCCTCGAGGTCCACGGGATTCAGCGGAATGCATGCCCGGGACCCCGTACCTCCCCGCTGCGAGTCCAGAGTCCCCACGACTTCCTCATGCGTCCTTGGTTGGGTGGTTTCACGGATATAACATCACCAGTTGCACCGGTGGCAAATCCTCTTCTTCCATCAGAATCAACTTCGCTGGTGAGTACTCACTACAAGTTTGATTGCAATCCAGAGTTTTCATCTACTGAGTGGATGCATAATAGTTGACAATACTATGCCCTCTTTAGTATGGTTTAAGAAAAGGAGCACATACCTATGGAACATGAATACTTGTGTCTACACTTTTTTTTAGAAGTATATAAAAGAATTTAGTCTATACTTCCTTCGGTTTATTTACTTCTGACTCATAAAATTTTGCTATCATTTTTTTCTTCATCCCCACCGACACTGCCGTTGGCTTGCCGCCCGCCGCCGGTTTGAAAATTAATATGGATAAAAAAAGAACATATATTGCCATGACAATCTGTGGGGTACTTCGAGTACCTTAAATAATCACTAGTTTCATCAACGACAACTAGATATGATAAGTATACCATACCAATAACTAGGGTCTCTAAAGTCATCACGAAGTTACAATATTATCCAGTTAGAATCCACCAAATAGTTTTTTTGCAATAGCAATACATGGGGAACTCATCCCATGGAAGGCCATCCATGATATTCAAAATAGGGAACAATATCACTGAAATGCAAGTAGTGTGGCTACCTTCCCTTAATAGCTTAATCTTTAAGGTGAATGACTGGTGCACTAAACTAGATAGTATAGCACCCACAAGTAGTAGTGAAGTCATGCATCAATGACCGTTATTATTCCCAAATAAGAAGAGCAAAAGGTAATTGGACAAGAGCAACCAAATAAATATTTGGAATCAAGTAAACTTTGGCTTAGCAACTAGATTCCTACAAACAATGTACATACAACGGAAACATAAATATGCACTCATTGGCCTACATAAAAGAGCTCCAAATGTCAATAGGACCCATTCTTATCAATAGTTGGTCAATGCAACGCAGATCAGAGCTGGCACAAAAAAATCATTTAATGATGACGACAACAACGTATGACTAACAACAATAGATGGTCAATGCAATGAATGTATGAACCGACAAAAACATTACCTAACAAAACAACAACAATGGATGACTCTAACAACAATAGATGGTCAATGCAACGAACGTACGTACCGACAAAAACACTATCTAACAAGACAAGAACAATGTATGACTCATAACAACAACAGATGGTCAATGCAACTAACATACGAACCGACAAAAACATTATCTAACAAGATGTCAACAACGTATGACTCTAACAACAACAGATGGTCAATGCAATGAGCATACGAACCGACAAAAACATTATCAAAAAATACGACAACAACGTATGCGTCGAAGCACAATAGCTGGTCAAATGAATGTCTTAGCAACTAAGATTTCTGCAAAACAGTTGCATGCAAGTGCGATAGCGATGTTCACAGATTAGTCTCCATAAATAGAGTTCCAGAATGTCAAGACGACCGATTCTGGTCAATCAAAAAGTTCCCAAAAGAAGTGGGTCAATGTGACGCATATTAGAACCGACGAAGCGATATCTAACAATGTTGAAGGCAATTTATGACTTGAATAGCAATATGTGTCTAACAATGAAGACGACAATGTATGATGACAAAGCAATATGTCTAACGATGAACACGACAATGTATGACCTAGAACGCAATAGCTGGCCAATGCAACGCCATACAAACCTCCTCATGCTCTTAGGACAGGAGAAGAGAAGGCGAAGCAACTGCCCCAACCTCTTCTCGCTTTCGGGGAGATTTTGGTTGTTGCGATGCGTGCTTGCCTATGCGTACTCCGCACAGGGAGCCAGGGTGAGGGAGACCGGAATGACTTGGGGCTTGCTTGGGGTCTGGGGTCCGTGTAGTCGGAGGGAGTCATGCGTGGGACCCCCACTTTTATTAGACCTCGGCGCATCAGGTGGAAGAGGGGAGAGGAATGTGCGGTGAATACGCTCCGTGTGCGTTCGTTGCTCCTATTCCGGTGTGCGTACATGGGGACCCGGAATGTGGCACTTGCACTGCTATTTCCCTTCTTTCGACGGCTTGACAAACGACAACCGGTGTGCACAATTTCTTTTTCTATTCCTACATACACTAGGTTCTTATGTTTTTTTGCGGGGTAATTATGTTTATGTTTTTCTTTTGGGAGGGTAGATTTTTGTGTGATAACTACATTATTATATTATTATGGGCACAAAACCGCGTAGCCTTTCAATTCTCTTCGATTTTAGGCGTGTTTCTCTACTTCCCTTCGTATGCACCGGTGTTCCACGATTTGTTTTCCCACCTCCGCTCGGTTTTCTTTCTTCTTTTTTGCCACCACGTTGTGACCCTTCGAGAAGGCGTCAACCGTTTTGCCCCCCCCACAAGGAAACAACAGCAACTGCGTTACTATTTCCTTTCTTTGTCGGCTTGACAAATGACAAGTGGTAAGCACACTTTCTTTTTCTCTTCCTATGTTCTTATGTATTTTTGCCGGGTAAACATGTTTAATTTGCTTTTGGGATCGTAGATTTTTGTGCGGTAACTACATTATTACATTACATGTACAAAACCGCGTAGCCTTTCAATTCTCTTCAACTTTAGGGGTCTGCTGGCGATTTCTGTGCTGCTGACACGTGTTTCTTTGCTTCTCTTCGGTACATATCGGTGTTCTGCGATTTGTTTTTCCACCTCCGGTCGATTCCTTTTCTTTCTCTCACCGCATCATGACCCTTTGAGAAGGCACGTCAACATTTTCTCCGCCTTCCACAAGGAAATAATAGCGGCAATACATCAGCAGTAATAGCATCGAGGCCGCAACAACACGCCACCCTCTCCTCCACGTCCTCTCCCCCGACCTCTCATAGCACCGACATGGTGCCCTCACCACATTATCTTCCTCGCTATCCACGGGAGTCAGTGAACCGCTGGCCCTAGATCTAGCGCCTCCCGTCTGTGAACTTAGAGTCCCCATGGCTTCCTCATCCATCCTTGGTTGGGTGATTTCACGGATACAACATCACCTGTTGCAGCGGCGGCAAATCCTCTTCTTCTGTCAAAATCAACAGCGATGGTGAGTACCGACTACGGGTTTGATTGCAATCCAACATTTGCATCTACTCACTGGAAGCATAATAATTGATGATACTATGGCCCTCTTCAGTATGCTTTTAGAGAAGGAGCACATACCTATGGAAGATGAATACTTGTGTCTACACTTTCTTTAGAAGTATAAAAGAATTCAGTCTATCCTTCCTTCAGTTTATATTTACATTTTATTAAAAAAATTGCTATCCGTTTTTCATCATCCCCACCGATATCGCCACTGGCTTGTCGTCCGCCACCAGTTTAACAGTAGGCGGCGAAAAGGCTCGGACTGATCGGGCGCCACTGTCGCTGGGCCTATGGGATTGGGCACAGGCTCCAATGCCAGCGACATGGAGTCGTCGTCATCGTACTTAGTTGGCCGGACGCGCTTCTTCGTGGCCTCCTCCTCATGTTCACCTGGAACATCGGGGCACCATTGCCTCCCGCAGCAGCCACGTCGGGGCTAACATGCATGCAGAGGTTAGCGACCCTAGCTCTGTTGAAGGAAGTAGGGAGTGTCGTCCGGGTTGTAGGTCATGCGCATGCTTTGCATGGGGCTTGGAGGACTGTGGCGTATGTGAGCTATTGGGCAGCCCAAACGACTCCCTTCCCGCCATCTCTCCTTGCTTCTCAGACGATGTCCTCACCTCAATAATTCCTCACATAGCAAAAGCAGAGCTCCTACTTAGAACAAACATGCACAACAACTATAAGAAAACCATAAATCTCGTGTTGCACAAAGCTCAAAATTTTGGTGGCGAACAAAGTTTACATATTTGAGTGGTGGTTTCTTGGAATGGGTGGGAAGAAGCCACAAATGTCGAGAAAATAGGGAAAATGAATGGGAGGAAGAAAAGGTAAACTCACTAGATGCTAAGTTTATTCATCCTAAAATGGGAAAAATGAAATAGTTGGATGAAATGATGTCACTTGTATTGATAATTTCTTTCTTTTACTGTCTTGATAAGTGGTATGCACACTTTCTCTTCCTACTAAGTCTTGGTGTGCATTTTTGAGGATCGTAGGTTGTTGTGTTATAACTACGTACATTGTTATTGTTACATGTACTAAACCACATAGCCTTTCAATTCTCTTTGCTTTTTAGGTCTGGTAGTGATTTCTATGCTGCTGACACATATGTTGGTTTAGTTCTCTTTGTACGTATGTGATTTCGACTGGTCTTCTCCGATTTGTTTTCTCACCTCCATTAATTTTTTTCTATGCACACCGCATAATGTGACCCTTTAAGAAGGCACATCAAACACTTTCCCCTCCTTTAGCAAATGAAGTAAAGAAGTAACAATGACAACACATTAGCAGTAATAACAATAGTGGAGCATCAACACGTAGCCCTTTTCTCCGCGTCCTCTCCCTCGACTTCTCACAGCATCAACACACCACCCTCTGCGCCACGTTGTCTTCCTCGATGTCCACGGGAATCAGCGGCGGCCGTAGACCCAACATTGCCCACCCTCCCAACTGCGGGATCCAGAGTCCCCTTGGCTTCATCATCCGTCTTTGATTGGGTGGTTTCATAGATAGAACGTCGCCTATTACACTATCGGCAAATCCTCTTGTTCCATCGTATCAACATCGCAGCTGAATATTGATTTCAATCCAACATTTGCATCTACCAGTGGATGCATAATAATTGATGATACTAAGCCCATTGTTAGTACACTTTAGAAGGGAAACACATACCTACGAATGAAAAATACTTGCGTCTACACTTTTTTAGAAGTATTTACAAAAACAAGTCTATACTTTGTTTAATATTATTTTAACTTGTTACTGATCATAAGTGTTATCTATTTTTTCTTCATCCCCACCAATGCCGCCACCGGCACGCCGCCCACTGATACGTCCATTTTGCATCATGTTTTCCTACTGTTATTTATAGTGTTTTTAATCAATATAACACTTTGTGGAGCAATTCTAATGCCTTCTCTCTCTTAATATGCAAGATTTACATATGGAGGGAGATTGCCGGCAGTTGGAATTCTGGACTTGAAAAAGCTATGTCAGAGATACCTATTCTGCACATCTCCAAATGAGCTGAAATTTCACGGAGATTTATTTTGGAATAAATAAAAAATACTAGAGAAAAGAAGTACCAGAGGGGGCCACCCAGGTGCCCACGAGGCACCAGGGTGCGCCACCCCCCCAGGCGCGCCCTGGTGGCTTGTGGGGCCCCTGGCCAGCCTCCGGTGCCCATTTTCTGGTATATAAGCCCATTTTCCCTAGAAAAAATAAGGAGAAGACTTTTGGGATGGAGCGCCGCCGTCTCGAGGCGGAACTTGGGCTGGAGCACTTTTGCTCTCCGGCAGAGCGATTCCGCCGGGGATACTTCCCTCCGGGAGGGGGAAATCGAAGCCATCGACATCACCAACGATCCTCTCATCATGGGAGGACCAATCTTCACCAACATCTTCACCAGCACCATCTCATCTCATACCCTAGTTCATCTCTTGTATTCAATCTTTGTCTCAAAACCTTAGATTGGTACCTGTGGGTTGCTAGTAGTGTTGATTACATCTCGTAGTTGATGCTAGTTGGTTTATTTGGTGAAAGATTATATGTTCAGATCCATTATGCTATTCAATACCCCTCTGATCTTGGACATGAATATGATGTGTGAGTAGTTACTTTTGTTCTTGAGGACATGGGAGAAGTCTTGTCATAAGTAATCATGTGAATTTGGTATTCGTTCGATATTTTGATGATATGTATGTTGTTGATTCCCTTAGTGGTGTCATGTGAACGTCGACTACATGACACTTCACCATCTTTGGGCCTAAGGGAATGCATTGTGGAGTAGTAATTAGATGACGGGTTGCTAGAGTGACAGAAGCTTAAACCCTAGTTTATGCGCTATTCCGTAAGGGGCTGATTTGGATCCATATGTTTAATGATATGGTTAGATTTATCTTAATTCTTCTTTCGTAGTTGCGGATGCTTGCGAGAGGGGGTAATCATAAGTGGGAGGCTTGTTCAAGTAAGAACAACACCCAAGCACCGGTCCACCCACATATCAAATTATCAAAGTAGCGAACGCGAATCAAACAAACATGATGAAAGTGACTAGATGAAATTCCCATGTGTCCTCGAGAACGGTTAGCTTATTATAAGAGATCGTTCCAGCCTGTCCTTTGCTACAAAAGGATTGGGCTACCTTGCTGCACCTTAGTTACTATTGCTACTTGTCACTTGTTACAAATTATCTTGCTATCAAACTACTTGCTACCGATAATTTCAGTGCTTGCAGAAAATACCTTGCTGAAAACCGCTTGTCATTTCCTTCTGCTCCTTGTTGGGTTCGACACACTTACTTATCAAAAGGACTACGATTGATCCCCTATACTTGTTGGTCATCACCCACCATCGGTTTGACGGCAGGCGGCGAGAAATCCCTGGGCTCATCCAGCGCCACCGCCGTCGTTTCCATGGCACTTTGGCCACATGCACCAATGCCTACTACATGGAGCCTTCGTCACCATACTTAGTTGACCGACCACACTTCTTCGCGTCATCCTCCTCGTGTTCACCTGGAACGCCGACAGAATATTCCCTCCTATGGCAGCCGCGTCGGGGCCAACAGGCATCGAGGCTAGCTAGTGAGTTGGGCTTTCACTGGCTTGGCAAATGGTAAGTGGGTTGCACACTTTTTTTCTTCTCTTCCATGGTTCTTGTGTGTTTTTTGGGGTAATTATGTTTATATTTTTTTCTTTGGAATTGTTGATTATTTGTGTCATAATAACTACATTATTACATTACATGTACAAAACCGTGTAGCCTGTCGATTCTCTCCGGTTCTCGGGGCATGCGGGCAGTTTCTATGATGCTGGCACGCGTGTTTCTTTCTTTCTCTTCGCATGCGTCGGTGTTCCACGATTCGTTTTCCCACCTCCTCTGGTCGGTTTTCTTTCTTCTTTCTGGCACCGCATTGTGGCCCTTCGAGAAGGCGCGACAAGCGTTTTCTCCGCCTTCCGCGAGAAAATAACAATGGTAGTGCATCAAAACTAATAGCATTGAGCGCCCTCTCCCCAGACCTCTCACAGCACCGGCGTGTCGCCCTCCCCACCACGTTATCTTCCTCGAGGTCCACGGGATTCAGCGGAACGCATGCCTGGGACCCTGCACCTCCCACCTGTGAGTCCAAGGCCCCACGGCTTCCTCATGCGTCCTTGGTTGGGTGGTTTCACGGATATAACATCACAGGTTGCACCGGCGACAAATCCTCTTCTTCCATCAGAATCAACTTCGCTGGTGAGTACTCACTACAAGTTTGATTGCAATCCAGAGTTTTCATCTACTCAGTGGATGCATAGTAGTTGACAATACTATGCCCTCTTTAGTATGGTTTAAGAAAAGGAGCACATACCTATGGAACATTTTTACTTGTGTCTACGCTTTTTTTAAGAAGTATATAAAAGAATTTAGTCTATACTTCCTTTGGTTTATTTACTTCTGACTCATAAAATTTTGCTATCTTTTTTTCTTCATCCCCACCCACACCGCCGTTGGCTTGCCGCCCACTGCCGGTTTGAAAATTAATATGGATAAAAAAAAGAACATATATTTCCATGACAATCAGTGGTACTTTGAGTACCTTAAATAATCACTAGTTTCATCAACGATAACTAGATATGATGTAAGTATACCATACCAATATCTAGGGTCACTAAAGTCATCACGAAGTTACAATATTATCCAGTTAGAATCCACCAAATAGTTTTTTTGCAATAGCAATACATGGGGAACTCATCCCATGGAAGGCCATCCATGATATTCAAAATATGGAACAATATCACTGAAATGCAAGTAGTGTGGCTACCTTCCCTTAATAGCTTAATCTTTAAGGTGAATGACTGGTGCACTAAACTAGATAGTATAGCACCCACAAGTAGTAGTGAAGTCATGCATCAATGATCGTTATTATTCCCAAATAAGAAGAGCAAAAGGTAATTGGACAAGAGCAACCAAACAAATATTTGGAATCAAGTAAACTTTGGCTTAGCAACTAGATTCCTACAAACAATGTACATACAACGGAAACATAAATCTGAACTCATTGGCCTACATAAAAGAGCTCCAAATGTCAATAGGGACCATTCTTATCAATAGTTGGTCGATGCAACGGAGATCAGAGCTAGCACAAAAAAAATCATTTAATGATGACGACAATAACGTATGACTAACATCAATAGATGGTCAATGCAACGAACGTACGAATGGACAAAAACATTAACTAACAAAACAACAATGGATGACTCTAACAACAATAGATGCTCAATGCAACAAACGTACGAACCGACAAAAAACATTATCTAACAAGACAAGAACAATGTATGACTCTAACAACAACAGATGGTCAATGCAACTAACATACGAACCGGAAAAAACATTATCTAACAAGACGTCAACAACGTATAACTCTAACAACAACAGATGGTCAATGCAATGAGCATACGAACCGACAAAAACATTATTAAAAAAGATGACAACAACGTATGCGTCGAAGCACAATAGCTGGTCAAATGAATGTCTTAGCAACTAAGATTTCTGCAAAAAAATTGCATGCAAGTGCGACAGCGATGTTCACATATCAGTCTCCATAAATAGAGTTCCAGAATGTCAAGACAACCGATTCTGGTCAATAAAAAAGTTCCCAAAAGAAGTTGGTCAATGTGACGCATATTAGAACCGACGAAGCAATATCTAACAATGTTGAAGGCAATTTATGACTTGAATAGCAATATGTGTCTAACAATGAAGACGACAATGTATGATGACAAAGCAATATGTCTAACGATGAAGACGATAATGTATGACCTAGAACGCAATAGCTGGTCAATGCAACCCCCATACAAACCTCCTCATGCTTTCAGGACGGGAGAAGAGAAGGCGAAGGCGAAGCAACTGCCCCAACCTCCTCTCGCTTTCGGGGAGATTTTGGTTGTTGCGATGCGTGCTTGCCTACACGTACTCCGCACAGGGAGCCAAGGTGAGGGAGACCGGAGCGACTTGGGGCTTGCTTGGGGTCGGGGGTCCGTGTAGTCGGAGGGAGTCGTGCGTGGGACTCCCACTATAGACCTCGGCGCATCACGTGGAAGAGGGGAGAGGAATGCGCGGTGAATACCCGTGTGCGTTCGTTGCTCCTTTTCTGGTGTGCGTACATGGGGACCCGGAATGTGGCACTTGCACTGCTATTTCCCTTCTTTCGATGGCTTGACAAACGACAACCGGTGTGCACAATTTCTTTTTCTATTCCTACATACACTAGGTTCTTATGTTTTTTTGCGGGGTAATTATGTTTATGTTTTTCTTTTGGGAGGGTAGATTTTTGTGTGATAACTACATTATTATATTATTATGGGCACAAAACCGCGTAGCCTTTCAATTCTCTTCGATTTTAGGCGTGTTTCTCTACTTCCCTTCATATGCACCGGTGTTCCGCGATTTGTTTTCCCACCTCCGCTCGGTTTTCTTTCTTCTTTTTTGCCACCACGTTGTGACCCTTCGAGAAGGCGTCAACCGTTTTGCCCCCCCACAAGGAAACAACAGCAACTGCGTTACTATTTCCTTTCTTTGTCGGCTTGACAAACGACGGTAAGTACACTTTCTTTTTCTCTTCCTATGTTCTTATGTATTTTTGTCGGGTAAACATGTTTAATTTGCTTTTGGGATTGTAGATTTTTGTGCGGTAACTACATTATTACATTAAATGTACAAAACCACATAGCCTTTCAATTCTCTTCGACTTTAGGGGTCTGCTGGCGATTTCTGTGCTGCTGACACGTGTTTCTTTGCTTCTCTCTGGTACATATCGGTGTCTGCGATTTGTTTTCCACCTCTGGTCGATTCCTTTTCTTTGTCTCATCGCGTCATGACCCTTCGAGAAGGCACGTCAAAATTTTCTCCGCCTTCCACAAGGAAATAATAGCGGCAACATATCAACATTAATAGCATCGAGGCCGCAACAACACGCCACCCTCTCCTCCGCGTCCTCTCCCCCGACATCTCATAGCATCGGCATGGTGCCCTCCCACCACATTATCTTTCTCGCTATCCACGAGAGTCAGTGAACCGCTGGCCCTAGATCTAGCACCTACTGTCTGCGAACTTAGAGTCCCCATGGCTTCCTTATCCATCCTTGGTTGGGTGATTTCACGGATACGACATCACCTGTTGCAGTGGCGGCAAATCCTCTTCTTCCGTCAAAATCAACAACGATGGTGAGTACCGACTACGGGTTTGATTTCAATCCAACATTTGCATCGACTCATTGGAAGCATAATAATCGACGATACTATGGCCCTCTTCAGTATGCTTTTAGAGAAGGCGCACATACCTATGGAAGATGAATACTTGTGTCTACACTTTCTTTAGAAGTATAAAAGAATTCAGTCTATCCTTCCTTCAGTTTATATTTACATTTTATTTAAAAAAATTGCTATCTTTTTTTCATCATCCCCACCGATATCGCCACTGGCTTGCTGTTCGCCACCAGTTTAACAGCAGGCGGCGAAAAGGCTCGGACTGATCTGGCACCACTGTCGCTGGGCCTATGGAATTGGGCACAGGCTCCAATGCCTGCGACATGGAGTCGTCATCATCATACTTAGTTGGCCGGACACGCTTCTTCGTGGCCTCGTCCTCATGTTCACCTGGAACATCGGGGCACCATTGCCTCCCGCAGCAGCCACGTCGGGCCAACATGCATGCGAAGGTTAGCGACCCTAGCTCTGTTGAAGGAAGTAGGGAGTGTCGTCCGGGTTGTAGGTCATGCGCATGCTTTGCATGGGGCTTGGAGGACTGTGGCGTATGTGAGCTATTGGGCAGCCCAAACGACTCCCTTCCCGCCATGACTCCTTGCTTCTTAGACGATGTCCTCACCTCAATCATTCCTCACATAGCAAAAGCAGAGCTCCTACTTAGAACAAACATGCACAACAACTATAAGAAAACCATAAATCTCGTGTTGCACAAAGCTCGAAATTTTGGTGGCGAACAAAGTTTACATATTTGAGTGGTGGTATCTTGGAATGGGTGGGAAGAAGCACAAATGTCGAGAAAATAGGGAAAATGAATGGGGGGAAGAAAAGGTAAACTCACTAGATGCTAAGTTTATTCATCCTAAAATGGGAAAAATGAAATAGTTGGATGAAAGGATGTCACTTGTATTGACTGTCTTGATAAGTGGTATGCACACTTTCTCTTCCTACTAAGTCTTGGTGTGCATTTTTGAGGATCGTAGGTTGTTGTGTTATAACTACGTACATAGTTATTGTTATATGTACTAAACCACATAGCCTTTCAATTCTCTTTGCTTTTTAGGTCTGCTAGTGATTTCTATGCTGCTGACACGTATGTTGCTTTAGTTCTCTTTGTACGTATGTGATTTCGACTGGTCTTCTCCGATTTGTTTTCTCACCTCCAGTAATTTTTTTCTATGCACACCGCGTATTGTGTGTAGGAGATATGCCCTAGAGGCAATAATAAATGTTATTATTTATCTCCATGTTCATAATTATGTTTATATTCCGTGCTATAACTGCTATGGTTCTCGAGTCTGCAATAACCACGGGGCTCAGAGGAAGACTCATATGCACGTGTGGAATAATAAACGGTAAAATGTATTCCTAGTCTGGCCTCTAAGACTAGCTCAAGTGTTGCATGATGGTTCTGTTTTCCTAATCATGGGCATGACTATGCCGGCAACTTTGGGGACACAATGTTAGAAGAACACTTGTGGTTGAATCAACCCGAATTGATGTTATGCTACGAGATATCTTCGTCACATGTTAATGGTTAATAACAGAGAGAAAGTTAACGTTTGCATAATTCCTTAGACCATGAGAGTGTCGGGTTTCTTCATGCTTGCTTCATGAACTTTGGGGTTTGTTAAACGTCATCCGTAAATGGGTGGCTATTACGGCGGCTTACGGGTTCATGGAAAAGTATGTCAAGGGACTTGATAGCTCAAGATTGGGATTTGCTCCTCCGACGATGGAGAGATATCTCTGGGCCCTCTCGGTGTTACGGTATCCACCATCGTCTGGCCAGACACATTGTGATTTGATCACAGGGATGCCGGAACACGGAAACGAGAAAAGAGAACAAAACTGGTAACGAGGTAACTGGCATAGTGGACAAGTTGTTGATCCATGGGGATGCCGATAATTCTCACCTCGGGTTTTTGTAACATATCACGAAGCAACAGGAATAACACACGGCAACTAGAGTTTCACTCGAATATTTATTTGTGTGTGTATAGGGGTCAATATGGGTGTCCACGGCTCCGATGTTGATCATTAATCGGAAAGTGTTTCGGTCATGTCTATGCTTCACCGAACCTATAGAGTCACACGCTTAAGGGTCATCTATCTACTGAATACTAGACAGGGAGTCTGAGAGAAAGTCACCGGAATTGTTTCGGAGACAACGGAAGAGTTCCGAAGAGAGAACACCGGAATAGTTTCGGTAAAACCGAAAGGTTGTTTCGGAGTATACCATTAAGTCAAAATGGTTTCGGCACATGCCTTGAAATTCTTACAGGGTGCCAGAATTGTTCTGGGAACTTCTGGGATTTTTCCGAAGAAAAAACCCGGAAATGTTCCGGAGCTGCCGGAAATGCTTTGGTTGCTTTTTCGCTGATGAAAATCATTGATCCGGAAATGTTTCGGAACGCGTCCAAAATTATTTTAAGGGGTGTCGAAAATGTTCTGGGCCTTTAAGAATTTTTTCGGATTAAACAGCCGATGAAAATATTTTCATGAATAGTGTTATGAATAGTGGAAACACTATTGGGAGAAAATATCTCACGAATAGTGGAAACACTATTGGGAGAAAATATCTCATGAATAGTGGGAACACTATTATGAATAGTGTGAAAATATATGAGGCATTTTGGTATTTTACAATCTCTTCTCACCCTATAAATAGGGGTGGAGGGTGCTCTCCATTTTCATTCAAGTTCTCACATGAGTTCTCATAGACTGCCATGCAATTATCTGGCTTTCTCTCTCCCTCCCCGCGAAATAGTTTTGTAGAGCCGAAAGACTGTCTGGGTTCTGGTGGGAACTAGTTCTGGACGGCGAAGCCCTACCGGATAGATGACACCGTATGTGTGCAACCCCGTAGAGATGTTTTAGGTTTGATCTTTTTTGCCCGGGGGGCTGTTCATGAGTGCCTCCCGAAGGGCTGTCCGGGTGACCGTCCGAGTTTCGAGGGTCCTCCCGAAGAGCTGTCCGAGTGATCGTCTGAGTTTCGAGAGTCCTCCCGTAGGGCTGTCCGTGACACCGTCCAAGGGACTGTCCGACCGCCTCCCAGAGGGCTATCCAAGGGGCAGACGAGGGAGTACATCCTCGCGGTTGGGAGGTTGTAAAATCCTGGCTGCGGGGATCTGTACTGCCAATCGTCATCGACTCTACTTCCGCTGCGCTACGAGTCGGTAATGAAAAGATCAAACCTTGTATGCATCTCCATAGTGATCCTGGGCGTGCTCGCTGTACCGATTTTTTTTTGTTTTCTGTCGCGTTCCCCTACAGTGGCATCATGAGCCGTGCTATGCGTAGATGCAGGTTACGATCTAGAATACATAGAGATGTATGGGTATTGCATAATATAATTTTGTAGTAGATGAGATCTATTGTTGAAAATTATTTATGCGGATAGCAGATGAAATCTATTACCCGATGTTCTTGTTGCTTCCCTGAAATTTGCGCATTTCTGATCTTGATAACGGTATGGTGGAGTTTCAATGTTCTGGCAATCCACGATCCTGATTGATCAACGAAGTGCTAACAATTCGTTGAATTGCACCATAGTTAAAAGAAAGATGAAATTTCGCAGACGAAAGGGCAATGCAGATATGATCTGCACGGGGGTCATGCGTATGACGAAGTTAAGTATGGGGCTCGAGATTTTATTATCTCGTGTTTCATACACCCCGCAAAGTTAATCTAGCGACTTGAATAATCATACTTGATGATAAACGTTGGTAGCTTCGGTTTGTTTCGAAACCTTAGAAGCCACGTAAAATAATTTTTTGCATAAACCGATTAAAGGCGTCTAACTTGGTTTTGCAGGACGTGCATGTGATGTGGTATAGCAGTGCTCATATTAATTTGATTATGTATGAGATGACTATATGATGTAAATTTACTAACATGACCTGCGTGTCATGATTCGGCATGATGGCTGGAGCCATATGATTGTCACTTTAATGACCTGCGTGTCAACCTTAAGTAATGCACTTAATTTTATTAGCTATAGAGATAGCAATATTATCTGGTGCATCGACAAGGTGGTGGCAATCTTCGCGAAGGTGAACACCGATGCGAATGCCGAAGACGAAGAAATAAAAGACTTGTCCGTCAGAAAGGGCTATACCATATCATGCTATTATGAATTGCCTGAGATGTTTATCCCTTATGATGCACCCTTTTGATTGCGCGGTAGTCGCTTTTATTAGGGTGATCTCTCACTTAAAATATCAAGTAGTTAGTGTTCTCCCAAGTGTAGCACCGTCACGGCACCTATCTTTTCGGGGCGCGTCATGTTTCCATGAGTATGAACGATTAGAGAAGTGTGAGGCGGGTGAGTTGAGACCTCGCAGCGAGATCACTTGGTTGTCTTGACGTTCTGGCTTGAGAGTCCTGAGCTCGAAACACGCCCATCGAAAGATAAACAAGAGTCACATAGAGATGTGATCGACAAGTTGGCCTACTGATTGAAGTTCCCGTCATCAGTGATGTTCCCATCAATGGCGTTGAATTGAAATGCGGATCTTGCATCACTCACAATCAATTATGAGAGATATTGATTTGAGTGGGAGCGCACTATAGAATTAACTTGTTTAATTCTCAGTGCAATTAATTATGAACACTATCTAAGTGTTATATGCATAATAGTTGTAGAATAATGGCTCGCGTTTCCACCTTCCCTATTAAAATTGAATAGCTGTTAAATATCTGGTTAAAACTTTACGGTTGGTAATGTAATGTGAGGATTGTCCTCTAGAGTGCCGAGAAGGACTTTGTCCTATCGCATGTTTCGGTATTCTCCCGCTAATGCTATGGATGATGTGACTCTTGTCCTTCGATCCAAAAGCTAGAATTCCGTTACGGTCAAGTGCAATATGTTTGCTTCCATGAAACCCGAACTTCAAAAGTTTGGGATAGCTATGTGATATTCATGGAACTAAAAATTAGTTTCAGATACAAAACAAAGGCTAAGAGATATGAAATATCCAATGCAATGTTTGTTTTGCAAATTATTAGTAAAGTGTTTACTATGCATTTGACTAAATACGAGAGGGATCCAGAAGAACGCCTGTCATATGATGAAGGTGAATAAAACAACAACTTAAAGAGAAAGGAAATGTCCAAAGGATGTTAGTATGACTTACACGCCTAGGAAGTCCAGGGCTAACGCCACTCTTAAGTTGGGTGCTTCTTTTTAGAGTAGGAGAAATACTGAAAGTTAAACTGTTAGAAGTATAAAGGCAAAAAGAGAGAAGACTGGAATGTCCAGCTTGTGTATGAAAGTCATACAAGTTATTGATGTATGGAAGGCTGGTCAAAAGAAATAGTTCTTGGGAATTGTGATTAAACTGTTAGTCTGTAATTCTTGGGTATTGTGAGTTGATCACAAAGATACCCGCTCGGTTGCATTCTGTTGCGACTCGATGCAAGAACTACTACGACCTAAAAGACTTGCCGGAGTGAGGTTTAGATACGTGCTGGGAACGTAGTAAATGTTACTATACCTTCCATCGGTGTATTACCGTCTGTATTTATTTTCATGATTCATTTTGGAGTTTCATACACTCTAGCCCATTGCGTAAAGTATCTTGCAAGAAGGTTGTTCATATGAGAACTTTTGATGTTCGGAGTTATGAATAACATAAGGGCCATACTTTCATTATGAATGAGATGTATGTTATGAATAATGATAATAATATATTACCTATGTGTTTACTTTCATAATTCATTTTAGAGTTTTATACACTCTAGCCCTTTGCACAATGTTTGTTGCAAGAGGGTTGTTCATAAAAAGAACAATTGTTGTTCGGTATCATGAATAACATAAGGGCCATGCTTCCATCCAGGATGGGATGTATGTTATGAATATTAATGGTAATATGATACATCCATAACACTGATGCTAAATGTCACAAGACTAAAAGAATACCACATATGTGTGGCACTGCATTTGGTCACATTAGAGAAACCCGCATGGAAAATTCCATCATGATGGTTTTTGAAGTCATTAGATTATGAATCATCTGACACTTGCAACCTTCGTCCGAAAAGTGAAGTGACTGAAATACCATTCACAGGCCATGAGGAACGAGCAACAAACTTATTGGTGATCATACATTATGATGTGTGTAGTCCAGTAAATGTTGTTGCTAGCAGTTTATTTATCTATCTTCTGAAATGACTCAAGTGGATATATGGATATTTACTTGATGAGACGTAAGTCTGGATCTTTTGAAATCTTTCAAAAGGTTTTCAAAAATGAAGTAGAAATTATTGTAACAAGAAAAATTATGTTTCTGCAAACTAGATTGCAGAAAGGAATATTTGAGTTACAAGTTTAGCGAATGTCTGATGAGTTGTGAAAAGAGTTTCATAACTTACACCTCCCGGAGCACCACTGTGAGTGGAATATCCGTGAAGATGTAATCAAACCATTTATGACATGGTAAGATCAAAGATGACATAAATCAATTTGCCATTATCCCTTTTAAAGTAATGCTTTAGAGACGCGGCTTTTACACTGAAAAGAGCGCCATCAAATCTGTTGAGATGACGTCAAGGTATGGTACGCCCAGCCATGTTATATCTTTTCTTAACATTTGGAATATGGGCTTGTGTAAAATATTTACTAACCTATTCCAAATCAGACAAGTGCTACTTTGTAGGTTATCCCAAGTTATTGGGTATTGCCCCACCACTGTACCGAGGCAAAAGGTTTTGCCACAAAGAACGATATGCTTTTGAAGAAAATGGTTCTTGCAAAAAGGTGAGTGGGAGGACAGTGCGACTCGACGAGATAACAGTATCTTCGTCATCAGATCAAAGGAAAGAAACCTTGGAAGTAATTCCAGAGTTTCCTACTGCGACTGATACGGAAGCCTCTACATGAGATGTATGTACTTCGGTCGAACTTGTAGCTGAACCACGTAGGCAAACCTCATGCAAACCTCTTAGGTGCGCAAACGAGATATTGTTGTTAGACAATAGTATACCTACGATACACAAGGAAGCGTTGATGGGCCCTGACTCCGGAATTGGCTAAATGCCAATATAATCCGAGATAGTTTCCATATAAATGATTCAAGATCATATCTTGATACCACCTTTCGGAAGACTTAGAGTCTAACGAATATTAATGGAACTATAAACTGATACAGATAAAAATATGTTATCCATAAAGCTCGACTTGTTGCTTATAACAAATTCAAGGAATTAACTACGGCGAGATTGTCTCTCCGTAGCGATGCTTAAAGTCGGTTCGGGTTAAACTAGCAATTAATACATATTTCAATCATGAGATATGATACATGGATGCCAAAAGGATTTCCAAGAGATGGAAATGCTACCTAGGACTTGCATGTGATACAGTCCAAAGTAATTTTATCATCCTGAGGATGCTAGTGAGTATGCAAACTTCAGAGTTCCAGCGATGGACATAAGAGAGCAAAATGGAGTTAGAATCTTCATTTTTGATGAAATAGTCAAAAGAGTTTGATTTCATCAATGGATAACAAAGATGCTTGTGGTTACAAGAAAGTAAGCGGGAGCATAATAATATTTCTAAAACCTTGTGTGCTTGACACATTGTTGATTGGAAATAATATAAATTTCTTGACACGGATTAGGACTTCATTGAAAAATAGTTTTTCGATGAAGTGCTTGGGCTAGGTAGCCTTGATATTAGGCATATTTATCTATGGATATGAATATTGCCTAATAGGCTAAAGCCAAAAATACATATTAACAAGATGTTAAAACAGTTTAACATTAAACCGCCAAGGAGTGATTCTTGCCGAAGTCACATGGAAAGAGTTTTGCAAGACTCGGTGTCCCAAAACACTGATGAGCAAAATACATGATGGAGATTCCACACACTTTCGTGTTTGGATTAATTATGTATTCCATGGTATGTAAAACAACCAGATATGTCCGATACTCCCAAGCTGTTGCGAGTATAGATACCAAAATGATCAAAGTACTGATCATGGGACAACAGTGGAAAATGTCATTGAGTACTAAAGTAGCACTGATGACATGTTTTCTCGCAAGCAGAGATTATGAAGTGCTCGTTGTAAGTAATTACAATGATACAGTCTTCATCAATGCTCCATGCGATTTTCGATTTAAGTTAAAGGTTTTGTGTAATACACGATATGGTGACACGGTAGTTGGAAATTGTTCGAAACAGGTTACTGTGGCGAATTCTATAACAAAGGCTAAGTATGTTGACGCTTTGGAAGCGACAAAGAAGATGTTGAATCATATAGTTCATTCATGAACTTAGTATGTGTGACGCCCCTACTCGACACGTCCACTAATCATACACGCAAACGTGCACGCTCGAGATCAGAGACTCACGAGAAGATATCACAACACAACTCTAAACACAATTAAAAGGCATACAAGCTTTATATTACAAGCCAGGGGCCTCGAGGGCTCGAATACATAAGCTCAAGTTATACAAGCATCAGCGGAAGCAAAAGCATCTGAGTACAGACACAAAGTTAAACAAGATGCCTTAAGAAGGCTAGCACAAACAGCGATAACTGATCGAAAAGGTGCAGGCCTCCTGCCTGGGAGCCTCCGAACTACTCCTGGTCGACTGGCTCTACCCAGTAATACGTGCCTCTGGTACTCTCCTGGTAGTAGTCTCCTGTGGTGGCGTCTGGCTCCGGGACTCCATCGTCTGATTTCATCAAGTGCGTATGGGGAAAAAAGATAGCAAAGCAACCGTGAGTACTCATCCAAAGTACTCGCAAGACTGACATCAGAACTATACTAATATGCATCGGTATCAAAGGAATGGGGCTATGTCTCTGGACTGAACTGCAGAATGCTGGAACAGAGGGGGAGAGGCCTAGCCTATCGAAGACTAGCATCTTGAAGCATTTCTTGCAGCATCAGAAGAGAGTAGAGCAAGATAATATATAACCAATCATAATTTAGTAACTCCCTGAGATCCTTTCTCGACTACCCTGCGAGAAAGTGATCCTGAGAGCAGTAGTAACAGTTTAGCATTGTGACAGTATCCATTTGTAGTTGTAGCAGATCAAGATACAACTCTCAGCGTCCTGTTACCGTGGACACGGCTATTCGAATAGATAACTTCTCTGCAGGGGTGCACTACTGTTACCCAGCTCGCTCGATTACATCTGGCCGGATACACTTGCTGGGTAATACTCGGCCTCGGGTAATCGACACGAAGCAGCGTCCTACCTAAGCTCAGCAGAGAGGTCAACACGTCGGTCTAAATCCTAAGCACGAAGGGGTCTTGGGCCATCACCCTTCGCACTCCTGCACGTTGCGAGGGTGGTCGGGGCCCAGGCACGACACTGAATACACCAGTGACGTAACCAGCCCACCCCAACCAGCCCGCATCTCTGAGTTGCGACGTCTGAAGAGCTTTCGGGAGAAACATACAACGTAGAGGGTCCCATAACCATTATCCCACGTGGTGGTAGTGCGTATAGGGCCAACGACCCACTCAAATCAAATACGCAATCCGTTAAGCATGTTTAGTAACCCGCAGAGACGAACAAGGTTCCTGTCGCTCCGACTTGATGAAACTTGTCGCGCGGGTGCTCTTGGAGCCAACCCGTCTTTAATATAATTCTCTCGCAGGCACCCTTGGGGCCAGCCCGACTTTAACAGTTTAAGTAATGCAGTAGGGTAAACATTTCTGCGATCACACCCAGAGTGATCACGGCCCGATAACAAGCATGGCTTACGGACAAGGGTGATGGGTCACCGATGAAGCAGTAGCACAGCTAACTAAGCATTGTGGGACAACAGGTGGGGTATCAATAGTAAACTACAAAATCAGGCTATGCATCGGAATATGTGCTAACGGGACAGTAGCAGGGGCAATTCTAATGCAAACATAAGAGAGAAGAGAATGGGTGATATCTGATGATCAAGGGGGTTTTGCTTGCCTGGAAGCTCTGCTGAAGGGGTCTGGTCGTCGGCGACGTCGTCGTACACGGCGGTGTCGTCGGCAGCGGTCTCGGGGGCTATCGGGAGAGAAGGAGGGGGAAGAAACAATAAATACATGGCAATAATGCAACAGCGATGCATGACATGTCTAAATGATATGCAGAGGTGTTTTACTGCCTATCTTAATGATTTAGTTTATTTAGGAATTTAATTGGATTTATTTTATTAAAGTTAGTCACTATTCATATACCGGATACGGGCAAAATGTCCCATGTTCGGTATGTTAGAGGGGTGTGGCAGACATGTGGATTGGTTATTCAAATTCTACACATTTTTTTGATCATTTTTCATATATAAATTATTTTCATCCGAGTTACGGTTTAAAAGATATGATTTTCTAAAGTTTTTATTAATTTCTAAAATTTCTGGAATTATTTAAATTAACATTATCCGAAACAGTGCAGGCTGACGTCAGCATGACGTCACTGTGACGTCAGCAGTCAACTCTGACTGGTCAAAGTCAACCTGACATGCGTGTCCCGCCTGTCAGCGTCTAATTAGGCTAATTAGGGTTTAATTAAGTTAATTACAGATTAATTATGTTAATTCATAATTAGATTAACTAAACAGAATTAATTAAGTTAATTAATTAATTAATTAATTATTTTAATTCTTTAATTCTTTTATTTATTTATTTTATTTAATTTTCGTTTTTTTGTTTAAAACAGGGGCGGGCCCCACTTGGCAGTGGCCCTGGCGTCCACTGTAGCGGGTCAACGCGCGCGCGCGCGTGCTCGCAGCGGCGGCCGACGGCGAGCTGCGCACGGGCAGCGGCGCGGGGCGGGGGTTCAGCGGCAGCGGGCGAGGCGAGGCCAGGGAAGGCGCAGGCGACGGCAGCAGAGCAGCAGAGGAGGCAGCGGTGGCGGCGACGCCAGGCAGCGGCGGCGATGTGAGGCGTCGAGCGGCTGCGGCCGCGGGCAGCAGCGAGCGGCAGGCTCGGGCGAGCGCGCGCGGGTGGACGGGCGTGGCAGCGGGCGGACGCGAGCGACGGCGGCGGGGCACGGACAGCGGCAGCGGCAGCGCGGTGCGGGCGGCGGCGGACGGCGGAGGGGGAGAGGGAGACGCGACGGGGCTCACCCCGTTTGTAGGGGAACACTGGCGAGGCTCGGGGTAGCGAGTCGGGGAGGAGGCCGGGGACGAGCGCCGGCGACGTGGCGGGGAGGCGACGGTGAGGACGAGGCAGCGACGACGGCATGGCGGCGGGGTCGGGCGCGAGGGAGAAGGGGATCGGGGGGGGGGGGAATTGGGGGGTTAGGGTTTCGGTGGGGAGGGAGGCCAGGCCATATAGGCCAGCGGGAGTGGATGGGCCGGCTTGGGCCGGCCACTGTGGCCGAGGCCCAGGGGGGCAGAGGGAGTTTTTGTTTTTGTTTTTCTTTTTAGCTTCTGTTTAGAAATTAGTTTAGCCCTAATTTTAGTTTTGTAAAATACGTGACTTAGTCCAATAAATAGTATGGAATATTTAGTGCTACCAGAAAATGGTTTGGTGTCCACATGTTTTCCTTAGAATTTTATTTCAATAAAAAGGTATTAAATACTTCTGTTTGGTGCTGTTTTGTGGAAGATGGGGTCATTTATCTAATTCATTAAATGTTGATTATATTTTTATAATTGCCTCTGGATTATTTGCAATATTATGAACATTTTATTTTTCAAATTTGAACAACTTTTATTTTCACTTTAAATTTGAATTTCAATTTGATTTGGAATTTTGAAATGAGGTATGATGCAATGATGATCAAGCACTGTTCAACTTGATGACTTGGCATGATTAAGAGGTGATCACTGTGCTTAATACCTGGGGATGTCACAATTCTCCTCCTCTAAAAGAAATTCTCGTCCCGAGAATTAAGAGGTAGAAAGGAGAAGGTCGGGTTATTCATACCAAGGAAGCTTGGCATGGGCCCGCGGAAGAATTTCTCACCACGGACGGTGCAACTAATGCCATGCGTGAATTCAAAGGATTTTAGCATAATTCGGATGCTATGCTCCTGAGTCAATTAAAGTAGGAGGTGGTACTGAGTAAACAAGGATAGTACCGTTCACGGTAGCAAGCTGATTTTGAGCTTCATTCAGATCAACATGGTAAGCTTGACCATGACCATAAGAAGGCTTAGCATTATTGTTGCGAGGCTGATCGTTACCACGGCCAGCAGAGGGAAATGCAAGCTGATTCTGATTCTGTGGGCATTCTCTGGAACGGTGACCTGGACGGCCACACTTGAAGCAGAGCCCATCACTGGGACGGGGAGCAGGAGGTGCAGCTGGATGGTACATGCTGTGAGGAATCCAGATACGACGCTTCTGCGATGACAAGCCCGAAGATGAGCCAACCTCATGGTGACGCTTGATGGCAATCTTGTGTTCCATCTGAGCGGTCTCAACCTGGATATCCTTGTTCACGAGGGTGGCAAAGTCGGTGAAGTCTTGAGCAGCAAGCGCAAGCTTGAGATCTGGGTGAAGTCCACCACGGAATTTCTCCTGTCTACGAGCATCAGTTGGAATGTCTTCTTCAGCATAGCGGGACAGGTTAAGGAATTCACGCTGATAAGCTTCGACAGTCCTATTGCCCTGAGTGAGGTTGCGAAACTCTGTCTTCTTCCGGTCCATGATTCCCTGAGGAATGTAACGGGCACGGAAAGCAGTCTGAAATTCGACCCAGGTGATGACTGTTCCCTCAGGTAGTGAACGCCTGTGGGTGGACCACCATTGAGCAACGGGGCCCTTCAGAAAGTAGGTCGCGAAGGTGACAAGGTTATCAGGGGCGACATTGGCAGACTCCATCTCATAGGCAATGTCGCGAAGCCAGTCGTCAGCATCCAGTGGCTGCTCAGAGTTGCGGTAAGTAGTAGGGTTGAGACGGATAAACTCCTGTAGAGTTATTGGGGCAGGTGGCTGGTTCTGAGCATTCTGGTTCTGGTGTGAAAACTGAGCCATGATGCCTTGTATGAATTGATGGTTCACTTCAAATTGCTGCATCATAGCTGCCATATAGTCTGGCGGTGGTGGTGGATCGTTGGCACGACCACGGCCACGACCACCTGGTCTAACCATCCTGCTAAAATTTAACAGGGGGTAGCTTAGTAAAAACCACTGCAAGTGTTCAGAGACAGCACGATGTAACACGACAATGGACAAGTAGTGCAATAGATTCAGAACAGTAGTCAATTAAGACATACATGTCCATACACAAGTCGGTTACATGCGGACAACATAAGTCCCGAAACTTAAACAACTAGACATACTAGACGGCACACAGGCACGCGGTGGAGGGATACAACAACGTGACATAGCGATATGCTACATCAGCGTCGGAGAAAACCAGTGAATCATGGACGCACAGGAGAGTCAGGTTTCGATCCTGTGGAACTTTGGGTGGTGTAGTTAAAAGTGGGAAGGTAGTGACATCTTGCACGGCCATGATAGTAAGGCACGTCAGAGGATAATCATTTGGGGGTGTTAGCTTAAGCAGGAAATTATCACTGCTCAGATAAAAGCTAGATTACCAGAAAGGTTAAGCAGACCAATGGAAAATAAAAGATGGTTATTAGATTAACCAGTTCAAAGGAAAAGGATTAGTTGTGGATAATCCAGCTCTCCGGGTGAATGTGATTACGAGAACCTAGTGTCAGAGTTAGCAAAATCATTTTAACCCGAAAGGAAGAGAATTCAGAGTCCCAGAGTATAGAAGAGGAATAAAAGATCCTAATCCCATCCATGTGCATCGTGGGCCCGTAAGCCACACAGCACTGTTAGTAAAATAGTTTTTCAACGTCTAGACTCAACTTCGACCAAGGAATCGGAAGGGGGCTACCTACAGGCAGCCGGCTCTGATACCAACTTGTGACGCCCCTGCTCGACACGTGCACTAATCATACACGCAAACGTGCAGGCTCGAGATCAGAGACTCACGGGAAGATATCACAACACAACTCTAAACACAATTAAAAGGCATACAAGCTTTATATTACAAGCCAGGGGCCTCGAGGGCTCGAATACATAAGCTCAAGTTATACAAGCATCAGCGGAAGCAAAAGCATCTGAGTACAGACACAAAGTTAAACAAGATGCCTTAAGAAGGCTAGCACAAACAGCGATAACTGATCGAAAAGGCGCAGGCCTCCTGCCTGGGAGCCTCCGAACTACTCCTGGTCGACTGGCTCTACCCAGTAATACGTGCCTCTGGGACTCTCCTGGTAGTAGTCTCCTGTGGTGGCGTCTGGCTCCGGGACTCCATCGTCTGATTTCATCAAGTGGGTATGGGGAAAAAAGATAGCAAAGCAACCGTGAGTACTCATCCAAAGTACTCGCAAGACTGACATCAGAACTATACTAATATGCATCGGTATCAAAGGAATTGGGCTATATCTCTGGACTGAACTGCAGAATGCTGGAACAGAGGGGGAGAGGCCTAGCCTATGGAAGACTAGCATCTTGAAGCATTTCTTGCAGCATCAGAAGAGAGTAGAGCAAGATAATATATAACCAATCATAATTTAGTAACTCCCTGAGATCCTTTCTCGACTACCCTGCGAGAAAGTGATCCTGAGAGCAGTAGTAACAGTTTAGCATTGTGACAGTATCCATTTGTAGTTGTAGCAGATCAAGATACAACTCTCAGCGTCCTGTTACCGTGGACACGGCTATTCGAATAGATAACTTCTCTGCAGGGGTGCACTACTGTTACCCAGCTCGCTCGATTACATCTCGCCGGATACACTTGCTGGGTAATACTCGGCCTCGTGTAATCGACACGAAGCAGCGTCCTACCTAAGTTCAGCAGAGAGGTCAACACGTCGGTCTAAATCCTAAGCACGAAGGGGTCTTGGGCCATCGCCCTTCGCACTCCTGCACGTTGCGAGGGTGGTCGGGGCCCAGGCACGACACTTAATACACCAGTGATGTAACAGCCCACCCCAACCAGCCCGCATCTGTGAGCTGCGACGTCTGAAGAGCTTTAGGGAGAAACGTACAACGTAGAGGGTCCCATAACCATTATCCCATGTGGTGGTAGTGCGTATAGGGACAACGACCCACTCAGATCAAATACCCAATCCGTTAAGCATGTTTAGTAACTCGTAGAGACGAACAGGGTTCCTGTCGCTCGGAATTGATGAAACTTGTCGCGCGGGTGCTCTTGGAGCCGACCCGTCTTTAATATGATTCTCTCGCGGGCACCCTTGGGGCTAGCTCGACTTTAACAGTTTTACTAATGCAGTAGGGTAAACATTTCCGCGATCACACCCAGAGTGATCACGGCCCGATAACAAGCATGGCTTACGGACAAGGGTGATGGGTCACCGATGAAGCAGTAGCACAGCTAACTAAGCATTGTGGGACAACAGGTGGAAGAAACAATAAATACATGGCAATAACGCAACAACGATGCATGACATGTCTAAATGATATGCAGAGGTGTTTTACTGCCTATCTAAATGATTTAGTTAATTTAGGAATTTAATTGGATTTATTTTATTAAAGTTAGTCACTATTCATATACCGAATACGGGCAAAATGTCCCATTTTCGGTATGTTAGAGGGGTGTGGCAGACATGCGGATATGTTATTTAGATTCTACACATTTTTCTGATCATTTTTCATATATAAATTATTTTCATCCGAGTTACGGTTCAAAAGATATGATTTTCTAAAGTTTTTATTAATTTCTGGAATTTCTGGAATTATTTAAATTAACATTATCCGAAACAGTGCAGGCTGACGTCAGCATGACATCACTGTGACGTCAGCAGTCAACTCTGACTGGTCAAAGTCAACCTGACATGCGGGTCCCGCCTGTCAGCGTCTAATTAGGCTAATTAGGGTTTAATTAAGTTAATTACAGATTAATTAGGTTAATTAATAATTAGATTAATTAAACAGAATTAATTAAGTTAATTATTATTTATTTATTTATTTTAATTCTTTAATTCTTTAATTTTATTTAATTTTCGTTTTTTTGTTTAAAACAGGGGCGGGCCCCACTTGGTAGTGGCCCTGGCGGCCACTGTAGTGGGTCAACGCGCGCGCGCGCGTGCTCGCAGCGGCGGCTGACGGCGAGCTGCGCACGGGCAGCGGCGCGGGGCAGGGGTTCGGCGGCAGCGGGCGAGGCGAGGCCAGGGGAGCCACAGGCGACGGCAGCGGAGCGGCAGCGGTGGCGGCGGTGAGGACGAGGCGGCGACGACGGCGTGGCGGCGGGGTCAGGCGCGCGCGCGGGCACGAGGGAGAAGGGGATTGGGGGGGAATTGGGGGGTTAGGGTTTCGGTGGGGAGGGAGGCCAGGCCATATAGGCCAGCGGGAGTGGATGGGCCGGCTTGGGCCGGCCACTGTGGCCGAGGCCCAGGGGGGCAGAGGGAGTTTTTGTTTTTATTTTTCTTTTTAGCTTCTGTTTAGAAATTAGTTTAGCCCTAATTTTAGTTTTGTAAAATACGTGACTTAGTCCAATAAATAGTATGCAATATTTAGTACTACCAGAAAATGGTTTGGTGTCCACATGTTTTCCTTAGAATTTTATTTAAATAAAAAGGTATTAAATACTTCTGTTTGGTGCTGTTTTGTGGATGATGGGGTCATTTATCGAATTCATTAAATGTTGATTATATTTTTATAATTTCCTCTGGATTATTTGCAATATTATGAACATTTTAGTTTTCAAATTTGAACAACTTTTATTTTCACTTTAAATTTGAATTTCAATTTGATTTGGAATTTTGAAATGAGGTATGATGCAATGATGATCAAGCACTGTTCAACTTGATGACTTGGCATGATTAAGAGGTGATCACTGTGCTTAATACCTGGGGATGTCACAGTATGGTTCCAAGAAGGCTTTGGTCAATGGGACACTATTGTAGATAGTTGCTCCATAGCTCAGTCTGAGGAATCAAGGTTCGACCAGTGATTCACATATATACAAAGCCAAGTCCACACAAAATATGCATTTTGTGAAAGCGTGAAAACGTGAGCATATGCAAAGATACACACGAAGATGAAGTTGTCAGATCCGTTGTACATTAGGCTATACCACATGCGAAGCATATTTTACACCAGTATGCCATAGGTGTAAAGTGCATTAGCATTGACTAGATTATTGATTCTAGTGCAAGTGCGAGTCTGTAGGAGATATGCCCTAGAGGCAATAATAAATTTTATTATTTATCTCCATGTTCATAATTATGTTTATATTCCATGCTATAACTGCTATGGTTCTCGAGGCTGCAATAACCACGAGGCTCGGAGGAAGACTCATATGCACGTGTGGAATAATAAACGGTAAAATGTATTCCTAGTCTGGCCTGTAAGACTAGCTCAAGTGTTGCATGATGGTTCTGTTTTCCTAATCATGGGCATGACTATGCCGGCAACTTTGGGGACACAATGTTAGAAGAACACTTGTGGTTGAATCGACCCGAATTAATGTTATGCTATGAGATATCTTCGTCACATGTTAATGGTTAATAACCCAGAGAAAGTTAACGTTTGCATAATTCCTTAGACCATGAGAGTGTCGGGTTTCTTCATGCTTGCTTCATGAACTTTGGGGTTTGTTAAATGTCATCCGTAAATGGGTGGCTATTACGGCGGCTTACGGGTTCATGGAAAAGTATGTCAAGGGACTTGATAGCTCAAGATTGGGATTTGCTCCTCCGACGATGGAGAGATATCTTTGGGCCCTCTCGGTGTTACGGTATCCACCATCGTCTGGACAGACACATTGTGATTTGATCACAGGGATGCCGGAACACGGAAACGAGAAAAGAGAACAAAACCGGTAATGAGGTAACTGGCATAGTGGACAACTTGTTGATCCACGGGGATGCCGATATTTCTCACCTCGGGTTTTTGTAACATATCGCGAAGCAACAGGAATAGCACACGGCAACTGGAGGTTCACTGGAATATTTATTCGTGTGGGTATAGGGGTCAATATGGGTGTCCACGGCTCCGATGTTGATCATTAATCGGAAAGTGTTCCGGTCATGTCTATGCTTCACCGAACCTATAGGGTCACACGCTTATGGGTCATCTATCTGCTGAATACTAGACAGGGAGTCCGAGAGAAAGTCACCGGAATTGTTTCGGAGACAACGGAAGAGTTCCGGAGAGAGAACACCGGAATAGTTTCGGTAAAACCGAAAGGTTGTTTCGGAGTATACCATTAAGTCAAAATGGTTTCGGCACATGCCTGGAAATTCTTAGAGGGTGCCAGAATTGTTCTGGGAACTTCTGGGATTTTTCCGGAGAAAAAACCCGGAAATGTTCCGGAGCTGCCAGAAATGCTTTGGTTGCTTTTTCGCTGATGAAAATCATTGATCCGGAAATGTTTTGAAACGCGTCCAAAATTATTTTAAGGGGTGCCGGAAATGTTCTGGGCCTTCAGGAATTTTTTCGGATTAAACAGTCGATGAAAATATTTCATGAATAGTGGAAACACTATTGGGAGAAAAAATCTCACGAATAGTGGAAGCACTATTGGGAGAAAATATCTCATGAATAGTGGGAACACTATTATGAATAGTGGAAACACCATTATGAATAGTGTGAAAATATCTGAGGGCATTTTGGTATTTTACCATTTCTTCTCACCCTATAAATAGGGGTGGAGGGTGCTCTCCATTTTCATCCAAGTTCTCACATGAGTTCTCATACATTGCCATGCAATTATCTGGCTTTCTCTCTCCCTCCCCGCGAAATAGTTTCGTAGAGCCGAAAGGCTGTCTGGGTTCTGGTGGGAACTTGTTCTGGACGACGAAGCCCTGCCGGATAGATGACACCGTATGTGTGCAACCCCGTAGAGAGGTCGTAGGTTCGATCTTTTTTGCCCGGAGGGCTGTTCATGAGTGCCTCCCGAAAGGCTGTCCGGGTGACCGTCCGAGTTTTGAGGGTCCTCCCGAAGGGCTGTCCGATTGATCGTCTGAGTTTCGAGAGTCCTCCCAGAGGGCTGTCCGTGACACCATCCGAGGGACTGTCCGACCGCCTCCCGGAGGGCTGTCCAAGGGGCAGACGAGTGAAAGCACATTTGCTCCCTTGGTGGTTTTGGTAATTCATAACAACATATATCTCATTGAACTAATGTCCATTCAAGTTAAAGATTTCAGGATGTTCAATGCTTGGCATGGCATGGACTAGAGATGTGGACCCCTCAAAATGCTAAGGACAAGGATTGGCAAAAGATCAAGACTCTACATTTTTGGTTTAGTGATCCAAGATCACATTGAGTCCATAGGAAAGCCAATACTATTAAAAGGGGATGAGGTGTTGCTTAATGGTCTTTTTGCTCAAGTGCTTAGTGACAGTACTCCTAATCCCTCAACCACTTTCTCTACCCAAATATGTCCAAAACCCACATTCCAACTCGGCCCCACCGAAATTTCCTATCTGGAGCCACCGAGTTCACCTAGACTTAGCCACTGCCAAAACCCTAAAAAATTGGATCCACCGATATGGATCTCGGTCTCACCGAGATGGCCTTGCCAACTCTCTGTAATCGTTTGCACTTACTTCGGTCCCACCGAGTTTTGCAAATCGGTCTCACCGAGATGGCTTGCCAACTCTCAGTTACCTTATTGCTTCACTTCGGTCCAACCGAGTGGATGCAATCGGTGCCACCGAGATGAGGTTTGCCCTAGCCATTGCACTTTGGTCCATCCGAATTGTTCCTATCAGTCCCACCGATATTCCTAACGTTCATATCTTTTACACAGTTCGGTGCTACCGAGATTATGGTTTCGGTGCCACCGAGTTGGGTCAAAAGTGTGTAACGGTTGGATTTTGTGTGGAGGCTATATATACCCCTCCACCACTTCCTTCTCAGGAGAGAGAGCCATCAAAACGTGCCTACACTTCCACCATACATTTTCTGAGAGAGAACCACCTACTCATGTGTTGAGATCAAGCTATTCCATTCATACCATTTGAACCTTTATTTCTAGCCTTTCCCAAGTTGCTTTCCACTCAAATCCTTCTTCCACCATAGCCAAATCTGTGAGGAGTTGTTTGAGTGCTGTGAAGACTATCATTTGAAGGACAAGAGCAAGGAGGTCATCAACAACACACCGTTTATTACCTTTTGGAGAGTGGTGTCTCCTAGATTGGTTAGGTGTTACTTGGGAGCCTCCGACATGATGTGGAGTTGAACCAAGGAGTTTGTAAGGGCAAGGAGATCGCCTACTTCGTGAAGATCTACCCCGAGTGAGGCTAGTCCTTCGTGGACGTAAGCCATAGTGGAATAGACAAGGTTGCTTCTTCGTGCACCCTTCGTGGGTGGAGCCATCCGTGGACTCGCGCAGCCGTTACCCTTCGTGGGTTGAAGTCTCCATCAACATGGACGTACGATAGCACCACCTATCGGAACCACGCCAAAAACCACCGTGTCTTCATTGCGTTTGAAATCTCCGATCCCCTCCTTTACTTACATATGCAATTGTTTACTTTCCGCTGCTATACTCATAGAATTGCATGTGTAGGGTGATGCTTGACTTGTGTTGTTGCTAAAATCTGCCCACAACTAAAATTGGGAAAAGGTTAGGTTTTTATTTGGTCAAGTAGTCTAATCACCCCCCTCTAGACATACTTTCGATCCTACAACGAGGGAGTACATCCTCGCGGTTGGGAGGTTGTAAAACCCTAGCTGCGGGGATCTGCACCAGCGATCGTCATCGACTCTACTTCCGCTGCGCTACGAGTCGGTAACGAAAAGATCAAACCTTGTATGTATCTCCATAGTGATCCTGGGTGTGCTCGCTGTACCGATTTTTTTTGTTTTCTGTCGCATTCCCCTACATTGTGACCCTTTAAGAAGGCACGTCAAACACTTTCCCCTCATGTAGCAAATGAAGTAAAGAAGTAACAATGACAACACATTAGCAGTAATAACAATGGTCTAGCATCAACACGTAGCCCTTTTCTCTGCGTCCTCTTCCTCGACTTCTCACAGCATCAACATACCACCCTCTGCGCCACGTTGTCTTCCTCGATGTCCACGGGAATCAGCAGCGGCCGTAGACCCAACATTGCCTGCCCTCCCAACTATGGGATCCAGAGTCCCCATGGCTTCATCATCCGTCCTTGATTGGGTTGTTTCATAGATAGAACGTTGCCTATTACACTATCGGCAAATCCTCTTGTTCCATCGTATCAACATCGCAGCTGAATATTGATTTCGATCCAACATTTGCATCTACAAGTGGATGCATAATAATTGATGATACTAAGCCCATTTTTAGTACACTTTAGAAGGGAAACACATTCCTACGGATGAAAAATACTTGCGTCTACACTTTTTTAGAAGTATTTACAAAAACAAGTCTGTTGGTGCAATAATTTGCCTCCTTATGTTTTGGAGATTGTTGACATAAACAGTTAGGGACTGATGTGTTTGCTAGTGCACACAGAGTAACAGGTCCCTGGAGTCAAGAGGAGTTTGGTTCAAACTCTAAAGAAAATGCCCTGCGTGGCAGTGAAGGTTATCACCGAAGATTATGATGACAAGAGTGACCCCTTAAAAATTGCTGATGCAAAGCAATTGATTCGGTGCTCGTCTGAAGAAAGTGACTGCAGCCGAGAAGATTGAAGACGAAGTGAAGACGTAGCATTTATTTCGTTGTTTCTCTTCTCTTTATTGAGTCGTAGGACCACCGTACTACTAAGAGGGGTGTAGCGTTCGAAGCTTTGATTCTCTGATGCTAAACCAAAATCCTATGAAAGTTGCGAGAGAAATCTCTTTGTGTTCCGAGAAAATACTTGCCAACAAGAGACTGTGATCTTCTTTGCTGCGAGAGATTTGTCTCTGACCAAGGAGTTAGCATTACTTGTTCCTCAAGTACGTTGCTCTTAAAATCCGACCATTGTGAACATTTCGGTTGGCCATTGGCTGGACCGCGTGTCCAAAATGGTCATTTCCCATCAGGAAAGGCTGCGGCTATAAATAGCCACCCCGCACCGGCGTTGTCCGGTGGCTGCTCTGTTTGATTCTAAGAAGATTGTTGAGCAGCCCCCTCTCCGAGTGATTTGAGTTTAAAATCCACCGAGAGAAAACCCCAGAGCCGAAAAATTAGATAGTGGTTCAGCATCACTCGAATCTAAGTCCAGTACGCTCCGCCTATTACTCTTGAGAGCTGCGAACTCTCTAGACGGTTAGGTGTAAATTTCTTCAGAGACCAAGAGTAATTGTGGTTCTCGAAGAAGAAGTCTGTAAAGGTTTGGAGATCGCCTCAAGCATCTACCACGAGTGATCGGCATTGGTTGACGAACGAATTGTCGAGGAGAATAGGGCGAAGAGAGTTTATCTTCTGTGTTAAATCACAACCCCTCCAACCAGACGTAGTCCTTTTGCAGAAGGACGAATTGGTCTACCAAATTCCTTGTCGCCATTGAGCATCACCGGTCACCTCTGCTACTCCCCTTTACATTTGAACTGTGCTATATGACATATTTCAATCATGTGATTTGTCTCGATGCATGCTCTTAGTTTCCATTCGGTAGTTTGTATTCGCTCACTGTACACTGTTTTCATTCGCTCCGCTGCTGGGTGCCTAGAGTTTTGATATTTCCGAAGAAAATTTAAAACTCCCATTCACCCCCCCTCTGGTAGACATAGTTCGTTCCTACAATTGGTATCAGAGCGAGGTACTCCTTGACTCTGCTCATTTTGGTCTAACCACCTTGGAGTTTAAGTATGCCTTCAGTGAGCTACAAATCGCACCTCAAGATTCCCATCTTCGATGGTATGGACTATCCCTTCTGGAAGGGGAAGATGAAGATCCGTCTTCGAGCTATTGATGATGACATGTGGAACGTGGTGCGGAATGGATTCATGGTTGAAGTGCCCCAGGTCCCCACTGACCACGAGAAAAACTCATTCAGATGGATGCTCAAGCCAAAGATGAAATTGGTGGCCATATCTCTCGTGCTCAATTTCTTCGCTATCATCAGTGTGAAACTGCAAAGGAATTATGGGACATTCTCGAAAAGATAAATGAGGGTGTTTCAACTCAGAAAGAAGCTCGCATTGATACTCTTCGGGCGAAGTTCAATCATTTCAAGCGAATCGGAAATGAAAGTTGCCAGCAAACCTTTGATCGTCTGAGTGACATTGCAAATGAGCTACATGGTCTCGGCGCCAAATACATCACTGATCACGAAGTTGTGAAGAAACTGCTCTGATCCCTTGACAGTTCATTCGACACTCTATTTCTGATGATTCGGGAATGAACTGATTTCAAAGTTCTCGACTCAGCTGACATCATTGAAAGGCTAAACACCCACGAAGAAGAAGAAGAAGAAAAGAGAGATCTCTATGGCTCAAGTCACCGAAAAAGTCATGCTCTCAAGGCTGTGACTGAATCTTCCTGAGAAGGAAATGGCGAAGAAGATTCAGATGACCCAGAAAGGATCAGCAAGGATCTCGCATTGATCACGAAAAGATTCCAGCGCCTTCAAAGGAAAAATCAGTTTCAGAAGAAAGGATCCAACAACTCTGGCGGCTCCAATTCTTCATCAAAACCTACTTGAGATTACACCTGCTTCAAGTGCAAAAAGCCAGGACATTTCATTTCGGACTGCCCTCTCTGGGAAGCTGATATCCGTGCCAGTGGAAGATATGATTCAGGAAACAACCATGGCAAACGCAAGAGCAAGAGCTATGACTCCGATGATGAGAAGAAAATGAAGAGGTTCTTCAAGAAGATGGACAGCTCCGCCTCCAAGTCCTAGTCAAGATCTTCCTCAAGGAATCCTTCCAAGTGCTCATCCAACTGCAAGAATACCTCTCGCAAGGAAAAGGCGTACATCGGCAAGGAGATGGATTCCGATGAAGAAGAGTCATCTGACTCCGAAGAAGTTGATGAATCCGATGAGGATTCTGATTCCGGCATGGCTGGCATAGCATGTGCCTCTACTCCTGCATCGAACTTCTTCAAGAATCATTCGAGCAACAACAAATCTCCTGCCTACTGCTTCATGGCCAAAGCTTCGAAAGAAAAGGTATCCTCCAAACACCACAAGATTCACTCCAGTGATCAATACTCTTCGTATGAGGATGACCATGCTAAACTGATCAAAATTGCTAATATGCAACAAAACACTCTCAAGAAAATTGAGAAAACCCTCAGGAAATCTGAAGGGTTGTTGGTTGAGGAGATGGAGAAAAATCAGTCGTTGACAGAAGAGCATTCTGCTCTCGAGTCTCGAATGGAAGAACTATCAATTCGTCATGATTTTCTCTCGGCCGACCATGAGAGATTAACTTATGATTACCTGAAAAGGAAACATGAACTCGAGTCGCTGAGAGAGGCTCATGATGACTTGATCAGAGAAAATTCTCTTCTCACCCAACAACTCAAAGAGAAACCTGAGGTGTTTGTACCACCCTGCCTAAAATGCCTTGAACGCAGTAACTCTGAATCAAATGCTGAATCTTCTGTGAATGCTAACCCCTCTGTCGAGGAAAATGGTTCTATTTCTGATGAAAATGCTAGGTTGAAGGATCTTCTTCAGACAGGAATGTTCAAGTCTCTCAAAGGGCATCAAACCCTTTGTGATGTTCTAAAGAAATCCATTCTTCACAAAAATCCCAGGAAAGAAGGTATCGGTTTCGAAAGGAAACTGAATGGAAATGGCTCTTACTGGGAACCTGATCAATATCCTCGCACTGTGTGGGTGCCTGCCAAGAGCAAAACGCTCGATCCAACTTTACTTTCGTGATATGACTCTCCTATCCCTGAATACTCATATGATGATTCTCTGGACAACTATAAGTTGTTCAAAAACCAACGTGGTGAGGCTATTGCTCGCTATGTTGGACCAAACAGCAGGAATGGCTCCCCAAAGAAAGCTATCTAGGTGCCTAGGAAAACTATCGAAGCATTGCCTATTACTACATTACTGACCATGCAGGCTGAAAATGCTCGATACTTCCTGGAAAAGGTTCGACAGAATGAGTACATGCATACCTCGTCTAACCACTATACTCATTCGTCTGGGAAGAATTTCAATGCATACTCTTTCAATTATGCTCGTACTCATTCAAGTCACAATTCGTATGACTATCGAAAGAAATCATATCCTGCTCGCTCATATGTTTCGAAGCCACCTACAAAGATGTGGGTGGTTAAGAAAGCCTGATTTCTCTACAGGACTATGTCTCCGGGTGTACCGAATGGATAATGGATAGTGGATGCACTAGTCATATGACCGGAGACAAGTCGTTGTTTGTCAACCCCAACTTAACTGCTTCATCTCAGAAGCATATTACTTTCGGCGACAACAGGAAAGGAAAGGTAATTGGGTTAGGTAAAATTGCTATATCCAAGGACAAGAACATTGATGATGTTTTACTTGTTCAGTCTCTCGGATTCAGTCTCATGTCAGTTGGCAAGCTTTGTGATCTAGGCATGCTAGTTCTATTTTCATCATCGAAATGCATCGTCTTTATGGCTTCTGACAATTCCTTCGTCTTCAAGGGAAATAGAAAGGGTGATTTATATATTGTGGATTTCTTTAAGGGTCCCTCAGTCCAAACTTGTTTGCTTGCAAAAGCAACCGAAGGATGGCTGTGGCACCGAAGACTTGGTCATGCAGGTATGAGAAATTTGCAGACTCTCGTGAAGAAAAATCATCTTCGTGGCATTCCTGATGTGAAATTCGACAAGGATCGTCTCTGTGCTCCGTGTGAAGCCGGTAAATTGGCCAAGAAGCACCATTCGTCAAAAATTGTCATGACCACAACAAGACCTCTGGAAATTCTTCACATGGATTTATTCGGACCTCAAAACTATGCAAGTTTCAGAGGCAGTCACTATGGTCTGGTTATTGTTGATGATTTCTCTCGATACACTTGGGTATTCTTTCTCGAGGACAAAACCTGTACCGAAGACATCTTCAAAAGATTCGCCAAGAAGGCTCAGAATGAATATGATGTGCGAATTAAGCATGTGAGAAGCGATAATCGTACTGAGTTCAAAAATACTCATATCGAAAATTTTCTCAATGAACGTGGTATTACTCATGAGTTCTCTGCCGCATACACTCCCCAACAGAATGGAGTTGTTGAGCGAAAGAATAGAACTCTCATCGAAATGGCGAGAACAATGCTTAGTGAGTATAAAACTCCCATCGTTTTTGGGCTGATGCTATTAACACTGCTTGTCATGTTGTGAATCGTGTTTATCTTCACAAATTCCTTAAGAAGACTTCATATGAGCTTATCACTGGCAAGAAACCGAATGTTTCTTATTTACGTGTTTTCGGTGCACCTTGCTATATTCATGACATGAATCATAATTCCAAGTTTGCACATAAGGCACATGAGGGTTTTCTTCTTGGTTATGGCTCGAACTCGCATACTTATCGTGTCTATAACTCTCACCACGGGAAAGTTATGGAAACGGTAAATGTGCGATTTGATGAATCTAACGGCTCTCAAAAGGAGCACCTGCCTAATGTGATAGATGAACCTCCTATCTCGGATGCTATTCGGCAAATGGCCATTGGGGACGTCAGGCCAGTCGAAGGAAATACACCTGACTCTTCCGATGAAGATGCCCCCATAGCTTGAAGAACACGCCAATCTACTGCCGAAGAAAATGCCGCACCGAACACTAATGGCAATCCAAATGCAAGTGCAAATCAAAATGGCAATCCCAATGATAATGGTGATACTAATGCCCATCCTGATGCTGATACTGCAGAAAATGAAAATCATCATCAAGAAGGAAATCCTCTCCCACGAGTAGCAAATCGAGTTGACCCCGCATTAATCCTCGAAGATCTCGAGAATCCAGGTTACCGACCCATAACTCGCTCTCGCACTCGTTTGGCTAACTACTGTGGCAGTTTCTCCTTTGTCTCATTGACAGAACCTACCAAGTATGAGGAAGCCATGAATGATCCCGATTGGATGAATGCCATGCAAGAAGAGTTGGTGCAATTCGAATTGAATGATGTGTGGGAATTGGTTGACAAACCGAATCCTAAGAAGCACAATATCATCAGCACAAAATGGATTTTCCGAAACAAGCAAGATGAAAATGGCATTGTTATGAGAAACAAAGCGCGTCTTGTCGCTCAAGGGTATACACAGGTAGAAGGTATTGATTTTGGTGAAACATATGCTCCTGTTGCTCGCCTTGAGGTAATTCGTATTCTTCTCGCTTATGCAAACTACAATGATATTCTGCTTTATCAAATGGATGTGAAAAGTGCTTTCCTCAATGGTGAAATTGATGAGGAAGTATATGTTAGGCAGCCACCTGGCTTTGAAAACCCTCAATTTCCTAACAAAATTTTCAGGTTGAAAGAGGCTCTGTATGGGCTGAAGCAAGCCCCTCGAGCTTGGTATGACACTCTGAAGAGGTTTCTGCTCGACAAAGGGTTCAAGCCAGGATCCACTGATTCCACTCTTTTCACTCGTGCTATTGATGGTGATCTATTCGTGTGTCAAATTTATGTGGATGATATTATTTTTGGCTGTACTAACAATGCATGCAGCATGGAATTCGGGCGAATGATGTCCGAGAAATATCAAATGTCTATGATGGGTGAACTCAAGTTCTTTCTCGGACTGCAAATCCGTCAACAGGATAATGGAATTTTCATATCTCAGGAGAAATATCTGAGAGACTGTTTGAAAAAGTTCAAAATGCAAGATTGCAAACAGAAGGGTTACAAAACTCCCATGGCCACAAATGGACAGCTGGACGCAGATGTGTACGGTAAAGATTACGATCAGAGAGCTTATCGTTCGATGATTAGTTCTTTGCTCTACTTATGTGCATCCAGACCTGATATTATGTTGAGTGTTTGTATGTGTGCTCGATTTCAAGCTGCACCAAAAGAATCGCATCACCAAGCGGTCAATCGTATTCTGAGATATTTGGCTCACACCCCCACCTTAGGTTTATGGTATCCTAAGGGAGCACAGTTTGACCTCGTTGGATATTCAGACTCAGATTATGCAGGTGGCCGGGTTGACAGGAAATCTACTTCGGGGACATGCCATTTCCTCGGTAGATCTTTGGTGTGTTGGTCGTCAAGGAAGCAGAATTGTGTCTCGCTCTCTACGGTTGAGGCCGAATATATTGCTGCTGGCGCCTATTGCACTTAGTTATTATGGATGAAGCAGACTCTGAAGGATTATGGCATCAAGGTCAAGAAGATCCCTCTATTGTGCGACAAGGAGAGTGCGATCAAAATTGCACACAATCCAGTGCAACACTCTCGCACCAAGCATATTGAGATCAGACATCATTTCCTGCGCGATCATGTTGCTCGAGAGGATATTGTTATCAGTCACGTCAATACCGAAGAAAATCTCGCCGATATCTTCACCAAGCCTCTCGATGAGAAAAGATTCTGTGCGTTACGGTGTGAGCTAAATATCCTAGATTCCGCAAACGTGCAGTAAGCTGGACTCTGCACCCGTACCATCACTTCCACATCTTAGAAGGAATGGGTGCACAACACTCGAAGAGTTTGAAAATTTCGACAAAGTGAAATTTTCTTTCTGAGAGTGAATACATTAACAAAGAACTAGATTAACCAGGTGCCATGATAATTGTGCGATGCTCGGGGTCATACAGTTCTTATACGGTGGGTAACGCCACCACAATTTCTCTTCGTTGAGTTGCGTTTGAAGTTTTTGTGTTAGTCCGAATGTATTTCACTCATAGCTTCTCTCTCGGGTGTTTGTGTTTCTTCGTCTGAGTGAAATACCTAGGACCCTGTTTTCTCTCTATTCTATCTCTTCCAGTCTATGTTGTTCCGTTATGAATGCACAAAATTCATCTGGTAACGAAACTTTATCTGGTGTTCTTGACCACGTTAAAGTTTCGGTCCGAACTTAATCTATTTTGGCAAAAGCCGTCCAAAATTTGGGGTTTCCCGCCCAAGTCTGGACCACATTCTTTGGTGACGGTTGCCACGTGCTCTTCATCAACTGCCAGTTTATCTGGTCCGTTGAATCGCAATAGTCCTCTGATTGTGGCCGTCCGATCAGATTCACCGGGTGCGGTTATTTCTTCCTCGCATATATATACTGTGCCGCCACCCTCCCTCGATTCACTTCGCATCTCCGCCACCGTCACCTTCCGAAGCCGTACCGCACTGCTCCACCTCGAGCTCGACGACGCCGATCATCTTCGCCGCTTTGCTGCCGGAAAGATGTCGCCGAAGTCATTCCTCGCCACCGCGGATCATCTCCATCCCCGCGCCGCCGTAGTCGCTGCACATCACTGAGTTAGGGTATGTGTAGTGCGAACTCGTTCTTCCATTCATCCTGTTCGAGTTCGTCCGCGGTAGAAATTGCCTATTTTTACCGCATTTCCCAGATCTTTACTGCTAGGTAACTTGTGCGGATGTGGTTTGTAGTTGTCCCTCGCATCCGAAAAATTTCAGATCTAGGGTTTGTGTTGTGTCTCGTATGAAAGGAATGCTTAGTACGTTAACTAGTATATTCTTTGAACCTACTAGTTCGTTCTACACATTTCTTTCATCTGAAACATTTCTCAAAGTCTGCATCTACTTCTTCATCAAACCGATTTCTTTTTCAAAATCTTCGCTGTGTGCATTCGTAACTTTGTCCCCATTTTTCCTCGCATCTATCTGTATTCACAGGAAAATGTAGTCAGTTGATGATTCGGCTCAACCAGCGAGCCGGGATGACAGGGATGATGTTGTTCTGGTTACAGCTGACGAATCCAAAGCTCCGAATGCCACGGACTCAACGGTAGGCCCATCAACCAGCAAGCGAAAAAGAACCGAGCAAATTGCTAATGAGCAAGAAGAGAATGATCCGAAGAAGAAGAAGGGTGGCAGACAAGCATACACAAACACAGCTGAATATCTCTCTCATGATCGTTATGATACCGTTCTAGGAGAAACCAAACAGCAGAGAGATAATTGTCAACAATGGATTCAACGTCATTGGGAGCGCAAATGGTTCAACTATGAATTTGTTCATCCTCGGTTTGCTCAAAACTTTGCATTTCATCCACCATGGGGTGACTGTTGGGAAATTTCTCTCATCAAACCAAATGGTCCCAAAGAGACACCACCTCCTCCACCAAATGCTCATGAGTCCTCCCTTCGCACACCCGAATATTATCCTGATGAGCTTGCCAAGCGTCGGCGAAATGCCATCAAGCGAGCTCAGAGGGCTGAAAAGCAAAAGGCTCAAGAAGAGGAAAACCTTCGCCTTCTCAAAGATGATGTCGAGAAGAAAAAGGCCGAAGGAAAATCTAAAGGCCGCTCTAAACGCAAGCATGATCCCAGCGCTGCTGCATCAAAGAGAAAGAGTGCACCAAAGAAGAAAAAGGTTGAACCTGCTGATGATTTTCAAATGAATGATTCTTCGGATGATGATGATGACCCTCCGCTCACCAAGGAAGAAGTTGCTGCTACTCTCAGCGAGGAAGTGAATATCACCACTTCAACTGTGCTGCCTGATCTTCGGGTTAATATGGTTCCAGAAGCACCACTAAAGAAGATCACTGCTCGAAAAACTCCTGCTACCACTGTCACTATGAAACAGCATGTGAACACAACTCCTCATCCGGATGCTATCAATTTGCAAGATTTGGTGGTTGACACTCCTATGAGTTGTGCAAAGCCAGGCGAAAGTATTCCCAAGCCTGACTTGAAGAAAATCAACGCGCCTATCGAGAAAAATACTCCACAAGCTACTGCTCCGACGGAGAAGGCTGCTAAGTTTGCACCTACCTTGACTCAGCCATTGGCTTCTAAACCTCCTTTCGAGCGAGATCCTAGGCAGATTGCTCCTATTGCCAAGTCTGATGCTCCTCACTACTATGATCACATATTCATCATGAAATAGCTTGATAAATTTGTGGACAATCCATTCGACGGTGAAGTGGCTTCTCTGCCTATCCCTGCTGAAGTTATTACACAGGCCACTTCCATAGTTCAAGAACTGAGAGAAGATGAAGTTGAGATCAACACTCTCTCTGCCGAACTAATTGACCTTGATGGTCGAATGAAAACTGCTTGTTCAAGATTTGTCATTAAAGACCTCGAAGATTCTTACAAGGATGTCAACAGTGCCATGACTCTCCTCCGTCACAGAAGGTTACGCTTTCACAAGGATCTAGATGAAATTGTTCGCAAGATCTATGACGAACATCAAGCAAAAGTCACTGGCTACAATGATTTGGTCAAAGGCCACATTGATCAAGTTGCTCAGCAAAAGAAGAAGCAACGAAAGAGGATTGCAAAGAAAAATATACATCCTGCTCCGAAGGAAAACTCGCCTGCTCGCCCAGTTGATCGGTCTCAGATAGAAAAATCTCCCGAGCCAGCTATTCCTTCGAACCCCCCAGTAAAGGACTCAGATGCTCCTCCCTCGCCAAGGCCAACTGAATCAGTGCCTGTGGCATCCCCTTCTCGAGCTGATATTCCCTTGCAACGATCTGTTTCTGATGAAGGTGAAATTCCTCGCTTCGAGCCCCAAGCTTCTCCGGCTCATGAAGCTCCAAAAGTCTCGGATTCTCTTATGATCGAGCAACAACAGATTCCAGTGGAACATTCTCAAGCGCCTTCAGAGCATGATTCGGCCTCAATGCCTACAGTGGATGAACCTGCCCTGCTGCCCATTGCCTCTGCAACACCCTCTGTTGTGCCACATGCTCCCTCTCCACTCAAGCTATCTATCGACACAGTGACACGAATTCCAGAGGCTGGTCCTTCCGAAAGGAAATCTGTCTCTGCTCGCCGTACTGACTCAGTTGTATATGGCGATGAATTTCTCTCTCCCGAAGAAGAACTCAAATAGCCATACCCTCGTGAAGAGCTACCTTTGTTCTCGTCAGGAGCAGGCGCGAAAGGTCCTCTTTTCAATCGGAATGCGCACCCCAAATTCTTTCACGATAGTCCGTATGATGGGCCGTGCACTTCGGAATCGTCTCGCTTCTGGACTAAGGAACAGGCCATATATTACTCTCGGGTCCTCTATGAGAGCAGAAAGATATTTCCTCACGAATATCTGAACATCCCTGCCATGCGCAATATTGGCTGTTTCAATCAACTGCTTCAAGATCTGGATGATTTCTGCCTCACCAAGGTATTTGAATTCGAGCATCCTTGGAACCGAGAGATTATTCTTCAGTTCTATGCTACACTGTATATCTCTGGCGATGAATCTGACAGCTCAAAATGGATTATGGAGTGGATGATCGAAGGAAAACGCATCAACTGCACTTCAATAGATTTTGTCTCACACTTCCATTTCCCTCACTTTGAGCATGGTGACACTGAAATTCGGGTTCACAACATTGATGTCATCTCAGATGAAACTTTTCGGTGCACAATGGATTAAGAAAAGATTCGTGATTACACTGGTCCTCGTCCTGAGCACTTAACCTTTGAGAATCAGACATTATTTCACATGCTCTCCTACACAATTTGCCCTCTGGCGGGTATGAATCCAGACAAATCCATCTCAGATGTTCTTCGAAATGCTATATATGCTATCTCTGAGCGATACATCTTCGACGTGGAAGACATGTTTCTGCGTATTCTGAAGGATTCTGCCCAATATCCCTTCTGCATCAAAGTGTTTGCGCCCTGGATCCAGAAAGTTATTGATCATGCAATGCGCATAGTGTATCTTGCGAAGGAAAACCACAAAAGCTTCATTCCTCCTGTTCGCGAAACCTTGCAAGTCATGGAAGATATCACTTCGGGCAGATCGCCCGCATCAAGCCCCCAAGACTATCACAAGCAGTTCGACGGGCCACGTCTTCCTCTGCGCGACCGAAAGATTTCGCCTCAACCTCCATCGCAACTCGAAGTCAGTTTGCGCACACAACAACTGCTGCTGCAGCATATTGCTGAGGATCGACGCGAAAAAGAACATCTCGCCTCCGAGCTAAATGCTCTCAACAATCGCACCAGGATCATGCATCTGATAGCTGATGAAAACAAGAAGAGACTCTGGAAATTGCTTCGCAAGTTCTTTACCGAGAAACAACTCCTGAATGTCAATCTCCAAGAGCTCTATGATTATATTGACAAAGGCTTCACTGTTGAAGATTTTCAAGATCGGAGTACCCCTCCTCTTCCTGTTCGTGAGCCAACCACTAATCTTCTTCATCTCAAGCTTCGCAAATTGCTTGACGAGTCTGAAGCCACCTCACCGACCGAAAAACCTACCGAAGGCAATGTGATATCCCGTGTTCCTCCTGTGGCTACTCAAAATGTTCCCTCGTCTGCTCAGCCCCAAGTTATTATTCCTGAAGGAAAATCTGATGCTGCTGAAGACGAAGACAATCCTGTCACTTCCGAAGACGAAGTCACCTCGGACAGTTCTTCTGGAGATGCCACTGATTGAACCAAGTTCTGCGTTTTTGCACTCATGTTATTCGTCACCTTTTTGACACTCGTTGACAAAAAGGGGGAGAATTACATCGAGTCTCGATAGATTTGCTTTCTGTTTTTTGTTGGTTTTGGTTTCGTGCAAGTTTGCAACTTCTGATTTAAGCTTATCTGTACTAAGTTGTAAAACTCGATAACTTCTGTGCTGTAATGTTAATAACCCCTCCTGCTGCACCATTTCTCTCGAAGCATTTGTTTTGCAGGTGGAATTATTATTAGAAGTTATGAATGATTGCACTACGATCTCGATGGATTATATCTCATCAGTGTGAATCACTGTCTCGAATGATTAAAATTTCCTCCGTGTACTTCAATACTTGCAGGAGAATTTATCTCATATCTTTTTCCCTGCATACTGTGACACCCTGGTTTTTGGCCACTTTTTCTTTTCAAAATTTTTCTTGGTTTTATTTGCAAATTGGATGGCTTTTGAATCTTTTCAGTTGACTTTGGACTTGGGAAACCTTTAAATTTCTCTCTAAGTGATCCAAAGCCCTCAATATCTTTCCAAAATCTTGTTACACGCCTTCTGGATCAAATTCCAATTTCCATTTCTTTCAAAATAATCCATTTTCTTCTTTGGGAAAATTTGTCTTCACTATGGGTTGTGAACTAACCAATAGTTCTGATGATCAGAAAATCCCAAATTAATACCACACCTTCTTGTCATCATCTACTCCCACAATCTTCAAAAACATTTCATGGTCCAGTATAAAATTTTGTCCAGAATATTCCGTTTATCTTCTAGACAGCACTGGCCCTTTGTGAAGCAACCCATATTTCCTCAACTCTCAAATAATTCCCTGAGATACTAGGGAACATATATTCCCACAATATCCAAAGACATCTTCTTGTCCAATATAAATTTTTAGCATAAATATCCTGCCAAGTTTCTGCTCATTTCAAACCTCTGTGAAGGAAGTATCAGCTAGAGGCATCCATTTGAGCTGAAATTTTTATGACATCTTGGCATTACCAAATAACTCCCACACACCAAATTTCAGCTCCAGCAGATCACCCATGTGAGTGCAACAACCTCACTAAGTTTCTGGTTCAGTATAGCATTTGTACATGAACCATGTTCAAATCTTGGGCAAAGTTTCTCAAATTTTGCCAGCTTGTAGTCCTTCCAACGTAGATCTCTCCAGACATCTCCATTGGTTTCATCTCCAGCTCATCTTCTCTCTAGATTTCTCCTAAGTTACTGACAGCAAACTGTAGTTGATGCTACACTTCGGCTCAGGGAGTCTCTGGGCGAAATAGTGGCACGAGAGGGCTCTAGTATGCAGGGTCGGCACACCAGACATGGCCTGGCAGGCCAGCTCACGCCGCGTGTGCCTGTGCACGCGGTGACCGCGTGGCCAGCCCTGCCAAAACCGCGCTCTGGGCGCCGGCAGGCACGGGTCATGTCGGAGCTCGACAACCGCGTCGCCGTACGTTGTCCCCGCGCGCCGACGAGCTCCCCTCCGTCCACCTGGCCGCCCTAGACCCTTCCCCCTCGCCGGAATCGCCCTCGCCGGATACGGCCACCGTGCGCCACGGATGGCACAGTAGCATTTACTCCTCCTGCCTCCTCCATCACGTCGCCCGCGCAGCGCCAGCCAGCTTGCCGTCCTCGCTCTGGCGACGTGGCCGTGGCGCCGCCCGACTCCAGATGCTCCGCCCCCACCTATAAAAGGCCCTGCCCGGCCTCTCCCACTCCTCACCCCACTCCCTCCGCCTCCTATCGATCACCAGGGCACCGAGCCACGGCCGAGAGGCCCTCTGGCCTCGTAGTTCGCCGGTATTCTACCGCCAAACCCACTCCACCACCCGCTCGATTTACTCCACCCCAGCCCTGCCCGATTGCATACCCGAGCTCAGTGCACTCCCACGACCTCCCCTGACCTCTTGCCTAGCCAAAACTCTGCCAGAATTGCCGTCGCCGACGACCCCCGAAACCAGCCGCCGCCGGAGAGGAAGGCGGCGATGCCGTCAGGCCGTCCCTGGAGACGCTACTGGTATAGGGAGGACCACCGTCGTGTCGCCGATCCATCTCTGCCATCTCCCGACATCGCCGCCGTCGCTATCTCTGGCGCAGTCGGTGAGCCGCTCTCTTACTGTTCCACTCTTTTTCCTTTTAAACATGACAGCTGGGCCCCGCACGTCAGTAACCCAGCCGCGCCCAAAATGGTACCTAAGTGGAAGCGTATTCGGGAAATACACTTTCGACGTGGCCCTCCCAGAGATTTTCAAATTTCTGTTAAATTTCAACTTTGACCAGTAACTTTGACTGCCCATTACTTTTTATCCACAAGTCCAAATCAATTGATTCTTTTTGCATTGTCTTTGTCTTGAGCCCCTCTATTTTCTGGTAAATTTTGGTATTTTTCTCACATGTACAGAATTTCTGGTTAACAGAAATGTATTATGTGACATTTTCTTTTGCTGTTTTAAAATATTTTCAGAAGGAAATCATTTTGGTTTTGAAGACCAGGAATTTGTGGACAACCCAACTGAGCAAGGCAAGCCACATCATCCATTACATGAAACATTTTAATAGTATTGGTTTATTGTTGAATTATTTGCATTATTTGAATATGTGATAATTCATAGTAAATTATATTGTTGCATAACTACTGCCATAGTAATTTATTCATGATAAACAACCTTGCTTGACTTGTAATTACTAAAACTAAGCTTAATGGTTGATCAAGTGCCACCGAACCAGACTTACCCGTGCAGCCACATCTGCCGGAATGGGACGGCCTTGACTTGGTCTGACCGCGTGCTCTTTTATCTATACCACCAAAGAGGGGAGGTTATGCGTGCGTGCTACCCTGATCAGGTAGACGACGATAACCTTGTGAGCAAGTTGAGTTATTTGTCGGCGTCCCTGTTTGGGACAGTTTAGTTGGCCACAACGGTGGCAGGTGTCAAGAGTGACACAGAGGCCACCCAGGGCATGACTCCAGGGGAGGATGATTGTCGGTGGTATGATGGAGGGGTCACAGGTTAGTCAAGTTTCGTTGGAGCAGCACCGGTCCACCCAGAAGGGAAGTGTACCGAGGTACGGGACAAGGAGCTCCATGGTGTGGTAAAAGTGCGCAACCTCTGCAAAGTGTAAGAATCTATTTGAATAGCCACGTCAACGGTATTGGACACAATCCGCACTAGGTCACACTGAGTGGTCAACCGTAATGATAATAATGATGGAAGAACTCGTCTCATGCTCGGAAGTGACCGATGGGTCACGAATGTTTCGAGGGTCACGTGTGAAACCGGAAGAGAGTAAGTTGATATTCGGTAACAGTAAGTAAGCAACTTAAGCATTTAACATGTTCATTGCCATGCTGTTGTTTGCTGCATTGTTGTGGTTGCTATGAGCTTGCGAGTACATTCCAAGTACTCACCTGGCGTATCATGCCAGATGCAGGAGAAGCCGTTGACGGAGGTCCCGAAGGTTCGTGCTACGCTAACTAGGCCGTGTCCCAGCAGTGTCCCTATGGGATGGAGTTTCCCGCACGATGTTCCGCTACGCTGTAGAGTTTCCTTAGTACTGAGGCCCTTGATGTTCCATAAATAATGTAGATATTGTCATAGCACATGTAGTGCTTCTGGCCTCGCTACCCGATGTAATTTCCCGAGCTTGTACTTGTACAATATTAATAAAGATTAGTTCTGTTCTGTTCCAAGTTGTTGTGTGTTTCCAGAAGACATGATCTCTGGGTTGGCAACACTGGGTAAACCGGTCCTCTGAGCCGGGGTGCCACACATACATTTAGGGGGAGTATATTTCATCATCGAGCAAAGTAACACTTGTTCACTCTTGTTGGAATTACTTTTCACTTATCTATCTTAACTTCGATGATTATCTGTTTTGTCAACAATCGTCCAAAAAGGGGGAGATTGTTGGTGCAATAATTTGCCTCCTTATGTTTTGAAGATTGTTGACATAAACAGTGAGGGACTGATGTGTTTGCTAGTGCACATAGAGTAACAGGTCCCTGGAGTCAAGAAGAGTTTGGTTCAAACTCTGAAGAAAATCCCCTGCATGGCAGTGAAGGTTATCACCGAAGATTATGATGACAAGAGTGACCCCTTAAAAATTGCTGATGCAAAGCAATCGATTCGGTGCTCGTCCGAAGAAAGTGACTGCGGCCGAGAAGATTGAAGACGAAGTGAAGACGTAGCATTTATTTCGTTGTTTCTCTTCTCTTTATTGAGTCATAGGACCACCGTACTACTAAGACGGGTGTAGCGTTCAAAGCTTTGATTCTCTGATGCTAAACCCAAATCCTATGAAAGTTGCGAGAGAAATCTTTTTGTGTTCCGAGCAAATAGTTGCCAGCAAGAGACTGTGATCTTCTTCGCTATGAGAGATTTTTGTCTGACTGAGGAGTTAGCATTACTTGTTCCTCAAGTAATGTTACCGTTGCTCTTAAAATCCGACCGTTGTGAATGTGTCGGTTGGCCATTGGCTGGACCGCGTGTCCAAAATGGTCATTTCCCATCAGGGAAGGCTGCAGCTATAAATAGCCACCCCGCACAGGCGTTGTCCGGTGGCTGCTCCGTTTGATTCTGAGAAGATTGTTGAGCAACCCCCTCTCCGAGTGATTTGAGTTTAAAATCCACCGAGAGAAAACCCCAGAGCCGAAAAATTAGATAGTGGTTCAGCATCACTTGAATTTAAGTCCAGTACGCTCCGCCTATTACTCTTGAGAGCTGCGAACTCTCTAGACGGTTAGGTGTCAATTTCTTCAGAGACCAAGAGTAATTGTGGTTCTCGAAGAAGATGTCTGTAAAGGTTTGGAGATCGCCTCAAGCATCTACCACGATTGATCGGCATTGGTTGACGAACGAATTGTCGAGGAGAATAGGGCGAAGAGAGTTTATCTTCTGTGTTAAATCACAACCCCTCCATCCAGACGTGGTCCTTTTGCAGAAGGGCGAACTGATCTACCAAATTCCTTGTCGCCATCGAGCATCACTGGTCACCTCTGCTACTCCCCTTTACATTTGAACTGTGCTATATGACATATTTCAATCATGTGATTTGTCTCGATGCATGCTCTTAGTTTCCATTCGGTAGTTTGTATTCGCTCACTGTACACTATTTTCATTCGCTCCGCTGCTGGGTTCCGAGAGTTTTGATATTACTGAAGAAAATTTAAAACTCCCATTCACCCCCCCTCTGGTAGACATACTTTGTTCCTACAAAGTCTATACTTTGTTTAATATTATTTTAACTAGTTACTGATCATAAGTGTTATCTATTTTTTTCTTCATCCCCACCAGTGCCGCCGCCAGCACGCCGCCCACCATCGGTTTGACGACAGGCGGCGAGAAAGGCCTGGGCTCATCCGGCACCGCCACCGTCGTTTTCATGGCACTTTGGCCACATGCACCAATGCCTACGACTTGGAGCCTTCGTCACCATACTTATTTGATCGACCACACTTCTTCACGTCATCCTCCTCGTGTTCACCTGCAACGCCGGCACAACATTCCCTCCTATGGCAGCCGCGTCGGGGCCAGCAGGCATGTCGAGGCTAGCTAGCAAGCTGGGCTTTGCCGAATGTAGTAGGGAGTGTCATCCAAGCCATAGATCGTCCGCATGCTCTGCATGGGGCAAGAGGACAGTGGCGTCAATAGGCTGTTGGCAAGCCAAACGGGTCCCTTCCCGCCATCCCTCATCACTGCTCGGACGACGCCCTCACCTCCATCATTCCTCAAAGATCTTAAGAAGAGCTCCTACCTAGAACAAACATGCTTATCAACTATAAGAAAACCATAAACCCCGTGTTGCACAAACCTTGAAATCCTGTGGCTAACAGAGTTTGCTGCTTTGAGTGGTGGTATCTTGGAATGGGGGGGGGGAGGGCTGCAAATGTCAGGAAAATGGGGAGAAGAAAAAGAAAATGGGAGGAAGAAATGATAAACTCACTAGATGGTGAGTTTATTCATCCTACAATGGGGGAAATGTAATAGTAGTAGGAAATAATATCACTTGCATTGCTATGTCCTTTCTTTCACCTGCTTGACAAGTGGTACGCACACTTTTTCTTCCTAGGTTCTTCTGTGCATTTTTGCTATAACTACATACATTGTTACATGTACTAAACCGCGTAGCCTTGCAATCCTCTCTAATTTTTTTGGTTTGCTAGTGATTTCTATGCTGGTGACATGTCTGTTTCTTTAGTTCTCTTTGTACGTACGCGATTTTGACTGGTCTTCTCATATTTGTTTTCTCACCTCCAGTCGATTTTTTTCCTTTTCACACCATGTAATGTGACCGTTCAAGAAGGCACGTCAAACACTTTCTCATCCTTACGAAATTAAGTAAAACAGGAAACAACGACAACACATTAGCAGTAATAACAACAACAACGCATCAACATGTAGCCCTCTCCTCCATGTCCTCTCCCATGACCTCTGAAAACACTACCACACCACCCTCTCCACCACGTTGTCTTCCTCGATGTCCACGGGAGTCCACAGCCTGTCGGCCCTAGACCCAATGACGCCCGCCATCCTGACTCCAGGATCTAGAGTTCCCACGCCTTCCACCTCCTCCTTGGATGGGTGGTTTCATGGATACAATGGCACATACTGCACCATTGGCAAACCCTCTTCTTCCTTTGGAATCAAAATCGCAGGTGAGTACCGACTACATGTTTGATTTCAATCCAACATTTGCAACTACGAGTGGATGCATAATAATTGATGATATTACACGCTTTTGAGTACGCATTTAGGAAATAAGGAGCACATACCTATGGAAGATAAATACTTGCATCTACACATTTTTTATAAGTAAATAAAAAAACAGTCTATACTTCCTTTATTTTTCTTTTTACTTGAGACTGATCAAAGTTTGCTATCTATTTTTTTCTTCATCCCCACCAGCGCCACTGCCGGCACACCGTCTGCCGCTCGAACACCGCCCTTACCTCCATCATTCCTCATAGAGTAGAAGCAGATATCCTGCCTAGAAGAAACATGCTCAGCAACTAAATAAAACCTTAACCTCATGTTGCACGAAGCTCAAAATCTTGGGAGCAAACCTAGGTTTCAGCTTTGAGTGGTGGTATCTTACAATGGGTGGGAAAACCCACTAATGTCAGGAAAATGGGAAAATCAAAATAAAATGAGAGGAAGAAACGGTAAACTCACTAGATGGCGATTTTATTCATCCTAAAATGTAAAAAGGGAAATGGTGGGAAGAAACAATAGCACATGCATTGTAATTTCCCTTTCTTTCACCGGCTTGACAAGTGGTATGCACACTTTGTCTTCCTAGGTCCTGGTGTGCATTTTTGGAGAATGTATGTTATTATGCTATAACTACATACATTGTTTGATTGTTATATGTATTAAACCTTGTAGCCTTTCATGTTTTTCTGATTTTTTTAGGGCTGCTAGTGATTTCTATGCTGTTGACACGTTAGTTTCTTTAGTTCTCTTCATAACACATGTGATTTCGACCGGTCTTCACCGACTTGTTTTCTCAGCTCCGGTAATTTTATTTTTCACACCACGTAATGTGACCCTTCGAGAAGGACCTAGCATCGCCTACTGTCCTGACTACGGGATCCAGAGTCGGCTTCATCATATGTCCCCAAACTAGGAGTGGTTCTAGGCAAGAAATTCCTTGCGGTTTGGTCGTGCGAAGGCTTGGGTTGGCTATCTCGGAGAAGTTCTAAATTCCATGGAAATGTAGAGGTTTGTTTCTGCTGGGAATGGGATTTATTCCACGCTCCGGTCAGGGCAGCTTGGCTGGTACACTCCTCATTCTCCACTAGTCGACCCGTGGCACTAGCCAAATGTTATGGCTTGGACTTCGATGGCACTCATCTCGGAAGAGTGGAGGGAGGGGATTGTACAGGTCCACGACAGGACATGGACGAGGGGACGGCCGGGATCACTAGCGAGCGACGGCTACTAGTAGTAGAAAAATGGTTACTGGAGAATGGGGACCACATCTCATGTTGTTGGAAATTTTGTTGACTCAAAATAGCATTTTCCCCTAGTAGTTTCACATCTACTTTTAGTTTGCATCTTTTTATTTATTAATCCTTGTAATTCTTGTGAGAAACAGATATACATACACATCACATGCTATTCGCGAAAAGGATTTTCCTCTTCTCTAGTCCATGTGACCACATCTGGGCAGAGAGACGAAGCTCGGGGGAGACGGAGAAGGGGAGCGGAGATGATCGTCATGGCGGGCTTGGAGGAGTGGATATGGCACATAGTGGTGGGGGATGCGGTGAAGATGGCCCGGTTCAGAGAGATTTGCTGATGGTTTCCCAACATGGAGATGCTCGATGCAGAGTCGATTGGAATTGCGATCTCGGTGACGGAGGCGGAGCGAGCAAGGATGTTTGGAGATGAAGCTCCTCCTATCGAGATCATTCACTTGGCTATGATGGAATCAAAATCGGCGGATCCGGGATAGAGGAGGTGATGGGCGACATACATATCCTGTGTGTTGTTCTCCCCAAAGCCAGAGAAGTTTGTGGTGGGGCCAGTCATGGCGATGCCTATAATTAGCACATCCATCATGTTTATGAGAATTATTATCATCAATTTCAAAAATATTACCAACCGAATCAAGCGCAATGCAACTAGCAGGTGAAACTAACATAGATGGAGAGCCAGTCAAATCAACCACATATTCAGTATTATCAGTACAATGTTGCTTCCTCGATTTTTTGTTCACAGATCTCCGTGTTCGTCTATCACGAACAACAACAACAACAGGAGTATCAAACGAGCCATACCGATCTAAATCTCTCAACGGGGTAATGTGATATTTATCCCTGGCAGCATGAATTTGAGCAGGGGGTTTGATTATACATACCATACACTATAGAAGATTACTCATCGGAATCCTCTCCAGCCAGAACTCAGGAGCGGCTGCCGGCCGAAGTGACTCATAATGCCCGCTTAACCCGTGAGCAAGCGCCCGAATCCTCGCTGAGCGACGAGGGAAGCGAGGCGAGGGACACGGCATCTGAATCGTGTGCATGCCTCCCCCTCCTTGATGTAGGCACGACGATTTCTCCCATCTCCGGCATCTGTTGCTCCACCAGCCTCAGTACAGGCATTGGCATTATTGCTCCCACCACAAACTCCTCTGGATTTAGGGAAAACATCATATGGGATCTGTATGCTGCCCATCTCGTCCTCTGCCCCGGATACGCCGATTTCGATTCCATCATAGCCCAGTGAATGAGCTCGTAGGAATAAAGCTCCATCTCCGAACATCTTTGCTCGCTCCACCCTCGTCGCCGTGATTCTAACCGATTCCGCATCGAGCATCTCCATGTTCGGAAACCATTCTCAGATCTCTCCGAACTGGGCCATCCTCACCACACCCCCCACCGCCATGTGCCATATCCACTCCTCTAAGCCCGCCATGATGATCATCTCCACTCCCCTTCTCCGTCTCCCCCCCGAGCTTCGTCTCTCCGCCCAGATGTGGTCACGTGGACTAGAGAATAGGAAAATCCTTTCCGCAAGTAGCATGTGATGTGTATGTAACAACATGAGACGTGGTTCCTTTCTCTAGTAGCCGTTTTTTCTACTACTAGCAGTCGTCGCTCGCTCATGACGCCGGTCGTCCCCTCGTCCATGTGCTATCGTGGTCCTTTCCACTCCCCTCCCTCCACTCCGCCGAGCCGAGTGCTGCCGAATTGAAAGCCGTAACGTTCGACCAGTGCCATGATGGTGGACTGGTGGAGAATGAGGAGTTCACCAACCAAGCCACCCTGACCAGGGCGTTGAATAAATCCCATTCCCTGCACAAACAAACCTGTACATCTCCTTGGAATTTAGAACATGTCCCATATAACCAACTGATACATCTCCAACGTATCTATAATTTATGAAGTATTCATGCCATGTTTATTATAGTTTTGTATGATTTTGGTGCACTTTTATATAGATTTTATATGATTTTCATGGACTAACATATTGACCTAGTGCCCAGTGTCAGTTGCTGTTTTCTGCTTGTTTTTGGTTTTCCAGAAAATCTATATAAAACGAAGTCCAAATGCAGCAAAACTTTTTGACGATTTTTTCTGGAACATAAGAGACACTAGAAGCTTCGGGAGGTGGCCAGAAGACCCACAGGGGCCCCACGAGCCACCAGGGCATGACACCCCCCAGGCGCGCCCTGGTGCCTCATGGGCCCCCTGTGGCCCCTCTTCGCGTGATTCCAACGCTGAAAAATCATATATATTTAGAAACCCCCGAAAGTTAACCTAGATGAGTTTTTACGCTGCCACAAGCCTCTGTACCTCCACGATCTAATCTACAGCCCTTTTCCGGCACCCTGCCGGAGGGGGGAATCATCACCGGAGGCCATCTTCATCATCCCGGTGGTCTCCATGACGAGAAGGGAGTAGTTCACCCTCGGGGCTGAGGGTATGTACTAGTAGCTATGTGTTTGATCTCTCTCTCTCGTGTTCTTGATATGGCACGATCTTGATGTATCGCGAGCTTTGTTAATATAGTTGGATCATATGGTGTTTCTTCCCTCTCTATCTTTGTTGTGATGAATCGAATCTTTTCCCTTTGAGGTTTCGTTATTGTCGGATTGTATATTTCAGATTTGAGAACACTTGATGTATGTCTTGCATATGAATACCCGTTGTGACAATGGGGTATTATATTGATTCACTTGATGTATGTTTTGGCACTCAACTCGCGGATTCTTGAGGTGACATTGGGGTAATCTATGCATAGGGGTTGATGCACGTTTTCATTATCTTTTCTCCGATAGAAACTTTGGGGTGCTCCTTGGATTTCTTTGTGTGGATTGAATATTATGATTATGAAGTTGTTTGATGCATATCGTATAATCAACTCACGGATACTTGTGGTGACATTGGAGTATCTAGGTGACATTAGAGTTGGTTGATATGTATCATATGGTGTTATTTTAGTACGAACTCTAGGGCTGTTTGTGACACTTATAGGAATAGCTCAATAGATCGATCGGAAAGGATAACTTTGAGGTGGTTTCGTACCCTACAAACAATTTCTATCTTATGTTCTCCGCTAATATGAACTTTGGAGTGATTCTTTATCGCACGTTGAGGGATGGTTATATGATCCAATTATGTTAGCATTGTTGAGAGATTGCACTAGCGAAAGTATGAACCCTAGGCCTTGTTTCTAAGCATTGCAATACCGTTTGTGCTCACTTTTGTTACTTGCTACCTTGCTGTTTTTATATTTTCAGATTACAAAAACCTATATCTACTATCCATACTACACTTTTATCACCATCTCTTCTCCGAACTAGTGCACCTATACAATTTACCATTGCATTGGGTGTGTTGGGGACACAAGAGATTTCTTGTATTTGGTTGCAGGGTTGTTTGAGAGAGACCATCTTCAACCTACGCCTTCCATGGATTGATAAACCTTAGGTCATCCACTTGAGGGAAAATTGCTACTGTCCTACAAAACTCTGCGCTTGGAGGCCCAACACGAGTCTACAAGAATAAGTTGTGTAGTAGACATCAAGCTCTTTTCTAGCGCCGTTGCCGGGGAGGTGAGTGTTTGAAGGTATATCTTTAGATCTTGCAATCAAATATTTTAGTTTCTTGTTTTATCACTAGTTTGGTTTATAAAGAAAAACTACAAAAAAATGGAATTGAGGTTGCCTCATATTATTCGTCTTTATCATGTCTTTCTTGAAAATGATGGATCGGAAAATTGTGCTCAATTGATAGAAGAAGAATTCAATAAAATGTTGTTTGGCATAAAATATTTGAATGATGAGCATGATTGCAATGTTGCTAGTATGAATTCTTTGAATATCCATGATGCTAATGATATGCAAAACTACAAGCTTGGGGATGCTATGTTTTATGAAGATGATATTTTTACTCCCCCAAGTTTTGATGAGAAAATTCATTATGATGATTGAATGCCTCCTATTTATGATGATTATATTGATGAAAGTGGATTTGGAGAGGCCATAAATCTATTTAATGATGATTCCACTATTTTGAAAGAGGTTTTAATTGATTATGACAACAAAGTTGCTATCTATGATGATTATTGTGATGACATATATGTTATAAAGAATAAGTATAACTATGAAACTTGTCATCATGATTTTAATTTTCAATTGGATTATGCCAATCAAGTGTCTCATGATAGTTATTTTGTTGAGTTTGCTCCCACTATTATGAATGAGAAGAAAATTGCTTGTGTGGAGAGTAATAAAAATTCTATGCATATGTATCATGACAAGAATGCTTTGTGTGATGGATATATTGTTGAATTTATTCATGATTCTACTGAAAATTATTTTGAGAGATGAATATATGCTTCTACATATTTTAATAATATCAAGTTTCCTCTTTATGTGTTGAAAGTTTTGAAGTCATGCTTGTTTTGCCTTCCTATTCTAGTTGATTCTTGCTCCCATAAACTATTTGCTCACAAAATCCCTATGCATAGGAAGTGGCTTAGGCTTAAATGTGCTTGTCATATGTTTCATGACGCTCTCTTTGTGTTTCAATTCTTTACTTGTATGTGAGCATCATTGAAATCATCAGGCCTAGCTAAAAGGCATTAAAGAAAAGCGCTTGTTGGGAGACAACCCAATACCTATACCTACTGTTTTTGTGTGTCCACATGATTAAGCTACTTTAGTAATCATGATTTATATGTTTTCTTTCAATAATCTGCCAAGTAAAGCCTTTGGGATAGTGTGGATGCTTGTTGATTTGATTCTGTGCAAAAACAGAAACTTTTCCGTCCAGTGCTGGAATTTCTATTCCGTACTGGAGCGTGAAAAAATTCTGAAATTTTTACAAAGTATTGGGTTACAAATTACTTACGTTTTTCTAATTTTTCAGAATTTTTGGGGGTACAGAAGTATGGTTTTTAAATCGTTTACTACACGCTGTTCTGTTTTTGACAGATTCTGTTTTCGATGCATAGTTTGCTTGTTTTAGTGTTTCCATAGATTATATTGAGTAATATAAATTGTAGAAATGATAGAATACAGTAGTAATTATGTGAGAACAATTATGAATCTTGTCTTGACAGTACCAAAGTAGATGATTTATTTTTATCATAATAACCTATCTCACGAAGTTCCGTTAAGTTTTGTGTGATTGAAGTTTTCAAGTTTTGGGTGAGATATCGATATGAGGAGAATAAGGAGCGGCAAGGACCTAAGATTGGGGATGCCCAAGGAACCCCAAGGTAATATTCAAGGAGGACCCAAGCAACTAAGCTTGGGGATGCCCCGGAAGGCATCACCTCTTTCGTCTTCAACATTATCGGTAACCTCACTTGGAGCTATATTTTTATTCGTCACATAATATGAGTTTTTCCTGGAGCGTCATTTTCTTCTGTTGATATTTGCTTGCTGCTATCAATAATCATGTTTTGTATCTTTTAGTTCAATAAAATGCCAATTATAGCCTTTACCATGCTCAGTTTGCAAGTTCATGTGTTGCTGTTTGAAAACAGAAAGTTTTCTGTTATGTCCAGAATATTCCTGAATAGTCAGAACATGATAAAAATCTGAAATTTTTACCCAGTAATAATGCATGAGTTCTCTGTCAGGTGGTAATTTTTCAGAATTTTTGGAGTTAGGGAAGTATGGATTCTTATTCACCCTTTACAGACTGTTCTGTTTTGGCAGATTGCTGTTATGGTTGCATTGTTTGCATATGTTTGCTTGTTTAATGATTCTATTTGAGGATAGGAGTATTAAATATGCAGAGGCATTTAGTATGCAATGTTTAATTATAATTTTTGTGATTTTCTACAGCAGAGAATGTTAAGGTTTTGAGTTGATTTATACTAACTTATCTCACGAGTTCTTGTTGAGTTTTGCGTGGATGAAGTTTTTAAGATTTAGAGAAATCGTGATATGAGAGGAATTAAGGAGACACAAGAGCTCAAGCTTGGGGATGCCCAAGGCATCCCAAGTTATTATTCCAAGAAGTCTCAAGCATCTAAGCTTGGGGATGCCCCGGTTGGCATCCCACCTTTCTTCACAACACCTATCGGTTAGCCTAAGTTTTTACTTCTTCGCATGATATGTGCTATTCTTGGAATGTCATTTTATTTTGTTTTTCTTGCTGTTTGAATAAATTACTTAAGATCTGAAATTTTTAAATGAGAGAGAGTCCTCACATAGCTACCTATTTACTTAACTACTCATTTGGTCTTCACTTATATCTTTTTGGAGTAGTTTGTCTTTACTTTTGTTCTTCACTTATACCCTATGAGTAAATTGTTGAAAGAATTGAATATCATAAAGTTGAAATTTTATATGCTTCATATGCTTGTCCCATGGGGAGTAGTGACTTCACATACAAGAAGTATAAGTGGTAAAATTTATTGAAAGTTAACAAACATAGCATTGGTCACTTGAACAATTCATGAAAGAATTTTGAAGGAAGAAAATTTCACGTATAAATATACTATCTTGGACATCTTCTATGATTGTGAGCCCCCATTAATTATTTTCAAGCTTGATCAAGTAGTTGACGTTGGAGAAGGAAGACAACGTAATGAGTTATGTTTGTTTATATTCACCTAGAAGTTATATTGTCATGGATCCTCTAACATATGGTGCTTGCTTAGGATCTTTTGCTAGCCAAAAAATCGTACTAAGTAGAGATACTACATGTGCATCCAAAAACCCTTAAACCCAGTTTATTGCCATGAGTGTCCACCATATCAACCTATGGATTGAACAAGATCCTTCAAGTAAGTTGTCATCGGTGCAAAAAGCAATAAAAATTGCCCCTAAAATATGTATGATCTTTTATTTCAAGGGAAAATAAGCATTGTACGAACTTGTGATGGTAAAGAAATAAAAGCGATGGACTGCATAATAAAGGTTGCTATCACAAGGGGCAATATAACGTGACGTTCCTTTGCATTAAGGGCTTGTGCATCCAACAACAAAAAGCGCATGACAACCTCTGTTTCCCTCTGCGAAGGGCCTATCTTTTACTTTTCCGTATTTACTTTTCTGTATTTACTTTCATGCAAGAGTCATTAATGTTCATCCCTATTCCGCTCTATTTATTCTTTAGTTGGCAAGCATTATGTGGTAGGGAAAGATCCAAGCACATATATCCAGTTGAATATAGGTGATCATGAGTTATTATTGTTGACATTATCCCTGAGATAAATAAGTTGGGAGGCGAAACATTAAGCCCGTATCTTCCTATGTGTTTGACTGAAATGGTTTGTTCTAAAAATATGCTTTGAGTGTCAGCAATCATGGAAGACTAAAAGATGATTGAGTATGTGGAATTTGCTAGATCAAAGCTCTTACATAGAACCTTCCTGAAAATAAGATGAATTGCAATTGTTTGATGACTGAGAACATAGTTTGTTAGTTTTCAAGAAAGTTTATGGCCTATACTTTAAACATGTAAATAGCTTGCTAATTGATCATGAGAAGTTTTATGAGATGAGCTACTGTTTATGATATAAAATGATGCTAGAAAAAAGTGATTGAAATTATCATTGATCAAACTTATGCACTATGCTAGCATTCACACTTCATAAATTAATTCTTGTATCATTTACCTACTCGAGGACGAGCAGGAATTAAGCTTGGGGATGATGATACGTCTCCAATGTATCTATAATTTATGAAGTATTCATGTCATGTTTATTATAGTTTTGTATGACTTTGGTGCACTTTTATATGGATTTTATACGATTTTCATGGACTAACATATTGACCTAGTGACCAGTGCCAGTTGCTGTTTTCTGCTTGTTTTTGGTTTTCCAGAAAATCTATATCAAATGAAGTCCAAATGCAGCGGAACTTTTTGACGATTTTTTTGGAACATAAGAGACACTAGAAGCTTCGGGAGGTGGCCAGAAGACCCACAGGGGCCCCACGAGCCACCAGGGCGCGCCACCCCCCCAGGCGCGCCTTGGTGCCTCGTGGGCCCCCTATGGCTCCTCTTCGCGTGATTCCAACGCTGAAAATCATATATATTCAGAAACCCCCGAAAGTTAACCTAGATGAGTTTTTACGCCGCTCCAAGCCTCTGTACCTCCACGATCTAATCTACAGCCCTTTTCCGGCACCTTGCCGGAGGGGGGAATCATCACCGGAGGCCATCTTCATCATCCCGGTGGTCTCCATGATGAGGAGGGAGTAGTTCACCCTCGGGGCTGAGGGTATGTACTAGTAGCTATGTGTTTGATCTCTCTCTCTCGTGTTCTTGATATGGCACGATCTTGATGTATCGCGAGCTTTGTTAATATAGTTGGATCATATGGTGTTTCTTCCCTCTCTATCTTTGTTGTGATGAATCGAATCTTTTCCCTTTGAGGTTTCGTTATTATCGGATTGAATATTTCAGATTTGAGAACACTTGATGTATGTCTTGCATATGAATACCCGTTGTGACAATGGGGTATTATATTGATTCACTTGATGTATGTTTTGGCACTCAACTCGCGGATTCCCGAGGTGACATTGGGGTAATCTATGCATAGGGGTTGATGCATGTTTTCATTATCTTTTCTCTGATATAAACTTTGGGGTGCTCCTTGGAGTTCTTTGTGTGGATTGAATATTATGATTATGAAGTTGTTTGATGCATATCGTATAATCAACTCACGGATACTTGTGGTGACATTGGAGTATCTAGGTGACATTAGAGTTGGTTGATATGTATCATATGGTGTTATTTTAGTACGAACTCTAGGGCTGTTTGTGACACTTATAGGAATAGCTCAATAGATCGATCAGAAAGGATAACTTTGACGTGGTTTCGTACACTACAAACAATTTCTATCTTATGTTCTCCGCTAATAGGAACTTTGGAGTGATTCTTTATCGCACGTTGAGGGATGGTTATATGATCCAATTATGTTAGCATTGTTGAGAGATTGAACTAGCGAAAGTATGAACCCTAGGCCTTATTTCTAAGCAGTGTAATACCGTTTGTGCTCACTTTTGTTACTTGCTACCTTGCTGTTTTTATATTTTCAGATTACAAAAACCTATATCTACTATCCATACTACACTTTTATCACCATCTCTTCGCCGAACTAGTGCACCTATACAATTTACCATTGTATTGGGTGTGTTGGGGACACAAGAGATGTCTTGTATTTGGTTGCAGGGTTGTTTGAGAGATACCATCTTCAACCTACACCTCCCACGGATTGATAAACCTTAGGTCATCCACTTGAGGGAAAATTGCTACTGTCCTACAAAACTCTGCGCTTGGAGGCCCAACACGAGTCTACAAGAATAAGTTGTGTAGTAGACATCACCAACCCAAGCCTAGGCACAACCAAACACCAAGGAATCATGAGTGGGACCCCCACTTTTATTAGACCTCGGTGCAGCTGGAGGGGAGGGCCTGGAGCCTTGCTCCTTTTCTGGAGCCCGCGTATGTTGGTACCCATAATGTGGCACTTCGTTGATGTTTCCTTTCTCTCACCGGCTTGATAAACGGCAAGTGGTATGGACACTTTATTTTTCTCTTCCTACTAGGTCCTTATGTTTTTATTTCGTGATGATCATAGATTGTTGTATGACAATTCGTTAGTAATTATACATCACATTATTATGTTAGATGTACAGAACCGTGTAGCCTTTCCGTTCTCTCTGATTTTAGCGTTGTGCTTGTGATTTGTGTACTGCTGACACGTGTGTTTCTTTACTTCACTACTAGAAAAAGGGCTATAGCTAATATAGACATTAGTGGCGCACTATGTATGTGGTGCGCCACTGCTAAATAGCAGTGGCGCACCACACATGGGTGTGCCACTAATGTTTATATTACTAATGGCGCACCTGGTGTGTGGTGCGCCACTGCTAAGTTTCTCCTGGGCACACCCCCTCCCCAGACTTACCAGTGGCGCACCGTGGGTATGGTGCGCCATTACTAGTTAAAACTAGTAATGGCGCACCACACTCACGGTGTGCCACTACTAACAATTTTTTTTTTCAATTTTTTTTTTCAAAACTAGTAATGGCGCACCACACACCAGGTGCGCCATTAGTAACCCTGGTTACTAGTGGCGCATTCTTAGGAGGTGCGCCATTAGTAATCTTAAATATATTAATACATGCAACTAAAAATTTAAAAAAAAAGTTAGTAATGGCGCACCAGGAGAAGGTGCGCCATTGCTATCCCGATGTTTATGGCGCACCCCTAAAAGGTGCGCCATTGCTAGCACATATGTATGGCACACCATTCTCTGGTGCGCCATTACTAGCACCCCTCCCATACCGGCCAAAATCCCCACCTCTCCCGCGTGCAAACCCTACTCCCTCGCCGCCGCCGCACTCGATCCCATCCCCACCTCTCCCGCGCGCAAACCCTACTCTCAGGCCGCCCCCTCCCTGCCCGTCTCCGGCGACTCCCTCCGCTCCGGTGGTCTCCCCCCCCCCGCCACGGTATGCCTCCCTCCCTCTCCCTCCCTCCCTCTCCCTCTCTCTCTCTCTCACCGTGCCCCCTCCTCTACAGTAGATCGAGTGCCCCCTCCCTGCCCGTCTCCGGCGACTCCCTCCGCTCCGGTGGTCTCCCCCCCGCCATGGTATGCCTTCCTCCATCTCCCTCCCTCCCTCTCCCTCTCTCTCTATCTCACCGTGCCCCCTCCTCTGCAACAGATTGAGCGCGCCCAGTTCCCCCAACGCGCGGCACTGGCAGCCGCCTCTGCTGCGCCGTCAGCCTCTCCCCTGCCCCCTCCGTCTGCCCCGCCTCTGCTGCTCTGCCTCCACGGTCCTGCTGCGTCTCCGACTCCAAGCGCCCACGCTGAGGACGAGGAGGACCGTGGTCTCACGCAGCTTCTCGCCGACCTGCTTTCGATAGAGAGGTGATTTCTTTTTCTAAATAAACAGGTTAATTGATGCATTGAACATTTCAGCTGAAATTGGATTGAAATACAACTCTGTTACTAATGGCGATCAAGATTTGGTCTGCATTCTAGCAGTTGAGCCATAAATCAATCTTGAGTGAAAGGTTGATTGCTGCTTCTTTTTACTTCACTGAAACCGTACCCGACGAAGCACCTGCAGCCATAGCTCGTCGCGCGCTGCATTACTCACAATTTTGGGGTTTTTCTGCACTAGTATGTGGACTTAAGTGATTTTCTGCACTTAATAATTTTCTGAGTGCAACTTGAATGATTTTTTGCACCTAATTTGTATCTACACTTAAGTGAGTAGTAACTCTGAATTCTGATATTTGAGATGAGAGGGTTAGCTTCAAATGCATTGTAAAAAAAAATTAACTAGAAAACAGTTATTAATAATCTGAGAGTTAAGGAATTGTCCTGTGCAAAAAAAGGCTTGAGTATAAAAATGTTTGCTTATGTATATGTATTACCTTTTGGCTATGCTGCTTTAACAATTTCCTTCCACACCCTAGCCGCTGCGGGTTCAGGGGCATGCGGGGAGTAACCATCACCATTTTTTTTCTCTACTACCCAATAGGTCTCTCCTCTTTCTGTTCTGTTCTGTTCTTTATGATTTAAGCATCAGCAGATTCCAGTAACCATCACCATTTTTTGGACATGTTGTTTAATCTGAAGCAAAACCTGATCTCTGCTTACTAAACCATCCCCTTTGTTTAAGAACAGGGTGCAGTATTACCAAGGTTACTAGTTGCATCTGTACTACTACAGAGAAGCAAAGCAATCCAACCTTTCTTTGTTTTATGTTGCAATTCTTTGGTCAGATAGATAGCTACAGAGAAATTGATACTTTAGTTCCTGAACACTTAAGCATTAAAGTTTCGGGTCTGCATCGCCGGCAAGAGTTAACCAACTATACTGATGATATCACTAGTACGACATCTGATTTGTGTTGTTTGTGCAGTTTGCTCCCATCTAGTTGTGTGAAGTTGGCCAAGGAGAAGCTGCTGCGGGTTCCCCTGTTGCAAAGGTTACTTCTCACGCCTTTCTCCCCCTCTACTCATTTTGATTTGGTTTGGCTGACGTGGTTTCCTCACGCGCCATCTAGGTTGCTGTGCTAAAGCAGCCCCTTTGCTTAAGAATGGGGTGCAGTATTACCAAGATTACTAGTTGGATCTGTAGTACTACAGAGAAGCTAACCAATCCAACCTTGCGTTGTTTTATTTTGGAATTAGTTAGCCAGATAGATGGCTGCAGAGATGGGGTACTTTATTTCCTGAATTCTAAGCTTGCAAGTTTTTGAATTCTTGGTCTGCATCGCCAGCAAGAGTTAATCAGATGCATGTCTAACCAGCTATACTGATGATATCACTAATACGTAGTTTGCTCCGCATCTGATTCGTGTCTTTTGTGCAGTTTGCTCCCATTTGGCTATGTGAAGGGGGCCAAGGAGAAGCTGCGGCGGGTTTCCTTGTTGCCGAGGTGACTTCTCTCGCCTTTCTCCCCTTATATGCAAGTATATGATCCTACACTAAACTACAGTACTATGTATAAATATTCATCTACTCAGATCTAGAGCAGTAGTTATAACAATTGGAGTTTAGTTATTAAGCAACTGCTTACTGTGATTATGCAATTTTAATGTACATAGTTGTAACAATTTTAATTAACTAAAACTGTTCTTTTAATTTAAATTAGATGAACCTTTTCTTTTAATTTAAATTAGATGAACCTTTTTCTTTTAATTTAAATTAACTGAAACTGTTTTTTTAATTTAAATTAACTAAAACTATTCTTTTAATTTAAATTAAAAGAACCTTTTCTTTTAATTTAAATTAACTGAAACTGTTCTTTTACCCCTCTTCATTTGCACTGTCTGCTGAGGTGGGTTTACCCCTCTTTAGTCAATAGTGCAGCTGAATGGTGTAGATCTAACAGATCCAACATCATTTGGTAAAACTAGATGCTCTGCAGGGCTGATATAGAATGGTGCATAGGATGGTGGAAAAATAAGATATAATCACAAGGTTTTCTATTTAATACAAAAAATAACATATTATGTCTGAAAAAAATAACATATCAACAAATTCCTAGCTAGTGAAGGAAGCCAAGGGGTGCAGGCCGTGTTTGTTGCAGCTGGTGCATTTACAGTGAGGCTGCATACAAATTCCATACAAAGGTTTCAAACTAATGGTATCTGCTGGTCTCCACTTTTGATGAATGCATTATAGTCTACGCTCTTTATAGTACATGTTTATATCTTCTGTAATTTCACCGTGACATATGAAGACTACGAGCCAAGTAAAAAACTAGGAAATTCTTGATAACAGCTGTTTACAGTCAGGTTTCAAACTAATGTCTTTATTAGGCTTTCCAACTTTGATAAATGCATTAGTCTGCTCTCTTAGAAGTAAATCTAATCATGGAATCACTCAGGAATAATGATAGTTGGTTTATTGTTCTTTTTCTGATTCAAGGTTTCGTGAGTGGCTGAGATACATGTTGAGAGAACATGGAGGTCCCTTATTGGATGCTTTCAGATCAAAATACCCTGAAAGGTATCGCGGCTCCTGTTTTTTACTTGCTACTCTTATTCTTCTCATAATTTTGCAACTTTGTTATAGCTTATTACTCCATGTCCTCAGAACCAACAATGTAAGTACATATTTTACTATTGGTTAAACAATGTCCTCAGAACTTTGCACGTATCAGTGCTGGTTTCCATCTTTGAACAACTAAAAGAAGTTAGTAATTTGCTGATGTGGGTAGGCTGTGAGGGCAGGAAAAATGTTCAGTGGGGATTGACTTTATAGTTATATAGGATTATTACAACTATAGTGTACTTCATGATAATCACATGCTAACGATGTACCGTATGCTTCCTTCATTTGTTTTGTGCAGGGAGGGAGCTTATACTTGCTTTAATCAAACCGTTGGAGCTGAAGAATTCAGTTATGGTTCTAGAATAGATCACATTCTCATTTCAAAACGCACACACTGTCGAGATGAGGACCCTACGGCACAGCGAGCCGCACTGGACGGTGGCGCAATGCATGAGGTACAGAACTTAAACTCCTTCATCGTCACATCAATCACAACGTTTATGTCACTGAATAGTTAATTTCTTAGGAATAGAGCATGTCTCCTTGGGCTAAACTGTAACAAAGTTCAGAATATTAAAGTTTAGATTATTAACCTTAACTTTCATTTATCAAAGATCTGCACACTTTGTTTTGGATCCACACACCTAGGCTCGTCTAATGTGATCGGATCTGGCCAGATTCCTTTTGATGCATCACCTGTTACTCTTTTCGGTGAATTATGTTAGTAGTAATCTTGATACGTGCAAAGTTCATTCTCACATATTTCACTTCTCTGCAATGTTTATTCTCACATATTTCTATCATTCTTTGCAGGGATAAAGTAAAGAAAAAGAAGAAAAGATTACTAGAAGATTAGTTTTAGAATTTTCTTTTATTTCCTTGTAATTTTTCTTTTATTGGATACTTGTAAAGACATTGTAATATTCTTACTATAATAAAAATTATGATTCTATTTCATTTTTTGTTTTTAAATTATTTTTCCTTATAGGTTGTTTTCTGTAAATTTGGATTTTTTTTGTTTTCCAAATACATTACTAGTGGCGCATTTCAGCCCCTATTAGTGGCGCACCTTCCTTTATTACTAGTGGCGCACCTATAAGGCTATTAGTGACGCACCTAGAGGGAATACCAGTGGAGCACCTAAGGGTTAGTAGTGGCGCACCAGAGGTGCGCCATTACTATCTGGAATAGTAATGGCGCACCTCTGGTGCGCCATTACTATCTGTTACTAGTGGCGTGTTAATAGTGACGCACCTATAGTGCGCCATTACTAACGAAAACAGGTGCACCACTAATAGGGCTTTTTCTAGTAGTGTTCTCTTCAAATGCACTGCTGTTCCGCAATTTGTTTCCCACCTCCAGCCGTTTTTCCTTTCTATTTCTATCACCATGTTGCGATCCTTTGAGAAGGCGTGTCAAGTGTTTTCTCCTCCTCTTGCGAGAAAATAACAGCGGCGGTGCATCAATAGTAATAACATCAAGGGCGCAACAACACGCCAATCTCTCCTTCTCTTCCTCTCCCCCGACCTCTCATAGCACTAACACATTGCCCTCTCCACCATGTTATCTTACTCACTGTATATCGGAGTCAGCGGTACACCGTCCTTGGACCCAGTGCCTCCCAACTGCAAATCCAGGTTCCCCACGGCTTCCTCATTTGTCTCTAAGCTGGGTGGTTTCACGGATAGAGTGAGACCCGTTGCACCGGCCGACAAATCCTCTTCTTCCATCGGAATCAACATCTCTAGTGAGTACGTACTACACGTTTGATTTCAATCCATCATTTGCATCTACTCAGTGCATGCATAATAATTGACGGTTCTACGCCTTGTTGGATATGGATTAAGAAAGGAGCACATACCATATGGAAGATGAATACTTGTGTCTATACTTTTTTTAGAAGTATATAAAAGAATTCAGTCTATACTTCCTTTAGTTTATACTTACTTATAACTGATAAATTTTTGCTATCTGTTGTTTCTTCATCCCCCCTGACACCACCGCTGGCTTGCCATCCGCCGGCGGTTTGACGGCAAGCGACTAAAAGGCTCGAACTCATCGGGCACCACCATCGTCGGGTCTATGGGATTGGGCACAGGCTCCGATGCCAGCGTCATGGAGTCGTTGTCACCGTACTTAGTTGGCTGGCTGCGCTTTTTCGCAGCTTCCTCTTCATGTTCACCTGGAACATCACGGCGCCATTGCCTCATGCGACAACTGTGTCGGGGCCAACAGGCTTGCCGAGGCTAGCAAGCTGAGCTGTGCTGAAGGAAGTAGGGAGTGTCGTCCGGGTCGTAGGTCGAGCGCATGCTCTGCATGCGGCCGGAGGATTCGAGACACGCCTGTTTTGTTAGTTCAATTCATACATACGTGATTTTGACCGGTCTTCTCTGATTCATTTTCTCACCTCCAGTCAATTTGTGTTCCTTTTCACACAATTTAATGTGAGGATTCGAGAAGGCACGTCCAACACTTTCTCCTCCTTCCGCAAGTTAAGTAAGAAAGGGAACTACGACAACACATTAGCAGAAACAACAATGGCGACACATCAACACGTAGCCCTTTCCTCCATGCCCTCTCCCGCAAACTGTCACAACACCAACACGCCACCCTCTCCGGGATGTTGTATTCCATGGGATACCACGACCTGTTGACCCTAGACCAAGCGTTGCCAGCCACCCCGACTGCGGGATCTAGAGTCCCCACGGCTTCCACCTCCACCTTGGATGGGTGGTTTCACGGATACAGCGTCACATATTGCACCATACGCAATCCTAAGATTTATGCAACAAATTCACATGCAAGTCAGACACAAATGTTCACGGATCATCCTACATAGAAAGAGTTCTAGAATGTCAATAGGACACATTCTGGTCAATAAAAAAAGGTCCCAAAAGAAGTTCTTCAATGTGATGCATATTAGAACCGACGAAGAATTATCTAACAATGTTGAAGGCAATTTATGACTTGAATAGCAATATGTGTCTAACAACGAAGACGACAATGTATGATGACAATGCAATATGTCTAACGACGAAGATTGATCAAAGAAAGAACCAACAAGATTTCTGCAGCTCTGCAACCTAGATTGATCAAAGAAAGAACCAAATAAAGGTGGAAAAGAAGTGGAAGGGTGAGGCAGAGGGGAGGGGACCAGGGGGGTTACCGTGGTGGTCTGGTCTCTTGGTGGAGAGGGGAGGTGGATGGTGGGGACAGGGGAAGAGAAGGTGAAGGCAGAGCAACTACCATCCTCTCGCTTTCGGGGTAGATTCTGGTTGTTGTGTTGCGTGCTTGCCTACGCGCACGCGCGTGCACAGGGAGGGGAGACGAACGGGTGTCTAAAAGCGACGCCTCGAGAGGTCTTCAAAATAAATGAATATCTTGGGTAGTCCAGCCATCCCAAGAGATATTCAGAAAGAAAATAAAACTGAGTATCCGGGTAGTCTAGCCAGCCCAAGTAATACTCAGAAAATAAAATAAAACCGAGTGTCACGGGTAGTCTAGCCAGGCCAAGTGACACTCAGAAAAGAAAATAAGAGAAACGGTTAGTCCACAATAATAAAAATAATATTCATGACAACAATAATATTCATGATAGCGTTAGTGGCGACAATAATTGTCCTGCAAAATAAATCATGCTCAATTTTAATTATTTCCCTCCGGAGACCGACACTAAGACCGACACTTGACCAACCCAGACTGTAGTCCTTAACCGCGGACATAGCTATTCGAATAGGTATAACTCTGCAGAGGATGTACTCTTTACCCACAAGTAAAGGATTTCTTTAGCCAGCACCGAGACGCTAACTAATTCCCATTACGGTCTTTGGGTTGAAAACACACCTAACCAGCACACACCAGATTAACTTTCCTGATGCCAGGAATCACCCAAGGCATCGTTCAAGATAAACTCTAAGACGGGGAGACTACAATCTCGAATAGCATGGGATCACTATTCATACGCATGGATTACAAGGGGTGCCCCCCTCTCGGCCCAGCCGGATACACCCATGCCCCTGACCAGGTGACATGCCTACCAGAGGCCTCTGGTATCTTTCACCATGGTCTCTCTGTACGGTGTGTGCACAGAAAGGGGTTATCAACTTACTAAATCATACCCTACCTGTGGCAGGGACCAGTGGTAGCACGAAACAAGTATGCGGGTTACCGGAACAAGACTCGATCTACGGTCGACTCAGGAGGTTTAAGTTTTCCTGCAGTGGTTAGCACAATAAAGTGTTCTTTCAACAGTAACACCAAAACAGGGCCACAGCCCTTGCATGTCCCAACATGCATAACCAACAAGGCATGATCACGCTCCGACATGATAACCCTTCTGCCGGTAACGGTATTTCCCTTATACCTGCTCCTGCAAGTTAGTCATGACAAGCACACGTTGCACGGTACGAGGAAACATGACAACACTACATGCATGCAAATTTTATTAGAATTCAACATATGCATGATTTATCCTTGCAAACATTTAACCATGCAATCACCATATCAAGTGTTCAAGATGCTTGCCTTGAGCATGCAGAAGAGTTGGGTGTACTCCAAAAGAAAGAGACAGGAATATTAACCAAACGGGCTGGCAGAGGCGTGCACTGGGCGAGGCCCAGCTAAACCACTCTACTGGGCCGAGCCCAGAGCTGCTGCCACTTACCGACTAGGGCATAACCTGCGGGTCGCTGACGGTGGGTCCACCCGGGCCCACGGGTCAGGTTTGACCCGGTCGGCCTGGTCTTTTCTCCCGCAACAGGACAGTGCGGGGCTCCGGCGTCCGGCGCCGGTGAACGGCGGCTCCCCTCGGGCAGCGGGGCTCACCAAAGTACTCAGGAGGTCCGGGCGGCCCCTCCGGTGTGCGGCACGGTCAGTGGGACGAACGGAATCGCCCGGCGGCGAGGTCCTCCCGAGAACTCCGGTGGAGGCACGAGAGGGCTTTCGCCCACAATCAATCTCAAATGAAATTGAGAGGGGGAATGGATGTGCGGGTGTGAGTGGAGGGTAGAGGTGAAGAGATTGTTGGTGGGGAGGCCGTGGTTACGTCGGAACTAACAGGAGAGTGGCGGCGGTTGTTTTCGCCGGAGGGGGGGAAGAAGGGGGCTCCCGGTCGACTGGCTGCAACAGAAGGCTCGTGGAGGGAGGTGGAGAGGTTGTGCTGTCGATAACGAGCCCGAGGTGGTCTTTTTATAGCATGGGGACGTCGGTTCCGCGGCTTCCAGTGGATAAACACGGCGGCGACAGCCATTAACGCGGCAGGTGAGGCCGTTGGGTGGCCGGTGAGGGTCGGTGGGATGGTCAGCGTGGTCGGTGTGACGTGGCGTGGCCGCGGGGGGTGGCCGCGGGGGTGAGTAGATAAGCTCTGGTTGCTCGGGAGCCCGTGGTTGTGACGGATGGCAGTGAGCCGACACGGCGGTGATGAGATGATGACGCCGGCGACTTGTCGGCGCTAGGGGCCAAACGAGGGTGTCGGCAGGGCTCATTGCTTCTTCGTGAAGCTAGCTGGATGAGTCATGCGCGAGGGGAGGCAGCAGGGCAGTGGCGCACGGGTGATGCCGAACATGCCATAAGAGTACTCTGATCGCGCTATGGACATGCACGTAGGGTGCTCGATGATTTGCCATGGTGAGCTAGAGGGCTTTTCTAAATCTGAATTTTGGTATAGTGGTGGTCCTATGAGTGATGAAGATGATGGACAAACTGGTTTGGCCAGAGGTGGTAGTTGGCAAAGGAGGTTTTGGTGGTTGCACAATTCTGTCATGCACATAATGTGCTTGATGAAATGCTAGGGCTAGCCATGGACCTTTGTTGGATGTGAAAATTTCCAGGATGGTGTCTCCTTAGATGATAGTGAGTATGGTGTGGTTGGTTTGATAAAAGGAAAAAATTGTTAGTGCAAGTTTTGAAGAAATTCAGTTCTGGACAGAAACTGCAGGGACTAATTTGGTGAACTAAAATGATGAGATTGGGGGTGAGCTCCTAGACTTAAGGGTTTGGTTGGAAGGACTATAAGGTGGAACAATTTCAGAATTTTTGGAGCAAGAAAAATTGGGGTAGTTGTAACCTAGGAATGGAACAGAATTGGAAATAGGAAGTTGTGCTCAAAATTTTCAAAAGAGCAAGTTGGGTTTTTGCATAAAAGTGATCTATAGGCATCAGAGGACCCCTAATAATTTTTGTGGAATTTTAAAAGAATTATTTAAAATAGCTCTAGTGCAACAGAGGCATTTTAGAGGCTGAAAATGCTATTAAAAGAATTATTTTGGCAAATTTCTATTATGAAAATATTTCCTACTGTTATTCAAAATATAAATGAAGTGATCTAAGAAAACTACCAAAGCCCATATTATTTTACAAAAATTACAACATGGAGGGAAGAATTTTGAAAAACAGAAGAGAGAAGAGGATCTGAAATTAATAAAAGACCTAGTATAATTCAAAATTTTATTTCTGGCCAAATTTTATTTAATAAAAATGTGGTTAAATTTTTTGGGTGTTACAGCTATCGTATAATGCCCTCCTACTAACCGCTTTCTTCCACCTTTCTAGAATGAACTGGCTAGGGAGCTCATTCAACTTTGCACCTCTCAAAACCATGATGATATGTCGACATGGAATTCCACGTGTCTCAAATAACATGCAAGAACAGTGAGCACTCATTGATGTTATGTTGAATTGAACTTCTCTACACTTCGAAGAGCGGTCACCACCTACAACCGTGGTTTTCACATCACTTTCCTGTGATATGCTTTCAATCAAGCAATGATCTCTAGCTGCACGCACCTCCTTCTGAAAAGCTTTGAAAACCTCATGGGTGAAGTACATGCTCGCATGCTTCTCGATCTCCCAGGATGTAATCACTGGAGGCATGGAATTGAGGCAATCATGGTCAGCCTTGAGTTCGGTCTGACGTTGTTCTTCTAGGGCTGTACCAATCCTAATCCAAAACTCCACCAAAGCATGCTTGTAACCAATAAAGTGGTTGAAGAATGAGTTAGCACTATCTAACCTTGAAGTGGTTCTTAGAATTTCACCCAAGAATACACCTCTGAAGTAGGCTGGAATCCATGACTTGTGAATTTCATATCTCCTAGCAAACCATGTGTTTTCCTCAAGACCAAATTCAGAAATCATGGAAGACCACTTCGCCTCAAATTCAGCTGGGTTTTCAGAGCCCCATACACATGAGTTAATTGAACTATAGAAATGTTCATCCTCTCTGAGTGAAGGACCAACTTTTTCTGGAAGCTTTCTCATTATGTGCCACATGCATAACCTATGTATGGTGTTTGGCATAACTTCATCTAGGGCAGCCTTCATGCTAACATCTTCGTCGGTTATTATAAGCCTCGGTGCTACCCCATCCTTTGCCTTCAAGAATGTTCGAAGCACCCATTCATATGACTTTACCTGCTCATTAACAATCCAGGCAGCACCATAGAAAACAGATCCCATGTGGCGGTTTATTCCTGTGAATGGACAAAATATCATCTTGTACTGATTGGTGTTGTATGTGGAGTCAAAAGACACCATATCTCCAAACAAAGCATAATTCTTTCTACAAAAAGCATCTGCCCAGAACACATGCGCTAGTCGCTTTTCATCATCCAAAACATACTCAAAGAAGAACCCAGGGTTGATTTTCTTCCTCTTTCGGAGGTTGCCAATGAACATTTGAGCATCTGTATCCTTGAAAGTACTTCTCATGTCACGATGATAGTTCTGAAGGTCTCTCTTCGTGCACCCCGCAAACTCAAATCCACCCTCACCAACACGAAGCAAATGAAAGGCCCCAGACGTGCCAATGCTAGCCGCATGACATGTGAATAGTGTTGTCTTTGCCTTCTCGCTAACTTCTCTGTTAGACTTGATTAAATGGTGCTTCCTAGGTGTGACAAAATCATGGGTGTGTTCTTCATAAAAATATGATATCGAGTATTTTCCATCCTGCATACGCTTGATGGTTATCATGGCCTCGCAACCAGATCTAGTGTCTTTCTTGCATGTGTCCTTATCTTCTTCCCTTCACTTGAATCCTTCCTAGTTTCCTCCTCCTTCTTTGTTCGAAAACGAGATTTGCCACAAAGAAAACGCCTCCAGGTCACCAAATTATCTACAACTCTCTTCTGCCCAATTCGAACGGTGAATCCAACATTGTGCGCATAAGCCTTGTAAAACTTCTCAACTTCTTCCACGCTCTCGAATGTCATACCTACATCTGGCTTTAAGTTCTCATCGCATTAGGGTGTACATGATGAACCCTAGAAAGTAAAACATCCCATTAGTCATACAAGTTAGTAGTTGTTACAGAAGTTTGAAAAAAATGAAATCATGACGATACTCACACAAAATGGGCCGCTGGTAGCTCCCTTTTTTGGTGTACTGAAGCTTACTAGATTGATCGGGGGAGGATGTATTTCAATATCATGGCGTCCTTCATCGTTACAATCATGTGCTTGCAAAGCCAAATCACAACCGAGCACATGTTCTGGCTCCATCTATAATGCAACATCAAATGGGTTGTCATGATCAGTTTGTATCCAAAGAAACAAAATTAACACAGGTCTTCCTCCATCTATTTTGCAACTTTAGATAGGTCCATACATTATTTCTGGTATAGAAGTACAAAGCCAACTAACATACAAAACAGAAAATACATAAGTACATATTTCTGGGTCATTTAGGCATTCTGTAATCTTCTTTTTGTATTCATGAACTCACCCCATACATCTTTTGTACGGAATTTAGTCTGCTGCTGTCAAGCACAAACAAAATCTACTATGTAGGTGTAGATGATGTGTTGAATGGCAGATTACAAAGCAAATGCCACACAGCAGCTCTACCGCCCGCTTCTTTCTCCCTTCCTCTCCCCTTCGTCGCCCCCCGCGCGGGCAGCCAAGGGGCCCCAATCTTAGCCGCCGGTCACTCCCCCTCCCATTCCTCCCCTCCGCCGCCACTGGAGGAAGCCGCCGGGCTAAGCCCGGGCGGCTGACGGCGGTGGCAGAGGAGCCTCTCCTTCTCGTGCGTGAGGGTGGCGTGGGGCACCGGGGCGAGCGGAAGTGCGCCCCCGGATCCGAGCCTCCGCGGCGGTGGCTCGCTCCTGGCGGCGAGCGGCGGCGGAGTGGTGGAGCTGCTGCACCTAGCCGCGGCGCTGCGGCACCTCGGATCGACGGCGGCGTGGAGGTCTTTGTTGGACTGGTCGGCTGCGGGCGTGGTTGGCCATCCTGTCAGATCTGATCTTGCCAGAGTGGCTTGCTCGCTCCGTGGTGGCGGAGATCGGTGGTGGTCCGTGCGCACGATGCGAGATGGAGGTTCGTCGAGCGGATCCGGGTGAAAACCTCGTTCTCGACTTGTTGCCAAGACCGGCGATGGCGGCACTCTTTTGTGTCGTTACCTTCTTGAAGGCATCGTCGTGGAGAAGCTTCAGACCTCTATCCGCTACCTCCGGGGGAAACCCTAGATTAGTAGATCGGATGACGGCGGCGCTCTAGTGTCATTTCCCCCTTGAGGGCGTCATTCTTGGAGGTGTACACGGGCTCGAGAGACCAGTGGATGGCTTCTTTGTTGGAGCGGTGCTTCATCTTACTCATTGATGGCGGCGGATCTCGGCAGCATGGCGCAGTGGAGACTCGGCGTCCGATGCGCGGAGATGGACTCACGCAGGAGGAGGACGCTGTCTGGCGTCATGGTGGCGTCGATGGCAGAGAGGCCTGGCAAGGTCGGTGCGTTAGTTTCTGCTCTGAAGATGGATTGGTGGAAGACGGCGGCGACGACACATGAGAGTGCGTCGGACCGGTTTGTACCACAAACCCAGTATGTGGCTTGGTTGGGCCTCCGGCTTTAGATGTTAGGCTTTGGTGCGATGTCTGTTTGGTATTAGTCTCGGACTATCGGCACCCCTTCATCAAGTGGATAGGAGTAGTGACAGTTGTTGCTAAGATGGTTGCTTCAGACTACCTGATGTACTACTTTGTAAGGTCTTTGTGAATAATTAATAAAATGGCTGCATGCAACGCCCAGATGCAGAGGCCGGGGGTAATCCTCCTTTAAAAAAAATATAGCCTGTTGTCGGCAAGCTGTATAGGCTACAGTGTAATGACGTATTGGCAAACAGAGAGATTCATATGATTCAAAAGTATCAATCCAGGAAGGAAAACGGTCATAGTAACGAACTCAATGCTTACCTGTACAGGACTAAGAGAAGGCTGAGGCATGTCATGCGACAGAGGAGCGGCGAGATCAGCGGTTACGAGAGGCAACGAGGCAGCCGGTGAAGGCATAGGGTTTAGGGCCGGCGGAGGGGGCGTCAAGGCCGGCGGAGGCAGAGGATTTAGGGCCGACGGAGGGTGCTTCATGGCCGGTGTAGGGAGAGAGTTTAGGGCCGGCGTAGGGTGCTTCGTGGCCGCTGTAGGGCAAATCTCCATCACGGCAAAAGATCGTGATCGTGGTCGAAGGACCTACTGATGGGGGGGTAAAAGAAGGGGGTTATCTGCTAATATGTGTTTAAGTGGATGGTTACAATCCCACCTCCAATCGTTGCCGTTCCTTCTCAATCTGATGGCCCGTGATGGAATTTTCAGATTTTCACTGGTTGCCCATTTTCATAGGATACTTCGCCCTTTTTTATAAGAATTTTAAAAATTTCAGTCTATAGTTACTATATTTTTATTTTTACTTGAGACTGATCAAAGTTTGATATCTATTTTTTCTACATCCCCATCGGTGCCACCACCGGCACACCGTCTACCGCTCGGACGACGCCCTCACCTCCATGATTCCTTACAAAGGAGAAGCGGAGATCCTACCCAAAACAAACATGCTCAGCAACTATAAGAAAACCTTAACCCCATGTTCCACAAAGCTCCAAATCTTGGCGACGAACATCGTTTACAGCTTTGAGAGGTGGTATCTTGGAATGGGTTGGAAGAAGTCGCTAATGTCGGGAAAATGGGGAAATAAAATAGAATGGGAGGATGAACCGTTGGCGATTTTATTCATCCTAAAATGAAAAAAAGGAAATGGTGGGAAGAAACAATGTTACATGCATTGCAATTTCCTTTCTTTCACCGGCTTGACAAGTGGTATGCACACTTTCTCTTCCTAGGTCCTTGTGTGCATTTTTCGAGAATGTACGTTGTTGTGTAATAACTATGTACATTGTTACATGTACTAAACCACGTAGCTTTTCAATTCTCTCTGTTTTTTTAGGGATGCTAGTGATTTCAATGCTGTTGACATGTCAGTTTCTTTAGTTCTTTTTGTAATGTACGTGATTCCGATCGGTCTTCTTCGATTTGTTTTATCACCTCTATTAATTCTTTTTGTCTTTCACACCATGTAATGTGACCATTCGAGAAGGCACGGAAACGCTTTTTCCTCCTTCTACAAATTAAGTTTAAAAAAACAACGACAACACATTAGAAGTAATAACAATGGGCGACGCATCAACACGTAGCCCTCTCCCCGTGTCCTCTCCCCGACCTCTCACAACACCAGCACCCCACCTTCTACACCATGATGTCTCCCTCCTCCATGCCCACGGGAATCAGCGGCTTGCCATCCCTAGACCCAGCATAGCCCACCCTCACAACTGCGGGATCTGTCCCCACAACTTCATCATACGTCCTTGGTGGGGTAGTTTCATGCATACAACGTTGCCAGTTGTAACATCGGCAAATCCTCTTCTTTCATCGTATAACCGTTGGAGGTGGGTATTGATTTCAATCCATCATTTGCATCTACCAGTAGATGCATAAAAATTGATAGTACTTAGCCCTTTTGAGTATGCTTTAGAAAAGGAGGACATGCCTATGGAAGAATAATACTTGCATCTACACTTACTTAGAAGAATTTAAAAAATACAAGTCTATACTACCTTTATTATCCATTTACCTTCGGATTGATCAATGTTTCTTATCTATTTTTTTCATCCCCGCTAGTGCCGCCGCTGGCATGCCGCCCGCGGTCGGTTGGCATGCGACGAGAAAGCCCCGGACTCATTGGCGCTACCGTCGTCAGGTCCATGCATTTTAGCCACAAGCACCAATGCTAGCGATGTGGAGCCATCGTCACCGTACTTAGTTGGTTGGTCACGCTTCTTCGTGTCATACTCCTCGTGGGCACCTCTAACGCCGGCCCGCTATTGTCTCATGCGGCAGCGCATCGGGACCAACAGGCATGCCGAGGCTAGAAAGTTGAGCTCTGCTGAAGGAAGTAGGGAGTGTTGTCCGGGACAAAGGTTGTGCGCTTGCTCTGCATGGGGCTGGATGACTATGGCGTAAGCAGGCTATTGTGTAGCCCAAACGGCTCCCTTCCTGCCATCACTCCCCTCTGCTCAGACGGCATCATCACCTCCATCATTCCTTGTAGAGCATAAACAGAGCTCCTACCCAGAACAAATATGCTCATCAACTATAAGAAAACCATAACCCCCGTGTTTCACAAAGCTCGAAATCCTGGCGGCGAATAAAGTTTACTGCTTTGGGTGGTGGAATCTTGTAATGGGTGGGAAGAAATCTCAAATGTCGAGAAAATGGGGGGAATGAAAAGAAAACGGGAGGAAGAAATGTTAAATTCATTGGATGGTGACTTTATTAATCCTTAAATGGGTATACAAAATGGTAGGAAGAAATTAGGTCACTTGCATTGCTATTTCCTTTCTTTCATCGACATGACAAGTGGTACGCACACTTTCTGTTCCTAGCTAGGTTCTTGTGTGCATTTTTGCTACAACTACGTACATTGTTACGTGTACTAAACTGAGTAGCCTTTCAATTCTTTATTTCTGTGCTCCTGACACGCTAGTTTCTTTAGTTCTCTTCATACTTACGATGATTTTGACCGGTCTTCTCTGGTTTGTTTTCATACCTCTAGTCATTTTTTTATATATTTTTACACCATTTACTGTGACCATTCGGGAAGGCACATCAAACACTTTCCCTCCTTCTGAAATTAATTGAAAAAGGAAACAACGAAAACACATTAGTAGTAATAACAACAGTGACACATCAACATGTAGCCCTCTCCTCCGCGTACTCTCCAACGACCTCTAACATTACAACCACACTACCCTCTCCACTACGTTCTCTTCTTCAATTTCCAGGGAAGTCGGTGTTCCGCCGGTCCTAGATCCAGTGTCGCCCGTCCTCCTAATTGCGGGATCTAAAGTCTCCACGGCCTCCACCTTCGTCCTTGGATGGGTTGCTTTACGGATATAACGTCACCTATTGCACTCGGCAAATCCTTTTCTTCCATTGGAATCAACATTGCAGATGTGTACCGACTACATGTTTGATTTCAATCCAATATTTGCAACTACCAGTGGATGCATAATAATTGACGATACTACGGGCAACACTTTTTTAAAAGTATTTAAGAAATCCAGTTTGTACTTTCTTTATTTTTATTTTTACTTCAGACTGATCAAAGTTTCCTACCTATTTTTTTTCTTCATCCCCATCGGCGCCGCCGCCGGCACACCGTCTGACGCTCGGACGGCACCCTCACCTCAATCATTCCTCACAAAGTAGAAGCAGAGCTCCTACCCAAAACAAACATGCTCCGCAACTATAAGAAAACCTTAATCACACGTTGCACAATGCTTGAAATCTTGGCAAACGGTAAACTCACTAGATGGCGAATTTATTCATCATAAAATGAAAAATAAATAAATGTTGAAAAGAAACAACGTCACTTGCATTATAATTTCATTTCTTTCCCCGGCTTGACAAGTGTTATGCACACTTTCTCTTCCAAGGTCCTTGTGTGCATTTCGGGGGAACATAGATTGTTGTGTTATAACGACGTACATTGTTACTGTAATAAACCACTTAGCCATTCAATTATCTAATTTTTTTAGGGTTGATAGTGATTTCTATGCTGCCGATACATATGTTTCTTTAGTTCTTTTTGTAACGTACGTGATTTAGACTGGTATTCTCCCTTTTTTTCACACCTCTGGTAAATCTTTTATTTTCACACTGTGTAATGTCACCCTTCGAAAATGCATGTAAAAGTTTTCTCCTTATGCAAATGAAGGAAAAAAGGAAACAACGACAACACATCAGCACTAATAACAATGATGGCTCATCAACACATATCCCTCTCCTCTCTGCGTCCTCTTCCCCAACCTCTTACAACACCAGCACGCCAGCCTCTGCACCACGATGTCTTCCTCGATGTCCACGGGAGTTAGGTGCCTGCCAGCCCTAGACCCAACATCGTCTACCCTCCTGACTATGGGTTATAGAGTCCACACGATTTCCTCCTTCGTCCTTGGATGGGTGGTTTCACGACTACAACATCACCTTTTACACCATCAACAAATCCTCTTCTTCCATCACAATCATAGGTGAGCAGCGATTGCATGTTTGATTTAAGTCCAACATTTGCATGCACAAGTGGATGCAAAATAATTGCTGATACTACGCCCTTTTGTGTATGCATTTAGAAAGGGAGCACAAACATATGAAAGATAAATACTAGCATCTACACTTTTTGTAGAAGTATTTAAATAATCAGTCTACACTTCCTTTTTTTTATTTACTTGGGACTCATCAAAGTTTGCTATCTATTTTTTTCTTCATTCCAACCAGTGTTGCCGCCGGCACTCTGTCTGCCACCAATTTGATGATAGGCGGCAAGAAAGTCCTGAACCCAACATGCACCACCGTCGTCAGTCCATGGGATTGGGCACATGCACCAATGCCAGCAACATGGAGCAGTCCTCGTCGCACTTAGTTGGACGACCACGCTTCTTTGTGGCCTCCTCCTCCATGTTTGCTTGGAACATTGATGCGCCATTGCCTCCTGCAGTAACCGTGTTGAGGCCAACTGGCATGTCGAGGCCAGAACCTCCCACGGGTTGGTATGAATCAACTGGTGGCAAAGCTGAGCTCTGCTGAAGGAAGTAGAGAGTGTCGTCTGGGTCGTAGGTCATGCACATATTTTGCATGGGGACGAAGGAATGGGTGTCGGCAGACTCTGTTGGCAGTGTTGGGCAGTCCAAATGGCTCCCTTCCTACCATCATTTGCTGCTCGGAGGACATCCTCATCTCCATCATCTATCTATTATTATTATTATATATAAAAAGTACTTTACGGGCTAACCAGAAAAAAGAAAATTAATCTAAAAATTACCACAAAAATTAGAAACATCTGACCGTTAATTTAATAGTCCAAAAAAATATGCCCATTAGATTAGATTTAACTTCAAAATTACCCACCATTGCCATTATATTATAATATATAGTGGGAAAAAACTTCCCTCACGTCTGCCTTTTTTCCCTTAAAAAATCTTAACCTATCGAGGCCAACTTACCAACAGAAGAAGAGATCTAACAAAATCAGAAGAAACCTACGCTAAGGAACCCTAGCTTGCCTAAATCATCTTCACCGCCATTGCCTTGGCGCAATACCACACAAACGATCCAGGCTTCCACGCATACATCCTTCCTCCTCTCAGGTCAGCGGTCCAGGCTTCCAGCCCTACGTCCTTCCTCCTCTCTCAAGTTAATTGTTTTTTACTCAAGCAAATTGGTCCGGAAGGCACATGTCGCCCCTCCAAGGTGGCTCGCACAACAATATGCAGCATGAGCAACGGCTCAAGCCAAGATAGGTATGTTGATCGCTTCTCCCAAACAATCCAACCCTTCACTGATCATTTGCATGTATTCTCTTTGTTTTTGTTCCTAATACCATATACACTAATCTCACGATCAATCTTACAGTCCATCACATATTCTTTACACCAATCTCACAATCAATCTCATGATCCCATAAACAAAACTCATGATAGGTTAGACTTGTACCCATCATGATGTAGCTATTACAGTATTACTCCAAATTAATATACACCACCATGATGGCTTTCCCTCAAAGAAGAAAAAGAACTCTCACAAGCAAGTGCCCCAATATCCTCAATTGCGGCATCGGTCCATCGAGCGAGCCTCCAGTAAGTACCATCTGCACAGATCGTGTAGAAATGACATATAGTTTAATCTTTTCTCAAAAGCAACAATAGAAACAACAGTACATCTAATGTCAAGGTATGACAACACAATCAAATAAGCTTTTCATTCATGTCCTAAGTTCCCCTGGTGATTGTTCAGTGGTTCTTGTACATCAACTTTGCGTCCTAGATTGCAATCTTATCTTATTCTTACAGTTCAATCGTTTCTCAACAGCAAGAACAGAAACGGCAGTACAATGCACGCCTTCAATTCAAGGTGTGACAACACAATCAAATAGCTTTTCAAATAGCTTTTAAGTTCGGATCAAGCTCTAAGTTCCCCTTGCAATTTTTCAATCGTTATTGTACATGAACTTGCTATTCCCAATTGCAATCTTATTCTTCACTAAATATATGCTTTTATGGACTTACGTGTAACTACAACACTAGGATAAAAGATACTCACAGTATGTGTGTTTTCACATGAAGACTAGAACTTAATACCCACTGGTATTGGAAGTTGATCTCCTTTATTTCTACAACAAAGAAGAAAATTTGTAAGCTGAAAAATAATCAAAATCATAAATTTTCAGAACCTTAAGGAGTACTCTGTGATGATTTTATAATATAGCTCATCCTCTTTAATAATATATGCATTCTCTATTATGCAGGAAGAAACAAAGACAGGAAAAGGTCGGGCACATAGCAAAAATGTGAGAAACCTGCCAAGGTGGTTAAAAGCATCAAATGTACAATCCAACAAGCTGATCCGTTACTAACCGTGAATCTTCAAAAGGTGGTATAATAACTATCTTACAACTAAAATATATAATGCAACAATTCAAGTTAGGCACATGTGGGTTTGTGATTAAGCTTGGACGGGAAAAATATTTCAAATCATTATCCTATTGATGTGAATACAGTCAATAAACAATGACAAAATAGGAGAGGAGAATGAAACTTCAAAACCCAAAAAAGAGACAACCTCCGCTCATACATGGAGGCGTGTCAGACTGCACAACTATGCTGGAAGAGAACAACCTCTGGACCACGTGCGGTAAGAAAATCTTTACTTATTGTTCTGAATTCAACTGCTAATCTTCCCTTACATGATGCACGACTGTAGTACAATATACTGGAAGCAACATCATAGGTTGCTTCCGTTTTGCACATCAATTGTGCTATCTACGTGTTCCACTCTTTCCATGCTTACAAAAATTTCTTCATTAACTCGGTGTATCTGATGTACAAATATCTGATCTTACACAGTTTACCCTACACATATGGTTATCACACCCGTTCGCCCATGCATTTCCATATGATCTGCAGATAATTTAAAGTGTTCAAATAAATAAATAAAAACATGTTACATTTGGTCCTGACTGAAGCTATTAATTATTTCTTTGTCAAAAACACGAGAACAAATTTCCATGCACTATGGGTTAACCAAGACAGAGGAAAATCAGCATTGTTGAATCGCCACAGGGAAACATATCATGTACTACAAGTAATAAATTGCGCATGTTGCAAAAAATTCTCTTATTTCTACTAATGGTATTTATGCTTATGCAGGGCAAGTAATACAACAGAGATAGCTAGAGATGTAAGACTATATAGGAAAAGAAAAATACAACGAAAGAGCAATCCAGAACCAGCGACACAAAAACAAAATCAATAATCAGTCAGGCTGGTATGACTAAGTGGTTAGTAGTAAGAAAGTTCAATCAAGATCTACAATTTGGACATTCAAGAACATGGTATTTCTTTTAGGGGCGTGTAAAGGACTAAAAGTAACACAAAGTGTACAACGTAAAAAACGAGGATAGAGAAAAAACACCAAATATGAAAGTTCTATCAAGTTTTTTTCAGTACCAACAAGAACAACTAGACAGTATGAATTTTAAATTGATGCTGAATTAGGAAACTTGAACAGGATATTGGAGAGGGCAGATATGGAAATTTGGAACGTCAGAAACCCAAGTTACAAGTGAGTGATGTGGTGCAATTTTCTGGTACAAAGAAAGAACTTCAGGTAGAGCGAGAACATGCCATCTTTCAGACTATGCTACCAACAGGCAAGGTTGACTTGCCACTATTGAGAGAGCTGCTGGATAACCGTACCAAATTGCTAAGGAAACACAATGGAAAGAGGTGGAAAAACTACATGCAAAATATTCAGATTGTAGAAGTCCATGTTCGCTTTCATATCAACGGGAGGAAAGGTAGACACAAAAATAAACAATGGCCGTGGACCTTATGTATTTGGAATGAATGGCCAAAAATACCACAAAATAGGAACTCTACTGCCTAAAGGTAAAGACGAACCACGCACAGCGCAGTTATGCACCTATGACCCTACAAATGAGGTAAAAACAGGATTAACGCGTCAGCATCAGAACACACAAGGGAGTCAACCAATCGTCACATTGTCGAGGGCCTTAAAAATATGTTGGATAGAGATAATAGACTAGCAAAAAGCCAAAAACACTCAGAATGGCAACCGAAGTTGCAGGCTTGATCGTGAATGATACAATAGGGAATAGAAAAGGATGGGATATCATTGTTCAGTACAAAGACATTAGGTCGAGAAGAATATCAAAGAACCATTCATAATTCATGGCTATGCAGTATCCATTATGATTCCCCTACAGAGAAGTACAAAGGAAATATACATTACATATTAAAAGAAGGTGCAAAATGCAAGAGAAAGCATGTAACAATTTTGGAATACTATGAGAGTCATATACAACACACTAACCAATCAAAACACTTCCTGGTGTGTCAAAAGCTTAAACTGCAGTTCAATGTGGATGCCCTTGCATGCATTTTGCTGTACAAACTGGACTGGATCAAAAGACACCAAGGAAACCTAAGAACGGAATTATATGCTGGCTTGCAAGAGGCAATAGAAAGAGGAGATACAAGGGATGAGCAGGTATGAAAGAGAATACTACTGCCATGTGCCATCCAGCTTCATAGATAGCCCAAGATACAAAGCACAAAACTACCAAGATGCTATGGCAATATGTCAGTGGGCTGGATAAGCATACCTATTTGTGACATTCATGTTCAACACAGCTTGGCCGGAGATACGGTCTATGCTACAGGAAGTAGGCCAAGCTGCATCAGAAATACCTGATATTGTTGACCGAGTGTTCCACATAAAGCTCAAGGAGTTCATGAGAGACATAAGAGAAATGGGGTACTCAAAACACTTGCAAGTAATAACATGCTGACTTGATCACACCTGCTATTTTCTTTTCTATAGCAAATGAAATAACAACAAGGATGATGTGGTCAAGAACATAGTCAACACAAAAATATTCTAAAGGTAGGAACTAAAAACACATTTACATATGTTACTAGCCTTTTTAGATAACCATAAGTAGATGGAAAATTAGTACACTGCAAACTATCCTCAAAATAAAATTGAATTTTAGATGCTAACATGATATGGCATAACAGATATGATCAACTACTCCCAGAAGTATTGGAAACATGCATCAATATTCAATGGAAATAGCTCAATAATACCAATTGTCGACACTATATATTATCTAACATTTGAACCTTATTTTACCCGCAAAAAAAAATCTAACATTTGAACCTTATTCTATTGTACAAGACAATAGTGACAACATCCATGGATCGTTATAGTTTATATGTAAAATGCAATAGCACCCATTTTCATATTCACTTATTAAAATTAATTCTATCTTTGGAAAATAGTAAAACTATAGCTAATTACAAATGAACTAATTAATTTCTTATATTTTTTGAATATGAATATGGGCAGGGGGCCTAACACTTCAGATGCCAGTCCCAAGTACGGAAAAAGTGTATGGGGCATAAATAGATTTACATATTTCACTAACAAGTCGTACCTTAATGTACATTATATGAAACAAGAAAAAAATACGAGTATGAGATAGGAAGGAAAGGAAGAAGGGGGGACCTGCAGGTGAAAAATGAGCCGCCGAAGTCAGGCTTCCACTTTCGAGGATGAAGATGGCCTGTCGGGGCGCCTCGCTCCGGGATGGCCACGATGCGATGGAAGACAACACCGCCAGCATCCTCACAATCGAGGTGGATTCAAGCTGGATGTGGGAGACGAGATCCACGCCCACGTCGCCTCCAAGGACGCCGATGACAGCGGCACTGGCAAGATCGACAAGCTCGCCTCCTCCATTGCGCAGCTTCTCATCGAGACCTGCTAACCCTCCATCGCCGTTCGGCCTGGCAGATCGAGGAGGCGTACAGGGAGCCAAATTAGGCGCACGAGATGGCCACCCCTTGCGTGCAGGTGTGTACGAGCAAGGTCACGGCAAGGAATCAAGAGGGGAAACTGAGGTGGTGCTGAGAATTAAATCCGCAGTGCTCGGCTGGAACGAAATTTGTACAGAGGGGATAGAAGGAGATGAAAAGGGGATCAGGCAAGAGCGCCGTGTGAGACTGTAAGGTGTTTTTTTTTAACGTTGAGACTGTCAGGTTTTTTCGTTCTGATGAATGGTGAGACTGCGAGGTGTGTGAAGTGTGAGTGCGAGAGAAGTGATCTTATTGGGCTTCCACCAGAAAAAATTTGTGCACACAGTCTACACTTGCGTGACCCTCTCGGGCTTCCACCAGAAAAAAAACATTTTTTCTACAAAAAAAACCAAATTTCCTATTATTAATCAGTGATTGCGTACAGTATTGTACACCCCAAAAACAGGTGGAGTTCACATAAGTGTGATGAGACTAAATTATAGTCTAATTTTCTATGCTGCAAAATGTTCTGGACAAATCCAAATATATAGTACATGATCATAAAGAAAACATATTGAACCGGTACCAATCATTGATATTTGAAGTATGCATATGGAAGTACAATTTCATGTCACGTCGGTATAAACTATCAACAAGATCCTACGGCCACTATCTGGCAAACCCACGGGTTGGGGAGGTGCTCCCAAAGAATTCGATGAGAAAGTTTTCGCCCAATATTTCCAGAAAATGAAAGAGAAATTATTCTTATCTTATCATGAAAAAATACCAATCATATTCTAAGGGTAAAATCATGTTTACGACCACCACTTGACGAACAAACGATATAAATGACAAATGATTATCAATGTCATCACACTTGGTTCCAAATCTTCTTTAGACAAATAAAATAATATGTTTTAATTATTAAACTTCATAAAATTCTAGCCCGCGCATCGAGCGGGCCACTTTGCTAGTTTCTCAAAAAGTAAAAGGATGGTACTACCCAAAACAAAGATGCTCAACAACTATAAGAAAACAATAAACCCATCGCACATAACTCAAAATTTTGATGGTGAGTAGAGTTTACAACTTTGAGTGCTGGTATCTGATATGTCTCAAACATATCTATAATTTTTGCTTGTTTCATACTACTTTTATATCAGAATTACATCAGTTTGGCATCAAATTTTATCAATTTTCTTGGACTAACCTATTAATCCAGTGCCAAGTGTCAGTTGTTTTTCTTCTATTTTTGGACTTTTCACAAAATCAGCGCTTCAGGAGCTGTAAAAAAAATCCTATCTGTAGGCCTATTCGGGTACTTTGTCAGAGGGGGAATCCATCATCGAAGCCATCTTCAGCCATCTTGCTAGCACCATGACCATGTGTGAGTAGTCCTCACAATGGGTCCACAACAATAGCTAGATGTCAATCTCTCTCCCTTGTTCTTCAATATGTCATTAGGACCCATTCTTTTCAATAAAATAGTTTCCCCATAAAAGTTAGCCAATGTGACGCATATTAGAACTAACGAAGAAATATCTAACAATGTTGACAACAATTTATGACTCGAATAGCAATATTTCTAATGATGAGGACGACTATGTATGACCTGGGACACAATAGCTGATCCAACCGACAACAATATATGAATTGGAACATGACGTGTTAGCATAAAGGAATTACAGGCAAGAAATCAGTACACCCCCTTTTTCTGAAACTGCCTGCAACTCTTCTTCTACCCCATATTTCCCAGGCTTCTCCTCCTTGACAACGACCAGGGGCTTATTTGGGTAATTGTCCAGGATCACACAGTCATCGTCGTCATTAGAAGCAGCATCAACGTTTTGTCACCCTCCAGAGTGGCTAGTAACTCATGTATCACTGTGGAATCATCTAAACCCTCCCCCAATCTAGTAAGGTCATCGAGCAGGTGGTTGGAGGTCCACTCGAGGGCGTCGGCGGTCAGCTTGGCAGCAAAAGGATCCTCATTCTCGTCATCTAAGATGATCTCGTTGGGAGCCTCCGCCACCGGCCCCATTGATTTGACCCCAAAACCCTCGACGAAATTCACATTAGACTTGGAAAAGAAGGCCACATCGGCCAATGAACCCTGCGAGAAGAGCAGAGTAGAGCAGCAAGCGATCAACGGGGTGGACAAAGATGGCGGTCGGTCTTCTTGAACCAAAGAAACAAAGAGAATCTCTTGGGAAGGTAAAGAAAAACAAAGAGCATCTCTTGAACCAAAATGCAATCTTGACAAATAGGAAAAGGAAGAGAAAACATAAATCAAGCAAGTTAGCTTGCTTACTCTCCATCTACCTTGCGCTGGCGGTTTCAGGCAGTGGAAGGGAGGGAGGGACATTTTGCCCTTGAAAAGGCAAGGCGGAGGTTTTACTTACAGTAGAGTAGAGGAAGAGGAGACGGTGCCAATGCGGTGGCGGAGACGGCGTGTTGACACCAGTTTTTGGCATGGTCAAAAACTTAATTAAGATTACCTCAAATGAAAAAGTTCTCAACATGTGAAAGTTCTGTATCGTCAAAATAAGAAACTTTGATGTTTGGGTCATCACCATCTGATCTCATCTAAAAGGCCGAAACTGTGCTCAAAGTACTAAGATTCTAGCACTCAGAGTACTGTTCGGCCAATTACACCATCAATACGGCCTCATATGAGAAAACTTTCTACATGAATTGTCTTCGTCTCGTCGAAACGGTCGATTTTTATATAAAAATCATCTTAATCTGAAGTCGTATGCAAAAGTTAGAGCCATCGGAGTGCGTTCCTACCACGAGGAATACGTGGCGCGCCCAATCAGACACGCATATAGCTGATGTCTGATAGGTTGTGCCACTGATTGCCTGTTTTGCGCGAGCGATTCGGCCCTCAATATGGCTTCGAATCGAAAAATGTTCAACATGAAAGTTGTTCGCCTCGTCGAAACGGTTAAAATTGTTTTTGGGCTCTTTTTCATCCAAGATCGTTTACTGCCTGAAAAGTGACCTGCAAGGTGCAGTCAGCTTTTAAACCGAACAGTTTTGGAAAGTTTGGACTTTGAGTTGGACCCAAACTAGGGTTTTGGACGTGAATCCAAACCTTTCCTTGCACGGAAAGTCCAGCCGCCCCTTATATACATGAGGAGTGACGGCCGATTGAAACAACAACACACAATCGATCAAATCATCTACCACTTTTTATCTTTTATCTTTTCTCCTTAACCCTAGTTCTTCTTCTTCCTCGTTCTTCGTTCGTTCTTCTTGTTGCAGGGCGGTGAACCTCGAGGCCCTAGGGGCGATCAGGTCAACCTAGGGCAGCCCATAGCTGCCGCGCGCCCTGACGGGGTCCCTCCCGGGCGTGTGGGGTTTTGGGTCTACAAAAGCGCCTGCCGGATTGCGTGCGTACCGCGCTTCTGGTCGGGTCTCCTTCGACGTGAGCTGCGGTGCATCACCCCCGGCGTCGAGGGTACACGGTGACGTGTTCATTTGCGAACACACTTTTTAGCGACTCCGCTGGGGACGAAGCTTTGAACGGTCTCCGGGCCGTTCTTGCTACGAAGAGATCGTCATCTAGGGTTTGCAATCTATGAAGGTAATATGAATACCAAATCCCCTTATGTAGATGCAAATAATTCATTTGGTGTTACTAGATCGTTCAATGAGTATACTCTATCGGCCAGCCCTAGTTTTTTCAATCATGCACCTAATTACGTGCAAAGTCCAATTCAAAGTAATTTACATGCTTCAACTTCTTATGATACTAGTAACATGCACCATATGTATTCCAACTCTCATGCATCGGCAACCCCACAAATCATTATGCTGATGAACAACATGATGAATTTGGCCAATCAAGTTGAAACACCACATGTAAGAACTTCCAATAGCATGCGACAAAGTGTTTCACCTTTTTATTCATCGACAACTAATTTGCAATATACTAGTTCAACCATGCCAATGTATGGGAGAATTGGCCATGCTACTACTAGCTATTCGGCCAGTTATTACTCTCAACCGTCATATGCTACACCTCATTTTTCAGCACCGTATACGACTATAGATGCTCATAATTCGGCTCCGCACCTTCATGGTCATAGCCGAATAAGTGAAAATTTTGCAGGAGTGCACATGCCATCATCTAATATTGGAGCATATAATGCATCCTCTACGCAATTGCATAATTTCGGCAACACCTCATTGCCGAAAGAAACTAAAAGTATTATGTAGCAATCCCTTACAGAATGGGAATTGGCTACATTAAAAAGGGATATAGCCCGAAATAACAAGATTAGTGCTCTTTGCCTTGAAGAATATGATAAGGGGCTAGTTCCTGATTATAATGCAATAAGAGCTAGAGTTTGGCAAGAAGATGAATCTTTGCCAATTGATAAAATTGGCGAGCAAAAATATGGTTTTACAACAATGCATATGCCTTCACCTAGTACTACATCATATTATACACCCCCTACACAATTGCAAAATTTCGGCAACATCTATGTGTCATTGTCGAAAGAATATAAAAGCATTGGGGGCCAATCATATTCGGAGTGGGCTGAAATTGAGAAAAAGCTGAAAACATATTTTGCCACTCGCCGCCAGAAACAAACAGAAAAAGAATTGGCTCAAATAAAAGAAGCATTGCCAATTGGTAGAATCAATGAAAAGAAAGATATTTTGGAACATGAAAGTGCTTCGGTAGGAAAAGCCGAATCAAGTAGTATATATTCCGAATCCATCAAATCCAAAGAGGCAAGCATTATTGAGAAAGGGCATGGAAAGCATAGCAAAACAGTCATGCTTGATTTTTCTGAAGTTAACGGAACCTACTTCCTGCCCTATGAGTTCTGTGCCATAGAAATAGACGAGCTTCAAGGACAAGAACAAGTAGTCGAACAAAGTATGGTTGACAAAGATCTTCAATGTAATGATGCACGGAATCAAGAAAAAGAGGGCAACGAGGTGTTGGGAAGCCATCCAGAAGCGAAGCACGATATTGTTCAAGTCACACCACCATCATGCTTTCCCAACATATTTGAAGAGGTATGTCTAGCAAGTAATTTACCTATTTTCATATTTGGTCACAACTTTATTGTTGATGCATCTATTAGAAAAACTCTCATAAGCAATTTTGAAAGACCAATGAAGAAGGGTAATTTACTTGTTAGCACAAAAATTGTTATAGAGCATATAGGTCAACCCATTGCACCATTTACAAAGACCGATAGTGACATATTATTGCAGCCAAGGCTTTCCCTATTGCTTTATCTAAATTTCATATCTAATTGGGTATCTTTGCTTATTTCTTACTTGGCTTACACATGGTCCCAGTTGAGACATGTATGTTCTAACTATTTTGATTTCAGAAATTTAAAGCCAAGGTTATATTCTATTGAGAAAGCCGATGACAGTATAATTTCTTTTTCAAAGACATCGGAGATAGAATGCAAAACACAATGCACAGCCGAATGGGGGGGATGCCAAATCCGAACCATTCGTTTGCTTAATTCCAAAGCCGTTCTCACAGCAAGATCGGCTAGAAAATAAAAGGTATACCTTCAATTCAAACATGTGTGATCAAATCTTTGATTTGTTGTTGAGAAATAATTATATTAGAATTCTTGATCACCATGTCAAGCCATCTATCCAAGGACGAATGTATTGTAAGTTGCATGATTCGTTCAAGCATAGTTTTGAGGATTGCAACATGTTTCATCAAATAGTTATATCGCCCATTGAAAAAGGATGATTGAAATTTATTGAAACACCAAGAGATGACCAGTCTATTCCAATAGGTCCTGATGGCAAAAAGTATTTGCATCGGCTACTTCAAGCCGATCCATTTAAAGAGAAGGTAAAAACTGCAGGTGATGGGATCAAGCTTTCAAGTAAACAAGTTGTTGAAGAGCACACTGAACATAATCTTGAGGGCGACAATTCCATCGAAGCTACAATGAAGACGCCAAGGACTGGGGGGCAACAAGAAAATCCGAAGATCGATGCAAGTCAAGCCAAAGGAGATAAAGGCCGCAATAAACACAAGCGCAAGAAATCCAAAGTCACTTTTGCACAATTATTAGATAAATATCAAAAGAAGAGTGAAGAGAAAAGTGCTTATCGACCAACTAATGCAAAAGCATCAAGATCACCCCCTAGGCGCAAATTCAAGGATCGGTATTGGCAAAGTGAGAATCTCAATGAAACATATTCATATCCTTATTTTGGGCCGCCAATGCCAATATCATGGATGCCTCCCTATGCGCACGTAAATCCATATCCACCATGGGATAGGCATGATACAAGGGCACATTCTCCGTCTTATTATAAACCATCTCACCAATATTATGCAGCTCCAAGAAGACCAACGTTCAGTGAGCAGTCATATGTTCAAGACCGTTTCAATAAAAGAGAATCGGTCCGGAGCTCAAGAAAGAAGATAGAGGTGGTCAAGCAAGTATATCGACTTAAAAAAGATGGTCGCAAGAGTGCCAATTTAGATTTGATCTTAAAAGATAAAGAGCCAATTAAAGAGTTAACATTGGCTACAAAAGGCAAAGAAGTGAAGCAATCAATTTTTATAAATCAAAGTGCCAAATATGAAGAAAAGAAGTTGAGGGTGCACAAAGCCAAAAAAGAATTGCCATTGGTCAAAACAGAATCACACGCGAGGTGCCCACTCGGCTTATCATATTGGTAAAAGAAGGAATTACAAAAGCTTAGTGCACAAGAGTTGAGAAAGAAGAACATGGCATGGGTTCCCAAGAGGAGCAGTCAAAATAAAAATGATGTCCAGCCTTCTATTGCAACGAGTATTACCAAAGTGAAGAAAGACAAGGATGGAAGCGAAAAACAATTAAGCCGAAGGTTTGCATCGCCCCATCAAAATCTTCGGTTAGCATATCATCCATATTCATCAAACATGCCATTGATGTCTTTGCCACGGAATTCACCCCCAGGTATGATCGGTTACCCTGCATGGGCCTATTTAGATCTATCATCCCTATAAGGCATGTCTTCACAAAGTTTATGCACTCCACAAAAATTAACATGCTTATAAGAAACCTTTTAATCATGACTAGTGCAATCATCATTAGTATCATGGATATTCATAGCAAGCACACTAACAACATTGCAATCATGCTTATCATTCAAGGATTTTATGCCAAACATTTTATTGAATTCTTCTTCTAACAATTGAGCACAATTTTCCGATCCCTCATTTTCAAGAAAGACATTATAAAGATAAAGCATTTGAGGCAACCTCAATTCCATTTTTTTGTAGTTTTCTTTTATAAACCAAACTAGTGATAAAACAAGAAACTAAAATATTCGATTGCAAGATCTAAAGTTATACCTTCAAGCACTCACCTCCCCGGAAACGGTTCCAGAAAAGAGCTTGATGTCTAGTACGCAACTTTAATTTCTTGTAGACTCTGTTGGGCCTCCAAGCGTAGAGTTTTGTAGGACAGTAGCAATTTTCCCTCAAGTGGATGACCTAAGGTTTATCAATCCGTGAGAGGCCTAGGATGAAGATGGTCTCTCTCAATCAACCCTGCAATCAAATACAAGAAATCTCTTGTGTCCGCAACACACCCAATACAATGGTAAATTGTATAGGTGCACTAGTTCGGCAAAGAGATGGTGATACAAGTGTATTATGGATAGTAGATATAGGTTTTTGTAATCAGAAAATATAAAAACAGCAAGGTAGCAAGTAATAAAAGTGAGCACAAACAGTATTGCAATGCTTGAAAACCAAGCCTATGGTTCATACTTTCACTAGTGCAATCTCTCAACAGTGCTAACATAATTGAATCATATAACAATCACTCAACGTGCGACAAAGAATCACTCCAAAGTTCTTATCTAGTGGAGAACATAAGAAGAAATTGTTGGAGGGTACGAAACCACCTCAAAGTTATCCTTTCCGATCAATCTATTGAGCCATCCCTATAAGTGTCACAAACAGCCCTAGAGTTCATACTAGAATAACACCATATGATACGCATCAACCAACTGTAATGTCACCTAGATACTCCAATGTCACCACAAGTATCCGTGAGTTGATTATTCGATATGCATCAAAACAACTTCAGATTCATAATATTCAATCCACACAAAGAACTTCAAAGAGTACCCCAAAGTTTCTATCGGAGAAAAGAAGATGAAAACGTGCAATCAACCCCTATGCCTAGATTACCCCAAGGTCACAGGAATCCGCGAGTTGATTACCAAAACATATATCAAGTTGTAGGAGATATGCCCTAGAGGCAATAATAAATGTTATTGTTTATCTCCATGTTCATAATTATGTTTATGTTCCATGCTATAACTGCTATGGTTCTCGAGTCTACAATAACCACGAGGCTCGGAGGAAGACTCATATGCACATGTGGAATAATAAACGGTAAAATGTATTCCTAGTCTGGCCTCTAAGACTAGCTCAAGTGTTGCATGATGGTTCTGTTTTCCTTATCATGGGCATGACTATGCCGGCAACTTTGAGGGCACAATGTTAGGAGAACACTTGTGTTGAATCGACCCGATTTGATGTTATGCTATGAGATACATTCGTCACAAGTTAATGGTTAATAACACAGAGAAATTTAATGTTTGCATAATTCCTTAGACCATGAGAGTATCGAGTTCCTTCATTCTTGATTCATGAACTTTGGGGTTTGTTAAACATCATCCGTAACTGGGTGGATATTACGGCGGCTTACGGGTTCATCGGAAAGTATGACAAGGGACTTGATAGCTCAAGATTGGGATTTGCTCCTCCGACGATGGAGAGATATCTCTGGGCCCTCTCGGTGTTATGGTATCCATCATCGTCTGGCCAGACACATTGTAATTTGATCACAGGGAAGCCGCAACACGGGAACGAGAAAAGAGAACAAAACCGGTAACGAGGTAACTGGCATAGTGGACAAGTGTTGATCCACGGGGATGCCGATGATTCTCACCTCGGGTATTTGTAACATATCGCGAAGCAACAGGAATAGCACACAGCAACTGGAGGTTCACTCGAATATTTATTCGTGTGGGTATAGGGGTCAATATGGGTGTCCACGGCTCCGATGTTGATCATTGACCGGAAAGTGTTCCGGTCATGTCTATACTTCACCGAACCTATAGGGTCACACGCTTAAGGGTCATCTATCTGCTGAATTCTAGACAGGGAGTCTGAGAGAAAGTCACCGGAAAAGTTTCGGAGACAACGGAAAAGTTCCGGAGAGAGAACACCGGAAGAGTTTCGGTAAAACCGAAAAGTTGTTTCGGAATATACCATTAAGTCAAAATGTTTTTGGCACACGCCAAGAAATTCTTGGAGGGTGCCAGAATTGTTCTGGGAACTTCTGGGATTTTTTTGGAGAAAAAAACCAGAAATGTTCCGGAGTAGCCGGAAATGCTTTGGTTTCTTTTCGCTGATGAAAATCTTTGACCCGGATGTGGCACCCCGGCTCAGAGAGACCGGAACACCCCGTATTCCGGCCCAGAGATCAATTCTTTTGGAATACGGCACTGCTTGGCATAGAACAAACCAGCTCTTTATTATGAATAAACGGGGTACAAGGGTCCGATATTACAAAGGTTACAGGGGGCACGACAACACTTTGCCTGCTAAGGTAGCTCTATGCTAGCAGTGGAACAACTCGAAGCGGAATAACTTCTAGCAGCGGAACAACGACGACAGTGATGAACTCCACTCCGCAGGGACTCTGGCTAGGACGTATCCTAGAGCGCAACCATCGAGATCCTCGACAAGCAAACACGGCATCACCTGCAATCTGGCATGACACGCCAGGTGAGTACTTTGAATGTACTCGCAAGCTCACAGCAACCAAAGCAATCAAGACATACAACAGCATGGCATTTACAGGTTAAACATCAATGATGAACATGGTACTACTAGAACAACATGAGCTTGGCAACAACATGAACATGGCAACAACATGAGCATGGCAACAACATGAGCATGGCATGTACATATAATTCATGATATGAACAGGATGATACTAGCACTAGCATGCAAGGGAGTCGACATTTAAGGTCTCATGGACCAACTTACTCTGCTCGGAGGTTATTTCGTAACCACCATATGTCTCCGACTTACCGTCGTGAACATCACACGATCACCTCAGGATCAACCAACTTCTTTTCTCATGGAACCGGGGTTGTTTATTATTCAGATTATTATTACTGTTGACCCACAGTGTGACCTACTACGAACTGTGTCCATGACCGAGGACGCGGCTATCGATAGATTATACACTCTGCAGAGGTTAGTACACTGTAACCACACCACGAAACTCATGGCCTCGTGCTCCCATTCGGGTGGACCAACGACATTCCGACAAAACCAATCTATTGCATGACACTCTCCCGGCCACTCTGGACAAACTCCCCTTTGGGCTATGTCCTGGGTTGCCCCTGATGTCAACTCGTGACATCCGCCACCTTTGTGGCTGCCATCGTCATGGCCAAAACATAACATTGTCCCAAACGGGGACCACGGATATCCTTAAAACTCGGGCATTCAAGGCTTATGGTCGCCTACCTGATCAGGGTAGCGCGCACCCATAACCTTCCCTAGTTGGAGGCACCGGCGAGAGGCATGATAATAGACCGCATTAGGGCCTCCCCATCCAGGCAAGTGTGGTTGCACTGGTGAGCTCGATTCGGTGGCACCATGACTCAGCCAACAGGTTTGTTCAAGTTCGATTAATGTCCGGTTTAACTTGAATGGTGATGAGCTGAGTCATAATAAAATAACATGACAATGCATGCGAGCATGATATCAGTGTAACCATGGATGGGCAACATAACCATTTAATAACATCAACGATGATAAATATTTTATTCTACGAGATGCAAATGAGCATGGCATAACGATGATCATGAATATCACAAATATATTCATATCAAACCCTAACTACTCATGTGAGCATAACATTATCACTAGCACCGAAAATGATTACAAGAATAAAACATAATAAGAATATCCTTAGCAATTAATCATATCACTTACTAGATGAAAATGATCATGGCATAAGTAATGAGCATGGAATCACAAGCATATTCGAAGTATTCACAAAATAAATAAATGTGCAAACAATTATTAAATATTCAAGTGGAAACCATGGCTACTGCAATGCCATCATGCAAGTGGCTATTGTGGCTTGCCTGGGAATGAAGGATTCACCGGGGAGAAGTGCGATGAACTCGCGGAAAGAATCGCCGGAAAAGTTTCCCTCTCGGAGGGGGCTGAATAAGGGCAGGGGAAAAATGGTCATTTTTAGAGTGTGACAACATCATGAAAATGGTACCATCGGAACGGGCTCGACGAACTGAGATCGTGGGCTTTGGAATCACCTGATTCGGAGTTGCGGGTGAAAAGTTACGGCCGTTCGTTCGATAGACAGAAAAACAAATAAAAATTGAGTTTTCTTGCTGCTAACGGACGAACGTCTGCTATATAACCCTTTCGGCCAGCTGGGTTTAAACAGAAGGCGTCTTTCGGGAGAATACGCTTTCAGTAAAGTGAAAACGCATTCTGAACTTAAGTAGTACAGAAATACGCCTTCAGTAAACTGAAGACGTAAACTCCGGAGTACGCTGCCACTTATACGCGCGGGCCCGGGGGTGACTCAATTGTGCGGCTGACTGGTGGGGTCGCTGGGTGGTGGGGCCTGCCTGGCTGGTCGTCGTCTTCAACCTCCATCGCCCGCGCACGGCCGAGATAGAGACGAAGCTCGACGGCGATAGCCGGAGCTACTGGCCGTCTCCGGCGGCGCCCGGCATATCGGCGAGCTCGGCATGCCACGCCGCATCCACCCAGGCGGGAGGCGGAGCTCGGGGGGGCAGGAGCTTGTGCTCCCTCGACAATGGCGGATGGCGGCTCGGGCGGTGTAGGGGCTCGCGGCCACGGGTACTCCGGCGACCGAACGAGTAGGTGGGGAGGTTCTGCGGCCTATGGGGTTCTCTGGGTGGTGGTAAGAAGAAGAGGGAGGCGCCACATTGCTCGAATTTGAGCGAGGCCGAATGGCGGTCATGGCGGCCATGTGGAGCTAGGAGGGCTCCCCGGGCTCGGGGGAGAGGTTTGGGAGGGCTAGAGGAGAGTGGGAAGGAGGCTGGTGAGGAGAGGAGGGGCTCGGGTGGCTATATATGGCCGGGGCGGAGGTCGTGCCGTCCCCGGGTGTTGCACGGCCGGGCGGAGCGTGCTCTGGCGTGGTCAGTGGCTGCTAGCGGGGCGGCGCAGCGTTGCCGACCTGACGAGCCTCAGGGCGAAGCGACGGCTCGGGGAGAGGAGACAATGGCAAAACGACGACGACCGAAGGGTGCACAGTGCACGCGTGCCCGTCGATTTGGCTCGGTTCGGCGAGCTATTAGCGGGGGAGGGGCGTCCGGGGAGGAGAGGGGAGAGGGGGAGGTTATGCGGCGAGGCGAGGTGTCGCGAGGACGGCGTTTGGGCGGCGGCAGAGGGCCCCGACGGCCAGAGCGCGCTTTCGGCGTGCCAGGCCGCGTGGTCACCGCGTGCACTGGCGCACGCGGGACTTTAGGGCCGCCCACACTATGTCTACCGTGTAGTCCTTCCTAGATGGGTCCTATCTGAGGTGATATATAGCTCAAAGAAAGCCACTGTGGGTTGATGGGAATGGTCGACTGAAGTTTGCTGCAACAAAATTAGGCATGATGTTGTGGTCAAATGGAATGAGATAAGAGATAACCAGGATGTCTCAGCGGTTTAGGGTAGGAAGGACTATGATCCTGTGAAAAATGAAATGATTTGGACCAGTATTTAATATAGTTGCTTCACAACCACATATTGTGGTCCAGAAACTAGATCAGGAAGTAGCACTCACATGGTTGCTTGGATTGAGCTGAAAATGGGTGAAGGGTGATCATTTGGGCATATGAAGGTGCCATAAAATTTCATACCAATTGGATGAATAGAAATGGTACTTCCTTCACAATGCTCCACACTGGATAGAAACTTGGGGGAATTTTGCAGAGAAAATGACTTGGCAAAATAATGTGAATTTTGGCATGCTCACATTATTTAGGGATACTTAGGTCCTGGATTAATTTCAGAATTTTTAAAGCAACATAAAATATAGTTGCTTGACAAACTGAAATTGTGACCAGAAACCAAGATTTGAAGGTGTGCTCACATAGTTTTTTGGATGGAGATGAAATTTGGTGGAGAGTCATTATTTGATCATATAGATGATCTCCCAAAATTTCAACTTATTTGGGTAGGCCTAGCTAGTACTTCCTTCACAAAGCTTTTCTCTGGACATAAACTTTGGAAATTTGCTGAGGAAGATTTACTAGGCAAATGAGGCTGAAATTTGGCATGAGGCAATAATTTGGATATGAGAGATTGCCCAAAACTTTTGAGGGCAATCAAGAAAAGATAAATAGCACTTCCTTCACAAAGTGCCATTCTGGACAGAATAGGAAAATGAATATTCCAAAATTATTTTTGAACTTGGCAAGGATGGGTTTTGGGATATTGGTGGGAGATATGATCCAAAGAATTTATGAGAATTTTGTGGGAATTTTGTGGAAGACAGAAATATAGGTTGCTTCACAACCTTGGGCAAACAGGGTTATTCCTTTAATAGAAAAATGAATATTCCCAATAAATAAATATTAGAGTTGGGCTAAGATGGAAATGACATGGCCTTGGGATATATTTGAGAATGACAAGCAACTAGGAAGTGGCAGAAGAGAAGATTTTCCCAGGTTTCAAGACCACATAGCCACGGAAAAAGAATTCCAAATAAAATTCGAAGAAAACCAAAAGAAAAAGAAAGGGCCAAAAATCGGGGTGTTACAAACCTACCGCCCTTACGATAAATCTCGACCTCGAGATTTGGTTGCTCAAGGAACCAGTATGAATATTTTGACTTAAGGAAACCGTTTCCAACTCAGGTATCCTTTTCCTTCATATGATGTTCCCACTGAATTGCATCTGACTGACTGCCTTGCTCTGGGGTGGTTTGCTTCACTGTCTCCAACATTCTGACAAGTCTTTCTTCATATGTTCATCCTTGCTCTGACTTCAACTCTTTTTTGTCTGCTGGCTTGTCTGATATTATCATGACCGGGATTTTCATAAGTCCGGGAGTGACTTGCATTCGACGTGACATTCTTCTATCCAGCGCCGATAGTAGTCAATGGAGTTGTGTGCAAATTTCCTCGGTGGGCATGAAACCTTTAATCATTGCCTTGGGTTACTCAGGTAGGTGCATATCCTCTGGGTTCAAAACAATGCTGAGAATCATAACCATTCTCTTGGCGGAATCTGACTGCTAGCAGGTAATTCTAAATCTTGCTGACTTCTTTGTCTCAGATCTGTACTGACGATTCAGCTGTCATCTTGATATGAGGTTCTTACAATCAGAGTAGACCCCTTGGGTGTGTGTTCATGGTGATCAATACAGAATCATATTGTCTTGGGTATCCGTACCATGTTGTTCATGCAACAATTATCATACCTGGGTTGCCGCTCTTGCTCCTTCATTATTATTCTCTTTTTCTGGATCTTTTGCTGAAAAGAGCTTGGCCATTGGTATCCTCAATTCTTCATGTGACCATAGGTGCTGTCGGGTGCAATATTCCAGCAGTCATACCTTATCCTTATCCTCAGGTAGTGCAGCAATGTTTGACTGGCATGTTTATCATCTCTCGAGCTTTAACTGCAGGGCCATGATCATCCGAACCTTTGCAAGAAATCGGCAAATAAATCAGTAGCCACCAGAACGGTCTTTACAACTCAGATCTGGGACATTACTGAAATAACTCAACCATGGCTCATGACGGCTGAAAAGCAGCTCAGAGCATGAGACAGTGTTGATAAGAAGAATGTAGTAGTTCCCTAATACGGCTGAAGAATAGCTCAGAGCATAGGGTCACTGGTAGAAAAAGAAACTCAACAGCTGCCCGAGACGGCCGAAAAGCAGCACGGGCCAGTTGTTGAAAAGAGAAATATAAGTGTGGCATCCACCCTGGACGGCCGAAAGCAGCTCAGAACACAGGCGTGGTGCCGTTACCAGGAAGAGGTAAGCAAGGGTTCATCAGGATCATATGCCAGGTTTACAGTTAGAGCTCACTGCTGTGGTTACTCATACATGATAGTGTCAGAGGTTAATGATATCACTCTGTCGGATGTGGAGGAGCTGGCCTTGATATCCACTGATTGTTATCCCAACATTCTCTTGCTTCGTAGTTTGTCAAACATTGCATCACACTGAGGTGTATACGGGCTTTTCTTCCTCTTGCATAACTCATGTGGTTGTCGGATGCTCACCATGCTTGTATTATCGTATAAATGGCTTGCATGACCTTGGCAGCATGTTCATAATATATATGAAGGCATGTGTACCTGAGCATTTGATTCCTGAGACAGACTTGTGTCCTGACTGATTCTTACTTCTGACAACACTATTGTGGATCTGATTCTTGAGATGCACTGCCATATGCTGCCAACTTACTGTGTAATATCTTGTACCAATGACGATGACTGTTGGTAGTGCTGTACTGACGAAAACTGGATAGCTTATGCTGGAAGCTATCGAGAGTATCGTGCTGAGGAAGGCTAAATAGTTTATGCTCGAAGCTTTTGCCGGGATAGCGTGCTGAAGAAGACTGGGTACCGTGCTTCAGAAGCTTTTCCCTTGGTTGCTTACTGAGGAAGATTCGGTAACTTAAGCCGGAAGCTGTCTGCGGTGGCTTACCGAAGAAGACTGAGCACCTTGCACTGTAAGCTATCCACATATCGTACCGAGGAAGACTGCGGAACCTGGCGCCATAAGCTTCCCTGGTAGCGTGCGGAGGAAGACTGGGTTGCTTACACCAGAAGCTTCTCTGTGTGATATGCAGACTGAATACCATATATATGTATATACCCTTGATATTCCTTTGACTGGAAATGTGTTGTTGTCTTGCACAAATTGTCTTCCAGCTGGTTTAATCATTACGATTGTGATGGTTGCACACTGATGTAAACTTGATGCTGATAGTCATTCCAGAATATCATTTGTATTCAAACCGAATATTCTCAATATAATCCAGTCGGCTGAGAATTCCATACTATTAGCCGCGCTTCAGAATATTTTAAATCTTTACTGATTCTTCGAGTCCGGTGTCGGTTGATGAGCAACTTTCATAAGGGGAAATAAGGTAACACCGAAGGCCCAAAGAAAGAAGCAAAAGAAACGACTGAACAAAAGCACACACATCATTAAGATTACATACAAACAACATCACATTTTACAGCTATTCACCTCACTATGCATGCCTACTTAAGCACACAATTCTCGAGGGAACTCCGGTACTACGAGCTAATATGCTGTGGCGGTGTGCACAAAAGTGAATCAACGTGTGGAGGGGTTGGCGTAAACAGAGCTACACCAAATGCTGGCTCAGCACCGGTTGCATCCGGACGGCCTTGGCGGTGAGGACGGACTCGGTGATCATGCAGCGAGACACGGATGTCACGGCCACATCATCATCAAGCGTACGGACGGAAACCGTACTCGTCCCGGGAATGGGTGATAGAGCAGGATAGCGGTGGAAAGAAGGGCCTGCTGGCATTGCCCTTTTCTGGTAACAAAGACCGGTGTGGGTTGCCAAACAGCGGGTTGGATGGCAAGATCCGGGGTAGAAACGTGTCTACCACCGAAACGATAGGTGTGGCTGAAGAGAAAATATTGGTGCGATACCTGTGCATCAACCCTACAAATGATCGACACCACTAGGTACCTCGGTATCACTCCGCTGGGACAGAGATGACACCAAACACCAACGAGCAACAATGCTAAACAGGAGGGTGCAGGTGGTGGATCAAAACCGATGCCACCTACACTCACAAGATCAACCGTTAGTGACAATATAATAAGTCTATATGCATGCTATGCAACAAACAAATGCAACAACCAAATGCAGCAAGCCAACTAGACTCTATACTAACGGTTTCTAACGCTCGCGCTGACTAGGGCGTCCTACAGCCAGACCTGCTCTGATACCAAGCCTTGTGGCACCCCGGCTTAGAGAGACCGGAACACCCCGTATTCCAGCCCAGAGATCAAGTCTTCTGGAATACGGCACTGCTTGGCATAGAACAAACCAGCTCTTTATTATGAATAAACGGGGTACAAGGGTCCGATATTACAAAGGTTACAGGGGGCACGGCGACACTTTGCCTGCTAAGGTAGCTCTATGCTAGCAGCGGGACAACTCGAAGCGGAATAACTTCTAGCAGCGGAACAACGACGACAGTGATGAACTCCACTCCGCAGGGACTCTGGCTGGGACGTATCCTAGAGCGCAACCATCGAGATCCTCGACAAGCAAACACGGCATCACCTGCAATCAGGCATGACACACCAGGTGAGTACTTTGAATGTACTCGCAAGCTCACAGCAACCAAAGCAATCAAGACATACAACAGCATGGCATTTACAGGTTAAACATCAATGATGAACATGATACTACTAGAACAACATGAGCTTGGCAACAACATGAACATGGCAACAACATGAGCATGGCATGTACATATAATTCATGATATGAACAGGATGATACTAGCACTAGCATGCAAGGGGGTCGACATTTAAGGTCTCATGGACCAACTTACTCTGCTCGGAGGTTATTTCGTAACCACCATATGTCTCCGACTTACCGTCGTGAACATCACACGATCACCTCAGGATCAACCAACTTCTTTTCTCATGGAACCGGGGTTGTTTATTATTCAGATTATTATTACTGTTGACCCACAGTGTGACCTACTACGAACTGTGTCCATGACCGAGGACACGGCTATCGATAGATTATACACTCTGTAGAGGTTAGTACACTGTACCCACACCACGGAACTCATGGCCTCGTGCTCCCATTCGGGTGGACCAACGACATTCCGACAAAACCAATCTATTGCATGACACTCTCCCGGCCACTCCCGACAAACTACCCTTTGGGCTATGTCCTGGGTTGCCCCTGATGTCAACTCGTGACATCCGCCACTTTTGTGGCTGCCATCGTCATGGCCAAAACATAACATTGTCCCAAACGGAGACCTCGGATATCCTTACAACTCGGGCACTCAAGGCTTATGGTCGCCTACCTGATCAGGGTAGCGCGCACCCATAACCTTCCCTAGTTGGAGGCACCGGCGAGAGGCATGACAATAGACCGCATTAGGGCCTCCCCATCCAGGCAAGTGTTGTTGCACTGGTGAGCTCGATTCGGTGGCACCATGACTCAGCCAACAGGTTTGTTCAAGTTCGATTAATGTCCGGTTTAACTTGAATGGTGATGAGCTGAGTCATAATAAAATAACATGACAATGCATGCGAGCATGATATCAGTGTAACCATGGATGGGCAACATAACCATTTAATAACATCAGAGATGATAAATATTTTATTCTACAAGATGCAAATGAGCATGGCATAACGATGATCATGAATATCACAAATATTTTCATATCAAACCCTAACTACTCATGTGAGCATAACATTATCACTAGCACCGAAAATGATTACAAGAATAAAACAAAATAAGAATATCCTTAGCAATTAATCATATCACTTACTAGATGAAAATGATCATGGCAAAAGTAATGAGAGTGGATTCACAAGCATATTCGAAGTATTCACAAAATAAATAAATGCGCAAACAATTATTAAATATTCTATTGGAAACCATGGCTACTGCAATGCCATCATGCAAGTGGCTGTTGTGGCTTGCCTGTGAATGAAGGATTCACCGGGGAGAGGTGCGATGAACTCGCGGAAAGAATCGCAGGAAAAGTTTCCCTCTCGGAGGGGGCTGAATAAGGGCAGGGGCAAAATGGTCATTTTTAGAGTGTGACAACATCATGAAAATGGTACCATCGGAACGGGCTCGACGAACTGAGATCGTGGGCTTTGGAATCACCTAATTCGGAGTTGCGGGTGAAAAGTTACGGCCGTTCGTTCGATAGACAGAAAAACAAATAAAAATTGAGTTTTCCTGCAGCTAACGGACGAACGTCCGCTATATAACCCTTTCGGCCGGCTAGGTTTAAACAGAAGGCGTCTTTCGGGAGAATACGCTTTCGGTAAAGTGAAAACGCATTCTGAACTTAAGTAGTACAGAAATACGCCTTCAGTAAACCAAAGACGTAAACTCCGGAGTACGCTTCCACTTATACGCGCGGGCCCGGGGCTGACTCAATTGTGCGGCTGACTGGTGGGATCGCTGTGTGGTGGGGCCTGCCTGGCTGGTCGTCGTCTTCAACCTCCATCGCCCGCGCACGGCCGAGACAGAGGCGAAGCTCGACGGCGATAGCCGGAGCTACCGGCCGTCTCCGGCAGCGCCCGGCATATCGGCGAGCTCGGCATGCCACGCCGCATCCACCCAGGTGGGCGGCGGAGCTCGGGGAGGGCAGGAGCTTGTGCTCCCTTGACAATGGCGGATGGCGGCTCGGGCAGTGTATGGGCTCGCGGCCACGGGTACTCCGGCGACCGAACGAGTAGGTGGGAAGGTTCTACTGCCTATGGGGGTTCTCCGGGTGGTGGTAAGAAGAAGAGGGAGGCGCCACGTTGCTCGAATTTGAGCGAGGCCGAATGGCGGTCATGGCGGCCATGTGGAGCGAGGAGGGCTCCCCGGGCTCGGGGGAGAGGTTTGGGAGGGCTAGAGGAGAGTGGGAAGGAGGTTGGTGAGGAGAGGAGGGGCTCGGGTGGCTATATATGGCCGGGGCAGAGGTCATGCCGTCCACGGGTGTTGCACGGCCGGGTGGAGCGTGCTCTGGCGTGGTCGGTGGCTGCTAGCGGGGCGGCGCGGCGTTGCCGACCTGACGAGGCTCAGGGCGAAGCGATGGCTCGGGGAGAGGAGACAACGGCAAAAGGACGACGACCGAAGGGTGCACAATGCACGCGTGCCTGTCGATTTGGCTCGGTCCGGCAAGCTATTAGCGGGGAAGGGGCGTCCCGGGAGGAGAGGGGAGCAAGGGAGGTTCTGCGGCGAGGCGAGGTGTCGCGAGGACGGCGTTCGGGCGGCGGCAGAGGGCCCCGACGGCCAGAGCGCGCTTTCGGCGTGCCAGGCCACGTGGTCACCGCGTGCACTGGCGCACGCGGGACTTTAGGGCCGCCCACACTATGTCTACCGTGTAGTCCTTCCTAGATGGGTCCTATCTGAGGTGATAGTGTAGGAGATATGCCCTAGAGGCAATAATAAATGTTATTGATTATCTCCCTGTTCATAATTAGGTTTATGTTCCATGCTATAACTGCTATGGTTCTCGAGTCTACAATAACCACGAGGCTCGGAGGAAGACTCATATGCACGTGTGGGATAATAAACGGTAAAATGTATTCCTAGTCAAGCCTCTATGACTGGCTCAAGTATTGCATGATGATCCTGTTTTCCTGATCATGGGCATGGCTATGCCGGCAATTTTGAGGGCACAATTGTTGGTAGAACACTTGTGTTGAATCGACCCGATTGATGTTATGCTATGAGATACATTCGTCATAAGTTTATGGTTAATAACACAGAGAAGTTAATGTTTGCATAATTCCTTAGACCATGAGAGTGTCGAGTTTCTTCATGCTTGCTTCATGAACTTTGGGGTTTGTTAAACGTCATCCGTAAATGGGTGGCTATTACGGCGGCTTACGGGTTCATGGAAAAGTATGTCAAGGGACTTGATAGCTCAAGATTGGGATTTGCTCCTCCGACGATGGAGAGATATCTCTGGGCCCTCTCGGTGTTACGGTATCCATCATCGTCTGGCCAGACACAGGGTGATTTGATCACAGGGATGCCGGAACACGGGAACGAGAAAAGAGAACAATACCGGCAACGAGGTAACTGGCATTGTGGACAAGTGTTGATCCACGAGGATGCCGATGTTTCTCACCTCGGGTATTTGTAACATATCGCGAAGCAACAGGAATAGCACACGGCAACTGGAGGTTCACTCGAATATTCATTCGTGTGGGTATAGGGGTCAATATGGGTGTCCACGGCTCCGATGTTGATCATTGATCGGAAAGTGTTCCGGGTCATGTCTATACTTCACCGAACCTATAGGGTCACACGCTTAAGGGTCATCTATCTGCTGAATACTAGACGGGGAGTCTGAGAGAAATTCACCGAAAAAGTTTCGGACGAAACGGAAACGTTCCGGAGAGGATATCGGAATAGTTCCGGTAAAACTGAAAAGTTGTTTCAGAGGATACCATAAAGTCAGATTGGTTTCGGCACATGCCTGATAATTCTTGGAGGGTGCCAGAATCATTCTGGAAACTTTCTGGAATTTTCCGGGATGAAAACCGGAAATGTTCCGGAGCTGCCGGAACCGCTTCAGATGCTTTTCGCAGATGAAAATCACTAAACCGGAATTGTTCCAGATCGCATTGAAACTTATTTTAGTGGGTACTGGAATTGTTCTAAGCCCACATAAATATTTTCAGTTCGACCGGACGCTGAAAAATGTCGTCGTGAATAGTGAAATCAGATTTATGGATATGGTTGGAAGTTGGCTTTCCACAAATATCTTCCCAAGATATTTTGGGATGACATGGCATTTTGGATATGCCCATCCTACCCCTTGTTTTTCCTATAAATAGAGGGGAGGAGGCAGCCCCATATGCTTGATCCTTGCTCTCACATACACATGCCATGACATTTCTGGCTTCTCTCTCCCTCCCAGCGAAATAGTTTCGTAGAGCCGAAAGGCTGTCTGGGTTCCGATGGGAACTAGTTCTGGACGGCGAATCCCTGCCGGATAGATGACACCGTATGTGTGCAACTCTGTAGAGAGATCGTAGTTTCGGTCTTAGTTCGAGAGTGCCTCTCGAAGGGCTGTCCGTGTGACCGTCCGAGTTTTGGAGGTCCTCCCGAAGGGCTGTCCGAGTGACAGTCCGAGTTTCGGAGGTCCTCCCGAAGGGCTGTCCGCGACACCGTCCGGGGGACTGTGCGACCGCCTCCCGGAGGGCTGTCCGCGGGGCAGATGAGGGTATACATCCTCGCGGTTGGGAGGTTGTAAAATCCTAGCTGCGGGGATCTGCACCGCCGATCGTCATCGACTCTACTTCCGCTGCGCTACGAGTCGGTAACGAAAATGATGAAACCTTGTATGCAGTCTCCATAGTGGTCCTGGGCTGGTGCGTAGGTCGGAAATTTTTTGTTTTCTGCTGCGTTACCCAACAGTGGCATCAAGAGCCAGGCTATGCATAGATGCAGGTTGCGATCTAGATTACATAGAGATGTATGGGTGTTGCACAATATAATTAGGTAGTAGATGAGATCTATTGCTGAAAATTATTTGTGCGGGTGACTGATGAAGTCTGTTACCCGATGTTCTTGTTGCTTCCCTAGAATTTGCGTTTGCTCAATCTCGAGACAGTATGGTGGAATTTCACAAAAGTTCTGGCAATCCGCGATCCTGATTGATCAACGAAGTGCTTCAGTTCTTTGGGTTCCGCCATAGTCAAAAGAAAGATGAAATTCGTAGATGAAAGGGCAATGCAGATATGATCTGCACGGGGGTCACGCGTATGACGAAGTTTAGTATGGGGCTCGAGATTTTATTATCTCGTGTTTCATACACCCCGCAATGTTAATCTAGCGACTTGGATTATCATGCTTGATGATGGACGTTGGTAGCTTCGGTTTGTTTCGAAACCTTAGAAGCCACGTAAAATAAAATTTTGCATGAACCGATTAGAGGCGTCTAACTTGGTTTTGCAGGATGGTTTGCATGTGCATGTGATGTGGTATAGCAGTGTTCATAATAATTTGATTATGTATGAGATGGCTATATGATGTAAATTGATTAACATGACCTGCGTGTCATGATTCGGCATGATGGCTGGAGCCATATGATTGCACTTTAATGACCTGCGTGTCAACCTTATGTAATGCACTTATTTTATTAGCTATAGAGATAGCAATATTATCTGGTGCATCGACAAGGTGGTGGCAATCTTCGCGAAGGTGAACACCGACGCGAATGACCGGAGACGAAGAAATGAAAGACTTCTCCGTCAGAAAGGGCTATACCATATCATGCTATTATGAATTGCCTGAGATGTTTATCCCTTATGATGCACCCTTCTTGATTGCGCGGCAGTCGCTTTTTATTAGGGTGATCTCTCACAAAAATATCAAGTAGTTAGTGTTCTCCCAAGTGTAGCACCGTCACGGCACCTAACTTTTCGGGGTGCGCCATGCTGACATGGGTACGAACGATTAGGGATGTGTGAGGCGGGTGAGTTAAGACCTCGCAGCGAGATCACTTGGTTGTCTTGACGTTCAGGCATGAAAGTCATGAGCTCGGAACACACGCATCGAAAGATGAACAAGCGTCACATAGAGATGTGATCGGCAAGTTTGCCTAATGATTGAAGTTCTCGTCATCAGTGATGCTCACCATCAATGGCGTTGAATTGAAATTCGTGTCTTGAATCATTCATAATCAATTATGAGAGATATTGATTTGAGTGGGAGCGCACTATTGAATTAACTTGTTTAATTCTCAGTGCAATTAATTTTGAACACTGTCTAAGTGTGGTTTGCATAATAGTTGTAGAATAATGGCTCGCATTTCCACCTTCCCTATTAAAATTGAATAGCTGTTAAATATCTGGTTAAAACTTTACGGTTGGTAACGTAATGTGAGGATTGTCCTCAAGAGTGCCGAGAAGGACTTTGTCCTATCGCATACTTTCGGTATTCTCCCGCTAATGCTATGGATGATATGACTCTCGTCCTTCGATCCAAAAGCTAAAATTCCGTTACGGTCAAGTGAAATATGTTTGCTTCCATGAGACCCGAACTTCGAAAGTTGTGGGATAGTTATGTGATATTCATGGAACTGAAAATTAATTTTCAGATACAAACAAAGGCTGAAAGATATGAGATATCTAAAGCCATGTTTGTTTGCAAACTATTAGTAAAAGTGTTTACTAGGCATTTGACTGATAAGAGGGGATCCAGAAGAACGCCTGTCATATGATGATGGTGAATAAAACAACAACTTAAAGAGAAAGGAAGTATCCGGAAGGGTGTTAGTGAAACTTTCACGCCTAGGAAGTCCGGGGCTAACGCCACTCTTAAGTTGGATGCTTCTTCTGAGAGTAGGAGAAATACTAGAAGTTAAACTGTTAGAAGTATAAAGGCAAAAGGAAAGAAGACTGGAATATCCAGCTCATGTATGAATGTCATACAAGTTTTTTGATGTATAGAAGGCTGGTCAGAGATATAGTTCTTGGGAATTATGGTTAAACATGTTAATCACTAATTCTTGGGTATTGTGAGTTAATCACAAAGATACCCGCTCGATTGCATTCTGTTGCAACTCGATGTAAGAACTACTATGGCCTGAAAGACTAGCCAGGAATGAGATTTAGATACACGCAGGGAACATAGTAAATGTTACTATGCCTTCCATCGGTGTATTCCCTATGTATTTACTTTCATAATTCATTTTAGAGTTTCACACTCTAGCCCTTTGCATAAAGTATCTTGCAAGAAGGTTGTTCATAAGAGAACTTTTAATGTTCGGAGTTATGAATAACAAAAGGGCCATACTTTCATTATGAATGAGAAGTATGTTATGAATATTGATAATAATACATTACCTCTGTATTTACTTTCATAATTCATTTAGAGTTTCATACACTCTAGCCCTTTGCATAAGGAATCTTGCAAGGAGGTTATTCATAAGAGAACTTTTGATGTTCGGTGTTATGAATAACATGAAGGGCCATGCTTCCATCCAGGATGGGATGTATGTTATGAATATTGATGGTAATATGATACATCCATAACACTGACGCTAAATGTCGCAAGACTAAAAGAATACCACATATGTGTGGCACTGCATTTGGTCACATTGGAGAAACCCGCATGGAAAATTCCATTATGATGGATTTTAAAGTCATTTGATTTTGAATCATCTGACACTTGCAACTTTCCTCCGAAAAGTGAAGTGACTGAAATACCGTTCACAGGCCATAAGATACGAGCAACAAACTTATTGGTGATCATACATTTTGATGTGTGTAGTTCAATAAATGTTGTTGCAAGTAGTGGATTTATCTATCTTCAGAAATGACTCAAGTAGATATATTGATATTTACTGGATGAGACGTAAGTCTGGATCTTTTGAATTGATTCATAAGGTTTTCAAAAATGAAGTAGAAATTGTTGTAACAAGAAAATTATGTTTCTACAATTCGATTGCAGAAAGGAATATTTGAGTTACAAGTTTAGCGAATGTCTGATGAGTTGTGAAAGGGGTTTCATAACTTGCACCTCCCGGAGCACCACTGCAAGTGGAGAGTCCGTGTAGATGTAATCGAACCATTCATGACATGGTAAGATCAAAGATGACATAAATAAATTTGCCATTATCCCTTTTAAAGTGATGCTTTAGAGACTGTGGCTTTTACACTGAAAAGAGCTCCATCGGGTCTGTTGAAATGATGCCATGGTATGGTACGCCCAACCATATTATATATTTTCTAAACATTTGGAATATGGGGCTTGTGTAAAAGGTTACAAACCTATTCCAAATCAGACAAGTGCTACTTTGTAGGTTATCCCAAGTCATTGGGTATTTCCCCACCACAATACCGAGGCAAATAGGTTTGCCACAAAGAACGGTATGCTTTTTTGAAGAAAATGGTTCTTTCAAAAAGGTGAGTGGGAGAATAGTGCAACTCGACGAGATAAACAGTATCATCGTCATCAGATCAAAGGAAAGAGACATTGGAAGTAATTCCGGAGTTTCCTACTGCGACTGATACGGAAGTCTCTACAATAAAATGTATGGACTTCGGTCGAACTTGCAGCTGAACCACGTAGGCAAAGCTCGTGCAAACCTATCAGGTGCGCAAACAAGATATTGTTGTTAGACAACAGTATACCTACGATTCACAAGGAAGCGTTGATGGGCCCTGACTCCGGAATTGGCTAAATGCCAATACAATCCGAGATAGTTTCCATATAAGTGATTCAAGATTAAGATCTTGATACACCTTTCGGAATACTTAGAGTCTAACGAATATTTATGGAACTAAAAACTGATACGGATAAAATGTTTTATCCATAAAGCTTGACTTGTTGCAATAACAAGTTCAAGGAGTTGACTACGATGAGATTATCTGACCGTAGCAATGCTTAAAGTCGGTTCGGGTTGAACTAGCAATTAATACATATTTCAATCATGAGATATGAAACATGGATGACAAAAGGATTTCCATGTGATGGAAATGAAACCTAGGACTTGTATGTGATACAGTCCAAAGTAATTTGTCGATCCAGAGGATGCTAGTAAGTATGCAAACTTCAGAGTTCCAGCGATGGACAGAAGAGAGCAAAGTGGAGTTGGAATCTTCGTTTTTGATGGAATGGTCAAAGGGGTTTGACTTCATCAAATGGGTAACGAAGATGCTTGTGATTCAAGAAAGTAAGTGGGAGCATAATAATATTTCTAAAAACCTTGTGTACTTAACACATTGTTAATTGGAAATAAATTTCTTGACACGAATTAGGACTTCATTTGAAAATAGTTTTTCAATGAAGTGCTTAGGCTAAATAGCCTCAATATTAGGCATGATGATCTATGGAGATAGATTTACCTAATGGGGCTAAGCAATGAATACATATTGACAAGATGCTAAAACCTTTTAGCATTTAAAACGCCAAGGAGTGATTCTTGCCGAAGTCACATGGAAAGAGTTTTTGCAAGACTCGGTGTCTCAAAACACTGATGAGCAAAATACATGATGGTGATTCCACACACTCTTGTGTTTGGATTAATCATGTATTCCATGGTATGTAAAAACAACCAGATATGTCCAATACTCCAAAGTTGTTGCGAGTATAGATACCATAGTGATCAAAGTATTGATCATGGGACAACAGTGAAAGATGTCATTGAGTACTAGAGCAGTACTGATGACATGTTTTCTCGCAAGCGGAGATCATGAAGAGTTCGTTGTAAAAGGTTACATCGATACAGTCTTCATCAATGCTCCATGCGATTTTCGATTTAAGTTAAGGGTTTTGTGTAATACACAATATGGTGGCACGGTAGTTGGAAATTGTTCCAAACAAGATACTGTGGCGAATTCTATAACAAAGGCTAAGTATGTTGACGCTTAAGAAGCGACAAAGAAGTTGTTGAATCATATAGTTCATTCATGAACTTAGTATGGTTCCAAGATGACTTTGGTCTATGGGACACTATTGCAGATAGTTGCTCCATAGCTCAGTCTGAGGAATCAGGTTTCGACCAATGATTCACACATATGCAAGGCCAAGTCCAGACAAAATATGAATTTTGTGAAAGCGTGGAAACGCAAGGATATGCAAAGTTACACACAGAGCTGAAGTCGTCAGATCCGTTGGACATCAGGCTATACCACATGCGAAGCATATTTTACACCAGTATGCCATAGGTGTAAAGTGCATTAGCATTGACTAGATTATTGACTCTAGTTCAAGTGGGAGTCTGTAGGAGATATGCCCTAGAGGCAATAATAAATGTTATTGATTATCTCCCTGTTCATAATTAGGTTTATGTTCCATGCTATAACTGCTATGGTTCTCGAGTCTACAATAACCACGAGGCTCGGAGGAAGACTCATATGCACGTGTGGGATAATAAACGGTAAAATGTATTCCTAGTCAAGCCTCTATGACTGGCTCAAGTATTGCATGATGATCCTGTTTTCCTGATCATGGGCATGGCTATGCCGGCAATTTTGAGGGCACAATTGTTGGTAGAACACTTGTGTTGAATCGACCCGATTGATGTTATGCTATGAGATACATTCGTCATAAGTTTATGGTTAATAACATAGAGAAGTTAATGTTTGCATAATTCCTTAGACCATGAGAGTGTCGAGTTTCTTCATGCTTGCTTCATGAACTTTGGGGTTTGTTAAACGTCATCCGTAAATGGGTGGCTATTACGGCGGCTTACGGGTTCATGGAAAAGTATGTCAAGGGACTTGATAGCTCAAGATTGGGATTTGCTCCTCCGACGATGGAGAGATATCTCTGGGCCCTCTCGGTGTTACGGTATCCATCATCGTCTGGCCAGACACAGGGTGATTTGATCACAGGGATGCCGGAACACGGGAACGAGAAAAGAGAACAATACCGGCAACGAGGTAACTGGCATTGTGGACAAGTGTTGATCCACGAGGATGCCGATGTTTCTCACCTCGGGTATTTGTAACATATCGCGAAGCAACAGGAATAGCACACGGCAACTGGAGGTTCACTCGAATATTCATTCGTGTGGGTATAGGGGTCAATATGGGTGTCCACGGCTCCGATGTTGATCATTGATCGGAAAGTGTTCCGGGTCATGTCTATACTTCACCGAACCTATAGGGTCACACGCTTAAGGGTCATCTATCTGCTGAATACTAGACGGGGAGTCTGAGAGAAATTCACCGAAAAAGTTTCGGACGAAACGGAAACGTTCCGGAGAGGATATCGGAATAGTTCCGGTAAAACTGAAAAGTTGTTTCAGAGGATACCATAAAGTCAGATTGGTTTCGGCACATGCCTGATAATTCTTGGAGGGTGCCAGAATCATTCTGGAAACTTTCTGGAATTTTCCGGGATGAAAACCGGAAATGTTCCGGAGCTGCCGGAACCGCTTCAGATGCTTTTCGCAGATGAAAATCACTAAACCGGAATTGTTCCAGATCGCATTGAAACTTATTTTAGTGGGTACTGGAATTGTTCTAAGCCCACATAAATATTTTCAGTTCGACCGGACGCTGAAAAATGTCGTCGTGAATAGTGAAATCAGATTTATGGATATGGTTGGAAGTTGGCTTTCCACAAATATCTTCCCAAGATATTTTGGGATGACATGGCATTTTGGATATGCCCATCCTACCCCTTGTTTTTCCTATAAATAGAGGGGAGGAGGCAGCCCCATATGCTTGATCCTTGCTCTCACATACACATGCCATGACATTTCTGGCTTCTCTCTCCCTCCCAGCGAAATAGTTTCGTAGAGCCGAAAGGCTGTCTGGGTTCCGGTGGGAACTAGTTCTGGACGGCGAATCCCTGCCGGATAGATGACACCGTATGTGTGCAACTCTGTAGAGAGATCGTAGTTTCGGTCTTAGTTCGAGAGTGCCTCCCGAAGGGCTGTCCGTGTGACCGTCCGAGTTTTGGAGGTCCTCCCGAAGGGCTGTCCGAGTGACAGTCCGAGTTTCGGAGGTCCTCCCGAAGGGCTGTCCGCGACACCGTCCGGGGGACTGTGCGACCGCCTCCCGGAGGGCTGTCCGCGGGGCAGATGAGGGTATACATCCTCGCGGTTGGGAGGTTGTAAAATCCTAGCTGCGGGGATCTGCACCGCCGATCGTCATCGACTCTACTTCCGCTGCGCTACGAGTCGGTAACGAAAATGATCAAACCTTGTATGCAGTCTCCATAGTGGTCCTGGGCTGGTGCGTAGGTCGGAAAATTTTTGTTTTCTGCTGCGTTCACCAACAGATAGCTCAAAGAAAGCCACTGTGGGTTGATGGGAATGGTCGACTGAAGTTTGCTGCAGCAGACTTAGGCATGATGTTGTGGTCAAATGGAATGATATAAGAGATAACCAGGATGTCTCAGGGGTTAGGGTAGGAAGGACTATGATCCTGTGAAAAATGAAATGATTTGGACCAGTATTTAATATAGTTGCTTCACAACCACATATTCTGGTCCAGAAACTAGATCAGGAAGTAGCACTCACATGGTTGCTTGGATTGAGCTAAAAATGGGTGAAGGGTGATCATTTGGGCATATTAAGGTGCCATAAAAATTTCATACCAATTGGATGAATAGAAATGGTACTTCCTTCACAATGCTCCACACTGGATAGAAACTTGGGGGAATTTTGCAGAGAAAATGACTTGGCAAAATATTGTGAATTTTGGTATGCTCACATTATTTAGGTATACTTAGGTCCTGGATTAATTTCAGAATTTGTAAAGCAATATAAAATATAGTTGCTTCACAAACTGAAATTGTGACCAGAAACCAAGATTTGAAGGTGTGCTCACATAGTTTGTTGGATGGAGATGAAATTTTATGGAGAGTCATGATTTGATCATATAGATGATCTCCCAAAATTTCAACTCATTTGGGTAGGCCTAGCTTGTACTTCCTTCACAAATCTTTTCTCTGGATAGAAATTTGGAAATTTGCTGAGGAAGATTTACTAGGCAAATGAGGCTGAAATTTGGCATGAGGCAATAATTTGGATATGAGAGATTGCCCAAAAAAATTGAGGGCAATCAAGGAAAGATAAATAGCACTTCCTTCACAAAGTGCCATTCTGGACAGAATAGGAAAATGAATATTCCAGAATTATTTTTGAACTAGGCAAGGATGGGTTTTGGCATATTGGTGGGAGATATTATCCAAATAATTTATGAGAATTTTGTGGGAATTTTGTGGAAGACAGAAATATAGGCTGCTTCACAACCTAGGGAAAACAGGGTTATTCCTTTAATAGAAAAATGAATATTCCCAATAAATAAATATTGGAGTTGGGCTAAGATGGAAATGACATGGCCTTGGGATAGATTTGAGAATGACAAGCCACTAGGAAGTGGCAGAAGAGAAGATTTTCCCAGGTTTCAAGACCACATAGCCACGGAAAAAGAATTCCAAATAAAATTCGAAGAAAACCAAAAGAAAAAGAAAGGGCCAAAAATCGGGGTGTTACACCGGAAATGTTTCGGAACGCGTCCAAAATTATTTTAGGGGGTGCCGGAAATGTTCTGGGCCTTCAGGAATTTTTTCGGATTAAACAGCAGATGAAAATATTTCGTGAATAGTGTTATGAATAGTGGAAACACTACTAGGAAAAAATATCTCATGAATAGTGGAAAGACTATTATGAATAGTGGAAACACTATTGGGAGAAAATATCTCATGAATAGTGGAAACACTATTATGAAGAGTGTGAAAAATATCTGAGGGCATTTTGGTATTTTCACCATCTCTTCTCACCCTATAAATAGGGGTGGAGGGTGCTCTCCATTTTCATCCAAGTTCTCACATGAGTTCTCATACACTGCCATGCAATTATCTGGCTTTCTCTCTCCCTCCCCGCGAAATAGTTTCGTAGAGCCGAAAGGCTGTCTGGGTTCCGGTGGGAACTAGTTCTGGACGGCGAAGCCCTGCCGGATAGATGACACCGTATGTGTGCAACCCCGTAGAGAGGTCGTAGGTTCGATCTTTTTGCCCGAGGGGCTGTTCGAGTGTCCTCACGAAAGGCTGTCCGAGTTACCGTCCTAGTTCGAGAGTGCCTCCCGAAGGGCTGTCCGTGACACAGTCCGGGGGACTGTCCGACCACCTCCCGAAGGGTTGTCCGAGGGACTGTCCAAGGGGCAGATGAGGGAGTACATCCTCATGGTTGGGAGGTTGTAAATCCTAGCTGTGGGGATCTGCACCGACGATCTACATCGACTCTACTTCCGCTGCGCTACGAGTCGGTAATGATCAGATCAAAAACCTTGTATGCATCTCCATAGTGGTCCTGGGCATGCTCGCTGTACCGAATTTTTTTGTTTTCTGTCGCGTTCCCCTACACAAGTGACTCAATAGAATACCCCATTGTCACCACGGGTATCCACATGCAAGACATACATCAAGTGTTCTCAAATCCAAAGCATTCAATCTGACAATAACGAAACCTCAAAGGGAAAGACTCAATTCATCACAAGAAGATAGAGAAGGAAGAAACACCATATGATCCAACTATATTAACAAAGCTCGCGGTCATCAAGATCGTGCCAAATCAAGAACACAAGAGAGAGAGAGAGAGAGAGAGAGAGAGAGAGAGATCAAACACATAGCTACTAGTACATACCCTCAGCCCCGAGGGTGAACTACTCCCTCCTCGTCATGGAGACCACCGGGATGATGAAGATGGCCTCCAGTGATGATTCCCCCTTTCGGCAGAGTGCCGGAACAGGGATCTGGATGGGATCACTTTGGAATAGAGGCTTGCGGTGGCGGCATGGAAGTTCTAGGTTTCTTTTCAGGGTTTTCTATATTTATAGGATTTTTTAGTGTTGGATTCACGCCAGGGGGGGCCACGAGGGAGCGACAAGCTCGATAGGCGCGACCTTGCGGGAGGGCGCGCCCCCTAGTCTTGTCGCTTCCTCGTGAGGCTTCTGGTCCTTCCTCGAAGCTTCGGGAGTCTCTTTTGGTCCATAAAAAATCACCGTAAATTTTCAGCCCAATCCGAGAACTTTTATTTCCACACAAAAAAACAACACCACGGTAGTTCTGCTGAAAACAGCGTCAGTCTGGGTTAGTTCTAATCTAATCAAACCAAAACCATATAAAATTGTTATAAACATGGCATGAATACTTCATAAATTATAGATATGTTGGAGACGTATCAGCATCCCCAAGCTTAATTCCTGCTCGTCCTCGAGTAAGTAAATGATAAAAGAAATAATTTATGAAGTGTGAATGCTAGCATAGTGCATAAGTTTGATCAATGATAATTCCAAACACTTTTTCTAGCATTATTATATATCATAAACAGTAGCTCATCTCATAAAACTTCTCATGATAAAGAAGCAATCAATTCACTTGTTATGGTTTAAACAATATATTCTCTTGAAACTTAACAAGCTATGTTCTTAGTCACCAAACAATTTCAATGCATCTTATTTTCAACAATGTCTAAGTAAGAGCTCCACATACTCAATTATCATATAGTCTTCTATGATTGCTAGCACTCAAAGCATATTTTTAGAACAAATAGCATCCATCGAACACAGAGAAAAATAGGGGCTTAATGTTTCGCCTCCCAACTCATTTATCATAGAGATAATTGTCAACAATAATAATTCATGATCAAATATATTTGAATGGATATATGTGCTTGGATCTATCCCCACCACATGATGCTTGCCAACTAGAGAATAGGTTGGAATAAGAAGTTGACTCAACAAAAATAAATAACATGAAAGTAAATAGCATAAAAGTAAAAAAAATGTCCCTTCACAAAGGGAAGCAGGGATTTGCAGAGGTGCTAGAGCTCATTGCTTAAAACAGAGATGAATACATTTTGAGTGGTGTGCCTTTCTTGTCAACGTCATGACTAAGGATTTCAATATCTCCCATACTAAACACATTATGGCCGGTTCCCATGTAGAAATGAAAATTTTAACCCCCCTCAACCATTCAAACACAAGCCATGGCCAGCCGAATTCACGGGTGCCCTCCAAACTTTCAACTTTCTAGGGGGGAGCCTTTGTTTTATTATATATTTTTACTTTTTATTTAAGGGACCGGGCATCCCAATTACTAGCCTCTCTCGTGCAATGACAAGTGAATAAACAACCATCATGAGAATAACCTACTTAGCATGGAAGATACTGACAGCCCCGTCGCTCCATGAGCGGTACGGGCACACAAAACAGATGTTTATTTGAAGATTTCAGAGATGGCACATGCAAATTTACTTGGAACAGCAGGGTAATACCGTATATAGGTAGATATGGTGGACACTCATGGAAGAAACATGGCTCAAGAATTTTGGATGCACAAGCAGTATTCCCGCTTAGTACAGGAATTTTATGGCTAGCAAAAGATTTTAAACAAGCACCACATGTTGGAGGATCCATAACAATATAACTTCTATGAAAATATACCCAAACATAACTCATTACGTTGTCTTCCTTGTCCAACTTCAACTAATTTGATCAAGTTTGAAAATAATTAATGGGTATTCACAATCATAAAAGATGTCCAAGATAATATATTTGTATGTGAAATTTCTCTTCCATATACTAATCATGCATGAATTGCTTGTATGACCAATATTATGATTGTCAAACTTCAATAAATTTCACTTTTTGAACCCAATGTGAAATATTAATAAGCATATGGAACATACATAATTTCAGATTTGTGATATTCAATTCATTCATCAATTTACTCAAAGGATATAAGTGAACCACATGAATGAATGACAAACTACTCCAAAAGATATAAGTGAAGATAAATGAGTAGTCAAACAATTAAGTAGCTATGGACTCTCTCCAAATAAATATTTCAGATCCAAGTATTTTATTCAAATAGCAAACAAAATGAAGATAAAAGGACACTCCAAGAATAGCACATATCATGTGAACAAGTAAAAACTTAGGCTAACCGATAGGTGTTGATGAAGAAAGGTGGGATGCCCACCGGGGCATCCCCAAGCTTAGTTGCTTGAGACTTCTTGGAATTTTATCTTGGGGTGCCTTGGGCATCCCCAAGCTTGAGCTCTTATGTCTCCTTAATTCCTCTCATATCATGACTTCTCCTAAATCTTAAAAACTTCATCCACACAAAACTCAACAAGAACTCGTGAGATAAGTTAGTATAAATCAACTCAAAACCTTAACATTCTCTACTGTAACAAATCACTAAAATTATAATTAAACATTGCATACTAAATGCCTCTGCATATTTAATACTCCTATCCACAAATATAAACATTAAAGAAGCAAACATATGCAAACAATGCAACTATAACCGAAATCTGTCTAAACAGAATAGTATGTAAAGGGGGAAATAAAACTCATACTTCCATAACTCCAAATATTCGAAAAAATGACCACGTGATAGAGGACTCATGCATTCGTACTGTGTAAAAATTTCAGATTTTTATCATGTTCTGACAATTCTCATAAATTCAGGACATAACAGAAAACTTTCTGTTTTCAAACAGCAACACATAAACTTGCAAACTAACCATGGTAAAGGCTATAATTGGCATTTTATTGTACTAAAAGATACAAAACATGACTATTGATAAAAGCAAGCAAATCTAAACAAAATAAAATGACACTCCAAGAAAAACTCATATTATGTGACGAATAAAAATATAGCTCCGAGTGAGGTTACCGATAGTGTTGAAGACGAAAGAGGGGATGCCTTCCGGGGCATCCCCAAGCTTAGACGCTTGAGACTTCCTTCAATATTACATTGGGTTGCCTTGGGCATCCCCAATATTAGGGTCTTTCCACTCCTTATTCTCCTCATATCGTTATCTCACCCAAAACTTGAAAATTTCAATCACATAAAACTTAACGGAAAACTCCGTGAGATAGGTTAGTATGAAAATAAATCATTCACTTTGGTAATGTCAAGACAAGATTCGTAATTGTTCTCACATAATTCCTACTGTATTATATCATTTCCACAATTTTTATTACTCAATATAAGCTATGGAAACGCTAAAACAAGCAAACTATGTAATAAAAACAGAATCTGTCAAAAACAGAACAGCATGTAGTGAGCGAATTAAAAAGCATACTTATGTAACTCCAAAATTTTTGAAAACTTATAAAAAGTAAACAATTTGTATTTTAATATTGTGTAAAAACTTCAGATTTTTCTGACACCCCAGTAATAAATGAAAAATCCAGCACTGGACGCAAAACTTTCTGTTTTTGCACAGAATCAATTCAACTATCATCCACACTATCCCAAAGGTCTTACTTGGCACTTTATTGAAATAAAACATATAAAACATGATTACCACAGTAGCTTAATCATGTGGACACACAAAAACAGTAGGGGTAAATATTGGGTTGTCTCCCAACAAGCGCTTTTCTTTAATGCCTTTTTAGCTACGCATGATGATTCCAATGATGCTCACATAAAAGTAAAGAATTGAAACATAACGGGAGCATCATGAAGCATATGACTATCATATTTAAGCCTAACCCACTTCCTATGCATAGGGATTTTGTGAGCAAACAACTTATGGGAGCAAGAATCAACTAGCATAGGAAGGCAAAACAAGTGTAACTTCAAAACTTTCAACATAAAGAGAGAAAAATTGATGTTGTTGAGATATGTAAAATCATATGTTTCTCTCTCATAATAATTTTCAATACCATCATGTATGAATTCAACAATATAACTATCACACAAAGCATTCTTTTCATGATCCACAAGCATAGAAAATTTATTACTCTCTACATAAGCACATTTCTTCTCATTCATATGAGTGGGAGTATCATATGAAACTTGAATACTATAAATTGTTTTCACATTGAAAGAGTAATGTTCAGTAAAAGGGTATTCATAATTATGACAAGTTTTATAATAAACTTTTTATAACATAAGTATCATCGCAATAATCATCATAAGTAGCAACTTTGTTCTCGTCATAATCGATTGAAACCTCTTCCAAAGTAGTGATTCAACACTAAATAAAGTCATGACCTCTCCAAGCCCACTTTTATCATTGTTATAAGATTGAACACCCTCCAAAATAGTGGTACAATTATTACCTAAAGTTGACACTCTTCCAAACCCACTTTCATCAATATAATAATCATACATAGGAGGCATGCTATCATCATAATAAATTTGCCCATCAAAAGTAGGGGGACTAAAAAGATCATCTTCATGAAACATAGCATTCCCAAGCTTAGGGTAAACATTATTTTCAGCAAATAAATTCTCAAACATGACATTCTCATCAAACATAGCATCCCCAAGCTTGTGGGTTTGCATATCATTAGCATAATCACTCTTATCATCAATAGTATGAATATCACCAATAGTATAACAATTATTATCATCATATAATTTCCCAAGCTGGTGCTAAAAAGATTTTCAAGATCATAAGAAGTATCATTATCGTCCCAATCATAATCATCATAACAAGTAATAGGCAAAACAAAATCATCATCACATGTATCATCTTCCATAATTATTTTTGATTCATTCTCATGAGGCACAACAATAATAGGAGCAACATTATTTGGGAGAGATACCTCTTTACCTCTACTTTTCCTTCTTTTCTTCTTCTTCACCACATTATGTGTGGGTTTGTTTAATTTTTCCGAGCTTCTTATTGAAGAGATTGGTTGGATAGGAAGCTCCTCCTCGTTACCTGTTTCATCATGAGAGAAAATAGGAGGGAAAGGGGGGATCTTTACCCTTACATTAGCATTTCTTTTATATTCTATTGGTTTTCCCATCTTTCTATAGTTGGCTATATAAGCATTCTCATTGCAATTTACCACACAAAACATATAGATTTCCTTTAGATTAGTTACAATGTCGTCTATGAGAATGAATACTTCAAACCAACTATTTTTATGTGTCAATTCTTCACACCCCAAAAATAGACAAAGTTCATTATAAAGTTCAAGGGTGATCAAGTTATTACAATATTTGGCCACAATTCGATCATGAAAAAGTATGCATTGAAAATTAAGATGACCAACCTTATTGCAAAGTTTGCAAGTAATGGGATGAAGAGAGCATAATTTCGTAGCAAATTCATCTATCACTTTGAGCAACAAATAGGTTCTATCATGTTTATGCTTCTTACAAAATCTATCATCCCTATAAGGCATGTCTTCACAAAGTTTATGCACTCCACAAAAATTGACATTCTTATAAGAAACCTTTTTATCATGACTAGTGCAATCATCATTAGTATCATGGATATTCATAGCAAGCACACTAACAACATTGCAATCATGCTTATCATTCAAAGATTTTATGCCAAACATTTTATTGAATTCTTCTTCTAACAATTGAGCACAATTTTCCGATCCTTCATTTTCAAGAAAGACATTATAAAGATAAAGCATTTGAGGCAACCTCAATTCCATTTTTTTGTAGTTTTCTTTTATAAACCAAACTAGTGATAAAACAAGAAATTAAAAGATTCGATTGCAAGATCTAAAGTTATACCTTCAAGAACTCACCTCCCCAGCAACGGCGCCAGAAAAGAGCTTGATGTCTACTATGCAACTTTTATTTCTTGTAGACTCTGTTGGGCTTCCAAGCGCAGAGTTTTGTAGGATAGTAGCAATTTTCCCTCAAGTGGATGACCTAAGGTTTATCAATCCATGGGAGGCGTAGGATGAAGATGGTCTCTCTCAAACAACCCTGCAATCAAATACAAGAAATCTCTTGTGTCCCCAATACAATGGTTAATTGTATAGGTGCACTAGTTCGGCGAAGAGATGGTGATACAAGTGTAGTATGGATAGTAGATATAGGCTTTTGTAATCTGAAAATATAAAAACAGCAAGGTAGCAAGTAGTAAAAGTGAGCACAAATGGTATTGCAATGCTTGAAAACCAGGCCTAGAGTTCATACTTTCACTAGTGCAATCTCTCAACAGTGCTAACATAATTGAATCATATAACAATCACTCAACGTGCGACAAAGAATCACTCCAAAGTTCTTATCTAGCGGCGAACATAAGAAGAAATTGTTGTAGGGTACGAAACCACCTCAAAGTTATCCTTTCTGATCAATCGATTGAGCCATCCCTGTAAGTGTCACAAACAGCCCTAGAGTTCGTACTAGAATAACATCATATGATACGCATCAACCAAATCTAATGTCAACTAGATACTCCAATGTCACTACAAGTATCCGTGAGTTGATTATTCGATATGCATCAAAACAACTTCAGATTCATGATATTCAATCCACACAAAGAACTTCAAAGAGTACCCCAAAGTTTCTATCGGAGAAAATAAGATGAAAACGTGCAATCAACCCCTATGCCTAGATTACCCCAAGGTCACGGGAATCCGTGAGTTGATTACCAAAACATACATCAAGTGACTCAATAGAATACCCCATTGTCACCACGGGTATCCACAAGCAAGACATACATAAAGTGTTCTCAAATCCAAAGTATTTAATCCGACAATAACGAAACCTCAAAGGGAAAGACTCAATTCATCACAAGAAGATAGAGAGGAAAGAAACACCATATGATCCAACTATATTAACAAAGCTCGCGGTACATCAAGATCGTGCCAAATCAAGAACATGAGAGAGAGAGAGAGAGAGAGATCAAACACATACCTACTGGTACATACCCTCGGCCTCGAGGGTGAACAAATCCCTCCTCGTCATGGAGACCGCCGGGATGATGAAGATGGCCTCCGGTGATGATCCCCCCCCTTCCGGCAGAGTGCCAGAACAGGGCTCGGATGAGATCGCTTCGGAACAGAGGCTTGCGGTGGCGGCGTGGAAATTCTAGGTTTCTTTTCAGGGATTTCTATATTTATAGGATTTTTCACCATTGGATTCACGCCAGGGGGCCCCACGAGGGAGTGACAAGCTCGGTAGGCGCGCACTGGGGGGAGGGCGCGCCCCCCCAGGCTTGTCGCTTCCTCGTGAGGCTTCTGGTCCATCATCAAAGCTTCAGGGGTCTCTTTTGGTCCATAAAAAATCTTCGTAAATTTTCAGCCCAATCCGAGAACTTTTATTTCTGCACAAAAAAACAACACCACGGTAGTTCTGCTGAAAACAGCGTCAGTCCGGGTTAGTTCTAATCAAATCAAACCAAAACCATATAAAATTGTTATAAACATGGCATGAATACTTCATAAATTATAGATACGTTGGAAACGTATCATAGTGCAACAAATATCCAAGGGTTATCAATGTTTTGACGAATCACTTATAGTTTATCTTGAGGTATGTCTAGATGTAAAATTTACCTTGAGTTACTTTACTATTGCTCATATATCTAGACATGACAATTAGAGAGCAAATGAGTTGGCATAGCAAGCATCCGGCTACCATATTGATCATGGTGTATTGCATATCTATCAATAGCTGATGCTTGTTCTCACCGACATAGGTAAGGCCGAACCGAAGCCCACCGCTTCGGCCACTAATGAAATTTTTATGCAGGTGAAAGCAAGGATTGGAGGAAGTTCATTCTGGATTATCTGCAAAATCCTAGCGAAAGGGTGAACAATATGGTCCGGAGGATGGCTTTGAGATACATATCTATGAAACTTTATCACCGGATTGTTAATGAAGTTGAGAAGGTTTCACCCACGTTTGCATCAAGGGTTCAAACAATTAATGGCCGATATATACTTATCGCCCTAAGAATGTATGAAATGGCCGATGGAGTGTTGACATCATCCTTAGAAAAAGCTCTGTGCAAATCATTTTTTGGCACACAAGCGTTGCCGAAAAACAGGGGGGCATGTGTTGACACCAGTTTTTGGCATGGTCCAAAACTTAATTAAGATTACCTCAAATGGAAAAGTTCTCAACATGTGAAAGTTCCATATCATCAAAATAAGAAACTTTGATGTTTGGGTCATCACCATCCGATCTCATCTAAAAGGCTGAAACGGTGCTCGAAGTACTAAGATTTTGGCACTCAGTGTACTGTTCGGCCAATTACACCATCAATACGGACTCATATGAGAAAACTTTCTACATGAATTGTTTTCGTATCGTCGAAACGATCAATTCTGATATAAAAATCGTCTTAATCCGAGGTCGTATGCAAAAGTTAGAGCCATCAGAGTGCGTCCCTACCACGACGAAAACGTGGCGCGCCCAATCAGACACGCATATAGCTGATGTCTGATGGGTAGCGCCACTGATTGCCTGTTTTGCGCGTGCGATTCGGCCCTCAAGATGGCTTCGAATCGAAAAACGTTCAGCATGAAAGTTGTTCGCCTTGTCGTAACGGTTAAAATTGCTTTTGGGCTCGTTTTCATCCGAGATCGTTTACTGCCTCAAAAGTGACACGCAAGGTGTAGCCAGCTTTTAAACCGAACAGTTTTGGAAAGTTTGGACTCCGAATTGGACCCAAACTAGGGTTTTGGACGTGAATCCAAACCTTTCCTTGCACGGAAAGTCCAGCCGCCTCTTATATACATGAGGGGTGACGGCCGATTGAAACAACAACACACAATCGATCAAATCATCTACCACTTTTTATCTTTTATCTTTTCTCTTTAACCCTAGTTCTTCTTCTTCCTCATTCTTCGTTCATTCTTCTTGTTGCAAGGCGGCGAACCTCGAGGCCCTAGGGGCGATCAGGTCGACCTAGGGCAGCCCATAGCCGCTGCGCGCCCTAACGGGGTCTCTCCCGGGCGTTTGGGGTTTCGGGTCTATAAAAGCGCCCGCTGGATTGCTTGCGTATTGCGCTTCTGGTCGGGTCTCCTTCGATGTGAGCTACGCTGCATCACCCCTGGCGTCGAGGGTACACGGTGACGTGTTTGTGTGTGAACACGGCGGCCGGGGGTGGCTCCGCCGCAATGCACCTGGAGAGAAACAACCGAGATGGAAGGGAGAGATAAGGACAAGAGATTTAGTAAGATTTTTGAAGCTCGGCGACCTCGATTGATCAAAGAAAGGAGGAAAAAATAGTTGATGAGCGGGGTGGAGGGGAGGCGAGCGGTTGGTTTACCATGGCGGTCTGGTCTCTTGCCAGCGAGGGCTGAGGGGGGTAGGTGGTTGGAACGGGAGATGAGAAAGCGAAGGCGAAGCAACCGCCCTCCTCTCGCTTTCGGGGGATTGTGGTTGTTGTGCTCACCCTTGGCTATGCGTGCGCACACACACACAGGGAGGGGAGGGGGAGGGGAGGAAGACCAGAATGACTTGGGCTTTGCTTGGGGTCGGGGGTCTGTGTAGTCGGAAAATTCATGCGTGGGATCCCCACTTTCATTAGACCTCAGTAGAGGAGGATGGGAGTGCACGGTGAATATGCTCCATGTGTGTTTCTTGCTCCTTTTCGGACGCGCGCGTACGTGGGGACCCAGAACGTGGCACTTGCATTACTATTTCCTTTCTTCACCTTCTTGACAAATGGCGAGTGGTATGCACACTTTCTTTTTCTCTTCATAGGTCCTTATATTTTTCATGATGATTGTAGATTATTACATTACATGTACGGAACCACGTAGCCTCTCTATTCTCTCCGGTTCTTGTGATCTCCAGGTGATTTTTTTTGCTACTGGCACACGTGTTTCTTTCCTTCTCTTTGTATGCACCGGTGTTTTGCGATTCATTTCCCACCTCCGGTTGATTTTCTTTCTTCTTTCTGGCACCACGTTGTGGCTCTTCGAGAAGGTGCGTTAAGCTTTTTCTCATCCTTTCATGTGAAAATAACAGCGGCAGTGCATCAGTACTAATAGCATCGAGGGCGCAACATCACACTTCCCTCTCCCCCGCGTGCCTTCCCGGACCTCTCACAACCATGTTATCTTGCTTGTCGTCCATGGGAGTCAGCGGACCACCGGCCCTCTACCTTGTGCCTCCCGACTACAAATCCAGAGTTCACACAACTTCCTCATGCGTCCTTGGTTGGGTGGTTTCACGGATACAACATCATCTGTTGCCCTGGTGGCAAATCCTCTTCTTCCATCGGAAACTACTGTGCCGGTGAGTACTGACTACAAGTTTGATTTCAATCCGGCATTTGCATCTACTCAGTGGATGCATAATAATTGATGATACTATGCCCTCTTGAGTGTGGTTTAAGAAAAGGAGCAGATACCTATGGAAGATGAATACTTGTGTCTACACTTTGTTTAGAAGTATATAAAACAATTCAGTCTATATATCCTTTAGTTTATATTTACTTCTGAATGATAAAATTTGGCTATCTTTTTTTTCTTCATCCCCACCGACACCGCCGCTGGCTTGCGGTCCACCGCCGGTTTGATGGCAAGCCGCAAAAAGGCTCGGACTCATCGGGCTCCACCATTGTCGGGTCTACGGGATTGGGCATTGGTCCAATGTTAGTGACATGGAGCCGTCACCATCGTACTTAGTTGGTCGACTGCGCTTCTCCGTGACCTTCTCCTCATGTTCACTTGGAACATCAGGGCGCCATTGCCTGATGCAACAGCCGCGTCGGGGCCAATAGGCATGCCTAGGCTAGCAAGGTGAGCTCTGCTGAAGGAAGTAGCGAGTGTTATCCAGACCATAGGTCGAGTGCATGCTCTGCATGGAACTGGAGGACTATGGGGTCGATAAGCTTTTGGGCAACCCATCGACTCCCTTCCTGCCAGCACTCTCTACTGCTCGGACGATGCCCTCACCACAATCATTCCTCACATAGCAGAAGTAGAGCTCCTCCCTAGAACAAAAATGCTCAACAATTATAAGAAAACCATTAACCCTATCTTGCACAAAGCTTGAAATTTTGGCTGTGAACAAAGTTTACAACTTTTAGTGGTGGTAACTAGGAATGGGTGGGAAGAAGCCGTGAATGTCGAGAAAATATGGAAAATGGAAACAAAATGGGAGGAAGAAATGGTTGACTCACTAGGTGGCGACTTTATTCATCCTAAAATAGGGGGAAATGAAATAATTGGATGAAACGATGTTGCTTGCATTGCTATTAACTTTCTTTTACTCGCTTGAAAAGTGGTGTGCACACTTTCTCTTTCTAAGTCCTTGTGTGTGCTTTTGGGGATCGTAGGTTGTTGTGTTATAACTACGTACATTGTTACATGTACTATACCGCGTAGCCTTTCAATTCTCTCTCCTTTCTAGGTCTGTTAGTGATTTCTATGTTGCTGACACATCTATTTCCTTAGTTCTCTTTGTACATTCGTGATTTTGACTGGTCTTCTCCGATTTATTTTATCACCTCCAATCAGTTTTTTTCTTTGCACACCGTGTAATGTGACCCTTTAAGAAGACACGTCAAACACTTTCTCCTCCTTTAAATTAAGTAAAAAACTAAACTACGACAACACTTTAAAAGTAACAACAATGGCGATGCATCAACGCGTATCTCTCTCCTCCGTGTCCTCTCCCCCGACCTCTCACAAGACCAACAAGGACAGGAGATTTAGCAAGACTTTTGTACCTCGGAGGCCTCAATTGATCAAAGAAAGAACCAAAGCAAGGAGGAAATAAGTTGAAGAGCGGGGCTGAGCGGAGGGGAGCAGAGCAGGGGGGTTACCTTGGCAGTCTGGTCTCTTGGGGGAAGGTAAGGTGGTGGAGATGGGAGAAGAGAAGGCAAAGGTGAAGCAACTGCCCTCATCTTGCTTTTGGGGGAGATTCTAGTTGTTGCGTTGTAGGCTTTCCTACGCATACACACACGCATAAGGAGAGGCGGGGTGGGAGACCGGAATGACTTGGGCCTTGGGTTCGGGGGTCCGTGTAGTCGGAGGAATTGTGTGTGGGACCCTGCTACTTGTGGGCTACGTTGGGATTTCCCCGAAGAGGAGGGGATGATGCAGTACAGTAGAGATAAGTATTTCCCTCAGTTATGAAACCAAGGTTATCAATCCAGTAGGAGAATCACGCAACAACTCGTTAGCAGTACCTGCACACAACACAACAAATCCTTGCACCCAACGCAAACAAGGGGTTGTCAATCCCTTGGAAGTTAATTGCAAGATTAAATTGTATGGTGATAGATAAATAGATCAAACAAAAATATAAAATAAAATAAATAAATTAAAAGTGCAGCAAGGTATTTTTAGGATTTTCAATATATGATTAAGATAGACCCGGGGGCCATAGTTTTCACTAGAGGCTTCTCTCTTGAAAATAGCATACGGTGGGTGAACTAATTACTGTTGGGCAATTGATAGAAAAGCAAATAATCATGACGATATCCAAGGCAATGATCATGTATATAGGCATCACATCTAAGACAAGTAGACCGACTCCTGCCTGCATCTACTACTATTACTCCACACATCGACTGCTATCCAGCATGAATCTAGTGTATTAAGTCCATAAAGAACGGAGTAACGCCTTAAGCAAGATGACATGATGTAGACAAAGTAAACTCACGCATGAATAAACCCCATCATTTTACCCTTAATAGCAATGATACATACGTGTCATGTCCCTTTCTGTCACTGGGATTGAGCACCGCAAGATCAAACCCATTACAAAGTACCTCTCCCATTGAAAGATAAATCAATCTAGTTGGCCAAACCAAATCAATAGATTAGAGAGAAATATGAAGCTATAATATCATGCATAGAAGAGTTCAGAGAAAACTCAAATAATATTCATGGATAATCTAATCATAAACTCACAATTCATCGGATCCCAACAAACACACCGCAAAAAGTGATTGCATCGGATACAACTCCAAGAACATCGATGAGAACATTGTATTGAAGATCAAAAAGAGAGAAGAAGCCATCTAGCTACTAACTATGCACCCGAAGGTCTGTGGTAAACTACTCACGCATCATCGGAAGGGCAGCAAGGATGATGTAGAGCCCCTCCGTGATCGATTCCCCCTCCGGCGGAGTGCCGGAAAAGGCCTCCAGATGTGATCTCTTGAGAACAGGAACTTGCGGCAGCGGAAAAAGTATTTCGTGGACTCCTCTGTTGGTTTCCCGATTTTAGAGAATTTATAGAGGTGGAATTAGGTCAAACGGAGCCTTGTGGGCCCCACGAGGTACCAGGGCGCCCCCCCCCCCCTTGGGGCGCGCCGTGGTGCCTCATGGGCCACTGCTTCATCTTCTCGTCCCCTCCTGAAGCTTCTAGTGTCTCTTATGTCCAGAAAAAAAATCTCCAAAAAGTTTCGTGACATTTGGACTTCGTTTGGTACTGATATTCTGGAAAACCAAAAACAGGCAAAAAAACAGCAACTGGCACTGGGCACTAAGTTAATAGGTTAGTCCCAAAAAATGATATATAATTGCTGTAAATGTATATAAAAACATCCAAGATTGATACTATAATAGCATGGAACAATCAAAAATTATAGATACGTTGGAGATGTATCAGCATCCCCCAGCTTAATTCCTGCTCGTCCTCGAGTAGGTAAATGATAAAAACAGAATTTTTGATGTGGAATGCTACCTATCATATTCATCATATATTCTTTTCTTTTGTAGCATGGACATTTGGACTTGAATGATTCAAAGCAATAGTCTATAGTTTGACATGAAGACATAAATACTCAAGCATATTAACAAGCAACCATGTCTTTCAAAATATCAATGCTAAAGAAAGTTATCCCTAGCGCATTATGCTCAATCATTGATCCATTCATGAAACACACTCAATATTAGCTACACACAATGCACAAGTATGACAATAGTGCTCTCTAGTTGGTGCTTTGTAAGAGAAGATGGAGACTCAAAATAAAAATAAAAATTGCATAAAAGTAAATACATAGGCCATTCGCAGAGGGAAGCAAAGATTTGTAAATGTGCCAGAGCTCAAAGCTTAAATTAGAGAGATAAAATTATTTTGAGAGGCATGCTTTTCCTGTCAACGAAAACGACCGAGAATTCCCAATATCTTCCATGCTAGACACATTATAAGCGGTTCCCAAACAGAAAATAAAGTTTATTTCCTTTCCACCATTCTTTCACAATCCATGGCTAGCCGTATCCATGGGTGCCCTCCATACCAACACTTTCCAAGGAATTTATTATTATCATCATATTAAAAAAAATCATTTCGGGACTGGGCATCCCTATTACCAGCCACTCTCCCGTGCAATGACAAGTGAATAAACACTCATCGTGAGAATAACACACCTAGCATGGAAAATATTGGCCACCCCCTGCCGCTTCATGAGCGGTACGGGCACACAAAATGGAAAATTATTTTGAAAATTTTAGAGTTGGCACATGCAAATTTACTTGGAACGGCATGGAAATACCGCATATAGGTAGGTATGGTGGACTCATTTGGCACAACTTAGGTTTAAGGAGTTTGGATGCACAAGCAGCATTCCCGCTTAGTACAAATGAAGGCTAGCAAATAGATTGAGAAGCAACCAACCAAAAAGCGAAAACGGTCATAAACATGCATTGAACATAACTATCACCGAATAATGCACCATAAGTAGGATATAATTTCGTTGCATAACTATTGACTTAATGTGCATGCATAGGGAATCACAAACCTTAACACCAATATTCTTACTAAATCATAATTACTCACTAATATGACTCACATATTATCATCTCCATATCACAAAACTATTGCAAGGAATCAAACTTATCATATCCAATGATCTTTCATGAAAGTTTTTATTATATCCCTCTTGAATATTCATCACTTTGGGACCAAATTCATATCTTGTGCAAATTACCATTACTATTATCAACTCTCAAAAAGATATAAGTGAAGCATGAGAGTGCACATATTTCTTCAAAATTTCAATCTTATCAACTCTCAAAATAATATAAGTGAAGCATGAGAGTTCAAATATTTCTTCAAAATTTTATCTTATCAACTCTCAAAATAATATAAGTGAAGCATGAGAGTTCAAATATTTCTTCAAAATTTAGTCACCGCGTGCTCAAAAAGATTTAAGTGAAGCACTAGAGCAACTGCCTAGCTCAAAAAATTTAAGTGAAGCACATAGAGTATTCTAACAAATCATGATAAACGTGTGGCTCTCTCAAATTGGTGTGTCCAGCAAATATGATTGTGTCAAACTAAAATGCAAGCAAAGCAAAGACTCATATAATACACGACGCTCCAAGTAAAACATATATCATGTGATGAATAAAAATATAGCTCCAAGTAAAATTACCGATAGTTGGTAGAAGAAAGAGGGGATGCCTTCCGGGGCATCCCCAAGCTTAGATGGTTGATTCTTCCTTGAATATTACCTTGGGGTGCCTTGGGCATCCCCAAGCTTATGCTCTTGCCACTCCTTATTCCTTCATCTATCGTGATCTCACCCAAAACTTGAAAACTTCAATCACACAAAACTCAACAAAACCATCGTGAGATCCGTTAGTACAACAAATAAATCCTTAACTGTAAGTACTGTAGTAAATAGATTCATATTTAATATTGGCATAACTCTACTGTACTCCAACTTCTCCATGACTCATACCCCCCGATACGATCCATAGATTCATCAAAATAAGCAAACTATGCAACAAAAACAGAATATGTCTAAAACAGAACAGTCTGTAAAGATCTATTTAAAAGCTATACTTCTGTAACTCCAAAAATTCTAAAAAATTAGGACAATGTGGAAAATTCAGATACCAATACTGTGTAAAAATTTCAGATTTTTTTGACGCTCCAGTACAGAACTAAAATTCCAGCACTGGACGCAAAACTTTCTGTTTTCCAAACAGCATCAATTATACTATCTTCCAAATCATCCCAAAGGCATTACTTGGCACAAACACTAATTAAAACTGTAGGAGAACGCAGCAGAAAACAAAAAAATCGACCTACGCACCAGCCCAGGACCACTAGGAGACTGCATACAAGGTTTGATCTTTTCGTTACCGACTCGTAGCGTAGCGGAAGTAGAGTCGATGACGATCGGCGGTGCAGATCCCCGCAGCTAGGATTTACAACCTCCCAACCGCGAGGATGTTCTCCCTTGTCTGCTCGTCGGACAGCCCTTCGGGAGGCGATCAGACAGTCCCTCGGACGGTGTCACGGACAGCCCTTCGGGAGGACCCTCAAAACTCGGACGGTCACTCGGACAGCCCTTCGGGAGGCACTCTCGAACAGCCCCTCGGGGAAAAAGGATCGAACCTACGACCTCTCTACGGGGTTGCAGACATACGGTGTCATCTATCCGGCAGGGCTTCACTGTCCAGAACTAGTTCCCACCGAAACCCAGACAGCCTTTCGGCTTTACGAAACTATTTCGTGGGAGGGAGAGAGAAAGCCAGATCATGCATGGCATGTGTATGAGAACTCATGAGAGAACTTGGAGTGAGTATGGAGAGCTCGTCTCCACCTCTATTTATAGGAAAACCAAGGGGTAGGAATGGTACACAAAAAATACCAAAATACCCACACTTTATGTCACACATAAAGGGCATAAAGGGCATACAAGGAAGGCAAGTGGAGTAGCTCCACATGGCTGCCATCCCTTGGTGGGACCCCCGCCCCCCCAAAAGGGGTTCCTTAGTCCCTAAGTCCTTCTAGAAGCCTTTTGGGAAAAGCCCTAAAAGGTAGCTTTCCATAAAATAACCCAAAAAGCACTTTCACTATTCACGGAAACATTTTTCCGCGACCGTTAAATCCGAAAATATTTCTGTAGGTCTTAGAACATTTCCAGTACCCACTAAAATAATTTTGGACGCGTTCCGAAATAATTCTGGATTAGTGAATTTCATCTGCGAAAAGCAAACAAAGCGGTTCCGGCAGCTCCGGAACATTTCCGGGTTTTTCTCCGAAAAATCGTAGAAGTTCCCAGAACAATTCTGGCACCCACCAAGAATATCCAGGCGTGTGCCGAAACCAATTTGACTTAATGGTATACCCTGAAACAACTTTTCAGTTTTACCGAAACTATTCCGGTGTTCTCTCTCCGGAACTTTTCCGTTGTCACCGAAACTTTTCCGGTGACTTTCTCTCAGACTCCCTGTCTAGTATTCAGCAGATAGATGACCCTTAAGCGTGTGACCCTATAGGTTCAGTGAAGTATAGACATGACCGGAACACTTTCCGATAAATGATCAACATCGGAGCCGTGGACACCCATATTGACCCCTATACCCACACGAATAAATATTCGAGTGAACCTCCAGTTGTCGTGTGCTATTCCAGTTGCTTCGCGATATGTTACAAATACCCGAGGTGAGAATCATCGGCATCCCCGTGGATCAACACTTGTCCACAATGCCAGTTACCTCGTTACCGGTTTTGTTCTCTTTTCTCGTTTCCGTGTTTCGGCATCCCTGTGATCAAATCACATTGTGTCTGGCCAGACGATGGTGGATACCGTAATATCGAGAGGGCCTAGAGATATCTCTCCATCGTCGGAGGAGCAAATCCCAATCTTGAGCTATCAAGTCCCTTGTCATACTTTACCATGAACCCGTAAGCCGCCGTAATAGCCACCCAGTTACGGATGACATTTAACAAACCCCAAAGTTCATGAATCAAGCATGAAGGAACTCGATACTCTCATGGTCTAAGGAATTATGAAAACGTTAACTTTCTCTGTGTTATTAACCATTAACTTGTGACGAATGTATCTCATAGCATAACATCAATTCGGGTCGATTCAACACAAGTGTTCTCCTAACATTGTGCCCTCAAAGTTGACGGTATAGTCATGCCCATGATTAGGAAAACATAACCATCATGCAACACTTGAGCTAGTCTTAGAGGCCAGACTAGGAATACATTTCACCGTTTATTATTCCACACGTGCATATGAGTTTCCCTCCGAGCCTCGTGGTTATTCCAGACTCGAGAACCATCGCAATTATAGCACGGAATATAAACTTAATTACGAACATGGGGATAAATAATAACATTTATTATTGCCTCTAGGGTATATCTCCTACAAACTCCCACTTGCACTAGAGTCAATAATCTAGTCAATGCTAATGCACTTCACACCTATGGCATACCGGTGTAAAAATGCTTCGCTTGTGGTATAGCCTGATGTCCAACGGATCTGACAACTTCAGCTCCGTGTGTATCTTTGCATATCCTCGCATTTTCACGCTTTCACAAAATTCATATTTTGTGTGGACTTGGCTTTCTATATATGTGAATCACAGGTCAAACCTTGATTCCTCAGACTGAGCTATGGAGCAACTATCTGCAATAGTGTCCCATTGACCAAAGCCATCTTGGAACCATACTAAGTTCATGAACGAACTGTATGATTCAACATCTTCTATGTCGCTTTGAAAGCGGCAACATACTTAGCCTTTGTTATAGAATTCGCCACAGTAACCTGTTTGGAACAATTTCCAACTACTGTGCCACCATATCGTGTAGTACACAAAACCCTTAACTTAAATCGAAAATCGCATGGAGCATTGAAGACTGTATCGATGTAATTACTTACAACGAGCACTTCATAATCTCTGCTTGCGAGAAAACATGTCATCAGTGCTACTTTAGTACTTAATGACATTTTTCACTGTTGTCCCATGATCAGTACTTTGATCACTTTGGTATCTATACTCGCAACAGCTTTGGGAGTATCGGACATATCTGGTTGTTTTACATACCATGGAATACATGATTAATCCAAACACAAGAGTGTGTGGAATCTCCATCATGTATTTTGCTCATCGGTGTTTTGGGACACCGAGTCTTGCAAAAACCCTTTCCATGTGACTTCGGTAAGAATCACTCCTTGGCGTTTTAATACTAAACTGTTTTAGCATCTTGTCAATATGTATTTTTGGCTTTAGCCTATTAGGCAATTCTATCTATAAATATGCCTAATATCAAGGCTATTTAGCCCAAGCACTTCATCGAAAAACTATTTTCAATGAAGTCCTAATTCGTGTCAAGAAATTTATATTATTTCCAATCAAACAATGTGTCAAGCACACAAGGTTTTTAGAAATATTATTATGCTCCCACTTACTTTCTTGAAACCACAAGCATCTTTGTTTATCCATTGATGAAATCAAACTCTTTTGACTATTTCATCAAAACGAAGATTCCAACTCCATTTTGCTCTCTTCTGTCCATTGCTGGAACTCTGAAGTTTGCATACTTACTAGCATCCTCTGGATTGACAAAATACTTCGGACTGTATCACATGCAAGTCCTAGGTTGCATTTCCATCACATGGAAATCCTTTTGGCATCCATGTATCATATCTCAAGATTGAAATATGTATTAATTGCTAGTTTAACCCGATCTGACTTTAAGCATCGCTACGGTGAGACAATCTCATCGTAGTCAACTCCTTGAATTTGTTATTGCAACAAGTCGAGCTTTATGGATAAAACATTTTATCCACATCAGTTTATAGTTCCATTAATGTTCGTTAGACTCAAGTCTTCCGAAGGGTTTATCAAGATATAATTTTGAATCATTTATATGGAAACTATCTCGGATTATATTGGCATTTAGCCAATTTTGGAGTCAGGGCCCATCAATGCTTCCTTGTTAATCGTAGGTATACTGTTGTCTAACAACAATATCTCGCTTGCACACCTGAGAGGTTTGCATGAGTTTTGCCTATGTGGTTCAGTTGCAAGTTCGACCGAAGTCCATACATCTCATGTACAGGCTTCCGTATCAGTCGCAGTAGGAAACTCTGGAATTACTTCCAAGGTTTCTTTCCTTTTATCTGATGATGAAGATACTGTTATCTTGTCGATTCGAACTGTCCTCCCACTCACCTTTTTGCAAGAACTATTTTCTTCAAAAGCATACCGTTCTTTGTGGCAAAACCTTTTGCCTCAGTACAGTGGTGGGGGAAAACCCAATAACTTGGGATAACCTACAAAGTAGCACTTGTCTGATTTGGAATAGGTTTGTAAATATTTTGCACAAGCCCCATATTCCAAATGTTAAGAAAAGACATAACATGGTTGGGTGTACCATACCATGGAGTCATTTCAATAGATCTGATGGCGCTCTTTTCAGTGTAAAAGCCGCAGTCTCTAAAGCATTACTTTTAAAAGGGATAATGGCAAATTGATTTATGTCATCTTTGATCTTACCATGTCATAAATGGTTTGAATACATCTTCACAAACATTCCACTCATAGTGGTGTTCCGGGAGGTGTAAGTTATGAAACTCTTTTCACAACTCATCAGACATTCGCTAAACTTGTAACTCAAATATTCCTTTCGGCAATCTAGTTTGCAGAAACATAATTTTCTTGTTACAATAATTTCTACTTCATTTTTGAAAACCTTATGAATGATTTCAAAAGATCCAGACTTACGTCTCATCAACTAAATATCCATATATCTACTTGAGTCATTTCTGAAGATAGACAAATCCACTGCTAGCAACAACATTTATCGGACTACATACATCAAAACGTATGATCACCAATAAGTTCGTTGCTCGTTCCTTATGGCCTGTGAACGGTATTTCAGTCACTTCACTTTTCAAAGGAAAGTTGCAACTGTCAGATGATTCATAATCAAACGACTTCAAAATCCATCATTATGGAGTTTCTCCATGCGGGTTTCTCCAATGTGACCAAATGCAGTGCCACACTTATGTGTGGTATTCTCTTAGTCTTGCGACATTTAGCGTCAGTGTTATGGATGTATCATATTACCATCAATATTCATAACATACATCCCATTCATGATGGAAGTATGGCCCTTATGTTATTCATAACACTGAACAACAATTGTTATTTTATGAACAACCCTTTTGCAACAAACATTATGCAATGGGCTAGAGTGTGTAAAACTCTAAAATGAATTATGAAAGTAAATACAGAGGTAATGTATTATTATCAATATTCATAACATACATCTCATTCATAATGAAAGTATGGCCCTTAAGTTATTCATAACATCGAACATCAAAAGTTCTCTTATGAACAACCTTCTTGCAAGATACCTTATGCAATGGACTAGAGTGTATGAAACTCCAAAAATGAATTATGAAAATAAATACATAGGTAATACACCGATGGAAGGTATAGTAACATTTACTATATTCCCAGCGCGTATCTGAACCTCACTCCGACAAGTCTTTTAGGCCGTAGTAGTTCTTGCATCGAGTCGCAACATAATGCAATCGAGCGGGTATCTCTGTGATCAACTCACAATACCCAAGAATCAGTGATTAACATGTTTAATCATAATTCTCAAGAATTATTTATTTTGACCAGCCTTTCTATACATCAATAGCTTGTATGACATTCATACATGAGCTGGACATTCCAGTCTTCTCTCTTTTTGCCTTTATACTTTTAACAGTTTAACTTTCAGTATTTCTCCTACTCTCAGAAGAAGCACTCAACTTAAGAGTGGCGTTAGCCCCGAACTTCCTAGGTGTGTAAGTCATACTAACACCCTTTGGACATTTCCTTTCTCTTTAAGTTGTTTGTTTTATTCACCTTCATCATTTGATAGGCGTTCTTCTGGATCCCTCTTGTATTAGTCAAATGCATAGTAAACACTTTTACTAATAGTTTGCAAAACAAACATTGCTTTGGATATCACATATATTTTAGCCTTTGTTTGTGTCTGAAAATGATTTTCAGTTCCATGAATATCACATAGCTATCCCAAACTTTTGAAGTTCGGGTCTCATGGAAGCAAACATATTGCACTTGACCGTAACGGAATTCTAGCTTTTGGATCAAAGGACGAGAGTCACATTATCCATAGCATTAGCGGGAGAATACCGAAAGCATGCGATAGGACAAAATCCTTCTCGGCACTCTTGAGGACAATCCTCATATTATGTTACCAACCGTAAAGTTTTAACCAGATATTTAACAACTTATTCAATTTTAACAGGGAAGGTGGAAACGCGAGCCATTCTTCTACAACTATTATACAAATCACACTTAGACAGTGTCCATAATTAATTGCACTGAGAATTAAACAAGTTAATTCTACGATGTGCTCCCACTCAAATCAATATCTCTCATAATTGATTTTGAGTGATTCAAGATCCGCATTTCAATTCAACGCCATTGATGGGAACATCACTGATGACGGGAACTTCAATCGGTAGGCCAACTTGTCGATCACATCTCTATGTGACTCTTGTTCATCTTTCGATGCGCGTGTTCCGAGCTCATGACTTTCATGCCAGAACGTCAAGACAACCAAGTGATCTCGCTGCGGAGTATCAACTCACCCGCCTCACACTTCTCTAATCGTTTGTACTCATGGAAACATGACGCACTCCGAGAAGATAGGTACCGTGACGGTGCTACACTTGGGAGAACACTAACTACTTGATATTTTTGTGAGAGATCACCCTAATAAAAGCGACTACCGCGCAATCAAAAAGGGTGCATCATAAGGGATAAACATTTTAGGCAATTCATAATAGCATGATATGGTATAGCCCTTTCTGACGGAGAAGTCTTGTATTTCTTCGTCTTCGGCATTCGGGTTGGTGTTCACCTTCGCGAAGTTTGCCACCACCTTGTCGATGCACAAGATAATATTGCTATCTCTATAGCTAATAAAATAAGTGCATTACATAAGGTTGACACGCAGGTCATTAAAGTGACAATCATATGGCTCCAGCCATCATGCCGAATCATGACACGCAGGTCATGTTAATTTACATTATATAATCATCTCATACATAATCAAATTATTACGAGCACTGCTATACCACATCACATGCACATCTTATGTCATCCTGCAAAACCAAGTTAGACGCCTCTAATCGGTTCATACAAAATTTTATTTTACGTGGCTTCTAAGGTTTGGAAGCAAACCGAAGCTACGAACGTCCATCATCAAGTATGATTATTCAAGTTGCTAGATTAACTTTACGGGGTGTATGAAACACGAGATAATAAAATCTCGAGCCCCATACTGCACTTCGTCATACGCATGACCCCCGTGCGAAATTTCATCTTTCTCTCCAACTATGGTGGAATTCAACGAACTGTTAGCACTTCGTTGATCAATCAGGATCGTGGATTGCCAGAACTTTGAAACTCCACCATGCTGTTATCAAGATCAGAAATATGCAAATTCCAGGGAAGCAACAAGAACATCGGGTAACAGATTTCATCTGCTACCCGCACAAATAATTTTCAGTAATAGAACTCATCTACTAAAATTTATATTGTGCAATACCCATACATCTCTATGTATTCTAGATCGTAACCTGCATCTACGCATAGCACGGCTCATGATGCCACTGTAGGGGAACACAGCAGAAAACAAAAAAAATCGACCTACGCACCAGCCCAGGACCACTAGGAGACTGCATACAAGGTTTGATCTTTTCGTTACCGACTCGTAGCGCAGCGGAAGTAGAGTCGATGATGATCGGCGGTGCAGATCCCCGCAGCTAGGATTTACAACCTCCCAACCGCGAGAATGTTCTCCCTTGTCTGCTCGTCAGACAGCCCTCGGGAGGCGGTCAGACAGTCCCTCGGACGGTGTCACGGACAGCCCTTCGGGAGGACCCTCAAAACTCGGACGGTCACTCGGACAGCCCTTTGGGAGGCACTCTCGAACAGCCCCTCGGGCAAAAAGGATCGAACCTACGACCTCTCTACGGGGTTGCACACATACGACGTCAACTATCCGGTAGGGCTTCGCCGTCCAGAACTAGTTCCCACCGGAACCCAGACAGCCTTTCGGCTCTACGAAACTATTTCGTGGAAGGGAGAGAGAAAGCCAGATCATGCATGGCATGTGTATGAGAACTCATGAGAGAACTTGGAGTGAGTGTGGAGAGCTCCTCTCCACCCCTATTTATAAGAAAACCAAGGGGTAGGAATGGTACACAAAAAATACCAAAATACCCACACTTTATGTCACACATAAAGGTCATAAAGGGCATAAAAGGAAGGCAAGTGGAGTAGCTCCACATGGCTGCCATCCCTTGGTGGTACCCCCAAAAGGGGTTCCTTAGTCTTTTGGGAAAAAGCCCTAAAAGGTGGCTTTCCATAAAGTAACCCAAAAAGCACTTTCACTATTCACGGAAGCATTTTTCCGCGACCGTTAAATCTGAAAATATTTCTGTAGGTCTCAGAACATTTCCAGTACCCACTAAAATAATTTTGGGCGTGTTCCGAAACAATTCCGGATTAGTGATTTTCATCTGCGAAAAGCAAACAAAGCGGTTCCGGCAGCTCCAGAACATTTACAGGTTTTTTCTCCGAAAAATCCCAGAAGTTCTCAGAACAATTCTGGCACCCTCCAAGAATTTCCAGGCGTGTGCCGTAACCAATTTGACTTAATGGTATACCCTGAAACAACTTTTCAGTTTTACCGAAACTATTCCGGTGTTCTCTCTCCGGAACTTTTCCGATGTCTCCAAAACTTTTCCGGTGACTTTCTCTCAGACTCCCTGTCTAGTATTCAGTAGATAGATGACCCTTAAGCATGTGACCCTATAGGTTCGGTGAAGTATAGACATGACCGGAACACTTTCCGATAAATGATCAACATCGGAGCCATGGACACCCATATTGACCCCTATACCCACACGAATAAATATTCGAGTGAACCTCCAGTTGCCGTGTCCTATTCCTGTTGCTTCACGATATGTTGCAAATACTTGAGGTGAGAATGATCGGCATCCCCGTGGATCAACACTTGTCCACAATGCCAGTTACCTCTACCGGTTTTGTTCTCTTTTCTTATTTCCGTGTTCCGGCATCCCTGTGATCAAATCACATTGTGTCTGGCCAGACGATGGTGGATACCGTAACACCGAGAGGGCCCAGAGATATCTCTCCATCATCAGAGGAGCAAATCCCAATCTTGAGCTATCAAGTCCCTTGTCATACTTTCCCATGAACCCGTAAGCCGCCGTAATAGCCACCCAGTTACGGATGACGTTTAACAAATCCCAAAGTCCATGAATCAAGCATGAAGGAACTGGATACTCTCATGGTCTAAGGAATTATGCAAACATTAACTTTCTCGGTGTTATTAGCCATTAACTTGTGACGAATGTATCTCATAGCATAACATCAATTCCGGTCGATTCAACACAAGTGTTCTCCTAACATTGTGCCCTCAAAGTTGCCGGCATAGTCATGCCCATGATCAGGAAAACAGAACCATCAAGCAACACTTGAGCTAGTCTTAGAGGCCAGACTAGGAATACATTTCACCGTTTATTATTCCACACGTGCATATGAGTTTCCCTCCGAGCCTCGTGGTTATTGCAGACTCGAGAACCATAGCAGTTATAGCACGGAATATAAACTTAATTACGAACATGGGGATAAATAATAACATTTATTATTGCCTCTAGGGCATATCTCCTACAAAAACATAAAAACACAATCATAACAGTTGCATAATTTGTTGGGGAACGGAGCATGAATTTCAAAAAAATTCCTACGCTCACGCAAGATCTATCCATGGAGATGCATCGCTACGAGAGGGGAGAGTGTGTCTACGTACCCTCGTAGACCGTTAGCGGAAGCATCTCACAACGCGGTTGATGTAGTCGAACAATCCTTCGAGCTCCACCGATCGAGTACCGAACGTACGGCACCTCCGAGTTCTACACACGTGCAGCTTGGTGACGATCCTCGCCTTCTTGATCCAGCAAGACGTCGAGGAAGTAGATGAGTTCCGTCAGCACGACGGCGTGGCGACGGTGACGGTGAAGTGATTCCGGCATGGCTTCGCCTAAGCTCTCCGAAAATATGACCGAGGTGGAAAACGGAGATCGGGGCACCGCACACGGCTATGGGACAATTGTCTTGTGTGTTCTAGGGTGCCCCCTTGCCTCTGTATATAAAGGAGGAGAGGAGGAGGCCGGCCGGCCCCTGTAGGGCGCGCCAAGAGAGAGGAGTCCTACTAGGACTCCAAGTCCTAGTAGGATTCCACTTGGTGGAAGGGGGAAGAAGGAAGGAGAGGGAGAGAGAAAGGAAAGAGGGGGCTGCGCCCCCTCCCCTTGTCAAATTCTCTTTGGGCAAGGGGGGCGCGCGCCTCCTCACGTGGCCTGCCTCTCTTTTTCCCGTATGGCCCAAAAAGGCCCATTACTTCTCCCGGTGAATTCCCGTAACTCCCCGGTACTCCGAAAAATACCCGAATCACTCGGAACCTTTCCGATGTCCGAATATAGCCTTCCAATATATGAATCTTTACCTCTCGACCATTTCGAGACTCCTCGTCATGTCCGTGATCTCATCCGGGACTCCGAACAACATTCGGTCACCAATCACATAACTCATATAATACTATATCGTCATCGAACCTTAAGTGTGCGGACCCTACGGGTTCGGGAAGATGTAGACATGACCGAGACGACTCTCTGGTCAATAACCAACAGCGGAACCTGGATGCTCATATTGGTTCCTACATATTCCACGAAGATCTTTATCGGTGAACCTCATATGTCAACATACGTTGTTCCCTTTTGTCCGGCGGTATGTTACTTGCCCGAGATTCGATCGTCGGTGTCTAATACCTAGTTCAATCTCGTTACCGGAAAGTCTCTTTTCTCGTTCCGTAATACATCATCTTGCAACTAACTCTTTAGTCACGGTGCTTGCAAGGCTTCTATGATGCTGTATTACCGAGAGGGCCCAGAGATACCTCTCCGATAGTCGGAGTGACAAATCCCAATCTCGATCCATGCCAACTCAACAAACACTTTCGGAGATACCTGTAGTGCACCTTTATAATCACCCAGTTACGTTGTGACGTTTGATACACCCAAAGTATTCCTACGGTATCCGGGAGTTGCATGATCTCATGGTCAGAGGAACGTGTATTTGACATAGTGAAAGCAATAGCAATAAACTGAACGATCATTTGCTATGCTAACGGTTGGGTCAAGTCCATCACATCATTCTCCTAATGATGTGATCCCATTATCAAATGACAACTCATGTCCATGGTCAGGAAATCTTGACCATCTTTTGATCAACGAGCTAGTCTAGTAGAGGCTTACTAGGGACTTAGTAATTTGTCTATTATCCACACATGTATTAAGTTTCCGGTCAATACAATTCTAGCATGAATAATAAACCATTATCATGAACGGAGAAATATGATAATAAACACTTTATTAATTGCCTCTAGGGCATATTTCCAACAGTCTCCCACTTGCACTAGAGTCAATAATCTAGTTTACATCTCCATGTAATTAACATCCAATCAGTTCTAGGGCTGATCATGTTTTGCTTGTGAGAGAGGTTTTAGTCAACGGGTCTGCAATATTCAGATCCGTGTGTTCTTGGCAAATCTCTATGTCATATGTAGATGCTGCTACCACACTCTGCTTGGAGCTACTCCAAAACCGACTGTCCCACTTTACGTATCCGGTCTGAGACTCATAGTCTTCCGGATCGGTGTTTAAAGCTTGCATCGACGTAACCCTTTACGACGAACTCTTTATCACCTCTATTCCCGAGAAATTCTTCCTTAGTCCTTTTTAGGTACTTCAGGATATTCTTGACCGCTGTCCAGTGATCTACTCCTGGATCACTTTGGTACCTTCCCACCAAGCTAATAGCGAGGCATACATCAGGTCTAGTACACAGCATGGCATACAAAATAGAGCCTATGGCTGAGGCATAGGGGATGACACTCATCTTCTCTTTGTCTTCTGCCGTGGTCGGGCTTTGAGTCTTACTCAATCTCACACCTTGCAATACAGGCAAGAACCCTTTCTTTGACTGATCCATTTTGAACTTCTTCAAAATCTTGTCAAGATATGTGCTTCGTGAAAGTCCTATGAGGCGTCTCAATCTATCTCTATAGATTTTGATGCCTAACATGTAAAACAACCTTTACCTAGATTTTCAAGTCTTACTCCACTTCACACCAGGCAAGAACTCATTTCTTTGACTTGATTCTATTTTGAACTTCTTCAAAAAACTCATCAAGATGTGTGAACTTTTATCAAGCGTTTTGATCTATCTCCATAGATCTCGATGCCCAATCTGTGGATAACTCAAAAACAGGTTTTTATTGAAAACCTCCTTTCAATTCTTTATGCTTTCCAGAAATTCTACATCATTTCCAATCAACAATATGTCATCCACATATACTATTAGAAATGCTATAGAGCTCCCACTCACTTTCTTGTAAATACAAGTTTCTCCATAAACTTGTATAAACACAAACGCTTTGATCACTTCATCAAAGCGAGTATTCCAGCTCCGAGATGCTTGCACCAGTCCATAGATGGATCGCTGGAGCTTGCATATTTTGTTAGCGCCTTTAGGATCGACAAAACCTTCTGGCTGTATCATATACAATTCTTCCTTAAGGAATCCGTAAAGGAATGCCGTTTTGACGTCCATTTGCCAGATTTCATAATCATAAAATGCGGCAATTGCTAACATAATTCTGACAGACTTTAGCATCGCTACGGGTGAGAAAGTCTCATCATAGTTGAAAGAACATGTGCTGCCCCCATGTTTAGTTTTGGTAATTGATGACAATCTCTATGGACTAATGGTTGCCTTGAGTTATATTTGAAGGGTTTGTCCATAGGCATTGCTTGAAGACCATTTGTTGGTTTCAAGGTTATTAGAAGAAGAATATGTGTTGACCAAGGTGCTATTCAAGGATTTATCCAAAGATTGGTCATGTGAGTGTTGAGCCTATTGCAAAGCATGTCTTGAAGAAGAAGATTCAAGACATCATCCTAAGGAAGAGAGTTGGAAAGATTCAAGGTTGATCAAGACTAAATATGAAGAGTGATTCAAGTTGATCAACACACAAAGCGTAGAAGATGTACCGAGTGGGATCAAGTGATCTCACGGTATGGTAAGCATTGTCCATTACGCTTTGTGTACTAACCCATGTTCTATGCGAGAGTTCTATGTGGGGTTAGGTATGTTTCCATGGGCTTGCGTCAAGAGGAAGATCTCATTCAACCCATGGAGGATGACATCAAGTGGTGATCGTCATCAAGATTGCGGTGTGCAAGTTCAAGTGGAGCATCATGAAGAGATCAGATGCTTGAAGCTTGCCGTCCATTGTGGTGACAATGGACTTGTGAAGATGTGCCGAAGAGTGGCTCACCCATAGTGGAGTATGGGGGAGCAATCTACTAGTCTTCATCGAGCCGGCGCAATCAAGGAAGGTGGTCCAACTTGAGGAGGTCAAGATCGTCATCATCTAGATCAAGTGGACTTTGCGCAAGGCAAAGGTTTGCCCTTGATAGGTTTTCTATTTTACCGATCTCATGGTAGTAGTTGGGAGACCGGATTATAGGATCGATAGTCGTACTATCAAGGGGGGCTCTCAAGTGAGTAGCTTTATCGTATCTTCGTAGAGAGCTCAAACCATTGCATCCTTGCATCATCTTTCTTGGTTCGTGTTTGGTGTTTCTCTTTGTGAGTTTTTGAGCTTATGGTCATCTTCATGACAAGCTCGAGTTCATCGAAAACGGAGTTCATATATGCATCTTCTATGATGTTTCGATGTTGGAGTTTATGCCGGTTCTTCATTCATAGAGGTTTCTCATCTCTATATGTTAGGCATATCTCCCCTGTCGCTGTTGGATAGTATTTGTCGTCATCTATCCAACAAGCTTGAGTTTGCTCAATTCGGAGCTCATTTGCAGAAGTTGTGGCAGTTCAGGTTTTATTGTATTCTCTGTTGCTCTCTGTGCGGTAGTACCGCTCTGTTCAGCGGTAGTACCGCTTGTGCGGTAGTACCGCTCTCAAGCGCGGTAGTACCGCTGGCTTGCGAGCTTTCCCGACAAGTCCTTGCCGGGAGCGGGTCTTGCCGGGACCGCAGCTTCTCTGGGCAGTTTTCCTGTCACCCAAGTAGTAGTACCGCTCGGTACCACGGTAGTACCGCTGTGGTCTACCGCAGCGTGTACCGCTTGGGGGTATTTCTTCTGGTATCGTTTTCTGTTAAACGGTAGTAGTGCGGCAGTAGTGCGGTTGTACCGCTCAGGGCGGTAGTACCGCTCTGCTGGGCGGTAGTACCGCTTGGTGCGGTACTTCCGCCCTCCACTACCGCTGCTACTACCGCTTGTTTTTTCGCAGAGTGTGCAAGCTTCTGTTGCTCTTTTCGCTTTAGCGGTAGTACCGCTTGGTTGGAACGGTAGTACCGCTAAGTGCGGCACTACCGCTCCAGTTCCGTGTTCTCGCCTGCTGTTTTTTGAATTACTACCGCCCGAGCGGTAGTACCGCTCTGTGCGGGCTGAGACAGGTAACGGTTGGATTTGGGGGCTCCTTTAAAAGGGGGTCTTCTTCCCCCTTGCCCCCAATGGTTCTTTTATCCCCTTGCAGCTCTCTCTCCTCCATTGTTGACCTTCTAGAGCTTTGCTATCTCTCCATCCCTCCAATGATTCTTGCTCCTTCTTGAGGGAATAGAGAGAGGAGATCTAGATCCATCTTTCCACCAATCACTTTCTCCTCTATGTGAGGGAAACCTTGTGGATCTAGATCTTGGAGTTCTTGGTGTTCTCCTTGTTCTTCCTCTCACTTTCCTCCATAGCTTTTGTTGCTTTGGTGGGATTTGAGAGAGAGGGACTTGAGCACTTCGTGTGTTCTTGCCATTGCATTAGTTGCATCGGTTTGAGTTCTCCACGGTGATACGTGGAAGTTAGTAGTTGAGAAGCTTATTACTCTTGGGTGTTTGAGCACCCTAGAGCTTGTTCCTCTTGGGTGCTTTGGCGCCCTAGACGGTTGGTGGTGCCTCGGAGCTCAATCATTGTGGTGTAAAGCTCCGGGCAAGCGTCGGGGTCTCCAATTAGGTTGTGGAGATTGCCCCGAGCAATTTGACGGGTACCGGTGACCGCCCCCAAGGGTTGCCAAAGTGTACGGGTTCGGTGACCGCCCTCAAGGGTTGCCATTTGTACGGGTTCGGTGACCGCCCTCAAGGGTCCCTTAGTGGAATCACGGCACCTTGCATTGTGCGAGGGTGTGAGGAGAATACGGTGGCCCTAGTGGCATTGTTGGGGAGCATTGTGCCTCCACACCGCTCTAACGGAGATTAGCATCCGCAAGGGTGTGAACTTCGGGATACATCGTCGTCTCCGCGTGCCTCAGTTATCTCTTACCCGAGCCCTTTACTTATGCACCTTACTTTGTGATAGCCATATTGTTTCTTGTTATATATCTTGCTATCACTTAGTTGTTTATCTTGCTTAGCATAAGTTGTTGGTGCACATAGGTGAGCCTAGTCGATTTAGGTTTTGTGCTTGACAAATTAAACACTAGTTTTATTCCGCATTTGTTCAAGCCTAAACCGTAATTATTTTAAAGCGCCTATTCACCCCCCCCCCTCTAGGCGACATCCACGATCTTTCAGTAGTCAACTCCTTGAACTTGGTGATAACCTTTAGTAACAAGTCGAGCTTTATAGACGGTGATATTACCATCAGCATCCGTCTTCTTATTAAAGATCCATTTATTTTCAATAGCTCACCGTTCATCGGGCAAGTCTACCAAAGTCCACACTTTGTTCTCATACATGGATCCAATCTCGGATTTCATGGCCTCAAGCCATTTGTCGGAATCCGGGCTTGCCATCGCTTCTTCATAGTTCGAAGGTTCATCGTTGTCTAGCAACATGTCCTCCAAGACTGGATTTCCGTACCACTCTGGTGCGGAATGTATCCTGGTTGACCTTCGAAGTTCAGTAACAACTTGATCCGAAGTTTCATGATCATCATCATTAACTTCTTCTCTGGTCTGTGTCGATGTCACAGAAATTTCTTTCTGTGGAGTACTACTATCCAGAGGAGGTACAATTACCTCATCAAGTTCTACTTTCCTCCCACTCACTTCTTTCGAGAGAAACTCCTTCTCTAGAAAGGATCCATTCTTTAGCAACGAAAACTTTGCCTTCGGATCTGTGGTAGAAGGTGTACCCAACGGTCTCTTTTGGGTATCCTATGAAGACGCACGTATCCGCTTTGGGTTCGAGCTTATCTGGCTAAAGCCTTTTGACATAAGCATCGCATCCCCAAACTTTCAGAAACGACATCTTAGGTTTCTTTGCAAACCACAGTTCATACGGTGTCATCTCAACGGATTTAGACGGTGCCCTTGTTTAAAGTGAATGCAGTTGTCTCTAATGCATAACCCCAAAATGATAGTGGCAAATCAGTAAGAGACATCATAGAACGCACCATATCCAATAGAGTACGATTACGATGTTCGGACACACCATTACGCTGTGGTGTTCCATGTGGCGTGAGCTGTGAAACAATTCCACATTGTCTTAAGTGATTGCCAAACTCGTAACTCAAATATTGTCCTCCACGATCAGATCGTAAGAACTTTATTTTCTTGTTACGATGGTTCTCTACTTCACTCTGAAATTCTTTGAACTTTTCAAATGTTTCAGATTTAAGCTTCATCAAGTAGACATAACCATATCTACTCAAATCATCAGTGAACGTGAAACATAACGATATCCACCGCGCGCCTCAACACTCATCGGACCGCATACATCGGTATGTATTATTTCCAATAAGTTGGTTGCTCGCTCCATTGTTCCGGAGAACGGAGGTTTAGTCATCTTGCCAATAAGGCACGGTTCACATGTCTCAAATGATTCATAATCAAGAGATTCCAAAAACCCATCTGCATGGAGTTTCTTCATGTGTTTAATACTGATATGACCTAAGCGGCAGTGCCACAAATATGTGGTACTATCATTATCTTTTGGCATTCATTTTATGAACATATGTATTACTACGATCAAGATTCCATAAACCTTTCATTTTAAGTGCATGATCATCAATGATATTATCCAAATAAATAGAATAACAATTATTCTCTGAAATTGAATAACCGTCTTGCAATAAACACTATCAGATATAATGTTCATGCTTAACGCAAGCACCAAATAACAATTATTTAGGTTCATCACTAATCCTGAAGGTAGAGAGAGCGTGGCGATGGTGATCACATCAACCTTGGAGACACTTCCAATGCACATCGTCACCTCGTTCTTAGCTAGCCCTCGTTTATTCCGAAGCTCCATGTTTCAAGTTGTAAGCAACTGAACAAGTATCAAATACCCAGGTGCTCCTACGAGTACTAGTAAGGTACATATCAATAACATGTATATCAAATATCTTTGTTGACATTGTCAGTCTTATTATCTGCCAGTTACTTTGGGGAAGTTCCGCTCCCTGTGACATTTCCCTTTGCAATGGGAGCACTAAGTCTCGGGTTTGGTTCAGCCTTGGGTTTCTTCGCGTGAGCGGGAACTGTTTTACCGTTCTTCTTGAAGTTCCCTTTTCTTTCCCTTGCCCTTCTTGAAACTAGTGGTCTTATTAACCATCAACACTTGATGCTCCCTTTTTTTTATTTCTACATCCGCAGATTGTAGCATCGCGAATAGCTTAAGGATCTTCTATCCCTTGCATGTTTATAGTTCATCACGAAGATCCAGTAGCTTAGTGATAGTGACTAGAGAACTCTATCAATCACCACTTTATTCGGAAGTCTAACTCCCACTTGATTCAAGTGTTTGAAGTACTCAAACATTCTGAGTACATGCTCACTAACGGAGCTGTTCTCCTCCATCTTGTAGCTATAGAACTTGTTGAAGGTGTCATACCTCTCGACCCGGGTGTGAGCTTGAAAAACAAATTTTCAGCTCTTGGAACATCTCATATGCTCCGTGTTGCTCAAAACATATTTGGAGCTCCGGTTCTAAGCCGTAAAGTATGGCGCACTGAACTATCGAGTAGTCATCTTTTCTTGTCTGCCAGACGTTCATAACGTCCTCAGACGAAGCCATAGGGGTATTTCACTGAGCGGTGCATTAAGGACATAAGCCTTCTGTGCAGCAGTGAGGACAATCCTCAGATCACGGACCTAGTCCGCATAGTTGCTTCCATCAACTTTCAACTTCGTTTTCTCTAGGAACATAATAAAAACAGGGGAACTACAGCGCGGTCTATGGATCTACAACATAAATTTGCTAAGACAAGTAAGACTATGTTCATGACAATTGAAGTTCAATTAATCAAATTACTTAAGAACTCCCACTTAGATTAACATCCCTCAAGTTGTCTAAGTGTAACATGATCCACATCAACTAAACCACGTCCGATCATCACGTGAGGTGGATTAGTTATCAATGGTGAACATCTTTCATGTTGATCATATCTACTATGTGACTCATGTTCGACCTTTCGGTCTCTTGTGTTCCGAGGCCATGTCTGTGCATGCTAGGTTCGTCAAGTTTAACCCAAGTATTCTGCGTGTGTAAAACTGGCTTACACCCGTTGTATGCGAACGAAAGAATCCATCACACCCGATCATCACGTGGTGCTTAGAAGCGTCGAACCTTCGCAACGGTGCATACTAGGGGAGAACACTTATCTTGAAATTTAGTGAAGGGATCATCTTATAATGCTACCGTCGTCCTAAGCAAAATAAGATGCATAAAAGGATTAACATCACATGCAATTCAATATATGTGACATGATATGGCCATCATCGTCTTGTGCTTTTGATCTCCATCAGCAAAGCACCGTCATGATCTCCATCGTCACCGGATTGACACCATGATCTCCATCGTAGCGTCGTGACACCTTGATCTCCATCGCAGCGTCGTGGTCGTCTCGCCGGCTATTGCTACTACTACTACTGCTAACTCATAGCGGTAAAGAAAAGCAATTACATAGCGTTGGCATTGCATACAATAAAGAGACAACCATAAGGCTCCTGATGGTTGCCTGATAACTTACAAAACATGATCATCTCATACAACAACTTATATCACATCATGTCTTGACCATATCACATCACCAGCATACCCTGCAAAAACAAGTTAGACGTCCTCTACTTTGTTGTTGCAAGTTTTACGTGGATGCTACGGGTTTGCAAGAACCGTTCTTACCTACGCAAAACCACAACGTGGTGTAGTGATTGCTTTTTGATCTTCTAAAAGAACCCTCTTCATTGAAACCGATTCAACTAAAGTGAGAGAGACAGACACCCGCCAGTCACCTTTATGCAACGAGTGCACTTAGCGGTGAAACCTGTCTCGCGTAAGCGTACGCGTAATGTCGGTCCGGGCCGCTTCATCTCACAATACCGCCGAATCAAGTAACAACTAGTAATGGCAAGCAATATGTATACACCCACGCCCACAACTCACTTGTGTTCTACTCGTGCAAAACACATCTACGCATAGACCTGGCTCGGATGCCACTGTTGGGGAACGGAGCATGAATTTCAAAAACATTCCTACGCTCACGCAAGATCTATCCATGGAGATGCATCGCTACGAGAGGGGAGAGTGTGTCTACGTACCCTCGTAGACCGTTAGCGGAAGCGTCTCACAACGCGGTTGATGTAGTCGAACAATCCTTCGAGCTCCACCGATCGAGTACCGAACGTACGGCACCTCCGAGTTCTACACACGTGCAGCTTGGTGACGATCCTCGCCTTCTTGATCCAGCAAGACGTCGAGGAAGTAGATGAGTTCCGTCAGCACGACGGCGTGGCGACGGTGACGGTGAAGTGATTCCGGCATGGCTTCGCCTAAGCTCTCCGAAAATATGACCGAGGTGGAAAACGGAGATCGGGGCACCGCACACAGCTATGGGACAATTGTCTTGTGTGTTCTAGGGTGCCCCCTTGCCTCCGTATATAAAGGAGGAGAGGAGGAGGCCGCCCGGCCCCTGTAGGGCGCGCCAAGAGAGAGGAGTCCTACTAGGACTCCAAGTCCTAGTAGGATTCCACTTGGTGGAAGGGGGAAGAAGGAAGGAGAGCGAGAGAGAAAGGAAAGAGGGGGCTGCGCCCCCTCCCCTAGTCAAATTCGGTTTGGGCAAGGGGGGGCGCGCGCCTCCTCACGTGGCCTGCCTCTCTTTTTCCCGTATGGCCCAAAAAGGCCCATTACTTCTCCCGGTGAATTCCCGTAACTCCCCGGTACTCCGAAAAATACCCGAATCACTCGGAACCTTTCCGATGTCCGAATATAGCCTTCCAATATATGAATCTTTACCTCTCGACCATTTCAAGACTCCTCATCATGTCCGTGATCTCATCCGGGACTCCGAACAACATTCGGTCACCAATCACATAACTCATATAATACTATATCGTCATCGAACCTTAAGTGTGCGGACCCTACGGGTTCGGGAATGATGTAGACATGACCGAGACGACTCTCTGGTCAATAACCAACAGCGGAACCTGGATGCTCATATTGGTTCCTACATATTCCACGAAGATCTTTATCGGTGAACCTCATATGTCAACATACGTTGTTCCCTTTTGTCCGGCGGTATGTTACTTGCCCGAGATTCGATCGTCGGTATCTAATACCTAGTTCAATCTCGTTACCGGAAAGTCTCTTTACTCGTTCCGTAATACATCATCTTGCAACTAACTCTTTAGTCACGGTGCTTGCAAGGCTTCTGTGATGCTGTATTACCGAGAGGGCCCAGAGATACCTCTCCGATAGTCGGAGTGATAAATCCCAATCTCGATCCATGCCAACTCAACAAACACTTTCGGAGATACCTGTAGTGCACCTTTATAATCACCCAGTTACGTTGTGACGTTTGATACACCCAAAGTATTCCTACGGTATCCGGGAGTTGCATGATCTCATGGTCAGAGGAACGTGTATTTGACATAGTGAAAGCAATAGCAATAAACTGAACGATCATTTGCTATGCTAACGGTTGGGTCAAGTCCATCACATCATTCTCCTAATGATGTGATCCCATTATCAAATGACAACTCATGTCCATGGTCAGGAAATCTTGACCATCTTTTGATCAACGAGCTAGTCTAGTAGAGGCTTACTAGGGACTTAGTAATTTGTCTATTATCCACACATGTATTAAGTTTCCGGTCAATACAATTCTAGCATGAATAATAAACCATTATCATGAACGGAGAAATATGATAATAAACACTTTATTAATTGCCTCTAGGGCATATTTCCAACATAATTGTGTAAACACACAAGAACAGAAACAAAAAGTAAAAATTTATTTTATTCATTGGTTTGCCTCCCAACAAGCGCTATTGTTTTATGCCCCGAGCTAGGCATAATGCATAGTTTCAAGTAAAGTCATCCTTCAAGTTGATTCCATATGTGGCCCTCATAATGGATTCATAGGGTGCTTTAATTCTTTTCCTAGGGAAATGTTCCATCCCTTTCTTTAATGGAAATTGAAATCTTATATTACCTTCTTTCATATCAATAATAGCACCAATAGTTCGTAAGAACGGTCTACCAAGTATTATGGGGCAAGAAGGGTTGCATTCAATGTCAAGTACAATAAAATCAACGGACACATAGTTTCTATTTGCAAGAATAAGAACATCATTAATTCTACCCAATGGCTTTTTAATAGTAGAATCCGCTAAGTGCAAATTAAGAGAACATTCATCTATATTGGTAAAGCCTAGCACATCATAATGCTAACATAATTGAATCATATAACAATCCCTCAACGTGCGACAAAGAATCACTCCAAAGTTCTTATCTAGCGGAGAACATAAGATGAAATTGTTGTAGGGTACGAAACCACCTCAAAGTTATCCTTTCCGATCAATCTATTGAGCCATCCCTATAAGTGTCACAAACAGCCCTAGAGTTCGTACTAAAATAACACCTTATGATACGCATCAACCAACTCTAATGTCACCTAGATACTCCAATGTCACCATAAGTATCCGTGAGTTGATTATTCGATATGCATCAAACAACTTCATATTCATAATATTCAATCCACACAAAGAACTTCAAAGAGTACCCCAAAGTTTCTATTGGAGAAAAGAAGATGAAAACGTGTACCAACCCATATGCCTAGATTACCCCAATGTCACCTCGGGAATCCGCAAGTTGATTACCAAAACATACATCAAGTGACTCAATAGAATACCCCATTGTCACCACGGGTATCCATATACAAGACATACATCAAGTGTTCTCAAATCTGAAATATTCAATCCGACAATAACGAAACCTCAAAGGGAAAGACTCAATTCATCACAAGAAGATAGAGAGGGAAGAAACACCATATGATCCAACTATATTAACAAAGCTCGCGATACATCAAGATCGTGCCAAATCAAGAACACGAGAGAGAGAGAGAGATCAAACACATAGCTACTGGTACATACCCTCAGCCCCGAGGGTGAACTACTCCCTCCTCGTAATGGAGACCGCCGGGATGATGAAGATGGCCTCCGGTGATGATTTCCCCCTCTGGCAGGGTACTAGAACAGGGCTCCATATGGTATTTCTTCGGTACAGAGGCTTGCGGCGGCGATGTAGAAGTTCTAGGTTTATTTCTGGGGGTTTCTCTATTTATAGGATTTTTCAGCGTTGGAATCACGCGAAAAGGAGCTACGAGGGGCCCTCAAGGCAATAGCACACGACCCCCCCAGGGCGCGCCGTGTTGCATTGTGGCCTCCTCGTGAGGCTTCTGGTCCTTCCACGAAGCTTTGGGGATCTCTTTTGGTCCCAAAAAATCATCAAAAAGTTTCGTCCAATTCCGAGAACTTTTATTTCTGCACAAAAAACAACACCACGGTAGTTCTGCTGAAAACAGCGTGAGTCCGGGTTAGTTCTATTCAAATCATACCAAAACCATATAAAATTTGTTATAAACATGGCATGAATACTTCATAAATTATAGATACGTTGGAGACGTATCAGCATCCCCTAGGTTAATTCATGCTCATCCTCGAGTAGGTAAATGATAAAAGAAATAATTTATGAAGTGTGAATGCTAGCATAGTGCATAAGCTTGATCAATGATAATTCAATCACTTTTTCTAGCATCATTATATATCATAAACAGTAGCTCATTTCTCATAAAACTTCTCATGATCAAGTAGCAATCTATTCACATGTTAAAGTATAAACCATAAACTTTCTTGAAAACTAACAAACTATGGTTTCAGTCATCAAACAATTATAATTCATCTTATTTTCAGGAAGGGTCTATGTCAGAGCTTTGTTTTAGCAAATTCCACATATTCAACTATCATTTAGTCTTCCATGATTGCTGACACTCAAAGCATATTTTTAGAACAAACTGTTTCAGTCAAACACATAGGAAGATAGGGGCTTAACGTTTCGCCTCCCAACTTATTTATCTCAGGGATAATGTCAACAATAATAACTCATGACCACCTATATTCAACTGGATATATGTGCCTGGATTATTCCCTACCACATGATGCTTGTCCACTAGAGAATAAATAGAGCGGAATAGGGATGAACATTACTGACTCTTGCATAAAAGTAAATACAGAAAAGTAAATACAGAAAAATAAAAGATAGGCCCTTCACAAAAGGAAGCAGAGGTTGTCATGCGCTTTTTATTTCTGGATGTGCAAGCTCTTAATGGAAAGGAACGTCACTTTATATTGCCCCTTGTGATAGCAACCTTTATTATGCAGTCTGTCGCTTTTATTTCTTCACCATCCCAAGTTCGTACAAAGCTTATTTTCCCTTCCAATAAAAGATCATACATATTTAGGAGCAATTTTTATTGCTTTTTGCACCAATGACAACTTACTTGAAGGATCTTATTCAATCCATAGGTAGATATGGTGGACTCTCATGGCAAGAAACTGGGTTTAAGGGTTTTTGGATGCACAAGTAGTATTTCTACTTAGTATGAAGTTTTGGCTAGCAAAAGATCCTAAGCAAACACCACATGTTAGAAGATCCATGACAATATAACTTCTATGTGAATATAAACAAACATAACTCATTACGTTGTCTTCCTTGTCCAACATCAACTACTTGATCAAGCTTGAAAATAATTAATGGGGGCTCACAATCATAGAAGATGTCCAAGATAGTATATTTATATGTGAAATTTCTCTTCCTTCTATATTCTTTCATGAATTGTTCAAGTGACCAATGCTATGTTTGCTAACTTTCAATAAATTTTACCACTTATACTTCTTGTATGTGAAGTCATTACTCCCCATGGGACAAGCATATGAAGCATATATAATTTCATATTTGTGATATTCAATTCATTCAACAATTTACTCAAAGGATATAAGTGAAGCACATAGAGTAGTTTAGTGAATGGGTAGCTATGTGAAGACTCTCTCTCAATAAAGATTTCAGATCCAAGTATTTTATTCAAACAGCAAACAAAATAAAAATAAAAGGATACTCTAAGAATAGCACATATCATGTGAAGAAGTAAAAACTTAGGCTAACCGATAGGTGTTGATGAAGAAAGGTGGGATGCCCATCGGGGCATCCCCAAGCTTAGTTTCTTGAGACTGCTTGGAATGTTATCTTGGGGTGCCTTGGGCATCCCCAAGCTTGAGCTCTTGTGTCTCCTTAATTCCTCTAATATCATGGCTTCTCGTAAATCTTAAGAACTTCATCCACAAAACTCAACAAAAACTCGTGAGATAAGTTAGTATAAATCAACTCAAAACCTTAACATTATCTACTGTAACAAATCACTAAAATTATAGTTAAACATTGCATACTAAATGCCTCTTCATATTTAATACTCCTATCCACAAATATAAACATTAAATAAGCAAACATATGCAAACAATGCAACTATAACCGAAATCTGTCTAAACAGGATAGTCTGTAAAGGGTGAATAAGAATTCATACTTCCCTAACTCCAAAAATTCTGAAAAATTACCGCATGACAGAGAACTCATGAATTATTACTGTGTAAAAATTTCAGATTTTTATCATGTTCTGAATATTCAGGAATATTCTGGACATAACAGAAAACTTTCTGTTTTCAAACAGCAACACATGAACTTGCAAACTGAGCATGGTAAAGGCTATAATTGGCATTTTATTGAACTAAAAGATACCAAACATGATTATTGATAACAAAAATAAAATATCAACAAAATAAAATGACGCTCCAAACAAAACTCATATTATGTGACGAATAAAAATATAGCTCCAAGTAAGGTTACCGATAGTGTTGAAGACGAAAGAGGGGATGCCTTCCGGGGCATCTCCAAGCTTAAACGCTTGAGTATTCCTTGAATATTACCTTGGGGTTCCTTGGGAATCCCCAAGCTTAGGGTCTTGACACTCCTTATTCTCATCATATCGTTATCTGACCCAAAACTTGAGAAGTTCAATCACATAAAACTTAACGGAACTCCGTGAGATAGGTTAGTATGATAAAAATAAATCATCCACTTAGGTACTGTCAAGACAAGATACATAATTGTTATCACATAATTCCTACTGTATTCCATCATTTCCACAATTTATATTACTCAATATAAGCTATGGAAACACTAAAACAAGCAAACTATGCATTGAAAACAGAATCTGTTAAAAATAGAACAGCATGTAGTGAGCGAATTAGAAACCATACTTTTATACCTCCAAAAATTCTAAAAAATTAGGAAAACGTAAACTATTTGTAACCCAATACTGTGTAAAAATTTCAGAATTTTTTCACTCTCCAGTATGGAATAAAAATTCGAGCACTGGACGCAAAAGTTTCTGTTTTTGCACAGAATCAAATCAACAAGTATCCACACTATCCCAAAGGCTTTACTTGGCACATTATTGAAAGAAAACATATAAAACATGATTACTACAGTAGCTTAATCATGTGACCACACAAAAATAGTAGGTATAAATATTGGGTTGTCTCCCAACAAGCGCTTTTCTTTAATGCATTTTTAGCTAGGCATGATGATTTTAATGATGCTCACATAAAAGTAAGGAATTGAAACATACAAGAGAACATCATGAATCACATGACAAACAAATTTAAGTCTAACCCACTTCCTATGCATAGGTATTTTGCGAGCAAACAATTTACAGGAGCAAGAATCAACTTGCATAGGAAGGCAAAACAAACATGACTTCAAAACTTTCAACACAAAGAGAGGAAACTTGATGTTGTTGGAATATATATAAGCATATGATCCTCTCTCATAATAATTTTCAGTAGCATCATGAATGAATTCAACAATATAGCTATCACATAAAGCATTTTTTTCATGACCTACGAGCATAGAAATTTTATTACTCTCCACATAAGCAAATTTGTTCTCATCAATAGTAGTGGGAGCAAACTGAACAAAATAACTATCATGAGATACTTGATTGGCATAATCAAATTGAAAATTAAAATCATGATGACAAGTTTCATAGTTATCATTATTATTTATAGCATACATGTCATCACAATAATCATCATAGATAGCAACTTTGTTATCATAGTCAATTGAAACCTCTTCCAAAATAGTGGATTCATCACTAAATAAAGTCATGACCTCTCCAAATCCACTTTTATCATTATTCCAATAAGATTCAACACCCTCCAAAATAGTGGGATCATTATTTCATAAAGTTGACACTCTTCCAAACCCACTTTCATCAATATAATCATCATAAATAGGAGGCATGCTTTCATCATAACAAATTTGCTCATCAAAACTTGGGGGACTAAAAATATCATCTTCATCAAACATAGCATCCCCAAGCTTATGGCTTTGCATATCATTAGCATCATGGATATTCATAGAATTCATACTAACAACATTGCAATCATGCACATCATTCAAGGAACTCACATTAAACATTTTATTAAATTCTTCCTCTAACAATTGAGCACAATTATCGGAATCCTTATTTTCAAGAAAGACATCATATAGATGAAGCATGTTAGGCAACCTCAATTCCATTTTTTTGTTCTCTTTTTATAAACAAAACTAGTGATAAAACAAGAAACTAAAAGATTCAATTGCAAGATCTAAAGATATACCTTCAAGCACTCACCTCCCCGGCAACGGCGCCAGAACAGAGCTTGATGTCTACTACGCAACTTTTATTCTTGTAGACGTTGTTGGGCCTCCAAGTGCAGAGCTTTGCAGGACAGCAGCAAATTTCCCTCAAGTGGATGACCTAAGGTTTATCAATCCGTGGGAGGCATAGGATGAAGATGGTCTCTCTCAAACAACCCTGCAATCAAATACAAGAAATCTCTTGTGTCCCCAACACAACCAATACAATGGTAAATTGTATAGGTGCACTAGTTCGGCAAAGAGATGGTGATACAAGTGTAGTATGGATAGTAGATATAGGTTTTTCTAATCCGAACAATAAAAAACAGCAAGGTAGCAAGTGATAAAACGGATCACAAACGGTATTGCAATGCTTGGAAACAAGGCCTAGGCTTCATACTTTCACTAGTGCAATCTCTCAACAATGCTAACATAATTGAATCATATAACAATCCCTCAACGTGCAAAAAAGAATCACTCCAAAGTTCTTATCTAGCGGAGAACATAAGATGAAATTGTTGTAGGGTACGAAACCACCTCAAAGTTATCCTTTCCGATCAATCTATTGAGCCATCCCTATAAGTGTCACAAACAGCCCTAGAGTTCATACTAAAATAACACCATATGATATGCATCAACCAACTCTAATGTCACCTAGATACTCCAATGTCACCACAAGTATCCGTGAGTTGATTACTCGATATGCATCAAACAACTTCAGATTCATAATATTCAATCCACACAAAGAACTTCAAAGAGTACCCCAAAGTTTCTATCGGAGAAAAGAAGATGAAAACATGTACCAACCCATATGCCTAGATTACCCCAATGTCACCTCGGGAATCCGCAAGTTGATTACCAAAACATACATCAAGTGACTCAATAGAATACCCCATTGTCACCACGGGTATCCACATGCAAGACATACATCAAGTGTTCTCAAATCTGAAATATTCAATCCGACAATAACGAAACTTCAAAGGGAAAGAATCAATTTATCACAAGAAGATAGAGAAGGAAGAAACACCATATGATCCAACTATATTAACAAAGCTTTCGATACATCAAGATCGTGCCAAATCAAGTACACGAGAGAGAGAGAGATCAAACACATAGCTACTGGTACATACCCTCAGCCCCGAGGGTGATCTACTCCCTCCTCGTCATGGAGACCGCCGGGATGATGAAGATGGCCTCCGATGATGATTTCCCCCTCCGGCAGGGTGCCGGAACAGGGCTCCAGATGGTATTTCTTCGGTACAGAGGCTTGCGGTGGCGGCGTAGAAGTTCTAGGTTTATTTCTGGGGGTTTCTCTATTTATAGGATTTTTCAGCGTTGGAATCACGCGAAAAGGAGCTACGAGGGGCCCACAAGGCAACAGCACACGACCCCCCAGGGCGCGCCATGTTGCCTTGTAGCCTCCTCGTGAGGCTTCTAGTCCTTCCACGAAGCTTCGGGGGTCTCTCTTGGTCCAAAAAAATCATCAAAAAGTTTTGTCCAATTCCGAGAACTTTTATTTCTGCACAAAAAACAACACCATGGTAGTTCTGCTAAAAACAGCGTCAGTCCGGGTTAGTTCTATTCAAATCATACCAAAACAATATAAAATTTGTTATAAACATGGCATGAATACTTCATAAATTATAGATACATTGGAGACGTATCAGTCTCCATGACGAGGAGGGAGTAGTTCACCCTCAGGGCTGAGGGTATGTACCAGTAGCTATGTGGTTGATCTCTCTCTCTCGTGTTCTTGATTCGGCATGATCTTGATGTACCGCGAGCTTTGTTAATATAGTTGGATCATATGGTGTTTCTTCCCTCTCTATCTTCTTGTGATGAATTGAGTCTTTCCTTTTGAAGTTTCGTTATTATCGTATTGAATATTTCAGATTTGAGAACACTTGATGTATGTCTTGCATGTGGATACCCATGGTGACAATGGGGTATTCTATTGACTCACTTGATGTATGTTTTGGTGATCAACTCACGGATTCCCGTGACCTTGGGGTAATCTAGGCATAGGGGTTGGTTGCACGTTTTCATCTTCTTTTTCTCCGATAGAAACTTTGGGGTACTCTTTGAAGTTCTTTGTGTGGATTGAATATTATGAACCTGAAGTTGTTTTGATGCATATCAAATAATCAACTCACGGATACTTGTGGTGACATTGGAGTATCTAGGTGACATTAGAGTTGGTTGATGCGTATCATATGGTATTATTTTAGTACGAACTCTAGGGCTGTTTGTGACACTTATAGGGATGGCTCAATAGATTGATCGGAAAGGATAACTTTGAGGTGGTTTCGTACCCTACAACAATTTTATCTTATGTTCTCCGCTAATAGGAACTTTGGAGTGATTCTTTATCACACATTGAGGGATTATTATATGATTCAATTATGCTAGAACTGTTGAGAGATTGCACTAGTGAAAGTATGAACCCTGGGTCTTGTTTTCAAGCATTGCAATAAGGTTTGTGCTCCGTTTTATCACTTGCTACCTTGCTGTTTTTTTTATTTTTCAGATTATAAAAACCTATATCTACTATCCATACTACACTTGTATCACCATCTCTTCGCCAAACTAGTGCACCTATACAATTTACCGTTATATTGGGTGTGTTGGGGACACAAGAGATTTCTTGTATTTGATTGCAGGGTTGTTTTAGAGAGACCATCTTCATGCTACGCCTCCTACGGATTGATAAACCTTAGGTCATCCACTTGAGGGAAATTTGGTACTGTCCTACAAAACTCTGCACTTGCAGGCCCAACAACATCTACAAGAATAAAAGTTGCGTAGTAGACATCAACCCTCACCTCCATCATTCCTCACAGAGCAGAAACAGAGCTCCTACCCAGACAAACATGCTTATCAACTATAATAAAACCATAAACCCCATGTCGCACAAACCTCAAAATCTTGGTAGCGAATAGAGTTTATTGCTTTGAGTGGTGATATCTTGGAATGGGTGGGAAGAAACCAAAAATGTGAGAAAAATGGGCAAAATAAAAATAAAATGGGAGGAAGAAATGGTAAACTCACTAGATGGCGAGTTTATTTGTCCTAAAATGGGGAAAATGAAATAGTAGGAAGAACTAATGTCACTTGCATTGCTATTTCTTTTCTTTCACCCGCTTGACAAGTGGTATGCACACTTACTCTTAGTAGGTTCTTGTGTGCATTTTTTTCATAACTACGTACATTTTTACATGTACTAAACCGTGTATCCTTTCAATCCTCTCTGATATTTCTGGATTGCTAGTTGTTTCTATGCTGCTGACATGTCTATTTCATTAGTTCTCTTCGTACGTACGTGATTTTGATCGGTCTTCTCTGATTTTTTATCTCACCTCCAGTCATTTGTTTTCTTTTTCACACCATGTAATGTGACCGTTCAAGATGGCACATCCAACACTTTCTCCTCCTTCGAAAAATTAAGTAAAAAAGAAACTACAACAAAACATTAGAAGTACCAACAATATCGACACATCAACACGTAGCCCTCTCCTCTGTATCCTCTCCTCCGACCTCTCACAACACCAACATGCCACCCTCTCCACCATGTTGTCTTCCTCGATGTCCATGGGATTCCATGACCCACCGGCCCTAGACAGAGCACCTCCTGCCCTCCCGACTGCGGGATCTAAAGTCCCCACGACTTCCACCTCTGCCTTGGATGGGTGGTTTCAAGGATACAATGTCCCATATTGCACCGTTGGAAAACCCTCTTCTTCCTTCGGAATAACATCACAAGTGAGTAATGACTACATGTTTGATTTCAATCCAACATTTGCAACTAGTAGTGGATGCATAATAATTGATGATAGTACACGCTTTTGAGTATGGATTTAGGAAAGGAGCACATACCTATGAAAAATAAATACCTGCGTCTACACTTTTTTATAAGTATTTAAGAAAACTAGTCTATAGTTCCAATATTTTTATTTTACTTGAGACTGGTCAAAGTTTGCTATCTTTTCTTTTCTTCATCTCAACCGGCGCTACCGCCAACACACAGTCTGCCGCTCGGACAACGCCCTCACTTCCAACACATTCCTCACAAAGTAGAAGCAGAGATCTTACCCAAAACAAACATGCTCAACAACTATAAGAATACCTTAACCCCACATTGCACAAAGCTCGAAATCTTGGGGCGAACATAGTTAACAACTTTGAGTGGTGGTATCTTGGAATGGGTAGGAAGAAGCCTCTAATGTCAAGAAAAATGGGAAAATCAATATAAAATGGGAGGAAGAAACGGTGGCGAGTTTATTCATCCTAAAATGAGAAAAAAAGGAAATGGTTGGAAGAAATGATGTCACATGCATTGCAATTTCCTTTCTTTCACCGTCTTGACAAGTGGTATGCACACTTTCTCTTCCGAGGTCCTTGTGTGTGTTATAATTACATATAATGTTATGTGTACTAAACCGGGTAGCCTTTCAATTCTCTCCTGTTTTTTAGGGCTACTAGTTATTTCTATGCTGCTGACACATCTTTTTCTTCAGTTCTCTTCGTAACATATGTGATTTCAACTGGTCTTCTCCAAAAAAACATCTCATCTCCGGTAACTTTTTCCCCTCTTTCACACCATGTAATGTGACCTTTCTAGAAGGCACATAGACACTTTTTTGCCTTCTACAAATTAAGTAAAAAAAGAAACAATGACAACACATTAGAAGTAATAACAATGGACGGCACATTAACGTGTAGCCCTCTCACCCGCGTCCTCTCCCCGACCTCTCACAACACCAGCACGCCACCCTCTGCACCACGATGTCTTCCTCCATGTCCATGGGAATCAGCGGCCCCATGACTTCCACCTCTGCCTTGGATGGGTGGTTTCATGGATACAACGTCGTCAGTCGCACCATTGGCAAATCCTCTTCTTCCATCATATCAACACTGCATGTGAGTATTGATTTCAATCCAGCATTTACATATACCAGTAGATGCATAATAATTGACGATACTCATCCCTTTTGAGTATGCTTTTAGAAAAAAGCACATACCTATGGAAGAATAATACTTGCATCTAAACTTTTTGGAAGAATAATACTTGCACTCTATACTTCCTTTATTATTATTATTTAACTTTGGACCGATCGATGTTTGTTATCTATTTTTCTTCATCCCCGCCAGCCCTGCTGCTGACATGCCGCCCGCCATCGGTTTGACGGTAGGCAGCGAGAAAGCCCGAGACTCATTGCCGCCCCAACCGTTAGATCCTTGTCATTTTGGACATAGGCACCAATGTTAGCGATGTGGAGTCGTCGTCACAGTAGTTAGTTGGTTGGCCACGCTTCTTCGTGTCATACTCCTCGTGGTCACCTCGAATGCCGGCCCGCCATTGCCTCCTGCGACAGCCACGTTGAAAGGACCACGATGTCGCCTAGAGGGGGTGAATAGGCATTTTAAAATCTTTTACGGATTTGGCTATATCCTAATGCGGAAATAAACTAAGCGGATACTTTTCAAGCACAAATCCTAAATATACTAAGCTCACTAAGTGCACCAACAACTTAGGATAAACAAGATGAGAACAATGAGGATATGAGTAAGCACAAGTAAGTTACACAAACTTACTCAATGTATATCACAAGATATGGAAATGAATAATATACACAACCACAAGTAAGCAATACAAGCTTACACAAATTGTATCACAATATATGGAATTGAATGATACAAGCAAACTCAAGTAAGCACTACAAGCTTACACAAGTTATGTCACAAGATATGGAAATGAATGATACAAGCTAGCAATTCACACTAAGCACAAGATATATCAATAGTACCAAGTATGAATTGCGGAATATAAAGTGAAGGCCTAAATAATCTCTACAAGGGAATAGCCAACACAATATAATGAGGACAACAAGATATAGTGAATGCACGGTCAAGTGACCAAAGTAAACCACAAGTAAGGAGATAGGGTTAGGGATAACCAAAGACACGGAGACGATGATGTATCCCGATGTTCACTTCCTTGGAGGGAAGCTAGTCACCGTTGGAGGGATGGGTGTTACCACGAAGGCACACCAACACCACGAAGGCTCACCCTATTCTCCTTGAGATATCACCACGAAGGCGATTCCCAACCACTAGTGGTAGACCTTGAGGCGGCCTCCAAACCTTCACAAACTTTCCGGGGGACAAATCACAAGTTGATTCCTCACCGGAGCACTCCTACCGCCTAGGAGTCTCCAACCTCCAAGAGTAACAAGACCAAAGGGGAAATGCTCAAGACTTGCTCAAATCACAAATTGCTTTGGTTAAAAGAGAGAGGAGGAGTGGATGTATGCTTGGATGAAATCTCTCTCAAAAACTCTCACAAATCTCTCCGGGATTTAACACAAGAATGCTCAAATCCCTCTCTCTCAAATCCCAACAAAAGCAACTAATTCTATGGAGGGATGGGAGAGGAGAGGAACAATGGAGGAGGTCAACAAATGAACCCTAGATCCATGGGCTAGTTTTCCCTCAAATGTATTGGAGTTTTTAGGCTTGGGGGAGGAGGAGACAGCTCTCAAGAATGGGAAAATTTCAGATGTGGAACCCTAGCTCGTTGGGGAAGAAGGGTACCTTATATAGTGCCCCCACCAAATCTTCCCGTTATGCATAGAAAAACACAGCCCGGAACTTCCGGGCATGCCCGGAACTTCCGGGCTCCCTTTGGAGAATATCAGCGCAACACTCTGGAAAGCCCGGATCTTACCCCGGAACTTCCGGCCCCCGGAACTTCCGGCCCCCGGAACCTCCGGGCATCCCGGAACTTCAGGACCCCGGAACCTCTAGGAAGCCCGGAACTTCCGGACCCTGGAACTTCCAGGTAGCCGGGAACTTCCGGCCCTCCAGATAGTAAAACATGCACAACTTTTTCATACGGACTCCGATTTTGATGATCTTGGGCTCATTTTGAAGCTATGGAAAAACCCCAGGTCCTCACATATATAACCATCCAAGATCAACCAAAATGGAGGATACCAAATATGCAAAGTTTTTATCATATATTTGGGAAACCTATTTGGCTTTGGATTTTCTTTGGTAGATGTATATGCATATTGTATTTGTATTGGATAGGAGTGAAATATGCCTATGTTGGAATATGATGTGAGGAAGTAGAAATAGAAGATGTTGACTTGAGCAAATCTATCACTAACCCTTTTGATCCCCTCTTAATAGTGCGGGATCCCTATAACTCAAGAATCATAAAAGAGCTACACTACATAGCTATCAAGAATCCATTCTTGAGAGTATATGTTTCTTCGGTGGTCATCACTCCACAACACTAACGCCAAAGGAACTAATACCTTTGACTCGAGCCTTTCACTTGAGCTTGATGTTGATGTTTCTTCTTGGCTCAAGTTGAAGGCAAGACATTGGTGGAGTCTTCAAGTAGCTCCCCCATGCACAATGTGGGAAGCTTTGCTTTGTATTCATCTTCACTTGTCCATCATGTGATCATCCACAAGCTTCAAGCATGTAATCCTTCGGGATGGTTATCTTGAACTTGCCCTTGTCAACCATGATCATCAACACTTGATGTCATCCTATCATAGACACTTGAAATCTCTCTCTCGATGCGAGCCCATGAGAATCACCTAACCCTCAAAAACATAGACAACACATAGTATGGGTTAGTACACAAAGCGCAATTGACAAATTCTTACCATACCACAAGATCTCATGTGGCACATGATTTGCACTTGTGTGTTGACCGTCTTTGAATTCAATCTTTGATCTTCATCTTGGTAAATATTTATCTTTGCTCCATGATTAATCTTGATGCACAACTATATGTATATGGCATTCATTCCGAATCCATTCAATCTCCTTCTTGCATCACCCATGGAACAAACCTTCCTATATAACTTGATATCATTGTTTCTTCATAGGAATTGTCATTCATTATCAAGTCTCAATGCATATATTTATGTTGATGGATTTCATCCATCAATTCATCCAGTATTCTTCATGCATTGCAAATGGAACTTTCCTTCAAATATATATCTCAATGCAAACATTAGTCCTTTAGGATTGTCATTTAATTACCAAAACCACACATGGGGACTACATGTACTTTCACACGTCGGGGCCAATGGGCATGCCGAGGCTAGCGAGTTGAAATCTAATTAAGGAAGTAGCGAGTGTCTTCCGGGCAATAGCTTGTGTGCATGCCCTAGATGGGGCTGGAGGACTGTGGCGTCAGCAGGCTATTGGGCATCCTGAACAGCTCCCTTCCCGACATCACTCCCCGCTGCTCGGACGACGTCGTCACCATCATTCCTCATAGAGTAGAAGCAGAGCTCCTACCCAGAACAAACATGCTCATCAACTATAAGAAAACAAATAACCCCGGTGTTGCACAAAGCTCGAAATCCTGGCGGCGAATAGAGTTTACTGCTTTGGTTGCTGGTATCTTGGAATGGGTGGGAAAAAACCACAAATGTCGAGAAAATGGGAGAAATGAAAACAAAATGGGAGGAAGAAACAGTAAAGTCATTAGATGGTGAGTTTATTCATCCTAAAATGGGGATGTGAAATGGTAGGAAGAAATTATGTCACTTTCATTGATATTTCCTTTCTTTCACCAGCATAACAAGTGGTGTGCACACTTTCTCTTCCTAAGTTCAGGTATGCATTTTTACCATAACTAAATACATTGTTACCTGTACAACAACGTAGCATTTCAATTCTCTTTTATTTATGATTTCAGTGCTGCTGACACATATGTTTCTTTAGTTCTCTTTGTACGTAAATGATTTCGACCGGTCTTCTCCGGGTTTTTGCCTCACCTCTAGTCAATTTCTTTTTCTTTTTCACACCTTTTGATGTGACTGTTCAGGAAGGAACATCAAACGCTTTCTCCTCCTTCCGCAAGTTATGTGAAAAAGGAATAACGACAACACATTAGTAGTAGTAACAACGGTGACACATCAACATGTAGCCCTCTCCTCCGCGCAGTGGCGGGGCTACACTAAAACCATTGGGGGGGGCTAAACGTAAATGATAAAGATCTGGGGGGGGCAAAAGGCTAATTTTCCTCTCATCTAGGTCCTTCAAAAAAAATTCTTCAGACTTTTCTTCAAAGCCTCCGTGTCCTCTCTCCCGACCTCTCACATTACCAACATGCTACCCTCTCCACCAGGTTCTCTTCCTCAATGTCCTCGGGAGTCAGTGGCCCATTGGCCCTAGACCAAGCGCTGCTCGCCCTCCTGACTATGGATCTAGAGTCCCCACAGCCTCCACCTTCATCCTTGGATGGGTGGTGTCACGGATACAACGTCACCTATTGCATTGTTGGCAAATCCTCTTCTTCCATTGGAATCAACATTGCAGGTGACGACTACATGTTTGATTTTAATCCAACATTTACAACTACTAGTGGATGCATAATAATTGACGATACTACGCGCTTTTAAGTATGTATTTAGGGAAGGAGCACCTACCTATGGAAGATAAATTGTTGCGTCTACACTTTTTTATGACTATTTAAAAATCCAGTCGGTAGTTCGTTTATTTATATATTTACGTGAGAGTGATCAAAGTTTGCTATCTATTTTATTCTTCATCCCCATCGGTGCCGCCGCCAGTACACCGTCCGCCGCTCAGACGCCACCCTCACCTCCATCATTCCTCACAGAGTTGAAGCAGAGCTCCTGTCTAGAACAAACATGCTCATCAACTATAAGAAAACCATAACCCCATGTTGCACAAAGATCAAAATCTTGACAACGAATATTGTTTATAACTCTGAGTGGTGGTATCTTCGATTTGGTGGGGGGGGGGGGGGGGGGGGAGCTGCAAATGTCGCAAAAATGGGGAAATCAAAAGGAAATGGAAGGAAGAAACGGTGAACTCACTAGATGGAGACTTTATTCAGCCTAAAATGGAAAATAATGGTGGGAAGAAACGATGTCACTTGCATTGTAATTTCCTTTCTTTTCACCGGCTTGACAAATGTTATGCACACTTTCTCTTCTTTGGTCCTTGTGTGCATTATTGGGGAACATACGTTGTTGTGTTATAACTATGTATATTGTTACGTCTACTAATCTGCGTAGCCTTTCAATTCTTTAATTTTTTTTAGGGCTGCTAGTGATTTCACAGTTATGTTAGTTTAGTTCTCTTTGTAATGTATGTGATTTCAGACGGTCTTCTCCGATTTGTTTTCTCACCTCCATTAAAACAAATATTTTTCACACCGCGTAATGTAACCCTTCGAGAAGGCATGTAAAAGCTTTATCTTCCTTTTGCAAATTAAGTTAAAAGAAGAAAAAATGACCACACATTAGCAGTAATAACAATGGCGGATCATCAACACGTACCCCACTCCTCCGCGTCCCATCTCCCGACCTCTTACAACACCAGACGCCACCCTCTGCACCATGATGTCTTCCCGATGTCCATTACAGTCAGCTGCCCGCCATCCCTATACCCAGCGTCGCGTGCCCTCATGACTATGGGATATAGAGTCCACATGAATTCCTCGCTTGTCCTTGGATGGGTGGTTTCACGGATAAAATATCAGCTATTGCACCGTCGACAAATCCTCTTCTTCCATTGGAATCAACATCATAGGTGAGTACTGACTACGTGTTTGATTTAAATCTAGCATTTGCATCGACCCGTGGATGCACAATAATTGCCGATACTATGCCCTTTAGAGTATGCATCTATAATACCTAAATAGTTCATCCCCACTATCTTATTTCTCTTGACATGCAGGCTATCCACATCAGCAACCACTCTCATGCCGCCACGTCGCATATGCATCCACGTCATCCTCTTTTGCTCTACTGCCCTGCACTTTAAATTTGTCTATGCCTGCCCTTCCACTCAATTTGTTACGGATGGGTTGCCCGTCGTCTCTTCAATTCTCTTCGTCTCCTGCAACTCCACCCACACAAACAGATCAAAAGTCATTTATGATTGTTTCCATCTCCCTCTTCATCTTCCGTGAATCAATATGTCTCCACTGAATTTGCCTTCAAGTCTTGAAATCAAAATAGTTCCCTTTACATCCCCGCCTCGATGTACTTATATACTGCTATGACGACAGCGGCTTGACTACAAACCCGGCGTCTCCCCAGCAGCGTCCGTTGATCGAGATGTCACGGCGTCTCCCCAGCACCGTCCGTAGATCGAGATGTTGGGCGGCGGAGGTGGTTCCCTCACCTCACAGAAAACTTAGCGCGTGCCCTTCCTTCCTCCCCTCTCGAGACTTGCGGCGGCTACGGAGCGTGGGCACACATCAGCAGCAGATGGAGGGCGGCAGCACCGGATCCAGGTGAGTCGCCAACTATAAATCACGCTCGCCGGGGGATCGAGCCATGCCTATCCATTCCGTCTACCCGTCGATCGATCCGCCGGAATCGATTCATATTATTTTTCTCGAAGATCGTCGTCAATGGAGTCCTGGGCCATTAGTCCCGGTGAAACGACGCTGTCGTACGCGTACGCGCTGCTGGCCCCGTCCGACGCCGTGGAGGAGCGCCGAAGCGGGGTCGGGGTGAGGTGGCGCGCGTGCATCTCCGTGCTGGCCGCGTTGGCCGTGGTGGTGCTGGTGATGGCCAGCGCGCTGGTGGCCGGCGATGTGGTGGCGGACATGCCGCCGCTGGCGGAGACGGCGCGGAGCCGGGGCAGGGACGCCGGCGTGTCGAAGAGGACCTCCGGGGCGGCAGACGACGAGATGGGGTTCCTCGGGGCGGACGGGTTCCTCTGGAGCAACGCCATGCTCCCGTGGCAGCGCACTGGGTTCCATTTCCAGCCCAAGAACTGGATGAACGGTACGTGCATCGGTGCATTATCCATCCACTCCTGCCATTAATCCCTTTCTTTTGATTGCAGGGGCACTGTAATGATTTTTCTCCTTTGGTTACGGGTGCAGCGGTGGACTAGAGATTTTCTCTCTGTTAATTTCGTCTCTCTCTCCTTAAAATACTATCGCTCCTCTCTGTTGTTAACTTTCTCTCCGTTAATTCTCTATGAAGAATCAACAGATTGTGAATCCCAGACTGAACGACTGGCGACAGGTTCAGTGGGCATATGTGACTGTATCCTACAGCTTCGTCAAATCTATGTAATTGAGCTATTTTTGGCACTCTCAAAGCGATTGTTAAGAACCAGTTGCATAATGACAATCTGTGGCAAAATATTTCGAGTAGTTCATAGCAGTAAGTTTATCTACAAAGGGTGGTAACCTCACCATCTCATAGCGAAGAGGTAAATCTCAACAAATTATTCATCTTTTAATTATCCTTTCAACCAAATACAAAGTTGGCTACCTAGAACCACTTCTTATCCTCTCAACCAAACAGAAGAATGGCTATTCCTAGCCGCGGGTTGGGGATACCCACAACCACCTAAATCTCCCTAGCAAACCAAATGTACCCCTAATTACACAAATATTCATATACCTATTACAGCATCAGAAACACGTAACAAGTTCCACAGCAACGCGCGGGGTATCATCTAGTTTAGAAAAGAGACACATACCTATGAAAGATAAATGCTAGCATCTACACTTTTTGTAGAAGCATTTCAAAAAATCAGTCTACACTTCCTTTATTTTTATATTTACTTCGGACTGGTCAAAGGTTGCTATCTATTTATTTCTTCATTCCCACTATAAAGTGCTGCCGTCGGCACTCTGTCTGCCACCATTTTGACGACGGGTGGCAATAAAGTCATGGACTTAATAGGCACCACCGTCGTCGGTCCAAGTGATTTGGCCCATGCACCAATGCTAGCGACATGGAGCAGTCCTCGTCGTACTTAGTTGGACGACTACGCTTCTTTGTGGCCTCCTCCACCATGTTCGCTTGGAACATTGGTGCGCCATTGCCTCCTGTAACAACCGCGTTGTAGCCAACTGGCATGTCGAGGCTAGCACCTCCTGACGGAGCTAAATCCAATAGATCTCGATGTAGGTAATCCCAAGCTAGATATCTTGAAACTATGATAAGAAGACACATGATTTTACCCAGGTTCAGCCTCTCCAAAGAGATAAAACCATACGTCTGTGCTTTATTGCGTTGGAATGCGTACAAAGTATAGGTAAACTACCACGAGATTGTAAGATTGACGCTTTGTGTATATAGATACCGAAGGGTCCTAGGGTACTTTGATCCTAGTCGGCTACGTACAATGAGGTAGAACCCTCCACGAATCCAGCGTCTTGGGGTATACGCCAAGTCTTCTGGCTCTTCCTTGTAAACGGCATGGGCTGCCTGAAGTGGCCTAAGACGAAACCAACAAGGGGTACTCAGCCCGGCCCACTAGGGTGGGAGTCGATGGGGTGAAAGGCCCCTTAGCTGGAACACTGTCACCTCCCACGGGTTGGTATGTCTCCACTGGCGGCGAAGTTGAGCTCTGCTAAAGCACGTAGAGAGTGTCTTCTGGATCATAGGTGATGCACATGTTTTGCATGGGGCCAAAGGACTGGGGGCCGGCGGGTTGTTGGGCAGTCCAAACGGTCCTGCCATCACTCCTTGTTGCTCGGACGACACCCTCACCTCCATCATTCCTCACAAAGTAAAAGCAACGGTCCTACCCAGAAGAAAGATGCTCAACAACAATAAGAAAACAATAAACATGTTTCACATAGCTCAAAATTTTGATGGCGAATAGATTTTTCAACATCGAGCGGTGGTATCTGATACATCTCAAACATATCTATAATTTTTGCTTGTTTCATACTACTTTTATATTATGATTGCATCACTTTGATCAAAAAATTTCAATTTTATTAGACTAACATACTAATCCAGTACCCAGTGCTAGTTGTTATTATTTTGCTATTTTTGGACTTTTCAGAAAATCACCGCTTCAGGAGTTGTAAAAGAATCCGAAAAATATAGGGATTTCTATTTCTGTGCCCTTCCTTCCTTAGTTCTACTCAGTTTTGCCCATGGTACCTAACATTCCTCACTTTTCCCCTCCACCACTCGGCCCATTCTCACAATTGCCCAAACGGAGCCTTGCCGTCGGGTCAAAGCACTTGACCGTTACCTCGCGTAATTACTGACGAGTGGGATCGGGGCTCTTAAGACAAGTGGGCCAAGGCCGCTTATGACAGGTGGGCCAAGGGATCTTATGATGAGTGGGACCTAGGGTTGGGATATCATTGTTTCTCGCCTAAAATAGCCTGACCTGCACGCACGACCCCCATTTAGCTGCCGCCCCCACACAACCCCCACGTAGCCGCCGTCGTCGTCGTTCCCCCGCCACCCACTCCGTCCGTCTTCCTTAGAAGAGCTCCAATGACGCAAGTACCTGGTGCAGCGGCGTTGCCCTTCGGCCCATCGATTCGAGGAGTACCAGGTCCTTGGCCATTTGGTAAGTATCAAATCCTAACCCTAGAAAACCCTAGTTCATCCCCTAGTAAATAGTCCTGAAATATCTAGTGAATATGTATAGGATTTATTGATAGGGCCATTGGATTTAGCAAATTGGAATAATGATTTAGCAAATTGTGAACTAATTAGTTAGTTTGACCCCCCCCCCCCCCAGTAATGATTTTAGGGTTCAATCAATTCTGCTAGGTGCACATCAAACATAAAGGATTTACATTAAAGCAAGATCAAGCACCCTTTGCCAAACTCCAATCCAAATCTCCATGGGTTTCTGCTCCAAACCCTATCAGCACCTAAATCATCCATGGTTTGCTGCTTCTACAGAAGAAATGGCTTCCGGGGGGGTGAAAGGAAGGAGAAAGAACAAAGGGATAGAGAGATAGTGGAAGAGAAAGGAAAGAGATAGAGCTGGTTGGTTACACGCATCATCATCAGTCATGGTTTCATTGGATAGAGCTCCCTGCCCGAGGTTGGTGGCGGCAGATAGAAAAGGAGAAGACGATTGTCATAAAGAAATGGTGGCAACTATCAGGAGAAAATAGGACAACAATGACAAGTGAGTGCAATCATAAATGGTTGAAAGTATCCACAAATAACAATAGATACGACTATGAAGGAATACTCCCTCTGTAAAGTAATATAAGATCTTTTAGATTACTTAGTGATCTAAAATATCTTATATTACTTTACAAAGGGAGTACTAAATTAGGACTTGATAGTACAAAAAAAGAACATGAAATGGTAACTTCAGAGTTCAGAAGCATGAGAGAATGAAAGAGTAGTATTGGGGAGGCGTCAAAGAAAAAAAGCACACCTTTCAACCATCGTGCCACTACGGTCTTAGTTCTTCTTTTCAGAACATAGTCATATAAAAGAAAAGGAACACACAAAGATCATACTGAGAATTTGATCCAACATATGAAGCATCATGTAAATCCAGCCATCTGAATCTCTTCAATATAATTTGAAGTGTCTCGAAGCTTTTCTCTGCTACTTTGCTTCTTCACTGCAAGGGATATACGAAAATCACTAATTGTCAGTACTGACAAAATTAAGTGACGAATAATCACGAAATCAGTAACCATGTGAGTGTACAAAGGAACAATGTTGATCAAACCAAAAGCAACTCACAATTTATACATGTTCCGATAAATTAAACATCGGGTCATAATGCATTTGCTTTGTGCATTTCCATTCATGGTCATACCATAAGTGTGCAACACGCGCACACAATCAAAAAAAATTGTCTAAAGAGCGAAATAGACATATTTTGTGTTTCTATTAGAAACTAAAACACATGTCACACGCCTCTTAATTATTTTGTGTTTCCTCCTTCGTATATGTTACATTGGGATACAATCTGCGAATGTAGATACCGATTCATTAGAAATTGATGGTTTCAAAGCATGTGGGTTGCAAGCATATGAAACGGCACACTATGATGAGTTACCTGAGCTTCGACGCTGGCACAGACGGCGTTTATGCCCCAGTCCCTGGTATAGTTGTTGGAGATGTAGACCTTGCTGAACTGTAGGTGTGGGTGCCTCTGCCGTGTGCTGTCAAAGAAGCAATGGTGCATGGTCACCCTGATGCACCTATCAAGCCAATATTTTTTGACAGATCACATGATTAGTCCACAATCTAAAATAAAGAGACACCTGAAGGTCATAACTAAAAAGTAGATGAACCAGGAGCCCCACTTACTTGCGAAGAAATTTATTCGAGGATATAAACTTTGAACTTTCTAATGCAGGCTGCAAAATTGATGAGAAAGCACATTTTCCAGTACAGTAGTGCACCACTGAAACTTCATGGTATTCAGTGTCACGCTGACACCGTGTAGATGGAAGAGGAGAAATAAATCCGAAGGGCTTGGAGTACTACAACAACTTAATAGATGAACTGATATGACATGGTAAAGATCAATTTCTCTACCTGAACATAGCCTTTGCTCGATCTTGATTAACCGTCACTAACTGACACATGCGTTGCAGGCATACAGATACGACCTCATGTCACCATCTACCATTTTGATCTCCCTCAGTCAGCCCCAGGCCATCGAAAGACTTGAACATGAAGAGAGGGAGAAGGAAGGGGAGTGGGAGCAACGATCTGAGTATACCTAGGAATCAGCGAGCTTCTGCTTCCTGTCGTCGAGCTGCTCCTGCTTCCTTTTTTTCTTTTTTTCCATACGATTCAGAGAACTGAATCGGGTTCCACTATCAAAGATAACGGAACAAAGTAGGGGGAGCCCAAAAGGCGTTCCGAAGTTGGGGTTTCGCCACAACAAAGCTACAAAAGGTAGTAAACTAAGTAAACATACTCACAGGGTCCAACACTAGGCCCTAACCACTGCATGCACCGCTAGTGGGGAGAAAAGAACGGAAAGGAAAACTAAAACAGTACTGGATCTCCAGCTTTACATCTCCAAAAAGACCAATGACCCAGCCCAGTGCATTCGCAGGAGAGTCTATCAGTTCCCTTCATCTCGCATCTTGTCTTCTCCTCCATCATCATCTTCTTGCATCTTGTCCTCGTCTTCCAGTCCAGCAATCCCAGTGCCCGGGGGACGCTGACTCGCCGCGTGCCTCTCAAGGGCTATCATTTGCAGTTGATCAGCACCGTGCTCCAACATTTTCTTGTCTTGATCATCCTGAAGACCTGCCCAATACCGAAGGAAGCAGCAAGCATAATAGATAAATTCAGCAGGTGATCTCACAAGCTTCCCATCGAAACACGCTCTATTCCTAAGTTTCCAAATAGCCCAGCATAGAGCTGCCACCCCAACTATATGCAGGCTTCTGCTGCTCGGGATAAACTGTGATATCCACCAGAAGTATTGAGTAAAGCATATGGGTCTGGAGACAGCATCCAGGCTGCTACAAACCACTCCCCAGCAGTATTTGGCAGCAGAACAGCCAAAAAAGAGATGTTGTATCCCTTCATTTTCATGGCAGAATGACACACAGGGTAACCTGCCCACTTACGCTTTATCATGTTGTCTTTTGTGGCAATCGCAGTAAATTTGACTTGTCTGATCCCATTGGTAATTTTATATTTCTTCCTCACAATATCTTGCCACATACCTTCTTTTTTCTCCAGGTTCCACCACCATTTGCACAACAAACTGACGTTAAACTTTTCTAACTCTTTAAGCCCCAGACCACCCTTCTTTTTAGGTCTGCATATCAGTTGCCATCTCACAAGGTGATATCTTTTCTTTGCATTACCCCCTTACTAGAAGAATCTCCTAATGGCTTTACTCATTCTCCCTATATTAGTCTTGGGAAATATGTACATTGAGAAGCAAAAAACTGGCATGCTTGTAAGACAGGCTCCAGCCCTAGTGAATCTCCCACCAATAGATAGATTCCTTGCCTCCCATCCATCCATTCTTTTATACATGCATTCTTCAGTTGGCACCCAATCTTCCACATGTAACCTGCTCCAGAAACAGGGACACCCAAGTATTTGATGGGCCAGGATCCATATTGGCAATTGAGCATATCAGCATAGAAGTTACCTTTATCATCATCATGTAAAACCATCATAACTTCACTTTTCTCAAAGTTAATTTTCAACCCCGACATTTGTTCAAACAGATACACCAGCAGTTTCATATTTCTCACCCCCTCCAGGTTATCTTACATCAAGATGATAGTATCATCAGCATATTGTAGTATGGCAACCCCTCTATCAATCAGGTGTGGAACCGTCCCAGTCACCTGCCCACGTTCTTGAGCATTCTGGACCATTTTGAAGAGGCAATTAGCAGCTATGTTAAAGTGAAAAGGAGACAAGGGATCCCCTTGCCTCACCCCTTTGAAGCTACCAAAGTTTTTTCCTATTGTGTCATTTACCTTGACATTTAAGGTCCCTCCTTTCACCACAGTTCTAAACCAACCCAACCATTTTTCATTGAACCCCCTATCCTCCAAACATTGGAACAAAAAATTCCAATCAACCTTGTCATATGCTTTTTCAAAGTCCAGTTTCAGAACCACACATTACTGTTTTTTCATTCTTGCCTCATGTATGATTTCATGTAAAAACATCACTCCATCCATAATATTTCTCCCTTTGATAAAAGCATTCTGGTTCCTTGCAATCAATTTTGGTACAACAAGCTTCACCCTTTCATCCAAGGCCTTTGGAAACATCTTAAAAAACACAGGGAGAAGACAAATGGGCCTGAACCTCTGTATGGTATCTACCCCAACCCCTTTAGGCAAAAGTGTGATTATGCCATAATTAATTCTAGACAGATCAAGCTTCCCATTATAAAAGTCATGGAAGCACATCATCAAATCATATTTGATAAAACCCCAGCAATCCTGATAGAATTCAATGGGGAAACCATCACAACCTGCAGCCTTGTTTTTATTCATACCAAAGACCACCCTCTTAATTTCATCTTCACTGAACGGCTCACTCAACCTCCTGACATCCTCATTAGACAGTTTCTCCTATTCTCCCCACACATCCGGTCTCAGTCTGCATTGGAACCCTGCAGCAGGCCCAAATAACGTTTTATAATAAGAGGTGGCATGATCCACAAGATCACCAGCCCCTGGATGACTTGGTCACCCTTCTTGAGAGAATTTTTTTTGTTTTTCCTCCTCCTCCCATTGGCAATCTTATGAAAGAACTCATTATTGTTGTCACCCTTCAGCAGCCAGGTTTCATTTGATCTCTTGTGCCAGTATTCTTCCTCTTCTTCCAACAAAGTAGCCAATTCACTCTGCAATTGACTCCTTATGGCCATGTGTGCATCAGATAATGTTTGGATTTCCTCAAGCTCTTCCAAGCATGTCAGTTCCTCCATCCACTCAGTTTTGTTCTTCAAAACTTGTCCTCTTACATTTCTCCCCCACCCTTTTAGGTATCTAGTCACCTTCTTCAATTTCTTTTGCATTACCTCTAAGCTATCTTTTGCCTCCATAGGCTCATTCCAGATTCTCTCTACTTTTTCCAGGAAATCCTCTATGTGAAGCCAACTGGTCTCAATGACCACATTCTTTTTCTTCCATGGTATCAAGGATCAAAGGGTTATGATCAGACACCAATCTAGTCAATTTTTACACATTTGCAAGGGGAAACAAGGATTCCCACTCATTACTCATAAGCAGCCTATCCAGTTTTTCCAAGGTAGGATTTTCTTGATTATTTGACCAAGTAAATCCCCCTCCAGATAAGTCAATCTCTCTCAGATCATAAGTGTTGAGGATGTAATTAAAGTCGTCATTATTCCTATTATTCTGGTAGTTCATATTTTTCTCATCAGATGACCTTAGTAAATTAAAATCCCCACCCCCCACCCCCAGCGCCCCCCCCCCCCCCCCCCCCCCCCCCCCCCCCCCAGGAACACTTGCTTGTTTTCTTCTTGTGCAGCCCCATATACAAAGATAATATAGCCCAACTCAAAAGGAGTTTGGTATCAAACAATTGCATCTTAATATGAAAATCACCTTGGGAGGTTCCGGTTATGTTAAATCTACAGGATTTAACCCCACCCAATGGTATCAAACTCCTGCTTCCTACCAGCATCCTCTCCCATCTCGAGTCCCGCGCTGAGGTAGGAGCCCGATGGAGAAGAAGCAGACGGAGGAAGGTGCTCCTCTGCTGCCGCTGCGTGGTCGAGGAGAAGGAGGTCTATGGCGGCGTCCCACGGAGGAAGCCCCCCTCAGTCCTTCATCCCTGGTGTGTGGTTGTGGAGCCGGACCTCCGGCACGGCCCAGCTCGACGACGACACGCGGATGCCGAACGTCGCAGGCGACGAGGAGCTAAAGCTCGGGGCAGAAGAAGATGAGAGTGCACGAGTGCGGCGACGACGGCGGCGGCGGTAACCCTAGACGGGAGGAAAGGGGAAAAGAAGGACGCTGGGTGCTCGTTTTTGTTTCTCCCGTTCGCTACAGTAAAATCGACACAGTAAATGGACAGATGGATTCACCGCACCTTATTGTGTTTGATTGGTAAAGAGTCAAAACACGAAACAATCGGTGCTGATATTTTCACTCAACTACTAGTATTTGACAAGTACAGTACATGATGTGTGTACCTACGTACTAGTAGTACTAGACTCGGATCTTACATATGCCCACACACACAGATACAACGGTCGTTAGTTTCTGCATCCTAATCGACTCGTCTAAGGATACACAAGCTGCATGTTCTCTGTGACGAATTATATGGCAACTACTGTACTACGTTACGTTCTTATACGTAGATACAAATGTGCGCCGGCTCTGGAGAGGTCATCGGGGCGCCGGCACGAACACCCTGTGCTGCTGCATGATGAGCACGGAGCCCATCTCCATGGACGAGTTGGACGCCAGGATCTCCGCCACGGCGCCCAGCTCCCGCCCGGCCTCCGCCCACCGGTCCAGCCCCACCAGCAGCTCCTTGGGCTGCCGCCCGCCCCGCCCCACGATCACCAGCGAGAACATCCCGGCCATCGCGTCCAGCGTCTCCACCACGTCCGCCGGGCTCTCCACCACCTTCTCCACGTACATGGCCATCTCCCTCGCCGCGTAGTTCTCGTAGAACCTCCACATGAACCGCTCGTCCACCTCAGCGTCGTTGAACGGCCGGCCCAGCCCTTCGCCCGCCGCGACCCCGGCCGCCCTGGAGGACGACGACGTCACGGTGTCGTACGTGCTGAGCTTCACGAACCGGAACACCGTGAGCCCGATGTTGGGATTCTCGGCCAGCCGGGAGGCCACGGACACGGCCTCGCGGTCGTCCGCGCCGCCCAGGAACACCGCCGCGATGACGTGCCTCACCGCCCTGTCGCTGCACGGGTGCAGCAGCGTCCTGGTGCTCGTGTCCACGCCGGTGGGGACCTGGAAGCTGGCGCCGCTACTCCTGTAGGGCCGGTCCATCAGGAGGCCCACGGTGCACGGCGCCTTGGCGAGCACGCCCACGTTCAGCTCGCGCCGCTCCTCGAGCCGGCAGGCCATCTTGCCGTCGTACCGTTGCTCCCTGAAGCAGGGGAGGAGGAGCAGGGCGGCGCGCGCGTCCGCGGCGTACCGGCACACGGCGTCCACGTCCCCGGACGCGCTGCTGCCCACGACGTCGATCTGCTGGAAGGCGATGCCTGTTGACCGCAAGTACAGGTCGACTACCGTGTTCATGTCATTGATGGCTTCGCGTCCGGCGTCATACTCGTCGATGATTTGCGGGTGGTACGGCATCGTCGAGGACGCGGCGGCAGCGGCAGCGGCGGCACGCTTCTGGCTGCCCTCGAACAGGTGGACGACTTGGACGGCCGGCTGCGTGTCCGGCTCGATCACCATGAACTCCACCAGGCTGAGCAGGGCGGGCATGGGGTGCGCGCTGTGAGCGCAGGTGATCATGCGCAGCTCCGCCTCCTCGCGCAACGACTCCAGGGCCTGGTGCGTCATCGCGTACGCCTCTTTCTCCTTGCGCACCAGAACCGCCGCCGCCGGACCAGCCACGAGGGTGCTTGCAAGGTTGCCGATGATCATCGCGTACAGTGCTTGCTCCGCCCACACCTGCACCCCCAGTTAATTCAAACCATCATCAATCCAATCCACCCTGCCCGGGGATTTCTCGTATAAATATGATTACCCCTTCTGATTTGGCGAACTGCATGTTCATGGTGTCGACGTGGCCCTTGACGTTGAGCAGGACGCTGAAGCGGAGGGCGTCGCAGAGCGGGATATTGAGGTAGGCGGAGGCCACGGCGGCGCCGATGGCCTTGCCGACGAGGCCGAGCAGCATCATGAGCACGCCGGGCAGGATGATGGCGCCAGACATGGTGTTGAAGTTCATCCGCATCCCAATGGTGGCGAAGTAGAAGGGGACCAGCAAACCATTGACGGGTGGCACGAGGGCGTCGGCGACGGAGCGCGCCGCGGGGCCTTCCCTCGGGAACGCCAGCCCCAGAGCGAAGCTCGTGGGCAACCCGTCGAAGCCGAGGCTCTGCGGGAAGTTTCCGACAATCCAGATGGCCACGAGCATGAACGCCAGGTCGCGTCTCCTCACGTGGTGCTGCCCGACGTTGCGCTGGTTGACGCGTGTCACGGCAGGGCGCACCAGCCACAGGGCGAGCCCCGCCCCGATGAGCGCGACGAAGCCTTGGGAGAAGTTCATGCTCTTCTCCCTGGCCATCCTCGTGGACCGTAGGACGCCGTCGCCGATGACGCAGATGATGTTAGTGCCGATGGCGGCGGTGACGAGGAGCCGCCCGTTCTCGGTCACCGTGAGCTTGAGGTCGCTGGCGATCCGCGCGACAGAGACGGACGAGGTGTTCGTCAGCGCCACCATGAGCGTGGCGGCCAGCATCTCGGGCGTCCTAACCGGGGAGTGCATCATGCTGCCGTACATCCCACCGGAGACGATGGCGGCGACGAAGAGGCTCGCGGCCACGGTGGCGTAGGTGAAGGCGACGCAACGCCGGGCGGTGCTCCGCAGCGAGGCGATGTCCGTCTCGAGGCCGACGAGGAACATGTAGAGGATGCGCGCCGCGACGATGTAGCCGTTGTACATGTCCTCCACGTTGTCCACGTCGACGTGCACGATGGAGTTGCGGAGCCCCATGCCGCCCACCACCATGCCGGCCTGCACGCGCGATATACACATGCCGTTGCTGGTTAACCCTGCATGCATGCCATGACGGCAACTAGGCACCGATGGAGAAATGTCAGTCAGATTGATTACGAGGATCTGGGAGATGGCATTGGGCTGGTTGTAGCGGCGGAGCAAGGAGTGGAAGAGGTTGGAGAGGATGATGACGGCGAGCGCCTGGATGACGAGGAGGAACAGCGTGTCCAGGGCGACGCCAGGGACGGGCGTCCACACTAGCCGGTCGATGTTCTCCGAGCACAGCGAGGCTCTGCCCATCTTCCTCGCCTCGATCGGCACTAGTCGGCCGCCGTACTTGCACGGCGTATTGCCGCTGCCTAGCTTAGCTCGGCTCCGGCGCGCCCCTCCCCGACGAGTCCCCTTGCGTGCATGCGCTCGTGGAGGGGGGTGTAGTGGCTACGAGAGACCTGGGCTATTTTTGGAGGGACGACCATGGTTTTCATGGCAGTGGCCGGCGCCCCCGGAATAGGATTGCGAGTGTGTTGTAAAATTAGCTAGTAAATCTCATTTGCTCTCCCATTCGCTCCTGCTGCAAATTTTCACAGAATATCAATCTCATACTACGAATTATGATGTGCAGCGCCTTGATGCCTTTTAACATATTTAGTCATTTATGTGACTGTGCCATGAATTGACCTTGAACAAATTCCTATGTTTTATTTCGGCGCTATAACGATTTGGAGCGGCATCATGCTAGGCTGTTTAGCGCCATTTCGGATCATCTAGCGTGCTAACAGTACTTTGGCTGTTATTTGATATATAGCCGCCCCAATTTAAAACTTTGGTTTTAACTAGTACTCCCTCGACGTTTTTTTGACAAGACGTTTTTGCAGTTCAATTTGAATTGGAAAAACGTTTTATATGGAAAGAGTATCAATTTATCATTTTTTTTTAATAAAAGAAGGGCTTCCCCCTTCCGATTTCCATTAGAGAAACCATAAGATCTTATCATACAAGTGCAGTAACAGAAAAGCTAAAAGAGCAAGCAACATGGTTCAACATCCAGACATCAGCAAACCGGCCTCGCAAAGCCACGACGCCATTACTTCCCTAAACCAGACAACTGCCAACCAAAAGAACCACTAGGAACCCTACGGCGACACAACTACGCAAAAGCACTAGGGATGCAGCTTGCTCATCATCCCTCCATCCGCATCACATTGCATCTCCATCCCTGTGACGCCTTGTAAACTTCACTTGCTACTCGTTCTAAAAGTTTTGTGCCCAGCTCCAGTACCTCTTTGTTTGGCTCCTTTGTCTACAAAATAGACCAATCCATAATCCATCGACACATCAGCTTGATGAAAATTATTGGATCAGTGTATCTTTTATTATCAAAAGCCACCCCATTTCTGCACTTCCATAAAGTCCAGAACAGGGCAGAAATACCTACTAATACAAGTTTTTTTTTCTTTTTTCATAAAAGTTTTGATCCAAGAACCCAGGCATTCTTCAATAGAAGAGGGAATTCTTCTCAGATCAAAAGCACATTGCAGCAAACTCCAAATCAGAGAGGCTGCCGAACATGTAAAAAATAAATGGTCAACAAATTCATCTTTATGACAAAACACACATTTCTTCTCTCCTTTCCATCCTCTTTCAGCAAAGAGTCTCTGGTCAGGATACTTTTTCTATTAATCAACCATAGAAACACTTTAATTTTCGCAGGCACCTTAACTTTCCAGAGAAATTTCTGTGGGAAGTTAAGCTTATCATTGATCAATTTTCTATATAAAGATCCAACAGAGAATTGACCACTAGCTGTGAGGGTCCAGATAACTTTATCTTTCCCCTCCCCCATCTCAACTTCCTCACACCTATTTTTAAGACTATTCCATAAACCCAAGGTTTCCCCATGGAGTGTCCTCCTAAACCTGAAGCCACTCTAACCTTTCTGAATAGCATAAAAACAGTAATATTGTGGTCAAAGTTCAGATCATATAGTCTGGGGTAAGCTTCTTTAAGAGGTTTATCATCTACCCAGATATCCTCCCAGAATCTGGTATTCTTACCATTACCCATTTTCTTCTTAACATATCTGTAAAAAAGTTCTTTAACCCCGACCAGGCTAGACCAAAATTGATAGTCACCTGCCTTTTTACTGATTTTAGATAAACAGCCTCCCTCAACATACTTATTGTTGATAACTGTTTGACACAGCCCCTCTTCATTTTCAAGCTTCCAGAACCATTTTGCTAGCAAAGCAATATTCATTATTTCTAAATTCAGAATTCCCAAGCCTCCCAAATCTTTAGGTAAACAGCATTTGTCCCATTTAACTAAATGGTATTTCCTTTCATTTTCATTTTCCTGCCAAACTAACCTAGCTCTATAAAAGTCTGCTTTTTTAACTATTCCTTTAGGAATAGGATAAAAAGACATCATAAAAAGAGGTATATTTGTCAAGCATGCCTGTACCAATGTGATTCTCCCCGCAATCGATCCCAGTAATCTTCCCTGCCAACACCCACATCTTTTTTCAATTTTGTCTGTAACACATCTCCAGTTGGCATTTTTGATCCTTACATCAGAAACTGGCATACCTAAGTATTTCATAGGAAGGACCCCCATTTTGCAGGTGAAAATTTCCTGATATATACTTTGCTTATGCACAGCATCACCAAACAACATCAGTTCACTTTTATGAAAATTTATTTTCAATCCAGACATTTGTTCAAAAGCACACAAAATAAATTTTAAATTTCTAGCGCTCTCAATATCATCCTGCAAGAGGAAAATTGTATCATCTGCATATTGCAGCATATTCACCCCTCTATGACTACTGTCCCCAAGCACCCCTTTAACAATATCATGATCCAAAGCATTCTTCATCAGAACCGCCAATGCATCTGCTGCTAAATCAAAAAGCAATGGGGACATAGCATCTCCTTGTCTAAGCCCTTTGAAAGTTCTGAAATATGGACCAATCTGGTCATTAACTCTAATCCCCACATGTCCCCCTCTCATTGTTTTCATTACCCAGTCACACCATTTGTCAGAAAATCCCTTCATTTTCAACATCTGTATTACAAAAGGCCACTTAATTTTGTCATATGCCTTTTCAAAATCAACCTTGAAAACTAAAGCATTTTGTTTCTTAGTGTGTATTGTGTGTAGAGCCTCATGCAAAATCACCACTCCTTCCATAATATATCTCCCTTTAACAAAGGCAGTTTGTGTCAAAGAAATCACAGAGGAGACACACCTAGTTAATCTGTTCATGAGCACTTTTGTAATTATTTTAAAACTCACATTGAGCAAACAAATTGTTCTAAATTTCTGAATTTGTTTAGCATCAGAGGTTTTTGGTACTAGAGTAATGATCCCATAATTAAGCCTAGATATGTCAATTGATCCATTTGCAAACCCGTCAATTAGTTTTTTCAGGTCCCATTTGATCAAGTCCCAGAATTCCCGGTAGAAGTCAGCTGGGAACCCATCTGGTCTAGGGCTCTTGTTTTTTTTCATCCCAAACACCACATCATGAATTTCCTCTAAAGAGAAGGGAGCAGTTAGTTTGTCCCTTTCTTCATCAGTAATTTTTCTCATATTTTGTTCTGTCAGAGATATCTGACTTTCTTCTGGATGCCCAAATAGATTCTTATAAAAGTTTGTAATGTATTTCATTAAATTTTCTTCTCCCTCAATTACACCCTCTTCCTATTCTAAAGATGTAATCCTATTCTTCCTTCTCCTACCATTCACCCTGGCGTGATAATATCTAGTATTCCCATCTCCATCAGTAATTTCTTTATCTTTATATCTCTGAAGCCACTTCAGTTCCTCCTGTTTCAAGACCCTTCCAAGTTGCTCTCTTAGTTCTTTCTGTTCCAACCTGTCCCCTATTACTAGTCCACATTTCTCAGCCTTCTTATCAATCTCATCCAATCTGTTCAAAATACACACCTTGATTTTCCTATACCAGGCATCTACATTTTTATTCCATCCTTTAGTTTTCTTTCTCAGATTTCTAAACCTTTGTTGCCATTGTTCCATCACATATCCTTTATATGTTTCATTCCATATTTTATAAACAAATTCTTTGAATCCCTCTCTCAGAGCCCAGGAATTTTCATATCTAAAAATAGGTTCACATTTGTTTTTTTCCCAGTATCTAGGAACAAGGGTGTATGGTCAGAGACCTCAATGGCAAATGCATTTAGTATTGACAAGGGGTATTTTTCTTCCCATTCAGGACACATCAACACTCTGTCTAACTTTTCATATGTAGGATCAGGCAGATTATTTGCCCAAGTAAATTTTCTCCCATTCAGTGGAAGTTCCCTCAAACCAGCTTGCTCAATGATGGCATTAAACATGAAACTCCAGGACTCATTCTGAACAGGTTTATTTTTTTTTCTCGTTCATTTCTAATCATATTAAAATCTCCACCCACTAAACATGGTATGGGATTGTCATGATACATTCTGGCTAGCTCAGCAAGGAATCTAGCTTTCCCTTTAGTTTGAGCATCCCCATATACAGTCACCAAATTCCAATGGAATTTAACATTTTTATCATATACCAAAATCCTCAAAAAATATTCCCCATTTTCAGTGTGCATAATATCAAAGCAGTCTTTATTAACTCCTACCAAAATCCCACCAGACATCCCTCTGGGAGGGTTCCAGCGCCACTCATAATTCTTCCCCCCTCACAGGTTATGCAACTCATTTTTCGTGTAATTCTGTTTAATTGTTTTAGAAATCCCAATAAAATCTAATCTATAATCCACAATCATTTCTCTAACATATCTTTTCTTGTGATCTTGGCCCAGCCCTCTTACATTCCAAAAGACACCTCTCATTTTTGCTCTCTATTATTATATTATTAAATTCTATCTCCCCTTTTATTTCTATCTCTTTTTGCTTATAAACACTATCAAGGATTCCTTTTATTTCTCTTTTTTAGCACCCCAATCTCTACAGAATGTTTCACACAACTAAGAGTAGGTGAACACTCCCTACCCTTTTTCCTTCCTGAGAAAATAGCTCTCAGTTTTCTATATTGATCTTCTTCCATATCAGCATCAGAATTGTCTAGATCAGAACATATCTCCTCAACAGTAGCATCCCCGGTGTTAATAATCACTGGTGTGCCAGGGGGAATTTTATCTTTCTCTTCTTTCTGAGCTATATTTTGCATATAAAATTCTTTTCTGGCTATCTCCATTTTTCTGATAGCTTCAACATTCTTATCAATCATATCAATAGAACACCCCAAATCAATACCAACTAAAGAACTCATGTATAATAAAGAAGGGTTAGGTATATTAGGGTCATGAGTCTTACCATAATTGTCTCTTCATTTAGCTCTGATTTTTGCCATATCTTCCACTTTCTGATCTTCCTTGCCCCTGTTCCCGAGACTTCTTTTAACTTCCATTTCCTTGTCTTCCTCAGTTTTCTCCAGTTCCTGTACACCATGAATAGCAGCCATTCTCCCCCCAAAATTGTCTGTAGAGTCTTGGCTAGCATTGTAGTCAGTTGGTTCATTGTAGTTTCCTGTTTCTGATTCAATTTTCCTCTCTGGATTTTCTTTTTCAAAAGCCTCAATGTCCATCTTAGCCAACTCTAACTCATATTGTTCTCTATTAGCCGCATCCACAATTAACTGTTGTATCTCTTTTTGTTGCTTGTTTATTTTCTCCTCCATTTCTGTCTGTGCCTTTATCAGCTCAGCAATTCTCTTCTCTTCTTTGATCCATAATGCATTCTGTCTTATTTTATCCTCTTCCAAATTCTAGATTTTCCTAAACATAATATCAATCTCTTTTTGCATCTGTGCCCTCTCATCTTTCACCTCTTTCATCATCATCATCATGGTTTCTTTAACAGAGCTTTTTAGTGCAGCATTCTTTTTATTGATTTCCTCAACCTGAGCCAAAGATAGGCTTCCCAGCACCACATTGTTTCTACATTGATCATCTATTTTAACCTTCTTCCTACTTTCATTATCTTCTTCTCTGTCCTCTATGTCAGCAGCAGTCTCTACTTTCCTTTGTCTTCTTTATACCATCCCATTTCCACCACTCGGTCAAGTGATACGTCTCCAACGTATCTATAATTTACAAAGTATTCATGCCATGTTTATTATAGTTTTGTATGATTTTGGTGCACTTTTATATGGATTTTATATGATTTTCATGGACTAACATATTGACATAGTGCCCAGTGCCAGTTGCTGTTTTCTGCTTGTTTTTGGTTTTTCAGAAAATCCATATCAAACGAAGTCCAAATGCAGTGAAACTTTTTGACGATTTTTTCTGGAAGGAAACAGACCCAGGAAGCTTCGGAGGAGCAGCAGAAGAGCCACAGGGGCCCCACGAGCCACCTAGGCGCGCCTGCCCCCCCCCCCCCCCCAGGCGCGCCCTGGTGCCTCGTGGGCCCCCTGTGGACCCTCTTCGTGTGATTCCAACGCTGAAAAATCATATATATTCAGAAACCCCCGAAAGTTAACCTAGATGAGTTTTTACGCCGCCGCAAACCTCTGTACCTCCACGATCTAATCTACAGCCCTTTTCCGGCACCCTGCCGGAGAGGGGAATCATCACTGGAGGCCATATTCATCATCCCGGCGGTCTCCATCACGAGGAGGGAGTAGTTCACCCTCGGGGCTGAGGGTTTGTACCAGTAGCTATGTGTTTTATCTCTCTCTCTCTCGCGCGCGTTCTTGATTTGGCACGATCTTGATGTACCGCGAGCTTTGTTAATATAGTTGGATCATATGGTGTTTCTTTCCTCTCTATCCTTGTTGTGATGAATCGAATCTTTTCCCTTTGAGGTTTCGTTATTGTCGGATTGAATATTTCAGATTTGAGAACACTTGATGTATGTCTTGCATATGAATACCCGTGGTGACAATGGGGTATTATATTGATTCACTTGATATATGTTTTGGCACTCAACTCGCGGATTCCCGCGGTGACATTGGGGTAATCTATGCATATGGGTTGATGCACGTTTTCATTATCTTTTCTCCGATAGAAACTTTGGGGTGCTCCTTGGAGTTCTTTGTGTGGATTGAATATTATGATTATGAAGTTGTTTGATGCATATCGTATAATCAACTCACGGATACTTGTGGTGACATTGGAGTATCTAGGTGACATTAGAGTTGGTTGATGTGTATCATATGGTGTTATTTTAGTATGAACTCTAGGGTTGTTTGTGACACCTATAGAAATAGCTCAATAGATTGATCGGAAAGGATAACTTTGAGGTGGCTTCGTACCCTACAAACAATTTCTATCTTATGTTCTCCGCTGATAGGAACTTGGGAGTGATTCTTTATTGCACGTTGAGGGATGGTTATATGATCCAATTATGTTAGCATTGTTGAGAGTTTGCACTAGTGAAAGTATGAACCCTAGGCCTTGTTTTTAAGCATTGCAATACCGTTTGTGCTCACTTTTGTTACTTGCTACCTTGCTGTTTTTATATTTTCAGATTACAAAAACCTATATCTACTATCCATACTACACTTTTATCACCATCTCTTCGCCGAACTAGTGCACCTATACAATTTACCATCGTATTGGGTGTGTTGGGGACACAAGAGATTTCTTGTTTGGTTGCAGGGTTGTTTGAGAGATACATTCTTCAACCTACGCCTCCCACGGATTGATAAACCTTAGGTCATCCACTTGAGGGAAAATTGCTACTGTCCTACAAAACTCTGCGCTTGGAGGCCCAACACGAGTCTACGATAATAAGTTGTGTAGTAGACATCAAGCTCTTTTCTGGCGCCGTTGCCGGGGAGGTGAGTGCTTGAAGGTATATCTTTAGATCTTGCAATTGAATCTTTTAGTTTCTTGTTTATCACTAGTTTGGTTTATAAAAAGAAAACTACAAAAAATGGAATTGAGGTTGCCTCATATTATTCGTCTTTATAATGTCTTTCTTGAAAATGATGGATCAGAATATTGTGCTCAATTGATAGAAGAGGAATTCAATAAAATGTTTGGCATAAAATCCATGAATGATGAGCATGATTGCAATGTTGTTAGTATGAATTCTATCGATATCCAAAATACTAATGATGATTGCACTAGTCATGACAAAAATGTTTCTTATAAGCATGTCAATTTTTGTGGAGTGCATAAAGTTTGTGAAGACATGCCTTATAGGGATGATAGATTTTGTAAGAAGCATAAACATGATAGAACCAATTTTTTGCTCAAAGTGATAGATGAATTTGCTACAAAATTATGTTCTCTTTATCCTATTACTTGTGAACTCTACAATAAAGTTGGTCACCTTAATTTTCAATGCATACTTTTTCATGATCCAATCATGGCTAAATATTGTAATGACTTGACCGCCCTTGAACTATATAATGAGATTTATCTATTTTTGGGGTGTGAAGAATTGACACATAAAAATAGTTGGTTTGAAGTATTCATTCTCACAGACAACATTGAAACTAATCTAGAGGAAATCTATATGCTTTGTGTGGTAAATTGCAATGAGAATGTTTATATTGTCAACTATAGAAAGACGGGAAAACCAATAGAATATAAAAGGAACACTAATGAAAGGGTAAAGATTTCCACTTTCCCTCCTATTGTCTCTCATGATGAAATAGGTGACGAGGAGGAGCTTCCTATTCAACCAATCTCATCAATAAGAAGCTCGGAAAAATTGATTAAACCCACACATGATGTGGTGAAGAAGAAGAAAAGAAGAAAAAGTAGAGGTAAAAAGGTATCCCTCCCAAATAATGTTGCTCCTATTATTGTTGTGCCTCATGAGAGTGAATCAAAAATAATTGTGGAATATGATATACTTGATGATGATATTGCTTCTTTGTCTTATGGTACAATGTCCGAAGGAACTATTGAGGATGATTTTATTATGCCTATTACTCATTATGATGATTATGATTGGGAAAATAATGATACTTCTTATAATCTTGAAAATCTTTTTGGCACCAACTTAGAAAATTGTGATGATAATAATTGTTATACTATTGGTGCTATTCATACTATTGATGATAATAGTGATTATGCTAATGATATGCCAAGCCACAAGCTTGGGGATGCTATGTTTGACGAAAATGACATGTTTGAGAATTTATTTGCTGCAATTGATGTTTGTCCCAAGCTTGGAGATGCTATACTTAATGAAGATGATCTTTTTAGTCCCCCTACTTTGAATGATCAAATTTGTTATGATGATTTCATGCCTCCTATCTATGATGATTATTGTGATGATACTTATGTTATGAAAAATAGTGATGATTATTATAATACTTGTTATAATTATGAAAATCCTTTTACTGAACATTACTCTTTTAATGTAGAAACAATTTATAGTATTCGAGTTTCATATGATACTCCCACTCCTATTGATGAGAAGAAATTTGCTTATGTGGAGAGTAATAAAAATTCTATGCTTGTGGATCATGAAAAGAATGCTTTATGTGATAGATATATTGATGAATCCATTCATGATGCTACTGAAAATTATTATGAGAGAGGAACATATGATTCATGATGCTCCCGTTATGTTTCAATTCTTTACTTTTATGTGAGCATCATTGAAATCATCATGCCTAACTAAAAGGCATTAAAGAAAAGCGCTTGTTGGGAGACAACCAAATATTTATACCTACTGTTTTTCTTGTGTTCACATGATTGAGCTACTGTAGTAATCATGTTTCATATGTTTTCTTTCAATAATGTGCCAAGTAAAGCCTTTGGGAAAGTGTAGATGCTTGTTGATTTGATTCTGTGCAAAAACAGAAACTTTTGCGTCCAGTGCTGGAATTTCTATTCTGTACTGGAGCGTGACCAAATTCTGAACTTTTTACACAGAATTGGGTTACAAATTTTTTACGTTGTCCTAATTTTTCAGAATTTTTGGAGATACAGAAGTATGGTTTTTAAATCTCTCACTACATGTTGTTCTGTTTTTGACAGATTCTGTTTTCGGTTCATAGTTTGCTTGTTTTAGTGTTTCCATAGATTATATTGAGTAATATAAATTGTGGAAATGATATAATACAGTAGGAATTATGTGAGAACAATTATAAAACTTGTCTTGACAGTACCTAAGTGGATGATTTATTTTTATCATACTAACCTATCTCACCAAGTTCCGTTAAGTTTTGTGTGATTAAAGTTTTCAAGTTTTGGGTGAGATATCGATATGAGGAGAATAAGGAGTGGCAAGACCCTAAGCTTGGGGATGCCCAAGACACCCCAAGGTAATATTCAAGGAAGACCCAAGCAACTAAGCTTGGGGATGCCCCGGAAGGCATCCCCTCTTTCGTCTTCAACATTATCGGTAACCTTACTTGGAGCTATATTCTTATTCGTCACATAATATGAGTTTTGCTTGGAGCGTCATTTTCTTCTGTTGATATTTGCTTGGTGTTATCAATAATCATGTTTTGTATCTTTTAGTTCAATAAAATGCCAATTATAGCCTTTACCATGCTCAGTTTGCAAGTTCATGTGTTGCTGTTTGAAAACAGAAAGTTTTCTGTTATGTCCAGAATATTCCTGAATATTCAGAAAATTATAAAAATCTGAAATTTTTACACAGTAAGCATGCATGAGATCTCTGTCACGTGGTAATTTTTCATAATTTTTGGAGTTAGGTAAGTATGGATTCTTATTCACCCTTTACAGATTGTTCTGTTTTGGCAGATTGCTGTTATAGTTGCATTGTTTGCGTATGTTTGCGTGTTTAATATTTCTATTTGAGGATAGGAGTATTAAATATGCAGAGGCATTTAGTATGCAATGTTTAGTTATAATTTTAGTGATTTGCTACAGTAGAGAATGTTAAGGTTTTGAGTTGATTTATACTAACTTATCTCACGAGTTCTTGTTGAGTTTTGTGTGGATGAAGTTTTTAAGATTTAGGGAAACCATGATATGAGAGGAATTAAGGAGACACAAGAGCTCAAGCTTGGGGATGCCCAAGGCATCCCAAATTAATATTTCAATAAGTCTCAAGCATCTAAGCTTGGGGATGCCCCGGTAGGCATCCCACCTTTCGTCTTCAACAACTATTGGTCAGTTTTGGTTGAGCCTAAGTTTTTGCTTCTTCACATGATATGTGCTATCCTTGGAATGTCATTTTATTTTGTTTTCTTTGATGTTTGAATAAAATACTTAAGATCTGAAAAAAAAATTATGAGAGAGAGTCCTCACATATCTACCTATTTACTTAACTACTCATTCGGTCTTCACTTATATCCTTTTGGAGTAGTTTGTCATTTACTCTTGTTCTCCACTCATATCCTATGAGTAAATTGTTGAAATGAATTGAATATAATAAATTTGAAATTTATATGCTTCATATGCTTGTCCCATGGGGAGTAGTGACTTCACATACAAGAAGTATAAGTGGTAAAATTTATTAAAAGTTAACAAACATAGCATTGGTCACTTGAACAATTCATGAAAGAATTTTGAAGGAAGAGAAATTTCACATATAAATATACTATCTTGGACATCTTCTATGATTATGAGCCCCATTAATTATTTTCAAGCTTGATCAAGTAGTTGACGTTGGACAAGGAAGACAACGTAATGAGTTATGTTTGTTTATATTCACATAGAAGTTATATTGTCATGGATCCCCTAACATGTGGTGCTTGCTTAGGATCTTTTGCTAGCCAAAAATTCGTACAAAGTAGAGATACTACTTGTGCATCCAAAAACCATTAAACCCAGTTTCTTGCCATGAGTGTCCACCATCTCTACCTATGAATTGAATAAGATCCTTCAAGTAAGTTGTCATCGGTGCAAAAAGCAATAAAAATTGCTCCTAAAATATGTATGATCTTTTATTTCAAGGGAAAATAAGCGTTGTACGAACTTGTGATGGTAAAGAAATAAAAGTGACAGACTGCATAATAAAGGTTGCTATCACAAGGGGCAATATAACGTGACATCCCTTTGCATTAAGAGCTTGTGCATCCAACAACAAAAAGCGCATGACAACCTCTGCTTCCCTCTGCGAAGGGCCTATCTTTTACTTTTTTGTATTTACTTTTCTGTATTTACTTTTATGCAAGATTCATTAATGTTCATCCCTATTCCGCTCTATTTATTCTTTAGTTGGCAAGCATTATGTGGTAGGGAAAGATCCAGGCACATATATCCAATTGAATATAGATGATCATGAGTTATTATTGTTGACATTATCCCTGAGATAAATAAGTTGGGAGGCGAAACATTAAGCCCCTATCTTCCTATGTGTTTGACTGAAACGGTTTGTTCTAAAAATATGCTTTGAGTGTCAGCAATCATGGAAGACTAAATGATAGTTGAGTATGTGGAATTTGCTAGATCAAAGCTCTTACATAGACCCTTCCTGAAAATAAGATGAATTGCAATTGTTTGATGACTGAGAACATAGTTTGTTAGTTTTCAAGAAAGTTTATGGCCTATACTTTAAACATGTGAATAGCTTGCTACTTGATCATGAGAAGTTTTATGAGATGAGCTACTGATTATGATATATATTGATGCTAGAAAAAGTGACTGAAATTATCATTGATCAAACTTATGCACTATGCTAGCATTCACACTTCATAAATTATTTGTTTTATCATTTACCTACTCGAGGACGAGCAGGAATTAAGTTTGGGGATGCTGATACGTCTCCAACGTATCTATAATTTATGAAGTATTCATGCCATGTTTATTATAGTTTTGTATGATTTTGGTGCACTTTTATATGGAATTTATATGAGTTTCATGGACTAATATATTGACCTAGTGCCCAGTGCCAGTTGCTGTTTTCTGCTTGTTTTTGGTTTTCCAGAAAATCCATATCAAACGAAGTCCAAATGCAGCGAAACTTTTTGACAATTTTTTCTGGAAGGAAACAGACCCAGGAAGCTTCGGAGGAGCAGCAGAAGAGCCACAGGGGCCACACGAGCCACCTGGGCGCGCCTGCCCCCCCCCCCCAGGCGCGCCCTGGTGCCTCGTGGGCCCCCTGTGGCCCCTCTTCGCGTGATTCCAACGCTGAAAAATCATATATATTCAGAAACCCCCGAAAGTTAACCTAGATGAGTTTTTACACCGCCGCAAACCTCTATACCTCCACGATCTAATCTACAACCCTTTTCCGGCACCCTGCCAGAGAGGGGAATCATCACCGGAGGCCATCTTCATCATCCCGGCGGTCTCCATGATGAGGAGGGAGTAGTTCACCCTCAGGGCCGAGGGTTTGTACCAGTAGCTATGTATTTTATCTCTCTCTCTCGCGTTCTTGATTTGGCACGATCTTGATGTACCGCGAGCTTTGTTAATATAGTTGGATCATATGGTGTTTCTTCCCTCTCTATCCTTGTTGTGATGAATCGAATCTTTTCCCTTTGAGGTTTCTTTATTGTCGGATTGAATATTTCAGATTTGAGAACACTTGATGTATGTTTTGCATATGAATACCCGTGGTGACAATGGGGTATTATATTGATTCACTTGATATATGTTTTGGCACTCAACTCACGGATTCCCGCGGTGACAATTGGGTAATCTATGCATATGGGTTGATGCACGTTTTCATTATCTTTTCTCCGATAGAAACTTTGGGGTGCTCCTTGGAGTTCTTTGTGTGGATTGAATATTATAATTATGAAGTTGTTTGATGCATATCGTATAATCAACTCACGGATACTTGTGGTGGCATTGGAGTATCTAGGTGACATTAGAATTGGTTGATGTGTATCATATGGTGTTATTTTAGTACGAACTCTAGGGCTGTTTGTGACACCTATAAGAATAGCTCAATAGATCGATCGGAAAGGATAAATTTGAGGTGGTTTCGTACCCTACAAACAATTTCTATCTTATGTTCTCCGCTGATAGGAACTTGGGAGTGATTCTTTATTGCACGTTGAGGGATGGTTATATGATCCAATTATGTTAGCATTGTTGAGAGATTGCACTAGTGAAAGTATGAACCCTAGGCCTTGTTTTTAAGCATTGCAATACCGTTTGTGCTCACTTTTGTTACTTGCTACCTTGCTGTTTTTATATTTTCTAGATTACAAAAACCTATATCTACTATCCATACTACACTTTTATCACCATCTCTTCACCGAACTAGTGCACCTATACAACTTACCATTGTATTGGGTGTCTTGGGGACATAAGAGATTTCTTATATTTGGTTACAGGGTTGTTTGAGAGATAGATTCTTCAACCTACGCCTCCCACGGATTGATAAACCTTAGGTCATCCACTTGAGGGAAAATTGCTACTGTCCTACAAAACTCTGCGCTTGGAGGCCCAACACGAGTCTACAAGAATAAGTTGTGTAGTAGATATCATCAAGCTCAGTCCCAATTCTGAACATGAGTAATTCTTGTGAGGTTATTTCCACATGTGTAGGAATTTTCCCAACATCTCTTATCCCACATTTGGCTCTAATTTTCTCATTATTGATAGTATCCATATATATTTCAAGCACAGGTCCCACAGCAGCAGCAACTTCACACATTCTAAAAAAAGTCTGAAGCAATCTGGCACTCCACGAAATTTCACCCATGCAATGTGCAATTTCCCTATTGCCTGATGGTCTAAGGTCCAGCCCTGCACCTTGATGATTACTCCAGTATCTAGAAGACTAAAGTCATTGAACTTGGCTAACTCAATCAACTTTGCTTTACTTGGGAATCTCATCATATAGCAGTTATGACCATATTCATGTACTCTCCATTCCCATCCCCAGCTGAACATTTCACTGAAAGCCTGAACAAACTTAGTCTCATTGATCTGTCCAGACGTAATGATAACTACTGCCAACGGATTCATATGATCAGCAACTAAAACATCTTTGAAACTCCGCACTAACAAAACTCCCAACCCCCTAGCAGCATATCCAACATATTTATGCACTGGCTTCATTTGCTTCAGCAGATTACACTCTCTAGTTATATGGTTATCCCTGCAACAAATGAGACAATGTCCAATTCTGCAATCCCTTGTAAGATGTTCAGGATCCTTGAACTTTCCACACACCTGCTTGCCAAATCTGTCCACTTGCTTTTTATCTCCTCCAAACACTTGAGCACCATTCCCCTTTGTCTCCTGCCTCTTTATGTCAGTCACCTTGTACGTCTCCTTAACTATTCCTTCTGTAACTTGTTTCCCACCAGCACTCTCTTTCCCAACCTCTACAACTTTCTTGCCCCCGGCTAAATATCCACCATTTCCTGTTTGGGTGATCAATCCAGAATTTCCACCACTCATGTTCTGTGCCAGTTGCGACAACAAAGCCCCCAACAATTTCTGCTGTTGAGCAACATCCATGCCCATAAGCTGGTCAGTGTTGTTGCCAGATCCATTCCCCACCTCCCCAGATCTATCCTCTCCTCCACCATCAACAGGTCCACTAATCTCTATTTGCCCCACCTTCACCTTCCACACTTGTTTACCAACCGGATTGCCTCTTGAAGTTCCACCAATTCTTCCTCCCCCTTCCAGATCAGAGAAGTTATGTCCTCCCCTGTTCTGGCTCGAATTCGAGGTGTCTATTGGATTGAATCTAAACCTCTCCTCATAGATGTTATTTCCATTGTAATTTCTCTTGGGGTCAAAGATTCCACTTCTCCCCCCACCTCTGTTGGCCCTCCCCCCACCAAAACCTCCTTTGTAGTTCCCAGCCATTTTTGCGAGTTCCAGCGACGGCTGGGGTGGAAACCCTATATCCTCATCTGTCTGTCTCTTCTCCCTTCCCACAGCCTTATTTATATCCTGACCTAGGTCTAGCGCATCTATGTTGGGCTTTTCTATTGGGCTTTCCCCACTCCATGGGCCAAAGTCAGTTTTGATTTCCAATTCACCCCCAACTAGGCCCCAAAACACTATCGGAGATCCCCTACTTTTCTTTTGCATCCATTTCATTTCTCTCATATCATCCTGATTCACCACAGTCCCAATTGGGGTCTCAATCACCACAATATCTCCAAAATCAACAGAATTTTCATCAAACCAATTTGTAATCGGCGGGAAAACCCCCTGCCTTAATTGATTTTGGACAGTTTTGGCATCAAATACTTTTGTAATTTCTACATTGCCAAATAAATCTCCCAGCTTATTTTTATTATATCCCATTCCCCCTCTAATCCCTTCCCTAAACTCATAATCACGAGATCTGGAGGATTTAAAAAATTGTTTCCGATTTCTTTGAATTTTTCTCCCCCAATTTTTGTCACGAACTTCATCTACACTAATCAGTGCAGTAGAAGCTAAGTATTTAGAAGCAACTGTGTTATTACCTGACGAATCTGAAGAAGTCACCACCTCCCCCTCATCGTCGGAACACTCCCCGGCCAGCAACCAGAAATGATTGCCAGCCAGAGAGACCCCTACTGCTGGTGGGAGAGGGCTCGAAGCCTCGCCAAGCGGTGAGGAAAACATGGAGAGCGGTGAGGCAGGGTCGTCACCACCTGCGTTGTCCTTTTCCTCGGGCGTTGCTACTTGTAGCTTGCGTTGGTATTATCCCCGAAGAGGAAGGGATGATGCAGCACAGTAGAGATAAGTATTTTTCTCAGTTATGAAACCAAGGTTATCAATCCAGTAGGAGAAACACGCAACACCTCGTTAGTAGTACATGCACACAAACAACAAATCCTTGCACCCAACGCAAACGAGGGGTTGTCAATCCCTCGGCGGTAAATTGCAAGATTAAATTGTATGGTGATAGATAAATAGATCAAACAAAAATATAAAATAAAATAAATAAATTAAAAGTGCAGCAAGGTATTTTTAGGATTTTCAATATATGATTAAGATAGACCCAGGGGCCATAGTTTTCACTAGAGGCTTCTCTCAAGAAAATAGCATACGGTGGGTAGACAAATTACTGTTGGGCAATTGATAGAAAAGCAAATAATCATGACGATAGGCAATGATCATGTATATAGGCATCACGTTCGAGATAAGTAGACCGACTCCTGCCTGCATCTACTACTATTACTCCACACATCGACCGCTATCCAGCATGCATCTAGTGTATTAAGTCCATAAAGAACGGAGTAACGCCTTAAGAACGATGACATGATGTAGACAAGATAAACTCACGCATGAATAAACCCCATCTTTTTACCCTTAATAGCAATGATACATACGTGTCATGTCCCTTTATGTCACTGGGATTGAGCACCGCAAGATCGAACCCATTACAAAGCACCTCTTCCCATGGCAAGATAAATCAATCTAGTTGGACAAAGCAAATCAATAGATCGAAGAAGAAATATGAAGCTATAATAATCATGCATAAAAGAGTTTAGAGAAAACTCAAATAATATTCATGGATAATCTGATCATAAACTCGCAATTCATCGGATCCCAACAAACACACCGCAAAAAGTGATTACATCGGATAGAACTCCAAGAACATCGAGGAGAACATTGTATTGAAGATCAAAAAGAGAGAAGAAGCCATCTAGCTACAAACTATGGACCCGAAGGTCTGTGGTAAACTACTCACGCATCATCGGAAGGGCAGCAAGGTTGATGTAGAGCCCCTCCGTGATCGATTCCCCCTCCGGCGGAGCAGCGGAGAAGGCCCCAGAGGGGATCTCTCGAGAACAGAAACTTGTGGCGGCGGAAAAAGTATTTCGTGGACTCCCCTGAGGGTTTCTGATTTTTCTGGAATTTATAGTGGTGGAATTAGGTCAAACGGAGCTCTGTGGGCCCCACGAGGTACCAGGGCGCGCCTGCCCCCCCCCCCCCCCCCGAGGCGCCCTGGTGCCTTGTAGGCACCCCCTGGGGCTTCTGGCCTTCTCCCGAAGCTTCTAATGTTTATCTTGTCCTGAAAAAATTCTCCAAAAAGTTTCGTGGCATTTGGACTTCGTTTGGTATTGATTTTCTGTAAAACAAAAAACAGGGCAGAAAACAGCAACTGGCATTGGGCACTAAGTTAATAGGTTAGTCTCCAAAAATGATATATAATTGCTGTAAATGTATAAAAAACATCCAAGATTGATAATATAACAGCATGGAACAATCAAAAAATATAGATACGTTGGAGACATATCAGCATCCCCAAGCTTAATTCCTGCTCGTCCTCGAGTAGGTAAATGATAAAAACAGAATTTTTGATGTGGAATGCTGCCTAACATATTCATCATATTTTCTTTTCTTTTATAGCATGGACATTGGACTTGAATGATTCAAAGCAATAGTCTATAGTTTGACATGAAGATATAAATACTCAAGCATGCTAACAAGCAACCATGTCTTTCAAAATATCAACGCTAAAGAGAGTTATCCCTAGCCCATTATGCTCAATCATTGATCCATTCATGAAACACACTCAAATATTAGCTACATCCAATGCACAAGTATGACAATAGTGCTCTCTAGTTGGTGCTTTTGTAAGAGAAGATGGAGACTCAAATAAAATAAAAATTGCACAAAAGTAAATAGATAGGCCCTTCGCAGAGGGAAGCAGAGATTTGTCAAATGTGCCAGAGCTCAAAGCTGAAATTAAAGAGATAAAATATATTTTGAGAGGCATGCCTTTCCTGTCAACGAAAACGACCGAGAATTCCCAATATTTTCCACGCTAGACACATCATAGGCGGTTCCCAAACAGAAAGTAAAGTTTATTTCCTTTCCACCATTTCTTTCACAATCCATGGCTAGCCGTATCCACGGGTGCCCTCCATACCATCACTTTCCAAGGAATTTTGTTGTTATTATTTTTCATTTCATTGTGGGACTGGGCATCCCTATTACCAGCCATTCTCTTGTGCAATGACAAGTGAATAAATACTCATCGTGAGAATAACGCACCTAGCATGGAAAATAATGGCCACCCCCTGCCGCTTCATGAGCTGTACGGGCACACAAAACGGAAAAATTATTTTTGAAAATTAGAGTTGGCACACGCAAATTTACTTGGAACGTCATTGAAATACCGCATATAGGTAGGTATAGTGGACTCATTTGGCACAATTTTGGTTTAAGGATTTTGGATGCACAAGCAGTATCTCCGCTTAGTACAAATGAAGGCTAGCAAATAGATTGAGAAGCAACCAACCAAAAAGCAAAAACGGTCATAAACATGCATTGAACATAACTAACACTGAATAATGCACCATAAGTAGGATATAATTTCGTTGCATAACTATTGACTTGATGTGCATGCATAGGGAATCACAAACCTTAACACGAATATTTTTACTAAATCACAATTACTCACTAACATGACTCACTTATTATCATTTCCATATCGCAAAACTATTGCAAGGAATCACACTTCTCATATCCAATGATCTATATGAAAGTTTTTATTATATCCCTCTTGAATATTCATCACTTTGGGACCAAATTCATATCTTGTGCAAATTACCGTCACTATCATCAACTCTCAAAAAGATATAAGTGAGGCATGAGAGTGCAAATATTTCTTCAAAATTTTAATCTTATCAATTCTAAAAATAATATAAGTGAAGCATGAGAATTCATTTCTTCAAAATATAGCCACCACCGTGCTCAAAAAGATTTAAGTGAAGCACTAGAGCAACTGCCTAGCTCAAAAAATTTAAGTGAAGCACATAGAGTATTCTAACAAATGATGATAAACGTGTGGCTCTCTCAAAATAGGTGTGTTCAGCAAGGATGATTGTGACAAACTAAAAAGCAAACAAAGCAAAGACTCATATAATACAAGACGCTCCAAGCAAAACTCATATCATGTGACGAATAAAAATATAGCTCCAAGTAAAATTACCGATGGTTGGTAGAAGAAAGAGGGGATGCCTTCCGGGGCATCCCCAAGCTTAGACGCTTGAGTCTTCCTTGAATATTACCTTGGGGTGCCTCGGGCATCCCCAAGCTTAGGCTCTTGCTACTCCTTATTCCTTCATCCATCGTGATCTCACCCAAAACATGAAAACTTCAATCACACAAAACTCAACAAAACCTTCGTGAGATCCGTTAGTATAACAAAATAAATCACTACTTTAAGTACTGTTGCAAACCCATTCATATTTTATTTTTGCATTATACCTACTGTACTATAACTTCACCATGGCTTATACCCCCCCCCCCCCCCGATACAATCCATAGATTCATCAAAACAGGCAAGTAGTGCATCAAAAACAGAATCTGTCAAAAACAAAACAGTCTGTAGCAATCTATTTAAAATCCATACTTCTGTAACTCAAAAAATTCAGAAAAATTAGGAAAACGTGGGAAATTCATATACCAATACTTTGTAAAAATTTCAGATTTTTTCGACGCTCCAGTACAGAAAAAATATTCGGGCACTGGACGCAAAACTTTCTGTTTTCCAAACAGCATCAATTATACTATCTTCCAAATCATCCCAAAGGCTTTACTTGGCACAAACACTAATTAAAAACACAAAAACACACTCATACCAGTAGCATAATTGTGAAAACACACAATAACAGAAACAAAAAATAAAAAATTATTTTATTCATTGGGTTGCCTCCCAACAAGCGCTATTATTTTATGCCCCTAGCTAGGCATAATGCATAGTTTCAAGTATTGTCATCTTTCAAATTGATTCCATAAGAGGCCCTCATAATTGATTCATATGGTGCTTTAATTCTTTTCCTAGGGAAATGCTCCATACCCTTATTTAATGGAATATGAAATTTTATATTCCCTTCTTTCATGTCAATAACGGCACCAATGGTTCGTAAGAACGGTCTACCAAGTATTATGGGGCAAGAAGAATTGCATTCAATGTCAAGTACAATAAAATCAACGGGCACATAGTTCCTATTTGCAATAATAAGAACATCATTAATTCTACCCAAAGGCTTTTTAATAGTAGAATCCGCCAAGTGCAAATTAAGAGAACATTCATCTATATTGGTGAAACCTAGCACATCGCATAGAGATTTTGGAATTGTGGAAACGCTAGCAACCAAATCACATAAAGCATTGCACTCATAATTTTTAATTTTAACTTTAATGGTGGGTTCCCATTCATCATATAATTTTCTAGGAATTGAAATTTCTAGTTCTAGCTTTTCTTCTAACACTTTCATCATTGCTTCTACGATGTGTTTAGTAAAAGCCTTGTTTCGCTCATAAGCGTTGGGTGAATTTGACATGGATTGTAGCAAAGAAATGCACTCAATCAAAGAACAATTATCATAATTAAAATCTTTGTAATCCAAGAGAGTGGGCACATCGCTATTTAAAGTTTTTACCTCTCCAAACCCACTTTTAGTAATTTTTTCATTAAGATTTTCACCCTCCGAATTATGGGAACGCCTTCTAGCTAAAGTTGACTCTTCTTCAGTCCCCTTTTCATCAAGTTTTATATTGCTAAAGAAAGAATCAATGGATGAAACACCAATCATTTTAATATCATCATCATTACTACGATAAAAACCAGGAGGAATCGCTTTTTCTAAAAATTCTCGTTTAGCTTTTAGCAAGGCGGTTCTTTTCATACTCTCATCCATGGAGACATATAAAGCTTTAATTGATTCACTAATATCAATTTTAGGTTGCAAAATTTTAGTCTTAAGATTTTCCACATCATGAATAATTCTATCAATGCTCCTAGACATATCATCAAGTTTACTCAATTTTTCTTCTATCGTAGTGTTGAAAACTTTTTGAGCATTAATAAATTATTTAATATTACTTTCAAGATCAGAGGGCATCCTATTATTATTATTATAAGAATTACCATAAGGATTGCCATAATTATTAGAGGAATTTCCAGGAAACGGCCTAGCATTAAAATTACCTCAATAAGCATTATTATTGAAATTGTTTGCCGAGACAAAATTCACATCTACGGGATCATTATTTTGCTCAATCAAAGTGGATGATACGTCTCCAACGTATCTATAATTTATGAAGTATTCATGCCATGTTTATTATAGTTTTGTATGATTTTGGTGCACTTTTATATGGCTTTTATATGATTTTCATGGACTAACATATTGACCTAGTGCCCAGTGCCAGTTGCTGTTTTCTGCTTGTTTTTGGTTTTCCAGAAAATCTATATCAAATGAAGTCCAAATGCAGCGAAAATTTTTGACGATTTTTTCTGGAACATAAGATACACTAGAAGCTTCGGGAGGAGGCCAGAAGACCCACAGGGGCCCCACGAGCCACCAGGGCGTGCCACCCCCACAGGAGCGCCCTGGTGCCTCGTGGCCCCCCTGTGGCCCCTCTTCGTGTGATTCCAACGCCAAAAAATCATATATATTCAGAAACCCCCGAAAGTTAACCTAGATGAGTTTTTACGCCGCCGCAAGCCTCTGTACCTCCATGATCTTATCTACAGCCCTTTTTCAGCACCCTGTCAGAGGGGGAAATCATCACCGGAGGCCATCTTCATCATCCCGGCTGTCTCCATGACGATGAGGGAGTAGTTCACCCTCGGGGCTGAGGGTTTGTACCAGTAGCTGTGTGTTTTATCTCTCTCTCTCTCTCTCTCTCTCTCTCTCTCTCTCTCTCTCTCGTGTTCTTGATTTGGCACGATCTTGATGTATCGCGAGCTTTGTTAACATAGTTGGATCATATGGTGTTTCCTCCCTCTCTATCTTTGTTGTGATGAATCGAATCTTTTCCCTTTGAGGTTTCGTTATTGTCGGATTGAATATTTCAGATTTGAGAACACTTGATGTATGTCTTGCATATGAATACCCGTGGTGACAATGGGGTATTATATTGATTCACTTGATATATGTTTTGGCACTCAACTCGCGGATTCCCGCGGTGACATTGGGGTAATCTATGCATATGGGTTGATGCACGTTTTCATTATCTTTTCTCCGATAGAAACTTTGGGGTGCTCCTTGGAGTTCTTTGTGTGGATTGAATATTATGATTATGAAGTTGTTTGATGCATATCGTATAATCAACTCACGGATACTTGTGGTGACATTGGAGTATCTAGGTGACATTAGAGTTGGTTGATGTGTATCATATGGTGTTATTTTAGTACGAACTCTAGGGTTGTTTGTGACACCTATAGAAATAGCTCAATAGATTGATCGGAAAGGATAACTTTGAGGTGGCTTCGTACCCTACAAACAATTTCTATCTTATGTTCTCCACTGATAGGAACTTGGGAGTGATTCTTTATTGCACGTTGAGGGATGGTTATATGATCCAATTATGTTGGCATTGTTGAGAGATTGCACTAGTGAAAGTATGAACCCTAGGCCTTGTTTTTAAGAATTGCAATACCGTTTGTGCTCACTTTTGTTACTTGCTACCTTGCTGTTTTTATATTTTCAGATTACAAAAACCTATATCTACTATCCATACTACACTTTTATCACCATCTCTTCGCCGAACTAGTGCACCTATACAATTTACCATTGTATTGGGTGTGTTGGGGACACAAGAGATTTCTTGTATTTGGTTGCAGGGTTGTTTGAGAGATACCATCTTCAACCTACGCCTCCCACAGATTGATAAACCTTAGGTCATCCACTTGAGGGAAAATTGCTACTGTCCTACAAAACTCTGCGCTTGGAGGCCCAACACGAGTCTACAAGAATAAGTTGTGTAGTAGACATCAAGCTCTTTTCTGGCGTCGTTGCCGGGGAGGTGAGTGCTTGAAGGTATATCTTTAGATCATGCAATCGAATCTTTTAGTTTCTTTTTTTATCACTAGTTTGGTTTATAAAAGAAAACTACAAAAAATGGAATTAAGGTTGCCTCATATTATTCGTCTTTATAATGTCTTTCTTGAAAATAAGGATTCCAATAATTGTGCTCAATTGATAGAAGAAGAATTCAATAAAATGTTTGGCATAAAATCCAGGAATGATGAGCATGATTGCAATGTTGCTAGTATGAATTCTTTGAATATCCATAATACTAATGATGATTGCACTAGTCATGATAATGATGTCTCCTATAATAATGTCAATTTTTGTGGAGTGAATTGAGAGTGCAAATGCATACCAAAAAGGGAAAATAGATTTTTTAAGAGGCATAAGTATTTAGAAACTAAAGGGTTGCAAGAGAGGCTAGATGATTGTGCTGAAAGATTTAATTTTTCTCGCCATCCTTGCGAACTTTGCAATTAACGTGGTCATTTAAATCTCCAATGCAAATTGTTTCATGATCGAATCATGTCCAAAAATTGTGATAACTTGATTACCCCTTGTGCATCATAATGAACTTAGTCTGCTTCTGGGGTATGAAGAAATGAAACGTATAACTAGGAATATTCCAAAATATAATCTCAAGAGATTTCTCAATTTTGATCTAGAGGAAATTTATATGTATTGTGTGGTAAATTGCATTGAGAATCCCTATATTGCCAATTATTTAAAGACAAGAAAACAAATAGAAGATGAAGAGAATACTAATGAAGTGGAAGAGGTTTCCCAAAATCCTCCTATTTTTTCTTATGATGAAATAGGTGACGAGAAGGAGCTCCCTATTCAACCAATCTCATCAATAAGAAGCTCGGAAAAATTGATTAAACCCACACATGATGTGGTGAAGAAGAAGAAAAGAAGAAAGAATAGAGGTAAAAAGGTATCCCTCCAAAATGATGTTGCTCCTATTATTGTTGTGCCTCATGAGAATGAATCAAAAACAATTGTGGAAGATGATACACTTGATGATGATATTGCTTCTTTGTCTTATGGCACAATGTCTGAAGGAATTGTTGAGGATGATTTTGTTATGCCTATTACTCATTATGATGATTATGATTGGGAAAATAATGATACTTCTTATAATCTTGAAAATATTTTTGGCACAAACTTAGAAAATTATGATGATAATAATTGTTATACTATTGGTGCTATTCATACTATTAATGATGAGAGTGATTATGCTTATGATATGCCAAGCCACAAGCTTGGGGATGCTATGTTTGATGAAAATGACATGTTTGAGAATTTATTTGCTGCAATTAATGTTTGTCCCAAGCTTGGGGATGCTATGCTTAATGAAGATGATCTTTTTAGCCCCCCTACTTTGAATGATCAAATTTGTTATGATGATTGCATGCCTCCTACTTATGATGATTATTATGATGATACTTATGTTATAAAAAGTAGTGATGATTATATTTATAAAACTTGTCATAATTATGATTACCCTTTTACTAAACATTACTCTTTTAATGTGGAAACAATTTATAGTATTCGAGTTTCATATGATACTCCTACTCCTATTCATGAGAATAATTTTTCTTATGTGGAGAGTAATAAAATTTCTATGCTTGTAGATCATGAAAAGAATGATTTGTGTGATGGGTATATTGTTAAATTTCTTCATGATGCTACTGAAAATTACTATGAGAGAGGAACAAATTAGTCATGATGCTCCCGTTATGTTTCAATTCTTTACTTCTATGTGAGCATCATTGAAATCATCATGGCTAGCTGAAAGGCATTAAAGAAAAGCGCTTGTTGGGAGACAACCCAACATTTATACCTACTGTTTATGTGTATTCACATGATTAAGCTACTGTATTAATCATGTTTCATATATTTTCTTCCAATAATGTGCCAAGTAAAGCCTTTGGGATAGTGTGGATGCTTGTTGATTTGATTCTGTGTAAAAACAGAAACTTTTGCGTCCAGTGCTGGAATTTCTACTCTGTACTGGAGTGCGAACAAATTCTGAAATTTTTACACAGCATTGGGTTACAAATTTTTTACGTTGTCCTAAGTTTTCAGAATTTTTAGAGGTACAGAAGTATGGTTTTTAAATCGCTCACTACATGCTGTTCTGTTTTTGACAGATTTTATTTTCGGTGCATAGTTTGCTTGTTTTAGTGTTTCCATAGCTTATATTGAGTAATATAAATTGTGGAAATGATAGAATACAGTAGGCATTATGTGATAACAATTATGAATCTTGTCTTGACAGTACTTAAGTGGATGATTTATTTTTATCATACTAACCTATCTCACAAGTTCCATTAAGTTTTGTGTGATTGAAGTTTTCAAGTTTTGGGTGAGATATCGATATGAGGAGAATAAGGAGTGGCAAGACCCTAATCTTGGGGATGCCAAAGGCACCCCAAGGTAATACTCAAGGAAGACTCAAGCGTCTAAGCTTGGGGATGCCCCGGAAGGCATCCCCTCTTTCGTCTTCAACATTATCGGTAACCTCACTTGGAGCTATATTTTTATTCCTCACATAATATGAGTTTTGCTTGGAGCGTCATTTTATTTTGTTGATATTTTCTTGCTGTTATCAATAATCATGTTTTGTATCTTTCAGTTCAATAAAATGCCAATTATAGCCTTTGCCAGGCTCAGTTTGCAAGTTCATGTGTTGCTGTTTGAAAACAGAAAGTTTTCTATTATGTCCAGAATATTCCTGAATAGTCAGAACATGATATAAATCTGAAATTTTTACACAGTAAGTATGCATGAGTTCTCTGTCACGTGGTGATTTTTCATAATTTTTGGAGTTAGAGAAGTATGGATTCTTATTCCCCTTTTACAGACTGTTCTGTTTTGGCAGATTGCTGATATAGTTGCATTGTTTGCATATGTTTGCGTGTTTAATGTTTCTATTTGTGGATAGGAGTATTAAATATGAAGAGGCATTTAGTATGCAATGTTTAATTATAATTTTTGTGATTTTCTACAGTAGAGAATGTTAAGGTTTTGAGTTGATATATACTAACTTATCTCACGAGTTCTTGTTGAGTTTTATGTGGATGAAGTTTTTAAGATTTAGAGAAACCGTGATATGAGAGGAATTAAGGAGACACAAGAGATCAAGCTTGGGGATGCCCAAGGCATCCAAAATTAATATTTCAAGAAGTCTCAAGCATCTAAGCTTGGGGATGCCCCGGTAGGCATCCCACCTTTCTTCATCAACAATTATCGGTTAGTCTTGGTTGAGCCTAAGTTTTTGCTTCTACACATGAGTTGTGCTATTCTTGGAGTGTCCTTTTATTTTCATTTTGTTTGTTGTTTGAATAAAATTATCAAGATCTGAAATCTCTATTGAGAGAGAGTCTTCACATAGCTACTTAATTGTTTGACTACTCATTGTTCTTCACTTATATCTTTTTGGAGTAGTTTGTCATTTACTCTTGTTCTTCACTTATATCCTATGACTAAATTGTTGAAATGAATTGAATATCATAAAGTTGAAATTTATATGCTTCATATGCTTGTCCCATGGGGAGTAGTGACTTCACATAAAAGAAGTATAAGTGGTAAAATTTATTGAAAGTTAACAAACATAGCATTGGTCACTTGAACAATTCATGAAAGAATTTTGAAGGAAGAGAAATTTCACATATAAATATACTATCTTGGACATATTCTATGATTGTGAGCCCCCATTAATTATTTTCAAGCTTGATCAAGTAGTTGACGTTGGACAAGGAAGACAACGTAATGAGTTATGTTTGTTTATATTCACATAGAAGTTATATTGTCATGGATCCTATAACATGTGGTGTTTGCTTAGGATCTTTTGCTAGCCAAAAATTCATACTAAGTAGAGATACTACTTGTGCATCCAAAAAACCCTTAAACCCAGTTTCTTGCCATGATAGTCCACTATATCTACCTATGGATTGAATAAGATCCTTCAAGTAAGTTGTCGTCGGTGCAAAAAGCAATAAAAATTGCTCCTAAAATATGTATGATCTTTTATTGCAAGGGAAAATAAGCATTGTACGAACTTGTGATGGTAAAGAAATAAAAGCGACGGACTGCATAATAAAGGTTGCTATCACAAGGGGCAATATAACGTGACGTTCCTTTGCATTAAGGGCTTGTGCATCCAACAACAAAAAGCGCATGACAACCTCTGCTTCCCTCTGCGAAGGGCCTATCTTTTACTTTTCTGTATTTACTTTTATGCAAGAGTCATTAATGTTCATCCCTATTCCGCTCTATTTATTCTTTAGTTGGCAAGCATTATGTGGTAGGGAAAGATCTAGGCACATATATCCAGTTGAATATAGGTGATCATGAGTTATTATTGTTGACATTATCCCTGAGATAAATAAGTTGGGAGGCGAAACATTAAGCCCCTATCTTCCTATGTGTTTGACTGAAACGGTTTGTTCTAAAAATATGCTTTGAGTGTCAGCAATCATGGAAGACTAAATGATAGTTGAGTATGTGGAATTTGCTAGATCAAAGCTCTTACATACACCCTTCCTGAAAATAAGATGAATTGCAATTGTTTGATGACTGAGAACATAGTTTGTTAGTTTTCAAGAAAGTTTATGGCCTATACTTTAAACATGTGAATAGCTTGCTACTTGATCATGAGAAGTTTTATGAGATGAGCTACTGATTATGATATATATTGATGCTAGAAAAAGTGACTGAAATTATCATTGATCAAACTTATGCACTATGCTAGCATTCACACTTCATAAATTATTTGTTTTATCATTTACCTACTCGAGGACGAGCAGGAATTAAGCTTGGGGATGCTGATACGTCTCCAACGTATCTATAATTTATGAAGTATTCATGCCATGTTTATTATAGTTTTGTATGATTTTGGTGCACTTTTATATGGCTTTTATATGATTTTCATGGACTAACATATTGACCTAGTGCCCAGTGCCAGTTGCTGTTTTCTGCTTGTTTTTGGTTTTCCAGAAAATCTATATCAAATGAAGTCCAAATGCAGCGAAACTTTTTGACGATTTTTTCTGGAACATAAGATACACTAGAAGCTTCGGGAGGAGGCCAGAAGACCATAAGGGCCCCACGAGCCACCAGGGCGCGCCACCCCCCCAGGCGCGCCCTGGTGCCTCGTGGGCCCCCTGTGGCCCCTCTTCGTGTGATTCCAATGCCAAAAAATCATATATATTCAGAAACCCCCGAAAGTTAACCTAGATGAGTTTTTACGCCACCGCAAGCCTCTGTACCTCCACGATCTCATCTACAACCCTTTTCCGGCACCCTGCCGGAGGGGGGAATCATCACCGGAGGCCATCTTCATCATCCCGGCGGTCTCCATGACGAGGAGGAAGTAGTTCACCCTCGGGGCTGAGGGTTTGTACCAGTAGCTATGTGTTTTATCTTTCTCTCTCTCTCTCTCGTGTTCTTGATTTGGCACGATCTTGATGTATCGCGAGCTTTGTTAATATAGTTGGATCATATGGTGTTTCCTCCCTATCTATCTTTGTTGTGATGAATCGAATCTTTTCCCTTTGAGGTTTCATTATTGTCGGATTGAATATTCAGATTTGAGAACACTTGATGTATGTCTTGCATATGAATACCCGTGGTGACAATGGGGTATTATATTGATTCACTTGATATATGTTTTGGCACTCAACTCGCGGATTCCCAAGGTGACATTGGGGTAATCTATGCATAGGGGTTGATGCATGTTTTCATTATCTTTTCTTCGATAGAAACTTTGGGGTGCTCCTTGGAGTTCTTTGTGCGGATTGAATATTATGATTATGAAGTTGTTTGATGCATATCGTATAATCAACTCACGGATACTTGTGGTTACATTGGAGTATCTAGGTGACATTAGAGTTGGTTGATGTGTATCATATGGTGTTATTTTAGTATGAATCTAGGGCTGTTTGTGACACTTATAGGAATAGCTCAATAGATCGATCGGAAGGGATAACTTTGAGGTGGTTTTGTACCCTACAAACAATTTCTATCTTATGTTCTCCGCTAATAGGAACTTGGAAGTGATTCTTTATCGCACGTTGAGGGATGGTTATATGATCCATTTATATTAGCATTGTTGAGAGATTGCACTAGTGAAAGTATGAACCCTAGGCCTTGTTTTTAAGCATTGCAATACCGTTTGTGCTCACTTTTGTTACTTGCTACCTTGCTGTTTTCATATTTTCAGATTACAAAAACCTATATCTACTATCCATACTACACTTTTATCACCATCTCTTCGCCGAACTAGTGCACCTATACAATTTACCATTGTATTGGGTGTGTTGGGGACACAAGAGATTTCTTGTATTTGGTTGCAGAGTTGTTTGAGAGATACCATCTTCAACCTACGCCTCCCATGGATTGATAAACCTTAGGTCATCCACTTGAGGGAAAATTGCTACTGTCCTACAAAACTCTGCGCTTGGAGGCCCAACACGAGTCTACAAGAATAAGTTGTGTAGTAGACATCAGTGGACAATGGCACATCATTAGGATCAATATGAGCATTTTTACTAGCAACCAATTTCATAAGCGCATCAACTTTATTACTCAAAGTACTAATTTCTTCAATAGAATTCACCTTTTTACTAGCAGGAGTTCTTTCAGTATGCCATTGTGAATAATTTGCCATAATATTATCAAGCAATTTAGTAGCTTCTCCCAAAGTAATTTCCATAAAAGTACCACCCGCGGCGGAGTCTAAAAGATTTCTAGAAACAAAATTCAATCCCGCATAAAAAAATTGTATGATCATCCATAAATTTAAACCATGAGTAGGGCAATTTCTTATCATTAATTTCATCCTCTCCCAAGATTGGGCAACATGTTCACGATCAAGTTGCTTAAAATTCATAATTTGATTTCTAAGTGAAATAATTTTCGCGGGAGGAAAATACTTAGTAATAAAAGCATCTTTACACCTATCCCAAGAATCGATACTATTTCGTGGTAAAGATGAAAACCAAATTTTTGCACGATCTCGCAATGAGAATGGGAATAATTTTAATTTCAGAATATCATTATCCACATCTTTTTTCTTTTGCATGTCACACAATTCTACGAAAGTGTTAAGATGGGATGAAGCATCTTCATTAGGACTACAAGAAAATTGTTCTTTTGTGACAAGATTTAACAAAGCAGCATTAATATCACAAGTCTCCACACTAGTGGCGGGAGGAGCAATCAGAGTACTAATAAAATCATTATTATTAGTATTGGAAAAATCACACAATTTTGTATTTTCTTGAGACATCGTGACTACGCAAACAAGATAACAAGCAAGCAAACAAGCAAACAAGAAAAAAGGCAAACGAAAAATATTTTTGTATTTTTGTAAAAACGTTTTAGAAGTGGGGGATATGAAAACGAGAGGTAAATAAAATAAATGCAAGGAGATGAGAGTTTATGCAAAGGTACTTGATAGATGTTGATAATGTCTCCCCGGCAACGGCGCCAGAAATTCTTCCTGCTACTTGTAGCTTGCGTTGGTGTTATCCCCGAAGAGGAAGGGATGATGCAGCACAGTAGAGATAAGTATTTCCCTCAGTTATGAAACCAAGGTTATCAATCCAGTAGGAGAACCACGCAACACCTCGTTAGCAGTACCTGCACACAAATAACAAATCCTTGCACCCAACGCAAACGAGGGGTTGTCAATACCTCGGCGGTAAATTGCAAGATTAAATTGTATGTGATAGATAGATAGATTGAAACAAAAATACAAAATAAAATAAATAAAGAAAAAATGCAGCAATATTTTTAGGGTTTTAGTAATATGATTTAGATAGACCCGGGGGCCATAGTTTTCACTAGAGGCTTCTCTCAAGAAAATAGCATACGGTGGGTAGACAAATTACTGTTGGGCAATTGATAGAAAAGCAAATAATCATGACGATATCCAAGGCAATGATCATGTATATAGGCATCACGTCCGAGATAAGTAGACCGACTCCTGCCTGCATCTACTACTATTACTCCACACATCGACCGCTATCCAGCATGCATCTAGTGTATTAAGTCCATAAAGAACGGAGTAACGCCTTAAGAACGATGACATGATGTAGACAAGATAAACTCACGCATGAATAAACCCCATATTTTTACCCTTAATAGCAACGATACATACGTGTCATGTCCCTTTCTGTCACTGGGATTGAGCACCGCAAGATCGAACCCATTACAAAGCACCTCTTCCCATGGCAAGATAAATCAATCTAGTTGGCCAAACCAAATCAATAGATCGGAGAAGAAATACGAAGCTATAATAATCATGCATAAAAGAGTTCAGAGAAAACTCAAATAATATTCATGATAATCTGATCATAAACTCACAATTCATCGGATCCCAACAAACACACCGCAAAAAGTGATTACATCGGATAGAACTCCAAGAACATCGAGGAGAACATTGTATTGAAGATCAAAAAGAGAGAAGAATCCATCTAGCTACTAACTATGGACCTGAAGGTCTGTGGTAAACTACTCACGCATCATCGGAAGGGCAGCAAGGTTGATGTAGAGCCCCTTCGTGATCGATTCCCCCCTCCGGCGGAGTACCAGAGAAGGCCTCCAGATGGGATCTCTCGAGAACAGAAACTTGCGGCGGCGGAAAAAGTATTTCGTTGATTCCCCTGAGGGTTTCTGATTTTTCTGGAATTTATAGTGGTGGAATTAGGTCAAACGGAGCTCTGTGGGCCACACGAGGTAGCAGGGCGCGCCTGTCCCCCCCCCCCCAGGCGTGCCCTGGTGCCTCGTGGGCACCCCCTGGGGATTTTGGCCTTCTCCCGAAGCTTCTAATGTTTATCTTGTCCAGAAAAAATTCTTCAAAAAGTTTCGTGGCATTTGGACTTCGTTTGGTATTGATTTTCTGTAAAACAAAAACAGGGCAAAAAACAGCAACTGGCACTGGGCACTAGGTTAATAGGTTACTCTCCAAAAATGATATATAATTGTTGTAAATGTATATAAAAACATCCAAGATTGATAATATAACAGCATGGAACAATCAAAAATTATAGATACGTTGGAGACGTATCAGGCGTGGCCCCTCCCCGTCGTCTTCGATCTCGATGGGTGCTGCCTGTGTCCCCGGAGCAGGGAGCCCCATCACCACCGCCCTTGGCTGAGCCGGCGGCGGAATCCCACGGTATCGCAGAGATCGGAAGATCCGCCACTTGTGGCACTGCTCGGGGATCGGCGACTCTGCCTCGAGCATCGCCCAGAGCAGCACTCCCATCGCCGGTTGACGATCGTGGTTAGGGAAGCACCGCATCATCTCCTCCTCGTCCAGCCTTCCCCTGACCATGAACGCCGCATCGTTCAGCGCCTTCGCCTTGGGGAACCACCTGTCGATCTCCCGCAGCCTCCCCATCATCACCTCGTCGCCATCGTCGAGCGCCTCCATCTGCTGCTCCCTCGTCGTCATCACCCTCCAGATATCGGTGTGCAGATGTAACCCTCGCGCGAGCAGGAAAGGAAGAGGAATGGGAGGAGGCAGCGGCGAGGGGAATTGCCTCTACAGTATTAAGTATCCCCGCCGCGCACCCACCGCCATTACTCACCTCGGGGCTCGCATCGTGCCAACCCGGCCCCAATGTCACAGCAACCCGCGCGATATGGCACGGGAAGTGTACCACCTGTGTCGCCCGGAACTCTTCCTCCTCAAACCAGCTTCTCGCGTCGACCGTCCGCCCATCGATGCTCACCAAGGACAGCCTCGTCGCCCGCCGGAGAAGGAATCCCGGCCGGAATTCCAGCAAGGAAGTGTTGAGATCCGACACGTAATCGCAGCATAGCCGCGTCTCTCCTAGAAGCCGTGTATCGCACGCCATCCCGTAGAGTTGTTGAGTGTGATGCAAATGCAACAAATGTTCATAATCCAACACTTAACCACCGTATCAATTTATCATTGACTTGTTTATGTTGATTCTGTCAATTTAATCTGAGGTAAGCCGCACTTCCCCTCATGTGAGGGGCTAAAACTTAGATGTGGTACCAATAAATTGGTATGGTACTTTGTCAATCTAAGGGCATGCGCAATGATGCTATCTTAGAAGTGCACATATGATAAATTATGTGTTGGACGAGAGAGAAACCATTAAAAAAAGGCATGCTTTCTCTTAATTAAAAGATGGTCTCCTAGCAACAATATGTCTCACTACATATTTAGAAATATCTAGTTATCAGAGATAATATTAACAAATAAATGATTGTACAACTTTTTTTGTCTTCTCTAGGTTACATGGTAGGATTAAAATAAAATAATTTTATCAATCATTGTACATGCCTTAATTACTATTTTTTATGGGTTAATTGTTTTTTAACAAAGCAAAAGTTAAAGAAGTACAAACTCAAAACAATATTTTACTTTACCATTATTTTATACATACGTGTGTTGCGCAAGTGGACTTGCACAGGTGGGATCATGATAATTTAAAGGTGAGGAAAAACGTATTTCAAAGCTAAAGAAGGAACCTGAAAAGTTGAAGGTTGGCCCTATGAGTTCTGAAACCCGTATGCATGAGAAGGAGGTTTAAGTGCTAATTCAAAACCTTATGGACCAAAAAGAGATATATTGGGTGTAGCGAGGGAGAGCAAACTGGCACTACTCAGAATAGCCTACCCGTGGCGGGCGCAAAATTGCCCAACACGTGGAGGGTGCCCGCCGTTGACCCCCCCCCCCACTGCTAATAGGTCACCAATGGTGGGAAGGGCGCCCATCACTGCTGGGTGATAGTAGCAATGGAGAGCAGACCAGAGCACCTGCCACTGATAGCGCATCCAGGTCGAAAAAAATTATTGTCGTGGCAGCGTTTGTACACATGACTTGTAAAGAGTGAAATACTCATATAATTCTCAACATAACTGAACCAGGCTTTATCCATTTTCAAAGCAAACAACTAAGCTCCGTATTTGTTCCACTAGAATGCAAGCAAAAATAACAATGTATCATTCATCTTAAGAAACTAACTACCACTTCATCGCCATATTCATGTCTTGGAGCTTATTTCCAAATGAGGTCAAAGACAACCATCATCTGCAAGTCTTGCGGCCGATGTTTCTTAGTGTGATTGACACAGGTGTGCCAACCCTCGGTCCCTTTCCCGTGAGGAACTCCTCACAGTCGGCCTCATTGAAGGATATGCGCCCGTCTTTGTATGTCTTGTACTCAGCGGTGGTGACGGGCCTGCTCCAAGGCATACCCCGGGATGTTCAGGGCGGAAATCACCTTCGTATGTAATTTTAAGGCCCCCCTTCGATTAAAAGCAAAAATAGCTCACAATGTTATACATCTCCACACAGTGTTAGGGACAAAAAAGAGAACAAAATACTAAAAAAAACATAATATGATGTGTGTGACAATGTTTGTCTTAGTCAAACGGTGCACAAAGGGCACCCCCATGAAGTTCTCGGTGGGTAGTAGGATCTCCCAGAGATTGCTGGTCCTAGTCTCTGTAAGCTTCTTCATTATTTGAGTGAAATATGGATAATCGAATGGATCAGCCTCAGTAGCGCCGCTGATATAAAAATCCCTAAACTGGGGACCGCTTCCTTCAAGAAAAAGCATATATACTCTCCCCCGATGAGCTCATTCTTTGTAACGAACTTCTCCCATCCATCGTCACATACGAGGGTCCTTTCCCGTTCTTTATACACTTCAACTTTGAATGACCCCTCCTCGTCATCCTCAAAGAGCACAGTGCCACCTGTTGCATCATCGAAATTAATGTAAATACACTAAAGAAATAAAGAAATGCTTACAATTGTATGCTAAAGTTAAAGATTATTACTACTGATTCTTCGAATCCCTCCTTCAAGTAGAGCCCGGATGACAATCCATATAACAAGTTGTTTGCACACTCAAATTTGCAGATTTGGCACACCATCATGTTACACACATGAATCGTTTTATCCCTACAAACATTATCGCAAAATCCATTCACATGTACCAAGATCAACATAATTTCTAAGTCTTTGCCTCTATACAATCATTATCACAAACACCATACCTATCAAGCAAAAGTCACATGATGCTCCAGGTGCACCCCCACATGCCGGCAGCGCGAAGCCCCACCCACATCTGGCGGTGTGAAACCCTACCCATATCTGGCGGTGCGGACCCCCACCCACATACAGCGACGCCCTGCCCCAGCGATGGCGCGGACCCCACCCACATCCGGCGGCGGCGTGAACCCGACCCCGCCCACATCTGGTGCGATGCAGATCTAGGTAGCTAGGAGAAGAAAAGAGGAATAATAGGAAGACGAGAGGGACGGGGCCGGGGCGGCGCTAGACGTAGGTGTCGACGAGACAGAGCGGGCCGACGCTTCGCTAGGAAAAGGAGAAGGGGATCTGAGGAAATGAGGGTTTGGGTTGCCCGCCTTCATTTTTGGTCATGTGTCAAAGAGGTACTAGCAACCAGTGGCGGGCCGACAAAAATGCCCGCCAGTGAAAACTATTAGCAGTGCCATGTATTCTTAGTTGCCCTGATGTTTCTTTTGGACTTTTTGCAGTTTTTATTCCATTTTTTGTGGGGTTGAATTTACTTCATAAAAATAGGCATGTCAAACTTTTGTCACTTTTTGGGTTGACTTGCTATTTTTAGCGCATTAAATGAATTTTTAGCCATTAAAATAAGCAAAATACTTTGGGATTTAAGAAAACATCCAAATGAGGTCTGTAAATGATGAAACTTGGCATAGTGTCGTTATATGAACCTATAGGGTGTGCTAAAAATTTGAGAGCGTTACGTGTGCAAAACTATACAATCTCTCGCCAAGTATCATGGTTTCGAATGGAAAACGTCAACTTTCATATAAAACTCAATTTTTCTCGGGGGGGAGGGGGGATAGCGTCTGCAATATTTGACGATTGTTATCGCATGGCTCGGGATTTTTCTCAAGGTCCGTAGGAGCACTGCCATATAGAAGGAAATTCTGTAGCACATGAATTGGTTAGAATTGCTAGATTTTCATCCCCTAGTTTTTTTATGAGGCCGCCATCACACCTATGCGTGTAAGCGATGCTACTTTGATTACTGTCTAATAAGGGGTGTTGAAATGTTTAAAAGAAATGTGAACCAACCTGCGAATGGATGGTTAGAAGAACAGTGGTACCCCAGCCACCAGGGTGTAAGTCATAGACTTGACATTGGTGCTCGTATTTTCTGGATTTATTTTAGTCCTTCCGGCAAGGTGGGTTGAGTGGGAGGAGACGTTCACGTCGACTACGAAGGCGTCTGTGGCGACTTCGTCAATCTCGATATGCCGGCTTAGTCTCTCAGAGGTGCTCATAGAGGTAGGGTGTGCGTGTGTGCTTTCATAGGGGTGGGCGTATGTGCGTATGTATGAGCGTCTGCATCTGTACTGTGTTAAAAAAATGGAAATGTAAAAAAAAAACAAAACAGAGAAAGCAACATACACATTTCTTCGTTCGACTATGCCAGGTCGGCCCACTCTGCTCTGCCGGGCTCGCTTCCCTTGTTGTACACTCTCAGCCCATCCCGGCCCTCCTTCCCCTTGCTGGGTCTGCATAATGTGACGACAGAAGGCCGATTTAGGGTTTTAGCCCAGCCGCAGTCATTCTCCAACCTTCGTCCGTGGTCTGCTCCCCGTGCGGAAGGCGGCTGGCCGGCGGCGGGCGACCGGACGACGTACACGCAGGTCAGTGTTGCTCCGTCACCGCGGGATCGGAGCTCAGGTTCTCGTCCCGAGAGAAACTCTAGCCCATCGCCCGCGGCCGCGAAGAATGCCGCCATTTTGGTATCCCCTTCATGTCATTGGGGTGTATCCATCCATGGCGTCTGCATAGATTTGCGTGTTTAGATCTAAAGGAACGCCGTGCTGGAACTCCTGTGCAGATAGTGCTCCTTCTTGGCGGCAGACTTGAAATTCTGTGTGAAGTTTCGTGCCCTGCTACACCTTCAGTATTAGAGAATGTCCATTATCATGCCAAGAAATTATTTGACCTGTCTATTAGTTGTAGCTTCAGTGAGAATTTGGGTTAAAATAAAATGATAGGCTGTTTTAACCCTGTTCATAATTTGGGGTGATGAAAACCATGACCTTCTTTTTTATCCCAGTATACTGGAGAACAGCCTGCAGATAGCTAGCTAGTGTTCAACGTGAATGTAGAAATCTTGTTTATTTAGATACCACCACACCAAGAGGTTCGGTTCAAACTGGCTCCAAGCATTACATTGCTAGGAAGAACCTTGTCCTGTGTACTTGCTTCGTTGCCTGGGCTATCAGCAGATGCTAGTGTAGTTCAGACTGTTAATTGACTGCTGCGCCATGCCACTTTCAGGAAGTTTTTTCATTATAGTTGGTATTATTTTCTAGGCGGGAGGCGTTGTGTTATATGCTTATGACAGTGCTAAAGGACATGCAATTATTTTGTATTAGGCATAACTTTGCCTTATGTATGTTTACAACGTGTCGTTTCAGTTCATGAGAAACGATTGGAGGCGTGTAACATATGAAGTCCAAATCTGTCACTTAGATGCATGCCTTTGTTAACCAAACTCCTCCAAAAACAGTCTCTTTGGTCATTTTGGGGTAAAGAGCCGGAGCCTTCTCTTTTATCTCAACTTACTGGAAAATGACCTGCAGATAGTTGGTGTTTAATGTGAATGTAGAAATCTATTTAGATACCATTGCACCACGAGGTTTGGCTGAAACATGGTTGATGCATTACATTGTTAGGAAGAACTTTGTCCTGTACCTGCTTTGTTACAGTTCAGACATTAACGGCTGTGGCATGCCTATTGTGAGGAAGTTGTTAGTAGTTTGAATTTTCCCAAGTGGGAGGTCTTGTGCTATGTTCTAAAGGGCATACAACTATTGTGTATTTAGCATATCTTAGCCTTATGGTAAGTAACTGATGAAGTCTGAATTTGTCACTTAGACATACAATTATGGTCACTTAGGCTATCTTAGCCTTATGGTATGTGTATTAAATGGTGTTTTAATTCAGAGTTAAGATTGTAGGCAAGTAACTGATGAAGTCTGAATTTGTCACTTAGACATACAATTATGGTCACTTACCTATCTTAGCCTTATGGTAAGTTTATTAAATGGTGTTTTAGTTCAGGGTTATGATTGGAGGCAAGTAACTGAGGAGTCTGTATTTTGTGCCTTGGATACATGCTTTTGCTGAAGAAACAAACCCCCTTTACCAAAACAGTCTCTTTGGGCAAAGTTTATTATGTGGGGACATTCTTGCAACAAATTGCATGGTTGTTCATCCATTGTTCGTCACATAGTTTCTTTGTGGGAAAACGTACACCTGTTTCATTCAAGTGACAAGTTTCTAAGAAGGCGGCTCAGATCACCTCTAAACACATCGAATATCCATCTCTTTATGTGGGAGCGAACCATCTTCGCTTACAGGTCTACCGATCCTATAGCTCTGAGTAACTTGCTGGAATGATTGCTCCGGCTTTGGGCCGTCTGATCTTCGGGATGCAGAATAGGGGATCGCCTGCCAACCGTTAGTTAGGACCAGTGAAAACCCACGCGAGCACTTCAGAAACCTTTTTGTTTTGACAAAGGAACATTTTGTTTCAGAAATCCTTGTATGTTCTTCGCTTAAATTAATCTTTTGAGTGGATCTTCAGTTTAATTACATACATGTCCCACTAGCTACTGTTAATTTGAGACTAGTAGTTTCCTATTGATTAATGCGAGTTTATAGTAGTTTCCTATTGATTGATGCCAGTTTTAACTGCAGATCTGCTAAAGGAGAGCAACATGGCAACACTTAAAGATGTGGCAACGCGGAAGCCTATTCTAGCGACAATCCGCCTCCTAGTTCCTGCTGGAGCTGCGCGCCCCGCACCGCCTGTCGGGCCAGCTCTGGGTTTCTACAGGCTCAATCTGATGGCCTTCTGCAAGGATTTCAATGCCAGGACACAGAAGTACAAGGCGGAGACTCCGATGCAAGTCACACTGACCGCCTACAAGGACAGCACTTTCGAGTTTGTAGTCAAGTCGCCCTCGGTCTCATGGTTCCTCAAGAAAGCAGCGGGCATCGAGACGGCGAGCAGCCGGCCGGGCCACAACATGGTGACGTCCCTCTCGCTCCGCCATGTCTACGAGATCGCGAAGCTGAAGCAGTCCGACCCGTTCTGTAAGCACATGTCGCTCGAGGCCCTGTGCAAGTCCATCATCGGCACGGCCAAGTCCATGGGCATCGAAATCGTCAAGGATCTCTGACCGGGCTTGGAGCATAGTTTATGTTGCTTTCATCTGCAGCCGCCTAGTTTCCTCTGACCTGGAAGAAGGTAGCGATCATTATTTCTTTTGAAGGAGAAACTTTGCTGCTCTGCCCGATTCCCTGATCAGTTTGTAGTATGTGGCCCTTTTCTTCGATGCAACCATTTGCCGGCGGTGGTTGGCTAATAAAGTTTGTTTCGGCCTGGGTGTTGTGTAACTTTGGGCAGAGGCTTGGCAACACTGAACCTGTGTAACTGGAAAATTGCAGCTTCAGCGCCTTCCATGTGAAGATGTTTTCTTGGTAAGCAGACATTGTTTTTGGTAACGGAAAATTGTCCATGTTATACTCTTCTCCATGTGAAGTAATAGTACTCTTCTCCACCTACCAATAAGACATTGCATGTGCTGTAGATTTGCTGTTAGTTTCATTGTTATTTGTTGACAAGATTTATATCTACGCTCTTCAGGTCAACAATGTATTGATTTTCTTCCGTTGAGAAGATTTTTCTTGTTTCTCCTCTATCTCATAAGCTGTACTAGTTTCTTCCCAGCCAATTTGCTTGATTTTTGATCAACTGATGGTACCCAATGCGGATGCCTGCAACTCAGCATGGGACTCTTTGAATGAATGCAACGCAGTAAAAGAAGTGACTGAAGAAATGCAACACTCGAATCTACTTGTTCACTATAGCAAGCAGAGCAGTACACGCAGGCCACTAGAATTATTGGGAGAGAATCTACTGCTACTGAAGCAACTACGCGAGCTCCGATCAGCGTCGGCTTCAGAGACAGCGGCGAGGCTCAGCTCAGCTCCAGACGGAGGCCATGGACGGGTGAGCGGCTGGGAACCCGGTGTAGCTCATGCCATCGTCCTCGGCCCCGGCGCCGTCGTCGGTGTCCCACAAGAAGGCGGCCTGCGCGGCGAGGACGTGGCTGTTGTGCGGGGAGGCCCTGATCGCCCGGTCGAAGTAGCTGGAGGCGCGCTCCTCGTCCCCGTGCACCTCCCACACCAGCTTGGCGTACTCCGACAGCAGCTCGCCGTCGTTGGGGTCCGCCAGGATCGCGCGGGAGTAGTACTCCTCCGCCCTCCGCCGATCCCCTTTCACCTGCAACAATTCGATCATCGTGTTGGCGCCATTATTAGAACAGCTGTACATTCATCTCCAGATCTGAATTCTGAACTACAATCGCCGCGGCAATGGCGACACTGGAGCAGCGAGGGTAGTACCTGGTAGAGGAACTGCGCGTAGTTCCTGAGGAAGAGGCCGTTGCAGGGGTCCTCCTCGATGAGCTTCTTGTAGTGGATCTCGATGCCGGAGCGGTCCCCTCCCCCGCCGCCCGAGGCCACCAGGTAGCCGCCCCCGGCGCCGCCGTTGATGCCGCCGCAGTCGGCGCTCAGCAGGCCCGAGCCCAGCCGGTCGATCCCGAGGCCCCTGGCCAGGAACAGAGGGTGCTCCTGCGAGTACGTGCTGCCGAAGCCGAACGCCCCAAAGCTCGTCTCTTGCTCAGCGTCGTCGTCCTCATCATCGTCCTCCTCCTCGTCCCTGGCCCCATCGCGCGCCGTGAACGACTGGATCGTCTCGAGCGCCGGCCTGGACCGCGGCGGCAGGTGGTGGTGGCCGTCCGCGCGGCCGCCAAGCGCGGCGAGGTTGCCGTCCGAGCACGCGCGGCGCAGGCCGCCACCGCCTCCGCGGGAGCGCTCGTGGTCCGAGGAGCCGCCACCGCCGGCGGACAGGCTGCAGGAGATGGCCGGCGGGTGGTAGGCGACCGTGGGCGAGGACTCGGCGAAGTGGACGGCCGGGGAGTGGCCGCCGCCCCCGGAGGTCGCGTGCAGCGCGCCGAGCACCGGCGTGGACGCGCTCCTCACCAGCATGGCTGCTTCTCTCTGCCGCTGGGTTCAGATCAGACGCGGCACGGTGCGAGGCGAGGTGAGCTCAGGGTCTTGTAGACGGTGGGCACTGCGCACTGTTGCTGACGCTGCTTGTTGTGCTGCAGCGCCTCGGGTTTTATGGACGGGTTGCGAGGAGAGGATAGGAACGGCGGCTTGGGTTTTGCTTGGTCTGCCCGCCATGTGAAGCACGGCCAAGCGTGGGGTGTGGTGTCTGGTGTGTGGGCGCGGCGCGGGAACGGACGGCTGGACGGCCTCTGGCACCCACACCACACGTCCCGTCGCCTACGGTCTACGGTATGGCCCGTGTTGTTTTGCGCTTTTGGTTGGCGGCCGTCCATGTCGCCGGACTCGGCCCCGGCAGCTAGCTAGCTACTAGCTGGAGAGTGGAGAGTGACCCGCCTGATTAGCGAGACTCACGTAGCCGTCGTCACGTCTCGCCTGGTCTGGCTCTGCGCCGGGTAGGGAGATGGCGTAGATATACTACTGCTCTTTTTTCTTGAGTGGGAGATATACTGGCATGGTTATTTCCCATTCTTTGGGGAGTGGTGTCTCGGGTTTACGTACTGGTTTTGCTGTACAAAGTTCGCCGAGCGCCATGACAGGACAATCATTCGAGCTATCGTCTACGTCGGGGAGTGTGGTCTCGGGAGCGAATTTTTGTCACAAAGGACTTTCGTATAGACAGAAAGGACCACATGCAGACTGTATTGACAGAAAAGACCACATACGCCGTGGCGGCAAGTCTGGCAGCCGACACGTGGAACCTACCACCTCTGGCTGAGGCGGCACCCCGAGCAGCACAGGATTTTTGCTGAGCGAGGAACGGAAAACGGACATGGTGGGCCCTGCCGCCACCAGCCTAGGAGGCACGCTCCGACGTGGGCTCCGTTCCGGTCGGATGAGCTGTAAGTTTGTTTTATCTGATGAAGAGTAGTCCGCAATGCAGTACTGCTGTCCGCGCTCAGTACATTAATCACCTGGGGCTACAGGTTAGGCAATCCATAGTGGTTTGTGCTGAATATGTATTTTACACGCCTCCTGAGATTTTATTTGCAGTACTAGCACTAGCCAGCCAGATTACGATAAGTACTCGTACACAATTAGTTCACCGTGATTCAGGACACGACAACGAGGGAGCCGGTCGATGGATGATTAATCACATCAGCACGTCACGTCCAAGAGCACTAGCCAGCCAGAGAAACAGAGCGTGCCGCCACGCGCTGTGGCTGCAGCCTCCACGTCACAGTATGCCGCCTAAGCTGGTGGCGGCAGGGCCCACCATGTCCGTTTTCGTTCCTCGCTATGCTGAAATCCTGTGCTGCTCGGGGTGCCGCCACAGGCTGTGGCGGCAGGTCCTACCGTCTCGGGCTATGGCGGCAGGTTCCACGTGTCAGCTGCCGATCTGTCGCCACGGCGTACATGGTCTTTTCTATCAATACGGTCTACAGGTGATCTTTTCTGTCAAAACGAATGCGTATGTGGTCCATTCTGTCAAAAATTCCTCGGGAGCACCTAACATGTCCCTGCTGCAACGCGTGTCAAGGTGCTTCTGGATGGGAGGTACATGTGTAGGTGGCGTATGGTCCCTCTCAGGCCATCTTTGGGTTGAAGGGATTTTTTTTTGTAAGAAAAATTATTTTAGAGTCTTTTGGTTCAAGAATAATTGATATCAAAGAAAAATAAACGTTAGCCTAGATTCAATGAAAAAAAAATCATAATATGATATAAACTAAAGTACATCTCCTTTTCTGTTCCTATACTCATAGGATTTGAGAGGCATGCCATCTCATTCCGTACGAGTTTTCTGTTCCTATGATATTTATATTCTATCGAAGATTCTGATGCATCTGCAGAAAGTTCATGAGCTGAGTTGCATCTTGATCTTTCGGGATTTTAACTTGTTTTCCAGGTGCTTTGAAATCATTGGTTTGGGCTACACCATCACCCTCATCCTCGACAATCATGTTGTGCAAAATTACACAACATGTCATGAGCTGCCACAAAGTCTTCGATTCCCACATCATTCCAGCGCCACGAACAATTCCCCAACGAGCTTGAAGCACACCAAATGCCCTCTCCACATCCTTCCTAGCCGCTTCTTGCATTGTTGCAAAGTGGCTCTGTTTATTGCCATGCGGTTCGGATATGGTCTTCACAAACGCCGCCCACTGAGGATAGATGCCATCGGTAAGGTAGTATCCCATGTTGTAGTCTCGGCCGTTGGCGGTGAAGTTACACGGCGGTGATTCCCCATTGCAAAGCCTCCTAAACACCGGAGATCGATGAAGCACGTTGATGTCGTTGTGAGAACCGGGCATTCCAAAAAAAGCATGCCAAGTCCATAAGTCATGTGATGCCACCGCTTCTAGTATGATGGTGGCTTCTTTGGTGTGACCTTGATACATTCCCCGCAAACCTTTGGGGCAGTTTTTCCATTGCCAATGCATGCAGTCAATTGATCCGGGCATTCCTGGAAACCCCCTGGCCTCTCCAATAGCCAACAACTTCTTCATGTCCTGCGCATTTGGTTCTCTGAGATATTCAGGTCCAAACATCTCCACCACGGCGCGGGCAAACTTGAAAGTAGTCTTCAGGCATGTGCTCTCCCCCATCCTGACCATCTCACCAACGGCATCTACAGCAGTACCAAGTGCAAGCATCCTCAGAGCAGCCGTGCATTTCTGCTTGGCACCGAAAGATAGTTGGCCGCAGCAATCCCTTGTGAGCTTGAAGTAGTCATCGTGTGCCTCCACTCCCTCCACAATGCACAAAAACAATGGTTTCCGCATGCGAAAACGGCGATGAAACCATGGATCATCCGGAAATGTTGGGTTCGGAGCAAAGTAGTCCTTCTGCAGTAGCCGAACTCCGGACACCCTATCCCGATTGATCACTCTTCTCCCTTTGATTGAGCCCTTGAAGTTGAGATTATGCTCCACTTGCCGGTCCATTTCCTCTTGCATGCTCATGAGCATGATCATGTCCACTTCTTCGTCCGAATCCGAGGAATCGAAGAACTCATCTTCAATCATTTGATCAAGTTCCGTCGGTCCATACTCCTCGTCCGACGAAGCATCGGAATCCATCATTTTCCCTAATAAAATCACAAAAAATCTGGTCAGACGATGTGTCGAACACATGAAGCACAAGGCGGAGCCAGAGAGTTGCCAGACGTACTGCGGTAGCGTCCGGGCCGGCGACGATGTCCCAGGCGGCGACGACGGGACAGAGGACTGCTCTGCCGGAGCTGGCGGCGCAGAGGCTACGAACGGCTGCAGAGCGGGCGCGGTGGCGGAGCTGCGAGATGGATGGCGCGGAGGAGGAAGAAGAGAGGACAGAGCAAATGGATCCGGCAAGTTCTGGGGGTGGATTTGGTGCAATTTGGGGTGGGGTCGGGCTGTCGGGTCCGACGTGGCGGGCGTGCCCGGGCGCCCCCATATCCGCCCCATATTTGGGCTGGATATGAGGGGTGCCGGTCAGCCCGGGCGTTTATGGCCCATTTGAGGCGCCCGTCTGGGTCGAAATTATAGGAGATATGCCCTAGAGGCAATAATAAGTGTTATTGTTTATCTCCATGTTCATGATTATGTTTATATGCCGTGCTATAACTGCTATGGTTCTCGAGTCTGCAATAACCACGAGGCTCGAAGGAAGACTCATATGCACGTGTGGAATAATAAACGGTAAAATGTATTCCTAGTCTGGCCTCTAAGACTAGCTCAAGTGTTGCATGATGGTTCTGTTTTCCTGATCATGGGCATGACTATGCCGGCAACTTTGAGGGCACAATGTTAGAAGAACACTTGTGTTGAATCGACCCGATTGATGTTATGCTATGAGATACATTCGTCACAAGTTAATGGTTAATAACACAAAGATAGTTAATGTTTGCATAATTCCTTAGACCATGAGAGTATCAAGTTCCTTCGTGCTTGCTTCGTGAACTTTAGGGTTTGTTAAACGTCATCCGTAACTGGGTGGCTATTACGGCGGCTTACGGGTTCACGGAAAAGTATGACAAGGAACGAGATAGCTTGAGATTGGGATTTGCTCCTCCGACGATGGAAAGATATTCTCGGGCCCTCTCGGTGTTACGGTATCCACCATCGTCTGGCCAGACACATTGTGATTTGATCACAGGGATGCCGGAACACGGAAACGAGAAAAGAGAACAAAACCGGTAACGAGGTAACTGGCATAGTGGACAAGTTGTTGATCCACAAGGATGCAGAAAATCTCACCTTGGGTATTTGTAATATATCGTGAAGCAACAGGAATAGCACACGGCAACTGGAGGTTCACTTGAATATTCATTCGTGTGGGTATAGGGGTCAATATGGGTGTCCACGGCTCCGATGTTGATCATTGATCGGAAAGAGTTCCGGTCATGTCTATACTTCACCGAACCTATAGGGTCACATGTCTGCTGAATACTAGACATGGAGTCTGAGAGAAAGTCACCGGAAAAGTTTCGGAGACAGCGGAAAGGTTCCGGAGAGAGAGCACCGGAATAGTTTTGGTAAAACTGAAAAGTTGTTTCAGGGTATACCATTAAGTCAAATTGGTTTCGGCACACGCCTGGAAATTCTTGGAGGGTGCCAGAATTGGTCTGGGGACTTCTGGGATTTTTCGGAGAAAAAAACCAGAAATGTTCCGGAGTTGCCGGAACCGCTTTGTTTGCTTTTCGCAGATGAAAATCACTAATCCGGAATTATTTTGGAATGCGTCCAAAATCATTTGTGTGGGTACTGGGATTATTCTAAGACCCACAGAAATATTTTCGGATTTAACGGTCACGGAAAAATGTTTCCGTGAATAGTGAAAGTGCTTTTTGGGTGTCTTCTTGGAGAAGCTACCTTGAGGGCCTTTTGGTATTTTTCCCCGTAGCTTCTTGGAGAAGGTACCCTTGGGCTTGGCCTATAAATAGGGGTGGAGGGGGCTGCCTAAAGACACACTCTTTCTCAACATACACAAGCCATGCATGATCTGGCCTTCTTCTCTCCCTCCCCGCGAAATAGTTTCGTAGAGCCGAAAGGCTGTCTGGGTTCCGGTGGGAACTAGTTCTGGACGGCGAAGCCCTGCCGGATAGATGACACCGTATGTGTGCAACCCCATAGAGAGGTCGTAGGTTCGATCTTTTTGCCCGAGGGGCTGTTCGAGGGTCCTCCCGAAGGGCTGTCCGAGTGACCCGCCCGAAGGGCTGTCCGTGAGGCCTCCCGGAGGGCTGTCCGAGGATCCGTCCGGTGGGACTATCCGAAGGACTGTCCAGAGGCCTCCCGGAGGGCTGTACGAGGATCCGTCCGGTGGGACTATCCGAGGGACTGTCCAGAGGCCTCCCGAAGGGCTGTCCGAGGATCCGTCCGGTGGGACTATCCGAGGGACTGTCTCGAGGCCTCCCGAAGGGCTGCCCGGAGATCCGTCCGGTGAGCTGACGAGGGAGTACATCCTCGCGGTTGGGAGGTTGTAAAATCCTAGCTGCGGGGATCTGCACCGCCGATCGTCATCGACTCTACTTCCGCTGCGCTACGAGTCGGTAACGAAAAGATCAAACCTTGTATGCAGTCTCCATAGTGGTCCTGGGCTGGTGCGTAGGTCGGAAATTTTTTGTTTTCTGCTGCGTTCCCCTACAGTGGCATCATGAGCCGTGCTATGCGTAGATGCAGGTTACGATCTAGAATACATAGAGATGTATGGGTGTTGCACAATATAATTTGTAGTAGATGAGTTCTGCTGCTGATAATTATTTGTGCGGGTAGCAGATGAAATCTGTTACCTGATGTTCTTGTTGCTTCCCTGGAATTTGCATATTTCTGATCTTGATAACAGCATGGTGGAATTTCAAAGTTCTGGCAATCCGCAATCCTGATTGATCAACGAAGTGCTAACAGTTCGTTGAATTCCACCATAGTTAGAGAGAAAGATGAAATTTCACAAACGAAAGGGCAATGCAGATATGATCTGCACGGGGGTCATGCGTATGACGAAGTTCAGTATGGGGCTCGAGATTTTATTATCTCGTGTTTCATACACCCCGCAAAGTTAATCTAGCGACTTGAATAATCATACTTGATGATGGACGTTGGTAGCTTCGGTTTGCTTCGAAACCTTAGAAGTCACGTAAAATAATATTTTGTATGAACCGATTAGAGGCGTCTAACTTGGTTTTGCAGGATGACATAAGATGTGCATGTGATGTGGTATAGCGGTTCTCATAATAATTTGATTATGTATGAGATGACTATATAATGTAAAATTAACATGACCTGCGTGTCATGATTCGGCATGATGGCTGGAGCCATATGATTGTCACTTTAATGACCTGCGTGTCAACCTTAAGTAATGCACTTATTTTATTAGCTATAGAGATAGCAATATTATCTGGTGCATCGACAAGGTGGTGGCAATCTTCGCAAAGGTGAACACCGACGCGAATGCCGAAGACGAAGAAATTAAAGACTTCTCCGTCAAAAAGGGCTATACCATATCATGCTATTATGAATTGCCTGAGATGTTTATCCCTTTGATGCACCCTTCTTGATTGCGCAGTAGTCGCCTTTTATTAGGGTGATCTCTCACTTAAAATATCAAGTAGTTAGTGTTCTCCCAAGTGTAGCACCGTCACGACACCTATCTTTTCGGGGTGCGCCATGGATGCATGGGTACGAACGATTAGAGAAGTGTGAGGCGGGTGAGGTCAAACCTCGCAGCAAGATCACTTGGTTGTCTTGACGTTCATGGCAGGATTGTCCTGAGCTCGGAACACACGCATCGAAAGATGAACAAGAGTCACATAGAGATGTGATCGGCAAGTTGGCCTACCGATTAAAATTCCCGTCATGAGATGATGATTCTATGGCGATGAATTGAAGTCTGGATCTTGTATCACTCACAATCAATTATGAGAGATATTGATTTGAGTGGGAGCGCACTGTAGAATTAACTTGTTTAATTCTCTGTGCAATTAATTATGAACTTTGTCTAAGTAAAATTTGCATAATAGTTGTAGAATAATGGCTCACGTTTCCACCTTCCCTATTAAAATTGAAAAGCTGTTAAATATCTGGTTAAAACTTTACGGTTGGTAAACGTAATGTGAGGATTGTCCTCAAAAGTGCCGAGAAGGACTTTCTCCTATCGCATGCTTTTGGTATTCTCCCGCTAATGCTATGGATAATGTGACTCTCGTCCTTCGATCCAAAAGCTAGAATTCCGTTACGGTCAAGTGCAATATGTTTGCTTCCATGAGACCCGAACTTCAAAAGTTTGGGATAGCTATGTGATATTCATGGAACTGAAAATCATTTTCAGACACAAACAAAGGCTAAAAGATATGTGATATCCAAAGCAATGTTTGTTTTGCAAACTATTAGTAAAAGTGTTTACTATGCATTTGACTAATACGAGAGGGGTCCAGCAGAACGCCTATCATATGATGAAGGTGAATAAAACAACAACTTAAAGAGAAAGGAAATGTCCAAAGGGTGTTAGTGTGACTTACACACCTAGGAAGTCCGGGGCTAACGCCACTCTTAAGTTGAGTGCTTCTTCTGAGAGTAGGAGAAATACTGAAAGTTAAACTATTAAAAGTATAAAGGCAAAAAGAGAGAAGACTGGAATGTCCAGCTCATGTATGAATGTCATACAAGCTATTGATGTATAGAAAGGCTGGTCAAAAGAAATAGTTCTTGGGAATTATGATTAAACATGTTAATCACTGATTCTTGGGTATTGTGAGTTGATCACAGAGATACCCGCTCGATTGCATTCTGTTGCGACTCGATGCAAGAACTACTACGGCCTAAAAAACTTGCCGGAGTGAGGTTTAGATACGCACTGGGAATATAGTAAATGTTACTATACCTTCCATCGGTGTATTTCTGTCTGTATTTATTTTCATAATTCATTTAGAGTTTTTACACACTCTAGCCCATTGCATAAGGTATCTTGCAAGGAGGTTGTTCATAAGAGAACTTTTGATGTTCGGTGTTATGAATAACTTAAGGGCCATACTTTCATTATGAATGAGATGTATGTTATGAATATTGATAATAATACATTACCTCTGTATTTACTTTCATAAATCATTTTAGAGTTTTCTACACTCTAGCCCATTTGCATAATGTTTGTTGCAAGAGTGTTGTTCATGAAAGAACAATTGTTGTTCGGAATCATGAATAACATAAGGGCCATGCTTCCATCGTGGATGGGATGTATGTTATGAATATTGATGGTAATATGATACATCCATAACACTGACGCTAAATGTCGCAAGACTAAGAGAATACCACACATGTGTGGCATTGCATTTGGTCACATTGGAGAAACCCGCATGGAAAAATTCCATAATGATGGATTTTGAAGTCGTTTGATTGTGAATCATCTGACACTTGCAACTTTCCTCCGAAAAGTGAAGTGACTGAAATACCGTTCACAGGCCATAAGGAACGAGCAACGAACTTATTGGTGATCATACATTTTGATGTATGTAGTCCGATAAATGTTGTTGCTAGCAGTGGATTCATCTATCTTCAGAAATGACTCAAGTAGATATATGGATGTTTACTTGATGAGACGTAAGTCTGGATCTTTTGAAATCATTCATAAGGTTTTCAAAATGAAGTAGAAATTATTGTAACAAGAAAAATATGTTTCTGCAAACTAGATTGCCGAAAGGAATATTTGAGTTACAAGTTTAGCGAATGTCTGATGAGTTGTGAAAAGAGTTTCATAACTTACACCTCACGGAGCACCACTGTGAGTGGAATATCTGTGAAGATGTAATCAAACCATTCATGACATGGTAAGATCAAAGATGACATAAATCAATTTGCCATTGTCCCTTTTAAAAGTAATGCTTTAGAGACTGCGGCTTTTACATTGAAAAGAGCACCATCAGGTCTGTTGAAATGACGCCATTGTATGGTACGCCCAACCATGCTTTGTTTTTCTTAACATTTGGAATATGGGGCTTGTGTACAATATTTACAAACCTATTCCAAATCAGACAAGTACTACTTTGTAGGTTATCCCAAGTAATTGGGAATTCCTCCACCACTATACCGAGGCAAAAAGGTTTGCCACCAAGAACGGTATGCTTTTAAAGAGAATGGTTCTTGCAAAAGGTGAGTGGGAGAATAGTGCAACTCGACGAGATAACAGTATCTTCGTCATCAGATCAAAGGAAAGAAACCTTGGAAGTAATTCTAGAGTTTCCTACTGCGACTGATACGGAAGCCTCTACATGAGATGTATGGACTTCGCTCGAACTTGCAACTGAACCACGTAGGCAAAACTCGTGCAAACCTCTCAGGTGCGCAAGCGAGATATTGTTGTTAGACAACAGTATACCTACGATACACAAGGAAGCGTTGATGGGCCCTGACTCCGGAATTGGCTAAATGCCAATATAATCCGAGATAGTTTCCATAAATGATTCAAGATTATATCTTGATAAACCCTTCGGAAGACTTAGAGTCTAACGAACATTAATGGAACTATAAACTGATGTGGATAAAATGTTTTATCCATAAAGCTCGACTTGTTGCAATAACAAGTTCAAGGAGTTGACTACGATGAGGTTGTCTCACCATAGCGATGCTTAAAGTCAGATCGGGTTAAACTAGCAATTAATACATATTTCAATCTTGAGATATGATACATGGATGCCAAAAGGATTTCCATGTGATGGAAATGCAACCTAGGACTTACATGTGATACAGTCCGAAGTATTTTGTCAATCCAGAGGATGCTAGTAAGTATGCAAACTTCAGAGTTCCAGCAATGGACAGAAGAGAGCAAAATGGAGTTGGAATCTTCGTTTTTGATGAAATAGTCAAAAGAGTTTGATTTCATCAATGGGTAACGAAGATGCTTGTGGTTTCAAGAAAGTAAGTGGGAGCATAATAATATTTCTTAAAACCTTGTGTGCTTGACACATTGTTGATTGGAAATAATATAAATTTCTTGACACGAATTAGGACTTCATTGAAAATAGTTTTCGATGAAGTGCTTGGGCTAAATAGCCTTGACATTAGGCATTTTTATCTACGAGATAGAATTGTCTAATAGGCTAAAGCAAAAAAATACATATTGACAAGATGCTAAAACAGTTTAGCATTAAAACGCCAAGGAGTGATTCTTGCCAAAGTCACATGGAAAGGGTTTTAGCAAGACCCGGTGTCCCAAAACACTGATGAGCAAAATACATGATGGAGATTCCACACACTTTCGTGTTTGGATTAAATCATGTATTCCATGGTATTTAAAACAACCAGATATGTCCAGTACTCCCAAGGAGTTGCGAGTAAAGATACCAAAGTGATCAAAGTACTGATCATGGGACAACAGTGGAAAATGTCATTAAGTACTAAAGTAGCACTGATGACATGTTTTCTCGTAAGCAGAGATTATGAAGTGCTCGTTGTAAGTAATTGCATCGATACAGTCTTCATCATTACTCCATGCGATTTTCGATTTAAGTTAAGGGTTTTGTGTAATACACGATATGGTGGCACGGTGTTTGGAAATCGTTCCAAACAGGTTACTGTGGCGAATTCTATAACTAAGGCTAAGTATGTTGCCACTTTCAAAGCGACATAGAAGATGTTGAATCATATAGTTCGTTCATGAACTTAGTATGATTCCAAGATGGCTTTCGTCAATGGAACACTATTTAAGATAGTTGCTCCATAGCTCAGTCTAAGGAATCAAGGTTTGACCAGCGATTCACATATATACGAAGCCAAGTCGACACAAAATATGAATTTTGTGAAAGCGTGAAAACGCGAGCACATGCAAAGATACACACGGAACTGAAGTTGTCAGATCCGTTGGACATCAGGCTATACCACATGCGAAGCATTTTTACACCAGTATGCCATAGGTGTAATGAGCACTAGCATTGACTAGATTATTGACTCTAGTGCAAGTGGGAGTCTATAGGAGATATGCCCTAGAGGCAATAATAAATGTTATTGTTTATATCCATGTTCATGATTATGTTTATATTCCGTGCTATAACTGCTATGGTTCTCGAGTCTGCAATAACCACGAGGCTCGAAGGAAGACTCATATGCACATGTGGAATAATAAACGGTAAAATGTATTCCTAGTCTGGCCTCTAAGACTAGCTCAAGTGTTGCATGATGGTTCTGTTTTCCTGATCATGGGCATGACTATGCCGGCAACTTTGAGGGCACAATGTTAGAAGAACACTTGTGTTGAATCGACCCGATTGATGTTATGCTATGAGATACATTCGTCACAAGTTAATGGTTAATAACACATAGATAGTTAATGTTTGCATAATTCCTTAGACCATGAGAGTATCAAGTTCCTTCGTGCTTGCTTCGTGAACTTTGGGGTTTGTTAAACGTCATCCGTAACTGGGTGGCTATTACGACGGCTTACGGGTTCACAGAAAAGTATGACAAGGAACGAGATAGCTCGAGATTGGGATTTGCTCCTCCGACGATGGAAATATATTCTCAGGCCCTCTCGGTGTTACGGTATCCACCATCGTCTGGCCAAACACATTGTGATTTGATCACAGGGATGCCGGAACACGGAAACGAGAAAAGAGAACAAAACTGGTAACGAGGTAACTGGCATAGTGGACAAGTTGTTGATCCACGGGGATGCATAAAATCTCACCTCGGGTATTTGTAATATATCGTGAAGCAATAGGAATAGCACACGGCAACTGGAGGTTCACTCGAATATTCATTCGTGTGGGGATAGGGGTCAATATGGGTGTCCACGGCTCCGATGTTGATCATTGATCGGAAAGAGTTCCGGTCATGTCTATACTTCACCGAACCTATAGGGTCACACGCTTAAGGGTCATCTATCTGCTGAATACTAGACATGGAGTCTGAGAGAAAGTCACCGGAAAAGTTTCGGAGACAGCGAAAAGGTTCCGGAGAGAGAGCACCGGAATAGTTTCGGTAAAACTGAAAAGTTGTTTCAGGGTATACCATTAAGTCAAATTGGTTTCGGTACATGCCTGGAAATTCTTGGAGGGTGCCAGAATTGGTCTGGGGACTTCTGGGATTTTTCGGAGAAAAAAACCGGAAATGTTCCGGAGCTGCCGGAACCGTTTTGTTTGCTTTTCGCAGATGAAAATCACTAATCCGGAATTGTTTCGGAACGCGTCCAAAATCATTTGTGTGGGTACCGGAATTATTCTAAGACCCACAGAAATATTTTCGGATTTAACGGTCGCGGAAAAATGTTTCCGTGAATAGTGAAAGTGCTTTTTGGGTGTCTTCTTGGAGAAGCTACCTTGAGGGCCTTTGGGCTTGGCCTATAAATAGGGGTGGAGGGGGCTGCCTAAAGACACACTCTTTCTCAACATACACAAGCCATGCATGATCTGGCCTTCTTCTCTCCCTCCCCGCGAAATAGTTTCGTAGAGCCTAAAGGTTGTCTGGGTTCCGGTGGGAACTAGTTCTGGACGGCGAAGCCCTGCCGGATAGATGACACCGTATGTGTGCAACCCCATAGAGAGGTCGTAGGTTCGATCTTTTTGCCCGAGGGGCTGTTCGAGGGTCCTCCCGAAGGGCTGTCCGAGTGACCCGCCCGAAGGGCTGTCCGTGAGGCCTCCCGGAGGGCTGTCTGAGGATCCGTCCGGTGGGACTATCCGAAGGACTGTCCAGAGGCCTCCCGGAGGGCTGTTCGAGGATCCGTCCGGTGGGACTATCCGAGGGACTGTCCAGAGGCCTCCCGAAGGGCTGTCCGAGTTACTGTCCGAGGATCCGTCCAGTGGGACTATCCGAGGGACTGTCCAGAGGCCTCCCGAAGGGCTGTCCGAGGATCCGTCCGGTGGGACTATCCGAGGGACTGTCTCGAGGCCTCCCGAAGGGCTGCCCGGAGATCCGTCCGGTGAGCTGACGAGGGAGTACATTCTCGCGGTTGGGAGGTTGTAAAATCCTAGCTGCGGGGATCTGCACCACCGATCGTCATCGACTCTACTTCCGCTGCGCTACGAGTCGGTAACGAAAAGATCAAACCTTGTATGCAGTCTCCATAGTGGTCCTGGGCTGGTGCGTAGGTCGGAATTTTTTTGTTTTCTGCTGCGTTCCCCTATAGAAATTTCGTGACCGGTCAGTGACCGGGCGGCCCACCCGGGCGTATGAGACGGGTTTGAGGCGCCCGGCTGTAGATGCTGCCATGTAAACATGCTATAAGCCTGCTATTGTATTTGCTACTGGTTTGTGAATTTATTGTGATGTAAAACTACATGATCTATTTGGTTGTAATGTTTCTTTTATTTGGATTTATATGCATAGAATGTCTTGTGAAATTTTGGCAACCCAACGACCGGACGGATCAAATGGGTCGGCCAATTGGGCGCCCCGACCAGATATGCACGGACACGGCCGGACAACGCACCTCCAGCCGACTCAAACCGACAAAAAGCTGACCAAGGGTGTGACGCCCCCGACTCGACCGTGCACTAATCATACACACAAATGCGCATGATCAAGCCCAGGGACTCACGGGAAGATATCACAACACAACTCTAGACACAAAATAAAATAATACAAGCTTTATATTACAAGCCAGGGGCCTCGAGGGCTCGAATACATAAGCTCGAGTTACATAAGAGTCAGCGGAAGCATTAGTATCTGAGTACAGACATAATTAGACAAAGGTTGCCTTAAGAAGGCTGAGCAAAACAACGACATCTAGATCGAAAAGGCACAGGCCTCCTGCCTGGGAGCCTCCTAAACTACTCCTGGTCGTCGATCTCCACGTATTAGTAGGCTCCGTCGGGGTAGTAGTAGTCATCGGCGGGATCAGCTGTCTCCTGGGCTCCGTCATCTGATCGCAGCAATCGGGTATGGGGAAAAAGAGGTAGCAAAGCAACCGTGAGTACTCATCCAAAGTTCTCTCAAGACTTACATCAGATCTATTCTATTTATGCATCGGTGTCAAATGAAGGGGTTGTATCTGTGGACTAGACTGCAGAAATGCCAGAATAGAGGGGAAGGCCTAGCCTATCGAAGACTAGCGTCTTGCAACGTCTTGCAGCATTAGAAGAGTGCAGATTAGCATATAATAAATTAATAAGTATATAGTAGCAATGCCCAGAGATCCTTCCTCGACTCCCTGCGAGAAAGCGATCCCGGAGCTAACATATTAATTAAAATATCATAGGTATCCAGTTCTAGTTGTAGTAGATCGGGATACCACACTGAGCATCCTGTTACCGTGGACACGGCTATTCGAATAGATAACTTCCCTGCAGGGGTGCACTACTATTACCCAACACGCTCGATTAACTCTGGCCGGACACACTTTTCCGGGTCATGCCCGGCCTCGGCTGATCGACACGACGTAGTCCTACCTAGGCTCCGTAGAGAGGTCCCCGCCGGTCTACATCCTAAGCGCTCAGGGGTCTTGGGCCCATCGCCCTTTGCACTCCGGGTCGTTATGCGACGAGCCGGGACGAGTACCACCTCATCCTGGATGGCACTGGCCCGACAGGCCCACAATGCTGAACTGGATATCTGACAGAGCTTTCGGCTGATACATACGGCGTCGGGGACCCCATTAAACCATTATCCCGCGTGGTGGTAGTGCATATAAGCCAGTGTGTAGGAGATATGCCCTAGAGGCAATAATAAATGTTATTGATTATCTCCCTGTTCATAATTATGTTTATGTTCCATGCTATAACTGCTATGGTTCTCGAGTCTACAATAACCACAAGGCTCGAAGGAAGACTCATATGCACGTGTGGAATAATAAACGGTAAAATGTATTCCTAGTCTGGCCTCTAAGACTGGCTCAAGTATTGCATGATGATCCTGTTTTCCTGATCATGGGCATGGCTATGCCGGCAATTTTGTGGGCACAATGTTAGAAGAACATTTGTGTTGAATCGACCCGAATTGATGTTATGCTATGAGATACATTCGTCACAAGTTAATGGTTAATAACACAAAGATGGTTAACGTTTGCATGATTCCTTAGACCATGAGAGTATCGAGTTTCTTCATGCTTGCTTCATGAACTTTGGGGTTTGTTAAACGTCATCTGTAAATGGGTGGCTATTACGGCGGCTTACGGGTTCATGGAAAAGTATGTCAAGTAACTCGATAGCTCAAGATTGGGATTTGCTCCTCCGACGATGGAGAGATATCTCTGGGCCCTCTCGGTGTTACGGTATCCATCATCGTCTGGCCAGACACTTTGTGATTTGATCACGGGGATGCCGGAACACGGGAACGAGAAAAGAGAACAATACCGGTAACGAGGTAACTGGCATAGTGGACAAGTTGTTGATCCACGGGGATGCCAACATGTCTCACCTCGGGTATTTGTAACATATCGCGAAGCAACAGGAATAGCACACGGCAACTGGAGGTTCACTCGAATATTCATTCGTGTGGGTATAGGGGTCAATATGGGTGTCCACGGCTCCGATGTTGATCATTGATCGGAAGGGGTTCCGGGACATGTCTATGCTTCACCGAACCTATAGGGTCACACGCTTAAGGGTCATCTATCTGCTGAATACTAGACGGGGAGTCTGAGAGAAAATCACCGAAAAAGTTTCGGACGAAACGGAAACGTTCCGGAGAGAACACCGGAATAGTTCCGGTGAAACTGAAAAGTTGTTTCAGGGTATTCCATTAAGTCAAATTGGTTCTGGCACACGCCTGGAAATTCTTGGAGGATGCCAGAAGTGTTCTGGAAACTTCTGGGAATTTTCCGGGACAAAAACCGGAAATGTTCCGGAGCAGCCGGAACCGTTTTGGTTGCTTTTCGCTGAAGAAACATTGTTCCGAAATTGTTTCGGAATGCGTTCAAAATTGTTTTAGTGGGTGCTAGAATTATTCTAGGAACACAGAAATAATTTGGGTTTTAACGGACGCAGAAAAATGTCTTCGTGAATAGTGAAAAGCACTTTTTGGGCTGATTTGCAAATGGGGTTTTTCTTCTAGAAGAAAACCACTTTTGGTGTGTGAAAGGGAGGTGGAGCTCCCCAAGGGGGCTGCAAATTTCGGCCATGGCATGGGGGGGCCCTCCTTGAGGTGTCCTTCCACCTCATGGTGGATATCTTCTACACACCCTTATGTGGCATGTGGTGGAAAGATCCTAGGAAGGTCCTTTTGGTCTTTCCTCTACCACTTGCTCCTCCTATAAATAGAGGTGGAGAGAGCTCTCCAAAGATCAACTCATGCTTGCTCTCATACACATGCCATAGACTTGTCTGGCTTCTCTCTCCCTCCCAGCGAAATAGTTTCGTAGAGCCGAAAGGCTGTCTGTGTTCCGGTGGGAACTAGTTCTGGACGGCGAAGCCCTGCCGGATAGATGACACCGTATGTGTGCAACTCTGTAGAGAGATCGTAGTTTCGGTCTTAGTTCAAGAGTGCCTCCCGAAGGGCTGTCCAAGTGACCGTCTTAGTTTTGAGGGTCCTCCCGAAGGGCTGTCTGAGTGACCGTTCGAGTTTCGAAGGTCCTCCCGAAGGGCTGTCCGCGACACCGTCCGAGGGACTGTCCGACCGCCTCCCGGAGGGCTGTCCGAGGAGCAGATATGGGACTACATCCTCGCGGTTGGGAGGTTGTAAATCCTAGCTGCGGGGATCTGCACCGCCGATCGTCATCGACTCTACTTCCGCTGCGCTACGAGTCGGTAACGAAACAGATCAAACCTTGTATGCAGTCTCCATAGTGATCCTGGGCTGGTGCGTAGGTCGGAAATTTTTGTTTTCTGCTGCGTTACCCTACACAGTGGCCAACTCAGATCAAATACCCAAATCCGTTAGTGAATTATTAGGAGCTTGCGGAGACAACCAGTGCTTCGGCCGTTCCAACTAGGTATCTCGCGGACCACGACCAGGGACTAGGCCCACCTCTCTCCTAGGTAGTCTCTGCCTGCCCTGTCGCTCCGACTACAGTGTAAGTTTTGTGTCGGCTGTCGGGACACGTCCCGAGCTACCACCACATCCTGGGTGGTACCGCTAACAGCCAGCCGCCACAGGACTCTCTCGCGGGTACCCTTGGGGTCGACCCGACTTCAACATTATCTCGCGGGAGCTCTTGGAGCCGACCCGTCTTTAACAATGGTCTGATATGAAGGTCAAAGTACCCGTGTGTCCATAACATCGTGGGGAATCCAAGGAATCACCCTCGATGGATTCCCACTTGATGTAACCGTCAAGGTGAACTTGGAGGAATCACCCTCGATGGGTTCACACTTGGGGGGTTGCACGACAGAGGCATCATCGGAGGTGGTGAAAGAGGAATCACCCTCTATATCCCACAACCGACTAGCTACGCTACAGAGATATCATCAGGAGTGAGGTAGGAGGTATCACCCTCGGCACTCGATAGTAGCTCTGCAGAGTCGTACAACTAAGGGGTGTGCGGTGCTGTGTTCGGTCTCTGTACATCGATCACGCTGATCGAGTCACCGGTGGTTAAGCATGGCAACAAGGACAAGGGTGTGGGGCCATTGATGGATCTTTAACCAGCCTATACTAAGCATTTAGGATAGCAGGTAAGGTATCAACATCAGGTTACAAAATCAGGCTATGCATCAGAATAGGAGCAATCAATTACAGTAGCAAAATCTAATGCAAGCATGGGAGAGAAAGAATGGGCGATATAGGAATGATCAAGGGGGTTTTGCTTGCCTGGAAGCTCTGCTGAAAGGGGCTGGACGTCAGGGGCGTAGTCGTACTCGGGAGCAGCGTCACTCTCGGAGTCTACCGGAGAGAAGAGGGGAAAGAAACAATAAATACAAAGCAAACAAATGCATGACATGGCCTTATGCTATGCTAGGGGTGACCTAACGCGGTGCTAAGCGTTACAGACGGAGCGGGAAGATATCTGAGAATATTTTCCTGGTTTTAGGCATCTGTCAGACAGATGAACCAGAGGGGAAGGTTCCATGTTTGCAGTGTTGGAGGCATGTGACAGGTATGTGGATGGCATATTCGGATTCGTCTTATTTTTCTGATCATTTTTCATATATAAATTATTTTCATCCGAGTTACGGTTTATTTTTATATGAATTTCCAAAGTTTTATTGATTTTCTAGATTTTCTGGAATTAATATAATTTCGAAATTCATTTAATAGTAATTGCTATGGGTACACAGAAAGTGTACCCAGAGAGTTGCTGCGGTGGCTGACTGGTGGGTCCCAGTCAGCTGAGTCAGCAGCTGACTGGGCACCTTATCCGTTTAAACAGTACCAGGGGGCCCCACATGTCAGTTAGTTAATTAACTAAATCATTTTTATTAGGTCTAATTAATCCACGTGGGGCCCGGCTGCCAGTGGGGTTATGGGGTAATTAGCACAGTAATTAGGCGCTAATGGCCGTGCCACGTTAGCAGTGTCATCGGCGGCGAGGCCGAGCGCCGGCGATGACCGTCCGGTCGATTCCGGCGACCATTTGCAGCGCCGTTTGCGGCTACGGGTTGCTGGGAGCGGGGCGCGTCGCTGGGTGGTGGAGGTTGGTGCTGGGGTGGCCGAAAACGAGGCCGGCGACAAGGTTAGGCGGTGGCCGAAGCACGGCAGCGACGGGGACGACGCTGAGGGGCACGGGGGAAGGAGCTGGTAGGGGTTACGGGCTCCTGGGGCGCCCAGAAGCTCAACGGGAAGCTCGGATGAGAGCTAGGCTTGCTATGGCTGCGACAACGAAGCGAGCCGCAGCGATGAGCGTCGGCTCCAGTGGTAAATGCGGCTACGGGCACGGAATCGCTGCGCGAAGAGAGGGGAAGGGAGCGGGAGCTCACATCGGTGACGAGGAGCATCTCGGTGAAGCCGGAGGAGGTCGGGGCGGAGCTAATCGACGGTGGCAGTGACGTCGATGCCGAAGAAGAAACGGTTGCTGGCGACGGCGGTGGTACTCCTCGGCTCAGATGCAGTGGCGAGGATGACGAAGACGAACGCGGCGGACCTCCTGGACATGCTGGCTCGGCGAGGGCTGGCCAGTGGCCACGGCAACGATGGGGCAATGGCGACGGCAGTGCTCGGGTTCGAAGAAAACGAAGGGGGCGAGGCGAGGGGGAGAAATGGGAGGACTAGGGTTTGTCCTGGGGCTTGGGGGTGATCTTATCCATTTCAGGCTGTCTCCGGATGCTCGACAGGTGGCCATCCGAGGCGCGAACGAGCGCGCGGCCTCCACGGCGACGCGGTGAGCAGGAGGTTGAAGACAGCGGCGTCGTGGGTTGGGCCGTGTACTGTAGACCTTAAGCCCGAAGGCACAGTAGGCGTTAGGCATTTTCTTTTTTCTATTTTCTGTTTTATTTCCAGGCACTATTTTCTATTTTAGTTTCATATCAAATGATTTTTGTAAACTATGAAATTTGGCACATAAATACGATGCAATGCAATGAATGGGTCCACAAAGTTTGGGAGCATTTTGAAATGTGCAAGTATTTTTTTGAAATTGAAACAGTCAAATAAATTGCTGCTGGTCCACTGTTTTGGTTGCTAGGGTAAATTTGGAAAGTCAAATAATGTTGGTTTTATTTTTATAATTGCTTTGGAATTATCTGCAAAATTATGAACTATTTTGTTTGGGTGTTTTAAGATGTAATTATTTGACTTGTTATTTAAATTTGAATTTGAACTTGATTTTGGACAAGTGGCTATTTGGCATGGAAAAGCATGATGACATAGCATCATTAGTGTGAGGTCACTGTAGCATGACACTGGGGGTCTTACAAAGGTTATGTTTGGTTTGAGCCCCAGTTAGCCCTATCAAAATTTTGGCATGACCAAAGCAAGGGCATGAGCAAAATTTGGCAAGCTATTGGTGTTTGGATTGTGACCATTACAGCTTGCAAAATTTGGCATGTTGTTGTTTGGATTGTACCATGATAGCCTGCAAAATTCAAATAGTAGTTCTGAAAGTATTTAAATGCATCTATTATATAAAATTAAGAAAATATACAAATGGATAGTAAGAGTTGGCGTGAAGAAAAAAGTCGCCAAAAGAATTACTCCCTCCTCCGCTCCATGGCGCCACATGTTCACGCCCTTGCCTTCAAGCTCGCCCTCGCCTCCTCTCCGTTCTCAGCTTCGTGTCTTATAACAATGTACGCGCGATCCCGCCTCCCCCACACCACCTGTTCGATGAAATCCCTGTTGCCTACCGAGACCCCGTCTGCTACTCCTTCACCATCGTTGGCCTCGCACAGAACGGCCGTCCGGAGGAGTCTCTGTCCGTCTTTGTTGGCATGCGATCCAATGCCGTCGCTTCCACCATGTACGCACTGTCCGGTGCACTCCGGGCGGCCGCGGCACTTGCTGCTCTGGAGCAGGCTTGTGGAATTCATGCGCATGCACTGGTGATTGGACTTGATGGGAATGTGGCTGTCGGAACCGCGCTGCTGGATGCATATGGGAAGGCCGGGGTTGTGGAAGATGCACGGAAGGTGTTTGAGGGGTTGGGTGATGATCGGAACTTGATCACATGGAATGTCGTGCTGGCTGTGCATGCACAGCAGGGGGATGTCCAGACGGTTAATTTGTTGTTCCATGAGATGATGGAGTCGTGCTTTGAGCCTGATGGGCTGACGTTTCTTGCTCTTCTCACAGCATGTAGTAATGCCAGTGCAGCAAGAGAGGCTGAGTTTTGGTTGGAAGCAATGCGGTCGAAGTACAATGCGGTCTTGAACATTACACATGTGTGATTGGTGCAATGGCTCGGGTGGGACACCTCGAGGACGCGGATAGCATTGCATCTACAATGCCATGCAAGCCAGATGCAGCAGTGTGGCGGACAGTCCTAACAGGCTGTGTGGTTCACTGCAAGGCAGACATGGCAGGAATCATGGGGCAGCGCCTATTGGAGATTGACCCAAAAGATGATTCAGCCAATGTGATGCTTGCCAATGTCGACTCCACAACAGGAAGGAAGGATGAGGTGGCTGAGGCATGGACTGCAATGAGGGACCGCGGAGTCAGAAAAGAAGTCGGTCGAAGTTGGATTGAGGTGAGAGGACAGGTACATGTGTTTGTCGCTGATTGAGAGGAGGCATGATAAATTGTTCGATGTATATGACAAGTTAAATGAATTGATTACAGAGGTAGAGAAGTTAGGATACAAGGAGGTAGATGAGGGGCTATGGCATCACAGACTCACCGTGAAAGGTTGGCCCTCGCGTATGGTTTGATTAGTGGGTCTGTACCATCAGGGAAGATGTTGAGAATAGTGAAGAACCTTAGAATATGTGCTCGCTGTCATGAATTCTTCAAGTATGCTAGCATCGTGATTGACAGAGTGATTGCGGTAAGGGATGTCAATAGGTACCACACAATTAAGCAAGGTGTATGCAGTTGCAGCGATTATTGGTGAAATTTTGAGAATAAACAATGATGGCAGAACTATTGGTGAAATCCTTAGTATTAAACATGACACCAGAACTGTTACTGCATACGAGTTACTCCAGATTGTTGCCGGCAAAATACTTGTTTTGGTTACCTCAGGGCAGCAGACCTCCCAGTACATGATTGACATTCTAAAGAGTCCTATATATTGCTGTAGTGGTTATGGTGAGAATGTTTGATCGAACCTGTGGCATATGAAGAACGAATCAGAACAAGACACAGCAGGAAATAATTTCTGATTGGGCAGCTTGGCTCGGTTGCTTGCTGATTAAGTTATGACCCCATGCTCGTTGGAGATTTCTTATCTGACGGTTCAACTGGGATTATGTTGCTAAAATTTTCTCATGACATCCAGACAGGGACAACATGGATCACTGAGAGGAAGTATGCGGGGCTTCCCTTAGACGACGGTTAAATAATCGTACCACAGAGCTTGCTGAAGATGAGGCTCGTCGCAGTGGCCATTTCCACGTCTGACTGCCTTTCAGTTGTCCAGCGTTTACTTTCGAGTTCCCAGGCTCGCTACACATTCGAGGCCATGCTCATGGACATCAATGATAGATCTCTTTGGTCCAAGTCAATAAGGTGACGAACAAGGTGGCACATCTCTTAGCTCGGGCTAGCGAGTTGTCAGTTTTTTAGGTGTTTTTGTGTCGGACTTTATCTGAGCAAGTCTTCGTAGTGACTTTACTTTGTTTTAATAAAGTGCCACAAGTTTGCTAAAAAAAAGATGCCCGTTAAGTACAATGATGCCCGTTAAGTACAATGCATGTTGATACATGTGAGATCATTCGACGGGTGCTCTGTCTTTCATACTTCATTGCTTTGCTTTTATATAACAACTCTAATGATCAATTTATAGAAAGTAATCCTAGTACATGCATGTCGTAGATAAAATTTGTTAGAAGCTGATTATTTGTATACTCATCACCATCTAATCTGGTACTCTATATTTGTTAACTGGATAACGCCCATCTAATCTACCCAGGCGCACTTGACACTCCTATGCCGATGATCACGACACAAGAGTACCGGTGTCTGGCTGAAACATTGCAGTATCTGACCATCACCTGGCCAGACCTTACATACGCCCTCCAGCGACCATGTCTTCACATGCACGATGCCCGGTCGGGTCGGCTGTGTTATTTGGTCATCGTCAAGTGAATTCTGCACTAAGTCGAGGTACATCTTGATGCAGGTTTGTCCCTCTTTATACATGCATGCTTAGGATTGAAGACATAGCTCCCGCTGGACTAGGCTTCCTCGTGGGACTGGACTTGGTTTCCTCCAACATCTCAAATATAGCTATATAAATAAAATGAAGTGGTGAATGTAAATCATACAAGTATTAGGTGTGTTACTTGAGTATCCTCACATATATATAATATAAGAGCTGCATAGGGAGTTTGCTGGCTCATTTTCAGCTTACTATTAGTGTGAGACCTTACCTGCAAATAGTGTGAGCAATTGTGCACCTCACAATTAGCATGACATTTGTTTGCAAAAAAAATATCATATTTCAGAACTGATTTGCCGGCAGCATCGTGGCGTTTGACATTGCTGCGTACTTCGACGCAGACTGGGCGGGCTGCTCGGACACTCGGCGGTCCACCTCTGGCTATTGAGTCTATCTCGGTGGGGCACTCGACTCTTGATCATCTAAGCGCAGCAAGCCAACGCGTCATGCTTGTGCCGAGGTAGAGCATCGCGATATCACCAATGTTGTTGTAGAATGTTGCTGGCTCCGCAAACTACTCGGTGAATTGCACTGTCTAGTCTCAGCAAGCAACAAGCCTTCTGTGACAAGATTTCTGCCCTCTACATGTCAGCTAATTTCAGTTCATCATCGACTGAGAAAACGTACTGAGCTCGACATACGTTTAGTGCAGGAGCAAGCTGTGTGACTGTTCCTGCAGGTCACTAGTTAGAAGACGTGATGATCAAAGGACTTCCTGCTGTAACTTTTCGCAAGTTCCTGTCCGCCTGACCTGTGGCTGTGCATCATCTCCACCTAGTCCTTGGGATCTACTAACTTTTGTAGTAAGTTTTTGTTATTACGAAAGTACCTAGGGAGGAGGACGGAAAAAATGAGGTGGGGGCAAACTAGTAAGGCATAATATTTTTTTTGTCAAAATCTGTAATTCATAATATGAAAACCGCTAAGGCTGTGTTTTCCAGTGATTTACAATCATATAAATTGCCATAAAAAAGCGTCAGATTTGCCATGCCTAAAAATCTGACGTCAGATTTATAGTGTTTCCATTTTTTTTGGCAGGTAGAATATTTTATTTCACTGTTAAGAGATAGCTAACCCGGCATGCCGCCCGGTGTCAGAAACAATCTTTTGTTGGATTAAAAATAGTATATTTTTTCCACTCAAAAAATATTGTTCTATTACACACAATGTTTTTTTAGATCGAAGAAAATTTGAGATGCACTCAACGCAAGTTTCACTGCAAGTAAAATTTTCATTGCATTGGAAACATATGTTATTCGTATAGAAACATTTTCCATGGTGTGAAACAAATTGCATGTCACTAATGAATTAAATCTCGCGTGATTTCTGGAAGCCGTTGTTAGGAAAAACATCCTAATTTATGGAGACAATCGTGGGAGGGGTGATGACGGCGGCGCGCCTTCGGCTCGCTTCAGTGCTTGTAGTCGTTGCTAGGTGGTCTATGGATCTGGATGTAATTTTTATTATTACCGTTGTACTGTCATGATTGAAGATGAATAGATTGAAAATTTTCTCGCAAAAAAAAGTCAATCGTTACTAAATGAATTGCACTCATTACAAAATAATTGAATGCAAGCTAACCTGCCTGGGCAGTGCGCTTTTTAACTATGAAGCATCGATACGTGCAAAACCTGTGTATCGCCGTCCTGTACGTCGCCGATACGCAGATACGGCTGATACGGCCACGATACGGGTATCGCCGGAGTATCGTGTTTTTTGATTTAAAAAAAAGGTAAAAAACGCCGGTACGCTGTTCACCATCCACAGTACGGCTGGGATACGGCCAGCCCAGTACAAGCCCAATACTAACCCTAACTCGCGTATTCCTTTCACTCTGTTCGCTTCACACGCTTGGACTCGCCTCGCCACTGCCGCCGCCCCGCCGGCTGGACTAGCGTCACCATCGTTGCCGCCGCCGGCTGGACTCGCCTCGCCGCGGCCGGCTGGACTAGCCTGCTCGCAAAGAAAAGAAACATGAACTGCTGACAGAGAGCACCTGAAGAATTGTGCCAAAATGCTAACCTCCTTAAGCCTTCTCTGTAGCCAATAAAATCCTTCAGCAGTGAGACTCCTCAAAGTACAAGCAGCCAGCCTGCATGTAGTATGTATAGAAGCCTGTGCTGTTGCATGCCTAAGCTAGGTTAAATGAATGTATGCAGATATACTAATGACTCTGAAGACGTCCAATGGACTGCAGAATACTTGGCTGATGCCTACAGCTTGCTAATACACATTTTATTATGTTTGTTTTATTACATGTCATTTTATATAAATAATAATAAAATATATAAAATGTGATGCCAAGAGTCATGGCATCGACCTCTCGCCTCCGTTGGGTCCCCTCCTCCGTATCGCCGTATTGGTGTTTCTAAAAATTGCAGTATTCCGTATCGTCGTATCGATGCTGCCGTATCGGTGCTTCATAGCTTTTTAATGGGCCAATCGCACGCTCTGGATGAAACTAATCCTATAGCGGAGGAGTCGTCCACTGTATCTGACCGTTTGCTTCCCGAAAGAAAAACAGTCGAAGGATCTTTGATCTTTCTAGGGTAGCGATCTGCTTGCACTCAGCAGCAGGTAAACCTTGTACGATCCCGTTAGTTTGTTACGTCCAATTTTCCATCTTTCATCTCAGGTTATCAAGTAGTCATGCATTGCAACTGGTAGCTTTGTCCTGCTCACAGATTAGAACATCCAGCACATACGTTGATACTGATTGAGGTGACCGGCTCTTAATAATGTTTCAACTGGTGATCGTCTTGGTGTAACATTTCCTTTTAATCAATGTATAAAATAAGTTTGGCTATTGCAAAGAAGTCATGTTCAAAGTCACACGGTTGAATCACCCTTCACCTGCTAGGAGTACTCGTGTCCTGAATCAGCAAGGCGCACTTGACACTCCTAACCACTGGTTTCCACGTTTGTGTATACACTTGCAGATCGCTCTACTTCTTAATCCTCGGTTTGAAATCAAAGCCCATTGCTAAGTGCTCTTGCACTTTGGTACACTCTCATGTCTCATCCCAGTGTAGTGCAATGGATTTTGCCATAGTGCTGCTTATCTTGATTCTTGCACCGTGGATTTCATCATGCACCGACTGTCCCTCCTCCACCTTTGGTGAGTAAGTTGCCTCTTCCTCTTTTTAGACCAAATCCGTTATCTCTTTTGCCTTTTTTATAAACATACAATTGTGAATTTTGACCTCTTTTGGGTGGCCTATAATAACTAAGCAGAGTCTCCGCCTTACCTAAGATACGGGCCATTTTTCCTCTTTCTTTTAGATGAACACGCCTGAATTCACCGCACTTCCGTGCAATTAACGGTATGCCGTCTATACGTCGCTTGCTCTCTTTTTTTTTTTGAGAAATCTGCACCTCGCTTGCTATTTTTTTTTAAAAAAGTAGCAAGCGAGGTGTAGGGTGTATGGGATGCCCACCTAAGCACACCTTCAATGGGTCGGGCCCAAGTTTCTCCTCGCCTAACTATGGCCTGACCCATCCTTTTTCGTTTTATCACTATTTATGTAATTTTTCTATATTCATCAAATTTAATGTATTTTTGGAAAAATATGTCAATTTATTATTTAATTTTTAGATATTGTTCACGCAGTTCAAAAAAGTGTTAATGTAAATATTCTTGAACATTTTGAAAATGTTCACACATAAAAAATCATGAAAATTTAGATTTTAGGCGCACTTTTAGTAAAATCTCTGTACATTTAAAAAAATGATCATGGCATCTAATAAATGATCATAGAATTTTAAAAAATTAATCCCAGTTAACAAAAATGTTTACACATTTTTAAAAAATCGTTCATGAAATTTTTGAAATTATTTGCATGAAATTGTAAAACAATTATCAAACAATTTTTTAAAAGTTCATAACATATAATTTTTTTGTGCCATTTAAAAATTGTTCAAAACACTTAAAAGAATGTTTATACGTATAAAAAGGATCATAAAAATATTAAATATTCTTCATGCAACATTTAAAAAAATTCATAACATATAAAGAAATTATTTGCACAATTTTTAAAAAAATCACAATGTTTAATAAATGTTAATACATATAAAATGTTCTTGAATACTTTTTAGAAAGCGCAATTTTTAGAAAATGTTCATGACATGTAAAGAAATATTTGTACACTAAACCTAGCAGACTAAGAAAGTTAATCAATTTCAAAAAATAAGATAGAAGAAATATAAATGAAAACAAAAAAGAAAAAAACGAAAAACTGAGCAGAAAACCAAAAAAAGAAAAAACAGAATCGCAAGTAAAAACAGAAAAACTGGTAGAGAAACAAGGAAAAAAACAACCGGAAGCTTCCCCAAACCGCTCAAAACCGAGTAGAAGGTTCGTAAAACCGGTGCTAATGGGTTGGCCCAGAAAGACAACTCTGTAGGCGGTAAGTAAGCGAGATATTGCTCTCGCAGTGCAATGAAGGTAGGCCTGAATATTGCCCCTAGAAAACTAGAATCAAATTTCTTGTGATTTCTCTATAAAAAAGTATTCCCTGTCGTAACGAGAATCCCGTATATAGTATAAGTATTTTATGCTATATGCACAATGAAGCAAACATTCATAGAATGGTAGCTTTGTACGGGTTGATGGCTAGGTTTCTTTCGTGTGTTTTTGAAACATACAAATGTAAAATTTTGAGTACTATTATTTAAACAAAAAGGCTCTATAGGCCAGGAGCATACAAAAATATGCTTAATAGTATAAATATTTTCACTGATGTGCAAGACAAAATACATACATAGCTATCTCAAAAAGGCAAGCAGACAACGTACTGGAATGGTGATGTAGTTTGCTCGATACATTTATCTCTAGAAAAAAAATATTGTTTGCGTCATACATCGATTTTTGTGGCCTCTAAAGAAATATGGCATACATGTTTGCTTCATACGCCATCATTTTGTTAATTGTCAATATGTGTTTGTTCGTTGTTATTTAGTTTTTCATCACCGGTACTGTTTTTATTAAACAATGCCTCTCTGCACACTCATGGAGTCTACTTTTAAGATTGTTAAAAATGCACATTGAACGTTCACAAAATCAGTTGAGCAAATAGTCGCGCATGCTTGTTTCTGAAATATATCCTTATAGTATTTCCATCCAACTGGAATAAATATAAGTGAGTCTGTCGGGCATGTTTTAACAGATCATGTTGTCAACTCACACGGAGCACTTGAGTTCCCATTGTTTCTCACAGGGACCATCCATGCGTCCAGCAACACTACCTCGGCCACCGGAGGTCATCTGGAAACATCGTTGAGAAGGACCTGCCGCTGCCGATTGACTTCCTCTTTCTGATGCCCATCAAGCTGGGCACGCCACCGGTTTGAAATCTCGTGGCAGTTGATACTGGAGCTTCACTTTCTACATGCAGGTTTGTCCCTCTTTCTACATGCAGGCTTAGGATTGAAGACATAGCTCCCACTGGACTAGGCTTCCTCGTGGGACTGGACTTGGTTTCCTCCAACATCTCAATGTAGCTATATAAATAAAATGAAGTGGTGAATATAAATCATATGAGAATTAGGTGTGATACTTGAGCGAAAATCCTCACATATATATAATAACAACTGCATAGGGAGTTCCGTTAGCTCATTTTCACCTTACTATTGGTGTGAGGCCTTACCTGCAAATAGTGTGAGCAATTGTGCACCTCACAATTAGCATGACATTTGTTTGCAAAAAAATTATCATATTTCAGAACTGATTTGCTTGGCAGCATCGCGGTGCTTTGACATTGCCCCGTGTACTCTGACGCAGACTGGGCCGGCTTCTCGGACACTCGGTGGTCCACCTCTGGCTATTGAGTCTATCTTGGTGGGGCACTCGTCTACTGATCATCGAAGCGCAGCAAGCCACCATGCCACCCTTGTGTCGAGGCAGAGTATCGCGACATCACCAATGTTGCTGTTGAATGCTGCTGCTGGCTCCGTGAACTACTCGGTGGCACTGTCTAGTCTCAGCAAGTAACAAGTCTTCATGACAAGATTTCTTCCCTCTACATGTCAGCTAATTCAGTTCATCATCGACTGAGAAAACGTACTGACCTCGACATACGTTTCGTGCAGGAGCAAGCTGTGTGACTGTTCCTGCAGGTCACTAGTTAGGAGACGTGATGATCAAAGGACTTCCTGTTGTAACTTTTCGCAAGTCCCGGTCCGCCTGGCCTGTGCATCATCTCCACCTAGTCCTTGGGATCTACCAACACTTTCGTAGTAAGTTTTTGTTATTACGAAAGTACCTAGGGCAGAGGACGAAAAAAAAAGAGGTGGGGCAAACTCGTAAGGCATAATTTTTTGTGTGAAAATCTGTAATTCATAATATGAAACCGCTAAGGCTACGTTTGAGAGAAGTCCACATTTCAACCTCAACTAACCACATGGTTTGATTTTCAACCCTGATCTCTGAAACCGGCCGGATTCAACCCTCAACTTGTCACAAAGTTCAAATAACACCCCTTGACTCAGTTTTGGGCTGGTCAAGCGGTTTTGACCCAGTCAAAGCTGACTGGGCAGCCTAGTCAGCAGGCACGCACGCATCCATCCAACCCTATCCCCATCTCTCTCTGGTTCGTTCAGAAGCTCACCCCCGACGCAAGTCCACCCCGCCGCCGCCTGGGTCGCAAGGGACGCCGCCGCCCGCGGCCACCACATCCACCGCCGGCGACCGGAGACCGGCGGCGCCGCCACACCACGGCAGATTCGCCCTCTCTTCCCTCCCTTCCTCTCTCCCTTCCTCCCTCCCTTCCTCCCTCTGTTCCCCTTAGTCGCCGGCGAGCTGCTGCTAACCCTAGCGCCTTGCTGTTGCTGCGGTCGCCGCGGGCTAGCTCCTGCTGCTTCTGCCGCCCCAATACTACTTCCGGTTTTTCCTTTTTATTAGAACGGGAATACATATTGTGCAGGCTTGACATGAATAAGCACTATATCATGGCAGCAAAACAGAATCAACTTGTAAATGGGTGCTATATATGGCAGATTTTATTCACTATTGTACCAAGGAAACTTTATCATGGGTCATATATTTCTCTAGAGAGTTTATTCCAGTCAGCCAATCTAGAGGGGAAATACAATAACAGTGTGGGGCTGTGTGTGCTGTCACTACCGAAACCAGCTGATATGTTTGAGAAACTCTGCGAGTACTGCCTCTTTATATATTTCATAAGATAAGGTTATATAAAAGATACTTGGTTCAGAACACTACAAATTATTCCCTAGTAATGATTTGTTGTTTTTTCATCTCTTGTAGGTTGAATGGATCCTCTGGATTTCTTGGTTGTGCAATTCCATTTCAATGGTGCATTTGTGCGTGAGGGTCAAATTTGGAATATGTTGGAGGCAGGGAGGAAATTGCTCATGTCGAGCGGCGCAGTTTGTCCTTAGACATTATCATTGTTAATCTGAAAGTGCATTACAGTGTTGCTCGACGAGGAGAAATCATGATGCTGCATTGGTTATGTCCTGGAAAACAATTGTCTGATGGATTGATGGCATTTGTTGATGAAAATTCTGTGAAGTACATGCTCTCATATGTAACAGATGGAGGTGTAGTGGACATCTATGTTGAGGACATTAGTAGTAATGAGACAGAACAACAAAGTTATTGGGATGATGAAGTACCCGCATGCGGTGAAGAGAATTCAAAACCAAGTTTTAGGGCCGATGAAGTACTTGCTGGTGGTAAAAAGGAATCAAAGCAAAGTGATGCTGTTGATGGCAATGGTACCGATTGTTCATCCGACAGTGACTTTGTGTTATCGGATTGCTCAACATCCGATGATGAGGTGGAGGAGATTAGGCAGAAGTACAAGATTTTCAAGAGCAAGAGCAAGGACAAGGGCAAGGGCAACACTGATATGGAGAAGGCCGTTGCACCTCCGACCAAAAAAAAGATAGTAGCTAACTCAAGTGATGAAGATGATGAATCATATGATGAGGATAGTGATGGTCAGCTTGTGGTTCATGAGTCCGAGTTTCCAAAATATTCGAGTCAGGCCGAGGTGAAGAAATTCAGTTTGGGAATGAAGTTTAGTGGAAAGAAACAGTTCAAAGAGGCAATAGTGGACTATGGTCTCAGGAAGAGGAAGGAAATAAAATTCATTAAGGATGAGGGTGACAGGGTGAGAGCAAAGTGCACTTGGCCAAGTTGCAAATGGGTTTGTTTAGCGAGGAAGATGTGACGCCCCCGACTTAATCGTGCGCTAATCATACACGCAAATGCACACGATCAAGCCTAGGGACTCACTTGAAGATATCACAACACAACTCTACACAAAAATAAAATAATACAAGCTTTATATTACAAGCCAGGGGCCTCGAGGGCTCGAATACATAAGCTTGAGTCATACAAACATCAGCGAAAGCATTAGATATCTGAGTACAGATATAAAAGTAAAACAAATAGGCCTTAAGAAGGCGAGGCAAAACAACAACAACGATCGAAAAGGCGCAGGCCTCCTGCCTGGGAGCCTCCTAACTACTCCTGGTCGTCGGCGGTCTCCACGTAGTAGTACGCTCCTCCAGAGGGGTAGTAGTAGTAGTCGTCGGCTGGCGCGGCTGATTCCGGGGCTTCAACATCTGGTCGCAACAATCGGATATGGGGAAAAAGGGAAGCAAAGCAACCGTGAGTACTCATCCAAAGTACTCGCAAGACTGACATCAGAACTATTCTAATTATGCATCATTGTCAAAGGAAGGCTGTATATGTGGGCTGGACTGCAGAAAGCCAGAATAGAGGGAGAGGCCTAGCCTATCGAAGACTAGCATCTTCAGCGGTCTTGTAGCATTAGAAGAGTGCAGATTAGTAACATAATTAAAGTAGCAAGCATGTTGTAGCAAAGCCTAGGGATCCTTTCTCGACTCCCTGCGAGAAAGCGATCCCGGAGCTTACAGTTAAAGTAACATGTATTCAATTCAAGTTGTAGTAGATCGGGATACAACACTGAGCGTCCTGTTACCGTGGACACGACTATTCGAATAGATAATCTTCCCTGCAGGGGTGCACTACTGTTACCCAACACGCTCGATTAAATCTAGCCGGACACACTTTCCTGGGTCATGCCCGGCCTCGGCTGATCGACACACCGCAGCCCTACCTAGAGCTCAGCAGAGAGGTCCCCGCCGGTCTACATCCTAAGTACTCAGGGTTCTTGGGCCCATCCCCCTTTGCACTCCGGGTCGTTGCGCGACGAGCCGGGACGAGCACCACCTCATCCTGGATGGCACTGGACCGACAGGCCCACAATGCTGAACTGGACGTCTGACAGAGCTTTCGGCTGATACATACGGCGCCGAGGGTCCCATAACCATTATCCCACGTGGTGGTAGTGCGTATAGGGCCAACGACCCACTCAGATCAAATACCCAAATCCGTTAAGCGTATTATTAAGAGCTCGCGGTGACGATCAGTACTCCTGTCGTCCCGTCTCGAGGAAGTGCAACAAGGGTCAGGCCCATCCCTCTCTAGGGCGGTCTCTGCCTGCCCGGCCGCGCCTCGTAATTATCTCGCGGGTACACTCACGGTCAACCCGACTTCACACCTCTCGCGGGTACCCCTCGGGGTCGACCCGACTTTACCCAGTAACTGTAGTAAAATCCCGGTAACTGTGTGTTCAGAACATCAAGAAGGAATCCGAGGAATCACCCTCGTTGGATTCCTACTCGATGTACCCGTCAAGGTGAACCCGGAGGAATCACCCTCGATGGTATTCACACTTACGGGGTTGCACGACAGAAGCTTCATCGGAGGTGGTGAAAGAGGAATCACCCTCGGTAACCCACGTCCAACTAGCTGTGCTACAAAGGCATCATCGGGAGTGAGTTAAGAGGTGTCACCCTCGTCACTCAAGGATAACTCTGTAGAGTCAAACAACTTAGGGGGTGTGCGGTGCTGTGCTGGTCTCAGCCCGTCGATCACATCGACCGGGACATTAGTAACTAAGCGGGGCAACTAGAGCAAGGAGGAGGGGCCACCGATGGATTATCAACCAAACTATACTACGTATCTCGGATAACAGGCAGGTCTCTGATGGAAATATGCCCTAGAGGCAATAATAAAGTTATTATTATTTTATATTTCCTTGTTCATGATAAAGGTTTAATATTCATGCTAGAATTTTATTGACCGGAAACTTAAATACATGTGTGAATACATAAACAAATACCGTGTCCCTAGTGAGCCTCTACTAGACTAGCTCGTTGATCAAAGATGGTTAAGGTTTCCTAACCATAGACATGAGTTGTCATTTGATAATGGGATCACATCATTAGGAGAATGATGTGATGGACAAGACCCATCTGTTAGCTTAGCATATGATCGTTCTGTTTATTGCTACTGCTTTCTTGAATGTCAAATACATGTTCCTCCGACCATGAGATCATGCAACTCCCGGATACCGGAGGAATACCTTGTGTGCTATCAAACGTCACAACGTAACTGGGTGATCATAAAGATGCTCTACAGGTATCTCCGAAGGTGTCTGTTGAGTTGGCATGGATCGAGACTGGGATTTGTCACTCCGTGTTTCGGAGAGGTATCTCTGGGCCCTCTCGGTAATGCACATCATAAGAAGCTTGCAAGCAAAGTGACTAAGGAGTTAGTTACGGGATGATGTATTACGGAACGAGTAAAGAGACTTGCCGGTAACGAGATTGAATTAGGTATGGAGATACCGACGATCGAATCTCGGGCAAGTAACATACCGACGGACAAAGGGAATTACGTATGTTGTCATTGCGGTTCGACCGATAAGATCTTCGTGGAATATGTAGGAACCAATATGGGCATCCAGGTTCCGCTATTGATTATTGACCAGAGAGGCATCTCGGTCATGTCTACATCATTCCCGAACCCGTAGGGTCCGCACGCTTAACGTTCGTTGACGATATAGTGTTATATGAGTTATGTGAATTGGTAACCGAATGTTGTTCGGAGTCCCGGATGAGATCTCGGACGTCACGAGGAGTCTCAGAATGGTCGAGAGGTAAAGATTTATATATGGGAAGTCATATTTTGGGTTCCGGAAAAAGGTGCAGTTTTTTCGGTATTGTACCGGGAAGCTTTCCGGAGGATTCCGGAGGGGTCCGGAAGTCCACAAGTGGGTCCACCACGTCCCAAGGGCTGGCATGGGCTAAGGGGAGGTGCCCTGGCCTTATTGGGCCAGGCGCACCAAGTCCTTAAAAGCCCACACAGCTAGGGAAGGAAAAAAGGAGAGTCCTAGTAGGAATAGGATTGGACTTTGGAGTCCAAGTCCACGTGTGTACTATTGACGTGGTACTGTTCATGTGGCACTATTCCTTCTACTCCAAGCCCCTACACATATATAAATAGAGGAGAGGGGGCGCCCCAAACAAGACACAACATTGTCTTAGCCGTGTGCGGCGCGCCCCTCCACAGTTCCGTCCCTCGGTCATATTTTCGCAGTGCTTGGGCGAAGCCCTGCGGAGATAGCATCACCATCACCGTCACCACGCCGTCGTGCTGCCGGAACTCATCCACTACCTCACCGTCTTGCTGGATCAAGAAGTCGAGGACGTCACCGAGCTGAACGTGTGCTGAACGCGGAGGTGCCGTACGTTCGGTGCTCGGTCGGTTGGATCGTGAAGTTGTTCGATGACATCAACCGCGTTGTTCTAACGCTTCCGCTTATGGTCTACGAGGGTATGTAGACATACTCCCCCTCTCGTAGCTATGCATCTCCATGGATAGATCTTGTGTGTGCGTAGAAAATTTTTGTTTTCCATGAAACGTTCCCCAACAGTGGCATCATGAGCCAGGTCTATGCGTAGATGATATGCACGAGTAGAACACAAAGAGTTGTGGGCGGTGATCGTCATACTGCTTACCACCAACGTCTTATTTTGATTCGGCGGTATTGTAAGATGAAGCGGCCCGGACCAACCTTACATGTCCACGTACATGAGACCGGTTCCACCGACAGACATGCAACTTGTTTTGCATAAAGGTGGCTGGCGGGTGTCTGTTTCTCCTACTTTAGTTGAATCAAATTTGACTGCGGCCGGTCCTTGTTGAAGGTTAAAACAGCAAACTTGATAAATCACCGTTGTGGTTTTGTGCCGTAGGTAAGAACGGTTCTTGCTAGAAGCCCGTAGCAGCCACGTAAAACTTGCAACAACAAAGTAGAGGACGTCTAACTTGTTTTTGTAGGGTATGCTGTGATGTGATATGGTCAAGACATGATGTGATATACGTTATTGTATGAGATGATCATGTTTTGTAATTTATCGGCAACCGGCAGGAGCCTTATGGTTGTCTCTTTATTGTATGAAATGCAAGTGCCATGTAATTGCTTTACTTTATCGCTATGCGTTAGCAATAGTTGTAGAAGCAATAGTTGGCGAGACGACCACGACGCAACGATGGAGATCAAAGTGTCGAGCCGGTGACGATGGATATCATGACGATGCTTTGGAGATGGAGATCAAAAGCACAATATGATGATGGCCATATCATGTCACATATTTTGATTGCATGTGATGTTTATCCTTTATGCATCTTATTTTGCTTAGAACGACGGTAACATTATAAGATGATCGCTTCACTAAATTTCAAGATAAAAGTGTTCTCCCCGAGTATGCACCATTGCTAAAGTTCGTCGTTTCGAAGCACCTCGTGATGATCGGGTGTGATAGATTCTACGTTCACATACAACGGGTGTAAGCCAGTTTTACACAAGCAGAATACTTGGGTTAAACTTGACAAGCCTAGCATGTACAAACATGGTCTCAGAACACTGGAGACCGAAAGGTCGAACATGAGTCATATAGTAGATATGATCAACATGGAGATGTTCACCATTGATGACTATCCCATCTCACGTGATGATCGGACATGGGCTAGTTGATTTGGATCATGTATCACTTAGTTAACTTGAGGGATGTTAATTTAAGTGGGAGTTCATTAGTAATTTGATTAATTGAACTTAATTTATCATGAACTTAGTCCTGATAGTCTTTGCAAATTATGTTGTAGATCAATAGCTCGCGTTGTAGCTCCCCTGTTTTTGATACTTTCCTAGAGAAAGCTTAGTTGAAAGATGATGGTAGCAATTACACGCACTGGGTCCGTAACTTGAGGATTATCCTCATTGCTGCACAGAAGGATTATGTCCTTGATGCACCGCTAGGTGATGGACCTGCTGCAGGAGCTGCTGCAGACGTTGTGAACGCCTGGCAGGCTCGATCTGATGACTACTCGATAGTTCAGTGTGCCATGCTCTACGGCTTAGAACCGGGACTACAAAAGCGTTTTGAACGCCATGGAGCATATGAGATGTTCCAGGAGCTAAAATTGATATTTCAAGCTAATGCCCGGGTTGAGAGATATGCAGTCTCCAACAAGTTCTTCAGCTGTAAGATGGAGGAGAACAGTTCTGTCAGTGAACACATACTCAGAATGTCTGGATACCACAACCACTTGACTCAGCTGGGAATTGATCTTCCAGTTGAGAGGGTTATTGACAGAGTTCTTCAGTCACTGCCACCAAGCTATAAAGGCTTCGTGATGAACTATAATATGCAAGGGATGGAGAAGACAATTCCCGAGCTCTTCGCGATGCTGAAATCGGCGGAGGTAGAAATCAAGAAGGAGCATCAAGTGTTGATGGTTAACAAGACCACTAGTTTCAAGAAAAAGGGCAAGGGAAAGAAGGGGAACTTCAAGAAGAACGGCAAGCAAGCTCTCGCTCCCACGAAGAAACCCAAAGTTGGACCCAAGCCTGAAACTGAGTGCTTCTACTGCAAAGGAACTGGTCACTGGAAGCGGAACTGCCCCAAGTATTTGGCGGATAAGAAGGATGGCAAAGTGAACAAAGGTATATTTGATATACATGTTATTGATATGTACCTCACTAGTGCTCGTAGCAGCGTCTGGGTATTTGATATCGATTCAGTTGCTAATATTAGTAACTTGAAGCAGGAGCTGCAGAGTAACGGAGACTAGCTGAGGGCGAGGTGACGATATGTGTTGGAAGTGTCTCCAAGATTGATATGATCAATATCGACACGCTCGTAATACCTTCGGGATTAGTATTAAACCTAAATAATGGTTATTTGGTGCTTGCGTTGAGCATAAAACATTATATCTGGATATTGTTTATTGCAAGACGGTTATTCATTTAAGTCAGAGAATAATGGTTATTCTGTTTATATGAATAATATCCCTCGTGATCATGCACCCTTGTGAATGGTTTATTCTTGTTGAATCTCGATCGTAGTGATACACATATTCATAATATTGATGCCAAAAGATGCAAAGTTGATTATGATAGTGCAACATACTTGTGGCACTGCCGTTTAGGTCATATTGGTGTAAAGCGCATGAAGAAACTCCATGCTGATGGACTTTTGGAATCTCTTGATTATGAATCATTTGATACTTGCGAACCATGCCTCATGGGCAAGATGACTAAAACTCCGTTCTCCGGAACAATGGAGCGAGCTACTGATTTGTTGGAAATAATACATACCGATGTATGCGGTCCGATGAATGTTGAAGCAAGCGGCGGGTATCATTATTTTCTAACCTTCACAGATGATTTGAGTAGGTATGGGTATATCTACTTGATGAAATAGAAGTCTGAAACATTTGAAAAGTTCAAAGAATTTCAGAGTGAAGTAGAGAATCATCGTAACAAGAAAATAAAGTTTCTACGATCCGATCGCGGAGGCGAATATTTGAGTTACGAGTTTGGCCTTCATTTAAGAAAATGTGGAATTGTTTCACAACTCACGCCACCTGGAACACCACAGCGTAATGGTGTGTCTGAACGTCGTAACCGTACTTTATTGGATATGGTGCGTTCTATGATGTCTCTTACCGATTTGCCACTATCGTTTTGGGGTTATGCATTAGAGACAGCTGCATTCACGTTAAATAGGGCATCGTCTAAATCCGTTAAGATGACACCGTATGAACTGTGGTTTGGCAAGAAACCTAAGCTGTCGTTTTTTAAAGTTTGGAGATGCGATGCTTATGTGAAAAAGCTTCAACCTGATAAGCTCGAACCCAAAGCGGAGAAGTGCGTCTTCGTAGGATACCCTAAAGAAACAATTGGGTACACCTTCTACCACAGATCCGAAGGCAAGGTCTTTGTTGCCAAGAATGGGTCCTTTCTAGAGAAGGAGTTTCTCTCGAAAGAAGTGAGTGGGAGGAAAGTAGAACTTGATGAGGTAATTGTAACTTCTCTCGAATTGGAAAGTAGCTCATCAGAGAAAACCGTTCCTGTGATGCCTACACCAATAAGAGAGGAAGATAATGGTGAAGATCATGAAACTTCAGATCAAGTTACTACTGAACCTCGTAGGTCGACCAGAGTACGTTCCGCACCAGAGTGGTACGGTAATCCTGTTCTGGAAGTCATGTTGTTAGACAACGGCGAACCTACGGACTATGAAGAAGCTATGATGAGCTCAGATTCCGACCAATGGCTTGAGGCCATGAAATCTGAGATAGGATCCATGTATGAGAACAAAGTATGGACTTTGGTGGACTTGCCCGATGATTGGCAAGCCATTGAGAATAAATGGATTTTTAAGAGGAAGACAAACGCTGATGGTAATATCACTGTCTACAAAGCTCGACTTGTCGCGAAAGGTTTTCGACAAGTTCAAGGGGTTGACTACGATGAGACTTTCTCACCCGTAGCGATGCTTATATCTGTCCGAATCATGTTAGCAATTTCCGCATTTTATGATCTGGCAAATGGATGTCAAAACTGCATTCCTTAATGGTTTTCTCAAAGAAGAGTTGTATATGATGCAACCAGAAGGTTTTGTCGATCCTAAGGGTGCTAACAAAGTGTGCAAGCTCGAGCGATCCATCTATGGACTGGTGCAAGCATCTCGGAGTTGGAATATACGCTTTGATGAGGTGATCAAAGCATATGGTTTTGTACAGACTTACGGTGAAGCCTGTATTTACAAGAAAGTGAGTGGGAGCTCTGTAGCATTTCTAATATTATATGTGGATGACATATTGTTTATTGGAAATGATATAGAATTTCTGGATAGCATAAAAGGATACTTGAATGAAAGACCTCGGTGAAGCTGCTTATATATTGGGCATCAAGATCTATAGAGATAGATCAAGACGCTTGATAAAACTTTCAATGAGTACATACCTTGACAAGATTTTGAAGGAGTTCAAAATGGATCAGTCAAAGAAGGAGTTCTTGCCTGTATTGTAAGGTGTAAAGTTGAGTAAGACTCAAAGCTCGACCACGGCAGAAGATAGAGAGAGAATGAAAGTCATTCCCTATGCCTCAGCCATAGGTTCTATAATGTATGCCATGCTGTGTACCACACCTAATGTGTGCCTTGCCACGTGTCTTGCAAAGGGGGTACAAGAGTGATCCAGGAGTGGATCACTGGACAGCGGTCAAAATTATCCTTAGTAACTAAAGGACTAAGGAAATGTTTCTCGATTATGGAGGTGATAAAGAGTTCGTCGTAAAGGGTTACGTCGATGCAAGCTTTGACACCAATCTGGATATCTCTGAGTAGCAAACCGGATACGTATAATGGAGCAGTCGTTTGGAATAGCTCCAAGTAAAGCGTGATAGCAGCATCTATAGTATGACATAAGGATTTGCAAAGTACACATGGGTCTGAATATTGCAGACCCATTGACTAAAATTCTCTCTCACGAGAAAAACATGATCACACCTTAGAACTCTTTGAGTGTTAATCACATGGTGATGTGAACTAGATTATTGACTCTAGTGAACTCTTGGGTGTTAATCACATGGCGATGTGAACTAGATTATTGACTCTAGTGCAAGTGGGAGACTGATGGAAATATGCCCTAGAGGAAATAATAAAGTTGTTATTATTTTATATTTCCTTGTTCATGATAAATGTTTAATATTCATGCTAGAATTGTATTGACCGGAAACTTAAATACATGTGTGAATACATAAACAAATACCGTGTCCCTAGTGAGCCTCTACTAGACTAGCTCGTGGATCAAAGATGGTTAAGGTTTCCTAACCATAGACATGAGTTGTCATTTGATAATGGGATCACATCATTAGGAGAATGATGTGATGGACAAGACCCATCTGTTAGCTTAGCATATGATCGTTTTGTTTATTGCTACTGCTTTCTTGAATGTCAAATACATGTTCCTCCGACCATGAGATCATGCAACTCCCGGATACCGGAGGAATACCTTGTGTGCTATCAAACGTCACAACGTAACTGGGTGATCATAAAGATGCTCTACAGGTATCTCCGAAGGTGTCTGTCGAGTTGGCATGGATCGAGACTGGGATTTGTCACTCCGTGTTTCGGAGAGGTATCTCTGGGCCCTCTCGGTAATGCACATCACAAGAAGCTTGCAAGCAAAGTGACTAAGGAGTTAGTTACGGGATGATGTATTACGGAATGAGTAAAGAGACTTGCCGGTAACGAGATTGAACTAGGTATGGAGATACCGACGATCGAATCACGGGCAAGTAACATACCGACGGACAAAGGGAATTACGTATGTTGTCATTGCGGCTCGACCGATAAGATCTTCGTGGAATATGTAGGAACCAATATGGGCATCCAGGTTCCGCTATTGATTATTGACCGGAGAGGCGTCTCGGTCATGTCTACATCATTCCCGAACCCGTAGGGTCCGCACGCTTAACGTTCGTTGACGATATAGTGTTATATGAGTTATGTGAATTGGTAACCGAATGTTGTTCAGAGTCCCGGATGAGATCCCGGACGTCACGAGGAGTCTCAGAATGGTCGAGAGGTAAAGATTTATATATGGGAAGTCATATTTTGGGTTTTGGAAAAAGGTGCAGTTTTTTCGGTGTTGTACCGGGAAGCTTTCCGGAGGATTCCAGAGGGGTCCGGAAGTCCACAAGTGGGTTCACCACGTCCCAAGGGCTGGCATGGGCTAAGGGGAGGCGCCCTGGCCTTATTGGGCCAGGCGCACCAAGTCCTCAAAAGCCCACACAGCTAGGGAAGGAAAAAAGGAGAGTCCTAGTAGGAATAGGATTGGACTTTGGAGTCCAAGTCCACGTGTGCACTATTCACGTGGTACTGTTCACATGGCACTATTCCTTCTACTCCAAGCCCCTACACATATATAAATAGAGGAGAGGGGGCGCCCCAAACAAGACACAACATTGTCTTAGCCGTGTGCGGCGCCCCCCTCCACAGTTCCGTCCCTCGGTCATATTTTCGCAGTGCTTGGGCGAAGCCCTGCGGAGATAGCATCACCATCACCGTCACCACGCCTTCGTGCTGCCGGAACTCATCCACTACCTCGCCGTCTTGCTGGATCAAGAAGTCGAGGACGTCACCGAGCTGAATGTGTGCTGAACGCGGAGGTGCCGTACATTCGGTGCTCGGTCGGTTGGATCGTGAAGTTGTTCAACGACATCAACCACGTTGTTCTAACGCTTCCGCTTACGGTTTACGAGGGTACGTAGACATACTCCCCCTCTCGTAGCTATGCATCTCCATGGATAGATCTTGCATGTGCGTATAAATTTTTTGTTTTCCATGCAACGTTCCCCAACAGTATCAATAATAGTTACAAAAATAGGCTATGCAGCAGAATAGGATAAAACAGAGCAGTAGCAAATTCTAATGCAAGCAGGAGGGAGAAGGAATAGGTGATATAGGCATGCGTCATGGGGGTTTGCTTGCCTGGTTGCTCTGCGTCAAAGGAAGGGTCGTCGGGGATGTAGTCGGTCTCCGGAGCTGCGTCGGTCTCGGTGGCTATCGGATAAGAAAAGGGGGAAGAAACAATAAATAAAAGCAAATACAAGCAACTCAGATGTATGGCATGACGATATGCAGTGTTAGAGGTGACCTAAGGCAATGCTATATGTCGCAGACGAATCGGGAAATATCTGGGATATTTTCCCGGCGTTTAGGCTGATTTCGGAATACTGAACCGGAGGGAAAGGTTCCCTGTTCAGATAGATAGGAGTGATGGTCAAGCATTTTGACCATATATTCGGATTCGTCTCGTTTTTCTGATCAACTTTTATGTAGAAAGTTTTTCGATCCGAGCTACGGTTTATTTTCTATGAATTTTCAAAGATTTAAACTATTTTCTGAAAATTATGGAATTATTTTAATTATTTAAATTCGTATTATCCGAAACAGTAGCACCTGGCGTCATCACGACGCCAGAGTGACGTCAGCGGTCAAACCCAGCTGGTCAGGGTCAAACCTGACCAGTGGGTCCCGCATGTCATAGACACAACGGCTAAATAGTGGTTAAAATTAACTAATTAGGTTAATTAGCTACTGGGCCCCACATGTCAGTGTATAATTAGATTAACTAATTAAGTCTATTTAGAAATCGGTTTAATCAGCTTAATTAACAGCGGGGGCCCACTTGTCAGCGACAGCGGCCGCCACGTCAGCACGTTGACCGCGGTCAACGCGGTTAACCGTGGCCAGGGCCCCACTGGCAGCGACTCGGGGTGGGGCCAAGAGGTCGGCCACGTCGGCGGCGTCGTCGGAAAAAGCTCCGGCGAGCTCGTTTTAACGGCGGCGCGTCGGGAGCTCGCCGGAAATGCGCTAGGAGGCACGGTTTGACGCGAGCTCGGGCTGGTTCGAACGCCTGCACCGAGCCGCATCCAATGGTGGTGGAAGCAGTGGCCGGGGTGCAGCGTAGCGACGGCGGCGACGGCGTGCGGCGGCGGCTGGAATCGGGGCTCGACGCATTCGGCGTTTCGGCCCGTTTGCGCGCGAACCAAAACTGCAGGGGGTACCGGGTGGCCACCCTGAGCACGAGGGCGTGCTCGGCCGGCCACGACAAGGGCTAGAACGTCGGCGGCAAGCTCGACAGCAAGGTGGGGCTACGGCAATGGCGTCCGCGGTGGTTCGGCTAGCTACGGCGCGGAAACGGAGCAGAGAGAGAGAGAGAGAGAGAGAGAGAGAGAGAGAGAGAGAGAGAGAGGAGGAACGACTGCTCACCGGGGAGGCGCAAGGAGGCCCGGTGTAGGCTTAGGAGCGCGGGGCGGCGCCGGAATCGTCAGGGATCGCCGGCGACAGAGAGTTGATGTCGAGCTCGATCCAGTCGTCGTGGAGCTCCTCGAGGCGCGACGATTGGGGCAAACGACGTGGTCGAGGACGGCGATGATCCTGGGCATGCAGGGGCGACGAAGCGAGCTCGGTGGCCGCGGTGGTGGACGGCGACGGCGACGAACGCGCTCGGGTGCGAGTGGGAGAGAGCGAGCGAGCGCTGGGGAGGGGAGGAGGAGGAGCGAGGGCGTCTAGGGGGAGCAGGTGAGGCGGCCTTATCCGCCCACTCGGCCGGGGAGGCGCCGACGCGTGCGGCAGCGCCGGTCTCGGCGAGCGCACGGGCGACACGGCGCGGGAGCAGGTAGACGTCGACTGTAGAGGTGGGCTGGGCCGGCTCGGGCCAGCGCCAGGTAAGCCAGGTGAGTTTTCTGCCTTTTCCTTTTTCTCTGTTTTTCCATTTATTTAATTAACAGAGAGAGTTAGGGATTTAACCGGACCTCCAAAACATTTTGTAAAAATGTGGTACTAGGCCACATAAATACTTAGTGTTATCAGGCACTGCCACCCAAAGTTTGAGAGTGATTTGGATTCACTTGTATATTTCAAAAATGAAAATGGATTTAATAGTGCTGTTTTGGGTACTGTTTTGGTTGCTAGGGTCAGATTTGGAATTTAATTAATGTTGGCTTTATTTTGATAATTGCTTTGGGATTTTTTGCAATATTATGAACATTTTATTTTGCTGTTTGGACAATTACTAAGTTTGACTTTACTTTAAATTTTGAATTTGAAGTTGGATTATTCTTAATTGTTTTTATTGGGCTTAATGATGATGACTTGGCATGACTAATTGGCATAATTACTGTTTAGTAATCTGGGGATGTCACAGAAGACTAGCAAGTTTGAAAGCTGGCAGATTACTTCTTTCATTGATGAGCACACATGCCCAAAGAGGAGAGACAATAAGTTGGTGACATGCACCAGAATAGCTGACAAGTTTGAGAGTTTGATCAAGTCAAACACTGACTGGTCAATCCCAAATTTGAAGGCCACGGTGCAGGAGAAGATGTTTGCTAATGTACACATATCGAAGATCAAGAGAGCTAAGGCAATTGTCTCAAAAAGGATGCAAGAGTCAAAATTGGGTGAATATAGCCTAGTCTTCGATTATCAGCTAGAGCTTCTAAGAAGCAATCCTGGTTCTACTTGCATAGTGAAGCTAAACCCTGACAATGAAGTTCCAACCTTTGACAAATTCTATATATGTTTTGATGCTTGTAAGAAAGGTTTTCTGGCTGGATGCAGAAAAGTCATAGGTTTGGATGGATGTTTCTTGAAGGAAAGAGGAGGAGAGGTGTTGAGTTCAATTGGAAGAGATGCAAACCATCAGATGTATCCGATAGAGTGGGCACTTGTAGACAAGGAGACCAATGAAACCTGGGATTGGTTTGTAAGCCTGCTGTGCTCTGACTTAAAACTTGGAGATGGATCAGACTACGTTATTATTTCTGATCAGCAGAAAGTAATTCTCTTTTAGATCACATTTTATCATATTACATTGTGTTGTATGTTGTATGTTCTGACTCATGTTGTCGAAATTGCAGGGTATTCTAAAGGCTGTTGAAAATTGTCTACCAAGAGCAGAGCATAGGAATTGCGCAAGGCATTTGTATGCAAACTGGAGGAAGACCTATAGAGAGAAGGAATGGCAGAAGCTATTTTGGGCATATGCAAAAGCTAGTTCTCCAATGCTTTTCAATCTTGCAAGAGCGAAGTTAGCACAAGAGACTGTTGAAGGGGCAAGGGATGTGATGAAAACTGACCCACATCATTGGAGCAGGGCTTGGTTCAGGTTGGGCTCCAATTGTGACTCCGTAGACAGCAACATTTGTGAGTCTTTTAATAAGTGGATTGTGGAGCCTCGCTGTTTGCCAGCAATCAGCATGTTTGAAGCCATTAGGGTGAAGATAATGGCTCGGATAGAATATCAAAGAACAGAGTCGGACAAGTGGACTGGTACCATTTGTCCCACGGTACTTAGAAAACTGAAGAAAAGCATAAATGCCTCTGCCTATTGTCATGCTGTTTGGAATGGTGAAGATTTATATGAGGTGACTCATAGAGAACATAGGTTCCAAGTGAATCTAGAAAAGTGGACATGTAGTTGCAGATATTGGCAACTATCTGGTCTTCCATGCCCTCGTGCTATATCATGCATTTTTTTTCAAAACCAACAACATAGATGATTACATTGACAAGTGCTATAGCATAGAAGCATTCAAGAAAACTTATGCTTTTTGCCTTCAACCTGTGGAAGGCAGACCTGCATGGCCTGTGTCTGAGAGGCGAAGACCTAATCCACCAGGGGAGATTATGATGCCCGGTAGGAAGAAAAAGCAAAGGACTAGAGAGCAACAAGAGAAGCCAAGGTGTGCCACTAGGGTTTCTAAGAGAGGGACAAAGATAAGATGCAGCATGTGCAAACTATATGGGCACAACAAGACATCATGCAAAGCAAGAAATGGCACACCAACCCAGCAGCCTCCCGTGCAAGGCCAAGGTCCTGCTAGAAGCAAAGCACCATCAGCTGCTTCCAAACAGCCTGCTGCAAGCCAAACAGCAACAAGTAGCCAAACACCATGTGCTAGTCAAGGGCCAGATATGGTAAGCTATCCAGGAAATATGTAGGAACAAACCTGATTACACTATCATGTATATATAACTAACATTTGTCATGTTTCTTATAGCCTTCAAGGCAGAGCAGCACTAGGCATAGCAAAAGGAAGGCCACGGAGGAAATGACTGCACCTAACCCAAAGAGAAGGGCGCCAACTCAAAGCAGCAGCAGGTCCAACAACTTCTCTGGAAATACAATTAATGTGCAAAGAAGCTCCAATGTTAATGTTAATGTATCTACCGGCAATTCTAGCGCTAGAGCTAGCAGCAAAGTTGTCAAGGAGAGTGGCAGTGCTAGTGCCAGGGGCACGGGCAAGCGCAAGCGCAAGTATGCGGGGTTTCGAAGCCTGCTTGGATTTGACTCATGAATCAGCTAGCAACATAGTTGTCTAGAAATGCATGAGACATCTATGTATTGTGTTTGAGACATCTATGTATTGTGTTCGAGACATCTATGTATTGTGTTCGAGACATCTATGTATTTTGTTCAAGACATCTATGTATTGTGTTTGAGATCACTTTTTTTATATGATGACCAAATGCTGCCCAAATTTTGAACCGGAAAAAAAAGTGTCCAGAAAATTCTGAAATTTCTACACAACAACACTCATATGATGTACACAATTCTGGGAAATTTTCAACTTAATTGGATTTACAGATTGAGAGAACCATCCATTTTTCAAATTCAGCCACTATTCGGTCAAAATTTTGAACCGGAAAAAAAAGTGCCCGGAAAATTCTGAAATTTTTACACAACAACACTCATATGATGTATAGAATTCTGGGAAATTTTCAACTTAATTGGATTAATATATTGAGAGAACCATCCATTTTTCAAATTCAGCCACTATTCGGTCAAAATTTTGAACCGGAAAAAAAAGTGCCCAAAAAATTCTGAAATTTTTACGCAAGAACACTCATATGATGTATAGAATTCTGGGAAATTTTCAACTTAATTGGATTAACAGATTGAGAGAACCATCCATTTTCCAAATTCAGCCACTATACGGTCACAATTTGGATCATAGGTTCAAAAGGTACATCACAAACTATGATCTGCCCTATGATCTGCTACATCACAAAGTACATCATGGGTTCAACCCTATGATCTGCTACATCACAAACTACATCATGCATACATATTACAACATCAGATCACACAAGTTGACACTAAAACAACAACTAAAGTGAATGCAACGCTCAGAACAGCAACAATACATCTAGTCTTCACCTCTCCCTTCAATTCTAATTCCTGAATGATCTTTGTTGCTGCAGCATCCTTCACTTCCAGTTCCTTCAAAGCCCTTGTTTTCTCATCAACATCCGCTTCAAGATCTTATATAGCTCCATCAGAAATGGCTAGATCCAACTCTAACTTGAGCTTCTCCTCACGGCAGCGCTTTGAATTGGCCTTCTCTTCATCCACCTGACGTCTCAGCTCATGTATCACCTCTTCCATGTGTATCTTCTCTCTCTCCAACTGAGCAATCTCATCTTGATATGAAGCATAATGGGGATCATCAAACTGCCTTTGGAACTATTACAATGGCACAAAAAATGGCATAATGAGTCATCAACGGCAGGACATGATTGTGGCAATGGTGACAATGGCACAAAAAATGGCATAATCCTCATGTGGCAATGAACATCAAACAGCACAATAAAACCCTTACAAGCAGTTCCTCCGACGGTGGCGATGGTGACCGTGGCCAGGACATGATTGAATCGCCTCCCTCGCCGGAGTAATCGCTGCGGCCCGACATTGTCTAAACCTCGAAAACTGCATACAAATTGAACAAATGGTGAGCTTGGTGGAGCCGGCAAGTATACTAGGCTTAGCACCTCGACGGCGGTGGAAGCATCAGCAGCAGCCGGCGGCTAGGGTTAGCAGCAGCTCGCCGGCAGGGGCGGCAGAAGCAGCAGGAGCTAGCCAGCGGCGTCACTACCAGCAGCTAGCCGGCGGGGGCGGCAGAAGCAGCAGGAGCTAGCCGGCGGCGACCGCAGCAGCAGCAAGGCGCTAGGGTTAGCAGCAGCAGCCCAACAGAGGGAGGAATGGAGGGAGGAAGGGAGGGAGGAAGGGAGAGAGAAAGGGAGGGAAGAGAGGGCGAACCTGCCGTGGTGTGGCGGCGCCGCCTGTCTCCGGTCGCCGGCGGTGGAGGTGGTGGCCGCAGGCGGCGGCGTTCCTCACGACCCAGGCGGCGGCGGCGGGGTGGACTGGGTCGGGTGTGACTGTGAACGAACCAGAGAGAGAGATGGGGATAAGGTTGGATGTGTGCGTGGCTGCTGACTGGGCTGCCCAGTCAGCTTTGACTGGGTCAAAACCGCTTGACCACCCCGAAACCGAGTCAAGGGTTGTAATCTGGACCCTGTGACAAGTTGAGGGTTGAATCCGGCCGATTTCAGAGATCAGGGTTGAAAATCAAACCATGTGGTTAGTTGAGGGTTGAAATGTGGACTTCTCTCGCTGTGTTTTCCAGTAATTTCAAGCATATAAATTGCCATAAAAAAGCGTCAGATTTGCCATGTCTAAAAATCTGACATCAGATTTATAGTGTTTCCATTTTTTTGGCGGGTGGAATACTTTATTTTGACTGTTGGGTAGGAGATAGCTAACCCGGCATGCCGCCCGGTGTCAGAAACAATCTTTTGTTGGATTAAAAATATATATTTTTCCACTCAAAAAAATATTGTTCTATTACGCACAATGTTTTTTTAGATCGAAGAAAATTTGAGATGCACTCAACGCAATATCCAGTGTACTGACAAGTTTCCCTGCAAGTAAAATTTTCGTTGAATTGGAAACATATTTTTTATTCGTATAGAAACATTTTCCATGGCGTGAAACAAATCGCAAGTCATTAATGAATTAAATCTCGCGTGATTTGTGGAAGCTACTGTTAGGTAAAACATCCTAATTTATGGAGACAATCGTTACGAAATGAATCGCACTTATTACAAAATAATTGCATGCAAGCTAACCTGCGGGGGCACTGCGCTTTTTAATGGGCCAGTCGCACAGTCTGGATGAAACTAATCCCATAACGCAGGAGTCGTCCACTGTCCAACCGATTGCATCCCGAAAGAAAAACAGTCGAAGGACCTTTGATCTTTCTAGGATAGCGATCTTCCTGCACTCAGCTGCAGGTAAACCTTGTATGATCCCGTTAGTTTGTTACGTCCAATTATCCATCATTCATCTCACGTCACTTCTTCTTGAACATAGGCTCTTAATAATGTTTCAACTGGTGATCGTCTTGGTGTAGCATTTCCTTTTAATCAATGTATAAAATAAGTTTGGCTATTGCGAACAAGTCTTCAGAGTCACACGGTTGAATCACGCTTCACCTGCTAGGATTGGTCGCCAATTTTTCACCTAGTCATATACTCGCGTCCTGAATCAGCAAGGCGACACTCCTAACCACTAGTTTCCCTGTTTGTTTGGACACTTGCAGATCGCTCCACTTCTTAATCCTCGGCCCGAATCCCATCCCAGTAGTGCAATGGATTTTGCCATAGTGCTGCTTCTCTTCATTCTTGAACCAAGGATGTCATCATGCACCGGCTGCCCCTCCTCCAGCTTTGGTAAGTAACTTGCCTCTTCCTCTTTCTAGTGCAAACCCGTTATCTCTTTTGCGTTTTTTTTTTGAAACATACAATTGTGAATTTTGACCTCTTTTGGGTGGCCCAATTAAGGGGTCTGTCTATACCTCGCGTGCCAGGGTCCTCCTCGTTGGCGCCTTATGCGCCGCTTTTGCCTGGTGGCGCTCATGTCCAAGCTCACTTGAGCCGGCCCATTTAGCTGGGTCGATCCCTTCGTTTGATCGCTTCATTCGATCGCTCGACAAAAAGAAACTCGCTGGTTCGATTCAATTGACCGCGTTGATCGTTTAATTGAGTTGACCGCATTGACCATTAAACTTTTGACCTCTTCGTAGTTGACTGTGTTGACTTTTCAAAAAAACTAAAAAAATATCAAGTTTGAAAAAAAAGTTCCTCAATTTGAAAAAGTTAATCAAATTTTGGAAAAAAATTCTTGAAATTTGGAAACGGTTCATCGATTTTGAATAAAAAGTTCATTGATTTGAAAAATAGTTCATCGATTTTGAAAAAGTTCATCAATCTTGAAAAAGGTTCATCGGATTTGAAAAAAAGTTCATCGAATTTAAAAAAACTTAATCAAAATTGATAAATTTTCATCGATTTTGAAGAAAAAGTTCATGAATTTGAAAAAAGTTCATCGAACCAGGAAGAAGAAAAAGAAAAAAAGAAAAAAGAAAAACGAAAATAGAAGAAGAAAAGAACGAAGAAAAAACAAATAGAGATGAAAGTTAGCATATCCAGTTGGGGATGGAGGGGTGGTTACTGCAGCTTACAATTAAGCAGGACGTCCCCAGTTCGAATTGCAGCACTAGCAGACTTTTTTTGCGGCTTCAAAAAAACAGAGAAAGAAACTAGATGGGCCAGCCGAGCGGAGAGGGGTAGGATGCTCGCCTAAGCGCACCTTCATTGGACCGGCCCCAAGTTTCCACTCGCCTAGCTCTGTCCTGACCCATCGTACAACACAGCATACACACGTTTTCTTTCCTTTTTCGTTCTTTCACCTTTAATATTTATTTTTATATTTTTCTTTATTCATTAAAATTCATGTAACTTGAAAAAATATGCTATTTTCTTATTTAATTTTTAAAAATTGTTGTGCAGTTCAAAACTAGTGTTCATGTAAACATTCTTGAATAATTTGAAAATGTTTCACACATCGGTAAAAATTCATAAAAATTTAGATTTTAGGCAGAATTTTAGTAAAATCTCCATACATTTAAAAAAAATGATCATAGCACTCAGAAAACAATGTTCATCTCAGTTAAACTAATGTTTCATGACATTTTTTAAATAATTTACATGAAAGTGTGAAAAATATATCAAACAATTATTAAAAAATTCGGAACATATAAAAATTGTTTTTACCATTTTAAAAAATTGTTCACAACACTTAAAAGAATGTTTATACGTATAAAAAATTTCATACAAATATAAAATATTCTTCATGCAACATTAACAAAAAATTATAACAGATAAATAAAGTATTTGCACCATTTAGAAAAAAAGTGTTCACAACGCTTGATAAATGTTAATACATATAAAGATGTTCTTGAATACTTTTAAAAAAGTGCAATTTTAGAAAATGTTCTTGACATGTAAAAAAATATTAGTACACAAAACCTGATGGATTAAAAAAGCTCATATATTTCAAAAAATAAGAAAAGAAGAAATATAAATGAAAATAAAAAATAAAACGAAAAAATGAACAGAAAACCAAAAAAAGGGAAAAACAGAACCGCAGGTAAAAACAGACAAACTGGCAGGGAAACAAGGAAAAACAAACAACCAGATCAAAACCGAGTAGAAGGTTCCTAAAACCGGAGCTAATGGGTTGGGCCAGATAGACGCCTCTGTAGGCGGTAAGTAAGCGAGATATAGCTCTTGCAATGCAATTAAGGTACGCCTGAATATCCCCCCTAGAAAACTAGAATAAAATTTCTTGTGAATTTTCTAAAAAAAAGTATTCCCTGTTGTAACGAGAATTCCGTAAATGGTTTATGGGGAAGCCCACTTGTTGGAATTACTTGTGGAGGAATTTCTAAAGAGGATAAATTTATCAGGATAGAAATGTATGGTGTTTCTTAATCGGAAACTTTAGCAAACATACATGGTGTGCCAGTGTACATATCTTGAGAGTAAAGACATGATTTTCTATATTAAAGAGATATAGCATAAAAAACAAAATTCAAGCACAAAAAATGAACATCTTTTATACTATATGCACAATGAAGCAAAAATTCATAGAATGGAAGCTTGTACATTTGGGTTGTGGGCTAGGTTTATTTTGTGCGTTTTTGAAACATACAAATGTAAAATTTTGAGTACTATTATTTTAAATAAATGGCTCTCTAGAGGCCGGGAGCACACAGAAATATCCTCAATAGTATAAGTATTTTCACTGATGTGCAAGACAAAATACATACATAGCTATCTCAAAAAGGCAAGCAGACAACGTACTGGAATGGTGTTGTAGTTTGCTCGATACATTTATCTTTAGAAAAAATGTTGTTTGCGTCATACATCGATGTTTGTGGCCTCTAAAGAAATATGGCATACATGTTTGCTTCATACTCCATCATTTTGTTAATTGTCAATATGCGTTTGTTCGTTGTTAGTTTTTCATCACCGCTACTGTTTTTATTGCACAAAACACATGCCTCTGTGCACATTGAACGTTCGCAAAATCAGTTGAGCAAATGGTCGCGTAAAATCCATACCCAACAAATAGTAGGTTATTTGCTTGTTTGTGAAATATATCCTCATTGAACAATGCCTCTCTGCACACTCATGGAGTCTACTTTTAAGATTGTTAGAAATGCACATTGAACGTTCACAAAATCAGTTGAGCAAATAGTCGTGCAAAATCCATACCCAACAAATAGTAGGTTGTTTGCTTGTTTCTGAAATATATCCTTATAGTATTTCCATCCAACTGGAATACATATAACTGAGTCTGTCGGGCATGTTTGAACAGATCATGTTGTCAACTCACACGGAGCACTTGAGTTCCCGTTATTTCACCGGGATCATCCATGCGTCCAGCAACACTACCTCGGCCACCGGAGGTCATCTGGAAACATCGTTGAGAAGGACCTGCCGCTGCCGATTGACTTGATACGGAATGACAGTATAAACAACTTCCTCTTTCTTATGCCCATCAAGCTGGGCACGCCACCGGCCGGTCTGGAATCTCGTGGCAGTTGATACTGGAGCCTCACTTTCTTTTGTTCAGTGCGAACCATGCACTCTCCGGTGCCATGACCAATCCAACGCCGGCGAAATATTCGACCCCAGCAAGTCATCGAGTTTGTCTCGTGTTAGGTGCTCGGAAACATACTGCGACGTGATCCACCGGGCGCTACGTCTTCAAACCAAAGCATGCTTGGAGAAAGAGAACACTTGCCTTTACACCATGACGTTCGGAGGATCAACTACATATTCCGCCGGCAAGCTGGTGAGGGACAGGCTCGCAATCGGCCAGTATTCTAAGGGATATAGTTTCAGTAGTTTCCTCTTCGGCTGCAGCTTGGACACAGAGTACCACCAGTATGAAGCTGGCATATTGGGATTCGCTGACGAGTCATTCTCCTTCTTTGAACAAATAGCACCACTGGTCGGCTACAAGGCCTTTAGCTACTGCTTTCCAAGTGACAAAAGGAAGACAGGCTACTTGTCCATCGGGAATTACAGTCGTGTCAGCTCCACTTCCTATACTCCCTTGTTCCTGGCTTTTCAACGATCAACGTATGCACTGAAGCTGGATGAGGTGGTTGTCAATGGGGTCGCGTTGGCCACAACCCCCGCAGAAATGATTGTAGACACTGGGGCTAGATGGACAATACTGCTGGCACATACCTTCGACCAACTTGACACCGTGATCACCGAGGCAATGAAACCTCTGAAATGTAATCGTAATCAAAACAAGGGGTCAGAATAATGTGCTTTGAGAACGACCTCTTTGTACAGTTTACCAATTGGACCGCTTTGCCAGCCGTGGAGCTCAAGTTCGACATGGGTGTTACACTCACACTACCACCCCAGAGCTCATTCCTTATTGATAAGGACTTTGGGCTATGCAGCTACTTCACGAGGGATTCCGGTCTAACAAGCGGTGTTCAGCTACTAGGGAACTCAGTGACACGGTCGGTCGGTGTCACGTTTGACATCCAGGGCGGTCGATTTGCATTTCGGAATGGAGACTGCTGATTAGTCCCACTCCCATTCCAGGTGAGCATGACCCATCATTTTTTTATATCATTACCTTCTAAATCAGAATATCTATACTGGTTGTGTGTTCATAGGCAAAGGATTGGCACTGATGCATGCTTGCTTGATTCCTTGTTTGCAGCCACGTAATTAAGGCCCGAGGAGCTACACGGTGTTTGCTGCTACTCATTCATTCATGGCTTCATGTTCTTGTTTCATAACAGATTCCCAATAATTTTAGCAGCTGGTTTTGGTCTAGTCCAGCCTATGTACTGCTTTGCTCATTATAAAAAAAAAAATCTACTGCTTTGCTACCATCACAATCTCTGAGTGTTCTATTTCTTCAGTCTTATAGCACTATGATCTGTCAAATTCTACCAACTGAAGTACAGATTTAGAAGAGTGTTTCGCGTAAAATGGTGTACTAATTTAAAATTTAAAATTCCAGGCAATGGCATCTAGTACCTTCACTTGATAGCATCAAGCAATCTGGCACGGAAATAAATAAGACTCATTGGAGGGACTTCACCTAATGCCAATACAAGGAACATAAAAATCTTCCTAACAAAGGCATACCTTGCTGTCTTCAAGTTACACTGTAGGTCATGCGCTAAATATAAGTATATAACTCAAGATGTCTTGCTTACAAACTAAATCTCAAGGAAGTAGTAACTGTCAAAGTAACTGAAAAATCATGACACGTTCTTTTCCTGCACTAAATCTCAAGGAAGTAGCGAAAATTATCTGGTTTATAACACACACAAGTCTGACATACAAGTATAAGTCTTCGGTAAATAAAACAAGGTTCACTACAAGAATGTTTCACTTCTCCGGCAAACATCCTTATATGGAAGGCGCTGAAGTTGCAATCTGCAGTTAGTCAAGAAGTTCAGTGCTTAGCCTATGTTTCAAAATAAAGAATTTACAAACTGAAACTTATGCCAACTATACTCCAATGACTGTACCCAAGAACGATTATGAGAATGGATGCTGAATTTATAAGGATAGAGTGGCAGTCCCCAAATGGTTGGGGGCATCGCGATGGTGCAGAGGCCTGGGCCTTAATCTCCGTTTCGAAAAGAAAATAGCAGCAGTCTCCCCTTTTTAAATGATATACTTCATCCCTCCTTGCTTCCAAATTAGATAAACTTGATAGTCTTATATGAAATTTGTGCAATGCATCTCTCCTCTGTAATTGAGCTTGTTGAAACATGGGGTGGGCTTTAGGCCCATCCAACAATTTCAGAAAAATCTTTATGGGCCCATGTAGATGTCATGACAAGGGATGTGGTCAGGAGTTTAGTACCACCCACTAGTGGAGGATGTTAGCATAATCTTGAGTTTGGGGTAGATGCAAAGCTAGTCTAGGTGCAATTAGTGCTACGTGCATGAGTCCGGCTGCTAGCCGTGTCCTAGTAGCTAGTACATGTACGAGCAGGGGCGGAGCTGGAGCAAATGTTACCCGATGCACCAATTTAGTAAGGCATAAAATTTTCAAGCAACGATGTATTGACTAAAGGTGTGTTTAATAGCTTCTAGCACACATTATTGCATATAATAGAAGGTGATTTGTAAAAACAAAATATAGCCATCAAAATGCTTACTATAATGGTAAAACAAGGGACACAATTACTTGAAAGCAATGTCTTGCATTTGCAAATTCCAAAATACGTTGTCAAACAACAAGGTTCCATAATCTAGAATATACAAATAGAATTAAACTTACTAGTAGAACATAATAAAAATGCCCAAATGAAAGCACTTAGAAGGCTAATAAATTAAAATTTACCTTTTGTACGTTCTATTTCTCTGAGCAAGACCAATAAAATATACCCAGAAGTTACAACCCCAGAAAATGTCCCACGCTTTGCCAAAACATAGTGATTTATTGTATTTGCTACAAGTTTATACATGATTGTTGCAGTTTGTGTAAATAAAATTAGAAAAAGCAAGACAAAGACGCTATCGCAATTGTGGCCTTTTGTAATCTATGGACGCAAATAGACGAAGATTCAAGATAGAAATTTGGAAAGGTTGTGATTTGCGAAATTACCGATCGCCGGACCGGCCGACGGCGTGCAGGGTCGCTCGCGTGTGTCGCGTCGTCACCCTGTGAAGACCCAGGCTGCGTGGCCTGCGGCGGCCGGCGCGCTGCCGCTTCCGCCTGTGTACGCGACGGCGACGAGTATTGCTGGCTTCGATTAGTTTTTTGGAGATGGATTAGCTTTTTTTTAGTGGAAGCTGGATCGATTTTTTTTTTTTTGAGAAATTTCGTATACCATTAAAAAGATGTCATATTACAACACGAAATCACAAAAACCACGATAGAAAAAGAGAGAGGACACATGTCCAGAAACATTTGCAAGAAAACTCCATTGAAGCAGATTTCTGCAACAGTCATCGTTGCCACTTGCCATCTTCGGAGACGAAGAAACACCATCGCCCATAAAGGCTTTGTGAGCCGAAGAAAAGGCCTGCCGCCGGCAAGGCCATTGTCGCTGTGGCGCGTCGACCGGTGATCATCCCCGTGCTCCTCGAAACCCAGATTCGCTGCATGCCATCGATGTCGTCGAGGCAAAACACCGGAACTGCCACCCACAAGCCTCCAACCTTGTTCTTGGACCTTCATCTTCTCCCAAACAAAGACAGCACCACACGAGATGAGATCCGCCATAGACACAACAAACACCACCAGATCTATCGCATCAAGAAAACGATGGAATAAGGTTCCCACAGATCCCTCGAATTCACCACCAAGGACGTCATCGAGATGGGGCTGAGATCGGGGAATTTTTATTCCGAACGCCGGCGTCACCGCCATCCAAACGCCGCCGTGGAACACACTAAACCTAACCCTAACTACAGCCGAGCGGAGAGCCGGGGTTCCCTCACCCATCCGTCGCCGGAACGGCGACCGGAGGGCAAGAGAACCCACGGCCTCGCCGGCAGAGCGCGGGAGGACTTTGTCGCCTCCCTGGTCGCTTTTTCCTTGGACGAGAGGGAGCGAAGCGGTTAGAGATCATGGGGGCACGCGGAAGTTGTCTGATGTGAAGCGTGAAGCTGGATCGATTAGACGTACGGGAGGACGTAGATCAGCACGCGAACTGTCGTGCGTGCGTAAGCACGAGTCCTGCTAAGTTTTTGTTTTGAGACATCGAGTCCTGCTAAGTTGGGCCAGTGCGGAGGCATAGCTGAAAAGGGCTGACCCTGATGCACTTCTCTTGGGCCACCCTGATGCACTGGGCCTTTTGAATTGATAGGTACTACTAGCAAAAAAAAATTCACCCGTATGTCTGTGCATACGGGTAGCCCAATGGGCTCCGCCCCAGTACGAGTACTTGTCCAAGCCGTGTCAAAGTCAGAGTCATAGAATTTTTTTTTGAGCCGAGTCAGAGTCATAGAATTAGGCTAGTGTTGTGTTCGTGCAAACACTGGGCCTTTTGAATACTACCTAGCATGTTTATCATGTAATCTCTCTTATGGTGTAAATATTGAGAAACGATGAAGTAATTGATATCAATATAATAATATCCATGAATACAAGAACATAATCATTAAATTTTCAAAATATACGATGCTCAACGAATGTTATCCCTACTCATTGAATTATGTAAGCATGGCATGACTCTGCCTTCACCGCATAAATATAAATCATGAGCACCCTGGTGTCAAACCAGACAATTGTATCATACTTTTAACGCGCTTCAACATTTTCAACTCCTCTCAATACATGAGCGTGAGACATGGACATTAGCGCTATAGGTGGAATACAATGCGGTGGTAAAAGTATATAGGAGAAGTCAAAAAGGAAGGAAGGCTTGCATCAACTCGGCGGATCAATAGGCAATGGAGAAGCCCATCAATCGATATCAATGCGAGAAGTAGGGATTGCCATGCAACGGATGCACTAAGAGCTATAAGTCTATGAAAGCTCAATGGAAACTAAGTGGGTGTGCATCCAACTTGCTTACTCATGAAGACCTCGGGCATTTGAGGAAGCCCATCATCGGAATATACAAGCCAAGTTCTATAATAAAAAATTCCGACTAGTATATGAAAGTGATATCTCAGGAGACTCTCTATATGAAGAACATGGTGCTACTTTGAAGCACAAGTGTGGTAAAAAGGATAGTAGGACTCATCAGTCTTCATTATTCTTTTCCTCACTGGGATAATGCTCTAATAATGATGATCATCACACTTTTATTTACTTACAACTCGATAACTGATCAATGATGACTCTATACGAATGTCTCTGGCAGTGTACCAGGATGTGCAATGATCTAGCGTAATATGTATAATAATGATGAACGTTGGCTTTGCCACAAATATCATGTCAGCTCTATATGAGCATGCAAAGCTATATGATGATGAACACACATGTCATAAGACGGAATGATGGAAGTTGCATGGCAATATATCTCGGAATGGCTATGGAAATGCCATGATAGGCAGGTATGGTGGCTGTTTTGAGGAAGATATAAGGAGGCTTATGTGTGATAGAGCGTATCATATCACGTGGTTTGGATGCACCGGCGAAGTTTGCACCGACTCTCGAGGTGAAAAAGGGCAATGCACGGTACCAAAGAGGCTAGCAAATTGCGAAAAGGCAGGAGTGCGTAATTGTCCATGAACTCACATTAGTCATAAAGAACTCATATACTTATCGTGAAATTTTCATTAGCCCTTGAAGCAAAGTACTACTCGCATGCCCCTAGGGAGAATGTTGGTAGGAGTTAACCATCACGCACCCCCGATTATGATAGCACACAAGGATTTCAATCAGACATAAAAATGCTCAAACATCCCCATCATGCCATAACGGACACTTAAATGAGTACTGCATAACAAGCTTTAATCTCGATATTTCTACTAACCAATGATCATGAACTAATACCCTTTCATATTACGACATCAATATAATTAAAACATATGTTTCATACTTAGTGATCTACATGAAAGTTTTTATTATACCACTCTTGAATACCTATCCTTTTTGGTCTTATCTTATAACTCGTGCACATTACCACTTCCTAGTTAAGACTATCAAAAAGATTTCAGTGAAGCATGAGAGTACAATCATTTCTATAAAATATAACCACCGCCGTGCTCTAACAAGTATAAGTGAAGCACAAGACCAACTGCCTAGCTCAAAAGATATAAGTGAAGCATATAGAGTATTCTAACAAATCACAATAAATGTGTGTCCCTCTCAAAAAGGTGTGTCCAGCAAACAATGGATGTGGCAAACTGAAAGCAAAAGAAAACTATAGCACAAGACGCTCCAAGTAAAACTCATATCATGCGATGAATAAAAATATAGCTCCAAGTAAGTTGCCGATAGATTGTAGACGAAAGAGGGCATTGCCATCCGGGGCATCCCCAAGCTTAGACGCTTGGGTCTTCCTTGAATATTACCTTGGGTGCCTTGGGCATCCCCAAGCTTAGGGTCTTGCCGCTCCTTATTCCTTCATCCATTGTGATATCGCCCAAAACTTGAAAACTTCAGCACACAAAACTCAACAGAAACTTCGTGAGATCCGTTAGTATAATAAATCAATCATCCACTTTAGGTACTGTAAACTCATTCATAATTGTTCTTGCATAATACCTACTGTACTCTAACTTCTCCATGACTTATGCCCCCTGATATAATCCATAGTTTCATTAAAACAAGCACACTATGCAATAAAAACAGAATCTATCTAAAACAGAACTGTACGCAATGACATAATATTTATCCATACTTCTGTAACTCCAAAAATTCTGAAACATTAGGAAAACGTAAACATATTGTATCCCAATACAGTGTAAAAATTTCAGATTTTTATGAAGTCCCAGTGATAAATTAAAAATCAACTACTGGGCACAAAACTTTCTCTTTTCAAACAGCATCAATTATACTATCATTCAAATCATCCCAAAGGCATTACTTGGCACAAACACTAATTAAAAGATAAAAACACAATCATTACAGTAGCTATAATCATGTCATCACACAAAATAAAATAAAAAGCAAAAATTTAAGATAACTATTGGGTTGCCTCCCAACAAGCTCTTTCTTTATAGCCATTAAGATGTGTTTGAGATTTTAATGATGCTCGCGTCAAAGACAAGAATTGAAGCACAAACAGAGCATCATAAAACATGTCACAAACTCATTTAAGTCTAACATACTTCCTATGCATAGGCATTTTATAATTAAACAAATTATCAAACCAAGCAATGTCTAGCATATGCAAATAGGAAGAATGAAGCATTAATAATTTCAACATCAAGAGAGGTAATTGAATAACATGAAAGTTTCTACCACCATATTTTTCTCTCTCATAATAATTACATGTAGGATCATAATCAAATTCAACAATATAGCTATCATATAAAATATTCTCTTCACGATCCTTATGCATAAAAGTTTTATAATCTTCCAAGATAGTGGGATTAACATCAACTAAAGTCATGACCTCTCCAAACCCACTTTAATATTATTACAAATCTCATTATCAATAGTAGATCCATTATGAGGCTTAAATAAATTTTCAAGATCAAAAGAAACATCATCACCCCAATCATGATCATTAGCACAATTGACTTCATAGAATTTATACTAACACACTTGCAATCATGCTTTTTATTCAATAAATGTATCCCAATAGCATTTTCTTTTATCACTTCTTCATTATTAGCTATTGGTTTACAACAAGTAGCAAGTTTGAAAAGATTGGCAAGTGGATGAGGATCCATATGTCTATATTTTTCTTTTCTTGAGTCACATAATTATTGCTAGTAAGCAAAATAAAATATTTTTGTATTTTTGATTTTTTAACGAGACTAATAAAAGCAAATAAAAAGTAGAACAAGTAATTGATAAATTATGTGAAGGAACCTGTATGTATTTGATGGTGTCTCCCCGGCAACCGCGCCAGAAATTCTTTCTGCTACTTTTGAGCTGTGTTGGGATTTTCCCCGAAGAGGAAGGGTGAAGCAATATAGTAGCGGATAATATTTCCCTCAGTGAGAACCAAGGTTATCGAACCAATAGGAGAACTAAGCAAATCCTAGTAAACAACACCTACACACAAGAGAGCAAATACTTGCACCTAACGCGGGCAAGAGGGTTGTCAATCCCCTTGAACTCGTTACTTGCATGGATTAAATCTGATAGTGATAGATATATTAATTGAAAAGTAAATAAATTGCAGCAAAGGAAATTAGGGTTTCTAATATAATAAAATTAGACCCAGGGGCCATAGTTTTCACTAGAGGCTTCTCTCTCAAAACAAAGCATACGGTGGGTCAACAAATTACTGTTGGGCAATTGATAGAAAAGCGCATAGTTATGATGTTATTCATGGCAATGATCATGTATATAGGCATCACGTCCGTGACAAGTAGACCGACTCCTGCCTGCATCTACTACTATTACTCCACCAATCGACTGCTATCCAGCATGCATCTATGGTATTAAGTTCATGACAAACAGAGTAACGCTTTAAGCAACATGACATGATGTAGATAGAATAAACTCAAGCAATATGAATAAACCCTGTCATTTTACCCTTAATGGCAACAATACAAATACGTGCCTCGCTACCCCTTCTGTCACGAGGTGAGGACACCGCAAGATTGAACCCATCCAAAGCATCTCTTCCACTAAAGATAAATCAATCTAGTTGGCTAAACCAAACGGATAGATCGGAGAGAAATACAAAGCTATAATAATCATGCATAATAAAGTTCAGAAAAGACTCAATTACTTTCAATGAATAATATGATCATAAACCCATAATTCATCGGATCCCAACAAACACACCGCAAAAGAAGATTACATCGGATAGAACTCCATGGAGATCATGGAGAACTTTGTATTAAAGATCAAAGAGAGAGAAGAAGCCATCTAGCTACTAGCTATGGACCCATAGGTCTGTGGTAAACTACTCACACATCATCAAAAGGGCAGCAAGGTTGATGTAGAAGCCCTCCGTGATCGATTCCCCCTCCGGCAGATCGCTGAAAAAGGCCTCCAGATGGGATCGCGGAAGAACAGAAGCTTGCGGTGGCGGAAAAGTTATTTCGGGTGGCTCTCTATTGGTTTTGAAATATTTGAGAATTTATAGAAGTGGAATTAGGTCAAACGGAGCTGCGTGGGACCCACGAGCTCAGGTGCCCTCCCCCCCGCCCCAGGGGCGCTCCAGGTGAGCTCGTGGCTCTCTTGTAGGGCTTTTGGCCTCCTCCCTAAGCTTCTAGGGTCTCTTCTGGTCCAGAAAAAATCATTTTAAAGTTTTATTTCCGTTTGGAGTTCGTTTGGTATTGATTTCCTGAAAAACCAAAAATAGGTAATAAACAGCAACTGGCACTGGGCATTGAGTTAATAGGTTAGTTCCCAAAAATGATATAAAATTGCATATAAGGCATATAAAGTATCCAAGATTGATAATATAATAGCATGAAACAATCAAAAATTATAGATACGTTGGAGACGTATCACCGCCACAGATAAATTGTGGTGACCCTTGCAAAAAATAAATTTTATATATCCAGAAGTTAGCAGTGGCGGGCAATACTTGTGCCCGACATAGATAAAATGTGGTGACAAGCACAAAAAACAAAATATATCCAGAAATTAGCAGTGGCGGGTTCTAGGAAGTGCCCGCCACACGTAAGTTAACCTCGCTACTTCGGGGGAGAGAGTGACATGTTTGTACACGATGTGCATCAAATTTTTGACGTAACAATCTCAATTTTTAGCACACCCTATAGATGTCCACTGAAGACACCATGCAAAGTTTGATCACATTCCGAGCTCGTTTGCACGCCCAAAGCTTTTTGCATTTTTAGTTGCCGAAAATTCAATTAATGTTGCGAAAATAGCAAACGAACTCAAAAAGCTGCAAATTTTGAGCACGGGGCTTCCAATAGCGTCTATTACTCATGGAAAATGTTTCAAGTTCAAAATATTTTATAAAAATGATTTGTGTGTGTGAGGCGGCTGTTTTCGTTCGAAACCCTTACACTTGGTGGAAGAGTGTCCGGTTTGTACATGATGTGCATCAAGTTTTTGTCGTAATGATCTCAATTTTTTACCACACCCTACAGGTGTCCAATGAAAACACCAAGCAAAGTTTCATCCCATTCCGAGTTCGTTTACACGCCCAAAGCTTTTTCCCTTTTTAGTTGCCAGAAATTCAATTAATGCCATGAAAAATATCAAACCAACTCAAAAAGCTGCAAATTTGGAGCACGGGGCATCCAATAGCATCTATTAGTCATGGAAAAAGTTTTAAGTTCAAAATATTTTTTTAAATGATTTGTGTGTGTGAGGCGGCTGTTTTCGTTTGAGACCCTTACACTTGGTGGATGATGTCCCACAAGTATAGGGGATCAATCGTAGTCCTTTCGATAAGTAAGAGTGTTGAACCCAACGAGGAGCAGAAGGAAATGACAAGCGGTTTTCAGCAAGGTATTTTCTGCAAGCACTGAAATTATCGGTAACGAGTAGTTTGATAGAAAGATAATTTGTAATAAGTGACAAGTAGCAATAGTAACAAAGAGTGCAGCAAGGTAGCCCAATCCTTTTTGTAGCAAAGGACAGGCCGGAACGATCTCTTATAATAAGCAAAGCGTTCTCGAGGACACATGGGAATTTCATCTAGTCACTTTCGTCATGTTTGTTTGATTCGCGTTCACTACTTTGATAATTTGATATGTGGGTGGACTGGTGCTTGGGTGCTCTTCTTACTTGAACAAGCCTCCCACTTATGATTAACCTCTCTCGCAAGCATCCGCAACTATGAAAGAAGAATTAAGATAAATCTAACCATAGCATTAAACATATGGATCCAAATCAGCCCCTTACGGAATAGCGCATAAACTAGGGTTTAAGCTTCTGTCACTCTAGCAACCCATCATCTAATTACTACTCCACAATGCATTCCATTAGGCCCAAAGATGGTGGAGTGTCATGTAGTCGACGTTCACATGACACCACTAAGAGAATCAACAACATACATATCATCAAAATATCGAACGAATACCAAATTCACATGATTACTTATGACAAGACTTCTCCCATGTCCTCAAGAACAAAAGTAACTACTCACAAATCATATTCATGTCCAAGATCGGAGGGGTATTAAATAGCATAATGGATCTGAACATATAATCTTCCACCAAATAAACCAACTAGCATCAACTACAAGATGTAATCAACACTAGTAGCAACCCACAGGTACCAATCTGAGGTTTTGAGACAAAGATTGAATACAAGAGATGAACTAGGGTTTGAGATGAGATGGTGCTGTTGAAGATGTTGATGAAGATTGGTCCTCCCACGATGAGAGGATCGTTGGTGATGTCGATGACTTCGATTTCCCCCTCTCGGAGGGAAGTATCCTCGGCGGAATCGCTCCGCCGGAGAGCAAAAGTGCTCCTGCCCAAGTTCCGCCTCGAGACGGCGGCGCCCCATCCCAAAAGTCTTCTCCTTATTTTTTTCTAGGGAAAATGGGCTTATATACTAGAAAATGGGCACCGGAGGCTGGCCAGGGGCCCCACAAGCCACCAGGGTGCGCCTGGGGGGGTGGCGCGCCCTGGTGCCTCGTGGGCACCTGGGTGGCTCCCTCTGGTAATTCTTTCTCCCAATATTTTTATTTATTTCAAAATAAATCTTTTCAGCTCATTTGGAGATGTGCATAATAGGTATCTCTGACATAGCTTTTTCAGGTTCAGAATTCCAGCTGCCGGCAATCTCCCTCCTTATGTAAATCTTGCATATTACGAGAGAAAAGGCATTAGAATTGCTCCATAAAGTGTTATATTTATTAAAAACACTATAAATAACAGTAGTAAAACATGATGCAAAATGGACGTATCAACTCCCCAAAGCTTAGACCTCGCTTGTCCTCAAGCGAAAGCCGATATCAATAATCATGTCCACATGTTTAGAGAGAGAGGTGTCGATAAAAACAAAATACGGACATAGTAGCATCATGATCATTAATATAACATCAATATTCATTATCATATAACTTCTCTTGAACAAGTAACAATTCATCACAACAATGAAGTATAAGGCATAAACTTTCTTGAAAACTAACAAACTATGTTCTCAGTCAACAATGCAATTGCAATTCATCATATTTTCAGGAAGGGTCTCATGTAGGAGATTTTTAGCAAGTCCACATACTCAACCATCATTTAGTCTTCTATGATTGCTAACACTCAGAACATATATATGGAGCAAAAAGTTTTAGCCAGACACATAGAAAGATAAGGGCTTATAATTTCGCCTCCCAACTTATTCACCTCAAGGGTAATGTCAACAATAATAACTCATGATCACTCATATCCAACTGGATATATGTGCCTAGATCTTCCCCACCACATGATGCTTGCAAAAGAGAAAAATAAAAAAGAGAATAGAGGAGAACACTATTGACTCTTGCATAAAAAGTAAATACATAAAAGTAAAAGATAGGCCCTTCGCAGAGGGAAGCAGAGGTTGTCATGCGCTTTTTGTTGTTGGATGCACAAGCTCTTAATGCAAAGGAACGTCACTTTATATTGCCCCTTGTGATAGCAACCTTTATTATGCAGTCCGTCACTTTTATTTCTTTACCATCACAAGTTCGTACAAAGCTTATTTTCCCTTACAATAAAAGTTCATACATATTTAGAGGCAATTTTTATTGCTTTTTGCACCGATGAGAACTTACTTGAAGGATTGATACGTCTCCAACGTATCTATAATTTATGAAGTATTCATGCCATGTTTATTATAGTTTTGTATAATTTTGGTGCACTTTTATATGGCTTTTATATGATTTTTATGGACTAACATATTGACCTAGTGCCCAGTGCCAGTTGCTGTTTTCTGCTTGTTTTTGGTTTTCCAGAAAATCCATATCAAATGAAGTCCAAATGCAGCGAAACTTTTTGATAATTATTTCTGGTAGGAAACGGACCCAGGAAGCTTCGGGGAAGCAGCAAAAGAGCCACAGGGGCCCCACGAGCCACCTGGGTGCGCCTGTCCCCCCAGGCACGCACTGGTGCCTCGTGGGCCCACTGTGGCACCTCTTTGCGTGATTCCAACGCTGAAAAATCATATATATTCAGAAACCCCCGAAAGTTAACCTAGATGAGTTTTTACGCCACCGCAAGCCTCTGTACCTCCACGATCTCATCTACAGCCCTTTTTCGGCACCCTGCCGAAGGGGGGAAAGCACCACCAGAGGCCATCTTCATCATCCCGGCGGTCTCCATGACGAAGAGGGAGTAGTTCACCCTCGGGGCTGAGGGTTTGTACCAGTATCTATGTGTTTTATCTCTCTCTCGTGTTCTTGATTTGGCATGATCTTGATGTATCGCGAGCTTTGTTAATATAGTTGGATCATATGGTGTTTCTTCCCTCTCTATCTTTTTTGTGATGAATTGAATCTTTTCCCTTTGAGGTTTTGTTATTGTCGGATTGAATACTCAGATTTGAGAACACTTGATGTATGTCTTGCATATGAATACCCATGGTGACAATGGGGTATTATATTGATTCACTTGATGTATGTTTTGGCACTCAACTCGTGGATTCCCGAGGTGACATTGGGGTAATCTATGCATAGGGGTTGATGCACGCTTTCATTATCTTTTCTCCGATAGAAACTTTGGGGTGCTCCTTGAAGTTCTTTGTGTGGATTGAATATTATGATTATGAAGTTGTTTGATGCATATTGTATAACAACTCACGGATACTTGTGGTGACATTGGAGTATCTAGGTGACATTAGAGTTGGTTGATGTGTGTCATATGGTGTTATTTTAGTACGAACTCTAGGGCTGTCTGTGACACTTATAGGAATAGCTCAATAGATCGATCGGAAAGGATAACTTTGAGGTGGTTTCATACCCTACAAACAATTTATATCTTATGTTCTCCGCTAATAGGAACTTGGGAGTGATTCTTTATCGCACGTTAAGGGATGGTTATATGATCCAATTATATTAGCATTGTTGAGAGATTGCACTAGTGAAAGTATGAACCCTAGGCCTTGTTTCTAAGCATTGCAATACCATTTATGCTCACTTTTGTTACTTGTTACCTTGCTGTTTTTATTGTTCGCAATACAAAAACCTATATCTACTATCCATACTACACTTGTATCACCATCTCTTCGCTGAACTAGTGCACCTATACAATTTACCATTGTATTGGGTGTGTTGGGGACACAAGAGACTCTTTGTTATTTGGTTGCCGGGTTGTTTGAGAGAGACCATCTTCATCCTACGCCTCCCACGGATTGATAAACCTTAGGTCATCCATTGGAGGGAAAATTGCTACTGTCCTACAAACCTCTGCGCTTGGAGGCCCAACACGAGTCTACAAGAACAAGTTGTGTAGTAGACATCAAGCTCTTTTCTGGCGCCGTTGCCGGGGAGGTGAGTGCTTGAAGGTATATCTTTAGATCTTGCAATCGAATCTTTTAGTTTCTTGATTATCACTAGTTTGGTTTTATAAAAAGAAAACTACAAAAAATGGAATTGAGGTTGCCTCATATTATTCGTCTTTATAATGTCTTTCTTGAAAATAATGGATCGGAAAATTGTGCTCAATTGATAGAAGAAGAATTCAATAAAATGTTTGGCATAAAATCTTTGAATGATGAGCATGATTGCAATGTTGTTAGTATGAATTCTATGAATATCCAAAATACTAATGATGATTGCACTAGTCATGACAAAAATGTTTCTTATAAGCATGTCAATTTTTGTGGAGTGCATAAAGTTTGTGAAGACATGCCTTATAGGGATGATAAATTTTGTAAGAAGCATAAACATGATAGAACCAATTTTTTGCTCAAAGTGATAGATGAATTTGCTACAAAATTATGTTCTCTTTATCCTATTACTTGTAAACTTTGCAATAAAGTTGGTCACCTTAATTTCCAATGCATACTCTTTCATGATCGAATCATGGCTAAATATTGTAATGACTTGACCGCCCTCGAACTATATAATGAGCTTTATCTATTCTTGGGGTGTGAGGAATTGTCACATAAAAATAGTTGGTTTGAAGTATTCATTCTTACGGATGACATTGAAACTAATCTAAAGGAAATCTATATGTTTTGTATGGTAAATTGCAAGGAGAATGCTTCTATTGCCAACTATAGAAAAAGGGAAAACAAATAGAATATAAAAGAAATACTAATGAAAGGGTAAAGATTCCCCCTTTCCCTCCTATTTTCTCTCATGATGAAACAGATAAAGAGGAGGAGCTTCCTATCCAACCAATCTCTTCAATAAGAAGCTCGGAAGAATTAAGTAAACCCACACATAATGTGGTAAAGAAAAAGAAAAGAAGGAAAAGTAGAGGCAAAGAGGTATCTCTCCCAAATAATGTTGCTCCTACTATTGTTGTCCCTCATGAGAATGAATCAAAAATAATTGTGGAAGATGATACACTTGATGATGATTTTGTTATGCCTATTGCTTGTTGTGATGATTATGATTGGGAAGATAATGATACTTCTTATGATCTTGAAAATCTTTATGGCACCAACTTGGAGGAATATGATAATAATTGTTATACTATTGGTGCTATTCATACTATTGATGATAATAGTGATAATGCTAATGATATGCAAACCAACAAGCTTGGGGATGCTATGTTTGATGAGAATGACATGTTTGAGAATTTATTTGCTACAATTAATGTTTGTCCCAAGGATGGAGATGCTATGCTTAATGAAGATGATCTTTTTAGTCCCCCTACTTTGAATGATCAAATTTGTTATGATGATTGCATGCCTCCTACTTATGATGATTATTGTGATGATACTTATGTTATAAAAAGTAGTGATGATTATATTTATAAAACTTGTCATAATTATGATTACCCTTTTTCTGAACATTACTCTTTTAATGTGGAAACAATTTACAGTATGCAAGTTTCATATGATACTCCCACTTTTATGAATGAGAAGAGATTTGCTTATGTGGAGAGTAATAAAAATTCTATGCTTGTGGATCATGAAAAGAATGCTTTATGTGATAGCTATATTGTTGAATTTCTTCATGATGCTACTGAAAATTATTTTGAGAGAGGAATATATGCTTCTACATATTTCAACAACATCAAGTTTCCTCTCTTTATGTTGAAAGTTTTGAAGTCATGCTTGTTTTGCCTTCCTATGCTAGTTGATTCTTGCTCCCATAAACTATTTGCTCAAAAAATACCTATGCATAGGAAGTGGGTTAGGCTTAAATGTGCTAGCCATATGCTTCATGATGCTCCCATTGTGTTTCAATTCTTTACTTTTATGTGAGCATCATTGAAATCATCATGCCTAGCTAAAAAGGCATTAAAGAAAAGTGCTAGTTGGGAGACAACCCTATATTTATACCTACTGTTTTTGCATGTTCACATGATTAATATACTGTATTAATCATGTTTTATATGTTTTCTTTCAATAATGTGCCAAGTAAAGCCTTTGGGATAGTGTGGATGCTTGTTGATTTGATTCTGTGCAAAAACAAAAACTTTTGCGTCCAGTGCTGGAATTTTTATTCTGTACTGGAGCGTGAGAAAATTCTGAAATTTTTACACAGTATTGGGTTACAAATTTTTTGCATTATACTAATTTTTCCGAATTTTTGGAGGTACAGAAGTATGGTCTTTAAATCGCTTACTACACGCTGTTCTGTTTTTGACAGATTCTGTTTTCGATGCATAGTTTGCTTGTTTTAGTGTTTCCATAGCTTATATTGAGTAATATAAATTGTGGAAATGATAGACTACAGTAGGAATTATGTGAGAACAATTATGAATCTTGTCTTGACAGTACCTAAGTGGATGATTTATTTTTATCATACTAACCTATCTCACAAGTTCCGTTAAGTTTTGTGTGATTGAAGTTTTCAAGTTTTGGGTGAGATATTGATATGAGGAGAATAAGGAGCGGCAAGACCCTAAGCTTGGGGATTCCAAAGGCACCCCAAGGTAATATTCAAGGAACACACAAGCAACTAAGCTTGGGGATGCCCCGGAAGGCATCCCCTCTTTCGTCTTCAACACTATCGGTAACCTCACTCGGAGCTATATTTTTATTCGTCACATAATATGAGTTTTGATTGGAGCATCATTTTCTTCTGTTGATATTTGCTTGATATTATCAATAATCATGTTTTGTATCTTTTATTTCAATAAAATGCCAATTATAGCCTTTACCATGCCCAGTTTGCAAGTTCATGTGTTGTTGTTTAAAAACAGAAAGTTTTCTGTTATGTCCAGAATATTCCTGAATAGTCAGAACATGATAAAAATCTGAAATTTTTACACAGTAAGAATGCATGAGTTCCCTGTCACGTGGTAATATTTCAGAATTTTTATAGTTAGGGAAGTATGGATTCTTATTCCCCTTTTACAGACTGTTCTGTTTTGGAAGATTGCTGTTATAGTTGCATTGTTTGCATATGTTTGCGTGTTTAATGTTTCTATTTGTGAATAGGAGTATTAAATATGAAGAGGCATTTAGTATGCAATGTTTAATTATAATTTTTGTGATTTGCTACAGTAGAGCATGTTAGGGTTTTGAGTTGATTTATACTAACTTATCTCACGAGTTCTTGTTGAGTTTTGTGTGGATGAAGTTTTTAAGATTTAGGAGAAGCCATGATATGAGAGGAATTAAGGAGACACAAGAGCTCAAGCTTGGGGATGCCCAAGGCATCCCAATATAATATTTCAATAAGTCTCAAGCATCTAAGCTTGGGGATGCCCCGGTAGGCATCCCACCTTTCTTCATCAACAATTATCGGTTAGTCTTGGTTGAGCCTAAGTTTTTGCTTCTTCACATGAGATGTGCTATTCTTGGAATGTCATTTTATTTTGTTTTCTTTGCTGTTTGAATAAAATACTTGAGATCTGAAATTTTTAAATGAGAGAGAGTCCTCACATAGCTACCTATTTACTTAACTACTCATTTGGTCTTCACTTATATGTTTTTGGAGTAGTTTGTCATTTACTCTTGTTCTTCACTTATATCCTATGAGTAAATTGTTGAAATGAATTGAATATCATAAAGTTGAAATTTATATGCTTCATATGCTTGTCCCATGGGGAGTAGTGACTTCACATACAAGAAGTATAAGTGGTAAAATTTATTGAAAGTTAACAAACATAGCATTGGTCACTTGAACAATTCATGAAAGAATTTTGAAGGAAGAGAAATTTCACATATAAATATACTATGTTGGACATATTCTGTGATTGTGAGCCCCCATTAATTATTTTCAAGCTTGATCAAGTAGTTGACGTTGGACAAGGAAGACAACGTAATGAGTTATGTTTGTTTATATTCACATAGAAGTTATATTGTCATGGATCCTCTAACATGTGGTGCTTGCTTAGGATCTTTTGCTAGCCAAAAATTCGTACTAAGTAGAGATACTACTTGTGCATCCAAAAACCCTTAAACCCAGTTTCTTGCCATGAGAGTCCACTATATCTACCTATGGATTGAATAAGATCCTTCAAGTAAGTTGTCATCGGTGCAAAAAGCAATAAAAATTGCTCCTAAAATATGTATGATCTTTTATTGCAAGGGAAAATAAGCGTTGCACGAACTTGTGATGGTAAAGAAATAAAAGCGACGGACTGCATAATAAAGTTTGCTATCACAAGGGGCAATATAACGTGACGTTCCTTTGCATTAAGGGCTTGTGCATCCAACAACAAAAAGAGCATGACAACCTCTGCTTCCCTCTGCGAAGGGCCTATCTTTTACTTTTCTATATTTACTTTTATGCAAGAGTAATTAATGTTCATCCCTATTTCGCTCTATTTATTCTTTAGTTGGCAAGCATTATGTGGTAGGGAAATATCCAGGCACATATATCCAGTTGAATATAGGTGATCTTGAGTTATTATTGTTGACATTATCCCTGAGATAAATAAGTTGGGAGGCGAAACATTAAGCCCCTATCTTCCTATGTGTTTGACTGAAACGGTTTGTTCTAAAAATATGCTTTGAGTGTCAGCAATCATGGAAGACTAAATGATGGTTGAGTATGTGGAATTTGCTAGATCAAAGCTCTTACATAGACCCTTCCTGAAAATAAGATGAATTGCAATTGTTTGATGACTAAGAACATAGTTTGTTAGTTTTCAAGAAAGTTTATGGCCTATACTTTAAACATGTGAATAGCTTGCTACTTGATCATGAGAAGTTTTATGAGATGAGCTACTGATTATGATATATATTGATGCTAGAAAAAGTGATTGAAATTATCATTGATCAAACTTATGCACTATGTTAGCATTCACACTTCATAAATTATTTATTTTATCATTTACCTACTCGAGGACGAGCAGGAATTAAGCTTGGGGATGCTGATACGTCTCCAATTTATCTATAATTTATGAAGTATTCATGCCATGTTTATTATAGTTTTATTTGATTTTGGTGCACTTTTATATGGCTTTTATATGATTTTTATGGACTAACATGTTGACCTAGTGCCCAGTGCCAGTTGTTGTTTTCTGCTTGTTTTTGGTTTTCCAGAAAATCCATATCAAATGAAGTCGAAATGCAGCGAAACTTTTTGACGATTTTTTCTGGAAGGAAACGGACCCAGGAAGCTTCGGGGAAGCAGCAGAAGAGCCACAGGGGCCCCACGAGACACCGGGGCGCGCCTGCCCCCCCCCCCCCAGGCGCGCCCTGGTGCCTCGTGGGCCCCCTGTGGCACCTCTTTGCGTGATTCCAACGCTGAAAAATCATATATATTCAGAAACCCCCGAAAGTTAACCTAGATGAGTTTTTACGCCGCCGCAAGCCTCTGTACCTCCACGATCTCATCTACAGCCCTTTTTCGGCACCCTGCCGAAGGGGGAAAAGCACCACCGGAGGCCATCTTCATCATCCCGGCGGTCTCCATGACGAGGAGGGAGTAGTTCACCCTCGGGGCTGAGGGTTTGTACCAGTAGCTATGTGTTTTATCTCTCTCTCTCTCGTGTTCTTGATTTGGCACGATCTTGATGTATCGCGAGCTTTGTTATTATAGTTGGATCATATGGTGTTTCTTCCCTCTCTATCTTTGTTGTGATGAATCGAATCTTTTCCCTTTGAGGTTTTGTTATTGTCGGATTGAATACTCAGATTTGAGAACACTTGATGTATGTCTTGCATATGAATACCCGTGGTGACAATGGGGTATTATATTGATTCACTTGATGTATGTTTTGGCACTCCACTCGTGGATTCCCGAGGTGACATCGGGGTAATCTATGCATAGGGGTTGATGCACGCTTTCATTATCTTTTCTCCGATAGAAACTTTGGGGTGCTCCTTGAAGTTCTTTGTGTGGATTGAATATTATGATTATGAAGTTGTTTGATGCATATCGTATAATCAACTCACGGATACTTGTGGTGACATTGGAGTATCTAGGTGACATTAGAGTTGGTTGATGTGTGTCATATGGTGTTATTTTAGTACGAACTCTAGGGCTGTTTGTGACACTTATAGGAATAGCTCAACAGATCGATCGGAAAGGATAACTTTGAGGTGGTTTCGTACCCTACAAACAATTTCTATCTTATGTTCTCCGCTAATAGGAACTTGGGAGTGATTCTTTATCGCACGTTGAGGGATGGTATATGATCCAATTATATTAGCATTGTTGAGAGATTGCACTAACGAAAGTATGAACCCTAGGCCTTGTTTCTAAGCATTGCAATACCGTTTATGCTCACTTTTGTTACTTGCTACCTTGCTGTTTTTTATTGTTCGCACTACAAAAACCAATATCTACTATCCATACTACACTTGTATCACCATCTCTTCGCCGAACTAGTGCACCTATACAATTTACCATTGTATTGGGTGTGTTGGGGACACAAGAGACTCTTTGTTATTTGGCTGCCGGGTTGTTTGAGAGAGACCATCTTCATCCTACGCCTCCCACGGATTGATAAACCTTAGGTCATCCACTTGAGGGAAAATTGCTACTGTCCTACAAACCTCTGCGCTTGGAGGCCCAACACAAGTCTACAAGAACAAGTTGTGTAGTAGACATCAAGGATCTTATTCAATCCATAGGTAGATATAATGGACTCTCATGACATGAAACTGGGTTTAAGGGTTTTGGATGCACAAGTAGTATCTCTACTTGGTGCAGATTTTTGGCTAGCAAAGATATTGGGCAAGCACCACATGTTGGAGGATATATGACAATATAACTTCTATGTGAATATAAGCAAACATAATTCATTACGTTGTCTTCCTTGTCCAACGTCAACAATTTGACATAAAATACTCAATGGGGGCTCACAATCATAAAAGATGTCCAAGATAGTGTATTTGCATGTGAATCTTCTCTTCCCTTATTAACTTTTTCATGAATTGCATCATTGACCAATGCTATGTTTGTTAACTTCCAATAAATTTTACCACTTATACTTTTCTTTATGTAATGTCATTACTTTCCATAAGATTAGCATATGATCTTTTTCATTATTTTCATTGCTAGGATTGAAACATAAAAGTAAAGAAGCAAAAACTCAAACTACTCTTTATTATATAACTCTCATCTCAATTACATAGATAGATAGATCATGAAACTAGCACTCGAAAATAGATCATACTAAACTTTTATTCAACTAGATCACGAAATAACTAAGGATCGAACTAAAAATAGGTAAAGATAATAAAAGTGATGGTGATACGATACCGGGGCACCTCCCCCAAGCTTGGCACAAGCCAAGGGGAGTGCCCATACCCATGTGCTCAAGTTTCTTTCTTCGGTGATGATGGTGATGGTGAAGTGGTGAGATTGTCCTCCGGCTTTCATGGCATAGGTTCCCCATCATAAAAAGATGAGCGAGTCTTTGGAGTCCTGAGACTTGCAGCTAAACTCATACCTTTGAATCTTGCCTCATACTCAAAATTTTGGTTTTGAAGATCATAGATTTGGCCTTGGAGATAATCAATTCATTCATTGAGATTGAAGATCATGTCCCCCATCGATTGGCCATCCACCTTGTGATCGCAGGTGAATTCCGTGATCATGGAGTGGTTAGCGCGGAGTCCATGCTCTACCATCCCTTGGCACTTGAAAATCTCCTGCTCCACCGCTTTGAGCCTGGCCTCCACGCTCCCGGTCTTCTTGGGTCCTTGAACATCCCGGATGTGAAGCACCCCCTCACGCATCTCGATGGCTTGAGGGTGTTTCATCACCTCCGGTAGGTAGGGGTTGATGACCTTCTCGTAGAACTTGTCCTTGGAAGAGCTTGGTGGAGCCATAGCGATCTAGATCTGTCAGAAAAATAGCACAAAACAAGAATAGAGGAGATTTCTACGATACGGTGGTCAAAACGTCTAGGAGTATATATAAAGAATTTTTATCTTGCAAAACAAGTAATCCAGAAGAAAACGGAGTCGGAAAGGCTCACGAGGGGCCCACGAGCCACCAGGGCGCGCCTGGGGGGGGGGGTGGCGCGCCCCGGTGCCTCGTGTGCACTTCGTGGGTCCCCTCGGCTGTTTCTTATTTTTGTATTTTTTCTAATATTCCAAAACTGACAGAAAGTATTTTTATGGAATTTTTGGAGTCGGTTTACTTACTGTATCACGTACCTATTCCTTTTCAGGGTTCTGGAGTGTTCTGGAAGGTCTCTCTTATGTATTCCTCAGGTGTAATTGTTTCAATAATATTAGTTTCAACATTAATGGGAGTACCTAAAATGTAGTGCTTAATTCTTTGCCCATTCACCACTCTCGGATTAGTGCCTTCGGAGTTGTTTATTTTGATGGCTCCGGAGCGATAAACTTCTTCGATGATATACGGTCCTTCCCATTTAGAGAGAAGTTTTCCTGCAAAGAATCTCAAACGAGAAATGTACAACAGAACATATTCACCCACTTTGAATTCCCGTTTTTGAATTCTTTTATCATGCCATCTTTTAACTTTTTCTTTAAACAATTTGGCATTTTCATAAGCTTGGGTTCTCCATTCATCTAGTGAGCTAATATCAAATAACCTCTTTTCACCGGCAAGCTTAAAATCATAATTGAGTTCTTTAATTGCCCAATATGCTTTATGTTCTAACTCAAGAGGTAAATGACATGCTTTTCCATAAATCATTTTATAAGGAGACATACCCATAGGGTTTTTATAAGCAGTTCTATAAGCCCATAATGCATCATCAAGTTTCTTAGACCTATTCTTTCTGGACCTATTGACGGTCTTTTGCAAAATTAATTTGATTTCTCTATTGCTCAATTCAACTTGACCACTAGATTGAGGGTGATAGGGAGATGCAATTCTATGGTTGACATCATATTTAGCAAGCAGTTTACGGAATGCACCATGAATAAAATGTGAACCACCATCAGTCATTAAATATCTAGGGACTCCAAACCTCGGGAAAATAACTTCTTTAAGCATTTTAATAGAAGTGTTATGATCAGCACAACTAGTTGGAATAGCTTCTACCCACTTAGTAACGTAATCAACATCAACTAAAATATGAGTATACCCATTGGATTTAGGAAAAGGTCCCATATAATCAAATCCCCAAACATCAAATGGTTCAATAGCAAGTGAATAATTCATAGGCATTTCCTGACGTCTACTAATATTACCAACTCTTTGGCATTCAGCTCAAGATAAGACAAACTTACGAGCATCCTTGAAAAGAGTAGGCCAATAAAAACCAGATTGTAATACCTTATGTGCAGTTCTGTCTCCCGCATGGTGTCCTCCGTAAGCCTCGGAATGACACTTCCGTAGGATTTGTTCCTGTTCATGCTCAGGTATACAACATCTAATAATACCATCTACTCCTTCTTTATAAAGATGTGGGTCATCCCAGAAGTAATGTCTTGAATCAAAGAAGAACTTTTTCTTTTGTTGGTATGTGAAACTAGGTGGTATAAATTTAGCAACAATATAATTAGCATAGTCTGCATACCAAGGAGTGTTACGAGAAGCATTTATGATAGCTAATTGTTCATCAGGAAAATCATCATTAATAGGACGTGGGTCATCAAGAATATTTTCCATTCTAGACAAATTATCTGCTACGGGATTCTCAGCTCCCTTTCTATCAATAATATGCAACTCAAATTCCTGTAGCAATAGAACCCACCTAATGAGTCTAGGTTTAGCATCTTTCTTTTCCCTAAGGTATTTAATAGCAGCATGATCAGTGTGAACAGTTACTTTAGAATCAACTATGTAAGATCTGAATTTATCGCATACAAACACAACTGCTAGAAATTCTTTCTCAGTAGTAGCATAATTTCTTTGAGTACTGTCTAGGGTTTTACTAGCATAATGGATAACATTTAATTTCTTATCAACTCTCTGTCCTAGAATAGCACCAACAACATAATCACTAGCATCACACATAATTTCAAAAGCAAGCTCCAATCAGGTGGTTGAACAATGGGTGCAGTGGTTAAGGCTTTCTTAAGTGTTTCAAAGGCTTCTACACAATCATCATCAAAAACAAATGGAACATCTTTTTGCAAGAGATTGGTAAGAGGTCTAGAAATTTTAGAGAAGTCTTTTATAAACCTCCTATAGAAACCAGCATGACCTAGGAAACTTCTTATACCTTTAATATCTTTAGGACAAGGCATTTTCTCAATTGCATCAACTTTAGCTTTATCAACTTCAATACCTCTTTCAGAAATTTTATGCCCAAGGACTATACCTTCGTTAACCATAAAGTGGCACTTCTCCCAATTCAAGACGAGATTAGTTTGTTCACATCTCTGCAAAACTCGATCAAGGTTGCTTAAGCAATCATCAAAAGAAGTTCCGTAAACGGAAAAATCATCCATGAAAACCTCAACAATCTTTTCACAAAAGTCAGAGAATATAGCAGTCATACATCTTTGAAAGGTAGCAGGTGCATTACATAAACCAAAAGGCATACGACGATAAGCATAAGTTCCAAAAGGACAAGTAAAGGTGGTTTTCTCTTGGTCGGCTTGTGATACAGGTATTTGAGAGAAACCAGAATATCCATCTAGGAAACAAAAGTGTGTATGCTTAGACAATCTTTCTAACATTTGATCAATGAAAGGTAAGGGGTAATGATCTTTTCTAGTGGCTTTGTTTAATTTTCTAAAATCAATTACCATCCTATAACCAGTTACAATTCTTTGTGGAATGAGTTCATTTTTATCATTAGGAACAACGGTAATACCTCCTTTCTTAGGGACACAATGAACGAGACTTACCCATCTACTATCAGCTATGGGATAGATTATACCTGCTTACAGAAGCTTTAATATTTCAGTTCTTACCACTTCCTTCATCTTAGGATTTAATCGTCGTTGGTGGTCGACAACTGGTTTAGCATCAAGCTCCATATTAATTTTGTGCTGACATAGAGTGAGACTAATGTCCTTAAGATCATCATGAGTATATCCAATAGCGGCTCAGTGCTTCCTCAGAGTTTTTAGTAATCTCTTTTCTTCATGCTCTGAAAGGTTAGCACTAATAATAACAAGATATATCTTATTTTCATCTAGATAAGCATATTTCAATGTATCAGGCAATTGCTTTAATTCAAATACAGGGTCACCCTTAGGTGGAGGAGGGCCTCCAAGAGTTTCAACAGGCAAATTGTGTTTAAGGATAGGTGGTTGATCAAAGAACATCCTATCTATTTCATTTCTTTCATTCATGTGCATATCATTTTCATGGTCCAGCAAATATTGTTCTAACGGATCAGTGGGAGGTACGGCAATAGAAGCAAGACCAATAATTTCATCTTTACTAGGCAATTATTTATCATGAGGTTGTCTACTAAACTTAGAGAAATTAAACTCATGAGACATACCACCAAAATTAACACTAACAGTTTCTTTAGCGCAATCAATCTTGGCATTAACAGTGTTCAAGAAAGGTCTACCAAATATAATGGGACAAAACTTATCTTGTGGAGAACCGAGGACTAGAAAATCAGTAGGGTATTTTATTTTTCCACACAAGACTTCAACATCTCTAACGATCCCAAGTGGCGTAATGGTATCTCTGTTTGCAAGCTTAATAGTAACATCAATGTCCTCTATTTCAATAGGTGCAATATCATTCATAATTTCTTGATATAAGGTAAACGAAATAGCACTCACACTAGCACCCAAATCACATAAGCCATGATAACAATGATTTCCTATTTTGACAGAGACAACAGGCATGCCTACTACGGGTCTGTTTTTATCTTTAGGGTCTGGTTTAGCAATTCTAGCTGCTTCATCATAGAAGTAAATAACATGCCCATCTATATTATCGACCAAGAGATCTTTAACCATTGCAACATTAGGTTCAACTTTAATTTGTTCAGAGAGTCTAGATGCTCTAATATTACTTTTGTTAACCACAGTTGAAACTTTAGCATGTTCCTTAATCCTAACAGGAAAAGGTTGTTTCTCAATATAAGCAGTAGGCACAATTGGATCAACATGGTAAACAATTGTTTCTTCTTTAACACTAACGGGTTCCTCAATCTTTTCGTTAATAGGGGGATGATATTTAAACCATTTCTCCTTAGGGAGATCAACATGAGTAGCAAATGATTCACAAAAGGAAGCTACTATCTCAGAGTCAAGTCCATGTTTAGTGCTAAACTTATGAAAAGCATCGGTATCCATAAAAGATTTAACAAAATCGAACTCAAGTATTATACCTGACTCATTACCTTTGTCGAGTTCCCAATCTTTAGAGTTGCGTTTAATTCTTTCTAGAAGATCCCATCTGAATTCAATAGTTTTCTTCATAAAGGAGCCAGTCGAAGAAGAATCGAGCATGGTTTCATCATCATGAGAAAGCCGAGCATAAAAATTCTATAAGATAATTTCTGTTGAGAGCTCATGATTGGGGCATGTGTACATCATGTACTTAAGCCTCCCCCAAGCTTGAGCGATGCTTTCTCCTTCATGAGGCCAAAAATTATATATATAATTCCGATCATGATGAACCAAATGCATAGGATAAAATTTCTGGTGGAATTCCAATTTCAATCGGTTCCAGTCCCATGTATCAGTATCATCACATAGCCTATACCATGTCAATGCCTTTCCCTCCAAAGATAAAGGGAATACTTTCTTCTTAACTTCATCTCCGGATAAACCTGCAAGCTTAAACAATCCACAAATTTCATCCACATAGATCAAGTGCATATCAGGATGTATTGTTCCATCTCCTGCATAAGGATTAGCTAGCAGTTTCTCTATCATACCCGAAGGAATCTCATAATAAATATTTTCAGTAGGTGCAGTAGGTTGAGGAGCAACACTTTGTGCTTCCGGTCGAGGTGAAGATACCCCGAACAAACCCCTCAAAGGATTACTTTCCATAGTGACAAGTGACAATAAATTTCAGCACGTTATATAAATGTTTCCTTACCAAATTCCACTCACCAAAGGCGCTTCACTCCCCGGCAATGGCGCCAGAAAAGAGTCTTGATGTCCCACAAGTATAGGGGATCAATCGTAGTCCTTTCGATAAGTAAGAGTGTCGAACCCAACGAGGAGCAAAAGGAAATGACAAGCGGTTTTCAGCAAGGTATTTTCTGGAAGCACTGAAATTATCGGTAACGAGTAGTTTGATAGCAATATAATTTGTAATAAGTGACAAGTAGCAATAGTAACAAAGAGTGCAGCAAGGTAGCCCAATCCTTTTTGTAGAAAAGGACAGGCCGGAACGATCTCTTATAATAAGCAAAGCATTCTCGAGGACACATGGGAGTTTCATCTAGTCACTTTCGTCATGTTTGTTTGATTCGCGTTCGCTACTTTGATAATTTGATATGTGGGTGGACCGGTGCTTGGGTGCTGTTCTTACTTGAACAAGCCTCCCACTTATGATTAACCCCTCTTGCAAGCATCCGCAACTACGAAAGAAGAATTAAGATAAATCTAACCATAGCATTAAACATATGGATCCAAATCAGCCTCTTACAAAATAGCGCATAAACTAGGGTTTAAGCTTCTATCACTCTAGCAACCCATCATCTAATTACTACTCCACAATGCATTCCCTTAGGCCCAAAGATGGTGAAGTGTCATGTAGTCGATATTTACATGACACCACTAAGAGAATCAACAACATACATATCATCAAAATATCGAACGAATACCAAATTCACATGATTACTTATGACAAGACTTCTCCCATGTCCTCAAGAACAAAAGTAACTACTCACAAATCATATTCATGTCCAAGATCATAGGGGTATTAAATAGCATAATGGATCTGAACATGTAATCTTCCACCAAATAAACCAACTAGCATCAACTACAAGATGTAATCAACACTACAAGCAACCCACTGGTACCAATCTGAGGTTTTGAGACAAAGATTGAATACAAGAGATGAACTAGGGTTTGACATGAGATGGTGCTATTGAAGATGTGGATGAAGATTGGTCCTCCCACGATGCGAGGATCGTTGGTGATGTCGATAGCTTTGATTTCCCCTCTCGGAGGGAAGTATCCCCGGCGGAAATGCTCCGTCGGAGAGCAAAAGTGCTCCTTCCCAAGTTCTGCCTCGAGACGGCGGCGCCCCGTACCAAAAGTATTGTCCTTATTTTTTCTAGGGCAAATGGGCTTATATACCCGAAAATGGGCATCAGAGGCTGGCCAGAGGCCCCACAAGCCACCAGGGCGCGCTTGGGTGGGGGGTGGCGCGCCCTGGTGCCTCGTGGGCACCTGGGTGGCCCCCTCTGGCACTTCTTTCCCCCAATATTTTTTATTTATTCCAAAATAAATCTCCGTGAAATTTTAGCGCATTTGGAGATGTGCAGAATAGGTATCTCTGACATAGCTTTTTCAGGTCCAGAATTCCAGCTGCCGGCAATCTCCCTCCTTATGTAAATCTTGCATATTAAGAGAGAAAAGGCATTAGAATTGCTCCACAAAGTGTTATATTGATTAAAAACACTATAAATAATAGTAATAAAACATGATGCAAAATGGACGTATCAGTGGAAGAATGTCCGGTTTGTGCACGGTGTGCATCAAGATTTTGTCGTAACGATCTCAAATTTTTACCACACCCTACAGGTGTCCAGTGAAGACACCATGCAAAGTTTCATCCCACTCCAAGCTCGTTTGCATGCCCAAAGCTTTTTTCCCTTTTTAGTTGCCGGAAATTCAATTAATGCGGCAAAAATAGCAAACCAACTCAAAAAGCTGCAAATTTTGAGTACGGGGCTTCCAATAGTGTCTATTACTCATGGAAAAAGTTTTAAGTTCAAAATATTTTTTTAAATGATTTGTGTGTGTGAGGCGGTTATTTTTATTTGAAACCCTTACACTTGGTGGAAGAGTGTCTGGTTTGTACATGACGTGCATCAAGTTTTTGTCATAACGATCTCAAATTTTTACCACACCCTACAGGTGTCCAGTGAAGACACCATGGAAAGTTTCATCCCATTCCGAGCTTGTTTGCATGCTCAAAGCTTTTTGCCCTTTTTAGTTGACGGAAATTCAATTAATGCCACGAAAATTGCAAACCAACTCAAAAAGCTGCTATTTTGAGCACGGTGGTCGTCGCTAGGTGGTCTACGAAGCTGGATGTAAGTTTTATTATTTCTGGTGTTCGTTCTACTGTCGTAAATGAAGATGGATAGATTAGAAGGTTTGATAGAAAAATGTTTGCGGTGGCGGGTGTCATAGGGTGCCCGCCACGTCAGAAGTTTGCGGTGGCGGGCGTTTCACAAAGCCCTCCATGTGGTGTCGATCCCAAATCGCTTGCCGCTCCCTCCCCTACCTTAGACAGTTTTCATTCAAATCGCGATCGCATCTCTCTCATCTCACCCGCTCACCGAATCCGCCCGCCGCCGCCTCGAGCTGTAAACCTTGCCGGCCCTGCGTGCTGGCTTCCGGCACCGCCGCCACATGCTCGCCAGCCATGCTTGCTCGTCTTCGGAGAAGACGCCGCCACCACGAGGACACCGTCGCCTGCCCCCTCTCCTCCGACACCGCCGCCGGCCGCTAGATCTCCTCCAACACCGTCGCTGGCCCCTCTCCTCCAACACCGTCGGCGGCGTGCTCCTCTCTTCCAAGACCACCGCCACCGCCGACCCATCTCCCACTGAGGTACAAATATATTGCGGCTGGCCCGTCGCCTCCAAGTAACATAAACACCATTTGAGCAGTGCAAGGTGTTCTATGAAATGCCTACACCGATCGATATAATGTTTTTACAACCACGAAATTGTGGGTTTATTTGCAGGACTTAATATGACTGCCAATGTACTGACGAAACGTTGATTAATTTCTGTTTTGTCAAATTTTTGGCACTCTATATGCCCTACTTTTAGCAAAGGTCATGACGAAATTTGTAATCGCTATTTGTTTTTTTATGTTTCGATAATAACTCTTTGTCACAATTTTGCACTTCGATGAATGAATCCCCACGTCGGAGCATCATCTCAATAGGAACTCAACTACAACAACCCTGACGTCGAGATGGGTGCCCCTGGCGTCGAGATGGGCGCCTGATACGTCTCCAACGTATCTATAATTTTTGATTGTTTCGTGCAATTATATAATCAATCTTGGATGCTTTATATGCAATTATATGCTATTTTATATCATTTTTTGGGACTAACCTATTAACCCAGTGCCTAGTGCCAGTTCCTGTTTTTTGCTTGTTTTTAACTTTTCAGAAAATCAATATCAAATAAAGTCCAAACGGAAAAAAAATCTTTAGATTAATTTTTTCTGGACCAGAAGGGACCCTAGAAGCTTTGGGAGGAGACCAGACGAGATACGAGAGGGCGACAAGCTCGAGGGGCACGCCTCAGGGGGGTAGGCACGCCCCTGAGCTTGTGGGCCCACGCAGCTCCGTTTGACCTAATTCCAAACCTATAAATTCACATATATTCCCAAACCAATAGAGAGCCAGACGATATAACTTTTCCGCCGCCGCAAGCTTCTGTTCTTCCGGGATTCCATCTAGAGGCCTTTTCCGGTAATCTACCGGAGGGAGAATCAATCACGGAGGGCTTCTACATCAACCTTGCTGCCCTTCCGATGATGTGTCAGTAGTTCACCACTGACCTACGGGTCCATAGCTAGTAGCTAGATGGCTTCTTCTCTCTCTTTGATCTTCAATACAATGTTCTCCTCGATCTCTTTGGAGTTCTATTCGATGTAATCTTCTTTTGCGGTGTGTTTGTTGGGATCCGATGAATTGTGGTTTTATGATCAGATTATTCATTGAAAGTAATTGAGTCTTTTCTGAACTTTATTAAGCATGATTGTTATAGCTTTGTATTTCTCTCCGATCTATTCGTTTGGTTTGGCCAACTAGATTGATTTATCTTCAGTGGGAGAGGTGCATTGTAATCGGTTCAATCTTGCAGTGCTCTATATCCCAGTGACATAGTAGGGGACAAGACAAGTATTTGTATTGTTGCCATTAAGGATAAAACGATTGGGTTTATTCATATTGATTGAGTTTACTTTGTCTACATCATGTCATCTTACTTAAAGTGTTACTCTGTTTGTCATGAACTTAATACCATAGATGCATGCTGGATAGCGGTCGATTGGTGAAGTAATAGTAGTAGATGCAGGCAGGAGTCAGTCTACTTGTCATGGATGTGATGCCTATATATGTGATCATTGCCATGAATACATCATAACTATGCGCTTTTCTATCAATTGCCCAACAGTAATTTGTTTACCCACCGTATGCTATGTGTTAGAGAGAGAAGCCTCTTGTGAAAACAATGCCCCCCGGGTCTACTGTAAACATATTTAAAAAAACCTAAAAATACCTTGCTGCACTTTATTTACTTTTCTTTTGTTTTGCAATTTATAATTTTGCCTATACAAGATTTAATCCTTGCAAGTAACGAGTTCAAGGGGATTGACAACCCTCTTGCCCGTGTTGGGTGCAAGTATTTGCTTTTGTGTGTGCAAGTGCTGTTCACGAGGCTTTGTGTGATTCTCCTATTGGTTCGATAAACCTTGGTTCTCACTGAGAGAAATACTTATCTCTACTGTACTGCTTCACCCTTCCTCTTAGGGGAAAATCCCAACGCAACTCACAAGTAGCAGCGCCCCTGGCGTCGAGACGGGCGACGACCAACATGAAGAACCGCCCACTGGGCAAGGAGAAACGAGCCACAAGGACGGGACTTCATCCAGCACCGCCGCCAGCAAGAAGAGCAGGCGTAAGCCTAGGGATCCGAACAAGCTTCATGAAGGTATCATTACAATAACCGAAGTTGCCCAAAAGGAGAGCCCGTCACCCCAGATACCGCAGCAAAGACGTATAGCTAAATGCTAGGTTGCATCTTGCGAAATAATGTCCTGATCGGTTGCAAGGATTTGGGCGGAGAAAAGGAGAAGCTACTTGAAGCGTTATACTGGAGTTATGCATTTCTGCCTGACTCCAAAAAAAAGGCCGAAGAGTATGCCCTCTTGAAATGGCCGAAGATGTTTAGGGACTGGAAGAGTAGTGCCCGTTGCAATCTCCTGGGTAAGGACTTCGAGACCGTTAAGCGGCTCAATCCCAATACGGATCCTGATGAATGGTCAAAGTTTTGTGAATCATTTGAAAGCGAGTCAAGCAAGGAGGTTAGCGATCATTTCCGTAATTTACGGAAACAAGTGTCAGGTGACCACCGTCTGGGCCTTGGTGGTTACAAAGCTGCAATACCCAAGTGGGAGAAGGAGGCCGCGAACTTTGAAGCCGTGGGTAAACCACCTCCGTTCTCGAAACATCGAGATCGTCCTCGTGACTTCCATGTCCTCAGGGCCCGTGTAATCCGAGACCCAGATACTAACGAGTTGGTCCTCCCGACGCAACAACTTCGCTCAACGGAGGAGAACCTGGTAACATCACTGAAGACTAATAATTTAGTACCTACTACAATTATTACCATACTAATCGTTTACCACAACTTATGTATTGTTTCTAGAGAAAAATGAAGGAGGAATTTGGACCCGGTCCTGAAGAATCTCTGTACGGCTATAGGTATGACGACCATCTTACACGGGTTGTGAACGAGGGCTTGGGGGTTAACAGGCAGCTCAAGACTGGGCATGTGTTAGGCGACGGTAGGATGTTGTGGGACCAGGCCTATCCCCAGACCAAAGAGTTAAAAAATATAGAAGGAAAAACAGGGTTGTTGGAAAGATCGACGCCAAAGTGCAAGCACGAGTAGACCTTGAGTTAGATGCGAAAGTAGATGCAGCAATTCAAAAAAAGTTAGCTAAAATATTTTCGCAAGGCACGCCGAGTCCTACCTAGTGATACGTCTCCAATATATCTACAATTTATGAAGTATTCATGCCATGTTTACAACAATTTATATGGTTTTGGTGCACTTTTATATGATTTGAATGGAACTAACCCGGACAGACGATGTTTTCAGCAGAACTACCGTGGTGTTGTTTTTTGTGCAGAAATAAAAGTTCTCGGATTGGGCTGAAAATTTACGGTGATTTTTTCTGGACAAAAAGAGACCCCCGAAGCTTTGTGGAAGGACCAGAAGACTCACGAGGAAGCGACAAGCCTGGGGGGCGCACCCCTTGAGCTTGTCGGTCCCTCGTGGGCCCCCCTGGCATAATTCCAACGTTGAAAAATCCTATATATTGGGAAACCCCCAAAACTTAACCTAGAAATTCTGCGCCACGGCCACAAGCCTCTGTTCTGAAACGATCCCATCCACATCCCTGTTCCGGCGCCCCGCCAGAGGGGGAAATCATCACTGGAGGCCATCTTCGTCATCCCGGCGGTTACCATGACGAGGAGGGAGTAGTTCACCCTCGGGGCTGAGGGTATGTACCAGTAGCTATTGATACGTCCAATTTGCATCATGATTTCCTACTGTTATTTATAATGTATTTGATCATTATTTCACTTTATGATGCAACTCTTATGCCTTTTCTCTCTTAATTTGCAAGATTTATATGAAGAGGGAGAATACCGGCAGCTGGAATTCTGGACCTGAAATAGCTACATCAAAGATACCTATCCTACAGAGCTCCAATTGAATTAAAATTTCACGGAGATTTTTTATTGAATATATAAAAAATACTGGAGAAAAGAGATACTGGAGGGGAGCCACCAGTTGCCCACAAGGCAACAGGGCGCGGCCCCCCTGGGCGTGTCCTGATGCCTTGTGGGGCCCCTGGCTGGCCTCTGCCCCCCTCCTTCTGCTATATAAGGTCTTTTGCCCTAAAAAAAATTATAGAGAAGACTTTCGGGATGAAGCGCCACCGTCTCGATGCGGAACTTGGACAGGAGCTATTTTGCTCTCCGGCGGACCGATTCCGCCAGGGATACTTCCCTCCGGGAGGGGGAAATCGAAGCCATCGACATCACCAACGATCCTCTCATCGTGGGAGGACCAATCTTCATCAACATCTTCACCAGCACTATCTCATCTCAAACCCTAGTTCATCTCTTGTATTCAATCTTTGTCTCAAAACCTCAGATTGGTACCTGTGGGTTGCTAGTAGTGTTGATTACATCTTGTAGTTGATGCTAGTTGGTTTATTTGGTGGAAGATTATATGTTCAGATCCTTAATGCTATTCAATACCCCTATGATCTTGAACATGAATATGATTTGTGAGTAGTTACTTTTGTTCTTGAGGACATTGGAGAAGTCTTGTCATAAGTAATCATGTGAATTTGGTATTCGTTCGATATTTTGATGATATGTATGTTGTTGCTTCCTTTAGTGGTGTCGTGTGAACGTCGACTACATGACACTTCACCATCTTTGGGTCTAAGGGAAGGCATTGTGGAGTAGTAATTAGATGATGGGTTGCTAGAGTGACAGAAGCTTAAACCTTAGTTTATGCGCTATTCATATTTGTAACACCCCGATAATCATGCTACAGTAATCTTCCCCTAATGGTTGCCATGTCATCATGATTACTATGCAATCAACAACCTAATCAGCTGCAATTGCATCCGCAACCCTTAACACACAACCGAGAAACTTCGCAAATTCGTCTACCTCAGACCTTCGAAAACACAACGATACTAGTCACGGTGGATCATCCGAGCTATCTCCTCCAGTACCGGGGAAAAGTCACGGCACTATTTGCCACCACAAAAAGTATAGAAGCGTTTCGATGTCAGCGTCCTCTGGTATTCAGGAACTGAAACGATAGCAACTGTGACAAGAACCCCTTGGAGCTCAACTCCCCGGGTCCAATCCATACGGTCGGGAGGCACCAAGACAGAATTCCCGTCACAACGATATCATAACGATTCCAAAATACCCGTGTGATCCTAAAATTTTTTTTGAGTGAGAAGAGTAGTAGAATGAAAACACCTACGTCACAATTCCTCACCAGAGCGACGAAGGGGATAAGGAGTAAAAAGAATTCCTACTCTCCGATATATAACTAGGACTCAAAATAGTTTTCCTTTCTAGACTCGCCAACGGTTCGATCAATAAAGGGGGCTCCTATGGTCGGTCGAGGCTCTGATACCAATTTGTCACGCCCAATATGCGACCCTATCCTCGAGGGACTCGGAGGCCCCACCAGGGATAGAAGCGCATATCGAAGACGCTTGCAAGGTGGATATCATTACATCGTACCATGTACATAATAGATGGGGATACATACAAATACATACATTCATCACAGGAATACATCAATACATAGCAAACGCCATACAAAAGAGCAGAATCCGACTACGGATGAAACACAAACGAAAAACACGAACGACATCCACCCTGCTAGCCCAGGCTGCCGACCAGGAACCTATCCCAAGATCGACGAAGAGGAAGAAGCAAAAGAAGAACTCCAAAAGCAAACGCACATCGCTCTCACGTCAAATCATCGCGTTACCTGTACCTGCATCTGTTGTTGTAGTAATCTGTGAGCCACGAGGACTCAGCAATCCCATAACCATGGGTAGCAAGACTATCAAAGCTTAATGGGTATGGAAGGGTAAAGTGGTGAGGTTGCAGCAAGCACTAAGCATTGTATGGTGGCTAACTTACGAGTACAAGAATAAGAAGAGTAACTACGCATAACGGTCGCAATCTAGTAATGATCAAGAAGTGATCCTGAACACCTACTTACGAGTCAAACATAACCCCACCGTGTTCTCTTCCTGAACTCCCTCGAAAAGAGACGATCACGGTTACGCACGCGGTTGGTGTATTTTAATTAGATTTAGTGTCAAGTTCTCTACAACCGGAGGTTATAAATATCCAAGTGCCACATAACCGTGGGCACGGCTTCGCGAAAGATTTAACCCTGCAGGGGTGTTCCAACCTGGTCCATCACAAACCAACACAAGCTGCGGTGGAAGACCTCAACCTCAAGAAAACCCGATCAACCTCGAGTCAGCCCGAAGTATCCTCAGAATCCTGGTGCACAAGACATTTTGACAATGGTAACGCAAGTCCAGCAAGACCTCCCGGTATACCAACAATCATGATAGGACTCACACGTATCTCGTTCTCAGGGCACACCGGATGGGCAAGACGTCGGGTTGGCTGAGACCCTGGTTGCCCAGGGGGCACCGGACATCGCCCGGTTTGGACCAACACCATCAGCACTGGCCCACCTGTATTATGTTGAATTAAGAATCCCCAGGGACGCGACCCCCTATGCAAATTAATTATTTAATTCAGTATTATTATGTTGGCAAATGTTAACACCAAAGTTGGGCCTTGCTGGAAGCGGTTATTCAAAGCGAACTGTCAAGAGGGTCCCACATCCCCTGAGCATGTTAGGAACGCTAATCAAGGAACATAACACCGGTATTACGGAAACTAGGGCGGCATGAGTGGAACAAAACACTAGGCAAAAGGCCGAGCCTTCCACCCACAACCAAGTATATAGATGCATTAATTAAATAAGAGATATTGTGATATCCCAACATATCCATGTCCCAAGATGGAACAACCTGCAACTGCACCTGCAACTAGCAACGCTATAAGAATGGGGCTGAGCAAGCGGTAATATAGCCAAACAACGGTTTGCTGGGTAGGGGTAGTTAGAGGCTGTATCATGGTATATGAGAGGCTAACATGTATGTGGTAGGAAGCGCGACATAGCGATAGCAACGAGACAACTAGCAAGCAAAGATAGTAGAGATATCCAAGGTCATGATCATCTTGCCTGAAATCCCGCTTGGAAGAAGACCGAGTCTATGAAGAAGTTGAACAAGCATAGTCGAACGAATCCTCACAATCGCAACGAAACCGGAACTATCGAGAAGAAGCACAACCGGAAAGAAGCAAACAACGTGGTAAACAAACAAGCATAAACATGGCATTATGCACAACCAAGTATGATGTATGTCAAGTTTAAGGATGCATGGCATGGCAAAATGCAACAAGCAAATACTACACGTTAAGTGAAGCTCAATATGCATGCATATTGATGAAACTTCACGTTCAATTATTTAGTTCTCTCCTGTTTATGTACTCAACAAGTTTAAATGTGGTTAAACATGGCAACAGGTGAAGCATGATTAAACTACCTATCTAGGCAAGATTAAATGAGGCCGGGAACAACACATAACAATTCTGAAAAATCCGCATATGAAATTTTCGAAATTGCTACTGTTCTGCCTAAAACACAATTTTAAAGTTGTTAAACAGCAAAAGAAAGTGCATCATATTAATCTACACATTTTTCTACCCCATTTACATATAAAGTTTATTTAATTCGGAGCTACGGTTGAATAGTTATGAAATAAACCGTTTTAGCATGTCATTTATGCAAATTAATGCAAACAACAATTTTAAACATTTTTAATATGGATGAAAGTTAGATATTGTGAAACTACATGAAATTCTAAGCATGTTACATATATGACATGTTTTATTTGGATGTATGGTATTTAGGTATTAACAATTTAAAACAGTGGCAATTTTGAAAATATGCATGCACTGGAAAATGTGAAATTCGCAGCGCAGTAAAAAAAACATATACGGGCTGAAAGTGGAACAGGAGCACTGGGCGCAATATAGCAAAATTACGCCTGGGCGAGGGTTAGCGGGGCGAGGCTCACATCGGCCCGTGGGCAACTGGACAGCACAAAGCGGGACGAGGCAAAGCGGGTCAGCGTTTGGTTCACGGGATGCCGGCGTCCAGGGACGGAGTTGGACGGGGAAATCCCGTCCGACGGTTCACGGCGGCAGCCGGGTCGGGCCGAGGAGAAGGCGAGGGCGAGGCCACGTCGGCAGCCGAGGTGGAGGCGAAACGGACCCGGGCGACGGCGGATCTGGCTGCGGCGCCTCTGGGTCGGGCCGGGGAGGAGGAGGCAACGGCGAGCTCGAAGCGTGGAGGTCCGGTGCGGCCATGGCATGGCGGCGGCGGGGAGCTCCTGCACAGGAAGGGAGACAGGGGGTGAGAGGGAGAGAGAGGAAAATAGAGAGGGAGAGGGAGGGAGGCGAGGTCGGCCTGGGGGTCACCGACGGTGGCGGAGTCCGGCGGGGTCGAGGGAGCGCCGGGCGGCGTGGCGCGAGGAAGGAGCTCGGGCACGGGGCTTCCCGTGACTGCGGGCGATGGCGCGGCTCGTCCGGGCCTAGATGGGCTCGGGCGGGCTCAGATCTGGGCTTTGCGGGCCCGCGGTGGTGGAAGGAGGTGGCTGGAGCCACTTGGCGGCGGAGGAGAGGTGGGAGGTGGCTGGCGGCGGCGTGGATCCCGATGGAGGGCTAGGGTTTGGACAGAAATGGCAGGGGAGGCTGTCTATTTATAGACAGGGGCTAGAGGAGGTGTTTTAGTCCGTTTTCGGACCCTCCGATCGGGATCGGACGGCTCCAGCAAGAGGGGAAGGGTTAGCTGGGCTAGGTGGGCTGTGTAGAGGGGATTGGGCCAAGAAGAGAGGGAAGATGGCAGCCCGGCATGGTTTTCGGAACACCGAAAACGTCCGACATTTGACCGGCTATAGTGCCGCTATAGGTTATCCGTTGGGGCATCAAACAACCTCCGAATGGAACGAAATTTGGCAGGCGGTCTACCTACAATATAACAAGACCGCACGCCAACTTTCAACCCATTCCGAGAACGTTTTATTCCCACTTATAAAATCATATTTTGGAGGTGCCGCGGGCGCGTGCGAGTGTGGTTGGTCTCAGAACGGTCAACGAAGACAAAGCTGTCTGACGAAAGGTCAACGGAGACAAAGAGAAAAGCAACAACTACGAACGGATGCAAGTTTTGAAAAATGACGGCAACGGAGTGCCGATGCAATGCGAATGATGCGATGATGAATGCAACAAACAAGTAATTAACGCGGCTAACATGAAAATCACGGAAGGCATCTGGAGCATCGGTCTCGGGGCGTCACACCGCGCCCGGCGCACCCCTGCCCGCGCCCTCATGCGCGCGCGTCCGCGCGTGGCCTCGCCGTTGCCTGCAGCTGCTAGTTGCCGATGCTGCTGCTCTCCTACTCTACTTGCTACTGTTGCTGCTCGCCTGCTGATGCTGCTGCTCGCCCATGGCTGCTGCGGCTGTAGCTGCTGCCTCTGTCCAGGAGGCCCGACCCTGTTAGTTTGATTTAATTAGGGACTAGATTAATTAGTTTAGGGTCTAATTAGCCTAATGATCCTATGACAGATGGGTCCCACAATCAATTTTGCTAAATTAACTAATCTGTTAACACTAGTGTCCATGACAATTGGGTCCCGCAGCACTGTTCATCTTTGACCAGTCAACTCTTGACTGATGAGTGAGCAGCTGACTTGCCCCACTGTCAGCCACCGGTACACATTCCTGGGTACACTTCTGTGTACCCATAGCAATTTAGCTATTTAATAATTCGAATTAAAATAAATACTGAAATTCCAGAAATTCAATTAAACTTTGTAAATTCATATAAAATAATCCATAACTCGGATGAAAATAATTTATATATGATAAATGATCATAAAAATAAGACGGATCCGAATCCGCCATCCACATAGCTACCACATGCCCCCAACATAGCAAACATGGAACCTTCCCCTCCGGATCGTCTCACCAATAAATGCCTGGAGCCGGGAAAATATTTCCGAATATTTTCCCCCTCCGACTAAAATACTTAGTACTGTATTAGGTCACCCCTAACACATCATATTGCCATGTCATGCCATGTGATGCATTTGTTTGCTTTGTATTTATTGTTTCTTCCCCCTCTTCTTCTCCGGTAGACCCCGAGACTGACGCTGACGCCACTGAGTACGACTACGCCGCAGACGTTCAGCCACTTGCAGCAGAGCTTCCAGGCAAGCAAAACCCCCTTGATCATTCCTATATCGCCCATTCTTTCTCTCCCGTGTTTGCATTAGATTTTGCTACTGTATTCGAAAGCTCCTAATCTGATGCATAACCTATTTTTGTAACTGTTGTCGATACCTTACCTGCTATCCTAAATGCTTAGTATAGGTTGGTTAGTGATCCATCAGTGGCCCCACACCCTTGTCCGTGTTGCCATGCTTTGCTTCCGGATGCTCGATTAGTGGGGTCGACGTGTAGAGACCGACACATCACCGCACACCCCCTTAGTTGTACGACTCTGCAGAGCTACTATCGAGTGCCGAGGGTGATGCCTCCTACCTCACTCCTGATGATATCTCTGAAAAGTAGCTAGTCGGTTGTGGGTTACCGAGGGTGATTCCTCTTTCACCACCTCCGATGATGCCTCTGTCGTGCAGCTCCTCAAGTGTGAACCCATCGAGGGTGATTCCTCCAAGTTCACCTTGACGGTTACATCGAGTGGGAATCCATCAAGGGTGATTCCTCGGATTTCCCCCTTGATGTTACAGACACACTGTTACGTTACATTGTTCCCCGTTTACTGTTACTGCGGGACTGAAGGGATAGGCAGTACCACCCCGGTAGAGGTGGACCTGATTTCCCGACAGTCTATGGATAAGTCGGGTTGACCAGGAGGGTACCCGCGAGTTAATTATGCGGCACGGCCGGGCAGGCAGAGACCGCCCTAGAGAGGGATGGGCCTGGCCCTTGTCGTAAGACCGCGAGACGGAGCGATAGGAGCACTGATCGTCATCGCGAGCTCCAAACACACTAATGGGTTTCGATATATGATCTGAGTAGGCCTCTGGCCTTTTCACACTAACCACCACGCGGGATAAGTTATGGGCACTCGGCGTCGTACGATTCTCCCGAAAGCTCTTCAGATGTCATAGTTCAGAGATATGGGCTGATTGTTGGAGTGGACGGTAACCGCCTGCGCTTGTATATGTAGGAGATATGCCCTAGAGGCACTAATAACAGTTACTTTGTATCTCCGAGTTTGTAATGAATGTTTATGTTCCATGCTATAACTGCAATGATTCTCGAGTCTGCAATAACCACGAGGCTCGGAGGGAAACTTATGTGCACGTGTGGTATAATAAACGGTAAAATGTATTCCTAGTCTTGCCTCTAAGACTGGCTCAAGTATTGCATGATGATCTTGTTTTCCTGATCATGGGCATGTCTATGCCGGCAATTTTGAGGGCACAATGTTAGTAGAACACTTGTGTTGAATCGACCCGAATTGATGTTATGCTATGAGATACATTCGTCACAAGTTAATGGTTAATAACACAGAGATAGTTAATGTTTGCATAATTCCTTAGACCATGAGAGTATCGAGTTCCTTCGTACTTGCTTCGTGAACTTTGGGGTTTGTTAAACGTCATCCGTAAATGGGTGGCTATTACGGCGGCTTACGGGTTCACGAAAAAGTATGGCAAGTAACAAGATAGCTCAAGATTGGGATTTGCTCCTCCGACGATGGAGAGATATCTCGGGCCTTCTCGGTGTTACGGTATCCATCATCGTCTGGCCAGACACATTGTGATTTGATCACTGGGATGCCGGAACACGGAAACGAGAAAAGAGAACAAAACCGGTAATGAGGTAACTGATGTCTACTACACAACTTATTCTTGTAGACTCGTGTTGGGCCTCCAAGCGCAGAGTTTTGTAGGACAGTAGCAATTTTCCCTCAAGTGGATGACCTAAGGTTTATCAATCCGTGGGAGGCGTCGGTTGAAGATGGTATCTCTCAAACAACCCTGCAACCAAATACAAGAAATCTCTTGTGTCCCCAACACACCCAATACAATGGTAAATTGTATAGGTGCACTAGTTCGGCGAAGAGATGGTGATAAAAGTGTAGTATGGATAGTAGATATAGGTTTTTGTAATCTGAAAAATATAAAAACAGCAAGGTAACGAAAAGTAAACGGGAATAAAAACGGTATTGCAATGCTTAGAAACAAGGCCTAGGGTTCATACTTTCACTAGTGCGATCTCCCAACATTGTTGAAATAGTTGAATCATATGTAAATCCCTCACGTGCGACAAAGAGTTCACTCCAAAGTCACAAATAGCGGAGAACAAACGAAGAAATTGTTGTAGGGTACGAAACCACCTCAAAGTTATCCTTCCCGATCAATCTTATGAGCCATCCCCATTAATTGTCATGAACAGCCCTAGAGTTCGTACTAGAATAACACCTTAAGATACACATCAACCAAAACCCTAATGTCACCTAGGCACTCAAATGTCACCATGAGTACCTGCGGGTTTGATTATATGATATGCATCACACAATCTCAGATTCATCTATTCAAACCAACACAAAGAACTTCAAAGAGTGCCCCAAAGTTTCTACCGGAAAGTCAAGACGAAAATGTTAGCCAACCCGTATGCATAAATCCCCAAGGTCACGGAACCCGCAAGTTGATCACCAAAATATACATCAAGTGACTCAAGTGAATATCCCATTGTCACCACAGATATCCATATGCAAGACATACATCAAGTGTTCTCAAATCCTTAAAGACTCAATCCGATAAGAAAACTTCAAAGGGAAAAATAATTCATCACAAGAAGATACAGAGGGGAAAACTCCATATAATTCATCTATATCAACAAAGCTCGTGATACATCAAGATCGTGCCATCTCAAGAACACGAGAGAGAGATCAAACACATAGTTACTGGTACAAACCCTCAGCCCCGAGGGTGAACTACTCCCTCCTCGTCATGGAGACTGCCGGGATGATGAAGATGGCCTCCGGTGATGCTTTCCCCCCTCCGGCAGGGTGCCGGAAAAGGGCTGTAGATGGGATCTCTCTGGTACAGAGGCTTGCGGCGGCGTAAAAACTCATCTAGGTTAACTTTCGGGGGTTTCTGAATATATATGATTTTTCAGCATTGGAATCACGCGAAACGGAGCCACGTGGGCCCCACGAGGTACCAGGGCGCGCCTGGGGGGGTGGCGCACCCTGGTGCCTCGTGGGCACTGGGTGGCCCCCCTCCAGTGGGTCTTGGTGCCAATATTCTTCATTTGTCCAATAAAAAATCTCCAAAAAGTTTCAGCTCATTTGGAAAACTTTCATTTCTGCACAAAAAACAACACCACGATAGTTCTGCTGAAAACAGCGTCAGTCCGGGTTAGTTCTAATCAAATCATACCAAAACCATATAGAATTGTTATAAACATGGCATGAATACTTCATAATTATAGATACGTTGGAGACGTATCAGCATCCCCAAGCTTAATTCCTACTCGTCCTCGAGTAGGTAAATGATAAAAGAAATAATTTATGAAGTGTGAATGCTAGCATAGTGCATAAGTTTGATCAATGATAATTTCAATCACTTTTCGTAGCATCATAACAGCAACTTTCTCTTATAAAAGTCATCATGAAAAAGTAGCAATTAAAAACAGAAATTTTGATGTGGAATGCTACCTATCATAATCATCATATAATCTTTTCTTTTGTTGCATGGGCATTGGACTTGAATTATTCAAAGCAAGATTATTATTATAACAGCAATATTAATTATCATAGAACTTCTCATGAGAAAGTAACAATTCATCACAACAATGAAGTATATGGCATAAACTTTCTTGGAAACTAACAAACTATTCGAGTCAACAATGCAATTGCAATTCATCATATTTTCAGGAAGGGTCTCATGTAGGAGCTTTTTAGCAAGTCCACATACTCAACCATCATTTAGTCTTCTATGACTGCTAACACTCACGACATATATATGGAGCAAAAGTTTCAGCCAGACACATAGAAAGATAGGGGCTTGTGATTTCGCCTCCCAACTTATTCACCTCAAGGGTGATGTCAACAATAATAACTCATGATCACTCATATCCAACTGGATATATGTGCCTAGATCTTTCCCCACCACATGATGCTTGCAAAAGAGAAAAATAAAAAGGAAGTAGAGGAGAACACTATTGACTCTTGCATAAAAAAATACATAAAAGTAAATGCATAAAAGTAAAAGATAGGCCCTTCGCAGAGGGAAGCAGAGGTTGTCATGCGCTTTTTATTTTTGGATGCATAAGCCCTTAATGCAAAGGAACGTCACGTTATATTGCCCCTTGTGATAGCAACCTTTATTATGCAGTCCGTCGCTTTTATTTCTTTACCATCACAAGTTCGTACAACGCTTATTTCCCTTACAATAAAAGATCATACATATTTTAGGGGCAATTTTTATTGCTTTTTGCACCAATTACAACTTACTTGAAGGATCTTATTCAATCCATAGGTAGATATGGTGGACACTCGTGACATGAAACTGGGTTTAAGGGTTTTGGATGCACAAGTAGTATCTCTACTTGGTGCGGATTTTTGGCTAGCAAAGATATTGGGCAAGCACCACATGTTGGAGGATCTATAACAATATAACTTCTATGTGAATATGAACAAACATAATTCATTACGTTGTCTTCCTTGTCCAACGTCAACAATTTGACATAAAATACTTAATGGGGGCTCACAATCATAAAAGATGTCCAAGATAGTATATTTGCATGTGAATCTTCTCTTCCCTTATTAAATTTTTCATGAATTGCATCATTGACTAATGCTATGCTTGTTAACCTCCAATAAATTTTACCACTTATACTTTTCTTTATGTAATGTCATTACTTTCCATAAGATTAGCATATGATCTCTTTCATTATTTTCATTGCAAGGAATCACACTTATCATATCAAATGATCTATATGAAAGTTTTTATTATATCCCTCTCGAATATTCATCTTGGGACCAAATTCATATCTTGTGCAAATTACCATTACTATAATTAACTCTCAAAAAGATATAAGTGAAGCATGAGAATTAATGACAAACTACTCCAAAATATATAAGCGAAGATCAATGAGTAGCGAAACAATTAAGTAGCTATGTGAGGACTCTCTCTCATTTAAAAGGTTTCAGATCTTGATATTTTATTCAAACAGCAAAGAAAACAAAATAAAATGACATTCCAAGAATAGCTCATATCATGTGAAGAAGCAAAAACTTAGGCTCAACCGAAACTGACCGATAATTGTTGATGAAGAAAGGTGGGATGCCTACCGGGGCATCCCCAAGCTTTGATGCTTGAGACTTCTTGAAATATTATATTTGGGTGCCTTGGGCATACCCAAGCTTGAGCTTTTGTGTCTCCTTAATTCCTCTCATATCACGGTTTCTATAAATCTTAAAAACTTCATCCACACAAAACTCAACAAGAACTCGTGAGATAAGTTAGTATAAATCAACTCAAAAACTTAACATTATCTACTGTATAAAATCAAAAAAATTATAATTAAACATTGCATACTAAATGCCTCTGCATATTTAATACTCCTATCCACAAATAGAAACATTAAACATGCAAACATATGCAAACAATGCAAACATAACAGCAATCTGCCTAAACAGGACAGTCTGTAAAGGGTAATTAAGAATCCATACTTAGATAACTCAAAAAATTCTGACAATTTACCAAACTGGAAATAATTTATCAAAGTTGAATGTGTCAAAATTTCAAGATTTTATCACATTCTGAAATTTCTGGGCAATTTAATCAATAGCAGCGAACTTTCTGTTTTGAAACAGCAACTCATGAACTTGCAAACTGAGCATAGTAAAGGCTATAAATGGCATTTTATTGAACTAAAAGATACAAAACATGATTATTGATGACACCAATAAAATATTAACAGAATAAAATGACGCTCCAAGCAAAACTCATATTATGTGACGAATAAAAATATAGCTCCCAGTGAGGTTACCGATAATGTTGAAGACGAAAGAGGGGATGCCTTCCGGGGCATCCCCAAGCTCAGTTGCTTGAGTCTTCCTTTAATATTACCTTGGGGTGCCTTGGGCATCCCCAAGATTAGGGTCTTGCCGCTCCTTATTCTCCTCATATCGATATCTCACCCAAAACTTGAAAACTTCAATCACACAAAACTTAACGGAACTTCATGAGAACGGTTAGTATGATAAAGAATAAACCATCACTTAGTTACTGTCCAAGACAAGATTCACAATTTTTCCAATATAATTCCTACTGTATTCTATCATTTCCACAATTTATATCTCATAATATAAGCTATGGAAACATTAAAACAAGCAAACTATGCATTGAAAACAGAATCTGTCAAAAACAGAACAGTCTGTAATGATCTGAGAAACTACCATACTTATGGAACTCTAAAAATTCTGAAAAATTAGGACAACATCAAAAATTTGCATATCAATACTGTATAAAAATTTCAGAATTTTTTGACGCTCCAGTAAAATCTGGGAAATTAAACACTGGAGGCAAAAGTTTCTGTTTTTGCACAGAATTGAATCAACAAGTATCCACACTATCCTAAAGGTTTTACTTGGCACTTTATTGAAAGAAAACATATAAAACTTGATTACTACAGTAGATTAATCATGTGAACACGCAAAAACAGTAGGTATAAATATTGGGTTGTCTCCCAACAAGCGCTTTTCTTTAAAGCCTTTTAGCTAGGCATGATAATTTTGAATGATGCTCACATAGAAGTAAAGAATTGAAACGTAAAGGGAGCATCATGAGAAATATACCAAACACATTTAAGCCTAACCCACTTCCTATGCATAGGGATTTTGTGAGTAAATAGTTTATGGGAGCAAGAATCAACTATCATAGGAAGGCAAAACAAGCATGACTTCAAAACTTTCAACACATAGAGAGGAAACTTGATATTATTAAAATATTTGAAGCATATATTCCTCTCTCAAAATAATTTTCAGTAGAATTATGAAGAAATTCAACAATATATCCATCACAAAAAGCATTCTTGTCATGATACATAAGCATAGAAATCTTACTACTCTCCACATAAGCAATTTTCTTCTCATTCATAATAGTGGGAGCAAATGCAACAAAATAATTATCATGAGATACTTGATTGGCATAATCAAATTGAACATTAAAATCATGATGACAAGTTTCATGGTTATCATTATTCTTTATAGCATACAAGTCATCACAATAATCATCATGAATAGGAGGCATGTTATCATCATAATAGATATTCTCATCAAAACTTGGGGGACTAACAATATCATCTTCATCACACATAGCATCCCCAAGCTTGTAGCTTTGCATATCATTAGCATCATGGGTATTCAAAGAATTTATATTAACAACATTGCAATCATGCTCATCATTCAAAGATTCTATGCCAAACATTTCATTGAATTCTTTTTCTATCAATTGAGCACAATTATCGGAATCGTTATTTTCAAGAAAGACATGATAAAGACGAATAATATGAGGCAACCTCAATTCCATTTTTTTGTAGTTTTCTTTAATAAACCAAACTAGTGATAAAACAAGAAACTAAAAGATTCGATTGCAAGATCTAAAGATATACCTTCAAGCACTCACCTCCCCGGCAACGGCGCCAGAAAAGAGCTTGATGTCTACTACACAACTTATTCTTGTAGACTCGTGTTGGGCCTCCAAGCGCAGAGTTTTGTAGGGCAGTAGCAATTTTCCCTCAAGTGGATGACCTAAGGTTTATCAATCCGTGGGAGGCGTAGGTTGAAGATGGTATCTCTCAAACAACCCTGCAACCAAATACAAGAAATCTCTTGTGTCCCCAACACACCCAATACAATGGTAAATTGTATAGGTGCACTAGTTCGGCGAAGAGATGGTGATAAAAGTGTAGTATGGATAGTAGATATAGGTTTTTGTAATCTGAAAATATAAAAACAGCAAGGTAATGAAAAGTAAACGGGAATAAAAACGGTATTGCAATGCTTAGAAACAAGGCCTAGGGTTCATAATTTCACTAGTGCAATCTCCCAACATTGTTGACATAGTTGAATCATATGTAAATCCCTCACGTGCGACAAAGAGTTCACTCCAAAGTCACAAATAGCGGAGAACAAACGAAGAAATTGTTGTAGGGTATGAAACCACCTCAAAGTTATCCTTCCCGATCAATCTTATGAGCCATCCCCATTAATTGTCACGAACAGCCCTAGAGTTCGTACTAGAATAACACCTTAAGATACACATTAACCAAAACCCTAATGTCACCTAGGCACTCCAATATCACCACGAGTACCCGCGGGTTTGATTACACGATATGCATCACACAATCTCAGATTCATCTATTCAAACCAACACAAAGAACTTCAAAGAGTGCCCCAAAGTTTCTACCGGAAAGTCAAGACGAAAAAGTGTGCCAACCCTTATGCATAAATCCCCAAGGTCACGGAACCCGCAAGTTGATCACCAAAACATACATCAAGTGACTCAAGTGAATATCCCATTGTCACCACAGATATCCATATGCAAGACATACATCAAGTGTTCTCAAATCCTTAAAGACTCAATCCGATAAGAAAACTTCAAAGGGAAAACTCAATTCATCACAAGAAGATAGAGAGGGGAAAACTCCATATGATTCATCTATATCAACAAAGCTCGCGATACATCAAGATCGTGCCATCTCAAGAACACGAGAGAGAGAGATCAAACACATAGCTACTGGTACAAAACCTCAGCGCCGAGGGTGAACTACTCCCTCCTCGTCATGGAGACCGCCGGGATGATGAAGATGGCCTCCGGTGATGCTTTCCCCCCTCCGGCAGGGTGCCGGAAAAGGGCTGTAGATGGGATCTCTCTGGTACAGAGGCTTGCGGCGGCGTAAAAACTCATCTAGGTTAACTTTCGGGGGTTTCTGAATATATATGATTTTTCTGCGTTGGAATCACGCGAAACGGAGCCGCGTGGGCCCCACGAGGTACCAGGGCGCGCCTGGGGGGGTGGCGCGCCCTGGTGCCTCGTGGGCACTGGGTGGCCCCCCTCCTGTGGGTCTTGGTGCCAATATTCTTTATTTGTCCAATAAAAAATCTCCAAAAAGTTTCAGCTCATTTGGAAAACTTTCATTTCTGCACAAAAAACAACACCACGGTAGTTCTGCTGAAAACAGCGTCAGTCCGGGTTAGTTCTAATCAAATCATACCAAAACCATATAGAATTGTTATAAACATGGCATGAATACTTCATAAATTATATATACGTTGAAGACGTATCAGTAACTTGCATGGTGGACAAGTTGTTGATCCACGGGGATGCAATAAATCTCACCTCAGGTATTTGTAATATATCGTGAAGCAACAGGAATAGCACACGGCAACTGGAGGTTCACTCGAATATTCATTCGTGTGGGTATAGGGGTCAATATGGGTGTCCACGGCTCCGATGTTGATCATTGATCGAAAAGAGTTCCGAGTCATGTCTATTCTTCACCGAACCTATAGGGTCACACGCTTAAGGGTCATCTATCTGCTGAATACTAGACGGGGAGTCTGAGAGAAAATCACCGAAAAAGTTTCGGACGAAACGGAAACGTTCCGGAGAGAACACCGGAATAGTTTCGGTGAAACTGAAAAATTGTTTCAGGGTATTCCATTAAGTCAAATTGGTTCTGGCACACGCCTGGAAATTCTTGGAAGATGCCAGAAGTGTTCTGGAAACTTCTGGGAATTTTCCGGGATAAAAAACGGAAATGTTCCGGAGCAGCCGGAACCGCTTTGGTTGCTTTTCGCTGAAGAAACATTGTTCCAAAAGTGTTTCGGAATGCGTTCAAAATTGTTTTGGTGGGTACTGGAATTATTCTAGGCACACAGAAATAATTTGGGATTTAACGGACGCAGAAAAATGTCTTCGTGAACAGTGAAAGTGCTTTATGCATATTTTTTGGAAAGCACCTTTTGGGATATTTTCCAAAAGCCTTCTAGAAGGACTTGGGAGCCAAGGAAGCCCCCTCATGGGGGGGCCCCCAAGTGTGGCCGGCCAAGGGAGGTGGATCTCCTTGGAGCTCCACATGGCACCCCTTTTTGCTTTATTCTTTGATGTAAAGGCATCAAGTGGGGGCACTTTTGGTATTTTTGAATACCAACTTTACCCCTTGGCTATCCTATAAATAGAGGTGAGGGGGCTGCCCCAAAACTCATCCTTGCTCTCATACACATGCCATTTGACTTGTCTGGCTTCTCTCTCCCTCCCAGCAAAATAGTTTCGTAGAGCCGAAAGGCTGTCTGGGTTCTGGCAGGAACTAGCTCTGGACGGCGAAGCCCTGCCAGATAGCTGACACCGTATGTGTGCAACCCCGTAGAGATATTGTAGTTTCGATCTTTTGCCCGAGGGGCTGTTCGAGTGTCCTCCCGAAGGGCTGTCCGAGTTACCGTTCGGTTTTCGGGTGTCCTCCCGAAGGGCTGTCCGAGTTACCGTTCGGGTTTCGAGGGTCCTCCCGAAGGGCTGTCCGCGACATCGTCCGAGGGACTGTCCGACCGCCTCCCGAAGGGCTGTCCGACGAGGGAGTACATCCATGCGGTTGGGAGGTTGTAAATCCTAGCTGCAGGGATCTGCACCGACGATCTACACCGACTCTTCTTCCGCTGTGTTTCGAGTCGGTACGGATCAGATCAAACCTTGTATGCAGTCTCCATAGTGATCCTGGGCGTGCTCGTTGTACCGATTTTTTTTTGTTTTCTGTCGCGTTCCCCTACAGTGGCATCATTTGCCGTGCTATGTGTAGATGCAGGTTACGATCTAGAATACATGGAGATGTATGGTTATTGCATAATATAATTTTGCAGTAGATGAGATCTATTGCTGAAAATTATTTATGCGGATAGCAGATGAAATCTGTTACCCGATGTTCTTGTTGCTTCCCTAGAATTTGCGTATTTCTGATCTCGAGACATCATGGTGGAATTTCACAAAGTTCTGGCAATCCGCGATCCTGATTGATCAACGAAGTGCTATCAGTTCTTTGGGTTCCGCCATAGTCAAAAGAAAGATGAAATTCGCAGATGAAAGGGCAATGCAGATATGATCTGCACAGGGGTCATGCATATGACGAAGTTTAGTATGGGGCTCAAGATTCAATTATCTCGTGTTTCATACACCCCGCGATGTTAATCTAGCGACTTGAATAATCATACTTGATGATAATACGTTGGTAGCTGCGGTTTAAGTCAAAACCTTAGAAGCCACGTAAAATAAAATTTTGCATAAACCGATTAGAGGCGTCTAACTTGGTTTTCAGGATGTGCATGTGATGTGGTATAGCAGTGCTCATATTAATTCGATTATGAATCAGATGACTATATGATGTAAATTTATTAACATGACCTGCGTGTCATGATTCGGCATGATGGCTGGAGCCATATGATTGTCACTTTAATGACCTGCGTGTCAACCTTAAGTAATGCACTTATTTTATTAGCTATAGAGATGGCAATATTATTTGGTGCATCGACAAGGTGGTGGCAATCTTCGCGAAGGTGAACTCCGACGCAAATGCCAAAGACGAAGAAATACTTGACTTCTCCGTCAGAAGGGGCTATACCATATCATGCTAATTATGAATTGCCTGAGATGTTTATCCCTTATGATGCACCCTTTTGATTGTGCGGTAGTCGCTTTTTATTAGGGTGATCTCTCACTTAAAATATCAAGTAGTTAGTGTTCTCCCAAGTGTAGCACCGTCACGGCACCTATCTCTTCGGGGTATCACATGGATGCATGGGTCCGAATGATTAGAGAAGTGTGAGGCGGGTGAGTTGAGACCTCGCAGTGAGATCACTTGGTTGTATTGATGTTCACGCATGAAAGTCATGAGCTCGGAACACACGCATCGAAAGATGAACATGTTGGGGAACGTTGCATGGGAAACAAAAAATTTCCTACGCTCACCAAGATCGATCTAGGAGATGAACATCTACGAGAGGAGAGATTGCATCTACATACCCTTGTAGATCGCTAAGCAAAAGTGTTAAGAAATGCGGTTGATGTAGTCGAACGTCTTCGCGATCCAATCACGATCCGTCCACGAACTCCCGATCAAGTGCCGAACGGACGACACCTCCGAGTTTAGCACACGTGCGGCTCGGCGGCGTCCTCTCCTTCTTGATCCAGCAAGTGAGAGAGAGGGGGTAGATGAGATCGGGACCAACACGACGGTATGGTGGTGGTGGTGGCAGCGGAATTCCGGCAGGGCTTCGCCAAGCGCGTACCGGTGAAACGTGGGAGGAGTTGGGAGAGGTAACGGGCAAGGGTCCAAGGGGTGGCTGCCCCCAACGCCTCCCCACCCTTATATAGGCATGGAGGAGGCTGGTGGCTTGCCCTCCAAGGCCCTAGGGTCGTTGGCCAAACGGGGAGGAAGGAAATCCCTCCTTTCCTTCCCCACCGATCGCTATCCCCCCTTTTTTAGGGATCCTGATCTTATCCCTTTGGGATATGATACTATTCCTTTTAAGGGAGGATCTTGGTGCGCCTAGACCAGGGTTGTGGGGACTTTCCCCACTACCCACGTTCATGTGGGTCCCCCATGCAGATGGGCCCCACTCCAGAACCTTCTAGAACCTTCCTGGTACAATACCGAAAAAACTCGAACTTTTTCCGGAACCCCGATAACAACTTTCCATATATGAATCTTTACCTCTGGACTATTCCGGAGCTCCTCGTGATGTCCCGGATCCCATCCGGGACTCCGAACAACCTTCGGAATTTCCACTATTAATATCTCAAAACTACCCTAGCGCTACCGAACGTTAAGCGTGCGACCCTATGGGTTCGGGAATATGCAGACATGACCGAGACTCCTCTCCGGTCAATAACCAATAGCGGGACCTGGATGCCCATATTGGTTCCTACATATTCAACGAAGATCTTTATCGGTCGAACCTCGATGTCAGGGATTCAGTCAATCCCGTATGCAGTTCCCTTTGTCCATCGGTATGTTACTTGCCCGAGATTCGATCGTCGGTATCTCCATACCTAGTTCAATCTCGTTACCGGCAAGTCTCTTTACTCGTTCCGTAATACAAGATCCCATGGCTAACTCTTTAGTCACATTGCTTGCAAGCTTATTGTGATGCTGTATTACCGAGTGGGCCCTGAGATACCTTTCCATCATACGGAGTGACAAATTCCCAGTCTTGATCCATGCCAACTCAACAGACACCCTCGGAGATACCTGTAGAGCATCTTTATAGTCACCTAGTTACGTTGCGACGTTTGATACACACAAGGTATTCCTCCGGTGTCAGTGAGTTGCATGATCTCATGGTCATAGGAACAGATACTTGACATGCGAAAACGATAGCAATAAACTTGACACAATCATATGCTACGTTCATAGTTTGGGTCTTGTCCATCACATCATTCTCCTAATGATGTGATCCCGTTATCAAATGACAACTCATGTCTATGACCAGGAAACCATGGCCATCTTTGATCAACGAGCTAGTCCGGTAGAGGCTCACTAGGGACACGTTGTTGTCTACATATCCACACATGTATTTGTGTTTCCAACCAATACAATTATAGCATGGATAATAAACGATTATCATGAACAAGGAAATATAATAATAACCATTTTATTATTGCCTCTAGGGCATATTTCCAACAGTCTCCCACTTGCACTAGAGTCAATAATCTAGCATTACATGGTTATGAATCTAACACCCATAGAGTTCTGGTGTTGATCATGTTTTGCCCGTGGAAGAGGTTTAGTCAATGGATCTGCAACATTCAGATCCGTGTGCACTTTGCAAATGTTTATGTCCTCCTCCTTGATCGCATCGCGGATTGAATTGAAGCGTCGCTTTATGTGTCTGGTCCTCTTGTGAAACCTTGGTTCCTTGGCTAGAGCAATGGCACCAGTGTTGTCACAGAACAGAGTCATCGGGTCCAGTGCACTGGGCACAACTCCAAGATCTGTCATGAACTGCTTCATCCAGACACCTTCCTTTGCCGCCTCTGAGGCAGCTATGTACTCCGCTTCGCATGTAGAATCAGCTACTACGCTTTGCTTGGAACTGCACCAGCTTACCGCTCCCCCATTTAGAATATATACGTATCCGGTTTGAGACTTAGAGTCATCCGGATCAGTGTCAAAGCTTGCATCGACGTAACCCTTTACGACGAGCTCTTGATCACCTCCATAAATGAGAAACATTTCCTTAGTCCTTTTCAAGTACTTAAGGATATTCTTGACCGCTGTCCTGTGTTCCACTCCTGGATCACTTTGAAACCTTCCAACCATACTTATGGCAAGGCTGACATCTGGTCTTGTGCACAGCATCGCATACATGATAGAGCCTATGACAGAAGCATAGGGGATGACACTCATCTTTTCTCTATCCTCTGTAGTCGTTGGGCATTGAGTCTTACTCAACTTCACACCTTGCAAAACAGGCAAGAACCCCTTCTTGGACTGATCCATTTTGAACTTCTTCAAAACTTTATCAAGGTACGTGCTCTGTGAAAGTCCTATTAAGCGTCTCGATCTATCTCTATAGATCTTGATGCCTAATATGAAAGCAGCTTCTCCTAGGTCCTTCATTGAAAAACTCTTGTTCAAATATTCCTTCACGCTTTCCAAAAGTTCTATATTGTTTCCAATCAGTAATATGTCATCCACATACAATATTAGAAACACTATAGAGCTCCCACTCACTTTCTTGTAAATACAAGCTTCTCCGTAAACTTGTATAAACCCAAACGCTTTGATCACCTCATCAAAGCGAAGATTCCAACTCCAAGACTCTTGCACCAGTCCATAAATGGATCGCTGGAGTTTGCAAACTTTGTCAACATTCTCTGGATCGATAAAACCTTCTGGTTGCATCATATACAACTCTTCCTTAAGAAAACCGTTAAGGAACGCTGTTTTGACATCCATCTGCCAAATTTCATAATCGAAAAATGCAGCTATTGCTAACATGATTCTGACGGACTTAAGCATCGCTACGGGTGAGAAAGTCTCATCGTAGTCAACTCCTTGAACTTGTGAAAAACCCTTTGCCACAAGTCGAGCTTTATAGACGGTGACATTACCGTCTGCGTCTGTCTTCTTCTTGAAGATCCATTTATTCTGAATGGCCTTTCGCCCTTCAGGCAATACTTCCAAAGTCCATACTTTTTTTCATACATGGATCCCATCTCGGATTTCATGGCCTCTAACCATTTGTCGGAATCTAGGCCCACCATCGCTTCTCCATAGCTCATAGGTTCATCGTTGTCCAACAACATGACATTCAAGACAGGGGTACCGTACCACTCAGGAGCAGTACGTATCCTTGTCGACCTACAAGGTTCGATAGTAACTTGATCTGAAGCTTCATGATCACCATCATCAGCTTCCTCTTCAACTGACGTAGGTTCCACAGAAACATCTTTCTACGCAGTGCTACTCTCTAGTTGAAGTAAAGGTTCAACAACCTCATCAAGTTCTATCTTCCTCCCACTCAATTCTTTCGAGAGAAACTCTTTCTCGAGAAAGGACCCGTTCTTAGCGACAAACACTTTGCCTTCGGATCTGAGATAGAAGGTATACCCAACCGTCTCTTTTGGGTATCCTATGAAGACGCATTTGTCCGCTTTGGGTTCAAGCTTTTCTGGCTGAAGCCTTTTGACATAAGCATCGCATCCCCAAACTTTAAGAAACGACAACTTTGGTTTCTTGCCAAACAACAGTTCATACGGTGTCGTCTCAACGGACTTAGATGGTGCCCTATTTAAAGTGAATGCAGCTGTCTCTAACACATAACCCCAAAATGATAGTGGCAGATCGGCAAGAGACATCATAGAACGCACCATATCCAATAAGGTTCGATTACGACGTTCGGACACACCATTACGCTGTGGTGTTCCAGGTGGCATCAACTGTGAAACAATTCCACATTGTCTTAAGTGACTGCCAAACTCATAACTCAGATATTCTCCCCCTCGATCAGATCGTAGGAATTTGATTTTCTTGTTACGATGATTCTCAACTTTACTCTGAAATTGCTTGAACTTTTCAAACGTTTCAGACTTGTGTTTCATTAAGTAAATATACCCATATCTACTCAAATCGTCGGTGAAGGTGAGAAAATAACGATATCCACCGCGCGCCTCAATGCTCATCGGACCACACACATCAATATGTATGATTTCCAACAAGTCACTTGCCCGTTCCATTGTTCCGGAGAACGGGGTCTTAGTCATCTTGCCCATGAGGCATGGTTCGCATGTGTCAAGTGATTCAAAATCAAGTGACTCCAAAAGTCCATCAGCATGGAGTTTCTTCATGCGTTTTACACCAATATGACCTAAGCGGCAGTGCCACAAGAAAGTGGTACTATCATTATCAACTCTACATCTTTTGGCATCAATGTTATGAACATGTGTATCATCACTATCGAGATTCAATAAGAATAAACCCCTCACAATGGGTGCATGACCATAAAAGATATTACCCATATAAATAGAACAACCATTATTCTCTGATTTAAATGAGTAACCGTCTCGCATTAAACAAGATCCAGATATAATGTTCATGCTCAACGCAGGCACTAAATAACAATTATTCAGGTTCATCACTAATCCCTATGGTAATCGAAGAGCGAGCGTGCCGACGGCGATCACATCAACCTTGGAACCATTTCCCACGTGCATCGTCACTTCGTCCTTCGCCAGCCTCCGTCTATTCCGCAGTTCCTGCTTTGAGTTGCAAATGTGAGCAACCGCACCGGTATCAAATACCCAGGCACTACAACGAGAGTTGGTAAGGTACACATCAATAACATGTATATCATATATACCTTGTTTGGCGTTGGCCCCTTCTTGTCGGCCAGATACTTGGGGCAATTCCGCTTCCAGTGGCCGGTTCCCTTGCAATAGAAGCACTCAGTTTTCGGCTTGGGCCCAGCCTTGGGTTTCTTCACGGGAGGGGCAACTACTTTGCCACTCTTCTTGGAGTTTCCCTTCTTGCCCTTGCCATTCTTCTTGAAACTAGTGGTTTTATTGACCATCAACACTTGATGCTCCTTCTGGATGTCTGACTCAGCGACTTTCAGCATCGCAAACAGCTCGGCGACTGACTTGTTCATCCCTTGCATGTTATAGTTCAACACAAAGCTCTTGTAGCTAGGTGGTAGCGATTGAAGAACTCTGTCAGTGATCGCCTCTGGCGGGAGCACAACTCCCAACTCAGCCAGACGGTTGTAATACCCAGACATTTTGAGTATGTGTTCACTGACAGACCCGTTCTCCTCCATCTTGCAAGCATAGAACTTATCGGAGGTCTCATACCTCTCGATCCGGGCATTCTTCTCAAAAATAAACTTCAACTCCTGGAACATCTCATATGCTCCATGACGTTCAAAACGCCTTTGAAGTCCTGGTTCTAAGCCATACAACATGGCGCACTGAACTATTGAGTAGTCATCAACACGCGCCTGCCAGGCATTCATAACGTCCACAGACGCTGGAGGGGGTTGCTCACCAAGCGGTGCATCAATGATATAAGCCTTTTGGGCAGCCATGAGGATAATCCTCAGATTACGGGCCCAGTCTACAAAGTTACTTCCTTCATCTTTCAGCTTGGCTTTCTCTAGGAACGCATTGAAATTCAGGGAAGCTACTGCGCGAGCCATTGATCTACAACATAAATTTGCAAAGACAACTTAGACTATTGTTCAAGATAATGAGTTTAGTTTACTTAAAAACTCCCACTCAAATCGACATCCCTCCGGTCGTCCGAGTGTAACATGATCCAAATTCACCAACCCAAATCCGATCATCACGTGAGATGAGGTGGTTTCAATGGTGAACATCTCCATGTTGATCATATCTACTATATGACTCATGTTCGACCTTTCGGTCTCTTGTGTTCCGAGGCCATGTCTGTACATGCTAGGCTCGTCAAGTTTAACCCAAGTGTTCCGCATGTGCAAAACTGGCTTGCACCCGTTGTATGTGAACGTAGAGTCTATCACACCCGATCATCACGTGGTGCTTCGAAACGACGAACTTTCGCAACGGTGCACACTTGGGGAGAACACAATTTTATCTTGAAATTTTAGAGAGGGATCACCTTATAATGCTACCGTCGTTCTAAGCAAAATAAGATGCATAAAAAGATTAACATCACATGCAAATCATAAGTGACATGATATGGCCATGAACTTGTGCTTTTGATCTCCATCTCCAAAGCACCGGCATGATTTCCATCATCACCGGCATGACACCATGATCTCCATCATCGCGTCGCCATGGGGTTTGTCACGCCAACCATGCTTCTACTACTATTGCTACTGTTTAGCGATAAAGTAAAGCATTACATAGCGCTTAATGATTGACACGCAGGTCATACAATAATTAAACACAACCCTATGGCTCCTGCCGGTTGCCGTATTCATCGACATGCAAGCCGAGATAAACTATTACAAAATATGATCATCTCATACATCAAATATATTTCATCATGTCTTTGGCCATATCATATCACAACATACCCTGCAAAAACAAGTTAGACGTTCTCTAATTTGTTGTTGCATGTTTTACGTGGCTGCTATGGGTATCTAGCAAGAACGATTCTTACCTACGCAAAACCATAACGGTGATATGCAAGTTGCTATTTAACCTTCTACAAGGACCGCCTTCGTCGAATCCGATTCAACTAAGGTGGGAGAGACAGACACCCGCCAGCCATCTTATGCAACAAAGTCGCATGTCAGTCGATGGAACCGGTCTCATGTACGTGGACATGTAAAGTTGGTCCGGGCCGCTTCATCCCACAATTCCGCTAAATCAAGAAAAGACCAAGGAAGGAAGCAATCTGAATATCAACGCCCACAAACTCCTTTGTGTTCTACTCGTGATGTCATCTACGCAAAGACCTAGCTCATGATGCCATTGTTGGGGAACGTTGCATGGGAAACAAAAAATTTCCTACGCTCACCAAGATCGATCTAGGAGATGAACATCTACGAGAGGAGAGATTGCATATACATACCCTTGTAGATCGCTAAGCGGAAGCATTAAGAAACACGGTTGATGTAGTCGAACATCTTCGCGATCCAATCACGATCCGTCCACGAACTCCCGATCAAGTGTCGAACGGACGGCACCTCCGAGTTTAGCACACGTGCGGCTCGGCGGCGTCCTCTCCTTCTTGATCCAGCAAGTGAGAGAGAGGGGGTAGATGAGATCGGGACCAACACGACGGTAACGTGGTGGTGGTGGCAGCGGAATTCCGGTAGGGCTTTGCCAAGCGCGTACCGGTGAAACGTGGGAGGAGTTGGGAGAGGTAACGGGCAAGGGTCCAAGGGGTGGCTTCCCCCAACGCCTCCCCACCTTTATATAGGCATGGAGGAGGCTGGTGGCTTGCCCTCCAAGGCCCTAGGGTCGTTGGCCAAACGGGGAGGAAGGAAATCCCTCCTTTCCTTCCCCACCGATCGCTATCCCCCCTTTTTTAGGGATCCTGATCTTATCCCTTTGGGATATGATACTATTCCTTTTAAGGGAGGATCTTGGTGCGCCTAGACCAGGGTTGTGGGGACTTTCCCCACTACCCACGTTCATGTGGGTCCCCCATGCAGATGGGCCCCACTCCAGAACCTTCTAGAACCTTCCTGGTACAATACCGAAAAAACTCAAATTTTTCCGGAACCCCGATAACAACTTTCCATATATGAATCTTTACCTCTGGACTATTCCGGAGCTCCTCGTGATGTCCCGGATCCCATCCGGGACTCCGAACAACCTTCGGACTTTCCACTATTAATATCTCAATACTACCCTAGCGCTACCGAACGTTAAGCGTGCGACCCTACGGGTTCGAGAATATGCAGACATGACCGAGACTCCTCTCCGGTCAATAACCAATAGCGGGACCTGGATGCCCATATTGGTTCCTACATATTCAATGAAGATCTTTATCGGTCGAACCTCGATGTCAAGGATTCAGTCAATCCCGTATGCAGTTCCCTTTGTCCATCGGTATGTTACTTGCCCGAGATTCGATCGTCGGTATCTCCATACCTAGTTCAATCTCGTTACCGGCAAGTCTCTTTACTCGTTCCGTAATACAAGATCCCGTGGCTAACGCTTTAGTCACATTGCTTGCAAGCTTATTGTGATGTTGTATTACCGAGTGGGCCCTGAGATACCTTTCCGTCATACGGAGTGACAAATTCCCAGTCTTGATCCATGCCAACTCAACAGACACCCTCGGAGATACCTGTAGAGCATCTTTATAGTCACCCAGTTACGTTGCGACGTTTGATACACACAAGGTACTCCTCCGGTGTCAGTGAGTTGCATGATCTCATGGTCATAGGAACATATACTTGACATGTGAAAACGATAGCAATAAACTTGACACGATCATATGCTACGTTCATAGTTTGGGTCTTGTCCATCACATCATTCACCTAATGATGTGATCCCGTTATCAAATGACAACTCATGTCTATGACCAGGAAACCAAGGCCATCTTTGATCAACGAGCTAGTCCGGTAGAGGCTCACTCGGGACACGTTGTTGTCTACGTATCCACACACGTATTTGTGTTTCCAAGCAATACAATTATAGCATGGATAATAAACGATTATCATGAACAAGGAAATATAATAGTAACCATTTTATTATTGCCTCTAGGGCATATTTCCAACAGAACAAGAGTCACATAGAGATGTGATTGGCAAGTTGGCCTACCAAATGAAATTCTCGTCACTTGAGATGGATGCATCCTTGGCGTTGAATTGAAATTTGGATCTTGAATCACTCATAATCAATTTTGAGAGATATTGATTTGAGTGGGAGCGCACTTTAGAATAAAATTGTTTATTCACTAGTGCAAAATTAATTATGAACAAAATCTAAGTGAAACTTGTGTTTACCGTTGTAGATCAAATGGCTCGCAACACCGCGTTCAACTTAGGCCCGATGTTAGAGAAAGAGAAGTTAGCTGCGGCTGGAAGCAACAATGCAGACTGGGTCCGTAACCCGAGGATTGTCCTCAGGAGCGGTAGGAAAATGTATGTGCTTGAAACTGGTCTTCCAGCTAAACCGGCGGCAGATGCCCCGAAAGATGAGCAGAATGTTTGGGCCACTAAGGATGATGATCATAACTTAGTGCAGTGCCTCATACTAGCTTGCATGAGTCCAGGGCTTCAAAAATGTTTTGAATTCCATAAACCCCATGATATGATCCGGGAATTGGATGCCCTGTACAAGGAAACTGCAAGGTCTGAATGATTTGATATCATGAAGGCCTTGATGGAATGCAAGATGGCTGAGGGTAGTTCAGTTGGCGAACACGCAGTCAAAATGATTGGCTATGCTGAAAGGCTTAAAACCCAGGAGTTTCCACTTCCACCTGACCAGATGATGGACATGCTGCTTTCTTCACTCGCCCCGTCTTACGACGGTTTTATCATGAACTACAACATGAGTGGGATGGAGAAGACACCGGAAGAGGTGCTCGCCATGCTAAAAACTACGGAAGAAGGACTGCGGAAAAATCGCAAGCAAGTGTTGCTTGTGAATAAAACCGCCAGTTTCAAAAAGAAAGGCAAGCCAAAGAAGGGCAAGGGCGCCGGTAAAACCGGCTCCCAAAGCAACTCTAAGGGCGGAGCCAAGAATGAAACTGAGTGCTTCTACTGCAAAGGCACAGGACACTGGAAGAGAAATTGCAAGAAGTATTTGGAAGATAAGAAGTCCGAGAAAACCGGAAAAGGTATAATTGTTATACAAGTTAATGTCATTGACGTTTTTCTTGCTAGCGAAAATTCTAAGTCTTGGGTATTTGATACCGGATCGGTTGCTCACATTTGCAACTCGATACAGGGGCTTCAGAAGGTGCGCAAACTAGCAAAGAATGAAGTCGTGATGCGCGTCGGGAACGGCAATGGGATCGCCGCTCAAGCCGTCGGCATTATGCCTCTACGTCTCCCTTCAGGATTTATCTTAGAACTAAATAACTGTTATTTTGTTCCACTGTTGTGTAGAAACATTATCTCCGGATCATGTTTAGTACACGATGGATATTCGTACAAGTCTGAGAACAATGGTTGTTCACTTTATTGTAAGGATATGTTTTATGGATTTGCACCCATTGTTGGGGGCCTTTTCATACTAAATCTTGAATGTGGAAATGATGTCTTTAACATGAATGCTAAACGCCTTAAGAAGGCTGATACCACCACCACTTACTTGTGGCACTGTCGCCTTGGCCACATCGGAAAGAAACGCATGCAAAGACTCCATAAAGATGGAGTTTTACCGTCTTTTGATTTTGAATCATTTGACACATGTGAAGCTTGTCTAATGGGAAAAATGACCAAGACGCCGTTCACGGGTCATCCTGAACGGGCGGGTGAATTATTGGAAATAATACATAGTGATGTATGTGGTCCGATGAACACAGCCGCACGGGGTTGGTATTTTTACTTTGTGACTTTTACTGATGATTTAAGTAGGTATGGATATATCTACTTGATGAAGCACAAGTCGAAACCTTTGAAAAGTTCAAAGAATTTCAGAATGAGGTAGAAAATCATCGTGACAAAAAGATTAAGTTTCTGCGGTCTGATCGCGGAGGCGAATATCTTAGTCATGAGTTTGGCCAACATCTGAGTGACCGTGGAATCGTTTCACAGCTTACGCCTCCTGGAACTCCACAGCGAAACGGAGTGTCGGAAAGACGTAACCGAACCCTGTTAGACATCGTAAGGTCGATGATGTCTCTTGCAGATCTACCGATATATTTTTGGGGTCACGCACTAGAAACTGCCGCTCACACATTAAACAGAGCACCGTCTAAGTCTGTTAAGACGACACCACATGAGATGTGGCATGGGAAGATTCCTAGTGTGTCGCATCTTAAAATTTGGGGTTGTCAGGCATACGTAAAGCGTTTACAGCCAAGCAAATTCTATCCCAGATCAGACAAATGTTACTTTGTAGGTTATCCCAAAAACACTGTTGGGTATTCCTTCTACAACCAATCCGAGGGCAAAGTGTTTGTCGCAAAGGTTGGACACTTTCTCGAGAAAGAATTTCTCGCTAAAGAACCAAGTGGGAGGACAGTGCAACTTAATGAGATTAGTGAATCTTCGGCGACCGTTGATATGGCTAAGGAACCGGAAGAAATTCCGCTAATTATCCCTACAACTGAGCCGGAAGTTGTCGCATGTGATGCGGAAACTTCAGACAATGTTGTAACTGAACCACGCAGATCAGGTAGGGCTATCCAGCCACCTGAATGGTTTCATAATGAAATCTTCATTCTTGAAGACGATGAACCTGCGCACTACAAGGAAGCGATGGCGGGGCCCAGCTCAAAGGAATGGCACAAGGCCATGAAATCTGAGATGGAATCCATGTACGAAAACCAAGTTTGGAACTTGGAAGAACTTCCAGATGGCGTAAAACCCATCGGTTGTAAATGGATTTTCAAAAAAAAAAGACGGACGCGGATGGTAACATTACTATCCACAAAGCTAGACTTGTCATGAAAGGGTTCACGCAAGTTCTAGGAGTGGACTACGATGAGACTTTCTCGCCCGTAGGTATGCTTAGGTCTGTTCGGATATTACTAGCAATTGCTGCTTATTTCGATTATGAAATATGGCAGATGGACGTCAAAACGGCTTTCCTAAATGGAAACCTCAAAGAGGATGTATACATGATACAGCCAGAAGGTTTTGTCGTTCATAAGGATGCTAGAAAGGTATGCAAACTTCAGAAAGCCATTTATGGTCTGAAGCAAGCGTCAAGGAGCTGGAACATTCGTTTTGATGAAGTAGTCAAACAGTTTGGCTTCATCAGGAATGACGAAGAATCTTGTGTTTACAAGAAGTTTAGTGGGAGCGCAAAAGCATTTCTAATCTTGTATGTGGATGACATATTGTTGATTGGAAATGACGTGAATTTCCTTAGCGAAATAAAAGACTCATTGAAAAAGTGTTTTTCAATGAAAGACTTAGGTGAAGCGGCATATGTATTGGGCATTAGAATCTATAGAGATAGATCAAGACGCCTGATAGCGCTTAGCCAAAGCACGTACATTGACAAGGTGTTGAAAAGGTTCAACATGGAGAACTCCAAGAAAGGACTACTCCCCATGTCACCTAGCACAGTGCTTTGCAAGAATCACTGTCCTCGGACTCTCGATGCGCGAGTACAGATGAATGATGTTCCATATGATTCGGCAGTTGGTTCTATTATGTATGCCATGCTATGTACAAGACCGGACGTTTCCTATGCGCTAAGTGTTAGCAGCCGGTACCAAAGTGATCCAGGATTGGAACACTGGGCCGCAGTCAAGGGTATTCTAAAGTACCTCAGAAGGACCAAGGATTTACTCCTTGTGTACGGAGGTGATGAAGAGCTCATTGTAAATGGTTACACTGATGCAGGCTTCATGACTGACCCAGATGACTTCAAATCTCAATCAGGCTATGTTTTCATATTGAACGGCGGCGCAGTTGATTGGAAAAGTTCCAAACAAAAGACTGTAGCAGATTCTACGACGGAGACGGAATATGTTGCTGCTTCAGAAGCCTCCAAGGAGGCAGTATGGATCAAGCAATTTCTTGAAGACCTTGGTGTGGTTCCAAGTGCTCTGGACCCGGTGGAGATCTATTGTGATAATAGTGGCGCCGTGGCTCAGGCAAGGGAGCCAAGTTTGCACCATAAGACAAGACATATTGAACGCAAATATAAACTCATTTGACATCATGTCGAAGCGGGTTTAGTGAAAGTACGCAAAGTTCACACGGATCTGAACGTGTCAGACCCGATGACAAAGCCTCTACCACGAGCAAAGCATGAGCAGCACGGATTGCCATTGGTGTTAGGGAAGCCATGTAACTGGATTATGACTCTAGTGCAAGTGGGAGTCTATAGGAGATATGCCCTAGAGGCAGTTATAACAGTTACTTTGTATCTCCGAGTTTGTAATGAATGTTTATGTTCCATGCTATAACTGCAATGATTCTCGAGTTTGCAATAATCACGAGGCTCGGAGGGAAACTCATGTGCACGTGTGGTATAATAAACGGTAAAAATTATTCCTAGTCTTGCCTCTAAGATTGGCTCAAGTATTGCATGATGATCCTGTTTTCCTGATCATGGGCATGTCTATGCCGGCAATTTTGAGGGCACAATGTTAGTAGAACACTTGTGTTGAATCGACACGAATTGATGTTATGCTATGAGATACATTCGTCACAAGTTAATGGTTAATAACACAGAGATAGTTAATGTTTGCATAATTCCTTAGACCATGAGAGTATTGAGTTCCTTCGTACTTGCTTCATGAACTTTGGGGTTTGTTAAACGTCATCCGTAAATGGGTGGCTATTACGGCGGCTTACGGGTTCACGGAAAAGTATGGCAAGTAACAAGATAGCTCAAGATTGGGATTTGCTCCTCCGACGATGGAGAGATATCTCGGGCCCTCTCGGTGTTACGGTATCCATCATCATCTGGCCAGACACATTGTGATTTGATCACTGGGATGCCGGAACACGGAAACGAGAAAAGAGAACAAAACCGGTAACGAGGTAACTTGCATGGTGGACAAGTTGTTGATCCACGGGGATGCAATAAATCTCACCTCAGGTATTTGTAATATATCGTGAAGCTATAGGAATAGCACATGGCAACTGGAGGTTCACTCGAATATTCATTCGTGTGGGTATAGGGGTCAATATAGGTGTCCACGGCTCCGATGTTGATCATTGATCGGAAAGAGTTCCGGGTCATGTCTATACTTCACCGAACCTATAGGGTCACACGCTTAAGGGTCATCTATCTGCTGAATACTAGACGGGGAGTCTGAGAGAAAATCACCGAAAAAGTTTCGGACGAAACGGAAACGTTCCGGAGAGAACACCGGAATAGTTTTGGTGAAACTGAAAAGTTGTTTGAGGGTATTCCATTAAGTCAAATTGGTTCCGGCACACGCCTGGAAATTCTTGGAGGATGCCAGAAGTTTTCTGGAAACTTCTGGGAATTTTTTGGGATAAAAACCGGAAATGTTCCGGAGCAGCCAGAACCACTTTGGTTGCTTTTCGCTGAAGAAACATTGTTCCGAAATTGTTTCGGAATGCGTTCAAAATTGTTTTGGTAGGTACTGGAATTATTCTAGGCACACAGAAATAATTTGGGATTTAACGGACGCAGAAAAATGTCTTCGTGAATAGTGAAAGTGCTTTATGGATATTTTTTGGAAAGCACCTTTTGGGATATTTTCCAAAAGCCTTCTAGAAGGACTTGGGAGCCAAGGAAGCCCCCTCATGGGGGGGCCCCCAAGTGTGGCCGGCCAAGGGAGGCGGAGCTCCTTGGAGCTCCACATGGCACCCCTTTTTGCTTTATTCTTTGATGTAAAGGCATAAAGTGGGGGCACTTTTGGTATTTTTGAATACCAATTTTACCCCTTGGCTATCCTATAAATAGAGGTGAGGGGGCTGCCCCAAAACTCATCCTTGCTCGCATACACATGCCATTTGACTTGTCTGGCTTCTCTCTCCCTCCCAGCGAAATAGTTTCGTAGAGCCGAAAGGCTGTCTGGGTTCCGGCAGGAACTAGCTCTGGATGGCGAAGCCCTGCTGGATAGCTGACACCGTATGTGTGCAACCCTGTAGAGAGATTGTAGTTTCGATCTTTTGCCCGAGGGGCTATTCGAGTGTCCTCCCGAAGGGCTGTCCGAGTTACCGTTTGGTTTTCGGGTGTCCTCCCGAAGGGCTGTTCGAGTTACCGTTCAGGTTTCGAGGGTCCTCCCGAAGGGTTGTCCGCGACATCGTCCGAGGGACTGTCCGACCGCCTCCCGTAGGGCTGTCCGACGAGGGAGTACATCCTTGCGGTTGGGAGGTTGTAAATCCTAGCTGCAGGGATTAGCACCGACGATCTACACCGACTCTTCTTCCGCTGCGTTTCGAGTCGGTATGGATCAGATCAAACCTTGTATGCAGTCTCCATAGTGATCCTGGGCGTGCTCGCTGTACCGAAATTTTTTGTTTTCTGTCGCGTTCCCCTAGAGTATAAGGAGGTGGGTCTGGTCCCCAGCCAGTCGCGCAACGCGCAGGAGTGCAAAGGGCGATGGGCCCAAGACCCCTGAGCGCTTAGGATGTAGACCAGCGTGCTAACCTCTCTGTTGAGCCTAGGTAGGACTACGGCGTGTCGATCAGCCGAGGCCGGGCATGACCCGGAAAAGTGTGTCCGGCCAAAGTTAATTGAGCATGTTGGGTAAGTTGGTGCACCCCTGCAGGGAAGTTATCTATTCGAATAGCCGTGTCCACGGTAACAGGATGCTCGGATAGTATCCCGATCTACTACAACTAGAACTGGATACCTGTGTTACTTAATTAATATGTTTGCTCCGGGATCGCTTTCTCGCAGGGAGTCGAGGATGGATTCCTGGGCATTGCTACTACTACTTATTACTTTGTTATACTGCTAATCTGCACTCTTCTAATGCTGCAAGACGCTGCAAGATGCTAGTCTTCGATAGGCTAGGCCTTCCCCTCTATTCTGGCATTTCTGCAGTATAGTCCTCAAATACAACCCCTTCCCTTTGATACCGATGCATACTTAGCATAGATCTGTTGTAAGTCTTGCGAGTACTTTGGATGAGTACTTACGGTTGCTTTGCTACCTTCCCCCCCCCTACCCGATTGCTGCGATAAGATGATGGAGTCCCGGAGACAACTGATCCCGTCGATGACTACTACTACCCCGACGTGTAGGGGAACGCAGCAGAAAACAAAAATTTCCGGAACTGCGAGCATGTCCAGGATCATTATGGAGATGCATACAGGGTTTGATCTGATCGTTACCGACTCATAGCGCAGCGAAAGTAGAGTCGATGTTGATCGTCGGTGCAGATCCCCGCAGCTAGGATTTACAACCTCCCAACCGCGAGGATGTACTCCCTCGTCAGCCCCTCGGACAGCCCTTCGGGAGGCGGTCGGACAATCCCCCGGACGGTGTCACGGACAGCCCTTCGGGAGGCACTCACAGAAACTCGGACGGTCACTCGAACAGCCCTTCGGGAGGCACTCTCGAACAGCCCCTCGGGCAAAAAGATCGAACCTATGACCTCTCTACGGGGTTGCACACATACTGTATCATCTATCCGGCAGGGCTTCGCCGTCCAGAACTAGTTCCCACCGGAACCCAGACAACCTTTCGGCTCTACGAAACTATTTCGTGTGAGGGAGAGAAGAAGCCAGATCATTGCATGGCATAATGTATGAGAGAAAGGAGTGATTTTGGGCAGCCCCCTCCACCCCTATTTATAGGCGAAGCCCAAGGGGTAGAGGACCAAAATGCCCTCAAAGGTGGCTTCTCCAAGAAGCCACCAAGGTGGCTTCTCCAAGAAGCCACCAAAAAGTGCTTTTCACTATTCACAAAAACATTTTTCCGTGACCGTTAAATCCGAAAATATTTCTGTAGTTCTTAGAATAATTCCAGTACCCACTAAAATAATTTTGGACGCGTCCCAAAACAATTCCGGATTAGTGATTTTCATCTGCGAAAAGCAACCAAAGCGCTTCCGGCAGCTCCAGAACATTTCCGGGTTTTTTCTCCGAAAAAATCCCAGAAGTTCCCAGAACAATTCTGGCACCCTCCAAGAATTTCCAGGCGTGTGCCGAAACCAATTTGACCTAATGGTATACCCTGAAACAACTTTTCAGTTTTACCAAAACTATTCCGGTGTTCTCTCTCCGGAACTTTTCCGTTGTCTCCGAAACTTTTCCGGTGACTTTCTCTCAGACTCCCTATCTAGAATTCAGCAGATAGATGACCCTTAAGTGTGTGACCCTATAGGTTCGGTGAAGTATAGACATGACCGGAACACTTTCCGATCAATGATCAACATCGGAGCCGTGGACACCCATATTGACCCCTATACCCACACGAATAAATATTCGAGTGAACCTCCAGTTGCCGTGTGCTATTCCCGTTGCTTCGCGATATGTTACAAACACCCGAGGTGAGATTTATCGGCATCCCCATGGATCAACACTTGTCCACAATGCCAGTTACCTCGTTACCGGGTTTGTTCTCTTTTCTCGTTTCCGTGTTGTGGCATCCCTGTGATCAAATCACAATTTGTCTGGCCAGACGATGATGGATACCGTAACACCGAGAGGACCCAGAGATATCTCTCCATCGTCGGAGGAGCAAATCCCAATCTTGAGCTATCAAGTCCCTTGTCATACTTTCTCATGAACCCGTAAGCCGCCGTAATAGCCACCCAGTTACAGATGACGTTTAACAAACCCCAATCAAGCATGAAGGAACTTGATACTCTCATGGTCTAAGGAATTATGCAAACATTAACTTTCTCTGTGTTATTAACCATTAACTTGTGACGAATGTATCTCATAGCATAACATCAATCGGGTCGATTCAACACAAGTGTTCTCCTAACATTGTGCCCTCAAAGTTGCCGGCATAGTCATGCCTATGATCAGGAAAACAGAACCATCATGCAACACTTGAGCCAGTCTTAGAGGCCAGACTAGGAATACATTTTACCGTTTATTATTCCACACGGGCATATGAGTCTTCCTCCGAGCCTCGTGGTTATTGTAGACTCGAGACCCATAGCAGTTATAGCATGGAACATAAACATAATTATGAACATGGAGATAAACAATAACATTTATTATTGCCTCTAGGTCATATCTCGTACAGACTCCCACTTGCACTAGAGTCAATAATCTAGTCAATGCTAATGCACTTTACACCTATGGCATACCGGTGTAAGAATGCTTCGCTTGTGGTATAGCCTAATGTCTAACGGATCTGACAACTTCAGTTCCGTGTGTATCTTTGCATCTCCTCGCGTTTTCACGCTTTAACAAAATTCATATTTTGTGTGGACTTGGCTTTGTATATATGTGAATCACAGGTCAAACCTTGATTCCTCAGACTGAGCTATGGAGCAACTATCTGCAATAGTGTCCCATTGACCAAAGCCATCTTGGAACCATACTAAGTTCATGAATGAACTATATGATTCAACATCTTCTTTGTCGCTTCCAAAGCATCAACATACTTAGCCATTTGTTATAGAATTCGCCACAGTAACCTGTTTGGAACAATTTCCAACTACCGTGCCACCATATCGTGCATTACACAAAACCCTTAACTTAGATCGAAAATCGCATGGAGCATTGATGAAGACTGTATCGAAATAATTACTTACAACGAGCACTTCATAATCTCTGCTTGCGAGAAAACATGTCATCAGTGCTACTTTAGTACTCAACGACATTTTTCACTGTTGTCCCATGATCAGTACTTTGATCACTTTGGTATCTATACTCACAATAGCTTGGGAGTATTGGACATTTATGGTTGTTTTACATACCATGGAATACATGATTAATCCAAACACAAAGGTGTGTGGAAAATCCATCATGTATTTTGCTCATCAGTGTTTTGGGACACCGAGTCTTGCAAAAACACTTTCCATGTGACTTCGGCAAGAATCACTCCTTGGCGTTTTTAATGCTAAACTGTTTTAGCATCTTGTCAATATGTATTTTGGCCTAGCCCTATCAGGCAATACTATCTCCGTAGATAGTTATGCCTAATATCAAGGCTACTTAGCCCAAGCACTTCATCGAAAAAACTATTTTTAATGAAGTCCTAATTTGTGTCAAGAAATTTATTTTATTTCCAATCAACAATGTGTCAAGCACACAAGGGTTTTAGAAATATTATTATGCTCTCACTTACTTTCTTGTAATCACAAGCATCTTCGTTATCCATTGATGAAATCAAACTCTTTTGACTATTTCATCAAAAACAAAGATTCCAACTCCATTTTGCTCTCTTCTGTCCATTGCTGGAACTCTGAAGTTTGCATACTCTCTAGAATCCTCTGGACTGACAAAACACTTTGGACTGTATCAGATGCAAATCCTAGGTTGTATTTCCATCACATGGAAATATTTTTGGCATCCATGTATCATATCTCAAGATTGAAATATGTATTAATTGCTAGTTTAACCCGAACCGACTTTAAGCATCGCTACAGAGAGACAATCTCGCCGTAGTCAATTCCTTGAATTTGTTATAAGCAACAAGTCGAGCTTTATGGATAAAACATTTTTATCCTTATCAGTTTATTGTTCCATTAATTCGTTAGGCTTCAAGCTTCTGAAGGGTTTATCAAGATCTAATCTTGAATTATTTATATGGAGACTATCTCGGATTATATTGGGATTTAGCCAATTCTGGAGTCAGGGCCCATCAACGCTTCCTTGTGTATCGTAGGTATACTGTTGTCTAACAACAATATCTCGCTTGCGCACCTGAGAGGTTTGCATGAGTCTTGCCTACGTGGTTCAGCTGCAAGTTCAACCGAAGTCCATACATTTTATTGTAGATACTTCCGTATCAGTTGCAGTAGAAAACTTTGGAATTACTTCCAAGGTTTCTTTCCTTTGACCTGATGATGAAGATACTGTTATCTCGTCGAGTTGCACTATCCTCCCACTCACCTTTTTGCAAGAAACATTTTCTTCAAAATCACATTGTTCTTTGTGGCAAACATTTTTACCTCGGTACAGTGAGGGAGGAATACCCAATAAATTAGGATAACCTACAAAGTAGCACTTGTCTGATTTGGAATAGGTTTGTAAATGTTTTACACAAGCCCCATATTCCAAATGTTAAGAAAAGATATAACATGGTTGGAAGTACCATACCATGGCGTCATTTCAACAGATCTGATGGCGCTCTTTTCAGTGTAAAAGCCGCAGTCTCTAAAGCATTACTTTAAAAGGGATAATGGCAAATTGATGTATGTCATCTTTGATCTTACCATGTCATAAATGGTTTGATTACATCTTCACAGACATTCCACTCACAGTGGTGTTCCGGGAGGTGTAAGTTATGAAACCTTTTTCACAACTCATCAGACATTCGCTAAACTTGTAACTCAAATATTCCTTTCCGCAATCTAATTGCAGAAACATAATTTTCTTGTTACAATAATTCCTACTTCATTTTGAAAACCTAATGAATGATTTCAAAAGATCCAGACTTACGTCTCATCAAGTAAATATCCATATATCTACTTGAGTCATTTCTGAAGATAGACAAATCCACTACTAGCAACAACATTTATCGGACTACGCACATCATAATGTATGATCACCAATAAGTTCATTGCTCGTTCCTCATGGCCTGTGAACGGTATTTCTGTCACTTCACTTTTCGGAGGAAAGTTGCAAGTGTCAGATGATTCATAATCAAATGACTTCAAAATCCATCATTATGGAATTTCTCCATGTGGGTTTCTCCAATGTGACCAAATGTAGTGCCACACATGTGTGGTATTCTTTTAGTCTTGCGACATTTAGCGTCAGTGTTATGGATGTATCAGGTTACCATCAATATTCATAACATACATCCCATCCCTGATGGAAGTATGGCCCTTATGTTATTCATAATGCTGAACAACAATTGTTCTTTTATGAACAACACTCTTGCAACAAACATTATGCAAATGGGCTAGAGTGTGTAAAACTCTAAAATGAATTATGAAAGTAAATACAGAGGTAATGTATTATTATCAATATTCATAACATACATCTCATTCATAATGAAAGTATGGCCCTTATGTTATTCATAACACCGAACATCAAAAGTTCTCTTATGAACAACCTTCTTGCAAGATACCTTATGCAATGGGCTAGAGTGTGTAAAACTCTAAATGAATTATGAAAATAAATACAGACGGGAATACACCGATGGAAGGTATAGTAATATTTACTATATTCCCAGCGCGTATCTAAACCTCACTCCGGCAAGTCTTTTAGGCCGTAGTAGTTCTTGCATCGAGTCGCAACAGAATGCAATCGAGCGGGTATCTTTGTGATCAACTCACAATACCCAAGAATTACGGACTAACAATTTAATCATAATTCCCAAGAACTATTTCTTTGACCAGCCTTCTATACATTAATAACTTGTATGACATTCATACATGAGCTGGATATTCCAGTCTTCTTTCTTTTTGCCTTTATACTTCTAACAGTTTAACTTTCAGTATTTCTCCTACTCTTAGAAGAAGCACCCAACTTAAGAGTGGCGTTAGCCCCGGACTTCCTAGGTGTGTAAGTCATACTAACACCCTTTGGACATTTCCTTTCTCTTTAAGTTGTCGTTTTATTCACCTTCATTACATGACAGGCGTTCTTCTGGATCCCTCTCTGTATAAGTCTAATGCATAGTAAACACTTTTACTAATAGTTTGCAAAACAAACATTGATTTGGATATCCCATATCTTCTAGCCTTTGTTTGTATCTGAAACTAATTTTCAGTTCCATAAATATCACATAGCTATCCCAAACTTTTGAAGTTCGGGTCTCATGGAAGCAAACATATTGCACTTGACCGTAATGGAATTCTAGCTTTTGGATCGAAGGATGAGAGTCACATCATCCATAGCATTAGCGGGAGAATACCAAAATCATGCGATAGGACAAAATCCTTCTCGGCACTTTTGAGGACAATCCTCACATTACGTTACCAACCATAAAGTTTTAACCAGATATTTAATAGCTATTCAATTTTAATAGGGAAGGTGGAAACGCGAGCCATTATTCTACAACTATTATGCAAATTTCACTTAGACAATGTTCATAATTAATTGCACAGAGAATTAAACAAGTTAATTCTACAGTGCGCTCCCACTCAAATCAATATCTCTCATAATTGATTGTGAGTGATACAAGACCCGCATTTCAATTCAACGCCATTGATGTGGACATCACTGATGACAAGAATTTCAATTGGTAGGCAAACTTGCCGATCACATCTCTATGTGACTCTTGTTCATCTTTCGATGCATGTGTTCCGAGCTCAGGATGATCCTGCCATGAATGTCAAGACAACCAAGTGATCTCGCTGCGAGGTCTGACCTCACCCGCCTTACACCCGTACAATCATTTGTACGCATGTGGACAAGGTGCACCCCGAAAGGAAAGATGTTGTGACGGTGCTACACTTGGGAGAACACTAACTACTTGATATTTTAAGTGAGGGATCACCCTAATAAAAAGCGACTATCGTGCAATCAAGAAGGGTGCATCATAAGGGATAAACATCTCAGGTAATTCATAATAGCATGATATGGTATAGCCCTTTCTAACAGAGAAGTCTTTAATTTCTTCGTCTTCGGCATTTGCGTCGGTGTTCACCTTCGCGAAGATTGCCACCACCTTGTCGATGCACCAGATAATATTGCTATCTCTATGGCTAATAAAATAAGTGCATTACTTAAGGTTGACATGCAGGTCATTAAAGTGACAATCATATGGCTCCAGCCATCATGCCGAATCATGACTCGCAGGTCATGTTAATTTTACATCATATAGTCATCTCATACATAATCAAATTAATATGACAACTGCTATACCACATCACATGCACATCCTGCAAAACCAAGTTAGACGCCTCTAATCGTTTTATGCAAGATTTTATTTTACGTGGCATTTAAGGTTTCAACTAAACCGCAGCTACCAACGTTTATCATCAAGCATGATTATTCAAGTCGCTAGATTAACTTTGCGGGGTGTATGAAACACGAGATAAAAAAATCTTGAGCCCCATACTGAACTTCATCATACGCATGACCCCCGTGCAGATCATATCTGCATTGCCCTTTCGTCTGCGAAATTTCATCTTTGTTTTTAACTATGGTGGAATTCAATGAACTGTTAGCACTTCATTGATCAATCAGGATCGCGGATTGCCAGAACTTTGAAACTCCACCATGCCGTTATCAAGATCAGAAATACGCAAATTTCAGGGAAGCAACAAGAACATTGGGTAACAGATTTCATCTGCTACCCGCACAAATAATTTTCAGTAATAGAACTCATCTACTACAAATTATATTGTGTAACACCCATACATCTCTATGTATTCTAGATCGTAACCTGCATCTACGCATAGCACGGCTCATGATGCCACTGTAGGGGAACACAGCAGAAAACAAAAATTTCCGAAACTGCGAGCATGCCCAGGATCACTATGGAGATGCATACAGGGTTTGATCTGATCGTTACCGACTCGTAGCGCAGCGGAAGTAGAGTCGATGTTGATCGTCGGTGCAGATCCCCATAGCTAGGATTTGCAACCTCCCAACCGCGAGGATGTACTCCCTCGTCAGCCCCTTGAACAGCCCTTCGGGAGGCGGTCGGACAGTCCCCCGGACGGTGTCACGGACAGCCCTTCGGGAGGCACTCACAGAAACTCGGACGGTCACTCGGACAGCCCTTCGGGAGGCACTCTCGAACAGCCCATCAGGCAAAAAGATCTAACCTACGACCTCTCTATGGGGTTGCACACATACGGTGTCATCTATCCAGCAGGGCTTCGCCGTCCAGAACTAGTTCCCACCGGAACCCAGACAACCTTTCGGCTCTACGAAACTATTTCGTGTGAGGGAGAGAAGAAGCCAGATCATTGCATGGCATAATGTATGAGAGAAAGGAGTGATTTTGGGCAGCCCCCTCCACCACTATTTATAGGCCAAGCCCAAGGGGTAGGGGACCAAAATGCCCTCAAAGGTGGCTTCTCCAAGAAACCACCAAAAAGTGCTTTTCACTATTCACGGAAACATTTTTCCGCAACCGTTAAATCCGAAAATATTTATGTAGGTCTTAGAATAATTCTAGTACCCACTAAAATAATTTTGGATGCGTTCCAAAACAATTCCGGATTAGAGATTTTCATCTGCGAAAAGCAACCAAACCGGTTCCGGCAGCTCCGGAACATTTCCGGGTTTTTTCTCCGGAAAAATCCCAGAAGTTCCCACAACAATTCTGGCACCCTCCAAGAATTTCCAGGCATGTGCCGAGACCAATTTGACCCAATGATATACCCTGAAACAACTTTTCAGTTTTAACGAAACTATTCCGGTGTTCTCTCTCCAGAAATTTTCCCTTGTCTTCGAAACTTTTCCGGTGACTTTCTCTCAGACTCCCTGCCTAGAATTCAGCAGATAGATGACCCTTAAGCGTGTGACCCTATAGGTTCGGTGAAGTATTGACATGACCGGAACACTTTCCGATCAATGATCAACATTGGAGCCGTGGACACCCATATTGACCCTATACCCACACCAATAAATATTCGAGTGAACCTCCAGTTGCCGTGTGCTATTCCTGTTGCTTCGCGATATGTTACAAACACCCGAGGTGAGATTTATTGGCATCCGCATGGATCAACACTTGTCCACAATGCCAGTGACCTCGTTACCGAGTTTGTTCTCTTTTCTCGTTTCCATGTTGCGGCATCCCTGTGATCAAATCACAATTTGTCTGGCCAGACGATGATGGATACCGTAACACCGAGAGGGCCCAGAGATATCTCTCCATCATCGGAGGAGCAAATCCCGATCTTGAGCTATCAAGTCCCTTGTCATACTTTCCCATGAACCCGTAAGCCGCCGTAATAGCCACCCAATTACGGATGACGTTTAACAAACCCCAAAGTTTATGAATCAAGCATGAAGGAACTCGATACTCTCATGGTCTAAGAAATTATGCAAACTTTAACTTTCTCTGTGTTATTAACCATTAACTTGTAATGAATGTATCTCATAGCATAACATCAATCGGGCCGATTGAACACAAGTGTTCTCCTAACATTGTGCCCTCAAAGTTGCCGGCATAGTCATGCCCATGATCAGGAAAACAGAACCATCATGCAACACTTGAGCCAGTCTTAGAGGCCAGACTAGGAATACATTTTACCGTTTATTATTCCACACGTGCATATGAGTCTTCCTCCGAGCCTCGTGGTTATTGTAGACTCGAGAACCATAGCAGTTATAGCATGGAACATAAACATAATTATTAACATGGAGATAAACAATAACATTTATTATTCCCTCTAGGGCATATCTCCTACACGACGGAGCCTACTACTACGTGGAGACCGGTGACCAGGAATAATTCGGAGGTTCCCAGGCAGGAGGCCTGCGCCTTTTCGATCTAGTGTCGCTGTTTTGCTCAGCCTTCTTAAGGCAAACTTGTTTACTCTTTATGTCTGTACTCAGATGATGTTGCTTCCGCTAACGCTTGTACTCGAGCTTATGTATTCGAGCCATCTGGCTTGTAATATAAAGCTTGTATGACTTTTAATTTTTGTCTAGAGTTGTGTTGTGATATCTTCCCATGAGTCTCTGATCTTGATCGTGTGCATTTGCGTGTATGATTAATGCACGGTCGAGGCAGGGGCGTCACAATATTCATATCATTCTCATGGTCTAGCAAATATTGTTCTAAAGGATCAGTAGGAGGCACAGTAATAGAAGAAAGACCAATAATTTCATCCTTATTAGGTAATTCTTTATCATGAGGTTGTCTACGAAACTTAGAGAAATTAAACTCATGAGACATCTCACCAAAATTAACACTGACAATTTCTTTAGTGCAATCAATCTTGGCATTAACTGTATTCAAGAAAGGTCTACCAAATATAATGGGGCAAAAATCAGCTTGTGGTGATCCAAGAACAAGAAAATCAGTAGGATATTTGATCTTACCACACAAGACTTCAACATCTCTAACAATCCCAAGTGGTGAAATAGTATCTCTATTTGCAAGCTTAATAGTAACATCAATATCTTCAATCTCAACAGGTGCAATATCATTCATGACTTCTTGATAGTGAATAACACTCACACTAGCACCAATATCACATAAACCATGATAGCAATGATCTCCAATTTTAACAGAAATAACAGGCATGCCAATTACAGGTTTGTTTTTATCTTTAGTGTCTGGCTTAGCAATTCTAGTTGCTTCATCACAAAAATATATGACATGTCCATCAATATTATCAACCAAAAGATCTTTAACCATTGCAATATTAGGTTCAACTTTAATTTGTTCAGAAGGTCTAGGTGCTCTAATATTACTTTTATTAACCACAGTCGAAGCTTTAGCATGTTCCTTAATCCTAACAGGGAAAGGAGGTTTCTCAATATAAACAGTAGACACAACTGGATCAACATGGTAAACAATTGTTTCTTCTTTAACACTAACAATTTCTTCATTCAATTCAATAGGTGGATGATATTTAAACAATTTCTCCTTAGGGAGATCAACATGAGCAGCAAAAGATTCACAAAAGGTAGCTACTATCTCAGAGTCAAGTCCATATTTAGTACTAAACTTATGGAAAGCATCGGTTTCCATAAAAGATTTAACACAATCAAACTCAAGATTTATACCTGACTCATTACCTTTGTCGATTTCCCAATCTTCAGAGTTATGTTTAATTCTTTCCAGAAGATCCCATTTGAATTCAATAGTTCTCTTCATAAAGGAACCAGCAGAAGAAGTATCGAGCATTGATTGATCATTATGAGAAAGCCGAACATAAAAGTTTTGAAGAATTATTTCTCTTGAGAGCTCATGATTGGGGCATGTGTGCAACATATACTTAAGCCTCCCCCAAGCTTGAGTGATACGTTCTCCTTCACGGAGCACTGATGTCTACTACACAACTTTATTATTGTAGACTCTGTTGGGCCTCCAAGCGCAGAGTTTTGTAGGACATCAGCAAATTTCCCTCAAGTGGATGACCTAAGGTTTATCAATCCATGGGAGGTGTAGGATGAAGATGGTCTCTCTCAAACAACCCTGCAATCTCTTGTGCCCCAACACACCCAATACAATGGTAAACTGTATAGGTGCACTAGTTCGGCGAAGAGATGGTGATACAAGTGTAGTATGGATAGTAGATATAGGTTTTTGTAATCTGAAATAATAAAAATAGCAAGGTAGCAATTGGTAAAAGTGAGCACAAACGGTATTGCAATGCTTAGAAACAAGGCCTAGGTTTCATACTTTCACTAGTGCAATCTCTCAACAATGCTAACATAATTAAATCATATAACCATCCCTCAACATGCGACAAAAGAATCACTCCAAAGTTCCAATCAATAGCGGGGAACATAAGATGAAATTGTTGTAGGTAGCAAAACCACCTCAAAGTTATCTTTCTGATCAATCTATTGAGCCATCCCTATAAGTGTCACAAACATCCCTAGAGTTCGTACTAGAATAACACCATATGATACACATCAATCAACTCTAATGTCACCTAGATACTCCAATGTCACCACAACTACCCATGAGTCAATTATTGGATATGCATCAAACAATTTCAGATTCATAATATTCAATCCAACACAAAGCACTTCAAAGAGTACCCCAAAGTTTCTACCGGAGAAAGTAGGATGAAAACATGTATCAACCTATGTGCCTAGATTACCCAATGTCACCACGGGAATCCACAAGTTGATTACCAAAACATATATCAAGTGACTCAATAGAGTACCCCATTGTCACCACGGGTATCCACATGCAAGACATACATCAAGTGATCTCAAATCCAATATTCAATCCGATAATAATGAAATCTCAAGGGGCAAGACTCAATTCATCACAAGAAGATAGAGAGGGAAGAACACCATATGATCCAACTATATTAACAAAGCCCATGGTACATCAAGATCGTACCAAATCAAGATCACAAGAGAGAGATCAAACACATAGCTACTAGTACATACCCTCAGCCCGGGGTGAACTACTCCCTCCTCGTCATGGAGACCTCCAGGATGATGAAGATGGCTTCCGGTGATGGTTTCCCCCTCCGGCAGGATGCCAGAAAAGGCCTCCAGATGAGATCGCTTCTGAACAGAGGCTTGCGGCGGCGGCGTGGGAGTTCTAGGTTTCTTTCTGGGGGTTTCCTGATTTATAAGAATTTTCAGCGTTGGTTTCACGCCAATCGGAGTTACGTGGGACCCACAAGCTCAGACGCCCCTCCCTACCCCCAGGGCGCGGCGGGTGAGCTCGTGACTCCCTCGTGGGTCTTCTGGTCCTTCCTCGAAGCTTCGGGGGTCTCTTATGTTCCAAAAAAATCACCGTAAATTTTCGTGGCATTTGGACTTCGTTTTGTATGGATTTTCTGGAAAACCAAAAACATGCAGAAAACAACAACTGGCACTGGGCACTAGGTTAATAGGTTAGTTCATGAAAATCATATAAAAGTGCACCAAAACCATATAAAATTGTTGTAAACATGGCTTGAATACTTCATAAATTATAGATACATTGGAGACGTATCAGCATCCCCAGGCTTAATTACTGCTCGTCCTCGAGTAGGTAAATGATAAAAGAAATAATTTATGAGGTGTGAATGCTAGCATAGTGCATAAGTTTGATCAATGGTAATTTTAATCACTTTTTCTAGCCTCATAAACAGCAACTCTTTCTCATAAAACTTCTCATGATCAAGTAGCAAGCTATTCACATGTTAAAGTATAGACCATAAACTTTCTTGAAAACTGACAAACTATGATCATCAAACAATTACAATTCATCTTATTTTCATGAAGGGTCTATGTAAGAGCTTTGATTTAGCAAATTCCACATACTCAACTATCATTTAGTCTTCCATGATTGCTGACACTCAAAGCATATTTCTAGAACAAGCTGTTTCAATCAGACACAGAGGAAGATAGGGGCTTAATGTTTCGCCTCCCAACTTATTTATCTCAGGATAATGTCAACAATAATAACTTGTGATTACCTATATTCAACTGGATATATGTGCCTGGATCATTCCCTACCACATGATGCTTCCCAAGTGGAGAATAATTGAGGTTGAAATGAGAATGAATACTATTGACTCTTGCATAAAAGTAAAAGATAGGCCCTTCACAGAGGGAAGCAGAGGTTGTCATGCGCTTTTGATTTTTGGATGTGCAAACTCTTAATGTACAGGAACGTCACTTTATATTGCCCCTTGTGATAGTAACCTTTATTATGCAGTCTGTCGCTTTTATTTCTTTACCGTCACAAGTTCGTACAAAGCTTATTTTCCCTTGCAATAAAAGACCATACATATTTAGGAGCAATTTTTATTGCTTTTTGCACCGATGACAACTTACTTGAAGGATCTTATTCAATCCATAGGTAGATATGGTGGACTCTCATAACAAGAAACTGGGTTTAAGGGTTTTTGGATGCACAAGTAGTATTTCTACTTAGTACGAAATTTTGGCTAGCAAAATATTATGAGCAAGCACCACATGTTAGAGGATCCATGACAATATAACTTCTATGTGAATATAAACAAATATAACCCATTACGTTGTCTTCTAGTCCAACACCAACTACTTGATCAAGCTTGAAAATAATTAATGGGGGCTCACAATCATAGAAGATGTCCAAGATAGTATATTTATATGTGAAATCTCTCTTGCTTCAATATTCTTTCATGAATTATTCAAGTGACCAATGTTGTGTTTGCTAACTTTCAATAAATTTTACCACTTATACTTCTTATATGTGAAGTCACTACTCCCCATGGGACAAGCATATGAAGCACATATAATTTCAACTTTATGATATTCAATTCATTCAACAATTTACTCTTAGGATATATGTGAAGCACAAGAGTGAATGATAAACTACTCCAAAAGATATAAGTGAAGATCAATGAGTAGTCAAACAATTAAGTAGCTATGTAAAGACTCTCTCCCAATCAAAACTTTCAGACCTAATAATTTTATTAAATAGCAAACAAAAATAAAAAGGCACTCCAAGAATAGCACACATCATGTGAACAAATAAAAACTTAGGAACAACCGAGACTAACTGATAGTTGTTGATGAAGAAAGATGGGATGCCTACCGGGGCATCCCCAAGCTTAGTTGCTTGAGACTTCTTGGAATATTATCTTGGGGAGCCTTGGGCATCCCCAAGCTTGAGCTCTTGTGTCTCCTTAATTCCTATCATATCACGGCTTCTCGTAAGTCTTAAAAACTTCATCCACACAAAACTCAACAAGAACTCGTGAGATCAGTTAGTACAAATCAATTCAAAACCTTAACATTCTCTACTGTAGAAAATTACTAAAATTATAATTAAACATAGAATACTAAATGTATTTCCTTATTTAATACTCCCATTCCCTAATAGAAACATTAAACAAGCAAACATATGCAAACAATGCAACTATAACCGCAATCTGTCTAAACAGAACAGTCTGTAAAGGGGGAATAAAAATTCATACTTCCCTAAATCCAAAACTTCTGAAAAATTACCACGTGATAGAGAACTCATGCATGCTTAATTTTTAAAAATTTCAGATTTTTATCATGTTCTGAATATTCTGGACATAACAGAAAACTTTCTGTTTTCAAACAGCAACTCATAAACTTGCAAACTGAGCATGGTAAAGGCTATACTTGGCATTTTATTGAAATAAAAGATACAAAAATGATTCTAAGTACCAGAAAGCAAATCCAAATAAAATAAAATGATGCACCAAGAAAAACACATATTATGTGACGAATAAAAATATAGCTCCAAGTGAGGTATACCAATAGTGTTGAAGGCGAAAGAGGGGATGCCTTCCGGAGCATTCCGAAGCTTGGACGCTTGAGTCTTCCTTGAATATTACCTTGGGGTGCCTTGGGCATCCCCAAGCTTAAGATCTTGCCGCTCCTTATTCTCCTCATATCGTTGTCTCACCCAAAACTTGAAAACTTCAATCACGTGAAACTTAACAGAACTTTGTGAGATTGGTTAGTATAATAAAAATAAATCATTCACTTTGGTAATGTCAAGACAAGATTTATAAATGTTCTCATATAATTCCTACTGTATTATATCATTTACACAATTTATATTACTCAACATAAGCTATGGAAACACTAAAACAAGCAAACTATGCAATAAAAACAGAATCTATCAAAAACAGGATAGTTTGTAAACAACGAATTAATATCCATACTTCTGTATCTCCCAAAATTCTGAAAAATTTGAACAATGTAAAAACTTTTGATAGAAGTACTGTGTAAAAATTTCAGAATTTTCCCACGCTCCAGTACAGAATGTAAAATCGCGCACTGGACGCTAAACTTTCTGTTTTTGCACAAAACCAAATAAACAATCATCCACATCAACCTAAAGGCTTTACTTGGTACTTTATTGATATAAAAGACACAAAACATGATTACTACAGTATATTAATCATGCTAACACACAAAAACAGTAGGTATAAATATTGGGTTGCCTCCCAACAAGCGCTTTTCTTTAATGCCTTTTAGCTAGGCATCGGTAATTTTGATGATGCTCTCATAAAAGTAAAGAATTGAAACATAAAGAGAGCATCATGAATCATGTAGCAAACACATTTAAGCCTAACCCACTTCCTATGCATTGGCATTTTATAATGAAACAATTTATTGTAGTAAGAATCAACTAGCATAGGAAGGCAAAACAAGCATGACTTCAAAACTTTCAACACATAGAGAGAAAAGTTGATGTTGTTGAAATATATATAAGAATATCTTCCTCTCTCATAATAATTTTCAGTAGCATCATGAATGAATTCAACAATATAACTATCACATAAAGCATTCTTTTCATGATCCACAAGGATAGAAATTTTATTACTCTCCACATAAGAAAATTTCTTCTAATCAATAATAGTGGGAGCAAACTCAACAAAATAACTATCATATGAAACTTGATTGACATAATTAATTTGAGCATTAAAATCATGATGACAAATTTCATGGTTATCATTATTATTTATATTATAAGTGTCATCACAATAATCATCATAGATAGAAATTTGTTGTCATAATCAATTCAAACCTCTTCCAAAATAGTGGAATCATCATTAAATAAAGTTGTGACCTCTCCAAATCCACTTTCATAATTACTGCCATAAGATTCAACACCCTCCAAAATAGTGGGATCATTAGTACCTAGAGTTGACACTCTTCCAAACCCACTTTCATCAATATAATCATCATAAATAGGAGGCATGCTTTCATCATAACAAATTTGCTCATCAAAACTTGGGGGCTAAAAATATCATCTTCATCAAACATAGCATCCCCAAGCTTCGCTTTGCATATCATTAGCATCATGGATATTCAAAGAATTCATACTAGCAACATTGCAATCATGCTTATCATTCAAAGGACTCACATTGAACATTTCATTAAATTATTCTTCTACAATCTTAGCACAATTTTCTGATCCATCATTTTCAAGAAAGACATCATAAAGGTAAAGCATTTGATGCAACTTCAATTCCATTTTTTTGTATTTTTTTTATAAACCAAACTAGTGATAAACAAGAAACTAAAAGATTCAATTGCAAGATCTAAAGATATACCTTCAAGCACTCGCCTCCCCGGCAACGGCGCCAGAAAAGAGCTTGATGTCTTCTACACAACTTTATTCTTGTAGACTCTGTTGGGCCTCCAAGCGCAGAGTTTTCTAGGACAGCAGCAAATTTCCCTCAAGTGGATGACCTAAGGTCTATCAATCCGTGGGAGGTGTAGGATGAAGATGGTCTCTCTCAAACAACCCTGCAATTGACTACAAGAAATATCTTGTGTCCCCAACACACCCAATACAATGGTAAATTGTATAGATGCACTAGTTCGGCGAAGAGATGGTGATACAAGTGTAGTATGGATAGTAGGTATAGGTTTTTGTAATCTGAAATAATAAAAACAGCAAAGTAGCAAGTGGTAAAAGTGAGCACAAACGGTATTGCAATGCTTAGAAACAAGGCCTAGGGTTCATACTTTCACTAGTGCAATCTCTCAACAGTGCTAACATAATTGAATCATATAATCATCCCTCAACATGAGACAAAGAATCACTCCAAAGTTCCTATCAATAGCGGAGAACATAATATAAAATTGTTGTAGGTAGCAAAACCACCTCAAAGTTATCTTTCCGATCAATCTATTGAGTCATCCCTATAAGTGTCACAAACAGCCCTAGAGTTCGTACTAGAATAACACCATATGATACACATCAATCAACACTAATGTCACCACAAGTATCCATGAGTCAATTATTCGATATGCATCAAACAATTTCAAATTCATAATATTCAATCCAACACAAAAAGCACTTCAAAGAGTACCCCAAAGTTTCTACCGGAGAAAGTAGGATGAAAACGTGTATCAACCTGTGTGCCTAGATTACCCCAATGTCACCACGGGAATCCGCAAGTTGATTACCAAAACATATATCAAGTGACTCAATAGAATACCCCATTGTCACCAAGGGTATCCACATGCAAGACATACATCAAGTGATCTCATATCCAATATTCAATCTGATAATAATGAAACCTCAAATGGCAAGACTCAATTCATCACAAGAAGATAGAGAGGGAAGAACACCATATGATCCAACTATAATAACAAAGCCCATGGTACATCAAGATCATGCCAACTCAATATCACGAGGGAGAGAGAGAGAGAGAGAGAGATCAAACACATAGCTACTGGTACATACCCTCAACCCCGGGGGTGAACTACTCCTTCCTCGTCATGGAGACCGCCGGGATGATGAAGATGGCCTCCGATGATGGTTTCCCCCTTCGACAGGATGCCGGAAAAGGCCTCCAGATGAGATCGCTTTGGAATAGAGGCTTGCGGCGGCGGCGTGGGAGTTGTAAGTTTCTTTCTGGGGGTTTCCTGATTTATAAGAATTTTCAGCGTTGGTTTCACGCCAATCGGAGTTTCATTGGACCCACGAGCTCAGACGCCCCTCCCTACCCCCCCTGGGCGCGGCGGGTGAGCTCGTGACTCCCTCGTGGGTCTTCTAGTCCTTCCTCAAAGCTTCAGGGGTCTCTTATGTTCCAAAAAAAATCACTGTAAATTTTCGTGGCATTTGGACTTCGTTTGGCATGGATTTTCTGGAAAACCAAAAACATGCAGAAAACAGCAACTGGCACTGGGCACTAGGTTAATAGGTTAGTTCATGAAAATCATATAAAAGTGCACCAAAACCATATAATTTTTTTGTAAACATGGCATGAATACTTCATAAATTATAGATACGTTGGAGACGTATCAGTGACGAAGCCACATTTACACCTGTACACGTGCATATAGTAGCAGGGCCATGGCACCAGCGAGAAGCTGAAGCACCATGTTAGAGATACAACACAGATTTTTGGCATAATCTTGTTCACACTTCAACTAAGTTCCTCTAGGCAATTTAATCCACAAGTGCTATTAAGTCTATCAAAATTAACAACATGGGGTTGAGCATTTCTAACCTCATCTTCTCTACCATTTTTCTCAACACCCAAGTCTTCGAAGACATTCTCTTGTGCATGGTTATCTTAGTTAAGATTATTTTCTTTTAAAAACAGTCCCATGGCAAGTCTTGGTTATCTAGATTAAACAGAACAAAGGCTACAAAATTATTTCAGCTACTAGAACAAAACCTTTGTTTTAATCATCAAGACTTACTCCCTCCTACACACATCACACATACTACTACTACATCTATTCTAAGCATTTCAAGTGCAAAAGACGACAGTCATAGGACATACCTTCACGGTCATGAATGTACACACTTCTCTTCCTTAAGCTTGCATTCCTCGTTGTCCGGCATAGATCAACTCCTCTGAAATAAACAAGAATGGAAACGAACTCCGAGGGGCAAAAAGAAAAGAGCAAAGCAAAACTTATTCTCTTTTTGGTTTTTTTGGGTTTTTTGAAAACTAACTTGCAAACGAAAAATCACAACGACAAAAAGAAAAACGAAAGCAAATAAAAAGCAAAGTGTCGGAAAAAACAAACACGGGTGTTTTGAAGCTCAATGAGCTGAAGTACAACCTCATTACAACTTATAAATAAATACCACCACATCTTGATGTAGACGTGGTAGTGACCTCCCCCAAGCTTAAGATTTTGCAAGCCCAAACCGGTGAGATCATTGTGGCGGCTAGTCAGGAGCCCATCCTTGGCTCCATTTGGAGAAGCTGGTGTTCATGTAGGCGGACGTGTCTCGAAGGGACTCGGCGAGGTTGCTCGTATCATTGATAGAGGCATGAAGACTGTAGAGGTCTGTGTAGGTAGTGTAGGCTTCTTGTTGTGGCTGCTCCTCTTGGGGCTGCTCCTCTTCATCGTCGGTGGCGAGATCTTCTTCATCAACTTGCTCAGGTTCAGCACCATCTTGGTCAAAAGCTGCATCTCCTTCCTGTGGCACATAATGCAATTGTGCATTTTCTATGGAGCAACGGTTAGGCATAGGAGTGGGTAGTACATACCCAACTCCAGGAATTTGAATGCAATGACGACCTCGGTGAACCACTACCATTGAAGCACTAGATAAAACTCGAATATTAACAAGGTTCTTACCGACAATGGGGTGGAGATGACTGTAGTCGAGGCCAAGGGAGTTGGCCAGCATGGTGATCACTCCTCCACACGCGATATCTCCTTGTGCATGATTTACTTGGTGCGCAAGGTGCATCAAGAGTATTGCCCCTAGATTGGGCGAATAATTGACAGCAAGGTTAGCTGCTTTCCCGAGAACTAGCATATTCTCATCATTTACCTTAGAAACTTCTCCTTGTGCCTGCAACGAGTAAGTGATAACATAATAGAAATAACGTATAGTAGAAATTTCAATGCAACTGGCCCTATGTTTGGGACCTTGGTAACTCATCCTATTAAAGGATTGCCTCAGGTGCAGTTTAAGATAATCATAAACATGGTGTATGTCACCGTGATTGTTGGTAAAGCCAAAATGAGTGCACCACTCATTAAGAGTCATGCTAAAATCTTGGTCCAAGAGACGGAAAGTGATCCGCTCCTCCTCATATGGATTTGGCATAAGACCAACACTATGCGAGAGAGTACTAAGAAACTCAAGCGTCTAACGTTCATATGTATCACATCCTTGGTAAACAAAATGACACAACCCGGCATTATCACAAAGCAAATTAAAATCGTTACCGATGCCCAACTTGGCTATGGTGGACTCGCAAGGCCACTTGGTGGTCTTCATCTTCCTTGCATGAAGCTTCTTGCATTTCCACAATGCTTCATGGTCGGTGAAGACGATCCCCTGCGTAAAAACTTGTTGCTGTTGTGCAGCGTTCGTGGATGAACCCGGTGCATCATCACGAATGGCACGGGTGGATCTCCTCATAAACATCTACAAAATAATTTTTCAGTCCAATACAATTAAACAATATTGATTCTACGGTAGTTACAACATCATACTCCTCTAAAAACATCAGCGAATCCAAGTCAAACTCAAAATTTAGATCAAAAATACACATACCATAGACATGGCAATGCTAGGCATGTAGAACATGGATTCGCGAAAAATAAGTTGGGGATCAGAGGAGAAACATATCGTAGATCACACCGAAGGATTTGAACTGAAATTGAACGAGTAGGGAGATCGGGCGAAGTTGTGGTAGGGTTTGGAGGAAGAATAAGAAAGAAAAGAGATGGTGGCGAAATACTTTCTTCCTCGGGCTTATTGTGGCCGCCAGAGCTCCATACGACCGGCCATACGAGTGGGACCGCTCGCATGGAAGGCCGTCATTCGCTCTGAAAACCAAATTCTATCTGTGCATACCTCATACGACCGTTGATGGACCGGCAGCGCCCGTATGGAATGACGTCAAACGCTCTGAACTTCTTTCTCTTCTGGTCGAGGGTGTCATACAACCGCCCATACGGGCGGGGGTGCCCGTATGAAACAACGTCAAATGCTCTGGACTTTCTCTTCGTTTCTGGGAAGAGTGCATAAGACCGTGCATACGAGCGCTTGCACTCGCATGATACGCCGTCGATCACTCTGTTGCCTCTTTATGTTTTCTGCTGGAACATCCAGGAAGCCATACGATCGTCATGGTCGCAAGTAAGGCCGTCTTTTGGTCTGTTTCTTTTGAAACTTCTCATTTGCTTATAATTCATGCGGGGTTAGTTCCAACATAATACATGGGCATATAACCAGTCATTCAAACGTCAATATCAAAGCCTTCATTAGAACAACTCTTTCAAACTCAACTTCTTTATCTAGAACTTCAATACTCTTTCTAAACAAAAACAAAACAAAACTTACTTTTCTACTTTATTTGCGTGGGTTGCCTCCCACAAAGTGCTTGTTTTCGGTCGGTTAGCTCGACCATAGTGAAGATCATGTAGGTGCAAATACACCGAGACCATAGCTTCTAGCATTGACAACAATGTCGTCTCCGGTGTAGGTCTTCATTTTCTTTTTCCTGGGGAAATGTCTCACAAAAGGATCTTTAGCAGGTAAGTCAAATCTTACATTTCCCTCAAACACATTTATCACAGCTTTAATAGTCCTTAGAAAAGGTCTACCGAGAATTATTGGAGCAATTGGATCTTCAGGCATATCAACTATCATGAGATCAATCATGACAGGGCAATCATTTATTTGAACTATAACACCATGCTTAATTCCTACTACTTGAGTAAAAGTGGAATTAGCCATATTCAATCTAATCTCAGTAGTAGCATAAGGACCTAGATTGAGACTATCATAAACAGACTTAGGGATAGTGGAAATACTAGCACCTAGATCACACAAAACATTGAATTTATTCAGACCAATCTCAATCTTTATAGTAGGCTCAAAAGCATCTTCTTGCTTAGCCGGTAACTTACTGTATAGCTTCTTTCTTTCATCATCTAACTCACGTACCTTGGCTGCTACATGACCAACAAAGTATTTATATGCCTCATCGTTGGATACCTCAGGTAACGGGTGTTTCATTGCTATCATCTTCACAAAATCTACAACAGTATAAGTATATTCTGGCACATGGCTTTTATCAAGCTCTTCTACCTTTTCTTCATTGCTTCTCATAATCTTGATGTCTTTAACCGGGTTAGGTTCCGGTTTACCTGCAAACTTGGCTAGGATTACAGTTTGGCTCTCTGCAATTTTAGCCACTTGTGCTTCCATATTCTTGGTTCTTCCATCAAGAATCTGCACATCATTAATTAGTCCAACAAACTTACCGGTCAACTGACCAAGTAAGTTACCATGATTCTTCAAAATATTTTTGAAGGTGTCATTCTGCTCATTTTGACAAGTAATAAAACTTTTCAAAGTATCTTCGAGAGTATTTCTATTGCTATTGCTAGCCCCATTAAAATTGTTGGGTGCTCCATTATTATTAGGATAAGGTAATCTAGGAGTATATCCATTATTTTTCCAGTTGGGATTATAGCTATTGTGAGCAATAAAATTCACATCATTAACTTCTTCATCAGAGAAGGCATTTACCTTCACCTCTTCTTTACCTTTCATGACGGAGATGAGTTCGTCCAACTTAGCTGTCAACTCTGTACTATTTTCTTCAACTGCATTAACCCTCTTGGTGGTGGATCTCTCAACATGCCATTGGGCATGATTCTCTTGCAAATCATCAAGCAGTTTTTTAACATCATCTATCCCGTAAACCTCCATTCTTCGTCACCCACTGCATCCACTGTTACATCAATGAATTTTTTTGTGATGTTACTCACATGGATGACCACCGATTGACACCATAGTAATAGCAATCCATCACTAGCTCCAACACTTTCTACTGTCTCCACCCGATCCATCTTCACCTTTTTCCTCAATAACTCTGCCCTAACTTTATTTAGATGCATCTCGGACAAGAAGATCACATCCGGCCCTCACTGCTTCTGGACATCCAAAAGCGCCCTCTATGCCGCGGTACTGGCCATACCACGGCAGTTCCAGCATAGAATTTTCATTGCGTCTGACGACCTCCCTCGAGAGGAGTCGCCGGTATATTGTTTGAAACAACACCACCATCACTCATGGACTTCAGTCTCTTTTGGTCATGGATCTTTTGGGGCGTACTGAGAAAAATTTTATCAACCTTCTCGCTCGATATATTCTCCAGTAGACTGACTTTGTCATTTACAAACCCCGGTGGCAGGGACACGCCACTAGTGTTTCAAACAACATTCCTGTCCAGGTCCATATCCTTCCCTTCCTCAGCATTCGGATCACCCGGAGCACCACGACCCCTTCCAAACCCCCTTCTCTGCCAAACATGCCTCCTCCTCAAGACATTCCCTTACCACCTCATGTTCTGCCAGTAGGGTCGTCAAAATTTACAAGCAACCAATCACCCCACTCACAATCTTCAGCCTTGTGGATCCCGTCACCGCATTCAAGCACTGTATGGCCAATCACTCCACAAAAGTCACAGAAATCTTGTAGTTGCTCATACTCTACGGGATACTTCTTACTCTCCTTCAAACTGAATGGAGCAAAGCGCACCAGAGGGGTATCCAACATCACAAATACCCTGGCTCTCGGGTACTTGGTTGGGTTGATGCGGCCCATGTTAACAATAACTTTGTCGGGGGAACACCCACTTTTTTGGCCATCTTCTCCACAATCTCAGTCTTCTTCATCATTCCATCTGGGATGCCTATTATCCTCGCCTAGACGGGAATCCGATCAAGTTTATATTTTTGGACATTTGTCAGCCCATCATATTCCTCCATCACAATGGCTGTGCTGGGGAATTTGGTGCAAATGATACTACTTCTAGATATTCATTTCTATGGGCGCCCGTGTGCTGGGGAAGTATCAGGCGTCCCCATGTGCTGTCCCACGGCGTGTCTGATGGTAACTTCACGTACGGTTCTCGGCCGCATCAGCGCCATCACCGTTCAGACTGAGTGTGGAATTCTACTGCTTTCGTATGCATGAATAGTCATCTGTCATTGGGTGTTTGTAGTTTCCAGCCATGTAGGGATATTTTCGAAAAGGGGCGTTTTATTATTTAAAAGATTTAAGCATTACATCCGGCCTCTGCATAACTAAGATGCACAAAACCAAACAATGTCCACTCACTCAAACGAAAAATAAAAAAGGCGAAAGAAACATGCAGAGTCCGTATAACGCCCAAAGCGCGCGGGGGGGGGGTGACGCCCCCGACTTAATCGTGCACTAATCATACACGCAAATGCACACACGGTAGGCGGGCCGGCCTGGCTGGGCTTCGGCCCAGTCGGGCCAGGGGGGCTTTTCTCTTTTCTTTTTCTTCTGCTTTTCTCTTTTATCTTTTTGTTTATTTTCTGTTTCGTAAATAGATTAGGTACTAAATAAGTTTAGTAAAATATATGACTTGGCCCAAATATTACAGTGCAATATTCTCTATCACCAGAAATTGGTTTGGCTAAATTATAATTTCATTTGTAACTTGTATTAAATAAAATGGCTTTAATTGTTGCTGTTTGCTACGGTTTTAGGTTGATAGAGTCATTTAACTAATTTATTAAATGTTGACTATATTTTTATAATTGCCTCGGAATTATTTGCAATATTATGAACATTTTAGTTTTCCAAATTGAACAACTTTTATTTTCACTTTTAATTTGAATTGCAATTTGAATTTGAAATTTAAAATGTGATATTATGCAAATGATGATCAGGCACTGTTCACATGATGACATGGCATTATCAAAGGTGATTACTGTTACTAATACATGGGGGTGTTACAATTCTCCTCCTCTACAAGAAATCTCATCCCGAGATTTAAGAGGTGGAGTAAGGGGGAAAAGGTTTGGTTACGAAATTCTAACGAGTCTTCTCGATCTTAGTTGCACTTCTCGAAGAGTTTCATCCATTATATTTGAAGTCTTCATTTCTCTGCACCATTTCTTCGTGATGAGGTTGTCGTTCTCCCTTCCGGATCTTCATCGTACTTACGAAAAGGATAAGGGGTAACTTGGCATCGATGGGGTTTCACAAGGGGAAATCAACAGGGGTTATCTCATGAATGAAACACACAGACATCTCTCGAGTTTCGGAAATTAGGGAATTCATCGAGAGCAATATAGATAGGTAGAAAAGTTTCAAATGGGTAGGCAATCGTTCGATGCCTAATCAGAAGTAAAAGGGGGTTCAGAGCAACGAGAATAGATATTGCGTCTGATACTAGAGTAGATCATCTCTAGGAAGGTGGCTCGTGAATTACATACGAAACCAAGTGCGAGGAATAACTTTGGGAACAGGGATGTATAAGAGAGTCAGGTTTCGATCCTGTGGAACTGTGGTGAGGGTGGATTAAGAGTAGGGAGGATGGTGACATCTTGCACGATCACGATAACAAGGCATGTCAGAGGATAGCTTGTCAGCTATGTCGGCAACAACGTCGGTTCCAAGGGCGGGGGACGAAGAGAACCATTTTCCTGCTCGTTGAAACGAGGTGGACCAATAGGCAAAGTTCTCGTCCACCGGTGTTACCGGAATGTCATCAACAATAGTAACAGGGTCATACTAACAGAGTTGTACACCGAGGTGTTTACATAAGCAGGGAATCATTACTGCCTAGATCATATAAATCACAAGAAAGGTTAAACAGACCAATGGAAAGGAAAATGTGATTATCAGGTTTAAACAAACCAATGGAAAGGAAAATGTGTCTATACACAAGTATTAGGAATATATCTTTCCCAAGGACAGGCAAAGAAGGATATCCATAACAGGACATCAAGTGCGTAACCTCTTAGATTAAAGGGGCAAGGAATTCATGATGTTACCCATACAACGGTGTTTGGATAATTGACCAAGAAACATTTAACATTGCGCTTCCAATGTTCTTGTTGATATTCAGGGTACCACAGTCATGCTTCGGGGTAGCTACAATATGATGCTCCAAGTAAGGTTTGGAGTTGAAGATCACAAGAAATACTCAAGGAGCAATTCCAGGGATAACACGAACTTAGGGTATAATCAAAAGATGCCCAAGTTTGGGTTGAAATGAAGGCAAGGATGTTGTCGATGACAACACAAATTAAATAGGGGCAAGGGTGGTATTACCCATTATGGATTCAAGCCACAAAGTACTAGGAGTACTGGACCATAGGATGGATTCGATTCACTTATCGGTGTTCTTGGTTGACAAACAACTCAGAAACCGTGGAATGACTAAGACGGTGAAAGGTATTACTCTACCAAGGATTTAAAAGAGATAGTGCAATGGCACGATATCCTCTAGATACCAGAGGGTAATACTCGAAGGTAGGTCAGAATAGAGGTTGGATAGGCGTAATGATCTGCAGAAGACAAGTGCTTTAACTTGTCTGGGAAAAGGAATGAAAGAAGAACAACATGGTCAGAACCATGATTGCAAGGGACCGATTCAAGGATACAAGATGAATTTATACCAAGGGGATAATTACTTTACGAGAAGCTTCTATGATAAGATCTACATCATGTCGATGGGCATCAACATAAATGTTCAAGGTCGACTCCCACTTCTTCAATGCATAACCTTCCATTCACCTCTTGCTTTCGATGAAGTTGCAAAGTTGAAAATTTATCTGACGAAACACTAGTAGAGTATAACTCATAGAAGTTTCCGGGTTCACACAGATTAGGGAAAACATAGGTTCAACCCACCGGGATATTTTAGAAACCTATACAACAAAATTATAAAAGCAACGGATACAAGCTCGAAAGCGGAGGGCTGACGACACGGAGCAGATGATACAATTCGCAAAAGGCCTTTTGTATCAGGGGAAATTCGTCAATGATTGAAAATACAAGGGAACTGTCGGTTAGAAACCCACCAAAAGATCAGGTGGTCCGTAAAGGATCTGATGTGAGTATCGGTACTCAACCAGAAGAGGAAAGAATACAAGCGTATGAATTATGATTTTCCAAATCAGGGAATCAGAAGTAGACGCTCTGATCAAAAGATGAGTAAGTTGAATAGAATTAGACGGACAATCAACCAAGGTTTGATTTACCGAGAAACAGCTCATGTTCGGAATGACGTCTGAGCCAGAAGGACAAATTCTTGGAATCAACTGATGATTGCGAACATTCGCAACATATTGAATCACAGGCTCAAAACGACAATGACAAAGGATGCCAACAAGATTACTAGACATATGGAATTAACCATAATGCAAGCAGGTAAGAGGAATCTCAAAAGTAGTAGGTTGCAGAGGATTTCCGGAAGATCGGATATCATTTCGAAGTTTATTGTGAATCATATGAACAACTGGGGATGAACGAATCCCAGATAAGTGTGAGGAATTATTCGCAAATGTAGTCATGCAACAAAGGACTGCAAGGCAGTAGGGACACAGGATCCTCGAAATACCGGAGAGTATTTCGATATGTTGGATGGAACAAGAGAGTAACTGGAATGAATATATGTATGACAAGTGTATGTAGTTATCCATCAGGATTTACCGGTGGTAGGGAATGGCCAAAGTGGTGGGCACATAGGGTCTCGGAAATTTATCGGAGAGTATCTTCGGGATCTTCTGGTGAAACAGGCGATCATTTGTATCGAGTGGCTCTCCGGGAGAATATGGTCACGAGATCCTAAAGTTAGAGTTAGTAAAATTATTTAACCCGAATAGAAGAGGATTCAGAGTCCCAGAGTATAGAAGATGAATAAAAGATCCTAATCCCATCCATTGGCGACGTGGGCCCGTAAGCCACACAGCCATGTTAGTAAAACAGTTTTTGGAAGACTAGACTCAACTTCGGCCAAGGAGTTGAAAAGGGGGGTTCCTACAGGCAGTCGGCTCTGATACCAACTTGTGACGCCCCCGACTTAATCGTGCACTAATCATACACGCAAATGCACACGATCAAGCCTAAGGACTCACGGGGAGATATCACAACACAACTATAAACACAAAATAAAATAATACAAGCTTTATATTACAAGCCAGGGGCCTCGAGGGCTCGAATACACAAGCTTGCGCAAACAAGCGTCAGCGAAAGCATCAGATATCTGAGTACAGATATAAAAGTAAAACAGATAGGCCTTGAACAGGCGGGGCAAAGCAACGACAACGATCGAAAGAGGCAAGGCCTCCTGCCTGGGAGCCTCCTAATCTACTCCTGGTCGTCGGCGGTCTCCACGTAGTAGGTTCCCCCGGGGCTCCTGGACTCCATCGTCTGATTTCATCAAGTGGGTATGGGGAAAAGAATAGCAAAGCAACCGTGAGTACTCATCCAAAGTACTCGCATGACTGACATCAGAACTATACTAAATGCATTGTATCAAAGGAATGGGGCTATATCTCTGGACTGAACTGCAGAATGCGGGAACAGAGGGGGAGAGGCCTAGCCTATCGAAGACTAGCATCTTGAAGCAATTCTTGCAGCATTAGAAGAGAGTAGAATATAGTAACATATATTAGTGGTTATATAGTAGCAGCGCCCTGAGATCCTTTCTCGACTGTCCCGCGAGAAAGTGATCCCGAGAGCAGTAGTATCAGTTTTATAAGCATCATCATCAGTTTGTAATTGTCATAGATCTGGATACAACTCCGAGCGTCCTGTTACCGTGGACACGGCTATTCGAATAGATTACTTCCCTGCAGGGGTGCACTACTGTTACCCAACACGCTCGATTAACTCTGGCCGGACACACTTTTATCGGGTCATGCCCGGCCTCGGCTGATCGACACATCGCAGCCCTACCTAGAGCTAAGCAGAGAGGTCCCCGCCGGTCTACATCCTAAGTGCGAAGGGGTCTTGGGTCATCGCCCTTTGCACTCTGGGTCGTTGTGCGCAGGGTTAGATCCAGGCACCACCTCTGTCATGGATGGCGCCGATCCTGCCGTGCCACAAGGCTGAACTGACCTCTGCCAAAGCCTTCGGCTGATACATACGGCGTAGAGGGCCCCATTATACCATTATCCCACGTGGTGGTAGTGCGTATAGGGCACGACGACCCACTCAGATCAAATACCCAGTTCCGTTAGGCGTATTTAGTAACTCGCAGAGACGATCAGAGTTTCTGTCGCTCCGACTTGGTGAAACATAACGCGCGGGTGCTCTTGGAGCCGACCCGTCTTTAATGATATTCACTCGCGGGCACCCTTGGGGCCAGCCCGACTTTAACATTGGGAGCTGTCGGGACTCAGGTCCATCTCTGACTGGATGGTACCACCAGCCCTTCAGCCCCGTAATAATAAAGGAATGTAGTAATGTATTCGTTTCCGCGATCCTCACCCAGAGGAATCACGACCCGGTAACAAGCCTGGCATACGGACAAGGGTGATGGGCCACCGATGAAGAAGTAGCACAGCTAAGTATTGCAGGACAACAGGTGGGGTATCAAATACAGACTACAAAACAGGCTATGCATTCGGAATAGGTGCTATCGGAATAGTAACAGGGCATTTCTAATGCAAGAATAAGAGAGAAGAGAGTGGGCGATATATGATGGTCAAGGAGGTTTTGCTTGCCTGGAAGCTCTGCTGAAGGTGGCTGGTCGTCGGCGGCGTCGTCGTAGACGGCGGTGTCGTCGGCGATCTCAGGGGCTATCGAGAGAGAAGGGGGAGAAGAAACAATGAATACACGGCAAAATGCAACAAAGATGCATGGCATGTCTAAATGCTGAGCAGAGGTGTTTTACTGCCTATTTAAATGCATTAGGTATTTTAGGAATTTAGTCGGATTTATTTTAATAAAGTCGGTCACTATTCATTTACTGAATTCAGTCAAAAGTTCCATGTTCATCTAGCTAGGAGTGTCAAACAGGCATTTTGATTGCTTATTCAGATTCTACACATTTTTTTAATCGTTTTACATATATAAATTATGTTAATCCGAATTACGGATTAAAAGATATGATTTTCTAAAGTCTTTATTCATTTCTGGAATTTTAAATCCAACATTATCCGAAACAGTGCTCTGCTGACGTCAGCATGACGTCAGCAGGCTGACAGGTGGGTCCCACTGTCATTTACTGTTTAGACTAATTATTAATTAATTAAGTTAATTAGGTTTAATTAGTTTTAATTAATAATTAGGCTAATTAATCAGAGTTAATTAAGTAATTAGTTAATTAACTAATTAATTAAATAATTAAGTATTTACTTTAAATCTTTATAATTATTTATAATTTATTTAATCTATTTATTTTTATTTACTACTTTCATTTTCTTTTTAAACATTTTTTTAATTATTTTTAAACAGTTCTAGGGTCCACTGGTCAGTGGCGGACCGGACATGTCCGGCCGTGTCCATCCGGCCATGTCCGCGCGGGCACACGAGGGACGCGGACATGTTCGCGCGCATAGTGCGCGCGCGCGGCGGGGCAGGGGGCCTGCCGTGGCCAGCGGCAGCGCGGCTGCGGCGACGGGGAGCAGCGGCAGGCGGAGCGTAGCTCGGACGGCAGCAGCAGCACGGCGGGGCAGCGGTGGCGGCGACGGGGGGCGGAGCAGGGGACGGCCACGGCAGCGGCGGCTGCGCGCGGGCGAGGCACAGAGCGGTGGGGGGCGCACGGGCGGCAGGCGAGCGGGGCCGCGACTACGGGCAAGGGCGGGCGCAGGCGAGGCAGGGCGTGCGGCGGCGACGGCGGGCGAATGCGGCGACAGAGAGGAGGAGGAAGGGGAGGCGGCTCACGGTCATGTAGAGGAACGGCCGGCGAGGCTCGGGGAGGTCCGGTGGAGAAGAGGACGAGGACGGACGACGGCGGGGCGAGGCGGGGACGACGACGAGGTGGCGACGGGGTGGCGGCGACGCGTCGCGGGAGAAGAGAGGAGAGCGAGGGGAGTGGGGGAGTGGCTGGCTAGGGTTACGGGCGCCTGGGCCATATAGGCGCGGTAGGCGGGCCGGCCTGGCTGGGCTTCGGCCCAGTCGGGCCAGGGGGCTTTTCTCTTTTCTTTTTCTTCTGCTTTTCTCTTTTATCTTTTTGTTTATTTTCTGTTTCGTAAATAGATTAGGTACTAAATAAGTTTAGTAAAATATATGACTTGGCCCAAATATTACAATGCAATATTCTCTATCACCAGAAATTGGTTTGGCTAAATTATAATTTCATTTGTAACTTGTATTAAATAAAATGGCTTTAATTGTTGCTGTTTGCTACTGTTTTAGGTTGATAGAGTCATTTAACTAATTTATTAAATGTTGACTATATTTTTATAATTGCCTCGGAATTATTTGCAATATTATGAACATTTTAGTTTTCCAAATTGAACAACTTTTATTTTCACTTTTAATTTGAATTGTAATTTGAATTTGAAGTTTAAAATGTGATATTATGCAAATGATGATCAGGCACTGTTCACATGATGACATGGCATTATCAAAGGTGATTACTGTTACTAATACATGGGAGTGTTACAGGGGGGGCAATCCTAAGATCATGCTGCCACCCATGTTGGGTAAAAGTATCCCTCGCCATACACACCTCCGTAAACAGGTCTCGATTCTCCACGCATTGTAGAAAGGACCATAAACGAAGAGTCCCGATACATCTGTAGATAACCTGCATAAGAGAAGTACTTTTATCGTTAAAAACCTTATCATTTCTACATAGCCAAAGCGACCAAATAACGGCAAGCGCTCCCACCCTGAGAAGAATTCTAAACCTGTGACCAATCGCATGTAGTCAGTTGCCAAATACATTAGCAACACTACAAGAAGGATACAAGCCAGAAGCTATTTGGATGACTGATCATATAGAATGAGCCAATTTACATTGGAAGAATAAAAAAAATTATTGTTTCATCATGGTGACAAAAGACACAATTAGGACTTCCATGCCAATTGCTCTTAATAAGATTATCATTAGTAAGAATGACTCCACGATAAAGATACCATGCAAAGATTTATTCTTAAGAGGTATCTTCATCTTCCAAATCTTCTTGTTATTATCAACTGGCACATCAGACTGAATTAACGCTTTATACATAGACTCCACTGAGAACTGAAATGCCCATTCCCATGTAGGTTCCATCGGAATACACCGGACCCATGAGCCATGTAGGGATATAAAAAAAAATAGACTACATTTACCATTAAAAAAAGACTACATTTCATTAACCAGTACATTAATTAAAAACTGGCCACCATTACAACCATCATTACACAAGAATAGCATGCTTAATACACGTAAGCTCTTGAAGAACAGCAACATGCTATGCTAAACTAAACCTCTACGACCATTGTCAGCATGTAAATACGTACTGTAGATGCTAGTTCATCCAGCGCTGACAAGCATTTGGCTGAAGTACGAATATAGGTAAAAGAGTGGCTGTATAGGCCCTGCACCCTACCGTAAATAACATCGGCCTCTTGTCTTGGGTACATATTTGCCCACACCCATCCCCTCCACTGTATAGTGAAAGCGGCTGAAGCTGCCCCCTATAGATCAGCTCCGTTGGATCGATACTTATGCTTGATTCCCGTCGGTGTGCCTTGAACTGCAGGCTGCAGCTGAATTGAAGCGAAGGAGACAAGGAGAGGGAGAATCGGATCAGACCCAAATGTAAGAGCTCAACAATCCCCTCACTAAACTTTCCTGCTCTATCTATTCTGTAGTCAGCCCGGGAATGGTTTGAAACCCACACCGAATCCAAGCCAATCCACTCACAAAAAGGTCAAAGGTCCAAATCAAACCAGTCCGCAGAACAATTTGCAGAATCCAACCCGCATCAGACCATGGGAAACTTCCATCCAAACCGTTCCAAACGTTTGGGTTGAATCCGATTCCGCAAACCGAGCAAGCTATCCAACCTGCCGTATGAAACTGAAGTTTCTCAGCTCCATCCACGTCTTGGTGTGGTCGTGGTTGCAGACATCAAGGAACCGGTGTGATGTTCGCACGGATCGCCAGCTCTTGATTTGATCGTTTCTCATGTGATGCCTTGGCATGTCATGCCGCTCGAATAGATGGCGGAGAGCGAGAACTTGAAGTGGCGCCGGCAGGGTGCATGGAGGAGGACGATGCTGGCGGCATCGCGTTATGACGGCAGCGGCAGCCATGGAAACCCCATAGAAGTAGAGAGCCTGCGGCTGGTGGCTACTGGCCTGGAGCGGCTGTGCTCATGTGGGTCGAACCCGCGGGTTGAACCCGTCTGACTCTGCCCGCACCACCCCAATCCAGACCATTTTTGTGCTACACCCGCACCGCCCCAGCCCATTTAGCGTTTTCTGTCCATCATACACCAACTAGAGTGAAACCAATAAATAACCCAATACCCAAACGAGACCGCCCCATTCCCAGGTTGAATCTGTAGTGTAGACTAGAGGCCTGTTCGGAGTCCTTCCGCTCGACAACTCTGCTCCTGGAGCTGGTGGAGCTGCGGTTAAAAATCTCAGAGCGGGGAAAGAGGTGCTCCGCAGATCCTGAGATTTCACGGAGCGGGAGGATTGCGGAACAGCTCCTAGAAGCAGTGTTACTATTCATTTCTCGTTATAGTGTAGACTACAAGTAGTGAGGGGTAGATCTGCAGAGGAGAGGGGTCGACAGAAAATGAATTTGGGGGGAGGGAGAGTGTGTGGAAGATTACATGTGAGAGAGGACATGAATCGGATGGAGTGTGCATGTGGGTCCGCATAGTCAATGAGAGTAGTGTTCGTCCTCCTTTTCCCATTTAGCTTTCCGATTTCATTTTCTTGACAAGTGCTAGTTTCAATTGCTTAGAGCATCTCCAACACATATAGCTAATTTAGCCATCTATATGTCCGTGAGATGGGATCGTCTTTTTTCCCATTTGCCTTTCAGTTTTCTTTTTCTTGACGAGTGTTTGTTTCTTTTTTTTTTCTTTTTCTTTTTTTTTTCGGGAAACGAGTGTTTGTTTCAATTGCTTAAAACATCTCCAGCAACGCATAGCTAATCTGACCCGCTATATGTCTCCTCATTTGTCTACGTCCGCAACCGTCACTAGTAGAAAACAGACCTTTCGTCCGCCCCTTTAGTCCCGGTTTGATTACGGCCCGGGACTACTGTGACCATTAGTCCCGGTTCCAACGGCTAGGAGCGGTCGGGGGCACGGGCATCATTAGTCCCGGTTCATTTTCTACCTATAGTCCCGGTTTGTGATACAAACCGGGACTAAAGGGGTGGTGGCAGGCTGGTGTCAGGCTGGGGCCCCCACGAGCCCCTTTAGTCCCGGTTTGTATCACAAACCGGGACTAGAGGTGGACCTTTAGTGGGCTAAAGGGGTGGTGGCAGGCTGGTGTCAGGCTGGGGCCCCCATGAGCCCCTTTAGTCCCGGTTTGTATCACAAACCGGGACTTGAGGTGGACCTTTAGTCCCGGTTTGTGATACAAACCGAGACTAAAGACGTCCCTATATAAACCCTTCGTCCAACCCGAGCCCATTCTCTCTGTTTTCCCCTTTCTCTCCTCTGTTCTTCCCCTTGCTCGAGCTCATCCTCCATTTTTGCCAAAGATTTGTCAAGATTTGAAGGCACCTCATCTATCCAAGTGTTCACAAAGGTTAGCAACTTTGTCCTTTCATCTCTCATTGCTAGATTAGCTCGTGCAATGCTCTATAAGTATAGTGATTTATGGGTTTTAGTTTGGGAGTAATTATGTGGGAGTTTATTTGATTTATATGCAATTTGAGTTCAAATTAACTTCTTAGTTTGCATATGTGTAGGTGTGGTTTACTTAGTGCCTTCCCGGGCCCGTCCTAACCACCGTCGATCGCCCGCACCGTCCTGTCGCCGGCACCACCTTGGTGAGCCTCTTGTTCTTATCCTTTTTATAAAAAAATATCTTATTTGTATGATTTAGATATTTACTTGTATAATTTTCTTACTTGTATGATTGTTTGTTATACATAGTGCCATGATTTTGATATCCGTCCCCGTCGGCCCTCGTCCGGTTTATGATTTGGATGTGGTATATTCTCTTTTATAACTATTTGTTGCATTTCGTGTTTATGACAATTATTCCCATCAAGTTGACATAGATATTTTTATCTAGGAGGTATGTGAACCGGAAATTACAACCGACCCTCTTGTCGAGAAGTTAAATTTAGTTGAAAAAGAAAACGAGTATTTCAAAGAAAAATTGAAAAGAATTGAAGAAGAGAAGATGAAATTGGAGTTGTATGTTGCCGATGTCGTCGATGATCACAAGATCAAGATGGATGCAATGCGCTTGAAGATTAGAAAGATTAGAAAATATGCCGTTAATAAAGAGGCTTGGTATCATTATGCTGTTGGATCAATTATTACCTTAGTTGCGATTTTGATCGCATTTGTTGTTGCATTTAAATGCTTTAGCTAGATAGTTTTATGTTGTTTTATGAGAATAAGTGTGTATGAACTTGTATTAATTTGGTCTTTTCGGTGTTGTGTAATGAAGATGAGTCGGCAATGGATGTACGATGACCGACGCTCTCCCCAGTTCATTAATGGCGTGCATAGTTTTCTGCGTGCGGCTGAGGCAAACAACCGGAATGGTTTTATGTGTTGTCCATGTGGTGTCTGTAAGAATGATAGGAATTACTCTAGCTCAAAAGTCATTCACGTCCACCTGTTTACGTCCGGTTTCATATCCGGCTATAACTGTTGGACCAAGCACGGAGAAAGAGGGGTTCTAATGGAAGAGAATGAAGAAGAAGAGGATGATGACAACTATCATGAGTTCCCTGAATACGATGGTACTACAATGGGGGAAGAGAATGAAGAAGAAGAAGCTGAAGAAGAGGCATCAGATGAGCCCGCTGATGATCTTGGTCGGGCCATTGCTGATGCAAAGAGAAACTGCGAAAGTGAAAAGGAGAAGTTGAAGTTGCAGCGCATGTTAGAAGATCACAAAAAATTGTTGTACCCAAATTGCGAAGATGACAAGAAAAAGCTGGGTACCACACTGGAATTGCTGCAATGGAAGGCAGAGAATGGTGTATCTGACAAGGGATTTGAAAAGTTGCTGAAAATAATGAAGAAGAAGCTTCCAAAGGACAACGAATTGCCCGACAGTACGTACGAAGCAAAGAAGGCTGGCTGCCCTATAGGATTAGAGGTGTAGAAGATACATGCATGCCCTAATGACTGCATCCTCTACCGCGGTGAGGAGTACGAGAATTTGAATGCATGCCCGGTATGCGGTGCATTGCGCTATAAGATCAGCCGCGATGACCCTGGTGATGATGTTGAGGGCGAGCGCCCCAGGAAGAGGATTCCTGCCAAGGTGATGTGGTATGCTCCTATAATACCACGGTTGAAACGTTTGTTCCAAAACAAAGAGCATGCCAAGTTGTTGCGATGGCACAACGAAGACCGTAAGAAAGACGGGAAGTTGAGAGTACCCGTGATACGTCTCCAACGTATCTATAATTTTTTATTGTTCCATCCTGTTCTAATATCAATCTTGGATGTTTTTATAATCATTTACAACAATTTTATATCATTTTTGGAGACTAACCTATTAACCTAGTGCCCAGTGCCAGTTGTTGTTTTCTGCCTTGTTTTTGTTTCACAGAAAATCAATATCAAACGAAGTCCAAATACAGTGAAACTTTTTGGAGATTTTTTCTTGGGCAAGAAGAATACTGGAAGCTTCGGGAGAGGGCCAGAAGAAGAAGAGGTGGGCCACGAGGTACCAGGGCGCACGAGGTACCTCGTGGGCCCACCCCAGCTCCGTTTGACCTAATTCCAGCACTATAAATTCCAGAAAAATCAGAAACCCTCAGGGGAGTCCACGAAATACTTTTTACGCCGCCGCAAGCTTCTGTTCCAGAGAGATCCCATCTGGGGTCCTTTTCCGGTAATCTGTCGGAGGGGGAATCGATCACGGAGGGGCTCTACATCAACCTTGCTGCTTCTCCGATGATGCGTGAGTAGTTTACCACAGACCTTCGGGTCCATAGGCAGTAGCTAGATGGCTTCTTCTCTCTTTTTGATGTTCAATACAATGTTCTCCTTGATGTTCTTGGAGATCTATCTGATGTAATCTTTCTTTGCGGTGTGTTTGTTGGGATCCGATGAATTGTGAGTTTATGATCAGATTATCCATGAATATTATTTGAGTCTTCTCTGATCTCTTTTATGCATGATTATTATAGCCTCGTATTTCTTCTCCGATCTATTGATTTGGCTTGGCCAACTAAGTTGATTTATCTTGCCATGGGAAGAGGTGCTTTGTAGTAGGTTTGATCTTGCGGTGCTCAATCCCAGTGACAGAAAAGGACATGACACGTATGTATCGTTGCTACTAAGGGTAAAAAGATGGGATCTATTCATTGGGTTTATTAATTCGTGAGTTTGTCTTGTCTACATCATGTCATCGTTCTTAAGGCATTACTCCGTTCTTATGGACTTAATACACTAGATGCATGCTGGATAGCCCATCGATGTGTGGAGTAATAATAGTAGATGCAGGCAGGAGTCGGTCTACTAATCTTGGACGTGATGCCTATATACATGATCATTGCCTTGGATATCATCATGATTATTTGCTTTTCTATCAATTGTCCAACAGTAATTTGTCTACCCACCGTATGCTATTTTCTCGAGAGAAGCCTCTAGTGAAATCTATGGCCCCCGGGTCTATCAAAATCATATTACTAAAACCCTAAAAATATTGCTGCCATTTTATTTTATTTAGTATTTTTGCTGCAATCTATCAATCTATCAAATACAATTTAATCTTGCAATCTTACCGCCAAGGGATTGACAACCCCTTGTTTGCGTTGGGTGCAAGGATTTCTTGTTTGTGTGCAGGTACTGCTTACTAGGTGTTGTGTGATTCTCCTACTGGTTCGATAACCTTGGTTTCATAATTGAGGGAAATACTTATCTCTACTGTGATGCATCATCCCTTCCTCTTCGGGGAAATACCAACGCAAGCTACAAGTAGCAGGAAGAATTTCTGGCGCCGTTGCCGGGGAGAAGTCACGTCAACACAGTCTCCCGTCAACTTGCCAATTTCTGGCGCCGTTGGCGGGGAGACATCATCAACATTTATCAAGTACCTTTGCACAAACTCTCATCTCCTTGCATTTACTTTATTTTCCATTTGCCTCTCGTTTTCATCTCCCCCACTTCTAAAACGTTTTTACAAAAACACAAAAATATTTTCCTTTGCCTTTTTGTTTTTTTCTAGTTTGCTTGTTTGCCTGTTTGCTTTCTTGTTTGCTTAATTATGATGCTCCTAGGAGAGTATCATGATTCTTCTTGCTATAAAATTTTGTCTAAAATCGAGAAAATTACTAAAGATTACATGACTACTCAATTTGAGCACAACAAATTCTTTACTGAAGAACTAAAGGAACATTCTACTTTGTTGGATGCTATTGCAAAACAACTCGATGATGTTAGCAAAGAAGTTGCCAATCTTCAATCTCAATTTGCTCTTACTGAAAATTTGCTAGGAAAAATTTCTGATGTGCAAGCTACACTAGTGAATCAAATGGCGGCTAAGCCGGCATCACTAGAACATAATAATGATGAGGATATTAAAATGATTGGTGTTTCATCTATTGACTCTTTATTTACCAATATTAAGCTTGATGAAAAAGGGACTGAAGAAGAGTCAACTTTAGATAAAGAGCGTCCCTATAATTCGGAGGGTGAAAATCTTGATAAGAAAATTCCTAAAAGTGGGTTTGGAGAGGTAAAAACTTTAAATAGTGATGTGCCCACTGTTTTGGATTACAAAGATTTTAATTATGATAATTGCTCTTTGATTGAGTGTATTTCTTTGTTGCAATCCATGTTAAATTTACCCAACACTTATGATCAAAACAAAGCTTTTACTAAACATATAGTAGAAGCCATGATGAAAGCGTTAGAAGAGAAGCTTGAACTAGAAAATTCAATTCCTAGAAAATTACATGATGAATGGGAACCCACCATTAAAGTTAAGATTAAAAATTATGAGTGCAATGCTTTATGTGATTTGGGTGCTAGCGTTTCCACAATTCCAAAATCTTTATGTGATGTGCTAGGTTTTACCAATATAGATGAATGCTCTCTTAATTTGCATCTTGCGGATTCTACTATTAAAAAGCCCTTGGAAAGAATTAATGATGTGATTATTCTTGCAAATAGAAATTATGTGCCCGTTGATTTTATTGTTCTTGATATTGAATGCAATTCTTCTTGCCCTATAATACTTGGTAGACCGTTCCTACGAACTATAGGTGCCGTTATTGATATGAAAGAAGGGAATATAAAATTTCAGTTTCCATTAAAGAAGGGTATGGAACACTTCCCTAGAAAGAAAATTAAAGCACCATATGAATCAATTATGAGGGCCACTTATGGAATCAACACCAAAGATGACAACACTTGAAATTATGCATTATGCCTAGCTAGATGCATAAAACAATAGCGCTTGTTGGGAGGCAACCCAATGAATAAAATAAATTTTTGTTATAAGTTTCTATTATGGTGTGTTTCTACTGTCATGATACTGGTATGATAGTATTTTTATGTTTTTAATTAGTGTTTGTGCCAAGTAAAGCCTTTGGGATGATTTGGAAGATAGTATAAGTGATGCTGTTTGGAAAACAGAAAGTTTTGCGTCCAGTGCCCGAATTTTGTTTCTGTACTGGAGCGTCAGAAAAATCTGAATCTTTTACAAAGTATTGGTATATGAATTGTATATGTTGTCCTAATTTTTAAGAATTTTTGGAGTTACATAAGTATGGATTTTAAATAGATTGCTACAGACTGTTCTGTTTTTGACAGATTCTGTTTTTGATGCACTACTTGCTTGTTTTGATGAATCTATGGATTGTATCGGGGGGTATAAGCCATGGTGAAGTTAGAGTACAGTAGGTATAATGAAAAAATAAAATATGAATGGGTTTGCAACAGTACTTATAGTAGTGATTTGTTTTGTTATACTAACGGATCTCACGAAGGTTTTGTTGAGTTTTGTGTGATTGAAGTTTTCAAGTTTTGGGTGAGATCACGATGGATGAAGGAATATGGAGTAGCAAAAGCCTAAGCTTGGGGATGCCCAAGGCACCCCAAGGTAATATTCAAGGAAGACTCAAGCGTCTAATCTTGGGGATGCCCCGGAAGGCATCCCCTCTTTATTCTACCGACCATCGGTAATTTTACTTGGAGCTATATTTTTATTCGTCACATGATATGTGTTTTGCTTGGAGCGTCTTGTATGATATGAGTCTTTGCTTTGTTTGCTTTTTAGTTTGTCACAATCATCTTTGCTGCACACACCTATTTTGAGAGAGCCACACGTTATCATCATAATTTGTAGAATACTCTATGTGCTTCACTTAAATTTTTTGAGCTAGGCAGTTGCTCTAGTGCTTCACTTAAATCCATTTGAGCACGGTGGTGGCTGAAATTTTGTAGAAATAAACTCTCATGCTTCACTTATATTATTTTGAGAGTTGATTGAAATTTTGTAGAAATAAACTCTCATGCTTCACTTATATTATTTTGAGAGTTGATTGAAATTTTGTAGAAATAAACTCTCATGCTTCACTTATAATATTTTGAGAGTTGATTGAAATTTTGTAGAAATAAATTATCATGCTTCACTTATATCATTTTGAGAATTTACTTGATTGAAATTTTGTAGAAATAAATTCTCATGCTTCACTTATATTATTTTGAGAATTGTTAAAGACTGAAAGTTTGGAGAAATATTTGCACTCTCGTGCTTCACTTAAATCTTTTTGAGAGATTATGATAGTAACGGTAATTTGCACATGTTATGCAATTGGTCCCAAAGTGATGAATATTCAAGAGGGATATAGATAAAAACTTTCATATAGATCATTGGATATGACAAGTGTGATTCCTTGCAATAGTTTTGCGATATGGAAATGATGATATGTGATGCCATGTTAGTGAGTAATTGTGCTTAAGTAAGAATATTAGTGTTAAGGTTTGTGATTCCCTATGAAAGCACGTTAAGTCAATAGTTATGCAATGAAGTTATATCCTATTATGGTACATTATTCGGTGTTAGTTATGTTCAATGCATGTTTATGACCATTTTCGTTTTTTGGTTGGTTGGTTCTCAATCTTTTGCTAGCCTTCATTTGTACTAAGCGAAAATACTGCTTGTGCATCCAAAATCCTTAAAACCAGTTTTGCCTTATGAGTCCACTATATCTACCTATATGTGGTATTCCAATGCCGTTCCAAGTAAATTTGCGTGTGCCAACTCTAAATTTCAAAATATTTTTTTCTGTTTTGTGTGCCCGTACCGCTCATGAAGCGGAAGGGCGTAGCCAATATCTTCCATGCTAGGTGTGCTATTTTCACGATGAGTGTTTATTCACTTGTCATTGCACGAGAATGTGGTGGTAATAGGGATGCCCGTCCCGAATTGTTAAATTGCTAAAATGCCAAAATTGCAGTAATGCAAAAATAATGAAAACAAAAGCAAATCTCCCTCGGAAAGAAATATAAAAAAATCTTAATGAAGGGGAGTACTCTCGCAGAAAGAAAATTTTTAATGAAGGAGAGTATAATTTATTTTCTGTTTGGGAACCGCCTATGATGTATGTAGCATGGAAGATATTGGAAATTCTCATTCGTTTTCGTTGACAGGAAAAGCATGCCTCCCAAAATATTTTTTATCTCTTTAATTTCAGCTTTGAGCTCTGGCACATTTGACAAATCTCTGCTTCCCTCTGCAAAGGGCCTATCTATTTACTTTTATGCAATTTTTATTTTTCTTGAGTCTCCATCTTCTCTTACAAAAGCACCAACTAGAGAACACTATTGTCATACTTGTGCATTGGTTGTAGCTAATATTTGAGTGTGTTTCATAAATGGATCAATGATTGAGCATAATGGGCTAGGGATAACTTTCTTTTGCGTTGATATTTTCAAAGACATGGTTGCTTGTTAGTATGCTTGAGTATCTATGTTTTCATGTCAAATTATAGACTATTGCTTTGAATCATATAAGTCCAATGTCCATGCTACAAAAAGAAAAAGAATATGTGATAAATATGTTAGGCAGCATTCCACATCAAAAATTCTGTTTTTATCATTTACCTACTCGAGGACGAGCAGGAATTAAGCTTGGGGATGCTGATACGTCTCCAACGTATATATAATTTTTTATTGTTCCATGCTGTTATAATATCAATCTTGGATGTTTTTATAATCATTTACAGCAATTTTATATCATTTTTGGAGACTAACCTATTAACCTAGTGCCAGTTGCTGTTTTCTGCCCTGTTTTTGTTTCACAGAAAATCAATATCAAACGAAGTCCAAATACAGTGAAACTTTTTGGAGATTTTTTCTTGGGCAAGAAGAATACTGGAAGCTTCGGGAGAGGGCCAGAAGAAGAAGAGGTGGTCCACGAGGCACCAGGGCGCGCCCCGGGGGGTGGCGCGCCCTGGTACCTCGTGGGCCCACCCCAGCTCCGTTTGACCTAATTCCGGCACTATAAATTCCAGAAAAATCAGAAACCCTCAGGGGAGTTCACGAAATACTTTTTACGCCGCCGCAAGCTTCTGTTCCAGAGAGATCCCATCTGGGGTCCTTCTCCGGTAATCTGCCGGAGGGGGAATCGATCACGGAGGGGCTCTACATCAACCTTGCTGCTTCTCCGATGATGCGTGAGTAGTTTACCACAGACCTTCGGGTCCATAGGCAGTAGCTAGATGGCTTATTCTCTCTTTTTGATGTTCAATACAATGTTCTCCTTGATGTTCTTGGAGATCTATCCGATGTAATCTTTCTTTGCGGTGTGTTTGTTGGGATCCGATGAATTGTGAGTTTATGATCAGATTATCCATGAATATTATTTGAGTCTTCTCTGATCTATTTTATGCATGATTATTATAGCCTCGTATTTCTTCTCCGATCTATTGATTTGGTTTGGCCAACTAAGTTGATTTATCTTGCCATGGGAAGAGGTGCTTTGTAGTGGGTTCGATCTCGCGGTGCTCAATCCCAGTGACAGAAAGGGACATGACACGTATGTATCGTTGCTACTAAGGGTAAAAGGATGGGATCTATTCATTGGGTTTATTAATTTGTGAGTTTGTCTTGTCTACATCATGTCATCGTTCTTAAGGCATTACTCCGTTCTTATGGACTTAATACACTAGATGCATGCTAGATAGCCCATCGATGTGTGGAGTAATAATAGTAGATGTAGGCAGGAGTCGGTCTACTAATCTTGGATGTGATGCCTATATACATGATCATTGCCTTGGATATCGTCATGATTATTTGCTTTTCTATCAATTGCCCAACAGTAATTTGTCTACCCACCGTATGCTATTTTCTCGAGAGAAGCCTCTAGTGAAATCTATGGCCCCCGGGTCTATCAAAATCATATTACTAAAACCCTAAAAATATTGCTGCCATTTTCTTTTATTTATTTTATTTAGTATTTTTGTTGCAATCTATCAATCTATCAAATACAATTTAATCTTGCAATCTTACCGCCAAGGGATTGACAACCCCTTGTTTGCGTTGGGTGCAAGGATTTGTTGTTTGTGTGCAGGTACTGCTTACTAGGTGTTGTGTGATTCTCCTACTGGTTCGATAACCTTGGTTTCATAATTGAGGGAAATACTTATCTCTACTGTGCTGCATCATCCCTTCCTCTTCGGGGAAATACCAACGCAAGCTACAAGTAGCAACCCGCTGACGGGTCGCAGTTGAGAAAAAATGAGAGAAAGTGGCCGGAGTTTGCAGATGATGCAAGTAACTTATGGTTTGGTATAAGTGCAGATGGCATTAATCCTTTTGGGGAGCAGAGCAGCAATCATAGCACCTGGTGTCGTGGTTTTGTCACGGCAGATGTCCTCGTGAAAAGGACTTAGTGGTGAGGCCATCGCAACTAGGTGGTAGCCTGAACGGGGTTGGTCGGAATCGAGAGACGCGAGTTTTACCCAGGTTCGGCCCCTCACGGTGGAGGTAAAGGCCTACGTCCTGCTTGATTGATATTGATGATCATATTTTCGATTACAAGGGTGCTGTTTCCCTGACTCTGTCTCGAGAGCTATCAAAATGTCTGTCTTTAGACCTGTCAAAACATCTGTCTCGAGACTTATCTATCTATCTTGACCTCTAAAAACTTGTCCCTCTTGGGGTGCCCTGCCCCTCCTTATATAAGTTGAAGGGGCGGCTTACATGAGATTCCGGGTTATACCCGTGATTGGAGTCCTACTCTAGGTCATCCGTGTCTTCCAAGTTAAAGGGTCTCCATCTTGTATTTTGACTCTTTCTTGACGGAACCTCGCCCGATCACTGTAGCAGGCCGGGTTAACTTCAACCCTGGAACTGTAGCAGGCCGGGTTAACTTCAGGCCTGGCACTGTAGCAGGCCGGGTTAACTTCAGGCCTGGCACTGTAGCAGGCCGGGTTAACTTCAGGCCTAGCACTATAGCAGGTCGGGTTAACTTCAGGCCTGGCACTGTAGCAGGCCGGGTTATACTTCGGCTAGGTCTCATCCTCAGGGTGACTTAAGCCCAGAGATGACTTAACCTCAGGGCGACTTTAAGCTCAGAGACGACTGAACCAGAGATGACTTATCCTCAGGGCGACTTAACGTCATGATCCGAGTCATATCGTGGAGTTATATCCCCGATATTAGCCCCCAGATTAGCTTGGATTTATTCATGCTAAGCTCCTGAATTTCTTCCATGTCAATATGTTGATGTTGATTCCATGCAGAAAAAATAACCCTTATGATATTTTTGAATTGTCTTCAAATGCCTTAGCTTGATAAAGAAAATCCGTCTGATGTTGCCAACTTTCAATGCTTCAGACTTTGATGAAAAAATGAATGAAAAATCCGTATGATGTTGAGCTAACTTGTCTGAATAGCTTGGAGGAGATAACCTGTAGCCCCCAAGTCTTAAGAGTAGAGCAAAGTGATAGCTTAAGACTTGCTTAAATATAAATGTTGCAACTTTGGAGAAAAATCCGGGTTATTCATTAGAGTCTCTAATCATGAACTAAAAGTTTTGCACTTCACATGTGTAGCCCCCAAGGGTCGGCTCATCAGTATATGATGGGCCGGGTCTTCAACTTGGACCTTTTGATCTATTAAACAACTGATCGTTGTAGCCCCCAAGTGCCGGGTCGTTTGCTTGCAGCGATTTGGAACTTATATGTACTCCTTTGAAAAGAACATCATATGATATAGCCCCCAAGCTTCGGGTCACTATTAAGGCTTGTGTACTTTGAATTTTTTGACAGGAGCAATTGGTAACCCCCAAGGGCCGACTTATCATTATGTGATGGGCCGGGTCTTCAATGAGATTAGTAAAAATGACCATGCATTAGCCCCCAAGTGCCGTGGTGCATGCCTGCAGTGACATGGGACTTTCATACTTGATGTAATCTTGATTTGAATAATGTAGCCCCCAAGTGCCGGGTCATGTGCCTGGGGCGACTCGGGACTATTCCTTCCATTGTAGAATAAAACCATATCCATTCTGTGAACTGATGATGCCTTTGCGATGAAAGAAATCCTTGGCCGTGGTTGCAGTGCAACCCAGCAAATGTGTGAGAAAATCCATAAGTGCTGTAGCACATGTTGAATAACCAAAAACCCGGTCAATTAAATGACCAGGTATTATATGTGACCCGGCTGGAATTGTACCCCGGGAAAAATAGGAGAATTGATATCTCAATCATTCAATCTTGGTTATGATAAACCATGATGAAGATCCAGTCATTTTGGCTATTAAAGATTTATTTGTTCCTGCAGAGTTACAATGTAACCCGGTTTGAAAACCGGCTCCTGCAACATAAACAAATATGTTCATGCATATACGATGCATTGTATGATGATGCAATGTATGATGATGTATGTGTATGATAACAGAGTATAAAAAACATCGGCTTTCGAGGCACGACAATAAGACTGGCTTTCGAGGCTCAAGTCTTGCTTCAATGAAGCTGGCGTGAATAGCCCATGGTTTATCCTTGCTCTCTGTAAGCCGGCTCTCACGTGACATAACCGATGTTTTAACCAAGACAAGTTCAGGGTCATAAAAATGATTGACTTGTCAAGAGTACACCGGGTCACCTAAGCGGAGTACCATCAAGCAGACAGGCAGGTTTAACCAAGATAATATGGCGTTTATTGCCGGGTCAAGAGGGTGAGAAAGCTAAACTCGGTGAGCTGGAAGCCCCCAAGTGACCATAATTGAGCGGGATACCCATGTTTAGACTGTGCATCATGGCGACTAGTCTTCTTTGGTAACCTGACTTTTTGCCAATAAGGCAGGATACCCATGTTTGAACAGCGCATCATGGCGACGAGTCCTCTTCGGCAACCTTTATTCTTTCACCAATACGGCAGCAGCCCCTAGATCCAAGTTGTCTCCCTTGCAATGATCCGGGGTTCTCGTATTTGTTGAAACCGGCTGAGTCTGCCGAATCATGTCTGTGTAGCCCCCGAGTCTTAAGTCGACTCGAGGAGTTGGCTTGAGATTCTTCATGCTTGTCTGTGGCATAAACCGGCATATAGTTGACAGCGGAAACCTGGAATTTGTCGAAGCTGGAGGCGAGGTGGTGAGTTGATGATCTTCGCGACACTCATTGTATATCCTTGGCATTGATAACGTGATGATGTGAATCCACAAAAGGTTGAGGTCGACCGTGGCGGGTTATAAACGATCCCGTATGAGTTGTGTCACTAACCCGGCCGATGGTTTGTCCCGGCTGGTTGTTTGAAGTTAACCAAACTGCAGTAGCGGTGACTTGTGTCCTTATCCATTGAACCATCCAGTACAGGCGGAGGCTGTTGCTCCAGAATTGTTGGAATAGACCGGGCCACAGGGGCGGTGGCGTCCATTTGAGCAGTTCGTGCAGACGGGCGCGGATCCGGTGTGTTGATGTGGATATGGGAGTCGGCCGGTAACTCGGCGCGAACACGGGGGTCGCCCGTGGCGTTGTAAGCGCAGACGCGCGAGTCATCCGCGACTTGTAAGTCGGCGCAGACAGGCGAGTCGGCCGCGGGTGCGGACGGATGAATCGGCCGAGGCGTGAGCAGATGAGTCAGCCGCGTGTTGATGTAGGCGGCGGTTGGCACACACGTTCATTGAGCAGTACGGCATGGTTGAATGCTGGCGCATGATAATGTTGGCGCGAGCTCTATATCCGTGGCATGACGATCGCCCTTGCATTGAATAATTGTCCTGCATAAAAAATATCGCCAACCAGAGTAATTGTTCTCGGAAGAATAAAAATGGATCAAGAAAAATCGACTAGATGGATTTCACCTGATTTGTTCGGACGACAGATGATCCGTATATAGCGTCCGTTGATAATTGTTCAATACTATTGTCTTCCCAAGACTGTTGTCCTCATGCAGATATTCCCCACAGGAGTAATAATACTAGTGTTGCGTTGATCCCCTCGAGGGCCTTGCCAGATGCCCCTTTTTTTTAGTGGCATCCGGCTCTCATATGTCACCTGGCCACTTTCCCTTATTTAATCTTTCCTTGGGCACCCGACCGCAGCGGTTGGGGAGCGGCAAAGCTGGAGGCCAGCGCATGTGGGCGGGTCGCGTGGCAGCGTATTCGTCGGAGGCGGCGAGCCGGCACACCGGGCGGAGGCACGAGGCCGGAGAGAGGCGACGGCTTGGCGTGAAGCCGCGGGCCGGCTCCAGTGCGGGCGTGGAACCAACAGGAGCGGGACGCCGGACCGGGCGAAGAGCGGGGCCGGCCACGGAGGTGGCGGCTCGGAGGCGGAGCAGAGGCGCCCCGGCAACGGGCGGCTCGGAGAAAGGAGAGCAGCCGCGGCCGAAGCAGGCAGAGGCGGCGATTCGAAGCCGAGCGGCGGAGGCGAAGCGCGGATCAGGGCGGCTCGGAGGCGCCGGACCACGGCAGAGGCGGAGACGGCTTGGAGAGGCGTCTTCGGGCGGGCGGCTCGACGGCGAGACCGCAGCAGCTCGGAGTGAAGTGGCGGCTTGACGAAGCCGCGTCAGCTGAGGCAACCCGACAAGGCGCAGGTGGCTAGGCCGACTCGACGTGCGGCGACCGAGGCGGCTGGCTCGAGGCGCGGCCGTCTCGAGGCGAATCAGTGGCAGAGGCGGTCCAGCCTGAGGTGGCTTGGTGCGACGGCAAGTGAGGCCGCGGGGGCGGCTCAGAGCGAGGTCGAGCGGAGGCGGCGACTCGGATAGGCAGACCCCGCTCGAGGCGAAGGTGTCTCGGAGGCGACCGACTCCGGCGAGGGCGGGCCGCAGCAGCGAGCCGGCAACGGCAACTTTGGAAGTGGGGGCCGGGTTGACGAAGCGGCTCACAACGGCAGCTCGCGGCTGCTGCAGATGTGCCCCGGCAAGGCGAGGCGGCGAGGCCGGTTCGAAGCAGGGGCGAGTTTGGACATGGCGGTGACTTGGGGGAGTCGGCGTGGCACCGGGGCGGCTCGACGGCGGAAGCTTGAGTCGACGAAGTGGCGGAAAGCAGCCATGGCAGCAGAGTCGGGCGGGCCAGCTCGAGGCGAAGCCGCGGCAGCAAGGCAAATCGGCGGGGCCAGGCTGTGGAGGCAGAGGCGGACGGGCGAACGCCGTGGAGGTGAGGTGAGTCCAAGGCGGGTCACGGCGGTGGCGATTCTGCGTAGCTGTGGCTGAAGAAGGGTCCGGTGAGGCGACGCGGGGGCGGCTCGGAGCGGAGGCGGGCCATAGTGGAGGCCGCTCGAGGACGCGCAGGAGGCGGCCGCGGCAGAAGCGGCAGGAGCGGCCCGACGCGGCGGGAGGCGACTCGGTGCGGAGGCTGCTCGGCGCGACAACGAAGATGGTGGCTGGACTACATCATGGCCGGCTCGAGGTGAGCAGCGGAGGCAAGCGACGACGACGGTGGCTTGGCGCGGCCAGCTCGAGGCAGAGGCGAGCGACGACGACGGCGGCTTGGCGCGGCCAGCTCAAGGCAGAGGCGAGCGAAGACGACGGCGGCTTGGCGCGGCTCGGTCAGGCAGAGGCGAGCGACGACGACGGTTTGGCGTGGCTCGGTGGCGGAGGCGGGCCACAGCGGAGGCGGCTCGAGGCCGCGCAGCTCGGAGGCGGCCGTGGCAGAAGCGGCAGGAGCGGCCCGGCGCGGCGGGAGGCGACTCGGAGCGGAGGCTGCTCGGCGCGACAGCGAAGACGGCGGCTCGACTGCATCGTGGCCGGCTCGAGGTGAGCAGCGGAGGCGAGGCAGCTTGGCGACGCTGGCTTGAGGCCGCGACGGTGGAACGGCGCGCCGGCCACTGCAGAAACGCGGCAGCGGAGGCGAGGCGGGTCGGACAGGCGGGTTTGACTCCTCCAGATCGTGGTGGTCATGGATAATCCACGCCTGCCCTGGTCGAGATCTTCTCTTCTTTTCTCTTTTTTTTTCTTTTTCAGTCTGCAGTTTGTAGTAAAACACCGGCTCCCTCGGGGCTTGACCTGATTCCAAGTACTCTGGTTTGGAGTCAAAATAACAGCAGAACAGGTATACGTGATGCAACAGGATGTTCGCGGAGGCAGCGGTTGATCGGATGTGTCCTCTTCAGAAATCTGTCGGTCTCGGCGACTCGAAAACAACCGAATAAATCACAGGACGGCGGCAGCGGACCGACCGTAACCCTAATTCCTCAAAAACTTAAATCTCACGGATTGTAAATCTGGACTGATGAATTCGAAGCTGATGCAGATCCTTCCGAGCTGGATCTTCTTCATCCGTCCAATTGCAAACTGCTCGATCCCTAGAAGGGCTCCCTTCAAGAACTCAACACCACCGTGCGCAAGCCCCATGGTGGGCGCCAACTGTCATGGTTTTGTCACGGCAGATGTCCTCGTGAAAAGGACTTAGTGGTGAGGCCATCGCAACTAGGTGGTAGCTTGAACGGGGTTGGTCGGAATCGAGAGACGCGAGTTTTACCCAGGTTCGGCCCCTCACGGTGGAGGTAAAGGCCTACGTCCTGCTTGATTGATATTGATGATCATAGTTTCGATTACAAGGGTGCTGTTTCCCTGACTCTGTCTCGAGAGCTATCAAAACGTCTGTCTTTAGACCTGTCAAAACATCTGTCTCGAGACTTATCTATCTATCTTGACCTCTAAAAACTTGTCCCTCTTGGGGTGCCCTGCCCCTCCTTATATAAGTTGAAGGGGCGGCTTACATGAGATTCCGGGTTATACCCGTGATTGGAGTCCTACTCTAAGTCATCCGTGTCTTCCAAGTTAAAGGGTCTCCATCTTGTATTTTGACTCTTTCTTGACTGAACCTCACCCGGTCACTGTAGCAGGCCGGGTTAACTTCAACCCTGGTACTGTAGCAGGCCGGGTTAACTTCAGGCCTGGCACTGTAGCAGGCCGGGTTAACTTCAGGCCTGGCACTATAGCAGGCCGGGTTAACTTCAGGCATGGCACTGTAGCAGGCCGGGTTAATTTCAGGCCTGGCACTGTAGCAGGCCGGGTTATACTTCGGCCAGGTCTCATCCTCAGGGTGACTTAAGCCCAGAGATGACTTAACCTCAGGGCGACTTTAAGCTCAGAGACGACTGAACCAGAGATTACTTATCCTCAGGGCGACTTAACATCATGAGCCGGGTCATATCGTGGAGTTATATCCCCGACACCTGGCCTGTGACTCTATGTATCTATAACCTTCCTCCTTGGTTGTGCATGAAGCGGAAGTTCATTATGATGCTAGTGCTCATCCAAGGCCCCAAGCAACCCGGCAACGACATTGATGTGTACCTAAGGCCATTAGTTGAAGAACTTTTACAGCTGTGGGACATAAAAGGTGTACGTGTGTGGGATGAGCACAAACAGCCGGAATTTGACCTATGAGCGTTGCTATTTGTAACCATCAATGATTGGCCTGCTCTTAGTAACCTTTCAGGATAGACAAACAAGGGATACCACGCATGCATGCACTGTTTAGATGATACCCAAAGTATATATTTAGATAAATGTAAGAAGAATGTGTACCTGGGACATCGTCGATTTCTTTCGATCAAGCATCTCTTAAGAAAGAAAGGCAAGCATTTCAAAGGTGAGGCAGATCACCGGAAGAAGCCTCGCCACCGTACTGGTGATGATATACTTGATATGGTCAAGGATTTAAAAGTAATCTTTGGAAAGGGTCCTGGCGGACAATCTGTTCCGAATGACGCTGACGGACACGCACCCATGTGGAAGAAGAAATCTATATTTTGGGACCTACCCTATTGGAAAGACCTAGAGGTCCGCTCTGCAATCGACGTGATGCACGTGATGAAGAATCTTTGCGTGAACCTGCTAGGCTTCTTGGACGTGTATGGGAAGACAAAAGATACACCGGAGGCACGGGAGGACCAGCAACGTATGCACGGAAAAGACGGCATGCATCCAAAGCAGTATGAAGGTCCTGCCAGCTACGCTCTTACCAAAGAAGAGAAGGAAATCTTCTTTGAATGCCTGCTCAGTATGAAGGTCCCGTCTGGCTTCTCGTCGAATATAAAGGGAATAATAAATATGGCAGAGAAAAAGTTCCAGAACCTAAAGTCTCATGACTGCCACGTGATTATGACGCAATTGCTTCCAGTTGCATTGAGGGGGCTTCTACCGGACAACGTTCGATTAGCCATTGTGAAGCTATGTGCATTCCTCAATGCAATCTCTCAGAAGGTAATCGATCCAGAAATCCTACCAAGGTTACAGAATGATTTGGTGCAATGTCTTGTCAGTTTCGAGTTGGTGTTCCCACCATCCTTCTTCAATATCATGACGCACGTCCTAGTTCACCTAGTCGACGAGATTGCCATTCTGGGTCCTGTATTTCTACACAATATGTTCCCCTTTGAGAGGTTCATGGGAGTCTTAAAGAAATATGTTCATAACCGTGCTAGGCCAGAAGGAAGCATCTCCAAGGGCCATGAAACAGAGGAGGTCATTGAGTTTTGTGTTGACTTTATTCCTGACCTTAAGCCGATTGGTGTTCCCGAATCGCGGCATGAGGGCAGACTGGGTGGAAAAGGCACGCTAGGAAAGGATTCAGTAATATGTATGGACGGGCATTCTTGGGCGCAAGCACACTACACAGTTCTACAAAATTCCAGCTTGGTGGCTCCGTATATCGAGGAACACCTGGATAGTGTACGCTCCAAGAACCCGGAGCAGTCTGAGCCCTGGATCAAACGTACACACATGGCGTCATTCGGCGGTTGGTTGCAAACACGTCTCATGCATGACGACACTGTTGGAGATGAGCTGTACTTGCTGGCCAAGTCACCATCTTCGACTATATCGACTTTCAAAGGGTATGAGATAAATGGGAATACATTTTACACGATCGCCCAAGATAAAAAGAGCACCAACCAAAACAGTGGTGTCCGCTTTGATGCAGCAAACACCAATAGGTCAAAGGACACATATTATGGTTACATAGAGGAGATATGGGAACTTGACTATGGACGTGATTTGAAGGTCCCTTTGTTTCGGTGCAAATGGGTCAATCTGACTGGAGGCGGGGTAAAGGAAGACCCGCGGTACGGAATGACAACAGTGGATATCAACAATCTTGGGTACACAGACGAACCATTCGTCCTAGCCAATGATGTAGCGCAGGTTTTCTATGTGAAGGACATGTCTACCAAGCCGAGAAAAAGAAAAGATAAGGAAGCGAATACATCATACGATGAGCCAAAGCGCCACATAGTTCTTTTAGGGAAAAGAAACATCGTGGGAGTGGAGGACAAGACAGACATGTCAGAAGATTATGAAAAGTTTCATGAAATTGCTCCCTTCACAGTGAAGACTGACCCAAGCATCCTGTTAAATGATGAAGATTGTCCATGGTTACGGCGCAAAGGGACACACGCGAAGAAAAAGTTTTATACCCCAAGATCCCACTCTAGAATGTGACCGGCTTCACCGTCATCACTTTCTTCTCTAGTGAGTTTCTGGACTTATCTGGAAAGTCCCACTTCGGACAAACCGGAGGGAATCTTTGTAATAGTTAGGGTATATATGTTTTTTTGCATTTGAAACGCGAAGGAACGCTATTTTTCATGCATTTATTGATTTTTTTTAGCTAAATGACCCTGAAATTGAAAAGCACTACAAATGAACTCTGAAAAGGTTGAAACTTGGCATGGTATCATCATTTCACCCACATAGCATGTGCTAAAAAGTTGAGAGGCTTACGACACAAACTGGATGCACTTCGTGTACAAACTGGACAATCTCTTTCGAAGTATCAGGGTTTCGGACGAAAACTCATCTGTTACAAAGGCATTTTATTTTTATAAACTTATTTTAACTCCAGACTTTTTGTGCGTTCAATATGCACCATTCCAAGCCAGGTCATCAATTTTCAACCCTTTCTGGCTTCATTTGCTATTTTTCATGCATTTATTGATTTTTTGAGCTAAATGACCCTGAAATTGAAAAGCACTACAAATGAACTCTGAAAAGGTTGAAACTTGGCATGGTATCATCATTTCACCCACATAGCATGTGCTAAAAATTTGAGAGGGTTACGGCAAAAACTGGATGCACTTCATGTACAAACTGGACAATCTCTTTCGAAGTATCAGGGTTTCGGACGAAAACTCATCTGTTACAAAGGCATTTCATTTTTTTAAACTTATTTTAACTCCAGCCTTTTTGTGCATTCAACTTGCACCATTCAAAGCCACATCATCAATTTTCAACCCTTTCTGACTTCATTCGCTATTTTTCATGCATTTAATGATTTTTTTTGAGCTATAAAACTAAAAGAGCTAAACAGAATCTGTTTTTGATTAAAACACCTATTTAAAATAACCTAAAAATTACCAAATTGAACATACTGATAAAACACACTAATATTAAACAGCAGGAAAAAGAATCACTCAAAAATCTATTTTTAAAGTAAAGTTATTCAAAAACTAGTGATTCACACAAATTTCAAAGAATTCAAATTTAAACTATTCAAATTTGAAAACTACTGGCACTAACAGAAAGTTTATAATTTTTGTGACCTAAACCAAAAAGATTCACTCAAAAACTCTAAATATTTGGCTGTAAGTAGAAACAAAACAAAGCAAAAAAACAAAAAAAAATGGAAAAGACCTTTAGTCCCGGTTGGAGCCACCAACCGGGACTAAAAAAACATATGCAAAAAATAGAAAAATGCCCGCCTACTAGGCCACCACGGCCTGCATACGACTAGAAACCCAACTATATATGGGCCAGGATGCAGGCCCGCAGGGCAAGTAGGCCCCACAGGGCAGAGAGGAACGTTAGGCATGCACTGCCTCCTTTAGAGAGGAGCTCGGGACGGATATCGCAGCGGGGCTTATAAACAGGTGCGAGTGCCTCTCGCTTGGCGAGGTGGGACTAAACTTCCACCACGCCAGGACCAACCCTTTAGTCCCGGTTGGAGCCACCAACCGGGACTAAAGGCCACCCTTTAGTCCCGGTGCGAGCCACCAACCGGGACTAAAGGTCTGGGCTTCCCGCCGCTCGGCCTGGTGAAATTCACCTTTAGTCCCGGTTGGTGACTCGCACCGGGACTAAAGGGGGGCCTTTAGTCCCGGTTGGAGCCACCAACCAGGACTAAAGGTCTCTGTATATAAGCGCAGCACTTAGCAAAATTTCCAAACTCATCTAGTTTCCCCCGACGGCGCCGAAGACCACGCACGACGCCGCCAGGCAGCCGGACCTCGACGTCGCCGTCCGGCCGCTCTGCTCCCAAGCGCCGCCCGAGCCCGCGCCGGCGCCGCCACGCTGCCCGCCGCCACCGCTCCTTCGCGCGCGCCCGCCTCGCGATCGACAACCGCTCCTTCACAAGCCGCCGCGGCCCGAGCCCGCGTCGGCGCCGCTCCTTCCCGCCTCCGGCGTCCTCCTCCGTCTCCGGCATCCTCCCCGCCTCCCTCCGCCCTGACAATCCAGGCCGGTGAGCCTCCCTCCTTAATTTTGTTCATCTTTTTTTTTCATAGATTGTTTTTTTTTTCACTAGATGTTGTAGATGCTTAGTATATGTATGTATGTATACAATGCATGTATGTATGTATGTAGATGAACGGTGGAATTTGCAAAGATTGTTTTTTTTCACTAGCTAGTTTTTTTTTTCTGTTTTTCAGTTTTTTATACTTTTAATGTTGTATCATGTATAGTATAGAAAAAATTTGCATAGAAAAAAGTTGACCATGTATTAAAAATATTTTAATGTTGTATCTTAAAAATATTGATCAAAAACATGTTAATATCTTATTTGGAAAATGTTAATATCTTAATGTTGTATTTGCAAAAGTTTGTCATGTATTTGCAAAATCAAGTGAACAAGAATTACAAAAATCATAATCAAGCATTTAAAAAATGTTAAATTTGCATAGAAACATTTTTGGCGTCGACGATGCCCGGCCCGCATCCTTGTCGTCGACTCGGTGGCGACAACCTGCTTGAGAGGCGCCATGTCCGGGACTGGGCTCCGCTGGGCTGGCACTGGGAGGTGCTACCTTCCGGGGCGCGCAGCTTGGTGAGGAACCGGGCTCCCATCGTCGACCCGGAGCTTCTTTGGTGGCGGTCGCGTGGGCCACTATCGGTGCGGAGGCAGCCGGCCCCCGAGGAGGTGGTACGTCGCCGTGTCAGGGCGGAGGACGAGCACCTCCGTCGCTACATGGTTGCGTTGGACGTCAGGTTCTCCAATACCTGGCAGGTTCTTCAGGGATCTCACCCGAGCTATGATCCTGTGATGGTTCCTTCTCTTTGGGTGTCCACCGCCCGCGCCTCAGGAACCGCGAGTCAACTGGATTATTCGATAGTATTCGATCTGTATTAGCTAGTGATGTTATATGATAATATTCGAGATGTATTAGTGATAATACTCGAGATGTATTCGAGATTATATTCGATAATATTCGATGATGCATTAACTGGATTATTCGATATGTATTAGTAATAATATTCGAGATTTATTCGAGATTATATTCGATAATATTCGATGATGCATTAACTGGATTATTCGAGATGTATTAGTGATATTATTCGAGATGCATTCTAATTTGAATACTAAATTGTTTTATCTTTCTTCTGGATTAGTTAAGCTATGGACGCTAGCGGCAGAGACGACCATGATCAAGAGCATATCATGTTCGACATGATCCGAAACCCAGAGGGTGAACCTGAAGATGACGGCTCACAATATCTGAACAATTCCGGTGAGGGAATATTTGAGGAAGAACCAACAGACGAAGGCCACACAAACAATGATGGCGAAGGAAATGATCTTCAATTAACAAAGACCGGCGAGGTATATATAAGGCCTCTGGTGATCATTACATGTATTAATTGATTTGTGTGTGTGTGTGTGTATATATATATATATATATATATATATATATATATATATATATATATATATATATATATATTAACGAATCTTTCTTCTTTTAGCCCTCCGGATCGAGCAAATATTCTACAAGCAGGGCAGTACGAGGCCCGGCCAAAAAGTTGCAGGCTGGCATAAAGTACAACATCGATGAGATCAAACCAAATGGCGAACCGCTTGCTCCTAAAAAGAATGCGGACAAATTTACTCGTCAGTGCGGAGTTATTGTCAGGGACCAAATCCCGATCTCCGTTCAAGAATGGAATAAGCCAAAGGGAGATCGAGGAGTTAGTTTTGTTGACGAAAGAGCAAAAGATCTGCTTTGGGAAACGCTCATGTCACATTTCACCCTACCAGAGCATTTAACAGATGCAGAACGGGAGAAAGTCAAGAAGAGTGCTCTTCAAAAGATGGCCACACAATTCCGCAACCACAAGAAAAGATTATGGGCCTGCTACATCGAAGCAGGAAAGCAGACTCCAGAATTCACTGGAGCACTGGAGAAGGCAAAAGATCACTGGGACTTATTTGTGGAGTTCAAGGAATCGGAAGCAGCTAAGGAATGGTCGAGGAAAAACAAGATCAATGTTGAGAAGAAACAGTTTCACCATGTTCTGGGGCCAGGTGGCTACAAGACTGGTCGGCCTAAGTGGGATGAATCTGAGGAAAAGATGATTGCTGCAGGGGTCACTCCAAAAACATTGGGTTGGCCCGACAGGTGCAGGACTTGGTTTTATGCGCATGGGGGAAATTTGGACCCAAAGACAGGGGAGATTATGGTGCAGGCAAGTCTTAAAGAAGCCTCGGACGCTTTACTTGTTGCAATAGAAGCGGCTCGAACGGGGGCGTTCCAGCCCGAGAGAGAGAACGACGAGCTTACACGCGCCCTCAGGAATCCTGAACACCCGGGACGAACACGAGGCAAAGGCGTTGTTCCGTGGGTTGAGGGGTTTGCGGACTGGAACGTCAGTTACAGAAGCCGTGCGAGAAAGAAGAAGCAGGAGGAAGACAAGAAGAAGCAGGATGCAGACCGGCTTCAACAGGTAGAATCAAAGCACACGGAGTTGGAACGCGCTTTCATGCGGCAGCAGGAGCAGATCGACACACTTAGCCTGGAAAGGGCGTCTCAGCAGCAGCAGCAAGCAGATCCAGCATTGGATAGCACCGTCCCATCTATGCCGAAAAGCAGCGTGGGTTCCACGGGGGTCCCGGCCGATGATGCACTGCTGGCTCGCTACCCCGTGGATGATATCGAAGAGACGACAAATTGTGAGCTACACATGAAAGTGAAGAACATATCCATGAAGGTGGCGGACGGCTATGCTTTACCAAATCCCCCTGAAGCAACCTTCCACGGCAATCCGATTCCACCTGGCTATGCTCGTGTCGGGGTGGATGAAGTTCTGTCGGCATATGACTCACTAGAGCTTGACTTTCCTGGAGGTCAAGGGGAGCAGACACTGGGAGAAGCCATACGTGGTATCATTGTATGGAGAAAGGATTGCATCGTCTTTCCAAACTCGACGCCAAGGGCACCGAATCCTCCTCCAAGTCCGCCGCGTCAGCCGACTCCAACCCACCTCGAGACGGAGCGCAGCGCGAGTCCGCCACCATATCGATCTCCGCCGCGTTAGCCGAATCCACCCCACCTCGAGACGGAGCCCAGCACGAGTACGCGATATCGATCTCCGCCGCGTGGGCCGACTCCAAAGCGGAAGAGAGCACCAAAGAAGAAACCCGAGCCTCCTGCCAAAAAGAAGTTAGCTTATGAGATGACTGAGGAGGAAAACAAACGGGTCGTGGATGCCCAAGTGAAGGCCCATTTTGCACCGAAACCGCCCCCGCCGCCGAAGATGAAAATACCTGAGAAAGTTGTACAACACTTTGTGGATCTTGCTAAACCGGCTGTGGAGAAAAGGCGATCAGACTATGAACGCTCTATTAGCAAGTCATATCATCAACAAAAAAATCAGCAGTCGAGCCTTACAGGTAGTAATAAAAGCGGGAAAACTGTTCCCCAGCTCGGAGAACAGGCAGTGCAATCGATCCCCCCGCTCAAGGTGAGTACCAATAAGGCGGTAACTGACGCTGATAGAGAGATGGCGGCTAGAGAGATGGGTATCACTGTTGAACAACTCCTAGGCATCGAGGAACTCCCCACGATGGATCCAAAGGAACTAGCATGGAAATATGTCCCAGGGAACCCTCTGGTCAGGCCTGACGAGGTGGACCTTCTACCAATGCAAATGCGCAGATTGCATAACTGGTACCTGAGAGAAATAAAGGCCGGGCGAGAAAGCCTCATGGTGAAAGTCAAGCCATTGCATTACTTCCATGGAAATGATGTGTGGATTGAATTTCCAGAAATTTTTCAGTTATTCAATCAAGACGCACTCGACAAATCTCTCGTCAGTTGCTATTGTCTGTAAGTGGTTTTTTTCTGTAATTTAAGTCTCTAGCTCAGCTCGTTCATTGCCTGTAATTATCCTCACTATATTCTTTTGTGTGGTATTATATATGCAGAATGAAGATTTATGAATTGAAAAGAGATAGAGTCTATGGCATTGGGTTCATTGACCCAAATACCGTTAATGAAATTGTGTTAAATAACCACCCACAAGACACAGAGAATAGCTTGCTAATGTTTTTGAAGGAACTAAATAGCAGACCAGAAATACTTTTACCTTACAACTTCAGGTGAGTGTTACTGTCTTGTACTACAAATTCTATTTTTGCTTACTCGATGTTAAGTGTAGTTGATGAGTTATGCATGCCCGCTTATACAAACGTGTGCGCAGATTCCACTGGATCCTGCTAATCATTAGAGTTGACGAGGGAACTGTTGAAGTACTGGACTCACTAGGTAAAGACCATGAAGAATATAGGAGCCTGAAGTTGATGCTCGACAGGTAATTTCAATCATTATCGCACTATGTCGGCCTCTTTAGTTCATTTCCTGATATCAAGTAATTAATAACTCCTTTATTCATTTTCTTTGCCGGGCAGGGTTTGGAAAAAGTTCATCAAAGAGGTTGTCAGTGAATGGGAACCACAACTGAAATGACGACGGTCCAAGGTAATTAAGTAGTACTAGCTACGTCCGCACATCTCTTTAATTCTAGTTTCAATACCATTATCATGCTTGATTATTATCTGATTGAATTCTATTCTCGTAAAGTATATGAGGCAGGAAAAGGGGACAAATGTATGTGCATACTACGTTTTCGAGAACATTCGCTCTATTACCGAAAAGAGCAAAGATGGAAGATATCTTTGGGTACGTAAACACTATTCATAATTTTTTTTATCATGATCTAATATATATACACACAACTAATATATTCATATTGATCTCCTTCTTTAAAGATGGTGGAGATGCGGGATAGGCTCCTACCAAAGGACCGCATACGAGCACTTCAAGAGGAAATGGCGGGATTTTTGCTTGAGCAGGTAATATCTCCCGACGGAGAATACCATTTCACCTAATGCCTGTATGTAATGATCTGCAAATTGTAGGAGAAATTGTATATACCAAATTGTATATATATATATATGTGTATGCATGGTCGTACGAGAAATTCTATGATATATGATTGGTTCTACGAGAAATTCTATTATATATGCATAACGTGTACAGTATGTAGTAGCGTAAAATATGTTTGAAATGAAAAAGAATTAAATGGAAAACACAAAATGAAAAAGGAAAAATAAACAATAAACCCTAAACCCCTAAACCTTTAGTCCCGGTTGGTGTCACCAACCGGGACTAAAGTGGCAGGGATTTAGTCCCGGTTGGTGTCACCAACCGGGACTAAAGGTTTAGGGGTTTAGGGGTTTAGGGTTTATTGTTTATTTTTCCTTTTCATTTTGTGTTTTCCATTTAATTCTTTTTCATTTCAAACATATTTTACGCTACTACATACTGTACACGTTATGCATATATAATAGAATTTCTCGTAGAACCAATCATATATCATAGAATTTCTCGTACGACCATGCATACACATATATATATACAATTTGGTATATACAATTTCTCCTACAATTTGCAGATCATTACATGCAGGCATTAGGTGAAATGGTATTCTCCGTCGGGAGATATGACCTGCTCAAGCAAAAATCCCGCCATTTCCTCTTGAAGTGTTTGTATGCGGTCCTTTGGTAGGAGCCTATCCCGCATCTCCACCATCTTTAAAGAAGGAGATCAATATGAATATATTAGTTGTGTGTATATATATTAGATCATGATAAAAAAAAATGTGAATAGTGTTTACGTACCCAAAGATATTTTTCATCTTTGCTCTTTTCGGTAATAGAGCGAATGTTCTCGAAAACGTAGTATGCACATACATTTGTCCCCTTTTCCTGCCTCATACACTTTACGAGAATAGAATTCAATCAGATAATAATCACCAACCGGGACTAAAGTGGCAGGGATTTAGTCCCGGTTGGTGTCACCAACCGGGACTAAAGGTCCCCAGCCCCCGGCGCGCGCTGCCGGCCACGTGGCAGAGATTTAGTCCCGGGTCGTGGCCAACCGGGACTAAAGGGTGGGGGCCTTTAGTCCCGATTTATTAGTCCCGGTTGGTGAACCGGGACTAAAGGCCCTTCCCAACCGGGACTAAAGGCCGTTTCTCCACTAGTGTGTCCCCCTAGTATCCAAACCATCGAATGCATACACAAGCATGCAAAACATAGATCAACACAGTATTTCCATTTCACATACCACATAGTTTATTGGACATAGCACAAGGGAGTTCATCATACCTACCATCGGACTATCTCCTCCTCGTCCAAGCAAGCGGCGAGCTCCCAGTCGACGAATCCGGACACGTCGGACTCTGATGTGCTGCTAGCCATGTCGGAGATGACCGAAGAGGAGGGATCGAGCGGAGCGGACTGGAAGTGGAGTGGACTGAGACAAATGGCTAGGGTTTGGTCCGAGTGGGGATAGGGGCGGAATTTTGTGGGGTTGGGCCGGATGGGCCAGTTTGACGTAGCGGATGCGTCCGGGTTGCCCCAAATCCACCTTAATATGGGCTGATATGGGGGCCCAGACATTTGGGTGTATGGGGGTTTCAGTTGGGTGACATTTTCTTGTTTGAGTCATGTCTGGGCTGTCCGCCCGGACATACAAGGGGTAAGTGGGGCAGTTGGAGATGCTCTTAGATTTGCTTATTTGTTTCAATTTGATTTATGATTTCTTCAAAAGATGTTTTCAAACAAGTCAAGTTACATGTTTAATAAACTAGACTGAATAAGTATTGCATTCTCGCTTACAAAGATTCTTTGGTGTTCGTACAATTTTGTTTATGACTGGGATGAGAGTTGATCGGTGAAATGTTTGCTAAAGCGAAAGTGTCTTCCTTGTGCTACTCGCAAATAACTTCAGTTATGTTGTTTTACTCTTGCTTACTTCCACTTACCCTCCACAGGGAAATGGCTCCCCTCCTCCTTCTGATGTTGTCCTTTGTCTCGGCGCCACTCTCAGCGACGTTGGCGGCGCCGCACACCTGTAAGTCCAACCTTGCTAGCCTCGCTGTGATCTCTTGCCAGGAGTCTGTGCAGTCTCCTACACCTTCCTGCTGCGACGCTCTCTTGTATGCGGTAGATGTGGAGCCACAGTTTGAGGGAGATAAAGGTGCCTGTTGCTTGTGCAAATTTATGGTGGCGCGAGATATTCCTTTCAATCTCCCGTCGGTGTACCGTTCTTGCCACGGAAAAGATTCTGACACAGTTGTGGCGTGGCCAACATACATGAAAAATTGTGACGGTATGTCCAACTAACATTCTCCACAAGTTCTTTTTGATACAACGCGTGCCACATTAGTTCCTATATAGTCAGCAAATGTTTGATACAAGACTATGCAGGTGTTTGCCACGAGGGCGGCGTCGATGTGCATTCACCTGAGCCTCCTGCCCCCCTTGCTCCTGAGCCGCCTGCCCCCTTAGCTAAGGGCAAAGGGACAAGCAAGTCGCTAGGCTTAGGAGCCACCACTGCCTTAATAATTGGGGCCGTTTTGATTATTATGGCGCTAATGTGTTGTGTCTACTACACTTATCCGTGTGGCAAGGCACACCAATCCCCTGCCACTAGTGACGATGAATCGTCAATGGGTATGCTTCCAGTGCTAATGAATACCATTATACTATTAAAAATAGACCATTCCAGTGCTAATATGTACTACATGTCTGCAGGTTCTGGTGCGCAGATGCGGGAGATAGGGCGAAGGTCGTCGGACAGGACTCTGCTGTAGAAGCAGAAACTCGTCGGACAGGATGCTGTGCACAAGAGACTGGAGATGGTGCAAATAAAGTAGGGAAGAGCCTGGATGGCCAATCAGAATTCACTAATTCAATAGACATGTAACTCCCTGCGTCAGTAAGAATTTCATCTGAGATGTAGTCATAAGAAAGTGGGCCACACTTCCATTATCTAACATGTAACCTGTCATATGTACTTATATGTTATGCAAGTAAAACCACTCACATTGACATTGTTGTTAGCATTAAAATATAATAAAAAGGCGGAAGAACAACAGTATAGGTTTAAAGTTTAGGATGGAACGTTGTGATCGAAGGAATGAGGATGTACGGATTATTGGAGTCATCTCTTTACAACAAGGTGGTGATATTACGCCTAAAATGAGAAGGCACCATCTCGGAAAATAGAAATTGAATTCCTTGTCCGATAGAAGGATCCAGTTATATAAGGTACATGACTGAATAACACAAACAACTGCAGTAACCAAGAAAAAATCAAGTTCGACAACTCATTGAACGACGTGTGGCACTCACGATAACTATTCATAATCTTTCCTGAAACAAAATTTAATACTTAGACATACTCCTATTTTCTGTAACAGTTTTATGGGAGTCAACGTTCCAGGCTTTGATCGCCTTGTGCAAAGAGCCAACCCAGAAACCTTGCCAATCAACCCAACGTTTGTGTCCTGGTTGCTGTCGAGTTCAACCCTGGAGCAGCAAGCTGACTTCCTTTCTTCCTACAGGTTCAGGGTATCTCGCCTGAAAGCATCCTCTCGAACTGCTGAAGTAAATAAGTTAGATATATGAACAACGTGGAACCTTGTGCAAAGAGCCAACCCAGAAACCTTGCCAATCAACCCAACGTTTGTGTCCTGGTTGCTGTCGAGTTCAACCCTGGAGCAAGCTGACTTCCTTTCTTCCTACAGGTTCAGGGTATCTCGCCTGAAAGCATCCTCTCGAACTGCTGAAGTAAATAAGTTAGATATATGAACAACGTGGAACCTTGTGCAAAGAGCCAACCCAGAAACCTTGCCAATCAACCCAACGTTTGTGTCCTGGTTGCTGTCGAGTTCAACCCTGGAGCAAGCTGACTTCCTTTCTTCCTACAGGTTCAGGGTATCTCGCCTGAAAGCATCCTCTTGAACTGCTTAAGTAAATAAGTTAGATATATGAACAACGTGGAACCACTAATTTCAGAATTATTTCTACTGATTCTCCTACGAGTTAAGAACACGGTGCATAAGAAAGCAAGTAGGCACAAAATCTATTATCAATTGCGAATATGTATCAGGGAGATCATGTCAAAGCAGATGTACCATGATGAAGACAATGCAAATATATCAGAGGCATGAATAGTACAACCGGTTGAAAAATGTCGACCACATGTAGCATGGTAAGGTAAAAAAAGGTGCATCAGACCATCATTACATTACATAGCATTACATAGTGAGGTGTAGACAACCAATAACGTTAAACTAGTTTGTCATTGTCAATCTTAATCACTTCAGAGTATCATCAACTCAATACCGATAGCTATCTTCATACTCTAAACTCTAAAGACATAAGAATATTACCTCAAGCAAAACTTGGTCAACAAACATTAGGCCACTTAGTTAGTGTAGAAATACTATTCACATAGATGCACAGCACCTGGCTGTAGTTCTCTCATAAATCAGAGAATTGGGCAGTGCCACACACACAACTTTGGCAGAATTCATCTTTAGCCATAAGGAAAAGCAATGCCAGCTTGGGCAGAAGTGCTATGCTCCTGGTTAAATAAAAAAAACTGCACTAAATGACTTAACACTAGGAGTGCACCCAAGGTACAAGACTTGGTCAACAAACCTAGCAACTAAGCATCAAGGAGTTTGGAGTTTTGCTCTCAGATCTTTCATACAAGTGATATGCAATTCTTCATCAAGCATTAGGCCACTTAGTAGTAATCTATTCTTATTAGAGGATTAAATGCCTCAGGAAAAATTGTCCATCATTAGGTAGACATAAATACAAGAATATGATTTGTTCTTATCGACCGTTAGAAAGAGAGCTAATGAGACGATAGTATAAGTTCTTACCAGAATAGTTGAGAGAAAGGAGAAGAGAAAGAAGGAAAAGCAAAGGAAGTGAGCACCTGTTCTTATCAAAATTGAGAGAAGAGAGAGAGAGAGAGCTAGGGAAGATAATAGAGATAAACTGTATATACTTAAGTAACTCACTGTGCAGTGTGCACTATACTTAGACTTGAATCAGATCAAGTATGACATGTGCAAACACAAGAACACATCACAAACTCATGAACTACTCATATGCAGAACACATATGCACCGCACCTACACATGGTTAGTGTAGAAATACTATTCACATAGATGCACAGCACCTACACCAATCAAACTATGCACATGGGTGCTATGGGAGCACACATGTATACTAAATCATCAGGGAATTAACCATTTACACAGATCAGAAGCATCAGAAGAAAAATACTAATAATCATGTTTAGGTATATAGCAACAGCTGCATGATTTACGGGTAACCAAGTATAGTAGAAAGACTATGTTTAAGTAGAAAAGTATTATAGTTAGCAGGCCAACATCAACTAAATCCTGTTGAACAGTAGAAGAGGTAGCAACCCATGCTACAAGACCAAAACCCACTTATACAAAAAATAGAAACCCTAAGCAAATCCTAACACGACTGAGAACCATATCCTGTGAGCTAAAGCACAAACAGTAGCATAGGCCCATCCATCACGGGACCATGCCCTAGTAGATCAAGACCGTGTATAAGGCTTGCTTACTATCAATCTTATATTCTATAGACAAGCAGTAACATGCCTGCTAATTAAAACCCTGGAAAGATCAAATTCAGGGAAATATAGCACAAGTTAAACTAAGTATAGCATTCCTGTTCTCATCCCAACTTACTTATAGATAGATCAGAGACTTTTATTAATAACCAGTGCCTATAAGCCAATTTAACCAGTGCCTATAAGCCAATTTTTTAATTCCAGAGAAGATCAATTAGGATCCAATATAACATGTCCTATTAAACCTAGGCATTAGGCAATTTAACCAAATGCAGTGTTCTGTTCTTAATCAAACACCACAAACCACATCAGAGAAAATAGACACTAGCTAAATTTCACCATGAATCAAACCAGCTATACCAAGACCAAGTCAATGAGCTCTGTTTGTATTAGATTAGAACTATGAAGTCTTCCCAGATTATACAGAGAAGAGTAGGAGGACCAGGAACTCACATTTGACGGTTGTAGCCGAGGCTGAATGAAACCGCCGCTGCGGTCTGCCGTCGTCACACGGCGACCGTGAAGTGCTCGACAGAGGCGTCTCCTATCCGAGCATACGACTGCGTACGCACGGGAGGCCATGGCCGGCAACCGCCGCGTCGCCCAGGCCGTCGACCTCGAACCAGAGGCGCGAGGACGAATACCAGGAGGCGGAGCCGCGTGGCGAGTGCAGATAGTGTAGGTGAAGAACAGTCGAATGCGCGGGTGCCGCGCCGGCGTCCATGGCGACGCCACGCGCCGGGGACCGCACGACTAGGGTTAACCGCGAGCGCCAAAGGAAGAGGCGAGCTGCGATTCATACGGCGGAAGTAATAGAGGGGAGGCGCAGGAGCACGGCGAGGTGTTGGATGGCGACGGAGGCCGCCGGAATTGGCCGGAATCGACAGGCAGCGACGACGGCGATTTGGGGGTCGCGTGAGAGGGAGTTTTTTTTTCATTTTTGATGAGGGGGTTTGTTTTTTCGAGGGGTGCGTGAGAGGGAGCTTTTTTTTTTAGGGGTGCGTGAGAGGGAGCTGGGCGAGCGAAAGAGATACATGCGTGCAGACCTGGCCAAATGGGCCGGCACGGCCCGGCCTGGCCTAAACGGGCCAGGCACGGCATGGCCCGGCCTGGCCTAAACGGGCCAGGCACGGCACGGCCCGCCAAGGCCGGCCTTGCCGGGCTGGCCGACCGGCACATTAAGCCCACCAGCCCGCTTGATTTTGGGCTGTTTTGGTCTATCTCGGTTGTTTTGGGGGGGTAATATAAAAATGAATAACAAAATGTATATGGGCCGTGCCATGCCAGCATTTGTGCCCAGCCTTGCGGGCCACGTGCCGGCACGACCCCATTAAAAACGTGATGGGCCAGGACCACCACAGGCGGGTCACGCGGGCTATCAGGCCAGCATGTCGGGACTTGCACATTTGGCCACCTTTGCGTGGGCTTGTTAACCAGTCTAATGTATCTAAAATTCCAAATGGAGGCCTTAATTTTTAAATTTCAAAATTGAAAAGATGAAAGAAAATGTCTTTTAAACAATGTGCTTAAATTTGAAAATACATTCATGTTTTCAAAAAGAAATTATGAAAATGTTCATGATTTCAAAAAATTGTTATTTTTTCAAAAAGAAATGGTCATCCTTTCAACAAATGTTCACATTTAAAAAAACATGTTGGGGCTGAGGGAGGTCGTAGAGGGGCTGCGGCGCAGGGAGGGAGGGCCTGGGACAGGTAGGTCAGGGGTTGGGGGCTGAGGGTCGAGGGATTCGTGGGTTTTGCTTCCGCTGGGGAAAAATCGATACAGACGAAATAAATTGGTGGACATGAAAACCAGCATGATGGGGTGGTGGTGAGATGTGGAGGCGAAAATAAACCGTGTGTAACGGCCTACCAACTGCCCCTTTAGGAGTAGAGATTAGAAGGGTTGAGCGCGCTTTGCTGCGCCGTTGGTTTTTCATCATTTTTTACTACCTTCGTTTCAATATATAAGGTGTATTAGTTTTTTGAAAAGTCAAACCTCTTTAAGTTTGACATTTTTTTAGAGAAATATATCAATATCCATGATATCAAATTGATATCATCAGATTCATCATGAAATGAATTTTCATATTTTATTTATTTAAAATTGTGGATGTCGATAATTTTGGCTCTGAACTTGGTCAAAGTTAAATAAATTTGACTTTTCAAAAAAAATACACATTATATTTTGGAACTGACAGAGTATTTGGCTTGGCGAGTGGGCGAGATGATGGAGTGTGTTTCTAAATTTATTTATAATATGGTGTTTTGGGGGGGTTTTCGCGGTGTGACTCTGTGTTATCTGATAATCAACCCATACTTATGTGGAGAAATTTTCTGTGTTAGTGTCTGCATGTATTATTTTGGTGCTACAATATCACATGTTGACGCTTCTTTTTTCTAGGTGGTGAGAGGGTGCGCGGGATTGATATGTTTTTATAGGCTGGTTGCTCCTGATTGATTTGAAAAATCGTTGACCCGGTCAAAATCATGAACCAAATCCAAAATTGTCTACCTCAATTGAATGAAAAGGCTCCAAAATTAAGGAGCATAGTGAATTAAAATAATTTTTGAGAGAGCTTCTTGAAAAATTGTTGACCCGATCAAAATCGGGTGACTTAATTCCAAATTAATGACCTGAATTTGAATTGATTGTGGGGCCTTAAAAACTAGGGAGCATAGTGTGTGTGTGTGTGTGTGTGTGTATATATATATATATATATATATATATATATATATATATATATATATATATATATATATATATATATATATATATATATATATATATATATATATATATATATTGGCTCTAGTATGCTCCTCACATGAGGATAGCAGATTCAAAGTTTCTGTATTTTTTCAGTACTTTATTTGTGTGATTAATTTGACTGTTTCTCCCCCTATTTTGGAAGAAGTTTTTTTTAAATGAAGGCGAAATATTGCCTCATCTATGAATTAAGAGAGAATAGAATACACGTTGCTTGCAGGAAGCCAATTGCATTGCTCATGAGTTAGCTAAATATTGTTACAAGAAGGATATATATTGTAATTGGGTTGATGATACTCCCTCTTTTATCCTTGAATCTCTCGTAAACGATGTAAGCATTTTTCATTGATCAATAAAGTAAGCCATGATGACATTTTCCTTTAAAAAGATAATATAATTTGTATCTGTTACACCAGACCGACATTGCAAGTGGGCATTAATCTCCCAACATGATTGTTCCCAACTGTTTGGCGCCAACGGTAATCCAGACCGCCGCCTCGGATTTGATGTTGTGAAGGAGGACCGTCGGAAGGGCACACTTGTGGCGAAAGACACGAGCATTTTTCTTATTTCAAATGGTCCACAAGGTGAGCATGGCCAGCGTGGCCATCGCCTTGCGGTTTGGGTTGTTGGTGTCGGAGAGTCCGACCCACCAATCTTTGGCGAAGCGGATAAGGTGCCATGTGGAGGTGTTTATGTGTCTAAGCTGAAGCCACTCCTTAATCATGCCTCAAAGCCTAATCGTGTACCGACACTCGTAGAAAAGATAGTCAACGGATTCCTGGTCGTGCTTGCATAAGGGACAAGGGCCACAGAAGATCACTTGTTGCAAGCCGGGAATGAACTACGTTCACGGAATCGTCACTGCCACGGTGTCGTGCAACATAGCAGAGCAGGACGAATCCTCTTTTTTCAGATCAAACTACACTCCGTCGCAGCCACGGCTAGCTGACCCTGCAAAAACATCACCCACATGTCACCACTGACCCAACTGCACCTGCAGTTACGGCACCGAGCAGCGTCCCCCGCTCTCCTCTGCTCTGGAGACGACGAGGCATGCCATTGCCATGCATGGTGGTGCGCTTGCAGCTGCAGCACAGGAGCAGGAGCAGGAGGAACTTTTCTCCCCTGGCCCGGGACTGGGGAGCAGGGAGTGGGTGGAGAGGCGTCAATGCGCGCGGCGCGCAGCGAGCGGACGGAGTTAACGCGCTCTTCCTCCCTCGCTTTCCACCGACTGGTCCAGTCCAGTGTTTCAGCGATGAGCAGACCCTGAAATCTCCAAAGGCGCACCTGCTGCAGCCTGCAGCTGCGCGCGTCATGGCTTCGACCGGGGCTCCTGAGCAAATCATTACTACCACCACCAGATCACTGTCACTGACTGTACACCGCACCGTCTCCGGCTAGTTTCCTCTCGGCCTCGTACACCTTTCCAACCCTATCATTAACCCACCACTAATGCTGCTTATTAGTACTTTTAAGTAGCTTACCATTCTAGGGAGCTCCAGCTCTCGTTATCGATCTCTCGATCCCCAGACATGTTCATCATTTGGCCGTGCTATAGTGTCGGGCGACAGACACTGTCTCATTAGGGACAATCATTAGTGCATGCTATGCTAGTGGTAGCTCCGCTTATTATGTTGTTTAATTACCACTATGGTGCATGCCTCCATGGACGTGTCTCCGGCCCCTGAAATCATGGTGTAGTGTTTTGTCCTACTAGGAGGTGGACGAGCATCCGCCTCGGCCAAGCCAAGCGAAGAAGCGGACGGGGGCCAAAGCCACAAAGGTGCAATGATAGATAGCAATGGCGATCGGGTTGAAAGGTACTGTACACCAGCGCCTATAAATGTGTATTGCTAACACTAAAACCATTTAATTGGCCGAGAAAGCTTCATTTGTCAGAAGAAAGAGATCAAATGCCTTAACCATGGACGCCAACTCTCTAGAGGACCTCCTCATTTTTGGCCCTTGTTCTCCGAGGTCACCTTTCCTGTCCTCGCGTCGTTGATCGCTGCCTCCTGACGGGGAAACAGCCAGCTGTTGCGAGCTGAGCACGTGAGGAAGAACACCTGTTCGTGCACACAGGTATGCCGTAAAATTGTTGATCGGAGTTTGTAGCCACATTGGCTTGAATGTAACGAATCTTGTCAAAGCACATTCATCTTGCCAGGTCATCTTCAACGCCGACCCTCTCCCGCAACCGTCCGGACGTGTTCTGCCATCCAACGCGGTCTTGTATTGGTCCGCTTGGCGGTCCGGACGCACTTTTTCCCGTAAACCGGAGACAAATTAGGGGGGCTTTGCGAGCGTCTCGACCGCTGCCACGTCCGCTCCTGACTGCCCTGGCCCACCATTAACCCCCCACCCGCGCTCGCGTGCGTTCTTGTCCGGCGCTAGCTGCCCGCATTCATGTTGCTGTAGGGTGGCAACTCCGCACTGAAGCTGGCGCAGAACGAACGTGACATCTCACTGCTGGCATTGAAGCGGCCTGCCGGCCGAGAGAGCGCCGCCTGTTGGACGCCCGGTTGAACACGCCTCCTCGTTGTATTCAAACGGATACAGAATGCCCGCCTTTAAACCCACGCGTGTGCCGAGAAACCTACTCCGGTCACACGTCCGTTCGCGAGCCGCCCGTCCTTAAACACAACGCCGGTTGGCTCCGGGCGTCCGCCCGCTATTTAAACTATGCCAGACGTCAGGCAAAAATCGCACCACCTCTGCTCCCATCTCCTACTTGCACCATTTTCTTCACAATCTCCATGGCATCCGGCGAGCAAGAAGAGAATTTGTCCGGCACAAAAGCCGGCTGGGTGGCCCGTCGGTCCCGCCGGATACGAGCCAAGCAACTCTCTGCTCCACCTCCCTCAACGCTCCAGGCCGCTGTAGGCCAGCTCGCGGAGGCGGAAGATTCAAGCCGGCGCGTGGTTCAGTAACTCGCCGCTCCAAGCCAGATCGCCGAGGAGTGGCGAGTTGCTCCAAGCCGGCACGCGGGGGAGCACGGTGGCACGGGCATCGTGGCTGCCCTGGACGACGCCGTGTCGCACCGCTCCTCCTGTGCTGCGACCACGCCATCCACCGTCAACGTTCACTGAACCGCGCCCTGCCGGCGGAGAAAGAAGTCGGCTTCGTGGAGATCGACGAGGCGGTGGCCAGCTCGTCCGCGCTCACCGCCATCATCGAGGAGAAGTAGAACATGGCAGGCCGCTGCCGCTTGGGTCCCATGAAGGCCACCGACGAGGCGACGCCAGCGTACACGGCTGGCGTCTTGCCCTGTTCGCATCCACCGTCCTGCTCCGCCGCAAAAATCAACCTTGATCCGTGCTTCGCGGAAGCAGGGGGCATCATTCCCCTCCGGCCGAAGCATATCCCGGCGGTCCCACTCCCATGATCGGCGCACCCGATCATGGAGAAGCGGAGGCCCTTTGCGCTGAATCGGATACCTCCGAGGCTCACGGCAGTCCGATGAGCGGGTTGCCCGACATGGGGAAGACAATGGAGATCCGCAGAGGCCGGCCATAGACTAGTCAAGGGTATACGTGTCGTGGGAATGAATATCCGCCGACGCCGGCCATAGGCTAGTTTTACCTTAGGCCGGTATAGTTTTTAGTTAAAATATGTCCAAAATGTAATGAATATCGTCCGGTTTGAATGAAGTTCGTCCAGTTTGTTTAAATAGTTTTTGAATTCTAGTTGGATGGCCGTCTCCCACATTTATGTCCGTGGATTGATCCCCTGCCTGCGTACGGGTGGCTAGCAAATTTACGGGTCAGCGTTCGGGATGTCTTCAAAGCACCATCCGCTTCACTCGATCTCCCATGGAGTCCGGAGGCCACGAAACACGAGGCACGTATGCATATGCTGATGGGGTCACCTACCACCGGTAGGGACATGGACCTGACATCTAGGGCCCACCTAAGGCCCACACTTTTATTCAAAGACCCCTGGGTCACAAGTGCAACCGAATGCACACCGCGAAGGATTCACTCGGACCCCGCACGGACAGCACTCGGACGGACGTCTACTCTCCAGTCGGCAGTCATCATCACTCGGACAGAGGAGACGTACGGACGGTGTGGAGCTGCAACGGTCGGGTAGTCTTCAACTAGACTTTAAGCATAGTTATGGCTACCGTTACCAGTAACTGCCGTAGTCATAGCTGTGTTATTCAGTGTTAAACGCCCTTAACTGCTGTAGTTAATGTCATAAAGACCAGACGACGTGGTGGCGGAGAGGCTGCCACGAACTTCTATATAAGCCACCCTCCCCTCCGTCGCAAGGTTAAGCACTCATTGTAATCAGACTCCCCTAGAGAAAACAAGCCTCAGGGCACGAGACGTAGGGCTTTTACCTCCTCCGAGAGGGGCCTGAACTTGCTAAATCCGAGTGTCACATATGTGTTGTAGCTAGGCTCCGCTCCTCTTTCGTACCCCCAGTACTTACTGTCAAACTAATAACCACGACAGTTGGCGCCCACCGTGGGGCAGAGCATCTAGCGACTTTTAGTAGTGCAGGTGGAATCCCATCATCACCATGTTAGTCGGCGGCGAGATCCGTTTCAGAGCCCGCGGCTTCATTGCCGATGACTCAGCGTGGCTCCCGGAGGCCCCGCTGGACGTGGAGTCGCTGCCCATCCGTGGCGCGGCGCACTTTCGCGCATCTTCATTCGTAGTTCTCCTTCGGCAACCATCGGTTCCGTACCGAGTGGCTTCCGTTCTTCCCGCTGGACGTCATCGTAAGCGCTCCGGGCGCTCACGGCTCCAGCGTTGGATCAAGCACACGGTGGCCGTTCAGGCCGCGGCGGAGCATGTGGCGGCTCTTGATCCCGACGAGCCCGCCCTAGACCTCTTCGCTGAGCTCCATGAGGACTCTGTCAGCGAGTCCGAGTGCGAGAGCATAGAGTCCACCGCCGAGGTTCTCATGACCGGCACAGAGCCGCGCGGCCCTCCGGGTTACACTGGTACCTGCGACGGGCACATGGGCACTTCGCGCGGGAACGACAACGACAATCATGGGAACGACCGTTCGCCTCACCACGATCCTTACATCCCGCAAGCTCTCACTCGGGAGCAGAGTGACGAGCTCCGGCGTATAAACGAACAAGCTTTGCACACTCCTGTCACTGTGACGACTCCTGAGGCCCTGGCCATGGAGTCGGCGCGTTTGGCCACTCTGGCCGAACGAGACCGCCTAGAGCGACTGCAGAGGAAGTTGGACGACTGCACTCGCCAACAACCCAGTACCAGTCGGCACAAGCGCCGGCAGTTCCCGAGTGATCAACCTCGGAAGTACCAGGTGCTGAATACTCCTCTGCAGAACCTGGCGGCGGCTACCAGGATCGCTGATTCCATTTAGCCTTCCGATTCCGTGGCCGGGGAAGGGATCCGACAGATCCAAGCGCTCCTCAAGATGGCCCTATCACAGAACGTGGCAGTGTCGCAGTCCCACGATAGCATCCACGGCGCATCAGTGCGCGCCGAGACTATCTAGTCGGCTCATAGCCAGCTGGGTTCGGGAAGACGTCGGGCTTCACCTTGATACGTCTCCAACGTATCTATAATTTTTTATTGTTCCATGCTATTATAGTATCAATCTTGGATGTTTTATATACATTTACAAGCAATTATATATCATTTTTTGGGACTAACCTATTAACTTAGTGCCCAGTGCCAGTTGCTGTTTTTTGCCTGTTTTTGGTTTTCCAGAATATCAGTACCAAACGAAGTCCAAATGCCACGAAACTTTTTGGAGATTTTTTTCTGGACATAAGAGACACTAGAAGCTTCGGAAGAGAGCCAGAAAACAGAGGAGCTGGCCACGAGCCACCAGGGCGCGCCCTAGGGGGGTGGCGCGCCCTGGTGCCTCGTGGGCCCACCTCTACTCCGTTTGACCTAATTCCACCTCTATAAATTCTCTAAAATCAGGAAACCAATAGAGGAGTCCACGAAATACTTTTTCCGCCGCCGTAAGTTCCTGTTCTTGAGTGATCCCATCTGGAGGCCTTTTTCGGCACTCTGCCGGAGGGGGAATCGATCACGGAGGGGCTCTACATCAACCTTGCTGCCCTTCCGATGATGCGTGAGTAGTTTACCACAGACCTTCGGGTCCATAGTTAGTAGCTACATGGCTTCTTCTCTCTTTTTGATCTTCAATACAATGTTCTCCTCGATGTTCTTGGAGTTCTATCCGATGTAATCACTTTTTGCGGTGTGTTTGTTGGGATCCGATGAATTGTGAGTTTATGATCAGATTATCCATGAATATTATTTGAGTTTTCTCTGAACTCTTTTATGCATGATTGTTATAGTTTCGTATTTCCCTCCTATCTATTGATTTGGTTTGGCCAACTAGATTGATTTATCTTGCAATGGGAGAGGTGCTTTGTAATGGGTTCGATCTTGCGGTGCTCAATCCCAGTGACAGAAAGGGACATGACATGTATGTATCGTTGCTATTAAGGGTAAAAAGATGGGGTTTATTCATGTGTGAGTTTACTTTGTCTACATCATGTCATCTTGCTTAAGGCGTTACTCCGTTCTTTATGAACTTAATACTCTAGATGCATGCTGGATAGCGGTCGATGGGTGGAGTAATAGTAGTAGATGCAGAATCGTTTCGGTCTACTTGTCTCGGACGTGATGCCTATGTACATGATCATTGCCTTGGATATCGTCATGATTATTTGCTTTTCAATCAATTGCCCAACAGTAATTTGTTCATCCACCGTATGCTATTTTCAAGAGAGAAGCCTCTAGTGAAAACTATGGCCCCTGGGTCTACTTTTATCTGATATTAAAAATCCTAAATTACCTTGCTACAATTTTAATTTATTTATTTTATTTTGTATTTTTGTTCGATCTATCTATCTATCACCATACAATTTAATCTTGCAATTGACCGCCAAGGGATTGACAACCCCTTGTTCGCGTTGGGTGCGAGGATTTGTTGTTTTGTGTGCAGGTACTGTTAACGAGTTGTTGCGTGATTCTCCTACTGGATTGATAACCTTGGTTTCATAACTGAGGGAAATACTTATCTCTACTGTACTGCATCATCCCCTCCTCTTCGGGGAAATCCCAACGCAGCTCACAAGTAGCAGGAAAAATTTCTGGCGCCGTTGCCGGGGAGACATCATCAACATCTATCAAGTATCTACGCATAAAAATTTCATCTCCTTGCATTTACTTTATTTTCCTTTGCTTCTCGTTTTCATATCCCCCACTTCTAAAAAGTTTTTACAAAAATACAAAAATATTTTCCGTTTGCCTTTTTCTTATTTGCTTGCTTGCTTTACCATTATGGCTAGTTCTTCGCTCATTACTGTTACCCCTGAAAATGAAGTACTTAATTTTAAACAAAGGGGAGGAGAGAATTTAAAAGATGATTGGTATAGGATTTGTGATGCTCATAATAGATCGACTCGTAAGTAATCCGCCACCATCCTTCTTCGCAATTTTTATGTGGGCATTACTACTTGGTATAGATTTGTACTTGATACTATTACCGGAGGGAATTTCTTGATGTGTCCCTCTATGGATGCTTTCAATGTTATGGGAAATTTAGTGGGATCACCACCTATCATCGTTAATGAAACAACTTTGACCTTGGAACATGTTATGCAAAGGTTAGAATCCATTGAAAATAAAATGCCTACTATTGAACATCTTGAGAATTTAGATAAAAAAATTCATAATCATATCACTCAATTTGGTTCTAAGGTAGGAATCACATTAAAAACCTTAAAGGAAAAGGAACTGGTAGTTAATGAAAGAATAGAACAAAGCCCCGCTAGAATTGATAAGATAGAAGAAATTATTAATAATTTGGGCTCGCCTTTTTCCTCCGTTAAGAATATTGATAGAACTCCTCCCAATAAAAATTGAAAGTTTATGTATGTTCCTAAAACCAATGGTGCTATTTCTAGTAAGGGAAATGAGGATCTTAAAATGATTAGCGTGCACCCCAATTTCATTGATGCGATTAAGGAACCTATTCATAAAACTAAAATTCTTGATTTTGTGCCTAGAAGTGTGATGATGAGAAACACCTACGTTAAATCCACTACGAAAAATGGATGTGTGATAGAGGAATTGGAAACGAAGGATGATAATACTTGAAACTATGCATTATGCCTAGCTAGGGGCATAAAATAAAAGCGCTTGTTGGGAGGCAACCCAATGAATAAAATATTTTTTTGCTTTTTATTCCTGTTTTTGTGTGTTTACACAATTATTCTACTGTTATGATTGTGTTTTTTATCTTTTAATTAGTGTTTGTGCCAAGTAATGCCTTTGGGATGATTTGGAAGATAGTATAATTGATGCTGTTTGGAAAACAGAAAGTTTTGCGTCCAGTGCTGGAATTTTAATTATGTACTGGAGCGTCAGAAAAATCTTAAATTTTTACACAGTATTGGTATATGAATTGCCACATTTTCCTAATTTTTCAGAATTTTTGGAGTTACAGAAGTAGAGCTTTTAAATAGATCTTTACAGACTGTTCTGTTTTAGACAGATTCTGTTTTTGTTGCATAGTTTGCTTATTTTGATGAATCTATGGATCGTATCGGGGGGTATGAGTCATGGAGAAGTTGGAGTACAGTAGCATTATGCCAGTATTAAATATGAATCAATTTACTACAATACTTAAAGTTAAAGATTTATTTGTTATACTAACGGATCTCACGAAGGTTTTGTTGAATTTTGTGTGATTGAAGTTTTCAAGTTTTGGGTGAGATCACGATAGATGAAGGAATAAGGAGTGACAAGAGCCTAAGCTTGGGGATGCCCAAGGCACCCCAAGGTAATATTCAAGGAAGACTCAAGTGTCTAAGCTTGGGGATGCCCCGGAAGGCATCCCCTCTTTCTTCTACCAACTATCGGTAATTTTACTTGGAGCTATATTTTTATTCATCACATGATATGTGTTTTACTTGGAGCATCGTGTATTATATGAGTCTTTGCTTTGTTTGCTTTTTAGTTTGTCACAATCATCTTGCTGGACACACCTATTTGAGAGAGCCACACATTTATCATGATTTGTTAGAATACTCTATGTGCTTCACTTAAATCTTTTGAGCTAGGCAGTTGCTCTAGTACTTCACTTAAATCTTTTTTAGCACGACGGTGACTATATTTTGAAGAAATACTTGAACTCTCATGCTTCACTTATATTATTTTGAGAGTTGATAAGATTAAATTTTGAAGAAATATTTGCACTCTCATGCTTCACTTATATCTTTTTGAGAGTTGATAATAGTAATGTTAATTTGCACAAGATATGAATTTGGTCCCAAAGTGATGAATATTCAAGAGGGATATAATAAAAACTTTCAAGAAAGATCATTGGATATGATAAGTTTGATTCCTTGCAATAGTTTTGCGATATGGAGATGATAATATGTGAGTCATGTTAGTGAGTAATTGTGATTTAGTAAGAATGTTGGTGTTAAGGTTTGTGATTCCCTATGCATGCACATTAAGTCAATAGTTATGCAACGAAATTATATCCTACTTATGGTGCATTATTCGGTGTTAGTTATGTTCAATGCATGTTTATGACCGTTTTCGCTTTTTGGTTGGTCGCTTCTCAATCTATTTGCTAGCCTTCATTTGTACTAAGCGGGAATACTGCTTGTGCATCCAAACTCCTTAAACCCAAGTTGTGCCAAATGAGTCCACCATACCTACCTATATGCGGTATTTCCATGTCGTTCCAAGTAAATCTCCCGGGAATGATCGTAGGCCGAGTCCTTCGTACCGTCCGGGTAACCTCCGGGACACCCAGTTCAACGCGAGATCTGTCCTCGCCCAGAACTTGGTCGATAGAGGACGGGCCCTGAGGGAAGGACTTGACGCCGATGTTCCGAGTGGTTCCGCACCCTCCGGACCTGAGTGTTTCAGTCGGTATATTTGTGCAGCAGAAATCCCGCACAACTTCAGGTTGGCGGCTGGCATCAGCAAGTTCACTGGTGAGTCAAAGCCAGAGATTTGGTTAGAGGACTACCGAGTGGCCGTCCAGATCGGCGGTGGTAACGACAGTGTGGCTATGAAACATCTGCCACTGATGCTCAAGGGGTTAGCCAGGGCGTGGCTCAACCAGTTAGCACCCGGCAACATATACTGTTGGGATAATCTGGCCCGAGTCTTCATCAAGACTTTCGAGGGCACGTACAAGCGCCCGGGTGGATTGTCAGAGCTACAACATTGCATCCAGAAGCAGAATGAAACTCTCCAAGAGTACATCCAGCGATGGACTACCCTTCATAACACGGTGGAAAACGTCACCGGGCACCAGGAAATCTGTGCCTTCAAGGCTGGCGTCAGGTATCATGAGTTGGCCCTGAAGTTTGGCCGCACTGAGATCCCGACTCTCAGTCGAGTGATGGAAATTGCCAATCGGTACGCTAATGGCGAAGAGGAAGATTGTCTGAGGAGCGGCAAGGGCCGAGCCGGAGACGCGAATCAGTCGGACAGCAACAAGAACAAGAAGCAGAAGCGCAAAGCTGAGGCAGCCAACAATGCAGAGGCCGCGGCTCTGGCCGGCCAAAGCAAAGGCAAGGGCCCGCCGAAGCAGAAGAAGGACTGGGCTGGCAAGAAGAAGGCCGCCCCGAAAAACGACATCCTTGATTAGTCCTGTCAGATTCACACGAAGAAAGATGAAGAGGGCAACTTGATTCTGCCGAAGCATACCACTCGGGAATGCCGGCTGCTCAAGCAAGAGATACAGCAAGACCCCTCCGAGGTGAAGGATGAGGACGAAGATGATGATGGGGATAAAGGCACCTCCGGGTACCCCCACGTCGAGAAGGTTCTGATGATTTTTGCTGACGTTGAAAGCAAGAGTCGCCTCAAGGTGATTAACCGAGAGGTCAATATGGCAGTTCTGACTGTTACCAAGCTCCTAGACTGGGCCCAGACCCCTGTCACCTTCGATCAGTCGGATCACCCAGCTCACATACCGACCCCCGGGCGTCAAGCGCTGGTAGTCGATCCTGCTGTTGGAGGAGTCCGACTGCGCAAAGTCCTCATGGACGATGGGAGCGAGCTCAACATCATTTACGCTGTTACTCTAGAGGCGATGGGCATTCCGATGTCCCGACTGAGTAAGAGCAATATGCAGTTCCACGGGGTTATTCCCGGGAAAAAAGTGAAGTCACTCAGGCAAATTGCCCTCGACGTCGTATTCGGCGGAGAGAAGAACTTCAGAAAAGAGAGGTTGACCTTTGAGGTGGTGAACTTCAAGAGTGTCTATCATGCCATCCTGGGTAGGCCCGCCTACGCATGATTCATGGCCAGACCATGTTACATGTATCTTAAGCTTAAGATGCCAGGCCCGAAAGGTGTGATCACCATCACAGGGAATCGGAAGATAGCAGAAGAGTGCCTGCAGAAAGGCTCTCGGATTGCTGATGAGCAGATGGCGTTGGCAGAGTTAGATGAATACAAGAAGACGGTTGATTCAAGTGTCTGCTCAAGAGCAAGAAGCCGGCTGTGGAATCCGCTTCCCAGCCCGCTGGTGATTCGAAGCAGGTTCACATTCACCCGGAAGACCCGAACGCTGCCCCGACTAACATATCCATGATGCTCGACAACAAATAGGAAAGCAAGCTCATCCAGTTCTTCCGTGAGAACTGGGACATCTTCGCATGGAAACCCTCTGACATGCCGGGTGTTCCCAGGGGACTGGCTGAGCATCGTCTCAGAGTCGATCCGAAGGCGAGGCCTGTCAAAGAACATCTCCGACGCTCCACTACGGAGAAGCGCAAGGCGATTGGTGAGGAGATCGCGCGGCTCTTGGCCGCCGAGTTCATCCGTGAAATATACTACTCCGAGTGGCTCGCCAACGTCGTGTTAGTTCCAAAGAAAGATAAATCTCTCCGAATGTGTATTGACTTCAAACACATTAGTCGGGCCTGCCCGAAGGACCATTTCCCTCTTCCCCGCATAGATCAGATCGTAGATTCTACTGCGGGGTGAGAGCGCTTATCGTTTCTGGATGCCGGGTACCACCAGATCTGAATGTATGGTCCGGATGAAATAAAGACTACATTCATCACCCCATTCGGGTGTTTCTTTTATACCACGATGCCTTTCGGATTGAAGAATGCTGGCACAACTTTCATGCTCATGATCCAGAAATGCTTACAGAAGCAGATCAGTCGGAACATGGAGGTTTATATGGATGACATCATGGTCAAGTTGTAGGAGATATGCCCTAGAGGCAATAATAAATGTTATTATTTATCTCCATGTTCGTAATTATGTTTATGTTTCAAGCTATAACTGATGTGGTTCTCGAGTCTACAATAACCACGAGGCTCGGAGGAAGACTCATATGCACGTGTGGAATAATAAACGGAAAAATGTATTCCTAGTCTGGCCTCTAACACTAGTTCAAGTGTTGCATGATGATTCTGTTTTCCTGATCATGGGCATGACTATGCCGGCAACTTTGAGGGCACAATGTTAGAAGAACACTTGTGTTGAATCGACCCGAATTGATGTTATGCTATAAGATACATTCGTCACAAGTTAATAGTTAATAACACAGAGAAAGTTAATGTTTGCATAATTCCTTAGACCATGAGAGTATCGAGTTTCTTCATGCTTGCTTCCTAAACTTTGGGGTTTGTTAAACGTCATCCGTAAATGGGTGGTTATTACGGCGGCTTACGGGTTCATGGAAAAGTATGTCAAGGGACTTGATAGCTCAAGATTGGGATTTGCTCCTCCGACGATGGAGAGATATCTCTGGGCCCTCTCGGTGTTACGGTATCCATCATCGTCTGGCCAGACACAATGTGATTTGATCACAGGGATGCCGAAACACGGGAACGAGAAAAGAGAACAAAACCGGTAACAAGGTAACTGGCATTGTGGACAAGTGTTGATCCACGGGGATGCCGATGATTCTCACCTCGGGTGCTTGTAACATATCGCGAAGCAACAGGAATAGCACACGGCAACTGGAGGTTCACTCGAATATTCATTCGTGTGGGTATAGGGGTCAATATGGATGTACATGGCTCCGATGTTGATCATTGATCGGAAAGTGTTCCGGGTCATGTCTATACTTCACCGAACCTATAGGGTCACATACTTAAGGGTCATCTATCTGCTGAATTCTAGACAGGGAGTCTGAGAGAAAGTCACCGGAAAAGTTTCGGTGACAACGGAAACGTTCCGGAGAGAACACCGGAATAGTTTCGGTAAAACTGAAAAGTTGTTTTAGGGTATTCCATTAAGTCATATTGGTTTCGGCACACGCCTGGAAATTCTTGGAGGGTGCCAGAATTGTTCTGGTAACTTTTGGAATTTTTCCGGAGAGAAAAACCGAAAATGTTCTGGAGTAGATGGAACCGCTATGGTAGCTTTTCGCTGAAGAAAAACATTGTTCCGGAATTGTTTCAGAATGCGTTCAAAATTGTTTTAGTGGGTACTAGAATTGTTCTAGGCACACAGAAATAATTTGGGATTTAACGGACGCAGAAAAATGTCTTCATGAATAGTGAAAGTGCTTTTTGGTTCACTTTTTGGATAGCCACCTTTTGGGACTTTAGTCAAAGTTTCTAGAAGGAAGAGGCTTGCAAGGGAAGGAACCCCTTTGGGGGGGGCCATGAAGTGGCTGGCCAAGAGTGGTGGTGCTCCTTGGAGCTCCACATGGCCTCCCATTATGCCCTAAATGCCCACCATTTGTGACCTAATGCATGGGTATTTTGGTATTTTTGGAGGCACCCCTACCCCTTGGCTTTCCTATAAATAGAGGCAGAGAGGAGCTCTCCACACTCATCCCTTGCTCTTATACACGTGCCATGACATTTCTGGCTTCTCTTTCCTTCCCACGAAAAGAGTTTCGTAGAGCCGAAAGGCTGTCTGGGTTCCGGTGGGAACTAGTTCTGGACGGCGAAGCCCTGCTGGATAGATGACACCGTATGTGTGCAACTCTGTAGAGATATCGTAGTTTTGGTCTTAGTTCGAGAGAGCCTCCCGAAGGGCTGTCCGAGTGACCGTCTGAGTTTCGAGGTGCCTCCCAAAGGGCTGTCCGGGTGACCGTCCGAGTTTCAAGGGTCCTCCCGGAGGGCTGTCCGTGACACCGTCCGAGGGACTGTCCGGTCGCCTCCCGGAGGGCTATCCGAGGGGCAGACGAGGGAGTACATCCTTGCGGTTGGGAGGTTGTAAAATCCTAGCCGCGGGGATCTGCACCGCCGATCGTCATCGACTCTTCTTCCGCTGCGCTACGAGTCGGTAACGAAAAGATCAAACCTTGTATGCAGTCTCCATAGTGGTCCTGGGCTAGTGCGTAGGTCAAGAAATTTTTGTTTTCTATCGCGTTCCCCTACAGTGGCATCATGAGCTGTGCTATGCGTAGATGCAGGTTACGATCTAGAATACATAGAGATGTGTGGGTGTTGCACAATATAATTTGTAGTAGATGAGTTCTACTACTGATAATTATTTGTGCTGGTAGCAGATGAAATCTGTTTCCCGATGTTCTTGTTGCTTCCCCGGAATTTGCATATTTCTGATCTTGATAACAGCATGGTGGAGTTTCAAAGTTCTGGCAATCCGCGATCGTGATTGATCAACGAAGTGCTAACAGTTCATTCAATTCCACCATAGTTAAAAAGAAAGATGAAATGTCGCAGACGAAAGGGCAATGCAGATATGATCTGCATGGGGGTCATGCGTATGACGAAGTTCAGTATGGGGCTCGAGATTTTATTATCTCGTGTTTCATACACCCCACAAAGTTAATCTAGCGACTTGAATTATCATACTTGATGGTGGAAGTTGGTAGCTTCGGTTTGTTTCAAAACCTTAGAAGCCATGTAAAAATAAAATTTTGCATGAACCGATTAGAGGCGTCTAACTTGGTTTTGTAGGATGACATAAGATGTGCATGTGATGTGGTATAGCAGTTCTCACATTAATTTGATTATGTATGAGATAACTATACAATGTAAATTAACATGACCCGCGTGTCATGATTCGGCATGATGGCTGGAGCCATATGATTGTCACTTTAATGACCTGCGTGTCAACCTTAAGTAATGCACTTATTTTATTAGCTTTAGAGATGGCAATATTATCTGGTGCATCGACAAGGTGGTGGCAAACTTCGCGAAGGTGAACACCGACGTGAATGCCGAAGACGAAGAAATACAAGACTTCTCCGTCAGAAAGGGCTATACCATATCATGCTATTATGAATTGCCTGGGATGTTTATCCCTTATGGTGCACCCATTTGATTGCGCGGTAGTCGCTTTTATTAGGGTGATCTTTCACTTAAAATATCAAAGTAGTTAGTGTTCACCCAAGTGTAGCACCGTCTGAAATTCGTATCTTTCCGGGGTGCGCCATGTCCACATGGGTACGAACGAATCGAGAGGAATGAGGCGGGTGAGTTCAGACCTCATAGCAAGATCACTTGGTTGTCTTTGACGTTCAGACAGGATAGTCCTGAGCTCGGAACACGCCCATCGAAAGATGAACAAGAATCACATAGAGATGTGATCGGCAAGTTGGCCTACCGATTGAAATTCTCGTCATCAGTGATGTCCACATCAATGGCGTTGAATTGAAATGTGGATCTTGAATCACTCATAATCAATTTTGAGAGATATTGATTTGAGTGGGAGCGCACTGCAGAATTAACTTGTTTAATTCTCAGTGCAATTAATTATGAACTTTGTCTAAAAGTGTAATTTGCATAATAGTTGTAGAATAATGGCTCGCGTTTCCACCTTCCCTGTTAAAATTGAATAAGCTGTTAAATATCTGGTTAAAACTTTACGGTTGGTAACGTAATGTGAGGATTGTCCTCAAAAGTGCCGAGAAGGACTTTGTCCTATCGCATGCTTTTGGTATTCTCCCGCTAATGCTATGGATAATGTGACTCTCGTCCTTCAATCCAAAAGCTAGAATTCCGTTACGGTCAAGTGCAATATGTTTGCTTCCATGAGACCCGAACTTCAAAAGTTTGGGATAGCTATCTGATATTCATGGAACTGAAAATCATTTTCAGACACAAACAAAGGCTAAAAGATATGTGATATCCAAAGCAATGTTTGTTTTGCAAACTATTAGTAAAAGTGTTTACTATGCATTTGACTAATAACAGAGGGATCTAGTAGAACGCCTGTCATATGATGATGGTGAATAAAACAACAACTTAAGAGAAAGGAAATGTCCGAAGGGTGTTAGTATGACTTATACACCTAGGAAGTCCGGGGCTGACGCCACTCTTCAAGTTGGTGCTTCTTCTGAGAGTAGGAGAATTATTGGAAGTAAAACTGTTAGAAGTATAAAGGCAAAAAGAAAGAAGACTGGAATGTCCAGGTCATGTATGAAAGTCATACAAGTTATTGATGTATAGAAGGCTAGTCAAAGATTGGGAATTATGATTAAACATGTTAATCACTGATTCTTGGGTATTGTGAGTTGATCACAAAGATACCCGCTCGATTGCATTCTGCTGCGACTCGATGCAAGAACTACTACGGCCTAAAAGACTTGCCGGAGTGAGGTTTAGATACGCGCTGGGAATATAGAAAATGTTACTATACCTTCCATCGGTGTATTACCGTCTGTATTTATTTTCATAATTCATTTAGAGTTTTACACACTCTAGCCCATTGCATAAGGTATCTTGCAAGAAGGTTGTTCATAAGAGAACTTTTGATGTTCGGTGTTATGAATAACAAAAGGGTCATACTTTCATTATGAATGAGATGTATGTTATGAATATTGATAATAATACATTACCTCTGTATTTACTTTCATAATTCATTTTAGAGTTTTACACACTCTAGCCCATTTTCATAATGTTTGTTGCAAGAGTGTTGTTCATAAAAGAACAATTGTTGTTCAGAATTATGAATAACATAAGGGCCATACTTCCATCAAAGATGGGATGTATGTTATGAATATTGATGGTAATATGATACATCCATAACACTGACGCTAAATGTCGCAAGACTAAAAGAATACCACACATGTGTGGCACTGCATTTGGTCACATTGGAGAAACCCGCATGGAGAAATTCCATAATGATGGATTTTGAAGTCGTTTGATTATGAACCATCTGACACTTGCAACTTTCCTTCGAAAAGTGAAGTGACTAAAATACCGTTCATAGGCCATAAGGAATGAGCAACGAACTTATTGGTGATCATACATTTTGATGTATGTAGTCCGATAAATGTTGTTGCTAGCAGTGGATTTATCTATCTTCATAAATGACTCAAGTAGATATATGGATATTTACTTGATGAGACGTAAGTCTGGATCTTTTGAAATCATTCATAAGGTTTTTAATATGAAGTAGAAATTATTGTAACAAGAAAATTATGTTTTGCAATTTGATTGCGGAAAGGAATATTTGAGTTACAAGTTTAGCGAATGTCTGATGAGTTGTGAAAAGAGTTTCATAACTTACACCTCACGGAGCACCACTGTGAGTGGAATATCCGTGAAGATGTAAATCAAACCATTTATGACATGGTAATATCAAACATGACATAAATCAATTTGCCATTATCCCTTTTAAAAGTAATGCTTTAGAGACTGCGGCTCTTACACTGAAAAGAGCGCCATCAGGTCTGTTGAAATGACGCCATGGTATGGTACGCCCAACCATGCTTTGTCTTTTCTTAACATTTGTAATATGGGGCTTGTGTAAAATATTTACAAACCTATTCCAAATCAGACAAGTACTACTTTGTAGGTTATCCCAAGTAATTGGGAATTCCTCCACCACTATACCGAGGCAAAAAGGTTTGCCACCAAGAACGGTATGCTTTTAAAGAGAATGGTTCTTGCAAAAAGGTGAGTGGGAGAACAGTGCAACTCGACGAGATAATAGTATCTTTGTCATCAGATCAAAGGAAAGAAACCTTGGAAGTAATTCCAGAGTTTCCTACTGCGACTGATACGGAAGCCTCTACATGAGATGTATGGACTTCGGTCGAACTTGCAACTGAACCACATAGGCAAAACTCGTGCAAACCTCTCAGGTGCGCAATCGAGATATTGTTGTTAGACAACAGTATACCTACGATACACAAGGAAGCGTTGATGGGCCCTGACTCCGGAAATGGCTAAATGCCAATATAATCCGAGATAGTTTCCATAAATGATTCAAGATTATATCTTGATAAACCCTTCAGAAAACTTAGAGTCTAACAAACATTAATGGAACAATAAACTGATGTGGATAAAATGTTTTATCCATAAAGCTCGACTTGTTGCAATAACAAATTCAAGGAGTTGACTACGATGAGATTGTCTCACCGTAGTGATGCTTAAAGTCAGATCGGGTTAAACTAGCAATTAATACATATTTCAATCTTGAGATATGATACATGGATGCCCAAAGGATTTCCATGTGATGGAAATACAACCTAGGACTTGCATGTGATACAGTATGAAGTATTTTGTCAATCCAGAGGATGCTAGTAAGTATGCAAACTTCAGAGTTCCAGCAATGGACAGAAGAGAGCAAAATGGAGTTGAAATCTTCGTTTTGATGAAATAGTCAATAGAGTTTGATTTCATCAATGGATAACGAAGATGCTTGTGGTTACAAGAAAGTAAGTGGGAGCATAATATTATTTCTAAAAACCTTGTGTGCTTGACACATTGTTGATTGGAAATAATATAAATTTCTTGACACGAATTAGGACTTCATTGAAAATAGTTTTTCGATGAAGTGCTTGGGCTAAATAGCCTTGATATTAGGCATATTTATCTACGAGATAGAATTTCCTAATCGGCTAAGCCAAAAATACATATTGACAAGATGCTAAAACAGTTTAGCATAAGAGCGCCAAGGAGTGATTCTTGCCGAAGTCACATGGAAAGAGTTTTGCAAGACTCAGTGTCCCAGAACACTGATGAGCAAAATATATGATGGAGATTCCACACACTTTCATGTTTGGATTAATCATGTATTCCATGGTATGTAAAACAACCAGATATGTCCAGTACTCCCAAGGAGTTGCGAGTAAAGATACCAAAGTGATCAAAGTACTGATCATGAGACAACAGTGAAAATTGTCATTAAGTACTAAAGTAGCACTGATGACATGTTTTCTCGCAAGCAGAGATTATGAAGTGCTCGTTGTAAGAAATTACATCGATACAGTCTTCATCAATGCTCCATGCGATTTTCGATTTAAATTAAGGGTTTTTGTGTAACACACAATACGGTGGCACGGTAGTTGGAAATTGTTCCAAACAGGATACTGTGGCGAATTCTATAACAAAGGCTAAGTATGTTGACGCTTTGGAAGCGACAAAGAAGATGTTGAATCATATAGTTCATTCATGAACTTAGTATGGTTCCAAGATGGCTTTGGTCAATGGGACACTATTGCAAATAGTTGATCCATAGCTCAGTCTGAGGAATCAAGGTTTGACCTGTGATTCACATATATACAAAGCCAAGTCAACAAAAAATATGAATTTTGTGAAAGCGTGAAAACGTGAGGACATGCAAAGATACACACAGAACTGAAGTTGTCAGATCCATTGGACATCAGGCTATACCACATGCGAAGCATTTTTACACCGGTATGCCATAGGTGTAATGTGCATTAGCATTGACTAGATTATTGACTCTAGTGCAAGTGGGAGTATGCAGCAGATATGCCCTAGAGGCAACAATAAATGTTATTATTTATCTCCATGTTCGTAATTATGTTTATGTTCCATGCTATAACTGCTGTGGTTCTCGAGTCTACAATAACCACGAGGCTCGGAGGAAGACTCATATGCACGTGTGGAATAATAAACGGAAAAATATATTCCTAGTCTGGCCTCTAAGGGCACAATGTTAGAAGACCACTTGTGTTGAATCGACCTGAATTGATGTTATGCTATGAGATACATTCGTCACAAGTTAATGGTTAATAACACAGAGAAAGTTAATGTTTGCATAATTCCTTAGACCATGAGAGTATCAAGTTTCTTCATGCTTGCTTCATGAACTTTAGGGTTTGTTAAACGTCATCCGTAAATGGGTGGCTATTACGGCGGCTTACGGGTTCTTGGAAAAGTATGTCAAGGGACTTGATAGCTCAAGATTGGGATTTGCTCCTCTGACAATGGAGAGATATCTCTGGGCCCTCTCGGTGTTACGGTATCCATCATCGTCTGGCCAGACACAATGTGATTTGATCACAGGGATGCCGGAACACGGGAACGAGAAAAGAGAACAAAACCGGTAACGAGGTAACTGGCATTGTGGACAAGTGTTGATCCATGGGGATGCTGATGATTCTCACCTCGGGTGTTTGTAACATATCGCGAAGCAACAGGAATAGCACACGGCAACTGGAGGTTCACTCGAATATTCATTCGTGTGGGTATAGGGGTCAATATGGGTGTCCACGGCTCCGGTGTTGATCATTGATCGGAAAGTGTTCCGGGTCATGTCTATACTTCACCGAACCTATAGGGTCACATGCTTAAGGGTCATCTATTTGCTGAATTCTAGACAGGGAGTCTGAGAGAAAGTCACCGGAAAAGTTTCGGAGACAACGGAAACGTTCCGGAGAGATCACCGGAATAGTTTTGGTAAAACTGAAAAGTTGTTTCAGGGTAGTCCATTAAGTCATATTGGTTTCGGCACACGCCTGGAAATTCTTGGAGGGTGACAGAATTGTTCTGATAACTTCTGGAATTTTTCCGGAGAGAAAAACCGGAAATGTTCTGGAGCAGCCGGAACCGCTATGGTAGCTTTTCGCTGAAGAAAAACATTGTTCCGGAATTGTTTCGGAATGCGTTCAAAATTGTTTTAGTGGGTACTGGAATTGTTCTAGGCACACAGAAATAATTTGGGATTTAACGGACGCAGAAAAATGTTTTCGTGAATAGTGAAAGTGCTTTTTGGTTCACTTTTTGGATAGCCACCTTTTGGGACTTTAGTCAAAGTTTCTAGAAGGAAGAGGCTTGCAAGGGAAGGAACCCCTTTTGGGGGGGCCCCCATGAAGTGGCCGGCCAAGGGTGGTGGCGCTCCTTGGAGCTCCACATGGCCTCCCATTATGCCCTAAATGCCCACCATTTGTGATCTAATGCATGGGTATTTTGGTATTTTTGGAGGCACCCCTACCCCTTGGCTTTCCTATAAATAGAGGTGGAGAGGAGCTCTCCACACTCATCCCTTGCTCTCATACACGTGCCATGACATTTCTGGCTTCTCTCTCCCTCCGACGAAAAGAGTTTCGTAGAGCCAAAAGGCTGTCTGGGTTCTGGTGGGAACTAGTTCTGGACGGCGAAGCCCAGCCGGATAGATGACACCGTATGTGTGCAACTCTGTAGAGAGATCGTAGTTTCGGTCTTAGTTCGAGAGTGCCTCCCGAAGAGCTGTCCGAGTGACCGTCCGAGTTTCGAGGTGCCTCCCAAAGGGTTGTCCGGGTGACCGTCCGAGTTTCGAGGGTCCTCCCGGAGGGCTGTCCGTGACACCGTCCGAGGGACTGTCCGGCTGCCTCCCGGAGGGCTGTCCGAGGGGCAGACGAGGGAGTACATCCTCGTGGTTGGGAGGTTGTAAAATCCTAGCTGTGGGGATCTGCACCGCCGATCGTCATCGACTCTTCTTCCGCTGCGCTACGAGTCGGTAACGAAAAGATCAAACCTTGTATGTAGTCTCCATAGTGCTCCTAGGCTGGTGCGTACGTCGGGAAAATTTTGTTTTCTGTCGCGTTCCCCTACACAAGTCAAGGGAGAGTTTCGACCTCCTGACTGACCTCGCCGAAACCTTCATGAGCCTACGCCAGTATGGCATCAAACTCAATCCGGCCAAGTGTACTTTTGGAGTGCCCGCGGGCAAGTTACTCGACTTCCTTGTTTCCGAACGAGGGACCGATGCTAACCCCGAGAAGATCGGTGCCATAATCCGAATAAAGCGGCCTCAACATCTGCATGATATTCAGAAACTCACGGGTTGTCTGGCAGCCCTGAGTAGATTCATTTCATGACTCGGTGAGAAGGCCCTGCCACTCTACCGACTCATGAAGAAGTCAGAAAAGTTTGAGTGGATGACAGAAGCGCAGGCCGCGTTCCAGGAACTCAAAGCCCTGCTTTCCACCCAGCCGGTGCTTGCTGCTCTGGGCAGCCGAGAGCCCTTGCTCTTGTACATCGCGGCTACGGGCCAAGTTGTTAGGACCATATTCACTATGGAACGTGAGGAACAAAGCAAGGCCTACAAAATCCAGCAGCCAGTTTATTACATCTCTGAAGTTTTGACCCCTTCCAAGCAAAGATATCCACACTATCAGAAGCTGGTGTACGTGATTTACCTAACTGCGAAGAAAGTGGCTCATTACTTTCAAGAGCACTCGGTCACGTTGATAAGCGATGCTCCCCTGTCGGAGATCCTGAACAACAGAGATGCCACGGGCCGAGTAGCCACGTGGGCCATCGAACTCCTCCCTTTGGACATCAAGTTTGAGGCTAAGAAAGCTATCAAGTCGCAAGCTCTGGTGGAATTCCTAGCTGAGTGGATTGAACAGGAACAGCCTGTCCCGAGTGTCCCCAAACATTGGACTATGTTCTTTGATGGTTCCAAAATGCTGAATGGCTCAGGGGCTGGTGTCGTCCTAGTGTCTCCCAAAGGCGACAGGCTCAGCTACGTACTTCAGATCCACTTTGACTCTTCGAACAATGAGGCAGAATATGAGGCCCTTTTGCATGGGTTGCGCATGGTAATCTCCCTTGGAATCCGACGACGGATGGTCTATGGTGACTTGGACCTGGTGGTGAACCAAGTGATGAAAGAATGGGACATCCGGAGCCCAGCTATGACAGGCTACTACAATGCCGTCCGGAAACTAAAAAAGAACTTTGAAGGACTGGAGCTCCACCACATCCCGCGAATCAAAAACCAGGCGGCCGATGACTTGGCTAAGATTAGTTCCACTCGGAAAGCAGTCCCAAAGAATGTGTTCCTAGAGCACTTGTACTCGCCCACAATCAAGGAAGAACCTTTTGTGGAGGAGCCCCCGCAACTAGTCGGACCGTCGAATCCAACTGAAGTTGATATCCCAGCGGTGGTGGACTTGGTCCAAGAGGTGCTCGTCATCACTCCCGAGTGGATCGAGCCATACCTCGCATGTCTGCTCAGGCAGGAACTCCCTGAAGACGAAGAAGAGGCTCGACAGATCGCCCGCCGATCAAAAGCCTTCACCATCATGGGAGAACAACTCTACAAGAAGAGCGCCACTGGCGTCACTCAGCGTTGCATCACACCAGAGGAAGGGCAGCAGATCTTGCAGGAGATTCATTCGGGAACTTGCGGTCACCATGCTTCCTCTTGGACTTTGGTCAACGAGCTGCCATCGGTCCTCTGGGGCTTGCGGACCACTCCAAACCGGTTCACGAAGCGCACTCCATTCTTCCTGGTGTATGGTTCGGAGGTCGTTCTGCCGAGTGACCTGCTCCACAATTCCCCCCGAGTGGATCTATAATCGGAGGCGGAGGCAGAGGAAGCACGTCAAGATGGCCTCGACCTGCTGGAGGAGGAACGCGAGTTGGCTCTTATCAGGACGACTGCATATCAGCAAGACCTGCGTCGCTATCACGATAGACACGTCAGGGGGCGCGCTTTCTAGGAAGGCGACCTGGTCCTCCGACTGGACCAGCAAAAACCTCACAAGCTAGTGCCGCCATGGCAAGGACCTTTCGCGATATCAAAAGTACTGAATAACGGAGCCAATCAGCTCTACAATTTCACCAAGAGTGAGGAAGAGCCCCGAGCTTGGAACGCGGATCTGCTTCGCAAATTCTTTACTTAGAATAAATTTCTCCCCATTGTAATAATGTTCCGAATGAAATTAGATGAATAAAAGTCTTACTTTCCTGTATTTCGTCTAATTTGGACCAACACCATGTTTTCACTCCGGTGACCAACAGCATTCGAAAACTAACAACATGCCCCCACACTACTGGAATCAGCTTCTTTGCCATCTGCCAGCTCTTTGCCGTCTGCTGGCAGATGGCAAACAGGTTGTTTGCCGTTTGCTTTGGCAAAGCAGACGGTAAAGATCTGGCTGATGGCAAAGAGGGTCTTTGCCATCTGCACTTCTTTGCCGTCTGCTGGCAGACGGCAAAGACCAAAGTGGGCCCCACGGGGCACGGCACTGGCTAGGTCAAGCTCTTTGCCATCTGCCACTTCTTTGCCGTCTGCTGGTAGACGGCAAAGAGGTGAGGGTGGGGCCCACAATGTCACGGCGGGGGCGGGCTAACGGTCGCCGTCTTTGCCGTCTGCTGACAGACGGCAAAGAATTCTTTGCCGTCTTCCAGCAGACGGCAAAGAAATGAACTTAACTTTCGGCCCCGCGCCCCGCGCCTCTCTCTCTCTCTCACATCTCTCTCTCCCTCTCTCTCTCAGCACCGCCGCCCCGCCCTCCCGTCGCCGCACCCTCCCCGCAGCCCTCCTCCACCACCGCCCCTCCCCGCGGCCCTTCTCCACCACCGCCGGAGCCAGGCCGCGGCGCCGCCCGCCCCCTCCCCGCGGCCCTCCTCCACCACCTCGGCCCCGTCGCCTCCGCCGCGTCGGGTCGCCGGCGAGCAGGCACCCCCGACGACCCAGCTCCGCCCCTCCCCCTCCGCCGCCCCGCGCCGCCGCCTCGACCCCCCCTCCGGTGAGCTTCACCCTCCCCCCTTTTTATGTTTTTTTTTCTGTTTTATTAGTTCATATTAGTTAGTTTATATTAGTTAGTTATTAGTTCATATTAGTTAGTATATATTAAGTAGAAAAAACTTAGAGGGAAAAAAGAAGAAGAAGAAGAAGAAGAAAAGAGGAGAGGAGGAGAAGAGGAAGAGGAAAAAAGGAAAGGAAGAAGAAGAAGAGGAGGAGGAGGAGAAGAAAAAAGAAGAAGAGGAAGAAGAAGAAGAAAAAAGAGGAGAGGAGGAGAAGAAGAAGAAGAGGAAAAAGGAAAGGAGGAAGAAGAAGAAGAAGAAGGAACAAAAAGGAAGAAAATGAAGAAAAGGAAGAAGAGGAAGAAGAAGAAAAGAAAAAAAAGAGGAAAAACCCCGACCCCGACCCGACACCCCGACCCCGACACGGCACCCTGACCCCGACCCCGACCCGACCCCGACCCCGACCCCGACCCCAACACGGCACCCCGACCCCGACACGGCACCCCGACCCCGACCCCGACCCGACACCCCGACCCCGACACGGCACCCCGACCCCGACACCCCTGACACCCCGACACCACGACACCCAGACACGACACCCCCGACACCCCGACCCCGACACGACACCCCGACACCCCGACCCCGACACGACACCCCGACACCACGACACCACGACACCCCGACCCGACACCCCGACCCCGACCCGACACCCCGACCCCGACACGGCACCCCGACCGCGACACCCCGACCCCGACACGGCACCCCGACCCCGACACCCCGACACCCCTGACACCCCGACACCACGACACCCAGACACGACACCCCCAACACCCCGACACCCCGACCCCGACACGACACCCCGACCCCGACACGACACCTCGACACCCCGACACCCTGACACGACACCCCCGACCCCCGACACCTCTTCGGCCTCCTGTTGACCGAAAGGGTGCTCTTCGGCCTTCCAGAGGCCGACGGGGTCATATATGTGTGAATTATGAGTTAGGTCATATAATTTCCGATTTTGTTATGAAAAACATCATATATATTTGTGTTGATCGGGTGGATTTAAATGTGCAGTTGTTTCGTCGCTGCGAGGGTTTGGTGTTCGACGACCTCCCCGTGCGTTCGACGAGCTCCGCCCCTGCGTTCGTGGGTGAGCACAAATGACATCTCCTCCTCCCCCTTCATTTGCTCTGTTCCGGTCTTCGTGCCGATGAAACTTGCTAGCTGTAGGTAGATTGAATCATCAGTATGCGTGACGACTATGCGTCTCCCGTTCGAAAGGGTTACATCTATAAATATGCATGCATTTGCATAATTATAACCGTGATTCTTTCGAATTGTCCAACGTTATCCATGGACAGCCCGAGTATGTGTAGATTGGGTTCGTTTTCCCATATGCTCTGCTCCGGATCCGATGCAGAATTTTGCCAGTGCCTCCCTGTTGTTCTCCGGGTACACATCCTCTCTGCTTATTGCCGAGACGTGTATCAGGAGAACAGCGGGGAGGTGCTGCCGAAATTTTGCGTCGGATCCGGAGCAGAGCATGGGAAAACGAACCCAATCTACACATACTCGGGTGGGATTAGGACCTATCTTTACCTACTAGCGTCTAGGTTGCATGGACGTAATAAAACTGACAAACTCTATTAACTGATGAATATGGTTTGCTGAATTATGTATATATTTCTTGTGTGTTTAGTAGGTAGGCAAGATGAGTCATCGTGCTTGGATGTACACCGGTCACCCTAGTCAGAAAGAAATGACCATTGAATGGTTAACAAAAACCAAGGGGTTTCTGAGCGCCGCATTTGCAAATGGCCAGGAAATAACCTGGTGCCCCTGTGTCCGGTGCAACAACCATAAAAAGTGGACACGGGATGAAATGGGTAAACACTTGCAGAAGTGGGGTTTTACGACTGATTATACGGTGTGGAGATTTCATGGTGAGTCTGCCTAACGTGCCAGAGCTGAGGTGGTTCGTCGTCGCACCGACGAGCATGGTACCGGGATCGAAGACATGGTGCAAGACTTTGATGATGCTCGGGATTCGGACGATGAGATGGAGGAATCTGCAAAGGCCTTCTATGAAATGTTGGAGTCTTCAAAACGTCCTCTCCACGAGCACACTGAGCTTTGTCAGCTGGATGCCATCGCGCAAGTAATGGCTCTCAAGGCTCAGTTCAACCTGCGCAGAGAATGCTACGACGTGATGATGACGATATTTGGACGCTTTCTACCCAAAGGCCATGTATTGCCAGCAAACCTGTACCAGTCGAACAAAATCCTACGTGCGCTTAAGATGCCCTATGAGAAGATAGATGCCTGTGAGAATGGATGTGCCTTATTTAGGCTTGAGTATGCGGGCTTCAACTATTGTCCCATTTGCAAGTCTTCCAGGTATGTTGTGGTAGACAACGGTATGGGTGAGAAGAGTCAGACCAAAATCCCAGTTAATGTTCTTCGGTATATGCCAATCATACCAAGACTTCAACGTCTTTTCATGGTCGAAGAGACGGCCAGACAGATGACGTGGCATAAATTGGGCAAAAGAACCGAACTAGATGCAGATGGGAATCCGATGTTGGGACACACTTCAGACGCTTTTGCGTGGAAGCACTTCGATGCTTTACATAACGACAAAGCGGCAGATCCAAGGCATCCTCGAGTCGCCATCAGCACGGATGGGATCCAAGTGTTTGGTATGACGGCAACCCAATACAGTTGCTGGCCTGTATTTGTCATTCCACTCAATCTCCCCCCCGGAGAGATTATGAAAAGAAAGAACATTTTCTTGACGTTGATAATTCCAGGGCCCAACTATCCGGGGAAGAATATGAATGTGTACATGCGGCCGCTTAAGGATGAATTGCAAGAAGCTTGGGATAATGGGATCAAGACATATGACGCCGCTACAAAACAAAACTTCAAAATGCATGTGTGGTACATGTACTCGACGCATGACTTGCCGGCGTATGCGCTATTCGTTGGCTGGTGTGTGCATGGAAGGTTCCCGTGCCCCACATGCAAGGCAGCTCTTCAGTTCCGTTGGCTGCAGGCGGGTCGCAAGTATTCTTGCTTCGACTTGCATAGACAGTTCCTGGATCCTGGCCATAAGTTCAGAAAAGACAAGAAAACTTTCATGAAAGGTAGAGTTGTCAAAAACTCTGCACCACCTGCATTGACAGGCCAACAGGCCCTGGATCAGTTAAACGCTCTCGAGCCTAATCTAGAGCGTCCAGGATATTTCAAAGGGTATAATTCGGAACACGCCATGACTCACAAGATATGCTTGTGGGATCTGCCTTACTTTAAGGACCTCATTTGCCCACACAACATCGACGTGATGCACACTGAAAAGAATATCGCCGAGGCCCTTTTCGGTACATTGTTCGGCATAGAGGGGAAGTCAAAGGATAACCCTAAGGCTAGAGTCGATCAAGAGGCTCTATGTGATAGACCATTACAAAACATGCGACAACCGAAAGGAAAGAAGAACTGGAGGAAGCCAAAGGCATGGTTCAATCTTGGAAGGCTAGCTATGAGGGAAATGATCTTGTGGGTGAAAATGCAGTTGATGTTCCCCGATGGGTATGCAACGAATCTAAAGAGGGGAGCGAGTCTTGACAAATTGAAAATATTTGGTATGAAGAGTCGTGATTGGCACATATGGCTTGAGCGGGTAATGCCGGTGATGTTGTGTGGCTTTATCCCTGAGGATGAATGGCTAGTACTGGCAGAGATGAGCTATTTCTTCCGTGCTCTTTGTGCGAAAGAACTATCGCCTGACGTGCTAGACGAACTGGAAGAGTTGGCGCCGGAGTTGATCTGCAAGTTAGAAAAGATCTTTCCACCGGGATTCTTTAATCCAATGCAGCATTTGATTTTGCATCTCCCGACCGAGGCAAGATTGGGGGGGCCCGTACAAAATCGTTGGTGCTTCGCAACTGAGAGGATGCAGAAGACGCTTCGAGCAAAATGTAAAAATAAATGTAGAATTGAAGCATCGATGGCCGAGGCATTCATTACTGAGGAGGCCGCAAACTTCGTGACAGCACACTACAAAGCCAAGAATCGTCATTTGCATAATCCGAAGCCTCGGTACAATGATGGCGACCATGAAAAAGGTCGATCCAACCTCAGCCTATTCAATGGGAACCTCGCACCAGCCGGTGCTTCGAAAGCAATACCGTTGGATGTCGAAGAATGGCGGACCATTTCGTTGTATATCTTCAACAACCTAACAGAAGTGCGGTCGTACATCGAGTAAGTTCTCGGTACATTGTTTCGCAACTTCTAATTCCTTTGAAATGCTCTTATTCCCGGATATGTGATACAGTCGATACGTCGCCAAATTCTCGGATGGAGTGGTGATCCAAAAGGATTCCATCAAAGAGTATGAGCTTCTGGCAAAGCATGGAGGAGGCTATCCCGGTTTCATCTCTTGGTTCAAACAAACGGTAATTTCCATTAGACCATTTCATTTCTTCGTCTAGTTTGCGGCTAATGCAACAATCATTTCGTATTAAACTTGTAGGCTAATGCAGAGTCTATGGACTCCGAATTGAGACAAGTCGCAAATGGTTTTGACTATAAGGTCCGTTCATTTGACAAATACGACATCAACGGGTATCGCTTTCGTACTTTTGGCAAAGAGCTATCTATGGCCGACCGAAAGTCTACAAATTGTTGTGTCTCCGCTGTCGGTGAAGGAGGGGTCGAGTATTATGGAAGAGTTGAAGCAATTTTTGAACTTACATTCTTTGGTGAAAACCCACCAAACGTCGTAGTCTTCAAATGTTATTGGTTCCAGCCAAAGGAGACTAGAAGGACTCATGAACATATAGGGCTAGTGGAAATCAAACAAAGCACTTATTTAGATGTTCCCGATGTCTATATTACGGCTCAACAGGCGACCCAAGTTTTCTATCTACCGTGGGCCTGCCAAACTGATCCAAATCTGAATGGTTGGGATGTCGTTTATGATGTGCCGCCACATTTTAGACCACCTCTCCTCAATGAAGATGATTATGACCCTCACATTAACCCAGACACAGATGAAGGAGAATTCTTCCAAGAAACACGTGTTTCCAAAAAACGTTTCAAGAACCGCTCTACTTCACCCCAGAACATTGAGGTAGACAGAGACAGTGAATCCGACTTCACCCCTGAGCCGGAACAAGATGAGAAGGAAGAAGAAGAGGTTACTGCTGCGGATGACCTGTCAATGCTTGACCGATTACATAAAGGAGGCCTTCCACATGTTGATGCATTTATTGATGATGCTGATGAGCACGTCATTACTGATAGTGATGATGATTCCGCATTTATTGATCCCGGAGCATATATAGACGATGAAGATTAATATTAGTAATGTCAGGTATTCAATTATTATTATGTACATATATATTATTAATTAGTTCATGTTATTAGGTATTCAACAAAATGACATTGACTTAGCTTATTTTCCTCGAAAATGACATAATAACCTTACTTAGCTCCAAACTGACATACTTTACCTAGGATAGCTATAAAATGACCTATACATAGCATTTTTCCTCCTAAATGACTTAATATGCTTAGTTAGCTAAAAAATGGCATAACTACCTAGGATAGCTCCAAAATGACCTATACTTAGCTTCTTTAGTTCATTTATGACATACTTAGCATACTTAGGTAAAAAATGGCATGATAATCTTTGTTTAGCTCCAAAATGACATTGACTTAGCTTATTTTCCTCCAAAATGACAAAATAACCTTACCTACCTCCAAAATGACCGATTTTAACTAGGATAGCTCTAAAATGACCTACACTTGCCATTTTCTTGTATGATTGTATGATTTATATAGTTACTTGTATAATTTTCTTACTTTGTATGATTGTTTCTTATACATAGTGCCATGATCTTGAAATCCGTCCCCGTCGGCCCTCGCCCGCTTTATGATTCGGATGTGGTAAATTCTCTTTTATAACTATTTGTTGCATTTCACATTTATGACAATTATGGCCATCAAGTTGACATAGAGATATTTTAATCTAGGAGGTATGTGAACCGGAATTTGCAACCGACCCTCTTGTCGAGAAGTTAAATTTAGTTGAAAAAGAAAATGAGTATTTGAAAGAAAAAATTAAAAGAATTGAAAAAGAGAAGATGACATTGGAGTTGTATGTTGCCGATGTCGTCGATGATCACAAGATGAAGATGAATGCAATGCGCTTGAAGATGGATGCAATGCGCTTGAAGATTAAGAAGATTAGAAAATATGCCATTGATAATGAGGCTTGGTATCATTATGCTGTTGGATCAATTGTTACCTTAGTTGCGATCTTCATCGCATTTGTTGTGATGAGGGCACGTTTTCTCTATACTTAGCTTATTTTCCTCCTAAATGGCATAATTACCTAAGTTAGATAAAAAATGAGCTATACTTACGTAAGTTCGCTCAAAAATGGCATCATCCTCGAAAATGACATAATAACCTTACTAAGCTCCAAAATGACCTATTTACCTAGCTTAGCTCTAAAATGACCTACACTTAGCATTTTTTCCTAGCTTAGCTAAAAAATGGCATTTTTACCTACCTTAGTTAGAAGAAGAAGAAGATAAAGAAGAGGAGAGGAGAAAAAGAAAGAGAAGAAAAATTCTTCTTCTTCTTCATCTTCTTCTTCTTCTTCTAGTCTTCTTCTTCTTCTTCTTCTTCTTGTAGCTAGTCTTCTTCTTCTAGTCTTCTTCTTCTTCTTCTAACTTTCTTCTTTCCCAATTTGCAGATTTGCTTTCGATGAGGAAGCTTGCGTTGATGGAGTCTACTCTTCTTCTTGTGCTTCCTTTTTGTTTTGATTTTGTAGGATGAACAATGTGAAACTTGCTACCTATATATGTATGTATGGATGAAACTATATGGACCTTTTGCTTAATTGTTGGATATGTTGGACTTTTCATTTGGTGTATATATGTGTTGGATGATCATATCCATATGGCAGGGATATGTTGGCTATATGTACTTGTTGAAATATTTTGAAATGAATATATATATATATATATATATCTGTGAAATTGATTGAATTTAAGAAAAACAAAAACAGTGGCAATATAGCCACTTTGCCGTCTGCTAGCAGACGGCAAAGAGGTTTGCCGTCAGCTAGCAGACGGCAAAGAGGCCACGTGGCAGCAGCCTGTGCAACCTGGGCTGGCCTATTTGGCCTCTTTGCCGTCTGCTGGCAGACGGCGAAGACCTTTGCTTCTTTGCCGTCTGCTGGCAGACGGCAAAGAGCCTGCGCTGGCCCAGCTGACGCCTGACGTCAGCTTCAGCTCTTTGTCGTCTGCTGGCAGACGGCAAAGAGCGCCGTTAGCCCCCTAACAGGGCTGGCACCTTTTGTCTGCCGTCCAGGGTCTTTGCCGTCTGCCGGCAGACGGCAAAGAGCTTTGCTTCTTTGCCGTCTGCTAGCAGACGGCAAAGGGGCCTTTGCCGTTAGCTGTTCGGCCGGACTGTTGGCCATCTGCTGGCAGACGGCAAAGGCTTTGCCGTCCTCCAGGCCTGCCTTTGCCGTCTGGTATGGCAGACGGCAAAGAAGCTGATTCCAGTAGTGCCAGTGGGTGTATGGGCTTAGCTGCGAACCAGATTTCGCCTAAGTTAAAGACTATCCAAGTGCGGACACGTTCCACACTCGGGGACTTAGCTGCGAACCAGATTTCGCCTAAGTCGAAGACTATCCGAGTGCGGACACGCTCCACACTCGGGGGCTTAGTCGCGAACCAGATTTCGCCTAAGTCGAAGACTATCCGAGTGCGGACATGTTCCACACTCGGGGGCTTAGCCACGAACCAGATTTTGCCTAAGTCAAAGACTATCCAAGTGCGGACACACTCCACACTCAGGGGCTTAGTCGCGAACCAGATTTCGCCTAAGTTCAAGACTATCCGAGTGCGGACACGCTCCACACTCGGGGGCTTAGCCGTGAACCAGATTTCGCCTAAGTCGAAGACTATCCGAGTGCGGACATGCTCCACACTCGGGGGCTTAGCCGCGAACCAGATTTCGCCTAAGTCGAAGACTGTCCGAGTGCGGACATGCTCCACACTCGGGGGCTTAGCCGCGAACCAGATTTTGCCTAAGTCAAAGACTATCCGAGTGCGGACACGTTCCACACTCGGGGGCTTAGCCGCGAACCAGATTTCGCCTAAGTCGAAGACTATCCGAGTGCGGACACGCTCCACACTCGGGGGCTTAGTCGCGAACCAGATTTCACCTAAGTCGAAGACTATCCAAGTGCGGACATGCTCCACACTCAGGGGCTTAGTCGTGAACCAGATTTCGCCTAAGTCGAAGACTATCTGAGTGCGGACACGCTCCACACTCGGGGGCTTAGCCGTGAACCAGATTTCGCCTAAGTTAAAAACTATCCGAGTGCGGACACGCTCCACACTCGGGGGCTTAGCCACGAACCAGATTTTGCCTAAGTTAAAAACTATCCGAGTGCGGACACGTTCCACGCTCGGGGGCTTAGCCATGAACCAGATTTCGCCTAAGTTAAAAACTATCCGAGTGCAGACACGCTCCACACTCGGGGGCTTAGCCGCGAACCGGGTTTCGCCTAAGTCAAAAACAACATTGGCAAACAGAACAAAGGCTCGAATATCTGAATAAACTTCGATCCGCTCGAGTTCTCCCAGCAAAAGCAAAGTATGCGAGCCATGGGGCCGATAAAGTATCACGGTTACATTAACCACTTGGCATTCCGAGGCAAATCAGGACTTAAATGTTTTTTACTCCACTGCGGGAGGATTGGCCGGATCGACGAAGGTGTCTAGGTCGATGCCATCTGTGATCCAAGTCGCGGCCTCGATGAACGTCTCCATGAAGTCCTCAAACTTGAGCTTCTTCTTGTTGGCAACCTTCAGCGACTTCAACTTCTCCTTGTCTACGTCCTTGAAGTGGACACGGACGAGTGCGAGAGCCACGTCAGCACCGCAACGAGCAGCAGACTTCTTCCAGGCTTCCACACGGCTTGGGATGTCCTTCAGCCGAGTCATCATGGACTCCACGTCACTCTAAAGCTCTTCACTGGAGAGTAGTTCTTGATCAATCTTGGATAGTGCAGATCTCAGTTGGATAATGTACCCCATGGCACTTTCGAGGCGCTCCTCCAGACGGAGAATGGCCATGGCGGCACTGTCCTTGAGGAGCTGTCTTGAGGGATCCAGATCCTTCTCCACTCGGTCTGTCTCCAGCTCAAAGTTATAGCAGAATTATGTCAAAGAAAAATGGCTTGGGTCAGAGAAGGCAGAAAATTATAGAAGAAACGGATAAAATCCACTCGGCAGTGCAGCTTACCTTCAAGTTTTTTACCCATGTCCTCACCAAACTCTTGGACGTACTGCTCCAGCTCACCCTTCTGCTCAAGAAGCTTCGTGATCTGGTTGTTCAGGGTCTTCTTCTCCTCTTCAAAGACGCTTGCCTGGGTGTTGTGCTTCACCTCCCACTCGGCATTGGTCTTCCTGAGCTCGGAAACTTCATTCTTGGCCGTTTCAGCGGCTGCCTTTAGGGTCTTGATCTCCTCCTCGAGCTTATTGACCGAAGCCAGTTTCTCTTCAGCAGCCTTGGTTTTGCTCCTGGCTTCCTTCTGCGCCAGCGCTAGCTCCTTGTCCTTGTCCTCCAGGGCCTGCTTCATGGTGTCTAAAGAAATAGAAGTCCTCAGCCTCATTACAAGTTGAGCATTCTCACCACGGACATCTGAAGAAGCGAATTGAGTCGGATCAAAAGAAAAACACGACTCAACTAACAGTCAAACAACGGGGTTTACGTCCAAGGGTGTTCTTCTCCTTCTCAAGGCGGCTGCTCCTGTGCTTCTCCGCGTCCAGGTCCACTCTGAGCTGCACCACCTCCTTCTCCAAGTTGGCATAGTGGGTTCCCAGCTCACAGGCCCTCTGTCGCAAAACAAGGAGGTTGTGAGTCGGGTGAAGGAACAAGCTTGACCAGTATCAAACCCTGAAGTACCCTCTTACAACCGAGTCGGCAATGAAGAAGATCGAGGACAACAACACACTGGTCTTCATCGTCAACCTCAAGACAGACAAGCTCGATCAGCTTGAAGCTTTCTAGTCTGTCAAGCCTCCCACTCGGCCAGCCAAGTGAGGAGTGACACTTCGAGTGTTATAAAGAAAAAACTCTAAGACTATCGCCGACTGCTTCCAGTCGACGGTAGTCTCGGGGACTACACCCAGTGGGTGCACTAGCGTGCCCCCACTGGAAAGTGACTTGTGCTGAGCTAAAAAAGGCCTATGTGTGAGTTTTATCAGACTCCCACCGATTGCCCACAATCAATAGCAGTCTCGGGGACTACACCTAGGTGGTGCACTCAGCGTGCCCCCACCGGGAAGGACACACTCGGTAAAGACTCCGGTCGACCCGAGTGGAAATAACGGCAGTACAGAGTTCTAAGACTCCTGCCGACTGTTTCCAGTCAACGGGAGCCTCGGGGACTACACCCAGTGGGTGCACTCAGCATGCCCCCACTAGAGAAAAACGAACACCCAGTGGGTGTGCCCCGCGCAAACCCACTGACGGAAGTTCAGTTACGAATTCAAAACAACTTCGAACAACACTTACAATGGTACTTACTCGGACGTTGGTCCTCAGAGCCTCGCTGGCATCGTATGCTTCTCGCAGCCGACTGTTCATCACCTCGACTTGGACAAAGGCTTCCTTGCTCGCTCCCACTTGGTCCTCTGGGACCCGATGCAGAGTGAAGGTAGTGGCGGCGGCCGAGGGTGGCGCGGGCGTAGGCTTGGGAGGCGGCACAGTGAGCACCAATGAAGAGCTAGCCCGAGCCAGAGGACTTGGGCTGACTGGTTCCTTGGCAGTCTTCGTAGGAGAAACATGAGTCTTCTGGCCGGGGCGCCGGGCGAAGCCTCCTGCATGACGATGTCAGTTCCAGTCGGCGCCCCCTTGTCGACCTTCGGGTTCCGCGGGTCGGCCCTGTCATCTTCGTCCAGCTGGATGATTTCAGCTAGGGTTGCATGGACATTCGGGAGATAACATCAGGCTATAAACCACTCAGACAAGATTCAAGATGAACGGCAGTCGGTAAAACCTTACCCTTGGAAGTAGCAGCGTCGGCAGCATCACCCTCCATCTGGCCTCGCTTTGGAGCATCCGGATCCGGTGAAGTCGTTGACGTCTCATTGCTGCAAGATAGGAGATCACTCGGCACCTCAGACGAATGAAAATTACATGGGAAAGAGACCTGGTCTCGAGTACTTACGTCGAAGCCAGTGGCACCGCCACTTTGATCTTTGGCACCGCCGCCTTCCGGGGCTTGGCGGAGACTTGTTTCAACTGTTTGGGCTATTTCTCTGCTATCGTGGGTATAGGTCTGCCAGTAGTGTATGGGGGTACGAATTGGAGGGCAGAGCCTAGCTACGGCGCAGTTGTTACACTCGGATTTACGAGTTCGGCCCCTCAGCGGTGGAGGTAATAGCCCTGCGTCTCGGTGCTCTGGAGCTTGATTGTCTGAGTGTACACATTACAAAGATTGCGAACCCTTGGAATGGATCTGAGGGGTGGCTTATATAGAGTCCGCCCAGCCCCCATGAATGCCGCCATTACCAGGGGTTAAAGAGGGGGTTTAAGGGCGCCAGTTACTGGTAACGGGTGCATTGATTACAATTGATGAGGCTGGACGCACGTCCTGACCGTTGCAATCCTGGAGAGTCTCCTGGTCTTCTCCGTCCGAGTGACTGCCAGGTACTCCGAGTGAAATAGACCGGTCGAGTGAACTGTTACCTCCCGAGTGATTCATTGAACTCCGAGTGAATGTCAGGTTGCAGAACTCCTGACTGCTGAACTGGCCCTGGGGCATAGTATAAGGTGTGTGGCGTCCTAGGGTAGGGTCCGTAGGTCAGGCCTGTTACCCTATCCCCAGTATATGCCCTCGTCATTAGCCCCCGAATCGGTCGAGGTTAAGCGGGTCGAGTCAAGGCGAATTCCTAGGTGAGTTGAGTGCTACAGGGGCGCTCAAGAACTCCTACTGGTCATTAGACGGCCTTGTCTTCGTGCAGCACCTTGACGGATTCCGGACCATATGATGTCCGAGTGAAAGTCTCCATCCAAATGAAGTGAGTAGTCTACATCCGAGTGAAACGAATAGTCACCATCAGAGTGAAACGAGTCATCACACGTCGGGTGACAGAACAGATCCGAGCGTTTATGGAATGTCTTTAAAGGCGAGCAATTGGATCGCTGGGCTCCGGATCTTGCGGGATTTGAAATCGGAAACGAGCGCGCGCGAACGGTTGCGACGCGGTGGGTAGGGGAAGTGGGGCGTGACGCCTCGATTTTCGCCCCGCTTTCCGCCACGTACCACTGGATCTCCGACGACGTGATTTGAGGGGATCCACGGGCCCATGAATCAGTGGCGTGGATTGGGGAGCGGAGCGGGCGGCGATATAAGGAGCCACCGCGTCGGAGAGGGAGAGAGAACCAGATCCCCTCTTCCTCGTCTCTTCCAGTCCTCCAATCTTCTCTCCTGCATCCCACTCTATGCAAATCCACTCCGGCGTCGGAGTACTCCGTGGCGATGGAGAAGGACAAGACGGCAAAGCTGGAGCGGGCGAAGAAGGAAAAGAAAGCGTCGAGCTCTCGCGCCGCGCCACCACGGGGATGGATCCAGGGAGATTGGCTCCCGCCGACCACCACTGCCGAAGACGTCGGCGGGCTCGTCATCGACGGACTGGTGCAGGAGGGCAGCTGGAGGTTGCCGGAGGAGGGGGAAATCGAGCCCGTGCCACGGCCGGGGGAACGCATGCTCCTCGTCACCCATGTGGAAAAAGGTTTCTCCATGCCGCCCCATCCCTTTCTCCGCGGTATCCTAAACTTTTTCGTCGCCCAGATCCATCACCTCCCTCTGAATGCTATAGCATACCTCGCCGCGTTTGTTTCCTTGTGTGAAAATTTCTTGGGTTGCCAGCCACATTGGGGGTTAGTCAAGCATATCTTCACGTGTCGTTCTCAGTCGGTCAAAAAGGCCAACCCCGAGGGGGAGAGAACCCATGTGACCTAGCTATGCGGCGGCCTGGGTATTCAGATGCGGGGTAGGAGCGCTTTCCCAATGATGACCTTTCCCGATTCGGTTAGGGGCTAGCAGTCGACTTGGTTTTACTGCAAAGACATCCCTTGTGCCGGCTCGTCGACTGGTCTCCCTCCTTATACGTCCGAGAGGGTCAATGTGCCTCCATCGCTGACGATGGTCAAAGAGGAGAAGACTGACATGGGGATCTTGGTAACTGCGGTAGTCAGCCTGATCCAGGGCGGGGTGACTGGTCTGGATTTGCTGGAGGTCTTCCTCAGTCGGCGAATCCAGCCGCTGCAGGAGCGAGCTCACCCGATGTTGCAATATGCTGGCGCTGACGACTCGACTCGAGTGCACCCGGAGGACATCGACGAGAAAACCGTGAAAGAGTGGCTCAAGAGTATCATCGGCGCACGCGACAATCCACGAGGGTCGAGATGGATCCCGCCCTACGACGCCAAGAACCAATCGTTGGAGGTGTGACACGCATTTCCGAGTGAATTACTTATGCGCAAATTATCCGAGTGAACTGAATGGTCTGACTGTCTCTGCTCTTCGTATCTTGCAGGAGTTCCAGAAGATGCTTTCGCCTGTGCCGAATGGAGAACACCTTGTCGGAGACGTGGAGAGTGAACATGGCAGTGTCGAGGGTAGCTACATGGAGGACAGCGAGGAGGAAAGCGATGACTCGGAAGAGAGCGACGAGGTCGAGTCTTCCCAGTCTCCGGAGCTGCGTTCTGAGCGCCGCTCTAAGCAGACTCATGATCCAAGTGCTGGCTCGGAGAAGACGGTGTCTCCGAGTGCTAAGGCTCCTAAGCGCACTCGGACATTGACGCCGGAGCTGACAGAGAAGACCGCCAAGCAGCTCAAGGTCGCTTCCCCCAAGCCTCGGAAGGCTCTACCCAGGATCAAGGTCACCGTGCCTGTCGCCTCAACGTGAGTGTCGCATCTTTCTTTTTTGTCTCTGTGAACTTCTGGGCTTTTCTGACTGAGTGAAATTTATGAATCAGAGCTGCAACCTTGATGACTTCCCCCATGCAGATCGATGGAGACCACGTCGAAGCCAAGTCGGCGGACGCGGCCACTTCTCAGAAAGGTAGCAATGATTCCGTTTTTTTTTCTACTTTGATCTATGATCCGATTGAATTGTCTCCACCCGACTGAATTGTGTATTGTAACTAACTGTGTTGAGTGGATGCAGCGCTTGCAGAGATCATCCACGTCGCGGACGAAGATGAAGGGCCGCCACGGAAGGACACCGAGAAGGGGACCGCAGCTCCGACTGCTTCTCAGACCACCACACCGAAGGCACCTCCAAGCCAAGCACCTCTAGTTCTTCCTGCGCAGCCTGTGACCGTGCCACTGGGGCAAGGTTCTTCTCAGGCCGGTGCTGGCCCAGTCACAGCTCCGTCGACTGCCCAGGTCTCGGCTCCAACTCCTCCCGTCAACATCTTCAGTCTGTACAAGGTGCCAGAGGACCAAACTGGAGCCAGCAAGGAGGCAATGATCCAGGCGGAGCTGATGACCCAGCGACTGAAGGAGATGTGCGCAGCTGGCAAGCTGGCATACGATGCCAGTGCTGGCCTCCAGGAAAATGTTCGAGTAAGTGCTCTTGTAAGTTGATCTCCAAGTCATTTTTCCTCTGTAGGAATTTCAGTCGGAAAATATTCGGTACACCCACTGGGTGTTTTTTTGTTGTTTGGCCGTCACTCGGATGGGCGGACCATTTTGAGTGGATACCGTTCCAGTGGGGGCACGCTTAGTGCACCCACTAGGTGTAGTCCCCGAGACTGCCGTCGACTACACACAGTCGGCGGGAGTCTTAGAACCCCTTTCTTTTTTTTCTTTTTTTTGTATCTATTTTTGGCCGTCACTCGGATCGGGCAGACCGTTCTGAGTGGATACCGTTCCAGTGGGGGCACGCTGAGTGCACCCACTGGGCATAGTCCCCGAGATTGCCGTCGACTGCACGCAGTCGGCGGGAGTCTTAGAACCTTTTTTTAGCTCAACACAAGTCACTTTCCAGTGGGGGCACGCTGAGTACACCCACTGGGTGTAGTCCCCGAGACTGCCGTCGACTGCGGGCAGTCGGCGGGAGCCTTAGAGTTTTTATTCGATTGCACTCGGAGCGCGGCCTCTCACTCGGCTGGCCGAGTGTAAGGCTTGGTAGAGTAGGATGCTTCGAACTGATCGAGCTTTGTCTGCCTTGAGGTTGACTATGAAGGTCAGAATATTGTTATCTTCGATCTTCTTCATTGTCGACCCAGTTGTAAGAGGGTATTTCAGGATCTTGTATTGGTCAAGCTTATTCTTGTCACTAACTGTTCTGCTTTCTCTTGTGTTTCAGAGAACCTGTGAGCTTGGGGCTTAGTATCTGTCGCTGGAGAAGGAGACAAACCAGCTTCGAGTGGACTTGGAGGTGGAGAAAAGGAACGTAGCTCGCGCCCAGGCTGAGCTGAAGACCATGGGAGGTAGGCCTCAGCTACCGAGCGTTCTGCTTCCATTTTTCTTCATTCTTTGAACCGAGTGACTTCACTCGAACAGATGTGCGTGGTGAAAACCATCGACTCCAAGTGCGGCTCAGAACTTCTGTCTCTTTAGAAACTATGAAGCAGGCACTCGAAAACAAGGATAATGAGCTGGCGGGAGCGCAAAAAGTGGCGAGGGAAAAGACCAAGGCCGCCGAAGAGAAGCTGGCCTCACTCGAGAAGCTCGAAGGGGAGAACAAGTTGCTGAAGAAGGAGGTGATCGAGCTTAAGAAGCAGCAGACCGAGTGGGACGGCAAGCTCATGGCTCAGGCGAATGCCTACTAGCAAGAGAAGAAGACTCTGAATGGGAAGATCAGCCAGCTCATCGAAAAGAAGAATGCTCTGGAAAAGTACATAGAAGACTTCGCGGAGGAGATGTACACCAAGCTTGCAGGTAACTTGTAACACCCGAGTGAGTTTCAACTTGTTTCCGAGTGAACTTCATGCATGCTGATGTTCGACTCTCCTCCTTTCTCGTTTACAGAGTATTGCCGGGATTTCGAGCTCTAGACTGACAGAATCGAGAGGGATCTGGATCCTTCCAGGTCACTCGTCGGTGACAAGGCTGCCCTAGGCGTCTTGCGGCTTGAATCTCGCATTGAAGATGTTCAGGGGTACATCATCCACCTGCGGGGTGCACTCGGAGGAGCTGTGGCCAGAAGACACCCTCGACACCGATCTGGAAGCAATTATGACTCGCCTCAACGAGATTCCCAGCCGAGTGCAAGCGTGGAAGAAGTCGGCTGCTCGCTGCGGAGCCGATGTGGCACTGTCTCTCGTCCGTGCGCACTGCAAGGACGCCAAGGAAGAGAAGCTGAAGTCTCTCCAAGTCGCCAACACGAAGAAGCTCAAGTTTGAGGACTTCATGGAGACATTCATAGAGGCAGCCACTCGGATCGCAGATGGCATCGACCTGGACGCCTTCGTCGAGCCGGCCAGCCCTTCTGGAGTATGAAAAAAAACATTAAGCTTTACCCATTTGCCTCGGTATGCCGAGTGGATCTGTATCTGTTAAACCTTTTCGGGCTCAGGGCCCGAGTACTCGCATTTACTTTCGAACTTATAGAGTTATCCAGATGTTTTCTTTTGAGTCTTTAAATGTGTGCGGCTTAGGCGAAAGCTGGTTTGCAGCCAAGCCCCCGAGTGAGAGGGTCGACGCTCTTCACTCGGAGTAGTGTTTTTAACTTGGGCGAAAGCTGGTTCGCAACCAAGCCTCCGAGTGAGAGGAAGGCTCTTCACTCGGAGTAGGTTTTTAACTTGGGCAAAAACTGGTTCGCAGCCAAGCCCCCGAGTGAGAGGGACGCTCTTCACTCAGAGTAGGTTTTCAACTTGGGCAAAAGCTGGTTCGCAGCCAAGCCCCCGAGTGAGAGGGATGCCTTTCACTCGGAGTAGGGTTCTAACTTGGGCAAAAGCTGGTTCGCAGCTAAGCCTCCGAGTGAGAGGGACGCTCTTCACTCGGAGTAGTGTTTTAACTTGGGCGAAAGCTGGTTCGCAGCCAAGCCTACGAGTGAGAGGGACATTCTTCACTCGGAGTAGTGTTTTTAACTTGGGCGAAAGCTGGTTCGCAGCCAAGCCTCTGTGAGAGGGACGCTCTTCACTCAGAGTAGTGTTTTTAACTTGGGCGAAAACTGGTTCGCAGCCAAGCCTCCGAGTGAGAGGGACGCTCTTCACTCGGAGTAGTGTTTTTAACTTGGGTGAAAACGGGTTCGCAGCCAAGCCTCCGAGTGAGAGGGAGGCTCTTCACTCGAAGTAGGTTTTTAACTTGGGTGAAAACTGGTTCGTAGCCAAGCCCCCGAGTAAGAGGGACGCTCTTCACTCGGAGTAGGTTTTCAACTTGGGCGAAAGCTGGTTCGCAGCCAAGCCCCCGAGTGAGAGGGATGCTCTTCACTCGGAGTAGTGTTTTTAACTTGGGCGAAAGCTAGTTCACAGCCAAGCCTCCGAGTGAGAGGGATGCTCTTCACTAACTTGGGCGAAAACTGGTTCGCAGCCAAGCCCCCGAGTGAGAGGGGCGCTCTTCACTAGGAGTAGTGTTTTTAACTTGGGCGAAAGTTGGTTCGCAGCCAAGCCCCCTAGTGAGAGGGATGCTCTTCACTCGGAGTTGGTTTTTAACTTAGGCGAAAGCTGGTTCGCAGCTAAGTTGAAGGGCGTACACCCACTGGGGGTCGTAAGCCAGAGAATGCGTACAAGTGAACTCAATGTAGAACTGGAAAAGTCATGCTTTTATTCATCAAACATCACTCGAGTGCTTTTATTACATCTCAACATCAAGTATAAAAACGTCGAAGCAAGTCTGCATTCCAAGCGTTGGGCTCGTCTGCTTGCTTCAGAAGGTTGTACAGGTGGTATGCCCCGTTATGCAGAACTTTTGAAACGACAAAAGGACCTTCCCACGCAGGAGGAAGCTTGTGAGGTCGCTGTTGATCCACTCGGAGCACAAGATCACCTTCCTGAAAGGCTCGACCCCTGATGTGCCTATCGTGAAAACGCCGTAGGTCCTGCTGATAGGTGGCTAAACGGATAAGAGCCATCTCCATCTCCTCCTCCAAGAGATCAATGGCGTCTTGCCGCGCCTGCTCAGCTTCAGCTTCGGAGTATAGTTCCACTCGGGGTGAATTGTGGAGCAGGTCACTTGGCAGGATGGCTTCAGCTCCGTACACCATGAAGAAGGGAGTGCGATTGGTAGACCGATTGGGGGTCGTCCTCAGGCCCATAGAACTGACGGCAATTCAGTGACCCAGGCTCCGGCTGCATGCTCCAGATCACGCATAAGTCGTGGCTTTAGCCCTTGAAGGATCAGTCCATTCGCTCTCTCGGCTTGTCCATTCGACTGTGGGTGAGCCACGGATGCATAGTCGACCCAAGTGCCTTGGGCGGCACAGAACGCTCTGAACTCTTCGGAGTCAAAGTTTGAGCCGTTGTCAGTGATGATGCTGTGAGGCACGCCGTATCTGAAGATTATCTCTTTCATGAACTTGATCGATGTGTGGGGATCTAGTTTCTTGATGGGTTTGGCTTCAATCCACTTAGTGAACTTGTCGACTGCAACCAGCAAGTGGGTGAATCCACTCGCCCCTGTCCGAAGGGGTCCCACCATGTCAAGTCCCCAAATTGCGAACGGCCAGATGAGTGGGATCGTCTTCAGGGCAGACGCAGGCTTGTGTGATAAGTTTGCATAGAACTAACACCCGGCGCAGTGTTGGACTATCTCCTGCGCAGCTTCATTAGCACGTGGCCAGAAGAAGCCGGCTCGGTAAGCTTTAGCCACGATTGTCCGAGAGGACGCGTGGTGTCCACAAGTTCCCGAGTGAATTTCCTCCAAGATCAGTCGTCCTTCCTCTGGAGAGATGCAGCGCTGAGTCACACCGGTGACGCTCTTTCTGTACAACTAATCACCCATCACTGTAAAGGCCTTGGACCTGCGAACAATCTGGCGGGCCTCGACTTCATCCTCTGGAAGCTCCTGTCTAAGCAGGTACGCAATGTATGGCACCGTCCAATCAGGCGTGATTGCCAAAACCACCATGACCAAGTCAATGACTGCTGGGACCTCAATTTCAGTCGAATCGGAGGGACTGACCACTTGCGGGGGCTCTTCAGTGAAGGGATCTTCTTTCACCGTTGGGGAATGCAGATGCTCAAGGAACACATTGCTTGGAATAGGCTTCCGAGTGGATCCGATCTTCGCCAGATCGTCTGCCGCTTGATTCTTGGCTCGGGGGATGTGGTGGAGCTCCAGTCCCTCGAATTTCTTCTCGAGCTTTCTCACTGCGTTGCAGTATCCTATCATAGCAGGGCTCCTGATGTCCCACTCCTTCATCACTTGATTCACCACTAGATCCGAGTCTCCGTAGACCATCAGGCGTCGGACGCCGAGTGAGATGGCCATACGCAGACCATAAAGGAGCGCTTCATACTCGGCCTCATTGTTGGAGGAATCGAAGTGAATCTGCAGAACATAGCTAAGACGATCGCCCTTCGTAGACACTAACATAACTCCAGCTCCTGAACCATTCAGCATCTTGGAACCGTCAAAGAACATGGTCTAGTGTTCCGGGTGACTCTGAGTCGGCTGTCGCTGTTCTGTCCATTCGGCTAAAAAATCAGCTAATGCTCGGGACTTGATCACCTTTTTGGCCTCGAACTTGATGTCCAAGGGCAAGAGCTCGATAGCCCACTTCGCCACTCGACCAGTCGCATCCCGATTGTTCATGATCTCAGACAGCGGGGCATCGCTGACGACTGACACGATGTGCTCTTGGAAGTAATGGGCTACTTTCTTCGTAGTCAGGTAGATGCCATAGACGAGCTTCTGATAATGAGGATCCTCGGCTTGGATGGAGTCAGGACTTCAGAAATGTAATAGACTGGGCGCTGCACTTTGTAAGCTTTGCCCTCTTCTTCTCGCTCAACTATGAGGACGGTACTGACAACCTGGCCAGTGGCCGCAATGTACAAGAGCAACGGCTCGTTGCTGTTCGGAGCAGCAAGCACCGGCTGGGTGGAAAGCAGGGCTTTGATCTGAACAAACGCTGCTTGTGCTTCAGTAGTCCACTCGAACAAATCAGACTTCTTCATCAATCGGTAAAGGGGCAGTGCCTTCTCACCGAGGCGGGAGATGAATCGGCTCAGAGCCGCAAGACAACCCGTGAGCTTTTGTACATCATGAAGCCGTTCTGGACGTTTCATTCGTACAATTGCACCGATCTTCTCGGGGTTGGCATCTATCCCTCGTTCGGAAACGAGGAATCCGAGTAACTTGCCCCCGGGCACCCCGAAAGTGCACTTTGCTGGATTCAGCTTAATATCATACTTCCGCAGATTTGCGAAAGTTTCAACTAGGTCAGCCAGCAGGTCGGAACCTTTTCTGGACTTGACCACGATATCATCCATGTAAGCCTCGATGTTCCGACTGATCTGTGTATGCAAACACTTTTGCACCGTGCGCATGAAAGTGGCACCGGCATTTTTAAGACCGAATGGCATGGTGATATAGCAGAAACACCCGAATGGGGTGATAAAAGCTGTTTTTATTTCATCTGGCCCATACAGTCGGATCTGGTGGTACCCGGAGTACTCATCCAGAAAAGGCAGTCGCTCACAACCCGCGGTGGAATCTACGATTTGATCTATACGGGGGAGCGGGAAATGATCCTTGGGGCAGACCCGATTGATGTGCTTGAAATCGATGCACATTCGGAGAGACTTATCCTTCTTGGGGACCATGACGACATTGGCGAGCCACTAGGAGTGGTACACCTCACGGATGAACTCAGCTGCCAGGAGCCGAGCAACTTCTTCGCCAATGGCCTTCCTCTTCTGTGTAGCAGAGCGACGAAGATGCTCCTTCACAGGTTTTGCTTTCGGGTCAACTCGCAAATGGTGCTCAGCCAGCTCCCTGGGTACACCCGGCATGTCGGATGGCTTCCATGAGAAGATGTCCCAGTTCTCATGGAGGAACTGGATGAGCGCTTCTTCATATTTGCTATCGAGTGTCGTTGAGATGTTGGTGGGTGCTGCATTGGGATCTTCTGGATGAATGTGCACAGGCTTCGTCTCGCCAGCCGACTGGAACGCGGACTCTGCAGCTGGTTTCTTGGAGCGTAGCAGATCACTCGGATCAGCGTTTTTCTTGTATTCTTCCAACTCCTCCATAGCCATCTGCTCATCAGCAATCTTGGACCCCTGCTGCAAACATTCTTCCACGCACTGTCGACTGCCAGTGACTGTGATCACGCCTTTGGGGCCGGGCATCTTCAGCTTAAGGTACACATAACATGGGCGGGCCATGAAGCGTGCGTAAGCTGGCTGACCAAGGATGGCATGATAGGCGCTGCGGAAGTCGACCACTTCGAAGGTCAGCCTTTCCTTCCTGAGGTTCTTGTCGTCTCCAAAGACTACATCCAGGGCAATCTGCCCGAGTGACTTTGCTTTCTTGCCGGGGATCACTCCGTGGAACTGCATACTGCTCTCACTGAGACGGGACATCGGAATGCCCATCGCTTTCAGAGTATCAGCGTAGAGTATGTTCAGTCCGCTTCCACCATCCATGAGAACCTTGCGCAACCGAACGCCTCCCACGACTGGATAGATCACCAGCGCCTGCCGCCCAGGGGTGGCGATGTAGGCCGGATGGTCCGACTGATCAAAGGTGATCGGAGTCTTCGACCAGTTCAGAAATTTCGTCGTTGCCGGCATGGCCATGTTTACTTCCCGGTTGATGACTTTCAGTCGACTCCTGCTCTCTACATCCGCAAAGATCATCAGGGTTGCTATGACACTAGGAAAAGCTTCATCTTTGTCTCCATCATCAGCATCTTCTGGGCTCTTCTCACTCGACTGGCCCTCTCGGAACTGCTATATCAACAATCTGCACTGTCGAGTGGTATGCTTGGGCAATATCAGATTGCCCTCCTCATCTTTTCTGGTGTGAATGTGGCATGGCAAATCAAGGACATCCTGGCCTAACTGATCTTTTTTCTTCCTCGGGATCCACTTTTCCTTGGCCTTCCCTTTATTTTTGGCCTGACCGGCCAGAGCGGCAGCCTCAGCCTGAGCCGATCCATCAGCTTTGCGCTTTGGCTTCTGACTGGGGTTGTTGCTTCCAAGGTTAGGCTCACTAGCTTTCCCCTTGCCGTTACGGAGACGGTGCTCCTCTTCACCGTTGGCATACCGAGTGGCAATCTCCATCATTCGGCTCATGGTCAAAGATCCCGACCAGCCAAATTTCAGGATGAGCTCCCTATATCTGACTCCTGCCTTGAAGGCGCAGACGGCTTGGTGCTCAGTGACGTTCTCAACCACATGATGCAAGGTTGTCCACCGCTGAATGTACTCCCTCAAAGTTTCATTCGGCTTCTGCACACAATGCTGCAACTCGGTCAATCCAGCCGGGCGTTTGCACGTGCCCTCGAATGTTTTGATGAACACTCGGGCCAAATCTTCCCAGTAGTATATGCTAGCCAGAGTGAGCTGGTTGAGCCAGGCATGGGCAGACCCTTCCAGCATCAAAGGCAAATGCTTCATAGCCACATAGTCATTACCTCATCCAATCTGCACAGCCACTCGGTAATCCTCTAGCCAAGTTTCTGGCTTGGACTCGCCGGTGAATTTACTAACTCCAGCCGCCAACCTGAAGTTGGGCGGAATCTCCGCGGCCCTGATTGCTCTGCTGAAACACTCGGGCCCGGAGACGAAGGCTCCATTTCCACTCGGATGATCTCTGTCCAAGTTCTCCCTAAGAGCTCTGCCTCTGTCGACCAGGTTCTGAGCGAGAATGGATCTCGTGTTGAACTGCGGGTCACGATAGTCGACTGGTTCTCTCTGGCGATAACCGTCACCATGGCGGGGAGGGCTGGCCCTCCGATCATTGACGTAAGGACACCTGGCATCGTACGGCTGGGGCACGTATGAGCCATCCCGCGGAGGGGGCGTCTGCATGCGACGACGATCATCTTGACGCCGCGGAGGCGTATTCCGACTGCGACCTTGCCCCGAGTACTGATCTCGGTGGTGGTCTTGGTCGTTTCGCTGCGGAGGCGAGTATCTGTTCCTTCTCGGGGTCACCGGGCTGTGGGCCGACTGAACGGTGTCAGCTCGGACGGATCTACAGTGAATCCTGTTGCGCGACTGGGACACCGCTGAATTCTACTCTTCAGCTGCCTTGAGCAGGGCCCGGATCTGCCGTAGACCCTCTCCCGCCTCAGATCGGGACGGCTCAATGGAATCTGTTATCTGAGTGGCCGCCGCCAAATTCTGGACGGGAGTGCGAAATACCTGGAAGTTCTGCTGCTGATCATTTGAGAACAACTGCCTCTGTCGCCGACTGGAACTGGGCTGATGTTACCGCTGGGCGCGATCATCGAGTGACTTCTGGAGCGCCTCCAGACGACTGTCCTCAGCCAAGTTGGCCTAGCGCGCGGCCTCCAAAGACTGAGCCTCGGGGGTCGTCCCAGTGATGGGCGTCTAGAGGGACTGCTCATTTCTGCGCTGCAGTTCCTCCCTCTGCTGCTGAGTGAGAGGTCGGGGGTAGTACTCGTCGTCGTGACGGTCTCCGCCACCGCCAAGATCGGCGCGTGACGGGTCACCGGTCTCTGCGCCGCCGCGGCCGTACCCAGGCGGACTGGGTGGGGAATCGGCCATCAGCACCTCAGCAGCGGGATCGCTGCTCTCGCACTCGGATAAGCTTTCTGAGTGCTCATGCACGGAGGCGAACAGATCGAAGACGGGCTCATCGGGCTCGATTGCCGCGATCTGCGAGGCCGCGACCTGATGGGCCACCGCGTGCTTGATCCACCGCTGAAGCCGCGAGCGCCCGGAACGCTTGCGACGACAGCTGGTGGAGAGCGAAGGCGCCGAATGGTGCGGCGTCGAAGGTTGCCAAAGAAGAACGCCGTAGGCACTCGCGCGGAAGTGCGCTGCGCCGCAAACGGGCAACGCCTCGACATCCAGCGGGGCTTCCTGAAGCCACACCGAATCGTCAGCGATGAAGCTGAGGACGCCGAAACGGATCTCGCCGCCCAGAGTCAGTGCGCCGCCGAAAACCATGGTGATGTTGTGAAAATCACAACTACGCCGGAAGTCGCTAGACGCCTGCCCCATGGTGGGCGCCAACTGTCGTGGGTATAGGTCTGACAGTAGTGTATGGGGGTACGAATTGGAGGGCAGAGCCTAACTACGGCGCAGTTGTTACACTCGGATTTACGAGTTCGGGCCCCTCAGCGATTGAGGTAATAGCCCTATGATGACCCACAAGTATAGGGGATCAATCGTAGTCCTTTCGATAAGTAAGAGTGTCGAACCCAACGAGGACCAGAAGGAAATGACAAGAGGTTTTCAGCAAGGTGTTTTCTGCAAGCACTGAAATTATCGGTAACGAGTAGTTTGATAGCAAGATAATTCGTAACAAGTGACAAGTAGTAATAGTAACAAAGAGTGCAGCAATATAGCCCAATCCTTTTTGTAGCAAAGGACAGGCCGGAACGATCTCTTATAGTAAGTAAAGCGTTCTCGAGGACACATGGGAATTTCATCTAGTCACTTTCATCATGTTTGTTCGATTCGCGTTCGCTACTTTGATAATTTGATATGTGGGTGGACCGGTGCTTGGGTTCTGTTCTTACTTGAACAAGCCTCCCACTTATGATTACCCCCTCTGGCAAGCATCCGCAACTACGAAAGAAGAATTAAGATTACTCTAACCACAGCATTAAGCATGTGGATCCAAATCAGCCCCTTACGGAATAGAGCATAAACTAAGGTTTAAGCTTCTGTCACTCTAGCAACCCATCATCTAATTACTACTCCACAATGCATTCCCTTAGGCCCAAACATGGTGAAGTGTCATGTAGTCGACATTCACACGACACCACTAAGAGAATCACAACATACACATCATCAAAATATCGAACGAATACCAAATTCACATGATTACTTATGACAAGACTTCTCCCATGTCCTCAAGAACAAAAGTAACTACTCACAAATTATGTTCATATCCAAGATCAGAGAGGGAGTGAATAGCATAATAGATCTGAACATATAATCTTCCACCAAGTAAACCACAAGCATCAACTACAAGATGTAATCAACACTACTAGCAACCCACAGGTACCAATCTGAGGTTTTGAGACAAAGATTGAATACAAGAGATGAACTAGGGTTTGAGATGAGATGGTGCTGGTGAAGATGTTGATGAAGATTAGTCCTCCCACGATGAGAGGATCGCTGGTGTTGTCGATGACGACGATTTCCCCCTCCCGGAGAGAAGTTTCTCCAGCAGAATCTCTCCGCCGGAGATCAAAAGTGCTCTTGTCCAAGTTCCGCCTCGAGACGGCGGCGCACCATCCCTAAAGTCTTCTCTATATATTTTTTAGGTCAAATGCACTTATATACCAGAAAATGGGGGCCAGAGGTGGGCCAGGGGCTCCACGAGGTACCAGGACTCCAAACCTTGGGAAAATAACATCTTTAAGCATTTTAATAGAAGTGTTATGATCAGCACTACTAGTTGGAATAGCTTCTACCCACTTAGTAACGTAATCAACAACAACTAAAATATGAGTATACCCATTGGATTTAGGAAAAGGTCCCATATAATCAAATCCCCAAACATCAAATGGTTCAACAACAAGTGAATAATTCATAGGCATTTCCTGACGTCTACCAACATTACCAATTCTTTGACATTCATCACAAGAGGAGACAAACTTACGAGCATCCTTGAAACGAGTAGGCCAATAAAAACCAGATTGTAATACCTTGTGTGCAGTTCTGTCTCCCGCATGGTGTCCTCCGTAAGCTTCGGAGTGACACTTCCGTAGGATTTGTTCATGTTAATGCTAAGGTATACAACGTCTAATAATACCATCTACTCCTTCTTTATAAAGATGTGGGTCATCCCAGAAATAATGTCTTAAATCAAAGAACTTTTTCTTTTGTTGGTATGTGAAACTAGGTGGTATATATTTAGCAACAATGTAATTAGCATTGTCTGCATACCAAGGAGTATTACGAGAAGCATTTATGACAGCTAATTGCTCATCAGGAAAATCATCATTAATAGGTAGTGGGTCATCAAGAACATTTTCTATTCTAGACAAATTATCTGCTACGGGATTCTCAGCTCCCTTTCTATCAATAATATGCAAGTCAAATTCTTGTAGCAATAGAACCCACCTAATGAGTCTAGGTTTAGCATCTTTCTTTTCCATAAGATATTTAATAGCAGCATGATCGGTGTGAACAATTACTTTGGAATCAACTATATAAGATCTGAATTTATCACATGCAAACACAACTGCTAGAAATTCTTTTTCAGTAGTAGCATAGTTTCTTTGGGCACTGTCTAGAGTTTTACTAGCATAATGGATAACTTTTAATTTCTTATCAACTCTTTGTCCTAGAACAACACCAACAGCATAATCACTAGCATCACACATAATTTCAAAAGGCAAGTTCCAATCAGGTGGTTGAACAATAGGTGCAGTGGTTAAGGCTTTCTTAAGTGTTTCAAAGGCTTCTAGACAATCATCATCAAAAACAAATGGAACATCTTTTTGCAAAAGATTGTAAGAGGCCTAGAAATTTTAGAGAAGTCTTTAATAAATCTCCTATAGAAACCAGCATGACCAAGGAAACTTCTTATACCTTTAATATCTTTAGGACATGGCATTTTATCAATAGCATCAACCTTAGCTTTATCAACTTCAATACCTCTTTCAGAAATTTTATGCCCCAAGACAATGCCTTCATTCACCATAAAGTGGCACTTCTCCCAATTCAAGACAAGATTAGTTTCTTCACATCTCTGCAAAACTCGATCAAGGTTGCTTAAGCAATCATCAAAAGAAGTTCCGTAAACGGAAAAATCATCCATGAAAACCTCAACAATATTTTCACAAAAGTCAGAGAATATAGCAGTCATACATCTTTGAAAGGTAGCAGGTGCATTGCATAAACCACTAGACAAGTGTGTATGCTTAGACAATCTTTCTAACATTTGATCAATAAAAGGTAAGGGGTAATGATCTTTTCTAGTAGCTTTGTTTAATTTTCTAAAATCAATTACCATCCTATAACCAGTTACAATTCTTTGTGGAATGAGTTCATTTTTATCATTAGGAACAACGGTAATACCTCCTTTCTTAGGGACACAATGAACTGGACTTACCCATCTACTATCAGCTATGGGATAGATTATACCTGCTTCCAGAAGTTTTAATATTTTAGTTCTTACCACCTCTTTCATCTTAGGATTTAATCGTCGTTGGTGGTCGACAACTGGTTTAGCATCAGGCTCCATATTAATCTTGTGCTGACATAGGGTGGGACTAATTCCCTTAAGATCATCAAGAGTATATCCAATAGCAGCTCGGTGCTTCCTTAGAGTTTTTAGTAACCTCTTTTCTTCATGCGCTGAAAGGTTAGCACTAATAATAACAGGATATATCTTCCTTTCATCAAGATAAACATATTTCAATGTATCAGGCAATTGCTTCAATTCAAACACAGGATCACCTTTAGGTGGAGGAGGGCCTCCAAGAGTTTCAACAGGCAAATTATGTTTAATGATAGGTGGTTGATCAAAGAACATCCTATCTATTCCATTTCTTTCATTCAGATGCATATCGTTTTCATGGTCTAGCAAATATTGTTCTAACGGATCAGTAGGAGGTACGGCAATAGAAGCAAGACCAATAATTTCATCTTTACTAGGCAATTCTTTATCATGAGGTTGTCTACAAAACTTAGAGAAATTAAACTCATGAGACATACCACCAAAATTAACGCTAACAGTTTCGTTAGCGCAATCAATCTTGGCATTAATAGTGTTCAAGAAAGGTCTACCAAATATAATGGGACAAAAATCATCTTGTGGAGAACCAAGGACTAGAAAATCAGTAGGGTATTTTATTTTTCCACACAAGACTTCAACATCTCTAACAATCCCAAGTGGTGTAATGCAAGCTTAATAGTGACATCAATGTCTTCTATTTCAACAGGTGCAATATCATGCATAATTTCTTGATATAAGGTAAACGGAATAGCATTCACACTACCACCCAAATCACATAAGCCATGATAACAATGATCTCCTATTTTAACTGAGAGAACATGCATGCCCACAATGGGTCTGTTTTTATCTTTAGGATCAGGTTTAGCAATTCTAGCTGCTTCATCGCAGAGGTAAATAACATGCCCATCAATATTATCAACCAAGAGATCTTTAACCATAGCAACATTAGGTTCAACTTTAATTTGTTCAGAGGGTATAGGTGCTCTAATATTACTTTTGTTAACCACAGTTGAAACTTTAGCATGTTCCTTAATCCTAACAGGAAAAGGTGGTTTCTCAATATAAGCGGTAGGCACAACTGGATCAGCATGGTAAACAATTGTTTCTTCTTTAACACTAATAGGTTCTTCAATCTTTTCTTTAACAGGGGGATGATATTTAAACCACTTCTCCTTAGGGAGGTCAACATGAGTAGCAAATGATTCACAAAAGGAAGCTACTATCTCAGAGTCAAGCCCATATTTAGTGCTAAACTTATGAAAAGCATCGGTGGCCATAAAAGATTTAACACAATCGAACTCAAGTATTATACTTGACTCATTACCTTTGTCGAGTTCCCAATCTTCAAAGTTGCATTTAATTCTATCCAGAAGATCCCATCTGAATTTAATAGTTTTCTTCATAAAGGAGCCAGTCGAAGAAGAATCGAGCAAATTTTGATTATCATGAGAAAGCCGAGCATAAAAATTATGTAAGATAATTTCTTTTGAGAGCTCATGATTGGGGCATGTGTACATCATGTACTTAAGCCTCCCCCAAGCTTGAGCGGTGCTTTCTCCTTCACGAGACCAAAAATTATATATATAATTCCGATCACGATGAACCAAATGCATAGGATAATTTTTTTTGATGGAATCTAGTTTCAATCGGTTCCAGTCCCATGTATCAGTACCATCACATAGCCTATACCACATTAATGCTTTTCCCTCCAAAGATAAAGGGAATACTTTCTTCTTAACTCCATCTCCGGATATACCTGCAAGCTTAAACAATTTACAAATTTCATCCACATAGATCAAGTGCATATCAGGATGTACCGTTCCATCTCCTGCATAAGGATTAGCTAGCAGTTTCTCTAACATACCCGGAGGAATCTCATAATAAATATCTTTTTCAATAGGTGCAGTAGGTTGAGGCGCAATTTTTGGTGTTTCCGGTCGAGGTGAAGATACCCCGAACAAACCCCTCAAAGGATTACTTTCCATAGTAACAAGTGACAGTAAATTTCAGCACGTAATATAAATGTTTCCTTACCAAATTCCACTCACCAAAGGCGCTTCACTCCCCGGCAACGGCGCCAGAAAAGAGTCTTGATGACCCACAAGTATAGGGGATCAATCATAGTCCTTTCGATAAGTAAGAGTGTCGAACCCAACGAGGAGCAGAAGGAAATGACAAGCGGTTTTCAGCAAGGTGTTTTCTGCAAGCACTGAAATTATCGGTAACGAGTAGTTTGATAGCAAGATAATTCGTAACAAGTGACAAGTAGTAATAGTAACAAAGAGTGCAGCAATATAGCCCAATCCTTTTTGTAGCAAAGGACAGGCCGGAACGATCTCTTATAGTAAGTAAAGCGTTCTCGAGGACACATGTGAATTTCATCTAGTCACTTTCATCATGTTTGTTCGATTCGCGTTCGCTACTTTGATAATTAGATATGTGGGTGGACCGGTGCTTGGGTGCTGTTCTTACTTGAACAAGCCTCCCACTTATGATTACCCCCTCTCGCAAGCATCCGCAACTATGAAAGAAGAATTAAGATTACTCTAACCATAGCATTAAGCATGTGGATCCAAATCAGCCCCTTACGGAATAGAGCATAAACTAGGGTTTAAGCTTCTGTCACTCTAGCAAGCCATCATCTAATTACTACTCCACAATGCATTCCCTTAGGCCCAAAGATGGTGAAGTGTCATGTAGTCGACGTTCGCACGACACCACTAAGGGAATCACAACATACACATCATCAAAATATCGAACGAATACCAAATCCACATGATTACTTATGACAAGACTTCTCCCATGTCCTCAAGAACAAAAGTAACCACTCACAAATCATGTTCATATCCAAGATCAGAGAGGGGTTGAATAGCATAATAGATCTGAACATATAATCTTCCACCAAGTAAACCACAAGCATCAACTACAAGATGTAATCAACGCTACTAGCAACCCACAGGTACCAATCTGAAGTTTTGAGACAAAGATTGAATACAAGAGATGAACTAGGGTTTGAGATGAGATGGCGCTGGTGAAGATGTTGATAAAGATTAGTCCTCCCACGATGAGAGGATCGCTGGTGTTGTCGATGACGACGATTTCCCCCTCCCGGAGGGAAGTTTCTCCGGCAGAATCTCTCCGCCGGAGATCAAAAGTGCTCCTGCCCAAGTTCCGCCTCGAGACGGCGGCGCACCGTCCTGAAAGTCTTCTCTATATATTTTTTAGGTCAAATGCACTTATATACCAGAAAATGGGGGCCAGAGGTGGGCTAGGGGCTCCACGAGGTACCAGGGCGCGCGTGGGGGGTGGCGCGCCCTGGTGCCTCGTGGGCACCTGGGTGGACCCCTCTGGTACTTTTTGCTTCCAATATTTTTTATATATTCCAAAATAATTCTCCAGAAAATTACATCTCATTTGGAGATGTGCAGAATAGGTATCTTGACAGAGCTTTTTCAGGTCCAGAATTCCAGCTGCCAGTATTCTCCCTCCTTGTGTGAATCTTGCATATTAAGAGAGAAAAGGCATTAGAATTGCTCCACAAAGTGTTATATTGACTAAAAACATTATAAATAACAGTAGTAAAACATGATGCAAAATGGACGTATCACCCTACGTCTCGGTGCTCTGGAGCTTGATTGTCTGAGTGTACAGATTACAAAGATTGCGAACCCTTGAAATGGAGCTGAGGGGTGGCTTATATAGAGTCCGCCCAGCCCCCATGAATGCCGCCATTACCAGGGGTTAAAGAGGGGGTTTAAGGGCGCCAGTTACTGGTAACGGGCGCATTGATTGCAATTGATGAGGGTGGACTCACGTCCTGACCGTTGCAATCCTGGAGAGGCTCCTGGTCTTCTCCGTCCGAGTGACTGCCAGGTACTCCGAGTGAAATAGACCGGTCGAGTGAACTGTTCCCTCCCGGGTGATTCATTGAACTCCGAGTGAATGTGAGGTTGCAGAACTCCTGACTGCTGAACTGGCCCCGGGGCACAGTATAAGGTGTGTGGCGTCCTAGGGTAGGGTCCGTAGGTCAGGCCTGTTACCCTATCCCCAGTATATGCCCTCGTCATCTGCCGAGTCAGCAGCCTCCGCCCTCAGGCGCTTCGCTCCGCGCGAAGAAGCCAAAGCAGTCGGCCTTGAATCACTCGGCGCCCGAGTGTTCCTTGCTCTGGTGCCCGGGTCGTTCTTTTTTCCTTGGTGAGGCTCTCCCAGGGAATAGTCTCAGACAGGGAAGACTCAGCCTCCTCGCCCTCCTCAGTGTCGCTGGCGTCTTCGTCGCTTTCCTCCTCTTCCTCGCCGTTGCCCTCTTCCTCCTCGTCGCTGTCATCCAGGTGCTGGCGCTCCGTGTCACTCATCACGTCCTCTGGGTCACGGTCGACAGCCAGCACTAGCGAAAGCATCTTCTGGAAACTCTGCGAGAAGAAGTCACTCGTCAAAACATAAACAGGCGCGAAAGAACTGTCATATGGGGCACTCGGATGAAGTGTGAACTTATGTCGATAGGCTGATTGTCCAGGTCGTACAAGGGCACCCTCCTGGCTCCGCGTGGATTGTCACGCGCTGAGGTGATCGCCTTGATCTTGCCCTCAAGGGCCTTTGCTGACAAGACGTCGGGGTGCACTCGGGTGGGGTCACTCGGCCCCTGGTACAGCCACATAGGGTGCGCCCTATCCTGCAACGGCTGGATCCGCCGACTGAGGAACGCCTCCAGCAGGTCCATCCCGTCGACTCCTACCCGCACCACTCCCACCAAAGCATCCACCAAGATTCCCACGTCCACCTTCTCCTCCTTGGTGATTGTGAGAGATGGAGGGGCAGCGACCCTCGCCGCCGAGTACGGAGGCAACCCAATCGGGCTCCCCTCACTCAGGACGTCCTTGCAATAGAACCAGCTGTCCTGCCAGCCCTTGACGGAGTCGGGGAAGCTCATCTTGGGGAAGGCCGAGTGCCCCCTGAGCTGGATCCCTAATCCCCCGCACTGCTGCGTCACGCTGGTCTTCGCGCCCCTAAGAGAGTCCTTCTTCACCGTCATCGACCGACAGGTGAAAATATGTTTGAACAACCCCCAATGGGGGTAGCAGCCGATGAAGTTTTCACACAGCGAGACAAACGCTGCCAAGTAAACCACCGCATTCGGCGGAAGGTGGTGGAGCTGCGCCCCGAAGAAATCTAAGAATGCGCGAAAGAAAGGGTGTGGAGACATCGAAAAACCTCGCTCGACGTGGGTGACGAGGAGGACTCGCTCGTCGGCGTTCGGAGCTGGCTCGACTTCGTCCGCCTCGGGCAGCCTCCAGCCACCCACAGGGATCAGTCCCTCGTCCTCCAGCTCCTTCAGCCGGCCCTCTGTCACCCGCGAGAGGACCCAGTCCCCCTGGATGCGGCCCGCCGCCGCGCCGCCACTCGAGGACGCGCCCTTCCCCGCCTTCTTCGCCCTCTCTAACCTGGCCGTCGTATCCTTCACCATGGTTTCGGGCGCTCGGGAGCTCGAGACGGAGGAGCGAGAGGAAGGAGAGAGTGGAGGACTCGAGAGGAAAAGGGGATCTGGAATTTACCCTAACCCACACAGGCTTTATACCGTGGGTAAAAATTCGTCAGGCGGAATCTCGGCCGCAGATCCCTGGATCGGACGGAGCTCGCGGCGGGAGCGCGTGCAGACATGACGGGACACGTGGCGGTTGTCAGGGCGAAAATCAAGGCGCCACGCCCCACTTTCCCCACTAGCCGCGACGTAACCACTTCTGCGCGCGCACGCGTGATTTTGAATCCCGGAAATCCCGCAGCGAATTGGCCTGACAAATCGCACCCGCATCCTTTTCTAAGAAACACCCGTCGGCCCGACCGACCGCCTTCCACAGGCCTCCATGCACTTGGACACGTTAAACGCCCGACTGGAGTCACCTCCAGGATTGCGAAAGGACGAGCTCGACGCCCCTCCGCGGGTTAACTTGGCCCTTTCACTAGGCTCCAAGGCGTGTGTCTCGTAAATTTGGACTCGGAGCTGGCCCGCGCTGGCGTTCCCCTGGGACACGGGGTGGCATCTCCCCGGAGATTCAGTCCACGCGCCGGCGTCGTCACTCGAGTTTCATGGCATGCCTTCACTCGGCCCCAAGTCCATCTCTCCTGAGAGACATACGAATGCCACCAAGTTTTGCCTAGCAATCGGCACCGTCCGATCATTCGGAAGTTCTCTAGTCCAGAATCCGTTGCGGCTTCTCCCGAGGATAACCGTGGGAAGGGCGGAGGCCGAGTGCCCCCGAAGCACTCGGGCCGCTCCGAAAGCTCAACCCACTCGTCCTGTTAAGCCTCAACCGATTCGGGGGCTAATGATGGGGTCACCTACCACCGGTAAGGACAAAGGACCTGACATCTAGGGCCCACCTAAGGCCCACACTATTATTCAAAGACCCCTGGGTCACAAGTACAACCGGATGCACACCGCGAAGGATTCACTCGGACCCCGCACGGACAGCACTCGGACGGACATCTACTCTCCAGTCGGCAGTCATCATCACTCGGACAGGAGATGTACGGACGGCGTGGAGCTGCAACGGTCGGGTAGTCTTCAACTAGACTTTAAGCATAGTTATGGCTACCGTTACCAGTAACTGCCGTAGTCATAGCTGTGTTATTCAGTATTAAACGCCCTTAACTGCTTTTGTTAATGTCATAAAGGCCAGGCGACGTGGTGGCGGAGCGGCTGCAGCGAACTCCTATATAAGCCGCCATCCCCCCGTCGCAAGATTAAGCACTCATTGTAATCAGACACCCCCAGAGAAAACAAGCCTCGGGGCACGAGACGTAGGGCTTTTACCTCCTCCGAAAAGGGCCTGAACTCGCTAAATCCGAAAGTCACATCTGTGCTGTAGCTAGGCTTCGCTTCTCTTTCGTACCTCCAGTACTTACTGTTAGACTAATAACCATGACATATGCAGCGTGGTGGTTCCCTGCTCCCTTGGACTGGGACTTGGGAGTTAGGACTGAAGAGGAGAGGCTTCATTCAATTCAACCGAATGGTGCTCCTCGCTCGCTTTTCACCGACTGGTCAGTCTTGAGCGATGACCACAGGCACGATGACCACAGGCACAGCCTGAATCCTCCCTCCAAAGACGCACTTGCACTTGCTGCATTCCAACCGCGTGGCTCAAGGGTTCCGTACCGTACTTCTGAGTCCTGACCAAATCATTACGACGACCCGCCCCCACCCCTCTCCTCTCTGGGACTGACTCTGAAGTCTCCGTCTCCTCCCCCGGTGAGACCGAGGATGCGATGAGTTGGCACTGTTACCCATACCTTTGATCGATCCCAGTGACATCTTTCGACCAGTGCTACAGAGTCGGAGACACCGTCTCATTAGGGACAATCATTAGTTAGTGCGTGCTAGTGGTAGCTCCGTTTATTATGTCGCTGAGAAAAAGCAATAGGAGTATGATTTTTATTTTGGGTAACAGTATGGTTCATGGACGACGTGTCCAGGCTCCGGCCCCTGAAATCGTGGCATGGCCTAGTGTTTTGTCCTACTAGACTAGGAAGAGGTCGGCCGAGCGGAAGAGGGGCCAAAGCCGCAAAGTGGAATGATAATGGCGATCGAGTTGGAATGTACGTACACTGGCTATAAAAATGTGTTACCGTTTGGCAGGGCAGAGGAAGGAGCGTTGGCGGGAAAGGAGAAAACAAAATGACTTAACCTTTTTCCTTTCTCTTCTTTTTGAGCTAGACGAAATGCCTTAACCATGCACAACGCCAACTGGGCTCCCGGCCTTTCAGAGTATCTACTCGCCATTCACACTGTCACCCGAACAAAAAATCACACTGTTGTCCACTGTCGTAATGAAAATCACACTGTAATCAACTGGGTTCTTACATCCCGGACTAGGGGCCAGTTCTTTTGGGCGATTCTCCCAGAATCGCCGGGAGAATCATCCCCCTCCCCAGCTTCTTCCAAAATCGTCACTTCATTTTTTTTTTACAATACTAGCAAGGATTGTAAAAAAAATATGGAGTGACGATTCTGGGAGAAGTTAGGGAGGGGAGAATAAAGAACTGGCCTAGTTCTTTGTTACTGGCGGTCAAATTATCAGAAAAAGGTTGGCTGCTGCATCCGTTACACATATCCGTCCGTAGCACCGCACCGTACCCTATGCTATGCATGCACGCAGACGGTCGCCATGAAGGAAGCGACTAGCCATGCAAGGACGGACGGGGCCGTGCCGCGTAACGTTTTCGAGGTAGATCATCCACGATGGCGCTGGGCTAAAGGTAAAGGCACCTCCACAGGCAGAGAGTTTGCACCTGCGCGTGCAAAGAGGAAAGGGCGCGTCAAAGTGACAGCAAGTTTCGCGCTTTCGTTGGCGCCCTCTTCTTTTTCCTTGTGTCACTTTTGCTGCTCTGCTCAAAGGGTGGGTGGGTGCAACTAGTAAAAGGAGCGCCCGTTGCCGTTGGGAAAGGAAGAAAAGAAATGAAAACGCTTTCGCGGAGTACGTACGTACTGGACTGGAGTCCAGTAGGAGACCGGGTGGGCAAGTCATTCCCTCGTTGATTACAGTAGTATTGTACTAGTACTCAGTATGCAACAAAGGTGGTACTGGTTCTGACGGAGCACTTTGCAGGTATTATTATTCCGTGGTAGAGTAGAGTACCTACTGATACTGATGGAGCACTTTGCAAGTCCGTGGAAACACGGTGCTCTGGTTCTGATGGAACTCAGCTTTTTACACAGTGCACATACCGTTAATGGTAGTACTACTAGCAGTTATGTGGTGGTAGTACAGTACCGATCAAGCATTGTTTGCTGTGTCAAGGCCGGTTGACCAGTCAAGCACAACAGATACTTTGACCACTCCAGCGCCGTTGCCACAACGCTCTAAGCATCTATCTATCTGCTCCGTGCATTTCCCGGGACCTGCTGCTCCTCCCTGAAAATCTCTTTTCAGCAGGAGCCAAGAGGCCATGCAGCACCACAGCAGCAGCCAGCCAGGGCAGCAGCAATACCAACAGCCAGAGCCAAATCCACGGCCATGCGTGCATGCAGAGACCAGAGAGAGCTCTAGTCAAGCAAGGCCCCGTCAGGTCAAAGAAAGGGAATCATTCAAAACGGGACGGAGGAAAGCAGGATCTCCTCTGATATTCTCTCTCTCGTTCTCTGCCCCCACATACCATACCAAACCATTCCCCGCATCGTATCCCACCAAACCAAATTCCTTGCCTCCTGTCTTGCATAAAGCTAGCTATGCTGATCTAGCTAAAGTACGGTAAGCAGCTGGTGATCTGCTGCACAACAACGGGAGATTGGCCGGGAATAAACAAAGGGTAACTATTGTCGTTACGATTGATTAAAGAAGGATAGGTCGTCGTACTACCGTGTGGACCGTGGGAAGGCCGGTGGTGATCATCTGTGTGGGCTCGCTCTGTGACCAACCAAGAGGGCGACGCCCACTAAAAAGTCCATCTATGGTACTGAGAGTTTCTTTCCGAAAAGGAGGTTGGGAAAAAACCAAGGCACTGTCAAAGCAACTTCTTTTGGGCTCGACTGTTGAGCTCAGGCAGCATCGGCTGCGGGGGCAGCGCGTCTGTGGCCGTTAACGACGCCGTTTTTCACCGCGTGCGTCCGTCGCTCTCGTGCCGGTCTAAGACGGACGAGTTTATTCAAAAGGTTGCCATCATATTCACCCCCTCTCTGTCCCGTCGTGTCCATCGACAAAGCTTCCACGTCCCTTTCTACCAGACGAAGCCATCTTTACTTACCAAGGATCATTATCATGGTATTGTCAAAACAAAAGTACTATCGTTATCATGCTGCTTTACTAAGTTCATAGATAGACACCCTTCCCTAAAGAAATGGTTCATGCTTATCCAATGTCACACGAAAGAACAGTTTTTTTTTTTTGAACCGTCACTGGAGAGGGGATCCCTCCCCACCTGAATATCTTGCTCAGAAAGCTGCCAAAGCCAAGAGTCACGCCTTAAGCCCTTAGAGCAACTCCAACGCGCCAACCCAAACGGACCTGCGCTATGTCCGCTTTTCGTCCGTTTGGGTCGCCCGTCGCCCGTCGTCCGCCCTGTTTTTCGTTTGGGTCGACAGTGCGCCCAACGCGCCGACCCATTTTCGCCCTCGCGGCCGGCTTGCCATTCAAACTAAATAAAAACATTTTACATAGGTCACAACTAAAGAAAATATTTCATAGTTCACAAGTCAAATAAATATACCATGGTTTACAAGACAAATAAAAATTAAATTGTCTCAAATACATTTAAAAAAGATACATCTATTGGTTGTCAGCATGAGCCCACATATGCTCAACCAAATCATCTTGCAGCTGAATGTGAGTTTGCCAATCACGCATTTGATGATGAAATTGGGTGAACTGTGCAAATGTTGCCGCTCCTCCATGCTCAGGCACAACATTGTCACCCTGAAACTGAAACCCTTGGTCGTAGATACGTTCCGACCGCTCATTCTCTACGATCATATTGTGCATGATCACACAAGCAGTCATCACCTCCCACAACTTCTGGGTGCTCCAAGTTCTAGCAGAATACCGAACGATGCCCCATCTAGACTGAAGAACATCAAAGGCACGCTCCACATCCTTCCTAGCACTCTCTTGCTCTTGTGCAAATCTCCTCCTCTCCTCTCCTACAGGATTGGAGATTGTTTTGACAAAAGTAGTCCACTGAGGATAGATACCGTCAGCTAGGTAGTATCCTTTGTTGTAGTTGTGGCCGTTGATGTTAACATTCACCGGCGGGCTGTTGCCTTCGGCAAGCCTTGCAAACACCGGAGAGCGTTGAAGCACATTGATATCATTGCGCGATCCGGCCATGCCGAAGAAAGAGTGCCAGATCCAGAGATCTTGTGAGGCCACGGCCTCAAGTATGACAGTGCAAGCCTTGACATAGCCCCTATACTGCCCCTGCCAAGCAGAAGGGCAGTTCTTCCACTCCCAGTGTATACAGTATATGCTACCAAGCATCCCCGGGAAGCCCCTGCTGGCATTCATCGCCAACAAACGGGTTGTATCTTCTTCATTTGGCTCTCTCAAGTACTCAGGGCCAAACACTGCAATCACAGCCTTGCAGAACCTGTACATGGAGTCCAGGCACGTAGACTCGCTCATACAGACGTACTCATCAATGAGATCACCGGGAACTCCGTATGCAAGCATCTGTAGGAGATATGCCCTAGAGGCAATAATAAATGTTATTATTTATCCCCATGTTCCTAATTAAGTTTATGTTCCATGCTATAACTGCTATGGTTCCCGAGCCCGTATATCCATAAAGGCTCTGAGGAAAACCCATGTGTACGTGTGAAATAATAAACGGTAAAAAGTATTCCTAGTCAAGCCTCTAAGACTGGCTCAAGTGTTGCATGATGATCACGTTTTCCTGATCATGGGCATGTCTATGCCGGCAACTTTGAGGGCACAATGTTAGGAGAACACTTGTGTTGAATCGACCCGATTGATGTTATGCTATGAGATACATTCGTCACAAGTTAATGGTTAATAACACAGAGAAAGTTAACGTTTGCATAATTCCTTAGACCATGAGAGTATCGAGTTTCTTCATGCTTGCTTCATGAACTTTGGGGTTTGTTAAACGTCATCCGTAAATGGGTGGCTATTACGGCGGCTTACGAGTTCATGGAAAAGTATGTCAAGGGACTTGATAGCTCAAGATTGGGATTTGCTCCTTCGACGATGGAGAGATATTCTTTGGGCCCTCTCGGTGTTACGGTATCCATCATCGTCTGGCCAAACACATTATGATTTGATCACAGGGATACCGGAACACGGGAACAAGAAAAGAGAACAAAACCGGTAACGAGGTAACTAGCATAGTGGACAAGTTGTTGATTCACGGGGATGCCGATAAATCTCACCTCGGGTATTTGTAACATATCGCGAAGCAACAGGAATAGCACACGGCAATTGGAGGTTCATTCGAATATTTATTCGTGTGGGTATAGGGGTCAATATGGGTGTCCACGGCTCCGATGTTGATCATTGATCGGAAAGTGTTCCGGTCATGTCTATATTTCACCGAACCTATAGGGTCACAGGCTTAAGGGTCATCTATCTGCTGAATGCTAGACAGGGAGTCTGAGAGAAAGTCACCGGAAAAGTTTCGGAGACAACGGAAGAGTTTCGGAGAGAGAACACCGGAAGAGTTTCGGTAAAACTAAAAAGTTGTTTCGGGGTATACCATTAAGTCAAATTGGTTTCGGCACACACCTGGAATTTCTTGGAGGGTGCCAGAATTGTTCTGGGAACTCCTGGGATTTTTCCGGAGAAAAAACCCGGAAATGTTCCAGAGCTGCCGGAACCGCTTTGGTTGCTTTTCGCAGATGAAAATCACTAATCCGGAATTGTTTCGGAACGCGTCCAAAATTATTTTAGTGGGTACTGAAAATGTTTTAAGACCTACAAAAATATTTTCGAATTTAATGGTCGCGGAAAACTGTTTCCATGAATAGTAAAAATCAATTTATGGTTACTTTATGGAAAGCCACCTTTTTGGGCTTTGTCCCAAAATATCTTAGGGATGACATGGATGGATGAGAGCCACGCTACCCCTTACGTTTTTCTATAAATAGAGGTGGAGAGGCACTCTCCACACTCACTCTTTCTCACATACAAATGCCATGCATGATCTGGCCTTCTCTCTCCCTCCCCGCGAAATAGTTTCGTAGAGCTGAAAGGCTGTCTGGGTTCCGGTGGGAACTAGTTCTGGACGGCGAAGCCCTGCCGGATAGATGACACCGTATGTGTGCAACCCCGTAGAGAGGTCGTAGGTTCGATCTTTTTTGCCCGAGGGGCTGTTCGAGAGTGCCTCCCGAAGGGCTGTCCGAGTGACCGTCCGAGTTTCTGTGAGTGCCTCCCGAAGGGCTGTCCGTGACACCGTCCGGGGGACTGTCCAACCGCCTCCCGAAGGGCTGTCCGAGGGACTGACGAGGGAGTACATCCTCGCGGTTGGGAGGTTGTAAATCCTAGCTGCGGGGATCTGCACCGACGATCTACATCAACTCTACTTCCGCTGCGCTACGAGTCGGTAATGATCAGATCAAACCTTGTATGCATCTCCATAGTGATTCTGGGCGTGCTCGCTGTACCGAAATTTTTGTTTTCTGTCGCGTTCCCCTACAGTGGCATCATTAGCCGTGCTATGCGTAGATGCAGGTTACGATCTAGAATACATAGAGATGTATGGGTATTGCATAATATAATTTGTAGTAGATGAGTTCTATTACTGAAATTTATTTGTGCGGGTAGCAGATGAAATCTGTTACCCGATGTTCTTGTTGCTTCCCTGAAATTTACGTATTTCTGATCTTAATAATGGCATGGTGGAATTTCAAAGTTCTGGCAATCCGCGATCCTGATTGATCAACGAAGTGCTAACAGTTCATTGAATTCCACCATAGTTAAAAGAAAGATGAAATTTCGCAGACAAAAGGGCAATGCAGATATTATCTACACGGGGGTCATGCGTATGATGAAGTTCAGTATGGGGCTCGAGATTTTATTATCTCGTGTTTCATACACCCCGCAAAGTTAATCTAGCGACTTGAATAATCATACTTGATGATAAACGTTGGTAGCTGCGGTTTGGTTGAAACCTTAGAAGCCACGTAAAATAAAATTTTGCATAAACCGATTAGAGGCGTCTAACTTGATTTTGCAGGATGTGCATGTGATGTGGTATAGCAGTGCTCATATTAATTTGATTATGTATGAGATGCCTATATGATGTAAAATTAATTAACATGACCTGCGTGTCATGATTCGGCATGATGGCTGGAGCCATATGATTGTCACTTTAATGACCTGCGTGTCAACCTTAAGTAATGCACTTATTTTATTAGCTATAGAGATAGCAATATTATCTGGTGCATCGACAAGGTGGTGGCAATCTTCGCGAAGGTGAACACCGACGCGAATGCCGAAGACGAAGAAAATAAAGACTTCTCCGTCAGAAAGGGCTATACCATATCATGCTATTATGAATTGCCTGAGATGTTTATCCCTTATGATGCACCCTTTTTGATTGCGCGGTAGTCGCTTTTATTAGTGTGATCTCTCACTTAAAAATATCAAGTAGTTAGTGTTCTCCCAAGTGTAGCACCGTCTACAACACGTATCTTTTCGGGGTGCGCCATGTACACATGAGCACGAACGATTAGAGAGGTGTAAGGCGGGTGAAGGTCAGACCTCACTGCGTGATCACTTGGTTGTCTTGACGTTCAGACAGGACAGTCCTGAGCTCGGAACACGCGTATCGAAAGATGGACAAGAGTCACATAGAGATGTGATTGGCAAGTTGGCCTACCGATTGAAATTCACGTCATCAGTGATGAACCCGTCAATGGCGTCGCATTGAAATGCGGATCTTGAATCACTCACAATCAATTATGAGAGATATTGATTTGAATGGGAGCGCACTTTAGAATAAAATTGTTTATTCACTAGTGCAAATTAATTATGAACATTGTCTAAGTGAAATTTGCATAATAATTATAGAATATTGGCTCGCGTTTCCACCTTCCCTATTAAAATTGAATAAGCTGTTATTTATCTGGTTAAAACTTTACGGTTGGTAACGTAATGTGAGGATTGTCCTCAAGAGTGCCGAGAAGGACTTTGTCCTATCGCATGCTTTCGGTATTCTCCCCCTAATGCTATGGATAATGTGACTCTCGTCCTTCAATCCAAAAGCTAGAATTCCGTTACGGTCAAAGTGCAATATGTTTGCTTCCATGAGACCCGAACTTCAAAAGTTTGGGATAGTTATGTGATATTCATGGAACTGAAAATTATTTTCAGATACAAATAAAGGCTAAAAGATATGAAATTTTCAAAGCAATGTTTGTTTGCAAACTATTAGTAAAAGTGTTTACTATGCATTAGACTAATACAAGAGGGATCCAGAAGAACGCCTATCATGAAATGAAGGTGAATAAAACAACAACTTAAAGAGAAAGGAAATGTCCAAAGGGTGTTAGTGGGACTTACATGCCTAGGAAGTCTGGGGTTAATGCCACTCTTAAAGGTTGGGTGCTTCTTCTGAGAGTAGGAGAAATACTAAAAGTAAAACTGTTAGAAGTATAAAGGCAAAAGGAGAGAAGACTGGAATATCCAGCTCATGTATGAAAGTCATACAAGCTATTGATGTATAGAAGGCTGGTCAAACAAATAGTTCTTGGGAATTATGATTAAACATGTTAATCACTGATTCTTGTGTATTGTGAGTTGATCACAGAGATACCCGCTCGATTGCATTCTGTTGCGACTCGATGCAAGAACTACTATGGCCTAAAAGACTTGCCGGGAATGAGGTTTAGATACGCGCTGGGAACATAGTAAATGTTACTATACCTTCCATCGGTGTATTACCTATGTATTTATTTTTATAATTCATTTTTGGAGTTTCATACACTCTAGCCCATTGCATAAGGTATCTTGCAAGAAGGTTGTTTATAAGAGAACTTTTGATGTTCGGTGTTATGAATAACATAAGGGCTATACTTTCATTATGAATGAGATGTATGTTATGAATATTGATAATAATACATTACCTCTGTATTTACTTTCATAATTCATTTTAGAGTTTTATACACTCTAGCCCATTTGCATAATGTTTGTTGCAAGAGTGTTGTTCATAAAAGAACAATTGTTGTTTAGTATTATGAATAACATAAGGGCCATACTTCCATCATGGATGGGATGTATGTTATGAATATTGATGGTAATATGATACATCCATAACACTGACGCTAAATGTCGCAAGACTAAAAGAATACCACACATGTGTGGCACTGCATTTGGTCACATTGGAGAAACCCGCATGGAGAAATTCCATAATGATGGATTTTGAAGTCGTTTGATTATGAATCATCTGACACTTGCAACTTTCCTCCGAAAAGTGAAGTGACTAAAATACCGTTGACAGGCCATAAGGAACGAGCAAAGAACTCATCATGATGTGTGTAGTCCGATAAATGTTGTTGCTGGCAGTGGATTTGTCTATCTTCTGAAATGACTCAAGTAGATATATGGATATTTACTTGATGAGACGTAAGTCTGGATCTTTTGAAATCATTCAAAAGGTTTTCAAAATGAAGAAGAAATTATTGTAACAAAAAAATTATGTTTCTGCAATTGGATTGTGGAAAGAAATTTTGAGTTACAAGTTTAGCGAATGTCTGATGAGTTGTGAAAAGAGTTTCATAACTTACACCTCCCGGAGCACCACTGTGAGTGGAATGTCCGTGAAGATGTAATCAAACCATTTATGACATGGTAAGATCAAAGATGACATAAATCAATTTGCCATTATCCCTTTTAAAGTAATGCTTTAGAGAGTGCGGCTTTTACACTGAAAAGAGCGTCATCAAATCTGTTGAAATGACGCCATGGTATGGTACACCCAACCATCTTATGTCTTTTCTTAACATTTGGAATATGGGGCTTGTGTAAAATATTTACAAACCTATTCCAAATCCGACAAGTGCTACTTTGTAGGTTATCCTAATTTATTGGGTATTCCTCCATCACTATACCGAGGCAAAAATGTTTGCCACAAAGAGCGGTATGATTTTGAAGAAAATGGTTCTTGCAAAAAGGTGAGTGGGAGGACAGTGCAACTCGACGAGATAACAGTATCTTCGTCATCAGGTCAAGGGAAAGAAACCTTAGGAGTGATTCCAGAGTTTCCTACTGCGACTGATACGGAAGCCTCTACATGAGATGTATGGACTTCGGTCGAACTTGAAGCTGAACCACGTAGGCAAAACTCGTGCAAACCTCTCAGGTGCGTAGACGAGATATTGTTGCTAGACAACAGTATACCTACGATACACAAGGAAGCGTTGATGGGCCCTGACTCCGGAATTGGCTAAATGCCAATATAATCCGAGATAGTTTCCGTATAAATGATTCAAGATTTGATCTTGATAAACTTTTCGGAAGACTTGAAGTCTAACGAATATTAATGGAACTATAAACTGATACGGATAAAAATGTTTTATCCATAAAGCTCGACTTGTTGCTTATAACAAATTCAAGGAATTAACTTCGATGAGATTGTCTCACCGTAGTGATGCTTAAAGTCGGTTCGGGTTAAACTAGTAATTAATACATATTTCAATGATGAGATATGATACTTGGATGCCAAAAGGATTTCCATGTGATGGAAATGCTACCTAGGACTTGCATATGATACAGTCCAAGGTATTTTGTCTATCCAGAGGATGCTAGTGAGTATGCAAACTTCAGAGTTCCAGCAATGGACAGAAGAGAGCAAAATGGAGTTGGAATCTTCGTTTTTGATGAAATAGTCAAAAGAGTTTGATTTCATCAATGGATAACGAAGATGCTTGTGGTTACAAGAAAGTAAGTGGGAGCATAATAATATTTCTAAAAACCTTGTGTGCTTGACACATTGGTGATTGGAAATAATATAAATTTCTTGACACAAATTAGGATTTCATTGAAAATTAGTTTTTTGATGAAGTACTTGGGCTGAGTAGCCTTGATATTAGGCATATTTATCTACGAAGATAGAATTGCCTAATAGGGCTAAGCAAAAATACATATTGACAAGATGCTGAAACAGTTTAGCATTAAAAACGCCAAGGAGTGATTCTTGCCGAAGTCACATGGAAAGAGTTTTTGCAAGACTCGGTGTCCTAAAAACACTGATGAGCAAAATACATGATGGAATTTCCACACACTTTTTTGTTTGGATTAATCATGTATTCCATGGTATGTAAAACAACCAGATATGTCCGGTACTCCCAAGGAGTTGCGAGTAAATATACCAAAGTGATCAAAATACTGATCATAGGACAATAGTGAAAAATGTCATTGAGTGCTAAAGTAGCACTGATAACATGTTTTCTCGCAAACTGAGATTATGAAGTACTTGTTGTAATGCAATACATCGATACAGTCTTCATCAATGCTCCAAGCGATTTTTGATTTAAGTTAAGGGTTTTGTGTAATACACGATATGGTGGCACGGTAGTTGGAAATTGTTCCAAACAGGTTACTGTGGCGAATTCTATAACACAGGCTAAGTATGTTAACGCTTTGGAAGCGATAAAGAAGATGTTGAATCACATAGTTCATTCATGAACTTAGTATGGTTCCAAGATGGCTTTGGTCAATGGGACACTGATGTCTACTACACAACTTATTCTTGTAGACTCGTGTTGGGCCTCCAAGCGCAGAGTTTTATAGGACAGTAGCAATTTTCCCTCAAGTGGATGACCTAAAGTTTATCAATCCGTGGGAGGCATAGGTTGAAGATGGTATCTCTCAAACAACCCTGCAACCAAATACAAGAAATCTCTTGTGTCCCCAACACACCCAATACAATGGTAAATTGTATAGGTGCACTAGTTCGGCGAAGAGATGGTGATAAAAGTGTAGAATGGATAGTAGATATAGGTTTTTGTAATCTAAAGATATAAAAATAGCAAGGTAGCAAGTAACAAAAGTGAGCACAAACGGTATTGCAATGCTTGAAAACAAGGCCTAGGGTTCATACTTTCACTAGTGCAATCTCTCAACAATGCTAACATAATTGGATCATATAACCATCCCTCAACGTGCGATAAAGAATCACTCCCAAGTTCCTATTAGCAGAGAACATAAGATAGAAATTGTTTGTAGGGTACGAAACCACCTCAAAGTTATCCTTTCCGACCGATCTATTGAGCTATTCCTATAAGGGTCACAAATAGCCCTAGAGTTCGTACTAAAATAACACCATATGATACACATCAACCAACTCTAATGTCACCTAGATACTTCAATGTCACCACAAGTATCCGTGAGTTGATTATACGATATGCATCAAACAACTTCAGAATCATAATATTCAATCCACACAAAGAACTCCAAGGAGCACCCCAAAGTTTCTATCGTAGAAAAGATAATGAAAACGTGCATCAATCCATATGCATAGATTACCCCAATGTCACCGCGGGAATCCGCGAGTTGAGTGCCAAAACATATATCAAGTGAATCAATATAATACCCCATTGTCACCACGGGTATTCATATGCAAGACATACATCAAGTGTTCTCAAATCTGAAATATTCAATCCGACAATAACGAAATCTCAAAGGGAAAATATTCGATTATTCACAACAAGGATAGAGAGGGAAGAAACACCATATGATCCAGCTATATTAACAAAGCTCGCGATACATCAAGATCGTGCCAAATCAAGAACGTGCGAGAGAGAGATCAAACACATAGCTGCTAGTACATACCCTCAGCCCCGAGGGTGAACTACTCCCTCCTCGTCATGGAGACCGCCGGGATGATGAAGATGGCCTCCGGTGATGATTCCCCCCTCCGACAGGGTGCTGAAAAAGGGCTGTAGATGAGATCGTGGAGGTACAGAGGCTTGCGGCAGCGGAGTCAAAGTTCTAGGGTTATTTCTGGGGGTTTCTCTATTTATAGGATTTTTCAGCGTTGGAATCAGGTCAGACGGAGCCACATGGGCCCCACGAAGTACCAGGGCGCGCCTGGGGGGGGGGGGTGGCGCGCCCTGGTGCCTCGTGGGCACTGGGTGGCCCCCTCCAGTGGGTCTTGGTTCTAGTATTGTTTATTTATTCCATAAAAAATCTCCAAAAAGTTTCATCCAATTCCAATAACTTTTATTTCTGCACAAAAAACAACACCATGGCAATTCTGCTGAAAACAGCGTCAGTACGGGTTAGTTCCAATCAAATCATACCAAAACCATATAGAATTGTTATAAACATGGCATGAATACTTCATAAATTATAGATACGTTGGAGACGTATCAGCATCCCCAAGCTTAATTCCTGCTCGTCCTCGAGTAGGTAAATGATAAAAGAAATAATTTATGAAGTGTGAATGCTAGCATAGTGCATAAGTTTGATCAATAATAATTTCAATCACTTTTTCTAGCATCAATATATATCATAATCAGTAGCTCATCTCATAAAACTTCTCATGATCAAGTAGCAAGCTATTCACATGTTTAAAGTATAGGCCATAAACTTTCTTGAAAACTAACAAACTATGTTCTCAGTCATCAAGCAATTACAATTCATCTTATTTTCATGAAGGGTCTATGTAAGAGCTTTGATCTAGCAAATTTCACATACTCAACCATCATTTAGTCTTCCATGATTGCTGACACTCAAAGCATATTTTTAGAACAAACCGTTTCAGTCAAACACATAGGAAGATAGGGGCTTAATGTTTCACCTCCCAACTTATTTATCTCAGGGATAATGTCAACAATAATAACTCATGATCACCTATATTCAACTGGATATATGTGCCTGGATCTTTCCCTACCACATAATGCTTGCTAACTAAAGAATAAATAGAGCGGAATAGGGATGAACATTAATGATTCTTGCATAAAAGTAAATACAGAAAAGTAAATGCATAAAAGTAAAAGATAGGCCCTTCGCAGAGGGAAGCAGAGGTTGTCATGCGCTTTTTGTTGTTGGATGCACAAGCCCTTAATGCAAAGGAACGTCACGTTATATTGCCCCTTGTGATAGCAACCTTTATTATGCAGTCCGTCGCTTTTATTTCTTTACCATCACAAGTTCGTACAACGCTTATTTTCCCTTGCAATAAAAGATCATACATATTTTAGGAGCAATTTTTATTGCTTTTTGCACTGATGACAACTTACTTGAAGGATCTTATTCAATCCATAGGTAGATATGGTGGAAACTCATGGCAAGAAACTGGGTTTAATGGTTTTTGGATGCACAAGTAGTATCTCTACTTAGTATGAATTTTTGGCTAGCAAAAGATCCTAAGCAAGCACCACATGTTAGAGGATCCATGACAATATAACTTCTATGTGAATATAAACAAACATAACTCATTACGTTGTCTTCCTTGTCCAACGTCAACTACTAGATCAAGCTTGAAAATAATTAATGGGGGCTCACAATCATAGAAGATGTCCAAGATAGTATATTTATATGTGAAATTTCTCTTCCTTCAAAATTCTTTCATGAATTGTTCAAGTGACCAATGCTATGTTTGTTAACTTTCAATAAATTTTACCACTTATACTTCTTGTATGTGAAGTCACTACTCCCCATGGGACAAGCATATGAAGCATATAAATTTCAAATTTATGATATTCAATTCATTTCAACAATTTACTCATAGGATATAAGTGAAGCACAAGAGTAAATGACAAACTACTCCAAAAAGATATAAGTGACGACCAAATGAGTAGTTAAGTAAATAGGTAGCTATGTGAGGACTCTCTCCCTCATTTAAAATTTCAAATCTTGATAATTTTATTCAAACAGCAAAGAAAACAAAATAAAATGACATTCCAAGGATAGCACATATCATGTGAAGAAGTAAAAACTTAGGCTCAACCAAAACTGACCGATAGTTGTTGAAGAAGAAAAGTGGGATGCCTACCAGGGCATCCCCAAGCTTAGATGCTTGAGACTTCTTGAAATATTAACTTGGGATGCCTTGGGCATCCCCAAGCTTGAGCTCTTGTGTCTCCTTAATTCCTCTCATATCACGGTTTCCCTAAATCTTAAAACTTCATCCACACAAAACTCAACAAGAACTCGTGAGATAAGTTAGTATAAATCAACTCAAAACCTTAACATTCTCTACTGTAGCAAATCACAAAAATTATAATTAAACATTGCATGCTAAATGCCTCTTCATATTTAATACTCCTATCCTCAAATAGAAACATTAAACACGCAAACATATGCAAACAATGGAACTATAACAGCAATCTGCCAAAACAGAACGGTCTGTAAAAGGGGAATAAGAATCCATACTTACATAACTCAAAAAATTATTAAAAATTACCACGTGACAGAGAACTCATGCATGCTTACTGTGTAAAAAATTCAGATTTTTATCATGTTCTGACTATTCAGGAATATTCTGGACATAACAGAAAACTTTCTGTTTTCAAACAGCAACACATGAACTTGCAAACTGAGCATGGTAAAGGCTATAATTGGCATTTTATTGAACTAAAAGATACAAAAGATGAATATTGATAACATCAAGCAAATATCAACAGAAGAAAATGACGCTCCAAGCAAAACTCATATTATGTGACGAATAAAAATATAACTCCGAGTGAGGTTACCGATAGTGTTGAAGACGAAAGAGGGGATGCCTTCCGGGGCATCCCCAAGCTTAGACGCTTGAGTCTTCCTCAAATTTTACCTTGGGGTGCCTTGGGCATACCCAAGCTTAGGGTCTTGGCACTCCTTATTCTCCTCATATCGATATCTCACCCAAAACTTGAAAACTTCAATCACACAAAACTTAACGGAATTTCGTGAGATAGGTTAGTATGATAAAAATAAATCATCCACTTAGGTACTGTCAAGACAAGATTCATAATTGTTCTCACATAATTCCTACTGTATTATATCATTTCCACAATTTATATTACTCAATATAATCTATGAAAAGACTAAAACAAGCAAACTATGCATCGAAAACAGAATCTGTCAAAAACAGAACAGCGCGTAGTAAGTGATTTAAAAACCATACTTCTGTACCTCCAAAAATTCTGAAAAATTAGGACAACATAATTTTTTTTAACCCAATTCTCTGTAAAAATTTCAGAATTTTCTCATGCTCCAGTACAGAATAGAAATTGCAGCACTGGACGCAAAAGTTTATGTTTTTGCACAGAATCAAGTCAACTATCATCCACACTATCCCAAAGGCTTTACTTGGTACATTATTAAAACAAAACATATAAAACATGATTACTACAATAGCTTAATCATGTGAACACAAAAAAACAGAAGGTATAAGTATCTGGTTGTCTCCCAACAAGCTCTTTTCTTTAATGCCTTTTTAGCTAGGCATGATGATTTCAATGATGCTCACATAAAAGTAAAGAATTGAAACACAAAGAGAGCATAATGAAGCATATGACAAGCACATTTAAGTCTAACCACTTTCTATGCATAGGGATTTTGTGAGCAAATATTTTATGGGAGCAAGAATCAACTAGCATAGGAAGGCAAAACAAGCATAACTTCAAAACTTTCAACACATAGAGAGGAAACTTGATATTATTGCAATACCTACAAGCATATGATCCTCTCTCATAATAATTTTTAGTAGCATCATGAAGAAATTCAACAATATATCCATCACACAAAGCATTCTTGTCATGATACATAAGCATATAATTTTTCTTACTCTCCACACAAGCAATTTTCTTCTCATTCATAATAGTGGGAGCAAACTCAACAAAATAACTATCATGAGATACTTGATTGGAATAATCCAATTGAAAATAAAAATCATGATGACAAGTTTCATGGTTATCATTACTCTTTATAGCATACATGTCATCACAATAATCATCATAGATAGCAACTTTGTTGTCATAATCAATTGAAACCTCTTCCAAAATAGTGGAACCATCATTAAATAGAGTTGTGACCTCTCCACATCCACTTTTATCAATATTGTCATCATAAATAGGAGGCATGCAATCATCATAACAAATTTTCTCATCAAAACTTGGGGAAGTAAAAATATCATCTTCATAAAACATAGCATCCCCAAGCTTATGGCTTTGCATATCATTAGCATCATGGATATTCAAAGAATTCATACTAATTTCATTGCAAACATGCTCATCATTCAAAGATTTTATGCCAAATATTTTATTGAATTCTTCTTCTATTAATTGAGCACAATTTTCCGATCCATCATTTTCACGAAAGACATGATGAAGGCGAAGAATATGAGGCAAACTCAATTCCATTTTTTGTAGTTTCTTTTATAAAACCAAACTAGTGATAAAACAAGAAATAAAAAGATTCGATTGCAAGATCTAAAGATATACCTTCAAGCACTCACCTCCCCGTCACGGCGCCAGAAAAGAGCTTGATGTCTACTACACAACTTATTCTTGTAGACTCGTGTTGGGCCTCCAAGCGCAGAGTTTTGTAGGACAGTAGAAATTTTCCCTCAAGTGGATGACCTAAGGTTTATCAATCCGTGGGAGGCATAGGTTGAAAATGATATCTCTCAAACAACCCTGCAACCAAATACAAGAAATCTCTTGTGTCCCCAACACACCCAATACAATGGTAAATTGTATAGGTGCACTAGTTCGGCGAAGAGATGGTGATAAAAGTGTAGAATGGATAGTAGATATAGGTTTTTGTAATATGAAAATATAAAAATAGCAAGGTAGCAAGTAACAAAAGTGAGCACAAACGGGATTGCAATGCTTGAAAATAAGGCCTAGGGTTCATACTTTCACTAGTGCCATATCTCAACAATGCTAACATAATTGGATCATATAACCATCCCTCAACGTGCGATAAAGAATCACTCCCAAGTTCCTATTAGCGGAGAACATAAGATAGAAATTGTTTGTAGGGTACGAAACCACCTCAAAGTTATCCTTTCCGATCGATCTATTGAGCTATTCCTATAAGTGTCACAAACAGCCCTAGAGTTCGTATTAAAATAACACCATATGATACACATCAACCAACTCTAATGTCACCTAGATACTCCAATGTCACCACAAGTATCCATGAGTTGATTATACGATATGCATCAAACAACTTCATAATCATAATATTCAATCCACACAAAGAACTCCAAGGAGCACCCCAAAGTTTCTATCGGAGAAAAGATAATGAAAACGTGCATCAACCCATATGCATAGATTACCAAAGCTCGCGATACATCAAGATCGTGCCAAATCAAGAACGCGCGCGCGAGAGAGAGAGAGAGAGAGAGAGAGAGATCAAACACATAGCTACTAGTACATACCCTCAGCCCCGAGGGTGAACTACTCCCTCATCATCATGGAGACCGCCGGGATGATGAAGATGGCCTCCGGTGATGATTCCCTCCTCCGGCAGGGTGCCGGAAAAGGGCTGTAGATGAGATCATGGAGGTACAGAGGCTTGCGGCGACGAAGTCGAAGTTCTAGGGTTATTTCTGGGGGTTTCTCTATTTATAGGATTTTTTAGCGTTGGAATCAGGTCAGACGGAGCCACGTGGGCCCCATGAGGTACCAGGGCGCGCCGGGGGGCACCTTTTTGGGCTTTGTCCCAAAATATCTTAGGGATGACATGGATGGATGTGAGCCACCCTACCCCTTGGGTTTTTCTATAAATAGAGGTGGAGAGGCACTCTCCACACTCACTCTTTCTCACATACAAATGCCATGCATGATCTGGCCTTCTCTCTCCCTCCCCGTGAAATAGTTTCGTAGAGCCGAAAGGTTGTCTGGGTTCCGGTGGGAACTAGTTCTGGACGGCGAAGTCCTGCCGGATAGATGATATCGTATGTGTGCAACCCCATAGAGAGGTCGTAGGTTCGATCTTTTTTGCCCGAGGGGCTGTTCGAGAGTGCCTCCTGAAGGGCTGTCCGAGTGACCGTCCAAGTTTCTGTGAGTGCCTCCCGAAGGGCTGTCCGTGACACCGTCCGGGGGACTGTCCGACCGCCTCCCGAAGGGCTGTCCGAGGGACTGACGAGGGAGTACATCCTCGCGGTTGGGAGGTTGTAAATCCTAACTGCGGGGATCTGCACCGACGATCTACATCGACTCTACTTCCGCTGCGCTACGAGTCGGTAATGATCAGATCAAACCTTGTATGAATCTCCATAGTGATCCTGGGCATGCTCGTTGTACCAATTTTTTTTGTTTTCTGTCGCGTTCCCCTATAGCATTCGGATAGCTGTAGTGCATTTCTGATAAGAGGAGAAGCCAAATCCAAGGGCGTTCTCCTTGCACTCGAAATACTTATCGTACCCGACCACCCCCTCCCGAATACGGTTGACAACATGCCTAGCCATACGGAAACGACGCTGGAATTGGGGATGTTTGAAGAGCGGGTTCGGTGTCTCGAAGTAGTCCTTCCAAAGAAAAAAATGGCCGCTCTCTCAGTTGCGATTCAACGCCGGAGTGTGCCCCGGGATCGAGCCCCGAAACAACGGCCGCTGCCTACTAAGGTGGTCATGGATGACCAACACAGCAGCCACCATCTCCTCATCGTCGGATGAAGAATCATCCGAGTCGCAAAGGAAATTGTGGAAGAAAAACTCGTTAGCCGGGTCCATTTGTACCTTGTGGGCAAACCGTCGAACGGCTTGCAAGCGTCGTTGAAGAGGCAGGCCTGCGAAGAGCCGCGCGCCTCCCCTGGAGCAGGTAGCTGGCCTGGCGGCGTCCGGCGAGCGTGGCGACGAGTGTGCCGGCGTTGTCGAAGGAGCTGGCCGGGGTTGCGGTTGGGGCCGAGGTGGTGCTCACGCCGGCCTCTGGGGTGGGAAGTTGCGGTGGCCCGGCGGCGAGTCGGTGGTGGCGGCGGCGTGGGAAGGTGTCGTGTTGCGGGGGAGCTATGTGGGCGCTGGCTGCTGGCGAGGGCACCGGAACTGGTCGGCGGCGGCGACGGGGTGGGGCGGCAGGGGCTTGCTGTCGATGGGAGGAAGTGGATGGACCGTGTGCCACCGACAGGCGGGCCAGGGAGAGGAGTATGCGGGCGTCGCGCGCGTCCATTTCGTGTCCGCGCCGACGCAAATGAGGTCCAAATTTAAGCCGGGAATGGGTCGGCAGGCGGACGAAAAGCGGACACACGTCTGTTTGGGTCGGCGCGTTGGGCGGACTTTTGTGTCCGTTTAAACCCAAACTGACACGCGCGGACGAAATGGGTCGGCGCGTTGGAGTTGCTCTTATAAACTGGATCGCAAACCTAAACAAATTGACCCCGTTTAGATGGGAAACCGGGCCGAACAACGTCGAAAGAACGAATTTTGCGTCCCTCCTGTCGTTGCAAGTTTGAGCCGAACTAGTAGAGTGAAGAGGTTAAGATCGGCCAAATTCACTGTTTTGATCCTTATGCAAAAGTACAGCACGATTTGACCCTGTTTGTAATATTTTTTAGATCTGACCCTTTTCCTAACGCCGTAGATGTTGGCGGTAGGATATAATGGGGCTACCGCCACGGTCAACGGTGGTAGACTTTTGGTCAACGTGATGACGTGGCAACAACCTGGCAAGTGGATCGACTTCCATGCTACAAATAACACGCGTTGCCGATTGAATCTGAAGCTCCATGGTGGCGTACTGGCTAGGACGTGTGTAGTAATAGCAGTTGGTCTTTGGTTCGAATCGTCAAAAAACATTTATTTTATTTATTTTAGATAATGTTAGATAAGAATTATTGTCAAAAAACATTTATTTTATTTATCTGTGACTATTTTTAGAAAAATCCCCACAAGATATAAACATATGAGGAATTTTAAGATGGTCCCAAAATAACACGAGCTGTTAGTATCTTAAATCCAACGAATGATGTTAGTATTACCTATTGGAAGGTCTTTATCCCTAAAACCACAGGGTCAGTATGGACATTGTACTACGTCCAAATATGGAAACAAAATAATATTACTAAAAAACAATATTAATTAAGGAAAGACATGATAAATGGTAATACAATTTGATAGGGCATTACAATCTTGGGTTCATAGCGTAGACTATTCTTTTAGAGCATGGAGTATTTCTCTTGCACGTTGCTTCACGTACGATAAAAACAAACCTCTTCTATATGATGGAGAATACACACCATTGGTGGCATCTTCATTCATCATCTTCACGGTCCATCGATTAATCATGCCAAAATTGGATAAGCGTTTGTCGTACGCTAAGTAATTTCAATTTATTTTCGTTATTGAACCGGTCTAAGATAATTACATCAATTAATATGTTACTAATCGAGGGAATGCTATAATGTCATTTAAAGTGTGGATACATATGACATGACACATGTTTGTGTCGTGAACAAAAAATATATATATACAATTTGATTTAAATCTTCACATAAATTATGAAGCACATACATGAATATAATTAGCATGCACGCATGTTGAAGTGGCAAGTGCATACATATATTACTGCTATATGAATATAGCTCGTACTCCAAACATTTTTTTAACATCAAGTGCTCCAAACTTTTTTAGTATGGAAAAGAAGAAAGAAAAAGGAAGCAGTTTCTTGTTTTAGCACATAAGGAAATATGCATTGTGTGATTGTATTTAGGAAAGAGAGAAGATCTTTTCCTGTCATACCTTAAAAAATTCTTTTCTTATAAATGATATTTACATGGTCAAATTATCCTCAGTCACTCAACGATCGAGATCTAATAGTTACAGGTAAGTAGAAAAAAAATGTTTTTGACAATAATTAATATCTAAGATTTATTAGACATTATTTCTAATTTTATTGGTCCAAAAAAAATCTGCATTGGGCATGATTCGAACACAAGACGTACTGCTATTACCACACTCGCCCTAGCCAGTAAGCCATCAAAGAGCTTTTGAATCATTTGGCAACGCGCGGTATTTATATCATGGAAGTTGGTTTGCGAGGCCGTTGCCACATCATCACGTTGACCAAAAGCCTACCGCCCATGGCGGTAGCCCGTTATATCCTACCACCAACGTCTACGACGGTAGAAAAATGATCAGATCTAAGAAAAAATTATAAGGGGGTCAAATCGTGATGAACTTTTGCATAAGGGTCAAAACAGTGAATTTGCCCGTTAAGATCACCGTCTGTGGCCTGTGCACGCAACCAAAACAGATTTGCGTCCTGCTCGCCCAAACTGCGTGCTTTTCTCTGCCACCCCATTAACTGCACGACATAACCATCGTCAGCTGAAACGGACGCCAGAAATAAATCAACTGAAAACAAGAGAGCCCACCTGACACGCGGAGAGGGAGAGAGAAGCAAGCAGCACAGCAGGCCGCAACTCGCAAGCGCATACACACCACCACCACCGCCAGACCAGCGCCAAAGCAGGGGTGGTGGAGTGAGGAGCGGAGCTCTGCTTCCGGCGCAACACCGAGGGCGACCAGAGAGAAAGAGAGGGAGACCTCCAGAGCGCGGCCAGATGGGCGTCGGCGGCATTCCCTGCCGCCTCCTCCTCGCCGCCGCCGCCGCCGTCCTCGTCCTGCTCCTGTCGACGGCGCCGCGCCCCGCGTCGTGCGCCGACCTGTACGCGGTGGTCTACAAGGGCTGCGCCAACCAGACCTTCCCGGGCGGTTCCCCACCGGCCACCGTCGCGGCGCTCTCCTCGGCGCTCGCCGCGCAGTCGGCCTCCGCCAAGTTCTACAAGACCTCCTCGGCGTCGGCCTCCTCCGCCTCCGCCTCCGTCTTCGGCCTCTTCCAGTGCCGCGGGGACCTGTCCGGGCCCGACTGCTCCTCCTGCGTCGCGCGGGCCATGTCCTCCTGGCGCGACCTCTGCGGCGGCGCCGTCGCCGCGCGGGTCCAGCTCAACGGCTGCCTCGCGCTCTACGAGATCTCCGGCTTCCCCCAGGTCTCCGGCGTCCAGATGCTCTTCAAGACCTGCGGCTCCGGGGGCGCCGGCGCCGCGGACTTCGAGACGCGCCGCGGCACCGCCTTCAGCCAGCTCGAGGGGGGAGCGGGGACCAGCGCCGGCGGGTTCTTCGCTACCAGCTTCCAGCAGGTGTACGCGCTGGCGCAGTGCGAGGGCGACCTCTCCAACGTCGACTGCAGCAACTGCGTCACCCAGGCCGTGCAGCGCGTCGCGGTCGAGTGCGGCGGCGCCCCCTCCGGCCAGGTCTACCTCGACAAGTGCTACATTACCTACAGCTACTACCCCCACGGCGTGCCCCATGGCGGCGGCGGTGGCCTCGGAGGTACCTTTCCCTTCTTCCTTGCTTCGCAAATTTGTGCCTCCACATTCAGTTCCAACTACATTTTAGAATATTGATTTGGTTAATTCTCCAGTGATCCAATCTGAAATCTGAATAGCGAAAATTAGATTGCTTGGGTTTAGTAATTTGGGCAAATGTACTACTATTTCGAATACTGGCTCTGCTAATTGTTGATCGACAGTGATCCAATCTGAAATCTGAATAGCGAATATTTAGATTGCTTGGGTTCAGTAATTTTGGGAAAATGTGGTAGCATTATGATTCTTGCTGGTGGCTACTGGCTAGTTTATGCATGTGAACTATTGTCGGTGGATTTGTTTGTATACTGTATGTGATTATGTGTTGGTGAGATCCTGGCAGGATTCTCTGGTTTGGAATTGATTGATGGGGATTGAGGGAGCGCCTTGTGTTTCTTGGTGCGGTGGGTTTTGGCCACTCCTCTGGACGAATTTGTAGCATAGATTAGTGCCCTCTCAGGTGCTCATCATTTAGATTACAAACAAGCCTTGCATGGTCCAGTGTTTGGTAGGTAGAGTTATGAGCGTATCTTTGCCATGTCAAAGTGGCATTCTGATGGAGACAGTGGCATGATCTTGTTCCTTTCTTGGTTGGTCAGCTTAAGATTTGAGGGACAGGGATCAATTGTGCTTGTTTATGATGGCAGATTGGCAGGATCTTCCCCTTTTCTTTTGTCAATTATTATGCTTGTTCTTTGCACTGTTGAGTTCCAGTGTAAGGGATGCTCATTACAACTGATAACTCCATTATATATTCAGTCCATGTTTCGGTTCTGAACGAGACTAGAAGTAGCATATGGCAGCAGCCTAGATTAGTGAGTTTTTTATGCATCTGTCTGCTCGGTCTTTGAGAAAAGCTGTTTTCCACTGGCAGCTAGTAGTAGTACTGTATTATTATTTACCTTTTTCTTTTGTGGATTTACTGGAGATACGGCATTCTATGATTGTACCCATGATTAGACGTGGTATCATCCCTAGTTTGATTTTGATCTGTCTTGTGCATCTCAGCGCAGCAGACAGCCAAGACTGTAGCCATCGTGCTGGGTGGAGCCTTGGCCCTGGGTTTCCTGGTCATCTGCTTACTCTTCGCCAGAAGCCTGGTCAAGAAGAAGGACGGTGAGTCATACTATGGATCGACCACACTTCATTTGGCCAGTGTTCACTGTTCAGTTTGCAGCAGCCATCGCTCCAAATCTCCTGCTTGTGAATAACATCCTTATCAAACCTGTGCTTGCTTGCAGATTACTGACCTGGAAGCATGGAGGGAGGAGGTAGCAACTGGACAAAGGAAAGCATTGGGGCATGGTGTGCATTTTCGATAGGGGCGTTGGACGGTGGTGGTGGTGGTGAGTGGGATACAGAGGGGACTGTTTTTTGGCTCTTGTTCCTCTGGCCATGTGGTGTGAGGGGTGCCATACCATACCCACATCGCCTGCATGCATGATGAGGGAAAGGGGGGGCAAGTTCAGTAAAAGAAACTGTTCTTTCCTTTGGGCTGGTTGGGGCTCATGTGAATCGATTGGAACCAATTGGAAGATGTTTTTGTCTTTGGGATGCACTAGTAGTAGTAGTAGTAGCTCCACCTTTGCTGCCTCTCTTGCTTAATTTAGGTCTCTAGGAGTGCATTGGTTCTAATCTCTTTGTAGTATTCTTCTCCTGACAGGAAATTACATGTAGGTCTAAGTAGAAAGTAATCTAGTCTAGTCTCCTGTGATCTTCTAGTAAGGGTTTGCAGCTAGCCGCAGATTCGGACTCTGACCTGGTTGGATAGTTTTTCATGGTAATTGTTCTAAACTAGTATCTTCTAGAGCAGGTCTTTAACTTTTACTCCCTTCGTCCCATAATATAAGATCGTCAGCTTGCAAAACGATCTTATATCGTGGGTGGGACGGAGGGAGTAACTTAGTTTATTTATTGGTCAAGTACTGCTAGCTTTTACCGCTCGTCGACATTGCCGACCTCAGAACCTACCGCTGGGTGTTTGGAGCCATCTATCTGGTCAGAAATGGCTGAAAGTCTATAGAAAATGCGCCTGAATCTGGCTGGCTTTGTCAAATGTGATACTAAGATGTTCTCCAGATGCCCTGCACCTGATGTTCGGTAGTAGAAGATGTGCTGGCAACCGGATGGAGCCAATGTGTAGGGATAAGGGGCGAGGGAGGGTCAGAGTTGCATGGCCGATCAGAGATGTGTTTGAATGCAAAATTTGTTTCCTCTTGGCGGGCGTATGCATACCAGCAGAGATTTGTACACTGTCGGTATTGTCGCGAGTGAATGAATGCTTGTCGCCTACAATTCCTTTTTTTTGGGGTGGAGTTGCCTACCTTTCACTCCACGATGCTGTGATCGTGCGTTGGTTGCTTAGCGTGCGTGGCCCGGTGGTGCTTACGGCCTGTTGGAGCGGGCCTAACGCAAGTGAAATTCATTGCGGGCTGAATGGCTCGAGAAAATGAAGAAAAAGAACGACCTGCGGTTGTGGGCCGAGCAAGGATTGATTGGAATGGACTAAATAGTAAAGCCTGTTTGATTCTAGTTGCAAGATTTTTTGAAACACGGGATTTTTTTTTTACGTACATGATTAAAATGTCAGCTCAAGAAAAGAAAAAAACAAGGCAGCAGAAATTGCTCCGTTAAGCAGGCCACTTCTTCGGCTGGGTATCAACAGACAATATCCGATTCAGGACGCCATATCAGAATTAGGAAATACTCCCTCCGTCCCATGCTAGTGTCAAAAACGCTCTTATATTATGGGACGGAGGGAGTAGACACTTAAGTCAAGAACCACTTCATTCAGTCCATCAGATCCTGCTGCTGGATAAAGATACTGGAAAAACTCTCAAGTTCCACTAGGTGAGATGAAAAAGTTCAGAACTGGGATGCAAAAAAGAGCCGATTTACAAGCAAAATGAAAAACTACAACCGATTGGGAAATTATTAATGGATCCAATCGATTTCCGAAACTGCAACTTAAATATAGTGAAAAAAATGTAACTTCCAGACATTTTCACCCAGTTACAATTTTCTACAAAAATGTAAGTTGCACTTTTCTGAACCATTTGGGACTTTCAAAACTAATTTTGCCACACACTGTAGTCATGCATAGAGATACAAGTTTGTATGTGTGGCAAGCTTATGTACGCCACATCATTTTGATGAAACCACCGGTACAACACCAGCTACATCCCATTGCCAGCAAACAACATGTAAAACATACTTCACAAAAAAAGTGACCAATATGGTAACAAAATAACAGAAAGCTGACTTTATATTTATGGCGAGTTTTATATGACACTTCATTTGAATTAAACCACCACGATAACGAAAACTCCAGTTGGTTGCAAAAAATAGCCCATAAAACATGTTTCACCAAAATGCAACCAGTAGGGTCACAGAAAGCATAAAACAATGACTCATGCATGAAATATCTTTGTCCACTAGTTCATGGGTATATGAAGACATGCTTTGGGATAAAGTTTCGTATCAGGGAGTTCTAAGCTCACAATAAGATGGAGTTCTAAGCTCATAAACAATATAAATGTCTTTGAACTACCTTCTGGTAGGGGGAAGCGTGATGTGTTTCAACTCAACTATGTTTGGAGTTCTCTCTCTAAAAAAAGCTATGTTTTCGAGTGGCTGAAGAAGCTTGATTTCCTGTAGAATGCAAGTGGCATCTGAGACATACTCAAACACATCATTTATCTTCTTGATCGATATACGTTCCCATATTTAGGTATATACATCATGTATTCTGTGAAGAACTCCATACCCAATGTTCTCTAAAAAAATCAATTTGCTTTCAAAATGCATGAAAGAAACATACTAGAGTAGTCCCGTGAGCGGCCTGGTGCAAGCACAAACCCTAACAAAGGAAGTGTTAACCGCATAGACGATGACGACGGGGACAACCTAGCCATTGGGGATATAGAGGACCGCTACTTTCTCGATGTGACGATGCTTGAGATCATAGAGAGAGGCAGAAGAATAAAAGGCATTGCCTGCACTTTTTTAGGCAAAAATGTCCGCATGCCCTAGAATGTGTTAGATTTCATTAAATGATTTAGGGACATCACAGTTTGAAAGAGAAGCCCCCAAAATATAGATAAATTATAGAGGTACTTCATCATATTACACAAAGGACTTTTGGTACAAAACATAAAGCCCAAACCAAGGTAGAAGACCAAACCCGATAATTCTTTTCAGTAATACCTCTTTCATCAAATGGACTTACCCCTTCAATTACCTTGCATTCATTTCCACCCGTTGTTGCCGCATCATGCATAATTGGCTCCTTGTACCTATATCCTCTCTCTCTCTCTCTCTCTCTCTCTCTCTCTCTCTCTCTCTCTCTCCTTATATCTTCCTAGATTGTAATGGACGCATATTACCTTGACTGACCCAAAGCCTCTCGGTTATACCAATACTCATGTCAACTTACCTATTCCGTAGATCATGACAGACGAACGAGTAAAGCTCTCTGTTACTTTGACCAACCCGAAACCTCTCGGTTCTTGTAGTTCTCGTGGTCTCGTAGCAAACGAACGTGCAAAGCTCTTCATTACTTTGACCGACCCGAAACCTCTCGGTTGTTGTAGTTCTCGTGATCTACAGGTCTAAAAGTGTAACTCCGCCAATCATGTCCTTTCGTGACCGACCTCGCGAGAGATGCTATCGCCAACGGCGACTAGGGAGCTCCCACCATCATGTCCGGGACATACACAACTTCCTTCCATACATGGCCATTTTTGGCAATACCAAGTTGATGGCCTCCAATCCACATCAAGGGTAGAAGAAGTTGGGGATCAGCCACATGTACTAGAGTAGCATGCAATGAACCATTAACGACACACATGATTATAATTCCAGCTCAAGAAAAAGAGTGCAATCGAAGGAGACATGGACGGATCCAATCGATTTATGAAAGTGAACTTAAAAGTGGTGAAAAGTTTAACTTCCACACATATGAAAATATGTGGAAGTTACACTTTTCACACCAATTGATTTCCGTTACAATGCAAGTGGCATATGGCATGTGAAGCATGCTCAAACACATCATTTATCTTTTTCGAATAAGGGGGAAGCGTGATGTGTTTCATCTCAACTACATTTTGGGGTTCTCTCTCTAAAAAAAATTATGTTTTGGAGCAGACGAATAAGCTTGATTCCCGTAGAATGCAAGTGGCATATGAGACATACTAAAGCAGCATTTATCTTCTTGATCGATATCTGCTACCCGGTTTGGGTATCTACAGCAGCAACAACTACTCTGTAGATTCCCTTGGCAATGATCTCCTGGATCCGATACTAGCTTGCCTCCATGTATTCCGTGAAAAGAACTCCATGCCCAAAGTTCTCTAAAAGATCCCAATATGCTTTCAAAATGAATGAACGAAGCATACTATAGTAACCTCGTCAGCTGCCATGTGCAATCACAATCCCTTACAAAGGGAGTGTTACCACCGTACAGAGGATGGCGGTGGGGAGAACCTAGCCAATGGGGATGTGAAAGACCGGTACTTTAACGAAGTGACGATCCTCGAGATCACCGAGGGAGGCAAAAGAATAAAAGGCACCACCTGCGCTTTTTAGGCAAAAATGATGTCCTGGAAGGTGCTAGGTTTCATTAAATAATTTAGGGACAACACAGTTTCACAAAGTAGCTCCCAATATATATATATATATATATATATATATATATATATATATATATATATATATATATATAAAACTTATTGAGGAATTTCATTAGATTACACAAAGGACATGTGATACAAAAAAAAAATCCTAAACGAAGGCAGAAGACCAAACTTGATAATTCTTTTCGGTAATACCTCTTTCATCAAATGGACTTATCCCTTAAATTACCATGCACCCATTTCCACCTGTTGCTACCGCATCATGCATAATTGGCTCCATGTACATATTTCCTCCTCTCTACATATATCTTCCTAGGTCATAAAGGACACACGTTACCTTAACCAACCCAAAGTCTGTCGGTTATACCGACCCCCACTTGCCTCCTTATCTCTATCCTAATTGTAATAGACGAACATGCAAAGCTCCCGTTACCTTGACCGACCAAAATCCTCTCGGTTGTCGTAGTTCTCGTGATCTACAGGTATAAAATTTCAACTCCGTGAATCATGTCCTTCCGCAGATGACCTTTCCAGAGAACCTAATTGACATTAAATCCATAGTTTGCGCACCAAGGCCAAAAGTGATGCCTATTGTCATAGGAATAAAATTAAATATGCGATAGGAAGCACAAACGGGTATTTGAGTAGACTGGGTAGAAGATTGGAAGGCGGAATAGAACTATGATGAGCAACTGAGGATGGGCGGTACAGAGGAGTGTAGAAGAACATCGACTGCACTAAGGATTCTAAGGGTATGGATAGAAGCAAGGGAAAGGGAAATGGAGATACGAAGGAGGACCTAACGAAAGTGACATTCATTGTCGTCTATACAATTCATTTTGTTGTTATCAAGGAAATGAAGAGAATAAAAGTAAATCCTATTGTAGGCCAGGCAAGGATTGGAATGGACAAAAACCTGAGGTCGGTTTGATCTAGTTGCGGGATTTTGAAAACACATAACTAAAAAAACATAGTTGATGAAAATGTCAGCTCAAAAAAATAAAAAATCAACTGAGACATGGACGGATCCAACTGATTTATGAAAGTGTAACTTAAAGATAGTGAAAAGTGTATGTTCCACACATTTTCACCTCGTTGCACTTATCTACAAAAGTGTATCACTACAGGAATCAGAGAATTTGCCATCAGTCCTCTCTTTACCATCTGCTAGCGGACGGCAAAGATGGTCTTTGCCGTCGGCTTTCATAAAGCCGACGACAAAGAAAGGCCTCCTGGCAAAGATGGTTTTTGCCGTCAGTCCGTTCTTTGCCGTCGGCTAGCGGACGGCAAAGAGCCTAAAAAGCGGACGGCAAAGGCAGGCGGATGGCAAATAGCAAAATAGCAGACGGCAAAGAGCCCATCTGGGCCCCACTGGAGTGCGGCGTTGGTTAGGTCAAACGGACGGCCTAGATGCCGTCCGCTAGCGGACGACAAAGAGCAGCAGACGGAAAAGATCATCAAAAAGCAAACGACAAAGAAAAATTTCACTAACTTTGTAACGGCCGCCACGCGCGCCCCTCTCTCTCTCTCTCTCTCGCCGCGCCCCTCTCTGTCTCTCTCGCCGCGCCCCTCCACTCCCCTCTCTCTATCTTTCTCTCTCGCCGCCGCGCCCGTCGCCGCCGCCGACCCACCGCTCCGCCGCCGACCCACCGCCCCACCGTGCCCTGGTGCAGATCCACCGCCCCGCCGCCCCACCGTCCGCAGCGTTGCCGCTGCCGGCGCCCCAGTCCGGCGGCGCTCCGGCACTCCAGTGCTCCACTCCGGCGGACCCCGTTCCCCCTCCCCTCGTCCAACAAGGTGAGGACCCCATCCCCCCTCCCCTCACTGATTTTTTTTCAAATTTGCTATGGATGATGATTTTGCTATAGATGTACTAGATGAATAGAAATTGATTTGGACAGATTGTGCAAGTAGTAGTACTAGATGATTGTGCAAGTAGTTGTACTAGATGATTTTGCTATGGATGTACTAGATGATTTTGTTCTGGAAACACTTTGGGCATGCAGCAAAAACATTGATGTGATTTACCAAAAACGTCACACTAATATACTAAAATGATTTGTAGCAGAAATAAATTTGCACATAGCAGCATTGATAAGTTTATAAAAAATATGAGCAATTCTGAAGAAAAAAAATCATATACCTTGACCTGAAATTGGGTAGTTAATTTACAAAAATGCATTTGCTAGGCTAGGCTCCATGTTAGTTGTTGGACACATGTAAATATATTTGCTAGATACAACTAGCTTGTTCATATGGCATAGCAGCACACACACACACACAGAGTGGTTAATGGAGAAGGCTAGCATGTATGAATGCTATATATATAGATGTATGGGTGGATGTATGTATGGATTTTCATTAAAAAAATTAGTTTCTTTCTTGCTTATTTTCTTTATAGGTTAGATGTTGTTGAACTGCGAGATGATGTTTTTATTAGATTGTTGTGCGAGTGCTTATGTTGGTTCTGCCGGTGCTTTTCATGTGCGAGTGCTTGTGTTGGTTCTGCCAGTCCATTCTTTTTTTGCATTTAATTGCGTTTACTCTTTGTCATGGCAGGTGTTGAAAGATGGTGGGCGCGGGTCCAGAACGCTCCGCGGGTACTTCTTCGGCGGCGGCCCGCACGATGGCTACTTCCATTCCACCCCTACCTCTCCGGAGAGCGTTGATAGAGAGTATGGGGACACCGGCGGGCGCTTCTTCATCGGCGTCGTTGCCCACAGGGAGAGGAGGTCGGGGAGGGAAGAAGAGAGGTGGAGGACGTGGCCGCGGGAGAGGTAGGCAGACTGCTACGCCTTCCTCGCCGCCACCCCCAGCTCATTCACCCGAGCACAGGACTGCTAGGGTGGACCCGTCTGAGGTGTAGGCTACGGGGACTCCGGACCACGAGCCTCGGGTCGACGGGCCTTCGGCCCATGAGACTCCGGTCCCAGAGGCTTCGGCCCACGAGACTTCGGCCCACGAGACTCCGGACCAGGACGGGGATCGGGCTACGTCCAAGGAGACGTCTGGATGGGGTACCTGGCCGGATCCGCCTGAGGGGCCGAGTGGCCATGCTGATGGTGGCGAGGATGAGTGTACTGATAGTGAGGGCGAGGTGGTTGAGGGGGCCACCGTGTATCAGCGTGGTGGTACACGGCTCCCGCCCCTGCCGGCGACCCGCGAGCAGAGGCCGGTGATTAGGCCTGATGGGGAGAAGTAAGTGCATTTACTATTTTTGTACATTTTGCCTTCACGTTTCTTCAAATATCTAATGCGTTGGCCTTGTCATACTGCAGGGGTTGGGTACACGCCAGTGACGTCCGCAGGCCCAACACCGTCCTTGGTGTGCTTTGCCGGCAAAATTTCCCGGGGTTTGTTACGTTGCCCGGTGAGGGTCAGCTTCCAGAGCTAGGATTGAGCTGGGAGCACTACTTGGCTGCCCCGGCCCCGCCGGAGGAGATGATCGACGGTGTCTTGTGCCACACGAGGGCCGAGATGGTGATCAGAAGCTTTTGGGTAATTTCTCCTTTACATAATTAAAAATTAACAATAGCTAGTTATTGTACTAATCAGTGTTGTCTCGTTTGATTGCAGACCTTCTACAGGTGTGAGGAGGGATACTGGGAGGACGCGGCAAAGGTTATCGATCACGAGTGCAAGCGCCTACTACAAAACTTATGGCACGAGGCTCGGCCGCAGGCTGTTCGAGACTACTACGCCAAGCGTGGTATTAAGAAGGACAAGTCGTCGTGCCGGGCTAAGTTTCTGAAGAAGGATCAGTACATGAAGGTAATTACCTATTCTTAAGGCATTGTACTTAGTTTCCTTGATTTGATTCGTAGGCGTAGCGCTCAAATTTCTCTTTACTAACTTAGGTGCCCCCGAGATGGTGTGCGGATAAGATGGATTGTTGGGAGGCGTTGGTGGATGAGTGGTGCACAGGCCGCTGGCGAGCCGTCCACGACGATGCCAAGGACCGGCATGCCCAAATGGTTGGTGTGCCACACCATCAAGGCAGCGCCAACTTATATCAGTTCGGGCGGAACTGGGTATGTGGTTTGCTTCATGATTCATGCAATTCATTCTTCATGCTAGCTTGAGCCCTTTACTAATACTTTGTTCCTCTCTTTTAGGCGCGACACAATAACACAGAGGTGCCTGAGGTGTACGACCTCTATGCCATGGCCCATACTGCCTCGTACAAGAAGGCCAAGGCATTCTCTGAGTCTGACCTCGATCATCCAGAGAATTTCACCAACATCTCCTCCCACCACAAGCTCGTGAGGTACAACAAGGAGGCGAAGGCGAGGAAAGGGGAGGACTATAACCCGAGCCAGAATCCTATTGATCCAGAGATGGTGATGATATCTGGTGGCGGGAGGCCCCATGGCTCATTAGCCATTGGAGATGGACTGATACGTTGTCCTCTCACTCTCCCGGAGATCAAGGCGCGCCAAACGAGCTCCTGTCCTGAGATAAGGACTCATCCACGGCCAGTCGATCTCACCATCGAGGTTAGTTATACGGACTCAGATATCTTTCCTCCATTACATTGTGTGTGCGGCCATCGATGATTACAATGCTAACGAGGAGTGGTGTTGCAGGCTGCTCTTCAAAAAGAGAGAGCGACAACCCAGGCGCTTCTGGAGGAGAGGGACCGGGTGGCGGCGGAGAAGGAACTGCTGGCGGAGGAGAAGACGGCTAGGTTGTTAGAGGTGGAGAGGAATCGGAATGAGCTGGCTCACCGGGCCATGTACGAGCTCCTCGTGGTAAGTTTCTTCTGCATATTAGCCAAATCATGCACGTAATGTTCGTTTCATTACTAACTAATATGACTGACTCGTCAAAACCAAATGTGCAGTCTATGTGCGAGAAGACCGGTCATACCCCTCCGCCGATGCCAGTCATTGCTCAGACGGGAACGGTGGGTTTCATTTGAATGGTCATTAGTTACTAGTCTTAACATTTGAGTGTCATCATGCTAACGAGACATTGCAAATGATCTTTGGTGCAGCATAACTCCCGAGCCGCATCGCACACCCCTTCTCCAGGGCAACCTTCTCCAGGTGATTGCGACTGCCAGAGCAACCCCGGTGCTTGACCTCCGTGATGATGACGACGGTAAGTTTTCTCTAATGTTTTGCTTAACAAATGCATATTTAGCTTCGTACATGCTAGTTAGCCCTAATATGCCACATATTTAGCTTATTTTCCCCAAAAAAGACATACTTAGCTAATTATCCTCCAAAATGACATAATTAGCTTATTTAGTTCATTTATGACATAATTAGCTTAGTTAGGTCAAAAATGGCATAATATTAACCTTGGTTAGCTCATAAATGTCATATACTTACCTTATTTTCCTCCAAAATGACATAATAAGCTAAGTTAGCTCAATAATGACCTATACTTACCTAAGTTAGCTCAAAAATGACATAATTACCTAAGTTAGCACAAAAATGACCTATACTTACCTTATTTTCCTCCAAATTGACATAATAAGCTTAGTTAGCTCAAAAATGGCATAATTACCTAGGTTAGCACAAAAATGACCTATACTTACCTTATTTTCCTCCAAATTGACATAATAAGCTTAGTTAGCTCAAAAATGGCATAATTACCTAAGTTAGCTCTAAAATGACACAAATAAGGAATAAGAAGAAGAAAAACAAGGAAGAGGAGAAAAAGAAAGAATAGAAGAAGAAAGAGAAGAAAAAGAAAGAATAAAAGAAGAACAATGAGAAGGAAAAGGATAAAAAGATAGAAGAGAAGAAGAAAGATGAGAAAAGGAGAGAAGAAGAAGAAGAAAATATATTCTTACTCTTCCTTTTTCTATTCTTTCTTTTTCTCCATCTTCTACTCCTTTTTCTTATTCTTCTTCTTCTTCTTTCTTTCTTTCTTCTTCTTCTTCTTATTCTTCTTCTTCTTCTTCTTCTTCTTCTCCTTCTTCTTCTTCAAGTCTTCTTCTTCTTCTTCTCCTTCTTCTTCTTCAAGTCTTCTTCTTCTTCTTCTTCTTCTTCTTCTTGTTCTTGTTCTTGTTCTTCTTCTTCTAGCCACCTAATGACATAATTAGCTTATTCATTTCAAAAATGGCATAATAACCTTGGTTAGCTCATAAATGTCATATACTTAGCTTATTTTCCTCCAAAATGACATAATTACCTAAGTTAGCTCTAAAATGACCTATACTTACCTAAGTTAGCTCAAAAATGGCATAATTACCTAGGTTAGCACAAAAATGACCTATACTTACCTTATTTTCCTCCAAATTGACATAATAAGCTTACTTAGCTCAAAAATGGCATAATTACCTAAGTTAGCTCTAAAATGACACAAATAAGGAATAAGAAGAAGAAAAACAAGGAAGAGGAGAAAAAGAAAGAATAGAAGAGGAAAGAGAAGAAAAAGAAAGAATAAAAGAAGAACAATGAGAAGGAAAAGGATAAAAAGATAGAAGAGAAGAAGAAAGATGAGAAAAGGAGAGAAGAAGAAGAAGAAAATATATTCTTATTCTTCCTTTTTCTCTTCTTTCTTTTTCTCCATCTTCTACTCCTTTTTCTTATTCTTATTCTTCTTCTTTCTTTCTTCTTCTTCTTCTTCTTCTTCTTCTTCTTCTTCTAGCCACCTAATGACATAATTAGCTTATTCATTTCAAAAATGGCATAATAACCTTGGTTAGCTCATAAATGTCATATACTTAGCTTATTTTCCTCCAAAATGACATAATTACCTAAGTTAGCTCTAAAATGACCTATACTTACCTAAGTTAGCTCAAAAATGGCATAATTACCTAGGTTAGGACAAAAATGACCTATACTTACCTTATTTTCCTCCAAATTGACATAATAAGCTTAGTTAGCTCAAAAATGGCATAATTACCTAAGTTAGCTCTAAAATGACACAAATAAGGAATAAGAAAAAGAAAAACAAGGAAGAGGAGAAAAAGAAAGAATAGAAGAAGAAAGAGAAGAAAAAGAAAGAATAAAAGAAGAACAATGAGAAGGAAAAGGATAAAAAGATAGAAGAGAAGAAGAAAGATGAGAAAAGGAGAGAAGAAGAAGAAGAAAATATATTCTTATTCTTCCTTTTTCTCTTCTTTCTTTTTCTCCATCTTCTACTCCTTCTTATTCTTATTCTTTTTCTTTCTTTCCTCTTCTTCTTCTTCTTCTTCTTCTTCTTCTTCTTCTAGTCTTCTTCTTCTTCTTCTTCTTCTTCTTCTAACTTTCTTACTCCCATTTTTGCAGGTTCGATTCACTTCATGGAAGCTGGCATTGATGGACTGCTAGTGTTTAGTTTTTGTTTTGATTTGTATTGATGAACAATGTGAAACTATGTATGTATATATGGATGAACTCCGTGAAACTATGTATGTATTGGATCTTTTAATACCCTATGTGTTCTCTTGCATTGATGGACTGCTAGATGTTGGATACATAGCCTATGCTTTCAAAATGCAGGGAAATAACAGAAAACAAACAAAACAGTGGCAATACAGGCACTTTGCCGTCTGCCAGCGGACGGCAAAGCCCTTTGCCGTTGGTAGGCAGACGACAAAGGTGCCACGTGGCAGCAACCTGTGCAACCTGGGAGCATCAGGTCTGACCATTTGGTCATTCTGCAAAGACCAGCCCTGGCAGACGGCAAACACTAAGCAGAAGTGACGGTTAGCCACGGGTCTGCTGACGTCATAGGGCTGACGGCAAAGTTTGCCGTCCGCCGGCAGACGGCAAAGTCTGCCGTTAGCCACCTAACAGGGCTAACAACTATTCTTTGCCGTCCATGATCTTTGCCGTCAGCTTGGCCAGGAAAGCGGACGGCAAAGTTCTTTACCGTCCGCTGTCGTTAGGCAGACGGCAAACAAACTCATTACCGTGACTTTCAGTGCCGGAAGTGTTTGCCGTCCGTGGCAGACGGCAAAGAGGTTTGCCGTCGGTGTTCTTGTTCTTTGCCGTCTGCCATAGCAGACGGCAAATTAGCTGATTCCTGTAGTGTATGTTGCACTCTTCTGCCACAAATTTTGCCACGCATTGTAGTCATGCATAAAGATACAAATTTGTATGTGTCACTAAGCTTATATAAGCCACTGCATTTTAATGAAACCACTGGTACAAGGCCCGTTACATTCTATTGTCAACAAACAACACATAAAACCTACTTCATAAAAAAGTAACCAATATGGTAACAAACAAACAAAAATGGAAATCTGTATTTATATTTATGGAAAATTTATATATGCTACTTCATTTTCAAAGAACAACTAGCAAGAGCAGAAACTTTATTTGGTTGCAAGCAAAAAATCGTAAACCATATTTCACCAAACTGCAAACAGTAGGGTCATAGAAAACTGAAGACAGTGAATTGTGCATACAATTTCTTTGTCCACTAGACATGCAGGGACAAGATTTCAGATGACGGAGTTCGAAGATCAGAAACAATATTAATATCTTTGAAATCCCTCCGGGCAGGGAGCAAGCATGATGTGTTTGATCTCAACTATGTTTTTGAGTAGTAGAAGAAAGCTTGATTTCCCATAGAATGCGAGTGGCATTTGAGGCATGCTCAAACAAATCATTTATCTTCTTGATCGCCACCTGCTCCCCTGTTTGGGCATCTACTGTAGCAGCAACTACTCCATAGCTTAACTTGCCAATGATATCTTTGATGCGATACTGGCTTGCCTCCTTGTATTTCGTGAAGAACTCCATGCCCAATGTTCACCAAAAGATCACGATTTGCTTTCAAAATGCATCAATGAAACATACTAGAGTAACAAACAACTATGCATGTAGAATCTTGAACCTTGTTAAACCTCCAAAGCACATACATATGTAAAGCTGAATAACCCGATGAACCCAAATAAAACAATGCATAACCCACTGAACCCAAATAAAACAATGCAAGCCTTATTTCAAATAAGAGAAATAATACTAGGTACATCCAGGTATCGCCAAGTCGGTTAAAACTATGCGCATTATACAGTAGAATAAGAATTGGAGGGCAAATATACCTAACACTCTATTTGGATGTAGGCATTGAGGACCTTGGTATTGAATTGGCTCCTATGCCAAATATCCCAAGACATTGATATTGAGCTTCAATGCCACACATAGTGTTTGGATGTTCATGTATTGGGCTCCTGGAATTCATAGGGAGGAACAATGCCAAATCATGTTTGGATGCACAAAGTGTGGAATTCGACATTTAAAAATTTGTGAACACAATTTTTTGTACAGATTTAGAAATGGAATTTGAACAACACATGCATATATTTGAAAGATTATGTATTACCAAAAAATTTTGCATGCAAAAAATCTAAAAAAATGGTACAGGCAACATCTTGTCCAAAAAACATGAAGATAGCTGAAAGTTGTACATCAGCACTATATTATGATGAACTTGACAACATCTACTGTCAAAAAATATATGAAAAATAGCTTGGATGTAACAGTAGCAAACAATAGCATATTATGGTGAACTTGGCAACGACATCAAGTACCCAAAAAACATGAAAAATAGGAATAGATGTACGTAACAGCAGCATATAAGATCATCTTAACAATAATATAACATGAATAAGTCTCATAAGGATGGCAACAACAAATTATAGAAGTCTCACACAAAAGAGGACACATTACAAGTTTAAGGACATCAAGTTTAGAAGTCTGAGATACACCAAATCAGATTACAAGTACGAACATGCATACACAATATCCATCAAGAGCCATTCTTTTCATTCAACATCAACAACCATTCCTTCCTGAACTCCATTGGAAGCTCCATAAGAGCTTGGAACAAACGTTCACTAAGGATCAGCTTTCCATAAGATCGCAATATGTCGCCACGAGCCAAATCAGGGATCATTTCAAGTGTTGAAAGAATTTCAGCAGGAGGTGTAACCTGGGGCATAGGTAAAAGCTCAAGTGACTTCAAAGCATCATGGAATGACCCTTTCATATCCCCAAGTAGGCAGAGGATAGCATCACCGGTTCGCTGCTTTTTTGGGGGAGGTTCAAGAGAGGCTTCGGTTGGTTCTGCATCTGGTGGTACAAGACTTTCAGCACCTGTGATGGCACCTTCACCATTGGCATGATCTTTTGAGTAGATGGTGGTGATAGCATCCCAATTCTTAATGACCTTGTTCTTGTAAAAAGCTACTTTCTTATTAGCCTGCACACACACGCACACGCAAAAATTTTCAAACAAATGCATATCTTACATATGTACAATGCAATCAAAATGTGGAATTGATAAATTTCTTACCGCCACATACTTAGTCCACACATCTTCACTATCAAGTGATACCGAGTCGATCTGAATGGAGCAAGAAATCCCGGACCGTTGGTGTAACCAGCATCAACTAAATAATATTTCCCTAGTGTGTCAAGCAAGTGAGTTAGCTAACAATTACAGAGGAGAAATGAATTACCAAGAGAAAGTGTCATACCATGTGGTACGACAAATGCATCTTGGCGGCTCAACCTCATTGCATCACGCAAGACTCTTGAGTCAGAAGCTGAACCCTCCCAGCCAGGCAAGACATACATAAATTTCATATTCCAATCAACCACACCAAGCATGTTAGTGGTGATAGCTTGCTTCCTGTTCCTATATCTCCCTTGGTCACACACGGGCACACAAACATCAACATGACACCCATCTAGCGCTCCAAGTGCATTGCCGAACCACTTCCATTTGTAATCATCAGGTGGCTGAGTAGAAGGATCGGGAAGCTTAATGAACTCCCCGGTTAGAGATAGAATCGCTGTTAATACATCGTCAAAGTGTGTACTAATAGTCCATAAGGAGCGCTTGTAAGTGCCACGCAGAATCCTCATTTTGATACCATGGCCAACTACCAACAAGAACATTGCCACCTTTTCTTCCACGGAAACATAGACACTATCACGAAGACCAGCCCTCTCATGCAACATGGTGCATAAGTCATGGAAGTTTCTTTTAGTTAAACGCAGCTGATCATAGCATGTTACTTCTGCCCCATCATACATTCCTTTTAGCAAATACTTTCGATGAATGTTTTTTTCCTCATCATCACTAAAGCTCCCTAAATCCCTTGGTGCCCTCTGCGTAGTAAGATATGCTATCCCAAGAAGAAATGATTCAAAGTACAGTTTGGTCAAAACTATCCGTCTCCTCTTTCTTCTTTTGTTCTCCTCATTTATGTAAGCAACCAAGTCCAAGTCAGACATGGTGCAACTACATTACATTTCAGAAATTAGCCATGCATGCCTCATTCAATCACACAAGTAAATATGCAAAGCCATGGTGCAGCAAGCATTCCAAAATAATGTATTATTCAGTCACACAAGTATAACCCAAGACATGGTGCAGCAAGCATTCTAAAATTATGTATCATTCCATCGCACAAAAATTATGCATCATTCTATCACAGAGACTAATAAACCCAGCCATATTTGACTTGGTACACCAGATCTGAACCATTTGAGGATAGCAAGCAAACATCACATATGAAAGGATAGCAGGCAAACATCAAATATGACAGGATAGCACAAATTATGGCAAGGAAAATTTATCTGCTTATTCTACCAGCAAACAAACATCACATATGACAGGATAGCACAAATTATGGATGAACAAACCTTGAATCTGCCTCAGCTAAAGAATCTGCAAATTTAAGATAGACAATTTGTTAGCATCTGAATATGCATCAAAGTTCAGACCTTGCACTGATGTATTTACAATATGGCTAATATTCACAGCTCTCATGGTCGGGATATGGAGGGGAGGCCATCAGATCTGAATCATTTGATGAGACAGAGGGATAGATGGGGAGAGACGGTGGCTACAGAGGAGATGACAGGCGATGGGGTAGGGGCCGAATCGGGTGTGGAGAAGGCAGGGGATCTCGGTGAGAGATGCATCCGGTGAGAGGGACGGGTTCACAGAGGCATGGAGGAAGAGGACTGGCGGGATGGGGCAGAGGCGGAGAGAAAGGAGACCGGCGGATGGCCGGAGATGCAGACCGACCGGGGAGATGGGGGCGGGCCGCATGGCTGCTGGGGGCGGGTGCTGGGGGTGCTACGGGGAAGATGTGGACAGGGGAAGGCCGGCGCTGGCCGGAGAAGGAAAGGAGGGGGAGGAGGGGCGAGGCCGGGGCTCACCTGCGCCGCCGCGTGCCGCCGCTTTGCCGCCGCTTCTCCCCTCGTCCCGCGCGAGCCTTTTGTTTCTGGGGCGGTCGAATGGGTATGGGGGTGGAGCGCTCGGGCAAAATCAGCCCAAAACCGAGCGCCCGAGCAAAGAATTCGGGAGGAGCGCGCGAAGCGTTTTCGGGCTGCGTCCAATATCACGGTCGAATGCCACGGTCCAATATCTACTACCACCCAAACGCTGGCATTCGGGAGTGGCAAATGCCAATACGGAATTTCACCCCTCAATCTCCACATCCAAACACAGCGTAATAGGAATTACCAAATAATAATCTAGAAAAAATCAAATAAATTTGAAAACAAATAAAGAAACAATTAATCCAATATGTTGCATCATGTCAAAGAAATATACAATGGAATAGTACCAGCCAACTAACCAGAGAAGAACGGGTCAACACAATCTTCCAAAATAGGACTTCAGTAATTGCCAATAACTAAACTACAATAAAGCAACATAATGTTGCTCTCTTCTAATAATGGACAAATCTAGCTAAAGGTTACATTATTCATCGAATTTAAGTCGGTTGAGAGCTAGCCAAGACTGATCATTTACCAATTCGTTCCTCTAAATTTACCAAGGATTTAGCAATAGTTTAGAGTAGTAAAGCTGATTTCTGTATCTTATGGTCAAAAAGGATTTTTTTTAAAACCAACAGCCATGGCTTTAGTCAAGGATATAAGGAAGAAAAACTGAAATCCTGATTATTTTTGAAATTGTGGCGAGGAAAATTTTGTCATCAAGGGGTGGTCGATGACTTTATATCACAAGTAAGAGCATCTACAACCGCCCCCCTGCCCCCCCACACTATACGTCCGGGTGGACCGCCTGTGTTGGGTTTAGTCCCACATCAGTTGTGGGGGAGACAGAACACGACTTATGAGGGCATGGGTGTCCCCCCTAACAGGCCTGTATTTTCGGGGGAGAGAGGCCTCTCATAAGTGTGTGTGGCTCTTTGGTTGGGTCTCGTTGACGCATGTGGGTCGGAAATGCTGGTGTTAGCAAACTCGCGATTGTGTAACAATTCGTATCAGAGCCCAGGTGTCCGGAATAAATCTCGATGGAATCACGGGTGTTTGGTCATGGTTGGTGGGCTGGAAACACTGGTGTTAGTGGGCCCATGGTGACCGATGTGTGAGGGGGTGATTGTTGGGTTTTGTCCCACATCAATTGTGGGAGGAGGCAGAACATGACTTATAAGGGCGGTGGTGTCCCCTCCTAACATGCCAGTCTTTTTGGGGGAGAGGGCCCAAGGCCTCTCATAAGTCTGTGTTGCTCTTCGATTGGGCCTGGTTGACGCATGTGGGTCGAAAATGTTGGTGTTAGCAGACTTGGGATTGTGTAACAGCCCGGTCGATGACCGGTCAAAATAAAAATTGACCCAGATGGGCTCCTCATGACGGCCCTAAACGCCCGGGCTGACTGGCTCCCCTCAAATACAGCCCAAATCTGGGGCGGATATGGGGCGGCCCGGGCGCGTCCGCCACATTGGACTGATGTTGGGGCCCCACACAAAAACACTCGGAAACCTAACGGTTCGCCGAGCGTCTCTTCGGGGGTGGGGGGAGGGGAGAGGGGGTGAATGCCGGGTGGCGCCGCTCCGGCTGGCCGCCCGAGGGCCAATGTATGGATATTTAAGTCGGCTGGCGACCCCCAACCCTAGCCGCATCCACTTCACTCCCTCTCCGCACCGCTAGCCTGAGCCACATCTACTTTCCTCCCTCTCCGCTTGCCGTCCATCGACAACCATGGCCCGATAGAGGGTGACCACCTACGCTATGTTCACGCCGGAGCGGCGCCTCTAGCTGCTCGAGGAGATCCGGGCTAGGCGCGAAGCCCTGATCGTAGTCGGCATGCCTCTGGGCTCGCCGGAGGAGGAGGAGGAGGAGGAGGAGGTGGAGTAGCAGCCAGAGGCGGTGCAGAACGTGCCCATGGAGGACGCGGATCCGGAGGAGGAGGACGCCATAGAGGAGGTCGAGCCGGAGAAGGAGGACGCCATATAGAGGAGGCGGAGCCGAAGGAGGAGGCAGGGCCGGAGGAGGAGGACGCCATAGAGGAGGCGGAGCCGGAGGAGGAGGCAGAGCTGGCTGCAAGTTACGCCATGGAGGACTCCATGGCGGAGTTCGAGGTGGCCGAAGTGCAGGAGGCGGTGGAGCAGGCGGCCATCCTCGACTCCATCTTGTCGGAGGCCAAGGTGGAGGCCAACCGACGCTTTCTCCGCCAACGGAGGGCGGAGATCGGCGAAATCTTTGCCAAGACAGAGTCCGACGATGAGCTGGAGTTGCCGCAGACATCCATCTACCCGGAGCCAGGCACGGAGATCGTGGACATCTCTAACGACGAGTAGTGTAGGCTAGATAGGGCATCCACGTAGGGTGTGGCAAGATCTCAGTCGACTGAGACTTAACCCAAGTCAGTCAAGTAACATAACACATAAAAAGAAAAAAGAAAAACATTAAAAGAAAATTTTGCACGGATCTTCACGTAAGATCTCACAAATATTGCATCGACTAAGACTTGGTTAAGTCTCAGTTGACTGAGATTTAGCAATCGCGATCCACGTAGTACGTAGATTTTATTTTGCATGGTTTGTATGGATTTGAAGTATCAACTTTGAGGTACTTTGATGCAGCGGACGAAATATGAGGGTTGACTAGTCACTGTTTGCCAATTCCGGCTGTAGATGCTCTAAGTACATATGTACTCGCTCCGTCCCATAATGTAAGTGTCAAAAAACGCCTTACATTATGGGAACGTCTTACATTATGGGATTATGGGACAGAGGGACTAGTTTTAAATTATTTTTTGTATAATTACCACTAAGAATGTGGTTTGTCCATACTGGTGGCATGGAGTGTAGATTCAGGGAAGCCGTGTCCGTCCATCCATTAATAGACGAAGGGGACGTACGTCGTCGTCACACTAACTGTGATATTCCTGCATGATACTCGACTAGTAGATGCGAAAGCAATCGACCAGTCGGTGATGATGGGCATGGCGGCAGCTCAATCAATAAGCTCCCGTTGCACGTACAAACATACAGAATGAACGAACATGGCATGCATAGCATAATTCGATCATGCATGACAGCATGATGAATGAATCAAGGAATGAAATTGAATGGCATTGAATTAAAACACTGTCATGCATGCAAACCAAAGATTCGCAAGCAACCAACCATGCCGGCCGGCATTGTCCCTACTTATACAGTCTTGTTAGCTGAGATGGGAAGCCAAAGCCTCAGCACTATGCATGCCAGCCCAGCCCGATCGATCGATAGGTTTCGGTACGAACATCTCTTCGAATTAATCAACTAGTTGATGATATGAACTTCAAAAAAAAAAAACTAGTTGATGATATAATGTAGGAAAGCAAAAAAAAAAAATCGGATCTTTTTGAATTTTTTACTATTTTTTCGAAATTTACTGTTCATACAGGTGCATTTGTGCTCGAGATTAGACTGACACTTTCGATGCGATCATCACTTTGCTGCCGTGAAACCAAAGCTTCGAATATCTCTTCGAATCGATAGGTTTTGGTACGAATATCTCTTCGAATCAATCAACGAGTTGATACAATTAATGGAGGAAACATATATGTGTACTCGCCGTGATTTACAGTGTGTTTACTACACATTTGCACACACACAACACACACACATGTAACGAATAGACATGAAGGAATATAGGCACGGACACTTACATCAGTACGTGCAACGGTACGAGTACGCTTGCATAGGTTACTGCTTGCCGATCATGGCTGGATTACCCGATCTTCTCTTGACCCTGACGAGGAGGCCGTTCTTCATGTGGAGTATGATGGACAGCTTCGGCTCCACGACGTGCCCCGGCACCACCTCCACGGCGAAGTTCCACGCCACGGCCGCCACCGTCACCTTCATCTGCACCAGCACCATCTCCTTCCCGAGGCACGTCCTGGGGCCCGAGTTGAAGGCCACGAACTTGTTGGACGGCACGTACCGCAGCTTCCCCTCCTCGGAGATCCACCGCTCCGGCCGGAACTCCCGGCAGTCGGCGCCCCACACCCGCTTCATCCTCCCCATGGAGTAGTTGAACACCAGGATCTTGTCCCCGGGCCTCACCTCGTGACCGCTCGGCAGCACGTCGTGGGCGACGACCGCCTTTGTCTCCACCGGCAGCGACGGGTAGAGGCGGAGGCACTCGCACACCGCCGCGTGCAGGTACAGCAGGTTCTTCAGCTCCCCCGCCTCGAAGGCCACCATGCCGTTGGGTCCTAAGGGTTTTCGGGCAGCTACGGGGGCCAGCTCCTCTAGGAGCTTTTTCTCTACGCGCGGGTTCGTGGCGATGAGGTAGGAGAACCACGAGAGGGCGGAGCTGGTGGCGTCGCGGCCGGCGACCAGGAGGTTCATCGTCATGTCCCGGATGTACACGTCCGCATCAGGGTCGCCCGCGATCTCCTCGTCGCAGATGAAGGAGGACAGCAGGTCGGCCGCCGACTTGTCGGCGTCCTGCTTGTTGTAGGCGGCTCTGCGGCTAGCAATGGTGGCCGCCACGAATTCGTCAGCCGTGCGGCGCGCGGCGGCGTTCTTCCTCTCATGCCCGACGTCCAGCCTCCGCATCACCTTCCAACACGTCACCGGCATGATGTGCCGGACGAAGACGGTGCGCAGCACGTCGTCCATGGCGTGCGCGAACGGCACGTCCGGCAGGCCGATGGCCAGGCACCCGGGGTCGACGCCGAAGACGAGGTTGCACGTCGTGTCGAAGGACCAGCGCGTGTACACGTCCTGCAGGTCGCACGTTGTGTCGGAGTCGGCAACGTGGGCGAGGAACGGGAGCACGCTCTGCTCCGCCTTGTCGAGGCTGGACTGCGCCACGAAGGTGCGGTACCGCGGGGTGGTCATGAGCATCTGGGCTTTCGTCCTCTGGCTCCGCCAGCGCTCGCCGTCGGAGTTGAAGATGCCGCCGCCGAGGATGTCGAACATCTGGGCGAACACGTCGCCCTTGGGGTAGTTCTCGAAGTTGGAGGTGAAGATGTGGCGGACGTTGGCCGGGTCGCAGGTGATGAAGTAGCGGAAGCCGGCGAACCAGAAGCGGCACTGGTAGTTGAGGCCGGAGAGGGCCAGCATGCCGGTGACGCCGTCGAAGATCCGGTGGATGTTGGAGACGATGGCTGGGATGATGCCGACGATCGGCCACTGGGTGAGCCCCGGGGAGCGCCGGCGTCGCGTTTTCTCGGGTTTCACGGCGCGATAACGAAGCAGTAGCACGAGGAGGCAGACGGCCGACATGAGAAGCTGCAAGACGAAGAGCCAATCCATGTCCATGTCCATGGCGGAGAGCAGTGCACCACTAGACATGCGTGCGTGCATGCAGAACGTGGTGCACATGCAACACTGGGACGCACAAGATGGCTAGCAGTAAATCGTACGTGCTGAGCATGGAGATGCATGGTGGTGCTTATATATGCGCGCTGCGGGGGGCACGCACGTCCCTGGCTAATTAATTGTCCATCCATTCTCAACAGCTAGCTATCAGTCGGAATGCCAAGACACGATCGAGGAACGTGGTCACCAACAAGAACAAAAGGAATTGATTAAAGGCAGCCATTTTAGTTAGCATATCTGGTATGTGCACAGTGTAATTCGGTTGGCAGAGTGACCACTTATGCTAGGGAACAGTGGTAAGGGGATAAGAGCGGGGTGAAAGTGAGTAAGGGCATCTCCGACGGCAACCCGCAAATTTTCTCCCGCATCCATCCGCGGACAAGGATGCAGGAGGCCGCCATCCAACGCTGCCCGCATACATTTCAACCCGCATTTGAACTAACCGGACGAAATTCATGCAAACCGGCCGATATTTATCAAATTTTGGATAGAAAATAGCACAAATCATCCATACATAGCATGCAAATTAAGTCTAGTATAACAATGTCTCAAATTCGACTAGATTAACCGGATGTCCAACAAGTTTTTCATCAACGGATCAGACCCTCCCACGCATACTCCCCCTTCAGCTTCATCCAACAGTGTGTGTATGTAAATGGCCGTCCCTCTGTCCTGTGGTACACCACGGCAGCGCGTGCGAGCTACATAATGTGTAGACCAACATTGAGTGAACGAATCAGTCAACAAGTTGAGCAAAAGGAAGCAAAACTTACGATCTCGTCCTCTGCCGCGTGCAATGGCCACCTTGCCTCCAGCTGACGAAACCACGTCACAAAACTTGGTGACGCTGGCCTGGATTGCGTACCAGCGATACGATAACGACCTCACGTTGCGTTGTTGAATGATGTACATGTCGTAGGGCGCAATGTGCTTTCGTGCATGAAACGATTCATGCACTTGTTGCCAGAAGGCCTCCCCTCTGCTCCTGCCTACGAAATCTACGGATACGGCCAACCACGCATCGCACAACAAGTCATCCTCCATGGTCGAGTAGCTCGCCATCCTTCGTACTCTAAAAAAACGGCATAGCGTTCGAAAATAAGCTCAATGGCATTTGATCGAACACCTGCCGAGCGTGGTGTCCGCCATGGAGGTCGTCGACAGGGCGCGGAGTGTACCTGGGTACAAATGGCTCCAGGGTGGACATCGTCGTCGTAAAGGCGATCGGGCGCGTCGGTGCTGGTTGCGGACGTCTGGCAATGCCTTTGTGGCGGCCGGAGGCTTACAACAGCGGCGGCGGAGGTGGAGGGTGTGGATGCAAAGCAAGGGGAAGAAGGGGCAGAGTGGAAGGAAATGGGACCGGGAGGGGGGATTGGGTGGGCCGGTGGTGTCGGAGTCCTACGTGTCTGCTGTCCGGACTCCCACAAAGCTCCCCCCACTTTGTCTCCAATTTGCGGGAGAAAGTGCGTCCGGACCACCCGGCGAACCGATACAAGCCCGCGTTGGATGGCTTCCGCGGTCCGGACAGCGCGGTCCGGACGGATGCGGACGGTTTGAGGGTCGGCGTTGGAGATATCCTAAGGGATGAGGGTGTTAAGCCAGTAACCCTAGCTAGTAATGGAAATGGGTTTATGAGCCTACTTGCAGTAGCGGGGATGAATGGTGGTGCGCATGCTGCGACCACTTAAGGTTGCAATGATATGAGGGTAATGTAGGTTCCCTTGTGACGTGTCCTATTTATTATCAGCATGGGCATTTGTATGATGGATCACATATACTACATTGTTCTTATTTGTCTTTTTAGGGACACTGTTATTATTTCTCTTGCTATAATTGGCTGGCACGCATCTTCTCGGCGGTGGCCCGAGGGTCTATATTTGCCCGTTATGGATTGGATGTTCGAAGTGGTAAGATGTGGTCATTGGAATCTTGTTTTTATGGGCTTTGAGCGATGAACAAAAATGTCCACTGGCTGAGAATGGCGAGCAGGAAATGGCGTTGGCCATTACGATGAAGGAAAGGAATCCCCGTTGAGCCACATGGTGGTCAAACTCATTGTGGTGACACACTAAGGAAGGTGCACCGAGTAAGATGGGGGCACACCGCACATGCATGCATGGAGAATATATCGAGTCAAAGAAATAGCAGATATAAGACGTTAGATCGAGATCAAACAGAGCTTTTTTTATTTTAGGGTTTAGGGGTCACCCCTGATTTTCATTGAGAAAACCTTAAGAGATCCAGACTACATCCACCACAACGCACCCATCAGCAGAGCTAAAATCTGGCAGAAGCAAGACAGGCCCTGCAACACCAGATATAAGAGCATCTACAGCCGGACGCCTCAAACCCGCCTCATACATTCGGGCGCGTCGCCCGGTCACGATTTTTCGACCCAGCCGGGCGCCTCAAACGGGTCTCAAACGCCCGGGCTGACCGGCATCCCTCATATCCAGCCCAAATATGGGGCGGATATGGGGGCGCCCGGGCGCGCCCGGGCACGCCCGCCACGTCGGACCCGACAGCCCGACCCCACCCAAATTGCACCAAATTCACCCCCAGAACTTGCCGGATCCATTTGCTCTGTCCTCTCTTCTTCCTCCTCCGCGCCGTCCGTCTCGCAGCTCCGCCGCCGCGCCCGCTCCGCAGCCATTCGTAGCCTGTGCGCCGCCAGCTTCGGCAGACCAGTCCTCTGTCCCGTCGTCGCCGCCTCCGACATCGTCGCCGGCCCGGACGCCACCGCGGTTTGTCCGGCAACGCTCTGGCTCCAGCTTACACTTCATGTGTTCGACACATTGTCTGACCGGATTTTTTGTGATTTTGTTAGGGAAAACGATGGATTCCGATGGTTCGTCGGACGAGGAGTATGGACCGACGGAGCTTGATCAAATGATTCAACATGAGTTCTTCGATTCCTCGGATTCGGACGAAGAAGTGGACATGATCATGCTCATGAGCATGCAAGAGAAAATGGACCGGCAAGTGGAGCATATTCTCAACTTCAAGGGCTCAATCAAAGGGAGAAGAGTGATCAATCGGGATAGGGTGTCCGGAGCAAGGCTACTGCAGAAAGACTACTTTGCTCTGAACCCAACATTTCCGGATGATCCATGGTTTCGTCGCCATTTTCGCATGCGGAAACCATTGTTTTTGCGCATTGTGGAGGGAGTGGAGGCACACGATGACTACTTCAAGCTCACAAGGGATTGCTGCGGCCAACTATCTTTCGGTCCCAAGCAGAAATGCACGGCTGCTATGAGGATGCTTGCACTTGGTACTGGTGCAGATGCCGTTGGTGAGATGGTCAGGATGGGGGAGAGCACATGCCTGAAGACTACTGTCAAGTTTGCCCGCACCGTGGTGGAGGTGTTTGGACCTGAGTATCTCAGAGAACCAAATGCGCAGGACACCGAGAAGTTATTGGCTATTGGAGAGGCTAGGGGGTTTCCAGGAATGCTCGGATCAATTGACTGCATGCATTGGCAATGGAAGAACTGCCCCAAAGGTTTGCGGGGAATGTATCAAGGTCACACCAAAGAGGCCACCATCATACTAGAAGCGGTGGCATCACATGACTTATGGATTTGACATGCTTTCTTTGGAATGCCTGGTTCTCACAACGACATCAACGTGCTTCAACGATCTCCGGTGTTCAGGAGGCTTTGCAATGGGGAATCACCGCCATGCAACTACACCGTCAACAGCCGAGACTACAACATGGGATACTACCTTGCCGATGGCATCTATCCTCAGTGGGCGGTGTTTGTGAAGACCATATCCGAGCCGCGTGGCAATAAACAGAGCCACTTTGCAACAATGCAGGAAGCGGCTAGGAAGGATGTGGAGAGGGCATTTGTTGTGCTTCAAGCTCGTTGGGGAATTGTTCGTGGCGCTGCAATGATGTGGGAATCGGAGACTTTGTGGCAGCTCATGACATGTTGTGTTATTTTGCACAACATGATTGTCGAGGATGAGGGTGATGGTGTAGCCCAAACCAATGATTTCGAAGCACCTGGAGAACAAGTTGAAATCCCGGAAGATCAGGATGCAACTCAGCTCATGAACTTTCTACAGATGCATCAGAATCTTCGAGATCATCAGGTGCACGCGTAGCTCCTCAGTGATCTTGTGGAGCATATGTGGACCCACAGTGGAAATCAATGAGCTGTTTTTGATTTGTGCACTTCAAATAAATTTTATGTACGATCGACATGCATGGATTTGCATGGATTTAAGAGACCGGATTTGAGATATGTGGATGTGCAGGGCAACATATGAGGGGCCGGCGAGCACTGTCCGTGGACGCGCCCGGACGCTCCCGCGGGCGTATAGGGGGCCGGATTTGCCAAGTCCGGCTGAGACCTACTAGCCAAAAGACACTAGACATGCCCGGCTGAGACCTACTAGCCAAAAGGCAAGAGGTAGGCCCAAAAGACACTAGTCATCCGAAATAGTCATCATCAAGGACCTAGCAGTGCAGAAGAAAATAACTACGACAAAGTACTTATTACAGACCAGGCAGATAATAATATGGGAGTTCATGGTATATAAAGTGAGGCAGTCGAATCCAGAAGCGCACAACATTCTAGTAAAGATGTCGTCGCCGGAGATGATGGAAACCCAGAATGCTTGATCTACATCTTCAGCCACTAACAATCCTGAGAATTCCAGGACGCCACCCTCTCGACGCGTTGAACACTTCATTTGCTACCCGCTCTAGAAGCTTTACCCCCCCCCCCCCCCCCCACCTCAGCTCCTTTGTTCTTCCTCGCCTGTCTGCAAAATGGACCATGTTTCAATAAGCCGACAAGTTTTATGAAGAATCGCAAAAGGGTCAATAATCCTTCTGCGTTCAAAACACAAGTCATTCCTGCAAGTCCATATAGACCACAACAAAACAAATACTCCAACATACATCGTTCTTTTTTTTATTTTTCTCAAACTGAGATAACCAGGAAGACATCATCATTTCCACATTCATGGGCAAGTTAGGTAATCCAAAAGTATTTTGGACCACACACCAAAGGAATTTAGCAACTGAACAATGTAAAAAGAGATGATCAATATTTTCTTCAGCCCCACATAACATACATTTAACAAGGAATTTAGTGTTTCCAGACCATCCCCTTTTAACAAGGTTATTTTTAGTCAGGACACTTTTTCTAACTAGAAGCCAGATAAATATTCTAATTTTTGGCGGGACTTTAATTTCCCACAAACAGAGGTATTGTGGGCATTAGAAAATTTGGCTCGTAACTTTGTAACTGGACCTACACTTTTTTTTGAAGCAACGACAACGAGCTTCCTTGTCAATTTTTATTAAAGAAACCGTCAACATCTTAAAAGTTTTAACAAAATAAGGGTAGAGCGGAAAGGGCTCAAAATGCCACTGACTTGGACATCGGTGAATTTAGCTACGGAATACTTATTACAGGAAGATAAAACAAGACCAACAAGATGGTGAAACTCCCTCCAATCCATATTTATTGTCGCTGATTTAGTACAAGATCCATATTAATTGTCGCTGATTTAGTACAAACTAGAATCGAAGGGAGTATGTTTCTTGAATCACCATCTTGATCCTCACGATTCGAGCATTAATTTTTCTTCGCCCTTTCTCTTTCCCAAAAAAGAGCCTACACTACTGGATTTTAAGAAATAAAAAACGACATCCATGGTGCGAATAAGGGACGATGTTTATGAGAACCCGGCACCGCCAGCCCAGCTAGTGCGGCACTGATCCATCAGGCTGGCCATAGTGATGGTATCTTAACCGGTATCATGCACTTGAGACTAGCAAACACACTGATGTGACAGAAAATTAAATAAGAGAGAGAGAGAGAGAGAGTTAGAGTAACATAGATAGATACCGTATCATAATAAATGCTCTGCTACTATGTGTCATGTATGACAATAAATAAGATCATCTATGATACTACTTTATGTTATGCATAATACTAGTATATGATACTCCCCACTATGAGTAGCCTCACAACTCATCAGCACCTTCCATTCCATGGAACTATTCCTGTTCAGTGAGCTTGGAATTGATTGGACAAGAGATCGACCCATATTTATGTGCCGCCATTAATGTTTAAGATGAAGCACCGCTCCAGCAAAAAAGCCGACCACTGGTCCCTCGAGCCCGTGTACACCTCCAAGAATGATGCCCCCAAGGGGGAAACGACACAAGAGCGCCGCCGTCATCCGATCTAGTGATCTAGGGTTTCCCCCGGAGGTAGCAGATAGTGGCCTTGAACTTCTCCTCGGCGATGCCTTCAAGAAGACGGATCAGTGGAAGACGGCGGCGACGACACAGGAGAGTGCGTCGGACCGGTTTGTGCCCTAGTCCCGGTATGTGGCTCGGTTGGGGCCTCCGGCTTTAGATGTTAGGCTTAGGTGAGAGGTCTGGGTATTTGGCCCAGCATTTCTGCACCCCTTCATCAATTGGATAGGAGTAGCGACAGATGTTGCCAAGATGGCGGATTCAGGCATATTGATGTACTGCTTTGTAAGATCCTCGTGAATAATCAATAAGATGGCTGCATGCATCTACCAGATGCAGAGGCCGGGGGTCATCCTCCTTTTCTAAAAAAAATAAAAAATAAAAAAAATGTGACGGTGGTTGGAGTTGTCTTAGCCTAGCTCGATCGCGTAGTACGTCGTGGCCGAAAGCTCCTCCCGCACTGCACTGTAGGGCATGCTGCTGGGCTGGCGATCGATCCATGATCCAGCCACCGTCGTTAGCGCGGATATGCATGCATATCGCGAGAAGGCAAAGCGCATGATGATCCAGCTGCAGAATGGATGGATGATCCACGGAACTGTTCCTGTTCACGTGCCGTACGCATGGAAATGGAATCCCAATCAATCGGGTAAGTATTTATGTCACGGTAGTTGGAGCTGCGTTAGCTTAGCTAGCTCACGATCGATGTCCTGACTGAAAGCTCCTCTCCCGCGGCCGCACTGTGCGTGCATGTGCTGCTGAAGTGGTGCACAGCGGGGAATGTACTCCAACGCATTTGTAATTGTTGTGTGTGAATTTCGTTTCTTGAGTCTCCATGAAAGTAGCTAGGGAGTTTCATCTCATCGTATAATTTATGATCGTGTATATATGAGGTAATCCATACCTGATCACGATCTCAGATGCTCACGGATGAACAGTAAAATCTAAAAGATTAGCAAAACAATTAAAAATACTGAAATTTCTGTATATAAAAATAAATGAACAAGTTTTCTAAGGACGTGCAAAATTTCATGGAATTTTGACATCGAACGAGCTCGGGACAGGAAAAACAAAATCATTACTCCAAAATCAAAAATCTTAAACCTGTCTCAAAACTCCGACTTTTGTTTTTCTTGTCCAGAGCTCCTCCGTTGTTAATTCACCATGAAATTTTGCGTACACCAAGAAAACTTGTGCATTTTGATGTAAAAAAATAATAATCAGTTTTTCTAAAAACTAAATCATTTTCATGTATGCTCCCTAGCACCGAAACGACGTCCTCCATATATAAGAGCTTTCACTCGGAAATTCGCAAGGGCACGCACCTGCCAAGGCCTGCCCTGTAGGAGATATGCCCTAGAGGCAATAATAAATGTTATTATTTATTCCCATGTTTCTGATTATGTTTATGCTCCATGCTATAACTGCTATGGTTCTCGAGTCTACAATAACCACGAGACTCGGAGGAAGACTCATATGCACGTGTGGAAAAATAAACGGTAAAATGTATTCCTAGTCTGACCTCTAAGACTATCTCAAGTGTTGCATGATGGTTCTGTTTTCCTGATCATGGGCATGACTATGCCGGCAACTTTGAGGGCACAATGTTAGGAGAACACTTGTGTTGAATCGATCCGATTGATGTTATGCTATGAGATACATTCGTCACAAGTTAATGGTTAATAACATAGAGAAAGTTAACGTTTGCATAATTCCTTAGACCATGAGAGTGTCGAGTTTCTTCATGCTTGCTTCATGAACTTTGGGGTTTGTTAAACGTCATCCGTAAATGGGTGACTATTACGGCGGCTTACGGGTTCATGGAAAAGTGTGTCAAGGGACTTGATAGCTCAAGATTGAGATTTGATCCTCCGACGATGGAGAGATATCTTTGGGCCCTCTCGGTGTTACGGTATTCACCTTCGTCTGGCCAGACACATTGTAATTTGATCACAGGGATGCCGGAACACGGGAACGAGAAAAGAGAACAAAACCGGTAACGAGATAACTGGTATAGTTGGCAAGTTGTTGATCCACGGGGATGCCGATAAATCTCACCTCGGGTATTTGTAACATATCGCGAAGCAACAGGAATAGCACACGGCAACTGGAGGTTCACTCGAATATTTATTCGTGTGGGTATAGGGGTCAATATGGGTGTCCACGGCTCTGATGTTGATCATTGATCGGAAAGTGTTCCGGTCATGTCTATACTTCACCGAACCTATAGGGTCACATGCTTAAGGGTCATCTATCTGCTGAATACTAGACAGGGAGTCTGAGAGAAAGTCACCGGAAAAGTTTCGGAGACAACGTAAAAGTTCCGGAGAGAGAACACCGGAATAGTTTCGGTAAAACTGAAAAGTTGTTTCAGGGTATACCATTAGGTCAAATTGGTTACGGCACACGCCTGGAAATTCTTGGAGGGTGCCAGAATTGTTCTGGGAACTTCTGGGATTTTTCGGAGAAAAAACCCGAAAATGTTCCGGAGCTGCCGGAACCGCTTTGATTGCTTTTCGCAGATGAAAATCACTAATCCGGAATTGTTTCGGAACGCGTCCAAAATTATTTTAGTGGGTAATGGAAATGTTCTAAGACCTACAGAAATATTTTCGGATTTATCTGTCGTGGAAAAATGTTTCCGTGAATAGTGAAAAGCACTTTTTGGTTACTTTATGGAAAGCCACCTTTTAGGGCTTTTCCCAAAAGGCTTCTAGAAGGACTTGGGGACTAAGGAACCCCCTTTGGGGGGGCCCACATGGGGGTGGCCGGCCAAGGAGGAGCTCCTCTAGCCTTCCCATTTTGCCCCTTTGGAAAATCCATATGATGGTTTTTTTGGGTATTTTGAGTTCCACCCTACCCCTTGAGATTTTCTATAAATAGAGGTGGAGAGGCACTCTCCACACTCACTCTTTCTCACATACAAGTGCCATGCAATGATCTGGCTTCTCTCTCCCTCGCCGCGAAATAGTTTCGTAGAGCCGAAAGGCTGTCTGTATTCCGGTGGGAACTAGTTCTGGACGGCGAAGCCCTGCCGGATAGATGACACCGTATGTGTGCAACCCCGTAGAGAGGTTGTAGGTTCGATCTTTTTGCCCGAGGGGCTGTTCGGGAGTGCCTCCCGAAGGGCTGTCCGAGTGACCGTCCGAGATTCTGTGAGTGCCTCCCGAAGGGCTGTCCGTGACACCGTCCGGGGACTGTCTGACCGCCTCCCGAAGGGCTGTCCGAGGGACTGTCTGGGGCAGACGAGGGAGTACATCCTCGCGGTTGGGAGGTTGTAAATCCTAGCTGCGGGGATCTGCCCCGACGATCTTCATCGACTCTACTTCCGCTGCGCTACGAGTTGGTAACGATCAGATCCAAACCTTGTATGCAGTCTTCATAGTGGTCCTGGGCTGGTGCGTAGGTCGGAAATTTTTTGTTTTCTGCTGCATTCCCATACAGTGGTATCAGAGTCGTGCTATGCGTAGATGCAGGTTACGATCTAGAATACATAGAGATGTATGGGTGTTGCACAATATAATTAGTAGTAGATGAGTTCTATTACTGAAAATTATTTGTGCGGGTAGCAGATGAAATCTGTTACCCGATGTTCTTGTTGCTTCCCTAAAATTTGCGTATTTCTGATCTTGATAACGGCATGGTGGAGTTTTTAAGTTATGGCAATCCGCGATCCTGATTGATCAACAAAGTGCTAACAGTTCATTGAATTCCACCATAGTTAAAAAGAAAGATGAAATTTCGCTGACAAAAGGGCAATGCAGATATGATCTGCACGGGGGTCATGCGTATGACGAAGTTCAGTATGGGGCTCGAAATTTTATTATCTCGTGTTTCATATACCCCGCAATGTTAATCTAGCGACTTGGATAATCATGCTTCATGATGAACGTTGGTAGCTTCGGTTTGTTTCGAAACCTTAAAAGCCACGTAAAATAAATTTTTGCATAAACCGATTAGAGGCGTCTAACTTGGTTTTGCAGGATGTGCATGTGATATGGTATAGCAGTGCTCATATTTAATTTGATTATGTATGAGATGACAATGTAAACTAACATGACCTGCGTGTCATGATTCGGCATGATGGTTGGAGCCATATGATTGTCACTTTAATGACCTGCGTGTCAACCTTAAGTAATGCACTTATTTTTATTAGCTATAGAGATAGCAATATTATCTGGTGCATCGACAAGGTGGTGGTAAGCAATGCCGCGTGGAGGTGGAAGGCCTACGTCTTCGCGAAGGTGAACACCGACGCGAATGCCGAAGATGAAGAAATAAAAGATTTCTCCGTCAGAAAGGGCTATACCATATCATGCTATTGTGAATTGCCTGAGATGTTTATCCCTTATGATGCACCCTTTTTGATTGTGCGGTAGTCGCTTTTTATTAGGGTGATCTCTCACTTAAAATATCAAGTAGTTAGTGTTCTCCCAAGTGTAGCACCGTCACGGCACCTATCTTTTCGGGGTGCGCCGTGTCACACGGGTACGAACGATTAGAGAAGTGTGAGGCGGGTGAGTTGAGACCTCGCAGCGAGATCACTTGGTTGTCTTGACGTTCAGGCATGACCGTCATGAGCTCGGAAGACGCCCATCGAAAGATGAACAAGAATCGCATAGAGATGTGATTGGCAAGTTGGCCTACCGGTTGAGATTTTCGTCATCAGTGGTGTAACACCAATGGCGAACAATTGAAATGCGGGTCTTGTATCACTCACAATCAATTATGAGAGATATTGATTTGAGTGGGAGCGCACTTTAGAATTAATTCTTTTAATTCTTAGTGCAATTAATTATGAGCCTTGTCTAAGTGAAATTTGCATAATAGTTGTAGAATAATGGCTCGCGTTTCCACCTTCCCTATTAAAATTGAATAAGCTATTATTTATCTAGTTAAAACTTTACGGTTGGTAACGTAATCTGAGATTTGTCCTCAAGAGTGCCAAGAAGGACTTTGTCCTATCGCATGCTTTTGGTATTCTCCCGCTGATGTTATGGATGATGTGACTCTCGTCCTTCGATCCAAAAGCTAGAATTCCGTTACGGTCAAGTGCAATATGTTTGCTTCCATGAGACCCGAACTTCAAAAGTTTGTGATAGCTATGTGATATTCATGGAACTGAAAATTAGATTCAGATACAAACAAACGCTAAAAGATATGAGATATCCAAAGAAATGTTTGTTTGCAAACTATTTGTAAAAGTATTTACTATGCATTAGACTAATACGAGAGGAATCTGGAAGAACGCCTGTCATATGATGAAGGTGAATAAAACAACAACTTAAAGAGAAAGAAAGTGTCCAAAGGGTGTTAGTGTGACTTACAAGCCTAGAAAATCCGGGGCTAACGCCACTCTTTAAATTGGGTGCTTCTTCTGAGAGTAGGAGAAATACTGAAAGTTAAACTGTTAGAAGTATAAAGGCAAAAAGAGAGAAGACTGGAATGTCCAGCTCCTGTATGAAAGTCATACAAGTTATTGATGTATGGAAGGCTGGTCATAAAAAATAGTTCTTGAGAATTGTGATTAAATTGTTAGTCCGTAATTCTTGGGTATTGTGAGTTGATCACAAAGATACCCGCTCGATTGCATTCTGTTGCGACTCGATGCAAGAACTACTATGGCATAGAAGACTTGCCAGTAATGAGGTTTAGATATACTCGGTACATTACCTATGCATTTATTTTCATAATTCATTTAGAGTTTTATACACTCTAGCCCATTGCATAAAATATGTTGCAAGAAGGTTGTTCATAAGAGAACTTTTGATGTTCGGTGTTATGAATAACATAAGGGCCATACTTTCATTATGAATGAGATGTATGTTATAAATATTGATAATAATATATTACCTCTGTGTTTACTTTCATAAATCATTTGAGAGTTTTATACACTCTAGCCCATTGCATAATGTTTGTTGCGAGAGGGTTGTTCATAAAAGAACAATTGTTGTTCAATATTATGAATAACATAAAGGGCCATGCTTCCATCAAGGATGGGATGTATGTTATGAATATTGATGGTAATATGATACATCCATAACACTGACGCTAAATGTCGCAAGACTAAAAGAATACCACACATGTGTGGCACTGCATTTGGTCACATTGGAGAAACCCGCATGGAGAAATTCCATAATGATGGATTTTGAAGTCGTTTGATTATGAATCATCTGACACTTGCAAGTTTCCTCCGAAAAGTGAAGTGACTGAAATATCGTTCACAGGCCATAAGGAACGAGCAACGAACTTATTGGTGATCATACATTTTGATGTATGTAGTTCGATAAATGTTGTTGCTAGCAGTGGATTTATCTATCTTCAGAAATGACTCAAGTAGAGATATGGATATTTACTTGATGAGACGTAAGTCTGGATCTTTTGAAATCATTCAAAAGGTTTTCAAAATGAAGTAGAAATTATTGTAACAAGAAAATTGTGTTTTCTGCAATTTGATCGTGGAAAGGAATATTTGAGTTACAAGTTTAGCGAATGTCTGATGAGTTGTGAAAAGAGTTTCAGAACTTACACCTCCCGGAACACCACTGTGAGTGGAATGTCCGTGAAGATTTAATCAAACCATTTATGACATGGTAAGATCAAAGATGACATAAATCAATTTGCCATTATCCCTTTTAAAGTAATGCTTTAGAGACTGCGGCTTTTACACTGAAAAGAGCGCCATCAGATCTGTTGAAATGACGCCATGGTATGGTACATCCAACCATGTTATATCTTTTCTTAACATTTGGAATATGGGGCTTGTGTAAAATGTTTACAAACCTATTCCAAATCAGACAAGTGCTACTTTGTAGGTTATCCCAAGTTATTGGGTATTCCCCCACCACTATACTGAGGCAAAAAGGTTTGCCACAAAGAGCGGTATGATTTTGAAGAAAATAGTTCTTGCAAAAGGGTGAGTGGGAGGACAGTGCAACTCGACAAGATAACAGTATCTTCGTCATCAGGTCAAAGGAAAGAAACCTTGGAAGTGATTTCAGAGTTTCCTACTGCGACTGATACGGAAGACTCTACATGGGATGTATGGACTTCGGTCAAAATTGCAGCTGAACCACGTAGGCAAAACTCGTGCAAACCTCTCAGGTGCGCAAACGAGATATTGTTGTTAGACAACAGTATACTTACGATAATCAAGGAAGTGATGATGGGCCCTGACTCTGGAATTGGCTAAAAGCCAATATAATCCGAGATAGTTTCCATATAAATGATTCAAGATTATATCTTGATAAACCCTTCGGAAGACTTAGAGTCTAACGAACATTAATGGAACTATAAACTGATGTGGATAAAATGTTTTATCCATAAAGCTCGACTTGTTGCAATAACAAGTTCAAGGAGTTGACTATGATGAGGTTGTCTCACCGTAGCGATGCTTAAAGTCGGTTCGGGTTAAACTAGCAATTAATACATATTTCAATCATGAGATATGAAACATGGATGCCAAAAGGATTTCCATGAAATGGAAATACAAACTAGGACTTGTATGTGATACAGTCCAAAGTGTTTTGTCGATCCAGAGGATGCTGGTGAGTATGCAAACTTCAGAGTTCCAGCGATGGACAGAAGAGAGCAAAATGGAGTTGGAATCTTCGTTTTTGATGAAATGGTCAAAAGAGTTTGATTTCATCAATGGATAGCGAAGATGCTTGTGGTTACAAGAAAGTAAGTGGGAGCATAATAATATTTCTAAAAACTTGTGTGCTAGACACATTGTTAATTGGAAATAATATAAATTTCTTGACACGAATTAGGACTTCAATGAGAAATAGTTTTTCGATGAAGTGCTTGGGCTAAGTAGCCTTGATATTAGGCATAATTATCTGCGAAGATAGAATTGCCTAATAGGCTAAGCCAAAAATACATATTGACAAGATGCTAAAACAGTTTAGCATAAGAACGCCAAGGAGTGATTCTTGCCGAAGTCACATGGAAGGAGTTTTGCAAGACTCGGTGTCCTAAAACACTGATGAGAAAAATACATGATGGAGATTCCACACACTTTTGTGTTTGGATTAATCATGTATTCCATGGTATGTAAAACAACCAGATATGTCCGATACTCCCAAGCTGTGCGAGTATAGATACCAAAGTGATCAAAGTACTAATCATGGGACAATAGTGAAAAATGTCATTGAGTACTAAAGTAGCACCGATGACATGTTTTCTCGCAAGCAGAGATTATGAAGTGCTTGTTGTAAGTAATTACATTGATACAGTCTTCATCAATGCTCCATGCGATTTTCGATTGAAGTTAAGGGTTTTGTGTAATACACGATATGGTGACACAGTAAGTTGGAATTGTTCCAAACAGGTTGCTGTGGCGAATTCTATAACAAAGGCTAAGTATGTTGACGCTTTGGAAGCGACAAAGAAGAAGTTGAATCATATAGTTCATTCATGAACTTAGTATGGTTCCAAGATGGCTTTGGTCAATGGGACACTATTGTAGATAGTTGCTCCATAGCTCAGTCTGAGGAATCAAGGTTCGACCCGTGATTCACATATATACAAAGCCAAGTCCACACAAAATATGAATTTTGTGAAAGCGCGAAAACGTAAGGATATGCAAAGATACACATGGACCTGAAGTTGTCAGTTCCGTTAGACAAAGACTATACCACAAGAGAAGCATCTTTTACACCGGTATGCCATAGGTGTGAAGTGCATTAGCATTGACTAGATTATTGACTCTAGTGCAAGTGGGAGTCTGTAGGAGATATGCCCTAGAGGCAATAATAAATGTTATTATTTATCCCCATGTTCCTGATTATGTTTATGTTCCATGCTATAACTGCTATGGTTCTCGAGTGTACAATAACCACGAGGCTCGGAGGAAGACTCATATGCACGTGTGGAAAAATAAACGGTAAAATGTATTCCTAGTCTGGCCTCTAAGACTAGCTCAAGTGTTGCTTGATGGTTCTATTTTCCTGATCATGGGCATGACTATGTCGGCAACTTTGAGGGCACAATGTTAGGAGAACACTTGTGTTGAATCGACCCGATTAATGTTATGCTATGAGATACATTCGTCACAAGTTAATGGTTAATAACATAGAGAAAGTTACCGTTTGCATAATTCCTTAGACCATGAGAGTGTCGAGTTTCTTCATGCTTGCTTCATGAACTTTAGGGTTTGTTAAACGTCATCTGTAAATGGGTGGCTATTACGGCGGCTTACGGGTTCATGGAAAAGTGTGTCAAGGGACTTGATAGCTCAAGATTGGGATTTGCTCCTCCGACAATGGAGAGATATCTCTGGGCCCTCTCGGTGTTACGGTATTCACCTTCGTCTGGCCAGACACATTGTGATTTGATCACAGGGATGCCGGAACACGGGAACGAGAAAAGAGAACAAAACCGGTAACGAGGTAACTGGCATAGTGGACAAGTTGTTGATCCACGGGGATGCCGATAAATCTCACCTCGGGTATTTGTAACATATCGCGAAGCAACAAGAATAGCACACGACAGCTGGAGGTTCACTCGAATATTTATTCGTGTGGGTATAGGGGTCAATATGGGTGTCCACGGCTCCGATGTTGATCATTGATCGGAAAGTGTTCCGGTCATGTCTATACTTCACCGAGCCTATAGGGTCAGACGCTTAAGGGTCATCTATCTACTGAATACTAGACAGGGAGTCTGAGAGAAAGTCATCGGAAAAGTTTCGGAGACAACGGAAAAGTTCCAGAGAGAGAACACCGGAATAGTTTCGGTAAAACTGAAAAGTTGTTTCAGGGTATACCATTTGGTCAAATTGGTTTCGGCACACTCCTGGAAATTCTTGGAGGGTGCCAGAATTGTTCTGGGAACTTCTGGGATTTTTCATAGAAAAACCCGGAAATGTTCCGGAGCTGCCGGAACCGCTTTGGTTGCTTTTCGCAAATGAAAATCACTAATCCGGAATTGTTTCGGAACGTGTCCAAAATTATTTTAGTGGGTACTGGAAATGTTCTAAGACCTACAGAAATGTTTCCGTGAATAGTGAAAAGCACTTTTTGGTTACATTATGGAAAGCCACCTTTTAGGGCTTTTCCCAAAAGGCTTCTAGAAGGACTTGGGGACTAAGGAACCTCTTTGGGGGGCCACATGGGGGGGGGGGGTGGTGGCTGGCCAAGGAGGAGCTCCTCCATGGAGCTCCTCTAGCCTTCCCATTTTGTCCCTTTGGAAAATCCATATGATGGGTTTTTTGGGTATTTTGAGTTCCACCCTACCCCTTGGGATTTCCTATAAATAGAGGTGGAGAGGCACTCTCCACACTCACTCTTTCTCACATACAAGTGCCATCCAATGATCTGGCTTCTCTCTCCCTCCCCGCGAAATAGTTTTGTAGAGCCGAAAGGCTGTCTGTATTCCGGTGGGAACTAGTTCTGGACGGCGAAGCCCTGCCGGATAGATGACACCGTATGTGTGCAACCCCGTAGAGTGGTCGTAGGTTCGATTTTTATGCCCGAGGGGCTGTTCGAGAGTGCCTCCCGAAGGGCTGTCCGAGTGACCGTCCGAGATTCTGTGAGTGCCTCCCGAAGGGCTGTCCGTAGCACCGTCCGGGGGACTGTCCGACCACCTCCCGAAGGGCTGTCCGAGGGACTGTCCGGGGCAGATGAGGGAGTACATCCTCGTGGTTGGGAGGTTGTAAATCCTAGCTGCGGGGATCTGCACCAACGACCTTCATCGACTCTACTTCCGCTGCGCTACGAGTCGGTAACGATCAGATCCAAACCTTGTATGAAGTCTTCATAGTGGTCCTGGGCTGGTGTGACGCCCCCGACTTAATCGTGCACTAATCATACACACAAATGCGCACGATCAAGCCTAGGGACTCACTTGAAGATATCACAACACAACTCTACATAAAGAAAATCATACAAGCTTTATATTACAAGCCAGGGGCCTCGAGGGCTCCAATAAATAAGCTTGCGCATACAAGCATCAGCGAAAGCATTAGATATCTGAGTACAGACATAAAAGTAAACAGATAGGCCTTAAACAGGCGGGGCAAAACAACGACATAGATCGAAAAGGCGCAGGCCTCCTGCCTGGGAGCCTCCTATCTACTCCTGGTCGTCGACGGTCTCCACGTAGTAGTAGGATCCTCCAGAGGGGTAGTAGTAGTTGTCGGCTGTGGCGGCTAACTCCGGGGCTCCGTCATCTGGTCGCAGCAATCGGGTATGGGGAAAAAGCGAAGCAAAGCAACCGTGAGTACTCATCCAAAGTACTCACAACACTTACATCAGAACTATTCTAATTATGCATCGGTATCAATGAAAGGCTGTATATGTGGACTGAACTGCAGAAATGCCAGGATAGAGAGAGGGCCTAGCCTATCGAAGACTAGCATCTTCAGAGGTGTTGCAGCATAAGAAGAGTGCAAATTAATACAAAATTAAAGTAACAAGCATGTTGTAGTGAAGCCTAGAGATCCTTCCTCGACTCCCTGCGAGAAAGCGATCCCGGAGCTTACAATTAATTATCATGTAACCAGTTCAAGTAGTAGATCGGGATACTTTACTGAGCGTCCTATTACCGTGGACACGACTATTCGAATAGATATATCTTCCCTGCAGGGGTGCACTACTGTTACCCAACACGCTCGATTAACTCCGACCGGATACACTTTCCTGGGTCATGCCCGGCCTCGGCTGATCGACACACCGCAGCCCTACCTAGAGCTCAGCAGAGAGGTCCCCGCTGGTCTACATCCCAAGTGCTCAGGGTTCTTGGGCCCATCCCCCTTTGCACTCCGGGTCGTTATGCGACGAGCCGGGACGAGCACCACCTCATCCAGGACGGCACTGGCCCGACAGGCCCACAATGCTGAACTGGACGTCTGACAAAGCTTTCGGCTGATACATACGGTGCAGAGGGCCCCATTAAACCATTATCCCGCGTGGTGGTAGTGCGTATAGGCCAGTGGCGAACTCAGACCAAATACCCAAATCCGTTAAGTGTATTGGGAGCTCGCGGAAACGAGCAGAGATCCACGAAACATGTGTCCCCGTCGCCCCGTCTCGTGGACTTACGGCAAGGGCTCAGAATGCCCGGCCGTGCCACGTAATCATCTCGCGGGTACCCTCATGGTCAACCCGACTACACATCTATCGCGGGTACCCCTCAGGGTCAACCCGACTTTAACAGGTATCTGTAGTAAATCCCAGGTAACCGTGGGTCCATAACATCCAGAAGGAATCCGAGGAATCACCCTCGTTGGATTCCCACTTGATGTATCCGACAAGGGGAACCAGGAGGAATCACCCTCGATGGTATTCACACTTGCAGGGTTACTCGACAGAAGCTTCGTCGGAGGTGGAGAAAGAGGAATCACCCTCGGTATCCCACAATCGACTAGCTATACCACAGAGGCAACATCAGGAGTGAGATAAGAGGTATCACCCTCGGCACTCGATATTAGCTCTGTAGAGTCGAGCAACTAGGGGGGGGTTGTGTAGTGAGGTGCAGGTCTCAGCCCGTCGATCACATCGATCAGGTCACTGGTAATTAAGCGGGGCAACTAGGACAAGGTGGAGGGGCCACAGATGGTTTATTGCCAACCTATACTAAGCATTTTGGATATCAGGCAGGTATCAGTAACAGTTACAAGAACAGGCTATGCAGCAGAATAGGATAAATCAAAGCAGTAGCAATTTCTAATGCAAGCAGGAGGGACAAAGAATAGGTGATATAGGCATGCGTCAAGGGGGTTTGCTTGCCTGGAAGCTTTGCCAGAAAAGAAGAGTTGTCGGTGATGAAGTAGTCCCCAGGGGCTACGTCGGTGCCGGAATCTACCAGAGAGAAGATGGGGGGGGGGGAGGAAACAGATAAATACACAGCATACAAAGCAAGACAGAGCATGACATGCTAAAATGCGGTGCAGGGGTGACCTAGTGCATCTCTAAACCATTTTAGTTATTTTAGGATTTAAGTTGGAATTATTAACCGGTATGTATGCACTATTCATCTATCGGAAATAGACGAAAAGTTGTGGGTTCTCCTATGTAGAGGGTCTTGACATGAAAACAGATGGCACGATCGAATTCGTGGGATTTTTCTGAGCAATTTTCATGAAGAAAACTTTTTGATCCGAGTTACGGATTAATGTCTACGAATTTCCGAAGTTTTAATCATTTTCTGAAAAATCCTGGAATTATTTAGTTTAACTCGAATTATGCAGAAAAGAAATATGACATCATGCTGACGCCAGCATTGCGTCAGCAGTCGGCTGACCAGCTGACCAGTCAACGGGCCCATTGGTCAGTGACTGGACCAGCCCAGTCAGCAGTTGACTGAGTCAACCGACCAGTCAGCAGAGGCCGACAGGTGGGGCCGGTCAACTGCTGACTCAGCGGTTGACTGGTCCACGGTTGACCAGTCAGCGGGTCCAGTGGACCCACAAGTTAGCCTCTGTTACTTTAACAGAGATTAAATTAATCTTCTGATGTTTAGTTAGAGTGTGGGCCCAGGCTGTCAGTGACACAACAGTTAGTGGGTTAATTTAAACCTAATCCTAATTGCTACATTAGCTGGGACCATCTGTCCGTGGGGTTAGCGAAGGGGGTTAGCGCCAGGGGCCGCCACGTGTCACCCCGGAGTTTAAAACTCCGGCGCGCGCGCCGGTGTTGCTCCGGCGAGCGACAGAGAGGGCGGCGCCACGCGGGAACGGCGTACAGACGCTCAAATCGAGCGCCGCGACCACCGTTCGGCCGTGAAGCATGCGCCGCGTCGACCTGTGCAGCGGAGGCGAGCTATGGTGGTCAGTGGCGACGACGGTGGCAAGCGGAGCGGAGGCCGGAGCTCGGGCTCCGACGAAACTGTCGCCTCGCGACGAAATCAAGCCAACGGAGGGCGCCGGCAACATCTACGGCCACTGGAAGCTCACTGGTGTGCCGCGTTCGAGCAGAGAGACCCGAGAGCATGGAGCTCCACGGCCATGGCGGCGACCGGAGTCGGAGCTCGCGGAGCGGCAGATAGGAGAGGAGATCTAACGCGGGAGAGCGAGGGTTCGCGCGGGAGCTCACCGGGTAGCGTAAGAAAAGCTCGTTGAGTAGCTTAGTAGCGAGAGCGACGGGATCGATGCGGGGATCATCGGCGGTGACCGTGGTTGGGGAAGGCGACGTTGGCGGCGATACGGTGCGGCTCCGGTTGAGTGAATGCCCGCAGACGATGTAGTCGACGCCGGCGGTCCTCCTGGACACCTTGGAACGGCGAGGGCTGGCCAGTGGCCACGGCAATGATGAGGTACGTCGGCGGGATCGCTCGGGTGAAGTGGGGGAGAGAGGAATGGCGCGAGGGAGAGGGAGAGGAGTGGCCACGGCGTTCTGGGGGCTCGAGGGGCTCCTCCTTAACCTCAGCTCACCCACTCTGGCGTCGTGGCGAGCTGTAGGCGGCGCGGCGCGCGCCGGACGCGGCGGAGCCGACACGGAGGGGGAGCAGGTGAGGAGGACGATGACTATAGCGGTGGACTGGGCCAGGCAGTTGGGCCGGTAAGTGCACAGGTAGGCTTTCTTCTTTTTGTCTTATTTCTTTTCTGTTTTCTATTTCGCTTACTGTTTTCCATTTCGCTTACTGTTTTCCATTTCTTTAGGCTAGTAAGTGGTTTTAGTAAAATGTGGAGTTGGCCAAATCAAATACTAGGCATTACATAGCACTGTCTCAAAAATTTTGGGGCAGAAAGGAATTTGTTTAAATTTTTATTAGCACAGGAGTGGATTAAAATGCTGGTTTGGTACTGTTTAAATAGACTAGGGACATTTTAATAGTTCAGATAATGTTGGTTTCAATTTTATAATTGCTTATGGATTATTTGCAAAATTATGAACTATTTAGTTCTCATACTTGTGAAACTTTTATTTTGTCTTGTAATTTGAATTTTGAATTTGAGTTGAATTATTTATTAAATGCAATTTAATTAAGATGACCATGATGACCTGGCATGATTAAAGGATGAACACTGTGCTTAATTACAGGGGGGTGTTACAATTCTCCTCCTCTAAAAGAAATTCTCGTCCCGAGAATTCAGGAGGTAGAAGGAAAAAGGTCGGGGTATTCTTCGCGAAGACGATCCTCGCGTTCCCAAGTGGCCTCATTTTCAGAATGATTCGACCACTGAACCTTTAAGAACTTGATTGCCTTCTGACGGGTCCGACGTTCAGCTTGATCAAGAATACGGATCGGATGTTCCTTATAAGACAGGTCATCCTGCAATTCAAGCACTTCATGGTCCACTGCTCGGATCGGATCCTTGAAACAGTGCCGGAGTTGCGACACGTGGAAAACATTGTGAACCTGAGAAAGGTTCGGCGGCAGTTCCAACTGATATGCCACTTCACCACGTCTTGCGAGGATACGGAACGGGCCGATATAGCGAGGAGCTAACTTTCCCTTGATCCCAAATCGATGAGTGCCCTTCATCGGAGTGACGCGAAGGTAAGCTTGTTCGCCAGGTTGATAAACCATTACCTGGTGTTTTCGGTCATAATTGCTCTTCTGATGGGACTGAGCAGTTTTCAAATGTTCATGAATGATACAGACTTGCTCTTCAGCTTGTTGGATAATATCTGGACCAAAGAGTGGCCGTTCCCCAGTTTCTGACCAATTCAGAGGGGTTCGGCACTTACGTCCATAAAGAACTTCAAATGGTGCCATCTTCAAACTAGCCTGATAGCTATTGTTGTATGAGAATTCAGCATACGGGAGAGATTCCTCCCATTTCTTACCGAATGAGATGACACAAGCTCGAAGCATATCTTCAAGCACTTGATTGACTCGTTCAACTTGTCCCTGGGACTGGGGGTGAAAAGCGGTGCTGAAAGACAGATGAGTTCCCATGGCTTCTTGGAAACTTTCCCAGAATCTTGAGGTAAAGAGGCTGCCACGGTCTAAACTGATCTCCAACGGAACACCGTGGAGTGACACAATTCGGGAAACATACAAGTCTGCTAACTGGCTAGCAGTGATTGTCTCCTTGACTGGCAGAAAGTGAGCAACCTTTGAGAATCGGTCAATGACGACAAAAATAGCATCATGACCCTTCTGCGATCTGGGAAAACCAGTAATGAAATCCATTTCAACTTTATCCCATTTCCATTCAGGAATAGCAAGGGGTTGCAGAGTTCCAGCAGGCCTTTGATGTTCTGCTTTGATGCAACGGCAAACGTCACACTCAGCGACATAACGAGCAATGTCTCGCTTCATATCAGGCCACCAGTACCGCTGACGAATGTCTTGGTACATCTTGGTACTACCGGGGTGGATAGACAAAGGTGTGCATGTGCTTCTTTCATGACATCCGAATGAGAGTCCAGATTGTGCTTTCTGGGGACCACTAGGCGGCCTTTGAAGAACAATGTACCTTCATCATCAACATGGTAGAATGAAGAATTTCCCTTAGAGAGGTATTTCTTAATCTTCTCGACTTCAGAGTCATATTTCTGCAAGTTTCTGATGGTATGCTCGAGGTTCGGTTCAACAACCAGGGTATTGAGATAACCCTGAGGAACAATATGGAGATTCAACTTGCGGAGCTCTTCATAAAGAATAGGTTGTGCTTGCTGAACCATGAGGTTGTTGCAATAAGACTTGCGACTCAAAGCATCGGCCATTACATTAGCCTTGCCAGGGGTATAAGAAATATCCATGTCGTAGTCGGCTATTGTCTCGAGCCATCTTTGTTGGCGGAGGTTCAAATCCGGTTGGGTATACAGATACTTCAGACTTTGGTGGTCCGTGTACATCTCGCAACGATTACCGAGAAGGTAATGTCACCACAGCTTCAGAGCATAGATAACTGCTGCTAACTCGAGATCATGCATTGGATACTTATCTTCGTGAGGACGCAACTGACGAGAGCCATAAGCAATCACTTTGCGCTCTAGCATTAGGACACAGCCTAATCCTTGACGGGATGCGTCGCAGTATATCACAAAGTCCTTGTGGAAATCAGGGGGAGCTAGCACTGGGGCAGATGTCAACTTATCTTTAAGTGTCTGAAAACTTTCCTGGCACTTTTCCGTCCACTCAAACTTCTTGCCTTTGTGAAGCAAATCAGTCAAAGGTTTAGCAATCTTGGAGAAGTTCTAGACGAAACGGCGGCAATAGCTGGCGAGACCGAGAAAACTTCTGACTTGCTTGACATTCTTCAGGGGAGTCCAGTCAAGAATAGCCTGAACTCGTTCAGGGTTAACAGCAATGCCATCTTTGGAAATCACATGACCAAGATAAGTCACCTCAGATAACCAGAATTCACACTTGGAAAATTTGGCATACAGTTGATGTTCTCGAAGTTTCTCCAATACAAGCCGAAGGTGTTCGGCGTGTTCTTCTTCATTCTTGGAAAATATAAGGATATCATCCAGATAAACCACGACGAATTTGTCGAGGTAATCCATGAAGATGTAGTTCATCAATCGAGAGAATGTTGCTGGAGCATTGGTTAAGCTGAAAGACATGACGGTGTACTCGTAAGACCCATAGCGAGTAACGAAAGCGGTCTTCGGAATGTCCTCCTTACGAACTCGGATCTGATGATAACCCAACCTTAAGTCGAGTTTAGAGAACACAGAGGATCCAGCAAGTTGATCATAAAGATCGTTGATCCGGGGAAGTGGATATTTGTTCTGGATTGTTGCTTGGTTAATAGGCCGATAGTCCTGGACCAATCGGTTTGTTCCATCCTTCTTCTTAACAAAGAGAGAAGGTGCTCCCCAGGCAGAGGAACTGGGGCGGATGAAACCCTTTTTAAGTGACTTGTCGATTTCCTCCTTAAGTTCAAGGAGTTCATGTGGCGGCATCTTGTATGGGCGCTTGGCAATAGGAGTGGTGCCTGGTTTCAAGTCGATGACGAACTCGACAGCTCTAATCGGGGGTATTCCTGGAAGTTCTTCTGGAAAGACGTTTGGAAAATCGTGAACGACTGGAACATTCTCAATTCCCTCAAGAGGTGAGGCATTCAAAGCATTCAGACATATATCTGGCTCTCGGCATCCTGAGCTGTTCGGGCTGAGTATTTGACTGTCTGGCCAGAAGGGTGAGTGAGGTGAACTGATTCAGCAGCACAGTCAATCAGGGCTTGATGAGGACCCAACCAATTCATGCCCAGAATGACATCTATGGTAGAAACCTTGAGGGCCATAAGTGAAGCAGTGAATACTAATCCTCCAATTTCAATGTGGTTGTTGTGGGCTATCATCGAGGTATCCCACCTGGAACCCGGAGAGCTAACCACTAGTGGAGGGTACAAGTTTTCGAATGATAAGTCTTGCTTGCGTGCGAATGCTTCAGAAATGAAAGAATGCGATGCTCCTGAATAAAAAAGAACAGTAGCTAGGACTGAATTCACTAGAAGGGTACCCATCACAATTTTGGGGTCCCGTCGAGCTTCTTCAACCTTTACATGATTAACATGACCATGACTGAGGGCAGGCGGCCTGGCATTAAGGTTTTTGGGCTGACAAGCTCATGCATTTTGATGCTGGGTCGGGCGGCAGCTGGCAGCACGGTGCCCTGGCTGACCACACTTGCGGCATAAACCATCATTATGAGGAGTAGCCATAGTATTGGGCTGTCCACCCTGAATCGCTAGCTGTCTCGGCGGCAGCGGCAGACGAGGTGCAACATAAGACGGACTTGGTGTTGGAGCTGGTCGGTGATGTACATTGTGTGGAATCCAGACTTGACGTTTCTGAGCAGGCTGACCCGAGGATGAGCCAATATCACGAGTACGCTTGAGTGTCTCCTGGTACTCATTCAGACCAGTTTCAGCTCGGAAAGCTTGACTGACAAGCGTTGCAAAGTCCGCGCAATCATGGACAACAAGTGCGAGCTTTATATCAGGACGCAGTCCTTCACGGAATTTCTCCTGCTTGCGAGCGTTAGTGCAGACGTCATCTTCAGCATAGCGGGATAATTCGAGGAATTTCCTCTGATATTCATCCACAGTCAGCTTGCCATGTGTGAGTTTGCGGAACTCCTTCTTCTTCTGGTCGATCAGACCTTGAGGAATGTGTCGTGCACAGAAGGCTGACTGAAATTCCTGCCAAGTGGTTACAGTTCCAGTAGGCAGCACACGCCTGTGGCTTTCCCACCATTGAGCAGCTGGACCTTTCAGGTGAAATGCCGCAAAGGTGACGTAACTGTCAGGGGCAACATTAGCGGACTCCATTTCAAACAGGATGTCACGAAGCCAATCATCAGCATCCATAGGATTGGTGGAGTTGCGGAAAATGGACGGGTTGAGGCGCACGAATTCTTGCAGTGTTATTGGGGTAGACTGTTGCTGAGCATTCTGAGTTGGAAGTTGGGCCATTACCCCAGTCATAAACTGACGATTCAGCTCAAACTGTTGCATCATTGCGGTAATATAGGGCGGAGGTGGAGGGTCATCAGCCATCCTGCTAGAACAACAGGGGCAATTTAGCAAGAACAACTGCATGTGTATGGAGTCATTCATAAGGTAACATGAGCAATGAACAAGAAGTGCATTAGATACATATTAGTAGTCATTAAAGACATGCAAATCCATGCACGGAGTTGGATACAAACGGATCGCATGAGTTCGGAAACAGTCGCAACTAGACAAACTAGGCGGCACGTAGCACGCGGTGGAGAGATACAACAACGAGACATAGGAAAGGCTACATCACGTCGGAGAAAACTACTAGGGCGAGGAATCTGCAAGGAACAACACAGGGTGACCTCGATAAAAGGATCCTGCAGTCCGTGAACACTGTGAAGCAGAACCTGGCCCTCATCTCGAAGAAGGGTGGGTTAATTCAGAACTCCGGGTGGATGTGATCACGAGAACCTAATGTTAGAGTCAGTAAAATCGTTAACCCGAATAGAAGAGAGAGCAGAGTCCCAGAGTAAGGAAAAGGAATAAAAGATCCTAATCCCATCCATTGGCGACGTGGGCCCGTAAGCCACACAGCCATGTTAGTAAAACAGTTTTTGAAAGACTAGACTCAACTTCGGCCAAGGAGTTGGAAGGGGGGGTTTCTATAAGCAGTCGGCTTTGATACCAACTTGTGACGCCCCGACTTAATGGTGCACTAATCATACATGCAAATGCGCACGATCAAGCCTAGGGACTCACTTGAAGATATCACAACACAATTCTACATAAATAAAATCATACAAGCTTTATATTACAAGCCAGGGGCCTTGAGGGCTCGAATACATAAGCTTGTGCATACAAGCGTCAGCGAAAGCATTAGATATCTGAGTACAGATATAAAAGTAAATAGATAGGCCTTAAACAGGCGGGGCAAAACAACGACATATATCGAAAAGGCGCAGGCCTCCTGCCTGGGAGCCTCCTATCTACTCCTGGTCGTCGGCGGTCTCCACGTAGTAGTAGGATCCTCCAGAGGGGTAGTAGTAGTCGTCGGCTGTGGCGGCTGACTCCGGGGCTCCGTCATCTGGTCGCAGCAATCGGGTATGGGGAAAAAGAGAAGCAAAGCAACCGTGAGTACTCATCCAAAGTACTCACAACACTTACATCAGAACTATTCTAATTATGCATCGGTATCAATGAAAGGCTGTATATGTGGACTGAACTGCAGAAATGCCAGGATAGAGAGAGGGCCTAGCCTATCGAAGACTAGCATCTTCAGAGGTCTTGCAGCATAAGAAGAGTGCAGATTAATACAAAATTAAATTAACAAGCATGTTGTAGCGAAGCCTAGAGATCCTTCCTCGACTCCCTGCGAGAAAGCGATCCCGAAGCTTACAATTAATTATAATGTAATCAGTTCAAGTAGTAGATCGGGATACTTTACTGAGCGTCCTCTTACCGTGGACACGGCTATTCGAATAGATATATCTTCCCTGCAGGGGTGCACTACTGTTACCCAACACGCTCGATTAACTCCGGCCGGACACACTTTCCTGGGTCATGCCCGGCCTCGGCTGATCGACACACCGCAGCCCTACCTAGAGCTCAGCAGAGAGGTCCCCGCCGGTCTACATCCTGAGTGCTCAGGGTTCTTGGGCCCATCCCCCTTTGCACTCTGGGTCGTTATGCGACGAGCCGGGATGAGCACCACCTCATCCTGGATGGCACTGGCCCGACAGGCCCACAATGCTGAACTGGACGTCTGACAAAGCTTTCGGCTGATACATACGGTGCAGAGGGCCCCATTGAACCATTATCCCGCGTGGTGGTAGTGCGTATAGGCCAGTGGCCAACTTAGACCAAATACCCAAATCCGTTAAGTGTATTGGGAGCTCGCGGAAACGAGCAGAGATCCACGAAACATGTGTCCCCATCGCCCCGTCTCGTGGACTTACGGCAAGGGCTCAGAATGCCCGGCCGTGCCACGTAATCATCTCGCGGGTACCCTCATGGTCAACCCGACTACACATCTCTCGCGGGTACCCCTCAGGGTCAACCCGACTTTAACAGGTATCTGTAGTAAATCCCAGGTAACCGTGTGTCCATAACATCCAGAAGGAATCCGAGGAATCACCCTCGTTGGATTCCCACTGGATGTATCCGACAAGGTGAACCAGGAGGAATCACCCTCGATGGTATTCACACTTGCGGGGTTACTCGACAGAAGCTTCGTTGGAGGTGGAGAAAGAGGAATCACCCTCGGTATCCCACAATCGACTAGCTATACCACAGAGGCAACATCAGGAGTGAGATAAGAGGTATCACCCTCGGCACTCGATATTAGCTCTGCAGAGTCGAGCAACTAGGGGGGGGTTGTGTAGTGAGGTGCAGGTCTCAGCCCGTCAATCACATCGATCAGGGCACTGGTAATTAAGCGGGGCAACTAGGACAAGGTGGAGGGGCCACAGATGGTTTATTGGCAACCTATACTAAGCATTTAGGATATCAGGCTGGTATCAATAACAGTTACAAGAACAGGCTATGCAGCAGAATAGGATAAATCAAAGCAGTAGCAATTTCTAATGCAAGCAGGAGGGAGAAAGAATAGGTGATATAGGCATGCGTCAAGGGGGTTTGCTTGCCTGGAAGCTTTGCCGAAAAAGAAGAGTTGTCGGTGATGAAGTAGTCCTCAGGGGCTACGTCGGTGCCGGAATCTACCGGAGAGAAGAGGGGGGAGGAAACAGATAAATACACAGCATACAAAGCAAGACAGAGCATGACATGCTAAAATGCGGTGCAGGGGTGACCTAATGCATCTCTAAACCATTTTAGTTATTTTACGATTTAAGTTGGAATTATTAACCGGTATGTATGCACTATTCATCTACCGGAAATAGATGAAAAGTTATGGGTTCTCCTACTTAGAGGGTCCTGACATGAAAACAGATGGCACGATCGAATTCGTGGGATTTTTCTGAGCAACTTCCATGTAGAAAACTTTTTGATCCGAGTTACGAATTAATTTCTACGAATTTCCAAAGTTTTAATCATTTTCTGAAAAATCCGGGAATTATTTAATTTAACTCGAATTATCCAGAAAAGGAATATGACGTCATGCTGACGCCAGCATTGCGTCAGCAGTCGGCTGACCAGCTGACCAGTCAACGGGCCCACTGGTCAGTGACTGGACCAGCCCAGTCAGCAGTTGACTGAGTCAACCGACCAGTCAGCAGAGGCCGACAGGTGGGGCCGGTCAACTGCTGACTCAGCGGTTGACTGGTCCACGGTTGAGCAGTCAGCGGGTCCAGTGGACCCACATGTCAGGCTCTGTTACTTTAACAGAGCTTAAATTAATCTTCTGATGTTTAGTTAGAGTGTGGGCCCAGGCTGTCAGTGACACATCAGTTAGTGGGTTAATTTAAACCTAATCCTAATTGCTACAGTAGCTGGGCCCATCTGTCAGTGGGGTTAGCGCCAGGGGCCGCCACGTGTCACCCCGGAGTTTAAAACTCCGGCGAGCGACAGAGAGGGCGGCGCCACGCGGGAACGGCGTACAGACGCTCAAATCGAGCGCCGCAACCACCGTTTGGTCGAGAAGCGGGCGCCGCGTCTACCTGTGCAGCGGGGGCGAGCTATGGTGGTCAGTGGCGACGACGGTGGCAAGTGGAGCGGAGGCCGGAGCTCGGGCTCCGACGAAACTGTCGCCTCGCGACGAAATCAAGCCAACGGAGGGCGCCGACAACATCTACGGCCACTGGAAGCTCACTGGTGTGCCGCGTTCGAGCAGAGAGACCCGAGAGCATGGAGCTCCATGGCCATGGCGGCTACCGGAGTCGGAGCTCGCGGAGCGGCAGCTAGGAGAGGAGATCGAACGCGGGAGAGCGAGGGTTCGCGCGAGAGCTCACCGGGGAGCGTAAGAAAAGCTCGTTGAGTAGCTTAGTAGCGCAGAGCGACGGGATCGACGCGGGGATCGGCGGCGACCGTGGTTGGGGAAGGCGACGATAGCGGCGATACGGTGCGGCTCCGGTCGAGTGAATGCCCGCAGACGATGTAGTCGACGCCGGCGGTCCTCCTGGACACCTTGGAACGGCGAGGGCTGGCCAGTGGCCACGGCAACGACGAGGTACGGCGGCGGGATCGCTCGGGTGAAGTGGGGGAGAGAGGAATGGCGCGAGGGAGAGGGAGAGGAGTGGCCACGGCGTTCTGGGGGCTCGAGGGGTTCCTCCTTATCCTCAGCTCACCCACTCTGGCGTCGTGGCGAGCTGTAGGCGGCACGGCGCGCACCGGACGCGGCGGAGCCGACACGGAGGGGTAGCAGGTGAGGAGGACAATGACTGTAGCGGTGGACTGGGCCAGGCAGTTGGGCCGGTAAGTGCACAGGTAGGCTTTCTTCTTTTTGTCTTATTTCTTTTCTGTTTTCTATTTCGCTTACGGTTTTCCATTTCTTTAGGCTAGTAAGTGATTTTAGTAAAATGTGGAGTTGGCCAAATCAAATACTAGGCATTACATAGCACTGTCTCAAAAAGTTTGGGGCAGAAAGGAATTTGTTTAAATTTTTATTAGCACAGGAGTGGATTAAAATGCTGGTTTGGTACTGTTTAAATAGACTAGAGACATTTTCATAGTTCAGATAATGTTGGTTTCAATTTTATAATTGCTTATGGATTATTTGCAAAATTATGAACTATTTAGTTCTCATACTTGTGAAACTTTTATTTTGTCTTGTAATTTGAATTTTGAATTTGAGTTGAATTATTTATTAAATGCAATTTAATTAAGATGACCATGATGACCTAGCATGATTAAAGGATGAATACTGTGCTTAATTACAGGGGGGGTGTTACAATTCTTCTCCTCTAAAAGAAATTCTCGTCCCGAGAATTCAGGAGGTAGAAGGAAAAAGGTCGGGGTATTCTTCGCGAAGACGATCCTCGCGTTCCCAAGTGGCCTCATTTTCAGAATGATTCGACCACTAAACCTTTAAGAACTTGATTGCCTTCTGACGGGTCCGACGTTCAGCTTGATCAAGAATACAGATCGGATGTTCCTTATAAGACAGGTCATCCTGCAATTCAAGCACTTCATGATCCACTGCTCGGATCGGATCCTTGAAATAGTGCCGGAGTTGCGACACGTGGAAAACATCGTGAACCTGAGAAAGGTTCGGCGGCAGTTCCAACTGATATGCCACTTCGCCACGTCTTGCGAGGATACGGAACGGACCGATATAGCGAGGAGCTAACTTGCCCTTGATCCCAAATCGATGAGTGCCCTTCATCGGAGTGACGCGAAGGTAAGCTTGTTCGCCAGGTTGATAAACCATTACCTGGTGTTTTCGGTCATAATTGCTCTTCTGACGGGACTGAGCAGTTTTCAAATGTTCACGAATGATACGGACTTGCTCTTCAGCTTGTTGGATAATATCTGGACCAAAGAGTGGCCGTTCCCCAGTTTCTGACCAATTCAAAGGGGTTCGGTACTTACGTCCATAAAGAACTTCAAATGGTGCCATCTTCAAACTAGCCTGATAGCTATTGTTGTATGAGAATTCAGCATACGGTAGAGATTCCTCCCATTTCTTACCGAATGAGATGACACAAGCTCGAAGCATATCTTCAAGCACTTGATTGACTCGTGTAATTCGTATGACGCACACAAAAGGAGTGCTAACAAAAATGTAAATATTACATTTTTGTGTATTTTAAAAGCTAGTTTGGTTATAATCTTAAACATAGTTCAGACACAACAACTTCCAAACAAAGTTTAATTGGATAATATCAACGAACGTCAGTCGTTGCGTTGAGAATATTCCAGAAGATAGCTCAAAGGCAAAACTCTCACTAGCACATGGATCCAGAAAAATCTTTGACTGGCCTAGAGTAAGTGACCATGCACGGCAACTTAACCTGTGAAACCCTCATCCGTACAACACCAACAACATTATCTTTGATATCAAGCTCGCATAAATAGACAAATGCTTAGATGGAAGATGCCTATCTTATTAATGGCAAAGTACAAATGATCTAGTCATAGACATTATCGACAATGTATGCATAAGCTTACTTTTTTTGTTTCTCTAGTGAGCAGTAGATAGTTTGATATTTCTATGTGAGGCGTTGAATAGATAGATGAAACTAGAATATTTAGGCAACGCCAGCCCTAGGCCACGGCAAGAGGTACGATGGCCTAGGGCCCAGTTGAACTACAGGTCGGGTGAAAGATCGTGGATGTCGCCTAGAGGGGGGAGGGTGAATAGGCGCTTTAAAATAATTACGGTTTAGGCTAGAACAAATGCGGAATAAACCTAGCGGTTAATTTGTCAAGCACAAAACCTACAACAACAAGGCTCATCTAAGTGCATCAACAACTTATGCTAAGCAAGATAAACAACTAAGTGATAGCAAGATATATAACATGAAACACTATGGCTCACAAAGTAAAGTGCATAAGTAAAGGGCTCGGGTAAGAGATAACCGAGGCACGTGGAGACGACAATGTATCCCGAAGTTCACACCCTTGCGGATGCTAATCTCCGTTTGGAGCGGTGTGGAGGCACAATGCTCCCCAAGAAGCCACTAGGGCCACCGTAATCTCCTCACGCCCTCGCACAATGCAAGATGCTGTGATTCCACTAAGGGACCCTTGAGGGCGGTCACCGAACCCGTACAAATGGCAACCCTTGGGGGCGGTCACCGAACCCGTACACTTTGGCAACCCTTGGGGGCTGTCACCGGTACCCGTCATATTGCTCGGGGCGATCTCCACAACCTAATTGGAGACCCCGACGCTTGCCCGGAGCTTTACACCACAATGATTGAGCTCCGAGGCACCACCAACCGTCTAGGGCGCCCAAGCACCCAAGAGGAACAAGCTCTAGGGTACCAAGCACCCAAGAGTAAAAAGCTTCTCAAACTTCACTTCCACGTATCACCGTGGAGAACTCAAACCGATGCACCAAATGCAATGGCAAGGGCACACGGAGTGCCCAAGTCCCTCACTCTCAAATCCCACCAAAGCAACGAAAGCTATGGAGGAATATGAGAGGAAGAACAAGAAGGATAACACCAAGAACTCCAAGATCTAGATCCAAGGGGTTCCCCTCACATAGAGGAGAAAGTGATTGGTGGAAACGTAGATCTAGATCGCCTCTCTCTTTTCCCTCAAGAACTAGCAAGAATCATTGGAGGGATTGAGAGTTAGCAAGCTCGAAGAAGGTCAACAATGGGGGAAAACACGAGCTCAAAAGATTAAAACCATTGGGGAAGAAGACCCCCTTTTATAGGCCTCCCCAAATCCAACCGTTATGCCCTTCAGCCCGTGCACAAGCGGTAGTACCACTCGGGTGAGCGGTACTTCCGCTGGCACAGAAGTTCCGGCTATCTGCGTTCAACTGAACAAGTCAGGGAGGCGGTAGTGCTGCCGGAGCGGTACTACCGCTCCCACCAGTGGTACTACCGCGAAGTGCCGCGAGAGCAGATGAAAGCGCGGTAGTAGAGTAGAGCAACGCGGTACTACTGCACTGAGCGGTACTACCGCAGGGCAGGTGCGGTACTACCGTCTGGAATGGTACTACCGTGCCCAACTTCCGCCCTACTGCCGCCGAAGCGAAAACGAGTCTAGAAGCTGAAAACAAGCGGTAGTGCCCGCGGCACTGAAACCGCGGAAGTACCGCGCAAGCGGTACTACCACTGCCCAGGGCGGTACTACCGCTAGAGAGCTTCAAAGAGGCCCAAGCAAACAGATGGAAGCAGGAAAACCAGAACTGCCACAACTTCTACATATGAACTCCGAATCCAGCAAACTCAAGCTCGTTGGATAGATGACGACGAGTAGTATCCAACAGCGATGTGAAACCTCTAGCACTGAAGATCCGGCATAAACCCCAACATCGAGAACACACTAGAAGAAGCAAACGAAATCCGTTCTCGATGAACTTGAGCTTGTCATGAAGGTGACCAAGCTCTAAAACTCACACAGAGAAAAACCAAACAAGAACCAAGAAAGATGATGCAAGGATGCCATGGTTTGAGCTCTCTATGAAAGATACGATCAAGATACTCATCCGAGAGCCCCCCTTGATAGTACGACTATCGATCCTATAACCCGGTCTCCCAACTACCACCATGAGACCGGTAAAATAGAAAACCTATCAAGGGCAAACCTTTGCCTTGCGCATAGTCCACTTGAGCTAGATGATGACGATCTTGACCTCCTCAAGTTGGACCACCTTTCTTGATTGCGCCGGCTCGATGAAGACTAGTAGATTGCTTCCCCATACTCCACTTTGGGTGAGCCACTCTTCGGCACATCTTCACAAGTCCATTGTCACCACAATGGACGGCAAGCTTCAAGCATGATCTCTTCATGGTGCTCCACTTGAACTTGCACACCGCAAACTTGATGACGATCACCACTTGATGTCATCCTCCATGGGTTGAATGAGATCTTCCTCTTGACGCAAGCCCATGGAAACATACCTAACCCCACATAGAACTCTCACGTAGACAATGGGTTAGTACACAAAGCGTAATGGACAATGCTTACCATACCATGAGATCACTTGATCCCTCTTGGTACATCTTCGACGCTTTGTGTGTTGATCAACTTAAATCACTCTTCGTATTTAGTCTTGATCAACCTTGTATCTTTCCAACTCTCTTCATTAAGATGATGTCTTGAAGGTAAACATGAATGTCCACACAATCTTCTTCTTCAAGACATGCTTGCAATAGGCTCATCTCTTACATGACCAATCTTTGGATAACTCCATGAATAACCCCTTGGTCAACACATATTCTTCTTCAAATCACCTTGAGACCAACAAATGGTCTACAAGCAAAGCCTATGGACAAACCCTTCAAATATAACTCAAGGCAACCATTAGTCCATAGGGATTGTCATCAATTATCAAAACCAAACATGGGGGCAGCACATGTTCTTTCATCGGGTAATTTCTCGCGGGAGCTATGTCTCGCGGCTCGCCTCAGGCGTGAGGCTAGTGAGCCGGCCCAGTACTGTAGTTGCCTTTGCACTGAAAAAAATTCTCTATGTTTTTCTTATTTAGTTTCACTCTTTACTTTGGTTAGCTTTGGTTTTTTTTTCTTTTTGTTGTTTCTTTCTTCGGTTTTGTTCAGTTCTTTTTTTCAACAAACATCTACTTTTGATTCAAGTACATGATTAACATTTTTTTCAAATATATTTTTTGACGTCTACTTTTTTAGTACACATTGTCCATTTTTCATATTCATCTGAAATATTTTTTATATATGTTTGACATTTTTCAAATACAGGATAACATTTTTTCAAATATATGTTTTGATGTCTATTTACTTCATACACATCGTACATTTTTCTTATATATATCTGAAATATTTTAAATACATATTTTTGAACATTTTTTCTAATAAGTGCTAAAAAAATTTCAAATACAAATGGAAACATTTTTTTCGAATGATATGAAACATGTTTATATGCAAACATTATTGTAAATTGTATAAACAATTTTCAAAACATTACGAACATATTTTGAAACATGTGAAGATTTTTCAAATGAACCATACATTTTTTTTACATTGCATAAACATTTTTGAAATGCGATGCAGTTTTTTGAAATGTGTAAATATTTCTTAAATGGTACAATCATTGTTTTGAATGCTATCAACATTTGTTTCAACTTACTGTAACAGTTGTTTTACTCTACGTTAACATTTTTTGAATTTGTGGGTTTTTTAAGTAAATATATTTTTTTGGAAAATATATGTATTTCGAATATTTTTCAAATATTAAGAAAAGAGAGAAAAGAAATAATATAATAAAAAAAGTAGAGAAGAAAAAGCCCATTACTAGCGCGGCTGAGGCAAGACGAGGTTGTGGCTCGCCCGCCATTTACTTAGGGCCACAATCTGCCTACATGTTTCACTCTAAGAGCAGCTTTTTGTCCTACATTTTTGTTGATTATATATTTTTCTTTTACTTTTTTACTGTTTATTTTTTATTTCTCTTTTTACATTATGTTTTTAAAATATTTCACTTTGTAAAAGAATCCTAACACTTGAACTTTTTATGAAGTACATGAACTATTTTTTAATGCATTTTTATTAGTTGTTATGTCATTAGTGCACTGTCGGCGGGAAGTGTACTCAAACGTATCTGTAATTGTTATGTTCGAATTTAATTTCTAGATTTCCCATCAACTTATGGATTTTCAACTCTTCGTATAATTTAGGACCATGTATATGAGCATTCACTATATTGGGTGGTTGCTTCAACTCTCTGTATGTGGTGCGGTTGCTCAACCCACTATACAATGCTCTCACCACAAGATATGTGGAGTAAGAAATTTCATATTTGAAATTAATTTATGATTATTTAGATTGTTAGATAGATAAAAAACCAAAGCAAACTATCCAATGCTCTCCTAAATCGGGCTCCACACTTTCCGTGTTCCTATGATCATACTAGCACGGTGGCAAATTTATGACAATTTCTTCTGGTTAAACCCTTTCACATGTATATTGTTTGGTTGCATGTAATTCATATGACGTACACAAAAAGAGTGCTAACACGAAGTAAATATTGTCTTTTTTCTGTATTTAAAGGCTAGTTTGGTTGTAATCTTGTTTGCTAACCTAGTCGGACACAACTGCTTAAGAGAGAAGTTCAATTGGATGACATGAACGAACGGGCAGTCGTTATGTTTAGAATATTCAAAAGATAATAATTGCAGAGGCAACCATCTCACTGGCACATGGATCAGTTCTGACTGGCTAGAGTAAGTCACCATGGACGACAACTTAACATGTGAAACCCTCATGGACAAAACTCCAACAACACAAATCATCGCTAGCAAGCTCGTGTGAGTAGATACATGCTTGTTTGGAAGATCCCATCTCTACTATTAAATAGGACTATGTGGTCATGATGGTATGTTGTGGTTTGGTTTGATTTTGTACGCTTGTTGCTTTCATGTTAATTATGGAGAGTATCATCCTTTGGACGGGAGAGTCACGTTAATTATGAAGAGTATCATTCTCTAGACGAGAGCATCACGTTACTTACGTAGAGTATCATTCTTTGGACGGGGATCACGTTAATTATTAAAGTATCATTGATCGTTGGATGGAAGGATCACGTTAATTATGGAGAGGAACATTATTTGGATGGGATGATCCCATTACTTATGGAGAGTATCATTCTTTGAACGGGAGGACCACATTAATTATTAAAAGTATCATCGAGTGTTGGGCGGGAGGATAACTAGAATATGTATGCCCCCGTTGCAATGCATGCGCAATTAGCTAGTCATATTAATGGCAAAGTACAAATGATCTAGAAGTTGAGAAATATATAATTAGATATTTCTCTATGAGGCTTAGAATAGATGGATGATATAGATCATTTTAGGTAGGGCCAGTCCTGCACCACAACAGGAAGGGAGCGCCGCCGACCGACCTATGTGCCTCAACCCAATTTACTTAGTGCCGCAATCTGGGTGCCTGTTAAACGCCGTGAGAGGTTTCTCTTGTCGTTTTTCTCGCATGTTTTTTCTTTCGTTTTTTTCTTTTTCAATATTTTCATTTTTTTTCATTTTTATAAAGCATGGACTTTCCAAAATATGTTAACTCTTTTCAGTGCATGAACCATTTTCCTCATGCATGAATATCTTTTCAAACACATGAACATTGTTAATTTAGCATGGTCATTTATTAAGCATGAGTTGAACATTTTTCTAATATATAAATAATTATTATTTGCGCAATATATATTTTTAAACTTTTATATTTTCAAACTTTTTTGGGGCACAAAAATGCTTTCATTGAATAAAAATACCTTTTCCAACATAGTAAAGAAAGTATTGGTGGCCCATGTGGTGGCCACATGCGATTTAAAGACTATTTGATAGTGTGGAATCTATGGAAGGCGCCGTCAACGTCATTTGGGTCGGCCCATTCGTGTGGCGACGTGGGCGAGGATTCAGTACTACTCACTAAAAACAGGTATAGCAACGCAGATGCGGCAATCTGTCAGGATCATCTGGAAAACTACATGGGTTCATCGTCAATCACCTACAGTGGTATAACGGATGCCCCTACTCTAGAAGCTCTTGCATGTCGCGAGCCGTTGGCTTTGGCGAAAGATCTGGACAAATCTTGTGTTCTAGTGTCTTCAAAGTGTGCTACGGTGATAAAAGACATGAAGCTGGTGATGGCGGGAGATATAGAGCTATTGTGAAGGAGATTCGAGATACTTCTCATGAGTTTGAGTCTGGTAATTTTTTGCATGAAAGTAGGACTAGAAACTTTGAGGTTGATAGTCTTGCAAAATTTTCTTTATCCTTAGGCATAGGAAGGCATGTGTGGTTTCTTCAACCGCATAACGTTGTAATGATTCCGTTAAACTTACACGAATAAAGAGTCATTATACCCCTAAAAACCTAAAAGCAGGTATAGCAACGACCGGGACGGACGCGTCTATGGCTCGCTTGACGTGAGATAGACGCATGCCTCGCCTGAACCATTGCAAGATTGGGTTAGTTCAGTAGCGTTCCTTTCTTCGCTTCGCTTTGTTCGTTCCCCGACAGTGCTATATCTCGCTTACTGCAATATGTAGGAACATCTCGCCTGTGCGCTTGGCTTAGTTGGCCGGCCTAATAGAGCGGTTTTGAGAAGGTTCTATAGTCTGACACACACCGGTTTTAGAACCTTTCACGCATGTTTTTTTTTTCGAGTTTTTCTTTATCAGTTTTTCAGTTTCTTTTCTTTGTGTTTTCTTTATTGGTTTCCATCGGTTTTCTTTTGGATTTTTAATATTTGTTTATTATTATTATTTTCTTATTTGAAATACAGTTTAACTTCATTTAAATGCATTCTGAACATTTTTCTTATTTAGGTTGAACATTTATTAGATACATGTAATACATTTTCCAAATAGACATTGAGAATTTTTTCAAATACATGTTGAAATTTGAAATATGGACATTGAACATTTTTAAACACACGTTTTATTTTTCTAAATATCATGAACATTATTTTATGTATTTAAGCATTTTTAATGGCACAATTTTTTATATGTTATTAAATAATTTCTAAAATTGGGCGAACAAATTTTTACATCTCATGACTATTTTTCAAATGTAATAAACAATTTTTTGAGCATTTTTATGTACATTTTTCTAAAATGTAACGATCTTATTTTTTAAACATGGGAATATTTTTGAAATGTGACAAAAATATTTTTGAATGGTACGAACATTTTTCAAGAAAATGTGTGAACAATTGTTTTCCACTACATGTTTTCTGAAATGTGCGGGGAACATTTAAAAAATGAAAGTAATTTTCGTTATATATATATATATATATATATATATATATATATATATATATATATATATATATATATATATATATATATATATATATATATATATATATAATATTTTGGAATATAAATAAAATTAAAAAAGGAAAATGAAAAAAATGAACAGAGCGAACTAACTAGACAAGTTTTTTGGAGGCAAACACACGCTTTATTAATCAACAACTTGAATGTTTATAGGTACTGTCACAGGATCATATGAAAGATCCAACCAAACATGACGACCAATACCCAACGAAGAAGCGTGTTTTGCTAAACTATGAGCCTCAAAATTAAAATGCTCACGTTCGTACATAAAAGGAAACCTAGTAAAAGAGCTCTTCGTCTCCTGTATCTTCTTGACAATTGCACCATAGGACCTATCGTTCCTTGATCAATGTCAGACACCACCATTTGATAGACAGACGCAATACTTATGTTTGATAGGTTTAGATCCGGAGCTAAGGCAAGACATTCCCTACGTGCCAGAACTTCCTTGCCGGATCGAAAAAATGAAAAGAACGAACTTACTAGACAAGTGAACGAAATGCACTTCTATACCTCGCTATTAGCGTACCAAACCATTGCCCACATTGCCTCACAGCTGGGCCGGCTCAAATAACGTTGATGGTAACGTTTCCATGGACGGGATAAGTGTGGTAACTAACAAAACCTAAGTAGCATGTATATCTTTAGTTAATAAAAAAAAGTTGTCTAAAAAATTAATAAAAAAGTTTATATACCACTAGGAGGATTATGTCCTTTTCCCCCATATTCTCTTGTTTCTTTCTACTCATAGTGGTACCAAATCAGCAACACTTATTTTGGCGGCGGTTACTGTTCTGGTGCGCTGGTCGTATGGGGCCTTAGCACGATGACTTTCCGACTGTCTACTACAACAAGTTTTGCCCGGCTCTGACGAGGGAGGGGCGATGACGGCGGCGCGCCTTCGGCTCGCTTCAGTGCTTGTAGTCGTCGCTAGGTGGTCTACGGATCTGGATGTAATTTTTATTATTTCTAGTGTTCGTTGTACTGTCATGATTGAAGATGAATAGACCGGAAGTTTCTCGTAAAAAAAATCAGCAACACTTATTTTGGGACGGAGGGAGTATTTCATTTTCTTTCTTTCTTTCTTTCTTCTCTTCCTTTCCGTTTATACTTTTTTACCCAACTTTTTAACATGGATTTGCCGACCAATGCTAACAGCTAGAGAAACTTAGTGTTTCTAGAGAATGTTTATATTAAAAAAATATAAGAACATTTATTTGTGCAAAATAAAACACCCAATGATTTCTTGTATTTGTTTGTGCAATATTTTCTGAAATATTGTTTTCTCCAATAAAAAGTACGAATTAGAAAACATTGTTCACATGTTTAGAAAAACAAATGTATACCTAAATGAAAAAAAACATGTATCACTGAAAAATGTTCCCTTATTATTTCTTAAATGTTCACATATGGCAAAAGAAAAGAGATTCATGTATATTAAATAAATGTACACAAGGTTTAAAAAAAATATTCACCAATGCTAAAATATTGTTCTATACTTGTAGCATTTTTGTATTTTTAAAACATATTTAAGAGAAGTTCAAATTGTATTTGAAAAATGCTCAACAAACATTTAAAAATGATCAAGATTTATTTTAATGGTTCTCATGCATGAAAAAACCTATGTGTGTGTTCGTTAGCTATTTATCCAGCAACGACGTGAGCGAGCTAGCTACAATGTTCTGATAAAAATATTGGACGTGTGTTTAAAAAAAAGTATTCATAGTGTATTCCAGGAATGTTTTCTGTTTTTCTTAATGTTCTTTTTGTATAAAAACGTTTGTCGTGTATTGCAAAAATATTATAAATGTATTAAAAAAAGTTCAACATGTGTTTCTGTATTTAGAAATATGTTCAGTGTGCGTGTATCAAAAAATTATTCAACTTGTATTTAAGACATCTTAACCATGTATTTTCATATTTGAATATTATTTAACGTGGATGGAAACATGCGTGACTTGCATTTAAATCGAGGATCGTGTCGGGTTTGATAAGGTCAACTTGTCCCACTCTGTCGCCCGTCTAGCTCCTGCCCATGAGTTTGATTCCAGGCCCATGCCCGAACCTGATGGGTAACCCAAATCGACCGGGCACCCATTGGGGTGTGAGCCTTTGTGTTTGCATGTTAATCTAGTTAACAAGTTGAGCAAGCAAGCTTCTGTGTTGACGGGTAAAAGACTTTATTTCTCAAATAATAGACATGTCGTTTACAAGAGAATGAGAAATAAAATCTGGAATCACAAATTCCCAAGAACTAGAGGATCTACTAATAAAAAAAATTCTTTGCTAACTCATCTGCCACTTGATTTGCCTCACGGTAGCAATGCTTGAAAGAAATGCTTCCGAACTCCAACGCTAGTTGTTTGCAATCAGCCACTATTGCCACATGAGGACCCAAATAATCCATGGAGTTCAAGGTGTCCACAGCAAATAAGCAATCTGATTCAACCTCGACTGAATTGCACCCGGCGCTAGCCGCTAGAAAAAGACCGTTCCTGATAGCAGTAAGTTCAGCAGCATCAACATCTTGTATATGTAGGATAAACCAATTTGCAGCAGCAATAAAATCTCCTTTGTCATCACGAGCTATGGCTCCAGAAGCACCTGACAAAGTATCTCCATGAAACAATGCGTCCCCATTTATTTTCACCACATCGTGACTTGGCTTCTTCCACATGCAATCATCCTTCCTGCTTGGCATTTTAGGTGATACCCACCTGATATAATTAGTCGCTAGGACCCTGATCGACAAAGCTGTCCTTTCTGGTGTTTGAACCTCAATACCCTTGACACGTTGACGACGTTGCCACCAGATGTACCATGCAGCGACGGCTACCAACTCGGCATTTGGGGTTTCAGCTGATCCATCCGGTAATTTCATCAGTATTTCCATGGTAATGGATTCGGATCTATCATCAACTACCGCCCTCTGTGTAGGGGAACGCGACAGAAAACAAAAAAATTCGGTACAGCGAGCACGCCCAGGATCACTATGGAGATGCATACAAGGTTTGATCTGATCATTACCGACTCGTAGCGCAGAGGAAGTAGAGTTGATGTTGATCGTCGGTGCAGATCCCTGCAGCTAGGATTTACAACCTCCCAACCGCGAGGATGTACTCCCTCGTCTGCCCCTCAGACAGTCCCTCGGACAGCCCTCCGGGAGGCGGTCAGACAGTCCCCCGGACGATGTCACGGACAGCCCTTCGGGAGGACCCTCGAACTCGGACAGTAACTCGGACAGCCCTTCGGGAGGACCCTCGAACTCGGACAGTAACTCGGACAGCCCTTCGGGAGGACCCTCGAACTCGGACAGTAACTCGGACAGCCCTTCGGGAGGACCCTCGAACTCGGACAATAACTCGGACAGCCCTTCGGGAGGACCCTCGAACAGCCCCTCGGGCAAATTGATCGAACCTACGACCTCTCTACGGGGTTGCACACGTACGGTGTCATCTATCCGGCAGGGCTTCGCCGTCCAGAACTAGTTCCCACCAGAACCTAGACAGTCTTTCGGCTCTACGAAACTATTTCGCTGGGAGGGAGAGAGAAAGCCAGATCATTGCATGACACTTGTATGTGAGAAAGAGTGTGTGAATGGAGAGCACCTCTCCACCTCTATTTTTAGGCCAAGCCAAAGGGGTAGAGGTCACTTGGAAATACCAAAATGCCCTCAAGGTGGCTTCTCCAAGAAGCCAATAGGAGAAAATACCAAAAAGTCCTCAAGGTGGCTTCTCCAAGAAGCCACCAAAAAGTTCTTTTCACTATTCATGAAAACATTTTCCGCGACCGTTAAATCTGAAAATATTTCTATAGGTCTTAGAACATTTCCAGTACCCACTAAAATAATTCTGGACGCGTTCCGAAACAATTCCGGATTAGTGATTTTCATCTGCGAAAAGCAACCAAAGCGGTTCCGACAGCTCCGGAACATTTCCGGTTTTTTTCTCCGGAAAAATCCCAGAAGTTCCCAGAACAATTCTGGCACCCTCCAAGAATTTCCAGGCGTGTGCCGAAACCAATTTGACTTAATGGTATACCCCGAAACAACTTTTCAGTTTTACCGAAACTATTCCGGTGTTCTCTCTCCGGAACTCTTCCGTTGTCTCCGAAACTTTTCCGGTGACTTTCTCTCAGACTCCCTGCCTAGTATTCAGCAGATAGATGACCCTTAAGCATGTGACCCTATAGATTCGGTGAAGTATAGACATGACCGGAACACTTTCCTATCAATGATCAACATCGGAGCCGTGGACACCCATATTGACCCCTATACCCACACGAATAAATATTCGAGTGAACCTCCAGTTGCCATGTGCTATTCCTGTTGCTTCGCGATATGTTACAAATACCCGAGGTGAGATTTATTGGCATCCTCGTGGATCAACAACTTGTCCACTATGCCAGTTACCTCGTTACCGGTTTTGTTCTCTTTTCTCGTTCCCGTGTTCCGGCATCCCTGTGATCAAATCACATTTGTGTCTGGCCAGACGATGGTGGATACCGTAACACAGAGAGGGCCCAAAGAATATCTCTACATCGTCGGAGGAGCAAATCCCAATCTTGAGCTATCAAGTACCTTGTCATACTTTCCCATGAACCCGTAAGCCGCCGTAATAGCCACCCATTTACGGATGACGTTTAACAAACCCCAAAGTTCATGAAGCAAGCATGAAGAAACTCGATACTCTCATGGTCTAAGGAATTATGCAAACGTTAACTATCTCTGTGTTATTAACCATTAACTTGTGACGATTGTATCTCATAGCATAACATCAAATCGGGTCGATTCAACACAAATGTTCTCCTAACATTTTATCCTCAAAGTTGCCGGCATAGTCATTCCCATGATCAGGGAAACAGAACCATCATGCAACACTTGAGCTAGTCTTAGAGGCCAGACTAGGAATACATTTTACCGTTTATTATCCCACACGTGCATATGAGTCTTCCTTCGAGCCTCGTGGTTATTGCAGACCCGAGAACCATATCAGTTATAGCACGGAATATAAACTTAATTAGGAACATGGGGATAAATAATAACATTTATTATTGCCTCTAGGGCATATCTCCTATAGACTCCCACTTGCACTAGAGTCAATAATCTAGTCAATGCTAATGCACTTTACACCTATGGCATACTGGTGTAAAATATGATTCGCATGTGGTATAGCCTGATGTCCAACGGATCTGACAACTTCAGCTCCGTGTGTATCTTTGCATGTCCTCGTGTTTTCACGCTTTCACAAAATTCATATTTTGTGTGGACTTGGCTTTGTATATATGTGAATCACTGGTCGAACCTTGATTCCTTAGACTGAGCTATGGAGCAACTATTTACAATAGTGTCCCATTGACCAAAGCCTTCTTGGAACCATACTAAGTTCATGAATGAACTATATGATTCAACATCTTCTTTGTCGCTTCTAAAGCGTCAACATACTTAGCCTTTGTTATAGAATTCACCACAGTATCCTGTTTAGAACAGTTCCAACTTACCGTGTCACCATATCGTGTATTACACAAAACCCTTAACTTAAATCGAAAATCGCATGGAGCATTGATGAAGACTGTATTGATGTAATTACTTACAATGAGCACTTCATAATCTCTGCTTGTGAGAAAACATGTCATCAGTGCTACTATAGTACTTAACGACATTTTTCACTGTTGTCCCATGATCAGTACTTTGATCACTTTGGTATCTATACTCGCAACAGCTTGGGAGTGTCGGACATATCTGGTTGTTTTACATACCATGGAATACATGATTAATCCAAACACAAAAGTGTGTGGAATCTCCAACATGTATTTTGCTCATCAGCGTTTAAGGACACCGAGTCTTGCAAAACTCTTTCCATGTGACTTCGGCAAGAATCACTCCTTGGCGTTCTTAAGCTAAACTGTTTTAGCATCTTCTCAATATGTATTTTGGCTTAGCCTACTAGGCAATTTTATCTCCATAGATAATTATGCCTAATGTCAAGGCTACCTAGCCGAAGCACTTCATGGAAAAACTATTTTCAATGAAGTCCTAATTCGTGTCAAGAAATTTATATTATTTCCAATCAACAATGTGTTAAGCACACAAGGTTTTTAGAAATATTATTATGCTCCCACTTACTTTCTTGCAACCACAAGCATCTTCGTTATCCATTGATGAAATCAAACTCTTTTGACTATTTCATCAAAAACGAAGATTCCAACTCCATTTTGCTCTCTTCTGTCCATCGCTGGAACTCTGAAGTTTGCATACTCATTAGCATCCTCTGGATCGACAAAATACTTTGGACTGTATCACATACAAGTCCTAGTTTGCATTTCCATTTTATGGAAATCCTTTTGGCATCCATGTTACATTCTCATGATTGAAATATGTATCAATTGCTAATTTAACCCGAACCGACTTTAAGCATCGCTACGGAGAGACAATCTCGCCGTAGTTAATTCCTTGAATTTGTTATAAGCAACAAGTCGAGCTTTATGGATAAAACATTTTTATCCGTATCAGTTTATAGTTCCATAAATATTCGTTAGACTCTAAGTCTTCTGAAAGGTGTATCAAGATTTTAATCTCGAATCATTTATATGGAAACTATCTCAGATTGTATTGGCATTTAGCCAATTCCGGAGTTAGGGCCCATCAACGCTTCCTTGTGTATCGTAGATATACTGTTGTCTAACAACAATATCTCGTTTGCGCACCTGAGAGGTTTGCACGAGTTTTGCCTACGTGGTTGAGCTGCAAGTTCGACCGAAGTCCATACATCTCATGTAGAGGCTTCTGTATTAGTCGCAGTAGGAAACTCTGGAATCACTTCCAAGGTTTCTTTCCTTTGATCTGATGACGAAGATACTGTTATCTCGTCGAGTTGCACTGTCCTCCCACTCACCCTTTTGAAAGAACCATTTTCTTCAAAATCATACCGTTCTTTGTGGCAAAACCTTTTGCCTCGGTATAGTGGTGGGGAAATACCCAATTAACTTGGGATAACCTACAAAGTAGCACTTGTCTGATTAGGAATAGGTTTGTAAACATTTTACACAAGCCCCATATTCCAAATGTTAAGAAAAGATATAACATGGTTGGGTGTATCATACCATGGCATCATTTCAACAGATCTGATGGCGCTCTTTTCAGTGTAAAAGCCACAATCTCTAAAGCATTACTTTAAAAGGGATAATGTAAAATTGATTTATATCATCTTTGATCTTACCATGTCATAAATGGTTTGATTACATCTTCACAGACATCCCACTCACAGTGGTGTTCCGGGAGGTGTAAGTTATGAAACTCCTTTTACAACTCATTGGACATTCGCTAAACTTGTAACTCAAAAATTCCTTTCTGCAATCTAGTTTGCAAAAACATAATCTTTCTTGTTACAATAATTTCTACTTCATGTTGAAAACCTTTCGAATGATTTCAAAAGATCCAGACTTATGTCTCATCAAGTAAATATCCATATATCTACTTGAGTCATTTCTGAAGATAGACAAATCCACTACTAGCAACAACATTTATCGGACTACATACATCAAAATGTATGATCACCAATAAGTTTGTTGCTCGTTCCTTATGGCCTGTGAACGGTATTTTAGTCACTTGTTAGGACCGAGAGTATATCGACCAGAGGGGGGTGTGAATGGGAGATTCAAAAATTCTTGCGAAAGTTTTGAACTGATCCCAATCACAGCAGCGGAAAATATGGTTCGGTAGAGTAACACTTGAATGAGCTTGCTATATAGTGATATATCTATCGAAATTTTAAATCAGTTATCATTCGAACACAAGTTTGACAGATACGAAGGTAAAGCAGTACACGAACAGATCCAGCAGCACAAGGAAAAACAATGTATGGACTATGATGGAAATGCACAGATATTGATAGCAAGATAAAGATTCGGCAGTGAAAGAAATTATGCAGTCATACAGAGATACGAGGAGAATAAAACTAGCATGAGATGATGGAAAAGCAAAGAACGATGAGAATGAGGTAGACAATTTGATAAACTAAGATTGATCAGATATAACTATCGGCACCAAGCACGAATGTAAACTGCTGAAGGAAATGCAGTAATGTAAAGCGAAGCAGTGGTGCTCGATGGCGACAGGAGAATTTGGTAGACCAGTTCGCCCTTCTGCCAAAGGACTACGTCTGGTTGGAGGGGTTGTGATTTAACACAGAGGATAAACTCTCCTCGCCCTATTCTCCTTCAACTCGGAGCTGATCAGACTCCAGTTGATTTCACTCATGGTAGATACTTGTCGGCGATCTCCAAACCTTCGACAGACTTCTTCGCGAACCACAATGACTCTTGGTTGCTGAAGATCTTGCTCGGTGAAGACAATTACTCTTCGACACTCGAGCCGACACCTATCCGTCTAGAGAGTGCGCAGCTCTCAAGAGTAATAGGTACAAGAACTCTAACTCAGAACTACTGTGATGCTCAACCACTGTCTAAGTTTTGGCTCTTGATTTTTCTCTTGGTGGATCTTAAACTCAAATCACTCGGAGAGGGGTTGCTCAATCAATCTTCTCAGAAATCTTAAGCGGAGCAGCCAACGGGCAACGTTGGAGCGGGGTGGCTATTTATAGCCGCAGCCTTCCCTGATGGGAAATGACCAAATTGGACATGTGGAGCAGCCAATGGCCGAACGACACGAGTCCAACGGTCGGAATTGAGCACAACGGTAACATTACGTGTGGAGCAAGTAATGCTAACTCCTCAGTTCGAAAGATATCTCCTACAGCAACGAAGAACAACGTCTTCTGCTGGCAGGTAATCATTCGAAGCATAAAGAGATTTCTCTCAGTCTCGCATAGGTTTGGGCTAAGCATCACATCGGATCTAAGCTTAGATAACCTATACCCCTCTTAATAGAACAGAGGTCCTATGACTCAAATGAATGAAAGAGGAACAACGAAAAGAATGCTACGTCTTCACTTCGTCTTCATCTTCCATCGCTGCAGTCAATTTCTTCGGACAGAAACACCGAACCAATTTCTTCACGTCAGCAATAAATTTTTGAGGGGTCAACTCCTTCACTTCATTCTTCTCGTCTACAAGTCTTCACAAGATGTAGCTCGTACTTCACTGTAGCACAGATATTCTTCGGTGAAGTTCCTCGAACTGTACGCCGGAGACAGCATTCTCTTCGGTACGACATGGACTATTTCTCTCTGTATGCACTAGCAAACAAATCAGTCCATACCTGTTTCTGTCAACAATCTCCAAAACATACGAGGGCAAGTATTGCACCAACAATCTCCCCCTTTTTGGACTATTGTTGACAAAACAGAACACATCGAGATAGATAACAGAATGAAATGAAGTGTGATAAACGAGAGGTAAATACGAGGATAAAATATGCTCCCCCTGAAGATATGCATCATACTGATTAGAGTGAGCATAGGAGATAATGCGGAGGGTAGCGAGATGAATCTTCGTATGAGTGTCATTTGCAGATGGTTTCATTCGTAGTTTTATCCAATGCACTCGACGGTGTCTGAGGTATTTCCTGCCACACACAACCTTTGACATGGATTAGTTAGATAGCGGAGATAATTTGAAAAGGGTTGTGGCAAAGGATACTCCATGAAGATTTTCTCAGAACACAGTTTAATTCCACACGAGATATCGATTTCCTGCAAATTAGATGTACGAGGAATAATCAGAGCAAAGGAAAGCAAAGGAGTCACAAGTATATTGCTCGGAGTGGATATGCTTCAGACTATGTTTTCTCTGAAGCGACTTTACTTCTCCTGCATCGTTAGATAGTGAATGATAGACATATGTAGTAATTTCCCTCTTTTCGAGAGACATGAATTTCAATTCTCCTTGAAGGGCTTTCACTTAACCTTGCACGAAAGATAAATATCGAGGATAATCATTGCAAGGAAGTAAGCATTCGATAGCACCTGCAACCAAATAACGATACGATAGCAACTATAGCATTGCAGGGGTTATTAACGGTACATGACAACGCAGTGTGCCATCACCACAGACGGTGAGATTAAGTTTCACGACCAAAAGTTCAACGACCAAAAGCAAATTGTTCAAAAGAAGAGCAAATGGCGAATGGAAACGCCCGGCAAATAACCCGCTTATCTATCTCTCGATGTTCTTCTCCCCCTTTTTGTCAACAAGTGTCAAAAAGGATAGAGAATGCATGCGAGGAACTACTCGTCCGAAGAATCCCCAGAACTTGAGCAGTTCGGCGAAGCAGAACGAGCAGTGGTTGAAGCCGAGGTAGGAGTCGGAGACGCAGCACGGGCTTCGGGATCAGCTTCGGGAGTAGCAGAGCGAGGTGCATCTGGCTTGTAAATGAAGGTGCCTGCTGTGTCTTCGAGTTCATCATCGGGTTCAACAAACAGCAGGTCGGTGGAGGCAGAACGCTGAGGAAGCACGGGAGTTTGTCTTCGGATGCGAGGAACTTCAAACAACTCTAGATGATCATAATCTTTCTCGATTCCTTTGGCAGACAGTTGTTTGCGAGAGTAATGCTTCCACAGAAGGGTCCACGATCGCTTCTTCTGTTCTTTCTCATAGAGCAGGGCTTGACGAGCATAACTGTGAAGCAGATTGATCTCAGTCATCATTTCCACTTTCTCTTTGCGATCGAGCTTAATGTGACTCTCCAGGGCTTGCTGAGTGCAAAGACAAATCTCGTATAGTGAGGGATTTTCTTCACGAGGGATTTCAACTTTGACTTTCTTGACCTTTGGAGCTCTAGTAGAGGCAGAAGCAGTGGCATCAATAGGTGTCTTCCCTTTGCCGATGTCCTTCACAGTTCGGAGAGTGTCTCGGACTGGTGGCATAAAAACTTTCGGGACATATGGGCAGAAGAACTTTTTCTTGAGAAGCTGTTCAATGGCGAACATGACCCATGGTGCATATGGCTTCAAGACTTGAGGGCTATCAGCTGCATAGGCCAAGTTGCGAATAAGAAGATCTGGAATATCAAATCGAACGCCATGAGCTATAGCTTGAAGAGCATTTGCTATGATCCCATGAATGGTTTCGGGCCTGTTTGTTGGCGTGAGAGAGTTGCACAGGATATAGAACAAAACTTTGTTCTCATAGGCCAGATCCTTAGGATTTGCCTCGGTACATTCATCTCCTACAAGTTTGGGGTCCATCAGCATATGAAGTTCAACTTCGGATACATCCTAGAAGTGCAGTCTATGTTCACGTGAGGCGTCAAATTTGCATCGAGGAAGATTCAACAGAGCCAAAAACTGGTCAGCTGAGCATTTGATCTTTTCTTCCTCGGTCATCCATTCAAGAATCCAAGTACTGCTGTCATTAAGGTCCCCTAAGATATAAAGAGTGGCATAGAACTGAAGGACAACTTCACGGTTCCAGCCATGATTGAAACGAAGAAAACTCTTCAGGAAGACCTGTTCAATCTGCTCGATGGTGTGATGGAAGCAAGGTAAGCTTTCGAGCTCAGCGAAATCCAGAATTCTGTGCTTGAATATGCGATTTTTTCTATATAGAATGCGAGCATAATACACTGCTTGTTCCTTTGTCTAGAATCTCAGGGACATGGATGTTCTTTCACCATCATATGGGCTGGTCCCAAAGAATGCAAGTTTCGAACGATGAAACTGCTCATTGAAAGCTGGGCCATTCGGGCCATCATCGACAGGAAACAACGGGAAGGTTTCCAATGGGTTGCTCAGCGGTTCTTCATCGGCCATAGACTGGGTTCGAACATCATCAGGCGCAGGCACGCCTCCTCAATTGGTTTGAGAGGAGCATGATGCTTCCTAGATTTGTCTCGTGCAGACTGCTTCGAGGAACTTGACAGACTGCTATTCTTGCTCGCCGGAACTCCTTCAGCATCTTTCTGAATTTCAGGCACAAGGGCCTTTTCTTTCCTTGCACTTTCATCGGCGGGAGGCACGACAACTTCTTTCTCGGGTGTTTGAGTCACAACTGGTGGGGCAGTTTCTTCTCGTGCCATCGGCTCATCAGATTTCTTTTCTTCCTCTACCAACTATGGTGCAGTGGTAAGAGGAGCAGGATCAACTTCCATCTGGGTAGGGGTACCATATGATGAGATCGGGGGTGTTTTCTCTCGGGAAGCATTGAGCTCCCCCACAATCTTGTCATTTTCCTCCTTATTTGGTTCGGAGGGCTCTGCTTGCAATTTTCTCGGCGGCGATGAATCTGGCTTCTCAACTTCAATCTCCTCATCAACTTCGTCAACTGGAGATTTCTATTTGGGAGGTGCATTTTCCTCTTCAGTCCTTTCCAGAAATATATCAACAACTTCTTGTTGCTCATGGGCCACTGGTGCAGGAATGATAACCTCTTCGGCACCAACTTGTTGCATGAGTTCATCCTCGAGAGGTGGAGATGGAGGAACCTGTTGTAAAGGTACATGGGAATCCAGTGGAGCAGGATCAGTAGTGACATTCTGAAGACGGCGGTTTTGTTGGATTTTGGCTTGCTTCCTCTCGCCCTAGCCTTCTGTCGTTTTTCTTCCTGAATTCTTCTTCGAGCGAGATCTGCCTTGCTCTTAATCTCCTCATTTCTTCTGTCACATAGCTGAGACACATCCATGTGCAAGCATGAGTGCCACTCAATTTTCTCATTTCTCAAGGCACTGAGGGCCTTGGTGAGTTCAACAATATCCTTGTTCATCTTTTTCCTTTTTGCTTCAGTCTTGGCTTCAGTTCTCATTTGCTCGACCTGTTGCTTGTTTTTGACTGCTTTGTTAAGCTTCTTGGAGATTTTTCTCAGCTCAATGAAATGCTTCGTTACCAATTCGGTAACATCATCGGGCAGTCCCAGATCGCACACCTCATTAGCATTTGCATCATAAGCTGCACTGTCAATCACATCGATCATGAAGTTGAAATCATACTTCTGTTCCTCTGTGGGAGCAGGAACAGTGAGCTTGGTCTTCTTGGCAGCCACATCTGCTTGTTCTTCAGACTGCAGCTTTCTCTTCGCTGCCGTGCTAGACAAAGTTTTCGGAGCCATAGACCCCGAAGGTTTATCAGTGAGTGAAATGGGTGCACGCCTGGGTTATTTCCTCGGAGATGTCAACGCTTTCACTGGCGAGGGAGTCTTGGATGGCTTGTTGAGGATGGTGAGACGATCATACAGTGGGATTTCATCAGGGGTGTCATCTTTGGACGACTCATCAGACGAGCCGAAAACTGCCTTCTTGGTTCTCTTGGTGAGGGTTTTCTTTTGAGGTGCACGAGGGGAAACCGATTTCTCAGATTTTCTTTCCTTTGAGACTGATGCACGTTCCTTCTTCTTCAGTACATCTTGCTGAGTCAGCGCGACGTTTTTCGCTTCAACTTGGTTTTTCTTAGCTTCTCTAGCTTCGCGCTTGGCTTTAGCCTTCGCCCTCTTAGCCACTTCCTCGGGGAAATCAGCGATAGTTTTTAGGGAATCTTTGTGAGCATTTGGAGGCGGTGGTGGTCTGACTTTTTCGTCATCGGGGCCAATGTAGTTCTCTGCAATGCAGTCATTCCACGGCGGTGTGAAGGCAAACAAGATCTGGTACTTCTCGCGAACATTTTCATATCGATACCATTTGCTCGCCCAGTGGCGGCGAATCCTTTGGAGCATGTTGTTGCGATCTGTTGCTGATTCTCCTTCAGGAGGAGTTCTGTAACTTTCAGGATCAGACATCTCTGCAGTTGTGTTCTTTTCTCTGCCACGGCCGCTCTTTTTGGGATTTCCATCAGAGAAGATGGTTAGAGCGTTAGTGACCAGTTCATCCTCGGGCTGACTGTGAGCAGAGGGAATTTCTTCAGAATCTTCTTCGGACACAGATTCTTGTCTCTTTTTCGGAGCCTTGGGAGGCTTCGAGGATTTACCTCCTCCAGTCAATCTCATTCGTTCAGACCTTGGTGGAAGCTGAGGCAAATATCCTTCAGAATCTGAATGCTCTACAGAACTCTGCGACATGACCAACCTGTGAAATAGAATAGATGCGAGGGAAAAAGAGGTAGGGTCATAAGCATGCACAGATAACTTTTGAGCGAAAATCATTTTGTAGAAGACGGACAGGGAACTCATGGTAAAATAGAAAGATGTCATCGATAGATTTCACAATCTAGCCACAGACAAATCCAACGCAGGTTGATAGCTATCTAATCTTTCGGATAAATACACATGAACCTTAGATGAGGAAAACCAGTACGAGGAAGATCTACAAACCGTACCAGTTGACTCTTAGTGATTCCTAAAGATCTACCGCAGTAAAATAAATCGAGGAAAATAGCATCGGTAAGAACTGCCCTATGAACTGAGAGAGGGAGAGGAGCAGTTCCGGATCTAAGCGCCCTAACTTGGCAACTTAGATCAACTACGGCAATGCGGGAGGATGGATTACCGCACGGGCGTGATCAGCTGCGACGAGACTTCACCGGAGTTTCACGGCGGAGCTTCTCGCCGGAGTTGCTTCGAGCTCAGGCTCGGTTGATGGAGAAACGAGGGTTTGCGCGGATGAGGAAGAAGACGCGATGAGGGGTATTTATAGCAGGAGAGCAGAACCACCTCTCCGAAATCTACGGCCCACAGTTTCGGGACGCTCCGCATTCGACGGACACGATCACGATCGTGGGGATCGTGGGCACGTGGCAACCGTTTTCTGCGGTAAACTCGGGAAGAGAGCGGGGAAACGAAAGGTTTGAGGGGCGGAACGCCAAAAGTGGATAAAGGTTTGAAGTAGATTTCTTTCGCGACCAAGGACGTCGGAGAGAGATCTTCTTCCGGTCAATTTGCATGCTTACGATGGACAACATAGATTTAGAAGAGAAAGAATAGAGGGATAAAAGGTGGAGAAAAGGGTCTGAAACAAAACACTTAGCCAAACGAGAAGAAACACCAGAAGAGGAGCTATGAGTGAGTTGTTCATCGGACGAAACACAAAACGCGGCAATTCGAAGACAATCAACAAACAGAGAATAAATAACACAAACTGAACCAGTACCAACAATATAGCTCTCAGGGCAAAGGTTAATCGAGAAGAATCCCTAAGAAGGTTCCTGCAGAAAGGGTTAGTTCTTTCTCGCAACCCACACTTGTGTGGGCAGCGCAGTCCTCATTTGTCTTGACTGAGCAAAGATGTTTCTTCGTTGATTTCCGTAGTTCACCTGTGCATCTCGAGAGTAAATCGTATGAGTAAGCATTGAAATTGTTCCCATAGACATGAGCATAATGATTCGAGGAGATACGCATGTACTCCTTTTGTTGAAAGTTTGACTGATATCTGTTCGAAGAAGTTGCACTGCCATACTGTGAGGAATTATAATTTCCTCGAGGAGAGTTACTCTGCATATTCAGGTTAGCAGTGACAGATAAAATTTCAATGGTGCACTTCTTCACCCAGATTTGCTTCTTGGGTGAACTTGACCTGCAATTAGTCCCAACATACCGAGCGAAAACCTTACCATTCTGTTGTTTGAAGAGTTTGTAGTTTGAGTCATTAGACTAGTCAGAAACAACAGGAAGGGGAGTGTCATATCCATTCAGGATCACAGGTTCGAGAGTTTTGCTCTTAGCTAGAACCCAACTTGTTCGAGGATATTGCTCGAGAGTCCAGTAGGTTCCATCAACGTTGAGTTTCCTTTCGAAACCCAATCCTTCCTTTCGAGGATTTTTGTGCAGTATTGACTTCTTGAGCACATCACATAGTATTTGATGCCCTTTGAGGCTCTTTAGCATTCCTGTCTCAAGTAAGTTCTTTAGCCTGCAATTTTCATCAGAGATAGCAACAAGTTCCTCGGGAGAGGGGTTAGGAATATCATTTGAAGTGGTTGCAGTATTCTCGATGATAGCGTTGGATATTTCAGCATTTGCATCAACATTGCTACGTTCTAGGCATTTTAAGTAAGAAGGCACAAAGTCAACAGGAAGGTTGTTAGATTGCTCGGCGAAGAGAGAAGATTTTTCTTTCGCAAGTACGTTATAAGACTCTTTCAGTGACTCGAGTTCTTGATTCCTGCTAAGGAGTTCATCTGATAAACTCTCGTAGTCGACTGTAAGAGAATCATATCGTTTGGAAAGAACATCAATTGTTGAAGAAAAAGCATCATGCTTTTCAGTCAACTCTTGATTTTTCTCCATCTCTTCGACCAGTAATCCTTCGGTTTTCCTGAGATTCATCTCAAGTCTTTCAAGCTCATCATGTTGAGATTTTGCAATCTTAACAAGTTTAGCATAGGCAATGTATTCAGAAGAATAATCAGTCATTGATTTTCGGTGTTTCTCTGATACCTGATCCTTTGAGGTTTTTGCCATGAGACAGAATGCAACAGGTTCATCATCACTTGAAGCATTATCATCAGTGCCTGATTCGAGAAACTTCTCGGAAGATTCATGGGCGACGAATGCATTTCCTCTTCCTCGGCTTCTGTAAACTTCTTCGTCTTCTGATTCGGATTCAGATGTTTCATCTTCAGAATCCATATTTTCTTCATATTAGACTCAATGGTTGCTCTCATATGTACGTCAGTGACTGGTCTCGTCGAAGATGATGCGGCAGATTCATTTTTCTTCGGGAGCTTAGTATGACGATCCACTTGAGTGAATCCAGAGCAGTGAAGATAAATCCATCTGCTGCTAGGTTTTTCATCTTGCTCCCAGCAAGGACAGTCTGCAATGTAGTGACTGAGTTGTTTGCTCTTGAAGCACTTAATTTCTTTCGGAGGTAATTTTCTTGAAGATTCAGGCAAGTCAACTTCGTCGTCATTTGTGAGACACAGATTTTGTCTTCTGAGATCACCAAGCCTTTCCATAAGCATTTCGAGTTCACGTGTGGTAGAGTGTTGATTCTCGACATCTTCCTCTTGTGAACTTTCATAGTGTGAAAGAATTTCCTCTTCGCTTTTCGAAGAAGATTCTTGATGCCCATTTTCGAGTTCCATCTTTTCTTCATGAATAGACAACAACGTCATGACCTTGACATAGTGAAGTTCTTCATAGTCTGGTCTTAGCTTGATTTCAGCCACGATTGGATCGAAGGTTGCATCAAGAGCACTCAGTAGTTTGTTGACCACATCTCTATCGGTGATATCTGTTACTCCTCGTTGATGGAGTCTTTGAACAATATTTGTCAACTGATCGGTGAGTTCCATAGCACTTTCCCTACGAAGACTTCTGAAACCAGTGAACATGGCACGAAGCATTTCTGTGTGTTGATCTGTTCTGGCAATGGATTCTTCATGAACATCCTTGATAGCATCCCAGAGTTGCTTTGCAGATTCAAGCTTTCAGAACCGAATGGAAATGTCTTTTGAGATACTGTCACAGATGATATCTTTTGCTTGAGCATTCAATCGCATTCTAGCTTTGTCATCGGAAGTGGGAGCACCAGGGTGCTGAACAGTGTATCCATTTTTCACAATCTGCCAAAGTTCAATGTTGATGGCTTGAAGTCTGATTTTCATTCGCTCTTTCCAATAGACATAATCATTTCCATCGAAGATAGGAAACCTTTCAGAGTGCGAGGATCTACCTGCATACGACATACTCAAAACTCCAAGGTTGTTAGACCTTTAATAGACAGAGACGGGGAGAACCTTGCTCTGATACCAATTGTTAGGACCGAGAGTATATCGACCAGAGGGGGGGGGGTGAATAGGAGATTCAAAAATACTTGCGAAAGTTTTGAACTGATCCCAATCACAGCAGCGGAAAATATGGTTCGGTAGAGTAACACTTGAATGAGCTTGCTATATAGTGATATATCTATCGAAATTTTAAATCAGTTATCATTCGAACACAAGTTCGACAGATATGAAGGTAAAGCAGTACACGAACAGATCCAGCAGCACGAGGAAAAACAATGTATGGACTATGATGGAAATGCACAGATATTGATAGCAAGATAAAGATTCGGCAGTGAAAGAAATTATACAGTCATACAGAGATACGAGGAGAATTAAACTAGCCTGAGATGATGGAAAAGCAAAGAACGATGAGATTGAGGTAGACAATTTGATAAACTAAGATTGATCAGATATAACTATTGGCACCAAGCACGAATGTAAACTGCTGAAGGAAATGCAGTAATGTAAAGCGAAGCAGTGGTGCTCGATGGCGACAGGAGAATTTGGTAGACCAGTTCGCCCTTCTGCCAAAGGACTACGTCTGGTTGGAGGGGTTATGATTTAACACAGAGGATAAACTCTCCTCGCCCTATTCTCCTTCAACTCGGAGCTGATCAGACTCCAGTTGATTTCACTCATGGTAGATACTTGTCGGCGATCTCCAAACCTTCGACAGACTTCTTCGCGAACCACAATGACTCTTGGTTGCTGAAGATCTTGCTCAGTGAAGACAATTACTCTTCGACACTCGAGCCGACACCTATCTGTCTAGAGAGTGCGCAGCTCTCAAGAGTAATAGGTACAAGAACTCTAACTTAGAACTACTGTGATGCTCAACCACTGTCTAAGTTTCGGCTCTTGATTTTTCTCTCGGTGGATCTTAAACTCAAATCACTCAGAGAGGGGTTGCTCAATCAATCTTCTCAGAAATCTTAAGCGGAGCAGCCAACGGGCAACGTTGGAGTGGGGTGGCTATTTATAGCCGCAGCCTTCCCTGATGGGAAATGACCAAATTGGACATGTGGAGCAGCCAATGGCCGAACGACACGAGTCCAACGGTTGGAATTGAGCACAACGGTAACATTACGTGCGGAGCAAGTAATGCTAACTCCTCAGTTCGAAAGATATCTCCTACAGCAACGAAGAACAACGTCTTCTGCTGGCATGTAATCATTCGAAGCATAAAGAGATTTCTCTCAGTCTCGCATAGGTTTGGGCTAAGCATCACAGCGGATCTAAGCTTCGAGAACCTATACCCCTCTTAATAGAACGGAGGTCCTATGACTCAAATGAACGAAAGAGGAACAACGAAAAGAATGCTACGTCTTCACTTCGTCTTCATCTTCCATCGCTGTAGTCAATTTCTTCGGACAGAAACACCGAACCAATTGCTTCACGTCAGCAATAAATTTTCGAGGGGTCAACTCCTTCACTTCATTCTTCTCGTCTACAAGTCTTCACAAGATGTAGCTCGTACTTCACTATAGCACAGATATTCTTCGGTGAAGTTCCTCGAACTGTATGCTGGAGACAACATTCTCTTCGGTACTGCATGGACTATTTCTCTCTGTATGCACTAGCAAACAAATCAGTCCATACCTGTTTCTGTCAACAATCTCCAAAACATACGAGGGCAAGTATTGCACCAACATCACTTCACTTTTCGGACGAAAGTTGCAAGTGTCAGATGATTCATAATCAAATGACTTCAAAATCCATCATAATGGAATTTCTCCATGCGGGTTTCTCCAATGTGACCAAATGCAGTGCCACACATATGTGGTATTCTTTTAGTCTTGCGACATTTAGCGTCAGTGTTATGGATGTATCATATTATCATCAATATTCATAACATACGTCCCATCCATGATGGAAGTATGGCCCTTATGTTATTCATAATACTGAACAACAATTGTTCTTTTATGAGCAACACTCTTGCAACAAACATTATGTAAATGGGCTAGAGTGTATATAACTCTAAAATGAATTATGAAAGTAAATACAGAGGTAATGTATTATTATCAATATTCATAACATATGTCTCATTCACAATGAAAGTATGGCCCTTATGTTATTCATAACACCTAACATCAAAAGTTCTCTTATGAACAACCTTCTTGCAAGATACCTTATGCAATGGGCTAGAGTGTATGAAACTCTAAAAATGAATTATGAAAATAAATACATAGGTAATACACCGATGGAAGGTATAGTAACATTTACTATGTTCCCAACGCATATCTAAACCTCACTACCGGCAAGTCTTTTAGGCCATAGTAGTTCTTGCATCGAGTCGCAACAGAATGCAATCGAGCGGGTATCTCTGTGATCAACTCACAATACCCAAGAATCAGTGATTAACATGTTTAATCATAATTCCCAAGAACTATTTCTTTGACCAGCCTTCCATACATCTATAACTCGTATGACATTCATACATGAACTGGATATTCCAGTCTTCTCTCTTTTTGCCTTTATACTTCTAACAGTTTTAACTTTTAGTATTTCTCCTACTCTCAGAAAAAGCACCCAACTTTAAGAGTGGCGTCAGCCCTGGACTTCCTAGGCGTGTGAGTCACACTAACACCCTTTGGACATATCCTTTCTCTTTAAGTTGTTGTTTTATTCACCTTCATCATATGACAGGCGTTCTTCTGGATCCCTCTCTTATCAGTTAAATGCATAGTAAACACTTTACTAATATTTTGCAAAACAAACATTGCTTTGGATATCCCATATGTTCTAGCCTTTGTTTGTATCTGAAACTAATTTTCAGTTCCATGAATATCACATAGTTATCCCAAACTTTTGAAGTTCGGGTCTCATGGAAGCAAACATATTGCACTTGACCGTAACGGAATTCTAGCTTTTGGATCGAAGGACGAGAGTCACATCATCCATAGCATTAGCGGGAGAATACCAAAAGCATGCGATAGGACAAGTCCTTCTTGGCACTCTTGAGGACAATCCTCACATTACGTTACCAACCGTAAAGTTTAACCAGATAAATAAAGCTTATTCAATTTTAACAGGGAAGGTGGAAACGCGAGTCATTCTTCTATAACTATTATGCATATAACACTTAGACAGTTTCCATAATTAATTGCACTAAGAATTAAACAAGTTAATTCTTCAATGCGCTCCCACTCAAATCAATATCTCTCATAATTGATTGTGAGTGATACAAGACTCATATTACAATTCAACGCCAAGGATGCATCCATCTCAAGTGACGAGAATTGCAATCGGTAGGCCAACTTGCCAATCACATCTCTATGTGACTCTTGTTGATCTTTCGATGGGCGTGTTCCGAGCTCAGGACGATCAAGCTAGAACGTCAAGACAACCAAGTGATCTCGTTGCGAGGTCTTAACTCACCCGCCTCACCCTTCTCTAATCGTTCGTACCCATGCATCCATGTGATACCCCGAAGAGATAGGTGCCGTGACGGTGCCACACTTATGAGAACACTAACTACTTGATATTTTTAGTGAGAGATCACCCTAATAAAAAGCGACTACCGTGCAATCAAGAAGGGTGCATCAAAGGGACAAACATCTCAGGCAATTCATAATAGCATGATATGGTATAGCCCTTTCTGACGGAGAAGTCTTTAATTTCTTCGTCTTCGGCATTCGCGTCGATGTTCACCTTCGCGAAGATTGCCACCACCTTGTCGATGCACCAGATAATATTGCTATCTCTATAGCTAATAAAATAAGTGCATTACTTAAGGTTGACACGCAGGTCATTAAAGTGACAATCATATGGCTCCAGCTATCATGCCGAATCATGACACGCAGGTCATGTTAATTTACATTATATAGTCATCTCATACATAATCAAATTAATATGAGAACGGCTATACCACATCACATGCACAGTCATCCTGCAAAACCAAGTTAGACGCCTCTAATCGGTTTATGCAAAATTTTATTTTACGTGGCTTCTAAGGTTTCGAAACAAACCGAAGCTACCAACGTTCATCATCAAGCATGATTATCCAAGTCGCTAGATGAACATTGCGGGGTGTATGAAACACGAGATAATAAAATCTCAAGCCCCATACTGAACTTCGTCATATGCATGACCCCCGTGTAGATCATGTCTGCATTGCCCTTTCGTCTGCGAAATTTCATCTTTCTTTTAACTATGGTGGAATTCAATGAACTGGTAGCACTTCATTGATCAATCAGGATCGCGGATTGCCAGAAAATTGAAACTCCACCATGCCGTTATCAAGATCAGAAATGCGCAAATTTCAAGGAAGCAACAAGAACATCGGGTAACAGATTTCATCTGCTACCCGCACAAATAATTTTCAGCAATAGAACTCATCTACTACAAATTATATTGTGCAATACCCATACATCTCTATGTATTCTAGATCGTAACCTGCATCTACGCATAGCACGGCTCATGATGCCACTGTAGGGGAACGCGACAGAAAACAAAAAATTTCGGTACAGCTAGCACGCCCAGGATCACTATGGAGATGCATACAAGGTTTGATCTGATCGTTACCGACTCGTAGCGCAGCGGAAGTAGAGTCGATGTTGATCGTCGGTGCAGATCCCCGCAGCTAGGATTTCCAACCTCCCAACCGCGAGGATGTACTCCCTCGTCTGCCCCTCGGACAGCCCTCCGGGAGGCGCTCGAACAGTACCCCAGACGATGTCACGGACAGCCCTTCGGGAGGACCCTCGAACTCGGACAGTAACTCGGACAGCCCTTCGGGAGGACCCTGTAACAGTCCCTCGGGCAAAAAGATAGAACCTACGACCTCTCTACGGGGTTGCACACGTACGGTGTCATCTATCCGGCAGGGCTTCGCCGTCCAGAACTACTTCCCACCGGAACCTAGACAGCCTTTCGGCTCTACGAAACTATTTCGCTGGGAGGGAGAGAGAAAGCCAGATCATTGCATGGCACTTGTATGTGAGAAAGAGTGTGTGAATGGAGAGCACCTCTCCACCTCTTTTTATAGGCCAAGCCCAAGGGGTAGAGTTCACTTGGAAATACCAAAATGCCCTCAAGGTGGCTTCTCCAAGAAGCCAATAGGGGAAAAATACCAGAAAGCCCTCAAGGTGGCTTCTCCAAGAAGCCACCAAAAAGTGCTTTTCACTATTCATGAAAACATTTTTCCGCGACCGTTAAATCCGGAAATATTTCTATAGGTCTTAGAACATTTCCAGTACCCACTAAAATAATTCTAGACGCGTTCCAAAACAATTCCGGATTAGTGATTTTCATCTGCGAAAAGCAACCAAAGCGGTTCCGGCAGCTCCGGAACATTTCCGGGTTTTTTCTCCGGAAAAATCCCAGAAGTTCCCAGAACAATTCTGGCACCCTCCAAGAATTTCCAAGCGTGTGCCGAAACCAATTTGACTTAATGGTATACCCTGAAACAACTTTTCAGTTTTACCGAAACTATTCCGGTGTTCTCACTCCGGAACTCTTCCGTTGTCTCCGAAACTTTTCCGGTGACTTTCTCTCAGACTCCCTGTCTAGTATTCAGCAGATAGATGACTCTTAAGCGTGTGACCCTATAGGTTCGGTGAAGTATAGACATGACCGGAACACTTTCCGATCAATGATCAACATCGGAGCCGTGGACACCCATATTGACCCCTATACCCACACGAATAAATATTCGAGTGAACCTCCAGTTGCCGTGTGCTATTCCTGTTGCTTCGCGATATGTTACAAATACCCGAGGTGAGATTGATCGGCATCCCCATGGATCAACAACTTGTCCACTATGCCAGTTACCTCGTTACCGGTTTTGTTCTCTTTTCTCGTTCCCGTGTTCCGACATCCCTGTGATCAAATCACATATGTGTGTGGCCAGATGATGGTGGATACCGTAACACCGAGAGGGCCCAAAGAATATCTCTCCATCGTCGGAGGAACAAATCCCAATCTTGAGCTATCAAGTACCTTGTCATACTTTCCCATGAACCCGTAAGCCGCCGTAATAGCCATCCATTTACGGATGACGTTTAACAAACCCCAAAGTTCATGAAGCAAGCATGAAGAAACTCGATACTCTCATGGTCTTAGGAATTATGCAAACGTTAACTATCTCTGTGTTATTAACCATTAACTTGTGACGAATGTATCTCATAGCATAACATCAAATCGGGTCGATTCAACACAAATGTTCTCCTAACATTTTGTCCTCAAAGTTGCCGGCATAGTCATGCCCATGATCAGGAAAACATAACCATCATGCAACACTTGAGCTAGTCTTAGAGGCCAGACTAGGAATACATTTTACCGTTTATTATCCCACACATGCATATGAGTCTTCCTTCGAGCCTCGTGGTTATTGCAGACTCGAGAACCATAGCAGTTATAGCACGGAATATAAACTTAATTAGGAACATGGGGATAAATAATAACATTTATTATTGCCTCTAGGGCATATCTCCTACACTCCGGATTGCTTCCATTAGGCCAAGCTGCATCCAAATTTCTTTCGCTCGATGACAATGAAACAAACAATGTTCTATATCCTCTACCCCGACTAGGCACACCGGGCATTGAGGTGAACAGGGGATATGACGTCCAGCAAGCACACAAAAACAGGGAAGAACACCATGTAATACCTTCCATACAAAGTGCTTCACTTTCCCTGGAATCCGTAGCCGCCACACATCCTTCCAAACATGATTGATATGAACACTTCCTTACCCGTCTGCTCTTGTCCATCTGGAGCTGAATTGATGCTCAAACTCTCTGTGGTATGCCGATCTCACAGAGAAAGTACCTGACTGAGTATAGTTCCAACCAATGAAATCCTCGCACATCTGAACATTTAGTGGTATTCTAAGAATTCTTTCAACATGCACCGGAGAGAACACATCACGTATAAGATTCTCATCCCATTGTCCCATATGCGGATCAATTAACTCTTCAACTTTTGACAACATGGTTCCTCCTCTTGGAGAGATAACTCGTCGTGATGGACTTGAAGGAATCCATGGATCTTGCCAAATGTTCACTTTGGAACCCATTCCAATACGCCAAATACACCCCCTCTGAAAGGTTTGTATGCCTGCAACAATACTTTGCCACGTATAGGACGAGCCCTTCTTAGGACCTGCTTTTAGAACATCACCATGAGGATAATATTTTGCACTCAGAACTTGCGCGCACAAAGAATCAGGGTTCTGGATTAGCCGCCAACATTGCTTTGCTAACATAGCAAGATTAAAGCTGTGTAGGTCCCTAAAGCCCAATCCCCCCTTTTTCTTTGGAATGCACAACTTCCACCATGCAAACCAATGCATTTTCCTTTTCTCCTCATTGTCTCCCCACCAAAAACCAGAAATTTCATCTGTGATAGCCTTGCAAACTCCCTTTGGCAATTTAAAAACAAACATAGCATATGAGGGAATTGCTTGTGCTACTGATTTCACTAGGATCTCTTTACCTTGCATGGATAGGGTTTTTTCTTTCCACCCTTTCAGCCTCTGGCAAACTCTATCAATCAAATGCTGGAAACTATCACTTCTGTCCACACCCACCATTGTGGGGAGGCCCAGATAAGTATCTGATAGAGCCTCAGTCACAATATTCAGTTCCCTGCAAATATGTTCCCTCACACCGACATTAGTATTGGGGCTGAAATATATACTGGATTTTGCAGTACTTACTAACTGTCCAGAACTACCATAGTAAACATCCAACACCTTCTTAAGAGTGCTTGCATTATGGGCATCTGCTTTCATCAGTACGAATGAGTCATCAACAAATAATAGGTGTGAAATAGAAGGTGCACTCCTACACACCTTAATCCCCTCCAGCCCTCCAGTTTCCTCCTCATTGGATAACATGCTGATAGGCCTTCCGAACATAACAAAAATAAATAGGGGGGCAAGGGGTCTCCCTGTCTCAGGCCCCTAGTGGGTATAAATTCATCTGTCTCTGTATTATTAAAGTGCACTCTGTAGCTGACAAAAGACACACACTCCATAATCAACTGTACCCATTTCACATGAAATCCCATCTTAAGCATCATTTTATCCAGGAAACCCCACTCAACACGATCATAGGCCTTATTCATATCAAGTTTAACAGCACAATATCCAGTAGACCCATGGGTCCTTTTCTTTATTGCATGAAAGCACTCATACGGCACCAACACATTATCTGTGATTAACCTGCCAGGCACAAACGCGCTCTGTGTTGGGGAAATGACTTCTGGGAGTATTCTTTTCAATCTGTTAGCAAGCATCTTTGATATAATCTTGTAAACAACATTACAAAGACTGATGGGTCTGTATTGAGTGATTACCTCCGAGCTCTCAACCTTTGGGAGGAGCACAATATTTGTTGAGTTCCAACCCGAGGGAATTTTTCGGTTGTTAATTGCATCAAGAACCTCATCAGTTAGCTCTCCCCCTAATATGTGCCAGAATCGCTTGAAAAAAACAGCATGGAGGCCATCCGGGCAGGGTGCCTTCATATCGCCTATTTGGAACAGGGCTTTACGCACCTCCTCCCTGGTGTACTCTGCAATAAGCATATTATTCATGTCGCTGGTAACAAGGGTCTTTACAGAATTAAGCAAGGAGGGATCAATCTCCTCTACCTCAGAAGAAAATAACTTACTAAAATAGTCACCAATCAACGGTTTTAAATCTTCATTGCCTTCTACCCATCCATTCGCATCATTCTTTAGCTTCTTTATTAGATTCATCCTTCTCCTAGTAGATGCAAATTGATGTAAATACGTCATATTGCGGTCGCCACGTCTCAACCAGCTGACTTTACCTCTTTGGGCCCAATAAATTTCATCTTGTTCAAGTAGGTTTTCAACAAATAATGCAAGCTCTTTCTGCTTCATCCGCACTTCAGCAGTCGGTGGGCTTCGCATTAGATCGTCTAGCTCCCGCTATGCCTTGCGAAGCCGGGCCCTAGGTTCTTTCAAAACACGTCTGTCCCAAGTATGCAAATCCTGATGTATTGCAGCCAACTTCACGCTCGTCTGGGTGGGTAGACCGAGCAGCGAAGCTTTTTGCCATGTGGTTTTTTACTATCTCTTCTACTGTCTCCTCAACCAACCAACGAGCTTCGAATTTTCTCCCATATGTAGGTTTATTCTCTACAACTCCTGCTAGATAATTAGTATCTAGGCAGATTGGTCTATGATTGGACTTGCCCATCTCAAGGTTGCTTAGACCAGCAAATGGATGAAGAAGCATCCACCCCGCACATGTTATAACTCTGTCCAATCTCTGTCTAAGGCCACCGCGGAACCAGGTATATTTGTCACTAACATATCCCATATCCTCAAGAGAGCAATCTGACAGTGCGTCCTAAAAAGCTTGCATGCGTGACTGTTGCCTTGGGGCACCCCCATCCTTTTCAGACGAGATAAGAATCTCGTTAAAGTCACCTATAATAGCCCAAGGTAGCCGAGACTGCTCATGTATGTCCCTAATGAGACGATAAGTGCGTGCCTTAAGGTCCCAATTAGGCTCTCCATAAATTCCGGTTAGTCTCCATTCCTCCCCGTTCTCTTCAACCACAGTTACATCAATGAAATCAAGGGTAGCATCCCAGAAGTAGTTCCTCGCCTCCTTCTTCCAAACTAGCAACAATCCCCCTTTTCTTCCATCTTGGCTCGGCACTACAATCTGTTGGATGTTATGATCTTAAAGACTAAAACTAAAGATTAAATAAAGTTACTGTGGTACTACTACAGACCAGCTACAGTACCCACCGCCTACTGTAGCTGGTTCACTTAACCAGAAAAGCTGCCCTGATCGTGGGCTGCCCCTGGCCAACCAGGTGCTTGTCCCCTGGTGCACTGTGCATAAAAATAAAGGAGAGATAGATAGATAAGGAAAGGGAGTTGTGCTGGCTGCTGCTCTAAGCTAGAACATTCACACACGCTCACTCCACTCTCTCTCTCTCTCTCAACTAAGCTGCCGATCAAGCTCAGCACAGGAGCACTGGGAAAGACAGAACACAGCCACTAGATCAAGCTGCTGCTGGTGCAGAATTAGAAGAAGGAGATGGCAGGACCTGGTGATCAAGGTAACATCCATCTCCCAATTAGTTTGTGGCTCAAACTTATGCTAATATGATCCTGGAGGATCCAACAATGGCACCAGAGCATGTAGCATTAAGTTTGAGCTCAAGTTTATGTTTTTTTTTATCAAGATCATGCTTGATCTGCTCTTTTAAGTCAAAGTTCAAGCTGTTTGTTATGCTTATGCAAGGCTTGAATTTTATTTGGCCCTAAACCTTTTATGATTCTAGCCCTAACAGATCAAGTAAGTATCAAGGGTTTCATTTGATGATGATCTAAAGTGGGGGTTGATGCTTATAAACAAAATCCCAAAATTTAAGAAAACCCTAGATACTAGAATTCCCCATTTCTCCTCTGATTACATAGTTGTGGTTTCGGTTTTATGCATGTAATGATGAGGAAATGAACAAGTTATGCCTAAATCCTAAATATTTCCTCAAAACCGAAACCCTAGCTAATGAAATTAATGATTCCCTCATGTTGTTAATGTTTATGGTTTCGGTTAAGACTCAATTAAATGGGGATAATGCGAATTGAAGCAAACCCTAAAGAAAATCCCCTATTGCCGAAACCCTAATTTTAGAAATCTCCAAATCAAACGAACCCTGATCCTAATCCTAACGAATTAAGGGCGGCGGACTCTTATCTTGGGGCTGTGATGCTCGTCGCCGTCATGGGCGTCGCCATGGCCGCCTCCTCATGTTGGCAGGCACGCTTGGGCTCGGTCCCGAGCGGCCTAGCCGTCCGCCGCACCGGCTGGTGGCAGAGCCATCTCGCACACTTGTTGTCGCCAGGTGAGCACCACCGCGCCGGAACTGACGAAGGCTCACTGCCATCGCCGCGGGGAAGCCTGTGTGCGTGCGTGTGTGCATCGGCCTTGCAAAGGGCACCGCCGGGAACCATTCGACAGAACCGCGTGCAGGCCAAAGCCGCGCGCGTGCTCCGGCGAAGGGCTCTTGATGGCGCCGCCCTTTTCCTCCCAGTCCGCGGCCGGCGCTCGTTGCCACCGCCTCTGTCGCCCGCTGGATAGGAGAGGCAGAGAGAGGGAGGAGAAAGGATGGATAGGGTTCGGGGGGGAGGAGCCGGGTTGTGCGGCTGTTTTGCCCACAGCTGCTGGCTGTTTTGGCTAGGCCGGAAGGCGGCCACGGCCCAGGCCAGAAGGAGGCCGAGGTGTAGGGGAGACTGGGGTTGGGCTGTTATTTTTTTTAGCTCAGCTCAGCAGCAGTTTTCTTAGTAATGGCTGAATTTATGCAATAAAGTGAACATTTTAGGGCTAAATTTGATGCATAAATTATTATGTTATCCTTAGTAATTTAATTCTTTAGATATTTAATTTCTGTTACATTTTGATATATCATGCCATGCCATGTTTGAATTATTTATGCTGCAATATAATTATGTTAAGTTATTTTTCTATTATGGCATTTTATTCTGATCATGAAAATTATTGTGACCATTGTGGCATAACGTTTCCGCTGCGAAATAAAGTTTAATGGATCCTCAAATTAAGTGTGGTTTTATGCTTTGTCATTCTGACCAAAGTTGTTTGACGGGCATTTAAACCGCGAAATTCTTTTATTGATCCATTTTCACTTCTGGCCAAAGCTGATGTGAACCGGGTTAGTAGAAGAAACTAATGAAGTGAGGATTATTAAAGTGTGGCTTTTATTTATCAATTTGGCCAAAGCTAATTGATGAATATTTGTCCACAAAAATTTTGTTGTTCATTTTCATCTCTGGCCAAAGCTGATTTGAATATGATCAATAAAATTTAAATATGATGATGTTGATGCTTACTAAAGCATTTTGAATTTTCTTTTGCAGCACCTAATGTCTCTCATATTGCTGGAATGCTTAATGGCATTGAGCAACTTAATGGTAGCAATTATGCTACATGGAAGGAGCAGCTTGAAATAACGATGGCCTTACTCAATATTGATTATGCTCTCCTTAATGATCCTCCTGAGGCACCTAAAGAAAATGATGAAAATTATGATGCCCTCAAGAAGGATTATGATGTTATGAAGGCTAAGTGGGATGACTCTAATCGCAAATGCCTTATGATGATAAAGGGTTCCATTACACAGAGTATGAGGGGAGCCCTTCCTAACTGTGAAATAGCTAAGGGGTATTTTGCGAAAATTGAGCATTTATTTAAAGGGTCTTCTAAAATTTATGCAACAAGTCTCATTAGAAGACTAATTGATGAAAAGTATGATCCCACTGGAAGTCTTCGAGAGCATATCATGAAGAAATGCAACATGGCTGCCAAACTCAAGACTATGGAAATGGAAATTTCTAATGGCTTCCTTGTGCATTTTATTATGTCATCTTGGCCCCAAGAGTTCGCTCCATTTATGATCAATTATAATGCGATGGACTTAAAGTGGGAAGCAGATGAAATGATGGCACATTGTGTGCAAGAAGAAGAAAGGCTAAAGGCTGACAGAATTGAGCATGCTAATGAGTTCAAGGTTTCACAAAAGAAGAGGTACAATAAATTTGTGAAAAATTATATGAAGCCTAAGCCTAATAAATTTAAGGATAAAGGCCAGTCTTCCAAAAGCTCTCAACAAAAGAAGCCTGAAAAAGCTCCTAATGAGGAAGGGAAAGATCCTGATGGATGCCACTTTTGTCGAAAAGGTGGGCATAAGCAAAAGGATTGCTTTGGTTTTAAGAGATGGCTCAACAATAAAGGTACTGATATAATTACTTTTGTTGAAGAATCCCTTTATGTTAATTATACCACCAACACTTGGTGGATTGATTCAGGTGCAACGATTCATATTTCAAACTTGTTGCAGGGATTCCATATGAGGAGGACCCTAAAAAGAGGGGAAATAACCATTAGAGTTGCTAATGGTGTTGAAGCTGACGCCGAGGCACTTGGAGATTTCACTCTCGCACTTCATACCGGCTTTAAGCTTCTACTACATGACGTTCATTATGTCCCCTCGATGAAACGGAATTTAGTTTCCGTTTCATGCTTAGATGATGATGGTTATGTATGTCACTTTGGGAATAATCGATGTATAATTATGTATGATGATAACAATGTTGGTCTTGCCTTTAGACAAGACAAACTTTATGTAATTTGCCTTTGTGATGATGTGAATAATGTGGGTTCTACCTCGAATATGAATGTCAGTACCAAACGCAAACGTAATGATAATGAGACTTCTTCGAAATTATGGCACTATCGGTTAGGCCATATTTCGAGGGGGAGGATTGAGCGTCTCATTAAAGATCAAGTTCTTCCTTCCCTTGATTTTTCGGATGCGGATGTTGATCATTGTATTGACTCCATCAAAGGAAAATATGCCAAGCAAATTAAGAAAGGTGCAAACCGAAGCACGGGAGTTTTGGAAATAATTCACACGGATATATGTGGTCCGTTTAATGTGAGATCGGTGGACGGTTTTCATTCTTTCATAACGTTCACCGATGATTTCTCCCGTTATGGACATATTTATCCTATTAAAGAAAGAGTAGAGGCATTGGACAAGTTCAAGATTTTCAAAGATGAGGTTGAAAATCAAAGTAACAAAAGGATTAAAGTTGTGAGATCCGGTCGTGGTGGTGAGTACTACGGCAGACATACTACTTATGGCCAAATTCCTAGACCATTAGCAAAATACTTACAGGAAAATGGCATTATGGCCCAGTATTCAGCACCGGGCGAACCTCAGCAAAATGGGGTGGCAGAAAGGCGGAACCGCACACTTATGGATATGGTGCGTAGTATGTTAAGCCACTCCACTTTGCCGGTAAATTTATGGATGGAAGCCCTTAAAACAGCAGCACATATTCTTAACAGGGTTCCCAGTAAATCGGTGCCTAAAACACCGTATGAATTATGGACTGGGAGAAAACCGACCCTAAACTATTTTCATGTATGGGGCTGTCCAGCTGAAGGAAGGATTTTCAATCCAATTATGGGAAAATTAGACCCCAAGACAGTCAGTTGCCATTTTATTGGTTATCCTGACAAATCTAAAGCATGTCGGTTTTATTGTCCAAATCAGGCAACAAAATTTGTTGAAACAAGACACGCTGTGTTCTTGGAAAATGATATGATGAGGGGGAGCATGACACCCCGGGAGATAATTTTGGAAGAAAAACGGGAATATGTCCCGACTCCAATTATTCAAGAACCTATTTTCCCGGTGTCTGCTGATGTTGCACCTCCTGCTAAAAGGGTCGTTAATGCAACGCCTGCTGAGACTCCTGTGACCGCTTCAGACGTCACACCTGGTGATGTATCTATTGAAAGTTCTCAGCAGCCTCAAGTTGTTGATGATGTGCCAGTTAATGAACCTCTCAGAAGGTCACAGCGGACTAGAAAGCCTGCTATTCCTGATGATTATCTCACTTATATGAGTGAAGATATGAATGAGTCGGTGTTGGACAATGATCCTACATCGTTTAAGAAAGCTATGCAAAGTGAATTTTCGTCTGAATGGCTTAATGCTATGAAAGATGAAATGAAGTCCATGAGCACCAATGAAGTATGGGACTTAGTAGAAATTCTGAAAGAAGCCAAAACAGTTGGATGCAAATGGGTCTATAAGACCAAACGTGACTCCAAAGGGAATATCGAAAGGTTTAAAGCAAGGCTTGTGGCAAAAGGCTTCACTCAAAGAGAAGGGATTGATTATAAAGAAACTTTTTCGCCCGTCTCTTCTAAAACCTCATTCAGAATAATTATGGCACTTGTGGCCCATTATGATCTGGAGCTGCATCAGATGGATGTCAAAACGGCATTTCTAAATGGTGACTTACGTGAGAATGTATACATGGCACAACCGGAAGGTTTTGTTATGGAAGGAAATGAGCATTTAGGATGTCATCTCAAGAAATCCATCTATGGCTTAAAACAAGCGTCAAGGGAATGGTATCTTAAGTTTGATGAAGTTATAAGGAAATTTGGTTTTGAAGAGAATAAAGTGGACAATTGTGTTTATGTTAAATTCAGGGGGAGTAATTTTATCTTCCTGATACTGTATGTTGATGACATACTTTTAACCAGCAGTGACAAAAATATGCTGCTGGAAACTAAGAGGTTTTTATCCTCGAAATTTGATATGAAGGATCTCGGTGAAGCAGATTATGTTTTAGGAATTGAAATTCACCGAGATAGATCCAGAGGGATCTTGGGGCTGTCTCAGAGAGCATATGTTGAGAAGGTACTGAAGAAATACAATATGCATAAGTGCTCAGCCTCGCCTGCTCCTGTTGTTAAGGGCGATAAATTTGGGACTTTTTAGTGCCCAAGAAATAATTATGAATCTGCGCAGATGAAGTCAATTCCTTATGCCACAATTGTTGGAAGTATTATGTATGCACAAGTGTGCACTCGCCCTGATTTAGCATTCGTGACCGGGATGCTTGACAGATATCAGTCTAATCCAGGTCTGGATCACTGGAAGGCTGCTAAAAAAGTCTTACGTTATTTGCAAGGCACTAAAGGCCTCATGCTCACATATAAGAAATCTGATAACCTCGAGGTGGTGGGTTACTCAGATGCTGATTTTGCGGGGTGTGTTGATACTAAGAAATCCACGTCAGGTTATGTTTTCACACTCGCAAATAGAGCTATATCGTGGAAAAGCTCCAAACAAGCTGTCACTGCATCGTCGACAATGCAGGAAGAATTTGTGGCATGCTTTGAGGCTACCGGGCAGGCAGTATGGCTGAAGAATTTCATCCCGGGACTGAGAGTGATTGATAGCATTTCCAGGCCAATCACACTCTACTGCGATAATCAACCCGCAGTAATATTTTCGAGTAACAACAAGTCAAGTGATGCTGCCAAGCACATTGACATTAAGTTTCTTGTTGTGAAAGATAGAGTCCAGGATCAGACAATTAATGTTAAGTACATCAATACTAAGTTGATGTTGGCGGATCCGCTCACGAAAGGCTTACCACCCAGTGTTTTCAGAGAGCACGTTACCGGTATGGGTTTGGTTGAAAGCCTTTGATCCTGGCAAAGTAGGGACCATTAAGGCACCGTCTCCCCAAAGAGGCTTATTTTGAGATCGAATGGGAACCATAGTCAATTGGTTCAGTAGTACTTAATTGACTGTTGTAACCTATTGTCTTGGTGCACCATTTTATCAAGAGATGAGCCTGTAATGTCTGTAATGTTTATGATGCTTATGTAAAGAATTATGTAAATTAAGTTGATGGTTTATGTGAATAAATTTTATGGAGCTCATAAGTTTAAGAAGTTTCATTTTGATATGAAGTGATGTGCTATAGTCACTGGGTTCAGTGGTATCTTATATTGACCACTGCAATCTTTTCGTCTTGGTACATTATTTTGTTGAAAAGTGAGCTTATAAATTTTAGCCTTACGATCAAGGGGGAGAATGTTGGATGTTATGATCTTAAAGACTAAAACTAAAGATTAAATAAAGTTGCTGTGGTACTACTACAGTCCAGCTACAGTACCCACCGCCTACTGTAGCTGGTTCACTTAACCAGGAGAGCTGCCCTGATCGTGGGCTGCCCCTGGCCAACCAAGTGTTTGTCCCCCTGGTGCATTGTGCATAAAAATAAAGGAGAGATAGATAGATAAGGAAAGGGAGTTGTGCTGGCTGCTGCTCTAAGCCAGAACATTCACACACGCTCACTCCACACTAGTAGAAAACAGGGCATCTGTCCCGGTTCCAGAGGGCCTTTAGTCCCGGTTCTGGAACCGGGACAAAACGATCGGGACTAATGCCTAAAAACTTTAGTCCCGGTTGGCCTACGAACCGGGACCAAAGGTGCTCCACGTGGCCGCTGTGGGGCGCCCAGGCAGGAGGACCTTTAGTCCCGATTGGTAACACCAACCGGGACTAAAGGGTCTCCACGTGGCCGCTGCGCAGCACTCAGGCAGGAGGACCTTTAGTCCCGGTTGGTAACACCAACCGGGACCAAAAGGCAGCCACGCGTCAGCAGCTCGCAGGCGCTGGGGTTTTTTTTTGAAAGGGGGGGTTTGGGGGTTTTGGAGGGTTTAGGGGTTTCATATTGTGTTAGCTAGCTAATAGAGAGAAGTGACCTCTCTTTCTCTGTGCTTGGTCGACGCTAGCTACTGCATATAGAGAGAACTCGACGCTAGCTAGTAAGCAAATGAAGGAAACCATTAATTACACAAGATCGTCATGAACATATATAGAGAGAAGTGACCTCTCTTTCTCCGTGCTTGGTCGAACAACAAGTTTTCGTATATCTATCCGACGCTACTACATATATACAATATAACATCACTGACATCATCAAGCGCCAAACACCCACCGAATTTCCGTATGGTATTCTCCCTTTTCATGTATGACGTGGTCAAGAAAGAATCCCGCCAATTCCTCTTGAATTGCTCGTATGCGATCATGTGGTAGGAGTTCATCCCGCATCTGCCAGATCTAATTTAAAGAAGGGGGTCAATACATATATATGAATGAAACTCAACACAATTGATGGTAATAAAATAAAATTGTGAATATTGTTTACATACTTCAAATTGTTCTTCAGATCTGCCCCGCTCAGAGGTCCTGTGGCGAATGTACTCGCAAACGTAGTATCCACATAAATTATTCCCGGGTTCCTGCCACAAGAACTTTACGAGAATAGAGTTCAATCAAACTGATAATCAAGCACGATAATGGTATTGATGAAACTAGAATGAATGAGAGATGTGCGGAACTAGCTAGTACTACTTACTTTGGGGTGTGTAAATCGCAGCTCGTTCTTCAGACCCTGAACCTTTCCGGTGAACTGTTTCCAAACCCTGCCAGGCAAAGAAAATGATTACTTGATATCAGGAAATGAACGAAAGTTGCCGATATGGTCCCGGTATTGATTGAACTTACTTCTGGAGCATTGCAGTCATGTCCGCATAATCCTTGGGATCTTTACGTCTCGAGTCTAAGACAGTTACTACTCTCCCGTCAAGCTTAATGGATAGCAGAATAAAGTGGAACCTGCGCACGCATAACTCATCAATTACAGTACTTAACCTCGAGTAAGGCGAACCGAATATGCACAAGACAGTAACACTCACTTGAAGTTGTAAGGAAAGAGTGTTTCCCTTTTGTTTTGATGTCGAAGGAATGCTTTTAGCAAGTTTTCCTCGGTTTCTTTAACTCTGTTTTGTACCGTCCATTCATTTACGGTATTTGGGCTAATGAACCCAATGTCATAGATTTGTCTTTTTGGGCATTCGACGATCTTCAATCTGCATAATATAGTGAGGATAATTATATATACATGCAATGAACGAGCTGAGCTAGAGACTTAATTACAGAAGTAATACTTACAGACAGTAGCAAGTCATGATTTGTTTGTCGAGGGCCTCTTGATTGAATAACTGAAATAACTCCACAAATTCAACAGGCATCAGGTCGACTCCAATGAGGTCATGCTCATCTTTAATTCTCACCATCAAACTATCAGACCCATTCTTCCTGCAGCTTTCCAAGTACCACTCATGCAATCTTCGCATCATCGTTGTTAGAGGAGGATGATCAGGTTTGACGAGAGGCTTCCCGTGCTCGTATCTAAAGATCTTTACTACCTCAGCTGTTTCAAACTATACATCATTGCCCACGTAATCACAAAGAGTGGTACCGGCCAGTAGCCCCGGATGATTAGCGATATCGCTAGACACCTTGAGCGGGGGGCACGATTGCTTCTCTTGTTCGCCGAGCTGGGGAATTGTTTTCCCACTTCTTCGTCTTGAAGCACTAGCAGTACTTCCCGACCGCCGCGCTTCATCATATGTCTTTTCAATACAGCGGTCATAGTTGGATTGCGGCGGCTGCGGTGGTGGTCGCTTAAGGGCATCCAGAGTGCGCTTCGCTTTCACCGGATCTATTGTTTCCTTCGGAGGTGGACGTTTCCGTTCAAAATGGGCCTGCACTTCGGCAGCACTGATGTCCTTGTTTTCCTCGTCAGTCCTCTCATATGGTAACTTTGGAGGAACCTTGAGGCTTGGACCAAATTTGAATTTCTTCGCGCCTTTTGTACTGCTAGCCGCCGGAGCGGCGGCGGCTCTCTTCCGCTGTTGCTGAGGCGGCGGAGTCCGCTAACGCGCCGGAGCCCGCTGAGGCGGCGGAGACCGCTGACGCGCCGGAGACAGCTGCGGCGGAGGAGACGGCTGACGCGCCGGAGACAGCTGAGACGGAGGAGGATTCTGCTGAGGGGCCTCCTCCGTTAGAGTCCGCTGAGGCGGCGGAGACGGATGACGCGCCGGAGACGACTCAGGCAGCGGAGATAGCACAGCTGGACTGTGAGGAGGAGTCTGCTGAGGATCCGGCTGCGTCTGCTGAGGCGGTGTCCAGTTTGGAAGCTTGATGAACTCCTTTCTCCATAGATAGGTACTCCTTAAGGCATTTTCCAGAAGATTATCCCCTTCACCTGTAGGGTAGTCAAGCTCCAGCCCCTCAAATCCCTCCATTATTTCATCCACCATGACAATAGCATAGCCATGTGGAATCGGACGGCAATGGAAAGTTCCCTCAGGTCGAGGAGGTAAAACAGAGCTGACCGCCGCCTTCAAGGTCAGGTTCTGGCATTTCGCCATTAGCACACAATGTTCAGCCTCCGTGATACTATCCATGGGGTAGCGAGGAGCCGTGAAATCAGGCTGAATGAGCTCCGTGGAAGCCACGCTGCTTCTCCGCTGAGATGGTGGGGTAGCTTCTGGGGCAGTGTCGAAGGAAGGATCTTCGTGCCGCTGAGATAGTTGGCCGGTAGCTCGCTGGCTCTCAAGTTCCTCTAGTTTCGCTAATCTTGCACTGAGCTTCTGCATTTCGCTTGCTTCTGCTTTCTTCTTTCTCTCTCGGCTTCTATAATCACCGCTGTCGGGAAACCCATATACCCACGGAACGGAGCCAGATGTGCCTCGTGTTCGTCCAGGGTGTTCAGGATTCCTGAGGGCCTGTGTCAGCTCATCATTCTTTCTGTCAGGATGTAACCTCCCTTCCTGCGCTGCCTGGATTGCTTCCTCAAGCTTCTTGACGGGTATTACAAGTTGAGCTTTCATCCAAACACACTCCCCTGTGTCTGGAGTTCCCCCAACCCCGAAGAACCAAGTCCTTGACCGATCTGGCCAGTGCAATGTCGCTGGTTGGACCCCTTTAGCAAGCAGGTCTTGCTCAGCTTTGTCCCACGTAGGCCGGGCTTTGCTGTAACCACCTGACCCCGTAACATGGTGATACTTCTTCTTTGCAGCATTTAGCTTATTTGTCGCTGACCTTTGCTTGCCCTTGTCCGATTTCTTGTAGGCCACAAATGCGGGCCAGTGTTCTTTTATCTTCTCATATGGACCTGTGAATTCTGGAGTCTTGTCTTTCTCGACAAACTTTTTGTTCAAATCTTTCTTCCAGTTCTTGAATAGTTCTGCCATCTTCTTAAGAGCAAACGCCTTGACCTTATTCGGATCCGCCTCTGGTGGTAGGCTGAAATTTGTCATCAGCGAGGTCCAAAGATCATCTTTCTGTCTATCCTGGACATAAGAAACTTCAGGGTCCTTCTTATTCCATTCTTGGATGCTGATCGGGACGATGTCCCTAACAACCACTCCGCACTGATGTATAAATGTGTACCTGCTCCGCTTGGGAGCAATCGATTAGCCATCTCGACCGACTTCTTCGATCGTGAACCTTTCATCCTGGCGCAACCTTTTCTTCGGGCCTCGCCTCCTTACGGAAGTTTGGCTCGATCCGGAGGGCTAATTAAAAGAAGAAAGAAGCGTTAATATATGTACATATAAAACAATTAATGCATCAAGTCAGCAGAGGCTTAATTAATATATGTATATATACCTCGCTGGACTTTGCAACAGTTAAGGCTCCCTCCTCCGTTCGGTCACCGGAGCCGTCATGATCTCCTTCCTCCTCCATTCGGTCACCGGAGCCGTCATGATCTCCTTCCTCCTACATTGGATCACCGGAGCCGTCATCCTCCCTTTCCTGACCATCGGTGTCTTTGAGAAACGACAAGGTGATATCACCTCCGTCGCGGATTATATCCCCCAACAACTCTTCTTTTTCTAAGTCTCTGTCCATAGTTTCTGCAAATACAACACTTGACATGGCAAAAAAAGACTTGCTTCACATTCGAGAGAAAATCAAAGTTATCGGGGTTATGTTTTAACGACCCCATCTCTCATGTTTTAACGACAAGATGAATACAAGCTTTATACACAAGATGAATACAAGATTTATACACAAGATGAATACACAACTCAACAAATGAACCAACCATCATCCTATGAACAAAACTCAACATATATACAACAAATGGACACCTTTTGTTGAACATCGGAGGGACGATAAGTGACCAACTCCACGGAGATGCAACACCACAACCTGTAATTCCACCGAGAGTGAAAATTAGCATGGCAACAAATGGCATGACATGAATGTAACACCACAACCTGATAAAAAAATTGTAGCTAGCTAGATACCAATTTGAAAGCAAGTTTCAAGCATAGAGAAAAATAGCATGGCATGGCATCCACAATACAAAATATTGACCAAGTTTTCATACATCAAAATGAACTCTAAAGACAAAATATTGACCAAGTTTTCATACATCACAATGAACATCAAAATGAACTCTAAATCAACTCTAAAGACAAAATATTGACCAAGTATATTTGTCACCAATCCTTTTAATGTGGGTTTTAAAATTTTCTCCCAATACTTTTAATTATATTATAAACATCAGTAGTAATTATTTTCATAATGATTTGGCCTCAAAAAAATTCTTTTATTAGTATTTTCAAACTCTAGAATGACCCTGTTGCACTAGAACTATTTCAAATAATTCTTTTCAAATGCCACAATTTTTTTGAGAAGTCCTCTGATGCCTATAGATCATTTTTATGCAAAAAGCCACTTTGGTCATTTGAAAATTTTGAGCACAACTTCCATTTTTCAATTTTGGTCCAATCTTGGCATTGAACTACAACCCTATTTTTCCTTGCTCAAATAATTCTGAATTTTTTGCATCTTATAGTCCTTCCAACTAAACCCTTAAGTCCAGAAGGGCAGCCCCAATTTCATCTTGCAAGTCCACTAAAAAAATCCCTGTAGTTTCTGTCCAGAACTAAATTCTAATAAAACTTGCACTAACAAGTTTTTCCTTTTATCAAACCAACTTGACCATCATCTCTAACATCCAAGGAGACATCATCCTGCCAAGTTTCACATACAACAAAGTTCCCTAGCTAGCCCTAGCATTTCAACAAACACCTTGTGGACATGGCAAACACATTTCAACAAACTCTATGAAACCTTGCAACTCTCTGAACAGGGGCAACTTTATACATAAAAGGAGGAAGGAGGGAGGAGAGGGGTGGGAGGGAGGAGGGAGTACCTGGCCGGCCGGCTAGCTGTGGAGCGGCAGCGTCGGGGGCAGGGCAGGGGCGCGGCGGCGTCGGGGAAGGGCAGGGGCGCGGCGGCATCGGGGGCAGGGCAGGGGCGCGGCGGCGTCGGGGCAGGGCAGGGGCGTCGGGGCAGGGTAGGGCGTCGACGGCGAGGTCCGGCAGCCTGGCGGCGTCGAGGTGGTCGTCGGCGCCGTCGGGGGAGAGGAGGATCGAAGTGAATTGTGTTTGAAAATTTTCTAAGTGCGCGGTTATATACAAAGACCTTTAGTCCCGGTTGGTGGCTCCGTCGGGGGTGAGGAGGATCGAAGTGAATTCTTTTTGCTATTAAAGTTTTTAACAAAAAATACTTTGATAATTTTAGTTGCATAAATTTTATATAATTTTAAGTTAATATTATTTTGATAATAACTAGAGGTTTATAAAAGCTTTTTAGTTGATTCTTTTTGCTATTGAAGAATATTATAGTTTTGTTTTAGTTGATCATAACAAAATATTTTAATTGATTCTTTTTAGTTCATTCTTTTTGCTATTAGAGTTTTATAAAAGCTTTTTAGTTCATTCTTTTGAAAAGCACTACAAATGAACTCTGAAAAGGTTGAAAGTTGGCATGGTATCATCATTTCACCCACATAGCATGTGCTAAAAAGTTGAGAGGGTTACGGCAAAAACTGGATGCACTTCGTGTACGAAATGGACAATCTCTTTCGAAGTATCACGGTTTCGGACGAAAACACATCTGTTACAAAGGGATTTCATTTGTTTGAACTTATTTCAACTCCAGACTTTTTGTGCGTTCAACAAGCACCATTCAAAGCCACATCATCAATTTTCAACCCTTTCTGACTTCATTTGGTATTTTTCATGCATTTACTGATTTTTTTAGCTAAATGACCCTGAAATTGAAAAGCACTACAAAAGAACTCTGAAAAGGTTGAAAGTTGGCATGGTATCATCATTTCACCCACATAGCATGTGCTAAAAAGTTGAGAGGGTTACGGCAAAATCTGGATGCACTTCGTGTACAAAATGGACAATCTCTTTCGAAGTATCAGGGTTTCGGACGAAAACTCATCTGTTACAAAGGGATTTCATTTCTTGACATGTAACTGCAGTGATATTCTAGATCAAAGCCATCATCAGAATAGTTGTGGAGAGAAAGTCTTCACTTTTTCTTCGCGTGTGTCCCTTGCTTATTGCGCCGTAACCATGGATAATCTTCATCGTTTAACAGGGTGCTTGGGTCAGCCTTCACTTTGAAGGGAGGAATTTCATGAAACTTTTCATAATCTTCAGACATGTCTGTCTTGCCCTCCACTCCCACGATGTCTCTTTTCCCTGAAAGAACTATGTGGCCCTTTGGCTCATCGTATGATGTATTCGCTTCCTTATCTTTTCTTTTTCTCGGTTTGGTAGACATGTCCTTCACATAGAAAACCTGCGCCACATCATTGGCTAGGACGAATGGTTCGTCTGTGTACCCAAGATTGTTGAGATCCACTGTTGTCATTCCGTACTGCAGGTCTACCTGTACCCCGCCTCCTGACAGATTGACCCATTTGCACCGAAACAAAGGGACCTTAAAATCATGTCCATAGTCAAGTTCCCATATGTCCACTATGTAACCATAATATGTGTCCTTTCCCCTGTTGGTTGCTGCATCAAAGAGGACACCACTATTTTGGTTGGTGCTCTTTTGATCTTGGGCGATCGTGTAAAATGTATTCCCATTTATCTTGTACCCTTGGTAAGTCAATACAGTCGAAGATGGTCCCCTGGCCAACGAGTGCAGCTCATCTCCAACAATGTTGTTACCCATGAGATGTGTTTGCAACCAACTGCCGAAAGTCCTGATGTGTTCACATGTAATCCAGTCGTCAGACTGCTTCGGGTGTTTGGAGCGCAGAAAATTCTTGTGTTCATTGACATACGGGGTCACCAAGGTAGAATTATGTAGAACTGTGTAGTGTGCTTGAGCCCAAGAATGCCCGTCCCTACATATTATTGCATCCGCTCCTAGCGTGCCTTTTCCAGTCAGTCTCCCCTCATACCGCGATTGAGGGAGACCAATCGGCTTAAGGTCAGGAATAAAGTCAACACAAAACCCAATGACCTCCTCTGTTTGATGGCCCATGGAGATGCTTCCTTCTGGCCTAGCATGGTTACGGACATATTTCTTTAAGACTCTCATGAACCTCTCAAAGGGGAACATATTGTGTAGAAATACAGGACCCAGAATGGCAATCTCGTCGACTAGATGAACTAGGACGTGCGTCATGATATTGAAGAAGGATGGTGGGAACACCAGCTCGAAACTGACAAGACATTGCACCAAATCATTCTTTAACCTTGGTAGGATATCTGGATCGATTACCTTCTGAGAGATTGCATTGAGGAATGCACATAGCTTCACAATGGCTAATCGAACGTTTTCCGGTAGAAGCCCCCTCAATGCAACCGGAAGCAGTTGCGTCATAATCACGTGGCAGTGATGAGACTTTAGGTTCTGGAACTTTTTCTCTGCCATATTTATTATTCCCTTTATATTCGACGAGAAGCCAGACAGGACCTTCATACTGAGCAGGCATTCAAAGACGATTTCCTTCTCTTCTTTGGTAAGAGCGTAGCTGGCAGGACCTTCATACTGCTTTGGATGCATGTCGTCTTTTTCGTGCACACGTTGCTGGTCCTCCCGTGCCTCCGGTGTATCTTTTGTCTTCCCATACACGCCCAAGAAGCCTAGCGGGTTCACGCAAAGATTCTTCGTCACGTGCATCATGTCTATTGCAGAGCGGACCTCTAGGTCTTTCCAATAGGGTAGGTCCCAAAATATAGATTTCTTCTTCCACATGGGTGCGCGTCCCTCAGCGTCATTCGGAACAGATTGTCCGCCAGGACCCTTTCCATAGATTACTTGTAAATCCTTGACCATATCAAGTATGACATCACCAGTACGGAGGGCGGGCTTCTTCCGGTGATCTGCCTCACCTTTGAAATGCTTGCCTTTCTTTCTTAAGAGATGGTTGGTCGAAAGAAATCGACGACGTCCCAGGTACACATTCTTCCTGCATTTGTCCAAATATATACTTTCGGTATCATCTAAACAGTGCGTGCATGCGTGGTATCCCTTGTTTGTCTGTCCTGAAAGGTTACTAAGAGCAGGCCAATCATTGATGGTTACAAACAGCAACGCATGTAGGTCAAATTCCTCCTGTTTGTGCTCATCCCACACACGTACACCTTCTCCATTCCACAGCTGTAAAAGTTCTTCAACTAATGGCCTTAGGTACACATCAATGTCGTTGCCGGGTTGCATAGGGCCTTGGATGAGCACTGGCATCATAATGAACTTCCGCTTCATGCACAACCAAGGAGGAAGGTTATAGATACATAGAGTCACGGGCCAGGTGCTATGATTGCTGCTCTGCTCCCCAAAAGGAATAATGCCATCTGCACTTAAACCAAACCATGCGTTCCTTGCGTCACCTGCAAAGTCCCCCCCCCCCACCTTCTCTTGATTTTTCTCCACTGCGACCCGTCAGCGGGTGCTCTCAACTTCCCGTCTTTCTTACGGTCTTCTTTGTGCCATCGCATCAACTTGGCATGCTCTTTGTTTCTGAACAGACGTTTCAGCCGTGGTATTATAGGAGCATACCACATCACCTTGGCAGGAACCCTCTTCCTGGGGCGCTCGCCCTCAACATCACCAGGGTCATCTCGTCTGATCTTATACCGCAATGCACCGCATACCGGGCATGCGTTCAAATCCTCGTACTCACCGCGGTAGAGGATGCAGTCATTAGGGCATTCATGTATCTTCTGCACCTCCAATCCTAGAGGGCATAGAACCTTCTTTGCTTCGTACGTACTACCGGGCAATTCGTTATCCTTTGGAAGCTTCTTCTTCATTATTTTCAGTAGCTTCCCAAATCCGTTGTCAGATACACCATTGTCTGCCTTCCATTGCAGCAATTCCAGTGTGGTACCGAGCTTTGTGTTGTCATCTTCGCAATTTGGGTACAACCCTTTTTGGTGATCCTCTAACATGCGATCGAACTTCAACTTCTCCCTTTCACTTTGGCATTGTCTCTTTGCATCAACAATGACCCGGCGAAGATCATCATCGGGCACATCGTCTGGTTCCTCTTGATCTTCAGCTTCCCCCATTGCAGTATCACCGTATTCAGGGGGATAGTTGTCATCATTCTCTTCTTCTTCGTTGTCTTCCATCATAACCCCTATTTCTCCGTGCTTGGTCCAAACATTATAGTGTGGCATGAAACCCTTCTCAAGCAGGTGGACGTGAAGGGTTTTCAAGTTAGAGTAATCCTTCGTATTCTCACAGACAAGGCATGGACAATACAAAAAACCATTCTGCTTGTTTGCCTCAGCCACTTCGAGAAATTTATGCAGGCCCTCAAGATACTCGGAGGTGCGTCGGTCACCGTACATCCATTGCCGGTTCATCTGCGTGCATTATATAATTAAGTGTATCAAAAACCATTACAGAACATCATGAATAGAGAAGTGACTAAATTAATACAAGTTCATCATCACATTAAAACCAAAGTACAATAGTGATCAAATGTTATTACTGAAAAAATAAATACATAAAGTTCATACATATATAGTTCTCATAGAACAACATATAACTCTCTAGAGCATCTAATTAAAACATACATTGAAACTATGAAAAACAACAACAAATGCGATCATAATCGCAACTAAGGTAACAATTGATCCAACGGCATAATGATATCAAGCCTCATTATGAATGTCATATTTTCTAATCTTTCTAATCTTCAAGCGCATTGCATCCATCTTGATCTTGTGATCATCGACGACATCGGCAACATGCAACTCCAATTCCATCTTCTCCTCCTCAATTATTTTCAATTTTTTCTTCAAGTAATTGTTTTCTTTTTCAACTAAATTTAACCTCTCGACAAGAGGGTCGGTTGGAATTTCCAGTTCACATACCTCCTAGATAAAAACATCTATGTCACGTTGGTCGGCATAATTGTCATAAACACTAAATGAAACAAATCATAATAAAAGATAATATACCACATCCGAATCATAGACAGGACGAGGGCCGACGGGGGCGGATACCAAAGTCATGGCACTATATAATAACAAACAATAATAAAAGTAAGAAAATTATACAAGTATCTATCTAAATCATACAAGTAAGAATTTTTTTTCTTTTAAAAAGAAGATAAGAACAAGAGGCTCACCACGGTGGTGCCGGCAACGAGATCGGCGCGGGCGATCGACGGCGGTGAGGACGGGGACGGCACCCTACACATGTGCAGACTCTAAGAAGTTAATTTCAGCTCAAATTGTGCATCTAAATCAAAAGAACTCCCACATACACTCCTCCACTAAAACCCACAAACCACTCTACTTCTACAGCATTTGAAATGAGCTAAACTAGCAGTGAGAGATGAAATGATGAAGTTACTAACCTTTTAGAACACTTGTGTAGTTGGTGCACCGCCAAACCTAGACAAATCTTGGGGAAAATGGAGCTTGGAGGTCGAGCTTGGAGAGGAGAAAGCTTAAGTGTGACTCGGGCATTTCATCGAACACATCATGTGCATAGGAGGTGAGAGCAGAGCAGCACACACCTCCCACACCGGCCGGCCAAAAAACAGAGGAGTGAGCGGGCAGGGGAGAGCATATATATAGGCATCTCTTTAGTCCCGGTTCGTGGCTAGAACCGGGACAGAAGACACACATTTAGTCCCGGTTCCAGCCACCAACCGGGACTAAAGGGGCTGCGCCAGGAGCGAGGCCCTTTAGTCCCGGTTCGTGTCTGGAACCGGAACCAAAGGGGTCAGACGAACCGGGACTGGTGCCTGCCGTGGCCCGGCCGGCGCCCTGGCCTCACGAACCGGGACTGATGCACCCATTGGTCCCGGTTCGTAACAGAACCGGGATTGATGCTTTTATCTGGCCTGGACCAAAGCCCTGTTTTGTACTAGTGCCACTCTCTCTCTCTCAACTAAGCTGCCGATCAAGCTCAGCACAGGAGCACTGGGAAAGACAGAACACAGCCACTAGATCAAGCTGGTGGTGGTGCAGAATTAGAAGAAGGAGATGGCAGGACCTGGTGATCAAGGTAACATCCATCTCCCAATTAGTTTGTGGCTCAAACTTATGCTAATATGATCCTGGAGGATCCAACACAATCATCTTATCCATTCTAAGCTTTTTCATCAAATTTTCTGCCTTTTCTTCATCCAAATGCGTCTCCGACAGAAAAAACGCATCCGATTCATTGCGCCTCTGGATGTCCAAAAGCGATCGAATTGTGGGGGCTCCCAGGATGCCCCGACAATTCCAGCTAATGAGTTTCATTGTCCCTGACGACCCAGCAGCTGAATTCGCCAAACAGATGTAGCGTCCGTACCCTAACTCACAAGGAGCAGGGTGGACGGAGATCAAGACTGCACGAGCCTTGCCGAGAGGGCGGCTAGCACTGCAGGACAGAAACCGATCGCCGTCAAAACCAGCGTCGGGACAAATACACCGATCGCTGCTGAATCAAATGTCGGGACAGAAATCTTGAAAACAATCTCAAAGAGGACTCCCAATCCGATCAGCAGCCATGGGATCCGAACAAAACAACGCCGTTGAGGTAGTCCTCAAGACGTATGAGCAGATCATGGAAAGTTACAGCCGACGCCGATTTTCGTACTGTTGAACTCCCTCGTGTGCGTGAAGCTAGCAGGCAAGTCCCAGAACCTGCACGTGATTTCTTGGAGATCAACACGACCACCAGGGAGAGAACCCATGCATGGCCGTCGCCTGAACGGACGCCTTGTTAGCAGCCGTGATTTCTTGTGAGCCCTTGATCGCCTCTACTGTCGCCCCGTTCTTTCCTTGGAGACCACGTCCAGGAGACTTGGAAATGTTTATTGTGTGCTTAAAAATATGCATCGCGTGTATATAAAAAAAAAGCAAGCTTCTGTGTTGTATAGAAAATATTCAATGTGTATATAAAAACTTATTCACAATGTAGTCCAGAAATGTTTATTGTGTGCTTAAAAATATGCATCGTGTGTTTTAAAACCGTTCAACATGTATTTAAAAATGTTCAATGTGTATTTAAAAACATTGATAGTGGTTTCAAAAATATTTATCATATATTTAGAAAATATTCAACGGTATTAGAAAGTTTTGACCGTATGTCTTCAAAAATATGGAATATGTATTTATGTATTACAAAAATGCTCGACGTGTATTTGAAAAAAATAATCAACGTGTATTTTTCATATATTAAAACTTCTCAAATTATGTTCAAAAAATGTTTGACATGCATTTAAAAAATAATCAACATGTATTTGAAAAAATAAAAAGTAAAAATAAACTCTAGAAAAGAAAAGAAGAAACATAAAATGAGAACAAGAAAAGGAGAATAAGGAAAAACAAAGGGAAAATAAATTAAAATACAAATAAAAACAAAAATAAATTTATTAATAACTAAAAACTAAAAGAAAAAAAAAGAAAAAGAAAAAAAAGAAAAATGAAGCCAAGAAAAATGGTGATGTTACAATACCGGAGTACATTGAACCAACGAACATAGCAAATAGGCACCAGTGACAACATAAGAAATTGGCGCTGTTGGGTAGGTCCATCTCGGACACGTAGGCAAGCGCTATATATCACTTGCAATAAGCGACATATAGCAATCTTGTAAGTCAACATTTGGCAAAATGAAAAGTTGCCAAAAAACTGGCAACGTTTTAAGGATTGCTAGAACCAATCGATACTCAATTTTTCTAGACATGCCAACAATTGGCATGCCAAATATTGGTATAAGACCTGGTATCATAGTCCGCGCTCGTTTAAAATTGAGCCAGCTTGACCCGGCCATGTAGTGCTTGCTCTACCCTGTCTGGGAATTTTTCATGGGTTTTGCGTTTTTCTTATCCCAGTTTTGTTGTTCATCTTTGATTTTTGTTAATTTTTTGGTTTTCTCTAGTTTTTGTCTTCTCTATATTTATTTTTTATTTTTGTTTTATTCGTTCTATTCATGTTTTTCTTTTACATGTTCTCTTTCTCCTTGTAATTAATGTGTTTTTGATGCGTCGTACACATTCCCCCCTTCTTTTTCTTCTTCTTTTGTTTTTCCTTTTTATAAAAAACTTATATTGCTCGATTAACAATGAACGAACATTTTTAATATTGCTCGCTTGACATTACATCGATATTTTATTTCAAAGAAATACCTCTTTTTAAAGTCCCAAGAACATTTTAATACAAGAACAATTTTATAATTACTTGGAAACTTTTTTAAGTATATTACCATTTTTTCAAATGTGTCAAAAACTTTTTAATTGTATGAGGAATGTTTAAAATGCATAAAACACTTTTAAAACAACTTGAACATTTACTTAAAATGTATATTATGCCTTTTTTAATTACATGAGTATGTTTAAGACATGCACAATTTTCTAATTAATTGGACCTTTTTCTAAATACATCGATGTTTTTTATTTGCATGATTTTTCTACATGTGTTGACCACTTTTTTAATCACACGACATTATTTAAAAATAAGCAGAAAATATCTGAATCATTACTTAAATTACATAAGAAATTAAATACACTATGAACATTTTCTATGCACATGATGGATTTTTAAAAATACATGTCGAATAGTTTTTTTGTAAAATTAGTAAATAAAATTGTTTTCTAAAATATGTTTTCAGAGTATTTCTAGAAGTAGAGGAAATGGCGAAAGCAAAAATATGAAACAAAATCCAGAAGGGAAAAAAGAAAAATAACCGCACACCACGTATAGAGAAAACTATTTTCTGGTACGCGTGTACACAAGATATCTACTCAATTAGCTAATCATGTTCAATACGATCGTCAGCGCCCACCTACGTGGCATGTGAGTCTTTGGGCCGCTACAAGGCGAGTGACCCTACGCTGGAGCTCACTCCTAATCGAGAAAATAGACACACCGGCCTCCTCATGTTGTTTTGTCTTGAGAGCAATGAATGATTTGACTTAGGCATGCACAAATGCTATGTATCAACATAGCAAGTGCTATGGGGGAAAGGAACTTTTGGTGTATGGGTGTATATACATGCTATATGGGAAAAAAATAGTAACTAAATAAAACGTCAAAAAATATGAAAATATTTTTTAAATAAACTTGATCTTTCATTGTACTTGTAAAAAAATCCATAAAAAGATAAACCCCCGTTGACTTCATTTCAGAAAAACAAAATTTTCGGCTAAAATAATATGAATAGTGACTTGTAATAGTAATAAACCCCCGATTTTTTGGTGTGGGTATTTTCTAGGATTTTGTGATTTTCTTTCCTAATGAGTGTATTTCTTTATTTTTATTTTTTTCCATTTTCCTTTTCTTTAGTTTTTGAATTTTTCTACTATAATTTTTTCCTTTTTCCTAGTTCTTAATTTTTTCTGTATTTTGTTTCGCCATTTTTCTCATTTCCTGTTTTTCATTGATATAAACAATTTTTGAAAAGTGATATTCCACAAATGTTGGGGACCAACTATCGATCTTTCAAATAAGTAAGTGTTAACCCAACGTGGAGTAGAATGAAATGATGCCAGGAAAATAGCAAGCTATTGCTGAAAAGTGCAACAACATTTTGTTTTGTTGTTGGAGAGTTGCAAGAGGGTAAATAGCAATATATATAAGTTTTTGCATGGGCCTAGTCTGGCCTCTAAGACTAGCTCAAGTGTTGCATGATGATCCTGTTTTCCTGATCATGGGCATGTCTATGCCGGCAACTTTGAAGGCACAATGTTAGAAGAACATTTGTGTTGAATCGACCCGAATTGATGTTATGCTATGAGATACATTCGTCACAAGTTAATGGTTTATAACACAGAGAAAGTTAACGTTTGCATAATTCCTTTGACCATGAGAGTATCGAGTTTCTTCATGATTGCTTCATGAACTTTCGGGTTTGTTAAACGTCATCCGTAAATGGGTGGCTATTACGGCGGCTTACGGGTTCATGGGAAAGTATGACAAGGGACTTGATAGCTCAAGATTGGGATTTGCTCCTCCGACGATGGAGAGATATTCTTTGGGCCCTCTCGGTGTTACGGTATCCACCATCGTCTGGCCAGACACAATGTGATTTTATCACAGGGATGCCGAAACACGGGAACGGGAAAAGAGAACAAAACCGGTAACGATGTAACTGGCATAGTGGACAAGTGTTGATCCACGGGGATGCTGATAAATCTCACCTCGGGATTTTGTAACATACCGCGAGGCAACAGGAATAGCACATGCCAACTGGAGGTTCACTCGAATATTTATTCGTGTGGGTATAGGGGTCAGTATGGGTGTCCACGGCTCCGATGTTAATCATTGATCGGAAAGTGTTCCGGTCATGTCTATACTTCACCGAACCTATAGGGTCACACGCTTAAGGGTCATCTATCTGCTGAATACTAGACAGGGAGTCTGAGAGAAAGTCATCGGAAAAGTTTCGGAGATGACGGAAAAGTTCCGGAGAGAAAACCGGAAGTGTTTCGGAGCTGCCGGAATTGTTTCGGAGCTGCCGGAATTGTTTCGGAGAAAAACGAAAATATTTTGGAATAAAACCATCATACCGGAAATGTTCTGGAGAGTGTCCAGAATAATTTTAGAGGGTGCCGGAAATGTTCTGGGACCTTCCAGAATTTTTCAGAAGAAATAGTCGCGGAAAACATCTTGTCCCAGCGTGAGGGGACAAGATCCCACGATACGTGGGGGCTGTGTTGGGCTGTTTTGGGGGCGCCCCCCTTGAGGGGGCAGCCCCTTGTGGCTGGACAAAGGTGTTGGGCCCTCCCATGGTGGGGGGCAGCCCCCACAAATGGTGGAGCTGGTTGGGAGGGGGTGGGGGCCCATGTTGGGGCACCATGGACAAGGGAACATGTTTTCTCCATGTTTGGTGGGAACATGTTTTCCTTGTTTGGTGGGTGCATGTTTTGTGGGCTGAAATTTCAGCCCCCTCCACCCCTTCCACCACTATATAAGGAGGAGGAGAGGAGCTCTCCAACTCACTCCAACTCTCTCACCAAATGGCATGCATGATCTGCCTTTCTTCTTTCCCACCCACGAAATAGTTTCATAGAGCCGAAAGGCTGTCTGGGTTCCGGTGGGAACTAGTTCTGGACGGCGAAGCCCTGCCGGATAGGTGACACCGTATGTGTGCAACCCCGTAGAGAGGTCGTAGGTTCGATCTTTTGCCCGAGGGGCTGTTCGAGGGTCCTCCCGAAGGGCTGTCCGTGACACTGTCCGAGGGACTGTCCGACCGCCTCCCGAAGGGATGTCCGAGGAGCGGACGAGGGAGTACATCCTCGCGGTTGGGAGGTTGTAAATCCTAGCTGCGGGGATCTGCACCGATGATCTACATCGACTCTACTTCCGTTGCGCTACGAGTCGGTAACGATCGGATCAAAACCTTGTATGCAATCTTCATAGTGGTCCTGGGCATGTTCGTAGTGCGGAAATTTTTTGTTTTTTGTTGCGTTCCCCTACAGTGGTACCAGAGCCGTGCTATGCGTAGATGCAGGTTACGATCTAGAATACATAGAGATGTATGGGTGTTGCATAATATAATTTGTAGTAGATGAGTTCTATTACTGAAAATTATTTGTGCGGGTAGCAGATGAAATCTGTTACCCGATGTTCCTGTTGCTCCCCTTGAATTTGCGTAGTCCTGATCTTGACGGCATGGTAGAATCTCACAAAGTTCTGGCAATCCGCGATCCTTTCATGCTGCTCCTGAGTATGCTGATTGATAGATCAATGAAGTGCTTCCGTGTCTTTGGGTTCTACCATAGTTAAAGAAAGATGGATGTTTCGCAGACAAAAGGGCAATGCAGATATGATCTGCACGGGGGTCATGCGTATGACGAAGTTCAGTATGTGTGACATCCCCAGATTACTAACAGTAGTTATGCCAATTAATCATGCCAAGTCATCACCATTAAGCCTTATAAAAACAGTTAGAAAGTAATCCAAATTCAAATTCAAATTTAAAACAAAGTCAAAATTAAAAGTTATCCAAACAGTAGAACAAAATAGTTCATAATTTTGCAAATAATCCATAAGCAATTATAAAAATAAAATCATCATTATTAAAATTCCCAAAATGCCCCTAAGATAATTAAAACAGTAGCTAAAACAATTAATCAAATGCCTTTTTAAATTATAAAGTATTAAACTAAATTATTTAGGTGCCAAAGTTATTGTGGCAGAGGTATATTTAGTAACGCTAAATTAGGTGCTAAATCATATATTTTATAAAACTAAAATGATTTGGAAAGTAAAATAAAACACTAAAAGAAAAATAAACAAAAACAGAAAAGAGAAATAATAAAAAGAAAAAAGAGAGGAGAAACCCCCTGGCCCCTACTGGGCCGTAGCCCAGTCGGCCGACCCAGCTCCTCCCCGCTACTTAGCCCCCCCAGGAGACACCGAACCCTAGCCCTACCCATTCTCCCCCCGTTCCCCACCTCCTCTCCCGCGCTGCCGCCGTCGCCGCCTCATCCCTGTCGCCGTCGCCTCCACGCCGACCGCCTCCTCGCCGGACTACCCCAAGCCTCGCCGCCCCCCTCCTCACGACGAACGTGAGGACCTCGATCCTCTCCCCCTCTCTGCTTCCGCTCGATGCCGTCGCCGTCCCCGTCGCCCGCCTCCGCCCACTTGCCGCTGCTGCTCGTGGCCTCGTCGCTGTCGCGCCGTCCTGCCGCTCGCGCGCCCGCGCTTGCCGCGTCTGCCCGCCGCGCCTCGCCGCCGCCCAACCCGCACGTGCCGCGCCGCCGCAACCGCCTCGCCGCGCCGCGCCCTTCCCCGCGCTCGCCTGCGCTCGCGCGCCGCGACCCCCTTGGCCTCGCCTCGTCCGCCGCCGCCTGCCCCCGCGCGTGCTCGCCCGCGAGCCGCCTCGCCCGCGCCGCTGCCGTCGTCGGCCTCGCCGCGCGCCCGGACGCGTCCGGCCCCCTGTGTGCCCGCGCGCACGCAAAAAACCAGGACGTGTCCGGCGCCCGAACGAACGAACGGGCGGACATGTCCGCCTGCCCACTGACCACCGGGCCCCACCACGGTTAAAACGAAAAAGAAAAGAAAAGAAACTAAATAAATAAAAGTAAATAGTAAATAGTAATTAAAATAAATAAATAAGTAATAGTTAGTTAATTAATTAATTAAATAATTAATTAATTAATTAACCCTGTTTAATTAAACTAATTATTTAATTAACTTAAGTAATCTGTAATTAGTCTAATTAAACCCTAATTAATTTAATCAGTCGCTGACAGGCGGGACCCACTGGTCCTGTTCACTGCTGACGTCATGATGACGTCATGCTGATGTCAGCAATTACTGTTTCGAATAATGTTAATTTAAATAATTTAAATAATTCCAGAAATTAATAAAAACTTTAGAAAATCATATCTTTTAAACCGTAACTCGGATTAAAATAATTTATATATGTAAAACGATCAGAAAAATGTGTAGATTCCGAATACGCTCTCCGTCCATCTGTCACACGCCCCTAGCATGCTGAACATGGAATCGTCCCCCTCTGTTTCATCTGTCCGAAAATGCCAAACTTCGGGAAAACTTCCCCGGATGTTTTCCCCCTTCACCGGTATCGTGTAATACTGCGATAGGTCATCCCTAGCACTGCGTATCGTCATGTCATACACCTGTATTGCCTTGCTTGCTTTTATTTACTGTTTCTTCCCCCTCTTCTTCTCCGTTAGACACCGAGACCGACGCAGCTCCGGAGACCGACTACATCCCCGACGATCCCTCCTTTGTCGCAGAGCAACCAGGCAAGCAAAACCCCCTTGAGCATGCCTATATCACCTATTCTTTCTCCCTCCTGCTTGCATTAGAATTTGCTACTGCATTTGTTTTATCCTATTCTGCTGCATAGCCTATTTTTGTAACTGTTATTGATACCTGCCTGTTATCCGAGATATTTAGTATAGTTTGACTGGTAATCCATCGGTGGCCCCTCTCCCTTGATTTAGTTGCCCTGCTTAGTTATTAATGCCCCGATCGATGTGATCGACGGGCTGAGACCAACACAGCACCGCACACCCCCTAAGATGTTCGACTCTACAGAGTTATCCTCGAGTGACGAGGGTGACACCTCTTAACTCACTCCCGACGATGCCTTTGTAGCATAGCTAGTCGGACGTGGATTACCGAGGGTGATTCCTCTTCCTCCACTTCCGATGGAGCTTCTGTCGTACACCCCTCAAGTGGGAATCCATCGAGGGTGATTCCTCGGATTTCCCCCTTGATGACAAAAACACACGATTACCTTTAAATGTTGCCCACATGTACTGTTACTGCGGGACTGAAGGGACAGGCGGTACCACCCCGGTAGAGGTGGACCTGAGTTCCCGACAGTCTCCTGGGAAGTCGGGTTGACCTGGGAGGCACCCACGAGATAATTACGAGGCGCAGCCGGGCAGGCAGAGACCGCCCTAGAGAGGGATGGGCCTGACCCTTGTTGCACTACCTCGAGACGGGACGACAGGAGTACTGATCATCACCGCGAGCTCCTAATAATGCGCTAACGGATTTGGGTATTGATCTGAGTGGGTCATTGGCCCTATACGCACTACCACCACGTGGGATAATGGGTATGGGCCCCTCTACGTTGTACGTTTCTCCCGAAAGCTCTGTCACACGTCCAGTTCAGCATTGTGGCACGGCAGGATCGGCGCCATCCATGACAGAGGTGGTGCCTGGATCTAACCCTGCACACAATGACCCGGAGTGCTAAGGGCGATGGCCCAAGACCCTTGAGCACTTAGGATGTAGACCGGCGGGGACCTCTCTGCTTAGCTTAGGTAGGACGCTGCTTCGTGTCGATTACCCGAGGCCGGGCATGACCTGATGAAAGTGTGTCCGGCCAGATGTAATCGAGCGTGCTGGGTAACAGTAGTGCACCCCTGCAGGGAAGTTATCTATTCGAATAGCCGTGTCCACGGTAACAGGACGCTCAGTGTTGTATCCCGATCTCTTACTACTTGAACTGGATACCTGTTAATTAATTGTAAGCTCCGGGATTGCTTTCTCGCAGGGAGTCGAGGAAGAATCTCTGGGCTTTGCTTCAACATGTTTGTTAAATTTATAATATACTAATCTGCACTCTTCTAATGCTGCAAGACCCTGAAGATGCTAGTCTTCGATAGGCTAGGCCTTTCTCTCTATTCTGGCTTTGCTGCTATATAGTCCACAGATACAGCCCCATTCCTTTGATACCGATGCATAAGTAGTATAGTTCTGATGTCAGTCTTGCAAGTACTTTGGATGAGTACTCACGGTTGCTTTGCTTCCCTTTTCCCCATACCCGATTGCTGCGACCAGGTGATGGATCCCAGGAGTCAACTGCTAGCGCCGACGATTGCTACTACACTTCCGGTGGAGCCTACTACTACGTGGAGATCATCGACGACCAGGAGTAGTTTAGGAGGCTCCCAGGCAGGAGGCCTTGCCTCTTTCGATCAGAGTCGTTGTTTGTTTTTGCCTTCTTAAGGCATCTTTGTTTAACTTGTGTCTGTACTCAGATACTGTTGCTTCCGTTGATGCTTGTTTGACTCGAGCTTATGTATTCGAGCCCTCGAGGCCCCTGGCTTGTAATAATAAGCTTGTATTATTTTATTTGTGTTTAGAGTTGTGTTGTGATATCTTCAAGTGAGTCCCTAGGCTTGATCGTGTGCATTTGCGTGTATGATTAGTGCACGATTAAGTCGGGGGCGTCACAGTATGGGGCTCAAGATTTTATTATCTCGTGTTTCATACACCCCGCAAAGTTAATCTAGCAACTTGAATAATCATGCTTGATGATAAAACGTTGGTAGTTGCGGTTTGGTTGAAACCTTAGAAGCCACGTAAAAAATAAATTTTTGCATAAACCGATTAGAGGCGTCTAACTTGGTTTTGCAGGATGACATAAGATGTGCATGAGATGTGGTATAGTCTTTATCATATTTAATTTGATTATGTATGAGATGACTATATAATGTAAATTAACATGACTTGTGTGTCATGATTCGGCATGATGGCTGGAGCCATATGATTGTCACTTTAAAATGACTTGCGTGTCAACCTTGTTGTAATGCATTATTTTATTAGCTATAGAGATAGCAATATTATCTGGTGCATCGACAAGGTGGTGGCAATCTTCGCGAAGGTGAACACCGACGCAAATGCCGAAGACGAAGAAATAAAAGACTTCTCCGTCAGAAAGGGCTATACCATATCATGCTATTATGAATTGCCTGAGATGTTTATCCCTTATGATGCACCCTTTTTGATTGCGCGATAGTCGCTTTTATTAGGGTGATCTCTCACTAAAATATCAAGTAATTAGTGTTCTCCCAAGTGTAGCACCGTCACGGCAACTATCTTTTCGGGGTGCGTCATGTTTCCATGAGTATGAACGATTAGAGAAGTGTGAGGCGGGTGAGTTGAGACCTCACAGCGATATCACTTGGTTGTCTTGACGTTCTGGCTTGAGAGTCCTGAGCTCGGAACACGCCCATCGAAAGATGAACAAGAGTCACATAGAGATGTGATCGGCAAGTTGGCCTACCGATTGAAGTTCCCGTCATCAGTGATGTTCCCATCAATGGCATGGAATTGAAATGCGGATCTTGTTTAATTCTCAGTGCAATTAATTATGAACACTGTCTAAGTGTGATTTGCATAATAGTTATAGAATAATGGCTCGCGTTTCCACCCTCCCTATTAAAATTGAATAGTTGTTAAATATCTGGTTAAAACTTTACGGTTGGCAACGTGATGTGAGGATTGTCCTCAAGAGTGCCGAGAAGGACTTTGTCCTATCGCATGCTTTCGGTATTCTCCCGCTAATGCTATGGATGATGTGACTCTCGTCCTTCGATCCAAAAGCTAGAATTCTGTTATTGTCAAGTGCAATATGTTTGCTTCCATGAGACCCGAACTTCGAAAGTTTGGGATAGTTATGTGATATTCATGGAACTGAAAAATTGTTTTCAGATGCAGACAAAGGCTGAAAGATATGAGATATCCAAAGCAATGTTTGTTTGCAAAGTATTAGTAAAGTGTTTACTGGGCTTTTGACTGATAAGAGAGGGATCCAGAAGAACGCCTGTCATATAATGAAGGTGAATAAAACAACAACTTAAAGAGAAAGGAAATGTCCAAAGGGTGTTAGTGTGACTTACACACCTAGGAAGTCCAGGGCTAACGCCACTCTTAAAGTTGGGTACTTCTTCTGAGAGTAGGAGAAATACTGAAAGTTAAACTGTTAGAAGTATAAGGGCAAAAAGAAAGAAGACTGGAATGTCCAGCTCATGTATGAAAGTCCTACAAGTTATTGATGTTTGGAGGGCTGGTCACAAAGAAATAGTTCTTGGGAATTATGACTAAACAGGTTAATCACTGATTCTTGGGTATTGTGATTAAAAGTTGATCACCGAAATACCCGCTCGATTGCTTTCCATTGCAATTCGATGCAAGAACTACTACGGCCTAAAAGACTTGCTGAGAATGAGGTTTAGATACACGCTGTGAACATAGTAAATGTTACTATACCTTCCATCGGTGCATTACCATCTGTATTTATTTTCATAATTCATTTAGAGTTTTATACACTCTAGTGAGGGGTCCTGGACTAGGGGGTACTTGGGCTGCCAGCCTATCTCTCATAGGCCGGGCTGGTGGGCTGCTCTCTACACATCGATGGAAGGCCGGATTGCGGGCGACCTCGTGTATCAGAAGGAAACCTCCGAAGACTTGGCGTCTCCCCCAAGGAATAATTGGCGTGACCGGCATGTTTATCCCCTGATGGTAACCAACCATATGTAACCCTAGATCCCTCTGGTGTCTATATAAACCAGAGGGTTTAGTCCGTAGAGACACGGAATCATCATATTCATAACCTAGGGTTTAGCCTATCTGATCTCGAGGTAGATCAACTCTGTAACCTTCATACAATCAATCAATACAATCAAGCAGGATGTAGGGTATTACCTCCTTGAGAGGGCCCGAACCTGGGTAAACCATCGCCCCCACGATCTCTGTTACTCATTGATTCCTAGACCCATAGTTCGGATCCCCTACCCGAGATCTGCCGGTTTTGGTACCGACATTGGTGCTTTCATTGAGAGTTCCGCCGTGGGACGTCAAGGATCAATGGCTCATCTGATCATCAGCAACGGCGCTAGCCGTAGGGACACTTTCATTCCCGGCCAGCTCTTCGCGTTCGGCAGCATCATGCTACACGCCGATCCGGCCGGTCGCCTCGACCGAGTCGACAGCTTTACCCCCGACCAGGAGATCCGGTTCGGAAACTTAGAGTTTGTCGCTGACTCCCAGGGAGATCATGTCCTCACCGGGTCCTCAGCCTCGCCTGAAGGACCCGCAAGCCCTGAAGCATCGACTTCGGGTACGGCCAACCCCACTACTGGAACGGCCGCCATTACGGGTCCAGCCTCGAGCCCGGATCTAATCTACGCGCTCGGCTGCCGAAGATCAGCCCTGGCCGAACATCACGGCATGGCAAATTCAGACGCCCCCGTCACGGCCATACTGCGGGTCAACCCCATAAACTACCAGAACCTGGACCCGACGGATCTCACATTGTTAAACGGGATACTAGATTGGATCCAAGCCCTGGTGTCGGTGTAAAAACCGGCGGATCTCGGGGTAGGGGGTCCCGAGCTGTGTATCTCGGATCGATGGTAACAGAGACAATGGAGACGATGTTTACCCAGGTTCGGGCCCTCTTAATGGAGGTAAAACCCTACGTCCTACTTCTGTTTATATTGATGGAGATGTAACAAGTACAGAGTTGATCTACCTCGAGATCATAAGTTGTGGTCTAAACCCTAGGGGTATGATGATGAATGTATGAACGTATCTATCGACTAGCCTAGCCTCGGCTTATATAATGTACCGGAGGCCTAGGATAATAGGAGTCCTAATCGGCTATGTCGTTGGAGAGGAGTCCTTGTCTTGATCACCAAGTCTTGTGGAATCCTCCTCGTATATGTCGTGGGCTGCTCGAAGTGGCCCATTAGTGAACCGCCATGGGGGTCCTCGGCCCGACCCACTGGTCGGGAGACGACATGGTTAGTACCCCCTAGTCCAGGACACCGTCAGTAGCCCCCTGAACCGGTCTTCAAGTTGGGGAAGCTCCTCGGTTCTTCCGAGCTGTTCTTTGTCTTCGGCCATTGGTCTTGAAAGCTGGTTCAACAAATCTTCCCATCTTCGATCTTGAGGATCGCCGAAGTGAATTCGAAGAGTATATACGTCTGGTATCCGAGGAGCCCCTTTAAGTTCTCGGCCTTTATCAATGCCTTGTTATTTTTACGCCGCACCTCGGGTTCAAAGGTTTTTCCCGTGCAGCGGTGTCCTCTTGCAACCGAGCTCGAACGCCGGACTGCATCCGAGGTGTCTTTTTGTAGCCGAGCTCTAACGCCGATCGGTATCCGATGTTTGTTGCAAAAGAGTTGTTCATAAAACAACAATTGTTGTTCAGTATTATGAATAACATCTGTAGGAGATATGCCCTAGAGGCAATAATAAATGTTATTGATTATCTCCCTGTTCATAATTAGGTTTATGTTCCATGCTATAACTGCTATGGTTCTCGAGTCTACAATAACCACGAGGCTCGGAGGAAGACTCATATGCACGTGTGGGATAATAAACGGTAAAATGTATTCCTAGTCAAGCCTCTATGACTGGCTCAAGTATTGCATGATGATCCTGTTTTCCTGATCATGGGCATGGCTATGCCGGCAATTTTGAGGGCACAATTGTTGGTAGAACACTTGTGTTGAATCGACCCGATTGATGTTATGCTATGAGATACATTCGTCATAAGTTTATGGTTAATAACACAGAGAAGTTAATGTTTGCATAATTCCTTAGACCATGAGAGTGTCGAGTTTCTTCATGCTTGCTTCATGAACTTTGGGGTTTGTTAAACGTCATCCGTAAATGGGTGGCTATTACGGCGGCTTACGGGTTCATGGAAAAGTATGTCAAGGGACTTGATAGCTCAAGATTGGGATTTGCTCCTCCGACGATGGAGAGATATCTCTGGGCCCTCTCGGTGTTACGGTATCCATCATCGTCTGGCCAGACACAGAGTGATTTGATCACAGGGATGCCAGAACACGGGAACGAGAAAAGAGAACAATACCGGCAACGAGGTAACTGGCATTGTGGACAAGTGTTGATCCACGAGGATGCCGATGTTTCTCACCTCGGGTAATTGTAACATATCGCGAAGCAACAGGAATAGCTCACGGCAACTGGAGGTTCACTCGAATATTTATTCGTGTGGGCATAGGGATCGATATGGGTGTCCACGGCTCCGATGTTGATCATTGATCGGAAGGGGTTCCGGGTCATGTCTATGCTTCACCGAACCTATAGGGTCACACGCTTAAGGGTCATCTATCTGCTGAATACTAGACAGGGAGTCTGAGAGAAAATCACCGAAAAAGTTTCGGACGCCGGAAAAGTTTCGGACAGCGGAAAAGTTCCGCAGAGAGGTCACCGGATGAGTTCCGGTGAAACTGAAAAGTTGTTTCAGAGGATACCATAAAGTCAAATTGGTTTTGGCACATGCCTGATAATTCTTGGAGGGTGCCAGAATCATTCTGGAAACTTTCTGGAATTTTCCGGGATGAAAACCGGAAATGTTCCGGAGCTGCCGAAACCGCTTCAGATGCTTTTCGCAGATGAAATCACTAAACCGGAATTGTTCCGGCTCACGTTGAAAATTATTTTGGTGGGTACTAGAATTGTTCTAAGCCCACATGAATATTTTCAGTTCGATCAGACGCTGAAAAATGTCATCATGAATAGTGAAAGTGCTTTTTGGGATATTTTTGGAAAGCCACCTTTTGGGGCTTTGCTCCAAAAGATCTTGGGGATGACATGGATGGATAGGGGCCAATTTTGGGGCCCCACATGAGGGTGTGGCCGGTCACATGGTGGACTCCTTCATGGAGTCCCCCTTGTTCCTTGGTTTCACCTTTTAGGTCCTTGGGAAGGACTCCTTTCCATGTGGGTTTTGGATCTTCTTGTAAAACCACCCTACCCCTTGGGTTTCCTATAAATAGGAGGTGTGTGGGCTGCCATAAGTCACACTCTTGCTCTCATACACAAAGCCATGCATGATCTGGCATTCTTCTCTCCCTCCCAGCGAAATAGTTTCGTAGAGCCGAAAGGCTGTCTGGGTTCCGGCAGGAACTAGTTCTAGACGGCGAAGCCCTGCCGGATAGATGACACCGTATGTGTGCAACTCTGTAGAGAGATCGTAGTTTCGGTCTTAGTTCGAGAGTGCCTCCCGAAGGGCTGTCCGTGTGACCGTCCGAGTTTTGGAGGTCCTCCCGAAGGATTGTCCGAGTGACAGTCCGAGTTTCGGAGGTCCTCCCGAAGGGCTGTCCGCGACACCGTCCGGGGGACTGTGTGACCGCCTCCCGGAGGGCTGTCCGCGGGGCAGATGAGGGTATACATCCTCGCGGTTGGGAGATTGTAAAATCCTAGCTGCGGGGATCTGCACCGCCGATCGTCATCGACTCTACTTCCGCTGCGCTACGAGTCGGTAACGAAAGAGATCAAACCTTGTATGCAGTCTCCATAGTGGTCCTGGGCTGGTGCGTAGGTCGGAAATTTTTTGTTTTCTGCTGCGTTACCCTACAGATCTACCTCGAGATCATAAGTTGTGGTCTAAACCCTAGGGGTATGATGATGAATGTATGAACGTATCTATCGACTAGCCTAGCCTCGGCTTATATAATGTACCGGAAGCCTAGGATAATAGGAGTCCTAATCGGCTATGTCGGTGGAGAGGAGTCCTTGTCTTGATCACCAAGTCTTGTGGAATCCTCCTCGTATATGTCGTGGGCTGCTCAAAGTGGCCCATTAGTGAACCGCCATGGGGGTCCTCGGCCCGACCCACTGGTCGGGAGACGACATGGTTAGTACCCCCTAGTCCAGGACACCGTCAGTAGCCCCCTGAACCGGTCTTCAAGTTGGGGAAGCTCCTCGGTTCTTCCGAGCTATTCTTTGTCTTCGGCCATTGGTCTTGAAAGCTGGTTCAACAAATCTTCCCATCTTCGATCTTGAGGATCGCCGAAGTGAATTCGAAGAGTATATACGTCGGGTATCCGAGGAGCCCCTTTAAGTTCTCGGCCTTTATCAATGCCTTGTTATTTTTACGCCGCACCTCGGGTTCAAAGGTTTTCGCCGTGCAGCGGTGTCCTCTTGCAACCGAGCTCGAACGCCGGACTGCATCCGAGGTGTCTTTTTGTAGCCGAGCTCTAACGCCGATCGGTATCCGAGGTGTCATAGATTACCTCAGTCATGAAAAAGTTGAAGGAGTTCAGCCGAGCTTAATGCCAAAAATGCCCTCTATGGAGCCAGCCACTTGCATCCGAGCTTTACGCCGAACTGCTTTCGAGGTGTTGCACCACCTCGGTCTTGGGCTGATTTTTTGCGGATATATTTTCGATTGGTGCAATTATTCTCTGCCGAGATGTATAGCCAGTAGCCCTCAAGGTGTGTGTCGGCCCAAAATCCGAGATGCACCTGAAGGAAAACATAAAACCGCTGATCCCAGTAGCCCCTGAGACTCAGGTCGATTCACTAAATCGGCTTGAGGATCAACTCCAAGCTCGGCAGCATACTTGGGAACAGAAACATGGTGTGCATAGTCCTCGAGGCTCAGGTTGGGTGCGGCCGACCAACCCGAGGATCGTAATCTCCTCAGAAACTGTTTTGCACTTTGAATTTTCTGCATTGAATCAGCAATGTAGTAGCCCCCGAGCCACTGGTCGGGTGGAAACACCAGATCAGAGGATCGATGTAACCCGTTAATGACTTTTAAGTGAGAAGCGCGAAGCCCAGTAGCCCCTGAGCCGTAAGTCAGGCAAGGGTGGCCGAATTAAGGATCGATATCCGGGGTAAATTGACTTTACTCACAATTTATGTGTAATGATTCTATGTATCCAAGTACTTTACATCATTACAAATGCCTCTGTTCTACAAACTTTGTTAACCAGCCTTCGGCTTCTCCCTCCTCGACCAGTGGCCGAGGATTGTTTCCTACTCCTGGTCCGCCGAGGCGAACCAGACTCTTCGGATAACAAGGCAATCCGGCTATTTGGTTCTACAAACAAAGTGGAACAGAGCTTATGTTATATTACGTTTAAGCGTAAGAAACATCTTCCAAGAAAAATAGTTCCTCTATAAGTTCCTTTTCTCAGGCTATCATGTTGACCATGATCGTGAAGCCTCAAGTCCGATCAATGTGGGAGAAAAATATTGAGGATTTAGTTTGGGAAAACTTCCCGAATTCTGTGGTCTTTAATGAACCTAAATTTTCACTTCCGTCGTTGCCGACCAATTGTATTCTTAAGATGCCTAGCTTTCGGCTTCACCCAGTCTGAGGTACTAACTCGAATGACCCGGTAGTAACAATCACAGAGGTGCTCCCTTTACCCCCTAGCCGAACAATCGGGAACGTAGGGGGTAAGCACAGGAGCCAGGCAACCCAGCTTGGCTAAAATCTTAACTCAAATTGATGCATATTTATGGCTTTATAACGATGATTACGGAAGGCAGCTTTTGTATATTGAATACAAACGCTAATGATATGTTGGGCTCTCCAGGAGTCCTGATGTAACCGCGCCGAGGTGTAGGTCGGCAGAAAAGATGCCGAGCTGCAGGTCAGAAAAGATCTCCTGAGCTGAATTATTACGCAGGGCACCTCGGTCATGAGAATGTCCCGACTCCTGAAAGAAAAACATACAAATAGCTTAAAAGTGCCATAAGCTCGAAAAGCCAAAAAACTTATGTAAAAACTTGACATCGAACTAAATCAAGTTTTTGGTGCCAATCCGAAAAGTGGTCTTAAAATTAGTTTGTCCTTCCGTCGTGCTTTAACATGACACATCCGATCTCAAGATTTCAAGCGGGTCAGCCTTCGGCTTCAACCTCCTATTCTCGAAGGCGGAGTGCTTCTCAGGCCAGTTTAGCGAACCAAACTCGAGCGGCTTTAGAGAGAAACCAGGCTATCCGGCTATTGACCACACACTCGTGTCGAGAAAGGAGTGGTAGAAAAAGACTTTGCAACGACTTAGAAGAAAACACTTATTATAAAACGACTCGTATAAATTTAAGAGCCCCCAGTTAACATGGGTAAAGAGAGTGTTTTTAACAAACAGAGGTTTTAACAAACTAAGTGTTTAACTAATAACTTGTCTATTTAACACAAAAGCATAACGCTTGGATGAACCAAACAAAAATTAAAAATTGAAAAAAGTTAAGCATGAAAGCAACTTAGTTGGTTAATGTGCTCGGTGTTGATGACGTAGTCCGGGCTTGCAACGGGTCGAGATCCCAGCCCCCAAGCCGGTCCTGGGGTGGCCGAGCGAAGAGCTCGGCTAATGAAGTGGCAGCACAAAACTGCCGATGTGCCGAGGCGAAGCCCCGGGTCCAGCCGAGGAGACAGAGTAGGTCGGCAGGGTGACGCCGGAATAGGTCGATGAAGCGATGGCGAAGACCCCGGTCCAGCTAATGTGACGAAGCTGGTCGGCTGGTGACACCGAAGTCCCCGGAGTAGGTTGATAAAGAGATGGCGAAGCCCCCAGTCTAGCCGAGGTGACGGAGTAGGTCGGTAAAGTGACGTTGCAGCCCCATGCCAGCCGAGGTGTCGAAGCAGGTCGGCGTGGTGGACATCGGCATGAAGAAGCAACGGCACGGCGATGCCGACGCAGATCGTAACTTCTGACGCGGTCAATGCCGGCTCAATGAAGTGACCGCGCGAAGATGCCGGCACGCCCGACCCGTGCAATCCGTGGGGCGACGATGTTGGTGATGATTTAGTCGTGATGCCGAAGTCTTGGTCGGCTCGCCGGAGTGAGGATCCTGATGAAGTTGACCTCGGCTCGACGAAGCGACGACCTGTCTAACGCAGGTCGGCAGCCGTGGAGCAACGTTGTCGGGCTGATTTGACACCGGCGTGACAGTGAAGATCACCTCCGAAAAGGAGCAAAATTTGTGAGCATGTGTTTGGAAACAAAACACAATACCCTAGAGAGAGTTTCCTTCAAAAAGGATATCCGATATCCCGTTCACGAAAAAGACGAACATGGGTCGAATTCGTTTCCGCGCAGAAAACAGATCCGAAAAGTGATGCACTCATCGGACTATTCCCGGAGTTTGGACGGTCGGATTGAGCTCAAATTTTGAGGGGTGGTAGATACAGGGATTCCGCAGCCAATCAACGGTTGGATCTTCCAAAGGACATCCGAGCTAGACGCTGGAGCCCAAGCCATAAACTCGTCCAGATTCCCGTCCAGATTTGACAGGGCTCCGGTATATCGTAGATCGCCGGAGATTCCTCCATCGGAACGCGACAAAATTTTACAGGGTTGTTCTAGACTCAATTCCGCACAATTCCACCGAAGCAATCGTCAAAGCGATGCTCGAGGAGACGGGGACGACGAACACGAATCCGCTATCCAGAAAAACTGCACGGTCACCCGAGGGCAATGTTGATCTTCAGCCCCCGAGCTCCATGGACGATTCCCCCATGATCTTGATACAGATCGGAGTTGAAGTTGATGAGGCCACCAGTCCGATCTTGATGATCCGACATGTAGCGTTGTCCTCGGTCCAGCCGAGGTTGCTAGTCGAGCCGGCAACAAAGATGCTGTCGTCGACGATGAGGTTCGGTCCCGACGTGTAGATCGCGTCGGAGCCGATCTGAATTCCCATTGAACCGCGGCGATCACACAGCGGAACTCTCAGTGAAAGCACCAGTGTCGGTGTAAAAACCGGCGGATCTCGGGGTAGGGGGTCCCGAGCTGTGGATCTCGGATCGATGGTAACAGAGACAATGGAGACGATGTTTACCCAGGTTCGGGCCCTCTTAATGGAGGTAAAACCCTACGTCATGCTTCTGTTTATATTGATGGAGATGTAACAAGTACAGAGTTGATCTACCTCGAGATCATAAGTTGTGGTCTAAACCCTACGGGTATGATGATGAATGTATGATCGTATCTATCGACTAGCCTAGCCTCGGCTTATATAATGTACCGGAGGCCTAGGATAACAGGAGTCCTAATCGGCTATGTCGGTGGAGAGGAGTCCTTGTCTTGATCACCAAGTCTTGTGGAATCCTCCTCGTATATGTCGTGGGCTGCCCGAAGTGGCCCATTAGTGAACCGCCATGGGGGTCCTCGGCCCGACCCACTGGTCGGGAGACGACGTGGTTAGTACCCCCTAGTCCAGGACACCGTCACCTGGGAATCACCAATGGTCAGTCCTCGATTTACGATCAGATTGGGCTTAAGACCGATGACAGGGAAATTCACACCCCTCCAGCCGCCCACTTGGTCGCCACTATAGAAGGCCCGACCGAGGGCTCGCCCCTCCCCCTGGAACCGGAAGCGCATGGAGTACCGGTTCACGATCAACAGGCCTCATCCTCCATCCCGGAAGCCGAACTCCACTCCGGAGAGGGTTTAGAGCCGAAGTCTGGTTTAGCACGCAACTTCGAGTCCGCGCATTCGAGCTCGGCCAACTATCCGGACCTAGAGCTCGGCGCGTTAGATTCCATGCCGATCCAGGACGCGGCCGCCAAAGCCCCGGGCTCACACTCCGCTGGGATCAAATTTTTAATCCCGCCCACCCCCCACGCCGAGTACTATCCAAATAACTCAGGACGGCCCGACATATGGGACCTAATGTACGTAAAACAGCAGCCCGGAGAGTCAGTGCGGCACTTCTGGGCTAGATTCCTTATCGTCAAAAACAAGATGATGGACGGTGGTAGCAAGGAAATTCTGGAGGTTTTCCGACAGAACTGCCAAGACGAAGGCATCTTAAACGCCCTCGCCCGCTGCCACATCCAAAACTTCTCTGATTTATCGGACCTGGTGTCCAAATACTGCGCCATGGAGTATGCTTGGCAGGCTCAGCTCGAACAAACAGAGTCAATCCGTATAGAGGAACCAAACCGAGCTCGGCAAAAACGCGCACAACTTCGTCGGACAACTCAATACGAGCCATCCGAGCAAAGAATGAAACCTCTGACAAGATCCAGAATGGTTCTTCACGAACTACTAGACAAACCATGCCCTATACATTCCGTCCTCCTCAACACAAACCCAACCCACAGCCTTCGAGCTTGCTGGGTGGTCAGGCAAGTCGCCAAGAGTGGCGAAGTCATCCTCGGAGGCCCGTACTCAAATAAACTTCCAGCAACGCCCTTTGACGACAACGCCGAGATCCTTACAATCTACGAGACGTATTCCTCAAAGAATCAGAGGAAGAGAGCCCTTCGAGAGCTCGCTCAAATTCACCATGTGGCAGCGACAGACTCATGGACGGACACACCCATCAATTTCAGTGAACAAGACCAGCCGAGGTCCTGCCCTACTCGAGCTGCTGCCGCCCTTGTCCTTGCTCCCATAGTAGATGGATTTCGACTCCAAAAGGTATTGATGGACGACGGTAGCGGGCTAAACCTCATTTACGAGGACACCTTGGACAAAATGCAGTTTGACAGATCCCGCATCGAGCAAAGTCACACCACCTTTCGAGGGATCATCCCCGGAAAGGAGGCTCGTTGTAGTGGCCGAGTTGCTCTTGATGTGGTCTTCGGAACCCCCGAGAACTACCGATCCAAAGAACTGCTTTTCCACATAGTGCCCTTTCGCAGTGGCTACCATGCCTTATTAGGGCGCGACGCTTTCGCGCGATTCCACGCCATCCCACACTATGGGTACATGAAGCTCAAAATGCCAGGGCCAAACGGCGTAATCACAGTAATAAGTGACCCGGACAGAGCCCTTCGAGTCGAGAATAAAACGGCATCACTCGCCCTCGAAGCACTGTCCAAAGCCCTCGTAGCCGAAGAACTGACCGCGCTCCGCTCAACGGTGGATAAGGACGACGTAATCCTCGACAAAAGGCCTAAATCCACGTCCTTTAAACCAGCAGATGAGATCGTCAAATTCCAAGTGCACCCAACTGATCCCAACAAGACGGCGTCCATTGGAGCTCAGCTGGACCCTGCGGTCCATGAAGAGCTGCGCAAATTTTTGCGTGCAAACTGGGATATCTTCGCCTGGCACCCGTCAGACATGCCAGGGATCCCGCGTAGATTAGCCGAGCACAGCCTGAACATAATTGAGGGTTTTAAGCCATTCAAACAGACTCTACGTCGGTTTTCCGAACCCAAGCGTCAAGCTATGGGCGAGGAACTGGCAAAATTGCTCGAAGCCGGATTCATCCGAGATATCAAACATCCTGAATGGTTGGCCAATCTGGTCATGGTACCCAAGAAGGATAAATCCTGGCGGTTGTGTGTCAATTTCAAGGACTTAAACAAGGCTTGCCCCAAGGATCCGTTTCCCTTGCCCCGCATAGACCAGATCATAGACGCCACCGCCGGGCATGACTCGCTGTGTTTTCTCGACGCTTACTCCGGATACCATCAAATCATGATGAAGGAGTCCGACCAGGCGGCCACAGCATTTATTACTCCCTACGAACCATTCTGCTTCAACACAATGCCCTTCGGATTAAAGAACGCAGGGGCTACATACCAACGCATGATTCAAACATGTTTGGAAAAAAATAATCGGCAAAACGGTCGAGGCACATGTGGACGACGTGGTCGTTAAGACCAAACACGTCAGCCAGCTGGTGGACGATCTCCGACAAACCTTCGATAGTCTTCGGACCTTCGATATACGGCTCAATCCGGAAAAGTGCGTCTTCGGAGTGCCTGCCGGTAAGCTGCTCGGATTAATCGTTTCCCATAGAGGAATAGAGGCCAACCCAGCGAAAATACGGGCACTGTCCGAGCTGGCGATCCTCACCGAGCTAAAAAATGTCCAGAAACTGGCCGGATGCGTGCCAGCCTTATGCCGCTTCATCTCACGCCTCGGAGAAAAAGCCTTACCAATCTATAAATTGCTCAAACGGACGAAGAACTTCGAGTGGACCAACGAGGCGGCAGCAGCACTCGAGGAAATAAAAACTCTACTGGCCAGCAACCCAATCTTGACTGCACCCAGTCCGGGCGAGCCAATGCTGCTATATATCTCGGCCACGAATCAGGTGGTCAGCGCGGTTCTCGTCGTCGAACGAGAGACAGAGGGTCACAAGCTCCAGGTACAGAAACATGTCTACTACGTATCCGAAGTGCTCACCCCATGTAAAACGAGGTACCCGCACTATCAGAAGATCGCCTATGCCGTTTTTATGGCATCCCGAAAACTCCGTCACTATTTTCAAGAGTGCTCGGTTACGGTGGCATCCGAAGTACCACTTAACGACATAATTAATAATCGAGATGCCACCGGCCGTATAGCCAAATGGGCTATAGAACTCCTCCCCTTCGAAATCACATATCGACCACGCCGAGCTATTAAATCTCAGGTTTTGGCTAATTTTGTTGCGGAATGGACGGAAGCCGAACTCCCTCGGGAATACAATACATACTCGCATTGGACGATGTACTTTGACGGCTCCAAAATGCTCGCCGGGCTGGGGGCTGGAGTGGTCCTCACATCCCCGACTGGCGATAATATCCGGTACATACTCCAGATCATGTACACCGACTCCAACAACGCAGCCGAATACGAAGCTCTGTTACATGGACTTCGGATGGCGGTGTCAATGGGCATACATGGGCTGGAGATACGAGGAGATTCTAATCTCGCCATCTCTCAAGTCAACGGCGAATTCGACGCAAAAGACCCAAAAATGACAGCATACCGCAACGCCGTCCTGAAAATCTCCGCCCGCTTTGAAGGACTAGAGTTTCACCATATACCTCGTGACAGCAATCAAGCTGCAGATATCCTTGCTCGAATGGGCGCTAAGCGCGACCGCGTCCCCGAGAACACCTTTTTGGAACGACTCTTCAAGCCGTCCGTGGTGTGGTAGGAGGATGCCCAGGGCTCAGAAACCAATACCTCAGGAGACCTCGTCCCTCCGCCTATTGAACCAGATAACGGAATTATCGGGGGCTCGGCCATCGAAATGACATTTTCGGCTCATGAAGTCATGGCGGTAATTGCGCCATGGACCGAGCCCTTCCTCGCCTACCTCCTCCGCCAAGAACTACCGGCTGACCAGACTGAGGCAAGGCATATCATTCGACGATCTAAAGCCTATAAAGTCCATGAGGGAGAGCTATATAAGAAAAGTACTACTAGCGTCCTCCAGAGATGTATATCCGAAGAGGAGGGAAGGCAACTCCTGGCCGAGATTCACGCTGGCATGGGCGGTCACCACACGGCCGCTCGAGCCCTGGTCAGCAAGGCTTTCCAAGCAGGGTTCTTCTGGCCCACTGCCCGAACAGACGCCCAAACATTGGTCCAACATTGCGTTGGATGCCAGCTCTTTGCAAATCAGAGTCATATGCCCCCCACGGCCCTTCGGACGATCCCAATTACTTGGCATTTCATGGTCTGGGGGCTAGACATGGTCGGACCACTTAAAGGGGGGGGGGGCAAGAAAAAGAAATATCTACTCGTCATGGTAGACAAATTCACTAAATGGATTGAGGCAAAACCGGTAACCTTGGCCAAGTCTAAGCCGGTTATCGATTTTATATCCGGCGTCGTACACCGTTACGGTGTCCCCCACAGCATATTCATGGACAATGGATCCAATTTTACCGCCCAGGAAGTCAAAGACTGGTGCGCTAATTTAGGCATTAAGCTCGACTATGCCTCGGTATATCACTCACAGTCTAATGGACAGGTCGAGAGAGCTAATGGACTGATCTTGAGTGGCATCAAGCCCCGTTTGGTCCGATCTTTAAAAGAACCCGACTGCCATTGGGTCGAGGAGCTTGACTCCGTACTGTGGGGCCTGCGCACCACTCCTAATCGATCCATGGGCTACACACCGTTCTTCATGGTGTATGGGGCAGAAGCCGTCCTCCCTAGCGACCTTATTCACGATGCCCCTCGGGTGCGTATGTATGAAGAAAAGGAGGCCGAGCTAGATCGGCAAGATGACCTAGACGCCCTGGAGGGCGAGCGCGACATAGCTCGGGCTCGTTCCGCTTTTTATCAGCAGCAGGCCAGACGTTATCAGAGCAGAGAAGTACGGGCTAAGGCCTACAACGTCGGCAATCTCGTCCTACGTCTGCCGGAGAAACAGAAGCATAAGCTGTCGCCCAAATGGGAGGGGCCCTTCATAATCGATCAAGTACTCGCGGGCGGAACATATCACCTCCGCGATCCAACGGACAACCGCCTCGAACCAAACCCATGGAATGCAACTCGGCTACGGCGCTTCTACGGCTAATTCCGTGACCTTAGCTTGCCCAGTTTATCCCTCTCGGATTTAAATTTTCCTAGTAGTTAGTCTTTCCTGGGTCGTGTTCGGACACGCCGAACTACATTAAGTTTTTGTTCGGCAAACATCTTCGAATGTACCACACGCTGTTACCTGGAGGCTTCTTTTACGGAGCCAATCATATTTTGTTTTTTCAATCATCCATCTTCTACGAGTTTGCAACCTTCCTGTATCGTTTGGAAAGCCACTATATGCATCAATTTGACTTAAGATTTGGCCAAGCTGGGTTGCCTCGCTCCTGTGTTTACTCCCTACGTTCCCGCTTGTTCGGCTAGGGAGTATTGGGAGCACCTCTGTGATTGTTACGTCCGGATTTCCCGGGTACGTGCCTCAGACGGGTGAAGCCAAAAGCTAGCGTTCTTAAGAACATAATTGGTCGGCCACGAGGAAGTGAAAATAATTGGTCACAATAGCCAAGATTCCGGGGTTATTTTCCTGAAGTAACCATCCCCGTCTTCTTTGAGCATTCGGTTATACGTCCATGATTAACGTTGTAACCCGAAGAAAGGAACTCATAGAGGAACTATTTTCGTCGGAAGATGTTTCTTACGTTAAACAGTAATATAACATAACTCCCTGAGCGCGTTTTTGTCTGTTTGCACCAAGTAGCCGGATTGCCTGGTTCTCTGAAGTGTTTGCCGATATTGCTCAGCTCACATAGTAGGAAACACTCCTCGGCCTCTGGTTGAGGAGGCGGAAGCCGATGGCCGGTTAAGACAACGATTTAGCACGGTTTGGAGACTATTTGATGTAAAGTACATAGATACATAGAATCAAACTGTTAATCTTGATCAAGACCATCTATTATGGTCTCCAGAGCACAATCTGCTTGGGACAGCCGAGCTACGGGCATAACCTGGTCATACACCAGATGCACGGGCACTTCCTGCCCATCTGGCCCTACCGGCTGCTCCGGTTCCAGCTTGGTGAAACGGGTCTTGATCATCGCCCAAGCTTCCCGTGCTCCCTCACAGCAAGATGACATCTTCCATATCTCAAAGCGGCGCCGAGCTCCTTTAAAGCGATTCGCGAGTTCGGCCATCCCTTCCGGAGCCACTTCGCCAGGCCACAATGCTTTGAACATGCTTCTCATGGCTTTCCGGGCCCGCTCGTGTATAATGGAGAGCTCCTTCACATGGTCCCATCCGAAAGAGCTGGCCTCCTCCTCGGGGCGTCCGGTCAGAAGAACTGCAATCAAACGAGCGAGTTATTCTCCTTACCATCTCAGGTATGCAGTCAATAACCTAACAAGCTAGAACGCACTTACCGAACATGCCAGCTTTCAGTTTCTGGCTCTCTTCCTGGGATTGGGCCAGCTGAGCTTTCAAGTTCTTGATTTCTTGGGCCTGTTGTTGATTCTCCGCTTTGAGCTTATCCCTCTCCTCATGACTTCGGGAAAGAACTCGGTAGCCGGCCTCTTGTTGTGACTCCGCATACCTTTGAGCTTCCCTGGCAGTCTCCAAATCCTTCTGCAGCTGATTTATCGACTCGGCTGCTATGGAACTCTCTTTCATTAGTTGAGGAGTTCAATTTAATTTTCCTCACAACGAATTTTAGTTTGGCACTTACCATGTGTCTCTCTGGTGAATTTCTTCACCCCCTCTAGCTCGGCTTTCACAAACTCTCAACTCTGTTCGCGCCAGCTTGAGGTCCTCGGACAGCTGTTTGTTTTGCTCCCGAACAGTCTGCACAATAGCAGGGCATCATAAACATCAGACCCTTAAGTCGGCCGTCCCGCCCAAATTAAGGCTCGGGGGCTACTGGGTTAGATACTAGTTGTCAAAACCAATACCATACCTGCACATTTGTAGACATGAGCTTCACTGCCTGATGTCTACTACACAACTTGTTCTTGTAGACTCGTGTTGGGCCTCCAAGCGCAGAGGTTTGTAGGACAGTAGCAAATTTCCCTCAAGTGGATGACCTAAGGTTTATCAATCCGTGGGAGGCGTAGGTTGAAGATGGTATCTCTCAAGCAACCCTGGAACCAAATACAAGAAATCTCTTGTGTCCCCAACACACCCAATACAATGGTAAATTGTATAGGTGCACTAGTTCGGCGAAGAGATGGTGATAAAAGTGTAGTATGGATAGTAGGTATAGGTTTTTGTAATCTGAAAATATAAAAACAGCAAGGTAACGAAAAGTAAACGGGCATAAAACCGGTATTGCAATGCTTAGAAACAAGGCCTAGGGTTCATACTTTAACTAGTGCGATCTCCCAACATTGTTGACATAGTTGAATCATATGTAAATCCCTCACGTGCGACAAAGAGTTCACTCCAAAGTCACAAATAGCGGAGAACAAATGAAGAAATTGTTGTAGTGTACGAAACCACCTCAAAGTTATCCTTCCCGATCAATCTTATGAGCCATCCCCATTAATTGTCATGAACAGCCCTAGAGTTCGTACTAGAATAACACCTTAAGATACACATCAACCAAAACCCTAATGTCACCTAGGCACTCCAATGTCACCACGAGTACCCGCGGGTTTGATTATACGATATGCATCACACAATCTCAGATTCATCTATTCAAACCAACACAAAGAACTTCAAAGAGTGCCCCAAAGTTTCTACCGGAAAGTCAAGACGAAAACGTGTGCCAACCCTTATGCATAAATCCCCAAGGTCACGGAACCCGCAAGTTGATCACCAAAACATACATCAAGTGACTCAAGTGAATATCCCATTGTCACCACAGATATCCATATGCAAGACATACATCAAGTGTTCTCAAATCCTTAAAGACTCAATCTGATAAGAAAACTTCAAAGGGGAAACTCAATTCATCACAAGAAGATAGTGTGGCACCCCGATAGAGGGCCGACGCACGCCAGTCCCAGGATAAGACCTGGCGCACGCCTGAGACATGATACAACAATTCCAGGCACAAAAATGGCTTTATTATATGAAATGGAGTTTTACAATACTGTTGCTTACAACAATATTACAAGGCTCCAAGGCTAACTAAATGGCAGCGGAGGTCTTGGTTCAGTGGCAACGACGTCTCTGGCTGGGCTCCACAACGCACAGGACTGGCTGGGTTACGATCTAGCACGACGGGTCTTCTCCTGCAACTGGCCACGTGCAAGGCCAGGTGAGTACTTTGAATGTACTCGCAAGACAGCCAAATACATAGCATCCAAACAAGCAGATGACGAAGCAAGCCCTATGCTCATATAAGAATTTATTCTAAGCATGGCATAGAATTAACAGGAATCATGGATCAAGCATGGCATAACATGAATCCAACATAGCATCTGCATATCATAACATGGCATGGCTATTTCTACGAGACATGGCATCCAAAATCACACTGGGACCTACACTACTCTTACCTCCCGTGAAGCACTGAATTAACATGTTGTGACATCATTCAGTTTTACTGCCCTTCCGGGCTAACTCATGATTCACCCGAGATCCCATCTCGTGATCATGTCAGAACAGCAGGGTGACTGCTCACAATTATCCAAATTACCACATTCACTTAGTAGCACATTCCTTAACAATTTTGTAATAACAGGTTTATCCTCCAGATCGACAAAGACCAAATAGTGGCCTAGTATGAACTATCCATGACCGAGGACGCGGCTATTCGAATAGATTTACACTCTGCAGAGGTTGCGCACTTTACCCACACCATGGAGCTCCCGGCCTCGTACTTAGTACATGTTCCCATTCGGGTGGACCGGTGCTACTCCAACGAAACTTGCCTAACCCGTGACTCCTCCACCGTACCACCGACAATCATACCCTCCCAGGGTCATGTCCTGGGTGGCCCCTGTGTCACCCCGTGACACCTGCCACCGTCATGGCCAAACTAAACTGTCCCAAACGGGGACTCCCGGGCTAAACAATCAACTGGGCTCACAAGGTTATCGCCGCCTACCTGATCAGGGTAGCACGTGCGCATAACCCTCCCTATTTGGTGGTACCGATAAAAGAGCACAAAGCTAGGCCAAGTCAAGGCCGTCCCATACCGGCAAATGTGGCTGCACGGGTAAGCTCGGATAGGTGACACTATGACTCGATCCCATCGATGACGGAGGAGGTTTAGTTTACAAGTTCAATTTAACATTTTCATCATTCACCATAACATCAACATTTATGAGCAAGAACAAATACTTAACAACAGCATAGCAAAATCATAACGGTACTGACAGTCATGGCATGAGATCAAATCATAGCACTAGCATGATAATGGTACTAAAAATATTGTTACTAGCATGGGAAAATATGACATGACAGCAATTCATAATATCACATGGTAAATAACACTAGCATCAGGCATAGATGAAATAACAAGGCTATGTCAATGCAGACTAACAGATGATTTGAAATATACTACAGCACACACACAGGTGCAAGCAAAGTCATCACGCAAGTCCGGAGCTCATGATAAGAGGTTGGCTTGCCTTGGGGTTGAGGAGTCACCGGGAACAAGTGCGATGAACTCGCGAAAAGATTTGCCGGAAAGGTTTCCCTCTCGAAGGGGGCTGATTAAGGGCAAGGGCAAAATGGTCATTTTTACAGTGTGAAAACATTATGAAAATAGTGCCATCGGAACGGGCTCGACGAGCTGAAGACGTGGGCGTTGGTTTTACCTCAATCGGAGTTACGGTCGCGGAGAAACGCCCGTTCGTTCGTTAAGCGGAGAAACGGACAGAAAACTGTCCATTCCAGCTCTTAACGGGTGAACGTCCGCAAATTAACCACTTCGGCCGCGGCTGAGAAAATGGAAACGCCTTTTCAGAGTACGCTTTCAATAACAGAAAACGTACTTTCTGCAATTAGCGCGGAGGAGTACGCTTCTCTGAATGGAAAGCGTATTTCACCGAATACGCTTCCACTTATCTGCGAGCGGGCCCGGGTTGACTTCTCCTCCTCCAGCTGATGTGCGGGCCCCACCCCATCTCTTTCCTCTCTCTCGCTCTGGTCGTCTCCTCCCGACCGAACCGAGACAGAGGCGGGCCGGCGCCGGCGTAGCCGTCGAACGGCGGCACGGGAGGGCTTGCCGCTGGGCTCGCCGGAACCGCCGCACTGCGCCGCGCCCGAAGGTGGCCGCAGGGGAGCCCGAGGTGGCCTACAGTACCAACGCCACAGAGCCGGCCACGGCGGCCGAGCCATGGCAGAGGAGCCACGCCGGCGGAGCTTCCCCGGCGGGGATGGAGACGGCGGTCGCCTGCGGGTACTCCGGGGTGGTCGAGGGCGACGATGGTGAGGAGGGGGAGGACCACGGGGCTGGAATCGGGAGGGGGCTAGGTGGCGGCAGAGATCGGCCATTGGCGAGCCAGAGAGCTCCGGGGAGCTCGAATGGGAAGGGGGCGGGGCTTGCTGGTGGCCGGGAGAGTCTCGGGGATCCTCAAATAGGCAAGGGGAGGGCTTCGCGACGACGAACGGAGCTTCCAGAGCTCGTCGCCGTGGCGGTGATCCGGTGGCGAATCCATGTCGGCACAGCCGTCCACGGGCTAGAAGACGAGGGGGAGAAGGCTCCAGGAGGTTCACGCGCGCGGTAGGGAGCTCGCCGACGCTCCCGGACAAGCCAGAGCTCGCTGGAGACGAGCTCCCAAAGCGTCCAATGTACAGAGCGCCATTTTGGCGTGCTCTGCCCGTGGTCACCACGTGGCCACGGCGTTGCCACGACTTGATGCCAAATCATGTCTAGCGTCTTCTCCACGCATCGCTGAGTTGATCTATGCAGCTGGATGGGACGGAAGAGGTCTGGTGTGACCACACCCTGGTCAAATAGTTTCTAGCAGCAAACTTTGCCCACGTGGTGTGGCCACCACAGTGCTCCTCTTGGCTTGATCTCTGGCATAGGTCAATAATCTACCAAGGTAGTCATCCTGGACAAGTTTCAGCACAAATGGACAAGTCTAGATGGTACTTCCTTCACAAAGCACCAATCTGACCAGAAATGCAAATGAGGAAGTAGGGGTCAAATGGCTAGCTGGAATTAGCTGGTTTTTGGTGGAGAGTGATGATTTGGTCATGAGAGATAGCTGGAAAAGTTTCAGCTCAAATTGATCATCTATGAGGGTACTTCCTTCACAGAGATACAATCTGAACAGAAACTTGGATAAATTACTGGGGAAAGTTGGCTAGATGAAATGGGCTGATTTTTGGTATCCAGAGGTTATTTATCAATGTTAACCACCCTGAAAAATTTCAGCCCAAAAAGATCAAGGATTCAAGCACTTCCTTTGCAAACTGGAACTCTGGACAGAATTTGCAAATGGATGTTGTGCTCAAAATTTGAATTGTGGAACTGGATATTTTGATGGAAATGGTGAATATATAGATAGGAGAAGCTCCACAAATTATTTGGGATTTTTCCTAGCTACCAAAATGGTAGTTCCTTTGGAAAGGTCCCAAATTGAAATATTGGCTTTAAATAGGACAATGCAATTTCCCTGATTTAATTATGGCCAATATTTTTGTGAAGCTCAATATGATCACAAAGAATATCTCCACAAGTTTTCATGAACTTTGGAGATGGATAGATATTTTTCTGGATTTAATTCCTCAGAAAGGCAGAAAGAGGAATTATTTCTAGATGAGAGATATTGCATATGACTTAGCAATATTTTTGCACATCTAGGGTTTATGGATGAAGGAGAGTCTCAGGAAATTTTGGGAGGATTAACAGAGCAAGGAAAATGATAGCTCCTTTGTAAACACAAAGGCAGGATTTCCAGTTCCAATATTTTGGAACTAGGGTTGGAATGAGGTTCGCGGTTTACTGACGGGAGCTTGGCTGGCACAGGAGCATGGGAAAGGCATGGAGAGACCGAGGATTGTCTGGATTCACCTGGTCACTCACCAGATTCCAGAGGAAAAAAATTTGGGAGAGAAAGCTAGGAAGGAATAACAGCACAAAAATCGATATCCCGATTTTTGGGGTGTTACAGATAGAGAGGGGAAAACTCCATATGATTCATCTATATCAACAAAGCTCGCGATACATCAAGATCGTGCCATCTCAAGAACACGAGAGAGAGAGAGAGATCAAACACATAGCTACTGGTACAAACCCTCAGCCCCGAGGGTGAACTACTCCCTCCTCGTCATGGAGACCGCCGGGATGACGAAGATGGCCTCCGGTGCTGCCTTCCCCCCTCCGGCAGGGTGCCGAGAAAGGGCTGTAGATGGGATCTCTCTGGTACAGAGGCTTGCGGCGGCGTAAAAACTCATCTAGGTTAACTTTCGGGGGTTTCTGAATATATATGATTTTTCAGCGTTGGAATCACGCGAAACAGAGCCACGTGGGCCCCACGAGGTACCAGGGCGCGCCTGGGGGGGTGGCGCGCCCTGGTGCCTCGTGGGCACTGGGTGGCCCCCCTCCAGTGGGTCTTGGTGCCAATATTTTTTATTTGTCCAATAAAAAATTTCCAAAAAGTTTCAGCTCATTTGCAAAACTTTCATTTCTGCACAAAAAAACAGCACCACGGTAGTTCTACTGAAAACAACGTCAGTCCGGGTTAGTTCTAATCAAATCATAGCAAAACCATATAGAATTGTTATAAATATGGCAAGAATACTTCATAAATTATAGATACGTTGGAGACGTATCAGCATCCCCAAGCTCAATTCCTACTCGTCCTCGAGTAGGTAAATGATAAAAGAAATAATTTATGAAGTGTGAATGCTAGCATAGTGCAAAAGTTTGATCAATGATAATCTCAATCACTTTTCCTAGCATCATAATAGCAACTTTCTCTCATAAAAGTCATCATGATAAAGTAGCAATTAAAAACAGAAATTTTGATGTGGAATGCTACCTATCATAATCATCATATAATCTTTTCTTTTATAGCATGGACATTGGACTTGAATGATTCAAAGCAAGATCATTATTATAACAGCAATATTTATTATCATAAAACTTCTCATGAGAAAGTAACAATTCATCACAACAATGAAGTATAAGGCATAAACTTTCTTGGAAACTAACAAACTATTCTAGTCAACAATGCAATTGCAATTCATCATATTTTCAGGAATGGTCTCATGTAGGAGCTTTTTAGCAAGTCCACATACTCAACCATCATTTAGTCTTCTATGATTGCTAACACTCACGACATATATATGGAGCAAAAGTTTCAGCCAGACACATAGAAAGATAGGGGCTTGTGATTTCGCCTCCCAACTTATTCACCTCAAGGGTGATGTCAACAATAATAACTCATGATCACTCGTATCCAACTGGATATATGTGCCTAGATCTTTCCCCACCACATGATGCTTGCAAAAGAGAAAAATAAAAAGGAAATAGAGGAGAACACTATTGACTCTTGCATAAAAAATAAATACATAAAAGTAAATGCATAAAAGTAAAAGATAGGCCCTTTGCAGAGGGAAGCAGAGGTTGTCATGCGCTTTTTATTTTTGGATGCACAAGCCCTTAATGCAAAGGAACGTCACGTTATATTGCCCCTTGTGATAGCAACCTTTATTATGCAGTCCGTTGCTTTTATTTCTTTACCATCACAAGTTCGTACAACGCTTATTTCCCTTACAATAAAAGATCATAAATATTTAGAGGCAATTTTTATTGCTTTTTGCACCGATGACAACTTACTTTAAGGATCTTATTCAATCCATTGGTAGATATAGTGGACTCTCATGGCAAGAAACTGGGTTTAAGGGTTTTGGATGCACAAGTAGTATCTCTACTTAGTACGAATTTTCGGCTAGCAAAGATATTGGGCAAGCACCACATGTTGGAGGATCTATAACAATATAACTTCTATGTGAATATGAACAAACATAATTCATTACGTTGTCTTCCTTGTCCAACGTCAACAATTTGACATAAAATACTTAATGGGGGCTCACAATCATAAAAGATGTCCAAGATAGTATATTTGCATGTGAATCTTCTCTTCCCTTATTAACTTTTTCATGAATTGCATCATTGACTAATGCTATGCTTGTTAACCTCCAATAAATTTTACCACTTATACTTTTCTTTATGTAATGTCATTACTTTCCATAAGATTAGCATATGATCTCTTTCATTATTTTCATTGCAAGGAATCACACTTATCATATCCAATGATCTATATGAAAGTTTTTATTATATCCCTCTCGAATATTCATCTTGGGACCAAATTCATATCTTGTGCAAATTACCATTACTATTATTAACTCTCAAAAAGATATAAGTGAAGCATGAGAATTAATGACAAACTACTCCAAAATATATAAGCGAAGATCAATGAGTAGCGAAATAATTAAGTAGCTATGTGAGGACGCTCTCTCATTTAAAAAAAATTCAGATCTTGATAATTTATTCAAACAGCAAGAAAAACAAAATAAAATGACATTCCAAGAATAGCACATATCATGTGAAGAAGCAAAAACTTAAGCTCAAGCAAAACTAACCGATAATGTTGAAGAAGAAAGGTGGTATGCCTACCGGGGCATCCCCAAGCTTAGATGCTTGAGACTTCTTGGAATAAATACTTGGGATGCCTTGGTCATCCCCAAGCTTGAGCTTTTGTGTCTCCTTAATTCCTCTCATGTCACGGTTTCTATAAATCTTAAATACTTCATCCACACAAAACTCAACAAGAACTCGTGAGATAAGTTAGTATAAATCAACTCAAAACCTTAACATTCTCTACTGTAGAAAATCACTAAAATTATAATTAAACATTGCCTACTAAATGCCTCTGCATATTTAATACTCCTATCCTCAAATAGGATCATTAAACAAGCCAACATATGCAAACAATGCAAACATAACAGCAATCTGCCAAAACAGAACAGTCTGTAAAAGGTGAATAAGAATCCATACTTCCCTAACTCCAAAATTCTGAAAAATTACCACGTGACAGAGAACTCATTCATTCTTACTGTGTAAAAATTTCAGATTTTTATCATGTTCTGACTATTCAGGAATATTCTGGACATAACAGAAAACTTTCTGTTTTCAAACAGCAACACATGAACTTGCAAACTGAGCATAGTAAAGGCTATAAATGGCATTTTATTTAACTAAAAGGGACAAAACATGATTATTGATAGCAGAAAACAAATATCAACAGAAGAAAATGACGCTCCAAGCAAAACTCATATTATGTGACGAATAAAAATATAGCTCCAAGTGAGGTTACCGATAGTGTTGAAGACGAAAGAGGGGATGCCTTCCGGGGCATCCCCAAGCTTAGTTGCTTGGGTCTTCCTTGAATATTACCTTGGGGGTGCCTTGGGCATCCCCAAGCTTAGGGTCTTGCCACTCCTTATTCTCCTCATATCGATATCTCTCCCAAAACTTAAACTTCAATCACACAAAACTTAATGGAACTTGTGAGATAGGTTAGTATGATAAAAATAAATCATCACTTGGGTACTGTCCAAGACAAGATTCACAATTGTTCTCACATAATTCCTACTGTATTATATCATTTCCACAATTTATATCTCATAATATAAGCTACGGAAACATTAAAACAAGCAAACTATGCATTGAAAACAGAATCTGTCAAAAACAGAACAGTCTGTAATGATCTGAGCAACTACCAAACTTCTGGAACTCTAAAAATTCTGAAAAATTAGGACAACATAAAAAAATTGTAAAAAAATTCCCTGTAAAAATTTCAGAATTTTTTGACACTCCAGTAAAATCTGGGAAATTAAACACTGGAGGCAAAAGTTTCTGTTTTTGCACAGAATTGAATCAACAAGTATCCACACTATCCCAAAGGTTTTACTTGGCACTTTATTGAAAGAAAACATATAAAACATGATTAATATAGTATCTTAATCATGTGAACACACTAAAACAGAAAGGATACATATTGGGTTGCCTCCCAACAATCGCTTTTCTTTAAAGCCTTTTAGCTAGGCATGATAATTTTGAATGATGCTCACATAGAAGTAAAGAATTGAAACGTAAAGGGAGCATCATGAAAAATATATCAAACACATTTAAGCCTAACCCACTTCCTATGCATAGGGATTTTGTGATCAAATAGTTTATGGGAGCAAGAATCAACTAGCATAGGAAGGCAAAACAAGCATAACTTCAAAACTTTCAACACATAGAGAGGAAACTTGATATTATTGAAATATGTAGAAGCATATATTCCTCTCTAAAAATAATTTTCAGTAGAATCATGAAGAAATTAAACAATATATCCATCACACAAAGCATTCCTTTCATGATCCACAAGCATATAATTTTTACTACTCTCCACATAAGCAATTTTCTTCTCATTCATAATAGTGGGAGCAAACTCAACAAAATAACTATCATGAGATACTTGATTGGCATAATCCATTTGAGCATTAAAATTATGATGACAAATTTCATGGTTATAATTATTCTTTATAGCATACATGTCATCATAATAATCATCATAGATAGCAACTTTTTTATCACAGTCAATTGAAACCTCTTCCAAAATAGTGGAATCATCATTAAATAAATTCATGGCCTCTCCAAATCCACTTTCATCAATATAATCATCATAAATAGGAGGCATGCTATCATCATAATAAATTTTCTCATCAAAACTTGGGGTGCTAAAAATATCATCTTCATCAAACATAGCATCCCCAAGCTTGTGGCTTTGCATATCATTAGCATCATGGATATTCAAAGAATTCATACTAGCAACATTGCAATCATACTCCTCATTCAAATATTTTATGCCAAACATTTTATTGAATTATTCTTCTATCAATTGAGCACAATTATCGGAATCCTTATTTTCAAGAAAGACATGATAAAGACGAATAATATGAGGCAACCTCAATTCCATTTTTTTTGTACTTTTCTTTTATAAACCAAACTAGTGATAAAACAAGAAACTAAAAGATTCGATTGCAAGATCTAAAGATATACCTTCAAGCACTCACCTCCCCGACAACGATGCCAGAAAAGAGCTTGATGTCTACTACACAACTTGTTCTTGTAGACTCGTGTTGGGCCTCCAAGCGCAGAGGTTTGTAGGACAGTAGCAATTTTCCCTCAAGTGGGTGACCTAAGGTTTGTAGGACAGTAGCAATTTTCCCTCAAGTGGATGACCTAAGGTTTATCAATCCGTGGGAGGCGTAGGTTGAAGATGGTATCTCTCAAGAAACCCTGCAACCAAATACAAGAAATCTCTTGTGTCCCCAACACACCCAATACAATGGTAAATTGTATAGGTGCACTAGTTCAGCGAAGAGATGGTGATAAAAGTGTAGTATGAATAGTAGGTATAGGTTTTTGTAATCTGAAAATATAAAAACGGCAAGGTAACGAAAAGTAAACGGGCATAAAAACGATATTGCAATGCTTAGAAACAAGGCCTAGGGTTCATACTTTCACTAGTGCGATCTCCCAACATTGTTGACATAGTTGAATCATATGTAAATCCCTCACGTGCGACAAAGAGTTCACTCCAAAGTCACAAATAGCGGAGAACAAACGAAGAAATTGTTGTAGGGTACGAAACCACCTCAAAGTTATCCGTCCCGATTAATCTTATGAGCCATCCCCATTAATTGTCACGAACAGCCCTAGAGTTCGTACTAGAATAACACCTTAAGATATACATCAACCAAAACCCTAATGTCACCTAGGCACTCCAATGTCACCACGAGTACCCGCGGGTTTGATTATACGATATGCATCACACAATCTCAGATTCATCTATTCAAACCAACACAAAGAACTTCAAAGAGTGCCCCAAAGTTTCTACCGAAAAGTCAAGACGAAAACGTGCGCCAACCCTTATGCATAAATCCCCAAGGTCACGGAACCCACAAGTTGATCACCAAAACATACATCAAGTGACTCAAGTGAATATCCCATTGTCACCACAGATATCCATATGCAAGACATACATCAAGTGTTCTCAAATCCTTAAAGACTCAATCCGATAAGAAAACTTCAAAGGGGAAACTCAATTCATCACAAGAAGATAGAGAGGGGAAAACTCCATATGATTCATCTATATCAACAAAGCTTGCGATGCATCAAGATCGTGCCATCTCAAGAACACGAGAGAGAGAGATCAAACACATAGCTACTGGTACAATCCCTCAGCCCCGAGGGTGAACTACTCCCTCCTTGTCATGGAGACCGCCGGGATGATGAAGATGGCCTCCGGTGATGCCTTCCCCCCTCCGGCAGGGTGCCGAAAAAGGGCTGTAGATGGGATCTCTGTGGTACAGAGGCTTGTGACGGCGTAAAAACTCATCTAGGTTAACTTTCGGGGGTTTCTGAATATATATGATTTTTCAGCGTTGGAATCACGCGAAACGGAGCCACGTGGGCCCCACGAGGTACTAGGGCACGCCTGGGAGGTGGCGCACCCTGGTGCCTCGTGGGCACTGGGTGGCCCCTCTCCAGTGGGTCTTGGTGCCAATATTTTTCATTTGTCCAATAAAAATCTCCAAAAACTTTCAGCTCATTTGGAAAACTTTCATTTCTGCACAAAAAACAACACCACGGTAGTTCTGCTGAAAACAGCGTCAGTCCGGGTTAGTTCTAATCAAATCATAGCAAAACCATATAGAATTGTTATAAATATGGCAAGAATACTTCATAAATTATAGATACGTTGGAGACGTATCACTTCCCCTTCAAGTCCCGTTCGGGCAGCGCCGAGGTACGCGTCTACCAAACTCAGAGCATTAAACTCCTGATCGGATAATGCGGAGTGCCGAAGTGAGGCCTTACGCCGCCGATGATTCATCACACTTTCCACCTCAGAGTTAGTGACCGAGACGCCTCCTGAGTCCTCGGGATGTTGGTCCTCGGTTGGGACCCCCGGAGTAACTCTGGCTACGGCTGGCGACCTCGGATTCAATTCACCCCTTGGCGCCTCTTCAACATCCTCAGCCGAGGACGGTTCCACATATCGTCTATAGGACACCGTGGAGAAAATTATTGGCATACTCGGTGGATGTCGAAGATAGAGGCTATGACGGTACGGTGAATGCGTTACCTCTTCGGGCGGGGCACCGATGATGTAGTTCACGTTGGGGCCACGCGTCTGGTCACCCCACGACTGCTCGTCGCTGGGGCCGCTGGTGCCGCTCTTGAGGCTGTCCGGCGCGTCGTACGGCGGCCCTTGGGAGTAGGTGTCAGTGTATTCGGAGCAGACGTGGCTGAGTGTTTCTTTCGAGAAGAAGCCCGTTGGCCACTTACAGCGGAAGAGGGAAGCGCCCCAGGATGATCGGCCAAAAGGGCCACCTTGGAACCATCAAGGCTCTCCTGGTAGAAGACCCCCTCCTCGAAATCAATTGATGTTTCAGGGTCATTGTGGAACCCAGGATCATCGTCACGAGAGTGATCCTCCGGTTGAGGAGCAGGGCAGCTCACTGTCTCGATCCAGCGCCTCCAGTTCTGTTCGGACAGGATAGAAATCTGGTCAAGAAAAATTTGGGATGCCCTCCGAACTATAAAACGTGGTCGGACTCACCATCTCAATGGATTTATAGCTTGAGAAGCCTTCTTTGGGCCTTAGCCGAGCAAATTCTTGCTCTTCTCCCTTGAAGAGATCGGCCAGTATGGCTGCCATCGCCGCCTGATTGGCAGGTCCCATCCGCGTGTACCGGGTTGCATCATCTTCCCCGTTGTAGCACCAAAGCAGGTGTACTCTCTGTTGAAGAGGTTGGACGCACCGAGCAATGGCTGCGGCCATCACGTCGATGATAGATAGCCCGTTGTGGGCTAGCCACCTCACTTGAGCGGCCAGCCGAGTTACTTCGGCGCCTTCCTCTTGGGAAGCACCCTTCGGGCGCCAGTTGAATCGCTTCTTCGGAGAGACCAATGAGAATTCGGGTAGCCCCCTCCGAACTGGATCGAATAGGGGGACGTCTTCAATATAAAACCATTCCGAAGACCACTCTTCGGTGTCTTTCTTCGGTGTCCCTACGGGATATCCGGTCCCCGCTATACGCCATACTTTGGCCCCGCCAACCTCGTAGATTGTCCCTTCTCGGGTACGGGGGACGAGGCAGAAGAACTTCCTCCACAACTCGAAGTGGGCCTCGCAGCCCAGGAACATCTCGCAAAGAGCAACGAAGCCCGATATGTGAAGAATCGACCCTGGGGTAAGGTGGTGGAGTTGAATCCCGTAAAACTCTAGTAGACCCCTCAAGAAAGGATGAATGGGGAAACCCAGGCCTCGCAAGAGGAAGGGCACGAAGCACACCCTATCCTCCCCGTGAGGGGAAGGAAAGTTCTCTGCGAGGGCCTCCCCGTCTGCGGAAGTTAATCCGGGGCGAGTGGATGCGAGATCTGAAGCAGGGAGGTATCCCTGCGTCTCAACTCTGCGTAAACGCGTGAGGGATACGGAGCAGCTCGCCCAATCACCTTGACGGGGGCCGTGAGGGTGTGAGGAAGAGCCTGGGACGCTCGCCATTGCTTGCTGGTCACGACCTCGCAAGGACGTGAGGAAGAATGGCAGGGGGTGGGGTGCGTCAGCCTCCGCGCCCTTGGCCTATTAAAATAGCCTTGACTCCCCCCGAGAGAGGGGTGTTTTTGTAAAAACCCATCGGACCACTCGCATTCCGTGGATGCACAGAAATCGAGGGTTGTCATTTAACTCTAGGCGAAGAAAAGCGGCATGACAGGCCCCATGGGGCCTCGCCTATCAGAGGATACTTCGGCGGCCGGGTTATTGGTGACCGGACTATTGTTAAAGCAAATACAGGTAAAGGGAGGAACTCGCCACCCAAGCCGAAGACTTTTGGAGCATGAAGCTGCCGAAGACTGTCATCCTGCAGTTCGGCATTGGAGGCTAGTTCGGGGGCTATTGAGGGTGTCCCGGACTAGGGGGTACTCGGGCTGCCGGCCTATCTCTCATAGGCCGGGCTGGTGGGCCGCTCTCTACACATCGATGGAAGGCCGGATTGCGGGCGACCTCGTGTATCAGAAGGAAACCTTCAAAGACGGCGTCTCCTCCAAGGAATAATTGGCGTGACCGGCATGTTTATCTCCTTATGGTAACCGACCATATGTAACCCTAGATCCCTCTGGTGTCTATATAAACCAGAGGGTTTAGTCCGTAGAGACACGGAATCATCATATTCATAACCTAGGGTTTAGCCTATCTGATCTCGAGGTAGATCAACTCTGTAACCTTCATACAATCACATCAATACAATCAAGCAGGACGTAGGGTATTACCTCCTTGAGAGGGCCCGAACCTGGGTAAACCATCGCCCCCATGATCTCTGTTACTCATTGATTCCTAGACCCGTAGTTCGGATCCCCTACCCGAGATCTGCCGGTTTTGGTACCGACATCTAGCCCATTGCATAAAGTATCTTGCAAGAAGGTTGTTCATAAGAGAACTTTTCATGTTCTGTATTATGAATAACAAAAGGGCCAAACTTTCATTATGAATGAGATGTATGTTATGAATATTGATAATAATATATTACCTCTGCATTTACTTTCATAATTCATTTTAGAGTTGGGATAATTAATTTTATGCCCCTAGTTGTGTCCCACTCGTCTATTTTACCCCTAGTTTCAGAAACTCACCTGTTCTGTCCAAGTCACTTTGCAATTCTTTCGTTTTTGCCCTTCCGTCACGGTTCCGCTTGGTCAGCGCCGTTTGACCATATACGGTGCTCCGTTTTGGACAAAGCTTGCCCCCCGCGAGGACAGAACCCACTCGGGCCCATCTCACTCTCATCCCCACTCTCTCTCGTTCCCCACTCTCTCGTTCCCCACTCTCACGAACCCTAGCTCGGAGGCGGCGACGGCGGCGGCGACCGAATCAGCAGCAACCGAGCGTGATGACGACGCAGTGACTGAGCCCCCAGTAGATCTGCTCATGCTGGCGATGGGGGGCGACGAGGACGGCAGCGGTGCCACCGATGGTGCCCGCGGCCGCATGAGAAGGGCACGATCATCGTAGACAAAATCAGGGTAAGTTCCCCATCCCCTCCAGATCTGCTGTTTCTTGGTGGATTTAGGCTAGGATATGCATGCTTGCATTTTATTTAGGCTAGTTTTTCCTGTATTTTGATATTGTGCCATGTTTCCATAGGATGGATCCGGCTAGAGCATTAAATCTCAGTGTTAGAATGGAGACATGCTCTTTAACAGCTGCTGGTACACAAGGAAAAGAAATGGGCTTCACATTTCCATTAGTTGTGGACAACAGTAGCACATTTGATCAGTTAAGGGCAACAATTTGTTCCAAATATCCATGGGGATTATATGATGCTGTGGAGATAAGGTATTGGGATGCGTCTAAAGTTGCTTGGGTCCCTGTTCAGTCTGATAATGAGTTAGGTGTCATGTTTGCAACTAATGCACAAACCATGTCATGCAATCTGGAAATCACTGTTATTCAGAGGCCTAGATCACAAAAAAATTCAAATCCCACTGGTTCAAGGCCTTCTAGTTCTAAAGCTTCTATGAGACGTAGGAGTAATACAAGGGCAACAAGTAGCAGTTGCAAGCCACCTACAACTCCTAGTGCAAATGTTCAGTCTGAACATTCTTGCAGTCAAACCCAAGCTAAACCTAGCATACCTGTTGATCCTGTTGTGGAGGAAGCAGAGCCTGATGCAGAACCTTTGTCTGATGAAGAGGATGAGAAACTTTATCCAGGATATACTCAGCACAACATTGAGAAAGATCAAGCAGATGAGGAGTACATTCCCGCTGAATTTCTGATACAGATGAAGATGAGAAGCTGGAGGAGCAGGACAATGGAGTATTTGAAAATGAAGATGAGGACAGACCTGTAATGATGTATGATAGAGGTAATCCCTCTATTGAGGAAGGTGTAGTTTTCCCTTCTGCAGTTGACTGTAGAAATGCAGTTGCAACTTTCTCAATTAAGACTGAAACAGAGTACTTGACTTTGAAAAGTGACCCAAGCAGGTTTACTGTGAAATGTGCCTCTGACAGATGCAAGTGGAGGCTGCATGCCTCTTTAATGAGGAGAAGCACATCATTTCAGGTACTTATGCATTTTCTTTTTTTTCTATAACAATTGTAAAACAATTGTTATACATTTACTAACTGTTTGTTCTTCTTTTTTCAGATTAAGGTCAACCCTTACCCTCACAATTGTCCAAGTGTTAACAGATCTCAGAGATTGAGGGCTGCAAAGAGAAGATGGATAGCAGATGCTTCTATGGCTTGGATTAGAAATAATCCAGGCATAGGTCCAAAGGAAATTCAGCAGAGGTTGACTGAGAAATATGGAGTGGAGGTGCCATACAGTAGGTGTTATTTTGGTAAAGAGATGGCACTAGACAAGATGTTTGGCAAGTACAGTGAGAGTTTCAATCTTCTTTATTCATTCAAAGCTGAAGTTGAGAGAACATCACCTGGCAGTGTAGTTGAAATTGACAAGCACACTGTGGAGTACACAGTGAGAGGAAAGAAAATGTACAAGGAGTGCTTTAGAAGAGTTTTTGTGTGTTTCAAGGCATGTCAGACAGGTTTCTTGGAGGGGTGCAGGCCTTACCTTGCTGTGGATGCAACTGCACTGAATGGTAGGTATAGGGGCCAGCTTGTTTCTGCTTGTGCCCTTGATGCTCATAATTGGTTATTCCCTGTTGCCTACGGTGTCATAGAAGCAGAGTCAACTGAGAGCTGGACTTGGTTTTTCCAGCAACTAAAGAAACTCATAGGACATCCTGATGGTTTAGTCATACATACTGATGCTTGCAAAGGATTGGAGATAGCTGTTGATGATGTCTATGCTGGAGTAGAGCACAGGGAGTGCATGAGACATTTGGCTCAGAACTTCAGCAAGAAGTTCAAAGGCAAGTTGTATGATGAGAATTTGTGGCCATGCTCACTTACATACAGCATTAAGAAGCACAACTATCATCTCAATCAGTTGCACAGCAGGCCCAAAGTCAAAGAATATTTAGAGGAGCTCCACACAAAAATATGGGCTAGAGCATTCTTCAATGACACTTGCAAGCTGGACTATGTGAACAACAACCTTGCTGAAGCTTTCAACTCAAGGATCAAGAAATACAAGGGGCTTCACATAGTAGACTTGTGTGACAAGATCAGGCAGTATATTATGCAGAAATTTGATATAAGGAACATGATTGCCCTTGACCATTTTGTTGGGCATTTGATTGTTCCAGCTGTTATGAAGGCCTTAATGGCAAAAACAAAAGGTTTAGAGATGACTTTGATTAGGAGAAGCCCAACAGAGGCTGAAGTTACTGCTACTGACAAATAAAAAAGAGAATGGAGGTACCCTGTTGACTTACAGAAGTGGACTTGTAGTTGCAGATAGTGGCAAGTAACTGGTAAGCCATGTATCCATGCTCTCTTCTTTATCACTGCTCTAAGAGGTGAAGCTAGTGCAATAGATCAGTATGTGCACAACTATTACTCTGTTGAGAAATTCAGAGCTACTTATGCTGACAACCTTCCAGCTTTGGAATGCAAGCAAGAGTGGGAAATTGTGAATCCAGGATTTAAACTCTGTGCTCCAGTTCAAAACAGAGCACCAGGCAGGCCTAGGAAAACTAGGATAAGGTCTAGCAGTGAAGGAAAAGGGCTTGGGCCCAGGAAGAAAAAGTGTGGCAGGTGTGGAAGACTAGGCCACCATGCCAACAAGTGCAAAAATTCAGTTGATGCAGCCTTTGGTGAAGATGAACATTGGGGAGCAGAGAATGCAGAAGAGTCATCAGTGCAACAATAAGCAGGGCAAGTAGATGATGGAACAGATGGAGAGGAAGTAGATCCAGTAGCAGATCCACCACAAGAGCCAGCTAGAGAGCCAACACCAGCATCTACAGAAGCTAGTGTAGTCAGGTACATCTATATGTTTGTTATGTTTGTTTTCATGCAACAAAGATGAAATGTAATATGTTTGCACTTGTGACAGCCCCAGGAAGAATTATAAGAGGGCAGCAGATAGAGGAACTTCTCCAGCTAAAAAGCAGACAACAACACCTCAATTTCCTGCTGTGCTAGCCCCCAATCCAGCAAAGAACACCAGAAGCAAAACAAGGCTAGCCCCCAATCCAGCTGAGAACACAAGGAGCAAGAAACTCAAGTTCTAGTTCTTGTTATGCCCTATTATCATTCTGTGTGTCATGTTATACTAGGTGAATGGATGAAGTTGTTTGAAGTTGTTAAACTACTGTGTGCTTGAACTTGTTTTAAGTTGTTGAACTACTGTGATGTCATGTTGATCTTGTTTCAAGTTGTGGAATTTGATGCTTGTCTGGCTATGTCATGCTTTAATTTCAAGTTGTTGTTTTTGATTTATTTATGGCATCTATCAATATGAACCAAACTGTCATTGACGATGACAATTTGGTCATCTCTCTAGTCTTCTACCAATATGAACCAAACTATCATCGACGACGATAATTTGGTCATCTCTCTAGTCATCTATCAATATGAACCAAACTGTCGTCGACGACGACAATTTGGTCATCTCTCTAGTCATCTACCAATATGTACCAAATTGTCGTCGTCGACGACAATTTGGTCATCTCTCTAGTCATCTACCAATATGAACCAAACTGTCATCGACGACGATAATTTGGCCATCTCTCTAGTCATCTATCAATATGGACCAAATTGAACTCATCATCCAACACCAAATAGCATTACATTAAGTTTGGTACATTACAAAGTGCATCTCATCCACTACAACAACAAGAACAAACATACTTGGTTCACTTAGTGGCTTGATTCTGTGAAAACACAGAAAAAGCAACAACTACAACACATACAACAATTCCAACAAACAACACTGCCCAAACATTGAGCATCTCATCTCTCTCCTTCACTTTCTTTTTCAAAGCACGGTTCTTCTTTGCCAGCTCCATATTTTCCCTCTGCAATTTGTGAGACTTGATCCAGCTGCGTTCAATCTCCGCATGTAGATCTTCAAATGCAAGGGCCACACACACTGGAGGAGGAGGGTCAACCCAAACCACCCACTTACACTCATCTGGTAACTACATCAACAAAGAACAAAAAATTTAGAAATTTCAGATTAGCAACAACCTATTCACAAAGAAATTGACAAGATTAGTTGATTACATCAAGAGGGCATCCTAAAAAACGCCGGCCAGTGCTAGCCCCTCCCCAAGCCACCCGACGAGCAGGAACTAGGCCATGTCCAGGGCATCGATGCTTGGACCTCGACTCCAAACCGGAAAAGGATTCGTCTGGGTGATGGTACTCCGAGACGAGCTCCACAATCCCCATCCCATCGATCTAAATCAAAAAAGAGCAAAAAATCCCCAAATCAGAGAAACCCTAGAATGATATTGGGGTTGAATCCAAATGGAGTGCTTCACTTACCTCTACGGCATCCAAACCAGCCGCTGTCGATGAGTTCGACGACCCGAAGCTCGTCGTCCGCATCTTCTCCTCCCGTTTAGTCCTCTCCGCACCTCTCAATCTATTCTTCACGAGCGGCTCTGTGTTTTCGCATGTTCGCTTGAGGAGGGAGAAGGGGTAAGGGGGCAATGGCTACAGGGGCAAATTGTCCAAAACAGAGTGCCGTATATGGTCAAACGGCGCTGACCAAGCGGAACCGTGACGGAAGGGCAAAAACGAAAGAATTGCAAAGTGACTAGGACAAAACAGGTGAGTTTCTGAAACTAAGGGTAAAACAGACGAGTGGGACACAACTAGGGGCATAAAATTAATTATCCCTTTAGAGTTTTATACACTCTAGCCCATTGCATAATGTTTGTTGGAAGAGGGTTGTTCATAAAAGAACAATTGTTGTTCAGTATCATGAATAACATAAGGGCCATGCTTCCATAATGGATGGGACGTATGTTATGAATATGGATGGTAATATGATACATCCATAACACTGACGCTAAATGTCGCAAGACTAAAAGAATACCACATATGTGTGGCACTGCATTTGGTCACATTGGAGAAACCCGCATGAAAAAATTCCATAATGATGGACTTTGAAGTCATTTGATTATGAATCATCTGACAGTTGCAACTTTCATCCGAAAAGTGAAGTGACTGAAATACCGTTCACAGGCCATGAGGAACGAGCAACAAACTTATTGGTGATCATACATTTTGATGTGTGTAGTCCGATAAATATTGTTGCTAGTAGTGGATTTATCTATCTTCATAAATGACTCAAGTAGATATATGGATATTTACTTGATGAGACGTAAGTCTGGATCTTTTGAAATTATTCAAAATGTTTTAAAAAATGAAGTAGAAATTATTGTAACAAGAAAATTATGTTTCTACAATTAGATTGCGGAAAGGAATATTTGAGTTACAAGTTTAGCGAATGTCTGATGAGTTGTGAAAAGAGTTTCATAACTTACACCTCCCGGAACACCACAGTAAGTGGAATGTCCGTGATGATGTAATCAAACCATTTATGACATGGCAAGATCAAAGATGACATAAATCAATTTGCCATTATCCTTTTTAAAGTAATGCTTTAGAGACTGCGGCTTTTACACTGAAAAGAGCGCCATCAAATCTGTTGAAATGACGCCATGGTATGGTACGCCCAACCATGTTTTATCTTTTCTTAACATTTGGAATACGGGGCTTGTGTAAAATGTTTACAAACCTATTCCAAATCAGACAAGTGCTACTTTGTAGGTTATCCCAAATTATTGGGAATTCCTCCACCACTATAGCGAGGCAAAAGGTTTTGCCACAAAGAACGGTATGCTTTTAAAGAGAATGGTTCTTGCAAAAAGGTGAGTGGGAGGACAGTGCAACTCGACGAGATAACAGTATCTTCGTCATCAGATCAAAGGAAAGGAACCTTGGAAGTGATTCCAGAGTTTCCTACTGCGACTAATGCGGAAGCCTCTACATGAGATGTATGGACTTCGGTCGAACTTGCAGCTGAACCACGTAGGCAAAACTCGTGCAAACCTCTCAGGTGCGCAAACAAGATATTGTTGTTAGACAACAGTATACCTACGATAATCAAGGAAGCGATGATGGGCCCTGACTCAGGAATTGGCTAAATGCCAATACAGTCCGAGATAGTTTCCATATAAATGATTCGAGATTAAATCTTGATAAACCCTTCGGAAGACTTGAAGTCTAACGAATATTTATGGAACTATAAACTGATACGGATAAAAATGTTTTACCCATAAAGGTTGACTTGTTGCTTATAACAAATTCAACGAATTAACTACGGCGAGATTGTTTCTCCGTAGCGATGCTTAAAGTCAGTTCGGGTTAATTTAGCAATTGATACATATTTCAATCATGAGATATGATACATGGATGCCAAAAGGATTTCCATGAGATGGAAATGCTACCTAGGACTTGCATGTGATACAGTCCAAGGTGTTTTGTCAATCCAGAGGATGCTAGTGAGTATGCAAACTTCAGAGTTCCAGCGATGGACAGAAGAGAGCAAAATGGAGTTGGAATCTTCGTTTTTGATGAAATAGTCAAAAGAGTTTGATTTCATCAAAGGATAACGAAGGTGCTTGTGGTTACAAGAAAGTAAGTGGGAGCATAATAATATTTCTAAAAACCTTGTGTGCTTGACACATTGTTAATTGGAAATAATATAATTTTCTTGACACAAATTAGGACTTCATTGAGAAATAGTTTTTCGATGAAGTGCTTGGGCTAGGTAGCTTCGATATTAGGCATAATTATCTACGGAGATAGAATTGCCTAATAGGGCTAAGCCAAAATACATATTGACAAGATGCTAAAACAGTTTAGCATTAAAACGCCAAGGAGTGATTCTTGCCGAAGTCACATGGGAAAGAGTTTTTGCAAGACTCGGTGTCCCAAAACACTGATGAGCAAAATACATGATGGAGATTCCACACACTCTTGTGTTTGGATTAATCATGTATTCCATGGTATGTAAAACAACCAGATATGTCCGATACTCCCAAGCTGTTGCGAGTATTGATACCAAGGTGATCAAAGTACAGATCATGGGACAACAGTGAAAAATGTCGTTGAGTACTATAGTAGCACTGATGACATCTTTTCTCGCAAGCGGAGATTATGAAGTGATCATTGTAAGTAATTACATCGATACATTCTTCATCAATGCTCCATGCGATTTTCGATTTAAGTTAAGGGTTTTGTGTAATACACAATATGGTGGCACAGAAAGTTGGAATTGTTCCAGATAAATTTCTGTGGCAAATTCTATAACAAAGGCTAAGTATGTTGACGCTTTAGAAGCGACAAAGAAAATGTTGAATCATATAGTTCATTCATGAACTTAGTATGGCTCCAAGATGGCTTTAGTCAATGGGACACTATTGTAGATAGTTGCTCCATAGCTCAGTCTGAGGAATCAAGGTTCGACCAGTGATTCACATATATACAAAGCCAAGTCCACACAAAATATGAATTTTGTGAAAGCGTGAAAACGCAAGGATATGCAAAGATACACACGGAGCTGAAGGTGTCAGATCCGTTGGACATCAAACTATACCACAAGCGAAGCATATTTTACACCGGTATGCCATAGGTGTAAAGTGCATTAGCATTGACTAGATTATTGACTCTAGTGCAAGTGGGAGTCTGTAGGAGATATTCCCTAGAGGCAATAATAAATGTTATTATTTATCCCCATGTTCCTAATTAAGTTTATATTCCATGCTATAACTGTTGTGGTTCCCGAGCCCGTATATCCGTAAAGGCTCTGAGGAAAACCCATGTGCACGTGTGGAAAAATAAACGGTAAAATGTATTCCTAGTCAAGCTTCTAACACTAGCTCAACTGTTGCATGATGATTATGTTTTCCTGATCATGAGCATGTCTATGCCGGCAACTTTGAGGGCACAATGTTAGAAGAACATTTGTGTTGAATCGACCCGAATTGATGTTATGCTATGAGTGTAGGAGATATGCCCTAGAGGCAATAATAAATGTTATTGATTATCTCCCTGTTCATAATTAGGTTTATGTTCCATGCTATAACTGCTATGGTTCTCGAGTCTACAATAACCACGAAGCTCGGAGGAAGACTCATATGCACGTGTGGGATAATAAACGGTAAAATGTATTCCTAGTCAAGCCTCTATGACTGGCTCAAGTATTGCATGATGATCCTGTTTTCCTGATCATGGGCATGGCTATGCCGGCAATTTTGAGGGCACAATTGTTGGTAGAACACTTGTGTTGAATCGACCCGATTAATGTTATGCTATGAGATACACTCGTCATAAGTTTATGGTTAATAACACAGAGAAGTTAATGTTTGCATAATTCCTTAGACCATGAGAGTGTCGAGTTTCTTCATGCTTGCTTCATGAACTTTGGGGTTTGTTAAACGTCATCCGTAAATGGGTGGCTATTACGGCGGCTTACGGGTTCATGGAAAAGTATGTCAAGGGACTTGATAGCTCAATATTGGGATTTGCTCCTCCGACAATCGAGAGATATCTCTGGGCCCTCTCGGTGTTACGGTATCCATCATCGTCTGGCCAGACACAGAGTGATTTGATCACAGGGATGCCGGAACACGGGAACGAGAAAAGAGAACAATACCGGCAACGAGGTAACTGGCATTGTGGACAAGTGTTGATCCACGAGGATGCCGATGTTTCTCACCTCGGGTAATTGTAACATATCGCGAAGCAACAGGAATAGCTCACGGCAACTGGAGGTTCACTCGAATATTTATTCGTGTGGGCATAGGGATCGATATGGGTGTCCACGGCTCCGATGTTGATCATTGATCGGAAGGGGTTCCGGGTCATGTCTATGCTTCACCGAACCTATAGGGTCACACGCTTAAGGGTCATCTATCTGCTGAATACTAGACAGGGAGTCTGAGAGAAAATCACCGAAAAAGTTTCGGACGCCGGAAAAGTTTCAGACAGCGGAAAAGTTCCGCAGAGAGGTCACCGGATGAGTTCCGGTGAAACTGAAAAGTTGTTTCAGAGGATACCATAAAGTCAAATTGGTTTTGGCACATGCCTGATAATTCTTGGAGGGTGCCAGAATCATTCTGGAAACTTTCTGGAATTTTTCGGGATGAAAACCGAAAATGTTCCGGAGCTGCCGAAACCGCTTCAGATGCTTTTCGCAGATGAAATCACTAAACCAGAATTGTTCCGGCTTGCGTTGAAAATTATTTTGGTGGGTACTAGAATTGTTCTAAGCCCACATGAATATTTTCAGTTCGATCAGACGCTGAAAAATGTCGTCGTGAATAGTGAAAGTGCTTTTTGGGATATTTTTGGAAAGCCACCTTTTGGGGCTTTGCTCCAAAAGATCTTGGGGATGACATGGATGGATAGGGGCCAATTTTGGGGCCCCACATGAGGGTGTGGCCAGCCACATGGTGGACTCCTTCATGGAGTCCCCCTTGTTCCTTGGTTTCACCTTTTAGGTCCTTGGGAAGGACTCCCTTCCATGTGGGTTTTGGGTTTTCTTGTAAAACCACCCTACCCCTTGGGTTTCCTATAAATAGGAGGTGTGTGGGCTGCCATAGGACACACTCTTGCTCTCATACACAAAGCCATGCATGATCTGGCATTCTTCTCTCCCTCCCAGCGAAATAGTTTCGTAGAGCCGAAAGGCTGTCTGGGTTCCGGCAGGAACTAGTTCTGGACGGCGAAGCCCTGCCGGATAGATGACACCGTATGTGTGCAACTCTGCAGAGAGATCGTAGTTTCGGTCTTAGTTCGAGAGTGCCTCCCGAAGGGCTGTCCGTGTGACCGTCCGAGTTTTGGAGGTCCTCCCGAAGGGCTGTCCGAGTGACAGTCCGAGTTTCGGAGGTCCTCCCGAAGGGCTGTCCGCGACACCGTCCGGGGGACTGTGTGACCGCCTCCCGGAGGGCTGTCCGCGGGGCAGATGAGGGTATACATCCTCGCGGTTGGGAGGTTGTAAAATCCTAGCTGCGGGGATCTGCACCGCCGATCGTCATCGACTCTACTTCCGCTGCGCTACGAGTCGGTAACGATAATATTCAAACCTTGTATGCAGTCTCCATAGTGGTCCTGGGCTGGTGCGTAGGTCGGAAAATTTTTGTTTTCTGCTGCGTTACCCAACAATGAGATACATTCATCACAAGTTAATGGTTTATAACACAGGGAAAGTTAACATTTGCATAATTCCTTAGACCATGAGAGTATCGAGTTTCTTCATGCTTGCTTCATGAACTTTTGGGTTTGTTAAATGTCATCCGTAAATGGGTTGCTATTACGGCGGCTTACGGGTTCATGGAAAAGTATGACAAGGGACTTGATAGCTCAAGATTGGGATTTGCTCTGACGATGGAGAGATATTGTTTGGGCCCTCTCGGTGTTACGGTATCCACCATCGTCTGGCCAGACACAATGTGATTTGATCACAGGGATGCCGAAACACGGGAACGAGAAAAGAGAACAAAACCGGTAACGAGGTAGCTGGCATAGTAGACAAGTGTTGATCCACCGGGATGCTGATAAATCTCACCTCGGGATTTTGTCACGAAGCAATAGGAATAGCACACGCCAACTGGAGGTTCACTCGAATATTTATTCGTGTGGGTATAGGGGTCAATATGGGTGTCCACGGCTCCGATGTTGATCATTGATCGGAAAGTGTTCCGGTCATGTCTATACTTCACCGAACCTATAGGGTCACACGCTTAAGGGTCATCTATCTGCTGAATACTAGACAGGCGGTCTGAGAGAAAGTCACCGGAAAAGTTTCGGAGATGACGGAAAAGTTCCGGAGAGAAAACCGGAAGTGTTTCGGAGATGCCGGAATTGTTTCGGAGAAAAACAAAAATGTTTCGGCATAAAACCATCATACCAGAAATGTTCTGGAGAGTGTCTAGAATAATTTTAGAGGCTGCCAGAAATGTTCCGGGACCTTCCGGAATTTTTCAGAAGAAATAGTCGCGGAAAACATCTTGTCCCAGCGTGAGGGGACAAGATCCCACGATACGTGGGGGCTGTGTTGGGCTGTTTTGGGGGCGCCCCCCTTGAGGGGGCAGCCCCTTGTGGCTGGACAAAGGTGTTGGGGGGGGGGCCCATGGTGGGGGGCAGCCCCCACAAATGGTGGAGCTGGTTGGGAGGGGGTGGGGCCCTATGTTGGGGCACCATGGACAAGGGAACATGTTTTCTCCATGTTTGGTGGGAACATGTTTTCCTTGTTTGGTGGGTGCATGTTTTGTGGGTTGAAATTTCAGCCCCCTCCACCCCTTCCACCACTATATAAGGAGGAGGAGAGGAGCTCTCCAACTCACTCCAACTCTCTCACCAAATGGCATGCATGATCTGCCTTTCTTCTCTCCCTCCCATGAAAAAGTTTCGTAGAGTCAAAAGGCTGTCTGGGTTCCGGTGGGAACTAGTTCTGGACGGCGAAGCCCTACCGAATAGGTGACACCGTATGTGTGCAACCCCGTAGAGAGGTCGTAGGTTCGATCTTTTGCCCGAGGGGCTGTTCGAGGGTCCTCCCGAAGGGCTGTCCGTGACACCGTCCGAGGGACTGTCCGACCGCCTCCCGAAGGGCTGTCCAAGGAGCGGACGAGGGAGTACATCCTCGAGGTTGGGAGGTTGTAAATCCTAGCTGCGGGGATCTCCACCGACGATCTACATCGACTCTACTTCCGCAGCGCTACGAGTCAGTAACGATCGAATCAAAACCTTGTATGCAATCTTCATAGTGGTCCTGGGCATGTTCGTAGTGCGGAATTTTTTTGTTTTCTGCTGCGTTCCCCTACAGGCATGACTATGCCAGCAAACTTTGAGGGCACATTGTTAGAAGAACACTTGTATTGAATCAACCCGAATTGATGTTATGTTATGAGATACATTCGTCACAAGTTAATGGTTTATATCACAGAGAAAGTTAATGTTTGCATAATTCCTTAGACCATGAGAGTATCGAGTTTCTTCATGCTTGCTTCATGAACTTTGGGGTTTGTTAAACGTCATCCGTAACTGGGTGGCTATTACGGCGGCTTACGGGTTCATGGGAAAGTATGTCAAGGGACTTGATAGCTCAAGATTGGGATTTGCTCCTCCGACGATGGAGAGATATTCTTTGGGCCCTCTCGGTGTTACGGTATCCATCATCGTCTGGCCAGACACATTGTGATTTGATCACAGGGATGTCGGAACACGGGAACGAGAAAAGAGAACAAAACCGGTAACGAGGTCACTGGCATTGTGGACAAGTTTTGATCCACGGGGATGCCGATAAATCTCACCTCGGGTGTTTGTAACATATCGCGAAGCAACATGAATAGCACACGGCAACTGGAGGTTCACTCGAATATTTATTCGTGTGGGTTTAGGGGTCAATATGGGTGTCCACGGCTCCAATGTTGATCATTGATCGGAAAGTGTTCCGGTCATGTCTATACTTCACCGAACCTATAGGGTCACATGCTTAAGGGTCATCTATCTGCTGAATACTAGACAGGGAGTCTGAGAGAAAGTCACCGGAAAAGTTTCGGAGACAACGGAAGAGTTCCGGAGAGAGAACACTGGAAGAGTTTTGGTAAAACCGAAAAGTTGTTTCGGAGTATACCATTAAGTCAAAATGGTTTCGGCACACGCCTGGAAATTCTTAGAGGGTGCCAGAATTGTTCTGGGAACTTCTGGGATTTTTCTGAAGAAAAAACCGGAAATGTTCCGGAGCTGCCGGAACCGCTTTGGTTGCTTTTCGCTGATGAAAATCATTGATCTGAAAATGTTTTAGAACGCGTCCAGAATTATTTTGGTGGGTACTGGAATTATTCTAAGACCCACAGAAATATTTTCGGATTTATCGGTCGCGGAAAAATGGGTTCATGAATAGTGAAAAAGCACTTTATGGTTACTTTGTGGAAAGCCATTTTTTGGGCTTTGCTCAAAAGATCTTGGGGATGACATGGATGGATAGGAGCCCCTATTAAAGGGGCCCCACTAGGTGTGGCCGGCCAAGAGGTGGAGCTCCATGGAGCTCCACTTGCCTTCCCATTTAGCCCTTCATATGGGACATATTGTATGGGCATTTTGGTAGTTCCAAGTGCCACCCTACCCCTTGGGATTTCCAATAAAAGGAGGTGGAGAGGAGCTCTCCACACTCACTCCAACTCTCTCACACAATGCCATGCAATGATCTGGCTTCTTCTCTCCCTCCCACGAAAAGAGTTTCGTAGAGCCGAAAGGTTGTCTGGGTTCCGGTGGGAACTAGTTCTGGACGGCGAAGCCCTACCGGATAGCTGACACCGTATGTGTGCAACCCCGTAGAGAGGTCGTAGGTTCGATATTTTTGCCCGAGGGGCTGTTCGAGAGTACCTCCCGAAGGGCTGTCCGAGTGACCATCCGAGATTCTGTGAGTGCCTCCCGAAGGGCTGTCCGTGACACCGTCCGGGGGACTGTCTGACCGCTTCCCGAAGGGCTGTCCGAGGGGCTGACGAGGGAGTACATCCTCGCGGTTGGGAGGTTGTAAATCCTAGCTGCGGAGATCTGCACCGACGATCAACATCGACTCTACTTCCGCTGCGCTACGAGTCGGTAACGATCAGATCAAATACCTTGTATGCATCTCCATAGTGATCCTGGGCGTGCTCGCAGTACCAAAATTTTTTGTTTTCTGCTGCGTTCCCCTATAGTGGCATCATGAGCCGTGCTATCCGTAGATGCAGGTTATGATCTAGAATACATAGAGATGTATGGGTGTTGCACAATATAATTTGTAGTAGATGAGTTCTATTTCTGAAAATTATTTGTGCGGGTAGCAGATGAAATCTGTTACCCGATGTTCTTGTTGCTTCCCTGAAATTTGCGTATTTCTGATCTTGATAACGGAATGGTGGAGTTTCAAAGTTCTGGCAATCCATGATCCTGATTGATCAACGAAGTGCTAACAGTTTGTTGAATTCCACCATAGTTAAAAGAAAGATGAAATTTCGCAGACAAAAGGGCAATGCAGATATGATCTGCACGGGGGTCATGCGTATGACGAAGTTCAGTATGGGGCTCGAGATTTTATTATCTCATGTTTCATACACCCCGCAAAGTTAATCTAGCGACTTGAATAATCATACTTGATGAAAAACGTTGGTAGCTTCGGTTTGTTTCGAAACCTTAGAAGCCACGTAAAATAAATTTTTGCATAAACCGATTAGAGGCGTCTAACTTGGTTTTGCAGGATGACATGAGATGTGCATGTGATGTGGTATAGCCGTTCTCATATTAATTTGATTATGTATGAGATGACTATATGATGTAAAATTAACATGACCTGCGTGTCATGTTTCGGCATGATGGCTGGAGCTATATGATTGTCACTTTAATGACCTACGTGTCAACCTTAAGTAATGCACTTATTTTATTAGCTATAGAGATAGCAATATTATCTGGTGCATCGACAAGGTGGTGGCAATCTTCGCAAAGGTGAACACCGACGCGAATGCCGAAGACGAAGAAATAAAAAACTTCTCCGTCAGAAAGGGCTATACCATATCATGCTATTATGAACTGCCTGAGATGTTTGTCCCTTTGATGCACCCTTCTTGATTGCGCGGTAGTCGCTTTTTATTAGGGTGATCTCTCACTAAAAATATCAAGTAGTTAGTGTTCTCCCAAGTGTAGCACCGTCATGGCACCTATCTGTTCGAGGTATCACATGGATGCATGGGGATTAGAGAAGTGTGAGGCGGGTGAGTTGAGACCTTGCAGCAAGATCACTTGGTTGTCTTGACATTCCGGAGGATCGTCCTGAGCTCGGAACACGCCCATCGAAAGATCAACAAGAGTCACATAGAGATGTGATTGGCAAGTTGGCCTACCAAATGAAATTCTCGTCACTTGAGATGGATGCATCCTTGGCGTTGAATTGAGAGATATTGATTTGAGTGGGAGCGCACTGTAGATTTAACTTGTTTAATTCTCTGTGTAATTAATTATGAACATTGTCTAAGTGTTATATGCATAATAGTTATAGAAGAATGGCTCGCGTTTCCACCTTCCCTGTTGAAATTGAATAAGCTGTTAAATATCTGGTTAAAACTTTATGGTTGGTAACGTAATGTGAGGATTGTCCTCAAGAGTGCCAAGAAGGACTTTGTCCTATCGCATGCTTTCGGTATTGTCCCGCTAATGCTATGGATGATGTGACTCTCGTCCTTCGATCCAAAAGCTAGAATTCCGTTACGGTCAAGTGCAATATGTTTGCTTCCATGAGACCCGAACTTGAAAAGTTTGGGATAGTTATATGATATTCATGGAACTAAAAATTATTTTCAGATGCAGACAAAGGCTAAAAGATATGAGATGTCCAAAGCAATGTTTGTTTGCAAACTATTAGTAAAAGTGTTTACTATGCATTAGACTAATACAAGAGGGATCCAGAAGAACGCCTGTCATGAAATGAAGGTGAATAAAACAACAACTTAAAGAGAAAGGAAGTGTCCGAAGGGTGTTAGTGAAACTTACGCACCTAGGAAGTCCGAGGCTGACGCCACTCTCAAAGTTGGGTGCTTCTTCTGAGAGTAGGAGAAATATTGGAAGTAAAACTGTTAGAAATATAAAGGCAAAAAGAGAGAAGACTGGAAGCTTATGTATGAAAGTCATACAAGCTATTGATGTATAGAAGGCTGGTCAAAGAAATAGTTCTTGGGAATTATGATTAAACATGTTAATCACTGATTCTTGGGTATTGTGAGTTGATCACAGAGATACCCGCTCGATTGCATTCTGCTGCGACTCGATGCAAGAACTACTATGGCCTAAAAGACTTGCCGGGAATGAGGTTTAGATATGCGCTGGGAACATAGTAAATGTTACTATACCTTCCATCGGTGTATTACCTATGTATTTATTTTCATAATTCATTTTTGGAGTTTCATACACTCTAGCCCATTGCATAAAGTATCTTGCAAGAAGGTTGTTCATAAGAGAACCTTTGATGTTCGGTGTTATGAATAACATAAGGGCCATACTTTCGTTATGAATGAGATGTATGTTATGAATATTGATAATAATACATTACCTCTGTATTTACTTTCATAATTCATTTTAGAGTTTACACTCTAGCCCATTTGCATAATGTTTGTTGCAAGAGTTTTGTTCATAAAAGAACAATTGTTGTCCAGTGTTATGAATAACATAAGGGCCATACTTCCATCAAGGATGGGATGTATGTTATGAATATTGATGGTAATATGATACATCCATAATACTGATGCTAAATGTCGCAAGACTAAAAGAATACCACATATGTGTGGCACTGCATTTGGTCACATTGGAGAAACCCGCAGGGAGAAATTCCATAATGATGGATTTTGAAGTCGTTTGATTATGAATCATCTGACACTTGCAACTTTCGTTCGAAAAGTGAAGTGACTGAAATAACGTTCACAGGCCATAAGGAACGAGCAACGAACTTATTGGTGATCATACATTTTGATGTGTGTAGTCCGATAAAGGTTATTGCTAGCAGTGGATTAACTATCTTTAGTAATGACTCAAGTAGATATATGGATATTTACCTGATGAGACGTAAGTCTGGATCTTTTGAAATCATTCATAAGGTTTTCAAAATGAAGAAGAAATTATTGTAACAACAAAACTATGTTTCTGCAATTAGATTGCGGAAAGAAATATTTGAGTTACAAGTTTAGCGAATGTCTGATGAGTTGTGAAAAGAGTTTTATAACTTACACCTCCCGGAACACCACTGTGAGTGGAATGTCCGTGAAGATGTAATCAAACCATTTATGATATGGTAAGATCAAAGATGACATAAATCAAGTTGCCATTATCCCTTTTAAAGTAATGCTTTAGAGACTGCGGCTTTTACATTGAAAAGAGCGCCATCAAATCTGTTGAAATGACGCCATGGTATGGTACACCCAACCATGTTATGTCTTTTCTTAACATTTGGAATATGGGGCTTGTGTAAAATATTTACAAACCTATTCCAAATCAGACAAGTGCTACTTTGTAGGTTATCCTAATTTATTGGGTATTCCTCCATCACTATACCGAGGCAAAAATGTTTGCCACAAAGAGCGGTATGATTTTGAAGAAAATGGTTCTTGCAAAAAGGTGAGTGGGAGGACAGTGCAACTCGACGAGATAACAGTATCTTCGTCATCAGGTCAAGGGAAAGAAACCTTGGAAGTGATTCCAGAGTTTCCTACTGCGACTGATACGGAAGCCTCTACATGAGATGTATGGACTTCGGTCGAACTTGCAGCTGAACCACGTAGGCAAAACTCATGCAAACCTCTCAGGTGCGCAGACAAGATATTGTTGCTAGACAACAGTATACCTACGATACACAAGGAAGCGTTGATGGGCCCTGACTCCGGAATTGGCTAAATGCCAATATAATCCGAGATAGTTTCCATATAAATGATTCAAGATTTGATCTTGATAAACCCTTCGGAAGACTTGAAGTCTAATGAATATTAATGGAACTATAAAGTGATACGGATAAAAATGTTTTATCCATAAAGCTCGACTTGTTGCTTATAACAAATTCAAGGAATTAACTGCGATGAGATTGTCTCACCGTAGCGATGCTTAAAGTCGGTTCGGGTTAAACTAGCAATTAATACATATTTCAATGATGAGATATGATACTTGGATGCCAAAAGGATTTCCATGTGATGGAAATGCTACCTAGGACTTGCATGTGATACAGTCCAAGGTATTTTGTCTATCCAGAGGATGCTCAAGAGTATGCAAACTTCAGAGTTCCAGCAATGGACAGAAGAGAGCAAAATGGAGTTGGAATCTTCGTTTTTGATGAAATAGTCAAAAGAGTTTAATTTCATCAATGGATAACGAAGATGCTTGTGGTTACAAGAAAGTAAGTGGGAGCATAATAATATTTTTAAAAACCTTGTGTGCTTGACACATTGTTGATTGGAAATAATATAAATTTCTTGACACAAATTAGGACTTCATTGAAAATTAGTTTTTCGATGAAGTACTTGGGCTAAGTAGCCTTGATATTAGGCATATATATCTACGGAGATAGAATTGCCTAATAGGCTAAGCCAAAAATACATATTGACAAGATGCTAAAAATAGTTTAGCATAAGAACGTCAAGGAGTGATTCTTGCCAAAGTCACATGGAAAGAGTTTTGCTAGACTCGGTGTCCTAAAACACTGATGAGCAAAATACATGATGGAGATTCCACACACTTTTGTGTTTGGATTAATCATGTATTCCATGGTATGTAAGACAACCAGATATATCCAATACTCCCAAGTTGTTGTGAGTATAGATACCAAAGTGATCAAGTGTTGATTATGGGACAACAGTGAAAAATGTCATTGTGTACTAGAGTAGCACTGATGACATGTTTTCTCGCAAGCTGAGATTAGGAAGTACTCGTTGTGAGTAATTACATCAAAACAGTCTTCATCAATGCTCCAAGCGATTTTCGATTTAAGTTAAGGGTTTTGTGTAATACACGATATGGTGGCACGGTAGTTGGAAATTGTTCCAAACAAGTTACTGTGGCGAATTCTATAACAAAGGCTAAGTATGTTAACGCTTTAGAAGTGACAAAGAAGATGTTGAATCATATAGTTCGTTCATGAACTTAGTATGGTTCCAAGATGGCTTTGGTCAATGGAACACTATTGTAGATAGTTGCTCTATAGCTCAGTCTGAGGAATCAAGGTTCGACCAGTGATTCACATATATAGAAAGCCAAGTCCACACAAAATATGTATTTTGTGAAAGCGTGAAAATGCGAGGATATGCAAAGATACACACGGCCCTGAAGTTGTCAGGTCCGTTAGACGTAGACTATACCACAAGCGAAGCATATTTTACACCGGTATGCCATATGTGTAAAGTGCATTAGCATTGACTAGATTATTGACTCTAGTGCAAGTGGGAGTCTGTAGGAGATATGCCCTAGAGGCAATAATAAATGTTATTATTTATCTCTATGTTCGTAATTAAGTTTATATTTTGTGCTATAACTGCTATGGTTCTTGAGTCTGCAATAACCACGAGGCTCGAAGGAAGACTCATATGCATGTGTGGAGTAATAAACGATAAAATGTATTCCTAGTCTGGCCTCTAAGACTAGCTCAAGTGTTGCATGATGATCCTGTTTTCTTGATCATGGGCATGACTATGCCAGCAAACTTTGGGGGCACATTGTTAGAAGAACAATTGTGTTGAATCGACCCGAAATGATGTTATGCTATGAGATACATTCGTCACAAGTTAATGGTTTATAACACAGAGAAAGTTAACATTTGCATAATTCCTTAGACCATGAGAGTATCGAGTTTCTTCATGCTTGCTTCATGAACTTTGGGGTTTGTTAAACGTCATCCGTAACTGGGTGGCTATTACGGCGGCTTACGGGTTCATGGGAAAGTATGTCAAGGGATTTGATAGCTCAAGATTGGGATTTGCTCCTCCGACGATGGAGAGATATTCTTTGGGCCCTCTCGGTGTTACGGTATCCATCGTCGTCTGGCCAGACACATTGTGATTTTATCACAGGGATGTCGGAACACGGGAACGAGAAAAGAGAAAAAACCCGGTAACGAGGTAACTGGCATTGTGGACAAGTGCTGATCCATGGGGATGCCGATAAATCTCACCTCGGGTGTTTGTAACATATCGCGAAGCAACAGGAATAGCACACGGCAACTGGAGGTTCACTCGAATATTTATTCATGTGGGTATAGGGGTCAATATGGGTGTCCACGGCTCCGATGTTGATCATTGATCGGAAAGTGTTCCAGTCATGTCTATACTTCACCGAACCTATATGGTCACATGCTTAAGGGTCATCTATCTGCTGAATACTAGACAGGGAGTCTGAGAGAAAGTCACCGGAAAAGTTTCGGAGACAACGGAAGAGTTCCGGATAGAGAACACCGGAAGAGTTTCGGTAAAACCGAAAAGTTGTTTTGGAGTATACCATTAAGTCAAAATGGTTTCGGCACACACCTAGATATTCTTAGAGGGTGCCAGAATTGTTCTGGGAACTTCTGGGATTTTTCCGGAGAAAAAACCGGAAATGTTCCGGAGCTGCCGGAACCGCTTTGGTTGCTTTTCGCTGATGAAAATCATTGATCTGAAAATGTTTCGGAACGCGTCCAGAATTATTTTGCTGGGTACTGAAATTATTCTAAGACCCACAGAAATATTTTCGGATTTATCGGTCGCGGAAAAATGGGTTCATGAATAGTGAAAAAGCACTTTATGGTTACTTTTTGGAAAGCCATTTTTTTGGGCTTTGCTCAAAAGATCTTGGGTATGACATGGATGGATAGGAGCCCCTTTTAAAGGGGCCCCACTAGGTGTGGCCGGCCAAGAGGTGGAGCTCCATGGAGCTCCACTTGCCTTCCCATTTAGCCCTTCATATGGGACATATTGTATGGGCATTTTGGTAGTTCCAAGTGCCACCCTACCCCTTGGGATTTCCTATAAAAGGAGTTGGAGAGGAGCTCTCCACACTCACTCCAACTCTCTCACACAATGCCATGCAATGATCTGGCTTCTTCTCTCCCTCCCACGAAAAGAGTTTCGTAGAGCCGAAAGGTTGTCTGGGTTCCGGTGGAAACTAGTTCTGGACGGCGAAGCCCTGCCGGATAGCTGACAGCGTATGTGTGCAACCTCGTAGAGAGGTCGTAGGTTCGATCTTTTTGCCCGAGGGGCTGTTCAAGAGTTCCTCCCGAAGGGCTGTCTGAGTGACCGTCCGAGATTATGTGAGTGCCTCCCGAAGGGCTGTCCGTGACACCGTCCAGGGGACTGTCCGACCGCTTCCCAAAGGGCTGTCCGAGGGACTTTCCGAGGGGCTGACGAGGGAGTACATCCTCGCGGTTGGGAGGTTGGAAATCCTAGCTGCAGGGATCTGTACCGATGATCAACATCGACTCTACTTCCGCTACGCTACGAGTCGGTAACGATCAGATCAAAAACCTTGTATGCATCTCCATAGTGATCCTGGGCGTGCTCGCAGCACCAAATTTTTTTGTTTTCTGCTGCGTTTTCCTACAGTTAACCTTCATAATAACTTGCATTGATTATTGGTTAGTGATCATAATTGTGTGTGGATAGTTTCTAAGACTATATGTTGCAACCCCATGCCTCACATATACTTATAATCCCAACCTTTACAAGCATCTGCAACTACTAGTAATATTTAAGAAAGTATCCAACCGTAACCTTAAATTCTAGGGTCTCTTTTTAACCCTCATGTCATAACTCATAAACTCAAGGAGCGATTTTCTATCACTCCAGCCTCCCCTTTTGGACTTATTGTAACGTAATGATCTCCTATAGGCCCATGTAGGTAACGTAATATGAAGTCACGTTCGCATATCACCATTAAAAAATTGCGCAACAACATAAGCAAACATCAAACTTTACTGCGACAACAATTGACTCTCTATCATGTCCTCAATAACGTAACAGAACTAGTCACAAGACGTCATAATGAACATGGGAATAAATGTATGCATACTTATGACAATATGAAAGTATAAGTATTTCACCAAATAAACACAAAGTGACCACGGTAACCGATCTATATGAAGTACATAGATGGGATGGTGATGGATGGTGGAGTAGGTGGAGATGATGTTGATGAAGTGGATGGAGATGTTCCCCTTGATGCCTTGGTGATTGTGATGACGATTGGTTGAATTGTTTCCTTATATTTTGGCAGAATCAACCATCCAGGAAGAGGAGTAGGGCTGTATTTCTCCACGGCGCCGAAAACATCCCAGATAAATTTTAATGGAACTTTTGCACCGGGAGAAGACCAAATACCCCTGGGAGGTACCCTGGGGTGGCCCATGGGCCCTAGGAGCCCTAGGCTTGAGGTGCATGGGAGCCTCTAAGCCCACCAGGGCTCCCCCATGTGTCTTCTTCTGTCACATTGGCTCTTTTGGTACAAAAACACATCCTGTATTTTTATTCAATTTTCCTCTCTTTCAGAAAAATGATTGTTTTTCATGTTACTTATTTTCATCCTCTGGCAGCTTTTCTGATACATTCTCCGGTGAAACTCTGTAATTTAAGATAAACTCAAGGTAAAATGATGCAACGGTGATCAAATATGCATGTAAACAGAATATTTATCTGATGAAATTGTGATGCAAAAATGCACATATCAAAACACGTTTCCTCTTTTTATAAATACATTTTTTTCATTACATGAATATATTATTAAAATATGTGTTGAACAGTTTTTAAAATTACATGTTGAACAATTTTCAATTGCATGATGTATATTTTTAAAGTACATGTTGAAGATTTCTTCAATACACGTATAACATTTCTTCAAATACACCTTTAACTTTTTTTAATTACACGTCGAACATTTAAAAATACATGTTAAATACTTTTAGATACACACGTAATTTATAAATACTTATGGACTTCAGGGGTACCCCCTACTAATGCAACACGCGGGCGCGGTAGCATGCGTGGGAGTGCGCCAGGTGGCTGCTCGTGAGGGAAGGGCACGGGGATTACGCTCCTCGTTTTTACTTCTAGTTTTCTGGGTTGGTTTTTCGCTTGTGTACTATCTTGTATTGTACTGTGTGACATTGTGCGTGTGTACAGGCCCCCCCCCCCCCCCCCCCTCGGCTTGGGGCCTAGATCCGCCACTGCGTGTGTACTGCGCCGGCTATGCACCTGTGCTACGCATCCTCAGTCTCTTTGTGCGACAAGGCGTCCTTAGGCATAGTGACCCACGAGTGGGCCGATCCAATTAATGGTTCACTAAAAATTTGTTTGGCTAAGATTCTAGAAGGTTTTGGTCCGTTCTTTTCTTATTTTGTTATTTTCCTGTTGCTTCTTTACCTTTTTTTTTCATGTTCACAATTTTGAAATATTCGTGAAATTTTAAAATGTTCGCGCTTTTGAAACTTCTCACAATTGCAAAAAACTTGTTCGCATTCTTCAGAAAATGTTTCCATTTAGAATGTTAAAAAATTACAAATTATTTGGAATTTGAAAAAAAATGCTCAAATAATGCACTATACGGGAGCAGAAGTGCACTGCACAAAGAGAACAAGTACACGAAATGTGGGTTAAAAATGCACTGTATGCGGGCAGCACAACTATACTACCATTGGAAGTACAAGTTTAGTATGCGGCGGGGGGGGGGGGGGGGGGGGAGTACAAGTTTAGTACAGTAGGGAGCCCAAGTTACATGAAAAGGAGTACATCGAAACCTATGAACATAGTATCTAGTTTCGAACATCTCGACGAGAGGAACACAACGGTGAAAACAGTTTCGCAATTTGGATGCACAATTCAAGGGGAATCTGTGGTAATGTTTGCAAGGGGTACCTCAAAAAGCTGGCTATTTTTCTACGGAGCTAGATATTTAAAACTGTCCAGTATGTGTTTTGAAAAAAGTTCAGTGTATATTAAAAAAAATTCAAAATATATTGAAAAAGGTTCACCATATATTAAAACAATGTTCAGTGTGTATTAAAAAATGTTCAACATATAATTAAAAAGTTCATTGTATACTGAAAAAAGATTTAGTGTGAATTTCAAAAATGTTAATCGTATATTAAAGAATTGTTCACCGTGCATTTAAAAACTGTTCATTGTATATTGAAAAACAAAAACAAAAATAACAACAGAAAATAAAGAAAAGAAAAACCCAAAGAGATAAAAACCAAAACAAGAAAACCGTAACAATAACCAACAGAAAATATATCCAGCAAAACCAGCGAAGAAACCAACGAGAAAAGTCCCGACTTGGCCGGCCGAACTCGGACTCTCAGTGGGCGTCCAGTGGGCATCGCGGGCGGATCCCGATGGGATCGAACCTGCGATCTGTACGTCCAGAGAGAAACGACCTAACCACCAAGACAACGCAGCACTTGTGGTGGCTAGGGACTTCTTTTTTTCCTTTTGTTCTTTCTACAGTTCGCGAAAGCCCCAATTTTGGTAAGCTTTAAGCCTGATTTTTTTATTCCATTTTTTCCATGAACCGGTTTTTGTCTGTTTTTCTATCCTTTTCTGTTTTTTTCTTTAGTATTTTTTATTTACTTTTTCCCTTTATATTATTGTTTTTTAATGCATGAACTTTTTTAAATTTGATGTACTTTTTTTACCAATCAATGAATTTTTTTTCGATTTCGATGAACTTTTTTGAAAAACGATGACCTTTTTCAGAATCGAAGAATCTTTTTTTCCAATACGATGAAATTTTCTCAAATTTGATGAACTTTTTTCCGAATCGATGAACCTTTTTTACAATTCGATGAACTTCTTTCAAAAGTGATGAATTTTCACCTTTTTTCAAAATTAGTTCACGAATACATATATAGTTCACCCTTTTTTTAAGTCCATGAACTTTTTCTCAAATACATAACTTTTTGAAAATTCATGATTGTTTTTAAATTCACAATTCTTTTTTCATATTGGTGAGCTTTTTCATATTCATGAAATTTTTTCAAATCCTCATTTTTTCCCCATAAAACTAGGTGTTTGTTCATGAATTTTTTAAAATTCTTGTGTTTTTCAAAAAAATCATGTGTCTTGTCTTTTTCCTTCGAGAGCTAGCAGCTACATTTTTGACAATGAGCAGACAACAAGTATACGAAATAAATTGTTTGTAAACTAATTTGAAAATTTCTCGGTTTATCTTTCTTCCTTGTTATTTTTCACTATTTGCAATTCAAAAAACCATATACACAATTGTTCGAACAAAATTCTCAAGTATTTTCAAATATATTTCAAGAAAGGTTTTTATTTTCATTAAGTGTAATGAATAAAAAAATTCCCAACAAAGTTCACGAAAATTACTGACAGTTCTTCAATCTATTCTAGTTCAGATCATCCTCCACCTATTTCCCCCCTTCTCCAGTTTATCTGTGCAATTCAGAATGTACTAAATTCAGTTTAAATACTGGTCTAGTATTATTATTTTGTAATACATTTTTCTCCAACTACTTATGTTCATTTATCTTTGATAAATTTTTAGTCAATATGTTCTTCAGGAATAATACTGCTTAGTACTCTTCTTTTTCCCATTACTTTTCATTTGTCTCTCAATTTGTCCCGCTTTCTTTTTCTTGAATTTTCGGAATGATAATTCTTAGTTTTTCTTTATTTTTAAGTAGAAATAAAAAATTTTGAACAAGCAACAGAAGAAAACAGTAGACAGAAACAGTATGCAGAAGGAAACGAGGCGAATGAAACAGTGAACCGAACGATTTAACCACGATTGGGCCTAATAGATGTAGCCCACGAACATACGTTGTAGGTGCCAGAAAATGAAACTGGCGCTGAATGCGCCACCTGCCGGCATCGCGGTATCTGTTTGTTGTTGAGCGGGGAGTGAAAATGGGCTGACCGCCCATCCAAAGTAAGACTATGCATTTTTTGGACTTTTTTATCATGTAAATAATATTTCATAAAAACTTTTCTGGACATGTTATAAAAAATATGTAATAAAATAAGTATTTTTAAAAATTATTCATCCCAATTTTGTAAGTATATATTAATTTTTAAAAATATTCACTGATTTTGTAAAATGCTCTTATACTTTCAAAATTACGTACATATGTTAAAATCATCACTCGATGAAAGCTCCTCCTCCTACTCCTGCTTATCCTACTGACTCGAAGTTTTGATCAATGGTACATACAAACCTAAAAAGGTGGACTTCCTAGATAAAGGATTTCTCCAACTACAAATTATGTTCATGAATTAGTAAAATATTCACGAATTTAAAAACTGTTCCTAAATTTAAAAAAAATTATAAATTTGAGACAAAATTAATGTCCATAAATTTTACAAGAAGGCATGGATTTCATAAAAATATTGGTGAATTTTCAAGGTATTAACGAATTCGTAAATTATTCATGAATTTTAAAATGTTTAAAATTAATAAAGTATTCCTGAATTTAAAATAATATAAAATCAACACAAAATATATAGAAAAATAGAAGAGTTTTTTTTTAAATAAAGCAAGAACTAGAAAACCCCTAAAAACAGAACACGGAACCGGAAAAGGAAAAAAAACTGCCGGAATCCCGAGTTGGGCCATCGCATGTACGGTACAACCATTACATGTGCCGGCCTATGAAGTGGATTTTTATTTTCCATATTTTTATTTTATTGTTGATCATGGGTTTTCACTTTCCTTTTCTAGATTTATCTTGTATCTTGTTCTACTACATGAAGATTTTTTGATAAAGACATTTATTGATCGATTTATATTTCTTCTGTTTTTAAAAAAAAATTATGAACAGTTCTTAAACATATCATCATTTTTTGAAAATATCGATATTTTTATACATATGAATATTTATTTAATTTTTGACATTTTTTAAACGTACGAACTTATTTTCACACATATTAAGATTTTAAGGAAACATCATCATTTTTAAAGCTTTTAAACACTTTTCTAATGTTCAAACATATTTAAATTGCATAAACCTTTTTAAAAAAGATGAACAATTTTAAATGTATGAACATTTTTTGTTTGTAAACATGAACATTTTCTTCTAAATATATGAACATTTTGTGGAAACACATGAGCTTTTTTAACACATGATCATTTTTAGTAAACATGAACATTTTTCAAAGAATTTTAAAATGAGGTCGCCATTTATCATAGTATTTTATTTTTCCATGATTTTGAATAGTTTGTATCAATTGTTTAATTATTATTATTTTGGTCCATGATATGTTGGAGTTTTTCCAGGGATAATTTACAAACAAAGAAAATCTTGGGTTTCTCACTATTTTTTTGAAAGGTACAACATGTCTTTTTGTAAACTCCCTAGTCATTTAGAGGTCCTCTTGTAATTTATTTGGCTAGAAAGGGGCTTCCTTGCAATTACACGAGAGGCTGAGGTTTGTTTTGCATTTTACAAAAAAAAAAAATTAGAAGTGCGTGTTTCATCGGCTTCAGGCCAAGTTCTTTTGACGGCTTAGAGCATGTACAACCGGACCCCCCATATCCGCCCCAAACGCCCGGACGGGCTGCCCAGTCAGTGTTCGGACGTAAAAACGCCATCCGACCGGCTCCCCATAGCCGGCCCAAACGCTCGGATTGACCTACACTTCCCATATCCCCACATAAAATGGACTCTATCCGCAACCCGGCCGAGCCCTAACCCATTCCACTACACTCCCCTCCCTCTTTCACTACCAAGCTCCTCTCCGGCAAGCTCCGGCATTCTTATCCATGGTGGCGCACGGATCCGACTCCGACATGTTCGGATCCGAGGACTGGGAGCTCATCCCTTGCAGCCTCGAGGAGTAGATGGCCGTCCGCGCTGCTCTCTGACGCTCCCGAGAGGAGTGTACGCCCCCGCGGTCTTCAGCGAGCCGGCGGGAATCCGCCGCTCAACTGGCGGCCGGATCCGGGGCCGGTGGATCCAAGACCGGAGGATCTCGTCGCACGTCGCCGGCAGCGGTCACCACGGCTGCATGGCGCAACCCCGCCAAGTAGCCGGAACCTTTTAGGTGGCACCTCGTCCCCGCGGCGTCGGGCGCCGAAACAGAGGCCATTTGCGCCTCCATGACCAGACACGGATCGGAACAGGAGGGGCGACGTGCCCGCCGTGCGAGGTTTTTGACGCAACGTCAAGCGGAGGCTCCTGCCATAGCCCTCGCGATGCAGGCGACAAAGACAGCTTGTGACGTGGAGGAGGCGTCCACAGCCTGCGAGGCATCGGAGGAATCCCTCCGTGCCCGCATAGCCGAGAAGCGGCGAAGGAGGCGGTCAAGGCGATGGCAAAAGACCATAGCCGGGTGGTCCGCGCCATGGCCGGACTGCCCCCACCCCCAAGGAGGAGAAAGACGAGGACGGCGGCGGATCAGAGAACTCCGACAGTGAGCAGATCCGCCTCGATCCATTCCGCGTCTTCGACCGCTACTGCTGCAAGGCCGACAGGAAGGGCAAGGGCAAGGCCGGCTGTGGATGAACTTCTCCGGTCATCGTTTCTTTTGTAGTTAGTAGGGCATGTCAATTTTTGGTAGTCTGATGACATGTGTTTAGCTACGTAGGACGTTGCATGAGCTAATATGAATTTGAGTATTCGGTTTCGATGCATCTGGTTGTTTACGAGCTATTTTGTGTGTTGTCCTGCCAGTGCCCACGGGTGCGTCCGCGGGCGTTTGGGGACCGAAATTATACACTTGTGGTTGTAGATGCTCTTAAAGAATAAGCCACCCTCCTTGGCTTCTCCCATATGTCGTTCCCCCCATTTGTTGAAGCTTATGGGCTAGTTGTGGGATAAGGACATCTTCAACGCCGACCTCAAACCGCCCGCATACGTCAGGACCGCGTGGTCCGAACGTGTTGTGCCATCCAACGCGGGCCTGTATTGGGCGGTCCGGACGTACTTTTTCTCGCAAACCGGAGACAAACAAGGGGGGGGGGGGCTTTGCGGGCGTCCGGACCGCTGCCATGCCCGCGTCTAACAACACTGGCCCACCAAACACTACAAAAAAAACACTTCCGTGATGATACGTCTTTGTCACAGTAGGTCAAGTTTTCTGTCATGCATGTACATCCGTGATAATTTTATGACAGAATCAAGATAGGCATACCTGTGCTGTCGTAGAAGTGTTCCATGACAATACTGAAATTATCATCACGGAAGTGTCCACTTCCATGACGATAAATGTCGCGTCATAGAAGTGTTTTCGTCAAGGGTGATCGACACGTGGCATCCACCGTAACGGGTCGCCGTTAAGCTATCAGGTGCGGGTTTGGATCCGATAACCCGTTAGCAGCTCTGACCAATGGCGATTTTCCACGTGTAAATTTCTCATTCGCCGGCGGATCCACGTGTCAGCTCGGCGCTGCGACAGATGTCATCCATTCATTGGACGAGAGATGCCTATGATACGTCGACATGTGGCACGGCCCAACAGTGGCCCATTTAGGTTAAAAGGGCCGGTCCAGTCAAAGTTAGCAGGCTGGCCCATTAACGGCCTGGTTGCACATGGCCCATTTGCAGGTAAGGCCTGTTTGAATAGTGTCAAATTGGCCCGTCACCGGCCCGTTGTGGATTTCTCATCATTGCGGCCCATGGTCACTTCTGGCCCGTTAACAGTCCGCTTTGTATTTGGGCCCAATTACGGCCCGGTGTGTTTCCGGACTGTTTAAGGTCCTGCTACATTTGGGCCCATATGTGGCCCTACGAAACTTTCCGCCCATAAACAGACCGTGATGGAACTGGGCCATTTTCGGCCCGGTCTGACTTTCGGCCTGTTAACAGCCGACGCAACCCATGGGCCATATGTAGCCCGACGTCACTTCGGGCCTCTTAACGGCCCATATCCTCGATGACACAAATCCAGCCCGCCAGCACTTTCGGCCTATTAAAGGCCCGTGTAGTAGGTCAGTGCAATTACGGCCCGTGCTGACTTTCGGCCTGTTAACGATCCGCCATGTAAATGGGCCACCATGGGCTGAGCTAAATTTCGACCTGCTAATGACCAGTGGGCTATTTGGCACATTTTAGGCCCAATCATCTTTCGGCCTGCTACAAGCCCTAGGTATATACTGGCCCAATGAAGGCCCAATCTGCGATTCGGCCTGTTAACGGCCCGTGTCATTTATGGGCCAAATAAGGCCTGCGTTGATATTTAGACATGTTAACGGCCCATTAATACAATGGGCCCATATTATGTTTAGGCCTATTAATGGCCCACTATGGTCACGGGCCTACCAATGGAACGATCAGAAATAAGAAGAGCTTACGCTGATTTCGGCCCAGTTATTTTCTGTGGGCTAAATACGGAATACGGCCCGTAATCGTTTTTAGCTCCATTCTAGTTGTGGGCCGGACGAATATTGGCCCTTTGGGCTCCTAGGATGCTTTCGGCCTAAAGGAGACCGATGATGCCGAATACATTACTAAGAATAAACCTACACTATACAAAAATAGCTTGCTAATATCTACGGCCTTTGGCAGCAGGATAAATGTTGTATCGCAATAAAATAAATTACAGCCATACAACAAAAGGCCTGTTGGCATAAAAGTTTACAGTCCTTGCAGATAAATGCACCATGAGATGTATAGAAGCAGAGATCATTTTAGCAGAGTGGTAATGTTTCAGGCTGTAGAATCTGATGGAGCAGCATGACCTTCCCCTTTTTGCGCCATTCCTCTTGAACAACGAAGCAAATGTCCGATAGTCTGGTTTCAAAACCATTCATATCTTGACGACATTTGTCAACCACTATTCTTGTTTCAGAAACGACCTCCATTAGGGATTGGACTTGTGTCTGGAGCACAGATATATCACTCTGTCTAGCTGGAGGATTTTGTTCAGTCGGCGGTTTAGACGAGGTTACCTTAACAACCAACCCAGAATTACTCAGGAAGGTGCTTTTTGCACTGTTAGTGGAGAGATACTGACGCACTTCAGCAAGAGGTGACATTGTGCCTGTGGTAGCCTCGTCACCTTCAGGAGATTGTGGTTGTTCAATCATTTGTTCCATAGCTTGCTGAAAGTTTGAATTTTGTAGATTAGTGTATCAGATAAGAAGTTATTAATGAGACATACATAACTTATTTTGGTGAACCACTGTAATACTTTAGCATGTATTTTAGTGGTAAGTACATAATAAAATCACGTTCGGAACATATGTCCATGTAGCATGCCTAATGTATTGTCTATTTCCTCACATTTATTGACATCTATCTAAGGATAAAGAGACACGATTTAAAATACGATGAACATATTATGACATCATTCATATCACGGGCAAACAGATATCAAACAAACAGGCTATTGTATCATTGTGTGGACACGTGAACATCACAACTAGATTACAGATCAAGACCAAAAGAATATCCTTCCTTTTTTTAAACCGTGTAAGGTGAAATGATACGTTAAGACAACTGTGTATAAAAGTGAACAGAGTAACTAACATTGGCTGCAAACCAAGCAGGTAAATGAACACGTCACAGTAACAAGCAGTTAAAAGGCATGAGGAGTAAGGACTTACAACAGCGGCTTGGACTGGTGTAGTTATGCCCTTCATCTTGCTGGTGTGACAATCCTTGAAGATTTGCACTGCATTCGGTTCAGGTTCTTTTTGGTCCGCACGGGCTTTCCTCTGTATTTGGAACAAGTCAATATAGATATGATAATATGGCATAACAAAAAGGAGGAAATAGCAGCTATTTACAAGAGCCTCGTAGTGTGCAATATAGCTACGAGATCCTGTTGTCTGTTGGAATTTCACTTTAGAACGATTGGTCTTGTTCTTCAAACAGTTAGCCTAGAAGAAGATAGACTTGAAAGGCACATACGTAAATACGAGTTCAATATGTGATCTGATCACATACATATACCCTACCTGATACTTCGGATCAGACCAGTGTTTAACAAGGGCTGTCCAGTCTTCGTCCGTAATATATTCTACTGGAGATGTTTGGGCGATTTCATTGTTAGCCTTGCCTTCAAAGTGAGTTTTCTAAGGTGATACCGATACTGTCGCAGAGCAGACTGAAAAACATGAGTGCATGCTTGTTTGGTTGCATCATCTTTTGGATCCAACTTGAACCTCGTCTGTTGAAAAAAGAATGGGAGCCTCATTAGGAGCAACCTAGAAAGTATGGGACAGAGCAAGACAATATTACAAATTGCGATGAATAACATTACTTATGGATAAATGGTCAAGGAAGGTGTTAAACTGGGTTTCGTCTTTGTCATTCCTGTACTGGATCCACGTTGGCAGGATACGTGCATGACACCTAACGGCAATGGCTGCCTCTGATACTAACTTGGCTGACTCTGTAGCATCACGTGGCCTTTTTAAACCTGCCTCAAAATGGATCTCCATTCTTCCTCCTTTAGATTTTGTTAACCTATCAAGCATTATCCCTGATATTTGTTTCCTCTTGCGCCGAGGTGCTAGTTCAACAACGAATATGGAAATTGTTAGTGCACATCAAACTGTGAGAGTACATATAAAGGAGCAAGCAACTGCAACTTGACTCGGTCACGTACCGTCTTGGTGTTCATGCTCATGAGGTTCATTTGATCTTGCCAAGTCCTGTAGTGTCAATAGTGCTTCAGAAGTAGTGTTAGGTGGGAAGGCAGCTTGGGAACATGCCACTTGCGGAGCATTCGAACGAGTAACTCGTTGAGATGTCGGTACTGTGGAAGGAGGTGCTGCAGCTGGTGGGGCAGGGGATACTGTGTTTGTAGATTTAGCCGGTGGACTTTGACCTTCTTCTGCACTATATGTACCAGCAGAATCTCGAGGGAAGCTCATTTTCCGTTGCACCCGACGACTAACAGCATCCCCTACCATACTCTTTTCCTTGCTCTTTTTTGACTTTGCCATGTCAAGCCGTACCCACAGCACAAAAGAATAAAATTCGCTCTTCAGAACTCATTGATACATGATACAGACGAGCAATACTTTGATGTAAGACAACCGTATGAGGATGATGGAATATGTACGAAAAACAGGACGGCATGACATATTCACACCTATGTGTGTCAACTAAGCAGAAGGATTTTCAAGAAATTAGAAACAATGCAAGCTAGACACCATATGAAAGATGCAACCAATATCACTCTGCCAAGTTAAAAATGTCTCGTCATAAGTGGAATTTCAAAAAATTAGAAGCAGTACAAGCTAAAAATCAATGCAAGATGCAACCAATATCACACTGCCAAGTTAAACGTGTGTCATCATAAGTGATTGATGCAGGATACACAACAGCAGTATTTTGATGTAAGAACATGGTGTGATAGATAGATGCAGTGTATTCTAGATACAGAAAGGCATGTCATATTCACATGTATAATGTATAAACTCAACAGGTGCAATTTAATCAAATTAGAAGAAATACAAGCTATACACCATATGCAACATGCAACCAATTATCACACTGTCAAGTTAGAGCAAGCACCTACGATGGTGGGGTAGGGGAGATGGAGTCATCATATAGACTTGGAACTTCAACTGCAGTAGCAGTGGCAAATCTAGAGAGCCTCCGTTTGCGTTGGTCCAGAGGACCACCAACATCCCCTAACTTACTCTTTTCCTTCCTTTTTTTTGATACTAGATGACCCGTTGCGCCGATGGCGCAAAGGGCGAGGGCAAACCAAGCACTTAAACCATGCACGTTAGAATATTCAAATACCGACTGGATCATAAGGAAATAGATATTTAGGTATGAAGTTGATACATAGCATTATAAGAAAGGCATGGGATCAGTTTACGATAGCTTATTTACATTGCATTTATCAAGCAAGCTACATAGGTAGAAATGCATCATATAGATAGCTTCGATCATTTAGCTCGTGGTGAGTAGTGATGAATATCAAGCAGAGTCATCATTGCACATGCCATCGGTATAAAAAACGACTTCGTTGTCTAAGGAGCTCTTCATGATGGGTGTGTCTGGTGGGCTACCATTGTCAAAAGCAGAAATGCGTTCCATATCATCATCCATCCTCCAATAATAATTGTTTCTTTCCTGTAGAATGTGCTCTGATTGTAATGTTGCATTGTTAAGGTGAACTGCAACATATCTTATCTGCGACAGAGTATGACCCGTTGCGCCCCTGGAGCAAAAAGCGAGAACAAACCAGGCATTCAAACCATGCAAGTAAGGGTAGTTTAGAGATTGATAATAAAACATATGAGCAAGGCCTCACGATTATCACTTAACTAAAACATCTTTGGTTCCAATGGAGGTACTGTCGGAAAGTAGTAGGCAAGCTTCAGAGTGTGGCTAATAAACTAATACTCATGGAACTGAAATAGTACAAACCAGATTGCCAAATAACTCATGGATCCAAGAGAGAAAATAATGAAAAGAGACCCTCATAAACAATTTGTAATCCAAGAATGTAACCTGTTCCTGTGCGGCTTGCCATAGGTTACCTGTGACATACTGTAGTAGCTAAGTAAGATGGAATCATTCTTAGCTATGTGCATTTAAACAATGAGGTTACTTTGCTCCAACAGATATACTATGTGAAACAATTCTTTTGAAGTAAAGTATAAACATACAACTACAACATTCACCAATAATCCCTCTATGACAGAATACCAGCAAGCTGCACTACTTTCAAGTCCTACCGTAACACTCAAAACTTGTAATAATTAAAAAACTGAATGATCACTACGCTTCCCTAACTTGCAATTTGCAATTAGACTAAACTACACAAGTAAATGAAACTTCACTTATCAACTTCGCAGTATAAGAACAATAGGATGTGATGCCAATCTTATCAAGGACACCATCAAAATGATGATTCAGTGGTATGCTTTTGAATTAACTTTCATTTGATGATAGCATATTACTTTAATGTAAGAAATCAGACTAATGTATAAGAGCTACTCACTGGCCGAATTGGAAGACCTAGGGAGGCTAGCATATAGTTGGACCTAGGTGTACTCAGGTATTGAGGATGATCGTATTTACATGTGAATCCAAATTTACAGGTCCTGTCTTCATGTAGTGGTGGCATTCAGGCTGCCCAGGCCGCTCTGGAAAGACAATTTCTTTCAGTGTCTTGATGTGTTTGCTGACAAAGCCGAAGAGAGAAATAAAGGATGATTATAAAACTAAAATAGTTTATAAGGAGTACAACAGGTCCCTGTTCCGCTGCCGGATCAAGGATGGAGTGAACTAAAACACTTCACTATTACAACTACCCCTCCCTGTTCCATGAATCGACTGACAAGTTCTATTATCAGTTTCTTCTCTATGTATACATACTCTTCTCTTTGTAATGGGACTCGACTTGGCACATGGTTTTTCTGTCAGGTCTGGTAGCAACAATATGTTTGAAATCTCAGGATTGGCAACACATTAGTGAGTTCTGGACTAATTTACCAAAGCCATTTACAACAGGGGAGAAAGTAGATGTATGATGGTACAATGAACACTGTTGGCTAGTCCTGTATGATGTAGTCCACAGAATTACATGGCCAAATAAAAAAACTATCACTGGTTTTGCAGAGAAAATTGTACAAAAGTTGATGGGGTGTATTATCTATGGCACATATGAAACTAATGTTGGTTCAGGCACTATTTTTAGGTAAGCACGACGCTAAAACAGAGTAAATAAGACAATATGGCGTGCATATGATTACATATAATTTACCTGCTTCTCAATTCTTTGTGAATTATTTTCCTTTTCTTTAAGTACCTTCCAAACTCTTTGTGCAGCAGCTCCAGCAATTTCAATGTCAGTGCAAGCATTAGTTCCTTTGTCAACTGTTATACTGACATCTTCCGAAGCCTATGAACGATACTGAAAGAATGATGCATGAGCTCGGCCGAGCGTTGGAGCCAAGAGTGGCTGGAACAACAACTGTGACATGAAAATAATACCAAATGGAAGTCCAGTTTACTTTAAAATATCTAAACATATAAAGTGGACAAAAAGGCTGTGTAGAACAAACGAGTTTTTCTTTTGCATGATAGGCGATGTCAATTAAAAAGGAGTGTTGAGATTCAGGAACTACACTCGCAAACATCAAGCAAAACGAAATAAGAAACTACTATGTCCTAAAAGCATAGTCTAATAACCCGAGGAAGCAAGCATTTTTAATTTGATTAAACCAACATCTCGGTAAGTTATCTTTCCTAATAAAGCATAATGTAACCACATGACCTCTCAATAGGATGCAAATACTATATCCTGTAAACAACAGTGCGCAGTTCTTATTCTGCCCATGTTTCTTTCCACTTTTTAGGATTAACCAACAAAATTCTAGACCAAGTCAGATACCTGTGCCAGTGGCGCAACGGGGTAACCTACCATTGAATCGCTAGTTCAAAGAAAGATCATTTAGCACAAAGAAAGATAAAGTTCTTTTTAAGAACTTGCAGTGAGCATGCGATGTACGGCACTGGATAAATCATTAAATCTAAACTAAAAGGATGAAGAAAGAAAACAGGCAAACATGAGCCCAACAGAGTTATAAACAGTACAGTTTTCAGGCCAACACATTAGAAAATACACGACCATCATGAAGTGAGGAGTGGGTGATTCCAAGAACTAGATACCTAAATAAATACATGAGCCCAACAGAGTAACAATAAGTACGGTTTTCAGGCCAACTCATAAGAAAATACACGACCATCACGAAGTGAGGAGTGGGTGATTGCGAGAACTGACAAGGACAAACAAATCTATAAAATGTGTGAGTTGATTTGCCGAGGAAAGAAATAGGTATTGACACTCTGAAGGTTCATTCGCATCTAAAAGGGCTTAGGATTCTTAAAACGTCAACTACACTCTGTAAACAGATGTAAAACAAAAAACATGAACCCTCTGCCACTACAGACCTAAAAGCACATGAAAAAAGAAATCTTGGGCCATCTCACACATGGAGGAGCAGGAGTATCACAATAAACAATAACTGTTAGTCATGTCTGTATCCATCCTAGGGTTCTTGCTGTGTGATCTCTCAATGAAGGGTTCAAGCCATAATTTCAGAGGCGAAAACAAAAGACATTTACCTGTTGCAGTCCCTACATCCATCGAAGATGATCCTACTGACTCCTATAATGGGTCGTGCATGAGCAAAATCGACATTAACCAACTCGGGGCCTACAAAGGAAAAAAGGACATTAACTTTCTGCAAGTTACATATATCCAACGTGCTCAAGTCGGTTCTTCTCCCTTTTATGATGAGTAATAAATTGGCACATGGCTGAGTATCAATCAACCATTAATAAAAAAACAAAGAGCTTTTACCCAATGCATATAGATAAAAAAAAGCACATTATCCTCCTTCAAACAGTAAAAGGCTAGGCATCACAAAATTATAGATTTTATGTCGATAACCAGTCGAAAGCATCCCTAAAGCACCACATGTTTTGTGTTGATACCCAATAGATAACATTTCACACGTAAACATGAAATCCCTAACTTTTGAATGCATGACTAACTCTGACTACGTCTTTTGACTTTCAAATTTCTAAATTCTAAGAGTGGTAGGAGGATAGAGAGATGAATCTTCGCCAGAGATTGAAGAAAGAAAAATAGGATGAGCTCACCTTGGATCTGATCTTGCCTTGAAGAGAGGTGTGTTGACAGTCGAGCACAATTTGCCTACGTCTTTTGACTTTCCGATTTCTAAATTCTGTAGAGCAATAGTAGGTTAGAGAGATGAATCTTCGCCTAAGATTGAAGAAAGAAAATAGGATGAGATCACCTTGGACATGACCTTGCCTTGAAGAGAGGTGTGTCAACGGCCAAGCACATGAAACATCTCTAAATTAAATCTTGGTTTCACCACAATTTTGAGAGGATCAATGAAATTCCAGCAAAGCAATGGCACATTTTTTGTTTTGCTTATTTATGCACCATTTCTGTGTATAAATATCCCAGGCTCCTACTGTATTCATCACTATAGAAAACTGAATTCATTAACTGAATCACATAGATAGAAAGAGCTTGCCAATGGGAACACTGTGACAAGTTATACTCATATTAATAGGATATGGAACAAACTAAATTAGTAAATAATATATAGGCCAGGAAAGCCAGATTACAATATCATTTGGCCCCATGGAACTAATTGATGTTCGGAATCTTTATCTTTACCTACTCGTCGCTAATTTTGCAAAAAAAAAACCTATGGTTTTTGTTATTCAACCCGCAGTCCTCACAATAAGTTAACACGAACCGGTACGCCCGAGGGAAAGGAAAGAAAATCCGCCCCCCGGCACGCCCTGCCTCCCGATCCAATCTCCACCTCCTGCCACGCCCCTCACCGCGCGCCGCCGCCGCTGTTCTGCATCGAGCAGCCGTGCCGGATCCGTGCGTGGCAGGGGCTGGGGAGGCTGATCCGAAGGCGGGCGGCGAGGCGGGGGCCGCCGGTGACGACGAGGAAGGCCGGAGCGAGGGATCCGGCGACCTAGGCAGGAGCTCGCCGGAGCTGGGCGACGGCGGATGGGCGCGTGAAACTGAGGGATCCGGCACGGCGGCGCAAATTCCTTGCAGGTAGAGGCAGGTCTCCGTGGCTGGCAGGGAGAGCTCCAAGCCATGGCGGGGTTTCAGTTTTCCCTGGTTGAAAAGAGAGAAAGAGGAGGATTCAGGGAGGAGGAGAGGTAGGGAGAAGAAGGTGCAGGTGCGAGCTTGGGGAAGAGGGAGCCGAACGTCAAGTGAAAGACAGGGAGGATCAGGGATTCTTCTTTGCCGGCGTGGTAAGGTGGAGACGCTGCTTAGGGAACATGTGCGTACATCCTGGCTCCTTTTCTTCTTTCAGTTTTAGGTACTTTCCAGCAGGCGTGTACATCCTTGCTCCTTCTCTTCTTTTGATTTTAGGTACTCTCCAGTATTCAATTTGCATGTAGAACAAAATGTGTCAGCAGTTCTCAAGTAAATGAACTGTAGAGAATCAGCTAGATATTTTACTACTGTAAGCTGTGGAGTACTGAGAATGGCATTTATATTGCTGCAAATGCAATATATGATTTATGCAGCAGAGAGGAGGCCGCAAGGGGAGAGGAACGGTGCATTGAGGTTGAGGAACACAGGACACATCGGGACCAGGGAGCTCGAGAAGAGGCTCGATCGATCTCGACAAGAAGTGATTTCCCCTTGGTGACAGTACTAGATGGCCTCTCTAGGCTCCTGTCATAGACCTGGGTATGTGGATAGATTTCATTTCTTCAACGGTTCATTGATGCACGAGTAAGCCTGCAAAGCGGCATCCTGCTTATCTAGCTTTCTGTCCATGGCTGTCCATGCAACTGCTAATGACTGTGCAACAGCCAAGCTTTAAAAAATTTCATACATCCGGCCTCTAATCCCTTGCAATTGATTATATATTTAAGCAAACACGAGATGACGAGACATCATTTAATTTTAAGAGAGTCAATAAATTATAGAAACTGAAGTGGTCATATACATGACGGTTTGATCTGTAGGCCTTTTATGTTTTTTTTTTCAAAAGCAGAGAAGACAGAAGAATCTCATCTCCAAAGTGTTCAGTGCAGAGAAGATGAACCATGCAAAAACTCAGGCTGGACCATGGGGGCTTCATTGCTGGCGGAACGGTAGAGGGCTTGGCTGCTACCAGGGTGATCCAAAGGGAGTATCTAGGTAGCGTGTTTGCGGCCTCTTGCACTAACATGATTAATGGTAGCTTCTATTCCATGACATGATTTTTGCAGCTGTAATGATATGTTTCATGCAAGAGGACATAAATTTGCATCCTATTTTTCTGTCCAGTTAGTTCCAAATTACAAATGTTTGTGCTATCAGTGACAATTTGGTGGAAAAAGATGAGTCATATATACACCCAATGTAAGCTTTCACATCAGCTGTTGCTCTTGATTGTCTTTGCAAGTCCATAGATATAATTTTTATGATTTTCCTTTACTCATAGTAAGTACTGAATATTTTGTGCTTCAACCCTTTAGGTGTTAATTTCTGTGATGTGGCTAGCAAAGTTGGCAACAGGTACAGTATAACCATTATGATCTGCGGAGGGATATCACCAAGGTACATAAATCATAATCATTCAGTTTTTATTTGGCAAGCTGGAGCTACCCGGAACTTTCGATTTTGGTGCCAAGATGGATGGATTCAACTGGGTGACCCACTGTCAGGTATTGTTGTTCAGTTATCCTGAGGGTAATGTGGATATGTTCTGTTTGAGATCAAAGCTTGGTATTGCTAGAAAATATATATGTGATGTGCACTGAGATTTCAAATATATAACAGCAGTGATACAACACGCTGTTTCCCTTGCTATCGATGATCACTTGTTTCTATCTTGCACCATGAGTGTTGTTCATTGGCAATATTCGCTCTGCCGAAGGTAATAGTGATGCACCTTTGCCAAGAAGGTTCTTTCCTGTTCAATGCAATGACAAAACGCTGAAACATCATGGTGTCCATGCTAAAAGATAATGATTCACCCCCTGGCTTCTTATTGTCGTATCCTCTTGGGGAATAGCTTTTGGAAACCATGATACATATATATCTATGATAGATGCTTAATATAAGTTGCCAGATTAATGGGTAGAGCAATCAAAGAACCATAATTTATATCCCTTTTAAATAAAGATAATATTCACTCATTGTTTATTGTTCTCATTGTTCATTGGCTTGGGTGCGGCGGCCAGAATTGAAGGCCCCCTTGGCTGGTTTGCACTTGTGGTGTTCGACTTTATGCCTGAGCAACGCTGATATCGAGTTCTTTATTCTTGAACGAAGGGCTCCTTGATTAATTTGTCCGCAAGTAGCTGGTTAGTTGTGAGTAGTTAGTTGCCTGTGATGTGCGCCCAAACAAATTATCAAGTTTGTGGTAAATCATTATGAACAGTTGTGTTTTCTGTGGTAATTAAATGCATCGATCGATCTGCATAGACAATAATACTCCTATATAGATTGATAGTAACGCCCCAATCGTAGATATATTAGATTTGTGTCGGCTGGTGCAAATTAAGAATCCAAACTATAGGGTTCTGGAATTTTCACTCATTTGATGTCTCCTACTTCACAAGTCTCTGCGAACCTTCTATGTTTAGATAGGCAAAACCATTTAGGGTCTGGTTGTGTTGCTATACTACACAGGTTTACATTTGCTAATTGCAGTCCTGAGGTTAAAATTCAGATAACATATGGATGCTTCAATATTTGGATATTTTTCTGTTGTGCGCTACCTGGTGTAAATTAAGAGAATTGTACTCCCATTCATCAACTTACTGTTGATCTCTGCCTATGTAACTGATTCCTGATAACAGATTTTGTAGGGCGCGGCGATGAACATGGATCTGCTTCTGTGTATCGTGCTAGCACGCTGGTGAAGGCGACTGAAGGGTTAACACATGGAGAAACTGAGGCTTCGGTCATTCCACCCGTGGGGACCTTCATTTGTCTTGACGAGGGATATGAATTCTACAATGTTTATTCCTTGGAATATGGTTTTGGAGTTAGGTGTGGAGCGAGTGGTATGGATTCTCATGGAACTAAATGCATATAACAATTTGTTTGCGCGTGTGAGGTATGCAATTATCCCCCCCTTGTAATTAAGGTAGTTAGTACTTTTGTTCTTTGTGCTATTTATCATCTTGGCGGTCTCATAGTAATATCGACAAGAACACGAGGGACTTGATTTGCCAAATAAGGGAAAACAATGTGCCCACACATTGCTGATATTGGAGCAAAGAATTCGTGGTATGAGGATCTCAGTAAGACCTTGAAAACCTTTGCTGGGATCAAAGCAAAGGATCCAACATTCCAGTATACTTTTCAGGTTGGTAGTAACTGCAGAGTGAGGCCACTACTCTGGACCAGTAGCCAGAACCTTCAGTACAAACACTTGACGATGTGATTATCTTCGACGCCACCTACAGATCGAACATGTATGAAACACCGTTCGGCCTATTTGTTGGAGTCAACAACAACTTCGAAACCATATTGCTCGGCAGGGTGATGATGAGAGATGGAAAATAGAGCTACAAATGGATGTTCAGACAGTTTTTCCAATTAACGGGTGGGAGATACCCCAAACTATTGACCGGTAAGATTAGTTCCGTACACTCTTCTCCCTACCCAACATTATATTTTGCAAACTTTATTATTTTTTCGAGATTGATTTACTTGGTGATTTCCTCTGTACAGGACATGTGTGCTGCTCTGAAAAAGGAGCTTCTGTGTTGGTGGTAGCCGTGATGGTAGTTTTACACAGAGTTGTAGCACAGGAAAGTGTGCCTCATAATTCGTTGGCTGTAAACCATTAGGGTCAATTTGATATTATTGGCTATTAATAACTTGAATTTTAACTTTTGTGAAATCCAGGCTTGTAAAAGCAGTTATCACCTAAAATGGTCTGCAAGTAATCAGTAGCCATGTCAGTTTTTCTTACTTTGATAGAATGCTCTGTTCACTTGAAAAGGCGGTTAGCATCTAAAAGTTATAACCGTTTCCAAATTTTGAATAAATATATTTGATGTTTTATAGAAGGGATGCAAGCACAATGGAGAAGCAGAGTTCACCTGACCTGTTCATAATAGAGAGTAAAAAAGATCACGCAGATCCTCTGTTGAAAGAGAATGCCCTGTAAAAGTGAAACGAAGATGCGAGAAATCAATATATTTGGCACTTACAAGGATGACAAAAGAAAGCAAAAGCTCCAAGTACTTGATCCTACTGAATAACATTTGGGAGGCCTTCTTTTGCCATTTTGTCACTGATGTACCTATAGATGAATGGGGCATTTTTTTGGTTGAATATCGTTTCCGAAATGTATTAATACAATATAAATACCATGTAACTTCCTGCATTCACAGCAGTAAGCTGCCTCACTTCGTTACTCCAGCGAGAATTACACTTCGATTCCCACCCAGGCACCTATTTAATTACAGTGTTTCACAGATGTTTTTTTAAACTACACGTATTTTTTCCTTCTTTTTCCTAAATGCATCCGCTGCCCTGTTACATATACACTCATGGGTATAGTATTTACTAGAAGGGTGACCAAGGCATAGAATAAACATAATTTTGTTCTTGCTTTGTTTGGTCCAAATATGCAGTGTGAATGAAGATATTGTCTGTAAATTCTGCTTGTGTAGGACGAGAATGGGTGGAAGAAATCATGTATTCAGTTTTGTTTGTTTAAGATATCTATATACTTGTGGCTTTTAAATTGTTCGTTACCGTTCTTCAATTCTTTTTGTTATCTTTGATCTCCTTCCTCAATCCTTTGGACATCATCAAATATTTATCCCGTCACAACGTTGGACACCTTACTATCTTTACAGAAGATAGGTGTTACCAAATCAAGAAATTCTTTGAAAACAAATCTGTTGATAAATGGCCCATATTGGGAGGATTCACTTATGTATCTGCTTGCAGGAAAATTGCAGCTTCATTTTACAAGATGAAAATATGCTAATTTGCATTTGTCATAGGGGCAGATTAAATTCTAATATATTATAGTAATCAATTTGAAATATGCATGCTTGAAAGATAAGATCCATTTGAAAATTAATACAAAAAATAATCATTCACGAGCAACAGTAATTGAAGTCTTAAAGAACAAGATTCAAAGTCGAGAGATAAAAAAATCCGGTCGAACTCCTCCGCACACCCCTCCCTATGCAACCACAACCCTCCACTCGAGAGCAGTGCACAGCTGAAGGAGGCGGACCTATAGGATGCATTGTTTGGACAACGGCCCGTAGCAACGCACGGGCATATTTACTAGTAGTACCTAGACAAACAAGACAGTCAACACAAGGATCTCCATGCCCACTAACGCCTCCTCCTTTGTTTCTTCAAGTTGAAGATCTGCCCAATAAAGCAGCAAATAAACAAGAGATGCATGGATGATTTAATCAGCTTCCTTTCTTCTTTTCAAGATAAGTTGCATTTCGTAGAAAATCTGCTGGGCTGCCACCATGGTTCTCTCCGTGTGCAACAGAAAGAGAGAGTGAGGGGAAAGATATAGATCAGGGTCATCAACACTTACCTCGCCATCTTCGAGCTGGCCATGGCGTCGTCCTCGTAGGCGAGGAGGCGTGGAGTCGGGATGCTGCTCGGGTAGGCACAGACCGAGGTAGCTCGATCTCTTGCTACAGAAGGGGTGGTGGCGTGCTGCCACCATGGCCCCCTTCGTGGCCAGATCTGGTGGAGGAGGATCTCCACCAGCACGCACAGGGACGCGGCGAGCTAGGCTTCCTACCCGCACTCTCCTCCAGTCTGGCCCCTCCTCCGGTGGCCGGAGGCAGGGTCTTCTTGCGAGAGGCGCCGAGGCAGGGGAGAGGAGTCGCCATGGAAGGAGAGAACAGCGAGAGTGGCGGCTGACGAGGGAGAGGAAGGGACTGCTAGGTTTTCACCGGATGTGTCGATGGGTTTCACCCCTATCTATCTTGGCGTACCCAAACAAAAGGAAACCCACCCCAATTCCTCTGTCCCACAGCTAACGAGATGCACCTGTCACCCAGGTTTGATGACACTGGGAGCGTGTAAAATGAATAAAACGATTTAACGGTTGACCAGTTGACAGCGAGTAAAATCGTACAGCAGTAAAAAGATCGCACGGCCAAAAAGAGGCAGCGCGCAAGGCCCCTGGAACGGCGGGTAGTCTAGCGGGTTTTATATGTTCCGTTGCCTTCTGAAGTCAAAACCACAAGAAAAGAAATAAAATTGACTCTGCATAACTCATTAATGCATGATACAGATGAATACTACTTTGATGTAAGGCAAGCGCACGATAGGAGGACGGAGTATGTACGAAAAAAAGGACATCATTACATATTGACACCTATGATAGGAGGGTGGAATATGTATGAAAAACACTAAGCAGGAGACATTTCAACAAATTAGAAAAAATGAAAGCTAGTCACCATATGAACATGCAACCAATATCACTCTTAAAAGTGTCTCGTCATAAGTGTCATTTCAAAAAATTAGAAGCAGTACAAGCTAGAAGACAATGCAAGATGCAACGTATATCACACTCCCAGGTTAAATGTGTCTTATGGTAAGTGATTGTTGCAGGATACTCAACAATACTTTGATGTAAGAACATGGTGTGATAGACAGATTTAGTATGTTCTAGAAGCAGGAACACGTGTCATATTCACAAGTATAATGTGTAAACTAAGCAGATGCAAATCAACAAAATTAGAAGCAATATAAACTAGACATCATACACAACATGCAACCACATATAACAGTGCCAAGTTAGAGCAAGCACATGTGATGGTGGAGTAGGGGAGATGTGTTCATCATCTACACAACTACGTTGACTGTCTAGCCCTGCGTTGTCTTGCGAATCTTGTTGGGAGGATGGCTGAGTAGAATCTGTAGAGACCCTCTGTTTCAGTTGCTCGGAAGGACCACCATCATCCACTGCCTTACTAATTTCCTTCCGCTGTATTGATTTTGCATTGTGAAGTCAAACCGACAAGAAAAAGGAATAAAATTCGCTCTTTAGAACTCATTCATGCATGAATGACTGACGAACAATACTTTGATGTAAGGCAAACACATGATACGAGGATGGAATATGTACGAAAACAGGACCGCATGACATATTCACACCTATGATGTGTCAACTAAGCAGAAGGATTTTCAAGAAATTAGAAGCAATGCAAGCTAGACACCATATGAAAGATGCAACCAATATCACTCTGCCAAGTTAAAAGTGTCTCGTCATATGTGGAATTTCGAAAAAATAGAAGCAATACAAGCTAGAAATCAATGCAAGATGCAACCAATATCACACTGCCAAATTAAAGGTGTCTCATCGTAAGTGATTGATGCAGGATACACAACAACAGTACTTTGATGTAAGAACATGGTGTGATAGACAGTTGCAGTGTATTCTAGATATAGAAAGGCATGTCATATTCACATGTATAACGTATAAACTCACCAGCTGTAATTTAATCAAATTAGAAGAAATACAAGCTATACACCATATGCAACATGCAACCAATTATCACACTGTCAAGTTAGAGCAAGCACCTGCGATGGTGGAGTAGGGAAGATGGAGTCATCATATAGACTTGGAACTTCGACTGCTTTAGTAGTAGCAGTGGCAAATCTAGAGAGCCTTCGTTTGCGCTGGTCCGGAGGACCACCAACATCCCCTAACTTACTTTTTTCCTTCCTCTTTTTTGATATTGCCTTCTGAAGTCAAAACCACAAGAAAAGGAATAAAATTGGCTCTGCATAACTCATTGATGCATGATACAAACGAAGACTACTTTGATGGAAGGCAAGCGCATGATAGGAGGACGGAGTATGTACGAAAAAAAGGACAGTGATAACCCACAAGTATAGGGGATCGCAACAGTTTTCGCGGGTAGTATTTCACCTAGATTTATTGATTCGACACAAGGGGAGCCAAAGAATATTTGTGAGTATTAGCAGTTGAGTTATCAATTCAACCACACCTGGAGAACTAAATATCTGCAGCAAAGTGTTTAGTAGCACAGTAGTATGATAGTTTCAAGAGCAGTAGTAACAGTAGCAATAGTAATAGTAATAGTAACAGTAACAGAAGCAGTTTTGTAGTGATTGTAACAGCAGCAACAACAACAAAAGTAAGTTGGCAAAGATCAATATGCGAAAAGCGTAGGCATTGGATCGGTGATGGATAATTATGTTGGATGACATTCATCATGTAACAGTCACAACCTAGGGCGATACACAATAGCTCCAATTCATCAATGTAAGGTAGGCATGTATTCCGTATATAGTCATACGTGCTTATAGTAAGAACTTGCATGACTTCTTTTGTCCTCCCCTCCCGTGGCAGCGGGGTCCATAAGGAAATCTAAGGGATATTAAGTCCTGCTTTTAATAAAGAACCGGAACAAAGCATTAGCACATAGTGAATACATGAACTCCTCAAACTACGGTAATCACCGGAAAGAATCCCAATTATTGTCACCTTGGGGTATGCGGATCATGACACGTAATAGGTGCATATAACTTGCAAGATAGGATCAAGAACTCAAATATATTCATGAAAACATAAAGGTTCAGATCTGAAATCATGGCACTCGGGCCCTAGTGGCAAGCATTAAGCATAGCAAAGTCATAGCAACATCAATCTCAGAACATAGTGGATACTAGGGATCAAAGCCCTAACAAATTGACTCGATTACATGGCAAATCTCATCCAACCCATCACCGTCCAGCAAGCCTATGAAGAAATTAATCACACACGGCGGTGAGCATCATGAAATTGGTGATGGAGGATGGTTGATGATGACGACGGCGTCGAATCCCCCTCTCCGGAGCCCCGAAGGGACTCCAGATCAGCCCTTCCGATGAAGAACAGGAGGTGGCGGCGGCTCCGTATCGTAAAACGTGATGATTCTTTCTCTCTGATTTTTTCTCCATGAATAGGTACTTATAGCACTGGAGGTAGGGAAAACGGAGTTGGCAGGTGGCCACAAGCCTGCCAGGTGCGCCCTGGGGGGTGGCCGCGCCCCCCAAGCTTGTGGCGCCTGGTGGGCCCCCTCTGGTAATTCTCTTTGCCAGTATTTTTTATATATTCTGAAATAATTCTCCGTAAATTTTCAGGTCCATCCGAGAACTTTTATTTCTGCACAAAAATAACACCATGGCAATTCTGCTGAAAACAGCGTCAGTCCTGGTTAGTTCCATTCAAATCTTGCAAATTAGAGTCCAAAACCAGAGCAAAAGTGTTTTGGAAAAGTAGATACGTTTGGGACGTATCAACTCCCCCAAGCTTAACTCATTGCTTGTCCTCAAGCAATTCAGTTGACAAACTGAAAGTGACAAAGAAAAACTTTTACAAACTCTTTTGTTCTTGTTGTCTGTATATATACTTAACTAGCATCCAAGTTTTCAGCAAAGATTATGAACTAACCATATGGATGATAACACTTAGGTCTCACATTTACTCATGCCAATAACATAACCAACTAGCGAGCAATAATAAGATATCTCGGATGCTAACACTTTGTCAAAACAATCATGATATAATATAATAACAGGGTATCTCGCTAGCCCTTTCTGAGACCGCAAAACATAAATGCAGAGCACCTCTGAGATTCAAGCAACGACTAAACATTGTGATTCAGTGTAGAGCATATCCAGTCATGGCCACACCCAACATTAACTATACTCAATGCATAAAAATGACAATAGTTCTCTCCAACTGGTGCTTAAATGAGAGGGTGATGACTCACCAATAAAAGTAAAATAACATAAAAGTAAATGGATAGGCCCTTCGCAGAGGGAAGCATGGATTTGCAGCGGTGCCAGAGCTCGAAGCTTAAAGCAGAGATGAAAATAATTTTGGGAGGTATGCTTTTCCCGTCAATGTCACGACCAAGAGTTTTCAATATCTTCCATGCTAAACACATTATAGGCGGTTCCCAAGCGGAAAGGTAAAGTTTACTTCCCCTCCACCATACAAACACAAGCCATGGCTAGCCGAATCCTCGGGTGCCCTCCATAGCAACAACTTTTCGGGGGAGTTTCTTTGCATTATATAATTTCGATTTGAGCATAGGACTGGGCATCCCGATTACCAGCCTCTCTCATGCAATGACAAGTGAATAAACACTCATCTGAGAATAACCCGCTTAGCATGGAAGATACTGACCGCCCCCTGTCGCTCCATGAGCTGTACGGGCACACAAAACAGATGTTCATTTGAATGTTTAGAGGTGGCACATGCAAATTTACTTGGAACGGCAGAGTAATACCGCATATAGGTAGATATAGTGGACTCATCTGGAACAACTTTTGGTTTAAGGATTTGGATACACAAGTTGTATTCTCGCTTAGTATAGGCGAAGGCTAGCAAATAGATTGAGAAGCGACCAGCTAGAGAGCGAAAACAGTCATAGACATGCATTGCGAATAATTAACACGGAATACGAGCATGAGTAGGATATCAACACCCTGAACATCAATATCATGGAGTCTATGTTGGTTTTGATTCAACTACATGTATGAACATGTGCCAAGCAAGCCACTCAAATTACTCAGAGCAGGATACCATGCTAACATACTACATCACAACTATTTTAATTCATGTTGACACTCAAGATAAATCATTATCCACTCCTAGCTATTTAAGCATGGCATGAGCAACTATAATCTCTAATTGTCATCACAAACATGTTTACTCATAATAATGTTTATTCATGAATACTGAGCTAAACATATTTACAAAGACAAAAACAAGAAGAGTTCATACCAGCTTTTCTTCACCACAATAACTTCATCAAATATCGTCATTATTGCCTTTCACTTGCACAACCGAATGATGTGATAATAATAATAATGGTGCAAGGGTGTCATGGACTAAGCTGGAATCTGCAGACATTTATTCAAAGGAGAAGACAAAATAATAGTGGCTCTTTGGTAGATCAACAATAAAGCACATGGGAGCCACTCAACATTTTCATCGTGGTCTTTCTCCTTACGATGACTCAACGAAAAGAAAAGAAATTCAGAGAAACACACTGAAATATTTTTGGAGTTTTTAGTTTTTCTGAAGAAAGCAAATTAATGAAGGAAAAATGAAAAATGAGAAAACTATTTACACAGGAAAGCTCCCAACAAGCAAAAGAAGAAACGAGAAATATTTTTGGGTTTTCTTTTACTTCTACGAATTAACTAAACAGGAAAGAAACTACAACTAATTTTTTTTGGGTTTTTGAAAGTTTTTCAAACACACAAGAAGAAAGTGAAAATAAAACTAACATGGATATACAATAAAAAAGGATGAACACCGACAACTAGAATGAATGTGTAGTACATGAATGTAATGTCGGTGAGAAATACGTACTCCCCCAAGCTTAGGCTTTTGGCCTAAGTTGGTCTACGACCACTCTTGGCCTGGATAATACCCATGGTGGTAGTCCGGGTTATACCGAAGTGCAGCTACCACAGCTTGGCGAGCTGTCTCATTGAGGCGCTCGGTCTCTGCCGCCCTCTCGTACTCCTCAGCCTCCTCCTCAAGTATGAAATGTCTATGTTTTTTCTGGAAATCAAAGAAGGCAGGAGCAGGCAAAATAATACGGAAAACACGACGCCTGTTAAAGATTAGCCTGTATCTAAACGGGGGGTCAACCCTCTCAAGAAACTGGTGGCGTTCCATAGCATCATAATCAAGAAAACTTGGTGGCAACAAGGTATCATTACGTTTTATGGGCACACCAAGATAAGCGGCTAAGCGAGTAGCATAAATTCCACCAAAGAAATCACCAACTAAGGCATTATTATGTAAACAACGTGCAACAATAGCCCCCGTGTTAAATTGTCTATCACCCAGCACTGCACTCTTAAGAATGCTCAAATCAGGAGCACATAAATGACTAGGGTCCTGTTTACCATTGATGCATCTACCAATGAATAGGGCAAAATAATGCATGGCGGGAAAATGAATGCTCCCCATAGTAGCTTGTGTAATGCCTCTAGTTTCACCCCTAGTAATGTTCATAAGAAATTCATTGCAGTCAGATTTACGAGGCTCAATGCAAGTCCCCCAAAATGGAATTTTACAAACACTACTAAATTCTTCAATGGACATGCGAAAAGGCTTTTCATATAAGTTGAAAATAACATCATGTGCAGTGCGCTGATATACATACTTGAATCTACGCACAAAGGAGTCAGTGAGGTCAAAGTATTGCGGGCACCTGTCTGTAAGGAACTTGATACGTCTCGAACGTATCTATAATTTTTGATTGTTCCATGCTATTATAGTATCAATCTTGGATGTTTATATATGCAATTGTATGCAATTATATATCATTTTTTGGGACTAACCTATTAACCCAGTGCCTAGTGCCAGTTGCTGTTTTCTGCTTGTTTTTGGCTTTTCAGAGAAACGGTACCAAATGAAGTCCAAATGCCACGAAACTTTTTGGAGATTTTTTTCTGGACAAAAGAAACCTGCGAAGCTTCGGGAGGAGGCCAGAAGCCCCACGGGGGCTTCACAAGGCACTAGGGCGCGCCCCAGGGGGGGCGCCGTAGTACCTTGTGGGGCCCACGTGACTCCTTTTGACCTAATTCCACTTCTATAAATTCAAAAATATTGGGAAACCCCCAGAGAGCCAGAAGAGAAAACCTTTCTGCCGCCGCAAGCCACTGTTCTTCCACGATCCCATCTGGAGGCCTTTTCCGGTACTCTGCCGGAGGGGGAATCAATCACGAAGGGCTTCTACATCAACCTTGTTGCCCTTCCGATGATGTGTGAGTAGTTTACCATAGACCTACGGGTCCATAGCTAGTAGCTAGATGGCTTCTTCTCTCTCTTTGATCTTCAATACAATGTTCTCCTCGGTGTTCTTGGAGTTCTATCCGATGTACTCTTCTTTTGCGGTGTGTTTGTTGGGATCCGATGAATTGTGAGTTTATGATTAGATTATTCATGAGAAATATTTGAGTCTTCTCTGAACTCTTTTATGCATGATTGTTATAGCTTTGTATTTCTCTCCGATCTATCGGTTTAGTTTGGCCTACTAGATTGATTTATCTTGCAATGGGAGAGGTGCTTTGTGATGGGTTCAATCTTGCGGTGCTCAATCCCAGTGACAGAAAGGGACATGACACGTATTTGTATTGTTGCCATTAAGGATAAAAAGATGGGGTTTATTCATATTGCTTGAATTTTCTTCTCTACATCATGTCATCTTGCTTAAGGCGTTACTCTGTTTCATACTTAATACCCTAGATGCATGCTGGATAGCGGTCGATGGGTGGAGTAATAGTAGTAGATGCAGGCAGGAGTCGGTCTACTTGTCTCGGACGTGATGCCTATATACATGATCATTGCCATGAATCCGTCATAATTATTTGCTTTTCTATCAATTGCCCAACAGTAATTTGTTTACCCACCGTATATTTATGTGCTCAAGAGAGAAGCCTCTAGTGAAAACTATGGTCCCCGGGTCTATCTTTATCATATAAAAAACCTAAAAATACCTTGCTGCAATTTATTTACTTTTATTTTGATTAGTAGTTTAGTTTATCTATTTACCTCGATAAGATTTAATCCTTGCAAATAACCGCTAAGAGGATTGACAACCCTCTTATTTGCGTTGGGTGCAAGTGTTTGCTCTTGTGTGTGCAGGTGCGCTTAACGGAATTTTGCTTGGTTCTCCTACTGGATTGATAACCTTGGTTCTTAACTGAGGGAAATACTTATCTCTACTGTACTGCATCATCCTCTCCTCTTCGGGGAAATACCAACGCAGACTACAAGTAGCAGGAAGAATTTCTAGCGCCGTTGCCGGGGAGACATCATCAAAATTACCAAGTACCTTCGCACAAATTATCATTCACTTCCATTTACTTTATTTACCTTTTATTTGCCTTTGCCTCTCATTTTCATCTCCCCCACTTATAAAAAGTTTTTACAAAAACACAAAAATATTTTTATTAGCTTGTTTGCTAGTTTGCTTGCTTTTATTACCTTCATGTCAAACACACAAGAACAGAAAATAAAACAAAAATTTAAGATATTATTGATCCACTTAAAGTTTTCTACATGGATCATCTTCGATCCATTTGTGCTCGTGCTGAAACCCCCACTAGTTTAGTTGAGGGAAAATCATTAGATGAGCATGCTCATTTTGTGCGTCACCGTTTGTCTGAAAAAGGGAGACTCTTATGGCGTCAAATAAATTGTTTGCTATGTTATGCCTGGAATCTATGTGGAATTTATGATTTTACTTGTTGCTCTGAGAACCCTAAAAAACACCTTCCCCACCTATGTAAGTTTAATGATAATGAAATCTTATCTTCTTATGCCAAGGGTGTTTATAGTTACTATGATATCGAACAAATTGAAGAATTTGTTGCTTTTAAGGGTGCTTATGAAGTTGCTTCTTTGATTGAAAAGTATGATATTACTCTCTACAAATCTGAAAATTTTGACATACTTAAATATTGCTATGAAAATTATGCTCCTAATGCCTATGTTAATGAATTTATTGAGAGAATGTCTGCTACGTTGGAAGTAAATAATGATATGCATGAATCCATAGATAATTATGATTCCGTTGATTCGATTAAAATATCCCCTGTTGATGAATGTGATGCTTGCTATTCTTATGGCCATGATGCCAATATTAATGATGCTTATAGAGGTGAATTTGCTATAGTTCCTTATGTTAAAAATGAAATTATTGCTATAGCACCCATACTTTATAGCTCCTTGAATGAAAAGCATGATTGCAATGATGTTATTATAAATTCTATTAATGTCAATTGTGCTAATGATATGCAAAGCTACAAGCTTGGGGATGAAAATTTTGTTATGTCCACTACTTATTGCAATGATCATGATTGGGGTGATGATGCTTCTTATGATCTTGAAAATTTATTTAAGCCTCATGATGAATATGCTATTGATAATAATGTTTGTAATAGTATTGAAAGTGGGTTTGGGAGAGCGTCAACTTTAGGTAAAAAGAATCCCACATATTTGGAGAGTGTTCAATCTTATGAATTTTTTGACAAAAGTGGGTTCAGAGAGGTCATGACTTTAGTTGATGTTAATCCCACTATCTTGGAAGATTATAAGTTTTTTATGTATGTGGATCATAGAGAGAATATTGTTTATGATAGCTATATTGTTGAGTTTGATTATGATCCTACATGTAATTATTATGAGAGAGGAAAATATTGTTGTAGAAATCTTCATGTTACTAAATTGCCTCTCGTTATGTTGAAATTATTAATGGTCCATTCTTCCTAATGGCATATGCTAGATATTGATTGTCTTGATAATTTGTTTGCTTATAAAATGCCTATGCATAGGAAGTATGTTAGACTTAAATGTGTTCTTCACATGTTTCATGATGCTCTCTTCGTGTTTCAATTACTATCCTTCATGTGAGCATCATTGAAATCTCGAGCCTATCTTAATGGCTTTAAAGAAAGAGCTTGTTGGGAGACAACCCAATAATTTTTTTTATTCTGTTCTTGTGTGTTTACACAATTATGCTTCTGTTATGATTGAGTTTTTATGTTTTAATTAGTGTTTGTGCCAAGTAATGCCTTTGGGATGATTTGGAAGATAGTATAATTGATGCTGTTTGGAAAACAGAAAGTTTTGTGTCCAGTGCTGGAATTTTAATTCTGTGCTGGAGCGTCAGAAAAATCTGAATTTTTTACACAATATTGGTATATGAATTTCCCACGTTGTCCTAACTTTTCATAATTTTTGGATTTACAGAAGTATGGATTTTAAATAGATCTTTACAGACTGTTCTGTTTTAGACAGATTCTGTTTTTGTTGAATAGTTTGTTTATTTTGATGAATCTATGGATCGTATCGGGGGGTATGAGTCATGGAGAAGTTGGAGTACAGTAGAATTATGCTAATATTAAATATAAATCAATTTACAACAATACCTAAAGTTTAAGATTTGTTTGTTATACTAACGGATCTCACGAGATTTCTGTTGAGTTTTGTGTGCTCAAGTTTTCAAGTTTTGGGTGAGACTACGATGGACAAAGGAATAAGGAGTGGCAAGAGCCTAAGCTTGGGGATGCCCAAGGCACCCCAAGGTAATATTCAAGGAAGACTCAAGCGTCTAAGCTTGGGTATGCCCCGAAAGGTATCCCCTCTTTCGTCTACAATCTATCGGTAACTCACTTGGAGCTATATTTTTATTCATCACATGATATGTGTTTTACTTGGAGTGTCTTGTGAAATAGTTTGTTTGCTTTTGTTTGATTTTTAGTTTGTCACAATCATCTTTGCTGAACACACCTTTTTGAGAGGGACACACATTATTCGTGATTTGTTAGAATACTCTATGTGCTTCACTTATATCTTTTGAGCTAGGTAGTTGCTCTAGTGCTTCACTTATATCTTTTAGAGCACGGCGGTGATGATATTTTAAAGAAATAGTTGCACTATCATGCTTCACTTATATCTTTTTGAGAGTCCCATGATAGCAATGGTAATATGCACGGGTTATGAATTTGGTCCTGATATGATAGGTATTCAAGAGGGATATAATAAAAACTTTCATGTAGATCACTGAATATGATAAATTTGATTCCTTGCAATAGTTTTGTGATATTAAGATGGTAATATGTGGGAGGTATTAGTAGATAATTGTGGTTTAGTAAGAATAATTGTGTTAAGGTTTGTGATTCCCGAAGCATGCATGTATGGTCTGTCGTTATGCGAAGAAGTTGGAGCATGGCTTATTATTGATTGACTTCCTTTGTGTGGCGGTCGGGGGCGCGCGATGGTTAACTCCTACCAACCTCCCCCCTAGGGGCATGCGTAGTAGTACTTTGCTTCGAGGGCTAATAAACTTTCGCAATAAGTATGTGAGTTCTTTATGACTAATGTGAGTCCATGGATACGCACTCTCACCCTTCCGCAATTTGCTAGCCTCTTCGGTACCGTGCATTGCCCTTTCTCACATCAAGAGTTGGTGCAAATTTCGCCGGTGCATCCAAACCCCGTGATATGATACGCTCTATCACACATAAGCCTCTTTATATCTTCCTCAAAACAGCCACCATACCTACCTATCAAGGCATTTCCATAGCCATTCCGAGATATATTGCCATGCAACTTCCACCGTTCTGTTTTTATGACACACATTATCATTGTCATATTGCTTTGCATGATCATATAGCTAACATAGTATTTGTGGCTAAGCCACCGTTCATCATTTTTATACATGTTACGCTAGCATCATTGCACATCCTGGTACACTGCCAGAGGCATTCATATAGAGTCATATTTTTGTCCTAGTTTCGAGTTGTAATTTTGAGTTGTAAGTAATTAGAGGTGTGATGATCATCATTATTAGAGCATTGTCCCAGTGAGGAAAGGATGATGGTGGCTATGATTCCCCCACAAGTCGGGACGAGACTCCGGACGAAAATAAAAAAAAAAAAAATAGAAAAAAATAGGCGAAAAAGAGCCATGAAAAAAAAGGGAAAAAATATAAAGAAAAAAAGGGAAAAAAAGGAAAAATAAATGAGAGAAAAAGAGAGAAGGGGCAATGTTACTATCTTTTTCCACACTTGTGCTTCAGAGTAGAACCATGTTTTTCATATAGAGAGTCTCCTATTTTGTCACTTTCATATACTAGTGGGAATTTTTCATTATAGAACTTGGCTTGTATATTCCGATGATGGGCTTCCTCAAATGACCGAGGTCTTCATGAGCAAGCAAGTTGGATGCACACCCACTTAGTTTTCATGTTGAGCTTTCATACACTTATAGCTCTTAGTGCATCCGTTGCATGGCAATCCCTACTCCTTGCATTGACATCAATTGATGGGCATCTCCATAGCCCGTTGATTAGCCTCGTTGATGTGAGACTTTCTCCATTTTTGACTTCTCCTATTTATCTCTATCACCATACTCTATTCCACCCATAGTGCTATATCCATGGCTTGCGCTCATGTATTGAGTGGGAGTTGAAAAAGCTGAAGCGCGTTAAAAAGTATGAACCAATTGCTTGGCTAAAACCGGGGTTGTTCATGATAAATACTTTGTGTGAAGAAGATGGAGCATGACAGGATTATATGATTTTGTAGGGATAATGTTCTTTAGCATTTTTATTTTGAAAGACATGATTGTTTGCTAGTATGCCTGAGTATTGATGTCTTTATATCAAATTATAGACTATTGCTTTGAATCATTTGGATCTTATTATTCATACCGTAAGAGAGAGATTACATGATGAAACATGATAGGTAGCATTCCACATCAAAAATTCTGTTTTATCATTTACCTACTCGAGGACGAGCAGGAATTAAGCTTGGGGATGCTTGATACGTCTCCAACGTATCTATAATTTTTGATTGTTCCATTCTATTATAGTATCAATCTTGGATGTTTTTATATGCAATTGTATGCAATTATATATCATTTTTTGGGACTAACCTATTAACCCAGTGCCTAGTGCAAGTTGCTGTTTTCTGCTTGTTTTTGGCTTTTCAGAGAAACAATACCAAATGAACTCCAAATGCCATGAAACTTTTTGGAGATTTTTTTCTGGACAAAAGAAACCTGCGAAGCTTCGGGAGGAGGCCAGAAGCCCCACGGGGGCTTCACAAGGCACTAGGGCGCGCCCCAGGGGGGGGCGCCGTAGTACCTTGTGGGGCCCACGTGACTCCTTTTGACCTAATTCCACTTCTTTAAATTCACAAATATTGGGAAACCCCCAGAGAGCCAGAAGAGAAAACCTTTCTGCCACCGCAAGCCACTGTTCTTCCACGATCCCATCTGGAGGCCTTTTCCGGTACTCTGCCGGAGGGGGAATCAATCATGGAGGGCTTCTACATCAACCTTGTTACCCTTCTGATGATGTGTGAGTAGTTTACCACAGACCTACGGGTCCATAGCTAGTAGCTAGATGGCTTCTTCTCTCTCTTTGATCTTCAATACAATGTTCTCCTCGATGTTCTTGGAGTTCTATCCGATGTAATCTTCTTTTGCGGTGTGTTTGTTGGGATCCGATGAATTGTGAGTTTATGATTAAATTATTCATGAGAAATATTTGAGTCTTCTCTGAACTCTTTTATGCATGATTGTTATAGCTTTGTATTTCTCTCCGATCCATCTGTTTAGTTTGGCCTACTAGATTTATTTATCTTGCAATGGGAGAGGTGCTTTGTGATGGGTTCAATCTTGCGGTGCTCAATCCCAGTGACAGAAAGGGACATGACACGTATTTGTATTGTTGCCATTAAGGATAAAAAGATGGGGTTTATTCATATTGCTTGAATTTGCTTCTCTACATCATGTCATCTTGCTTAAGGCGTTACTCTGTTTCATACTTAATACCCTAGATGCATGCTGGATAGCGGTCGATGGGTGGAGTAATAGTAGTAGATGCAGGCAGGAGTTGGTCTACTTGTCTCGGACATGATGCCTATATACATGATCAGTGCCATGAATCCGTCATAATTATTTGCTTTTCTATCAATTGACCAACGGTAATTTGTTTACCCACCGTATGTTTATGTGCTCAAGAGAGAAGCCTCTAGTGAAAACTATGGTCCCCGGGTCTATCTTTACCATATATAAAACCTAAAAATACCTTGCTGCAATTTATTTACTTTTATTTTAATTAGTAGTTTAGTTTATCTATTTACCTCGATAAGATTTAATCCTTGCAAATAACCGCTAAGAGGATTGACAACCCTCTTATTTGCGTTGGGTGCAAGTGTTTGCTCTTGTGTGTGCAGGTGCGCTTAACGGAATTTTGCTTGGTTCTCCTACTGGATTGATAACCTTGGTTCTTAACTGAGGGAAATACTTATCTCTACTGTACTGCATCATCCTCTCCTCTCCGGGGAAATACCAACGCAGACTACAAGTAGCAGAACTCCGTGAGCTCGGCATTGCGCACGTACATATCAAACTCGTCCTTGGTGCTGGCTCGAATCATGAAGGCATCCGATGGCCACTCGCAGGGCAAAACCGAAGCCTCCCTTGGCGGTTCGGTATCCGGATCACGTATCGCGGGCCTAGGGGCACTCTTGCTCGAGGAACCCCCATGGAATATCTTCCTGAACATTTTCTTCTTCTGAAAATTTCTGAAATTTTTAGTGACTCAAAATAAAAGTGAACGACACTCAACAAAATTGATAGTAACTACTCCTACAAGTATCTAGAGGCTATATCATGCATCAAAACTACTTTGGACCATACAAATTCAACATGCAAGCTCATAAACATGGTCACTACAGCAGCAAAAATTTGCAAAGTATAAAGCACTAGAACAAAAACTAATTGGAGCATTGGAGGAGTCACATACCATGGAGTAATTCCTCAAAACAGTTTTGGAAATGGAGTTCCGAGCAAGGAGATCGAAAATCACAGCAAAATGAGCAAGAACACGGGCTTGGGAGCAAGTTTGATTTTTTTCTGGAGGAAGAAGAAGGAGATGGGTGGCTGGCATAAGTGAGTGGGTCCCTGTGGGACCCACGAGCCTGTTGGGCGCGCCCAGGGGGTGGGCGCGCCCAGTGAGCTTGTGGCTCATAGGTGCACCCCCTTGGGGTGATGGAAATATGCCCTAGAGGCAATAATAAAGTTGTTATTATTTTATATTTCCTTGTTCATGATAAAGGTTTATTATTCATGCTAGAATTGTATTGACCGGAAACTTAAATACATGTGTGAATACATAAACAAATACCGTGTCCCTAGTGAGCCTCTACTAGACTAGCTCGTTGATCAAAGATGGTTAAGGTTTCCTAACCATAGACATGAGTTGTCATTTGATAACGGGATCACATCATTAGGAGAATGATGTGATGGACAAGACCCATCCGTTAGCTTAGCATATGATCGTTCTGTTTATTGCTACTGCTTTCTTGAATGTCAAATACATGTTCCTCAGACCATGAGATCATGCAACTCCCGGATACCGGAGGAATACCTTGTGTGCTATCAAACGTCACAACGTAACTGGGTGATCATAAAGATGCTCTACAGGTATCTCCGAAGGTGTCCGTTGAGTTGGCATGGATCGAGACTGGGATTTGTCACTCCGTGTTTCGGAGAGGTATCTCTGGGCCCTCTCGGTAATGCACATCATAAGAAGCTTGCAAGCAAAGTGACTAAGGAGTTAGTTACGGGATGATGTATTATGGAACGAGTAAAGAGACTTGCTGGTAACGAGATTGAACTAGGTATGGAGATACCGACGATCGAATCTCGGGCAAGTAACATACCGACGGACAAAGGGAATTACGTATGTTGTCATTGCGGTTCGACCGATAAGATCTTCGTGGAATATGTAGGAACCAATATGAGCATCCAGGTTCCGCTATTGGTTATTGACCAGAGAGGCGTCTCAGTCATGTCTACATCATTCCCGAACCCGTAGGGTCCGCACGCTTAACCTTCGTTGACGATATAGTGTTATATGAGTTATGTGAATTGGTAACCGAATATTGTTCAGACTCCCGGATGAGATCCCGGACGTCATGAGGAGTCTCGGAATGGTCGAGAGGTAAAGATTTTTATATGTGAAGTCATATTTTGGGTTCCGGAAAAAGGTGCAGTTTTTTTCGGTATTGTACCGGGAAGCTTCCAGAAGGTTCCGGAGGATTCCGGAGGGGTCCGGAAGTCCACAAGTGGGTCCACCACGTCCCAAGGGCTGGCATGGGCTAAGGGGAGGCGCCCTGGCCTTATTGGGCCAGGCGCACGAAGTCCTCAAAAGCCCACGCAGCTAAGGAAGGAAAAAGAAAGAGTCCTAGTAGGAATAGGATTGGACTTTGGAGTCCAAGTCCACGTGTGTACTATTCACGGTTACTGTTCACATGGCACTATTCCTTCTACTCCAAGCCCCTACATATATATAAATAGAGGAGAGGGGGCACCCCAAAGGAGACACAGCATTGTCTTAGCCGTGTGCGGCGCCCCCCTCCACAGTTCCGTCCCTCGGTCATATTTTCGCAGTGCTTGGGCGAAGCCCTGCGGAGATAGCATTACCATCACCGTCACCACGCCGTCGTGCTGCCAGAACTCATCCACTACCTCGCCGTCTTGTTGGATCAAGAAGTCGAGGACGTCACCGAGCTGAACGTGTGCTGAACGCGGAGGTGTTGTACGTTCGGTACTCGGTCGGTTGGATCGTGAAGTTGTTCGACGACATCAACCACGTTGTTCTAACGCTTCCGCTTACGGTCTACGAGGGTACGTAGACACACTCCCCCTCTCGTAGCTATGCATCTCCATGGATAGATCTTGCGTGTGCGTAGAATTTTTTTTGTTTTCCATGCAACGTTCCCGAACAGTGGTATCAGAGCCAGGTCTATGCGTAGATGATATGCACGAGTAGAACACAAAGAGTTGTGGGCGGTGATCATCATACTGCTTACCACCAACGTCTTATTTTGATTCGGCGGTATTGTAAGATGAAGCGGCCCGGACCAACCTTACATGTCCACGTACGTGAGACCGGTTCCACCGACAGACATGCAACTTGTTTTGCATAAAGGTGGCTGGCGGGTGTCTGTTTCTCCAACTTTAGTTGAATCGAATTTGACTGCGGCCGGTCCTTGTTGAAGGTTAAAACAGCAAACTTGATAAATCACCGTTGTGGTTTTGTGCCATAGGTAAGAATGGTTCTTGCTAGAAGCCCGTAGCAGCCACGTAAAACTTGCAACAACAAAGTAGAGGACGTCTAACTTGTTTTTGCAGGGTATGCTGTGATGTGATATGGTCAAGACATGATGTGATATACGTTATTGTATGAGATGATCATGTTTTGTAATTTATCGGCAACCGGCAGGAGCCTTATGGTTGTCTCTTTATTGTATGAAATGCAAGCGCCATGTAATTGCTTTACTTTATCGCTATGCGTTAGCAATAGTTGTAGAAGCAATAGTTGGCGAGACGACCACGACGCAACGATGGAGATCAAGGTGTCGAGCCGGTGACGATGGAGATCATGACGATGCTTTGGAGATGGAGATCAAAAGCACAAGATGATGGCCATATCATGTCACATATTTTGATTGCATGTGATGTTTATCCTTTATGCATCTTATTTTGCTTAGAACGACGGTAGCATTATAAGATGATCCCTTCACTAAATTTCAAGATAAAAGTGTTCTCCCCAAGTATGCACCGTTGCTAAAGTTCATCGTTTCGAAGCACCTCGTGATGATCGGGTGTGATAGATTCTACGTTCACATACAACGGGTGTAAGCCAGTTTTACACAAGCAGAATACTTGGGTTAAACTTGATGAGCCTAGCATGTACAGACATGGTCTCGGAACACTGGAGACCGAAAGGTCGAACATGAGTCATATAGTAGATATGATCAACATGGAGATGTTCACCATTGATGACTATCCCATCTCACGTGATGATCGGACATGGGCTAGTTGATTTGGATCATGTATCACTTAGTTAACTTGAGGGATGTTAATTTAAGTGGGAGTTCATTAGTAATTTGATTAATTGAACTTAATTTATCATGAACTTAGTCTTGATGGTTTCTTTGCATATCTATGTTGTAGATAAATGGCCCGTGCTACTGTTCCGTTGAATTTTATTGCGTTCCTAGAGAAAGCTAAGTTGAAAGATGATGGTAGCAACTACACGGACTGGGTCCGTAACTTGAGGATTATCCTCATTGCTGCACAGAAGAATTATGTCCTTGATGCACCGCTAGGTGATGGACCTGCTGCAGGAGCTGCTGCAGACGTTGTGAACGCCTGGCAGGCTCGATCTGATGACTACTCGATAGTTCAGTGTGCCATGCTCTACGGCTTAGAACCGGGACTGCAAAAGCGTTTTGAACGCCACTGAGCATATGAGATGTTCCAAGAGCTGAAATTGATATTTCAAGCTAATGCCCGGGTTGAGAGATATGAAGTCTCCAACAAGTTCTTTAGCTGTAAGATGGAGGAGAACAGTTCTGTCAGTGAACACATACTCAGAATGTCTGGGTACCACAACCACTTGACTCAGCTGGGAATTGATCTTCCGGTTGAGAGTGTTATTGACAGAGTTCTTCAGTCACTGCCACCAAGCTATAAAGGCTTCGTGATGAACTATAATATGCAAGGGATGGAGAAGACAATTCCCGAGCTCTTCGCGATGCTGAAATCAGCGGAGGTAGAAATCAAGAAGGAGCATCAAGTGTTGATGGTTAACAAAACCACTAGTTTCAAGAAAAAGGGCAAGGGAAAGAAGGGGAACTTCAAGAAGAACGGCAAGCAAGTTGCCGCTCCCACAAAGAAACCCAAAGCTGGACCCAGGCCTGAAACAGAGTGCTTCTACTGCAAAGGGACTGGTCACTGGAAGCGGAACTGCCCCATGTATTTGGCGGATAAGAAGGATGGCAAAGTGAGCAAAGGTATATTTGATATACATGTTATTGATGTGTTCCTCACTAATGCTCGTAGTAGCGCCTGGGTATTTGATACTGGTTCGGTTGCTCATATTTGTAACTCGAAATAGGAGCTACGGAATAAGCGAAGATTGGCTAAGGACGAGGTGACGATGCACGTCGGGAATGGTTCCAAGGTTGATGTGATCGCCATCGGCACGCTACCTCTACATCTACCTTCGGGATTAGTTTTAGACCTCAATAATTGTTATTTGGTGCCAGCGTTGAGCATGGACATTATATCTGGATCTTGTTTATTGCGAGACGGTTATTCATTTAAGTCAGAGAATAATGGTTGTTCTATTTATATGAGTAACATCTTTTATGGTCACGCACCTTTTGTGAATGGTCTATTCTTGTTGAATCTCGATCGTAGTGATACACATATTCATAATATTGATGCCAAAAGATGCAAAGTTGATAATGATAGTGCAACATACTTGTGGCACTGCCGTTTAGGTCATATTGGTGTAAAGCGCATGAAGAAACTCCATGCGGATGGACTTTTGGAATCTCTTGATTATGAATCATTTGATACTTGCGAACCATGCCTCATGGGCAAGATGACTAAAACTCCGTTCTCCGGAACAATGGAGCGAGCTACTGATTTGTTGGAAATAATACATACCGATGTATGCGGTCCGATGAATGTTGAAGCACGCGGCGGGTATCGTTATTTTCTAACCTTCACAGATGATTTGAGTAGATATGGGTATATCTACTTGATGAAACACAAGTCTGAAACATTTGAAAAGTTCAAAGAATTTCAGAGTGAAGTAGAGAATCATCATAACAAGAAAATAAAGTTTCTATGATCTGATCGCGAAGGCGAATATTTGAGTTACGAGTTTGGCCTTCATTTAAGAAAATGTGGAATTGTTTCACAACTCACGCCACCTGGAACACCACAGCGTAATGGTGTGTTCGAACGTCGTAACCGTACTTTATTGGATATGGTGCGTTCTATGATGTCTCTTACCGATTTGCCACTATCGTTTTGGGGTTATGCATTAGAGACAGCTGCATTCACGTTAAATAGGGCACCGTCTAAATCCGTTGAGACGACACCATATGAACTATGGTTTGGCAAGAAACCTAAGCTGTCGTTTCTTAAAGTTTGGGGATGCGATGCTTATGTGAAAAAGCTTCAACCTGATAAGCTCGAACCCAAAGCGGAGAAGTGCGTCTTCATAGGATACCCTAAAGAAACAATTGGGTACACCTTCTACCACATATCCGAAGGCAAGGTCTTTGTTGCCAAGAATGGGTCCTTTCTAGAGAAGGACTTTCTCTCGAAAGAAGTGAGTGGGAGGAAAGTAGAACTTGATGAGGTAATTGTACCTTCTCTCGAATTGGAAAGTAGCTCATCAGAGAAAACCGGCTGGCGATAAGTCGGCGGCCGTCCCAACGCACCCAGCGACAAGACCGCTCCCCACGAGGGGAGAATGTGGCTACAGGGCCATCCGCCTCGGGAGGGCGCGCCGGCAAAGCTGCCAACCCTGTTGACGCGACAGCCGGTGTCAGCGCGCTGGTGCAGCCCCCCGCGAGGCCGGCTACTCCGTCACGCCTCTTCAGAGTGCGCACGCACCGTCAACTCCTGCTCGCCTCAGTAGGAGTGCGCACGCACCGTCAACCCCTGCTCGCCTCGGCAGGAGCGCGCACGCGCCGACCACTCCTGCGCACCTCTGCAGGAGTGTGCACGCGCCGTCCACTCCATGACGCTCGAAGCGACGGGCCACAGCGTCATGCCGCCCTCGGGAGCCGCAGCCGGCGGGGCCCGCAGCCGGCGGGCCCACTACCGGCTCCAGACGCCGACGTCCGGGTCCCGGCGCACGCAGTTTACCCTTGTAACCCTGGGGGCCGGCCTATAAGACCCCCAGGGAGGCCTCCATGCAGAGGGGATCATGATCACTAGTTCGCAGGCCCGGTTAGTTGGCTGCTTGAGTCATTCCACCTTCCCCGACACACACGCACAGGAGAGGCAGAACGGAGAGCTAGCTCCTTCTTCCTCCTCCGCTCAAACGGCTCCAGGAGCATCATTGTAATTATTGTGGCCTTTGAGCCTATCAACCCACTGGGCAGGACTAGGGGTGTTACCTCTCCGGAGGGCCCCGAACCTGGGTACGTCTTGTGTCCCTCGCATGCGCGTGCCAACCTCGCTTCCGGAACCCATCGGCGTCCTCTCGCAGCCCTCCACTTTTAGCCATCTCATGGCATCTGCCGTGAATCGCACACCCCCTGCGAGAATACCATGACAGTTGGCGCCCACCGTGGGGCTGCTCGCGGCGCCGGCCGGAGTCAAGTTCCGGACGAGGCCCTTCACCAGCTCCGGCGAGCGCATCGTGCACGGTTTGGTCCGTGCACCTCGCACGGCCAACCCGGCCGGCCGCGATGTCGCGCCCGGCGCGGACGTGGCCTGCCCCGCGGGCTGCCTCATCGTCCCTTTCGGCGCGCTGCGTGTCTCCGTTACGCTCGTCCCCGACGTGTTTCCCAGCGAAGTGTGCAACTTCGCCGACTCGCCTGTCCCCGTCGGCCGCGCCGTCTCCAACGACGTCGCCGCTCTCTGCGTCCGCGTGGAGGTGCTCACCATCGGCACCAGTTCCGGCTCCCCGCGCGCCAAGGAGAAGGCCGCTGCTGCCGCGGCTAAGGCCCCTCCTCGCCGGGCTGACCCGCTCCACGATACGATCCGGAGTCTGCAAGCCCCTATTACGCCCGACGCCAACACGGCTGCTGCGGCGGCACAGCTCAACGAGGGCCGCCAGCACCTGCTGCTCAAGGCCACGGAGCTCGCCGCAACCCGGCGCCAGCTGGAATCCGCCCAGCGAGAATTCGACAGCGCCCACGGCCTCACGCCGGCCACCACCGAGCCCAGCCGGGTCGCGGATGTGCGGATCCGTGGGGGCGCGATCGGCCGTGCGCTAGGCGCGGGCCGACCTGTCTACGACACCCCCGTCAAGAACATGCGCGCGGCGCAAGCCGCGATTGCCGACCTCGAGTTCCTGGAAGGTGAGGAGCTGCTGCAGCAGCAGCAGCACATCCGTGACCTCATCACCACGGCGAACGAGCAGCAGCAACGTTTCGACCCGGCCCAGCCATCCGCCTCCGCCTCAGGAAGAACCGGAGACCCGGAAAGGGCTCTCCGGGACGCGTGGCAGACGTCCTCGCATGCCACTAGCGCGAGCCGCTCCGGCCGGCACCGGTCCGGTCGGAGCCGTAACAACCATACCACCGCTGGAGACGGCAACGCTGGCGAGACGGCCGGCGACGGCCGGGTTCAGCAGCCGGAGCCTCCCGTGCGGCCGGCTCGGCGGCCCGAGCCGGCCCCGGAAGCTCCCGCTCCCCGTGGCCCCGTGGCTGGCCGAATCGGTCCCCGCGGTCCCGTGGCTGACCGGCTTGGCCCCCGCGAGCCCTACGACGAAAGCGACGCCCGTCACCGCATCGACCGGCTGGCGCGCTCCACGGCCCTGGAGGAGGGAAGCTCTGTCGGCCCGGCGTGCTTCGGCCCCCGCATCCGCGGCGAGCCCTTCCCCAAAGGCTTCTCGCTGCCCCGCGACTCCCCCAAGTACACCGGCGCCACCAAGCCGGAAGACTGGCTAACCGACTACACCACGGCCGTCGGCATAGCCGGCGGCATACGACGCGTGGCTGTATGCTACGTCCCCCTCATGCTGCTTGGCTCGGCTCGGACATGGCTTAACAGCCTCCGGGCCGGCAGCGTGAACTCCTGGCTGGATTTCAAAGACGCGTTCATTCGCAACTTCACCAGCACCTACAAGCGACCCGGCAAGCCTCGTCAGCTCTCCATGTGCATCCAGAAGCTGGGCGAGCCTCTGCGCGATTTCCTCACGAGGTGGACAGGGCTCCGCAACTCTTGCGAGGGCGTCCACGAGGTCCAGGCCATCCAGTACTTCATCGATGGGTGCCTGGATGGCACCCTGGTCAAGCATCGGCTGATGTGCGACGAACCGGAGACCCTGGCGGAGCTCATGGCCGTGGCGGACAAGTATGCTACGGCCGACTCCGCAATGAATGTGAAGATCTCGATCGACGTAGACGGCAAGCTCCTCCCGGCCCAGCCGGCTCCCCCCAAGCCGGCTGGCAACAACGATCAGCGCCGGCAAGACGGCAAGCGCCGGAACGACCAGCAAGCGCCCCGCTATGACAACCGGCAAGTCGCCACGGTGGAAGGGGAGCAGCCGGCTGAGCAGGGCTCTAGCCAGCGCCAGCGCACCGGCAAAGCCATCTGGCAGCCCAAGATGACTTTCGAGCAGCTGCTCGACACTCCCTGCAAGAACCACAGCGGCGCGAAGCCATCGACGCACACGCTCCGGCAGTGCAGTATCACGCAGCGCCTGATGAAGGGCAACCTTCCACCCCCGCCACCCGGAGCTGGCCCGCAGCAGCCGCCGCTCCCGCCGCCTCCACCGCCACCCGGCGCCCTCGCCGACAACCCTTTCCCGCGCCCGGACGCGTCCTACGTCGTCTTCACCAGCGAGGGGGATGACAAGCATGCCAAGCGCAAGCACGCGGCCGAGGTGAACGCCGTCATCCCTTCGGTTCCCCAGTACATGCACTGGTCCGACCGGCCGGTGAGCTAGACCCGGGAGGACCACCCGGCCGTCATGCCCACGCCAGGCGGTTACGCCCTGGTGCTCGACCCCACCTCCGTCTCTGAGAAACGCACCTGCCGCTTTTCACGGGTGCTGATCGACGGCGGCAGCGGCATCAACATCCTGTACCGTGACACCATGACCAAGCTCGGCATCGAGGTGCGACAGCTGGAGCCGACCCGGACGGTTTTCACGGCATCGTGCCGGGTCTCTCCTGCTCCCCGATCGGCCGGATCCGACTTGACGTCCTGTTCGGCTCCAGCAGCCACTTCCGCCGTGAACCAATCTGGTTCGAGGTGGTCGACCTGGCCAGCCCCTACCACGCGCTGCTCGGCCGGCCTGCGATGGCCAAATTCATGGCGGTTCCCCACTACGCCTACCTGAAGTTGAAGATGCCGGGCCCCAAGGGCCTCATCACCATCGTCGGCGACTACAAGAAGTCCCTCGAGTGCGCCAAAGCCGGCTCCCAGCTGGCCGAGTCGCTGGTCATCGCCGAGGAGAGGCGCCAGCTCGACCGGATCGTAGTGCTGGCTAACGCGCAGTCAGCCGTGCCGACTCCGCTCGAGCCGGCCGACGAAGCCTCCTTCAAGCCGGCCAAGGACACGAAGCGGGTCCCGCTCAACCCGGCCGACCCCGGCTCCAGCAAGTACGTCGTCGTGGGCACCGGCCTCGACAGCAAATAGGAAGGCGAGCTCGTCGATTTCCTCCGTGAGAATCAGGATATCTTTGCATGGTCTCCCAAAGACATGCCGGGTGTCCCGAGGGAATTCGCCGAGCACAAACTACACGTCCGCAAGGATGCCAAGCCTGTCCGACAGCCGTTACGCCGCTTCTCAGAGGAGAAGCGAAGAACCATCGGTGAAGAGATCGCCCGGCTGCTCAAAGCCGGGTTCATCATGGAAGTGTTCCACCTCGAGTGGCTGGCCAATCCAGTCCTCGTCCTAAAGAAAAATGGCACCTGGCGCATGTGCATCGACTACACCAGCCTAAATAAGGCATGCCCCAAAGACCCGTTCGCTCTACCCCGCATCGATCAAGTCATCGACTCCACAGCCGGCTGCGAGCTCCTGTCCTTCCTGGACGCCTACTCCGGCTACCACCAGATCAAGCTGGACCCGGCCGACGCCGTCAAAACGCCCTTCATCACGCCCTTCGGGGCGTATTGCTACATCACCATGTCGTTCGGCTTAAAGAACGCCGGCGCCACCTTCCGGCGCTGCATGCAGAAGTGCCTGCTGCCCCAGCTCGGCCGAAATGTGCGTGTCTACGTCGACGACATCGTGGTGAAGACCAAGCAGCACCTCACGCTCATGGCCGACCTCAAGGAAACCTTCGCCAACCTGCGCTGGTTCCAGATCAAGCTCAACCCGGAGAAATGCGTCTTCGGCGTGCCGGCTGGCCAGCTCCTCGGCTTCCTCGTCTCGGCGCGCGGCATCGAAGCCAACCCGGAGAAGATCAAGGCAATCGAGCGGATGCGCAAGCCGACCCGGCTGCGCGACGTCCAGAAGTTCACCGGCTGCTTGGCTTCTCTCAGCCGGTTCGTTAGCCGGCTGGGGGAGAGGGCCCTGCCCCTGTACCAGCTGATGAAAAAGACGACGGCGTTCGAGTGGAGCGACCAGGCGGACGAAGCCTTTCACAATCTCAAGCGCATGCTGTCAACCGCACCCATCCTGGCCGCGCCGGCTAGAAAGAGCCACTCTTGCTGTACATCGCCGCCACCTCCCGCGCGGTCAGCACGGTGCTGGTCGTCGAGCGCCCTGAGGAGGGCAAGGTGCAGCCGGTCCAGCGTCTGGTGTACTACCTGAGCGAGGTGCTCTCCGCCTCCAAGCAGAACTACCCCCACTACCAGAAGATGTGCTACGGTGTGTACTTCGCCGCCAAGAAGCTGAGGCAGTACTTCCAGGAGCATACCATTACTGTGGCGAGCACGGCCCCCATCGGCGAGATCATGGGCTGCCGGGATGCCTCCAGCCGGGTGGCCAAGTGGGCCATCGAGCTAGCTGGCCACACGATCCTCTACGCGCCGCGCACCACCATCAAGTCCCAAGCGCTGGCCGACTTCCTCGTCGACTGGACCGAGACCCAGTACCTGCCGCCGGCGCCCGAGTCAACGCACTGGCGCATGCACTTTGACGGCTCCAAGATGCGCAACGGTCTGGGAGCTGGCATCGTGCTGTCCTCCCCCAAGAACGACCGGCTGCGGTACGTGCTGCAAATCCACTTCGCCGCCTCCAACAACGTCGCCGAGTACGAAGCTCTTGTGCATGGCCTCCGGCTGGCCAGGGAGATCGGCATCCGGCACATCCTCTGCTACGGCGACTCAGAGCTGGTGGTGCAGCAAGTTTCCGGCGACTGGGACGCCAAAGACGCCAACATGGCCAGCTACCGCTTCCTGGTCCAACAGCTCTCCGGCGGGTTCGACGGTTGCAAGTTCCTCCATGTCCCACGTGCGGACAACGAAGCCGCCGACGCCCTGGCCAAAGTGGGCTCCACCCGGCAGGCCATCCCGTCCGGCGTCTCCCTCGAGCACCTGCGGAAGCCTTCCATCAAGCCGTCTCACGAGTCCAAATCAATCTTCGTCCCGGACGACCCCGATGCGCCCCCACCCAACCCCGGAGTTCCCAGCTCCAGCTCGGGGACTGCTTGCCCTGGCTCGGGGGCTGGCGGCTCCGGCTCGGGGACTGCCGTCTCCGGCGCGGGGGCTGCCGGCTCCAGCTCGGGGGCTGCTGGTTCCGGCTCGAGGGCTGCCGGCTCCGGCTCGGGGACTGCTTGCTCCGGCTCGGGGGCTGCCGGCTCCGGCTCGGGGGCGGCCATCCCGGATCCCATCCCGGCGGCCGTCTTCACAGTGGTGGCGGCGCCGTCGTGGGCTCAGCCGATCCTCGCCTTCCTGGAAGACGGCGACCTTCCCATGGACGAGACCGAAGCCCGGCAAGTGCAGCGGCAAGCATCCGCCTACAGCATCATCAACCACGAGCTCGTCAAGCGCAGCACGACGGGCGTGTTCCAGCGCTGCGTCGAGCAGGACAAAGGGATCAAGATCCTCCTTGACATCCACCAGGGCGAGTGCGGGCACCACGCCGCCTCACGGTCCCTGGTGGCCAAAGCTTTCCGCCACGGATTCTACTGGCCCTCGGCCCTGCAGGACGCCGAGGAGTTGGTCCTCAAGTGCAAGGGCTGCCAGCGCTTCAGCAAGCGGGGCCACCAGCCGGCTTCAGCCCTCCGAACCATCCCGATCGCGTGGCCCTTCGCCGTCTGGGGGCTCGACATGGTGGGACCCTTCAAGACGGCTCGAGGCGGCATGACACATCTGCTGGTCGCCATCGACAAGTTCACCAAATGGATCGAGGCGAGACCGATCAAGAAGCTCGATGGGCCCACGGCCGTCCAGTTCATCAAGGATATCGCGGTTCGCTACGGCGTGCCGCACAGCATCATCACAGACAACGGCACCAACTTCGCCAAAGGTGCGTTGACCCACTACTGCTCTGCGTCCGGCATCCGGCTCGACTTGGCCTCCGTCGCACATCCCCAGTCGAACGGCCAGGTCGAGCGGGCTAACGGCCTTATCCTAGCCGGCATCAAGCCGCGACTCGTTGAGCCGCTCGTGCGCTCACCCGGCAGCTGGCTCGATGAGCTGCCGGCCGCCCTCTGGAGTCTCCGTACGACACCGAACCGCTCAACCGGGTTCACCCCGTTCTTCCTCGTCTACGGAGCCGAAGCAATCATCCCAACCGACGTCGAGTTCGACTCGCCCCGGGTAACCATGTACACCGAAGCCGAAGCAAAAGAAGCACGCGAAGATGGCGTCGACCTGATCGAGGAGGCGCGCCTCCTGGCCCTCAACCGGTCAGCCATCTACCAGCAAGGCCTGCGCCACTACCACCACAAGAAGATCAAGCCCCTCGCATTCCGCGAGGGAGACCTCGTCCTCCGGCTTGTCCAGCAGCAAGCCGGCCAGCACAAGTTGGCCTCCCCATGGGAGGGCCCCTTCATCGTCAGCAAAGCCTTGTGCGACCGCAACGCCTACTACCTCATCGACGCCCGCAAGCCGAACAAGCGCAAGAGAGATACCGTCGGCGAAGAGACAAGCCGGCCCTGGAACGCAGAGCTCCTCCGCCCTTTTTACAGCTAGCTGTATGCACGTTTGTATCACTGCCTTTTGTAATTTTATTGAAAACAAAGGGACCCCCGAACGACACTCGGGGGCTACCTTTTCCTGCCAAGCTATTATGTTTTACATACTTGCAAATTCTCTAAACACCCCAAGCCGCCAGGTTGGCAAGATCAACCCGGGGGCTCGGAGGTTGGCCAGCTTGGCCGCAACCCGCCGTCCCCCTTAGCGCATCCCAGCGTGTCCGGGTTGCCGAGGCCCTCCACTTCGCCCAGCGCCGCAGTCCGGCTTCGGCTGTCGGCCGGCAAGAACTATGGGCCGAAGCACCTACACGCCGTGAAATACTAAGTTGGATCTGCCGGATTGGCAGACTCGGCCTCACCACACCGAGCTGCCGCACGACCGGCTGCTCTCCAGCCGGCTTCGCCCGCTGACCGCCAGCCGGCCCAGTGGGTGTTTCGCTCGCGCTCAATGTTCGAAGAGCCCAAGTACTGCACGCTTTTTCCAAGGACCGAACTCCTTGTCACAGACCGGAACCCGGCTGTCCGACTCGCGGGGGGGGGGGGGGGAGGCCCAAAGAAAGAGCAAGCAAGGAAAAAGGCTCAGAGAGCAGAGAGCAAAAGCATAAACACTCGCAAAAATATTTACATCACTGAAATATGGGCCCAAGGCCGGAGTTCATTACATTCACCAAAACACCCCAGTGGGTGGGTGGACCTGCCGTTTAACAAAAGTACGAATAAAATAAGCAGGGCGGCTTCAGGCGGTTCCCGCGTCGGGTTGCGCGGCCGCCGGCTCCTCCGCGGTTGCCTCCGGGTTCACCGAAGCGCCGGTATCATCCAACTCGGCTTCGTCGTCCATGTAGACGCCCGTCTCTTCAGAGCTGCCCTCCGGGTCGTCAAGCAGCAGGCCAAAGTCGTCAGGCGGCACCACCCCGCTGTCTTCGGTCCGCTCCACCTGGAACTCGTCGTGAAACGCAAACGAGGCCAGATAGCTGGCCCGTGCGGCGATCCGGCCCGCCTCCGCCTCCAGCTGGGGCTCCGCGCCGGCTCGCTGGGCCATTAGCCGGTCCAGCGCTAGCTCTGGATACCAGGACATGACAAACCTTAGCACCAGGTCGGCACCGGCACGGGCGGCAGAAACGCGCCACGCGTGAAGCCGCGCCGGTCCGGATTCCAGCTACCGCGCCAGCCGCGTTAAAGTGATGGGCGCAACGGAGCCAGGCCAGAGGGCCGCCGTCATACCCACGTCGGCTTCAGATACCCGCGCCATCTGCGTGCCTAGAACTTGCAGGCGGGCCTCGGCGGCAAGCATGATCTCCGGGAAAGTCCAGGCGGCGTGCGGATCAAGCCCGGCACCCGCGTCCGCCTGGGCTGACCGGTGGGCAAGCACGGCCTCGTCCGCCGTCCCCTGCGTCTCCGGGAAGTGCCCTGCCGCAAAGGAAAGCAAGACAATCAGCAACAAAAAAGCAAAGCCGGCTTCACAACCCGGCGAAGTCAGCAAAGAAATTTACTGGCGAAGGCCTCGTCCAGGTGCTGTGCTTCAAGCAACGTACCACGCCGCTCCAAGTTCCCGGCACGGTCACGCGCTTCGAGCGCCTCCTCCAGCTCGGCGCGCCTGTCGACGGCCGCCTTCAGCTCGCCGTCCTTGGCGGCAGCCGCCTTCTCGTGCTCCTCCTTGAGCCGGAGAAGCTCCGCCTGGTGGGCCTCCGCCGTCTTGGTGGCCTCCTCCTTCAGGCGCTCCACCTCGGCCTGGAGTTGGCTCTTGTCGTCGGCCAGCTGGGTGCGTTGCTGGCCGGCTTCGACAAGCGCCAGCTGGGCCTCTGCCACCTTGGCTGCCTCCGCCTTCAGCTGCTCCACCTCGGCTCGAAGCCGGTCGGATTTGGCAATCGCCGCGTCACGCTGCTGGCCGGCTTCGGCCAGCCGAGTTCGCAGGTCCGGCACCTCGGCCGCGGCGGCTACGCGGCAAAAGATCTAAAGTCAAGACGGCGGCAATGAAGAAAAGACAAAGTTACCTTGAGATTCGACCCAACTACTACATAGTTGGCCCGAATCTCGGGGGCTACACCCAGTGGGTGCGCTAGCTCGCCCCCACTGAAGAAACACGAAAGACGTACCTTCGGCAAGGCAGAGCGCCTCCTCCTTGGCGGCAAGCCACGCCAAGACTTGCTGATGCGTCTCCAGAAGCCGGTTGTAGATGCCGACTCGGAGAGCGTCCAGATTCTGAAGAAAAAGCAGGAGTCAACACGAGACAAAATATTTGAAGATTCAACCCAACTGCTACGAAGTTGGCCCGAATCTCGGGGGTTACACCCAGTGGGTGCGCTGGCGCGCCCCCACTGGCCGGCTACAAAAAAGTCAGGGGAACGACTCACAAATACGGAGCGCTCCAGCTCCCGTGCCCGCTCCATCTCGACCTGGGCGAAGGCCTGAACCCGCTCCGCGCACCCGCGAAGATGATGACGCACGGCGGCCATCGACGCCTCCTCCTGCGTCAGCGGCCCGAAGACGGTCCGGCTGGGCCCGGCCTGAACCTGCCGCGAGCCGGCGGCAGGACGGCTTCCCGACGCCGGCTGCGGCTGCCTGATCGCCAGGGCGCGCTCGCCACCCGCTGTCTCCTCGCTAGCCGGCCTCGGCTCCGGGCCACCGGCTGGCGTCCCCTCCGACGCCGTGCCCAGCGTTCCCTCCGACGTCCCGTCCGGCGTCGCCTGCGGCGCCCCCTTCGGGGCGGCCCACGCTCTGGCTCCCTCCACCTCCATCCGCTCGACCATGTCGGCTCGCGGTGAGGTGTCCCCATCGATCTCCACGACCTCCCTGTCGTCCACCTCCATCTCCACCCGACCGACCAGGTCGCGCCCCTCCTCCCACGCCGGCACAACGACCGTCATCGCCGGCTCCAGGCCCGCCGGCATCTCCGGCCAGGCCTGCTCCGCGGCGGCCCGCCCGGCCGCCTCCGTGGCCTGCTCCGCGGCGGCCCGCCCGGCCGCCTCCGTGGCCCTCGCCCACGCTTGGGCCGAGGCCTCCTCCGCGGCCCTGACGGCCGCCTCCTCCTCCTCCAGGGCCTTGTTCATGTCCCGCCAGGCACAGCGCTCTGCGTCCGCCGGGTCCAGGCCAAGGTCCTCCGTCGACCCCTCGGGCGGGTCGATGGCGCTGCTCCGGGACCTCCGGAACGCGAAGCCACCTCCAGATGCGGCTTCCGTCGCCGCCAGCGCCAGCTCCAACGGCGACCTGGATCACAACGAAGAAACGTAAGGGAAGAACGACTTGGCGGCTCGCCGGATTCGGCAGAGTAACGTACCCCATCACCGTCGGGATGGTCTGCCTTGCAGGCGCCGCCAGGGCGGCGTGGCGCCTCTTCTTGGTGGCCGGCTTGCCGCCTGCGGCCGGATCCGCCGTGCGCTTCGCGGCCGGTTTCCTCGGCTCCGCGTCCCCCTTTCCGTGCGGCCGGCTGGTCCCGGCCGGTGCGCGGGACGACCCGGCCCGGGCGTTGCCTCCTCCTCCCCTCGGCGGCGCTGTGCCGTCGGCATGCGTCAATACCATCGCATCGCCTCCCGGCCAATCTCGCGAGGGATCAGAATGCAAAAACTCACTCCTGCGGCGCTCCTCGCCAGCTTCGGCATCGGCCACCTCCGGGTCCTCGACCAGGATCTCCGCCTCCTCCGAGCCGGCCCGAACCACCTGCGTCGTCATCCCGTCATACGAATGCCGGATGGCGTTCAGCAGCACCTCCCTCGTCGCGTCAGGACGGAGAACAAGATGACACATAGGAAAATATGGGGACCAAGGGCTCACCACCGGCGCCGGGTTCGCGTGGCTGTAGGGCACTTTCCCGAACTGCCACTCCTGCTTCATCCCGGCCTTCGAGACGTCGTTGACCCGGTCGGCGACCTGCTCCTGCGTCAACCGCCGGGAGGACATCCGGTTGGGGTCTTGGAGGCCGGTCATTTGCCCCATGATGTGCGTCCGGCGCTGCAGCGGCAGCACTCGGCGCGCGACGAAGGCGGCAATGAGGTCCGTCCCGGTGAGCCCCTCGCGCACCATCATCGCCGCCACCCGGCTGCACAGGTTCAGCACCTCCTGCGCCGGGTTCCTGGGGCAGTAGGACCAGTTGGTCTTGGCGTGCGGCGTCACGTGGGCGAAGGGCGGAAAGTTAATGCGGTCCGCGCCGAGATTCCGGACATAGAAGAAGGAGTTCTGCCACTTCTTGGTAGAATCCTCCAGCGGCACCTTGGGGCACGCCCCATGCGGCCGAACGCAGACGACGGCGGCCCCACAGGCGGACATCACCCCGGCCTCCGGCCCCTGCTGTTTCAAGAAGAAGAGACGGGCCCAGAGGTCGATGCTGGGCTCGACGCCCAGATAACCCTCGCACAGGGTGACGAACCCCGAGAGCTGCAGCACCGCATTCGCCCCCAGGTGGTGCGGCTGGAGCTTGAAGAAATCGAGGAACGAGCGGAAGAAGTCGCTCGCAGGGAGCCCGAACCCGCGCTTGAAGTGGGAGAAGAAAACCACGCGCTCGGTCCCCTCCAGCCGCGGCGCCAGCTCGTCGCCTCGCAGCCGCGTGACCACCTCCGTCGCCGGCGGCAGCCGCCGCGTGTCGCAAAGATACTGGAGGTCCCCCGCGGTGACCGCCGACCCCTCCCACGAGCCTTTGGGCCTCGCCATCGGGGGAGTGCGACTGGAGGAGGAAATGTGCGTTGGCTGGGGCGAAGAGTGGGAGCAGCTGCTGGGCGCTGCAGAGCGGCGGCAGTGTTTCGCTCTCGAGCAGGAAGAAAGGAAGAAGAAGAAGGGAGTGGGGGAGCGCGCACGTGAGCAGTCTCCGCCGCCCCCTCCCCCCGATTTATAGCCGCGCACAGGACGTGGGGAAGTGGGATCGGCTGCGCCCGCCCGTTCCGTTTCCCCGCATTTTGTGGGCCCGCCCCACTAGCGAATTAACTACATCGAGAAGGGCAACCGTTCACGGCCGCCACATTAAATCCCCGCGCAGGAGTCAAGGGCGCGGAGTCGAGCCCGCGCCGAAACCGAGGGAGCGCGTTCCTTCCCCTTCAAGATTCAACAAGCTCCTCGGTTTCCCGCCCGTGCCGGGATGCCGCGATCCGGCTTCCGGAAGCCGGCACCCAATGGGTGTTGCCGGACCAGGCGGCCCCTGACCTCGTCGACATCGGCCGCCTCCTCGGGAGGTGAAACTGCGAAGGCCCCCCGCCCGAAGCCGGCGAGCCTTCATAGCTTCGGGGACTACTGTTGGGGGGATGAACCCCGGGGGGGGGGGGGGGCAACGGAACCCGGATCCTTTTTAATAACATCGGGGCAGCCTGTGCCCCTCCCCGCCAGCTGATGAACCGGCCGGCTTCTCAGCGCTAGCCGGCTGGGCCCGGCCCCGGGCCGGGTCCGGCTGGCGATAAGTCGGCGGCCGTCCTATCGCACCCAGCGACAAGACCGCTCCCCACGAGGGGAGAACGTGGCTACAGGGCCATCCGCCTCGGGAGGGCGCGCCGGCAAAGCTGCCAACCCTGTTGACGCGATAGCCGGTGTCAGCGCGCCAGCGCGCCGGTGCAGCCCCCCCGCGAGGCCGGCTCCTCCGTCACGCCTCTTCAGAGTGCGCATGCACCGTCAACTCCTTCTCGCCTTGGCAGGAGTGCACAAGCACCGTCAACCCCTGCTCGCCTCGGCAGGAGCGCGCACGCGCCGACCACTCCTGCGCACCTCTGCAGGAGTGTGCACGCGCCGTCCACTCCATGACGCTCGAAGCGACGGGCCACAGCGTCGCGCCGCCCTCGGGAGCCGCAGCCGGCGGGGCCCGCAGCCGGCGGGCCCACTACCGGCTCCAGACGCCGACGTCCGGGTCCCGGCGCACGCAGTTTACCCTTGTAACCCTGGGGGCCGGCCTATAAGACCCCCAGGGAGGCCTCCATGCAGAGGGGATCATGATCACTAGTTCACAGGCCCGGTTAGTTGGCTGCTTGAGTCATTCCACCTTCCCTGACACACACGCACAGGAGAGGCAGAACGGAGAGCTAGCTCCTTCTTCCTCCTCCGCTCAAACAACTCCAGGAGCATCATTGTAATTATTGTGGCCTTTGAGCCTATCAACCCACTGGGCAGGACTAGGGGTGTTACCTCTTCGGAGGGCCCCGAACCTGGGTACGTCTTGTGTCCCTCGCATGCGCGTGCCAACGTCGCTTCCGGAACCCATCGGCGTCCTCTCGCAGCCTCCACTTTTAGCCATCTCATGGCATCTGCCGTGAATCGCACACCCCCTGCGAGAATACCACGACAGTTCCCGTGATGCCTACACCAATAAGAGAGGAAGATAATGATAAAGATCATGAAACTTCAGATCAAGTTACTACTGAACTTCGTAGGTCGACCAGAGTACGTTCCGCACCAGAGTGGTACGGTAATCCTGTTCTGGAAGTTATGTTGTTAGACAACGGCGAACCTACGAACTATGAAGAAGCTATGATAAGCCCGGATTCCGACAAATGGCTTGAGGCCATGAAATCCGAGATAGGATCCATGTATGAGAACAAAGTATGGACTTTGGTGGACTTGCCCGATGATCGGCAAGCCATTGAGAATAAATGGATTTTTAAGAGGAAGACTGATGTTGATGGTAATATCACTGTCTACAAAGCTCGACTTGTCACAAAAGGTTTTCGACAAGTTCAAGGGGTTGACTACGATGAGACTTTCTCACCCATAGCGATGCTTAAGTCTGTCCGAATCATGTTAGCAATTGCCGCATTTTATGATTATGAAATCTGGCAAATGGATGTCAAAACTGCATTCCTTAATGGTTTTCTCAAAGAAGAGTTGTATATGATGCAACCAGAAGGTTTTGTCGATCCTACGGGTGCTAACAAAGTGTGCAAGCTCCAGCGATCCATCTATGGACTGGTGCAAGCATCTCGGAGTTGGAATATACGCTTTGAAGAGGTGATTAAAGCATATGGTTTTGTACAGACTTACGGTGAAGCCTGTATTTACAAGAAAGTGAGTGGGAGCTCTATAGCATTTCTAATATTATATGTGGATGGCATATTGTTGATTGGAAATGATATAGAATTTCTGGATGGCATAAAGGGATACTTGAATAAGAATTTTTCAATGAAAGACCTCGGTGAAGCTGCTTATATATTGGGCATCAAGATCTATAGGGATAGATCAAGACGCTTGATAGGACTTTCACAAAGCACATACCTTGACAAAGTTTTGAAGAAGTTCAAAATGGATCAGTCAAAGAAAGGGTTCTTGCCTGTCTTGCAAGGTGTGAAGTTGAGTCAGACTCAATGCCCGACCACGGCAGAAGATATAGAGAAAATGAGTCATTCCCTATGCCTCAGCCATAGGTTCTATTATGTATGCCATGCTGTGTACCAGACCTGATGTGTGCCTTGCCATAAGTTTGGCAGGGAGGTACCAGAGTAATCCAGGAGTGGATCACTGGACAACGGTCAAGAATATCCTGAAGTACCTGAAAAGGACCAAGGACATGTTTCTCATTTATGGAGGTGACGAAGAGCTCGTCGTAAAGGGTTACGTCGATGCAAGCTTCGACACTGATCCGGATGACTCTAAGTCACAAACCGGATACGTATTTATATTAAATGGTGGAGCTGTCAGTTGGTGCAGTTCCAAGCAGAGCGTCGTGGCGGGATCTACGTGTGAAGCGGAATACATAGCTGCTTCGGAAGCAGCACATGAAGGAGTCTGGATGAAGGAGTTCATATCCGATCTAGGTGTAATACCTAGTGCATCGGGTCCAATGACAATCTTTTGTGACAACACTGGAGCAATTGCCATAGCCAAGGAGCCCAGGTTTCACAAGAAGACCAAACACATCAAGAGACGCTTCAACTCCATTCGTGAATATGTCAAGGATGGAGACATAGAAATTTGCAAAGTACACACGGATCTGAATGTGGCAGACCCGTTGACTAAGCCTCTTCCACGAGCAAAACATGATCAGCACAAAGACTCCATGGGTGTTAGATTCATTACTATGTAATCTAGATTATTGACTCTAGTGCAAGTGGGATACTGATGGAAATATGCCCTAGAGGCAATAATAAAGTTGTTATTATTTTATATTTCCTTGTTCATGATAAAGGTTTATTATTCATGCTAGAATTGTATTGACCGGAAACTTAAATACATGTGTGAATACATAAACAAATACAGTGTCCCTAGTGAGCCTCTACTAGACTAGCTCGTTGATCAAAGATGGTTAAGATTTCCTAACCATAGACATGAGTTGTCATTTGATAACGGGATCACATCATTAGGAGAATGATGTGATGGACAAGACCCATCCGTTAGCTTAGCATATGATCGTTCTGTTTATTGCTACTGCTTTCTTGAATGTCAAATACATGTTCCTCAGACCATGAGATCATGCAACTCCCGGATACCGGAGGAATACCTTGTGTGCTATCAAACGTCACAACATAACTGGGTGATCATAAAGATGCTCTACAGGTATCTCCGAAGGTGTCCGTTGAGTTGGCATGGATCGAGACTGGGATTTGTCACTCCGTGTTTCGGAGAGGTACCTCTGGGCCCTCTCGGTAATGCACATCATAAGAAGCTTGCAAGAAAAGTGACTAAGGAGTTAGTTACGGGATGATGTATTACCGAACGAGTAAAGAGACTTGCCGGTAACGAGATTGAACTAGGTATGGAGATACCGACGATCGAATCTCGGGCAAGTAACATACCGACGGACAAAGGGAATTACGTATGTTGTCATTGCGGTTCGACCGATAAGATCTTCGTGGAATATGTAGGAACCAATATGAGCATCTAGGTTCCGCTATTGGTTATTGACCGGAGAGGCGTCTCAGTCATGTCTACATCATTCCCGAACCCGTAGGGTCCGCACGCTTAACGTTCGTTGACGATATAGTGTTATATGAGTTATGTGAATTGGTAACTGGATATTGTTCGGACTCCCGGATGAGATCCCGGACGTCACGAGGAGTCTCGGAATGGTCGAGAGGTAAAGATTTATATATGGGATGTCATATTTTGGGTTTCGGAAAAAGGTGCAGTTTTTTTCGGTATTGTACCGGGAAGCTTCCAGAAGGTTCCGGAGGATTCCGGAGGGGTCCGGAAGTCCACAAGTAGGTCCACCACGTCCCAAGGGCTGGCATGGGCTAAGGGGAGGCGCCCTGACCTTATTGGGCCAGGCGCACCAAGTCCTCAAAAGCCCACGCAGCTAGGGAAGGAAAAAGGGAGAGTCCTAGTAGGAATAGGATTGGACTTTGGAGTCCAAGTCCACGTGTGTACTATTCATGGTTACTGTTCACGTGGCTCTATTCCTTCTACTCCAAGCCCCTACACATATATAAATAGAGGAGAGGGGGCGCCCCAAAGGAGACACAACATTGTCTTAGCCGTGTGCGGCGCCCCCCTCCACAGTTCCGTCCCTCGGTCATATTTTCGCAGTGCTTGGGCGAAGCCCTGCGGAGCTAGCATTACCATCACCGTCACCACGCCGTCGTGCTGCCGGAACTCATCCACTACCTCGCCGTCTTGCTGGATCTAGAAGTCGAGGACGTCACCGAGCTGAACATGTGCTGAACGCGGAGGTGCCGTACGTTCGGTACTCGGTCGGTTGGATCGTGAAGTTGTTCGACGACATCAACCGCGTTGTTCTAACGCTTCCGCTTACGGTCTATGAGGGTACGTAGACACACTCCCCCTCTCATAGCTATGCATCTCCATGGATAGATCTTGCGTGTGAGTAGAAATTTTTTTGTTTTCCATGCAACGTTCCCCAACATGGGGTGTGTTCAGTGCCAAAATATCTTAAATATTCTGCAAAAAATCATACTAAATTTTCATGGCATTCTGAGAACTTTTATTTTTGGGCCATTTTTTTATTGCACAGATAATTCAGAAAACAGGATAATCATGGCATTTTATTTTATTCAACTACAAATAACAGAGAGTAAAAGGTGGGTACAGAAAGTTGTGCTTACTAAATTCATCGACCACATGCCCCTCAAAAAGAATCCATTAATAAGGTTGATCAAGTCTTATTAACAAACTATTTCTGAATGGCATGAAACCGAAGAATCTTCGTTTAACACTAAGTTACCTCAATGGGGATATGCATCTCCCCAACAATAAGAATTTCATATTTCTTTTTGATAGTAGGAAGAGGTAATTTGAAGCCTCCAATTGTAATTGTCAAAACTTTTTCAATACAATTGATACCATTCACCGAACTTTGTTTCTTCGGGAAATAAACCGTATGCTCATTACCATTGACATGAAAAGTAACCTTGCTTTTGTTGCAATCAATAACAGCCCCTGCGGTATTCAAAAAGGGTCTTCCAAGGATAATCGACATGTTGTTGTCCTCGGGCATATCAAGAATAACAAAGTCTGTCAAGATAGTAACATTTACAACTACAACGGGCACATCCTTGCAAATTCCAATAGGTATAGCAGTTGATTTATCAGCCATTTGCAAAGATATTTCAGTAGGTGTAAGCTTATTCAAATCAAGTCTTCTATATAAAGAGAAAGGCATAACACTAACACCGGCTCCTAAATCACATAGAGCAGTTTTAACATAACTTCTTTTAATGGAGCATGGTATAGTAGGTATTCCTGGATCTCCTAATTTCTTAGGTATTCCACCCTTAAAAGAATAATTTGCAAGCATTGTGCAAATTTCAGCTTCAGGAATCTTTCTTTTATTAGTGACAATATCTTTCATGTATTTAGCATAGGGAGACATTTTCAATATATCAATCAAGCGAGTGCACAAAAAGACAGGTCTAAGCATTTCAACAAAGCGCTCAAAGTCTTCCTCATCTTTGTTTTTAGAGGGTTTAGTAGGGAAAGGCATAGGTTTTTGAACCCATGGTTCTCTCTCCTTTCCATGTTTTCTGGCAACAAAGTCTCTTTTATCATATCTTTGATTATTACGAGGTGGGTTATCAAGATCAACAGCAGGTTCCATTTCTACATCATTATCTGGTTGAGTGATAATCCACAAGTATAGGGGATCAGTTGTAGCCTTTCTCGATAAATAAGAGTGTCGAACCCAACGAGGAGCTAAAGGTACAATCAATATTCCCTTCAAGTTCTATCGACCACCGATACAACTCTACGCACACTTAACATTCGCTTTACCTAGAACAAGAATAAAACTACTTTGTAGGTGTAATGCTAGAACTACTTTGCAAGAATAAAACTAGGAGTACTTTCCAAGAATAAAACTATGAGTAATTTGCAAGTTAATAAAAGTTAGTTGTTTAGTTGAAAGCTTTTGTAACACAAGAGAAGGATTTTCCCCTAGGCAATCGATAATTAGACCGGTAATCATTATTGCAATTTTATATGAGGGAGAGGCATGAGCTAACATACTTTCCGTACATGGATCATATTAACTTATGATTGGAACTCTAGCAAGCATCCACAACTACCAAAGATCATTAAGGAAAACCCAACCATAGCATTAAGTAACAAGTCCTCTTTACTCCCATACGCAACAACCCCCTTACTCGGGTGTAAGCTTCTGTCACTCTAGCCGCCCACTATAAGAGAATTATGAACGTATTGCAAACCCTACAGTGGGAATCCCTCATGCTTGTGTGACACGGAGGGCACCATAGGACAACACCAAAATAAAACATAAAGTCAAACCAATGACGATCATCAATCAACCCATAGGACAAAACGAATCTACTCAAACATCATAGAATTGCCACATATCATTGGATAATAATATATAGCGTTAAGCACCATGTTTAAGTAGACATTACAGCGGGGAGAAGAGGTATTACACTGCTGCATAGAGGGGGAGAGAGTTGCTGTTGACGGTGGCGAAGTTGTTGGTGTAGATCGCTGTCACAGTGGTTGCCCCGGCGGCGTTCCGGCGCCACCGGGAGAGAGGGGGAGAGAACCCCCCCCCTCCTTCTTCTTCTTCTTCCTTGGCCTCCCCCCTAGATGGGAGGAGAGTTTCCCCTCTGGTCCAAGGCCGCCATGGCTCCTGGAGGGCAGGAGCCCCTCCGAGATTGGATCTCTCTCTCTATTCTCTTCTGTTTCGCGTTCCTGTTTTCTGGCCGAAAACCGTTTCTTAAATTTCCGAAGATCCGTAACTCCGATTGGGCTGAAATTTTGAGGGGATTTCTTCCGGATATTATCTTTCTTGCGGCAGAAGAAGGGCCCCAACCACCTTTCGGGGTGGCCACAAGCCTGCTGGGCGGGCCCAGGGTAGGAGGCGCGCTCCTCGAGCTTGTGGGCCCCTCGGGCATTGCTACTTGTAGTCTACGTTGGTATTTCCCCGAAGAGGAGAGGATGATGCAGTACAGTAGAGATAAGTATTTTCCTTAGTTAAGAACCAAGGTTATCAATCCAGTAGGAGAACCAAGCAAAATTCCGTTAAGCGCACCTGCACACACAAGAGCAAACACTTGCACCCAACGCAAATAAGAGGGTTGTCAATCCTCTTAGCGGTTATTTGCAAGGATTAAATCTTATAGAGGTAAATAGATAAACTAAACTACTAATAAAAATAAAAGTAAATAAATTGCAGCAAGGTATTTTTAGGTTTTTTATATAATAAAGATAGACCCGGGGACCATAGTTTTCACTAGAGGCTTCTCTCTTGAGCACATAAACATACGGTGGGTAAACAAATTACTGTTGGGCAATTGATAGAAAAGCAAATAATTATGACAGATTCATGGCAATGATCAGGTATATAGGCATCATGTCCGAGACAAGTAGACCGACTCCTGCCTGCATATACTACTATTACTCCACCCATTGACCGCTATCCAGCATGCATCTAGGGTATTAAGTATGAAACAGAGTAACGCCTTAAGCAAGATGACATGATGTAGAGAAGCAAATTCAAGCCATATGAATAAACCCCATCTTTTTATCCTTAATGGCAACAATACAAATACGTTTCATGTCCCTTTCTGTCACTGGGATTGAGCACCGCAAGATTGAACCCATCACAAAGCACCTCTCCCATTGCAAGATAAATCAATCTAGTAGGCCTAACTAAACCGATAGATCAGAGAGAAATACAAAGCAATAACAATCATGCATAAAAGAGTTCAGAGAAGACTCAAATATTTCTCATGAGTAATCTGATCATAAACTCACAATTCATCGGATCCCAACAAACACACCGCAAAAGAAGATTACATCGGATAGAACTCCAAGAACATCGAGGAGAACATTGTATTGAAGATTAAAGATAGAGAAGAAGCCATCTAGCTACTAGCTATGGACCCGTAGGTCTGTGGTAAACTACTCACACATCATCGGAAGGGCAGTAAGGTTGATGTAGAAGCCCTCTGTGATCGATTCCCCCTTCGGCAGAGTACCGGAAAAGGCCTCCAGATGGGATCGTGGAAGAACAGAGGCTTGCGGCGGCAGAAAGGTTTTCTCTTCTGGCTCCCTGGGGGTTTCCCAATATTTGTGAATTTATAGAAGTGGAATTAGGTCAAACAGAGTCACGTGGGCCCCACAAGGTACTACGGCACCCCCCCTGGGGCGCGCCCTAGTGCCTTGTGAAATCTCCGTGAGGCTTCTGGCCTCCTCCCGAAGCTTCCCAGGTTTCTTTTGTCCATAAAAAATCTCCAAAAAGTTTCGTGGCATTTGGACTTCATTTGGTACTATTTCTCTGAAAAGCCAAAAACAAGCAGAAAATAGCAACTGGCACTAGGCACTGGGTTAATAGGTTAGTCCCAAAAAATGATATATAATTGCATATAAAAACATCCAAGATTGATACTATAATAGCATGGAACAATCAAAAATTATAGATACGTTGGAGACGTATCAAGCATCCCCAAGCTTAATTCCTGCTCGTCCTCGAGTAGGTAAATGATAAAAATAATTTTTTTGATGTGGAATGCTACGTATCATGTTTCATCATGTAATCTCTCTCATACGGTATGAATAATAAGATCCAAATGATTCAAAGCAATAGTCTATAATTTGATATAAAGACATCAATACTCAGGCATACTAGCAAACAATCATGTCTTTCAAAATAAAAATGCTAAAGAACGTTATCCCTACAAAATCATATAATCCTGTCATGCTCCATCTTCTTCACACAAAGTATTTATCATGCACTACCCCGATGACAAGCCGAGCAATTGGTTCATACTTTGTAACGCGCTTCAGCTTTTTCAACTCCCACTCAATACATGAGCGCAACCCATGGATATAGCACTATGGGTGGAATAGAGTATGGTATTAGAGATAATTAGGAGAAGTCAAAAATGGAGAAAGTCTCACACCAACGAGGCTAATCAACGGGCTATGGAGATGCCCATCAATTGATGTCAATGCGAGGAGTAGGGATTGCCATGCAACGGATGCACTAAGAGCTATAAGTGTATGAAAGCTCAACATGAAAACTAAGTGGGTGTGCATCCAAATTGCTTGCTCATGAAGATCTCGGGCATTTGAGGAAGCCCATCATCGGAATATACAAGCCAAATTCTATAATGAAAAATCACCACTAGTATATGAACGTGACAAGATAGGAGACTCTCTATATGAAAAACATGGTGCTACTCTGAAGCACAAGTGTGGAAAAAGATAGTAAAATTGCCCCTTCTCTCTTTTTCTCTCATTTATTTTTTTTCTTTTTCTTTTCTTTTTTTCTCTATTTTTTCTTTTCTTTCCTTTTTCCCTTCTATTTTTTTTCATGGCTCTTTTTCGCCCTTTTTTTTTCTTTTTATTTTTTTATTTTCGTCCGGAGACTCATCCCGACTTGTAGGGGAATCATAGCCACCATCATCCTTTCCTCACTGGGACAATGCTCTAATAATGATGATCATCACACCTCTATTTACTTACAACTCAAAATTACAACTCGATACTAGAACAAAAATATGACTATATGAATGCCTCTGGCAGTGTACCAGGATGTGCAATGATGCTAGCGTAACTTGTATAAAAATGATGAACGGTGGCTGAGCCACAAATACTATGTCAGATATATGATCATGCAAAGCAATATGACAATGATGATGTGTGTCATAAAAATGGAATAGTGGAAGTTGCATGGCAATATATCTCGGAATGGCTATGGAAATGCCATGATAGGTAGGTATGGTGGCTGTTTTGAGGAAGATATAAAGAGGCTTATGTGTGATAGAGCGTATCATATCATGGGGTTTGGATGCACCGGCGAAATTTGCACCAACTCTCGATGTGAGAAAGGGCAATGCACGGTACCGAAGAGGCTAGCAAATTGCGGAAGGGTGAGAGAGTGTATAATCCATGGACTCACATTAGTCATAAAGAACTCACATACTTATTGCGAAAGTTTATTAACCCTCGAAGCAAAGTACTACTACGCATGCCCCGAGAGGGATAGATTGGTAGGACAAGGACCATCGCTCGTCCCCGACCGCCACTCATAAAATAGACAATCAATAATAAATCATGCTCCAACTTCGTAACATAACGACAGATCATACGTGCATGCTTCGGGAATCACAAACCTTAACACAATTATTCTTACTAAACCACAATTATCTACTAATACCTCCCCCATATTACCATCTAAATATCACAAAACTATTGCAAGGAATCAAATTTATCATATTCAGTGATCTACATGAAAGTTTTTTATTATATCCCTCTTGAATACCTATCATATCAGGACCAAATTCATAACCCGTGCATATTACCATTGCTATCATGAGAATCTCAAAAAGATATAAGTGAAGCACGAGAGTGCAACTATTTCTTTAAAATATCATCACCGCCGTGCTCTAAAAGATATAAGTGAAGCACTAGAGCAACTGCCTAGCTTAAAAGATATAAGTGAAGCACATAGAGTATTCTAACAACTTACGAATAATGTGTGTCCCTCTCAAAAAGGTGTGTTCAGCAAAGATGATTGTGACAAACTAAAAAGCAAACAAAAGCAAACAAACTATTTCACAAGACGCTCCATGTAAAACACATATCATGTGATGAATAAAAATATAGCTCCAAGTGAGTTACCGATAGATTGTAGACGAAAGAGGGGATGCCTTCCGGGGCATCCCCAAGCTTAGACGCTTGAGTCTTCCTTGAATATTACCTTGGGGTGCCGTGGGTATCCCCAAGCTTAGGCTCTTGCCACTCCTTATTCCTTTGTCCATCGTAGTCTCACCCAAAACTTGAAAACTTCAGCACACAAAACTCAACAGAAACCTCGTGAGATCCGTTAGTATAACAAACAAATCTTTAACTTTAGGTACTGTAGTAAATTGATTAATATTTAATATTGGCATAATGCTACTGTACTCCAACTTCTCCATGACTCATACCCCCCCGATACGATCCATAGATTCATCAAAATAAGCAAACTATGCAACTAAAACAGAATCTGTCTAAAACAGAACAGTCTGTAAAGATCTATTTAAAAGCCATACTTCTGCAAATCCAAAAATCCTGAAAAATTAGAGCAACGTGGGAAATTCATATACCAATACTGTGTAAAAATTTCAGATTTTTTTATGCTCCAATACAGCATTAAAATTCCAGCACTGGACGCAAAACTTTCTGTTTTCCAAACAGCATCAATTATACTATCTTCCAAATCATCCCAAAGGCATTACTTGGCACAAACACTAATTAAAACATAAAAACATAATCATAACAGAGGCTATAATCATGAAAACACTCAAGAACTTATTTTATCCATTGGGTTGTCTCCCAACAAGCTCTTTCTTTATAGCCATTAAGATAGGCTTGAGATTTCAATGATGCTCTCATGAAAGATAATAATAGAAACACAAAGAGAGCATCATCAAGCATATGAAAAACACACTTAAGTCTAACATACTTCCTATGCATAGGAATTTTATAGGAGAACAAATTATCAAGACAAGCAATCTCTAGCATATGCAAATAGGAATAATGAAGCATGAATAATTTCAACATCACGAGAGGCAATTTAGTAACATGAAGATTTCTATAACCATATTTTCCTCTGTCATAATAATTACATGTAGGATCATAATCAAACTCAACAATATAGCTATCATAAACAGTATTCTCTCTATGATCCATATGCATAAAAGTTTTATAATCTTCCAAAATAGTGGGATTATCATCAACTAAAATCATGACCTCGCCAAACCCACTTTCATCAAAAAATTAATAAGATTGAACACTCTCCAAAGTAGTGGGATCATTATTACCTAAAGTTGACGCTCTTCCAAACCCACTTTTAATAGTGTTGCAAATTTTATTATCAATAACATATTCATCATGAGGCTTAAATAAATTTTCAAGATCATAAGAAGCATCATCACCCCAATCATGATCATTGCAATAAGTAGTGCACATAACAAAATTCTCATTCCCAAGCTTGTAGCTTTGCATATCATTAGCACAATTGACATTAATAGAATTTATAATAACATCATTGCAATCATGCTTTTCATTCAAGGAGCTATCAAGTATGGGTGCTATAGCAATAATTTCATTTTTAACATAAGGAACTATAGCAAGTTCATCTCTATAAGCATCGTTAATATTGGCATCATGGCCATAAGAATAGCAAGCACCACATTCATCAATAGGGTATATTTCAATCGAATCAACGGAATCATAATTATCTATGGATTCATGCATATCATTATTTTCTTCCAAAGTAGCAGACATCCTTTCAATAAATTCATTGACATAGGCATTAGGAGCATAGTTTTCATAGCAATATTTAAGTATGTCAAAAAATTTAGATTTGTAGAGAGTAATATCATACTTTTCAATTAAAGAAGCAACTTCATAAGCACCCTTAAAAGCAACAAATTCTTCAATTTTTTTGATATCATAGTAACTATAAACACCCTTGGCATAAGAAGATAAGATTTCATTATCATTAAACTCACATAGGCAGGGAAGGTATTTTTTTAGGGTTCTTAGAGCAACAAGTAAAATCATAAATTTCGCATAAATTCCAAGCATAGCATAGCAAACAATTTATTTGATTCCATAAGAGTCTTCCTTTTTGAGACAAACGGTGACACACATAATGAGCATGCTCATCTAATGATTTTCCCTCAACTAAACTAGTCGGGGTTTCAGCACAAGCATAAATGGATCGAAGATGATCCAAGTAGAAAACCTTAAGGTGATCCATAGTATCTTAAATTTTTGTTTTACTTTCTGTTCTTGAGTGTTTGACATGAAGGCAATAAAAGCAAGCAAGCAAGCAAGCAAATAAAATATTTTTGTTTTTTGTAAAAAAAATTAGAAGTGGGGGAGATGAAAACGAGAGGCAAATGCAAATAAAGGGTAAATAAAGTAAATGCAAGTGAATGATAATTTGTGCGAAGGTACTTGGTAATTTTGATGATGTCTCCCCAGCAACGGTGCCATAAATTCTTCCTGCTACTTGTAGTCTGCGTTGGTATTTCCCCGAAGAGGAGAGGATGATGCAGTACAGTAGAGATAAGTATTTCCCTCAGTTAAGAACCAAGGTTATCAATCCAGTAGGAGAACCAAGCAAAATTCCGTTAAGCGCACCTGCACACACAGGAGCAAACACTGGCACCCAACGCAAATAAGAGGGTTGTCAATCCTCTTAGCGGTTATTTGCAAGGATTAAATCTTATCGAGGTAAATAGATAAACTAAACTACTAATAAAAATAAAAGTAAATAAATTGCAGCAAGGTATTTTTAGGTTTTTTATATAATAAAGATAGACTCGGGGACCATAGTTTTCACTAGAGGCTTCTCTCTTGAGCACATAAACATACGGTGGGTAAACAAATTACTGTTGGGCAATTGATAGAAAAGCAAATAATTATGACGGATTCATGGCAATGATCATGTATATAGGCATCACATCCGAGACAAGTAGACCGACTCCTGCCTGCATCTACTACTATTACTCCACCCATCGACCGCTATCCAGCATGCATCTAGGGTATTAAGTATGAAACAGAGTAACGCCTTAAGCAAGATGACATGATGTAGAGAAGCAAAATCAAGCAATATGAATAAACCCCATCTTTTTATCCTTAATGGCAACAATACAAATACGTGTCATGTCCATTTCTGTCACTGGGATTGAGCACCGCAAGATTGAACCCATCACAAAGCACCTCTCCCATTGTAAGATAAATCAATCTAGTAGGCCAAACTAAACCGATAGATCGGAGAGAAATACAAAGCTATAAAAATCATGCATAAAAGAGTTCAGAGAAGACTCAAATATTTCTCATGAATAATCTGATCATAAACTCACAATTCATCGGATCCCAACAAACATACCGCAAAAGAAGATTACATCGGATAGAACTCCAAGAACATCGTGGAGAACATTGTATTGAAGATCAAAGAGAGAGAAGAAGCCATCTAGCTACTAGCTATGGACACATAGGTCTGTGGTAAACTACTCACACATCATCAGAAGGGCAGCAAGGTTGATGTAGAAGCCCTCCGTGATCGATTCCCCCTCTGGCAGAGTACCTGAAAAGGCCTCTAGATGGGATCATGGAAGAACAGAGGCTTGCGGTGGCGGAAAGGTTTTCTCTTCTCGCTCCCTGGGGGTTTCCCAATATTTGTGAATTTATAGAAGTGGAATTAGGTCAAACGGAGTCACGTGGGCCCCACAAGGTACTACGGCGCGTCCCCCTTGGGCGCGCCCTAGTGCCTTGTGAAGCCTCCGTGAGGCTTCTGGCCTCCTCCCGAAGCTTCCCAGGTTTCTTTTGTCCAGAAAAAAATCTCCAAAAAGTTTCGTGGCATTTGGACTTCATTTGGTACTATTTCTCTGAAAAGCCAAAAACAAGCAGAAAACAGCAACTTGCACTAGGCACTGGGTTAATAGGTTAGTCCCAAAAAATGATATATAATTTCATATAATTGCGTATAAAAACATCCAAGATTGATACTATAATAGCATGGAACAATAAAAAATTATAGATATGTTGGAGACGTATCAGGCATCGTCTCGTGTTGATTCTTTTTCCCAAAAATCACATATATTCTAAAATAAATCTCCGTAAATTTTTATCGTGTTTGGAGTTCGTTTGATATGGATTTTCTGTGAAACAAAGAACATGCAAGAAACAGGAATTGGCACTGGGCAGTGGATCAATATGTTAGTCCAAGAAATCATATAAAATGTTGCCAAAAGTATGTGGAAATTATAGGATATTGGCATGAAACAATAGAAAATTATAGATACGACGGAGACATATCAGCATCCCGAAGCTTAATTCCTGCTCATCCTCGAGCAGGTAAATGATAAAAAGATAATTTTTGATGTGGAATGCTACCTAGCATAATCTTGATCATGTAATCTAATCATGGCATGAATATTAAGATACGAGTGATTCAAAGCAATAGTCTATCATTTGACATAAAGACATCAATACTCAGGCATACCAACAAACAATCATACCTTTCAGAATAAAAATGCTAAAGAACACTATCCCTAGCCCATCATGCTCAATCATTGATCCAGTCACGATGTACACAACATTAACTATACTCAATGCATAAAAATGACAATAGTGCTCTCCAACTGGTGCTTGAAAGAGAAGGTGATGACTCAACAATAAAAGTCAAATAACATAAAGTGAATAGATAGGCCCTTCGCAGAGGGAAGCATGGATTTACAGAGGTGCCAGAGCTCGAAGCTTAAATAAGAGATGAAAACATTTTGAGAGGTGTACTTTTCCTGTCAACGTCACGACCGAGGGTTCTCAATATCTTCCATGCTAAACACGTTATAGGCGGTTCCCAAGCGGAAACGTAAAGTTTACTCCCCCTCAACCATTCAAACACAAGCCATTGCTAGCCGAATCCTCAGGTGCCCTCCATATAATCAACTTTCCGGGGGAGTTTGTTGCATTTATAATTCAATTTTGACCACAGGACTGGGCATCCCAACTACCAGCCTCTCTCGTGCAATGACAAGTGAATAAACACCCATCGTGAGAATAACCCGCTTAGCATGGAAGATACTGACCACCCATTGCCGCTCCATGAGCGGTACGGGCACACAAAACAGATGCTTATTTGAATGATTAGAGGTGGCACATGCAAATTTACTTGGAACGGCAGAGTAATACCGCATATAGGTAGATATGGCGGACTCATCTGGAACAACTTTGGTTTAAGGATTTGGATGCACAGGCAGTATTCCTGCTTAGTATAGGTGAAGGCTAGAAAATAGATTGAGAAGCGACCAACCAGAGAGCAACAACGGTCATAATCATGCATTGCGAATAATTAACATTGGATACTAACATGAGTAGGATATAACTTCGTCACATAACTATACATGCATGTTTCGGGAATCACAAACCTTAACACCAATATTCTTACTAAACCACAATCATTCACTAGTACACCCACATATTACCATCTTAATATCGCAAAACTATTGCAAGGAATCAAACATATCATATTCAGTGATCTACAAGTTTTATGTAGGATTTTATGACTAACCATGTGAATGACCAATTCCCGTTGACTCTCTAAATAGATATAGGTGAAGCATGAGAGTTTAATTCTTTCTACAAAATACTTGCCCACGCTCTAATAAATATAAGTGAAGCAAAAGAGCATTCTACAAATAACAATTTTCTATATGTAGAGAAACAGGCATCCAAACTTCAAATGATATAAGTGAAGCAAATGAAGCATTCTATAAAGCCATACTCAAAAGAATAAGTGAAGTGCAAAGAGCATTATATAAATCAACCAAGGACTATCTCATACCAGCATGGTGAATTATTAAAAGAAAAATAAAAAGCACACGACGCTCCAAGAATTTACGCATATCATGTGAGCAAAACAAAAACCGAGACATACCGATAATTGTTGAAGAAAGATGGGATGCCTTCTGGGGCATCCCCAAGCTTAGACACTTGAGTCTCTTTGAATATTTACTTGGGGTGCCTTGGGCATCCCCAAGCTTGAACTCTTGCCTCTCCTTATTCTCCTCATATCGATACCTCCTCGTTCTTCGAACACTTCATCCACACAAAACTTATCCAAACTTTTATTAGAGGGGTTAGTACATATAACATCAAATCCCATCATGTCCTGCTGTAACATTATTGTATAATTATAATCAAACATTACCCACTGTATTCTATCACAATTCTATGGCTCCCAAGTCAATGGGGCTCAACAAGATTTCAAACATACGCAAATAAAGAAACTATAACAGCAATCTGTGAAAACAGGACAGTCTGTAAAGATGCAAATGAAACATATACTTCTGTAACTCCAAGAATTCTGAAAAATTAGGAAAAAATAAAAAATTTGCATAGAAGTACTGTGTAAAAATTTCAGAATTTTTGCACGTTCCAGTAAATTATCAAAATTCAAGCACTACAGCAAAAGTTTCTGTTTTTTCACAGCACACACCAAACAAGCAATTTAAACATCCTAAAGGTAAATCTTGGCACATTATTTTTATAATACAATGGATTTTTACAAGGGGATAATTATTTTTGTTAAAAAGTTTCTGTAATCAAGGTTCACAAAGTTTCCATGGGCATGAACAAAGTTCAAGGCTAGCCCCCACTTCCACATTGCTCATCTGTCTCACTTTCACTTTTCTTTTTGAAAAAGTTTTAGGTTCCCCTCTATATTTTTTTGTTTTTAAATATTTTAAAAGCACACAACAGAATAAAATTACTCTCTAAAACTTCCGGGTTGTCTCCCAGGCAGCACTTTCTTTAAAGCCATTAAGCTAGGCATAAAGTGCTCAAGTAATCGATCCACCTGGATCCCAAGGTATATCAAAGCCAATTTTAATTAACAATGATTTATAATTTAGTAGTGAGCAAAAATCAACATATATCATGCAATGACGAAGTCTAACTCTCTTCCTATGCATCGGCATGTCATAAAAGAACAATTCATGCACACCATGTAAAGGCCAATGCATAGTATAAACAGTTTCTTGCAATTTTATCGTATTGTAAACATGGAGAGGTGGAGTTGTAGATCCTCTCTCATAATAATTGCAATTAGGAGCAGCAATCACATGCATATTATATTCATCAAAATCATCATGTGTAACGGTAAAACGCAACCCATCAATATAATCCTTAATAAGCACAAACTTCTTCGATGTAGTGTAGTTGGGAGAATTCAAAAAGATAATAGGACTATCATGTGTAGGTGCAATAGCAACAATTTCATTCTTAACATAAGGAACTATAGCAAGTTCATCTCCATAAGCATCATTCATATAAGCATCATGGCCACAAGCATAGCAAGCATCAATTTCATCAAAAAGGGATATTTCAAACGAATCAAAGGGATCATAGCAATCATCATAGCATTCATCCTTCGGTAAGCACGAAGGGAAATTAAACAATGTATGAGTTGAAGAGTTACTCTCATTAGAAGGTGGGCACAGGTAGCTAATCCGCTCTTCCTCCCTTTGTTTTTCACTTTCTTCCTCATCTTTTTCATCTAATGAGCTCACAGTGTCATCAATTTCTTCTTCCATAGGTTCCTGCAAAATATAAGTCTCTTCTTGGGCAGCGGAGACTTTCTCAATAAATTCATCAATATAGGCATTGTATTCATAATTCTCATAGCAATATTTTAGTATAGCATAATTTTCAGATCTGTAAACAGCATCATCATAGTTTTCATACTTTTCAAACAAAGATTCAATTTCATAAGCACCCTTAAAAGCAACAAATTCTTCTATTTGTTCCACATCATAGTAATCATATACACCATTAGCATAAGAAGCCAAGGTTTCATTATCATTAAATTTACATGAAAAGGGAAGGTGTGGAGCCTTCATCTTAGAGCAACAAGTATAATCATATCTTAAGCATAAATTCCGAGCATACCAATGCAAATAATCAATTTGATCCCATAAGAGTTTCCCTTTTTGAGACAAGAGATAATACCTAAAGTATTCCCATTGATCCAAAGTATATCCCATTATCAAGTTGAATGGAGATTTATCAGGATTATCAAAGTAGCAATTAATGTTTTCCACATAACCAGCATCTAGGGTTTTAGGAGGTTCCCCATCTCCATGAGTAGCAAGTACAACTAATTTTTTTGGTATTTTGTGTCCCATATCCATAACTAAAGATAGGGAACAACTTAGAACAAAAAATAAAAACTACTTAGTGATAAAGCAAACAAGCGCACACGAGAATATCAACCCCATGCTATTGCTCCCCGACAACGGCACCAGAAAAAGGTCTTGATAACCACAATTATAGGGGATCAGTTGTAGCCTTTCTCGATAAATAAGAGTGTCCAACCCAACGAGGAGCTAAAGGTAGAATCAATATTCCCTTCAAGTTCTATCGACCACCGATACAACTCTACGCACACTTAACATTCGCTTTACCTAGAACAAGAATAAAACTACTTTGTAGGTGTAATGCTAGAACTACTTTGCAAGAATAAAACTAGGAGTACTTTGCAAGAATAAAACTACGAGTAATTTGCAAGATAATAAAATTTAGTTGTTTAGTAGAAAGCTTTTGTAACACAAGAGAAGGATTTGTCCCTAGGCAATCGATAACTAGACCGGTAATCATTATTGCAATTTTATGTGAGGGAGAGGCATGAGCTAACATACTTTCCGTACTTGGATCATATGAACTTATGATTGGAACTCTAGCAAGCATCCGCAACTACCAAAGATCATTAAGGTAAAACCCAACCATAGCATTAAGTAACAAGTCCTCTTTACTCCCATACGCAACAACCCCCTTACTCGGGTGTAAGCTTCTGTCACTCTAGCCGCCCACTATAAGAGAATTATGAACGTATTCAAACCCTACAGCGGGAATCCCTCATGCTTGCGCGGCATGGAGGGCACCATAGGACAGCACCAAAATAAAACATACAACTCAAACCAATCACGATCATCAATTAACCCATAGGACAAAACGAATCTACTCAAACATCATAGAATTGCCACATATCATTGGATAATAATATATAGAGTTAAGCACCATGTTTAAGTAGAGATTACAGTGGGGAGAAGAGGTGTTACACCGCTGCATAGCGGGGGAGAGAGTTGGTGTTGACGGCGGTGAAGTTGTTGGTGTAGATCGCCGTCACGGTGGTTGCCCCGGCGGCGTTCCGGCGCCACCGGGAGAGAGGGGGAGAGAGCCCCCCTCCTTCTTCTTCTTCCTTGGCCTCCCGCCTAGATGGGAGGAGAGTTTCCCCTTTGGTCCATGGCCGCCATGGCTCCCGGAGGGCAGGAGCCCCTCCGAGATTGGATCTCTCTCTCTGTTCTCTTCTGTTTTGTGTTCCCGTTTTCTGGCCGAAAACCGTTTCTTAAATTTCCGGAGATCAGTAACTCCGATTGGGCTGAAATTTTGAGGGGATTTTCTGCCGGATATTATCTTTCTTGTGGAAGAAGAAGGGCCCCAACTGCCTTACGGGGTGGCCATAAGCCTGCTGGACGCGCCCTGGGTAGGGGGCGCGCCCCTCGAGCTTGTGGGCCCCTCGGGCATCGTCTCGCATTGATTCTGTTTCCCAAAAATCACATATATTCTGAAATAAATCTCCGTAAATTTTTATCATGTTTGGACTTCGTTTGATATGGATTTTCTGCGAAACAAAAAACATGCAACAAACAGGAACTGGCACTGGGCACTGGATCAATATGTTAGTCCAAGAAATCATATAAAATGTTGCCAAAAGTATGTGGAAATTGTAGGATATTGGCATGAAACAATCAAAAATTATAGATATGATGGAGACATATCATTGAGCATTATCATGAACATCTTCGTTATTATCATTATTCTCATCACTATCAGTAGGTGGATGTTCATTACCAGATTGTGTCTCAGCATCAGAAATAGAAACATCATTTTGATTCTCAGGAGGTTTTTCTATCTCAGGTTCACTAGAAGCATGCAAAGTCCTAATTTTTTTCTTTTTCTTCTTAGATGGACTAGGTGCATCAATATTATTTCTTTGAGAGTCTTTTTCAATTATTTTAGGATGACCTTCAGGATATAGAGGATCCTGAGTCATTCTACCTCCTCTAGTAACAACTCTAACAACGTGATAATTCTTTTTATTATTCATCTCATCAAGCAAATCATTTTGTAACTTAGCTATTTGTTCTAACTGAGTCTGGACCATAGAAGCATGTTTACTCAAGCATTTAACATCATTAGCAGTTCTAAACATCAAATCACTCAAGCATTCAATCTTGATGGAATTTTGTTTTAATTGATTGCTAACATACATATTAAAGTGTTCCTGTTTAATGATGTAATTATCAAATTCATACAGGCATTGACTAGCAGATTTATTATACGGAATATCACCTTCATCAAATCTAGTGAGAGAATTTACCTCCACTACCTGTGTCGGGATGTCGAGCCCATGTATTTCTTCAATAGGTGGTAAATTCTTAACATCTTCAGCTTTAATACCTTTTTCCTTTATAGATTTCTTAGTTTTTTGCATATCTTCTGGACTGAGGAATAGAATACCTCTCTTCTTCGGAGTTGGCTTAGGTGGTGGTTCAGGAAGTGTCCAATCATCGGCATTTCTCAATTTATTATTCAATAGTTCTTCAGCCTGTCCAATAGTTCGTTCCCTGAAAACACAACCAGCACAACTATCTAGGTAGTCCCTAGAAGCATCGGTTAGTCCATTATAAAAGATATCAAGTATTTCATTTTTCTTAAGAGGATGATCAGGCAAATCATTAAGCAGTTGGAGAAGCCTCCCCCAAGCTTGAGGGAGATTCTCTTCTTCAATTTGCACAAAGTTGAATATTTCCTATAAGGCAGCTTGTTTCTTATGAGCAGGAAAATATTTTTCAGAGAAGTAATATATCATATCCTGGGGACTACGCACACAACCAGGAGCAAGAGTATTAAACCATTTCTTAGCATCACCCTTTAATGAGAAAGAAAACAACTTAAGAATATAGTAATAGCGAATTTTTCCTCATGAGCAAATAGAGTGGCAATATCATTCAACTTAGTAAGGTGTGCCACAACAGTTTCAGTTTCATATCCATGAAAAGGATAAGATTCAACCAAAGTAATCAACTCAGGATCAACAGAGAATTCATAATCCTTATCAGTAACAAATATGGGAGAAGTAGCAAACTTAGGATCATATTTCATTCTCTCGCTCATAGATTTTTCTTTTAACTCAACAAGCAATTTTCTAACCTCATCTCTATCATTACAAGCAAGAATTGCCCTAGCTGTCTCTCTATCAAAAACATAACCATCAGATGTCTCGGGCATTTCAACTCTAGTAGGAGAGCTAGGCATAATAGGTGAATCATAATTTTCAAGAGTTTCAAAATTTTCAATTCCTTTAGATTTAGCAATTTGTTCATCAAGAAATTCACCAAGTGGCACAGTATTATCAAGCATAGTAGTAGCATCATCAATAGTTTCATTCATAGCAGAAGTAGTATCATCAATAACTTGCGACATATCAGAATGAATAGCAGGTGGTGGTGTTGCAAGCCTACTCAAATAGAAGGTGAATCAAGTGCAGAGTGTGATGGCAGTTCCTTACCTCCTCTAGTCATAGAGGGGACGATCTTAGTCTTAGCGTCTTTCAAGTTCTTCATAGTGATCAACATATATAAATGCCAAGTGACTCAACAGATAGAGCTATGCTCCCCGGCAACGGCGCCAGAAAAAGGTCTTGATAACCCACAAGTATAGGGGATCGCAACAGTTTTCGTGGGTAGTATTTCACCCAGATTTATTGATTCGACACAAGGGGAGCCAAAGAATATTTGTGAGTTTTAGCAGTTGAGTTGTCAATTCAACCAGACCTGGAGAATTAATATCTGCAGCAAAGTGTTTAGTAGCACAGTAGTATGATAGTTTCAAGAGCAGTAGTAACAGTAGCAATAGTAATAGTAACAGTAACAGAAGCAGTTTTGTAGTGATTGTAACAGCAGCAGCAACAACGAAAGTAACTTGGCAAAGATCAATATGCGAAAAGCGTAGGCATTGGATCGGTGATGGATAATTATGTTGGATGACATTCATCATGTAACAGTCACAACCTAGGGCGATACACAATAGCTCCAATTCATCAATGTAATGTAGGCATGTATTCCGTATATAGTCATACATGCTTATAGTAAGAACTTGCATGACATCTTTTGTCCTACCCTCCCGTGGCAACGGGGTCCATAAGGAAATCAAAGGGATATTAAGGCCTCCTTTTAATAGAGAACCGGAACAAAGCATTAGCACATAGTGAATACATGAACTCCTCAAACTACGGTAATCACCGGAAAGAATCCCAATTATTGTCACCTTGGGGTATGCAGATAATGACACGTAATAGGTGCATATAACTTGCAAGATAGGATCAAGAACTCAATTATATTCATGAAAACATAAAGGTTCAGATCTGAAATCATGGCACTCGGGCCCTAGTGGCAAGCATTAAGCATAGCAAAGTCATAGCAACATCAATCTCAGAACATAGTGGATACGAGGGATCAAAGCCCTAACAAATTGACTCGATTACATGGCAAATCTCATCCAACCCATCACCGTCCAGCAAGCCTATGAATAAATTACTCACACACGGCGGTGAGCATCATGAAATTGGTGATGGAGGATGGTTGATAATGACGACGGCGTCGAATCCCCCTCTCTGGAGCCCCAAACGGATTCTAGATCAGCCCTCCCGATGAAGAACAGGAGGTGGCAGCGGCTCCGTATCGTAAAACGTGATGATTCTTTCTCTCTGATTTTTTTCTCCATGAATAGGTACTTATAGCACTTGAGGTAGGGCAAACGGAGTTGGTAGGGGGCCACAAGCCTGCCAGGCGCGCCCTGGGGGGTGGCCGCGCTCCCCAGGCTTGTGGCGCCTGGTGGGCCCCCTTCTGGTAAATCTCTTCGCCAGTATTTTTTATATATTCTGAAACAATTCTCTGTAAATTTTTAGGTCCATCCGAGAACTTTTATTTCTACACAAAATTAACACCATGACAATTCTGCTAAAATCAGCGTCAGTCCGGGTTAGTTCCATTCAAATCATGCAAATTTGAGTCCAAAACCAGAGCAAAAGTGTTTGGAAAACTAGATACGTTTGGGACGTATCATACAACATTGCAAATTAACACCTATGATAGGAGGATGGAATATGTATGAAAAACACTAAGCAGAAGACATTTCAACAAATTAGAAGAAATGAAAGCTAGCCACCATATGAACATGCAACCAATATCACTCTTAAAAGTGTCTTGTCATAAGTGCCATTTCAACAAATTAGAAGCAGTACAAGCTAGAAGACAATGCAAGATGCAACGTATATCACACTCCCAGGTTAAATGTGTCTTATGGTAAGTGATTGTTGCAGGATACACAACAGTACTTTGATGTAAGAACATGGTGTGATAGACAGATTTAGTATGTTCTAGAAATAGGAACACGTGTCATATTCATAAGTATAATGTGTAAACTAAGCAGACGCAAATCAACAAAATTAGAAGCAATACAAACTAGACATCATACGCAACATGCAACCACATATAACAATGCCAAGTTAGAGCAAGCACCTGTGATGGTGGAGTAGGGGAGATGTGTTCATCTACACAACTATGTTGACTGTCTAGCCCTGCGTTGTCTTGTGAATCTTGTTGGGAGGATGGCTGAGTAGAATCTATAGAGACCCTCTGTTTCAGTTGCTTGGAAGGACCACCATCATCCACTGCCTTACTAATTTCCTTCCACTGTATTAATTTTGCATTGTGAAGTCAAACCGACGAGAAAAAGGAATAAAATTCGCTCTTCAGAACTCATTCATTCATGAATGAATGACGAACAATACTTTGATGTAAGGCAAACACGTGATACGAGGATGGAATATGTACGAAAACAGGACCGCATGACATATTCACACCTATGATGTGTCAACTAAGCAGAAGGATTTTCAAGAAATTAGAAGCAATGCAAGCTAAACACGATGTGAAAGATGAAACCAATATCACTCTGCCAAGTTAAAAGTGTCTCGTCATAAGTGGAATTTCGAAAAAATAGAAGCAGTACAAGCGAGAAATGAATGCAAGATTCAACCAATATCACACTGCCAAGTTAAAGGTGTCTCATCGTAAGTGATTGATGCAGCATACACAACATCAGTACTTTGATGTAAGAACATGGTGTGATAGATAGATATAGTATGTACCAGAAACAGGAAGGCGTGTCATATTCACATGTATAATGTATAAGCTAAGCAGATGCATTTTACCCTAATTAGAAGCAATACAAGCAAGACACTATATGCAACATGCAACCAGATATCACACTGCCAAGTTAGAGCAAGCACCTGGGATGGTGGAGTAGGGGAGATGAGACTTGGATCTTGTAATGCACTAGAAGTACAAGGAGAGTGTGTAGAGATGGTCCGTTTACGTTGCTGCAGAGGACCACCATCATCCCCTTCCTTCCTCTTTTTTGATTTTGCCTTGTAAAGTCAAACCCACAAGAAAAATTAATAAAAATTGCTTTTCAGAACTCATTGATGCATGATACTGATGAACACTACTTTGATGTAAGGCAACCGCAAGATAGGAGGGTGGAATATGTACGAAAAAAGGACAACATTACATATTCACACCTATGATGTGTGAACTAAGCAGAAGGCATTTCAACTAATTAGAAGCAATGCAAGCTAGACACCATATGAAAGATGCAACCAATATCACTCTGCCAAATTAAAAGGGCGGGCTAATAAGGGTATTTCAACAAAATAGAAGCAATACATAGCTACATGCTAGAAATCATATGCAATATGCAATGAATAAAGGTGTCTCATCGTAAGTGGTTGATGCAGGACACACAAGAACAGTAGTTTCATGTAAGAACATGGTTAATAGATAGATGTAGTATGTACCAAAAATAGGAAGGCATGTCATATTCACAGGTATAATGTGTAAACTAAGCAGATGCAATTTACCCTAATTAGAATCAATACAAGCTAGACACCATACTTAACATGCAACCACATATCACACTGCCAAGTTAGAGCAAGCACCTGCGATGTTGGTGTAGGGGAAATGTGGTCATCAACTACAGAGCTACGTTCACTATCTTCATCTTGCCTTCATGTTTCTTGAGAATCATGTCGGGAGCATAAAACTGCACTCTTTAAAAGAGTAGCGTGTCTCACACTAACCCACGGGTGTGACTGTCCCATCATAAGTGATTGATGAGGGATACACAAGAACATTAGTTTGATGTAAGAACATGGTTAATAGACAGATGCACTATGTACCAAAAAGCGGAAGGCATGTCATATTCACAGCTATAATGTGTAAACTAAGCAGATGCAATTTAACCAAATTAGAAGAATTACAAGCTAGACACCATATGCAACATGCAACCATATATCACACTGCCAAGTTAGAGCAAGCACCTGCAATGGTGGTGTAGGGGAAATGCGGTCACCAACTACAGAGCTACGTTGACTATCTTCATCTAGCCTTGTTGTTTGTTGAGAATCATGTGGGGAGGATGACACTGCATTCTTTAAAAGAGTAGCGCGTCTCACACTAACCCATGGGTGTGCCTGTCTCATCATAAGTGATTGATGAGGGATACACAAGAACATTAGTTTGATGTAAGAACATGGTTAATAGATAGATGCAGTATGTACCAAAAACAGGAAGGCATGTCATATTCACAGTATATGGCTAAGCAGATGCAATTTAACCAATTTAGAAGCAATACAAGGTAGATACCATATGCAACATGCAACCACATATGACACCGAAGTTAAAGCAAGCACCTACGATGCTGGTATATGGCGAATGGAGTCATCAACTACAGAGCTACGTTGACAGTCTTCATCGAATGACACTACACTCTTCATTAGAGCGTCAAACCGTGTCTTTCCAATCCTCGATGCAGACTGGAGCGACTGCTCTGTTTTATTTTTAGAATAATGTGCTTGAGATTCTGAAATACCCATGTGTAATAAAACAATAGTGAGAGAGTATGGGTGTAGTTTGTGGCTTTGTGCACAAGTAGTATAGTGTAAAAGTATCAGTTAGCAGGTGGGTCAAAAATAAATGACGGCAGACATATGATAGCTCTACAACATGCATGGCACACGAAATTAGATTCTAGGCTTTTGAAATATGAGCACAGGGATGGCTGGGAAGTGCAGGTAATCCTCTAGCAAACCAGCACATGCGGTCCTATGAAAATAACAATCGACTGAAAACAAATAGGCAGCCAATTTTTTCTGCACCGTCCGATCTACAAGGAACGGGCAGATGGCCTTCATCTATCTCCCGCCAGCCACCGTTGACGATCTTCCTCGAACCGCCAGCGACCACCGGCCCAGACCCCTGCCTCCGCCGCCACGGCCTCCCCTCGATCTCACCCCACCGCCGTGCTTGGCAGCGCCCCCCGGCCATCCCTTTAAGCCCGGCGAACCTCCAAATCGGGCACTAGCAGCTCCTGCGCCACACACACCTCTAAGATAGACACCGAGGCGCTGCTTCCCCGGCGAACATGCAGACTAGGTGCTCCACGCTCCTCATCGGGTGGTGCTTCCTTTAATTGGGAATCAACTGACACTGAATTGAAATCCAGGCAGGCGACAGACGTCTAGCGAAAGTGAAATAGTAAATGGGGGGAAACCTTGTGCATCGCGAGTTACTTGGAACATCTAGTATCAGGAAGAATGTGCAGTAAGAAGCGGTCAAATAGTTTCCTTCGTGGGATGAATACCGTGTGAGAGATTTGCAAGAATAAGGGAAGAGGAGTATCAATATCGGCTGGCGATGCTGTGTCCTCCTTCTGTTTTTTCGAAGATCTTCTTGTGGTTCGCTGGAAACAAGATGTTGTGGAGGACGGTGGGGCCTTGGACGAACCCATGGCCAAGTAGTTGAGTGTGGTGTAGTGGCCCTCTGTCGGCGCGGGGGGGGGGGGGGGGGGAAGCAGATCCGAGGCGGCGAACGACGGCGTAGCAGGAACAGCTCTGGTGCGGTGGACGGTTGCGACGTTGGAGCGGCAGCGGTGAGGCGCAGGACGGAGGGGTTGAAGTGGCTCGGGTACAGTGCACACCCGCATCGTGGAGGCAGCTCTGCCTCGGCTTCAACTGCTAAGTCATGGAGGGCGTTGCGGTTGAGGTTGCGGTGGACGACGACATCAGGGTATCGGCTCCGGCGTGATGGAGGAGGGCGGCGGTGGATCAGTGCGATGGGGTGGCGGACGGAGGAGGCTGGGGTTTCGCGGCTGGTGGAGAGGGAGTTTTAGCGCCCAAGGAGTATGAATGGGGAATCGGACAGGGGAGGGGGGAAGCTAAGGGGGAACCATGTTTCCGGGACGCGCTTGTTTGAAATTTGGGGAAAGTTACAAACTTTGCCCCCATCTAAAATTTCGGACATGCTGCGGGTCGAGGGTAGGACGGTAATCTCATGTGTCCAAAATAGTGGGCGGGAGTGATTTCGGCCGAGCGTATCGGCGTTTAGGCGCCCGCGGTATATGAATGTTTTTTGGAGGCGGTTGTGTGGCGTCTCGGTGAAGTTACAAACCTACCCCGGTTTACACTTGTGGACGTCGGGCTGGTAGGCTTCACGGGTCAGAGTTAGGATGGTAATTTCCTTCTACCAAACATTGGTCTCGCGCGGTTTCGGGCGAGGAGAGGATCTTTTGGCGCTTCGTTCAAAATTTTGAACCAAAAGCATTCACGTTTACAGTACTCTTCAGTCGAACTTTCCTAATTAGACCTCATTATATTTGACCTTGTATGTTTAAAAACCTCATTAAATTATGCGATTCTTTTGAAATTTTTGACTCTTGAAAATCCTATAACTACGATTATTTTGGAATGGAGGAGGTAAACTTGAATCTATTTTGTACACGACTATGCATTATCAACAAAGATTGATGCCCCTTTTAGATGTGATTTCCAAAAGTCATTATCTCGAATTCAAATAGTTGAATGCACTTCCTATGAATTCGAATATTTGAAACCACTTTTATGTTGAATTCAAAATGTATTCTAGTTCATCGCTAGCAATTTGGAATGTATACCATGTATGTTTCTTATGTATAATGTGCTTGACACTGACCGCAGAGTGTACTCACGTTTATATATGAATTGCAAGAGCGATGCATTGTCTGGATTTCAAACTACTGACTATGGATCAATAATGTGAAATAATACCATACACATGCTCGAATTCGATAGAGTATGGATGTTTGCTAGACCAATGTTCATTCATACGTGAATTGCAAATTTCATGATCTCATCCAATTTTTTAAATACAATTTATATTTTAATTTAATGGGTAGAACAGTCCTACGCGTAGATGCACTCCCTCGACCCCTCCTCACACGCGCGCTATCTTTCTCTCTCACGCATACGCGCACACACTATATATCCATCGGCCTTTCTCTCTCACAAATTCTCACCCTCTCTCCTGAAAGTGTCTCACGCACACACACACTCCATATATCTCCCTCTCTCTCTTACTACTATCTACGACTCTTTTCACTAATCTCAGTCACAAGCACTATTTCTCTCACATGCATGCGCACGCATGGTCTCCGCCGCCCCCCTCTGTACATATCTCTGCCTCGTGTCTCCCGCACGCACACTCTCTTTAGTCCTCTCTCGCACGCATTGTCTCCACCTCTCTTACTAGTTGACAGATATGATTCCATCAGATCATTCGGTATGATATCCCTGACGGTTAAAGTGGATGGTGATAAGAGGCAAAGATTTTCCCAAGTCGGGGCCCTTGCGATCGAGGAAATACCCTACTCATGGTCGTGTATACTTTGATTGGGGTGTGTACAAAGTACATGTCAATACCAAGGGATTGTGTGTATATATACTATCGACGAACAAGGCCCCCGGCCTATATAACATACCCGGGGCCTAGGGTTACAAATCGTAGTCCGCTTCGTCAGTGGAGATAGAGTCTTCCACGGCTCTGGTATCTTCGTCTTGTACGTCAAGTCAGTCTTCGTATAACGCATCTCGGGCCGCCTATGTAGCGTAGGATGGAACCGACCCAGGGGTCCTCACCTCAACCCACCAGACCAACCACACCTCGCACACTCTCTACCCCCATAGGTCTCACTATATTCTGACACCCACACATACCAACACACACACACACACACTATTTCTGCTCATGCCTCTCTCCCCTTTTCCTCTGCATACACAAACTCACCATCTCTCGTTGAGACATCCTATTCGCCTCTGTCTCTCTCTCTCTCTCCCTCTCTCTCTCTCTCTCTCTCATCTCTCGTGCTTTCTCTTTCTCCCATCGCACCCCCCTTGTATCCACGCCTCTCTCGAATACGTACACATACCCTTTCCAGGCCCTCCAAAATACGTCAACCACACATTCACGCATGTTACATCTCATTATCATGTGCTCCCAATGATCTAAAAAAGGCATCCGTTCACTTTTACTATGCATACAAGATTTGTTTTGAATTGAAACTACACAGATTGTGACAAAACAAATATTTAAGAAAATCTACATATACAATACTACAAAGTTATATATGAAAGTTAATTGCATGGTGCATCCAATGATAGTTGTTCCGTATTGTGAATGTTTACATTTTTATCCTATAAAATTAGTCACAATAAAGAGAACGAAGGGCATCTCTCTCTCTCACTCTCTCCATCGCACACCCCCTCTCTTTACGCCCTTTTCACGTACGCACACAAACTATCTCTCGGCCCTCTAAAAGTACGCCCCCGTACACATTTACGCGTGACGGTCATTGTATTTCAAGTGAAAGCGCAATACGGTCTCTAGATTTAGAATGCGCTCATTACGGTCAACATATACATTTTCTGGTGATTATATGGTCACTAACTCACCGTACAGCTCTGTATTTTGATGGTGACACTGACGGTCATTGTATTTGAAACGAAAGCACGATACGGCCAGCATATACATTTTTTGGTGATTATACAATCACTGGCTCACCGTACAGCTACGTATTTTGTTGATGACACGATCAATTGACCAGTCAAACAGTCCACGTGGCGCAACTAGTGTTGCATCAGAAGCGCACATTATCTCCCTAACATAGGGCCCACCTATCAGCGGGTATAAGAAAGAAACAAATGGTAATAAATTAGTGCTCGGTGGGGATTCGAAATCGAGACCTCAGGTTGGTAGCCCGCGCGCGATAACCACAACGGACAAGGTTGCCTAGTGATGATATGCTGAGCCGGCCTTTTAATACACAGGAGCTACTGTGGTGAATACACACACATCACACATGCGGACAAACACGCATGCAACGCCCGCATGCATGCATGCAATACTCACACGTACACATGTACACATGCACGCACGCAACACTCACACGAACACACGCACGCATGCATGCACACAGCACAAGACGCAACACACACGCTCACGCTCAAGTGCTCAACCTACACGTGCATGCACACATATGCACAGCCAGGGTGGTTCGCGCGCAAGGGTCAGTTCCGCGGGGTTGCAGGTTCGACCCCTCATGCGCCTGCCTAAATTTTTGTTTACCAACTGATAGGTGGGACCCGCAAGTCACGTGGCCAGTTTGACCAGTCGACAGAGTGCCACGTAGACTTTTTGATCGGTCAACTGAGTGCAATTTGTAATTATGATTTTCACATCCGTATTGGGTCGGCGGGTTTCGGATGTTTAGTCCCACCTCACCGCGTGATGAGTTGGTCGACCGGCTCAAATAGCCGGGTCGTTCAAAAGCGATAAGCTGCAGTCATCATTGCACCCTTTGTTAAGGACATGAATTGTTAATAGTATTAATCTTCTCTGTGATATAAAGGCTGCTTGTAGTGGTTAGTATCATAACTATTATTCCTAAATATGCTTATTATGATAGGGTATCATGATATGATACTCAATCCTCTCTTTCTTCATTTAGTTATATGCCACCTCAGCATTGCTGCAGGTGGTACCACTATGTGCTGGAGCGGGGTGCTCGGTCACAAGCATTCAAGTCTACCGCACACGCCACCAGACAACCACATGCGGTTGGCGCGCCGTCCGGTGCGTGACAAATATTTGCAAAATTTCCGATTTGGCACAAAAACCTCAGCCTCTGCATTTCGCCAAAAAATACAAACTGAGCCGCTGCGTTAACTTCCTGCCCCACCCCGCCCAGCACATTCAAATCCCTCATTTGCCGCGAAATTTTGCCGTGTGTTATTGTTTTCAGGGATATTTTGCTGTGTGTAAACAAATTTAAATATCAACGAATAATCGGTGTCCGGGGTATTTTGCCGGGACACGGTTGAATGGGCTCATATTAGTTTGTACTAGCACTAGTGTAGAGTAGTAGGAGCAGGAGTAGTACAGTGGTAGTAGAGTACAAACCAGTACGAGTCCCATCGAACACCAATTTTCTTGGAGTCCGTGCTACAGCTAGCACTTCTCCCTCCTCGTTCCACTAAACTCAGCCGACGCGCGGCGTGCAGGGTGAGGGTTTGCCGATAGTCGGTTTGCTCAACAACGGTCCCAGATGTCAGTGAAAATGCAAGACAACACGCGTTCCCTAGCTTGGGCGGCATGCCGGACCGACCGTGTGGAGGTGCGACGCGAATGCGGCAGGCTTTTCATTTTGAACTCGTAAATTGTAACATTTGGTTCTGCTCCTTGGAGCGACGATAGACACAAATAATGCTTAAAAACGCTAGGGCAGGGCTTTTTCCGCGCGATAAGAGGGGGAGTTTGCCAGCTTGGCCAATCGTTGGTTTGCTCACATGCAGTCCCACATGTTACTGATATGCCTTGGTAATGGGCGTTGAGCGGCGGGCCGGAACATATGGTTACTTCAATTATTCATGTTGCATGTACATTAAAATTGCATTGAAATGTACTCAACAACATGCGGGCTAGTACCATCTAGTGATCTGAAAGGGCCCACTTCAAAAAGAAAAAAAGGTGATTCGGTGCCCAGGCTCATCTCCACCCGGTCGGAAAAAAATCTCAATTTTTTTTAAAAAAATCATAAGATTCCAGTTTTTTTTGCATGGTAGAAAATTTGATGCGTGAGGTCTGCTCCAATTTTCAAGTCGTTCGGACATCTGAGCAGCTCTCGGCAAAAAAAAGACAAATCGGGTCAGAACAGTGCATGAACAATAAACCTTTTTTACAAACCCTGAATTTGTCTTTTTTGCCGAGAGCTGCTCAGATGTCCAAATGATTTGAAAATTGGAGCGGACCTCACGCATCATATTAACTACCACGCAAAAAAGAATTGGAATTTTTTGAATTTTTCTAGTAATTGTTTTGATTTTTTCTTCAGCGCGGGTGCAGATGAGCCTGGGCTCAGAAGTGGATTATCGCCCACTACATTCAAGCATTTCACATCGTTCTCTCGCTCTCTTTGTCAAACCGACTATGCTAAACTCCCCTGCCTACTGCGCCGGAAAAGACCCGCCCTCGCTTTTTTAATCGGGTTTTGTATCGATGGATCGCGCGAAGCAGCAAAATCAAGTGTTACAAGACTACTACTACATACTACTATAGTACATTGGGCTGCCGTGTCTTGTACTCCTCCGTCGTAAGAGTGGAGACGCTCGCTTTCATAAATGTTCTACTTCCGTTCGCCAACATGTGGGACATCTAGCATCCGGGTCCACGTGCCATGCTCCAAATAACAGTGCAGAATAGCAGGGGGACGCACCCCGGTCGTGGCGCCGCAGTAATACTAATGAGCAATGAGGCGTCAAATCACAAAGCCGCACCTTTCCAACCATCATTTCACTCTTCGATGAATCCGCTTCTCCATCATCTTCTTCAAGAAAACCACGTGTTACTTCTGCCGTTGTTCTGATTTTTCATGAGGGACGCGCATCGGCTTGGTACATCACTGACACGTGTGGCCGCATGTTAGGCAAAAGCACCTCCTTTTTACTAATCTGGATATCTACTTTTAGATCAATATAATTGAGATTTTTATATATCGCACCAAGAAGCAAAACCAAGTACGCTTTACAGTTCAAAACAAAATGGCGGCACACTTCCAGCACGGCTGTCGCATTCGCATCGCAAGTCCGCGGGGTCAATCCGCATACGAAATGGCGAACACTAACAGCACGCTTTCGCCGACATGTGGGACATCCACCATCTTGGTCCACGTGCCATGCACCAAAGTTCGGAGCAGCGGGGGGAGGCACCCCGGTCGTAGCGCCGCAGTACTAGTAAATGAGCAATGAGGCATCAAATCACAAAGCCCCACCTTGCCCGCAGTAAGCTGGACAGAGCAGGGGAGTACAAAAAAAATGTGGACGCAGCTTCGACCCAAAGGCAGAGACGCGTGGGTCCCGCATTTTGATATACCCGCGGCCTCCTTTGGTTCACAGGGTAGGAATATGAAAGTTGTAGGAAAAGAGATGACGTACGACCTCCTTTGGTTTGTAGGAATTTCGTAGTATAGGATTTTCAAAGAAAAAATTCCTATGGAGCTCTGTGGTTTGTAGGAATGGATTCCTCATCCTATGTACGATAGGAACCAGTCCTTCACATTTTCAAGGAAAAAACCATTACCCTAGACTCAATGGAAAAATTCCTATCCTATGCATCAAATGACATTTCTTTCTCTATAGGAATTGAGATGCATGTCATCTCACTTCCTATGTTTTTTCTATTCCCATGATATTCCTATCCTATGAACCAGAGGAGGCCGACATGTATCTCAAATCCTATGAATAGGGATAGGAAAAGAGATGTCATTTGGTTCACATCATATGAATTTTTCCATGGAGTCTTAATGTTTATTTTCCTCTGAAATGTGGAGTATAGGAATCCATTCCTATGAACCAAATGGCTCTAAAGGAAAATTCCTATAAAAATCCGATCATATAGAATTCCTATAATATTCCTCCACACCAAAGGAGGCTTGAAATTGCTGTAGGTGATACGGTGGTCTTCCTTTGCCGAGTGTCGGCTAACGGAGACTCGGCTCACAAACTTGGCGAAGTGTGGCACTTGGCAATAGAGCAGTGCCACGCGTCGAGTCCTTACTCGATGGGACATTGCTGAGTTTAGAACTCAGGAAAATATTTGCCCGGTTCTTATAATGAAGGAACACACTATATTTCATCTCTCTACTGATCCCGATCATTCTTTCTCTCTCCTTAGTTAGAGGACTCAATCCTACTATGTCTCTCGCTCTCTCTCACAACACACACACACACATATGGCCCCTCTTTATCGAAGACACACTCGTACATTCCTCCCCCATCTCTATAGATATCTCTCGATGATGAATGAAATGATATATGCTGGGTTTTCTATATGTGCATGTTCTTCTACGAAAACTCGGTAAAAGTTCGTGAGGTTTGAATTTTGAATAAAGCTATATGCACAATATTTTGGAATGGACGGAGCATACGACAGTTGCGAATGCTCATGTGGAAATTTTATGTGTCGGAGGAGTGGCTGTTCTGTCAAATGCCATGGCAAAATTGCCACCGTCAGATGCAGATCTTACGGTTCTTTGGGCGTTCGCCAGGAAACGGCTTGTGGAACGTTTGCTAGATATGATTTATGGACACACGCATTGCATTGCCACATTAACCTTCCCTCTCACGCACGCACGCACGCACCGCACGACTCTCCCAAGATTTCTCGCGCACACCATCTATCTGTACTCTGTAGGTAGACGTGACACACATATATGTGCTCTTCACACCCTTCCCTAAGAACTTCTAAAAAATAAAAGACGTCACACTTTTTTTTTGTAACTCAGACGTCACACACTTATACATCTTACTCCAGGTGGAGTACGTAGCACACGAAGAGAAGCGGCGCACACACGCATCAGTTCTCTAACACCCACGCGTGGGTACACGTACGAGCGCATTTGTTTACAAACAGGCATCCCAAGTGACAATTTGACTCGTGCAGTTTTCAACTTCATGGAGGGTCAGGGACCACACGTGTCATAGTGCGACCTGGACGCGGTGGCGTGTTATTGATTGAGTTTTTTTACTGGAACGTTAAATGAAAATAGTGGTTCGCGCGTATTCATTTTAAAAATGATTGCTACAAGAAAATCACTCCACTATATATATAAGCAGGAGCTTCAGCGCTTGCTTTACTAGGGTTGCTCTCATTCACTCTCTCATCCTCTCTAGATCTAAACAAGACAGCGGCGGCCACACCCTCTCTCTGCTCACCGCTGGTCACAGTTCTGGCCGGATCCCCTCCGCCGGTGAAGCGGAGAAGGTGCAGCGTTCACGCGGTCGTCGGCGGCGAGGGAGGAGACCCACAGCTGCCGGCGCGTCCCGATCGGCGGCCCGTGCCGTTCTGTCCGACACAGCGCCGTCTCGGGAGGGCCTCCGACCCCTTCTTCCTCCCTGTCGTATTGTGGGCAGATCCGGCCTCCCGCCGCCCTCCTAGCCACATCCGAACGACCCTCAGGTATAACTTCCTTCGAAACCGGCCTTGCTCTACTGCCCCAGCTCACCATGTGGCTGCATGTGCATCTTTTCTACTTCCTTCGGCTGTTCCAAAGCCACCTAAATTTTTACTATTATTAGAGGTAAACCTACTTCATGCAGTCGAATCTAGGACTTTGTTCAAAAGGGAAGAAAGGGGGGAAAGTTGTAGCATGAATCTAGGACTTGGTTCAAAGAGGAAAGAAAAGGGGGAAAGTAGTAGAGACTGGCTACCCAACCGGTTTCTTGGTTGAATAGGGGAAGAAAGTGGGGTGGATAGCGAAGCGTGGGGGGAAGTACTAGTAAGATACTGGCCAGACCGGTCTCTTGGTCGAAAAAGGGAAGAAAGTGAGGGGGTGTTGGGGGGACAACGCAACTGAGAACGAGCAGGTCTAGATTTCCTGTGCTCACATAGGAAAAGGTCGCCGAGGAGATAAAAAATTGGACAAATGCAGACATGCTGCCTGAATGTTTGCCGCTCTCGGCAACCAGATCTGCTTCACCACTTTATGCCCCTGCTGTCTCCTTGCCGTTATCGCTACCGTTTATCTAATATCAGAGGAAAAATGAAGCAATGCCACTGTTAGCCTAATGTCACTTCTAAGTAATGCTGCTGTCAGTCTAGTGCCATCGATAAATTGAAGCAATGACACCACCATTTTATGAAGTGCTTCTGTCTTGCTTTATTTCCCATGAATTCTGTTTTGCCTGTTACACTTAAATCTCACACCGCTAACATTGCTTCATTCCATTGGAACTGCACAAATTTGATTGCATCGTGCACGGAGCTACTGACCATGTGCTACTCTCATGATAGTAATACTAGTGCTGTTGTTCTGCATGTTAATCTAGTGCCAGTGTTGATGTGATGTGATGCTACTTCTTACTTAATGACACTTTTTCATACTGTCATTGTAATGCCATTCATAACACAAGAGATGCTGTTGTTAATCATATGCCACTGCAAATAACTGCCACTCCTTAAATAACCATATTACATATTTGTGCAAACAGGGATGTCTATCTCCATATCGTTTCTATTTGTGCAATCATAAGCACACACCTCAATTTTAATAGAACTGCACAAAATCAGATGGCTGTTCCTACCTGCCGTCCTCTAGCCACCCGTATTCCAGGTATTCCTACATTCATAACTAGCTAGAATGACCAACGCAAGCTAAAAGAATCTGATTCGTACGTGGACTTCCTGATTGCAGTGCAGGAACGAGCCTGTCATGTGTGGCAGAGAAAACAAGCAGTGCGTCCGCGCCGTGACCTACACTCACTCCCAATTTAAGGACGGCCCGAGGACGAGCTTGCACGGCTGCACAGAGGTTTTGGGGTCAGGTGCGCGTAAAAGAGGCATTGCGGTCTGCTTATTTCTGCAAATAGCGGTGCTTAAATTTAGTGGAACTGCACAAGAAGTTCAGATGGTCAATCCACTTCAAGGTTCAGTTCAATATTCCAATTGAGAACACAATTATAATTTGTTATTCTGGAACGAGAGAACCTAACCCTGGATGGTGGCAACAAGAAAAACCAGAGTGAACCCCAGGAAATTAAAGCTTGCCTAGGGAGGCCCTTTGCTCAGAGAAGCCTGGCTTGATTTTTCCTGATTTGTAAACCTTCTCACAACTTTGTCTTTTGCTGTCAACTTCTAAAAGAGATGTTATGTTCTATGAATCATTGAGATGTATAAAAAAGTTGAACCTATGCTTTTGAAGTATTTTATGCAGCCGAATTTATTGTGAATGTTTAACATGAATGCTGGAGTAGCGTGTTAACATTTGGAATCTATATTGTGGCCTCAATTAACCGCATGAACCACTGTAACTAGATATGTAGTTGCTTATATGTCAGACAGCAGAGTATGAGTGTGAGCTGGTCGATCTAGTGTTGAAGCGATCTGCGCCAATGTGCCGTGTTTGCACCAACTGTGCTTACAAGTGGGGTAGCACCAACAGTGCATTACCTACACTATGTATACGTCGGCGCACCAAGAGTTGTCAAACAAGTATTTCATCAAACACACACCGCTCGTTTGATAAACAGTGGCAACTTATGTCTTACAATGCCATATTACATGAAAGAACTCGTGAGGATGCATCTGTTTTGGCAACACTTACGAGGGTTCTCACATGATTCACAGGCACACAAAAGTAGCAGCAGTTCCCATAGGGGGATTCAAACAGAGTACTACCCCAAGAGGGCTTGATAATACGCAAGGTTCGGGTAATTAAACACAATTCAAGCTACTTTGAAACACTAACTGGGCCAACTATTTCATGCCATCTATCTAATTGGGGATGGACACAAGACGAACCTTGCCATGAACATCCTCGAGGACGTCCGGCAGCAGCTCAATCCTGTCAACCTTCTTGAAGATAACCTTGTGGCCATTCCACTCATAAACTTGTTTGTCGAGGCATGCCACGTCATCTTCATGGATAAGCTTGACAAGAACATTATGCCTCACAAACGAAGGAGTAGCTGTGAACTTGTTATGCTTCAGTACACCCTGAACATTATGCCATTCAATAGATTTTTCTGGACATTTTATTGGATCGTGAGATGATTGGGTGGTAGGGTGTGTTTGGCTAATAGATTGCATTGGGAATATATTGTTCTTCATTGCCTAATGTTCTTGTTGCCGATAATAGGGCCTGTAGATAGCAAGTTATTTACCTAGTGGTTACTTATGCTTATTGTGTCTCACGCTGAAAAAGAAAATGCACAATGAGCTTGTTTGACTTTTTTGATGCTTATATTATACTTTATCAGGGCAGTGCTATTTCCTGTGATCCTTCCTATCATTTGCTAGTGTGATGCTTAAAGATGACAAATTTTAAAACCCAAACTATTGTAAATAAGCGTTCTGCATCTTGAGGATTAATTATTCATGATATGTGAATAGTGTAGTTGATCATCACTGTTGCTAAGTGCCATTGCATGATATGATATAAGTATGAGCACTTAACCATTGTACAGCTGTTTGCATATTTTGTTTTGTATTTTTTTAGAAATGATGATAGTTTGCACAAGATGTACACATGTTAATTTTTGTTGACTTGAATCTATTATGCCCTTGATTTTTTGCTTAGCTTGACCCAGAACAGCAGCATACTTGATGCTTACTGACCCCCATCTCGCTCTTGCTCTCGCAGACCCGAAGGAGCCCGTATGCAAGGCACCTCCTCTCCGGTGGTGAGAGCGTCCAGGGGTCATGGGTGCGGCTAATGTCCATTTCTGTGGCCATGCCTGCCGATGCCCTCTCTTCAAGGGCACAGCCAGGAAGACGCTCAACAAGCAGATCGTCGTCCTCTCCAGGCGGAGGGGACAGCTTAAGCGATAGTAAGTTTCTAGTATTCTCTACCGTGTTGATGTGGCTTGTTTACCTCATCCTTGTTACACTTGATTGCATTATATGATTTCTACTCGACGGATCTAATAGAGATGGTTCATTCAAAGTAGTACAGTATATGATTCCTGTTTTGTTATAGTTTGTTTGTCCCAGTCCTCTGTTTCATGGCTGCTATGTTCGCTTTCCTCATCGCATTGCACATTTATTTTTGGTACTGGAAATGCGACAGTATTCGGGCAATTTCAGTTCCTTCGCAGTCCAGCGGGCATTGCTTTGTCGTTGGACACTGGTAATTAAGAGAGAGCGTTGTATGCTCTCTGATTATTTGTCTAGTGATTGCCTGAAGCATCTATCTTCCTAGCTTTCAGAATGGAGAAACTTGTGTCATTTCATATATGATCTGAATGAAATGTTTAGGACTTGCGGCAGTGGATTTATCTGATACTGTATACTGTACTAAAGAAACAACATATGCGCTCCTGAAACGTACTATGTTCTTCTCTGCTCCATGTTCCCATTTAAGCTACGTGCCCGATTTAAATTTCAACAATGGTTTGTTTTGCATGCTTACCTGTTTAGTAAACCTGGTGCCATGCTTATTTCATCTAGCTAATGGTAACTTGCAAAAAAAAATTGTAATTGCCAAGGATGATTTGTTCTGCTTGCCTGCTACAAAGTTTTCAAATAACTACTATTTAATTAGTAGCATGTAGACTGGATTATTATTTAGTCAACATTCTATTCCAGAGATATATACAAAAGAATGTGCTGTCCAGCCCATGTAGTAATCACTACTAGTCTGTGTTCAGCAAACAGTGCACCGTAGCTAGCCACGCGTGCCAGCCGTCGCACGAGACATGGGTGTGCGTCGTGTGCAGTATAGATTTTCCCATCTTTCTTTCAAAATGTCAGGTGTTGTATTAGTATTACGATGTTAGCTTCTTAAATTGCTGCTACTAGGACATCTATTCTTGAATAGTTTGTTTATAAAGTTTCCTAGTCATTCAGAACCAACTGCAATATATTGATGGACATAGTACTCTGCTCATGTATACATCTTTCTTTAAATATCAGGCTGACATGGAAAGTGCTATGGAACAAGAGGTACCAGAAGGTGGAGAACCAAAGAGTGATGCTGTTGTTGTTGCTGACATTCTCACTAAAGAATGTCCCTCCAGCACATTCCTTAACTGGTTGTGTTGTTTTGGTTGGTGCCATCTTATGTTACTGGTTACTAGTGCACAATATGGACATGTGCCATCTTATGAACATGGGGTAATGATACTAAGCTACTGGTTGTGTTATTTTGGTTGGTACATCTTATGAACCTGTGGTGTAATGAAATCCTGGAGAATTATATTATTATTATTATCATTATATTCTCCTGGGCTAGACCTAAAATACTAAATTGTGTGAGTGGGCTGGACTGTTTCAAGGCCCAATATAGTTTTTTTTGACAGAAAAAATATTCAATATGTTTTTGTTGGGTAGAGAAAAGGGCTGGCCCAATTATTGATGGATTGAATAAATGTGCTGCACGCCTTAGCCCAAGAACTAACATTAACAGGCTGATTTGTTGGGCTTGGCCCATGCTTGTGGCCCAAAAGTAAATCTAAAAGTGGGCTGAATTATTGGGCTCGGCCCACTAAAACAACTGATTTAGACGGATCCTACATGGCATCCACGTCATCATTTTTGCCACGTCATCGCATGTGCCATGTGGACATTGCCACGTTGGCTCGGCCACATCAGATCCTACGTGGTCTAGGCTCTTAGTAATGACCATAATTTTGGTCGTAGATTTTACGACCAAAATTTTGGTCATGGGCGGCCATGACAAAAATTCCAGAAAAGGTCATGTTTGTTCGTTCTTGACGGCCAACTGTTGACCTTCTGAATTTGGTCAAAAAAGGTCAATAAACGACAACAATGATTAATCAACGACCAAAATGGGGAGTCATAATTGACCGTATTTCTTGTAGTGGTGGGAGTAGATAGTTAAGTTGGCTATGATGGTTGTCAACGTGGAAGTTCAGTACTCTATCTTTGAATCAGACCTGCTACTTTGCTCTGAATGTTGAACTTTCCGATTGAACTTTTGGAATGGGTTGTTATTTTTTTAAATGGGCTGTATTTTTCCGCCACGGATTCAGAGGCTGACTTGTGGGCCTACTAGGTTGACGTGTACACAAGGCTTTGTCAACTTAGTCAACAAACGATTGTGGTAGCCTAAGCCGTTGGATGTCAATCCAACGTCTGTCGTGCTTTTTCAATCTCTTGTCTTCTTCCTCCAGGCTCCAGCCGCCCAAACCAAACCAACACCGGCGGGATCGCCTGCTCCCGCCTTCCGCGGTTTGCTGCGCAGCCGCACACGTATCGCTGTCCAACCGTACCCTAACCGGTGCCAGGCCATCCCTCTACAGCCCCCCCACCTTCTGTTATTCTCCGGCGACGGCATCCCCACCCCGCACCAAGCCTCGTACTCCCTTCCGCTTTCGACCACACTGCCGCATCTTCCACGGCTCCTTTTTGTTCCCGTCCGAGGCCTCGCCGTCGTCCTCCGCTTTGGTTCCCTCGCCGCGGCACCATCTTCTGGCGTTGTCAACATGGTCAACAACCGAGAGGAATCAGGAGATGATTGTACGTGGAGAGGATGACAGTAGGGACCCACTAGGGCCATGGCAATACGCAAGCAAGTGCCTCCTTATTACAAGCCAAAAAAAATGCTTCCTCCTAATGGCTTCCTGACATCTTTGTCCCACCACATTGTCAACGTAGTCAATAAACGAGAGAATTGCACAATGAGCGACTGTCAACAAACGACAGGAATCGGTGAGGACTGTACGTGGAGGGGATGACAGTAGGGACCCCTAGGTCCATAGCCGTACGTAAGCAAGTTCCTCCTTATTAAATGAAAAAAATGCTTCCTCCTAATGGTTTGCTGACATTCGGGACCTACAACATTGTCAATGTAGTCAATAAATGAAAAAATTGCACAAGCAGCGGCTGACACCTCGGACCTAGTTTCTCGAGCGGTTTTTGTTGTTGTTGTTGAGACGGAGCAGGGTATCAACTGGGCTGTGCGGTGTCTGTGGCCCGTCTAGCCCAGGCTTTATTTACAACATGACGATCCCAACTTTTTTTTTGTCTGTGAAAATGACTAGCGCACCTTTTTTCGTACAATACCCTACACAGACCGATTTCCTTTTTCCCTGCCCTGCTGGGCTGCAAATCTTTCAAGACGACGATGGATACATTAGGCCTGGCCATAAAAAAAGGCTGTAAATTTTATGAGTAATATGAAATGGGGTGTAAATATATAAAAAACACATCAAATGGGAAATTAGTTTCAAATTGTGAATTTTATTTTATTTTTTGATATTTCATATTTCATTGGATTTTAACATAATTTAAATATATTTTAAAATTTATTTTTATTGGGCTCAAAATTTTGGGATTAAAAATAGTTCGAAATTTTCAATGACCAGTCTTTTATTTTCCCTTTATTTTATGTTTACCACATGACCAGCCCAGTTTTATTTTCTTTCTTGAAATGGCTAGCCCAGTTCTAATTTTTTTTTGCACAATACCCAACCGGGCCTACTTGCTTTTCTCAGCACTGTTGGGCTTCAAATCTTTCAAGACGAGGAGGGATGCATTCGGCTTGCCCACAAAATGGCCTATTTCCCTAAAAAAGAAAATGGCCTACAAGCAATAAGAAATGGGCGGTAAATTTTTAAAAACACAACAAACCGGTAATTAGTTTATAATTTCGTTTCATCCAGATTTTGAAATTTTAAATTTCATTGCGTTTTTCTGCGGTGAAAATATCATTGGATTATAAATTAATATAATTTTATTTTTCAATTAGTCTGAATCAGCCTCGAAACATCGGGATTAAAAATAGTTCGAAGCCCACCAAAATATGCAAAATTTCATTGAAATTTTTAACCGTGGCCAGAATATTGGCTGTAATGCTAACAAAAAGAATATGTGCTGCAAAAAATTCCTTAAGCATGAGCAAATGGGCTGTAATTAATTAAAAATAATAGCAAATGTGCTGTATGATGTATGCCACAGATTTGGAGGCTGACTTGGGCATACTAAGTTGACGCGTACGCAGGGCTTTGTCAACTTAGTCAACAAACGAGTCTAGCAGCAGTGACCGTTGGATGTTAATCCAATGGCCGTGCCACTTCTTCAATCTCTGATATCCTTGCTCCAGCTGCCCAAACCAGCGCCGGCGGGACCGCCTGCTCCCGCCTCCCGTGATCGGCTGTGCTGCTGCGCAGGCCTCACCGCCCCACCCTACTCCCATCGCTGGCCAGGCCATCCCACTACTCACCCACACCTCCTGTTATTCTCCGGCGACGGCAGCCTCACACCGCCGAACCAGTAAACCCTCGTACTCCCCTCCGCGTGCGCAACCACTGCCAAGTCTTCCTCGTCTCTGGGTCGTTCCCTTACTAGGCCTCGCTGTTTTCCACCGCCTTGGTGCTCTCAGCACGGCGTCGCCAACGCAATCAACGAACGGCAGCCATCGGAAGAGGACTGTACGCGGAGAGGCTGACAGCTGGGACCCCCGAGGTCCATGGTCGCACGCAAGGAAGTGCCTCCTTATTGCGCGCAAGAAAAATGATTCCTCCCCCTGCTAGCTGGGACCCACCTGAGTTTGAGGCTGACATGTGGGCCTCAAGTTGACGCGTACGCAGGTCTTTGTCCACTTAGTCAATAAATGATTCTAGCAGCAGTGACCGTTGGATGTTAATCCAACGGCCGTGTTGCTTCTTCAATCTTTGATCTTCTTGCTCCAGCTGCCCAAACCAGTGCCGGCGGGACAGCCTGCTCCTGCCTCCCGTGGCCGGCTGTGCTGCCGCGCAGGCCTCACCGCCCCACCCTACTCCCACCGCTGGCCAGGCCATCCTTCTACTCACCCACACCTCCTGTTATTCTCCGCCGACGACAGCCTCACACCGCAGCCGAACCAGTAAACCCTCGTACTTCCCTCCGCGTGGGCAACCACTGCCTTGTCTTCCCCAGCACCGGGTCGTTCCCTTCCTAGGCCTCGTCGTCGTCCACCGCCTTGCTGCACTCGGTACGGCGTCGTCAACGCGGTCAACGAATGACAGCCATCGAAAGAGGACTGTACGTGGAGAGGCTGACAGCTGGGACCCACGAGGTCCATGGTCGCACGCAAGGAAGTGCCTCCTTATTACGCGGAAAAAATGTTTCCTCTCCCTGACAGCTGGGACCATCAGCTACATCTTCGCACGCAAGGAAGTGCCTCCTTATTACCCGCAAAAAAATGATTCCTTCCCCTGACAGCTGGGACCTACCTGCTATATCTTCGCACGCAAGTAAGTGCCTCCTTATCCTCCCTGACAGCTGGGACCCACCCGGTCGAATCGTACGTAGCGTTGTTTGTCTGGTCGCGAACGTGTACGTACATACTGGTCGATCGGTCTCTCTGCAACGATGAAACGTGGGCGTGTAAGGAGCGGCACGTGTCGTAGTAGAGCCCCCGACGTAGCAGTTCAGGAAGCCCCGTCTAAATCCTGTGCACGTACGTACGTACAGCCACATCACAAAAAATACGGCCACGTACGTACATATACGGGCGGGGTCTCGAACGTGTACTCACGCATACGTATGGCCAGGGCTCATGTACATGGAGAGAGGCAACGGACGGCAGTAACTGCCTCCTGTTCATCGTCAGCTAACCGGCAGGGTCGGAACGGAGGAAACAGCGCCGTGTTCATCGGGAGCCAAGCGATTGGGTCGGAACACGTCATGTTCATCGGGAGCCAACCGGCTTGGACGGAACAGCCGTAACGGGGTCCTATTCATCGATTCGGGGTCTGGCGTACCGCAAAACGAAGGAAACGACCTTCTGTTCGACCGCCTACGGTCGAAACGGGGTCCTGTTCATCGGCTGGGGGTCTGGCGTACCGCAAAACGAAGGAAACGGCCTTTTGTTTAACCGCCTACGGTCGAAACGGGGTCCTATTGATCGGGAGGGCTCTGGTGTACCACAAAACGGAGGAAACAGACTTCTGTTCGAGCACCTACGGTCGAAACGGGGTCCTGTTGATCGGGAGGGCTCTGGCGTACCGCAAAACAGAGGAGACGGACTTCTACCCAACTGCCTACGGTCGAAACGGGGGTCCTGTTCATCGGGAGGGGTGTGGCATACCGCAAAACGGGACTCCACGGGCTACTGTTCATCCACGGTCGACCTCCTCCAGCCTCCACCAGCTACTGTTCATCCACCGACGACTTCCTCTAGCCTCCACCGGCTACTGTTCATCCAGCCTCCATGGGGTCCTGTTCATCCACCCCCAACCGGCTGGGGTGTGGTGGCCTCCTCTCGGGGTCCTGTTCATCCAGCGCCAACCACGTTCACACGGCCAGGGTACTGTTCATCCACAGCCAACCCACCGGCTGGGGTGGGGCGTACGAGCGGGCGGCAGCAACGGGAACTGTTCATCCACAGCCAACTAACCGGCTAGGTCAACTCACCACGTCTCGCGCAAGGGGCTCGATCGATGCATCTCGACTCGTTCTACGTATCGCGCACGCGGCAGCAACGGGCACTGTTCATCGAGAGGCAACCCAACCGGCTACGTCTTGCACCTACGGGGGCTCGACCGGGTTCAGTTAGCAGCGAAGGAATCGTTCGGGTTCAGTTAGCAGCGAAGGAATCGATCGGCTTCAGTTAGCAGCGAAGGGATCGATCGGCTTCAGTACGTAGCTAGTGCGATCGCTCGGGTTCAGTAAGCGAACGCCTCGATCGTACACACGCGCGCGTACGAGAGAAACACACAAACCACACTGCATCGCTAGGCCCCGACCACCCACCGTAACTGGGAATTCCCCAAAAATTTCCTCGGCCTCACTTCTACCATGATTTTTTACGTCATGGACGACCCAAAGAATGTCATGCGGGTGCGTCTCCGGCCCTCCCAGGACGAAAAGCCATTTTCTGTCATAGAAGTAGGAGCCCGCCACATCTATGATGATACGTGTTTTTGTCACAATTATTGTCATAGAAGTGTCACAACCATGACAGAAAAAGTTTTCGTTCGGGCCATAATGTCACGAATGTGCCTTTTTTGTAGTGAAACCCCCCCCCACCCGCCTCGTCCGCGCTTTCCATCGAACGCATGCGCCGCTTGCAGCCCCGCATTCATGCCGGCCCTGAGCATGCAGCGTCCGGCACTGATGCTGCTTCAATGCGGTCGCCGCGTCCCAAGAAACCAACTCCGACCGCTGCGCCACATTGAAACGGGCTGACCGCCCCTTTGGCTGGCCTGGCCGCGGCTATTTAAGCCGTGCGCCGGCGATGCACAGAGGCGGACTCCCCCTCTCCAAGAACCGTCCCCCTCCCCTCCTCGTCACCGAGCCCAGCGGCGATGCCGAAGTCATGGTGCTCCGGGCCGGCAGGCGGAGGCGGTGGAAGCTCTTCGTCTGGTGGTTCTTGGCGTCGCTGCCCTCGTTCTCCGGGCCCTTCGACATCCACGGCGCCCGGTTCCTCCGGCAAGAAGGAGACCGTCGTCTCCTCTGGCGGGTCAAGGACGAGCCGGCCTCGCCCTAGCGCAACCGCGACGTCCAGATCGGACGCCGCGTCAAGGACGAGCCGTCGTCGCCCTCGCTCAGCAGCGGCGTCCAGATCGGACATCGGGTCAAGGATGAGCCGGCGTCCTCGCCGCACAGCCGGTACGCCCGCATTAACGGGTCCTCGTCGCCGCCACGCTGCCACCGCCGCCCAGTCAAGGAGGGCCTGCCGCCAGCGATCACGAAGGCGCGGGGTCGCCTCCTCCACTACCTCGAAGGAGGCAGTTACGGCAGTGCCTCGGGCTCGAGGGCCGTCATATCCAAGCGGAGCGCGCGGCGAGGTACGACCGGCGCAGTGCCGGTCGCCGGTCCGTGTTCGCCAAGAGCGACGTGGCGCCGAAATGGGTCCGCAACAACCCTGACCTCGCCACCGCGTGGGCGCTCGACCGCTCCGCCACCACCGTGGCGATGGCCGCTAGGCGGCGTCGTCGCCTTGATGGCGAGCTCGCCAAGATCGGCAAGGAGTGGTTGCTTAGCGACTGCTCCACCAACGCTGGTAGCGGCAAGGCCGACGCCAGGACTCCGAAGGTTACATCGGCAGTGGCCGCGGCGGCCCTCCGCACTGCGCAGCAGGAGGTGGAGTGGTTCCTCCACGAGCGGCAGGCAACCGCTGGACAAGGCGGCCGCGGCCCCACAATGCCGTTCCGCCGTACGACGACGGCACGGACAGCGACGGCGGGACAGCAGGGCAGGGCGGCCACGCGTACGAGATGGTCGTTTGGTATAGGGTTTAGGTTTTTTTCTAGCTGTTTAGTTAAACGGTCGAAATATCGACCTTTTTATGTAAGTTATAACCAAATTTGAATGAAATCCGCCGTGTTTTCACAAATTTTGTCCGGTTAGATCATACAGTGGTTGAAATGTATGCGGACAATGTTGGATGGTCACCTCACGCATCAGTGTCCGTGACTGGTCCCTGTCCATGAACGGATGCCGGAGCAAATTTGCGTGTCAGCATTGGAGATGTCCGAATGAGTCCATACGCCCCAACGATTAGGGAAGCCGACTTATGAAAGAAGCCGGGGAGAACTTATTTTTAAGCTGTCAAAAAAAAATCTGGTTCATCATTTAATGCGTTGAATAGGAGCGCTCAGAAAACAGTCCAAACCCTGATCACCACTCATGTCATGGTCGATGAATATTGCTGCTCCATGTAAACGAAGGCGTCGATTATGATTTTTTGCCCAAAATGACCACCCGCCCAACGGAATTGCTAGAAAAGACCCCCTCCGGATGAAATTGGCAAAAAAAGACCCACTCGGCCGTGGCGGCAAGTGCGCCAGCCGACACGTGGCACCTGCCGCCACACCGGTAGGCGGCAGCACTGTTCATGGCACTGTTTACGCGGGGGGGACGGTTTTCGATAGTAGAACGGCAACGGACGCGAGTGAACAGTGCTGCCGGCTCCCGGTGTGGCGACAGCACTGTTCATACGGGATGAACAGTAATTTTCAAAAAAAAAAATAGCAGAAAAATTCAAAAAAATCTGAAAAAATTTTGGCAGCAAAGACGATCAAGTGTTCTAAGTGGGTGCAAAATTTCAGATTTTTTTGAATTTTTCTGCTATTTTTTTATATTTTTTGAAATTACTGTTCGTCTTGCATGAACAGTGCCGACGCCACACCGGGAGGCGTCGGCACTGTTCACTTGCGTCCCGTTGCCGTTCTACAGCGTAAAACTGTCCCCCCGTGTGAACAGTGCTGCTGCCTGCCGGTGTGGCGGCAGGTGCCACGTGTCGGCTGGCGCGCCTGCCGCCACGGCCAAGGGGGTCTTTTTTGTCAATTTCATCTGGAAGGGATCTTTTCTAGCAATTCCGTTGTGGTCCTTTTGGACAAAAACTCGTCGATTATTGGTTGTCGTCGTCGTCTCGTTGATGGGTCCTGGTCACCTTTTGTATGGGTATGGGTATGGACCAGTCAAGTAGAGGACAGAAGTTCCCAAGAAGAAAAGTATAGTGGACAAAGGACACTGCAGCCATTATGCCATCGACTCGTATCACATCAGAGCTGTGTTAACGTGTTGCCGTTTCGCCTCCCATGATGCTACGGCCTCAACCAAAACGACAAAGGATGCAAGAATGCTAGCTAGCTGCTGCTGCTGCTGTATATTTTCTCCGTCTTTGACATGATTAAATTAGATCGATCGTGTCTAGTCATTAACTGATATATAGACCGGCGAGAAGGCAAGATCCATCGGTGGAGTATCTTATGCGTTGTGTCGGTACTAACATCTTAAGCTTTCTATAAAAAGCTTGGCAGATCACCTTTCTTTAAAAGGATAGGAGGTATCTAGTGGTCTAGCTAAGTGGGGACACTAGTAGGATCTACACCGTCAGGTCTCTCTGTTGTACGTGCTTGCTTCTTTTTTTGTGTGCTCTTGGTGATGTACATACACAAACAAATCCCCTTAATTTGTGAGTGTAGTTGATGTTACTGCTGCAAAAGCGGGGAATGCATCCCCTGGTTATCCAACGGCCCTCAGCACTCAAGATTCGTGTCGGTGCATTTTGCATTTCTAACCCTACATCTGTGACACTCATATAACCTTCAAAGTGTATCATGGACATCATCAAGAACCCACACGAGACATCACCTTCTCTCTCACCCATTGCCTCCCGTGTGTCCAATAATACGAGAAGAGGCACGCCCACAACACCCTAGTGGCAAATTAGGTCCGTCGCTAAATCTTTGTCCACCAGCCCAGAGGCATCATCACCGGACTCATTGGCCGCTTTGACATCCTCTCCCTCTCCAGGCTCCCTTTGCTAGACCTTTGTTGAATAATTTAATAAAGATGGTTGTGTGCATCTTTTGATGCAGAGGCCGGGGGTTTGAACCTACTTTTCTCAAAAAAAATCTCCCTTTGCTACTACCTACGTCCGCCATGGCTCACAGTCTATGTCTCATATGCCAGGGCAAGGTCGTGGGTGGCGTTGTCTCCAACGCGCTTGTGGCCTTCCGCGTTCATCTGACCGCCTCCTACGACTACGATAATGCAATGTAAAAACCATACAAGTATGTGTTTGGGACGTAGGTGATGGAGTTTTCTGTTTCTCGACTTTTCACTTCCTCTTGTTACTTAGCAAAATTTAGTTTTATAGTCGGGTTTACTCGGTTGATTCTCAGATTAATGTTTTGTTGGCTATGTGCATCCTTGATGTAAAGAACGGAGGGCTTGAACACTTCTTAGTTCTTTCAGCTTGATTATTTTCAAAACCAATAATCAAACCAAATTATTTTCCAAAAGGAAGTGTCACTTTGCTGATGTCAATAAAGGAAGAGGAAATATCACTGTTTGCGGAAAGAAGAAATTAATGTCACTATGCTCATAGCGCCGAATATATGCTAGGACAAAAGCATATATACAGTAGATGCAACGACAAACCGGTGGCCATATCTAACCATACAGGTGATCGACTTTCTGTTTCTCGACTTTTCACTTGGGTGACGGACATATAACCATAGAAGTATGTGTTGGCACAGTTTTGTGTTATCACGAGGTTTATTCCCTTGGTTCTCAGCTTGTAGTTTTTTTTGGAGAAGTTCTCAGCTTGTAGTTTTGTTGGCTGTGTGCAGCCTTGATACAGAGAGTGGAGGACTTGAACACTTTGTAGTTCTATCAGCTTGATATTTTTCAAAATTAATAATAAATGGGAATTATTTTTCAAAATGAAATGTCACTCTGCTGATTTCAAAAAGAAAGAAAGAAAGAGGAAATGTCAGTGTCCTGGGAAAGAGGAAATAATGTCACTACACAAATTAAAGTCACTATACCGGTAGCGCCAAATATATGCTAGGACAAAAGCATATACTACAGTTGATGCAACGACAACACTGGCAACACGATCCAGGGGGAAGATCACCAAAATCTGTGGCCGGCGGTCGTACGCCGACTGGTGCGGTGCCACGAGACCTGTCCCCCAAGGTTAGCAACTAGACAGACATATGCATCCTAGGTAACATGTATACATACTCAAGTCCATACCAATTAGAGCCTGTCCTACCATGAAAACTCACATATGTACCCTGCTGCTATGTTGGCTTCGTAAGCGCATGCCAGAAATGTAGTGCTCCTTGGCCTGTAACGAGGTGTGGGTTACCGGCTGGTGCAGGTTGATTGCATGTCGAAGCAACACATGCCCCAAACCAAGCATGGTGCTTGCTGTGTGGTAGCTCCTCACCGGATCAGCTGCAGCTACAGTGAGTGCCGCTTGGACCCGGCCATGGATTGGGAGTCGTTGTATATGGCTAAGGTTTTTGTGTTTGTGGCACCATATGCCATCGATTATTAATGATCCCTTGGAAGTTGAACTAAGATATATTTTTTGCTATATTGGAACTAAGATTAATAATACAACCAACTGCTGGCTATAAGATGTTGCCATATCATTTATAGCCAACACATATAGTCACTCATACAATAAGGTTAGCTATAAGATTATTACTTTTTCTCATCTTCTCTCTATCTCTTTCTTCACATTTATTGCATCTGCCTAGAAGCACACATATAACTAGGCTCTTGCATGAGAGTCCACTCCTCTTATTTTTTCATGTCTCTCTCCTCCATATAGGGAAAATTGCCATGTAAGCGGGCTATAAGCCTGCTATTATACTTGCTCTAAGATTGAAGCGGGTATTTTAGAAGAAGCTTGTAGTTGTAGGAGCCATTGCCAGATCGCTGCAACACTAAACAAAGAACGTGCACAGTAGCTAGCCAGTTATCGTTCATGGCAGGGGAAAGGAACACGACACATGCCGATAGCCTCATACTGTAACTAGTCGACGATGGTTGCGGACTGGTTTTACCATGTGCGGTAGCTGGCTCACGTACGAGGCCTACGTTCCAGCCAGAGATATGCATATGGCAACGCACACTACCGACTGACCGGGCTGCAGACCGCAGCAACACATGCATGCAACTCAGGCCACACCATGCACCAACAGGCAAATTTGACAAATTTGACCTCTGGAGGAAATCAATTCACAAACTGAACTGTCCCGAATTTTTTTTCACCTAGCTGATCATTTTGTGTGGCGCCCGACAGCTGGGTGCCACACTACACTGCGTAGCGCCTAGCTCTTAGGCGCTACACTTCTAGCCAGCGTGGCACCTCTGGGCCAGGCCCTGCCCCACACACAGCCAGTGCAGCGCCTAGCCGATAGGCGCCACACATGTGCAGTGCCTAAGAGCTAGGCGCCACACTTGTAATGTGCAGCGCCTAGCCGTTAGGCGCTGCACATTGACTCAAGGTAATCAGGCCTGCCCACCCCCATCCGAAGTAGCAGTTATCCCTCCCCTCTCCCCCTTACAGAGAGCAGCGGCGGCGGCCCTCTCCTCTCTCTCCCCCCCCCCCCCCCCAACATCCCCTCTCCAAAATTCAACAAATCTGAAGTTTTTGGCCTTGGGTTTCATCCCTAATCCCTCCTACAAGGTAAACTCCTCCGATCCCTTTCTTTTCCTCCGTAAATTCGTTCACATTTTTCACATTTATCCAAGTTTTGTTGGAACCCTTGATTTGCTTTGATTCGAATTTTATATGAAAAATTGAAATAGTGTGGTGTGATTTAGGATTTGTAGTCATTGTGGAACCCTAGATTGTTCAAGTTTTGGTGGAACCCTTGTTTTGGTTGGATTAGAAATTTGTATGTAATATTGATATAGATTTGTGTGATTAGGATTAGTAGATGATTTGTAATCATTGTGGGACCCTAATATTTATGATGGGTATTGACAATATATGGTCGCATAGTGAAACCCTAGATTGTTGAGATGAAACCATATACATGTTGAGATGCTTGTGTAGATGATTTTTGAGTTGAGTATTGTCAATGCTTTCGTTGCGTCACCCTAGCTTATTGAGTATTGTAAATAATGCTTGCATTGTGGAACCCTATATTGTGAATACATAAGATTTTTGTGATGATTGTTGACGTGCTTTCATTGTATATCTTAGATTAGTATTCAAATTTCCTTTTAGTGTTTACCGATTGTTGAGATGAATACATATGAAATAATGCTCGCGTATTAAATAATGCATAGGGAGTATGGTAGTTAGCTAATGTATGTTTATTGTTTGAAATATGTAGGATGGTTTGGCTTCTCGATGATTTCTATGACACACAACACTGGGCCTACATGATGAGGGAGAAGGAGATGGTAATTATCAATAATCATAGTAGTTGGTATTTTCAAATTTGCCTTTAGTTGAAATTGACATGCCGTAAGATTTGACATGACTTGGTTGTTTGCAGAACCTTGAACCTCTGAAGATTCGGTCTCACGGGGTCTCGGGTGGTACCATGCCCTACGATGAGCGGTACACACCGTACATCAAGGCGACAAGACTCCTCCCGTGGATTCAGTTGGTCAGCCGGTCCACGCCGAACCTCAATGCTCCACTAGTTACCTCGCTTGCTGATCGGTGGAGGCCGGAGACGCACAATTTCCATCTTCGGACCGGGGAGATGACCGTGACGCTCCAGGATGTCTCCTTGATCACCGGTCTTCCTATCGAGGGGAAGCCTCTCTGTATGAGCACCGACTTTGATGGGTGGCGCCAGCAGATGGAGGCCCTTATCGGTATGGCTCCTCCAGAGGCTCCGGTACAAGAGGGAGAGAAGAGGAAAGAAAGAGTCGCAGCCGGAGCTCCTTTCACGTGGATTGCAGCGAACTTTGCGCATTGCCCTGAGGATGCTACTGATGATGTGATCCAGACATATGCTCGTGTCTACATGTGGTACGTTATCTCGAGGACTTTGTTTGCTGACGCCACAGGAAAGAACGCTTCATGGATGTGGCTTAAGGCGTTGACCGTCTTCGACAACCAATGGAGTTGGGGTTCAGCGGCACTGGCCTACTTGTACCGACAGGTAGTTGGTTGGTTTGTTTTCACTTCATTTCTACATTACCAATGCAACCTTGCTGTTAAGTGAACCATGTTTTCTTTTATGTGCAGCTGGACAATGCTTGTTGCAGGATCTCAAGGGACGGATGTATTGGTGGTAATATGCTCCTATTTTCGATATGGAGCTGGGAGCGCCTGCCGGTTGGACGCCCGAAGGATGTCAAGTACAATGCATGGGACGACAAAGATGACGAACTACGACTCCCCACTTGGGCTTACAAGTGGGATGTGGTATCCGAGATGACGAACGATGTCAATCTCATGTACCGGTAGTACACCGCCGAGTTGGACACGATTACGGCTGAGCAGGTAAACGCGGACATTACATCACTAATTTGCATGCTTCTATGAAAACTGGACATCAATGTTGCGTTGTTGTGCTATGTTCCAGGTGGAATGGGAGCCATATGGCGTCAAGGATACATTCGGTAATGCACAAGAATTCGTCCTGAATCCGATGTGCTTGAGGGATAGGCATCTTTGGCTTATGCGGTGCCCACTAATATGCAACTGGGCGGTTGAGTTTCACATGCCACATCGTGTGCATCGACAATTTGGTTTGTTCCAGCCTCACCCGCCGGAATGGGTGGACACCGACAAAGCACTTCACAGGTAAGAGAGAATGAACCTTGTGCACTTAGCATCGTCAGGTCCTTTCTGATAGTGCTAATGTTTGGTTTTTTACAATGCAGGTTGGATAGGAGAAGGCAGCGAAAGATCAAGGACTGGGACAAACATCATTCGAAGTATGTGACCATGTTCCATCTTAGTGTGGAGCAAGCTCTTACTTCTGTTGCAGCCAAGCTTCGTGAGTTCTGCCCACTGGCGTTCAACAACTACCTTAAATGGTTTCTTGAAAGTACTCGAGTTAAGATATGCAAGGCGGCATACCATGATGATATTTTGGAAGATCCCGCCGCGGAGCTATCCAAGAACGAGTACAACAAACTTGTCAGGGAAGGGCATCGAGTCCCTAATGCTCCAGTGATGAACTATTTGGTAAGTCTTCCCCTCTGCGCTTTCCCGTTGGCCCTACTACACATCTTTGATTGCCTAACGTGTTTATGTCGTTCTCATCCACAGCGCAAACAGATCAAAGAAGCAGCTGATGAAAGCCAGACTATTCTGGAGACAACCCCGATTGGAAAAGGCAAGGAGGAAGGTGCACTTCGAGCATTCATTAAGGTACATATCTCAATTGGGCGTCCATGTTACATATGTTGCTAAGTTTGATATCTCATACACTTGTCCATGTTACAGCGTCAGGGCCTGAGGTTAAGGCGGTTATCGAACCTTATCGGTTGCCGTGACCCAGAATATTCAGAACCATCTTTGTCTAGGTCAGGTACACCATCTAATCCCTCAACTGACCATGGGGCTCATCTGGAGGACGAGACTACCTCGACAACTCATCTGGAGGATGAGGGTGTGGTCACCCAAGCGGTATGACAATAGCACATATTCATCTTTTTGATGTATTTCTCACTTTATTATGACGCACGGTCTTTACCATATCATTTGTTTTTATGATAGCTTGATGTTGATGATGACATGACATTGGAGGATTATCAAGTTCGGTCTGCATACATGTTGAAGCCTAGGAGGAACTTCAAACGGTTCACGGCCGACGACTTCACCACCAAAGGCAAGAGGGTGGTCGAAGGGAGCTCGCGGATGGCAAGCTTGGATGATGAGGCGGAGGAGGAGGAAGAGGAGGCACCGCATCCGGTTCGTCCTTCCATGAGGAAGAAGATAGCCACCAAGAGGGGAAGAGGCGCCAAGAACACGGGCGGAAGGAACTAGTCGTCGGCGTTTCCTTAAGAAACTGAACTAGTCATCGTTTTATTTGGTTGATGAACTTGTGAGGTTATGTAAGATGTTGAGAGGATGTTGATGAACTCTTAGTAATGTGCTACTTGTGTTTGAAGTGATGTTGAACTTGAAGTGATGTTGAAATTGTCAATGTATGACCAAACTGCTTTATGTGAGATCCATGTTATATATTATGAATACAAATATTGGATGAAAATGAAATGAACATCAAATCTGCAGTTTCTGCAGTGAACAGAAGCGTGACGCCTAGGTGTTAGGCGTCACACTGTGTAGTGCAGCGCCGGACGCCTAGGCGTTGCACATCTGGATATCATGTCCAGAGAGCAACAGAAAGGCTCCAGTAGGTTTTCGTCCAAAATTTTGTCTAAGTGTGGGTGCAACGTCTTTGTCTCAGTGTGATGCCTGCCTAGGCGTCGCACTGTGTATTGCAGCGCCTGAGCCAAAGGCGTTGCACCCACACTTAGACAAAATTTTGGACGAAAATCTACTGGAGCCTTTCTGTTCCTGATATCCAGATGTGCAACGCCTAGGTGTCAGGCGTCACACTGTGTAGTGCAGCGCCTTACGCCTAGGCGTTGCACACCTGGATATCAGCAACATAAAGGTTCCAGTAGGTTTTCGTCCAAAATTTTGCCTAAGTATGGGTGCAACGCCTTTCGATGAGGCGCTGCACTGCACAGTGCAACGCCTTAGGGACACGCGTCACACTGTGTACTGCGGCGCCTCAGCGAAAGGCGCTGCACCAACACTTAGACAAAATTTTCGCCAAAAACCTACTAGAACCTTTTTGTTGCTCTTTGGACATGATATCCAGATATGCAACGCCTAGGCGTTAGGTGTCACACTGTGTAGTGCAGCGCCTGAGGTCTAGGCGCTGCACTACACAGTGCTGCGCCTAGGCATCAGGCGCTGCACGGTTGGCTTTTTTAGAAAACTGAAAAAAATACATTTTGAGGTTCAAATCCTATATCAAAAAGCACATAGCGCAAATACACATAGACTAGTCCACAACACATAGCACAAATACACATAGAGTAGTCCATACCACATATTAGTAGACATAGAGGAGTCATAGCACATCGTAGTAGACTTACAAGAGTCATAGCACATGGAGGAGTCCATAGGACATACTAGAACACATAGAGGAGGTTGGCGGACATAGAAGTACACATAGAAGAGTGATAGCACATAATACTACAAACTTTGGTCGACAACCAAATCAAACATCATAGCGTAGTAGACAACAAGGTCACATTGCTCTATTGTGTCGAGCAAGGTCCCTTTCCCTTCTTCTTCTTCCTCTCCTCTTCTTCTTCATCCTCCCTTTTCCTTATGAGATGAGACTCATGAACCACCTTCTCTATGAATAGCTTATGCTCCCTCTCTTTCTTTTCCTTCTCAAAAGCCCAAAGTTTCTTGCATTTTTCTTCAAAATCCTTTTGTCGTTGTGCAACTGCCTTCTCACATGCAATCCTCAACTTGTCCCTCCTCGTGATCTCCTCAAATATCCCTCTCTCTTTTTCCTTCATATTCTCTTCGAACTCATGTTGCTTCTTCTTCTCTAGTGCGGCTGCATCCTCCTCTCTCAGCTTCCTAGCAGCCTTCTCCCACCACCCCGCCATCTCACCTTCCCCATCCTTCTCCTCCACCCCCTTCATTGTTGGTTTGTTGGGTTGAGAAGCCGCCATACCTATAAAAATTAGAACATAATAGTTAGTAAGGACAAGAAGAACATATTAAAAAACATGTAAATTGCAAAATAATAGTTAGTAAGGACAAGAACAAAATAGGTAGTAAGCCACGTACAGAAAAGGTCCATCTAGGTATCCAAACATTCCTCTACCACCACCTTGGCCGAGACCACCACCAAGGCCAAGTCCACCACCACGGCCTCTACCACTGCCAAGTCCAAGACCACCACCACGGCCTCTACCACCACCACAGCCTCTACCACCACCACGGCCTCTTGTAAGACCTAGTTGCCTCCCTCTTTGTTGCCTAGTTCCTCGTTGGCTTGCCCCTTGTTGGCTACTACTTGGTTGGTTTGGCACTTGTTGACTAGCACTTGGTTGGCTACCACTTGCTTGGCTTGGCCCTTGTTGCGTATGACCATGTTCACTACTATTTGCTTGGCTTGGCCCTCGTTGGCTAGGAACTTGTGTATCTCCTTGTTGGCTTGCGCTTGCATCGTTTTGCTTTGATCTCTTTCTTGGTTTGGTACAAGTTCTTGTGTTGTGTCCCCCACATCTCTCACGAGGCTCTTGGAATTGGCCGTTGCCCGATTCTCGACTGGCACCATGTCCCCATCCATCCATGTCACCTCTAAAACGCTTTGTCTTACGTCTTCCCCGTTTAACGACCTTCAATTCCGGATCGGGCCATAGTTGAACTCCATGGTACTCCGGCCATTGTGATTGGTCGAAGTATGGGTGAAATCGGGGAGCCCATGTATTCTTAACCGTCATGATTGAGAACTCAGACTCCCTCACGGTGAGCGGGTGATTGACGTCCACATTCCTAATGCAAGCTGCGGTATACAAGTGCGAGCATGGGAGATGAAGCAACAATGGCCTCTAGCAAGAGCAATCACATCATGTTAGGGAGACCTTGAAAGCCCGTCCTCCGTGTTGGTGATGTCTACTACACAACTTGTTCTTGTAGACTCGTGTTGGGCCTCCAAGCGCAGAGGTTTGTAGGACAATAGCAATTTTCCCTCAAGTGGATGACCTAAGGTTTATCAATCCGTGGGAGGCGTAGGATGAAGATGGTCTCTCTCAAACAACCCTGCAACCAAATAACAAAGAGTCTCTTGTGTGCCCAACACACCCAATACAATGGTAAATTGTATAGGTGCACTAGTTCGGCGAAGAGATGGTGATACAAGTGTAGTATGGATAGTAGATATAGGTTTTTGTAGTGCGAACAATAAAAAACAGCAAGGTAGCAAGTAACTAAAGTGAGCATAAACAGTATTGCAATGCTTAGAAACAAGGCCTAGGATTCATACTTTCGCTAGTGCAATCTCTCAACAATGCTAACATAATTGGATCATATAACTATCCCTCAACGTGCGATAAAGAATCACTCCAAACTTCCTATTAGCGGAGAACATAAGATAGAAATTGTTGTAGGGTACGAAACCACCTCAAAGTTATCCTTTCCGATCAATCTATTAAGCCATCCCTATAAGTGTCACGAACAGCCCTAGAGATCGTACTAAAATAACACCATATGAAACACATCAACCAACCCTAATGTCACCTAGATACTCCAATGTCACCACAAGTATTCGTGAGTTGATTGTACGATATGCATCAAACAACTTCATAATCATTGAAATATCGTGGATGTCGCCTAGAGGGGGGGTGAATAGGCGCTTTAAAAATAATTAAGGTTTAGGCTTGAACAAATGCGGAATAAACCTAGCGGTTAATTTGTCAAGCACAAAACCTAAATTGACTAGGCTCACCTATGTGCACCAACAACTTATGCCAAGCAAGATAAACAACTAAGTGATAGCAAGATATATAACAAGAAACAATATGGCTATCACAAAGTAAAGTGCATAAGAAAGGGCTCGGGTAAGAGATAACCGAGGCACGCGGAGACGACGATGTATCCCGAAGTTCACACCCTTGCGGATGCTAATCTCCGTTTGGAGCGGTGTGGAGGCACAATGCTCCCCAAGAAGCCACTAGGGCCACCGTAATCTCCTCACGCCCTCGCACAATGCAAGATGTCGTGATTCCACTAAGGGACCCTTGAGGGCGGTCACCGAAACCGTACAAATGGCAACCCTTGGGAGCGGTCACCGAACCCGTACACTTTGGCAACCCTTGGGGGCGGTCACCGGTACCCGTCAATTTGCTCGGGGCAATCTCCACAACCTAATTGGAGACCCCGACGCTTGCCCGGAGCTTTACACCGCAATGATTGAGCTCCGAAGCACCACCAATCGTCTAGGGCGCCCAAGGACCCAAGAGGAACAAGCTCTAGGGTACCAAGCACCCAAGAGTAATAAGCATCTCAACTTTTCACCACCACGTATCACCGTGGAGAACTCAAACCGATGCAACTAATGCAATGGCAAGAACACACGAAGTGGTCAAGTCCCTCACTCCCAAATCCCACCAAAGCAACAAAAGCTATGGAGGAATATGAGAGGAAGAACAAGGAGAACACCAAGAACTCCAAGATCTAGATCCAAGGGGTTCCCCTCACATAGAGGAGAAAGTGATTGGTGGAAACGTAGATCTAGATCTCCTCTCTCTTTTCCCTCAAGAACTAGCAAGAATCATTGGAGGGATTGACAGATAGCAAGCTCGAAGAAGGTCAACAATGGGGGGCAAACACGAGCTCAAGAGGGTGGGTCCATTTGGGAAGAAGACCCCCTTTTATAGGACCCCACGAATCCGCCCTACTACCGCTCCAAAAACAGTAGGGAATCACCCCTGACCGATAGTTGGAGCGGTACTAGGACCGGTACAACCGCTGGGACCAAGTACTTGTGGTGGCTAAGTCTGGAGCGGTACAACCGCTCCAGTCACTGGTAGTACCAGTACGCCTAAGCCATCCGCGAACTACCGGTTCACCACCGCCCAGCATCCGTTCCACATCAGACGGGAGTCACCCCTTAGCGGTGGTTGGAGCGGTACTTGGCCGGTACAACCGCCGAGCAGCAGTCCTGGGGTTTGCCAAGCACCAGGCGGTACAACCGCCCGGAGGCAGCGGTACAACCGCTTGGCAGACACCTGGAGACTGCAACCCAAGGGTGGTGGTTGTCCCGGAAGTACTAGTCGACCGGTACAACCGCATACACTAGCGGTTCAACCGCCAGAGAAGGAAAAACCAGAACTGCCATAACATCTTCAAATGAGCTCCGAAATGAGCAAACTCAAGCTTGTTGGATAGATGACGACAAATACTATCCCCAACATCGAGATGTGAAACCTCTATCAGTGATGATCCGGCATAAACCCCAACATCGAGAACATACAAGATGAAGCAAACGAAATCCGTTCTCGATGAACTTGAGCTTGTCATGAAGGTGACCAAAAGCTCAAAGACTCCCAAAGCAAAAAGGCCAAACAAGAACCAAGAAAGATGATGCAAGAATGCAATGGTTTGAGCTCTCTACGAAAGATACGATTAAGCTACTCATCCGAGAGCCCCCCTTGATAGAACGGCTATCGATCCTATAACCCGGTCTCCCAACTACCACCATGAGACCGGTAAAATTGAAAACCTATCAAGGGCAAACCTTTGCCTTGCGCATAGTCCACTTGATCTAGATGATGACGATCTTGACCTCCTCAAGTTGGACCACCTTTCTTGATTGCGTTGGCTCGATGAAGACTAGTTGATTGCTCCCCCATACTCCACTATGAGTGAGCCACTCTTCGGCACATCTTCACAAGTCCATTGTCACCACAATGGACGGCAAGCTTCAAGCATGATCTCTTCGTGATGTTTCACTTGAACTTGCATACCACAACCTTGATGACGATCACCACTTGACGTCATCATCCATGGGACATATGAGACCTTCCTTTTGATGCACGCCCATGGAAACAAACCTAACCCCACAACGAACACTTACGTAGACAATGGGTTAGTACAAAAAGCGCAATGGACAATGCTTACCATACCATGAGATCACTTGATCCCACCCGGTACATCTTCTACGCTTTGTGTGTTGATCAACTTGAATCACTCTTTGTACTTAGTCTTGATCAACCTTGAATCTGTCCAACTCTCTTCATTAGGATGATGTCTTGAAGGTAAACATGAATGTTCACACAATCTTCTTCTTCAAGACATGCTTGCAATAGGCTCAACTCTCACATGACCAATCTTTGGATAAATCCTTGAATAGCACCTTGGTCATCACATAATCTCCTTGAAACCAACAAATGGACTTCAAGAAATGCCTATGGACAAACCCTTCAATATAACTTATGGCAACCATTAGTCCATAGAGATTGTCATCAATTACCAAAACCAAACATGGGGGCACCACATGTTCTTTCAATCATAATATTCAATCCACACAAAGAACTTTAAGGAGCACCCCAAAGTTTCTATTGGAGAAAAGATAATAAAAACGTGCATCAAGCCCTATGCATAGATTACCCCAATGTCACTACAGGAATCCGCGAGTTGAGTGCCAAAACATATATCAAGTGAATCAATATAATACCCCATTGTCACCACGGGTATTCATATGCAAGACATACATCAAGTGTTCTCAAATCTGAATATTCAATCCGACAATAACGAAACCTCAAAGGGAAAAGATTCGATTCATCACAACAAGGATAGAAAGGGAAGAAACAGCATATGTTCCAACTATATTAACAAAGCTCGCGATACATCAAGATCGTGCCAAATCAAGAACACGAGAGAGAGAGAGAGAGAGATAAAACACATAGCTACTGGTACAAACCCTCAGCCCCGAGGGTGAACTACTCCCTCCTCGTCATGGAGACCGCCAGGATGATGAAGTGGCCTTCGGTGATGATTCCCTCCTCTGGCAGGGTGCCGGAAAAGGGCTGTAGATTAGATCGTGGAGGTACAAAGGCTTGCGGCGGCGTAAAAACTCATCTAGGTTAACTTTCGTGGGTTTCTGAATATATATGATTTTTTGGCATTGGAATCATGCAAAGAGGTGCCATAGGGGGCCCACGAGGCACCAGGGCGCGCCTGGGAGGGGGGGTAGGCGCGCCCAGGTGGCTCGTGGGGCCCATGTGGCTCTTCTGCTGCTCCTCTGAAGCTTCCTGGGTCTGTTTCCTTCCAGAAAAAATCGTCAAAAAGTTTCGCTGCATTTGGACTTCGTTTGATATGGATTTTCTGAAAAACCAAAAACAAGCAGAAAACAGCAACTGGCACTGGGCACTAGGTCAATATGTTAGTCCATAAAAATCATATAAAATCCATATAAAAGTGCACCAAAATCATACAAAAGTATAATAAACATGGCATGAATACTTCATAAATTATAGATACGTTGGAGACGTATCAGTTGGCGGTCATCGTTTGTGGTTCCTCCTGTCTCTTTCACTTCGAACAACCAATCGCCGTTGTTATATAATATAGCTTCTTGGGAGTCCGCCTTCCGTGATTGAAATTCTAACCATTCATCAACCTTTGGTGGGAACTTGTACTTGTACTTCTTCTTGTTCTCACCCGCAATCTGCTTATCCGTTTCCATTGAGTGCTTTAGAAAGTACGCATTCATCTTGTCGAATGTGTATTAAACTATTGCCGTCATGGGTAATGCACGTACACCCTTGAGCACCCTATTGAAGCATTCAGACATGTTGCTTGTCATTTGACCATACCTCCGGCCATCTTCATCAAAAGCACTTGCCCACTTATTTCTTTCTTGAATGTTCCTATTGAGAAAGTCAAGACCCCCGGGATCAAGTTTTTTGTGTGTGAGCAATTTGTTGTACAAGTTCGCGAACCGCTTGTCGGAGAAAGCGAGACAACAATCTTGAAGATCACCGGCCAACTCCTTAAGGCCACATGCCCTATAGAAGTTTGAACAAAAGTGCCTCATGCACCATCGATGGTGCAACGGAGCATGCCCGGGAATGTCAATGTCCACCGCATTAAGAATTCCTTGATGGCGATCCGATATGACACAAATTTCCCTTTGAGCCGGCAATACCTTGGTTCTCAAAAGACGCAAGAACCACTCCCAGTTATCATTGTTCTCCACCTCAACCAAAGCAAAAGCCAAAGGCAACACCCGGTTATTGGCATCACTTGCTATTGCAACCAACAAGGTGCCCTTGTATTGTCCAGTCAAGAACGTGCCATCAACGGCGATGACCGGCCGACAGTGTTCGAAAGCCCTCACGCATTGCTCGAACGCCCAAAATGCACGGCCAAATACTTGCACGGTCATTCCGTCATGAATCGTTGTTTTTTGCCCATGAGGCTCGACCACATGAACCATGCCCGGGTTAGTGGCGGCCATAGCTAACAACAACCTAGGGATTCGGTTATATGCTTCCTCCCAATTACCATACAACGTCTTGAATGCGGCTTGCTTCGCCTTCCATGCCTTGCCGTATTTTCACCTTGTAATGAAAGATGGCTTTCACAAGGTCAATGACGCTCTGAATGCTCAGGATTGGAAGTGTGGATATTGTGTTGGAAAGCCTGTAAGCGATGAATTCGGACGTGAGTTGTCTATGGTCTTGGGACACAATCTTGCCATCCACCTTCTTGCCTCTGCACATGTGACTTGGTACACAACTAACTATGTGCCAAGTGGGCCCACATTTCCATGGTCTTGCACACACAATCCATGGACATCGGTCAGCCTCACATGCAACCGTGTAACGCACATTGACGTCCGAGTGAACCACCTTGTGTGGACGATAATGCGTGATCGAGTAGTTGTCGAGCCACATCTTCAATTCCAAGAAGGTTCCGAATTTTGACCCGGGAGAAATCCCGTTCTTGCCGTCTTCCAAATCCCGGTGAGAAGATGGCCTAACTCCAAGACATACACCTTTGCCACCATCCACCACGGCTTCATCCGCGAGACTAACATCCTTGAACAATGGTGTCCGATGATCCCGCCCGAATACCTTCTCGAAAGCTTCGGCCTCCTTCACCGTGAACCCCTCCTCATCAACTTCTTCATCGGGACCTTCGTCATCCGACTTCGATGCATAGCCACTAGAATAAGGGATGGAATGGTCCATTGTCTCTTTCACATGATATTTGTCGAGATCACCCACATTGTTGTCATGGAGATCAACTTCATTGTCATCGTCCTCATACTCATCATTCTCCTCTTGCAAAGCTTCATTTTGGTTGTTTGTAATCGAGCTCAATGTTGGCCTCACTTGTTGAGTCAAAGGAGGTTCACTCATTTCATCTTCGTTCATGGGTGGGGGACTACTAGCAACCAACGGGGAGGTGTTCCGGTTCAAGTCCAAATGCAAACTTGACTCAACCTTCTTAGTTGCAAATAACTCAAGAGCCTTGTCTAGTGATACGGCCACCGTCTCCTTGTATGCAACCCAACGTTGCTCGGAGTTCACACGCATGGTCTTCCAACGGATGTGCATTCCAAAACCCACATTAAGCCTTCCCTCCAACTCAACGATATCACTTGGGTCCATCCAATTCAAATCTTTCCTCACTTGTTCCAAGACCTCGGCATAGCTAGGACTACTCTCAAACACCATGTCAAGCTCATCCGGGTCCGGTTCAATATTGCCTTTCAAAAAGGCGTCTTTGTCCACATGATGAACATAAACACATGTTCTTCCCATCCCTAGAATAATTTAAACAACACAACGTAACATAGATTCCATAAGTACTCATCCGAAGATTAACACAAAATACAAAGCCCTAACATGTATATGAAACAATAAACCTAACCCCCACTAAACAATAACCATAAGCATAACCCTAACATACTAACAACCCTAACCCTAACCCCAACATAACAACACCCATAACCCTAACCCTAACATACTAAGAAGCCTAACCCTAGCAAATTGGCTAACAAACATCTCATATCTCCATACAAATTTCAAGATCCATAAAAAACTAGGGTTTCCCCAAACTAGCAACAAATGAGCAAATGTGAGCATTTTTTGGATGAAAACGAGGGGATCGGAGGAGATTACTGGTGTCTACTACACAACTTATTCTGGTAGACTCATGTTGGGCCTCCAAGCGCAAAGTTTTGTAGGATAGTAGCAATTTTACCTCAAGTGGATGAACTAAGGTTTATCAATCCGTGGGAGGCGTAGGTCGAAGATGATATCTCTCAAACAACCCTGCAACCAAATACAAGAAATCTCTTGTGTCCCCAACACACCCAATACAATGGTAAATTGCATAGGTCCACTAGTTCGACGAAGAGATGGTGATAAAAGTGTAGTATGGATAGTAGATATAGGTTTTTGTAATCTGAAAATATAAAAACAGCAAGGTAGCAAGTAACAAAAGTGAGCACAAACGGTATTGCAATGCTTAAAAACAAGGCCAAGGGTTCATACTTTCACTAGTGCAATCTCCCAACAATGCTAACATAATTGGATCATATAACCATCCCTCAACGTGCGATAAAGAATCACTCCCAAGTTCCTATTAGCGGAGAACATAAGATAGAAATTGTTTGTAGGGTACGAAACCACCTCAAAGTTATCATTTCCGATCGATCTATTGAGCTATTCCTATAAGTGTCACAAACAGCCCTAGAATTCGTACTAAAATAACACCATATGATACACATCAACCAACTCTAATGTCACCTAGATACTCCAATGTCACCACAAGTATCTGTGGGTTGATTATACGATATGCATCAAACAACTTCATAATCATAATATTCAATCCACACAAAGAACTCCAAGGAGCACCCCAAAGTTTCTATCGGAGAAAAGATAATGAAAATGTGCATCAACCTATATGCATAGATTACCCCAATGTCACCGCGGGAATCCGCGATTTGAGTGCCAGAACATATATCAAGTGAATCAATATAATACCCCATTGTCTGTTGGGGAACGTCGCATGGGAAACAAAAAAATTCCTACGCACACGCAAGATCTATCCATGGTGATGAGCATCTACGAGAGGGAGAGTGAATCTACATACCCTTGTAGATCGCTAAGCGGAAGCGTTAAGAAACGCGGTTGATGTAGTCGAACGTCTTCGCGATCCAAATCGCAAGTCGTCCCTCGATCCAAACACGATCTAGCGCCGAACGGACGGCACCTCCGCGTTCAACACACGTACGGCTTGATGACGCCTTCACCTCCTCGATCCAGCGAGCGATGGTGAAGTAGTGGATGAGTTCCGGCAGCACGACGGCGTGGTGATGGTGGTGAGGAACAATCTCTGCAGGGCTTCGCCAAGCACTACGGAGATTGTGACGGGAGGAACTAGAGGGTTAGGGTTGCCGGCACACGGCTTGGGAAATCTTGATGTGTCCCGTGTGCTAGCCCTGCCCCTCTATTTATATGTTGAGCCCTGGGGTCTAAACTTGGAGAGAAAGCCTCCACAAGGTCGGTTTTGCCCGCACAAGGTCGGTTTGGCCCGCACGGAAAGAGTCCCACTCGGATTCCAGCAGTACCGCGCACAAGCGGTAGTACCGCTCACGAGCGGTAGTACCGCTTCACACAAGCGGTAGTACCGCTTACGCGGTAGTACTGCCTTACCAGCGGTAGTACCGCTTAAGGCAGCAGCAAAACTTCCTTTTGCACTTTCCAATACCTCGTGGGCTTTACCCCTTTGGCCCATATAAAGTGTTGCTGCACCCGAATACTTCGGTAAACACCCGGAACCCCTTCCGGTGAATTCCGGAACCCTTCCGGTGAATTCCGGAACCCTTCCGGAGATCAAAACACTATTATCACATATATCAATCTTTACCTCCGAACTCTTCCGGAGATCCTTGTCATGTCCGGGATCTTATCCGGGACTCCGAACAACCTTCGGTCACCAACACAATAACTCAACTATACTAATCGTCACCAAATGATAAGTGTGTAGACCCTGCGGGTTCGAGAACTATGTAGACATGACCGAGACACCTCTACGGTCAATAACCAATAGCGGGACCTGGATGCCCATATTGGTTCCTACATATTCTACGAAGATCTATATCGGTTGAACCTCTATGTCAAGGATTCAGTTAATCCCGTATGCTGTTCCCTTTGTTCTTCGGTATGTTACTTGCCCGAGATTCGATCGTCGGTATCTCTATACCTAGTTCAATCTCGTTACCGGCAAGTCTCTTTACTCGTTCCGTAATACAAGATCTCGTGGCTAACACTTTAGTCACATTGCTTGCAAGGCTCATTGTGATGTTGTATTACCGAGTGGGCCCTGAGATACCTCTCCGGCACACGGAGTAACAAATCCCAGTCTTGATCCATGCCAACCCAACAGACACCCTCGGAGATACCTGTAGAGCACCTTTATAGTCACCCAGTTACGTTGTGACGTTTGATACACACAAGGCACTCCTACGGTGTCAGTGAATTGCATGATCTCATGGTCATAGGAACAGATACTTAACATGCAGAAAACAATAGCAATATACTGACACGATCATATGCTACGTTTATAGTTTGGGTCTTGTCCATCACATCATTCTCCTAATGATGTGATCCCGTTATCAAATGACATCTCATGTCCATGGCTAGGAAACCTTCACCATCTTTTGATCAACGAGCTAGTTAACTAGAGGCTTACTAGGGACACAGTGTTGTCTATGTACCCACACATGTATTTGAGTTTCCAATCAATACAATTATAGCATGGATAATAAACGATTATCATGAACAAGGAAATATAATAATAACCAATTTATTATTGCCTCTAGGGCATATTTCCAACATTGTCACCACGGGTATTCATATGCAAGACATACATCAAGTGTTCTCAAATCTGAAATATTCAATTCGACAATAACGAAACCTCAAAGGGAAAAGATTCGATTCATCACAACAAGGATAGAGAGGGAAGAAACACCATATGATCCAACTATATTCACAAAGCTCGCGGTACATCAAGATCGTGCCAAATCAAGAACGCGCGAGAGAGAGAGATAAAACACATAGCTACTGGTACAAACTCTCAGCCCCGAGGGTGAACTACTCCCTCCTTGTCATGGAGACCGCCGGGATGATGAAGATGACCTCCGGTGACGATTTCCCCCCTCCGGCAGTGTGCCGGAAAAGGGCTGTAGATGAGATCATGGAGGTACAGAGGCTTGCGGGAGCGGAGTCAAAGTTCTAGGGTTATTTCTGGTGGTTTCTCTATTTATAGGATTTTTCAGCGTTGGAATCAGGCCAGATGGAGCCACGTGGGCCCCACGAGATACCAGGGCACGCCTGGGGGGGTGGCGCGCCCTGGTGCCTCGTGGGCACTGGGTGGCCCCCCTCCAGTGGGTCTTGGTTCTAGTATTTTTTATTTATTCCATAAAAAATCTCCAAAAAGTTTCATCCAATTCCAAGAACTTTTATTTCTGCACAAAAAATAACACCATGGCAATTCTGCTGAAAACAGCGTCAGTCCGGGTTAGTTCTAATCAAATCATACCAAAACCATATACAATTGTTATAAACATGGCATGAATACTTCATAAATTATAGATATGTTGGAGACGTATCAGCATCCCCAAGCTTAATTCCTGCTCGTCCTCGAGTAGGTAAATGATAAAAGAACTAATTTATGAAGTGTGAATGCTAGCATAATGCATAAGTTTGATCAATAATAATTTCAATCACTTTTTCTAGCATCAATATATATCATAATCAGTAGCTCATCTCATAAAACTTCTCATGATCAAGTAGCAAGCTATTCACATGTTTAAAGTATAGGCCATAAACTTTCTTGAAAACTAACAAACTATGTTCTCAGTCATCAAACAATTGCAATTCATCTTATTTTCAGGAAGGGTGTATGTAAGAGCTTTGATCTAGCAAATTCCACATACTCAACCATCTTTTAGTCTTCCATGATTGCTGACACTCAAAGCATATTTTTAGAACAAACTATTTCAGTCAAACACATAGGAAGATGGGGGCTTAATGTTTCGCCTCCCAACTTATTTATCTCAGGGATAATGTCAACAATAATAACTCATGATCACCTATATTCAACTGGATATATGTGCCTGGATCTTTCCCTACCACATAATGCTTGCCAACTAAAGAATAAATAGAGCGGAATAGGGATGAACATTAATGACTCTTGCATAAAAGTAAATACAGAAAAGTAAATGCATAAAAGTAAAAGATAGGCCCTTCGCAGAGGGAAGCAGAGGTTGTCATGCGCTTTTTATTGTTGGATGCACAAGCCCTTAATGCAAAGGAACGCCACGTTATATTGCCCCTTGTGATAGCAACCTTTATTATGCAGTCCGTCGCTTTTATTTCTTTACCATCACAAGTTCGTACAACGCTTATTTTCCCTTGCAATAAAAGATCATACATATTTTAGGAGCAATTTTTATTGCCTTTTGCACCGATAACAACTTACTTAGGTAGGTATGGTGGACACTCATGGTAAGAAACTGGGTTTAAGGGTTTTTGGATGCACAAGTAGTATCTCTACTTAGTACGAATTTTTGGCTAGCAAAAGATCCTAAGCAAGCACCACATGTTAGAGGATCCATGACAATATAACTTCTATGTGAATATAAACAAACATAACTCATTTCGTTGTCTTCCTTGTCCAACGTCAATTACTTGATCAAGCTTGAAAATAATTAATGGGGGCTCACAATCATAGAAGATGTCCAAGATAGTATATTTATATGTGAAATTTCTCTTCCTTCAAAATTCTTTCATGAATTGTTCAAGTGACCAATGCTATGTTTGTTAACTTTTAATAAATTTTACCACTTATACTTCTTGTATGTGAAGTCACTACTTCTCATGGGACAAGCATATGAAGCATATAAATTTCAACTTTATGATATTCAATTCATTTCAACAATTTACTCATATGATATAAGTGAAGAACAAGAGTAAATGACAAACTACTCCAAAAAGATATAAGTGAAGACAAATTGAGTAGTTAAGTAAATATGTAGCTATGTGAGGAATCTCTCTCATTTAAAAATTTCAGATCTTAAGTATTTTATTCAAACAGAAAAGAAAAAAAATGACATTCCAAGAATAGCACAACTCATGTGAAGAAGCAAAAACTTAGGCTCAACCAAAACTGACCGATAATTGTTGATGAAGCAAGGTGGGATGCCTACCGGGGCATCCCCAAGCTTAGATGCTTGAGACTTCTTGAAATATTATATTGGGATGCCTTGGGCATCCCCAAGCTTGAGCTTTTGTGTCTCCTTAATTCCTCTCATATCACGGTTTCTATAAATCTTAAAAACTTCATCCACACAAAACTCAACAAGAACTCGTGAGATAAGTTAGTATAAATCAACTCAAAACCTTAACATTCTCTAATGTAGCAAATCACAAAAATTATAATTAAACATTGCATACTAAATGCCTCTTCATATTTAATACTCCTATCCTCAAATAGAAACATTAAACACGCAAACATATGCAAACAATGCAACTATAACAGCAATCTGCCAAAACAGAACAGTCTGTAAAAGGGGAATAAGAATCCATACTTCCCTAACTCCAAAAATTCTGAAAAATTACCACGTGACAGATAACTCATGCATGCTTACTGTGTAAAAATTTCAGATTTTTATCATGTTCTGACTATTCTGGAATATTCTGGACATACCAAAAAACTTTCTGTTTTCAAACAGCAACACATGAACTTGCAAACCGGGCATGGTAAATGCTATAATTGGCATTTTATTGAACTAAAAGATACAAAACATGATTATTTATAACAGCAAGCAAATCTCAATGAAATATAATGACGCTCCAAGCAAAACTCATATTATGTGACGAATAAAAATATAGCTCCGAGTGAGGTTACCGATAGTGTTGAAGACGAAAGAGGGGATGCCTTCTGGGGCATCCCCAAGCTTAGATGCTTGGGTATTCCTTGAATATTACCTTGGGGTGCCTTGGGCATCCCCAATATTAGCGTCTTGCCGCTCCTTATTCTCCTCATATCGATATCTCACCCAAAACTTGAAAACTTCAATCACACAAAACTTAACAGAACTTCGTTGGATAGGTTAGTATGATAAAAATAAATCATCCACTTAGGTACTGTCAAGATAAGATTCATAATTGTTCTCACATAATTCCTACTATATTCTATCATTTCCACAATTTATATTACCCAATATAAGCTATGGAAACACTAAAACAAGCAAACTATGCATCGAAAACAGAATCTGTAAAAAACAGAACAGCATGTAGTGGGATATTTAAAAACCATACTCTGTACCTCCAAAAATTCTGAAAAATTAGGAAAACGTAAAAAAATTGTAACCCAATACTGTGTAAAAAATTCAGAATTTTTTCATGCTCCAGTACAGAATAGAAATTCCAGAACTGGACGCAAAAGTTTCTGTTTTTGCACAGAATCAAATCAACAAGAATCCACACTATCCCAAAGGCTTTACTTGACACATTATTTAAAGAAAACATATAAAACATGATTAATACAGTAGCTTAATCATGTGGACACACAAAAACAGTAGGTATAAGTATTGGGTTGTCTCCCAACAAGCGCTTTTCTTTAATGCCTTTTAGCTAGGCATGATGATTTTAATGATGCTCACATAAAAAAGTGAAGGATTGAAACATAACGGGAGCATCATGAATCATATGTTCCTCTCTCATAATAATTTTCAGTAGCATCATGAATGGATTCATCAATATAGCAATCATATAAAGCATCTTTTCAAGATCCACAAGCATAGAATTTTTATTACTCTCCACACAAGCAATTTTCTTCTCATTCATAATAGTGGGAGTATCATATGAAACTCGAATACTATAAATTGTTTCCACATTAAAAGAGTAATGTTTAGAAAAAGGGTATTCATAATTATGACAAGTTTTATAAATATAGTCATCACTACTTTTTATAACATAAGTATCATCACAATAATCATCATAGATAGGAGGCATGAAATCATCATAACAAATTTGATCATTCCAAGTAGGGGGACTAAAAAGATCATCTTCATTAAGTATAGCATCTCCAAGCTTGGGACAAACATCAATTGCAGCAAATAAATTCTCAAACATGTCATTCTCATCAAACATAGCATCCCCAAGCTTGTGGCTTTGCATATCATAAGCATAATCACTTTCATCATTAATAGTATGAATAGCACCAATAGTATAACAATTACTATCATCATAATTTTCCAAGTTGGTGCCAAAAATATTTTCAAGATTATAAGAAGTATCATTATTTTCCCAATCATAATCATCATAATGAGTAATAGGCATAATAAAATCATCCTCAATAGTTCCTTCGGACATTGTACCATAAGACAAAGAAGCAATATCATCATCAAGTATATCATCTTCCACAATTATTTTTGATTCACTCTTATGAGGCACAACAATAATAGGAGCAACATTATTTGGGAGGGATACCTTTTTACCTCTACTCTTTCTTCTTTTCTTCTTCTTCACCACATCATGTGTGGGTTTAATCAATTTTTCTGAGCTTCTTATTGATGAGATTGGTTGAATAGGAAGCTCCTCCTCGTCACCTATTTCATCATGAGAGACAATAGGAGGGAAAGTGGAAATCTTTACCCTTTCATTAGTGTTCCTTTTATATTCTATTGGTTTTCCCATCTTTCTGTAATTGGCAATATAAGCATTCTCATTGCAATTTACCACACAAAACATATAGATTTCCTCTAGATTAGTTTCAATATTGTCTGTGAGAATGAATACTTCAAACCAACTATTTTTATGTGTCAATTCCTCACACCACAAAAATAGATAAAGCTCATTATATAGTTCAAGGGCAGTCAAGTCATTACAATATTTAGCCATGATTTGATCATGAAAAAGTATGCATTGAAAATTAAGGTGACCAACTTTATTGCAAAGTTCACAAGTAATGGGATGAAGAGAGCATAATTTTGTAGCAAATTCATCTATCACTTTGAGCAAAAAATTGGTTCTATCATGTTTATGATTCTTACAAAATCTATCATCCCTATAAGGCATGTCTTCACAAACTTTATGCACTCCACAAAAATTGACATGCTTATAAGAAACATTTTTGTCATGACTAGTGGAATCATCATTAGTATTTTGGATATTCATAGAATTCATACTAACAACATTGCAATCATGCTTATCATTCAAAGATTTTATGCCAAACATTTTATTGAATTCATCTTCTATCAATTGAGCACAATTTTCCGCTCCATCATTTTCAAGAAAGACATGATAAAGACGAATAATATGAGGCAACCTCAATTCCATTTTTTTTGTAGTTTTCTTTTATAATCAAAACTAGTGATAAAACAAGAAACTAAAAGATTCGATTGCAAGATCTAAAGATATACCTTCAAGCACTCACCTCCCCGGCAACGGCACCAGAAAAGAGCTTGATGTCTACTACACAACTTATTCTTGTAGACTCGTGTCGGGCCTCCAAGCGCAGAGTTTTGTAGGACAGTAGCAATTTTCCCTCAAGTGGATGACCTAAGGTTTATCAATCCGTGGGAGGCGTAGGTTGAAGATGATATCTCTCGAACAACCCTGCAACCAAATACAAGAAATCTCTTGTGTCCCCAACACACCCAATACATTGGTAAATTGTATAGGTGCACTAGTTCGGCGAAGAGATGGCGATAAAAGTGTAGTATGGATAGTAGATATAGGTTTTTGTAATCTAAAAATATAAAAACAGCAAGGTAGCAAGTAACAAAAGTGAGCACAAACGGTATTGCAATGCTTAAAAACAAGGCCTAGGGTTCATACTGTCACTAGTGCAATCTCTCAACAATGCTAACATAATTGGATCATATAACCATCCCTCAACGTGCGATAAAGAATCACTCCCAAGTTCCTATTAGCGGAGAACATAAGATAGAAATTGTTTGTAGGGTACGAAACCACCTCAAAGTTATCCTTCCCGATCGATCTATTGAGCTATTCCTATAAGTGTCACAAACAGCCCTAGAGTTCGTACTAAAATAACACCATATGATACACATCAACCAACTCTAATGTCACCTAGATACTCCAATGTCACCACAAGTATCTGTGAGTTGATTATACGATATGCATCAAACAACTTCATAATCATAATATTCAATCCACACAAATAACTCCAAGGAGCACCCCAAAGTTTCTATCGGAGAAAAGATAATGAAAACGTGCATCAACCCATATGCATAGATTACCCCAATGTCACGGCGGGAATCCACGAGTTGAGTGCCAAAACATATATCAAGTGAATCAATATAATACCCCATTGTCACCACGGGTATTCATATGCAAGACATACATCAAGTGTTCTCAAATCTGAAATATTCAATCTGACAATAACGAAACCTCAAAGGGAAAAGATTCGATTCATCACAACAAGGATAGAGAGGGAAGAAACACCATATGATCCAACTATATTAATAAAGCTCGCGGTACATCAAGATCGTGCCAAATCAAGAACGCGATAGAGAGAGATAAAACACATAGCTACTGGTACAAACCCTCAGCCCCGAGGGTGAACTACTCCCTCCTCGTCATGGAGACCGCCGAGATGATGAAGATGGCCTCTGGTGATGATTTCCCCCCTTCGGCAGGGTGCTGGAAAATGGCTGTAGATGAGATCGTGGAGGTACAGAGGCTTGCGGTGGCGGAGTCAAAGTTCTAGGGTTATTTCTGGGGGTTTCTCTATTTATAGGATTTTTGAGCATTGGAATCAGGTCAGACGGAGCCACGTGGGCCCCATGAGGTACCAGGGCGCGCCTGGGGGGGTGGCGCGCCCTGGTGCCTTGTGGGCACTGGGTGGCCCCCCTCCAGTGGATCTTGGTTCCAGTATTTTTATTTATTTCATAAAAAATCTCCAAAAAGTTTCATCCAATTACAAGAACTTTTATTTCTGCACAAAAATAACACCATGGCAATTCTGCTGAAAACAACATTAGTCCAGGTTAGTTCTAATCAAATCATACCAAAACCATATAGATGTAGCGACCCGACCTACAACGGTCAATCCTCTGTGTATCTGTGCCATCCCTGGATCGGTATGCTGGCACACACAATACATCAATGTATATATCAAAGTGCAATCACATGTATAAATAACGTAAAACTGATATATACCTCATAAGTCTCAGCGGAAACAATTAAACGGGTGTGGAGTCACATCAACGCCATCGGCAGGTTGAGTGTAGACCGTAACCCTACAACGAAACTCACTCGTCGTAGAAAATCCTACAACATAATACGTTGCAGCCGTGTAGGTCAGTACATTGAATGTACCGGCAAGATCACAAATAAGAGAGACAGATGATAAAACTATTCTACATGCAATATGGCTTTGTGGCTCTGCGTCTGAGTTTTGCATAAAAGCTGGTTTTATTTTCCCTACAACAAAGGAATAAATCAGGAGTCTTCCCTACAGAGTTATCTACTATGACATGGTTCCGCCAACCGATGTCTCCCTATAAGTATCATATGTTGCCCACAATTAGTTATCAGTCCGATGTTGAGAGTTCCGAGATAGATCCATGTCCAGAGGCTCAAATTGTCCGTAACCGGGGACACGACTAATCGATTAGGTTTTAACTCTGCAGAGTGTTGTGCACTTTTCCCACAAGATTTGATCCCTCTTTTTACGTTCTTGCACTTCAGGGTGTTTGAGAACAAGACGACCGAAACATGGTCTTCCGAAGAGTTCCTCTGACCACTGTCCGGTGCTCATCCAATCCTACTGTAGTTCTACATCTGCTAGCACCATCCCAGCCAGAGTCACAACTAAGGTCAACCAAGCCATAGCCCATAATGACTTGCGGTTACACAGGTAAGCTTCCGGGCATGAAGTATTCTTCCGTCTCTTTGAGTCTGGGTGAAGCTTTCCGCAAGATGTCATGGCGCTTCTCCATGCATCCCGGCCATCCACTGGTTACTCCAGGGTGTCCATCAAATCCATCCTTCACCCAGTAGTGTGTATTGAAATCTTGTCTCGAGTCTCGAAATCTTGAGGCCTTGAAGATGCAGTCCTTGCAGATGCCCTCACGAAGTTGTCGTCATTGACGTAGAGTCCACCTTCTCACACCACTCCCGGGCACTCATACCAAACCCCGTCTACTTTAGCGTAGCATTAAAACTAAACAACGTCCCGGGCTTGGTAACAGGGAGATGGATTCCTACCTCATGCATTCTACTCAACTACAAGATTTAATATCACTACTGGAGGAATTGTTGAAAGGATGATACTACATGCAAATAAAACTTAGGTAAAAACAGATGGTCAAAGTGAACTTGCCTGGTAAGTTGATGAAGATATTATCGCTCTCAGAAAATGAACTTGATAGAACTGTTGGGGAACGTTGCATGGGAAACAAAAATTTTCCTACGCACACACAAGATCTATCCATGGTGATGAGCATCTACGAGAGGGAGAGTGAATCTACATACCCTTGTAGATCGCTAAGCGGAAGCGTTAATAAACGCGGTTGATGTAGTCGAACGTCTTCGCGATCCAAATCGCCGAGCGTCCCGCGATCCAATCACGATCCTTCCGATCTAGTGCCGAACGGACGGCACCTCCGCGTTCAACACACGTACGGCTTGATGACGCCTTCACCTCCTCGATCCAGCGAGCGATGGTGAAGTAGTGGTTGAGTTCCAGCAGCACGACGGCGTGGTGATGGTGGTGAGGAACAATCTCTGCAGGGCTTCGCCAAGCACTACGGAGATTATGACGGAGGAACTAGAGGGCTAGGGTTGCCGGCACACGGCTTGGGAAATCCTGATGTGTCCCGTGTGCTAGCCCTGCCCCTCTATTTATATGTTGAGCCTTGGGGTCTAAACTTGGAGTAAAAGCCTCCTCCGGGTCGGTTTTGCCCGCACAAGGTCGGTTTGGCCCGCAGGGAAAGAGTCCAACTCGGATCCCTGCCGAACCGTGCACAGCCGCGCACAAGCGGTAGTACCGCTTCACACAAGCGGTAGTACCGCTTGGGCGGTAGTACCGCTTCACACAAGCGGTAGTACCGCTCGGGCGGTAGTACCGCTTCACCAAGCGGTAGTACCGCTTACGCGGCAGCAAAACTACTTTTGCACTTTCCAATACCTCGTGGGCTTTATCCTTTTGGCCCATATAAAGTGTTGCTGCACCCAAACACTTCGGTAAACATCCGGAACCCCTTCCGGTGAACTCCGGAACCCTTCCAGAGATCAAAACACTATTATCACATATATCAATCTTTACCTCCGGACTATTCCGGAGATCCTCGTCATGTCCGGGATCTTATCCGGGACTCCGAACAACTTTCGGTCACCAACATAATAACTCAATTATACTAATCGTCACCAAACGTTAAGTGTGTAGACCCTGCGGGTTCGAGAACTATGTAGACATGACCGAGACACTTCTACGATCAATAACCAATAGCGGGACCTGGATGCCCATATTGGCTCCTACATATTCTACGAAGATCTTTATCGGTCGAACCTCTATGTCAAGGATTCAGTTAATCCCGTATGCTGTTCCCTTTGTTCTTCGGTATGTTACTTGCCCGAGATTCGATCGTCGGTATCACTATACCTAGTTCAATCTCGTTACCGGCAAGTCTCTTTACTCGTTCCGTAATACAAGATCCTGTGGCTAACTGTTTAGTCACTTTGCTTGCAAGGCTCAATGTGATGTTGTATTACCGAGTGGGCCCTGAGATACCTCTCCGTCATACGGAGTAACAAATCCCAGTCTTGATCCATGCCAACCCAACAGACACCCTCGGAGATACCTGTAGAGCACCTTTATAGTCACCCAGTTACGTTGCAACGTTTGATACACACAAGGTACTCCTCCGGTGTCAGTGAGTTGCATGATCTCATGGTCAAAGGAACAGATACTTGACATGCAGAAAACAATAGCAATAAACTGACACGATCAAATGCTACGTTTACAGTTTGGGTCTTGTCCATCACATCATTCTCCTAATGATGTGATCCCGTTATCAAATGACATCTCATGTCAATGGCTAGGAAACCTTAACCATCTTTGATCAACGAGCTAGTCAACTAGAGGCTTACTAGGGACACAGTGTTGTCTATGTACCCACACATGTATTTGAGTTTCCAATCAATACAATTATAGCATGGATAATAAACGATTATCATGAACAAGGAAATATAATAATAACCAATTTATTATTGCCTCTAGGGCATATTTCCAACAGTCTCCCACTTGCACTAGAGTCAATAATCTAGTTCACATCACTATGTGATTTACATTGTAATGAATCGAACACCCATGCAGTTCTGGTGTTGTTCATGTTTAGCCCTTGGAAGAGGTTTAGTCATCGGATCTGCAACATTTAGATCCGTGTGTACTTTGCAAATATTTATGTCGTCCTCCTTGATGTAATCGCGGATGGAATTGAAACGTCGCTTTATGTGTCTGGTCCTCTTGTGAAATCTTGGTTCCTTGGCTAGAGCAATGGCACCAGTATTATCACAAAACAGAGTCATTGGGTTAAGCGCACTAGGCACTACTCCAAGATCTGTCATGAACTCCTTCATCCAGACACCTTCCTTCGCCGCCTCCGAGGCAGCGATGTACTCCGCTTCGCATGTAGAATCTGCTACCACGCTTTGCTTGGAACTGCACCAGCTAACCGCACCCCCATTAAGAATAAATACGTATCCGGTTTGCGACTTAGAGTCATCCGGATCAGTGTCAAAGCTTGCATCGACGTAACCCTTTACGACGAGCTCTTGATCACCTCCATAAACGAGAAACATGTCCTTAGTCCTTTTCAGGTACTTCAGGATATTCTTGACCGCCGTCCAGTGTTCCATTCCTGGATCACTTTGAAACCTTCCGACCATACTTATGGCAAGGCTGACATCGGGTCTTGTGCACAGCATTGCATACATGATAGAGCCTATGGCCGAAGCATAGGGGATGACACTCATCTTTTCTCTATCTTCTGCAGTCACTGGGCATTGAGTCTTACTCAACTTCACACCTTGCAAAACAGGCAAGAACCCCTTCTTGGACTGATCCATTTTGAACTTCTTCAAAACTTTGTCAAGGTATGTGCTTTGTGAAAGTCCCATTAAGCGTCTCGATCTATCTCTATAGATCTTGATGCCTAATATGAAAGCAGCTTCTCCTAGGTCCTTCATTGAAAAACTCTTGTTCAAATATTCCTTTACGCTTTCCAGCATTTCTATATTGTTTCCAATCAGCAATATGTCATCCACATATAATATTAGAAACGCTATAGAGCTCCCACTCACTTTCTTGTAAATACAAGCTTCTCCGTAAACTTGTATAAACTCGAACGCTTTGATCACTTTATCAAAACGAAGATTCCAACTCCGAGATGCTTGCACCAGTCCATAAATGGATCGCTGGAGTTTGCAAACTTTGTCAGCATTCTCTGGATCGACAAAACCTTCTGGTTGCATCATATACAACTCTTCCTTAAGGTAACCGTTAAGGAACGCTGTTTTGACATCCATCTGCCAAATTTCATAATCGAAAAAGGCAGCTATTGCTAACATGATTCTGACGGACTTAAGCATCGCTACGGGTGAGAAGGTCTCATCGTAGTCAACTCCTTGAACTTGTGAAAAACCCTTTGCCACAAGTCGAGCTTTATAGACGGTGACATTAACGTCCGCGTCCGTCTTCCTCTTAAAGATCCATTTGTTCTGAATGGCCTTACGCCCTTCAGGTAATACTTCCAAAGTCCATACTTTGTTTTCATACATGGATCCCATCTCGGATTTCATGGCCTCTAACCACTTCTCGGAATCCGGGCCCATCATCGCTTCTCCATAGCTCGTAGGTTCATCGTTGTCTAACAACATGACCTCTAAGACAGGGTTGCCGTACCACTCGGGAGCAGTACGCGTCCTTGTCGACCTACGAGGTTCGATAGCAACTTGATCCAAATCTTCATGATCATCATCATTAACTTCCTCTTCAGCTAATGTAGGCTCCATAGAAACAACTTTCTGCGCTGCGCTACTCTCAGGTTGAAGTAAAGGTTCAACAACCTCATCAAGTTCTATCTTCCTCCCACTCAATTCTTTCGAGAGAAACTCTTTCTCAAGAAATGTTCCGTTTTTAGCGACAAACACTTTGCCTTCGGATCTGAGGTAGAAGGTATACCCAACTGTCTCTTTTGGGTATCCTATGAAGACGCATTTCTCCGCTTTGGGTTCCAGCTTTTCAGGCTGAAGCTTTTTGACATAAGCATCACATCCCCAAACTTTAAGAAACGACAGCTTTGGCTTCTTGCCAAACCAAAGTTCATATGGCGTCGTCTCAACGGATTTCGATGGTGCCCTATTTAAAGTGAATGCAGCTGTCTCTAATGCATAACCCCAAAACAATAGTGGCAAATCGGCAAGAGACATCATAGATCGCACCATATCCAATAAGGTTCGATTACGACGTTCGGACACACCATTATGCTGTGGTGTTCCAGGCGGTGTCAATTGTGAAACAATTCCACATTGTCTTAAGTGACTGCCAAACTCATAACTCAGATATTCTCCTCCTCGATCAGATCGTAGGAATTTAATCTTCTTGTTACGATGATTCTCAACTTCACTCTGAAATTGTTTGAACTTTTCAAATGTTTCAGACTTGTGTTTCATTAAGTAAATATACCCATATCTACTTAAGTCATCAGTGAAGGTGAGAAAGTAACGATAACCACCGTGCGCCTCAATACTCATCGGACCGCACACATCAGTATGTATGATTTCCAATAAGTCACTTGCCCGTTCCATTGTTCCAGAGAACGGCGTTTTAGTCATCTTGCCCATGAGGCATGGCTCACATGTGTCAAGTGATTCAAAATCAAGTGACTCCAAAAGTCCATCAGCATGGAGCTTCTTCATGCGTTTTACGCCAATATGACCTAAACGGCAGTGCCACAAGAAAGTGGTATTATCATTATCAATTCTATATCTTTTGGCATCAATGTTATGAACATGTGTATCATTACTATCGAGATTCAATAAGAATAAACCCCTCACATCGGGTGCATGACCATAAAAGATATTACTCATATAAATAGAACAACCATTATTCTCTGATTTAAATGAGTAACCGTCTCGCAATAAACAAGATCCAGATATAATGTTCATGCTTAACGCAGGCACCAAATAACACTTATTTAGGTTCATCACTAATCCCGACGGTAATCGAAGAGCGAGCGTGCCGACGGCGATCACATCAACCTTGGAACCATTTCCCACGCGCATCGTCACTTCGTCCTTTGCCAGCCTCCGTCTATTCCGCAGTTCCTGTTTTGAGTTGCAAATATGAGCAACCGCACCGGTATCAAATACCCAGGCACTACAACGAGAGTTGGTAAGGTACACATCAATAACATGTATATCATATATACCTTGTTTGTTGTTGGCCGCCTTCTTGTCAGCCAAATACTTGGGGCAATTCCGCTTCCAGTGTCCAGTTCCCTTGCAATGAAAACACACAGTTTCTGGTTTGGGTCCAGCCTTGGGTTTCTTCACGAGAGGAGCAACTGCTTTGCCACTCTTCTTGGAGTTACCCTTCTTACCCTTGCCATTTTTCTTGAAACTAGTGGTTTTATTGACCATCAACACTTGATGCTCCTTCTGAATTTCAGACTCAGCGGCTTTCAGCATCGCAAACAGCTCGGCAACTGACTTGTTCATCCCGTGCATGTTATAGTTCAACACGAAGCTCTTGTAGCTAGGTGGCAATGATTGAAGAACTCTGTCAGTGATAGCCTCTGGCGGAAGGGGCATCCCTAACTCAGCCAGACGGGTGGAGTACCCAGACATTCTGAGCACGTGATCACTGATAGACCCGTTCTCCTCCATCTTGCAAGCATAGAACTTATCGGAGATCTCATATCTCTCGATCCGGGCATTCTTCTGAAAGATAAACTTCAATTCCTGGAACATCTCATATGCTCCATAACGTTCAAAACGTCTTTGAAGTCCCGGTTCTAAGCCATACAACATTGCACATTGAACTATTGAGTAATCATCAGAACGAGCCTGCCAGGCGTTCACAACGTCTAGAGACTCAACTGGAGCGGGTGGATCACCAAGCGGTGCATCAAGGACATAAGCCTTCTGGGAAGCCGTAAGGATAATCTTTAGATTACGGGCCCAGTCCACAAAGTTACTTCCATCATCTTTCAACTTAGCTTTCTCTAGGAACGCATTAAAATTCAGGGGTGCTACTGCGCGAGCCATGATCTTTAACATAAATATAGCAAAGACAACTTAGACTATTGTTCTTAGATAATGAGTTTAGTTAATCATATTTAAAAAACTCCCACTCAAATTGACATCCCTCCGATCATTCGAGTGTAACATGATCCAAATCCACCAACTCAAGTCCGATCATCACGTGAGTTGAGGTGGTTTCAATGGTGAACATCTTCATGTTGATCATATCTACTATATGACTCATGTTCGACCTTTCGGTCTCTTGTGTTCCGAGGCCATGTCTGTACATGCTAGGCTCGTCAAGTTTAACCCGAGTGTTCCGCACGTGCAACATGGCTTACACCCGTTGTATGCGAACGTAGAGTCTATCACACCCGATCATCACGGCGTGTCTCGAAACGACGAACTTTCGCAACGGTGCACACTTGGGGAGAACACAATTTATCTTGAAATTTAAGTGAGGGATCACCTTATAATGCTACCGTCGTCCTAAGCAAAATAAGATGCATAAAAGGATTAACATCACATGCAAATCATAAGTGACATGATATGGCCATGAACTTGTGCTTTTGATCTCCATCTCCAAAGCACCGGCATGATCTCCATCGTCACCGGCATGACACCATGATCTCCATCATCTTGATCTCCATCAACGTGTCGCCATAAGGTTGTCGCGCCGACTGTTGCTTCCACGACTATTGCTAACGTTTAGCGATAAAGTAAAGCATTACATAGCGCTTAATGATTGACACGCAGGTCATACAATAATTAAAGACAACTCTATGGCTCCTGCCAGTTGCCGTACTCATCGACATGCAAGTCGTGATATTCTATACAAAACATGATCATCTCATACATCACATATATCTCATCATGTAATTGGCCATATCACATCACAACATACCCTGCAAAAACAAGTTAGACGTCCTCTAATTGTTGTTGCAAATTTTACGTGGCTGCTACGGGTTTGCAAGAACCGTTCTTACCTACGCAAAACCACAACGTGGTGTAGTGATTGCTTTTTGATCTTCTAAAAGAACCCTCTTCATTGAAATCGATTCAACTAAAGTGAGAGAGACAGACACCCGCTAGCCATCTTTATGCAACGAAGTTACATGTTAGTTGAAGGAACCTGTCTCGCGTAAGTGTATGCGTAATGTCGGTCCGGGCCGCTTCATCTCAGAGTACCGCCGAATCAAATATCAACTAGTAACGGCAAGCAATATGTATACAACCACGCCCACAACTCGTTTGTGTTCTACTCGAGATCTCATCTACGCATAGACCTGGCTCATGATGCCACTGTTGGGGAACGTTGCATGGGAAACAAAAATTTTCCTACGCACACACAAGATCTATCCATGGTGATGAGCATCTACGAGAGGGAGAGTGAATCTACATACCCTTGTAGATCGCTAAGCGGAAGCGTTAATAAACGCGGTTGATGTAGTCGAACGTCTTCGCGATCCAAATCGCCGAGCGTCCCGCGATCCAATCACGATCCTTCCGATCTAGTGCCGAACGGACGGCACCTCCGCGTTCAACACACGTACGGCTTGATGACGCCTTCACCTCCTCGATCCAGCGAGCGATGGTGAAGTAGTGGTTGAGTTCCAGCAGCACGACGGCGTGGTGATGGTGGTGAGGAACAATCTCTGCAGGGCTTCGCCAAGCACTACGGAGATTATGACGGAGGAACTAGAGGGCTAGGGTTGCCGGCACACGGCTTGGGAAATCCTGATGTGTCCCGTGTGCTAGCCCTGCCCCTCTATTTATATGTTGAGCCTTGGGGTCTAAACTTGGAGTAAAAGCCTCCTCCGGGTCGGTTTTGCCCGCACAAGGTCGGTTTGGCCCGCAGGGAAAGAGTCCAACTCGGATCCCTGCCGAACCGTGCACAGCCGCGCACAAGCGGTAGTACCGCTTCACACAAGCGGTAGTACCGCTTGGGCGGTAGTACCGCTTCACACAAGCGGTAGTACCGCTCGGGCGGTAGTACCGCTTCACCAAGCGGTAGTACCGCTTACGCGGCAGCAAAACTACTTTTGCACTTTCCAATACCTCGTGGGCTTTATCCTTTTGGCCCATATAAAGTGTTGCTGCACCCGAACACTTCGGTAAACATCCGGAACCCCTTCCGGTGAACTCCGGAACCCTTCCAGAGATCAAAACACTATTATCACATATATCAATCTTTACCTCCGGACTATTCCGGAGATCCTCGTCATGTCCGGGATCTTATCCGGGACTCCGAACAACTTTCGGTCACCAACATAATAACTCAATTATACTAATCGTCACCAAACGTTAAGTGTGTAGACCCTGCGGGTTCGAGAACTATGTAGACATGACCGAGACACTTCTACGATCAATAACCAATAGCGGGACCTGGATGCCCATATTGGCTCCTACATATTCTACGAAGATCTTTATCGGTCGAACCTCTATGTCAAGGATTCAGTTAATCCCGTATGCTGTTCCCTTTGTTCTTCGGTATGTTACTTGCCCGAGATTCGATCGTCGGTATCACTATACCTAGTTCAATCTCGTTACCGGCAAGTCTCTTTACTCGTTCCGTAATACAAGATCCTGTGGCTAACTGTTTAGTCACTTTGCTTGCAAGGCTCAATGTGATGTTGTATTACCGAGTGGGCCCTGAGATACCTCTCCGTCATACGGAGTAACAAATCCCAGTCTTGATCCATGCCAACCCAACAGACACCCTCGGAGATACCTGTAGAGCACCTTTATAGTCACCCAGTTACGTTGCGACGTTTGATACACACAAGGTACTCCTCCGGTGTCAGTGAGTTGCATGATCTCATGGTCAAAGGAACAGATACTTGACATGCAGAAAACAATAGCAATAAACTGACACGATCAAATGCTACGTTTACAGTTTGGGTCTTGTCCATCACATCATTCTCCTAATGATGTGATCCCGTTATCAAATGACATCTCATGTCAATGGCTAGGAAACCTTAACCATCTTTGATCAACGAGCTAGTCAACTAGAGGCTTACTAGGGACACAGTGTTGTCTATGTACCCACACATGTATTTGAGTTTCCAATCAATACAATTATAGCATGGATAATAAACGATTATCATGAACAAGGAAATATAATAATAACCAATTTATTATTGCCTCTAGGGCATATTTCCAACAAGAACTATTCGTCACTCCGAGAAAATCTATATAATCAAACATAGTATTCACATCAGCAAACACTCTAGCAATCAATTCTATCAATCATATTTAACACTCAATCAAAATAAAAGCAACAACTAAATCAAAAAGAAATCAATAAGAAAACCAAATAAAGTCCAAAGAGCAAATTCCAAAAGGAACTTCACTAAAGAAAACTACTACTGAAACTTTATGACTTTGCCACAACCAACAAAAATAGTTTTATCCTAGATAAAACTTAACAGCAAATAAGAACACTCAACTAATAATTTAACAGAAAATAAATAAACTCTTTATTAAAATAAGAGAAAAAAATTTACCTAAAGTTTTCTATACAAAAAGAATCAAAATAAAAACTAATATAAAACTCTAGTTATGGGCCATACTAGTTTTAATACAAAACAAAAGAAAATAAATTTTTTCAAAATAAAAAAAAATTGTCTACGGTTCACTAACACAAACAAAATAAGTTTTGTCAAAAGTGACAAAAAGTTTTAATTAAAAACAAATAAATACTAAAGGAAAAGAAATTAACACTAAACTCTAGAAAACAGTACTGTTTTGGCTAAAACTAAAATTTAAAATAAACAAAAATAAAATTTTGAAGTGCTAATGGATACACAACTAATCTAGTGACAAAGTGCAAAAAGATACATCTAAAAACCTATTTTTAAATAAAAGTTATAAGCAATCTAGTGATTTGAACAAATTTCATCAAGTTCAAATTTAAAATTTTCAAATATCTTCAAACTTGGCTTCTACAGAAACTTCATAAAATTCTAAACCTAATGCAAAAAGAATCACTCAAAAACAATTTAAAACATAAAAGATATAAGGAAAATAAAAACAGAACTAAATCTGAAAACAGATTTAAAACAGAAAAAGAAAAACGCTAATTGTCGGTTGACCGTGGCTGAGGAGCCACGTGGCGCACTGTGTGTTGTTGCGGTCGGCTGCTGCGGGCGGACGCCCAGTATTTAACGAAAATGATTCGGTGAGTAAAAAAAATAGATCTAAACTAGACGGTTAGATCTAGTTCGGACGGCTACGGGGAGTTCACTGCTAGGTTAAAACGACGGACGCCCACTATTTAATAAAAACCGGTTCAGCCTAAAAAAACAATACGATCTAATCTACGCCCTACGTTTTGGATCGAACCTAGTGGGTTCTCCTGTGCTTACCGCGACGGGGACGGCGTCGGCAGAGAAGAAGACGGCGGCGAGGCGGCGGCTCCGGTGATTGTCGACGGTGTCGGAGAAGTCGAGGCGATGAGGCGCTCGAAGGGGGTTCCGGCGGTGGTTTCGGTGGAGGCCGAGGCGACGGACGGCGGCAGGACGAGCTCAGAGAGCTTCGGGTGGACTGAGGCTCCGGCGGCGGACGTGCGAGCTCGAGCTCGTCTCTGTGGTCCGGGAAAAAGGCAGAGACCATGTAAAAAAGATGCACGATGGCGAGATAAGTCGATGGACAGAGGGAGGGGTTACGTGGAGGCTCACTGGCGTGGAAAATCGACGATGAACTGCGTCGGCTCCGGCGAGATGCGATCGGCGTAGGCGGGCGATATGGGTGACCTTGGCGACGGGTTTTAGGGGGTTTCGAGGGAGGGGGCAGAGGGGGTTTTATAGGACGTCCTCTTGGGGAAGGGGTCGGCCTCGGGATCATGATCCCGACGAATCCGGGATCCGGCAGCGTGTCGGGCGCGCTCTGGCGGAGCGTTGCGTGCGGAGGATGAAGAAAAGAGGCGGGCCCCAGGCGTCAGTGGCAGCGGGCGAGGGGAAAAGGTGCGGGCAACCGGCCCGAAGGGAATTCGGTGCGGGAGCGAGGCTGAGTGGGCCGGCTGGCGCTGCTGGGCTGTGGAGAGAGAGAGGGAGAGGACAGTGCTGGGCTTCGGCCTGGCACTGTTCGAAGGGATTTGTTTTTTTTTAAATAGTCAGAAGGAAAAGAAACAAATTAAAATGAAAATATTATATAAGCATATAATATATCAAAATGATCAGAAAAATAGAACCTAAAACATTAACTATTTTTGATGTTTAAATAAAATTTACACAAATTCAAATAATGCAAACAGTGCTACTTTTGTATCTAAAATGCAAATAAAATTATTTTAAAATATCAAAATGATTTCAAATTTATTTTTCTCCATTTTTCTGTTGAAGGGAATCATGTTACCCTATTTTCCATATATATTATTTTTGGAGAAAAATAATTTGAATAAAAACCAAATAACTCCCAATTGGGTTTGAATTTGAATTTCAAACCACTTTCAAATCATTTATGTTTTTCCTTGGTCAAATATATTTCAAACGCCCCTGAATTTTTGAAGTGTCCTATTACTTCTCTCTTTTTGAATATTTCCAGAGGTTTTGAAATTTGAAAAAATTCAAATAACTTCAAATTGAAAGTGGGTTTCAAAATAACTTCAAAATGAATTTCAATTTGATTCTTTTAAACTTCCAACTCATATTTCATATAATTTGAAGACGTCATTTTATCTTCTCTCATGAAAATCATTGAGTTGCATAAAGTTTCTGAATTTGAAATATTTTCAAATGGAATTCAAATTCTTTCAAAACCCTTTTCATTTAAATGGAAGAAGTCATGTCATCTTCACTCCAGGGTTTTGTATTGAAATGAGTTTAAATTCACTGAGTTCAAAATGCAAAGTGAAAGTTTTGGGAAAGTCATTTCATTCCCTCTCATTAAACTTTCAAAAAAGTTTCAAATTTCACTCACTTTCAAACAATCAATCAAACAATCAATCATATTTATTTAGTTAATATAACATTCCAAAATTTAGAATTTTGGGATGTTACAATAGAATTAGTACCTAATCCAACTTTTGGTCACTTTGGATCCATCCACTTGAATCTAATCCGCGTTTCTTCCACCCAATGATATAATAACTATACTAATCCACCTTTTGGTCACTTTGGATCCATCCACTTGAATCTAATCCGCGTTTCGTCCACCCAATGATATAATAACTCATCATGATCATAATGATATAACAATCTCTTAATTGCTACTGTATCAAAATTTGTATAATGGTGTATAAATATAGTATAAAACAAATACAGACGAATAGTAGTAGCGTGGGGGCCAGCCCACACTGCTACTACTTAGCAGTAGCGCCAGTCCAGTCCAACGCTACTGATAACCGAATTAGTAGTAGCGTGGGTTCGGAACGGTGCTACAGCTAAAAGTTAGCTGTAGCGCCCTAGCAGTAGCGCGGCTCCCGGCGCTACTACTAGGGCAAAACCCCGCGCTACTACTAGGGTTTTCCCTAGTAGTGATATGAGCTAGTGGGGGCAAACACATAAAATTTCATCATCTAAGCTCTCTCTCTAAAATATTTATGCATGCATGTGTCAATCCAGGGGGGGGGGGGCAGCCCCTAGCAATGCACTAGGCTCCGCCGTTGACAGGCATAGTGATGGCGCGCAGCAGTAGCTAGAAACAGCTACCACTCGAAACAACCTTTCCTCCAAATTTATATATAAACTCTAAATGACCAAACTGACACAAGGTGGTGAGGAATTTCCCAAACAAGCGAGACGAAAGAAAAAGCGACAAACGAGCGGACGGCAAGAACGCCACCAACCGAAAACCGAGCATGAAAACAAGAGTTCTTCCCCCTATGTTGGGTCCTCGGTCTATCTACACCCCTTGTTTAATTGAGATGTGAGCTAAATTGTTCATTCTTTTCTGATAAGAGGAAGTTCTTGGCCATCGATTTCATTCACATGAAACTGTTGAATTTTCTGTAGTAAGCCCCGTCAATTATTTACATCATACTGATAAGAGGAAGCTCTTTTTTGCTCCTATAAACTGTTTCCATTTACACAAAACACCTCACTTTTCATGCATATTTACATCATTCTGATTCATTTTGCTTTTTATGCGGGTCGCTGCAATCCTCCATATCACCCGTCGATCAATCATTGTCAACTTGTCATAATTGCCATCAAAGATCACAAATGTGGTTCTTGTAACTACAAGAAGGTTATTTGGATTGTAAAGAGGACAAAAAAGTGTTCATGATGGTGTGGTGGCTATATACTTACTGTAGATGCTGGGACATAAATTTGATAGACGCGTCCACTAGGTTGGTTAGAGTTAATAATGACTTTAATTTCATTGCATCTAAAGATCACAGTTACCTTCAACTATCCTAATTTTCAAACAATGTTAGCCCTTTGATTTCTATCACGAGGAACAAGCATGTTCCTATATAGGAGAAGTACCAAATTTAGGATCAAGAACAAAAGTATCTTTCAATTTTTTATCCTTAATTAATTCAACCAGGCCATCTATCCCACCTACATCATCATAAGCTAAGAATTCTCTAGTGAATTTCTCATCAAGTTTTGTAGGTGTAGTAGGCAAACCAAATTTATATCTTTCAAAAGTCATGACAGGTGAAGAAGATTTTTAGCATTTTCCTTTTTTTAGCTTTAGCAATATGAGCATCTAAAAGATCTCCAAGTGGAACAGAAGTATCAAGCATATTAGAAGCATCATCATAACTGTCATCAATAACACAAGCAGTATCAACTATTTGTGACATAGTAGAGCGTGAAGTATGTGGATGTGAAGGTGTTGGTGTCACAAGTTGACTCAAAACAATAGGTGAATCAACAGTAGAACTAGTAAATAAGTCTGTACCTTGTCTTGTCTTAGATGGAATGATCTTGGGTTTGGGATCTTTGGTTTCCCATGATGGATAAGAAATTCAGCAAACAGACAACTCTACAAGTGAACTTCAAAATAGAGCTATGCTCCCCGGGAACGGTGTCAGAAAATAGTCTTGATAACCCACAAGTGTAGGGGATTGCAATAGTTTTCGAGGGAAGTATTACAACCCAATTTGTTTGATTTGACAAAAGGGGGGCCAAAGAATACTTATAAGCCTTATCAGTTGAGTTGTCAATTCAACCACACGTAGAAAAGAATAGTTGCTTGGCAGAATTTATTACTAGCAAATGTGTTGGAGTGAATGAGTTGTGATTGCAGAGTAGTAAAAAAGACAACAATTCCCATCAGTCGTCAAGAGTAACACAAAGAGCGACAAGTATGAAAAGCGTAGGCATGGCAGTGGATAATGGACATTGCATGGATGGAATCAAATATGTAATAGCCGTAGCACAAGGTGACAACAAACTAGACCCAATTCATCAAACATATGTAGGCATGTATTCTGTATGTAATTGTACGTGCTTCCAATAAGAACTTGGAGAACATCTTTTGTCCTACCCCCCGTTTCAATGGGATCCTAATGGAAATTAAGGGTAATTAAGGCACTCCTTTCACAAAGGACCAGAGCAAAGCATTAACAATCTAATACATGTAATCCTCAAATCATAGTCATCCCCATCCATACCCTTATTATCGTCCTTCATGTTCTAGGGTTCAGAACCATAACAGGTGCATATAACTTGTAGATAAGAATCAAAACACATACATATTCATGGAAACATAAATAGTTCAGATCTGAAATCATCACCACTAGCACCATCTCCATCATCCATCTCCAACCCTAGACTTTAATCTATGAACTATTCTTTCGTATCAGTTGTTTTGATCACTTCCTGGTGTTAATTGCTGCTTAGTAGTTGATTCTTAGTGCTCTATTGGTAAAATATTTATGTGTTTAGATTGTTTATCATATCATTACACCAATCATTATTTATATGATTTCTCGTGAGTAGTCTGTTTATATTCTTGAGGACTTGGGAGGAACCTTATTGCTAGTAACCATGTGAAGTTGAATAAAGTTCAATTTTTGATATTATGTTGTGTTGCTATTCTCTAGTAGTGATGTATGAACATCGACTGCATATCACTTCACCTTTATAGGCCTTGAGGGGAACATTGTGCTATAAGTTTGCTTAGGATGGATAGCCGAAGTGACATATATTACCGTGTCATGAGTTTGCAAAGTTATTGCATAAGGAGTATTGGGGACCCGAAAGTTAAATGCTATTTTTAGATGTTATTTTAATTCTTTTTTTGTATTTGCGGATGCTTGCATGCAGAGTATATTCGTAAGTATGTTTTTTTTCAAGTAAGAACAATACATAAGTTTAGGCTCTACCACACAACACTTATCAATGCAATGAAAGTTAATGTCAATGGAACTAGGTGAAAACAACTAGGTGAAATTCCCTCCGTCCTCGAGTATGGTTTGATCCATATATGTAAAATCACCGGCTTGTCCTTAGCACAATTAATGATTAAGCCACTTGCTTCACCATTACATTTTTATAATTATTCTTGCATTCAAACAACCATACGAACAATCTTTGCTGCTTTTGCAGTGATTCCTTACTAGTTTCTCCTTTTGCTCCTCGTTGTGTTTGACACCCTTACTTATCAAAAGGGCTATAATAGATCCCCTACACTTGTGGGTTTAAGCAACAAGCCTCTTCCAATTATTCCCTCGATTATATAATTTGATTTTTTTGTCAAAATGTTACTGTTGCTATAGTGTTTGCCAAGATTTTGATTGTATTACGTTCCATAGATGTTTATATGGGGAAACTTTGAGTATGTGGATTGACTTACTGGAAATGTATAGTTAGGTCTCCTTTACTAATGAACCTGGCAAACTTAAATGCTTGTTAACTATGTCATGTTATTTTTCTGTTAAATCTCTCTAGCATTATATTATTGCAAAGAATGTTGCATTTTCCTTTAATTTACTTTGGAGGATGAAGATGCCTTTAAAACTGAAAGCATTTGTATGATTAGTGATCAAAGGTAGGACCCTAACCAAAGATAATCTAAGTAAGAAATGGTGGATGAGGAATAAACACTGTAATTATATGTCACTTAAGAAAGTATAGATCATCTATTTTTTGTTTCCTCCTTTCTAGATTTCTTTGGAATGTGGTATGTGGGGTGTTTGATAACCCAAGAACACCCATGTCTTTTTTAGATTTGGGTCAAAATTGGTTGTCTTCTTAGACTGGTAAAGATAGAAGTGCAGTGTCTGATTGGACCTGCAACTTTAATTTGGACCATTTGGAAAACAATAAATAAATCTTGTTTTTAGCGTGTGCTTCCTATTGAACCTACTAATGCGATCTTTATTTTTATGTTCCTTGATGGACTGGTGGATCGTACTACAGAAAAAGGAGCACGAAATTGCTTAGGGCATCTCCAAGGCGGACCCGTAAACCTACACTATGTGCCCGGACCATTTTTGTCATTCAACGGGCACCTGTATATGTACGTTTGGCAGTCCGGACGTACAAATTCCGGTATCCAAGAGACAAACGTGGGGGGGGGGGGGGGGCTTTGCCGGAGTTCGGACATGCACTTGACCAATCACATGCATGGTCCCCCCATCTCTCTCCTCCCAACCGCACATGCATGGTCCCCCTCTCCCCTCTCTCCTCCCAATCGGACACTAAACCACAAATATCCCACCACATGCATGGACTCCACCTAATTTTTCTCCCCCCAATCGGATATTTTGTGATTAGCATTGGATGACTCCCTCCCGCATCATGTCCGCGGACCACGTCCGGACATAAAAATGGACATATACTGGAGATATTTGCGGGTCAGCATTGGAGACTCTGCTCATTATGCTTGAGATAGTCTATGTTAGAGCATCTCCAACAGGTGATGTAAAATACATCACTTGATGTAAAAACCGATTTATACATCACTGTGCTAAAAAAACGAGCTCCAACATGTGATGTATATGTAAAATTATGTGGTCCAATTTTAGGGCTTGATGTAAAATCACCCCTAGGTGATGGAAATTTGCATCACGTAGGTGGTTGCCCAAACGTTAAAACGGCCGCAACCCCATGTGCCGCGCGCAGAGCCGCTCCCTACTACGCGCGTGAAATTTCCTACCGCCCCCACCCACGTGTTGCCGCCGCAGAACCACCCCCGCCTCTCTCCACCCGTCGGAGCCGCCGCCGTATCCGGCGCGGAGCTGCCACCGAATCCGCCTGCCCGCGCCGCCGCCACCTAATCCGCCGTCACCACGCCTCGTCGCCGTGGATCCGACCTCCCCCAACTTCTCTCCGCCTGTCAGAGCCGCCGTTTTGGTCGCCGCTGCGATGCCGCCGCGCCATCGTCCGAGGAGCTCCAGCAGCTTCAACAGCGTGTGTCGGCGTCAATCCGACCGTTAGTCGGCCGAGATCACACAGGATGGTGTGCGCAACTGGCTCAACACGTGGGACGAGCTGGGCATCGCTGCCCGCACCTTCGACAAGGCTGTTGGTGGCTCGGCTAGCCTAAGAGGGATTTAAATTTCCCGGAGATCGACAATTAGGCCGATGCGGAGTTCATCGGTCTTCCGATCGAGATGACGAGCATCGCGGAGAGGAGGGAGACACAGATCGTTCTCGATCAGTGCGAGGTTCGTCGGCAGGATGAGGCTGCGATGTTGAGGTTTGTGGCGGAAAATCCGCACCTCGTGCAGCGGGAGTACGAGTTCTACGCGTCGCGGAACAAGGCGGTGAAGAAGGAGGTGAAGGAGGAGAAGAAGAAGAAGGAGGAGGAGATGAGGATGGCCCCTCGACGGTGGTCGAGCTCGATAGTTCAGACTCGGTGAAGAACGTGGACGACGAGTTGGGTTCCGACATCGACTGGGACAACCTCTCTGATGAGTAGTCTGCAGTAGTTTGTAGTCGAAGTATCTTTGTATCGAAACTACTTTCAAGTTTGTATCGGAACTATATTTTAGTTTGTATCGAAACTATGTTTGAAAGTTATACATCACCTCCAATATGTTTGCTCTAACAAATGATGTAAAATGGGGTACCATTTTGCTCCAACAGGTGATATATATTGGCCACGAAAACATCAAAACATTGCAAATTTACGTACAAGATGCAAAGTATAAGAACTATAAAACTACTTATGTGTGCCCAAGATACATCACAGGAGAACCCACGGTGGTGTACAAACAGCTTTCCTTTTTTTGAGGGGAGGTGTACAAACAGCTTGTCCGTCCAAAATTTAACAAACAGCCTGTCGGTCCGAAAACAAAACAAACAGCGGAGGTCGACACGGCGAGCATATATAGTCGGTCCACTGCCATCCGAGTCACTCCACAACTCCAGTGCACGACCGTACGTTCTTTTGTCGCATACCACTTTAGCACATCGTACGGAGTGTCTCCTGGAGTCACATGGGTGCAGTAACATAAGGAGAAACGGTTGAAACTACTTTACCATATTAAGCAGCAGGAGGTATACTTGTTGGCGGCTGCTACGAATCAGCCGGATGATTTCTTTAAGAAATCATCCGGCTAGCCGGCCGTTGGATCAGTGTGGAGGTGGCCCTTGGATCGCAAGCAACGGCACGGTAGCAGCAAGCGCGCAACAGCTTCAAACGCAGCGATGCTGTCCCAGCAATGCTCCACTGCACCTCTCATGGTGCACTGACGGCCGTCGGACGGAGCTCCAACGTAGCACCGATGTGTCCGGCGAAGCTCCATTGCAATTCCGGCGAGGCTACATTGTAGCGCCAGCTATGCTTCTGACGGACCGGCGTTGCTCCATTGCAGCTTCAAGGCAACATCGCCAGAGTCGCAGTGCCCCCGTCGGCCGCTCGCCGTGGTCACCGTCGCAGCGCCGACGACCCTCCGTTGCACCACTAGACAACCTCGACGGAGCTTCATTGCAACACCGGTGCCCCCCTCCCCTCGAAGCTCCATAGGCGGCTACGGGTGCTGCTACGCAGCGTGGCGGCCATGGCGGAAGCTCTAACGCAGCGCATGGTGACGACGACAGAAGCTAAGATGCAGCGCCGATGGCCATGGCGGATGCCGCGACGCAGCACGTGGTGACGACGATGGAAGCTAAGATGCAGCGCCGGCGGCCATGGCGGATGCTGCGACGCAGCACGTGGTGACGACGACGGAAGTTGAGCTGAGATGCATCGTTGCCGGCGACGAGGGCTCCATTGCAGCTCCGCCGCAGGTGACTTGCAGCACCAGCAGCGTTGCCTCGAGGTTGCACCGCAGAGTTGTGCCATGGATGAGTTGCTGCGTCGCCGCACCAACGGTCGTCGTCGAGCGCCGCATCACATCGCCGGCAGTGCCGACGAGCGACCGCCTCCCCCATGCGTGTGTGTCGTCTCCATGGAGTTGCAGCACCCGTGGCGGTGCCACGCGGGGCTCCACCGTCCTTCATTATGCCGCGGGATGCAGCAGGGTGGCTGGCGCCGTCGCTCCTCCTGGTTCGCTTCCATGGACTTGCTGCGTTTTGTGTCGCCATGGAAGCCTCTCTACGAACAGAGATGGGGAATAACGGATGGAGGAGAGACGGCGCGAAGGGATAAGGGATAAGGCTGCAGCTGGGAGAGCGGTGGATGGGCCCGCAGGGCACGTGTCGATCAATGTGCGCGGTTTATCTTTCCGTGTTATCATCCGGTAGATTCTAAACGTTTTCCATACTTGTTTGGTCAATCCAATAGGGTGCGTTCATGAGCTCGTGACGCCAAAAAAAATACTACGTACTACAGAAGTAAAAAATACTAAGAACCACTGTACATCAAGCGACTGAAAATATTGTAATTTTCAATGGATTTCCTCTCTGTCAACCGTTAGATAAAAAAATTTCAGTTGTCCGAGGAATAGCAAAACCGGACAAAAAGAAGAACGGGGAAGCAACAGGTACACTGATATTATTACGATCGAGCCGTTATTACATGCGGTACGGATTGATGTATGAGGAATATTATTTTTATTAACGGGTGAAACCACAACGCCAGCTGCTGCCCACAATATGACGCAGGAACACAGATGTACAGAGAGCAGCCGATACCAAGTTCGATAGCCGACAAGGACGTTTTGTTCTTTCTCAAAAAAAAAAAAAAAAAGACGATTTGTTCTTGAATGTTTCCATCGACGACACCTGCATGAATATTAATCACAAAGTTGGTTAATTAAGCTAGGTTGGATGATCTAATTAATTATAGCAATCAACAAAGAGATCGATAAGAGCGAGTAGTACATGAACTGATAAGTGTCACCTGTGCAATATGAATGGCAGCAGCCGGCCGGGCGACGCTAGCTAAGCTAGAGGTGCAGCTCGAGGTCCAGCGCCTCGCCGGCGCCGCTAGCGAAAGAGGCCCTTGACCGGTCCAAGCCGTTGCGGCCAGTGGACGGGTCCAGGAGCGGCGCGTGCTCCGCGAAGCGTGGGGCGCGGCCGCCTCCCCACCTCTCTGGCCTGCAGGCATCGGTGCCTGGAGCCACCGCGGCGCCACCGCCGTGGGAGGCGATGTAAGTGCGCATGGACCAGCCGGCAGCAGAATCGACCGACGGCCCGGTGGCGGCACCTCCCAACGGGCTGTCGTTGTTGTAGGGGTCGCCGAGGACTCCGGCGAGGCGGTCCTTGCGGTGCGCGTTCTGGTGGCCACCGAGCGCCTGAGACTTGAGGAACGTCTTGTCACAGAAGAGGCACTGGAACAGCCGCACCGTCTTGCCGTCCACGCACACCGTGTGCGCTTGCTCGTCGTAGCGGTCTAGCCTTCTGCCCGCCGGCGTCAACGCCAGCAATAGGTCGTCCTCCGCCGCCACCGCTTGTGCATGGAACCGGAATAAGGGCAATTGCCGACGGCACTTTCTATGCCGACGGCATTTTGTCGGGGCCGTCGGCATAAGAAGATGTATGCCGACGGCCTGTGGAAAGCCGTCGACATAGAAAAGCCATCGGCACAGTATGCCGACGGCAACCGTAGGCATACAAAGGCCGTCGGCATATACCGGACTGTGCCGACGGCGGCCGTCGGTATAGCGCAGCCGTCGGTATATAAGCGGCCCACGCGACCCCACATGCGACGGCCAGCTGACGCCGTCCGGGGTATGCCGACGGCACTGACGGAGGCCCTCGGCATAGCTCGAGCTGCCACGTGGGAGAGCTATGCCGACGGCACAGCCGTCGGCATATCTTTGCACCTATGCCGACGGCTTTGCCGTAGGCATAGCCTTCGGCCAGGAACCACCAGGGACTGCCACGTGGCAGTACTAGTGAATCTGACTTATCTAATTTATTTTCATTTTTAGGTTGAAATCAGACTTATCTAAACTTAAACATACACAAATTATATATCGATTTGGGGTAGAATTTTCCATAGATTATGAATATCCAGTTTGTTTTTCTTTTTTGAGTATGTTATAACTGTGACCTCATGTACTTTTGCATATAGGTCCTTATATTTTGTTAAAATCATAAGTAATTAATACTTGCATCGATTTGACAAATTTAATATGGTTTGTTATCAAAATCTTGTAAAGATTCTGTTGCTATACTGTGTTTTTAAATTTGAACAAACTTAAATCATGTTTGCTTCAGATTTATAGAAACACCCTTTTGTTTGACTATTTTGTATATTTTTCATTCCTTGGCCAAACGAGACAAATTTTATATGTACATCCATCAGATTGTTTCTACGAGTGCGGTGGCGGGTGCAAACACCCGGCACGTGGCTCCGGAGTGTAACCCCCTTCACGGACGGCGCTGCCGCCGGCGCTTGGAGGGGGGAAACGGCCGCGTCGGGCCGACACGGAGGGGATCCTGTGGTGGGTTGGGCCCGGATCTTGTTCCGGAGTGTTCCCATGGGCTACCCTATCACAACCAGGTGGAGAAGTCTATTGGTCAAACCCCTTCCGGCGAAAGTCAAAGGCGTAGATCTAAGGGTCAACTGGTCCAGGGTTAGGCCTGCCGAGGGCCTTGGGGGGTAGCAATGCCACCAGAGCATTGCGACGGGTCCTCACACGTGTCTTAACATGCGGTGGCATGTCTGAAGAGTCAAGACGCGTCTCCGGGGTGTGGCCCCCCTCACGGACGGCAATGACACCGGAGTGACGTCTGCGGTTTTGGTGCTGCGTGAATATTCCTGAACACCCGGAGGGTGATAAAATCATGAGTTTTTTACACGGTGCAGACACATGTGATATAGGATGTGTAGTCATTTTTTATAATTTTTTGAGATGCAGAAGTAAGTGGAAAATTTCCTCTTTCCGGATTGTTCCTCGCATGTCTACGGGTGTGGTCGGGGGCCTTCGTGGGGTAGCTATGCCACAAAATCTTGCGCTGGGCCCTCATACATGTCTGGAAGTGCGGTGGCGGTTGCAAACACCCGGCACGCGGCTCCGGAGTGTGACCCCCTTCACGGACGGCGCTGCCGCCGTCGCTTTGAGGGGGGAAACGGCCGCGTCGGGCCGACACGGAGGGGATCCTGTGGTGGGTTGGGCTCGGACCTTGTTCCGGAGTGTTCCCATGGGCTGACCTATCACAACCAGGTGGAGAAGTCTATTGGTCAAACCCCGTCCGGCGAAAGTCAAAAGCGTAGATCTACGGGTCAACTGGTCCAGGGTTAGGCCTGCCGGGGGCCTTGGGGGGTAGCAATGCCACCAAAGCATCGCGACGGGTCCTCACACGTGTCTTAACATGCGGTGGTATGTCTGAAGAGTCAAGACGCGTCTCCGGGGTGTGGGCCCCCTCACGGACGGCGTTGACACCGGAGTGACATCCTGCGGTTTTGGTGCTGCGTGAATATTCCTGAACACCCGGAGGGTGATAAAATCATGAGTTTTTTACACGGTGCAGACACATGTGATATAGGATGTGTAGTCATTTTTCATAATTTTTTGATATGCAGAAGTAAGTGGAAAAATTCCTCTTTCCTGATTGTTCCTCGCATGTCTACGGGTGTGGTCGGGGGCCTTCGTGGGGTAGCTGTGCCACAAAATCTTATTGAGCAGCCCGAACACCGCTGGCTCGTCGACCCCGTCCCATACTCTCGTGACAGATCAAAGGGCATCAGTGGCGGATCTTGACCAAGTTTTTTGGAGGCCAAATAGAGTATCTGAGCTAGTGGGGGCAAACACATAAAATTTCATCATCTAAGCTCTCTCTCTAAAATGCACTAGGCTCCGCCGTTGGCAGGCATAGTGATGGCGCGCAGCAGTAGCTATAAACAGCTACCACTCGAAACAAAACAGCTACCACTCGAAACAACCTTTCGTCCAACTTTATATATAAACTCTAAATGACCAAACTGACACAAGGTGGTGAGGAATTTCCCAAACAAGCGAGTCGAAAGAGAAAATGACAAACAAGCGGACGGCAAGAACGCCACCAACCGAAAACTGGGCATGAAAACAAGAGTTCTTCCCCCTATGTTGGGTCCCCGGACTATCTACACCCCTTGTTTAATTGAGATGTGAGCTAAATTGTTCATTCTTTTCTGATAACAGGAAGTTCTTGGCCACCGATTTCATTCACATGAAACTGTTGAATTTTCTGTAGTAAGCCCCGTCAATTATTTACATCATACTGATAAGAGGAAGCCCTTTCTTGTTCCTATAAACCGTTTCCATTTACACAAAACACCTCACTTTTCATGCATATTTACATCATTCTGATTCATTTTGCTTTTTATGCGGGTCGCTGCAATCCTCCATATCACCCGTCAATCAATCATTGTCCACTTGTGATAATTGCGATCAAAGATCACAAATGTGGTTCTTGTAACTACAAGAAGGTTATTTGGATTGTAAAGAGGACAAAAAAGTGTTCATGATGGTGTGGTGGCTATATACTTACTGTAGATGCTGGGACATAAAGATAGACGCGCCCACTAGGTTGGTTAGAGTTAATAATGACTTTAATTTCATTGCATCTAAAGATCATAGTTACCTTGAACCATCCTAATTTTCAAACGATGTTAGCCCTTTGATTTTTATCACGAGGAACAAGCATGTTCCTATATAGGAGAAGTACCAAATTTAGGATCAAGAACAAAAGTATCATTCAATTTTTTTATCCTTAATTAATTCAGTCAGGCCATCTATCCCACCTAAATCATCATAAGCTAAGAATTCTGTAGTGAATTTCTCATCAAGTTCTGTAGGTGTAGTAGGCAAACCAAATTTATATATTTCAAAAAGTCGTGACAGGTGAAGAGGATTTTTAGCATTTTCCATTTTTTAGCTTTAGCAATATGAGCATCTAAAAGATCTCCAAGTGGAACAGAAGTATCAAGCATATTAGAAGCATCATCATAACTTTCATCAACAACACAAGCAGTATCAACTATTTGTGACATAGTAGAGCGTGAAGTATGTGGATGTGAAGGTGGTGGTGTCACAAGTTGACTCAAAATAGTAGGTGAATCAACACTAGAACTAGTAAATAAGTCTGTACCTTGTCTTGTCTTGGATGGAATGATCTTGGGTTTGGGATCTTTGGTTTTCCCATGATGGATAAGAAATTCAGCAAACAGACAACTCTTCAAGTGAACTTCAAAATAGAGCTATGCTCCCCGGGAACGATGTTAGAAAATAGTCTTGATAACCCAAAAGTGTAGGGGATTGCAATAATTTTTGAGGGAAGTATTACAACCCAATTTGTTGGATTCGACAAAAAGGGGGGGCCAAAGAATAATTATAAGCCTTAGCAGTTGAGTTGTCAATTCAACCACACTTAGAAAAGAATAGTTGCTTGGCAGAATTTATTACTAGCAAATGTGTTAGAGTGAATGAGTTGTGATTGCAGAGTAGTAATAAAGACAACAATTCCCATCAGTCGCCAAGAGTAACACAAAGAGCGACAAGTATGAAAAGCGTAGGCATGGCAGTGGATAATGGACATTGCATGGATGGAATCAAATATGTAATAGCCGTAGCACAAGGTGACAACAAACTAGACCCAATTCATCAAACATATGTAGGCATGTATTCTGTATGTAATTGTACGTGCTTCCAATAAGAACATGGAGAACATCTTTTGTCCTACCCTCCGTTTCAGCATGATCCTAATGGAAATTAAGGGTAATTAAGGCACTCCTTTCACAAAGGACCAGAGCAAAGCATTAACAATCTAACACAAGTAATCCTCAAATCATAGTCATCCCCGTCCATACCCTTATTATTGTCCTTCAAGGTCTAGGGTTCAGAACCATAACATGTGCATATAACTTGTAGATAAGAATCAAAACACATACATATTCATGGAAACATAAATAGTCCAAATCTGAAATCATCACCACTAGCACCATCTCCATCATCCATCTCCAACCCTAGACTTCAATCTATGAACTATTCTTTCCTATTAGTTGTTTTGATCACTTCTTGGTGTTAATTGCTGGTTATTAGTTGATTCTTAGTGATCTATTGGTAAAATATTTATGTGTTTAGATTGTTTATCATATCATTACACCAATCATGATTTATATGATTTCTCGTGAGTAGTCTGTTTATATTCTTGAGGACTTGGGAGGAACCTTATTGCTAGTAACCATGTGAAGTTGAATAAAGTTCAATTTTTTGATATTATGTTGTGTTGTTATTCTCTAGTAGTGATCTATGAACATCGACTGCATATCACTTCACCTTTATAGGCCTTGAGGGGAACATTGTGTTATAAGTTTGCTTAGGATAGATAGCCGGAGTGACATATATTACCGTGTCCTGAGTTTGCAAAGTTATTGCATAAGGAGTATTGGGGACCCCAAAGTTAAATGCTATGGTTAGATGTTATTTTAATTCTTATTTTGTATTTGTGGATGCTTGGATGCAGAGTATATTCATAAGTATGTATTTTTTTCAAGTAAGAACAATACATAAGTTTAGGCTCTACCACACAACACTTATCAATGCAATGAAAGTTAATGTCAATGGAACTAGGTGAAATTCCCTCCGTCCTCGAGTATGGTTTGATCCGTATAATTAAAATCACCGGCTTGTCCTTAGCACAATTAATGATTAAGCCACTTGCTTCACCATTACATTTTTATAATTATTCTTGCGTTCAAACAACCATACGAACAATCTTTGCAGCTTTTGCAGTGATTCCTTACTAGTTTCCATCCACCAATCCCTTTTGCTCCTCGTTGTGTTTGACACCCTTACTTATCAAAAGGGCTATAATAGATCCCCTACACTTGTGGGTTTAAGCAACAAGCCTCTTCCAATTATTCCCTCGATTATATAATTAGATTTTTTTGTCAAAATGTTACTGTTGCTATAGTGTTTGCCAAGATTTTGATTGTATTACATTCCATAAATGTTTATATGGGGAAACTTTGAGTATGTGGAATGACTTACTGGACATGTATAGTTAGGTCTCCTTTACTAATGAACCTGGCAATGTTAAATGCTTGTTAACTATGTCATGTTATTTTTCTGTTAAATCACTCTAGCATTATATTATTGCAAAGAATGTTGTATTTTCCTTTAATTTACTTTGGAGGATGAAGATGCCTTTAAAAGTGAAAGCATTTGTATGATTAGTGATCAAAGGTAGGACCCTAACCAATGATAATCTAAGTAAGAAAGTGTGGATGGGGAATAAACACTGTAATTATATGTCACTTAAGAAAGTATAGATCATCTATTTTTTGTTTCCTCCTTTCTAGATTTCTTTGGAATGTGGTATGTGTGGTGTTTGATAACCCAAGAACACTCATGTCTTTTTTAGATTTGGGTTGAAATTCGTTGTCTTCTTAGACTGGTAAAGATAGAACTGCAGTGTCTGATTGGACTTGCAACATTAATTTGGACCATTTGGAAAACAATAAATAAATCTTGTTTTTAGCGTGTGCTTCCTATTGAACCTACTAATGCGATCTTTATTTTTTTTGTTCCCTGATGGATTGGTGGATCGTACTACAGAAAAAGGAGCACGAAAATTGCTTAGGGCATCTCCAAGGCGGACCCTTAAACCTATACTATATGTCCGGACCATGGTGTCTGGACCAGTTTTGTCATCCAATGGGGACCTGTATATGTACGCTTGGCAGTCCGGACGTACGGATTCCGGTATCCAAGAGACAAACGTACGGGCGGGGGGGGGGGGGGGGGGGGCTTCGCCGGAGTTCGGACATGCACTTGACCAATCACATGCATGCCCCCCCCTCTCCTCCCAACCGCACATGCATGGTCCCTCTCTCCCCTCTCTTCTCCCAACCGGACACTAAACCACAAGTATCCCACCACATGCATGGACTCCACCTAATTTTTCTCCTCCTAATCGGATACTTTGTGATTAGCATTGGATGACTCCCTCCCGCATCATGTCCGTGGACCACGTCCGGACATAAAAACGAACATATACCGGAGATATTTGCGGGTCAGCTTTGGAGATGCCCTTAGCGATCTAAGAGACCGAAGACTCTGCTGATTATGCTTGAGATAGTCTATGTTAGAGCATCTCCAACAGGTGATGTAAAATACATCACTTGATGTAAAAACCGATTTATACATCACCGTGCTCAAAAAACGAGCTCCAACATGTGATGTATATGTAAAATTATGTGGTCCAATTTTAGTGCTTGATGTAAAATCACCCCTAGGTGATGGAAATTTGCATCACGTAGGTGGCTGCCCAAACGTAAAAACGGCCGCAACCCCATGTGCCGCGCGCAGAGCCGCTCCGTACCGCGTGCGTGAAATTTCCTACCGCCCCCACCCGCGTGTTGCCGCCACCGCGCCTTGCCGCCGCAGAACCGCCCCCGCCTCTCTCCACCCATCGGAGCCGCCGCCGTATCCGTCGCGGAGCTACCACCGAATCCACCTGCCCGCGCCGCCGCCACCTAATCCGCCGTCACCACGCCTCGTCGCCGTGGATCCTACCTCCCCCAGCTTCTCTCCGCCTGTCAGAGCCACCGTTTCGGTCGCCGCCGCGATGCCGCTGCGCCGTTGCCCGAGGAGCTCCAGCAACTTCAACAGCGTGTGTCGGCGTCAATCCGGCCGTTACTCGGCCGAGATCACACAGGATGGTGTGCGCTACTGGCTCAACACGTGGGACGAGCTAGGCATCGCTGCCCGCACCTTCGACAAAGTTGTTGGCGGCTCGGCTAGCCTAAGAGGGATTTAAATTTCCCGGAGATCGACAATTAGGCCGATGCGGAGTTCATCGGTCCTCCGATCGAGATGACGAGCATCGTGGAGAGGAGGGAGACACAGATCGTTCTCGATCAGTGTGTGGTTCATCGGCAGGATGAGGCTGCGATGTTGAGGTTTGCGGCGGAAAATCCGCACCTCGTGTACGGGGGGTACGAGTTCTATGCGTCACGGAAGAAGGCGGTGAAGAGGGAGGTGAAGGAGGAGAAGAAGAAGAAGGAGGAGAAGACGAGGCTGGCCCCTTGACGGTGGTCGAGCTTGATAGTTCGGACTCGGTGAAGAACGTGGACGACGAGTTGGGCTCCGACATCGACTGGGACAACCTCTCTGATGAGTAGTCTGCAGTAGTTTGTAGTCGAAGTATCTTTGTATCGGAACTACTTTTAAGTTTGTATCGGAACTATATTTTAGTTTGTATCGAAACTATGTTTGAAAGTTATACATTGCCTCAAATATGTTTACTCTAACATTGATGTAAAATGGGGCACCATTTTGCTCCAACAGGTGATATATATTGGACACGAAAACATCAAAACATTGCAAATTTACGTACAAGATGCAAACTATAAGCACTATGAAACTACTTATGTGTGGGGGAGGCGTTTTGGCTCCCGGGTGCATTTGCACCCGTATGAACAGTACCCCGAAAAAAATTATATGTTTTCAAAAAATTCTGAAAAAATTTGTAGATGATCATGTTGGTGTCGCAAGCATGCTTGACAATTTTCATGCGGAATGGAGCAGCGGTGTTTCGTCGGTGAAAAAAAAACAAATTTTGGGGTGACATTTGGTCTTTGATTTTTTTTTTGCGCAAGCCAAAATGCTTAACCTTTTTGTCTCAAAATTTACAGGTAGCATTTGTACGTGACAAAGATCTCAATTTTTTCGACATTTGAAAAAAAAATTTGGGCCCGGGAGCATATGCACCCGGGAGCCAAATTGACTTTCCGCTTATGTGTGCCCAAGATACATCACAGGAGAACCCACGGTGGTGTACAAACAGCTTTCCTTTTTTTTTTTGAGGGGAGGTGTACAAACAGCTTGTCGGTCCAAAATTAACCAAACACCCTGTCGGTCCGAAAACAAAACAAACAGCGGAGGTCGACACGGCGAGCATATATAGTCGGTCCACTGCCATCCGAGTCACTCCACAACTCCACGGCACGACCGTACGTTCTTTTGTCGCATACTAGTACTACTTTAGCACATCGTACGGAGTGTCTCCTGGAATCACATGGGTGCAGTAACATAAGGAGAAACGGTTTTTTTTTTTAACAAAGATGGGTCCGGAAGGACCGAGAGAGCTTGCATTAAACATTCAGCGGTGCCAGTACATAGCTCATAAGAGGACTCAAAAGAAAGAAAATTACAACATAGTCCCTGTAATTTGCAGGAAGGACCCTTGACTGAGATCTAAGAAAGCAATCAGGTCCAAATTGCAGCTTTTGCCTGCATACGTTCCGGTCGCCGCCGGGGACAACACCACTTGGGGCTGCCGGACCGCCACCACGCCATTTCCGGCTCCACGAGAAGCCAGAAGAAGGAGGGATGGGCTCCAAACCAAAACTGCACTGCCTCCCTTTAGGCATCGATGCCAGGAGGAATAACTTGAGCTGTCGCCACAGAGCACTGGGCGCCATCGCTCCATGGGGCCGCCTTTCGGCCAGAAAGGTCACCGGCGAGGCAAAGGCTGGCAGCCGTACGCCACTGCCCAATCTTGCAAACGAGGATGGAGACCATGGCATGCGCCAAATCTTCACCAGAAGCGCCGATGAGGAAGAACCACCACCCAATCGCCTGGATCCTGCAGTCCTCTTCCTCCCATCTCCTTCTCCACCACCATGGTGACCACGGGAGTAGGGGACGAAGAGCAGGCCATCCTCCAAAACAGGGGACTCGAGCTTATTATGGGAGTCGCCGGCACTTCTTTTTCTGACTGGATCCGGATCCCCATGGATCCTCACAGGCAGAAGAAGAAGAACAGCCGAGAGCCACCGCACGTAGCTCGGATACGGCGGCGGCGCGCTCCGACACGGCATGACGCCAAACACCACTGAGGCAGACTCAAACCTAGACCTAGTATTCACAAGAATTCCCCTCGCACCTCTCCCATCTCTGATCCGGTCGGGCTTACCTCCGGAGAAGAAAGGGGATCGGGCTGGGGCCTCGAGTTCACGAGAGACTCTCAACGGGCACCGGGCCACTCACGCTTCGCTTTTTGCGTAATCTAAGCAGCAGGAGGTATACTTGTTTGGTCCATCCATTAGGGTGCGTCCATGAGCTCGTGACGCCAAAAAAATACTACGTACTATACAGTAGTAAAAAATAAGAACCACTGTACATCAAGCGACTGAAAATATTGTAATTTTCAATGGATTTCCTCTCTGTCAACCGTTAGATAAAAAAAATTCAGTTGTCCGAGGAATAGCAAAACCGGACAAAAAGAAGAACGGGGAAGCAACAGGTACTCTGATATTATTACGATCGAGCCGTTATTACATGCGGTACGGATTGATGTATGAGGAATACTAGCAAAAAGGCCCGTGCGTTGCAACGGGAAAGATAATTGATGTGTCTATGAAAACGTCCACCAATACGACATACCAATATTTGGATGGTGACACCAGACGGCGACAGGGAGGCGAGTTTTAGCTGAAATGCACACCAGCCATACATTAAATTAGCACGCCTCTCGCAGCCCTGCCTAATTAGAGCATCATTTAGCCATGCAGCCTAGGCGTCTGTTTAGCTATTGATTTAATAGCAGGCACATAAAAATGTGGCCTGCATGTTCCCTCATTTATCTGGTTTTAATATAACATTGTGTAAAGCACAATTAATTAGCTCGGCAACTAATTAAAATTTTGCAAAAGTATGTAGTTCATTGAAGCAAGACATGTTGATCTTAGAGTTAGCTACCCCAACGTATTCCTCTAACAAAGCAAAATAGGTTAAGAACTCAATAAGTTTTAGAAATTATTTGTGTAGAATTCCTACTCGCCGAGGGATATTACTCACATAATTCGGAGAGAACGCATAACCTTCACACTAATTGTTTCTTGCGCTTCTTCGCACGCGTGTGCCGATGAACAATTACAGTCAATGAAAGTGATCTATTTGGACCCCTCCGTTTTTTATGCAAGATCTATTTGTTTTTCACTAAAATTCCACATTGTAAGGTGTATTTATTCTTTTAATCGGTTATTTACATTATGCAAAAAATCAGGGTTGGTTGCCCAACCGGTTGTTAGCAAAAAGATAAACGCACACATATGTATCTCTCCCCTGCTTTGTTTGTTATTAAGGAAAAATATGCATGTTCAAAATTGCATGCAAAGCTATTTTCCTACTTTCCTTTGATATGCTTGTCGTCGGGCATGCAGCGTGAACAACAGATCTTACACAAGGATTGAAGTACTTTCCGAACTATGATATATCCCGTTTAATTAGGCAGCGTCCAACCAACTTAATTCCACAATATCCCGGGTCAATCTCTTTATTATTAGCGCCAATTTAATCCCTCATTAAGTCTGCATGATGTCTCACAAATCCAACATTAATTCTCGGGTCAATCTTTCCATTATTAGCGCCGGTTTAATCCTTCAATTTAGCCTATCCTGCTTAAATCAAAGCTCACAACACCGCTCGTGCATCTCCTCCTTCATTGCATGTTCGGACTCCTCCTTTTTCTCTAGGCATCTTGTTTCCAGTCAACTCGTGAAACTATAAAAACGGGTGGAATTTGATACAAAGAAGCAATGTGGGACTATTTAATTTAGTTATTAAGAACCCAAAATTTCAGGGGAATCGTAAAAAAAATCAGAAAGTGCTCGCGGCCAGGCAGCTCGGCCCACTTGGGGGGCGAACTTGAGTCACTTCAATTACGTGTTTTACATAAAATAAAACGAACAGATTGGATAGATCAGTTGGTTTCTGCGGTGCACATCGTTGCCAAAGTCCAGAGTTTGAGTCCCCTTGTGACTCATTATTCTTTCTTTTTGGACGGGCAAAAAAAATTCTAAACATGACGAAATCAAGGACTTTTTTATAAAACGTACGCGACGATGAAACCACGGAATCAATGCGAGCTTTATTATTAGGGATAGATTTTTTTATTAACGGGTGAAACCACAATGCCAGCTGCTGCCTACAATATGACGCAGGAACACAGATGTACAGAGAGCAGCCGATACCAAGTTCGATCGCCGACAAGGACGATTAGTTCTTTCTCAAAAAAAAAAAAGACGATTTGTTCTTGAATGTTTCCATCGACGACACCTGCATGGCGATTAATCACAAAGTTGGTTAATTAAGCTAGGTTGGATGATCTAATTAATTATAGCAATCAACAAAGAGATCGATAAGAGCGAGTAGTACATGAACTGATAAGTGTCACCTGTGCAATATGAATGGCAGCAGCCGGCCGGGCGACGCTAGCTAAGCTAGAGGTGCAGCTCGAGGTCCAGCGCCTCGCCGGCGCCGCTAGCGAAAGAGGCCCTTGACCGGTCCAAGCCGTTGCGGCCAGTGGACGGGTCCAGGAGCAGCGCGTGCTCCGCGAAGCGTGGGGCGCGGCCGCCTCCCCACCTCTCTGGCCTGCAGGCATCGGTGCCTGGAGCCACCGCGGCGCCACCGCCGTGGGAGGCGATGTAAGTGCGCCTGGACCAGCCGGCAGCAGAATCGACCGACGGCCCGGTGGCGGCACCTCCCAACGGGCTGTCGTTGTTGTAGGGGTCGCCGAGGACTCCGGCGAGGCGGTCCTTGCGGTGCGCGTTCTGGTGGCCACCGAGCGCATGAGACTTGAGGAACGTCTTGTCGCAGAAGAGGCACTGGAACAGTCGCACCGTCTTGCCGTCCACGCACACCGTGTGCGCTTGCTCGTCGTAGCGGTCTAGCCTTCTGCCCGCCGGCGTCAACGCCAGCAATAGGTCGTCCTCCGCCGCCGCCGCTTGTGCATGGAACCGGAATAAGGGCAGTTGCCGACGGCACTTTCTATGCCGACGGCATTTTGTCGGGGCCGTCGGCATAAGAAGACGTATGCCGACGGCCTGTGGAAAGCCGTCGACATAGAAAAGCCGTCGGAACAGACAGACATATGCCGACGGCAACCGTAGGCATACAGACGACGTCGGCATATACCGGACTGTGCCGACGGCGGCCATCGGTATAGCGCAGCCGTCGGTATATAAGCGGCCCACGCGACCCCACATGCGACGGCCAGCTGACGCCGTCCGGGGTATGCCGACGGCACTGACGGAGGCCCTCGGCATAGCTCGAGCTGCCACGTGGGAGAGCTATGCCGACGGCACAGCCGTCGGCATATCTTTGCACCTATGCCGACGGTTTTGCCTTAGGCATAGCCTTCGGCCAGGAACCACCAGGGACTGCCACGTGGCAGTACTAGTGAATCTAACTTATCTAATTTATTTTCATTTTTAGGTTGAAATCACACTTATCGAAACTTAAACATACACAAATTATATATCGATTTGGGGTAGAATTTTCCATAGATTATGAATATCCAATTTGTTTTTCTTTTTTGAGTATGTTATAACTGTGACCTCATGTACTTTTGCATATAGGTCCTTATACTTTGTTAAAACCATAAGTAATTAATACTTGCATCGATTTGACAAATTTAATATGGTTTGTTATCAAAATCTTGTAAAGATTCTGTTGCTATACTGTGTTTTCAAATTTGAACAAACTTAAATCATGTTTGCTTCAGATTTACAGAAACACCCTTTTGTTTGACTATTTTGTATATTTTTCATTCCTTTGCCAAACGAGACAAATTTTATATGTACATCCATCAGATTGTTTCTACGAGTGCGGTGGCGGGTGCAAACACCCGGCACGCGGCTCCGGAGTGTAACCCCCTTCACGGACGGCGCTGCCGCCGGCGCTTGGAGGGGGGAAACGGCCGCGTCGGGCCGACACGGAGGGGATCCTGTGGTGGGTTGGGCCCGGATCTTGTTCCGGAGTGTTCCCATGGGCTGACCTATCACAACCAGGTGGAGAAGTCTATTGGTCAAACCCCGTCCGACGAAAGTCAAAGGCGTAGATCTACGGGTCAACTGGTCCAGGGTTAGGCCTGCCGAGGGCCTTGGGGGTAGCAATGCCACCAGAGCATCGCGACGGGTCCTCACACGTGTCTTAACATGCGGTGGCATGTCTGAAGAGTCAAGACGCGTCTCCGGGGTGTGGCCCCCCTCACGGACGGCGATGACACCGGAGTGACGTCTTGCGGTTTTGGTGCTGCGTGAATATTCCTGAACACCCGGAGGGTGATAAAATGATGAGTTTTTTCCACGGTGCAGACACATGTGATATAGGATGTGTAGTCATTTTTCATAATTTTTAAGATGCAGAAGTAAGTGGAAAATTTTCTCTTTCCGGATTGTTCCTCGCATGTCTACGGGTGTGGTCGGGGGCCTTCGTGGGGTAGCTATGCCACAAAATCTTGCGCTGGGCCCTCATACATGTCTGCAAGTGCAGTGGCGGGTGCAAACACCCGGCACGCGGCTCCGGAGTGTGACCCCCTTCACGGACGGCGCTGCCGCCGGCGCTTTGAGGGGGGAAACGGCCGCATCGGGCCGACACGGAGGGGATCCTGTGGTGGGTTGGGCTCGGACCTTGTTCACGAGTGTTCCCATGGGCTGACCTATCACAACCAGGTGGAGAAGTCTATTGGTCAAACCCCGTCCGGCGAAAGTCAAAAGCGTAGACCTACGGGTCAACTGGTCCAGGGTTAGGCCTGCCGGGGGCCTTGGGGGGGTAGCAATGCCACCAGAGCATCGCGACGGGTCCTCACACGTGTCTTAACATGCGGTGGTATGTCTGAAGAGTCAAGACGCGTCTCCAGGGTGTGGGCCCCCTCACGGACGGCGATGACACTGGAGTGACGTCCTGCGGTTTTGGTGCTGCGTGAATATTCCTGAACACCCGGAGGGTGATAAAATCATGAGTTTTTTACACGGTGCAGACACATGTGATATAGGATGTGTAGTCATTTTTCATAATTTTTTGATATGCAGAAGTAAGTGGAAAAGTTCCTCTTTCCTGATTGTTCCTCGCATGTCTACGGGTGTGGTCGGGGGCCTTCGTGGGGTAGCTATGCCACAAAATCTTATTGAGCAGCCCGAACACCGGTGGCTTGTCGACCCCATCCCATGCTCTCGTGACAGATCAGAGGGCATCAGTGGCAGAGCTTGACCAAGTTTTTTGGAGGCCAAATAGAGTATATGAGCTAGTGGGGGCAAACACATAAAATTTCATCATCTAAGCTCTCTCTCTAAAATGCACTAGGCTCCGCCGTTACCAGGCATAGTGATGGCGCGTAGCAGTAGCTAGAAACAGCTACCACTCGAAACAAAACAGCTACCACTCGAAACAACCTTTCGTCCAACTTTATATATAAACTCTAAATGACCAAACTGACACAAGGTGGTGAGGAATTTCCCAAACAAGCGAGTCGAAAGAAAAAACGACAAACAAGCGGACGGCAAGAACGCCACCAACCGAAAACTGGGCATGAAAACAAGAGTTCTTTCCCCTATGTTGGATCCCTGGACTATCTACACCCCTTGTTTAATTGAGATGTGAGCTAAATTGTTCATTCTTTTCTGATAAGGGGAAGTTCTTGGCCACCGATTTCATTCACATGAAACTGTTGAATTTTCTGTAGTAAGCCCCGTCAATTATCTACATCATACTGATAAGAGGAAGCCCTTTCTTGTTCCTATAAACCGTTTCCATTTACACAAAACACCTCACTTTTCATGCATATTTACATCATTCTGATTCATTTTGCTTTTTATGCGGGTCGCTGCAATCCTCCATATCACCCGTCAATCAATCATTGTCCACTTGTGATAATTGCGATCAAAGATCACAAATGTGGTTCTTGTAACTACAAGAAGGTTATTTGGATTGTAAAGAGGACAAAAAAGTGTTCATGATGGTGTGGTGGCTATATACTTATTGTAGATGCTGGGACATAAAGATAGACGCGTCCACTAGGTTGGTTAGAGTTAATAATGACTCTAATTTCATTGCATCTAAAGATCATAGTTACCTTGAACCATCCTAATTTTCAAACGATGTTAGCCCTTTGATTTTTATCACGAGGAACAAGCATGTTCCTATATAGGAGAAGTACCAAAATTAGGATCAAGAACAAAAGTATCTTTCAATTTTTTTATCCTTAATTAATTCAGTCAGGCCATCTATCCCACCTAAATCATCATAAGCTAAGAATTCTGTAGTGAATTTCTCATCAAGTTCTGTAGGTGTAGTAGGCAAACCAAATTTATATATTTCAAAAGTCGTGACAGGTGAAGAAGATTTTTAGCATTTTCCTTTTTTTTAGCTTTAGCAATATGAGCATCTAAAAGATCTCCAAGTGGAACAGAAGTATCAAGAATATTAGAAGCATCATCATAACTTTCATCAACAACACAAGCAGTATCAACTATTTGTGACATAGTAGAGCGTCAAGTATGTGGATGTGAAGGTGGTGGTGTCACAAGTTGACTCAAAATAGTAGGTGAATCAACACTAGAACTAGTAAATAAGTCTGTACCTTGTCTTGTCTTGGATGGAATGATCTTGGGTTTGGGATCTTTGGTTTTCCCATGATGGATAAGAAATTCAGCAAACAGACAACTCTTCAAGTGAACTTCAAAATAGAGCTATGCTCCCCGGGAACGGTGTTAGAAAATAGTCTTGATAACCCACAAGTGTAGGGGATTGCAATAATTTTCGAGGGAAGTATTACAACCCAATTTGTTGGATTCGACAAAAACGGGGGGCCAAAGAATAATTATAAGCCTTAGCAGTTGAGGTGTCAATTCAAGCACACTTAGAAAAGAATAGTTGCTTGGCAGAATTTATTACTAGCAAATGTGTTAGAGTGAATGAGTTGTGATTGCAGAGTAGTAATAAAGACAACAATTCCCATCAGTCGCCAAGAGTAACACAAAGAGCGACAAGTGTGAAAAGCGTAGGCATGGCAGTGGATAATGGACATTGCATGGATGGAATCAAATATGTAATAGCCGTAGCACAAGGTGACAACAAACTAGACCCAATTCATCAAACATATGTAGGCATGTATTCTGTATGTAATTGTACGTGCTTCCAATAAGAACATGGAGAACATCTTTTGTCCTACCCTCCGTTTCAGCATGATCCTAATGGAAATTAAGGGTAATTAAGGCACTCCTTTCACAAAGGACCAGAGCAAAGCATTAACAATCTAACACAAGTAATCCTCAAATCATAGTCATCCCCGTCCATACCCTTATTATTGTCCTTCAAGGTCTAGGGTTCAGAACCATAACATGTGCATATAACTTGTAGATAAGAATCAAAACACATACATATTCATGGAAACATAAATAGTCCAAATCTGAAATCATCACCACTAGCACCATCTCCATCATCCATCTCCAACCCTAGACTTCAATCTATGAACTATTCTTTCGTATTAGTTGTTTTGATCACTTCTTGGTGTTAATTGCTGGTTATTAGTTGATTCTTAGTGATCTATTGGTAAAATATTTATGTGTTTAGATTGTTTATCATATCATTACACCAATCATGATTTATATGATTTCTCGTGAGTAGTCTGTTTATATTCTTGAGGCCTTGGGAGGAACCTTATTGCTAGTAACCATGTGAAGTTGAATAAAGTTCAATTTTTTGATATTATGTTGTGTTGTTATTCTCTAGTAGTGATCAATGAACATCGACTGCATATCACTTCAGCTTTATAGGCCTTGAGGGGAACATTGTGTTATAAGTTTGCTTAGGATAGATAGCCGGAGTGACATATATTACCGTGTCCTGAGTTTGCAAAGTTATTGCATAAGGAGTATTGGGGACCCCAAAGTTAAATGCTATGGTTAGATGTTATTTTAATTCTTATTTTGTATTTGCGGATGCTTGCATGCAGAGTATATTCATAAGTATGTATTTTTTTCAAGTAAGAACAATACATAAGTTTAGGCTCTACCACACAACACTTATCAATGCAATGAAAGTTAATGTCAATGGAACTAGGTGAAAACAACTAGGTGAAATTCCCTCCGTCCTCGAGTATGGTTTGATCCGTATAATTAAAATCACCGGCTTGTCCTTAGCACAATTAATGATTAAGCCACTTGCTTCACCATTACATTTTTATAATTATTCTTGCGTTCAAACAACCATGTGAACAATCTTTGCAGCTTTTGCAGTGATTCCTTACTAGTTTCCATCCACCAATCCCTTTTGCTCCTCGTTGTGTTTGACACCCTTACTTATCAAAAGGGCTATAATAGATCCCCTACACTTGTGGGTTTAAGCAACAAGCCTCTTCCAATTATTCCCTCGATTATATAATTTGATTTTTTTGTCAAAATGTTACTGTTGCTATAGTGTTTGCCAAGATTTTGATTGTATTACATTCCATAAATGTTTATATGGGGAAACTTTGAGTATATGGAATGACTTACTGGACATGTATAGTGTTGGGGAACGTTGCATGGGAAACAAAAATTTTCCTACGCACACGCAAGATCTATCCATGGTGATGAGCATCTACGAGAGGGAGAGTGAATCTACATACCCTTGTAGATCGCTAAGCGGAAGCGTTAATAAACGCGGTTGATGTAGTCGAACGTCTTCGCGATCCAAATCGCCGAGCGTCCCGCGATCCAATCACGATCCTTCCGATCTAGTGCCGAACGGACGGCACCTCCGCGTTCAACACACGTACGGCTTGATGACGCCTTCACCTCCTCGATCCAGCGAGCGATGATGAAGTAGTGGTTGAGTTCCAGCAGCACGACGGCGTGGTGATGGTGGTGAGGAACAATCTCTGCAGGGCTTCGCCAAGCGCTACGGAGATTATGACGGAGGAACTAGAGGGCTAGGGTTGCCGGCACACGGCTTGGGAAATCCTGATGTGTCCCGTGTGCTAGCCCTGCCCCTCTATTTATATGTTGAGCCTTGGGGTCTAAACTTGGAGTAAAAGCCTCCTCCGGGTCGGTTTTGCCCGCACAAGGTCGGTTTGGCCCGCAGGAAAAGAGTCCAATTCGGACCCTGCCGAATCGTGCACAGCCGCGCACAAGCGGTAGTACCGCTTCACACAAGCGGTAGTACCGCTTGGGCGGTAGTACCGCTTCACACAAGCGGTAGTACCGCTCGGGCGGTAGTACCGCTTCAACAAGCGGTAGTACCGCTCCGGCGGTAGTACCGCTTCACCAAGCGGTAGTACCGCTTACGCGGCAGCAAAACTACTTTTGCACTTTCCAATACCTTGTGGGCTTTATCCCTTTGGCTCATATAAAGTGTTGCTGCACCCGAACACTTCGGTAAACATCCGGAACCCCTTCCGGTGAACTCCGGAACCCTTCCAGAGATCAAAACACTATTATCACATATATCAATCTTTACCTCCGGACTATTCCGGAGATCCTCGTCATGTCCGGGATCTTATCCGGGACTCCGAACAACTTTCGGTCACCAACATAATAACTCAATTATACTAATCGTCACCAAACGTTAAGTGTGTAGACCCTGCGGGTTCGAGAACTATGTAGACATGACCGAGACACCTCTACGGCCAATAACCAATAGCGGGACCTGGATGCCCATATTGGCTCCTACATATTCTACGAAGATCTTTATCGGTCGAACCTCTATGTCAAGGATTCAGTTAATCCCGTATGCTGTTCCCTTTGTTCTTCGGTATGTTACTTGCCCGAGATTCGATCGTCGGTATCACTATACCTAGTTCAATCTCGTTACCGGCAAGTCTCTTTACTCGTTCCGTAATACAAGATCTCGTGGCTAACACTTTAGTCACATTGCTTGCAAGGCTCATTGTGATGTTGTATTACCGAGTGGGCCCTGAGATACCTCTCCGTCATACGGAGTAACAAATCCCAGTCTTGATCCATGCCAACCCAACAGACACCCTCGGAGATACCTGTAGAGCACCTTTATAGTCACCCAGTTACGTTGCGACGTTTGATACACACAAGGTATTCCTCCGGTGTCAGTGAGTTGCATGATCTCATGGTCAAAGGAACAGATACTTGACATGCAGAAAACAATAGCAATAAACTGACACGATCAAATGCTACGTTTACAGTTTGGGTCTTGTCCATCACATCATTCTCCTAATGATGTGATCCCGTTATCAAATGACATCTCATGTCCATGGCTAGGAAACCTTAACCATCTTTGATCAACAAGCTAGTCAACTAGAGGCTTACTAGGGACACAGTGTTGTCTATGTACCCACACATGTATTTGAGTTTCCAATCAATACAATTATAGCATGGATAATAAACGATTATCATGAACAAGGAAATATAATAATAACCAATTTATTATTGCCTCTAGGGCATATTTCCAACAGTCTCCCACTTGCACTAGAGTCAATAATCTAGTTCACATCACTATGTGATTTACATTGTAATGAATCGAACACCCATGCAGTTCTGGTGTTGTTCATGTTTAGCCCTTGGAAGAGGTTTAGTCAACGGATCTGCAACATTTAGATCCGTGTGTACTTTGCAAATATTTATGTCGTCATCCTTGATGTAATCGCGGATGGAATTGAAACGTCGTTTTATGTGTCTGGTCCTCTTGTGAAATCTTGGTTCCTTGGCTAGAGCAATGGCACCAGTATTATCACAAAACAGAGTCATTGGGTTAAGCGCACTAGGCACTACTCCAAGATCTGTCATGAACTCCTTCATCCAGACACCTTCCTTCGCCGCCTCCGAGGCTGCGATGTACTCTGCTTCGCATGTAGAATCAGCTACCACGCTTTGCTTGGAACTGCACCAGCTAACCGCACCCCCATTAAGAATAAATACGTATCCGGTTTGCGACTTAGAGTCATCCGGATCAGTGTCAAAGCTTGCATCGACGTAACCCTTTACGACGAGCTCTTGATCACCTCCATAAACGAGAAACATGTCCTTAGTCCTTTTCAGGTACTTCAGGATATTCTTGACCGCCGTCCAGTGTTCCATTCCTGGATCACTTTGAAACCTTCCGGCCATACTTATGGCAAGGCTGACATCGGGTCTTGTGCACAGCATTGCATACATGATAGAGCCTATGGCTGAAGCATAGGGGATGACACTCATCTTTTCTCTATCTTCTGCAGTCACTGGGCATTGAGTCTTACTCAACTTCACACCTTGCAAAACAGGCAAGAACCCCTTCTTGGACTGATCCATTTTGAACTTCTTCAAAATCTTATCAAGGTATGTGCTTTGTGAAAGTCCTATTAAGCGTCTCGATCTATCTCTATAGATCTTGATGCCTAATATGAAAGCAGCTTCTCCTAGGTCCTTCATTGAAAAACTCTTGTTCAAATATTCCTTTACGCTTTCCAGCATTTCTATATTGTTTCCAATCAGCAATATGTCATCCACATATAATATTAGAAACGCTATAGAGCTCCCACTCACTTTCTTGTAAATACAAGCTTCTCCGTAAACTTGTATAAACTCGAACGCTTTGGTCACCTCATCAAAACGAAGATTCCAACTCCGAGATGCTTGCACCAGTCCATAAATGGATCGCTGGAGTTTGCAAACTTTGTCAGCATTCTCTGGATCGACAAAACCTTCTGGTTGCATCATATACAACTCTTCCTTAAGGAAACCGTTAAGGAACGCTGTTTTGACATCCATCTGCCAAATTTCATAATCGAAAAAGGCAGCTATTGCTAACATGATTCTGACGGACTTAAGCATCGCTACGGGTGAGAAGGTCTCATCGTAGTCAACTCCTTGAACTTGTGAAAAACCCTTTGCCACAAGTCGAGCTTTATAGACGGTGACATTACCGTCCGCGTCCGTCTTCCTCTTAAAGATCCATTTGTTCTGAATGGCCTTACGCCCTTCAGGTAATACTTCCAAAGTCCATACTTTGTTTTCATACATGGATCCCATCTCGGATTTCATGGCCTCTAACCACTTCTCGGAATCCGGGCCCATCATCGCTTCTCCATAGCTCGTAGGTTCATCGTTGTTTAACAACATGACCTCTAAGACAGGGTTGCCGTACCACTCGGGAGCAGTACGCGTCCTTGTCGACCTACGAGGTTCGATAGCAACTTGATCCAAAGCTTCATGATCATCATCATTAACTTCCTCTTCAGCTAATGTAGGCTCCACAGAAACAACTTTCTGCGCTGCGCTACTCTCAGGTTGAAGTAAAGGTTCAACAACCTCATCAAGTTCTATCTTCCTCCCACTCAATTCTTTCGAGAGAAACTCTTTCTCAAGAAATGTTCCGTTTTTAGCGACAAACACTTTGCCTTCGGATCTGAGGTAGAAGGTATACCCAACTGTCTCTTTTGGGTATCCTATGAAGACGCATTTCTCCGCTTTGGGTTCCAGCTTTTCAGGCTGAAGCTTTTTGACATAAGCATCACATCCCCAAACTTTAAGAAACGACAGCTTTGGCTTCTTGTCAAACCAAAGTTCATATGGCGTCGTCTCAACGGATTTCGATGGTGCCCTATTTAAAGTGAATGCAGCTGTCTCTAATGCATAACCCCAAAACGATAGTGGCAAATCGGCAAGAGACATCATAGATCGCACCATATCCAATAAGGTTCAATTACGACGTTCGGACACACCATTACGCTGTGGTGTTCCAGGCGGTGTTAATTGTGAAACAATTCCACACTGTCTTAAGTGACTGCCAAACTCATAACTCAGATATTCTCCTCCTCGATCAGATCGTAGGAATTTAATCTTCTTGTTACGATGATTCTCAACTTCACTCTGAAATTGTTTGAACTTTTCAAATGTTTCAGACTTGTGTTTCATTAAGTAAATATACCCATATCTACTTAAGTCATCAGTGAAGGTGAGAAAGTAACGATAACCACCGCGCGCCTCAATACTCATCGGACCGCACACATCAGTATGTATGATTTCCAATAAGTCACTTGCCCGTTCCATTGTTCCAGAGAACGGCGTTTTAGTCATCTTGCCCATGAGGCATGGCTCACATGTGTCAAGTGATTCAAAATCAAGTGACTCCAAAAGTCCATCAGCATGGAGCTTCTTCATGCGTTTTACGCCAATATGACCTAAACGGCAGTGCCACAAGAAAGTGGTATTATCATTATCAATTCTATATCTTTTGGCATCAATGTTATGAACATGTGTATCATTACTATCGAGATTCAACAAGAATAAACCCCTCACATCGGGTGCATGACCATAAAAGATATTACTCATATAAATAGAACAACCATTATTCTCTGATTTAAATGAGTAACCGTCTCGCAATAAACAAGATCCAGATATAATGTTCATGCTTAACGCAGGCACTAAATAACAATTATTCAGGTTCATCACTAATCCCGATGGTAATCGAAGAGCGAGCGTGCCGACGGCGATCACATCAACCTTGGAACCATTTCCCACGCGCATCGTCACTTCGTCCTTTGCCAGCCTCCGTCTATTCCGCAGTTCCTGTTTTGAGTTGCAAATATGAGCAACCGCACCGGTATCAAATACCCAGGCACTACAACGAGAGTTGGTAAGGTACACATCAATAACATGTATATCATATATACCTTGTTTGTTGTTGGCCGCCTTCTTGTCAGCCAAATACTTGGGGCAATTCCGCTTCCAGTGTCCAGTTCCCTTGCAATGAAAACACACAGTTTCTGGTTTGGGTCCAGCCTTGGGTTTCTTCACGAGAGGAGCAACTGCTTTGCCACTCTGCTTGGAGTTACCCTTCTTACCCTTGCCATTTTTCTTGAAACTAGTGGTTTTATTGACCATCAACACTTGATGCTCCTTCTGAATTTCAGACTCAGCGGCTTTCAGCATCGCAAACAGCTCGGCGACTGACTTGTTCATCCCGTGCATGTTATAGTTCAACACGAAGCTCTTGTAGCTAGGTGGCAATGATTGAAGAACTCTGTCAGTGATAGCCTCTGGCGGAAGGGGCATCCCTAACTCAGCCAGACGGGTGGAGTACCCAGACATTCTAAGCACGTGATCACTGATAGACCCGTTCTCCTCCATCTTGCAAGCATAGAACTTATCGGAGATCTCATATCTCTCGATCCGGGGATTCTTCTGAAAGATAAACTTCAACTCCTGGAACATCTCATATGCTCCATGACGTTCAAAACGTCTTTGAAGTCCCGGTTCTAAGCCATACAACATTGCACATTGAACTATTGAGTAATCATCAGAACGAGCCTGCCAGGCGTTCACAACGTCTAGAGACTCAACTGGAGCGGGTGGATCACCAAGCGGTGCATCAAGGACATAAGCCTTCTGGGAAGCCGTAAGGATAATCCTTAGATTACGGGCCCAGTCCACAAAGTTACTTCCATCATCTTTCAACTTAGCTTTCTCTAGGAACGCATTAAAATTCAGGGGTGCTACTGCGCGAGCCATGATCTACAACATAAATATAGCAAAGACAACTTAGACTATTGTTCTTAGATAATGAGTTTAGTTAATTGTATTTAAAAAACTCCCACTCAAATTGACATCCCTCCGATCATTCGAGTGTAACATGATCCAAATCCACCAACTCAAGTCCGATCATCACGTGAGTTGAGGTGGTTTCAATGGTGAACATCTTCATGTTGATCATATCTACTATATGACTCATGTTCGACCTTTCGGTCTCTTGTGTTCCGAGGCCATGTCTGTACATGCTAGGCTCGTCAAGTTTAACCCGAGTGTTCCGCACGTGTAACATGGCTTACACCCGTTGTATGCGAACGTAGAGTCTATCACACCCGATCATCACGGCGTGTCTCGAAACGACGAACTTTCGCAACGGTGCACACTTGGGGAGAACACAATTTATCTTGAAATTTAAGTGAGGGATCACCTTATAATGCTACCGTCGTCCTAAGCAAAATAAGATGCATAAAAGGATTAACATCACATGCAAATCATAAGTGACATGATATGGCCATGAACTTGTGCTTTTGATCTCCATCTCCAAAGCACCGGCATGATCTCCATCGTCACCGGCATGACACCATGATCTCCATCATCTTGATCTCCATCAACGTGTCGCCATAAGGTTGTCGCGCCGACTGTTGCTTCCACGACTATAGCTAACGTTTAGCGATAAAGTAAAGCATTACATAGCGCTTAATGATTGACACGCAGGTCATACAATAATTAAAGACAACTCTATGGCTCCTGCCAGTTGCCGTACTCATCGACATGCAAGTCGTGATATTCTATACAATACATGATCATCTCATACATCACATATATCTCATCATGTAATTGGCCATATCACATCACAACATACCCTGCAAAAACAAGTTAGACGTCCTCTAATTGTTGTTGCAAATTTTACGTGGCTGCTACGGGTATCTAGCAAGAACGATTCTTACCTACGCAAAACCACAACGTGGTGTAGTGATTGCTTTTTGATCTTCTAAAAGAACCCTCTTCATTGAACCGATTCAACTAAAGTGAGAGAGACAGACACCCGCCAGTCACCTTTATGCAACAAGTGCACGCAGCGGTGAAACCAGTCTCGCGTAAGCGTACGCGTAATGTCGGTCCGGGCCGCTTCATCTCACAATACCGCGGAATCAAGTATCAACTAGTAACGGCAAGCAATATGTATACACCCACGCCCACAACTCGTTTGTGTTCTACTCGAGATCTCATCTACGCATAGACCTAGCTCAGATGCCACTGTTGGGGAACGTTGCATGGGAAACAAAAATTTTCCTACGCACACGCAAGATCTATCCATGGTGATGAGCATCTACGAGAGGGAGAGTGAATCTACATACCCTTGTAGATCGCTAAGCGGAAGCGTTAATAAACGCGGTTGATGTAGTCGAACGTCTTCGCGATCCAAATCGCCGAGCGTCCCGCGATCCAATCACGATCCTTCCGATCTAGTGCCGAACGGACGGCACCTCCGCGTTCAACACACGTACGGCTTGATGACGCCTTCACCTCCTCGATCCAGCGAGCGATGATGAAGTAGTGGTTGAGTTCCAGCAGCACGACGGCGTGGTGATGGTGGTGAGGAACAATCTCTGCAGGGCTTCGCCAAGCGCTACGGAGATTATGACGGAGGAACTAGAGGGCTAGGGTTGCCGGCACACGGCTTGGGAAATCCTGATGTATCCCGTGTGCTAGCCCTGCCCCTCTATTTATATGTTGAGCCTTGGGGTCTAAACTTGGAGTAAAAGCCTCCTCCGGGTCGGTTTTGCCCGCACAAGGTCGGTTTGGCCCGCAGGGAAAGAGTCCAACTCGGATCCCTGCCGAACCGTGCACAGCCGCGCACAAGCGGTAGTACCGCTTCACACAAGCGGTAGTACCGCTTGGGCGGTAGTACCGCTTCACACAAGCGGTAGTACCGCTCGGGCGGTAGTACCGCTTCAACAAGCGGTAGTACCGCTCCGGCGGTAGTACCGCTTCACCAAGCGGTAGTACCGCTTACGCGGCAGCAAAACTACTTTTGCACTTTCCAATACCTTGTGGGCTTTATCCCTTTGGCTCATATAAAGTGTTGCTGCACCCGAACACTTCGGTAAACATCCGGAACCCCTTCCGGTGAACTCCGGAACCCTTCCAGAGATCAAAACACTATTATCACATATATCAATCTTTACCTCCGGACTATTCCGGAGATCCTCGTCATGTCCGGGATCTTATCCGGGACTCCGAACAACTTTCGGTCACCAACATAATAACTCAATTATACTAATCGTCACCAAACGTTAAGTGTGTAGACCCTGCGGGTTCGAGAACTATGTAGACATGACCGAGACACCTCTACGGCCAATAACCAATAGCGGGACCTGGATGCCCATATTGGCTCCTACATATTCTACGAAGATCTTTATCGGTCGAACCTCTATGTCAAGGATTCAGTTAATCCCGTATGCTGTTCCCTTTGTTCTTCGGTATGTTACTTGCCCGAGATTCGATCGTCGGTATCACTATACCTAGTTCAATCTCGTTACCGGCAAGTCTCTTTACTCGTTCCGTAATACAAGATCTCGTGGCTAACACTTTAGTCACATTGCTTGCAAGGCTCATTGTGATGTTGTATTACCGAGTGGGCCCTGAGATACCTCTCCGTCATACGGAGTAACAAATCCCAGTCTTGATCCATGCCAACCCAACAGACACCCTCGGAGATACCTGTAGAGCACCTTTATAGTCACCCAGTTACGTTGCGACGTTTGATACACACAAGGTATTCCTCCGGTGTCAGTGAGTTGCATGATCTCATGGTCAAAGGAACAGATACTTGACATGCAGAAAACAATAGCAATAAACTGACACGATCAAATGCTACGTTTACAGTTTGGGTCTTGTCCATCACATCATTCTCCTAATGATGTGATCCCGTTATCAAATGACATCTCATGTCCATGGCTAGGAAACCTTAACCATCTTTGATCAACAAGCTAGTCAACTAGAGGCTTACTAGGGACACAGTGTTGTCTATGTACCCACACATGTATTTGAGTTTCCAATCAATACAATTATAGCATGGATAATAAACGATTATCATGAACAAGGAAATATAATAATAACCAATTTATTATTGCCTCTAGGGCATATTTCCAACATATAGTTAGGTCTCCTTTACTAATGAACCTGGCAATGTTAAATGCTTGTTAACTATGTCATGTTATTTTTCTGTTAAATCTCTCTAGCATTATATTATAGCAAAGAATGTTGTATTTTCCTTTAATTTACTTTGGAGGATGAAGATGCCTTTAAAAGTGAAAGCATTTGTATGATTAGTGATCAAAGGTAGGACCCTAACCAATGATAATCTAAGTAAGAAAGTGTGGATGGGGAATAAACACTGTAATTATATGTCACTTAAGAAATTATAGATCATCTATTTTTTGTTTCCTCCTTTCTAGATTTCTTTGGAATGTGGTATGTGTGGTGTTTGATAACCCAAGAACACCCATGTCTTTTTTAGATTTGGGTTAAAATTGGTTGTCTTCTTAGACTGGTAAAGATAGAACTGCAGTGTCTGATTGGACTTGCAACTTTAATTTGGACCATTTGGAAAACAATAAATAAATCTTGTTTTTAGCGTGTGCTTCCTATTGAACCTACTAATGCGATCTTTATTTTTTTTTCCCTGATGGATTGGTGGATCGTACTACAAAAAAAGGAGCACGAAAATTGCTTAGGGCATCTCCAAGGCGGACCCTTAAACCTATACTATATGTCCGGACCATGGTGTCTGGACCAGTTTTGTCATCCAATGGGGACATGTATATGTACGCTTGGCAGTCCGGACGTACGGATTCTGGTATCCAAGAGACAAACGTGGGGGGGGGGGGGCTTTGCCGGAGTTCGGACATGCACTTGACCAATCACATGCATGCCCCCCCCCCCCTCTCCTTCCAACCGCACATGCATGGTCCCTCTCTCCCCTCTCTTCTCCCAACCGGACACTAAACCACAAGTATCCCACCACATGCATGGACTCCACCTAATTTTTCTCCTCCTAATCGGATACTTTGTGATTAGCATTGGATGACTCCCTCCCGCATCATGTCCGTGGACCACGTCCGGACATAAAAACGAACATATACCGGAGATATTTGGGGGTCAGCTTTGGAGATGCCCTTAGCGATCAAAGAGACCCAAGACTCTGCTGATTATGCTTGAGATAGTCTATGTTAGAGCATCTCCAACAGGTGATGTAAAATACATCACTTGATGTAAAAACCGATTTATACATCACCGTGCTCAAAAAACGAGCTCCAACATGTGATGTATATGTAAAATTATGTGGACCAATTTTAGTGCTTGATGTAAAATCACCCCTAGGTGATGGAAATTTGCGTCACGTAGGTGGCTGCCCAAACGTAAAAACGGCCGCAACCCCATGTGCCGCGCGCAGAGCCGCTCCCTACCGCGCGCGTGAAATTTCCTACCGCCCCCACCCGCGTGTTGCCGCCGTAGAACCGCCCCCGCCTCTCTCCACCCATCGGAGCCGCCGCCGTATCCGTCGCGGAGCTACCACCGAATCCACCTGCCCGCGCCGGCGCCACCTAATCCGCCGTCACCACGCCTCGTCGTCGTGGATCCTACCTCCCCCAGCTTCTCTCCGCCTGTCAGAGCCGCCGTTTCGGTCGCCGCCGCGATGCCGCCGCGCCGTTGCCCGAGGAGCTCCAGCAACTTCAACAGCGTGTGTCGGCGTCAATCCGGCCGTTACTCGGCCGAGATCACACAGGATGGTGTGCGCTACTGGCTCAACACGTGGTACGAGCTAGGCATCGCTGCCCGCACCTTCGACAAAGCTGTTGGCGGCTCGGCTAGCCTAAGAGGGATTTAAATTTCCCGGAGATCGACAATTAGGCCGATGCGGAGTTCATCGGTCCTCCGATTGAGATGACGAGCATCGTGGAGAGGAGGGAGACACAGATCGTTCTCGATCAGTGTGAGGTTCATCGGCAGGATGAGGCTGCGATGTTGAGGTTTGCGGCGGAAAATCCGCACCTCGTGTAGGGGGGGGGGTACGAGTTCTATGCGTCGCGGAAGAAGGCGGTGAAGAAGGAGGTGAAGGAGGAGAAGAAGAAGAAGGAGGAGAAGACGAGGCTGGCCCCTTGACGGTGGTCGAGCTCGATAGTTCGGACTCGGTGAAGAACGTGAACGACGAGTTGGGCTCCGACATCGACTGGGACAACCTCTCTGATGAGTAGTCTGCAGTAGTTTGTAGTCGAAGTATCTTTGTATCGGAACTACTTTTAAGTTTGTATCGGAACTATATTTTAGTTTGTATCGAAACTATGTTTGAAAGTTATACATTGCCTCAAATATGTTTACTCTAACATTGATGTAAAATGGGGCACCATTTTGCTCCAACAGGTGATATATATTGGACACGAAAACATCAAAACATTGCAAATTTACGTACAAGATGCAAAGTATAAGCACTATAAAACTACTTATGTGTGGGGGAGGCGTTTTGGCTCCCGGGTGCATTTGCACCCGGATGAAAAGTACCCCGAAAAAAAATTAAATGTTTTCAAAAAATTCTGAAAAAAATTGTAGATGATCATGTTGGTGTCGCAAGCATGCTTGACAATTTTCATGGGGAATGGAGCAGCGGTGTTTCGTCGGTGAAAAAAAACAAATTTTGGGGTGACATTTGGTCTTTGATTTTTTTTTTTTGCGCAAGCCAAAATGCTTAACCTTTTTGTCTCAAAATTTACACGTAGCATTTGTACGTGACAAAGATCTCAATTTTTTCGACATTTGAAAAAACAAATTGGCCCCGGGAGCATATGCACCCGGGAGCCAAATTGACTTTCCGCTTATGTGTGCCCAAGATACATCACAGGAGAACCCACGGTGGTGTACAAACAGCTTTCCTTTTTTTTTTGAGGGGAGGTGTACAAACAGCTTGTCGGTCCAAAATTAAACAAACAGCCTGTCGGTCCGAAAACAAAACAAACAGCGGAGGTCGACACGGCGAGAATATATAGTCGGTCCACAGCCATCCGAGTCACTCCACAACTCCACGGCACGACCGTACGTTCTTTTGTCGCATACTAGTACTACTTTAGCACATCGTACGGAGTGTCTCCTGGAATCACATGGGATCTAAGAAAGCAATCAGGTCCAAATTGCAGCTTTTGCCTGCATACGTTCCGGTCGCCGCCGGGGACAACACCACTTGGGGCTGCCGGACCGCCACCACGCCATTTCCGGCTCCACGAGAAGCCAGAAGAAGGAGGGATGGGCTCCAAACCAAAACTGCACTGCCTCCCTTTAGGCATCGATGCCAGGAGGAATAACTTGAGCTGTCGCCACAGAGCACTGGGCGCCATCGCTCCATGGGGCCGCCTTTCGGCCAGAAAGGTCACCGGCGAGGCAAAGGCTGGCAGCCGTACGCCACTGCCCAATCTTGCAAACGAGGATGGAGACCATGGCAGGCGCCAAATCTTCACCAGAAGCGCCGATGAGGAAGAACAACCACCCAATCGCCTGGATCCTGCAGTCCTCTTCTTCCCATCTCCTTCTCCACCACCATGGTGACCACGGGAGTAGGGGACGAAGAACAGGCCATCCTCCAAAATAGGGGACTCGAGCTTATTATGGGAGTCGCCGACGCTTCTTTTTCCGACTGGATCCGGATCCCCATGGATCCTCACAGGCAGAAGAAGAAGAACAGCCGAGAGCCACCGCACGTAGCTCGGATACGGCGGCGGCGCGCTCCGACATGGCATGACGCCAAACACCACTGAGGCAGACTCAAACCTAGACCTAGTATTCACAAGAATTCTCCTCGCACCTCTCCCATCTCTGATCCGGTCGGGCTTACCTCCGGAGAAGAAAGGGGATCGGGCTGGGGCCTCGAGTTCACGAGAGACTCTCAACGGGCACCGGGCCACTCACGCTTCGCTTTTTGCGTAATCTAAGCAGCAGGAGGTATACTTGTTTGGTCCATCCATTAGGGTGCGTCCATGAGCTCGTGACGCCAAAAAAATACTACGTACTACAGTAGTAAAAAATAAGAACCACTGTACATCTAGCTCTGATACCACTGTTGGGGAACGTTGCATGGGAAACAAAAAATTTCCTACGCACACACAAGATCTATCCATGGTGATGAGCATCTACGAGAGGGAGAGTGAATCTACTTACCCTTGTAGATCGCTAAGCGGAAGCGTTAAGAAACGCGGTTGATGTAGTCGAACGTCTCCGCGATCCAAATCGCAAGTCGTCCCTCGATCCGATCACGAACTAGTGCCGAACGGACGGCACCTCCGCGTTCAACACACGTACGGCTTGATGACGCCTTCACCTCCTCGATCCAGCGAGCGATGGTGAAGTAGTAGATGAGTTCCGGCAGCACGACGGTGTGGTGATGGTGGTGAGGAACAATCTCTGCAGGGCTTCGCCAAGCACTACGGAGATTATGACGGGAGAACTAGAGGGTTTGGGTTGCCGACACACGGCTTGGGAAATCTTGATGTGTCCCGTGTGCTAGCCCTGCCCCTCTATTTATATGTTGAGCCCTGGGGTCTAAACTTGGAGTAAAAGCCTCCTCCAGGTCGGTTTTGCCCGCACAAGGTCGGTTTGGCCCGCATGGAAAGAGTCCAACTCGGATTCCAGCAGTATCGCGTACAAGCGGTAGTACCGCCTGTAGCGGTAGTACCGCTTACGATAAGCGGTAGTACCGCTTACGATAAGCGGTATTACCGCCTGTAGCGGTAGTACCGCTTACGATAAGCGGTAGTACCGCCCCAGACGCCAGCAAAACTTCCTTTTGCACCTTGCCTAAGCCTCGTGGGCTTTACCCCTTGGCCCAAATAAAGTGTTCTCGTACCCGAACATTTCGGAAAACATCCGGAACCTCTTCCGGTGAATTCCGGAACCCTTCCGGAAACCAAAACACTATTATCACATATATCAATCTTTACCTCCGGACTCTTCCGGAGATCCTCGTCATGTCCGGGATCTTATCCGGGACTCTGAACAACCTTCGGTCACCAATAAAATAACTCAACTATACTAATCGTCACCAAACGTTAAGTGTGTAGACCCTGCGGGTTCGAGAACTATGTAGACATGACCGAGACACCTCTACGATCAATAACCAATAGCGGGACATGGATGCCCATATTGGCTCCTACATATTCTACGAAGATCTTTATCGGTCGAACCTCTATGTCAAGGATTCAGTTAATCCCGTATGATGTTCCCTTTGTTCTTCGGTATGTTACTTGCCCGAGATTCGATCGTCGGTATCTCTATACCTAGTTCAATCTCGTTACCGGCAAGTCTCTTTACTCGTTCCGTAATACAAGATCTCGTGGCTAACACTTTAGTCACATTGCTTGCAAGGCTCATTGTGATGTTGTATTACCGAGTGGGCCCTGAGATACCTCTCCGTCATACGGAGTAACAAATCCCAGTCTTGATCCATGCCAACCCAACAGACACCCTCGGAGATACCTGTAGAGCACCTTTATAGTCACACAGTTACGTTGCGACGTTTGATACACACAAGGTACTCCTCCGATGTCAGGGAGTTGCATGATCTCATGGTCATAGGAACAGATACTTGACATGCAGAAAACAATAGCAATAAACTGACACGATCATATGCTACGTTCGTAGTTTGGGTCTTGTCCATCACATCATTCTCCTAATGATGTGATCCCGTTATCAAATGACATCTCATGTCCATTGCTAGGAAACCTTCACCATCTTTTGATCAACGAGCTAGTTAACTAGAGGCTTACTAGGGACACAGTGTTGTCTATGTACCCACACATGTATTTGAGTTTCCAATCAATACAATTATAGCATGGATAATAAACGATTATCATGAACAAGGAAATATAATAATAACCAATTTATTATTGCCTCTAGGGCATATTTCCAACAGTCTCCCACTTGCACTAGAGTCAATAATCTAGTTCACATCACTATGTGATTTACATTGTAATGAATCGAACACCCATGCAGTTCTGGTGTTGTTCATGTTTAGCCCTTGGAAGAGGTTTAGTCATCGGATCTGCAACATTCAGATCCGTGTGTACTTTGCAAATATTTATGTCGTCCTCCTTGATGTAATCGCGGATGGAATTGAAACGTCGCTTTATGTGTCTGGTCCTCTTGTGAAATCTTGGTTCCTTGGCTAGAGCAATGGCACCAGTATTATCACAAAACAGATTCATTGGGTTAAGCGCACTAGGCACTACTCCAAGATCTGTCATGAACTCCTTCATCCAGACACCTTCCTTCGCCGCCTCCGAGGCAGCGATGTACTCCGCTTCGCATGTAGAATCAGCTACTACGCTTTGCTTGGAACTAAACCAGCTAACCGCACCCCCATTAAGAATAAATATGTATCCGGTTTGTGACTTAGAGTCATCCGGATCAGTGTCAAAGCTTGCATCGACGTAACCCTTTACGACGAGCTCTTGATCACCTCCATAAACGAGAAACATGTCCTTAGTCCTTTTCAGGTACTTCAGGATATTCTTGACCGCCGTCCAGTGTTCCATTCCTGGATCACTTTGAAACCTTCCGACCATACTTATGGCAAGGCTGACATCGGGTCTTGTGCAAAGCATTGCATACATGATAGAGCCTATGGCTGAAGCATAGGGGATGACACTCATCTTTTCTCTATCTTCTGCAGTCACTGGGCATTGAGTCTTACTCAACTTCACACCTTGCAATACAGGCAAGAACCCCTTCTTGGAATGATCCATTTTGAACTTCTTCAAAACTTTGTCAAGGTATGTGCTTTGTGAAAGTCCTATTAAGCGTCTTGATCTATCTCTATAGATCTTGATGCCTAATATGAAAGCAGCTTCTCCTAGGTCCTTCATTGAAAAACTTTTGTTCAAATATTCCTTCACGCCTTCCAACATTTCTATATTGTTTCCAATCAGCAATATGTCATCCACATATAATATTAGAAACGCTATAGAGCTCCCACTCACTTTCTTGTAAATACAAGCTTCTCCGTAAACTTGTATAAACTCGAACGCTTTGATCACCTCATCAAAGCGAAGATTCCAACTCCGAGATGCTTGCACCAGTCCATAAATGGATCGCTGGAGTTTGCAAACTTTGTCAGCATTTTCTGGATCGACAAAACCTTCTGGTTGCATCATATACAACTCTTCCTTAAGGAAACCGTTAAGGAACGCTGTTTTGACATCCATCTGCCAAATTTCATAATCGAAAAAGGCAGCTATTGCTAACATGATTCTGACGGACTTAAGCATCGCTACGGGTGAGAAGGTCTCATCGTAGTCAACTCCTTGAACTTGTGAAAAACCCTTTGCCACAAGTCGAGCTTTATAGACGGTGACATTACCGTCCGCGTCCGTCTTCCTCTTAAAGATCCATTTGTTCTGAATGGCCTTACGCCCTTCAGGTAATACTTCCAAAGTCCATACTTTGTTTTCATACATGGATCCCATCTCGGATTTCATGGCCTCTAACCACTTCTCGGAATCCGGGCCCATCATCGCTTCTCCATAGCTCGTAGGTTCATCGTTGTCCAACAACATGACTTCTAAGACAGGGTTGCCGTACCACTCAGGAGCAGTACGCGTCCTTGTCGACCTACGAGGTTCGATAGCAACTTGATCCAAAGCTTCATGATCATCATCATTAACTTCCTTTTCAGCTGATGTAGGCTCTACAGAAACATCTTTCTGTGCTGCGCTACTCTCAGGTTGAAGTAAAGGTTAAACAACCTCATCAAGTTCTATCTTCCTCCCACTCAATTCTTTCGAGAGAAACTCTTTCTCAAGAAACGTTTCGTTTTTAGCGACAAACACTTTGCCTTCGGATCTGAGGTAGAAGGTATACCCAACCGTCTCTTTTGGGTATCCTATGAAGACGCATTTCTCCGCTTTGGGTTCCAGCTTTTCAGGCTGAAGCTTTTTGACATAAGCATCACATCCCCAAACTTTAAGAAATGACAGCTTTGGCTTCTTGCCAAACCAAAGTTCATATGGCGTCGTCTCAACTGATTTCGATGGTGCCCTATTTAAAGTGAATGCAGCTGTCTCTAATGCATAACCCCAAAACGATAGTGGCAAATCGGCAAGAGACATCATAGATCGCACCATATCCAATAAGGTTCGATTACGACGTTCGGACACACCATTACGCTGTGGTGTTCCAGGCGGTGTTAGTTGTGAAACAATTCCACATTGTCTTAAGTGACTGCCAAACTCATAACTCAGATATTCTCCTCCTCGATCAGACTGTAGGAATTTAATCTTCTTGTTACGATGATTCTCAATTTCACTCTGAAATTGTTTGAACTTTTCAAATGTTTCTGACTTGTGTTTCATTAAGTAAATATACCCATATCTACTTAAGTCATCAGTGAAGGTGAGAAAGTAACGATAACCACCGCGCGCCTCAATACTCATCGGACCGCACACATCAGTATGTATGATTTCCAATAAGTCACTTGCCCGTTCCATTGTTCCAGAGAACGGCGTTTTAGTCATCTTGCCCATGAGGCATGGCTCACATGTGTCAAGTGATTCAAAATCAAGTGACTCCAAAAGTCCATCAGCATGGAGCTTCCTCATGCGTTTTTAGCCAATATGACCTAAACGGCAGTGCCACAAGAAAGTGGTATTATCATTATCAATCCTACATCTTTTGGCATCAATGTTATCAACATGTGTATCATTACTATCGAGATTCAATAAGAATAAACCCCTCACATTGGGTGCATGACCATAAAAGATATTACTCATATAAATAGAACAACCATTATTCTCTGATTTAAATGAGTAACCGTCTCGCAATAAACAAGATCCAGATATAATGTTCATGCTTAACGCAGGCACTAAATAACAATTATTCAGGTTCATCACTAATCCCGATGGTAATCGAAGAGCGAGCGTGCCGACGGCGATCACATCAACCTTGGAACCATTTCCCACGCGCATCGTCACTTCGTCCTTTGCCAGCCTCCGTCTATTCCGCAGTTCCTGTTTTGAGTTGCAAATATGAGCAACCGCACCGGTATCAAATACCCAGGCACTACAACGAGAGTTGGTAAGGTACACATCAATAACATGTATATCATATATACCTTGTTTGTTGTTGGCCGCCTTCTTGTCAGCCAAATACTTGGGGCAGTTCCGCTTCCATTGTCCAGTTCCCTTGCAATGAAAGCACACAGTTTCTGGTTTGGGTCCAGCCTTGGGTTTCTTCCCGGGAGGAGCAACTGCTTTGCCACTCTTCTTGGAGTTACCCTTCTTACCCTTGCCATTTTTCTTGAAACTAGTGGTTTTATTGAACATCAACACTTGATGCTCCTTCTGAATTTCAGACTCAGCGGCTTTCAGCATCGCAAACAGCTCGGCGACTGACTTGTTCATCCCGTGCATGTTATAGTTCAACACGAAGCTCTTGTAGCTAGGTGGCAATGATTGAAGAACTCTGTCAGTGATAGCCTCTGGCGGAAGGGGCATGCCCAATTCAGCCAGACGGGTGGAGTACCCAGACATTCTGAGTACGTGATCACTGATAGACCCGTTCTCCTCCATCTTGCAAGCATAGAACTTATCGGAGATCTCATATCTCTCGATCCGGGCATTTTTCTGAAAGATAAACTTCAAGTCCTGGAACATCTCATATGCTCCATGACGTTCAAAACGTCTTTGAAGTCCCGGTTCTAAGCCATACAATATTGCACATTGAACTATTGAGTAATCTTCAGAACGAGCCTGCCAGGCGTTCACAACGTCTAGAGACTCAACTGGAGCAGGTGGATCACCAAGCGGTGCATCAAGGACATAAGCCTTCTGGGAAGCCGTAAGGATAATCCTTAGATTACGGGCCCAGTCCACAAAGTTACTTCCATCATCTTTCAACTTAGCTTTCTCTAGGAACGCATTAAAATTCAGGGGTGCTACTACGTGAGCCATGATCTACAACATAAATAAAGCAAAGACAACTTAGACTATTGTTCTAGATAATGAGTTTAGTTAATCATATTACTTAAAAACTCCCACTCAAATTGACATCCCTCTGGTCATTCGAGTGTAACATGATCCAAATCCACCAACTCAAGTCCGATCATCACGTGAGTTGAGGTGGTTTCAATGGTGAACATCTTCATGTTGATCATATCTACTATATGACTCATGTTCGACCTTTCGGTCTCTTGCGTTCCGAGGCCATGTCTGTACATGCTAGGCTCGTCAAGTTTAACCCGAGTGTTCCGCACGTGCAACACTGGCTTGCACCCGTTGTATGCGAACGTAGAGTCTATCACACCCGATCATCACGGCGTGTCTCGAAACGACGAACTTTCGCAACGGTGCACACTCGGGGAGAACACAATTTATCTTGAAATTTAAGTGAGGGATCACCTTATAATGCTACCGTCGTCCTAAGCAAAATAAGATGCATAAAAGGATTAACATCACATGCAAATCATAAGTGACATGATATGGCCATGAACTCGTGCTTTTGATCTCCATCTCCAAAGCACCGGCATGATCTCCATCGTCACCGGCATGACACCATGATCTCCATCATCTTGATCTCCATCAACGTGTCGCCATGAGGTTGTCGCGCCGACTGTTGCTTCCACGACTATTGCTAACTCATAGCGATAAAGTAAAGCAAAACGGCGAAAATAATTAAAGACGACTCTATGGCTCCTGCCAGTTGCCGTACTCATCGACATGCAAGTCGTGATATTCTATACAACACATGATCATCTCATACATCACATATATCTCATCATGTAATTGGCCATATCACATCACAACATACCCTGCAAAAACAAGTTAGACGTCCTCTAATTGTTGTTGCAAATTTTACGTGGCTGCTACGGGTTTGCAAGAACCGTTCTTACCTACGCAAAACCACAACGTGGTGTAGTGATTGCTTTTTGATCTTCTAAAAGAACCCTCTTCATTGAAATCGATTCAACTAAAGTGAGAGAGACAGACACCCGCTAGCCATCTTTATGCAACAAAGTTACATGTCAGTTGAAGGAACCGGTCTCTCGTAAGCGTACGAGTAATGTTGGTCCGGGCCGCTTCATCTCACAATACCGCCGAATCAAGTATCAACTAGTAATGGCAAGCAATATGTATACACCCACGCCCACAACTCGTTTGTGTTCTACTCGAGATCTCATCTACGCATAGACCTAGCTCTGATACCACTGTTGGGGAACGTTGCATGGGAAACAAAAAATTTCCTACGCACACACAAGATCTATCCATGGTGATGAGCATCTACGAGAGGGAGAGTGAATCTACATACCCTTGTAGATCGCTAAGCGGAAGCGTTAAGAAACGCGGTTGATTTAGTCGAACGTCTCCGCGATCCAAATCGCAAGTCGTCCCTCGATCCGATCACGAACTAGTGCCGAACGGACGGCACCTCCGCGTTCAACACACGTACGGCTTGATGACGCCTTCACCTCCTCGATCCAGCGAGCGATGGTGAAGTAGTAGATGAGTTCCGGCAGCACGACGGCGTGGTGATGGTGGTGAGGAACAATCTCTGCAGGGCTTCGCCAAGCACTACGGAGATTATGACGGGAGAACTAGAGGGTTAGGGTTGCCGACACACGGCTTGGGAAATCTTGATGTGTCCCGTGTGCTAGCCCTGCCCCTCTATTTATATGTTGAGCCCTGGGGTCTAAACTTGGAGTAAAAGCCTCCTCCAGGTCGGATTTGCCCGCACAAGGTCGGTTTGGCCCGCATGGAAAGAGTCCAACTCGGATTCCAGCAGTATCGCGTACAAGCGGTAGTACCGCTTACGATAAGCGGTAGTACCGCCTGTAGCGGTAGTACCGCTTACGATAAGTGGTAGTACCGCTTACGATAAGCGGTATTACCGCCTGTAGCGGTAGTACCGCTTACGATAAGCGGTAGTACCGCCCCAGACGCCAGCAAAACTTCCTTTTGCACCTTGCCTAAGCCTCGTGGGCTTTACCCCTTGGCCCAAATAAAGTGTTCTCGTACCCGAACATTTCGGAAAACATCCGGAACCTCTTCCGGTGAATTCCGGAACCCTTCCAGAAACCAAAACACTATTATCACATATATCAATCTTTACCTCCGGACTCTTTCGGAGATCCTCGTCATGTCCGGGATCTTATCCGGGACTCCAAACAACCTTCGGTCACCAACAAAATAACTCAACTATACTAATCGTCACCAAACGTTAAGTGTGTAGACCCTGCGGGTTCGAGAACTATGTAGACATGACCGAGACACCTCTACGATCAATAACCAATAGCGGGACCTGGATGCCCATATTGGCTCCTACATATTCTACGAAGATCTTTATCGGTCGAACCTCTATGTCAAGGATTCAGTTAATCCCGTATGTTGTTCCCTTTGTTCTTCGGTATGTTACTTGCCCGAGATTCGATCGTCGGTATCTCTATACCTAGTTCAATCTCGTTACCGGCAAGTCTCTTTACTCGTTCCGTAATACAAGATCTCATGGCTAACACTTTAGTCACATTGCTTGCAAGGCTCATTGTGATGTTGTATTACCGAGTGGGCCCTGAGATACCTGTAGAGCACCTTTATAGTCACCCAGTTACGTTGCGACATTTGATACACACAAGGTACTCCTCCGATGTCAGGGAGTTGCATGATCTCATGGTCATAGGAACAGATACTTGACATGCAGAAAACAATAGCAATAAACTGACACGATCATATGCTACGTTCGTAGTTTGGGTCTTGTCCATCACATCATTCTCCTAATGATGTGATCCCGTTATCAAATGACATCTCATGTCCATGGCTAGGAAACCTTCACCATCTTTTGATCAACGAGCTAGTTAACAAGAGGCTTACTAGGGACACAGTGTTGTCTATGTACCCACACATGTATTTGAGTTTCCAATCAATACAATTATAGCATGGATAATAAATGATTATCATGAACAAGGAAATATAATAATAACCAATTTATTATTGCCTCTAGGGCATATTTCCTACAGTAGCCCCGGATGATAAGCGATATCGCTAGACACCTTGAGCGGGGGGGCACGATTGCTTCTCCTGTTCGCCGAGCTGGGGAATTGTTTTCCCACTTCTTCGTCTTGAAGCACTAGCAGTACTTCCCGACCGCCGCGCTTCATCATATGTCTTTTCAATACAGCGGTCATAGTTGGATTGCGGCGGAGGCGGTGGTGGTCGCTTAAAGGCATCCAGAGTGCGCTTCGCTTTCACCGGATCTATTGTTTCCTTCGGAGGTGGACGTTTCCGTTTAAAATGGGCCTGCACTTTGGCTTCCATGATGTCAGCGTTTTCCTTGTCAGTCCTCTCATATGGTAACTTTGGAGGAACCCTGAGGCTTGGACCAAATTTGAATTTCTTCCCGCCTTTTGTACTGCTAGCCGCTGGAGCGGCAGCGGCTCTCTTCCACTGTTGCTGAGGCGGCGGAGTCCGCTGACGCGCCGGAGGAGGTGGAGGAGGAGGCGGAGTCCGCTGACGCGCCGGAGACAGCTGCGGCGGCGGAGACGGCTGACGCGCCGGAGACAGCTGAGGCGGAGGAGGATTCTGCTGAGGGGCCTCCTCCGTTAGAGTCCGCTGAGGCGGCGGAGACGGATGACGCGCCGGAGACGACTCAGGCAGCGGAGATAGCACAGTTGGACTGTGAGGAGGAGTCTGCTGAGGATCCGGCTGAGTCTGCTGAGGCGGCGTCCAATTTGGAAGCTTGATGTTCTCCTTTCTCCATAGACAGGTACTCCTTAAGGCATTTTCCAGAAGATTATCCCTTTCACCTGTAGGGTAGTCAAGCTCCAGCCCCTCAAATCCCTTCATTATTTCATCCACTGTGACAATAGCATAGCCATGTGGAATCGGACGGCAATGGAAAGTTCCCTCAGCTCGAGGTAAAACTGAGCCGACCGCCGCCTTCAAGGTCAGGTTCTGGCATTTCGCCATTAGCACACAATGTTCAGCCTCCGTGATACTATCCACGGGGTAGCGAGGAGCCATGAAATCAGGCTGAACGAGCTCCGTGGAAGCCACGCTGCTTCTCCGCTGAGATGGTGGGGTAGCTTCTGGGGCAGTGTCGAAGGAAGGATCTTCGTGCCGCTGAGATGGTTGGCCGGTAGCTCGCTGACTCTCAAGTTCCTCTAGTTTCGCTAATCTTGCACTGAGCTTCTGCATTTCGCTTGCTTCCTCTTTCTTCTTTCTCTCTCGGCTTCTATAACCACCGCTGTCGGGAAACCCATGCACCCACGGAACGGAGCCTGATGTGCCTCGTGTTCGTCCAGGGTGTTCAGGATTCCCGAGGGCCTCTGTCAGCTCGTCCTTCTCTCTGTCGGGAATGAACGTCCCTTCCTGCGCTGCCTTGATTGCTGCCTCAAGCTTCTTGACGGGTATTGCAAGTTGAGCTTTCGTCCAAACACACTTCCCTGATTCTGGGTCCAAAGTTCCCCCAACCCCGAAGAACCAAGTCCTTGACCGATCTGGCCAGTGCAATGTCGCTGGTTGGACCCCTTTAGCAAGCAGGTCTTGCTCAGCTTTGTCCCACATAGGCCGGGCTTTGTTGTAGCCACCTGACCCCGTAACATGGTGATACTGCTTCTTTGCAGAATTTTGCTTGTTTGTCGCTGACCTTTGCTTGCCCTTGTCCGATTTCTTGTAGGCCACAAATGCGGGCCAGTGATCTTTTATCTTCTCATATGGACCGGTGAATTCTGGAGTCTTGTCTTTCTCGACGAACTTTTTCTTCAAATCTTTCTTCCAGTTCTTGAATAGTTCTACCATCTTCTTAAGAGCAAACGCCTTGACCTTATTCGGATCCGCCTCTGGCGGTAGGCTGAAATTTGTCATCAGCGAGGTCCAAAGATCATATTTCTGTCTATCCTGGACATAAGAAACTTCAGGGTCCTTCTTCTTATTCCATTCTTGGATGCTGATCGAGACGCTGTCCCTAACAATAACTCCGCACTGATGTATAAATGTGTCCCTGCTCCGCTTGGGAGCAATCGGTTGGCCATCTCGACCGACTTCTTCGATCGTGAACCTTTCATCCTGGCGCAACCTTTTCTTCGGGCCTCGTCTCCTTACGGAAGTTTGGCTCGATCCGGAGAGCTAATTAAAAGAAGAAAGAAGCGTTAATATATGTACATACAAAACAATTAATGCATCAAGTCAGCAGAGGCTTAATTAATATATGTATATATACCTCGCCGGACTTTGCAACAGTTAAGGCTCCCTCCTCCGTTCGGTCACCGAAGCCGTCATGATCTCCTTCCTCCTCCGTTCGGTCACCGGAGCCGTCATGATCTCCTTCCTCCTCCACTGGATCACCGGAGCCGTCATCCTCTCTTTCCTGACCATCAGTGTCGTTGAGAAACGACAAGGTGATATCACCTCCGTCGCGGATTATATCCCCCAACAACTCTTCTTTTTCTAAGTCTCTGTCCATAGTTTCTGCAAATATTACAACCATGAGAGATGGATTAGTGGCAAACATAGACCTAGCTAATCACAACAAGGAATCATATGCATATATGAGCAGTGGATTAGTCGCAAACATCATCCAAAGTTATCGGGGGTTATACTTTCGAGAGAGGATACTTTGCGGACCGCCTCTCTCATGCATGTCCGACGTCCCCCCTCATGTCGAAGTTATCGGGGTTATACTTTCAGGAGAGGGGACAGATGAACCGGAGGGGGTTAATTTTCATATATAAATTATTTTCATCGGAGTTACGGTTAATTTTCATATGTAGATTCGTCATATTTTTCTGATCGATTTTCATATATAAATTATTTTCATCGGAGTTACGGTTAATTTTCTACGAATTTCTAAAGTTTTACCAATATTTTCTATATACATCCATCCATACATACATATACATCTACATTATATATACACTAAGCATCTACATATACATCTACATTATATATACACTAAGCATCTACATAAACATAAACATAATTAATAAACATATACATGCCCACAAAAAAATATTCTATGAACAAAAAAAATCATCATATGAACATTTTCTATATATATACATCCATCCATCCATCCATACATACACATACATACATATATACATCCATACATCCATCCATCCATACATACATACATACATACATCCATACATACATACATACATGGACAAAAAAATGCTATATGAACAAAAAAAATTGTATGAACAAGGCGGCGGCGGCGGCTAAGCAGAGCAGAGCAGGGGCGGCGGCGGCGGCAGCAGCGCAGGGGAAGGGGCCGGGGAGCTCACTGAGGGTTGGCGTCGGGGCAGGGAGCGGCCGCGGGCATCGGGGCAGTGAGCGGCGGCTGGTGTCGGGGGCGCCGTCAGGGCAGGGACGGCGACGGGGAGCGGCGGAGCAGCCTGGCGGCGTCGTGCGTTTCGGCGTCGGGGAAGAGAATGGGGAGAAATTCTCTAAGTGCTGCTTATATAGTCACACCTTTGGTCCCGGTTGGTGGCACGAACCGGGACGAAAGGCCCCCCTTTCGTCCCGGTTCGTGCCACCAACCGGGACCAAAGGTGTATTTCGCCAGGCGAAAGGGCGGGAAGCCCAGACCATTGGTCCCGGTTGGTGGCTCGAACCGGGACGAAAGGGGGGCCTTTCGTCCCGGTTCGAGCCACCAACCGGGACGAAAGCGCTGTGCTGCCGCAGCCAAAAGTTTAGTCCCACCTCGCTAGTTGAGAGGGGCTCGGAGTGGTTTATAAGCGCTGCTGCCGCTGCCCTCTCGAGCTCCTCTCTAATGTGGGCAGTACATGCCTATCTCACGCCCTGTTGGGCCTGCTAGCACTGCGGGCCTGCATCCTGGCCCATTTGTAGGGTTTCTAGTCGTATGCAGGCCGTGGTGGCTAGTAGGTGGGCCTTTTTTTATTTTTTTGCATATGTTATGTTTTTAAATTTTTAATGTTATTTTTGCATATGTTATTTTTAGTTATATAATGTTAGTTGCATAAGTTTTATTTTTTATTGATTCTTTTTAGTTGATTCCTTTTGCTATTAGAGTTTTATAAAAAAAATTAGTTTTCTATTAAAGTTTGTAACAAAAAATACTATATGAAAATTCTTTTTACTATTAAAGTTTTTAACAAATAAATACTTTGATAATTTTAGTTAATATTATTTTGATTATTTTTAGTTGATTCTTTTTGCTATTGAAAATTATTATATTTAATTGATTCTTTTTAGTTCATTCTTTTTGCTATGTTATGTTTTTAAATTTGTAATATTATTTTTTGCATATGTTATTTTTAGTTATATAATTTTAGTTGCATAAATTTTATATAATTTTAGTTGCATAAGTTTTATTTTTTATTGATTCTTTTTAGTTGATTCCTTTTGCTATTAGAGTTTTATAAAAGATTTTTAGTTTTCTATTAAAGTTTGTAACAAAAAATACTTTATAAAAATTCTTCTTACTATTAAAGTTTTTAACAAATAAATACTTTGATAATTTTAGTTAATATTATTTTGATTATTTTTAGTTGATTCTTTTTGATATTGAAAAATATTATATTTAATTGATTCTTTTTAGTTCATTCTTTTTGCTATTAGAATTTTATGAAAGCTTTTTAGTTCATTCTTTTTGCTATTAGAGTTTTATAAAAGCTTTTTGATTCATTCTTTTTGCGATTAATTCATTCTTTGAGCTAAATGAACCTGAAATAGATGCACTTCGTGTACAAAATGGACAATCTCTTTCAAAGTATTAGGGTTTCGGACGAAAACTCATATGTTACAAAGGCATTTCATTTTTTTAACTTATTTCAACTCCAGACTTTTTGTGCATTCAACATGCACCATTCAAAGCCACATCATCAATTTTCAACCCTTTCTGACTTCATTTGCTATTTTTCATGCATTTACTGATTTTTTTTAGCTAAATGACCCTGAAATTGAAAAGCAGTACAAATGAAATCTGAAAAGGTTGAAAGTTGGCATGGTATCATCATTTCACCCACATAGCATGTGCTAAAAAGTTGAGAGGATTACGGCAAAAACTGGATGCACTTCGTGTACAAAATGGACAATCTCTTTCGAAATATCACGGTTTCAGACAAAAACTCATATGTTACAAAAGGCATTTGATTTCTTGACATGTAACTGCAGTGATATTCTAGATCAAAGCCATCATCAGAATAGTTGTGGAGAGAAAGTCTTCACTTTTTCTTCGCGTGTGTCCCTTGCTTATTGCGCCGTAACCATGGATAATCTTCATCGTTTAACAGGGTGCTTGGGTCAGCCTTCACTTTGAAGGGAGGAATTTCATGAAACTTTTCATAATCTTCAGACATGTCTGTCTTGCCCTCCACTCCCACGATGTCTCTTTTCCCTGAAAGAACTATGTGGCGCTTTGGCTCATCGTATGATGTATTCGCTTCCTTATCTTTTCTTTTTCTCGGTTTGGTAGACATGTCCTTCACATAGAAAACCTGCGCCACATCATTGGCTAGGACGAATGGTTCGTCTGTGTACCCAAGATTGTTGAGATCCACTGTTGTCATTCCGTACTGCGGGTCTACCTGTACCCCGCCTCCTGACAGATTGACCCATTTGCACCGAAACAAATGGACCTTAAAATCATGTCCATAGTCAAGTTCCCATATGTCCACTATGTAACCATAATATGTGTCCTTTCCCCTGTTGGTTGCTGCATCAAAGCAGACACCACTGTTTTGGTTGGTGCTCTTTTGATCTTGGGCAATCGTGTAAAATGTATTCTCATTTATCTCGTACCCTTGGTAAGTCAATACAGTCGAAGATGGCCCCCTGGCCAACGAGTACAACTCATCTCCAACAATGTTGTTACCCATGAGATGTGTTTGCAACCAACTGCCGAAAGTCCTGATGTGTTCACATGTAATCCAGTCGTCAGACTGCTCCGGGTGTTTGGAGCGCAGAAAATTCTTGTGTTCATTAACATACGGGGTCACCAAGGTAGAATTCCGTAGAACTGTGTAGTGTGCTTGAGCCCAAGAATGTCTGTCCCTACATATTATTGCATCTGCTCCTAGCGTGCCTTTTCCAGTCAGTCTCCCCTCATACCGCGATTGAGGGAGACCAATCGGCTTAAGGTCAGGAGTAAAGTCAACACAAAACCCAATGACCTCCTCTGTTTGATGGCACATGGAGATGCTTCCTTCTGGCCTAGCACGGTTACGAACATATTTCTTTAAGACTCCCATGAACCTCTCAAAGGGGAACATATTGTGTAGAAATACAGGACCCAGAATGGCAATCTCGTCGACTAGATGAACTAGGACGTGCGTCATGATATTGAAGAAGGATGGTGGGAACACCAGCTCGAAACTGACAAGACATTGCACCAAATCATTCTTTAACCTTGGTAGGATATCTGGATCGATTACCTTCTGAGAGATTGCATTGAGGAATGCACATAGCTTCACAATGGCTAATCGAACGTTTTCCGGTAGAAGCCCCCTCAATGCAACCGGAAGCAGTTGCGTCATAATCACGTGGCAGTCATGAGACTTTAGGTTCTGGAACTTTTTCTCTACCATATTTATTATTCCCTTTATATTCGACGAGAAGCCAGACGGGACCTTCATACTGAGTAGGCATTCGAAGAAGATTTCCTTCTCTTCTTTGGTAAGAGCGTAGCTGGCAGGACCTTCATACTGCTTTGGATGCATGCCGTCTTTTTCGTGCACACGTTGCTGGTCCTCCCGTGCCTCCGGTGTATCTTTTGTCTTCACATACACGCCCAAGAAGCCTAGCAGGTTCACGCAAAGATTCTTCATCACGTGCATCACGTCGATTGCAGAGCGGACCTCTAGGTATTTCCAATAGGGTAGGTCCCAAAATATAGATTTCTTCTTCCACATGGGTGCGCGTCCCTCAGCGTCATTCGGAACAGATTGTCCGCCAGGACCCTTTCCAAAGATTACTTGTAAATCCTTGACCATATCAAGTATGTGATCACCAGTACGGAGGGCGAGCTTCTTCCGGTGATCTGCCTCACCTTTGAAATGCTTGCCTTTCTTTCGACATTGATGGTTGATCGGAAGAAATCGACGATGTCCCAGGTACACATTCTTCCTTCATTTCTCCAAATATATACTTTCGGTGTCATCTAAACAGTGCGTGCATGCGTGGTATCCCTTGTTTGTCTGTCCTGAAAGGTTACTGAGAGCAGGCCAATCATTGATGGTTACAAACAACAACGCATGTAGGTCAAATTCCTGCTGTTTGTGCTCATCCCACACACGTACACCTTTTCCATTCCACAGCTGTAAAAGTTCTTCAACTAATGGCCTTAGGTACACATCAATGTCGTTGCCGGGTTGCTTAGGGCCTTGGATGAGCACTGGCATCATAATGAACTTCCGCTTCATGCACAACCAAGGAGGAAGGTTATAGATACATAGAGTCATGGGCCAGGTGCTATGATTGCTGCTCTGCTCCCCAAAAGGATTAATGGCATCTGCGCTTAACCCAAATCATACGTTCCTTGCGTCACCTGCAAAGTCCCCCCACCTTCTCTCGATTTTTCTCCACTGCGACCCGTCAGCGGGTGCTCTCAACTTCCCGTCTTTCTTACGGTCTTCTTTGTGCCATCGCATCAACTTGGCATGTTCTTTGATTCTGAACAGACATTTCATCCGTGGTATTATAGGAGTATACGACATCACCTTGGCAGGAACCCTCTTCCTGGGGCGCTCGCCCTTAACATCACCAGGGTCATCTCGTCTGATCTTATACCGCAATGCACCGCATACCGGGCATGCGTTCAAATCCTCGTACTCACCGCGGTAGAGGATGCAGTCATTAGGGCATGCATGTATCTTCTGCACCTCCAATCCTAGAGGGCATAGAACCTTCTTTGCTTCGTATGTACTGTCGGGCAATTCGTTATCCTTTGGAAGCTTCTTCTTCATTATTTTCAGTAGCTTCCCAAATCCGTTGACAGATACACCATTGTCTGCCTTCCATTGCAGCAATTCCAGTGTGGTACCGATCTTTCTGTTGTCATCTTCGCAATTTGGGTACAACCCTTTTTTGTGATCCTCTAACATGCGATCGAACTTCAACTTCTCCCTTTCGCTTTGGCATTGTCTCTTTGCATCAACAATGACCCGGCGAAGATCATCATCGGGCACATCGTCTGGTTCCTCTTGATCTTCAGCTTCCCCCGTTGCAGTATCACCGTATTCAGGGGGGTAGTTGTCATCATCCTCTTCTTCTTCGTTGTCTTCCATCATAACCCCTCTTTCTCTGTGCTTGGTCCAAACATTATAGTGTGGCATGAAACCCTTCTCAAGCAGGTGGACGTGAAGGGTTTTCAAGTTAGAGTAATCCTTCGTATTCTCACAGACAGGGCATGGACAATACATAAAACCATTCTGCTTGTTTGCCTCAGCCACTTCGAGAAATTTATGCAGGCCCTCAAGATATAGTAGGTCATCTGCGTGCATTATATAATTAAGTGTATCAAAAACCATTACAGAACATCATGAATAGAGAAGTGACCAAATTAATACATGTTCATCATCACATTAAAACCAAAGTACAGTAGTGACCAAATGTTATTACTGAAAAAATAAATACATAAAGTTCATACATATATAGTTTTCATAGAACAAAATATAGCTCTCTAGAGCATCTAATTAAAACATACATTGAAACTATGAAAAACATTTAAATGCAACAACAAATGCGATCATAATCGCAACTAAGGTAACAATTGATCCAACGGCATAATGATACCAAGCCTCATTATGAATGGCATATTTTCTAATCTTTCTAATCTTCAAGCGCATTGCATCAATCTTGATCTTGTGATCATCGACGACATCGGCAACATGCAACTCCAATTCCATATTCTCCTCCTCAATTCTTTTCAATTTTTTCTTCAAGTAATTGTTTTCTTTTTCAACTAAATTTAACCTCTCGACAAGAGGGTCGGTTGGAATTTCCGGTTCACATACCTCCTAGATAAAAACATCTATGTCACGTTGGTCGGCATAATTGTCATAAACACTAAATGAAACAAATAGTAATAAAAGATAATATACCACATCCGAATCATAGACAGGACGAGGGCCGACGGGGGTGGATACCAAAGTCATGGCACTATATAATAACAAACAATAATAAAAGTAAGAAAATTATACAAGTATCTATCTAAATCATACAAGTAAGAATTTTTTTCTTTTAAAAAGAATATAAGAACAAGAGGCTCACCATGGTGGTGCCGGCGACGAGATCGGAGCGGGCGATCGACGGTGGTGAGGACGGGGACGGGGACAATGGTGCACCGCCAAACCTAGACAAATCTTGGGAAAAATGGAGCTTGGAGGTCGAGCTTGGAGAGGAGAAAGCTTAAGTGTGACTCGGGCATTTCATCGAACACCTCATGTGCATAGGAGGTGAGAGCAGAGCAGCACACACCTCCCACACCGGCCGGCCAAAAAACAGAGGAGTGAGCGGGCAGGGGAGAGCATATATATAGGCATCTCTTTAGTCCCGGTTCGTGGCTAGAACCGGGACAGAAGACACACATTTAGTCCCGGTTCCAGCCACCAACCGGGACTAAAGGGGCTGCGCCAGGAGCGAGGCCCTTTAGTCCCGGTTCGTGTCTGGAACCGGGACCAAAGGGGTCAGACGAACCGGGACTGGTGCCTGCCGTGGCCCGGCCGGCGCCCTGGCCTCACGAACCGGGACTGATGCACCCATTGGTCCCGGTTCGTAACAGAACCGGGACTAATGCTCTTATCTGGCCTGGACCAAAGCCCTGTTTTCTACTAGTGTATACACTAGATGCAACGACAAACTGGTGGCCAGGTGTTCGATTTTCTGTTTGTCGACTTTTCACTTGGGTGACCGACATATACCCATACAAGTAACACAATTTTGCGTTATCACCAGGTTTATTCCCTTGGTTCCTAGCTTGTAGTTTTTTATTGGAGAAGTTCTCAGCTTATAGTTTTGTTGGCTGTGTGCAGCCTTGATACAAAGAGTGGAGGACTTGAACACTTTGTAGTTCTATCAGCTTGATATTTTTCAAAATTAATAATAAAAGGAAGTTATTTTTCAAATGAAAATGTCACACTGGTGATTTCAAAAAGAAAGAAAGAGGAAATATCAGTGTCCTGGGAAAGAGGAAATAATGTCACTACACAAATTAATGTCACTATACCAGTAGCGCCAAATATATGCTAGGACAAAAGCATATATACAGTTGATGCAACGACAACATTGGCAACACGATCTAGGACGAAGATTACATGGATCACCAAAATCTGTGGCCCGCGGTCGTACGCCGACTGGTGCGGTGCCACGAGACCTGTCCCCCAAGGTTAGCAACTAGACAGACACATGCATCCTAGCTAACATGTATAAGTTATTATTATACTATACTAAAGTGAGAAGGCTTTGGTTTTTCCTGTTTTTTGACTTTTTTTTAACCATCCCTGGTATTTACCGCTGAAGGCCAGCAAAATATCTTGGGCTGGGCCCATTACACACAGGCAATCGCAATCTCTTCTTCATTCTTCTAGAGTCAACGAGAGAAAATAGAGACGAAGTGGGAGCAGTCATTGCCTCCTCCACCAGTTCACCCTTCGCTGGCCCCGCCGTCCGTCGTTCCTCGCCACTAGCCATCGCTCCTCCTCGCCCCCTTCCGCCTCCACCCTCCTCTCCCCCTTCCTATTCCACCTACCATCCATTAAAGGAGGCCCACAAGAATAAACCCTAGGCTGCTGCCACACGGTGGTGAATGGCAGAGGCCGAAGGCGTGCGGCCATGACGGCGGTGCGGGTTGAACCTCCCTCATGAAACGGATTCTTCTCCCTCCATGGACGACCAGGTGAGGTTCTTTCCATCACTTTTTTTCTCCCTTCTCGATCTCTCTCCATGTTTCTCTCTCAGTGCACCTTTCCTATTGTTCTTGGTCCATGCGTTCTATTTTTCTCAATTTAATCCACTCCAACTCCATATGATCCACAACTAACAAGCAATGCCATGTTTGTAGTGCTTAAATCCGGTTCTTACTTTTGGTGGGTGCAAAAATAGATATCCCTACTGATATATATGAATGAATCATATTTACATGTTCAGTTTTTCAGATTTGTTGTAGCCGATGGATAGAAACTGGAAGCATCACATCCGCTCTGTTGATGTCCTTTCACAGCAGCTCGCTGTTTGGAGAGATGGATGGTTTCGATCTTTTTGGAAGGAACTATGGCAATGACGGGAGAGAAAATCAGGTGACAGAAAATGCACCCAAACTGAATTAACATTCGTACATGGCCAAATAAACATAGGCCAAATGGTCAAAATCTGATACTAATTTCTTTTATTAGGCATTTAGAAATCAACTACATAGCCAAGCGTTTCCATGTTTTACAGATACACACATACACAATGTGTATCTAAAATAAGTAATCAAACATCTCAACATTGAAGATTGCAGAGAGGCATCAATAGTATATATAACTAAGAAGTTGCATCAATTGAAGGAGACACTGGGAGGTTTTCCTGAAAGTAACACACAATGTTTGATACTGAAATTATTCATGAACCTTCTTCCTGTGATTTTCTATTTTAAGGACATGTTTCAATATATTGTTAACAAGGAGGAAGAGGATGGTTTAAATTAGTCAGGTAAAGAGCTGGGCATGTTCCAATCTGAGGTCAAAGAAGGAAAGTATATTTCTAGGGGTGCTAATGATGACTTGGATGTTTTTGATTAGTATTACAGTGATAGTAATCAGTCATAAAGGTGTAGGGTGTTATGATTCTGCTAATACAGAGAGGTAAGCATGTGTTCTGTGTGATTTTATTTTATTTTTGCTCGCAGAATTACCCGAGTTCTCAATGCAAATAGTACAATTAGGTTGAATACAAGTTCATTTCACTTGTGCTTCTACAATGTATATGGAACCAGAATGTTAGAATAGTGTTGAGCAACCCTGTATTCACTCTTTGATAGCCAGGTTGCTAACCATATATTGCAATCTGAAGGTACTAAATTCGGGAGTACCACTGATATCTTACATTACATCAACTCTTTTGATGCAGATTACCAAAACCATATATACTCCATTGTTCTGTACTATGCAAGTTTGGCTCAAGTTTAGCTTCAGATGCCGAGATAGTTGACATGCTCAACAATTCTAGCATCTTTGCTTAGTGTATTTTTCTTATTGTTTTCTAACTGATATATATTCGTTGCAGGAATGGAAAGGGTAATCTAAATTGGTTTCCACAACAAAGTCACTGTTTTATGTGCTTTTTTTCCCTTGAGGTTCCGAGCACTTCCCTATCTTGCAAAAAGACTATATAATCTTGCGTATGTATCTTTGTTGTCGACCAAATAGGCGGATACATGTATGTACGGGCTCGAATTGCAAATCAGCATTGCACTTGGAAGGTTTAGTTTTAACACATCTTCAGAATTATGACATTTTTATGTGTTCTAGCATTTGGGTGGATTCCTTACATTCTTAGCCACAGGAGTCCTATAATATACTGTTATGTAATCACATCCCGGTTTGCCGGGACTTGAAATTTTTTATGCTGTGAACTGTACTTGCTTCCAAAAAGTATTGTGTTCTTGCTTATCTTTCATTGGCCCGTTAGTTCAAACCAACTGTGCAATGTCTTAGGTTAGCTTGAAATTACATCTCTTCATCTATATGATAATTATAACACTACCTATATGTTCTGATAGATTTCATGTACATAAACAAAAAATATAGTTAGCTTATAAACTATTCAGAGTTGCTTTTAACCATTCTTCTTCGATCCTTATTCTGTGTAGCACAACTATGATGACTATGTGCTCGATTTTCCACTGGCACGATGCGTTCTAAATTTCTAATACATAGCTCATGCACGTGTTTTATGTTTCGACTCTTCTTTAGAACCTCGCCAGGACCTGTATCCCTATGTGTACTTTACGTTTCCTTCTATCTACCAGTTCAGTTTATGTATCTATGCAAAATAAATAAACGTATAAACGTGGCTGTTTGGCCAAGAATGCAAAAAAAGAAAAGAAATGCAGGCCAGTACAATACCACTGGAAAATACATCAGACCATTCACTAAACAAAAATTGGTCAGTGAACCAACTCTTTCGCTGCACTTCAGGTACCAATTCTTCAACTCACAAACACCATAAAATCAGACGGGCGCGGCGTGCGCCGCGTCTCTTTAATTTGGCGCTAGTACATACTCAAGTCCCTACCAATTAGAGCCTGTCCTACCATGAAAACTCACATATGTACCTTGCTGTTATGTTGGCTTCGTAAGAGCATCTACAGCCGGGCGCCTTAAACCCGCCTCATACGCCCGGTCGCTGACTGGTCATGAAATTTCGACCCAGCCGGGCGCCTCAAACGCCCGGCTGACCGGCACCCCCATATCCAGCCCAAATATGGGGCGGATATGGGGGCGCCCGGGCACGCCCGCCACGTCGGCCTGGCCCGCGCTGGCCCGCCTCAACCCCACATATATTCCTCCCGATCCAGTCGCCGGACCAAACCCTAGCCACTACACTCCACTCCCCTTCGCCACCCAAGCTCACCTGCACCGATCTTCGGCCATCTCCGGCATGGCGGGCAGCAGATCCGAGTCCTTCACCTCCAGATCCGTCGACCCCAGGCTCATCCCACGCGGCCCCGAGGAGGAGATGGTCGTCCGGCTTGCGCTCCGCGCTCCCGAGACGAGGCCCGTGCGACGCAGCGCGCGGACTCCTTCCGTCGGGAATCCATCGCGTACGCCCAAATGGCGCATGGATCCGGCGCTCGGGGTGCCGTCGTTGCCTCACCGGAGGCGGTGCGGTCCGCCTGGCGTCCGAACGCGGTGGCGGACGCGCAACCCCTCCGTTGGCGCGCGGAGCAGCAGGACGCGACATGGTTGTCGTCCGACGCAAACATGACGCGGCGTTCCCGGCGCGCGAGGGAGCGGGCGCGGTAGGAGGCGACAGCCCTCGCGGCGGTGGACGTCGGCGAGGCGGAGTCGCATTCTCCGGCGCCCCGTATGGTGTAGTCCGGGCGCCGCAACCGCGTCGTGGTGGATGTCGGCTCGTCTCAGGACGGATCCATCATCGACCTGACGTCCACCGGCACCGTCCGGGTTACCAGCTCCGACGAGGAAGAGTAGGGCATAGGAGACGGCGGCGCCTTGAGTCCCGTGAGCCCGCTCGTGTCCCATGCCCTACTCTACCTTGCCGGCGACCGGACCAACACTCTGGGGAGCGCATCCGGCCGCCGGACATGGCCACAGCGAAAGCGGGCGAGCTCCGCTTAAATTAGGTTTCACGTTGCATGTAATAATATGAATTTGAGATTTCTAATTTGAGGTATGCGGATGTGGAATGCATTTATTTGAGGCGTGACCGGTTAGTGTCCACGGGCGTTTGAAGGGCCGGATTTGTAAAGTCCGGCTCTGGATGCTCTAAGCGCATGCCAGAAATGTAGTGCTCCTTGGCTTGTAACGAGGTGTGGGTTACCGGCTGTTGCAGGTTGATTGCATGTGGAAGCAACACGTGCCCCAAACCAAACATGGTGCTTGCTGTGTGGTAGCACCTCACCGGATCGGCTGCAGCTACAATGAGTGGCGCTTGGACCCGGCCATGGGTTGGGACTCGTTGTATATGGCTAAGGTTTTTGTGTTTGTGGCACCATATGCCATTAATTATTAATGACCCCTTGGAAATTGAACTAAGATATATTTTTATTATTTGATATGTTGGAACTAAGAGCAAGGTTAATAATACAGCCAACTGCTGGCTATAAGATGTTGCCATATCATTTATAGCCAACACATATAGTCACTTATACAATAAGGTTAGCTATAAGGTTGGCTATAAGATTAGTACTTTCTCTCATCTTCTCTTTATCTTTTTCTTCACATTTATTGCATCGGCCTAGAAGCACAGGAAAATAATCTTATGCGACCCGGGTCGTACACCCAGATCGTGAGACCCTCTTCAGCGGAGGACACCTGGCAAAAATAAATCTCAACGTAGCCTGCCAATTAATAAGCCTCTAATTCCGGTAAAAAAAATGCTAATGCCGTTCCTACTCCAACATTCAGCCGCCACATCTATCAAATCCTGATCCCCTTTCTTCTCCGGTGTTCACGCTTGCTCGTCGCTGCCCCAGACGCCGCAAGCTCAAAAAAGTCCTCGATCCCTTTTCCTTCTCCGGCGTCCATTCTCGCTCGTCACCGCCGCCGGAAGCTCGCTTCGTTGCGGAAGCACCAGAGCTCTTCCCTGCTGCTCTCCCATCCATCCACAACCAGGCTCCTCGGCGCCCCGGTAGCCACCGGCACTCCGTCCATGGCCACCTCCTCAGCTCGGCTCCGCCGAATGTGTCCCAGCTACACGACATTGACCTGCTGGCTGAATTTTTGCAAAGTACGGTGCCGCGAGCCGGGTCGCCAATGGGATAGAGCGCGCCGATCTGGGGGTGCTCTGCTTGGTGTCGAGGAGCTCACCGGCGACGACGCGGGGCATTTCATGCCGGCGGCTGGAATTTGGGGCGTTCGAGAGATTAAATCGTGTTTTGCAAACGGGAAAGTGGGGAAGGAGATGGCTTTGCTTCGAGATTCGTATCGCCACGTGTCGCACTCCAGAGAGGGTCTCACGAGCAGCTTTGTACGACCCACGTCTTATAGGATTATTTTCCAGAAGCACACATATAACTAGGCTCTTGCATGAGAGCTCACTCCTCTTACTTTTTCATGCCTCTCTCCTTCACATAGGTAAAATTGCTATTGTACTTGCTCTAAGATTGAAGCGGGTATTTTAGAAGAAGCTTGTAGTTGTAGGAGCCATTGCCAGATCGCTGCAACACAAAACAAAGAACGTGCATAGTAGCTAGCCAGTTATCGTTCATGGCAGGGGAAAGGAACACGGCACATGCCGATAGCCTCATACGGTAACAGTGTAACTAGTCGACGATGGCTGCGGACTGGTTTTACCATGCGCGGTAGCTGGCTCACGTACGAGGCCTACGTTCCAGCCAGAGATATGCATCTGGCAACGCACACTTCTGACTGACCGGGCTGCAGACCGCAGCAATGCATGCATGCAACTCAGTCCACACCATGCACCAACACCAACTGAGTAGATGGCAGCGCCACATGCATGGTACATGTAAATGCACGAGGTCCCGTCCGTACTGCACCAACTTATTGAGCAGCCCGAACACCGGTGGCTCGTCGACCCCGTCCCATGCTCTCGTGACAGATCAGAGGGCATCAGTGGCGGAGCTTGACCAAGTTTTTTGGAGGCCAAATAGAGTATATGAGCTAGTGGGGGGCCAACACATAAAATTTCATCATCTAAGCTCTCTCTCTAAAATGCACTAGGCTCCGCCGTTGGCAGGCATAGTGATGGCGCGCAGCAGTAGCTAGAAACAGCTGCCACTCGAAACAAAACAGCTACCACTCGAAACAACCTTTCGTCCAACTTTATATATAAACTCTAAATGACCAAACTGACACAAGGTGGTGAGGAATTTCCCAAACAAGCGAGTCGAAAGAAAAAACGACAAACAAAAAAACGACAAACAAGCGGACGGCAAGAACGCCACCAACCGAAAACTGGGCATGAAAACAAGAGTTCTTCCCCCTATGTTGGGTCCCCGGACTATCTACACCCCTTGTTTAATTGAGATGTGAGCTAAATTGTTCATTCTTTTCTGATAAGAGGAAGTTCTTGGTCACCGATTTCATTCACATGAAACTGTTGAATTTTCTGTAGTAAGCCCCGTCAATTATTTACATCATACTGATAAGAGGAAGCCCTTTCTTGTTCCAATAAACCGTTTCCATTTACACAAAACACCTCACTTTTCATGCATATTTACATCATTCTGATTCATTTTGCTTTTTACGCGGGTCGTTGCAATCCTCCATATCACCCGTCAATCAATCATTGTCCACTTGTGATAATTGCGATCAAAGATCACAAATGTGGTTCTTGTAACTACAATAAGGTTATTTGGATTGTAAAGAGGACAAAAAGGTGTTCATGATGGTGTGGTGGCTATATACTTATTGTAGATGCTGGGACATAAAGTTAGACGCGTCCACTGGGTTGGTTAGAGTTAATAATGACTTTAATTCCATTGCATCTAAAGATCATAGTTACCTTGAACTATCCTAATTTTCAAACGATGTTAGCCCTTTGATTTTTATCACAAGGAACAAGCATGTTCCTATATAGGAGAAGTACCAAATTTAGGATCAAGAACAAAAGTATCTTTCAATTTTTTTATCCTTAATTAATTTAGTCAGGCCATCTATCCCACCTAAATCATCATAAGCTAAGAATTCTGTAGTGAATTCCTCATCAAGTTCTGTAGGTGTAGTAGGCAAACCAAATTTATATCTTTCAAAAGTCGTGACAGGTGAAGAAGATTTTTAGCATTTTCCTTTCTTTTAGCTTTAGCAATATGAGCATCTAAAAGATCTCCAAGTGGAACAGAAGTATCAGGCATATTAGAAGCATCATCATAGCTTTCATCAACAACACAAGCAGTATCAACTATTTGTGACATAGTAGAGCGTGAAGTATGTGGATGTGAAGGTGGTGGTGTCACAAGTTGACTCAAAACAGTAGGTGAATCAACACTAGAACTAGTAAATAAGTCTGTACCTTGTCTTGTCTTGGATGGAATGATCTTTGGTTTGGGATCTTTGGTTTTCCCATGATGGATAAGAAATTCAGCAAACAGACAACTCTTCAAGTGAACTTCAAAATAGAGCTATGCTCCCCGGGAACGGTGTCAAAAAATAGTCTTGATAACCCACAAGTGTAGGGGATTGCAATAGTTTTCGAGGGAAGTATTACAACCCAATTTGTTTGATTCGACAAATTGGGGGGCCAAAGAATAATTATAAGCCTTAGCAGTTGAGTTGTCAATTTAACCACACTTAGAAAAGAATAGTTGGTTGGCAGAATTTATTACTAGCAAATGTGTTGGAGTGAATGAGCTGTGATTGCAGAGTAGTAATAAAGACAACAATTCCCATCAGTCGCCAAGAGTAACACAAAGAGCGACAAGTATGAAAAGCGTAGGCATGGCAGTGGATAAGGGACATTGCATGGATGGAATCAAATATGTAATAGCCGTAGCACAAGGTGACAACAAACTAGATCCAATTCATCAAACATATGTAGGCATGTATTCTGTATGTAATTGTATGTGCTTCCAATAAGAACATGGAGAACATCTTTGGTCCTACCCTCCGTTTTAGCATGATCCTAATGGAAACTAAGGGTAATTAAGGCACTCCTTTCACAAAGGACCAGAGCAAAGCATTAACAATCTAACACAAGTAATCCTCAAATCATAGTCATCCCCGTCCATACCCTTATTATTGTCCTTCAAGGTCTAGGGTTCAGAACCATAACATGTGCATATAACTTATAGATAAGAATCAAAACACATACATATTCATGGAAACATAAATAGTCCAAATCTGAAATCATCACCACTAGCACCATCTCCATCATCCATCTCCAACCCTAGACTTCAATCTATGAACTATTCTTTCGTATTAGTTGTTTTGATCACTTCTTGGTGTTAATTGTTGCTTATTAGTTGATTCTTAGTGATCTATTGGTAAAATATTTATGTGTTTAGATTGTTTATCATATCATTACGCCAATCATGATTTATATGATTTCTTGTGAGTAGTCTGTTTATATTCTTGAGGACTTGGGAGGAACCTTATTGCTAGTAACCATGGGAAGTTGAATAAAGTTCAATTTTTTGATATTATGTTGTGTTGCTATTCTCTAGTAGTGATCTATGAACATCGACTGCATATCACTTCACCTTTATAGGCCTTGAGGGGAACATTGTGTTATAAGTTTGCTTAGGATAGATAGCCGGAGTGACATATATTACCGTGTCCTGAGTTTGCAAAGTTATTGCATAAGGAGTATTGGGGACCCCAAAGTTAAATGCTATGGTTAGATGTTATTTTAATTCTTATTTTGTATTTGCGGATGCTTGCATGCAGAGTATATTCATAAGTATGTATTTTTTTCAAGTAATAACAATACATAAGTTTAGGCTCTACCACACAACACTTATCAATGCAATGAAAGTTAATGTCAATGGAACTAGGTGAAAACAACTAGGTGAAATTCCCTCCGTCCTCGAGTATGGTTTGATCCGTATAAGTAAAATCACCGGCTTGTCCTTAGCACAATTAATGATTAAGCCACTTGCTTCACCATTACATTTTTATAATTATTCTTGCGTTCAAACAACCATACGAACAATCTTTGCAGCTTTTGCAGTGATTCCTTACTAGTTTCCATCAACCAATCCCTTTTGCTCCTCGTTGTGTTTGACACCCTTACTTATCAAAAGGGCTATAATAGATCCCCTACACTTGTGGGTTTAAGCAACAAGCCTCTTCCAATTATTCCCTCGATTATATAATTTGATTTTTTTTGTCAAAATGTTACTGTTGCTATAGTGTTTGCCAAGATTTTGATTGTATTACATTCCATAAATGTTTATATGGGGAAACTTTGAGTATGTGGAATGACTTACTGGACATGTATAGTTAGGTCTCCTTTACTAATGAACCTGGCAATGTTAAATGCTTGTTAACTATGTCATGTTATTTTTCAGTTAAATCTCTCTAGCATTATATTATTGCAAAGAATGTTGTATTTTCCTTTAATTTACTTTGGAGGATGAAGATGCCTTTAAAAGTGAAAGCATTTGTATGATTAGTGATCAAAGGTAGGACCCTAACCAATGATAATCTAAGTAAGAAAGGGTGGATGGGGAATAAACACTGTAATTATATGTCACTTAAGAAAGTATAGATCATCTATTTTTTGTTTCCTCCTTTCTAGATTTCTTTGGAATGTGGGGTGTTTGATAACCCAAGAACACCCATGTCTTTTTTAGATTTGGGTCAAAATTGGTTGTCTTCTTAGATTGGTAAAGATAGAACTGCAGTGTCTGATTGGACTTGCAACTTTAATTTGGACCATTTGGACCATCCGAGTCACTCCACAACTCCACGGCACGACCGTACGTTCTTTTGTCGCATACTAGTACTACTTTAGCACATCGTACGGAGTGTCTCCTGGAATCACATGGGTGCAGTAACACATAAGGAGAAACGGTTGAAACTACTTTACCATATTAAGCAGCAGGAGGAGTACTTGTTTGGTCCATCCATTAGGGTGCGTCCATGAGCTCGTGACGCCAAAAAAAATACTACGTCCTACAGGAGTAAAAAATACTCCCTCCATTTCATAATGTAGTGCCTATAGATTTTTTTAAAAGTCAAATATTACAAACTTTGACCATATTTATAGAGAAAAATAGATACATCTAGAATACCAAATGCACATCATTGGATACATCATGAGTTATATTTTCATAATATACATGTTTGGTATTGTAGATGTAGAAAGTTTTCTCTATAAACTTGGTCAAAGTTGACATAGTTTGACTTTCAGAAAAATCTATATGCACTACATTGTGGAATGAAGGGAGAACCACTGTACATCAAGCGACTGAAAATATTGTAATTTTCAATGGATTTCCTCTCTGTCAACCGTTAGATAAAAAAAATTCAGTTGTCCGAGGAATAGCAAAACCGGACAAAAAGAAGAACGGGGAAGCAACAGGTACACTGATATTATTACGATCGAGCCGTTATTACATGCGGTACGGATTGATGTACGAGGAATATATTTTTATTAACGGGTGAAACCACAATGCCAGCTGCTGCCTACAATATGACGCAGGAACACAGATGTACGGAGAGCAGCCGATACCAAGTTCGATCGCCGACAAGGACGATTTGTTCTTTCTCAAAAAAAAAAAAGACGATTTGTTCTTGAATGTTTCCATCGACGACACCTGCATGGAGATTAATCACAAAGTTGGTTAATTAAGCTAGGTTGGATGATCTAATTAATTATAGCAATCAACAAAGAGATCGATAAGAGCGAGTAGTACATGAACTGATAAGTGTCACCTGTGCAATATGAATGGCAGCAGCCGGCCGGGCGACGCTAGCTAAGCTAGAGGTGCAGCTCGAGGTCCAGCGCCTCGCCGGCGCCGCTAGCGAAAGAGGCCCTTGACCGGTCCAAGCCGTTGCGGCGAGTGGACGGGTCCAGGAGCAGCGCGTGCTCCGCGAAGCGTGGGGCGCGGCCGCTTCCCCACCTCTCTGGCCTGCAGGCATCGGTGCCTGGAGCCACCGCGGCGCCACCGCCGTGGGAGGCGATGTAAGTGCGCATGGACCAGCCGGCAGCAGAATCGACCGACGGCCCGGTGGCGGCACCTCCCAACGGGCTGTCGTTGTTGTAGGGGTCGCCGAGGACTCCGGCGAGGCGGTCCTTGCGGTGCGCGTTCTGGTGGCCACCGAGCGCCTGAGACTTGAGGAACGTCTTGTCGCAGAAGAGGCACTGGAACAGCCGCACCGTCTTGCCGTCCACGCACACCGTGTGCGCTTGCTCGTCGTAGCGGTCTAGCCTTCTGCCCGCCGGCGTCAACGCCAGCAATAGGTCGTCCTCCGCCGCCGCCGCTTGTGCATGGAACCGGAATAAGGGCAGTTGCCGACGGCACTTTCTATGCCGACGGCATTTTGTCGGGGCCGTCGGCATAAGAAGACGTATGCCGACGGCCTGTGGAAAGCCGTCGACATAGAAAAGCCGTCGGAACAGACAGACATATGCCGACGGCAACCGTAGGCATACAGAGGACGTCGGCATATACCGGACTGTGCCGACGGCGGCCGTCGGTATAGCGCAGCCGTCGGTATATAAGCGGCCCACGTGACCCCACATGCGACGGCCAGCTGACGCCGTCCGGGGTATGCCGACGGCACTGACGGAGGCCCTCGGCATAGCTTGAGCTGCCACGAGGGAGAGCTATGCCGACGGCATAGCCGTCGGCATATCTTTGCACCTATGCCGACGGCTTTGCCGTAGGCATAGCCTTCGGCCAGGAACCACTAGCCTTCGGCCAGGAACCACCAGGGACTGCCACGTGGTAGTACTAGTGAATCTGACTTATGTAATTTATTTTCATTTTTAGGTTGAAATCAGACTTATCTAAACTTAAACATACACAAATTATATATCGATTTGGGGTAGAATTTTCCATAGATTATGAATATCCAGTTTGTTTTCCTTTTTTGAGTATGTTATAACTGTGACCTCATGTACTTTTGCATATAGGTCCTTATACTTTGTTAAAATCATAAGTAATTAATACTTGCATCGATTTGACAAATTTAATATGGTTTTTTATCAAAATCTTGTAAAGATTCTGTTGCTATACTGTGTTTTCAAATTTGAACAAACTTAAATCATGTTTGCTTCATATTTACAGAAACACCCTTTTGTTTGACTATTTTGTAGATTTTTCATTCCTTGGCCAAACGAGACAAATTTTATATGTACATCCATCAGATTGTTTCTACGAGTGCGGTGGCGGGTGCAAACACCCGGCACGCGGCTCCGGAGTCTAACCCCCTTCACGGCCGGCGCTGCCGCCGGCGCTTGGAGGGGGGAAACGGCCGCATCGGGCCGACACGGAGGGGATCCTGTGGTGTGTTGGGCCCGGATCTTGTTCCGAAGTGTTCCCATGGGCTCACCTATCACAACCAGGTGGAGAAGTCTATTGGTCAAACCCCGTCCGACGAAAGTCAAAGGCATAGATCTACGGGTCAACTGGTCCAGGGTTAGGCCTGCCGAGGGCCTTGGGGGGGTAGCAATGCCACCAGAGCATCGCGACGGGTCCTCACACGTGTCTTAACATGCGGTGGCATGTCTGAAGAGTCAAGACGCGTCTCCGGGGTGTGGCCCCCCTCACGGACGGCGATGACACCGGAGTGACGTCCTGCGGTTTTGGTGCTACGTGAATATTCCTGAACACCCGGAGGGTGATAAAATCATGAGTTTTTTACACGGTGCAGACACATGTGCTATAGGATGTGTAGTCATTTTTCATAATTTTTTGAGATGCAGAAGTAAGTGGAAAATTTCCTCTTTCCGGATTGTTCCTCGCATGTCTACGGGTGTGGTCAGGGGCCTTCGTGGGGTAGCTATGCCACAAAATCTTGCGCTGGGCCCTCATACATGTCTGGAAGTGCGGTGGCGGGTGCAAACACCCAGCACGCGGCTCCGGAGTGTGACCCCCTTCACAGACGGCGCTGCCGCCGGCGCTTTGAGGGAGGAAACGGCCGCGTCGGGCCGACACGGAGGGGATCCTGTGGTGGGTTGGGCTCGGACCTTGTTCCGGAGTGTTCCCATGGGCTGACCTATCAAAACCAGGTGGAGAAGTCTATTGGTCAAACCCCGTCCGGCGAAAGTCAAAAGCGTAGATCTACGGGTCAACTGGTCCAGGGTTAGGCCTGTCGAGGGCCTTGGGGGGTAGCAATGCCACCAGAGCATCGCGACGGGTCCTCACACGTGTCTTAACATGCGGTGGTATGTTTGAAGAGTCAAGACGCGTCTCCGGGGTGTGGGCCCCCTCACGGACGGCGATGACACCGGAGTGACGTCCTGCGGTTTTGGTGCTGCGTGAATATTCCTGAACACCAGGAGGGTGATAAAATCATGAGTTTTTTACACGGTGCAGACACATGTGATATAGGATGTCTAGTCATTTTTCATATTTTTTTGATATGCAGAAGTAAGTGGAAAAATTCCTCTTTCCTGATTGTTCCTCGCATGTCTACAAAATCTTATTGAGTAGCCCGAACACCGGTGGCTCGTCGACCCCGTCCCATGCTCTCGTGACAGATCAGAGGGCATCAGTGGCGGAGCTTGACCAAGTTTTTTGGAGGCCAAATAGAGTATATGAGCTAGTGGGGGCAAACACATAAAATTTCATCATCTAAGCTCTCTCTCTAAAATGCACTAGGCTCCGTCGTTGGCAGGCATAGTGATGGCGCGCAGCAGTAGCTAGAAACAGCTGCCACTCGAAACAAAACAGCTACCACTCGAAACAACCTTTCGTCCAACTTTATATATAGACTCTAAATGACCAAACTGACACAAGGTGGTGAGGAATTTCCCAAACAAGCGGGTCGAAAGAAAAAACGACAAACAAGCGGACGGCAAGAACGCCACCAACCGAAAACTGGGCATGAAAACAAGAGTTCTTCCCCCTATGTTGGGTCCCCGGACTATCTACACCCCTTGTTTAATTGAGATGTGAGCTAAATTGTTCATTCTTTTCTGATAAGAGGAAGTTATTGGCCACCGATTTCATTCACATGAAACTGTTGAATTTTCTGTACTAAGCCCCGTCAATTATTTACATCATACTGATAAGAGGAAGCCCTTTCTTGTTCCTATAAACCGTTTCCATTTACACAAAACACCTCACTTTTCATGCATATTTACATCATTCTGATTCATTTTGCTTTTTATGCGGGTCGCTGCAATCCTCCATATCACCCGTCAATCAATCATTGTCCACTTGTGATAATTGCGATCAAAGATCACAAATGTGGTTCTTGTAACTACAAGAAGGTTATTTGGATTGTAAAGAGGACAAAAAAGTGTTCATGATGGTGTGGTGGCTATATACTTACTGTAGATGCCGAGACATAAATATAGACGCGTCCACTAGGTTGGTTAGAGTTAATAATGACTTTAATTTCATTGCATCTAAAGATCATAGTTACCTTGAACCATCCTAATTTTCAAACGATGTTAGCCCTTTGATTTTTATCACGAGGAACAAGCATGTTCCTATATAGGAGAAGTACCAAATTTAGGATCAAGAACAAAAGTATCTTTCAATTTTTTTATCCTTAATTAATTCAGTCAGGCCATCTATCCCACCTAAATCATCATAAGCTAAGAATTCTGTAGTGAATTCCTCATCAAGTTCTGTAGGTGTAGTAGGCAAACCAAATTTATATATTTCAAAAGTCGTGACAGGTGAAGAAGATTTTTAGCATTTTCCTTTTTTTTTAGCTTTAGCAATATGAGCATCTAAAAGATCTCCAAGTGGAACAGAAGTATCAAGCATATTAGAAGCATCATCATAACTTTCATCAACAACACAAGCAGTATCAACTATTTGTGACATAGTAGAGCGTGAAGTATGTGGATGTGAAGGTGGTGGTGTCACAAGTTGACTCAAAATAGTAGGTGAATCAACACTAGAACTAGTAAATAAGTCTGTACCTTCTCTTGTCTTGGATGGAATGATCTTGGGTTTGGGATCTTTGGTTTTCCCATGATGGATAAGAAATTCAGCAAACAGACAACTCTTCAAGTGAACTTCAAAATAGAGCTATGCTCCCCGGGAACGGTGTCAGAAAATAGTCTTGATAACCCACAAGTGTAGGGGATTGCAATAATTTTCGAGGGAAGTATTACAACCCAATTTGTTGGATTTGACAAAAAGGGGGGGCCAAAGAATAATTATAAGCCTTAGCAGTTGAGTTGTCAATTCAACCACACTTAGAAAAGATTAGTTGCTTGGCAGAATTTATTACTAGCAAATGTGTTAGAGTGAATGAGTTGTGATTGCAGAGTAGTAATAAAGACAACAATTCCCATCAGTCGCCAAGAGTAACACAAAGAGCGACAAGTATGAAAAGCGTAGGCATGGCAGTGGATAATGGACATTGCATGGATGGAATCAAATATGTAATAGCCGTAGCACAAGGTGACAACAAACTAGACCCAATTCATCAAACATATGTAGGCATGTATTCTGTATGTAATTGTACGTGCTTCCAATAAGAACATGGAGAACATCTTTTGTCCTACCCTCCGTTTCAGCATGATCCTAATGGAAATTAAGGGTAATTAAGGCACTCCTTTCACAAAGGACCAGAGCAATGCATTAACAATCTAACACAAGTAATCCTCAAATCATAGTCATCCCCGTCCATACCCTTATTATTGTCCTTCAAGGTCTAGGGTTCAGAACCATAACATGTGCATATAACTTGTAGATAAGAATCAAAACACATACATATTCATGGAAACATAAATAGTCCAAATCTGAAATCATCACCACTAGCACCATCTCCATCATCCATCTCCAACCCTAGACTTCAATCTATGAACTATTCTTTCCTATTAGTTGTTTTGATCACTTCTTGGTTACCACTGTACATCAAGCGACTGAAAATATTGTAATTTTCAATGGATTTCCTCTCTGTCAACCGTTAGATAAAAAAAAATCAGTTGTCCGAGGAATAGCAAAACCGGACAAAAAGAAGAACGGGGAAGCAACAGGTACTCTGATATTATTACGATCGAGCCGTTATTACATGCGGTACGGATTGATGTATGAGGAATATTTTTTTATTAACGGGTGAAACCACAATGCCAGCTGCTGCCTACAATATGACGCAGGAACACAGATGTACAGAGAGCAGCCGATACCAAGTTCGATCGCCGACAAGGACGATTAGTTCTTTCTCAAAAAAAAAAAAATAGACGATTTGTTCTTGAATGTTTCCATCGACGACACCTGCATGGCGATTAATCACAAAGTTGGTTAATTAAGCTAGGTTGGATGATCTAATTAATTATAGCAATCAACAAAGAGATCGATAAGAGCGAGTAGTACATGAACTGATAAGTGTCACCTGTGCAATATGAATGGCAGCAGCCGGCCGGGCGACGCTAGCTAAGCTAGAGGTGCAGCTCGAGGTCCAGCGCCTCGCCGGCGCCGCTAGCGAAAGAGGCCCTTGACCGGTCCAAGCCGTTGCGGCCAGTGGACGGGTCCAGGAGCGGCGCGTGCTCCGCGAAGCGTGGGGCGCGGCCGCCTCCCCACCTCTCTGGCCTGCAGGCATCGGTGCCTGGAGCCACCGCGGCGCCACCGCCGTGGGAGGCGATGTAAGTGCACATGGACCAGCCGGCAGCAGAATCGACCGACGGCCCGGTGGCGGCACCTCCCAACGGGCTGTCGTTGTTGTAGGGGTCGCCGAGGACTCCGGCGAGGCGGTCCTTGCGGTGCGCGTTCTGGTGGCCACCGAGCGCCTGAGACTTGAGGAACGTCTTGTCGCAGAAGAGGCACCGGAACAGCCGCACCGTCTTGCCGTCCACGCACACCGTCTGCGCTTGCTCGTCGTAGCGGTCTAGCCTTCTGCCCGCCGGCGTCAGCGCCAGCAATAGGTCGTCCTCCGCCGCCGCCGCTTGTGCATGGAACCACGTCGACGTGGCCCTCTCCATCGAGGTTTATAATATTACTAGCACAAATGCCCGTGCGTTGCAACGGGGGAAAACACCAGCATATGAACCACGTTGCCCGAGTCGAGAAACTGTGTCATGGGACAACGGCTGCTGATGAGAAAAAACCTGCTAAACTGGGAGGTCCAGGCATTGCTTTAAAGAAAAACCAATAGAACTGATTTTATTTTTTTGCGAATCAATGAAACTGAATTACCAACATATATTTTGCAGTCCTCCACTGGAAGTAATAGCCAAGTACAACACCTCCTGTACTTCAGCATTATATTTGTTTGAAGTGAAAATGTGGTCCAAGCTTTGGATTATTCTTCACCAGACGGCAAATAAATGTTGCATGGTTCAGAAAGAGACACATAGCACTTTAAATACACGGACATAAAGCAATGGTAATCTCATGAAAAAAATGATTAGGTCACATCACTAAATAATCAACATGTGTACATATAGCTAGAACACACATTGCCGGAGGAGCTAACGGTCATTAGTTATCCAGCAAAACAGTATTTTCTAGTTAATAGCAGTTGATTCTTGATTGGACGGACACTTGCAGTAATAGCAGTTGATTCTTGATTGATTATATATGTTTCTTGAAAAGGAAGTACAGCTCTAGCTTTCAGGGTCAATCTCGACGTGTTGGCGTCGAGCCTCGGGTCGAGAGGAGGCCGCACTCCGCCGTCCGGCCGATGGAATGCAAGCAATCGAGTTATGATCCATTGAGTTGTCATGCAGCACGTCTACATGTATGAATATTTTCTGCCCACACGTCTGTCTTGCAGAGTTCATAATCCTGAAAATCTATCCTTCCTGCAGCCTGTTGTATGTGTGCTGCGAGGCCACCCCCACACGTCCTCTTTCTCATCATCGATTGGCCTTGCATGATAGGAAGATTCCGTTTAATTAGCCTTCCTGATCATCTATTAGCCTCGGTATATATAGTATAGCCCACAACACCGTCTTTTTCTTTCATTGGCCATTGCATATGGGGAGTTAATTACTTCCTGCCCCTAGGGATAACCTCTCTGTTTGCTGTTTCTTGTGACGGCTTGTTGATTTCTAGCTTATGAAGCTATATAAACTGATGGTACTTTGTGTACAGAGCAAGGTGGGACAATTCAATATGCCGTCGTCTATTTGCATCGTATATTTTTGGCTATTTTTAAGCAAATGTACATTTTGAACACGAAGCCCAGGTGTATATACAATAAAAATAAACTTCGTTCCCTGATAACAATCTGCGCTGGGCGAGTTGGTCTGCTGTGGGAGCGAACATCGCTGGGAACCAGCGTTCGAGCCTCCCACACGCGATTTTTTTTTTCCGGACGGACAAATCGGATCGAAGCGAAGTACGAAATTTAACGACTTATTTCTGCAAAATTAGCGACGACGTACGGGCAGAAGCACTAATGACTTTATTAGTAAAAAATAAAAAAAGGTATAGAGGTATATAGATTACTTGGGTCTAAGCAATTAGCCGGTGGAGTGGTAAGTACGAATCAAATTCTTTTCTTTTTCGGGAAAGTACGAATCAAATTCCCTGCCGTTGCCATGCATGCATCTTCCATGACGTGTTGGGCGCACTGGATCCATCGAGTATCCCACGGGAGCAACGACACGGAGATGCCCGATGGGCAATAGGTGCAATTAACCAACGCTAGCTGGCGGCGAAACTTGCGAGTTCTGATGCCTGGCTAGCCTAGCCATAGCCGCCTAGCTACTGCATGCCAACGGAAACCGGTCCGGTGCGGCGGCGTCGAGTCCCGATATATGCGATGCCCAATTCCTGCTGGAAGGCCCAATTCCAGCTTAAGTGGACGTGGATAAAAAAAACGAACAGTTTTTTTTCACTTACGGGTGGCAGGGTGGGTAATTTACTTCAACTTTAGGGATAGTTGGGCGACGACGGTGAGCCGACAGAAGCACTCCGTGCTTTATTATTAGGTAAAGATTTATGCCAAGGTAGCTGCTGCTGCTAGGATTGGTTGCTGTTGCTGCTGCTGGTAGGATTGGTAGCAGCAACGATCCTATATATGGACACTCGATGGGATTCGATGGGTATACCACTGCTAAATCTTCGCAAGTGAGAAAACAAGGAGGTTCTACAGTAGCGCGGAGTGCAGATATTAAAGTCAAGCGAGTCACCGGACCCCGGAGAGCAGCTCATTGTGGAGGAAGTGCTTGAAAGAAAATTCCAAACAACCGGTGCAGTACATGTGGGTCCTACAATTATGCAAAATTGTATCTAGGATTTTCTAACTTTCTATTTGGACGAATCTGATCCCCTAACTCAGAGTTTGTTGTCCACTGAAAAATAATTCAGAGTTTGTTGCTTTCCAATTTAGCAACACAAAAAAATTAAAAAAAATTAGCAACACAAAACAATTCAGAGTTTGTTCTTCCTCAACATAGTTTTTTTTAACCATGAACTTAGAACAATTGTTCTACGGTATATATTACAATTAAAAAGTACTCTCTCCGATCCATATTAATTGTCGCTGCTTTAGTACAATTTTGTAATAAAGTTGTACTAAAGGAGCGACAATTAATTTGGATCAGAGGGAGTAACAAATATGTACAAAGAGTAACAAAAAGCTCAAAATTAACCAAAGTTAACCAACACAAGTTCTAGGAAAGCCTAAAATATTCATGGCAGCTTAAGTAAGATACTGATCAATCCAGTTAAGGAAGGTCTCTTGATTCTATGCTTGACCAGTAAGTGATTTTATTTTATTTTTGCTAGCCGGGTTTACTCCGTTGATTCTCAGATTGTTTTTCTGTTGGCTATGTGCATCCTTGATGCAAAGAATGGAGGGCTTGAACACTTCGTAGTTCTTTCAGCTTGATAATTTTCAAAACCAATAATAATAGGAAATTATTTTCAAAAGGAAGTGTCACTTTGCTGATGTGAATAAAGGAATAGGAAATGTCACTGTTTGCGGAAAGAAGAAATTAATGTCACTATGCTCATAGCGCCAAATATATGCTAGGACAAAAGCATATATCACTAGTAGAAAATAGGGCATCTGTCCCGGTTTCAGAGGGCCTTTAGTCCTGGTTCTGGAACCGGGACAAAACGATCGGGACTAATGCCCAAAACCTTTAGTCCCGGTTGGCTTACGAACCGGGACTAAAGGTGCTCCACGTGGCCGCTGTGGGGCGCCCAGGCAGGAGGACCTTTAGTCCCGGTTGGTAACACCAACCGGGACCAAAGGAGCTCCACGTGGCCGCTGCGCAGCACTCAGGCAGGAGGACCTTTAGTCCCGGTTGGTAACACCAACCAGGATCAAAAGGCAGCCACGCGTCAGCAGCTCGCAGGCGCTGGGGTTTTTGTTTTTTTTTAAATGGGGGGTTTAGGGGTTTCATATTGTGTTAGCTAGCTAATAGAGAGAAGTGACCTTTCTTTCTCCGTGCTTGGTCGACGCTAGCTACTACATATAGAGAGAACTCGACGCTAGCTAGTAAGCAAATGAAGGAATTCATTAATAACACAAGATCGTCATGAACATATATAGAGAGAAGTGACCTCTCTTTCTCCGTGCTTGGTCGAACAATAAGTTTTCGTATATCTATCCGACGCTACTACATATATACAATATAACATCCCTGACATCATCAAGCGCCAAACTCCCATTGAATTTCCGTATGGTATTCTCCTTTTTCATGTATGACGTGGTCAAGAAAGAATCCCGCCAATTCCTCTTGAATTGCTCGTATGCGATCATGTGGTAGGAGTTCATCCCGCATCTGCCAGATCTAATTTAAAGAAGGGGGTCAATACATATATATGAATGAAACTCAACACAATTAATGGTAATAAAATAAAATTGTGAATATTGTTTACGTACTTCAAATTGTTTGTCAGACAAGAAGCCCCGCTCAGTGGTCGAGTCGCGAATGAACTCGCAAACGTAGTATCCACATAAATTATTCCCGGCTGCCTGCCACCAGCACTTTACGAGAATAGAGTTCAATCAAACTGATAATGAAGCATGATAATGGTATTGAAGAAACTAGAATCAACGAGAGATGCGCGGAACTAGCTAGTACTACTTACTTTGGGGTGTGTAAATCGCAGCTCGTTCTTCAGACCCGGAACCATTCCGGTGAACTGTTTCCAAACCCTGTCAGGCAAAGAAAATGATTACTTGATATCAGGAAATGAACGAAAGTTGCCGATATGGTCCCGGTATTGATTGAACTTACTTCTGGAGCATTACAGTCATGTCCGCATAATCCTTGGGATCTTTACGTCTCGAGTCTAAGACAGTTACTACTCCCCCGTCAAGCTTAATGGATAGCAGAATAAAGTGGAACATGCGCACGCATAACTCATCAATTACAGTACTTAACCTCGAGTAAGCGAAACCGAATATGCACAAGACAGTAACACTCACTTGAAGTTGTAAGGAAAGAGTATTTCCCTTTTGTTTTGATGTCGAAGGAACGCTTTTAGCAAGTTTTCCTCGGTTTCTTTAACTCTGTTTTGTACCGACCATTCATTTACGGTATTTGGGCTAATGAACCCAATGTCATAGATTTGTCTTTTTGGGCATTCGACGATCTTCAATCTGCATAATATAGTGAGGATAATTATATATACATGCAATGAACGAGCTGAGCTAGAGACTTAATTACAGAAGTAATACTTGCAAACAGTAGCAAGTCATGAGTTGTTTGTCGAGGGCCTCTTGATTGAATAACTGAAATAACTCCACAAATTCAACAGGCATCAGGTCGACTCCAATGAGGTCGTGCTCATCTTTAATTGTCACCATCAAACTATCGGACCCATTCTTCCTGCAGCTTTCCAAGTACCACTCATGCAATCTTCGCATCATCGTTGTTAGAGGAGGATGATCAGGTTTGACGAGAGGCTTCCCGTGCTCGTATCTAAAGATCTCTACTACCTCAGCCGTTTCAAACTGTACATCATCGCCCACGTAATCACCAAGAGTGGTACCGGGCAGTAGCCCCGGATGATAAGCGATATCGCTAGACACCTTGAGCGGGGGGGCACGATTGCTTCTCCTGTTCGCCGAGCTGGGGAATTGTTTTCCCACTTCTTCGTCTTGAAGCACTGGCAGTACTTCCCGACCACCGCGCTTCATCATATGTCTTTTCAATACAGCGGTCATAGTTGGATTGCGGCGGAGGCGGTGGTGGTCGCTTAAAGGCATCCAGAGTGCGCTTCGCTTTCACCGGATCTATTGTTTCCTTCGGAGGTGGACGTTTCCGTTTAAAATGGGCCTGCACTTCGGCTTCCATGATGTCAGCGTTTTCCTTGTCAGTCCTCTCATATGGTAACTTTGGAGGAACCCTGAGGCTTGGACCAAATTTGAATTTCTTCCCGCCTTTTGTACTGCTAGCCGCTGGAGCGGCAGCGGCTCTCTTCCACTATTGCTGAGGCGGCGGAGTCCGCTGACGCGCCGGAGGAGGTGGAGGAGGAGGCGGAGTCTGCTGACGCGCCGGAGACAGCTGCGGCGGCGGAGACGGCTGACGCGCCGGAGACAGCTGAGGCGGAGGAGGATTCTGCTGAGGGGCCTCCTCCGTTAGAGTCCGCTGAGGCGGCAGAGACGGATGACGCGCCGGAGACGACTCAGGCAGCGGAGATAGCACAGTTGGACTGTGAGGAGGAGTCTGCTGAGGATCCGGCTGAGTCTGCTGAGGCGGCGTCCAGATTGGAAGCTTGATGTTCTCCTTTCTCCATAGACAGGTACTCCTTAAGGCATTTTCCAGAAGATTATCCCCTTCACCTGTAGGGTAGTCAAGCTCCAGCCCCTCAAATCCCTTCATTATTTCATCCACTGTGACAATAGCATAGCCATGTGGAATCAGACGGCAATGGAAAGTTCCCTCAGCTCGAGGTAAAACAGAGCCGACCGCCGCCTTCAAGGTCTGGTTCTGGCATTTCTCCATTAGCACACAATGTTCAGCCTCCGTGATACTATCCACGGGGTAGCGAGGAGCCGTGAAATCAGGCTGAACGAGCTCCGTGGAAGCCACGCTGCTTCTCCGCTGAGATGGTGGGGTAGCTTCTGGGGCAGTGTCGAAGGAAGGATCTTCGTGTCGCTGAGATGGTTGGCCGGTAGCTCGCTGACTCTCAAGTTCCTCTAGTTTCGCTAATCTTGCACTGAGCTTCTGCATTTCGCTTGCTTCCTCTTTCTTCTTTCTCTCTCGGCTTCTATAACCACCGCTGTCGGGAAACCCATGCACCCACGGAACGGAGCCTGATGTGCCTCGTGTTCGTCCAGGGTGTTCAGGATTCCCGAGGGCCTCTGTCAGCTCGTCCTTCTCTCTGTCGGGAATGATCGTCCCTTCCTGCGCTGCCTTGATTGCTGCCTCAAGCTTCTTGACGGGTATTGCAAGTTGAGCTTTCGTCCAAACACACTTCCCTGATTCTGGGTCCAAAGTTCCCCCAACCCCGAAGAACCAAGTCCTTGACCGATCTGGCCAGTGCAATGTCGCTGGTTGGACCCCTTTAGCAAGCAGGTCTTGCTCAGCTTTGTCCCACGTAGGCCGGGCTTTGTTGTAGCCACCTGACCCCGTAACATGGTGATACTGCTTCTTTGCAGCATTTTGCTTGTTTGTCGCTGACCTTTGCTTGCCCTTGTCCGATTTCTTGTAGGCCACAAATGCGGGCCAGTGATCTTTTATCTTCTCATATGGACCGGTGAATTCTGGAGTCTTGTCTTTCTCGACAAACTTTTTCTTCAAATCTTTCTTCCAGTTCTTGAATAGTTCTGCCATCTTCTTAAGAGCAAACGCCTTGACCTTATTCGGATCCGCCTCTGGCGGTAGGCTGAAATTTGTCATCAGCGAGGTCCAAAGATCATATTTCTGTCTATCCTAGACATAAGAAACTTCAGGGTCCTTCTTCTTATTCCATTCTTGGATGCTGATCGGGACGCTGTCCCTAACAATAACTCCGCACTGATGTATAAATGTGTCCCTGCTCCGCTTGGGAGCAATCGGTTGGCCATCTCGACCGACTTCTTCGATCGTGAACCTTTCATCCTGGCGCAACCTTTTCTTCGGGCCTCGTTTCCTTACGGAAGTTTGGCTCGATCCGGAGGGCTAATTAAAAGAAGAAAGAAGCGTTAATATATGTACATACAAAACAATTAATGCATCAAGTCAGCAGAGGCTTAATTAATATATGTATATATACCTCGCCGGACTTTGCAACAGTTAAGGCTCCCTCCTCCGTTCGGTCACCGAAGCCGTCATGATCTCTTTCCTCCTCCGTTCGGTCACCGGAGCCGTCATGATCTCCTTCCTCCTCCATTGGATCACCGGAGCCGTCATCCTCTCTTTCCTGACCATCGGTGTCGTTGAGAAACGACAAGGTGATATCACCTCCGTCGCGGATTATATCCCCCAACAACTCTTCTTTTTCTAAGTCTCTGTACATAGTTTCTGCAAATATTACAACCATGAGAGATGGATTAGTGGCAAACATAGACCTAGCTAATCACAACAAGGAATCATATGCATATATGAGCAGTGGATTAGTCGCAAACATCATGCAAAGTTATCGGGGGTTATACTTTCGAGAGAGGATACTTTGCGGACCGCCTCTCTCATGCATGTCCGACGTCCCCCCTCATGTCGAAGTTATCGGGGTTATACTTTCAGGAGAGGGGACAGATGAACCGGAGGGGGTTAATTTTCATATATAAATTATTTTCAACGGAGTTACGGTTAATTTTCATATGTAGATTCGTCATATTTTTCTGATCGATTTTCATATATAAATTATTTTCATCGGAGTTACGGTTAATTTTCTACGAATTTCTAAAGTTTTACCAATATTTTCTATATACATCCATCCATACATACATACATACATATACATCTACATTATATATACACTAAGCATCTACATATACATCTACATTATATATACACTAAGCATCTACATAAACATAAACATAATTAATAAACATATACATGCCCACAAAAAAATATTCTATGAACAAAAAAAATCATCATATGAACATTTTCTATATATATACATCCATCCATCCATCCATACATACACATACATACATATATACATCCATACATCCATCCATCCATACATACATACATACATCCATCCATACATACATACATACATGGACAAAAAAATGCAATATGAACAAAAAAAATTGTATGAACAAGGCGGCGGCGGCTAAGCAGAGCAGAGCAGGGGCGGCGGCGGCGGCAGCGCAGGGGAAGGGGCCGGGGAGCTCACTGAGGGTTGGCGTCGGGGCAGGGAGCGGCCGCGGGCGTCGGGGCAGTGAGCGGCGGCCGGCGTCAGGGGCGGCGTCAGGGCAGGGACGGCGACGGGGAGCGGCGGAGCAGCCTGGCGGCGTCGTGCGTTTCGGCGTCGGGGAAGAGAATGGGGAGAAATTCTCTAAGTGCTGCTTATATAGTCACACCTTTGGTCCCGGTTGGTGGCACGAACCGGGACGAAAGGCCCCCCTTTGGTCCCGGTTCGTGCCACCAACCGGGGCCAAAGGTGTATTTCGCCAGGCGAAAGGGCGGGAAGCCCAGACCATTGGTCCCGGTTGGTGGCTCGAACCGGGACGAAAGGCCCCCCTTTCGTCCCGGTTCGAGCCACCAACCGGGACGAAAGCGCTGTGCTACCGCAGCCAAAAGTTTAGTCCCACCTCGCTAGTTGAGAGGGGCTCGGAGTGGTTTATAAGCGCTGCTGCCGCTGCCCTCTCGAGCTCCTCTCTAATGTGGGCAGTACATGCCTATCTCACGCCCTGTTGGGCCTGCTAGCACTACGGGCCTGCATCTTGGCCCATTTGTAGGGTTTCTAGTCGTATGCAGGCCGTGGTGGCTAGTAGGTGGGCCTTTTTTTATTTTTTTGCATATGTTATGTTTTTAAATTTTTAATGTTATTTTTGCATATGTTATTTTTAGTTATATAATGTTAGTTGCATAAGTTTTATTTTTTATTGATTCTTTTTAGTTGATTCCTTTTGCTATTAGAGTTTTATAAAAAAAATTAGTTTTCTATTAAAGTTTGTAACAAAAAATACTATATGAAAATTCTTTTTACTATTAAAGTTTTTAACAAATAAATACTTTGATAATTTTAGTTAATATTATTTTGATTATTTTTAGTTGATTCTTTTTGCTATTGAAAATTATAATATTTAATTGATTCTTTTTAGTTCATTCTTTTTGCTATGTTATGTTTTTAAATTTGTAATGTTATTTTTTGCATATGTTATTTTTAGTTATATAATTTTAGTTGCATAAATTTTATATAATTTTAGTTGCATAAGTTTTATTTTTTATTGATTCTTTTTAGTTGATTCCTTTTGCTATTAGAGTTTTATAAAAGATTTTTAGTTTTCTATTAAAGTTTGTAACAAAAAATACTTTATGAAAATTCTTTTTACTATTAAAGTTTTTAACAAATAAATACTTTGATAATTTTAGTTAATATTATTTTGATTATTTTTAGTTGATTCTTTTTGCTATTGAAAAATATTATATTTAATTGATTCTTTTTAGTTCATTCTTTTTGCTATTAGAATTTTATGAAAGCTTTTTAGTTCATTCTTTTTGCTATTAGAGTTTTATAAAAGCTTTTTGATTCATTCTTTTTGCTATTAATTCATTCTTTGAGCTAAATGAACCTGAAATAGATGCACTTCGTATACAAAATGGACAATCTCTTTCGAAGTATCAGGGTTTCAGACGAAAACTCATATGTTACAAAGGCATTCCATTTTTTTTAACTTATTTCAACTCCAGACTTTTTGTGCGTTCAACATGCACCATTCAAAGCCACATCATCAATTTTCAACCCTTTTTGGCTTCATTTGCTATTTTTCATGCATTTACTGATTTTTTTTAGCTAAATGACCCTGAAATTGAAAAGCAATACAAATGAAATCTGAAAAGGTTGAAAGTTGGCATGGTATCATCATTTCACCCACATAGCATGTGCTAAAAAGTTGAGAGGATTACGGCAAAAACTGGATGCACTTCGTGTACAAAATGGACAATCTCTTTCGAAGTATCACGGTTTCAGACGAAAACTCATATGTTACAAAAGGCATTTCATTTCTTGACATGTAACTGCAGTGATATTCTAGATCAAAGCCATCATCAGAATAGTTGTGGAGAGAAAGTCTTCACTTTTTCTTCGCGTGTCTCCCTTGCTTATTGCGCCGTAACCATGGATAATCTTCATCGTTTAACAGGGTGCTTGGGTCAGCCTTCACTTTGAAGGGAGGAATTTCATGAAACTTTTCATAATCTTCAGACATGTCTATCTTGCCCTCCACTCCCACGATGTCTCTTTTCTCTGAAAGAACTATGTGGCGCTTTGGCTCATCGTATGATGTATTCGCTTCCTTATCTTTTCTTTTTCTCGGTTTGGTAGACATGTCCTTCACATAGAAAACCTGCGCCACATCATTGGCTAGGACGAATGGTTCGTCTGTGTACCCAAGATTGTTGAGATCCACTGTTGTCATTCCGTACTGCGGGTCTACCTGTACCCCACCTCCTGACAGATTGACCCATTTGCACCGAAACAAATGGACCTTAAAATCATGTCCATAGTCAAGTTCCCATATGTCCACTATGTAACCATAATATGTGTCCTTTCCCCTGTTGGTTGCTGCATCAAAGAGGACACCACTGTTTTGGTTGGTGCTCTTTTGATCTTGGGCGATCGTGTAAAATGTATTCCCATTTATCTCGTACCCTTGGTAAGTCAATACAGTCGAAGATGGCCCCCTGGCCAACGAGTACAACTCATCTCCAACAATGTTGTTACCCATGAGATGTGTTTGCAACCAACTGCCGAAAGTCCTGATGTGTTCACATGTAATCCAGTCGTCAGACTGCTCCGGGTGTTTGGAGCGCAGAAAATTCTTGTGTTCATTAACATACGGGGTCAACAAGGTAGAATTCTGTAGAACTGTGTAGTGTGCTTGAGCCCAAGAATGCCCGTCCCTACATATTATTGCATCCGCTCCTAGCGTGCCTTTTCCAGTCAGTCTCCCCTCATACCGTGATTGAGGGAGACCAATCGGCTTAAGGTCAGGAATAAAGACAACACAAAACCCAATGACCTCCTCTGTTTGATGGCACATGGAGATGCTTCCTTCTGGCCTAGCACGGTTACGAACATATTTCTTTAAGACTCCCATGAACCTCTCAAAGGGGAACATATTGTGTAGAAATACAGGACCCAGAATGGCAATCTCGTCGACTAGATGAACTAGGACGTGCGTCATGATATTGAAGAAGGATGGTGGGAACACCAGCTCGAAACTGACAAGACATTGCACCAAATCATTCTTTAACCTTGGTAGGATATCTGGATCGCTTACCTTCTGAGATATTGCATTGAGGAATGCACATAGCTTCACAATGGCTAATCGAACGTTTTCCAGTAGAAGCCCCCTCAATGCAACCGAAAGCAGTTGCGTCATAATCACGTGGCATTCATGAGACTTTAGGTTCTGGAACTTTTTCTCTACCATATTTATTATTCCCTTTATATTCGACGAGAAGCCAGACGGGACCTTCATACTGAGTAGGCATTCGAAGAAGATTTCCTTCTCTTCTTTGGTAAGAGCGTAGCTGGCAGGACCTTCATACTGCTTTGGATGCATGCCGTCTTTTTCGTGCACACGTTGCTGGTCCTCCCGTGCCTCCGGTGTATCTTTTGTCTTCCCATACACGCCCAAGAAGCCTAGCAGGTTCACGCAAAGATTCTTCGTCACGTAGATCACGTCGATTGCAGAGCGGACCTCTAGGTCTTTCCAATAGGGTAGGTCCCAAAATATAGATTTCTTCTTCCACATGGGTGCGCGTCCCTCAGCGTCATTCGGAACAGATTGTCCGCCAGGACCCTTTCCAAAGATTACTTGTAAATCCTTGACCATATCAAGTATGTGATCACCAGTATGGAGGGCGGGCTTCTTCCGGTGATCTGCCTCACCTTTGAAATGCTTGCCTTTCTTTCGACATTGATGGTTTGTCGGAAGAAATCGACGATGTCCCAGGTACACATTCTTCCTTCATTTCTCCAAATATATACTTTCGGTGTCATCTAAACAGTGCGTGCATGCGTGGTATCTCTTGTTTGTCTGTCCTGAAAGGTTACTGAGAGCAGGCCAATCATTGATGGTTACAAACAGCAACGCATGTAGGTCAAATTCCTGCTGTTTGTGCTCATCCCACACACGTACACCTTTTCCATTCCACAGCTGTAAAAGTTCTTCAACTAATGGCCTTAGGTACACATCAATGTCGTTGCCGGGTTGCTTAGGGCCTTGGATGAGCACTGGCATCATAATGAACTTCCGCTTCATGCACAACCAAGGAGGAAGGTTATAGATACATAGAGTCATGGGCCAGGTGCTATGATTGCTGCTCTGCTCCCCAAAAGGATTAATGTCATCTGCGCCTAACCCAAACCATACGTTCCTTGCATCACCTGCAAAGTCCCCCCACCTTCTCTCGATTTTTCTCCACTGCGACCCGTCAGCGGGTGCTCTCAACTTCCCGTCTTTCTTACGGTCTTCTTTGTGCCATCGCATCAACTTGGCATGCTCTTTGTTTCTGAACAGACGTTTCAACCGTGGTATTATAGGAGCATACGACATCACCTTGGCAGGAACCCTCTTCCTGGGGCGCTCGCCCTCAACATCACCAGGGTCATCTCGTCTGATCTTATACCGCAATGCACCGCATACCGGGCATGCGTTCAAATCCTCGTACTCACCGCGGTAGAGGATGCAGTCATTAGGGCATGCATGTATCTTCTGCACCTCCAATCCTAGAGGGCATAGAACCTTCTTTGCTTCGTACGTACTGTCGGGCAATTCGTTATCCTTTGGAAGCTTCTTCTTCATTATTTTCAGTAGCTTCCCAAATCCGTTGTCAGATACACCATTGTCTGCCTTCCATTGCAGCAATTCCAGTGTGGTACCGATCTTTCTGTTGTCATCTTCGCAATTTGGGTACAACCCTTTTTTGTGATCCTCTAACATGCGATCGAACTTCAACTTCTCCCTTTCACTTTGGCATTGTTTCTTTGCATCAACAATGACCCGGCGAAGATCATCATCGGGCACATCGTCTGGTTCCTCTTGATCTTCAGCTTCCCCCGTTGCAGTATCACCGTATTCAGGGGGGTAGTTGTCATCATCCTCTTCTTCTTCGTTGTCTTCCATCATAACCCCTCTTTCTCTGTGCTTGGTCCAAACATTATAGTGTGTCATGAAACCCTTCTCAAGCAGGTGGACGTGAAGGGTTTTCTAGTTAGAGTATTCCTTCGTATTCTCACAGACAGGGCATGGACAATACATAAAACCATTCTGCTTGTTTGCCTCAGCCACTTCGAGAAATTTATGCAGGCCCTCAAGATATAGTAGGTCATCTGCGTGCATTATATAATTAAGTGTATCAAAAACCATTACAGAACATCATGAATAGAGAAGTGACCAAATTAATACATGTTCATCATCACATTAAAACCAAAGTACAGTAGTGACCAAATGTTATTACTGAAAAAATAAATACATAAAGTTCATACATATATAGTTCTCATAGAACAAAATATAGCTCTCTAGAGCATCTAATTAAAACATACATTGAAACTATGAAAAACATTTAAATGCAACAACAAATGCGATCATAATCGCAACTAAGGTAACAATTGATCCAACGGCATAATGATACCAAGCCTCATTATGAATGGCATATTTTCTAATCTTTCTAATCTTCAAGCGCATTGCATCAATCTTGATCTTGTGATCATCGACGACATCGGCAACATGCAACTCCAATTCCATATTCTCCTCCTCAATTCTTTTCAATTTTTTCTTCAAGTAATTGTTTTCTTTTTCAACTAAATTTAACCTCTCGACAAGAGGGTCGGTTGGAATTTCCGGTTCACATACCTCCTAGATAAAAACATCTATGTCACATTGGTCGGCATAATTGTCATAAACACTAAATGAAACAAATAGTAATAAAAGATAATATACCACATCCGAATCATAGACAGGACGAGGGCCGACGGGGGTGGATACCAAAGTCATGGCACTATATAATAACAAACAATAATAAAAGTAAGAAAATTATACAAGTATCTATCTAAATCATACAAGTAAGAATTTTTTTCTTTTAAAAAGAATATAAGAACAAGAGGCTCACCATGGTGGTGCCGGCGACGAGATCGGCGCGGGCGATCGACGGTGGTGAGGACGGGGACGGGGACAATGGTGCACCGCCAAACCTAGACAAATCTTGGGAAAAATGGAGCTTGGAGGTCGAGCTTGGAGAGGAGAAAGCTTAAGTGTGACTCGGGCATTTCATCGAACACCTCATGTGCATAGGAGGTGAGAGCAGAGCAGCACACACCTCCCACACCGGCCGGCCAAAAAACAGAGGAGTGAGCGGGCAGGGGAGAGCATATATATAGGCATCTCTTTAGTCCCGGTTCGTGGCTAGAACCGGGACAGAAGACACACATTTAGTCCCGGTTCCAGCCACCAACCGGGACTAAAGGGGCTGCGCCAGGAGCGAGGCCCTTTAGTCCCGGTTCGTGTCTGGAACCGGGACCAAAGGGGTCAGACGAACCGGGACTGGTGCCTGCCGTGGCCCGGCCGGCGCCCTGGCCTCACGAACCGGGACTGATGCACCCATTGGTCCCGGTTCGTAACAGAACCGGGACTAATGCTCTTATCTGGCCTGGACCAAAGCCCTGTTTTCTACTAGTGTATACACTAGATGCAACGACAAACTGGTGGCCAGGTGTTCGATTTTCTGTTTGTCGACTTTTCACTTGGGTGACCGACATATACCCATACAAGTAACACAATTTTGCGTTATCACCAGGTTTATTCCCTTGGTTCCTAGCTTGTAGTTTTTTATTGGAGAAGTTCTCAGCTTATAGTTTTGTTGGCTGTGTGCAGCCTTGATACAAAGAGTGGAGGACTTGAACACTTTGTAGTTCTATCAGCTTGATATTTTTCAAAATTAATAATAAAAGGAAGTTATTTTTCAAATGGAAATGTCACACTGGTGATTTCAAAAAGAAAGAAAGAGGAAATATCAGTGTCCTGGGAAAGAGGAAATAATGTCACTACACAAATTAATGTCACTATACCAGTAGCGCCAAATATATGCTAGGACAAAAGCATATATACAGTTGATGCAACGACAACATTGGCAACACGATCTAGGACGAAGATTACATGGATCACCAAAATCTGTGGCCCGCGGTCGTACGCCGACTGGTGCGGTGCCACGAGACCTGTCCCCCAAGGTTAGCAACTAGACAGACACATGCATCCTAGCTAACATGTATAAGTTATTATTATACTATACTAAAGTGAGAAGGCTTTGGTTTTTCCTGTTTTTTGACTTTTTTTTAACCGTCCCTGGTATTTACCGCTGAAGGCCAGCAAAATATCTTGGGTTGGGCCCATTACACACAGGCAATCGCAATCTCTTCTTCATTCTTCTAGAGTCAACGAGAGAAAATAGAGACGAAGTGGGAGCAGTCATTGCCTCCTCCACCAGTTCACCCTTCGCTGGCCCCGCCGTCCGTCGTTCCTCGCCACTAGCCATCGCTCCTCCTCGCCCCCTTCCGCCTCCACCCTCCTCTCCCCCTTCCTATTCCACCTACCATCCATTAAAGGAGGCCCACAAGAATAAACCCTAGGCTGCTGCCACACGGTGGTGAATGGCAGAGGCCGAAGGCGTGCGGCCATGACGGCGGTGCGGGTTGAACCTCCCCCATGACACGGATTCTTCTCCCTCCATGGACGACCAGGTGAGGTTCTTTCCATCACTTTTTTTCTCCCTTCTCGATCTCTCTCCATGTTTCTCTCTCAGTGCACCTTTCCTATTGTTCTTGGTCCATGCGTTCTATTTTTCTCAATTTAATCCACTCCAACTCCATATGATCCACAACTAACAAGCAATGCCATGTTTGTAGTGCTTAAATCCGGTTCTTACTTTTGGTGGGTGCAAAAATAGATATCCCTACTGATATATATGAATGAATCATATTTACATGTTCAGTTTTTCAGATTTGTTGTAGCCGATGGATAGAAACTGGAAGCATCACATCCGCTCTGTTGATGTCCTTTCACAGCAGCTCGCTGTTTGGAGAGATGGATGGTTTCGATCTTTTTGGAAGGAACTATGGCGATGACGGGAGAGAAAATCAGGTGACAGAAAATGCACCCAAACTGAATTAACATTCGTACATGGCCAAATAAACATAGGCCAAATGGTCAAAATCTGATACTAATTTCTTTTATTAGGCATTTAGAAATCAACTACATAGCCAAGCGTTTCCATGTTTTACAGATACACACATACACAATGTGTATCTAAAATAAGTAATCAAACATCTCAACATTGAAGATTGCAGAGAGGCATCAATAGTATATATAACTAAGAAGTTGCATCAATTGAAGGAGACACTGGGAGGTTTTCTTGAAAGTAACACACAATGTTTGATACTGAAATTATTCATGAACCTTCTTCCTGTGATTTTCTATTTTAAGGACATGTTTCAATATATTGTTAACAAGGAGGAAGAGGATGGTTTAAATTAGTCAGGTAAAGAGCTGGGCATGTTCCAATCTGAGGTCAAAGAAGGAAAGTATATTTCTAGGGGTGCTAATGATGACTTGGATGTTTTTGATTAGTATTACAGTGATAGTAATCAGTCATAAAGGTGTAGGGTGTTATGATTCTGCGAATACAGAGAGGTAAGCATGTGTTCTGTGTGATTTTATTTTATTTTTGCTCGCAGAATTACCCGAGTTCTCAATGCAAATAGTACAATTAGGTTGAATACAAGTTCATTTCACTTGTGCTTCTACAATGTATATGGAACCAGAATGTTAGAATAGTGTTGAGCAACCCTGTATTCACTCTTTGATAGCCAGGTTGCTAACCATATATTGCAATCTGAAGGTACTAAATTCGGGAGTACCACTGATATCTTACATTACATCAACTCTTTTGATGCAGATTACCAAAACCATATATACTCCATTGTTCTGTACTATGCAAGTTTGGCTCAAGTTTAGCTTCAGATGCCGAGATAGTTGACATGCTCAACAATTCTAGCATCTTTGCTTAGTGTATTTTTCTTATTGTTTTCTAACTGATATATATTCGTTGCAGGAATGGAAAGGGTAATCTAAATTGGTTTCCACAACAAAGTCACTGTTTTATGTGCTTTTTTTCCCTTGAGGTTCCGAGCACTTCCCTATCTTGCAAAAAGACTGTATAATCTTGCGTATGTATCTTTGTTGTCGACCAAATAGGCGGATACATGTATGTACGGGCTCGAATTGCAAATCAGCATTGCACTTGGAAGGTTTAGTTTTAACACATCTTCAGAATTATGACATTTTTATGTGTTCTAGCATTTGGGTGGATTCCTTACATTCTTAGCCACAGGAGTCCTATAATATACTGTTATGTAATCACATCCCGGTTTGCCGGGACTTGAAATTTTTTATGCTGTGAACTGTACTTGCTTCCAAAAAGTATTGTGTTCTTGCTTATCTTTCATTGGCCAGTTAGTTCAAACCAACTGTGCAATGTCTTAGGTTAGCTTGAAATTACATCTCTTCATCTATATGATAATTATAACACTACCTATATGTTCTGATAGATTTCATGTACATAAACAAAATATATAGTTAGCTTATAAACTATTCAGAGTTGCTTTTAACCATTCTTCTTCAATCCTTATTCTGTGTAGCACAACTAGGATGACTATGTGCTCGATTTTCCACTGGCACGATGCGTTCTAAATTTCTAATACATAGCTCATGCACGTGTTTTATGTTTCGACTCTTCTTTAGAACCTCGCCAGGACCTGTATCCCTATGTGTACTTTACGTTTCCTTCTATCTACCAGTTCAGTTTATGTATCTATGCAAAATAAATAAACGTATAAACGTGGCTGTTTGGCCAAGAATGCAAAAAAAAGAAAAGAAATGCAGGCCAGTACAATACCACTGGAAAATACATCAGACCATTCACTAAACAAAAATTGGTCAGTGAACCAACTCTTTCGCTGCACTTCAGGTACCAATTCTTCAACTCACAAACACCATAAAATCAGACGGGCGCGGCGTGCGCCGCGTCTCTTTAATTTGGCGCTAGTACATACTCAAGTCCCTACCAATTAGAGCCTGTCCTACCATGAAAACTCACATATGTACCTTGCTGTTATGTTGGCTTCGTAAGAGCATCTACAGCCGGGCACCTTAAACCCGCCTCATACGCCCGGTCGCTGACTGGTCATGAAATTTCGACCCAGCCGGGCGCCTCAAACGCCCGGCTGACCGGCACCCCCATATCCAGCCCAAATATGGGGCGGATATGGGGGCGCCCGGGCACGCCCGCCACGTCGGCCTGGCCCGCGCTAGCCCGCCTCAACCCCACATATATTCCTCCCGATCCAGTCGCCGGACCAAACCCTAGCCACTACACTCCACTCCCCTTCGCCACCCAAGCTCACCTGCACCGATCTTCGGCCATCTCCGGCATGGCGGGCAGCAGATCCGAGTCCTTCACCTCCAGATCCGTCGACCCCAGGCTCATCCCACACGGCCCCGAGGAGGAGATGGTCGTCCGGCTTGCGCTCCGCGCTCCCGAGACGAGGCCCGTGCGACGCAGCGCGCGGACTCCTTCCGTCGGGAATCCATCGCGTCCTCCCAAATGGCGCATGGATCCGGCGCTCGGGGTGCCGTCGTTGCCTCACCGGAGGCGGTGCGGTCCGCCTGGCGTCCGAATGCGGTGGCGGACGCGCAACCCCTCCGTTGGCGCGCGGAGCAGCAGGACGCGACATGGTTGTCGTCCGACGCAAACATGACGCGGCGTTCCCGGCGCGCGAGGGAGCGGGCGCGGTAGGAGGCGACAGCCCTCGCGGCGGTGGACGTCGGCGAGGCGGAGTCGCATTCTCTGGCGCCCCGTATGGTGTAGTCCGGGCGCCGCAACCGCGTCGTGGTGGATGTCGGCTCGTCTCAGGACGGATCCATCATCGACCTGACGCCCACCGGCACCGTCCGGGTTACCGGCTCCGACGAGGAAGAGTAGGGCATAGGAGACGGCGGCGCCTTGAGTCCCGTGAGCCCGCTCGTGTCCCATGCCCTACTCTACCTTGCCGGCGACCGGACCAACACTCTGGGAGCGCATCCGGCCGCCGGACATGGCCACAGCGAAAGCGGGCGAGCTCCGCTTAAATTAGGTTTCACGTTGCATGTAATAATATGAATTTGAGATTTCTAATTTGAGGTATGCGGATGTGGAATGCATTTATTTGAGGCGTGACCGGTTAGTGTCCACGGGCGTTTGAGGGGCCGGATTTGTAAAGTCCGGCTCTGGATGCTCTAAGCGCATGCCAGAAATGTAGTGCTCCTTGGCCTGTAACGAGGTGTGGGTTACCGGCTGTTGCAGGTTGATTGCATGTGGAAGCAACACGTGCCCCAAACCAAACATGGTGCTTGCTGTGTGGTAGCACCTCACCGGATCGGCTGCAGCTACAATGAGTGGCGCTTGGACCCGGCCATGGGTTGGGACTCGTTGTATATGGCTAAGGTTTTTGTGTTTGTGGCACCATATGCCATCAATTATTAATGACCCCTTGGAAATTGAACTAAGATATATTTTTATTTTTTGATATGTTAGAACTAAGAGCAAGGTTAATAATATAGCCAACTGATGGCTATAAGATGTTGCCATATCATTTATAGCCAACACATATAGTCACTTATACAATAAGGTTAGCTATAAGGTTGGCTATAAGATTAGTACTTTCTCTCATCTTCTCTTTATCTTTTTCTTCACATTTATTGCATCGGCCTAGAAGCACAGGAAAATAATCTTATGCGACCCGGGTCATACACCCAGATCGTGAGACCCTCTTCAGCGGAGGACACCTGGCAAAAATAAATCTCAACGTAGCCTGCCAATTAATAAGCCTCTAATTCCGGTAAAAAAATTGCTAATGCCGTTCCTACTCCAACATCCAGCCGCCACATCTATCAAATCCCGATCCCCTTTCTTCTCCGGTGTTCACGCTTGCTCGTCGCTGCCCCAGACGCCGCAAGCTCAAAAAAGTCCTCGGTCCCTTTTCCTTCTCCGGCGTCCATTCTCGCTCGTCACCGCCGCCGGAAGCTCGCTTCGTTGCGGAAGCACCAGAGCTCTTCCCTGCTGCTCTCCCATCCATCCACAACCAGGCTCCTCGGCGCCCCGGTAGCCACCGGCACTCCGTCCATGGCCACCTCCTCAGCTCGGCTCCGCCGAATGTGTCCCAGCTACACGACATTGACCTGCTGGCTGAATTTTTGCAAAGTACGGTGCCGCGAGCCGGGTCGCCAATGGGATAGAGCGCGCCGATCTGGGGGTGCTCTGCTTGGTGTCGAGGAGCTCACCGGCGACGACGCGGGGCATTTCATGCCGGCGGCTGGAATTTGGGGCGTTCGAGAGATTAAATCGTGTTTTGCAAACGGGAAAGTGGGGAAGGAGATGGCTTTGCTTCGAGATTCGTATCGCCACGTGTCGCACTCCAGAGAGGGTCTCACGAGCAGCTTTGTACGACCCACGTCTTATAGGATTATTTTCCAGAAGCACACATATAACTAGGCTCTTGCATGAGAGCTCACTCCTCTTACTTTTTCATGCCTCTCTCCTTCACATAGGTAAAATTGCTATTGTACTTGCTCTAAGATTGAAGCGGGTATTTTAGAAGAAGCTTGTAGTTGTAGGAGCCATTGCCAGATCGCTGCAACACAAAACAAAGAACGTGCATAGTAGCTAGCCAGTTATCGTTCATGGCAGGGGAAAGGAACACGGCACATGCCGATAGCCTCATACGGTAACAGTGTAACTAGTCGACGATGGCTGCGGACTGGTTTTACCATGCGCGGTAGCTGGCTCACGTACGAGGCCTACGTTCCAGCCAGAGATATGCATCTGGCAACGCACACTTCTGACTGACCGGGCTGCAGACCGCAGCAATGCATGCATGCAACTCAGTCCACACCATGCACCAACACCAACTGAGTAGATGGCAGCGCCACATGCATGGTACATGTAAATGCACGAGGTCCCGTCCGTACTGCACCAACTTATTGAGCAGCCCGAACACCGGTGGCTCGTCGACCCCGTCCCATGCTCTCGTGACAGATCAGAGGGCATCAGTGGCGGAGCTTGACCAAGTTTTTTGGAGGCCAAATAGAGTATATGAGCTAGTGGGGGGCAAACACATAAAATTTCATCATCTAAGCTCTCTCTCTAAAATGCACTAGGCTCCGCAGTTGGCAGGCATAGTGATGGCGCGCAGCAGTAGCTAGAAACAGCTGCCACTCGAAACAAAACAGCTACCACTCGAAACAACCTTTCGTCCAACTTTATATATAAACTCTAAATGACCAAACTGACACAAGGTGGTGAGGAATTTCCCAAACAAGCGAGTCGAAAGAAAAAACGACAAACAAAAAAACGACAAACAAGCGGACGGCAAGAACGCCACCAACCGAAAACTGGGCATGAAAACAAGAGTTCTTCCCCCTATGTTGGGTCCCCGGACTATCTACACCCCTTGTTTAATTGAGATGTGAGCTAAATTGTTCATTCTTTTCTGATAAGAGGAAGTTCTTGGTCACCGATTTCATTCACATGAAACTGTTGAATTTTCTGTAGTAAGCCCCGTCAATTATTTACATCATACTGATAAGAGGAAGCCCTTTCTTGTTCCAATAAACCGTTTCCATTTACACAAAACACCTCACTTTTCATGCATATTTACATCATTCTGATTCATTTTGCTTTTTACGCGGGTCGTTGCAATCCTCCATATCACCCGTCAATCAATCATTGTCCACTTGTGATAATTGCGATCAAAGATCACAAATGTGGTTCTTGTAACTACAATAAGGTTATTTGGATTGTAAAGAGGACAAAAAGGTGTTCATGATGGTGTGGTGGCTATATACTTATTGTAGATGCTGGGACATAAAGTTAGACGCGTCCACTGGGTTGGTTAGAGTTAATAATGACTTTAATTCCATTGCATCTAAAGATCATAGTTACCTTGAACTATCCTAATTTTCAAACGATGTTAGCCCTTTGATTTTTATCACAAGGAACAAGCATGTTCCTATATAGGAGAAGTACCAAATTTAGGATCAAGAACAAAAGTATCTTTCAATTTTTTTATCCTTAATTAATTTAGTCAGGCCATCTATCCCACCTAAATCATCATAAGCTAAGAATTCTGTAGTGAATTCCTCATCAAGTTCTGTAGGTGTAGTAGGCAAACCAAATTTATATCTTTCAAAAGTCGTGACAGGTGAAGAAGATTTTTAGCATTTTCCTTTCTTTTAGCTTTAGCAATATGAGCATCTAAAAGATCTCCAAGTGGAACAGAAGTATCAGGCATATTAGAAGCATCATCATAGCTTTCATCAACAACACAAGCAGTATCAACTATTTGTGACATAGTAGAGCGTGAAGTATGTGGATGTGAAGGTGGTGGTGTCACAAGTTGACTCAAAACAGTAGGTGAATCAACACTAGAACTAGTAAATAAGTCTGTACCTTGTCTTGTCTTGGATGGAATGATCTTTGGTTTGGGATCTTTGGTTTTCCCATGATGGATAAGAAATTCAGCAAACAGACAACTCTTCAAGTGAACTTCAAAATAGAGCTATGCTCCCCGGGAACGGTGTCAGAAAATAGTCTTGATAACCCACAAGTGTAGGGGATTGCAATAGTTTTCGAGGGAAGTATTACAACCCAATTTGTTTGATTCGACAAATTGGGGGGCCAAAGAATAATTATAAGCCTTAGCAGTTGAGTTGTCAATTTAACCACACTTAGAAAAGAATAGTTGCTTGGCAGAATTTATTACTAGCAAATGTGTTGGAGTGAATGAGTTGTGATTGCAGAGTAGTAATAAAGACAACAATTCCCATCAGTCGCCAAGAGTAACACAAAGAGCGACAAGTATGAAAAGCGTAGGCATGGCAGTGGATAAGGGACATTGCATGGATGGAATCAAATATGTAATAGCCGTAGCACAAGGTGACAACAAACTAGATCCAATTCATCAAACATATGTAGGCATGTATTCTGTATGTAATTGTACGTGCTTCCAATAAGAACATGGAGAACATCTTTGGTCCTACCCTCCGTTTTAGCATGATCCTAATGGAAATTAAGGGTAATTAAGGCACTCCTTTCACAAAGGACCAGAGCAAAGCATTAACAATCTAACACAAGTAATCCTCAAATCATAGTCATCCCCGTCCATACCCTTATTATTGTCCTTCAAGGTCTAGGGTTCAGAACCATAACATGTGCATATAACTTATAGATAAGAATCAAAACACATACATATTCATGGAAACATAAATAGTCCAAATCTGAAATCATCACCACTAGCACCATCTCCATCATCCATCTCCAACCCTAGACTTCAATCTATGAACTATTCTTTCGTATTAGTTGTTTTGATCACTTCTTGGTGTTAATTGTTGCTTATTAGTTGATTCTTAGTGATCTATTGGTAAAATATTTATGTGTTTAGATTGTTTATCATATCATTACACCAATCATGATTTATATGATTTCTCGTGAGTAGTCTGTTTATATTCTTGAGGACTTGGGAGGAACCTTATTGCTAGTAACCATGGGAAGTTGAATAAAGTTCAATTTTTTGATATTATGTTGTGTTGCTATTCTCTAGTAGTGATCTATGAACATCGACTGCATATCACTTCACCTTTATAGGCCTTGAGGGGAACATTGTGTTATAAGTTTGCTTAGGATAGATAGCCGGAGTGACATATATTACCGTGTCCTGAGTTTGCAAAGTTATTGCATAAGGAGTATTGGGGACCCCAAAGTTAAATGGTATGGTTAGATGTTATTTTAATTCTTATTTTGTATTTGCGGATGCTTGCATGCAGAGTATATTCATAAGTATGTATTTTTTTCAAGTAATAACAATACATAAGTTTAGGCTCTACCACACAACACTTATCAATGCAATGAAAGTTAATGTCAATGGAACTAGGTGAAAACAACTAGGTGAAATTCCCTCCGTCCTCGAGTATGGTTTGATCCGTATAAGTAAAATCACCGGCTTGTCCTTAGCACAATTAATGATTAAGCCACTTGCTTCACCATTACATTTTTATAATTATTCTTGCGTTCAAACAACCATACGAACAATCTTTGCAGCTTTTGCAGTGATTCCTTACTAGTTTCCATCAACCAATCCCTTTTGCTCCTCGTTGTGTTTGACACCCTTACTTATCAAAAGGGCTATAATAGATCCCCTACACTTGTGGGTTTAAGCAACAAGCCTCTTCCAATTATTCCCTCGATTATATAATTTGATTTTTTTTTTGTCAAAATGTTACTGTTGCTATAGTGTTTGCCAAGATTTTGATTGTATTACATTCCATAAATGTTTATATGGGGAAACTTTGAGTATGTGGAATGACTTACTGGACATGTATAGTTAGGTCTCCTTTACTAATGAACCTGGCAATGTTAAATGCTTGTTAACTATGTCTTGTTATTTTTCTGTTAAATCTCTCTAGCATTATATTATTGCAAAGAATGTTGTATTTTCCTTTAATTTACTTTGGAGGATGAAGATGCCTTTAAAAGTGAAAGCATTTGTATGATTAGTGATCAAAGGTAGGACCCTAACCAATGATAATCTAAGTAAGAAAGGGTGGATGGGGAATAAACACTGTAATTATATGTCACTTAAGAAAGTATAGATCATCTATTTTTTGTTTCCTCCTTTCTAGATTTCTTTGGAATGTGGGGTGTTTGATAACCCAAGAACACCCATGTCTTTTTTAGATTTGGGTCAAAATTGGTTGTCTTCTTAGATTGGTAAAGATAGAACTGCAGTGTCTGATTGGACTTGCAACTTTAATTTGGACCAGTTGGACCATCCGAGTCACTCCACAACTCCACGGCATGACCGGACGTTCTTTTGTCGCATACTAGTACTACTTTAGCACATCGTACGGAGTGTCTTCTGGAATCACATGGGTGCAGTAACACATAAGGAGAAACGGTTGAAACTACTTTACCATATTAAGCAGCAGGAGGTGTACTTGTTTGGTCCATCCATTAGGGTAGGTCCATGAGCTCGTGACGCTAAAAAAAATACTACGTACTACAGTAGTAAAAAATACTCCCTCCATTTCATAATGTAGTGCCTATAGATTTTTTTAAAAGTCAAATATTACAAACTTTGACCATATTTATAGAGAAAAATAGATACATCTAGAATACCAAATGCACATCATTGGATACATCATGAGTTATATTTTCATAATATACATGTTTGGTATTGTAGATGTAGAAAGTTTTCTCTATAAACTTGGTCAAAGTTGACATAGTTTGACTTTCAGAAAAATCTATATGCACTACATTGTGGAATGAAGGGAGAACCACTGTACATCAAGCGACTGAAAATATTGTAATTTTCAATGGATTTCCTCTCTGTCAACCGTTAGATAAAAAAAATTCAGTTGTCCGAGGAATAGCAAAACCGGACAAAAAGAAGAACGGGGAAGCAACAGGTACACTGATATTATTACGATCGAGCCGTTATTACATGCGGTACGGATTGATGTACGAGGAATATTTTTTTATTAACGGGTGAAACCACAATGCCAGCTGCTGCCTACAATATGATGCAGGAACACAGATGTACGGAGAGCAGCCGATACCAAGTTCGATCGCCGACAAGGACGATTAGTTCTTTCTCAAAAAAAAAAAAAATAGACGATTTGTTCTTGAATGTTTCCATCGACGACACCTGCATGGCGATTAATCACAAAGTTGGTTAATTAAGCTAGGTTGGATGATCTAATTAATTATAGCAATCAACAAAGAGATCGATAAGAGCGAGTAGTACATGAACTGATAAGTGTCACCTGTGCAATATGAATGGCAGCAGCCGGCCGGGCGACGCTAGCTAAGCTAGAGGTGCAGCTCGAGGTCCAGCGCCTCGCCGGCGCCGCTAGCGAAAGAGGCCCTTGACCGGTCCAAGCCGTTGCGGCCAGTGGACGGGTCCAGGAGCAGCGCGTGCTCCGCGAAGCGTGGGGCGCGGCCGCCTCCCCACCTCTCTGGCCTGCAGGCATCGGTGCCTGGAGCCACCGCGGCGCCACCGCCGTGGAAGGCGATGTAAGTGCGCATGGACCAGCCGGCAGCAGAATCGACCGACGGCCCGGTGGCGGCACCTCCCAACGGGCTGTCGTTGTTGTAGGGGTCGCCGTGGACACCGGCAAGGCGGTCCTTGCGGTGCGCGTTCTGGTGGCCACCGAGCGCCTGAGACTTGAGGAACGTCTTGTCGCAGAAGAGGCACTGGAACAGCCGCACCGTCTTGCCGTCCACGCACACCGTGTGCGCTTGCTCGTCGTAGCGGTCTAGCCTTCTGCCCGCCGGCGTCAACGCCAGCAATAGGTCGTCCTCCGCCGCCGCCGCTTGTGCATGGAACCGGAATAAGGGCAGTTGCCGACGGCACTTTCTATGCCGACGGCATTTTGTCGGGGCCGTCGTCATAAGAAGACGTATGCCGACGGCCTGTGGAAAGCCGTCGACATAGAAAAGCCGTCGGCACAGACAGACATATGCCGACGGCAACCGTAGGCATACAGAGGACGTCGGCATATACCGGACTGTGCCGACGGCCGCCGTCGGTATAGTGCAGCCGTCGGTATATAAGCGGCCCACGCGACCCCACATGCGACGGCCAGCTGACGCCGTCCGGGGTATGCCGACGGCACTGACGGAGGCCCTCGGCATAGCTCGAGCTGCCACGTGGGAGAGCTATGCCGACGGCACAGCCGTCGGCATATCTTTGCACCTATGCCAAAGCCGTCGGCATAGCCTTCGGCCAGGAACCACCAGGGACTGCCACGTGGCAGTACTAGTGAATCTGACTTATCTAATTTATTTTCATTTTTAGGTTGAAATCGGACTTATCTAAACTTAAACATACACAAATTATATATCGATTTGGGGTAGAATTTTCCATAGATTATGAATATCCAGTTTGTTTTTCTTTTTTGAGTATGTTATAACTGTGACCTCATGTACTTTTGCATATAGGTCCTTATACTTTGTTAAAATCATAAGTAATTAATACTTGCATCGATTTGACAAATTTAATATGGTTTGTTATCAAAATCTTGTAAAGATTCTGTTGCTATACTGTGTTTTCAAATTTGAACAAACTTAAATCATGTTTGCTTCAGATTTACAGAAACACCCTTTTGTTTGACTATTTTGTATATTTTTCATTCCTTGGCCAAACGAGACAAATTTTATATGTACATCCATCAGATTGTTTCTACGAGTGCGGTAGCGGGTGCAAACACCCGGCACGCGGCTCCGGAGTGTAACCCCCTTCACGGACGGCGCTGCCGCCGGCGCTTGGAGGGGGGAAACGACCGCGTCGGGCCGACACGGAGGGGATCCTGTGGTGGGTTGGGCCCGGATCTTGTTCCGGAGTGTTCCCATGGGCTGACCTATCTCAACCAGGTGGAGAAGTCTATTGGTCAAACCCCGTTCGACGAAAGTCAAAGGCGTAGATCTACGGGTCAACTGGTCCAGGGTTAGGCCTGCCGAGGGCCTTGGGGGGGTAGCAATGCCACCAGAGCATCGCGACGGGTCCTCACACGTGTCTTAACATGCGGTGGCATGTCTGAAGAGTCAAGACGCGTCTCCGGGGTGTGGCCCCCCTCACGGACGGTGATGACACCGGAGTGACGTCCTGCGGTTTTGGTGCTGCGTGAATATTCCTGAACACCCGGAGTGTGATAAAATCATGAGTTTTTTACACGGTGCAGACACATGTGCTATAGGATGTGTAGTCATTTTTCATAATTTTTTGAGATGCAGAAGTAAGTGGAAAATTTCCTCTTTCCGGATTGTTCCTCGCATGTCTACGGGTGTGGTCGGGGGCCTTCGTGGGGTAGCTATGCCACAAAATCTTACGCTGGGCCCTCATACATGTCTGGAAGTGCGGTGGCGGGTGCAAACACCCGGCACGCGGCTCCGGAGTGTGACCCCCTTCACAGACGGCGCTGCCGCCGGCGCTTTGAGGAAGGAAACGGCCGCGTCGGGCCGACACGGAGGGGATCCTGTGGTGCGTTGGGCTCGGACCTTGTTCCGGAGTGTTCCCATGGGCTGACCTATCACAACCAGGTGGAGAAGTCTATTGGTCAAACCCCGTCCGGCGAAAGTCAAAAGCGTAGATCTACGGGTCAACTGGTCCAGGGTTAGGCCTGTCGGGGGCCTTGGGGGGTAGCAATGCCACCAGAGCATCGCGACGGGTCCTCACACGTGTCTTAACATGCGGTGGTATGTCTGAAGAGTCAAGACGCGTCTCCGGGGTGTGGGCCCCCTCACGGACGGCGATGACACCGGAGTGACGTCCTGCGGTTTTGGTGCTGCGTGAATATTCCTGAACACCCGGAGGGTGATAAAATCATGAGTTTTTTACACGGTGCAGACACATGTGATATAGGATGTGTAGTCATTTTTCATAATTTTTTGATATGCAGAAGTAAGTGGAAAAATTCCTCTTTCCTGATTGTTCCTCGCATGTCTACGGGTGTGGTCGGGGGCCTTCGTGGGGTAGCTATGCCACAAAATCTTATTGAGTAGCCCGAACACCGGTGGCTCGTCGACCCCGTCCCATGCTCTCGTTACAGATCAGAGAGCATCAGTGGCGGAGCTTGACCAAGTTTTTTGGAGGCCAAATAGAGTATATGAGCTAGTGGGGGCAAACACATAAAATTTCATCATCTAAGCTCTCTCTCTAAAATGCACTAGGCTCCGCCGTTGGCAGGCATAGTGATGGCGCGCAGCAGTAGCTAGAAACAGCTACCACTCGAAACAAAACAGCTACCACTCGAAACAACCTTTCGTCCAACTTTATATATAAACTCTAAATGACCAAACTGACACAAGGTGGTGAGGAATTTCCCAAACAAGCGAGTTGAAAGAAAAAACGACAAACAAGCGGACGGCAAGAACACCACCAACCGAAAACTGGGCATGAAAACAAGAGTTCTTCCCCCTATGTTGGGTCCCCGGACTATCTACACCCCTTGTTTAATTGAAATGTGAGCTAAATTGTTCATTCTTTTCTGATAAGAGGAAGTTCTTGGCCACCGATTTCATTCACATGAAACTGTTGAATTTTCTGTAGTAAGCCCCGTCAATTATTTACATCATACTGATAAGAGGAAGCCCTTTCTTGTTCCTATAAACCGTTTCCATTTACACAAAACACCTCACTTTTCATGCATATTTACATCATTCTGATTCATTTTGCTTTTTATGCGGGTCGCTGCAATCCTCCATATCACCCTTCAATCAATCATTGTCCACTTGTGATAATTGCGATCAAAGATCACAAATGTGGTTCTTGTAACTACAAGAAGGTTATTTGGATTGTAAAGAGGACAAAAAAGTGTTCATGATGGTGTGGTGGCTATATACTTACTGTAGATGCTGGGACATAAATATAGACGCGTCCACTAGGTTGGTTAGAGTTAATAATGACTTTAATTTCATTGCATCTAAAGATCATAGTTACCTTGAACCATCCTAATTTTCAAACGATGTTAGCCCTTTGATTTTTATCACGAGGAACAAGCATGTTCCTATATAGGAGAAGTACCAAATTTAGGATCAGGAACAAAAGTATCTTTCAATTTTTTTATCCTTAATTAATTCAGTCAGGCCATCTATCCCACCTAAATCATCATAAGCTAAGAATTCTGTAGTGAATTTCTCATCAAGTTCTGTAGGTGTAGTAGGCAAACCAAATTTATATATTTCAAAAGTCGTGACAGGTGAAGATGATTTTTAGCATTTTCCTTTTTTTTAGCTTTAGCAATATGAGCATCTAAAAGATCTCGAAGTGGAACAGAAGTATCAAGCATATTAGAAGCATCATCATAACTTTCATCAACAACACAAGCAGTATCAACTATTTGTCACATAGTAGAGCGTGAAGTATGTGGATGTGAAGGTGGTGGTGTCACAAGTTGACTCAAAATAGTAGGTGAATCAACACTAGAACTAGTAAATAAGTCTGTACCTTGTCTTGTCTTGGATGGAATGATCTTGGGTTTGGGATCTTTGGTTTTCCCATGATGGATAAGAAATTCAGCAAACAGACAACTCTTCAAGTGAACTTCAAAATAGAGCTATGCTCCCCGGGAACGGTGTCAGAAAATAGTCTTGATAACCCACAAGTGTAGGGGATTGCAATAATTTTCGAGGGAAGTATTACAACCCAAGTTGTTGGATTCGACAAAAAGGGGGGGCCAAAGAATAATTATAAGCCTTAGCAGTTGAGTTGTCAATTCAACCACACTTAGAAAAGAATAGTTGCTTGGCAGAATTTATTACTAGCAAATGTGTTAGAGTGAATGAGTTGTGATTGCAGAGTGGTAATAAAGACAACAATTCCCATCAGTCGCCAAGAGTAACACAAAGAGCGACAAGTATGAAAAGCGTAGGCATGGCAGTGGATAATGGAGATTGCATGGATGGAATCAAATATGTAATAGCCGTAGCACAAGGTGACAACAAACTAGACCCAATTCATCAAACATATGTAGGCATGTATTCTGTATGTAATTGTACGTGCTTCCAATAAGAACATGGAGAACATCTTTTGTCCTACCCTCCGTTTCAGCATGATCCTAATGGAAATTAAGGGTAATTAAGGCACTCCTTTCACAAAGGACCAGAGCAAAGCATTAACAATCTAACACAAGTAATCCTCAAATCATAGTCATCCCCGTCCATACCCTTATTATTGTCCTTCAAGGTCTAGGGTTCAGAACCATAACATGTGCATATAACTTGTAGATAAGAATCAAAACACATACATATTCATGGAAACATAAATAGTCCAAATCTGAAATCATCACCACTAGCACCATCTCCATCATCCATCTCCAACCCTAGACTTCAATCTATGAACTATTCTTTCCTATTAGTTGTTTTGATCACTTCTTGGTGTTAATTGCTGGTTATTAGTTGATTCTTAGTGATCTATTGGTAAAATATTTATGTGTTTAGATTGTTTATCATATCATTACACCAATCATGATTTATATGATTTCTCGTGAGTAGTCTGTTTATATTCTTGAGGACTTGGGAGGAACCTTATTGCTAGTAACCATGTGAAGTTGAATAAAGTTCAATTTTTTGATATTATGTTGTGTTGTTATTCTCTAGTAGTGATCTATGAACATCGACTGCATATCACTTCACCTTTATAGGCCTTGAGGGGAACATTGTGTTATAAGTTTGCTTAGGATAGACAGCCGGAGTGACATATATTACCGTGTCCTGAGTTTGCAAAGTTATTGCATAAGGAGTATTGGGGACCCCAAAGTTAAATGCTATGGTTAGATGTCATTTTAATTCTTATTTTGTATTTGCGGATGCTTGCATGCAGAGTATATTCATAAGTATGTATTTTTTTCAAGTAAGAACAATACATAAGTTTAGGCTCTACCACACAACACTTATCAATGCAATGAAAGTTAATGTCAATGGAACTAGGTGAAAACAACTAGGTGAAATTCCCTCCGTCCTCGAGTATGGTTTGATCCGTATAATTAAAATCACTGGCTTGTCCTTAGCACAATTAATGATTAAGCCACTTGCTTCACCATTACATTTTTATAATTATTCTTGCGTTCAAACAACCATACGAACAATCTTTGCAGCTTTTGCAGTGATTCCTTACTAGTTTCCATCCACCAATCCCTTTTGCTCCTCGTTGTGTTTGACACCCTTACTTATCAAAAGTGCTATAATAGATCCCCTACACTTGTGGGTTTAAGCAACAAGCCTCTTCCAATTATTCCCTCGATTATATAATTTGATTTTTTTTAAAATGTTACTGTTGCTATAGTGTTTGCCAAGATTTTGATTGTATTACATTCCATAAATGTTTATATGGGGAAACTTTGAGAATGTGGAATGACTTATTGGACATGTATAGTTAGGTCTCCTTTACTAATGAACCTGGCAATGTTAAATGCTTGTTAACTATGTCATGTTATTTTTCTGTTAAATCTCTCTAGCATTATATTATTGCAAAGAATGTTGTATTTTCCTTTAATTTACTTTGGAGGATGAAGATGCCTTTAAAAGTGAAAGCATTTGTATGATTAGTGATCAAAGGTAGGACCCTAACCAATGATAATCTAAGTAAGAAAGTGTGGATGGGGAATAAACACTGTAATTATATGTCACTTAAGAAAGTATAGATCATCTATTTTTTGTTTCCTCCTTTCTAGATTTCTTTGGAATGTGGTATGTGTGGTGTTTGATAACCCAAGAACACCCATGTCTTTTTTAGATTTGGGTTAAAATTGGATTGGACTTGCAACTTTAATTTGGACCATTTGGAAAACAATAAATAAATCTTGTTTTTAGCGTGTGCTTCCTATTGAACCTACTAATGCGATCTTTATTTTTTTTGTTCCCTGATGGATTGGTGGATCGTACTATAGAAAAAGGAGCACGAAAATTGCTTAGGGCATCTCCAAGGCGGACCCTTAAACCTATACTATATGTCCGGACCATGGTGTCTGGACCAGTTTTGTCATCCAATGGGGACCTGTATATGTACGCTTGGCAGTCCGGACGTACGGATTCCGGTATCCAAGAGACAAACGTGGGGGGGGGGGGCTTTGCCGGAGTTCGTACATGCACTTGACCAATCACATGCATGCCCCCCCCCCCCCCCCCTCTCCTCCCAACCGCACATGCATGGTCCCTCTCTCCCCTCTCTTCTCCCAACCGGACACTAAACCACAAGTATCCCACCACATGCATGGACTCCACCTAATTTTTCTCCTCCTAATCGGATACTTTGTGATTAGCATTGGATGACTCCCTCCCGCATCATGTCCGTGGACCACGTCCGGACATAAAAACGAACATAAACCGGAGATATTTGCGGGTCAGCTTTGGAGATGCCCTTAGCGATCTAAGAGACCCAAGACTCTGCTGATTATGCTTGAGATAGTCTATGTTAGAGCATCTCCAACAGGTGATGTAAAATACATCACTTGATGTAAAAACCGATTTATACATCACCGTGCTCAAAAAACGAGCTCCAACATGTGATGTATATGTAAAATTATGTGGTCCAATTTTAGTGATTGATGTAAAATCACCCCTAGGTGATGGAAATTTGCATCACGTAGGTGGCTGCCCAAACGTAAAAACGGCCGCAACCCCATGTGCCGCGCGCAGAGCCGCTCCCTACCGCGCGCGTGAAATTTCCTACCGCCCCCACCCGCGTGTTGCCGCCACCGCGCCTTGCCGCCGCAGAACCGCCCCCGCCTCTCTCCACCCATCGGAGCCGCCGCCGTATCCGTCGCGGAGCTACCACCGAATCCACCTGCCCGCGCCGCCGCCACCTAATCCGCCATCACCACGCCTCGTCGCCGTGGATCCTACCTCCCCCAGCTTCTCTCCGCCTGTCAGAGCCGCCGTTTCGGTCGCCGCCGCGATGCCGCCGCGCCGTTGCCCGAGGAGCTCCAGCAACTTCAACAGCGTGTGTCAGCGTCAATCCGGCCGTTACTCGGCCGAGATCACACAGGATGGTGTGCGCTACTGGCTCAACACGTGGGACGAGCTAGGCATCGCTGCCCGCACCTTCGATAAAGCTGTTGGCGGCTCGGCTAGCCTAAGAGGGATTTAAATTTCCCGGAGATCGACAATTAGGCCGATGCGGAGTTCATCGGTCCTCCGATCGAGATGACGAACATCGTGGAGAGGAGGGAGACACAGATCGTTCTCGATCAGTGTGAGGTTCATCGGCAGGATGAGGCTGCGATGTTGAGGTTTGCGGCGGAAAATCCGCACCTCGTGTAGGGGGGTACGAGTTCTATGCGTCGCGGAAGAAGGCGGTGAAGAAGGAGGTGAAGGAGGAGAAGAAGAAGAAGGAGGAGAAGACGAGGCTGGCCCCTTGACAGTGGTCGAGCTCGATAGTTCGGACTCGGTGAAGAGCGTGGACGACGATTTGGGCTCCGACATCGACTGGGACAACCTCTCTGATGAGTAGTCTGCAGTAGTTTGTAGTCGAAGTATCTTTGTATCGGAACTACTTTTAAGTTTGTATCGGAACTATATTTTAGTTTGTATCGAAACTATGTTTGAAAGTTATACATTGCCTCAAATATGTTTACTCTAACATTGATGTAAAATGGGGCACCATTTTGCTCCAACAGGTGATATATATTGGACACGAAAACATCAAAACATTGCTAATTTACGTACAAGATGCAAAGTATAAGCACTATAAAACTACTTATGTGTGGGGGAGGCGTTTTGGCTCCCGGGTGCATTTGCACCCGGATGAACAGTACCCCGAAAAAAATTAAATGTTTTCAAAAAATTCTGAAAAAATTTGTAGATGATCATGTTGGTGTCGCAAGCATGCTTGACAATTTTCATGCGGAATGGAGCAGCGGTGTTTCGTCGGTGAAAAAAAACAAATTTTGGGGTGACATTTGGTCTTTGATTTTTTTTTTTGCGCAAGCCAAAATGTTTAACCTTTTTGTCTCAAAATTTACAGGTAGCATTTGTACGTGACAACGATCTCAATTTTTTCGACATTTGAAAAAAAAAATTGGCCCCGGGAGCATATGCACCCGGGAGCCAAATTGACTTTCCGCTTATGTGTGCCCAAGATACATCACAGGAGAACCCACGGTGGTGTACAAACGGCTTTCCTTTTTTTTTTTTTTTTGAGGGGAGGTGTACAAACAGCTTGTCGGTCCAAAATTAAACAAACAGCCTGTCGGTCCGAAAACAAAACAAACAGCGGAGGTCGACACGGCGAGCATATATAGTCGGTCCACTGCCATCCGAGTCACTCCACAACTCCACGGCACGACCGTACGTTCTTTTGTCGCATACTAGTACTACTTTAGCACATCGTACGGAGTGTCTCCTGGAATCACATGGGTGCAGTAACATAAGGAGAAACGGTTTTTTTTTTAACAAAGATGGGTCCGGAAGGACCGAGAGAGCTTGCATTAAACATTTAGCGGTGCCAGTACATAGCTCATAAGAGGACTCAAAAGAAAGAAAATTACAACATAGTCCCTGTAATTTGCAGGAAGGACCCTTGACTGAGATCTAAGAAAGCAATCAGGTCCAAATTGCAGCTTTTGCCTGCATACGTTCCGGTCGCCGCCGGGGACAACACCACTTGGGGCTGCCGGACCGCCACCATGCCATTTCCGGCTCCACGAGAAGCCAGAAGAAGGAGGGATGGGCTCCAAACCAAAACTGCACTGCCTCCCTTTAGGCATCGATGCCAGGAGGAATAACTTGAGCTGTCGCCACAGAGCACTGGGCGCCATCGCTCCATGGGGCCGTCTTTCGGCCAGAAAGGTCACCGGCGAGGCAAAGGCTGGCAGCCGTACGCCACTGCCCAATCTTGCAAACGAGGATGGAGACCATGGCAGGCGCCAAATCTTCACCAGAAGCGCCGATGAGGAAGAACCACCACCCAATCGCCTGGATCCTGCAGTCCTCTTCTTCCCATCTCCTTCTCCACCACCATGGTGACCACGGGAGTAGGGGACGAAGAGCAGGCCATCCTCCAAAACAGGGGACTCGAGCTTATTATGGGAGTCGCCGGCGCTTCTTTTTCCGACTGGATCCGGATCCCCATGGATCCTCACAGGCAGAAGAAGAAGAACAGCCGAGAGCCACCGCACGTAGCTCGGATACGGCGGCGGCGCGCTCCGACACAGCATGACGCCAAACACCACTGAGGCAGACTCAAACCTAGACCTAGTATTCACAAGAATTCCCCTCGCACCTCTCCCATCTCTGATCCGGTCGGGCTTACCTCCGGAGAAGAAAGGGGATCGGGCTGGGGCCTCGAGTTCACGAGAGACTCTCAACGGGCACCGGGCCACTCACGCTTCGCTTTTTGCGTAATCTAAGCAGCAGGAGGTATACTTGTTTGGTCCATCCATTAGGGTGCGTCCATGAGCTCGTGACGCCAAAAAAATACAAGGTACTACAGTAGTAAAAAATAAGAACCACTGTACATCAAGCGACTGAAAATATTGTAATTTTCAATGGATTTCCTCTCTGTCAACCGTTAGATAAAAAAAAAATCAGTTGTCCGAGGAATAGCAAAACCGGACAAAAAGAAGAACGGGGAAGCAACAGGTACTCTGATATTATTACGATCGAGCCGTTATTACATGCGGTACGGATTGATGTATGAGGAATATTTTTTTATTAACGGGTGAAACCACAATGCTAGCTGCTGCCTACAATATGACGCAGGAACACAGATGTACAGAGAGCAGCCGATACCAAGTTCGATCGCCGACAAGGACGATTAGTTCTTTCTCAAAAAAAAAAAAAATAGACGATTTGTTCTTGAATGTTTCCATCGACGACACCTGCATGGCGATTAATCACAAAGTTGGTTAATTAAGCTAGGTTGGATGATCTAATTAATTATAGCAATCAACAAAGAGATCGATAAGAGCGAGTAGTACATGAACTGATAAGTGTCACCTGTGCAATATGAATGGCAGCAGCCGGCCGGGCGACGCTAGCTAAGCTAGAGGTGCAGCTCGAGGTCCAGCGCCTCGCCGGCGCCGCTAGCGAAAGAGGCCCTTGACCGGTCCAAGCCGTTGCGGCCAGTGGACGGGTCCAGGAGCGGCGCGTGCTCCGCGAAGCGTGGGGCGCGGCCGCCTCCCCACCTCTCTGGCCTGCAGGCATCGGTGCCTGGAGCCACCGCGGCGCCACCGCCGTGGGAGGCGATGTAAGTGCACATGGACCAGCCGGCAGCAGAATCGACCGACGGCCCGGTGGCGGCACCTCCCAACGGGCTGTCGTTGTTGTAGGGGTCGCCGAGGACTCCGGCGAGGCGGTCCTTGCGGTGCGCGTTCTGGTGGCCACCGAGCGCCTGAGACTTGAGGAACGTCTTGTCGCAGAAGAGGCACTGGAACAGCCGCACCGTCTTGCCGTCCACGCACACCGTCTGCGCTTGCTCGTCGTAGCGGTCTAGCCTTCTGCCCGCCGGCGTCAGCGCCAGCAATAGGTCGTCCTCCGCCGCCGCCCCTTGTGCATGGAACCACGTCGACGTGGCCCTCTCCATCGAGGTTTATAATATTACTAGCACAAATGCCCGTGCGTTGCAACGGGGAAAACACCAGCATATGAACCACGTTGCCCGAGTCGAGAAACTGTGTCATGGGACAACGGCTGCTGATGAGAAAAAACCTGCTAAACTGGGAGGTCCAGGCATTGCTTTAAAGAAAAACCAATAGAACTGATTTTATTTTTTTGCGAATCAATGAAACTGAATTACCAACATATATTTTGCAGTCCTCCACTGGAAGTAATAGCCAAGTACAACACCTCCTGTACTTCAGCATTATATTTGTTTGAAGTGAAAATGTGGTCCAAGCTTTGGATTATTCTTCACCAGACGGCAAATAAATGTTGCATGGTTCAGAAAGAGACACAAAGCACTTTAAATACACGGACATAAAGCAATGGTAATCTCATGAAAAAAATGATTAGGTCACATCACTAAATAATCAACATGTGTACATATAGCTAGAACACACATTGCCGGAGGAGCTAACGGTCATTAGTTATCCAGCAAAACAGTATTTTCTAGTTAATAGCAGTTGATTCTTGATTGGACGGACACTTGCAGTAATAGCAGTTGATTCTTGATTGATTATATATGTTCCTTGAAAAGGAAGTACAGCTCTAGCTTCCAGAGTCAATCTCGACGTGTTGGCGTCGAGCCTCGGGTCGAGAGGAGGCCGCACTCCGCCGTCCGGCCGATGGAATGCAAGCAATCGAGTTATGACCCGTTGAGTTGTCATGCAGCACGTCTACATGTATGAATATTTTCTGCCCACACGTCTGTCTTGCAGAGTTCATAATCCTGAAAATCCATCCTTCCTGCAGCCTGTTGTATGTGTGCTGCGAGGTCACCCCCACACGTCCTCTTTCTCATCATCGATTGGCCTTGCATGATAGGAAGATTCCGTTTAATTAGCCTTCCTGATCATCTATTAGCCTCGGTATATATAGTATAGCCCACAACACCGTCTCTTTCTTTCATTGGCCATTGCACATGGGGAGTTAATTACTTCCTGCCCCTAGGGATAACCTCTCTGTTTGCTGTTTCTTGTGACGGCTTGTTGATTTCTAGCTTATGAAGCTATATAAACTGATGGTACTTTGTGTACAGAGCAAGGTGGGACAATTCAATATGCCGTCGTCTATTTGCATCGTATATTTTTAGTTATTTTTAAGCAAACGTACATTTTGAACACGAAGTCCAGGTGTATATACAATAAAAATAAACTTCGTTCCCTGATAACAATCTGCGCTGGGCGAGTTGGTCTGCTGTGGGAGCGAACATCGCTGGGAACCAGCGTTCGAGCCTCCCACACGCGATTTTTTTTTTCGGACGGACAAATCGGATCGAAGCGACGTACGAAATTTAACGACTTATTTCTGCAAAATTAGCGACGACGTACGGGCAGAAGCACTAATGACTTTATTAGTAAAAAAATAAAAAAAGGTATAGAGGTATATAGATTACTTGGGTCTAAGCAATTAGCCGGTGGAGTGGTAAGTACGAATCAAAAATCTTTTCTTTTTCGGCAAAGTACGAATCAAATTCCCTGCCGTTGCCATGCATGCATCTTCCATGACGTGTTGGGCGCACTGGATCCATCGAGTATCCCACGGGAGCAACGACACGGAGATGCCCGATGGGCAATAGGTGCAATTAACCAACGCTAGCTGGCGGCGAAACTTGCGAGTTCCGATGCCTGGCTAGCCTAGCCATAGCCGCCTAGCTACTGCATGCCAACGGAAACCGGTCCGGTGCGGCGGCGTCGAGTCCCGATATATGCGATGCCCAATTCCTGCTGGAAGGCCCAATTCCAGCTTAAGTGGACGTGGATAAAAAAAACGAACAGTTTTTTTTCACTTACGGGTGGCAGGGTGGGTAATTTACTTCAACTTTAGGGATAGTTGGGCGACGACGGTGAGCCGACAGAAGCACTCCGTGCTTTATTATTAGGTAAAGATTTATGCCAAGGTAGCTGATGCTGCTAGGATTGGTTGCTGCTGCTGCTGGTAGGATTGGTAGCAGCAACGATCCTATATATGGACACTCGATGGGATTCGATGGGTATACCACTGCTAAATCTTCGCAAGTGAGAAAACAGGGAGGTTCTACAGTAGCGCGGAGTGCAGATATTAAAGTCAAGCGAGTCACCGGACCCCGGAGAGCAGCTCATTGTGGAGGAAGTGCTTGAAAGAAAATTCCAAACAACCGGTGCAGTACATGTGGGTCCTACAATTATGCAAAATTGTATCTAGGATTTTCTAACTTTCTATTTGGACGAATCTGATCCCCTAACTCAGAGTTTGTTGTCCACTGAAAAATAATTCAGAGTTTGTTGCTTTCCAATTTAGCAACACAAAAAAATTAAAAAAAATTAGCAACACAAAACAATTCAGAGTTTGTTCTTCCTCAACATAGTTTTTTTTAACCATGAACTTAGAACAATTGTTCTACGGTATATATTACAATTAAAAAGTACTCTCTCCGATCCATATTAATTGTCGCTGCTTTAGTACAATTTTGTAATAAAGTTGTACTAAAGGAGCGACAATTAATTTGGATCAGAGGGAGTAACAAATATGTACAAAGAGTAACAAAAAGCTCAAAATTAACCAAAGTTAACCAACACAAGTTCTAGGAAAGCCTAAAATATTCATGGCAGCTTAAGTAAGATACTGATCAATCCAGTTAAGGAAGGTCTCTTGATTCTTTCTCTTGATTCTATGCTTGACCAATAAGTGATTTTATTTTATTTTTGCTAGCCGGGTTTACTCCGTTGATTCTCAGATTGTTGTTCTGTTGGCTATGTGCATCCTTGATGCAAAGAATGGAGGGCTTGAACACTTCGTAGTTCTTTCAGCTTGATAATTTTCAAAACCAATAATAATAGGAAATTATTTTTCAAAAGGAAGTGTCACTTTGCTGATGTGAATAAAGGAATAGGAAATGTCACTGTTTGCGGAAAGAAGAAATTAATGTCACTATGCTCATAGCGCCAAATATATGCTAGGACAAAAGCATATATCACTAGTAGAAAATAGGGCATCTGTCCCGGTTTCAGAGGGCCTTTAGTCCTGGTTCTGGAACCGGGACAAAACGATCGGGACTAATGCCCAAAACCTTTAGTCCTGGTTGGCTTACAAACCGGGACTAAAGGTGCTCCACGTGGCCGCTGTGGGGCGCCCAGGCAGGAGGACCTTTAGTCCCGGTTGGTAACACCAACCGGGACCAAAGGAGCTCCACGTGGCCGCTGCGCAGCACTTAGGCAGGAGGACCTTTAGTCCTGGTTGGTAACACCAACCAGGATCAAAAGGCAGCCACGCGTCAGCAGCTCGCAGGCGCTGGGGTTTTTGTTTTTTTTTTAAATGGGGGGTTTAGGGGTTTCATATTGTGTTAGCTAGCTAATAGAGAGAACTGACCTTTCTTTCTCCGTGCTTGGTCGACGCTAGCTACTACATATAGAGAGAACTCGACGCTAGCTAGTAAGCAAATGAAGGAATCCATTAATAACACAAGATCGTCATGAACATATATAGAGAGAAGTGACCTCTCTTTCTCCGTGCTTGGTCGAACAATAAGTTTTCGTATATCTATCCGACGCTACTACATATATACAATATAACATCCCTGACATCATCAAGCGCCAAACTCCCATTGAATTTCTGTATGGTATTCTCCTTTTTCACGTATGACGTGGTCAAGAAAGAATCCCGCCAATTCCTCTTGAATTGCTCGTATGCGATCATGTGGTAGGAGTTCATCCCGCATCTGCCAGATCTAATTTAAAGAAGGGGGTCAATACATATATATGAATGAAACTCAACACAATTAATGGTAATAAAATAAAATTGTGAATATTGTTTACGTACTTCAAATTGTTTGTCAGACAAGAAGCCCCGCTCAGTGGTCGAGTCGCGAATGAACTCGCAAATGTAGTATCCACATAAATTATTCCCGGCTGCCTGCCACCAGCACTTTACGAGAATAGAGTTTAATCAAACTGATAATCAAGCATGATAATGGTGTTGATGAAACTAGAATCAATGAGAGATGCGCGGAACTAGCTAGTACTACTTACTTTGGGGTGTGTAAATCGCAGCTCGTTCTTCAGACCCGGAACCATTCCGGTGAACTGTTTCCAAACCCTGCCAGGCAAAGAAAATGATTACTTGATATCAGGAAATGAACGAAAGTTGCCGATAAGGTCCCGGTATTGATTGAACTTACTTCTGGAGCATTGCAGTCATGTCCGCATAATCCTTGGGATCTTTACGTCTCGAGTCTAAGACAGTTACTACTCCCCCGTCAAGCTTAATGGATAGCAGAATAAAGTGGAACCTGCGCACGCATAACTCATCAATTACAGTACTTAACCTCGAGTAAGCGAAACCGAATATGCACAAGACAGTAACACTCACTTGAAGTTGTAAGGAAAGAGTATTTCCCTTTTGTTTTGATGTCGAAGGAACGCTTTTAGCAAGTTTTCCTCGGTTTCTTTAACTCTGTTTTGTACCGACCATTCATTTACGGTATTTGGGCTAATGAACCCAATGTCATAGATTTGTCTTTTTGGGCATTCGACGATCTTCAATCTGCATAATATAGTGAGGATAATTATATATACATGCAATGAACGAGCTGAGCTAGAGACTTAATTACAGAAGTAATACTTACAAACAGTAGCAAGTCATGAGTTGTTTGTCGAGGGCCTCTTGATTGAATAACTGAAATAACTCCACAAATTCAACAGGCATCAGGTCGACTCCAATGAGGTCGTGCTCATCTTTAATTGTCACCATCAAACTATCGGACCCATTCTTCCTGCAGCTTTCCAAGTACCACTCATGCAATCTTCGCAGCATCGTTGTTAGAGGAGGATGATCAGGTTTGACGAGAGGCTTCCCGTGCTCGTATCTAAAGATCTCTACTACCTCAGCCGTTTCAAATTGTACATCATCGCCCACGTAATCACCAAGAGTGGTACCGGGCAGTAGCCCCGGATGATAAGCGATATCGCTAGACACCTTGAGCGGGGGGGCACGATTGCTTCTCCTGTTCGCCGAGCTGGGGAATTGTTTTCCCACTTCTTCGTCTTGAAGCACTGGCAGTACTTCCCGACCGCCACGCTTCATCATATGTCTTTTCAATACAGCGGTCATAGTTGGATTGCGGCGGAGGCGGTGGTGGTCGCTTAAAGGCATCCAGAGTGCGCTTCGCTTTCACCGGATCTATTGTTTCCTTCGGAGGTGGACGTTTCCGTTTAAAATGGGCCTGCACTTCGGCTTCCATGATGTCAGCGTTTTCCTTGTCAGTCCTCTCATATGGTAACTTTGGAGGAACCCTGAGGCTTGGACCAAATTTGAATTTCTTCCCGCCTTTTGTACTGCTAGCCGCTGGAGCGGCAGCGGCTCTCTTCCACTGTTGCTGAGGCGGCGGAGTCCGCTGACGCGCCGGAGGAGGTGGAGGAGGAGGCGGAGTCTGCTGACGCGCCGGAGACAGCTGCGGCGGCGGAGACGGCTGACGCGCCGGAGACAGCTGAGGCGGAGGAGGATTCTGCTGAGGGGCCTCCTCCGTTAGAGTCCGCTGAGGCGGCAGAGACGGATGACGCGCCGGAGACGACTCAGGCAGCGGAGATAGCACAGTTGGACTGTGAGGAGGAGTCTGCTGAGGATCCGGCTGAGTCTGCTGAGGCGGCGTCCAGATTGGAAGCTTGATGTTCTCCTTTCTCCATAGACAGGTACTCCTTAAGGCATTTTCCAGAAGATTATCCCCTTCACCTGTAGGGTAGTCAAGCTCCAGCCCCTCAAATCCCTTCATTATTTCATCCACTGTGACAATAGCATAGCCATGTGGAATCAGACGGCAATGGAAAGTTCCCTCAGCTCGAGGTAAAACAGAGCCGACCGCCGCCTTCAAGGTCAGGTTCTGGCATTTCTCCATTACCACACAATGTTCAGCCTCCGTGATACTATCCACGGGGTAGCGAGGAGCCGTGAAATCAGGCTGAACGAGCTCCGTGGAAGCCACGCTGCTTCTCCGCTGAGATGGTGGGGTAGCTTCTGGGGCAGTGTCGAAGGAAGGATCTTCGTGCCGCTGAGATGGTTGGCCGGTAGCTCGCTGACTCTCAAGTTCCTCTAGTTTCGCTAATCTTGCACTGAGCTTCTGCATTTCGCTTGCTTCCTCTTTCTTCTTTCTCTCTCGGCTTCTATAACCACCGCTGTCGGGAAACCCATGCACCCACGGAACGGAGCCTGATGTGCCTCGTGTTCGTCCAGGGTGTTCAGGATTCCCGAGGGCCTCTGTCAGCTCGTCCTTCTCTCTGTCGGGAATGAACGTCCCTTCCTGCGCTGCCTTGATTGCTGCCTCAAGCTTCTTGACGGGTATTGCAAGTTGAGCTTTCGTCCAAACACACTTCCCTGATTCTGGGTCCAAAGTTCCCCCAACCCCGAAGAACCAAGTCCTTGACCGATCTGGCCAGTGCAATGTCGCTGGTTGGACCCCTTTAGCAAGCAGGTCTTGCTCAGCTTTGTCCCACGTAGGCCGGGCTTTGTTGTAGCCACCTGACCCCGTAACATGGTGATACTGCTTCTTTGCAGCATTTTGCTTGTTTGTCGCTGACCTTTGCTTGCCCTTGTCCGATTTCTTGTAGGCCACAAATGCGGGCCAGTGATCTTTTATCTTCTCATATGGACCGGTGAATTCTGGAGTCTTGTCTTTCTCGACAAACTTTTTCTTCAAATCTTTCTTCCAGTTCTTGAATAGTTCTGCCATCTTCTTAAGAGCAAACGCCTTGACCTTATTCGGATCTGCCTCTAGCGGTAGGCTGAAATTTGTCATCAGCGAGGTCCAAAGATCATATTTCTGTCTATCCTGGACATAAGAAACTTCAGGGTCCTTCTTCTTATTCCATTCTTGGATGCTGATCGGGACGCTGTCCCTAACAATAACTCCGCACTGATGTATAAATGTGTCCCTGCTCCGCTTGGGAGCAATCGGTTGGCCATCTCGACCGACTTCTTCGATCGTGAACCTTTCATCCTGGCGCAACCTTTTCTTCGGGCCTCGTCTCCTTACGGAAGTTTGGCTCGATCCGGAGGGCTAATTAAAAGAAGAAAGAAGCGTTAATATATGTACATACAAAACAATTAATGCATCAAGTCAGCAGAGGCTTAATTAATATATGTATATATACCTCGCCGGACTTTGCAACAGTTAAGGCTCCCTCCTCCGTTCGGTCACCGAAGCCGTCATGATCTCCTTCCTCCTCCGTTCGGTCACCGGAGCCGTCATGATCTCCTTCCTCCTCCATTGGATCACCGGAGCCGTCATCCTCTCTTTCCTGACCATCGGTGTCGTTGAGAAACGACAAGGTGATATCACCTCCGTCGCGGATTATATCCCCCAACAACTCTTCTTTTTCTAAGTCTCTGTCCATAGTTTCTGCAAATATTACAACCATGAGAGATGGATTAGTGGCAAACATAGACCTAGCTAATCACAACAAGGAATCATATGCATATATGAGCAGTGGATTAGTCGCAAACATCATGCAAAGTTATCGGGGGTTATACTTTCGAGAGAGGATACTTTGCGGACCGCCTCTCTCATGCATGTCCGACGTCCCCCCTCATGTCGAAGTTATCGGGGTTATACTTTCAGGAGAGGGGACAGATGAACCGGAGGGGGTTAATTTTCATATATAAATTATTTTCATCGGAGTTACGGTTAATTTTCATATGTAGATTCGTCATATTTTTCTGATCGATTTTCATATATAAATTATTTTCATCGGAGTTACGGTTAATTTTCTACGAATTTCTAAAGTTTTACCAATATTTTCTATATACATCCATCCATACATACATACATACATATACATCTACATTATATATACACTAAGCATCTACATATACATCTACATTATATATACACTAAGCATCTACATAAACATAAACATAATTAATAAACATATACATGCCCACAAAAAAATATTCTATGAACAAAAAAAAATCATCATATGAACATTTTCTATATATATACATCCATCCATCCATACATACATACACATACATACATATATACATCCATACATCCATACATCCATACATACATACATATATCCATCCATACATACATGGACAAAAAAATGCTATATGAACAAAAAAAATTGTATGAACAAGGCGGCGGCGGCGGCTAAGCAGAGCAGAGCAGGGGTGGCGGCGGCGGCAGCGCAGGGGAAGGGGCCGGGGAGCTCACTGAGGGTTGGCGTCGGGGCAGGGAGCGGCCGCGGGCGTCGGGGCAGTGAGCGGCGGCCGGCGTCGGGGGCGGCGTCAGGGCAGGGACGGCGACGGGGAGCGGCGGAGCAGCCTGGCGGCGTCGTGCGTTTCGGCGTCGGGGAAGAGAATGGGGAGAAATTCTCTAAGTGCTGCTTATATAGTCACACCTTTGGTCCCGGTTGGTGGCACGAACCGGGACGAAAGGCCCCCCTTTCGTCCCAGTTCGTGCCACCAACCGGGACCAAAGGTGTATTTCGCTAGGCGAAAGGGCGGGAAGCCCAGACCATTGGTCCCGGTTGGTGGCTCGAACCGGGACGAAAGGGGGGCCTTTCGTCCCGGTTCGAGCCACCAACCGGGACGAAAGCGCTGTGCTGCCGCAGCCAAAAGTTTAGTCCCACCTCGCTAGTTGAGAGGGGCTCGGAGTGGTTTATAAGCGCTGCTGCCGCTGCCCTCTCGAGCTCCACTCTAATGTGGGCAGTACATGCCTATCTCACGCCCTGTTGGGCCTGCTAGCACTGCGGGCCTGCATCCTGGCCCATTTGTAGGGTTTCTAGTCGTATGCAGGCCGTGGTGGCTAGTAGGTGGGCCTTTTTTATTTTTTTGCATATGTTATGTTTTTAAATTTTTAATGTTATTTTTGCATATGTTATTTTTAGTTATATAATGTTAGTTGCATAAGTTTTATTTTTTATTGATTCTTTTTAGTTGATTCCTTTTGCTATTAGAGTTTTATAAAAAAAATTAGTTTTCTATTAAAGTTTGTAACAAAAAATACTATATGAAAATTCTTTTTACTATTAAAGTTTTTAACAAATAAATACTTTGATAATTTTAGTTAATATTATTTTGATTATTTTTAGTTGATTCTTTTTGCTATTGAAAATTATTATATTTAATTGATTCTTTTTAGTTCATTCTTTTTGCTATGTTATGTTTTTAAATTTGTAATGTTATTTTTTGCATATGTTATTTTTAGTTATATAATTTTAGTTGCATAAATTTTATATAATTTTAGTTGCATTAATTTTATATAATTTTAGTTGCATAAGTTTTATTTTTTATTGATTCTTTTTAGTTGATTCCTTTTGCTATTAGAGTTTTATAAAAGATTTTTAGTTTTCTATTAAAGTTTGTAACAAAAAATACTTTATGAAAATTCTTTTTACTATTAAAGTTTTTAACAAATAAATACTTTGATAATTTTAGTTAATATTATTTTGATTATTTTTAGTTGATTCTTTTTGCTATTGAAAAATATTATATTTAATTGATTCTTTTTAGTTCATTCTTTTTGCTATTAGAATTTTATGAAAGCTTTTTAGTTCATTCTTTTTGCTATTAGAGTTTTATAAAAGCTTTTTGATTCATTCTTTTTGCTATTAATTCATTCTTTGAGCTAAATGAACCTGAAATAGATGCACTTCGTATACAAAATGGACAATCTCTTTCGAAGTATCAGGGTTTCGGACGAAAACTCATATGTTACAAAGGCATTCCATTTTTTTTAACTTATTTCAACTCCAGACTTTTTGTGCGTTCAACATGCACCATTCAAAGCCACATCATCAATTTTCAACCCTTTCTGACTTCATTTGCTATTTTTCATGCATTTACTGATTTTTTTTAGCTAAATGACCCTGAAATTGAAAAGCAATACAAATGAAATCTGAAAAGGTTGAAAGTTGGCATGGTATCATCATTTCACCCACATAGCATGTGCTAAAAAGTTGAGAGGATTACGGGCAAAACTGGATGCACTTCGTGTACAAAATGGACAATCTCTTTCGAAGTATCACGGTTTCAGACGAAAACTCATATGTTACAAAAGGCATTTCATTTCTTGACATGTAACTGCAGTGATATTCTAGATCAAAGCCATCATCAGAATAGTTGTGGAGAGAAAGTCTTCACTTTTTCTTCGCGTGTGTCCCTTGCTTATTGCGCCGTAACCATGGATAATCTTCATCGTTTAACAGGGTGCTTGGGTCAGCCTTCACTTTGAAGGGAGGAATTTCATGAAACTTTTCATAATCTTCAGACATGTCTGTCTTGCCCTCCACTCCCACGATGTCTCTTTTCCCTGAAAGAACTATGTGGCGCTTTGGCTCATCGTATGATGTATTCGCTTCCTTATCTTTTCTTTTTCTCGGTTTGGTAGACATGTCCTTCACATAGAAAACCTGCGCCACATCATTGGCTAGGACGAATGGTTCGTCTGTGTACCCAAGATTGTTGAGATCCACTGTTGTCATTCCGTACTGCGGGTCTACCTGTACCCCGCCTCCTGATAGATTGACCCATTTGCACCGAAACAAATGGACCTTAAAATCATGTCCATAGTCAAGTTCCCATATGTCCACTATGTAACCATAATATGTGTCATTTCCCCTGTTGGTTGCTGCATCAAAGCGAACACCACTGTTTTGGTTGGTGCTCTTTTGATCTTGGGCGATCGTGTAAAATGTATTCCCATTTATCTCGTACCCTTGGTAAGTCAATACAGTCGAAGATGGCCCCCTGGCCAACGAGTACAACTCATCTCCAACAATGTTGTTACCCATGAGATGTGTTTGCAACCAACTGCCGAAAGTCCTGATGTGTTCACATATAATCCAGTCGTCAGACTGCTCCGGGTGTTTGGAGCGCAGAAAATTCTTGTGTTCATTAACATACGGGGTCACCAAGGTAGAATTCTGTAGAACTGTGTAGTGTGCTTGAGCCCAAGAATGCCCGTCCCTACATATTATTGCATCCGCTCCTAGCGTGCCTTTTCCAGTCAGTCTCCCCTCATACCGTGATTGAGGGAGACCAATCGGCTTAAGGTCAGGAATAAAGTCAACACAAAACCCAATGACCTCCTCTGTTTGATGGCACATGGAGATGCTTCCTTCTGGCCTAGCACGGTTACGAACATATTTCTTTAAGACTCCCATGAACCTCTCAAAGGGGAACATATTGTGTAGAAATACAGGACCCAGAATGGCAATCTCGTCGACTAGATGAACTAGGACGTGCGTCATGATATTGAAGAAGGATGGTGGGAACACCAGCTCGAAACTGACAAGACATTGCACCAAATCATTCTTTAAACTTGGTAGGATATCTGGATCGATTACCTTCTGAGAGATTGCATTGAGGAATGCACATAGCTTCACAATGGCTAATCGAACGTTTTCCGATAGAAGCCCCCTCAATGCAACCGGAAGCAGTTGCGTCATAATCACGTGGCATTCATGAGACTTTAGGTTCTGGAACTTTTTCTCTACCATATTTATTATTCCCTTTATATTCGACGAGAAGCCAGACGGGACCTTCATACTGAGTAGGCATTCGAAGAAGATTTCCTTCTCTTCTTTGGTAAGAGCGTAGCTAGCAGGACCTTCATACTGCTTTGGATGCATGCCGTCTTTTTCGTGCACACGTTGCTGATCCTCCCGTGCCTCCGGTGTATCTTTTGTCTTCCCATACACGCCCAAGAAGCCTAGCAGGTTCACGCAAAGATTCTTCGTCATGTGCATCACGTCGATTGCAGAGCGGACCTCTAGGTCTTTCCAATAGGGTAGGTCCCAAAATATAGATTTCTTCTTCCACATGGGTGCGCGTCCCTCAGCGTCATTCGGAACAGATTGTCCGCCAGGACCCTTTCCAAAGATTACTTGTAAATCCTTGACCATATCAAGTATGTGATCACCAGTACGGAGGGCGGGCTTCTTCCGGTGATCTGCCTCACCTTTGAAATGCTTGCCTTTCTTTCGACATTGATGGTTGGTCGGAAGAAATCGACGATGTCCCAGGTACACATTCTTCCTTCATTTCTACAAATATATACTTTCGGTGTCATCTAAACAGTGCGTGCATGCGTGGTATCCCTTGTTTGTCTGTCCTGAAAGGTTACTCAGAGCAGGCCAATCATTGATGGTTACAAACAGCAACGCATGTAGGTCAAATTCCTGCTGTTTGTGCTCATCCCACACACGTACACCTTTTCCATTCCACAGCTGTAAAAGTTCTTCAACTAATGGCCTTAGGTACACATCAATGTCGTTGCCGGGTTGCTTAGGGCCTTGGATGAGCACTGGCATCATAATGAACTTCCGCTTCATGCACAACCAAGGAGGAAGGTTATAGATACATAGAGTCATGGGCCAGGTGCTATGATTGCTGCTCTGCTCCCCAAAAGGATTAATGCCATCTGCGCTTAACCCAAACCATACGTTCCTTGCGTCACCTGCAAAGTCCCCCCACCTTCTCTCGATTTTTCTCCACTGCGACCCGTCGGCGGGTGCTCTCAACTTCCCGCCTTTCTTACGGTCTTCTTTGTGCCATCGCATCAACTTGGCATGCTCTTTGTTTCTGAACAGACGTTTCAACTGTGGTATTATAGGAGCATACGACATCACCTTGGCAGGAACCCTCTTCCTGGGGCGCTCGCCCTCAACATCACCAGGGTCATCTCGTCTGATCTTATACCGCAATGCACCGCATACCGGGCATGCGTTCAAATCCTCGTACTCACCGCGGTAGAGGATGCAGTCATTAGGGCATGCATGTATCTTCTGCACCTCCAATCCAAGAGGGCATAGAACCTTCTTTGCTTCGTACGTACTGTCGGGCAATTCGTTATCCTTTGGAAGCTTCTTCTTCATTATTTTCAGTAGCTTCCCAAATCCGTTGTCAGATACACCATTGTCTGCCTTCCATTGCAGCAATTCCAGTGTGGTACCGATCTTTCTGTTGTCATCTTCGCAATTTGGGTACAACCCTTTTTTGTGATCCTCTAACATGCGATCGAACTTCAACTTCTCCCTTTCACTTTGGCATTGTCTCTTTGCATCAACAATGACCCGGCGAAGATCATCATCGGGCACATCGTCTGGTTCCTCTTGATCTTCAGCTTCCCCCGTTGCAGTATCACCGTATTCAGGGGGATAGTTGTCATCATCCTCTTCTTCTTCGTTGTCTTCCATCATAACCCCTCTTTCTCTGTGCTTGGTCCAAACATTATAGTGTGGCATGAAACCCTTCTCAAGCAGGTGGACGTGAAGGGTTTTCAAGTTAGAGTAATCCTTCGTATTCTCACAGACAGGGCATGGACAATACATAAAACCATTGTGCTTGTTTGCCTCAGCCACTTCGAGAAATTTATGCAGGCCCTCAAGATACTCGGAGGTGCGTCGGTCACCGTACATCCATTGCCGGTTCATCTGCGTGCATTATATAATTAAGTGTATAAAAAACCATTACAGAACATCATGAATAGAGAAGTGACCAAATTAATACATGTTCATCATCACATTAAAACCAAAGTACAGTAGTGACCAAATGTTATTACTGAAAAAATAAATACATAAAGTTCATACATATATAGTTCTCATAGAACAAAATATAGCTCTCTAGAGCATCTAATTAAAACATACATTGAAACTATGAAAAACATTTAAATGCAACAACAAATGCGATCATAATCGCAACTAAGGTAACAATTGATCCAACGGCATAATGATACCAAGCCTCATTATGAATGGCATATTTTCTAATCTTTCTAATCTTCAAGCGCATTGCATCCATCTTGATCTTGTGATCATCGACGACATCGGCAACATGCAACTCCAATTCCATCTTCTCCTCCCCAATTCTTTTCAATTTTTTCTTCAAGTAATTGTTTTCTTTTTCAACTAAATTTAACCTCTCGACAAGAGGGTCGGTTGGAATTTCCGGTTCACATACCTCCTAGATAAAAACATCTATGTCACGTTGGTCAGCATAATTGTCATAAACACTAAATGAAACAAATAGTAATAAAACATAATATACCACATCCGAATCATAGACAGGACGAGGGCCGACGGGGGTGGATACCAAAGTCATGGCACTATATAATAACAAACAATAATAAAAGTAAGAAAATTATACAAGTATCTATCTAAATCATACAAGTAAGAATTTTTTTTTCTTTTAAAAAGAATATAAGAACAAGAGGCTCACCATGGTGGTGCCGGCGACGAGATCGGCGCGGGCGATCGACGGTGGTGAGGACGGGGACGGGGACAATGGTGCACCGCCAAACCTAGACAAATCTTGGGAAAAATGGAGCTTGGAGGTCGAGCTTGTAGAGGAGAAAGCTTAAGTGTGACTCGGGCATTTCATCGAACACCTCATGTGCATAGGAGGTGAGAGCAGAGCAGCACACACCTCCCACACCGGCCGGCCAAAAAACAGAGGAGTGAGCGGGCAGGGGAGAGCATATATATAGGCATCTCTTTAGTCCCGGTTCGTGGCTAGAACCGGGACAGAAGACACACATTTAGTCTCGGTTCCAGCCACCAACCGGGACTAAAGGGGCTGCGCCAGGAGCGAGGCCCTTTAGTCCCGGTTCGTGTCTGGAACCGGGACCAAAGGGGTCAGACGAACCGGGACTGGTGCCTGCCGTGGCCCGGCCGGCGCCCTGGCCTCACGAACCGGGACTGATGCACCCATTGGTCCCGGTTCGTAACAGAACCGGGACTAATGCTCTTATCTGGCCTGGACCAAAGCCATGTTTTCTACTAGTGTATACACTAGATGCAACGACAAACTGGTGGCCAGGTGTTCGATTTTCTGTTTGTCAACTTTTCACTTGGGTGACCGACATATACCCATACAAGTAACACAATTTTGCGTTATCACCAGGTTTATTCCCTTGGTTCCTAGCTTGTAGTTTTTTATTGGAGAAGTTCTCAGCTTATAGTTTTGTTGGCTGTGTGCAGCCTTGATACAAAGAGTGGAGGACTTGAACACTTTGTAGTTCTATCAGCTTGATATTTTTCAAAATTAATAATAAAAGGAAGTTATTTTTCAAATGGAAATGTCACACTGGTGATTTCAAAAAGAAAGAAAGAGGAAATATCAGTGTCCTGGGAAAGAGGAAATAATGTCACTACACAAATTAATGTCACTATACCAGTAGCGCCAAATATATGCTAGGACAAAAGCATATATACAGTTGATGCAACGACAACATTGGCAACACGATCTAGGACGAAGATTACATGGATCACCAAAATCTGTGGCCCGCGGTCGTACGCCGACTGGTGTGGTGCCACGAGACCTGTCCCCCAAGGTTAGCAACTAGACAGACACATGCATCCTAGCTAACATGTATAAGTTATTATTATTACTATACTAAAGTGAGAAGGCTTTGGTTTTTCCTGTTTTTTGACTTTTTTTTAACCGTCCCTGGTATTTACCGCTGAAGGCCAGCAAAATATCTTGGGCTGGGTCCATTACACACAGGCAATCGCAATCTCTTCTTCATTCTTCTAGAGTCAACGAGAGAAAATAGAGACGAAGTGGGAGCAGTCATTGCCTCCTCCACCGGTTCACCCTTCGCTGGCCCCGCCGTCCGTCGTTCCTCGCCACTAGCCATCGCTCCTCCTCGCCCCCTTCCGCCTCCACCCTCCTCTCCCCCTTCCTATTCCACCTACCATCCATTAAAGGAGGCCCACAAGAATAAACCCTAGGCTGCTGCCACACGGTGGTGAATGGCAGAGGCCGAAGGCGTGCGGCCATGACGGCGGTGCGGGTTGAACCTCCCCCATGACACGGATTCTTCTCCCTCCATGGACGACCAGGTGAGGTTCTTTCCATCACTTTTTTTCTCCCTTCTCGATCTCTCTCCATGTTTCTCTCTCAGTGCACCTTTCCTATTGTTCTTGGTCCATGCGTTCTATTTTTCTCAATTTAATCCACTCCAACTCCATATGATCCACAACTAACAAGCAATGCCATGTTTGTAGTGCTTAAATCCGGTTCTTACTTTTGGTGGGTGCAAAAATAGATATCCCTACTGATATATATGAATGAATCATATTTACATGTTCAGTTTTTCAGATTTGTTGTAGCCGATGGATAGAAACTGGAAGCATCACATCCGCTCTGTTGATGTCCTTTCACAGCAGCTCGCTGTTTGGAGAGATGGATGGTTTCGATCTTTTTGGAAGGAACTATGGCGATGACGGGAGAGAAAATCAGGTGACAGAAAATGCACCCAAACTGAATTAACATTCGTACATGGCCAAATAAACATAGGCCAAATGGTCAAAATCTGATACTAATTTCTTTTATTAGGCATTTAGAAATCAACTACATAGCCAAGCGTTTCCATGTTTTACAGATACACACATACACAATGTGTATCTAAAATAAGTAATCAAACATCTCAACATTGAAGATTGCAGAGAGGCATCAATAGTATATATAACTAAGAAGTTGCATCAATTGAAGGAGACACTGGGAGGTTTTCTTGAAAGTAACACACAATGTTTGATACTGAAATTATTCATGAACCTTCTTCCTGTGATTTTCTATTTTAAGGACATGTTTCAATATATTGTTAACAAGGAGGAAGAGGATGGTTTAAATTAGTCAGGTAAAGAGCTGGGCATGTTCCAATCTGAGGTCAAAGAAGGAAAGTATATTTCTAGGGGTGCTAATGATGACTTGGATGTTTTTGATTAGTATTACAGTGATAGTAATCAGTCATAAAGGTGTAGGGTGTTATGATTCTGCTAATACAGAGAGGTAAGCATGTGTTCTGTGTGATTTTATTTTATTTTTGCTCGCAGAATTACCCGAGTTCTCAATGCAAATAGTACAATTAGGTTGAATACAAGTTCATTTCACTTGTGCTTCTACAATGTATATGGAACCAGAATGTTAGAATAGTGTTGAGCAACCCTGTATTCACTCTTTGATAGCCAGGTTGCTAACCATATATTGCAATCTGAAGGTACTAAATTCGGGAGTACCACTGATATCTTACATTACATCAACTCTTTTGATGCAGATTACCAAAACCATATATACTCCATTGTTCTGTACTATGCAAGTTTGGCTCAAGTTTAGCTTCAGATGCCGAGATAGTTGACATGCTCAACAATTCTAGCATCTTTGCTTAGTGTATTTTTCTTATTGTTTTCTAACTGATATATATTCGTTGCAGGAATGGAAAGGGTAATCTAAATTGGTTTCCACAACAAAGTCACTGTTTTATGTGCTTTTTTTCCCTTGAGGTTCCGAGCACTTCCCTATCTTGCAAAAAGACTGTATAATCTTGCGTATGTATCTTTGTTGTCGACCAAATAGGCGGATACATGTATGTACGGGCTCGAATTGCAAATCAGCATTGCACTTGGAAGGTTTAGTTTTAACACATCTTCAGAATTATGACATTTTTATGTGTTCTAGCATTTGGGTGGATTCCTTACATTCTTAGCCACAGGAGTCCTATAATATACTGTTATGTAATCACATCCCGGTTTGCCGGGACTTGAAATTTTTTATGCTGTGAACTGTACTTGCTTCCAAAAAGTATTGTGTTCTTGCTTATCTTTCATTGGCCAGTTAGTTCAAACCAACTGTGCAATGTCTTAGGTTAGCTTGAAATTACATCTCTTCATCTATATGATAATTATAACACTACCTATATGTTCTGATAGATTTCATGTACATAAACAAAAATTATAGTTAGCTTATAAACTATTCAGAGTTGCTTTTAACCATTCTTCTTCGATCCTTATTCTGTGTAGCACAACTAGGATGACTATGTGCTCGATTTTCCACTGGCACGATGCGTTCTAAATTTCTAATACATAGCTCATGCACGTGTTTTATGTTTCGACTCTTCTTTAGAACCTCGCCAGGACCTGTATCCCTATGTGTACTTTACGTTTCCTTCTATCTACCAGTTCAGTTTATGTATCTATGCAAAATAAATAAACGTATAAACGTGGCTGTTTGGCCAAGAATGCAAAAAAAGAAAAGAAATGCAGGCCAGTACAATACCACTGGAAAATACATCAGACCATTCACTAAACAAAAATTGGTCAGTGAACCAACTCTTTCGCTGCACTTCAGGTACCAATTCTTCAACTCACAAACACCATAAAATCAGACGGGCGCGGCGTGCGCCGCGTCTCTTTAATTTGGCGCTAGTACATACTCAAGTCCCTACCAATTAGAGCCTGTCCTACCATGAAAACTCACATATGTACCTTGCTGTTATGTTGGCTTCGTAAGAGCATCTACAGCCGGGCGCCTTAAACCCGCCTCATACGCCCGGTCGCTGACTGGTCATGAAATTTCGACCCAGCCGGGCGCCTCAAACGCCCGGCTGACCAGCACCCCCATATCCAGCCCAAATATGGGGCGGATATGGGGGCGCCCGGGCACGCCCGCCACGTCGGCCTGGCCCGCGCTGGCCCGCCTCAACCCCACATATATTCCTCCCGATCCAGTCGCCGGACCAAACCCTAGCCACTACACTCCACTCCCCTTCGCCACCAAAGCTCACCTGCACCGATCTTCGGCCATCTCCGGCAAGGCGGGCAGCAGATCCGAGTCCTTCACCTCCAGATCCGTCGACCCCAGGCTCATCCCACGCGGCCCCGAGGAGGAGATGGTCGTCCGGCTTGCGCTCCGCGCTCCCGAGACGAGGCCCGTGCGACGCAGCGCGCGGACTCCTTCCGTCGGGAATCCATCGCGTACGCCCAAATGGCGCATGGATCCGGCGCTCGGGGTGCCGTCGTTGCCTCACCGGAGGCGGTGCGGTCCGCCTGGCGTCCGAACGCGGTGGCGGACGCGCAACCCCTCCGTTGGCGCGCGGAGCAGCAGGACGCGACATGGTTGTCGTCCGACGCAAACATGACGCGGCGTTCCCGGCGCGCGAGGGAGCGGGCGCGGTAGGAGGCGACAGCCCTCGCGGCGGTGGACGTCGGCGAGGCGGAGTCGCATTCTCCGGCGCCCCGTATGGTGTAGTCCGGGTGCCGCAACCGCGTCGTGGTGGATGTCGGCTCGTCTCAGGACGGATCCATCATCGACCTGACGTCCACCGGCACCGTCCGGGTTACCGGCTCCGACGAGGAAGAGTAGGGCATAGGAGACGGCGGCGCCTTGAGTCCCGTGAGCCCGCTCGTGTCCCATGCCCTACTCTACCTTGCCGGCGACCGGACCAACACTCTGGGGAGCGCATCCGGCCGCCGGACATGGCCACAGCGAAAGCGGGCGAGCTTCGCTTAAATTAGGTTTCACGTTGCATGTAATAATATGAATTTGAGATTTCTAATTTGAGGTATGCGGATGTGGAATGCATTTATTTGAGGCGTGACCGGTTAGTGTCCACGGGCGTTTGAGGGACCGGATTTGTAAAGTCCGGCTCTGGATGCTCTAAGCGCATGCCAGAAATGTAGTGCTCCTTGGCCTGTAACGAGGTGTGGGTTACCGGCTGTTGCAGGTTGATTGCATGTGGAAGCAACACGTGCCCCAAACCAAACATGGTGCTTGCTGTGTGGTAGCACCTCACCGGATCGGCTGCAGCTACAATGAGTGGCGCTTGGACCCGGCCATGGGTTGGGACTCGTTGTATATGGCTAAGGTTTTTGTGTTTGTGGCACCATATGCCATCAATTATTAATGATCCCTTGGAAATTGAACTAAGATATATTTTTATTTTTTGATATGTTGGAACTAAGAGCAAGGTTAATAATATAGCCAACTGCTGGCTATAAGATGTTGCCATATCATTTATAGCCAACACATATAGTCACTTATACAATAAGGTTAGCTATAAGGTTGGCTATAAGATTAGTACTTTCTCTCATCTTCTCTTTCTCTTTTTCTTCACATTTATTGCATCGGCCTAGAAGCACAGGAAAATAATCTTATGCGACCCGGGTCGTACACCCAGATCGTGAGACCCTCTTCAGCGGAGGACACCTGGCAAAAATAAATCTCAACGTAGCCTGCCAATTAATAAGCCTCTAATTCCGGTAAAAAAAAATGCTAATGCCGTTCCTACTCCAACATCCAGCCGCCACATCTATCAAATCCCGATCCCCTTTCTTCTCCGGTGTTCACGCTTGCTCGTCGCTGCCCCAGACGCCGCAAGCTCAAAAAAGTCCTCGATCCCTTTTCCTTCTCCGGCGTCCATTCTCGCTCGTCACCGCCGCCGGAAGCTCGCTTCGTTGCGGAAGCACCAGAGCTCTTCCCTGCTGCTCTCCCATCCATCCTCAACCAGGCTCCTCGGCGCCCCGGTAGCCACCGGCACTCCGTCCATGGCCACCTCCTCAGCTCGGCTCCGCCGAATGTGTCCCAGCTACACGACATTGACCTGCTGGCTGAATTTTTGCAAAGTACGGTGCCGCGAGCCGGGTCGCCAATGGGATAGAGCGCGCCGATCTGGGGGTGCTCTGCTTGGTGTCGAGGAGCTCACCGGCGACGACGCGGGGCATTTCATGCCGGCGGCTGGAATTTGGGGCGTTCGAGAGATTAAATCGTGTTTTGCAAACGGGAAAGTGGGGAAGGAGATGGCTTTGCTTCGAGATTCGTATCGCCACGTGTCGCACTCCAGAGAGGGTCTCACGAGCAGCTTTGTACGACCCACGTCTTATAGGATTATTTTCCAGAAGCACACATATAACTAGGCTCTTGCATGAGAGCTCACTCCTCTTACTTTTTCATGCCTCTCTCCTTCACATAGGTAAAATTGCTATTGTACTTGCTCTAAGATTGAAGCGGGTATTTTAGAAGAAGCTTGTAGTTGTAGGAGCCATTGCCAGATCGCTGCAACACAAAACAAAGAACGTGCATAGTAGCTAGCCAGTTATCGTTCATGGCAGGGGAAAGGAACACGGCACATGCCGATAGCCTCATACGGTAACAGTGTAACTAGTCGACGATGGCTGCGGACTGGTTTTACCATGCGCGGTAGCTGGCTCACGTACGAGGCCTACGTTCCAGCCAGAGATATGCATCTGGCAACGCACACTTCTGACTGACCGGGCTGCAGACCGCAGCAATGCATGCATGCAACTCAGTCCACACCATGCACCAACACCAACTGAGTAGATGGCAGCGCCACATGCATGGTACATGTAAATGCACGAGGTCCCGTCCGTACTGCACCAACTTATTGAGCAGCCCGAACACCGGTGGCTCGTCGACCCCGTCCCATGCTCTCGTGACAGATCAGAGGGCATCAGTGGCGGAGCTTGACCAAGTTTTTTGGAGGCCAAATAGAGTATATGAGCTAGTGGGGGGCCAACACATAAAATTTCATCATCTAAGCTCTCTCTCTAAAATGCACTAGGCTCCGCCGTTGGCAGGCATAGTGATGGCGCGCAGCAGTAGCTAGAAACAGCTGCCACTCGAAACAAAACAGCTACCACTCGAAACAACCTTTCGTCCAACTTTATATATAAACTCTAAATGACCAAACTGACACAAGGTGGTGAGGAATTTCCCAAACAAGCGAGTCGAAAGAAAAAACGACAAACAAAAAAACGACAAACAAGCGGACGGCAAGAACGCCACCAACCGAAAACTGGGCATGAAAACAAGAGTTCTTCCCCCTATGTTGGGTCCCCGGACTATCTACACCCCTTGTTTAATTGAGATGTGAGCTAAATTGTTCATTCTTTTCTGATAAGAGGAAGTTCTTGGTCACCGATTTCATTCACATGAAACTGTTGAATTTTCTGTAGTAAGCCCCGTCAATTATTTACATCATACTGATAAGAGGAAGCCCTTTCTTGTTCCAATAAACCGTTTCCATTTACACAAAACACCTCACTTTTCATGCATATTTACATCATTCTGATTCATTTTGCTTTTTACGCGGGTCGTTGCAATCCTCCATATCACCCGTCAATCAATCATTGTCCACTTGTGATAATTGCGATCAAAGATCACAAATGTGGTTCTTGTAACTACAATAAGGTTATTTGGATTGTAAAGAGGACAAAAAGGTGTTCATGATGGTGTGGTGGCTATATACTTATTGTAGATGCTGGGACATAAAGATAGACGCGTCCACTGGGTTGGTTAGAGTTAATAATGACTTTAATTCCATTGCATCTAAAGATCATAGTTACCTTGAACTATCCTAATTTTCAAACGATGTTAGCCCTTTGATTTTTATCACGAGGAACAAGCATGTTCCTATATAGGAGAAGTACCAAATTTAGGATCAAGAACAAAAGTATCTTTCAATTTTTTTATCCTTAATTAATTTAGTCAGGCCATCTATCCCACCTAAATCATCATAAGCTAAGAATTCTGTAGTGAATTCCTCATCAAGTTCTGTAGGTGTAGTAGGCAAACCAAATTTATATCTTTCAAAAGTCGTGACAGGTGAAGAAGATTTTTAGCATTTTCCTTTCTTTTAGCTTTAGCAATATGAGCATCTAAAAGATCTCCAAGTGGAACAGAAGTATCAAGCATATTAGAAGCATCATCATAGCTTTCATCAACAACACAAGCAGTATCAACTATTTGTGACATAGTAGAGCGTGAAGTATGTGGATGTGAAGGTGGTGGTGTCACAAGTTGACTCAAAACAGTAGGTGAATCAACACTAGAACTAGTAAATAAGTCTGTACCTTGTCTTGTCTTGGATGGAATGATCTTTGGTTTGGGATCTTTGGTTTTCCCATGATGGATAAGAAATTCAGCAAACAGACAACTCTTCAAGTGAACTTCAAAATAGAGCTATGCTCCCCGGGAACGGTGTCAGAAAATAGTCTTGATAACCCACAAGTGTAGGGGATTGCAATAGTTTTCGAGGGAAGTATTACAACCCAATTTGTTTGATTCGACAAATTGGGGGGCCAAAGAATAATTATAAGCCTTAGCAGTTGAGTTGTCAATTTAACCACACTTAGAAAAGAATAGTTGCTTGACAGAATTTATTACTAGCAAATGTGTTGGAGTGAATGAGTTGTGATTGCAGAGTAGTAATAAAGACAACAATTCCCATCAGTCGCCAAGAGTAACACAAAGAGCGACAAGTATGAAAAGCGTAGGCATGGCAGTGGATAATGGACATTGCATGGATGGAATCAAATATGTAATAGCCGTAGCACAAGGTGACAACAAACTAGACCCAATTCATCAAACATATGTAGGCATGTATTCTGTATGTAATTGTACGTGCTTCCAATAAGAACATGGAGAACATCTTTGGTCCTACCCTCCGTTTTAGCATGATCCTAATGGAAATTAAGGGTAATTAAGGCACTCCTTTCACAAAGGACCAGAGCAAAGCATTAACAAGCTAACACAAGTAATCCTCAAATCATAGTCATCCCCGTCCATACCCTTATTATTGTCCTTCAAGGTCTAGGGTTCAGAACCATAACATGTGCATATAACTTATAGATAAGAATCAAAACACATACATATTCATGGAAACATAAATAGTCCAAATCTGAAATCATCACCACTAGCACCATCTCCATCATCCATCTCCAACCCTAGACTTCAATCTATGAACTATTCTTTCGTATTAGTTGTTTTGATCACTTCTTGGTGTTAATTGCTGCTTATTAGTTGATTCTTAGTGATCTATTGGTAAAATATTTATGTGTTTAGATTGTTTATCATATCATTACACCAATCATGATTTATATGATTTCTCGTGAGTAGTCTGTTTATATTCTTGAGGACTTGGGAGGAACCTTATTGCTAGTAACCATGGGAAGTTGAATAAAGTTCAATTTTTTGATATTATGTTGTGTTGATATTCTCTAGTAGTGATCTATGAACATCGACTGCATATCACTTCACATTTATAGGCCTTGAGGGGAACATTGTGTTATAAGTTTGCTTAGGATAGATAGCCGGAGTGACATATATTACCGTGTCCTGAGTTTGCAAAGTTATTGCATAAGGAGTATTGGGGACCCCAAAGTTAAATGCTATGGTTAGATGTTATTTTAATTCTTATTTTGTATTTGCGGATGCTTGCATGCAGAGTATATTCATAAGTATGTATTTTTTTCAAGTAATAACAATACATAAGTTTAGGCTCTACCACACAACACTTATCAATGCAATGAAAGTTAATGTCAATGGAACTAGGTGAAAACAACTAGGTGAAATTCCCTCCGTCCTCGAGTATGGTTTGATCCGTATAAGTAAAATCACCGGCTTGTCCTTAGCACAATTAATGATTAAGCCACTTGCTTCACCATTACATTTTTATAATTATTCTTGCGTTCAAACAACCATACGAACAATCTTTGCAGCTTTTGCAGTGATTCCTTACTAGTTTCCATCAACCAATCCCTTTTGCTCCTCGTTGTGTTTGACACCCTTACTTATCAAAAGGGCTATAATAGATCCCCTACACTTGTGGGTTTAAGCAACAAGCCTCTTCCAATTATTCCCTCGATTATATAATTTGATTTTTTTTTTGTCAAAATTTTACTGTTGCTATAGTGTTTGCCAAGATTTTGATTGTATTACATTCCATAAATGTTTATATGGGGAAACTTTGAGTATGTGGAATGACTTACTGGACATGTATAGTTAGGTCTCCTTTACTAATGAACCTGGCAATGTTAAATGCTTGTTAACTATGTCATGTTATTTTTCTGTTAAATCTCTCTAGCATTATATTATTGCAAAGAATGTTGTATTTTCCTTTAATTTACTTTGGAGGATGAAGATGCCTTTAAAAGTGAAAGCATTTGTATGATTAGTGATCAAAGGTAGGACCCTAACCAATGATAATCTAAGTAAGAAAGGGTGGATGGGGAATAAACACTGTAATTATATGTCACTTAAGAAAGTATAGATCATCTATTTTTTGTTTCCTCCTTTCTAGATTTCTTTGGAATGTGGGGTGTTTGATAACCCAAGAACACCCATGTCTTTTTTAGATTTGGGTCAAAATTGGTTGTCTTCTTAGATTGGTAAAGATAGAACTGCAGTGTCTGATTGGACTTGCAACTTTAATTTGGACCATTTGGACCATCCGAGTCACTCCACAACTCCACGGCACGACCGTACGTTCTTTTGTCGCATACTAGTACTACTTTAGCACATCGTACGGAGTGTCTCCTGGAATCACATGGGTGCAGTAACATAAGGAGAAACGGTTGAAACTACTTTACCATATTAAGCAGCAGGAGGTGTACTTGTTTGGTCCATCCATTAGGGTGCGTCCATGAGCTCGTGACGCCAAAAAAAAATACTACGTACTACAGTAGTAAAAAATACTCCCTCCATTTCATAATGTAGTGCCTATAGATTTTTTTTAAAGTCAAATATTACAAACTTTGACCATACTTATAGAGAAAAATAGATACATCTAGAATACCAAATGCACATCATTGGATACATCATGAGTTATATTTTCATAATATACATGTTTGGTATTGTAGATGTAGAAAGTTTTCTCTATAAACTTGGTCAAAGTTGACATAGTTTGACTTTCAGAAAAATCTATATGCACTACATTGTGGAATGAAGGGAGAACCACTGTACATCAAGCGACGGAAAATATTGTAATTTTCAATGGATTTCCTCTCTGTCAACCGTTAGATAAAAAAAAATTCAGTTGTCCGAGGAATAGCAAAACCGGACAAAAAGAAGAACGGGGAAGCAACAGGTACACTGATATTATTACGATCGAGCCGTTATTACATGCGGTACGGATTGATGTACGAGGAATATTATTTTTATTAACGGGTGAAACCACAATGCCAGCTGCTGCCTACAATATGACGCAGGAACACAGATGTACAGAGAGCAGCCGATACCAAGTTCGATCGCCGACAAGGACGTTTTGTTCTTTCTCAAAAAAAAAAAAAAAAAAGACGATTTGTTCTTGAATGTTTCCATCGACGACACCTGCATGGAGATTAATCACAAAGTTGGTTAATTAAGCTAGGTTGGATGATCTAATTAATTATAGCAATCAACAAAGAGATCGATAAGAGCGAGTAGTACATGAACTGATAAGTGTCACCTGTGCAATATGAATGGCAGCAGCCGGCCGGGCGACGCTAGCTAAGCTAGAGGTGCAGCTCGAGGTCCAGCGCCTCGCCGGCGCCGCTAGCGAAAGAGGCCCTTGACCGGTCCAAGCCGTTGCGGCCAGTGGACGGGTCCAGGAGCGGCGCGTGCTCCGCGAAGCGTGGGGCGCGGCCGCCTCCCCACCTCTCTGGCCTGCAGGCATCATCGGTGCCTGGAGCCACCGCGGCGCCACCGCCGTGGGAGGCGATGTAAGTGCGCATGGACCAGCCGGCAGCAGAATCGACCGACGGCCCAGTGGCGGCACCTCCCAACGGGCTGTCGTTGTTGTAGGGGTCGCCGAGGACTCCGGCGAGGCGGTCCTTGCGGTGCGCGTTCTGGTGGCCACCGAGCGCCTGAGACTTGAGGAACGTCTTGTCGCAGAAGAGGCACTGGAACAGCCGCACCGCCTTGCCGTCCACGCACACCGTCTGCGCTTGCTCGTCGTAGCGGTCTAGCCTTCTGCCCGCTGGCGTCAACGCCAGCAATAGGTCGTCCTCCGCCGCCGCCGCTTGTGCATGGAACCACGTCGACGTGGCCCTCTCCATCGAGGTTTATAATATTATTTATGCCATGGTAGCTACTGCTGCTAGGATTGGTTGCTGCTGCTGCTGGTAGGATTGGTAGCAGCAACGATCCTATATATGGACACTCGATGGGATTCGATGGGTATACCACTGCTAAATCTTCGCAAGTGAGAAAACAGGGAGGTTCTACAGTAGCGCGGAGTGCAGATATTAAAGTCAAGCGAGTCACCGGACCCCGGAGAGCAGCTCATTGTGGAGGAAGTGCTTGAAAGAAAATTCCAAACAACCGGTGCAGTACATGTGGGTCCTACAATTTTTTCTCGAATACGCACGAGCGTGCGTATCATTCATTAAAGAAGGAGGGGAAAGACTCCCCGATGTGGGTCCTACAATTATGCAAAATTGCATCTAGGATTTTCTAACTTTCTATTTGGACGAATCTGATCCCCTAACTCAGAGTTTGTTGTCCACCGAAAAATAATTCAGAGTTTGTTGCTTTCCAATTTAGCAACACAAAAAAATTAAAAAAAATTAGCAACACAAAACAATTCAGAGTTTGTTCTTCCTCAACATAGTTTTTTTTAACCATGAACTTAGAAAAATTGTTCTACGGTATATATTACAATTAAAAAGTACTCTCTCCGATCCATATTAATTGTCGCTGCTTTAGTACAATTTTGTAATAAAGTTGTACTAAAGGAGCGACAATTAATTTGGATCAGAGGGAGTAACAAATATGTACAAAGAGTAACAAAAAGCTCAAAATGAACCAAAGTTAACCAACACAAGTTCTAGGAAAGCCTAAAATGTTCATGGCAGCTTAAGTAAGATACTGATCAATCCAGTTAAGGAAGGTCTCTTGATTCTTTCTCTTGATTCTATGCTTGACCAGTAAGAGGTCATTCCTGAGTAGTCTCTTCCATGAGAAGATGGAAGGGGTCTCAGCTTTGAAAATCTTAGAGTTTCTCTGCATCCCGATACTCCAGCAAGCCATGATAACAATTTCCATGGCAAATTTAGGTGGAAGTTCTTGCAATAGGATCATGATCTCATCCATAGTTGACATGCCTCTGTTCCTGTTGTTAATCAAGCAATCCCAACATTCCAGGGCAAACGAACAATCCAAGAAAAGATGAAGGGCATTCTCTTTAGAAGCAGAACTGCACAACTCACAGGCATAGTATGGGAGGAAGAAGGATTTCCTATGGAGCAAATTCCTAGTGTTGATTTTGTATGCAAGATCAGCCAAAAGAAGATTTTATATCTGGGCATGATGCCATTCGTTCCTAAGTTTCCTGAAAATGGGAGCAGCAGGTGGCCCATTGGAGTACCATTTATACATCTTGATGGAAGAGAAACAGAAGCTATTCCATGGGTATTTCCATTTGTCTTGAGCATCAGTCAATTGACAAGCTTAATTAAGTCATTTTCCAATGATCCTCTCCCATTTTAGGGGTGATATGTCTTGCGAAGAGGTGTTTTTTAGCTTCGGATCATAAACTATATGACCTCTCTTGAAACAACACCGGATACTACACTCTCGCCACTGCCCTCCACTCCATGTCATTTTCCCTCACCTTCACCCTCACCAATGCCTATGCCCTTGCTTTCGTGGCTGAGACGATTGACCTCGCTACAATCATTGGCTTCGCTCATTGTGGGGGACTTTAATCTCATCCATTACACACATGAAAAAACAATTCAAACTTCAACCGCTACCTCGCACATACGTTCAAAAACCTGATTCACACCCTCCGCGTTTTATATATAGTGTCCCTTGCTCGATAGTTGTTTCACGTGAACAAAGAATCATGACCCCCCATCGTCGTGGCTTGATCCCGCCATCTTGAACAAGAACCGAAACTCAACACTCCCCAACTCCGCCCTAAGCTAGTGCCCCCACCCCACCTCCGATCATGTACCCTCCTCGACATTGCCACAACCACCATTACTAGCCCACGCTAGTTCAGGTTAGAGAATGCTTGGCTCCTCAATCCTCTCTTCCTATCAACCACCCTCCTAGACTCTTATAGACAATTGTTTCCTTGACGGTTAGGGGAACTTCTTACAACCTCACTACCAGGATAAATTCTACAGTTATTGCCAATGTTTGGAAGAAGGATCACCTCTTCGTCCTCTTTCTTGATAATAACTGCAAATTATTCGTTGATCTGCTTGATTTGTTGGAGAATTTTGGAATCTTTAAGGTGATGAGTCTGCTATGTAAGCAGACACTCGTTCGGCATTTGCTCTCCCGGTCTGCAGGCGGCCTGGAGAAAGAGTGAAAATTTCCGTGTAATCGTGGACGGGGACGAGAACACTCATTTCTTCTGCACCAACGCATCCCAATGCTTATGTCGAAACCATATCCATGCATACGCTTCTCGTCTCCGTAGAGGAGGTGGCCACACATGACAGAAAGGCAAGTGCATTCCAGTCCTTCTCCATGTTCCTAGGCGCGGTCCTAGAATAGGTTTTTGCCCCTGGCCTCGTAACCTCTACTCGAGTGCTCTGGTGGCTATTGGGCCATTGTTGGAAGCCCATTTATCCCCTTTAGAAACCTAGGAAAAATGATTGTGGTCATTGATCGGTCTCACACCAGGGTGGCTTGGTCCTAGCTTTTTTACAAGGCTACGTACGTATGAGGAGGGGTCCTTTGACCCGCACCGCCGCAATTGGTCGCTACTACCCCACCTCCAATGCGTCCCCGCATGTGTGCGCCTGCCCATCTCGTGACACCTCATGACCGTTGTACGCCAAGGTCGCTGACATGCCTTCTCTGTCACGGTGACTCAAGGTATTGTAGCCCGTCCTGCACCACAGCCCAATCCTAGTCCGCTGGCGTGGCCTCCTCCCCACCGGTGCCCCATTGGCTAACTCTCGGAAGTGTTCCGTGAAATAGTTTCTTCATGTATCTTCATGTTTTTATATAATTTTTTGGTTTGTTTGGACCATATGATACATTTGAATTTGAAATTGGAATATGAAATATTATTGAAACATATGCGATGGAAAATAATTTTTTGAAGTATTGTGATGTCAGGTGGACAGAGTTGCACGCTCTTAAGACTGAGAGGCCTAAAAAGAATTATTTTTAGAGACCTTTTGTAATTTTTCGAAGATGCTTTTAATGAAGGCCACATTTTTAGGTTTCGTTTTTAGTTTTTTTTTTATAGTTTTGTTAGGGTTTATGCCATGCTCAAGAAGACGAGGCGGCGGCTTCCTGGAGATGGATTAAGGTTCTCCCCGTCTAATGATGCTTCTAGCATCGTCTGAGGGCGTGTGCACGTGTGTCTCTGATGGATCTCATCGGATCCAGTCGGTGTTTGTCTTCAGTGGATTCCCTTGGATTCGATCTTCGTTCTTTTATGGTCTGCAGGTTGGATTTTCCCGATCTACGCTTCTCTTCGTCGGCGGCGGTTGCTGTTCTGGTGCACTGGTCCTATAGGGCATTAGCACGACGACTTTCCGACTGTCTATTACAATAATGTTTGTCCATCTCCGATAAGGAGGCACAATGACGGCGGCGCACGTTCGGCTCGCTCAACTGCTTGTAGTCGTCGCTAGGTAGACTACGAACCTGAATGTAATCTTTTACTTTTGGTGTTCTTTGTACTACCTTAACAGTTGATAAATAGATTGAAAGTTTTCTCGCAAAAAATATAGAATTATTAGATATTCGCTCCCAGGGCCTCTTTCTTCGGCTTGGGCGTGCCACGTTAGACAGCGAGAACTATACGACAAGTGACAACGAACGACGAGGGCCCCTGACCTGGACCAATCACTAGTAGCTGATCAGCGATCGGTATCGATCTCCACACAGCGAACAGCAATCACGACATCCACCTACCCAGCAAGCGGCCAAAAGACATCCCATCTTCGAGATCCGATTATAAGCCATTAAACTTAGCTACTGTATCTCCTGTAAAAAAAAACTTAGCTACTGTATCTAGCTAGCTGAAGCGTTTACTAGTCAAGAAACTAGTGCTGTATGCAAAATGCCCATCTGGCCATCTGTGTAGGAACTAGGAACCGGACAAATTGAGAGTAGCTATCTACTCAGCTAGGTGAAATGGAGATGGGACCTGACGTACGGTCACACCAGGCACGTCAGCTTCGCAACACTTAGCATATGGACGCCCCACCATGGACACTAGATGGGCAACGCGCGAGGGTGCCAATCCAACCGATATGGCCAAACGGTGGAAGATCAAACCACATGATGCATTAGTAGAAATGCGAGTTTAGCACATGTAAGAGGACAACAACCGATTTTCTGGTTCAGGGAAAAGAATAATCATTCCAGAAGAGTAACATCATCGAGTTCAACAGAGTCGTGAGATTATGAAAACTAACCCGCACCAGAAGTACGGCAACATCAAGTTCAATGCAATCATGAGATTACAAAAGTTAATTAGCTGACATTAATAAGTTCAGTAATACGAGCAGGAACATAAGAGAGCAAAAGCCAACACAGTGGCAATGGAGGCGATAAAACTACTAAGCCATAGTTAGGCACAGTAATAGATAGCTAGGTTCAACTGCCTCCATAAGTGCCATTCCATATGAATCTGGTGTGAATAGTTTGTAAGATAGATGACCACATAATGGTTTTGTATAGAAAATGTACTTGTGATTTCCTTCTAAAGCATATGGACATTGAGCGATGGTTTCCCCTTCTAATCTTGAAGGCGAAGACCCATATCTTACTATATGTTATTCTTTTATTCCTGCCGCCTTGACAAAGTCTGACCAATTGGTATTGTGGCCCTCTTATCCGTAGGAAAATGTTCCAGAGTAGGCCTCGAAATGAGCTCAAGATGGAAAATAATTAGTGTATGTTTGGGTGACATTGGCAAACATAACTTCATATCTTAATCATGAAATACAGAAAACTTTGTTGATCTGGTTATAAAACACGATTTATCAAGAAGAGTATGCCTAGCTTTCAATTTGAGACCTCTTGAGCAAATATATTAGGAGGATTAGTATGAGAATTCTATATCTTTAGGACTTGCAATGATGGTGATGCCTACAACACATGAACTAAATTATAGTTGTAGAATAGGATCAGTGTATTTCTATTAATAATGAGACTTCTTTCTGTAAAGGTGCTAAATACTTGCTGTTAATAAATAACAGTCCTCATACTCGAAAAGACTTCTAATGTCTTTCATTAAAATTATCACTAAGAAGGCTAGGTTGAGATACAAATTTTGAAGTACACGATATAACAGAAATACAAAACAAGATATGAACCATTAATTTCTGATATGCGATGGAAAACACTAATTTAGAAGATATGAGCTAAAACATATCCACTTCTCATTGATATAATATGCTAAGGCATAACATCTAAAACTATTATGAGAGCAAAAGTATTTAACGGCTCCGAAAATCAATAACAAAGAGGTTGATGGTCAAGACCTTCTTGTTGGAAGATTCACCTCTACTATGGCCTTTTTTATGTTGTCTTCTTCTGGGAACAGCAAGGCATTAGCAATTAGAACCCAACTAATATCATGGTAAATTGGGGCCATGGTACATGTAGCTGGCCGCAATCTAAATGGCATGCCAATGAAGAGAGCATATAAATGAGGCAATGAATATAGAGAGCATAAATGAAGAACACCGAATGCACAAACCATATGACCTTGTAAAATCCAACAAAAAGGCATTAGCAATTAGAAACCAACTAATACCAAGGTAATTTGGGGCCATGGTACATGTAGCTGGCCGCAATCTAAATGGCATGCCAATGAATAGAACGTAATAATGGGGCAGTGAATATAGGAAGCATAAATGAAGAACACCAAGTGCACAATCCATATCATCTTGCAAAATCTAATTCTTCTCATTAATGCACATTAAAATAATGGAAGGAAAAAGGAAGTCCTTAAGCATACCAACAGCCGCAACTCAATGTCACACATGCGACAAGGTTATTTGTATAAACAAAATGGTCGCTATGCAAACTGGCTCTATAACAGGGAAATGGATGCTCGCCCAGCATATCATAGAACAAATGCCATAAGTCAAATTTGCTGCAAGCGGATCATGATTACCTGGCTCATATTTTTGTGAGTTCATCTTCCCCCTGACCCTTGACTGGAAGATGATTAGAACCTCTTCCATCATAGGAGAACACTGGAAAATGAAACAAAAAAAAAAAAAAAAAGGGCAGCCCGGTGCATGTAGCTCCCGCTTGCGCAGGGTCCGGGGAAGGGTCCGACCACTTTGGGTCTATAGTACGCAGCCTTTCCCTACATTTCTGTAAGAGGCTGTTTCCAGGACTTGAACCCGTGACCTCATGGTCACAAGGCAGCAGCTTTACCGAAACAATTCAATTTAATTAGCTAAAGGTTAAATTCCACAAGATGAGCATATACCAAACATCTTGAGGGAAAGCACCATGAAGCAATCATATAATTATACTCTGATTACAGTCAATGATGCAATACAGGTCAATGAAAATTGCTAATGCAATAGCAGAGTGAAAATCTCATGAATATGTGAAGAAATGTTACTAATGTTCTGCATCCTTTTGACACTACCAATCGAAAGTGATTATTTCCATGGTCAATTTTTTTCACAAGCTTTAGTTAAATTATGTGCTTGATGGATAACAGGGCTCTGAACTCATAGATCATTAACCCTTGATAATATGATAATACAGTAATCCTTGATGAATAAAGTGTATTCATGTCAGTAGTATAACAAACTACCTGGATGGACTGGGCCTCGACGAAACCTGAGTATTGATCCATACATGGCGTAGATGCACCGCTACTGATCAACTCCAACACCGTGCTGACAGCCCGCCTTGCCGATGCCAACCCGCCCACACTTGGTCCTCTTGCCCGGGACACTCATGAATTGTTCAAATAAAGTAAGTAAGCTCGACACAAAGGAATAGGCCAAAAGCAACACAGTTGGATAGATTATGATTAGAGCAAGTCATTTATATAAAGTAATACATTCCGCGGGTTGAAAGATGGAGACAGTGCCGAGCGCCGGCGGCGGCGAGATAGTGTGGTGCGGGCGCAGGGTGTAGGCCTGTAGGGTTTCAAGAGAGGGGGAGAGAATAGAGAAGGGGCCAAGCAGCGGGGCTAGGAGAAGGAGCCGGCAGCCCTAGCGCCGCCGCCCAAGAAAATCTCAATCAATAAGCACAAGGGGAGGGGTAGTTATCATGACATCGAAAAATTGGAGATGTATCCTGTATCACAGAGAATGGCTCACATGTTAATCAGAACTATGTCTGAAATCGCAAGAGCAAATAATGAACTTTGCTTCTCAAATGCCGTATCATCCTAAAATGAGGCAAAAGCACAGATCATCAGAAAAGAAGTGTCCCCGGTAACCTCCTTACAGCAGTATTTCTAATAAGACTCATCCATAGTTCCATACGACATGACCAAGTTGCTTCAACTCATGCAAGGTCACCTTTTGAACATAGTACTAATCAAACATGATACTCCTTCAGTCCCATAATATAAGATGTTACTCAACCGATATACTCACATATTGACTGTAATAACATCTTATATTATGAGACGGAGGGAGTAGTTTTTAATTCTGTTCTTTTGAGGATCAATCACGTTTATATTTGTTACTTGAAGACAGGAAAGCCAAATCCATTGAGAATGCAATGTTATTGCTTCGCTAAAGCACTATTTGTGAACTAAAATTTGCACGCTATTAAGAGATGATACCATACAACAGGAGGAAAACACTCCTAATTATGTGAAACTTCGGTGGGTACACTAACTGAGTCTAGGTCTAATTGACAGTTTGTTGATTGTTATGTCAAACCGTACCAGTAACTATTCTAGTTACCAAGTCCATAACCTTCCAGTACCTCTCTAATGTTGCACTTTGCTACTCGAAAGGTCAAAAGAACAAGGGAATCAAACTGCAAGTAAGCATACCTCTCCTCTTTCTCTTCCATCAGTACCTTCCATATCCATTACAAAAGTACAGGGCTCGACACCAACACAGCGTACCATCCAGATGCCTTTGGTAGTTTGGCTCCTAGCGACAGAAATATACTATCAAATCTAAGAGTGTACTACATTTGAAAGCACGATTTCATGATAAGAGAAGTGAAAAAATGAAAGAAATACAGCTAAAGAAAATTGAGTATACCTTCCCCTGAACGCATCAATCTCCCTAAAATTAGTCCCAAAGAGTTGGCTCAACAAGGTACTCTTTCCTGCACAAAATAAAAAGTATGATTAATCTTATGCCAACTAAATTCTGAAGTACGTACTGTCAATTTGTGATAAAGGGCAGGAAGTCCACAGCTCACACATATCATCCAAGAATACATGTTTAAGTACAGTATTAGACTATCAGTCAAATGATGAAAATACGCATTTTACAGTTAATATCAGAGAAGACTAACAAATAACCCCAAGAGAAAGGATATACAGTGCATAATCCCCAATGCTTATATCACATAAAAGACCAGGTTCAACTAATACTGGTGTGTTAATAAAAAATTGTGTATACTGCAATATATGCATCTTCGTAAGACCGAGGTAAAGTAATAATCTGTTTGTCACTACTTATTTATATCAAGAATACATGTTAATAAGTATAGCTGCTAAACCCACATCCATATACCTGAGCAAGAACCAAATCATGCGCAGGTGTATTAACTTTCTTTTGCAATGGCAATACCAGCATGTAAGCAACAGTGTTATGCTTGACAAAAAACATAAGGAAACGAAGAGCTAGGAAGGGGTAGGGAAGAGGGAGGGTGGGGTGGGTCTGAAAGGGGACTGGAGAGTGCATGCCGCAAGGACGAAGAAAGCCTCCATATTTGACCGGATGGAAGCCACCGGTGCTTTGAACGCCCCCGTACTGTGTCTACCTCCCATGACTTGTTCCCAAGGATACACCAATTAATCAAAAGAGCATTTACTTGTCCTCTGTGATAATCATCTTCATAAATCTGTGGTAAGCATTGATACTCATCCGCTTCTAGTTCGACTTTCTGTAATCAAATCCGAGCCTTTTCGAATTGCTCAATGGTCCCTCTACGCAATTCTTCTGAATTTAAAATAGTACTCAAGATCCACTGTTTTCAAAGGTTTCATCTGTGGCCGAAGCACGCTGAAGCAGAGCATGTCATTGAGGCGAGGAAGGAGGCAAATCGGAATGGCCCGGTCACATAGTCTTGTAAAGTGATGACCACTTGTATCCCCGGACCGTCACCCTCTTCCACAACTACCTCCTGGAGTCCAGACACCACCGTCGCTCATTATCTTCCTTAGACTTCTGAAATATAAAAGCACAAACTTAAGTGGAAAACAGCAAGGTAAAGTGCTACACTAGTATAGATGCAGATGACTATTTCCTTATACCATTGTTTCTGAGCTGTGGTCAGTCAAAAAAAATAGTGGATGATAAACAGTTCCAGACAAGGACCACCCTTCCAACTTATCCAAAAGTGGTCTTCTGATTTCCTATGAAATAGTCAAAAACAGTACACGGTTATAATCAATCAAAAAATATTACTTCAGCAATGTACGCTTGAGAGAAACACAGGTAGCAACCCTAACTGGAAGGAGGACAGGTTAAATTACAGTGCAGATAAAGCATAAATGCATAGTATGTAAAAAAGATTTTGATATGCAGAGTGAGCCCAATAGAAACAATAGCAAAGCCAGGGCATTTAACTCGGAAACAATTGTTAACAAAGTAGGATCAGGCCAAACAACAAACATGAGCAAAGCAGATGAGAAACTCAGCAATTTTTCTTGCCGGTTACAATTGCTTAAGTAAATACCACAAGATATCAAATATAAAATTACATAAATGGGGCAACTTTATTAATCCAACATTGTCGGCCTTGTATCTTTGTGTGTCTAATATCAATCTATGGCAGCATGATTTTTCAAGCAGAGTAGATCACAGTAACACATGGAAAGAAATTAATTGATGGATTCAAGATTTAGAGCATACATTTACCTCAATATAGTAAGAGAAACAGTAAAATTCTAGTGGAACAAAACTACAAGTTACATGAATATCCAGTAGCAGTTTAAAAGAAAATACGCGAACTTAATAGAGGAATCAATTCCCAACATCAGTCACATCACATCATGGGCATACTTGAAGGCAATGGTTTACCTCAGATGAAGGACCAAGCCCTTTTTTGTTAGTTCGCTGGAATCAGATTCCTCCCATGAACATTGATACTACGAAAAGCAATATAAGAATAACTGTACAGTGAGAAATGATTATGCCTCATCAGCAGGTGGTGTCCATGGACCCATACAAACTGTACATTGATATTTCTGGAAATCTACATCTTACATTGATCAGATATTTACAGTACATGGCAAAAGCTCACATCTAACATAAAATTTGACACAAGGAAACCATGTGATCACTAATTAATATTAGGAAATGGTCGCATCAGAGATCAAAAGACAATACATTTTCTTAGCCCAAATGATTCCATTGGTAATCATCCAGTAAACAATGCTACCACCCCATGCCAGTGCAAAGGGATGGAGAAATAAGCACATTCATGCTAAAGAAAAGAAGCACCGTCTTTCTTAGTATATATATAGGAACCCGATCACAGCAAATCAACTCAATATCCTAACTCCACATTTAACAACTGATATTGTAGACACACACTGGCTTTAGTTATGCATCTTAATAGGTTAGAAGAATCTTAAGAAACCCTCATGTATCTTTTGGAGATTAGAAGGAAATACAACTTAAGTATGGAAATGGTGACATAATTACTTGAAGTCGCAGCTATCCAGAGCATTATTATATTATGAAGTGAAACTAACAAACATGGGGACTGATAATCCAACAGTTCCTTGAATCACAATAATTTGTTATCAAGAAATAAAAGAAATAAAATCAACATTAAGGACAGAACAGGGGAAGGCATAAAGCATCTTATATTAGTTTCATGTCCTTCTGCTTGCCAGGGCAGATATTTTCAAAGCCATGAAGACCATTGTTCCCTTACTTCATACCTTTCACCCAAGCCATATCTTCCCTTGATACATGACCAGTGAATGGATGAAGCTAGAAGACAATGACTAAGAATAAATATCCTATCTTGCCTAAAAATACAATAATTGCAGGTTACCTATTCATGCTGCCCTTTAATTGTTTACATACATCATTTATGTCCTTGTCAGAACACGAAACTCTGTATCCAGCCAAAGGAGATACAAATGCATCTATGATTCGATGTTCGCACACAAAGGACAAGTTGAATAGAGCATCTTCGTAGGATGGCTAAGAAAATCCAAAGGGAGATAAATCTGCTGACTACCCTATTAAGGGACCTTGAAGGGTCTGGCAGGAGAAATGGTTCTGAAAAATAGAAGACAGAGTGAGTGCATCATCAAAGCAGAAGCAACGTGCACATGTACACATAATGTACCGCATAAAAAATAAGGAAAGCAAAAGCATGTCCGAGCTAGCTGTGGGGAAGATGCCTGTAGAGAAGATTTATATACATATAAATGTCACAACAAATTCCATATGAAATCAAAAGCATGTCTGCACATCCACACACAATGTACCACACAGAAAATTCAAGAAAGCAGAAGCATGTCACAGAAATTCAAGATAGCAAAAAAATAGTTACTTAGCCATGTATCCATGGTGAGCGACAATGGGTTTGTTTGCACGTATATTTTGACGATGATAGTACCGAAGTGACTTAAGGATCCTTCAAAAGCAGAGTGAGCATTACATATATTATTAACAGTTAAGGAAATGATTAATATGCTAGTAATGCTAATTAGAGTCAGTATTGTAGCAGTTAACTCAATAAGATCCATCAAAATATCTATCGACCATTTGTGACTCGTCAGTAGTATAGCAGCACGACAACCTTTTACAAAATATCTAACTCTAATCAACCCCATGTTCTCAGGTTTGAAATAATTTTAGACAAACAACCAACTGATTTATTTTGAAGTTCAGTTAACATCTCGGTGGAGAACACACTGTTAACATGTCGATGTCGTGAACCAATTACCTAACCAGCAGCCATTGCAAATTCTCAATCGAAGGATTCCCCAAACATAAATATGAGAACCAGCCTCCATGATCTGCCTGAATCAATCAATTGACCCGAACCAGGATTAAGAAACCCTGTACAAAAATGAGATTGGAAATACATTATCATAGGGAATTGTTGGTGGAAGAGGGGCAGATAAAATGAAGATGGTGGGCAATATAGTCGTGAACCATAACTGCTCCAATTTCTGCTGCTAGAGTAAGAAGAAGGACGGGCCTGTACGCGGCTGGCAGAGGAGGATGGTGTGTCACGCGAGGTCAAGAAAGCACGCATCCAAGGCGAGCGCCCACAGGTAGGGCTGGCGAGCGCGCGGGCAGTCACGACTACCTCGACCTGCCGCTCACTCCTGTGACTAACCCATCTGGCTGCAGCAGGGTGCTGCATCCAGCAGGAAGGAGCACGCAGAAGGGGCTCCTCCCGACACTTTGGGAGGATGCATCTGACGCTCATCCCGCTGATGGCATCTCACCTCGGCACAGAGCTTATTCTTACTTCAAGCTGCTGACAGTATAAACAACTATTGCTGGATCAACAAGTGGAAATACTAAGTGCCAATGAACCAATTCCTACATGGAATACCAATCCAGTTTAACAGAACTATAAAATGTCCCCATTTTTCTGGATGATGGAAAGACGTGTTACCACCGAGAATGAGTGTCATTGACTAAGCTTCAGTGCTGATGCTTGATGGGATGGAGACGATTATAAAAAGGAAATCCCAACTGCAGAAAACTGAACCCCCAACCCACTGAGGCCAACCAGGGACGATCAGCACATATTCAGACCATATAATAAAATTGCAGACAACCCAATTTTGACTCCATCAGTGTAGCACCGAATTGCATTCCTAAATTATCGCGAGTGTCGCGAGGAGGGACAAATAGCTCACCTGCACGGCCCGGGACGGCGAAAGCCGGGCGCTGCACCGGATCCTTGGCCAGCTCCAGGAGCCGCTTGTGCGTCAGCACGTCCTCCGCCCTCTTCATGTTGACATCCATCGCGTCCTTCTTTCCTCTCCCGGGCGTGCGGCCAAGGTCGAAGAAGCACTCGACGCCGAGGGAGAGAGGGCCGAGCAGCTGCGGGAGCGGCAACCTCCGCCTTCTCATCCTGCCTGCTCTCACCGGCAGCGGCACACCATATCAGCACCACGAAGGAGAGCCCCATGGAAGGACGCGAAAAGGATGAGGGGGCTCACCTCGGCTCGATGCCAGTCTGGCGATGGCATCCTCCTCATGGCGATCCTTCAGATGAAGCAGCTATGCAAGCAGCAGCCTCCACTCCGCCCGGCATGGCAACACCGCGAGCTCGACGGGGCCTCCTCCCGGCGACCGTGTGGGCGCGGGGTTAGGGTTAGGGTTTGGAGAGGAGACTGAGAGAGCGAGAGAGAACTGAGCGGGCTAAGAGGAGAGCCGCGCTTCTCCTGCCGTGTGCACGCGAGGACGACGGCGACGACGCTGGGGACGCGGACGGCGGGATCCGGGAGGCCGTGAGAAGGAGACGGCGGCGGCGTGGGGGAGCAGCTAGGGTTAGCGGGTGGCGGGCTTGGGCTTCTGGGCGGCGCCCCCCCCCCCCCCCCCCCCCCCCCCCCCCCCCCCCCGCAACGCCGTGAACTGCTGCTTGGTGGCGGGCTTGGGATTCTGGGCGGCGGGTGGGGGTTGCTGCTTCTCCGGGAGGAGGGGGGAAGAGGCTGGACGGGGAGGATGGCTGGCGGCGGCGGGGAGGAGAGGAGACAGGTGGCGCCTCTTGAGGCAGGATTTTGCGCACTAGTTTTGTTTGAGTGCCTCGGCTCAGCGTCTGCGTCCATTTTACGTTCTTCTGTATTGTTAGGCTGTCTATGCACATTAACATTTCTGCTTTACTCCTTGCGGTGCTTTGTAGGTTAACGACCAGTAGGACAGCATGCTTATATACACACACAATAGTACTCATACTAGTAGAATGCCGTGCGTTGCCACGGGCATTTCAAAAAGGTGGGTGATAGGCGCCGGTCGACCGGCCCCGCGCAGCCCTTCGATCCCAGCACATGTAACCGTTCGATCTGTTTCTTTTCTCATCGTCTCTCTCACCTCTCGCATCTCTACTGAGAAACATGGCAGCCGCCCTGTCTCCATCGCGTCCCGCGTGTGTTTCCGCCATCACCGATTTGCCTCGCCGCCGACACTCGACGTCGAAGCTCGCCTCCGATGCTCACCCCGTCGTCAAAACACAACAAAAACCTGTTGACCCCGTTGCTGCTTTTTTGGGGTAGCCTTCCTTGTTGCATCAATGGCAGCCCCTTCCCTGTTGCATCCATGGCTGTCCCCCCAACCCCCCACGGCGTTGGCCGTAAACCGTTCCATGCCAGCGCTGCCGACCACCGGTTGCAGCATTTATGGCGACGACGGCGTCGCTTGCGGCCAAACCCAGTGGTAGAAAAAAATTAGGCTGGTTCCAGCAAAACGAAAAAACCAAAACGATGGTAGCAAAAGTGGGTGCTAGTTCCAGCAAAACAAAAAGCCAGTGGTAGCAAAAAATTATGCTGGTTACAGCAAAACAACATCAATTCCATCAGTACCCGTCGCAGCTCCGCGCAACACTTGTTCCAGCATCTCCGGCAATGGTTGCAGCTTTCGGCGACGGCATAGCTGCGCGCATGGCCGGTTCCAGCAAAATCTGACAACCGTTGTAGCTTTTCATGCCACAGTTGTATCTTCTGGAATTGCTGTTCCAGCATCTCCGTTCAATGGTTGCAGCACCGAGCCTTCCCCGTTGCAGCTCCGGCTCCCCTCTGAAGCATCGCTGGTCGCAGCAGGCGAGCACCGTTGCTCGGTGCCCGGTCCGCCTCACAGCGCCCCATGACGCAGCAGATGAGGAACAAACACAAGGAAGGAAGGGAGATGGGTGATGTGGATGGGATCTCACACTTGAGGAGGCAGGGGAACGGCTGGCTCGCGTTTGATTAGAGATGGAAAGGCTGAGCTCATCCATGGAGGAAGGGGATGGCAGCAAAGGTAGGTGACGATGGGCTAGATTGGATAAGAGAGGAGAACGAGTGGCTGCGAGGGGGCGTGCGAGCAGAGGCTCCTGTACGGGATAAGAATTGAGAGGGATGAGCGGTGGTGGGCCATGTGGGCTGCGCTAGCGATGTGACCATGTGGGCAACGAGCGCGTCGTTTGATCAAGCGAAATCGTGCGACTCGCACGCAACCGGCCGAGCGTTCCGCCGGCCGGCCGGAGGGAAACGTTTCCCTTTCAAAAAATTTACTGGTTGCATATATAAGCATAAGGCATGTCAAATTTCCAGCTTGGCATAGAAAGTGAACATAGTCTAAAATTTCAAGCCTTGCAATATCATTGTCTGCAAAAAAAAACTCACCCTAAACTTTGTAATAATCTGAAGAAAAAATTGTTTAGTTATTCTGATAATCTTGCTTGTGCAATTATGATAGTCAGGATAATCACCTAGGTGTTTTAATTTTTGAAAGGAAAAAACAGCAACAATCATGAGGCCCTTAAGAAATCACGACATGATCCTGAATCTGCTACAAGATATATCCTTCCTAATATTCAGATCTAGTGGAAAAAACTCCTACCCAACAATGTATAAACAAGAAAAAAAATTCTGCATTTGCTAAATAATCATGGGAACAGAAGATGACTTGGGGCTCCAGGATCCAATAGTATATATACAGGATCGATGCGACGAAGCTGGCAAAGAACATCAATATGGCTCCAATGTAGGATTTGTCCGGATTGTTCACGTGCCCGAATCAGCTCCCGTCTGTCAGCCACACCTAAAAGAAGCAGCATACATGGTTATGTTGTTTTCGAGAACCTTCGCTTGAACAATCAAAGGATAATGTAGCACCTGACAACAACGTAACTGCACGAGAAATAGCTTACCACTGCCCCCCACTCAGAAATTGCAAAAATCACGGCAATCAAAATGGGAGACTTAAAAGTACCGACGTAATATTTTGGACCTTTGAGAAGCTCTCTGGTAACAAAGGTTAAAGATGGAGATGTAGTCAGTTCATTGTTAGACTCATTAACAATAATAGAGATGGGTAAAAAGAGAGGCTACATGTAGTCCCCATGTCTGTTCGATTTACCTGAATGAAGGCTACATAAGGAAATATACCAACCCGGAACCTATGTGCACCAGCTTCGTGCAGAGTTTCTAAAAATGTAGAGCAGAAAGAAAAGCAGATTGTAAGATACCAATCATCCTTTCATTCTTAATTTGCATGGGATCTCCATTGCCTAGGTAACTAAACCAAGAAGTTAATATATATTCCAAACTTCTTATACCAAGCTAAATCATTTTGGTAGCTTAATTTCGCTTTATATTACATGATTGGCCAGCTAAGAGATGATTTTGAGTTAGCTTGTACTATTTCCTATAGAATTCATCCATGCAAATAGAATCAATCATCAATCAGAAAAAAGAAACAAGAAAATGGGATTATTTAGATGGCCAACAAACACTAGTACAAAACAGGGCATCGGTCCACCCCTGAGAAGCCCATTAGTCCCGGTTCACTCACGAACCGGGACCCATGGGGGCATCGGTCCCGGTTCGTGAGGCCAGGGCGCCGGCCGGGCCTCGTGGGCCATTGGTCCCGGTTCGTCTGACCCCTTTTGTCCCGGTTCTAGACACGAACCGGGACCAATGCGCCTCGCTCCTGGCCCACAACCATTGGTCCCGGTTTGTGGCTGGAACCGGGACTAAAGGTGACCCCTTTGGTCCCGGTTCCAGCCACGAACCGGGACCAATGCGCCTCGGTCCTGGCCCACAACCATTGGTCCCGGTTTGTGGCTGGAACCGGGACCAATGGTTGTCCTATATATAGCCCCCGCCCGCGAGCAGAGCAATGCATTGCTCTGTTTTTTTGCCCGGCCGTGGGAGAGCTTTTGTGGTGCTCTAGCTCACCTCCTATGCACATGAGGTGTTCGATGAAATGCCTGAGCCACACTTAAGCTTTCTCCTCTCGAAGCTCCTTGTCCAAGCTCCATTTTCCTCAAGATTTGTCTAGGTTTGGCGGTCCGTCCTGTCCCGTCCCCGTCCTCACCGCCGTCGATCGCCCGCGCCCATCTCGGCGCCGGCAACACCGTGGTTAGCCTCTTCTTCTTATCTTCTTTCTAAAAGAAAAAAGTTCTTACTTGTGTGTTTTAATTAGATGCTCTAGAGAGTTATATGTTGTTCAATAATAAGAACTATATAACGCACGCAGATGAACCGGCAATGGATGTACGGTGACCGACGCACCTCCGAGTATATTAAGGGCCTGCATAATTTTCTCGAAGCGGCTGAGGCAAACAAGCAGAATGGTTTTATGCATTGTCCATGTACTGTCTGTGAGAATACGAAGGCTTTCTCCAACTCTAAAACCCTTCACTTCCACCTGCTTGAGAAGGGTTTTATGCCACACTATAATGTTTGGACCAAGCACGGAGAAAGAGGGGTTATGATGGAAGACAACGAAGAAGAAGAGGATGATGACAACTACCCGCCCCCTGAATACGGTGATGCTGCAATGGGGGAAGCTGAAGATCAAGAGGAACCAGACGATGTGCCCGATGATGATCTTCGCCGGGTCATTGTTGATGCACAGAGAGAATGCGAAAGTGAAAGGGAGAAGTTGAAGTTCGATCGCATGTTAGAGGATCACAAAAAAGGGTTGTACCCAAATTGCGAAGATGACAACAGAAAGCTAGATACCACACTGGAATTGCTGCAATGGAAGGCAGACAATGGTGTATCTGACAAGGGATTTAGTTCGCTGCTGAAAATAATGAAGAAGAAGCTTCCAAAGGATAACGAATTGCCCGGCAGTACGTACGAAGCAAAGAAGGTTCTATGCCCTCTAGGATTGGAGGTGCAGAAGATACATGCATGCCCTAATGACTGCATCCTCTACCGCGGTGAGTACGAGGATTTGAACGCATGCCCGGTATGCGGTGCATTGCGGTATAAGATCAGACGAGATGACCCTGGTGATGTTGAGGGCGAGCGCCCCAGGAAGAGGGTTCCTGCCAAGGTGATGTGGTATGCTCCTATAATACCACGGCTGAAACGTCTGTTCAGAAACAAAGAGCATGCCAAGTTGATGCGATGGCACAAAGAAGACCGTAAGAAAGACGGGAAGTTGAGAGCACCCGCTGACGGGTCGCAGTGGAGAAAAATCGAGAGAAGGTGGGGGGACTTTGCAGGTGATGCAAGGAACGTATGGTTTGGTTTAAGTGTAGATGGCATTAATCCTTTTGGGGAGCAGAGCAGCAATCATAGCACCTGGCCCGTGACTCTATGTATCTATAACCTTCCTCCTTTGTTGTGCATGAAGCGGAAGTTCATTATGATGCCAGTGCTCATCCAAGGCCCTAAGCAACCCGGCAATGACATTGATGTGTACCTAAGGCCATTAGTTGAAGAACTTTTACAGCTGTGGAATGGAGAAGGTGTACGTGTGTGGGATGAGCACAAACAGGAGGAATTTGACCTACATGCGTTGCTGTTTGTAACCATCAACGATTGGCCTTCTCTCAGTAACCTTTCAGGATAGACAAACAAGGGATACCACGCATGCACACACTGTTTAGATGACACCGACAGTATATATTTGGACAAATGCAGGAAGAATGTGTACCTGGGGCATCGTCGATTTCTTCCGACCAAGCATCAATGTCGAAAGAAAGGAAAGCATTTCAAAGGTGAGGCAGATCACCGGAAGAAGCCCACCCTCCGTACTGGTGATCACATACTTGATATGGTCAATGATTTACAAGTAATCTTTGGAAAGGGTCCTGGCGGACTATCTGTTCCGACTGACGATGCGGGACGCGCACCCATGTGGAAGAAGAAATCTATATTTTGGGACCTACCCTATTGGAAAGACCTAGAGGTCCGCTCTGCAATCGACGTGATGCACGTGACGAAGAATCTTTGCGTGGACCTGCTAGGCTTCTTGGGAATGTATGGGAAGACAAAAGATACACCGGAGGCACGGGAGGAACAGCAACGTGTGCATGAAAAAGACGGCATGCATCCAAAGCAGTATGAAGGTCCTGCCAGCTACGCTCTTACCAAAGAAGAGAAGGAAATCTTCTTTGAATGCCTGCTCAGTATGAAGGTCCCGTCTGGCTTCTCGTCGAATATAAAGGGAATAATAAATATGGCAGAGAAAAAGTTCCAGAACCTAAAGTCTCATGACTGCCACGTGATTATGACGCAACTGCTTCCGGTTGCATTGAGGGGGCTTCTACCGGAAAACGTTCGATTAGCCATTGTGAAGCTATGTGCATTCCTCAATGCAATATCTCAGAAGGTGATCGATCCAGAAATCCTGTCAAGGTTAAGGAGTGATTTGGTGCAATGTCTTGTTAGTTTCGAGCTGGTGTTCCCACCATCTTTCTTCAATATCATGACGCACGTCCTAGTTCATCTAGTCGACGAGATTGTCGTTCTGGGCCCTGTATTTCTACACAATATGTTCCCCTTTGAGAGGTTCATGGGAGTCTTAAAGAAATATGTTCGTAACCGCGCTAGGCCAGAAGCAAGCATCTCCATGGGCCATCAAACAGAGGATGTCATTGGGTTTTGTGTTGACTTCATTCCTGACCTTAAGAAGATTGGTCTCCCTCAATCGCGGTATGAGGGGAGACTGACTGGAAAAGGCACGCTAGGAGCGGACTCAATAATATGTAGGGACGGGCTTTCTTGGTCTCAAGCACACTACACAGTTCTACAGAATTCTACCTTGGTGACCCCGTATGTCGATGAACACAAGAATATTCTGCGCTCCAAACACCCGGAGCAGTGTGACGACTGGATTACATATGAACACATCAGGACTTTCGGCAGTTGGTTGCAAACACGTCTCATGGGTGACAACACTGTTTCTGATGAGCTGTACTCGTTGGCCAGGGGACCATCTTCGACTGTATTGACTTACAAAGGGTACGAGATAAATGGGAATACATTTTACACGATCGCCCAAGATCAAAAGAGCACCAACCAAAACAGCGGTGTCCGCTTTGATGCAGCAACCAAGAGGGGAAAGGACACATATTATGGTTACATAGTGGACATATGGGAACTTGACTATGGACATGATTTCAAGGTCCCTTTGTTTCAGTGCAAATGGGTCAATCTGTCAGGAGGCGGGGTACAGGTAGACCCACAGTACGGAATGACAACAGTGGATCTCAACAATCTTGGGTACACAGACGAACCATTCGTCCTAGCCAATGATGTGGCGCAGGTTTTCTATGTGAAGGACATGTCTACCAAACCGAGAAAAAGAAAAGATAAGGAAGCGAATACATCATACGATGAGCCAAAGCGCCACATAGTTCTTTCAGGAAAAAGAGACATCGTGGGATTGGAGGGCAAGACAGACATGTCTGAAGATTATGAAAAGTTTCATGAAATTCCTCCCTTCAAAGTCAAGGCTGACCCAAGCACCCTGTTAAACGATGAAGATTATCCATGGTTACGGCGCAATAAGCAAAGGACACAAGCGAAGAAAAAGTGAAGACTTTCTCTCCACAACTATATCATTGCAGTTACATGTGAAGAAATTAAATGCCTTTTGTAACAGATGAGTTTTCGTCCGAAACCCTGATACTTCGAAAGAGATTGTCCGTTTTGTACACGAAGTGCATCCAGTTGTTGTCGTAACCCTCTCAACTTTTTAGCACATGCTATGTGGGTGAAATGATGATACCATGCCAACTTTCAACCTGTTAAGAGTTCATTTGTAGTGCTTTTCAATTTCAGGGTCATTTAGCTTAAAAAATCAGTAAATGCATGAAAAATAGGAAATGAAGTCAGAAAGGGTTGAAAATTGATGATGTGGCTTTGAATGGTGCATTTTGAACACACAAAAAGTCTGGAGTTCAAATAGTTCAAAAAAATGAAATCCCTTTGTAACAGATGAGTTTTCGTCCGAAACCCTGATACTTCGAAAGAGATTGTCCATTTTGTACATGAAGTGCATCCAGTTTTCGCCGTAACCCTCTCAACTTTTTAGAACATGCTATGTGGGTGTAATGATGATACCATGCCAACTTTCAACCTTTTCAGAGTTCATTTGAAGTGCTTTTCAATTTCAGGGTCATTTAGCTCAAAGAATGAACTAATAGCAAAAAGAATGAACTAGAAAACCTTTATGAAACTCTAATAGCAAAAATAATGAACTAAAAATAATTAATTAAAAAATTCTGTTATGATCAACTAAAATAAAACTATAATATTCTTCAATAGCAAAAAGAATCAACTAAAAAGCTTTTATAAAACTCTAATAGCAAAAGGAATCAACTAAAAATATTTTATAAACCTCTAGTATTTATGAAACTAAAATTATATAAAATTTATGCAACTAAAGTTATCAAAGTATTTTTTGTTCAAAACATTAATAGCAAAAAGAATTTTCATAAAGAATTTTTTTAGAAACTTTAATAGCAAACTAAAATAACAAAATCTGTTTTTGGTTAAAACAGACATTTAAAATTACCTAAAAATTACCAAATTGAATATAATGATAAAACACAGTAATATTAAATAGCAGGAAAAAGAATCACTCAAAAATCTATTTTTATAGTAAAGTTATTCACAAACTAGTGATTCACACCAATTTAAAAGAATTCAAATTTAAACTATTCAAATTTGGAAACTAATGGCACTAACAGAAAGTTTATAATTTTTGTGACCTAAAAGCAAAAAGAATCACTGAAAAACTGTAAGTAGAAACAAAAGAAAATAAATAAAGCAAAAAAGAAAACAAAAAAAGTAGAAAAAAATTAAAAAAATGCCGCCTAGTGGGCTACCATGGCCTGAATACGACTAGAAACCCACCATCTAGTTGGGCCAGGATTCAGGCCCGCAGAAGGCCCAGAAGGTCCACAGGCAGAGGTGTGTGCGATTAGGCCCGTAAGCCTGCTGTTGAGAGGAGCTCGAGAGGGCTGGCGTAGCAGCGCTTATAAACCACTCTCGAGCCCTCTCAGCTAGCGAGGTGGGACTAAACTTTTGGCCCCGGGCAGCACCACCCTTTAGTCCCGGTTGGTGGAACCAACCGGGACCAATGCCCACCTTTGGTCCCGGTTGGTGGCACCAACTGGGACCAATGCCACCCTTTAGTCCCGGTTGGTGCCACCAACCGGGACCAAAGGTCTCTGCTTCCCGCCCTTTGGGCTGACGAAAAGAGACCTTTGGTCCCGGTTGGTGGCACCAACCGGGACTAAAGGTGGGCATTGGTCCCGGTTGGTGCCACCAACCGGGACCAATGCTGAGTGTATATAACCAGCACTTGTGAAATTTCACAGTTTTCATCGCCACTTCGCCCGACGACGCCGACCTCCTCGACGCCGCCAGGCTGCCCCGACGCCGTCCACCGCCCACGCCGTCGCCATCGCCAGGCCCCTGCCCCGTCGTCGCCGTCGCCGTCGCCGTCGTCGTCCCCGAGCCCGTGGCCCTGCCCCGCCCCGGAGCCCAGGGCCCTGCCCCGTCGTCGCCGTCGCCGTCGCCGTCGTCGTCCCCGAGCCCGCGGCCCTGCCCCGCCCCCGAGCCCACGCCCCTGCCCCGTCGTCGTCGTCGCCGTCGCCGTCGTCGTCCCCGAGCCCGCGGCCCTGCCCCGCCCCCGAGCCCATGCCCCTGCCCCGCCCCCGAGCGCGCCCGGCCGCGCCCCTGCCCCGGCCCGCCCCCGCCGTCGCCGTCGCCCTCGCCGCCCCCGCCGTCGCCGTAACCTTCGTCGGCCGCCCCCGCTGTGAGCCGCCGCCGTGCAATTTTTTTTATATATATATGTTGATTTTTTATATGATGAATGTTTTTGTTCATATATAATGTATATATGTATGTGGCTATATGTATGTATGGATGGATGTATATATGATGTTTTTTTGTTCATAGCATTTTTTTGTTCATATATGTATTTTTTTCATATATGTGGCTATATGTATTTTTTTGTTCATAGCATTTTTTTGTTCATAGCATTTTTTTCCATGTATGTATGTGGCTATATGTATGTATGTCGCCGTCGCCCTCGATCTCCTACCCCCTCCCGCCCCTACCCGACAAACTCTCGAGGCCACCCAAACCCCTAGAAGAAAACTTCGGTAAATTCGACATGAGGGGGGACGTCGGACATATCGGGCGACCAACTCTCGAGGCCACGCAAACCCTAGAAAAAAAGCGTTGTCGATCTCCTACCCCCCCTCCCCTACCTGACAAACTCTCGAGGTCAGCCAAACCCCTAGAAGAAAACTCCGGTAACTTCGACATGAGGGGGGACGTCGATCAACCCCCTCTCGCCCGACCATGAGGGGTGAGCGTCGTTGTCGTCTACCCCCTCCCCGATAACTTTGACATGAGGGGGGACGTCGGACATGACATGAGGGGTGAGCGTTGTTGTCGTCTATAGAAAGTTTTTATATATGCATTGATATATGAGCAATGATGATCCATAGAAAGTTTTTATATATGCATTGATACAATTTTATTTTTGTTCATATATTTTTTTTTGTTCATAGATGTATGTTTTTTTTTGTTTATAGAAAGCTTTTATATATGAGCAATGATGATCCATAGAAAGTTTTTATATATGCATTGATATATGAGCAATGATGATCCATAGAAAGTTTTTATATATGCATTGATACATTTTTTTTTTGTTCATAGATGTATGCTTTTTTTTAATAGAAAGTTTTTGTCATGAGGGGGGACGTCGGACATGCATGAGAGAGAGGCGGTCCGCTCGTCGGACATGTCATGTGGATTTTTTTTGTTCATATAGAAAACTCCGGTAACTTCGACATGAGGGGGGGAGACGTCGATCAACCCCCTCCCGCCCCTACCCGTAAAAGTTAAAATGTTCATATATTCAAAATGAGTTAAAATGAGTTAAAAGTTACTTACTCCCGGTCCGCTCGCCCGACCAACTCTCGAGGCCACCTGTACCCCCTCCCCGATAACTTCGACATGAGGGGGGACGTCGGACATGAGGGGTGAGCGTCGTTGTCGCCTACCCCCTCCCCGATAACTTCGACATGAGGAGGTACGTCGGACATGACATGAGGGGTGAGCGTCGTTGTCGTCTACCCCCTCCGGTAACATAGATAACTCCGGTAACATAGATTTATCAAGAATACCCCCATTATGGATGTGCACAAGTTGATCCAATTTTTTTTCTGATCTCATCTATATATATATTCTTCTATATTTGCAGAAACTATGGATCAAAGAGACTTGGAACAAGAACAGTTGTTGGGGGAGATAATCCTCGCCGGAGGTGATGCTGTCTTGTCGTTTCTCAACGACACCGATGGAACAATGGAGGAGGAAGGACATGATCATGATGGCTCCGGTGACATGATCATGATGGCTCCGGAGGTGCTGACTAGCTAATTGATGCATTAATTGTTTTGGTATGTACATATATTAACTCTTCTTTCTTCTTTTATAGCCCTCCGGATCGAGCCAAACTTCGGTAACGAGACGAGGCCCGAAGAAGAGGTTGCGCAAGGATGAAAGGTTCACGATCACAGCACTCGCGGACGATGGCCTACCGATTGAACCCAAGCGGACCAAGGACGCATTTTCTGCTCAGTGCGGAGCTATTGTTAGGGACAACATCCCGATCAGCATCAAGCAATGGAATAAGCCTAAGGACGACGCCCCTGAAGGTGATTATGTCACCGATAGACAGAAAGATGATCTTTGGACCTTGCTGAAGGCAAATTTCACCCTACCGCCAGAGGAGGATCAGAATAAGCCCGTTATAGAGCCACTGGTCAAGGCGTGTGCTCTTAAGAAGATGGCAGATCTATTCAGGAGGTGGAAGAAGGAGTTGAAATCAAAGTTTGTCGACAAAGGTGAGACTCCAAAATTCATCGGCCGATTTGAGAAGATAAGAGATCACTGGCCCGCATTTGTGGCCTACAAGACATCAGACAAGAGTAAGAAAATGTCAGAGACAAACAAGAACAACGCTGCAAAGAAGCAGTATTACCATCACACAGGGTCAGGTGGCTACCTCAAAGCCCGGCCGTTGTGGGACAAAGCTGAGAATGACCTGATTGCTAAAGGGGTCGAACCAGAGACATTGAACTGGCCAGACCGTTCAAGGACTTGGTTCTTCGGGGTTGGGGGAACTTTGGACCCTGAAACAGGGAAGTGCCGTTGGACGGACGAGCAACTTGCAATACCCGTCACAAAGCTTCAGAAGTATATCACCGCAGCGCAGGAAGGGACGTTCATTCCCGACAGAGAGAAGGACGAGCTGACTGAGGCTCTAGGGAATGCTGAGCACCCTGGACGAACACGAGGCACACCAGGCTCCGTTCCGTGGAAGTTTGGGTTTCCCGACGCAGGCGGTTACAGAAGCCGGGAGAGAAAGAGGAAAGCGGAGCTGAGCGACATGCAGAAGATGAGTGCAAGACTACAAAAGCTAGAGGAAGCTGAGAGCCAGCGAGCTGCCGGCCAACTATCTCAGTGGCACGAAGCTACCCCAAAAGCTACCCCGCCATCTCAGCGGAGAAGCAGCGTGGCTTCCACGGAGCCCGTTCAGACTGACTTCACGGAGCCTATCTACCCCGTGGATACTATCACGGAGGCTCAAAATTGCGAGCTTATGACGAAATGCCATAACCTCACTTTCAAGGCGGCTCTCGGCTCTGTTGCACCTCCTCAACCCAACGGAACTTTTCACTGCCTTCCAATTCCACATGGCTATGCTGTTGTGATGGTGGATGAAGTAATGGAGGGATTTGAGGAGCTCGAGCTTTACCACTCTACAGGTGAAGGGGAGAAACAGCTGGTTCGTGCTCTGAGGAGTACATGTCTATGGCAGAAGGAGTACATCAAGCTTCCAAACTGGACGCCTCCGCCTCCTCCTCCTCCTCCTCCTCCGGCGAGTGCTCAGGGCACTCCGCCTCCTTCTCCGGCTCCTCCGACGCGTGAGGGCACTCCGCCTCCTCCTTCGCCTACTCCGGCGCGTCGGAGCAGTCCGCCTCCTCCTCCGCCTCGTCGGCAACGGCGGAAGACAGACGCCACCGGTCCGGCTCCTCCGACGCGTCGGAGCACTCCGCCTCCTTCTCAGCCTCGTCAGCAACGACGGAACAGAGACGCCGCCGCTCCGGCAGCTAGCAGTACAAGCAGAGGCGGGAGGGAATTCAGATACGGTCCATCTCTCAAGCCTCTGGAAAAGTTACCATATGAGAGGACCGAGTCTGAAAATGAGGAGATATGTCGTGCCCAAGTGAGGGACCATTTTGCAAAGAAAACTCCACCTCCGAAGGAGAAGCTAGATCCGGTGAAAGTGAAGCGCACTATCGATGCCCTGAAGCGACCACCACCGCCTCCGCCGCAATTCAACTATGACCGCATTATTCAAAAGACATATGATGAAGCGCGGCGGTCGGGAAGTACTTCTAGTGATGCAAGGTTAGCAGAACGAAGAAGTGGGAAAACAATTCCCCAGCTCGGCGAACAGGAGAAGAAATCGTGCCCCCCGCTCAAGGTGTCTAGCGATATCGTCGCTAATCATCCGGGGATGGTGCTCGGTACCAATCCTGGTGATTACTTGGGGGATGATGTAATTTTTGAAATGGCTGAGGTACCAAAAGAAGAATATAAATACGTGGACGGGAAGCCTCTCGTCAAACCTGATCATCCTCCTTTAACAACGATAATGTACAAATTGCATGAGTGGTACTTGGAAACCTGCAGGAAGAATGGGTCCGATAGTTTGCTGGTGAGAATTAAAGATGAGCACGACCTCATTGGAGTCGACCTGATGCCTGTTGAATTTGTGGAGTTATTTCAGTTATTCAATCAAAAGGCCCTCGACAAACAAATCATGACTTGCTACTGTCTGTAAGTATTACTTCTGTAATTAAGTCTCTAGCTCAACTCGTTCATTGCATGTATATATAATTATCCTCACTATATTATGCAGATTGAAGATCTTCGAATGCCCAAAAAAACAAATCTATGACATTGGGTTCATTAGCCCAAATACCGTAAATGAATGGGCGGTACAAGAAAGAGTTAAAGATACCGAGGAAAACTTGCTAAAAGCGTTCCTTCGACATCAAAACAAAAGGGAAATACTTTTTCCTTACAACTTCAAGTGAGTGTTACTGTCTTGTGCATATTCGGTTTCGCTTACTCGAGGTTAAGTACTGTAATTGATGAGTTATGCGTGCGCAGTTTCCATTATATTCTGCTATCCATTAAGCTTGACGGGGGAGTAGTAACTGTCTTTGACTCGAGACGTAAAGATCCCAAGGATTATGCGGACATGACTACAATGCTCCAGAAGTAAGTTCAATCAATACCGGGACCATATCGACAACTTTCGTTCATTTCCTGATATCAAGTAATTATTTTCTTTGCCTGGCAGGGTTTGGAAACAGTTCACCGGACAGGTTCCGGGTCTGAAGAACGAGCTGCGATTTACACACCCCAAAGTAAGTAGTACTAGCTAGTTCCGCGCATCTCTCATTGATTCCAGTTTCATCAATACCATTATCATGCTTGATTATCAGTTTGATTGAACTCTATTCTCGTAAAGTTCTTGTGGCAGGAACCCGGGAATAATTTATGTGGATACTACGTTTGCGAGTACATTCGCCACAGGACCTCTGAGCGGGGCAGATCTGAAGAACAATTTGAAGTATGTAAACAATATTCACAATTTTTTATTACCATCAATTGTGTTGAGTTTCATTCATATATATGTATTGACCCCCTTCTTTAAATTAGATCTGGCAGATGCGGGATGAACTCCTACCACATGATCGCATACGAGCAATTCAAGAGGAATTGGCGGGATTCTTTCTTGACCACGTCATACATGAAAAGGGAGAATACCATGCGGAAATTCAATGGGAGTTTGGCGCTTGATGATGTCAGGGATGTTATATTGTATATATGTAGTAGCGTCGGATAGATTTACGAAAACTTGTTGTTCGAACAAGCACGGAGAAAGAGAGGTCACTTCTCTTTGTATATGTTCATGACGATCTTGTGTAATTAATGGTTTCCTTCATTTGCTTACTAGCTAGCGTCGAGTTCTCTCTACATGTAGTAGCTAGCGTCGACCAAGCACGAAGAAAGAGAGGTCACTTCTCTCTATTAGCTAGCTAACACAATATGAAACCCCTAAACCCTCCAAAACCCCTAAACCCCCCCTTTCAAAAAAAAAACCCCAGCGCCTTTTGGTCCCGGTTGGTGTTACCAACCGGGACTAAAGGTCCTCCTGCCTGAGTGCTGCGAAGCGGCCACGTGGAGTTCCTTTAGTCCCGGTTGGTGTTACCAACCGGGACTAAAGGTCCTCCTGCCTGGGCTCCCCACAGCAGCCACGTGGAGCCCCTTTGGTCCCGGTTCGTAAGCGAACCGGGACTAAAGGTTTTGGGCTTTAGTCCCGACCCTTTAGTCCCGGTTCCAGAACCGGGACTAAAGCCCCTCTGGAACCGGGACTAATGGGCCTTTTTCTACTAGTGAAAACTTACTTGGTCCAAGAGGCGGCGGTTGCCGACCTGCTCCCAAAAGTCAAGCACCGCCATGCCAGCGTATACAATGAGCACGATAGCATTGGCATCCCAGAGAAGCAGGCTCTCCAACCACATGGACCCACCAATACCAGTTACATCGAAGAGGCCAACCAAGTCAACGACTCTGCGGTGTTGATCCCGGCGATGGGATCATTTTTTCTGGTGAACTTTTGTCTAGCATTTTAGCAGCGAGAAGGATGGCAAGCTTGGCGTCCGGGAGGTTGAAGAAGCAATGTATGGCACTGTCGGACGAGGTTGAAGATGCAGTTGAAGGTGGAGCGTCGATACGCAACATGGCCTCTTCATTGCCAGCGCCCACCCGTGCCACCGACTCTGCAGGTAGGATCCATTTGTGGAGTGTGACAAGCGCCGGGCCGTGGGCGTCACTGCCTCCTGGTCTTCCCCGCTGCCGCAAAGTGGCCCTTCATGGCGAAATGTGGACTCGGGTAGACGGGGTGAATCTTGGTGAGGGTGGGCTCGGAGTATAGTACTGAAGAACAACATATCCCAGTGTAATGCTTCCTATGAAGTGAGTGAAAAAACAAAATTGAACATCAAGTCCATTACTTCAGATCTTAATACAAACAAAATGTGCAACCTAACAGTACAAAACTTCAACAGGAGTAATGGGATACCGAAAGACATGTTTAGATTAACCTGCTTACCTGCATATGAATGAACATATTCCATAGAAATGAAAGAATTAGTTCCTTGTCGACCTTAAGAATATCTTCTGCTCACATTTGTGACTCCGTCTGCATTAGATATCGGAACCTGAGCTTGCTTGATATACTGGATAGCCATGGTGCAGTTGTGCAATTTCCTTTTATGTGTATGTGATGGAGCAATCACTTTCTGAAATAAAGCATGATGTGATAGTAATGGAAATAAGCATTTGGATAATGTTGTGCAAAAAAAAAAATAATGCATGCCAAAATAAATGACATGTCAGTCTACATAGAGTTATGCCATCATGGAGACCTTCAAATAAATTTCCTACAGTGAAACCATACTCTGACAACGCAAACTCGTAAAGAAAGATTAATTAGATAAATCACCAAATATAAAAGGAAACTTATAACCAAAACGCAAAATGTCAAAGTTCAGCACTATGTTGCATAGTTATTGTTCTTTTGAGATCACGACAATGCTGGCTATCACCATACTTGTTGTTAATTCAGTTTGTAGCCCATGGCTGATAGATGCTTCAGGAGATCACCTTCTCCATGCATGGCCTCAACCAAAGAGGCTACAATTCAAGAAGACACGAACAGGTTCATAAATAAAATTATAGGCACACTAATCAAACAGTTGCTAAGAAAATGATAATAAAAAACTTAGATTGTTGTTCAATCATAGGTACCTGCCTTATGTGTACATTTGCAAGTACCAGTATGAGAGGTTCTGTTTTGCTGGATAGGTACATGGCATCCAGTGTCACTGACAAATAAAATAAATAGTCATCTCTTGCATAGTTACCTGAAACCCAAACACAGTGTCAGCATCTGGTGGCTGCTTATAGGAATTTTTTGGGGTTAGGCTTTCATCAGAGTTCATTTCTGAATCACATGGGTCCTTGGGATTCGATGGGATGCGCTTTGGACTTGCATAAATGGTGTCCTTCTCATGTTTCTTTATACTTGAACGCCAAGATCCTTGTTGTTTTCTGCATCAGGCGGCAGTAAGCTTGAAACAGTGAACAAATAAACCATAAGAATAGAGGCCATATTCAAGGGAATAGCTTATTAATATATTAGAAATAGAAATTTAGAAAAGCAAAATACAATGGAATGGCCGAGCAGCTTGCTATGGTTGAGTGGAGACAATCTTCAGAACATGGAACCCAAAGCTACAGAGTTTGTGAATGTAGCAAAATTTATCCAAGTTGTTGACACTGTTGCCTACCTCTTGTGTTTTGAACAAAAAAGGATTAGCTGCTATATATATGGATAATGTTACAAGTGAACCATAAGAAAATAACAGATGGGATCCATTTGTGGAGTGTGACAAGCGCCGGGCCGTGGGCGTCACTGCCTCCTGGTCTTCCCCGCTGCCGCAAAGTGGCCCTTCATGGCGAAAGGTGGACTCGGGTAGACGGGGTGAATCTTGGTGAGGGTGGGCTCGGAGTATAGTACTGAAGAACAACATATCCTAGTGTAATGCTTCCTATGAAGTGAGTGAAAAAACAAAACTGAACATCAAGTCCATTACTTCAGATCTTAATACAAACAAAATGTGCAACCTAACAGTACAAAACTTCAACAGGAGTAATGGGATACCGAAAGACATGTTTAGATTAACCTACTTACCTACATATGAATGAACAAATTCCATAGAAACGAAAGAATTAGTTCCTTGTCGACCTTAAGAATATCTTCTGCTCAAATTTGTGACTCCGTTTGCATTAGATATCGGAACCTGAGCTTGCTTGATATACTGGATAGCCATGGTGCAGTTGTGCAATTTCCTTTTATGTGTATGTGATGGAGCAATCACTTTCTGAAATAAAGCATGATGTGATAGTAATGGAAATAAGCATCTGGATAATGTTGTGCAAAAAAAATGCATGCCAAAATAATTGACATGTCAGTCTACATAGAGTTATGCCATCATGGAGACCTTCAAATAAATTTCCTACAGTGAAACCATACTCTGACAACGCAAACTCATAAAGAAAGATTAATTAGATAAATCACCAAATATAAAAGGAAACTTATAACCAAAACGCAAATGTCAAAGTTCAGCACTATGTTGCATAGTTATTGTTCTTTTGAGATCACGACAACGCTGGCTATCACCATACTTGTTGTTAATTCAGTTTGTAGCCCATGGCTGATAGATGCTTCAGGAGATCACCTTCTCCATGCATGGCCTCAACCAAAGAGGCTACAATTCAAGAAGACACGAACAGGTTCATAAATAAAAGTATAGGCACACTAATCAAGCAGTTGCTAAGAAAATAATAAAAAAAAACTTAGATTGTTGTTCAATCATAGGTACCTGCCTTATGTGTACATTTGCAAGTACCAGTATGAGAGGTTCTGTTTTGCTGGATAGGTACATGGCTTCCAGTGTCACTGACAAATAAAATAAATAGTCATCTCTTGCATAGTTACCTGAAACCCAAACACAGTGTCAGCATCTGGTGGCTGCTTATAGGAATTTTTTGGGGTTAGGCTTTCATCAGAGTCCATTTCTGAATCACATGGGTCCTTGGGATTCGATGGGATGCCCTTTGGACTTGCATAAATGGTGCCCTTCTCATGTTTCTTTATGCTTGAACGTCAATATCCTTGTTGTTTTCTGCATCAAGCGACAGTAAGCTTGAAACAGTGAACAAATAAACTATAAGAATAGAGGCCATATTCAAGAGAATAGCTTATTAATATATTAGAAATAGAAATTTAGAAAAGCAAAATACAATGGAATGGCCGAGCAGCTTGCTATGGTTGAGTGGAGACAATCTTCAGAACATGGAACCCAAAGCTACAGAGTTTGTGAATGTAGCAAAGATTTATCCAAGTTGTTGACACTGTTGCCTACCTCTTGTGTTTTTGAACAAAAAAGGATTAGCTGCTATATATATGGATAATGTTACAAGTGAACCATAAGAAAATAACAGTGACGGTCACACGACTTGTTTGATGGGTGCGAGTTAGTCACAGTACTCTCAAAACGAAAAAGATGGTCACATAACTTGAGTTTCTGGTGCACATCAATCACCACTGACTACCTCCGTTAGTTTTCTTATTTCACAACATGCCCCCTAAATATTTTATATGGGTTCTTTGAGAAAAAAACACGACGGACGTGCACAAGGTATTTGACGAGATGTAAAGGTACGACATGAGGTCCAGCGCCGAGCAGCACCGCGGCGACTTCGGAGTCAACTGGCTGCAAGTGAGGGTGGCATAATGGACCTCACTTGCGCGCGCTGGGCAGCCTCGTCTGCCAATGAAGAACGCCGACCACGCTGCCGTGTTGGACGCGCAGCCACCGGGCGGGATGGTGAAATCTGACAGCAGCAGCGGGATCATGGATGGGTCCTTCACCGCTGACCACCACGCGTCGCCGGGAGGTTGATCCATATACCACCAGTGACCCCGACGCATCCGCGCAGCAATCCTGTAGGATCAGCATGCTTTACACAAAGAGCGTTCAGTCCTGCATGCTCTTTGTGTCTACAACACGCACGCACGCACGCATGTATGCCATTGCGTAAGTTCTGAACTTGTGATGCGTTGCCTACTTTTAGCAAGGAGTTCCCTGGGTGCGAACCATTGGGGATGTGCGACACCTCCTGCACCGTGTTACCGTGCGACAACACGTCCATTAGGAGGGCGTGTTCTAGTCGCGGTCGAAGGTGAAGACAGGGCTTCCATAACCGCTCGGACACCACCGCCGGCGGCACGCCTTCACCGGCCGTGGTCACCGGTGCGGGCACAGGAACGCCGGACCTCTGCCGCATCCTCATGGGGCGCTCGCCAAGGAAGCTCGCTCCAGCAGATCGGCAGCAGCGACGGTGGCAAGATCCGAACTCGTTGGTACGAGGAAGACGGGTCCAGTGTATGCTCCATGGATGCCGCGCCCCTCGCTACTGTAGCGGCGGCCTCCTCGTTCTGCTGCTCCTGCGAGTGTTCTATCGGACGCTATCTCTGTGGCTACAGCTACTCATCGAGCACATTGTGCTCCGGATCTACCACGGCCACGTCGCTTTCCTCGCTAGGTGAGAAGGCCGGCTAGATGTGGAAGACGGTCGGTCACGGAGGGAGGTAGATGGGGTATAGTACAGGCAAGGTTCGATGGTTTACCCATTGCCGCTGTAGAAGTGGCGGTTCTTGGAGCCATGGACGCAGACGACATTAATGGGCACTGCAGGCGTCGCGAGGGCGAGTGGAGAGGAGGTTGTGGGAGGCCGCATCTAGTGAGGAGCTGGTGGAACCCATGTGGCGGCGACGTTGCAAGAGGGGGCTGCGTCGGGGAGATCATGGGAACAGGGTAGGATGGTGTCCGCGTGGAATCGGGGATCGCAACACCTGCGTGCGTGGGGCCTTCCAAAAATCGGGAGCGAAGGAAAGATACGGCAAATCGGGTGAGGCGGACGAAGGAACGAAGGGACCTACCAGACCTACCATCACGACTGCAGACTCCCCCTCTAGGAGTAGAAAGATATATTTACGAGTGAGAGTGTAGTCAGGATGTACAAGTACCTAAATATACTTCTTTTTATGTTGGCTCGCACACAACAAACAACAAGCATCCAGAAGCAGGAATTCTCAAAACTTCCGAAACCAAATGAAACAGTTAAGTATATTTTCCTAAATACACACGAAAATAGGGTGGATAACATGTGAACCAGTAGCGAGCCCTCCGCAGGGTCTCACCATGTCGACACACTGTGCCCATAGTCATCAACTCATCATCCACAGTGATGGTCATGTTCCTAGCTGTCTTTTTGTTGTGTGTCGTTCGTGCTGCTCGCCGGAGTTACCAGGTGATGCCCTGCTTCTTGCCTCAACACCAACCATCTTGTTGGCCTGCAAGGGCATACATTACAATATGATCAGAACTTGTAGTACAACCACTTGAATGCTTTAAGATTCAAATATAAGTAAGCACATCACACACCAACAAAAGAGAGTTAACCTCACCTAAATCATAAAAAAAAGGCTATATTGTGGTATGGAAGAAATTCTTCCTGAGGAATCTGCGCATTAATCAAACCTCACATTACATTTCACCTCTGTTGAAAAAAAAAATGTTACTTTGACTAAGATTAACATATGAATATAAAAATCACCAGATATATGTTCGACGGGACTGCTTACATAATCGGGGTTTTCTTTTCCAAGTCTTGGTTTAACTATACACCTCCCCTCATCACTAACTCCACTCATTGTACATGTAACTTTTATTAGTATATATATATATATATATATATATATACACATTCAACTGTTTAAAACTTTAACGACAAATATGCATGCAGACTTTAATCTATCACATGAGTTATATTGGTAGAATAATAAAAACAAAAACTACCAGATTATCATAATTTTAGTGAGTTTCTAGAGATATAATTAAAATGGTAAAGATGTGTAAGACCATGTTTTTGTCCTAAATAAGTGAAAAGAGAGAGAATAAAGATAGTGCTATCCATTCGAAAACTAGCAGGCCTAACACGTATATTGCAAAAATAGCACCCCGTCGGTCAACAGTAGGCCGAAAAGATAGTTTTCGGTCTACCGTAGGCCGAAAAGGCCTCTTCGGTCAACTGTCGGCCGAAAACCTGCATTTCTGGGCCGAAGAGTACTTTTCTGCCAACCGTCGACCGAAAAGTACTTTTCTGCCAACCGTTGACCAAAGAGTCCCTCTTCAGCCACCACCTGCTATCCTGTTTTAGAAAATTCATATCAATTAGGATTTTTAGTATTTTAATTTGATTCTTTTTGCATTAGATTAGAAATTTTATGAAGTTTCTGTAGTTATCAAGTTTGACTAGATTTGAAAGTTTAAATTTGAATTTTCATGAATTTGCTCAAATCACTAGATTGCCTATAATTTGAGCTAGGATTATTTTTTGTAGATGATTCTTCTTGGTACTGGTTCTTTCTGACTTTATTTATCACTAGTAATTAATTGGCGAATTTTAGGATTAATTCCCGCCTGCCCTTCTTTCCCGCCCTTCTCTCCCGCCCTTCTTTCCCGCCCTTCTTTCCCGCCCTTCTTTCCCGCCCTTCTCTCCCGCCCTTCTTTCCCGATTTTTTTTGCACAAATAGTACATATTTTTGAACAAATTGGGAAAATAAGATCAAAACATTACAAATTGCAAAACTAGCACACGGTCGTCGTACTGTTCCCGCCATTCTCGTTCCCGCCCTTCTTTCCCGCCCTTCTTTCCCGCCGTTCTTTCCCGCCAGTTTCGTTCCCGCCCTTCTTTCCCGCCATTCTCGTTCCCGCCCTTCTCTCCTGCCCTTATTTCCCGCCATTCTCTCCCGCCATCTTCTCTTCTGACCCTATAAAACCCCCTCCGCAGCAAGGTGGGTGAGCAGGCAAGTGTAGTGTTATTTTGGTCACCGTTTGTTTGCAGGTAATGGCTTGCCCCTTTTGCCGAGCTCCAGGTGGCCCTTGTTCTTCCTTTGATTCTAGTGAGTCTGTCTTCACTGTGGTGTTGGATCGTCGCTGTTCAAGGCGTGTTGTAAGATTCTATATCTTGTTTATCTGATTGTGGCATATGGTTCATGTTGTTTAGGTTGGAATGTATTCTAATGCCTTTGTTTATATGATTATGATGTTTGCTTCCAACCTTTTTTGTAGTATGTTCCGTGCAGTGTTAGATCACATCTTGCTCGGTACATTGAGGAGTGTAGAGCTTTAGCTATTCGGAGGGGTGACACAGATATTGATCTTGCTCTTCACAACAGTGAGGGTAACTTATACCATGTTCTGTTTACACATGGTCGGGTGAGCAGTAAATTCCATGGTCCTTCCTGGGAGGAACTTGTGAATGATTATAGTCTCCGTCATGCGCAGACGGTGATTCCGATGTCCACAGTGTAGTGACTGGCCAGACTGTAGTGACGACGCTGATTCCGATGCCCACACTGTAGTGATTGGCAGACTGTAGTGACGGCGCTGATTCCGATGCCCACACTGTAGTGATTGGCAGACTGTAGTGACGGCGCTGATCCCGATGCCCACACTGTAGTGATTGGCAGACTGTAGTGACGGCGCTGCTTTGTCTGCTTTGTATGATTCCTGCTGTCTGCGGTGCGGTGCTGTTGCTGCGGCGGACGCGCGTGTTTTATTTTCTTCTACCGACAACACAGTGCTCGTCATCTTTATATACGAGATGCCGTTGCCTGCTCTCTCTCACGCTCTTCTCTTTGCTTCTGCCCACACTGCTTGCTCTTTCTCACTCTCTTCTGGATCTTCCAGACGCACTTCAAAACACCAACGCGCTAGTCATTATGAGTTTGCCTTGCTCGGATCAAAGCATTAGGCCTACGAAAATGAAGAGTGCGACTTTGCCTCGGGGGGTGGAAGTACTTCGTTGTTGGTGTGGCGATCTCTGCAAGGTGAAGGAGGTGACGGATTTTTCAGATTGGTTGGGCATGAAGTTTTTCATGTGCGCCAATTATGAGGAAGATCCACCCGTTGCTACTTCACCGTACATCAGGCCTCCGGTATGTTTAAGTCACCTCCGCCTCTGATGTTTTTCACCGTACACGTTGTTGATATTATTATTGATTTGATGTTTCTATTTCTATTTTTGTTGTAGTCTCCTCCGCCTCTGTGCATGTACTATCGTTGGATTGACACGAAAAAACCGGACTGGGCGGTGACCGAGATTCGTGAAAGAGGTCGTCGTGCATGGGCAAGCTTGGACTTGGAAGAGCGCCGCGCGAAGGCGGCAGCAGAGGAGAAAGCAGAGCAAGAGAGAGAGTGGCAAGAGTACTGTGTGAAGCAGAGGGCTTTTCTTGATGAGATGAAGAAGAAAAACCGAGAAGAGGGACTTAGACTGGCGGAGGTATACCGACAGCGAGAGGAGGCCCGTGAGGCTGAGAGGCAGATGAAGAAAGAAAGGGCTCGTGCAGCCAAGGCAGCAGAAGAAGCTGGTGATGGAAAAGGAAAATATCCCCGTTGGACTCAGTAGATTTATGTTATTGTATCGTAACATTTGCATTGCAGGAAGTTGTATCTTAATTTTTATGTATCTTATTTTACGCATGTTATTTTCGATGCATCTTAATTATCTGTTGTAGTCTGGTTGCAAATGTTTCTCGTAAAACATTAGAGTAATGCCGATGTACCAACCTGGCCTTGAAAACAAATCAGTCTCTTACATAGATGATGACTCATACATAGATAGTAACACATACATGAAGGATGTCTGATACATAGATAAGTCCTCATACATGAGAATACTCTGAAACTAACATGGGTGTTTCATACATATATAATCATATCACTGCTGGGGACGGCGACGAGTCTGGATCTTCCTCGGACGCGGACCGGAAGGTGATAAGCGCTGACGCGGTGGGCGAGGGTCACGAAAACCACGACCGTAAATAGCCTCGCCTGAATCGGTCTGTGTCTCCTGCGTCGGTGGTGGTGGTGGAGTATGATACATAGGCTGAGAGAAGTCAATCGTGTTTGCAGCTTGGTCATCGTCATCGCCATAGCTGTCTAAGAATGAACCATCACCACTAGGCATCGGCGACTGCACGACATGCGTGAACGGAAGCGGCTGGTTGCTGACTGTAGTAGTGAAGCACATGTCAAATTGAATTGCGATCGTACACTGCTTAAAAGAAAAACCGAAAGTAAAGTTACCTGGCGGCCCCATTTGTTGATGCCATGTGGACCCCCCTGGTTGTGAAGGATGTTGCTCATGCCAGGCAGACCACCCTGGTTGTGAATGATGTGGCTCATGCCAGGCTGAGCTCCCTGGATGTGAAGGAGGTGCCTGATGCCATGATGACCTTGCTGGTTGTGAAGGAGGTGGCGCCGGTGAAGCCATGCGCCGTGACTCTGAACGATGCACAGATGGACGTGGCGGACGAAGTCCTGGACGAGATACCGCAACGTCCGAAGATCGTCTACATGTCACTGCTGCGTAAATCCCTCGTAGCTTGTCATCAAAACGCTTCAACCATGTCCGAAGATCTGGCTGTGGGATAGTATCCCCACTATCAACCCGCCGCATTAAAACTATAAAAACAACATTCATTAAGCTGACCGAGAAGGTTACCTGAAACTGGCTCAACCACTTAAAATGAGGCCCGTGAGGATCTTTGTCTAAGGCCACAGCAGTTGGCACCGCAGCTAGAAAACGCCTCTGCATCGTAGCTAGCCAGTCAGGATCTGCCTCTAAAGGACCTATGGCAGCACCGGCCAACGGTAATCCCAACAGGTACGACACATCCTGTAGAGTAGGCGCCATCTCTCCCCAGGGAAAGTGAAACGTATGTGTCTCCGGTCTCCATCTATCTACTAAGCAGGTAAGGAGTGACCTGTCGTAAGAGAAGCGTTTGCTTTTTCTCTTGCGGAGCTGCATTGGTTCACCAGCTTCATCCAACTCCGGATGATCAACCCACTCATCCAATGTACCCTCAACCAGCCGTGCAAACGGTAGCAGTCCAGCCCACATTAACCTACAAAATAAAAAGAATGTACAGCAAACAGTTAGCGAGCATCAAATATTACCTATTACAAATTAAAACATGATATGCAAACAGTTAGCGAGCATCAAATATTACCTATTACAAATTAAAACATGATATGCAAACGTACCTATCAACCCATTGAGGGTGTATCATCCAGTTAGACTTTGGGGTGCGAGGGATCAACACATCTAAATTCTTGCCCGCTGCCATAAGTGCGGCCCGGTGTTTTTTATCGATCGCATCTTTAAGCAACGCATACGAAGACATATCTGAAATTAAAACATAGTCCGACATATCACAAATTAAAACATAGTCCAACATATCACAAATTAAAACATAGTCCGACATATCACAAATTACAACATAGTTCGAAATATTAGAAATTAAAACATAGTTCGAAATATTACAAACTAAAACATAGTCCGACATTATATAGCTTCCGAATTATTTCTTCCTCGTCGTCCCCTTCGGCCTTGACTGCCTCGACCACGTCCACCTCTTGCTCCTCTTGTCGCACTCGTCGATGTGGACGCACTCGTCGATGTGGACGCACCGTCTTTGTTAATGTCGGGACAATATTTCATCCTATGCCCATAATTCGCGCATAGCAAACACTGTCTGGTTGCTCCACCAGCTTCAGATTGGTCCATATCATTTCGGATGCGCTTTACCTTGCGTCTGCCCCTGCTGGTTCGCCGAAGACCAGGATCCGGGATGTATACTCTCTCATCATCATTTACCTTGTTGAAATTGCCGACGACTCTAAACCCTGTCATCTCACCGATCCATGTGTTGCGTACTGACTCTTTCAAATAGTATGGGGAAACGAAGGAGATGGCATCCAACTGAATCTGGCCGCACGCAGCCAACACATGTGAGCAAGGAAGGTGCAACAACTTTGGTTTGTTGCATGTACATTCACACGTTGGATAAAATTCCGTTCCAATTTTTACCTCATGCGTCTTCACCTCATTTGACGTACCGAAACCATCGGTAGGTAGCTGAACCTCATACCTCCTTTCCTGATTACCTATGAGTCTGACAGTGTGCTTCTTTGCTTTCTCTATCTTCTTTGCCATGTACTCCATGACACGGCTACAATAAGGAGTCTTCGGATGATCTGCAATATGCTTCTTTGCTAACTCGAGCCTTTCTCTGAAATATCTCAAAGTGCCATGGAATACAGCCTCCACAATAGCTGTGAGTGGCAATGCTCTATTTCCTCTAAGTACAAAGTTGTACACCTCAGCAAGGTTGGTTGTCATGTGGCCATACCTAGCTCCATGGGTGTCATGCAGGAGAGACCAATTCACGGGAGGCTCTTTCTCTATCCACTGAGTAAAATTCTTTATTGCCCTGCCATTCGGCCTCTTAGTGCCAGGAGGGTCAATTGCTGGCAAGTCACAAAGAGCTACAGGTTGCTCTAGCTCTGCGATGAATGTTGCTAATTTAACCTGATCTTGTTCCATTTTCTTTCTGGCTTTAACCTGCTTCTTAGTAAACTCATCTAGTTTTGACCAAATAAAATTGTATTTCCGTGGCTGATTCTGCTTGCATAATTTTTTGAACAAGTTCATCAACCGCTTGTTCTTGAACTGTGAGAAAAAATTTGCCCCAAGATGGCGCATGCACCACCGGCTCTGCAGGTCCTTCCATGATGTTGTTTCGTTCTCATTTGGATCCCTTAGTGTCTTCACGGCCTTCAATATACCAGCATGTCTGTCATGAATGACACACACGTTCGGTCGGTCCTTCACGATAGCGATTTTCACTTGCCTCAAGAACCATATCCAGCTTGGAAAGTTCTCACCCTCCACGAATGCCATGGCAAGTGGGATGATTTGATTGTTCCCGTCAACACCAATAGCAGTAAGGATTTGCCCTTTATACTGACCAGTCAGGAATGTGCCATCCACAAACATCACAGGAGGACAATGCCGGAAAGCTTCGATGCAAATAGCAAAAGAAAAGAATACTCTCTTCAACACCTTCATATCTGGTATACTCTCCAATCTTGTGTGTTGTACGTTAACATAAGTGCCGGGATTCCTCTCCTTCAATACTTGAAGGAGCCGCACAACATTATCATATGAGTCCAAGAACGTCCCAAACCTTTCCTCCATAGCCTTCTGCTTAGCCCTCCAAGCCTTCCCGTAAGGAATGAGATAATTCCATCTGACCTTCACTGCTGTCTGGATGTGTTTTGCTTCCATGTCTTTCTTCTCCACTATCTCAGTATACATGAGTTGAGCAATGAGAGTTGAAGACAGGTTTGGATGATTCACCAGAAGGTTTTTCCTCACACAAGTATGTGGAACAACATCGGTGACAACCCAGTGGATGTTATACTTCGGCACGTGCCCGTGCACCTTCCCAGGACAACCTGTTTCAACACATTTCACGGTATAGTTTGTTCGATTTGATATGTGTGTCCGGAAAACCCTCTGCGTGGACATAGCCCACTTTACCACCGCATATTTCAATTTCTTCTTTGTATCATGCATAGAACCTATCTCGACTTGGTTCAGATGATACTGCCATGGAGTCTCATGGCCATCGTTGACCGTCAGACCGGTCGATAGGTCCTGATCCCATGCAGCAGGAATCGGTACCTCCACTTCATCCTCGGAATTTTCAGAATCCAGATCCTCAGCCACTCCATCGTCGTCCTCTTCCTCCATCACCCTCTGCATTTCCTCCCCTTCCTCATCGCCATCAGCAAAACCAGAACCAGCTAATATTACCGACCGACTACTCTGCCCAGTATCGTTACCACACAAATTGTGTGGCACGTAATCTGGCTCTTCCTCGGGTTGGCTTGCATCCACATCCATTGGCTGTGACCCGGATAAATAAATATCGTTAGCCACCTGACTGTCCTGCCCGGGTTCATACCCCCCCTCTGGTTGTCCGGTATTCTCCTCCTTCGCCACAGGTTGCACTAGCACATATGGGTGGATTTTCCGGTCTCCGCAACGCCTTAACAGGGTCAACCACTTCTGGCTCCTATCTATCAGCATCAACTCCCACTTCACATTTTTACACGATTTGGTCCACAATGCTTCAATACTGACGGAACATACCTCAGGATCAAGCCCAAAACTAGCTGTCAACCAGTACTTCAACTGTCTAATGTCCACTCTGTACGGGTCTGGAAATGTCATGACACATTTTTGGAACTCGGTAAGATCAACCCCCAACTCATTATATCGAATATTGCCAGAGCTATAGTAAACAGTAATATTTACCGATTCAGACATTGTAACCTGTCAGACACTACCAGCTCATTAGTCACAACGAACATAATTTTTACACGCTACTCTGACTAACCAATTAACACTACAAAAAATGTGACGCGGTATTATACCGCTTAAATGTGACCGCTAACTAACCGCTACACTAACAAACCAATTAACCATAAAAAAAATGTGACGCGGTATTATACCGCTAAAATTTGTCCGCTAACTAACCGCTACACTAACAAACCAATTAACCATAAAAAAAATGTGACGCGGTATTATACCGCTAAAATTTTACCGCTAACTAACCGCTACACTAACAAACCAATTAACCATAAAAAAATGTGACGCGGTATTATACCGCTAAAATTTGACCGCTAACTAACCGCTACACTAACAAACCAATTAACACTAAAAAAAATGTGACGCGTGATTATACCTTCGACGCGTGTCGTCACCTCACGGAAAACTTGCACCAACGGACAACACCACCGCCACCCCCTCGACGGCCACCTCCTGCTGCCCAGCCAAACCACCTCCTCCTCCTCAACTGGCCATGGCTGCTCCTCCTCACACCACCATGACTACAACTCACTTGTACACACAAATTAATATCCCATTGGAAAAAAAATGACCGTAGGCTGCTGGAGATGGCTATGATCTACCGTTTCTGTGGTTTGTATTTGAATATAGCTGGAGAAACGAAGAGATCGGCGAGGGGGGACGATGTACAGAGAGAAAACGAGAGAGAGAACTCGAACTGGAGAAAGAACAGAGAGGAAGGAAGAAGAAAGGGTCGGGCGGCCTTATCCAGCCGTTTTCGGCCAACGGTTGGCCGAAAAGGTCTTCGGTCGCGGGATGACCGAAGACAGGCCCAGTCTTCGGTCGTTGGTTAGCCGAAAACCTTTTCGGCGCCGACGAGGCCCGTCTTCGGCCCATCTCCGCGTTTTCGGTTTTCTGTTGGCCGAAAAGTCCTTTTTCGGCTAACTGTTGACCGACGGGGTGCTAGTTTTGACATATACGCGCTAGCACTGCTAGTTTTCGAATTTGCTCTAAATACGTTGCCAGTATTGAAAAAAATCCTTACATATAGAGGCAGCATCCTTGTATGTCCACGAAATACCCCCTGCATTGCCGGAGATAAAAGAACAGTAGGAGCACCTAAAGATCTGAGTACTAAGTCCTGTAATACAGGATTTAACATTCCAGTGTCCTAATGAAAGTACATTTTGGTTAAAAAAAACTAACCTATCTAACAGAAAACATAATGATGAAGTAGTCCAGAAAATAAGCTCGAATGGAAACTTGAACTCTTTCAAGTTCAACTGAATTTAAGCAACAATATCATGCAGATATGAAGTATGAGGAGCAATTGTTTCCCTCAAGTTACGTTTTAATTCAGTATTTTGATTCAAAATCTAAGATAACAATTTACAGAATAGGAAATCCTCCTCCTCCTAATGAAACATCTAAATTCAGATTGAATAAACATCTAAATTCAGTTAAAGTGTTCCACATACACATCCCGATCTTTTACACATTACTTAATAGTGTATACAGACAGTCATAATTCAGTTAAACATCTAAATTCAGTCATAATTCACTTAAGCATCTAAATTCAGTCATAATTCAGTTGAAGATGGAATCATATAACTTCTGTTGTCAGTGCCTAACTCTAGACCTAATATAGGACACTGACTCTACCGTTGTTGAGGCCTGATCACACATTAATTCAAAATCCCGCAGCCCGAATTTACCAATAAGTACTCTCTCCGTTCACTATTATAAGATGTTTTAGATATTTCAATATGGACTACATACAGACTAAAATGAGTGAACAAACACACTAGCTCAACACTTAGGAGAAATCCAAAGCACCACTGACTCATCAACACTGGCTCATCATTGCCTTCGGCGGCTTGCATAAATCCGGGTTATGAATTTAACCATCCTGATTCTTATCATTTTGCCGGGTTATACACTCTGACGGCTTGTCCTTCCTAAGCTTAACACGCCGGCTTGTCATTTTTGCAGTTGAAGTCTATAATCGTCATGGCTCCCAAGACCGACAAGTCCTGCAACTGGGTTAGATCCCAGGTCTCAACACTGATGTTGAACGAGCTCGTGGGGCAAGGCCTCTTGCCGGCTCAGGAGACAATCAGCTGGCGGGCGCCTGAGGAAGAGAGCACCCCCCAGCCTAAGCAAGATCAGGTGGTGGTCTTCGCAGATCATCTTCACAAGGGGTTTCGTCTGCCCGGGTCAAAATTCTTCCGCGACGTTCTCCACTCTTTCGACCTTCGACCGCAGGATCTTGGCCCCAAATCCATCACCAATCTCTGCCAATTCCAAGTCTTTTGCGAAGTGTATCTCCAAACAGAGCCAACCGTGCTTCTCTTTCGAGAATTCTTCTACATCAATCATCAGACCGAATTCACCGATGGCCCTAGCATAGAACTCGGCGGCGTTTCCATTCAAAGGCGGAGGAACACTCCCTTTCCTGAGGCCAAACTGGCGAGTCACCGCAAGGGTTGGAACAAAACTTGGTTCTATTGCAAAAACACTGCTCCTGAGGATGAAAACCCCCTGCCGGGTTACAGACTGGACCGGCTCAACGCCACGGTTGCCTTTCCGGGTTGGCCGTCAGCGGAGGATCGCAAGCAAATCGCCCCTATCTACTCCAAGATAAGGGCCTTGGTTGCTAATGGCCTTATCGGGATCGATCTGACCTGGTGTTGGATAAGCTGGCGAATCCAGCCTCTGAGCCGGCGGGGTGACTTGATGTGCAATTATACCGGTGAGCTGGCTGACGTTCAACGCTTCAGCCAAGTCAATTTATCTGCAAGCGATATCAAGAAGGCTACCAAGAGATTATTGGGAGAGCCTCAAGAAAAATGCAGCAAAACCGGGCTAGCACGCTTCTGCTTGACCAATCCTGTGTCTTCAGTAAGTGCTTGCACCTTCCTACTCTACTCTTGACCCGCCTTCTGCATCTCATTCTTAACTGCCGACTTGTCACAAATGCAGGCAAACGACAAGTTTTGGAAGAGGAAGAAGCCGCGACAACTCGCCCCCGCCCCAGTAGAGCAACAGGATGAGCCGGCCGATGCTGATGAGCCGGCTGCAGATGATGAGGCTGAGGTAGAACTTGACTCGCTTGGTTGTCTTTTTGTTCAACTTGCTGACGCCTCTTCTCTTCAGGATGAAGCCGAAATCAGCCACACCAACGAGCCAGAGGTAACTTTGATCTCTTCCGACTCTGACTCTCCAGTACCTATTCGGAAGAAAACCCGGGCTGTGATCCGCATGGTTCGAAGGAAGCCCCGGGTTGCCGTCCGTAAGGTCCCTTTTTCCCACCAGGATGCTCATTTGGACCCCGAATTTGTTTTCAAGAAAACTCGTCAAGCCGGGACCTCCAAAAGGAAGACCCGGAGCAGTGAAGGCGAGTTAAGTAGCGGGCTTCCATACGAGCCGCCATCCCGTAAGGCGCGAGCTGAGGTGCTTCTTAGTCCAACTTCCTCTTTTCCTCTAGCTGGACGTTTTAAGGAGCCCTTACATTTAAACGACTCGGCATATCAGACGTCCCACTCCTCAGGCGAGTCAAGCGCTACGCAGGCGCCGGTTTTCAACATCAATCTTGGGTAAGCAAACACTTGTGACATTTAGTGGCTCCTTATTCTTCCCCTCTTCAAATGAATAACTCCTTTGTTTTTTTTGTACAGTGCCAAGGCTATCAAGAAGAAAGCACCAGCCGGGTCATTTGACCCGGTCATTCAACCAGGCCCTCAAGGAGAGAGAGAGGCCACCTTGGTCACCCAGGACGAGCCGGCAGTCCAAAACAGTCCGCCGCCCCTGGACACAACAAGCCCGGCTCGCGCATCCCCTCCTGCTCAGGAGAGGGAAAATGTAACGGAAGACCAACCCGCCCCGCAGCCCGAGGCGCCGGCTCAAGAAGAAGCAGTGGTGACAAGCGAGCGGCAAACTGCTGCACCAAAACCCTCCACCGCTCTTACCAAAGTTTCGGCCAAGCCTGAGCCGGCCCCGAAAGACAAGGGAAAGACGGCTCTTGAGTTTTCCACATTTGAAGACCAAGATGCCAGTACCCTGCATCAGACTGTGCTGACCCGGCTGTCTGAAAGTCGGGACACAGAGATCGCCATGATAACATCCTTGAAGCGGAAGTATGAGGTAATTTGCGCCCTTCGTTTTGTACCATATATATATGTAGCCCCCAAGGGCCGGGTCATTATGAAATGATGATCCGGGACTTAAACTTGTAAACAGAACTTCAACCTGCGACCCCAAAGGCCGGCTTGTCATTCATGACGGGCGGGTCTTGAGAACTGAGTAGAATAGATCAGTTGATGCATTAGCCCCCAAGTGCCATGTAGAGTGCCTGCAGCTGCATGGAACTTGCCTTGTTGTTTATGTTAAGCTCGAAAATGTGTAGCCCCCATGTGCCGGGTTATCCTTTAGGGCGATCCGGGTCATGCATATATGATATATAACAAACTGCCCTGCAGGAAATGCTGAATCAAGTAGAAGCCCAGGCTTCCGTCTTCCGCAAGGAAGCACGGAAGAAGAAAAGATTGCGCAAAGAAGCTAAAGAAGCCGTTGCCGAAGCCAATAAGTCGCTGGCCCTTGTAAGGGCCACCTTGCAAGAGACGGAGGCCGCAAGAGCCGCCCTAGCCATGCGTGCTGAAGAGGCCGAAGCTAAGCTAGAGCCGGTAACACAAGAGCTGACCACTCTGAAGAACCAGATCACAGCCATGTGCCAGGCCATCTTTGGTAAGTAAAGCTATGAGAATGAGTCAACTGGACCGGCTTACCAGACTAAGCCGGCTTAACTGATCATGTATACTTCTCTTGAAGGTCGCAAGAATCAAATTCTGCTGCAGCAACCAGTGGTGAAATTGAAGGCAGTATACACCTTCGTGGAACAACTGTACATAGGCGGCTCTCGATGCATTATGGCCGCCAAAAACACCAAGTCACCACCACAACTAATTGCAGATATGCTGAGAGAGCTGTCTGTTGTACCCAGGTGGTTTGAGGACTGGAAGAAAGCATGCTGCCGCTCTAGGGCTCTAGTAGCACTTGCCCGAGCTAAGGCATACGTGCCAGAGCTCGATCCGGCTCAGATCATAGGCGGATACCCAGAGTTCAACGTGGATGACTCGCCATTCACCAAGAAGGACTTTCAACGCTGCATTAAAGCAACCCGGGTTGCAGCCACCGAAATCGCAGCCACCAGTAGGTGTGTATGCTTGTTCTTAGAACGCTTGAAGGGTCCCACCATGTCAAGCCCCCAGACCGCGAACGGCCAAGTAATCGGGATCATCCTCAACTCTTGAGCCAGCACATGGGCCTGGCGAGCATATTTCTGGCAACCATCACACTTACGGACAATGTCCTCTGCGTCAGCATGAGCCGTGAGCCAGTAAAAACCATGCCGGAAAGCCTTCGCGACCAATGATCTTGAGCCGGCATGGTGTCCACAATCGCCAGAGTGAATCTCATTGAGAATTGCACGACCTTCTTCTGGTGAAACACATGATTGAAAACACCAGTGACGCTTCGTCGGTGCAACTCGCCATTGACAATAGTCATAGACTTGGATCGTCTGATGATCTGCCGAGCGAGGACTTCCTCTGTTGGCAGTTCTCCCCAGCTTAGGTAAGCCAAATAGGGGACCGTCCAATCAGGGATTGCGTGGATAGGAGCCACTAGAGCCGCCTTCGGGTCAGGAACAGCCAGGTCCTCCTCGGTTGGTAACTTGACAGACGGGTTGTGCAAAACATCCAGGAATACATTGGGTGGCACCGGCTTGCGTTGCGAGCCCAAGCGAGAGAGTGCGTCTGCCGCCTCGTTCTGCCTGCGATCAATATGATCAACTTGATAACCTTTGAAGTGTCCAACAATATTTGTGACCGCATGTCGGTAAGCCGCCATAAGTGGATCCTTAGAGTCCCATGTGCCAGAAACCTGCTGGGCTACCAAGTCTGAGTCGCCCAAACACCTAACCCGGCTCAGGTTCATCTCCTTGTCCATCCTAAGCCCGTGAAGCAAGGCCTCATATTCTGCGGCATTGTTAGTGCAGGGAAACATGAGTCTCAAGACATAACAGAACTTGTCTCCTCGAGGGGAAGTGATCACAACTCCAGCCCCCGAGCCTTCGAGCTGCCGTGAGCCGTCAAAGTGTATGGACCAGTATGTTGTGCCGGGCTTCTCCTCGGGAGCCTGCAACTCTGTCCAATCATTAATAAAGTCCACCAACGCCTGAGATTTGATTGCTGTGCGAGGCACGTATTTGAGATGATGCGGACCGAGCTCAATGGCCCACTTAGCAACGCGGCCTGTCGCCTCCCGGTTCTGTATTATATCCCCAAGAGGTGCTGAGCTGACCACAGTGATCGGATGCTCGTGGAAGTAATGCTTCAGCTTGCGGCTAGCCGTAAACACTCCGTAGACCAGTTTCTGCCAATGTGGATACTGCTGCTTGGACTCGGTTAATACCTCACTGATATAATACACAGGGTGCTGGACCAGATATTCCTTGCCAGCTTCCTTGCGCTCGACGACGACTGCCACACTTACAGCCCTGTTATTGGCAGCAATATACAGCAGCATTGGCTCCTTCTCGCTAGGGGCAGCAAGGACTGGCGGCTCAGACAACTGCTTCTTAAGAGCCTCAAAAGCCTGATCTGCCTCGTTACTCCAGACGAAGTTATCTGATTTCTTAAGCAACTGATATAACAAAATTGCCTTCTCTCCAAGCCGGCTGATGAACCGGCTCAACGCCGCAACCCGCCCGGCCAGCTTCTGCACATCATTCAGCTTGGCCGGCTTAGCCAGGGTCGTGATTGCCTTGATCTTTTCCGGATTAGCTTCAATGCCTCGCTCGGAAACAAGAAATCCCAGAAGTTTTCCTGCAGGGACACCAAAAACGCACTTCTCCGGGTTAAGCTTCATCTGGTAGACGCGGAGATTGTCAAACATTTCCTTGAGATCCTCCAGCAAGGTTTCTTTCTTCCGGGACTTAACCACAATGTCGTCAACATAAGCATGAACGTTCCGCCCGATCTGTTTATGAAAGCAGCTCTGAACATAACGCTGGTAAGTCGCCTGTGCACACTTTAGACCAAACGGCATGGTTGTATAACAGAAAGCTCCAAAAGGTGTGATGAAAGCCGTCTTTATCTGGTCTTCCAGCTTCATTTTGATCTGATGATAGCCTGAGTAAGCATCCAGGAAGCATAGACTCTCACAACCAGCAGTAGCATTGATGATCTGGTCAATACGGGGCAAGGCAAAGGGGTCACTAGGACAAGCCTTATTCAGGTCTGTGTAATCAACACACATCCGCCAAGTCCCGTTTTTCTTCAGAACAAGCACTGGGTTAGCCAGCCATTCAGGATGGAAGACTTCAACGATGAACCCGGCAGCTAGGAGCCGGGCCACTTCCTCACCAATAGCCTTCCGCCTTTCCTCATTAAAACGACGGAGATACTGGCAAACTGGTTTGAATTTGGGATCCACATTAAGGGAGTGTTCAGTGAGTTCTCTCGGTACACCTGGCATGTCAGAAGGCTTCCATGCAAAGATGTCCCGGTTCTCACGGATGAACTCGATGAGCGCGCTTTCCTATTTAGGATCCATGTTTGCCCCGATAGTGAACTGCTCCGAAGAGTTGTCGGGGGTGAAATCAACTTGCTTTGTGTCTCTGGCCGACTTAAACTTGAGCAGGGGATCAGACTCCGTGGTGGGTTTCTTCAGGGATGTCCTGTCAGACGGGTCAACATTGTCCTTATAATACCGCAACTCCTCTGCAGCACAAGCCGTCTCAGCATAAGCTGCATCTCCTTCCTCACATTCGAGTGCAATCTTCCGGTTTCCTTCCACTGTGATGGTTCCCCTTGGTCCTGGCATCTTCATTTTCAGGTAAACATAACACGGCCGTGCCATGAACCGCGCATAAGCCGGCCGGCCAAATAAGGCATGGTATGGGCTCTTAAGCTTAACCACCTCAAAGGACAGGAACTCAGAATGCCAGTTATCCTCTGAGCCAAAAGCCACCTCAAGGGAAATTCTTCCCATGGGATAGGCCAACTTGCCAGGAACAATGCCGTGAAAGACTGTAGAGGATGGAGTTAACTGCTTATCGGACAGATTCATCCGCCTGAACGTGTCATAGTACAGAATGTTGATGCTGCTGCCACCGTCCATGAGCACCTTAGTCAGGGTGTAACCGCCGACTTGTGGCGCAACCACCAGAGCCAGGTGGCTAGGGTGATCGACAAGGACAGGATGATCTGCCCTGCTCCAAATAACCGGCTGTTCAGACCAGTTGAGGTAGTAAGGAGCTACCGGCTCAACAACGTGGGTGGCTCGTCGCTGCACCTTCCGATCCCGTTTGCAGGTGCTAGTGGTGAAAACGTGATACTGCCCACTATTTAACTGTTTCGGGTTACTCTGAAATCCCGTCGCGCTGGCTTGATGCTGATTCCCCTGGTTGTTTCTCTGATTGCCACCTCTAGTATTACCAGCCCCCTGAAACCCGCCGCCTTGGCCACTGTTCCCCTGGAAGCCGGGTCCTGCAAAGGGCCCTTGCAAGCCGGCCCCTGAGAAGCCGGGTCCCTGTTGGGCGGGTTGTCCGCCATTGCCGCCCCCATTATGATGATTCTGGAAGACCCGCTTGGCAAACTCTTGCATGACATAGCAATTTTCCCAGGAGTGACTGGATGGCTTACCATTGTAACTGTGTTTCGGGCAAGGAGCCTTAAGAGCCTCCTCATAAGTGAGAGGGCGATTACCAGTGGACTGCCTTCTAGAGCCGTTGTTCTGCCGCTGACCCTTGTTGTCTGCGTTCGTACTCACCACCAGGTCAGAGCTACCATCATAACCCTTACGTTTCCCGCCGTTGTTGTTCTGACCATTACTGTTGTTCTGCTGCTGACCCTTACCACCGGCTTTCTTCCCTTTATCAGATTTCTCCTCGTTCGACAGCGGATCCTTGGTGTTATCCGACTCCGCATACCGGGTTAAGACATCCATGAGGTCACCCATGTCCTGGACTTTTTGCTTAAGCCGCCCGAGCTTCTGGACCAGGGGCTGAAACTTGCATGTTCGCTCCAGAACGAGCACTGCTTGGGCGGCCGAGATGCTGTCTGAGCTATGTATAACCTCCGCAACCCGGCGAGCCCAGTGATGTGCCGACTCGTCCTCGCGCTGGACACAACGCTCAAGATCCACAATAGTGGTTGGCCTTTTACAGGTTCCCTGGAAATTCTTGATGAAGCGCTCCTTCAGCTCCAGCCATGTGTTGATGGAATTCGCCGGTACATTTTTCATCCAGGTACGTGCTGGGCCTTCCAACATCAGAGGCAGGTAACGCGCACACACTGACTCACTTGCACCCCACAAGTCCATGGCCAGCTCATAGCTCTCGATCCACTCAGTGGGCTCCAGATTTGCCGTATAGTTAGGAACCTTGCGAGGCCTTTTGAAATCAGAGGGTATGCGCGCCTCTCGTAGCGCTGGTCCCAAACAGGGAGTTCCAATCATGCGGCTTGATGAGCCCCCAAACCGGCCGTCTGTCGGGGTTGCGACGGGCGGGTGATGCACCTCCGGCGGGTTACCATTCGGCGGCGGGTTGACTCGCACTGGCGCGTTGACGTGCACCGGCGGGTCGCGCCCTGCACACGCGTTTTCCTCCTCCCACGCTCGAAGAACTCGAGCTGCGTCCGCAACGTCTTGCGGGATCCTAGGCTGGTGCTGCTCCACCAGCGGCTGGGCGGCTCTCCGGCGATGCGCGCTGCTGGAGACCGCTGGCGACTCAGGACGCTGGCTCCTGGTACGGCTCTGGTGAGGGGTTGAGTGAAGATGGTGCTGGCTATGCGAGTAGTTGGCCTGCTGTACCACTGCGGTCTTAAGCATCGCAATAGCGTTCCTGGCCTCGGTCTGAATCGGGCCATCTCCCTTGATCGGAATAGCTGCCAAGTTGTGGGTCGCTGCCATCACGTTATCCACCGGGTTAGAGTAGTGTCCAATTGGGGTCTGGAACCGGTGAGACGGCGGCTGCTGTTGAGGATCCGACGTGCGATGCCGGGCCGGCTCTCGCTGCTGAATAGGCTGCTGCAATGGCGGCTCTCCCGTGGGGATGACTCCAGCCCCCGGGTTCGTCGGAGCCAGAGGTGTGGTGAACAGCTGAGTCGGCTCGAGATTAGACGGAAGTCGGCTCTGGTGACGCCTCCTGTGAACGAGCTCTGACTCGGCCTGTCGGTGGTTCAGGTAATGTGCCTCCTCATCCAGGCGCTGCCTCTCTGCGACAATCTGTGCCTGTTCCTGTATCATGCGGGCGTTCTCCGCATTGATGTCCTCCTGGATCTTGGCCATCTGCTCGCGACACTTGGTGATCTCCATGTTGCGCGCCGCTGCATTCTCTGCAGTGACCGGCTCTGTCAACAGGGCTGTCAGCGTGGTCATCAAGTCCGCGAGTGCTTGAACTCCGGTCTTCTGAGAGCCGGAGGCTGAGGCGCCGGCTCCTCCTGAGCCGGCCAAGAGATTGTTCCGCCCCGCCGTTGGATTGGCCGGGTCATGCGCTAGATCTTGTCTGCCCGCCATGTACACCGCCGCGAAGCGAGGCGGATCTGGGCTCTCCGGAAAGACGTCGTCCGTGTGCCTGAGCCCTCCATCATGCAGTGGAAGAATTGACTCGGTTTCCCCCGTTGAAGACTCGCCGTCAGATTGGACGAGCGTGTCATCCTGAGACAGGGAGTTCTCTGACAAGGCCACCCCTTGGGTGAAACCCACGAAGACATGGCTTGGGCCGACTTGACGCGGGCCGGGTCTCGCCAGGCGCTGACCAACACGGCGTGCCGACTCAATGCCGGCGATATTGTCCAACCCGGCGGCCGGCTCACCGACCACGCCAATGAAGGTGTGAATCTTGCCGAAGGGAATCTGGTACCCGTACTCGATTGAGTCGGCGTCGGGGCCCCAGTATGAATCGTCGATGTAGAACTTCCCGCGGCGGCTCTTGGTCATCATGCCAACCGCGTACTTCCCGAACCCTAGAAGAGATCCCGCTAAGAACTCAACTCCACCATGCGTGGGCCCCACGGTGGGCGCCAACTGTCGTGGTTTTAACACGGCAGATGCCCTTGTGAAAGGACTTAGAGAGGAGGCCATCGCACGTGTGTGGAAGCTTAACGGGGTTGATCGGGAACGAGAAGACGCCGGGTTACCCAAGTTCGGCCCCTCACGGTGGAGGTAAAAGCCTACGTCCTGCTTGATTATATTGCTAGAGATCTCAATTACAAGGATGCGGATTCGCTAACCTAGCTCTCGAGGAGATTGCAACTTAGTCTTTTTCGTATAGGTGCTCCCCTTTATATATACAGGTGGAACCCTAGATTACATGAGAGTCCGGGTCGTTCTTTGACCCGCCTCCTACTCTGTCCTACTTGTTCTCCAAGGCGGTCTTCTTCTCTGCTCATCTTCTCGTGAGCCGGCCCACTGCTTAAGCCGGCCTATCCTTGCCAGGCCTCGTTAAGCCGGCCCACACAGAATCTTCAGCCCCGTGGTGAGTTGACCCGCTAAGCTTGCGTTATGGCTGGGTTAATACCCCGCCGGGTCTCCATGCTGGTAAACATCCCCAACAGTCTCTCTTGTCTCCTTGGGTTGACTTAATTAAGCTAATCTTTTTTCTCCTGCAAAGGGAGTGGCCTGTTTTACTGACTGTCAAAACTCAAAGTCATAACATAAGATTAGTAGTACTTGTGATCAATGATAGAGCAGATCTTCCCAGCTAGGATCCTAATTAACATCTCTACGTACCTACACAAATTGCCCCTATGGAGAAAAGCAGCTAGGTACACATGTTTAGATCAACCAGTTCAGTTCCAGTGTTGTTGGACTTTTGGGCCTACACAAAAATGTAGTACTGGTAGTAAATCTTTACCATATAGCTTCATTAGCAGAAGGTTCCAAAGAGTAAGCCACTAGTACTACCAGCTCCCAGTAAATAGCAGGATCTCTGGTTAGTAATTGTAGGGGAACACAACAGAAAACAAAAAATGTTGGTACAGCGAGCACGCCCAGGACCACTATGGAGACTGCATACAGGGTTTGATCTGATCATTACCGACTCATAGCGCAGCGAAAGAAGAGTCGGTGTAGATCATCGGTGCAGATCCCCGTAGCTAGGATTTACAACCTCCCAACCGCGAGGATGTACTCCCTCGTCGGACAGCCCTTCGGGGGGCGGTCGGACAGTACCTTGGACGATGTCACGGACAGCCCTTCGGGAGGACCCTCGAAACTTGAACGGTAACTCGGACAGCCCTTCGGGAGGACCCTCGAACAGCCCCTTGGGCAAAAGATTGAAACTACGACCTCTCTACGGGGTTGCACACATACGGTGTCAGCTATCCGGCACGGCTTCGCCGTCCAGAACTAGTTCCTGTCGGAACCCAGACAGCCTTTCGGCTCTATGAAACTATTTCGTGGGAGGGAGAGAGAGAGCCAGACAAAGCATGGCATGTGTATGAGAGCAAGGGATGAGTGTGGAGAGCACCCCTCCACCTCTATTTATAGGAAAGCCAAGGCGTAGGGATGGCATACAAAAAATACCAAAGTACCCCCACTTTATGCCACACATAAAGAGAATAAAAGGCAAAAAGGAATGGCATGTGGAGTTCCATGGAGGAGCTCCACCTTGGCCGGCCACCCTCATGGGGGCCACCCCAAGGGGGGGTTCCTTAGTGCCTAAGTCTTTCTAGAAGCCTTTTGGGAAAATCCCAAAAGGTGGCTTTCCAAAAAATTAACCATAAAGTGATTTTCACTATTCATGGAGACAATTTTCCGCGACCGTTAAATCCAAAAATATTTCTGTGGGTCTTAGAATAATTCTAGTACCCACTAAAATGATTCTGAATTCGTTCCGGAACAATTCCGGATTAGTGATTTTCATCTGCGAAAAGCAACGAAACCGGTTCCGGCAGCTCCGGAACATTTCTGGTTTTTGTCCCGGAAAAATCCCATAAGTTTCCAGAACAATTTTGGCACCCTCCAAGAATTTCCAGGCGTGTGCCGAAACCAATTTGACTTAATGGTATACCCCGAAACAACTTTTCAATTTTGCTGGAACTATTCTGGTGTCCTCTCCGGAACGTTTCCGTTGTCTCCGAAACTTTTCCGGTGACTTTCTCTCAGACTCCCTGTCTAGTATTCAGCAGATAGATGACCCTTAAGCGTGTGACCCTATAGGTTCGGTGAAGTATAGACATGACCCAGAACACTTTCCGATCAATGATCAACATCGGAGCCGTGGACACCCATATTGACCCCCATACCCACACGAATGAATATTCTAGTGAACCTCCAGTTGCCATGTGCTATTCCTGTTGCTTCGCGATATGTTACAAACACCCGAGGTGAGATTTTTTGCATCCCCGTGGATCAACAACTTGTCCACTATGCCAGTTACCTCGTTACCGGTTTTGTTCTCTTTTCTCGTTTCCGCGTTCTGGCATCCCAGTGATCAAATCACAATGTGTCTGGCCAGACGATGATGGATACCGTAACACCAAGAGGGCCCAAGAATATCTCTCCATCGTCGGAGGAGCAAATCCCAATCTCGATCTATCTCGTTTCTTGTCATACTTTTCCGTGAACCCGTAAGCCGCCGTAATAGCCACCCAGTTACGGATGACGTTTAACAAACCCCAAAGTTCACGAAGCAAGTACGAAGGAACTTGATACTCTCATGGTCTAAGGAATTATGCAAACATTAACTATCTCTGTGTTATTAACCATTAACTTGTGATGAATGTATCTCATAGCATAACATCAATTCGGGTCGATTCAACACAAGTGTTCTGCTAACATTGTGCCCTCAAAATTGCCGGCATAGCCATACCCATGATCAGGAAAATAGGATCATCATGCAATACTTGAGCCAGTCATAGAGGCATGACTAGGAATATATTTTTTTGTTTATTATACCACACGTGCACATGAGTTTCCCTCCGAGCCTCGTGGTGATTGTAGACTCGAGAATCATTGCAGTTATAGCATGGAACATAAACATTCATTACAAACTCGGAGATACAAAATAACTGTTATTACTGCCTCTAGGGCATATCTCCTACAGACTCCCACTTGCACTAGAGTCATAATCCAGTTACATGGCTTCCCTAACACCAATGGCTATCCGGTGCTGCTCATGCTTTGCTCGTGGTAGAGGCTTTGTCATCGGGTCTGACACGTTCAGATCCGTGTGAACTTTGCGTACTTTCACTAAACCTGCTTCGACATGATGTCGAATGAGTTTATATTTGCGTTCTATATGTCTTGTCTTATGGTGCGAACTTGGCTCCCTTGCCTGAGCCACGGCGCCACTATTATCACAATAGATCTCCACCGGGTCCAGAGCACTAGGAACCACACCAAGGTCTTCAAGAAATTGCTTGATCCAGACCGCCTCCTTGGAGGCTTCTGAAGCTGCAACATATTCCGCCTCCATCGTAGAATCCGTCACAGTCTTTTGTTTGGAACTTTTCCAATCAACTGCGCCACCGTTCAATATGAAAACATAGCCTGATTGAGATTTGAAGTCATTTGGGTCAGTCATGAAGCCTGCATCAGTGTAACCACTTACAATGAGCTCTTCATCACCTCCGTACACAAGGAGTAAATCCTTGGTCCTTCTGAGGTACTTAAGAATACTTTTGACTGCGGCCCAGTGTTCTAGTCCTGGATCACTTTGGTACCGGCTGCTAACACTTAGCGCATAGGAAACATCCGGTCTTGTACATAGCATGGCATACATAATAGAACCAACTGCCGAGGCATATGGAACATCATTCATCTGTACTCGCTCATCGAGAGTCCGAGGACACTGATTCTTGCAAAGCACTGTGCCAGGTGACATGGGGAGTAGGCTTTTCTTGGAGTTCTCCATGTTGAACCTTTTCAACACCTTGTCAATGTACGTGCTTTGGCTAAGCACTATCAGGCGTTTTGATCTATCTCTATAGATTTTGATGCCCAATACATATGCTGCTTCGCCTAAGTCTTTCATTGAAAAACTCTTCTTCAATGAGTCTTTTATTTCGCTAAGAAAATTCAGGTCATTTCCAATCAACAATATGTCATCCACATACAAGATTAGAAATGCTCTTGCGCTCCCACTAAACTTCTTGTAAACACAAGATTCTTCGTCATTCCTGATGAAGCCAAACTGTTTGACCACTTCATCAAAACGAATGTTCCAGCTCCTTGATGCTTGCTTCAGACCATAAATGGCTTTCTGAAGCTTGCATACCTTTCTAGCATCCTTAGGATCGACAAAACCTTCTGGCTGTATCATGTATACATCCTCCTTGAGGTTTCCATTTAGGAAAGCCATTTTGACATCCATCTGCCATATTTCATAATCGAAATAAGCAGCAATTGCTAGTAATACCCGAACAGACCTAAGCATAGCTACGGGCGAGAAAGTCTCGTCGTAGTCCACTGCTGGAACTTGCGTGAACCCTTTCGCGACAAGTCTAGCTTTGTGGATAGTAATGTTACCATCCGCGTCCGTCTTTCTTTTGAAAATCCATTTACAACCAATGGGTTTTATGCCATCTGGAAGTTCTTCCAAGTTCCAAACTTGGTTTTCGTACATGGATTCCATTTCGGATTTCATGGCCTTGTGCCATTCCCTTGAGCTGGGCCCCGCCATCGCTTCCTTGTAGTGCGCAGGTTCATCGTCTTCAAGAATGAAGATTTCGTTATGAAACCACTCAGGTGGCTGGATAGCCCTACCTGATCTGCGCGGTTCAGTTACAACATTGTCTGAAGTTTCCGCATCACATGCGACAACTTCCGGCTCGGTTGTAGGGATAATTTGCGGAATTACTTCCAGTTCCTCAAACATAACAACAGTTGCCGAAGATTCACTAATCTCATCAAGCTGCACTGTCCTCCCACTCAATTCTTTAGCGAGAAACTCTTTCTCGAGAAAGACTTCGTTTTTACCGACAAACACTTTGCACTTGGAGGGTTGGTAGAAAGAATACCCAACTGTTTCATTGGGATAACCTACAAAGTAACATTTGTCTGATCTGGGATCAAGTTTGCTTGGTTGTAAACATTTTACATAAGTTTCACAACCCCAGATTTTGAGATGTGACAAATTGGGTTTCTTCCCATGCCATAACTCGTATGGTGTCGTCTCAACAGACTTAGACGATGCTCTGTTTAATGTATAAGCGGCAGTGAGTAGTGCGTGACCCCAAAAAGATATCGGCAGATCTGTAAGAGACATCATCGACCTTACCATGTCTAACAGGGTTCGGTTACGTCTTTCCGACACTCCGTTTCGCTGTGGAGTTCCGGGTGGCGTAAGCTTTGAAACGATTCCACGGCCACTCAGATGTTGGCCAAACTCATGACTAAGGTATTCGCCCCCGCGATCAGACCGCAGAAACTTAATCCTTTTGTTACGATGATTTTCTACCTCATTCTGAAATTCTTTGAACTTTTCAAAGGTTTCCGACTTATGCTTCATCAAGTAGATATATCCATACCTACTCAAATCATCAGTAAAAGTCACGAAGTAGAAATACCCACCCCGTGCGATTGTGCTCATTGGACCACATACATCACTATGTATTATTTCCAACAATTCACTCGCCCGTTCAGGATGACCCAGGAACGGCGTCTTGGTCATTTCCCCCATCAAGCAAGCTTCACATGTGTCAAATGATTCAAAATCAAAGGACGGTAAAACTCCATCTTTATGGAGTCTTTGCATGCGTTTCTTTCCGATGTGGCCAAGCCGACAGTGCCACATGAAAGTGGTGGTGCTATCAGCCTTCTTAAGGCGTTGAGCATTCACGTTAAAGACATCATTTCCACATTCAAGATTTAGTATGAAAAGGCCCCCAACAATGGGTGCAAATCCATAAAACATATCCTTACAATAAAGTGAACAACCATTGTTCTCAGACTTGTACGAATACCCATCGTGTACTAAACATGACCCGGAGATAATGTTTCTACACAATAGTGGAACAAAATAACAGTTATTTAGTTAAGATAAATCCTGAAGGGAGACGTAGAGGCATAATGCCGACGGCTTGAGCGGTGATCCCAGCGCCGTTCCTGACGCGCATCATGACTTCATTCTTTGCTAGCTTGCGCACCTTCTGAAGCCCCTGTATCGAGTTGCAAATGTGAGCAACCGATCCGGTATCAAATACCCAAGACTTAGATTTTTCGCTAGCAAGCAAAACGTCAATGACATTAACTTGTATAACAATTATACCTTTTCTGGTTTTCCCGGACTTCTTATCTTCCAGATACTTCTTGCAGTTTCTCTTCCAGTGTCCAGTGCCTTTGCAGTGAAAACACACAGTTTCAGTCTTGGCTCCGCCCTTAGGCTTGCCTTTCTTTTTGAAACTGGTAGTTTTGTTCACCAGCAACTTTTGCCGATTCTGCAGTCCTATCTCATTTGTTTTGAGCATCGCTTCATAAAGCGAGGTAAGGATCAAATCATTACCAGGTGTCTTTGGAAAGTTAATTCCCCTTTCAGCATAACTATCATAACAGTTTACTAGTCTGACACTATGCTCATCAACTAGAGATTTATTATTTATATTGCATTCTTTCATAGCCTCAGTCATCTTATGAACTTCAGCCGAATCCCGATTGTGATACAGAACATCTAGTGCCTCGATAATCTCGAAGGTACTAAGTCGTTCAAAACAGTTCTGTAGCACAGGATCCATGCAAGATAACATAAGGTTTTTAACAACACTGAAATCACCCTTTCGTGAGATAAACACGTTGATGATATCCTGAGCCATTTCTGGCGTAGGCGAATCACCTAGAGGTTGATCAAGCACATAGTCTTTCTTAGTGCTCTTGAGGACAATCCTCAGGGTACGGACCCAGTCCACATAGTTGTTTCCAGTTTCAGCTAACTTCACTCTCTCTAACATTGGGGCTAAGAAGAACGTGGTGTTGCGAGCCATTTGATCTACAACGGTAAACACAAGTTTCACTTAGAATTTGTTCATAATGAAAATGCACTTAGTGAATAAACAGTTTTATTCTAAAGTGCGCTCCCACTTAAATCAATATCTCTCAAAATTGATTATGAGTGATTCAAGATCCACATTTCAATTCAACGCCATTGATGTGGACATCACTGATGACGAGAATTTCAATCGGTAGGCAAACTTGCCGATCACATCTCAATGTGACTTTTGTTCATCATTCGATGGGTGTGTTCCGAGCTCAGGACTATTCTGCCTAAACGTCAAAGACAACCAAGTGATCTTGCTGCGAGGTCTGACCTCACCCGCCTCATTCCTCTCGATTCGTTCGTACGCATGTGGACATGGCGCACCCCGGAAAGATACAAATTTCAGACGGTGCTACACTTGGGTGAACACTAACTACTTTGTTATTTTAAGTGAGAAATCAGCCTAATAAAAAGCGACTAACGCGCAATCAAGAAGGGTGCATCAAGAGGGATAAACATCTCAGGCAATTCATAATAGCATGATATGGTATAGCCCCTTCTGACGGAGAAGTCAAGTATTTCTTCGTCTTCGGCATTTGCGTCGGTGTTCACCTTCGCGAAGATTGCCACTACCTTGTCGATGCACCAGATAATATTGCTATCTCTATAACTAATAAAATAAGTGCATTACTTAAGGTTGACACGCAGGTCATTAAAGTGACAATCATATGGCTCCAGCCATCATGCCGAATCATGACACGCAGGTATGTTAGTAAATTTACATCATATAGTCATCTCATACATAATCGAATTAATATGAGCACTGCTATACCACATCACATGCACATCCTGCAAAACCAAGTTGGACGCCTCTAATTGGTTTATGCAAAATTTTATTTTACGTGGCTTCTAAGGTTTTGACTCAAACTGCAGTTACAAACGTTTTATCATCAAGTATGATTATTCAAGTCACTAGATTAACATCGCGGGGTGTATGAAACACGAGACAATAAAATCTTGAGCCCCATTCTAAACTTCGTCATACGCATGACCCCCGTGCAGATCATATCTGCATTGCCCTTTCGTCTGCGAAATTTCATCTTTCTTTTGACTATGGCGGAACCCAAAGAACTGATAGCACTTCGTTGATCAATCAGGATCGCGGATTGCGAGAACTTTGTCAAATTCCACCATGCTATCTCGAGATCAGAAATACGCAAATTTTAGGGAAGCAACAAGAACATCGGGTAACAGATTTCATCTGCCACCCGCATAAATAATTTTCAGCAATAGATCTCATCTACTACAAAATTATATTATGCAATACCCATACATCTCTATATATTCTAGATCGTAAACTGCATCTACGCATAGCACGGCTCTTGATGCCACTGTAGGGGAACGCAACAGAAAACAAATTTTTTTGGTACAGCGAGCACGCCCAGGACCACTATGGAGACTGCATACAGTGTTTGATCTGATCATTACCGACTCGTAGCGCAGCGGAAGAAGAGTCGGTGTAGATCGTCGGTGCAGATCCCCGCAGCTAGGATTTACAACCTCCCAACCGCGAGGATGTACTCCCTCGTCGGACAGCCCTTCGGGAGGCGGTCAGACAGTCCCTCGGACGATGTCACGGACAACCCTTTGGGAGGACCCTCGAAACTCGAACGGTAACTCGGACAACCCTTCGGGAGGACCCTCGAAGAGCCCCTCGGGCAAAAGATCAAAACTACAACCTCTCTACGGGGTTGCACACATACGGTGTCAGCTATCCGGCAGGGCTTCGCCATCCAGAACTAGTTCCTGCCGGAACCCAGACAGCCTTTCGGCTCTACGAAACTATTTCGTGGGAGGGAGAGAGAGAGCCAGACAAAGCATTGCATGTGTATGAGAGCAAGGGATGAGTGTGGAGAGCACCCCTCCACCTCTATTTATAGGAAAGCCAAGGGGTAGGGATGGCATACAAAAAATACCAAAGTACCCCCACTTTATGTCACACATAAAGAGAATAAACGGCAAAAAGGAATGGCATGTGGAGCTCCATGGAGGAGCTCCACCTTGGCCGGCCACCCTCATGGGGGCCCCCCAAGGGGGGGGGTTCCTTAGTGCCTAAGTCTTTCTAGAAGCCTTTTGGGAAAATCCCAAAAGGTGGCTTTCCAAAAAATTAACCATAAAGTGATTTTCACTATTCACGAAGACAATTTTCCGCGACCGTTAAATCCGAAAATATTTCCGTGGGTCTTAGAATAATTCCAGTACCCACTAAAATGATTTTGGATTCGTTCCAAAACAATTCCGGATTAGTGATTTTCATCTGCGAAAAGCAACGAAACCGGTTCCGGCAGGTCCAGAACATATCCAGTTTTTGTCCCGGAAAAATCCCAGAAGTTTCCAGAACAATTCTGGCACCCTCCAAGAATTTCCAGGCACATTGTGCCCTCAAAATTGTAGAACAATCAGTTTTACCGGAACTATTCTGGTGTCCTCAAAATCTGCTAACATTGTGCCCTCAAAATCTGCTAACATTGTGCCCTCAAAATCTGCTAACATTGTGCCCTCAAAATTGTGCCCTCAAAATCTGCTAACATTGTGCCCTCAAAATTGCCGGCATAGCCATGCCCATGATCAGGAAAATAGGATCATCATGCAATACTTGAGCCAGTCATAGAGGCATGACTAGGAATATATTTTTCCGTTTATTATACCACACGTGCACATGAGTTTCCCTCCGAGCCTCGTGGTTATTGTAGACTATAGAATCATTGCAGTTATAGCATGGAACATAAACATTCATTACAAACTCGGAGATACAAAATAACTGTTATTACTGCCTCTAGGGCATATCTCCTACAGTAATATAGTTAATTAATCAGGGTCTGAGATTAGAGCTAATGTGATGTATGTCTACAGTATGCAGAGGTAGGGAATGCAAGATGAAACATGTGCTTCACCAACTAATCTAATGTGCTGGCATAAAGTAAAAAATACAATAATTAAGCATTAATTTCTCACCCAGCTGTTAGAAGCGTTGGCGCTCCAATTACGATCCAGAGATATACTGCCTTCATTAATTATCAGGCGGCAAAGAGTTCCAAGTGCATGAGCCCAGCTGTAGGATAATAGATAAGATCTAAAGGTGATTACTTACAGTTTACAACACAAGAAATCACAAGCAAAGACATGCTGAATGATAAAAGCTCTAAATTCAGATTGAATAAACATCTAAATTCAGTTAAAGATGACATACACAATCCCGGTCTTTTAGCCATTACTTAATAATGTATACTGACATACATATCCAAATCATGGTAAGTCAAAACTACACATGGATCATCACCCAACTCATCAAGGTCTTGAACCTTGGTACAAGTAACAAAAACAACATGCATCCTATCCATACAAAACTCGAATCAATCAGCTGGAATTGGTGACTTAATTAATGATTTAGCTGAAGAAGAAGATGAATCCATCCATGTTGGTTGGTGAAGTGACGAATTCATGGATGGAATTGTTGGTACATCGGAGCAGGAGGCGTGCATGGCAAAGTCGTTGAAGCAGCTGACGACGCACTACTGGATGTCGAGGCCCAATGTGTCCAGGGTGCTCACCGTCGACATCAGTAGCCCCGGCTTGGCGGCGCAGTAGATCTCCACCCGGGAGGCCTAGCGCGCACTTACATATAATTCTAATGGACAGACACATATGTACTTAACGAGGCAGAAAATTAGACGTTGTTAGGAGGCACAATAAAACAATGCCAACTTATCGAAACATCCCATGCCATCAACGACACCAAATATATTTGAGCCTGGATAAACAGTGAAGCCACAAAAAAAATCATTTAAGCTAAAATATATATATCGGTTGATCAAGATTTCGAGTCATACTAGATAAATCTCTTATTGGATGTACAAAGAATACACCAGCATTTATATGAAGCATAGAAAAAAATCAGTGATTTGATTCGATTCCGGTCTGATTAAAATATAGGGATTTCTATTTTCGTGCCACTGGTCCTTAGTTCTACTCAGTTTTGCCTCGCCACCTTAACGTTCCTGGCGGGACCAGGAGAGAATATGACCGTTGGGGAGACACGCTCGGGCAACGACCTCGCGCCGTCGGACACCGCCGAGGGAGGGGAGTTCCTTTCGGTCGGGCCGCATGGCGGAGGGGAGACGGGTCAGGCGGCCGCGGTGGCGCCGATGGCTGGCCCGGTTGGTGGTCGTTTTTGGAGCTTGGGGGTGGATTCGGCTGAGGAGGAGGACGAGGCCGATTCGAACGAGGCCGGGGCACAGCCTGGTTGTGAATCTCCATGGCGCTGCTGCTTGCTGCCTGGCTCGCCGAGAGGGATGATGGTCTCCTGGGGCACGGCGGCTGCTGGCGCTGGCCTGGGCGGGGGGCTGCCGGTTGAGGAGGACCCGGCCTGTGCGGCCGCTACAGGAGTTGACAAAAGCGCGGCCCTTGTATCTCCAGACGGATGCCGGGGCGGGTTCGCGGGGTGGATCCAGGTGCGGCACCGGAAATCCTGCACGGCAAGCTGGCTCCGGCGGCAAGCGTTGGGCGGCGGCTCGGCGGGTCCGCGGTCTCCGCTGGCGTCGGGTGGGGGTGCCTCGACGAACCCATCCATGCGGTCAAGTGGGGGTGCGCCTAGGGAGCCGGAGGCGCGCGCTAGGCCCCTGGAAGGAGAAGTCAGGTCAGCGAGGGTGGTGCCGGCGTTCACCGACGAGGAATTCCCACGGCTAGGCGGCGTGCGGCCATCCGGTCGGCTGGTGGAGGATGATGACCCACAAGTATAGGGGATCAATCGTAGTCCTTTCGATAAGTAAGAGTGTCAAACCCAATGAGGACTAGAAGAAAATGCCAAGCGGTTTTCAGCAAAGTATTCTCTACAAGTACTGAAAGTAGCGGTAACAGATAGTTTTGGTAGCAGGATAATTCGTAACAAGTAACAAGTAACAAGTATAATAAAGTGCAGCAAGGTGGCCCAATCCTTTTTATAGCAAAGGACAAACCCGATCTCTTATAATAAGCAAAGTGTTCTCGAGGACACATGGGAATTTCATCTAGTCACTTTCATCATGTTTATTTGATTCGCGTTCGCTACTTTGATAATTTGATATGTGGGTGGATCGGTGCTTGGGTGCTGTTCTTACTTGAACAAGCCTCCCACTTATGATTACCCCCTCTCGCAAGCATCCAGAATTACAAAAGAAGAATTAAGATAACTCTAACCATAGCATGAAACATATGGATCCAAATCAGCCCCTTACAGAATAGCGCATAAACTAGGGTTTAAGCTTCTATCACTCTAGCAACCCATCATCTAATTACTACTCCACAATGCCTTCCCTTAGGCCCAAAGATGGTGAAGTGTCATGTAGTCGACGTTCACACGACACCACTAAAGAAAGCAACAACATACATATCATCAATATATCGAACGAATACCAAATTCACATGATTACTTATGACAAGACTTCTCCCATGTCCTCAAGAACAAAAGTAACTACTCACATATCATATTCATGTTCAAGATCAGAGGGGTATTGAATAGCATTAAGGATCTGAACATATAATCTTCCACCAAATAAACCAACTAGCATCAACTACAAGATGTAATCAACACTACTAGCAACCCACAGGTACCAATCTGAGGTTTTGAGACAAAGATTGAATACAAGAGATGAACTAGGGTTTGAGATGAGATGGTGCTGGTGAAGATGTTGATGAAGATTGGTCCTCCCAAGATGAGAGGATCGTTGGTGATGTCGATGGCTTTGATTTCCCCCTCCCGAAGGGAAGTATTCCCGACAGAATCGCTCCGCCGGAGAGCAAAATAGCTCCTGCCCAGGTTCCGCCTCGAGACGGCGGCGCTTCGTCCCGAAAGTCTTCTTTTGATTTTTTGTAGGGTAAATGGCTTCATATAGTAGAAGGAGGGGCCCGGAGGCCTGCCAGGGGCCCCGCAAGCTCGGGTGGCGCGCCCAGGGGGTAGGGCGCGCCCCCCAGGCTTGTGGCTGCCTGGTGGGTCCCCTTCTATTGATTCTTTCGCCAGTATTTTTTATATATTTCAAAATAATTCTCTGTAAATTTTCAGGTCATTTGGAGTTGTGCAGAATAGCTATCTCTGTTTCACCCCTTTCAGGTCCTGAATTCCAACTGCCGGCATTCTCTCTCTTCATGTGAATCTTGCAAAATAAGAGAGAAAAGGCATAAGAATTGTACCATAATGTGAAATAATGATCAAAAACATAATAATTATTAGTAGGGAATCATGATGCAAATTGGACGTATCAACTCCCCCAAGCTTAGACCTCGCTTGTCCTCAAGCGAAAGCCGAAATCGAAAATCATGACCACATGTTTAGAGAGAGAGGCGTTGATAAAAATAAAATACGGACTTAGAGCATCATGATCTTTATTATAACAGCAATATATCATCATAAAACTTCTCATGAAAAAGTATTGAAGCAATTGTAATTCATCATATTATTAGAACGAGTCTATCATTTAGTCTTCTATGATTGCTGACACCCACGACATACTTGTGGAGCAAAAGTTTCAGTCGAACACATAGAAAGATAGGGGCTTATAATTTTGCCTCCCAACGTATTTACCTCAAGGGTAATGTCAACAATAATAACTCATGATCACCTACATCCAACTAGATATATATGCCTGGATCAATCCCCACCACATGATGTTTGCCAAAAGAGAAAATAAAAACGGAATAGAGGAGGATACTACTGACTCTTGCATGAAAGTAAATACATAAAGTAAAAGATAGGCCCTTCGCATAGGGAAGCAGAGGTTGTCATGCGCTTTCTGTTTTTGGATGTGCAAGCTGTTAATGTAAAGGAACGTCACTTTATATTGCCCCTTGTGATAGCGACCTTTATTATGCAGTCTGTCGCTTTTATTACTCCACCATCACAAGATCGTACAAAGCTTATTTTTCCTTACAATAAAAGTTCATACATGTTTAGGAGCAATTTTTATTGCTTTGCACCGATGACAACTTACTTGAAGGATCTTATTCAATCCATAGGTAGATATAGTGGACTCTCATGGCATGAAACTGGGTTCATGGATTTTTTGGATGCACACGTAGTATCTCTACTTAGTACAGAATTTTGGCTAGCAAAAGATAGGGGGCAAGCACCACATGTTAGAGGATTCAAAACAATATAACTTTTATGTGAATATAAGCAAACATAAACCATTACGTTGTATTCCTTGTCCAACGTCGACTAATTGACATATAATATTTGATGGGGGCTCACAATCATCAAAGATGTCCAAGATAGTGTATTTATATGTGAGACCTCTCTTCCTTTATTACTTTTTCATGAATTGCAACAATGACCAATGCTATGTTTGTCAACTTCCAACAAGTTTTATCAATTATACTTCTTTTATGTGAAGTCATCACTCCCCATGGGATTATCATATGATCTTACTTTTTATTCTTTATTTATTTCTAGGATTGGATCATCAAAAGCAAAACACTCAACTCAAACTACTCTTTATTATATAACTTTCACACACGATTACATAGATAGATAGATCACAAAGCAAGCACTCGAAACTAAATCATACTAAAACTTTATTCTTCTAAATCACAAAATAACTAAGGATCGAACTAAGATAGATAATGATGATAAAAAGTGATGGTGATACGATACCGGGGCACCTCCCCAGCTTGGCACAAGCCAAGGGTGGTGCCCATACCCATGTACTCAAATCTCCTTCTTGGGTGATGGTGGTGATGAAGTGGTAGGCTTGTCCTCCGTCTTCCAAGGCATAGTGAAAGCACATTTGCTCCCTTGGTGGTTTTGGTGATTTATGCCAACATACATGTGTTGGACTAATGCTCTTATCTAGTGAATTTCAGACAAGTTCAACAATGGCGTGGCATGGACAAGAGGACGTGGAACCCCTTCAAAATGCTAAGGACAAGGATTGGCAAAGATCAAGACTCTACATTTTTGGTTTAGTGATCCAAGATCACATTGAGTCCATAGGAAAGCCAATACTATTAAAAGGGGATGAGGTGCTGCTTAATGATCTTTTTGCTCAAGTGCTTAGTGACAGTATTCCTAAACCCTCAACCACTATCTCAATTCCAAATATGTCCTAAACCTAAAGTCCAACTCAGCCCCACCGATATTTCCTACCCGGCCCCACCGAGTTCATCCAAGACTTAGCCACTGCCAAACCCTAACAAATCGGATCCACCGAAATGGATCTCGGTCCCACCGAGATGGCCTTGCCAACTCTCTGTAGTCGTTTGCATTTACTTCGGTCTCACCGAGTTTGCAAATCGGTCTCACCGAGATGGCTTGCCAAGTCTCTGTTGCCTTATTGCTTCACTTCGGTCCTACCGAGTTGATGCAATCGGTGCCACCGAGATGAGGATTGCCCTAAGCCATTGCACTTCGGTCCATCCGAGTTGTTCGTATCGGTCCCACCGAGATTCCTAACGTTCATATCTTTTACACAGTTCGGTGCTACCGAGATGTCTGTTTCGGTGCCACCGAGTTGGGTCAAAAGTGTGTAACGGTTGGATTTTGTGTGGAGGCTATATATACCCCTCCACCACATCCTTCTCAGAGTGGAGAGCCATCAGAACGTGCCTACACTTCCACCATACATTTTCTGAGAGAGAACCACCTACTGATGTGTTGAGATCAAGATATTCCATTCCTACCATTTGAACCTTGATCTCTAGCCTTTCCCAAGTTGCTTTCCACTCAAATCCTTCTTCCACCATAGCCAAATCTGTGAGGAGTTGTTTGAGTGCTGGGAACACTATCATTTGAAGCACAAGAGCAAGGAGTTCATCAACAACACACCGTCTATTACCTTTTGGAGAGTGGTGTCTCCTAGATTGGTTAGGTGTCACTTGGGAGCCTCCAATCAGATGTGGAGTTGAACCAAGGAGTTTGTAAGGGCAAGGAGATCGCCTACTTCGTGAAGATCTACCCCGAGTGAGGCTAGTCCTTCATGGACGTAAGCCATGGTGGAATAGGCAAGGTTGCTTCTTCGTGGACCCTTCGTGGGTGGAGCCCTCCGTGGACTCGCGCAGCCGTTACCCTTCATGGGTTGAAGCCTCCATCAACGTGGACGTACGATAGCACCACCTATCGAAACCACGCCAAAAATCCACCGTGTCTTCATTGCGTTTGATCTTCCATACTCTACCCCATTACTTTCCGCACTATTGCATGCTTTACTATTTCCGCTGCTCAATCTCTAGATATGCATGTGTAGAAAGTATTGGAGTGATCTTAACTTGTGCCAAAATCTGCCTAAGTTCCAAGAGAAAATAAAAACTGCACTTTTGGCTAGTTAGGAGTCTATTCACCCCCCCTCTAGACCTATCTCCTCGATCCCACACATAGGCTCCCCATCATAGAAGGACGAACGTGTTTCCGGAGTCCTGAAATTTGCAGCTAAACTCATACCTTTGAACTTGCCCTCATACTCAAAATTTTGGTTTTGTAGATCATATATTTGGGCCTGAAGATAATCAATCCAGTCATTGAGCTTGAAGATGACATCCCCAATATTCTTGCCGTCCACCTTGTGCTCACGGATGAATTTCGTGATCATGGAGTGGTTAGCACTAAGTCCGTGCTCCACCATCCCCTGGCACTTGAAGATCTCCTGTTCCACCGCTTCCAGCCTGGCCTTCTCGCTCCCGGTCTTCTTAGGTCCTTGAACATCCCGGATGTGGAGCACCCCCTCACGCATCTCGATGGCTTGAGGGAGCTTCATCACCTCCAGTAGGTACGGGTTGATGACCTTCTCTTAGAACTTGTCCTTGGACGAGCTTGGAGACGCCATGGCGATCTAGATCTGTCAGAAAAATAGCCCGAAACAAGAACAAAGGAGAAACTTGCGATGCGGTGGTCAAAACACCCGTGAGTGTATATAATGAATTTTTCCCATGCAGAACAAGTAATATGGAAGAAAAACGGAGTCGGGAAAGTCCACGAGGGCGCCACGAACCTAGTAGGCGCGCCCCCCAGGCTTGTCGCCTCCTCGTGCACTTTTCGGACAGTTTATTATTTTCCTAATTTTTTATATATTCCAAAATGGACAGAAAGTACTTTTATGGAAGTTTTGGAGTCGGTTTACTTACCATACCACATACCTACTCCTTTTCAGGGTTCTGGAGCGATCCAAAAGGTTTCCTCTACGTGCTCTTCTACAACTCTCGAATTATTGCCTTCGGAATTGTTTATTTTGATGGCTCCGGAGCGATAAACTTCTTCGATGATGTCTGGCCCTTCCCATTTAGAGAGAAGTTTTCCTGCAAAAAATCTTAAACGAGAATTGTATAATAGAACATGATCACCTACTTTGAATTCCTGTTTCTGAATTCTCTTATCATGCCATCTTTTAACTTTTTCTTTAAACAAGTTGGCATTTCATAAGCTTGGGTTCTCCATTCATCCAAAGAACTAATATCAAATAACCTCTTTTCACCGGCAAGTTTAAAATCATAGTTGAGTTCTTTAATTGCCCAGTATGCTTTATGTTCTAACTCGAGAGGTAAATGACATGCTTTTCCATAGACCATTTTATATGGAACATACCCATAGGATTTTTATAAGCAGTTCTGTAAGCCCATAGTGCATCATCAAGTTTCTTAGACCAATTCTTTCTGGATCTATTAACGGTCTTTTGCAAAATCAATTTTATTTCTCTATTAGTTAATTCAACTTGACCACTAGATTGAGGATGATAAGGAGATGTAATTCTATGATTAACATCATATTTAGCAAGCAATTTACGGAAAGCACCATGAATAAAATGTGAACCACCATCAGTCATTAAATATCTAGGGACTCCAAATCTCGGGAATATAACTTCTTTAAGCATTTTAATGGAAGTGTTATGATCAGCACTACTATTTGGAATAGCTTCTACCCACTTAGTAATGTAATCAACAACAACCAAAATATGAGTATACCCATTGGATTTAGGAAAAGGTCCCATATAATCAAAACCCCAAACATCAAATGGTTCAATAACAAGTGAATAATTCATAGGCATTTCCTGACGTCTACCAACATTACCAATTCTTTGACATTCATCACAAGAAAGGACAAACTTACGTGCATCTTTTAAAAGAGTAGGCCAATAAAAACCAGATTGTAATACCTTGTGTGCAGTTCTGTCTCCCGCATGGTGTCCTCCATATGACTCGGAGTGACACTTACGTAGGATTTGTTCTTGTTCATGCTCAGGTACACAACGTCTAATAATACCATCTACTCCTTCTTTATATAAGTGTGGGTCATCCCAAAAGTAATGTCTTAAATCAAAGAAGAACTTTTTCTTTTGTTGGTATGAGAAACTAGGTGGAATATATTTAGCAACAATGTAATTAGCATAGTCTGCATACCAAGGAGTATTACGAGAAGCATTTATCATAGCTAATTGTTCATCGGGAAAATCATCATTAATAGGAAGTGGGTCATCAAGAACATTTTCCATTCTAGACAAATTATCAGCTACGGGATTCTCAGCTCCCTTTCTATCAACAATATGCAAGTCAAATTCTTGTAGCAAAAGAACCCACCTAATAAGTCTAGGTTTAGTATCTTTCTTTTCCATAAGATATTTAATAGCAGTATGATCAGTGTGAATAGTAACTTTGGAATCAACAATGTAAGATCTGAATTTATCACATGCAAACACAACTGCTAAAAATTCTTTCTCAGTAGTAGCATAATTTCTTTGAGCACTGTCTAGAGTTTTACTAGCATAATGGATAACATTTAATTTCTTATCAACTCTTTGTCCTAGAACAGCACCAACAGCATAATCACTAGCATCACACATAATTTCAAAGGGCAAGTTCCAATCAGGTGGTTGAACAATAGGTGCAGAAATTAAGGCTTTCTTAAGTATTTCAAAGGTTTCTACACAATCATCATAAAAAACAAATGGAACATCTTTTTGTAAGAGATTAGTAAGAGGCCTAGAAATTTTAGAGAAGTCTTTTATAAACCTTCTATAGAAACCAGCATGACCAAAAAAACTTCTTATACCTTTGATATCTTTAGGACATGGCATTTTCTCAATAGCATCAACTTTAGCTTTATCAACTTCAATACCTCTTTCAGAAATTTTATGCCCAAGAACTATACCTTCATTCACCATAAAGTGGCACTTCTCCCAATTCAAGACAAGATAATTTCTTCACATCTCTGCAAAACTCGATCAAGGTTGCTCAAGCAATCATCAAAAGAAGTTCCGTAAACGGAGAAATCATCCATGAAAACCTCAACAATCTTTTCACAAAAGTCAGAGAATATAGAAGTCATACATCTTTGAAAGGTAGCAGGTGCATTACATAAACCAAAAGGCATACGACGATAAGCATAAGTTCCAAAAGGACAAGTAAATGTGGTTTTCTTGTGATCTTCAGGTGAAACAGGTATTTGAGAAAAACCAGAATAACCATCTAGGAAGCAAAAGTGTGTATGCTTAGATAATCTTTCCTAGTAGCTTTATTTAATTTCCTGGAATCAATTACCATTCTATAACCAGTTATAATTCTTTGTGGAATAAGTTCATTTTTATCATTAGGAACAACGGTAATACCTCCTTTCTTAGGCACACAATGAACAAGACTTACCCATCTACTATCAGCTATGGGATAAATTATACCTGCCTCCAGAAGCTTTAATATTTCAGTTCTTACCACATACTTCATTTTAGGATTCAGCCTTCTTTGATGATCAACAACGGGTTTAGCGTCTGGCTCCATATGAATTTTATGCTGACACAATGTGGGACTAATGCCCTTAAGATCATCGAGAGTATATCCAATAGCAGCCCGATGCTTCTTCAGAGTTTTAATTAATCTCTTTTCTTCATGCTCTGAAAGGTTAGCACTAATAATAACAGGATATATCTTCTTTTCATCAAGATAAGCATATTTAAGTGTATCAGGTAATTGCTTTAATTAAAACACAGGATCACCCTTGGGTGGAGGTGGACCTCCCAAGGTTTCAACAGGCAAATTATGTTTAAGGATAGGTGCTTGTTTAAAGAATAGCTCATCTATTTCATTTCTTTCATTCATATGCATATCATTCTCATGGTCTAGCAAATATTGTTCTAAAGGATCGGTAGGAGGCACAGCAATAGAAGCAAGACCAATAATTTCATCCTTATTAGGTAATTCTTTATCATGAGGTTGTCTATGAAACTTAGAGAAATTAAACTCAAGAGACACCTCACCAAAATTAACACCGACAGTTTCTTTATTGCAATCAATCTTGGCATTAACTGTATTCAAGAAAGGTCTACCAAATATAATGGGACAAAAATCATCTTGTGGTGATCCAAGAACAAGAAAATCAGTAGGATATTTGATCTTACCACACAAGACTTCAACATCTCTAACAATCCCAAGCGGTGAAATAGTATCTCTATTTGCAAGCTTAATAGTAACATCAATGTCTTCAATCTCAACAGGTGCAATATCATTCATGACTTCTTGATAGAGAGTAAATGGAATAGCACTCACACTAGCACCAATATCACATAAACCATGATAGCAATGATCTCCAATTTTAACAGAAATAACAGGCATGCCAATTACAGGTTTGTTTTTATCTTTAGTGTCTGGTTTAGCAATTCTAGTTGCTTCATCACAGAAATATATGACATGTCCATCAATATTATCAACCAAAAGATCTTTAACCATTGCAATATTAGGTTCAACTTTAATTTGTTTAGAAGGTCTAGGTGCTCTAATATTACTTTTATTAACCACAGTTGAAGCTTTAGCATGTTCCTTAATCCTAACAGGGAAAGGAGGTTTCTCAATATAAGCAATAGGCACAACTGGATCAACATGGTAAACAATTGTTTCTTCTTTAACCCTAATAGGTTCTTCATTCAATTCAGTAGGTGGATGATATTTAAACCATTTCTCCTTAGGGAGATCAACATGAGCAGCAAAAGATTCACAAAAGGTAGCCACTATCTCAGAGTCAAGTCCATATTTAGTACTAAACTTATGAAAAACATCAGTTTCCATAAAAGATTTAACACAATCAAACTCAAGATTTATACCTGACTCATTACCTTTGTCGATTTCCCAATCTTCAGAGTTACGTTTAATTCTTTCGAGAAGATCCCATCTGAATTCAATAGTTCTCTTCATAAAGGAACCAGCAGAAGAAGTATCGAGCATGGATTGCTCATTATGAGAAAGCCGAGCATAAAAGTTTTGAAGAATTATTTATCTTGAGAGGTCATGATTGGGGCATGTGTGCAACATATACTTAAGCCTCCCCCAAGCTTGAGCGATACTTTCTCCTTCACGAGGCCAAAAATTATATATATAATTCCGATCACGATGAACCAAATGCATAGGATAAAATTTCTGGTGGAATTCCAGCTTCAACCGGTTCTAGTCCCATGTTTCAGTATCATCACATAGCCTATACCATGTCAATGCCTTTCCCTCCAAAGATAAAGGGAATACTTTCTTCTTAACTCCATCTCTAGATAAACATGCAAACTTAAACAATCCACAAATTTCATCCACATAGATCAAGTGCATATCAGGATGTACCGTTCCATCTCCTGCATAAGGATTAGCTAGCAGTTTCTCTACCATACCTGAAGGAATTTCATAAGAAATATTTTCAGTAGGTTCAATAGGTTGAGGAGCAACTCTTAATGCTTCCATTCGAGGTGAAGATACCCCGAACAAGCCCCTCAAAGGATTACTTTCCATAGTGACAAGTGACAATAAATTTCAGCACGTAATATAAATATTTCCTTACCAAATTCCACTCACCAAAGGCGCTTCACTCCCCGGCAACGGCGCCAGAAAAGAGTCTTGATGACCCACAAGTATAGGGGATCAATCATAGTCCTTTCGATAAGTAAGAGTGTTGAACCCAACGAGGAGCAGAAGAAAATGACAAGCGGTTTTCAGCAAGGTATTCTCTACAAGTACTGAAAGTAGTGGTAACAGATAGTTTTGATAGCAAGATAATTCGTAACAAGTAACAAGTATAATAAAGTGCAGCAAGGTGGCCCAATCCTTTTTATAGCAAAGGACAAGCCGAAACGATCTCTTATAATAAGCAAATCGTTCTCGAGGACACATGGGAATTTCATCTAGTCACTTTCATCATGTTTGTTTGATTCTACTTTGATAATTTGATATGTCGGTGGACCGGTGCTTGGGTGCTTTTCTTACTTGAACAAGCCTCCCACTTATGATTACCCCCTCTCACAAGCATCCGCAACTATGAAAGAAGAATTAAGATAACTCTAACCATAGCATGAAACGTATGGATCCAAATCAGCCCCTTACGGAATAGCGCATAAACTAGGGTTTAAGCTTCTGTCACTCTAGCAACCCATCATCTAATTACTACTCCACAATGCCTTCCCTTAGGCCCAAAGATGGTGAAGTGTCATGTAGTCGACGTTCACACCACACCACTAAAGGAAGCAACAACATACATATCATCAAAATTCACATGATTACTTATGACAAGACTTCTCCCATGTCCTCAAGAACAAAAGTAACTACTCACAAATCATATTCATGTTCAAGATCAGAGGGGTATTGAATAGCATTAAGGATCTGAACATATAATCTTCCACCAAATAAACCAACTAGCATCAACTACAAGATGTAATCAACACTACTAGCAACCCACATGTACCAATCTGAGGTTTTGAGACAAAGATTGAATACAAGAGATAAACTAGGGTTTGAGATGAGATGGTGCTGGTGAAGATGTTGATGAAGATTGGTCCTCCCACGATGAGAGGATCGTTGGTGATGTCGATGGCTTCGATTTCCCCCTCCCGGAGGGAAGTATCCTCAGCAGAATCTCTCCGCCAGAGAGCAAAATAGCTCCTGCCCAGGTTCCGCCTCGAGACAGCGGCACTTCATCCCGAAAGTTTTCTTCTGATTTTTTCCAGGTCAAATGCCCCTCCTGTTGATTCTTTCACCAGTATTTTTTATATATTCCAAAATAATTCTCCGTAAATTTTCAGGTCATTTGGAGTTGTGCAAAATAGCTATGTCTGTTTCACCCCTTTCAGGTCCAGAATTCCAGCTGCCGGCATTCTCGCTCTTCATGTGAATCTTGCAAAATAAGAGAGAAAAGGCATAAGAATTGTACCATAAAGTGAAATAATGATCAAAAACATAATAATTATTAGTAGGGTATCATGATGCAAATTGGACGTATTAGAGGACGGGGGTGGCTCTAGGGACGTGGGCCCTCGGGGGGCGCTGGGCCGTGAGTTGGGCCCAACTATTGGGTTTAGTTTTGCGGAGCTGGTTGCCCGGCCCCCTCTGGCTGTTGGGCCCCTTCTGCCTGTTGGGCCGTCCCCTGTGCGGGGCCCTGCTTCGGTCGGTGGTGGTGGGTGCGCTGGGAGGATCGCGCTATCCAGTTAGGTTTTCCAGCAGCTCCCCGTGACTTCCGAAGGTGGGGGAAGGCGGCGCGCTTCATTTCGGCTGCGGAGGCACCGGCGTTGGTGGCGGAGGGCGTCAGGATGAAGAAGGAGCGTCGGCTTCAGGCTCATGGGCATAACAAGCGTCCTAGGGAGGATCCCTAGGTGGATGCCATGGAGCTCTCCCGCGAGAGGGATCTCCGCTCTCAGCTCTCGGTGCAGTCGGGCGATGGTCGGGGTTCGTCGGTGGGCCGGGGCTCGCGGTCGCCTCGGCGCTCGTCTTCCCGTGGCCGCGGCTCGTCGAGGGAGGCGTCCCAGCTGCTTCCCCCTCCTCCTCCTGGGCGCCCCCCTTCCCAAGGTCTGCAACGCCCGACGGGCCGGCCTCTACAGCAGGGGATGGCGCTTGGTGCGCTGCGAGGAGGTAGGGATCGTGGTTCTTGGGGCGGCGAGGGCGACCGCCGTTCCTGGGACGGTGGGGGCGGCGCGGCTCGGCCGGCTCGGCGGTCGACGGCAGGCGAGAGGGACCTCTCAGAGGTCCTTTGCTTCAAATGTGTGCGTAAAGGGCACTTTCAGATCATGTGCAAGTTCAACCCGCTGTGCTTCATGTGCAAACAAGAGGGCCACACCTCGAGCCAATGCCCGACCCGTCAGGCCAAGCCGGAGCTCATCATGTATGGATTTGGTGTGAAGGGGCAAGGTTTTTATCTCCTGGAGGAAGGTGTGGAAGAGGAGGTTGAGCTGCCTGCAAATGCAGCTTCTTTGGTGGTCACTGAGGGGGAGGCCTCGGAAGAGTCAATTCGGTGGGATTTGAATGATATGTGGGACTCGGATTGGGTTTGGCAGGTGGCGGAGGTGCGCAAGAACTATTTCTCGGTGGTGTACCCATCCAAGGAGGTGTTGCGGATGTCCAAGAAGAGTGGCACCATCACCCTCCCGATCAGTGAGCACAAGGCGGAGGTGGGGGAGCCGCTTCGAGAGCCCCATGCGGTTTCAAGGCTGCCGGAATGCTTGGTGCGGGTCACCGGGATTCCGGACAAGGTGCGTCAACCCCCGCTGTTGCAAGAATTTCTGCGTGTGGTGGGCAAGGCCGTGGTCATTGATGAGCTGACAATTGTCCGGCCGGACATGGGTGGCCTTCGGGGAGCGCCGGTGTGGGCCAAGATTTTGTGTAGACACCCGGCAGCGATCAATGGGATGTTTGAGATTTTCCGTGGCCTCAATGGTTTCATGATGAGGGTGGAGCGTGAGCTCGGCGGCCCTCTCGCCCCGCTTCCACCTCCGCCCTCCCCTCCCCGGCCACGGACTGATGAGGATCCTGATGGTGGTGACGAATCAGCGCCAAGTTTGAACACAGCAGATTGGGATGCGGCGGGGGCCAAGATCATGTAACATATTTTGACAAATCAGTTTTGCATAAGTCGTATTTAATCTGTTGAAAGATTTGCTTGGATACTTTGTGTGACATGCATCTAATTTTATGTGTCAGACTTGAACATCATTCATAGATGGTGGAAAGTATTTTAGGAAATAAGATTTTACATATGAGGTATCTTTACCAGTTGAACAGTTTCTAAGCATCGTGTGAATATTTTATTCGTTGGACATGAAAGCTTTATTTGACACACATAAATATTAGTGGATGGAGGAACATTTTTTGGAACTTTGGTTCTATGATTTAATATGTATTTACTTAAGTCAGGTTGGACAAAAGTATGATATCTCTCGTCGTCACTTTTATTGTCATTATACAATAAAACAAAATATTTTATTTCGCTGGAGTTCTAGAACATTAGTAAATTTATGATTTTGAAACATAATAATGTTAGAAAAATTGATTATTCAATCAAGAAAACCTATTTGATTGCATATATTTTCAACTTCTAGCTAACATTCTGATAAAAATAGCAAGTAGAAACACATATTTTAGCATGGCTGAATCATTGCCCTCGCAAGGAAGAAACAAGCTTCCTACATAGGGTTTATCAATCCATGGGAGGTGCAGGTTGAAAGTATTCCCTGTGAAACAACCCTGCAATCATGATAGAAGTATTCTCTTGTGCCCCAACACACTCAATACAGTTGTTAATTGTATAGGTGCATTAGTTCAACGGAAAGATTGATAATTTGGATGCTAGATTGATAGTTTGGATGGTAACAATATTTTCATATTTTTTGGAATAAATTAGGACAACAAGGTAACAAGTAGCAAAAGTGAGTAAACTGTGTTTTGATGCTTGGAAATAAGGCCTAGGGTTCATACTTTCACTAGCATCAACTCTCAACATCATTAACATAGCTAGAAGACATGCCACAAAAATTGCGGTGAGAATAACTCCAAAGTTGCCTATTTTGTCGGTCAAAGTAGAATGATATAGCGTGGGTATGCTAATCACACCTCTAAGATCATCTTTCTAATCTATAAAGCACACTCCAATGCCACCTTAGCCAGCCCGAAAAATCATACTAAACAATCACCTCATGATATTTATCATTCTAGTCTTAATCCATATAGTTACCTCAATATCACTATAGGTATCTCCAGAAATTGTACCTGATATGCATCACATAATCTAATTGACACTACAAGAAAATATGCACAAAGTGTCTCAAAAATCATCTCTAAGTTAATTAAAAATAATTATTATTTTATAAATGTATGATTTGAAAAATAGTTTTGTAGTGCCTGGTAAACGTCTCATGAAATGTCTTTATCTTGCTAGTTTCCATGGGCCGTCTAGACGAATATGAACAATGTCCCAAAGAAGCAATCATATATGGTTATGTGTGATCCCCAAAGATTTAATCCAACATAAGAAAACTCATAGAATGAGCAATATTAAATTCACCACAAAGAGAATAGGTGGGGATACATCACATATTTCGACTACATTAACAAAGCCCATGATCACAATAATCATCAGAAACTCACATGACCGAGAGAGAGAGAGAGAGAGAGAGAGAGAGAGAGAGAGAGAGAGAGAGAGAGAGAGAGAGAGCAAAGCTACCGGTACAATCCCTCAGTCCCGAGGGAGGACTATGCCCACATCATCATAGGATCTACATGATATGATGGAGAGGTTGAAGAAGATGAATTCCCCCCTCTTGAGGGTGCCGAAAAAGGGCTAGAATGAATATACCTCTAACCGGGAAGTAAAGTTTGCCGAAAAATTAGGTTAAATATATCTGGATTTTTCAAAGCAATACAAAGGCGCTGGAAGAAAGAGGCAATGGAGGTTCCCCCTATGGGACCCATATATTGTTAGAAATATGCCCTAGAGGCAATAATAAATTGGTTATTATCATATTTCCTTGTTCATGATAAATGTTTATTATTCATGCTAGAATTGTATTGATCGGAAACTTAAATACATGTATGGATACATAAACAACACCATGCCCCTAGTGAGCCTCTACTAGACTAGCTCGTTGATCAAAGATGGTTAAGGTTTCCTAACCATAGACATGAGTTGTCATTTGATAATGGGATGACATCATTAGGAGAATGATGTGATGCACAAGACCCAACCGTAAGCTTAGCATAATCACTTAAGTTTATTGCTACAGCTTTCTTCATGTCAAGTATCTATTCCTAAGACCATGGGATCATGCAACTCCCGGATACCAGAGGAATACCTTGTGTGCTATCAGACGTCACTTCATAACTGGGTGATCATAAAGGTGCTCTACAGGTATCTCCGAAGGTGTCTGTTGGGTTGGCATTGATCGAGACTGGGATTTGTCACTCTGTATGACGGAGAGATATCTCTGGGCCCTCTCGACAATACAACATCACAAGAAGCTTGCAAGCATGTGACTAATGTGTTTGGTCACAAGGTATTGTATTACGGAACGAGTAAAGAGACTTGCCGGTAATGAGATTGAACTAGGTATGGAGATACCGATGATCGAATCTCGGGCAAGTAACATATCGCTGGACAAAGGGAATTGCATACTCGATTAACTGAATCCTCGACATCGTGGTTCAAATGATAAAAGATCTTTGTGGAATATGTAGGAACCAATATGGGCATCCAGGTTCCGCTATTGGTTATTGACTGGAGAGGTGTCTCGGTCATGACTACATGATTCGCTAACCCGCAGGGTCGCATGCTTAACGTTCGATGACGCTAGAGTAATATTGGGATATGTATGTTGGTGACCGAATGTTGTTCGGAGTCCCGGATGAGATCCCGAACATCACGAGGAGCTCTGTAATGGTCCTGAGGTAAAGATTTATATATGGAAAGTTGTTTTTGGGGTTTCGGGAAAAGTTTTTTTTTTGGTATTGTACCGGGAAGCTTCCAGAAGGTTCCAGAAACTTCCGGAGGTGTCTAGAAGTCCACCAAGGGATCCACCATGTCCCTAGGGCCAGCATGGGCTAAGGGGAGGCGCCCTGGCCTTATTGGGCCAGGCGCTCCAGCCCTCAAAGGCCCATGCGCCTAGGGAGAAGGAAGGAGTCCCGAAGGGACTAGGGGGAGAGTTGGACTAGGAGTCCAACTCCTCTCCCTTGGCCGCCGGCCCTAGAGGGAGGAGTGGCTGGACTCCTAGCCCCTCCACGTATAAAAATAGGCAGGAGGGGGCACACCAAAGGGCACACAAAATCCCAGGCAGCCTCTCTCTCCCGTGACTCCACCATCTCGTCCCGACGACGCATAGCGAAGCGCTGCCGGAACTCCACCACCACCATCACCACCATGCCATCGTGCTGGTTGTGATCCCATCTACTTCTCCTCTCCTGCTTCCTGGATCAAGAAGGAGAAGACGTCACCGAGCCGCACGTGTGCTAAACTCGGAGGTGATGTCCGTTCCGCACTAGATCGGTTGGATCGTGATTGGATCGCGAAGAGTACGACTACATCAACCGCGTTATATACGCTTCCGCTTTCGGTCTACGAGGGTACGTAGACACACTCCCCTCTCGTTGCTATGCATCTCCTAGATTAGATCTTGGGTGTTCGTAGGAATTTTTTTGATTTTCATGCAACGTTACCCATCAGTGGCATCATGAGCTTACATCTATTTGTCTTATTTCGATTCGGCGGTATTGTGGGATGAAGCGGCCCGGACCAACCTTACTTGTCCTCGCACAAGAGATCGGCTCCACCAACTGACATGCAACTTGTATTGCATAAGGTGGCTGGCGGGTGTCTGTCTCTCCTACTTTAGTTGGATTCGATTTGACATTAGCGGTCCTTGTAGAAGGTTAATAGACAACTTGAATATCACCGTTGTCGCTTTGCGTAGGTAAGAACGGTTCTTGCTAGTTGCCCATAGCAGCCACATAAAATTTGCAGCAACAAAGTAGAGGACGTCTAACTTGTTTTTGCAGGGCATGTTGTGATGTGGTATGGCCAGAACGTGATGTGATATATGTTTATGTATGAGATTATCATGTTTTGTAATAGGTTCATGACTTGCATGTCGATGAGTACGGCAATCGGCAGGAGCCATAGGGTTGTCTTTAATTTATTGTATGACCTGCGTGTCAACTGTTAACCGCCATGTAATTGCTTTACTTTATCGCTATGCGTTAGCAATAGTTGATACATCTCCATCGTATCTACTTTTTCAAACACTTTTGCTCTTGTTTTGGACTCTAATTTGCATGATTTGAATGAAACTAACCCGGACTGACGCTGTTTTCAGCAGAACTACCATGGTGCTGTTTTTGTGCAGAAATCAAAGTTCTCGGAATTAGATGTAACTTTTTGGAGATTTTTTATCGAATAAATAAAAATTACTGGCGCAAGAATCAACAGAAGAGGGGCCACCTATTTCCCACAAGGTAACAGGGCGTGACCCCCCTAGGGCGCGCCCTGATGCCTTGTGGGGCCCACAGGCGGCCGTCTGACCTAATTCCAACGCTATAAATTCACTTTCTCCGAGAAAAAAATAAGAGGATAAGTTTCATCACATTTTATGATACGGAGCCGCCGCCACCTCCTGTTCTTCGTCGGGAGGGCTGATCTGGAGTCCGTTCGGGGCTCCAGAGAGAGGGATTCGACGCCGTCGTCATCATCAACCATCCTCCATCACCAATTTCATGATGCTCACCACTGTGTGTGAGTAATTTCTCCATAGGCTTGCTGGACGGTGATGGGTTGGATGGGATTTACCATGTAATCGAGTCAATTTGTTAGGGCTTTGATCCCTAGTATCCACTATGTTCTGAGATTGATGTTGCTATGACTTTGCTATGCTTAATGCTTGTCACTAGGGCCCGACTGCCATGATTTCAGATCTGAACCCTCTATGTTTTCATGAATATATTTGTGTTCTTGATGCTATCTTGCAAATTGTATGCACCTATTACGTGTTATGATCTGCATACCCCAAGGTGACAATAATTGGGATCCTTTCCGGTGATTACCGTAGTTTGAGGAGTTCATGTATTCACTATGTGCTAATGCTTTGTTTCGGTTCTCTATTAAAAGGAGGCCTTAATATCTCTTAGATTTCCTTATGGACCCCGCTGCCACGGGAGGGTAGGACAAAAGATGTCATGCAAGTTCTTATTATAAGCATGTATAAGTATATTCGAAATACATGCCTACATTACATTGATGAATTGGAGCTATTGTGTATCGCCCTAGGTTGTGACTGTTATATGATGAATGTCATCCAACATAATTATCCATCACCTATCCAATGCCTACGCTTTTCGCATATTGATCTTTGATAAGTTACTTTTGCTGCTGCTGCTGCTGTTACAATCACTACAAAACTGCTACTGTTACTGTCTCTGCTACTATTGCTACTGTTACTACTGCTATTGAAACTATCATATTACTGTGCTACTAAACACTTTGCTGCAGATATTTAGTTCTCTAGGTGTGGTTGAATTGACAACTCAACTGCTAATACTCGCAAATATTCTTTGGCTCCCCTTGTGTCGAATCAATAAATCTGGGTGAAATACTACCCGTGAAAACTGTTGCGATCCCCTATACTTGTGGGTTATCAAGACCTTTTTCTGGCACCGTTGCCGGGGAGCATAGCTCTATTTGTTGAGTCACTTGGGATTTATATCTGTTGATCACTATGAAGAATCTGAAAGACGCTAAGACCAAGATCGTTCCCTCTAAGACGAGGGAAGGTAAGAAACTACCATCACACTCTGAACTTGATTCACCTTCTGTTTTGAGTAGGCTTGCGACACCAGCGCCTGTTATTCGATATGTTGCAAGTAATTGATGATACTACTTCTACTATGATATAAACTATTGATGATGCTAGTACCATGCTTGATAATACTGTGCCACTAGGTGAGTTTCTTAATGAACAAATTGCTAAAGCTAAAGAAATTGAAAATGTTGAAACTCTTGAAAATTATGATTCACCTATTATGCCTAGTCCTCCTACTAGAGTTGAAATGCCTAAGATACCTGATGGTTATGTTTTTGATGGAGAGACAGCTAGGGCAATTCTTGCTTGTAATGATAGAGATGATGTTAGAAAATTACTGGCTAAGCTGAAAGAAAAGTCTATGAGGGAGAGAATGAAATATGATCCTAAGTTTGCTACCTCTCCTATATTTGTTACTGATAAGGATTATGAATTCTCTGTCGATCCTGAGTTAATTACTTTGGTTGAATCTGATCCTTTTCATGGTTATGAAACTGAAACTGTTGTGGCACATCTTACTAAGTTGAATGATATAGCCACCCTATTTGCTCATGAGGAAAAAATCCGCTACTACTACATTCTTAAGTTGTTTCCTTTCTCATTAAAAGGTGATGCTAAGAAATGGTTTAATACTCTTGCTCCTGGTTGTGTGCGTAGTCCCCAGGATATGATATATTACTTCTCTGAAAAATATTTTCCTGCCCATAAGAAACAAGCTGCCTTACAGGAAATATTTAACTTTGCGCAAATTGAAGAAGAGAATCTCCCTCAAGCTCGGGGGAGGCTTCTCCAATTACTTAATGCTTTCCTTGATCATCCTCTTAAGAAAAATGAAATACTTGATATCTTTTATAATGGACTAACCGATGCTTCTAGGGACTACCTAGATAGTTGTGTTGGTTGTGTTTTCAGGGAACGGACTGTTGGATAGGCTGAAGAACTATTGAATAATATATTAAGGAATGATAATGAGTGGACACTTCCTGAACCACCACCTAAGCCAACTCCGAAGAAAAGAGGTATTCTGTTCCTCAGTCCTGAAGATATGCAAGAAGCTAAGAAATCTATGAAGGAAAAATGTGTTAAAGCTGAAGATGTTAAGAATCTACCACCTATTGAAGAAATACATGGACTTGATATCCCAACACAGGTAGTAGAGGTAAATTCTCTTCGTAGATTCAATGAAAGTGATATTCCCTATAATAAATCTGCTAGTCAATGTTTGGATGAATTTGATAACTACATTGTTATGCAAGAGAATTTCAATATGTATGTCAGCAATCAATTAAAATGAAATGCCATCATGATTGATCGCTTGAGTGATTTGATGTTTAGAATTGCTAATGATGTTAAGGGTTTGAGTAAACATGCTTCTATGGTCCAGACTCAGTTAGAACAAATAGCTAAGTCGCAAAATGATTTGCTTAATGAGATGGATAATAAAATGAATGATCATGCTGTTAGGGTAATGACTAGAGGAGGAAGAATGACTCAGGAGCCCTTGTATCCTGAAGGTCATCCTAAAAGAATTGAGCAAGATTCTCAAAGAAATAATATTCATGCACCTAGTCCATCTAAGAAGAAAAAGAAAAAGAAAAATGATAGGACTTTGCATGCTTCTAGTGAACCTGAGGTAGAAAAGCCTCCTGAGAATCATAACGATGCTTCTATTTCTGATGCTGAAACACAATTTGGTAATGAACATACACCTAATGATAATGATAATGATAATGATAATGAAGATGTTCATGTTGATGCTCAACTAGATAATGATGTAGAAATAGAACCTGTTGTTGATCTTGATAACCCACCTCCTAAGAATAAAAGATACGATAAAAGAGACTTTGTTGCTAGAAAACATGGAAAGGAAAGAGAACAATGGGTTCAAAAACCTATGCCTTTTGCTACTAAACCATCTAAAAACAAGGATGAGGAAGATTTTGAGCACTTTGTTGAAATTCTTAGACCTGTCTTTTTGCGCACTCACTTGATTGATATGTTGAAAATGTCTCCCTATGCTAAATACATGAAAGATATTGTCACTAATAAAAGAAAGATACCTGAAGCTGAAATTTCCACCATGCTTGCAAATTATTCTTTTAAGGATGGAATACCTAAAAAGCTAGGAGATCCGGGAATACCTACTATACCATGCTCCATTAAAAGAAGTTATGTTAAAACTGCTCTATGTGATTTGGGAGCCGGTGTTAGTGTTATGCCTTTCTCTTTATATAAAAGACTTGATTTGAATAAGCTCACACCTACTGAAATATCTTTGCAAATGGCTGATAAATCAACTGCTATACCTATTGGAATTTGCGAGGATGTGCCCGTTGTTGTTGCAAATTTTACTATCTTAACAGACTTTGTTATACTTGATATGCCCGAGGACGACAACATGTCGATTATCCTTGGAAGACCCTTTTTGAATACTGCAGGGGCTGTTATTGATTGCAACAAAAGCAAGGTCACTTTTCATGTCAATGGTAATGAGCATACGGTTTATTTCCCGAAGAAACAAACTTCAGTGAATGGTATCAATTGTATTGAAAAGGTTTCGACAATCACTATTGGGGGATTCAAATTTCCTCTTTCGACTGTCAAAAAGAAATATGAAATTCATATTGTTGGGGAGATGCATATCCCCATTGAGGTAACTTAGTATTATACGAAAATTCTTCGGTTTCATGTCACTCGGAAACAGTTGGTTAATAAGACTTGATCAACCTTATTAATGGATTCTTTTTGAAGGGCATGTGGTCGATGAATTTAGTAAGCACAACTTTCTGTAATCTTAGTTTGCTCTCTGTTATTTTAGTTTAAATAAAATAAAATGCCATGATTATCCTATTTTTTTGAATTTTCTGTTGAATAAAAAATGGCTCAAAAATAAAAGTGCTCAGAATGCAATAAAATTTTAACATAATTTTTTCTGGAATATATAAGATTTTTTGGCACTGAAAACAACCTAGGGGGGTGCACCTATTGCCCACAAGGCAACAGGGTGTGGCCACCCCCAGGGCATGCCAAGATGCCTTGTGGGCCCCACAGGGACCCACTCACTTATCTATTCAGCCCACTTCATCTCCTACCCCCAGAAAAAATCGTGGTAGCTCTCTCTCTCGTGTTCTTACTCCCAAACCTGAGATTTTCTATCTCTTTGCCCGGAGCTCCATTTCTGAAACTAGTTTGAGGGATTGCTCCTTGGTATGTGACTCTCCCATTGCTCCAATTAGTTTTTGCTCTAGTGGATTATATTTTGCATAAATTGCTACTATTGGTGCTACTGAAAATGAGCTTGCATGTTAAATTCTTTGAGTTCTAGGTAGTTTGAATGCTTGATATAGCCTCTAGGCACTTGTATGAGTAGTTGCTATCAATTTTGTGAAGTTTTGTTAACATCTTTTTGTGGTCCAAAATTTTTCAGAAATTTGTTCGTAGGAATATGAACATTTTCAGGAGGAGTTCTTCAAGGAGGAGGTCCTCTGAAGCATCATCGAGCGAAAGCCCAGCACGCCAATCATATGTTGAACCAAGGGCAAGTTCGATGCGAGATGCCGAAGCAAAATCGTGTCGATGGCCGTGCAACAAGTTCATGCTTGGTGCAGGCATTAAGGAAGAATTTGACCAGTATATTCACAACACCGAGCTCTCTGCCTTCATCGCAGATAAGTCACCGCAACACTACAGCCTCACTCATTCATTCACTCAAAAATTTGAGTATCATTCTCGCACTTCTGGAGTTTCATTTCATCTCTATGATAGATCTTATAGTATGCCTCCGGAAGAATTTTGTGATGCCTGCAAAATTCCATTTTGGGGTTCACTTAGTGAACCGCGACAATCTGATTATGAACTGTTCCTCAATAGCTTTTGCAATGGTGAGGATAGGGGAGTTACACAAGCTAGAATAAACAATTTCCCTCTATTCGGTATTTTGCACTCTTTAATGGCAAATGCATTGTTGGTAAACAAGACTGTAGTGCAATTTGTGCTCCTAACCTGAGCCTCATTCACGTTGCCTTAACGGGTAGCAGACATTATAATCCTGGGGCTATTGTTGCACGTAGGTTGCACCGCAACTCGGGTAATGGTGATTTGTATGGAGGAATTTATGCCTCCCGGGTAGCTGCAAGGCTATGGGTCTCGCCCAGGCCCAATGATCCTCTCTTACCTGATAAATATTTGAATTTTGAGGCAATGTAGAACCATGAGTTTATTAAGCGCAACACTCGCAGATATGATTATAACTTGATATTCGATAAATATAGTTCTGTGTTTGTTGTTTTGCCTGCTCCTGTCCTCTTTGATTTCCAGAACAAACAGAGATATTTTCTTCATGAGAATGAGGTGCACGAGTACAACGCGGCAATTCAGGCTACCTGTCTGGCTGAGGAGGCGGCTCAGAACGCCTCCATGAGCTACCATTTCGATTATTATCCTGGACAGCCATAGCAGTAGATCAAGCTAGGCCAAAAGCCTAAGCTTGGGGGAGTACGTATTTCTCACCGACATTACATTCATGTTCACACATTCATTCCAGTTGTCGGTGTTCATCCTTTTTCATTGTATATCCATGTTAGTTTTATTTTCGCTTTCTTCTTGTGTGTTTGAAAATTTTCAAAAACCCAAAAATATTTCTCGCTTCTTTTCGGTTTTTCTTTCTCTTTAGTTAGTTTGTAGTATTAAAAGAAAACCCAAAAAATTTGTCATTTCTTCTTTTGCTTGTTGGGAGTTCTCCCGTGTAAATAGTTTTTTCGCTTTTCGTTTTTCTTTGTTAATTTGCTTTCCTTCAGAAAAACTAAAATCTCCAAAAATATTTCAGTGTGTTTCTCTGAATTTTTTTTCTTTTCGCTGAGTCGTCGTAGGGAGAAGACCACGATGAAAATGTTGAGTGGTTCTCATATGCTTTGTTGTTGATCTAACGAAGAGCCAATTTTACCTTGTCTTCTCCCTTGAATAAAATGTTTGCAAATTCCAGCATAGTCCATGGCACACTTGCACTATTATTATTTTCACATCATTCGGTCATGCAAGTGAAAGGCAATAATGACGATGATTTGATGAAGTGACTGTGGCAAGGAAAGGCTGGTATGAACTCTTCTTGTTTATGTTTTTGTAAATATGTTTAACTCAGTATCCATGATTTAGCGTATTATGAGTAAACATGTTTGTGATGACGTTTAGAGATTATAGTTGCTCATGCCATGCTTAAGTAGCTAGGAGTGGATAATGATTTATCTTGGATGTCAACATGCATTAAAATGGTTATGATGTAGTATGTTAATATGGTATCCTCCTCTGAATGTTTCAAGTGGCTTGACTTGGCACATGTTCATACATGTAGTTGATTCAAAACCAACATAGCCTCCACGATATTTATGTTCAGGGTGTCTATATCCTACTCATGCTAGTATTCAATGTTAATTATTCTCAATGCATGATCATGACCGTTTTCACTCTCTAGTTGGTCGCTTCTCAATCTATTTGCTAGCCTTTACCTGTACTAAGCGGGAATACTGCTTGTGCATCCAAAATCATTAAACCAAAGTTGTTCCAGATGAGTCCACTATATCTACCTATATGCGGTATTACTCTGCCGTTCCAAGTAAATTTGCATGTGCCACCTCTAATCATTCAAATAAACATCCATTTTGTGTGCCCGTACCACTCATGGAGCAACATGGGGTGGTCAGTATCTTTCATGCTAAGCGGGTTATTCTCGAGATGAGTGTCTATTCACTTGTCAGTGCACAAGAGAGGCTGGTATATGGGATACCCAGTCCTATGCTCAAAATCGAAAATATATAATGCAAACAAACTCCCCCGAAAAATTGTTGGTATGGAGGGCACCTGAGGATTCGGCTAGCCATGGCTTGTGTTGGTATGGTGGAGGGGGAGTAAACTTTACCTTTCCGCTTGGGAACCGCCTATAATGTGTTTAGCATGGAAGAGATTGAAAATTCTCGGTCATGACGTTGACAGGAAAAGTACACCTCCCAAAATTGTTTTTCATCTCTGATTTAAGCTTCGAGCTCTGGCACCTCTGCAAATCCATGCTTCCCTCTGTGAAGGGCCTATCTATTCACTTTTATGTTATTTTACTTTTATTGTTGAGGCTCACCTTCTCATTATAAGCACCAATCCTGAGAGCACTATTGTCATCCTCATGCATTGAGTATAGTTAATGTTGTGTGCATCATGACTGGATCTCTTCTACCCTGAATTACAATGTTTAGTCACTGCTTGAACTTTAGAGGTGCTCTGCATTTATGTTTTGCAGTCTCAGAAAGGGCTAGCGAGATACCATGTTATCATATTATATCATGATTGTTTTGACAAATTGTTGGCATTTGAGATATGTTATTATTGCTCGCTAGTTGATTATGCCATTGATATGAGTAAATGTAGTTTTTAAGTGTTATTATGAGCATGGTTAGTTCATGATCTTTGCTGAAAACCTGGGTACTATTTAAGCTTATATACGGATACAACAAAAGAGTTCGTAAAAGTTTTTCTTTATCACTTTTAGTTTGTCAACTGAATTGCTTGAGGACAAGCAATGAGTTAAGCTTGGGGGAGTTGATACGTCTCCGTCGTATCTACTTTTTCAAACACTTTTGCTCTTGTTTTGGATTCTAATTTGCATGATTTGAATGAAACTAACCCGGACTGACGCTGTTTTCAGCAGAACTACCATGGTGTTGTTTTTGTGCAGAAATCAAAGTTCTCAGAATTGGATGAAACTTTTTGGAGATTTTTAATGGAATAAATAAAAATTACTGGCGCAAGAATCAACAGAAGAGGGGCCACCTGTTGCCCACAAGGCAACAGGGCGCGCCCTGATGCCTTGTGGGGCCCAAAGGCGGCCGTCTGACATAATTCCAACGCTATAAATTCACTTTCCCCGAGAAAAAATAAGAGGAGAAGTTTTATCGCGTTTTACGATACGGAGCCGCCGCCACCTCCTATTCTTCATCGGGAGGGCTGATCTGGAGTCCATTCGGGGCTCCGGAGAGGGGGATTCGACGTTGTCGTCATCATCAACCATCCTCCATCACCAATTTCATGATGCTCACCACCGTGTGTGAGTAATTTTTCCGTATGCTTGCTGGACGGTGATGGGTTGGATGAGATTTACCATGTAATCGAGTCAATTTGTTAGCGCTTTGATCCCTAGTATCCACTATGTTCTGAGATTGATGTTGCTATGACTTTGCTATGCTTAATGCTTGTCACTAGGGCCCGAGTGCCATGATTTCAGATCTGAACCCTCTATGTTTTCATGAATATGTTTGTCTTCTTGATCCTATCTTGCAAGTTGTATGCACCTATTACGTGTTATGATCCGCATACCCCAAGCTGACAATAATTGGGATTCTTTCTGGTGATTACCGTAGTTTGAGGAGTTCATGTATTCACTATGTGCTAATGCTTTGTTCCGGTTCTCTATTAAAAGGAGGCCTTAATATCCCTTAGATTTCCTTATGGACCCCACTGCCACGGGAAGGTAGGACAAAAGATGTCATGCAAGTTCTTATTATAAGCATGTATGAATATATACAGAATACATGCCTACATTACATTGATGAATTGGAGCTATTGTGTATCACCCTAGGTTGTGACTGTTATATGATGAATGTCATCCAACATAATTATCCATCAGCGATCCAATGCCTACGCTTTTCGCATATTGATCTTTGCTAAGTTACTTTTGTTGTTGCTGCTGTTACAATCACTACAAAACTGCTACTGTTACTATCTCTGTTACTATTGCTACTGTTACTACTTCTATTGAAACTATCATATTACCGTGCTACTAAACACTTTGCTGCAGATATTTAGTTCTCCAGGTGTGGTTGAATTGACAACTCAACTGCTAATACTCGCAAATATTCTTTGGCTCCCCTTGTGTCGAATCAATAAATCTGGGTGAAATACTACCCGCGAAAACTGTTGCGATTCCCTATACTTGTCGGTTATCAATAGTCGTAGAAGCAATAGTTGGCGGAGAAAACCACATGACGGGACGATGATGGAGATCATGGTGTCATGCCGGTGCTTTGGAGATCAAAAGCACGAGATGATAATGGCCATATCATGTCACATATTGATTGCATGTGATGTTTATCTTTTTATGCATCTTATTTTAATTTGCTTAGGACGACGATAGCATTATAAGATGATCCCTTCACATAATTTTAAGATAAAATGTGTTCTCCCTAAGTATGCACCATTGCGAAAGTTCATTGTTTTGAAGCACCTCGTGATGATCGGGTGTGATAGACTCTACGTTCGCATACAACGGGTGTAAGCCAGTTTTACACATGCGGAATACTTGGGTTAAACTTGACAAGCCTAGCATGTACATACATGGCCTCGGAGCACGGAGGACTGAAAGGTCGAACATGAGTCATATAGTAGATAAGATCAACATGGAGATGTTCACCATTGATGACTGCCCCATCTCACGTGATGATCGGACATGGGTTAGTTGATTTGGATTATGTAACACTTAGACAACTTGAGGGATGTTGATTTAAGTGGTAGTTCTTTAGTAATTTGATTAACAGAACCAATTATCATGAACTTAGTCTAATTGTCTTTGCAAATTAATGTTGTAGATCAATGGCTCGCGCTGTAGCTCCCCTGAATTTTAATGCGTTCCTAGAGAAAGCTAAGTTGAAAGATGAAGGATTATCCTCACTGCTGCGCAGAAAGTATATGTCCTTGATGCACCGCTTGGTGATGCACCCCCTCAAGCGTCGCCTGCAGATGTTATGAACGTCTGGCAGGCACGTTCTGATGACTACTAGATAGTTCAGTGCGCTATGCTTTACGGCTTAGAACCGAGGCTCCAAAGACATTTTAAGCACCACGGAGCATATGAGATGTTCGAGGAGCTGAAATTGGTATTTCAGGCTCATGCCCGGGTCGAGCGGTATGAAGCCTCCGACAAGTTCTTTAGCTGCAAGATGGAGGAGAACAGCTCCGTTAGTGAGCACGTACTCAAGATGTCTGGGTACTTCAACCACTTGAACCAGTTGGGAGTTAATCTTCCGGATGAAGTAGCGATTGACAGAGTTCTCCAATCACTGCCACCGAGCTACAAGAGCTTTGTGATGAACTATAATATGCAAGGGATGGAAAAGACGATCCCTGAGCTCTTCGCGATGCTTAAGGCCGCAGAGGTAGAAATCAAGAAAGAGCATCAAGTGTTGATGGTTAACAAGACCACCAGTTTCAAGAAGAAAGGCAAGGGAAAGAAATGGAACTTCAAATAGAATGGAAAACCAGTTGCCTCTCCCGTGAAGAAACCCAAGGTTGGACCCCAAACCTGAGACTGAGTGCTTCTATTGCAAGGGGAATGGTCACTAGAAGCGGAACTGCCCCAAGTACTTGGCAGATAAGAAGGCTGGCAACGTCAACAAAGGTATATTTGATATACATGTTATTGATGTGTACCTTACTAGTGCTCGCAGTAGCACCTGGGTATTTGATACTGGTTCGGTTGCTAATATTTGTAACTCGAAATAGGAGTTGTGGAATAAACGAAAACTAGCTAAGGACGAGGTGATGATGCGCGTCAGAAATGGTTCTAAGGTTGATGTGATTGCCGTCGGCACGCTCCCTCTACGTTTACCTTCGGGATTAGTTTTGAACCTGAATAATTGTTATTTGGTGCCTGCGTTAAGCATGAACATTATATCTGGATCTTGTTTATCGCGAGACGGTTATTCATTTAAGTCAGAGAATAATGGTTGTGCTATTTATATGAATAATAGCTTTTATGGTCATGCACCCTTGTTGAATGGTTTATTCTTGTTGAATCTCGATCGTAGTGATACACATGTTTATAATATTGATGCCAAAAGATGCAAAGTTAATGATGATAGTACCACATACTTGTGGCACTGCCGCTTAGGTCATATTGTTGTAAAGCGCATGAAGAAACTCCATGCTGATGGACTTTTGGAATATCTTGATTATGAATCATTTGAGACATGTGAACCATGCCTCATGGGCAAGATGACTAAAACCCAGTTTTCCAGATCAATGGAGCGGGCAAGTGACTTGTTGGAAATAATACATACTGATGTATGCGGTCCGATGAGTGTTGAAGCACGCAGTGGATATCGTTATTTTCTTACCTTCACAGATGATTTGAGTAGCTATGGGTATATTCACTTAATGAAACACAAGTCTGAAACACTTGAAAAGTTCAAGAAGTTTCAGAGTGAAGTAGAGAATCATCGTAATAAGAAAATTAAATTTCTACGATCTGATCATGGAGGTGAATATTTGAGTTATGAGTTTGGTATGTATTTAAGACAATGTGGAATTGTTTCACAGCTCACGCCACCTGGAACACCGCAGCATAATGGTGTGTCCGAACGTCGTAATCGTACTCTATTGGATATGGTGCGTTCTATGATGTCTCTTACCGATTTGCCACTATCATTTTGGGCATATGCATTAGAGACAGCCGCATTCACTTTAAATAGGGCACCGTCTAAATCCGTTGAGACGACACCATATGAATTATGGTTTGGCAAGAAACCTAAGCTGTTGTTTCTTAAAGTTTGGGGATGCGACGCTTATGTCAAGAGGCTTTGATACGTCCAATTTGCATCATGATTTCCTACCGTTATTTATTATGTATTTTATCATTATTTCAATTTATGATGCAATTCTTATGCCTTTTCTCTCTTAATTTGCAAGATTTATATGAAGATACAACAGAGATACCTATCCTACAGAGCTCCAATTGACTTGAAACTTCACGGAGATTTTTTATTGAATATATAAAAAATACTGGAGAAAAGAGATACTGGAGGGAACCCACCAGTTGCCCACAAGGCAACAGGGCGCGCCCCCCTGGGCGCGCCCTGATGCCTTGTGGGGCCCCTGGCTGGCCTCTGGCCCCCTCCTTCTGCTATATAAGCTCATTTGCCCTAAAAAATAGAGAGAAGACTTTCAGGACGAAGCGCCGCCGTCTCGAGGCAGAACCTGGGCAGGAGCAATTTAGCTCTCCGGCGGGAGCGATTCCACCGGGGATACTTCCCTCTGGGAGGGGGAAATCGAAGCCATCGACATCACCAACGATGCTCTCATCATGGGAGGACCAATCTTCATCAACATCTTCACCAACACCATCTCATCTCAAACCCTAGTTCATCTCTTGTATTCAATCTTTGTCTCAAAACCTCATATTGGTACCTGTGGGTTGCTAGTAGTGTTGATTACATCTTGTAGTTGATGCTAGTTGGTTTATTTGGTGGAAGATTATATGTTCAGATCCTTAATGATATTCAATACCCCTCTGATCTTGAACATGAATATGATTTGTGAGTAGTTACTTTTGTTCTTGAGGACATGGGAGAAGTCTTGTCATAAGTAATCATGTGAATTTGGTATTCGTTCGATATTGTGATGATATGTATGTTGTTGCTTCCTTTAGTGGTGTCGTGTGAACGTCGACTACATGACACTTCACCATCTTTGGGCCTAAGGGAAGGCATTGCAGAGTAGTAATTAGATGATGGGTTGCTAGAGTGACAGAAGCTTAAACCCTAGTTTATGTGCTATTCCGTAAGGGGCTGATTTGGATCCATATGTTTCATGCTATGGTTAGATTTATCTTAATTCTTCTATCGTAGTTGTGGATGCTTGCGAGAGGGGGTAATCATAAGTGAGAGGCTTGTTCAAGTAAGAACAGAACCCAAGCACCGGTCCACCCACATGTCAAATTATCAAAGTAGTGAACGCGAATCAAACAAACATGATGAAAGTGACTAGATGAAATTCCCATGTGTCCTCGAGAACGCTTTGCTTATTATACGAGTTCGTTCCGGCTTGTCCTTTGATATAAAAAGGATTGGGCCACCTTGCTGCACTTTATTATACTTGTTACTTGTTACGAATTATCTTGCTGTCGAAACTATCTGTTACCGCTACTTTCAGTACTTGCAGTGAATACCTTGCTGAAAACCGCTTGTCATTTCCTTCTGCTCCTCGTTGGGTTCAACACTCTTACTTATCGAAAGGACTATGATTGATCCCCTATACTTGTGGGTCATCAAGGTTCTTTTCTGGCGCCGTTGCCGGGGAGTGAAGCGCCTTTGGTGAGTGGAATTTGGTAAAGAAACATTTACATTACGTTCTGAAATTTACTGTCACTTGTCACTATGGAAAGTAATCCTTTGAGGGGCTTGTTTGGGGTATCTTCACCTCGACCTGAAGCATTGAGAGTTTGCTCCTCAACCTATTGAACCTACTGAAAATATTTATTATGAAATTCCTTCGGGTATGATAGAGAAACTGCTAGCTAATCCTTATGCAGGAGATGGAACGGTGCATTTTGATGTGCACTTGATATATGTGGATGAAATTTGTGGATTGTTTAAGCTTGCAGGTTTATCCGGAGATGGAGTTAAGAAGAAAGTATTCCCTTTATATTTGGAGGGAAAGGCATTGACATGGTATAGGCTATGTGATGATACTGGAACATATGATTGGAACCGGTTGAAGCTGGAATTCCACCAGAAATTTTATCCTATGCATTTGGTTCATCGTGATCGGAATTATATATATAATTTTTGGCCTCGTGAAGGAGAAAGTATCGCTCAAGCTTGGGGGGGGGGGGGGGGCTTAAGTATATGTTGCACACATGCCCCAATCATGAGCTCTCAAGTGAAATAATTATTCAAAACTTTTATGCTCGACTTTCGCATAATGATCAATCCATGCTCGATACTTCTTCTGATGGTTCCTTTATGAAGAGAACAATTGAATTCAGATGGGATCTCCTAGAAAGAATTAAACGTAACTCTGAAGATTGGGAAATCGACAAAGGTAAAGAGTCAGGTATAAATCTTGAGTTTGATTGTGTTAAATCTTTTATGGAAACTGATGCTTTTCATAAGTTTAGTACTAATTCTAGACTTGACTCTGAGATAGTAGCTACCTTTTGTGAATCTTTTGCTACTCATGTTGATCTCCCTAAGGAGAAATGGTTTAAATATCATCCGCCCATTGAATTGAATGAAGAACCTGTTAGTGTTAAAGAAGAAACAATTGTTTTCAATGTTGATCCAGTTGTGCCTACTGCTTATTTTGAGAAACCTCCTTTCCCTGTTAGGATTAAGGAACATGCTAAAGCTTCAACTGTGGTTAATAAAAGTAATATTGGAGCACCTAGACCTTCTTAACAAATTAAAGTTGAATCTAATATTGCAATGGTTAAAGATCTCTTGGTTGATGATATTGATGGACATGTTATATATTCCTGTGATGAGTCTGCTAGAACTGCTAAACCTGTTAGAAATGAACGAGATATGTTAGACAAGAACAGGCCTGTGGTTGGCATGCCTGTTGTTTCTGTTAAGATTGGAGATCATTGCTATCATGGTTTATGTGACATGGGTGCTAGTGTGAGTGCTATTCCGTTTTCTTTATATCAAGAAGTAATGCGTGATATTGCATGATACGTCTCCAATGTATCTATAATTTTTTATTGTTCCATGCTGTTATAATATCAATCTTGGATGTTTTTATAATCATTTACAGTAATTTTATATCATTTTTTGGAGACTAACCTATTAACCTAGTGCCCAGTGCCAGTTGCTGTTTTCTGCCCTATTTTTGTTTTACAGAAAATCAATACCAAACGAAGTCCAAATGCAACGAAACTTTTTGGAGATTTTTTATTGGACCAGAAGAACACTAGAAGCTTCGGGAGAGGGCCAGAAGACCCTGGTGGAGCTCACGAGCCACCAGGGCGCGCCTGGGGGGGGCAGGCGCGCCCTGGTGCCTCATGAGGCCCACCAAGCTCCGTTTGACCTAATTCCAGCACTATAAATTCCAGAAAAATCAAAAACCCATAGGGGAGTCCACGAAATACTTTTTACGCCACCGCAAGTTTCTGTTCCATAGAGATCCCATCTGGGGTCCTTCTCCGGTGGTCTGCCAAAGGGGGAATCGATCACGGAGGGGCTCTACATCAACCTTGCTGCCTTTCCGATGATGCGTGAGTAGTTTACCACAGACCTACAGGTCCATAGGCAGTAGCTAGATGGCTTCTTCTCTCTTTTTGATCTTCAATACAATGTTCTCCTTGATGTTCTTGGAGTTCTATTCGATGTAATCTCTTTTTGCGGTGTGTTTGTTGGGATCCGATGAATTGTGAGTTTATGATCAGATTATCCATGAAATTATTTGAGTCTTTGCTGCACTCTTTTATGCATGATTATTATAGCCTCGTATTTCTTCTCCGATCTATTGATTTGGTTTGGCCAACTAAGTTGATTTATCTTGCCATGGGAAGAGGTGCTTTGTAGTGGGTTCGATCTTGCGTGCTCAATCCCAGTGACAGAAAGGGACATGACACGTATGTATCGTTGCTACTAAGGGTAACAAGATGGGATCTATTCATTGGGTTTATTAATTCGTGAATTTGTCTTGTCTACATCATGTCATCGTTCTTAAGGCATTACTCCGTTCTTTATTGGACTTAATACACTAGATGCATGCTGGATAGCGGTCGATGTGTGGAGTAATAGTAGTAGATGCAGGCAGGAGTCGGTCTACTAATCTTGGACGTGATGCCTATATACATGATCATTGCCTTGGATATCGTCATGATTATTTGCTTTTCTATCAATTGCCCAATAGTAATTTGTCTACCCACCGTATGCTATTTTCTCGGGAGAAGCCTCTAGTGAAACCTATGGCCCCCGGGTCTATCTATCTCATATTACTAAAACCCTAAAAATATTGCTGCCATTTCTTTTTATTTATTTTATTTTGTATTTTTGTTTTAATCTATCAATCTATCAAATACAATTTAATCTTGCAATCTTACCGCCAAGGGATTAACAACCCCTTGTTTGCGTTGAGTGCAAGGATTTGTTGTTTGTGTGCAGGTACTGCTAACGAGGTGTTGTGTGATTCTCCTACTGGTTTGATAACCTTGGTTTCATAATCGAGGGAAGTACTTATCTCTACCGTGCTGCATCATCCCTTCCTCTTCGGGGAAATACCAACGCAAGCTACAAGTAGCAGGAAGAATTTCTGGCACTGTTGCTGGGGAGACATCATCAACATCTATCAAGTACCTTTGCACAAACTCTCATCTCCTTGCATTTACTTTATTTGCCATTTGCCTCTCGTTTTCATCTCCCCCACTTCTAAAACGTTTTTACAAAAATACAAAAATATTTTCCGTTTGCCTTTTTGCCTTTTTCTTTGTTTGCTTATTCGTTTGCTTGTTTGCTTGCTTTATCATTATGGCTAGTTCTTCGCTCATTACTATTACCCCTGAAAATGAAGTTCTTAATTTTAAACAAAGGGGATGAGAGAATTTAAAAGATGCATGGTATAGGATTTGCGATGCTCATAATAGATCAACTCGTAAGCAATCCTCCACTATTCTTCTTCGCAATTTTTATGTGGGAATTACTACTTGGTACAGATTTGTGCTTGATACTATTACTGGAGGGAATTTCTTGATGTGTCCCTCTACGGATGCTTTTAATGCTATGGGAAATTTAGTGGGATCACCACCTATCACTGTTAATGAAACAACTTTGACTTTGGAACATGTTATGCAAAGGTTGGATGCTATTGAAAATAAAATGCCTACCCTAGAGCATATTGAAAATTTTGATAAAAAGATTCACAACCATGTTAATCAATTTGGATCAAAGGTAGGGATTACTCTTAAGATGCTAAAAGAGAAAGAACCAACAATTAATGAAAGGGTGGAACAAAGTCCCGCTAGGATCGACAAGTTGGAGGAAATTATTGATAAATTAGGTTCCACTTTTTCCTCCGCTAAAACTATTGAAAAAATTACTCCTAGCAAGAATTGCAAGTTTATGTATGTCCCTAAAACCAATGGTGCTACTTCTAGTAAGGGAAATGAGGATCTTAAAATGATTAGCGTGCACCCCAATTTCATTGGTATAATTAAGGAACCTATTCACAAAAGTAAAATTCTTGATTTTGTGCCTAGAAGTGTGATGGTGAGAAACACCTATGTTAAACCTATTAGAAAAAATGGATGTGTGATTGAGGAGTTGGAAACCAAAGATGACAATACTTGAAATTATGCATTATGCCTAGCTAGGGGCATAAAACAATATCACTTGTTGGGAGGCAACCCAATGAATAAAATAATTTTTTGTTATAAGTTTCTGTTATGGTGTGTTTTTACTGTCATGCTACTGGTATGATGGTGTTTTTGTGTTTTTAATTAGTGTTTGTGCCAAGTAATACCTTTGGGATGATTTGGAAGATAGTATAATTGATGCTGTTTGAAAACAGAAAGTTTTGCGGCCAGTGCTGGAATTTTGTTTCTCTACTGTAACGTCAGAACCTTCTGAATTTTTTTTTCACATTATTGATATATGAATTTCCCACGTTGTCCTAATTTTTCAGAATTTTTAGAGTTACCGAAGTATGACCATAATTCAGATCTCTACAGACTGTTCTATTTTTGACAGATTCTGTTTTTGATGCACTACTTGCTTGTTTTGATGAATCTATGGATTGTATCGGGGGGTATAAGCCATGGTGAAGTTAGATTACAGTAGGTATAATGCAAAAATAAAATATGAATGGGTTTGCAACAGTACTTATAGTAGTGATTTATTTTGTTATACTAACGGATCTCACGAAGGTTTTGTTAAGTTTTGTGTGATTGAAGTTTTCAAGTTTTGGGTGAGAGATCGATGGATGAAGGAATAAGGAGTAGCAAAAGCCTAAGTTTGGGGATGCCCGAGGCACCCCAAGGTAATATTCTAGGAAGACTCAAGCGTCTAAGCTTGGGGATGCCCCGGAAGGCATCCCCTCTTTCTTCTACCAACCATCGGTAATTTTACTTGGAGCTATATTTTTATTCGTCACATGATATGTGTTTTGCTTGGAGCGTCTTGTATGATATGAGTCTTTGCTTTGTTTGCTTTTTAGTTTGACACAATCATCTTTGCTGCACACACCTATCTTGAGAGAGCCACACGTTATCACCATAATTTGTAGAATACTCTATGTGCTTCACTTAAATTTTTTGAGCTAGGCAGTTGCTCTAGTGCTTCACTTAAATCTTTTTGAGCACGGTGGTGGCTATATTTTGAAGAAATAAACTCTTATGCTTCACTTATATTATTTTGAGAGTTGATTAAAATTTTGAAGAAATAAACTCTCATGCTTCACTTATATTATTTAGAGAGTTGATTGAAATTTTGAAGAAATGAATTCTCATGCTTCACTTATATCATTTTGAGAATTGACTTGATTGAAATTTTGAAGAAATGAATTCTCATGCTTCACTTATATTATTTTGAGAATTGATAAGATTGAAATTTTGAAGAAATATTTGCACTCTCATGCTTCACTTAAATCTTTTTGAGAGATGATGATAGTAACGGTAATTTGCACATGTTATGCAATTGGTCCCAAAGTGATGAATATTCAAGAGGGATATAGATAAAAACTTTCATATAGATCATTGGATATGATGAGTGTGATTCCTTGCAATAGTTTTGCGATATGGAAATGATAATATGTGATGTCATGTTAGTGAGTAATTGTGCTTAAGTAAGAATATTAGTGTTAAGGTTTGTGATTCCCTATGCATGCACATTAAGTCAATAGTTATGCAATGAAGTTACATCCTACTTATGGTGCATTATTCGGTGTTAGTTATGTTCAACGCATGTTTATGACCGTTTTTGTTTTTTGGTTGGTTGCTTCTCAATCTTTTGCTAGCCTTCATTTGTACTAAGCGGAAATACTGCTTGTGCATCCAAAATCCTTAAACCCAGTTTTGCCATATGAGTCCACTATATCTACCTATATGCGGTATTTCAATGCCGTTCTAAGTAAATTTGCGTGTGCCAACTCTAAATTTCAAAATAATTTTTCTCGTTTTGTGTGCCCGTACTGCTCATGAAGCGGCAGGGGGTGGCCATTATTTTCCATGCTAGGTGTGTTATTCTCACGATGAGTGTTTATTCACTTGTCATTGCACGAGAGAATGGTTGGTAATAGGGATGCCCAGTCCCGCATGAATCATAATTAATAACAATAAAATTCCTTGGAATGTGATGGTATGGAGGGCACCCGTGGATACGGCTAGCCATGGATTGTGAAAGAATTGGTGGAAAGGAAATGAACTTTACTTTCTGTTTGGGAACCACCAATGATGTGTCTAGCATGGAAGATAATGGGAATTCTTGGTCGTTTTCGTTGACAGGAAAAGCATGCCTCCCAAAATATTTTTATCTCATTAATTTCAGCTTTGAGCTCTGGTGTCGGTTCTAAATCCGGCATATCTCGTAGTAGGGGTCCTAAGCTAGGCGTCTTGGAGCGATGTTAACATGGACACAGGATTTTACCCAGGTTCGGGCTCTCTCGAAGAGATAATACCCTACGTCCTGCTTTTGATTGTACTCATATGGGGTGTAGTACAGAGTACATGTATCTACCACGAGATCGTTCTAATGAATATGAGTTGATCTATTGACTAGCCTGGCCTCGGTTTATATATGCACCGAAGGCCTAGGGTTTAGAAGAGTCTTCGGCTTGTGCACCAAGTCTTGTAGAGTCTTCCTTGTATGCGTCATGGGCTTCCCGAAGTGGCCCATCAGTGAACCGCCATGGGGGTCCTCGGCTCAACCCACCTGGTCGGGAGACGATGTGGTGAGTACCCCCTAGTCCAGGACACCATCAGTAGCCCCCTGAACCGGTCTTCAAGTTGGGGACGCTCCTCGGTTCTTCCAAACTGTTTTTCGTCTTCGGTCGTCGGTCTTGAAAACTGGTTCAACAAATCTTCCCATCTTCGATCTTGAGAATCGCCGAGGTGTATCCGAAGAGTTTACCCGTCGGGCATTCGAGGAGTTTGTACGTCGGGCGTTCGAGGAATCCCTTTAAATTCTTGGCCTTTATCAATGCCTTGTTATTTTTTACGCCATACCTTGGGTTTGAAGTTTTTCCCGTGCGGCGGTGTCCTCTTGCATCCGAGCTCCAATGCTGGACTGCATCCGAGGTGTCTTTTGCAGCCGAGCTCCAACGCCGGTCTGTATCCAAGGTGTATTTTTGCAGCCAAGCTCCAACGCCGGTCTGTATCCGAGCTCCAGCGCCGAACTGCAGCCGAGGAGGCATAGAGTACCTCGTCTTTGAAAAAGTTTGAAGGAGTTTATCCGAGCTTAACGCCGAAAAAGTTCTCTATGGAGCCAGCCACTCACAGCCGAGCTTTATGCCGGACTGCTTCCGAGGTGGTGCACCACCTCAGCCGTGGGCTGATTTTTTGTGGATTGGTGCAATTTATTCTCTGCCAAGATGTATAGCCAGTAGCCCTCAAGGTGTGTGTCGGCCTAAAATCCGAGATGCACCTGAAGGATAACATAAAACCGCTGATCCCAGTAGCCCCTGAGACTCAGGTCGATTCGCGAAATCGGCCTGAGGATCAACTCCTAGATCGGCAGCATACTTAGGAACAGAAACACTGTGTGCATAGTCCTCGATACTCAGGTTGGGTGCGTCCGACCAACCCGAGGATCGTAATCTCCTCAGAAACTATTTTGCACTTTGAATTTTCTGCATTGAATCATCAATGCAGTAGCCCCCGAGCCACTGGTCGGGTGGCAACACCAGATCAGGGGATCGATGTAACCTGTTAATGGCTTTTAAGGGAGAAGCGCGAAGCCCAGTAGCCCCCAAGCCATAAGTTGGGCAAGGGTGGCCGAATTAAGGATCAATATCCGGAGTAAATTGATGTTAATCATAATTTATGTGTAATGATTCTATGTATCCAAGTACTTTACATCATTAATGTTCGGATCCGCATTGTACAAAACTTTGTTGACCGACCATCGGCTTCAACCTCCTCGGCCAGTAGCCAAGGAGTGTTTTCCTACTTTATAAAGCCTTTATAAGGGCAAAGATTTACGGAAAACAAGGCAATCCGGCCATACGGTTTTATAAACAAAGGTACGCAGGGAGATATGTTATATTACTATTTAATGTAAGAAACATCTTTTGGGAAAATAGTTCCGTTATAAGTTCCTTTTCCCAGGCTATCATGTTGACCATGATCGTGAAACCTCAACTCCGATCAATGTGGGAGGAAAATATTGAGGATTTAGTTTGGGAAAAGTTCTCGAACTCTGTGGTCTTTAATGAACCAAAATTTTCACTTCCGTCATTCCCGACCAATTATATTCTTAAGATGGCTAGCTTTCGGCTTCACCCAGTCCGAGGTACTAGCCCGGATGACCCGGAAGTAACAATCACAGAGGTGCTCCCTTTACCCCCTAGCCGAACAATCGGGAACGTAAGGGGTAAGAACGGGAGCCAGGCAACCCAACTTGGCCAAAATCTTAAGTCAAATTGAGGCATATTTATGGCTTTATAACGATAATTACGGAAGGCAGCGCTCGTATATTGAATACAAACGCTTTTATCTTATATGCTATTTTGACTCCTTTGTGACCGATTATCATTTGAGAATGGCCCATCGTCGACTTCTACCCCTTTGTAGATGCTACGCAGGATGTTTCCGCAGTAACAAGACAACCCTTAGCCGATGTCTCGGTGCCCGGAGGCGGTTGTGTTAGCGAAAACGAGGCAATCAGATATCCAGGCTTTATAACTTTCACTTAGTCATAGGAGTTTAAAGTTGGGAGGCCAGTTACTAGCCCCCGGTTAGTGTTCGGCGTCAGCCGAGGTCAAGCCATTAATACTGCGGCCAATTTTATGAAAGGCCCACGGGGTAACATCTATCGGTCTATAGTTTGACACAGTCATCGGATCGCTGACCAGTTTGCGCTCATTGTGACAGTCAGTTTTTGGCTTTCTCCACTGAGGTACTTGACCAGTTAAATCGGAAGTACAATCGCAGTGGTTCTCCCTTTGCACACCTAGCCGAACAAAGCGGAACGTAGGAGGCAAGCATAGGAGCCGGGCAACCCAACTATTGACCGAAGACACAATTCGAAACTGATGCATACAAAGCAATATCCGAGAACGTTTTGTCGAGGACTCCTCGGAGTTCCTTGGCTTTTGGTGGGTTCGTGTAGCGACCCGACCCAAATGGATCGGAGTCTCTGTGCTTAAGTGTCATCCCTGGATCGGTATGCTGACACACACAGTACTCGAGGATTTAAAACAGAGTTCAATCACACTTTATTACATCGAGGTCCTCAAAAGAGTATTTATTACATAAATATGGCTGAAGGCCAACTAAATAAAATAACTGCGGAAGCTTCGAAGGTAAATGAGTCCATCAACTCCACGGCAAACTGAGTGCAGAACAACGACCTATCGCACCTTAATCCTCGTCGGAAAACTCTGCAACATGAGACGTTGCAGCCGTGTAGGTCAGCACATGGAATATGCTGGCAATTTCACACCATAGAATAATAATGAAAATGTCTATCTCTATATGCAGATTTGGCTGTGGAGGCTCTAGGTTAAATTTTTGCATTAAGCCAATTTTTCCCTACAACAAAGGAATAAATTTTTATTTACTATCAAGTTTATGCCATTATTGAGAAGGTTCCTCCAACTCAATCCCTTAACCAAAATTTTCAATAACCCAATTCATTAATTAAATAAAGTGATGAGATCAACCAATAATTCACTTCTAGATACTCAAGTTTGTCCATTACCGGGGACACGGCTAATCATGATTAGTTTTTACACTCTGCAGAGGTTTGCGCACTTTTCCCCACAAGACTCGACCACCTCCATGATCGGAAGATCGAGACACAGTCTTTCTGAAGTATTTCCTCTAAACCCTGGGTAGACCGGTACACCTACATTCCCCTTCATCTGCTAGCCTACCCGGAAAGAGGTCACACAACTTACTCAACTATGCCAGAGCCCATAATGGCTTGTGGCTGCACACAGAAGTTTCTAGTCATGAAGTGCTGTATGATCCCTTTGAGCCTGGGTGGCAATCCTAGGGTGATCACACGGGTACTCCGGGATCCCCTTGGGCAAGCACTGGTTTCTCCAGGTGCCCCAACCAATCCACCCAGATGTGTGTTAATGTTGCCACCTTAAGTTTTACCCAAATTACTAATTCTCTCGCAACTTGCATGAATCACACATACCAATCCCCGTCTACGAGCATGGCTAAGCAATATATGACATAACGAATATTCCCGGGGTGATCAAAGGTCATAGGCTCCTACCTCATGAACTACATAGCAATGCCACAATTCCCAATCCTACTCATGCAAATCTTTGAAAGTGAAACTAATGCATAGTAAAAACTGGGTATAGAAAAGTATGATCAAGGTGTGAACTTGCCTTGCTGACGATCGTTGAACTCTAAGGATTCGTAGTAACAAGCCTCGCACTCCGGATGATCTAACGAAGCAAACATTGACACACATAAGCAATCAAGCAAAGAATTAAAAAGAAAACGAAGAAAAGACTTCGGAAAACTCCAAAAACAACCAAATAAAGTTTCTGTACAGAACGAAATTTTAACAGTAGCAAAAATATATGATTTTGACATTAACAGAAATTACTTGTCACAAGCTTCGATTTGCAAAAATAATCACCCAAAACGGAGTTACGAAACTCAAGTTATGGCCTAACGAAGTTTGAATTCAGATCTGTTTGAATTCAAATTTTAAAACTTTCAAAAATATTTTTCGTTTGGTTCTCTGGATAGAGGATATTTTTATGAAACCGTAGGAAAAAGAATCACTGGATTCGGAGTTGTAGATCTAAAGATATGAAAAAGAGAAATTTGGAACAGAATCTGAAAAAAAGTAAAACGAAGAAAAATACTAAAGTTCAGCCAAAGCCATGTGGCACTCTCTGGTTGGCTGTACGGGTGTTTGCTGCGGGTTTTGGAGAGGGCGACCGATCCGTAAGAAAACGTTTTTTTTTTAACTGAAACGAACATGTGCTCGTTCAACTTACAGAGAAGAAACGAGGAGATGGAGGTGATCGGGCGTGGTGGTGGCGGCGGCTCCGGCGGTCTTGGGAGGCAACGGAGGTGTCTAGGAGATGCGGCGGAGACTGGCTCGTCCGGTGGTGGAGTCGGTGAAGATCGGCGACGACGAACGGCGACAAAACCAAGCGATGAACCTCGCGTGCTCCGGGTGCTCCGGTGAAGATGACGAGGTCGAGGTGGCTTCTGTAGAGGGAGAGGGGAGGCAAGATCATGTCAAAGCAAATCTCACGGTCGAGAAAAGTCGATCTACAGAAGGAGAAGGCTCGGGATAGCTCACCAGCGTCGGAATCTGGCGATGAACTGCGGCTTCTGAGGCGAGATTGGAACGTCGAGTGCGGCGTCTAGAGGTGGTTTTGGCGAGGGGTTTTCGAGGGAATCGGTGGAGAGAGGTCGTGGCTATTTATTGGACATCTTTCGTGGGCTAGGGGTTGACTAGAGATAGGATTCCCGCGAGGCTGAACCGAAGTCGGCGTCGGGTACGTGTACAGGTAGGATTCTGTGTACGTGAAGAAGAAGAGATGAGGCGGGGCCCAGGCGCCAGGGAGACAGAGAGCTAACGAGAGAGAGACTCGGGCGAGCGAACGTGGGGCTGGCCTCGCCTGGCTCGCTAGCTGGGCCGGCTGGCCTGCTGGCTGCTGCTCGCTAGCTGGGCCGGCAGGCTGGCTCGGCCTGGCGCTAGCTAGTTTTTTTTTTTTTTAATAAAATCGTTTTCTGTTTTCTATTTTCAGAAATACAAAACACATAAAAACACAAAGTAAACAAATTCTAAAAATACCAGAAAAATTCACATAAATATTTGGTCATATACTAGACCATGTGAACTATTTTCTGTCCTAAATGCATTACTTTAAAAATAAATATTTTTGCTATGCTAATAAAATTTGCATTGAAATAAATTGCAAATAAAACCAAATAAATATATTTTGATTTCAAATTCAATTTCTAATATTCCCTTTCTGTTTTTGAAGAAGTCCTTTTATCTTCTCTCTTTATTTTATTTTTGGAAATAAAGGAAATGAATTTAGTGAAACCAAATTTGATCCAAATTCCATATTTTGAATTCAAATAATTTTCAAAAATGGATTTAGGGAAACTTCCAATTCTCTCTTTTGGTCCTTGAATTGCATAAAGTTCCTTGGATCAAAGTTCAAATAAAAGAAATGAAGGGCAAAAATGCATAAATTGTGGATGCATATGAATGATCTATGTATAAACATCCAAATTGAAAATTGGGATGTTACAAACCTACCCCCCTTAAGATGAATCTCGCCCTCGAGATTCGGGTTGGTCAGCAAAAAGGTGTGGGTGGTCCTGTCGGAGGTCTTCTTCGCGCTCCCAGGTGGCTTCTTCCTCGGTATGGTGACTCCATTGAACCTTGCAGAACTTGATGACCTTGCTGCGGGTAACCCTGCTTGCAGTCTCGAGAATCTTGACCGGCTTCTCCTCATAAGTCAGATCACTATCCAACTGTATGGCCTCTAGTGGCACCGTGTCTCTCAAAGGAATATCGGCCATCTCTGCATGGCACTTCTTCAACTGGGAAACGTGAAACACATCATGAACTCCTGACAGAGCTTCGGGTAATTCCAACTTGTAGGCAACTTCACCCATGCGTTCTAAAACTCTGTATGGCCCCACAAATCATGGTGCTAACTTTCCCTTGACTCCAAATCGTTTAACTCCCCGAAGTGGCGACACACGAAGATACGCTCTGTCTCCGACTTCATAGGTTATCTCCTTGCGTTTAGTATCGGCATAACTCTTCTGCCTGGACTGGGCTATTTTGAGTCTGTCACGTATCAGCTTGACTTTCTCCTCCGAGTCTCTGATTAAATCTAGTCCGAATAATTTACGGTCTCCAACTTCATCCCACATCAATGGTGTCCTACACCTCCTTCCGTACAAAGCTTCGAAAGGGGCCATCTTCAAGCTGGCCTGGTAGCTGTTGTTGTATGAGAACTCTGCGTATGGTAAATTATCATCCCAACTAGATCCATAATCTAGTGCACAAGCTCTCAACATGTCCTCCAGAATCTGATTGACTCTCTCAATCTGTCCATCTGTCTGCGGATGAAAAGCTGTACTGAACTCCAGCCTGGTACCTAAAGTTTCGGGTAACTGATGCCCAAAACTTTGAGGTAAATTGTGTTCCTCTATCTGATACGATGGTCCTTGGAACTCCATGCAGACATACGATCCTGGTCATGTATATCTTGGCCAACTTAGCACTTGTATAGGTGGTTTTCACGGGGATGAAGTGAGCTACCTTGGTCAAGCGATCAAGTACTACCCAAATAGAATCATAACCTGATCGGGTCCTGGGTAATCATGTGATGAAGTCCATGCCAAGCTTGTCCCACTTCCAATCGGGTATTGGCAATGGCTGAAGTAATCCTGCTGGTTTCTGGTGCTCTGCCTTAACCCTCTGGCATACGTCGCATACTACTACATACTCGGCAATATCCTTCTTCATACCTGTCCACCAGAAACTTTTCTTCAAGTCCAAATACATCTTGGTGTTGCCTGGGTGTATCGAGTAAGGCGAATCATGTGCCTCCTGAAGAATCAACTTCCTGATCTCTGGGTCATTGGGCACGTAAATACGCTTCTCAAACCATAAGGTTCCGTGTTCATCCTCACGAAATCCTTCTGCCTTTCCTTGGTTCATCCTTTCCTTTATCTCCGCAATGTCTTTGTCTAACTTATGGGCTTCTCGGATCTTTCCCAACAAAGTGGATTGAATTTCCATTGCGGTAACAAAACCTCGTGGAACTATCTCCAACTGGAGGTCTCTGAGATCGTCGGCTAACTCCTGAGGTAATCCTCCTGCTGTGAGAGTATTAACATAACTCTTCCGGCTCAACGCGTCTGCCACAACATTGGCCTTTCCTGGGTGATAATGCAATCTCATGTCATAATTCTTTATGAGCTCCAACCATCTCCTCTGCCTGAGATTCAACTCCTTCTGCGTGAAGATGTATTTCAAACTCTTGTGATCCGTGTAAACATCGCAACTATTTCCGATAAGAAAATGTCTCCAGGTCTTGAGCGCGTGCACTACGGCTGCTAACTCCAAGTCATGCGTAGCGTAGTTCAACTCATGGAGTCGAAGCTGACGTGAGGTATAGGATACAACTCTTCCTTCTTGCATAAGAACGCCTCCAAGTCCCTGACGTGAAGCGTCGCAATACACCTCAAAATCCTTGCGTATATTCGGAAGAATTAGCACTGGGGCTGTAACCAAATGTTTCTTCAACTCCTGGAAGCTGGCCTCACATTCGTCGGTCCAAACGAACTTGGTGTCTTTCTTCAATAACTCCGTCATGGGCTTCGCGATCTTGGAGAAATTCTCAATAAATCTCCGATAATACCCTGCAAGTCCAAGGAAACTGCGAATCTCTCCGACTGAGGTGGGTGCCTTCCATTCGGTGACGGCTTCAACCTTCGAAGGGTCTACTGCTATGCCTTCCCCTGATATAACATGTCCGAGAAATCCGACTTCCTTCAACCAAAATTCGCATTTGCTGAACTTGGCATATAACTGATGTTCTCTGAGCTTCTCCAGCACCAAGCGCAAATGTTCCTTATGTTCTTCTTCATTCTTCGAGTAAACCAATATGTCATCAATGAACACGACGACGAACTTATCCAGAAACTCCATGAATACTTTGTTCATCATGCTCATAAAATAGGCAGGGGCATTAGTCAAACCAAAAGACATGACCGTATACTCATAAAGCCCATACCTCGTGGTAAAAGCTGTCTTGGGGATATCCTGCTCTCGGATCTTCAACTGGTGATATCCTGATCGAAGATCGATCTTGGAGAAAACACTAGCTCCGACTAGTTGATCAAACAGGTCATTAATCATCGGCAAAGGGTACTTGTTCTTGATGGTCAACTCATTCAACGAACGATAATCCACAACCATTCTCAAGGTTCCATCCTTCTTTTCCACTAAAAGAACTGGGGCTCCCCAAGGTGATGAACTCGGTCGGATATACCCTTTCTCCAGTAATTCTTTAATCTGCTTCTTAATTTCCTCCAAATAATTTGCGGGCATCCGATACGGTCTCTTGGATATCGGTCCTGTGCCTGGCAATAACTCGATCAAAAACTCAATGTCTCGATCTGGTGGCATGCCGGGCAATTCTTCTAGAAACACATCGGGATAGTCCTTCACAACTGGTACTTCCTCCTGGACAACTCCCGAAAGAGAATTCATCTGGGTCCTCCTTGGCGTATGCCTTGACACATACTTGATCCATTTTCCATCTGGGGTGGTGAGAAGAATCGACTTACGGGCACAATCAATATTTCCTTCATACTTGGATAACCAGTCCATGCCTAGAATTACGTCCAATCCTTGTGATTCTAGGATGATGAGATCTGTGGGAAAAACATGCCTCCCTATGGTCAACGGCAACTGAAAACATCCCCGACTAGCCGTAGACTCTGCTCCTGGGGAACTCACTAACATGGGTGTTTTAAGGGCTACGGTCGGCAACTTAAACTTATCCACAAAACCCCTTGATACGAATGAATGCGATGCACCAGTGTCAAAAAGAACTAATACTGGATAGGAATTGAGTAAAAACTTACCCAACACTGCGTCTGGTTGCTCGTAGACTTCCTCCACATTAACGTGGTTCACCTGACCTCTGTTGAAAGGATTGGGCTTCTTGCCTCCAGAGCTTCCATTGTCGTTCCCATTCTTCGCCTCGGGACATTCGGTGGCGTAGTGTCCGGTTTTCCCGCATTTGAAGCAGGTAATGTGACTCAGATCTTTCTTGGCGGGTGTTGCAGAGTTGGAACGATTCTGATTCCCGTTTCCTCCATTTCCATTGCCATTCCTATGGCCATTATGGTTATGTCCATTGCTTCCATGCTGTGAATGTCCTCCATGGTTATGATGATTGTGTCCACCATACTTGCTGGATCCTGATCCATTATTACCCGAGTACGGGGTATAGCGGGGCTTCTGCTGAGCTCCAGAGTTATACTTTCCCTGCCCGTACTTCCTCTTGCGGTTTTCTGTCTGCTGCTGCTTGCCTTCCAGAATGAGAGACTTGTCAACCAACTCTTGATAATTGTTAAAGGTAGCCACGGTCAACTGAAGTCCTAGATCATCGTTCAGTCCCTCTAGAAATTTCTCCTGTTTAGCAGCATCATCGGCCACATCTCCGGGAGCATACCTGGATAACTTGCTAAATTCCTCCACATAATCACCAACAGAACGATTTCCCTGGCGTAAGTTGCGGAACTCACGCTTCTTCAGACTCATAGCTCCAGCTGAAACATGTGCGGTACGGAAGGCCTGTTGGAACTGATCCCATGTCACATTGGCTATGGGGAATGTGGCGGTGTAATTCTCCCACCATGAAGCTGCTGGTCCATCCAGTTGATGTGCGGCAAAGGGCACCTTCTCAGCATCAGTGCATCCTGCGGTGGTCAGCTCCCTTCCGATCTTGCGAAGCCAGTCATCTGCGACGATCGGCTCCGTGCTACTAGAGAACACGGGTGGGTTCAACCTTAGGAAACGGGTAAGGTTGTCGGCTTGGGGTGGCGGGTTGTTGTTGTTGTTGTTGTTGTTGTTGTTGTTGTTGTTGTTCTGGTTGTTGTTGTTCTGGTTCTGGTTCTGGAGGAGCATCTGCATGAGGGCATTCTGGTTCTGGATCAACTGGGTAAGTTCCGATGGGAATCCCGGGTCACGTCTCGGAGGCATCTGATGGGTTTGGAGTGGATGAGAATTTAGAATAGAAAAAGGGCCTAATGAGAAAATCACACTACCCATATGCAAATGAGACAAATAAAACTCCAAATCTCACCATTCAATTTCAATCAAGGTTCACACAATCGGGTCTAAGCTAACTATTACAAAATCTCACGAACGACATCGAACTACTCGGAAAACTCTAATCGAAAAATAAATCGGAATACTAATATCTAAAATGGTGGTCGGCTAAAAGTTCTGATCGGTAGAAGACTCCATCATGTCCTCCTCGTCATCATCATGAAGGTTTTCTCCCTGGTCCAGCTTCTCCTCGGCTCTTTCCAGCTTCTTCTTCAGCTTTTCGTACCTTTCCTGTAGTATGCTAATTTCCTCCTCATATCCATCGCGAGTTGCCTTGATTTCATCCTCCAGCTCGATATTCCGGGTGATCAGCTTCCTGGTTTCCTTCATGCTATCGCACATCTGGTTCTCCAATCGGCAGATGTGTTGGTCCATATCCTGTATGTATGACGCGATCGACTCATCTTTCCTGGTGCGGACCATTTCCCATTGGTGATCCCGGCGTCCGCATATCCTGTAGACGGTGTCTTCAAGATCCTTGTTGTACACCTCACAAATGCGTCCAAAGGTGATGTGTGCGGCCATACTCCTTCCTAGGCTCCAAGTTGGCGCATCCAAGGTAAACTCGATAGGCTCGGTAATCGGTACAAAGGTCCTCCCAGGGATACAAACTTCGATCCTCCAGCGTTTCTCCTCCGGCAGGGTCGCGGTGAAGGTTCCGGTGAAAGTGGGCAGGGCGATGTTCAGATACTTCACGACTTTCTTCAGGTGTCGTCCGAAGGGCATGGTCTCGTCGGGCTGGGCAAACCTGGTCTTGGAGGTCGACATCTATATCATTGAAATAGAGAAGGATTAGAAATGAATAGAGAAGAGCATAAGACCAACGGATATATAGGGGAAATTATAAAATACTCTTTTTTTTCTAAGGCTTTTCCATTCCTAGTGGTCGCGTCCTCCAGTCAGCGTGTGCTCTGATACCATCTTGTAGCGACCCGACCCAAATGGATCGGAGTCTCTGTGCTTAAGTGTCATCCCTGGATCGGTATGCTGACACACACAGTACTCGAGGATTTAAAACAGAGTTCAATCACACATTATTACATCGAGGTCCTCAAAAGAGTATTTATTACATAAATATGGCTGAAGGCCAACTAAATAAAATAACTGCGGAAGCTTCGAAGGTAAATGAGTCCATCAACTCCACGGCAAACTGAGTGCAGAACAACAACCTATCGCACCTTAATCCTCGTCGGAAAACTCTGCAACATGAGACGTTGCAGCCGTGTAGGTCAGCACATGGAATATGCTGGCAATTTCACACCATAGAATAATAATGAAAATGTCTATCTCTATATGCAGATTTGGCTGTGGAGGCTCTAGGTTAAATTTTTGCATTAAGCCAATTTTTCCCTACAACAAAGGAATAAATTTTTATTTACTATCAAGTTTATGCCATTATTGAGAAGGTTCCTCCAACTCAATCCCTTAACCAAAATTTTCAATAACCCAATTCATTAATTAAATAAAGTGATGAGATCAACCAATAATTCACTTCTAGATACTCAAGTTTGTCCATTACCGGGGACACGGCTAATCATGATTAGTTTTTACACTCTGCAGAGGTTTGCGCACTTTTCCCCACAAGACTCGACCACCTCCATGATCGGAAGATCGAGACACAGTCTTTCTGAAGTATTTCCTCTAAACCCTGGGTAGACCGGTACACCTACATTCCCCTTCATCTGCTAGCCTACCCGGAAAGAGGTCACACAACTTACTCAACTATGCCAGAGCCCATAATGGCTTGTGGCTGCACACAGAAGTTTCTAGTCATGAAGTGCTGTATGATCCCTTTGAGCCTGGGTGGCAATCCTAGGGTGATCACACGGGTACTCCGGGATCCCCTTGGGCAAGCACTGGTTTCTCCAGGTGCCCCAACCAATCCACCCAGATGTGTGTTAATGTTGCCACCTTAAGTTTTACCCAAATTACTAATTCTCTCGCAACTTGCATGAATCACACATACCAATCCCCGTCTACGAGCATGGCTAAGCAATATATGACATAACGAATATTCCCGGGGTGATCAAAGGTCATAGGCTCCTACCTCATGAACTACATAGCAATACCACAATTCTCAATCCTACTCATGCAAATCTTTGAAAGTGAAACTAATGCATAGTAAAAACTTGCTATAGAAAAGTATGATCAAGGTGCGAACTTGCCTTGCTGACGATCGTTGAACTCTAAGGATTCGTAGTAACAAGCCTCGCACTCCGGATGATCTAACTAAGCAAGCATTGACACACATAAGCAATCAAGCAAATAATCAAAAAGAAAACGAAGAAAAGACTTCGGAAAACTCCAAAAACAACCAAATAAAGTTTCTGTACAGAACGAAATTTTAACAGTAGCAAAAATATATGATTTTGACATTAACAGAAATTACTTGTCACAAGCTTCGATTTGCAAAAAGAATCACCCAAAACGGAGTTACGAAACTCAAGTTATGGCCTAACGAAGTTTGAATTCAGATCTGTTTGAATTCAAATTTTAAAACTTTCAAAAATATTTTTCGTTTGGTTCTCTGGATATAGGATATTTTTATGAAACCGTATGAAAAAGAATCACTGGATTCGGAGTTGTAGATCTAAAGATATGAAAAAGAGAAATTTGGAACAGAATCTGAAAAAAAGTAAAACGAAGAGAAATACTAAAGTTCGGCCAAAGCCATGTGGCACTCTCTGGTTGGCTGTACGGGTGTTTGCTGCGGGTTTTAGAGAGGGCGACCGATCCGTAAGAAAACGTTTTTTTTAACTGAAACGAACATGTGCTCGTTCAACTTACAGAGAAGAAACGAGGAGATGGAAGTGATCGGGCGTGGTGTTGGCGGCGGCTCCGGCGGTCTTGGGCGGCGGCGGTGGTGTCTAGGAGATGCGGCGGAGACTGGCTCGTCCGGTGCTGGAGTCGGTGAAGATCGGCGACGACGAACGGCGACAAAACCATGCGATGAACCTCGCGTGCTCCGGGTGCTCCGGTGAAGACGACGAGGTCGAGGTGGCTTCTGTAGAGGGAGAGGGGAGGCAAGATCATGTCAAAGCAAATATCGCGGTCGAGAGAAGTCGATCTACAGAAGGAGAAGGCTCGGGATGGCTCACCGGCGTCGGAATCTGGCGATGAACTGCGGCTTCTGAGGCGAGATTGGAACGTCGAGTACGGCGTCTAGAGGTGGTTTTGGCGAGGGGTTTTCGAGGGAATTGGTGGAGAGGGGTCGTGGCTATTTATTGGACATCTTTCGTGGGCGAGGGGTTGACTAGAGATAGGATTCTCGCGAGGTTGAACCGAAGTCGGCGTCGGGTACGTGTACAGGTAGGATTCTGTGTACGTGAAGAAGAAGAAGATGAGGCGGGCCCAGGCGCCAGGGAGACCGAGAGCTAACGAGAGAGAGACTCGGGCGAGCGAACGTGGGGCTGGCCTCGCCTGGCTCGCTAGCTGGGCCGGCTGGCCTGCTGGCTGCTGCTCGCTAGCTGGGCCGGCAGGCTGGCTCGGCCTGGCGCTAGCTAGTTTGTTTGTTTTTTTTAATAAAATCGTTTTCTGTTTTCTATTTTCAGAAATACAAAACTCATAAAAACACAAAGTAAACAAATTCTAAAAATCCCAGAAAAATTCACATAAATATTTGGTCATATACTAGACCATGTGAACTATTTTCTGTCCTAAATGCATTATTTTAAAAATAAATATTTTTGCTATGCTAATAAAATTTGCATTGAAATAAATTGCAAATAAAACCAAATAAATATATTTTGATTTCAAATTCAATTTCCAATATTCCTTTCTGTTTTTGAAGAAGTCCTTTTATCTTCTCTCTTTATTTTATTTTTGGAAATAAAGGAAATGAATTTAGTGAAACCAAATTTGATCCAAATTCCATATTTTGAATTCAAATAATTTTCAAAAATGGATTTAGGGAAACTTCCAATTCTCTCTTTTGGTCCTTGAATTGCATAAAGTTCCTTGGATCAAAGTTCAAATAAAAGAAATGAAGGGCAAAAATGCATAAATCATGGATGCATATGAATGATCTATGTATAAACATCCAAATTGAAAATTGGGATGTTACAGTTCGGCTCTAGTCATAGCCCCCCGTTGATATTGCCGATGCTTTAAAGGCATCCGACGTTGTACTACGAGAGTTATGCTGGAGACACACAGTATCCCCCGAGACCCAGGTTGGGTGCGGCCGACCAACCTGAGGATCGAATCTCCTCGGGAACTAGTCCAGATGTTATGTGTGTTTCGCCAACGCCGAGGTGTAGGTCGGCAGGAAAGATGCCGAGCTGCGGGTCGGAAAAGATCTCCCGAGCTGAACTATTACGCAAGGCACCTCGGTCATGAGGATGTCCTGCCTCCTGAAAGAAAAACATACAAATAGCTTAAAGGTGCCATAAGCTCGGAAAACCAAAAAACTTTAGGAAAAACTTTACGTCCGAACTAAATCAAGTTTTTTGGTGCCGATCCAAAAATTGGTCTTAAAATTACGTTATGCTTCCGTCGTGCTTTAACATGATACATCCGATCTCCAGACTTCAAGCGGATCAGCCTTCGGCTTCAACCTCCTATCCCGAAGGCGGAGTGCTTCTCAGGTCAGTTTAGCGAACTAAACTCGAGCGGCTTTAGAGAGAAACCAGGCTATCCGACTATTGACCACACACTCACGTCGGAAAAAGGAGTAGTAGAAAAAGATTTTGCAACGACTAAGATGAAAACACTTATTATAACGGCTCATATAAATTTAAGAGCCCCCAGTTAACATGGGAAAAAGAAGCGGTTTTTAACGAACCTCGTTTGTAACAAACATATTTTAACATAAATATAATGCTTGGTCGAACCGAACAAAAAATTAAGAATTTAAAAAATTTAAGCATGAAAGCGATTTAGCTGGTTAATGTGCTCGGCGTTGATGACGTGGTGCGGGCTTGTGGCGGGACGAGGGCGCATAGTCCTCGGCTTGACCGAGGTCCCAGCCCCCAAGCCCGAGGTGGCCGAGCGAAGAGCTCGGCTTGATGAAGCAGCGACGCGACACGATCGATGTGGCGAGGCGAAGGCCCTGGTCCAGCCGAGGTGACGAAGCTCATCGGCTGGTGACGCCGAAGTCCCCGGAGTAGGTTGATGAAGAGATGGCGAAGCCCCGGTCTAGCCGAGGTGTCGGAGCAGGTCGGTAAGGTGACGTTGCAACCCCCATGCCAGCCGAGGTGTCGAAGCAGGTCGGCGAGGTGGACATCGGCTCGAAGAAGCAACGGCGTGGCAATGTCGACGCAGGTCGAAACTTTGTGACGCAGTCAATGCCGGCTTGAGAAGTGACCGCGCGGCGATGCTGGCGCGCCCGACCCGTGCAATCCGTAAGGTGACGATGTTATCTTGATGATCATTAGGGAGAGCGTTGCTGAACTCTTGGTCGCTCGCCGAGGTGATGATCCGAGGTGGTTGTCGTCGGCTCGATGAAGCGACGGCGCAGTCGATGCTGGCGCAGGTTGGCAGCCATGGAGCAACGTGGCCAGGCTGGTTTGACACCGGCGCGACGACGAAGATTGCCTCGGAAAAGGCTTAAAATTTGCAGGCACGTTCTTGAAAACAAAACACAATACCCTATAAAAAATTCCCTTCAAAAAGGGTGTCCGATAATCTGTTCATGAAAAAGATGAACTCGGGCCGGATTCGTTTTCGCGCAGAAAACAGATCCGAAAATTGATGCACTCATCGGACGCTTCCCTGAGTTTGAACCGTCGGATCGAGCTGAAATTTTGAGGGGTGATTGATATAGGAATTTCGCAGCCGATGAACGGTGGGATCTTCCAAAGGATGTTCGAGCTAACTCCTGGACTCCTCGCCCCAAACTCATTCAGATTCCCGTTCAGACTCGACAGGGCTCCGGTATATCGGAGATTGCCGAAGATTCCTCCATCGGAACGCGATGAAATTTTACAGGGTTGTTCTAGACTCAATTCCGCACAATTCCACTAAAGGAATCGTCAATGCGACGCTCGAGGAGACGGGGACGGCGAACACGAATCCGCTGTCCAGAAAAAACTGCATGATCACGCGAGGGCAATGTTGACGTTGAGCCCCCGAGCACCATGGACGATTTTTCCATGATCCCGGATGAGATCGGAATTGATGATGATGAAAACATCCGTCCGATCTTGACGATCCGAAGAGAAGCCTAGTCCTCGGTCCAGCCAAGGTGACCAGTCGGGCCGGCGACGAAGATGCCGACGTTGACGATGTAGCTCGGTTCCGATGTGTAGATCGCGGTGGAGCCGATCCGAATTCCCATCGCACCGCGGTGACTACCCATCAGGCTCTCAATGAAAGCACCAATGTTGGTTCTAAATCCGGCATATATCGTAGTAGGGGTCCTAAGCTAGGCGTCTTGGAGCGATGTTAACATGGACACAGGATTTTACCCAGGTTCGGGCTCTCTCGAAGAGATAATACCCTACGTCCTGCTTTTGATTGTATTCATATGGGGTGTAGTACAGAGTACATGTATCTACCACGAGATCGTTCTAATGAATATGAGTTGATCTATTGACTAGCCTGGCCTCGGTTTACATATGCACCGGAGGCCTAGGGTTTAGAAGAGTCTTCGGCTTGTGCACCAAGTCTTGTAGAGTCTTCCTTGTATGCGTCATGGGCTGCCCGAAGTGGCCCATCATTGAACCGCCATGGGGGTCCTAGGCTCAACCCACCTGGTCGGGAGACGATGTGGTGAGTACCCCCTAGTCCAGGACACCATCATCTGGCACATTTGACAAATCTCTGCTTCCCTCTGCGAAAGGCCTATCTATTTACTTTTATGCAATTTTTACTTTTTTTTGAGTCTCCATGTTCTCTTACAAAAGCACCAACTAGAGAGAACTATTGTCATACTTGTGCATTGGATGTAGCTAATATTCGAGTGTGTTTCATGAATGGATCAATGATTGAGCATAATGGGCTAGGGATAACTTTCTTTAGCGTTGATATTTTGAAAGACATGGTTGCTTGTTAGCATGCTTGAGTATTTATGTTTTCATGTCAAATTATAGACTATTGCTTTGAATCATACAAGTCCAATGTCCATGCTACAAAAGAAAAGAATATGTGATGAATATGTTAGGCAGCATTCCACATCAAAAATTCTGTTTTTATCATTGCACCTGTTGAGATTGAAGATATTGATGTTACTATTCAGCTTGCACACAGAGAGATACTATTACACCTCTTGGGATTGTTAGAGATGTTGAAGTCTTCTGTGCTAAAATCAAATACCCTACCGATTTCTTAGTACTTGGTTCACAACAAGATAATTTTTGTCCCATTATATTTGGTAGACCTTCTTGAATACCGTTAATGCTGAAATTGATTGTGTTAAATAGGAAGTTAGGGTTAAGTTTGGTGATATATCTCATGAATTTAATTTCTCTATGTTTCGTAGACAACCTCATTGTCGGGGTACGACCATCTATGGGGCCATGCAGCCCCTTGTGGTTCGGCGGGGGAGGTCGACGTGCACAAAGAGCATGGACAATGGGGATCGCAAGGGATTTACCCAGGTTCGGGCCGCTGAGAAGCGTAAAACCCTACTCCTGCCTTTGGTGTATTGATGGTGCAGAAGCACAGTACAAGGAGCGCCTATCCCGCCAAAGGCGCGGGGGGGGGGGGGGGGGGGGGGAGCAGCTACGCGAGACGTGCTTGTGTTTGAAAAGGGGTCGGAATGCGAATCCTCTAAACTGTTGCCTTGGCTCTCCTTTTATAGTTCAAGGGGTTACCACAGTGGCAAAACAGTAATTACATAGCGATTAGATAGCAAACAGTGCTATCGTACCTAACTCTGGCAATTTAGGACAAAGACATTAAATGCGACGCTAGGTGTCATGTGGAGAGGTAGTCCCGGCAAGGTTTCTGCACCGCTTGCCCAGCTACCTCGTATTATCCTGACACGCCTCTTGTACGGGTGTCGTTAGGGGCAAATCTTGTCCCAGCGTGCTGACACGTGCTCGACAAGCCTCACCAACCAACCTGCGCGGTCGACACCTCACACATCAGCGAACACCTGTGCAGCGAGGTGGAGCGCTGGAGGGCTGGCTTAAGCTTGCCGGCACGGAGCTTGCCGGGTCTTCACCTTGCCGGTTTAGCTTTGTCGGCAAGGAATGTCTTCATCTTTGGTACTAGTCGAGTGTTGTGTTTCGAGCTTCTTTCTGGTAGCTTCTGCGGCTGGACTCCGAATCTTGATCTTGGCGGTTCCCAGCAAGGCTTTGGGCCGGCAAGGAGGTTGCCACCGTCTGTGCATAAGTCAGGGTATAAAATACCCATGTTTTATACACCGACAGGAGCCCCCGGGCCTGGGCCATACGCGCGTCCGAAGCGTCGTTGGGCTAGGCCCAAACAATGCACAGACACGCGGTGGGGAACTGCCGCTGTAATTTTCGGTCATGATGGTTACCCTCTTTTCAGATCTTCTTTGCTTCCTTATTAATCCGGCCTTGAGTGTGCTCTCAGCCACTTCCCGGCAAACCTTGTCGTCGGGTGGCCGGCCCGCAAGCGTACTCAGGCCAAGGGTATGTTCATATGTGGGATGCTGCTGGTTCAAACCGAACGGGTGCTCAGCTCTGCATGGTGAGGGGTAACTGCCCCGTCTGTCTTTACTCCTCCTTTTTCAGCGCCTCTCCATCACTCGCGTCCGCATGCATGCAGGGCAGCGGATTGGTGGAGAAGGGCGGCCATTGGAGTGATGCGTCGGGCCAGGGGGCGCAGGGCGCGGAATTGGCGATCGTGGGTGGTTGCTGGAGTAATGCGCCCGTCAGAAGCTCAGGACGTGGGATTGGCGATCGTGGGCGGTCGCTCGAAGATGGCGAAGGGCCAGCCCTCCGTGCTCCCTGGCAAAGGGCCAACAGAGTGTAATCAAGTACTTTCTTAATGAACGTCTGGTGTTTGTCGGGTTTAAATGAATGCATGCTGTTTCCCTCGCCTTATTCCGCCTTTGTATGATTTGTGTTCCCTACGCTTATCGGAAGATTGCCAATGCGCACACTTGCCGCGAGCGCTTCGAGGAACGGGTCCTTAGCAGCCTGCTGGAAGTGTCGCTGCTGGCAAGGCGACTTACCGGGCCAGAACGCAGCCGCCAAGCTTGCCGCGCGGACTCGAGGCAACCTAGGGCGCGGACTGGTCGCGACAAGGTTCCTCTCGCGTGCAGGTTTCTCATACAAAGCTCCGAACCATTCAAGGGGGAACGCGAATGCAACAAGGATTTTTTTTAAAGTTTTTGCAACTTAGCTTTTCCTTGTGCCATTTCTCTCGTTGTAAAAAATGATCACTTGAACGTCGTTAAGAACGGTACCCCATCTCCACTCCCTTCGGGAAACTTGCATGCGAGGGAACCTCCTTATCCTTTTAAGAAAAAGAAAGAAGAGAAAAGAGCGGTTTGGGGACCTTGATGGCTCATCAGTCATTTTATACAAACTAAAGTGTAAATCACAACATCACATGCATCGACACATAAATGATCATGTATGAGCGGTCTGCGCCTGGCTTTGTACAAAGGGTTACATGTCTGATCGACAAGGCTTGTACAAAGGGTGTTGCCGGGACATGACCCGGCAACCGCGCCTCACGGGTAGAACTTGCGAAGATGCTCAATATTTCATGAGTTCTGCACCGAGGTGCCATCTTCGGTCTCCAGGCGGACTGCGCCAGGCCTGGTGACTCGTACTACCCGGTAAGGGCCTTCCCACTTCGGCGTCAACTTGTTTGATCCCTTGGCGGACTGAACACGCTGAAGAACAAGGTCGCCTTCCTCAAGGCTTCGGGCGTGCACTTTGCGGCTATGGTAGCGGCGCAAGGCTTGCTGGTAGCATGCAGCTCGCACAGCCGCCCAAAGATGATCTTCCTCAAGGAGCAACGCGTTATCTTGCCGCAGTCGCTCTTGCTCAGCTTCATCGTAAGCGTGCACTCGAGGTGACCCGTATATGAGTTCCGTGGGGAGCACCGCTTCTGCGCCATAGATTAGGGAGAAGGGTGTTTGGCCGGTAGCTCGATTTGGTGTCATTCTGAGTGACCAAAGAACCGCCGGCAACTCATCAATCCAGTGCCTCCCACACTTGCGCAGCTTGTCAAAGGTTTGTCTTGAGGCCACGCAGCACTTCAGCGTTCATCCTTTCCGCCTGGCCGTTGCTTCTCGGGTGAGCAACAGATGCAAAACAGATTTTGCTGCCGAGGTCTTGGATATACTGCATGAAGGTGCGGCTCATGAATTGTGTGCCGTTGTCAGTGATGATCCTGTTAGGAACCCCAAAACGGCAAACTAATCCTTTGAAGAACCTGACGGCTGATTGCGCTGTCACCTTCCTCACTGGCTCCACTTCAGGCCACTTTGTGAACTTGTCGATGGCGACGTACAAGAACTCAAAGCCCCCGGCAGCACGGGGAAAGGGGCCCAAGATATCGAGCCCCCAGACCGAAAAGGGCTAGGAGAGAGGGATTGTTTGGAGGGCTTGAGCTGGTTGATGTATGCTCTTTGAATGGAACTGGCATGCTTCACTTGGTTACTAGCTTAGTCGCATCCTGGAGGGCGGTGGGCCAATAGAAGCCTTGTCGGAAAGCTTTGCCGACAAGAGCTCTTGATCCTATGTGAGAGCCACATATGCCTCCGTGTATCTCCGCCAACAGCTTTAGTCCATCTTCCCGGCAAATGCACTTCAATTTCACACCGTTTGGTCATTTTCTGTATAGGATGCTATCCACAAACTAATACATACTTGACTGATGGGCTACTTTCTCTGCTTCTTCTTGCTCATCGGGAAGTCCTCCTGTTTGAAGGAAATGAACTATTTGCTATGCCCACGTCGGAGCCTGCGGCTCGACGACAAGGACTAAAGGCATCTCCTCGGCTACGGGAGCGCTTGCTTCTGCAGCAAGAACTTGTGGTTCTGCGCTAAGCGGCTGCTCACCGGCAACCGTATTGTTGTTCCCGGCAATGTCCTTGTCGGCGGCTTCTGGGAGCTCTGCCGGAAAGTACTTGCCAGTACTTAACTTTCATCTCTTGTTGGCCTGCGTTGATGGGGCGACTGTTGGTTGATTCAAATGGAGCACAAAAGTTCCCGGTTCCACGGGAAGCTTTTGAGTGGCACACTTTGACAGGCTATCAGCAATGCTGTTTTTCGCACGAGGGATGTGCTCGGTTTGCAACCCGTCAAAGTGTTCCTCCAGTTTCCTCACTTCTTCCATATACGCCTCCATTAACGGGCTCTGATAATCTTTGTTCACTTGCTTTACAACAAGCTGCGAGTCACCGCGGATGATCAATTTTTTGATCCCAAGGTCTACTGCGATCCTAAGACCGGCAAGAAGTCCTTCGTACACAGCAGTGTTGTTTGTGGCTTGCTCCCTGGGAAAGTGCATTTGGACCACGTACTTGAGGTGCTCTCCGGTGGGTGCGATAAGCAGCACTCCGGCACGGGCGCCCTGCAGTGAGAAGGCACCATCAAAGTACATGACCCATTCCTTTGCTGTCTCTTTGCCGGGGAGAGCTATCTCTTGAATTTCTTCGTCTTGCATTGGCGTCCATTCGGCGATGAACTCCGCCAAAGCCCTGCTCTGAATGGTTGAAGTGCTATCAAACTTGAGTGCAAAGCTTGACAATTCCAACGCCCACTCCACTATCCTACCGGTTGCCTCTGGATTTCTCAAAATGCGTTGCAACGGAAAGCGAGTGACGACGGTAATCTCGTGTGCTTGGAAGTAGTGGTGTAGTTTTCTCGAGGTCATAAGGAGACCGAAAAGCAGCTTCTGGACACCAGAGTATCTTGATCTAGCCCCCTGCAGAAGGGAACTAACAAAATACACGGGTCGCTGCACCACCTTCTTCTTCGGCACCACTTGCTGATTAGCTTCACTTGCTTGTGCTGCTGGTGACTTGCCGGCACCAGGTCTTGCCGGGGAAGATTCCGGTTTGTCGCTGGACGGGCTTGCCGTGGCTGTTTCCTTGTCATCGACTTCCCTCTGTGCCACTAATGCAGCACTAGCCACTTGATTCGTTGCCGCTACGTATAGCAGCAATGGCTCTTGCGGTCTAGGCGCAACTAGTGTTGGCGCGGAGGAGAGGTATCCTTTCAAGTCTGGCAGCGCGGCCTCCGCTTCCGGAGTCCATTTCATCGGACCTGCCTTTTTCAAAATCTTGAAAAATGGCAGGGCGCGCTCAGCGGATCTTGAAATGAACCTACTCAAGGCAGCAACACAACCGGCAAGACGCCACACATCTTTGACGCTTTTTGGTGCTTGAATCTGCTCAATCGCCTTGATCTTGTCGGGATTCGCTTCAATTCCTCGTTGAGATACAAAGAATCCGAGAAGTTTGCCAGATGGAACACCAAACACACACTTCTTGGGATTGAGCTTCAAGTTTATTTTGCGCAAGTTCTCAAATGTCTCTTCCAAGTTTTGAATAAGGGTAGATTTGTCCTTGGTCTTGACTACTATATCATCCATGTATGCTTCCACATTCCTGTGTAGCTGGGGCTCAAAACCAATCTGGACTGCCCTTGCAAATGTTGAACCAGCACTCTTCGATCCGAAGGGCATACGCATGAAGCAGTACATGCCACATGGAGTAATGAATGCAGTCTTCTCTTCATCCTCCTTGGCCATGAATATCTGATGGTATCCAGAATATGCATCAAGGAAGGAGAGCAAATCACAGCCAGAAGTAGAGTCTACAATTTGATCGATGCGCGGCAAGGGGAAAGGGTCCTTCGGGCATGCTTTGTTGATATCCGTGTAATCAATACAAAGTCTCCACTTCCCGTTTGCTTTGCGCACCACCACTGGATTTGCCAACCAAGTGGGATGTAGCACTCCTCTGACCAGGCCTGCCGCTTCGAGTTTCTTGATTTCTTCGGCAATGAACTGTTGCCGCTCCAAAGCTTGCTTCTGGACTTTTTGTTTGATGGGTCGAGCGTGGGGACAAACGGCAAGGTGGTGCTCAATTACCTCCCTGGGAACACCGGGGATGTCAGATGGTCGCCATGCAAACAGATCGACATTCGCCCGCAGGAAGGCAACGAGCGCGCTTTCCTATTTGCTGTCAAGGGTGGCGCTGATGGTGAAAGTATCGTCAGCGCCGTCCTCCCTCGCCGGCTGTCGGGGGGATGACCCCCGGGTAGGCGAGCGAACCCGGAACCCCTTTTTGAAAATATCGGGGCGGCCTGTGCCCCTCTCCGCTGGCTGGCCATCCGGCCGGCTTCCTGGCGCAAGCCGGCTAGGCCCGGTCCCGGGCCGGGTCCGGCTATCCGACAGCCAGCTGACGATGGGTCGGTGGGCGTCCCATCGCTCCCCGTGACAAGACGGCTCCCCGCGGCGGGAGAACATGGCTACAGTGCAAACCGTCTTGGGAAGGCGCGCCGGCAAAGCTGCCAGCACTGCTGACCGGGACGGCCGGCGTCAGCACCAGCGCGCCACTGCAGCCCCCCACGACGCCATCCCCTCCGTGACGCTCGAGGCGACGGGCCACAGTGCCGAGCCACCGGCAGGGCCCAGCAACCGGTGGGTCCGTGGCCGGCTCCAGACGCCGACGTCCGGGTCCCGGCGTGAGTGATTTTACCCATTGTAGCCCTGGGGGGTTGAGCTATAAGACCCCCCAGGAGGCCTCCATGCAGGGGGTCGGCACCCAGTAGCAACACACACTCACCCACACACAGGAGAGGCCGAATGGAGAACTAGCTCCTTCTTCCTCCTCCATTCAAACAGCTCCAGGAGCACCCTTGTAACCATTACGGCCTTTGAGCCTATCAACCCATTCGGCAGGACTAGGGGTGTTACCTCCCCGGAGGGCCCTGAACCTGGGTACGCCTTGTGACTCCCGCACACGCATGCCAACCTCGCTTCCGGAACCCACCGGCGTCCTCACGCAGCCCCCCACTTTTAGCCATCTCATGGCATCTGCCGCGATTTCACCACGACAGTTGGCGCCCACCGTGGGGCTGCTCGCGGCGTCGGCCGGAGTCAAGTTCTGGACGAGGCCCTTCACCAGCTCCGGCGAGCGCATCACGCACGGCTTGGCCCGCGCGCCCCGCGCGGCCAACCCGGCCGGCTGCGACGCAGCACCTGGCGCGGACGCCGTCTGTCCTGCAGGCTGCCTCGTCGTCCCTTTCGGCGCGCTGCGCATCTTCGTTGCGCTCGTCCCCGACGAGTACCCCAGTGAGGTACGCGGCTTCACCGACTCGCCCGTCCCCATTGGCTACGCCGCCTCCGACGACGTCGCGAACCTCTGCTCCCGCACGGAGGTGCTGACCATCGGCGCTAGCTCCGGCTCCTCACATGACAAGGAGAAGGCCGCTGCGGCTGCGGCCCCGCCTCGCCGGGCCGACCCGCTCCACGAGACGATCTGGAGTCTGCAAGCCCCCATCACGCCCGACGCCGACACAGCGGCAGCGGCGGCTCAACTCAACGAGGACCGTGAGCATCTGCTGGTCGAGGCCACGACGCTCGCGGCAACGCGACGCTGGCTGGAGTCCGCCCAGCGAGAGTACGACAACGTCCACGGCTTCATGCCGGCCGCTGCCGAGCCCAGCCGGGTCGCGGAAGTGCGGGTCCGTGGAGGCGCGATCGGCCGTGCGCTAGGCGCAGGCCGGCCTGTCTATGACACCCCCGTCAAGAACATGCGCGCGGCGCAGGCGGCCATGGCGGACCTCATCGACGCGCAAAAATGAAGCAAGCGCAAGAGAGACGCCTCCGGCGAAGAGACGGAACGCCCCTGGAATGCGGAGCTCCTCCGTCCGTTTTACAGTTGAACCATGTATGTATGTATCACTACCCCTTTTGGAAATTAATGAAAGCAGCAGGTCCCCCGAACGACACTCGGGAGCTACCTTTTCATCTCTACCGAGTTCTTGCGCACTTTACCGCATTCGTCCCCCTGCCAGGTCGGCACGGCCGGCTCAGGGGCTCGGGGGCTCGCCGGCTAGCCCGCACCGCGTTCTCCTCAACCCGGTCAGTAACGTGCGCACCGCCGAAGCCCTCTCTGCCATAAGCCACAGACTGGCTCCCAGCTGTTCATGGCTGGCAAGAGCCAAAGGCTGCAAGCATCCGCACGCGAAAAACAGCTAAGTACCAACGACCAGCTCGGCCAACCCGGCTCTTCTCACTTCACGCTCCGCCGCACAGACCGGCTGCGCTCCAGCCGGCCCAGTGGGTGTTTTGCTTGTGCTTGAATCCTAAGGCCTAAGTACTAAGCGCTCTCTTCTGAGTCCGGCTCCCCGTCCCAGCTACAGACCGGATCCTGGCTGTCCAGCTAGCGGGGAGAAGGACGAAAGCGGAAGCGAACAGGAAAACAACTAAGGGAAAAGAACAAAAGCGAAACTACCACACGGCAGGCGCAAGCACACAAGTGACAAACATGCATTCATATATACAGCAAGGCCCGCGGCCAATAGTTCATTACATAAAACTCACACCCCCAGTGGGTGGATCTGCCGGCTAACAAAAGTTTCAAGTTTGGAAGAAAGGAAAAAATAAAAGCCCTAGGCTGCGGCTTCGTCGGCATCGCTCGGCGCCGGGTTCTCCGTGGTGGCGGTGTCGTCCAGCTCGCCGGCGTCGTCGTCCGCGTCGGCGCCCGTCTCGGCCCAGCTGCCCTCCGGGTCCTCGAGCTCCAGGCCGAAGTCATCAGCGGGAAGCTCCGCGCCGTCCGGCGCCCGCTCCGGCACGAACTCCCCATACGGGGCGAACGACGCAATGTCGCTAGCCCGCACGGTGATCGACGTCGCCCGCTCCGCCAAGTCCGCCTCTGCCCCAGCCCTTCGGGCACGCAGCTAGTCCAAGCAGATGGTCGGGTACCACGACAGCACGACCCCAAGCGCCAAGTCCGCGCCGGCTCGAGCCGAGGAGGCCCTCCATGCGTTGAGTCTCGCCGCGCCGGCCTCCAGCCAACGCGCCAGCCGGCTCACGCTGCTCGGCGCCACCGCACCCGGCCAGAGGGCGGCCACCATCGACAAACCGGCTTCGAATAGCCGGTTCATCTGGCGCTCCACCACCTCCAAGCGAGCCTTGGCGGCGACGGTGATCTCCGCCACGGACCAGGCGGCGTACTCCTCGATGGCGGCCCCCGCCGCCATCTGCTCCTGCCGGTGGGCGTTCACCGCCGCCTCGGCTGACCCTTGGGTCTCAGGGAAGAACCCTGGAAGAGAAGGGGAAGAAGATTGACCAAGATGCCAAAGGGCGGAAAACAGAAAGAAGCAAAAGACGCAAGTAAAAAACGCTTACGCGTGAGGAGCTCGTCGATGTAAAGCGCCTCCTGCAGCGCCTCCCGCTCCCTCGCCGCCAATGCGTTGGCGCTACGGTCGCGGTCCGCGTGGAGCTGAGCGACCTCCTCGGTGGCTTTCTTCGCCGCCTCCTCTTGCCGTGCCGCCGCTTGACGGCGCTCCTCGGCAAGCCGGTCCAGCTCGGCCTTATGGGCGGCGGCGGCCTCGTCCCTCTCCCGGATTGCCCGGGCCGCCTCCTCCTGCAGCCGGTCGCGCTCCGTGGCCGCCTGGTCACGGAGTTGGCCGGTTTCCGCCAGCTGGCGCCGGAGCGCCTCCATCTCCGCCGGGCCAACGGCGGCGGCTGCGCATCCGGATCTAAACTCCGGTCAGAAGCCAGGCGAAAAAGCAAAATAAGAAGCGAAGAAGATCCGACCCGGCTGCTGCGCAACCGGCCTAGATCTCGGGGGCTACACCCAGTGGGAGCGCTGGCGCGCCCCCACTGGAGGAATGCACGAAAGAAGTTTTAAAAAATACCTCGGGCCTGGCAAAGTTCCCCCTCCGTGGCCGCCAGCTGGTCCCTGGCCATGCGGTACCAGCCCAGGAGGCGGTTGTACGCCGCTACCCGCTGGTCATAGATGGACTGCAAAGAAGAAAAAGTCAGCACACGGACGCCTGAGAAGGCCCGACCCGCCTGCTGCGCAGCCGGCCCGGGCCTCGAGGGCTACTCCCAGTGGGTGCGCTGATGCGCCCCCACTGGAAAGCGACCAAGCCGGTCAAAAAGGGCAAAGAGGAAACGAAAAGCAAGAAAGCATGAAGGGCGGAAGAACTCACCGCGAAAGTCTACTCCAGCTGTCGCAGCCGGCCGCTCTCTGCCTGGGCGAAGCTCTGCCACTGGCTGTTGTGGTTGGCGATCTGCAGCCGCAGAGAGTCCACCGCCGCGTCCAGCTCGCTCTTGGGGGCGCTGCTCGTCACCTCGCTGGAGCTCGCCGCCCAGGTCCGCTGCGGCCGAACCGCGGACTCGGCGCTGGTCCCACTGCCGGCCGGTGGGCCCATAGCCGGCGGGGCCCAGCAGCCGGTGGGTCCGCGGCCGGCTCCAGACGCCGACGTTCGGGTCCCGGCGTGAGTGATTTTACCCATTGTAGCCCTGGGGGGTTGAGCTATAAGACCCCCCAGGAGGCCTCCATGCAGGGGGTCGGCACCCAGTAGCAACACACACTCACCCACACACAGGAGAGGCCGAATGGAGAACTAGCTCCTTCTTCCTCCTCCATTCAAACAGCTCCAGGAGCACCCTTGTAACCATTACGGTCTCTGAGCCTATCAACCCATTCGGCAGGACTAGGGGTGTTACCTCCCCGGAGGGCCCTGAACTTGGGTACGCCTTGTGACTCCCGCACACGCGTGCCAACCTCGCTTCCGAAACCCACCGACGTCCTCACGCAGCCGTCCACCTTTAGCCATCTCATGGCATCTGCCGCGATTTCACCACGACACTGGAACCTTCTTGGTTGCCGGTGCAGTGGCTTTGGGTTTCTTACCGGCGGAGCACTCTGGCAAGTCTTCAACAGGTGCGCAACACTCCAAAGGGGTGCGCTTCCCGGAATCCTTGCCAGGGGCTTTGCTGGATTTCTTGCTTTCTTTTTTCTTGGCGGAAGCTGGTGCCTTGGCGGCTTCTGCTGCAACCGCATCTCTGTACATCTTGTCGACGCAGATGACCGCATCTTTCTTGTCGGAGTTGATGGAAATGACACCCATCGGCCCTGGCATCTTCAACGTGTTGTAAGCATAGTGGGATGCTTCCATGAATTTTACCAAGGCCAGGCAGCCAAGAATTCCATTGTACGGCAAGGGGATCTTGACGACGTCGAAGACAATCTTTTCTGTCCTGCAGTTTAGTTCCGCGCCAAACGTTACCGGCAACGCGATCTTTCCCTTGGGCTGGCTTCTTCCCGGATTCACTCCTTGAAAGGTGCCTGTCTTTTCGAGCTCCTCGTCGGGAATCTGTAGCCTCTTAATTACCTCTGGAGAGATTAGATTCAGACCGGCCCCACCGTCAACTAACATCTTCGTTACTTGGAGGTTGTGAATTGTTGGGGAAACCAACAACGGCAAACACCCGGCCGCAGTTATGCGATCAGGGTGGTCCTCAACATCAAAGATGATAGGCGTGTGTGACCATTTGAGTGGTTTTTGAGAGCCCATTGCCGGTTCCGTCGCGTTAACCTCACGAGCCCACTGTTTAAGATGGCGGTGAGAGGAGTGCAAAGATGCGCCCCCGTCAACGCACATGGCCTCAGTTGCCTTTTGGAATTCTTGTTCGCTGGTCTCATCATCGTCCTCTTCTCCTTCACTTCCATCATCTCCCTCTTTCTTCTCATGGCCTCTAGCAGGCTTTTCTTTCTGCTGCTTGGCCTTGCCGCGGCGGCCTCCTCGACCACCATGGCCCTTTTTGCTGGATCCACCGGCACCATCTTGGCCTTTTTCCTTGTCGCGCTTCACGTATTCAGCCTTCTGCTTATCAACAAGGTGTTCGACTTGCCGGCACTCTTGGAGATCATGGCCTTTGGTGCGGTGAATTTTGCAGTATGGTCCATCTGACTTGCCGGCCTTCTCGTTTGCCGCCGCCTCCTGGCAAGCGGCGCATACAACAGCCTCCTTGCCGGAATTCTCAGTCTTGGCTTTCTTTGCGGATTCGGAGTTGCCGGAGCCTTCGACAGCCATAACAGTTTTGCCTTTGCGCTTCCTATTGCGCTTCCGGCCCTTCTTCCTCGGGGTGGCGGCATCGTCATCCTCAGAATCTACTTCGGCGCCAGCATCCTCCCCGGGAAGCCTTCTTCCTTCCTCAGCACGTGCACACTTATCCGCCAACGTGTAGAGCTCGTTGACGGTCTTGGGCAACTTGACGTTCATTTTCTCCCGCATCCTCCGATAGCGCACATTCGTGTGAAAGGCGGCAATGACGGCTTTGGGGTGCACATCTGGAATGTTGCGGTGTACGCGGCTGAATCTCTGGATGTACTTGCGTAAAGTTTCACCATCTCTTTGTGGGATCACCTGTAAGTCGCTGGGCTGTCCAGGGGCTTTGTTGCCTCCGGTAAAGGCACCAACAAACTCGTTGCAGAGATCTGACCATGAAGAAATGGAGTTCCCCGGCAAATTCATCAGCCAAGATCTCACGTTGGGTTTTAGTACCAACGGGAAGTAGTTGGCGAGGATCTTCTCGTCTCTCCCTCCGGCAGCTTGCATGGCAATAGTGTAGATGCGTAGAAACTCTGCCGGGTTCAGCTTGCCGTCATATTTTTCCGGCACTTCTGGCTTGAAGGCTCGAACGGACGGTCATCGGACTTGCCACAGCTCGCGGGTGAAGGCAGGACACCCAACCTCGTAAGGTAGATATCCGCCAACCCCTGGTGCAGGCTCATCAACGACGGGGCCGTTGCGCGCGTCGGATTGACGACGCGCCTCTCGGCGCCTTTCGATGGTGGTGCGGGCGTCTTCTGCCCACCTGTCTCGCAGCACTTGCCGTTGATCTTGCCGCGCCCGTGGATCTGAAGAGGCTATCGACATCTCGTCGGGTCCAAGAGATTGCTCGGCTTGTCGTGGCTGTTGGTGTTGCTGCCGTTGAGGCGGTTGTCGCGGCGGCGATTGCACCATTAGCGTAGTACCGTCAACGCGGCCACCGATTGGAGATGTTGGTGCTGCTTGCGGACGCTGTGAGGGCTCCGCTTGCTGCGATTTACTGGCTTCGGCAAATCCAATCAAGCTTTGGATGGTGGCTCTCCACTCATCCATCTTCTCTGTCGCTGGAGGGAAGTTCAGCCACATCTGAGCTCGTGCCATTGCTTCAGCTGCCGTGGCTGGCATGGCCGGGAGCGAAGAATGCGACGTCGCTCTACTCCTGGCAGAGCCAGCAGGAGCGTCATCACGGTCTTGCTGCCGTGGCACATGATCAGCAGCAGGTCGTCGTGGCAGAGGCGGTGCCTGAGGATCTGGGATTTGATCCACAGGAGCCTTGCCGTGAGGTCGCTGCTGCCTGGAGTCATTGGCGCCGCTCGGAGTTGCACCGTGCCCATTGTGCGAGGGGCGCGGCGTCTGTCCTGAAGCAGCATCCTTGGACACCACCGCAGCGGGATCTCAGCTCGCGCCGCCCCGGGCATTGCTGCTCCGATGGCTGCGTTCGCCTGCACGGCGAGGAGGAGGAGGTCGTCCATCCGCTCTGCTCGCGTCGTCGCGGCTCCGTTCGTTAGAGGACCGAGGAGGTCAGCTGCCTCCGGCGTGCTCGTCCCCTGCGCCGACCGTGGTGGGCATGGCGACCGCACCGCCTGCGCTGGTCGTGCCAACCGCGGTATCCGCGCCGCCCGCATTGGCCGCGCCACATGCGCCGCCCGCGGACGCGTGCGGTGTGGCCGTCATCGTTATGCCCTTCTTCTTGGGCGCCATCGACGATGGGAAGGACGAGGATGAAGTCGATGAAGATGATGAAGAAGACGCGCAACCTACTGGTCAAGGTTCGCGCAAGCGATGCTGCCCCCTACCTAGCACGCCAAAGATGTCGGGGTACGACCATCTATGGGGCCATGCAGCCCCTTGTGCTTCGGCGGGGGAGGTCGACGTGCACAAAGAGCATGGACAATGGGGAACGCAAGGGATTTACCCAGGTTCGGGCTGCTGAGAAGCATAAAACACTACTCCTGCCTTTGGTGTATTGATGGTGCAGAAGCACAGTACAAGGAGCGCCTGTCCCGGCAAAGGCGCAGGGGGAGGGGGGGACCGGCTACGCGAGATGTGCTTGTGTTTGAAAAGGGGTCAGAATGCGAATCCTCTAAACTGTTGCCTTGGCCCTTCTTTTAGAGTTCAAGGGGTTACCACAGTGGCAAAATAGTAATTACATAGCGATTAGATAGCAAACAGTGCTATCGTACCTAACTCTGCCAATTTAGGACAAAGGCATTAAATGCGACGCTAGGTGTCATGTGGAGGGGTAGTCTCGGCAAGGTTTCTGCACCGCTTGCCCAGCTACCTCGTATTATCCTGACACGCCTCTTGTACGGGTGTCGTTAGGGGCAAATCTTGTCCCAGCGTGCTGACAAGTGCTCGACAAGCCTCACCAACCAACCTGCGCGGTCGACACCTCACACATCAGCGAACACCTGTGCAGCGAGGTGGAGCACTGGAGGGCTGGCTTAAGCTTGCCGGCACGGAGCTTGCCAGGTCTTCACCTTGCCGGTTCAGCTTTGCCGGCAAGTAATGTCTTCATCTTTGGTACTAGTCGAGTGTTGTGTTTCGAGCTTCTTTCTGGTAGCTTCTGGGGCTGGACTCCGAATCTTGATCTTGGCGGTTCCCGGCAAGGCTTTGGGCTGGCAAGGAGGTTGTTACCGTCTGTGCATAAGTCAGGGTATAAAATACCCATGTTTTATACACCGACACTCATGATAAAGAATTACCCAATAAAGATGAAATTATAGGTCTTGCTTCTATTGTTGTGCCTGCTACTGACCCTTTAGAACAATATTTGCTAGACCATGAAAATGATATGCATATGAATGAAAGAAATGAAATAGATGAGTTGTTCTTTAAGCAAGCACCTATCCTTAAACATAATTTTCCTGTTGAAACTTTGGGAGATCCTCTTCCACCGAAGAGTGATCCTGTGTTTGAATTAAAGCAATTACCTGATACGCTTAAATATGCTTATCTTGATGAAAAGAAGATATATCCTGTTATTATTAGTGCTAACCTTTTAGAGCATGAAGAAAAGAGATTACTTAAAACTCTGAAGAAGCACCATGCAGCTATTGGATATACTCTCGATGATCTTAAGCGCATTAGTCCCACTCTATGTCAGCATAAAATTCATATCGAGCCAGATGCTAAACCCGTTGTTGATCATCAAAGAAGGCTGAATCCTAAAATGAAGAATGTGGTGAGAACTGGAATATTAAAGCATCTGGAGGCAGGTATAATTTATCCCATAGCTGATAGTAGATGGGTAAGTCATGTTCATTGTGTTCCTAAGAAAGGAGGTATTACTGTTATTCCTAATGATAAAAATGAACTTATCCCACAAAGAATTGTAACTGGTTATAGGATGGTAATTGATTTCAGGAAATTAAATAAAGCTACTAGGAAAGATCATTACCCCTTGCCTTTTATTGATCAATTGTTAGAAAGATTGTCTAAGCATACACACTTTTGCTTCCTAGATCGTTATTCTGGTTTCTCTCAAATACCTGTATCACCAGAAGATCAAGAGAAAACCACATTTACTTGTCCTTTTGGAACTTATGCTTATCGTCGTATGCCTTTTGGTTTGTGTAATGCACCTGCTACCTTTCAAACATGTATGACTGCTATATTCTCTGACTTTTGTGAAAAGATTGTTGAGGTTTTCATGGATGATTTTTCCGTTTATGGAACTTCTTTTGATGATTGCTTAAGCAACCTTGATCGAGTTTTGCAGAGATGTGAAGAAACTAATCTTGTCTTGAATTGGGATAAGTACCATTTTATGGTGAATGAAGGTATAGTCCTTGGGCGTAAAATTTCTGAAAGAGGTATTGAAGTTGATAAAGCTAAAGTTGATGCAATTGAGAAAATGCCATGTCCTAAGGATATCAAAGGTATAAGAAGTTTCCTCGGTCATGCTGGTTTTTATAGAAGGTTTATAAAAGACTTCTCTAAAATTTCTAGGCCTCTTACTAATCTTTTGCAAAAAGATGTTCCATTTGTTTTTGATGATGATTGCGTAGAAGCCTTTGAAATACTTAAGAAAGCCTTAATTTCTGCACCTATTATTCAACCACCTGATTGGAACCTACCCTTTGAAATTATGTGTGATGCTAGTGATTATGCTGTTGGTCCTGTTCTAGGACAAAGAGTTGATAAGAAATTAAATGTTATTCATTATGCTAGTAAAACTCTAGACAGTGCTCAAAGAAATTATGCTACCACTGAGAAAGATTTTTAGCAGTTGTGTTTGCATGTGACAAATTCAGATCTTACATTATTGATTCCAAAGTTACTATTCACACTAATCATGCTGCTATTAAATATCTTATGGAAAAGAAAGATGCTAAACCTAGACTTATTAGGTGGGTTCTTTTGCTAAAAGAATTTGATTTGCATATTGTTGATAGAAAGGGAGCTGAGAATCCCATAGCAGATAATTTGTTTAGAATGGAAAATGTTCTTGATGACCCACACCCTATTAATGATGATTTCCCTGATGAACAATTAGCTGCAATAAATGCTTCTCGTAACACTCCGTGGTATGCGGATTATGCTAATTACATTGTTGCCAAATATATATACCACCTAGTTTCACATACCAACAAAAGAAAAAGTTCTTCTTTGATTTAAGGCATTCCTTTTGGGATGACCCACATTTATATAAAGAAGGAGTAGATGGTATTATTAGACGTTGTGTACCTGAGCATGAACAGGACAAATCCTACGGAAGTGTCACTCCAAGGTATACGGAGGACACCATGCGGGAGACAGAACTACACATAAGGTATTACAATCTGGTTTTTATTGGCCTACTCTCTTCAAAGATGCACGTAAGTCTGTCCTTTCTTCTGATGAATGTCAAAGAATTGGTAATGTTGGTAGACATCAGGAAATGCCAATGAATTATTCACTTGTTATTGAACCATTTGATGTTTGGGGTTTTGATTATATGGGACCTTTTCCTAAATCTAATGGGTATACTCACATTTTAGTTGCTGTTGATTATGTTATTAAGTGGGTAGAAGCTATTCCAACTAGTAGTGCTGATCATAACACTTCTATTAAAATGCTTAAATAAGTTATATTTCCGAGGTTTGGAGTCCCTAGATATTTGATGACTGATGGTGGTTCACACTTTATTCATGGTGCTTTCCGTAAATTGCTTGCTAAATATGAAGTTAATCATAGAATTGCATCTCCTTACCATCCTCAGTCTAGTGGTCAAGTTGAATTGAGTAATAGAGAAATAAAATTATTTTTGCAAAAGACCGTTAATAGATCCAGGAAAATTGGTCTAAGAAACTTGATGATGCATTATGGGCCTACAAAACTGCTTATAAAAATCCTATGGGTATGTCTCCATATAAAATGGTTTATGGAAAAGCATGTCATTTACCTCTTGAGTTAGAACATAAAGCTTATTGGGCAATAAAAGAACATAACTATGATTTTAAACTTGCCGGTGAAATGAGGTTATTTGATATTAGCTCTCTAGATGAATGGAGAACCCAAGCCTATGAAAACGCCAAGTTATTTAAAGAAAAGGTTAAAAGATGGCATGATAAAAGAATCCAAAAAACGGGAATTTAAAGTGGGTGAGCAAGTTCTATTGTACAATTCTCGTTTCAGATTTTTTGCAGGAAAACTTCTCTCTAAATGGGAAGGACCATATATCATCGAAGAAGTTTACCGCTCCGGAGCGATCAAAATCAACAACTCCGAAGGCACCAACCCGAGAGTGGTGAATGGACAAAGAATTAAGCATTATATCTTAGGTACCCCCATTAATGTTGAAACTAATATTATTCAAACAATGACACCGGAGGAACACATCAAAGAGTCCTTCCGGAACGCTCCAGAACCTTGAAAAGGGGTAGGTATGTGATACGGTAAGTAAACCGATTCCAAAAATTCCATAAAAAATATTTCTGTCCGTTTTGGAATATTAGAAAAAATTACAAAAATAAGAAACAGCCGAGAGGACCCATAAGGAGGTCACAAGGTAACAGGGCGCGACCCCCCCTGGGGCGCGCTGTGTTGCCTTGTGGGCCCCTCGTGTGCCCTCCCGACCCCGTTTTCCTCTCGTATGCTTGTTTTGCAAGATAAAAATTCTTTATATATACTCATGGGTGTTTTGACCACCGCATCGCAAGTTTCCCTTCTATTCTTGTTTCGGGTTGTTTTTTAGACAGATCTAGATCACCATGGCGTCTCCAAGCTCGTCCAAGGACAAGTTCTACGAGAAGGTCATCAACCCATACCTACCGGAGGTGATGAAGCACCCTCAAGCCATCGAGATGCGTGAGGGGGTGCTCCACATCCGGGACGTTCAAGGACCTAAGAAGACCATGAGCGAGAAGGCCAGGTTGGAAGCGGTGGAACAGGAGATCTTCAAGTGCCAAGGGATGGTGGAGCGCGAACTCAGTGCTAACCACTCCATGATCACGGAGTTCATCCGTGAGCACAAGGTGGGCGGCAAGAATATTGGGGACGTCATCTTCAAGCTCAATGACCGGATTGATTATCTTCAGGCCCAAATCTATGATCTACAAAACCAAAATTTTGAGTATGAGGCCAAGTTCAAAGGTATGAGTTTAGCGACAAATTTTAGGACTCCGGAAACACGTTCGTCCTTTTATGATGGAGAACCTATGCCTTGGAAGACGGAGGACAAGCCTATCACTTCATCACCACCATCACCGAAGAAGGAGACTTGAGTACATGGGTATGGGCACCACCCTTGGCTTGTGCCAAGCTTGGGGGAGGTGCCCCGGTATCGTATCACCATCACTTTTATCATCATTATCTATTTTAGTTCGATCCTTAGTTATTCCGTGATTTAGAAGAATAAAGTTTTAGTATGATTTAGTTTCAAGTGCTTGCTTTGTGATCTATCTATCTATGTAATCGTGTGTGAAAGTTATATAATAAAGAGTTGTTTGAGTTGAGTGTTTTGCTTTTGTTGAATCCAATCTTAGAAATAAATAAAGAGAATAAAAAAGGTAAAGATCATATGCTAATCCCATGGGGAGTGATGACTTCACATAAAAGAAGTGGAAGAGAGGTCGAGCTACCACAAGGGTGACAAGTACTCGCCTTGAGTTCGACAACATATATCGTGAGGCAAAAGGAATGTTGCATATGACACATTGTCGAGGTTCGTCAAACGACTTTACGCACACATGGGAGTTGGCACGTTCTGCTAGGAGCCGCTACCAACTATCGACTTCGGTCGTGTCCATGTGTACGTGAACCTATAGGGTCGCACACTTAAGGGGCTGCAGCCCATTCGGATTGGATCCGAGTGGAAAATGGATGTAGACTCCTAGTGGGCTCAAGTGTTGAGCCCACCACGGAGGTCTATATAAAGGGGAGTGGGCGCACCACTTAGGGTTGATCTTTTTCCACCCGTGATAGCCGCCGCCACTCCCCACACCCATGCCGCGTGACCGGACCTTGGGGTGATCTAGGCATAGGGGTTGGTTGCACGTTTTCAGTATCTTTTCTCCAATAAGAAACTTTGGGGTACTCTTTGAAGTTCTTTGTGTGGATTGAATATTATGAATTTGAAGTTGTTTAATGCATATCGAATAATCAACTCACGGATACTTGTGGTGACATTGGAGTATCTAGGTGACATTAGAGTTGGTTGATGCGTATCATATGGTGTTATTTTAGTATGAACTCTAGGGCTATTTGTGACACTTATAGGGATGGCTCAAAAGATTGATCGGAAAGGATAACTTTGAGGTGGTTTCGTACCCTACAACAATTTCTATCTTATGTTCTCCACTAATAGGAACTTTGGAGTGATTCTTTGTCACACGTTGAGGGATTGTTATATGATTCAATTATGTTAGCATTGTTGAGAGATTGCACTAGTGAAAGTATGAACCCTAGGCCTTGTTTTCAAGCATTGCAATACCGTTTGTGCTCCATTTTATCACTTGCTACCTTGCTGTTTTTTTTATTTTCAGATTACAAAAACCTATATCTACTATACATACTACACTTGTATCACCATCTCTTCGCTAAACTAGTGCACCTATACAATCTACCATTGTATTGGGTGTGTTGGGGACACAAGAGATTTCTTGTATTTGATTGCAGGGTTGTTTGAGAGAGACCATCTTCATCCTACGCCTCTGCTACTTGTAGTCTGCGTTGGTATTTCCCCGAAGAGGAGAGGATGACACAGTACAGTAGAGATAAGTATTTCCCTCAGTTAAGAACCAAGGTTATCAATCTAGTAGGAGAACCAAGCAAAATTCCGTTAAGCGCACCTGCACACACAAGAGCAAACACTTGCACCCAACGCAAATAAGAGGGTTGTCAATCCTCTTAGCGGTTATTTGTAAGGATTAAATCTTATCGAGGTAAATAGATAAACTAAAATACTAATTAAAATAAAAGTAAATAAATCGCAGCAAGGTATTTTTAGGTATTTTATATGATAAAGATAGACCCGGGGGCTGATAGGTCTCCAACGTATCTATAATTTTTGATTGTTCCAAGCTATTATAGTATCAATCTTTGATGTTTTATATACATTTACAAGCAATTATATATCATTTTTTGGGACTAGCCTATAAACTTAGCGCCCAGTGCCAGTTGCTGTCTTTTTGCCTGTTTTTGGTTTTCCAGAATATCAGTACCAAACGAAGTCCAAATGCCACGAAACATTTTGGAGATTTTTTTCTGGACATAAGAGACACTAGAAGCTTCGGGAGAGGCCAGAAGACAGAGGAGGTGGCCACGAGCCACCAGGGCGCGCCCCAAGGGGGGTGGCGTGCCCTGGTGCCTCGTGGGCCCACCTCTGCTCCGTTTGACCTAATTCCACCTCTATAAATTCTCTAAAATTGGGAAACCAACAAAGGAGTCCACGAAATACTTTTTCCGTCGCCGCAAGTTCCTGTTCTCGAGAGATCCCATCTGGAGGCCTTTTCCGGCACTCTGCCGGAGGGGGATTCGATCACGGAGGGGCTCTCCATCAACCTTGCTGCCCTTCCGATGATGCGTGAGTAGTTTACCACAGACCTTCGGGTCCATAGTTAGTAGCTAGATGGCTTCTTCTCTCTTTTTGATCTTCAATACAATGTTCTCCTCGATGTTCTTGGAATTCTATCCGATGTAATCACTTTTTGCTGTGTGTTTGTTGGGATCTGATGAATTGTGAGTTTATGATCAGATTATCCATGAATATTATTTGAGTTTTCTCTGAACTCTTTTATGCATGATTGTTATAGCCTCGTATTTCTCTCCGATCTATTGATTTGGTTTGGCTAACTAGATTGATTTATCTTGCAATGTGAGAAGTGCTTTGTTATGGGTTCGATCTTGCGGTGCTCGATCCCAGTGACAGAAAGGGACATGACACGTATGTATCATTGCTATTAAGGGTAAAAAGATGGGGTTTATTCATGCGTGAGTTTACTTTGTCTACATCATGTCATCTTGCTTAAGGCGTTACTCCGTTCTTTATGAACTTAATACTCTAGATGCATGCTGGATACCGGTCGATGTGTGGAGTAATAGTAGTAGATGCAGAATCGTTTCGGTCTACTTGTCTCGGACATGATGCCTATATACATGATCATTGCCTTGGATATCATCATGATTATTTGCTTTTCTATCAATTGCCCAACAGTAATTTGTTCACCCACCGTATGCTATTTTCAAAAGAGAAGCCTCTAGTGAAAACTATGGCCCCCGGGTCTACCTTTATCATATATTGAAAATCCTAAAAATACCTTGCTGCAATTTTACTTTACTTATTTTATTTTGTATTTTTGTTCGATCTATCTATCTATCAATCTATCACCATACAATTTAATCTTGCAATTAACCGCCAAGGGATTGACAACCCCTTGTTCGCGTTGGGTGCGAGGATTTGTTGTTTTGTGTGCAGGTAATGCTAACAAGTTGTTGCGTGATTCTCCTACTGGATTAATAACCTTGGTTTCATAACTGAGGGAAATACTTATATCTACTGTACTGCATCATCCCCTCCTCTTCGGGGAAATCCCAACGTAGCTCACAAGTAGCAGGAAGAATTTCTGGCACCGTTGCCGGGGAGACATCATCAACATCTATCATGTACCTTCGCACAAATTATCATTCACTTGCATTTACTTTATTTACCTTTTATTTGCATTTGCCTCTCGTTTTCATTTCCCCCACTTCTAAAACAATTTTTACAAAAACACAAAAATATTTTTGTTTGCTTGTTTGTTAGTTTGCTTGTGTTGCCATGTGCCTTCTATTTGCTTGCATATTCGCTTGCTAAAAAAATTAATGATATGGATCCTCATCCACTTGCTAATCTTTTCAAAAGATCCAATTATGACGAGCCAATTACTAGTGAGTTGAGTGCACTTGATTATCTCTATGAAGTTTTGCTAGAAAATCATGAATCTGAAAATTGTGATGAAGTGTTAAAAGAAGAAATTTATAAAGTAATTCATGATAGCCCCTTGAAAGGAAAGCATGATTGCAATGATGTTATTATAAATTCTATTAATGTCAATTGTGCTAATGATATGCAAAACTACAAGCTTGCGGATGACAATTTTGTTATGTCCACTTCTTATTGCAATGATCACGATTGGGGTGTGTGGCACCCCGGCTCAGAGAGACCGGAACACCCCGTATTCCAGCCCAGAGATCAAGTCTTCTGGAATACGGCACTGCTTGGCATAGAACAAATCAGCTCTTTATTACAAATAACATGGGTACAAAGGTTCTGAAGGCACGAAGGTTACAGGGGGCACGACGACACTTCGCCTACTCAGATAGCTCTATGCTAGCAGCGAGACATCTCAAAGTGGAATAAATCCTAACAGCGGAGCAACGACGACGATGATGAACTCCACTCCGCAGGGACTCTGGCTGGGACGTATCCTAGAGCGCAACCTCAGGGTCCTCGACAAACAAGCAATCACGGCATCACCTGCAATATGGCATGACACGCCAGGTGAGTATTTTGAATGTACTCGCAAGCTCACAACAACCAAAGCAATCAAGACATACAACAGCATGGCATTTACAGGTTAATCATCAAAGATGAACACGATGCTACTAGAACAACATGAGCATGGCAACAACATGAACATGGTAACAACATGAGCATGGCAACAACATGAGCATGGCAACAGCATGAGCATGGCATGTACATATAATCCAAGATATGAACAAGATGGTACTAGCACTAGCATGCAAGGGGGTCGACGTTTAAGGTCTCATGGACCAACTTACTCTGCTCGGAGGTTATCTCGTAACCACCATATGTATCAATCTTTCTTACCGGCGTGATCATCACAAGATCACCTCATAATCAACCACCATCATGAATACCATCGTGATCACCTCCTGACCACATAAAGATCAACCAACTTCTTTTCTCATCGAACCGGGGTTGTTATTATTCAGATTATTATTTTTGTTGACCCATAGTGTGACCTACTACGAACTGTGTCCATGACCGAGGACGCGGCTATCGATAGATTATACACTCTGCAGAGGTTAGTACACTGTACCCACACTACGGAACTCATGGCCTCGTGCTCCCATTCGGGTGGACCAACGACATTCCGACAAAACCAATCTATTGCATGACACTCTCCCGGCCACTCCGACAAACTCCCCTTTGGGCTATGTCCTGGGTTACCCCGATGCCAACTCGTGACATCCGCCACCTTTGTGGCCGCCACCGTCGTTGCCAAACAAAACATCGTCCCAAACGGGGACCTCGGATCCATACAACTCGGGTACTCAAGGCTTATGGTAGCCTACCTGATCAGGGTAGCGCGCACCCATAACCTTCCCTAGTAGGAGGCACCGGCGAGAGGCATGACAATAGACCGCATTAGGGCCTCCCCATCCAGGCAAGTGTGGTTGCACTGGTGAGCTCGATTCGGTGGCACCATGACTCAGCCAACAGATTTGTTCAAGTTCGATTAATGTCAGGTTTAACTTGAATGGTGATGAGCTGGGTCATAACAACATAATGAAATAACAATGCATATGAGCATGATATCAGTGTAACCATGGATGGGCAACATAACCATTTAACAACATAGCATCAAAATGATAACTCATTTATTCTACGGGATGCAAATGAGCATGGCATAATGACAATCATGAATATAACAAGTATTTTCATAATAAACCCTAACTATTCAAATGAGCTTATCGTTATCACTAGCATCGGAAAATAAATCCGAGAACTAACATGATAATAATAATACTAGCAAATAATCATTTAACTTACTAGATGCAAATGAGCAAGGCATAAGAACAAGCATGGATTCACAAGCATATAATATTCAGAAAATAATTAAATGAGCAAACATTTATTTAAATATTCAAGAGAAAACCATGGCTATTGCAGTGCCATCATGCAAGTGGCTGTTGTGGCTTGCCTGGGGATGGAGGAACCATCGGGGAGGGGTGCGATGAACTCGTGGAAAGAATCGCCGGAGAGGTTTCCCTCCCGGCGGAGCTGTTTTAAGGGCAAGGGCAAACTGTTCATTTTTCAAGTGTGACAACCTCATGAAAATGATACCATCGGAATGGGCTCGACGAACTGAGATCATGGGCTTTGGAATCACATGAATCGGGGTTACGGTTGCGAAGTTACGGCCGTTCGTTCGTTAGGCAAAAAAAGAATTAAAAACTGTCCATTTCTGCTGTTAACGGACGAACGTCCGCAATTTAAGAGTTTCGGCGGCGGCTGGAGATAGAAAGCGTATTTTTGAGATTGCGCTTTCAAACAGAGAAAACGTACTCTAGCTCAAAGAAACCCCAAAGTACGTCTTCGGAGTGGGAAGACGTATTCCGCAGAATACGCCTCCACTTAAGTGGCGGGCCCGGCCGGTTGAGTCTATGACTCGCGGGTCCCACCAGACTCTCTCTCTCATCCTAGCTCTTTTCTCCTTCCTCGCAACGGGGAGAAACAGGGGGCGCCGGCCGGCAGCCCCGACGCCGATTTCCGGCGACTCCGGCCACTGCTCGGTCCGTGCCGCCTACCGGTGAGCTCATGGGAGGGAGCCGCTTCGCCTGAGCCACATTGCGCTCACCGGAGAGCACTGAGGAGAGCAGGACGTCGGCTGCGGCGGAGGACGGCTTCGGCCGGAGTCGGGCACGGTGCTCCGGCCACCAAGAGGAGGCGGCGAGCTTCGGGGAAGAGTCTAGGGTGGTGGTGGAGACTCATGGTGGTGGAATGAGGGGGAGGGGAGCTCGGCATTGAGCAAATTTTGGTGAAGCCCGACGGCGGCCAAGGCGGCCATGGGAGGGGAGGAGGAGTTCTCGAGCTCGGTCGAGTGGTCGGGGCGGCCTATGGGAGAGGGGTGAGGAGGCTTGTGAGGTCGAGAGGTCTCGGGGGTGACTTTAAATAGCCAGGACGGGGATGCTCTCGCCGGACGACGACGGGAGCTCGCGGTTGATGCTTCTGGCACGACCGCGTGCACGAGCGCACGTGCGGAGGGGGAGAGAGGTCTAGGGGAGGTGCATACGGTGCTGGGATGCTACGGGGAGGAAGAAGAAAAGGGCAAGGCGACGACGGCCGCGGGCATCTCGGGACGGCGTGCTCGCCGGAGAGGAAAGAAGAGAGGGGGAGGGGTCCAGAGAGGTGGCGTGGAGGCAGGAGAGCTAGGGCAACGCAGAGGACACGGTGCGGTGGCGGGAGCTCGGCGTTTGGGCGGCGGCAGAGGGCCCCGACGTCCAGAGCGCGCTTTTGGCGTGCCAGACCACGTGGTCACCGCGTGCACAGGCGCACGCGGTACGTTCTGGCCAACCACAAGCTGTCTACCGTGTAGTCCATCCAGAGTAGGGCCTCTATGAGTTGATAGATCGAACAGATACACTGTGGACTGATGTGAATGATCAGAGAAAGTTTGATGTAGCCAACTTAGTCATGATGTTGTGATCAAATGGGAGGGGATAAGGAGTAACCAGGATGTCACAGAGGCTTAGGGTAGGAAGGACTATGATCCTGTGGGTTTTGAGGTCATTTGGACAAGGTTTGAGTGCAGTTGCTTTACAACTGCAAAAATTGGCCAGAATCTAGATCAGGAAGTAGCACTCACATGGTTACTTGGGTTGAGCTTAAAATTTGTGGAGCATGATCATTAGGTCATATGAAGGCACCATAAAAATTTCATCCCATTTGGATAAGTATAAATGGCACTTCCTTCACAATGATCCACACTGGACAGAAACTTGGGGGAATTTTTTGGAGAAAATGACTTGGCAAAATCATGTGAATTTTGGATGCTCACATTATTTGGGGATATTTAGGTCCTGGATTAATTTCAGAATTTTTGAAGCAATATAAATTATAGTTGCTTCACAAACTGAAATTTTGACCAGAAACCTAGATTTGAAGGTGTGCTCACATAGATTGTTGGATGGAGATGAAATTTGGTGGAGGGTCATGATTTGATCACATGAATGATCTCCCAAAATTTCAACTCATTTGGATAAGCCTAGCTAGTACTTCCTTCACAAAGCTTCTCTTTGCACAAAAACTTTGGAATTTTTTTTGAGGAAGATTTACTAGGCAAATGAAGTTGAATTTTGGCGCGTGGCAATTATTTGAATATGAGAGAGTGCCCAAAAATTTGGAGGGCAATCAAGAAAAGATAAATAGCACTTCCTTCACAAAGTGCCATTCTGGACAGAATGGAAAATGAATATTCCAGAATTATTTTTGAACTAGGCAAGGATGTGTTTTGGCATATTGGTGGGAGATATGATCCAAAGAATTTATGAGAATTTTGTGGGAATTTTTTGGAATGGCAGAAATATAGGTTGCTTCACAACCTAATGCAAACAGGGTTATTCCTTTAATAGAAAAAGGAATATTCCCAAGAAAGAAATATTGGGGTTGGGCTAAGATGGAAATGACATGGCCTTGGGATAGATTTGAGAATAACAAGCCACTTGGAAGTGGCAGGAGAGAAGATCTTCCTAGTTTTCAATACCACATAGCCACGGAAAAAGAACTCCAAATAAAAATTCAAAGAAATCCAAAAGAAAAAGAAAGGGCCAAAAATCGGGGTGTTACAAACCTACCTTCCTTACGATAAATCTCGTCCTCGAGATTTGGTTGCTCAGGGAACAAGTATGAATATTTTGACTTAAGGAAACCGTTTCCAACTCGGGTATCCTTTTTCCTTTATAAATTGTTCCCACTAAATTTCACATGACTGACTGCCTTGCTCTGGGTTGGTTTGCTTCACTGTACCCCACATTCTGACAGGCCTTCCTTCATATGTTCATCCTTTCTCTGACTCCCATTCTTTTATGTCTGCTGGCTTATCTGATATTATCATGACTGGAATTTCCATAAGTCCGGGAGTGATTCCCCATTGACGTGACATTTGTCTATCCAGCACTGATAGTATTGGATGGAGTTGTGAACAATTTCCTCGGTGGGCACAAAACATTTACTCCTTGCATCGGGTTACTCGAGTAGATGCATGTCCTCCGGGTTCAAAACAATGCTGAGAATCATAACTGTTCTCTTGGCGGAATCTGACTACTTGTAGGGAGTTCTAAATTGTCTTGGCTGGCTCCGCTGTCTCGAATCCGTACCGATGATTCAACTGTCACCTTGATATGAGGTCCTTACAAATAGAGTATACCCCTTGGGTGTGTGTTCATGGTGATCAATACGGAATCAGACTGTCTTGGGTATCCGTACCATGTTGTTCATGCAACAATTATCATACCTGTATTGCCGGTCTTGCTCCTTCATTGTTGTTTTCTTTTGTCCGAATCTTTTGCTGAACGAGCTTGGCCATAAATATCTTTAATTCTTTATGTGACCATAGGTGCTGTTAGGTGCAATATTCCGGCAGTCATACCTTATCCTTATCCTCAGGCAGTGCAACAACGTTTAACTAGCAAGTTCATCATCTCTCGAGCTTTAACTGTAGGGCAATGATCATCCGAACCTTTGCATGAAATCAGCAAATAAATCAGTAGCCACCAGAACGGTCTTTACAACTCAGATTTGGGACATTACTGAAATAACTCAACCTTGGCTCACGACGGCTGAAAAGCAGCTCAGAGCATGAGGCAATGTTGATAAGAAGAATGTAGCAGTTCCCTAAGACGGCCGAAGAACAGCTCAGAGCATAGGGCCACTGCTACAAAAAGAAACTCAACAGCTGCCCGAGACGGCCGAAAAGCAGCTCCGAACACGGGTCCGTTGTTGAAAAGAGAAATATAAAGGCGGCATCCACCCTGGACGGCCGAAAGCAGCTCAGAACACAGGCGTGGTGCCATTACCAGGAAGAGGTAAGCAAGGGTTCATCATGATCATATACCAGGTTCACAGTTACTTGTATGGAGCTCACTGTTGTGGTCAATCATACATGGCAGTGACAATGGTTAACGACATCACTTTGTTGGTTGGGAGAAAACTGGCCTTGATAACCACTGCCCAGATTGTTGTCCCAATGTGGTTTTATGTTATAGCTTGTTGGTACTTGCATCACATTGAGGTGCATAAGTGGCTTTCTTCTTCTTCTTACATAACTCAGGTGGTTGTCGGATTCTTGCCATGCTTGCATCATCGTTCGAGTGACTTGAATGACCTTAGCAGCATGTTCACAATATAAATGAAAGCATATGTAACTGAGCATTTGATTCCCAAGGCAGACTTGTGTCCTTACTAACTCGTGTTTCTGACCCAACTGTCATGGGCTTGACCCTTGAGTGGCACTGTTAACTCACTGTGTAATTTTGTCAACTGTTCGTAGTATCGTACTGACGAAGATTGGATAGCTTGAGTTAGAAGCTATCTGAGAGTAGCGTGCTGAGGAAGACTGGATGTCTTGCACTCAAAGCTTTTGCCGTGATAGCGTACTGAAGAAGACTGGGTACCGTATCTCAGAAGCTTCTCCTCCTGGTTGCTTGCTGAGGAAGATTCGGTGCCTTATGTCGGAAGCTTTCTGCGGTGGCTTACTGAAGAAGGCAGAGTATCTTATGCTGGAAGTCATCCACATATCGTACTGAGGAAGGCTGCGGAACCTTGTGGCGTAAGCTTCCCTGGTAGCGTGCGGAGGAAGACTGGGTTGCTTACTCCAGAAACTTTTCTCTGTATTGTGTGGACTGAAAGCCATATATATATACATACCCTGGATATTCCTTTGACTGGAAATGTACTGTTGGTCTTGCACACAAATCGTCTTCCAGCTGGTTCATGATGGTTGCATACTCATGTAAACTTGATGCTAATAGTCATCCCAGGATATCATTTGCATTCAGTTCAGATATTCCCAATACAATGCAGTCGGCTGAGAATTCCATAATGTTTAGCTGCGCTTCCAAAATATTTGAAATCCTCACTGATTCTTTGAGTCCGGTGTTGGTTGATGAGCAACTTTCATAAGGGGAAATAACGTAACACCGAAGGCCCAAAGAAACAAACAAAAGAAAACGACTGAATAAAAGCACACAAAGCATCATGATTACATACAAACAACATCACATTTTTCAGCTATTCTCCTCACTATGCATGCCTACTTAAGCACACAATTTTCGAGGAAACTCCGGTACTACGGTTTAATATGCTGTGGCGGTGTGCACGAAAGTGAATCAGCGTGTGGAGAGGTTGGTGTAAACAGAGCTACACCAAGCGCTGGATCAGCACCGGTTGCATCTGGACGGCTCGGAGGCGAGGACGGACTCGGTGATCATGTAGCGAGACAGAGATGTCACGGCCACATCATCAAGCGGACGGAAGGGAACCGTACTCATCCAGGGAATGAGCGATATGGTAGGATAGCGGTGGAAAGCAGGGTCTGCAACATTGCCCTTTTTTTGATAACAAAGATCAGTAAGGGTTGCCAACGCGGCGGGTTGGATGGCAAGATTCGGGGTAGAAACATGTCTACCGCCGAAACAATAGGTGGGACTGAAGAGAAAATATTGGTGCGATACCTGTGCATCAATCCTGCAAGAGATCGACACCACTAGGTACCTCGACATCACTCCGCTGGGACAGAGATGACACCAAACACCAACGAGCAAGTATTCAAAACTGGAGGGTGCAGGTAGTGGATCAAAACCGATGCCACCTACACTCACAAGATAAGATCGCTAGTGACAATATAATAAGTCTATATGCATGCTATGCAGCAAACAAACGCAACAACCAAAAGCAGCCAGCAAGCTAGACTCTGAACTACCGGTTTCTAACGCTCGCGCTGGCTAGGGTGTCCTACAGCCAAACCTGGCTCTGATACCAATCGCTGTGGCACCCCGGCTCAGAGAGACCGGAACTCCCCGTATTCCAGCCCAGAGATCAAGTCTTCTGGAATACGGCACTGCTTGGCATAGAACAAATCAGCTCTTTATTACAAATAACACGGGTACAAAGGTTCTGAAGGCACGAAGGTTACAGGGGGCACGGCAACACTTCGCCTGCTCAGATAGCTCTATGCTAGCAGCGAGACATCTTGAAGCGGAATAAATCCTAACAGCAGAGCAACGACGATGGTGATGAACTCCACTCCGCAGGTACTCTGGCTGGGACGTATCCTAGAGCGCAACCTCAGGGTCCTCGACAAACAAGCAATCACGGCATCACCTGCAATCTGGCATGACACGCCAGGTGAGTACTTTGAATGTACTCGCAAGCTCACAACAACCAAAGCAATCAAGACATACAATAGCATGGCATTTACAGGTTAATCATCAAAGATGAACACGATGCTACTAGAACAACATGAGCATGGCAACAACATGAACATGGTAACAACATGAGCATGGCAACAACATGAGCATGGCACGTACATATAATCCCTGATATGAACAGGATGGTACTAGCACTAGCATGCAAGGGGGTCGACGTTTAAGGTCTCATGGATCAACTTACTCTGCTCGGAGGTTATCTCGTAACCACCATATGTATCAATCTTTCTTACCGGCGTGATCATCACAAGATCACCTCATGATCAACCACCATCATGAATACCATCGTGATCACCTCGTGACCACATAAAGATCAACCAACTTCTTTTCTCATCGAACCGGGGTTGTTATTATTCAGATTATTATTTCTGTTGACCCATAGTGTGACCTACTACGAACTGTGTCCATGACCGAGGACGCGGCTATCGATAGATTATACACTCTGCAGAGGTTAGTACACTGTACCCACACTACGGAACTCATGGCCTCATGCTCCCATCCGGGTGGACCAACGACATTCCAACAAAACCAATCTATTGCATGACACTCTCCCGGCCACTCCGACAAACTCCCCTTTGGGCTATGTCCTGGGTTACCCCGATGCCAACTTGTGACATCCGCCACCTTTGTGGCCGCCACCGTTGTGGCCAAACAAAACATCGTCCCAAACGGGGACCTCGGATCCATACAACTCGGGTACTCAAGGCTTATGGTAGCCTACCTGATCAAGGTAGCGCGCACCCATAACCTTCCCTAGTAGGAGGCACCGGCGAGAGGCATGACAAAAGACCGCATTAGGGCCTCCCCATCTAGGCAAGTGTGGTTGCAATGGTGATCTCGATTCGGTGGCACCATGACTCAGCCAACAGATTTGTTCAAGTTCGATTAATGTCAGGTTTAACTTGAATGGTGATGAGCTGGGTCATAACAACATAATGAAATAACAATGCATATGAGCATGATATCAGTGTAACCATGGATGGGCAACATAACAATTTAACAACATAGCATCAAAATGATAACTCATTTATTCTACGGGATGCAAATGAGCATGGCATAATGACAATCATGAATATAACAAGTATTTTCATAATAAACCCTAACTATTCAAATGAGCATATCATTATCACTAGCATCAAAAAATAAATCCGAAAACTAACATGATAATAATAATACTAGCAAATAATCATTTAACTTACTAGATGCAAATGAGCAAGGCATAAGAACGAGCATGGATTCACAAGCATATAATATTCACAAAATAATTAAATGAGCAAACATTTATTTAAATATTCAAGTGAAAACCATGGTTATTGCAATGCCATCATGCAAGTGGCTATTGTGGCTTGCCTGGGGATGGAGGAACCATCGGGGAGGGGTGCGATGAACTCGCGGAAAGAATCGCTGAAGAAGTTTCCCTCCCGGCGGAGCTGTTTTAAGGGCAAAGGCAAACTGGTCATTTTCCCAGTGTGACAACCTCATTAAAATGATACCATCGGAACGGGCTCGACGAACTGAGATCGTGGGCTTTGGAATCACCTGAATCGGGGTTACGGTTGCGAAGTTACGGCCGTTCGTTCGTTAGGCAGAAAAAGAATTAAAAATTGTCCATTTCTGCTGTTAACGGACGAATGTCCGCAATTTAAGAGTTTCGGTGGCGGCTGGAGATAGAAAGCGTATTTTTGAGATTGCGCTTTCAAACAGAGAAAACATACTCTAGCTCAAAGAAACCCCAGAGTACGTCTTCGGAGTGGGAAGACGTATTCCGCAGAATACGCCTCCACTTAAGTGGCAGGCCCGGCCAGTTGAGTCTATGACTCGCGGGTCCCACCAGGCTCTCTCTCTCTCTCCTCCTACCTCTTTTCTCCTTCCTCGCAACGGGGAGAAACAGAGGGCGCTGGCCGGCAGCCCCGACGACGATTTCCGGCGACTCCGGCCACTGCTCGGGCTGTGCCGCCTACCGGTGAGCTCAGGGGAGGGAGCCGCTTCGCCTGAGCCACCTTGCGCTCACCGGAGAGCACGGAGGAGAGTAGGACGTCGGCCGCGGTGGAGGACGGCTTCGGCCGGAGTCGGGAATGGCGCTCCGGCCACCATGAGGAGGCGGCGAGCTTTGGGGAAGGGTCTAGGGTGGTGGTGGAGACTCATGGTGGTGGAATGAGGGGGAGGGGAGCTCGGCATTGAGCAAATTTTGGTGAAGCCCGACGGCGGCCAAGGCGGCCATGGGAGGGGAGGAGGAGCTCTCGAGCTCGGTCGAGTGGTCGGGGCGGCCTATGGGAGAGGGGTGAGGAGGCTTGTGAGGTCGAGAGGTCTCGGGGGTGACTTTAAATAGCCAGGACGTGGATGCTCTCGCCGGATGACGACGGGAGCTCGCGGTTGATGCTTGTGGCACGACCGCGTGCACGAGCGCACGCGCGGAGGGGGAGAGAGGTCTAGGGGAGGTGCATACGGTACTGGGATGCTACGGGGAGGAAGAAGACAAGGGCAAGGCGACGACGGCCGCGGGCATCTCGGGACGGCGTGCTCGCCGGAGAGGAAAGAAGAGAGGGGGAGGGGTCCAGAGAGCTGGCGTGAAGGCAGGAGAGCTAGGGCAACGCAGGGGACACGGTGCGGTGGCGGGAGCTCGGCGTTTGGGCAGCGGCAGAGGGCCCCGACGTCCAGAGCGCGCTTTCGGCATGCCAGACCGCGTGGTCACCGCGTGCACAGGTGCACGCGGTGCGTTCTGGCCAACCACAAGCTGTCTACCGTGTAGTCCATCCAGAGTAGGGCCTCTATGAGTTGATAGATCGAAGAGATACACTGTGGACTGATGTGAATTATCGGAGAAAGTTTGCTGTAGCCAACTTAGTCATGATGTTGTGATCAAATGGGAGGGGATAAGGAGTAACCAGGATGTCACAGAGGCTTAGGGTAGGAAGGACTATGATCCTATGGGTTTTGAGGTCATTTGGACAAGGTTTGAGTGCAGTTGCTTTACAACTGCAAAAATTGGCCAGAATCTAGATTAGGAAGTAGCACTCACATGGTTGCTTGGGTTGAGCTTAAAATTTGTGGAGCATGATCATTAGGTCATATGAAGGCACCATAAAAATTTCATCCCATTTGGATAAGTATAAATGGTACTTCCTTCACAATGATCCACACTGGACAGAAACTTGGGGGAATTTTGTGGAGAAAATGACTTGGCAAAATGATGTGAATTTTGGCATGCTCACATTATTTTGGGATATTTAGGTCCTGGATTAATTTCAGAATTTTTGAAGCAACATAAAATATAGTTGCTTCACAAGCTGAAATTCTGACCAGAAACCAAGATTTGAAGGTGTGCTCACATAGATTGTTGGATGGAGATGAAATTTGGTGGAGGGCCATGATTTTATCACATGAATGATCTCCCAAAATTTCAACTCATCTGGATAAGCCTATCTAGTACTTCCTTCACAAAGCTTCTCTCTGGACAGAAACTTTGGAATTTTTTTTGAGGAAGATTTACTAGGCAAATGAAGTTGAATTTTGGCATGTGGCAATTATTTGGATATGAGAGAGTGCCCAAAAAGTTTGAGGGCAATCAAGAAAAGATAAATAGCACTTCCTTCACAAAGTGCCATTCTGGACAGAATGGAAAATGAATATTCCAGAATTATTTTTGAACTAGGAAAGGATGTGTTTTGGCATATTGGTTGGAGATATGATCCAAAGAATTTATGAGAATTTTTTGGGATTTTTTTGGAATGGCAGAAATATAGGTTGCTTCACAACCTAAAGCAAACAGGGTTATTCCTTTAATAGAAAAAGGAATATTCCCAAGAAATAAATATTAGGGTTGGGCTAAGATGGAAATGACATGGCCTTGGGATAGATTTGAGAATGACAAGCCACTTGGAAGTGGCAGGAGAGAAGATCTTCCCAGTTTTCAAGACCACATAGCCACGGAAAAAGAACTCCAAATAAAAATTCAAAGAAATCCAAAAGAAAAAGAAAGGGCCAAAAATCAGGGTGTTACAGGGTGATAATACTTCTTATGATCTTGAAAATTTATTTAAGCCTCATGATGAATATGTTATTGATAATAATGTTTGCTATAATATTGAAAGGGGGTTTGGAAGTGTGTCAACTTTAGGTAAAAAGAATCCCACATATTCGAAGAGTGTTCAATCTTATGAAATTTTTGATAAATGTGGGTTTGGAGAGGTCATGACTTTAGTTGACGTTAATCCCACTATCTTGGAAGATTATAAAACTTTTATGCATGTGGATCGTGAAGAGAATATTTTATATGATAGCTATATTGTTGAATTTGACTATGATCCTACATGTACTTATTATGAGAGAGGAAAACATGGTTGTAGAGATTTTCATGTTACTCAATTACCTCTCTTGAAGTTCAAATTGTTAATGCTTCGTTCTTCTTCCTTTCATATGATAGATACTTTTTGTCTTCACAATTTGTTTGCCTATAAAATGCCTATGCATAGGAAGTATGTTAGACTTAAATATGTTTTTCACATGTTTCATGATGCTCTCTTCGTGTTTAAATTACTATCTTTCATGAGAGCATCATTGAAATCTCCAGCCTATCTTAATGGCTATAAAGAAAGAGCTTGTTGGGAGGCAACCCAATGAATAAAATAAAATTTTGCTTTTATCTACTGTTTTTGAGTGTTTGCATGATTATAGCTTCTGTTATGATTTTGTTTTTATGTTTTAATTAGTGTTTGTGCCAAGTAATTCCTTTGGGATGATTTGGAAGATAGTATAAGTGATGCTGTTTGGAAAACAGAAAGTTTTGCATATAGTGCTAGAATTTTCGTTCTGTACTGGAGCGTCAGAAAAATCTTAAATTTTTACACAGTATTGGTATATGAATTTCCCACGTTTTCCTAATTTTTCAGAATTTTTGGAGTTACAGAAGTATGTCTTTTAAATAGATCTTTACAGACTGTTCTGTTTTAGACAAATTCTGTTTTTGTTGCATAGTTTGCTTATTTTGATGAATCTATGGATCGTATCGGGGGGTATGAGTCATTAAGAAGTTGGAGTACAGTAGCATTATGCCAATATTAAATATGAATCAATTTATTACAGTACTTAGAGTTAAGGATTTATTTGTTATACTAACGGATATCACGAAGATTTTGTTGAGTTTTGTGTGATTGAAGTTTTCAAGTTTTGGGTGAGATCACGATAGATGAAGAAATAAGGAGTGGCAAGAGCCTAAGTTTGGGGATGCCCAAGGCACCCCAAGGTAATATTCAAGGAAGAATTAAGCGTCTAAGCTTGGGGATGCCCCGCCCCGGAAGGCATCCCTCTTTCTTCTACCAACTATCGGTAATTTTACTTGGAGCTATATTTTTATTCATCACATGATATGTGTTTTACTTGGAGCGTCGTGTATTATATGAGTCTTTAATTTGTTTGCCTTTTAGTTTGTCACAATCATCTTTGCTGGACACACCTATTTGAGAGAGCCACACGTTTATCATGATTTGTTAGAATACTCTATGTGCTTCTCTTAAATCTTTTGAGCTAGGCAGTTGCTCTAGTGCTTCACCTAAATCTTTTTGAGCACGGCGGTGGCTATATTTTGAAGAAATATTTGAACTCTCATGCTTCACTTATATTATTTTCAGAGTTGATAAGATTAAAATTTTGAAGAAATATTTGAACTCTTGTGCTTCACTTATATTATTTTGAGAGTTGATAAGATTAAATTTTGAAGAAATACTTGAACTCTCATGCTTTATAACCCACAAGTATTGGGGATCGCAACAGTTTTCGAGGGTAGAGTATTCAACCCAAATTTATTGATTCGACACAAGGGGAGCCAAAGAATATTTGCAAGTATTAGCAGTTGAGTTGTCAATTCAACCACACCTGGAGACTAAATATCTGCAGCAGAGTGATCAGTAGCACAATAGTATGATAGTTTGATAGCAATAGCAGCGATAGTAACAGTAGCAGTAACGGTAACAGCAGCAGTAGTAGCAATTGTAACAGCAGTGGCAATAGCAGTAAGTTAGCAAGAACAATATGTGAAAAGCTTGTAGGCATTGGATCGGTGATATTCGTTGGATAACATTCATCATGTAACAGTCATAACCTAGGGCGACACAGAACTAGCTCCAATTCATCAATGTAATGTAGGCATGTATTCCGTATATAGTCATACGTGCTTGCGATAAGAATTTGCATGACATCTTTTGTCCTACCCTCCCGTGGCAGCGGAGTCCATAATGAAACTAAGGGATATTAAGGCCTCCTTTTAATAGAGAACCGGAACAAAGCATTAACACTTAGTGAATACATGAACTGCTCAAACTATGGCAATCACTGGAAAGAATCCCAATTATTGTCACCTTGGGGTATGTGGATCATAACACATAGCAGGTGCATATAACTTGCAAGATCGGATCAAGAACACAAATACATTGATGAAAACATAAAGGGTTCAGATCTGGAATCATGGCACTCGGGCCCTAGTGACAAGCATTAAGCATAGCAAAGTCATGGCTACATCAATCTCAGAACATAGTGGATACTAGGGATCAAGCCCTAACAAAACTAACTCGATTACATGATAAATCTCATCCAAATCATCACCGTCCAGCAAGCCTATGAAGGAATTACTCACTCCCGGCGGTGAGCATCATGAAATTGGTGATGAAGGATGGTTGATGATGACGATGCCGGAAGATCCCCCTCTCCAGAGCCCTGAACGGGCTCCAGATCTGGCCTCCCGATGAAGAACAGGAGGTGGCGGCGGCTCCGTATCGTGAAACGCAATAAAACTTCCTCTCCTATTTTTTCTCTGGAAAACTGAATTTATAGCATTGGAATTAGGTCAGACGGAGCCACGTGGGCCCCACTAGGTACCAGGGCAGGCCTGGGGGGAGGGGATGGCGCGCCCTGGTGCCTCATGGGCACTGGGTGGCCCCCCTCCAGTAGTTCTTGATGCCAATATTTTTTATATATTCCATAAAAAATCTCCAAAAAGTTTCATCCAATTCGAAGAACTTTGATTTTCTGCAAAAAAAACAACACCATGGCAATTCTGCTGAAAACAGCGTCAGTCCGGGTTAGTTCCATTTAAATCATGCAAATTAGGGGCCAAAACAAGAGCAAAAGTGTTTGGAAAAGTAGATACGACAGAGACGTATCAACTCCCCCAAGCTTAACTCATTGCCTGTCCTCAAGCAATTCAGTTGACAAACTGAAAGTGATAAAGAAAAACTTTTACAAACTCTTTTGTTCTTGTATCTATATATATGCTTAAGTAGTGTCCAAGTTTTCAGCAAAGATTATAACTAACCATGCAAATGATAACTCTTAGAAATTATATTCACTCATATCAATGGCATAATCAACTAGCGAGCAATAATAAGATATCTCAAATGCCAACACTTTGTCAAAACAATCATGATATAATATGACAACATGGTATCTCGCTAGCCCTTTCTGAGACCGCAAAACATAAATGCAGAGCACCTCCAAAGTTCAAGCAGTGACTAAACATTGTAATTCATGGTAGAAGAGATTCAGTCATGATGCACACAACATTAACTATACACAATGCATGAGAATGACAATAGTGCTCTCAGGTCTGGTGCATGTTTGAGAAGGTGATGACTCAACAATAAAAGTAAAATAACATAAAAGTAAATAGATAGGCCCTTCGCAGAGGGAAGCATGGATTTGCAGAGGTGCTAGAGCTCGAAGCTTAAATCACAGATAAATAAAATTTTGGGAGGTATGCCTTTCCTGTCAACGTCACGACCGAGAGTTTTCAATATCTTCCATGCTAAACACAATAGCGGCGGTTCCCAAGCGGTAAAGTAAAGTTTACCCCCCCTCCACCAACAATCACAAGCCATGGCTAGCCGAATCCTCGGGTGCCCTCCATACCAACAAATTTCCGGGGGAGTTTGTTTTATTATTTTGCATTCTTAATAATGGGACTGGGCATCCCGATTACCAGCCCCTCTCGTGCAAGGACAAGTGAGTAAACACTCGTCATGAGAATAACCCGCTTAGCATGGAAGATACTGACCGTCCCTTGTCGCTCCATGAGCGGTACGGGCACACAAAACATATGTTCATTTGAATATTTAGAGGTGGCACATGCAAATTTACTTAGAGCGGCAGAGTAATACCGCATATAGGTAGATATAGTGGACTCATCTGGAATAACTTTCGCTTAAAGGTTTTTGATGCACAAGCAGTATTCCCGCTTAGTACAGGCGAAGGCTAGCAAATAGGTTGCGAAGCAACTAGCTAGAGAGCGAAAACGGTCATAACCATGCATTATGAATAATCAACATTGAATACTAGCATGAGTAGGATATAAACACCATGAACATAAATATCGTGGAGGCTATGTTGGTTTTGAATCAACTACATGCGTGAACATGTGCCAAGTCAAGCCACTTGAAACATTCAGAGGAGGATACCATATCTTCATACTACATCACAATCATTTTAATGCATGTTGACACTCAAGATAAATCATTATCCACTCCTAGCTACTTAAGCATGGCATGAGCAACTATAATCTCTAATTGTCATCATAAACATGTTCAATCATAACATGCTGAATCATGGATACTGAATTAAACATATTTACAAAAACAAAGAACAAGTTGAGTTCATACCCGCTTTCCCTTGCCACAGTCACTTCATCAAATCATCATCATTACTGCCTTTCACTTGCACGACCAAATGATATGAAAATAAAAATAGTGCAAGTGTGCCGTGGACTAAGCTGGAATCTGCAAGCATTTTATTCAAAGGAGAAGACAAGGTAATATGGGCTCTTTGTTAGATCAACAATAATGCATATGAGAGCCACTCATCATTTTCATCGTGGTCTTCTCCTTACAATGACTCAACAAAAGAAAAGAAAAGAATTTCATAGAAACACACTGAAATATTTTTGGAGTTTTTAGTTTTCTGAAAAAACAGAAAGAAGAAAACGAAAAACGAGAAAAGAAAAATATTTACACGGGAGAGCTCCCAACAAGCAAAAGAAGAAATGAGAAATCTTTTTGGGTTTTCTTTTACTACTACGAAACTGTAGCTAATTAAACTAAAAAGAAAAACCAAAAAGAAACGAGAAATGTTTTTGGATTTTCTCAAAGTTTTTCAAACACACAAGAAGAAAGCGAGAAAAGAAAACTAACATGGATTATACAATCAAAAAGTATGAACACCGACAACTGAAATGAAATGTGTGGACATGAATGTAATTTCGGTGAGAAATACGTACTCCCCCAAGCTTAGGCTTTTGCCTAGCTTGGTCTACGGCCATGGCTGTCCTGTATAATAATCGAAATGGTAGCTCATGGAGGTGTTCTGAGCCGCCTCCTCAGCCTGATGAGCAGCCTCGACAGCCGCCTTGTACTCGTGCACCTCGCTCTCATGAAGAAAGTGTCTCTGTTTGTTCTGAAAATCAAAGAGAGCAGGCGCAGGCAAAGCAACATACACAGAGTGATATTTATTAAAGACTAAGTTATATTCATAACCCTGTGCGTTGCGTTTTAAGAACCTATGTTCTCGCATTGCTTCGAAATTTAAATATTTATAGGGCAAGAGGGGATCATTAAATTTGGGCGAGACCCCTAACTTTGCAGCTAAACGGGAGGCATAAACTCCTTCATACAAATCACCACTACCCGCATTACGCTGCAGCCTACGTGCGACAATGGCCCCAAGATTATGAAGCTTCCTACCGGTCAAAGCTGTATGAATAAGACTCAAATCAGGGGCGCAAAGTGCACTACAGTCTTGCTTACCAGCAACGCATTTACCATTAAAAAGCGCGAAGTATCGAATAGCGGGAAAATGAATGCTATTAATTCTAGCCTGCGAGATTCCCCTATCTTCCCGTTACAAAGGCTATTAAGAAACAACTCATAATCAGATCTTGGTGGTTCATCTAACGAACCCCAATATGGAATTTTGCATGCATTACAGAATTCTTCTAGAGGCATATTATAAGATTTATCATAGAGGTGAAATAAAACTCTAGAAGTGTGTTGATGAAAGTCAAAGTACTGAGTGAAGGAATGCGTGATGTTGTAGTGCTGTGGTGGCTTATCTGCGATGAAGGCGGAGAGATCGGCATTGTGAATATATTGGTCAAATTCCTCCTTTATGCCAGCACCTAGCATGAACTCGTTGCACGGCCACCGACATGATTTTGCTTCGGCACCTCGCACCGAACTTGCCCTTGGTTCCTCATATGCTTGGCGTGCCGAGCTTTCACTTGATGACACTTCCGAGGACCTCCTCCTCGAAGAACTTCTCCGAAGAAAATTCATTTTCCTATGAACAAATTTCTGAAAAAAATTTAGGCCACAAAATGATATCAATAAAACTTCACAAGATTGATAGCAACTACTCATGTGGATGTCTAGAGGCTATATCAAGCAATAAAACTACTTCGAACTCAAAGAATTCAACATGCAAGCTCATTTTCTGTAGCACCAACAGTAGCTAATTATGCAAAATATAAACCACTAAAGTAAAAACTAATTGGAGCATTGGAGGAGTCACATACCAAGGAGCAATTCCCCAAAACAGTTTCGGAAATGGAGCTTCGAGCAAAGAGATCAAAAATTTCAGTGTTGTGAGCAAGAACACGAGAAAGAGAGTTACCAGGATTTTTTGCTAGAGGTAAGAGACGAACTGAGCTAAAGGGATAAGTGAGGGGGCCCCTATGGGGCCCACGAGGTACCTGGGCGCGCCAGGGGGGGTGGCGCGCCCTGGTGCCTCGTGGGCACCTGGGGCACCCCCCTAGTATGATTTTTATGCCAAAAATTCTTAAATATTCAATAAAAATTCATGTGAAAATTTCAAATCATTATGAGCACTTTTATTTCTGGGCACTTTTTTATTGCACAGATAAATCAGAAAACAGGATAAATAGGGCATTTTATTTTATTTAACTAAAAATAACAGAACATAAAAGGTGGGTACAGAAGTTTATGCATACTAAATTCATCGACCACATGCCTCTCGAAAAAGAATCCATTAATAAGGTTGATCAAGTCTTATTAACAAACTATTTCCGAGTGACATGAAACTGAAGAATTTTCGTATAACACTAGGTTACCTCAACGGGGATATGCATCTCCCCTACAATAAGAGTATCATATCTCTTTTTAACAGTAGGAAGAGGAATTTGGAAACTTCCAATAGTAATTGTCGGAGTCTTTTGAATAATATGGATACCATTTACTTGAAATTGTTTCTTCGGAAAGTGCACCATATGTTCATTACCATTGATATGAAAAGTGACCTTGCTTTTGTTGCAATCAATAACAGCCCCTGCAGTATTCAAGAAGGGTCTACCAAGGATAATTGACATGTTGTCATCCTCGGGCATATCAAGTATAACAAAGTCTGTTAGAATAGTAACATTTGCAACTACAGCGGGCACATCCTCACAAACACCGATAGGTATGGCAGTTGATTTCTCAGCCATTTGCAATGATATTTCGGTGGGAGTGAGTATATTCAAATCAAGTCTTTTGTATAAAGAGAAAGTCATAACACTAACACCTGCTCCTAAATCACACAAAGCAGTTTTGACATAATTTCTTTTAATGGAGCATGGTATAGTTGGTATTCCTGGATCTCCTAGTTTCTTAGGTACTCCATCCTTAAAATAATAATTTGCGAGCATGGTAGAAATTTCAGCTTCAGGTATCTTTCTTTTATTTGTGACAATGTCTTTCATATATTTAGCATAAGGAGGCATCTTTATAATATCAGTCAAATGAGTACGCAAAAAGACTGGCCTAAGCATTTCAGCAAAGCGTTCAAATTCTTCCTCATCTTTTTTCTTAGATGGTTTAGGAGGAAAGGGCATGGGTTTTTGGACCCATGGTTCTCTTTCTTTACCATGCTTTCTAGCAATGAAGTCCTTTTTATCATAACGTTTATTTTTGGTAGGCGACTTATCAAGATCAACAGCAGGTTCTATTTCAATATCATTATCAGGTTCTTTATCATCATATGGTTGGGTATCCGCATGAGCATCAACATTATTATTATCATCAAGTGGTTGTTCATTACCAGATTGTGTTTCAGCATCAGAAATAGAAATATCATTACTATCCTCCAAGGGTTTTACTACCTCGGGTTCACTAGAAGTATGCAAAGTCCTATCATTTTTCTTTTTCTTTTTCTTTTTAGATGGACTAGGTGCATTATCATTAATTCTTTGAGAGTCTTGTTCAATTCTTTTTGGGTGACCTTCAGGATAAAGTGGCTCATGAGTCATTCTACCTCCTCTAGTCATTACTCTAACAGCATGATCATTCATATTGTTGTTCATTTCATTAAGAAATTCACTTTGAGATTTAGCAACTTGTTCTAATTGAGTTTGAACCATAGATGCATGTTTGCTTACACCTTTAACATCATTAGCAATTCTAAATAAAAAGTCACTCAAGCGATGAATCATATAGGAATTTCGTTTCAATTGTTTCATAACATTTGCATTGAAGTGATCTTGCTTAATAATATAATTGTCAAATTCATACAAGCATTGACTAGGAGGTTTGTTATAAGGAATATCACTTTCATGAAATTTTATAAGAGAATTTACCTCTACTACCTGTGTCGGTGCATCGAGACCATGTATTTGTTCAATAGGTGGTAAATTCTTAACATCCTCAGCTTTAATACCTTTTTCTTTCTGGCATTTCTTTGCTTCTTGCATATCTTCAGGACTGAGATATAAAATACCCCTCTTCTTCGGAGTGGGTTTAGGCGGTGGCTCAGGAAGTGTCCAGTCATTATCATTCTTCAATATATTATTCAATAATTCCTCAGCTTGTGCAATAGTCCTTTCCCTGAAAACACAACTCGCGCAACTATCTAGGTAATCCCTAGAAGCATCAGTTAGTCGATTATAGAAGATATCAAGTATTTCATTCTTCTTGAGAGGATGATCAGGCAAAGCATTAAGTAATTGGAGAAGCCTCCCCCAAGCTTGTGGGAGACTCTCTTCTTTAATTTGCGCAAAGTTAAATATTTCCTGTAAAGCAGCTTGTTTCTTATGGGCAGGAAAATATTTTTCAGAGAAGTAATAGATCATATCCTGGGGGCTATGCACACATCCAGGAGCAAGAGTGTTATACCAATCTTTAGCATCACCCTTTAATGAGAAAGGAAACAACTTAAGAATATAATAGTGGCGAATTTGTTCCTCGTGAGTAAATAGGGTGGCTATATCATTTAATTTAGTGAGATGTGCCACAACGGTTTCAGTTTCATATCCATGGAAAGGATCAGATTCTACCAACTTAATCAACTCAGGATCGACAGAGAATTCATAATCATTATCAGTAACAAATGTGGGAGAGTTTGCAAAATTAGGATCATATTTCATTTTCTCCCTCATAGATTTCGCTTTCATATCAGCAATCAACTTTATAACTTCATATCTATTATTGCAAGCAAGAATGGCCCTAGTGGTCTCCCTATCAAAACATTATTCATCAGGTGTTTCAACTCTAGTAGGAGAGCTAGGCATAATAGGTGAATCATCATTCTTAGGAGTTTCAACATTTTCAATTTCTTTGGCTTGAGCAATTTGTTCAGTAAGAAATTCACCAAGTGGCACAACATTCTCAAGCATAGTACTAGCATCATCATGAGTATCATTTATAGCAGAAGTGGTATCATCAATAACTTGCGACATATCAGAATTAATAGCATGTGGTGGTGTTGCAAGTTTACTCAAAACAGAAGGTGAATCAAGTGCAGCGCTAGATGGCAGTTCCTTACCTCCCCTCGTCTTAGAGGGAACGATCTTGGTTCTAGTGTCTTTCAGATTTTTCATAGTGATCAACAGATATAAATCCCAAGTGACTCAACAAATATTGCTATGCTCCCCGGCAACGGCGGCAGAAAAATGTCTTGACAACCCACAAGTATAGGGGATCGCAACAGTTTTCGAGGGTAGAGTATTGAACCCAAATTTATTGATTCGACACAAGGGGAGCCAAAGAATATTCGCAAGTATTAGCAGTTGAGTTGTCAATTCAACCACACCTGGAGACTAAATATTTGTAGTAGAGTGATCAGTAGCACAGTAGTATGATAATTTGATAGCAATAGTAGCGATAGTAACAGTAGCAGTAATGGTAACAGCAACAGTAGTAGCAATTGTAACAGCAGTGGCAACAACAGTAACTTAGCAAGAACAAGATGTGAAAAGCTCATAGGCATTGGATCGGTGATATTCGTTGGATAACATTCATCATGTAACAGTCATAACCTAGGGCGACACAGAACTAGCTCCAATTCATCAATGTAATGTAGGCATGTATTCCATATATAGTCATACGTGCTTGCGATAAGAACTTGCATGACATCTTTTGTCCTACCCTCCCGTGGCAGCGGGGTCCATAAGGAAACTAAGGGATATTAAGGACTCCTTTTAATAGAGAACCGGAACAAAGCATTAACACCTAGTGAATACATGAACTCCTCAAACTATGGCAATCACCGGAAAGAATCCCAATTATTGTCACCTTGGGGTATGCGGATCATAACAAATAGCAGGTGCATATAACTTGCAAGATCGGATCAAGAACACAAATACATTGATGAAAACATAAAGGGTTCAGATCTGGAATCATGGCACTCGGGCCCTAGTGACAAGCATTAAGCATAGCAAAGTCATAGCAACATCAATCTCAGAACATAGTGGATACTAGGGATCAAGCCCTAACAAAACTAACTCGATTACATGATAAATCTCATCCAAATCATCACCGTCCAGCAAGCCTATGAAGGAATTACTCACTCCCGGCGGTGAGCATCATGAAATTGGTGATGAAGGATGGTTGATGATGATGATGCCGGAAGATCCCCCTCTCCGGAGCCCTGAACGGACTCCAGATCTGGCCTCCCGATGAAGAACAGGAGGTGGCGGCGGCTCCGTATTGTGAAACGCAATAAAACTTCCTCTCCTATTTTTTTCTCTGGAAAACTGAATTTATAGCATTGGAATTAGGTCAGACGGAGCCACATGGGCCCCACGAGGTACCAGGGCACGCCTGGGGGGGTTGGCGCACCCTGGTGCCTCGTGGGCACTAGGTGGCCCCCTCCAGTAGTTCTTGATGCAAATATTTTTTTTATATTCTATAACAAATCTCCAAAAAGTTTCATCCAATTCTAAGAACTTTGATTTTCTGCACAAAAACAACACATGGCAATTCTGCTGAAAACAGCGTCAGTCCGGGTTAATTCCATTCAAATCATGCAAATTAGGGGCCAAAACAAGAGCAAAAGTGTTTGGAAAAGTAGATATGACGGAGACGTATCAATGCTTCACTTATATCTTTTTGAGAGTTGATAATAGTAATGGTAATTTGCACAAGATATGAATTTGGTCCCAAAGTGATGAATATTCAAGAGGGATATAATAAAAACTTTCATGAAAGATCATTGGATATGATAAGTTTGATTCCTTGCAATAGTTTTGCGATATGGAGATGATAATATGTGAGTCATGTTAGTGAGTAATTGTGATTTAGTAAGAATATTGGTGTTAAGGTTTGTGATTCCCTATGCGTGCACATAAAGTCAATAGTTATGCAACGAAATTATATCCTACTTATGGTGCATTATTCGGTGTTAGTTATGTTCAATGCATGTTTATGACCGTTTTCGCTTTTTGGTTGGTCGCTTCTCAATCTATTTGCTAGACTTCATTTGTACTAAGCAGGAATACTGCTTGTGCATCCAACTCCTTAAACCCAAGTTGTGCCAAATGAGTCCACCATACCTACCTATATGCGGTATTTCCATGCCGTTCCAAGTAAATTTGCATGTGCCAACTCTAATTTTTCAAAATAATTTTCTGTTTTGTGTGCCCGTACCGCTCATGAAGCGGCAGGGGGTGGCCAATATTTTCCATGCTAGGTGTGTTATTCTCACGATGAGTGTTTATTCACTTGTCATTGCACGAGAGAGTGGCAGGTAATAGGGATGCCCAGTCCCGAAATGAAAAGATAATAATATGATGATAATAATAAATTCCTTGGAAAGTGTTGGTATGGAGGGCACCCGTGGATACGGCTAGCCATGGATTGTGAAAGAATGGTGGAAAGGAAATAAACTTTATTTTCTGTTTGGGAACCGTGTATAATGTGTCTAGCATGGAAGATATTGGGAATTCTTGGTCGTTTTCGTTGACAGGAAAAGCATGCCTCTCAAAATAATTTTATCTCTCTAATTTAAGCCTTGAGCTCTGGCACATCTGCAAATCTCTGCTTCCCTCTGCGAAGGGCCTATCTATTTACTTTTATGCAATTTTTATTTTTATTTTGAGTCTCCATCTTCTCTTACAAAGCACCAACTAGAGAGCACTATTGTCATACTTGTGCATTGTGTGTAGCTAATGTTGAGTGTGTTTCATGAATGGATCAATGATTGAGCATAATGGGCTAGGGATAACTTTCTTTAGCATTGATATTTTGAAAGACATGGTTGCCTGTTAGTATGCTTGAGTATTTATGTCTTCATGTCAAACTATAGACTATTGCTTTGAATCATTCAAGTCCAAATGTCCATGCTACAAAAGAAAAGAGTATATGATGAATATGATAGGTAGCATTCCACATCAAAAAATCTGTTTTTATCATTTACCTACTTGAGGACGAGCAGGAATTAAGCTTGGGGATGCTTGATACGTCTCCAACGTATCTATAATTTTTGATTGTTCCATGCTATTATAGTATCAATCTTGGATGTTTTATATACATTTACAAGCAATTATATATCATTTTTTGGGACTAACCTATTAACTTAGTGCCTAGTGCCAGTTGCTGTTTTTTGCCTGTTTTTGGTTTTCCAGAATATCAGTACCAAACGAAGTCCAGATGCCATGAAACTTTTTGGAGATTTTTTTCTGGACATAAGAGACACTAGAAGCTTTGGGAGAGGGCCAGAAGACAGAGGAGGTGGCCACGAGCCACCAGGGCGCGCCCCAGGGGAGTGGCGCGCCCTGGTGCCTCGTGGGCCCACCTCTACTCCATTTGACCTAATTCCACCTCTATAAATTTTCTAAAATCGGGAAACCAACAAAGGAGCCCATGAAATACTTTTTCCGCCGCCACAAGTTCCTGTTCTCGAGATATCCCATCTGGAGGCCTTTTCCGGCACTCTGCCAGAGGGGGATTCGATCACGGAGGGGCTCTCCATCAACCTTGCTGCCCTTCCGATGATGCGTGAGTAGTTTACCACAGACCTTCGGGTCCATAGTTAGTAGCTAGATGGCTTCTTCTCTCTTTTTGATCTTCAATACATTGTTCTCCTCGATGTTCTTGGAGTTCTATCCGATGTAATCACTTTTTGCGGTGTGTTTGTTGGGATCCGATCCAATGAATTGTGAGTTTATGATCAGATTATCCATGAATATTATTTATGTTTTCTCTAAACTCTTTTATGCATGATTGTTATAGATTCATATTTCTCTCTGATCTATTAATTTGGTTTGGCCAACTAGATTGATTTATCTTGCAATGGGAGAGGTGCTTTGTAATGGGTTCGATCTTGCGGTGCTCAATCCCAATGACAGAAAGGGACATGACATGTAGGTATCGTTACTATTAAGGGTAAAAAGATGGGTTTATTCATGCGTGAGTTTACTTTGTCTACATCATGTCATCTTGCTTAAGGCGTTACACCGTTCTTTATGAACTTAATACTCTAGATGCATGCTGGATAGCGGTCGATGTGTGGAGTAATAGTAGTAGATGCAGAATCGTTTCGGTCTACTTGTCTCAGACGTGATGCCTATATACATGATCATTGCCTTGGATATTGTCATGATTATTTGCTTTTCTATCAATTGCCCAACAGTAATTTGTTCACCCACCGTTTGCAATTTTCAAAAGAGAAGCCTCTAGTGAAAACTATGGCCCACGGGTCTACCTTTATCATATATTGAAAATCCTAAAAATACCTTGCTGCAATTTTACTTTATTTATTTTATTTTGTATTTTTGTTCGATCTATCTATCTATTTATCTATCACCATACAATTTAATCTTGCAATTAACCGCCAAGGGATTGACAACCCCTTGTTCGCGTTGGGTGCGAGGATTTGTTGTTTTGTGTGCAGGTATTGCTAACGAGTTGTTGTGTGATTCTCCTACTGGATTGATAACCTTGGTTTCATAACTGAGGGAAATACTTATCTGTACTGTACTGCATCATCCCCTCCTCTTTGGGGAAATCCCAACGCAGCTCACAAGTAGCAGGGGCCATAGTTTTCACTAGAGGCTTCTCTGTTGAGCACATAAACATACGGTGGGTAAACAAATTACTGTTGGGCAATTGATAGAAAAGCAAATAATTATGATGGATTCATGGCAATGATCATGTATATAGGCATCACGTCCGAGACAAGTAGACCGACTCCTGCCTTCATCTACTACTATTACTCCACTCATCGACCGCTATCCAGCATGCATCTAGAGTATTAAGTTAATAAAAATAGAGTAATGCCTTAAGCAAGATGACATGATGTAGAGAAGCAAATTCAAGCAATATGAATAAACCCCATCTTTTTATCCTTAATGGCAACAATACAAATACGTGTCATGTCCCCTTCTGTCACTGGGATTGAGCACCGCAAGATTGAACCCATCACAAAGCACCTCTCCCATTGCAAGATAAATCAATCTAGTAGGCCAAACCAAATCGATAGATCAGAGAGAAATACAAAGCTATAACAATCATGCATAAAAGAGTTCAGAGAAGACTCAAATATTTCTCATGAATAATCTGATCACAAACTCACAATTCATCGGATCCCAACAAACACACCGCAAAAGAAGATTACATCGGATAGAACTCCAAGAACATCAAGGAGAACATTGTATTGAAGATCAAAGAGAGAGAAGAAGCCATCTAGCTACTAGCTATGGACCCGTAGGTCTGTGGTAAACTACTCATACATCATCGGAAGGGCAGCAAGGTTGATGTAGAAGCCCTCCGTGATCGATTCCCCCTCCGACAGAGTACCGGAAAAGGCCTCCAGATGGGATCGCGGAAGAACAGAGGCTTGCGGCGGCGGAAAGGTTTTCTCTTCTGGCTCTCTGGGGGTTTCCCAATATTTGTGAATTTATAGAAGTGGAATTAGGTCAAACGGAGTCACGTGGGCCCCACAAGGCAACATGGCATGCCCCCCAGGGCGCGCCCTGTTGCCTTGTGAAGCCTCCGTGAGGCTTCTGGCCTCCTCCCAAAGTTTCCAAGGTTTCTTTTGTTCAGAAAAAAATCTCCAAAAAGTTTCGTGGCATTTGGACTTCATTTGGTACTGTTTCTCTGAAAAGCCAAAAACAAGCAGAAAACAACAACTGGCACTGGGCACTAGGTTAATAGGTTAGTCCCAAAAATGATATATAATTGCATACAATTGCATATAAAAACATCCAAGATTGATACTATAATAGCATGGAACAATAAAAAATTATAGATACGTTGGAGACGTATGAAGCATCCCCAAGCTTAATTCCTGCTCGTCCTCGAGTAGGTAAATGATAAAAACATAATTTTTGATGTGGAATGCTACCTATCATGTTTCATCATGTAATCTCTCTCTTACGGTATGAATAATAAGATCCAAATGATTCAAAGCAATAGTCTATAATTTGATATAAAGACATCAATACTCAGGTATACTAATAAACAATCATGCCTTTCAAAATAAAAATGCTAAAGAACATTATCCCTACAAAATCATATAATCCAGTCATGCTCCATCTTCTTCACACAAAATATTTATCATGCACTACCCCGATGACAAGCCGAGCAATTGGTTCATACTTTTTAACGCGCTTCAGCTTTTTCCAACTCCCACTCAATACATGAGCGCAAGCCATGGATATAGCACTATGGGTGGAATAGAGTATGGTGGTAGAGATAAATAAGGAGAAGTCAAAAATGGAGAAAGTCTCACATCAACGAGGCTAATCAACGGGCTATGGAGATGCCCATTAATTGATGTCAATGCGAGGGGTAGGGATTGCCATGCAACGGATGCACTAAGAGCTATAAGTGTATGAAAGCTCAACATGAAAACTAAGTGGGTGTGCATCCAACTTGCTTGCTCATGAAGACCTCGGGCATTTGAGGAAGCCCGTCATCGGAATATACAAGCCAAGTTCTATAATGAAAAATTCCCGCTAGTATATGAAAGTGACAAAATAGGAGACTCTCTATATGAAAAGCATGGTGCTACTCTGAAGCACAAGTGTGGAAAAGGATAGTAACATTGCCCCTTCTCTCTTTTTCTCTCATTTTTTTTCATGGATCTTTTTCACCTCCTCTTTTTTTAGAATGATCTCATGGACCTCATCCCCACTTTTTCGAGGACTCATCAGTCTCCATCATTCTTTCCTCACTGGGACAATGCTCTAATAATGATGATCATCACACCTCTATTTACTTACAACTAAACATTACAACTCGATACTAGAACAAAAATATGACTCTATATGAATGCCTCTGGCAGTGTACCAGGATGTGCAATGATGCCAACGTAACATGTATAACAATGATGAACGGTGGCTGAGCCAGAAATACTATGTCAGCTATATGATCATGCAAAGCAATATGACAATGATGATGTATGTCATAAAAACGGAACGATGGAAGTTGCATGGCAATATATCTCGGAATGGCTATGAAAATGCCATGATAGGTAGGTATGGTGGTTGTTTTGAGGAAGATATAAGGAGGCTTTTGTGTGATAGAGCATATCATATCACAGGGTTTGGATGCACCGGCGAAGTTTGCACCAACTCTCGATGTGAGAAAGGGCAATGCACGGTACCGAAGAGGCTAGCAAATTGCGGAAGGGTGAAAGTGCGTATAATCCATGGACTCACATTAGTCATAAAGAACTCACTTAATTATTGCGAAAGTTTATTAGCCCTCAAAGCAAAGTACTACTATGCATGCCCCGAGAGGGATAGATTGGTAGGACAAGGACCATCGCTCGTCGTCGACCGCCACTCATAAGGTAGACAATCAATAATAAATCATGCTCCAACTTCTTAGCATAACGACAGATCATACGTGCATGCTTCGGGAATCACAAACCTTAACACAATTATTCTTACTAAACCACAATTATCTACTAATACCTCCCCCATGTTACCATCTTAATATCGCAAAACTATTGCAAGGAATCAAATTTATCATATTCACTTATCTACATGAAAGTTTTTATTATATCCCTCTTGAATACCTATCATATCAGGACCAAATTCATAACCCGTGCAAATTACCATTGCTATCATAAGACTCTCAAAAAGATATAAGTGAAGCATGAGAGTGCAACTGTTTCTTTAAAATATAACCACCGCCGTGCTCTAACAGATATAAGTGAAGCACTAGAGCAACTGCCTACCTCAAAAGATATAAGTGAAGCACACAGATTATTCTAACAAATCACGAATAATGTGTGTCCCTCTCAAAAAGGTGTGTTCAGCAAAGATGATTGTGACAAACTAAAAAGGAAACAAACTTTTTCACAAGACGCTCCAAGTAAAACACATATCATGTGATGAATAAAAATATAGCTCCAAGTGAGTTACCGATAGATTGTAGACGAAAGAGGGGATGCCTTCGGGGCATCCCCAAGCTTAGACGCTTGAGTATTGCTTGAATATTACCTTGGGGTGCGTGGGGCATCCCCAAGCTTAGGCTCTTGCCGCTCCTTATTCCTTTATCCATCGTAGTCTCACCCAAAACTTGAAAACTTCAGCACACAAAACTCAACAGAAACCTCGTGAGATCCGTTAGTATAACAAATAAATCTTTAACTTTAGGTACTGTTGTAAATTGATTCATATTTAATATTAGCATAATGCTACTGTACTCCAACTTCTCCATGACTCATACCCCCCGATACGATCCATAGATTCATCAAAATAAGCAAACTATGCAACAAAAACAGAATCTGTCTAAAACAGAACAGTCTGTAAAGATCTATTTAGAAGCTATACTTCTGTAACTCCAAAAATTCTGTAAAATTAGGAAACGTCAAAAATTCATATACCAATACTGTGTAAAAAATTCAGATTTTTCTTACGCTACAGTACAGAATTAAAAATCCAGCACTGGACGCAAAACTTTCTGTTTTCCAAACAGCATCAATTATACTAGCATCAACATCATCCCAAAAGCATTACTTGGCACAAACACTAATTAAAACATAAAAATACAATCATAACAGAAGCTATAATTGTGCAAACACTCAAAAACAGAAGGTAAAAGCAAAATTTTATTTTATTCATTGGGTTGCCTCCCAACAAGAGCTATTGTTTTATGCCCCTAGCTAGGCATAATGCATAGTCTCAAGTGTTGTCATCCTTCAAGTTAATGTCATAAGTGGCCCTCATAATAGATTCATAAGGTGCTTTAATTCTCGTTTTAGGGAAGTGTTCCATCCATTTCTTTAGTGGAAATTGAAATCTTATATTACCTTCTTTCATATCAATAATAGCACCAATAGTTCGAAGAAAAGCCCTACCAAGTATTATGGGGCAAGAAGGATTGCATTCAATGTCAAGAACAGTAAAGTCCACGGGCACATAATTTCTATTTGCAAGAATAATAACATAATTTATTCTACCCAATGGCTTTTTAATAGTGGAATCCGCAAGATGCAAATTAAGGGAACAAGGATCCATGTCGGTGAGACCTAGCACATCACACAAAGACTGTGGTATAGTGGAAACGCTAGCACCAAGATCACAAAGAGCATTACATTCATAACCTTTAATTTTTACTTTAATAGTAGGCTCCCATTCATCTTGTAATTTTCTAGGAATTGATACTTCCAACTCAAGCTTTTCTTCATGTGCTTTCATCATGGCTTCTATGATATGTTTAGTGAAAGCCTTATTTTGTTCATATGCATTTGGTGAATTAATCATGGATTGCAACAAGGAAATACACTCAATTAAAGAACAACTATCATAATTAAAGTCCTTGTAATCCAAAGTAGTGGGTGCATTACTATTTAAAGTTTTGACCTCTCCAAACCCACTTTTTTTATTTTTATGATCAAGATTATCACCCTCCAAGCAAGTGGGACTCCTTCTATCTAAAGTTGACTCTTCTCTAGTCCCTTTTTCATCAATTTTTATGTTACTAAATAATGATTCAATAGGGGTGACACCAATCATTCTAATATCTTCATCATTACTACGATAGAAACCGGGTGGAATCGCTTTTTCTAGAAATTCTCGCTTAGCTCTCAACCTAGCGGTCCTTTTTTTACTTTCATTAATGGAGACATAGATAGCTTTAATAGACACATTTATATCATGCTTGGATGGCAGAATTTTAGTTTTGAGATTTTCCACATCATGAGCAATTCTATCCATGTTCCTAGCCAATTCATCAACTCTATTCAATTTTTCTTCTATCATAGTATTAAAATTCTTTTCTGAACTAATAAATTATTTAATATTACTTTCAAGATCAGAGGGCATCCTATTATTATTATTATAAGAATTACCATAAGGATTGCCATAATTATTAGATGAATTTCCAGGAAACGGTCTAGGGTTGAAATTACCCCTATAAGCATTGTTGTTGAAATTATTTCTAGAGGCAAAATTCACATCAATAGCATCATTATTTTGCTCAATCAAAGTAGACAATGGCACATCATTAGGATAAATATGAGCATTTTTACTAGCAACCAATTTCAATAGTGCATCCATCTTATCACTCAAAGTATTAATTTCTTCAACAGAGTTTACCTTCTTACCAGTTGGAGTTCGTTCAGTGTGCCATTGAGAATAATTTGCCATAATATTATCAAGAAGTTTTGTAGCTTATCCCAATGTAATTTCCATAAAAGTGCCACCTGCGGCAAAGTCTAGCAAATTTCTAGAGACAAAGTTTAGTCCCGCATAATTTTTTTGAATGATCATCCATAAATTCAAACCATGAGTAGGACAATTTCTTATCATTAATTTCATTCTCTCCCAAGATTGTGCAACATGTTCATGCTCAAGTTGCTTAAAATTCATAATTTGATTTCTTAAAGAAATAATCTTAGCGGGAGGAAAGTACTTGGTAATAAAAGCATCCTTACACTTATCCCAAGAATCAATACTATTTCTAGGCAAGGATGAAAACCAAGTTTTAGCACGGTCTCGTAGTGAGAACGGAAATAATTTTAATTTGACAATATCATTATCCACATCTTTCTTCTTTTGCATATCACAAAGTTCAACGAAAGTATTTAGATGGGATCCAGCATCTTCATTAGGACTACCAGAAAATTGTTCTTTCATAACAAGATTAAGCAAGGCAACATTAATGTCACATGACTCCGCACTAGTGGCAGGAGGAGCAATAGGAGTACTAAGAAAATCATTATTATTAGTATTGGAAAAGTCACACAATTTTGTATTTTCTTGAGACATCATGACAAAGCAAGCAAACTAGCAAACAAGCAAATAATTTTTTTTGTGTTTTTGTAAAAAAAAAATTTAGAAGTGGGGGAGATGAAAACGAGAGGCAAATGCAAATGAAAGGTAAATAAAGTAAATGCAAGTGAATGATAATTTGTGCGAAGGTACTTGGTAATTTTGATGATGTCTCCCCGGCAACGGCGCTAGAAATTCTTCCTGCTACTTGTAGTCTACGTTGGTATTTCCCCGAAGAGGAGAGGATGATGCAGTATAGTGGAGATAATTATTTCCCTCAGTTAAGAACCAAGGTTATCAATCCAGTAGGAGAACCAAGCAAAATTTCGTTAAGCGCACCTGCACACACAAGAGCAAATGCTTGCACCCAACGCAAATAAGAGGGTTGTAAATCCTCTTAGCAGTTATTTGCAAGGATTCGATCTTATCGAGGTAAATAGATAAACTAAAATACTAATTAAAATAAAAGTAAATAAATTGCAGCAAGGTATTTTTAGGTTTTTTACATGATAAAGATAGACCCGGGGGCCATAGTTTTCACTAGAGGCTTCTCTCTTGAGCACATAACAATACGGTGGGTAAACAAATTACTGTTGGGCAATTGATAGAAAAGCAAATAATTATGACGGATTCATGGCAATGATCATGTATATAGGCATCACGTCCGAGACAAGTAGACCGACTCCTGCCTGTATTTACTACTATTACTGCACTCATCGACCGCTATCCAGCATGCATCTAGAGTATTAAGTTAATAAAAATAGAGTAATGCCTTAAGCAAGATGACATGATGTAGAGAAGCAATTTCAAGCAATATGAATAAACCCCATCTTTTTATCCTTAATGGCAACAATACAAATACGTGTCATGTCCCCTTCTGTCACTAGGATTGAGCACTGCAAGATTGAACCCATCACAAAGCACCTCTCCCATTGCAAGATAAATCAATCTAGTAGGCCAAACCAAATCGATAGATCGGAGAGAAATACAAAGCTATAACAATCATGCATAAAAGAGTTCAGAGAAGACTCAAATATTTCTCATGAATAATCTGATCATAAACGTACAATTCATCGGATCCCAACAAACACACCGCAAAAGAAGATTACATTGGATAGAACTCCAAGAACATCAAGGAGAACATTGTATTGAAGATCAAAGAGAGAGAAGAAGCCATCTAGCTACTAGCTATGGACCCGTAGGTCTGTGGTAAACTACTCACACATCATCGGAAGGGCAGCAAGGTTGATGTAGAAGCCCTCCGTGATCGATTCCCCCTCCGGCAGAGTACCGGAAAAGGCCTCCAGATGGGATCGCGGAAGAACAGAGGCTTGCGGCGGCGGAAAGGTTTTCTCTTCTGGCTCTCTGGGGGTTTCCCAACATTTGTGAATTTATAGAAGTGGAATTAGGTCAAACGGAGTCACGTGGGCCCCACAAGGCAACACGACGCGCCCCCCCTGGGGCGCGCCCTATTGCCTTGTGAAGCCTCCGTGAGGCTTCTGGCCTCCTCCCGAAGCTTCCAAGGTTTCTTTTGTCCAGAAAAAAATCTCCAAAAAGTTTCGTGGCATTTGGACTTCATTTGGTACTGTTTCTCTGAAAAACCAAAAACAAGTAGAAAACAGCAACTGGCACTGGGCACCGGGTTAATACGTTAGTCCCAAAAGTGATATATAATTGCATACAATTGCATATAAAAACATCCAAGATTGATACTATAATAGCATGGAGCAATAAAAAATTATAGATACGTTGGAGATGTCTTAGCCTCCCACGGATTGATAAACCTTAGGTCATCCACTTGAGGGAAAATTGCTACTATCCTACAAAACTCTGCACTTGGAGGCCCAACAACGTCTACAAGAATAAAAGTTGCGTAGTAGACATCAGTCCGGAAGTCCACCAAGGGATCCACCACGTCCCTAGGGCTAGCATGGGCTGAGGGGAGGTGCCCTGGCCTTATTGGGCCAGGCGCACCAGCCCTCAAAGGCCCATGCACCTAGGGAGAAGGAAGGAGTCCCGAAGGGACAAGGGGGAGAGTTGGACTAGGAGTCCAACTCCTCTCCCTTGGCCGCCGGCCCTAGAGGGAGGAGGGACTGGACTCCTAGCCCCTCCACGTATATAAATAGGGAGGAGGGGGAGCACCAAAGGGCACACAAAATCCCGGGCCGCCTCTCTCTCCCGTTACTCCACCACCTCGTCCCGACGACGCTTAGCGAAGCGCTGCTGGAACTCCATCACCACCACGCCGTCGTGCTGGTTGTGATCCCATCTACTTCTCCTCTCCTACTTGCTGGATCAGGAAGGAGGAGACGTCACCAAGCCGCATGTGTGCTAAACTTGGAGGTGCCGTCCGTTCGGCACTAGATCGGTTGGATCGTGATTGGATCGCGAAGAGTACGACTACATCAATCGTGTTATATACGCTTCCGCTTTCGGTCTATGAGGGTATGTAGACACACTCCCCTCTCGTTGCTATGCATCTCCTAGATTAGATCTTGGGTGTTCGTAGGAATTTTTTTGATTTTCATGCAACGCCCATCATATATATGTCCTCCTCTCATGGCACAACCCTAGGCTGCAAGGGGCATGCAGGTAGCCCCTTTATTGGCCCTTATTACCCGTGACTCCATCGTCTTGCGAAACTTCACGACATTTTTTATTTTTATTTTTTGGTCACTAAAAAAACGATTTCTTAAAATGTAAAAAAACAACATAAAGTAGCAACTCGCCTTACGTACTGAATTAGTCCAAAAAATGATAAAATTTGGTGCCATAACTACGCAGGTACGATATAAAGTTGCATGAAAAATAAATAAAAAGGTACATTTAAGACATATCAAACCCCACAGTCGGCCTCATGATGACCCTGTGGCAGTCTGACATTCGAGGAGGCGAGTCTCCTCGTGTTACCCACCTTGACCAATACGATGGTGATGCGCTTCATAGTGTGCCAATGTATGATGTGGACCTCAGTTGCCCGGTGCCGAGACTGTGGCCCGTGAAGAGGGCATATCTTTGTCATTGGCTAGTAGAGGGGGGGGGGGGGGGGGGGCGTTGTTAGCTTGAAGCTCGAGCTCGTCTTGCATTTGGGCGGGATGTTGGGATGGCTTCCATCGGGTATGTCTTTTGCCATCTCGATCAAGCTCTGCGGAGGCGAGGCACTTGGGATTCGGGGTAACGGCGGGGTGACTCTCATGCAGGTGGAGGCAGCCCATGTCGTCGACCACGAATTCTAGGGCATAGAAGCGAAATACCTACCCTTTTTGAATGAGGGTAGGGAAGATATTGTCCTAGACCGTGTTGGGTATGAGGCGGAGGGGCCCAAGGAAGAGGTGTTGACCTAACACTACTACAGAACCAAATAGTACTAACCTATCATCATTGACCGACTAGTGACCAAGTGCGAGTGATGAGCATTAGCACTGATCGACCCACAGAGACACTGTCGGAGCATAAACCCAGACACTGGGGATCAAGGATACCCTATACTTTTGTTTTGGGTGAGGGGCTAAAACGTTCTGAATTCTGTAAGTAAGCGAAACAGAATACACAAGGATTTTTGTCCAGGCTTAGGCCACCATTAATAGTGTAAAACCCTACGCATGTTCTTGATTGCTACAAAAATGGCATGTTACAAGTGCTGCAGTGTTACAATGCAGTACTCGGGGTGTCCACATCGGCCGGTTTAGCACGTGTGAACGGATACACGAGAAAGTAGGCGCCCTCCCTGTGTATTTACAATTTGTCTTCGGTCTTCACAGACGATAAGCATGTGATGCAGCTTTTCAGATAGTCGAGTGCTTCTGGAAGCCATCTAGGACCGTGTGTCTCTCCTATCATCGTCCTCGATGTGACACCAGGCGCCGCTTCCCTTAGTCAAAATGGAGGTTCAGCCCTATCGCGCTCACTTGACCGATAAGGTATGTTCCATATCGTACCGAGGCGCTCGAACCGCCTGTAAATTGTGATGATGGGGGGCCTACAATACATAAAACCAAGGAAGGCTATGCACTATAGCCTTTACCAACATTAAATGTGCGGTAGTGGACGTGGCCTCGCAATCATGGTGAGGATCATTTGCATGTAGGACACGTGTGCTGGAGGCCTGTGCTCGGGGCACTGAGCATCACCGCTAAACATCACTGCAAATAATTTTGAGCTTGATTTGGACAAACGAAGACTTACCAGATTGTAAATCTTCACAAAGATCTGCATGCAATTATGAATTTGTCTCCTTCTAGATGTCTAGCGTAGAATACTTTCATCGAAATTTCATTTGTGTCGACGAGGTTTCATTGGTTTGGACCATCTGTCGGTAGGTTCAGGGTACCCCGGTTTCTGAAATGCCGACAATAGCCCCCGAGCCCGCTGTAGCACCTCAAAATTTTAATCCATGTTTTTACCAAATAAAATTTTGATTTATATTATGTCTTTTAATAATTTCAGAGTCTCTTCTGTTTTCTGTTTCCCAAAATTCTTCCCTCCATAAAGAACCTTTTGAAAATATAGTGGGTTTTGAAAAAATTTCCTCATCCTTTCATTTATATTTTAAATATCAGTAATTAAGGAAATATTTTTATAATAAAACTTGCCCAATCTAATTCTTTTAATAGCATTTTCAAACTTTGAAATGCTCCTGTTGCACTAAAACTATTTCAAATAATTCTTTTAAAATTCCACAAAAATTATGAGGGGTCATGTGATGCCTATAGATCACTTTTGTGCAAAAACCCAACTTGGTCCTTTGAAAAATTTGAGTAAACCATCCTCTTTTCAATTCTTGTCCAGTTTGAGCATTGAACTACAACCCTAATTTTCCTTCCTCAAACAATTCTGAATTTTTTCCATCTCATAGTCCTTCCAGCTAAACCCTTAAGTCCAGAATATCAACTCCATTTGAATCTCCTAAGTTCACCAGATAATTCCCTGGAGTTTTGGATCAGAACTGAATTTCTCCAAAACTTGCACTTGCAAGATTTTCTTTTTGCCAAACTAACTCCACCATAATCACTAACATCCATGGAGACATCATCCTGCCAAATTACAATCTCATAAAAGATCCTTAGCTAGCCCTAACATTTCATCAAACAACTTGTGATCACAGCAGAATCTTGCCAAGTTTTGAACTGCACATGACACTAGCTCATATGACCAAACCATCATGTCCATCATCTTTGCCACCCTAGGAATCATCACCCTGCAAAAACTCAACTCCACTGGATCATTGTAGCCCACCCTTGCATTTTTTTGAACACTCAGCGTGCATGTCCAGAGCACGAGCAGAGCGCTCGTAGTGCAGGCCTTGGCATCAAGCTATTGTTGCCTCTATACTGCTACCCTCGCTCATCCTGATTTTCTCCTAGATCACCAGGCCGTCCCCGAACCTGGCTGACACCCTGCCCTGGCCTCTAGCGCCGGCCAGGCGCCGTCCACCACCGGCCAGTACGCCACCGTGACGGTACGCCACCGCCCAAGCACCCTGAGCCATCCAACTCTTCCCTGGAGAAACTCCGGACGGCCACCGCCTTCACCGTCCACACCAGCCACACACCAACCTCGCTGACCATCGCCACCGCCCTCATCTGCCATCAATGGCCGCTGCCACAGTCTGCTGTGGACGGCACCGTCCGAGCCACCTGGCGCCCGTCCAAGCCAACCAGCGCACCCAGGGCTTATCTACCGACCACCACCGTCCTCACCGACCTCCGTCGTCCACCACCGACCATGCCAGCTACCCTAGCACGCCATCAATGGCGACTGCCACCGTGGCTGTTCTCTAGAACCCGCGGAACTGATGTCCCCCGCCTATTTAAGGCCACCTCGAGCTCGTGTCGCTGCACCAGAACCTCCCTCCCTTCTCTGTAAGCCTCCAGTAGGAGCCAAACGACCGGATATGGCCGTCCTCTCCATCGCCGGCAACCTCGGCCGCCGCTGCCTTCCAGTTGATTCCGACACCACCAGAACCTTTCCCTCTTCATTTTCTTCACCAAAAGCTTCACCCAGCCCCCGTGCTTCGATTCCGCACCTCAATTAAACGCGGGATCAACCGTAGCCATTATCCCCAATTTGGCCTCGCCGGAGCTCCTTGGGTGAGCTCACCGCCGGCAAGTTAGGGCCTCCCGGTGACCGTCCAGTACCTCATCTGGACCGCTTCGACCTGCCGATCCTGCTCCTGCGCTTAGCTCCTCGAGTGGAGCCGCCGTTCGCCGGCGCTGATCGCCAGAGCTCCGCCCTGCTCGGCTGCAGGGGAGAGAGGGCGCGGGCGACCAGTCAAACCAGACTGGTGGGCCCGTGGGACCCCCTCTCAGCGACCCTGGAGGGCACGCCTCGCTGTCAAGTGAAGGCGTATTCCCAGGAAATACGTCTTCCTCCTTTAGGTAGCGTAAACCCTGCCGAACCGTTTTTCTTTTTAGATTTATATTAAAATCAGATTTGACCCTAACTTTGACTGGCTCTAATGTTTAAACCACAACTCCAAATAACATGATTCTTTTTCTAACATTCCTCATTTTTCATCTAGTTTATTTTAGTACTTATTTCAAAAAAAATCAAACTACTTTTTTGTACTGTTTTGAAATTATGTGGTAATTGCAATACTTTGAAAATAGGAAAAATGGTGGGAAGAAATCATTTTTACAAAATTGTGGAGTGGATCAGCACTGCTACCCACCCACGGCAAGCATCTTGAACACGTGATATGATGACTGCTTAGTTGATTGCTTGCTAGAATATTTGAATGCATGGTTAGGTTAAATTCAAATGAAATTTGCATATTGATGACTATACAAGTATGATAGTATGTTGTCTTCACTTAAACATGTAACATGTGTGGATGTGGTTATGGCCTCATACCATACATGCATATGCTTGTTCTGACTAACATGCAGGAAAGAATATGTCACAAGAAAAAGTGATCGTGAAAACAGAAATCTCATTGTGACGAGAATGATCGATGTTGGCATGTCGGGACATGACAGGTGGTGACCCTGTTAGCTATTACCAAGGAAATATATTGTGCTAACCACTGCAGGAAAACTTAAACCTCCTGAGTCGACCGTAGATCGAGTCTTGTTCCGGTAACCCCCATACTTGATCCATGCTACCACTTGTCCCTGCCACAGGTAGGGTATGGTTTAGTAAGTTGTTAACCCCTTTCCTGCACACACCGTACAGAGGGGCCACGATGAGGGTTCTAGGGCCCAGGAATAATGCCAGTCATCGGGTAAGGGGGCATGGGTGTTTCCGGCTGGGCCGAGAGGGGGGCACCCCTTAGTTTGCGCGTGATATAAATTGTGATCCCATGCTATTCGAGATTGGAGTCTCCCCGTCTTAGAGTTTTTCTTGGATGATGCCTTGGGTGATTCCGGGCATCGGGAAAGTTAAGCTGGTGTGTGCTGGTTAGGTGTGTTTTCAACCCAAAGGCCATAATCGGAATTAGTCAACGTCTCGGGGTTGACTAAAGAAATCCGTTACTTGTGGGTAAAGAGTACAACCTCTGCAGAGTTCTAAAACCTATTCGAATAGCCGTGTCCGCGGTTAAGGGCTACAGTCTGGGATGGGTCAAGTGTCGGTCTTAGTGTCGGTCTTCGGAGGAAATAATTAAATCAGAAGTTGATCATGAATTATGATGGATGATTATTATCACTAATGCTATGGACTAACCCTTTTCTCTTATATGTGTTGCTGAGTATCTCTTGGGAAGGTTCTACCACCTGGTAACTCATGTTTTTAATTTCTTTAAAAGCCCTTTATGAGGTGTCGCTTCAGACGCCCGACTGTGGTATTTATTTTCAAGACCTTTCAAAGCGTCGCTGCAGACACCCGATTGGCATTTCTTTTCAAGACCTTTCGAAGCGTCGCTACAGACACCCGATTGGCATTTCTTTTCAAGACCTTTCGAGGCATCGCTATAGACACCCGACTGGCATTTTATTTCTTGGAATCCTCGGGAGGTCTAACGCCCGATGTTCCAATTGTTATTTTATTTCTTGGAATTCTTGGGAGGATTACCGCCCGACGTTCCACTTACGCTTTCATTAAGATTCCTTCGGGATGGTTCTACCTCCTAAAACCTGACTTTAAAATTTTGGTAACAACATGATTACTTCTACTTTGCTAATATCGGATGGCTAACCTTTATTTTCTATGCAAATATAATAGTCTACATGATTACATTAAACTCTTACCATGTCTTAATATTGTTGAATAGGCTAAAAGTTAATTGCATGCATTCTGCCTGCTTTTATTATATCCTTTGTCCATGATGTTTGCGAGTACATTCAAACGTACTCACAGGCTTGTCCCTGGCTATTGTCTTGGCTAGATCATGATTCGGAGGAGAGCGCTATGAAGACACCCCCCGCAACCTAGGAATCGGAGATAGCCGCCACACGAGATAGGAGTTATCCAGGTCAGTTGTTCCTGTGGGAATGGAGCCCCATCGACATTGGAGATCCACGAGTCGCTTCCGTCATCCTCTACTAGAAATCATTGTGGTACTCAATGGGCCTTTATGGTCTTGTATCCAAATTCTTGTAATAGCTTGGAAATCTGTATCAAGGATGTGTCCACCAGCAAATAGTAATCCTGGGGCTGGTGATGACACGAGGGTCATTTGCTGGGATTTTATGTCCCGGAAAACCGGTCCTGACAACCTTGGTATCAGAGCTAGGCTGAGCATTGGCTAATCCTATCTTAGCCTGGTCGCTATCCCTAGGTTTCCACACCATCCAAATCCTTTCCTGCCCATAGTCAAGCCCATTCCTTCCGATAGCCTGCACAGTGGCCAGCCGACAACTTTTGACAGTCGTTTCCCAACCTATCAACCTAGCCCATAGGCCGTGTGTCTGTGGCAGACACCTGAGTTGTCCCATCCACAAGCGCGCGATGGAAGACTCCGCTGACCTATAAAGGAAGCCTTGCCCCAACTTAGCACCTCACATCCTTTGTTCTCACTTTGATATCCAAATCACCAAGATGCCTGGCCCCATCGTTCGCAACGAGACCACCGCAGCCGAGCTTAGAGACTTTGTAGCCGTCCTCGCCAATCTCTCGCGTCGTGCTTTTGGCATAGAAGAGCCCCCAGAGTATGTTGTTTACCAGGAGCACACGGGTGATGCCAACCATCACTTCTGGGCCACGGTGCACATCTACGGGACGGGTACCACATCAGAATGCCCCTACCTATTCACCGGAAGGACGACCTCCGACGAACCCCAAGCCATCCTGCTCGCAGCCCGAAAGACTGTAGTTCAACTCCGGCATCTGCCGCCGAGGGTTAACAGCCGCCCTTTCTTCTACTACCCTAGTCGTGAAGGCTATGGTAGCCCAACCCAAGTCGCCAACGGAGATCAGGAGTCGGATCCTGCTCTAGTGCATCTGGTGCGCTACCTGAGAGCGCAAGAAGCACTATTCGATCAGGTCAGCAGTGATCTGATTGCGACCCACAGGACGCTCGCTCTTCTCACCCCGGTGAGAGGTCAAGGTGCAACCGCCACCGACACCCCGATAATGCTATTCGGAAGACCAATCGAGCCCTCGAGGTTTGTCCCTGTTGCCCACCCGGGCAATGCATTCGTCCACCCAGAGGAACTCCGCCGCCTCTTGGAGACCTACTCCAATGGGACTGTGGCTATGACATCTCGTGAGAGACACCGTCGTTACCGCAGCCCTGTAACTCCTCATCCTACCCCAACCAGCTCTGAAGCTGAAGCACACTGAGAAGCCTCGACATCTGCGGAACGCGCCCGGCTAGATGTCAACGGAGTAGACTGAGTCCACCAGAGTAGTTGTCGAATTCTTAGTGACCCTGTTGCCCTATAGATCCCACCTTCATGTCGTAGGCGACCATGAGTACGTTTGTTGTAGTATCTAGTGCTAGTTTGCATGATGCAACCTTGTGTTGTATTTTAGGACGTATGTCATAAATGCATTTCTATTATTGCAGTTTGCATATGATTGTTTGTTGTTGTGATCTGCATTTAGTTCTTCCACCCTTAACAAATCTCAAGGACGAGATTTTTGTTGGGGAACGCAGCAGAAAACAAAAAAAATTGGTACTGCGAGCACGCCCAGGATCACTATGGAGATGCATACAAGATTTTTGATCTGATCGTTACCGACTCGTAGCGCAACGAAAGTAGAATCGATGAAGATCGTCGGTGCAGATCCCCGCAGCTAGGATTTACAACCTCCCAACCGTGAGGATGTACTCCCTTGTCAGCCCCTTGGACAGTCCCTCGGACAGCCCTTCGGGAGGCGGTCGAACAGTCCCCCGGATGATGTCACGGACAGCCCTCCGGGAGGACCCTCGAATCTCGGACGGTATCTCGGACAGCCCTTCAGGAGGACCCTCGAACAGCCCCGCGGGCAAAGGATCGAACCAATGACCTCTCTACGAGGTTGCACACATACGGTGTCAGCTATCCGGCAGGGCTTCGCCGTCCAGAACTAGTTCCCACCGGAACCCAGACAGCCTTTCGGCTCTACGAAACTATTTCGCTGGGAGGGAGAGAGAAAGCCAGATCATGCATGGCATTTGTATGTGAGAAAGAGTGAGTGTGGAGAGTGCCTCTCCACCTCTATTTATAGGAATAACCAAGGGGTAGGGTGGCACATGAAAAACCCAAAATGTCCATGCTTTATGTCACACACAAAAGGGCATAATGGGGAGGCAAGTGGACAAGTGGGGCTCCATGGAGGAGCCCCCATCTTGGCCGGCCACACACATGTGGGGCCCCCCATGAGGGGCTCCCATCCATCCATGTCATCCCTAGATATTTCGGGACAAAGCCCAAAAAGGTGGCTTTTCAAAAAGTAACCATAAAGTGCTTTTCACTATTCATGAAAACATTTTTCCGCGACCGTTAAATCCAAAAATATTTATGTGGGCATAGAAAATTTCTAGTACCCCCTAAAATAATTTTGGACGTGTTCCGAAACAATTCCGGATCAGTGATTTTCATCAGCGAAAAGCAACCAAATCGGTTCTGGCAGCTCGGGAACATTTCCGGTTTTTTTCTTCGGAAAAATCCCAGAAGTTCCCAGAACAATTCTGGTACCCTCCAAGAATTTCCAGGCGTGTGCGGTAACCATTTTGACTTAATGGTATACTCCGAAACAACTTTTCGGTTTTACCGAAACAATTCCGGTGTTCTCTCTCCGGAACTCTTCCGTTGTCTCCAAAACTTTTCCGGTGACTTTCTCTCAGACTCCCTGTCTAGTATTCAGAAGATAGATGACCCATAAGCGTGTGACCCTATAGGTTCAGTGAAGTATAGACATGACCGGAACACTTTCCGATCAATGATCAACATCGGAGCCGTGGACACCCATATTGACCCCTATACCCACATGAATAAATATTCGAGTGAACCTCCAGTTGTAGTGTGCTATTCCTGTTGCTTCGTGATATGTTACAAACACCCGAGGTGAGACTTATCGGCATCCACGTGGACCAACAACTTTCGTCCACTATGCCAGTTTCCTCGTTATCGGTTTTGTTCTCTTTTCTCATTCTCGTGTTCCGGCATCCCTGTGATCAAATCACATTGTGTCTGGCCAGACAATGATGGATACCTTAACACCGAGAGGGCCCAGAGAATATCTCTCCATAGTCGGAGGAGCAAATCCCAGTCTTGAGCTATCAAGTCCCTTGACATACTTTCCCATGAACCCGTAGGCCGCCGTAATAGCCACCCAGTTACGGATGACGTTTAACAAACCCCAAAGTTCATGAAGCAAGCATGAAGAAACTCGATACTTTCATGGTCTAAGGAATTATGGAAACGTTAACTTTCTCTGTGTTATAAACCATTAACTTGTGACGAATGTATCTCATAGCATAACATCAATTCGGGTCGATTCAACACAAGTGTTCTTCTAACAATGTGGCCTCAAAGTTTGCTGGCATAGTCATGCCCATGATCAGGAAAATGGGATCATCATGCAACACTTGAGTTAGTCTTAGAGGCCAGACTAGGAATACATTTTATCGTTTATTATTCCACACGTGCATATGAGTCTTCCTTCGAGCCTCGTTGTTATTGCAGACTCGAGAACCAGAGCAGTTATAGCACGGAATATAAACTTAATTACGAACATGGAGATAAATAATAACATTTATTATTACCTCTAGGGCATATCTCCTACAGACTCCCACTTGCACTAGAGTCAATAATCTAGCAATGCTAATGCACTTTACACCTATGGCATACCGGTGTAAAATATGCTTCACTTGTGGTACAGTCTACGTCTAACGGACCTGACAACTTTAGGGCCGTGTGTATCTTTGCATATCCTTACGTTTTCACGCTTTCACAAAATACATATTTTGTGTGGACTTGGCTTTGTATATATGTGAATCACTGGTCGAACCTTGATTCCTCAGACTGATCTATGGAGCAACTATCTACCATAGTGTCCCATTGACCAAAGCCATCTTGGAACCATACTAAGTTCATGAATGAACTATGTGATTCAACATCTTCTTTGTCGCTTCTAAAGCATGAACATACTTAGCTTTTGTTATAGAATTCGCCACAGTAACTTGTTTGGAACAATTTCCAACTACCGTGCCACCATATTATGTATTACACAAAACCGTTAACTTAAATCGAAAATCGCTTGGAGCATTGATGAAGACTGTATCGATGTAATTACTCACAACGAGTACTTCATAATCTCAACTTGCGAGAAAACATGTCATCAGTGCTACTCTAGTACACAATGGCATTTTTCACTGTTGTCCCATGATCAACACTTTGATCACTTTGGTATCTATAGTCGCAACAGCTTGGGAGTATCAGACATATCTGCTTGTTTTACATACCATGGAATACATGATTAATCCAAATACAAAGGTGTGTGGAATATCCATCATGTATTTTTGCTCATCAGTGTTTTAGGACACCGAGTCTTGCAAAACTCTTTCCATGTGACTTCGGCAAGAATTACTCCTTGGCGTTCTTATGCTGAACCATTTTAGCATCTTGCCAATATGTATGCTTGGTTTAGCCTATTAGGTAATTTTATCTCCATAGATAATTACGCCTAATATCAAGGCTACCTAGCCCAAGCACTTCATCAAAAAACTATTTCTCAATGAAGCCCTAATTTGTGTCAAGAAATTTATATTATTTCCAATCAACAATGTGTCAAGTACACAAGGTTTTTAGAAATATTATTATGCTCCTACTTACTTTCTTGTAAACACAAGCATCTTCGTTACCCACTGATGAAATCAAACTCTTTTGACTATTTCATCAAAAACGAAGATTCCAACTCCATTTTGCTCTCTTCTGTCCATCGCTGGAACTCTGAAGTTTGCATACTCACTAGCATCCTCTGGATTGACAAAATACCTTGGACTGTATCACATGCAAGTCCTAGATAGCATTTCCATCTCATGGAAATCCTTTTGCATCCATGTATCATATCTCATGATTGAAATATGTATTAATTGCTAGTTTAACCCGAACCGACTTTAAGCGTCGCTACGGAGAGACAATCTCCCCGTAGTCAATTCCTTGAATTTGTTATAAGCAACAAGTCGAGCTTTATGGATAAAACATTTTTATCCGTATCAGTTTATAGTTCCATTAATATTCGTTAGACTTTAAGCCTTCCGAAGGGTTTATCAAGATCTAATCTTGAATCATTTATATGGATACTATCTCGGATTATATTGGTATTTAGCCAATTCCGGAGTTAGGGCCCATCACCGCTTCCTTGTGTATCATAGGTATACTGTTGTCTAACAACAATATCTCGTTTGCGCACCTGAGAGGTTTGCATGAGTTTTGCCTACGTCGTTCAGCTGCAAGTTCGACCGAAGTCCATACATCTCATGTACAGGCTTCCGTATCAGTCGTAGTAGGAAACTCTGGAATCACTTCCAAGCTCTCTTTCCTTTGACCTGATGATGAAGATACTGTTATCTCGTCGAGTTGCACTGTCCTCCCACTCACCTTTTTGCAAGAACCATTTTCTTCAAAATCATACCATTCTTTGTGGCAAACCTTTTGCCTCGGTATAGTGGTGGGGAAATGCCCAATAACTTGGAATAACCTACAAAGTAGCAATTGTCTGATTTGGAATAGGTTTGTAAATATTTTACACAAGCCCCATATTCCAAATGTTAAGAAAAGATATAACATGGTTGGGGTTACCATACCATGGCGTCATTTCAACAGATCCGATGGCGCTCTTTTCAGTGTAAAAGCCGTAGTCTCTAAAGCATTACTTTAAAAGGGATAATGGCAAATTGATTTATGTCATATTTGATCTTACCATGTCATAAATGGTTTGATTACATCTTCACGGATATTCCACTCACAGTGGTGCTCCGGGAGGTGTAAGTTATGAAACTCTTTTCACAACTCATCAGAAATTTGCTAAACTTGTAACTCAAATATTCCTTTCCGCAATCTAATTGCAGAAACATAATTTTCTTGTTACAATAATTCCTAGTTCATTTTGAAAACCTTTTGAATGATTTCAAAAGATCCAGACTTACATCTCATCAAGAAAATATCCATATATCTACTTGAGTCATTTTTGAAGATAGACAAATCCACTGCTAGCAACAACATTTATCGAACTACACACATCAAAATGTATGATCACCAATAAGTTCGTTGCTCATTCGTTATGGCCTGTGAACGGTATTTTAGTCACTTCACTTTTCAGATGAAACTTGCAAGTGTCAGATGATTCATAATCAAATGACTTAAAAATCCATCGTTATGGAATTTCTCCATGCAGGTTTCTCCAATGTGACCAAATGCAGTGCCACACATATGTGGTATTCTTTTAGCGTCAGTGTCACGGATGTATTATATTATTATCAATATTCATAACATACATCTCATTCATAATGAAAGTATGACCCTTATGTTATTCATAACACCGAACATCAAAAGTTCTCTTATGAACAACCTTCTTGCAAGATACTTTATGCAATGGGCTAGAGTGTATAAAAACTCTAAAATGAATTATGAAAATAAATACAGAGGTAATATATTTTTATCAATATTCATAACATACATCTCATTCATAATGAAAGTATGGCCCTTATGTTATTCATAACACCGAACATCAAAAGTTCTCTTATGAACAACCTTCTTGCAAGATACTTTATGCAATGGGCTAGAATGTATAAAAACTCTAAAATGAATTATGAAAATAAATACATAGGTAATGTACCGAGTATAGCAACTTTTACTATGTTCCCAGCGCATATCTAAACCTCATTACTGGCAAGTCTTTTAGGCCATAGTAGTTCTTGCATCGAGTCACAACAGAATGCAATCGAGCGGGTATCTCTGTGATCAACTCACAATACCCAAGAATCAGTGATTAACATGTTTAATCATAATTCCCAAGAACTATTTTTTTGACCAGCCTTCCATACATCTATAACTTGTATGACATTCATACATGAGCTGGATATTCCAGTCTTCTCTCTTTCTGCCTTTATACTTCTAACAGTTTAACTTTCAGTATTTCTCCTACTCTCAGAAGAAGCACCCAACTTTAAGAGTGGCCTTAGCCTTGGACTTCCTAGGCGTGTAAGTCACACTAACACCCTTTGAACATTTCCTTTCTCTTTAAGTTGTTGTTTTATTCACCTTCATTACATGACAGGCGTTCTTCTGGATCCCTCTCTCATCAGTAAAATGCCCATTAAACACTTTACTAATACTTTGCAAACAAACGCTTTGGATATCTCATATCTTTTAGCCTTTGTTTGTATCTGAAAATAATTTTCAGTTCCATGAATATCACATAACAATCCCAAACTTTTGAAGTTCGAGTCTCATGGAAGCAAACATTTTGCACTTGACCATAACGGAATTTTAGCTTTTTGGATCGAAGGACGAGACTCACATCATCCATAACATTAGCGAGAGAATACCGAAAACATGCGATAGGACAAAATCCTTCCCGGCACTCTAGAGGACAATCCTCATATTACGTTACCAATCGTAAAGTTTTAACCAGATAAATAATAGCTTATTCAATTGTAATAGGGAAGGTGAAAATGCGAGCCATTATTCTACAACCATTATACAAATTTTACTTAGACAATGTTCATAATTAATTGCACTGAGAATTAAACAAGTTAATTCTATAGTGCGCTCCCACTCAAATCAATATCTCTCATAATTGATTGTGAGTGATACAAGACCCATATTGAAATTCAACGCCAAGGATGTATCTATCTCAAGTGACGAGAATTGCAATCGGTAGGCCAACTTGCTAATCACATCTCTATGTGACTCAAGTGCGCTCCCACTCAAATCAATATCTTTCGATGGGCGTGTTCCGAGCTCAGGACGATCCTCCGGAATGTCAAGACAACCAAGTGATCTTGCTCCGAGGTATCAACTCACCCGCCTCACACTTCTCTAATCGTTCGTACCCATGTATCCATGTGATACCCCAAAGAGATAGGTGCCGTGACGGTGCTACACTTGGGAGAACACTAACTACTTGATATTTTTGTGAGAGATCACCCTAATAAAAGCGACTACCGCGCAATCAAAAAGGGTGCATCATAAGGGATAAATATCTTAGGCAATTCATAATAGCATGATATGGTCTAGCCCTTTCTGACGAAGAAGTCTTTTATTTCTGTAGGTGAACGCAGCAGAAAACAAAAATTTCCGGAACAACGAGCACGCCCAGGATCACTATGGAGATGCATACAGGGTTTCACTGTTCAAGAATTCATCCGATTAATTAGTTAACGGGCCAGTTAATCGCTACTCATAGGGTGACCAAATTGAATAGCACCTATTCATCGTGTTAACTTGTCAGGCCGATTAATTGGCCTGTTGGACGGATTAATCGGTTATTAGGCCGATTAATCACCGCTGACCCATTAGCTTCTAGGCAAACAAATCCCAAAATTTTGCCAGTAACCCCTCCCACCCCCTCTCGCTCCTCAATATCTAGGTTTTGACCAAATAGTAGCATATTTTTTGTATATTACATAGTTGAGAGCATGAGAGTATGGTATAATACAGAAAAAACTAGATATATGTTGGCAATTCCTATTTAATCTACCGATTAATGGTCGACCGATTAATCCAGTTAATAGGCCGATTCACCCGATTAATCACTACTCCCAAGCCGACCGAGCAGCTACCAGTTACCGATTTCTTGAGCAATGCAGGGTTTGATCTGATCGTTACCGACTCATAGCGCAGCGGAAGTAGAGTCGATGTAGATCGTCGGTGCAGATCCCCGCAGCTATGATTTACAACCTCCCAACCGTGAGGATGTAATCCCTCGTCTGCCCCCGGACAGTCCCTCGGACAGCCCTTCAGGAGGCGGTCGGACAGTCCCCAGACGGTGTCACGTACAGCCCTTCGGGAGGCACGCACAGAATCTCGGACAGTCACTCGGACAGCCCTTCGGGAGGCACTCTCGAATAGCCCCTCGGGCAAAAAGATCGAACCTATGACCTCTCTACGGGTTTGCACACATACGGTGTCACATATCCGGCAGGGCTTCGCCGTCCAGAACTAGTTCCCATCGGAACCCAGACAGCCTTTCGGCTCTACAAAACTCTTTTCGTGGGAGGGAGAGAAGAAGCCAGATCATTGCATGGCATTGTGTGAGAGAGTTGGAGTGAGTGTGGAGACCTCCTCTCCACCTCTATTTATAGGAAAACCAAGGGGTAGGGTTGGCACATTAAAATACCAAAACACCCACACTTTATGTCACACATAAAGGGCATAAAGGGCATAAAAGGATGGCACGTGGAGCTCCATGGAGGAGCTCCACCCTTGGCCGGCCACCCTCATGGGGCCCCCCCAAAGGAGGTTCCTTGGTCCCTAAGTCCTTCTAGAAGCCTGTAACATCCCCATGTATTAAGCTACAGTAATCCCCTGCTAATGATGCCATGTCACCACTATTACTGTTGCTAATCTCATTTTTGATTCAAATCCAGTTCAAATTCAAGTTTAAAATTAAGTCAAACAATTCAAATTTTCAAATGTCAAAACTAAAATGTTCTAATTGTGTAAAATAATCCATAGAAAATATTGGTGAAGAAACCAAACTTCTATAAAGTATTTAAATGCACTAAAATAATGAAAACAGTGACCTAAATAATAATTTAAATGCTTTTTAAATTATAAAAATTATTAAACCTATTTTATTAAGGTGCCAAATTATTTGTGGCAGTGGCATAATTAGTAATACTAGTTTAGGGGCTATTGTTGTATTTTGTAAAACAAAAAAATTAAATAGAAAATAATTAATAAAAGAAAACAAAGCTATAAAAAAAAGAGAAAACAGAAACCCTCCCGGCCCAACTGGGCCTCAGCCCAGCCGGCCACCCCTGGCCTATTTGGCTTACCCCCCCACCAGCCCCGAAACCCTAACCCCACTCGCCTCTCCCGATCCCTTCTCTCCCTCGCCCGCCGCCCATCGCCGTCGCCGCCCCCGTCGTCCTCGTCGCCTCCTCGTCCTGTCCCTCGCTGGACCTCCCCGAGCCTCGCCGGCGAACCCCTGCAACGGGGGTGAGAACCCCGAACCCCGCGGCCGTTCCCCTCCTTCCCCTTCCGCCTCTGCCCTCCGCTCCCGTCCGTCGGCACGCCTTCTGCCTCCGCGCGCGCGCCCGCGCTTGGCCGCGCCGCTGCCCGCCGTCCCCCGCGTCGATGCCTTCCCTGGCCGGGCCCGCCTGCGGAGCCCCGCGCCCGCGCGTCGCCTCGCCGCAGCCGCCGCTGCCGCTCCCTGCTTCTGCCTGCTGCTTCTGCCGCTCGCGCCGCCCGCCTGCGCCGCTGCCGCTGCCGCCCGCAGCCGCCTCAGCAGCCTCCGGCCGCCGCCGCCTCGCCGCTCCCCTTGCCGGCCGCGCCCGCCGCTGGACATGGCCGGCCCTCAGTGCTGCGCGCGCGCGCAGTTCTTCCCCCAGTGGCCGCGGACATGTCCGGCCCTGCAGGGGCACAGCCGTGGACATGTCCGGCTGTGCCACTGCCCAGTGGGGCCGGCCCAGAAAGAAAGAAAAGAAAAGAAAGAAAAGAAAAATGAAATAAAATAAAATAAAATAAAATAAAATAAATAATTAATTAATTAGTGAATTAATTAATTTAATTAATCTGGTTTAATTAAACTAATTAAACTTAATTAAACAAACCACCTAATTAAACTGATAAATTTTGTTTAATTAACCTGTGTCGATGACAGACGGGACCCGCGTGTCAGTTTGACCGGTCAACGGTCAGTGTTGACCGCTGATGTCATGATGACGCAATAAATGATTTTAGAATTAAATTAAATCTGTTAATTCCCGAAATTGAATTAAAACTTTGGAAATTAATATAAAATAAACCGTTACTCGGATGAAAATAATTTATATATGAAAAACGCTCAGAAAAATATGCCGATTCCGAATATGCACTCCGTTCATTTGTCACATGCCCCTGACATGCTGAACATGGAACCGTCCCCCTCTGTTTCATCTGTTCGAAATGCCAAACGCTGGGAAAACATTCCCGCTTCGCCGGTAAAGTGTAGTACTGTGATAGGTCACCCCTAGCAATGCGTGTTGTCATGTCGTGCATCTGTGTTACATCTGTGTGCTTTATATTTACTGTTTCTTCCCCCTCTTCTCTCCGGTAGACCCCGAGACCGATGCTGCCACTGTGATCGACTACGTCACCGACGACCCTTCTTCCTTTTCAGCAGAGCTTCCAGGCAAGCAAAACCCTCTTGAACTTCTAGATATCACCCACTCTCTCTCTCTCTCTTATGCTTGCATTAGTATTGCTTCTTTTGTTGCTCCGATAGCTCCTATTCTGATGCATAGCCTGTTTTCGTAGCCTGCTGTTGATACATTACCTGATATCCTATGATGCTTAGATAGGTATGATATGTTCATCAGTTGGCCCTTCACCCTTGTCCGTTTGCCATGCTTGTTATCGGGCCGTGATCACTCTGGGTGAGGATCACGAAAATGCTTACATTACTACATTCATTTACTGTTACGGGGCTGAAGGGCTGGTGGTACCATCAAGTCAGAGATGGACCTGAGTCCGGTGAGCTCTCGATGTTAAAGACGGGCCGGCTCCAAGAGTGCCCGCGAGATAATGAAACAAGACGGGTCGGCTCCAAGAGCACCCGCGAGCCGTGTATTACCAAGTCGGAGCGACAGGAACCCTGTTCGTCTCTGCGAGTTACTAAATATGCCTAATGGATTTGGGTATTTGATCTGAGTTGGCCACTGGCCTATACGCACTACCACCACGTGGGATAATGGTTTAATGGGGCCCTCTACGCCGTATGTATCAGCTGAAAGCTTTGTCAGACGTTCAGTTCAGCATCGCGGCATGGCAGGATCGACGCCATCCATGACAGAGGTGGTCCCTGGATCTAACCATGTGCTCAACGACCCGGAGTGCAAGGGGGAAGGGCCCAAGAACCCGGAGCACTTAGGATGTAGACCGGCGGGGACCTCTCTGCTGAGCTCTAGGTAGGACTACATCGTGTCGATCAGCCGAGGCCGGGCATGACCGAGAAAAGTGTGTCCGGCCAGAGTTAATCGAGAGTGTTGGGTAATAGTAGTGCACCCCTGCAGGGAAGTGATCTATTCGAATAGCCGTGTCCACGGTAACAGGACGCTCAGAGTTGTATCTTGATCTGCTACAACTACAAATGGATACTGTCACAATACTAAACTGTTACTACTGCTCTCGGGATCACTTTCTCGCAGGGTAGTTGAGGAAGGATCTCAGGGTTTTACTAAACTACGATTGATATATATATACTATCTTGCTCTATTCTCTTCTGATGCTGCAAGATTGCTTCAAGATGCTAGTCTTTGTTAGGCTAGGCTTCTCCCCCTCTATTCTGGCATTCTGCAGTATAGTCCACAGATACAGCCCCTTCCTTTGATACCAATGCATAATTAGTATAGTTCTGATGTCAGTCTTGCGAGTACTTTGGATGAGTACTCACGGTTGCTTTGCTACTCTTTTCCCCCCATACCCGATTGCTGTGACCAGATGGTGGATCCCAGGAGCCAGATGATCCCGCCGATGACTTCTACTACCCCAGCGGAGCCTTCTACGACGTGGAGATCCCCGACGACCAGGGGTAGTTCGGAGGCCCTAGGCAGGAGGCCTTCGCCTTTTCGATCAGTGTCGCTGTTTGAGCTAGCCTTCTTAAGGCCCCCTTGTTTAACTTTGTGTCTGTACTCAGATACTTTTGCTTCCGCTGATGCTTGTATGACTCGAGCTTATGTATTCGAGCCCTCGAGGCCCCTGGCTTGTAATATAAAGCTTGTATTATTTTATTTTGTGTTTAGAGTTGTGTTGTGATATCTTCAAGTGAGTCCCTAGGCTTGATCGTGTGCATTTGCGTGTATGATTAGTGCACGATTAAGTCGGGGGCGTCACAAGTTGAGTCTAGTCTCCAAAAACTGTTTTACTGACATGGCTGTGTGGCTTACGGGCCCACGTCGCCAATGGATGGGATTAGGATCTTTTATTCCTCTTCTTTAATCTGGGGTTCTGATCTCTCTTCTTTTCGGGTTAAATATTTTACTAACTCTGACTCTAGGTTCTCGTGATCACATCCACCCAGAGTTCTGAATTTACCCCCCCCCCTTTCTTCAAGGTGAGGGCCAGGTTCTGCTGCACAATGCTCACGGACCGCAGGATCCTTTTATCGAGGGCACACTACGTCGTCCCCTGCAGATTCCTTGCTCCAATAGTTTTCTCCGACGTTGGTGTAGCCTTTGCTATGTCTCGTTGTTGTATCTCTCCACTGCGTGCTTGCACGCCGCCTAGTTTGTCTAGCTGCGTGCGTTTCCGAATATATTCCTCAAGGTCTGATCGACCAGAAGAAGAAGGAGTTCCGCAAACTCACTTAGGGCAAAATGACTGTAGATGCTTATCAGAGGAAATTTCTTGAATTATCCCGCTATGCTGAGGACGACGTCTGCACTGATGCTCGTAAGCAGGAGAAATTTCGTGAAGGACTGCATCCTGATCTGAAGCTCGCTCTTGTTGTTCATGAAGCTGCAGACTTTGGAACGCTTGTCAGTCAAGCTTTCCGGGTTGAAACGGGTCTGATTGAGTACCAGGAATCGCTCAAGCGTACTCATGATGTTGGCTCATCCTCGGGTCAGCCTGCTCAGAAGCGGAGAGTGTGGATTCCTCATAATATCCATCACCAACCTGTTCCAGTCCCGAGGCCTTCCTATGTTGTGCCTCGTCTGCCTGCACCGCCAAGACAGCTCGGTGGTCAATGTAGACAGCCCAATATTATGGCTCCTCCCCCTAATGATGGGTTATGCCACAAGTGTGGACAGTCAGGACACTTTGCGATCAACTGTCGCCAGGATCAAACTCAGAACACATCATGTCCTTTTGTTGGTCGCAGGAAGGGCCGTCGAAAACATCCTTCTAGGAAAACTGATGCCAGACCACCTGCGAGTCAGCTTATTCGTGTCAACCATGTCAAGATGGAAGAAGCTCGACAGGACACCAAAATTGTGATGGGTACCCTTCTAATGAATTCAATCCCAGCTTCTGTCCTCTTTGATTCTGGAGCATCGCACTCCTTCATGTCCGAAAGTTTTGCGCGAAGCCATGATATACCTTTCGAGGAGATGTCCACCCCTTTAGTAATCCAGTCACCCGGAGCTAAATGGCAAACTACCATGGTAAGCCACAGTAACCACATTGTGATTGGGGGATTGGTGTTCCCCGTTTCTCTCATTGCTCTCAAGACCTCCAACATAGACATCATTCCGGGAATGGACTGGCTGAAGCCTCATAAAGCTTTGATTGACTGCACCACTGAAACAATCCGACTCACACACCCTTCTGGCCAGATAGTCAGTTACTCAGCTCGCACAGTTCAAAATGCCGAAAGCCAGATATATGCTCTGAATGCATTGAATGCCTCGCCTCTTGAAGGAATTGAGAACATTCCAGTCATTCGCGATTTTCCAGATGTCTTTCCAGAAGAACTTCCAGGGATACCCCCTGTTAGAGCAGTCGAATTCGTCATCGACTTGAAACCAGGCACCACTCCTATTGCCAAACGCCCATACAAGATGCCGCCGCATGAACTCCTTGAGCTTAAGGAGGAAATCGACAAGTCACTTAAAAAGGGTTTCATCCGCCCCAGTTCTTCTGCTTGGGGAGCACCTTCGCTTTTTGTTAAGAAGAAGGATGGAACAAATCTGTTGGTTCAAGATTACCGACCTATCAACCAGGCCACAATTCAGAACAAGTATCCGCTTCCCAGAATCAATGATCTGTATGATCAACTTGCTGGTTCCTCATTATTCTCTAAACTTGATTTGAGGTTGGGATACCACCAGATCAGAGTTCGTAAAGAGGACATACCGAAGACAGCTTTCGTTACTCGCTCTGGTTCCTACGAGTACACCGTCATGTCCTTCGGATTAACTAATGCTCCAGCAACTTTCTCTCGATTGGTGAACTATATCTTCATGGACTACCTCGACAAATTCGTCATGGTTTATTTGGATGATATCATTATATTTTCCAAGAATGAAGAAGAACATGCCGAACATCTTCGGCTTGTATTGGAGAAACTTCAAGAACATCAACTGTATGCCAAGTATTCCAAGTGTGAGTTCTGGTTATCTTAAGTGACATATCTCGGCCACGCGATCTCCAAAGATGGCATTGCAGTTAACCCAGAATGAGTTCAAGCTATTCTTGATTGGACTCCTCCGCAGACTGTTAAACAAGTCAGAAGTTTTCTCGGTCTCGCTAGCTATTGCCGCCGTTTCGTCGAGAACTTCTCCAAGATTGCTAAGCCACTGACAGATTTACTTCACAAGGGCAAGAAGTTTGAGTGGACGGAAAAGTGCCAAGAAAGTTTTCAGACACTCAAAGACAAGCTGACGTCTGCCCCAGTGCTTGCTCCTCCAGATTCCCGCAAAGACTTCGTGATCTACTGTGATGCGTCTCGTCAAGGATTAGGTTGTGTCCTGATGCAAGAGCGCAAAGTGATTGCTTATGGCTCTCGTCAATTGCGTCCTCACGAAGATAAGTATCCAACACATGATCTCGAGTTAGCAGCAGTTATCTATGCTCTAAAGCTGTGGCGACATTACCTTCTCGGTAATCGTTGCGAGATATACACGGACCACCAAAGCCTGAAATATCTGTATACTCAACCAGATTTGAACCTTCGTCAACAAAGATGGCTCGAGATAATAGCTGATTATGACATGGATATCTCTTATACCCCTGGCAAGGCTAATGTAATGGCCGATGCTTTGAGTCGTAAGTCGTATTGCAACAACCTCATGGTACAGCAAGCACAACCTCTTCTCCACGAAGAGCTTCGCAAGTTAAACATTCATATTGTTCCACAGGGTTATCTCAATACCCTGGTTGTCGAACCGGACCTCGAGTGCAACATCAAGACGAGGCAGAAGTGTGATTCTGAAGTCGAAAAGATTAAGAAATACCTCTCCAAGGGAAATTCTTCATTCTACCATGTTGGTGATGATGGTACCTTGTTCTTCAAAGGCTGCCTAGTGGTCCCCAGGAAGCACAATCTGGACTCTCGTTCGGATGTCATGAAAGAAGCACATGACACCCCTTTGTCTATCCATCCTGGTAGTACCAAAATGTACCAAGACATTCGTCAGTGGTACTGGTGGCCTGATATGAAGCATGACATTGCTCGCTATGTGTCTGAGTGTGACGTTTGTCGTCGCATCAAGGCAGAACAGCAAAGGCCTGCTGGACTTCTACAACCACTTACTATTCCTGAATGGAAATGGGACAAAGGTGAGATGGATTTCATTACTAGTTTTCCCAGATCGCAGAAAGGTCATGATGCTATCTTTGTCGTCATTGACCGATTCTCAAAGGTTGCTCACTTTCTGCCAGTCAAGGAGACAATCACTGCTAGCCAGTTAGCAGACTTGTATGTTTCCAGAATCGTGTCACTCCATGGTGTTCCGTTGGAGATCAGTTCAGATCGTGGTAGCCTCTTTACCTCAAGATTTTGGAACAGTTTCCAAGAAGCTATGGGAACTCATCTGTCCTTCAGCACCGAATTTCACCCCCAGTCCCAGGGACAAGTTGAATGAATCAATCAAGTGCTTGAAGATATGCTTCGAGCTTGTGTCATCTCATTCGGTAAGAAATGGGAGGAATCTCTCCTGTCGTGGTTTTGTCACGGCAGATGTCCGAAGACTTAGGTTCGAGGCCATCACCATAGCAGTGGACTCAAAGGGGTTGATCGGGGCGAAGGACACGAGTTTACCCAGGTTCGGCCCCTCAAGTAGAGGTAAAAGCCTACGTCCTGCTTGTGTTGTATTAGCTGGAGTGTCGATTACAAGGGAGCGGATTGCTTGACCTAGCTCTCGATTACTTGGTTTCTTGTCTAAGCCGCCCCGGGGTCTAGCCTTTATATAAGAGGTCAAGGCCCCGGGTTACACGAGTCTCAAACCGACTCACACAGCGTGTCCTATTCTGTCTCTAAGCCGCCATACCATCTTGGGTAAGCCGCCACCGGGCGGCTTAGCCACCCGGGTCTTCACGCCATCTTCCGTCTCTGGGCCCCTGTCAACGGCCCATCTGGTAAGCCGCCCTGGCGGCCTTGCCTGCATCCTTAAGCCCACCTTACAAGTCTTGGGCTTACGAGCCGCCCGGTGTAACCCGGCCCCGCCTGGGCGGGTCTCACCACGGGTTATATCCCCAACATTAGGCCCCAGGTTGATTTGAGCCAGCTCATGTCAATCTTTAACTTTACTTAACGGCGAGTCTTCATTGCGCTGTCATCTGGAAAGTCAACTTGTAACCCGCCATGACGTCACACGGAATATTCGGAAAAGATTCCATGACGTTTTGCAACGGATCTTTGTCACCGAAAGGTCATCCCGAAAATCAAGGCGCCAATTTACTGTAGCTCCCCACTTTCGCGCGTACGGTTGCCCTTTTCCTTATAAATAGCGCCACGTGCGCCTCCTCCCTTTCTCCGCCTGTCGCTGTCGTCTCCTTCCTCGCGTGAAGCCTCCCTCTCCAGAGCTCCGCCGCCCGCAACCGAAGACGCGCCGTCGCTCTCCTCGCCGGCCACTGCCTCAGCCCGAAACGGACCAGAGCCTCATCGGTGCCTCCGCATCTCAGAGGTAAGCTCCTCCGATCCTCATTGAATCTGTGTACACTCCCGTTAGGGTTCCGAGTTCTTCCTTGTTCTTGCGAGTTCATCACCATCGATAACCACCGAGGCATCGAGCACTGCCCAAGACCTCGTATCACTACCCTTTGGCTGCGGGCACTCCTCCGAAGTCCATCCCCCACTCATTTTTGTGTCCATATGACACTCATTGTTGCGGGTAGATTGATCTCGTTCATCCACTGTTATTTCTAGGTCGTATTCATTTTCATTTTTTCTTCGCTCGTAGATCTTGCAATGAATAGACAATATGCAAAATCGGTTTTCTGCACTTAGTCATTTTCCCATCCATACCATCTTAGCTTCGTAAGTCGCCATTGTAGGTCAGTAAATATGATTGATCTCGTTCATCCACTGCTCTTCTTAACCCGCCATTCCTTCTATTTTTGTAGCGTAACCCGCCGTCATGACAAGGACTCCATCCTCCTGTGATTGGGTCAGCTCCGGAGTCACTGAAGAACTCCTAGCTAACTTTGTTGAATCTGGCATGTTACCAAGTAAAGAGGAAATACACTGGCGGGTTCCAGGACCGGAGAAGAGGCCTGAGCCCAAGGAGGGAGAGATCATCATATTTACTGACCACATCCTTCGCGGGTTTCGCCCTCCCGGGTCAAGGTTTTTTCGGGATGTTCTTCACTTCTTCCAGATCCATCCTCAAGACATAGGCCCCAACTCAGTTACCAATATATGCCAATTCCAAGTTTTAACTGAAGTCTATATGCAAGAAGAACCGTCTGTTGACCTCTTCTATGAATATCACTATGCAAACCGCCAGACTGAAATGGCGGCCGGTCCCAGCTTGGAACTTGGTGGTATTACCATCCAAAGACGAAGAGACCTGCCATACCCTTCAGCCACCTTGCCGAGTCACCCCAAGGACTGGAACAAAACCTGGTTTTATTGCCAGGACACCTCTCCTGAAGGCGAGAATCCCCTGCCGGGTTACCGTCCAACCCGGCTCTGCTTTACCAATGACAACCCCCTCCCAGCACGAATGACAGCCGCCGAGCGAGCAAAGTATGCCTCGGCTTACACCAAGGTCAAGGCTCTGCTGGCTAACGGCTTGACAGGTGTTGACCTAACCCGTTGCTGGGTAAGCTGGAAAATCATGCCGTTGAGCCGGCGTGACCGGCTTATGTGCGAATATACGGGTGAACCCAATGACCCCCTTTGCTTCAAGACAACTCCCTTGACTGACGAAGACATCAACAGTGGCGTCAAGGGACTCCTTGGCGAAAGTCAGGAAGCTTGCGACAAGGTTGGGCTAAAGCCCTTCTATGCCAAGAATCCGGCTCCAGACGTAAGTCTCTTTTCCTTCAATTGATTATACTTATCTTGCACCTTGTAACCTTAACCGGCGGCTTATATATAGGCCAACTCCCCGTTCTGGAAGAAGAAATTTAACCCGCCGGTGAGAAAGCCTAAGACGAAAACCCCAGCCAAGAAGAAGAAGAAAGCCGCCACTCCAGAGCCGGCCGAAAGTGACGACTCGGAGGTAGAACTTGATTCTCTTGGCCGTCTCTTTATACAGCTTATTGACAATAATTACTCACAGGATGAGACGGAAACAAGCCACGCCAACGCTCCTGAGGTAATTGATATTTCTGACTCAGAGATCTATTCACAAGACAGAGTACGACGGGTCGTCCGGAAAGTCCCCTTCTCTCATCCTCTTGCTCACTTAGATCCCAATTTCCTTTTGAAAAAGCAACAGCACAACTCCCGACGCCAGACCCGGAGCGCCGGCTCTGACGACCTCGTGGCCGGGTTACCTCATTCCCCGACTCCTCGAAAACGGCCAGCTGAGGTATCCTTTTACGGAAACATAATTCTCATCAACTTTGCATTGTAATCTTACTGTCTTGTATTACTTTGGATGCCTTCAGGATTCTCCGCCTTCATCTGGCGACTCAACCGCATCAAAGCTGCCCCCAATGAAGATCAACCCGGAGTATGTATATTATTTTGCACTTGAATGTTTTCAATGTCCTTGACATATATATAACCATCAACTGCGCCTTCCAGGGCCCAAGCCAAACGAAGAAAAACTGGCGGGTCTACTGCCGCCCCAACTGCTAAAGAGCCAGTGTTTGCTAAGCCGGCCTCTCCACCAGCCGCAGATACTGAGAAAAACATTCACCAGCCACCTGAGCCGGCGGGTCATGATACGACCGCTGAAAGCCCTGCGAGGGATGATCCTAAACTGCCCAGCCCTTCAATGGCTGATGAAGAAACAGCCCTTCCAGACGTTGCTATTACTGAGACGGGTCACCACACCCCTGAACCCCGTGTATTAACAAGGCACTCTGGCAAAGCTGAAACTTCTTCGCTGGAGGAATTTAATTTGGAACCTACTGTACTGGAGAAGTTTACCGCTGATGAACTTCATGCTGGATTTCTAAACCGCCTGGAGTCAAGCCGGAAGATAGAGCTGAAGTTTGTCAGCCTTATGAAGAAAAAATATGAGGTAGTACTTTTACCAGCCTGTCCTTTATACCCTTTCCTAGCCGCCAAGAGCCGGATTAATATGTCAAATAATAAACCGGGGCTTTCCATAACTTGAGCTGTAGCCCCCAAGTATCGGGTTTAGTATAAGTAGTAGGCCGATACTCGATGTATAGAGTTTGAACAGTTGTAGCCCCCAAGTCCGGGTTATCATGAAATGATGACCCGGATTCTCATTGGATACTGTATAAATGCTGATTGTAGCCCCCAAGGGCCGGCTTATCTTTTTTTTAAAGATTAGCCGGGACAAGCCCTAGAGAACAAATAGACATTAGCCCCCAAGTGTCGAGTATATTGCTTGCAATCTGCTTGAGACTTGTAGCATAATTTCCTCAGTGGTAACTTACCATGAACATTGAACCCCCCTTTTCCTGCTTTTGAATTGTTACAGGATGCTCTAGAGGCGGCTGAGTCTGAAATGGCCAGCCTGAAGAAAAATCTCGATGTGCAACAGACCGCCCGGTCAGAGGCGGAAACCAAGTGGCGGGTTACCGTCGAAGATCTTGAAAAGACGCAAGTGGACTTTGCTCTTTTCAAGAAGAATACTGAAACTCATCAAGCCGCCCTGACCAAGCGTGCAGTAGATGCTGAAGGGCGGCTTGCCACTGTGTCGACAGAGCTGCAGACCCTGAAACAGCATATATCCAGGATGACCTCTGCTATCTTTGGTAAGCATATGGTACTTAATGACCGTCTTGTCCGTGATAAATAATATATCTGGCGGCTTATACCACCAAACCTTTTTTTTTTTTTTTTTTGCAGGTGAAAGGAGCCGCCAGTTATCCTCTGACAGTGTGATGAAGCTGAAGGCAGTGTACTCCTTAGCTGAACAACTCTACTGCGGGACTCTCCTGACCATTAAAGCTATGCTGACTGAAAGGAGCATCCCCAAGCACATGAAAGATATCTTAGAGCTGCTGTCCACGCTGCCTAAGCAGATTGATGAGCTCAAAAGATCAGCCGCCAGGCAGGGGGCTCTATCCGCGCTAAGCCGGTGCTTGGCTTTCGCTCCTGAGTTAACTGCTGACGAGATGATGGACGGGTTCCCGTCCAAGAAAGATGACGGCTCGGAGTTCACTACAGAAGACTATGCTCAATGCAGAAAATCTTCCAGGGTTCTTGCCTCCAAGCTGGTGGAGGATCTTGACATGTCAACTTACCAGGCGGCTTACAGCAAGACATCCAAGAAGATACGTGGTCCCACATTTGAATGCAGAGACTTGACCCCCGTGCGCCGTAAGCATTTCTTCGCCCCTGAGATTGATCCGTCTCCTCTGTTTGAGGACGCCCAGTTTGAAGCACTAACACACTGCAACTGGGACGTGGACAATCTTCAGATCGAAGAAGTCGAAGACCCGGAGCAGGATGACCCGCCGTCGAGCTGAACTTGATATTTGATAACCCGGCTTCTTGAGCCGCCGATGTGTATAAAACTTTTGGCTCCTTGCCTGGTGAGCTCTCAAAGAGAGCTTTGTAATAGGCTTGTAGAAAAACTCTTTCACTGTCTGACCCGTGCCATAGTGCACGTATGAGTCTTTAGTCAATTATAATATATTCCTTGCTTTTCTTCAAGCGGCTTATGATATCAATCTGCACGGCGTCTTACCTTGTAGACAAACCCGGCAATATAAGAAGACAGAAACATGTTCTGCATCACTGCGAAGGGTGACTTAAAAAGTCTAACCCGGAGGCGTGAAACCTCATTTTCTTTGCCTGCTTTTCCGAATATATAAGCCGGTTCTTCTGTGGTCTTAGCTACTTTGAACTCTTAATAAGAGCGTAGCAACCCAGAAAGAGACGCAGCAAATAGAAGAGTTAACCTCGCCGCTGCAAGAGGCACTTGCAGAGGGTAAGTTATAGAACTCGCTGCACCCCTGACAAAACGTATCTACCTACAGGCAGGTATAACCCGTAGTTACAAATGTAAGAGTTAACCTCGCCGCTGTATGAGGCCTTTGTAGGGGGTAAGTTATAGAACTCGCTGCACCCCTGACAAAGCGCATCTACATACAGGCAGGTATAACCCGGCCTTACAGAGTTAGCCTCGCCGCTGTAAGAGGCCTTTGCAGGGGGTAAGTTTTAGAACTCGCTGCACCCCTGACAAAATGCATCTGCATACAGGCAGGCATAACCCGTTTTCACAGATTAGAGGAGGTGAGTTCATGACTCGCTGCACTCCCAGTAATCTTTGTTGATATTATCAACTTTGCACACCAACTTATAAGCCGCCGTCTTGTAAGCCGCCAGTGTGTGGTGATATTGTAGATAAGGAGCCGATCAAGAAGGTTGAAGCTTAACCCGGCGGGTTAGAAGCCCCCAAATGACCTTGTAACTCCGGCTTGAAGAGCCAGACCAAGAGGCTTGAAGCCTAACCCGGCAGGTTGAAAGCCTCCAAATGATCATATGATTGTAGCCATCTTGGACAATGTGATGTAAAAACGGCAGATGCCCCGGCTTGCAGGGATACCAACTTTTTTATTATATATATATATAATATATATACAATGATATTATACAACGAGGGAAGTCGATGACTTAGGTGTAGTAAGGCCGCAGATGAGCGATATTCCACGGCCGGAGGGTCTCCTGCCCAGAAGTTCGTGACTCGTCTCGTACGTCAATGAGATAGTATGACCCATTGTTGAGGTTTCTGCTAACCACAAAAGGCCCTTCCCATGGAGGAGACAACTTGTGCGCATCCGTCTGATCTTGAATCAGGCGCAACACTAAGTCGCCTTCTTGAAACGTCCGGGTCTTGACTCGGCGGCTGTGATAGCGGCGCAGGTCTTGCTGATAAATCGCCGATCGAGCCGCCGCCAGGTCACGCTCTTCATCCAAAGCATCCAACGCGTCTTGACGCGCTGTTTCATTGTCTGTCTCAACGTAAGCCGCCACCCGTGGCGAGTCATGATGTATGTCACTTGGTAAGACGGCTTCTGCGCCGTAAACCATGAAGAAAGGCGTATAGCCAGTGGATCTGTTGGGAGTTGTATTGATGCTCCACAAGACTGATGGTAACTCCTCAACCCAACAACCCGGCGTTCTCTGCAAAGGAACCATAAGTCGGGGCTTGATACCTCTCAAGATTTCCTGGTTAGCACGCTCCGCCTGACCATTGGACTGTGGATGAGCAACAGCAGAGACGTCAAGCCGGATGTGCTCTTCTGCACAGAAGGTTTGCATAGCCCCCTTGGATAGGTTTGTGCCATTATCTGTGATTATACTGTGAGGGTAACCAAAACGGTAGATCAATTTTTTGACAAACTGAACCGCCGTAGCTGCGTCACACTTGCTGACCGGCTCAGCCTCTACCCACTTCGTGAATTTATCAACCGCCACCAAAAGGTGGGTCTTCTTATCTTTGGATCTCTTGAAGGGCCCGACCATATCAAGCCCCCAGACCGCAAACGGCCAAGTAATCGGGACCATGCGCAACTCCTGAGCCGGCACATGAACACGCCGTCCAAACTTTTGAGCCATCACACTTGAGCACTAAGTTTTCTGCATCCTTATGAGCCGTCAACCAGAAGAAACCATGTCTAAAAGCCTTGGCCACCAGAGATTTTGAGCCGGCATGATGACCACAATCTCCGGCGTGGATTTCATTAAGGATCTCCTTGCCTTCCTCAGGTGAAACACAACGCTGAAAAACGCCCGTAACACTGCGTTTATGTAACTCGCCATTGATGATTGTCATGGACTTAGATCGTCTGACGATTTGTCTTGCCAAGGTCTCCTCGTCAGGTAACTCGCCACGAGTTAGATACGCTATGTAAGGCAATGTCCAGTCAGGAATAGCACGCAGAGCCGCCACCAATTGCCCCTCCGGGTCAAGAATAGCCAGATCTTCCTCCGAAGGTAACTTAACTGAAGGGTGATATAACACGTCCAAGAAAACGTTAGGCGGCACCGGCTTACGCTGGGAGCCAATTCTTGACAATGCGTCAGCCGCCTCGTTCTTACGACGATCAATGTGATCCACCTGATAACCCTTGAAGTGACCTGCAACGACGTCTACCGCCTGACGATAAGCCGCCATGCGTGGGTCTTTGGAATCCCACGTGCCTGAAACTTGCTGAGCCACAAGGTCTGAGTCGCCGAGGCATCTAACCCGGCTCAGATTCATCTCCTTAGCAACCCGGAGGCCATGAAGCAAAGCTTCATACTCAGCTGCATTGTTAGTACAAGGAAACATCAGCCTTAATACGTAACAGAACTTATCACCTTTGGGGGAAGTTAAGACAACTCCAGCCCCCGAACCTTCCAGCTGTCTAGACCCGTCGAAGTGAATCGTCCAGTAAGTGTTGTCCGGCTTCTCCTCTGGCGACTGACACTCAGTCCAGTCGTTTATAAAGTCCACCAAAGCTTGAGACTTAACCGCTGTGCGAGGCACATATTTTAGATTAAGAGGTCCAAGCTCCAATGCCCACTTAGCAATCCGGCCAGTGGCTTCTCTGTTTTGAATTATGTCTCCCAACGGGGCAGAGCTAACCACTGTGATCGGGTGTCCCAAAAAATAGTGTTTCAGCTTCCGGTTTGCCATGAATACTCCATAGATCAGCTTCTGCCAATGTGGGTATCGCTGCTTGGACTCGATCAAAACTTCACTGACGTAGTAAACCGGCCGTTGAACCGGATATTCCTTCCCTGCCTCCTTGCGCTCCACAACAACCGCAGCGCTGACTGCCCTGTTGTTAGCCGCCACATAGAGGAGTAACGGTTCCTTCTCAGCCGGAGCAGCCAAGACGGGCGGCTCAGTCAGTTGCTTCTTAAGCGCATCAAACGCCTCACCCGCCGCCTTGCTCCAGACGAAATCATCCGTCTTCTTTATCATTTGATACAAGGGGATTGCCTTCTCGCCCAGGCGGCTTATGAACCGGCTTAACGCGGCGATTCGACCCGCCAGGCGCTGAACGTCGTTTATGCACGCCGGCTCAGACAAAGATGTAATTGCTTTGATCTTGTCCGGGTTAGCTTCAATCCCACGCTCAGAAACCAGAAACCCCAAAAGCTTGCCTGCGGGAACTCCAAAAACACACTTGGCCGGGTTAAGCATCATCTTGTAAACCCTCAAGTTGTCGAAAGTCTCCTTCAGGTCGTCCAGCAAAGTTTCCTTCTTCCTTGACTTGACCACTATATCATCCACATAAGCATGAACATTGCACCCAATTTGACTGTGAAGACAGTTCTGCACACAACGTTGATAAGTCGCCTGGGCACTCTTGAGCCCGAAAGGCATAGACACATAGCAGAAAGCACCAAAAGGCGTGATGAAAGCCGTCTTCTCTTGGTCTTTGACTGCCATCTTGATCTGGTGATAACCTGAATAGGCGTCCAGGAAGCATAAACTCTCACAACCCGCCGTTGCATCAATGATCTGATCAATCCGAGGGAGAGCAAACGGGTCAGCTGGACAGGCTTTGTTGAGATCCGTGTAATCCACACACATTCGCCAAGTGCCGTTCTTTTTAAGCACCAGCACCGGGTTAGCTAACCACTCCGGGTGAAAGACCTCCATGATGAACCCTGCTGCTAAGAGCCGGGCTACTTCTTCTCCAATAGCTTTGCGCCGCTCCTCATTGAAACGACGAAGGAATTGCTTGATCGGCTTGAACTTAGGATCCACATTAAGGTGGTGCTCAGCAAACTCTCTCGGTACACCCGGCATGTCAGACGGCTTCCATGCAAAGATGTCCCGATTCTCACGGATGAATTTGATGAGCGCGCTTTCCTATGCGGGGTCCATGTTAGCCCCTATAGTGAACTGCTGAGATGAGTCGCCCTCCGTAAAATCCACCTGTTTGGTATCATCCGCCGAAAACTTGAGGGGCGGCTCTGATTCCGTAGTAGGCTTCTTCAAGGGAGTCATATCCTCCGGGTCAACATTCTCTTTATAAAACTTGAGCTCTGCCTCTGCACAACTTGACTCTGCATAAGCCGCATCGCCTTCCTCACATTCAAGAGCCGTCTTCCGATCACCGTGCACAGTAATCGTTCCTCTTAACCCGGGCATCTTGAGCTGTAAGTAGACATAACAAGGCCTAGCCATGAACTTGGCATAAGCCGGCCGTCCGAATAAAGCATGGTACGGACTTTTAATTTTGACCACCTCAAACCACAGGGACTCCACCCTGTAATTGTACTCATCACCAAAGGCGACTTCCAGCGAAATCCTGCCCACTGGGTAAGCCGACTTGCCAGGCACCACACCATGAAAGACTGTGGAAGACGGCTTAAGATCTTTGTCAAGCAGAACCATCCGGCTGAAAGTATCATAATACAGGATGTTGATGCTGCTACCACCATCCATAAGAACCTTCGTGAACATGTATCCACCAACTTGGGGGGCAACCACCAAAGCTAATTGCCCCGGGTTGTCAACCCGCGGCGGGTGATCCACCCTGCTCCAAGTGATGTCATACTCAGACCACTTTAGATATTGCGGGAGAGCCGGCATGACCGCATTAACCGCCCGCTTGCGTACCTTCTGGTCTCGCTTGTCGAAGCTGGTTGTGAAGACGTGATACTGACCCCCGCTAAGTTGTTTTGGGTTACTCTGAAAACCGGACTGGTTATGTTGCTGTTGGCCACCGCCTCCAGACTGTTGATTATGACCTCCTTGATTACCCTGATTCTGGTAACCCGACCCTGAGCCGCCAGGACCCAAGCCGGCTCCTGACCCGCCTGGCCCTGAGCCGCCGGACGGTCCATTACCGTTGTTATGATGCTGTTGAAGGCTGTAATCTCGAAACTGCCGCATAATGTGGCAATTCCTCCACGTATGCCCTGCCGGCTTATCAGGTCGACTATGCTCTGGACAAGGCTTATTAAGCATTGCTTCCAAATTAAATGGAACCTTTCCCTTGTTAAAATTCTGCTTGAAGTTCCCATTGCCCTTGGCATGGTTATTCCCAGCGCTGGTATTCGCCACCAATTCTGACCCGCCGTCCGGGTGTTTCCGCTTGCCAGAGTTGCCGTTTCCAGCCGCGTTCTGCTGCTGACCCTTTCCATTGTTACCTTTCTTCCCTTGACCTGATTTTTCATCATCAGAGCCTGGGTCTTTCGTGTTCTCAGAGTCCGCATACTTGGTTAGAGCCGCCATAAGCTCCCCCATGTCTTGACACGAACGTTTAAGCCGGCCAAGCTTCTGCTTCAAAGGCGTAAAGTGGCAATTTTTCTCCAGAATCAAAACTGCTTGAGCCGCCGTGATCTGTTCTGAAGAGTGGATGATAGTCGAAACCCGCCGGACCCAATGATGAGCCGACTCATCCGTCTGTTGCATACAATGATCCAAATCCACGATCGTCATGGGCTGCTTGCACGTCCCTTTGAAATTTTTGATAAATTTCGCCTTCAACTCGGCCCAGGAAGTAATGGTGTTGGGTGGCAAACCCTTCAACCACGTGCGAGCGGGCCCTTCTAGCATCATGATAAAGTACTTGGCACACACTGCATCACTAACATCCAACATCTCCATGGCGAGCTCATAGCTTTCGATCCAAGCCTCCGGAGGTAGGTCAGCTGTGTAATTGGGCACCTTACGAGGGCCCTTGAAATCTTTTGGCAGGCGCTCGTTCCGTAAAGCCGGCGCTAAGCACGGCACTCCCACAGCCCGGGAGGTCAACCCGGCTCCGGCTGAGACGGAAGGTGCAGCCGTGGGTTCCGGATGAGCCGCCGCTGCCGCCAGAGCCGCCGCTTCTCGTTGTGCTCTTGCTCGATCCACCAGCGCCTGCGCATCCAGAGCCGGCCGGTCAGCCCGCAGCGGGTTCCGATGTCGTTCACTGCTAGATACCGCCGGCGACTCATAACGCCGGCTGTAACTGCGACTGGGGATGGGGGTTGAATGCACACGACTCCGGCTGTAAGCATACTTCTCCTGCTGGGCCATTGCCGTTCGCAGGTATCCAACCGCGTTCCGCACTTCTTCTGCGAAGGGTGACTCATCGGGAATTGGGATAGCAGTCAGCCGAGTTGCTGCCGCTACCAAGTTCTCCGCCGGGTTAGAGTAATGACCCGGCGGCGTAGGAAAAGAGGTCGGTGCAATCTGGTTTCGTCGGGGCGGGTTAACCTGCTGATGCTGAGCCGCCGCCCGGCTTCCAGGTACTTCCGCCGTCCGGGTTACGACCAAAGGCACGTTCTGTCCCGTTCCTGGCGTGTTGAAAAGATTCCTCGCTTCATACTGATCCGGCAAGCGGGATTGGTGCCTCATCCGCTGAACCGCCGCTGCTGATTGCTGCTCCAGCCCAAGACGGAAAGCATCCGCCCTAAGGCGCTCTGCCTCAGCGTCCATCTGAGTCTTCAGTTCATTGATCTCCTGCTGGACTTCAGTCATCTGATTCTTCAACCTCGCAATCTCCGTGTTACGGGCGGCTTGATTTTCAGCTGTGACCTCAGTTGCCATCAGGGTTGAAAGCTCACCCATTAAATCCAGAAGGACCTGAGCCGGCTGCCTGCCAGCCCCCGATCCAGTTGCCTCAGCAGCTGTGCTGTTATGAGCCGCCGCGGAACCCGCCATGAAGACGGCGGCGCGGTTCGGCGGCTCATATTCCTCCGGCTTATGAAAATCCGACTCGGGGTAAGGCTCAACGTAGCCCCCGAGTCCGCCATTATGGAGCTGGTAGATTGATTCCGTCTCTCCGCTCGAAGATCCGTTTTCAGAGCAGATGAGAGTTTCCTCCTGTGGCATAGATCCTTCTAGATCCATGCCCTGAGTGAAGCCGACGAAGACGTGTTTCCGACCCGGTTTGGCACGGGCGGGTTGACCGCGTTGGGCGGGTTGCTTGCGCCGAGCCGGCTCGACGATGTCGGTGTAGACGTCCGGCCCGGGTTCAGATCCGCCGATCTTGCCGATGAAGACGTGAATCCCGCCGAAGGGGACCCGGAAACCATACTCAACGGAGTCAGCCTCGGGGCCCCAGCCGGCGTCATCGATGTAGAGCCGGCCACGGCGACTCTTGGTCATCCTGCCAACCGCGTACCCCTCGATCCCTGGTAGAGAGCCCTTTGAGAACTCAACACCACCGAGCGCTGGCCCCACGGTGGGCGCCAACTGTCGTGGTTTTGTCACGGCAGATGTCCGAAGACTTAGGTTCGAGGCCATCACCATAGCAGTGGACTCAAAGGGGTTGATCGGGGCGAAGGACACGAGTTTACCCAGGTTCGGCCCCTCAAGTAGAGGTAAAAGCCTACGTCCTGCTTGTGTTGTATTAGCTGGAGTGTCGATTACAAGGGAGCGGATTGCTTGACCTAGCTCTCGATTACTTGGTTTCTTGTCTAAGCCGCCCCGGGGTCTAGCCTTTATATAAGAGGTCAAGGCCCCGGGTTACACGAGTCTCAAACCGACTCACACAGCGTGTCCTATTCTGTCTCTAAGCCGCCATACCATCTTGGGTAAGCCGCCACCGGGCGGCTTAGCCACCCGGGTCTTCACGCCATCTTCCGTCTCTGGGCCCCTGTCAACGGCCCATCTGGTAAGCCGCCCTGGCGGCCTTGCCTGCATCCTTAAGCCCACCTTACAAGTCTTGGGCTTACGAGCCGCCCGGTGTAACCCGGCCCCGCCTGGGCGGGTCTCACCACGGGTTATATCCCCAACATCTCCCGTATGCCGAATTCTCTTAGAACAATAGTTATCAGGCTAGTTTGAACATGGCACCCTTTGAAGTTTTGTATGGACGTAAGTGTTGAACCCCTCTGAACTGGTCAGAAACTGGGGAACGGTCACTCGTTGGTCCGGACATTATTCAACAAGCTGAAGAACAAGTCCGCATTATCCGTGAACTTTTGAAAACTGCTCAGTCTCGTCAGAAAAGCAATTATGACCGAAAACACCAGGTAATGGTCTATCAACCTGGTGAACAAGCTTACCTCCGTGTCACCCCAATGAAGGGCACTCACCGTTTTGGGATCAAAGGCAAGTTAGCTCCTCGCTACATTGGCCCGTTCCGTATCCTTGCAAGACGCGGAGAAGTGGCATATCAATTGGAATTGCCGCCAAACCTTTCTCAAGTTCATGATGTCTTCCACGTGTCACAACTCCGTCGCTGCTTCAAGGATCCTATCCGAGCAGTGGATCATGAAGTGCTTGAATTGCAAGAGGATCTTTCTTATCAAGAGTATCCGATCCACATTCTTGATCAAGCTGAACGTCGAACCTATCAGAAGGCAATCAAGTTCCATAATGTTCAGTGGTCGAATCATTCTGAAGATGAAGCCACTTAGGAACGCGAAGATCATCTTCGTGAGGAGTATCCCGCTGTCTTTCAGCCTACTTCTTAATTCTCGGGACGAGAATTTCTTTTATAGGAGGAGAATTGTAACATCCCCATGTATTAAGCTACAGTAATCCCTTGCTAATGATGCCATGTCACCACTATTACTGTTGCTAATCTCATTTTTGATTCAAATCCAGTTCAAATTCAAGTTTAAAATTAAGTCAAACAATTCAAGTTTTCAAATGTCAAAACTAAAATGTTCTAATTGTGTCCAATAATCCATAGAAAGTATTGGTGACGAAACCACACTTCTATAAAGTATTTAAATGCACTAAAATCATTAAAACAGTGACCTAAATAATAATTTAAATGCTTTTTAAATTATAAAAATTATTAAACCTATTTTATTAAGGTGCCAAATTATTTGTAGCAGTGGCATAATTAGTAATACTAGTTTAGGGGCTTACTTCAACGTTATCACTGGACTTTCGTGTCAATCCAACTGGAGGAGGGAAATCGGGAGAATGTAGTGTTGTATTTTGTAAAACAAAAAAAATAGAAAATAATTAATAAAAGAAAAGAAAGCTATAAAAAAGAGAGAAAACAGAAACCCCCCCGGCCCAACTGGGCCTCAGCCCAGCCGGCCACCCCTGGCCTATTTGGCCTACCCCCCCCCACCAGCCCCGAAACCCTAACCCCACTCCCCTCTCCCGATCCCCTCTCTCCCTCGCCCGCCGCCGTCGCCGCCCCTGTCGTCCTCGTCGCCTCCTCGTCCTCTCCCTCGCCGGACCTCCCCGAGCCTTGCCGGCGAACCCCTGCAACGGGGGTGAGAACCCCGAACCCCGCGGCCGTTCCCCTCCTTTCCCGTCCGCCTCTGCCCTCCGCTCCCGTCCGTCGCCGCGCCTTCTGCCTCTGCGCGCGCGCCCGTGCTTGGCCGCGCCCGCGCCTGGCCGCGCCCGCGCCGCTGCCCGCCATCCCCCGCGCCGATGCCATCCCTGGCCGCGCCCGCCCGCGAAGCCCCGTGCCCGCGCATCGCCTCACCGCAGCCGCCGCTGCCGCTCCCTGCTTCTGCCGCTTGCGCCGCCCGCAGCCGCCTCCGGCCGCCGCCGCCTCGCCGTTTCCCTCGCCGGCCGCGCCCGCCGCTGGACATGGCCGGCCCTCCCTGCTGTGCGCGCGCGTACTTCTTCCCCCTGTGGCCGCGGACATGTCCGGCCCTGCAGGGGCACAGCCGTGGACATGTCCGGCTGTGCCGCTGCCCAGTGGGGCCGGCCCAGAAAGAAAGAAAAGAAAAAGAAAACAAAAGAAAAAGAAAAGAAAAAGGAAAGAAAAATGAAATAAAATAAATAAAAATAAATAAATAAATAATTTAATTAATCTATTTTAATTAAACTAATTAAACTTGATTAAACAAACCACCTAATTAAACTGATAAATTCTGTTTAATTAAGCTGTGTCGATGACAGACGAGACCCGCGTGTCAGTTTGACCGGTCAACGGTCAGTGTTGACCGCTGACGTCATGATGACGCAATAAATGATTTTAGAATTAAATTAAATCTGTTAATTCCCGAAATTGAATTAAAACTTTGGAAGTTAATATAAAATAAATCGTAACTCGGCTGAAAATAATTTATATATGAAAAACGCTCAGAAAAATATGTCGATTCCGAATATGCACTCCGTTCATCTGTTACATGCCCCTAGCATGCTGAACATGGAACTGTCCCCCTCTGTTTCATCTGTCCGAAATGCCAAACGCTGGGAAAACATTCCCGGATGTTTTTCCCCTTCGTCGGTAACGTGTAGTACTGTGATAGGTTACCCCTAGCAATGCGTGTTGTCATGTCGTGCATCTGTGTGCTTTATATTTACTGTTTCTTCCCCCTCTTCTCTCCGGTAGACTCCGAGACCGATGCTGCCACTGTGATCGACTACGTCACCGACGACCCTTCTTCCTTTTCAGCAGAGCTTCCAGGCAAGCAAAACCCCCTTGAACATCTAGATATCGCCCACTCTCTCTCTCTCTCTCTCTCATGCTTGCATTAGTATTGCTTCTTTTGTTGCTCCGATAGCTCCTATTCTGATGCATACCTATTTTCGTAGCCTGCTGTTGATACATTACCTGATATCCTATGATGCTTAGATAGGTATGATATGTTCATCACTTGGCCCTTCACCCTTGTCCGTTTGCCATGCTTGTTATCGGGCCGTGATCACTCTGGGTGAGGATCACGAAAATGCTTACATTACTACATTCATTTACTGTTACGGGGCTGAAGGGCTGGTGGTACCATCAAGTCAGAGATGGACCTAAGTCCCGACAGCTCTCGATGTTAAAGACGGGCCGGCTCCAAGAGTGCCCGCGAGATAATGAAACAAGACGGGTCGGCTCCAAGAGCACCCGCGAGCCGTGTATTACCAAGTCAGAGCGACAGGAACCCTGTTCGTCTCTGCGAGTTACTAAATACGCCTAACGGATTTGGGTATTTGATCTGAGTTGGCTACTGGCCTATACGCACTACCACCACGTGGGATAATGGTTTAATGGGGCCCTCTATGCCGTATGTATCAGCCGAAAGCTTTGTCAGACGTTCAGTTCAGCATCGCGGCATGGCAGGATCGGCGCCATCCATGACAGAGGTGGTGCCTGGATCTAACCATGTGCACAACGACCTGTAGTGCAAGGGGGGATGGGCCCAAGAACCCTGAGCACTTAGGATGTAGACCGGCGGGGACCTCTCTGCTGAGCTCTAGGTAGGACTATGTCGTGTCGATCAGCCGAGGCCGGGCATGACCGACAAAAGTGTGTCCGGCCAGAGTTAATCGAGCGTGTTGGGTAGCAGTAGTGCACCCCTGCAGGGAAGTGATCTATTCGAATAGCCGTGTCCACGATAACAGGACGCTCAGAGTTGTATCTTGATCTGCTACAACTACAAATGGATACTGTCACAATACTAAACTGTTACTACTGCTCTCGGGATCACTTTCTCGCCGGGTAGTCGAGAAAGGATCTCAGGGTTTTACTAAACTACGATTGATATATATATACTATCTTGCTCTATTCTCTTCTGATGCTGCAAGATTGCTTCAAGATGCTAGTCTTCGTTAGGCTAGGCTTCTCCCCCTCTATTCTGGCATTCTGCAGTATAGTCCACAGATACAGCCCCTTCCTTTGATAACAATGCATAATTAGTATAGTTCTGATGTCAGTCTTGCGAGTACTTTTGATGAGTACTCACGGTTGCTTTGCTACTCTTTTCCCCCCATACCCGATTGCTGTGACCAGATGGTGGATCCCAGGAGCCAGATGATCCCGCCGATGACTTCTACTACCCCAGCGGAGCCTTCTACGACGTGGAGATCCCCGACGACCAGGAGTAGTTCGAAGGCCCTAGGCAGGAGGCCTTCGCCTTTTCGATCAGTGTCGCTGTTTGTGCTAGCCTTCTTAAGGCCCCCTTGTTTAACTTTGTGTCTGTACTCAGATACTTTTGCTTCCGCTGATGCTTGTATGACTCGAGCTTATGTATTCAAGCCCTCGAGGCCCCTGGCTTGTAATATAAAGCTTGTATTTTTTTTGTGTTAGAGTTGTGTTGTGATATCTTCAAGTGAGTCCCTAGGCTTGATCGTGTGCATTTGCGTGTATGATTAGTGCACGATTAAGTCGGGGGCGTCACAAGTTGGTATTAGAGCCGACTGCCTGTAGGAATCCCCTTTCCAACTCCTTGGCCGAAGTTGAGTCTAGTCTCCAAAAACTGTTTTACTGACATGGCTGTGTGGCTTACGGGCCCACGTCGCCAATGGATGGGACTAGGATCTTTTATTCGTCTTCTTTACTCTGGGGTTCTGATCTCTCTTCTTTTTGGGTTAAATATTTTACTAACTCTGACTCTAGGTTCTCGTGATCACATCCACCCGGAGTTCTGAATTTACCCCCCTTTCTTCAAGGTGAGGGCCAGGTTCTGCTGCACAATGGTCACGGACAGCAGGATCCTTTTATCGAGGGCACCCTGCGTCGTCCCCTGCAGATTCCTTGCTCCAATAGTTTTCTCCGACGTTGGTGTAGCCTTTGCTATGTCTCATTGTTGTATCTCTCCACCGCGTGCCTACACGCCGCCTAGTTTGTCTAGCTGCATGCGTTTCCGAACACCTACTGCCGTTTGTATTCAGCTCCACGCATAAGTTTGTATGTCTCTAATGACTACTAATATGTGTCTAATGCCCTTCTTGTTCATTACTCATGTTACCTCATGAATGACCTCTTACACATGCAGTTGTTCTTGCTAAACTGCCCTTGTTGTTTTGGCAGGATGGCTGACGATCCTCCACCTCCACCCTATATTTCCGCAATGATGCAGCAGTTTGAGCTGAATCGTCAGTTTATGACTGGAGTAATGGCTCAGTTTCCAACTCAGAATGCTCAGCAAGAGTCTGCCCCGATAACTCTGCAAGGATTCATGTGCCTCAACCCGTCCACCTTTCACAACTCAACTGATCCTATGGATGCTGATGACTGGCTCCGTGACATCGCCTTTCACATGGAGTCGGCTAGTGTTACCCCTGACAATTACATCACCTTCCCGACGTACCACCTGAGGGGCCCAGCTGCTCAATGGTGGGAAAGTCACAGGCGTATGCTGCCTGCTGGAACTGTAACCACCTGGCAGGAATTTCAGTCAGCCTTTCGTGCACGACATATTCCTCAAGGTCTGATCGACCAGAAGAAGAAGGAGTTCCGCAAACTCACTCAAGGCAAAATGACTGTTGATGCTTATCAGAGGAAATTTCTTGATTTATCCCGCTATGCTGAGGACGACGTCTGCACTAATGCTCGTAAGCAGGAGAAATTTCGTGAAGGACTGCATCCTGATCTAAAGCTCGCTCTTGTTGTTCATTAAGCTGCAGACTTTGCAACACTTGTCAGTCAAGCTTTCCGGGTTGAAATGGGTCTGATTGAGTACCAGGAATCGCTCAAGCGTACTCATGATGTTGGCTCATCCTCGAGTCAGCCTGCTCAGAAGCGGAGAGTGTGGATTCCTCATAATATCCATCACCAACCTGTTCCAGTCCCGAGGCCTTCCTATGTTGCGCCTCGTCTGCCTGCACCGCCAAGACAGCTCAGTGGTCAATGTAGACAGCCCAATATTATGGCTCCTCCCCCTAATGATGGGTTATGCCACAAGTGTGGACAGTCAGGACACTTTGCGATCAACTGTCGCCAGGATCAGCCTCAGAACACATCATGTCCTTCTGTTGGTCGCAGGAAGGGCCGTCGAAAACATCCTTCTAGGAAAACTAATGCCAGACCACCTGCTAGTCAACTTATTCGTGTCAACCATGTCAAGATGGAAGAAGGTCGACAGGACACCAAAATTGTGATGGGTACCCTTCTAGTGAATTCAATCCCAGCTTCTGTCCTCTTTGATTCTGGAGCATCGCACTCCTTCATGTCCGAAAGTTTTGCGCGAAGCCATGATATACCTTTCGAGGAGATGTCCACCCCTTTAGTAATCCAGTCACCCGGAGCTAAATGGCAAACTACCATGGTAAGCCACAGTAACCACATTGTGATTGGGGGATTGGTGTTCCCCGTTTCTCTCATTGCTCTCAAGACCTCCAACATAGACATCATTCTGGGAATGGACTGGCTGAAGCCTCATAAAGCTTTGATTGACTGCGCCACTAAAACAGTCCGACTCACACACCCTTCTGACCAGACAGTCAGTTACTCAGCTCGCACAGTTCAAAATGACGAAAGCCAGATATATGCTCTGAATGCATTGAATGCCTCACCTCTTGAAGGAATTGAGAATGTTCCAGTCATTCGCGATTTTCCAGACGTCTTTCCAGAAGAACTTCCAGGGATACCCCCTGTTAGAGCAGTCGAATTCGTCATCGACTTGAAACCAGGCACCACTCCTATTGCCAAACGCCCATACAAGATGCCGCCGCATGAACTCCTTGAGCTTAAGGAGGAAATCGACAAGTCACTTAAAAAGGGTTTCATCCGCCCCAGTTCTTCTGCTTGGGGAGCACCTTCGCTTTTTGTTAAGAAGAAGGATGGAAGAAATCGGTTGGTTCAAGATTACTGACCTATCAACCAGGCCACAATTCAGAACAAGTATCCGCTTCCCAGTATCAATGATCTGTATGATCAACTTGCTGGTTCCTCAGTATTCTCTAAACTTGATTTGAGGTTGGGATACCACCAGAGGACATACTGAAGACAACTTTCTTTACTCGCTATGGTTCTTACGAGTACACCGTCATGTCCTTCGGATTAACTAATGCTCCAGCACCTTTCTCTCGATTGATATAACTATATCTTCATGGACTACCTCGACAAATTCGTCATGGTTTATTTGGATGATATACTTATATTTTCCAAGAATGAAGAAGAACATGCCGAACATCTTCGGCTTGTATTGGAGAAACTTCAAGAACATCAACTGTATGCCAGGTATTCCAAGTGTGAGTTCTGGTTTTCTGAAGTGACATATCTCGGCCACGTGATCTCCAAAGATGGCATTGCTATTAACCCAGAACGAGTTCAAGCTATTCTTTATTTGACTCCTCCGCAGACTGTTAAACAAGTCAGAAGTTTTCTCGGTCTCGCTAGCTATTGTCGCCGTTTCGTCGAGAACTTCTCCAAGATTGCTAAGCCACTGACAGATTTACTTCACAAGGGCAAGAAGTTTGAGTGGACGGAAAAGTGCCAAGAAAGTTTTCAGACACTCAAAGACTAGCTGACGTCTGCCCCAGTGCTTGCTCCTCTAGATTCCCGCAAAGACTTCGTGATCTACTGTGATGCGTCTCGTCAAGGATTAGGCTGTGTCCTGATGCAAGAGCGCAAAGTGATTGCTTATGGCTCTCGTCAATTGCGTCCTCACGAAGATAAGTATCCAACACATGATCTCGAGTTAGCAGCAGTTATCTATGCTCTAAAGCTGTGGCGACATTACCTTCTCGGTAATCGTTGCGAGATATACACGGACCACCAAAGCCTGAAATATCTGTATACTCAACCAGATTTGAACCTTCGTCAACAAAGATGGCTCGAGATAAAAGCTGATTATGACATGGATATCTCTTATACCCCTGGCAAGGCTAATGTAATGGCCGATGCTTTGAGTCGTAAGTCGTATTGCAACAACCTCATGGTACAGCAAGCACAACCTCTTCTCCACGAAGAGCTTCGCAAGTTAAACATTCATATTGTTCCACAGGGTTATCTCAATACCCTGGTTGTCGAACCGGACCTCGAGTGCAACATCAAGACGAGGCAGAAGTATGATTCTAAAGTCGAAAAGATTAAGAAATACCTCTCCAAGGGAAATTCTTCATTCTACCATGTTAGTGATGATGGTACCTTGTTCTTCAAAGGCTGCCTAGTGGTCCCCAGGAAGCACAATCTGGACTCTCGTTCGGATGTCATGAAAGAAGCACATGACACCCCTTTGTCTATCCATCCCGGTAGTACCAAAATGTACCAAGACATTCGTCAGTGGTACTGGTGGCCTGATATGAAGCATGACATTGCTCGCTATGTGTCTGAGTGTGACGTTTGTCGTCGCATCAAGGCAGAACATCAAAGGCCTGCTGGACTTCTACAACCACTTACTATTCCTGAATGGAAATGGGACAAAGTTGAGATGGATTTCATTACTGGTTTTCCCAGATCGTAGAAAGGTCATGATGCTATCTTTGTCGTCATTGACCGATTCTCAAAGGTTGCTCACTTTCTGCCAGTCAAGGAGACAATCACTGCTAGCCAGTTAGCAGACTTGTATGTTTCCAGAATCGTGTCACTCCACGGTGTTCCGTTGGAGATCAGTTCAGATCATGGCAGCCTCTTTACCTCAAGATTTTGGAACAGTTTCCAAGAAGCTATGGGAACTCATCTGTCCTTCAGCACCGCATTTCACCCCCAGTCCCAGGGACAAGTTGAACGAGTCAATCAAGTGCTTGAAGATATGCTTCGAGCTTCTGTCATCTCATTCGGTAAGAAATGGGAGGAATCTCTCCCGTATGCCGAATTCTCTTACAACAATAGTTATCAGGCTAGTTTGAAGATGGCACCCTTTAAAGTTTTGTATGGATGTAAGTGTCGAACCCCTCTGAACTGGTCAGAAACTGGGGAACGGTCACTTGTTGGTCCGGACATTATTCAACAAGCTGAAGAACAAGTCCGCATTGTCCGCGAACATTTGAAAACTGCTTAGTCTCGTCAGAAAAGCAATTATGACCGAAAACACCAGGTAATGGTCTATCAACCTGGCAAACAAGCTTACCTCCGTGTCACCCCAATGAAGGGCACTCACCGTTTTGGGATCAAAGGCAAGTTAGCTCCTCGCTACATTGGCCCGTTCTGTATCCTTGCAAGATGCCGAGAAGTGGCATATCAATTGGAATTTCCGCCAAACCTTTCACAAGTTCATGATGTCTTCCACGTGTCACAACTCCGTCGCTGCTTCAAGGATCCTATCCGAGCAGTGGATCATGAAGTGCTTGAATTGCAAGAGGATCTTTCTTATCAAGAGTATCCGATCCGCATTCTTGATCAAGCTGAACATCGAACCTGTCAGAAGGCAATCAAGTTCCTTAAAGTTCAGTGGTCGAATCATTCTGAAGATGAAGCCACTTGGGAACGCGAAGATCGTCTTCGTGAGGAGTATCCCGCTCTCTTTCAGCCTACCTCTTAATTCTCGGGACGAGAATTTCTTTTAGAAGAGGAGAATTGTAACATCCCCATGTATTAAGCTACAGTAATCCCCTGCTAATGATGCCATGTCACCACTATTACTGTTGCTAATCTCATTTTTGATTCAAATCCAGTTCAAATTCAAGTTTAAAATAAAGTCAAACAATTCAAGTTTTCAAATGTCAAAACTAAAATGTTCTAATTGTGTCAAATAATCCATAGAAAGTATGGGTGAAGAAACCACACTTCTATAAAGTATTTAAATGCACTAAAATAATTAAAACAGTGACCTAAATAATAATTTAAATGCTTTTTAAATTATAAAAATTATTAAACCTATTTTATTAAGGTGCCAAATTATTTGTGGCGGTGGCATAATTAGTAATACTAGTTTAGGGGCTAGTGTTGTATTTTTTAAAACAAAAAAATAGAAAATAATTAATAAAAGAAAACAAAGCTATAAAAAAAGAGAGAAAACATAAACCCCCCCGGCCCACCTGGGCCTCAGCCCAGCCGGCCACCCCTGGCCTATTTGGCCTACCCCCCCCCCCCACCAGCCCCGAAACCCTAACCCCACTCCCCTCTCCCGATCCCCTCTCTCCCTCGCCCGCCGCCGTCGCCGCCCCCGTCGTCCTCGTCGCCTCCTTGTCCTCTCCCTCGCCGGACGTCCCCGAGCCTCGCCGGCGAACCCATGTAACGGGGGTGAGAACCCCGAACCCCGCGGCCGTTCCCCTCCTTCCCCGTCCGCCTCTGCCCTCCGCTCCCGTCCATCGCCGCGCCTTCTGCCTCCGCGCGCGCACCCGCGCTTGGCCGCGCCCGCGCCGCTGCCCGCCGTCCCCCGCGTCGATGCCTTCCCTGGCCGCGCCCGCCCGCGAAGCCCCGCGCCCGCGCATCACCTCGCCGCTGCCGCTCCCTACTTCTACCGCTCGCGCCGCCCGCCTGCGTTGCTGCCGCCCGCAGCCGCCTCCGGCCGCCGCCTCCTCGCCGCTTCCCTCGCCGGCCGCGCCCGCCGCTGGACATGGCCGGCCCTCCCTACTGAGCGCGCGCGCAGTTCTTCCCCCAGTGGCCGCGGACATGTCCGGCCCTACAGGGGCACAGCCGTGGACATGTCCGGCTGTGCCACTGCCCAGTGGGGCCGGCCCAGAAAGAAAGAAAAGAAAAAGAAAAGAAAAGAAAAAGAAAAGAAAAGAAAAGAAAAGAAAAATAAAATAAAATAAATAAATTAATTAATTAATTTAATTATTCTGGTTTAATTAAACTAATTAAACTTAATTAAACAAACCACCTAATTAAACTGATAAATTATGTTTAATTAACCTGTGTCGATGACAGACGGGACCCGCGTGTCATTTGAGCGGTCAACGGTCAGTGTTGACCGCTGACGTCATGATGACGCAATAAATGATTTTAGAATTAAATTAAATCTGTTAATTCCCGAAATTGAATTAAAACTTTGGAAATTAATATAAAATAAACCGTAACTCGGATGAAAATATTTTATATGTGAAAAACGCTCAGAAAAATATGCCGATTCCGAATATGCACTCCGTTCATATGTCACATGCCCCTAGTATGCTGAACATGGAACCGTCCCCCTCTGTTTCATCTGTCTGAAATGCCAAACGCTGGGAAAACATTCCCGGATGTTTTCCCCCTTCGCTGGTAATGTGTAGTACTGTGATAGGTCACCCCTAGCAATGCGTGTTGTCATGTCGTGCATCTGTGTTACATCTGTGTGCTTTATATTTACTGTTTCTTCCCCCTCTTCTCTCCGGTAGACCCCGAGACCGATGCTGCCACTGTGATCGACTACGTCACCGATGACCCTTCTTCCTTTTCAGCTGAGCTTCCAGGCTAGCAAAACCCCCTTGAACATCTAGATATCGCCCACTCTCTCTCTCTCTCTGTTATGCCTGCATTAGTATTGCTTCTGTTGTTGCTTCGGTAGCTCCTATTAGCAACCAAAACCATGTGCGCAACGACCCGGAGTGCAAGGGGGGATGGGCCCAAGAACCCTGAGCACTTAGGATGCAGACCGGCGGGGACCTCTCTGCTGAGCTCTAGGTAGGACTATGTCGTGTCGATCAGCCGAGGCCGGGCATGACCGAGAAAAGTGTGTCCGGCCAGAGTTAATCGAGCGTGTTGGGTAGCAGTAGTGCACCCCTGCAGGGAAGTGATCTATTCGAATAGCCGTGTCCACGATAACAGGACGCTCAGAGTTGTATCTTGATCTGCTACAACTACAAATGGATACTGTCACAATACTAAACTGTTACTACTGCTCTCGGGATCACTTTCTCGCCGGGTAGTCGAGAAAGGATCTCAGGGTTTTACTAAACTACGATTGATATATATATACTATCTTGCTCTATTCTCTTCTGATGCTGCAAGATTGCTTCAAGATGCTAGTCTTCGTTAGGCTAGGCTTCTCCCCCTCTATTCTGGCATTCTGCAGTATAGTCCACAGATACAGCCCCTTCCTTTGATACCAATGCATAATTAGTATAGTTCTGATGTCAGTCTTGCGAGTACTTTGGATGAGTACTCACGGTTGCTTTGCTACTCTTTTCCCCCCATACCCGATTGCTGTGACCAGATGGTGGATCCCAGGAGCCAGATGATCCCGCCGATGACTTCTACTACCCCAGCGGAGCCTTCTACGACGTGGAGATCCCCGACGACCAGGAGTAGTTCGAAGGCCCTAGGCAGGAGGCCTTCGCCTTTTCGATCAGTGTCGCTGTTTGTGCTAGCCTTCTTAAGGCCCCCTTGTTTAACTTTGTGTCTGTACTCAGATACTTTTGCTTCCGCTGATGCTTGTATGACTCGAGCTTATGTATTCGAGCCCTCGAGGCGCCTGGCTTGTAATATAAAGCTTGTATTTTTTTTTTGTGTTAGAGTTGTGTTGTGATATCTTCAAGTGAGTCCCTAGGCTTGATCGTGTGCATTTGCGTGTATGATTAGTGCACGATTAAGTCGGGGGCGTCACAAGTTGGTATTAGAGCCGACTGCCTGTAGGAATCCCCTTTCCAACTCCTTGGCCGAAGTTGAGTCTAGTCTCCAAAAATTGTTTTACTGACATGGCTATGTGGCTTACAGGCCCACGTCGCCAATGGATGGGATTAGGATCTTTTATTCCTCTTCTTTACTCTGGGGTTCTGATCTCTCTTCTTTTCGGGTTAAATATTTTACTAACTCTGACTCTAGGTTCTCATGATCACATCCACCCGGAGTTCTGAATTTACCCCCCCCCCCTTTCTTCAAGGTGAGGGTCAGGTTCTGCTGCACAATGCTCACGGACCGCAGGATCCTTTTATCGAGGGCACCCTGCGTCGTCCCCTGCAGATTCCTTGCTCCAATAGTTTTCTCCGACGTTGGTGTAGCCTTTGCTATTTCTCATTGTTGTATCTCTCCACCGCGTGCCTACACGCCGCCTAGTTTGTCTAGCTGCGTGCGTTTCCGAACACCTACTGCCGTTTGTATTCAGCTCCACGCATAAGTTTGTATGTCTCTAATGACTACTAATATGTGTCTAATGCCCTTCTTGTTCATTACTCATGTTACCTCATGAATGACCTCTTACACATGCAGTTGTTCTTGCTAAACTACCCCTGTTGTTTTGGCAGGATGGCTGACGATCCTCCACCTCCACCCTATATTGCCGCAATGATGCAGCAGTTTGAGCTGAATCGTCGGTTTATGACTGGAGTAATGGCTCAGTTTCAAACTCAGAATGCTCAGCAAGAGTCTGCCCCGATAACTCTGCAAGGATTCATGCGCCTCAACCCGTCCACCTTTCGCAACTCAACTGATCCTATGGATGCTGATGACTGGCTCCGTGACATCGCCTTTCACATGGAGTCGGCTAGTGTTACCCCTGACAATTACGTCACCTTCCCGACGTACCACCTGAGGGGCCCAGCTGCTCAATGGTGGGAAAGTCACAGGCGTATGCTGCCTGCTGGAACTGTAACCACTTGGTAGGTATTTCAGTCAGCTTTTCATGCATGACATATTCCTCAAGGTCTGATCGACCAGAAGAAGAAGGAGCTATAGGTAGGACTACGTCGTTTCGATCAGTCGAGACCGGACATGACCGAGAAAAGTGTGTCCGGCCAGTGTTAATCGAGCGTGTTGGGTGACAGTAGTGCACCCCTGCAGGGAAATGATCTATTCGAATAGCCGTGTCCACGATAACAGAACGCTCAGAGTTGTATCTTGATCTGCTACAACTACAAATGGATACTGTCACAATACTGAACTGTTACTACTGCTCTCGGGATCACTTTCTCGCAGGGTAGTCGAGGAAGGATCTCAGGGTTTTACTAAACTACGATTGATATATATACTATCTTGCTCTATTCTCTTCTGATGCTGCAAGATTGCTTCAAGATGCTAGTCTTCGTTAGGCTAGGCTTCTCCCCCTCTATTCTGGCATTCTGCAGTATAGTCCACAGATACAGCCCCTTCCTTTGATACCAATGCATAATTAGTATAGTTCTGATGTCAGTCTTGCGAGTACTTTGGATGAGTACTCACGGTTGCTTTGCTACTCTTTCCCCCCCATACCCGATTGTTGCGACCAGATGGTGGATCCCAGGAGCCAGATGATCCCGCCGACGACTTCTACTACCCCAGCGGAGCCTTCTACGACGTGGAGATCCCCGACGACCAGGAGTAGTTCGGAGGCCCTAGGCAGGAGGCCTTTGCCTTTTCGATCAGTGTCGCTGTTTGTGCTAGCCTTCTTAAGGCCCCCTTGTTTAACTTTGTGTCTGTACTCAGATACTTTTGCTTCCGCTGATGCTTGTATGACTCGAGCTTATGTATTCGAGCCATCGAGGCCCCTGGCTTGTAATATAAAGCTTATATTATTTTATTTTGTGTTTAGATTTGTGTTGTGATATCTTCAAGTGAGTCCCTAGGCTTGATCATGTGCATTTGCCTGTATGATTAGTGCACGATTAAGTTGGGGGCGTAATAAAGCCTTTTGGGAAAAGCCCTAAAAGGTGGCTTTCCAAAAAAGTAACCATAAAGTGATTTTCACTATTCACGGAAACATTTTTCCGCGACCGTTAAATCCAAAAATATTTCTGTGGGTCTTAGAATAATTCCAGTACCCACTAAAATGATTTTGGACGCGTTCCGAAACAATTCCAGATTAGTGATTTTCATCTGTGAAAAGCAACCAAACCGGTTCCAGCAGCTCCGGAACATTTCCAGTTTTTATCCCGGAAAAATCCCAGAAGTTTCCAGAACAATTCTGGCACCCTCCAAGAATTTCCAGGCATGTGCCAAAACCATTTTGACTTAATGCTATACTCCAAAACAACTTTTTGATTTTACCGAAACTCTTCCGGTGTTCTCTCTCCGGAATTTTTCCGTCATCTCCGAAACTTTTCCGGTGACTTTCTCTCAGACTCACTGTCTAGTATTCAGCAGATACTTGACCCTATAGGTTCGGTGAAGTATAGACATGACCGGAACACTTTCCGATCAATGATCAACATCGGAGCCGTGGACACCCATATTGACCCCTATACCCACACGAATAAATATTCAAGTGAACCTCCAGTTGCCGTGTGCTATTCCTGTTGCTTCGTGATATGTTACAAATACCCGAGGTGAGATTTATCGGCATCCCCGTGGATCAACAACTTGTCCACTATGCCAGTTACCTCGTTACTGGTTTTGTTCTCTTTTCTCGTTCCCGTGTTCCGACATCCCTATGATCAAATCACAATGTGTCTGGCCAGACGATGATGGATACCATAACACCGAGAGGGCCCAAAGAATATCTTTCCATTGTCGGAGGAGCAAATCCCAATCTTGAGCTATGAAGTCCCTTGACATACTTTTCCATGAACCCGTAAGCCGCCATAATAGCCACCCATTTACGGATGACGTTTAACAAACCCCAAAGTTCATGAAGCAAGCATGAAGAAACTTGATACTCTCATGGTCTAAGGAATTATGCAAACGTTAACTTTCTCTGTGTTATTAACCATTAACTTGTGACGAATGTATCTCATAGCATAACATCAATCGGGTCGATTCAACACAAATGTTCTTCTAACATTGTGCCCTCAAAGTTGCCGGCATAGTCATGCCCATGATCAGGAAAACAAAACCATCATGCAACACTTGAGCTAGTCTTAGAGGCCAGACTAGGAATGTATTTTACCATTTATTATTCCACACGTTTATATGAGTCTTCCTTCGAGCCTCGTGGTTATTGTAGACTCGAGAACCATAGCAGTTATAGCATGGAACATCAACATAATTATGAACATGGGGATAAATAATAACATTTATTATTGCCTCTAGGGCATATCTCCTACAGACTCCCACTTGCACTAGAGTCAATAACCTAGTCAATGCTAATGCACTTTACACCTATGGCATACCGGTGTAAAATATGCTTCGCCATGTGGTATAGTCTACGTCTAACGGACCTGATATCTTCAGTTCCGTGTGTATCTTTGTATATCCTCACGTTTTCACGCTTTCACAAAATACATATTTTGTGTGGACTTGGCTTTGTATATATGTGAATCACAGGTCAAACCTTGATTCCTCAGACTGAGCTATGGAGAAACTATCTGCAATAGTGTCCCATTGACCAAAGCCATCTTGGAACCATACTAAGTTCATGAATGAACTATATTATTCAACATCTTCTTTGTCGCTTCCAAAGCGTCAACATACTTAGCCTTTGTTATAGAATTCGCCACAGTAACCTGTTTGAAACAATTCCAACTTACTGTGTCACCATCTCGTGTATTACACAAAAAACCCTTTACTTAAATCGAAAATCGCATGGATTATTGATGAAGACTGTATCGATGTAATTACTTACAACGAGGACTTCATAATCTCTGCTTGCGAGAAAACATGTCATCAGTGCTACTTTAGTACTCAATGACATTTTTCACTGTTGTCCCATGATCAGTACTTTGATCACTTTGGTATCTATACTCGCAACAGCTTGGGAGTATCGGACATATCAGGTTGTTTTACATACCATGGAATACATGATTAATCCAAACACAAGAGTGTGTGGAATCTCCATCATGTATTTTGCTCATCAGTGTTTTAGGACACCGTGTCTTGCAAAACTCTTTCCATGTGACTTCGGCAAGAATCACTCCTTGGCGTTCTTATGCTAAACTGTTTTACAATCTTGTCAATATGTATTATTGGCTTAGCCTAGTAGGCAATACTATCTTCGCAGATAATTATGTCTAATATCAAGGCTACTTAGCCCAAGCACTTCATCGAAAAACTATTTTCAATGAAGTCCTAATTCGTGTCAAGAAATTTATATTATTTCCAATCAACAATGTCTCAAGCACACAAGGTTTTTAGAAATATTATTATGCTCCCACTTACTTTCTTGTAATCACAAGCATCTTCGTTATCCATTGATGAAATCAAACTCTTTTGACTATTTCATCAAAAACGAAGATTCCAATTCCATTTTGCTCTCTTCTGTCCATAGCTGGAACTCTGAAGTTTGCATACTCACTAGCATCCTCTGGATCGACAAAATACTTTGGACTGTATCACATGCAAGTCCTAGGTCGCATTTCCATCACATGGAAATCCTTTTTGGCATCCATGTTTCATATCTCATGTTTGAAATATGTATTAATTGCTAGTTTAACCCAAACCAACTTTAACCATCGCTACGGTGAGACAACCTCATCGTAGTGAACTCCTTGAACTTGTTATTGCAACAAGTCAAGCTTTATGGATAATACATTTTAACCACATCAGTTTATAGTTCCATTAATGTTCGTTAGACTCTAAGTCTTCCGAAGGGTTTATCAAGATATAATCTTGAATCATTTATATGGAAACTATCTCGGATTATATTGGCTTTTAGCCAATTCTGGAGTCAGGGCCCATCAACGCTTCCTTGTGTATCATAGGTATACTGTTATCCAACAACAATATCTCGTTTGCGCACCTGAGAGGTTTGCACGAGTTTTGCCTACGTGGTTCAGCTGCAAGTTCGACCGAAGTCCATACATCTCATGTAGAGGCTTCCGTATCAGTCGCAGTAGGAAACTCTGGAATCACTTCCAAGGTTCCTTTCCTTTGATCTGATGACGAAGATATTGTTATCTCGTCGAATTGCACTGTTCTCCCACTCACCTTTTTGCAAGAACCATTCTCTTTAAAAGCATACCGTTCTTTGTGGCAAAACCTTTTGCCTCGGTATAGTGGTGGAGGAATTCCCAATAACTTGGGATAACCTACAAAGTAGCACTTGTCTGATTTGGAATAGGTTTGTAAATATTTTACACAAGCCCCATATTCCAAATGTTAAGAAACGATATAACATGGTTGGGTGTACCATACCATGGCGTCATTTCAACAGATCTGATGGAGCTCTTTTCAGTGTAAAAGCCGCTGTCTCTAAAGTATTACTTTAAAAGGGATAATGGCAAATTGATTTATGTCATCTTTGATCTTACCATGTCATAAATGGTTTGATTACATCTTCACGGACATTCCATTCATAGTGGTGTTCCGGGAGGTGTAAGTTATGAAACTCTTTTCACAACTCATCAGACATTCGCTAAACTTGTAACTCAAATATTCCTTTCTGCAATCTAGTTTGCAGAAACATAATCTTTCTTGTTACAATAATTTCTACTTCATGTTGAAAACCTTTCGAATGATTTCAAAAGATCCAGACTTACGTCTCATCAAGCAAATATCAATATATCTACTTGAGTCATTTTTGAAGATAGACAAATCCACTGCTAGCAATAACCTTCATTGGCTTACACACATCATAATGTATGATCACCAATAAGTTTGTTGCTCATTCCTTATGGTCTGTGAACGGTATTTCAGTCACTTCACTTTTCGGACGAAAGTTGCAAGTGTCAGATGATTCATAATCAAATGACTTCAAAATTCATCATAATGGAATTTTCCATGCAGGTTTCTCCAATGTGACCAAATGCAGTGCCACACATATGTGGTATTCTTTTAGTCTTGCGGCATTTAGCGTCAGTGTTATGGATGTATCATATTACCATCAATATTCATAAAATATATCCCATTCTCAATGGAAGCATGGCCCTTTATGTTATTCATAATACTGAACAACAATTGTTCTTTTATGAACAACCCTTTTGCAACAAACATTTATCGCAATGGGCTAGAGTGTATGAAACTCCAAAAATGAATCATGAAAATAAATACAGACGGCAATACACCGATGGAAGGTATAGTAACATTTACTATGTTCCCAGTGCGTATCTAAACCTCACTCCGGCAAGTCTTTTAGGGCGTAGTAGTTCTTGCACCGAGTCGCAACAGAATGCAATCGAGCGGGTATCTTTGTGATCAACTCACAATACCCAAGAATTATGGACTAACAGTTTAATCATAATTCCCAAGAACTATTTCTTTGACCAGCCTTCTATACATGAATAACTTGTATGACATTCATACATGAGCTGGATATTCCAGTCCTCTTTCTTTTTGCCTTTATACTTCTAACAGTTTAACTTTCAGTATTTCTCCTACTCTCAGAAGAAGCACCCAACTTTAAGAGTGGCGTTAGCCCCGAACTTCCTTGGTGTGTAAGTCACACTAACACCTTTTGGACATTTCCTTTCTCTTTTAGTTGTTCTTTTATTCACCTTGATCATATGACAGGCGTTCTTCCGGATCCCTCTCTCATTAGTCAAATGCCCAGTAAACACGTTACTAATACTTTGCAAAACAAACATTGCTTTGGATATCCAATATCTTTTAGCCTTTGTTTGTATCTGAAACTAATTTTCAGTTCCATGAATATCACATAGCTATCCCAAACTTTCGAAGTTCGGGTCTCATGGAGGCAAACATATTGCACTTGACCGTAACGGAACTCTAGCTTTTGGATCGAAGGACGAGAGTCACATCATCCATAGCATTAGCGAGAGAATACCAAAAGCATGCGATAGGACAAGGTCCTTCTCGGCACTCTTGAGGACAATCCTCACATTACGTTGCCAACCGTAAAGTTTTAACCAGATATTTAACAGCTTATTCAATTTCAACAGGGAAGGTGGAAACGCGAGCCATTCTTCTATAACTATTATGCAATTTACACTTAGACAGTGTCCATAATTAATTGCACTAAGAATTAAAAGAATTAATTCTAAAGTGTGCTCCCACTCAAATCAATATCTCTCAAAATTGATTATGAGAGATTCAAGACCCGCATTTCCATTAAACGCCACGGTTCGAGATGAACACAAATGGCACGAACTTCAATCGTTAGGCAAACTTGCCGATCACATCTCTATGTGATTCTTGTTCATCTTTCGATGCGTGTGTTCCGAGCTCGGGACTGTCCTACCTGAACGTCAAGACAACCAAGTGATCTCACTGCGACGTCTCAACTCACCCGCCTCACACTTCTCTAATCGTTCGCACTCATGGAGATCATGTGATGCCCCGAAGAGATAGGTGCCGTGACGGTGCTACACTTGGGAGAACACTAACTACTTGATATTTTAAGTGAGAGATCACCCTAATAAAAAGCGACTACCGCGCAATCAAAAGGGTGCATCATAAGGGATAAACATGTCAGGCAATTCATAAAAGCATGATATGGTATAGCCCTTTCTGACGGAGAAGTCTTTAATTTCTTCGTCTTCGGCATTCGCGTCGGTGTTCACCTTCGCGAAGTTTGCCACCACCTTGTCGATGCACCAGATAATATTGCTATCTCTATAGCTAATAAAATAAGTGCATTACTTAAGGTTGACACGCAGGTCATTAAAGTGACAATCATATGGCTCCAGCCATCGTGCTGAATCATGACGCGCAGGTCATGTTAATTTACATTGTATAGTCATCTCATACATAATTAAATTTAATATGAGCACTGCTATACCACATCACATGCACATCCTGCAAAACCAAGTTAGACGCCTCTAATCAGTTCATATAAGATTTTATTTTACGTGGCTTCTAAGGTTTCGAAACAAACCGAAGCTACCAACGTTCATCATCAAGCATGATTATTCAAGTCGCTAGATTAACTTTGCGGGGTGTATGAAACATGAGATAATAAAATCTTGAGCCCCATACTGAACTTCATCATATGCATGACCCCCGTGCAGATCATATCTGCATTGCCCTTTTGTCTGCAAAATTTCATCTTTCTTTTAACTATGGTGGAATTCAATGAACTGTTAGCACTTCGTTGATCAATCAGGATCACGGATTGCCAGAACTTTGAAACTCCACCATGCCGTTATCAAGATCAGAAATACGCAAATTTCAGGGAAGTAACAAGAACATCGGGTAACAGATTTCATCTGCTACCCGCACAAATAATTTTCAGCAATAGATCTCATCTACTCCAAAATTATATTATGCAACACCCAGACATCTCATGTATTCTAGATCGTAACCTGCATCTACGCATAGCACGGCTCATGATGCCACAGTAGGAGAACGCAGTAGAAAACAAAAATTTCTGAAACTGCGAGCACGCCCAGGATCACTATGGAGATGCATATAGGGTTTGATCTGATCGTTACCAACTCGTAGTGCAACAGAAGTAGAGTCGATGTAGATCGTCGGTGCAGATCCCCGCAGCTAGGATTTACAACCTCCCAACCGCGAGGATGTACTTCCTTGTCTGCCCCCGGACAATCCCTAGGACAGACCTTCAGGAGGCTGTCGGACAGTCCCCCAGACGGTGTCACGGACAGCCCTTCGGGAGGCACGCACATAGAATCTCGGATAGTCACTTGGACAGCCCTTCGGGAGGCACTCTCGAACAGCCCCTCGGGCAAAAAGATCGAACCTACGACCTCCCTACGTGGTTGCACACAAACGGTGTCATCTATCCGGCAGGGCTTCGCCGTCCAGAACTAGTTCCCACCGGAACCCAGACAGCCTTTCGGCTCTACGAAACTCTTTTCGTGGCAGGGAGAGAAGAAGCCAGATCATTGCATGGCATTGTGTGAGAGAGTTTGAGTGAGTGTGGAGACCTCCTCACCACCTCTATTTATAGGAAAACCAAGGGGTAGGGTTGCACATTAAAATACCAAAACACCCACACTTTATGTCACACATAAAGGGCATAAAAGGATGGCATGTGGAGCTCCATGGAGGAGCTCCACCCTTGGCCGGCCACCCTGAAAGCACATTTGCTCCCTTGGTGGTTTTGGTAATTTATGTCAACATACATGCTGTTGGACTAATGCATTTATCTAGTGAATTTCAGACAAGTTCAGCTATGGCGTGGCAGGGACAAGAGGATGTGGAACCCCTTCAAAATGCTAAAGACAAGGATTGGCAAAAGATCAAGACTCTACATTTTTGGTTTAGTGATCCAAGATCACATTGAGTCCATAGGAAAGCCAATACTATTAAAAGGGGATGAGGTGTTGCTTAATGGTCTTTTTGCTCAAGTGCTTAGTGACAGTACTCCTAAACCCTCAACCACTCTCTCTACCCAAAGATGTCCAAAACCTACATTCCATCTCGGCCCCACCGAAATTTCCTATCCGGAGCCACCGAGTTCATCTGGACTTAGCCACTGCCAAAACCCTAAAAATCGGATCCACCGAAATGGATCTCGGTCTCACCGAGATGGCCTTGCCAACTCTCTGTAATCATTTGCACTTACTTCGGTCCCACCGAGTTTTGCAAATCGGTCTCACCAAGATGGCTTGCCAACTCTCTGTTACCTTATTGATTCACTTCGGTCCAACCGAGTTGATGCAATCGGTGCCACCGAGATGAGGTTTGCCCTAGCCATTGCACTTCGGTCCATCCGAGTTGTTCCATTCGGTCCCACCGAGATTCCTAACGTTCATATCTTTTACACAGTTCGGTGCCACTGAGTCTTCTGAATCGGTGCCACCGAGTTGGGTCAAAAGTGTGTAACGGTTGGATTTTGTGTGGAGGCTATATATACGCCTCCACCACTTCCTTCTCAGAAAAGAGAGCCATCAGAACATGCCTACACTTCCACCATACATTTTTCTGAGAGAGAACCACCTACTCATGTGTTGAGATCAAGCCATTCCATTCCTACCATTTGAACCTTGATTTCTAGCCTTTCCCAAGATGCTTTCCACTCAAATCCTTCTTCCACCATAGCCAAATTGGTGAGGAGTTGTTTGAGTGTTGGGAAGACTATCATTTGAAGCACAAGAGCAAGGAGTTCATCAACAACACACCGTTTATTACCTTTTGGAGAGTGGTGTATCCTAGATTGGTTAGGTGTCACTTGGGAGCTTCCGACATGATGTGGAGTTGAACCAAGGAGTTTGTAAGGGCAAGGAGATCGCCTACTTCGTGAAGATCTACCCTAGTGAGGCTAGTCCTTCGTGGACGTAAGTCATAGTGGAATAGACAAGGTTGCTTATTCGTGGACCCTTCGTGGGTGGAGCCCTCCGTGGACTCGCACAGCCGTTACCCTTCGTGGGTTGAAGTCTCCATCAACGTGGACGTACGATAGCACCACCTATCGGAACCACGCCAAAAACCACCGTGTCTTCATTGCGTTTGATCTTCCATACTCTACCCCCTTTAAATTCCATACTTTTACATGCTTTACTATTTCTGCTGCTCAATCTCTAGATATGTATGTGTAGAAAGTATTGGAGTGATCTTAACTTGGGCCAAAATCTGCCTAAGTTTCAAGAGAAATTAAAAACTGCAACTTTGGTTGGTTAAGTGTCTATTCACCCCCCCCCTCTAGACCCATCTCCTCGATCCCATAATTGGTATCAGAGCCTTGGTCTCTATTGCTTTGGTTTCATCACCGTTGGAGGGAGATGGATGTGTCTACGTTGGGGAGTCTTAGACGTAGAGTGCCTATTCTCAATGGGGAGTATTACAATTTTTGGAAAGATGAAATGCTTGATATCTTTGTTGAATTTAACTTGAGCAAGTATATTCATAATCCTTATGTGCCCCCAATTGATCCCTTGCATCCTACTCATGAAGAGGAAATTGACATGCTTCGTAATCTTAGAACCATCAATCTTATCATTAGAGGATTACCTAAAGTTGTGCTTGGTTGTATGCAAAACTTTGAGTGTGCTTATACTCTATGGCATGACATGGAAAAGCGATATCCTGATTACTCTTTAAAGAGTCTTGATGATATTCTTCGTAAGACTATTGCTTTTCACAAGATGAGTCCTAATGATCCTAAGTTTGATGATTGCTTGTTTGAGCTTCGTGATCTTATGCGTGCCAAAGGAGATGTTAGAACTATTAGCAACATTATCATGGAAGCCATTAGAATCCGTAAACTTGAACATTGTCATGATCATGAAACTAATGAATCAATTGCCCTAGGTGATGATCACACGCATGATGATGATGATGTTGAGCATGGCTATTATGACGAGGACGAAGAATTTGATATTGAATTTGAGAAGACCATGAGGAATCTCAGTCTTATGGCAAATCTTCGAGATTACATGGCCGGAGGAAAAGAGTGGATTCTTGATAGTGGATGTACCAATCACATGACCGGAGATAGAGACATGTTTCGTGAGCTTGCTAAAAATGATGGTCCACGCCAGTATGTGACTTTTGGAGACAACTCCAAGGGTAAGATACTTGGCCTTGGTAAGGTGGCCATATCCAATGATAGCTAGATACAAAATGTTATGCTTGTTGAATCTCTTGGTTACAATCTTCTTTCCATATCTGGACTAGTCGATTTTGGTTTTAATGTTCTATTTACCAATGTAGATTGCCAAGTGTTTCGTCAAGATAATCATAATATGGTCTTTACCGGCATTCGTAGAGGTGATCTATACATTGTTGATTTCACTAAGAGAGCCCAACCTCGTACATGTTTAATTGCTAAATCTTCTAAAGGTTGGTTATGGCATAGGAGACTTGGACATGTTGGCATGCGTAACCATGATAAACTTGTTAAAGGAGATCACATTCTTGGAGTGAAAGATGTTATATTTGACAAAGATCGACTTTGTAGTGCTTGCCAAGCAGGAAAACAAGTTGGAGGAAGCCATCCCGTGAAGAACATTATGACCACAAGGAGACCACTCGAGCTACTTCATATGGATCTTTTTGGTCCCAACTCCTATAAGAATCTTGGTGGTAACTCTTTCGGTTTGGTCATTGTTGATGATTTTTCTAGATTTACGTGGGTGTTCTTTCTCGATGACAAATCGCAGGTACAAAAGATCTTCAAGAACTTCGCAAGAAAGTCCCGAAACCAATTTGAAGTGAAGATCAAGAAGGTTCAAAGTGACAACGGAACGGAGTTCAAGAACGCCAATGTGGACACCTTTCTTGATGAGGAGGGTATTTCGCATGAGTTCTCGGCGACGTACACACCTCAACAAAATGGAGTTGTTGAGGGGAAGAACCGTACACTTATTGATATGGCAAGAACAATGCTTGATGAATACAAGACGCCAAAACACTTTTGGGCAGAAGCAGTTGAAACAGCTTGCCATGCAACAAATCGACTCTACCTTCACAAGCTTCTTGGTAAAACGGCGTATGAACTGCTCACCGGTAACAAACCACAAGTTGGATACTTTCGAGTATTTGGCTCAGAATATTACATTCTTGATAAGCATCGTCGTTCAAAATTTTCTCCTAAATCTCATGAAGGTTTCCTACTTGGTTATGGATCGAACTCTCACACTTACCGTGTCTACAACAACTTCACTCGAAAAGTTGAAGAGACGGTAGATGTGAAGTTTGATGAGACTAACGGCTCTCAAGTTGAGAAATTGCCACTTGATGTAGGAGATCAAGAACCATCGGAAGCAATCCAAGACTTGCCCATTGGCAAGATTCGCCCCGTGAAAGTAAAGGAGAGTAGCTCGTCTATTCAAGTGGAAGCCCCAACTTCACATCAAGGTGAACGACAAGTTGATATGGAGGCATCCACAAGTGGAACACGTCAAGACGATGGGAATGAGGAAGTGCAACAAGATGATCCACCTCAACCTCCTTCTTCACCTCCACAAGAGAACAACGACAACATCAACGAAGAAGAAGAAGATGATGATGATGATGATGAGGAAGCCTCACCACAACCCAAGCAAAAGCTACCTCGAGTCAGAGCAAGAGTCAACAAGAATCATCCCGTCGAACAAATACTTGGAGATATCCAATTCAAGAGAATCACTCCCTCTAAAACTCGTTTAGCTAACTTTTGTGAGCATTACTCATTCATATCTAGTGTTGAACCTTTGAAGGGGGAAGATGCTCTCAAGGACCCCGATTGGGTGAATGCAATGCAAGAGGAGCTGCACAACTTTGAGAGAAACCAAGTGTGGACATTGGTTGAGAAGCCTAAGGAAGAGCAAAACATCATTGGAACCAAATGGGTATTTCGAAATACGCAAGATGAAGATGGACAAGTTGTATGCAACAAGGCTCGTCTCGTAGCACAAGGTTACACACAAGTCGAAGGTATGGACTACGGTGAGACCTATGCCCCCGTTGCAAGACTTGAGTCCATTCGCATTTTACTTGCTTATGCCAATCACCATGATATCACTCTTTACCAAATGGATATTAAAAGTGCTTTCTTAAATGGTGAAATTGAGGAGGAAGTGTATGTTAAACAACCTCCTAGCTTTGAGAATCCCAAGAAACCTAATCATGTGTACAAACTTCGTAAAGCTCTTTATGGTCTTAAACAAGCCCCTAGAGCTTGGTACAAATGCTTGACAAAGTTTCTTCTTGAAAAAGGTTTTGAAATTGGGAAGATTGATTTAACTTTGTTCACTAAGAGGCTTAATGGAGAATTATTTGTATGCCAAATTTATGTTGATGATATTATCTTTGGATCTACTAACACCTCTTTTAGTGAAAAGTTTGGAAGGTTGATGTCGGAAAAGTTCGAGATGTCTATGATGTGTGAACTCAAATTCTTTCTTGGTTTGCAAATCAAGCAAACTAGGGAAGGTACCTTTGTTTCTCAAACAAAGTATACCAAGGACTTATTCAAGAAGTTCAACATGCAAGAGAGTAAAGGTATGAAAACTCCCATGCCCACGAGTGGACATCTTGACTTGACCAAGGATGGCAAACCGGTTGATCAAAAGATTTATCGATCTATGATTGGTTCATTGCTATATCTATGTGCCTCCCGTCCCAACATTATGCTAAGTGTGTGCATGTGTGCACGATACCAAGCGGCACCAAAAGAGTGTCATCTTAAGGCCGTGAAAAGAATTGTGAGATACTTGTTACATACACCAAACTTTGGCATATGGTATCCCAAAGGATCTTCTTTTAATCTTGTTGGCTACTCCGATTCGGACTATGCCGGAGACAAGGTTGACAGAAAATCCACTTCGGGTACATGTCAATTTCTTGGTAGATCTCTTGTGTCTTGGTCCTCCAAGAAACAAAACTCCGTATCTCTATCTACTGCCGAAGCGGAATACATTGCCGCAGGATCATGTTGTGCTCAATTACTATGGATGACACAAACTCTTAAAGACTATGGTGTGCATGTGAGACATGTACCATTACTATGTGACAATGAGAATGCTATTAAGATAGCACACAATCCCGTGCAACATTCTCAAACTAAGCACATTGAGGTTCGTCACCACTTCATTCGAGATCATGTTGAGAAAGGTGACATTGATCTTAAACATGTTCGTACCGACAAACAATTGGCGGACATCTTTACTAAACCCCTTGATGAGAAAGTGTTTTGTCACTTGAGAAGTGAGTTGAACATCATTGATGCTTCAAACGTGAACTAGAGGTTCATGGGGATGCATACAAGGGCAAGGGCATTCTTGACTAATCCATGATACTTCCATGATCATTTTATATCTTGGATATTTTGCTCCCTTGTATTGTATCTAACCTTTTGTAGGTACTTGAACAAGCTTCATGTCACAAGATTGCATCTCACTCTTATCATAAGCAATCTTGTAAAACCCAAGTATCAACAATTAATGGTGGAACAAGGAACAAGACAACCTAAACATATCCTTTGACAAATTCTTGAGATATGCTTCATTCTTGTCAGTTTGGATATACATGTTGTTCCTTGCAAAACTAACCCATGTAGGAAGATGAACTACACATGAAAGGATAGCTCCAAATGTCAACTCATGAGCATCCACTTCAAGTTCAACTACATGATGGACATCACCACCAAATCCCAATGTAAGTTCTCATATCTTAGAGAAGCTTTCCTCAAAGACATGAGCTAAAGCAACTCAACAAGATGTGAATACATTGAAATGCTTAAAAGAAAAATGGCAACCCCATTTTGAGCTTAAACGATGAGTATGACCTATGATCAAGTGTTCTCACTTGACTCCTAAGTCAATATACTCTAACATAGGTGACCTAGTCGCCGACCCATCTACATGAAGTTCTCTAGTGTTTCTTTTGTTTGTTCTCTTCTTGCTAGAGAGTTTCCTTTAAAAAAAACTTCATCTAGACGTTCCTTTGCTTCTTTTCTGTGTTCTTTTTTCGTTTAGCTTGATTTGCCGCTAATTCATTGCAAACCCCTGTGAATATTCCTTTGCCTAGCGAGCTGGTTTGACAAAATGATCCATTGTATCAAACTCAGTTCCACCGAATTGCTACAACTCGGTGTCACCGATTTTGCTGCTCTAAGGAGTTTTTTGTCAAATATTTCCTGAGTTTTTCTGCTCCAGCTCCACTCAATGATTCTTATCCTCTACTTGCATCTAGAGCCACTCATAGGCTAGCTGTGTTTCTCAAGGACCAAACCCACTTGATCGATAACCTTGAAGTCCTTTCTTGGAAATTGATGTCAAAGGGGGAGAGAGGAATACATCAAAGCTTACCATTAAAAAAGAGATGCACCTTACAAGAGGAGAGAATGTTACATGTTTCTAAGAGGGGAGAAACATGATCAGTTTTTGGTTGTTGTTTTAGTTTTCTCTCCCTACCTGCTCCCAATATCCAATGTCAGATTCAGGGGGAGAGGAAGTTCTTTAAGGGGAGACAACTATTTCTTTTGGGGACATGTCTGTTTCAAAGAAGTATTCACCTAGTGATACTCTATTCTACATGTCTTCCAAATCTTGGTCTCTTGTTGATCTTGTGTCTTTTCTTGAAGAAGTTATCTTGTGTTATCTAACCCTGTTTTCTCAAGTGTACTTCTTCAAGTACTTGATCAAGAACTTCAAGGTAAAGTATATGCATCACACTCATGTACATGATTGACCTCTTGCTAGTATATATTGTTTGCAAGGAGACAATCATGGACATGTGGACACCTATATAATATATATGTTGCTCTGATGCATATAGCCAAGATACATGTTGCTGTTGGGGAACGTTGCATGGGAAACAAAAATTTTCCTACGCACACACAAGATCTATCCATGGTGATGAGCATCTACGAGAGGGAGAGTGGATCTACATACCCTTGTAGATCGCTAAGCGGAAGCGTTAAGAAACGCGGTTGATGTAGTCGAACGTCTCCGCGATCCAAATCGCAAGTCGTCCCTCGATCCAAGCACGATCCAGCGCCGAACGGACGGCACCTCCGCGTTCAACACACGTACGGCTTGATGACGATCTCCGCCTTCTTGATCCAGCAAGAGGGAGCGGAGAAGAAGAAGAGTTCCAGCAGCACGACGGCGTGGTGGTGTTGATGAAGAACTATTTCAGCAGGGCTTCGCCTAAGCACTACTGAAATTATGACGTAGGAGGAACTAGAGGTTGCCGGCACACGGCTTGGGGCAATTTAATGTCTCCCGTGTGCTAGCCCTGCCCCTCTATTTATATGTTGAGCCTTGGGGTCTAAACTTGGAGTAAAAGCCTCCTCCAGGTCGGTTTTGCCCGCACAAGGTCGGTTTGGCCCGCAGGGAAAGAGTCCAACTCGGATCCCTGCAGTACCGCGCACAAGCGGTAGTACCGCTTACGATAAGCGGTAGTACCGCTTGACCAGCTTAAGCGGTAGTACCGCTGACGATAAGCGGTAGTACCGCTTGACCAGCTTAAGCGGTAGTACCGCTGACACAGTAGCGGTAGTACCGCTTAACCAGCTTAAGCGGTAGTACCGCTGCTACAGTAGCGGTAGTACTGCCTTACCAACTTAAGGCAGTAGCAAAACTTCCTTTTGCATTTTCCAATACCTCGTGGGCTTTATCCCTTTGGCCCATATAAAGTGTTGCTGCACCCGAACACTTCGGTAAACATCCGGAACCCCTTTCCGGTGAATTCCGAAACCCTTCCGGTAACCAAAAACACTATTATCACATATATCAATTTTTACCTCCGGACTATTCCGGAGATCCTCGTCATGTCCGGGATCTTATCCGGGACTCCGAACAACTTTCTGTCACCAACAAAATAACTCAACTATACTAATCGTCACCAAACGTTAAGTGTGTAGACCCTGCGGGTTCGAGAACTATGTAGACATGACCGAGACACCTCTACGGTCAATAACCAATAGCGGGACCTGGATGCCCATATTGGCTCCTACATATTCTACGAAGATCTTTATCGTTTGAACCTCTATGTCAAGGATTCAGTTAATCCCGTATGCTGTTCCTTTTGTTCTTCGGTATGTTACTTGCCCGAGATTCGATCGTCGGTATCTCTATACCTAGTTCAATCTCGTTACCGGCAAGTCTCTTTACTCGTTCCGTAATACAAGATCTCGTGGCTAACACTTTAGTCACATTGCTTGCAAGGCTCATTGTGATGTTGTATTACCGAGTGGGCCCTGAGATACCTCTCCGTCACACGGAGTAACAAATCCCAGTCTTGATCCATGCCAACCCAACAGACACCCTCGGAGATACCTGTAGAGCACCTTTATAGTCACCCAGTTATGTTGCGACGTTTGATACACACAAGGTATTCCTCTGGTGTTAGTGAGTTGCATGATCTCATGGTCATAGGAACAGATACTTGACATGCAGAAAACAATAGCAATAAACTGATACGATCATATGCTACGTTCGTAGTTTGGGTCTTGTCCATCACATCATTCTCCTAATGATGTGATCCCGTTATCAAATGACATCTCATGTCAATGGCTAGGAAACCTTAACCATCTTTGATCAACGAGCTAGTCAACTAGAGGCTTACTAGGGACACAGTGTTGTCTATGTACCCACACATGTATTTGAGTTTCCAATCAATACAATTATAGCATGGATAATAAACGATTATCATGAACAAGGAAATATAATAATAACTAATTTATTATTGCCTCTAGGGCATATTTCCAACAGTCTCCCACTTGCACTAGAGTCAATAATCTAGTTCACATCACTATGTGATTTACATTGTAATGAATCGAACATCCATGCAGTTCTGGTGTTGTTCATGTTTAGCCCTTGGAAGAGGTTTAGTCATCGGATCTGCAACATTCAGATCCGTGTGTACTTTGCAAATATTTATGTCGTCCTCCTTGATGTAATCGCGGATGGAATTGAAGCGTCGCTTTATGTGTCTGGTCCTCTTGTGAAATCTTGGTTCCTTGGCTAGAGCAATGGCACCAGTGTTATCACAAAACAGAGTCATTGGGTTAAGCGCACTAGGCACTACTCCAAGATCTGTCATGAACTCCTTCATCCAGACACCTTCCTTCGCCGCCTCCGAGGCTGTGATGTACTCCGCTTCGCATGTAGAATCAGCTACCACGCTTTGCTTGGAACTGCACCAGCTAACCGCACCCCCATTAAGAATAAATATGTATCCGGTTTGAGACTTAGAGTCATCCGGATCAGTGTCAAAGCTTGCATCGACGTAACCCTTTACGACGAGCTCTTGATCACCTCCATAAACGAGAAACATGTCCTTAGTCCTTTTCAGGTACTTCAGGATATTCTTGACCGCCGTCCAGTGTTCCATTCCTGGATCACTTTGAAACCTTCCGACCATACTTATGGCAAGGCTGACATCGGGTCTTGTGCACAGTATTGCATACATAATAGAGCCTATGGCTGAAGCATAGGGGATGACACTCATCTTTTCTCTATCTTCTGCAGTCACTGGGCATTGAGTCTTACTCAACTTCACACCTTGCAAAACAGGCAAGAACCCCTTCTTGGACTGATCCATTTTGAACTTCTTCAAAATCTTATCAAGGTATGTGCTTTGTGAAAGTCCTATTAAGCGTCTTGATCTATCTCTATAGATCTTGATGCCTAATATGAAAGCAGCTTCTCCTAGGTCCTTCATTGAAAAACTCTTGTTCAAATATTCCTTCACGCTTTCCAACATTTCTATATTGTTTCCAATCAGCAATATGTCATCCACATATAATATTAGAAACGCTATAGAGCTCCCACTCACTTTCTTGTAAATACAAGCTTCTCCGTAAACTTGTATAAACTCGAACGCTTTGATCACTTCATCAAAGCGAAGATTCCAACTCCGAGATGCTTGCACCAGTCCATAAATGGATCGCTGGAGTTTGCAAACTTTGTCAGCATTCTCTGGATCGACAAAACCTTCTGGTTGCATCATATACAACTCTTCCTTAAGGAAACCGTTAAGGAATGCTGTTTTGACATCCATCTGCCAAATTTCATAATCGAAAAAGGCAGCTATTGCTAACATGATTCTGACGGACTTAAGCATCGCTACGGGTGAGAAGGTCTCATCGTAGTCAACTCCTTGAACTTGTGAAAAACCCTTTGCCACAAGTCGAGCTTTATAGACGGTGACATTACCGTCCGCGTCCGTCTTCCTCTTAAAGATCCATTTGTTCTGAATGGCCTTACGCCCTTCAGGTAATACTTCCAAAGTCCATACTTTGTTTTCATACATGGATCCCATCTCGGATTTCATGGCCTCTAACCACTTCTCGGAATCCGGGCCCATCATCGCTTCTCCATAGCTCGTAGGTTCATCGTTGTCTAACAACATGACCTCTAAGACAGGGTTGCCGTACCACTCGGGAGTAGTACGCGTCCTTGTCGACCTACGAGGTTCGATAGCAACTTGATCCAAAGCTTCATGATCATCATCATTAACTTCCTCTTCAGCTAATGTAGGCTCCACAGAAACAACTTTCTGCACTGCGCTACTCTCAGGTTGAAGTAAAGGTTCAACAACCTCATCAAGTTCTATCTTCCTCCCACTCAATTCTTTCGAGAGAAACTCTTTCTCAAGAAATGTTCCGTTTTTAGCGACAAACACTTTGCCTTCGGATCTGAGATAGAAGGTATACCCAACTGTCTCTTTTGGGTATCCTATGAAGACGCATTTCTCCGCTTTGGGTTCCAGCTTTTCAGGCTGAAGCTTTTTGACATAAGCATCACATCCCCAAATTTTAAGAAACGATAGCTTTGGCTTCTTGCCAAACCAAAGTTCATATGGCGTTGTCTCAACGGATTTCGATGGTGCCCTATTTAAAGTGAATGCAGCTGTCTCTAATGCATAACCCCAAAACGATAGTGGCAAATCGGCAAGAGACATCATAGATCGCACCATATCCAATAAAGTTCGATTACGACGTTCGGACACACCATTACGCTGTGGTGTTCCAGGCGGTGTTAGTTGTGAAACAATTCCACATTGTCTTAAGTGACTGCCAAACTCATAACTCAGATATTCTCCTCCTCGATCAGATCGTAGGAATTTAAGCTTCTTGTTACGATGATTCTCAACTTCACTCTGAAATTGTTTGAACTTTTCAAACGTTTCAGACTTGTGTTTCATTAAGTAAATATACCCATATCTACTTAAGTCATCAGTGAAGGTGAGAAAGTAACGATAACCACCGCGCACCTCAATGCTCATTGGACCGCACACATCAGTATGTATGATTTCCAATAAGTCACTTGCCCGTTCCATTGTTCCAGAGAACGGCGTTTTAGTCATCTTGCCCAAGAGGCATGGCTCACATGTGTCAAGTGATTCAAAATCAAGTGACTCCAAAAGTCCATCAGCATGGAGCTTCCTCATGCGTTTTACGCCAATATGACCTAAACGGCAGTGCCACAAGAAAGTGGTATTATCATTATCAATCCTACATCTTTTGGCATCAATGTTATGAACATGTGTATCATTACTATCGAGATTCAATAAGAATAAACCGCTTACATTGGGTGCATGACCATAAAAGATATTACCCATATAAATAGAACAACCATTATTCTCTGATTTAAATGAGTAACCGTCTCGCAATAAACAAGATCTAGATATAATGTTCATGCTTAACGCAGGCACCAAATAACACTTATTTAGGTTCATCACTAATCCCGACGGTAATCGAAGAGCGAGCGTGCCGACGGCGATCACATCAACCTTGGAACCATTTCCCACGCGCATCGTCACTTCATCCTTCGCCAGCCTCCGTCTATTCCGCAGTTCCTGTTTAGAGTTGCAAATATGAGCAACCGCACCGGTATCAAATACCCAGGCACTACAACGAGGGTTGGTAAGGAACATATCAATAACATGTATATCATATATACCTTGTTTGTTGTTGGCCGCCTTCTTGTCAACCAAATACTTGGGGCAGTTCCGTTTCCAGTGTCCAGTTCCCTTGCAATGAAAGCACTCAGTTTCTGGTTTGGGTCCAGCCTTGGGTTTCTTCACAGGACCAGCAACTGCTTTGCCACCCTTCTTAGATTTACCCTTCTTACCCTTGCCATTTTTCTTGAAACTAGTGGTTTTATTGACCATCAACACTTGATGCTCCTTCTGAATTTCAGACTCAGCGGCTTTCAGCATCGCAAACAGCTCGGTGACTGACTTGTTCATCCCGTGCATGTTATAGTTCAACACGAAGCTCTTGTAGCTAGGTGGCAATGATTGAAGAACTCTGTCAGTGATAGCCTCTGGCGGAAGGGGCATCCCCAATTCCGCCAGACGGGTGGAGTACCCAGACATTCTGAGCACGTGATCACTGATAGACCCGTTCTCCTCCATCTTGCAAGTATAGAACTTATCGGAGATCTCATATCTCTCGATCCGGGCATTCTTCTGAAAGATAAACTTCAACTCCTGGAACATCTCATATGCTCCATGACGTTCAAAACGTCTTTGAAGTCCCGGTTCTAAGCCATACAACATTGCACATTGAACTATTGAGTAATCATCAGAACGAGCCTGCCAGGCGTTCACAACGTCTAGAGACTCAACTGGAGCGGGTGGATCACCAAGCGGTGCATCAAGGACATAAGCCTTCTGGGAAGCCGTAAGGATAATCCTTAGATTACGGGCCCAGTCCACAAAGTTACTTCCATCATCTTTCAACTTAGCTTTCTCTAGGAACGTATTAAAATTCAGGGGTGCTACTGCGCGAGCCATGATCTACAACATAAATATAGCAAAGACAACTTAGACTATTGTTCAAGATAATGAGTTTAATTAATCATATTACTTAAAAACTCCCACTCAAATTGACATCCCTCCGGTCATTCGAGTGTAGCATGATCCAAATCCACCAACTCAAGTCCGATCATCACGTGAGTCGAGGTGGTTTCAATGGTGAACATCTTCATGTTGATCATATCTACTATATGACTCATGTTCGACCTTTCGGTCTCTTGTGTTCCGAGGCCATGTCTGTACATGCTAGGCTCGTCAAGTTTAACCCGAGTGTTCCGCGTGTGCAACATGGCTTGCACCCGTTGTATGTGAACGTGGAGTCTATCACACCCGATCATCACGGCGTGTCTCGAAACGACGAACTTTCGCAACGGTGCACACTCGGGGAGAACACAATTTATCTTGAAATTTAAGTGAGGGATCACCTTATAATGCTACCGTCGTCCTAAGCAAAATAAGATGCATAAAAGGATTAACATCACATGCAAATCATAAGTGACATGATATGGCCATGAACTTGTGCTTTTGATCTCCATCTCCAAAGCACCGGCATGATCTCCATCGTCACCGGCATGACACCATGATCTCCATCATCTTGATCTCTATCAACGTGTCGCCATGAGGTTGTCGCGCCGACTGTTGCTCCCACGACTATTGCTAACGTTTAGCGATAAAGTAAAGCATTACATAGCGCTTAATGATTGACACGCAGGTCATACAATAATTAAAGACAACTCTATGGCTCCTGCCAGTTGCCGTACTCATCGACATGCAAGTCGTGATATTCTATACAACACATGATCATCTCATACATCACATATATCTCATCATGTAATTGGCCATATCACATCACAACATACCCTGCAAAAACAAGTTAGACGTCCTCTAATTGTTGTTGCAAATTTTACGTGGCTGCTACGGGTTTGCAAGAACCGTTCTTACCTACGCAAAACCACAACGTGGTGTAGTGATTGCTTTTTGATCTTCTAAAAGAACCCTCTTCATTGAAATCGATTCAACTAAAGTGAGAGAGACAGACACCCGCTAGCCATCTTTATGCAACGAAGTTACATGTTAGTTGAAGGAACCTGTCTCGCGTAAGCGTACGCGTAATGTCGGTCCGGGCCGCCTCATCTCACGGTACCGCCGAATCAAATATCAACTAGTAACGGCAAGAAATATGTATACACCCACGTCCACAACTCGTTTGTGTTCTACTCGAGATCTCATCTACGCATAGACCTAGCTCATGATGCCACTGTTGGGGAACGTTGCATGGGAAACAAAAAATTTCCTACGCACACACAAGATCTATCCATGGTGATGAGCATCTACGAGAGGGAGAGTGGATCTACATACCCTTGTAGATCGCTAAGCGGAAGCGTTAAGAAACGCGGTTGATGTAGTCGAACGTCTCCGCGATCCAAATCGCAAGTCGTCCCTCGATCCAAGCACGATCCAGCGCCGAACGGATGGCACCTCCGCGTTCAACACACGTACGGCTTGATGACGATCTCCGCCTTCTTGATCCAGCAAGAGGGAGCGGAGAAGAAGAAGAGTTCCAGCAGCACGACGGCGTGGTGGTGTTGATGAAGAACTATTTCAGCAGGGCTTCGCCTAAGCACTACTGAAATTATGACGTAGGAGGAACTAGAGGTTGCCGGCACACGGCTTGGGGCAATTTAATGTCTCCCGTGTGCTAGCCCTGCCCCTCTATTTATATGTTGAGCCTTGGGGTCTAAACTTGGAGTAAAAGCCTCCTCCAGGTCGGTTTTGCCCGCACAAGGTCGGTTTGGCCCGCAGGGAAAGAGTCCAACTCGGATCCCTGCAGTACCGCGCACAAGCGGTAGTACCGCTTACGATAAGCGGTAGTACCGCTTGACCAGCTTAAGCGGTAGTACCGCTGACGATAAGCGGTAGTACCGCTTGACCAGCTTAAGCGGTAGTACCGCTGACACAGTAGCGGTAGTACCGCTTAACCAGCTTAAGCGGTAGTACCGCTGCTACAGTAGCGGTAGTACTGCCTTACCAACTTAAGGCAGTAGCAAAACTTCCTTTTGCATTTTCCAATACCTCGTGGGCTTTATCCCTTTGGCCCATATAAAGTGTTGCTGCACCCGAACACTTCGGTAAACATCCGGAACCCCTTTCCGGTGAATTCCGAAACCCTTCCGGTAACCAAAAACACTATTATCACATATATCAATTTTTACCTCCGGACTATTCCGGAGATCCTCGTCATGTCCGGGATCTTATCCGGGACTCCGAACAACTTTCGGTCACCAACAAAATAACTCAACTATACTAATCGTCACCAAACGTTAAGTGTGTAGACCCTGCGGGTTCGAGAACTATGTAGACATGACCGAGACACCTCTACGGTCAATAACCAATAGCGGGACCTGGATGCCCATATTGGCTCCTACATATTCTACGAAGATCTTTATCGTTTGAACCTCTATGTCAAGGATTCAGTTAATCCTGTATGCTGTTCCTTTTGTTCTTCGGTATGTTACTTGCCCGAGATTCGATCGTCGGTATCTCTATACCTAGTTCAATCTCGTTACCGGCAAGTCTCTTTACTCGTTCCGTAATGCAAGATCTCGTGGCTAACACTTTAGTCACATTGCTTGCAAGGCTCATTGTGATGTTGTATTACCGAGTGGGCCCTGAGATACCTCTCCGTCACACGGAGTAACAAATCCCAGTCTTGATCCATGCCAACCCAACAGACACCCTCGGAGATACCTGTAGAGCACCTTTATAGTCACCCAGTTACGTTGCGACGTTTGATACACACAAGGTATTCCTCTGGTGTTAGTGAGTTGCATGATCTCATGGTCATAGGAACAGATACTTGACATGCAGAAAACAATAGCAATAAACTGATACGATCATATGCTACGTTCGTAGTTTGGGTCTTGTCCATCACATCATTCTCCTAATGATGTGATCCCGTTATCAAATGACATCTCATGTCAATGGCTAGGAAACCTTAACCATCTTTGATCAACGAGCTAGTCAACTAGAGGCTTACTAGGGACACATTGTTGTCTATGTACCCACACATGTATTTGAGTTATCAATCAATACAATTATAGCATGGATAATAAACGATTATCATGAACAAGGAAATATAATAATAACTAATTTATTATTGCCTCTAGGGCATATTTCCAACAGTTGCATGTATATTTCCCATAAGATATCATCATGTTATATGCACATCTTCAGGGGGAGTTCAAGGGAGCTCATACATGTTACGTGTTTTCTTCAAAGCTTTCATACAAACTTCTGCTAAATATTTATTTAAAGCTTTGATGTATGTTGTCATCAATTATCAAAAAGGGGGAGATTGAAAGCACATTTGCTCCCTTGGTGGTTTTGGTAATTTATGTCAACATACATGCTGTTGGACTAATGCCCTTATCTAGTGAATTTCAGACAAGTTCAGCTATGGCGTGGCAGGGACAAGAGGACATACGTGGAACCCCTTCAAAATTCTAAGGACAAGGATTGGCAAAAGATCAAGACTCTACATTTTTGGTTTAGTGATCCAAGATCACATTGAGTCCATAGGAAAGCCAATACTATTAAAAGGGGATGATGTGTTGCTTAATGGTCTTTTTGCGCAAGTGCTTAGTGACAGTACTCCTAAACCCTCAACCACTCTCTCTACCCAAAGATGTCCAAAACCTACATTCCAACTCAGCCCCACCGAAATTTCCTATCCGGAGCCACCGAGTTCATCTGGACTTAGCCACTGCCAAAACCCTAACAAATCGGATCCACCGAAATGGATCTCGGTCTCACCAAGATGGCCTTGCCAACTCTCTGTAATCGTTTGCACTTACTTCGGTCCCACCGAGTTTTGCAAATCGGTCTCACCGAGATGACTTGCCAACTCTCTGTTGCCTTATTGCTTCACTTCGGTCCAACCGAGTTGATGCAATCGGTGCCACCGAGATGAGGTTTGCCCTAGCCATTGCACTTCGGTCCATCCGAGTTGTTCCAGTCGGTCCCACCGACATTCCTAACATTCATATCTTTTACACAGTTCGGTGCCACCGAGTCTTCTGAATTGGTGCCGCCGAGTTGGGTCAAAAGTGTGTAACGGTTGGATTTTGTGTGGAGGCTATATATACCCCTCCACCACTTCCTTCTCAGAAAAGAGAGCCAGCAGAACGTGCCTACACTTCCACCATACATTTTCTGAGAGAGAACCACCTACTCATGTGTTGAGATCAAGCCATTCCATTCCTACCATTTGAACCTTGATTTCTAGCCTTTCCCAAGTTGCTTTCCACTCAAATCCTTCTTCCACCATAGCCAAATCTGTGAGGAGTTGTTTGAGTGTTGGGAAGACTATCATTTGAAGCACAAGAGCAAGGAGTTCGTCAACAACACACCGTCTATTACCTTTTGGAGAGTGGTGTCTCCTAGATTGGTTAGGTGTCATTTGGGAGCCTCCGACATGATGTGGAGTTGAACCAAGGAGTTTGTAAGGGCAAGGAGATCACCTACTTCGTGAAGATCTACCCGAGTGAGGCTAGTCCTTCGTGGACGTAAGCCATGGTGGAATAGACAAGGTTGCTTCTTCATGGACCCGTTGTGGGTGGAGCCCTCTGTGGACTCGCGCAGCCGTTACCCTTCGTGGGTTGAAGTCTCCATCAACGTGGACGTACGATAGCACCACCTATCGGAACCACGCCAAAAACCACCGTGTCTTCATTGTGTTTGATCTTCCATACTCTACCCCCTTTACATTCCATACTTTTACATGCTTTACTATTTCCGCTGCTCAATCTTTAGATATGCGTGTGTAGAAAGTATTGGAGTGATCTTAACTTGTGCCAAAATCTGCCTAAGTTTCAAGAGAAATTAAAAACTGCAACTTTGGTTGGTTAAGTGTCTATTCACCCCCCCTCTAGACCCATCTCCTCGATCCCACACACCCTCATGGGAGCCCCCCCAAAGGGGGTTCCTTGGTCCCTAAGTCCTTCTAGAAGCCTTTTGGGAAAAGCCCTAAAAGGTGGCTTTCCAAAAAAGTAACTATAAGGTGATTTTCACTATTCACAGAAACATTTTTCCGCGACCGTTAAATCCAAAAATATTTATGTGGGTCTTAGAATAATTCCAGTACCCACTAAAATGATTTTGGACGTGTTTCGAAACAATTCCGGATTAGTGATTTTCATCTACGAAAAGCAACCAAACCGGTTCCGGCAGCTCCGGAACATTTCCGATTTTTAGCCCGGAAAAATCCCAGAAGTTTCCAGAACAATTCTGGCACCCTCCAAAAATTTCCAGGCGTGTGCCGAAACCATTTTGACTTAATGGAATACTCCGAAACAACTTTTCGGTTTTACCGAAACTCTTTCGGTGTTCTCTCTCCAGAACTTTTCCGTCATCTCCGAAACTTTTTCGGTGACTTTCTCTCAGACTCCCTGTCTAGTATGCAGCAGATAGATGACCCTTAAGTGTGTGACCTATAGGTTCGGTGAAGTATAGACATGACCGAAACACTTTCCGATCAATGATCAACATCGGAGCCGTGGACACCCATATTGACCCCTATACCCACACGAATAAATATTCGAGTGAACCTCCGGTTGCCGTGTTCTACTCCTGTTGCTTCACGCTATGTTACAAATACCCGAGGTGAGATTTATCGGCATCCCCGTGGATCAACAACTTGTCCACTATGCCAATTACCTCGTTACCGGTTTTGTTCTCTTTTCTCGTTCCCGTGTTCCGGCATCCCTGTGATCAAATCACAATGTGTCTGGCCAGACGATGATGGATACCATAACACCGAGAGGGCCCAAAGAATATCTCTCCATCGTCGAAGGAGCAAATCCCAATCTTGAGCTATCAAGTCCCTTGACATACTTTTCCATGAACCCATAAGCCGCCGTAATAGCCACGCATTTACGGATGACGTTTAACAAACCCCAAAGTTCATGAAGCAAGCATGAAGAAACTCGATACTCTCATGGTCTAAGGAATTATGCAAACGTTATTTTTCTCTATATTATTAACCATTAAATTGTGACGAATGTATCTCATAGCATAACATCAATCGGGTCGATTCAACACAAATGTTCTTCTAACATTGTGCCCTCAAAGTTGCCGGCATAGTCATGCCCATGATTAGGAAAACAGAACCATCATGCAACACTTGAGCTAGTCTTAGAGGCTAGACTAGGAATACATTTTACCGTTTATTATTCCACACGTGCATATGAGTCCTCCTTCGAGCCTCGTGGTTATTGTAGACTCGAGAACCATAGCAGTTATAGCATGGAACATAAACATAATTATGAACATGGGGATAAATAATAACATTTATTATTGCCTCTAGGGCATATCTCCTACAATTTCTTTGTCTTCGGCATTCGCGTCGGTGTTCACCTTTGCGAAGATTGCCACCACCTTGTCGATGCACTAGATAATATTGCTATCTCTATAGCTAATAAAATAAGTGCATTACATAAGGTTGACATGCAGGTCATTTAAAGTGACAATCATATGGCTCCAGCCATCATGCCGAATCATGACACACAGGTCATGTTAATTTACATTATACAGTCATCTCATACATAATCAAATTAAATATGAGAACTACTATACCACATCTCATGCACATCTCATGTCATCCTGCAAAACCAAGTTAGACGCCTCTAATCGGTTTATGCAAAATTCTATTTTACGTGGCTTCTAAGGTTTCGAAACAAACCGATGCTACCAATGTTTATCATCAAGTATGATTATTCAAATCACTAGATTAACTTTGCGGGGCGTATGAAACACGAGATAATGAAATCTCGAGCCCCATACTGAACTTCGACATACGCAAGAACCCCGTGCAGATCATATATGCATTGCCCTTTAGTCTGCGAAACATCCATCTTTCTTTAACTATGGTGGAACCCAAAGACACTAAAGCACTTCGTTGATCTGTCAATCAGCATACTCAGGAGCAGCATGAAAGGATCGCGGATTGCCAGAACTTTGTAAGATTCCACCATGCCGTCAAGATCAGGACTACTCAAATTCAAGGGAAGCAACAAGAACATCGGGTAATAGATTTCATCTGCTACCCACACAAATAATTTTCAGTAATAGAACTCATCTACTACAAATTATATTGTGCAACACCCATACATCTCTATGTATTCTAGATCGTAACCTGCATCTACGCATAGCACGGCTCTTGATGCCACTGTTGGGGAACGCAGCAGAAAACAAAAAAAATGGTACCGCGAGCACGCCCAGGATCACTATGGAGATGCATACAAGGTTTCTGATCTGATCGTTTCCGACTCGTAGCGCAGCGGAAGTAGAGTCGATATAGATCGTTGGTAAAGATCCCCGCAGCTAGGATTTACAACCTCCCAACCGCGAGCATGTACTCCCTCGCCTGCCCCTCGGACAACCCTCCGGGAGGCGGTCGGACAGTCCCCCGGACGATGTCACGGACAGCCCTTCGGGAGGACCCTCGAAACTCGGACAGCCCTTCGGGAGGCACTCTCGAACAGCCCCTAGGGCAAAAAAGATCGAACCTACGACCTCTCTACGGGGTTGCACACATACGGTGTCATCTATCCGGCATGGCTTCGCTGTCCAGAACTAGTTCCCACCAAAACACAGACAGCCTTTCAGCTCTACGAAACTGTTTCGTGTGAGGGAGAGAAGAAAGGCAAATCATGCATGCCATTTGGTGAGAGAGTTGGAGTGAGTGTGGAGAGCTCCTCTCCACCTCTATTTATAGGAGAAGGAGGGGTGGAGGGGCTGAAATTTCAGTCACAAAAGGGGTTCCTTCCCTTCCAAGCCTTCTCCAAGATCTTTTGGTAAAAGCCCCAAAAAGTGGCTTTCCAAAAAGCAACCAAAAAGTGCTTTTCACTATTCACAGAAACATTTTTCCGCGACTGTTAGATCCGAAAATATTTTTGTAGGTCTTAGAACATTTCCAGTACCCACTAAAATAATTTTGGACTCATTCCGAAACAATTTCGGATTAGTGATTTTCATCTGCGAAAAGCAACCAAAGCGGTTCCGGCAGCTCCGGAACATTTCCGGGTTTTTTCTCCGGAAAAATCCCAGAAGTTCGCAGAACAATTCTGGCACCCTCTAAGAATTTCCAGACATGTGCCGAAACCATTTTGACTTAATGGTATACTCCGAAACAACCTTTCGGTTTTACCGAAACTATTCCGGTGTTCACTCTCCGGAACTTTTCCGTTGTCTCCGAAACTTTTCCGGTGACTTTCTCTCTGACTCCCTGTCTAGTATTCAGCAGATAGATGACTCTTAAGCATGTGACCCTATAGGTTTGGTGAAGTATAGACATGACCGGAACACTTTCTGATCAATGATCAACATCGAAGCCGTGGACACCCATATTGACCCCTATACCCACACGAATAAAATATTCGAGTGAACCTCCAGTTGTCGTGTGCTATTCCTGTTGCTTCGCGATATGTTACAAATACCCGAGGTGAGATTTATCGGCATCCCCATGAATCAACAACTTGTCCACTATGCCAGTTACCTCGTTATCGGTTTTGTTCTCTTATCTCGTTTCTGCATTCCGGTATCCCTGTGATCAAATCACGATGTGTCTGGCCAGACGATGATGGATACCGTAACACCGAGAGGGCCCAAAGAATATCACTCCATCGTCGGAGGAGCAAATCCCAATCTTGAGCTATCAAGTCCCTTGACATACTTTTCCATGAACCCGTAAGCCGCCGTAATAGCCACCCATTTACGGATGACGTTTAACAAATCCCAAAGTTCATGAAGCAAGCATGAAGAAACTTCATACTCTCATGGTCTAACGAATTATGCAAACGTTAATTTTCTCTGTGTTATTAACCATTAACTTGTGACGAATGTATCTCATAGCATGACATCAATTCGGGTCGATACAACACAAATGTTCTTCAAACATTGTGCCCTCAAAATTGTCGGCATAGTCATGCCCATGACCAGGAAAACAGAACCAGCATGCAACACTTGAGTTAGTCTTAGAGGCCTGACTAGGAATACATTTTACCGTTTATTATTCCACTCGTGCATATGCGTTTCCCTCCGAGCCTCGTGGTTATTGCAGACTCGAGAACCATAGTAGTTATAGCACGGAATATAAACATAATTATGAGCATGGAGAAAAATAATAACATTTATTATTGCCTCTAGGGCATATCTCCTACAGACTCCCACTTGCACTAGAGTCAATAATCTAGTCAATGCTAATGAACTTTACACCTATGGCATACCGGTGTAAAATATGCTTCACTTGTGGTATAGTCTTTGTCTAACGGACCTGACAACTTCAGGGCCGTATGTATCTTTGCATATCCTCGCATTTTCACGCTTTCACAAAATTCATATTTTGTGTGGACTTGGCTTTGTATATATGTGAATCACTGGTCGAACCTTGATTCCTCAGACTGAGCTATGGAGCAACTATCTACAATAGTGTCCCATTGACCAAAGCCATCTTGGAACCATACTAAGTTCATGAATGAACTATATGACTCAACATCTTCTTTGTCGCTTCCAAAGCGTCAACATACTTAGCCTTTGTTATAGAATTCGCCACAGTAACCTGTTTGGAACAATTTCCAACTACTGTGCCACCATATCGTGTATCACACAACACCCTTAACTTAAATCGAAAATCGCATGGAGCATTGATGAAGACTGCATCGATGTAACCTTTTACAATGAACTCTTCATAATCTCTGCTTGCGAGAAAACATGTCATCAGTGCTATTCTAGTACTCAATGACATCTTTCACTGTTGTTCCATGATCAGTACTTTGATCACTTTGGTATCTATACTCGCAACTGCTTGGGAGTACCGGACATATCTAGTTATTTTACATACCATGGAATACATGATTAATCCAAACACGAAAGTGTGTGGAATCTCCATCATGTATTTTGCTCATCAGTGTTTTGGGACACCGAGTCTTGCAAAACTCTTTCCATGTGACTTTGGCAAGAATCACTCCTTGGCGTTTTAATGTTAAAACATTTTAACAACTTTGTCAATATGTACTTTGGCTTAGCCCTATTAGGAAATTCTATCTCCGTAGATAATTATGCCTAATATCAAGGCTACTCAGCCCAAGTACTTCATCAAAAAACTAATTTTCAATGAAGTCCTAATTTGTGTCAAGAAATTTATATTATTTCCAATCAACAATGTGTCAAGCACACAAGGTTTTTAGAAATATTATTATGCTCCCACTTACTTTCTTGTAACCACAAGCATCTTCGTTATTCATTGATGAAATCAAACTCTTTTGACTATTTCATCAAAAACGAAGATTCCAACTCTATTTTGCTCTCTTCTGTCCATTGCTGGAACTCTGAAGTTTGCATACTCACTAGCATCCTCTGGATAGACAAAATACCTTGGATTGTATCACATGCAAGTCCTAGGTAGCATTTCCATCACATGGAAATCCTTTTGGCATCCAAGTATCAAATCTCATCATTGAAATATGTATTAATTGCTAGTTTAACCCGAACTGACTTTACGCATCGCTACGGTGAGACAATCTCATCGCAGTTAATTCCTTGAATTTGTTATAAGCAACAAGTCAAGCTTTATGGATAAAACATTTTTATCCGTATCAGTTTATAGTTCCATTAATATTCGTTAGACTTCAAGTCTTCCGAAGGGTTTATCAAGATCAAATCTTGAATCATTTATATGGAAACTATCTCGGATTATATTGGAATTTAGCCAATTCCGGAGTCAGGGTCCATCAACGCTTCCTTGTGTATCGTAGGTATACTATTGTCTAGCAACAATATCTCGTCTGCACACCTGAGAGGTTTGCACGAGTTTTGCCTACGTGGTTCAGCTGCAAGTTCGAGCGAAGTCCATACATCTCATGTAGAGGCTTCCGTATCAGTCGCAGTAGTAAACTCTGGAATCACTTCCAATATTACTTTCCCTTGACCTGATGATGAAGATATTGTTATCTCGTCGAGTTGCACTGTCCTCCCACTCACCTTTTTGCAAGAACCATTTTCTTCAAAATCATACCGCTCTTTGTGGCAAACATTTTTGCCTCGGTATAGTGATGGAGGAATACCCAATAAATTAGGATAACCTACAAAGTAGCACTTGTCTGATTTGCAATAGGTTTGTAAATATTTTACACAAGCCCCATATTCCAAATGTCAAGAAAAGATAGCATGGTTGGGTGTACCATACCATGGCATCATTTCAACAGATCTGATGGCGCTCTTTTCAGTGTAAAAGCCGCAGTCTCTAAAGCATTACTTTAAAAAGGATAATGGAAAATTGATTTATGTCATCTTTGATCTTACCATGTCATAAATGGTTTGATTACATCTTCACGGACATTCCACTCACAGTGGTGTTCCGGGAGGTGTAAGTTATGAAACTCTTTTCACAACTCATCAGACATTCGCTAAACTTGTAACTCAAAATTTCTTTCCGCAATCCAATTGCAGAAACATAATTTTCTTGTTACAATAATTTCTTCTTCATTTTGAAAACCTTTTGAATGATTTCAAAAGATCCAGACTTACGTCTCATCAAGTAAATATCCATATATCTACTTGAGTCATTTCAGAAGATAGACAAATCCACTGCCAGCAACAACATTTATCGGACTACACACATCATGATGTATGATCACCAATAAGTTCTTTGCTCATTCCTTATGGCCTGTGAACAGTATTTTAGTCACTTCACTTTTCGGAGGAAAGTTGCAAGTGTCAGATGATTCATAATCAAACGACTTCAAAATCCATCATCATGGAATTTCTCCATGCGGGTTTCTCCAATGTGACCAAATGCAGTGCCTCACATGTGTGGTATTCTTTTAGTCTTGCGACATTTAGCGTCAGTGTTATGGATGTATCATATTACCATCAATATTCATAACATACATCACATCGATGATGGAAGTATGGCCTTTATGTTATTCAAAATACTGAACAACAATTGTTCTTTTATGAACAACACTCTTGCAACAAACATTATGCAAATAGGATAGAGTGTATAAAACTCTAAAACGAATTACGAAAGTAAATACAGAGGTAATGTATTATTATCTATATTCATAACATACATCTCATTCATAATGAAAGTATGGCCCTTATGTTATTCATAACACCGAACATCAAAAGTTCTCTTATGAACAACCTTCTTGGAAGATACCTTATGCAATGGGCTAGAGTGTATAAAACTCTAAAATGAATTATGAAAGTAAATACACAGGTAATACACTGACGGAAGGTATAGTAACATTTACTATGTTTCCAGCGCGTATCTGAACCTCACTCCGGCAAGTCTTTTAGGCCGTAGTAGTTCTTGCATCGAGTCACAGCAGAATGCAATTGAGCGGGTATTTCTGTGATCAATTCTAATCACAATACCCAAGAATCAGTGACTAACAATTTAATCACCATTCCCAAGAACTATTTCTCTGACCAGCCTTCTATACATCAATAGCTTGTATGACTTTCATACATGAGCTGGACATTCCAGTCTTCTCTCTTTTTGCCTTTATACTTCTAACAGTTTAACTTAATTTCAGTATTTCTCCTACTCTCAGAAGAAGCACCCAACATAAGAGTGGCGTTAGCCCCGGACTTCCTAGGCGTGTGGTTTTACCGACACCCTTTGGACACTTCCTTTCTCTTTAAGTTGTTGTTTTATTCACCATCATCATATGACCGGCGTTCTTCTGGATCCCTCTCTTATCAGTCAAATGCCCAGTAAACACTTTACTAATACTTCGCATACAAACATTGCTTTGGATATCTCATATCTTTTAGCCTTTGTCTATCTCTGAAAATAATTTTCAGTTCCATGAATACCACATAACTATCCCAAACTTTTGAAGTTCGGGTCTCATGGAAGCAAACATATTGCACTTGACCGTAACGGAATTCTAGCTTTTGGATCGAAGGACGAGAGTCACATCATCCATAGCATTAGCGGGAGGATACCGAAAGCATGCGATAGGACAAAATCCTTCTCGGCACTCTTGAGGACAATCCTCACATTACGTTACCAACCGTAAAGTATTAACCAGATAAATAACAGCTTATTCAATTTTAATAGGGAGGGTGGAAAACACGAGCCATTATTCTACAACTATTGTGCAAATCATACTTAGACAGAGTTCATAATTAAGTGCACTTAGTGAATAAACAGTTTTATTCTAAGGTGCGCTCCCACTCAAATCAATATCTCTCATAATTGATTTTGAGTGATTCAAGATCCGCATTTCAATTCCACGCCATTGATGGGAACATCACTGATGACGGGAACTTCAATCGGTAGGCCAACTTGCCGATCACATCTTAATGTGATTCTTGTTCATCTTTCGATGGGCGTGTTCCGAGCTCAGCACTTTTCTGCCTGAACGTCAAGACAACCAAGTGATCTCGCTGCGAGGTCTCAACTCACCCGCCTCACACTTCTCTAATCGTTTGTACTCATGGAAACATGACGCACTCCGAAAATATAGGTGTTGTGACGGTGCTACACTTGGGAGAACACTAACTACTTGATATTTTTAAGTGAGACATCACCCTAATAAAAAGCGACTACCGCGCAATCAAAAGGGTGCATCATAAGGGATAAACATCTCAGGCAATTCATAATAGGATGATATGGTATAGCCCTTTCTGACAGAGAAGTCTTTAATTTCTTCGTCTTCGGCATTCGCGTCGGTGTTCACCTTCGCGAAGATTGCCACCACCTTGTCGATGCACCAGATAATATTGCTATCTCTATAACTAATAAAATAAGTGCATTACATAAGGTTGACATGCAGGTCATTAAAGTGACAATCATATGGCTCCAGCCATCATGTCGAATCATGACACGCAGGTCATGTTAATTTACATCATATAGTCATCTCATACATAATCAAATTAATATGAGAACCGCTATACCACATCACATGCACATCCTGCAAAACCAAGTTAGATGCCCCTAATTGGTTTATGCAAAATTTCATTTTACGTGGCTTCTAAGGTTTCGAACAAACCACAGCTACCAACGTTTATCATCAAGTATGATTATTCAAGTCGCTAGATTAACTTTGCGGGGTGTATGAAACACGAGATAATAAAATCTCGAGCCCCATACTGAACTTCATCATACGCATGACCCCCGTGCAGATCATATCTGCATTGCCCTTTCGTCTGCGAAATTTCATCTTTTTTTAACTATGGTGGAGTTCAACGAACTGTTAGCACTTCGTTGATCAATCAGGATCGCGGATTGCTAGAACTTTGAAACTCCACCATACCGTTATCAAGATCAGAAATACGCAAATTTCAGGGAAGCAACAAGAACATCGGGTAACATATTTCATTTGCTACCCGCACAAATAATTTTCAGTAATAGAACTCATCTACTACAAATTATATTGTGCAACACCCATACATCTCTATGTATTCTAGATCGTAACATGCATCTACGCACAGCACGGCTCATGATGCCACTGTAGGGGAACGCGACAAAAAACAAAAAAAATCGGTACAGCGAGCACGCCCAGGATCACTATGGAGATGCATACAAGGTTTGGATCTGATCGTTACCGACTCGTAGCGCAGCGGAAGTAGAGTCGATGTAGATCATTGGTGCAGATCCCCGCAGCTAGGATTTACAAACTCCCAACCGCGAGGATGTACTCCCTCGCCTGCCCCTCGGACCGCCCTCCGGGAGGCGGTCGGACAGTCCCCCGGACGATGTCACGGACAGCCCTTTGGGAGGACCCTCGAAACTCGGACAGTAACTCGGAAAACCCTTCGGGAGGCACTCTCGAACAGCCCCTCGGGCAAAAAAGATCGAACCTACTACCTCTCTACGGGGTTGCACACATACGGTGTAATCTATCCGGCAGGGCTTCGCCATCCAGAACTAGTTCCCACTAGAACCTAGACAGCCTTTCGGCTCTACGAAACTGTTTCGTGTGAGGGAGAGAAGAAAGGCAGATCATGCATGCCATTTGGTGAGAGAGTTGAAGTGAGTGTGGAGAGTGTCGTGGGTGCAAGCCTGACAGTAGTGTGTAGGGGTACGGATGAGAGGGCAGAGCCTAGCTACGGCACAGGTGTTACACTCGGATTTATGAGTTAAGGCCCCTCAGCGGTGGAGGTAATAGCCCTATGCCTCGGTGCTCTGGAGCTGTATTGCTTGAGTGTATGTTTACAAATGTTGCGAACCCCTGGAACGGAGCTGGGGGTGGCTTATATAGCGTTCGCCAGCCCTCCCATGAATGCCGCCATTACTAGGGGTTAAAGAGGGGTTTAAGGGCGCCAGGTAACGTGCGCATTAATTACAATTAATACGAGCGAACGCGCGTCCTGACCGTTGCGCTACTGGAGCCTCCTGGTCTTCTCTGGTCGAGTGACTGTCAGGTGTTCCGAGTGAAATAGACGGTCGAGTGCTCTCCTGCTTTCCGAGTGGTTTATTGAACTCTGAGTGAATGTCAGTTTGCGGAACTCTTGGTTGCTGATCTGGTCCTGGGGCCCAGTATAAGGCATGTGGAGTCCTAGGGTAGGGTTTGTAGGTCAGGCCTGTTACCCCATCCCTAGTATATGTCCTCGTAATTAGCCCCCGAATCGGTCGAGGTTAAGCGGATGAGTCAAGGTGAATCCCCAGGTGAGTTGAGTGCTGCAGGGGCGCTCAAGGACTCTCACTGGTCATTGGACGGCCTTGTCTTCATGCGGCACCTTGACGGATTCCGGTCCATATGATGTCCGACTGAAATGTCTTCATCCGATTGAATTGTGAACTGCAACTGATTGTGTCAAGTGGACCTAGCGGACGACGAAGAGCCGTCATGGAAGGACACCGAGAAGGGGACCGCAGCTCCGACTGCTTCCCAGACCACCACACGGAAGATGCCACCGAGCAAAGCGCCTCAAGTTCCCCCCGCACCTGCCGCGACTGCGTCTCTGGGGCCGGGTTCTTCTTCAGGCTGGAGCTGGTTCTGCCGCGGCTCCGTCGACTGCTCTGGCTTCGGCTCCGACTCCTCCTGTCAACATCTTCAATCTGTACAAGGTGCCGGAGGACCAAACTGGAGCCAGCAAGGAGGCGATGATCCAGGCGGAGCTGATGACCCAACGGCTCAAGGAGATGTGCGCAGCTGGGAAGCTGGCGTACGATGCCAGTGCCGCTCTCCAGGAGAACGTTCGAGTAAGTGCTCTTGTAAGTCAATCTCCAAGTCGTTTTTCTTCAGTAGGAATTTCAGTCGGAAAATATCCGGTGCACCCACTGGGTGTTTTTTCTTTTGGCCGTCGCTCGGATCGGGCGGACCGTTCCGAGTGGATACCGTTCCTGTGGGGGCACACTGAGTGCACCCACTGGGTGTAGTCCCCGAGACTGCCGTCGACTGCGGGCAGTCGGCGGAAGTCTTAGAACTTTTGTTTGTTGTTGTTGTTTTTAGTTTTGTGTTGGTCCGCCGTCACTCGGATCGGGCGGACCATTCCGAGTGGGAACCATTCCAGTGGGGGCACGCTGAGTGCAACAACAGGGTGTAGTCCCCGAGACTGTCGGCGGCTGTGGGCAGTCGGCGGGAGTCTTAGAGCTCTTTTTTTTATTGTTCGACCGTCACTCGGATCAGGCAGACCGTTCCAAGTGGATACCGTTCCAGTGGGGGCACGCCGAGTGCACCCACTGGGTGTAGTCCCCAAGACTTCCGTCGACTGCGGGCAGTCGGCGGAAGTCTTAGAACTTAGGATCTGATACTGGTCAAGCTTGTTCCTCCCCGATCCGAGTGAGAGGGACGCCCTGCACTCGGAGTAGCGTTTTAACTTGGGCGAAGCTGATTCGCAGCCAAGCAACCGAGTGAGAGGGATGCTCTTCACTCGGAGTAGTGTTTTAACTTGGGAGAAGCTGATTCGCAGCCAAGCCTCCGAGTGAGAGGGATGCTCTTCACTCGGAGTAGCGTTTTAACTTGGGCGAAAGCTGGTTCGTAGCCAAGCCCCCGAGTGAGAGGGACGCTCTTCACTCGGAGTAGCGTTTTAACTTGGGCGAAACTAGGATGCTCTTCACTCGGAGTAGCGTTTTAACTTGGGTGAAGCTGATTCGCAGCCAAGCCCCCGAGCGAGAGGGATGCTCTTCACTCGGAGTAGCGTTTTAACTTGGGCGAAAGCTGGTTCGCAGCCAAGCCCCCGAGTGAGAGGGATGCTCTTCACTCGGAGTAGCATTTTAACTTGGGCGAAAGCTGGTTCGCAGCCAAGCCCCCGAGTGAGAGGGATGCTCTTCACTCGGAGTAGCATTTTAACTTGGGCGAAATCTGGTTCGCGGCCAAGCCCCCGAGTGAGAGGGATGCTCTTCACTCGGAGTAGCGTTTTAACTTGGGCGAAGCTGATTCGCAGCCAAGCCCCCGAGTGACAGGGACACTCTTCACTCGGAGTAGCGTTTTAACTTGGGCGAAGCTGATTCCCGGCCAAGCCCCCGAGTGAGAGGGATGCTCTTCACTCGGAGTAGCGTTTTAACTTGGGCGAAGCTGATTCGCGGCCAAGCCCCCGAGTGAGAGGGATGCTCTTCACTCGGAGTAGCGTTTTAACTTGGGCGAAGCTGCTTCGGGGCCAAGCCCCCGAGTGAGAGGGATGCTCTTCACTCGGAGTAGCGTTTTAACTTGGGCGAAGCTGATTTGCGGCCAAGCCCCCGAGTGAGAGAGATGCTCTTCATTCGGAGTAGCATTTTTACTTGGGCGAAGCTGATTCGCGGCCAAGCCCCCGAGTGAGAGGGATGCTCTTCACTCGGAGTAGCGTTTTAACTTGGGCGAAAGCTGGTTCGCAGCCAAGCCTCCGAGTGAGAGGGATGCTCTTCACTCGGAGTAGCGTTGTAACTTGGGCGAAGCTGATTCGCGGCCAAGACCCCGAGTGAGAGGGATGCTCTTTACTCGGAGTAGCGTTTTAACATGGGCGAAAGCTGGTTCACAGCCAAGCCTCCGAGTGAGAGGGATGCTCTTCACTCGGAGTAGCGTTTTAACTTGGGCAAAGCTGATTCGCGGCCAAGCCCCCGAGTGAGAGGGATGCTCTTCACTCGGAGTAGCGTTTTAACTTGGGCGAAACTGCGCAGCCAAGCCCCCGAGTGAGAGGGATGCTCTTCACTCGGAGTAGCGTTTTAACTTGGGCGAAAGCTGGTTCGCAGCCAAGCCTCCGAATGAGAGGGGTGCTCTTCACTCGGAGTAGCGTTTTAACTTGGGCGAAGCTGATTCGCGGCCAAGCCCCCGAGTGAGAGGGATGCTCTTCACTCGGAAAGCTGGTTCGCAGCCAAGCCTCCGAGTGAGAGGGATGCTCTTCACTCGGAGTAGCGTTTTAACTTGGGCGAAGCTGATTCGCGGCCAAGCCCCCGAGTGAGAGGGATGCTCTTCACTCGGAGTAGCGTTTTAACTTGGGCAAAACTGGTTCGCGGCCAAGCCCCCGAGTGAGAGGGATCCTCTTCACTCGGAGTAGCGTTTTAACTTGGGCGAAGCTGATTCGCGGCCAAGCCCCCGAGTGAGAGGGGTGCTCTTCACTCGGAGTAGCGTTTTAACTTAGGCGAAAGCTGGTTCGCGGCCAAGCCCCCGAGTGAGAGAGATGCTCTTCACTCGGAGTAGCGTTTTAACTTGGGCGAAGCTAATTCGCGGCCAAGCCCCCGAGTGAGAGGGATGCTCTTCACTCGGAGTAGCGTTTTAACTTGGGCGAAAGCTGGTTCGCAGCCAAGCCCCCGAGTGAGAGGGATGCTCTTCACTCGGAGTAGCGTTTTAACTTCGGCGAAAGTTGGTTCGCGCCCAAGCCCCCGAGTGAGAGGGATGCTCTTCACTCGGAGTAGCGTTTTAACTTGGGCGAAGCTGATTCGTGGCCAAGCCCCCGTGTGAGAGGGATGCTATTCATTCGGATTAGCGTTTTAACTTGGGCGAAACTGATTCGCAGCCAAGCCCCCGAGTGAGAGGGATGCTCTGCACTCGGAGTAGCGTTTTAACTTGGGCGAAGCTGATTCGCAGCCAAGCCCCCGAGTGAGAGGGATGCTCTTCACTCGGAGTAGCGTTTTAACTTGGGCGAAAGCTGGTTCGCAGCCAAGCCTCCGTGTGAGAGGGATGCTCTTCACTCGGAGTAGCGTTTTAACTTGGGTGAAAGCTGGTTCTCGGCCAAGCCCCCGAGTGAGAGGGATCCTCTTCACTCGGAGTAGCGTTTTAACTTGGGCGAAAGCTGGTTCGCAGCCAACCCCTCCGAGTGAGAGGGATGCTCTTCACTCAGAGTAGCGTTTTAACTTGGGCGAAGCTGATTTGCAGCCAAGCCCCTGAGTGAGAGGGATGCTCTTCACTCGGAGTAGGTTTTTTTACTTAGGCAAAAACTGGTTTGCAGCTAAGTTGAAAAGCGTACACCCACTGGGGGTTGTAAGCCAGAGAATGCGTGTGAGTGAACTCAATGTGGAACTGGAGAGGTCGTGCTTTTATTCATCAAATAGCACTCGAGTACTTTTATTACATCTCATCATCAAGTATAAAAACGTCGAAGCGAGTCTGCATTCCAAGCGCGGGCCTCGTTTGCTTGCTTCAGAAGGTTGTACGGTCTTCCTCTTCTCCGTTTGCGTACCGAGTGGCAATCTCCATCATTCGGCTCATGGTCAAGGATCCTGACCGACCGAATTTCAGGATAAGCTCCCGATATCTGACTCCTGCTTTGAAGGCACTGACTGCTTGATGCTCCATGACATTCTCCACCACATGATGCAAGGTTGTCCACCGCTGAATGTACTCGCTCAATGTTTCATTCGGTTTCTGCACGCAGTGCTGCAACCCAGACAACCCAGCCGGGCGTTTGCACATGCCCTCAAATGTTTTGATGAACACACGGGCCAAATCATCCCAGCAGTATATGTTGGCTGGAGCAAGCTGGTTGAGCCAGGCACGGGTGGACCCTTCCAGCATCAAAGGCAAATGCTTCATAGCCACATAGTCATTTCCTCCACCAATCTGCACAGCCACTCAGTAATCCTCTAACCAAGTTTCTGGCTTGGACTCACCGGTGAACTTGCTTACTCCAGCCGCCAATCTGAAGTTAGGCGGGATCTCAGCGGCCCGGATGGCCCTGCTGAAACACTCGGGCCCGGAGATGAATGCTCCACTTCCACTCGGACGATCTCTGTCCAAGTTCTCTCTCAGAGCTCTGCCTCTGTTGACCAGGTTCTGAGCGAGAACGGATCTCGCGTTGAACTGCGGGTCACGGTGGTCGACTGGCTCTCTCTGGCGATAACCGTCACCATGACGGGGAGGGCTGGCCCTCCGATCATTGCCGTAAGGACGCCTGGCGTCGTGCGGCCGGGGCACGTACGAGCCATCCCGCGGAGGGGGCGACTGCATGTGGCGACGATCATCTTGACGCCGCGAGGGCGTATTCCGACTGCAACCCTGCCCCGAGTACTGGTCTCGGTGGCGGTCTTCGTTGTTTTGCCGCGGAGGCGAGTGTCTGTTTCTCCTTGGAGACACTGGACTATGGGCCGACTGAACGGTGTCAGCCCTAACGGATCTGCTGTGAATCCGGTTGCGCGACTGGGATACTGCCGAATTTTGCTCCTCTGCCGCCTTGAGCAGGGCCCGGATCTGCCGAAGACCCTCTCCCACCTCGGATCGGGACGGCTCAATGGAATCTGCTATCCGAGTGGCCGCCGCCAGATTCTGGACGGGAGTGCAGAATACCTGGAAACTCTGCTGCTGGTCATTCGAGAACAACTGCCGCTGCCGCCGACTGGAACTGGGCTGATGATGCCTGCGGGCGCGGTCGTCGAGTGACTTCTAGAGCGCTTCCAGACGATTGCGCTCAGCCAAGTTGGCCTGGCGCACGGCCTCCAAAGCCTGAGCCTCGGGGGTCGTCCCAACGATGGGCGTCTGGAGGGCCTGCTTGGTCCTGCGCTGCTGTTCCTCCCTCTGCTGCCGAGTGAGAGGTCGGGGGACGTACTCGTCGTCATGTCAGTCCCTGCCGCCGCCAAGATTAGGGCGCGACGGGTCACCGTTCTCCGCACCGCCGCGGCCGTATCTAGGCGGATTGGGCGGGGAATCGGCCATCAGCACCTCCGCAACGGGATCGCTGCTCTTGCACTCGGATAGGCTTTCCGAGTGCTCATGCACGGAGGCGAACAGATCGAAAATAGGTTCATCGGGCTCGATTGCCGCGACCTGCGGGGCTGCAGCCTGCTGGGCCACCGCGTGCTTGATCCACCGTTGAAGCCGTGAGCGCCCGGAGCGCCTGCGACGACGGTTGGTGGAGAGTGAAGGCATCGATTGATACGGAGTCGACGGTTGCCGAAGAAGGACACCTAAGGTACTCCCGCGGAAGTGCGTTGCGCCGCGGATGGGCAACGCCTCGACATCCAGCGGGGCTTCCTGGAGCCACACCGAATCGTCGGCGATGAAGCTGAGGACGCCGAAACGGATCTCGCTGCCCAGAGTCAGTCCGCCGCCGGAAACCATGGTGATGGTGGAAAAAATGCAACTACGCCGGAAGTCGCTAGACGCCTGCCCCACGGTGGGCGCCAACTGTCGTGGGTGCAAGCCTGACAGTAGTGTGTAGGGGTACGGATGAGAGGGCAGAGCCTAGCTACGGCGCAGGTGTTACACTCGGATTTACGAGTTCAGGCCCCTCAGCGGTGGAGGTAATAGCCCTACGTCTCGGTGCTCTGGAGCTGTATTGCTTGAGTGTATGATTACAAATGTTGCGAACCCCTGGAACGGAGCTGGGGGTGGCTTATATAGCATTCGCCAGCCCTCTCATGAATGCCGCCATTACCAGGGATTAAAGAGGGGTTTAAGGGTGCCAGGTAACGGGCGCATTGATTACAATTAATACGAGCGAACGCATGTCCTGACCGTTGCGCTACTGGAGCCTCCTGGTCTTCTCTGGTCGAGTGACTGTCGGGTGTTCCGAGTGAAATAGACGGTCGAGTGCTCTCCTGCTTTCCGAGTGGTTTATTGAACTCCGAGTGAATGTCAGTTTGCGGAACTCTTGGTTGCCGATCTGGTCCTGGGGCCCAGTATAAGGCGTGTGGAGTCCTAGGGTAGGGTTTGTAGGTCAGGCATGTTACCCCATCGCTAGTATATGTCCTCGTCAGAGAGCTCCTCTTCACCTCTATTTATAGGAGAAGGAGGGGTGGAGGGGCTGAAATTTCAGCCACAAAAAGGGGTTCCTTCCCTCCCAAGCCTTCTCCAAGATCTTTTGGTAAAAGCCCCAAAAAGTGGCTTTCCAAAAAGCAACCAAAAAGTGTTTTTCACTATTCACGGAAACATTTTTCCGCGACCGTTAGATCCGAAAATATTTCTGTAGGTCTTAGAACATTTCCAGTACCCACTAAAACAATTTTGGACGCATTTCGAAACAATTTCGGATTAGTGATTTTCATTTGCGAAAAGCACCCAAAGCGGTTCCGGCAGGTCCGGAACATTTCCGGGTTTTTTCTCCGGAAAAATCCCAGAAGTTGCCAGAACAATTCTGGCACCCTCTAAGAATTTCCAGGCGTGTGCCGAAACCATTTTGACTTAATGGTATACTCCGAAACAACCTTTAGGTTTTACCGAAACTATTCCGGTGTTCTCTCTCCGGAACTTTTCCGTTGTCTCCGAAACTTTTCCGGTGACTTTCTCTCAGACTCCCTGTCTAGTATTCAGACGATAGATGACCCTTAAGCGTGTGCCCTATAGGTTCGGTGAAGTATAGACATGACCGGAACACTTTTCGATCAATGATCAACATCGGAGCCGTGGACACCCATATTGACCCCTATACCCACACGAATAAATATTCGAGTGAACCTCCAGTTGCCGTGTGCTATTCCTGTTGCTTCGCGATATGTTACAAATACCCGAGGTGAGATTTATCGGCATCCCCATGAATCAACAACTTGTCCATTATGTCAGTTACCTCGTTACCGGTTTTGTTCTCTTATCTCGTTTCTGCGTTCCGGTATCCCTGTGATCAAATCACGATGTGTCTGGCTAGACGATGATGGATACCGTAACACCGAGAGGGCCCAAAGAATATCTCTCCATCGTCGGAGGAGCAAATCCCAATCTTGAGCTATCATGTCCCTTGACATACTTTTCCATGAACCCGTAAGCCGCCGTAATAGCCACCCATTTATGGATGACGTTTAACAAACCCCAAAGTTCATGAAGCAAGCATGAAGAAACTCGATACTCTCATAGTCTAAGGAATTATGTAAACGTTAACTTTCTCTGTGTTATTAACCATTAACTTGTGACGAATGTATCTCAGAGCATAACATCAATTCGGGTCGATTCAACACAAATGTTCTTCTAACATTGTGCCCTCAAAATTGCCGGCATAGTCATGCCCATGATCAGGAAAATAGAACCATCATGCAACACTTGAGCTAGTCTTAGAGGCCAGACTAGGAATACATTTTACCGTTTATTATTCCACACGTGCATATGAGTTTCCCTCCGAGCCTCGTGGTTATTGCAGACTCGAGAACCATAACAGTTATAGCACGGAATATAAACATAATTATGAGCATGGAGATAAATAATAACACTTATTATTGCCTCTAGGGCATATCTCCTACATCATGCCATCTGATTTTGCCATCGAAGAGGGACACTACCCTCTTGCTTTGAATCGAAGGACGCCGAACTGTCGGTAGGCAAAGCGCTCACCCTAGAGCTTGCATGAACAACGATGACCTAGCTGATAAGAAGAAACAGAAAAAGCTAGCAACATGAACATAGCCTGCAACCACCTCACTAGCAACTGCGTCCCAACTGCACAACAAAACACATGCTGCAGAACATCACCGCACAACAAAGACCGGCAAAAATGGATGAAACATTGGAACGAAGAGCAAAACTTTCCTACTCCAACAAAGCCTATGACGACGCTGAGCAATAAGGCACCGCCAACCGCCACAAATTAAAAAAAAAGTGTTGACATCACCTTTGTGAACCCCCAGAAGGCGCCTTCAAGAAGCGAAGCGACATTGGAACGTCGCTGCTGCCCGCATGGAGGGCATGCTTTCACCCAAAGCAAAGGGTGAAGATCGTTGTGGGACGGGACCTCTCCAAGGCCTTAGAGGAGAGAGAAGCCACCACCGACATTGCCATCATCATGGCCTCTATCGTCAGCCAGTGGCTTCCCTTAGCCACAACCCCCAGCACCAACCCCCTGAGACTGAGAGCAAAACCAGCAGGCTGAGCCAACGAAATTGGCCTAGAGCGCATATAAAAGTCAGGGGCGGCTACCTTCGTGAAAACAGGCACACGGGGCAATGGGTCAGCCAACCCACAGTGGAAAATAAACTCAACGACCTCCCCACCCTCGCAACCGAAGTCACAAAACAACACCAACGACAGCGACTCAGCCTAGAGTTGACGTCATCCTATCCGTCCAGGGCCATATCATTGTCATTATGACACCCTGCGAGAGCAAGTAGCATCTGTTATGCTCGCGTTGGCCAGATCCGACCAGAAAATCAAGGTCATCACCCATCAGATCACTGAATCTGGCATCTCGGAGGTGGATGCGGCCCATCTAGGTAGGGCACAGGGCCACAACCCTTTCCAGCCATCCGTCGACCAAAGAAGACGCCCAACAACTGAAGTGGTCAAAGCCAGTTTCAGATCCACGTAGGGTTGCGAAGCCAGTTTCAGATCCACGTAGGGTTGCGGAAGCCGAGCAGGAACCAGGCCCCACCCGTTTGCAACTAACTTCGAGGACTAGAGCCACCAAGGACCGACGCCGCAGCGCCAGTCTCCGGGGGAGGGCGCAGCCACCGGTAGGGAGTCGGATGAGGCCAGGGGTCGATCATGGCGCAACGGGGAGGCCCGTGGGCCTCTCCGACAGCGGCGACAAGGAGAAGGTAGTGGGGTGGGGACCTACCAGCACTAGGGTTTGGCTCCCTCGAGTCGCCTAGACATAAAAACCGGGGGGGGGGGGGGGGGGGGTGGTTAAGCCCTCTGAACTTCTCTTTTGGCTGAATTATTAGACTATGTTGCAAACCAAACAAGAAAATTGTGTGATAATGATGTGTGAAGTAAAACTCATTGAACAAATAGCAAATGAAGTATTCCAAGCAGCGCACAGGTGAAGGTGGGAAACGAGAGCGATCACTGCATAAAAGTTGTGTTGGGTCCGGCCATTGCCAATAGGCTCCCCTCGATGCCGGTGACCTGGCATTTCCCCTGGTCGACATCACATGATCCTGTTCTATTTCCGTCATTGTTTCTTTTGATTTGAGGTTGACGTAACCTTCCCCTGTGGGTTTTTTTTGTGATATATCTGGCTCCGTAGGTTGCGGATTACTAGCTTTGTTTTGCTTCAAATCCTAGATGTTTAGGAACCTGTGACTTCATTTTGTTTCATTTCCTTTGTTCGACCGAGTAGTTCCAAAAAAATATTGGTTTCAAATCAATGAAATTAGAGAGGAGATTGGCAAAACGAAAAGGAAAACAACTCTCGTTGGCTAAAATATCCTATCTAGACATTTGTCTTGCTATCTAATTTTTTTTTTTTTGCGGGATGTCTTGCTATCTAATTTGAATGGCCAGCATATATTAGGTTGATCAGAGCTTAATGTCATGCCCAATGTGTGCTGAAATAGAATGAAGACAATGAAACTTCCACATTTAGAAGAAATTATCATTATTTTTGGGTCAGGCTGGAGACGGGATTGTTTGTAAGGACCCAAATTATCTTCTATGTCTAAATAGCTACACTGCACTGAGTGCAGCGATTCGGTGCCCAGTCTCATCTGCATCCGGACAGAAAAAAACACAAAAAAATCAACAAAATTCAAAAAATTCCAATTTTTTTTGCATGGTAGAAAATTTGATGTGACACTCCAATTTTCAAATCATTTGGACATCTGAGCAGCTCTCGGCAAAAAAGACAAATCGGGTCAGAATAGTGCATGAACAGTGAACTTTTTTACAAACCCCGAATTTGTCTTTTTTTGCCGAGAGCTGCTCAGATGTCCAAATGATTTGAAAATTGGAGCGGACCTCACGCATCAAATTATCGACCATACAAAAAAAAATTGGAATTTTTTGAATATTTCTAGTATTTGTTTTGATTTTTTTCCGTCAGCGCGGGTGCAGATGAGCCTGGGCTCGGAAGATGATTATAGCACTGCACATATTGGGAGCCGCTAGGCATCAGACTACTGAAGAATGCGTTGTATCAGACTACTCAAAGACCCTACGATTGGAAGCATGCTGAACGTCCGATCTGTGAAGGAAGTCCCACGTTTGACAGGTTAGATTCCTTCATTAAATGCCTGATTTTTTGGTAACTACCCCCGTTAATTTTGCTGCTTCTCAATCGCTTATCCCCTACGTAGCTTTGATTTGCTTCCTATTAACAGCTTCCTAGAATCACGCCCGACCTCCTCTCTGAAACTAAATCTGGCACTTTTGAAAATATTTTTGGTAAATTGTGATTTTTTTTCCAACGAATAATCTGTAAAAATAATTTTATTATGTAAGATCTATTTTCCACGATGGAAACATGTTTTTGTGCAACACAAGCATTCCTCATGGCAGATGGAAGCACCACTATTCTCACATATTAGAATTTAGAAGCATGTAGTTCACATTTGCGTGATGGAAATATCCTTTGAGAGAACAGGGATTTTGCTGTGTGCCTTATAGTTAAAATTGGTGCAACGGAAACAAATTTCTTTGACTCCATCTCATAGAGAATTTGCTTCGCAAAAATGTCATTTTAAAGCACGACAAGAAGCAAAGAGAACTGAAACAAATTGATTTGATGACCTGCAATTTAACCCTCTTGCAATATAAACAAAACGAAAAATACTATTACAACAACAGTATCATTTCCACATAGAATACAATGCACGTCCGCTGAAGGGCTGATCAGGGAAGAGCTCCACACTTGCACCGAGTTAGATCTTCGCCACCAATAAGGAATCCAAAGAGAGGTACTGGGCACATGGCGGACTGAAGGGCGTTGGGAGTGTCATAGGTATGTGTGGGAAACAAAGAAGCTTGGCCTGAATCTGGTGGAGCAACTATCTGTAAAACATAAACATTTGTGAGAAACGATGAATCACACACTACATTTGCCAAAACTAAAGTCAACCGAAAGAAGCAGCACTCGCAATGGTTGAAGCTCATAGATGCAACGGTTGAAGCAAAATGAAAAGAAGCGTACGCTAACAATGATTGAAGCAAAAGATAACTACCGTAGATACATATGTGAGAAACAATGAGGCATAATTACATGATGTGGATATATGAACAAAGACTCAAGCATTCATGTTAGTACAAAAAGAAGAAGGCAAGCACAACACATACTAAAATCCATTGTAAAAAGAATCAAACATATTATAAAATACTGTCTATGAGCATATGTGAACATATTTATGCATTGTTTCCATAAAGAAGGATTCACACAAGTGACATGTACTGACAACAACATGTACTGACAACATAGATGAGAAATAAAGGGATCATGTCTCAAATTTTTGTAGGAAATTTGTACCATAGAAACACATATACAAAATAAAGAAACACGGATGTGTTGCTATAAGACATGTGTCAAAAGTGCGTAGGGAAAACAAAGGTAGCTTAGGTTAGTGGAAGCAATAATTTTATGCTATGTCAACATATTTAAGATGCACTGGAAAGCATATGAATTTTATTTCACAAAATGATATGCCTGCCGGAGAATATCTCTATATTAGAAGCACATCCGATAGAACAAAAAAGCACTATGAAGAAGCAATATAAGTACAGTAGCTCACTATATATTTCTGCTAATAAATAAAAATGCTTGGCCAACAAGAGGATTGATGTTTTGACTCGCAAACATATAGTTGATATAGTTTTTGGCATTTGGAAGCAAAAAATATAGGTTCTGGAAGCATGTGTACATCAATTTAGATGCTATAGAACTAAGAAGCACGAACATAGTAGTTTGGTAGCAGATTTAAATTTCAATGGAAGCATATTACCGTTAAGACTAGGAATCATATCGCTGTGATCTGCATAGGAAATTAACCAAAATTGATAGATGACATAGTAATCCATTACGCATCAGATATACATAGATGCACTCAACAAAAATCACCGAAGCACGCACCACATACAAAGAACGCAAATCAAATCAAGTGATTAAAATTGAATCAAACATAAGATGAATCAAACCATAGTTCGGGTGAGTGCATGCCTCGGGGACAACGCCTGGGATGCGGCTTGAAACTTCTTTGCTGAGCCGAAATGGCGCACCAGCACGATGGGAGGGATGGCGAGGTAAGGTCTTGCGGGGGCCGTGGATAGGCTGACGTGGTCGGCGGTGACAGCAGCGTTCAGCCGAGCAGACGGGGACGAGGACGGGAGGCCGCACCGGCGACATGGAGTAGCTGCTGCGGAGCAGGGTGGTGGTGGAGGTAGCCTCCGCGGTGAAGCTCGGCGAGATCAGGAGCTGCGCACGCCTGAGGGATGGGGTGGGTGGGTGGGTTGGGCAGCGAGATTAACTCGCATGTGACGTGTGGCAGGGTTGGTTAGCTGGGGCCAGCGAGATTTACTCGCTTCCGATTAGGAATACAAATCGTTGGATTAAAAGAGCATCAACGTCGTAGGACACGTCTGAGAAAAGTTTTGCATCAGACTACTGACTAGAAGCGTTTCCCTAACATATTTCCTCAACATGCAAGCAAACAACCTCATCATTCCACATGCATGGGAAAAGCCAACCTCGACATACAACCAAGTGTAAGGAAAAGCCACCTCAGCAAGCAAAAATGCATGAGAAATTTCATTCTATTATGATATTCATAGTTTTTTTTACTGTAATAATATACTCCCTCCATTCCACAATGTAGTGCGCCCACGCTTTCCGAGATTTAAGTTTGACCATAAATTTAACCAACGAGATCGACTGCAGCGGGAGCAAAAATTATACCACTGAATTCGTGACCATAAATTTAACCAACGAGACCGACTGCGGCGGGAGCAAAAATTATACCACTGAATTCATATCGAAATAGCGAATTCAGTGGTATAATTTTTGCTCCCGCCGCAGTCGGTCTCGTTGCGAATTCAGTGGTATAATTTTTGCTCCCGCCGCAGTCGGTCTCGTTGGTTAAATTTATGATCAAACTTAGATCTCGGAAAACGCAAGCGCACTACATTATGGAATGAAGGGAGTATATTTTTACTGTATATCATATTCATATTTAATAAATATTTTATAACTATACAATAAACAAACACAATAAATCATTTGTATCTTCAGTTTTAGTTAAATATTTTTGACCTGAGTTTTAGTTAAATATTTTTTGAACTGAATTTTAGTTTTAGTTAAATATTTAAACAAACAGCCGAGGACGACAGGGAGAGCATCGAGTGCTCTTGTCGGCACAGGCATCTGAGTCACTACACTCCACTCCGCTGCGCCACTTGTACCTTTCTGGTGCATATTAACGTACTCGTGGAATCACATGGGCGGAGAAAGAGATACCGAGAGCGACTGGCCAGCTTGTCTCGCATATGGCAACCTCACTCGCACTTGTTGAAACTTGGAACTACTTTTGCCCAAATTAAGCAGCCGAGAGTATGCTTCTTTGGTCCATCGGTCGTAGTACTACGCACGACGTATAACATACTTCCTTCGTCTCATAATATAAATAAGAGTGTTTTTGACACTACACTAATGTTAAAAATGTTTTTTTTTGCGAAAGGTTAAAAACGTTTTTATATTATGAAACGGAGGGAGTAGTTCATTGATAAAAATTAGTAGCCAACCGACTCGTTGATTTCCATTAACAGAACGCCATAACCTAGTTCATTACGACAAAATTAGTAGCGAGAAACGAGCAATAAGCAGTATTCATCTATACTACTTCCTCCATCCCAGATACATTCGTTTCATCGACAACTAATCAAGGTATCATGCAACAGAGCCAACAACCTAATTAAAGACAGTTTTCTTCCAACAATCCGAATACTTTTTCAGTTTGCAATCCTTGCGCAGCTGCAGGCACACATATTCAAGTCGTCAGCATACGCCCCCTTCATCGCCATCTTCAGCGTCCGGACTCCTCAAATCTTCCTTGGATTAATTGGTTATTCATACGACTGAAAAGAGGTATTGTCTCAAAATGATATCACCTGCGCAATATGAGAGCAGCCTGGCTAGAGGCGCAGCTCCAGGTCCAGGTCCAGAACCTCGCCGGCGCCACTTGCGACGGAGGCCCTTGAGCAGCCCACCACGCCGTCGCGGCCAGCGAACGGGTCCAGGAGCACCGTGTGCTCCGCGAAGCGTGGAGCGCCACCGCCTCGGCCCCACCTCTCTGGGTTGCAGGCGGTGGCAGGCGCCGCCACCACGCCACCGCCGTCCGAGGCGACGGAAGTGCACATGGACCGGCCGGTGCTAGAATCGCACGACGTCCCAGTGCACGCCCCCGCGACAGCGGCGCCTCGAAATGGGCTGTTGTTGTTGTAGGAGTAGGGGTCGGAGAGGAAGCCGGCGAGGCGGTCCTTGCGGTGGGCGTTCTGGTGGCCGCCGAGCGCCTGCGACTTGACGAACATCTTGTCACAGAAGAGGCACTGGAACAGCCGCACCGTCCTGCCGTCCACGCGCGCCGTCGGTGCCACCTCCTCGTCCCGGTCTTGGCTGCTGTCCCCTGGAGACAACGCCAGCGACAGATCTGGCGACGCCGCCGCCGCCGCTGCCGCTTGCACATGGAACCACGACGACGTGGCCTTCTCCATCGAGGTAACAGTTTAGCTCAGGTAGCTGCTGTTGCAGTGTCAGGAGTGGTACAACACAACACAAGGATATTAGAGAGAGAACTGATGATAGCTAGAAATGGTAACGGCAGCGCTTCTCTAATGGGAAAGAGGAGTGTGAAACAAACTATGGACTCGTCCAACCTTAGAATGAGATGGGTTCAACATGTATAAATACAGGAATCAGGAATTCTGTTTTGCTGCCAACTAATTTCAATTGGCTTTCACTCCAATTTTCTCACCTTCCTTTGAATTTATTAAGGACATTCGACAGCGCCCTAGGATGACTATGACATTTAGCCTTCACCATTTTTTTTTCAAAAATGATAGTAACCCCAGACACTGCATCACAGGATGCACACAGCCATATTATTAAGCGTAAATCAAATTACAGTCACTGAGTTTCAAATTGTAAAACAAATCAAAAGTAAAACACGACCACAAGCGGTCGAACCCGCAATTACATTGCTCATCCACATAATCTACGAGTAGCTCGCCAGTCAAACTGGTTGAATAAACCCCGTGCAACTGATTCTAGGAGGCTGCACTCAGAGGCCATAAGTGCTCGCGCGTCCACATGCTACACTGATGACCACATATGGATTAAAGCCGTAGCCACGTAGATAACCTGCAAGAAATTAGCCTTCACCATATTTTTGAATTTTTGTATGTGGGGTTTGTTTGGCTATGTCTATGTCCGAGACTTAATTTTCCAATTGTCTTACAAATTTATGCATTTCTAACGGTTCATTCTTGTTAACCTATAATTACTATTGTCTTTTTTTTTTACAGTTTGAGGTATCAGAGTGTGTGCGTGTGTGTGTGCGTGTGTGTCGCAACAGGCTTCCACCCCACTTTGTATATAAAGCAACAGAGTCAAACCGATATAAGGTGATGAGGAGACCATCTTACAAAGCAGATCAAATGTAATAAGCAAAAGTATAGGAGTAGTCGCACCCTACCACAAAATGACCTACCCTACTGACAAGAAAAGGAATCGGGCCTCCTTGGAAAACCAACGGACCACGATGCACCACTGACGCCAAGTTATCGCTGAGGAGGCACTCCCCCCCCCCCCCCCCCCCCACACACACACACCCCTGGGCGCCCTCCTGCTCAGGGGTGTGGAGCGCCGATACTTCCTGTCGATAGCGAGGACCACGAGTGGTGCCAACGAGGACCCGTGTAAAAGTTAAGTAGGCAAGCGAGAACGCCTCACGTTTCGGATAGGGTTTGGGCACCACCCATGGGCACAGAAATGTCCCCATACTCTATCCATGTGGGTCGGGTACCCATGGGTAAAATTGCCATCCTTAATCACGGCAGATTCGAAGACGCTTCAAGATAGAATCCAAACTTGCCTGCTGATGACGATGTGGCACGACCGCAAGGAACCCGGACTCCACGACAATGCCCTCAAGAGAGTGACGACGCAACATGTTGCCATTGCCGGCAGATCGAAGAGAGGTCAAAGATTTTCACCCGGGGCCCTGACGTGGGGAAAGGAACCACAATGACACCCTCAAGAGAGACGCGACACCCACGGGCATCGTCGCCGCTGGCACCGGAGCGCCGAGCTTTCACCCAGAGCCTCTCACCCACGCCACATGCGAAATCACGAGAACCAACCCTCCCCGAGGGTAGGCCCATCGCCACAAAAACGGACCTCCAAAGCATGATCTAGGAGCCACCACTGCCGAAGCACCACCAGCACCAGGGTCACCCATCGCTATATCTCTCGACGCCCACACGACCGAAGAATACAACCACTGCCGCCATGAAGCGGACCGCCACCCCTGCGTCCAAGAACCCCAAACCCTTTCATCACCGCCGGTCACCATGGATATCGCCCGTCAACGAAAGAACACCATGACCTACGCCAGGAGCCCCCATCAGTCACAACGGGGCTGGGCATGAGGAAGCAAACCACCCATTTGAAACAACGACCTTCATCTAGCCCAGATCCGAGCAGGCGCGGGACCCTCGGCAAACCAACCCAAGGGCGACGTGCCACCGTCCCCATGGCTGCCACATCCTCACAAGGACGGGTAGCTGTAGCACCCCTGGCTGCTGCCATCGGAACAGGTCACAACCCCCCATCGGACCTAGATATGGGTCAGTACAGGACTGCCGGGCGGCGGCCTCCCAGGCCCCGATGGGGAGAGATGCTAGCCCTCACAGAAGCAACTACCTCCTCCTAGGGCGGCCCAATCTCAACGGCGCGGCGAGGATGCTCTACCAACGGCGACGCAGACTAGGTTTAAGGGGGAAGGAACGGTGCACCGCCCCTCCCCCGCCTACCCACGCATTGGCTAGCAGGCCCAATCGACGACGGTGAGGCGAAGGAGGAGGGGTGAGGGCAGGCGGCGGTGGTTTGGGGTCTCCGCCCGTGTCGCCCGAGCAAGACGACGCGAGGCAAGTAAACAATTGGTTCTTCTTCTACCGTCAGGTTATGGGAGGCAAGTAAACAATTGAATTTGGTACTCTTTTGAATCTCTGTATTATTATTCTAGTTTTGACATGTTTTTTTGTTGGATTGTTGACCAGTGAGTAAAATTTGATTTATTGAGCAACTGAGCTTATTTTGCACATTTTCACGTGGGGCATTTTTTGGTAATGCTATGAGGTATTTTGGACGTTGTTATATCGCCCATTTTTTGTTCATGTTGCCGCATTTTCTTGGTGTGAAGTTTGCTTCAACCGTGCCTCCGCCACTGTACACAATACCACAGCAGTGCCGATTATTGGTTGTCGATGATTCCTGACACCTTTTGTATCGGCATGGAAACAGTTTAAACTACAATGCAGCCATGCATGATGCCATCGACTCGTATATATCAGATCCGCCTTGTGTTGCTTTCCCCTGCCATGATGCTATAGCTGCAGCCAATACGACAAAGCATGGGGGAACGATGAGCTAGCTACTTTCTCCGTGTCACAAATACGTGACGTTTTAGACATTAACATGGTCCTCCAGATGTCTCTTTCTATGTATTATCATATGTATGATAACCAGGAGAATCATGAAATCTTATAAATTTCTTTTCAAGACAAATCTACACATATGATTATCAAATTTCCAATTGAGGTGATATCCATAGATAAATAATTGAGGTGATATACAATCTGCATTCCATTAGTCGAATTGGCGATCAAGGAATACGCCGGGAACTTTTATACTCCAGCAGAAAAATAATTCGACTTGTTTAGGTTATTATGATTAAATTTTCATGGATGTGTTAACCGTTGGTCGCTAACTGTGAACTTCCCTCAACCGTGTCCCATTGTCAGGTCGGCAAGGAGGCAAGGAACCAAGGAGTCTTTTTTTTTTCTTTGAGTTGAGGAGTCATTGCTCTTGGTAATCAATTAGAGATGTAGTGGGTGTGGTTCTTAATACTCCGAAAGTTGTGCAGGTCTGTTTGACCTGCACAACTTTCGGAGACTCCTCAACTCAAAGAAAAAAAAGACTCCTTGGTTCCTTGCCTCCTTGCCGACCTGACAATGGGACACGATCGGGCTTCAGTTCAAACCTACACTACTTAAGTTCAGACTAGGAGGAACAAGTTATAAAGCATGAGCGATGTCGCCGACGCAGCTGTGCTTGGAGCACCGAACCCTGCAGATGTTGGAGCTGTTGGCGTTGAAGATCTGCACCTTCAGTCCCAGGCCGGAGAGCCTAAAGACAACAATGTCGCCGGCGACGATCTGGTGCCGGTAGCAGAAGTACTCCCAGCCGCGCCCCAGCACCATGTGCCCCTTGAAGTACTGCACCTGGACCCAGAACTCGCACCACTTGTTGGCGGAGAGGCTGACGACGCGAGGAGGGCCGGTGACCAGCCATCTCTTCATCACCGACCTGAATTTAGGCGGGATGATGAGCATGGCGATGTCCTCCTGGTCCCTGATCTGCACGTAGAACCTGATAGGTTCCCGTGCACCCTCCTCGTGGCCGGTCTTCAGCCTCCTGCCAGCACCCAGCGGCATCCTCATGTAGTCCACCCTGCCAGGGAGCACCACCCTCTTCAGCCACCGGTTCGTGGGGATGAGGTCCTCCGCCCCCTCTGCGCTGGCGACGAACTGCGCACCACCACCGGCTCTGTCCCAGTCTGTCTTCATGATCTTGTCAGCAAGATGGACATCAGTTAGCATAGCTTACAATGATCAGTACTAACATCTGCATGTCATAAAGAAATGATCAATGAAAGCACTGATCAAAGCTACCCTGATCAGAGCTAGCAATGATCAGATCAAGCCAACACTCACATGTCCTACTCTGATCATGTATGTCCTACTTGCACCTACTATTTTTGGCATTCAGTTATGTCCTACTTGCATGCCACATGCACTCACGTACCCTAGCAACAAGAGCAAGAGGAGCACTAAGAACTAACAACAACAGCAAAAACAGGAGCAAGAGTAGCACTAAGAACTAACAACACTAGTAATAGCACTAAGACTAACAATGTGGCAGTAAGAACTAACAATGTGGCAGTACAAACTTACAATGTGGCACTACAAAGTAACACTACAGGAATCAGCTAATTTGCCGTCTGCCATAGCAGACGGCAAAGAACAAGGCCACCGACGGCAAACCTCTTTGCCGTCTGCCATGGACGGCAAACACTTCCGGCACTGAAAGTCACGGTAATGACTTTTTTGCCGTCTGCCTAACGACAGCGGACGGCAAAGAACTTTGCCGTCTGCTTTCCTGGCCAAGCTGACGGCAAAGATCATGGACGGCAAAGATTAGCTGTTAGCCCCGTTAGGTGGCTAACGGCAGACTTTGCCGTCTGCCGGCGGACGGCAAACTTTGCCGTCAGCCCTATGACGTCAGCAGACCCATGGCTAACCGTCACTTCTGCTTAGTGTTTGTCGTCTGCCAGGCTTGTCTTTGCCGTCTGCCAGCAGACGGCAGAATGACCAAATGGTCAGACCTGATGCTCCCAGGTTGCATAGGTTGCTGCCACGTGGCACCTTTGCCGTCCGCTTACCGACGGCAAAGGTCTTTGCCGTCGGCTGGCAGACGGCAAAGTGCCTGTATTGCCACTGTTTTGTTTGTTTTCTGTTATTTCCCTGCATTTTCAAAACACAAATATGATATATATAGCAGTCCATCAATGCATAGGCCATGTATCCAACATCTAGCAGTCCATCAATGCAAGAGAACACATAGGGTATTAAAAGATCCAATACATGCATAGTTTCACGGAGTTCATCCATATATACATACATAGTTTCACATTGTTCATCAATACAAATCAAAACAAAAACTAAACACTAGCAGTCCATCAATGCCAGATTCCATGAAGTGAATCAAACCTGCAAAAATGAGAGTAAGAAAGTTAGAAGAAGAAGAAGAAGAAGAAGAAGAAGACTAGAAGAAGAAGAAGAAGAAGAAGAAGAAGAAGAAGAAGAAGACTAGAAGAAGAAGAAGAAGAAGAAGAAGAAGAAGAAGAAGAAGAATAAGAAGAAGAAGAAGAAGAAGAAGACTAGAAGAAGAAGAAGAAGAAGAAGAAGAAGAAGAAGAAGAAGAAGAAGAAGAAGAAGAAGAAGAAGAAGAAGAAGACTAGAAGAAGAAGAAGAAGAAGAAGAAGAAGAAGAAGAAGAAGAAGAAGAAGAAGAAGAAGAAGAAGAAAGAAAGAAAGAAAGAAAGAAAGAAAAAGAATAAGAATAAGGAGGAGTAGAAGATGGAGAAAAAGAAAGAAGAGAAAAAGGAAGAATAAGAATATATTTTCTTCTTCTTCTCTCCTTTTCTCATCTTTCTTCTTCTCTTCTATCTTTTTATCCTTTTCCTTCTCATTCTTCTTCTTTTATTCTTTCTTTTTCTTCTCTTTCTTCTTCTATTCTTTCTTTTTCTCCTCTTCCTTGTTTTTCTTCTTCTTATTCCTTATTTGTGTCATTTTAGAGCTAACTTAGGTAATTATGCCATTTTTGAGCTAACTAAGCTTATTATGTCAATTTGGAGGAAAATAAGGTAAGTATAGGTCATTTTTGTACTAACCTAGGTAATCATGCCATTTTTTAGCTAACTTAGGTAAGTATAGGTCATTTTAGAGCTAACTTAGGTAATTATGTCATTTTGGAGGAAAATAAGCTAAGTATATGACATTTATGAGCTAACCAAGGTTATTATGCCATTTTGGAGGAAAATAAGCTAAGTATATGAAATGAATAAGCTAATTATGTCATAAATGAACTAAATAAGCTAATTATGTCATTTTGGAGGATAATTAGCTAAGTATGTCTTTTTTGGGGAAAATAAGCTAAGTATGTGGCATAATAGGGCTAACAAGCATGTACGAAGCTAAGTATGCATTTGTTAAGCAAAACACTAGAGAAAACTTACCGTCTTAGCACCGGGGTTCCTCGAGCCGGTATCACCTGGAGAAGGGTTGTGCGATGCGGCTCCGGAGTTATGCTGCACCAAAGATCATTTGCAAAGTCTCGTTAGCATGATGACACTCAAATGTTAAGACTAGTAAATAATGACCATTCAAATGAAACTCACCGTTCCCGCTCTAGTAATGACCGGCATCGGCGGAGGGGCCTGACTGGTCTTATCGCACATAGACTGCACATTTGGTTTTGATGAGTCAGTCATATTAGTTAGTAATGAAACGAACATTACGTGCATGATTTGGCTAATATGCAGAAGAAACTTACCATGAGGAGCTCGTACATGGCCCGGTGAGCCGCGTCATTCCGTGCCCTCTCCTCCTCCAACAACCTAGCCGTCTTCTCCTCCAAAAGCAGTTCCTTCTCCGCCGCCACCCGGTCCCTCTCCTCCAGAAGCGCCTGGGTTGTCGCTCTCTCTTTCTGAAGAGCAGCCTGCAACACCACTCCTCGTTAGCATTGTAATCATCGATGACCACACACACAATGTAATGGAGGAAAGATATCTGAGTCCGTATAACTAACCTCGATGGCGAGATCGACTGGCCGTGGACGAGTCCTTATCTCAGGACAGGAGCTCATTTGGCGCGCCTTGATCTCCGGGAGAGTGAGAGGACAACGTATCATTCCATCTCCAATGGCTAATGAGCCATGCGGCCTCCCGCCACCAGATATCATCACCAGCTCTGGATCAATAGGATTCTGGCTCGGGTTAAAGTCCTCCCCTTTCCTCACCTTCCCCTCCTAGTTGTACCTCACGAGCTTGTGGTGGGAGGAGATGTTGGTGAAATTCTCTGGATGATCGAGGTCAGACTCAGAGAATGCCTTGGCCTTCTTGTACGAGGCAGTATGAGCCATGGCATAGAGGTCGTACACCTCAGGCACCTCCGTGTTATTGTGTCGCGCCTAAAAGAGAGGAACAAAGTATTAGTAAAGGGCTCAAGCTAGCATGAAGAATGAATTGCATGAATCATGAAGCAAACCACATACCCAGTTCCGCCCGAACTGATATAAGTTGGCGCTGCCTTGATGGTGTGGCACACCAACCATTTGGGCACGCCGGTCCTTGGCATTGTCGTGGACGGCTCGCCAGCGGCCTGTGCACCACTCATCCACCAACGCCTCCCAACAATCCATCTTATCCGCACACCATCTCGGGGGCACCTAAGTTAGTAAAGAGAAATTTGAGCGCTACGCCTACGAATCAAATCAAGGAAACTAAGTACAATGCCTTAAGAATAGGTAATTACCTTCATGTACTGATCCTTCTTCAGAAACTTAGCCCGGCACGACGGCTTGTCCTTCTTAATACCACGCTTGGCGTAGTAGTCTCGAACAGCCTGCGGCCGAGCCTCGTGCCGTAAGTTTTGTAGTGGGCGCTTGCACTCGGTATCGATAACCTTTGCCGCGTCCTCCTCGTATCCCTCCTCACACCTGTAGAAGGTCTGCAATCAAACGAGACAATACTGATTAGTACAATAACTAGCTATTGTTAATTTTTAATTGTGTAAAGGAGAAATTACCCAAAAGCTTTTGATCACCATCTCGGCCCTCGTGTGGCACAAGACACCGTCGATCATCTCCTCCGGCGGGGCCGGGGCAGCCAAGTAGTGCTCCCAGCTCAATCCTAGCTCTGGAAGCTGACCCTCACCGGGCAACGTGACAAACCCCGGGAAATTTTGCCGGCAAAGCACACCAAGGATGGTGTTGGGCCTGTGAACGTCACTGGCATGTACCCAACCCCTGCAGTATGACAAGGCCAACGCATTAGAGATTTGAAGAAACGTGAAGGCAAAATGTACAAAAATAGTAAATGCACTTACTTCTCCCCATCAGGCCTAATCACCGGCCTCTGCTCGCGGGTCGCCGGCAGGGGCGGGAGTCGTGTACCACCACGCTGGTACACGGTGGCTCCCTCAACCACCTCGCCCTCACTATCAGTACACTCATCCCCGCCACCATCAGCATGGCCACTCGGCCCCTCAGGCGGATCCAGCCAGGTACCCCATCCGGACGTCTCCTGGGACGTAGCCTGGTCTGAAGTCTCATGGCCCGAAGTCTCGTGGGCCGAAGCCTCTGGGACCGGAGTCTCGTGGGCCGAAGGCCCGTCGACCCGAGGCTCGTGGTCCGGAGTCCCCGTAGCCTCCACCTCAGATGGGTCCACCCTAGCAGTCAGGTGCTCGGGTGAATCAGCTGGGGGTGGCGGCGAGGAAGGCGTAGCAGCCTGCCTACCTCTCCCATGGCCACGTCCTGATCTACCTCCTCTCTTCTTCCCACCCCGACCTCCTCTCCCGGTGGGCAACGAGGCCGACGAAGAAGCGCCCACCGGTGTCCCCAAACTGTATAACAACGCTCTCCGGAGAGGTACGGGTGGAATGGAAGTACCCCTCTCGCGGGCCGCCAACGAAGTACCCGTGGAGCGCTCTGGACCCGCGCCCACCATCTTTCAACACCTGCCATGACAAAGAGTAAACAAAATTAGTACAACATAAAAAAAATTGAATACATGACATGAATAATAATATGTATATAATTTAAGTTGGGATGCATACAAACTAATAGTCTGGATCGTCTATATATGCTTCGGGATCAATAGATGCATCATCATCACTATCACGCGTGTCGTCATGAATGACGTGCTCATCGGGTTCAGCGGCATCAACATGTGGAAGGCCTTTCTGTAATCGGTCAAGCATTGACAGGTCATCCGCAGCAGTAACCTCTTCTTGTTCCGGCTCTTCTTGTTCTGGCTCAGGGGTGGAGTCGGATTCACTGTCGCTGTCTACTTCCATGTTCTGGGGTGAAGTAGAGCAGTTCTTGAAACATTTTTTGGAAAGACGTGTTTCTTGGAAGAATTCTCCTTCATATGTGTCTAGGTTAATGTGAGGTTCATAATCCTCTTCATTGGGGGGAGGTGGTCTAACACGTGGCGGCACTTCATAAACGACATCCCAACCATTCAGATTTGCATTAGTTTGGCAGGCCCACGGTAGATAGAAAACTTGGGTCGCCTGTTGAGCCGTAATATAGACATCGGGAACATCTAAATGGGTGCTTTGTTTGATTTCGACTAGCCCTATATGTTCATGAGTCCTTCTAGTCTCCTTCGGCTGGAACCAATAACATTTGAAGACTACGACGTTTGGTTGGTTTTCACCATAGAATAGAAGTTCATAAATTGCTTCAACTCTTCCATAATACTCGGTACCTCCTTCGCCGATAGCAGAGACACCACAATTTGTAGATTTTCGGTCGGCCATAGATAGCTCTTTGCCAAAGGTACGAAAGCGATACCCGTTGATGTCGTATTTCTCAAATGAACGGACCTTATAGTCAAAACCATTAGCGGCTTGTCTCAATTCGGCGTCCATAGACTCTGAATTAGCCTACAAAAGTTTAATACGAAAGGATTGTTGCATTAGCCGCAAATTAGACCAAGAAATGAAATGGTCTATTAATGGTAATTACCGTTTGTTTGAACCAAGATATGAAACCGGGATAGCCGCCTCCATGCTTTGCCAGAAGCTCATACTCTTCGATGGAATCCTTTTGGATCACCGCTCCATCCGAGAATTTGGCGACGTATCGACTGTATCAAATATCCGGGAATAAGAGCAGTTCAAAGGAATTAGAAGTTGCGAAACAATGTACCGAGAACTTACTCGATGTACGGCCGCACTTCTGTTAGGTTGTTGAAGATATACAATGAAATGGTCCGCCATTCTTCGACATCCAACCCTACTAGTTTCGAAGCACCGGCTGGTGTGAGCTTCCCTTTGAATAGGCTGAGGTTGGATCCACCTTTTTTAGGGTCGCCAGCATTGTACCGAGGCTTCGGATTATGCAAATGACGATTTTTGGCTTCATAGTGTGCAGTCACGATGTTTGCCGCCTCCTCAGTAATGAATGCCTCGGCCATCGATGCTTCAATTCTACGTTTATTTTTACATTTTTCTCGAAGCGTCTTCTGCATCCTCTCAGTTGCATAGCACCAACGATTTTGCACGGGCCCCCCCAATCTTGCTTCGGTCGAGAGATGTAAAATCAAATGCTGCATTGGATTAAAGAAGCCCGGTGGAAAGATCTTCTCTAACTTGCAGAGCAACTCCGGCGCCAAATTTTCCATGTCATCTATCACGGCAGGCGATAGTTCTTTCGCACAAAGAACACGGAAGAAATAGCTCAGCTCTGCCAGTACTAGCCATTCATCCTCAGGGATAAAGCCATGCAACATCACCGGCATTACCTGCTCAAGCCATATGTGCCAATCATGACTCTTGAGACCAAATATTTTCAATTTTTCAAGACTCGCTCCCCTCTTTAGATTCACTGCATACCCATCGGGGAACATCAACTGCATTTTCACCCACAAGATAATTTCCCTCATAGCTGGCCTTCCAAGATTGAACCAGGCCTTTGGCTTCGTCCAGTTCTACTTTCCTTTCGGTTGTCACATGTTTTGTAACGGTCTATCACATAGAGTCTGCAGATCGACTCTAGCCTTAGTATTATCCTTTGACTTCCCATCTATGCCGAACAATGTACCAAAAAGGGCCTCACCGATATTCTTTTCAGTGTGCATCACGTCGATGTTGTGTGGAAGAAGGAGGTCTTTGAAGTAAGGCAGATCCCACAAGCATGTCTTGTGAGTCCAGGCGTGTTCCGAATTATACCCCTTGAAATACCCTGGACGCTCTGGATCAGGCTCGAGAGTGTTTAACTGATCCAGGATCTGTTGGCCAGTCAACGCAGGTGGTGCAGAGTTTTTGACAACTCTACCTTTGGTGAGGTTCTTCTTGTCTTTTCTGAACTTATGGCGAGGATCCAGGAACTGTCTATGCAAGTCGAAGCAAGAATACTTGCGACCCGCCTGCAGCCAATGAAACTGAAGAGCTGCCTTGCATGTGAGGCACGGGAACCTTCCATGCATACACCAGCCAACGAATAGCGCATACGCCGGCAAGTCATGCATCGAGTACATGTACCAGACACGCATTATGAAGTTTCGTTTGCTAGCGGCGTTGTATGTCTTGAACCCATTATCCCAAGCTTCTTGCAATTCATCCTTAAGCGGCTGCATGTACACATTCATATTCTTCCCCGGATAGTTGGGCCCTGGAATTATCAACGTCAGGAAAATGTTCTTTCTTTGCATAATCTGTCCGGGGTGGGGGAGATTGATTGGAATGACAAATATAGGCCAACAACTATATTTGGTTGCCATCATACCAAACGGATTGAACCCATCAGTGCCGATGCAGACTCGAGGATGCCTTGGATCTGCTGCTTTTTGCTCATGTAATGCATCGAAGTGCTTCCACGCAGAACCATCCGATGTGTGTACCATCATCTGATTCCCATCTACATCTAGTTCGGTTCTTTTGCCCATTTTGTGCCATGTCATCTGTCTGGCCGTCCCTTCGACCATGAAAAGACGTTGAAGTCTTGGTACGATTGGCAGATACCGAAGAACATTAACGGGGATTTTGGTCTGTCTCTTCTCACCCATACCGTTGTCTACCACAACATACCTGGAAGAGTTGCAAATGGGACAATAGTTCAAGTCCGCATACTCAAGCCTAAACAAGGCACATCCTTTCTCACAGGCATCTATCTTCTCATAGGGCATCTTAAGTGCACGGAGGATTTTGTCCGACTGGTACAGGTTTGCAGGCATTACATGGCCTTTGGGTAGAAAGCGTCCAAATAGTGTCATCATCGCGTCGTAGCATTCTCTGCCCAAGTTGAATTGAGCCTTCAGAGCCATTACTTGTGCGATGGCATCCAGCTGACAAAGCTCAATGTGCTCGTGGAGAGGACGTTTTGAAGACTCCAACATTTCATTGAAGGCCTTTGCAGATTCCTCCATCTCATCGTCCGAATCCCGAGCATCATCAAAGTCTTGCACCATGTCTTCGATCCCGGTACCATGCTCGTCGGTGCGATGACGAACCACCTCAGCTCTGGTACGTTGGGCAGACTCTCCATGAAATGTCCACACCGTATAATCGGGCGTAAACCCCCACTTCTGCAGGTGTTTACCCATTTCATCCTCTTTCCTCTGAGAAAAGTTGTTGCACCTAACACAGGGGCACCAGGTTTTTCTCTGGCCATTTGCAAATGCGGCTTTCACAAACCCCTTGGTTTTTGTTAACCATTCATTGGTCATGTCTTCCTGACTAGTGTGACCGGTGTACATCCACGCACGATCACTCATCTTGCCTATTTACTAAACACCCAAGAAATATATATATAATTCATCATATATATTCATCAGTTAATCAAGTTTGTCAATTTTATTACGTCCATGCAACCTACACGCTAATAGGTAAAGATAGGTCCTAATCCCACCCGAGTATGTGTAGATTGGGTTCGTTTTCCCATGCTCTGCTCCGGATCTGACGCAAAATTTCGGCAGCACCTTCCCGCTGTTCTCCTGATACACGTCTCGGCAATAAACAGAGAGGATGTGTATCCGGAGAACAACAGGGAGGCACTGACGAAATCCTGCATCGGATCCGGAGCAGAGCATGGGAAAACGAACCCAATCTACACATACTCGGGCAGTCCATGGATAACATTGGACAATTCGAAAGAATCATGGTTATAAATATGCAAATGCATGCATATTTATAACTGTAACCCTTTCGAACGGGAGACGCATACTGGTTACGCGACTGTAGTTACCTAGCTAGTGTCATCGGCACGAAGGCCGGAACAGAGCAAAGGAAGGGGGTAGGAGGAGGATATAGCTAGCTACCTGCTGCTGTCGGCGATGAGGGGATGGAGCCAAGGAGGGTAGCCGAGGGAGGAAGCAAGGGGCACCGGCGAGGATCTGCGAGGAGGGGGGATCCGGGGAGGGATAGGTTAGTGACCGGCGAGGGGAGAGATCTGGGGATCTCTACATTAACATTTTATTTTTCCTTTACATTTTCTACATCTTCTACTTCTTTCACCTAACTAACCTAACTAAATTTAACTAATAGTAGACCTAAAATTTAACTAATTCTAGACCTAACTAAATAAGCTAAGTAACCCTAATTCCTAAAATCTTACTAACTACAACTAAACTACATTTTTTACATCTTCTACAGCTAATTACTCCCTCCGTTCCTTTATATAAGGTGTATTTATTTTTTGATAAAATTCCAGAATGTAAGGTGTATTTGTTCTAATTCCCCATAATTCCCTTGCTAGCCCTCCTAAAAAAGGAAAGCATCTCTTTTCTGATTGTCTGGATCTCTCCTTATAGCAAAAGAAGGAAACTATCTCTTTGTCGATTGCATGTATCTTATATTTTTTTGGACTAATTGATTCACTTTCCACTAACCAACAAATTTTCCAAGGGTAATTTAGTCTTAACATGTCTATAATTAGGTGCCTTGGTCACCGTGTCAAAAATAATACACCTTACATAAAGGAACGGAGGGAGTAACTAACTACAACTAAACTAGATTTAACTAATACTAAAACAAAACACTAAAATTACTAAAACAGAGAAAAAAATTGAAAAACAGAGAGGGGGAGGGGGCTCACCGGAGTGGGGGAGGTGAAGGCCGGCGTTGGTGGAGGTGGAGGAGGCCGACGCCGGCGGTGTAGGTGAAGGAGGACGGCAGCAGCGACGGTGGGCTGGAGGAGGCAGGGGACGGCGGCGGTGGAGGAGGGGGCCGTGCCACCGGCGGTGGAGGAGGGCGTGCCGCCGGCGATGGAGGAGGGCGACACGCGGGGACGGGGTGGCGCCGGCGGACGGGGACGGGGACGGCGGCACGGGGCGGGATGGCGGCGCGCGTGGGGCAGGAGAGTGTGGGAGAGAGAGTGCAGAGAGAGGGGATGGGGGCAGGGGCGGTGGGGCGTCGGGGGCGGCGGGTGGCGCGGCGGGGGCGGTGGGGCGTCGGGGACGCCGGGGAGAGACAGACTGAGAGAGAGAGAGAGAGAGAGAGAGAGAGAGAGGGGGGGAGGTGGGGGCGGGGGCGGCCGTTAGATACGTTAGGTTATTTTCTTTGCCGTCTGCTTTCGTGCTCTTTGCCGTCTACTGGCAGACGGCAAAGAGTGAACAGACAGCAAAGAGTGTACTACCCAGCGCAGCGCTCCAGTGGGCCCCACGCCTGCTCTTTGCCGTCTGCTTTTGGGCTCTTTGCCGTCTGCTTTCGAGCTCTTTGCCGTCCGCTGGCAGACGGCAAAGAGTGAACAGACGGCAAAGAGTGTACTACCCAGCGTAGCGCTCCAGTGGGCCCCACGCCTGCTCTTTGCCGTCTGCTTTCGGGCTCTTTGCCGTTTGCCAGCGGACGGCAAATAGTGCACTGACGGCAACCATGATCTTTGCCATCAGTTCGTTCTTTGCCGTCTGCTTTCTGGAATGCAGACGGGAAAGGTAGCCTTTGTCGTCCGCTATCGGACGGCAAAGATCAGACTGATGGCAAATTCTCTGATTCCTGTAGTGTAACAATGTGGCGCTAAGACTAACAATGTGGCAGTAGAAAGTAACAATGTGCCACTAAAACGATGCAAAGTAACACTGCATTATGAACAAACTAGCCATGTGGGATGAACAGAGTACGCATGCACTATGGTTCATCCCCAAAACAGTGGATTCTTATCGAATCCGGTCGAATCCAGTCGAATTGGATCGAATGTGGTCGAATCTACTGTCCTAAAACACAACTAGAACTACCCTACGAATTAAAGGGAGATTTGAGCTTACAGTGGGGGTTGCTGGCGTAGCGTACGGCGGCCGTGCAGAGAAACCCGACGGGAAGAGGGGCGCTGCCGCCGCCGATGAAGAGGACCCGGCCATTCCGAGGGCCGCGGTCGTGGACCTCGTCCTGCGCCGGCTCGAAGATGACGCCGGCGTCCTGGAGCTCCCCTCCCCTAGCACCGGACGCAGAGGAGAAAACCCTCGTATGGGGGTAAAAACACCCCCATAAGAGGGGCCGGCAAAGGACGGCGCCGGCGGGTATTGGATCCCCGCCAGGTTTCCACCGAAGGAGTAGACCACCGGCTCCGGTGGCGGAGCCGGAGCGACCGGCGCCGGCGCTGCATTGGCCCTGGGCGGCGGCATGGTGTAGAAAGGGGAGGGGGCTCGCAGTGCCGCCGGTAGATCTACTCTGGCGGAGGAGAGGCCGGCGACCCACCTCTCTTGGATGGGATTGCTGCCGGCGATGGCCGGAGTGGCTGGGCCCTTGCGAGATGGCGGCGTTGCCATCGGAGAAACCGAATGGGCGGTGACAGGTGAGAGAGAGGGAGTGGGTGTGAACTGGCGAGGGAGGTGACGGGAGGGGGCGTGGGGAGTTATGAGCCGTCGCGTCATCTCCCGCGCTTCCCCACGCGTGCAGGCGCTCGCCACGCGTGGCTCGAGCGAGCCTGGCTCGCAAAAAACGGCCGATTCGGCCGTTCCTCCAGAGCCAGGCCCAGGCCTGCTTTAAGTTCCGTGCGGGCCAACTTTTCTATGCGAGCCAGGTAACTAAACAGCCCAAAAACATCCCGCGCGGGCCTGGTTGGGCCTAATGCAGGCAACCAAACGCGTCCTTGGTGTCCGGCGCCATGGATGCATGGCCGGCTTGCCGGTGCCATCTTCCTTTCCCCTGCCATGGACATGGTGCTATAGCTGCAAGCCTGCAACCAATATGAAAGATTGCTAGCTGCTTCTTCCATGACATAATTTAGTGCATGTATTTTTTTTTAAAGACTAACATTGTCGACTTTGATGAAATATATTGAGAAAAATATTAACATGAAAATATATCTCACGACATATCTAATGGTATTTATTAGATATTTTCATTGTAGTTACTTTTCTTTAAAAACCCTAAACCACTATATTAATATAGCAACCACCCGATACAACTGTGAGATCATTGCTGGGGCAAACAGCACAATCACGCCCAAAAGAAAAAAAAACAAGAGAAAGAATGCCAACAGCGCCGGATCGACGAAAGTGACGGTATCCCGCAACCGTTGCGCCCTCCGGAGAATTCCACCACGCTCCTATGCCTCCGAATTGCCGCGTACCAATCAACACCTTCAAGAAGGACTGCGACGACGACGACGCTGCTGCCCGGACGGATCCTAGGATTTCTCCCGGTACACGGAGGGGAGTGGGGGAGAGGTACACCCAACGCCCTACAAGAAGGATGGCGGCGCCCATAGGCGTCACCGCGTCGGTGTTGGCAAGACCCGACAGAGATTTCTCCCGACCCCTCAGACCCACAACCCAAGACCAATCGTCGGCTCCGCCACGCTTGCCGCCCACCAACATGCGCTAGCACAGTCTTGAGGACAGCACCGACGTCTCACCACAGCAAACGCTGCGAGGCCGGCCGGACCTAAACGAAGCAACCGTAGACAGGGATCGGCAGTACCACAGCCGCGTGGGAGGGAACAACCTCCACCGGCTCAGGCGGTAGCAGACCGGACGCAGCAGCAGGAGCACACTAGGCCAACTGCCCGGCCGGCCCGGATCGGACCCGTGAAGCTCCCGCCGCCGCGCTGCAGTAGACGCGACACAGTAGCCGCCGCCCCCATCGCAAGGAGCTCGCCAGGCCAGCTGGAAGCGACCCGCCGGAATCCAAACCGGCCCGCCCTGACGTGCAGGGCGTCGCCGGCCAGCTCCCGCATACACTTGGGCGCTTATATCGGCATGTCACTGCAATCCTCCACATCACCAATCAATTGATCATTGTCACCTTGCAACCAAAGACCATAAACGGCGAGCAATTTCGATAGGAAATAGAATGAAAAAAGTGTTGATAATGGTGGGGTTGCTATTTGCTAATGAGCTTGTGGTGGCTATAGACTAATGATGGTGCAACAGATATTTAGGCGAGGCCGCTGTTTGGCTGAAATGTACGTAATTCCTAATCTAATTTCGTAGATATAACACGGTTACGTGGAACTACTTAATTTTCTAGTGATTTTTAGCACTTTGATTCGTATCACGATTCACTTAATTCTTCCTATCCAACAACGGGTCATCATCAATCTGGAGCAACGAACATGCAACCTCGCCGATGCTATGGTTGCAAAATGGAACTGGAACCAAGTCTAGTGATCTCGTGAATAGGTTAGGAAAAAAAACTCTTCTTCTTCATATGAGAAACAATTATACGTATATCTCCTCTAGATGCACCTCGCCGAGCTCGTTTTTGTCAACTTAGCTCGCCATGGACGGTGCTCCTTGCCTCTGCCGCCCTGTTTTTCTTCCACCACCTGCATCCATCACGATTAGCAACTCTGTCAGCCTATCTTCGTCCTCCGACACTTGTCGATCTTCCCTTTTATGATCGTCTTTTTCAGGTTCGCATGTCCTACCATCACCTGAACGAGCTCCCCCGGCCATTGTCTCCCCGAGCTATCTCTTCCTTTTCCTTTTCTCATACGAGGAGAACGGGCCCAAGGTTGATCTACCTCGTGTTACCCCTGATATATTTTCTTTATGGGATGCGGAAACCAAGAGTAAGTGTGATGTATACTCTCGAGAGATCTTTTTGGTACAATATACTATGTATTATGTCGTTAATGAAACTCGGGTCCAATTCCTGAGAAGACGTTTGTGGCGGTTCAAGTTACTGTTTAAACTTAATTGAGATTTTTCTTTGGTAGTTATGTCATTGTGTGATGCTAACGACATGAAATTTGCATCTAATTTTTGGTATAACTCTTTATTAGCATGGCACATATTTTTGGTACCCAATTACAACGGATTTGTAAGTCTCATCACTTATTAATTCTCGTGGGTGTTGCCAATGTCTTTTGATCTATATGGTTGTGCCTTTTATGAGAAGAATAATTCGATTTTGTACATAGGAATTGCTCTCATGCATAATGCTCATAGGGTGGCTTACCTCTTTTTCTAACATTCCTACAATCATTTGTTACAACATACACCACACAGGGCGGAACACTACTAACAAGAACACCATGAGACTGATCAAAACTAAATTTCACGATCTCATGCGCCACCATGTTGGCTTTCCGATTAATCTTAGTAATATTAAAAAAATTGAATAGTTTTTTAATTCCCAACGCTTCTCGCTTTAGATCGATGAGAGTGGCCCTAACACGAATTTCATTTGCAAGGAAGGAACACAAAAGATCAACTTGTTTCCAAAACAATAGATTTGTGCAGAGTGATACGGATATAAAGTCCAGCCAAACACGCGCCAAGCTCCGCTTCTTCCACACTAAAACATAAAGCAATATAGTTCGAGAAGAAATCATGATTCGCCAACAGAATTTGTTGCCACTACGCCTACACTACTAAAGCCACTGTCCGCCACAAAACTGACATCCACATTGATCTTAATACAATCAGGTGGGGGCGGACAACAAGCCACAATGCTCGTGTTGGAAGGTTAGATAGACCGAATCACGACCCACACTCCCTTTCCTTTATTATTAACCACCACATTGACGCCATGACAGCCCTAATGCCTGACGATGTGATAAATAGGACCTATGCACACAAAGCCCTACTCAACGAATCCAACAAAATTAGTAACTGTGGATTATAGAAAACCTCTTCCCCAGGGAGATCCCAAACGTCCCTCGTAGACATACATAGCGCACAAGGGCATGGAACGCACTGTCCTCTTCCACATCATAGATAGAACACACACACCTGAGATAATTTGATGGTGAACAACTCTACTAACCTGGACTGTCAGGCTTATAGACGCCGCACACCAAGCAAAAACTCTAATTTTCCGACGGATATTAGCATTTCAAATGATATTCCAAAGCCTTCTATGTCCATTCGCATTGCCACTAAATTGCCCTTGACCTTCATTTCGCTCTTTGGGATCCAGCGCAAGTTTATAGGCACTTTTAACAGGAAATATACCATTCCTCTCATAGTGCTACAAGACAACAGGTTTCTTGGCGAGAACCCACGTTGTTGTCCAAGCAGCATGTCGGTCCTAAGGGCATCTCCAACGCTGACCATCAAATATGCTCCGGCATTCGTCTGCGGACAGGGGGGCTCAGTCCGCGAACACTAATGCAGGAGCCGGCCATCCAACGCTGCCCGCATACATTTCATCAACTGTTTGAACAAACCGCGCCAAATTCATGCAAACACGGAGGATTTCATATAAACCGGACGAGATTCATGCAAACACGGAGGATTTTCATTACATTTCGAACATTTAGGACCCAAAAAAAAAAAGAAACCCGACTTTAAACCTATTCTACGGCGGCGGCCGTCGTCCACTTCCTTTGTATTCCGCATCGGCGACCACATCCTCCATCTGGCGTCTCCATGAGCGGCGGCGGGGTTTAAGACCCGTGAAGTGAAGGTGCGGTCTTCGGCGAGGAAGAGTAGAACAAGGAAGACGGGCCGGCCCACTTGGGACACCATGCCCTGCCACCTCCCTTGCCCTACTCATCCTTGGAGGAGAACGCGACCTATCCGTCGCCGATGCTAGTGGACGTGAGGTCGATGATGGACGTGCACGGTCCGTCGCTGTCCACCTGCCACATGCTCCCCCGAAAGTTGGACGGCGGTGCGTAGGACGCGGAGCTGGCGGCGTTCTCGTCCTCGGCCGCCAGCGCTGCCAGCGCTTGTACGGTCGCGTCAACGTCCGGCTGCGTCGGCACTTCGTTGCGAGTGGAGCGTTGAGCACGTGTGGCCTCGTAGAGCGTGTGCTGCTCCGCAACAAAGTTCGGGCTTGCCGCGGCCATGGCAGCCACGGCCTCCTATCTTGTGTGCTCGCCGTAGATTTGACCCTCCACCAGCCGGTGCTGCTCCGACATAGGAGCCGGCGCAGGCTGCACCTCATCCGCCATGGCAACGTTGTAGTGCGCCTGCGTGTGTTCCATGGTCAAGCTGGCATGCACAGGCGCGGGGTCCGGCACGCGGAGCTCGTCTCCATCAAGGGGTCGTCGTCGTCAAAGACCTCGGGCGAGCTAGTTGGCATGCGCTGCTTGATCCGTTTGGCGCGGCGGCTTTGCGAGGCGGCTGCAAGGGCGGCCAGATCGTGCTTCTGCTCTGACGACAGGCTCTCCCACAAAGCACTAGAGCTTGTGGTATGGCCGATGTGGTGCACGGGAGGAGCATGTGGAGCGAAAGTGTTGTGGTGTGGAGATAGCCGGGCGTGGCCACCTTTAAATAACGGTTTCCAGTGAGGCCAAGCGTCCGGGTGCGTCAATGCGCGGCGCCGGAGTTGATTCCTTGGCCGGCGAGCCAGCTTCATGGCGGCATACGGACGAACGGGCATTGAACGGGCGTGGTAGATATCCGTCATGTCCCATACAGTAAACGTATCTCCGGCAATGAACAAGCGCGGACACCGGGTACGCGGAGTGGGCGGCGCTCTCGGCCAGCACGCCGCTTCAATGCCGGCACCGGTGAGAGGTCGCGTCCGCTCTAGGACGGCGTTAATGCGTAGCGACCGCTATACAGAGGCATGAATGTGGGCGGCTGGCGCTGGGCGGGAACACACGCGGGCAAGGGAAAGGACATTTGGTGGGCAAGGGCAGTCAGGAGTGGGCGTGGCAGCGGTCCGGATTCATGCAGACAAAGCCCCCTTAGTTTGTCTTCAGTTTTTGAAAAAAAAAACACGTCCGGAGCGCCGAGCGGATCAATACAGACCCGCGTTGACACAACACATGCGGATCGCACAATGTAGACGTAAGACGTATGGGGACGGTTTGAGGGTGGACATGCCCTAACTAAACAAACAGCTAAGCCGAGGGCGACACGGAGAGCATCGAGGGCTCTTCTCGTCGGCCCTGGCATCTGAGTCACTCCACTACACCACTTGCAGGGGTTTGTCGCATCTTATTGTACTGTAGCAGTCCTCGAATCACATAGTACAGTACTTGGGTGGAGGAAGGGATAAGCAAGACGATCGACTGGCTGGCTTGTGGCATCCTCATCACTGGTACTGCTTTATTACTTATTACCAAATCAAGCGGCAGAGAGTATGCTTGTTTAGTTCTTTGGTCCGTTGGTCGTACTGCTGCGTACGTATGCGCGAAGTGACGTGACACAAAAACGTGGCGATAAGTTCCATCGACGACATGTGCACGGTTAAGCCAGATACATACCAGTACTAGTTAGATACATACGTTTGAACGACAAGTATTTTTGAATGAAGAAAGTACCTAACAAATGGATAAATCCATAAAAGAGCACATATTCTGGAGACTTTGAGAAAGATACTACTCCCTTCGTTCCTAAATATAAGACATTTTAGAGATCCACTATAGAGTACATATGGATGTATATAGACATATTTTAGAGTGTAGATTTATTTATTTTACTCCGTATGTAGTCCATTGTGGAATCTTTTAGGTCGACGGAGTAGTACGTAGTAGCATAAATACAGTGCGTGCATGCGCAATTTAGGCCTGAAACCGTAAAAACAGAGTTGGATCGTCACAGCAAAATACGCAGCAAGGAGAATGACGAATAAGCAGGAAACATGGACATAAGTATTACAGTACAAATCTAACAACGTGAAGATTGTATCCTCCCAAACTCAAGTATTTTCAATTGCAATTCTTCCAGCAGTTCATCCATGTTTGTCGCGCATATGCTTGCCCCGTCACCACCATCTTCAGCATCTGGACACGCTTTGTACGTCAAGATTGCTAGCACACAAGTTGAAGATCACTGCAGCAGAATCGTCGGGAAATCTCAATCTAAACCGCAGTGCATTTCTAATCGCCTAGCACACATCTGTTCCCCACCAAGCACAATCTTACGCTGGGACCATGGAAAAAGAGGTGTCGTCGACATTACCTGTGCGATATGAGTGGCAGCAGCCAGCCAGGCGACGCCAGCTAGCTAGAGGCGCAGCTCCAGGTCCAACGACTCGCCGGCGCCGCTTGCGACGGAGGCCCTTGGCCGGCCCACCACCCAGTCGCGTCCAGCGTATGGGTCCAGGGGCAGCGCGTGCTCCGCGAACCGTGGAGCGCCGCCGTCCAACCCCCTCCTCTCCGGCCGGCAGGCACCGGCGATTGGCGCCGCCGCCACGCCACCGCCGCCGTGCGAGGCGATGGAGGTGCCAAAATAGCACGAAGGCCCGGTGGACGCCGCCGCGACAGCGGCGCCTCCGAAAGGGCCGTCCTTGTTGTAGGGGTCGGAGAGGAGGCCGTCGACGCGGTCCTTGCGGTGCGCGTTCTGGTGGCCGCCGAGCGCCTGCGACTTGAGGAACGTCTTGTCGCAGAAGAGGCACTGGAACAGCCGCACCGGCTTGCCGTCCACGCACGCCATCGGAACCAAGTCCTCGTCCGGCTCTTCGCTGCTGCCCGCCGGCGCCAACGCCAGCGACAGATCCGGCACCGCCGCCGCCTGCACGTGGAGCCACAGATCCTTCTCCATCGAGTTGTATGTATTTCAATTTAGCTCAGGCCGGTGCTACAGTAATTGCTCGTCGTACTACACAACACAAGAATATCGACTACTGAGCGGATGATAGCTAGGAATGGTAACGGCGCCGCTTCTCTAACGGGAAGAGGAGTAGCTATGGAGTGAACTGACGTGAGAATGAGATCCGATATGATGGGTATAAATAATGCTCTTAATCCCCATTCCACCCCCAAACGACGTACTGCAGTCAAGTTAGCTAAGGGCATCTCGAACAGCAATCCGCAAATTTCCTTCTGCAATCCGTCCGCGGACAGAGAGGATCAGTCCGCGGACATAGATGTGAAAGACCGCCATTCAACCGTAGCCGTATACATTTCAAACTCTTTTTCAACAAACCGGATGAAATTCATACAAACACGGCCGGATTTCATACAAACATGACGGATTTTATACAAACACGGCGGATTTTTATTAGATTTCGAACATTTAGAAGAAAAAAAACTACTCGACCCTAAACCTATCCTACACGGCAGCGGCGCCCGGCGTCCAAGCCCGTGTCGTCCTCCATCCGCCGTCTTCATGATCACCGGCGATAAGACCCGTGAGGTGAAGGTGCGGTCTTCGGCGAGGAAGAGTAGAACACGGGAAACGGACCGGCCCACATGGGACACCAGGCCCTGCCGCCTCCCGTGCCCTACTCATCCTTGGATGAGTCCGCGGCCTGTCCGTCGCCGGTGGACGTGAGGTCCACGATGAAAATGGTGGCGCCCGCGTTGTCGTCGTCCGACCGGGCAGCCGGATAGTTCATCGGTGGCGCGTAGGAGGCGCAGCTGGCGTTGTTCTCCGCGATCGCCTAGAGCTGCGCCTCGGCGGCGGCCGCTTCCTGGCAAGCGGCGGCTTGAGCGCGGAGGGCATCGTAGATGGCACGCTGCTCCGCGACGAAGTTGGGGTTCGCTGCGGCCATGGCCGCCACGGCCTCCTTGCTCGCACGCTCGCCGTAGATCTGGCCCTCCGCCAGCCGGTGCTGTTCCAAAAGGAACAAGTTGTACCGATGTTCCTCATGCGCCTACTGGAACGCCGGCAAAGGCGCCGGCGCAAGCTGCACCTCCGCCATGGCAGCGTTATAGTGCGCTTGCGCCTGCTCCATGGTGAAGCCGGCGTGCACAAGAGGCGCGGGAGCCGGGGCGGTGTCGTCAGAGCCCGTCTCCATCGTGGGGTCGTCCTCGTCGTCGGAGACCTCGGGCGAGCTGGCCGGCAAGCCGGCCTCGATCCGCCTGGCACGGCGGCTCTGCCAGGCGACGACAAGGGCGGCCACCGCGTGCTTCATCTCAGTGGAAAGGCTCGCCCACAGAGCTTCGCCACCTGCAGTCATGGCGGATGCAGTGCAAGGGAGGAGGATGGGGAGCGGCTTGTGTGGTGGAGTGGAGTTAGCTGGGTGTGGCCGCCTTTAAATAGCGGATTCCGGTTAGGCCAGGCGTCCGAGTGCGCGGCGCCGGTGTGGGTTTCTCGGTCGGCGAGCCTGCTTAATGACGGCATACGGACGGACAGGGCATTGACCGGGCGTGGTAGATCAAGCTGGCAATGGGGATTACCCATGCGGGTATTGCACTCCCATCCCCGTCCCCATGACTGTGCTCCCATCCCCGTCCCCGTCCCCATACCCGTCCGCGGGGATAAAAAGTTTCCCATCCCCATCCCCGTTGGGTTCTTTATCCCCGTGGGGAAATCCACATACGCAATGAAGAACAACCTTCGATAGTATTTCCGTAGAAAAATAGCATTTCAACACAATAAACAATATGTTGTGGCTTGGTTAGAGATTTCTGAGGGATTTTTGGGTCAAAGGGGTGGGATGTGTGGAAATTTAGGTGGGTTAGGGCGAGAATTACTGGGGTCTACTAATTTTAGAGCCCACATGTAAGTACTTCATGGGTAAGGCGGGTAACGGGCATGGGTAATGATATCCCATCCCCATCCCCGTCTTGCACGCTGGGTAAGGTATTTGACCCGCCAGATTCCCCGTGGGCATTCAAGATGGCACATACCCGTCCCCTAATAGAGTAATTACCCATGGGGATGCGGGTAACGGTTAACCATTGCCAGCTTGAGTGGTAGATATCCGTCACGTCCCGTCCAGTCACGCGTCTCTGGCATTGAACAGGCGTGGACACCAGAGACGCGTAGCGGGCGGCGCCCTCGGCCGGCGCGCTGCTTCAATGGCGGAGGCAGTGAGAGGTCGTGTCCGCCCGGAGCCGTCTTCAATGTGCACCGGCGCGCTCTACAACGGCATGAATGCGGGCAGTTGGCGCCGGGCGGGAACGCGTGCGGGCGAGGGACAGGGGTTCTGGGTAGGCCAGGGCAGTCAGAAGCAGGCGTGGCTGCGGTCCAGACTCCCGCAAAGCTCCCCCACGTTTGTCTTCGGTTTGCGAGAGAAAATATGTCTGTAGGAGATATGCCCTAGAGGCAATAATAAATGTTATTGATTATCTCCCTGTTCATAATTATGTTTATGTTCCATGCTATAACTGCAATGATTCTCGAGTCTACAAATAAAACGAGGCTCGGAGGAAGACTCATTTGCACGTGTGGGATAATAAACGGTAAAATGTATTCCTAGTCAAGCCTCTATGACTGGCTCAAGTATTGCATGATGATCCTGTTTTCCTGATCATGGGCATGGCTATGCCGGCAATTTTGAGGGCACAATTGTTGGTAGAACACTTGTGTTGAATCGACCCAATATTGATGTTATGCTATGAGATACATTCGTCATAAGTTAATGGTTAATAACACAGGAAGTTAATGTTTGCATAATTCCTTAGACCATGAGACTATCGAGTTTCTTCATGCTTGCTTCATGAACTTTGGGGTTTGTTAAACGTCATCCGTAAATGGGTGGCTATTACGGCGGCTTACGGGTTCATGGAAAAGTATGTCAAGTAACTTGATAGCTCAAGATTGGGATTTGCTCCTCCGACGATGGAGAGATATCTCTGGGCCCTCTCGGTGTTACGGTATCCATCATCATCTGGCCAGACACAGGGTGATTTGATCACAGGGATGCCGGAACACGGGAACGAGAAAAGAGAACAATACCGGCAACGAGGTAACTGGCATAGTGGACAAGGTGTTGATCCACGGGGATGCCAACATGTCTCACCTCGGGTATTTGTAACATATCGCGAAGCAACAGGAATAGCACACGGCAACTGGTGGTTCACTCGAATATTCATTCGTGTGGGTATAGGGGTCAATATGGGTGTCCACGGCTCCGATGTTGATCATTGATCGGAAGGGGTTCCGGGTCATGTCTATGCTTCACCGAACCTATAGGGTCACACGCTTAAGGGTCATCTATCTGCTGAATACTAGACAAGGAGTCCGAGAGAAAGTCACTGGAAAAGTTTCGGAGACAACGGAAAAGTTCCGGAGAGAACACCGGAAAAGTTTCGGTAAAACCGAAAAGTTGTTTCGGATAAAACCATTGATCCAAAAAGGTTTCGGCAAGCACCGGGAAAGTTTTGGAGGTTGCCAGATTGGTCTGGTAATTTCTGGAATTTTTCCGGAGAAAAAACCGAAAAAGGTTTTCGGAGCTGCCGGAATTGTTTACCGGGTAAACGAAGATGGTTTTAAATTAAACCACCATACCGGAAATGTTCCGGAGCGCGTCCAGATAATTTTAGAGGGTGCCGGAAATGTTCTGGGACCTTCCGGAATTTTTCAGAAGAAATAGTTTCGGAAAACATCTTGTCCCAGCGAGAGGGGACAAGATCCCACGGATCGTGGGGGCTGTTTTTGGGCTGTTTTTGGGGGCGCCCCCTTTAGGGGACAGCCCCCTTGTGGCTGGACAAAGTGTTGGGGGGGCCCCCCATGGTGGGGGGCAGCCCCCACAAATGGTGGAGAGTGTTGGGAGGAAGGTGGGGCCCCATGGGGGAACACCATGGACAAGGGAACATGTTTTCTCCATGTTTGGTGGGAACATGTTTCCTTGTTTGGTGGGTGCTTGTTTTGTGGGCTGAAATTTCAGCCCCCCCCCCTCACCCCTTCCACCACTATATAAGGAGGTGGAGAGGAGCTCTCCATCCTCACTCCAACTCTCACACACATGGCATGCATGATCTGCCTTTCTTCTCTCCCTCCCACGAAATAGTTTCGTAGAGCCGAAAGGCTGTCTGGGTTCCGGCAGGAACTAGTTCTGGACGGCGAAGCCCTGCCGGATAGATGACACCGTATGTGTGCAACTCTGTAGAGAGATCGTAGTTTCGGTCTTAGTTCGAGAGTGCCTCCCGAAGGGCTGTCCGTGTGACCGTCCGAGTTTTGGAGGTCCTCCCGAAGGGCTGTCCGAGTGACAGTCCGAGTTTCGGAGGTCCTCCCGAAGGGCTGTCCACGACACCGTCCGGGGGACTGTGCGACCGCCTCCCGGAGGGCTGTCCGCGGGGCAGATGAGGGTATACATCCTCGCGGTTGGGAGGTTGTAAAATCCTAGCTGCGGGGATCTGCACCGCCGTTCGTCATCGACTCTACTTCCGCTGCGCTACGAGTCGGTAACGAAATGATCAAACCTTGTATGCAGTCTCCATAGTGGTCCTGGGCTGGTGCGTAGGTCGGAAAAATTTTGTTTTCTGCTGCGTTACCCTACAGTGGCATCAAGAGCCGTGCTATGCGTAGATGCAGGTTGCGATCTAGAATACATAGAGATGTATGGGTATTGCACAATATAATTAGGTAGTAGATGAGATCTATTGCTGAAAATTATTTGTGCGGGTAGCAGATGAAGTCTGTTACCCGATGTTCTTGTTGCTTCCCTAGAATTTGCATATTTCTGATGTTGATAACAGTATGGTGGAGTTTCAATGTTCTGGCAATCCGCGATCCTGATTGATCAACGAAGTGCTAACAGTTCATTGAATTCCACCGTAGTTAAAAAGAAAGATGAAATTTCGCAGACGAAAGGGCAATGCAGATATGATCTGCACGGGGGTCACGCGTATGACGAAGTTTAGTATGGGGCTCGAGATTTTATTATCTCGTGTTTCATACACCCTGGAATGTTAATCTAGCAACTTGAAGTATCATACTTGATGATGGACGTTGGTAGCTTCGGTTTGTTTCGAAACCTTAGAAGCCACGTAAAACTAATTTCGCATGAACCGATTAGAGGCGTCTAACTTGGTTTTGCAGGATGGTTAGCATGTGCATGTGATGTGGTATAGCAGTGTTCATAATAATTTGATTATGTATGAGATGACTATATGATGTAAATTGATTAACATGACCTGCGTGTCATGATTCGGCATGATGGCTGGAGCCATATGATTGCACTTTAATGACCTGCGTGTCAACCTTATGTAATGCACTTATTTTATTAGCTATAGAGATAGCAATATTATCTGGTGCATCGACAAGGTGGTGGCAATCTTCGCGAAGGTGAACACCGACGCGAATGCCAAAGACGAAGAAATGAAAGACTTCTCCGTCACAAAGGGCTATATCTTGCTATTTTGAATTGCCTGAGATGTTTATCCCTTATGATGCACCCTTCTTGATTGCGCAGTAGTCGCTTTTTATTAGGGTGATCTCTCACTGAAATATCAAGTAGTTAGTGTTCTCCCAAGTGTAGCACCGTCACGGCACCTAACTTTTCGGGGCATTGCATGATCTCCATGGGTGCGAACGATTAGGGATGTGTGAGGCGGGTGAGTTGAGACCTCGCAGCGAGATCACTTGGTTGTCTTGACGTTCAGGCATGAAAGTCATGAGCTCGGAACACACGCATCGAAAGATGAACAAGAATCGCATAGAGATGTGATCAGCAAGTTTGCCTACCGATTGAAGTTCACGCCATGGGTGTTCATCTCGAACCGTGACGTTGAATGGATATGCGGGTCTTGAATCACTCACAATCAATTATGAGAGATATTGATTTGAGTGGGAGCGCACTATAGAATTAACTTGTTTAATTCTCAGTGCAATTAATTTTGAACACTGTCTAAGTGTGGTTTGCATAATAGTTGTAGAATAATGGCTCGCGTTTCCACCTTCCCTATTAAAATTGAATAGCTGTTAAATATCTGGTTAAAACTTTACGGTTGGTAACGTAATGTGAGGATTGTCCTCAAGAGTGCCGAGAAGGACTTTGTCCTATCGCATGTTTTCGGTATTCTCCCGCTAAAGCTATGGATCATGTGACTCTCGTCCTTCGATCCAAAAGCTAGAATTCCTTTTCAGTCAAAGTGCAATATGTTTGCTTCCATGATACCCGAACTTCGAAAGTTTGGATAGTTATGTGATATTCATGGAATCTGAAAATCATTTTCAGAGACAGACAAAGGCTAAAAGATATGAGATATCCAAAGCAATGTTTGTTTGCAAACTATTTGTAAAGGAGTTTACTATGCATTAGACTGATAAGAGAGGGATCCAGGAGAACGCCTGTCATATGATGAAAGGTGAATAAAACAACAACTTAAAGAGAAAGGAAGTGTCCGAAGGGTGTTAGTGAAACTTTCACGCCTAGGAAGTCCGGGGCTATCGCCACTCTTAAGTTGGGTGCTTCTTCTGAGAGTAGGAGAAATACTGAAAGTGAAACTGTTAGAAGTATAATGGCAAAAGGAAAGAAGAGTGGAATATCCAGCTCATGTATGAATGTCATACAGGTTTTTGATGTATAGAAGGCTGGTCAAAGATATAGTTCTTGGGAATTATGGTTAAACATGTTAATCACTAATTCTTGGGTATTGTGAGTTAATCACAAAGATACCCGCTCGATTGCATTCTGTTGCAACTCGATGTGAGAACTACTATGGCCTGAAAGACTAGCCAGGAATGAGGTTAGATACACGCAGGGAACATAGTAAATGTTACTATGCCTTCCATAGGTATATTCCCTATGTATTTACTTTCATAATTCATTTTAGAGTTTCACACTCTAGCCCTTTGCATAAGGTATCTTGCAAGAAGGTTGTTCATAAGAGAACTTTTAATGTTCGGTGTTATGAATAACATAAGGGCCATACTTTCATTATGAATGAGACGTATGTTATGAATATTGATATTAATACATTGCCTCTGTATTTACTTTCATAATTCATTTATAGTTTCATACACTCTAGCCCTTTGCATAAGGTATTTTGCAAGAAGGTTATTCATAAGAGAACTTTTGATGTTCGGTGTTATGAATAACATGAAGGGCCATGCTTCCATACAGGATGGGATGTATGCTATGAATATTGATGGTAATATGATACATCCATAACACTGACGCTAAATATCGCAAGACTAAAAGAATACCACACAAGTGTGGCACTGCATTTGGTCACATTGGAGAAACCCGCATGGAAAATTCCATTATGATGGATTTTTGAAGTCATTTGATTTTGAATCATCTGACACTTGCAACTTTCCTCTGAAAAGTGAAGTGACTGAAATACCGTTCACAGGCCATAAGGAACGAGCAAAGAACATATTGGTGATCATACATTATGATGTGTGAAAGTCCAACAAATGTTGTTGCAAGTAGTGGATTTATCTATCTTCAGAAATGACTCAAGTAGATATATGGATATTTACTTGTTGAGACGTAAGTCTGGATCTTTTGAATTCATTCATAAGGTTTTCAAAAATGAAGTAGAAGTTGTTGTAACAAGAAAATTATGTTTCTACAATTCGATTGCAGAAAGGAATATTTGAGTTACAAGTTTAGCGAATGTCTGATGAGTTGTGAAAAGAGTTTCATAACTTGCACCTCCCGGAACACCACTGCAAGTGAAAAGTCCGTGAAGATGTAATCAAACCATTTATGACATGGTAAGATCAAAGATGACATAAATAAATTTGCCATTATCCCTTTTTATAGAGTGATGCTTTAGAGACTGCGGCTTTTACACTGAAAAGAGCTTCATCGGGTCTGTTGAAATAACGTCATGGTATGGTACGCCCAACCATGTTATATCTTTTCTTAACATTTGGAATATGGGGCTTGTGTAAAAGGTTACAAACCTATTCCAAATCAGACAAGTGCTACTTTGTTAGGTTATCCCAAGTCATTGGGTATTCCCCCACCACTATACCGAGGCAAAGGATTTTTGCCACAAAACGGTATAATTTTAAAGAGAATAGTTCTTACAAAAGGTGAGTGGGAGGACAGTGCAACTCGACGAGATAACCAGTATCTTCGTCATCAGGTCAAAGGAAAGGAACCTTGGAAGTGATTCCGGAGTTTCCTACTGCGACTGATACGGAAGTCTCTACAATAAAATGTATGGACTTCGGTCGAACTTGCAGCTGAACCGCGTAGGAAAAACTCGTGCAAACCTCTCAGGTGCGCATACGAGATATTGTTGTTAGACAACAGTATACCTACGATACACAAGGAAGCGTTGATGGGCCCTGACTCCGGAATTGGCTAAATGCCAATACAATCCGAGATAGTTTCCATATAAGTGGTTCGAGATTAAAATCTTGATACACCTTTCGGAAGACTTAGAGTCTAACGAATATTTATGAAACTATAAACTGATGTGGATAAAATATTTTATCCATAAAGCTCGACTTGTTGAAATAACAAGTTCAAGGAGTTGACTACGATGAGGTTGTTTCACCGTAGCGATGCTTGAAGTCGGTTCGGGTTGAACTAGCAATTAATACATATTTCAATCATGAGATATGAAACATGGATGACAAAAGGATTTCCATCTGATGGAAATAAAACCTAGGACTTGTATGTGATACAGTCCATAGTAATTTGTCGATCCAGAGGATGCTAGTAAGTATGCAAACTTCAGAGTTCCAGCGATGAACAGAAGAGAGCAAAGTGGAGTTGGAATCTTCGTTTTTTGATGGAATGGTCAAAGGGGTTTGACTTCATCAAATGGGTATCGAAGATGCTTGTGATTCAAGAAAGTAAGTGGGAGCATAATAATATTTCTAAAAACCTTGTGTACTTGACACATTGTTAATTGGAAATAAATTTCTTGACACGAATTAGGACTTCATTTAAAATAGTTTTTCGATGAAGTGCTTAGGCTAAAATGGCCTCAATATTAGGCATGATGATCTATGGAGATAGATTTACCTAAATGGGGCTAAGCAATGAATACATATTGACAAGATGCTAAAACTTTTTAGCATTTAAAACGCCAAGGAGTGATTCTTGCCGAAGTCACATGGAAAGAGTTTTTGCAAGACTCAGTGTCCCAAAACACTGATGAGTGAAATACATGATAGAGATTCCACACACTCTTGTGTTTGGATTAATCATGTATTCCGTGGTATGTAAAAACAACCAGATATGTCCAATACTCCAAAGTTGTTGCGAGTATAGATACCAAAGTGATCAAAGTACTGATCATGGGACAACAGTGAAAGATGTCATTGAGTACTAGAGCAGTACTGATGACATGCTTTCTCGCAAGCAGAGATTATGAAGTGCTCGTTGTAAGTAATTACATCGATACATTCTTCATCAATGCTCCATGCGATTTTCGATTTAAGTTAAGGGTTTTGTGTAATACACAATATGGTGGCACGGTAGTTGGAAATTGTTCCAAACAAGATACTGTGGCGAATTCTATAACAAAGGCTAAGTATGTTGACGCTTGAGAAGCGACAAAGAAGTTGTTGAATCATATAGTTCATTCATGAACTTAGTATGGTTCCAAGAAGGCTTTGGTCTATGGGACACTATAGCAGATAGTTGCTCCATAGCTCAGTCTGAGGAATCAGGTTTCGACCAATGATTCACACATATGCAAAGCCAAGTCCACACAAAATATGAATTTTGTGAAAGCGTGAAAACGCGAGGATATGCAAAGTTACACACGGAGCTGCAGTTGTCAGATCCGTTGGACATCAGGCTATACCACATGCGAAGCATATTTTACACCAGTATGCCATAGGTGTAAAGTGCATTAGCATTGACTAGATTATTGACTCTAGTGCAAGTGGGAGTCTGTAGGAGATATGCCCTAGAGGCAATAATAAATGTTATTGATTATCTCCCTGTTCATAATTATGTTTATGTTCCATGCTATAACTGCAATGATTCTCGAGTCTACAAATAAAACGAGGCTCGGAGGAAGACTCATTTGCACGTGTGGGATAATAAACGGTAAAATGTATTCCTAGTCAAGCCTCTATGACTGGCTCAAGTATTGCATGATGATCCTGTTTTCCTGATCATGGGCATGGCTATGCCGGCAATTTTGAGGGCACAATTGTTGGTAGAACACTTGTGTTGAATCGACCCAATATTGATGTTATGCTATGAGATACATTCGTCATAAGTTAATGGTTAATAACACAGGAAGTTAATGTTTGCATAATTCCTTAGACCATGAGAGTATCGAGTTTCTTCATGCCTGCTTCATGAACTTTGGGGTTTGTTAAACGTCATCCGTAAATGGGTGGCTATTACGGCGGCTTACGGGTTCATGGAAAAGTATGTCAAGTAACTTGATAGCTCAAGATTGGGATTTGCTCCTTCGACGATGGAGAGATATCTCTGGGCCCTCTCGGTGTTACGGTATCCATCATTGTCTGGCCAGACACAGGGTGATTTGATCACAGGGATGCCGGAACACGGGAACGAGAAAAGAGAACAATACCGGCAACGAGGTAACTGGCATAGTGGACAAGGTGTTGATCCACGGGGATGCCAACATGTCTCACCTCGGGTATTTGTAACATATCGCGAAGCAACAGGAATAGCACACGGCAACTGGAGGTTCACTCGAATATTCATTCGTGTGGGTATAGGGGTCAATATGGGTGTCCACGGCTCCGATGTTGATCATTGATCGGAAGGGGTTCCGGGTCATGTCTATGCTTCACCGAACCTATAGGGTCACACGCTTAAGGGTCATCTATCTGCTGAATACTAGACAAGGAGTCCGAGAGAAAGTCACTGGAAAAGTTTCGGAGACAACGGAAAAGTTCCGGAGAGAACACCGGAAAAGTTTCGGTAAAACCGAAAAGTTGTTTCGGATAAAACCATTGATCCAAAAAGGTTTCGGCAAGCACCGGGAAAGTTTTGGAGGTTGCCAGATTGGTCTGGTAATTTCTGGAATTTTTCCGGAGAAAAAACCGAAAAAGGTTTTCGGAGCTGCTGGAATTGTTTACCGGGTAAACGAAGATGGTTTTAAATTAAACCACCATACCGGAAATGTTCCGGAGCGCGTCCAGATAATTTTAGAGGGTGCCGGAAATGTTCTGGGACCTTCCGGAATTTTTCAGAAGAAATAGTTTCGGAAAACATCTTGTCCCAGCGAGAGGGGACAAGATCCCACGGATCGTGGGGGCTGTTTTTGGGCTGTTTTTGGGGGCGCCCCCTTTATGGGACAGCCCCTTTGTGGCTGGACAAAGTGTTGGGGGCCCCCCCATGGTGGGGGGCAGCCCCCACAAATGGTGGAGAGTGTTGGGAGGAAGGTGGGGCCCCATGGGGGAACACCATGGACAAGGGAACATGTTTTCTCCATGTTTGGTGGGAACATGTTTCCTTGTTTGGTGGGTGCTTGTTTTGTGGGCTAAAATTTCAGCCCCCCCCTCACCCCTTCCACCACTATATAAGGAGGTGGAGAGGAGCTCTCCATCCTCACTCCAACTCTCACACACATGGCATGCATGATCTGCCTTTCTTCTCTCCCTCCCACGAAATAGTTTCGTAGAGCCGAAAGGTTGTCTGGGTTCCGGCAGGAACTAGTTCTGGACGGCGAAGCCCTGCCGGATAGATGACACCGTATGTGTGCAACTCTGTAGAGAGATCGTAGTTTCGGTCTTAGTTCGAGAGTGCCTCCCGAAGGGCTGTCCGTGTGACCGTCCAAGTTTTGGAGGTCCTCCCGAAGGGCTGTCCGAGTGACAGTCCGAGTTTCGGAGGTCCTCCCGAAGGGCTGTCCGCGACACCGTCCGGGGGACTGTGCGACCGCCTCCCGGAGGGCTGTCCGCGGGGCAGATGAGGGTATACATCCTCGCGGTTGGGAGGTTGTAAAATCCTAGCTGCGGGGATCTGCACCGCCGTTCGTCATCGACTCTATTTCCGCTGCGCTACGAGTCGGTAACGAAATGATCAAACCTTGTATGCAGTCTCCATAGTGGTCCTGGGCTGGTGCGTAGGTCGGAAATTTTTTGTTTTCTGCTGCGTTACCCTACAATGTCCGGACCGCGCCACGGACCGATACAGGACCACGTTGGATGGCTTCCGCGATCCGGACAGCGCGGTCCGGACGGATGCGGGCGGTTTGAGGGTGGGCGTTGGAGATGCCATAAGCCAAGACCGGGAACTTTCTGTATAGCTTTCTTTTCAGACTTATTTTGTATCCTTTTACCCAAAATTAATAAAATATACGCAGCAGACTTGTGCTATGGCCGGCTCTTATTCTACAGTCCGCTTTCTTTCTCTCTTCTCTTCTCTCTCCTCCAACTAAGTAAAAATATAATATTTTAGTTCTTATAGCCTTCCTTATGTCACCTTATTCTACTTGCTCTAAGCCATGGTTCACCGGAGGCAAGCATCTCACTGTGGGTGGAGCACGTGCTCAAAACAAAATTCCAAGAACCGATGCATATGTTCCGGGACATGGAGTTTTTATCCCGAGGACATATGCTCCCTCGTTAATAGTAAAATTCAAAAAATAGTAAAAAAATCTAAAAAATCTGATTTTTTTTTTGATAAACATTGATGAGTTCTTCACCCGCGTATAAAATTTCGTGATAAAATGACATTCACGGAGGTCTGACAAAAAACCGATGGTCCGAAAGACTATTGTTGGAAGCATTTTGGAGTATCAATTTTTTTTCCAGACCTCCATGAATTTCATTTCATCACAAAATTTTGTACATAGTTGAAACATTCATCAATATTTATCACAAGAAAATTCAAAACTTTTTCAACTTTTTACTTTTTTTATATGACTGTTCACGAGGGAGCATGTGTGGTCAGGATCAAAATAGCACTTTCGTACTTACTGGTATTAGGATTCAGTTCCTCGAGTTTTCCTATTTTGCAATCTTTTGAAAAAAAAATATCAATACACGGTTCTTTTACACATTCAGTTTAAACAAAAGAAATGACGCGCGTGATGTGCACACCTGTACGTCTCCGGTGGAAAACTCTAGTCTAGAGGAAGAAGAGGCATGGAAAGCTCAAAGGGTGGTTAACTAGTTATGGTGGACGTTGGTGCGGTGGCAATCTCGGAGTTCACTCATCTTCCATAACGGTGAGCTCCTTCTTCGGCGAGCATTGGCGTGCCTGATCCTGCTCGATGAGAGGAATGTGGTGGTCGACCTGCATTGTCTCAGATGGTGAGAAGTTGTGGTGGATGGCAGCTTGGTCCACTTTTCGTGTCATTTGGTCCGTGTGGAGGAGGAAAAAAATCGAGCTAGGTACACAAGAGGGGCGCACGGTTAGAGGTCATGCGGCTGCGGATCTCCATGAGAGGCCACGGGAAGGTGCACGGCTCCATTACCCCGTGGCCTCTACGCTTTCTCTCATTTATTCCGCCTCTACCATCCAGCTTCACTTCACCAATCCCCTCGAGAGCTCTACTCCGTTGGCGGGTGCGAGGGTTTGTGCAAAGATCTGTTGCGCTTCACCGTGGGTTTCGGATTTTGGAGTTGGAGATCACCGGGGTGTGGGGGCGTTCCTGATCAAACGTTACTCCGAAACTAGATAATTATAAAGGTGACTTTCGTGTACGTCGGAAAAGTGTGTTGTGGTGATAGATATGTCAAGACTGGGATTTACCCTCCGGCGATGGAGAGATACATTTTGAGCCCACTCGATATTACGGTGTTCACCATCGCCTGGCCAAGTATAGTGACTAAGTTGTTAGTCGCTGGATACCAGAATACGGAAACGACAAAAGAGTACAAACCGGCAACGAGGATAATTAGGTATAGTGATCAAGGTGTTGATCACGGGGATACGGTAGAAGTCTCGCCTCGGGTTTTCTAGCATGGTTTATCTCTACCTCGTTACCTAATAATTAATAATAAAGCACGGAGTGCTTCTGCCCTCATACCCGTCGCGGTCGTTTTGCATAAAAGCCCGTGTGTTTTTCGGTAATTGAACCTGCAGTCCCTTTTAAGTGGATCTGAGAAAACGTTTCGTCTTTACAAACAAACCCTGCATTTATTTGTATTCAACCCGCGATCCTTTATTCAGGAAAAAAAAAAGCGTCTTCCTCTCCTCTTATCCATGGCGCCCATTCTGTCATGCGCCGGCGGCCGCCGTGCCTCGCGCGGGAGGATGGAGGACGCCTCGCCGGGGCATGTGCTCAGGTGAGGGGCGGAGCCCTTGCCGGCGGCGGAGACGGCTTCTGCCGCGCGGCGAGGTGGAGTGGAGCAGGGTCAACGCGGCGGCTCGAGCGGCTGGGGGCGGCGCAGCTGCTCGATGCAGAACGGCGGGGGCGGCGCGGCTGCTCCATGCAGAGCGGCGGGGGCAGCTGGATCGGCGGCGGCGGCTGGAGCTTGCAGATCGGCGGGCAGAAAACTAGAGGAGGAGGAGCGTGGAAGGAAGGAGGCGGCTGATGGATGAGAGTGGAGGTCGGAGTGGCGGCGGCCTCGCCGGAGTGGCGAACAGGTGCGGTGAACGGGATCGAGGGGCGCTGGGCACTGCCTCTCCGTGCGCCTGTGCGTCGATTTGCCTTTTGGATCGTCTCCTCGACTTCTTCTGATGATGGTGTTTCGATTTTGCAGGTGGTTGAGCGGCCCGTCACTCGTCCATGGGTTGCGGGCTGTCGACGCCGGACAACGATGGCGGCGGCGGCGCGCGGAGGAACCAGAGGAGCGTCGGGGACATCGTCGTGTTCCTCCCCGGGCTCCGGACGCCCATGGGCGTGGACTTCTCCGAGGCGCTCGCCGGGCGCCTGGACAGGAGCGCCGTGGAGAGTCTGTCCGCCCTGAGAGCGCGCGTCGTCGACATGGCAATGCAAGAATCGGCGGCCGCCCTGAAGCCCAGGCGAAAGACCGCAGCACGGCACGGTGCGTGGAGCATCTGACTGAATTCTTTGGTGTTTTTTTGCCTGAATTGCTGGCTTGGTTTTGCGTGGAAGATGTTGACCTCTGAACTGACACTAGGTTGGAATTTTCTTTCTCTTTTGCTGGTTTATGTTACAGGATCTAGCACTGCTAATCTCTTGCAGGCGTTGGAAGACTACTTGCCACTTCTGCTAGGATTGGTGAAAGAAGGTGAGCAATTTTTGAAATTTGACCTTCTTTTCTCTCTCTCTTTTTTGTTGCTGGGCAATTCTTCTTAATTTTCTCGTTTCATTTTGTCCTGCAAAAATGTGCAGGTAGTGAGTTGAGGCACAGCCTGCAGTTTGTGTGGACTAACCAAGAGGACAAGGCTGAGGTATGTGCTTGCCGGTGTTAAGTGATTCGTGCCAGGCTTTCACAAAATTTCACCTCAGAGCTCAGCTCTAACATGGATGGAATTTTCGGTTGCAGGAGACGACGATGGCGGATGCATGGTACGAGGTGCTGTCCATGCTGCATTTGATGGCCATGGTCTGCTTGCTGCAGGCCAACTCCCTGCTTCTTCCAAGGGCTTACGGCGACGGCTACGGGCCACGGGTCTCTGAAGGTAGCGTTATCATAAACTCAACTTCATCCGAAGGCATGGCCCGGCAAGTTTAGGCATTGAGAATTGGAGAATGCTCATCGCCTGTAGTGCATTGCAAGTTTTTCTGTCCATGATGCCGATAACTGATAAGGCATTGTTTCTTGACAATGTATACAGAAAGCAGACATGCCACTGTCGACGTTTTCTTGAAAGCATCTGGCTAATTGGACTGCGCAATTTGACAAGTACTCCCACAGATACCATCAGAACTAAGGTCCTGTACTCTTAAGCCGCCTCACGAGATAACTTTAATATTTTTTTCCACATTTTTAAAATGTAATTTTAAGACTTCAAAGCTGAAACTAATACTGAAGCTGCTTTCCTATGTATGAACTTCAGGAGACAACTTCCAGTAGACCTGGCTGAAGGAAATCTCAAAGCTCTTAGCCTGCAAGCTCTGGGTCAGGTACTCTACTCTCAACTCAACATATTTTATCTGAATTTTGGTGGCTAACTCCCAAACATCCTACAACAATTCAAATGAGCTGCTGCGAAGAAGATCACCATTTTGTAGTTTGAGGAAGTTTCAAATGGCCCAATTGGTATGGTATACCGAAAAAGGTTTTCACCCCGCTTTATATATAAAGCAACGAAATTGGTATGGTATCACTGGTAAAAGACCCCCAAAGAATGTCATGGTCCAAACACCGCCTAGCCCTAGAGAGTGATGTGTGTGCTATCACCCCTGAAGCAACATTTATATGCTTTGAACTTTTTTATAGCACCTGGTACTTTATTTCCAGTTATTTTGATGAATTGTATATTTTCAGTTTCTTGGAATGTTCACGGACTTGATCGGGAGGCTGAGGGGATCGGGCTAGGGTTAGAGTAGTGGGGGTGGCTGGGCCTTAGGGGTTAGGTGGGCCGGCCTGCGAGGTTACTCTTTTTTTTTTGCGCGGGAGGTTAGTCAGGCCGGAAAAAGCTATACGAGTGCTCTATTAGGGTCGGCCCATCCACGCAGTTCCGCCATGGCCCAAGTGGGCTCTGAATCAGCCTTTTCATGTTAATTTACTTATTAGAAAATAGTCCCACATTGCTTTCTAACACTGAATCTCACCAATTTAAATATGTGACGAAGTTGTCTAAGAACAAGCCTTCTTGGGAATTAATAAGTGGAGGATGAGGCATGAATCTGATGGATAAATGAAAGAGAGGGGCAAGCTCAGGGAATGAGCAACATTCAGAAAAAAAAGCCTTCTTGGGAATTAATAAGTGGAGGATGAGGCATGCATTTGATGGAGAAACAAAAGAGAGGGGCGAGCTGGATGAGGCATGCATCTGATGGAGAAACAAAAGAGAGGGGTGAGCTGAGGCAATGACAGGTTGTGGCCCGCATAGCAAGATAATACGCATGTATAAAAATTTGAAGGGCGAAATTAAAGGACAGTGGCATAAACCACAAACCTCGGTAACATCAAACCTCGGTAAGATCGGAAGGTGAAGATTCTGATGAAGAAACGAAAGAGAGGGGGCGAAATTAAAGGACAGTGGCATATTAAACCACAAACCTCGGTAAAATAGGAAGGAGAAGATGGAAGATGGAAGTGGCAACACGAATGAGTCGCTTGGCGCATACGAGGATTTTGTTCTCCCGTTGCAACGCATGGGCTCTTTTGCTAGTAATTATTTATTTAAAACATAATTGTTTCCCAAAGATCCCTCCAAATGAAATGAAATATCCGATGTAATTATACTGGAGGTTGTAATTAATATTTAAACAATCCAGTCCAATTGGCCGATAACCGACTAGCGTGGACAACTTCTTTTTATTGCACCTCCAGAATCTTCTTGTTACTTTTAACATTGTTCTTCCCTCTCCCCTCATCAAATCACAGTGGATTCTCTCTCTCACAGCTTCACGGTTGCTAGATGCCTTGCATGCACGGCTTAGCGGCCTCCGCATGTTGGTCTCTCCTCTCCCTTCTTTCCAAGCCCGCAGTGATGTGTGCTCTTTCGGTCCATCCAAGCTTTGTAGATCTCTATATATCTTTGTGGCACTCCCGCTCCTCGATGAGTCAAGGTCGCCCTGAGTAAAGAGGTGCCGCTAAAGAATGGACGGGGACCAACAAATCTTCACTGGTTAATTTGCTGGCCCGGACAAGGGAAGACGGAGTATGGAGCTAGGCTTGGGATGATTTTGCAAAGGACAAAATAGTTTGTATCAATAAGCTTCATCCTTGTTATGGTCGTACCTGCATGTTGTTGTGATGATTTTTTTTTTCACCTTTGTTGGTTACAATTCATAGCAAAAAAGGTTGCAAGTGTGCAGTGAAGTTGCTGCAATATCGTGAGCGGTAGTTGTTGCATACAGGTTTCCCTATTTTTATCCCTTCGATCTAATCCGCTACAATCGCACACAAATTTGTTGTAAAGATGGTTTTGTTGAAATAGTTCACCTTGCTTATTGCAATCTTGTTGCAGCAGGGCAAAGATTTCGGTGCGGGGTTGCTGATTAAACAACCAATTCTTTCATGTCCTCATCTTCTCCTCTGCCCAACTCAGAGGTGGGTAACAAGGCGACCACTGCGTAGGAGGGGCATGACAAATTCTGTGCGACCCGATGGATGGGCCCAGGCTTGCAGACGACCCAAGAACAAGGGATCAATCTGACGGCTAGCATCAGCTCTATGCCTGTATCGGACGGTGGAGGAGGGGGTCAATCCTACACCTATGTCGAGAAAATAAAAAGGCTTAGGAAATTAGTAATGCCCTAATTAATATGGCAAGGCAAAGCAAGGATTATTTTCCTTCATTTAAGAAAAAAACTTTGAAACATTGCTTTAGTACGTCCCCTATATGGCCGGCCGGGACCAATTAATCACTCATCAGTGGTCACTCTAAGCCGGAACCGATCCCTGGTGAGCAAGCCACGCAGGGAACAGCAAGCCGTGCCTGGGTACGTGTTGCTTCGACATGCAATCAGAAAGCACCGATGGGTAACCCACACTACATGCCAAGCAAAATTTCGTTAGCCAAGTCACGTACAAGCAGGTTACAAATGCGATTTTTGATGCTAGGACCGGCTATAATTGGAGGGGAGGGACCTGAGTACAGGTCAGCCAGCAATGTGCCCGTCTGCTAGTGCGCACCACACATTTTCTGATCGGTCGACTTAATCTTCTCCCTGTATTCCTGTCCTCTCTTTTTCTCGCGGGGCCTGTATCTTGTTGTCGGCGTCAATTATATGGTGTTTGTTGTCCGATAGCAGTCCGTCAATGAATATTTGGCGTTACCAACTGACGGCAGAACAACATGACAAGCAGCAACATCTATCTCCCGGACACACACTATCACTATTGTTATATGCGTGTCATTGCTGTCCTCCCATATCACCCATTAATCTCTCCTTGTCATCTTGTGTGATCATTGTGATTAGACGAGCATGGTTCCTCTAACGTGGATAGAGGACAAGAAAGTTTTGAAAGCACCGTTCAAAATTGCCACCGCTTGAACAAATGAAAAGCCTCTTTGGTCATCGGAGATCTTTTTTTTTTCGCGAATACGCATAGCTTGCGTATCATTCCATTGATAAAAGCCCTGTTTAATAATTCGTCCGATTAACCAGTTAACTTGCCGATTAATCCCTACTCGTAGGGTCGCCGAGTAGCCGATAAACCGATAAATCGTCCGATTAATTGATTAAATGGCCGATTAACTTGCCGATTAGCCTATTAATCCCCTACTCGCCAGCCAACCGAGCAGCTACAAGTTAACGATTTCCTTAACAATGGATAAAAGAAAGAGAATTGAGTACAAAGAAGGGTTACAAAACATGACATGAACGCAGAAATGCATGAACATAGAACCCGGAGCAGAGAGACAAGGGATGCTCAGCCCGAACAAGGAAAAGACACAACTAAACCCACCAAGCCTAGAACTAGGAAGGCAAGCCAAACTAGCAAGACGTCAAACATCTCCAAATCCAACGCCGGGGACGCTGCGAGCTAGCAAAATAGCGCCTTCAAGAAGGGGAACGACATCGTTACGCCGCCGCCATCCGATCCGGAGAACCGGACATAGGGTTTCCCTCGATACTCGAAGAGGGGCACGGATAAAGGCCATGGCAGCGCCTTCAAGAAGGGAAACGACACCCGAAAGTGTCGCCGCTGCCTGCATCGATAAGCCGAGTAAGGATTTCGCCTTGGCCTCAGTCCGAGCAATCCCATTGGCGCCAAATAAGGATCCGAAGATGAAGAAGTCAGCACGCCAGACGACCGCCACCATAGAAGGGGGAAAGGTTGACCTGCACCTGCCACCGCCGAAAAACGCTTCATCGTACTGCTCGTCGTATGGAAGGTCTGGACGCAAGGATTGCGGACGTATTTGGCGGACAGGATATTCACTCCGTCACTTCACTAAGATCTATGGTTGACGACCTAGACCTATGGTCTCACATAATTACAAAAGAATTCCGCTTTTTCATGATAGGCAACGGAGCAGCCTACGACTTTATCTGGGCCATCCAAGCATGAAGCTAAAATGGCGTCGTGGCCTACGACTTCCTCAACGATGTCAAGGCCGCCCAAGCACGAAGCTACAATGGCGCCATGGGCCAGGCCTTCCTCGACAATGACAGTGGTGTCTCCTCACACGGCAAAAAATACAAGAAAAATGTCACAACATCACCGTCCGACCTTACAACAGTGCGACTCCAACTTGCAGCTCCGATCACCCTCGGCTTGCAGTGTCGTGCATCCCGTCTTGCAGCATCGTCGATCCGACCTTGCAACATTCCAATTCTGACTTCGCAGCCTCGCGTGGCACACGTCGAATACGATGATTATGTCAAGGTCGTCGAAGCAAGAAGCTAAGATGGCGCCGTCCACTACAACGGCGATGAAGTGTCCTCATGGCAAAAAAAAAAAAATTGAGAAAAATGTCACAACATCGCACATTAACAAGTGCATTTTTTTTTATATATGCAGGTATTGTATGTAATAAGTTTGATAATAAGATAAATGTTCATGTGTTGCAAAATATATATCTGTAAAGTTCACATAAATCAAAATAAAATGTTTGCCAATTTAAAACATTGTTCATTTTTTTGTAGAATGAGTTTGTAGGTGAAAGAAATATTCATGTGTTACAAATAGTGTTCACATATATCGACAAGTAGCCTAAAAAAACATACATCGACAAAGTATTCTTGTCTACCAAAAACTTATGTACATTTAAAAATATTCTTTGATGTTAAAGAATTATCCATACATCTTAAGAACGTGTTGATATTTTGGACAGAAATAGTCATGTGGTCCTGAAATCTATACCTACCTACTAATAAAGTACGGATTGCTTTTGCCTGTTCACCGTCAGCATTTTTACAAAAAAAACCCATTGTTTTCAGGTAATTAACCCGCCATCCACATTTAAGTGAGAAAACGAACCCTTTTTTTTTACTATTTTATAGAAAACCCCCTCCCTATTCTGGTAAATAACCCGCACTCCACCATTAAGTGGCAGAAAACGAATCTTTTTTGCATTTTAGCAAAAAAAACCCTGCCGTTTCTATAATTAACCAGCAGTCCATCTAGAACAAATAATATTTTTTTTTAAATATCCATATCTTTTAAACGCTAACTCAAATTTTAACATGTTATATATGAAATTTCATTAGAAAAATATGTATAATATGAATATGATACTCCCTCCATTCCATAATGTAGTGCGCCCGCGCTTTTCGAGATTTAAGTTTGACCATAAATTTAACCAATGCGGGCGACTGCGGCGGGAGCAAAAATTATACAATTTATGAATAATTTTTGCTCCCGCCGCAGTCGCCCACGTTGGTTAAATTTATGGTCAAACTTAAATCTCGAAAAGCGCGGGCGCACTACATTATGGAATGGAGGGACTATTATTTACCTGTTATATGTTTTTTAAATGCTATTTAGGGTGCAGCATTAATCAATAGAGCACGATCCATCTCTCTTTCGTACTGACACCGACCCGGATTGCAATGAACACCTCATCAAAGCTAAATTGGAGACCGAAAAAACCATCGATAACCGTGCATGTATGCCTCGGCAAAATCTTGCACAAAAAAATAGCAGATTTCTCATCTTATGCCGAGAGAGAGACGTCTCGGCAAGACCTATTGGGGTCTTAGTCATGGTTATTGGGTTAGGGCCGTGCGTTATTTTCTTCTCCCGTTGCAACTCACGGGCTCTTTTGCTAGTATACAAAACAGTTAGTTTGCATTTAAAATATATAGCGAGGGGTAAAAAAATTAGGTTGTCCTTACAAACCTAAAACAATGTATAATTAATATTTAACGATAAGCAACACAAAGATATATAAAAATTGGAAGGAAAATAAAATAAAATTCAATTAAAGAAAAACAAAGGAAGCAGAGAACATTAAAGTGCCAGAACTGGCCGACGTCGTGCATCAGAACGGTTATTGGGTCGGCCCATGCTAGTGAAAGGTGAGCGACAGTTTTTTCTCGTATTCTACTACCGCAAGGCTATATCTCGCTGTAAGCGAAAGTGGCTTCTCTCTCGCCTGAAGCTTTTTATGTGCTGTACAGTACTGGGCCGGCTCGTTCTCAGCGCTTGCTCGCTCGTTCGCTTGCGCGTGCTCGCTCGTAGCTATGTTCGATGCGTTTTTCTCTGTTTTTTCTTCATTTTTGTTTTTTTTCCTTTTTCGGTTTTATTGTTTCTTCATCGGTTTTATTCATTTTTTTGTTTCTCCTTTGGCTATTTTTACCATTTTTCTTTGTTTTATTCTCAGTTTTACTGGGTTCTTTCTTCATTTTACTTCGTTTTTTTCTAGGTTTTCTTTGTTTCTTTCTTGGTTTCTATTTTGCATTGGTTTTCTTTAATTTTCATTTTTTTGTTTTATTGGATTTCTTCGTTTTGCTTTGTTTCTTTGTCGATTTTTATCGATTTTTTTATTCAACACATGTCAACTATTTTAGTACACATTCAACATTTTTTGTATACATCAAAAACATATTTTATATACCTGTTTAACATTTTTGAAGTACATGATTCATATTTTTTGAAAACAAATATATTTTTTATGTTCAATTTTTTCCATACACATTGTACATTTTTGGTACATATGTTATACCTTTATTACTACACGTTTTAAAATTTTCAATACAAGATTAACATTTTTGAATGGCCCGTGCTAGGCATTAGCTGCGTGATATGGGGAGAAAATAAACCGTCTCATCCACCGTCGGATGCATCTTGGATCAGTTGGCATCATCTCTCTCCTTTGCAAATCGCAATCCCTGCCTCGGTCGCCTAGCAAGTTGCAACGCAGCAAAATCCCCATCCGGCTCCAGCAGATTGAGCACAACTGGGAGCTCGACAGCGTTGATAGCGCCCTGAGTTGCAATTGCCGCTCGACCACAAATTGCTAGTTCATTGCAGTATGGGGGCAGCTTTGCAGCACTGGCGGTGCTCGTTGAAGCACTCGGTGGTCTCAGTCCTTGTAGCATCGCTTGAAGCATCCCGGCGGCAGCACGGTCGAGCCTGCGGCGGCCGACTCATATTATTTCAACGATCTCGATTGCAGCATACGACGGTCTGTTCGTAGCAGCCCGCGGTCGGTATGCAGCACGCGGAGTTTGGACGTCGGCCTTGCAGCGCCCGTTTGCTGCTTCAATAGCGGTGGCCTAAAGCGCGAGTGCTCCTCGATTGTTGCCTTGCAGCTCCGTTGTACCCGGCGATTGCAGCAGTGGCGGCAACATCGGTGAATAGGCTAGGCAAGCATGTTGTTTTCCTCCGTAGTAGAGACACAGGAAGGGCGACGCGTGAGTTCTGGCGACGGAGCACTCGGGGGAACACTACTAGGAAAAACCCTATAGGTAGACATGTAACAGCAGCGCGGGTTATTAGGACGCACTACTGCAGGTGCAATTTAGCAGTAGCGCGGGGTCAGCAAACGGGCGCTACTACTAAGCGGTCCCCACAGTGCGCCCATGGGCTGCCCACAGTAGCAGCGCCGGTCCAGCGCCCGCGCTACTGCTAAGCCCATTAGTAGAAGCGCGGGGCGGGTAACACGCGCTACTAGTGTGGCCAGCCCGGGCCCAGCTAGCCTGCACCACTTACCAACAGCGATGGGCCGGACCCCGCGCTACAGCTAATGGGTTTAGCAGTAGCGTGGGCCCATGCCCAGCGCTGCTGCTAAACCCATCTTATCCTCTTCGCGCGGCCGCCCTCACTCTCCACTCATCACTCTCCCATTCCACTCTCACTCCCTCCCTCGAGCCGCCGTCGCCCGCCCCCGCACTGCGCTGCTCCGGCCGCCCTCCCGCGCGCCAACCGCCATCGCCCGCTGCCGCGCCAGACGAGGTAGCTCCTCCCTCCTCCCTCCACTTCCCTCCCTCCCTCCTCCCTCTGTTCTTGTAGAGTGTAGGTTTTTTGAATGTTCTAGTAATCATGTGCAATGAATTTGTAGAATTTGCTTGTAGAATGTAGGTTTTTTTAATAGAATAGACAATTTTAGGTATCAAATAGATTTTTTCAATACAATAGAATGTATAATTTTTTTGGTATAAATGTATTGGAATGCTATACGAGAAATTTTTAGGTATCAAACTTACTAATAGAAATTTTTAGTAAAAAAATTTAGGTATAGAAATTTTTAGTAATTATTTTTTTCAATATAGAAAAGTATTGGACAATTTAATTATTTTTATGTCACTATGATTTTGTCATCAGAGAATGCTATATGACATTTGGTGATCTAAAATTTTCACTTGGTGGAATATGCAGGCTTTGTAGTGTCTTGTCTCCGTGGAGTGATCGTCGTCGGAGCTTCCTCTACAGCCGAGTCGGTGAGCTAAAAGTCTCTGCTCCTCGGACATGTCTATGATGATATTTGGACATGTATTGGTTGTCCCTATGGACATGTGTATGATTTTGCAGGGAACACCTCCGAGTGGCCTATGTTTTGCCGGAATGTTGATTCATTTCCGTTCCGGCAAATTTCAGGTGCTCGATATGTCCTATTTTAGCAAATTTCATGACAAAAATTTTCGTGAATTTTGGCATGACTTATGCTAGAAAGTAGGAAATATCGAGTGCCCGTGATTTGCCGAAACGGGAATTAATCGACATTCCGGCAGAACATAGGCCATTTTTTATGCCATTGCTCCATATATGTAACGGGTTGACATTCAGTCTATCGGGGCTCCTTGCTCCATATACGAGAGAAAAAACAATCCCGACTGTTGTCGTGGGGGTCGCTCTTCCCCTTCTTTCTCGTGATAGACTTTTTGGTAATGCACGGGAAGGAAGAGAAGAGCGACCATCACTGATGGTCGAAATATCAGTGAGTGAGTGCCCATCATATACACCACGTGAGATAAGAGGAAGAATCCCGACTGTTGTCGTGGGGGTCGCTTCTCCTTCGTTCCCGTGTGCTAGACATTTTGGTGTAATGCACTCGGGAACGAAGGGAGGAGCGACCATCACCGACGGTCGCAATATCAGAGAGGGAGTGCCCACCATATACACCACGTGAGATGAGAGTTTAGCAAGGAAGACTCGACGGACCGAAAGTCAACCCGTGCTGAATAGTGATCTGTGTTGAGTTTCCTGGTAATTGCCGTCGATCGATTTTTAATCTTTGAATTATGAACATAGGAAATGTCTGACGACGATAGGATCCCTGAGTGCGAATACTGCTCCGACGACCGGGGTATGTGCAATAGGCCTCACCTGGAAGACGGTAGGCGCTTCACCATCAAGCTCGGCGAGACCTTCGATGTTTTTACGGTACGTCACAACGACAAGTCTTTTTTCGTAATTAAGCATGACTTCTGCTTCTTTGCTTCAACGTGTAGTTTCCGTTTTTTACAATTCGATTAGTGCATCCCCTGCCATGCAAGACCTTATGTCTTGGATAAGATCAGTTTCGAAGATCGTGTGAGTATAGAGACGAAGAAAACCCACCTGAGGACCCAACATGGTTACGCTTTTGCCGTTAAGATATACAATGCAGTGAACCACTCCCATTTTGGTTGCTCAAATTGGGGATCATTATGCAAGGCATATGGATTTTAGGAGGATATGCATGTCACCTTCGATATTCATCCTGAAAATGATATTGAAGATAATATCGACATTTGGGTCGATGTGGATACACTTCCAGTTCTACGTCTATGTGAGTTTGTCAAACATATTTATTGAGTAATTTATATTGTTTATTTATAAATAGGTGACAGCTTATTTCCATTGACAGCTTATTTTCAATCTCCAAGAAATATAAGGAACGTAGTAGACAAAACCTACTACAGTTATGGTTCCAAACTAAATTCGGAGGAGAAAAACTATCTTATCTCATTTATTAATGATGTCGAGACTTTCAAGAAAAATCATCACATCAGCCCACATTATGGTCAATATGTGCCACTAGTGCATGTGTTGAACTATGTTAACATCAATGGAGATACGATGGTAACATTTTTTTACTATTTTTTCACTAGTCCATCTTTTGCATACATTCTTTTTAAGCTAATTAAACGTTACTGCTAAGTATGTTACTATTATGTTCTTCAACAGAAGCTTCCGAAGGAGTGTGTGACTTAATTGATGTATATCAAAGGTGACTTGGATGTTTTTAGCTTATATCCAAATCCGACTAGGGCTTGGCGCTGTTCATGCTCGATTTCTCGATGAGATGAAGACATCATAATCACATGATTGAGAAAAGTAATGCACATGCGCAGGGTAGTACTTGGAGACAACACGGTGCGCTACCCACGAGTTGGAGACAGGTGGATCTCTATTCTCCATAATGGAGATGAAGGGGTTCGCCTGTTTTATGCTGTTTTACCTAGCCGAGAGGAGTAGGTCCTAGCTAGCTAGTACTCATCATGTGCTAAGAACAATTAGCTAGTGCTGGTTATGACTATAATGATGATGAGGAGTTGTTATTATTATGATGATGATGATGATGATGAGTTGTTATTATGATGATGATGATGAGTTGTTATTATTATGATGATGATGCATGAGTTCTTATATTACTGACGATGATGATGAGTTGTTATTATAATCATGATGAGTTATTATATCATTGGGTGGAAGAAACGCGGATTAGATTCAAGTGGAATTGACCAATCCAACTTTTGGTCACTTTGGATCCATCCAATTGAATCTAATCCGCGTTTCTTCCACCCAACGATATAATAACTCATCATGATCATAATGATATAACAATCTCTTAATTATTACTGTATCAAAATTTGTATAACCGTATATAAATACAGTAAAAAAAATTACAGACGAATAGCAGTAGCGCGGGGCAGAGCGCACGCTGCTACTACTTATCAGTAGCGCAGGTTCTATACCAACGCTACTGCTACTAGAGTTAGTAGTAGCGTGGGTCAAACATGCGCTACTGCTAAAAGTTAGCTGTAGCGCCCTATCAGTAGCGCGGGACCCCGCGCTACTGCTAGGCAAAATCCCCGCGCTACTGATAGGGTTTTCCCTAGTAGTGAAAGAAGAAAGCAGAACGACGGAATGGATGGACGAGGATAGAGATAAGGCAAGGGGAAAACAACATGGGGGTGGGGCCAATAGGCATGTGTCACCCAATGGATGCGGTTGAAACTCGACTGGAATCAGCCGGATGAATTAAAACATTTCCCTGTTTGGATACATGGTCAACATTTTTTTAATACACAGTGAATATATATTTTTAATGGCAATAAACAGTTTTTCACGCACGATATGCATTTTTCTTATACATAGGGATCATATATATATAAATTTTTAACATTTTTAAATACATCATAAATTTTGTTAAAATATATGTTTTCACGTCTACTCTTATTTAATGTGCATTGTAGATTTTTTTATACACCAGGAACATTTTTTATACACGTTTAACATTCTTTAAATATATCATCTACATTTTTTCATACACATTGTATTTGTTTTGCATATATTTTTTTATATATGATAAAAAATCTGTACACATTTAACATTTTTCAAATAATTGGTCAAAAAAATTCAAATGCTTGATAAACATGTTTAAATACATGATCAACTTTTTTCATATGCATTGTATATTTTTGTTTTCATGAGAAACATTTTTTCTATACAAATTTAACATTTTTTAAATGTTTCATGTAAAGTATTTTTGTAATACATATATTTAGAATGTTTGAAAGTATAAAAAAAAAGGAAAACAAAAACGTGAAAAAAATGTAGACAAAAACGAGGCTGTGGCCGGCCCATCTCGTGCTCGCCTTCAGGCGAGGCTGCCCTATATCTCGCTATAAGCAAGACATAGGCGAGCCCTATTCTACGCCCTGTGCAGCAAACTGTCCCTATAACACTTACTACTTCCACTACATGGGCCAGCTAATGTACTCATTTTTTTCCTTTATAATTGTATAGTTAGTGCTCGCAATATGCCTTGTGCAGCAAATTGTCCCTATCTCAAAAAAAAAGAAGAAAGAAAGCAAATTGTCCCTACAACAATAGGTACTTCAACTACATGGGCCAGCAAATGTACTCATTCTTGTTTTGTTATTTCCATTTGTTTTATGTTTGAAATCACACTAAATAAATGATACCCAAACAAAGATTACTTAAAAACTCCTCCGATGATGATAAGTTGTGCCATTTGTTACTGTCATGGCTTTTAGGCGGGGCTTACCCACGGTTTGGAGGGGATGGGAGGATTCATGTTTTTCTTGTGAATCGATTTCTCAAAAGAAAATCTCTTACACCGAGCGTCCGAATTACGAACCGTTTCCACCGTTGTCTTCCTTGTGTTGAGATCTTTCAAACTAGATCACATGTCGGTATAAGTTTGGACAAACTTTTTTTTTTTTTGCGAATAGGTTTGGACAAACTTAATTGGACGTAACTTTGTAATTCAAACAATAACTAACTTCTGGTCATTGGGGTAACATACATGAGCTCCCCATCGCAATGTACTTGTGTTTCACAGCGCCTCACAATTTTGTCGCGTCAGCAACACACGTGTACTGCATTGAACAATACAGGTTCTCGCAACACACATGCGATGTGGAGCAACCATGTGTTGTGCCACCCAGCACAACCATTGCGTGCTACAATACCCCATGCTAGAGTATTAATGCAAAAAAAAAAAAAAAAAAAAAAAAACAGGAATCCTCCACCAAGAAAGCGGCATGTGTCACTCTATTGTGTGTCCTCGCAATACCAAAAGTGCCCGCATGGGGGCACCCTTAAAATAGTTGCTCTCATCTTACTTTCATCGGGTTTCAACTGATTTTTTTTTTGTTAACATTGCTTTTTTATTTTATTTTTAAAAAATTGTTTCATTTTTTTTCTTTCTGTGTTGGATGGTGGTGCAGGGTACATTATTTAAAAAAAATGTCGTGCATATAAATTAGTCAGCCAAGGACATCTTTAATAAAAAATAAAAAAAATTAACATGAACTATTTTACCTTCTAAAAATTAAACAAGTACATTATTTTATAACACGAGAAGAATTTTTAAAAAAATATATATATAATGTTATTTGACATAAGAAATTATTCAATTTACTTAAATATCTTTCTATACAAAAAATGTTTCTTTTAATAAAAAGGAGAAAAAAATAATGAGAAACTATGAGGCCCACACTTATAGGAAGAACGAGCATTGTCGTGATATGCCGCTTATACCGGACAATGTTTGCGAATCGCTGGCAAAGGCCCAACATGGGCCGGTACAGTTGGGAAGCATAGAGAGCAATTAATTAAGGAGCGCTCCTTCGGAGCGCTAGGAACGAACGGCGCGGGAGCGCTCCGCGTGCGACAAGTGTCGCGTGCAGAGCCCTCCCTCGCGCGAAAACCAGCCAATGCGGTTGGTTCCTGGTTTTCCCTTTCCGGTTTCAGGTTTTGTACATTTTGCAGTTTGCCCCTCGTAGTACTTCTTTTTTCCGTTTTTCTTTTTCCGCGCGATAACAGACACAAATACCAGGCAACCGCGTGGTTGTTCCCTGTTTCCCGTTTGTTTCTCTTTACTTTCCCATTATATTTCCGGGAAATGGAGTTTTATGGGGTAATTACGGGCGGGGGCTTCCAACACTATCAAATGTCAGCTTTCAACTAAGCAAATATGAACTTTACTTGTCGTCGCGGTGTCACATGGCGGCTCCGGCGCGATACGTCTCCTGCTCGCCTTCGGCTCGTTAAATTTTCATAAACATCTTGAGGGGGGGCATAGGTCGAAGTGTGTGTTGGTCATGCAGCATGTTTGTCGTGCAACGCGTTTGTCGTCGCGGTGGCTCACGGCGCCTCCGGCGCGAGACGTCTCCTGCTCGCCTTCGGCTCGTTAAATTTTCATAAACATCTTGAAGGGGGGCCATAGGTCGAAGTGTGCGTTGGTCGTGCAGCGTGGTTGTCGTCGCAGTGGCACACGGCGCCTCTGGCGCGAGACGTCTCCTGCTCGCCTTCGGCTTGTTAAATTTTCATAAACATCTTGAAGGGGGGCATAGGTCGAAGTGTGCGTTGGTCGTGCAGCACGTTTGTCATCGCGGTGGCTCACGGCGCCTCCGGCGCAAGATGTCTCCTACTCGCCTTTGGCTCGTTAAATTTTCATAAACATCTTGAATGCGTGGGGCATAGTAGGTCGAAGTGTGTGTTGGTCGTGCGTTCTTCTTCTCCAGGAGAGGCACGAGCGAGAAGCATCTTTATGCATGGGTGCGCAGCACCTAATCATTGACGAGGCGCGTGAGGCATGGGTATGGAGTCTCTAGAGGCATGGGCGTGCGTTCTCAAGAAGCACGCGAGTGAAGCCTCTGGAGGCATGGCCGCGGGGCTTCTAGAGCCACGGGAATGAATGCTCTGCATGCACAGGTGTCAAATCTCTAGAGACATGAGTGTGCGGCCTCAGAGGCATGGTTGGGAATCCTCTATAGGGACGTGAGTGCGGCTTTCTGTGGCACATGTAAAGATGCACGGGCGTGTGGCTCCAGAGGCATGGAATTGCGTGAGGCGTGCAGTGGCACTGTTCTGCATGCAGCAAAGTCACGGTTGCTACTTGTAGTCTGTGTTGCTATTTCCCCGAAGAGGAGAGGATGATGCAGTACAGTAGAGATAAGTATTTCCCTCAGTTAAGAACTAAGGTTATCAATCCAGTAGGAGAACCAAGCAAAATTCCGTTAAGCGCACCTGCACACACAAGAGCAATCACTTGCACCCAACGCAAATAAGAGGGTTGTCAATCCTCTTAGCGGTTATTTGCAAGGATTAAATCTTATCGAGGTAAATAGATAAACTAAACTACTAATGAAAATAAAAGTAAATAAATTGCAGCAAGGTATTTTTAGGTTTTTTATATAATAAAGATAGACCCGGGGACCATAGTTTTCACTAGAGGCTTCTCTCTTGAGCACATAAACATACGGTGGGTAAACAAATTACTGTTGGGCAATTGATAGAAAAGCAAATAATTATGACGGATTCATGGCAATGATCATGTATATAGGCATCACGTCCGAGACAAATAGACCGACTCCTGCCTGCATTTATTACTATTACTCCACCCATCGACTGCTATCCATCATGCATCTAAGGTATTAAGTATGAAACAGAGTAACGCCTTAAGCAAGATGACATGATGTAGAGAAGCAAATTCAAGCAATATGAATAAATCCCATCTTTTTATCCTTAATGGCAACAATATAAATACGTGTCATGTCCCTTTCTGTCACTGGGATTGAGCACCGCAAGATTGAACCCATCACAAAGCACCTCTCCCATTGCAAGATAAATCAATCTAGTAGGCCAAACTAAGCCGATAGATCGGAGAGAAATACAAAGCTATAACAATCATGCATAAAAGAGTTCAGAGAAGACTCAAATATTTCTCATGAATAATCTGATCATAAACTCATAATTCATCGGATCCCAACAAACACACCGTAAAAGAAGATTACATCGGATAGAACTCCAAGAACATCGAGGAGAACATTGTATTGAAGATCAAAGAGAGAGAAGAAGCCATCTAGCTACTAGCTATGGACCCGTAGGTCTGTGGTAAACTACTCACACATCAACGGAAGGGCAGCAAGATTGATGTAGAAGCCCTCCGTGATCGATTCCCCCTCCGGCAGAGTACCGGAAAAGGCCTCCAGATGGGATCGCGAAAGAACAGAGGCTTGCGGTGGCGGAAAGGTTTTCTCTTCTGGCTCTCTGGGGGTTTCCCAATATTTGTGAATTTATAGAAGTGGAATTAGGTCAAACGGAGTCACGTGGGCCCCACAAGGTAGCTGTAACATCCCCATGTATTAAGCACAGTGATCACCTCGTAATCATGCCAAGTCACCATGATTAACAGTGCTTGATGATCATCTGAGTCATATCTCATTTCAAATTCCAATTCAAATAGAAATTCAAATTGAAAGTGAAAATAAAAGTTGTTCAAATTTGAAAACTAAAATGTTCATTAAATAGGAAATAATCATAACTATTTATGGTAAGAAAAACAACATCACCTAAATTCACTAAATAACTCTAACAACCTCAAAACAGTACCAAACAGCAGTATTTAATCCCATTTTAATTTAATTAAAATGAAATGAAGTCATTAGTCCTCAAAACCTTTTTCTGGCAGTAAGATAAATTACACTGTATTTATTTGGGCAAGTCTCATATTTGGCAAAAGTCATTTGGAGTAAAAAGTAAAGACAAAACAGAAATAAAAGAGAAAACAGAAAAGAAAACAAAAAAAATAAAAAATAAAAGAAAAGGTTCCCCCCGGGCCAATCGGCCCAGCTGGCTACCAGGCCGGCCCAGCCTCGCCCCCTGGCCTATATGGCCTCGCCTCCCCAACCCCCCCGAAACCCTAACCTGATTCCCCCCATTCTCCCTCCGCCCACGCCGTCCGCACCCGACGCCGTCGTCGTCGCTCCCCCGACACCGCCTCGCCGCCGCCGTCGCCTCCCCGCCTCTCCCACTCCAGCCTCCATCGCGCCTCGCCGGCGAACCCCTGCAACGGGGGTGAGGAACCCTGTCTCCCCCCTCCCTCTCTCTGTCGCCGCTGCGCGCCAGCGCCCCGCCCTCACCGCGCCGTCCACCGCGGCTCCCGCTTGCCCTCGCCTCGCTCCCGCTCGCGCCCTTCCGGCCTCGCCCGTGCTCGCCGCGCTGCCGCCGCTGCCTCCCCATCTGCGCCGCACCGCCGTCCGCTCGCTGGCCCCTGGCTGCGCTTGCCCGCGCCTGCGGCTGCCGCTCGCGCCGCCGCGCGCCGGTCTCCGCTGCCCTGGCCTCGCCTCGCCGCCGCGCCGCCGTCCGCTCGCCGCCCGCCTCGCCGCGCCCGTGCGCCTTTGCCTGTGCACGCGCGGATACAGCCGCGGACACGTCCGGCTGGGCCACTGCCAGGTGAGGCCCAGCCCTTGTTAAAAAAAGAATTAAAATAAATAAATAAATAATATTTATTTATTTAATTAATTAAATAGTTAATTAAATTAATTAATTTTGTTTAATTAAACTAATTACTTAGTTAGACTAATTAATCTGTAATTAGTTTAATTAACGCCTAATTAGCTAATGTGACACTGACCAGTGGGACCCACTGGTCAGGTTTGACCCTGGCCAGTCAGAGTTGACTGCTGACGTCACTATGACGTTATGCTGACGTCATCAATTACTGTTTCGGATAATTCGAATTTAAATAATTAAAATAATTCCAGAAATTCAGTAAAACTTTGAAAATCATATAAAATAAACCGTAACTCGGATGAAAATAATTTATATATGAAAAATGATCAGAAAAATATGAAGAATCCAAATATGCCACTCCCATACCTGTCAGCCCTCTCTAACATGATGAACATGGACGTTTCCCCTCCGATTCATCTGTCTGATAATTGCCCGGAGCTGGTAAAACACGTCCAGATGTTTCCCGCTTCGACTAACTTGCGTAGTACTGCATTAGGGCACTCCTCGAATAATGTGTTGCCATGCCATGCATCTGTGATTGCATTTGTTGCTTGTATTTATTGTTTCTTCCCCCTCTCCTCTCCGGTAGACCCCGAGACTGCCGACGACCCTCCTGAGTACAACTACGTCGTCGACGACCAGCCCCTTTCAGCAGAGCTTCCAGGCAAGCAAAACCCCCTTGATCATTCCTATATCGCCTACTCCTTCTCCCTCATGCTTACATTAGATTTTGCTACTGTAATTGCTTGCTCCTATTCTGATGCATAGCCTGTTTTTGTAACCTGCTGTTGTTACTTTACCTGTCATCCTAAACTGCTTAGAATAGGTTGGTTAGTGATCCATCATTGACCCCTCACCCTTGTCCCTGTTGCCCCGCTTTGTTACTAGTACCTCGATCATTGTGATCGATGTGCAGATACCTTCACATCACCGCACACCCCCTTAGTTGTATGACTCTGCAGGGCTACTATCGAGTGCCGAGGGTGATACCTCGTACTGCACTCCTGATGATATCTCTGTAGTATAGCACATCAGTGGTGATTGCAGAGGGTGATTCCTCCCGCTTCCCTTCCCGATGATACTCTGTCGTGAAACCCCTCAAGTGTGGACCATCGAGGGTGATTCCTCCAAGTTCACCTTGACGGTTACATCGAGTAGGAATCCATCGAGGGTGATTCCTTGGATTTCCCCTTGATGTTTCGGACACACGGATACCTTGAAATTACCTCAGGCCCCTGGTTAAAGTCGGGTCGACCCCGAGGGGTACCCGCAAGAGGTGTGAAGACGGGTTGACCGTGGGGGTACCCGCGAGATAATTATGAGGCGCGGCCGGGCAGGCAGAGACCGCCCTCGAGAGGAATGGGCCTGGCCCTTGTTGCACTTCCTCGAGACGGGACGACAAGAGTACTGATCGTCACCGCGAGCTCCTAATAATGCGATAACAGATTTGGGTATTGATCTGAGTTGGCCACTGGCCTATACGCACTACCACCACATGGGATAATGGTTTAATGGGGCCCTCTACGCCGTATGTATCAGCCAAAAGCTCTGTCAGACATCCAGTTCAGCATTGCGGCATGGCAGGATCGGCGCCATCCAGGACAGAGGTGGTGCCTGGATCTAACCATGTGCGCAACGACCCGGAGTGCAAAGGGCGATGGGCCCAAGACCCCAGAGTGCTTAGGATGTAGACCGGCGGGGACCTCTCTGCTGAGCTCTAGGTAGGGCTGCGGTGTGTCGATCAGCCGAGGCCGGGCATGACCCAGGAAAGTGTGTCCGGCCAGAGTTAATCGAGCGTGTTGGGTAACAGTAGTGCACCCCTGCAGGGAAGTTATCTATTCGAATAGCCGTGTCCACGGTAACAAGACGTTCAGTGTTGTATCCCGATCTTTTACTACTTGAACTGGATACATGTTAATTAATTGTAAGCTCCGGGATTGCTTTCTCGCAGGGAGTCGAGAAAGGATCTCTGGGCTTTGCTTCAACATGCTTGTTATTTTATATGTTATGCTAATCTGCACTCTTCTAATGCTGCAAGACGCTGAAGATGCTAGTCTTCGATAGGCTAGGCTTCTCCCCCTCTGTTCCAGCATTTCTGCAGTTTAGTCCAAAGATATAGCCCCATTCCTTTGATACCGATGCATACTTAGCATAGTTCTGATGTCAGTCTTGCGAGTACTTTGGATGAGTACTCACGGTTGCTTTGCTATTCTTTTCCCCCATACCCGTTTGCTGCGACCAGATGACGGATCCCAGGAGCCAGCTGCTACCGCCGACGACTGCTACTACACTTCCGGTGGAGCTTACTACTACGTGGAGGCCGATGACCAGGAGTAGGTTCGGAGGCTCCCAGGCAGGAGGCCTGCGCCTTTTCGATCAGTGCCATTGTTATGCTAGCCTTCTTAAGGCAAACTTGTTTCCCTTTTATGTTTGTACTCAGATATTATGTTGTTTCCGCTGACGCTTGTATTCGAGCTCTCGAGGCCCCTGGCTTGTAATATAAAGCTTGTATTATTTTATTTTGTGTTTAGAGTTGTGTTGTGATATCTTCCCGTGAGTCTCTGATCTCGATCGTGTGCATTTGCGTGTATGATTAGTGCACGGTTGAGCTGGGGCGTCACAGTAGCACGGCACGCCCCCCCGGGGCGCGCCCTAGTGCCTTGTGAAGCCTCCGTGAGGCTTCTGGCCTCCTCCCAAAGCTTCCCAGGTTTCTTTTGTCCAGAAAAAAATCTCCAAAAAGTTTCGTGGCATTTGGACTTCATTTGGTACTGTTTCTCTGAAAAGCCAAAAACAAGCAGAAAACAGCAACTGGCACTAGGCACTGCGTTAATAGGTTAGTCCCAAAAAATGATATATAATTGCATATAAAAACATCCAAGATTGATACTATAATAGCATGGAATAATCAAAAATTATAGATACGTTGGAGACATATCAACGATTCTGGCTTAAAGTTTCAAATGTTTTTGTGAACGGGTTCAGTTAGGAGGCACGGTTTTCCATTGGGGTAGTGGCACAGTCATGAGAAGCATGTTCTCTCTTCAACATGAACATCCAACTGCTAATCATAATCAGAGAAAAAAATATGATATGTATTCAGTGGCACGTTCACTGTAAGAGACATGGTTAAGCCTGTAGAGGCTGGAAGAGATTTATTAAGCACTGTAAAAGAGGCACGGTAAAGCCGTCTTGTCAGGTTTGGATGGAATTAGCATCAGTGGCTAATCAAAAGTTTTATTCTTCATTCTTGTTGAAGATCTTGCTAATCTCATCACCCATATTATTAGGTTTAACTTCATTCTTCTCGCTAAGTAACAACATGTATAGTGTCTCTGCCCTCCAGTCTTCCGCTTCATCCTATGAAAATTCACTGATAAGTAAAAAAAATTCCAAAAATTTCTATATATTGTGGTTTAGAGGAGCTTCAAGGAAAACTTACGGTGAAATCATCAATGTCTTCTATGAACTTTACACCATTGTAGAGGAATGCAAGCTTTAGAACAGCAAATGGTGATTCGCCCTTTTCTACCATTGGAACATCTTGTACAAACTTATACTGCCATTTTGCACTCTTGGGTTTCATAGTTTCGTTTAGTATGACATCGAAGACTTCTTTAATCCTAGTTACCTGGTAATTGCATTTTGTTTTTGTTTTAATAAACAATGACCCAGTGCAATTTGTAAAACTGAAAAATTGGTATTTAGAAATACTTATGATTTTTGCTTTTTGAATGTGATAATCCTCAAACTCTTTTTTTCTTTGACTTCAGCGGCGTTCATTTCGTCAAGCTTTTGTTCTGCTTCATCTTGATCAGTAATACCATCTAATGGGTTTATGCTTTCTTTCTCTACTTCCCTGGGAGTTGTTTCTTGAGGATCAATAATATGAACTGTCCTCGTATATTTGTCCAGCATATATAGGATGTACCGGTTTTCCTTCTCAAGTGGCATGAATATCTACGTACAAAAGTTTTTTTGTTAGATGACAGTTTAATATAAAGGAATATGTTAAAGGGAATATTTTGATTTTGTTGTATAGAAAAGGGCTATTACCATGTTTCCTGTCAAGAGCTTATTTTGTTGATGTTGTTTGAGGTACATGGGAACCAGTTGATGCTTCCTTTTTTGCAATGCACTTGTAAATCTTTTAGGAGGTGTACTGTGATTATTTATATCTAGTATATGCTGCACAAACAATAAATGTGATAAAAAAGGTGTCGGAAAAAACAAATTTAGAAGAGAAGAGACAGAGGTATCATTATAAAAAAAGAGGCGTTGCAAAACAGACGAATTTGTGCTTTTTAAAAATTTACCTCTGCAAAGCTTGGGCCTAATAGTAGCCTATCACTCTCTTCTGAAGCTTGTCTGCTTTCCCAGATATCTGCTATTTCATCGAGCACTCTCTTTTCTATATGATGTGGTATGTTCGTCTGTGCTGGTCTTGGACCGAATGCTGCCTTAAGGTTGGCTCCAGCGAGAAGCGTGCTTTCGCTTTCTCTACGAATGCGCTTAAATACAGTTTTGCTGTGACACAGAAAAATAAAAGATATTTGAAGTGAGGGTCAATGACAAACTGAATTTGAGAATCTTTTTGTCCTCGGTCCAACTATTTTGAGGTGCAATAGAAAACCACTCATTTGTTGAATCTTTTCTGCCAGCCTTCGCTCATGACTATTTGGAAGAGCTCGGAGGCCTCTTTTGTGTATTCAAAGTAATGTTCATGTTTTGGGTAAGGGTTGCTGCTTCGTCCTTTATTCTTTTTTATCCCATCTGTCTTTGTCGAAGCAGGCAGAAAATTGATGGTTGTTATGTTCATGCTAGAGAGATAACTCAAAACCGTGTCGTTATTTTCATGCTAAAAACGTAGCGTGCAGGTTTTTGTGATACTAAAAATATAGATCAACACCATGGGTTGTTACAAAGAAAGTAAGAAGAAATAGTTATTTTATCTTTGCTGGCTAAAAAAAGGTTCGAAGTTTTTGGTTTGAATTCTTTGATTCTTCCAGGCAGATCCTCCCACTTTATTTGGTTGGTTTTACCAAATATGGCTGTAAATAGGAACTCCGGTTTCCACTCGGCATCTACCTTGCTATGCTGCAGGAAGGTCATTCATTGGATATTCTTTATTTTTCTTGGTGTTCACATGCATGTTGAATTTTTTTGAAGAATTCAAGCAATGCTGCTAGTAAAAGAAAATTGTTGCGCGTAGTATTGACTTACATGAAAATCTTCATCGTCCCTTGTTAGATCAATGCCGTTCCAGTATTTTACAAATTGGACCATGAAGTGTCCGCATTGTGTACCCTGTTGTTTTGGTGAGCAAACTCTGGTAGGCCTTCCTGCTATCCTCGCCCAGTTCGGTTCATTTATGGCTTTTAGTGCCGTTTCTCCGTAATGCTTCTTCATCAGTGCATACATCCTCTTAATCTGTGTTTACAGTTTGGTTTTGTCATTGGATGTGGCCGTTAAGAAAAGTAATCCAAGAAAAAACCAAGTTTCAAAGTACATACCAGTTCTGTATGATGTGTATGGTGTTGTTGTGACGCCCCGAGACCGATGCTCCAGATTCCTTCCATTTATTTCCGTCGTTGCCATGTGATTCGTTGCTTGTTGCACCTTGCCATGTCATCATGTGCATTTCATCCACATGTTTTCATAAAACTTGCATCCGTTCGTAGTGTCATTCTCCCCGTCCCTTCTGTTGTCCGTTTCGAGTCCCGACACACTAGCACGCGCCCGCGGCACCTCCGAAATATTATTTTTTAGAGTGGGATAAAAATGTTCTTGGAATGGAGTGAAAGTTGGCGTGCGGTCTTGTTATATTGTAGTTAGACCGCCTGCCAGATTTCGTCCCATTCGGAGGTCGTTTGATGCCCCAACGGATAACTATAGCCGGTCAAAACGTCGGATGTTTTCGGTGTCCCGAAAACCATGCCAGGCTGCCAACCTCTCTCTTCTCTCAGCCCACACATCTCCTACACAGCCCAGCAACCCACCTAGCTACCCCATCCGTTTCGGACCGTCCGATCGAGATCAAACGGTCCGAAAATGGACTAATTCCCCCAACCATAGCTAAACCTGCTATAAATGCACACCCCCTAGTCCATTTTGGGCAGAACCTACTCCCTAGCCCTCTTCCTCCCACCAGCCGCCGCCACCTCTCCCTCTTTCCTCAAAATCCGGCGCTGGCTCGCCCATCATCGCCACTTGGCGGCGAGCCATAGGCCACGCCGCCACCTGCGCCGCCGCCCAGGGCCAGTGGCACGCTGCCACGCGCCCCCCAGCCGGCCTCCCCACTGCCTGGGCCGGCCAGGCCCAGATTCGGCCTGCTCCGGGCCGCAACCGAGCCGAGCGCCCCGCGCCACACGTGCCTCGCCCCCGCCGCCGACCTCGCCGCGCCGCTGCCTCGCAGCCGCGCGTCGCCGCATCCCTCGCCGCCCGCGCCCCGCGCTCCAGCCGCGTCGCCCCGCCGACGCATCGCGCCGCCGCCTCGTGCGCGCAGCCGCGCCTCGCCGCTGCTCGCCGCCGCGCCGCCCTAGCGCACCCCGCCGCCGTCCGTGACCACCTAGGCCGGAGCCCCGCCGCGCCGTCGCCCGGATCCGGCGACCCACGGCCGGATCCGCCTGCCTCCTCGCTCACCGGAGCTCGCCGGAGCGCCACCGCGCCGCCATGGCCGTGGCCTCCTCTGCCCAGCCGGCCACGGGACCGCCCCGTCCCGGGATCCTAGCCGACCACCGAACCAAACGGGATCTCCCCGTTCGCTGCACCGCCCCGTCCAGTTTCCCGAGAGGTAGTTTTTCCCCATCCCAGATTTTTAACATCATGCATGCATGTTTGGGTGGCTGTAACTTTGTGCATGTTTGTCCTATGATGATGATTTATATATGAAAAATGATCTACTCTTCGTGCTCTACATGATGGTTGCTGTTGCATTCATGTTAGGATCCATCTACATGTCATAATCTCTATTGCAAAAGTGCCTCATGATGTTAACTACAGAACCTGTTAATATGTGTCACTTTGTCATTTTTGTGTGATTTAATGCAAATGTCATATGAGCATCTTGTCAACATGAGTTTGGAGCATTTTCATGTCTTCTTGCTGTTAGTATTTATTTCCTGCCATGATAAGCCATGATGTGACTGCCATGAGCTTGTAAACATAAGTCAATGTTGCTATTTTAAGTCAAAACTGTCTGTGTTAAAACTTGCCAACTTTGCTTGATGGTTGCCACTAATCTAGAGCTCATAGGCATATGGTTCCTTCGTGTGATTTGATCTATGTAATGTCTACTTTGATGCCATGCCCTTGGTTGCCATGTAATATTGCTGTAGCATGTCTCTTTGTTGCTCTCAAATTGCCATCATGTTAAATCTGTCCACCTGTCAACAGAATGTTCCATTTTGCAAAAATCATAGTAATTAATCTGTGCATCCTATGACTTTGTGCCAATGGAGTAATTTGAAGATTGCCTTGTCTACTGTGTGGTCATATCAATTTCATAAATAGTAAAATTGCTATGCTTGCTGTTATGTGCGTCCCAAGTCAGCATCATGAGATAACTGTTGCAATCCCAGACTGTCTAGAATCAGCATGTTCATAGTTGCATATTGTATTGATGATTGCCATGAATCTATTGCTCCTATGATTATGCCCATGTTGAATGATTTGAGATCCATGCTATGTAATACCATGACATGCCATTTGATGCCATGTTCTAGCACTGTAGCTTGCTATTTTGGTGCTTGCAATGTGCTATGTTGCTGTTTTGGGCAGATTGTTAATACAACTTGTGTTGATTGTAATAGTTGAACCGTTGCTCCGTTTTGATCATGCCCTATATGAAACTTGCTTAGAATTGTGTGTAGTTTCATATTGTCATGTTGCATTCTAGATTTGAGCATTTGTGGTTGATGTTTGCATTCATTTTGCATTATTGCCATGTTAAACTTGTTTAGCTCATATCTTCTAGGCCGTAGCTCCGAATTAAATGTTCTACTTATGTAACTTGATTAGAAAAATGTGTAGATCATCATGGTGCATGTTAACTTGCTGTTTAACAACTTTAACATTGTTTTTAATTCAGATCAGTACTAATTTTGAAATTTTCATATGGGGACCTTCCGGAATTGTTGTTTGAGTTTTCGGCCTCATTTAAACTTGCCTAGTTGTATGGATTGCTTATGCTTCATCTCTTGCCATGTTCAACAACATTTAATCTTGTCATGCATCATATTTGGTTGTGCATCATGCCATGTTTATGCTTGTGTGTTTACCATGTTGTTTGCTTCTTTTCGGTTGTGCTTCTTCTCGATAGTTCCGGTTTCGTTGCGATTGTGAGGATTCGTTCGACTACGTTGGTTCGTCTTCTTCATGGACTCGATCTTCTCCCGAGCGGGATTTCAGGCAAGATGATCATGACCTTGATATCTTTACTATCTTTGCTTGCTAGTTGTCTCGTTGCTATCGCTATGGCACGCTTCCTACCACATATATGTCAGCCTCCCATATGCCATGATACAACCTCTAACCACCCTTACCCAGCAAACCGTTGTTTGGTGATACGTCTCCAACGTATCTATAATTTATGAAGTATTCATGCCATGTTTATAACAATTCTATATGGTTTTGGTATGATTTGATTAGAACTAACCCGGACTGGCGCTGTTTTCAGCAGAATTGCAATGGTGTTGTTTTTTGTGCAGAAATAAAAGTTCTTGCAATTGGATGAAACTTTTTGGAGATTTTTTATGGAATAAATAAAAAATACTGGTTGACATTGGGGTAATCTACGCATATGGGTGTTGTTTTGGCACTCAACTCGCGGATTCCCGAGGTGACATTGGGGTAATCTATGCATATGGGTTGATGCACGTTTTCATTATCTTTTCTCCGATAGAAACTTTGGGGTGCTCCTTGAAGTTCTTTGTGTTGGATTGAATATTATGAATCTGAAGTTGTTTGATGCATATCGAATAATCAACTCACGGATACTTGTGGTGACATTGGAGTATCTAGGTGACATTAGGGTTGGTTGATGTGTGTCATATAGTGTTATTTTAGTACGAACTCTAGGGCTATTCGTGACACTTATAGGGATGGCTCAATAGATTGATCGGAAAAGATAACTTTGAGGTGGTTTCGTACCCTACAACAATTTCTATCTTATGTTCTCCGTGAATAGGAACTTTGGAGTGATTCTTTATCGCACGTTGAGGGATGGTTATATGATCCAATTATGTTAGCATTGTTGAGAGATTGCACTAGTGAAAGTATGAACCCTAGGCCTTGTTTTTAAGCATTGCAATACCGTTTGTGCTCACTTTTGTTACTTGCTACCTTGCTGTTTTTATATTTTCAGATTACAAAAACCTATATCTACTATCCATACTACACTTTTATCACCATCTCTTCGCCGAACTGGTGCACCTATACAATTTACCATTGTATTGGGTGTGTTGGGGACACAAGAGATTTCTTGTATTTGGTTGCAGGGTTGTTTGAGAGATACCATCTTCAACCTACGCCTCCCACGGATTGATAAACCTTAGGTCACCCACTTGAGGGAAAATTGCTACTGTGCTACAAAACTCTGCGCTTGGAGGCCCAACACGAGTCTACAAGAAGAAGTTGTGTAGTAGACATCAAGCTCTTTTCTGGCGCCGTTGCCGGGGAGGTGAGTGCTTGAATGTATATCTTTAGATCTTGCAATCGAATCTTTTAGTTTCTTGTTTATCACTAGTTTGGTTTTATAAGAAGAAAACTACAAAAAAATGGAATTGAGGTTGCCTCATATTATTCGTCTTTATAATGTCTTCCTTGAAAATGATGGAGCGGAAAATTGTGCTCAATTGATAGAAGAAGAATTCAATAAAATGTTTGGCATAAAATATTTGAATGATGAGCATGATTGCAATGTTGCTAGTATGAATTCTTTGAATATCCATGATGCTAGTGATATGCAAAGCCACAAGCTTGGGGATGCCCCGGAAGGCATCCCCTCTTTTGTCTTCAACACTATCGGTAACCTCACTCGGAGCTATATTTTTATTCGTCACATAATATGAGTTTTGCTTGGAGCATCATTTTCTTTTGTTGAGATTTTCTTGCTGCTATCAATAATCATGTTTTGTATCTTTTAGTTCAATAAAATACCAATTATAGCCTTTACCATGCTCAGTTTGCAAGTTCATGTGTTGCTGTTTGAAAACAGAAAGTTTTCTGTTATGTCCAGAATATTCCTGAATAGTCAGAACATGATAAAAATCTGAAATTTTTACACAGTAAGAATGCATGAGTTCTCTGTCACGTGGTAATTTTTCAGAATTTTTGGTGTTAGGGAATATTAATTATTATTCACTCTTTACAGACTGCTCTGTTTTGGCAGATTGCTGTTATAGTTGCATTGTTTGCATATGTTTGCTAGTTTAATGTTTCTATTTGTGTATAGGAGTATTAAATATGCAGAGGCATTTAGTATGCAATGTTTAATTATAATTTTTGTGATTTGTTACAGTAGAGAATGTTAAGGTTTTGAGTTGATTTATACTAACTTATCTCACGAGTTCTTGTTGAGTTTTGTGTGGATGAAGTTTTTAAGATTTAGGGAAGCCATGATATGAGAGGAATTAAGGAGACACAAGAGCTCAAGCTTGGGGATGCCCAAGGCATCCCAAATTAATATCCCAAGAAGTCTCAAGCATCTAAGCTTGGGGTTGCCCCGGTAGGCATCCCACCTTTCTTCTTCAACAATTATCGATCAGTTTTGGTTGAGCCTAAGTTTTTGCTTCTTCACATGATATGTGCTATTCTTGGAGTGTCCTTTTATTTTCATTTTGTTTGCTGTTTTAAAAAAATTATCAAGATCTGAAATCTTTATTTGGAGAGAGTCTTCACATAGCTACTTAATTGTTTAACTACTCATTGGTCTTCACTTATATCTTCTTGGAGTAGTTTGTCATTCACTCTTGTTCTTCACTTATATCCTGTGAGTAAATTGTTGAAATGAATTGAATATCATAAAGTTGAAATTTATATGCTTCATATGCTTGTCCCATGGGGAGTAGTGACTTCACATACAAGAAGTATAAGTGGTAAAATTTATTGAAAGTTAACAAACATAGCATTGGTCACTTGAACAATTCATGAAAGAATTTTGAAGGAAGAGAAATTTCACATATAAATATACTATATTGGACATCTTCCATGATTGTGAGCCCCCATTAATTATTTTTAAGCTTGATCAAGTAGTTGACGTTGGACAAGGAAGACAACGTAATTAGTTATGTTTGTTTATATTCACATAGAAGTTATATTGTCATGGATCCTCTAACATGTGGTGCTTGCTTAGGATCTTTTGCTAGCCAAAAATTCGTACTAAGTAGAAATACTACTTGTGCATCCAAAAACCCTTAAACCCAGTTTCTTCCCATGAGTGTCCACCATATCTACCTATGGATTGAATAAGATCCTTCAAGTAAGTTGTCATCGGTGCAAAAAGCAATAAAAATTGCTCCTAAAATATGTATGATCCTTTATTGCAAGGGAAAATAAGCATTGTACGAACTTGTGATGGTTCAGCTGCAAGTTCGACCGAAGTCCATACATTTTATTGTAGAGACTTCCGTATCAGTCGCAGTAGGAAACTCTGGAATTACTTCCAAGGTTCCTTTCCTTTGATCTGATGACGAAGATACTGTTATCTCGTCGAGTTGCACTGTTCTCCCACTCACCTTTTTGCAAGAACCATTCTCTTTAAAAGTATACCATTCTTGGTGGCAAACCTTTTTGCCTCGGTATAGTGGTGGAGGAATTCCCAATTACTTCGGATAACCTACAAAGTAGTACTTGTCTGATTTGGAATAGGTTTGTATATATTTTACACAAGCCCCATATTCCAAATGTTAAGAAAAGACAAAGCATGGTTTGGCATACCATACCATGGCATCATTTCAACAGACCTGATGGTGCTCTTTTCAGTGTAAAAGCCGCAGTCTCTAAAGCATTACTTTTAAAAGGGATAATGGCAAATTGATTTATGTCATCTTTGATCTTACCATGTCATAAATGGTTTGATTTACATCTTCACGGATATTCCACTCACAGTGGTGCTCCGTGAGGTGTAAGTTATGAAACTCTTTTCACAACTCATCAGACATTCGCTAAACTTGTAACTCAAAATATTCCTTTCCGCAATAAAATTGCAGAAACATAATTTTCTTGTTACAATAATTTCTACTTCATATTGAAAACCTTATGAATGATTTCAAAAGATCCAGACTTACGTCTCATCAAGTAAATATCCATACATCTACTTGAGTCATTTCTGAAGATAGATAAATCCACTGCTAGCAACAACATTTATCGGACTACATACATCAAAATGTATGATCACCAATAAGTTCGTTGCTCGTTCCTTATGGCCTGTGAATGGTATTTCGGTCACTTCACTTTTCGGAGGAAAATTGCAAGTGTCAGATGATTCATAATCAAACGACTTCAAAATCCATCATTATGGAATTTCTCCATGCGGGTCTCTCCAATGTGACCAAATGCAGTGCCACACATGTGTGGTATTCTCTTAGTCTTGCGACATTTAGCGTCAATGTTATGGATGTATCATATTACCATCAATATTCATAACATACGCCCCATCCACGATGGAAGCATGGCCCTTATGTTATTCATGATTCCGAACAACAATTGTTCTTTCATGAACAACACTCTTGCAACAAACATTATGCAAAAGGGCTAGAGTGTATAAAACTCTAAAATGATTTATGAAAGTAAATACAGAGGTAATGTATTATTATCAATATTCATAACATACATCTCATTCATAATGAAAGTATGGCCCTTATGTTATTCATAACACCGAACATCAAAAGTTCTCTTATGAACAACCTTCTTGCAAGATACCTTATGAAATGGGCTAGAGTGTGTAAAACTCTAAAATGAATTATGAAAATAAATACAAACGGTAATACACCGATGGAAGGTATAGTAACTTTTACTGTATTCCCAGCGCGTATCTGAACCTCACTCCGGCCAGTCTTTTAGGCCGTAGTAGTTCTTGCATCGAATTGCAACGGAAAGCAATCGAGCGGGTATCTCTGTGATCAACTCACAATACCCAAGAATTAGTGACTAACAGTTTAATCACAATTCCCAAGAACTATTTCTTTGACCAGCCTTCCATACATCAATAACTTGTATGACTTTCATACATGAGCTGGACATTCCAATCTTCTTTCTTTTTGCCTTTATACTTCTAACAGTTTAACTTTTAGTATTTCTCCTACTCTCAGAAGAAACACTCAACTTAAGAGTGGCATTAGCCCCAGACTTCCTAGGTGTGTTAGTCACACTAACATCCTTTGGAAATTTCCTTTCTCTTTAAGTTGTTTGTTTTATTCACCTTCATCATATGATAGGCGTTCTTCTGGATCCCTATCGTATTAGTCAAATGCATAGTAAACACTTTTACTAATAGTTCACAAAACAAACATTGCTTTGGATATCACATATCTTTTAGCTTTTGTTTGTATCTGAAAATGATTTTCAGTTCCATGAATATCACATAGCTATCCCAAACTTTTGAAGTTCGGGTCTCATGGAAGCAAACATATTGTACTTGACCGTAACGGAATTCTAGCTTTTGGATCGAAGGACGAGAGTCACATCATCCATAGCATTAGCGGGAGAAAACCGAAAGCATGCGATAGGACAAAGTCCTTCTCGGCACTCTTGAGGACAATCCTCACATTACGTTACCAACCGTAAAGTTTTAACCAGATATTTAACAGCTTATTTAATTTTAACAGGGAAGGTGGAAACGCGAGCCATTATTCTACAACTAATATGCAAATTTCACTTAGACAAGGTTCATAATTAATTGCACTAAGAATTAAAAGAATTAATTATAAAGTGCGCTCCCACTCAAATCAATATCTCTCATAATTGATTGTGAGTGATACAAGACCCGTATTTCAATTGTTCCCCATTGGTGTAACACCACTGATGACAAAAATTTCAATCGGTAGGCCAACTTGCCAATCACATCTCTATGTGATTCTTGTTCATCTTTCGATGGGCGTGTTCCGAGCTCATGACGGTCATGCCTGAACGTCAAGACAACCAAGTGATCTCGCTGCGAGGTCTCAACTCACCTGCCTCACACTTCTCTAATCGTTCGTACCCGTGTGACACGGCGCACCCCGAAAAGATAGGTGCCGTGACGGTGCTACACTTGGGTGAACACTAACTACTTGATATTTTTGTGAGAGATCACCCTAATAAAAGCGACTACCATGCAATCAAAAAGGGTGCATCATAAGGGATAAACATCTCAAGCAATTCATAATAGCATGATATGGTATAGCCCTTTTTGACAGAGAAGTCTTTACTTCTTCGTCTTCGGCATTCGCGTCGGTGTTCACCTTCGCAAAGTTTGCCACCACCTTGTCGATGCACCAGATAATATTGTTATCTCTATAGCTAATAAAATAAGTGCATTACTTAAGGTTGACATCCAGGTCATTAAAGTGACAATCATATGGCTCCAGCCATCATGCCGAATCATGACACGCAGGTCATGTTAATTTTACATCATATAGTCATCTCATACATAATCAAATTATTATGAGCACTGCTATACCACATCATATACACATCTCTATGTCATCCTGGAAAACCAAGTTAGACGCCTCTAATCGGTTCATACAAAATTTCATTTTACGTGGCTTCTAAGGTTTCGAAGCAAACCGAAGCTACCAATGTCCATCATCAAGTATGATTATTCAAGTCGCTAGATTAACTTTGCGGGGTGTATGAGACACGAGATAATAAAATCTCGAGCCCCATACTGAACTTCGTCATACACATGACCCCCGTGTAGATCATATCTGCATTGCCCTTTTGTCTGCGAAATTTCATCTTTCTCTCTAACTATGGTGGAATTCAACGAACTGTTAGCACTTCGTTGATCAATCAGGATCGCGGATTGCCAGAACTTTGAAACTCCACCATGCTGTTATCAAGATCATAAATATGCAAATTCTAGGGAAGCAATAAGAACATCAGGTAACAGATTTCATCTGCTACCCGCACAAATAATTATCAGCAGTAGAACTCATCTACTACAAATTATATTGTGCAACACCCATACATCTCTATGTATTCTAGATCGTAACCTGCATCTATGCATAGCACGGCTCTTGATGCCACCATAGGGGAACGCAGCAGAAAAAAAAAATTCTGACCTACGCACCAGCCCAGGACCACTATGGAGACTGCATACAAGGTTTGATCTTTTCGTTACCGACTCGTAGCGCAGCGGAAGTAGAGTCAATGACGATCGTTGGTGCAGATGCCCGCAGCCAGGATTTACAACCTCCCAACTGCGAGGATGTACTCCCTCGACTGCCCCTCGGACAGCCCTTCGGGAGGCGGTCGGACAGTCCCTCGGACAGTGTCACGGACAGCTCTCCGGGAGGTCCTTCGAAACTCGGACGGTCACTCGGACAGCCCTTCGGGAGGACCCTCGAAACTCGGACGGTCACTCGGACAGCCCTTCGGGAGGCACTCTCGAACTAAGACCAAAACTACAATCTCTCTACAGAGTTGCACACATACGGTGTCATCTATCCGGCAGGGCTTTGCCGTCCAGAACTAGTTCCCACCGGAACCCAGACAGCCTTTCGGCTCTACGAAACTATTTCACGGGGAGGGAGAGAGAAGGCCAGATCATGCATGGCTTGTGTATGTTGAGAAAGAGTGAGTGTGGAGAGCTCCTCTCCACCTCCTTTTATAGGAAATCCCAAGGGGTAGGGTGCCATTCCAAAAACCCAAAATGCCCATGAATGGAGTCCTCCACAAGGGCATAAAGGGGAAGTAATGGAGCAAGTGGGGCTCCATGGAGGAGCCCCTCATGTTGCCGGCCACCCCTCATGGGGGCCCCCCCAAGGGGGGTTTCTTAGCCCCCAAGTCCTTCTAGAAGCCTTTTGGTAAAAGCCCTAAAAGGTGGCTTTCCATAAAGTAACCAAAAAGCACTTTCACTATTCACGGAAACATTTTTCCGCGACCGTTAAATCCGAAAATATTTCTGTGGGTCCTAGAACAATTCTAGTACCCACTAAAATGATTTCGGACGCGTTCTGAAACAATTCCGGATTAGTGATTTTCATCTGCGAAAAGCAAACAAAGCGGTTCCGGCAGCTCCGGAACATTTCCGGGTTTTTTCTCCGAAAAATCCCAGAAGTTCCCAGAACAATTCTAGCACCCTCCAAGAATTTCCAGGCGTGCACCGAAACCAATTTGACTTAATGGTATACCCTGAAACAACTTTTCAGTTTTACCGAAACTATTCCGGTGTTCTCTCTCCGGAACTTTTCCGTTGTCTCCGAAACTTTTCCGGTGACTTTCTCTCAGATTCCCTGTCTAGTATTCACCAGATAGATGACCCTTAAGCGTGACCCTATAGGTTCGGTGAAGTATAGACATGACCGGAACCCTTTCCGATCAATGATCAACATCGGAGCCGTGGACACCCATATTGACCCCTATACCCACACGAATGAATATTCGAGTGAACCTCCAGTTGCCGTGTGGTATTCCTGTTGCTTCGCGATATGTTACAAACACCCGAGGTGAGATTCATCGGCATCCCCGTGGATCAACAACTTGTCCACTATGCCAGTTACCTCGTTACCGGTTTTGTTCTCTTTTCTCGTTCCCGTGTTCCGGCACCCCTGTGATCAAATCACAATGTATCTGGCCAGACGATGTTGGATACCGTAACACCGAGATGCCCCAGAGATACCTCTCCATCATCGGAGGAGCAAATCCCTATCTTGAGCTATCAAGTCCCTTGACACACTTTTCCATGAACCCGTAAGCCGCCGTAATAGCCACCCATTTACGGATGACGTTTAACAAACCCCAAAGTTCATGAAGCAAGCATGAAGAAACTCGACACTCTCATGGTCTAAGGAATTATGCAAACATTAACCTTCTCTGTGTTATTAACCATTAACTTGTGACGAATGTATCTCATAGCATAACATCAATCGGGTCGATTCAACACAAGTGTTCTCCTAACATTGTGCCCTCAAAGTTGCCGGCATAGTCATGCCCATGATCAGGAAAACAGAACCATCATGCAACACTTGAGCTAGTCTCAGAGGCCAGACTAGGAATACATTTTACCGTTTATTATTCCACACGTGCATATGAGTCTTCCTCCGAGCCTCGTGGTTATTGTAGACTCGAGAACCATAGCAGTTATAGCATAGAATATAAACATAATTATGAACAGGGAGATAAACAATAACATTTATTATTGCCTCTAGGGCATATCTCCTACAGATGAAACTTTTTGGAGATTTTTTATGGAATAAATAAAAAATACTGGAACCAAGACCCACTAGAGGGAGGCCACCTAGTGCCCACGAGGCACCAGGGCGTGCCACCCCCCCAGGCGCGCCCTGGTACCTCGTGGGGCCCACGTGGCTCTGTTTGACCTGATTCCAATGCTCAAAAATCCTATAAATAGAGAAACCCCCAGAAATAACCCATGAACTTCGACTGCGCTGCCGCAAGCCTCTGTACCTCCATGATCTCATCTACAGCCCTTTTTCGGCACCCTGTCGGAGGGGGGAATCATCACCGGAGGCCTTCTTCATCATCCCGGCGGTCTCCATGACGAGGAGGGAGTAGTTCACCCTCAGGGCTGAGGGTTTGTACCAGTAGCTATGTGTTTGATCTCTCTCTCTCTCTCGTGTTCTTGATTTGGCACGATCTTGATGTATCGCGAGCTTTGTTAATATAGGTGGATCATATGGTGTTTCTTCCCTCTCTATCATTGTTGTGATGAATCGAATCTTTTCCCTTTGAGGTTTCATTATTGTTGGATTGAATATTTCAGATTTGAGAACACTTGATGTATGTCTTGCATATGAATACCCGTGGTGACAATGGGGTATTATATTGATTCACTTGATATATGTTTTGGCACTCAACTCACGGATTCCCAAGGTGACATTGGGGTAATCTATGCATATGGGTTGATGCACGTTTTCATTATCTTTTCTCCGATAGAAACTTTGTGGTGCTCCTTGAAGTTCTTTGTGTTGGATTGAATATTATGAATCTGAAGTTGTTTGATGCATATCGAATAATCAACTCACGGATACTTGTGGTGACATTGGAGTATCTAGGTGACATTAGGGTTGGTTGATGTGTTTCATATGGTGTTATTTTAGTACGAACTCTAGGGCTATTTGTGACACTTATAGGAATGGCTCAATAGATTGATCAGAAAAGATAACTTTGAGGTGGTTTCGTACCCTACAACAATTTCTATCTTATGTTCTTCGCGAATAGGAACTTTGGAGTGATTCTTTATCACACGTTGAGGGATGGTTATATGATCCAATTATGTTAGCATTGTTGAGAGATTGCACTCGTGAAAGTATGAACCCTAGGCCTTGTTTTTAAGCATTGCAATACCGTTGGTACTCACTTTTGTTACTTGCTACCTTGCTGTTTTTATATTTTCAGATTACAAAAACCTATATCTACTATCCATACTACACTTTTATCACCATCTCTTCGCCGAACTAGTGCACCTTTACAATTTACCATTGTATTGGGTGTGTTGGGGACACAAGAGATTTCTTGTATTTGGTTGCAGGGTTGTTTGAGAGATACCATCTTCAACCTACGCCTCCCACGGATTGATAAACCTTAGGTCATCCACTTGAGGTAAAATTGCTACTGTCCTACAAAACTCTGCACTTGGAGGCCCAACACGAGTCTACAAGAATAAGTTGTGTAGTAGACATCATTTGGCTATGTTACCGCTTTGCTCAACCCCTTTCTTATAGCGTTGCTAATTGCAGGTGCAGTTGCAGGTTGTTCCATGTTGGGACATGGATATCATGGGATATCACAATATCTCTTATTCAATTAATGCATCTATATACTTGGTTTTGGGTGGAAGGCTCGGCCTTTTGCCTGGTGTTTTGTTCCACTCATGCCGCCCTAGTTTCCGTAATACCGGTGTTATGATCCTTGTTTAGCGTTCCTAACATGCTCAGGGGAATGGGACCCTCTTGACAGTTCGCTTTGAATAACCGCTTCCAGCAAGGCCCAACTTTGGTTTTAACAATTGCCAACATAATAATACTGAATTGAATAATTAATTTGCATAGGGAGTTAGCGCTAGCCGAGGATTCTTAATTCAACAGAATACAGGTGGGCCAGTGCTGATGGTGTTGGTCCAAAACTAGAGCACTGTGCGGGGCCGCCCCTAGGCAACTTGGGGTCTTTTGGCACCTGTACGCGTAGCTTATCCAGTCGTGGCCTGAGACGAGATACGCGCGGCTACTATCAGGGTGTCGGTACGCCGGGAGGTCTTGCTGGACTTGCGTTACCATTGTCGAAATGTCTTGTGCACTGGGATTCTGAGGATACTTCGGGCTGACTCGAGGTTGATCGGGTTTTCTTGAGGTTGAGGTCTTCCACCGCAGCTTGTGTTGGTTTGTGATGGACCAGGTTGGAACACCCATGCAGGGTTAAATCTTACGCGAAGCCGTGCCCGCGGTTATGTGGCGACTTGGATATTTATAACCTCTGGTTGTAGAGAACTTGACACTAATTCTAATTAAAATACACCAACCGCGTGCGTAACCGTGATCGTCTCTTTTCGAGGGAGTTCGGGAAGAGAACACGGTGGGGTTATGTTTGACTCGTAAGTAGGTGTTCAGGATCACTTCTTGATCATTATTAGTTTGCGACCGTTATGCGTAGTTTACTCTTCTTATTCTTGTAATCGTAAGTTAGCCACCATATAATGCTTAGTGCTTGCTGCAACCTCACCACCTTACCCTTCCATACCCATTAAGCTTTGATAGTCTTGCTACCCATGGTTATGGGATTGTTGAGTCCTCGTGGCTCACAGATTACTACAACAACAGATGCAGGTACAGGTAATGTGATGATTTGACGTGAGAGCGATGCATGTTTGCTTTTGGAGTTCTTCTTTTGCTTCTTCTTCTTCGTCGATCTTGGGGTAGGTTCCTGATCGACAGCCTGGGCTAGCAGGGTGGATGTCGTTCGTGCTTTTCATTTGTGTTTCATCCATAGTCGGATTCTGCTCTTCTATATGGTGTTTGCTATGTATCGATGTATTCCTGTGATGACTGTATGTATTTGTATGTATCCCCATATATTATGTACATGGTACGATTTAATGATATCCACCTTGCAACCGTCTTCGATATGCGCTTCTATCCCTGGTGGGGCCTCCGAGTCCCTCGAGGATAGGATCGCATATTGGGCGTGACAGTTGTTTCCAAGACTTTTTGTCTGCGTGTCTGTATTTCATTGAGTCAAGAATGTTGACGGAACTCGTGTACTTGTTCAACACATAGACCGTGTGGTGATAAGCTGTGTTATGAGGAATCATAATCTGCGGTGCTGGACACAGAGAGATTTGAAGATCATGGTTGTTGGTAAAATTAAATCTCACGTAAATGTGCATGCTTAAGGAGAATAAATTATGTGTGTATACTTCTATTCAGTATTAATTCTTAACTTACCAGCTTTTTCTCTAGAAGTTCTTTCCCTCTTACAAGGGGTTCAAACTCTTTCAATGCTTCTTCCTCATTGAATTCTTGTAGTTCTCCTTCGAAAAGACTGAGATCGAGCACAAGCTCCAAGATAGAGGGTGTGTACTTTTGTTAAAACATTTCATCAGAGTAATGATGCAAGTGTTTTTGTGGACGTGTACTTTCATACATTTGCAAATTCTGAAGCGAGTAAGGCTTTATCGCTTGTGTTGTATTGTTGCTGCTGTGTCCATTCTTCGAACAATGCATTTGTCATTGAGCCCTCCATTTCTGCATCTCCTTTTCGTAGTTGTTGATTTAAGTTTTTCCCGGTAATCAAATCCTCTCGCTTTGAGCTCTTATACACGTTTAGACTGCAAGCAAAAAAGGTTTACACAAAAATAGAGTCACTTGTTAGGTTGTTTTAAAGAGGAGCCGCACTTGTCTGATTTATCTTTTAAGATGAGAAAGTACTTACTGTCCGCAATCTTCCTATCCTTCTTCACTCATTAGATATTCATAAAGTGCTATTGTCTTGTCCATATAAATGAAATCTCCTGGCACAAATGTTGGAATGCTGACTTTTCCATAGAGTCTGCTCGATGGCTTCAATGGCCTCTTGATCGAGATTATATTTGCTGAGCTGATCTCAGATGATTGAACCATTGAAGGTTCTGGGGAATCTTGCTGCTGGCTTGGCAGGTGGTGCGTTCCTTTTTTGTTGAATTCAGTCTCTTCTGCCTGAATTCTGGCTATTTTGAAATCATCGAACGACAGTACTCCCTGTACAACAACATCATTGTATTGCTTTAGTTCGTCCTCGGTAAGGCTTTGAATAAATTCATCAATTTCTTGATGCTTTTCTGTCATTTTGGGGGCTAATAAGTCCAAAGAGACGGTACTTGAGGTGCCTTGCTGATCGTTTGTGGATCCTGATGCAGCATCTTGTTTCCTCTTCTCAAGTATGTTTGTACTTGCCTAGTCGGTTCGTCGTTCCTTCTGTTATCCTCTTTTAAAGCAGTGCTTGTTTGCTCAAGTTGCTGTGTGCTCAAGATTTTGGTATTGATGTTTTCCTCGTTAGTGATGACCGTTACCTCTTCATGTTCATGTTCTATCTGGTCGTCTGGGGGCGGTCGATCTGGTTCTATTGGTGGATCCTTCCGTTTGTGTTCCCTCTGTAAGTTGTTGTCTTGTTGAACATGCTGCTCTGCGCAAGTTTCTTTGACGATTTCCTGGTTGCTTACATGCATAACTTCTTCGTCTTCACTGCATATATCAATAACTTCTTGCTCTTGAGTGGTTCTTTGAACAGTTTTTTCCTCGGGCTCGGGAGTTGGGGGAAACTCTTCTAGTACGTCACATCTTGTCCGTTGCATTTCTGTGTCTCCGATATCGACTTGATGCTTCAGCATATCTGTTAGAATCAAAAAAATTAAAATTAAAATAATTCTCATTAGTACCTGGTAGGCTGACAAAATTGTGAGGCTTTGTTTCTGAAAATTACTTAAGCAAAATATTTCTTATTTGTTTTAAGAGATACTAACCTGTTGTACATTTGATTAATGATAGTACGGTATTGCCTCTGTGTTGGCTGATTAGTTGATATAGAATTTTTTTACCTCAACTCTGAGACTTGTTCTTCTGTCAAAAGCACTGTTGTTCCATCTTCGAAGTAGTGCTTCATGTTCATGTACATATAGAATGCGTGGTCCATTCTGCATGTAGAAGAATGATTGGTTATAAGACATTGGGGCGGTTTGGGTTAAACTGCCCTAACTTCATGTATTTAGGAATGGAAGTAGTAAATGTTACAGGAAAAAAATAAGAGAAAGGTTGGTAGTGTTTATGTCTCTCCTCCCTGAAGCGGCACCTGCATTTTGACCTTTTTGAAATGGTCGATACTTCTTGGTGAAAGCTGGAGCTCTATGCTTATTTGCTTCCACATCTTCTTCACTCTGCTTGTTACAGTGTTGAAGAATTGTACTGTCCCAGGATATGCAGTTAGAGAGTCAAGGAGTTCGAAGCGCTCTTTTTTCATGTTAACTGTGATGGTGAAGTAGTGACCGATATCTCCATCTTTCTTATACCCACCTATGGAAGCTGGTAGAAAGAACTGCAAAAGGCAAAATAAAAAGAAACCATTTGCAATCCTTCTTAGATTTAGGCATGGTTTGTTGGACATAAAAGAGAACTGTAGAGCCGTAATTGGATTTTCGTATCTGTAACAGGTGATCTGCTTACCATGTCATAATCTTGCAGTTTTTCTCCTTCTTCTATATTGAAATATCTTTTAAGCCTGGCATGTAGTTTATTTCTGATATGTGCTTGGTCTTTATTTTTGAAGCACATTGGATCATTGTCATCGGCTAGCTTTATTGAGTGCTGCTTGTTTTGTCATATGTCAACAAAAAGGAATTTGTCAGTTCACTTGTAGACAAAGTTGATCGATTGATAGACTGATATTCATTGTTGACACGTTTTTGCCGTGATCTTTACTTACAGTGTTGTTTAATGATAGAATCTTTCGCCCTGTGCCCTTGAGTTCATTTCTCAAGATCACTAACATGGGCTCGATGGCTACGCTGGTCACTGGATTTCCGATTTTGAAGCTTTCAGCCACATGAGCTAGATTGACATCTAACTTGTTCGTTGTCAGGAAAAGCTTATCTCTGCAATGCATATTTAGAAAAATATTTTAGTTTACACAGTTTACAGGTAAAAACATTGGAAGAATGTGTTTTGTGGTAGTTACATGAACTTACCCTTTTTGCTTTGTCCATGGCCTGCATATAGCATTGTACAGGTCTTCGATGGCTTTGCTCACGGGATCACTATCTTTGCTCACTTTCTCCTTTGTGCCTGCGATGATTTTAAATTTAATGTAAATAATTTCAAGTGGGAAGATAGTACTTAAGTTTATTTTGTGTTGGCTCTTTTGTTGTTTTGTTTTAAGTTACAGATTGTGAGATAGTACTTAAGTTTCTTTTTTCTTGTCTATTTTGCTGCTAGAAGATACGCCTTGTCCTTTGTCGTTCCTTTCTTGTTCTATTTTCACTTGTGCTTGGATGTGTTGATGTCCCTTTTGGGGTGTACATTTGAATCTGGATTCATCAGTACCCTTCCGTGCAGTTTCTGCTGCATCCTCATTTGAGTCCACTATGCATTGCTGATGGACTTTTCCGTCTTCTTTTTCAGTGTCGCCTTGGTTCACTACCGTGTTTGTCACAGCAACCTCTTTGAGAGGACAATCGCCCTTGTACGTCGGTGCAGGGTTTTCGTGGATGGTGTCTGATTCTTTCTCTGAAATATCATCCCCTTGTTTTTCCAGAACACTCTGAGGGTTTGCTTCATTGCCTGCATCCGTGTACTTGTCTTGTTTAGGTTTCTGCGTTGTCATGGAAAAGCGTAGTTAAAAACAAATAAATTCACAACTTTAATTTGATTGTACTTATCGCCTATGCGCTAGGAAAATAGCGAAACGTCTAGTGCGTCTTTGAGCTATGTGAACATGAAGAGGTATTGTTTTATTGAGATTTGTGGTTGTGTTTGCGGAAGGTAAGCTAAAATTTTATAGAATCATTTTATGCAACTTCACCTCTTTAGTCGTTGTTGCCGCAATCGTCTCTTCCACCTGTTCTTTGTTGAGTGGAGGTTTTTGGGCCTCCTCTTGTTCTTTGTTTTGCTGTTCATCGCCAGTGTCCTCGTTTTTCTGTTGCGGCTGTTCAAACATAGAGGTCGGTAAGTGGTGGTGCATTTGAGCTCAGCTATTTTCTAATTTCATATAAGCAACTTTTGTAAATTTACCTCTTCATTTGTTGTCGCTGCTGCCGTCTCTTGTACTTCTTGTTCGGCGAGTGAATGTTTTTGGACTTTGTCTTTAGTGGCATCGCTGTGTATCGTTTGAAGAACATGTTCCCCTTGTTCATTACCCTCTTCCGGTTGTGTTTGATGGTCTTGAACGTTGGTGTTTTCCTGTGTTTCTTGCCCCTGTTCCAACACAAAAAAGTAATTAGGTGGGTCTGCATTTCTGCCTATGAAGTTATTTTTTAATATGTTATAGAAACAGGTTTTGTAAGACCCCTTTCTCTCCAGTGGCAGGACTGTGTACTGCCGGAAAGATGTCTTCTCCTTGTTTCCTGCTGTCCTCTTGTTTTGTGCGTTGACTTTCTATGCCAGTGCTTTCGTTTGTTTCTTTTTTCTGTTCAGGAAAAAATGTAAATAAAGAATGGACTTCATTTGTGTATGTGTAACAATATTATTTTTATGTTACTAAAACAGGTTATGTAACTTCACTTCTTCAGCCGTTGACGCTGGTGGGATGTCTTCTATTTCGTGTTCGTCAGCTGAAGGTTGCTCTTTAGTTGGAGCACTAACTAATATTGGAATGACAACTTGTCTCTCTTTTTGGGCTTCCTCTGGTTGTGCTCCTTGTTGTTCTTTGAGATCAGTGTTCTCGTTTGTTTCCTGCATCTGTTCAGAGAAAAGGGTGACTCATTTCCTATATTTCTTGTGGCAGGGTGTACTAGCTAGTTCTTCCCTTATAAATCTTTGAAAAAGGTTGTTGTTGAATTTTACCTTTGTGTCGGTGGTTGCGATATTCGTGTCTGTGTTCTCTGTTTCTCTGTCAGGTATATCAGTCTCTAGTCTGTAATCAATTTGGATGTCCAAGGCTTTCTCCTGTGCATTGATCATCTGCAATGTTGTGGCAGTGGAAAGCTCTTATACACCAACTTTCTTTTCAGCGTCGCTTTCATGCGTCTGAGATTCATCGTGGGATTCAGGTTTTGCCACGGGTCGCCTGTTGTTTTTGGTGTGCTTGTAAGACCTGAAGATGGAACATGATGAGTTTGCGGTGCATTTTCTCCGCTCATGATGGTTTCCGGTATGGATCGTAGTGGGTTGCGGAAGTTTACCTCCTCTTCGTTGTTTTCTTCTTGTTTATCTTGTGTGATGTTGAGAGTCGACTGTGGGTCATCTTGTGCTTCGTTGGCAGGACTGCTTAGTTGATTGTTGTCCATCTGAGTCTATAATTCGTTGCAGGTTTGTCAGTCAACTTAGAGCCGTATCCTGTTTATAAAGAAAAAGGGATGTTTATACTTACGTGTTTTTGGGGTCATGCTTGAGGGAGTGTTATCTATCGTGAGGTTGCTTGATTTGTTGCTTGCATCCTCATGCTTGGTGTTGTTGACATCATCCTGCTGTTGGCGTTCATCTTGGGCTGCTGTGCTGTTGCCATGTGTCTGGGAGTATGAAACACAAATTTTTTTAGTTCAAGTATGAAAACTGGGGTTTAGAGTCAAACGACATTGTGTATTGTAATTATTTACCTGTTTTTCTTGTTCTTGCTCTGCATATTTTATTTCTGCTGCTACTTTTCTTCCTTGGCTTTGCTGTTCTTCAAAGCTTGTGTTAGTTGGTATGTACTTCTCCTTCTGCTTCTTTTGTACCTGTTTCTGCTCCTTTGTCTCTGCCTTGTTAATTCTCGCGTTCTGTGTCCTTGTCCTTGTTCTTCTCTTCTCTTGGTTTTCTTCTGTCGTCTTTCTTTTTCGCGTTTGTCCTGCTTCTGTTGTGGCTACAACTTCTTTTGTGCGGTTGTCATCCACTAGTGTAGTCGTGGCTCCTGCGTCTACTTGTTCTACCACCTTCATGGTCCCCTCATTTGTTTTGATCTTTCTTGCCTTGGAAATCATGTTCTGAAAGTCTTTGTGTCGTTTGAAAGCTTTCATCAGGGATTTTGTTTGCTGGACCAGTGATTCCCTGGCTTGTTGATCGAAATTTTCCTCTTCATCAGTGCATTGGTGTTCAGCCCTGCTGGTTATCGTGGGTAATAGTGTTGCTTCGTTAAGCACACTTTCCAACATTTCATTGATCCTTTCGAATCCTTCTTCTGATCCTTTGCTTGTGCTTGTGTGAAGTTCCCTGCTTCCACTGGTGCTGCCCATTGCTTGACGCCGGACCTTGGGTGGGGGTGGTAGCAGCTTGGTCGTGTGCTCGTGATGTTTTTGATGCTGTGCTGCTATGAGTTGCAATGAAGATGAAGGTGATTCTGTGTTTCTTTCTTTCGTATAGAAGATCCTCTCTTCTGTTCCTTTCCATGTCTGCCATTGTTTCGGTATAATGAAATTTGTTAGGATGGGAATATGTTTTTGCAAGGTACAAGGAATTTATAGACAACAGAGCCATACCTGTATGTTGCCAAATTCATAGTCATCCGGTCGTGCTTTCCCATCCTACTTCATGTCTGCTCTAGCTATTTTTGCTAGGTCGTTCTCCTTGTGATAGTTTGCTCGTGGTAGTGAGGTCTTGTCCATTCTATTAGCAATTTTGCTCATTTCTCTGGTGTTGGGTAGCAGCAGGGAGTCGAGGTACATGATTACTGGTCCCTGTGCCAAACCATTGAGGTGCTTTTGGTTCTTAATTTTCTGATCTATGGTGTGATTTTGCCATTCGATAGCTCCTGCCTTTATCCTTTCGACGATGACCTGGCAGAAATCCATCTGTGCCATATCTTCATAATTCATGTCCTTGACCATTATTGCTTGTTTGCTGAAGATAGGAGCGGTTGTCCCACAGACAACCTTGTGGAAAAGAATGAGGAAAAAGATTTTAACTGCTTTCCTGTTTGCTTCTGGCTCGTCTATTTTGACCAATTCTGCTAGCTTCTCAAGCAGTGTTCCGGCTGAGAAATCCGGAGTTTCTAAGTCAAGATCTAACCTCAGTTCCTTCATTGAAGTCTGGGAAGTCTGTGGCCTTGGTGCAGTCTTCTGTTTGCCGTTTGGGAATTGAAAAACCTTATGGATGCCTTCCTTGGTAATCTTGATTTGCTTGTCTTCATCAGCGTCACCGAAGCTTATTGTCATGTTGTTCGTGTTCAAATTTTGGTAGATGTGTGTTGCAAGTGGTCTGGAGATGGAGCCTGTTATTTGGCAGCGCTCTATGCTGCCAAATCGTGCCGTCCTAACATCTTGTCGGTGACGGTCTTTAAGTAATTTCCACGCATTCTTCACTTGATAGAATGATGCTCCTGCTTTGATTTTACATTTGTCTTCATCGGTTGTTGCCTCTCCTTCATGATCTGTTGGTGCTGCCAATTCTTTTCTGCTTGTCTTTGTCCTCTTTGCACGCTTCCGGTTTGATTTTGGCTGTTACAGAAAAAAAGTGCTTTGTTAGAAAGGATCGTTTGATTTTCAGTGGTGAACAGTGGCAACAAAATTTTGTAGATAAATGTGTTTTTACATCATCGTCGTCGTCCTCTTCGGCATCACTGTCGTGCTCTTCGGCGTCATTGCTGTCTATAGGAATGAAATCACCGTCTTGTTCTGTGTCATTGTCGGCACCATCGGGCTCTGAATCTTTGCTGGCATCATCTTGTTCTTCTTGCAACCGTCGTCGTTTGTTTTCCTTCTTGCTCTCACTTTGTTTCTTGGTGGCCGATGCTGGTGGCGGGAGTACCATTAGAGGCTTTGGCTGTTGCTGCAAAGTACTACTGTCGATGATGAGTTGAGTTTTATCTTTTCGCTTTTGCCTTTTTCCTCCAGGAGTAACAACAGACTTGGTATCTGATTGCCTCTTTATTTTGCTTGTTGATACCTGTTTGCTCTTACTCAGCCTGCTGTAAGTTACCAGTGGTACGGCAGGTGCTTCACTCTGCATGTTTTGTTGTTGCATGCTTTTTTCTGAAGGGTGAGGAGAGATGCTGTCTCTTTCTGCAGTTTCAATATTAATTTCAGACAGTGTCTTTTCAATACCACCGTCTTCGTGCGCTGCATAACGATCAGGTAACAAAAAAGGATATAGTTTCATTCAAGAAAAAAGGGATACAGTTTTAAAAATATATCTTCCAGGATTATACATAAAGAATCTGAAAGTCATAAAAGAGCCTTTTCCTTCCTTTTCTTGGCTTAAAAAGGTAATTAGTCCTTCTCCTGATTGAGTCAATCAGGGATAGAAATTAGGATTAACTATGAGGATTAGTGCTGCTGGGCAAGTGAATGTATTCTGTCCTATGTACTTCTAATAAGTTTAGTGAAGTTAGGGCGAAGGCCTTTTTTGGGAGGCAAAATACACACTGAAAATGATATCCCATAATGGGAGGAATATTATTTAGTAGAGTGGAAGATTTACTGGATAAGATAAAATGTTTTTGAAATAGAAATTTAGATACTGTGTGAACATTTTGAATGTTTTCAAGACTTATAAAAAAACAAACAGGTAGTTTTAATTGCAGAATAGAATATAATTTTTTATGCTTTTGTTAAGGAGGACAGTTAACTTATTTATGTCGCTATATAGTTTTTGTTAGATGGACAGTGGACACTTTGCTTAAACCTTTGACAGGACCTTGCTGGATGGCAGGCTCTTCCTCAGGCTTCCTGTTTTCCTTTACACCAGTCATTGTTGCATTAAAAATGGCCAGGTGTTAGAAGCATAGTTTTATCTCAAAGCAAAGAGGACATACATCGCGTGAAAAATAAATGTATGGTTAGTGAGGCACAGTTTGTTTCACCACAGAAGCACAGGTGCACCTATTCCTGGAGCACGGTTTTTAATATGAGAGGCACTTAATTTGAAACAGATACAATCAAGGGGCAGGGAAAATCTTGTGTAATTATCACGTTTGATATCTCAGGATGCTCCCAGGGTTTGAATCTACAATGGTGTCCTTGTTAGTGATGGCAGGTACATTTTAAGCAGTATCCTCCGACCAAGATAATTACGCGGGGAGGAGTAGCATTTCTATTTCACTCTTGTCCACGCTATTCCTATTTGTTAGGGAAGTTGAAGCAGGCTATTCGATAACTGAGTTGTTGCGGCGGCTAGGGTTTCTGTCTGTGAAAGGGGGGAAATCACTACGAGCAACCTTATGGATTGGAATGAAGTGGATGAATTGTTACCTTCGGTTGCGTGTGTGGGGTTTCTCGCATCCATCGGCTGATTTTGTCGTTGCTCTTTTTTGTTGCGATCTCCGCTGCCGGTCTTGAGAGCGCAGGTCGTCGATGTTAGTCGCCGCCGCCGGGAGGGGATTTTGGTGCTGTCGCGGGCACCTTTTGACGGTCTGTATCTCGAAGTGGACGGCGGTTGACGAAGCGCGGTGGCAGTTGTCCGGTGAGGCGAACTCGATTTCGAATTTGGGTTGGTGTGCGGGTTTGGAGGAGGGGGCAGAATGAAAGAGGAGAGCGTGCGGGAGTGGCGAAGGTTTGAAGATTTTTCGTGGACAGGGGTAGCAAGAGAGTAGTAGAGCGAGGGAGAGTTGGAAATGATCGAACTGTCTCCAATCTTCTACCGCCCGTTTGGGCATCAAGATTGGTGCGGCCTTGCTAGGCTTGTTTCGTTTGCTTGCTTCTTACTAAACAGTCAGTTTGCAGTGGGACGCTAGCATTTTTTGATTTTAGTGTAGTGACACAACTAAAAAAGAAGCACGTGATAGGCCCGGGCGAGAAGCATCTCGAGGCACAGGTGCGCAACACCTAGTCATCCGCGAAGCGCGAGAGGCATGGTGTGGAGTCTCTAGAGACATGGGCGTGCGAGCTCCAGAAGCAAGGGACTGAAGCCTCCACATGCACCAGAGCCATGGGTCCGAATACTCAGTTAGAGAGGCACGGTTGTACATAGGCCAGTGGCACAGTCGTGTAGCTTGCTGCGCCCGGCAGCACACGGCTGTGGCTCCTGTAGGCACCAAGAGGCACGGGGGATGAACATCTGGAGTCACGTGTGTGCAGCACCTAGAGTCATGATGAGGAGCCTCCAGAGGCAAGGCCGTGTGACCTCCAAAAGCACGGGAGCGAAGCCTCTACAGGCACGGACGTGGGGCTGCTATAGGCATGGGTATGAATCCTCTGCATGCACAGGTGTGAAGTCTCTAGAGCCACGGGTGTGTGGCACCCGAGGCATGGGTCCGAATACTCAGTTAGAGATGCACGGTTGTACATAGGCCAGTGGCACAGCCGTGTAGCTTGCTGCGCCCGGCAGCACACAGCTGTGGCTCCTGTAGGCACCAAGAGGCACGGGGGATCAGCATCTGGAGTCACGTGTGTGCAGCACCTAGAGTCACGGTGAGGAGCCTCCAGAGGCATGACCGTGTGACCTCCAGAAGCACGGGAGTGAAGCCTCTACAGGGACGGATGTGGGGCTGCTGTAGGCATGGGTATGAATCCTCTGCATGCACAGGTGTGAAGTCTCTAGAGCCACGGGCATGTGGCACTAGAGGCATGGGTCTGAATACTCAGTTAGAGAGGCACGGTTGTACATAGGCCAGTGGCACATCCGTGTAGCTTGCTGCGCCCGACAGCACACGGCTGTGGCTCCTATAGGCACCAAGCGGCACGGGGGATCAGCATCTGGAGTCACGTGTGTGCAGCACCTAGAGTCACGGTGAGGAGCCTCTAGAGGCATGGCCGTTGTGGCACCCCGGCTCAGAGAACCGGTTTACCCAGTGTTTCCAACCCAGAGATCATATCTTCTGGAAACACACAACAACTTGGAATAGAACATAACTGATTTTTATTAATATCATACGAGTACAAGCTTGGGAAATTACATCAGGTAGTGAGGCCAGAAGCACTACACGTGCTATGACAATATCTACATTATTTATGGAACATCAAGGGCCTCAGCACTACTGGGTGATTCTACGGCGTAGCGGAACATCATGCGGGAAACTCCATCCCATAGGGACACTTCTGGGACACGGCCTAGTTAGCCTAGCACGAACCGTCGGGACCTCCATCCTCGGCTTCTCCTGCATCTGGCATGATACGCCAGATGAGTACTTGGAATGTACTCGCAAGTTCACATCAACCACAACAATGCAGCAAACAACAGCATGGCGATGAACATGTTAAGTACTTAAGTTGCTTACTTACGGTTACCGAATATCAACTTACTCTCTTCTGGGTTGTACCACAACCCTCGGAATACTCGTGATCCACTGAGCACTTCCGAACATAAGACAAGTTCTTCCATCATTATTATCATTACGGTTGACCACTCAGTGTGACCTAGTGTGGACTGTGTCCAATACCGTGGACGCGACTATTCGAATAGATTCTTACACTCTGTAGAGGTTGCGCACTTTTCCCACACCATGGAGCTCCTTGTCCCGTACCTCGGTACACTTCCCTTCTGGGTGGACTGGTGCTGCTCCAACGAAACTTGCCTAACCCGTGACTCCTCCACCGTACCACCGACAATCATCCTCCCCCGGAGTCATGCCCTGGGTGGCCTCTGTGTCACCCCGTGACACCTGCCACCGTCGTGGCCAACTAAACTGTCCCAAACGGGGACGCCGGCAAATAACTCAACTGGCTCACAGGATTATCGTCGCCTACCTGATCAGGGTAGCACGCACGCATAACCCTCCCTCTTTGGTGGTACCGATGAAAGAGCACGCGGCCAGACCAAGTCAAGGCCGTCCCATTCCGGCAGATGTGGCTGCACAGGTAAGTCTGGGTCGGTGGCACTTGATCAACCATTAAGCTTAGTTTTAATACTCACATGACAAGCAAGGTTGTTTATCATGATTAACTTAATATGGCAGTAGCTATGCAACAATATATAATTTACTATGAATTATCACATATTAAAATAATGCAAATAATCCAATTAATTAAACCAATACTATTGAAATGCTTCATGTAATGGATGATGTGGCTTGCCTTGCTCTGTTGGGTTGTCCACAAACTCCTGGTCTTCAAAACCAAAATGATTCCCTTCTGAAAATATTTTAAAATAGCAAAAGGAAAATGTCACATAACACATTTCTGTGCACCAGAAATTCTGTACATGCGAGAAAAATACCAAAATTTACCAGAAAATAGAGGGGCTCAAGACAAAACCAATGAAAAAGAATCAATTGATTTGGACTTGTGGATAAAAAGTTATGGACAGTCAAAGTTTTTGGTCAAAGTTGATTTTAAACAGAAATTAGAAAATTCCACAACGGGCCACGTCGATAGCGTATTTCCCGAATACGCTTCCACTTATGTACCACTTCGGCGCGCGATGGGTCACTGACGAGTGGGCCCCGCTATCAGATTTAAAAAGAAAAAGAGCGGAACAGAAGAAGGGCGGCTCACCGACGGCGATTGCCGGAGATATCGACGACGGCGAGGTCGGGAGATGGCTGGGACGGATCAAGTGTTCGACGACGAGTCTCCCTGTACCAGTAGCTTCCCCGGAGACAGCCTGACGGCGTCGTCCCCTTCCTCTCCGACGGCGGCTGGGTTCGGGGGTCGTCGGTGACGGCGAATCCGGCAGAGCTTCGACTAGGAAAGAGGTCGGGCAGGGCCAGTAGAACTTGCTGAGCTCGTGGGTGGAGTCGGGCGAGACTGGGGTGGAGTGAATCGAGCTATGGCAGAGTGGGGATCGACGGTGGAATGCCAGCGAGCGGCAAGGCCAGAGGGCCTCTCGGCCGTGGCTCGGTGCGCTGGTGGTCAATAGGAGGCGGAGGGAGTGGGGTGAGGAGTTGAGAGAGGCCGGGGAGGCCTATTTATAGGGAGGGGCGGAGCTTCTGGAGTCAGGCGGCGCCGCGGCCATGTCACCGGAGCGAGGACGTCGTGCTGGCTGGCATGGTGTGGGCGACGTGATGGAGGAGGGTAGGAGGAGTAAATGCGCGCAGTGGCGGCACGCGGGGAAGACGACGGCCAGCGAGGCCACAGTGACAGCACGGGCGCCACAGTGGCCGTGTGCGGTGGCGGCCGGCGGGAGCGATTCCGGCGAGGGGAAAGAGTCTAGGGTGGCCAGGTGGACGGAGGGGAGCTCGTCGGTGCAAGGGGACACGGTACGGCGACGCGGTAGTCGGCCTCCGACGAGACCCGTGCCTGCCGGCGCCCAGAGCGCGGTTTTGGCAGGGCTGGCTACGCGGTCACCGCATGCACAGGCACCCACGGCGCGAGCTGGCCTGCCAGGCCGTGTCTGGTGCGTCGTCCTTGCACCCTGGAACCCTCTCGTGCCACTAGTTCGCCCAGAGACTCACTGAGCCGAAGTGTAGCATCAGCAACTGTTTCTGCACAGAAACTTGGGAGGGATCTGGAGAGAAGATGAGTTGGAGATGAAGCCAATGGAGATGTCTGGAGTGATCTACATTGGAAGGACTACAAGCTGGCCAAATTTGAGAAACTTTCATCAAAGTTTGGACATGGTTCATGTACAAATGCCCTACTGGTCCAGAAGCTTGGTGAGGTTGTTGCACTCACATGGGTGATCTTCTAGAGCTGAATTTTGGTGTGTGGGGGTTATTTGGTCATGCCAAGATGCCATAAAAATTTCAAAGCAAATGGACACCTTTAGCTAGTACTTCCTTCACAGAAGTTTGAAATGAGCAGAAACTTGGCAGAATATTTCTGCTGAAAAATTTATATTGGACAAGGAGATGTTTTTGGATATTGTGGCAAGATATGTTCCCTAGTATCTCAGGGAATTATTTGAGAATTTTCTGAGTTGAGGAAATATGGGTTGCTTCACAAAGGACCAGTGCTGTCCAGAAGACAAATGGAATATTCTGGACAAAATTTTATACTGGACCATGAAATGTTTTTGAATATTGTGGGAGTAGATGATGACAAGAAGGTGTGGTATTAATTTGGGATTTTTCTGATCATCAGAACTATAGGTTGCTTCACAACCCATAGTGAAGACAGATTTTCCCAAAGAGGAAAATGAATTATTTTGAAAGAAATGAAATTTAGAATTTGATCCAGAAGGTGTGTGACAAGATTATGGCAAGATATTGAGGGCTTTGGATCACTTAGAGAGAAATTCAAAAGTTTCCCAAGTCCAAAGTCAACTGAAAAGATTCAAAGGCCAACCAATTTGCAAATAAAACTAGAAAAATTTTGAAAAGAAAAAGTTGCCAAAAACCAGGGTGTCACAGCCGTGCGACCTCCAGAAGCACGGGAGTGAAGCCTCTATAGGCACGGACGTGGGGCTTCTGTAGGCATGGGTATGAATCCTGTTCATGCACAGGTGTGAAGTCTCTAGAGCCACGGGCGTGTGGCACCAGAGGCATGGGACCGAATACTCAGTTAGAGAGGCACGGTTGTACATAGGCCAGTGGCACAGCCGTGTAGCATGCTGCGCCCGGCAGCACACGGCTGTGGCTCCTGTAGGCACCAAGAGGCACGGGGGATCAGCATCTGGAGTCACGTGTGTGCAGCACCTAGAGTCACGGTGAGGAGCCTCCAGAGGCATGGCCGTGCGACCTCCAGAAACATGAGAGTGAAGCCTCTACAGGCACAGACGTGGGGCTGCTGTAGGCATGGGTATGAACCCTCTGCATGCACAGGTGTGAAGTCTCTAGAGCCACGGGCGTCTGGCACCAGAGGCATGGGTCCGAATACTTAGTTAGAGAGACACGGTTATACATAGGTGAGTGGCACAGTCATGTAGCTTGATGCATCCTGTAGCACACGGTGCTTCCAGAGGGACGGGTGTGTAGGACCAAGCGGCACATGCCATGAGCATTCGGAGTCACGTGTGTGCAGCTCGTAGAGTCACGGCGCGTGGCACATGAGGCACTGGTGTACAGCCTCCGAAGGCACGGGAGTGAAGCCTCTACAGGCATGGACGTGGGGTTTCTCGAGGCTAGCACTACTGCAGGAATGCCTAGCAGTGGCGGGTGGGAAAAGCCAGCAGTGGCGGGCAAGGCTCCCAGGGGCACCCGCCACCGACCTCCCGCCACTGCTATGAGCACATGTAGAGCCTCATCAGTGGCGAGTGGTGGAGTTTGCTCGCGATTAGTAGAATATTTGCAGTGGCGGGCTGTGTTTACGTGCCCGCCACTACTTATTCTTGTTACAGTGGCGAGCTTGCTGGAGCGCCCGCCACTGAAAGCTTAGGCATGCTAAATAAATTTTTTGCAGCCACGGCAACAATTATGCTGACATGACTGCGTTTTGCAAAAAAACAATTTAAGAAATTCAATATAAACAACACGCATTTTAAGATTATGCATGAATGTTCACACTAAATAATGAGTAGTTTAGTAATTCACCAGTACTTGATTAGCATATGGGTTTTGCTAGGATCGATGCATGGAAGAGTTGAACATTATATACATTACCGTTCAAAGGATCTACTTTGACGGTAACATCTATAGTGTTGCTCATAGAATAAAAACATCGGACGAACTAGATGTGCCCTAGACAGACTCTTATCAAATTGAGTCAAAGGACTCAAAGAGCAAACCTGATAAATCAGATAGACGAGGTATTAAACATCCATCCGTCTGATTCATCTAGCTAGCTTGTTAAGTCTTTTGCCTCATTGTACTATTATTGTAGAGAAGAGTAAGTAACGCTCTGAAGATACGGATGTGAACTCGAATCATCTTCAGAGAGATGACACGCGATCCTCAACCCCATCCCAGAAGGCTCAGTAATTCACTAGTACTACTCGATTAGCATATGGGTTTTGCTAGGATGCATGGAAGAGTTTATCATTATATACATACCGTAAAAAGGATGTACTTTGACGGTAACATCTATAGTGTTGCTCATAAAATAAGAACATCAGATGAAGGCTGTGTACCGTTTTAACAAAATGAGGCAAAGGACTCAAAAAACTAACTTGATGAATCAGATGGACGAGGTATTAAACACTCACCTGATTCACTACTTGTGACGGAACAACTAGCCCTATCTTTCGCAAACACCAAGCAAAGATTTTCCTCCCACACAAACATTGTTCCCATGCGACAGCCGCAAGTTCATATTGTGCCTTTGCCTTCTCATTTGCAGGGAGCAGCTTGTATTATATCTCCTGCCCAAGTGCCTTGTATACTACTGATTTAAAACCAGTAATTCACATAACACTTTGACGGAAGTTATAATACAAGAAACACCCTACAAATTAGAAGCAAGGGCACAATACAAACTTGCCATTGTAACATGAAAACAAGGTTTGTGTGCCAGCAAAACCTTTGTTCGATGTGTACGCAAGATAGAGTCAGTTGCCTTGCCGCAAATAATGGATCCCATGAGCGGTCAATATCCCGTCCGTTTGATTCATCTAACTAGTTTTTTTAAGTTTTCTAACTCATTATATTAGAACGATACTTAGTCCTCACCAAATGTCGTTATTCCTTGAACTCTTCTCTGAGAAGAACACTAACGATCTGAAAATGCAAGTTTAGAAGGAAATATGTGTAGAAATTACCGTATAATATTGGTGGTCCTCTTTAAGTAGTCGCACTTTGGATCCCAATGAGCTCATTCTTGTCGTTCATTTGCTGTGTTCATAGATGTAAGATTAAAAATCAACAGAATAATATTCATGCAATCTCACATTAACAACACTGAGATCACACATTACCAACACTAAAAATGCAGACTCATATGTAAACAAATTAAACATGCTTATTTACCACATAAAGGCATACGGAACTAAGTTCACACAGATCATATAGATAACATAACAAGATGAAATTAAGTTCAGCTCCGTCATAACAACATGAAACTAAGTCCATCATCTCTCCAAACATCTTCTTAATCTCGGCTAGGGCAGTATTCTCAGCTTCCATGGGCGCTGGTATCCTCCGATGCGGTACTACGGTGATTGTGGGACACCGTACCACAGATAGATCTTGTTGCCGCCCGGATGATCCTCCTCAAATTCGTCAAGGAAAAGTAAGAACGACCTCCCAGCTTGCATCTGTAATTTTGTGGCAATGTTCATCCAATTTTGACCATGGAAATACATTCTCCCTCCCGCATTGGTGAGAGTGAGGGTTAAGGGAATGCCATTCTTAAGCAGCGCCATGTCGAACTGAATCGTCCACCTCTTATCCATTGCCAGGTTGGCCACACGCATGAAATCCTCCCTTCCCCAACAAGGGATGCGCTGAGTATGATAAAAAGAAAACATAAATTAGACAATTGTGGTCATCATGAAGGTCGTCCTGAAGGTCGACACATATCTCACTGCAATTAAATGGAACATACCGCCCACTCCATAAAGTCGTCCTGAAGGTCGACACATATCTCACTGCAAGTTAGGTGAACTTTGTAACATGCGGCTAGCCTCCTATCACCACAGAAGGGGCATCCTTCGTTCATTGCCTAAGTTCCTGTAATGGAATAATTATATAAGTTAAAGGATGGACAGAAAAATTTGGCATGACTTATGCTAAAAAAATGAAACATTGAGTGTATGAAATCTCGCGAAATGGAAATTAATCAATGTTTCATGATATTTTCTACACTCTTTTGAAGCCCTGTATTATTGGAGAAATCCAATTAAATGTTCACGCTTCATGCATGAGATGATTATATTTACGAATAAAAAACATTCATGTATCATCATCCATAATTAATTCCTACAGTGACAATAGAATCGGTACGAGGGATTTACCTCTGAAGTACTTGAGCGGGAGGCGGAGGAGGGATTTGTAGCAGCCTCAGAGGTGGAGGAGTCCACTGCCGGTGGTGGTGTCTTGCCCCGGCTACTAGCGGAGGAAGCCATTGCGTGTAGGTGGCAGCGACGGAGGAGAGGCCCGGCGACTAGGGACGGCGGCGGAGGAGTCCCGGTGACGAGGGGGCCGCGGCAGAAGAGGGCCCCGATAGAGGAGGGTCCGACCTAGGGTTCGGCCGGGCCGCAGCGGCGAGAGGCTGGGGGGCGTAGCAGAGGAGGCGTGCGATGACGAGGGCGCGCGCGCGGACGCGGTATAGGAGAACGGCCGCGGCGGCGAGCGTGGCACAGGGGCGGAGGAGGGGCGCGGTGGCGACAAGGCACGGGTTTTGGTGGCGAGAGCGGCGAACAGATTTGAAATTGCGTTTTCGGGGGAAGGGTGGTTTTGGGGGGAGACGGCCGGCGAAAACTGCAACGCAGGTAGTGGAGGGGTCTACCTGTGGCGGGCATGCTTATTTACCCACCACCGCAATATGTTGTCAACAGTGGTCATCGTACCCGGTCAACTTGTGGTGGTCAAAAGAAACTGCCTGCCACTGTCAGGGCACGTAGCTGTGGCGGGCACTAGGGAATGCCCGCCATAGATGAGTTATGCGAAAAAACCATACGAAGAGACCTTACGTGTGGCGGGCGGCGAAAAATGCCCGCCACTGCTTCTGCACAACTTGTGGCGGGCTATCTTTAGTACCCGCCACAACTAACTTTTCAAAGTAGCTGTGGCGGGTGACCCGTCCCACCCGCCACTAATTTGTGATCACCTATAAGCCCTTTCCCAGTAGTGTAGGCATTGGTATGAATCCTCTGTGTGCACAGGTGTAAAGTCTGTAGAGGCACGGGCTTGTGGCACCAGAGGCATGGGTCCGAATACTCATTTATAGAGGCACGTTTTCTTCACAATGTTTTTGTGCCTATTTCAGTTAGAGAAGCACGGTTGTACATAGACTAGTGGCGTAGTCGGGAGATGCACCGTAAGAGGCATGGTTAAGCTTGTAGAGGCACAGAGGAATTACATGAATAAAAGATTTAGTAGGTACATGATCACAATACGAGGCACGGTTAAACCGTTTTGTGAGGTTTGGATGGAATTAGCCTCACTTGCTAATCAAGAAGTTTTAGTTTGCATTGTTGTCGAAGATCTTTCTAATTTCATCACCCATATTAGTGGGTTTCACTTCATTCTATTCGCTGAGTAACAACATGTATAGTGCTTCCGCTCTCCATTGCCCCATTTCATCCTATAAAAAGTTTAGCAAAACAAGAAAAAATATATCTTTGAATTAGTGCATGCAGGTTTATTATATCTAGCAGAAGTAAAATATACTCCAAAGTTTTTATATAGTGCGTCTAGAATAGTTTCAACGAAAACTTACGTCAAAATTATCTATGTCTTCAATGAAGTCCTTGCCATCGTAGAGAAATGCAAACCTTAGAACAGCGAACGGTGATTCACCTTTCTCAACTTTTGGAACACCTTGTACAAAGTGAACGTCCCATTTGCTCTTTTCGTTTTCCATTTGGTTTTTGAATATGATGTTGAAGACTTCTTTAGACCTCGATACCTGCAATTGCATTTAGTTTTGGTTTTAGAGAATAATGCAGTGCAACTCATAAAATGAAATAGTGTTATTTACAACGCTTACCACTTTGTTTTTATGGTTGTGGTATTTATCATGGTCCTTCTCTTTTTTCCTTTGAATGGCCGCCATGTCATCAAGTGCTTTATTTGTTTGATAAGTACGTAGATTTTGTAGTTTTTCTAATGCTTGTTCCTTCTTGAATTCTTTGAGAGTGATTTCTTGAGGATCAATAACGTGTAGTTTCCTCGTATATCTGTCCAACATAAATAGTATGTCCCGGACTTCCTTCTCGAGTGGTATGAATACCTATGTACAAACAAAATTATGTTAGATGAAAGTTTAGTATAAAGGAATCTGTTAAAACACATATTTTGATACCATTTTTGCTGCGGAGAGCTTCTTCTTTTGATGGTCTTTAAGATATATGGGAACCAATTGATGCATCCTATCCTCGAAATTAGTTTTGAAGTTGGAAATAGATGTAGATGTATTCTTTATATCCAGTATATGCTACAGACGATAAATATGAGATAAAGGAGTTAGAAAAAATAAATTGGTATCAATAGATAAAATAGTCGTTGCAAATAGACAAATTCATGTTATGTTTGTGGTTTTTTGAAATTTACCTCCGCGAAGCTTGGGCCTAATATTAGTCTGTGGCTTTGCTTTGAAGCATGTCTGCTTTCCCAGATTTCTGCTATCTCATCGAGCACCCTCTTTTCAATGTGGTCACGTTTGTTCTTCTATGCTGGTCTTGGACCAAATACTGCCTTGAGGCTGGCTCCAGTTAAATACGTGCTTTCGCCGTGTGTACTGATACGTATCCAACGTATCTATAATTTATGAAGTATTCATGCCATATTTATAACAATTCTATATGGTTTTGGTATGATTTGATTAGAACTAACCCGGTCTGACACTGTTTTCAGCAGAACTACTGTGGTGTTGTTTTTTGTGCAGAAATAAAAGTTCTCGGAATTGTACGAAACTTTTTGACGATTTTTTTGGACCAAAAGAGACCCCCAAAGCTTCGTGGAAGGACCAGAAGCCTCACAAGGTGCTCACAAGGCACCATGGTGCGGCCTGGGGGGTCGCGCCGTGCTGCCTTGTGGGGCCCCCCTAGCTCCTTTTTGCGTGATTCCAACGCTGAAAAATCCTATAAATAGAGAAACCCCCAGAAATAAACCTAGAACTTTGACGCCACCGCCGCAAGCCTCTGTACCAAAGAAATACCATCTGGAGCCCTATTCCGGCACCCTGCCGGAGGGGGGAATCATCACCGGAGGCCATCTTCATCATCCCGGCGGTCTCCATGACGAGGAGGGAGTAGTTCACCCTCGAGGCTGAGGGTATGTACCAGTAGCTATGTGTTTGATCTCTCTCACTCTCGTGTTCTTGATTTGGCACGATCTTGATGTACCACGAGCTTTCTTAATATAGTTGGATCATATGGTGTTTCTTCCCTCTCTATCTTCTTGTGATGAATTGAGTCTTTCCCTTTGAGGTTTCGTTATTGTCGGATTGAATATTTCAGATTTGAGAACACTTGATGTATGTCTTGGATATGGATACCCGTGGTGACAATGGGGTATTCTATTGAGTCACGTGATGTATGTTTTGGTGATCAACTCGCGGATTCCCGTGACCTTGGGGTGATCTAGGCATAGGGGTTGGTTGCACGTTTTCATTATCTTTTCTCTGATGAGAAACTTTGGGGTACTCTTTGAAGTTCTTTGTGTGGATTGAATATTATGAATCTGAAGTTGTTTGATGCATATCGAATAATCAACTCACAGATACTTGTGGTGACATTGGAGTATCTAGGTGACATTAGGGTTGGTTGATGCGTATCATATGGTGTTATTTTAGTATGAACTCTAGGGCCATTTGTGACACTTATAGGGATGGCTCAATATATTGATCGGAAAGGATAACTTTGAGGTGGTTTCGTACCCTACAACAATTTCTATATTATGTTCTCCGCTAATAGGAACTTTGGAGTGATTCTTTATCGCACGTTGAGGGATTGTTATATGATCCAATTATGTTAGCATTGTTGAGAGATTGCACTAGTGAAAGTATGAACCCTAGGCCTTGTTTTCAAGCATTGCAATACCGTTTTTGCTCACTTTTGTTACTTGCTACCTTGCTGTTTTTTATTTTCAGATTACAAAAAACCTATATCTACTATCCATACTACACTTGTATCACCATCTCTTCGCCGAACTAGTGAACCTATACAATTTACCATTGTATTGGGTGTTGGGGACACAAGAGATTTCTTGTATTTGATTGCAGGGTTGTTTGAGAGAGACCATTTTCATCCTACGCCTCCCACGGATTGATAAACCTTAGGTCATCCACTTGAGGGAAATTTGCTACTGTCCTACAAAACTCTGCACTTGGAGGCCCAACAACGTCTACAAGAATAAAGTTGCGTAGTAGACATCATGTACGTGTCCGGCTATATATATGTGTTCTGGTGACAGGACAGTAAAAGAAATTTTCCTTGTGAGAGTCAGTGACAAACAAATTGATAAACAAGAATTTTAAAATGTTTTTAGTTTGGTGTGTTCTTTCTCTGACTGTGGCCTCACTCCAACTAATTTGAGTTGCATAAGGAAACAACTCACCTTTTGAATTTGTTCTGCCAGCTCTCACACTTGACTATTTGGTAGAGCTGAGACGCCTTGTCCATGTGTTCAAAAGAGTATTCATGTTCTGGATATTTCATGCTGCTTCCTGCTTCATCCTTGTTTTTTCTCCTTGGTTTTGTCAAAGCAGGTAAAAATTTATAGCTGTTACAATTAAAAGTAATATTCAAGCTTTTGTCATGCCGAAAAGATAGACCAACCATGAGTCGTTGAAAAAAGTAAACAGAAAATAGTTATATTACCTTTCCTGGTCGAAAAAAAGTTTGTAGTTTCTGGATTGAAATCTTTGATTTTTCCTGGAAGTTCATCCCACTTTATTTGGTTGGTGTTACCGAATATGACTATGAATACGTACTCTGGTTTCCATTCGGCATCCACCTTGGTAGGCTGCAGGCATGTCATTGGATGTTTTATTTTTTCATGGTCTCCATGTATATGTTGAATTTTTTTGAAGAAATCAAGTAATTACGCTAATTAAGTAAATTGTTGCGCGTGCTATTTACTTACATGAAAATCCTCTCTGTCTTTGGTCAGAATAATGACGTTCCAGTATTTTACAAATTGGACCATGAAGTGTCCGCATTGCGTACCCTCTTGTTTCGGCGCGCAAACTCTGTAAGGTCTGTCTGCTATCCTGACCCAATTCGGTTCATTGCTGGCTCTTAGTGCTGATTCTCCGTAATGCTTCTTCATCACTACGTACATCCTTTTAATCAGTGATTACATTTTGGTTTTGTCGTTTGGATGCGCAGTTGAGAAAAGTAATCATATTGTATTATCGTCAGAAAAAAGTAAAGCAAGGTTCAAAGGACATACCAGTTCTGTATGATTCCTATGGTGTTCCTTCCAAGTTGTATCGTTTTTGAGTATGTAATTCAATGAGTCAAGTATGTCGATGGTACTCCTGTACTTGTTCAACACATACAGCGTGAAGTGATGAGTCGTGTAATGAGGTATCATGATCTGCGTTGGGTGTGAGAGAGATAGTTGAAAAAGGTCATGGTTGTTGGAAAAATTAAATTTCATGCAATTGTTCAAGCTTAAGGAGAATAAATCATGCGTGCATACTTTTATTGGGTAATAATTCTAAACTTACCATCTTCTTATTTAGAAGGTTTTTTTCCTTTCACAAGGGTTCCAAATGCGTTTAGTGCTTCGACCTCGTCGAATTCTCTTAGGTCTCCTTCTTTAGAATCGAGACCGAGCACCATCTGGAAGAAATAGAGTACGTAGTTTTAGTTAAGAAATTTATCACAGCAATGGTGGATGTGTTTTTGTGTAAGAGGAACTCATACATTTGCGAATTCTGCTTGTAGTACGATTGTGTCACTTCTGTTGAATTGTTGCTATTTTGCCCTTTCTTCCAATAACGCGTTTGCCATCGAGCCCTCCATTTGTGCATCTCCTAGTCGTCCCTGGTCCATCATGGCTTTTCTGGTAATGTTATCTTCTCGCTTTGAGCTTTTATATACGTTTTCTCTGCAAGCAAAAAAGGTTTACGCATAATAGAGTCAGTGGTTAGCTGGTTTTAAGAGTAGCTGCACTTCTCTGTTTCTTGTTTTTGGGAAGAGAGAGAATCTACTTACTTTCCGCATTCTTTCTGTCCTTCTCGGCTCATTAGATATTTATAAAGTGACATGGCCTTGTCCTTATAAATTAAATCTCCTGGCACAAATGTTGGTATGTTGACTTTCTCAAAGACCCTGGTCGATCGCTTCAATGGCCTCTTGATTGAGATTATGTTTGCTGAGCTAATCTCAGATGATTGAATCTTTGAAGGTTTTGGAGAATCTTGCTGCAACTATGCTAGATGCTGTCTGTTTTTCTTGTTACATTCTTGCTGTCGTTGATCATCGATGCCTGTTTTGAAATCATCGAATGCCATTCGTCCGTTTAAAACAAGTTCGTTGTATGTTCTTAGTTCGTCTGGGCTAAGGCCTGCAATTTTTTTATCATTTTCTAGAGCCTTGGTTAGCGTTTCGTGTGATAAGAACGCTAAAGAGACGGTACTTGAGGTACCTTGCTGGTCGTTTCTGGATGCTCTACTTGAGGTGTTGCATCCTGCTGCTTGTGTTCCCAATTTTGTGTTGTCGTTTTTGTTGGTTTTTTTAACAGAGACGGCAGCATCGCGTTTCCTCTTCTCAAGTATCTTTTGTTGTAAAATTGTGACGACCCCAACTTAATCGTGCACTAATGATACACGCAAATGCACACGATCAAGCCTAAGGACTCACGGGAAGATATCACAACACGACTCTAAACACAAATAAAAGTCATACAAGCTTTATATTACCAGCCATGGGCCTCGAGGGCTCGAATACATAAGCTTGAGTCATACAAGCATTAGCGGAAGCATCAGATCCCTCTGTAATGAGCAACAGTGATCCATAATGATTATGCTAAGCCACTGTGATTTGCAATGCTTGATCAAAGTGGATTCATATCTCATTTCAAATTCCACCACTGAATTCAAATCAAATCATAAGTGAAATTTGAAGTTGCTCAAAAATTGCTGCAAAAATGTTCATCATTTAGCAAATATTCCCTAACTAATATTTGTTAAGGAAAACAACATCACATCTAAGCAATGATGGACAGTAGCGATTAAAACAGTGCAAAAACAGCAATTTAAATGCCATTTCATTTATGGAAAATTCAAATGAATTCAAATGGCCTCCAAACTTTTTGTGGCAGTGCAGAATAATGCAATGTAATTTTGTGGACAAGTTTCACATTTTACAAAATGCATTTGGCGGCTCAACTATTTTGCAAATCTTTCTGTAAAAAGAAAAACAGAAAGAAAAATAGAAAAGGCCCTACTCTACTGTGAGCTGGGCCTAAGTGCACAGTGCATCGGCCCAGCCCACCGCGCTCTCTCTCTCCTACTTCCTGCCTGTCTCCTCCCCGTGTCGAACTGGCCGTGGCCGCGTGCGTGCTCGCCGGCCAGCGGGCGACACAGCGACGCCACAATGGCCGCGGAGGGGATAAGACCGACGCTCTCGGCCGCGTCGACATCCCTATCCACTTCTCCCCTCTCTCCCTCGCTCGCTCGCCTCTCTCTCTCTCTCTCAACCGAGCGCAACCGCCGCCACCCGTCGTCGATCCCGCGGCCACCGTCGTCGCTGTGCCGCGCCACCGTGTCCATCATCCTCGCCGTCGTCCACTATGTCGTCCCCGTCCACGCGCGCAAGCCGGGGAGCACCACATCGCCGCCCCGCCTCATCTTCTTCCTCCTCGGTCGCCGTTGCTGTCGCCGTCGATTCGCCGCCGTCTTCAGCTCCGAAGCTTCCAACGGCCACCGTGAGCCACACGGTGAGCATCCACACCGGATCCCTCTCTCCCCTAACCTTCTCCGCCCCGTAGCTCGCCGTGCTGCTGCCGTGCCCGTAACGCCGTCGTTGAGCTCGTCCCCATGGCCACAGCCGCTGCGACGCTCGCCCGAGCTCACCCTTGAGCTCCTAGGGTTCCCAGGAGCCCAACGCGCGCTCGCACGCCTCTCCCCATGTCCCGTAGCAGCTTAGCCGAGCTCGCCCATATGCGCCGCCGCCTGCCGTTGCCGTTCCGGCCAAGTCCGGCCACCCCAGACTGCGCCACCGCTGTAGAAGGACTCGCCGTCGAGTGCACGTACCAACGCGCCAAACCGTGCATCAAATGGCGCTCTATAGCGCAATTTTGGCGAGGCCCGAGGCCCTCCGCCGTGTTTTAGCGTCGCCGGTGACGAGCCGCCGGCCACCGCCGACGTGGCACACCTGGGGCCACCCCTGGGTCACTGCCAGTGGGCCCCCTGGCACCAGTTGACCACGCTGACCATGGTCAACATGCTGACTGGGCACGCTGTGCCACTGACATGTGGGCCCCCGCGTTTAAATTAAACTAATTTAGATTTAAAATTAATCTAATAGTTAATTAGAAACTGACAAATGGGGTCCACTAGCTAATTAACCCTAATTAGTTATTTTAATCTCTGATTTTCCACTATGTCACTGACATGTGGGACCCAGCCATCAGGTTTGACCTGGACCGGCTGGGCTGACTTCCTGACATCACCCTGACATCATGCTGACGCAATAAAACCTTTTCTGTTATTTTCAAATTTAAATTAAATCCAGGAATTTCAGAAAATAGTTTAAAACTTTGAAAAATCGTAGAAAATAAACCGTAGCTCGGATCGAAAAGTTTTCTACATGAAAGTTGATTAGAAAAACGAGACGAACCCGAATACGCCCTCCGTTTACCTGTCACATGCCCACAACCATGCAAACATGGAACCTTCCCCTTCGATTCATCTATCATATAGATGCTCGAAGCCGGGAAAATGTCCCCAGATGTTTTCCCGCTTCGTCTGCAACGTTTAGCATTGCATTAGGTCACCACCAGCACTGCATAATGTCATGCCATGCATCTGTGTTGCATTTGTTTGCTTTTATTTATTGTTTCTTCCCCCTCTTATTATCCGGTAGACCCCGAGACCGACACAGCTCCGGAGTACGACTACATCGTCGACGACCCCTCTTTCCCCGCAGAGCTTCCAGGCAAGCAAACCCCCTTGAACATGCCTATATCACCTATTCTTTCTGCCTCATGCTTGCATTAGAATTGCTACAATTGTTGTTCCGAAATTCCTATTTTCATAAATAGTCTGTCTTTTGTAAACTGCTATTGATACCTTACCTGCTATCCTAAATGCTTAGTATAGGTTGGTTAGTGAACCATCTGTGGCCCCCATCCTTGTCCTAGATGCGCCGCTTTGTTACTAGTGCCCCGATCTAGGTGATCGATGGGCTGAGACCAGCACATCACCACACACCCCTAAGTTGTACGATCCTACAAAGCTACCATCGAGTGCCGAGGGTGATACCTCCAACCTCACTCTTGATGTTGCCTCTGTAGTATTGCTAGTCGGTTGTGGGTTACCGAGGGTGATTCCGCTTTCACCACCTCCGACGATGCCTCTGTCGTGCAACCCCTCAAGTGTGAACCCATCGAGGGTGATTCCTCCGGGTTCACCTTGATGGATACATCGAGTGAGAATCCAACGAGGGTGATTCCTCGGATTCCTCCTTGATGTTTTGGACACACGGATACCATGCACTTATTTCAGTTACTGATTAAAGTCGGGTCGGCCCCGAGGGGTACCCACGAGTGATGTGGAGTCGGGTTGACCGTGAGGGTACCCGCGAGATATTACGTGGCACGGTCGGGCATTCCTAGCCCTTGCCGTAGGTCCACGAGACGGGGCGATGGGGTCACATGATCATGAGTCTCTGCTCGTTTCCGCGAGCTCCCAATACACTAATGGGTTAGGATATGTGATCTGAGTAGGCCTTTGGCCTTATCGCACTAACCACCACGCGGGAATAGTATGGGCACTCGGCGTCGTATGTATTAGTCGAAGTTCTTCAGACGTCAGCAATTGAGCGGCGCGCGCCGGGTTGGACTGGGAACGCCCGCGCTTGTATTAAAGGGGCTAGTTATGCTCCCGGCCGCCCATGCAACGCGCAAGAGTGCAAAGGGCGATGGGCCCAAGACCCCTGAGCACTTAGGTTGTAGACCGGCGTGCTGACCTCTCTGGAGAGCCTAGGTAGGGCTACAACGTGTCGATCAGCCGAGGCCGGGCATGACCCGAGTAAGTGTGCCGGCCAGAGTTAATCGAGCGTGTTGGGTAAGTTGGTGCACCCCTGCAGGAAAGTATATCTATTCGAATAGCCGTGTCCATGGTAACAGGACGCTCGGAAAATATCCCGATCTTCTACAACTAGAAATGGTTAGTTGAGATGCTATAATATGTGGCTCCGGGATCGCTTTCTCGCAGGGAGTCGAGGAAGGATCTCTGGCGTTCTTGCTACTACTTTATTTTATGTACTAATCTGCACTCTTCTAATGCTGCAAGACGCTGAAGATGCTAGTCTTCGATAGGCTAGGACTTCCCTCCATTCTGGCATTTCTGCAGTCCAGTCCACTGATACAGCCCTTCTTTGATACCAATGCATCAGTAGAATAGTTCTGATGTAAGTCTTGCGAGTACTTTGGATGAGTACGCACGGTTGCTTTGCTTCCCCTTTTTCCCCATACCCGATTGCTGCGACCAGATGATGGAGCCCCAAAGCCAGCTGTCCCAGTCGACGATTACTACTACCCCTCCGGTGGAGAGTACTACTACGTGGAGTCCACCGACGGCCAGGAGTAGATAGGAGGCACCCAGGCAGGAGGCCTGCGCCTTTTCGATCTTATGTCGTTGTTTTGCTCAGTCTTCTTAAGGCATCATGTTTAACTTTTATGTCTGTACTCAGATATCTGATGCTTCCGCTGATGCTTGTATGACTCAAGCTTATGTATTCGAGCTCTCGAGGCCCATGGCTTGTAATATAAAGCTTGTATGACTTTTATTTGTGTTTAGAGTCGTGTTGTGATATCTTCCCGTGAGTCCTTAGGCTTGATCGTGCGCATTTGCGTGTATGATTAGTGCACGATTAAGTCGGGGGCGTCACAAGATGGTATCAGAGCCGACTGCTTGTAGGAACCCCCCCCTTTCCAACCCCTTGGCCGAAGTTGAGTCTAGCCTTTGGAAAACGATTTTACTAACATGGTTGTGTGGCTTACGGGCCCATGTCGCCAATGGGTGGTATTAGGATCTTTTATTCCTCATCCTTACTCTGGGATTCTGATCTCTCTTCCCTTTGTGTCGGGGGGATGACCCCCGGGTAGGCAAGCGAACCCGGAGCCCCCTTTCAAAAATATCGGGGCAGCCCGCGCCCCACCCCGCCGGCTGGCCATCTGGCCGGCTTCCCGGCGCAAGCCGGCTAGGCCCGGCCCCAGGCCGGGTCCGGCTATCCGATGACCGGCTGACGATGGGTCAGCGGGAGTCCCATCGTTCCCCGTGACAAGACAGCCCCCCACGACGGGAGAACATGGCTACAGTGCAAACCGTCTCGGGAAGGCGCGCCAGCAAAGCTGCCGGCCCTGCTGACCGGGAAGGCCGGCGTCAGCACCAGCGCGCCACTGCAGACCCCCACGACGACGTCCCCTCCGTGACGCTCGAGGCGACGGGCCACAGTGCCGAGCAGCCGGCGGGCCCCGCAGCCGGCGGGGCCCAGCAGCCGGTGGGCCCACAGCCGGCTCCAAACGCCGATGACTGGGTTCCGGCGGGTGTGATTTTACCCATGTAACCCTGGGGGATCGGGCTATAAGACCCCCCAGGAAGCCTCCATGCAGAGGGTCTTCGGTGAAGCTTGGTTCGCACTATCTTACACGCACACACACTCACAGGAGAGGCCGAGGGAGAGCTAGCTCCTTCTTCCTCCTCCCAAACAGCTCGAGGAGCACCATTGTGGCCATTGCGGCCGCTGAACCTATCAACCCATTCGGCAGGACTAGGGGTGTTACCTCCCCGGAGGGCCCTGAACTTGGGTACGCCTTGTGTCTCCCGCACGCGCGTGCCAACCTCGCTTCCGAAACCCACCGGCGTCCTCATGCAGCCCCCCACTTTTAGCCATCTCATGGCATCTGCCGTGATTTCACCACGACAGTTGGCGCCCACCGTGGGGCTGCTTGCGGCGTTGGCTGGAGTCAAGTTCTGGACGAGGCCCTTCACCAGCTCCGGCGAGCGCATCACGCACGGCTTGGACCGCGCGCCCCGCGCGGCCAACCCGGCCGGCTGCGACGCAGCGCCTGGCACGGACGCCGTCTGCCCCGCATGCTACCTCGTCGTCCCTTTTGGCGCGCTGCGCGTCTTCATTGCGCTCATCCCCGACGAGTACCCCAGTGAGGTACGCAGCTTCACCGACTCGCCCGTCCCCGTTGGCTGCGCCGTCTCTGACGACGTCGCGGACCGCTGCGCCCGCATGGAGGTGCTGACCATCGGCGCTAGCTCTGGCTCCTCACGTGACAAGGAGAAGGCCGCCACGGCTGCCGCTGCCGCGGCTGCGGCCCCGCCTCACCGGGTCGACCCGCTCCGCGAGACGATCCGGAGCCTGCAAGCCCCCATCACGCCCGATGCCGACACGGCGGCAGTGGCGGCTCAGCTCAACGAGGACCGTGAGCATCTGCTGGTCGAGGCCACGACGCTCACGGCAATGCGGCGTCGGCTGGAGTCCGCCCAACAAGAGTATGACAGCGCCCACGGCTTCACGCCGGCCGCTGCTGAGCCCAGCCGGGTCGTGGAAGTGCGGGTCTGTGGAGGCGCGATCGGCCGTGCGCTAGGCGTAGGCCGGCCTGTCTACGACACCCCCGTCAAGAACATGCGCGCATCGCAGGTGGCCATGGCGGATCTCGAGTTCCTGGAGGGCGAGGAGCTGCTGCAGCAGTAGCAGCGCATCCGTGACCTCATCACCGTGGTGAACAAGCAGCAGAGGCGTTTCGACCCGGCCCAGCCATCAGCCTCCGCTTCGGGAAACACCGCAAACCCGGAAAGGGCCCTTCGGGACACGCATCAGGCGTCTTCCCCTGCCGGCTCGATGAGTCGCGGCTCTGGCCGGCACCGGGCAAGCCGGAGCCAGCACAACCGCGTCACGGCTGCTGGCGACGGCGTTGCCAACGAAACTGCCGGTGACGGCCGGGTCCAGCAGCCGAAACTTCCTCCCCCGCCACCTCGACAACCCCGGCCGGCTTCCGCCAGCGCGGTGCCACACAGCCCCGTCGCAAGCCGGCTGGGACCCCGCGAGCCGTACGACGAAACCGACGACCGCCACCGCATCGACCGGTTGGCGCGGTCCACGCTCCTCGAGGAGGAAAGCGTCGTTGGCCCCGTGTGTTTCGGACCCCGCATCCGCGAGGAGCCCTTCCCCAAAGGGTTCACGTTGGCCCGCGACACCCCCAAGTACAGCGGCATCACCAAGCCGGAAGACTGGCTAACTGACTACACCACGGCCGTCGGCATCGCCGGCGGCAACCGGCGCGTGGCGGTCCGCTACGTCCCCCTCATGCTGCTCGGCTCGGCCCGGACATGGCCTAACAGCCTGAGGGCCGGCAGCATCATTTCTTGGCTGGACTTCGAGGATGCATTCGTGCGCAACTTCACCAGCACGTACAAGCGTCCGGGTCGGCCTCGCTAGCTCTCCATGTGCGTCCAGGGCCCGAGTGAGCCTCTTCGCGACTTCCTCACGCGGTGGACCGAGCTGCGCAACTCCTACGAAGGGGTCCACGAAGTGCAAGCCGTCCAGTACTTCGTCGACGGGTGCCGAGACAGCACCCTGCTCAAGCACCGCCTGATGTGCGATGAGCCGGACACCCTGGCGGAGCTCGTGGCGGTGGCGGACAAGTACGCCACGGCCGACTCCGCGATGCGCGTAAAGATCATGGTCGACGCAGACGGCAAGCGGGTCCCGGTCCAGCCAGCCGCCCCGAAGCCGGCTGGCAAAACCAACCAGCGCCGGCAAGACAACAACAACAACAACAACAACAACAAGCGGAAGACCGAGCAGCCGGCTCCTCGTTACAACAACCAGCAGGTGGCCGCCGTGGCGGAGGAGCAGCCGGCCGAGCAAGGCGGCGTCAAGCAAAAGCGCACCGGCAAGACGGCCTGGCAGCCCAAGTTCTCCTTTGAGCAGATGCTGGACGCCCCATGCAAGCACCACAGCGGAGCGAAGCCTTCCACGCACACGCTCCAGAACTGCAGCATCACCCAACGCCTGATGCGCGGCGATTTCCCACCACCACCGCCCGGTCCCAACCCGCAGCTCCCTCCGCCTCCCCCGCCACCTCCGGCAGCCGGCGCCCTCGCCAACGACCCCTACCCTCAGCAGGATGCGGCCTACGTCGTCTTCACCAGCAAGGGCGATGACAAGCATAGCAAGCGCAAGTATCAGCACGAGGTAAACGCCGTCGTCCCCCCGGTCCCCTAGTACATGCACTGGTCCGACCGTCCCGTCAATTGGACCCGGGAGGACCACCCGGCCATGATGCCCACGCCGGGTGCCTACGTGCTCGTCCTTGACCCCACCTTCGTCGCTGAGAAGTGCACCTGCCACTTTTCGCGGGTGCTGATAGATGGAGGCAGCAGCATCAACATTCTCTACCGCGACACCATGGTCAAGCTTGGTATCGAGGAGGGCTAGCTGCAGCCCACCCAGACGGTGTTCCACGGCATCGTGCCAGGCGCCTCGTGCTCCCCCATCGGCCAGGTGTGGCTGGACGTGCTGTTCGGCACCAGCGCCCATTTTCGCCGAGAGCCGATCTGGTTCGAAGTGGTCAACCTCGCCAGCCCCTACCACGCGCTTTTGGGTCGCCCTGCCATGGCCAAGTTCATGGCGGTCCCTCACTACGCCTACCTCAAGATGAAGCTGCCGGGTCCCAAGGGCATCATCACCATCACCGGCGACTACAAGAAATCCCTGGAGTGCGCCAAAGCCGGCTCCAAGCTGGCCGAGTCGCTGGTCATCGCCGAGGAGATGCGCCAGCTCGACCGTCTTGTTGCGCTGGCTGGCGAGCAGCCGGTCATGCCGGCTCAGCTCAAGCAACCGGCCGATGAGGGGTCCTTCAAGCCGGCCAAGGGCACAAGGAAGGTTTCGCTCGACCCGTCCAACCCCAACTCCAGCGAGTACGTCGTCGTGGGCTCCGGCCTCGACAGCAAATAGGAAGGCGAGCTCGTCGACTTCCTCCGTGAGAATCGGGATATCTTCGCATGGTCCCCTAAAGACATGCCGGGTGTTCCGAGGAAGTACGCCGAGCACAAAATCCACGTCCGGCCGGATGCCAAGCCGGTCCGGCAGCCGCTACGCCGCTTCTCCGAGGAGAAGCGAAGAACCATTGGCGAAGAGATCGCCCGGCTGCTCAAAGCCGGGTTCATCATGGAAGTGTTCCACCCCGAGTGGCTGGCCAACCCGGTCCTCGTCCTGAAGAAGAACGACACTTGGCGCATGTGTATCGACTACACCAGCCTGAACAAGGCCTGCCCCAAGGACCCGTTTGCCCTACCCCGGATTGACCAAGTCATCGACTCCACAACCGGCTGCGAGCTCCTATCCTTCCTGGACGCTTACTCCGGCTACCACCAGATCAAGCTGGACCCGGCGGATGCCCTCAAGACGTCCTTCATCACCCCCTTCGGGGCATATTGCTACATCACCATGTCGTTCGGCTTGAAGAACGCTGGCACCACCTTCTAGCGCTGCATGCAAAAATGCCTCCTGCCTCAAATCGGCCGAAACATGCATGTCTACGTCGACGAAATCGTGGTGAAGACCAAGCAGCACCTCACCCTCCTCGAGGATCTCAGGGAGATGTTTGCCAACCTGCGCCAGTACCAGATCAAGCTCAACCCAGAGAAATGCGTCTTCGGCGTGCCGGCTGGCCAACTCCTTGGTTTCCTCGTCTCGGAACGCGGCATTGAGGCCAATCCAGAGAAGATCAAGGCGATCGACCGCATGCGCAAGCCGACTCGGCTGCGCGATGTCCAGAAGTTCACCGGCTACTTGGCCTCTCTCAGCCGGTTCGTCAGCCGGCTGGGGGAGAGGGCCCTGCCCCTATATCAGCTGATGAAGAAGACGACGCCGTTCGAGTGGTCCGACCAGGCGGACGAAGCTTTCCGCGACCTCAAGCACATGCTCTCCACCACACCCGTCTTGGCCACGCCGGCTGAGAAGGAGCCGCTCCTGATGTACATCGTGGCAACCACCCGCGTGGTCAGCGTGGTGCTGGTGGTCGAGCGCCCCGAGGAAGGCAAGGCACAGCCGGTCCAGCGCCCTGTGTACTACCTCAGTGAGGTCCTCTCCACCTCCAAGCAAAACTACCCCCACTACCAGAAGATGTGCTACGGCGTGTACTTGGCCGCCAAGAAGCCCAGGCAGTACTTCCAGGAGCACGCCATCACCGTGGTGAGCACGGCCCCCATCGGCGAGATCATGGGATGCTGGGATGCCTTGGGACGGATCGCCAAGTGGGCCATCGAGCTAGCCGGCCACACCATCCTCTACGAGCCTCGTACTGCCATCAAATCACAGGCGTTGGCCGACTTCCTCGTCGATTGGGCGGAGACCCAGTACTTGCCGCCGGCTCCCGACGCGACGCACTGGCGCATGCACTTTGACGGCTCGAAGATGGCCTCCGGCTTGGGAGCCGGGATCGTGCTCTCCTTCCTCAAGGGCGACCGGCTGCGCTATGCGCTTCAAATCCACTTCGCCGCCTCCAACAACGTCGCCGAGTATGAAGCCATCGTCCACGGCCTCCAACTGGCCAAAGAAATCGGCATCCGGCACATCCTCTGCTTCGGCGACTACGACCTGGTGGTCCAGCAAGCCTCTGGCGAGTGGGACGCCAAGGACTCCAACTAGGCCAGCTACCGCAACCTGGTCCAGCAGATGACCGGCAGCTTCGACGGCTGCGAGTTCCTCCACATCCCCCGAAACGAGAATGAGGCGGCGGATACTCTAGCCAAGCTTGGCTCTAGCCGGCAAGCAATCCCAACCGGCATCTCCCTCGAGCACCTGCGCAAGCCGTCCATCAAGCCGTCTCCGGATTCGGAATCCATCTTCGTCCCGGCCGACCCAACAGCCCTTCCTTCCATCTCGGGGGCTGCCGGCTCCGGCTCGGGGACTGCCAGCGCCACCCCGGGGGCTGCCGTCCCGATCCCGAGCGCCGCCGCCTCTCACCCAGCCCTGGGGGCTGCCTGCTCCGGCTCGGGGGCTGCCGGCTCCAGCCCGCCGCCTCCCGACCCAGCCGAACCCGCGCAAGTGGCCGTCCTCATGGTGCTAGAGGCGCCGTCTTGGGCCCAACCAATCCTTGCTTTCCTGGCAAACGGTGAGATCCCGGCGAACGAGGTCGAGGCTCGGCAGGTGCAGCGCCGGGCCTCCGCCTACAACATCATCAACCGCGAGCTCGTCAATCGCAGCACAACCGGCGTCTTCCAGTGATGCGTCGAGACGGCCAGGGGCCTCGAGATCTTGCTCGATATCTACCAGGGCGAGTGCGGGCACCATGCCGCCTCCCGGTCTCTGGTGGCCAAAGCATTCCGCCACGGCTTCTACTGGCCAACCGCGCTGAAGGACGCCGAGGAGCTGGTTCTCAAGTGCAAGGGCTGCCACCACTTCAAGGACCAGAGCCACCAGCCGGCTGCAGCACTCCAAACCATCCCCACTGCGTGGCCCTTTGCCGTCTGGGGCCTTGACATGGTGGGACCCTTCAAAACCGCTCAGGGCGGCATGACACACCTTCTGGTGGCCGTCGATAAATTCACCAAGTGGATCGAGGCAAGACCGATCAAGAAACTCGACGGCCCCACGGTCGTCAAGTTCATCAAAGACATCGATGTCCGCTACGGCGTCCCCAACAGCATCATCACTGACAACGGCACCAACTTCACCAAAGGCGTGCTAGCGCATTACTGCTCCGTCTCCGGCATCCGGCTTGACCTGGCCTCTATCGCACACCCTCAGTCCAATGGCCAGGCGAAGCGGGCAAACGGCCTCATCTTGGCTGGCATCAAGCCACGACTCGTCAAGCCGCTCGTACGTTCACCCGACAGCTGGATCGACGAGCTGCCGGCCATCCTATGGAGTCTCCGGACCACCCCCAACCGCTCAGCCGGCTTCACTCCATTCTTCCTCGTCTACGGGGCCGAGGCAATCATCCCCACGGATCTCAAGTTTGACTCGCCTCGGGTCACCCTGTACACGGAGGTAGAGGCCGCAGCAGCACGCGAAGACGTCGTCGACCTGCTAAAGGAGGCGCGCCTGCTAGCCCTCAGCCGGTCAACCATCTACCAGCAGAACCTACGCCACTACCACAGCAAGAAGATCAAACCCCTCGCTTTCTGTGAGGGCGACTTCGTGCTCCAGCTGATCCAGCGAACAGCCGGCCAGCACAAGCTATCCTCCCCATGGGAGGGCCCCTTCATCATCGGCAAGGCCTTGCGCAACAACGCGTACTATCTCATCGACGCGCAAAACCAAAGCAAGCGCAAGAGAGACGCCTCCGATGAAGAGACGGAACGCCCCTGGAACGCGGAGCTCCTCCGTCCGTTTTACAGTTGAACCACGTATGTATGTATCACTACCCCTTTTGGAGATTAATGAAAGCAGCAGGTCCCCCGAACGACACTCGAGGGCTACCTTTTCATCTCTATCGAGTTCTTGCGCACTTTACCGCATTCGCCTCCCTCCCGCCGGGACGGCACGGCCGGCTCGGGGGCTCGCCGGCTAGCCCGCGCCGCGTTCTCCTCAACTCGGTCAGTAACGTGCGCACCGCCGAAGCCCTCTCTGCCATAAGCCATAGACCGGCTCCCGACTGTTCAAGGCTGGCAAGAGCCAAAGGCTACAAGCGTCCTCACGCGAAAAACGGCTAAGTACGAATGACCGGCTCGGCCAACCCGGCTCTTCTCACTTCACGCTCCGCCGCACAGACCGACTGCGCTCTAGCCGGCTTCGGCGCCTGCAGCCAGCCGGCCCAGTGGGTGTTTCGCTTGCGCTCAAATCCTAAGGCCTAAGTACTGATCACTCTCTTCCGAGTCCGGCTCCCCGTCCCAGCTACAGACCGGATCCCGGCTGTCCGGCTAGAGGGGAGGAGGACGAAAGGGGAAGCGAACAGGAAAACAACTACGGGAAAAGAGCAAAAGCAAAACCACCAGACGGCAGGCGCAAGCATACAAGAGACAAACATGCATTCATATATACAGCAAGGCCCGCAGCCAGTAATTCATTACATTAAACTCACACCCCCCAGTGGGTGGATCTGCCGGCTAACAAAAGTTTCAAGTTTGAAAGAAAGAGAGGAAAAAATAAAAGCCCTAGGCTGCGGCTTCGTCGGCATCGCTCGGCGTCGGGTTCTCCGTGGTGGCGGTGTCGTCCAGCTCGCCGGCGTCGTCATCCGCGTCGGCACTCGTCTCGGCCGAGCTGCCCTCCAGGTCCTCGAGCTCCAGGCCGAAGTCATCAGCGGGAAGCTCCGCGCCGTCCGGCGCCCGCTCCGGCACGAACTCCCCGTACGGGGCGAACGACGCAATGTCGCTAGCCCGCACGGCGATTGACGTCGCCCGCTCCGCCAAGTCCGCCTCCGCCCCCTCCCTCCGGGCACGCAGCTGGTCCAAGTGGATAGTTGGGTACCACGACAGCACAACCCCAAGCGCCATATCTAGGCCGGCTCGAGCTGCGGAGGCCCTCCACGCGTTGAGTCGCGCCGCGCCGGCCTCCAGCCAACGCGCCAGCCGGCTCACGCTGCTTGGCGCCACCGCACCCGGCTAGAGGGCGGACACCATCGACAAACCGGCTTCGAAAAGCCGGTTCATCTGGCGCTCCACCGCCTCCAAGCGAGCCTTGGCGGCCACGGTGATCTCCGCCACCGACCAGGCGGCGTACTCCTCGACTATGGCCCCCGCCGACATCTGCTCCTGCCGGTGGGCGTTCACTGCCGCCTCGGCCGACTCTTGGGTCTCGGGGAAGAACCCTGGAAGAAAGGGGAAAGAAGATTGACCAAGACGCCAAAGGGCGGAAAACAGAAAAAAGCAAAAGACACAAGCGAAAATGCTTACGCGTGAGGAGCTCGTCGATGTAGAGCGCGTCTTGCAGCGCCTCCCGCTCCCTCGTCGCCAGCGCATTGGCACTGCGGTCGCGGGCCGCCCTAAGCCGGGCGACCTCCTCGGCGGCCTTCTTCGCCGCCGCCTCCTGCCGCGCCGCCGCTTGACGGCGCTCCTCGGCGAGCCGGTCCAGCTCGGCCTTATGGGCGGCGGTGGCCTCGCCCCTCTCCCGGACAGCCCGGGCCGCCTCCTCCCGCAGCCGGTCGCGCTCCGCCGCCGCCTGGTCACGGAGCTGGCTGGCTTCTGCCAGCCGGCGCCGAAGCCCCTCTATCTCCGCCGGGTCAATGGCGGCGGCTGCGCATCCGGATTTCGGTCAGGAGCCGGACGACAGAGCAAAACAAGAAGCAAAAAAGATCCGACCCGGCTGCTGCGCGACCGGCCCGGATCTCGGGGGCTACACCCAGTGGGAGCGCTGGTGCGCCCCCACTGGAAGAACGCAAGAGAGAAGCTTGATAAATACCTCTAGCCTGGCGAAGCTCCCCCTCCTTGGCCGCCAGCTGATCCCTGGCCGCGCGGTACCGGCCCAGGAGGTGGTTGTACGCCGCCACCCGCTGGTCGTAGATGGACTGCAAAGAAGAAAAAAGTCAGCACACGGACGCCTGAGAAGGCCCGGCCCGCCTGCTGCGCAGCCGGCCCGGACCTCGGGGGCTACACCCAGTGGGTGCGCTGACGCGCCCCCACTGGAAAGCGACCAAGCCGGTCAAAAAGGGCAAAGAGGAAACGAAAAGCAAGAAAGCATGAAGGGCAGGAGAACTCACCGCGAAAGTCTGCTCCAGCTGTAGCAGCCGGCCGCTCTCCGCCTGGGCGAAGCTCTGCCACTGGCTGTGGTGGTTGGCGATCTGCAGCCGCAGAGAGTCCACCGCCGCGTCCAGCTCGCTCCTGGGGGCGCCGCTCGTCGCCTCGCTGGAGCTCGCCGCCTAGGTCCGCTGCGGCCGAACCACGGACCCAGCGCTGGTCCCACTGCCGGCCGGCCTCTGTTCGAGGCTAAGCCCCGCGGCGTGGTCTCCGTCCTTGGCGGCGGCGCTCCTCCTCCGCCCGGCACGGCCTCCGGCTCGCGGTCCCTCCCGCCTCCGCCTCCGTCCACCGGGTCGACAGCCGGCGGCACCTCCTGGTCGGCCGTCAGGTCGGGCTCCGGCTCGTGGTCTCCGGATTCGCCGCGACCGGCTGCTTCCTCGGCGGCCACGCTGGCATCGGCCTCCACCCGGCGGGCCGGGTCGTGCACCGCTTTGGAGCGGTGCTCCGCAACCGGCGACGACGCCGTCCACTCCGGCCACGCGGCTCCCTCTGCGACCTGTCGCCGTCTCGCCACGACATCGGCCACGGCGACGCTCCACGCCTTGGCCGACACCTCGGCCATCTCCCTCTTGGCCTCGGCCCGGGCCCTCCAGGCGTCCCGCTGGGCGTCCTTCATGGCGGAGCTGGCTTGGCGGGCCGCGAGCACCTCTTCGGTGGTCTCCGCCACCTTGCGCTCCACCGCGCCGCTCCGGCCCTGCTGCCAGTCGGCCTCCTCCGCGGCTGCTGCTGCCGCAGCCGCCTTCGCCAGTTCGAGCGCGCTCTTGGACGGCGCTCGAGAGAGATGAAGAAGAAGAAAAGAAAAGAAAGAACAACAGCAACAGCGTCAAGTAAGGCAACAATTCAACCGCAAGAGAAACTTACCCTATGGCCACGGGAACCGCTCGCGCTGGACCCGCCGGCTGCGCCATCCGGCGCGCCTTCTTGGCGGACCTCTTCAGGGCGCCCGTCTACGCAGCAGCGGGGCGCTTCGCAGCCGGCCGTGCCTCGACCGGCTGCTTCCCGTGCGGCCGGCTTGGGCCCGCCGGCTCCCCAGTCGCCCTCCTCTGCTGCCCCCCGGGGGCGGCCCCAGATCTTGCCTCCACGCCCTGAGGAGCTGCATCGCCCGTCCCGTCCTCGTCATCCGGCCACTCGTGCAAAACGTCTGGGATCAGAGACTTACCGGCTTGAGCGGAGCCGCCGGCCTCCGCGCCCGCGGGGTGCTCCTCGCCGCCTTCGGCTCCCTCGTTGCCGGCCTCCTCGTCCTCCGGGTCCGATTCATCCCGGTCCGGCTGCAGAACCATGGGACTCGGGCCGTCATGCACCAGCTGGCTCGGGAAGCGCTGCAGCCGGCCCAGGGCGTCAGGGCGCAGGAGAAGGGCGGACGCGGTGAAGAACAAAGACCAGAGACTTACCGCTGGCGCCGGGGCGTCCCGGCTGTACGGCTCCTTGCCTAACTGCCACTCCTTCACCTTGAGCCCGGCGGCAGAGACGTCATTGACACGCACGGCGATCTCCTCCGCCGTCAGCTCCTTCGTCGACAGCCAGCAGGGGTCACGCCGGCCGCTCATATCGCAGATCCGGTGCGGCCGCCTCTGCAGCGGCAGCACCCGGCGACCGATGAAGGCGGCAATGAGGTCCACGGCGGTGAGCCCCTCGCGTTCTGTCATCTCCTTGACCCGGCGACAGATCCCCAGGATCTTCGCAGACGGGCTCTTCGGGTTGTGCCCCCAGTTCAGCTTCTTGGCCGGGGGCGCATCGACGAAGGGAGGGAGGTTGATGCGGTCGTTGGCCGAGTCCGCGTTCTTCACATAAAAGAAGGACTTCTGCCACTTTTTGGCGGAGTCCTCGAGCGGCAGCTTCGGGAAGGGGCCCGCCGTCCGGGTAACCGGCACGGCCGCCCCGCACTTGGACATGATGCTGGCTGCTGCTCCTTGCTGCTTGAGGTAGAACATCCAGCACCACAGCTCCACGTACGTGAGGATGCCGACGTAGTCCTCGCACAGCGTTGCGAAGCCGGCGAGCTGCAGGATGGCGTTCGGCCCCAGATGGTGCGGCTGGAGACCGAAGTAGGTGAGGAAGCGCCTGAAGAAGATGCTCGCCAGAAGCCCGAGCCCGTGGAGGAAGTGGGGGTAGAACACCACCACTTCGCCACTCCGCGACTCTGGCGCCGTCTCCTCGCCGGGCGCGCATGCCTCCACCTCCGCCACCGGCGGCAGCCGCCGCGTGCGCCGGAGATGGGCAATGTCGTCGTCGGTGACCACCGACCCCTCCCATGAGCCTTTCGGCGGCGCCATTGGCGGGAGCGGGAGAAGCGCGGTCGGGGAAGGAAGAAGGCAGCGGCGGTGGAGCAAGGAGAGAGCGGCCGCGCAAGGGTCATAGTACGGCGCGGTGGCGTGCCTAGCGGGCGACGGCGCGCAGGCGACGGCGTACGGCGGCGGTGTCCGTAAGAAGGAAGATGGGAGGCAGAGGCGAAGCAACGGTCGGGGGCAGAGGAGCGAATGCCTAGGCCTCTCCCCCTCCCTTCCCATTTAAAGACCCCGGTCAAACGTGGGGGAGTGGGATCGTTTGCACCCACGATCCCCACTCCCCCGCAAATACACGGGCGCGTTAAGTCACGCCTTAACTGCCCCGAGAACTCCAATAGGCGTGTGCGGCCGCAGTAAATCCCGCGCGCGGGCCGATGCGGCGGCCCGGTGGGACCCAGCCCACCGCGACGTCTCGTCGCGCGCGTGGCCTGGCAGGCCTGTTCAGCCGTTGTGCTGCACGTGGCAGGATTTCATCTGGCGACCGGCGCGCTCCCCCATATCGGCAGGGCCAGCCGGCCGAGCCGTTCGAACTCCGGCGAAACCAAGTACCTCGACCCGGCTCCCGGAAGCTGGCAAACGGCGGCCCCGAGCCGGCACTACCTCGCCACGCAACCACGCTCTTTCGGGGGGGGGGGGGGGATAAGCTGCAAAGCCTCCCCCGCTTGGAGCCGGCGAGCCTTTACAGCTTCGGGGACTATTGTCCGGGGGATGACCCCCGGGTAGGCAAGCGAACCCGGAGCCCCCTTTCAAAAATATCGGGCAGCCCGCGCCCTACACCGCTGGCTAGCCATCCGGCTGGCTTCCCGGCGCAAGCCGGCTAGGCCCGGCCCCAGGCCGGGTCCGGCTATCCGATGACCGCTGACGATGGGTCAGTGGGCGTCCCATCGTTCCCCGTGACAAGACAGCCCCCCACGACGGGAGAACATGGCTACAGTGCAAACCGTCTCGGGAAGGCGTGCCGACAAAGTTGCCGGCCCTGCTGATCGGGATGGCCGGCGTCAGCACCAGCGCGCCACTGCAGACCCCCACGACGCCGTCCCCTCCGTGACGCTCGAGGCGACGGGCCACAGTGCCGAGTAGCCGGTGGGCCCCGCAGCCGGTGGGCCCAGAGCCGGCTCCAGACGCCGACGACCGGGTCCCGGCGGGTGTGATTTTACCCATGTAACCATGGGGGGTCGGGCTATAAGACCCCCCAGGAAGCCTCCATGCAAAGGGTCTTCGGTGAAGCTTGGTTCGCACTATCTTACACGCACACACACTCACAGGAGAGGCCGAGGGAGAGCTAGCTCCTTCTTCCTCCTCCTCCCAAACAGCTCCAGGAGCCCCATTGTGGCCATTGCGGCCTCTGAACCTATCAACCCATTCGGCAGGACTAGGGGTGTTACCTCCCCGGTGGGCCCTGAACCTGGGTACACCTTGTGTCTTCCGCACGCGCGTGCCAACCTCGCTTCCGGAACCCATTGGTGTCCTCACGCAGCCCCCCAATTTTAGCCATCTCATGGCATCTGCCGTGATTTCACAACAACACTTTGGGTTAAATGATTTTGCTAACTCTAACGTTAGGTTCTCGTAATCACATTCCCCAGAGAGCTGGATTATCTGCAATCATTTCTTTCCAATGCTATCATATGTTTCTCACACTGTCTTTTGACATCTTGCACTCCTTGTTTCAGATGGGTCCCGCAAGATAGCTCGTACGCCACACTATGGCTGTTGATGCGACTGGGTTCCCTGCTATCCTGGTCGATCTCTTGACCAGGCTGGGATATCACTGGTACCCCAAGTACAAAGTTTACGAGGATTACCGCGAGTTCAACCAGGAGCAGTACCACGCTGTGGTTCGTATCTTTGATCGGCAGAACAACTCCATCACTGAGTTGCACACCTTGTCACATCCCTAGTCTTGAATGCACTTAGACTAGCTAGTCATGTTTGCATCATGTTTAAATTTCATCTAAATTTGAATTGAGGGAAGATCAAACCCTAGCATCAAAGTAAATAAATAGGTTCAACTAAAATCTTTTTCAATGAACCCAAAATGCCCTTCAAAAATGTTCATAATTTATGGCACAAAGTGAAAACCTAAACCAGAAATGGTGCACATTTTTCTAGGACATAAATGGCCATTGGATTAATCCATACTGTATTTGTTTTGGGGCTCTAAAATTCTATAAATATTTTTATAGCTCCAAAAATGTTGAAATTTGGTGAGGGCCTCTGGAATATTTTAACTAGTGGCCACAAAAAGTTTCAACATTTATAGAAATGTTTTGGTATTTTAAATAAGTCAAAAAAGACAGCAGAAAAAGAAAAACAGAAATTAAACAAAAAGAAGGAAACTAACCTGGGCCACTTACCTGGCCGGCCCAGCTGGCGGCCCAGCCCCAGCCGACGCCAGTCGTCGTCCTCCTAGCGCCAGGAGGACGAGAGCGCGTGGCCATGGCGCGCCAGCACGCGCGCGCCCACTGACGGCCACCTCCTGCTTGCCGCTGAACGCCTGGAGCGGGCTAAGGGCGCCATGCACGACCCCGAAGCCGACCATCTCACTCTCACCCTCGCTCCCCTTCTCTGTTCCCCTCTCCCGCGAGCGTCCGAGCGCCACCGTCCCCACCGCTCGCCGTTGCCGCGCCAGAGCCACTGCCTCATCTCGACGCCGTGTCCATCGGCTCCGCAACGTTTCCTTCTTCCTCCTCGTCGGGCCAAGCTTCGCCAGGATCTCTGCATCGTCGTCCCGCCGTCATCATCCTACTTAGATCGCCGGAGATCGCCCTCGACGCCACGGCCACTACGGTGCCTCCCCGAGCCCGCTGACCCCCTCTACGCGTTCGCTGTGAGCCCCTGCGTCCCCTCCCCTCGCTGCCGAGCTTGTATAGCCTCTGTTGCCGTCGCCACCGTCAAGCCAAAGCTTGCCGCCACCGTGGTTCCTCGCTGCCGTGGCCAGGGCCACCGTAGCTCGCGCCTGAGCGCGTCACCTTGTTCACCGTACTCCTAGCAGCCTACCGCACCACCTAGCTCTCCCTGCCGTGCCCCGTAGCCCTGTTGCCCATTGAGGCCGTGGCCGTGCCGCCGCGGAGCTCGACGCCGGCTTCATTTCTGGCCACCCCTCACCCTCCCGTGAGCTCCCCTGGATGAAGACGAGTGTGGGCTACGCCCTGGTGCTCTCCGCGCGTCTAACCGTTGAGTGTAGCGCAAGTCCGGCGAACCTTCGCCGTCGTTTTGGTCGCCGCCGGCCGAGCTCCGGCGAGTGCTGAGGTGGCGTGGTCATTAAGGGCTAATCACTGTTAATTAAACCCCCACAACAACTGAAACTGGGCCCTACCGCAGGGTCAAACCCAGTCAGCGCTGGGTTTCGCCGGGAATTAGCCCTGTGTCACTGACCAGTGGGCCCCACAGGTCAGGTTTGGCCTGGGTCAACCCAGTTGACCTGCTGACGCAACAAACACTTTTCTGGATTAAATTTAATCAGGAAATTCCAGAAAATTGTTTAAACTTCAAAAAATCACAGAAATTCAACCGTAGCTCAGAATGAAATAATTTATATATGAAAAATTATCAGAAAAATCCAAAGAATCCATTTGTACCATTTTCATGCATGTTTAAACAACTTATGCCCGCTGATCAGGTCAAATTCAAATAAGGGCATTTTAAATGCTTAACTTTGGAATTGCATTTGAATCTTTGGTTCAAATGGACTTCATCTAAATTGAATGTTAGAAGCATTAGCTCAAACCACATCATATGTCCATGCCATGATCATGCATCATATTGCTGTATTTGATGTGTATTGATTGCCTCTCCGGTACTGCCCTTCTCGATAGGTTCTGCTCCTGTGAGTGGCACCGAGTATCTATTTCAGGAGCAGTGCTACCGTGTTGATATTCCAGGCAAGCAAACCCCCTTGTTCATTCCGATACAATCCCACTCTCTCGCTTCTGCTCTCTTTTATTGCATTAGGACAACAAGTATTCAACTATTACTTTTGTTGCGGTAGTTGAACCCATTCCTCTGCATGACCTGTCATTGTCACAGTAAATAGTCAAAAACCTCCTAGCATGATTAGGAGTTGCTTGAGCCATGATGTGAACTATCCATGCCATGCCTGCTATTGCTTCGAGTTGTGTTAGGTCTGATTCATCGGGATTGGATCAGAGTGATATTGCTATGTTCTGATGCTGAGAGCTAAGTGTGTGAACACGTTTTGGTAAAGGTAGCGATGAGAGGCCATGTAGGAGTACATGGTGGGTTGTCTCATTGAGACCGTCCTCAAGAACTGAGTTCCGTTTATGTTATCCAAGACTAGCTACTACCACACATTGGGTTCCGGTAACTCGACCCCTCTCGACTTATTAATCACCCTGATCTCTGTCCAGGAGTTGCAACTAGTTTCTGGTGTTTGTAAGTAGTGCTAGTAGTCTACCAAGCGGCACCCGACCAGGTGGGCTTGGGACAGACTAGGCATCGTGGCCCAGTGTACCAAGTGGCACCCGGATGGTGGACATGGGAACCCTGCACACATCGTTTGGGGCCATAGTGGAAACCTCGGCCGGACTTCCTTGCGGGTCGGACTCAAATAGGCGATAAACCTGGACTAGAGACTTGTGTGGTTAGTCAGGTTGTGGCCGACACCCTCGCCAGGCTTCCGCTTGAAGGTTGCCGAGATACATGACGTGTATATGGTGGTAAGTGGTGAGAGCGTGTGTGAAGAAGTACACCCCTGCAGGGTAATATGATCTATTCGAATAGCCGCGTCCTCGGATAAGGACTACTTGGAGACTTATATGGTTCATAGACAACTGGAAGTGGATACTCTAAAATGTGCAAGATAAGTGTGACTGCTATGGATGGCCTTCTCGTAGGGAGACGGGAGCGGATCCATAGTAGTTTATTGTTGTGGTGATTAGTGGACTCGTGTGCGCTTTCTCACCTCAAAGATATTGCTAGTAGTCGTAATACATGTTAGCCACTAAGTCAAGCTGGCTTGCTGCAGCTAAACCCCACAACACCCTTCTTGATACTGATGCATATGTAGCTAGTTCTGATGTAAGTCTTGCTGAGTACAATTGTACTCACGTTTGCCTAATTTATGTTTTGCAGAGGAGACCTCGGTCTCGTTATAGTTCTTTGTGGGCTTCGACGATTAGCTTGGGAATCCCATACAGAGGTCTGGCTCCTCTGGAGGGTCTTGTAGATAGTCAGGCTTCTCAGCCTTTTCTTTTGTAGGTGTCTGTACCCAGACATGTATATGCTTCCGTTGCTTGTATGACTTTGTATGCTGGGTCATGAGACCCATGTTTGTAATATCATGATATGTATGGCTCCTCGGAGCCTCTTAAATAAATACTTTGAGTCGTAGTGTTATGTTGTGATGCCATGTTGTATCTACACATATCGAGCATATTGTGTGTATGTTATTGAAATGCTTTGGTATGTGTGGGATCCGACACCTAGTTGTTTATTCTTGGTAGCCTTCCTTATGGGGAAATGCCTCCTAGTGCTTCCATCCGGAACACATAGATTGACCAGCATGTGTCCTTCTTTGCTCCTGTGTCTGTCCCCATGGGCAAATGTCACGCGATGTTCCTTTAAGTCCTTGTAGCTTGCTACGACTTGGGTTCATACGCTGATGACCGACACATGCATTGCTGGGTCATGTATGCCTGTCCCTGTAAGTTTGTGCCACCTTGGTTTACAACTAGTCATGTCGGCCCGGGTTCCTTGTCATATGGATGCTAGCGACACAATCATATACGTGAGCCAAAAGGCGCAAACGGTCCCGACCAAGGTAAGGCTGCAGCCGTGGGAATACCGTGCGTGAGGCCGCAAAGTGATATGATGTGTTACATGCTAGATCGGTGTGACTTAGGATTGGGGTCCTGACAGCGTTGGTATCAGAGCCTGACTGACTGTAGGATTACCAAGCCAAACTAGTCAAAGTCGAGTCTAGAAATGCTATAGTTATATAGGGGAATTGATTGTGGAAGGGAACGTAAGGCTCTTTTTACTCCATATCCTGTGTTCCTCTAATTCTGAGTCACCCTCTCCTTTTCTACGGGGTTAGGAAATTAAGCTTTCTCTTCTATCCATCAGGATCACGAGTTACTATTCCGTAGACTCATAGGAATGGTTGATCAGAGTCATATTCCAGTTTTCGAGTACTTCCTGTGTAGTAATGTTTAGTACTATCACGGAACCTTGAGTTTATGATGTCAAGTGTGGTACTACCCCATATTTGTAGGATGTCTCATATTTTGAGCATTTTACTGCCGTTATGCTGCCCAAATTGTCCTAGGAATTCGAGATATTCCAATGCTTCTGCATTACATTCTGCATCCTTGTGTTGATGCTGATTCCACCCTTGTTTCCCATGGTTTTGTTCCTCAGGATGTCGCCAATTAACCGAGGTTCAGTTGGTCGTAGCCGAAACCACAGAGGTGGTAGGGATGAGGAGGATCCTTCCGACCAACCTTCGCTGGCAGAGTTCATGTTAGAGGTTGAGAGGAACAAGCGTGAGGCTAACCGCTTGTTGGCAACACAACCTTTCAGCCCAATGAGTCAGTGACCATCCATGATTTCATCAGCTTGAATCCACCCACCTTCCATCACTCCATTGAGACACTCGATGCAGATGATTGGCTCTGTAGCATCACTCATAAGCTGCGTTCCGCGAACGTGGCTGAAGGTGACAAAGTCATCTATGCTACATATCACCTTGAGGGTCCAGCTAGTCTATGGTGGGAGGACTATGAGGTGTAGGAGATATGCCCTAGAGGCAGTAATAACAGTTATTTTGTATCTTCGAGTTTGTAATGAATGTTTATGTTCCATGCTATAACTGCAATGATTCTCGAGTCTACAATAACCACGAGGCTCAAAGGGAAACTCATGTGCACGTGTGGTATAATAAATGGTAAAATGTATTCCTAGTCTTGCCTCTAAGACTGGCTCAAGTATTGCATGATGATCCTGTTTTCCTGATCATGGGCATGTCTATGCCGGCAATTTTGAGGGCACAATGTTAGTAGAACACTTGTGTTGAATTGACCCGAATTGATGTTATGCTATGAGATACATTCGTCACAAGTTAATGGTAAATAACACAGAGATAGTTAATGTTTGCATAATTCCTTAGACCATGAGAGTATTGAGTTCCTTCGTACTTGCTTCGTGAACTTTGGGGTTTGTTAAACGTCATCCGTAACTGGGTGGCTATTACGGAGGCTTACGGGTTCACGGAAAAGTATGACAAGAAACGAGATAGCTCAAGATTGGGATTTGCTCCTCCGACGATGGAGAGATATTCTCGGGCCCTCTCGGTGTTACGGTATCAATCATCATCTGGCCAGACACATTGTGATTTGATCACTGGGATGCCGGAACACGGAAACGAGAAAAGAGAACAAAACCAGTAACGAGGTAACTTGCATGGTGGACAAGTTGTTGGTCCATGGGGATGAAATAAATCTCACCTCGGGTGTTTGTAATATATCGTGAAGCAACAGGAATAGCACATGGCAACTGGAGGTTCACTCGAATATTCATTCGTGTGGGTGTAGGGGTCAATATGGGTGTCCACGGCTCCGATGTTGATCATTGATCGGAAAGTGTTCCGGGTCATGTCTATACTTCACTGAACCTATAGGGTCACACGCTTAAGGGTCATCTATCTGCTGAATACTAGATAGGGAGTCTGAGAGAAAATCACCGGAAAAGTTTCGGACGAAACGGAAACGTTCCGGAGAGGACACCGGAATAGTTCCGGTAAAACTGAAAAGTTGTTTCAGTGGATACCATTAAGTCAAATTGGTTTCAACAGACGCCTGGAAATTCTTGGAGGATGCCAGAAGTGTTCTGGAAACTTCTGGGAATTTCCCGAGATAAAAACCGAAAATGTTCCGGAGCTACCGGAACTGATTTAGTTGCTTTTAACAGATGAAAATCACTAATCCGAAATTGTTTCGGAACACGTCCAAAATCATTTGTGTGGGTACTGGAATTATTCTAAGACCCAGTGAAATATTTTCAGATTTAACGGTTGCGGAAAATTGGTTCCGTGAATAGTGAAAATCACTTTATGGATATTTTTTTGGAAAATCACCTTTTGGGATATTTCCCAAAAGGCTTCTAGAAGGGATTGGGGAGCAAGGCACCCCCATGTGGGGGGCCCCCCTAGAGGTGGCCGGCCAAGGTGGTGCTCCTCCATGGAGCTCCACATGGCACCCCTTTTCCCTTTTATTCTTTTATGTGAGACATAAAGTGGGGGTACTTTTGGTATTTTTGTATGCCAACTTTACCCCTTGGCTATCCTATAAATAGAGGTGGAGGGGTGCTCTCCAAAGCTCATCCTTGCTCTCATACACATGCCATGCTCGTCTGGCTCTCTCTCTCTCTCCCTCCCACCGAAATAGTTTCGTAGAGCCGAAAGGCTGTCTGGGTTCCGGCAGGAACTAGTTCTGGACGGCGAAGCCCTACCGGATAGCTGACATCGTATCTGTGCAACCCTGTAGAGAGGTCGTAGTTTTGATCTTTTGCCCGAGGGGCTGTTCGAGTGTCCTCCCGAAGGGCTGTCCGAGTTACCGTTCGAGTTTCGAGGGTCCTCCCGAAGGGCTGTCCGCGACATCGTCCGAGGGACTGTCCGACCGCCTCCCGAAGGGCTATCCGACGAGGGAGTTCATCCTCGCGGTTGGGAGGTTGTAAATCCTAGCTGCGGGGATTTGCACCGACGATCTACACCGACTCTTCTTCCGGTGCGCTACGAGTCGGTACAGATCAGATCAAACCCTGTATGACATCTCCATAGTGATCCTGGGCGTGCTCGCTGTACCGAATTTTTTTGTTTTCTGTCGCGTTCCCCTACAGTGGCATCATGCGCCGTGCTATGCATAGATGCAGGTTATGATCTAGAATACATGGAGATGTATGGGTATTGCATAATATAATTTCGGAGTAGATGAGATCTATTGCTGAAAATTATTTATGCGGGTAGCAGATGAAATCTGTTACCCGATGTTCTTGTTGCTTCACTAGAATTTGCGTATTTCTGATCTCGAGACAACATGGTGGAATTTCACAAAGTTTTGGCAATCCGCAATCCTGATTGATCAACGAAGTGCTATCAGTTCTTTGGGTTCCGCCATAGTCAAAAGAAAGGTGAAATTTGCAGATGAAAGGGCAATGCAGATATGATCTGCACGGGGGTCATGCGTATGACGAAGTTTAGTATGGGGCTCGAGATTTTATTATCTCGTGTTTCATACACCCCGAGATGTTAATCTATCGACTTGAATAATCATACTTGATGATAAAACGTTGGTAGCTACGGTTTAAGTCAAAACCTTAGAAGCCACGTAAAATAATTTTTGCATAAACCGATTAGAGGCGTCTAACTTGGTTTTGCAGGATGTGCATGTGATGTGGTATAGCAATGCTCATATTAATTCGATTATGTATGAGATGACTATATGATGTAAATTTATTAACATGACCTGCGTGTCATGATTTGGCATGATGGCTGGAGCCATATGATTGTCACTTTAATGACCTGCGTGTCAACCTTAAGTAATGCACTTATTTTATTAGCTATAAAGATAGCAATATTATCTGGTGCATCGACAAGGTGGTGGCAATCTTCGCGAAGGTGAACACCGACGCAAATGCCGAAGACGAAGAAATACTTGACTTCTCCGTCAGAAAGGGCTATACCATATCATGCTATTATGAATTGCCTGAGATGTTTATCCCTTATGATGCACCCTTCTTAATTGCATGGTAGTCGCTTTTTATTAGGGTGATCTCTCACTTAAAAATATCAAAGTAGTTAGTGCTCACCCAAGTGTAGCACCGTCTGAAATTTGTATCTTTTCGGGGTGCGCCATGTCCACATGGGTACGAACGAATTGAGAGGAATGAGGCGGGTTAGGTCAGACCTCGCAGCAAGATCACTTGGTTGTCTTTGACGTTCAGGCAGGATAGTCCTGAGCTCGGAACACACCCATCGAAAGATGAACAAAAGTCACATAGAGATGTGATCGGCAAGTTTGCCTACCGATTGAAATTCTCGTCATCAGTGATGTCCACATCAATGGCGTTGAATTAAAATGTGGATTTTGAATCGCTCATAATCAATTTTGAGCGATATTGATTTGAGTGGGAGCGCACTTTAGAATAAAATTGTTTATTCACTAGTGCCAAAATTATTATGAACAAAGTATAATTGAAACTTGTGTTTTCCGTTATAGATCAAATGGCTCGCAACACCGTGTTCAACTTAGGCCCGATGTTAGAGAAAGAGAAGTTAGCTGCGACTGGAAACAACTATGCAGACTGGGTCCGTAACCTGAGGATTGTCCTCAGGAGCGCTAAGAAAATGTATGTGCTTGAAAATGCTCTTCCAGCTAAACCGGCGGCCGATGCCCTGGAAGATGAACAAAATGTCTAGGCCACTAAGGATAATGATCACAACTTAGTGCAGTGCCTCATGCTAGCTTGCATGAGTGTAGGGCTTCAAAAATGTTTTGAATTCCATAAACCCGTGATATGATCCAGGAATTGGATGCTCTGTACAAGGAAACCGCACGGTCTGAATGATTTGATATCATGAAGGCCGTGATGGATTGCAAGATGGCTGAGGGCAGTTCAGTTGGCGAACACGTAGTCAAAATGATTGGCTATGCTGAAAGGCTTAAAACCCTGGAATTTCCAATTACCGCCTGGCCATATGATGGACATGATGCTTTCTTCACTCCCCCCGTCTTACGACGGTTTTGTCATGAACTACAACATGAGTGGGATGGAGAAAACACCGGAAGAGGTGCTCGCCATGCTGAAAATTGCGGAAGGAGGACTGCGGAAAAATCACAAGCAAGTGTTGCTTGTGAATAAAACAGCTAGTTTCAAAAAGGCAAGCCAAAGAAGGGCAAGGGCGCCGGTAAGACCGGCTCCCAAAGCAACTCTAAGGGCGGAGCCAAAAATGGAACTGAGTGCTTCTACTGCAAGGGCACAGGACACTGGAAGAAAAACTGCAAGAGGTATCTGGAAGATAAGAAGTCCGGGAAAACCGGAAAAGGTATAATTGTTATACAAGTTAATGTCATTGACGTTTTGCTTGCTATCGAAAATTCTAAGTCTTGGGTATTTGATACCGGATTGGTTGCTCACATTTGCAACTCGATACAGGGACTTCAGAAGGTGCGCAAGCTAGCAAAGAATGAAGTCGTGATGCGCGTCGAGAACGGCGCTGGGATCGCTGCTCAAGCCGTCGGCATTATGCCTCTACGTCTCCCTTCAGGATTTATCTTAGAACTAAATAACTATTATTTTGTTCCACTGTTGTGTAGAAACATTATCTCCAGATCATGTTTAGTACACGATGGGTATTCGTACAAGTCTGAGAACAATGGTTGTTCACTTTATTGTAAGGATATGTTTTATGGATTTGCACCCATTGTTGGGGGCCTTTTCATACTAAATCTTGAATGTGTAAATGATGCCTTTAACGTAAATGCTAAACGCCTTAAGAAAGCTAATACCACCACCACTTTTATGTGGCACTATCACCTTGGCCACATCGGAAAGAAACGCATGCAAAGACTCCATAAAGATGGAGTTTTACCGTCCTTTGATTTTGAATCATTTGACACATGTGAAGCTTGCTTGATGGGAAAAATGACCAAGACGCCGTTCACGGGTCATCCTGAATGGGCGAGTGAATTGTTGGAAATAATACATAGTGATGTATGTGGTCCAATGAGCACAATCGCACGGGGTGGGTGTTTCTACTTCGTGACTTTTACGGATGATTTGAGTAGGTATGGATATATGTACTTGATGAAGCATAAGTCAGAAACCTTTGAAAAGTTCAAAGAATTTCAGAATGAGGTAGAAAATCACCGTAACAAAAGGATTAAGTTTCTGCGGTCTGATCGCAGGGGCGAATACCTTAGTCATGAGTTTGGCCAACATCTGAGTGACCGTGGAATCGTTTCACAGCTTACGCCTCCCGGAACTCCACAGAGAAACGGAGTGTCGAAACAACGTAACCGAACCTTGTTAGACATGGTAAGGTCGATGATGTCTCTTACAGATCTACCGATATCTTTTTGGGGTCACGCACTACTTACTGCAGCATATACATTAAACAGAGCACCGTCTAAGTCTGTTGAGACGACACCATACGAGTTATGGCATGGGAAGAAACCCAATTTGTCACATCTCAATATCTGGGGTTGTGAAACTTATGTAAAACGTTTACAAACAAGCAAACTCGATCCCAGATCAGACAAATGTTACTTTGTAGGTTATCCAAATAGAACAGTTGGGTATTCTTTCTACCAACCCTCGAGTGCAAAGTGTTTGTCGCTAAAAACAGAGTCTTTCTCAAGAAAGAGTTTCTCGCTAAAGAAGTGAGTGGGAGGACAGTACAACTTGATGAGATTATTGAATCTTCGGCGATCGTTGATATGGCTAAGGAACCGGAAGCAATTCCGCTAATTATCCCTACAACCAAGCCGGAAGTTGTCGCATGTGATGCGGAGACTTCAGACAACACTACTAGAAAAATGCCTATTAGTGGCGCACCTATTTTCCCTATTAGTGGCGCACTATAGGTGCGCCACTATTATCACGCCACTACTAATAAAGAGTAATGGCGCACCCCTGGTGCGCCATTACTATCCCTCCCAGTGCGCCACTGATAAGCTAGCAGGGGGGGCTACTGGTGCGCCACTACTAACTCTAAAGGTGCGCCACTGGTATAAAATATGGGTGCGCCACTAATATATATATATGGTGCGCCACTACTATTAATTCCAGTAATTTTTTTTTGCTTTTCATTTATTTTCACGGGTTACAGAATACAATAAAGCACATAATATACAGTTTGCATTACAGTATAAATTACCATCAGTCAAGTATAAACAGCACATAATACAATTCATCACATTAGTCTCCGAATTCGAAATAGCGAACAAAGTTCAAATATTAGACAAGTTTAGGTCTCGAGACCGAGTAGCGAGTTTGTCGTCACATTACAAAGTTGATACAATCTAAACTACCATCACATAGAAGAGAGCTGCGGTCACGATGAGCATCATCGCGATGAAACTGGTCTTCATCCGATTCCTCCTCCGCTCCCTCCTCTCTCCCGCTAGATAGCGCGCGTATCTAGCTTCTGCCTCCACCCTAGTGGTGTACGCTTTGTAACTGTTACCGCTGAAACGGTGAACCTGTCTCCGACACTCCTCCCAATCGTCGTAGACTCCGGGAACCTTACCCTTGTACACGAGGCTCCAGTTCAGAAGAAGCTGAATGATCTCGTTTATGTGATGTTCAACAAGAGGCTGGACTCGGAAGCATAACAGTTTATAATTTATTGTTAGGCCAAAATTAATACATGCATCAATACACATGTTGGCCTAGAGTTGTCGATACGCCAGACAAAAATGCAACTTGTCGATGATTCTCATTATATAGTAGCAAAGTTGGCCTAGAGTTGAGAAAAATTTGTCTTGGACTATAAGGCATCCTTTTACTAACCTGAACTGCATCCTATGTGATGTAAAATGTAGCTAAGTATATATGAGCTGATGCCCCTACGTGCAGCAAGAAAGCAGAGATCTAAGAAAAACAGAGAGGATCTTCCAGAACAGCAGCAGCAACAAAAACAGAGCAGCAGCAGCAACTGGCAACAGAGCAGCAGCAGTATGTCTGAATCCTATGTGATGTAAAATGTTCTAACTTTACTACTGATGTAAAATGCTCTTTTGTTACTCTCATCCTATGTGAGTAACTGCACATAATTTTGAATCAACAGAGCAGCAGCAGCTCAACATATGAGTAACTGCACATAATCCTATGTGATAATTATGTGCAGCAGCAGAACTGCACATAATCCTATGTGAGTAACTGCACATAATCCTATGTGATAACTGGCAACAGAGCAGCAGCAGCAGAACTGCATCCTATGTGATGTAAAATGTAAGCATATATTTTTGCTACTGATGCACTGCTCTTTACAATTTTGAATCATCCAGTCTACATATATATTTCCGGCTATATGTCTGAATTCTTGGTCCCTTTACAGCAAACCACACATGAAAATATTGGACGAAGATTAATTCCTGAACATATTGTAGAAGCTCAACATATTGTACTGAGTGTGTACCCAAATATTGTTGTACTGTGTGGGCTGTGTGCGTGCACGGGTATGGATACAGTGTGGTGTTTGTTTGTGTAACTGAACATCAAAAGAGCAGAGCTGGCATGTGTTCCTGGTTCAGTGGAAAAAAGGGCATTTGTTGTCTTGAACACACACCCGAATCTAGCTGCTCTGCTTCATCTCTGTTCTGGCCCTGAGTCTACAACTCTACATTACATCTAGCAGCTTCAGTGTGAGACCAAAGAATCAAATCTAAAAAGAGGGAGAGCAGGAGACGCCCAAGACAATCTGGTCTGAAACGTCTCTCCCTCTGCTGCAATCCCTTTTGTTTCAAGGCAAGATTGCAGCGAGCTGAATGTAGAAACAAGAGCCTGATGTTACTCTGACCATCATCTCTGTAGGTTCAGCCAATTGAAGCAGGATATGAGACAGATGTACAGCGCTCGCTAATTGCAACCAAATACACTCTATGAGACTGATCCCATCAGCCAATTGAAGCAGGATATGAGGAGTAGGGAATACCAAAAAAAAACTAATGTACAGCGCTTGCTATTCTTGGTCCCTTTACAATTTTGAATCATCCAGTCTACAATTCCTACTGCCCCAATCCCAGCAAGAAACCCTAGCCCTAATCGAGGTGAGAGGGGAACGAGGTGATGAACCTGTTGGTGGTGGACGGCGCATGCTCGTGGTGCTCCTGGGGACGAGCTCGGCGGGCCTCCTCCTCCTCTTGGTGGTCGAGCGGGCGGGCCTCCTTCTCCTCGTGGTCTCCGGCGGGCCTCCTCCTCCTGGTGGTCGCGGGTGGGCGCTGCCGGACGGGAGAGATGTCAGAGACAGGGGAGAAGGCGGAGGGGGGAGGGAGGGGGAGGAGGAGGGTGAGAGGGGGAGCTCACCCTCGACGTGCTGGTGGCGGCAGACTCGACGGCGACAGGCGATGGCGCGGCGCGGGGGAGAGGGGGGATCTGGGTGTGCTCCAAAGTGCGGGAGTGAGGAGAGGGAGGCGCGGGGAGGAGAAGCAGGGGAGGGCCGGCTAACAATGGCGCACCAGGGATACATGCGCCATAACAGATCGATAGCAATGGCGCACCAGGGATACATGCGCCATAAACAGCTCGATATCAAAGTCATAAGAATTGCGGCGGTGGTTACGGACAGAACCACACACATGGCCTAGTGGTTGGTCCCTGGATACATTACGCAAGCCACCCAGGTTCGAATCCTGGCAACCCCACTTTTTGCACCTTTTTTAAAATTTTATTTTAACCTTATGATAAACATCCAAACACTTTAAAATAAACACATGGCAATTTTAATACTCCCTCCATTCCTAAATATAGGGCGTATAATTTAGTTGCATTCATTGGTGAATTGGTAAAACATTTATGAATATGAAAAAATATCATCAAATTTGAAAAAATATTCATGAATTCAAAAAGTGCCCATGAAATTTAAAAATATTCATGAGTTCAAAAAATATTAACAAATTCAATACTTTTTGTGACTTAGAAATTCAATAACAGAATAAACCTAATTAAATAAAAATTGGTATACTAATGGCGCACCTCCTAGGGGTGCGCCATTACTAGTTTTAACTAGTAATGGCGCACCACACCCCGGTGCGCCATTACTAGTTTTGAAAAAAAAATTGAAAAAAAAAATTGTTAGTAGTGGCGCACCGGGGTGTGGTGCGCCATTACTAGTTAAAACTAGTAATGGCGCACCACACCCCGGTGCGCCATTACTAGTTTTGAAAAAAAAAATTGAAAAAAAATTGTTAGTAGTGGCGCACCGGGGTGTGGTGCGCCATTACTAGTTCGGTGCGCCATTACTAGTTTTAACTAGTAATGGCGCACCACACCCCGGTGCGCCACTGGTAAGTCTGGGGAGGGGGGTGTGCATAGGACAAACTTAGCAGTGGCGCACCACACACCAGGTGCGCCATTAGTAATATGGACATTAATGGCGCACCCATATCTGGTGCGCCACTGCTATATAGCAGTGGCGCACCACATACATGGTGCGCCATTAATGTCCATATTAGCTATAGCCGTTTTTCTGGTAGTGCAATGTTGTAACTAAACCGCGCAGATCAGGTTGGGCTATCCAGCCACCTGAGTGGTTTCATAACAAAATCTTCATTCTTGAAGACGATGAACCTGTGCACTACAAGGAAGCGATGGCGGGGCCCAGCTCAAAGGAATGGCACAAAGCCATGAAATCCGAAATGGAATCCATGTACAAAAACCAAGTTTGGAACTTGGAAGAACTTCCAGAAGGCGTAAAGCCCATTGGTTGTAAATGGATTTTCAAGAGAAAGACGGACGCAGATTGTAACATTACTATCCACAAAGCTAGACTTGTCGCGAAAGGGTTCACGCAAGTTCCAGGAGTGGACTACGACGAGACTTTCTCATCCGTAGCTATGCTTAGGTCTGTTCGGATATTACTAGCAATTGCTGCTTATTTCGATTATGAAATATGGCAGATGGACGTCAAAACGGCTTTCCTAAATGGAAACCTCAAAGAGGATGTATACATGATACAGCCAGAAGGTTTTGTCGTTCATAAGGATGCTGGAAAGGTATGCAAACTTCAGAAAGCCATTTTTGGTCTGAAGCAAGCGTCAAGGAGCTAGAACATTCGTTTTGATGAAGTGGTCAAACCGTTTGGCTTCATCAGGAATGACGAAGAATCTTGTGTTTACAAGAAGTTTAGTGAGAGCGCAAAAGCATTTCTAAACTTGTATGTGGATGACATATTGTTGACTAGAAATGACGTGAATTTTCTTAACAAAATAAAAGACTCATTGAAAAAGAGTTTTTCAATGAAAGACTTAGGCGAAGCGGCATATGTATTGGGCATTAGAATCTATAGAGATAGATCAAAACGCCTGATAGCTCTTAGCCAAAGCACGTACATTGACAAGGTGTTGAAAAGGTTCAACATGGAGAACTCCAAGAAAGGCCTACTCCCCAAGTCACCTGGCACAGTGCTTTGCAAGAATCAGTGTCCTCGGACTCTCGATGAGCGAGTACAGATGAATGATGTTCCATATGCTTCGGCAGTTGGTTCTATTATGTATGCCATGCTATGTACAAGACCGGACGTTTCCTATGCGCTAAGTGTTAGCAGCCGGTACCAAAGTGATCGAGGATTGGAACACTGGGCCGCAATCAAGGGTATTCTTAAGTACCTCAGAAGGACCAAGGATTTACTCCTTGTGTACGGAGGTGATTGATGTCTACTACACAACTTATTCTTGTAGACTCGTGTTGGGCCTCCAAGCGCAGAGTTTTGTAGGACAGTAGCAATTTTCCCTCAAGTGGATGACCTAAGATTTATCAATCCGTGGGAGGCGTAGGTTGAAGATGGTATCTCTCAAGCAACCCTGCAACCAAATACAAGAAATCTCTTGTGTCCCCAACACACCCAATACAATGGTAAATTGTATAGGTGCACTAGTTCGGCAAAGAGATGATGATAAAAGTGTAGTATGGATAATGGATATAGGCTTTTGTAATCTGAAAATATAAAACCAGCAAGGTAGCAAATAGTAAACGGGCATAAAAACGGTATTGCAATGCTTAGAAACAAGGCCTATGGTTCATACTTTCACTAGTGCAATCTCTCAACATTGTTGACATAGTTGAATCGTATGTAAATCCCTCATGTGCGACAAAGAGTTCACTCCAAAGTCACAAATAGCGGAGAACAAATGAAGAAATTGTTGTAGGGTACGAAACCACCTCAAAGTTATCCTTCCCGATCAATCTTATGAGCCATCCCCATTGATTGTCACGAACAGCCCTAGAGTTCGTACTAAAATAACACCATAAGATACACATCAACCAAAACCCTAATGCCACCTAGGCACTCCAATGTCACCACGAGTACCCGCGGGTTTGATTATACGATACGCATCACACAATCTCAGATTCATCTATTCAAACCAACACAAAGAACTTCAAAGAGTGCCCCAAAGTTTCTACCAGAAAGTCAAGACGAAAACGTGTGCCAACCCTTATGCATAAATCCCCAAGATCACGGAACCCGCAAGTTGATCACCAAAACATACATCAAGTGACTCAAGTGAATATCCCATTGTCACCACAGATATCCATATGCAAGACATACATCAAGTGTTCTCAAATCCTTAAAGACTCAATCCGATAAGAAAACTTCAAAGGGGAAACTCAATTCATCACAAGAAGATAGAGAGGGGAAAACTCCATATGATTCATCTATATCAACAAAGCTCGCGATACATCAAGATCGTGCCATCTCAAGAACACGAGAGAGAGAGATCAAACACATAGCTACTGGTACAAACCCTCAGCCCCGAGGGTGAACTACTCCCTCCTCATCATGGAGACCGCCGGATGATGAAGATGGCCTCCGGTGATGCTTTCCCCCCTCCGGCAGAGTGCCGGAAAAGGGCTGTAGATGGGATCTCTCTAGTATAGAGGCTTGCGGCGGCGTAAAAACTCATCTGGGTTAACTTTCGGGGGTTTCTGAATATATATGATTTTTCAGCGTTGGAATCACGCGAAACGAAGCCACGTGGGCCCCACGAGGTACCAGGGCGCGCCTGGGGGGGTGGCGCGCCCTGGTGCCTCGTGAGCACTGGGTGGCCCCCCTCCAGTGGGTCTTGGTGCCAATATTTTTTATTTGTCCAATAAAAAATCTCCAAAAAGTTTCAGCTCATTTGGAAAACTTTCATTTCTGCACAAAAAACAACACCACGGTAGTTCTGCTGAAAATAGCGTCAGTCCGGGTTAGTTCTAATCAAATCATACCAAAACCATATAGAATTGTTATAAATATGGCATGAATACTTCATAAATTATAGATACGTTGGAGACATATCAGTGATGAAGAGCTCATTGTAAGTGGTTACACTGATGCAGGCTTCATGACTGACCCAGATGACTTCAAATCTCAATCAGGCTATGTTTTCATATTGAACGGCGGCGCAGTTGATTGGAAAAGTTCCAAACAAAAGACTGTGGCGGATTCTACGATGGAGGCGGAATATGTTGCTGCTTCAGAAGCCTCCAAGGAGGCGGTATGGATCAAGCAATTTCTTGAACACATTGGTGTGGTTCCAAGTGCTCTGGACCCGGTGGAGATCTATTGTGATAATAGTGGCGCCGTAGCTCAGGCAAGGCAGCCAAGTTCGCACCATAAGACAAGACATATTGAATGCAAATATAAACTCATTCGACATCATGTCGAAGAGGGTTTAGTGAAAGTACACAAAGTTCATACGGATCTGAACGTGTCAGAACCGATGACAAAGCCTCTACCACGAGCAAAGCATGAGCAGCACCGGATAGCCATTGGTGTTAGGGAAGCCATGTAACTGGATTATGACTCTAGTGCAAGTGGGAGTCTGTAGGAGATATGCCCTAGAGGCAGTAATAACATGTCGGAAGTCGGGCTCCGGGGACCCAAAGGTTCGAACACTGGGGTGAGCTCGTTCTACCACTTCGTCTCCTACCACGGCTAAGCTATGGCGAGAGTGCGCTAGCGAGGGACGGGGCGAGGACTCAGCGGTTTACCCAAGTTCGGCCCACCTTGCGGTGTTAGACCCTACTCCTGCTTGTGGTTTGGATTGCAGTGGGCAAGAGAGTTCTTGCGTACAAGGTGGAGGAGGAGGAAGAACTGGTATGGAGGGATCCCTTCCTACTATGGCCGCATTGTCCTTTATCCCAGCCTTGGTCCTCTTCCCCTTGGAAACTTAGGTGGGAAGGGTTGCCACACTTGGCGGTTTTGAAAGGGGACAGGGGCTCAGGCTATCCTGACTAAAGGTGGTCTTCGCCTGCCAAAGCATGATCCATTACGCGCTGGTGGGCTCGGTGATGACCTCCGCCCTGCGCGCCTGTCGTGTTGGTCTTCCTTCGCCGATCGGGCAACCATTGGGGTCGCTTTGGAGAGTAGATAGCTGGCCCTGCTCCCTTAACACGAAAGAGGAAACCATCTTCATCCGCGCCTGCTGGCGCGGCCTCTGCTGCTGCTCGTCGCCGCGCGCGTCACCCACGTGATGGGCTCCAGACTGCGGGGCACACCGAACGGCCTTCGAACCGAGCGTCTGCGGGAGGGGGCCTCGGGAGGCCACCTCGGAAACCCGCCCCGCGAGGTCACTTCGGGATGCCGCCTCGTGAGAGGGCCTCACGAGGCCGTTGATGGTGGTGCTGAGGATTACTCGCCACCTCCTGAGGAGGGGGCCTCAGGAGGCCAGGGCCTCATGAGGGGTCTTGGTGAGATGCTCGGTGGTGACGGCCCGCTGGGCCCACGCCAGACGTTGCGCCCTGGGCCAAAGGCAGACGAGCCTGGATACCCCGGGTTCCATGGGCCCGACAGTAGCCCCCGGGCCCGCGGCGTGCACGTTCCCGCCTACCGAGGGGCGAAACGGCGCGGGCCCTAACCGCCTGCGGCCAGGCGCTACGCGTGGCGCACGATGTGACGGGCGACGCCCCCACTTCCCCATGACGCCTCGGAAACTGCCGCGCTGACATAAATCCTGGCGCGGGCGGCGTGAGGCCATCATTGCCTTCCTTCTTACCTGCCGTTTCTCAGTGCCCTTCCTTCTCGAGCGCGATTCCTCGTGACTTCCCCTTTCGAACTCCGCCTCTTCTTGCTCCCAATCCGTGCCTCCGCCGCGCAGATGGCGCCCGCCGGCAAGAGGGTGAAGGAGGCGGCCCCGTCCCCAAGCGTGCCCGTCCTTGGGGCGGCGCTGCAGCGCTCCACCATCCACAACGAAGAGGGCTTGGACAGGGTGCTTCCGTTCGTGGCCGGCGGCCAAAACGAGAACCAGGCGACCCAAATCTGGCCGGGGTCGCACGCGCGGCGCGACCTGGGGGCGACAGCCTACCCCTTCTTCCTCCACAGCGTATATGCCAGGTTGGTGCCGCCATTTTCGGACTTCTTCTATGCCATACTCACCCACTATCAGGTTCAGGCTCTTCATCTTCAACCCAACTCCATTTTCCTTCTGGCCACGTTCGCCTTCTACTGCGAGGCTTTCGTGGGGGTGCTGCCCTCTATGGTGCTCTTCCGCCACTTCTTCTGCCTGCGGCTAACCACGGCGGACCAGCGCTCCGGATGCGCGTCGTTCCTTGCCGTCAAGGAGATGGAGGACGGCATTATCAACTTGAGGGTCGCGAAGAAGGTGGAAGGCTACCGGCAGCACTGGGTCTATATGGACGCGTGCCAGACCAACCGGCTCCTGATGATCCCGACGGACCCGGCCGAGAAGATCTCCGTGTGGGGGCATGAGAAGCTCGCCGACCCGAGGATGGAGCCCGTCTTGGAGCGGATGGCGGCGCACCAGGCCACCAAACTATCGGGGACGGCGGTTGTCAGGGAATACCTGCGGCGGCGCATCGCGCCACTTCAGCGGCACTCGCGCCCTATGTGGGAGTACGCCGGCGCGGGCGACGCCATGAGGCTGAAGCCTGGAAGCCTGGGGCCAGACGTGCTGGACGGGGCCCTGGCGATTCTGCTCAGCGCCCCTGCCGCGGAAACGTCGGAGGGGGCGCTCCCGCTTTTCCGCTACCCGGAGAAGGCGGATTTGGTGAAGGAAATGCCCCTCTTCGACCAGTGGGGCCTCGTGCCGGAGGGCCATGTCGGGCCCTGCGACAGCCCCCTCGTGGTCGAGGTGGACTCAGGAGGCAGCAGCGGCAGCGGACATTCGGAGGAGGCTACGGAGGAGGACGCCAGCCGGGCGCCACTGCACGCCCGCCGCCGGCTCATCTGCGAGCTCGAGGATGACGATGCCGAGAGCGACCCGCCCGCGGCGGAGGGGGCTCCCGGCCCGGGGGCGGGCGAGCCGCCAGCACCTGAGACCCGTCATGAGGCTGAAGCCCCCCAGGGCCCCGAGGCGGGCGATGACGCGTCCGGGTCTACCGCGGCATGCCCCGGGGGCCCGAGCGGCGGCGCCGAGGCGATGCACGGCGGGGGTAGCGTCGGCCTGCCGTCCACGGGGGAGAAGAAGAGGAAGTGGCACGTCAGTGACGAGTAAGCCTTCTGCCTCCTCCCGGCGCCCTTAATTCTTGCTCCTTTCTCCGGGCTCGAAGCTGAGCCACCATTCGCACAGGAGATCTGCTGCGGATCAGAAGAAGAAGAAGAAGACGACGACGAAGGCGAGGGTTACCCCCAGCCCACAGGGGGTGTCGATGCCCGCCGCCGTTGCCAGGGCGTGGAGAGGCTCCCCGCCATCCCGACACCGAGGCGGGGCGTACGGAGATCGAGGAGGAGGCAGTCGCTCCTCCGGGGTCGCATGCGGGTGCATCCCGTGGGGCCGAAGTGGAGGAGCCTCGGGAGGCAGCCTCAGGAGGCGGGGACGCCCTCCCCCTGACCCCGCCGCGAGCAAGGAATCGGCGACGGGGGAGGCCGAAGCGCCTACCCCCTGCTGGGGGCCTCCTTGGGCGCAGAGGAAGGAGTTGTGGGGCGTCCCATGACCGGCACTAAGAGCCCCCAGAGCGCACCGCCGCGGCCGAACGAGGGGGGCGACCTGGCGAGCCTGCCACCCCAGGCAAGCGGTGCTGAGGGTTCCCTCACCGCCGCGGCAGAGGGTGCCAGAGGGCCCGACCCGGACTGGCCCCTGGTCCTCGCGAGTGACCGCGCCTTGCTCAGGCCTGAAGCCTTGCGCGACGCCAAGGCTGCGCTTGCTCGGTTCGGCACGGACTTCCAGGACGCGGAGACGCGCCTCACCGAGGAGCGCCTGAAGCTTGCCGACGGGTGGCACCGGCTCAGCGTCGCCGTCGATACGGCCTGGCGCCATGACGAACGTGCTCGCGCACAATGCGAGAGGGACACCGCCGAAGCGGAGGGGGCTCGCGCGAGAGCCCTCGAGGAGGCCGAAGTGGCCACCGCGCGCCGCAAAGAAGTGGAGACCCTCCTGAAAGAGTTCCAAGACCAACATGCCGAGCAGGCGCGGTCGCTCCTCGTGCGGGAAGGCGCCCTTGCCACTCGCGAGAAGCAGGCCGCGGCCCGTGAGGCAGACCTCGAGACCCGCGCGGAGGGCCTCGAGAAGACGGCGACCGAGCAGGCCATGGAGAAGGAGCGTCTGGAGACGCTGGGGCGCCAGCTGGCCGATGCCCAGGAGGCTCACACGAAGCGTGTTACCGAGGCCAACGCCCAACTGGAGGCTAAGGAGAAGAAGGTCCAAGAGGACGCTGACGCGAAGGTAGCGGAAGCGCGCCTGGTGCTTGCCGAGGAGCGCGATAAGGCGCTGCCGCAGCAGAGGGACGCCTTCGAGTCAGAACGCGAGCGGCTCCGGCAGGAGGTCACTGATCTCAAGGTGGCAATCGCCGAGGCGGAGACCCGCCGGGGAGCCGCGCCGCAGGCCGGCTCTGGCGCCGCCGATCAGGAACAGGAGCAACGCGAACGGGTCAAGGCGCTTCACTCCCTGGAGATCCGTGCTCATGACACCCTGAATTCCATCTGCCAGGGAAGGCTGGGGGCCCTCCGTGAGTCCCGTGACGCCGACTACGTCGGCTTCTCCACCAAGCTCGTGGAACGACTTGAGGACGGAGCCAAGGAGGAGGACGGTATCTTGGAGGAGGAGTGCCGCAACCTCTTCTTCCTGGCAGCGACTCGCGTCTTCAGCCACCTCCTTCACACCGATCCCAACTTCGACTTTGAAAAGGTGATAGCTCCAGTCCCCGAGGAGCTTCACGATGGGCTCGCAAGGGCAGTGGAAGGCCATGTGGGCGCGTTACTCGGTAAGTACTCCTGTGGCAGCGGCGAGAGCTCCCGCGGCGACGATGGCACTGGCGAAGATGACGACGGCGCGAGCTCCTAGGGTGCCTTTTCCTTTCGTCACCCTGCGCTAGATCGATGTGGCCCATGGGGGCATGAAGATGATGCCTTGGTATTTAAATACTTTATGTTTTGCTGTAACGAGCACTCGTGCCCTCGCGAGGTTCTCTCTTAAGGCATGTTTTTCTCTTTTTGCTCGCCATGATGCTCTACGTTCTCAGGACCCAGCCCCCGAGCGGCCATAGCCATCACTGGTATGTCAGGTCGCGATGCCTGAACAAGGCCAGGAGGCGAGGGGTACCGGGAGCTAGTGAGGGTTCCTGAGGCGCGATGCTCAGGGAGCCCCCCTTTAACGCACAAGCGGCTTGCGCCAAGAGGAACACTAGCACTCGTGAGGCCGTCGGAGGGGAAGGCTCGGGAGACGGCGAGGGTGGCTCGCGAGACGGGAGACTTAGCTCTGTATGAGGTAGTGTGGTGGGCCATCTCTTGCAGGGTGCGTCTTGTGAGGGTTCCGCTCGCGAGATCTCCTGCTGGGACGGCCGCCGAGGGTTAGTCCCCGAGGCGGTGCCTGCTGGCCTCCTGAGGTCCTGAGGGTGCTACCTCGCGAGATCCTTCAAGGGACTTGCTCCTGAGATAACTGCACGCAGAGCACATAACGACAGCGCGCGCTCGTCGATTCGCTCATGGGTATTACGCGAGGTGACAGGGACACCAATGATCTTGGTGGGGTGGCGTGCACGGAGCAGGCCCGCGAGCCAGAGCCCGGTTGCTTGGGTTTTTCAGTGCTGCTGGGACTGACCCAAGCGCATGCACCGTGTCCAGCCCCCACTCGCGTGAGGCTCATGAGGGAAGTCGTGAGTGCGTGAGGCTCGTGAGGCAAGGGGAAAACGAAACGCCATATAGGGAAATGGAAATTTTACAGAAGCAAGAGAGCAACCCATTACATAACCAAATAAAGATGCGGCTGCCATGTCCGGCACGGGTCAGCTTGAGGTTGGTGCAACCCGTGGGGCGCCCTCAATTACGCACCAAAATGAGAGAAAAAAGTGCTGCCGTGTCCGGCACGGGTCAGCTTGAGGTTGGTGCAGCCCGTGGGGCGCCCTCAGTTGATTGTTCCGCCAGCGCGGAGCATGGGGCTTCCACAGGGGTGTGGGTATGATCGCGAGTCGATCGTTCCGCCAACGCGGAGCATGGGGCTTCCACTTGGGCGTGGGCGGGAGCTCTCACGGGCCCATCAGGCGAACGCAATGAGAGGCTCCGGGGCGTGTACAGCCCCGTTTCGTTCGTACGCATGAGGGTCATGGGTAGAACTTGCGGAGGTGTTGGATGTTCCAGGCGTTAGGTACAGGAACTCCGTCCTACGTCTCAAGCCGGGCTGAGCCGGGCCTGGAGACATGAGTAACCCTGAAAGGGCCTTCCCACATAGGTGAGAGTATGTGAAGTCCCTCTCTGGAGAGGATCCTGCACAGGACGAGGTTGCCGACCTCGAGAGTGCGAGGGCGGATGCTGCGGCTGTGGTAGCGACGCAAGGCCTGCTGGTACCTCGCGGCACGAAGGACGGCCTGACGGCGGCCCTCCTCGAGGAGCAGCAGATCGGTCTCCCACGAGCCATCCTGACACGCCTCGTCGAAGGCAATGACTCGTGGGGAGCCGTGCTTAAGCTCCAATGGGAGGACCGCCTCAGCGCCGTAGACGATGAAGAAGGGCGTCTCGCCAGTAGGCTTGCTTGCTGTCGTGCGGATGGACCACAGCACGGACTGCAGCTCGTCGAGCCAGCCCTTGCCGCAAGCCTCAAGTTTCTTCTTGAAGCTCGTTGTCTTGAGGCCCTTGAGGACCTCGGCGTTGGCGCGCTCGGCCTGACCACTGCTTCGTGGGTGCGCCACCGAGGCATAGCAGATTTGCGTGCCGAGGCTGGCGCAGTAGGACTTGAAGAGGCCGCTTGTGAACTGGGAGCCATTGTCGGTGATGATGCGATTGGGAACTCCAAAGCAGCTCACGAGGCCCTTGATGAACTTGACGGCGGAGCCTGCCGGGATGGTGCACACCGGCTCGACCTCTGCCCACTTGGTGAACTTGTGGATGGCGATGTAGAGGTAGCGGTAACCACCAGCCGCGCGGGGGAAAGGCCCCAGGATATCCAGCCCCCAGACCGCGAAGGGGCATGAGAGGGGGATCGTCTGGAGGCCCTGCGCCGGCTGGTGGATCTGCTTGGCGTGGGATTGGCAGGCCTCGCTGGCTTGGACCAGTGCGGTAGCGTCACGCAGAGCAGTGGGCCAGTAGAAGCTGCTGCGGAAAGCCTTACCGACGAGGGTGCGTGATGAGGAGTGGTGGCCGCAGTCTCCTCCATGTATATCAGCTAGCAACTCGCGCCCTTGCTCTTTAGAGATGCACCGCAGCGAGACGCCATTGGGGCGCCTGCGGTACAGCTCGCCATCTTGTAGGCAGTAAGCGGTGGCCTACCGGGCCACGCGTTCTGCTTTTGAGTCCTCCTCCGGGAGGGTGCCGCGAAGCAAATAAGCCTTGAACTCCGCGGCCCAGCTATCCGCCTGAGGCTCGAGCGCCAGCAGCATGCGAGCTCCTGAGGCCGGGCCACAGTCTGGTGCACCCGTGGGTGGTGCGGGCGGGGGTTCCTCGCGAAGGAGCGCCATGCTCGCGGCTGGGGGTGTGGCAGATAGCTTGAGGAGCCTTTCCTCAAAGACGCCGGGGCTCTGGGGCTCGCGGCGTGATGCTCGTTTGGCGATGTCATCGGCTTCTTTGTTGCTACCGCGGGGGATGTGCTGCAGCTCCAGGCCTAGAAAGCGCTTCTCAAGTTTACGTACCTCTTCCAGGTAGGCGGCCATGTGCTCGTCCTTTGGCTTGTAGCTTTTGTTGGAGAAGTTGACGAGGAGTTGCGAATCGCCCTTGATAGTCAAACGCTTGATGCCTAGGGCGAACGCGGCCTTGAGGCCGGCAATGAGGCCCTCATACTCTGCGATGTTGTTGGAGACCTTGTCGGTGTGCCTGAAGCAGAGCTGTACATCGTAGTAGAGCCTGTCTCCTATTGGCGAGGTGAGCATGACCCCAGCCCCCGCGCCCTGTCGGGACAAGGCACCGTCGAAGAGCATGGTCCATCCGCCAGGCGCCTCATCCCTTGGCAGGAGGGACTGGGCCTCGCGAGGCTCGTCCTCGTACGTGTCCGTCCATTCTACCACGAAGTCGGCCAGAGCCGCGCCTTTGATGACTCTGGTGGTGGAGAACTCCAGCTGGAAGGCTTGCAGCTCGATGTTCCACTCGGCGATGCGGCCGGCGGCGTTGGGGCTGCACAGAACTTGCTCCAAGGGGTAGGAGGAAATGACCTTGATGGGATGACCCTGAAAGTAGTGGCGCAGCTTCCTGGAGGCGACGAGGAGTGCGAGGAGGAGCTTCTGCTGCATGGGGTAGCGCTCGCGCGCGTCCCTTAGCACGGTGCTGACGAAGTACACGGGGTGCTCGACGAGGCGCGTAGTTGTTGCGACAACTTGCTCTTCAGAAGCCTTGCGAGGCTCGGAAGGCTCGGGAACCTCACGAGGCTCAGGAGGCTTGGGAACCTCACGAGGCTCAGGAGGCTCGCGAGGCCCGGGGGGCTCGCGAGGCTCAGCGGGCTCGTGAGCCTGAAGGGGCGCCGAGGGTTTTTCCTTGGCACAGACGCGCTCCTCCCGCACCGCCACCAGCGCTGCGCTGGCCGTCGGGGGGGGGTGGCCGCCAAGTATAGGAGCAAGGGCTCGCGAGGGCTCGTGATGAGGTACCTCTTGAGGGCTTTGAAGGCGGCGTCTGCCTCAGGAGTCCACTTGAAGGAGCCGGACCTATTCCGGAGCTTGAAGAAAGGCAGGGCTCGCTCGCCAAACTTGGAGATGAAACGCCCTAGGGAGGCCATACACCCTGCCAAGCGCTGCATTTCCTTGAGGGTCCGGGGAGGGCTCATTTTCTCGATGGACTTGATCTTCTCTGGGTTTGCCTCGATGCCATAGTGCGAGACTAGGAAGCCGAGGAGCTTCCGGAGGGGACTCCGAAGACGCACTTCTCCGGGTTGATCTTGAGGTTGACTTTGCGCAGGATGGCAAATGTTTCCTGGAGGTCCGCGATGAGGGATCCAGCCTCGCGAGATCTGACCACGATGTCGTCGATGTAGGCCTCCGCGTTCCTCCCCATCTGAGGCCGCAGAGTGATGCGCATTAGCCGCTGGAAGGTGGCGCCCGCGCTCCTTAGACCGAAGGGCATGCAGACGTAACAATATACACCACAGGGGGTGATGAAGGCCGTCCTCTCCACATCTTCGGCCGCCATCTTGATCTGATGATAGCCTGAGAAGGCATCCAGGAAGCATAGCAAATCGCACCCGGCGGTGGAATCCACGATCTGATCGATGCGGGGCAATGGGAATGGATCTTGAGGGCAGAACTTGTTGAGGCTGGTGAAGTCGACGCACATGCGCTCCTTGCCGCCCTTCTTGGGGACGACGACTGGGTTGGCGAGCCATTCGGGATGGCGCACCTCACGAACGACTCTGGCTTCCTGGAGCTTCTGGACTTCCTTGACGATGAACTCTTGCTTCTCTGGCGCCTGGCGCCGTGCTTTCTGCTTGACCAGCCGTGCATTGGGGCACACCGCTAAGTGGTGCTCGATCACCTCCCTCGGCACACCGGACAAGTCGGATGCTTTCTAGGTGAAAACATCCGAGTTTGCCCGAAGGAAGGCGACGAGCGCGCTTTCCTATGTAGGAGGGAGGCCTGTGCCGATGGTGAAGGCAGGGCCGGAGCCACTGCCGTCCACCGACACCTTCTTCGTCTCGGCGCGGTCCTGAGAGAACATCTGCTTCTTCTTCGCTGGCATGGCCTCGGAAGGCTCGGCCGCGTCCTCGTCGGCCGGGTGCGTGATAGCGGCAGCTTTGTAGGCATGCTCGAGGGTGTTGGCCGCGTCCTTTTCGTCACAGGCGACGGTGATGATGGCGCTACAGCCGGGCATCTTGAGGACGTTGTAGGCGTGATGGGTGGCTGCCATGAACTTGGTGAGAGCCGGGTAGCCCAAGATGGCGTTATAAGGGAGGCCGATGTGCGCCACGTCGAAGTCGATGAGCTCGGTGCGGTAGTTCTTGCGGGTGCCGAAGGTGACGGGGAGGCGCACTTGCCCCAGCGGGATGGTGGAGCCATCGATCACTCTGGAGAAGGGCCTAGTCGGCATCAGCTGGTCGTAGGGCACCTGGAGCGTCTCGAAGGTCTCGATGGAGAGTACGTTGAGGCCGGCACCCCCGTCGATGAGGGTCTTGGTGACCGCGATGTTGCTGATGGTGGGAGTGCACAGCATGGGGAGCGCGCCTGCAGAGGCCGTGGACTTGGGGTGGTCCTTGGAGTCAAAGGTGATGGCCTACTGCGACCACTTGAGGGGCCGCGCGACCTCAGGCCTCGGGAGGGCGTCGTACACCTCGCGAGAGAGTTGCTTGAAGTGGCGGATGGACGCGGGGGCTTGGGACCCGCCAAGGATGCAGGCGACCGCGCGAGGCTCCTGGTAGCCCCCAGCGCCCTCGTCAGGCCGGTTGGCGTCGTCCCTCCGGGGTGGCGGCGGCAGCGGCGGGAGAGCGGCATTGGCCTGAGGATTCGCCTCACGAGGCTGGTCGCGCCAGGCGGCCTCACGAGGCTGGTCGCGCCAGCCCTGGCGGTAGCCGCCATTACTGTTGCGGCTGTCCCAGCGGTTGCTGCTGCGGCCACCTCCGCGGCCGGTGCCGCGGCCGTTGCGGTCGTCCCGGTGATTCTGGCGCTCGTCAGGGAGCAGCTTGAGCTCCTGACAGTCTTTGGTGCTATGGGAGCGGACGTTGTGAAAATTACAGAGTGTCCAGTTGTCCTTTCTGGGCTCTTCGAGGTCGCGGCCGCGCTTCTGCTCGGGCTCCGCCGCAAGCACGACAGGGCCCTTGCGCTTGACGTCCTTGCTCTTGGCCTTGGCAGCGTCAAGCGCCGCGTCGGGGTCATTGTGGACGAAGAGGCGGCCTTCTTCAGCCTTGGCGCACTTGTCGGCGAGGTCGAGCAGCTCGAGCACGAAGTCGAGCTCACCGTTGATGGCGAGCTTCTCGCGCATCTTGACGTCTGTGAAGCCGGTGGAGAACGCAGAGATGACAGTCGCGTCAGAGGCGCGCAGAATCTTGTTGCGCACCAGACTGAAGCGTTGGATGTACTTGCGGAGGGTCTCGTCTGGGCGCTGCCGAACACGCCGAAGGTCATTGATGGTGAGGGAGCGGTCCTGCGTGCCCTTGAAGTTGGCGATGAACTGGCTGCAGAGCTCGGCCCACGACGAAATGGAAGCCTCAGGGAGGTTCATGAGCCAGGAACGCGGGCCGTCCTTGAGGGCCATGGGGAACCAATTCGCCATGACCTTGTCGTTGCCGTTCGCCGCCTCGACGCTCAACGCGTAGAGCTGGAGGAACTCCGTGGGGTTGGGGGTGCCGTCGTAGCGTGGCGGCAGCTCAGGCTTGAACTTCGCGGGCCAGACCAAGCAACGCAGCTCGCGGGTGAAGGCACAGCAGCCCACGCCGCTTGAGGGGACGCCGCCAGTGAGGGCAGCGCGGTTTTGACGCCCGGCCGCTGCAACGTCCTGAACGGCCTGGTCCGGGCGCTGGTGCTGCCGCTCGAGGAGCACTCGCGCGTCGGGGGGCGCGCGGCAGATGATCTGGCAGCTGGCTTCGTCTCGGTCTGGTGAGGATGCGCCGCGGGATGGCTCATGAGCCCGCGCGCTGCGCTGGGGCCCGGCGCGCTCGTCGCACAGAGGAGGCGGCGGGGGACCGCCGTGCGCCAGGTCCCCAGCACGAGACGGCGGAGGGCAGAGCGAGTGAGAAGGCGCCGGAGCGTCCCCGGCGACGTTGACGAGCTCGGTGATGCGGCCAAGCCAGGCGTCGTAGCCGGCGTCATCCGGACGGTAGCGGAGCAGCTCACGCGCCATGAGCAGCGCGGCCTGCGGGTTGCGGCCCATGGTTGGTGAGGGAGGAGGCCGTGGCGGTGCGGCCATCCGCCCACACGGAGGGGTGCAGGGAGGAGTCCTGCTGCTCGCGGGCAGCGGGGTCGATGGCGGCAGCAGCCTCGGCTTCAGGGCGATGGCGATTGGCGAGGGCCACCGGCTCTGTCTGAGCCACGCGGCCAGCCCTGCGCTCGGCGCGCTCGCGATGTGCGTCGGCCATGGGGTTGGTGGAGATGAGGGCGGAGCAGAAGAACGGTAGTGCACCCCTACCTGGCGTGCCAAATGTTGGAAGTCGGGCTCCGGGGACCCAAAGGTTCGAACACTGGGGTGAGCTCGTTCTACCACTTCGTCTCCTACCACGGCTAAGCTACGGCGAGGCTACGGCGAGAGCGTGCTAGCAAGGGATGGGGCGAGGACTCAGTGGTTTACCCAGGTTCGGGCCACCTTGCGGTGTAAGACCCTACTCCTGCTTGTGGTTTGGATTGCAGTGGGCAATAGAGTTCTTGCGTACAAGGTGGAGGAGTAGGAAGAACTGGTTCGGAGGAATCCCTTACTACTATGGCCGCACTGTCCTTTATCCCAGCCTTGGTCCTCTTCCCCCTGGAAACTTAGGCGGGAAGGGTTGCCACACTTGGCATTTTTGAAAGGGGACATGCGCTCAGGCTATCCTGACTAAAGGTGGTCTTCACCTGCCAAAGCATGATCCATGACGCGCCGGTGGGCTCGGTGATGACCTCCGCCCTGCGCGCCCGTCGTCTTGGTCTTCCTTCGCCGATCGGGCAACCTTTGGGGTCGCTTTGGAGAGTAGATAGCTGGCCCAGCTCCCTTAACACGAAAGAGGAAACCATCTTCATCCCCACCTGCTGGCGCGGCCTCTGCTGCTGCTCGTCTCCGCGCGCGTCACCCACGTGATGGGGTCCAGACCGCGCGGCACGCCGAACAGCCTTCGTCCCGAGCGCCTGCGGGAGGGGGCCTCGGGAGGCCACCTCAGAAACCCGCCCCGCGAGGTCACTTCGGGAAGCCGCCTCGTGAGAGGGCCTCGTGAGGCCATTGATGGTGGTGCTGAGGATTACTCGCCACCTCCTGAGGAGGGGGCCTCAGGAGGCCAGGGCCTCATGAGGGGTCTTGGTGAGTGATGTCTACTACACAACTTATTCTTGTAGACTCGTGTTGGGCTTCCAAGCGCAGAGTTTTGTAGGACAGTAGCAATTTTCCCTCAAGTGGATGACCTAAGGTTTATCAATCCGTGGGAGGCGTAGGTTGAAGATGGTATCTCTCAAACAACCCTGCAACCAAATACAAGAAATCTCTTGTGTCCCCAACACACCCAATACAATGGTAAATTGTATAGGTGCACTAGTTCGGCGAAGAGATGATGATAAAAGTGTAGTATGGATAGTACATATAGGTTTTTGTAATCTGAAAATATAAAAACAGCAAGGTAGCAAGAAGTAAACGGGCATAAAAACGATATTGCAATGCTTAGAAACAAGGCCTAGGGTTCATAATTTCACTAGTGCGATCTCCCAACATTGTTGACATAGTTGAATCATATGTAAATCCCTCACGTGCGACAAAGAGTTCACTCCAAAGTCACAAATAGCGGAGAACAAACGAAGAAATTGTTGTAGGGTACGAAACCACCTCAAAGTTATCCTTCCCGATCAATCTTATGAGCCATCCCCATTAATTGTCACGAACAGCCCTAGAGTTCGTACTAGAATAACACCTTAAGATACACATCAACCAAAACCCTAATGTCACCTAGGCACTCCAATGTCACCACGAGTACCCACGGGTTTGATTATATGATATGCATCACACAATCTCAGATTCATCTATTCAAACCAACACAAAGAACTTCAAAGAGTGCCCCAAAGTTTCTACCAGGAAGTCAAGACGAAAACGTGTGCCAACCCTTATGCATAGATCCCCAAGGTCACGGAACCCACAAGTTGATCACCAAAACATACATCAAGTGACTCAAGTGAATATCCCATTGTCACCACAGATATCCATATGCAAGACATACATCAAGTGTTCTCAAATCCTTAAAGACTCAATCCGATAAGAAAACTTCAAAGGGGAAACTCAATTCATCACAAGAAGATAGAGAGGGGAAAACTCCATATGATTCATCTATATCAACAAAGCTCGCGATACATCAAGATCGTGCCATCTCAAGAACACGAGAGAGAGAGATCAAACACATAGCTACTGGTACAAACCCTCAGCCCCGAGGGTGAACTACTGCCTCCTCATCATGGAGACCGCCGGGATGATGAAGATGGCCTCCGATGATGCCTTCCCCCCTCCGGCAGGGTGCCGGAAAAGGGCTGTAGATGGGATCTCTCTGGTACAGAGGCTTGCGGCGGCGTAAAAACTCATCTAGGTTAACTTTCGGGGGTTTCTGAATATATATGATTTTTCAGCGTTGGAATCACACGAAACGGAGCCACGTGGGCCCCACGAGGTACCAGGGTGCGCCTGGGGGGGTGGCGTGCCTTGGTGCCTCGTGGGCACTTGGTGGCCCCCCTCCAGTGGGTCTTGGTGCCAATATTTTTTATTTGTCCAATAAAAAATCTCCAAAAAGTTTCAGCTCATTTGGAAAACTTTCATTTGTTATAAATATGGCATGAATACTTCGTAAATTATAGATACATTGGAGACGTATCAGCATCCCCAAGCTTAATTCCTGCTCGTCCTCGAGTAGGTAAATGATAAAAGAAATAATTTATGAAGTGTGAATGCTAGCATAGTGTATAAGTTTGATCAATGATAATTTCAATCACTTTTTCTAGCATCATAACAGCAACTTTCTCTCATAAAAGTCATCATGATAAAGTAGCAATTAGAAATAGAAATTTTGATGTGGAATGCTACCTATCATAATCACCATATAATCTTTTGTTGCATGGACATTGGACTTGAACAAATCAAGATCATTATTATAGCAGCAATATTTATTATCATAAAACTTCTCATGAGAAAGTAACAATTCATCACAACAATGAAGTATAAGGCATAAACTTTCTTGGAGACTAACAAACTATTCTAGTCAACAATGCAATTGCAATTCATCATATTTTTAGGAAGGGTCTCATGTAGGAGCTTTTTAGCAAGTCCACATACTCAACCATCATTTAGTCTTCTATGATTGCTAACACTCACGACATATATATGGAGCAAAAGTTTCAGCCAGACACATAGAAAGATAGGGGCTTGTGATTTCACCTCCCAACTTATTCACCTCAAGGGTGATGTCAACAATAATAACTCATGATCACTCATATCCAACTGGATATATGTGCCTAGATCTTTCCCCACCACATGATGCTTGCAAAAGAGAAAAATAAAAAGGAAGTAGAGGAGAACACTATTGACTCTTGCATAAAAAGTAAATACATAAAAGTAAATGCATAAAAGTAAAAGATAGGCCCTTCGCAGAGGGAAGCAGAGGTTGTCATGCGCTTTTTATTTTGGATGCACAAGCCCTTAATGCAAAGGAACGTCACGTTATATTGCCCCTTTTGATAGCAACCTTTATTATGCAGTCCGTCGCTTTTATTTCTTTACCATCACAAGTTCGTACAATGCTTATTTCCCTTACAATAAAAGATCATACATATTTTAGGAGCAATTTTTATTGATTTTTTCACCGATGACAACTTACTTGAAGGATCTTATTCAATCCATAGGTAGATATAGTGGACTCTCATGGCAAGAAACTGGGTTTAAGGGTTTTGGATGCACAAGTAGTATCTCTACTTAGTATGAATTTTGGGCTAGCAAAGATATTGGGCAAGCACCACATGTTGGAGGATCTATAACAATATAACTTCTATGTGAATACGAACAAATATAATTCTTTACGTTGTCTTCCTTGTCCAACCTCAACACTTTGACATAAAATACTTAATGGGGGCTCACAATCATAAAAGATGTCCAAGATAGTATATTTGCATGTGAATCTTCTCTTCCCGTATTAACTTTTTCATGAATTGCATCATTGACTAAGGCTATGCTTGTTAACCTTCAATAAATTTTACCACTTATACTTTTCTTTATGTAATGTCATTACTTTCCATAAGATTAGCATATGATCTCTTTCATTATTTTCATTGCATGGGATCACACTTATCATATCCAATGATCTATACGAAAGTTTTTTATTATATCCCTCTTGAATATTTATCTTGGGACCAAATTCATATCTTGTGCAAATTACCATTACTATTATTAAGTCTCAAAAAGATATAAGTGAAGCATGAGAATTAATGACAAACTACTCCAAAATATATAAGAGAAGATCAATGAGTAGTGAAACCATTAAGTAGCTATGTAAGGACTCTCTCTCTCATTTAAAAATTTTCAGATCTTGGTATTTTATTCAAACAGCAAGAAAAACAAAATAAAATGACATTCCAAGAATAGCACATATCATGGGAAGAAGCAAAAACTTAGGCTCAACCAAAACTGACCGATAGTTGTTGAAGAAGAAAGGTGGGATGCCTACCGGGGCATCCCCAAGCTTAGATGCTTGAGACTTATTGAAATATTACATTGGGATGTCTTGGGCATCCCCAAGCTTGAGCTTTTGTGTCTCCTTAATTCCTCTCATATCACGGTTTCTATAAATCTTAAAAACTTCATCCACACAAAACTCAACAAAAACTCGTGAGATAAGTTAGTATAAATTAGCTCAAAACTTTAACATTCTATACTGTAGCAAATCACAAAAATTATAATTAAACATTGCATACTAAATGCCTCTTCATATTTAATACTCCTATCCTCAAATAGAAACATTAAACACGCAAACATATGCAAACAATGCAACTATAACAGCAATCTGCCAAAACAGAACAGTCTGTAAAAGGTGAATAAGAATCCATACTTCCCTAACTCCAAAAATTCTGAAAAATTACCAAGTGACAGAGAACTCATTCATTCTTACTGTGTAAAAATTTCAGATTTTTATCATGTTCTGACTATTCAGGAATATTCTGGACATAACAGAAAACTTTCTGTTTTCAAACAGAAACACATGAACTTGCAAACTGAGCATAGTAAAGGCTATAAATGGCATTTTATTGGAATAAAAGGTACAAAACATGATTATTGATAACAGCAAGCAAATATCAACAAAATAAAATGACGCTCCAAGCAAAACTCATATTATGTGACGAATAAAAATATAGCTCCAAGTGAGGTTACCGATAGTGTTGAAGACGAAAGAGGGGATGCCTTCCGGGGCATCCCCAAGCTTAGTTGCTTGGGTATTCCTTGAATATTACCTTGGGGGTGCCTTGGGCATCCCCAATATTAGGGTCTTGCCACTCCTTATTCTCCTCATATCGATATCTCTCCCAAAACTTAAACTTCAATCACACAAAACTTAACGAAACTTTGTGAGATAGGTTAGTATGATAAAGAGCAAATCATTCACTTTGGTACTGTCAAGACAAGATTCATAATTGTTTTCACACAATTCCTACTGTACCCTACAATTTCTACAATTTATATTGACCAATATAAGCCATAGAAACTATAAAACAAGCAAACTATGCATTGAAAACAGAATCTGTCAAAAACAGAACAGTCTGTAATGATCTGAACAATGACCATACTTCTGTAACTCTAAAAATTCTGAAAAATTAGGACAACGTAGGAAATTTGTATATAAATCATGTGCAAAAAATTCAGAATTTTTTGAAACTCCAGTGATTTATGGTAGTTCCAGAACTGGGCGCAAAAGTTTCTGTTTTTGCACATAATTGAATCAACAAGTATCCACACTATCCCAAAGGTTTTACTTGGCACTTTTTTGAAAGAAAACATATGAAACATGATTACTACAGTATATTAATCATGTGAACACACTAAAACATAAAGGATACATATTGGGTTGCCTCCCAACAAGCGCTTTTCTTTAAAGGCTTTTAGCTAGGCATGATAATTTTGAATGATGCTCACATAGAAGTAAAGAATTGAAACACAATGGGAGCATCATGAAGCATATGACTAGCACATTTAAGCCTAACACACTTCCTATGCATAGGGATTTTGTGAGCAAATAATTTATGTGAGCAAGAATCAACTAGCATAGGAAGGCAAAACAAGCAAGACTTCAAAACTTTCGACATAAAGAGAGGAAACTTGATATTTTTGAGATATGTAAAACCATATGATCCTCTCTCATAATAATTTTCAGTAGCATCATGAAGAAATTCAACAATATAGCTATCACATAAAGCATTATTTTCATGATCCACAAGCATAGAAATTTTACTACTCTCCACATAAGCAATTTTCTTTTCATTCATAATAGTGGGAGCAAACTCAACAAAATAACTATCATGAGATACTTGATTGGCATAATCCATTTGAGCATTAAAATTATGATGACAAATTTCATGGTTATAATTATTCTTTATAGCATACATGTCATCACAATAATCATCATAGATAGCAACTTTTTTATCACAGTCAATTGAAACCTCTTCCAAAATAGTGGAATCATCATTAAATAAATTCATGGCCTCTACAAATCCACTTTCATCAATATAATCATCATAAATAGGAGGCATGCTATCATCATGATAAATTTTCTCATCAAAACTTGGGGTGCTAAAAATATCATCTTCATCAAACATAGCATCCCCAAGCTTGTGGCTTTGCATATCATTAGCATCATGGATATTCAAAGAATTCATACTAGCAACATTGCAATCATGCTCCTCATTCAAATATTTTATGCCAAACATTTTATTGAATTCTTCTTCTATCAATTGAGCACAATTATCGGAATCCTTATTTTCAAGAAAGACATGATAAAGACGAATAATATGAGGCAACCTCAATTAGATTTTTTGTAGTTTTCTTTAATAAACCAAACTAGTGATAAAACAAGAAACTAAAAGATTCGATTTATTCAAGCACTCACCTCCCCGGCAACGGCGGCAGAAAAGAGCATGATGTCTACTACACAACTTATTCTTGTAGACTCGTGTTGGGCCTCCAAGCGCAAAGTTTTGTAGGACAGTAGCAATTTTCCCTCAAGTGGATGACCTAAGGTTTATCAATCCGTGGGAGGCATAGGTTGAAGATGGTATCTCTCAAACAACCCTGCAACCAAATACAAGAAATCTCTTGTGTCCCCAACACACCCAATACAATGGTAAATTGTATAGGTGCACTAGTTCGGCGAAGAGATGATGATAAAAGTGTAGTATGGATAGTAGATATAGGTTTTTGTAATCTGAAAATATAAAAACATCAAGGTAGCAAGAAGTAAACGGGCATAAAAACGGTATTGCAATGCTTAGAAACAAGGCCTAGGGTTCATACTTTCACTAGTGCGATCTCCCAACATTGTTGACATAGTTGAATCATATGTAAATCCCTCACATGCGCTAAAGAGTTCAGTCCAAAGTCACAAATAGCGGAGAACAAACGAAGAAATTATTGTAGGATATGAAACCACCTCAAAGTTATCCTTCCCGATCTATCTTATGAGCCATCCCCATTAATTGTCACGAACAGCCCTAGAGTTCGTACTAGAATAACACCTTAAGATACACATCAACCAAAACCCTAATGTCACCTAGGCATTCCAATGTCACCACGAGTACCCACGGGTTTGATTATATGATATGCATCACACAATCTCAGATTCATCTATTCAAACCAACACAAAGAACTTCAAAGAGTGCCCCAAAGTTTCGACTGGAAAGTCAAGACGAAAACGTGTGCCAACCCTTATGCATAGATCCCCAAGGTCATGGAACCCGCAAGTTGATCACCAAAACATACATCAAGTGACTCAAGTGAATATCCCATTGTCACCACAGATATCCATATGCAGGACATACATCAAGAGTTCTCAAATCCTTAAAGACTCAATCCGATAAGAAAACTTCAAAGGGAAAACTCAATTCATCACAAGAAGATAGAGAGCGGAAAACTCCATATGATTCATCTATATGAACAAAGCTCGCGATACATCAAGATCGTGCCATCTCAAGAACACGAGAGAGAGAGATCAAACACATAGCTACTGGTACAAACCCTCAGCCCCGAGGGTGAACTACTCCCTCCTCATCATGGAGACCGCCGGGATGATGAAGATGGCCTCCGATGATGCCTTCCCCCCTCCGGCAGGGTGCCGGAAAAGGGCTGTAGATGGGATCTCTTTGGTACAGAGGCTTGCGGCGGTGTAAAAACTCATCAAGGTTAACTTTCGGGGGTTTCTGAATATATATGATTTTTCAGCGTTGGAATCACGCGAAACGGAGCCACGTGGGCCCCACGAGGTACCAGGGCGCGCCTGGGGGGGGGTGGCACGCCCTGGTGCCTCGTGGGCACTGGGTGGCCCCCCTCCAGTGGGTCTTGGTGCCAATATTTCTTATTTGTCCAATAAAAAATCTCTAAAAAGTTTCCGCTCATTTGGAAAACTTTCATTTCTGCACAAAAAACAACACCACGGTAGTTCTGCTGAAAACAGCGTCAGTCCGGGTTAGTTCTAATCAAATCATACCAAAACCATATAGAATTGTTATAAATATGGCATGAATACTTCATAAAATATAGATACGTTGGAGACATATCAGTGAGATGCTCGGTGGTGATGGCCCGCTGGGCCCACGCCAGGCGTTGCGCCCTGGGCCAAAGGCAGATGGGCCTGGATACACCGGGTTCCATGGGCTCGACATAACAGTTATTTTGTATCTCCGAGTTTGTAATGAATGTTTATGTTCCATGCTATAACTGCAATGATTCTCAAGTCTACAATAACCACGAGGCTCGAACGGAAACTCATGTGCACGTGTGGTATAATAAATGGTAAAATGTATTCCTAGTCTTGCCTCTAAGTGGCTCAAGTATTGCATGATGATCCTGTTTTCCTGATCATGGGCATGTCTATGCCGGCAATTTTGAGGGCACAATGTTAGTAGAAGACTTGTGTTGAATCGACCCGAATTGATGTTATGCTATGAGATACATTTGTCACAAGTTAATGGTAAATAACACAGAGATAGTTAATGTTTGCATAATTCCTTAGACCATGAGAGTATCGAGTTCCTTCGTACTTGCTTCGTGAACTTTGGGGTTTGTTAAACGTCATCCGTAACTAGGTGGCTATTACGGCTGCTTACGGGTTCACGAAAAAGTATGACAAGAAACGAAAAAGTACGGCTGCTTACGGGCTCAAGATTGGGATTTGCTCCTCCGACGATGGAGAGATATTCTCAGGCCCTCTCGGTGTTACGGTATCCATCATCGTCTGGCCAGACAAATTGTGATTTGATCACTGGGATGCCGGAACACGGAAACAAGCAAAGAGAACAAATCCGGTAACGAGGTAACTTGCATGGTGGACAAGTTGTTGATCCACGGGGATGAAATAAATCTCACCTCGGGTGTTTGTAATATATCATGAAGCAACAGGAATAGCACACGGCAACTGGAGGTTCACTCGAATATTCATTCATGTGGGTATAGGGGTCAATATGGGTGTCCACGGCTCCGATGTTGATCATTGATCGGAAAGTGTTCTGGGTCATGTCTATACTTCACTGAACCTATAGGGTCACACGCTTAAGGGTCATCTATCTGCTGAATACTAGACAGGGAGTCTGAGAGAAAATCACCGGAAAAGCTTCGGACAAAACGGAAACATTCCGGAGAGGACACCGGAATAGTTCCGGTAAAACTGAAAAGTTGTTTCAATGGATACTATTAAGTCAAGTTGGTTTCGGCACACGCCTGGAAATTCTTGGAGGATGCCAGAAGTGTTTTGGAAACTTCTGGGAATTTTCCGGGATAAAAATCGGAAATGTTCCGGAGCTGCCGGAACCGATTTGGTTGGTTTTCGCAGATGAAAATCACTAATCCGAAATTATTTCGGAACGCGTCCAAAATCCTTTGTGTGGGTACTGGAATTATTCTAAGACCCATAGAAATATTTTCGGATGTAACGGTCGCGGAAAATTGGTTCCGTGAATAGTGAAAATCACTTTATGGATATTTTTTTGGAAAGTCACCTTTTGGGATATTTCCCAAAAGGCTTCTAGAAGGGATTGGGGAGCAAGGCACCCCCATGTGGGGGGACCCCCTAGAGGTGGCTGGCCAAGGTGGTGCTCCTCCATGGAGCTCCACATGGCACCCCTTTTCCCTTTTATTCTTTTATGTGAGACATAAAGTGGGGGTACTTTTGGTATTTTTGTATGCCAACTTTACCCCTTGGCTATCCTATAAATAGAGGTGGAGGGGTGCTCTCCAAAGCTCATCCTTGCTCTCATACACATGCCATGCTCGTCTGGCTCTCTCTCTCTCCCTCCCAGCGAAATAGTTTCGTAGAGCCGAAATGCTGTCTGGGTTCCGGCAGGAACTAGTTCTGGACGGCGAAGCCCTGCCGGATAGCTGACACCGTATCTGTGCAACCCCGTAGAGACGTCGTAGTTTCGATCTTTTGCCCGAGGGGCTGTTCGAGTGTCCTCCCGAAGGGCTGTCCTAGTTACCGTTCGAGTTTTGAGGGTCCTCCCGAAGGGCTGTCCGCGACATCGTCCGAGGGACTGTCCGACCACCTCCCGAAGGGCTGTCCGACGAGGGAGTTCATCCTCGCGGTTGGTAGGATGTAAATCCTAGCTGCGGGGATCTGCACCGACGATCTACACCGACTCTTCTTCCGCTGCGCCACGAGTCGGTATGGATCAGATCAAACCCTGTATGACATCTCCATAGTGATCCTGGGCGTGCTCGCTGTACTGAAATTTTTTGTTTTCTGTCGCGTTCCCCTACATGAGGCTATGCTTCCAGCTGGCCAGATCACTTCTTGGAGAGAGTTCAGTGAGGCCTTCCGTGAGCACCACATTCCTCAGGGTCTCATTGACCGCAAGAGAGAAGAGTTCTATAATCTTACCCAGGGTAAGATGGCTGTTGATGCTTACAGTAGAGAGTTTGGGAACCTCGCCCGTTATGCCACAGAGGAAGTGTCCACATACGCCAAGAAGTAGGCTAGGTTCAGGAAGGGTCTCAACCCTAAGTTGCGTCGTGATCTTCACTTACATGATTGCGATACTTTCCAGGCTCTTGTGAACAAGGCTATTAATGAAGAGACAGCTCAGCTCACTTATGAGGAGTCTCGTAAGCACACCCGTGATTTGGGTTCTACCTCCGGCTATGGTTCCGAACACTGCTCTTCCACCCGGATATGCACCACGGCCATCCTATGTGGCACCTCGCCCAGTTCAGCCGTATGTTCCACCCAGACCTATTGGTGGACCGTCTACCAATGCGGGTCCACGTTCTACTTTCGGGACTTGCTTCACGTGTGGAGAGCCAGGACACTATTCATGTGACTGCCCTCAGGCCAGTTATGCTCCACCCCAGTCTGAGAAGTCTGTTGGCCGTGGTAAGCCACCAAGCAAGATGATGCCTGTCAAGCCAGCTCCCACTGAATGTGGACGTGTACATCACGTCTCAGCTAAAGAAGCTCGTGATGATCCAGATGTCATTCTTGGTACACTCCTTGTTAACTGCCATCTAGCATCGGTGTTGTTCGATACTGGAGCATCTCACTCCTTCATCTCCGAAGGCTATGCTCATTTGCACGACATGTCATTCTGTGATATGCCAACCCCACTCGAGATTCAAACTCCAGGGTCTAGATGGCAAACTACTAGAATAAGCCATGGCAATGAATCCTTGTTGACAGACTTGTATTCCTTGCCTCACTTATAGCTCTCAAGTCTTTAGATATCAATATCATTTTGGGTATGGACTGGATGACAGCTCATCATGCCAAAATTGATTGTTTCACCAGGTCCGTCCAGCTTACACACACATCTGGCAAGTTAGTCACTGTCTCTACTAGAGTTGCAGAGCGTCAACTCTATTCACTTAATGCCAGCCCTCTCCCAGACGTTGAAGATGTTCCGGTAGTCCGAGACTTCCCGGATGTCTTCCCAGAAGAGCTGCCAGGCATTCCACCTGACAGGGATGTAGAATTTGTGATAGAACTTATCCCAGGAACTGTCCCAATTTCTAGGAGACCTTATAAGATGGCACCCTTAGAGCTAGCCAAGCTTAAGAAACAAATTGCTGAGTCCTTGCAAAAGGGTTTCATCCGTCCTTGGGCTTGCCCCGTCCTCTTCGTCAAGAAGAAGGATGGTACGGATCAGATGGTTGTAGATTATCGTCCCATTAACTTGGTCACAATAAAGAACAAGTATCCGCTCCCCAGGATCAACGATCTTTATGATCAACTCGCTGGATCCTCAGTCTTTTCTAAGATGGATTTGAGGTTAGGCTACCATCAAATCAAGATCAGGAATGGGGACATTCCTAAGACGGCTTTTGTCACTCGTTATGGCCAGTACGAGTACACCGTGATGTCCTTCGGTCTAACCAATGCTCCAGCCACTTTCTCTCACTTGATGAATTCGATCTTCATGGAGTACTTAGATAAGTTCGTCATGGTTTACCTCGATGATATTCTTATTTACTCGAAGAACGAGGAAGAACATGCCGAGCATCTCAGACTTGTGCTAGAAAAACTCAGAGAGCACCGCCTTTATGCCAAGTTCTGAAAGTGTGAATTTTGGTTGCCAGAAGTGACCTATCTAGGCCACGTGATCTCTGGTAAGGGCATTGCTGTCAATCCTGAGAGAGTTCAGGCCATCCTTGATAGGACTCCACCTGAAATGGTTAAGCAAGTTAGGAGTTTCCTCGGTCTAGCTAGTTATTGTCGTCGCTTCGTTGAGAACTTCTCCAAAGTTGCGAAGCCTCTTACCGAACTCCTCAAGAAAGATAAAAAGTTTCAGTGGTCCCCATAGTGCGAGTACAGTTTTCAGGAACTGAAAAGACGCCTGACTTCTGCTCCCGTACTTGTGCCACCGGACTTCTCTAAAGACTTTGTTATCTATTGCGACGCCTCACGACAGGGACTAGGTTGCATCCTTATGCAGGATCGCCATGTGGTTGCCTATGCATCTCGACAGTTGCATCCACATGAGGATAATTATCCTACACATGATCTAGAGCTAGCAGCCATAGTCTACGCACTTAAGACATGGCGACATTACCTTCTGGGTAACCGTTGCGAGATTTACACCGATCACCAGAGTCTCAAGTATATCTTTACCCAACCAGATCTGAATCTCAGGCAGAGACGTTGGCTAGAGTTGATTACGGATTATGACTTAGGGATAACCTACACCCCAGGGAAAGCCAATGTCATGGCTGATGCATTAAGTCGTAAGTCCTACTGTAACAATCTTATGTTGTTACAAGGTCAACCACTTCTCCACGAGGAATTTTGTAAGCTCAACCTTCACATTGCTCGTCAAGGATTCCTTTCTACTTTGGTGGCGAAACCTACTCTTGAGGATCGGATCATAGAAGCCCATAAGCATGATACGGGAATTACTCGGATCAAGAGAAACGTTAAGAAGGGAGTTGCTGGTAGTTTCTCTATAGATGATCGAGGTGTCATTTTCTTTGCGAACCGTCTAGTGGTTCCCAAGAAGCAACGTCTTCGGGAGTTGATCCTTCAGGAGGCTCATGAATCTCCTCTCACGATTCATCCCGGTAGCACTAAGATGTATCAGGACCTACGCCAGAGGTTCTGGTGGACTAGGATGAAGAGACAAATTGCTCAGTATATTGCTAACTATGACGTTTGTCATCGCGTTAAGGCAGAGCATCAGAGGCCTGCTGGCACCCGTCAGCCTTTAGCTATTCCTGAGTGGAAATGGGACAAAGTTGGTATGGACTTCATCACCGGCTTTCCCAGGACCAAGAAAGGGAATAAGGCTATCTTCGTAGTCATTGATCGTCTGTCGAAAGTAGCTCACTTCCTTCCTGTTCGAGAGAGTATCACTGCTAGTCAGCTAGCTGACTTATATATTTCTCGAATAGTGTCACTTCATGGTGTTCCACTAGAGATCAATTCTGACCATGGAAGTCTTTTCACTTCTCGATTTTGGGAGAGTTTCCAGAATGCCATGGGAACCCATCTATCCTTCAGTACCGCTTTTGTCGGGGGGATGACCCCCAGGTGGTCCCAAGACGGCGAGCCGGACGGGGTGCCTGCCCGCCTAGGCCGGCTGCTCCGGCTCGCGCCCGCGGCCGGCTGCTCCAGCCAGCCGGCTGCCCGAAGTCAACTACGGCATCCCATCGGACACATGCAGACGAGACGGCCGTACCCGGCGGCAGCGCACTATTGGTGAATAGTGATGCACTGTTCGCTCGTCGGCGCCTACTATTCGTCGACAGTGCATCACTATCATCCACAGTGGATGTTGTCCCCTGGGCGTCTTTCGTTAAAAGACCCCAGGGGGCCTCCTCTCCTGAACATGCTCGCCGCCACTCCATCCTCGCCTCACTCCCCGTTCGTTCCCGGTGCTGCCACACACCCACACGCGGGCAGCGTAGCCCTGAGCCTATCACCCCTCTGCTCGCTCCTCTCACTCCGGTCGATCCTCACCACACACGTCCACGGCGCTGTTGACCTCTGCCAGCGTGCTGCCGCTCCTCCCGCGTGCGCCCGTGGCTGCCGCTGCTCATGCTGCTGTTGCACTTGCCGCTGCTGCTACTCCCCACCGCCCAGGCCCGTGAGCACCGCAGCCGCCCACAGCCGCGCTCGCCGCTGCTCTTGACCACCCCGAGCACCTCCTGCACCCAAACCCGCCATGGCCAAGTATAGGGCCTCGGTCAGCCCCCTCTGCTGCCACGGCCACAGGCGAGTTCCTCCTTGCGAGCCCCGCATGTCGCGCCGTCCGGCAGCCCAACCGACAGGCGGGCCGCTGCCTCCCCGCGACCTCCCCTTCTCCCCAGCCCTCGTGTGCGGGCTCCTGCCAAGGAGGTTGGCCGAGCCGCACTCGTCCCCTGCCTCAATCCCGTCGCCTCCCTCCGTACCGGCGCCCGGTGGAACCCCCAGTGGGTGCGCCGGCCACCCGCGGCCCCCGCCCGCATCTCCACGGGACCACAGCCGCGCACTGGTGGCATCCCGTCGCCGCCAGAACTGCTCCCGCGCCCCCCCCCCCCCCCCCCCCCCCCGCGCTCGGCTTGCTCCAGCGGGCTCACCCTCGTGCCGCCGCTACGCTCGCAGTGGGCTCGCCCTTGCGTCGCCCCGCCACTTCCACGGCCGCGCGCCCGTCGCTGCTCCGCCCGCCCCCTCGCGTGCCACACCGCTCCCGCGTTGCTGTGCCTCCCGCGCTGCTACGCCGCTCCGCCAACCGCGCCCGCGCTGTTGCCCTTCCAGTGGGTGCTCCGTGCCCGCCCGCACGACCGTGCGCAGCCACAACGGGCCGCCGTCGAGCTCCCCGCGCTGGCGCTGCTCCTCGCCACCGTGCTCGCGCCGGCACCGGCCACGTCCCAGCGGCGGCCGCGGCTGCCTTTCCATCCCGCCCACGAGCGCTCCGCGCGCCGCGCGCGCCCACTGGCCTCCCGCGCCTCCCCGCCAGCTTCCTGCGCCGCCCCGCTGGCCTCCCGAGCCGGCTCGCGCCACCCACTCCCGCGGCATGGTGACCGAAAAGGCAGAAAGCAAGAAAGGGCCGGCTGCCCAGCCGGCCGACAAGGAAAAAAAGGGGGAGGAGGGCCGGCTTGGGAAAAAGGGCCGGCTGGCCAGCCGGCTGCCCTTGCGAAAAAAAAAGAATAAAATAATTGCTTCCGGATAAAAAGAAAAAAAGACCAGCAGTTGCGCCGGATTCGACACCTGGCCGGCTGCGCCAGGCTGGCTGGCGACACGGCCCGGCCGCCTGCCCGCTGCGACGCCCGGCCGGCTGGTGACCCGGGCCGGCCGCCTGCCCGCTCCGACGCCGGGCCGGTTGGCGAGCCGGCCCGAGCGCCTGCTAGATTCGCCGCCCGGCAGGCTGCGCCAGGCCGGCTGGGGAGCCGGCCCGGCTGCCTGCCCGCTTCGACGCCCGGCTGGGGAGCCGTCCCGGCTGCCCGTCCGCCTCGACGCCCGGCTGGGGAGCCACCCCGGCTGCCCATCCGCCTCGACGCCTGGCCGGTCGGGCCCGACCGGCTGAGGTGCCCCTCGACCGCCCGGAGGCTCGGGCCTTCTACCGGCGGACACCTCCGCCCCGTCTGCGCCAAAACCAATGTGAGCTCCCGTCCGCGTATCTTTGCACCGTGAACACAACAGATAGCCCCGAGCGACCCTCGGGGGCTATCTCCGCATTTTTTCAGATGCTTTACTGTTCACCCTGGCTCCAGCTCGTCTCGGCCCGGGGGCTGGCCGTTTGGCCCGATACGTTCTTCCCGCAGACGGCTTAGTAGTGTGAATGGTACCAACGGCCCACTCTCCGTCTCAGCTACAGACCGGCTCCCGGCTGTCCGGCTGACGAGAGCAAACGCTGGAGGTCACCTCACATGAAAAACGTCCGGGGAGAAAACGGCTTGGGCGACCCGGTCGTTCCCTTTATGAGTATCTGATCGGTCGAATCTGCTCCCAAAGTACGAGTACTGTACACTCTACTCCGCGGCCCACTCTTCGCCTCAGCTACAGACCGGCTCCCGGCTGTCCGACTAGCAAGAGCAAAAGCCAAAGAGCGGAGGGGACATGAAAAAGACTGAAGGGGGCTCAGACGAAACCGAGTCGGCACCCTCTGCATAAAACTTGCACTGCCAAAGCTAAATATTTGATATATCTGCACTGACTAACTTTTTCTTTCGCATGATCATTTCCGTGGGGAACCCCCCTCCTCGCCCGGAGGCTCGGAGGCTACACCCAGTGGGTGCGCCGGTGCGCCCCGCTGGGAGAACGCCACGCCGGGTGCAGGCCCTCCGCCGGCTGCCGCCGGCATCCTCGACGCCACCGTCTGCTCCAACATCTGCGGAGACCCTCCGCCCGACTCTTCGAGTCGCCCGGAGGCTCGGAGGCTACACCCAGTGGGAGCGCTGGCGCGCCCCCACTGGAAGCTAGCCGTGCCGACTGCGGCCCACAGCCGGCTTTCATCGACGACATCTGCCACGACAACTGTGGAAACCCTCCGCCCGACTCTTCGAGTCGCCCAGAGGCTCGGAGGCTACACCTAGTGGGTGCGCTAGCGCGCCCCCACTGGAAGCAAGCCACGCCGGCTACAGCCTACAGCCGACTGTCATCAACGACCTCTACCCCAACATCAGCAAATACCCTCCGCCTGACTCTTCGAGTCGCCCGGAGGCTCGGAGGCAACACCCAGTGGGTGCGCTAGTGCGCCCCCACTGGAAGCAAGCCGCGCCGGCTGCCGCCCGCAGCCGGCTGTCATCGATGACTTCTGCTACAACACCTGCGGACACCCTCCGCCCGACTCTCCAAGTCGCCCAGAGGCTCGGAGGCTACTGTCGGGGGGATGACCCCCGGGTGGTCCCAAGACGGCGAGCCGGACGGGGTGCCCGCGGCCGGCTGCTCCAGCCAGCCGGCTTCTCCAGCTAGCCGGCTGCTCCGGCTCGCGCCCGCGGCCGGCTACTCCAGCCAGCCGGCTGCCCGAAGTCAACTACGGCGTCCCATCAGACACACGCAGACGCGACGGCCGTACCCGGCGGCAGCGCACTATTGGCGAATAGTGGTGCACTGTTCGCTCGTCGGCGCCTACTATTCGTCTACAGTGCATCACTATCATCCACAGTGGATGTTGTCCCCTGGGCGTCTGTCGTTAAAAGACCCCAGGGGGCCTCCTCGCCTGAGCATTCTGGAGAGTCCTGGAGAGTCCGACATATTCTCAGCATTTGTATTCGATATACGAGCGTTGCCTTCCCATAAATCGTTATAAAGCCACAATATGCATCAATTTGACTTGAGATTTGGCCAAGCTGGGTTGCCTGGCTCCTGTGCTTGCCCCCTACGTTCCCGATTGTTCGGCTAGGGGGTAAAGAGAGCACCTCTGTGATTGATACTACCGGGTTATCTGGGTTAGTACCTTAGACTGGGTGAAGCCGAAAGCTAGCGATCTCAAGAATATAATTGGTCGGCAACGGCGGAAGTGAACATCTCGGTTTTTTTAAGGCCTAGTACTTCGGGAATTTCTCCTGAATTGATCTTCACTATTTTTCTCCCACTTAGCTCGGAGGTGAAGTTACATCATCCTGCTTAGCATGACAACCCAAAGAAAGGAACCGATAGTGGGACTATTTTCTTTGGAAGATGTTTCTTATGTTAAATAGTAAAATAACATATCTCTCTGCGTACCTTTGTTTATAAAACCGTATGGCCGGATTGCCTTGTTTTCCGTAAATCTTTGCCCTTATAAAGGCTTTATAAAGTAGAAAAACACTCCTTGGATACTGGCCGAGGAGGTTGAAGCCGACGGTCGGTCAACAAAGTTTTGTACAATGCGGATCCGAGCATTAATGATGCAAAGTACTTGGATACATAGAATCATTACACATAAATTATGATTTAAATCAATTTACTCCGGATATTGATCCTTAATTCGGCCACCCTTGCCCAACTTAAGGCTCGGGGGCTACTGGGCTTCGCGCTTCTCACTTAAAAGCTATTAATGGGTTACATCGATCTCCTGATCTGGTGTTGCCACCCGACCAGTGGCTCGGGGGCTACTGCATTGATGATTCAATGCAGAAAATTCAAAGTGCAAAACAGTTTCTGAGGAGATTATGATCCTCGGGTTGGTCGGCCTCACCCAACCTGAGTCTCGAGGACTATGCACACCGTGTTTTTGTTCCTAAGTATGCTGCCGAGCTAGGAGTTGATCCTCAGGCCGATTTCGCGAATCGACCAGAGTCTCAGGGGCTACTGGGATCAGTGGTTTTATGTTTTCCTTCAGGTGCATCTCGGATTTTTGGCCGACACACACCTTGAGGGCTACTGGCTATATATCTCGGCAGAGAATAAATTGCACCAATTGAAAAAAAATCCGCAAAAAATCAGTCCGCGGCCGAGGTGGTGCACCACCTCGAAAGCAGTCCGGCATAGAGCTCGGATGCAAGTGGCTGGCTCCCTAGAGGACATTTCCGGCATTAAGCTCGGCTGAACTCCTTCAACTTTTTTAAAACCGAGGTAATCTATGACACCTCGGATGCCGATCGGCGTTGGAGCTCGGCTGCAAAAAGACACCTCGGAAGTAGTCCGGCATAAAGCTCGGCTGCGAGTGGCTGGCTCCATAGAGAACTTTTTCGGCGTTAAGCTCGGATAACCTCCTTCAAACTTTTTCAAAGACGAGGTACTCTATGCCTCCTCGGATGCAGTCCGGCGTTGGAGCTCGGCTGCAAAAAGACACCTCGGATGCAGTCCGGCGTTGGAGCTCGGATGCAAAGAGGACACCGCCGCACTGGAAACACTTCGAACCCGAGGTGTGCCGTAAAAATGACACGGCATTGATAAAGGCCAAGAACTTAAAGGACTCTTCGGATACCCGACGTATGAACTCTTCGGATACACCTCGGCGATCCTCAAGATCGGAGATGGGAAGATTTGTTGAACCAGTTTTCAAGACCGACGACCGAAGACGAAGAATAGTTCGGAAGAACCGAGGAGCGTCCCCAACTTGAAGACCGGTTCAGGGGGCTACTGACAGTGTCCTGGACTAGAGGGTACTCACCACATCGTCTCCCGACCAGGTGGGTTGAGCCGAGGACCCCCATGGTGGTTCACTCATGGGCCACTCAGGGCAGCCCATGACGAATACAAGGAAGATTCCACAAGACTTGGCGCTCAAGACGAGGACTCTTCTAAACCCTAGGCCTCTGGTGCATATATAAGCCGAGACCAGGCTAGTCAATAGATCGACTCATAGTCATTAGAACAATCTCGTGGTAGATACATGTATTCTGTACTATACCCATATGAATACAATCAAAAGCAGGACGTAGGGTATTATCTCTTCGAGAGAGCCCGAACCTGGGTAAAATCATGTGTCCATGTTACCATCTCTCCAAGACGCCTAGCTTAGGACCCCTAAACCGACATTGGTGATTTCATTGAGAGCCTGCGGGCAGTCGCCGCGGTGCGATGGGAATTCAGATCATCTCCGGCGCGATCTACGCATCGGAACTGAGCTTTATTATCAATGTCGGCATCTTCGTCGCCGGCTCGACTGGTCACCTCGTCTAGGCCGAGGACTACGTTCCATGTCGGATTGTCAAGATCGGAAGGGTGTCTTAATCAACATCAACTCCAATCTCAACCAAGATCACGGAAGAACCCTCCATGGTGCTGGGGGCTCAACGTCAACATTGCCCTCGCGCGATCATGCAGTTTTTTCTGGACAGCGGATTCGTGTTCGCCGTCCCTGCCTCCTTGAGTGTCCTTTTGACGATTCCTTCGGTGGAATTACGCGGAATTGAACCTACAACAACCCTGTAAAATTTCATCGCGTTCCGATGGATGAAACTCCGGCAATCTCCGATATACCGGAGCCCTGTCGAATCTGGACGAGAATCTGGACGTGTTTAGGGCGAGGAGTCCAGTGGCTAGCTTGGACATCTTTTGGAAGATCCAACCGTTCATCGGCTTCGGAATTCCCATGTCGACAACCTTCAAAATTTCAGCTCGATCCGACCGTTCAAACTCGGGGAACAGCCCGAGGAGTGCATCAATTTCCGGATCTGTTTTCTGCGCGAAAACGAATCCGACCCAAGTTCATCTTTTTTCATGAATGGGTTATCGAAAGGTCCTTTTTTAAGGAAATTTTTTACAAGTATTGTGTCCTCAAACACGTGCCCACAAATTTTAAGCCTTTTCAGAGGCGATCTTCGTCATCGCGCCTGTGTCAAACCAGCCCGGCCACGTAGCTCCATGGCTGCCGACCTGCGCCAGCATCGACTGCGCCGTCACTTCATCGAGCCCATGATAACCACCTCGGATCATCACCTCGGTGAGCCGACCAAGAGTTCGGCACCGCTCTCCCTAATGATCGTCAAGATAACATCGTCACCTTACGGATTGCACGGGTCGGGGGCGCCAGCATCGCCGCGCGGTCACTTCTCAAGCCGGCATTGACCGCGTCACAAAGTTTTGACCTGCGTCGGCATCGCCGCGCCGTTGCTTCTTCGAGCCGATGTCCACCTCGCCGACATGCTTCGACACCTCGGCTGGCATGGGGGTTGCAACGTCACCTTACCAACCTGCTCCGACACCTCGGCTAGACCGGGGGCTTCGCCATCTCTTCATCAACCTACTCCGGGGATTTCGGCGTCACCAGCCGATCAGCTTCGTCACCTCGGCTGGACTGGGGGCTTCGCCTTGCCACATCGACCGTGCCGCATCGCTGCTTCATCAAGCCGAGCTCTTCGCTCGGCCACCTCGGGCTTGGGGGATGGGATCTCGGTCAAGCCGAGGACTATGCGTCCTCGTCCCGCCACAAGCCCGCACCACGTCATCAACGCCGAGCACATTAACCAGCTAAGTCGCTTTCATGCTTAAATTTTCTAAATTCTTAATATTTTGTTCGGTTCGACCAAGCATTATATTTATGTTAAAATCTGTTTGTTAAAAATGAGGTTCGTTTAAAACCACTTCCTTTACCCATGTTAACTGGGGGCTCTTAAACTAATATGACATTATAATAAGTGTTTTCTTCTTAGTCGTTGCAAAGTCTTTTTCTACTACTCCTTTTTTCCGACGCGAGTGTGTGGTCAATAGCCGGGTTGCCTGGTTTCTCTAAAGCTGCACGAGTTTAGTTTGCTAAACTGGCCTAAGAAACACTCCGCCTTCGGGATGGGAGGTTGAAGCCAAAGGCTGACCCGCTTGAAGTCTGGAGATCGGACGTATCATGTTAAAGCACGACAGAAGCACAAATTAATTTTAAGACCAATTTCGGATTGATACCAATAAACTTGATTTAATCTAGATGTAAAGGTTTTATGTAAGTTTTTTGGTTTTCCGAGCTTATGAAGCTTTTAACCTATTTGTATGTTGTTTTTCTAGGAGGCGGGACATCCTCTTGACCGAGGTGCCGTGCATAATAATTCGGCTCGGGAAATCTTTTCCGACCCGTAGTTTGGCAACTTCCCTGCCGAGCTACACCTCGGCACGCCCGAACACTTCAAACACCGGGGGCTAGTTACTTGCCCCCACAGTCAAGCTCCTATGACTAAGTGAAAGTTATAAAGCCTACATATCTGATTGCCTCATTTCCGCTAACACAACCGCCTCCGGGCACCGAGACGCCGGCTAAAGGTTGTCTTGTTATTGCGGAAACACCCTACGTAGCATCTACAAAGGGGTGGAAGCCGATGATGGGCCACTTTCAAATTATAAATAGTCGCAACGGAGTCAAAATAACATATAGCATAAAGCTGCAAAATACAGCTTAAAAGCTGACTACCACAAACATGCGCAAATTCAATCGACCGATCAGCTTACTTTCATAAAAGTGTTCGGCTTTTCCGAGGTCACTAATAGAAAAGCAGTTCGGCCGTCTTTGAAAAAACTGTGCAATTCTAACCTCGAGTTTTTGGTATTAAACACTTCGGACATATAAAAGAGTCCAACAAACCGTACCAGGGGCTCCTTGAGGCACCTCGGCGTGGTTACTTTGGGACTCCTGGAGAGTCCGACGTATTCTCAGCATTTGTATTCGATATACGAGCGCTGCCTTCCCATAAATCGTTATAAAGCCACAATATGCATCAATTTGACTTGAGATTTGGCCAAGCTGGGTTGCCTGGCTCCTGTGATTGCCCCCTACGTTCCCGATTGTTCGGCTAGGGGGTAAAGAGAGCACCTCTGTGATTGATACTACCGGGTTATCCGGGTTAGTACCTTAGACTGGGTGAAGCCGAAAGCTAGCGATCTCAAGAATATAATTGGTCGGCAACGGCGGAAGTGAACATCTCGGTTTTTTTAATGCCTAATACTTCGGGAATTTCTCCTGAATTGATCTTCACTATTTTTCTCCCACTTAGCTCGGAGGTGAAGTTACATCATCCTGCTTAGCATGACAACCCAAAGAAAGGAACCGATAGTGGGACTATTTTCTTTGGAAGATGTTTCTTATGTTAAATAGTAAAATAACATATCTCTCTGCGTACCTTTGTTTATAAAACCGTATGGCCGGATTGCCTTGTTTTCCGTAAATCTTTGCCCTTATAAAGGCTTTATAAAGTAGAAAAACACTCCTTGGCTACTGGCCGAGGAGGTTGAAGCCGACAGTCGGTCAACAAAGTTTTGTACAATGCGGATCCGAGCATTAATGATGCAAAGTACTTGGATACATAGAATTATTACAAATAAATTATGATTAAAATCAATTTACTCCGGATATTGATCCTTAATTCGGCCACCCTTGCCCAACTTAAGGCTCGGGGGCTACTGGGCTTCGCGCTTCTCACTTAAAAGCTATTAATGGGTTACATCGATCTCCCGATCTGGTGTTGCCACCCGACCAGTGGCTCGGGGGCTACTGCATTGATGATTCAATGCAGAAAATTCAAAGTGCAAAACAGTTTCCGAGGAGATTATGATCCTCGGGTTGGTCGGCCTCACCCAACCTGAGTCTCGAGGACTATGCACACCGTGTTTTTGTTCCTAAGTATGCTGCCGAGCTAGGAGTTGATCCTCAGGCCGATTTCGCGAATCGACCAGAGTCTCAGGGGCTACTGGGATCAGTGGTTTTATGTTTTCCTTCAGGTGCATCTCGGATTTTTGGCCGACACACACCTTGAGGGCTACTGGCTATATATCTCGGCAGAGAATAAATTGCACCAATTGAAAAAAAATCCGCAAAAAATCAGTCCGCGGCCGAGGTGGTGCACCACCTCGAAAGCAGTCCGGCATAGAGCTCGGATGCAAGTGGCTGGCTCCCTAGAGGACATTTCCGGCATTAAGCTCGGCTGAACTCCTTCAACTTTTTTAAAACCGAGGTAATCTATGACACCTCGGATGCCGATCGGCGTTGGAGCTCGGCTGCAAAAAGACACCTCGGAAGTAGTCCGGCATAAAGCTCGGCTGCGAGTGGCTGGCTCCATAGAGAACTTTTTCGGCGTTAAGCTCGGATAACCTCCTTCAAACTTTTTCAAAGAAGAGGTACTCTATGCCTCCTCGGATGCAGTCCGGCGTTGGAGCTCGGCTGCAAAAAGACACCTCGGATGCAGTCCGGCGTTGGAGCTCGGATGCAAAGAGGACACCGCCGCACTGGAAACACTTCGAACCCAAGGTGTGCCGTAAAAATGACACGGCATTGATAAAGGCCAAGAACTTAAAGGACTCTTTGGATACCCGACGTATGAACTCTTCGGATACACCTCGGCGATCCTCAAGATCGGAGATGGGAAGATTTGTTGAACCAGTTTTCAAGACCGACGACCGAAGACGAAGAATAGTTCGGAAGAACCGAGGAGCGTCCCCAACTTGAAGACCGGTTCAGGGGGCTACTGACAGTGTCCTGGACTAGGGGGTACTCACCACATCGTCTCCCGACCAGGTGGGTTGAGCCGAGGACCCCCATGGCGGTTCACTCATGGGCCACTCAGGGCAGCCCATGACGAATACAAGGAAGATTCCACAAGACTTGGCGCTCAAGACGAGGACTCTTCTAAACCCTAGGCCTCTGGTGCATATATAAACCGAGACCAGGCTAGTCAATAGATCGACTCATAGTCATTAGAACAATCTCGTGGTAGATACATGTATTCTGTACTATACCCATATGAATACAATCAAAAGCAGGACGTAGGGTATTATCTCTTCGAGAGAGCCCGAACCTGGGTAAAATCATGTGTCCATGTTACCATCGCTCCAAGACGCCTAGCTTAGGACCCCTACTACGAGATATGCCGGATTTAGAACCGACACTCCTCCACCCAACACCTCCAGGAGCACCATTGTAACCATTGTGGCCTCTGAGCCTATCAACCCATTCGGCAGGACTAGGGGTGTTACCTATCCGGAGGGCCCCGAACCTGGGTACGCCTTGTGTCTCCCGCATGCGCGTGCCAACCTCGCTTCCGGAACCCACCGGCGTCCTGACGCAGCCCCCCACCTTTAGCCATCTCATGGCATCTGTCGTGATTTCACCACGACAGCTTTCCACCCTCAGTCAAGTGGTCAGGTGGAAAGGGTCAACCAGATTCTCAAAGACATGCTTAGAGCTTGCGTTATCTCATTCGGTATGGATTGGGAGAAGTGCCTTCCTTTTGCCGAGTTTGCTTATAACAATAGCTACCAATCCAGTCTCAAGAAAGCACCCTTCGAGATTCTTTATGGACGAAGATGTTGAACACCTTTAACTGGTCAGAAACCGGCGAAAGACAATTCTTTGGACCGGATATGATCCAGGAGGCAAAAGAGCAAGTACGCATTATTCGTGAGAATTTGAAGACAACCCAATCTCGTCAAAAGAGCCAGTATGACCGTCGTCATAAGGAGGTAACATATGAGGTTGACGATAAGGCTTACCTTCGGGTTACTCCTTTGAAGGGTACCCATCATTTCGGTATCAAGGGAAAATTGGCTCCTCGTTACATTGGTCCTTTTCGCATTCTCGCTAAACGAGGAGAGGTTGCCTACCAGTTGGAACTACCCCCACATCTTTCCTGAGTCCATGATGTCTTCCACGTCTCTCAGCTCAGGCGTTGCTTCTCGGATCCCATCTGCGGAGTGGACCACGGAACGCTTGATCTCCAAGATAACCTCACATATCGAAAGTACCCTGTTCGTATTCTTGATCAAGCAGAGCGTGTCACTTGATGTCAGAACATCAGGTTTCTCAAGGTTCAGTGGTCTCATCATTCTGAGAGAGAAGCTACTTGGGAGCGAGAAGATCGTCTTCGACTCGAGTACCCCACTTTCTTTCCGCCGACACCTAAATCTCGGGACGAGATTCTTTCGAGTGGGGGCGAGTTGTCACATCCCTAGTCTGGTATGCACTTAGACTAGCTAGTCATGTTTGCATCATGTTTAAATTTCATCTAAATTTGAATTGGGGGAAGATCAAACCCTAGCATCAAAGTAAATAAATAGGTTCAACTAAAATCTTTTTCAATGAACCCAAAATGCCCTTCAAAAATGTTCATAATTTATGGCACAAGGTGAAAACCTAAACCAGAAATGGTGCACATTTTTCCACGACATAAATGGGCATTGGATTAATCCATATTGTATTTGTTTTGGGGCTATAAAATTCTATAAATATTTTTATAGCTCCAAAAATGGTGAAATTTGGTGAGGGCCTCTGGAATATTTTAACTAGTGGCCACAAAATGTTTCAACATTTATAGAAATGTTTTGGTATTTTAAATAAGTCAAAACAGACAGCAGAAAAAGAAAAATAGAAATTAAACAAAAAGAACGAAACTAACCTGGGCTACTTACCTGGCCGGCCCAGCTAGGGGCCCAGCCCCAGCCGACGCCAGTCGTCGTCCTCCTGGCACCAAGAGGACGAGAGCATGTGGCCACAGCGCGCCAGCACGCGCACGCCCACCGACGGCCACCTCCTGCTTGCCGCTGAACGCCTGGAGCTGGCTAAGGGCGCCATGCACGACCCCGAAGCCGACCATCTCACTCTCGCCCTCGCTCCCCTTCTCTGTTCCCCTCTCCCGCGAGCGTCCGAGCGCCACCGTCGCCACCACTCGCCGTTGCCGCGCCAGAGCCACTGCCTCATCTCGATGCCGTGTCCATCGGCTCCACAACATCTCCTTCTTTCTCCTCGTTGAGCCAAGCTTCGCCGGGAGCTCTGCATCGCCGTCCCACCGTCGTCGTCCTCCTCAGATCGCCGGAGATCGCCCTCGACGCCACAGCCACTATGGTGCCTCCCCGAGCCCGCTGACCCCCTCTACGCGTTCGCTGTGAGCCCCTGCGTCCCCTCCCCTCGCTCCCGAGCTTGTATAGCCGCTGTAGCCGTCGCCACCGTCAAGCCAAAGCATGCCGCCACCGTGGTTCCTCGCCGCCGTGGCCAGGGCCACCGTAGCTCGCGCCTGAGCGCGTCACCTTGTTCACCGTACTCCCAGGAGCCTACCGCACCACCTAGCTCTCCTTTCCGTGCCCCGTAGCCCTGTTGCCCATCGAGGCCGTGGCCGTGCTGCCGCGGAGCTCGATGCCGGCTTCATTTCTGGCCACCCCGCACCCTCCCGCGAGCTCTCCTAGATGCGGACGAGCGTGGGCTACGCCCTGGTGCTCTCAGCGCGTCTAACCGTTGAGCGTAGCGCAAGTCCGGCGAACCTCCGCCGTCGTTTTGGTCACCGCCGGCCGAGCTCCGGTGACTGCTGATGTGGCATGGTCATTAAGGGCTAATCATCGTTAATTAAACCCCCACAGCCACTGACAGCGGGCCCTACCACAGGGTCAAACCCAGTCAGCACTGGGTTTAACCGGGAATTAGCCCTGTGTCACTGACCAGTGGGCCCCACTGGTCAGGTTTGACCTAGGTCAACCCAGTTGACCTGCTGACGTCATGCTAACGCAACAAACACTCTTTTGGATTAAATTTAATCAGGAAATTCCATAAAATTGTTTAAACTTCCAAAAATCACAAAAATTCAACCGTAGCTCAGAATGAAATAATTTATATAAGAAAAATTATCAGAAAAATCCAAAGAATCCATTTGTACCATTTTCATGCATGTTTAATTAACTTATGCCTGCTGATCAGGTCAAATTCAAATAAGGGCATTTTAAATGCTTAACTTTGGAATTGCATTTAAATCTTTGGTTCAAATGGACTTCATCTAAATTGAATATTAAATGCATTAGCTCAAACCACATCATATCTCCATGCCATGATCACACATCATATTGCTGCATTTGATGTGTATTGATTGCCTCTCCAGTACAGTCCTTCTCGATAGGTTCTGTTCCTGCGAGTGGCACTGAGTATCTATTTGCGGAGCAGTGCTACCGTGTTGATATTCCAGGCAAGCAAACCCCCTTGTTCATTCCGATACAATCCCACTCTCTCGCTTCTGCTCTCTTTTATTGCATTAGGACAACAGCGATTCAACTATTACTTTTGTTGCGGTAGTTGAACACATTCCTCTGCATGACCTGTCATTGTCACATTAAATAGTCAAAACCTCCTGGCATGATTAGGAGTTGCTTGAGCAATGATGTGAACTATCCATGCCATGCCTGCTATTGCTTAGAGTTGTGTCAGGTCTGATTCATCGGGATTGGATCAGAGTGATATGCTATGTTCTGATGCTGAGAGCTAAGTGTGTGAACACATTTTGGTAAAGGTAGCGATGAGAGGCCATGTAGGAGTACATGGTGGGTTATCTCATTGAGACCGTCCTCAAGAACTGAGTTCTGTTTATGTTATCCAAGACTAGCTACTACCACACATTGGGTTCCGGTAACTCGACCCCTCTTGACTTATTAATCGCCCTGATCTCTGTCCAGGAGTTGCAACTAGTTTCTGGTGTTTGTAGGTAGTGCTAGTAGTCTACCAAGTGGCACCCGGCCAGGTGGGCTTGGGACAGACTAGGCATCGTGGCCCGGTGTACCAAGTGGCACCTGGATGGTGGACTTGGGAACCCTGCACACATCATTTGGGGCCGTAGTGGAAACCTCGGCCGGACTTCCTTGTGGGTCGGACTCAAATAGGCGATAAACCTGGACTAGAGACTTGTGTGGTTAGTCAGGTTGTGGCCGACACCCTCGCCAGGCTTTCGCTTGAAGGTTGCCGAGATACATGACGTGTATATGGTGGTAAGTGGTGAGAGCCTGTAGGGTAATATGATCTATTCGAATAGCCGCGTCCTCGGATATGGACTACTTGGAGACTTATATGGTTCATAGACAACTTGAAGTGGCTACTCTAAAATGCGCAAGATAAGTGTGAGTGCTATGGATGGCCTTCTCGTAGGGAGACGGGAGCGGATCCATAGTAGTGTATTGTTGTGGTGATTAGTGGACTCGTGTGCGCTTTCTCACCTCAAAGATATTGCTGGTAGTCATAATACATGTTAGCCACTGAGTCAAGCTGGCTTGCTGCAGCTAAACCCCACAACACCCTTCTTGATACTGATGCATATGTAGCTAGTTCTGATGTAAGTCTTGCTGAGTACAATTGTACTCACGTTTGCCTAATTTATGTTTTGCAGAGGAGACCTCGGTCTCGTTAGTAGTTCTTCGTGGGCTTCGACGATTAGTTTGGAAATCCCAGACAGAGGTCTGGCTCCTCTGGAGGGTCTTGTAGATAGTCAGGCTTCTTAGCCTTTTCTTTTGTAGGTGTCTGTACCCAGACATGTATATGCTTCCGTTGCTTGTATGACTTTGTATGCTGGGTCACGAGACCCATGTTTGTAATATCATGATATGTATGGCTCCTCGGAGCCTCTTAAATAAATACTTTGAGTCGTAGAGTTATGTTGTGATGCCATGTTGTATCTACACATATTGAGCATATTGTGTGTATGTTATTGAAATGCTTTGGTATGTGTGGGAGCCGACACCTAGTTGTTTATTCTTGGTAGCCTTCCTTATGGGGAAATGCCTCCTAGTGCTTCCATCTGGAACACATGGATTGACCGTCATGTGTCCTTCTTTGCTCCTGTGTCTGTCCCCACGGGGAAATGTCACGCGGTGTTCCTTTAAGTCCTTGTAGCTTGCTACGACTTGGGTTCATACGCTGATGACCGACACGTCCATTGCTGGGTCATGTATGCCTGTCCCTGTAAGTTTGTGCCACCTTGGTTTACAACTAGTCATGTCGGCCCGGGTTCCTTGTCATATGGATGCTAGCGACACAATCATATACATGAGCCAAAAGGCGCAAAGGGTCCCGGCCAAGGTAAGGCTGCAGCCGTGGGAATACCGTGCGTGAGGCCGCAAAGTGATATGATGTGTTACATGCTAGATCGGTGTGACTTAGGATCGGGGTCCTGACACACCTCTCATGGTGTTGATACTTTTGTGGAGTCTAAAAGGTTGGTCAGGCAAATAAACACAAAGAAATTGAGTGACTGTCAACATGGCCGTCCATGATGCTGCCTATACTGCTATTGCCCGTCTCCGTGGAGAGCACAGTCGCTTAGAGGAGACTGCTTTCAGATATATCCCATATGCCCCCGCTAGGGATGAGAGTAGATATTACACTGCTGTCTGTACCCCTTACGTGCCACGTCGTTATGACCCGCAGGTTTTGGTACAGTACACTCAGGCTCTGGATCGCACTGCCCGAGCTCTTGCTGTCGAGTTGTACGCCACTCATGCTCGTCTTTACATCGCTCTGACACAGTTGCTACCAGCAGTCAGTGCACAGATACATCCAGAGTACATCCTTTACCTGCGCAAGACAGAGATGCCACCAGGTCTTGAGTGGCCTGCTGTTGGAGGTTGTACTCCTCCACGTGGTCCTCTACTTGCAGTCTGGGACCAGGTTCTGCACCAGAGTGTTCACGAAGCGCAGGATCCTTATATCGAGGGTACCCTGCATCGTCACCTGCAGCTGCCTGGCTTCAGTGGTTTTCTCCGATGTTGATGTAGCTATTGCTATGTCCCATTGTTGTATCCCTCCACCGCGTGCCCGCGTGCCGCCTAGTGTGTCTAGCTTTTCCTTTCAAACTTGTACCGCTGGCTTGTAACTGACTTTATGTATGGATCTGTATGTCATGTTTGACTATGATGTTGTATCTATTGCACTTCTTTTGTTGTGCGTGTTACTTCATAAATGATTCCATACAACTGCAATGCTCGTTGCTAAACTACCCCTGTTGAATTAGTAGGATGGCTAGACCCACAGGTCGAGGCCATGGTGCCAACAATCCACCACCGCCCGACTATATGGATGGAATGATGCAACAGTTCGAGCTGAACCGCCAATTCATGCAAGGGCTTATGGATCAGTTTCCTCGTCCAAATGCTAACCAGCAGCTAGCACCTATCACACTACTGGAATCAGGGACTTTGCCATCTGCCAGCTCTTTGCCGTCTGCTGGCAGATGGCAAAGAGGATATTTGCCGTCTGCTTTTATAAAGCAGACGGCAAAGAACATGCTGATGGCAAAGAGGCTCTTTGCCATCTACACTTCTTTACCGTCTGCTGGCAGACGACAAAGAACAAAGTGGGCCCCACTTGGTACTGCACTTGCCAGGTCACACGGGCCACTTCTTTGCCGTCTGCTGGCAGACGGCAAAGAACTTTGCCGTCTGCCAGCAGACGGCAAAGAGGGGGCTTAATTTTCGCCATCCCACCGCGCCTCCCGCCTCTCTCTCTTTCTCTCACCTCTCTCTCTCTCACACCCGCGCCCGTTCCCCTCTCTCACCGCCGTCGCCGCCGCCGCCCCCTCCCCGCCCTCTCGCCGCCCCCTCCCCACCCTCTCGCTGCCGCCCCCTCCCCCCCTCTCTCACCGCCGCCGCCGCCACCTCCCCGCCCTCCACCACCGCCTGCCCCCCTCCCCGTGGCGCACCTCCACCACCGCGGCGCCGCCCCCTCCTCACGGCCCTCCTGCCGCCGCCGCCCCCTCCCCGGCGGCCTCCTCTCCTCGCCGCCGGCCTCCTCTCCTCGCCGCCGGCCGCCCTGCCCCCTGCCCCTCTCTGGTGAGCTTCCCCTGCCCCCCTTTTAATTTTTTTTCTGTTTTTCTAATTAGATTTTTAGTTTTCTGTTTTTAGATGTTTTGCAAATAGTTGGTTAGGTGTTTGGGTAAATAGGAAAAAATATTTAGACATTTAGGTAGAAAAAAAACCTAGAAGAAAAAAAAGAAGAAAAGAAGATGAAAAAAAAGGAAAAATAAAAAAGAAAAAGAACAAAAAATAATAATAAGAAGAAACAGAAGAAGAGGAGGAGGAGAAGAAAAAAGAAGAAGAAGAAGAAGAAAAAAAGAGGAGAGGAGGAGAAGAAGAAGAGGAAAAAAGGAAAGGAAGAAGAAGAAGAGGAGGAGGAGGAGAAGAAAAAAGAAGAGGAAGAAGAAGAAGAAAAAAGAGGAGAGGAGGAGAAGAAGAAGAGGAAAAAGGAAAGGAGGAAGAAGAAGAAGAAGAAGAAGAAGAAGGAAAAAAAGGAAGAAAAGGAAGAAAAGAAAGAAGAGGAAGAAGAAGAAAAGAAAAAAAGAGAAAAAACCCCGACCCCGACACGGCACCTCGACCCCGACCCGACAACCCGACCCCGACCCGACACCCCGACCCCGACACCCCGACCTCGATCCCGACCCCGACACGGCACCCCGACCCCGACCCGACAACCCGACCCCGACACCCCGACCCCGACCCCGACCCCGGCACGGCACCCCGACCCCGACCCCGACCCGACACCCCGACACCGACACGGCACCCCGACCCCGACCGGACACCCCGACCCCGACACGGCACCCCGACCCCGACACCCCGACACCCCTGACACCGCGACACCACGACACCCAGACACGACACCCCACGACACCCCGACCCCGACCCCGACCCCGACACCCCGACACCCCTGACACCCCGACACCCAGACACGACACCCCCCGACACCCCGACCCCGACACGACACCACGACACCCCAACACCACGCCACCCAGACATGACACCCCCGACCCCCGACACATCTTCGGCCTCCTGTTGACCGAAAAGGTGCTCTTCGGCCTTCCAGAGGCCGATGGGGTCATATATTTGTGAATTATGAGTTAGGAAGTATATTTCCCGATTTTGTTAAGAAAAACATCATATATATTTGTGTTGATCGGGTGGATTTAAATGTGCAGTTCTTTCGGGGCTGCGAGGGTCTGGTGTTCGACGACCTCCACGTGCGTTCGACGAGCTCCGCCCCTGCGTTCGTGGGTGAGCACAAATGACATCTCCTCCTCCCCCCTTCATTTGCTCTGTTCCGGTCTTCGTGCCGATGAAACTTGCTAGCTATAGGTGTCAATCATCAGTATGCGTGACCACTATGCATCTCCCGTTCGAAAGGGTTACATCTATAAATATGCATGCATTTGCATATTTATAACCGTGATTCTTTTGAATTGTCCAACGTTATCCATGGACAGCCCGAGTACGTGTAGATTGGGTTCGTTTTCCCATATGCTCTGCTCCGGATCCGATGCAGAATTTCGTCAGTGCCTCCCTGTTGTTCTCCGGGTACACATCCTCTCTGCTTATTGCCGAGACGTGTATCAGGAGAACAGCGGGGAGGTGCTGCCGAAATTTTGCGTCGGATCCGGAGTAGAGCATGGGAAAACGAACCCAATCTACACATACTCGGGTGGGATTAGGACCTATCTTTACCTACTAGCGTCTAGGTTGCATGGACGTAATAAAACTGACAAACTCTATTAACTGATGAATATGGTTTGCTGAATTATGTATATATTTCTTGTGTGTCCAGTAGCTAGGCAAGATGAGTGATCGTGCGTGGATGTACACCGGTCACACTAGTCAGAAAGACATGAACCATGAATGGCTAAGAAAAACCAAGGGGTTTGTGAGAGCCGCATTTGCAAATGGACAGGAAACAAACTGGTGCCCCTGTGTCGACTGCGACAACTTTCATAAGAAGTCCGAGTTTGAAATGATCAAACACCTGCAGAAGTTGGGTTTTACGCCTGATTATACGGTCTGGACATTTCATGGTGAGTCTGCCCAACGTGCCAGACCTGAGGAGGGCCGTCGTCGCACCGACGAGCATGGTACCGGGATGAAAGACATGGTGGAAGACTTTGATGATGCTCGGGATTCGGACGATGAGATGGAGGAATCTGCAAAGGCCTTCAATGATATGTTGGAGTCTTCAAAACGTCCTCTCCACGAGCACACTGAGCTTTGTCAGCTAGATGCCATCGCACAAGTAATGGCTCTGAAGGCTCAATTCAACTTGGGCAGAGAATGCTACGACGCGATGATGACACTATTTGGATGCTTTCTACCCAAAGGCCATGTAATGCCTGCAAACCTGTACCAGTCGGACAAAATCCTCCGTGCACTTAAGATGCCCTATGAGAAGATAGATGCCTGTGAGAAAGGATGTGCCTTATTTAGGCTTGAGTATGCGGACTTGAAGTATTGTCCCGTTTGCCAGTCTTCCAGGTATGTGGAGGTAGACAACGGTATGGGTGAGAAGAGTCAGACAAAAATCCCAGTTAATGTTCTTCGGTATATGCCAATCATACCAAGACTTCAACGTCTTTTCATGGTCGAAGAGACGGCCAGACAGATGACATGGCACAAATTGGGCAAAAGAACCGAACTAGATGCAGATGGGGAGCCGATGTTGGTACACACATCGGACACTTTTGCGTGAAAGCGCTTCGATGCAATACATCATGCTAAAGCGGTAGATCCAAGGCATCCTCGAATCGCCATAAGCACGGATGGGTTCAATGTGTTTGCTATGATGGCAGCTCAATACAGTTGTTGGCCTGTATTTGTCATTCCACTCAATCTCCCCCCCGGACAGATTATGCAAAGAAGGAACATTTTCCTGACGTTGATAATTCCGGGGCCCAACTATCCGGGGAAGAATATGAATGTGTACATGCAGCCGCTTAAGGATGAACTGCAAGACGCTTGGGATAATGGGATCAAGACATACGACGCCGCTACAAAAAAAACTTCCTAATGCGTGCGTGGTACATGTACTCGATGCATGACTTGCCGGCGTATGCGCTATTCGTTGGCTGGTGTGTGCATGGAAGGTTCCCGTGCCCCACATGCAAGGCAGCTCTTGAGTTTCGTCGGCTACAGGCGGGTGGCAAGTTTTCTTGCTTCGACATGCATAGACAGTTCCTGGATCCTCGCCATAAGTTCAGAAAAGACAAGAAGAACTTCATCAAAGGTAGAGTTGTCAAAAACTCTGCACCACCTGCGTTGACAGGCCAACAGACCCTGGATCAGTTCAACTCTCTCGAGCCGGATCCGGAGCGTCCAGGGTATTTCAAGGGGTATAATTCCGAACACGCTTGGACTCACAAGACATGCTTGTGGGGTCTGCCTTACTTCAAAGACCTCCTTTGCCCACACAACATCGACGTGATGCACACTGAAAAGAATGTCGGCGAGGCCCTCTTTGGTACATTGTTCGGCATAGAGGGGAAAACAAAGGATAATCCTAAGGCTAGAGTTGATCAGGAGGCTCTATGTGATAGACCGCTACAAAATATGCGACAACCGAAAGGAAATCAGAATTGGACGAAGCCAAAGGCATGGTTCAATCTTGGAAGGCCAGCTATGAGGGAAATTATCCTGTGGGTGAAAAAGGAGTTGATGTTCCCCGATGGGTATGCAGCGAATCTAAAGAGGGGAGCGAGCCTTGAAAAATTGAAAATATTTGGTCTCAAGAGTCATGATTGGCACATATGGCTTGAGCGGGTAATGCCGGTGATGTTGCCGGTGATGTTACCTAACGGGGATGGAACCTTTTCTGTGCCGTCCACGCTCTTTGCCGTCTGCTGGCAGACGGCAAAGAAGGAAAGTTCTTTGCAGTCTGCCAGCAGACGGCAAAGCGGCCTTTGCCAGCAGCCGTTCAGCCGGAGTGTTTGCCGTCTGCTGGCTGACGACAAAGCCTTTGCCGTCCGCCAAGCATGCCTTTGCCGTCTGCTATAGCAGACGGCAAAGTGCCTGATTCCAGTAGTGTCACCCTGCAAGAGTTTGTGCGCCTCAATCCAACTATCTTCCGCAACTCAGTTCAGTCGCTTGATGCTGATGACTGGCTCCGTGACATCACATTTGAGATGGAGTCTGCTAATGTGGCCCCTGCCAGCTATGTCACATTTGCGTCATACTTTCTGAAGGGACCCGCAGCTCAATGGTGGCACAGTCACAGGCATACCCTAGCTGCTGGAAGCATCATCACTTGGGTGGAGTTCCAAGCTGCTTTCCGTGCCCGTTACATTCCGCAAGGAGTTATGGACCGGAAGAAGCGTGAGTTCCGCAACCTTACCCAGGGCAACAAGTCTGTGGAGGTCTATCAGCGGGAGTTTCTCGAACTATCTCAATATGCTGAAGAGGACATTTCTACTGATGCCCGCAGACAGGAGAAGTTCCGTGAAGGGCTCAACCAAGATATCAAGCTCGCACTCCTAGTCCAAGACTTCGCCGACTTCGCCACTTTGGTGAACAAGGCCATACAGGTTGAGACTGGTTTGAAGGATCACAAGGACGTTCTTAAGCGCACCCGTGAAGCGGGCTCATCTTTGGGCTCGTCTTCCTAGAAGCGCCGTATCTAGATTCCTCACAGCATGTACCGTCCAGCTGCACCTGCTCCAAAGCCGTCCTATGCTGCACCGCGTCTGCGTCCTCCACCACCGAGGCAGCCAAGACCACAGGCTCCAATGCTTCGAGCTCCTGCTCCCCGTCCTGATACTGGACTCTGCTTCAAGTGTGGTCGTCCAGGTCACTGTGCCAGAGACTGCTCTCATGATCAGAATCAACTTGCTCTTCCGTCAGCTAGCCGTGGTAATGGCCGTGGTAACAATCAGCCTCGCTACGACAATGCCAGGCCTTCATATGGTAGTGGCCAGGCTTATCATGTCAACATGGCTGAAGCTCAAGATCAACCAGAGACTGTGATGGGTACTCTTCTCGTTAACTCAGTACCAGCTTCTGTTTTATTTGATTCAGGAGCATCGCATTCTTTCATATCAGAAAAATTTGCATGCATGCACGACATTAAATGTGAAAAGCTACACCACTCACTAGTAGTTAACACCCCCGCGGGCCAATGTGGAACCTCCATGTTCAGCCCCGATGTCACCATTGAAATTGAAGGGTTGGAGTTCCATGCTTTTCCCATTGTTTTGAAATCCTCCAAAGTTGACCTCATTCTGGGAATGGATTGGTTGAAGGCTCATACCGCTTTAATCAATTGTGCCACCAAAGTCGTCCAACTTCTGCACCCCTCGGATGAGCTGGTAAATTACCATGCTCATCTTGTTCAAAATGCCGAGGCTCAGATTTATGCACTGAATGCGTTGAACGCTTCTCCTCTTGAGGGGATCAAAAACGTTCCAGTCGTTCGCGACTTCCAAGATGTCTTTCCGGAAGAACTTCCAGGAGTACCCCCTGTTAGAGCTATCGAGTTTGTCATCGACCTGAAACCAGGCACCACTCCTATTGCGAAGCGTCCCTACAAGATGTTTCCTGTCGGTGCAAAAACCGGCAGACCTCGGGGTAGGGGGTCCCGAGCTGTGGATCTCGGATCGGTGATAGCAGAGACAAGGGAGACGATGTTTACCCAGGTTCGGGCCCTCTTGATGGAGGTAAAACCCTATGTCCTACTTCTGTTTATATTGATGGAGACGTATCAAATACAGAGTTGATCTACCTCGAGATCGTAATGTGTGTCTAACTTCTAGGGCTAGGTGAGCGATAATGTGTTGATGTCCCCCTTACGGGCTAAACCCTATGGCTTGTATACACGCCAGGGAGGGTATCTAGGGTTACAAAGTCGGTATGTTATGAGAGAGGCGGCAGGAGAGATCTTGGAGCATACGTCAAGTCTTCGGTAGAGACAGTCTTGATCACGCTTCCTGTGTACAGCCTCCAGAGTCCATCTTTTCACGTACGAGAGCCCATCGGCCCAACCGAGGAGACGGGCCGGCTAGGTTAGCACCCCCTAATCCAGGACACCGTGAGTAGCCCCCGAACTGGTCTTCCATGCCGAGGATGACTTTCAGGAAACATCACCTCGGATCCGGAGTCCTTGGCTTGACAGACGAGTTCCCCTTCATACTTCATTCATTACAGTAGGAAAAGGATGTCCGAGGTTCATCCGAGCTCGCACCCTATCCGAAGAGGATAGATATCTTAGCCTCGAAGGCCTAGCATTCGGGTATGAACGGTTCAATCCGGCCTGACAACTTTGTCGAAGAGGCTTGCCCCATGACGGGTTGGGCAGTTACTCCCTTCCCCTCAAATCGTGGTTCGAGGCAGCCTTTTTAATGGCACATCCCCTCGAGGCAGAGATCGTGCCCGCTTTCTTAGAGATATCATCAAGATTTTGTTTCCCCCCATATGCTTCAACGGCATTTTTGATGGCAACAACAAATTTATCGGCGCAGCGAGGGGACTCTTGGCCTTTCATAGGCTTATAAGAGCAAAAAGGAGGACAGCGCTATCGCCCACACTCCCATTCTCCCCCACTACTGCTTCGCCTAGCTCCAGCGCCCAGATCCAACCAGCCCGCCTTTCCCTTTTGCGAACCCAACTCCCACTACCAGCCATGGCCGACACCCTCAAGGGGCACTGGGGCGGCTCCATTATGATGGTCGCGACCATCTCAGAGCTGCGGAGCGCGGGGTATCTGACCCCCGCCATCGCCGCCCGTGCTCCAGCGGCTAGCCAGCTGGTGCCCGCTCCCAACGCTGGGGAGTGGGTGGTCTTCGTCCCCCACCTCATCCGAGGCATGGGGTTCCCGCTGCACCCCTTTGTGCGCGGGGTAATGTACTACTACGGGTTGGATTTCCACCACCTGGCCCCCAACTCTGTTCTTCACCTCGCTGCCTTCATCATGGTCTGTGAGGCCTTCCTCCGCTGCGAGCCGGACTTTGGCTTGTGGTTGAAGCTCTTCGGGATTAAACCGAAGTCCAGTGGCTCGGATCTCACGGAGTGTGGAGGAGCCATGATCAGCAAAAACCAGGGGGCCACCTGGTTCAAGGGTACCTACATCGAAACGGTGAAGAAGTGGCAGAGATAGTGGTTTTACATCACCGAGCCACTCGCCCCTGGTCAAAGCGAGGTCCCGGCTTTCTCAGCTGGGCCTCCCAAGAAGCTCAAATCCTGGAAGGAGAAGGGCGTCGCCTGGGGGAAGCCAGAAGAGGTGGAGACCCTGATCGACAGGATCTTGTGGTGGTCCACCACGGGGAAGGTTGAGCTTGCCGACATCATCAACGTCATGCTTAACCGCCGTATACTCCCTCTCCAACTTTGGGCTATACCGATGTGGGCACAAAAGCCCGAGGACATGGACACCATCACCTCCTTCTTCCGCTCCACCTTGGCCGCCATGTAGACGAGACTCATGAAGCTGGACAAGGACAAGATCCCCAAGGAAGGGGAGGACCGCGGCCTCGAACACGGCTATGAGCCCCCCCCCCGGTAAGTGGTTCCGCCCCCCAATCATTGTTCTTTGCTCATTGTACTGAGGAGTAAAGTTTTTACTTGAATCGTCGTGTTTTGATGTTTTGCAGAAGTGGTTGGCCTGGGTACAAGGAGTACGATGCCCGGCCCCACTGCCGGAGCAGCCCCCAACTCCCCTGCTCTCGGCGCTTCTGACCGAGGAGCCGCATGTGGTGGCCCCCAAAGGGACGAAGTCCCAGAAAGGGAGGTCAAGTGCTCGGACTCGGGAGACTTTGGTCACCCGGTCCGAAGAGACCCACACCTCCGCCGCCCAAGACGGCGACACCAAGGAGGTGAGGAGGAGGAGGTTCCCCCCCTGAAGGGGAAGAGGTCGGCGTTAGAAGACGCCGACGTGGGCATGCCACCGAAGGGCTCAAAGAGGCCGAGTGTTCGCACACGAACACGTCACCGTGTACCTCCAACGTCGAGGGTGATGCACCGCAGCTCACGTCGAAGGAGACCCGACTGACAGCGCGATATGCAAGACAGTCAGCGGGCACTTTTATAGACCCGAAGCCCCGCTTACCCGGGAGGGACCCCGTCAGGGCTCGCGGCAGCTATGGGCTGCCCTAGGTCGATTCGCTCGCCCCTAGAGCCTCTTGGATCCGCAGCCCTCCGGCGTGGAAGGCTAGCGAAGAACGAGAAAGAAAGATACAAGGGTAGGAGATAGATGAACACGAAAAAGTAGATTGATAGATTGGTTCGATTGGTGTTGTTCAATCGGCCATCACCCCCAACGTATATAAGAGGCGGCTGGACTTCCCGTACAAGCAAAGGATTCATCTAGGCTTTCCTTACAAGAAAATTACATCAATTCACGTCCTAGAGTCCTAGTTCTGGTCCCACTCGGATTCAGCCCGAATCTGGCCCAATCTTCTGTCTTGCTCCTTGCGTGGGCCGTGGAATCTGCATATGACTTCCAATGGAGACGGTTCAAATACCAATTTTGTGCGCTTCGACGAGGCCAACAATCCGTATGTCGATCACTTTTCCAAGTAAGGCCATCTTGAATACTCCACAGGGTCATCTTTAATTTCGAGTCGGACTCGGTCATGTAACTGACTGGACCGTCCGACTCTTGTAACGTCTCTGCAGGTCGCATACTACGTCCGATGACGATGACTCCAAAAGCAAAGTTGACCGTTTCGACGATACGAACAACTTTCATGTTGAACACTTTTTCATCCGAGGCTTTGTAGATAATCATTTGAGCCCATCTTCAGCTTCTGGTCGGATTGGCCTTGACAGTTTCCACCCCGGCAAGCCTTTTCCCGGCAAGATTTCCACCCCGGCAAGGTCTTTGCCCGGCAAGCTTTTCACCCGGCAAGCTTTTTGCCCGGCAAGCTTTTTCACCCGGCAAGTTCTTTGCCCGGCAAACTTTCTGGCTGCACCTTGCGGGTCTTTTTTGAGGCAGTAAACGACCTCGGATGAAAATGCGTCCAAAAGCAAAGTTGACCGTTTCGACGAGACAAACAACTTTTATGTTGAACGTTTTTCGATTCGAAGCCATCTTCTGGGCCAAAACGGTCGCGCAAAACATCTGAATTGTGGCGCTACCCATCAGACATATGTCTGGTGGGGCGCGCCATATTTCGCCTCCTGACAGGGCTGCCTTCCGATAGCTCTAACTTTTGCATACGAACTCGGATTGAGACGATTTTTATATCAAAATCGACCGTTTCGACAAGACGAAGACAATCCGTGTAGAAACTTTTCCCATATGAGGCCGTCTTGGGGGCGTAATCAGCCAAATAGTGTTCTGGATATAAAATCTCAGTATTTCGAACACAATTTCGGATTTCGAGATGAGATCGGATGGCAATGGCCCAAACTTCAAAGTTTCTCCTTTCGACAATACAGAACTTTCTCACTTTGAGCAATTTTCCATTTGAGGCCTTCTTAATTGTGTTTTGTATCGTGCCAAAATCGGGTGTCAACACATGCCCGCCTGTTTTCTGGCAGAGCTTGCGTGCCAGAAAATACTTTGCCTCGGGTATTGTTTAAGCACGATGTCAACACTCCATCGGCTGTGTATGTTGAGGACGATAATTGTTATCGGCCATATGCTCGGGCGTGTTGCTGCTTGAGTAGAACTTCTTCGGATGATAGTCATCTGAGAACAACCATTGGATGTCACAAAGGCCTCCACATAAATTTCTCATGTCAATTCTAACCTTACTTTGTCCAGGTACTCCTTGGGGATATTAGAACCGCTCGACGATACATCGCCAAGCCATCTTGCCGAGCAATTATAACCATGCTCCTCAAAGGAATACCAACAACTGTTCGGTGACTCAACTCATTGTTGACCAAAGTACACCATCAAGCCTCCGCCGAACATCGTCTGTCTCCTAACATGGATCCTGCAGATAACTATCATCATGAGTCAGAGCTTTTATGCACTAAACCCTTGATCAGTGGCTGAATCAATAATTACGTCGGCCTTGCTGGTATTGGCAAACACCGATCATCGGCTATAGGAGTACAAGATAAACATGATGAACACCGTTAACCAGATGCCCTACTTTGCCAATACAATGAACTCTCAGGGCGATATGAAAATATCGGCCATGCATTCTCATCTCAAAGGAGCTTGGGAATCCGCCCACTAAAGTGTGAATAGCCGAAATAAATCAGATATTTCCACTGGGGATATATTGTTGGGCACAAACTCTGATGGGACAGTTACAGAACATGGATGATGCGCCGTTTGGAGTCTCGTATAGTGGCATTGAAATCGTTGTTTTTGCCTACCAGCTTCACGCTTGTCCTCCCTTACTCCTGCCGGCTTCACAACAGGAGTAGGCACATCATTCTCACCTCGACGGCATCCCTTGGGAACCCATGCCATGTTCCTCTTTTCTAACTCTTTCGCTCTGAGCCGCTTCAGCTTCCTCTCTTGCCAATGTGATAAGCCGAGTGAACATCCTGACTGTGATTTTCTTTTATGCACTAGCAATTCTTTCCTGGCTTTGGGCACCTCTGGCTTGGCCTGTCCAAACTCGGCGATTGGGTCCTTGAAAGTTACTCGCTTCACTTCCTTTCCCTTAGTAGCCAACGTAGACTTGGCTGGCTTTTTTACATCCGGAGTCGGATCTGAAACAGCACACTTGCGGCCATCCTTTTTCACTCGGTAAACTTGCTTGACCGCGCCCATATTTTTCGCCGAGCTCCGGACCGATTCTTTTTGGTTGAGTCGGTCTTTAACATGTGATTGTTGAACAAACAATGATCCTCTCGGAGCTGCATAATTTTGGTGAGGTGGTTTAGAATATGATGGACGGTGTGCCCTTGATTTATACCTATCCCGTGATTGATATGAATGATAGTCAGCATGGGGAGGTGTCCATGACATAGGAGTTGGTGGCCCAAAAGGAGGATATGGTGTTGGCTTGTTCGACCTCTCCTTTCGCCAATCCCGGTCTTCAGATTTATGATTTGGGGGTGACTTCGATGCTTTTGTTTCACTCAGCCGATAAGCACTCTTGTCCTCACTTAGCTTCTGATATTTTTCCAATAACTGCGCGAAAGTGACTTTCGGCTTTTTACCTTTGTGCTTACCGCGGCCTTTTCCTTCTTTGGTTGTGTGTGCATCGGTCTTTGAATTTTCTTGTTGCCCCCCAGTGCTAAATGTGTCAGTTGCAGCTTTGATGGAATTCCCGTCTTCAGTGTTGTTGTTGATGCACTTTTGAATGATTGCCTTGCTCGAAGATTTGATCCCATCATCATTAGCGTATACTTGTCCGTCTTTGGATGAGCCGGCTTGAGGTAGCCGAAACAATGCTTGATCGCCATCGAGACGAATCTGAGTCGACTGGCCGTATGCTTGTGCCTCAATGAGCTCCAATCGTCCTATGTTGGCCGATTGTGTGGCTTGATGAATCACATTATTGTCTTTGACATTCTGTTCAAACGAACATTGCATTTGCTCTTGTCTTGATGGCTCGACATCATGATCAGTTATAATAATAGGATTAGTTGGCGACGCACCGACGATGTGATCACTTATGCCCGGACTGAAAGTACACTGCTCGTCCATTAACCGATATTGTGATACCGGCTCTGGAGCAAACCAACCGAGTGGTGCCAGCTTAGGGTCATCCGACTCGACTACGCATCGATTTTCGTCCTCCTTTTCCGATGCTCTGGAATCGGCTATCCCGAAGGACTTTGGACCTGGCTTTATGTTTCTGCATCCAAAGTAATTATAGAATATACGTCTCATTTGACACAAAATGTTAGCCAAGCATGAAACAAGCAAAGCTACCCATATGAACATAATTTTCAGTCGGCATAATGGGAAAAGCTTTGGTTGCGATAATCTATCACTAGCAGCCTCTATGAATGGTACAATATGTTGACTAGCATGATTAGTGACATGACTATTTCTAACAAACAAGTTACTCATCTCAATTGGTCTTTCCAAGTTAATTATGATCTTGCTAATGGATGCATCAATGATATATTTTTGACCGAATCGGAAAGCGAGTAAATTATCTGCTAGACGTACCTTTGCGACAAGGTTGGTGGAATATGATGATCGTATATGTGGAACAATGTCTTGCTCCACCCCAAGATGATCCTCCAACGCCTCATCTTCTTCTTCTGGATTTCGTGCCTCGTCACTCGGATTACCCGAATAGATTGCACTCGAACGCTCTTTGTCAGCTGAACTTTGCTTGGCTGCATGTTCTTGTTCTTGATGTTCATCGTTAACTGAACTGTGTTCAGCCATACCACTTTGTTCTTGATGCTCATCAATTTCTTTAGCACGAAACTCATAGGGCAGCATGTAAGCTCCCTTACATCCAGAAAAATCGAGCACAGCCAATTTGCTGCATTTGTCGTTCCTTCGCTCAGTCAAGCTTGCATCTTTTGTTTTGGTACACTCGGCTATGATTTGCTTGATGCACTCGACATTAGCCGGAGATGCACTCGGATGACTCGATGCATTCGATATTGACACTATGCACTCGACCTTAGCCATCTCAGTGCTCAATCCGGTTTCAACCGAAATTACCATTGTCTTGGCTTCAAAGGAATCATTCAACTCGGCTGTAGATGACTTACTCATATTTGACTCGGTTTCAACCGAATCAACCGAATTAGCCGAGTAGATCCTTTTTTGTTGTTCGGCTTGCATAGCTTCTGTTTTATCTTGCCTCAACATCGTGGAAGGTCCAACATGGTTGCTGCATAGAGGAAGGGACTTGACGTATTCCTGCAAATCTTCCTCCTCACGCTTCTTCTTGAGTGCTTCATAAGCCTGTCGATATTCTGCTGGTAACTCCTCAAGAGTCGGTGTGATAAAATTGTTGACGCAATTGCCTGTGAGCTTTGGCTTGACCTTGTCCATTCGGGCCACATATTTTTCTTTAAATTCGGCCCTGCTTGGTTCGGCTTGCCCCCCAATGCTTTTCTGATCTTTCGGCAATGAACTGATGTTGCCGAAATTTTGCAATTGTATAGGGGGTGTATGACACGCTGCAATGATAGGTGAAGACGTATGCACTGTTGTTGAACCATATTTCCTCTCGCCAATTTGGTCAATTGGCAACACGTTGTCTTCTTGCAAAACCTTAGCTCTTATTGCCTCATAATCAGGAACCAGCCCCTTATCATGTTGCTCAAGGAAAAGAGCGGTAATCTTCTTATTTTGCGCTAAGCTTTTTAATGCAGCCAAAGCCACCTCATCTCCTGCAATACTAGGCACATACGCTCCTGTAGAATCTCCATTCACTCGGCCGTAAAAGTGAGACGAGTCATGAATACTTTTAGTTGCATATGATGCTGAACAGTTAATCTCACGAGGTGTGGTATATGATGATTGAAGATAACCGGCCAAATAGCTAATGGAAGCATGGCCGATTTCCCCATCCATCGGCATGTTTGGGGATGAACCCGCATATTGCGAGCCGGCTGCCGATGGATATAACTATGAGACCACCTCCTGTACATGAGGTGTCCTATATTGATCACTTGAACACATCGTGTTGTTCATCGGCATATTGAAGGGAGTTGCCGATGCACGAAAGTTTGGATCCATAAGTTGCATGTCACGATTATTTAATTTCCAAGCTTCTCCAACAGGATACTTAGTCGGCCTTTGCTCGTTAGGGCTAGCCGACATGGTATGCCCATCAAAGGATCTAGTGACACCAACATACTGGTTACTTGTAGCTACATAAGGAGATTGATGATACATATTACCGTCGTAGATTGCAGCCGCTTGATGACGCTCTCCTCGTAGCAAGAACAGGCTGGAGACCGTTCGAAGCTTCTTCCCCAGCGGAGTCGCCAAAAAGTGTGTTCGCACACGAACACGTCACCGTGTACCTCCAACGTCGAGGGTGATGCACCGCAGCTCACGTCGAAGGAGACCCGACCGACAGCGCGATACGCAAGACAGTGAGCGGGCACTTTTGTAGACCCGAAGCCCCGCTTACCCGGGAGGGACCCCGTCAGGGCTCGTGGCAGCTATGGGCTGCCCTAGGTCGATTCGCTCGCCCCTAGAGCCTCGTGGATCCGCAGCCCTCCGGCGTGGAAGGCTAGCAAAGAACGAGAAAGAAAGATACAAGGGTAGGAGATAGATGAACATGAAAAAGTAGATTGATAGATTTGTTCGATTGGTGTTGTTCAATCGGCCTTCACCCCCAACGTATATAAGAGGCGGCTGGACTTCCCGTACAAGCAAAGGATTCATCTAGTCTTTCCTTACAAGAAAATTACATCAATTCACGTCCTAGAGTTCTAGTTCTGGTCCCACTCGGATTCAGCCCGAATCTGGCCCAATCTTCTGTCTTGCTCCTTGCGTGGGCCGTGGAATCTGCATATGACTTCCAATGGAGACGGTTCAAATACCAATTGTGTGCGCTTCGACGAGGCCAACAATCCGTATGTTGATCACTTTTCCAAATAAGGCCATCCTGAATACTCCACGGGGTCATCTTTAATTTCGAGTTGGACTCGGTCATGTAGCTGACTGGACCGTCCGACTCTTGTAACGTCTCTGCAGGTCGCATACTACGTCCGACGACGATGACTCCAAAAGCAAAGTTGACCGTTTCAACGTTACGAACAACTTTGATGTTGAACACTTTTTCATCCGAGGCTTTGTAGATAATCATTTGAGCCCATCTTCAGCTTCTGGTCGGATTGGCCTTGACAGTTTCCACCCCGGCAAGCCTTTTCCCGGCAAGATTTCCACCCCGGCAAGGTCTTTGCCCGGCAAGCTTTTCACCCGGCAAGCTTTTTGCCCGGCAAGCTTTTTCACCCGGCAAGTTCTTTGCCCGGCAAACTTTCTGGCTGCACCTTGCGGGTCTTTTTTGAGGCAGTAAACGACCTCGGATGAAAATGCGTCCAAAAGCAAAGTTGACCGTTTCGACGAGACAAACAACTTTTATGTTGAACGTTTTTCGATTCGAAGCCATCTTCTGGGCCAAAACGGTCGCGCAAAACATCTGAATTGTGGCGCTACCCATCAGACATATGTCTGGTGGGGCGCGCCATATTTCGCCTCCTGACAGGGCTGCCTTCCGATAGCTCTAACTTTTGCATACGAACTCGGATTGAGACGATTTTTATATCAAAATCGACCGTTTCGACAAGACGAAGACAATCCGTGTAGAAACTTTTCCCATATGAGGCCGTCTTGGGGGCGTAATCAGCCAAATAGTGTTCTGGATATAAAATCTCAGTATTTCGAACACAATTTCGGCTTTCGAGATGAGATCGGATGGCAATGGACCAAACTTCAAAGTTTCTCCTTTCGACAATACAGAACTTTCTCACTTTGAGCAATTTTCCATTTGAGGCCTTCTTAATTGTGTTTTGTATCGTGCCAAAATCGGGTGTCAACACCGAGACGAACCTCGTCCGGGGCTACCAACAAGTCATCGGAGAGGGCCGAGCTCTCCGGCGACCCAGAAGAAGATCTCCTTGCTGGGGGGAGGAAGAAGCTGGCGCCCCGAGGGTAAGCCGTTGTCTTTGCATCCCGCCTGTTAATATGACAAGGCATTTCCAGGCAAGGGGAAACTTACAAAGGCATCTTTTCTTTATGCTGCCCACCGAGGGTAATCCCCAGTGGTTCCTCAAGCGGGTTGCCATCCGCCAGCGGGACTCCGGAGCCCGCTGATCCTCCCCCGGTGCATGATAGGCTAGGGGAGGCAACATCCACCTTGGCCCCTGACGTTAACACGACGGGGGTCGACGAGGTGGCCATGATGGACGAGGTCGACAGCTCGGCCCAGCAAGACCCGGGGGAGAAGTGCCCCGTGGTCATTGAAGAAGGGCTGGGCCAGTCATCGGCCCAGCCGACATCTACCTCGGTCCCGCCGCCCCAGGTGGGGGCTACCCGGATAGACGTATCCGAGGTGCTCCCTCCTCCCCAGCCAACTTTCCAAGATCGGGTTGGTGCGAGGTGGACCGAGGAGATGGAGGACGCCCTGAAGGGCTCCTCCATCAAGGAAGAGCACCGTGCCTTGATAGGCGCGGCGCTACAGGGCTACCGGTCCACAGGGGCCGGCCTACATGAGGTTTTCAAGAACCTTGTAGCAGGTTTTGAGGTACGCTTTCTGTCTGCGCATCTAGTCTAATTCGCTTATTTGAGCGTTTATGAGTTATGAATTTGTCCGAGGACATAAGCGTACAGCCTGCTAAACGGCTTAGTGAGTGAGTAGCCCCCGAGCCCGAAGTCGGTTTCAAGAAACCGGCATTGGGGTCGTTTGATTAAGTAGGAGCCCGTTAAGTAGCCCCCAGGGCACTGCTTGAGGCAGCCGTCCTGGAGCCTTTTAGTGGTTTATATGTTACACTTGTAATAGGGATTGTTTTTTTTGTGTCAGGTTTCGACTTCGGTTCCGAACTCCGTCTCCGAGGAGATTGCGGAGATGAACCGGAAACTCAAGAGGTCCCAGGCGGAGCTCGTCCTGGCGAACCAGAAACTCGAGCAGTCTCAAGGTAAGCAAGTTTAAACTTGCCCTGTACTTTGAATGAAGGAGGTATGCTTTATGAAAGGAAACAACTAAGGCCGAACTGTTTTGACAACAACAGCGTTAGCGGAGCTGGAGACGCTCAAGGCTGAGCTTGAAAGGGCTCGGCAGGAATTGCGGCAGCAGGAGGCAGCTGCCGCCGCAGCAGAGAAGGCCCGGGCCGCCGAGAAGGCGGCCGGGGAGAAGCACCAAGCGCAGGTGCTAGAGGTTGAGGAGACCCTGAAGGGCGTGTTTGAGGCACGCGACAAGCTTCAGGAGGAGGGGCAACGAATGAAGGAGGAGCTCAAAAAGCTTCAACTTGCCCACTCCGAGCTCAAGACCTCAGCCCGAGCTGATCGCGAGGTGCTCCAGCAAGTGGAGCAAATCGCCTCGGGTAAGATATTTTTGCTGCAGTGTTTGTTTGGGAGCAAAGGGTGTGTCGAGCTCACCCAATTATGGCGTTCCACAGAGGTCTTTGCGGATCTTCCTCAGAGCGCGGCGGATGCGGTGGCGTACTTCGGCCAACAAGCGGCCCACGAGGCGGAGAAGGCCTTTTGGGGGCAGTTCCCGGGGTCGCCGTCCGCACAGCTGCTGAATAATCGAGTGAAGCAGCTTGTGGAGTTGTTTAGCATGACGAGACCGGTGCTCCAGGACCTCTACATCGCGTTGTGGCCTGCCGAAGCCATGCCGAAGAGCCTCTTCGGCCTTATGGCCCGTCTCTGAGATGTCGTCCCTTGCGTGGATCGCTGGAAGAGGTCCACGTGCTTTGAAGGAGCGCGGAGGGCGTACGCCTGCGTGAAGATGCACTTCCGAAAGGTTGATGCGGTGACATGTGCCGCTGGCCCGCCCGCCGACAAGCCACGAACTGCCGAGCAGTTCTTCGCCGAGGTGGAGTCGGGAGCTCGGACCACCGAAGCCATGTGTCCAAAGGACACTATGTATTTCTAGGTAGTACTTTGGAATGCTGGAGTGTATGATGTATAAAACTTTATCTTTTGGTTGAATGAAAATGGCTTTAAATTCCATGTATGTTGTTTTATAATTAATTTTTCCTCCGATATGACTGTTTTAAAGTGAGAGTGGCCAGTCATCGGCTTCAGCCCCAGTGTAGGTCATACAAAGGGTGTTCTTAAGGCACACTAGACCCTTAGCCGACGTCTCGGTACCCGGAGGCAGTCGGTGCCTTATAGGAACTAGGCAATCGGACTATAGTGGCTTGATACCTTTCACTTAGTCATAGGAGTTTGACTGTGGGGGCTGATGACCAGCCCCCAATGTGGGAAGTGTTCGGCCCGGTCCGCCGAGGTCTAGGCCATAGCACACTTCGGCTAGGAATGAAAGCCCTTCGTTTAACATTGGTGATCTCTATCGTCACATCGCCTGACGCGGTCTTCAGATGGCCGACCAGTTTACGCATACCTAGATAGTCAGTTTTTGGCTTTCTCCACTGAGGCGCTATGCCAATTGACCTGGCAGCGCAATCGCAGTGGTTCTCCCGTTACGTCCTTAGGCGAATTCATCGGAAACATAAGGGGTACACGTAGGAGCCGGGCAACCCAACTATTGACCGAAATCTAGGTTCGAAACTGATGTATATAGGGCCAAAATCCGAGACGCCGAATACTTCGGACTTTGTTATACAATTGCATCTTTTTGAGAGAACTTCTTCATCCCACAGGGGCTTTGCTGATAAATAAATACGATAGAGACCTTGAAGAGGCACACGTTTCTTTGTTTCATAATTTCAAGCGTGTATATGCCCAGCTGCGGCGAGAGTAATTGAAAGAATACAATGTAAACGGTAAAGAAGAGAGAGGAAGAAACAGGGCGGGTAATTGTTAGCGGACTTTAAAGAATCCGGGCCACTACCTGCCGCACGTCTGCGTGTCCAAACTGTTGACCAGATGTTCACCATTGATGGTGAGGAATTTGTGAAGGTTGATGCCCTTTGTGGCACCCCGGCTCAGAGAACTGGTTTACCCGTGTTTCCAACCCAGAGATCATGTCTTCCGGAAACACACAACAACTTGGAACAGAACAGAACTGAACTTTATTAATAGATCTCGAGTACAAGCTCTTAATTTACATTGATAGCGAGGCCAGAAGCACTGCACGTGCTATGACAATATCTACATTATTTATGGAACATATCAGGGCCTCGATACTACTAGGTGATTCTACGGCGTAGCGGAACATAGCGCAGATAACTCCATCCACAGGGACACTGCTGGGACACGGCCTAGTTAGTGAAGCACGAACCTTCGGGACCTCCGTCCTCAGCTTCTCCTGCATCTGGCATGATACGCCAGGTGAGTACTTGGAATGTACTCGCAAGCTCACGGCAACCATAACAATGCAGCAAACAACAGCATGTCAATTAATAGATTAAGTACTTAAATTGCTTACTTACTGGTACCAAGTACCAACTTACTCTCCTCTGGGTTGTCCCACAACCCTCGGAATGCTCATAATCCACTAAGCACTTCTGAACATAAGACAAGTTCTTCCAACATTATTATCATTATTGTGGTTGACCAATCAGTGGCCTAGTACGGACTATCCAATACCGTGGACGCGGCTATTCGAATAGATTCTTACACTCTGTAGAGGTTGTGCACTTTACCCACACTATGGAGCTTCTGGCCTCGTGATCCCATTCGGGTCGACCGGTGCTGCTCCAACGAAACCTGCCTGACCCGTGACTCTTCCATCGTACCACCGACAATCATACCCTCCCAGGGTCATGTCCTGGGTGGCCCCTGTGTCACCGCGTGACACCTGCCACCGTTGTGGCCAACTAAACTGTCCCAAACGGGGACGCCGGCAAAATAACTCAACTGGGCTCACAGGATTATCGTCGTCTACCTGATCAGGGCAGCACGTACGCATAACCCTCCCTAGTTTGGTGGTACCGATAAAAGAGCACAGAGCCAGACCAAGTCAAGGCCATCCCATACCGGCAAATGTGGCTGCACGGATGAGTCCGGATAGGTGACACTTGATCAACCAATTAGGTTTAGTAACGTCAAGTACTTATCAAGCATGAATTTTTATCATGAATAACTTAGCATAGTAGTAGCTAGGCATCCAAGTAAAATACTATGAATTATCACATATTAAAATAATGCATGTAATTCAATTAAATAACCAACACTATTGAAATGCTTCATGAAATGGATGACATGGCTTGCCTTGCTCTGTTGGGTTGTCCACAAACTCCTGGGCTTCAAAACCAAAAGAATCTCCTTCTGAAAATATTTTAAAAGTGCAAAGGAAAATGTTACATAATACTTTTCTGTTCACCAGAAATTTTGTGAGCATGGGAAAAATACCAAATTTTTTCAGAAAATAGAGGAGCTCAAGACAAAACCAATGCAAAAAGAATCAATTGATTTGGACTTATGGATAAAAAGTTATGGATGGTCAAAGTTACTGATCAAATCTGGAATTTAACAGAAATTAGAAAAATCAGCATAGGGCCACGTCGAAGGCGTATTTTCCGAATACACCTCCACTTAAGTACCGGTTCGGACACGGCAAAGTCACTGACGAGTGGGCCCCAGCTGTCGTATTTAAAAGAAAAAGAGAGGGCACAGTAAACGGGCGGCTCATCGACGGCGATAGCCAGAGTTAGCGACGGCGGCGAGCTCGGGAGACTGCGGAGACGGATCGGCCACTCGACGGCGGTCCTTCCTGTACTTGTGGTGTCTCCGGAGATGGCCTGACGGCGTTGCTCTCTTCTTCTCCGGCGGCGGCTGGTTCGGGGGTCGTCGGCGACGGCGATTCCGGCAGCGATTCGGCTCGGGAAGAGGTTGGGCGGAGTCATGGGAGTGCGGTGAGCTCGAATGTGGAGTCGGGCAGAGCGGGGTGGGGGAAATCGAGCTATAGCAGTGAGGGGATCGGCGGCGGATTGCCAGCGAGCGGCGAGGACAGAGGGCCCCTCGGCTGTGGCTCGGTGCTAGGGGGGTCTCTATGAGGCGGAGGGAGTGGGGTGAGGTGCGGAGAGAAGCCGGGGAGGCCTATATATAGGGGAGAGGAGGAGCTTCTGGAGCGGCGGAGCTCGGGACACATCGCCGGCGCCAGGACGCCGCGCTGGCTGGCTGGGAGCGGGCGGCGGGACAGAGGAGGGCAGGAGGAGTTAATGCGGCAGTGGCGGCTAGCAGAGGAAGGTGACGAGCGGCAGAGCCACTGTGCCCGCTTGGGCGGCACAGTGCTCGTGTGCGGTGGCGGCCGGCGAGGGCGTTTCCGGCGAGGGGAGGAGTCCAGAACGGCTAGGTGGAGGAAGGAGACGATGTCGGCGAGCTGGGACAAGCTAGGATCACGCGGGGCAGCCGGATGCGTCTCATCAGACACGGGCGCGGTGCAGAGCGCGTGTTTTGGCATGCCACTGCCGTGCTCACCACGGGCATTGGCATCTAGAGGCCACGCAAGTCTGGCGTTTCTTGTCCAACACGTCGACCCTCGATCACTTAGTCCCCCCATGCCTCTGGTTCGACTAGATGCACTCTGGTGTGAAGTGTAGCTTCAGCTACAGTTTCTGACAGAAATGTTGAGAGAGATCTAGAGGAGAGGTGAGCTGGAGATGGAGCCAATGGAGATGTCTGGGATGATCTATCTTGGAAGGACTCCAAGCTGGCCAAGATTGAGAAACTTTCGTCAAAAATTGACTATAGTTCATGTACAACTGCTATTACTGGAACAGAAGAAAGATGAGCTTGTAGCACTCATCTGGTTGATCTGCTGGAGCTGGATTTTGGTGTGAGAGGGTTATTTGGTCGATAGAAGATGCCATAAAAATTTCAGCTCAATTCGATACCTCTAGCTGGTACTTCCTTCACAGAGGTTCCATTTGAGCAGAAACTTGTCAGAATTTTGCTGCTGAAAATTTGTACTGGACAAGATGATATTTTTGGATATTGTGGCAAGATAGGTTCCCTAGTATCTCAGGGAATTATCTGAGTGTTTTCTGAGTTGGGAAAATATGAGTTGCTTCACAAATGGCCAGTACTGTCCAGAAGATAAATGGGGTTTTCTAGACAAAATTTTGTACTGGGCCATGAAATGTTTTTGAAGATTGTGGGAGTAGATGATGACAAGAAGGTGTGGTATTAATTTGGAATTTTTCTGATCACCAGAACTATAGGTTGCTTTGTAACCCATAGTGATGACTGATTTTCCCAAAGGAAGAAAATGAATAATTGGGAAAGATGGAGAATTGGAATTTGATCCAGTAGGTGTGTGGCAAGATTTTGGCAAGATGTTGAGGGCTTTGGATCACTCAGAGAGATTCATAAGTCCAAAGTCAACTAAAAAGATTCAAAATTCATCCAAAATGCAAATAAAGCCAGAAAGATTTTGAAAAGAAAAAGTTGCCAAAACACAGGGTGTCACACCCTTCCGGCCCTTTATGCACTTCAAGTGTTTCATTGACCGAGCTCCTTTAGAGGAGGCGTTGCCGAAGTCGCTCTGTGGATAAAACAACATGGACGTAGTTATGTTTGGTTGTTTCTTTTATAGATACTTGCCTGTGCAGGGGCTCGAAGCCACGTCGTTGCTTGGTTGAACCGTGCCGATGTTTGGGTAAGTGTCCTGGCTCCTCGACGTCCCAGGGAATCTTTAGTGCAAAATTATGCACTCTGGGGACGTAGTGCCCACTCCAGAGAGGGCACGCGAGGAGCCCGCATCCCTATTTTGGGTGCGGGGGTACCTGGCCGAGGTCGATTTGTGCAGCCCGGGCGCGCTTCAAAGAGCGGGCGGCGCGTTTATCACTGCGGGCTGCCTCCTCGGACGCTTGAGCCTCGGCTGCGAAAGCCGCGGCCTGTTCCTCTGTCTGGAGTGTACGTTCGGTGTTACCGTTGACTGTGATAACGCCGTTAGGTCCCGGTACTTTGAGCTTGAGGTAGGCATAATGCGGGACTGCATTGAAACACGCGAAGGCTGTGCGCCCTAAGAGCGCATGGTATCCACTCCGGAAGGGTACGATATCGAAGATTAACTCCTCGCTTCTGAAGTTCTCAGGCGAGCCGAAGACTACCTCTAGGGTGACCGTTCCGGTACAACGGGCTTCGACGCCTGGAATGACACCCTTAAAGGTGGTGGAGCTCGGCTTGATCCGAGATGGGTCGATGCCCATCTTCCAAACTGTGTCCTTGTAGATGAGGTTGAGGCTGCTTCCACCATCCATCAGGACACGTGTTAGATGATAAGCATCAACAATAGGAACAAGGACGAGTGCCGCTGATCCGCCATGTCTGATGCTGGTTGGATGATCGTGCTTGTCAAACGTGATCGGGTAAGCCGACCATGGGTTATACTTCGGGGCGACGGGCTCCAGCGCGTATACATCCCGAAGCACACGTTTCCTCTCCCTTTTAGGGATGTGGGTGACATAGATCATATTGACCTCTGTTACCTCGTCAGGAAATTTGAGGTTCATCCTCGTTATCACTGCGGTGTTGGGTTTTACTCTGACCTTCTGCCGCTATCTTGCCGGCTTGTTTAAAGACCCAGCAATTCCTGTTAGTGAGGGTTGCTGGTTTTTCCTGAGTGCCGTGAATTCCACATGGGCGGCCCAGGAGCCTATCAAGCTGGCTAGGTCCATCTTTGTTCCCTTTAAAGGGTTTTCTTTTCTGCCCGGATTTAGGTCCGGTGAACCCTGCGTTGACCGCAGCGTCTTCAGTGTCACTTCCGCCATTTTTATACCTGCGCTTATTTTTGTTGCGCTTGGGTTTTCCATTGGCGTCGCGAGTTTCCGAGGTGCCTGGCTCGCCGTTGTGAGTACTACGGGTGACCCAGCTATCTTCTCCTGCACAAAAGCGAGTCATGAGTGAGGTTAGGGCCGCCATAGTCTTCGGTTTATCCTGGCCGAGTTGACGAGCCAACCATTCATCTCGGATATTGTTTTTAAATGCGGCGATGGCCTCGGCTTCGGAGCAGTCTATGATTTGGTTCTTCTTGTTGAGGAACCTGTTCCAAAATTTCTGAGCTGATTCGCCTGGCTGCTGGATGACACGACTGAGGTCATCAGCGTCCGGAGGTCGGACATAAGTGCCCTGGAAGTTTGCTCGATAAGCGTCTTCTAGGGCCTCCCAGCTGCCGATAGAGTGAGGAGGGAGGCTATTAAGCCAATGCCTCGTCGGCCCCTTTAGCTTGAGCGGCAGATATTTAATGGCGTGGAGGTCATCTCCGTTGGCCATGTGTATGAGTAGGAGGAAATCCTCGATCCAAACTGCTGGGTCCGTGGTGCCATCATATGACTCTATATTGATGGGCTTTATTACTTTCAGGAATTGATGTTTCATCACCCTATCTGTGAAGCAGATTGGCTGAGCCGGTCCTCGGGACTATGGAGCATCTCGTCGGAGGTCGGGAGAAAGCCGTGAGTAGGCTTGATCTCGGGCACGGCCGTTCCTGTCCATCCAGGCATCATAGCCATCGAGCCCAGCGGGCGCGCGTCCCCTTGATCCATAGATGGACCGAGGGGGGGCCCTGTTTTCCTCAATGCGACATCTAGCGTCATGAGGATCTAGGTAATCCATGGGGTCCTTGCCATAACGGTGTGGAGGTGGCCGTTCACCGAGGTCTTCTCGTCTTGGCCTGTCCCGGCCTCTGGCGGGCCGGTCGTGGTCGTCAGCGAGCTCCTCGTCAAACTCCGGCAAGAGACGCCTACGTGGGTATGATTTCGGCACACTATGGCGCCGGTTCTCCATGTCTTGCTCGGCAGAGAGCACTTCGATCCACTTTTCATTTAGTGCATCGGTATTGGCCTGCAGCTGTTGCTGCTGCTTGCGCTTTATGCTCCGGGCCGTCGCAACGAGGCGTCGCCGGAAGCGCTGTTGTTCAAAAGGGTCTTCGGGGATGATGTAGTCCTCGGTACTGAGGCTCTCGTCCTCCTCGGATTCCGGCATGTAGTTGTCGTTGGCCCCCTCGAAGAGGTCATCAGGATCTGAGTCCCTAAGAAGTCAGTATGGAGTGCCGTTCCTTACTGGGGAGGCTTGAACGTCCTCTTCATGGTTACCGGCATCGCTGTCCTCCACGTCGCCGTTATTGGCTGTCGCGTCATTACCACCGGGTTCCCCATTATTGCCCCTTCGGCGCCTTCGCCAACGTCTTGGAGGGGATTTGGGGGTGTCCACACGTTTACCGGGGGCAAGGTGTTCTCGATGGGGCCATCAGTATCTTCCTCCATGTCTGAGGCCTCGCCATAGTCCAACACGTCGGTTAAATCATCGATCGTGGCGACTAGGTGGGCGGTGGGTGGGATGTAAATTTCCCTATCATCGGCTTTAAGTCTGATCTGATTGTAAACCGAAGTCTTGCCGTTCGAGATGGACATACTCCGAATGCGGTCAAGCATCTCATCGAGGTGAGATAACTCTTCGGGATTCATTGATGCGCCATAGGCAGGGCTGACTCGAAGTATGCCCGACGTGTAACCGGATGTGTTTTCAGCGCGAAGGGAATCTAAACATAATTTCAGGTTCTGCGCCGTAATCTGTTCTACCATCGGCGTAATTTCGGGAGTGGGAGCCGGATCTATCTCCGGACTAGCGATCAGGGAGAAACTGGCCGGAGTGGTGGCGTCAGGGGTCTCAAGAGGCGCCGTGACGGAGTTCGGTTCCGGAGTCGAGCCTCCAGAACCATCCGAGCTCTCGATCTGGCCAGGAGTCCATCCCGATAGGATGAGTTCGCCACAGGAATCCGCAATGTACTCGAGGCCACCGAAGGTCACGATCCGACCTGGGGCGTAGTTCTCGACAGAGGTCAGGTGACCCGAAGAGTCGGCGCAAAATACCATGCTGCCGAAGACAAAAAGCTGGCCGGGGGTATGGACGTCCCCGTGGCCGTTGGCGAAGTTGATCTGCAGGTGAGCCATCGATCCTTCTGGTGATCACACAGCGGAACTCTCAATGAAAGCACCAGTGTCGGTGTAAAAACCGGCAGACCTCGGGGTAGGGGGTCCCGAGCTGTGGATCTCGGATCGGTGATAACAGAGACAAGGGAGACGATGTTTACCCAGGTTCGGGCCCTCTTGATGGAGGTAAAACCCTACGTCCTGCTTCTGTTTATATTGATGGAGACATATCAAATACAGAGTTGATCTACCTCGAGATCGAAATGTGTGTCTAACTTCTAGGGCTAGGTGAGCGATATTGTGTTGATGTCCCCCTTACGGGCTAAACCCTATGGCTTATATACACGCCAGGGAGGGTATCTAGGGTTACAAGGTCGGTATGTTATGAGAGAGGCAGCAGGAGAGATCTTGGAGTATACGTCAAGTCTTCGGTAGAGACAGCCTTGATCACACTTCCTGTGTACAGCCTTCGGAGTCCATCTTGATCACGTACGAGAGCCCATCGGCCCAACCTAGGAGACGGGCCAGCTAGGTTAGCACCCCCTAATCTAGGACACCGTCACCTCCGCATGAACTTCTTGAGCTTAAGGAGGAAATCGATAAATCACTCCGCAAGGGTTTTATCCGTCCAAGTTCCTCTGCCTGGGGAGCACCTTCTCTCTTTGTCAAGAAGAAAGATGGTACAAACCGATTGGTCCAAGATTACCGGCCTATCAACCAGGCAACCATTCAGAACAAGTTTAGCCGCTCCCTCGGATCAATGATCTGTATGATCAGCTTGCTGGATCCTCAGTATTCTCTAAACTCGACTTGAGGTTGGGTTATCATCAGATCCGCGTCCGCGAAGAGGGTATTCCCAAGACTTCCTTTGTTACTCGCTATGGCTCATATGAGTACACTGTCATGTCTTTCGGCTTAACTAATGCTCCAGCAATGTTCTCCTGCCTGATGAATTATATCTTCATGGATTACCTCGACAAATTCATCGTGGTTTATCTAGATGATATTCTGGTATATTCCAAGAATAAGGAAGAATTTGCTGAACATCTTCGTCTAGTTCTGGAAAAGCTTCGAGAGCATCAGCTATATGCCAATTATTCCAAGTGTGAATTCTGGTTATCTGAAGTAACCTACCTTGGTCATGTAATTTCCAAGGATGGCATTGCTATCAACCCAGAGCGAGTTCAGGCTATTCTTGACTGGACTCCCCCGAAGAATGTCAAGCAAGTCAGAAGTTTTCTCGGACTCGCAAGCTATTGCTGTCGATTTGTCGAGAACTTCTCTAAGATTGCCAAGCCCCTGACTAATCTGCTTCACAAAGGCGTTAAGTTTGAATGGACAGATAAATGTCAGGAAAGTTTCCAAACTCTCAAGGACAAGCTGACTTCTGCACCAGTGCATGCTCCTCCGGATTCTCGCAAGGACTTCATGATTTATTGCGATGCCTCTCGTCAAGGATTAGGCCGTGTCCTGATGCAAGAACGAAGTGGGATTGCCTATGCCTCCCGACAATTGCGTCCTCATGAAGAGAACTACCTAGTGCATGATCTTGAACTTGCTGCAGTGATATATGCATTGAAGCTGTGGTGACATTACCTCCTTGGTAATCGATGTGAAATATACATTGATCACCAAAGTCTGAAGTATTTGTTTACTGAGCCGGATCTCAATCTCCGCCAACAATGATGGTTGGAAACGATTACGGACTATGACTGCGGTATTTCTTATACCCCTGGCAAAGCTAATGTGATGGCCGATGCCTTGAGCCGCAAGTCCTATTGTAACAACCTCATGGTTCAGCGAGCTCAACCCCATCTTTATGAAGAACTGCGCAAGCTGAACCTCCACATCGTTCCACAGGATTCTCTTAATACTCTTGTTTTACTGTCAGATCTTGAGAAACATGTTAAGTCTGCGCAAGCAAAAGATGCTGAAGTTGATCAGATGAAAAGAGATCTTGACCTTGAAAAGTCCAGAGATTTCTCGCTTGCTGTAGACGGAACTTTGTACTTCAGAGATCGCATTATAGTACCTCGGTTCGAACTTATGACCGACAAAGTTATGAAGGAGGCACATGATACACCACTGTCTATTCATCCGGGTAGCACCAAGATGTATCGTGATCTCCGTCAAAGGTACTGGTGCTCTAAAATGAAGCAGGACATTGCTCGATATGTTGCTGAATGTGACGTTTGCCGTCGCGTCAAGGCAGAACATCATAAGCCTGCTGGAATTCTGCAACCGCTCCCTATCCCTGAGTGGAAATGGGACAAGGTGCAAATGGATCTTATCACTGGCCTTCCTAGGTCACAAAAGGGGCATGATGCTATTCTAGTCGTCATTGACCAACTCTCCAAAGTTGCACACTTTCTGCCAGTCAAGGAGACGATCACTGCTAGTCAGTTAGCAGAGTTATATATCTCCAGAATTGTATCACTCCACGGTATTCCGAAGGAGATCAGTTCGGACCGTGGCAGCCTTTTCACCTCTAAGTTCTGGAGCTCTGCTTATCACCCCCAGTCACAAGGCCAAGTAGAACGAGTGAATCAAGTGCTTGAAGATATGTTGTGTGCTTGTGTCATCTCATTTGACAATAAGCGGGAGGAATCTCTCCCGTATGCTGAATTTTCATACAGCAACAGCTATCAAGCTAGCTTGAAAATGGCACCCTTCGAGGTACTATATGGACGTAAGTTTCGGACCCCTCTGAATTGGTCAGAAACTGGGGAACGGCCGCTTATTGGTCCGGATATAATCCAACACGCCGAAGAGCAAGTCCGTATTGTCCAAGAAAGTCTCAAGGCGGCCCAGTCTCGCCAGAAGAGTAATTATGATCGTAAACACTGGGGATCGATCTATCAACCTGGTGAGCAAGCTTATCTGCGTGTCACTCCTATGAGGGGCACTCATCGCTTTGGAATCAAGGGCAAGTTAGCTCCTTGCTACATTGGTCCCTTCCGCATTCTCGCCAGACGTGGACATGTGGCATATAAATTGGAGTTGCCGCCGCAATTCTCTCACCTCCACGACGTCTTTCATGTGTCACAACTTCGCCGTTGCATCAAGGATCCGCAATGAGCAGTGGATCATGAATTGCTCGAATTGCAAGATGACCTATCTTATAAAGAGCATCCGATCCGCATTCTCGATCAAGCTAAACGTCAGACTCGTCAGAAGACAACCAAGTTCCATATAGTGCAGTGGTCAAATCATACTGAAGATGAAGCCACTTGGGAACGCGAGGATCGTCTTCGTGAAGAATACCCTGATCTTTTCCCTTCTACCTCCTGAATTCTCGGGACGAGAATTTCTTCTAGAGAAGGAGAATTGTAACACCCCTCTGTAATGAGCAACAGTGATCCATAATGATTATGCTAAGCCACTGTGATTTGCAATGCTTGATCAAAGTGGATTCATATCTCATTTCAAATTCCACCACTGAATTCAAATCAAATCATAAGTGAAATTTGAAGTTGCTAAAAAATTGCTGCAAAAATGTTCATCTTTTAGCAAATATTCCCTAACTAATATGTGTGAAGGAAAACAACATCACATCTAAGCTATGATGGACAGTAGCAATTAAAACAGTGCTAAAATAGCAATTTAAATGCCATTTCATTTATGGAAAATTCAAATGAATTCAAATGGCCTCCAAACTTTTTGTGGCAGTGCAGAATAATGCAATGTAATTTTGTGGATAAGTTTCACATTTTACAAAATGCATTTGGCAGTTCAACTTTTTTACAAATCTTTCTGTAAAAAGAAAAACAGAAAGAAAAACAGAAAAGGCCCTACTCTACTCTGAGCTGGGCCTAAGTGCACAGTGCACCGGCCCAGCCCACCGCGCTCTCTCTCTCCTACCTCCCGCCTCTCTCCTCCCCATGTCTAACTGGCCATGGCCGCGTGCATGCTCGCCGGCCAGCGGGCGACACGGCGACGCCACAGTGGCCGCAGAGGGGATAAGGCCGACGCTCTCGGCCGCGTTGACATCCCTATCCACTTCTCCCCTCTCTCCCTCGCTCGCTCGCCTCTCTCTCGCAACTGAGTGCAACCGCCGCCGCCCATCGTCGATCCCGCGGCCACCGTCGTCGCTGGGCCGTGCCACCGTGTCCATCATCCTCGCCGTCGTCCACTACGTCGTCCCCGTCCACGCGCGCAAGCCGGGGAGCACCACATCGCCGCCCCGCCTCGTCTCCTTCCTCCTCGGTCGCCATTGCTGTCGTTGTCGATTCGCCGCCGTCTTCAGCTCCTAAGCTTCCAACGGCCACCATGAGCCACACGGTGAGCATCCACACCGGATCCCTCTCTCCCCTAATCTTCTCCGCCCTGCAGCTCGTCATGCTGCTGCCGTGCCCGTAACGCCGCCGTCGAGCTTGTCGCCGTGGCCACAGCCACTGCCACGCTTGCCCAAGCTCGCCTCTCCCCGTGTCCCGTAGCAGCTTAGCCAAGCTCGCCCGTATGCGCCGCCGCCTGCCGTCGCCGTTCCGGCCAAGTCCGGCCACCCCAGACCGCGCCACCGCCGTAGAACGACTCGCCGTCGAGTGCACGTACCAACGCACCAAACCGCGTGCCAAATGGCACTCTGTAGCGCAATTCCAGCGAGGCCCGAGGCCCTTCGCCATGTTTTAGCGTCGCCGGCGACGAGCTGCCGGCCGCCGCCGACGTGGCACACCTGGGGCCACCACTGGCTCACTGCCAGTGGGCCCCGTGGCCTAGTTGACCACGCTGACCATGGTCAACGTGCTGACTGGGCACGCTGTGCCACTGACATGTGGGCCCCCGCGATTAAATTAAACTAATTTAGATTTAAAATTAATCTAATAGTTAATTAGACACTGACAAATGGGGCCCACTAGCTAATTAACACCTAATTAGTTATTTTAATCTCTGATTTTCCACTTGTCTCTGACATGTGGGACCCAGCCGTCAGGTTTGACCTAGACCGGCTGGGTTGACTTGATGACGTCACCCTGACATCATGCTGACGCAATAAAACCTTTTCAGTTATTTTCAAATTTAAATTAAATCCAGGAATTTCAGAAAATAGTTTAAAACTTTGAAAAATCGTAGAAAATAAACCGTAGCTCGGATCGAAAAGTTTTCTACATGAAAGTTGATCAGAAAAACGAGACGAACCCGAACACGCCCTCCGTTTAAATGTCACATGCCCACAACCATGCAAACATGGAACCTTACCCTCCGATTCATCTGTCAGACAGATGCCCAAAGCCAGGAAAATATCCCCAGATGTTTTCCCGCGTCGTCTGCAATGTGTAGCATTGCATTAGGTCACCACTAGCACTGCATAATGCCATGCCATGCATCTGTGTTGCATTTGTTTGCTTTTATTTATTACTTCTTCCCCCTCTTCCTATTTGGTAGACCCCGAGAACGACGCAGCTCCGGAGTACGACTACATCGTCGACGACCCCTCTTTCCCCGCAGAGCTTCCAGGCAAGCAAACCCCCTTGAAGATGCCAATATCACATATTCTTTCTCCCTCATGCTTGCATTAGAATTGCTACAGTTGTTGTTTCGAAATACCTATTTTGATGCATAGCCTGTCTTTTGTAAACTGCTATTGATACCTTACCTGCTATCCTAAATGCTTAGTATAGGTTGGTTAGTGAACCATATGTGGCCCCCATCCTTGTCCTAGATGGCCTGCTTTGTTACCAGTGCCCCGATCTAGGTGATCGATGGGCTGAGACCAGCACATCACCGCACACCCCCTAAGTTGTACGACCCTATAGAGCTACCATCGAGTGCCGAGGGTGATACCTCCTACCTCACTCTTGATGTTGCCTCTGTAGTATTGCTAGTTGGTTGTGGGTTACCGAGGGTGATTCCGCTTTCACCACCTCCGATGATGCCTCTGTCATGCAACCCCTCAAGTGTGAACCCATCGAGGGTGATTCCACCGGGTTCACCTTGATGGATACATCGAGTGAGAATCCAACGAGGGTGATTCCTCGGATTCCTCTTTGATGTTTTGGACACACGGATACCATGCACTTATTTCAGTTACTGATTAAAGTTGGGTCGGCCCCGAGGGGTACCAGCGAGTGATGTGGAGTCGGGTTGACCGTGTGGGTACCCGCAAGATATTACGTGGCACGGCCGAGCATTCCTGGCCCTTGCCGTAGGTCCACGAGACGGGGCGATGGGGTCACATGATCGTGAGTCTCTGCTCGTTTCCGTGAGCTCCCAACACACTAATGGGTTAGGATATATGATCTGAGTAGGCCTTTGGCCTTATCGCACTAACCACCACACGGGAATAGTATGGGCACTCGGCGTCGTGTGTATCAGCCGAAGTTCTTCAGACGTCAGCAATTGAGCAGCGCGCGCCGGGTTGGACTGGGAACGCCCGCGCTTGTATTAAGGGGGCTAGGTCTGCTCCCGGCCGCCCACACAACGTGCAGGATTGCAAAGGGCGATGGGCCCAAGACCCCTGAGCACTTAGGTTGTAGACCTCGTGAAGCCCCCGGCTCGACCGTGCACTAATCATACACGCAAATGCGCACGATCAAGACCAGGGACTCACGAAAAGATATCACAACACAACTCTAGACACAAAATAAAATAATACAACCTTTATATTACAAGCCAGGGGCCTCGAGGGCTCGAATACATAAGCTCGAGTTACACAGGAGTAAGTGGAAGCATTAGTATATGAGTACAGACATAATTAAACAAGGTTGCCTTAAGAAGGCTGAGCAAAACAACGACACTAGATCGAAAAGGCGCAGGCCTCCTCCCTGGGAGCCTCCGAAACTACTCCTGGTCGTCGGTCTCCACGTAGTAGTAGGCTCCACCGTGGTAGTAGTAGTCGTCGGCAGGATCAACTGGCTCCGGGGTTCCGTCATCTGATCGCAGCAATCGGGTATGGGGGAAAAAGAGGCAGCAAAGCAACCATGAGTACTCATCCAAAGTACTCGCAGGACTTACATCAGAACTATTCTATTTATGCACCGGTATCAAATGAAGGGGCTGTATCTGTGGACTAGACTGAAGAGATGCCAGAATAGAGGGAAGGCCTAGCCTATCGAAGACAAGCAACTTGCAGCATTTTGCAGCATTAGAAGAGTGTAGATTAGTACATAATAAAGTAGTAGCTATATATTAACAATGCCCAGAGATCCTTCCTCGACTCCCTGCAAGAAAGCAATCCCGGAGCTAACATATTATTTAAGCAACATGGGTATCCAGTTCTAGTTGTAGTAGATCGGGATACTTTCCGAGCGTCCTGTTACCGTGGACACGGCTATTCAAATAGATATACTTCCCTGCAGGGGTGCACCAACTTACCCAACACGCTCGATTAAATCTGGCCGGACACACTTACTCGGGCCATGCCTGGCCTCGGCTGATCGACACGCCGTAGCCCTACCTAGGTCCAACAGAGAGGCCAGCACGCCGATCTACACCTTAAGCGCTCAGGAATCATGGGCCCGTCGCCCTTTGCACTCCTGCGCATTGCGTGGGCGGCCGGGACAAGACCTAGCCCCTGTATACACACGTAGGCTTTCGCGGTCCACCCGGGCGCGCGCCACTCAATCGCTGACGTCTGAAGAACTTCGGCTGAAACATACGACGCCGAGTGCCTATACTATTCCTGCGTGGTGGTTTGTGCGAAAAGGCCAGAGGCCTACTCAGATCACATATCCAAATCCCATTAGTGTGTTGGGAGCTCACGGTGACAATCAATGATCCACGATATGTGGTCCAGTCGCCCCGTCTCGCGAACTTATGGCAAGGGCCAGGAATGCCCGGCCGTGCCGTGTAATTAACTCGCGGGTACCCTCACGGTCAACCCGTCTTCATATCTTTCGCGGGTACCCCTCAGGGTCGACCCGACTTCAACAAGGGACTGAGGTAAGGTCAAAGTAACCATGTGTCCGTCACATCAAGGGAGAATCCGAGGAATCACCCCCGTTGGATTCCCACTCGATGTTACCGTCAAGGTGAACTTAGAGGAATCACCCTCGATGGGTTCACACTTGAAGGGTTGCACGACAGAGGCATCATCGGAGGTGGTGAAAGAGGAATCACCCTCGGTAACCCACAACCGACTAGCTAGGCTACAGACATATCATCAGAAGTGATGTAAGAGGTATCACCCTCAGCACTCGATATTTGCTCTGCAGAGTCGTACAACTTAGGGGGGTGTGCGGTGATGTGCTGGTCTCAACCCATCGATCACATCGATCGGGGCTCTAGAACTAAAGCAGGGCAACTGGGACAAGGATGAGGGGCTATAGGATAACAGGAATGGTATCAACAGCAGTTACAAAAATAGGCTATGCATCAGAATAGGTATTTCGGAACAACAACTGTAGCAATTCTAATGCAAGCATGAGGGAGAAAGAATAGGTGATATAGACATGTTCAAGGGGGGTTGCTTGCCTGGAAGCTTTGCCGGAAAAGAAGGGTTGTCGAGGGTGTAGTAGTCCTCAGGGGCCTCGTCAGTGTCGGGATCCACCGGAGAAGAAGAGGGGGAAGAAATAGGTAAATACACGGCAACAAAAGCAATCACAAATCATGACATGACTATAAGCTATGCCGGGGTGATCTAACGCGGTGCTACACATTAGAGACAGAGCGGGAAAATATCTGGAAATATTTTCCCGGCTTCGGGCATCTGTCAGACAGATGAACCGAAGGGGAAGGTTCCATGTTTGCAGTGCTGTGGGCATGTGACAGCTACACAGAGGGCATAATCGGGTTTGTCTTGTTTTTCTGATCAACTTTCATGTAGAAAACTTTTTCATCCGAGCTACGGATGAATTTCTATGAATTTCCGAAGTTTTAGCAATATTCTGAAAATCACTGGATTTATTTTAATTCGAATATGAACAATGCAGAATCTTTTTATACCCAGGCTGAGCTAGCCCTAGCCACTGACTGGTGGGGCCAGTCAAAGCCCAGTCAGCAGTCAACGGCATAGTCAGCAAGTCAACAGAGTCAACGTTGACTGGGTCAAAAGGTGCAGTGGGGTCCACCTGTCAGCTGGCCACAGTCACTGACGATTGGGCCCGGTCAAGGCTGACTGGGCAGGGTCAAATCTGACACGTGGGGCACTAGTTATTTATATTAGTCTAAACATTTTAATTAGTCTGTTAAGCTAATCACTAGGGCCCACTTGTCAGCCTCTAAGGTTAGTCTGAACAGGGGGTTAGTAGGTTAACTAAACCAGCCACGTCAACTAAACGGCGGCTAAACGCCGGTGTTAAGCAGACGCGGCGGCACTGCTCGTTCGGCCATCTCCGGCGATGAGAGCTTGCGCGCGAGTGCTCTACGGGCTCAGCACGACGCAGCGCATCGAGTGGTGGTGGCAGCAGGCACGGGGACGGCCGGAGTCGAGCTCAGCTCCAACCATGGCGGCGGCGGCGGCGTTCGGGTGGAGGTGGATTAGCAGCAACAGTGCACGAGTGATCAATCTAAGCGGCCGGGGGTACTCTACACATGCGCGCGAGGTCGATGGACTCCGGCGAGTGACCATTCGGTCACCGGAAGGTTGCAGGCGACAAGCTCACGCGACGGTGGGCTCGGCCACATCGGAGATGGCGGCTATGGCGAGCAGAGGGGAAAGAGGAAAAGTGCATTCGGTGCGGTGGCTCACCGCGAGGTCGAGGAGAGGCTCGAGGAGGTCCGGGGAGTCGAGGCCGTGCCGAGATCGAGTTGGGGGTGCGCGGCGGCCGACGGGGAAGTCGTTCTAGATCCGCTCGATGCCGTGCAACCCTCGATGAACAAAGACTAGGGGGAGATGTAGCGGACGATGACGGTCCTCCCGGACAAGGAGCGGTGGCCCAGGGATGCTGGTGGCCGTGTCGTTACGGTGGCGAGGCCATGGCTGCGCTCAGCCTTGAAGAAGAAGAAGGGGGCCGAGCGAGTGGAGGGGAAAGGAGGGCGCTAGGGTGTCGGGGAGGGAGAGAGAGCGACGTGGGGCGCCTGGGGTGGTCCTATCCCCTCCGGCCACCTACTCTAGCGCCGTGGCAGCCGGTGGACGGAGCTGCGCGCCCTCGGCCACGGCGAGCGTGACAGCGAGGCGGGGGCAGGTGGACGAAGAGGTATTTGAGGTGGGCTGGCGCTGCTGCTGTTGCTAGTTGGGCCAAAATGCACAGTAGATTTTCTGTTTTTTTTTCTTTTTCAGAAAAGAAATAGCTACTGTTGCATTTTAATTTAGCACCAGATGAATTTTGTTACAACTAAAACTTGGCAAACAAATAGCTGGCAATATACTGGGCCTGCACAAAAAGTTTCAGGGCATTTGGAATTGCCTAACCATTTTTGGAAATTGAAAAGGCCAATTAAATTCTGCTGGACCACTAAATTAAATCCCAGGGGCATTTTTGGAATCCAAAAGAGGTAGGTTTCAACATGACAAATATTTAGAGAATATTTGCCAAATAATGAACTATTTTGATTGCATGACAGAAGAAGTTAAAATTTGACATGCAATTCAAATTGGAATTTGACTTTGATTTTGGACAAGTGACAGATTGGCTTAGTGATCAAGATGACATGACCACCATTAGGGGGAGATCACTGTAGTATGATACTGGGGGTGTTACAATTCTCCTCCTCTAAAAGAAATTCTCGTCCCGAGAATTTAGGAGGTAGAAGAGAAAGAGATCGGGGTATTCCCGGAAGTTCTTCTGGAAATACCTCTTCGAAGTCGCGAACGACTGGAACATTTTCAATTCCCCCAAGAGGAGAAGCGTTCAACGCATTCAGGGAATAAATCTGGGCTTCGGCATTTTGAATGAGATGAGCATGGTAGTTTACTATCTCATCCGAAGGATGCAGGAGTTGGATGACTTTAGCGGCACAATCGATTGAAGCAATATGAGCTTTCAACCAATGCATTCCCAGAATGAGATCAATATTGGAAGACTCCAAAATGATGGGAGAGACATGGAATTCCAAGATGTCAAAGACAGTGTGTGAAGCATATGATAGGATTCGAAAGAAATGTTTGCAGATAATCTAGCTCTCCGGGTGAATGTGATTACGAGAACCTAACATCAGAGTTAGCAAAATCTTTAACCCGAATAGAAGAGAGATCAGAATCACAGAGTAAGGAAGAGGAATAAAAGATTCTAATACCACCCATTGGTGACGTGGGCCCGTAAGCCACACAGCCATGTTAGTAAAATCGTTTTCCAAAGGCTAGACTCAACTTCGGCCAAGGAGTTGGAAAGGGGGGGGTTCCTACAGGCAGTCGGCTCTGATACCATCTTGTGACGCCCCCGACTTAATCGTGCACTAATCATACATGCAAATGCACACAATCAAGCCTAAGGACTCACGGGAAGATATCACAACACGACTCTAAACACAAATAAAAGTCATACAAGCTTTATATTACAAGCCATGGGCCTCGAGGGCTCGAATACATAAGCTTGAGTCATACAAGCATCAGCGGAAGCATCAGATATCTGAGTACAGACATAGAAGTTAGACAAGATGCCTTAAGAAGGCTGAGCAAAACAACGACAAAAGATCGAAAAGGCACAGGCCTCCTGCCTGGGTGCCTCCTATCTACTCCTGGTCGTCGGTGGACTCCACGTAGTAGTACTCTCCACCGGAGGGGTAGTAGTAATCGTCGACTGGGGCAGCTGGCTCCGGGGCTCCATCATCTGGTCGCAGCAATCGAGTATGGGGAAAAAGGGGAAGCAAAGCAACCGTGAGTACTCATCCAAAGTACTCGCAAGACTTACATCAGAACTATTCTACTGATGCATTGGTATCAAAGAAGGGCTGTATCAGTGGACTGGACTGCAGAAATGCCAGAATAGAGGGAAGGCCTAGCCTATCGAAGACTAGCATCTTCAGCGTCTTGCAGCATTAGAAGAGTGCAGATTAGTACATAAAATAAAGTAGTAGCAACAAGTAGCAACAACGCCCAGAGATCCTTCCTCGACTCCCTACGAGAAAGCGATCCCGGAGCCACATATTAGTATCTCAAGTAAACATTTCTAGTTGTAGAAGATTGGGATATTTTCCGAGCGTCCTGTTACCGTGGACACGGCTATTGGAATAGATACACTTCCCTGCAGGGGTGCACCAACTTACCCAACATGCTCGAGTAACTCTGGCTGGACACACTTACTCAGGTCATGCCCGGTCCTCGGTTGATCGACACGTCGTAGCCCTACCTAGGCTCTCCAGAGAGGTCAGCACGCCGGTCTACAACCTAAGTGCCCAGGGGTCTTGGGCCCATAGCCCTTTGCACTCCTGCGCGTTGCGTGGGCGACCAGGAGCAGACCTAGCCCCCTTAATACAAGCGCGGGCGTTCCCAGTCCAACCCGGCGCGCGCCGCTCAATTGCTGACATCTGAAGAACTTCGGCTGATACATACGACGCCGAGTGCCCATACTATTTCCGCGTGGTGGTTAGTGCGATAAGGCCAAAGGCCTACTCAGATCACATATCCTAACCCATTAGTGTGTTGGGAGCTCGCGGAAACAAGCAGAGACTCACAATCATGTCACCCCGTCGCCCCGTCTCGTGGACCTACGGCAAGGGCCAGGAATGCCTGGCCGTGCCACGTAATATCTCGCGGGTACCCTCACGGTCAACCCGACTCGACATCACTCGCGGGTACCCCTCGGGGCCGACCCGACTTTAATCAGTAACTGAAATAAGTGCATGGTATCCGTGTGTCCAAAACATCAAGGAGGAATCCGAGGAATCACCCTCGTTGGATTCTCACTCGATGTATCCGTCAAGGTTAACCCGGAGGAATCACCCTCAATGGGTTCACACTTGATGGGTTGCACGACAGAGGATCATCGGAGGTGGTGAAAGCGGAATCACCCTGGGTAACCCACAACCGACTAGTAATACTACAGAGGCAACATCAAGAGTGAGGTAGGAGGTATCACCCTCCGCACTCGATGGTAGCTCTGTAGGGTCGTACAACTTAGGGGGTGTGCGGTGATGTGCGGGTCTCAGCCCATCGATCACCTAGATCGGGGCACTGGTAACAAAGCGGGGCATCTCGGACAAGGGTGGGGCCACAGATGGTTCACTAACCAATCTATACTAAGCATTTAGGATAGCAGGTAAGGTATCAATAGCAGGTTACAAAAGACAGGCTATGCATCAAAATAGGTATTTCGGAACAAAAACTGTAGCAATTCTAATGCAAGCATGAGGGGGAAAGAATATGTGATATAGGCATGTTCAAGGTGGTTTGCTTTCCTGGAAGCTCTGCGGGGAAAGAGGGGTCGTCGATGATGTAGTCATACTCCGGAGCTGCGTCGGTCTCGGGGTCTATCGGATAAGAAGAGGGGGAAGAAACAATAAATAAAAGCAAACAAATGCAACACAGATGCATGGCATGGCATTATGCAGTGCTGGTGGTGACGTAATGCAATGATACACGTTGTAGACGAAGCGGGAAAACATCTGGGGATATTTTCCCGGCTTTGGGTATCTGTCTGACAGATGAATCGGAGGGGAAGGTTCCATGTTTGCATGGTTGTGGGCATGTGACAGGTAAACGGAGGGCGTATTCGGGTTCTTCTTGTTTTTCTGATCAACTTTCATGTAGAAAACTTTTCGATCCGAGCTACGGTTTATTTTCTACGATTTTTCAAAGTTTTAAACTATTTTCTGAAATTCCTGGATTTAATTTAAATTTGAAAATAGCAGAAAAGGTTTTATTGCATCAGCATGATGTCAGGGTGATGTCAGCAAGTCAACCCAACCGGTCCAGGTCAAACCTGACGGCTGGGTCCCACATGTCAGTGACACAGTGGAAAATCAAAGATTAAAATAACTAATTCGGGGTTAATTAGCTAGTGGGCCCCATTTGTGAGTGCCTAATTAACTATTAGATTAATTTTAAATCTAAATTAGTTTAATTTAAACGTGGGGGCCCACATGTCAGTGGCACAGCGTGGTCAACTGGGGCCAGGGGGCCCACTGGCAGTGACCCAGGGGTGGCCCCAAGTGTGCCACGTCGGCGGCGGCTGGCGGCTCATCGCCGGCGATGCTAAAACACGGTGGAGGGCCTCAGGCCTCGCCGGAATTGCACTACAGAGCGCCATTTGAGGCGCAGTTTGGCGTGTTGGTACGTGCACTCGACGGCGAGTCATTCTACAGCGGTGGTGCGGTCTGGGGTGGCCGGACTTGGCCGGAACGGCGACGGCAGGCGGCGGCGCATATGGGCGAGCTCAGCTAAGCCACTACGGGAAACGGGGAGAGGCGTGCGAGTGTGCGTTGGGCTCCTGGGAACCCCAGGAGCTCGATGGTGAGCTCGGGTGAGTGTGGCAGCGGCTGTGGCCACGGCGACGAGCTCGACGGCGGCATTACGGGCACAGCAGCAGCACGACGAGCTGCAGGGTGGAGAAGGTTAGGGGAGAGAGGTATCCGGTGCGGATGCTCACCGTGTGGCTCACGGTGGCCGTTGGAAGCTTAGGAGCTGAAGACGGCGGCGAATCAATGGCGACAGCAACGGTGACCGAGGAGGAAGAAGACGAGGCGGGGCGGCGATGTGGTGCTTCCCGGCTTGCACGCGTGGACGGGGACGACGGCGAGGACGATGGACACGGTGGCACGGCCCAGCGACGACGGTGGCCGCGGGATCGACGATGGGCGGCGGCGGCTGCGCTCGGTTACGAGAGAGAGAGAGAGGCGAGCGAGCGAGGGAGAGAGGGGAGAAGTGGATAGGGATGTCGACGCGGCCGAGAGCGTCGGCCTTATCCCCTCCGCGGCCACTGTGGCGTCGCCATGTCGCCCGCTAGCCAGCGAGCACGCGCGCGGCCACGGCCAGTTCGACACGGGGAGGAGAGAGGCGGGAGGTAGGAGAGAGAGAGCGCGGTGGGCTGGGCCGGTGCACTGTGCACTTAGGCCCAGCTCACAGTAGAGTAGAGCCTTTTCTGTTTTTCTTTCTGTTTTTCTTTTTACAGAAATATTTGCAAAATAGTTGAGCTGCCAAATGCATTTTGTAAAATGTGAAACTTGTCCACAAAATTACATTGCATTATTCTGCACTGCCACAAAAAGTTTGGAGGCCATTTGAATTCATTTGAATTTTCCATAAATGAAATGGCATTTAAATTACTGTCCATCATAGCTTAGATGTGATGTTGTTTTCCTTAACAAATATTAGTTAGGAAATATTTGCTAAATGATGAACATTTTTGCAGCAATTTTTGAGCAACTTCAAATTTCACGTATGATTTGATTTAAATTCAGTGGTGGAATTTGAAATGAGATATGAATCCACTTAGATCAGGCATTGCAAATCACAGTGGCCTAGCATAATCATTATGGAAAGAAATCACAACCGACCGTGTAGTAATCATACACGCAAATGCGCAAGATCAAGCCCAGGGACTCACGGGAAGAAATCACAACACAACTCTAGACACAAAATAAAATAATATAAGCTTTATATTACAAGCTAGGGGCCTCGAGGGCTCGAACACATAAGCTCGAGTTACACAAGAGTCAGTGAAAGCAACAATATCTGAGTACAGACATAATTAGACAAGTTTGCCTTAAGAAGGCTGAGCAAAACAACGACAACTAGATCGAAAAGGCGCAGGCCTCCTGCCTGGGAGCCTCCTAAACTACTCCTGGTCGTCGGTCTCCACGTAGTAGCAGGCTCCGTCGGGGTAGTAGTAGTCGTCGACGGGATCATCTGGCTCCGGGACTCCGTCATCTGATCGTAGCAATCGGGTATGGGGAAAAAGGGGGTAGCAAAGCAACCATGAGTACTCATCCAAAGTACTCACAAGACTTACATCATAAATAGTCTATTTATGCATCGGTATCAAAGAAGGGGCTGTATCTGCGGTCTAGACTGCAGAAATGCCAGAATAGAGGGGAATGCCTAGCCTATCGAAGACTAGCATCTTGCAGCGTCTTGCAGCAATAGAAGAGGGCAGATTAGTAGCATAACATAAAGTAATAAGTATTTAGTAACAAAGCCTAGAGATCCTTCCTCGACTCCCTGCGAGAAAGCGATCCCAGAGCTTACAATTAAAGTAACATGTATCCAGTTCAAGTTGTAGTAGATCGGGATACAACACTGAGCGTCCTGTTACCGTGGACACGGCTATTCGAATAGATAATCTTCCCTGCAGGGGTGCACTGCTGTTACCCAACACGCTCGATTAACTCTGGCCGGACACACTTTTCTCGGTCATGCCCGGCCTTGGCTGATCGACACGACGTAGTCCTACCTAGGCTCCATAGAGAGGTCCCCGCCGGTCTACATCCTAAGTGCTCAGGGGTCTTGGGCCCATCGCCCTTTGCACTCCGGGTCGTTGCGCGCAGGGCCAGCCACACCACGTTGTGCCTGTGGGTATCTGCTGTCAGCTGTGCCGCAATGCTGAACTAGACGTCTGATAGAGCTTTCGGCTGATACATACGGCGCCGAGGGCACCATTAAACCATTATCCCGCGTGGTGGTAGTGCGTATAGGCCAGTGGCCAACTCAGATCAAATACCCAAATCCATTAAGTGTGTTATTAGTATCTCGCGGACACGAACAGGGCTCAAGGCTCACCTCCGACACCATGTCGCACCGACTTGGTAACCCGCGGTCCAACGACCAGGGACCAGGCCCACCTCTCTCCTAGGTGGTCTCCACCCACCCTGTCGTTCCGCCACAATAATCTCTCGCGGGTGCCCTCCTGACCAACCCGACTTCACTCCTCTCGCGGGTACCCCTCGGGGTCGACCGTCTTTAACTAGGGTCTGAGATAAATGCCAAGGTAACCGTGTGGCCATGACATCAAGGGGGAAATCCGAGGAATCACCCTCTATGGATTCCCACTCGATGTATCCGTCAAGGTGAACTTGGAGGAATCACCCTCAATGGGTTCACACTTGAGGGGTTGCACGACAAAGGCATCATCGGAGGTGGTGAAAGAGGAATCACCCTCGGTAACCCACAACCGACTAGCTACGCTACAGAGATATCATCAGGAGTGAGGTCAGAGGTATCACCCTCAGCACTCGATGGTAGCTCTCAGAGTCATACAACTTAAGGGGGTGTGCGGTGCTGTGTTCGGTCTCTGTACAACGATCACCTGATCGAGTCACCGGTGGTAAAGCATGGCAACAAGGACAAGGGTGGTGGGGCCATTGATGGATCACTAACCAGTCTATACTAAGTATTTAGGACAACATGTAAGGTATCAATAGTAGTTACAAAATCAGGCTATGCATCAGATTAGGAGCAATCAAATATGGTAGCAAATTCTAATGCAAGCACGGGGGAGAAGGAATAGGTGATATAGGAATGATCAAGGGGGTTTGCTTGCCTGGAAGCTCTACTAAAAAGGAAGAAAGGTCGTCGACCACGTAGTCGTACTCAGGAGCAGCGTCGGTCTCAGAGTCTATCGGAGAGAAGAGGGGGAAGAAACAGTAAGTATAAAGCACACAGATGTAACACAGATGCACGACATGCCGGTAGGTTATGCTATGGGTGATCTTCATATTATTGCTAAGCTACTTTGTTTTGCAAAGAATGATCATAGTGAAATCATATCTCATTTCAAATTCCACCACTGAATGCAATTCAATTTGCAAGTGAAATTTGAAGTTGCACAAAAAATTGCTGCAAAATAGTGAATCATTTAGCAAAAATTCCCTAACAAATGTTTGTTAAGGAAAACAACATCACCTCAATGCTAAGACGGACTATAGCAATTAAAACAGTGCCATTTCAGCATTTTAAAATGCTATTTTAAATGTGGCAAATTCATTTGGGATCAGATGCCTCTCAAAAAATTTGTGGCATTGCCAAATAATGCAAAGGAATTATGTGGCTTAGTCCCAGATTTTTCTAAATTGTTTTGGTAGCCCTAAAAATTCCATTTCTGTCTCTGTTTATTAATTAAATGGAAAACAGAAAAAAAAACTGGAAAAAGGGAAGGGCTTACCTGGCGCTCACCTGAGGCCCGAGCCGGCCCAGCCCACCTCTCCCACCTCGTTGTCGCACGCGCCATGGCCGGAGCTCGCTCTTTCCGCCGCTGCTCGCCACCTGCCGCCACAGGGCCCCGGGAGGATAAGGGCGGCCTCCATCCACTCCCCCTGGACGCCCTTGCCACTCTTCCCCCTCTCCCCTTCACGCGCTCGCTCTCTCTCCCCTTCCCCGAGCGCAGCCGCCGCCGTGTCCATTGCGGACCCACGGCCACCGGTGTTACCGCGCCCGCAGATCATGTCCACGGGCTCCGCCTGCCTCCTCCCCTTCGCCTGGTGCTTTCAGCTGGAGCAGGGGCACCCGGCAGCTCCCGAATCAGCCTCGTCCTCGTCTTCGGCCACCGCAACCTCTCCGGCGGATCTCGCCGCTGTCTGCTACAATGAACCTGTCGCCGTCCACCTTGTGCCACTCGGTGAGCCCCGCTACGCCTTCCTTTCTCCCTGGCCGGCCCCTTGCGCTGCTGCTTGCTGTTGCCGCCACCGCGTTCTGGCCGCCGCTACTATCACTCCACGCCATAGCCACCGCCCGCCTCCGAACCAACTAAGCTCACCAACGAGCTCTGGGCACCTCGATGGAGCCGCCCAGGCCATCTGCTCGTTTCCCCGTGCCCAGTAGCAGTGAGTCCGATGAAGCCCGACTCCGGCCGCCGCCTCCGTTAGTCGCCACCGCCGCTGTAGGCCTCCCCGACAGCTCCCACTATTGCCGTTTGACGCGGCATCGAACGCACGTTCGAATAAGCCTAGCCACGCTCGATTTGGCCCCCCACAGGCGAATCCCGAAGCTCGCCGGCGCCCTCCACCGCGCTTCGAGCTCGCCAGAGTTACTCCGGTGCCGGCAACTGACGTGGCGGCCACATGGAATGGGCGCGTGCCGATCAACTGCTGACGTCTGAAGAACTTCGACTGATACATATGACGCTGAGTGCCCATACTATTCCTGCGTGGTGGTTAGTGCGAAAAGGCCAGAGGCCTACTCACATCACATATCCTAACCCATTATTGTTTTGGGAGCTCGCGGTGACAATCAGCGATCCACGATTTGTGGTCCCGTCGCCCCGTCTCGTGGACTTACGGCAAGGGCCCAGAATGCCCGGCCGTGCCACGTAATTATCTCGCGGGTACCTTCCAGGTCAACTCGTCTTCCCAAGAGACTGTCGGGAACTCAGGTCCACCTCTACCGGGGTTGTACCACCTGTCCCTTCAGTCCCGCAGTAACAGTAACAGTAAAAGGGGCAACAGGTAAAGCAACAGTATGTTTTATCATCAAGGGGGAAATTCCGAGGAATCACCCTCGATGGACTCCCACTCGATGTATCTGTCAATGTGAACTTGGAGGAATCACCCTCGATGGGTTCACTCTAGAGGGGTTGCACGACAGAGGCATCGTCAGAGGTGGTGGAAGAGGAATCACCCTCGAGGTCCACAACCGATCAGCTACACTACAGAGTTATCATCAGAAGTGCAGTAAGAGGTATCACCATCGGCACTCGATAGTATCTCTGCAGAGTCGTACAACTAAAGGGGTGTGCGGTGATGTGCTCGGTCTCTGTACATCGATCACACTGATCGGGTCACCGGTAGTAAAGCATGGCAACAAGGACAAGGGTGCGGGGCCACAAATGGATCACTAAACAACCTATACTAAGCTTTTAGGACAACAGGTAAAGTATCAATAGCAGTTACAAAAACAGGCTATGCAACAGAATAGGTACTGTCGGAGCAACAACTGTAGCAATTCTAATGCAAGCATAAGAGAGAAAGAATAGGCGATCACTAGTGGAGAAACGGCCTTTAGTCCCGGTTGGGAAGGGCCTTTAGTCCCAGTTCACCAACCGGGACAAATAAATCGGGACTAAAGGCCCCCACCCTTTAGTCCCGGTTGGCCACGACCCGGGACTAAATCCCTGCCACGTGGCCGGCAGCGCGCGCCGGGGGCTGGGGACCTTTAGTCCCGGTTGGTGACACCAACTGGGACTAAATCCCTACCACCTTTAGTCCCGGTTGGTGACACCAACCGGGACTAAAGGTTTAGGGGTTTAGGGTTTATTGTTTATTTTTCCTTTTCATTTTCTGTTTTCCATTTAATTCCTTTTCATTTCAAACATATTTTACGCTACTATGTACTGTACACGTTATGCATATATAATAGAATTTCTCGTACGTAGAACCAATCATATATCATATAATTTCTCGTACGACCATGCATACACATATATATATATATATATACAATTTTGAATATACAATTTCTCCTACAATTTGCAGATCATTACATGCAGGCATTAGGTGAAATGGTATACTCCGTCGGGAGATATGACCTGCTCAAGCAAAAATCCTGCCATTTCCTCTTGAAGTGCTCGTATGCGGTCCTTTGGTAGGAGCCTATCCCGCATCTCCAACATCTTTAAAGAAGCAGATCAATATGAATATATTAGTTGTGTGTATATATATTAGATCATGATAAAAAAATGTGAATAGTGTTTACGTACCCAAAGATATCTTTCATCTTTGGTCCTTTCGGTAATAGAGGGAATGTTCTCAAAAACTTAGTATGCACATACATTTGTCCCCTTTTCCTGCCTCATACAGTACTTTACGAGAATAGAATTCAATCAGATAATAATCAAGCATGATAATGGTATTGAAACTAGAATTAAAGAGATGCGCGGACGTAGCTAGTACTACTTAATTACCTTGGACCGTCTCCAATTCAGCTGTGGTTTCCATTAACCGACAACCTCTTGGATGAACTTTTTCCAAACCCTGCCCGGCAAACAAAATGAATAAAGGAGTTATTAATTACTTGATATCAGGAAATGAACTAAAGAGGCTGACATAGTGCGATAATGATTGAAATTACCTGTCGAGCATCAACTTCAGGCTTCTGTATTCTTCAGGGTCTTTACCTAGTGAGTCCAGTACTTCAACAGTTCCCTCATTAACTCTAATGATTAGCAGGATCTAGTGGAATCTGCGCACACGTTTGTATAAGCGGGCATGCAGAACTCATCAACTACACTTAACATCGAGTAAGCAAAAATAGAATTTGTAGTACAAGACAGTAACACTCACCTGAAGTTGTAAGGAAAAAGTATTTCTGGTCTGCTATTTAGTTCCTTCAAAAACATTAGCAAGCTATTCTCTGTGTCTTTGGAGTAGTCTTGTATCATATTTTCATTAACGGTATTTGGGTCAATGAACCCAAAGTCATAGCCTCCATCTCTGTTCATTTCAAAAATCTTCATTCTGCATAATACCACAGAAAAGAATATAGTGAGGATAATTACAGGCAATGAACGAGCTGAGCTAGAGACTTAAATTACAGAAAGAAATCACTTACAGACAATAGCAATTGACGAGAGATTTGTCGAGTGCGTCTTGATTGAATAACTGAAAAATTTCTAGAAATTCAATCCACACATCATTTCCATGGAAGTAATGCTCTGGCTTGACTTTCACCATGGGGCTCTCTCGCCCGGTCTTTACTTCTCTCAGGTACCATTGATGCAATTTGCGCATTTGCGTTGGTAGAAGCTCCTCCTCGTCAGGCCTGACCAGAGGATTCCCGGGGACATATTTCCATGCTAGTTCCTTCGGATCCGTCGTGGGGAGTTCCTCGATGCCTAGGAGTTGTTCAACAGTGATACCCATCTCTCTAGCCGCCATCTCTGTATTAGCGTCGATTACCGCCTTATCGGTACTCACCTTGAGCGGGGGGATCGATTGCACTGCCTGTTCTCTGAGCTGGGGAACAGTTTTCCCGCTTTTATTACTACCTGTAAGGCTCGACTGCTGCTTTTTTGTTGATGATATGACTTGCTAATAGAGCGTACATAGTCTGATTGCCTTTTCTCCACAGCCGGTTTAGCAAGATGCAGAAAGTGTTGTATGACTTTCTCAGATATTTTCTCCTTTGGCGGCAGGGGCGGTTTCGGTGCAAAATGGGCCTGCACTTCGGAAGCAACTTGGGCTTTGGTTTCGTCCTCAGTCATCTCGTAAGCCAACTTCTTTTTGCCAGGAGGCTCGGGTTTCTTCTTTGGTGCTCCCTTCCGCTTTGGAGTCGGCCCACGCGGCGGAGATTGATATCGCGTACTCGCGCTGGGCTCCGTCTCGAGGTGGGGTGGATTCGACTGACGCGGCGGAGATCGATATGGTGGCGGACTTGCGCTGCGCTCCGTCTCGAGGTGGGTTGGAGTCGGCTGACGCGGCGGACTTGGAGGAGGAGTCAGTGCCCTTGGCGTCGAGTTTGGAAAGACGATGCAATCCTTTCTCCATACAATGATACCATGTATGGCTTCTCCCAGTGTCTGCTCCCCTTGACCTCCAGGAAAGTCAAGCTGTAGTGAGTCATATGCCGACAGAACTTCATCCACCCCGACACGAGCATAGCCAGGTGGAATTGGATTGCCGTGGAAGGTTGCTTTAGGGGGATTTGGTAAAGCATAGCCGTCCGCCACCTTTATGGATATGTTCCTCACTTTCATGTGTAGCTCACAACTTGTCGTCTCTTCGATATCATCCACGGGGTAGCGAGCCAGCAGTGCATCATCGGCCCGGACCCCCGTGGAAGCCACGCTGCTTTTCGGCATAGATGGGACGGTGCTATCCAATGCTGGATCTGCTTGCTGCTGCCGCTGAGACGCCCTTTCCAGGCTAAGTGTGTCGAGCTGCTCCTGCTGCCGCATGAAAGCGCGTTCCAACTCCGCGTGCTTTGATTCTACCTGTTGAAGCCGGTCTGCATCCTGCTTCTTCTTGTCTTCCTCCTGCTTCTTCTTTCTCGCACGGCTTCTGTAACTGACGTTCCAATCCGCAAACCCCTCAACCCACGGAACAACGCCTTTGCCTCGTGTTCGTCCTGGGTGTTCAGGATTCCCGAGGGCGTGTGTAAGCTCGTCGTTCTCTCTCTCGGGCTGGAACACCCCCGTTCGAGCCGCTTCTATTGCATCAAGTAAAGCGTCCGAGGCTTCTTTAAGACTTGCCTGCTCAATAATCTCCCCTGTCTTTGAGTCCAACTTTCCCCCATGCGCATAAAACCAAGTCCTGCACCTGTCGAGCCAACCCAACGTTTTTGGAGTGGCCCCTGCAGCAATCATCTTTTCCTCAGATTCATCCCACTTAGGCCGACCAGTCTTGTAGCCACCTGGCCCCAGAACATGGTGAAACTGTTTCTTCTCAGCATTGATCTTGTTTTTCCTCGCCCGTTCCTTAGCTGCTTCCGATTCCTTGAACTCCACAAATAAGTCCCAGTGATCTTTTGCCTTCTCCAGTGCTCCAGTGAATTCTGGAGTCTGCTTTTCTGTTTCGAAGTAGCAGGCCCATAATCTTTTCTTGTGGTTGCGGAATTGTGTGGCCATCTTCTGAAGAGCACTCTTCTTGACTTTCTCCCGTTCTGCATCTGTTAAATGCTCTGGTAGGGTGAAATGTGACATGAGCGTTTCCCAAAGCAGGTCTTCTGCTCTTTCGTCGACAAAATTAACTCCTCGATTTCCCTTTGACTTATTCCATTCTTGAACGGAGATCGGGATTTGGTCCCTGACAATAACACTGCACTGACGAGTAAATTTGTCCGCATTCTTTTTAGGAGCAAGCGGTTCGCCATTTGGTTTGATCTCATTGATGTTGTACTTTATGCCAGCCTGCAACTTTTTGGCCGGGCCTCGTACTGCCCTGCTTGTAGAAGATTTGCTCGATCCGGAGGGCTAAAGGAAGAAAGATTCGTTAATATATATATATATATATATATACAAATCAATTAATACATGTAATGATCACCAGAGGCCTTATATATACCTCGTCGGTCTGTGTTAATTGAAGATCATTTCCTTCGCCATCATTGTTTGTGTGGCCTTCGTCTGTTGGTTCTTCCTCAAATATTCCCTCTCCGAAATTGTTCAGATATTGTGAGCCGTCATCTTTAGGTTCACCCTCTGGGTTTCGGATCATGTCGAACATGATATGCTCTTGATCATGGTCGTCTCTGCCGCTAGCGTCCATAGCTTAACTAATCCATTAGAAAGATAAAACAATTTAGTATTCAAATTAGAATGCATCTTGAATAATATCACTAATACATCTCGAATAATCCAATTAATGCATCATCAAATATTATCGAATATAATCTCGAATACATCTCGAATATTATCACTAATACATCTCGAATAATCCAGTTAATGCATCATCGAATATTATCGAATATAATCGCGAATACATCTCGAGTATTATCACTAATACATCTCAAATATTATCATATAACATCACTAGCTAATACAGATCGAATACTATCGAATAATCCAGTTGACTCGCGGTTCCTGAGGCGCAGGCGGTGGACACCCAAAGAGAAGGAACCATCACAGGATCATAGCTCGGGTGAGATCCCTGAAGAACCTGCCAGGTATTGGAGAACCAGACGTCCAACACAACCATGTAGCGACGGACGTGCTCGTCCTCCTCCCTAACACGGCGACGTACCACCTCCTCGGGGGCCGGCTGCCTCCGCACAGATAGTGGCCCACGCGACCACCACCAAAGAAGCTCCGGGTCGACGATGGGAGCCCGGTTCCTCACCAAGCTGCGCGCCCCGGAAGGTAGCACCTCCCAGTGCCAGCCCGGCGGAGCCCAGTCCCGGACATGGCGCCTCTCAAGCAGGTTGTCACCACCGAGTCGACGACGACGATGCGGGCCGGGCATCGTCGACGCCAAAAATGTTTCTATGCAAATTTAGCATTTTTTAAATGCTTGATTATGATTTTTGTAAATCTTGTTCACTTGATTTTGCAAATACATGACAAACTTTTGCAAATACAACATTAAGATATTAACATTTTCCAAATAAGATATTAACATGTTTTTGATCAATATTTTTAAGATACAACATTAAAATATTTTTAATACATGGTCAACTTTTTTCTATGCAACTTTTTTCTATGCAAATTCCACCGTTCATGTACATACATACATACATTGTATACATACATACATATACTAAGCATCTACAACATCTAGTGAAAAAAAACAATCTATGAAAAAAAAGATGAACAAAATTAAGGAGGGAGAGGCTCACCGGCCGGGATCGTCGGGGCGGAGGGAGGCGGGGAGGACGCCGGAGATGGAGGAGCGGCGCTGGCGCGGGCTCGGGCCGCGGCGGCTTGTGGAGGAGCGGTCGTCGATCGCGAGGCGGGCGCGCGCGGAGGAGCGGCGGCGGCGGGCAGCGTGGCGGCGCCGGCGCGGGCTCGGGCGGCGCTTGGGAGCAGAGCGGCCGGACGGCGACGTCGAGGTGCGATAGCCTGGCGGCGTCGTGGTCTTCGGCGCCGTCGGGGGAAACTAGATGGCTTTTGGAAAATTTCGTAAGTGCCGCTTATATACAGAGACCTTTAGTCCCGGTTGGTGGCTCCAACCGGGACTAAAGGCCTCCCTTTAGTCCCGGTTCGAGCCACCAACCGGGACTAAAGGTGAATTTCACCAGGCCGAGCGGCGGGAAGCCCAGGCCTTTAGTCCCGGTTGGTGGCTCGAACTGGGACTAAAGGGGGGCCTTTAGTCCCGGTTGGTGACTCCAACCGGGACTAAAGGGTTGGTCCTGGCGTGGTGGAAGTTTAGTCCCACCTCGCCAAGCGAGAGGCACTCGCACCTGTTTATAAGCCCCGCTGCGATAGCCGTCTCGAGCTCCTCTCTAAAGCAGGCAGTACATGCCTAACGTTCGCCCTGCCCTGTGGGCCCTGCTTGCCCTGCGGGCCTGCATCCTGGCCCATATATATTTGGGTTTCTAGTCGTATGCAGGCCGTGGTGGCCTAGTAGTCGGGCATTTTTTTCTTTTTTGCATATGTTATGTCAACTTTTTAGTCCCGGTTGGTGGATCCAACCGGGACTAAAGGTCTATTCCAGTTTTTTTGTTTTTTGCTTTATTTTTTTTCTTTTGTTTCTACTTACAGCCAAATATTTAGAGTTTTTGAGTGAATCTTTTTGGTTTAAGTCACAAAAATTATAAACTTTCTGTTAGTGCCAGTAGTTTTCAAATTTGAATAGTTTAAATTTGAATTCTTTGAAATTTGTGTGAATCACTTGTTTGTGAATAACTTTACTTTAAAAATAGATTTTTGAGTGATTCTTTTTCCTGTTCTTTAATATTAGTGTGTTTTACCAGTATGTTCAATTTGGTAATTTTTAGGTTATTTAAATAGGTGTTTTAATCAAAAACAGATTCTGTTTAGCTCTTTTAGTTTTATAGCTCAAAAAAATCATTAAATGCATGAAAAGTAGCGAATGAAGTCAGAAAGGGTTGAAAATTTATGATGTGGCTTTGAATGGTGCATGTTGAATGCACAAAAAGTCTGGAGTTAAAATAAGTTTAAAAAAATGAAATGCCTTTGTAACAGATGAGTTTTCGTTCGAAACCCTGATACTTCGAAAGAGATTGTGCAGTTTGTACACGAAGTGCATCCAGTTTTTGCCGTAACCCTCTCAACTCTTTAGCACATGCTATCTGGGTGAAATGATGATACCATGCCAAGTTTCAACCTTTTCAGAGTTCATTTGTAGTGCTTTTCAATTTCAGGGTCATTTAGCACAAAAAAAATCAATAAATGCATGAAAAATAGCAAATGAAGTCAGAAAGGGTTGAAAATTGATGACGTGGCTTTGAATGGTGCATATTGAACGCACAAAAATTCTGGAGTTAAAATAAGTTTAAAAAAATAAAATACCTTTGTAACAGATGAGTTTTCGTCCGAAACCCTGATACTTCGAAAGAGATTGTCCAGTTTGTACACGAAGTGCATCCAGTTTTTGCCGTAACCCTCTCAACTTTTTAGCACATGCTATGTGGGTGAAATGATGATACCATGCCAAGTTTCAACCTTTTCAGAGTTCATTTGTAGTGCTTTTCAATTTCAGGGTCATTTAGCTCAAAAAAAATCAATAAATGCATGAAAAATAGCATGGGATATTGGGGTATAAAACTTTTTCTTTGCGTGCTTGCCAAGTTTCAACCTTTTCAGAGTTCATTTGTAGTGCTTTTCCAATGCCAAAACACATATATATACCCTAACTATTACAAAGATTCCCTCCGGTTTGTCCGAAGTGGGACTTTCCAGATAAGTCCGGAAACTCACTAGAGAAGAAAGTGATGACGGTGAAGCCGGTCACATCCCAGAGTGGGATATTGGGGTATAAAACTTTTTCTTTGCGTGTGTCCCTTTGTGCCGTAACCATGGACAATCTTCATCATTTAACAGGATGCTTGGGTTAGTCTTCACTGTGAAGGGAGAAATTTCATGAAACTTTTCATAATCTTCTGACATGTCTGTCTTGTCCTCCACTCCCACGATGTTTCTTTTCCCTGAAAGAACTATGTGGCGCTTTGGCTCATCGTATGATGTCTTCGCTTCCCTATCTTTTCTTTTTCTCGGCTTGGTAGACATGTCCTTCACATAGAAAACCTGCGCCACATCATTGGCTAGGACGAATGGTTCGTCTGTGTACCCAAGATTGTTGAGATCCACTGTTGTCATTCCGTACCACGGGTCTTCCTTTACCCCGCCTCCAGTCAGATTGACCCATTTGCACCGAAACAAAGGGACCTTCAAATCACGTCCATATATAGTCAAGTTCCCATATCTCCTCTATGTAACCGTAATATGTGTCCTTTGGCCTATTGGTGTTTGCTGCATCAATGCGGACACCACTGTTTTGGTTGGTGCTCTTTTTATCTTGGGCGATCGTGTAAAATGTATTCCCATTTATCTCGTACCCTTTGAAAGTCGATATAGTGGAAGATGGTGACTTGGCCAGCAAGTACAGCTCATCTCCAACAGTGTCGTCATGCATGAGACGTGTTTGCAACCAACCGCCGAATGACGCCATGTGTGTACGTTTGATCCAGGGCTCAGACTGCTCCGGGTTCTTGCAGCGTACACTATCCAGGTGTTCCTCGATATACGGAGCCACCAAGCTGGAATTTTGTAGAACTGTGTAGTGTGCTTGCGCCCAAGAATGCCCGTCCATACATATTACTGAATCCTTTCCTAGCGTGCCTTTTCCACCCAGTCTACCCTCATGCCGCGATTCGGGAACACCAATCGGCTTAAGGTCAGGAATAAAGTCAACACAAAACTCAATGACCTCCTCTGTTTCATGGCCCTTGGAGATGCTTTCTTCTGGCCTAGCACGGTTATGAACATATTTCTTTAAGACTCCCATGAACCTCTCAAAGGGGAACATATTGTGTAGAAATACAGGACCCAGAATGGCAATCTCGTCGACTAGGTGAACTAGGACGTGCGTCATGATATTGAAGAAGGATGGCGGGAACACCAACTCGAAACTGACAAGACATTGCACCAAATCATTCTGTAACCTTGGTAGGATTTCTGGATCGATTACCTTCTGAGAGATTGCATTGAAGAATGCACATAGCTTCACAATGGCTAATCGAACGTTGTCCGGTAGAAGCCCCCTCAATGCAACCGGAAGCAATTGCGTCATAATCACGTGGCAGTCATGAGACTTTAGGTTCTGGAACTTTTTCTCTGCCATATTTATTATTCCCTTTATATTCGACGAGAAGCCAAACGGGACCTTCATACTGAGCAGGCATTCAAAGAAGATTTCCTTCTCTTCTTTGGTAAGAGCCTAGCTGGCAGGACCTTGATACTGCTTTGGATGCATGCCGTCTTTTCTGTGCATACATTGCTGGTCCTCCAGTGCCTCCGGTGTATCTTTTGTCTTCCCATACACGCCCAAGAAGCCTAGCAGGTTCACGCAAAGATTCTTCATCACGTGCATCACGTCGATTGCAGAGCGGACCTCTAGGTCTTTCCAATAGGGTAGGTCCCAAAATATAGATTTCTTTTTCCACATGGGTGCGTGTCCGTCAGCGTCATTCGGAACAGATTGTCCGCCAGGACCCTTTCCAAAGATTACTTTTAAATCCTTGACCATCTCAATTATATCATCACCAGTACGGTGGCGAGCCTTCTTCCGGTGATCTGCCTCACCTTTGAAATGCTTGCCTTTCTTTCTTAAGAGATGCTTGATCGAAAGAAATCGACGATGTCCCAGGTACACATTCTTCTTACATTTATCCAAATATATACTTTCAGTCTCATCTAAACAGTGCGTGCATGCGTGGTATCCCTTGTTTGTCTGTCCTGAAAGGTTGCTAAGAGCAGGCCAATCATTGATGGTTACAAACAGCAACGCTCGTAGGTCAAATTCCTGCTGTTTGTGCTCATACCACACACGTACACCTTTTATGTCCCACAGCTGTAAAAGTTCTTCAACTAATGGCCTTAGGTACACATCAATGTCGTTGACGGGTTGCTTGGGGCCTTGGATGAGCACTGGCATCATAATGAACTTCCGCTTCATGCACAACCAAGGAGGAAGGTTATAGATACATAGAGTCACAGGCCAGGTGCTATGATTGCTGCTCTGCTCCCCAAAAGGATTAATGCCATCTGCACTTAAACCAAACCATACGTTACTTGCGTCATCTGCAAAGTCCCACCACTTTCTCTTGATTTTTCTCCACTGCGACCCGTCTGCGGGTACTCTCAACTTCCCATCTTTCTTACGGTCTTCTTTGTGCCATCGCATCAACTTGGCATGCTCTTTGTTTTGGAACAAACGTTTCAACCGTGATATTGTAGGAGCATACCACATCACCTTGGCAGGAATCCTCTTCCTGGGGCGCTCGCCCTCAACATCATCACCAGGGTCATCGCGGCTGATCTTATAGCGCAATGCACCGCATACCGGGCATGCATTCAGATTCTCATACTCCTCACCGCGGTAGAGGATGCAGTCATTAGGGCCTGCATGTATCTTCTGCACCTCTAATCCTAGAGGGCAGACAGCCTTCTTTGCTTCGTATGTACTGTTGGGCAATTTGTTGTCCTTTGGAAGCATCTTCTTTAACATTTTCAGCAACTTTTCAAATCCCTTGTCAGCTACACCATTCTCTGCCTTCCATTGCAGCAATTCCAGTGTGGTACCCAGCTTTTTCTTGTCATCTTCGCAATTTGGGTACAACAATTTTTTGTGATCCTCTAACATGCGCTGCAACTTCAACTTCTCCTTTTCACTTTCGCAGTTTCTCTTTGCATCAGCAATGGCCCGACCAAGATCATCAGCGGGCTCATCTGATGCCTCTTCTTCAGCTTCTTCTTCTTCATTCTCTTCCCCCATTGTAGTACCATCGTATTCAGGGAACTCAGGATAGTTGTCATCATCCTCTTCTTCTTCATTCTCTTCCATTAGAATCCCTCTTTCTCCGTGCTTGGTCCAACAGTTATAGCCGGACATGAAACCGGACGTAAACAGGTGGACGTGAATGACTTTTGAGCTAGAGTAATTCCTATCATTCTTACAAACACCACATGGACAACACATAAAACCATTCCGCATGTTTGCCTTAGCCGCACGCAGAAAACTATGCACGCCATTAATGAACTGGGGAGAGCGTCGGTCATCATACATCCATTGCCGACTCATCTTCATTACACAACACCGAAAAGACCAAATTAATACAACTTCATACAAAAAGTTCATACACACTTATTCTCATAAAACAACATAAAACTATCTAGCTAAAGCATTTAAATGCAACAACAAATGCGATCAAAATCGCAACTAAGGTAATAATTGATCCAACAGCATAATGATACCAAGCCTCTTTATTAACGGCATAGTTTTTAATCTTTCTAATCTTCAAGCGCATTGCATCCATCTTGATCTTGTGATCATCGACGACATCGGCAACATACAACTCCAATTTCATCTTCTCTTCTTCAATTCTTTTCAATTTTTCTTTCAAATACTTGTTTTCTTTTTCAACTAAATTTAACTTCTCGACAAGAGGGTCGGTTGCAATTTCCGGCTCACATACCTCCTAGATGAAAATATCTATGTCAACTTGATGGGCATAATTGTCATAAACACGAAATGCAACAAATAGTTATAAAAGAGAATATACCACATCCGAATCATAAACCGGACGAGGGCCGACGGGGATGGATATGAAAGTCATGGCACTATGTATAACAAACAATCATACAAGTAAGAAAATTATACAAGTAACTATCTAAATCATACAAACAAGATTTTTTTATAAAAAGAATAAGAACAAGAGGTTCACCGTGGTGCCGGCGACGGGACGGTGCGGGCGATCGACGGTGGTTAGGACGGGCCCGGGAAGGCACTAAGTAAACCACACCTACACATCTGCAAACTAAGAATTTAATTTGAGCTCAAATTGCATATAAATCAAATAAACTCCCACATAATTACTCCCAAACTAAAACCCACAAATCACTATACTTTATAGAGCATTGCACGAGCTAATCTAGCAATGAGAGATGAAAGGACAAAGTTGCTAACCTTTGTGAACACTTGGATATATGGGGTGCCTTCAAATCTTGACAAATCTTTGGCAAAAATGGAGGATGAGCTCGAGCAAGGGGAAGAACAGAGGAGAGAAAGGGGAAAACAGAGAGAATGGGCTCGAGCTGGAAGAAGGGTTTATATAGGGAAGTCTTTAGTCCCGGTTGGTTATACAAACCGGGACTAAAGGTCCACCTCTAGTCCCGGTTTGTGATACAAACCGGGACTAAAGGGGCTCGTGGGGCCCCAGCCTGACACCAGCCTGCCACCACCCCTTTAGTCCCAGTTTGTATCACAATCTGGGACTATAAAGTTCACCTCTAGTCCCGGTTTGTGATACAAACCGGGACTAAAGGGTCTCGTGGGGGCCCCAGCCTGACACCAGCCTGCCACCACCCCTTTAGTCCCGGTTTGTATCACAAACCGGGACTATAGGTACAAAATGAACCGGGACTAATGATGCCCGTGCCCCCGACTGCTCCTAGCCATTGGAACCGGGACTAATGGTCACAGTAGTCCCGGGCCGTAATCAAACCGGGACTAAAGGGGCGGATGAAAGGTCTGTTTTCTACTAGTGGATATAGGCATGATCAAGGGGGTTTTGCTTGCCTGGAAGCTTTGCCGGAAAAGAAGAGTTGTCGGTGATGAAGTAGTCCTCAGGGGCCACGTTAGTGTCGGGATCTACCAAAGAAGAAGAGGGGGAAGAAACAGATAAATGCACGGCAACAAAACAATCACAAATCATGACATGACTATAAGCTATGCCGGGGTGATCTAACGCAGTGCTACACGTTACAGGCGGAGCGGGAAAATATCTGGGAATATTTTCTCGTTATTAGGCATCTGTTAGACAGATGAACCGAAGGGGAAGGTTCCATGTTTGCAGTGTTGTAGGCATGTGACAGGTAAGTGGACTGCATATTCGGATTCGTTGAATTTTTCTGATCAACTTTCATGTAGAAAACTTTTCCATCCGAGTTACGGATTATTTTCTACAAACTTCTGAAGTTTTAATCAATTTCTGAAAAATCCTGGAATTAATTTAAATCCAAAAATGCACAGGAAATAGCTGGGTGCACCCGGTGCACTGCACCCAGAGTGCACCAGAGGGGCTGACAGTGGGCCCGGTCAGCTGAGTCTGCTGGTCAGCGGTTGACCAGTTGACCAGTCAACTGGGGCCCACCAGTCAGTGACTGGGGCTGCCCAATCAGCCAGTTGACCTCGTCAATTAGTCAACTAGGCCCGCGGGTCCCAGCTGCCAGTGACCCAGAGGGGAGCCGCGTGGCCGCCAAATCAGTGCCGGCGCCGGCGTTGCTCCGGTGAGCCCTCCCGCGGCGGATCTTCGCCGGAGAGGCTCGGAAAAGCGCTACGGGGGTCTATTTGCGACGCGGTTGGGTTATTTTGAACGCTGGTGAAGTCGCGCATCCACTGGTGGCGTTAGAACGGGCGGAGGTGGCCGGCAAGGGCGCCAGCGACGAGCCGTGGTGGCGGTTGCTCTCAGGCCAGCAAGGGCGAGCATCTTCGGGGGTGATTTCGAGCGCGCAAGAAGCTAGGCAGGGCAGGAGCTCACTAGGAACGCGCTGGCACTACTGGCTCGAGCCGAGCGGCACGGGGAGCATGAGTTGGCCGGCCATGGCGGCGGCCAGAGCTCCGATCGGTGCCGACAGCGCACAGGCCCGAAGGCGAGCAGGAAGAGGAGGGAGGAGAGGCGGAGCTCACCGAGTGGCACAAGACAGGCCGTTGATGGGTTAGTAGCAGCAGAGGGCGGCGGAATCCACCGGAGAGATCGCGGTGGCTGGAGACGAGGATGTGGATGTTTCGGCAGCTACGGTGCGCCCCGGCTCCAGCTGAGGGCACCAGGCGAAGAGGAGGTGGCCGGCGGAGCCCGTGGACACAAACTGCGGGCGCAGAGACGCCGGTGGCCGCGGGTCCACAACGGGCATGGCGGCGGCAACACTTGGGGATGGGGAAGAGAGAGCGAGCGCGCGAGGGAGAGAGGGGGAAAAGTGGCAAGGGCATCCTGGGGGAGTGGATGGCCTCGGCCTTATCATTCCCTGAGCCCTGCGGTGGCAGGATTAAAACTTCAGAAATTCATAGAACATAATCCGTAACTCGGATGGAAAAGTTTTCTACATGAAAGTTGATCAGAAAAATCCAACGAATCCGAATATGCCCTCCATGTAGCTGTCACATGCCTACAACACTGCAAACATGGAACCTTCCCCTCCAGTTCATCTGTCTGACAGATGCCTAATACCGGGAAAATATTCCCAGATATTTTCCCGCTCCGTCTATAACGTGTAGCAATGCGTTAGATCACCCCAGCAAAGCTTATAGTCATGTCATGTTTTGTGATTGCTTTTGTTGCCATGTATTTATCAGTTTTTCCCCCTCTTCTTCTCCGGTAGATCCCGACACTGATGTGGCCCCAGAGGACTACCTCATCACCGACAACTCTTCTTTTCCGGCAAAGCTTCCAGACAAGAAAACCCCCTTGATCATGCCTATATCGCCTATTCTTTCTCTCTTATGCTTGCATTAGAATTGCTAAAGTTGTTGCTCCGACAGTACCTATTCTGTTGCATAGCCTGTTTTTGTAACTGCTATTGATACTTTATCTATTGTCCTAAAAGCATAGTATAGGTTGTTTGTGTTGGGGAACGTTGCATGGGAAACAAAAATTTTCCTACGCACACACAAGATCTATCCATGGTGATGAGCATCTACGAGAGGGAGAGTGAATCTACATACCCTTGTAGATCGCTAAGCGGAAGCGTTTTAAGAAACGCGGTTGATGTAGTCGAACGTCTCCGCGATCCAAATCGCAAGTCGTCCCTCGAACCGATCACGAACTAGTGCCGAACGGACGGCACCTCCGCGTTCAACACACGTACGGCTTGATGATGCCTTCACCTCCTCGATCCAGCGAGCGACGGTGAAGTAGTAGATGAGTTCCAGCAGCACGACGGCGTGGTGATGGTGGTGAGGAACAATCTCTGCAGGGCTTCGCCAAGCACTATGGAGATTATGACGGAGGAACTAGAGGGTTAGGGTTGCCGCACACGGCTTGGGGAAATCTTGATGTCTCTCGTGTGCTAGCCCTGCCCCTCTATTTATATGTTGAGCCTTGGGGTCTAAACTTGGAGTAAAAGCCTCCTCCAGGTCGGTTTTGCCCGCACAAGGTCGGTTTGGCCCGCAGGGAAAGAGTCCAACTCGGATCCCTGCAGTTCCGCGCACAAGCGGTAGTACCGCTTAAGATAAGCGGTAGTACCGCTTGACCAGCTTAAGCGGTAGTACCGCTTATATAGTAGCGGTAGTACCGCTTGACCAGCTTAAGCGGTAGTACCGCTGCTACAGTAGCGGTAGTACTGCCTTACCAGCTTAAGGCAGTAGCAAAACTTCCTTTTGCACTTTCCAATACCTCGTGGGCTTTATCCCTTTGGCCCATATAAAGTGTTGCTGCACCCGAACACTTCGGTAAACATCCGGAACCCCTTCCGGTGAACCCCGGAACTCTTCCGGAGATCAAAACACTATTATCACATATATCAATCTTTACCTCCGGACTATTCCGGAGATCCTCGTCATGTCCGGGATCTTATCCGGGACTCCGAACAACCTTCGGTCACCAACAAAATAACTCAACTATACTAATCGTCACCAAACGTTAAGTGTGTAGACCCTGCGGGTTCGAGAACTATGTAGACATGACCGAGACACCTCTACGATCAATAACCAATAGCGGGACCTGGATGCCCATATTGGCTCCTACATATTCTACGAAGATCTTTATCGGTCGAACCTCTATGTCAAGGATTCAGTTAATCCCATATACTGTTCCCTTTGTTCTTCGGTATGTTACTTGCCCGAGATTCGATCGTCGGTATCTCTATACCTAGTTCAATCTCGTTACCGGCAAGTCTCTTTACTCGTTCCGTAATACAAGATCTCGTGGCTAACACTTTAGTCACATTGCTTGCAAGGCTCATTGTGATGTTGTATTACCGAGTGGGCCCTGAGATACCTCTCCGTCACACAGAGTAACAAATCCCAGTCTTGATCCATGCCAACCCAACAGACACCCTCGGAGATACCTGTAGAGCACCTTTATAGTCACCCAGTTACGTTGTGACGTTTGATACACACAAGGTACTCCTCCGATGTCAGGGAGTTGCATGATCTCATGGTCATAGGAACAGATACTTGACATGCAGAAAACAATAGCAATAAACTGACACGATCATATGCTACGTTCGTAGTTTGGGTCTTGTCCATCACATCACTCTCCTAATGATGTGATCCCGTTATCAAATGACATCTCATGTCAATGGCTAGGAAACCTTAACCATCTTTGATCAACGAGCTAGTCAACTAGAGGCTTACTAGGGACACAGTGTTGTCTATGTACCCACACATGTATTTGAGTTTCCAATCAATACAATTATAGCATGGATAATAAACGATTATCATGAACAAGGAAATATAATAATAACCAATTTATTATTGCCTCTAGGGCATATTTCCAACAGTTTGGTGATCCATTTGTGGCCCCGCACCCTTGTCCTTGTTGCCATTCTTTACTACCGGTGACCCGATCAGTGTGATCGATGTACAGAGACCGAGCACCTCACCGCACACCCCTTTAGTTGTACGACTCTGTAGAGATACTATCGAGTGCCAAGGGTGATACCTCTTACCGAACTTCTGATGATAACTCTGTAGTGTAGCTGATCGGTTGTGGACCTCGAGGGTGATTCCTCTTCCACCACCTCCGACGATGCCTCTGTCGTGCAACCCCTCAAGAGTGAACCCATCGAGGGTGATTCCTCCAAGTTGACCTTGACGGATACATCGAGTGGGAGTCCATCGAGGGTGATTCCTCGGACTTTACCCCTTGATGATAAAACACACTGTTGCTTTACCTGTTGCCCCTTTTACTATTACTGTTACTGCGGGACTGAAGGGATAGGCGGTACCACCCCGGTAGAGGTGGACCTGAGTTCCCGACAGTCTCTAGGGAAGACGGGTTGAGCTGGAGGGTACCCGCGAGATAATTATGTGGCACGGCCGGGCATTCCGGGCCCTTGCCGTAAGTCCACGAGATAGGGCGACGGGACCACATATCGTGGATCGCTGATTGTCACCGCGAGCTCCCAAAACACTAATGGGTTAGGATATGTGATGTGAGTAGGCCTCTGGCCTTTTCGCACTAACCACCACGCGGGAATAGTATGGGCACTCGGCGTCGTATGTATCAGCCGAAGTTCTTCAGACGTCAGTAGCTGAGCGGCACGCGCCCGGGTGGACCGCGAGACTGGTTTGAAGGATCACAAGGACACTCTTAAGCGCACCCGTGAAGCGGGCTCATCTTCGGGATCGTCTTCCCAGAAGCACCATATCTGGATTCCTCACAGCATGTACCGTCCAGCTGCACCGGCTCCAAGGCCGTCCTATGTTGCACTGCGTCTGCCTCCTCCACCACCGAGGCAGCCAAGACCACAGGCTCCAATGCTTCAAGCTCCTGCTCCCTTTCCTGATAATGGACTCTGCTTCAAGTGTGGCCGTCCCGGTCACCATGCCACAGACTGCTCTCAGGATCAGAATCAACTTGCTCTTCCGTAAGCTGGCCATGGTAATGGCCGTGGTAACAATCAGCCTCGCTACAACAATGCCAGGCCTTCATATGGTCGTGGTTAGGCTTATCATGTCAACATGGCTGAAGCTCAAGATCAACCAGAGACTGTGATGGGTACTCTTCTCGTTAACTCAGTACCAGCTTCTATTTCATTTGAATCAGGAGCATCGCGTTCTTTCATATCAGAAAATTTTGCACGCATGCATGACGTTAAATGTGAAGAGCTACACCAATCGCTAATAGTTAACACCCCCGCGAGCCAATGTCGAACCTCCATGTTCAGCCCTGATGTCACCATTGAAATTGAAGGGTTGGAGTTCCATGCTTTTCCCATTGTTTTGAAGTCCTCCAAAGTTGACCTCATTCCGGGAATGGATTGGTTGAAGGCTCATACCGCTTTAATCAATTGTGCCACCAAAGTCGTCCAACTTCTGCACCCCTCGGATGAGCTGGTAAATTACCATGCTCATCTTGTTCAAAATGCCGAGGCTCAGATTTATGCACTGAATGCGTTGAACGCTTCTCCTCTTGAGGGGATCGAAAACGTTCCAGTCGTTCGCGACTTCCAAGATGTCTTTCCGGAAGAACTTCCAGGAGTACCCCCTGTTAGAGCTGTCGAGTTTGTCATCGACCTGAAACCAGGCACCACTCCTATTGCGAAGCGTCCCTACAAGATGCCTCCTGTCGGTGTAAAAACCGGCAGACCCCGGGGTAGGGGTTCCCGAGCTGTGGATCTCGGATCGGTGATAACAGAGACAAGGGAGACAATGTTTACCCAGGTTTGGGCCCTCTTGATGGACGTAAAACCCTACGTCCTGCTTCTGTTTATATTGATGGAGACGTATCAAATACAGAGTTGATCTACCTCGAGATCATAATGTGTGTCTAACTTCTAGGGCTAGGTGAGCGATATTGTGTTGATGTCCCCCTTACGGGCTAAACCCTATGGCTTATATACATGCTAGGGAGGGTATCTAGGGTTACAAAGTTGGTATGTTATGAGAGAGGCGGCAGGAGAGATCTTGGAGTATACGTCAAGTCTTCGGTAGAGACAGTCTTGATCATGCTTCCTGTGTACATCCTCCGGAGTCCATCTTGATCACGTACGAGAGCCCATCGGCCCAACCGAGGAGACGGGCCGGCTAGGTTAGCACCTCCTAATCCAGGACACCGTCAGTAGCCCCCGAACTGGTCTTCCATGCCGAGGACGACTTTCAGGAAACATCACCTCGGATCAGGAGTCCTTGGCTTGACAGACGAGTTCCCCTTCATACTTCGTTCATTACAGTAGGAAAAGGATGTCCGAGCTTCATCCGAGCTCACACCCTATCCTAAGAGGACAGATATCTTAGCCTCGAAGGCCTTTCATTCGGGTATGAACGGTTCAATCCGGCCTGACAACTTTGTCGAAGAGGCTTGCCCCACGACGGGCTGAGCAGTTACTGCCTTCCCCTCAAATTGTGGTTCGAGGCAGTCTTTTTACTGGCACGTCCCCTCGAGGCAGAGATCGTGCCCGCTTTCTTTGAGATATCATCAAGATTTTGTTTCCCCCCATATGCTTCAACGGCATTTTTGATGGCAACAGCGAATTTATCGGCGCAGCGAGGGGACTCTTGGCCTTAGAGTAGGCGTTGCCAAAGTCACTATGTGGTTAAAACCACATGGACGTAGTTATGTTTGGCTGATTCTTTTACAGATACTTGCCTGTGCAGGGGCTCGAAGCCACGTCGTTGCTTGGTTGAACTGTGCCAACATTTGGGTAAGTGTTCTGGCTCCTCGACGTCCCAGGGAATCTTTAGTGCAAAATTATGCACTCTGGGGACATAGTGCCCTCTCCAGAGAGGGCACGCGAGGAGCCTGCATCCCTATTTCGGGTGCGGGGGTACCTGGCCGAGGTTGATTTGTGCAGCCCGGGCGCGCTTCAAAGAGCGGGTGGCGCGTTTATCGCTGTGGGGTGCCTCCTCGGACGCTTGAGCCTCGGCTGCGAAAGCCGCGGTCTGTTCCTCTGTCCGGAGTGAACGTTCGGTGTTACCGTTGACTGTGATAATGCCATTAGGTCCCGGTATTTTGAGCTTGAGGTAGGCATAATGTGGGACTGCGTTGAAACGCGCGAAGGCTGTGCGCCCTAAGAGCGCATGGTATCCACTCCGGAAGGGTACGATATCGAAGATTAACTCCTCGCTTCTGAAGTTCTCGGGCGTGCCGAAGACTACCTCTAGGGTGACCATTCCGGTACAGTGGGCTTTGACACCTGGAATGACACCCTTAAAGGTGGTGGAGCTCGGCTTGATCCGAGATGAGTCAATGCCCATCTTCCGAACTGTGTCCTCGTAGATGAGGTTGAGGCTGCTTCCACCATCCATCAGGACGCATGTTAGATGATAAGCATCAACAATAGGGTCCAGGACAAGTGCTGCTGATCCCCCATGCCTGATGCTGGTCGGATGATCGTGCTTGTCAAACGTGATCGGGTAAGCCGACCATGGGTTATACTTTGGGGCGACGGGCTCCAGCGCGTATACATCCCGAAGCACACGTTTCCTCTCCCTTTTAGGGATGTGGGTGATGTAGATCATATTGACCTCTGTTACCTCATCAGGAAATTTCTTTTGGCCTCCATTATTGGGCCGCCGAGGTTCATCCTCGTCATCACTGCGGTGTTGGGTTTTACTCTGACCTTCTGCCGCTATCTTGCCGGCTTGTTTAAAGACCCAGGAATTCCTGTTAGTGTGGGTTGCTGGTTTTTCCTGAGTGCCGTGAATTCCACATGGGCGGTCCAGGAGCCTATCAAGCTGGCTAGGTCCATCTTTGTTCCCTTTAAAGGGTTTTCTTTTCTGCCCGGATTTAGGTCCGGTGAACCCTGCGTTGACCGCAGCGTCTTCAGTGTCACTTCCGCCATTTTTATACCTACGCTTATTTTTGTTGCGCTTGGGTTTTCCATTGGCTTCGCGAGTTTCCGAGGTGCCTGCCTCGCCATTGTGAGTACTACGGGCGAGCCAGCTATCTTCTCCCGCACAAAAGCGAGTCATGAGTGAGGTTAGGGCCGCCATAGTCCTTGGTTTATCCTGGCCGAGTTAACGAGCCAACCATTCATCTCGGATATTGTTTTTAAACACGGCGATGGCCTCGGCTTCGGAGCAGTCTATGATTTGGTTCTTCTTGGTGAGGAACCTGTTCCAAAATTTCCGGGCTGATTCACTTGGCTGCTGGATGACACGGCTGAGGTCATCAGCGTCCGGAGGTCGGACATAAGTGCCCTGGAAGTTTGCTCGACAAGCGTCTTCTAGGGCCTCCCAGTTGCCGATAGAGTGAGGAGGAAGGCTGTTAAGCCAATGCCTCGCCGGCCCCTTTAGCTTGAGCGGCAAATATTTAATGGCGTGGAGGTCATCTCCGTTGGCCATGTGTATGTGTAGGAGGAAATCCTCGATCCAAACTGCTGGGTCCGTGGTGCCATCGTATGACTCTATATTGATGGGCTTAAATCCTTCCGGGAATTGATGTTTCATCACCCTGTCTGTGAAGCAGATTGGGTGAGACGGTCCTCGGGACCGAGGAGCATCACGTCGGAGGTCGGGAGAAAGCCGTGAGTAGGCTTAATCTCGGGCACGACCATTCTTGTCCATCCAGGCATCATAGCCGTCGAGCCGAGCGGGCGCGCGTCCCCTTGATCCATAGATGGACTGAGTGGGAGCCCTGTTTTCCTCAATGCGACGTCTAGCGTCATGAGGATCAAGGTAATCCACGGGATCCTTGACATAACGGCGTGGAGGTGGCCGTTCACCGAGGTCTTCTCGTCTTGGCCTGTCCCGGCCTCTGGGGGGCCGGTCGAGCTCGTCAGCGAGCTCCTCGTCAAACTCCGGCAAGACACGCCTACGTGGGTATGATTTCGGCACACTATGGCGCCGGTTCTCCATGTCTTGCTCGGCGGAGAGCACTTCGATCCACTTTTCATTTAGTGCATCGGTATTGGCCTCCAGCTGCTGCTGCTTGTGCTTTATGCTCCGGGCCGTCGTAACGAGGCGTCGCCGGAAGCGCTCTTGTTCAAAAGGGTCTTCGGGGACGATGTAGTCCTCGGTACCGAGGCTCTTGTCCTCCTCGGATTATGACATGTAGTTGTTGTCGGCCCCCTTGAAGAGGTCATCAGGATCTGAGTCCCTAAGAAGTCGGTCCGGAGTGTCGTTCCTTACTGGGGAGGCTTGAACGTCCTCTTCATGGTTACCGGCATCGCCGTCCTCTGCATCGTGGTTATTGGCTGTCGCGTCATTACCACTGGGTTTCCCATTATTGCCCCTTCGGCGCCTTCGCCGACGTCTTTTAGAGGATTTGGGGGTGTCCACCATGTAAACATCGTAGGTGGACGTGGCGGTCCACCTGCCCGCGTTTACCGGGGGCAAGGTGTTCTCGATGGGGCCATCAGTATCTTCCTCCATGTTTGAGGCCTCGCCATAGTCCAACACGTCGGTTAAATCATCGATCATGGCGACTAGGTGGGCGGTGGGTGGGATGTAAATTTCCCTATCGTTTGCTTTAAGTCTGATCTGATTGTAAACCGAAGTCTTGCCGTCTGAGATGGACATACTCCGAATGCGGTCAAGCATCTCATCGAGGTGAGATAACTCTTCGGGATTCATTGATGCGCCATAGGCAGGGCTGACTCGAAGTACGCCCGGCATGTAACCGGATGTGTTTTCGGCGCGAAGGGAATCTAAACATAATTCCGGGTTCTGCGCCGAAATCTGTTCTAGCACCAGCGTAATTTCGGGAGTGGGAGCCGGATCTATCTCCGGACTGGCGATCGGGGAGAAACTGGCCGGAGTGGTGGCGTCAGGGGTCTCAAGAGGTGCCGTGACGGAGTTTGGTTCTGGAGTCGAGCCTCCAGAACCAGCCGAGCTCTCGATCCGGCCAGGAGTCCATCCCGATAGGATGAGTTCACCACGGGAATCCACAGTGTACTCGGGGCCACCGAAGGTCACGATCCGACCAGGGGCGTAGTTCTCGACAGAGGTCAGGTGACCCGTCGAGTCGGGGCAAAATACCATGCTGCCGAAGACAAAAAGCTGGCCGGGGGTATAGACGTCCCCGTGGCCGTTGGCGCAGTTGATCTGCAGGTGAGCCATCGATCCTTTTGGTGATCACGCAGCGGAACTCTCAATGAAAGCACCAGTGTCGGTGTAAAAACCGGCAGACCTCGGGGTAGGGGGTCCCGAGCTGTGGATCTCGGACCGGTGATAACAGAGACAAGGGAGACGATGTTTACCCAGGTTTGGGCCCTCTTGATGGAGGTAAAACCCTACGTCCTGCTTTTGTTTATATTGATGGAGACGTATCAAATACAGAGTTGGTCTACCTCGAGATCGTAATGTGTGTCTAACTTCTAGGGCTAGGTGAGCGATATTGTGTTGATGTCCCCCTTACGGGCTAAACCCTATGGCTTATATACATGCCAGGGAGGGTATCTATTGTTACAAAATCGGTATGTTATGAGGGAGGCAGCAGGAGAGATCTTGGAGTATACGTCAAGTCTTCGGTAGAGACAGTCTTGATCACGCTTCCTGTGTACAGCCTTCGGAGTCCATCTTGATCACGTATGAGAGCCCATCGGCCCAACCGAGGAGACGGGCGGGCTAGGTTAGCTCCCCCTAATCCAGGACACCGTCACCTCCGCATGAACTTCTTGAGCTTAAGGAGGAAATCGATAAATCACTATGTAAGGGTTTTATCCGTCCAAGCTCTTCTGCCTGGGGAGCACCTTCTCTCTTTGTCAAGAAGAAAGATGGTATGAACCAATTGGTCCAAGATTACTGGCCTATCAACCAGGCAACCATTCAGAACAAGTACTCACTCCCTCGGATCAATGATCTGTATGATCAGCTTGCTGGATCCTCGGTATTCTCTAAACTCGACTTGAGGTTGGGTTATCATCAGATCCGCGTCCGCGAAGAGGATATTCCCAAGACTGCCTTTGTTACTTGTTATGGCTCATATGAGTACACTGTCATGTCTTTCGGCTTCACTAATGCTCCAGCAACGTTCTCCCACCTGATGAATTATATCTTCATGGATTACCTCAACAAATTCGTCATGGTTTATCTGGATGATATTCTGGTATATTCCAAGAATAAGGAAGAACATGCTGAACATCTTCGTCTGGTTCTGGAAAAGCTTCGAGAGCATTAGCTATATGCCAAGTATTCCAAGTGTGAATTCTGGTTATCTGAAGTAACCTACCTTGGTCTTGTAACTTCCAAGGATGGCATTGCTGTCAACCCAGAGCGAGTTCAGGCTATTCTTGACTGGACTCCCCCGAAGAATGTCAAGCAAGTCAGAAGTTTTCTTGGACTCGCAAGCTATTGCCGTCGATTTGTCGAGAACTTCTCTAAGATTGCCAAGCCCCTGACTAATCTGCTTCACAAAGGCGTTAAGTTTGAATGGACAGATAAATGTCAGGAAAGTTTCCAAACTCTCAAGGACAAGCTGACTTCTGCACCAGTGCTTGCTCCTCCGGATTCTCGCAAGGACTTCGTGATTTATTGCAACGCCTCTCGTCAAGGACTAGGCTGTGTCCTGATGCAAGAACGAAGTGTGATTGCATATGCCTCCCGACAGTTGCGTCCTCATGAAGAGAACTACCCAGTGCATGATCTTGAACTTGCTGTAGTGATATATGCATTGAAGTTGTGGCGACATTACCTCCTTGGTAATCGATGTGAAATATACACTGGTCACCAAAGTCTGAAGTATTTGTTTACTCAGCCCGATCTCAATCTCCACCAACAACGATGGTTGGAAACGATTACGGACTATGACTACGGTATTTCCTATACCCCTGGCAAAGCTAATGTGATGGCCGATGCCTTGAGCCGCAAGTCCTATTGTAACAACCTCATGGTTCAGCGAGCTCAACCCCATCTTTATGAAGAACTGCGCAAGCTGAACCTCCACATCATTCCACATGGTTCTCTTAATACTCTTCTTTTACTGCCAGATCTTGAGAAAGCTGTTAAGTCTGTGCAAGCAAAAGATGCTGAAGTTGATCAGATGAAAAGAGATCTTGACCTTGAAAAGTCCAGAGATTTCTTGCTTGCTGAAGATGGAACTTTGTACTTCAGAGATCTCATTGTAGTACCTCGGTTCGAACTTATGACCGACAAAGTTATGAAGGAGGCACATGATACACCACTGTCTATTCATCCGGGTAGCACCAAGATGTATCGTGATCTCCGTCAAAGGTACTGGTGGTCTAAAATGAAGCAGGACATTGCTCGATATGTTGCTGAATGTGACGTTTGCCGTCGCGTCAAGGCAGAACATCAGAAGGCTGCTGGAATTCTGCAACCGCTCCCTATCCCTGAGTGGAAATGGGACAAGGTGCAAATGGATCTTATCACTGGCCTTCCCAGGTCACAAAAAGGTCATGATGCTATTCTAGTCGTCATTGACCAACTCTCCAAAGTTGCACACTTTCTACCAGTCAAGGAGACGATCACTGCTAGTCAGTTAGCAAAGTTATATATCTCCAGAATTGTATCACTCCATGGTATTCCGAAGGAGATCAGTTCAGACCGTGGCAGCCTTTTCACCTCTAAATTCTGGCCAAGTTTCCAAGAAGCTATGGGAACTCATATAACCTGGAGCTCTGCTTATCACCCCCAGTCACAAGGCCAAGTTGAATGAGTGAATCAAGTGCTTGAAGATATGGTGCGTGCTTGTGTCATCTCATTTGGCAAGAAGTGGGAGAAATCTCTCCCGTATGCTGAATTTTCATACAACAACAGCTATCAAGCTAGCTTGAAAATGGCACCCTTCGAGGTACTATATGGACATAAGTGTCGGACCCCTCTGAATTGGTCAGAAACTGGGGAACGGCCGCTTATTAGTCCGGATATAATCCAACACGCTGAAGAGCAAGTCTGTATTGTCCGGGAAAGTATCAAGGCGGCCCACTCTCGCCAGAAGAGTAATTATGATCGTAAACACTGGGGATCGATCAATCAACCTAGTGAGCAAGCTTATCTGCGTGTCCCTCCTATGAAGGGTACTCATCGCTTTGGAATCAAGGGCAAGTTAGTGTCGGGGCCGGGTTTCCGGGACATGATATCCCAAAAATTAACCCCTTGTGTCGTCACCAGCCCAGGATCGCTGTTACTGGTGGACACGTCCTTGTTACAGATTACCAAGCAATTACAAGAATTGGATACAAGACCATAAAGGTCTAATGATACAACAATGATTTCTAGTGAGGGTGACGGAAGCAACTCGTGGTTCTCCAACGTCGATGGGGCTCCATTTCCACAGGAACGGCTGACCAGGATAATTCCTATCCCGCGTGGCTGCTATCCTAGGCTCCACATGGACGTCGTTGTAGTACTCCTCGTTGAAATCCTGACCTGGCCATTTAAATAGCCAGGGACAAGCATGTGAGTACGTTGGAATGTACTCGCAAAAATAATGAACAAAGATATACCGAATGCATATGATCGTGATGGGTTAAATGAGATGCATATGTTGACTGAAATTAAATTATGGCATGATAAATATTAGCATGTGCAGAAGTATGAGTAAATAAAATGTTAGTGACAAACCAAGAAAGTTAAAAGTGGATAATCGGGCGAGACAGGACCGCCCGAGAATCCAAAAGAAAATATAAAGTGGAGAATCGGGCGAGACAAGACCGCCCGAGTATCCAAGAGAAATGCCAAATGGGTGTCTAAAAGAGAATCGGGCGAGACATGACCGCCCGAGAGCTCAAGCGACGCCACGAGAGGTCTTGAAAAGAAATGCCAAACGGGTGTGTAAAAGAGAATCGGGCGAGACAGGACCGCCCGAGAGCTCAAGTGACGCCACGAGAGGTCTTGAAAAGAAATGCCAAACGGGTGTCTAAACGAGAATCGGGCGAGACAGGACTGCCCGAGAACTCAAGCGACGCCACGAGAGGTCTTGAAAAGAAATAAAATCGAGTGTCCAGGGTAGTCCAGCCAGCCCCTGAGACACTCAGGAAATAGAATAAGAGAAACGGGTTAGTCCACAATAATAACAATAATATTCATGACAAACATAATATTCATGATAGCATCAATGGCGACAATAATTATCCTGCAAAATAAATCATGCTCAATTTTAATTATTTCCTCCGGAGACCGACACTAAGACCGACACTTGACCAACCCAGACTGTAGTCCTTGACCGCAGACACGGCTATTCGAATAGGTATAACTCTGCAGAGGGTGTACTCTTTACCCACAAGTAAAGGATTTCTTTAGCCAGCACCGAGACGCTGACTAATTCCCATTATGGTCATTGGGTTGAAAACACACCTAACCAGCACAAACCAGATTAACTTTCCGGATGCCAGGAATCACCCAAAGCACCGTTCAAGAAAAACTCTAAGTCGGGGAGACTACAATCTCGAATAGCATGGGATCGCAATCTCATATATAACGTGCGCAAAGATCAGGCGCGCTACCCCTCTCGGCTTCAATCGAATACACCCATGCCCCCTGACCAAGTGACATGCCTACCAGTGGCCTCTGGTATCTTTCACTATGGCCTCTCTGTACGGTGTGTGCGGAAAAGGGGTTAACAACTTACTGGACCATACCCTACCTGCGGCAGGGACATGTGGTAGCATGGATCAAGTTTGGGGGTTACCAGAACAAGAGTCGATCTACGGTCGACTTAGGAGGCTTATGTATTCCTGCAGTGGTTAGCACACTAAAGTGTTCTTTCAACAGTAACACCAAAAACACGGCCACAGCCCTTGCATGTCCCAACATGCATAACCAACAAGGCATGATCACGCTCCAACGTGATCACCCTTCTGCCGGTAACAGTATTTCTCTTATACTTGCTCCTGCAAGTTAGTCATAACAAGCACACGATGCACGGTACGAGGAAACATGCCAACACTACATGCATGAAAATTTTATCTGAATTCAATATATGCATGATTCAATTATTTCTTGCAAACATTTACCCATGCAATCACCATATCAAGTGTTCAAGATGCTTGCCTTGCTCATGCAGAAATATTGGGTGCATTCCATAACTTTGAAAATTTTATCTTCCCTCCATTTCCTATTTTCAAAAATATTGAAATTACCACATAAAGCAAAAATAGTACTAAAAAGTTGCTTGGAAAATTTTGGAATAAATACTAAAATAAACTAGATGAAATATAAGGAATTTCAGAAAAAGAATCAATTTATTTGGAGTTCATATGATTTTCCTAGGAATTTTCTAAGCTGAGATAATTAAGGAAATGGACTATTTAAAAGATCCAGTAGAGACAAAGCTTAGGAAAAAATGTTCACCATAGCTAGAATAATAGAGCATGAATTTAGAAGTATTTAGAAATTTGAATCATCAGATTTGGTGTAGAAATGACTACTGTGGAAATATTTGAAATCTTCTGGAAATGAAAAAGGAAAAAGGCAGAAGTGCGCCTGAGCGCGATTCAGTCGTCTGGCGTCACTGGGCCGAGCCCAGTCGTTCGGCCGCGCGGTATGACTGTCAACGTCGGAGGCGCAGTCGCGGAAATACGTCTTCCAATGAGGGAGACGTACTTTAAGGAAAATACGCCTCCACTTACAGACGCGTGTCCCGACCTCCAGTCACTGACGGTGGGCCCCGCCTGGCCCACCGGTCAGGTTTGACTGGTCGTCATCTTCATTTCTCCCGCGGCAGAACAGGGGCACCTCGCCAGCGGCGATTTCCAGCGAATGGCGGCACTCCTGTGAAAACTGAGCACACACTCGTGATCAGGGGCTCATGGCGAACCTCCTGACATAGGACACGATCAACGGGAAGCTCGGGGTCGTCGGCGGTGAGCTCGCCCGAAAGGTTCCGGTGGAGGTGATTAGGGGCTTTCGCCCGTGGTCGAGCTCGAGCAAAATTGGGAGGCGGGATGGATTCGTGGGTGCTCCAGATGGCTAGGGGTGAAGAAATCGAGGAGAGGGAGGGCCAGATGGCGTCGGAATCATCCGGACAGCAGCGGCGGCCGAGGTTGTCGGAGACCATGAGGATGGCCATTTCAGCTCGATTGGCTGCTCGGGGTGGTTCCTAGAGGGGTTAGGGGAGGTGCCGACGACGAGAGGGAGATCGAGGCAGCTTATATAGCACGGGGTAGCCGTGTCCGTGGCTTCCAGAGGAAGGCGTGACGGCGGGCGGCCATTCATGGCGCCGCCGAGGTGGTTGTGGGCGGTGGTGATGGTCAGCGAGGCCGGTGAGGACGGCGGCCATTCGAATTTATACCAGAGGTGCGCTGGCTGGGTTGGGTGGCTCGGGCAGTGCCATGCCCGAGTTAAAGACGGCGACGGCGACTCGGGACGGTGGTTGGCCGGCGCTAGCGGCCAAGGGCAGGCGTCGACAGGTGCGGGAGCTTGCTCACGAAGCTATTGAAGGAGGAAAACATGCGGGGGAGGCAGAAGGGCGGCGACAGGGCTCGGGCACCGACGGTGCTACGCGGGAGCTATGGCCATGCCCAGAGGACGCACACTAGGTGCTCGATCAAATGCCAGCCCCACCTAGGTTTCCCCAAGTGAGCCTAATTTGGTCAGGGTGGTGCTCCTGGGTATGAGAGGGGTGAGGGACATGCTGGTTTGGCCAAATGACCAAGTGTGCAGTGCATGTCTAAAACTTTGCCAAATTCTGCCATGCACAACACCTGTTTGACAGAATGCTAGGGCTAGCTAGGAAACTTTGTTGGGTGTGAAATTTGGCAGGATGGTGTCTCCTTAGATGATAAAGATGATGGTGGAGTTGTTTTGTGAAAAGGAGAAACTAGCGAGTGCAAGTTTGGAAGAATTTATGTTCTGGACAGAAACTTGGGGGTTTATTTGGTGAACTAAAAAGAGATAATTGGAGCTGGTCTTCTGGACTTAAGTGTTTGGTTGGAAGGACTATAAAGTGGAATAATTACAGAATTTTTGGAGCAAGGAAAAATTGGGTTGTAGTTGAAACTCAAAAATAGAACTGAATTGAAAAGAGGATGTTTCACTCAAAATTTTCAAAAGGTCAGGTCAGGTTTTTGCATAAAAGTGATCTATAGGCATCACATGACCTCTCATAATTTTTGTAGAATTTTAAAATAATTATTTAAAATAGTTGTAGTGCAACATAGGCATTTAAAATATTGAAAATGCCTTTAAAAGAATTATCTTGGGCAAAATTTTATTATGAAAATAATCCCTACTGTTATTTAAAATATAAACGAATTGATTTAAGAAAAAGCCCATAATATTATTCCCAAAATTTCTAAATGGAGGGAAGGATTTTTGAAAACAGAAAATAGAAAATACTCTAAAATTAATAAAAGACCTAATATAAACCAAAATTTTATTTCTGGCCAAATTTTATTTAATAAAAATATGGTTAAATTTTTTTTTGGGGTGTTACAGTTAGCTCCTCGCTAGATTGGCCCCTTCCGCATTCTCGCCAAACATGGACATGTGGCAAATAAATTGGAGTTGCCGCCGCAATTCTCTCACCTCCACGACGTCTTTCATGTGTCGCAACTTCGCCGTTGCTTCAAGGATCCACACCGAGCAGTGGATCATGAATTGCTCGAATTGCAAGATGACATATCTTATAAAGAGCATCCGATCCGCATTCTCGATCAAGCTGAATGTCGGACTCGTCAGAAGACAACGAAGTTCCTTAAAGTTAAGTGGTCAAATCATACTGAAGATGAAGCCACTTGGGAACGCGAGGATCGTCTTCGCGAAGAATACCCCGATCTTTTCCCTTCTACCTCATGAATTCTCGGGACAAGAATTTCTTCTAGAGGAGGAGAATTGTAACACCCCTCTGTAATGAGCAATAGTGATCCATAATGATTATGCTAAGCCACTGTGATTTGCAATGCTTGATCAAAGTGGATTCATATCTCATTTCAAATTCCACCACTGAATTCAAATCAAATCATAAGTGAAATTTGAAGTTGCTCAAAAATTGCTGCAAAAATGTTCATCATTTAGCAAATATTCCCTAACTAATATTTGTTAAGGAAAACAACATCACATCTAAGCTATGATGGACAGTAGCAATTAAAACAGTGCAAAAACAGCAATTTAAATGCCATTTCATTTATGGAAAATTCAAATGAATTCAAATGGCCTCCAAAAATTTTGTGGCAGTGCAGAATAATGCAATGTAATTTTGTGGACAAGTTTCACAATTTACAAAATGCATTTGGCAGTTCAACTTTTTTACAAATCTTTCTGTAAAAAGAAAAATAGAAAGAAAAACAGAAAAGGCCCTACTCTACTGTGAGCTGGGCCTAAGTGCACAGTGCACTGGCCCAGCCCACCGTGCTCTCTCTCTCTCCTACCTCCCGCCTCTCTCCTCCCTATGTCGAACTGGCCGTGGCCGCACGCGCGCTCGCCGGCCAGCGGGCGACACGGCAATGCCACAGTGGCCGCGGAGGGGATAAGGCCGACGCTCTCGGCCGCGTCGACATCCCTATCCACTTCTCCGCTCTCTCCCTCGCTCGCTCGCCTCTCTCTCTCTCTCGCAACCGAGCGCAGCCGCCGCCGCCCGTCGTCGATCCCATGGCCACCGTTGTCGCTGGGCCACGCCACCGTGTCCATCGTCCTCGCCGTCGTCCACTACGTCATCCCCGTCCATGCTCGCAAGCCGGGGAGCACCACATCGCCGCCCCGCCTCGTCTTCTTACTCCTCGGTCGCCGTTGCTGTCGCCGTCGATTCGCCGCCGTCTTCAGCTCCTAAGCTTCCAACGGCCACCGTGAGCCACACGGTGAGCATCCCCACAGGATCCCTCTCTCCCCTAACCTTCTCCGCCCCGCCGCTCGTCGTGCTGCTGCCGTGCCCGTAACGCCGCCGTCGAGCTCGTCGCCGTGGCCACAGCCACTGCCACGCTCGCCCGAGCTCACCATCGAGCTCCTAGGGTTCCCAGGAGCCCAACGCGTGCTCGCACGCCTCTCCCCGTGTCCCGTAGCGGCTTAGCAGAGCTCGCCCGTATGCGTCGCCGCCTTCCGTCGCTGTTCCGGCCAAGTACGGCCACCCCAAACCGCTCCACCGCCGTAGAACGACACGCCGTCGAGTGTACGTACCAACGCGCCAAACCGCGCGTCAAATGGCGCTCTGTAGCGCAATTCCGGCAAGGCCCGAGGCCCTCCGCCATATTTTAGCATTGCTGGCGACGAGCCGCCGGCCGCCGCCGACGTGGCACACCTGGGGCCACCCCTGGGTCACTGCCAGTGGGCCCCCTGGCCCCAGTTGACCACGCTGACCGTGGTCAACGTGCTGACTGGGCACGCTGTGCCACTGACATGTGGGTCCCCGCGTTTAAATTAAACTAATTTAGATTTAAAATTAATCTAATAGTTAATTAGACACTGACAAATGGGGCCCACTAGCTAATTAACACCTAACTAGTTATTTTAATCTCTGATTTTCCACTGTGTCACTGACATGAGGGACCCAGTTGTCAAGTTTGACCTGGACCGGCTAGGTTGACTTGCTGACATCACCCTGACATCATGCTGACGCAATAAAACCTTTTTTGTTATTTTCAAATTTAAATTAAATCCAGGAATTTTAGAAAATAGTTTAAAACTTTGAAAAAACGTAGAAAATAAACCGTAGCTCGGATCGAAAAGTTTTCTACATGAAAGTTGATCTGAAAAACGAGACGAACCCGAATACGCCCTCCGTTTACCTGTCACATGCCCACAAACATGCAAACATGGAACCTTCCCCTCCAATTCATCTGTCAGACGGATGCCCGAAGCCGGGAAAATATCCCCAGATGTTTTCCCGCTTCGTCTGCAACGTGTAGCATTGCATTAGGTCATCACCAGCACTGCATAATGCCATGCCATGCATCTGTGTTGCATTTGTTTGCTATTATTTATTGTTTCTTCCCCCTCTTCTTATCTGGTAGACCCCGAGACCGACGTAGCTCCGGAGTACGACTACATCGTCGACGACCCCTCTTTCCCCGCAGAGCTTCCAGGCAAGCAAACCCCCTTGAACATGCCTATATCACCTATTCTTTCTCCCTCATGCTTGCATTAGAATTGCTACAGTTGTTGTTCCGAAATACCTATTTTGATGCATAGCCTGTCTTTTGTAAACTGATATTGATACCTTACCTGCTATCCTAAATGCTTAGTATAGGTTCGTTAGTGAACCATCTGTGGCCCCCATCCTTGTCCTAATGCCCCGCTTTGTTACCAGTGCCCCGATCTAGGTGATCGATGGGCCGAGACCAGCACATCACCGCACACCCCCTAAGTTGTATGACCCTGCAGAGCTACCATCGAGTGCCGAGGGTGATACCTCCTACCTCACTCTTGATGTTGCCTCTGTAGTATTGCTAGTCGGTTGTGGGTTACCGAGGGTGATTCCGCTTTCACTACCTCCGATGATGCCTCTGTCGTGCAACCCCTCAAGTGTGAACCCATCGAGGGTGATTCCTCTGGGTTCACCTTGATGGATACATCGAGTGAGAATCCAACGAGGGTGATTCCTCGGATTCCTCCTTGATGTTTTGGACACACAGATACCATGCACTTATTTCAGTTACTGATTAAAGTTGGGTTGGCCTCGAGGGGTACCCGCGAGTGATGTGGAGTCGGGTTGACCGTGAGGGTACCCGCGAGATATTACGTGGCATGGCCGGGCATTCCTAGCCCTTGTCGTAGGTCCACGAGACGGGGCGACGGGGTCACATGATCGTGAGTCTCTGCTCGTTTCCGCGAGCTCCCAACACACTAATGGGTTAGGATATGTGATCTGAGTAGGCCTTTCGCCTTATCGCACTAACCACCACGCGGGAATAGTATGGGCACTCGGCATCGTATGTATCAGCCGAAGTTCTTCAGATGTCAGCAATTGAGCGGCGTGCACCGGGTTGGACTGGGAACGCCCGCGCTTGTATTAAGGGGGCTAGGTCTGCTCTCGGCCGCCCATGCAACATGCAGGAGTGCAAAGGGCGATCGACCCAAGACCCCTGAGCACTTAGGTTGTAGACCGGCGTGCTGACCTCTCTGGAGAGCCTAGGTAGCGCTACGACGTGTCGATCAGTCGAGGCCGGTCATGACCCGAGTAAGTGTGTCCGGCCAGAGTTAATAGAGCGTGTTGGGTAACAGTAGTGCACCCCTGCTGGGAAGTATATCTATTCGAATAGCCATGTCCACGGTAACAGGACGCTCGGAAAATATCCCGATCTTCTACAACTATAAATGGTTACTTGTGATGCTATAATATGTGGCTCCGGGATCGCTTTCTCGCAGGGAGTCGAGGAAGGATCTCTGGGCGTTGTTGCTACTTGTTGCTACTACTTTATTTTATGTACTAATCTGCACTCTTCTAATGCTACAAGACGCTGAAGATGCTAGTCTTCGATAGGCTAGGCCTTCCCTCTATTCTGGCATTTCTGTAGTCCAGTCCACTGATACAGCCCTTCTTTGATACCAATGCATCAGTAGAATAGTTCTGATGTAAGTCTTGCGAGTACTTTGGATGAGTACTCACGGTTGCTTTGCTTCCCCTTTTTCCCCATACCCGATTGCTTCGACCAGATGATGGAGCCCCGGAGCCAGCTACCCCAGTCGACAATTACTACTACCCCTCCGGTGGAGAGTACTACTACGTGGAGTCCACTGATGACCAGGAGTAGATAGGAGGCACCCAGGCAGGAGGCCTGTGCCTTTTCGATCTTTTGTCGTTGTTTTGCTCAGCCGTCTTAAGGCATCTTGTTTAACTATTATGTCTGTACTCAGATATCTGCTGCTTCCGCTGATGCTTGTATAACTCAAGCTTATGTATTCGAGCCCTCGAGGCCCATGGCTTGTAATATAAAGCTTGTATGACTTTTATTTGTGTTTAGAGTCGTGTTGTGATATCTTCCCGTGAGTCCTTAGGCTTGATAGTGTGCATTTGCGTGTATGATTAGTGCACGATTAAGTCGGGGGCGTCACAAAAATCTTCTTATTGTCGATGTCCTTCTTTTCTTCAGCAACAGAGTGCTTGTTCTACTTGGAAAGTTGGTCTTGCGCAGTTGGTGTTTTTTTCCTTCTGTTATCCTCTTTTAAACCAGTGTGTGTTTGCTCAAGTTGCTGTGCTATGAAGTTGTTCCTGTTGCTGTTGATGTTTTCTTCATATTGGTGAGTTTCCTGGTGTTCAATGTTTTCTTCTAGGGGTTGTCGATCTGGTTCTATTGGTGGATTATCGCGCTCGTGTTCCCTCTGTAAATCAGCTTCTGTTTGCCCATGTTGTTGTGAGTCAATTTCTTCAATCACTTCCTGGTTACTTACATGAATAAGTTCTTGTTCTTCAGTGCATGTGTCAGTAATATCAATAAATATCAATAACTTCTTGGTCTTGACTGCTTGTTCCAATAGTTTTTCCTTGGGCTCGAGAGTTGGAGGTAACTCTTCTTCTAGTACGTCACATTTTTTCCGTTACATTTCTGTGTCTCTGATGTCGACTTTATGCCTCAGCATATCTGTTAAAATCAAGCAAAAAAACTCATTATTAACTAGTAGGCTGAAAAATTATGAGGCTTGGTTACTAAAAATTACTTAAGCAAAGTATTACTTACTTGTCTTTAGAAAGACGAACCTGTGGTATTGTTGATTAATGATAGTACGGTATTGTCTCTGTGTTGGTTGATTAGTTGATATAGAATTTTTTTTCCTCAACTCTGGGACATGTTCTTCCGGTAAGAGCACAGTTGTTCCATCTTGGAGTGGTGCTTCACGTTCATGTACATATAGAATGCGCAGTCCATTCTGCATGTAGAAGAAAGATTGGTTAGTATTGCTGGCCTGTGTCATGAAAATACCTTATATTTTATATAAGACGTTGGGGCAGTTTGGGTAAAACTGCCCTAACGTCCTGTATTTAGGAATGGAAGTACTAAATGTTGCAGGAAAAAAGAGAGGAAGCTTGGTAGTGTTTACGTGTCTTCTCCCTGAAGCGGCACCTGCATTTTGACCTAGATTGACATTTAACATGTTCGTTCTCATGAAAAGCTTATCTTTGCAATGTATATTTTGAAAATATTTTAGTTTAGACAGTTTACACGGAAAGACATTGAAAGAATGTGTTCTATGGTAGTTACATGAACTTACCCTGCTTTCTTTGTCCATGGCCTGCATACAGCGTTGTACAGGTCTTTGATGGCTCTGCTCACGGGATCACTATCTTTGCTCCCATTCTCCTTTGTGCCTGGAGAGGATTTTAAATTTAATGTAAATAATTTCAAGTGGCAAGATAGTACTTAAGTTTATTTTGTGCTGGCTCTTTTGTTGTTATGTTTTAATTTACAGATTGTGAGATAGTACTTAAGTTTCTTTTGTATTGCCTGTTTTGCTGCTAGAAGATACACCTTGTCCTTTGTCGTTCCTTTCTTGTTCTTTTTCCGCTTGTGCTTGCATATGATTGTAGGGGAACGCAGCAGAAAACAAAAAAATTCCGACCTACGCACCAGCCCAGGACCACTATGGAGACTGCATACAAGGTTTGATCTTTTCGTTACCGACTCGTAGCGCAGCGGAAGTAGAGTCGATGACGATCGGCGGTGCAGATCCCCGCAGCTAGGATTTTACAACCTCCCAACCGCGAGGATGTTCTCCCTTGTTTGCCCCTCGGACAGCCCAACGGGAGGCAGTCGGACAATCCCTCAGACGGTGTCACGGACAGCCCTTCGGGAGGACGCTCGAAACTCGGACGGTCACTCGGACAGCCCTTCGGGAGGACACTCGAAACTCGGACGGTCACTCGGACAGCCCTTCGGGAGGCAGTCTCGAATAGCCCCTCAGGCAAAAAGATCAAACCTATGACCTCTCTACGGGGTTGCACACATATGGTGTCATCTATCCGGCAGGGCTTCGCCGTCTAGAACTAGTTCCCACCGGAACCCAGACAGCCTTCCGGCCCTACGAAACTATTTCGCGGGGAGGGAGAGAAGAAGCCAGATCATTGCAATGGCATGTGTACGTGAGAAAGAGTGAGTCTTTAGGCAGCCCCCTCCACCCCTATTTATAGGCCAAGCCCAAGGGTGGCTTCTCCAAGAAGCCAAGGGGAAAAATACCAAATGGCCCTCAAGGGGCTTCTCCAAGAAGCCACCCAAAAAGCACTTTCACTATTCATGGAAACATTTTTCTACGACCGTTAAATCCGAAAATATTTCTGTGGGTCTTAGAATAATTCCAGTACCCACTAAAATGATTTTGGACGCGTTCCGAAACAATTTCGGATTAGTGATTTTCATCTGCGAAAAGCAAACAAAGCGGTTCCGGCAGCTCCGAACATTTCCGGGTTTTTTCTCCGAAAAGTCCCAGAAGTTCCCAGAACAATTCTGGCACCCTCCAAGAATTTCCAGGTGTGTCTGAAACCAATTTGACTTAATGGTATACCCTGAAACAACTTTTAGTTTTACCGAAACTATTCCAGTGTTCTCTCTCCGGAACTTTTCTGTTGTCTCCGAAACTTTTCCGGTGACTTTCTCTCAGACTCCTGTCTAGTATTCAGCAGATAGATGACCCTTAAGCGTGTGACCCTGTAGGTTCGGTGAAGCATAGACATGACCGGAACTCTTTCCGATCAATGATCAACATCGGAGCAGTGGACACCCATATTGACCCCTATACCCACACGAATAAATATTCGAGTGAACCTCCAGTTGTCGTGTGCTATTCCTGTTGCTTCACGATATGTTACAAATACCCGAGGTGAGATTTATTGGCATCCTTGTGGATCAACAACTTGGCCACTATGCCAGTTACCTCGTTACCGGTTTTGTTCTCTTTTCTCGTTCCCGTGTTCCAGCATCCTTGTGATCAAATCACATTGTGTCTGGCCAGACGATGATGGATACCGTAACACCGAGAGGGCCCAGAGATATCTCTCCATCGTCGGAGGACTAAATCCCAATCTTGAGCTATCAAGTCCCTTGACATACTTTTCCATGAACCCGTAAGCCGCCGTAATAGCCACCCATTTACGGATGACGTTTAACAAACCCCAAAGTTCAGGAACCAAGCATGAAGAAACTCGATACTCTCATGGTCTAAGGAATTACGCAAATGTAAACTTTCTCTGTGTTATTAACCATTAACTTGTGACGAATGTATCTCATAGCATAACATCAATTCGGGTCGATTCAACACAAGAGTTATTCTAACATTGTGCCCTCAAAGTTGCCGGCATAGTCATGCCCACGATCAGGAAAATAGAACCATCATGCAACACTTGAGCTAGTCTTAGAGGCCAGACTAAGAATACATTTTACCGTTTTATTATTCCACACGTGCATATGAGTTTCCCTCCGAGCCTCGTGGTTATTGCAGACTCGAGAACCATAGCAGTTATAGCACGGAATATAAACTTAATTAGGAACATGGGGATAAATAATAACATTTATTATTGCCTCTAGGGCTTATCTCCTACAGACTCCCACTTGCACTAGAGTCAATAATCTAGTCAATGCTAATGCACTTTACACCTATGGCATACCGGTGTAAAATATGCTTCGCTTGTGGTATAGCCTGATGTCCAACGGATCTGACAACTTCAGTTCCGTGTGTATCTTTGCATCTCCTCATGTTTTCATGCTTTCACAAAATTCATATTTTGTGTGGACTTGGCTTTGTATATATGTGAATCACAGGTCAAACCTTGATTCCTCAGACTGAGCTATGGAGTGACTATCTACAATAGTGTCCCATTGACCAAAGCCATCTTGGAACCATACTAAGTTCATGAATGAACTATATGATTCAACATCTTCTTAGTCGCTTCCAAAGCGTCAACATACTTAGCCTTTGTTATAAAAATCGCCACAGTAACTTGTTTGGAACAATTTCCAACCAACGTGCCACCATATCGTGTATTACACAAAACCCTTGACTTAAATCAAAAATTGCATAGAGCATTGATGAAGACTGTATCGATGTAATTACTTACAATGAGCACTTCATAATCTCTGCTTGCGAGAAAACATGTCATCGGTGCTACTTTAGTAATTAATGACATTTTCCACTGTTGTCCCATGATCAGTACTTTGATCACTTTGGTATCTATACTCGCAACAGCTTGGGAGTATCGGACATATCTGGTTGTTTTACATACCATGGAATATATGATTAATCCAAACACAAGAGTGTGTGGGATCTCCATCATGTATTTTGCTCATCAGTGGTTTGGGACACCGAGTCTTGCAAAACTCTTTCCATGTGACTTCGGCAAGAATCACTCCTTGGCGTTCTTATGCTAAACAATTTTAGCATCTTGTCAATATGTATTTTTGGCTTAGCCTATTAGGTAATTCTATCTCATAGATAAATATGCCTAATATCATGGCTATTTAGCCCAAGCACTTCATCGAAAAACAATTTTCAATGAAGTCCTAATTCATGTCAAGAAATTTATATTATTTCCAATCAACAATGTGTCAAGCACACAAAGTTTTTAGAAATATTATTATGCTCCCACTTACTTTCTTGTAACCACAACCATCTTCGTTATCCATTGATGAAATCAAACTCTTTTGACTATTTCATCAAAACGAAGATTCCAACTCCATTTTGCTCTCTTTTATCCATTGCTGGAACTCTGAAGTTAGCATACTTACTAGCATCCTCTAGATTGACAAAATACTTCGAACTGTATCACATGCAAGTCCTAGGTTGCATTTCCATTACATGGAAATCCTTTTGCCATCCATGTATCATATCTCAAGATTGAAATATGTATTAATTGCTAGTTTAACCCTATCTGACTTTAAGCATCGCTACGGTGAGACAATCTCATCGTAGTCAACTCCTTGAATTTGTTATTGCAACAAGTCGAGATTTATGGATAAAATATTTTATCCACATCAGTTTATAGTTCCATTAATGTTCGTTAGACTCTAAGCCTTCCGAAGGGTTTATCAAGATATAATACTGAATCATTTATATGGAAACTATCTCGGATTATATTGGCATTTAGCCAATTCCGGAGTCAGGGCCCATCAACGCTTCCTTGTGTATCGTAGGTATACTATTGTCTAACAACAATATTTCGCTTGTGCACCTAAGAGGTTTGCACGAGTTTTGCCTACGTGGTTCATTTGCAAGTTCGACCGAAGTCCATACATCTCATGTAGAGGCTTCCGTATCAGTCGCAGTAGGAAACTCTGGAATTACTTCCAAGGTTTCTTTCCTTTGATCTGATGATGAAGATACTGTTATCTCGTCGAGTCGCACTGTCCTCCCACTCACCTTTTTGCAAGAACCATTTTCTTCAAAAGCATACCGTTTTGTGGCAAAACCTTTTGCCTCGGTATAGTGGTGGAGGAATTCCCAATAACATGGGATAACCTACAAAGCAGCACTTGTCTGATTTGGAATAGGTTTGTAAATATTTTACACAAGCCCCATATTCCAAATGTTAAGAAAAGACATAACATGGTTGGGGTTACCATACCATGGGGTCATTTCAACAGATCTGACGGTGCTCTTTTCAATGTAAAAGCTGCAGTCTCTAAAGCATTACTTTTAAAAGGGATAATGGCAAATTGATTTATGTCATCTTTGCTCTTACCATGTCATAAATGGTTTGATTACATCTTCACGGACACTCCACTCACAATGGTGTTCCGGGAGGTGTAAGTTATGAAACTCTTTTCACAACTCATCAGACATTCGCTAAACTTGTAACTCAAATATTCCTTTCCGCAATCAAATTGTAGAAACATAATTTTCTTGTTACAATAATTTCTACTTCATTTTGAAAACCTTTTGAATGATTTCAGAAGATCCATACTTACGTCTCATCAAGTAAATATCCATATATCCACTTGAGTAATTTCTGAAGATAGATAAATCCACTACTAGCAACAACATTTATTGGACTACACACATCATAATGTATGATCACCAATAAGTTCGTTGCTCATTCCTTATGGCATGTGAACGGTATTTTAGTCACTTCACTTTTCGGAGGAAATTTGCAAGTGTCAGATGATTCATAATCAAACGACTTCAAAATCCATCATTATGGAATTTCTCCATGCGGGTTTCTCCAATGTGACCAAATGCAGTGCCACACATGTGTGGTATTCTCTTAGTCTTGCGACATTTAGCGTCAGTGTTATGGATGTATCATATTACCATCAATATTCATAACATGCATCCCATTCATGATGGAAGTATGGCCCTTATGTTATTCATAACACTGAACAACAATTGTTCTTTTATGAACAACACTCTTGCAACAAACATTATGCAAAAGGGGTAGAGTGTATAAAACTCTAAAATGAATTATGAAAGTAAATACAAAGGTAATGTATTATTATCAATATTCATAACATACATCTCATTCATAATGAAAGTATGGCCCTTAAGTTATTCATAACACCGAACATCAAAAGTTCTCTTATGTACAACCTTCTTGCAAGATACCTTATGCAATGGGCTAGAGTGTGTAAAACTCTAAAATGAATTATGAAAATAAATACAGACGGTAATACACCAATGGAAGGTATAATAACATTTACTATATTCCCAGCGCGTATCAGAACCTCACTCCGGCATGTCTTTTAGGCCGTAGTAGTTCTTGCATCGAGTCGCAACAGAATGCAATCGAGCGGGTATCTCTGTGATGAACTCACAATACCCAAGAATCAGTGATTAACATGTTTAATCATAATTCTCAAGAACTATTTCTTTGACCAGCCTTCCATACATCAATAACATGTATGACTTTTATACATGAGCTGGACATTCCAGTCTTCTTTCTTTTAACCTTTATACTTCTAATAGTTTAACTTTCAGTATTTCTCCTACTCTCAGAAGAAGCACTCAACTTAAGAGTGGTGTTAGCCCCGGACTTCCTAGGCGTGTGAGTCATACTAATACCCTTTGGACATTTCCTTTCTCTTTGAGTTGTTGTTTTATTCACCTTCATCATATGACAGACGTTCTTCCGGATCCCTCTCTTATCAGTCAAATGCCCAGTAAACACTTTACTAATACTTTGCAAACAAACATTGCTTTGGATATTTCATATCTTTTAGCCTTTGTTTGTATCTGAAACTAATTTTCAGTTCCATGAATATCACATAGCTATCCCTAACTTTTGAAGTTCGGGTCTCATGGAAGCAAACATATTGCACTTGACCGTAACGGAATTCTAGCTTTTGGATCGAAGGACGAGAGTCACATCATCCATAGCATTAGCGGGAGAATACCAAAATCATGCGATAGGACAAAGTCCTTCTCGGCACTCTTGAGGACCATCCTCACATTACGTTACCAACCATAAAGTTTTAACCAGATATTTAATAGCTTATTCAATTTTAACAGGGAAGGTGGAAACGCGAGCCATTGTTCTACAACTATTTTGCAAATAACACTTAGACAGTGTCCATAATTAATTGCACTGAGAATTAAACAAGTTAATTCTATAGTGCGCTCCCACTCAAATCAATATCTCTCATAATTGATTGTGAGTGATTCAAGATCCGCATTTCAATTCGACACCATTGACGGGTTCATCACTGATGACGTGAATTTCTATCGGTAGGCAAACTTGCCAATCACATCTCTATGTGATTCTTGTCCATCTTTCGATGCACGTGTTCCGAGCTCAGGACTGTCATGCCTGAACGTCAAAACAACCAAGTGATCATGCAGTGAGGTCTGACCTTCATCCGCCTTACACCTCTCTAATTGTTCGTGCTCATGTGTACATGGCGCACCCCGAAAAGATACGTGTTGTAGACGGTGCTACACTTGGAAGAACACTAACTACTTGATATTTTAAGTGAGAGATCACCCTAATAAAAAGCGACTACCGCGCAATCAAAAGGGTGCATCATAAGGGATAAACATCTCAGGCAATTCATAATAGCATGATATGGTATAGCCCTTTCTGACGGAGAAGTCTTTAATTTCTTCGTCTTCGGCATTCGCGTCGGTGTTCACCTTTGCGAAGATTTCCACCACCTTGTCGATGCACCAGATAATATTGCTATCTCTATAGCTAATAAAATAAGTGATTACTTAAGGTTGACATGCAGGTCATTAAAGTGACAATCATATTGCTCCAGCCATCATGCCGAATCATGACACGCAGGTCATGTTAATTTACATTGTATAGTCATCTCATACATAATCAAATTAATGTGAAAACTGCTATACCACATCACATGCACATCTTATGTCATCCTGCAAAACCAAGTTAGACGCCTCTAATCAGTTTATGCAAAATTTGTTTTATGTGGCTTCTAAGGTTTCGAAGCAAACCGAAGCTACCAACGTCCATCATCAAGTATGATTATTCAAGTCGCTAGATTAACTTTACGGGGTGTATGAAACACGAGAAAATAAAATCTCGAGCCCCATACTGAACTTCGTCATTCGCATGAATGATACGTCTCCAACGTATCTATAATTTTTGATTGTTCCATGCTATTATAATATGAATCTTGTATGTTTTTACAATCATTTACAGCAATTATCTATCATTCTTGGAGACTAACCTATTAACCTAGTGCCCAGTGCGAGTTGCTGTTTTCTGCCCTGTTTTCGTTTCACAGAAAATCAATATCAAACGAAGTCCAAATGCCACAAAACTTTTTGGAGATTTTTTATTGGGCAAGATAAACACTAGAAGCTTCGGGAGGAGGCCAAAAGACCCTGGTGGGGCCCACGAGCCACCAGGGCACTCCTGGGGGGGCAGGCGTGCCCTGGTGCCTCGTGGGGCCCACCAAGCTCCATTTGACCTAATTCCAGCACTATAAATTCCAGAAAAATCAGAAACCCTCAGGGGAGTCCACGAAATACTTTTTACACCGCCGCAAGTTTCTATTCCAGAGAGATCCCATCTGGGGTCCTTCTCCGGTGATCTGCCGGAGGGGGAATCGATCACAGAGGGGCTCTACATCAACCATGCTGCCCTTCCGATGATGCGTGAGTAGTTTACCACAGACCTATGGGTCCATAGGCAGTAGCTAGATGGCTTCTTCTCACTTTTTGATCTTCAATACAATGTTCTCCTTGATGTTCTTGGAGTTCTATCCGATGTAATCTCTTTTTGCGGTGTGTTTGTTGGGATCCAATGAATTGTGGGTTTATGATCAGATTATCCAGGAAATTATTTGAGTCTTTGCTGCACTCTTTTATGCATGATTATTATAGCCTCGTATTTCTTCTCTGATCTATTGATTTGGTTTGGACAAGTGAGTTGATTTATCTTGCCTTGGGAAGAGGTGCTTTGTAGTGGGTTCGATCTTGCGGTGCTCAATCCCAGTGACAGAAAGGGACATGACACGTATGTATTGTTGCTACTAAGGGTAAAAAGATGGGATCTATTCATTGGGTTTATTAATTTGTGAGTTTGTCTTGTCTACATCATGTCATCGTTCTTAAGGCATTACTCTGTTCTTTATTGGACTTAATACACTAGGTGCATGCTGGATAGCGCTCGATGTGTGGAGTAATAGTAGTAGATGCAGACAGGAGTCGGTCTACTAATCTTGGACGTGATTCCTATATACATGATCATTGCCTTGGATATCGTCATGATTATTTGCTTTTCTATCAATTGCCCAACAGTAATTTGTCTACAAACCGTATGCTATTTTCTCAAGAGAAGCCTCTAGTGAAACCTATGCCCCCCGGGTCTATCTATCTCATATTACTAAAACCCTAAAAATATTGCTGCAATTTTCTTTTACTTTTTTTATTTTGTATTTTTATTTCAATCTATCAATCTATCAAATACAATTTATTCTTGCAGTCTTACCGCCAAGGGGTTGACAGCCCCTTGTTTGCGTTGGGTGCAAGGATTTATTGTTTGTGTGCAGGTACTGCTAACGAGGTGTTGCGTGATTCTCCTACTGGTTCAATAACCTTGGTTTCATAACTGAGGGAAATACTTATCTCTATTGTGCTGCATCATGCCTTCCTCTTCGGGGAAATACCAACGCAAGCTACAAGTAGCAGGAAGAAAATACAAAATTGTGTGATTTTTCCAATACTAATAATAATAATTTTATTAGTACTCCGATTGCTCCTCCCGCCACTAGTGCAGAGACTTGTGATATTAATGCCGCTTTGCTAAATCTTGTTATGAAAGATCAATTTTCCGGTAATCCTAACGAAGATGCCGCATCCCATCTTAATACTTTCGTAGAACTGTGTGACATGCAAAAGAAAAAAATATGTGGATAATGATATTGTGAAATTGAAATTATTCCCGTTCTCATAGCGGGATCGTGCAAAAAATTGGTTTTCATCTTTACCACAAAATTGTATCGATTCTTGGGATAAGTGTAAAGATGCTTTTATTACTAAGTATTTTCCTCCCGCGAAAATTATTTCTCTTAGAAATCAAATTATGAATTTTAAGCAACTTGATCATGAACATGTTGCCCAATCTTGGGAGAGGATGAAATTAATGATAAGAGATTGCCCTACCCATGGTTTAAATTTATGGATGATCATACAAAAAAATTATGCGGGATTGAATTTTGTTTCTAGAAATCTTTTAGATTCCGCCGCGGGTGGTACGTTTATGGAAATTACTTTGGGTGAAGCTACTAAATTGCTTGATAATATTATGGCAAATTATTCACAATGGCATACCGAAAGAACTCCTACTAGTAAAAAGGTGAATTCTATAGAAGAAATTAATACTTTGACTGATAAAGTTGATGCGCTTACGAAATTGGTTGCTAGTAAAAATGCTAATATTGAACCTAATGATGTGCCATTGTCTACTTTGATTGAGCAAAATAATGATCCCGTAGATGTGAATTTTGTCTCGCGAAACAATTTTAATAATAATGCTTATAGAGGTAATTTCAATGCTAGGCCGTTTCCCGGAAATTCCTCTAAAAATTATGGAAATCCTTATGGAAATTCCTATAATAATAATAGGATACCTTCTGATCTTGAAAGCAATATTAAAGAATTTATTAATGCTCAAAAAGTTTTCAACACTACGATAGAAGAAAAATTGAGTAAAATTGATGATATGTCTAGGAGCATTGATAGAATTATCCATGATGTGGAAAATCTTAAGACTAAAATTTTGCCACCCAAACTTGATATTAGTGAATCAATTAAAGCTTTACATGTCTCCATGGATGAGAGTAAGAAAAGAACCGCCATGGGTGAAAATCTTAATGAAAAAATTGCTAAAAGTGGGTTTAGAGAGGTAAAAACTTTAAATAGTGATGTGCCCACTCTTCTGGATTACAAAGATTTTGATTTTGATAATTGTTCTTTGATTGAGTGCATCTCTTTGCTACAATCCATGTTAAATTCACCCAACACTTATGAGCAAAACAAAGATTTTACTAAACACATCGTAGAAGCAATGATGAAAGCGTTAGAAGAAAAGTTAGAGCTAGAAGTTTCAATTCCTAGAAAATTATATGATGAATGGGAACCCACCATTAAAGTTAAGATTAAAAATTATGAGTGCAATGCTTTATGTGATTTGGGTGCTAGTGTTTCCACAATTCCAAAATCTCTATGTGATGTGCTAGGCCTCACCAATATAGATGAATGTTCCCTTAATTTGCATCTTGTGGATTCTACTATTAAAAAGCCTTTGGGTAGAATTAATGATGTTCTTATTCTTGCAAATAGAAATTATCTGCCCATTGATTTTATTGTTCTTGATATTGAATGCAATTCTTCTTGCCCCATAATACTTGGTAGACCGTTCTTACAAATTATAGGTGCCGTTATTGATATGAAAGAAGGGAATATAAAATATCAATTTCCATTAAAGAAGGGTATGGAGCATTTCCCTAGGAAAAGAATTAAAGCACCATATGAATCAATTATGAGGGCCACTTATGGAATCAACTTAAAAGATGACAATACTTGAAATTATGCATTATGCCTAGCTAGGGGCATAAAACAATAGTGCTTGTTGGGAGGCAACCCAATGAATAAAATAAATTTTTGTTATAAGTTTCTGTTATGGTGTGTTTTTACTGTCATACTACTGGTATGATGGTGTTTTTGTGTTTTTAATTAGTGTTTGTGCCAAGTAAAGCCTTTAGGATGATTTGGAAGATAATATAATTGATGTTGTTTGAAAACAGAAAGTTTTGCGTCCAGTGCTGGAATTTTGTTTCTACACTGTTACGTTAGAACCTTCTGAATTTTTTTCACAATATTGATATTTGAATTGCCGACGTTGTCCTAATGTTTCAGAATTTTTGGAGTTACAGAAGTATGACTATAATTCAGATCTCTACAGACTGTTCTGTTTTTGACAGATTCTGTTTTTGATGCACTACTTGCTTGTTTTGATGAATCTATGGATTGTGTTGGGGATGTTTACCAGCATGGAGACCCTGCAGGGTGTTGACCCGGCCATAACACGAGCTTAGCGGGTCAACTTACAGCGGGACTGAAGACTCTGTGTGGGCCGGCTTAATGAGGCCTGGTAAGGATAGGCCGGCTTAAGCAGTAGGCCGGCTCACGACAAGATAGATGGCAAGAAGACCGTCTTGGAGAACAAGTAGGAAAGAGTAGGAGGCGGGTCAAAGAATGACCCGGACTCTCATGTAATCTAGGGTTCCACCTGCATATATAAAGGGGAACACCTATATGAAAAAGACTAAGTTGCAATCTCCTCGAGAGCTAGGCTAGCGAATCCGCATCCTTGTAATCGAGATCTACAGCAATATAATCAAGCAGGACGTTGGCTTTTACCTCGACCGTGAGGGGCCGAACCTGGGTAACCCACCGTCTTCCCGTTCCCGATCAACCCTGTTAAGCTTCCACACAGGTGCGATGGCCTCATCTCTAAGTCCTTTCTCAAGGACATCTGCCGTGTTAAAACCACGACAGTTGGCGCCCATCGTGGGGCCTACGCACGGTGGAGTTGAGTTCTTAGCGGGATCTCTCCCAGGGTTCGGGAAGTACGCGGTTGGCATGATGACCAAGAGCCGCCGCGGGAAGTTCTACATCGACGATTCATACTGGGGCCCCGACGCCGACTCAAATGAGTACGGGTACCGGGTCCCCTTTGGCAAGATCCATACTTTCATCGGCGTGGTCGGCGAGCCGGCTGCCGGGTTGGAGAGCGTCATCGGAGTTGAGTCGGCCCGCTGCGTTGGCCAGCGCCTGGCGAGACCCGGCCCGCGTCAAGCCAGCCCGAACCATGCCTTCGTCGGTTTCACCCAAGGGGTGGCCTTATCGGAGAACTCCCTGTCTCAGGATGACACGCTCGCTCAATCTGACGGTGAGTCCTCGACAGGGGAAACCGAGTCAATTCTTCTGCTGCATGATGGAGGGCTAGGGCACACGGACGACGTCTTTCCGGAGAGCCCTAATCCGCCTCGCTTCGCGGAGGTATACATGGTGGGAAGGCAAGATCCGGTGCGAGACCCCGCCAATCCAACGACGGGACAGAATAACATCCTTGCCGGCTCAGGAGGAGCCCGCGCATCGGCCACCGGCTCTCAGAGAACCGGGGCTCAGGCGCTCGCGGACTTGATGACCACGCTGGCAGCCCTGTTGGCTGAGCCAGTCACCGCGGAGAACGCGGCGGCACGTAACGCGGAGATCACGAAGTGTCGCGAGCAGATGGCCAAGATCCAAGAGGACATCAACGCGGAGAACGCTCGCATGATGCAGGAACAGGCTTGGATTGCCGAAGAGAGGTAGCACCTAGAAGAGGAGACACATTACCTGAACCGCCGACAGGCCGAGTCAGAGCTCGTTCACAGGAGGCGTCATCAGAGCCGGCTTCCGGCTAGTCTTGAGCCGACTCAGCTTTTTACCACACCGCCGGCTCCGACGAACCCGGGGGCTGGAGTCATCCCCACGGGAGAGCCGCCTTTACAACAGCCGATCCAGCAGCAGGAGCCGGCACAGCATCACACGCCGGAGCAGCAGCAGTAGTCAACGTCTCGCTGGTTCCAGACCCCAATTGGACACTACTCTAACCCGGTGGACAACGTGCTGGCAGCGACCCACAACTTGGCAGCTATTCCGATTGAGGGGGACGGCCCGATTCAGACCGAGGCCAGGAACGCCATTGCAATGCTCAAGACAGCCGTAGTGCAGCAAGCCAACTACTCGCATAGCCAGCATCGGCTTCACTCGACCCCTCATCAGAGTCGCACCAGGAGCCAGCGCCCTAAGTCGCCGGCAGTCTCCAGTAGTGCACACCGTAGGAGAGCCGCCCAGCCACTGGATGAGCAGCGCCAGCCCGGGATCCTGCAAGACGTTGCAGACGCTGCCCAGATTCTGCGAGCTTGGGAAGAGGCAAACGCGCGTACAAGGCACAACCCGCCGGCACGAATTAACCCGCCACTAGATACCAACCTGCCGCCGAATGCTAACTCGCCCGTCGCGATCCAGACAGATGGCCGACTTGGGAGCTCTTCTAGCCGCATGATTGGAACTCCCTGCTTGGTACTAGCGCTGCGAGAAGCACGCATCCCCCCTGATTTCAAAGGGCCTCGCAAGATCCCTAATTATACAGCGAATCTGGAGCCCACCGAGTGGATCGAGAGTTATGAGCTGGCGATGGACTTGTTGGGCGCAAGTGAGTCAGTATGTGCGCGTTACCTCCCTTTGATGTTGGAAGGCCCTGCACGCACCTGGAAGAAAAACCTACCGGCGAATTCTATCAACACATGGCAGGAACTGAAGGAGCGCTTCATCAAGAATTTCCAGGGAACCTGTAAGAGCCCAACCACAATTGTTGATCTTGAGCGTTGTGTCCAGCGCGAGGATGAGTCGGCGCATCACTGGGCTCGCCGGGTTGCAGAAGTCATACACAGTTCAGACAGCATCTCGGCGGCTCAGGCAGTGCTCGTTCTGGAGCGAACGTGCAAGTTCCAGCCCCTGGTCCAGAAGCTTGGGCGACTCAAGCAAAAGGTCCAGGACATGGGAGACCTCATGGATGTCTTAACCCGGTATGTCGAGTCAGATAACACCATGGATCCACAATCAGATGAGGAGAAGTCTAACAAGGGTCAGCAGCAGAACAACAGTAATGGTCAGAGCAACAATGGTGGTAAACGCAAGGGTCATGACGGTAGTTTCGATCTGGTGGCAAACACAAACACAGAGAATAAAGGTCACCGGCAGAATGATGGCTCAAGGAGGCAGTCTGGAAATCGCCCTCTCACTTACGAGGAAGCTCTCAAAGCTCCTTGTCCGAAGCACAGTTACAATGGTAAGCCGTCCAGTCACTCCTGGGAAAATTGCTATCTTATGCAAGAGTTTGCCAAGCGCGTCTTCCAGAATCATCATAATGGAGGTGGCAACGGCGGACATCCCGCCAACTAGGGACCCGGCTTCTCTGGCGCCGGCTTACAAGGGCCCTTTGCATGACCCGGCTTCCAAGGGAACAATGGTCAAGGCAGCGGGTTCCAGGGGGCTGGTAACACTGGAGGCGGCAATCAGCGAAACAACCAGGGAAATCAGCATCAGGCCAGTGTGGAAGGGTTTCAGAGTAACCCAAAACAGCTAAACAGCGAGCAGTATCACATTTTCACCACCAGCACCTGCAAACGGGATTGGAAGGTACAGCGACGAGCCGTCCACGTGGTGGAGCCGGCGACTCCTTACTACCTCAACTGGTCTGAACAGCCAGTTACATGGAGCAGGGAAGATCATCTTGTCCTTGTCGATCACCCTGGCCACCTGGCTCTGGTGGTGGCACCACAAGTCGGCGGTTACACCCTGACTAAGGTGCTCATGGACAAAGGCAGCAGCATCAACATTCTATACTATGACACGTTCAGGCGGATGAATCTGTCTGATAAGCAGTTAACTCCATCCTCTACAGTCTTTCACGACATTGTTCCTGGCAAGTCGGCCTATCCCATGGGAAGAATTTCCCTTGAGGTGGCCTTCGGCTCAGAGGATAACTGGCATTCTGAGTTCCTGTCCTTTGAAGTGGTTAAGCTTAAGAGCCCATACCATGCCTTATTTGGCCGGCTGGCTTACGCACGGTTCATGGCGCAGCCATGTTACGTCTACCTGAAGATGAAGATGCCAGGACCGAGGGGAACCATCACAGTGGAAGGAAACCGCAAGATTGCACTCGAGTGCGAGGAAGGAGATGCAGCTTATGCTGAGTCGGCTTGCGCTGCGGAAGAGTTGCGGTATTATAAGGACAACGTTGACCCGTCTGACAGGACATCCCTGAAGAAACACACTACGGAGTCAGACCCCCTGCTCAAGTTTAAGTCGGCCAGAGACACAAAGCCAGTTGATTTCACCCCAGGCAATTCTTCTGAGTAGTTCACCATCGGGGTAAATATGGATCCCAAATAGGAAAGCGCGCTCATCGAGTTCATCCGTGAGAACCGGGACATCTTTGCATGGAAACCTTCTGACATGCCAGGTGTACCGAGCGAACTCGCTGAGCACTCCCGTAATGTGGATCCCAAGTTCAAGCCAGTTCGCCAGTATCTCCGTCATTTTAATGAGGAAAGACGGAAAGCAATTGGTGAAGAAGTGGCCCGGCTCTTAGCTGCCGAGTTCATTGTCGAAGTCTTCCATCTTGAATGGCTAGCTAACCCGGTGCTTGTTCTGAAAAAGAACGGGACTTGGCGGATGAGTGTTGATTACACGGACCTGAATAAGGCTTGTCCTAGTGACCCCTTTGCCTTACCCCGCATTGACCAGATCATTGATGCTACGGCTGGTTGTGAGAGCTTATGCTTCCTGGATGCTTACTCTGGTTATCATCAGATCAAAATGAAGCCGGAAGATCAGGAAAAGACGGCTTTCATCACCCCTTTTGGAGCTTTCTGTTATACAACCATGCCGTTCAGTCTGAAATGTGCACAGGCGACTTACCGGCGTTGTGTCCACAGCTACTTTCATAAACAGATTGGGCGGAACATTCATGCTTATGTCGATGACATTGTGGTTAATGATGTCTACTACACAACATATTCTTGTAGACTCGTGTTGGGCCTCCAAGCGCAGAGTTTTGTAGGACAGTAGCAATTTTCCCTCAAGTGGATGACCTAAGGTTTATCAATCCATGGGAGGCGTAGGTTGAAGATGGTATCTCTCAAGCAACCCTGCAACCAAATACAAGAAATCTCTAGTGTCCCCAACACACCCAATACAATGGTAAATTGTATAGGTGCACTAGTTCGGCAAAGAGATGATGATAAAAATGTAGTATGGATAATAGATATAGGTTTTTGTAATCTGAAAATATAAAAACAGCAAGGTAGCAAATAGTAAACGGGCATAAAAACGGTATTGCAATGCTTAGAAACAAGGCCTAGGGTTCATACTTTCACTAGTGCGATCTCCCAACATTGCTGACATAGTTGAATCATATGTAAATCCCTCACGTGCGACAAAGAGTTCACTCCAAAGTCACAAATAGCGGAGAACAAACGAAGAAATTGTTGTAGGGTACGAAACCACCTCAAAGTTATCCTTCCCGGTCAATCTTATGAGCCATCCCCATTAATTGTCACGAACAGCCCTAGAGTTTGTACTAGAATAACACCTTAAGATACACATCAACCAAAACCCTAATGTCACCTAGGCACTCCAATGTCACCATGAGTACCCACGTGTTTGATTATACAATATGCATCACACAATCTCAGATTCATCTATTCAAACCAACACAAAGAACTTCAAAGAGTGCCCCAAAGTTTCTACCGGAAAGTCAAGACGAAAACGTGTGCCAACCGTTATGCATAAATCCCCAAGGTCACGGAACCCGCAAGTTGATCACCAAAACATACATCAAGTGACTCAAGTGAATATCCCATTGTCACCACAGATATCCATTTGCAAGACATACATCAAGTGTTCTCAAATCCTTAAAGACTCAATCCGATAAGAAAACTTCAAAGGGAAAACTCAATTCATCACAAGAAGATAGAGAGGGGAAAAGTCCATATGATTCATCTATATCAACAAAGCTCGCGATACATCAAGATCGTGCCATCTCAAGAACACGAGAGAGAGAGAGATCAAACACATAGCTACTGGTACAAACCCTCTGCCCCGAGGGTGAACTACTCCCTCCTCATCATGGAGACCGCCAGGATGATGAAGATGGCCTCCGGTGATGCCTTCCCCCCTCCGGCAGGGTGCCGGAAAAGGGTTGTAGATGGGATCTCTCTGGTACAGAGGCTTGCGGCGGCGTAAAAACTCATCTAGGTTAACTTTTGGGGGTTTCTGAATATATATGATTTTTCAGCGTTGGAATCACACGAAACGGAGCCACGTGGGCCCCACGAGGTACCAGGGCGTGCCTGGGGAGGGTGGCGTGCCCTGGTGCCTCGTGGGCACTGGGTGGCCCCCCTCCAGTGGGTCTTGGTGCCAATATTTTTTAGTTGTCCAATAAAAAATCTCCAAAAAGTTTCAGCTCATTTGGAAAACTTTCATTTCTGCACAAAAAACAACACCACGGTAGTTCTGCTGAAAACAGCGTCAGTCCGGGTTAGTTCTAATCAAATCATACCAAAACCATATAGAATTGTTATAAATATGGCATGAATACTTCATAAATTATAGATATGTTGGAGACGTATCAGTTAAGTCCCGGAAGAAAGAAACTCTATTGGAGGATCTCAAGGAAACATTTGACAATCTCCGTGTCTATCAGATGAAGCTTAACCCGGAGAAGTGTGTTTTTGGCGTCCCTCAAGGTAAACTTCTGGGATTTCTTGTTTCCGAGCGTGGCATTGAAGCTAACCCGGAAAAGATCAAGGCAATCACGACCCTGGCTAAGCCGGCCAGACTGAATGATGTACAGAAGTTGGCTGGGCGGGTTGCGGCGCTAAGCCGGTTCATTAGCCGGCTTGGAGAAAAGGCTATTCCGCTATACCAGTTGCTTAAGTAATCAGACAACTTCGTCTAGAGTGATGCTACAGATCAGGCTTTTGAGGCCCTCAAGAAGCTGTTGTCTGAGCCGCCAGTCCTTGCTGCCCCTCGTGAGAAGGAACCAATGTTGCTATATATTGCTGCTAATAACAAGGCTGTAAGCGTGGCAGTTGTGGTGGAGCGCAAGGAAGATGGCAAGGAGTATCCAGTGCAACACCCTGTGTATTATATCAGTGAGGTGTTAACCGAGTCCAAACAACGGTATCCACATTGGCAGAAGCTGGTCTACGGAGTATTCATGGCTAGCCGCAAGCTGAAGCATTACTTCCACGAGCATCCTATCACTGTGGTCAGCTCAGCACCTCTTGGGGATATAATCCAGAACTGAGAGGCGACCGGCCGGGTTGCTAAGTGGGCTATTGAGCTCGGTCCGCATCATCTCAAATACGTGCCTCACACAGCAATCAAATCGCAGGCGTTGGTGGACTTTATTAATGATTGGACAGAGTTGCAGGCTCGCGAAGAGAAGCCCGACACAACATACTGGTCCATACACTTTGACGGCTCAAGGCAGCTTGAAGGCTCGGGGGCTGGAGTTGTGATTACTTCCCCACGAGGAGACAAGTTCTGTTGTGTTTTGAGACTTATGTTCCCCTGTACTAACAATGCAGCAGAATACGAGGCCTTGCTTCATGGGCTCTGGATGGCTAAGGAGATGAACTTGAGCCGGGTCAGGTGTTTGGGCGACTCAGACTTGGTGGCCCAACAGGTTTCTGGTACTTGGGATTCCAAGGATCCCCTTATGGCGGCTTATCGGCATGCGGTCACAAATATTGCTGGACACTTCGAAGGTTATCAAGTTGATCACATTGATCGCAGGCAGAACGAGGCGGCAGACGCACTCTCTCGCTTGGGTTCGCAGCGCAAGCCGGTGCCACCCAATGTGTTCCTAGACGTTCTGCACAACCCGTCTATCAAGTTACCAACAGAGGAGGACTTAGCTGTTCCTGACCCGAAGGCGGCTCTAGTGGCTGCTGTCCATGCAATCCCTGATTGGACGGTCCCCTATTTGGCGTATCTAAGCCGGGGAGAACTGCCAACAGAGGAACTGCTTGCTCGGCAGATCATTAGACGATCCAAGTCTATGACTATTGTCAATGGCGAGTTGCACCGACGAAGCGTCACTGGTGTTTTTCAGTGTTGTGTTTCACCTGATGAAGGCCGCGCAATTCTCAATGAGATTCACTCTGGCGATTGTGGACACCATGCCGGCTCAAGATCACTGGTCGCGAAGGCTTTCCGGCACGGTTTTTACTGGCTCTCGACTCATGCTGACGCAGAGGACATGGTCCGTAAGTGTGATGGTTGCCAGAAATATGCTCGCCAGGCCCATGTGCTGGCTCAAGAATTAAGGATGATCCCGATCACTTGGCCATTCGCGTTCTGGGGGCTTGACATGGTGGGGCCCTTCAAACATTCTAAGAACAGACATACACACCTACTGGTGGCTGTGGACAAGTTTACCAAGTGGGTGGAAGCAGAGCCGGTCAGCAACTGCGACACGGCTACAGCCGTCAAGTTTCTAAAAAAGCTGATATTCCGATTTGGCTACCCACACAGCATCATTACACACAATGGGACCAATCTGTCCAAGGGAGCCATGGAACAGTTCTGTCAACAGGAGCACATCCGACTTGATCTAGCGTCGGCGGCGCATCCTCAGTCCAACGGACAGGCAGAGAGGGCCAATCAGGAATTGCTGCGCGGTATCAAACCCCGTCTCATGGTGCCTCTGCAGCGCACGCCGGGTTGCTGGGAAGAAGAGTTACCTTCGGTGCTTTGGAGTATACGGACTACTCCCAACAGGTCAACAGGCTATACACCATTTTTTTGTAGTCTATGGTGCAGAAGTTGTACTTCCAAGCGATATTCGGCATGACTCCCCTTGAGTGGCGGCTTATGTGGAATCAAATAATGAGTTAGCTCGCCAAGATGCTCTTGATGCTCTAGAGGAAGAGCGTGACCTTGCCGTATCCAGATTTGCAATCTATTAGCAAGACCTACGTCGCTACCACAGCCATAGAGTTCGAAGCCGCATTTTTCAGGAAGGTGACTTGGTGCTCCGGCTGATACAAGACCAGACAGGCATGCATAAGCTTTCACCGCCTTGGGAAGGGCCCTTTGTGGTCAGCAAGAATCTCAACAACGGGTCATATTACCTGATTGATATACGTGAGACAGATAAATCACGTACCTCCGAGGAGGAGACAAGCCGGCCCTGGAACATTGCCCAGCTCCGGCCAAACTACACCTAAGTCATTGACTAGGTTACATCTTTGTACATACCTTCTCTCATGTATATACCTCTTTCGATCAAATAAAATAACGACCAGCAGCACTGCATAAAAGTGTTGTTTTGCCTCATATTTGGTGTGCTGGATCTTTACTTGTTGATCTTGGTTACTTGGGGGCTTCCAACTCAATCGAGTTTAGCTTACAAAACCCTTTTAACCCGGCGAGATGCCACAAAGTTGGTTAAACCTGCCTGTTAGCAAGATGCTACTCCCTGAATAATGACCCGGCGTACGCCTGGTGAGTCAATCACATAGGTGACCCTGAATTCATCAGAGTTAAAACGACCGATTGGTTGTGTGAGAGCCGGCTTTCAGAGAGCGAGGACAAACCAACAGGCCAAAGTGCCAGCTTCATGAAAGCATATTCCGGCTTGCGCTTCTTAAGCCGGCCGATTCGGGCATATCCCGACTTACAATTATTCTACGTACATACATCTATGCATACGTACTTACATCCATGCATATCATCTCTGCATACATACATACATCCATGCATGTCGTTTGTTTAGTTCCATTTAACTACTTGATTCATCGCAAATAGTAACGAAGATTACTCATTCAATGTGATGTCGTCAATAACCATTACATGCAATTGTTATTGTTTCCACAGTCACTTCATTGCAGAAACCGGCTTTCGAAGCTCAAAGAAGGATTTATCTGTTACTCTATTGCAAAAGCCGGCTCTTGAAGCCCAAAAGAGGGATCACAGAAGCACCAAGTGTTTGTAGAGGCAATACAAAAGCACAGTGCACGATGGCTCTGGCACCAGCATCAAGAGTTTTATGCTACACTATTACAAGCCGCCCATCAGCTGCGGCCATGGCAAAAATTTCAACAAGTTCGGCCTACTAGGATAAGCCGGCGTTTACATCGCCGGGTCAGAACTGGCACTAGCGCCTGATGGATCACCATGAGCCGGCTCTTCGCGGTTGTCGTCATCCTCTGCTTCTTCGCTTGAGTCACCGGTCGACCACTGAATTCTGCGTAACGCTTCAAACAGGGCATCGGTGGATATCAGAGAAGAAGGGTCGACTTCAGGAGCGAAGGATGTCCTACGTGTCCGAGTTAGGGCCACCGGCTCATGATTTGGCGGCTCTATCCTCTCATTATCTTTCGAATAGGGCGCCTGGTACCGGCTCAGATCGGCTTCTTCTGCAATTGCGGTGGCTGCAACCCGGGTTTCTCTGATGCAGCGTTGGAAATCCTTCTTGGTGAAGGGTGTGTCATCTACATTGAACACCGGGTAACCGCCTACAATTTGAGCTGGGTCGAGCTCTGGCACGTATGCTTTGGCACGGGCAAGTGCTATTAGGGCCCCAGAGCGGCAGCACGCCTTCTTCCAGTCTTCAAACCACCTTGGTACAACAGACAGCTCCTTCAACATGTTATCGAGCTTCAAAACCCATAAGGCAAGTTCCATGCAGCTGCAAGCACTCTACATGGCACTTGGGGGCTAATGCCTAAATTGATCTCTCCGGCTTACAAGTTATGAAGACCCGCCCGCCATGAATGGCGAGCCGGCCCTTGGGGACACCAATTGAAGTTATGCATACAAGTTTGCTTTGGAAGTCCCGGGTCATCATTCCATAATGACCCGGCCCTTGGGGGCTACATATATATATGGTACAAAATGAAGGGTGCAGCTTACCTCATATTTCCGCTTCAGTGAAGTGATCATGGCAATCTCCGTGTCCCGGCTTTCCGACAGCCGGGTCAGCACGGCCTGGTGCAAGGTATTGGCGTCTTGGTCTTCAAATGAAGAAAAATTCAGAGCCGTCTTTCCCTTGTCCTTCGAGGCCGGCTCAGGCTTGGCAGGGATTTTGGCAAGAGCGGTGGAAGCCTCCGGAGTTGTTTGCTGTTCTCCAGTCACCACCATGTTCTCCTGAGCTGGTGCCATGGGCGGCTCTTTGGGCTGTTCTTCGGCTGGATTCTCTCTTTCCTGGATAGCAGGCAAAGGAGGGCGAGCCGGGCTGGTGGTGTCTTGAGCCTGTGGGCTGTTTTGGACTGCCTGCTCGTCTTGGCTGACCAAGGTGGCCTCTTTCTCCCCTTGAGTGCCAGGTTGAATGACCGGATCAGATGACCCGGCAGGCATTTTCTTTTTGATAGCCTTGGCCCTGTACAAATGACAAAGGAAGTCATTCAGTTGAAGAGGGAAAAAATAAGGAACTGCTATATGTCACAACTGTTAGCTTACCCAAGGTTGATGTTGAAAGCCGGCACTTGCGTGTCGCTTGACTCGCCAGAGGAGTGGGACGTCTGATATGCCGAGTCATTTAAACATCAGGGCTCTTTGAAATGACCAGCTAGAGGAAAAGAGGGAGTTGGACTAAGAAGCACCTCAGCTCGCGCCTTACAAGATGGCGGCTCATATGGAAGCCCGCCGCTTAATTCGCCTTCACTGCTCCGGGTCTTCCTTTTGGAGGTCCCGGTTTGACGAGTCTTCTTCAAAACAAATTTGGGATCCAAATGAGCATCCTAGTGCGAAAAAGGGACCTTACGGACGGCAACCCGGGGCTTCCTTCGAACCTTGCGGATCATAGCCCGGGTTTTCTTCCGAATAGGAATTGGAGAATCAGAATTAGAAGAGATCAAGGTTACCTCCGGCTCATTGGTATGGCTAATTTCGGCTTCATCCTGAAGAGATGGGGCGTCAGCAAGTTCAATGAAAAGACGACCAAGTGAGTCAAGTTCTACCTCAGCCTCGCCTTCTGCGGCCGGCTCATCGGCACCAGCTGGCTCATCTTGCTGCTTCGTTGCAGCAGAGGCGGGTTGTCGAGGCTTCTTCCTCTTCCAAAACTTGTCATCTGCCTGCGTTTGAGATGAGTCCGTGATTATGATTGAGATGAAGAAAGCAAGTCAAACAACAGAGTAAGAGGGTACAAGTACTTACTGCAGGTACCGGGTTGGTCAAGCAGAAGGGAGCTAGCCCAGTTTTGTTGCATTTATCTTGAGGCTCTCCTAGTAGTCTCTTGGTGGCTTTATTGATGTCACTCACAGATAAATTGACTTGGCTGAAGCCTTGAACGTCAGTCGGCTCACCAGTATAATTACACATCAAGTCGCCCCACTGGCTAAGGGGCTGGATTCGCCAGCTTACCCAGCACCGGGTCAAGTCGACCCCGGTGAGGCCGTTGGCAACCAAGGCCCTTATCTTCGAATAAATGGGGGCAATTTGCTTGCATTCCTCTGTTGACGGCCAACCCGGAAAGGCCACCGTTGCATCAAGCCGGTCCAGTCTGTAACCCGGCAGGGGGTTTTCATTTTGAGGGGCAGTATTTTTGCAGTAGAACCAGGTCTTGTTCCAGCCCATGGGATGACTCGCTAGCTTGGCTTCAGGAAAAGGAGTGTTTCTTCGCCTTTGAATAGAGACACCACCAAGTTCTATACTGGGGCCATCAGTGAACTCAGTCTGATGGTTGATATAGAAAAACTCTCGAAAAAGGAGAACAGTTGGAGCTGTTTGAAGATATACTTCGCAGAAAACTTGAAATTGGCATAGATTTGTGATTGAGTTGGGGCCAAGATCCTGCGGTCGGAGGTCGAAAAAGTTAAGGACATCACGAAAGAATTTTGACCCGGGCGGCCGAAACCCCTTATGAAGATGATCTGCGAAGACCACCACTTTGTCTTGGTTGGGTTGGGGGTGCTTTCTTCTTCAGGCGCCCGCGAGCTGATTGTGGCTTGAGCTGGCAGGAGGCCTTTCCCCATGAGCTCGTTCAGCATCAGGGTTGAGACCTGAGATCTGACCCAGTTGCAGGATTTGTCGGTCTTGGGAGCCATGGCGACTTCTAGTCTAAAAACTGCAGAGGCAATAATGATAAGTCGGCTTGTTAAGCTCATGAGGTGTAACCCGGCAAAGTAATGAGGCGATCATGGTTGCTAAAAGTCATGACCCGGGTTATATAAGTCGCCGAGAGCAATAATAAGCCGGCGTAACAATGAGCCGGCGCCAGTGGTGCAGCGGTGTTTTGGATTTTCACTAAGTGTTGAGTTAGCTATAAACAGGAATCTAACGGAGCAGTCGCTATTATGGATCTGAAAATACTACGGAAAAGAAAAGGTTAAAAGCCTAGGTGGGGATGGATATGAGGGCCTATGGTAATGCGGGCCTATGGAAGATGATACAGAAATCAAGATGCAAAAAATCAAGACGGCGAACCTGGGTAACCCGCCGTCTTCCCGTTCCTGATCAACCCCGTTAAGCTTCCACACAGGTGCGATGGCCTCATCTCTAAGTCCTTTCTCAAGGACATCTGCCGTGTTAAAACCACAACAGATTGTATCGGAGGGTATAAGCCATGGTGAAGTTAGAGTACAGTAGGTATAATGCAAAAATAAAATATGAATGGGTTTGCAACAGTACTTATAGTAGTGATTTATTTTGTTATACTAACTGATCTCACGAAGGTTTTGTTGAGTTTTGTGTGATTGAAGTTTTCAACTTTTGGGTGAGATCACGATGGATGAAGGAATAAGGAGTAGCAAAAGCCTAAGCTTGGGGATGCCCGAAGCACCCCAAGGTAATATTCAAGGAAGACTCAAGCGTATAAGCTTCGGGATGCCCTGGAAGGCATCCCCTGTTTCTTCTACCAACCATCCGTAATTTTACTTGGAGCTATATTTTTATTCGTCACATGATATGTGTTTTGCTTGGAGCGTCTTGTATGATATGAGTCTTTGCTTTGTTTTCTTTTTAGTTTGTCACAATCATCTTTGCTGCACACATCTATCTTGAGAGAGCCACAAGTTCATCATCATAATTTGTTAGAATTCTCTATGTGCTTCACTTAAATTTTTTGAGTTAGGCAGTTGCTCTAGTGCTTCACTTCAATCTTTTTGAGAACGGTGGTGGCTACATTTTGAAGAAATAAACTCTGATGCTTCACTTATATTATTTTGAGAGTTGATTGAATTTTGAAGAAATGAATTCTCATGCTTCACTTATATTATTTTGAGAATTGACTTGATTAAAATTTTGAAGAAATGAATTCTCATGCTTCACTTATATTATTTTGAGAATTGATAAGATTGAAATTTTGAAGAAATATTTGCACTCTCATGCTTCACTTAAATCTTTTTGAGAGATGATGATAGTAACGGTAATTTGCACATGTTATGCAATTGGTCCCAAAGTGATGAATATTCAAGAGGGATATAGATAAAAACTTTCATATAGATCATTGGATATGATGAGTGTGATTCCTTGCAATAGTTTTGCGATATGGAAATGATAATATGTGATGTCATGTTAGTGAGTAATTATGCTTAAGTAAAAAAAATAGTGTTAAGGTTTGTGATTCTCTATGCATGCACGTTGAGTCAATAGTTATGTAATGAAGTTATATCCTACTTATGGTGCATTATTTGGTGTTAGTTGTGTTCAATGCATGTTTATGACCATTTTCGTTTTTTGGTTGGTTGCTTCTCAATCTTTTGCTAGCCTTCATTTGTACTAAGCGGAAATACTGCTTGTGCATCCAAAATCCTTAAACCCAGTTTTGCCTTATGAGTCCACTATATCTACCTATATGCAGTATTTCAATGCCGTTCCAAGTAAATTTGCGTGTGCCAACTCTAAATTTCAAAATAATTTTTCCATTTTGTGTGCCCGTACCGCTCATGAAGCAGCAGGGGGTGGCCATTATTTTCCATGCTAGGTGTGTTATTCTCACGATGAGTGTTTATTCACTTGTCATTGCACGAGAGAATGGTTGGTAATAGGGATGCCCAGTCCCGCATGAATCAAAATTAATAACAACAAAATTCCTTGGAATGTGATGGTATGAATGGCACCCGTGGATACGGCTAGCCATGGATTGTGAAAGAATTAGTGGAAAGGAAATAAACTTTACTTTCTGTTTGGGAACCACCTATGATGTGTCTAGCATGGAAGATAATGGGAATTCTCGGTCATTTTCATTGACAGGAAAAGCATGCCTCTCAAAATATTTTTATCTCTTTAATTTCAGCTTTGAGCTCTGGCACATTTGACAAATCTCTGCTTCCCTCTGCGAAGGGCCTATCTATTTACTTTTATGCAATTTTTATTTTTATTTGAGTCTCCATCTTCTCTTACAAAAGCACCAACTAGAGAGCACTATTGTCATACTTGTGCATTGGATGTAGCTAATATCTGAGTGTGTTTCATGAATGGATCAATGATTGAGCATAATGGGCTAGGGATAACTTTCTTTAGCGTTGATATTTTGAAAGACATGGTTGCTTGTTAGCATGCTTGAGTATTTATGTTTTCATGTCAAACTATAGACTATTGCTTTGAATCATACAAGTCCAATGTCCATGCTACAAAAGAAAAGAATATGTGATGAATATGTTAGGCAGCATTCCACATCAAAAATTCTGTTTTTATCATTTACCTACTCGAGGACGAGCAGGAATTAAGCTTGGGGATGCTGATACGTCTCCAACCTATCTATAATTTTTGATTGTTCCATGCTGTTATAATATCAATCTTGGATGTTTTTACAATCATTTACAGCAATTATCTATCATTCTTGGAGACTAACCTATTAACCTAGTGCCCAGTGCCAGTTGCTGTTTTCTGCCCTGTTTTTGTTTCACAGAAAATCAATATCAAACGAAGTCCAAATGCCACGAAACTTTTTGGAGATTTTTTATTGGGCAAGATAAACACTAGAAGCTTCGGGAGGAGGCCAGAAGACCCTGGTGGGGCCCACGAGCCACCAGGGCGCGCTTGGGGGGGCAGGCGCGCCCTGGTGCCTCGTGGGGCCCACCAAGCTCCGTTTGACCTAATTCCAGCACTATAAATTCCAGAAAAATCAGAAACCCTCAGGGGAGTCCACGAAATACTTTTTACGCCGCCGCAAGTTTCTGTTCCGGAGAGATCCCATCTGGGGTCCTTCTTCGGTGATCTGCCGGAGGGCGAATCGATCACGGAGGGGCTCTACATCAACCTTGCTGCCCTTTCGAGGATGCGCGAGTAGTTTACCATAGACCTACGGCTCCATAGGCAGTAGCTAGATGGCTTCTTCTCTCTTTTTGATCTTCAATACAATGTTCTCCTTGATGTTCTTGGAGTTCTATGCGATGTAATCTCTTTTTGCGGTGTTTGTTGGGATCCGATGAATTGTGAGTTTATGATCAGATTATCCATGAAATTATTTGAGTCTTTGCTGCACTATTTTATGCATGATTATTATAGCCTCATATTTCTTCTCTGATCTATTGATTTGGTTTGGCCAAGTGAGTTGATTTATCTTGCCATGGGAAGAGGTGCTTTGTAGTGGGTTCGATTTTGCGGTGCTCAATACCAGTGACAGAAAGGGACATGACACGTATGTATCGTTGCTACTAAGGGTAACAAGATGGGATCTATTCATTGGGTTTATTAATTTGTGAGTTTGTCTTGTCTACATCATGTCATCGTTCTTAAGGCATTACTCCGTTCTTTATTGGACTTAATACACTAGATGCATGCTGGATAGCGGTCGATGTGTGGAGTAATAGTAGTAGATGCAGGCAGGGGTTGGTCTACTAATCTTGAACGTGATGCCTATATACATGATCATTGACTTGGATATCGTCATGATTATTTGATTTTCTATCAATTGCACAACAGTAATTTGTCTACCCACCGTATGCTATTTTCTCGAGAGAAGCCTCTAGTGAAACCTATGGCCCCCGGGTCTATCTATCTCATATTACTAAAACCCTAAAAATATTGCTGCAATTTTCTTTTACTTATTTTATTTTGTATTTTTATTTCAATCTATCAAATACAATTTAATCTTGCAATCTTACCGCCAAGGGATTGACAACCCCTTGTTTGCGTTGGGTGCAAAGATTTGTTGTTTGTGTGCAGGTACAGCTAACGAGGTGTTGCGTGATTCTCCTACTGGTTCGATAACCTTGGTTTCATAACTGGGGGAAATACTTATCTCTACTGTGCTACATCATCCTTTCCTCTTCGGGGAAATACCAACGCAAGCTACAAGTAGCAATGATCCCTGTGCAGATCATATCTACATTGCCCTTTTGTCTGCGAAATTTCATCTTTCTCTCTAACTATGGTGGAATTCAACGAACTGTTAGCACTTCATTGATCAATCAGGATCATGGATTGCCAGAACTTTGAAACTCCACCATGCTGTTATCAAGATCAGAAATATGCAAATTCCAGGGAAGCAACAAGAACATCGGGTAACAGATTTCATCTGCTACCTGCACAAATAATTTTCAGCAATAGAACTCATCTACTACAAATTATATTGTGCAACACCCATACATCTCTATGTAATCTAGATCGTAACCTGCATCTATGCTGTCGGGCCCATGGAACCCGGGGTATCCAGGCCCGTCTGCCTTTGGCCCAGGGTGCAATGCCTGGCACGGGCCCAGCGGGCCGTCACCACCGAGCATCTCACCAAGACCCCTCATGAGGCCCTGGCCTCCTGAGACCCCCTCCTCAGGAAGTGGCGAGTAATCCTCAGCACCACCATCAACGGCCTCGCAAGGCCCTCTCACGAGGAGGCTTCCCAAAGTGACCTCGCGGGGCGGCTTTCCGAGGTGGCCTCCCGAGGCCCCCTCCCGCAGGCGCCCGGGACGAAGGCCGTTCGGCGTGCCGCGCGGTCTGGAGCCCATCACATGGGTGACGCGCACGGCGACGAGCAGCAGCAGAGGCCGCGCCAGCAGGCGCGGATGAAGATGGTTTCCTCTTTCATGTTAAGGGAGCAGGGCCAGCTATCTACTCTCCAAATCGACCCCAAAGGTTGCCCGATCGGTGAAGGAAGACCAAGACGACGGGCGCGCAGGGCGGAGGTCATCACCGAGCCCACCGGCGCGTCATGGATCATGCTTTGGCAGGCGAAGACCACCTTTAGTCAGGATAGCCTGAGCGCCTGTCCCCTTTCAAAATCGCCAAGTGTGGCAACCCTTCCCACCTAAGTTTTGAGGGGGAAGAGGACCAAGGCCGATATAAAAGGGCAGTGCTGCCATTGTACATAAGGAGGCTCTCCGGCTAGGCCCCACGAGATTGATTCCTTCACCTCCACCTTGTACGCAAGAACTCTCTTGCCCATTGCAATCCAAACCACAAGAAGGAGTAGGGTTTTACACTGCAAGGTCGCCCGAACCTGGGTAAACCGCTGAGTCCTCGCCCCGTCCCTCGTGAGCGCGCTCTCGCCGTAGCCTCGTCGTAGCTTAGCCGTGGCAGGAGACGAAGCAGTAGAACGAGCTCACCCCAGTGTTCGAACCTTTGGGTCCCGGAGCCCAACTTCCGACATTTGGTGCGCCAGGTAGGGGTGCGCTACCGTTCTTCTGCTCCACCCTCAGCTCCACCAACCCCATGGCTGACGCACGTCGCGAGCGCGCCGAGCGCAGGGCTGGCCGCGTGGCTCAGACAGAGCCGGTGGCCCGCGGCAATCGCCGCCGCCCCGAAGCCGAGGTTGCTGCCGCCACCGACCCCGCTGCCCGCGAGCAGCAGGACTCCGCCCTGCACCCCTCCGTGCAGGCGGACGGCCGCACCGCCACGGCCTCCTCCCTCGCCCACCATGGGCCGCCGAACCCGCAGGCCACTCTGCTCATGGCGCGTGAGCGGATCCGCTACCGTCCGGATGACGCCGGCTACGATGCCTGGCTCGGCCGCATCACCGAGCTCGTCAACGTCACCGGGGATGCTCCGGCGCCTTCTCACTCGCTCTGCCCTCCGCCGTCTCGTGCTGGGGACCTAGCGCACGGCGCTCCCCCGCCGCCTCCTCTGCGCGACGAGCGCGTCGGGCCCCAGCGCAGCGCGCGGGCTCATGAGCCGTCCCGCGGCGCGTCCTCGCCAGACCGAGATGAAGCCAGCGGCCTCGAGCGGTAGTGCCAGCGCCAGGACCAGACCGTTCAGGACGTTGCAGCGGCCGGGCTTCAAAACCGCGCCGCCCTCGCTGGCGGCGTCCCCTCGAGCGGCGTGGGCTGCCGTGCCTTCACCCGCGAGCTGTGTCGCGTGGTCTGGCCCGCAAAGTTCAAGCCTGAGCTGCCGCCATGCTACGACGGCACCCCCAACCCCACGGAGTTCCTCCAGCTCTACGCGCCGAGCGTCGAGGCGGCGAACTGCGATGACAAGGTCATGGCAAACTGGTTCCCCATGGCCCTCAAGGACGGCCCGCGCTCCTGGCTCATGAACCTCCCCGAGGCTTCCATCTCGTCATGGGCCGAGCTCTGCAGCCAGTTCATTGCCAACTTCAAGGGCACACAGGACTACTCCCTCATCATCAACGACCTGCGGCGTGTTCGGCAGCGCCCAGACGAGACCCTCCGCAAGTACATCCAGCACTTCCGACAGTGCGCAACAAGATCCCGCGCGCCTCCGACGCGGCCGTCATCTCTGCGTTCTCCACCGGCGTCACAGACGTCAAGATGCGCGAGAAGCTCGCCATCAACGGTGAGCTCGACTCCGTGCTCGAGCTGCTCGACCTCGCCGACAAGTGCGCCAAGGCTGAAGAAGGCCGCCTCTTCGTCCACAATGACCCCGACGCGGCGCTCGACGCCGCCAAGGCCAAGAGCAAGGACATCAAGCGCAAGGGCCCTGCCGTGCTTGCGGCGGAGCCCGAGCAGAAGCGCGGCCGCGACCTCAACGAGCCCAGAAAGGACAACCGGCCACTCTGCGCTTTTCACAACGTCCGCTCCCACAGCACCGAAGACTGTCAGGAGCTCAAGCTGCTCCGCGACAAGCACCAGAGCCACCGGGACGACCGCAACGGCCGCGGCGCTGGCCGCGGAGGTGGCCGCAGTGGCAACCGCTGGGACGGCCGCAACAGTAATGGCGGCTACCGCCAGGGCTGGCGCGACCAGCCTCGTGAGGCCGCCTGGCGCGACCAGCCTCGTGAGGTGAATCCTCAGGCCAATGCCGCTCTCCCGCCGCTGCCGCCGCCACCCCAGAGGGACGACGCCAACCGGCCTGACGAGGGCGTTGGGGGCTACCAGGAGCCTCGCGCGGTCGCCTGCATCCTTGGCGGGTCCCAAGCCCCCGCGTCCATCCGCCACTTCAAGCAACTCTCTCGCGAGGTGTACGCCGCCCTCCCGAGGCCTGAGGTCGCGCGGCCCCTCAAGTGGTCGCAGTACGCCATCACCTTCGACTCCAAGGACCACCCCAAGTCCACGGCCTATGCAGGCGCGCTCCCCATGCTATGCACTCCCACCATCAGCAACATCGCGGTCACCAAGACCCTCATCGACGGGGGTGCCCGCCTCAACGTACTCTCTATCGAGACCTTCGAGACGCTCCAGGTGCCCTACGACCAGCTGATGCCGACCAGGCCCTTCTCCGGAGTGACCGATGGCTCCACCATCCCGCTGGGGCAAGTGCGCCTCCCCGTCACCTTCCGCACCCGCAAGAACTACCACACCAAGCTCATCGACTTCGACGTGGTGCACATCGGCCTGCCTTATAATGCTATCTTGGGCTACCCGGCTCTCACCAAGTTCATGGCGGCCACCCATCACGCCTACAACATCCTCAAGATGCCCGGCTGCAGCGGCATCATCACCGTCGCCTGCGACGAAAAGGACGCGGCCAGCACCCTCGAGCGTGCCTACAAGGCTGCCGCTGTCGCGCACCCGGCTGACGAGGACGCGGCCGAGCCTTCCGAGGCCGCGCCAGCGAAGAAGAAGCAGTTGTTCTCTCAGGACCACGCCGAGACGAAGAAGGTGTCGGTGGACGGCAGCGGCTCTGGCCTTGCCTTCACCATCGGCACAGGCCTCCCTCCTGCATAGGAAAGCGTGCTCATCGCCTTCCTTCAGGCAAACTCGGATGTTTTCGCCTAGAAAGCATCCGACTTGTCTGGTGTGCCGAGGGAGGTGATCGAGCACAACTTAGCGGTGTGCCCCAATGCACGCCCAGTCAAGCAGAAAGCATGGCGCCAGGTGCTAGAGAAGCAAGAGTTCATCATCGAGGAAGTTCAGAAGCTCCAGGAAGCCGGAGTCGTTCCCGAGGTGCGCCATCCTGAATGGCTCACCAAACCAGTCGTCATCCCCAAGAAGGGCGGGAAGGAGCGCATGTGCGTCGACTTCACCAGCCTCAACCAGCTCTGCCCGTATGACCCCTTCCAGCTGCCGCGAGATGGCCAGGGCGTTGGCCCCGCCTTCGGCAGCACGTGCATGCCCTTTGGGCTGGGGAACGACGGCGCCTCCTTCCAGAGGCTAGCACCCTTCGCGCACCAGGGCCTCGCAAGCCCACTGGCTTCGGAGGAGCGGACTCCCTTGGCACGCCTCGCCAAACGGTCTGACGTCACTACAGCGCAGTTCTGCCAGGAAAATGAAAAGAAAGAAAGGGCCTAGGCGAGGTGCCGTCGCCCTCAAGACTCCAGTGCAGGGTGCCGCGCGCGTCCCCAAGAAGGCGCTGTAGGCAAGTGCGGCTCCGTCACTGTACGCGCAGTGCCCGCCGCCAGGGGTTCCGGAGTCATCGCCGCGCGCGCCTAGTCGGAGTCCTCGTCCTCGCTCTTGACGCGGGGGGAGTCATCGCCGCTTCCGCCCCTGCCGGAGGGGGCAGCACCGTCGGAGGAGCCGTCCTCGCTGGAGGAGCCGTTGTAGCTGTCCTCGCTCTCCGCGCAGCACTCCAGGCAGCTACCGGAGAGCCCAAAGATCTTCACAAAGAGCGTGGCGGCCCCGTCGTACTTGAACTGGAGGACGTGCCCCCGCTTCAGGCCGCGGGCGAGGGCGAACGACTTCCACCCCTGCCTCAGGAACATGAAGCCCGAGGGGGTGAGCTCCGTCGCCACCCAAGAAGGATCGTTGCAGCAGCCGTCGGCCTGCACCCACAAGCCCAAGGGCGCGCGGTCCGCCATCGCCGCCGCGAAAGAGTCCGGGAGCCGGAGCCAGGTGCAAGGGCTGCAGTGCATGTTCAAAATGAACTCATGCGCCGCCTCCGCCGAGTGGCTCCCCGCCTGGGGCGGAAGCGCGGCCGCTCCGCCGTGGCCGCCGTGGCCGCCTTGGCCCCGCGCGCCTCGCCCTCCGTGCCCACGAGCGGCGCTCCTTCCACGATTGATGGGCCCGGCGCCGGCGGCCGTCGGGGAGCGCCCGTGTCCCCTGGGCGGAATCTGGGGTGCAGCAGCAGGAGTACGGCCATGCCCTCTCCCCTCGCCATATCTTCAGCAGCTCTAGCAAGAAGACGGAGGAAGCTGAGGAAGGAGAAGATGGGTGGAGGACTCTGGCTCTCCCCTCTCTCTCTTTATACTCGGCGCGGAACTTCCCACCCACTCCGCCTTCTTCGGCGTCGGGAGTTGGAGAGGCGACAGGTATGAAGGAAGGCAATGATGGCCTCGCGCCGCCCGCGCTAGGATTTATGTCAGCGCGGCAGTTTCCGAGGCGTCGTGGGGAAGTGGGGGCGTCGCCCGTCGCATCGTGCGCCACGCGTCGCGCCTGGCCGCAGGCGGTTAGGGCCCGCGCCGTTTCGGCCCTCGGTAGGCAGGAACGTGTGCGTCGCGGGCCCGGGGGCTACTGTCGGGCCCATGGAACCCGGGGTATCCAGGCCCGTCTGCCTTTGGCCCAGGGCGCAACACCTGGCATGGGCCCAACGGGCCGTCACCACCGAGCATCTCACCAAGACCCCTCATGAGGCCCTGGCCTCCTGAGGCCCCCTCCTCAGGAAGTGGCGAGTAATCCTCAGCACCACCATCAACGGGCTCGCGAGGCCATCTCACGAGGCCGCTTCCCGAAGTGACCTCGCGGGGCGGCTTTCCGAGGTGGCCTCCCGAGGCCCCCTCCCGTAGGCGCCCGGGACGAAGGCCGTTCGGCGTGCCGCGCGGTCTGGATCCCATCACGTGGGTGACGCGCGTGGCGACGAGCAGCAGCAGAGGCCGCGCCAGCAGGCGCGGATGAAGATGGTTTCCTCTTTCGTGTTAAGGGAGCAGGGCCAGCTATCTACTCTCCAAAGCGACCCCAAAGGTTGCCCGATCGGTGAAGGAAGACCAAGACGACGGGCGCGCAGGGCGGAGGTCATCACCGAGCCCACCGGCGCATCATGGATCATGCTTTGGCAGGCGAAGACCACCTTTAGTCAGGATAGCCTGAGCACCTGTCCCCTTTCAAAATCGCCAAGTGTGGCAACCCTTCCCGCCTAAGTTTTGAGGGGGAAGAGGACCAAGGCTGATATAAAAGGGCAGTGCTGCCATTGTAGATAAGGAGACTCTCCGGCTAGGCTCCCCGAGATTGATTCCTTCACCTCCACCTTGTACGCAAGAACTCTCTTGCCCATTGCAATCCAATCCACAACCAGGAGTAGGGTCTTACACTGCAAGGTGGCCCGAACCTGGGTAAACCGCCGAGTCCTCGCCCCGTCCCTCGCTAGCACGCTCTCGCCGTAGCCTCACCGTAGCTTAGCCGTGGCAGGAGACGAAGCAGTAGAACGAGCTCACCCCAGTGTTTGAACCTTTGGGTCCCCGGAGCCCGACTTCCGACATACGCATAGCACGGCTCATGATGCCACTGTAGGGGAACGCAGCAGAAAACAAAAAAATTCCGACCTACGCACCAGCCCAGGACCACTATGGAGACTGCATACAAGGTTTGATCTTTTCGTTATCGACTCGTAGCGCAGTGGAAGTAGAGTCGATGACGATCGGCGGTGCAGATCCCCGCAGCTAGGATTTTACAACCTCCCAACCGCGAGGATGTTCTCCCTCATCTGCCCCTCGGACAGCCCTCCGGGAGGCAGTTGGACAGTCCCTCCGACGGTGTCACAGACAGCCCTTTGGGAGGACGCTCGAAACTCGGACGGTCACTCGGATAGCCCTTCGGGAGGACACTCGAAAGTCGGACGGTCACTCGGACAGCCCTTCGGGAGGCACTCTCGAACAGCCCCTCAGGCAAAAAGATCGAACCTACGACCTCTCTACGGGGTTCCACACATATGGTGTCATCTATCCGGCAGGGCTTCGCCGTCTAGAACTAGTTCCCACCGGAACCCAGACAGCCTTCCGGCTCTACGAAACTATTTCGCGGGGAGGGAGAGAAGAAGCCAGATCATTGCAATGGCATGTGTATGTGAGAAAGAGTGAGTCTTTAGGCAGCCCCCTCCACCCCTATTAATAGGCCAAGCCCAAGGGTGGCTTCTCCAAGAAGCCAAGGGGGAAAATACCAAAAGGCCCTCAAGGTGGCTTCTCCAAGAAGCCACCCAAAAAGCACTTTCACTATTCACGAAAACATTTTTCCGTGACCGTTAAATCTAAAAATATTTCTGTGGGTCTTAGAATAATTCCAGTACCCAGTAAAATGATTTTGGACGCGTTCCGAAACAATTCCGGATTAGTGATTTTCATCTGCGAAAAGCAAACAAAACGGTTTCGGCAGCTCCGGAACATTTCTGGGTTTTTTCTCCGAAAAATCCCAGAAGTTCCCAGAACAATTCTGGCACCCTCCAAGAATTTCCAAGCGTCTGCCGAAACCAATTTGACTTAATGGTATACCCTGAAACAACTTTTCAGTTTTACTGAAACTATTCCGGTGTTCTCTCTCCGGAACTTTTCCGTTGTCTCCGAAACTTTTCTGGTGACTTTCTCTCAGAATCCCTGTCTAGTATTCAGCAGATAGATGACCCTTAAGTGTGTGACCCTATAGGTTCGGTGAAGCATAGATATGACCGGAACTCTTTCCGATCAATGATCAACATCGGAGCCGTGGACACCCATATTGACCCATATACCCACACGAATAAATATTCGAGTGAACCTCCAGTTGTCATGTACTATTCTTGTTGCTTCGCGATATGTTACAAATACCCGAGGTGAGATTTATTGGCATCCCCATGGATCAACAACTTGTCCACTATTCCAGTTACCTCGTTACCGGTTTTGTTCTCTTTTCTCGTTCCCGTGGTCCGGCATCCCTGTGATCAAATCACATTGTGTCTGGCCAGACGATGATGGATACCGTAACACTGAGAGGGCCTAGAGATATCTCTCCATCGTCGGAGGAGCAAATTCCAATCTTGAGCTATCAAGTCCCTTGACATACTTTTCCATGAACCCGTAAGCCGCCGTAATAGCCACCCATTTACGGATGACGTTTAACAAACCCCAAAGTTCATGAATCAAGCATGAAGAAGCTCGATACTCTCATGGTCTAAGGAATTACGCAAACGTAAACTTTCTCTGTGTTATTAATCATTAACTTTTGACGAATGTATCTCATAGCATAACATCAATTCGGGTCGATTCAACACAAGTGTTCTTCTAACATTGTGCCCTCAAAGTTGCCGGCATAGTCATGCCCATGATCAGGAAAACAGAACCATCATGCAACACTTGAGCTAGTCTTAGAGGCCAGACTAGGAATACATTTTACCATTTTATTATTCCACACGTGCATATGAGTTTCCCTCCCAGCCTCGTGGTTATTGCAGACTCGAGAACCATAGCAGTTATAGCACAGAATATAAACTTAATTATGAACATGGGGATAAATAATAACATTTGTTATTGCCTGTAAGGCATATCTCCTACAGTGATGATGTCCCTTTAGGGTTTTACATTCGAAGCTGCATTCACCAGTACCCTTTCGTGCAGTTTCTGTTGCATCCTCGTTTGATTCCGCTGTACCTTTCTCAGCGTCCAGTTTTTGCTTGATGAACATCATGTATTGCTGATGGACGGACGTCGTGTCTTTCTGTGCTGCTGCCGTCTGTTCCATCTGTTCTTTTTTGACAGGAGGTTTTTGCCCCCCCTCCCCCGTTCTTTGTTTTGCTGTTCATTGCCATTGTCCTCTTTTTTCTCCTGCGGCTGTTCAAACATAGGGGCAGTAAATGGGAATGCATTTCAGAGAGTAGCTTATGTAACTTTACCTATTCGGTCGTTGTCGCCGCTCGAGCGCCTGCTACTTCTTGTTTGTTAAGTGAAGTATTTTGGGCTTGGTCATGAGTGCCATCCCTGTCTACCATTGAAATATCTTGTTCCCCTTGTTTAATGGTCTCCTCTGGTTGCTTTTGTTGATGTTGAATGTCGGTGCTCTCCTCTGTTTGTTGCGGCTGTTGTAAGACAAAAAAGTAGTTAAATGGGACTGCATATCTGTCTGTGCAACTATTTATATATATATATATATATATATATATATATATATATGTATGTATGTATGTATATATATATATATATATGTTGTAGAAACATGTTTTGTAACTTCACCTCTTCAGTCATTGTCTGCGGTGCCGTGTGTGCTTCTTCTTCTTCGTTTTCTGAATGTTTTGGGTCTTGTCCAGTAGCAGCAGCATTGTCTATTATTTCTAAAACCTCTTGCTCTCTAGTGGCAGGGCTGTCTACTACTGTAAAGACACATTGTCCTTGTTTCTTGTTGTCCTCTTGCTGTGAGTTTTGCTGCTCTACGCCAGTGCCTTCGTTTGCTTCTTTTGTCTGTTCAATCAAAAATGTAGATAAAGGTGGGACTTCATTTGTGTGTGCTTAACTATTTTTTATTTTCTTATGTTATAGAAGCGGGTCGTCCAACTTCACCTCTTCAGCCGTTGACGCCGCTGGGGTATTTTGTAGTTCCTATTTGTCAAGTGAAGGTTGGTCTTCACGCAGCACTGGTACTATTGCAGTGACAACTTCCTCGTGTTTTATGGCTTCCCCTGGCTGTGGTCCTTGTTGATTCTTGACAGCAGCATGCTCGTTCGTTTCCTGCGTTGTTCAGAGAAAAAGGTTATTCATTCTTTGTAATTCTAGTATTTTCCATATTGTTGTGGTAGGCTGTACTAGGTAGTTCATCGCTTATAAATCTTCAAAAAAGGGTTGTTGTTGAATTTTACGTCTTTGTTGGTGGTTTGGATGTTTTTGTCTGCGTCTACTCTTTCTTTGTCAGGTATAAGATGGTCTAGTTTATGGTCATCTGGGATGTTCGGGTCAACTTGTGCTTCGTCGGGGGCTGAGTCTAGCTCGGCGGGACTACGGAGCTGAGTCAAGTAGGTTTGTCAGTTAACTCACAACTCTATGCAGTTTAAAAGTGTAAAAGGGTTGTTTATACTCACGTGTTTGCTGCTTCCTATCCCGGTTGTCTCCTGTACTACTTTCACGGTTGTGCTTGATGGAGCATCATCTATTGTGAGGTTGGATGATTTGTTCGTTGGATCCTCGTGCTCAGTGTTGTTGCCATCATCCTGCTTTCGGCCTTCATCGTGGGCTGGCATGCATGCCTGGAGAGTATGAAACAAAAAAAATTAGTGTGAGTATGAGAACAGACTGGCGAAGTCAAACCACATCGTGTATTGTTAATATTTACCTCTTTTGCTTGTTCATGATCTGCAACTTTTATTTCTGCTGCTACTTTTCTTTGTTGCTTTTGCTGTTCCTTGTCATTTGTGTTGCTTTGTACGTGCTTCTCCTTGTGTCTCTTTTGTACCTTCTTGTGCTCCTTTGTGTCTTTCTTGTTAATCGTTGTCTTTTGTATCCTGGATCTTGTCTTTCTCTCCTTCTCTTCCTCTCCTTGTGGTGCCTTTCTTTTTCGCGTTTCTTGTGCTACTGTTGTCACTACGTCTTCTTGTGTGGTCGTCATCAACTACTCTAGTTGTGTCTTCTGCATGTTCTTGCTCTACTGCTATCAGGTTTCCCTCGTCCCTTTCCTTCTTTCTTGCCTTGCAAATCATGTGCTGGAAGTCACTGTGATGATCGAAAGATTTTATTAGGGACTTCGTTTGTTCTATCAGTGATTCTCTGGCTTTTTGATCAAAATTTTCCTCTTCATCGGTGCATTTGCTTCCTGCTCTGTTTCTTATTGCGGGTAACTGTGATGCTTCGTCAAGCATGTTTTTCAACATTGCATTGATTATTTTGAATCCTTCTACTGATCCTTTGCCGGTGCTTGTCTCGAGTTCCCTGCTTCCCCTGGTGTTGCCCGGTCCTTCACGCCGGACCTTGGGTGGGGGTGGTAGCAGTTTGGTCATGTGCTGGTGATGTTTTTGTTGCTGTGCTTGTATGAGTTGCATTGCAGGCAAAGGTGATTCTGTGTTTCTTTCGTTTGTGTAGAAGATCCTGTCTGCTGTTCCTTTCCATGTCTGCGTTGTTTCGGTAGAATGAAATTTGTTAGAATCAAAAATGTTTTTACAAGGTACAAGCAATTTATAGACAAAAGAGCCATACCTGTATCTTGCCAAAATCATAGTGGTCCGGACATCCTTTTCCATCCTTCTTCATGTCTGCTCTAGCTACTTTTGTTAGATCCATCTCGGTGAGATGGTTCGCTCGTTGTGTCGAGGTCTTGTCCATTCTCTCAGCAATTTTGCGCATTTCTCTGGTGCTTGGTAACAGCAGGGAGTCGAGGTACATGATTACTGGTCCCTGTGCCAATCCATTGAGGTGCTTTTTGTTCTTAAATTCCTGTTTTTCCTCTTTGTGTTTTTGCCATTTTTCAGCTCCAGCCTTAATCCCTTCGACGACGACCTGGCAGTAATCCATCTGTGCCATTTCTTTATAATTCATTTTCCTGACCATTGTTGCTTGCTTGCTGAAGATAGGGGTGGTTGTTCCACAGATGACCTTATGGAAAAGAATGAGGAAAAATATTTTAACTACTTTCCTGTTTGCTTCTGGCTCGTCTATTTCTACTAAATTTTTTAGCTTTTCAAACAGATCTTTAGTTTTGAAATCTGTTTTTTTAGACCTAGTTCTGACGTCTGTTCCTTCATATCTCTGGGGGAAGTCTGCGGCCTTGGTGCTGTCTTCGGTTTGCCGTTTGGGAATCCAAAAGCCTTATGGATGCCTTCCTTGGTAATCTTGATTTTCTTATCTTCATCAGCTTCTCCAAAGCTTATCGTCATGTTGTCCGTGTTCAGATTTCTGTAGATGTGTGCTGCAAGTGGCCTGTAAATGGAGCCCGTTATCTTGCAGTGCTCTATGCTGCCAAATCCTACCTCCCGAACATCTCTTCGGTGACGTTCTTTAAGTAATTCCCATGCTTGTTTGACGTGTATGAATGTTGCTCCTGCTTTGATTCTACATTTGTCTTCATCGGTTGTTGCCTCTCCTTCATCATCTGTTGGTGCTGCCAATTCATTCCCGCTTGTCTTTCTCCTCTTTGTGCCCGTCCTGTTTGTTTTTGGCTGTTTCAGAAAAAGAAAAAAGGGGTTTTGTTAGAAAAGGATCATTTGGTTTTCAGTGGTAATCAGCGGTAAACAAAAATTCCTAGAGAAATGTGTTTTACATGATCGCTGTTGTCCTCTTCGGCATCATTGTCCTCCTCTTCGGTTTCATTGTCCTCTGGAGGAATGAAATCGGCATCGCCTTCTGTATCATCGTCGGCACCATCAGGCTCCGAATCTTTGTTAGCGTCATCCTGTTCTTGTTGCACCCGTGCTCGTTTGTTTTTCTTCATGCTTTCAGTTTGTTTGTTGCTCGTGGGTGGTGCTGGTGGCGGGAGTACCATTAGAGGCTCTGGCTGTTGCAAGGTATCACTTTCGAGGATGACATCAGTGTTGTTCTTTCACTTTTTCCTTTCAGCTTCAGGAGGAACAACAGCCTTTGTTTCTAATTGCCTCTCTCGTCTGCTTGTTTTTACTCATTTGCTCTTGATAGCATCATTTTTATCCGTCTGCCTGCTGTAAGTTACCAGTGGTGTAGTGTTTTTGTCCAGGATTGGCATGGCCGCTGCTTCGTTCTGCTTGATTTGTTGCGTACTTTTTTCTGATGGGTTAGGAGACATGCTGCGTCTTTCTTCATTTTGCATGTTAATTTCAGACAGGATTGTTTGAATATCACTGTCTTCGTGACCTGCATAATGATCAGGTAACAAAAAAGGATATTGATTCATTTGCAAAAAAGGAAAGGGATATAGTTTTGGAAACACATAGGCACAGTTTTATTTGCAGAATATAATACAATTTTTTATACTAGTGTCAAGGAAAACGGTTAGCTTATTTATGTCGCTATATAGTTTTTCTTAGTTGGACAGTGGAGTGGACAATTTGCTTAAACCTTTGACAGGACCTTTCTGCATGGCAGGCTCTTCCTTAGGCTTCCTGTTTTCCTTTACACCGGTCATTGCTGCATAAAAATGGCCATGTGTTAGAAGCAGAGTTTAATCTCACAGCAAAAGATGACATGCATCGCATGGAAAAAATAAATGGTATGGTTGAAGAGGCACAGGTTGTTTCACCGTAGAAGCACAGGTGCACATATTCCTGTACCACGGTTTTTGAAACAAGAGGCACGTAATTTTAAACAGATATAATCAATGTGTGTAGAAAATGATATGTAATTATCAAGTTTGGTCTGTCACGATGCTCCCAGAGTTTAAATCTACAGTGGGCTCATTCTTAGTGAAGTCAGGTACGTGTTAAGCAATATCCTCCGTCCAAAAATCTGTAATGGGGAGGAGTAGCATTTCAATTGCAGTCTTCCCTACGCTAATCCTATCTGTTAGAGAAGTTGAAACAGAGTAATTCAAAAACAGAGTTTCTGCGCCGGCTAGGGTTCCTGACCGTGAAAAGGGGAAAATCACTATGTCCGCCCTCGTGGAATGGAATGGAATGTAGGAACTTTTACCTTCGTTTGTGGGTGCTGGGTTTCTCGTATCCATCGGCTGATTCTATCGCTGCTCTTTGTTGCGATCTTCGCCACCGGTCTTTAGAGCACAGGTTCTCGCTGTCAGTCGTCACTGCCGGGAGGGGGTTTTGGTGCTGTCGCGGGCACCGTTTTACGGTTTGTGTCTCGCAATGGAGGGCGGTTGGCAAAGTGCGGCGCTGGTTGTCTGGTGAGGTGAACTCGATTTCGTAGTTGGGCTGGTCTGCCGTTTTGGAGGAAGGGGTAGAAGGAAGGAGCAGAGCGTGCGGGAGGTGTAGTGTTCGAGATTTTCCCTGTGAAAGGGGAAGGAGGAGACCAGCAGAGCGAGGGGAATGATCGAACCGTCTCTAATTTTCCACCGTCCGTATAAGCATCATGATTCGTGCAATAGTCTGTGGGCCTGTCTGCGCTAGTTTTTTGACAGCCTGGGTGTTTTTTTTGTTTGCTTCTTATGTGTCAGTCGGTGGGACTCTGGCATTTTTGTATTTAAGTTCAGTGACACCACTAAAAATAAAATAAAAAAGGTAGTGGTACAGCACCCATGTCAAGAAAAATGCAAAAACAGTTGTTCGTGGGAGCACGGACGTGCCTTTGTTTTCCAAATGTTTCCAGTGACATGTTTCACCATGTGAGGCACAGAAGAGCAGCACCCGGGGGCACGGTTTCAAGAGCACAAAAGGCATGTTTGTGCCTCTGTGTTTCAAAAGTTTTCAGTAACTCGTTCACCCTGAGACACACGGCTGTGATGTGTCTACAGTTTTGTATTAAGTAGCACCACGGTCGTGCCTCTTCGTGTTCCTGATATTTTTTCAGTGCCTCATTTACTCATTGAGGCACGGATGTGATGGCATTATAGTCGCGGTCCTATGTTATGCAGAGGCAGTGTCATGTTTCCGTTTTCATGTACACTGGGAGGGGCGATGATGTGAAGCCAAGGTAGGCATGTTTGTAGAAGCATATGTTTTTGTTTTCAAACGAAATAGGCACGGGCGTGCCTCTCTGTGTTGCAATTGTTTTCAGTGATGCGTTCATTGAGAGAGGCTCGGTCGTGTCTACTGTGGAGGCACGAAGTTGTCTCCAGTAAAGGCATGGTGGTCCGTCTGTTTTTTCCAATTGTTTTTGTGGTGTTCCGTTTTAAGAAGAGGCACGTTGATGCCTCTGTATTCCAAATGTTTTTTGGCTGTCATGTGTAACTGTAGGAGGACGGATGTGAGGTCAACAGGGGCACGTCTCCGTATTAAGCAGGGTCACATTCGTGTGTGTTTGTGTTCCAAATGTTTTAGGCTGACACTCGAGGAAGTGAAGGCCACGGAGGCACGGGTCCCTAATAAGCACAGAGAAGTTCTTGTCTCTTTATGTTCCAATGTTTCGGCTGGCAGGCACGGACGTGAAGTCCATAGAGGCACTGTTCGGTATTAAGCAGAGTCACGTTCGTGCGTCTTTGTGTTCCAAATGTTTCCGCTGATTTGTTCAGTTCGAGAGGCACGGATGTGAAGCCTGCATAGGCACGTTTCCCTATCACGCAGGGTAACGTTCATGCCTGTATGTGTTCCAAATGTTTTTGATGACATGTTTAACTGTGAGAGGCTCGGAGCTGCTGCCTCTATCACGCACGGTTTTGTGTTATGCAGAGTCACATTCGTGCGTCTCTGTGTTATGCAGAGTCACGTTCGTGCGTCTCTGTCTTCCAAATGTCTTCACTCAGAGAGGCACGGCCATGACTTTTGTGAGAGAGGCATGGACGTGACACGCCATTCGTGCCTTCTCGTGTTCCAGACGTTTATAGTGGCTGTTTTAAGTGCGTGGCGTGGAGCATCTGCATGTAGGGGAACGTGATAGAAAACAAAAAAATTGGTACAGCGAGCACGCCCAGGATCACTATGGAGATGCATACAAGGTTTGGATCTGATCGTTACCGACTCGTAGCGCAGCGGAAGTAGAGTCGATGTAGATCGTCAGTGCAGATCCCCACAGCTAGGAATTACAACCTCCCAACCGCGAGGATGAACTCCCTCGTCAGCCCCTCAGACAGCCCTTCGGGAGGCGGTCCGACGGTGTCACGGACAGCCCTTCGGGAGGCACTCACAGAAACTCGGACGGTCACACGGACAGCCCTTCGGGAGGCACTCTCAAACAGCCCCCTGGGCAAAAAGGATCGAACCTACGACCTCTCTACGGGTTTGCACACATACGGGGAGGGAGAGAGAAGGCCAGATCATGCATGGCATTTGTATGTGAGAAAGAGTGAGTGTGGAGAGTGCATCTCCACCTCTATTTATAGGAAAACCCAAGGGGTAGGGGGGCACTTAAAATACCCAAAAAACCCATCATATGGATTTTCCAAAAGGGCAAAATGGGAAGGCTAGAGGAGCTCCATGGAGGACCTCCTCCTTGGCCGGCCACTTCAAGTGGGCCCCCATGAGGGGCTCTCATCCATCCATGTCATCCCCAAGATATTTTGGAGCAAAGCCCAAAAAGGTGGCTTTCCCAAAAAGTAACCATAAACTGATTTTCACTATTCACGGAAACATTTTTCCACTACCGTTAAATCCGAGAATATTTCTGTAGATCTTAGAACATTTCCAGTACCCACTAAAATAATTTTGGACGCGTTCCGAAACAATTCCGGATTAGTGATTTTCATCTGCAAAAAGCAACCAAAGCGGTTCCGACAGCTCCGGAACATTCCCGGGTTTTTTCTCCGGAAAAATCCCAGAAGTTCCCAGAACAATTCTGGCACCCTCTAAGAATTTCCAAGCGTGTGCCGAAACCATTTTGACTTAATGGTATACTCCGAAACAACCTTTCGGTTTTACCGAAACTATTCCGGTGTTCTCTCTCCGGAACTCTTTCGTTGTCTCCGAAACTTTTCCGGTGACTTTCTCTCAGACTCCCTGTCTAGAATTCAGCAGATAGATGACCCTTAAGCATGTGACCCTATAGGTTCGGTGAAGTATAGACATGACCGAAACACTTTCCGATCAATGATCAACATCGGAGCCGTGGACACCCATATTGACCCCTATACCCACACGAATAAATATTCGAGTGAACCTCCAGTTGCCGTGTGCTATTCCTGTTGCTTCGCGATATGTTACAAACACCCGAGGTGAGATTTATCGGCATCCCTGTGGATCAACAATTTGTCCACTGATATGTCTCCAACGTATCTATAATTTATGAAGTATTCATGCCATGTTTATTATAGTTTTGTATGATTTTGGTGCATTTTTATATGGATTTTATATGATTTCATGGACTAACATATTGACCTAGTGCCCAGTGCCAGTTGCTGTTTTCTGCTTGTTTTTGGTTTTCCAGAAAATCCATTTCAAATGAAGTCCAAATGCAACGAAACTTTTTGATGATTTTTTCTGGAAGGAAACAGACCCAGGAAGCTTCGGGGGAGCAGCAGAAGACCCACAGGGGCCCCACAAGCCACCTGGGCGCACCACCCCCCTGGCGCGCCCTGGTGCCTTGTGGGCCCCCTATGGCCCCTCTTCGCATGATTCCTACACCAAAAATTCTTATAAATACCAAAACCCCCAGAAATAACACCGCCGCAAGCCTCTGTACCTCCACGGTCTCATCTACAGCCCTTTTCCGGCACCTGCCGGAGGGGGGAATCATCACCGGAGGCCGTCTTCATTATCCCGACAGTCTCCATGACGAGGAGGGAGTAGTTCACCCTCGAGGCTAGGGGTATGTACAAGTAGCTATGTGTTTGATCTCTCTCTCTCTCGTGTTCTTGATTTGGCACGATCTTGATGTACCGCGAGCTTTGTTAATATAGTTGGATCATATGGTGTTTCTCCCTCTCTATCTTGTTGTAATGAACTGAGTTTTTACCTTTGAGGTTTCACTATTATCGGATTGAATACTTTTATGGATATGAGAACACTTGTTGTATGTCTTGCATATGAATACCCGTGGTGACAATGGGGTATTATATTGATTCACTTGATATATGTTTTGGCACTCAACTCGCGGATTCTCGAGGTGACATTGGGATAATCTATGCATAGGGGTTGACGCACGTTTTCATCCTACTTTCTCTGGTAGAAATCTTGGGGCACTCTTTGAACTTCTTTGTGTTGGATTGAATATTATGAATCTTAAGTTGTTAGATGCGTATCGTATAATTGATTCACAGATACTTGTGGTGACATTGGAGTATCTAGGTGACATTAGAGTTGGTTGATGTGTATCATATGGTGTTATTTTAGTAGAACTCTAGGGCTGTTCAATTTCTATCTTATGTTCTCCGCGAATAGGAACTTTGGAGTGATTCTTTATCGCACATTGAGGGATTGTTATATGATCCAATTATGGTAGCATTGTTGAGAGATTGCACTAGTGAAAGTATGAACCCTAGGCCTTGTTTTCAAGCATTGCAATACCGTTTGTGCTCACTTTTGTTACTTGCTACCTTGCTGTTTTTATATTTTCAGATTACAAAAACCTATATCTACTATCCATACTACACTTGTATCACCATCTCTTCGCCAAACTAGTGCACCTATACAATATGCTATTGTATTGGGTGTGTTGGGACACAAGAGATTTCTTGTATTTGGTTGCAGGGTTGTTTGAGAGATACCATCGTCATCCTACGCCTCCTATGGATTGATAAACCTTAGGTCATCCACTTGAGGGAAAATTGCTACTGTCCTACAAAACTCTGCGCTTGGAGGCCCAACACGAGTCTACAAGAATAAGTTGTGTAGTAGACATCAAGCTCTTTTCTGGCGCCGTTGCCGGGGAGGTGAGTGCTTGAAGGTATATCTTTAGATCTTGCAATTAAATCTTTTAGTTTCTTGTTTTTCACTAGTTTGGCTTACAAAATAAAAATAAAAAATGGAATTGAGGTTGCCTCATATTATTCATATTTATAATGTCTTTCTTGAAAATGATGGAGCGGAAAATTGTGCTCAATTGATAGAAGAAGAATTCAATAAAATGTTTGGCATAAAATCTTCGAATGATGAGCATGATTGCAATGTTGTTAGTATGAATTCTATGAATATCCAAAATACTAAAGGTGATTGCACTAGTCATGACAAAAATGTTTCTTATAAGCATGTCAATTTTTGTGGAGTGCATAAAGTTTGTGAAGACATGCCTTATAGGGATGATAGATTTTGCAAGAAGCATAAACATGATAGAACCAATTTTTTGCTCAAAGTGGTAGATGAATTTCCTACAAAATTATGTTCTCTTTATCCTATTACTTGTGAACTTTGCAATAAAGTTGGTCACATTAATTTCCAATGCATGCTTTTTCATGATCGAATCGTGTCCAAATATTGCAATAACTTGATCACCCTTGAACTTTATAATGAACTTTGTTTATTTTTGGGGTGTGAAGAATTGACACATAAAAATAGTTCGTTTGAAGTATTCATTCTCACAAAAGACATTGAAAATAATTTAGAGGAAATCTATATGTCTTGTGTAGTAAATTGCAATGAGAATGCTTATATAGCCAACTATAGAAAAACAGGAAAACAAATAGAATATAAAAGAAATACTAATGGAAGGGTAAAGATTCCCCCTTTCCCTCCTATTTTCTCTCATGATGAAACAGGTAACGAGGAGGAGCTTCCTATCCAACCAATCTCTTCAATAAGAAGCTCGAAAGAATTAAATAAACCCACGCATAATGTGGTAAAGAAAAAGAAAAGAAGGAAAAGTAGAGGTAAAGAGGTATCTCTCCCAAATAATGTTGCTCCTATTATTGTTGTACCTCATGAGAATGAATCAAAAATAATTGTGGAAGATGATACACTTGACAATGATTTTATTATACCTATTACTTGTTGTGATAATTATGATTGGGGAGATAATGATACTTCTTATAATCTTGAGAATCGTTTTGGCACCAACTTGGAAAATTATGATGATAATAATTGCTATACTATTGGTGCTATTCATACTATTGATGATAATAGTGATGATGCTAATGATATGCCAAGCCACAAGCATGGGGATGCTATGTTTGATGAGAATGACATGTTTGAGAATTTTTTTGCTGCAAATAATGTTTGTCCCAAGCTTGGGGATGCTATGCTTAATGAAAATGATCTTTTTATTCCCCCTACTTTTGATGAGCAAATTTATTATGATGATGACATGCCTCCTATCTATGATGATTATTGTGATGATACTTATGTTATGAAAAATAGTGATGATTATTATTATAATACTTGTTATAATTATGAAAATCCTTTTACTGGACATCACTCTTTTAACGTGGAAACAATTTATAGTATTCGGTTTCATACGATACTCCCACTATTATGAATGAGAAGAAAATTGCTTATGTGGAGAGTAGTAAAAATTATATGCTTATGTATCATGACAAGAATGCTTTGTGTGATGGATATATTGTTGAATTCATTCATGATGCTACTGAAAATTATTATGAGAGAGGATCACATGCTTGTAGGTGTTGCAATAATATCAAGTTTCCTCTCTATGTGTTGAAAGTTTTGAAGTTATGCTTGTTTTGCCTTCCTATGCTAGTTGATTTTTGCTCCCATAAATTATTTGCTCACAAAATCCCTATGCATAGGAAGTGGGTTAGGATTAAATTTACTAGTCATATGCTTCATGATGCTCCCATTGTGTTTCAATTCTATACTTTTATGTGAGCATCATTGAAATCATCATGCCTAGTTAAAAAGACATTAAAGAAAAGCGCTTGTTGGGAGACAACCCAACATTTACCCCTACTGTTTTTTTGTGTTCACATGATTAATATACTGTGCTAATCATGTTTTATATGTTTTATTTCAATAATGTGCCAAGTAAAGCCTTTGGGATAGTGTGGATACTTGTTGATTCGATTCTGTGCAAAAACAGAAACTTTTGCGTCCAGTGCTGGAATTTCTATTTTGTACTGGAGTGTGACAAAATTCTGAAATTTTTACATAGCATTGGGTTACAATTTTTTTTACGTTCTCCTAATTTTTATAGGTACATAAGTATGGTTTTTAAATCGCTCACTACATGTTGTTCTGTTTTTGACAGATTCTGTTTTCGATGCATAGTTTGCTTGTTTTAGTGTTTCCATAGCTTATATTGAGCAATATAAATTGTGGAAATGATAGACTACAGTAGTAATTATGTGAGAACAATTATGAATCTTGTCTTGACAGTACCTAAGTGGATGATTTATTTTTTATCATACTAACCTATCTCACAAGTTCCGTTAAGTTTTGTGTGATTGAAGTTTTGAAGTTTTGGGTGAGATATCGATATGAGGAGAATAAGGAGCGGCAAGACCCTAAGCTTGGAGATTAACAAGGCACCCCAAGGTAATATTCAAGGAAGACTCAAGCGTCTAAGCTTGGGGATGCCCCGGAAGGCATCCCCTCTTTCGTCTTCAACATTATCGGTAACCTTACTTGGAGCTATATTTTTATTCGTCACATGATATGTGCTTTGCTTGGAGCGTCATTTTATTTTGTTGATATTTGCTTTCTGTTATTTGGAATAATGTTTTTTATCTTTTATTCAATAAAGGTGCCAATTATAGCCTTTACCATGCTCAGTTTGCAAGTTCATGTGTTGCTGTTTGAAAACAGAAAATTTTCTGTTATGTCCAGAATATTCCTGAATAGTCAGAACATGATAAAAATCTGAAATTTTTACAAAGTAAGCATGCATGAGTTCTCTGTCACGTGGTAATTTTTCAGAATTTTTGGAGTTAGGGAAGTATGAATGTTAAATCCCCCTTTACAGACTGTTCTGTTTTGGCAGATTTCGGTTATAGTTGCATTGTTTGCATATGTTCCTTGTTTAATGTTTCTATTTGTGGATAGGAGTATTAAATATGCAGAGGAATTTAGTATGCAATGTTTAATTATAATTTTTTTGATTTGCTACAGTATAGAATGTTAAGGTTTTGAGTTGATTTATACTAACTTATCTCACGAGTTCCTGTTGAGTTTTGTGTGGATGAAGTTTTTAAGATTTAGGAGAAGCCATGATATGAGAGGAATTAAGGAGACACAAGAGCTCAAGCTTGGGGATGCCCAAGGCACCCCAAGATAACATTCCAAGAAGTCTCAAGCAACTAAGCTTGGGGATGCCCCGGTTGGCATCCCACCTTTCTTCATCAACAATTATCGGTTAGTCTTGGTTGAGCCTAAGTTTTTGCTTCTTCACATGAGATGTGCTATTCTTGGAATGTCATTTTATTTTGTTTTCTTTGCTGTTTGAATAAAATACTTAAGATCTGAAATTTTTAAATGAGAGAGAGAGTCCTCACATAGCTACCTATTTACTTAACTATTCATTTGGTCTTCACTTATATCTTTTTGGAGTAGTTTGTCATTTACTCTTGTTCTTCACTTATATCCTATGAGTAAATTGTTGAATGAATTGAATATCATAAAGTTGAAATTATATGTGCTTCATATGCTTGTATCATGTCTAGCAGTAGTTTCACATTTGGGTTAGAAAGTGAAATCTATTGAAGCTTGACAATCACAATATTGGGCATACAAGCAATTCATGAATGATTAGTATAAGGAAGAGAACTTTCACATATAAATATATTATCTTGGACATCTTTTATGATTGTCAATACCCATTAATTATTTTCAAACTTGAGCAAATTAGTTGAAGTTGGACAAGGAAGACAACGTAATGAGTTATGTTTGGGTATATTTGCATAGAAGTTATATTGTTATGGATCCTCCAACATGTGGTGCTTGCTTAGGATCTTTTGCTAGCCAAAAATTCGTACTAAGTAGAGATACTACTTGTGCATCCAAAAACCCTTAAACCCAGTTTCTTCCCATGAGTGTCCACCATATCTACCTATGGATTGAATAAGATCCTTCAAGTAAGTTGCCATCGGTGCAAAAAGCAATAAAAATTGTTCCTAAAATATGTATGATCTTTTATTTCAAGGGAAAATAAGCGTTGTACGAACTTGTGATGGTAAAGAAATAAAAGCGACGGACTGCATAATAAAGGTTGCTATCACAAGGGGCAATATAACGTGACGTTCCTTTGCATTAAGGGCTTGCACATCCAAAAATCAAAAGCGCATGACAACCTCTGCTTCCCTCTGCGAAGGGCCTATCTTTTACTTTATGTATTTATTTTTATGCAAGAGTCAATAGTATCCCTTCTCATTTCAACCTCAATTATTCTTTAGTTGGCAAGCATCATGTGGTGGGGAAAGATCCAGGCACATATGGCCAGTCAAATATATTTGATCATGAATTATTATTGTTGACAATTATCTCTATGATAAATAAGTAGGGAGGCGAAACATTAAGCCCCTATCTTTCTCTGTGTTCGATGGATGCTATTTGTTCTAAAAATATGCTTTGAGTACTAGCAATCATAGAAGACTATATGATAATTGAGTATGTGGTACTCTTACTTAGACTTTGTTGAAGATAAGTTGAATTGCAATTGTTTGGTGACTAAGAACATAGGTTGTTAAGTTTCAAGAGAATGCATTGTCTGAACCATAACATGTGAATGGATTGCTACTTTATCATGATGAGTTTTATGAGAAAGAGTTCCTGTTATGATGCTAGGAAAAGTGATTGAAATTATCATTGATCAAACTTATGCACTATGCTAGTATTCACACTTCATAAATTATTTCTTTTATCATTTACCTACTCGAGGACGAGCAGGAATTAAGCTTGGGGATGCTGATATGTCTCCAACGTATCTATAATTTATGAAGTATTCATGCCATGTTTATTATAGTTTTGTATGATTTTGGTGCACTTTTATATGGATTTTATATGATTTTCATGGACTAACATATTGACCTAGTGCCCAGTGCCAGTTGTTGTTTTCTGCTTGTTTTTGGTTTTCCAGAAAATCCATATCAAATGAAGTCCATATGTAGCGAAACTTTTTGACTATTTTTTCTGGAAGGAAACAGACCCAGGAAGCTTCGGGGGAGCAGCAGATGACCCACAGGGGCCCCACAAGCCACCTGGGCGCGCCACCCCCCCTGGCGCGCCCTGGTGCCTCGTGGGCCCCCTGTGGCCCCTCTTCCCGTGATTCCAACGCCAAAAATTCTTATAAATACCAAAACCTCCAGAAATAACCCTAGAACTTTGACAACGCCGCCGCAAGCCTCTGTACCTCCATGGTCTCATCTACAGCCCTTTTCCGGCACCCTACCGGAGGAGGGAATCATCACCGGAGGCCATCTTCATCATCTCGGCATTCTCCATGACGAGGAGGGAATAGTTCACCCTCGAGGCTAGGGGTATGTACAAGTAGCTATGTGTTTGATCTCTCTCTCTCTCTCTCTCTCTCGTGTTCTTGATTTGGCATGATCTTGATGTACCGCGAGCTTTGTTAATATAGTTGGATCATATGGTGTTTCTCCCTCTCTATCTTCTTGTGATGAATTGAGTTTTTACCTTTGAGGTTTCACTATTATCGGATTGAATACTTTTATGGATTTGAGAACACTTGATGTATGTCTTGCATCTGAATACCCGTGGTGACAATGGGGTATTATATTGATTCACTTGATATATATTTTGGCACTCAACTTGCGGATTCCCGAGGTGACATTGGGGTAATCTATGCATAGGGGTTGATGCACGTTTTCATCCTACTTTCTCCGGTAGAAATCTTGGGGCACTCTTTGAAGTTGTTTGTGTTGGATTGAATATTATGAATCTGAAGTTGTTTGATGCGTATCATATAATTGATTCACGGATACTTCTGGTGACATTGGAGTATCTAGGTGACATTAGAGTTGGTTGATGCGTATCGTATGGTGTTATTTTAGTACGAACTCTAGGGTTGTTCGTAACACTTATAGGGATGGCTCAATAGATTGATCGGAAAAGATAACTTTGAGGTGGTTTCGTACCCTACAACAATTTCTATCTTATGTTCTTCGCGAATAGGAACTTTGGAGTGATTCTTTATCGCACGTTGAGGGATTGTTATATGATCCAATTATGTTAGCATTGTTGAGAGATTGCACTAGTGAAAGTATGAACCCTAGGCCTTGTTTTCAAGCATTGCAATACCGTTTGTGCTCACTTTTGTTACTTGCTACCTTGCTATTTTTATATTTTCATATTACAAAAACCTATATCTACTATCCATACTACACTTGTATCACCATCTCTTCGCCGAACTAGTGCACCTATACAATTTGCCATTGTATTGGGTGTGTTGGGGACACAAGAGATTTCTTGTATTTGGTTGCAGGGTTGTTTGAGAGAGACCATCTTCATCCTACGCATCCCATGGATTGATAAACCTTAGGTCATCCACTTGAGGAAAAATTGCTACTGTCCTACAAAACTCTGCGCTTGGAGGCCCAACACGAGTCTACAAGAATAAGTTGTGTGGTAGACATCATCCACTATGCCAGTTACCTCGTTACCGGTTTTGTTCTCTTTTCTCGTTCCCGTGTTCCGGCATCCCTGTGATCAAATCACAATGTGTCTGGCCAGACGATGATGGATACCGTAACACCGAGAGGGCCCAAAGAATATCTCTCCATCGTCGGAGGAGCAAATCCCAATCTTGAGCTATCAAGTCCCTTGTCACACTTTCCCATGAACCCGTAAGCCGCCGTAATAGCCACCCATTTACGGATGACGTTTAACAAACCCCAAAGTTCATGAAGTAAGCATGAAGAAACTCGATACTCTCATGGTCTAAGGAATTATGCAAACACAAACCATCTCTGTGTTATAAACCATTAACTTGTGATGAATGTATCTCATAGCATAACATCAATCGGGTCGATTCAACACAAGTGTTCTTCTAACAATGTGCCCTCAAAGTTTGCTGGCATAGTCATGCCCATGATCAGGAAAACAGGATCATCATGCAACACTTGAGCTAGTCTTAGAGGCCAGACTAGGAATACATTTTATCCTTTATTATTCCACACGTGCATATGAGTCTTCCTCCGAGCCTCGTGGTTATTGTAGACTCGAGAACCATAGCAGTTATAGCATGGAATACAAACATAATTATGAGCATGGAGATAAATAATAACATTTATTATTGCCTCTAGGGCATATCTCCTACAGACTCCCACTTGCACTAGAGTCAATAATCTAGTCAATCCTAATGCACTTTACACCCATGGCATACCGGTGTAAAATATGCTTCGCTTGTGGTACAGTCTTTGCCTAACGGATCTGATAACTTCAGGTCCGTGTGTAACTTTGCATGTCCTCGCGTTTTCACACTTTCACAAAATTCATATTTTGTGTGGACTTGGCTTTGTATATGTGAATCACTGGTCGAACCTTGATTCCTTAGACTGAGCTATGGAGCAACTATCTACAATAGTGTCCCATTGACCAAAGCCATCTTGGAACCATACTAAGTTCATGAATGAACTATATGATTCAACATCATCTTTGTCGCTTCTAGAGCGTCAACATACTTAGCCTTTGTTATAGAATTCGCCACAGTAACCTGTTTGGAACAATTCCAACTTACTGTGTCACCATATCGTGTATTACACAAAAACCTTAAATCAAAAATCGCATGGAACATTGATGAAGACTGTATCAATGTAACCTTTTACAACAAACTCTTCATAATCTCCGCTTGCGAGAAAACATGTCATCGGTGCTACTCTAGTACTCAATGACATCTTTCACTGTTTTCCCATGATCAGCAGTTTGATCACTTTGGTATCTATACTCGCAACTGCTTCGGAGTACCGGACATATCTGGTTGTTTTACATACCATGGAATACATGATTAATCCAAACACAAAGGTGTGTGGAATATCCATCATGAATATTTCTCATCAGTGTTTTAGGACACCGAGTTTTGCAAAACTCTTTCCATGTGACTTCGGCAAGAATCACTCCTTGGCGTTTTAATGCTAAACTGTTTTAACATCTTGTCAATATGTATTTTTGGCTTTAGCCTATTAGGCCATATTTATCTCCATAGATAAATATGCCTAATATCGAGGCTACCTAGCCCAAGCACTTCATCGAAAAACTATTTTTCTTTGAAGTCCTAATTCGTGTCAAGAAATTTATATTATTTCCAATCAACAATGTGTCAAGCACACAAGGTTTTTAGAAATATTAATATGCTCCCACTTACTTTCTTGTAACCACAAGCATCTTCGTTATCCATTGATGAAATCAAACTCTTTTGACTATTTCATCAAAAACGAAGATTCCAACTCCATTTTGCTCTCTTCTGTCCATCGCTGGAACTCTGAAGTTTGCATACTCACTAGCATCCTCTGGGATGACAAATACCTTTGGACTGTATCACATGCAAGTCCTAGGTTGTATTTCCATCTCATGGAAATTCTTTTGGCATCCATGTATCATATCTCATGATTGAAATATGTATTAATTGCTAGTTTAACCCGAACCGACTTTAAGCGTCGCTACGGAGAGACAATCTCGCCGTAGTCAATTCCTTGAATTTGTTATAAGCAACAAGTCGAGCTTTATGGATAAAACATTTTTATCTGTATCAGTTTATAGTTCCATTAATATTCATTAGACTCTAAATCTTCTGAAAGGTGTATCAAGATTTTAATCTTGAATCATTTATATGGAAACTATCTTTAATTACATTGGTATTCAGCCAATTCCGGAGTCAGGGCCCATCAACGCTTCCTTGTGTATCGTAGGTATACTGTTGTCTAACAACAATATCTTGTTTGCGTACCTGAGAGGTTTGCACGAGTTTTGCCTACGTGGTTCAGCTGCAAGTTCGACCGAAGTCCATACATCTCATGTAGAGGCTTCCGTATCAGTCGCTGTAGGAAACTCTGGAATTACTTCCAAGGTTTCTTTCCTTTGATCTGATGACGAAGATACTGTTATCTCGTCGAGTTGCACTGTCTTCCCACTCACCTTTTTGTAAGAAACATTTTCTTTTAAAATCATACTGTTCTTTGTGGCAAAACCATTTGCCTCAGTATAGTGATGGAGGAATTTCCAATAATTTGGGATAACCTACAAAGTAGCACTTGCCTGATTTGGAATAGGTTTGTAAATATTTTACACAAGCCCCATATTCCAAATGTTAAGAATAGATATAACATGGTTGGGTGTCCCATACCGTGGCGTCATTTCAACAGATCTGATGGCGCTCTATTCAGTGTAAAAGCCGCAGTCTCTAAAGCATTACTTTAAAAGGGATAATGACAAATTGTTTTATGTCATCTTTGATCTTACCATGTCATAAATGGTTTGATTACATTATCACGGTCATTCCACTTACTGTGGTGTTCCAGGAGGTGTAAGTTATGAAACTCTTTTCACAACTCATCAGACATTCGCTAAACTTGTAACTCAAATATTCCTTTCCACAATCTAATTGTAGAAACATAATTTTCTTGTTACAATAATTTCTACTTCATTTTGAAAACCTTTCGAATGATTTCAAAATATCCAGACTTACATCTCATCAAGTAAATATCCATATATCTACTTGAGTCATTTTTGAAGATAGATAAATCCACTGTTAGCAACAACATTTATCAGACTACATACATCAAAATGTATGATCACCAATAAGTTCGTTGCTCATTCCTTATGCCTGTGAACGGTATTTCAGTCACTTCACTTCTGGACGAAAGTTGCAAGTGTCAGATTGCCGGGGGATGACCCCCGGGTAGGCTCAAGGAGACAAGTCGACATTTCAAAACTTCGCCAGGGGAGTGACCCCTGGCTGGCTGGAACCTGGCTGGCTGGAGTCCGTCCGGGTAGAGGCTGAACCTGGCCATCCGGGTAGAGGCTGAACCTGGCCGTCCGGCTGGAGCCCGTCCGGGTATAGGCTGAACCTGGCCATCCGGGTAGAGGCTGAACCTGGCCGTCCGGCTGGAGCCCATCCGGGTAGAGGCTGAACCTGGCCATCCGGGTAGAGGCTGAACCTGGCCATCTGGGTAGAGGCTGAACCTGGCCGTCCGGCTGGAGCCCGTCCGGGTAGAGGCTGAACCTGGCCATCCGGGTAGAGGCTGAACATGGCCGTCCGGGTGGAACCGTCCGGGTGGAGGCCGTCCGGGCGGAACCCGGCAAAGTCAAACTCAGAAGTCCCGTCGGGCCTGCGCGGACAAGACGGCCATGCTCTATAGTGGAGCACAGTAGATGAGCGGCAGGCACTGTTCACACGTCATGTGACACCCCAAATAGTGTAGTTAGGCCATGTGGGCCACCTCTTGTCCCCTGGGCACCCCTTTATAAGGTGACCCAGGGAGCCCATTTTGGGGGACTCATTCTCACGCACGCTCACACACACACACACGGCTCACACACAACCATCTCGTATTCCCTCCTCTAAAGACATCTCTAGGAGCGACTCTGTACTACAATATACACCGCATATACAGACATGCAGGAGTAGGGGTGTTACCTCCACAGCGAGGGCCCCGAACCTGGGTAAACTACCGTGTGCTGTCACCCTATCCCGTCCCGAATCTCCGCTGCAGCCTTGCTCTCACCTCTCTAAGTCATCCCATGGCATCTGCCGTGATTGGGTACCCCTGCGAGATTATCACGATAGCTGGCGCCCACCGTGGGGCAAGCTGCTGCTGGAATCGCGGTCCGGGCGGGACCTTCTTCGCCACCACCACCGCGCCGTCGCCGACATCACAGGCTCCCGGAGGCTCTGCTCCGCCCCTTCGACGCCGCGGCGCTCCGGCCCGTGGCGCGTCCGCGTGCTCGTCGCGCCGCACCCGGTTCCCGCGCGTCCGTCCGCTCCGACCAGCTGCGCGTCCCTATGCGAGCACCCGGGAGACGAGGGGTTCTCCTGTGCGTGACCACACTCGTGCCTAGCTAGCAGAGCCAATCGATTCAGCTGCGTGTGTGCTAGCTTAGCTAGCTAGCTTAGCTCGTGTGCGCGCATGAGGCCAGCCGGCCGTGTGAGCCTCGTCGTCGCTCCGGCCGGCAACTCCGTTTGGCAACACCGTCCATCGACAGCGCCACCTCGCCGTCCATCCGCTCTCGAGCGCCTCCGGCTTCCGCGCTCCGCCGCCGCTTCGGCAGCGTCGCTGTGGGTCGCCTCCTTCACCCCCGTAGCCGCGCGCCTCGCGTGCCAGCGCCGCCCCGTCCGCGCGACCGCGCGCCCGCGCTGCCGCAGGATCCCTCTCCGACCGCCCGTGTCGGTCCCGCGCCACGTCCGCGCTCGTCACGGCGGCCGCCCCTGCTGCGCAGGCACGCCCCCACCGCCACCTCCTCCGCGCGACCCTTCCACCGCGGCCTCTCCCCGGCCGGTCGGACCCCTCGGTCGCGCCACCATCCGGACGTCCAGCTCCGCCGCGCGGGCCACGCCTGCACCGCGCCCGCGTGTCGGCTCCGCCCGTCCGCGCCCAAGTGCCTCCGCTCACGCGCACCTCCTCGGGCTGGCCAGCACGACCCCGCCATTTATATCCGGGCTGCACTCGCCGCGGCCGTCTTCCTCGGGCGCGTCGTTCGCAGCGTCGCTCGTCCAGCCCAGCCCGAGGCTCTCCAACGCGCTCGTTGCCGCGGTCAGGCGCGCGGGGGCCAACTGGCGCCGCGGCCGCGTCGAGCTTCGGCGGCCGTCACTCTGCAGCAGCAACGCTCCCCACATCGCAACGGCCGCCTCGCCGCGGACACGTGCTCCGCCCTCATCTCGCTGCAAGCTCCGTTCGCCTCGCCCGGCTCCTACTTCGCTGCCTCGCCTCACGCCGCGCCTAGCCCGCTCGCCTGCGCACGCGTCCATCCATCGTCAGCAGGTCCCAGCCTAGCTGCAGCCGGCAGCGTCCCCCAGCGGGCAACAGCGCGGCGTCTCCTGCTAGCCGGCTGCATGCACACACACCTCCTGGCCGGCTGCATGCACGCGCGTACATAATGACGCAGAGAAAAAATGAGATTCAATCAAGGTATAGTCAGCTTGACTGGCTGCATGCACATGTGCTTCGCCGGCTCCCCAGCAACAACCTCGCACGCTCCCCGGCATCAGCGTCCTCGGGCCGGCTCAGCTTCGTCCGGCTGCCGCCTGGCCGGCTGCTCTGGTCGGCTGTCTGGCCGGCTGCACCTGGCCTGCTGCCTGACCTGCTGCCCGGCCGGCTGCACCAGCCCGGCGCCCGCGCAAGTCCAGCCGGCCGGCCGCGCCCGACTCCGCCTCTTCGTCCTGCATCCGGGAACGTCCGCCTCGCCGTGCTCCTGCCGCACGCGCGCCGTCTCCCTCGTCGAGCCCGGCCTCACCGTGGCCCTTGGACGGGCGTCGTCGCAGCTCCGTCCGCGCGGCCACGCGCCCGCGCTGCCGCAGTCCTCCACTCCGACCGCCCGCATCAACCCCGCGCCGCGCCCGGCCGACTCCGCCTCCACGGCCACGCGCCGGCTCTGCTCCCGCGCGTCCGCGCCTCCGCGCACCTGCTCCGGCCACGGGCTCCCTTCTCCTCTCGCTGGGCACCTGTGCCGCCAGCACCCGACCTCCCGCACGGCCGCGCTAGCGCCGCTGCGGTTCGCTGCGTCCCCGCCCCTGGCGGGCCTCCTCGCCTCGCTGCGTTCCCGCGGCTGCGCGCGCCTGCGCCTCGCCTCCCTGCTCCTCGCTGCACGCCGCGGCTGGCCGCCCTTGTGCATCGCGCCAAGCCTGCCCGCCACGCGCGCCTGCGTGGGGGCAGCACCCACCGCGCCAGAGCCTCCCTCCCCGTCCGTTTCCGCCACACGCGGGTGCCGGCCGCGCCCCCTACGCATCGCCCCACTCCGGCCCGGCCATCCGCGGCGCGTCCCCCTGCGTCGCTCCGGCCTCGGCCTTCGTCGGCGTCCGCGCGCCCGCCCCGCGGTGGGTCGCCCCGCCAGCGCACCTGCGCCACGACCGGCCGGCTCCGCCCCGCGCGTGCCATCGGCCGGCTTCGCCCGCTCCGGCCATAGCTCTCGCTAGCCGGCTGGAAGAAAAAAGAGGTGGGCCGGCTGCCCAAGAAAAGTCAAAGGCCGGCTGCAAAAAAAAAAAATCTGCCAGCCTGCCGTGCCGCTACCCGGCCTACTGGTGTCTGGTCCGGCTGCACCTGTCCTGCTGCCTGTCCGGTTCGGGCCAGGCCGGCTGGGGCGAGCCGCCCGGAGGCTTGGAGGCTACACCCAATGGATGCACCGGTGCGCTCCATTGGAAAAACACCTCTCCGGCTGCAGTCCTGCCGCCGGCCGCCGCCGAAATTCTCGACGCCACCGTCTGCTCCATCAACAGCGAAGACCCTCCGCCCGACTCTTCGAGTCGCTCGAAGGCTCGGGGGCTACACCCAGTGGGTGCACTGGCGCGCCCCCACTGGAAACAGCCAACCAGCAGACTCCGCGTCCGCGCCCGGCGGCGCCCGGCGCCCACATGCCGACGGACTCCGCGTCTGCATCAAAAAGCAATGTGAGCTCCCCATCCGCATATCTTTGCACCGTGCACACAAAACGGATAACCCCGAGCGACCCTCGGGGGCCATCTCCGCATTTTTTACAGCTGCTTTACTATTCGCCCCGGCGCCAGCTAGTTTCGGCCCGGTGGCTAGCAGTTTGGCCCGATTCGTTCTTCCCCGCAGATGGCCTAGTAGCGCGTACGGTACCGAAGGCCCACTCTTCGCCTCAGCAACAGACCCCACCCTGGCTGTCCGGCTAGTGAGAGCAAAAGCTGGAGGTCACCTCACGCGAAAAAGGTTCGGGGAGAGAACGGCTTGGGCGACCCGGTCATTTCATTTGTGAGTATCTGCTTGGTCGAATGTGCTCCCAGAGTCCGAGTACTGTACGCTCCACTCCGCGGCCGCTCTTCGCCCCAGCTACAGACCGGCTCCCGGCTGTCCGGCTGGCAAGAGAAAAAGCCAAAGACCGGAGGGGACATGAAAAGGACTCAAGGGGGCTCGGACGAAACCGAGTTGGCACCCCTCTGCATAAAACTTGCACTGCCAAAACCAAACATTTGATATATCTGCGCCGACTAACCTCGTCTTGTGCACGATCATTTCCGTGGGGAACCCCCCTCCTCGCCCGGAGGCTCGGAGGCTAAGACCGCCGCGCCGGCTACAGCCCGCGGCCGGCTGCCGCCGAGCTCGTCGACTCCATCATCTGCTTCAACAACAGCAAAAACCCTCCGCCCGACTCTTCGAGTCGCCCGGAGACTCGGAGGCTACACCCAGTGGGTGCGCTTGCGCGTCCCCACTGGAAACAGCCAGCCGGCGGACTCAGCTCCACGCCCGGCGGCGCCTCGCCCCCACTGGCCGGCGGACTGCGCTCCGCGCCCGGCGGCGCTACGCGCCCACCTGCCGGCGGACTCCGCTCCGTTTGGCGGCGCCTCGCGCCCACCTGCCGGCGGACTCCGCTCCGTTTGGCGGCGCCTCGCGCCCACCTGCCGGCGGACTCAGCTCCGCGCCCGGCGGCGCCTCGCCCAAACCAGCCGGCGAACTCAGCTCCGCGCCAGGCGGCGCGTCGCGCCCATCTTCCCACGGACTCAGCTCCACGCACAGCGGCGCCTCGCGTCCACCAGTCGGCGGACTCAGCTCCGCGCCCGGCGGCGCCTCGCGCAAACCAGCCGGCGGACTCAGCTCCGCGCCCGGCGGCGCCTCGCGCCCACCTGCCGGCGGACTCCGCTCCGCGCCCGGCGGCGCCACAGGCCCACCTGCCGGCGGACTCAGCTCCGCGCCCGGCGGCGCCTCGTGCCCACCTACCGGCAGACTCAGCTCCGCGCCCGGCGGCGCCTCGCGCCCACCTGCCGGCGGACTCAGCTCCACGCCCGGCGGCGCCTCACGCCCATCTTCCCGCGGACTCAACTCCGCGCCCGGCGGCGCCTCGCGCCCATTTTCCTGCGGACTCCGCTCCGCGCCCGGCGGTGCCTCGCGCCCACCTGCCGACGAACTCAGCACGGCGACGGGCGGCGCCTCGCGCAAACCAGCCGGCGGACTCAACTCCGCGCCCGGCGGTGCCTCGCGCCCATCTGCCCGCGGACTCAGCTCCGCGCCCGGCGGCGCCTCGCGCCCACCAGCCGGCGGACTCAGCTCCGCGCCCGGCGAAGCCTCGCGCAAACGAGCCGGCGGACTCAGCTCCGCGCCCGGCGGCGCCTTGTTTCTTGTAGCTTGCGTTGGTATTTCCCCGAAGAGGAAGGGATGATGCAGCACAGTAGAGATAAGTATTTCCCTCGATTATGAAACCAAGGTTATCGAACCAGTAGGAGAATCACGCAACACCTCGTTAGCAGTACCTGCACACAAACAACAAATCCTTGCACCCAACGCAAACAAGGGGTTGTCAATCCCTTGGCGGTAAGATTGTAAGATTAAATTGTATTTGATAGATTGATAGATTGAAACAAAAATACAAAATAAAATAAATAAAAATAAATGGCAGCAATATTTTTAGGGTTTTAGTAATATGAGATAGGTAGACCCGGGGGCCATAGGTTTCACTAGAGGCTTCTCTCGAGAAAATAGCATACGGTGGGTAGACAAATTACTGTTGGGCAATTGATAGAAAAGCAAATAATCATGACGATATCCGAGGCAATGATCATGTATATAGGCATCACGTCCAAGATTAGTAGACCGACTCCTGCCTGCATCTACTACTATTACTCCACACATCGACCGCTGCCCAGCATGCATCTAGTGTATTTAGTCCAATAAAGAACGGAATAATGCCTTAAGAATGATGACATGATGTAGACAAGACAAACTCACGAATTAATAAACCCAATGAATAGATCCCATCTTGTTACCCTTAGTAGCAACGATACATACGTGTCATGTCCCTTTCTGTCACTGGGATTGAGCACCGCAAGATCGAACCCACTACAAAGCACCTCTTCTCATGGCAAGATAAATCAACTTAGTTGGCCAAACCAAATCAATAGATCGGAGAATAAATACGAGACTATAATAATCATGCATAAAAGAGTGCAGCAAATACTCAAATAATTTCATGGATAATCTGATCATAAACTCACAATTCATCGGATCCCAACAAACACATCGCAAAAAGAGATTACATCGGATAGAACTCCAAGAACATCAAGGAGAACATTGTATTGAAGATCAAAAAGAGAGAAGAAGCCATCTAGCTACTGCCTATGGACTCGTAGGTCTGTGGTAAACTACTCACGCATCATCGGAAGGGCAGCAAGGTTGATGTAGAGCCCCTTCGTGATCGATTCCCCCTTCGGCAGATTACCGGAGAAGGACCCCAGATGGGATCTCTCTGGAACAGAAACTTGCGGCGGCGTAAAAAGTATTTCGTGGACTCCCCTGAGGGTTTCTGATTTTTCTGGAATTTATAGTGCTGGAATTAGGTCAAACGGAGCTTGGTGGGCCCCACGAGGCACCAGGGCGCGCCTGCCACCCCCCAGGCTCGCCCTGGTGGCTCGTGGGCTCCACCAGGGTCTTCTGGCCCTCTCCCAAAGCTTCTAGTGTTCTTCTGGTCCAATAAAAAATCTCCAAAAAGTTTCGTTGCATTTGGACTTCGTTTGGTATTGATTTTCTGTAAAACAAAAACAGGGTAGAAAACAGCAACTGGCACTGGGCACTAGGTTAATAGGTTAGTCTCCAAAAATGATATAAAATTGCTGTAAATGATTATAAAAACATCCAAGATTGATATTTTAACAGCATGGAACAATCAAAAATTATAGATACGTTGGAGACGTATCAGCATCCCCAAGCTTAATTCCTGCTCGTCCTCGAGTAGGTAAATGATAAAAACAGAATTTTTGATGTGGAATGCTGCGTAACATATTCATCTCATATTCTTTTCTTTTGTAGCATGGACATTGGACTTGTATGATTCAATGCAATAGTCTATAATTTGACATGAAAACATAAATACTCAAGCATGCTAACAAGCAACCATGTCTTTCAAAATATCAACGCTAAAGAAAGTTATCCCTAGCCCATTTTGCTCAATCATTGATCCATTCATGAAACACACTTGAATATTAGCTACATCCAGTGCACAAGTATGACAATAGTGCTCTCTAGTTGGTGCTTTTGTAAGAGAAGATGGAGACTCAAAAAAATAAAAATTGCATAAAAGTAAATAGATAGGCCCTTCGCAGAGGGAAGCAGAGATTTGTCAAATGTGCCAGTGCTCAAAGCTGAAATTAAAGAGATAAAAAAATATTTTGGGAGGCATGCTTTTCCTGTCAACGAAAATGACCGAGAATTTTCATTATCTTCCATGCTGGACACATCATAGGTGGTTCCCAAACAGAAAGTAAAGTTCATTTCCTTTCCACCAATTCTTTCACAATCCATGGCTAGCCGTATCCACGGGTGCCCTCCATACCATCACATTCCAAGGAATTTTGTTGTTATTAATTTTGATTCATGCGGAACTGGGCATCCCTATTACCAACCATTCTCTCGTGCAATGACAAGTGAATAAACACTCATCGTGAGAATAACACACCTAGCATGGAAAATAATGGCCACCCCTGCCGCTTCATGAGCGGTACGGGCACACAAAACGAGAAAAAATATTTTGAAATTTAGAGTTGGCACACGCAAATTTACTTAGAACGGCATTGAAATACCGCATATAGGTAGATATAGTGGACTCATATGGCAAAACTGGGTTTAAGGATTTTGGATGCACAAGCAGTATTTCTGCTTAGTACAAATGAAGGCTAGCAAAATATTGAGATGCAACCAACCAAAAAACGAAAACGGTCATAAACATGCATTGAACATAACTAACACCGAATAATGCACCATAAGTAGGATGTAACTTCATTGCATAACTATTGACTTAATGTGCATGCGTAGGGAATCACAAACCTTAACACTAATATTCTTACTTAAGCACAATTACTCACTAACATGACATCACATATTATCATTTCCATATCACAAAACTATTGCAAGGAATCGCACTCATCATATCCAATGATCTATATGAAAGTTTTTATCTATATCCCTCTTGAATATTCATCACTTTGGGACCAATTGCATAACATGTGCAAATTACCGTTACTATCATCATCTCTCAAAAAGATTTAAGTGAAGCATGAGAGTGCAAATATTTCTTCAAAATTTCAATCAAGTCAATTCTCAAAATAATATAAGTGAAGCATGAGAATTCATTTCTTCAAAATTTTAATCTTATCAATTCTCAAAATAATGTAAGTGAAGTACGAGAATTCATTTCTTCAAAAATTTAACCAACTCTCAAAATAATATAAGTGAAGCATGAGAGTTTATTTCTTCAAAATATAGCCACCACCGTGCTCAAAAAGATTTAAGTGAAGCACTAGAGCAACTGCCTAGCTCAAAAAATTTAAGTGAAGCACATAGAGTATTCTACAAATTATGATGATAACGTGTGGCTCTCTCAAGATAGGTGTGTGCAGCAAAGATGATTGTGAAAAAATAAAAAGCAAACAAAGCAAAGACTCATATCATACAAGACACTCAAGCAAAACACATATCATGTGACGAATAAAAATATAGCTCCAAGTAAAATTACCGATGGTCGGTAGAAGAAAGAGGGGATGCCTTCCGGGGCATCCCCAAGCTTAGATGCTTGAGTCTTCCTAGAATATTACCTTGGGGTGCCTCGGGCATCCCCAAGCTTAGGATTTTGCTACTCCTTATTCCTTCATCCATCGTGATCTCACCCAAAACTTGAAAACTTCAATCATACAAAACTTAACAAAACCTTCGTGAGATCCGTTAGTATAACAAAATAAATCGCTACTATAAGTACTGTTGCAAACCCATTCATATTTTATTTTTTCATTATACCTACTGTACTCTAACTTCACCATGGCTTATACCCCCCGATACAATCCATAGATTCATCAAAACAAGCAAGTAGTGCATTAAAAACAGAATCTGTCAAAAACAGAACAGTCTGTAGAGATCTGAATTATGGTCATACTTATGTAACTCCAAAAATTCTGAAAAATTAGGACAACGTGGGCAATTCATATATCAATAATGTGAAAAAAATTCAGAAGGTTCTGACATTACAGTACAGAAACAAAATTCCAGCACTGGACGCAAAACTTTCTGTTTTCAAACAACATCAATTATACTATCTTCCAAATCATCCCAAAGGTATTACTTGGCACAAACACTAATTAAAAACACAAAAACACCATCATACCAGTAGCATGACAGTAAAAACACACCATAACAGAAACTTATAACAAAAATTTATTTTATTCATTGGGTTGCCTCCCAACAAGCGCTATTGTTTTATGCCCCTAGCTAGGCATAATGCATAATTTCAAGTATTGTCATCTTTGGTTTTAGTGATCTTAGCAGGAGTTTTCTCAACCCCGGGAGGTTCTTTACGCTTCCCATTATTCTCAGAAAAAGAGGCAATTTTAAGATCCAAAATATCCAATCGCTTATTGCATAAAGAAATCAAAGTATTCGTGCAATTGAGATTCCCACTAATATTTTTAAGAGGCTCATTAGACTTTTGCAACTCAACCAAAATTTTCTGCATATCACCCAATTTGTCTAGTATTTGAGCCCCCTCTTGAGTAAAAGCAAAACCTTTTTGTGGTGGAGGAATACCCAATATGCCTTCTATTATTTCATAGGCGGTATTGGCCTCACTCTAGATAAAATTCCCTTTTGAGGCAAAATCCAAAAGTTGTCTATGATACAAGGTTAAGCCTATATAGAAATTGCGAAGCAATATTTTTAAATCCCCTTTTATAGAGCAAACACGGTAGGATTCCATCAACCTATACCAAGCATCTTTAAGATTTTATCCTTGTCTCTGTTTGAAGTAAAGCACTTCAAAATCCGGGGACAATGGAGGGATAGTAACACTAGTCATGATGACAAGGCAAGCAAACAAGAAAACAAGCAAACGAGAAAAAGGGCAAATGGAAAATATTTTTGTATTTTTGTAAAAACGTTTTAGAAGTGGGGGAGATGAAAACGAGAGGCAAATGGCAAATAAAGTAAATGCAAGGAGATGAGAGTTTGTGCAAAGGTACTTGATAGATGTTGATGATGTCTCCCCGCCAACGGCGCCAGAAATTCTTCCTGCTACTTGTAGCTTGCGTTGGTATTTCCCCGAAGAGGAAGGGATGATGCAGCACAGTAGAGATAAGTATTTCACTCGATTATGAAACCAAGGTTATCGAACCAGTAGGCGAATCACGCAACACCTCGTTAGCAGTACCTGCACACAAACAACAAATCCTTGCACCCAACGCAAACAAGGGGTTGTCAATCCCTTGGCGGTAAGACTGCAAGATTAAATTGTATTTGATAGATTGATAGATTGAAACAAAAATACTAAATAAAATAAATAAAAAGAAATGGCAGCAATATTTTTATGATTTTAGTAATATGAGATAGGTAGACCCGGGGGCCATAGGTTTCACTAGAGGCTTCTCTCGAGAAAATAACATACGGTGGGTAGACAAAATACTGTTGGGCAATTGATAGAAAAGCAAATAATCATGACGATATCCGAGGCAATGATCATGTATATAGGCATCACGTCCAAGATTAGTAGACCGACTCCTGCCTGCATCTACTACTATTACTCCACACATCGACCGCTGCCCAGCATGCATCTAGTGTATTAAGTCCAATAAAGAACGGAGTAATGCCTTAAGAACGATGACATGATGTAGACAAGACAAACTCACGAATTAATAAACCCAATGAATAGATCCCATCTTGTTACCCTTAGTAGCAACGATACATACGTGTCATGTCCCTTTCTGTCACTGGGATTGAGCACCGCAAGATCGAACCCACTACAAAGCACCTCTTCCCATGGCAAGATAAATCAACTTAGTTGGCCAAACCAAATCAATAGATCGAAGAATAAATACGAGCCTATAATAATCATGCATAAAAGAGTGAAGCAAATACTCAAAGAATTTCATGGATAATCTGATCATAAACTCACAATTCATCGGATCCCAACAAACACACCGCAAAAAGAGATTACATCGGATAGAACTTCAAGAACATCAAGGAGAACATTGTATTGAAGATCAAAAAGAGAGAAGAAGCCATCTAGCTACTGCCTATGGACTCGTAGGTCTGTGGTAAACTACTCACGCATCATCGGAAGGGCAGCAAGGTTGATGTAGAGCCCCTCCGTGATCGATTCCCCCTTCGGCAGATTACCGGAGAAGGACCCCAGATGGGATCTCTCTGGAACAGAAACTTGCGGCGGCGTAAAAAGTATTTCGTGGACTCCCCTAAGGGTTTCTGATTTTTCTGGAATTTATAGTGCTGGAATTAGGTCAAACGGAGCTTGGTGGGCCCCACGAGGCACCAGGGCGCGCCTGCCCCCCCAGGCGCGCCCTGGTGGCTCGTGGGCTCCACCAGGGTCTTCTGGCCCTCTCCCAAAGCTTCTAGTGTTCTTCTGGTCCAAAAAAAATCTCCAAAAAGTTTCATTGCATTTGGACTTCGTTTGGTATTGATTTTCTGTAAAACAAAAATAGGGCAGAAAACAGCAACTGGCACTGGGCACTAGCTTAATAGGTTAGTCTCCAAAAATGATATAAAATTGCTTTAAATGATTATAAAAACATCCAATATTGATATTATAACAGCATGGAACAATCAAAAATTATAGATACGTTGGAGACGTATCAAGCCTCGCGCCCACCTGCCGGCGGACGCTGCTTCGCGCCTGGAGGCGCCTCGCGCCCACCTGTCGGCGGACCCTGCTCCGCGCCCGGCGGCGCCTCGCGCTCACCTGCCGGTGGACTCTGCACCGCGCCCAGCGGCGCCTCGCGCCCATCTGCCCGCGGACTCCGCTCCGCGCCCGGTGGCGCCTCGCGCCCACCTGTCGGCGGACTCAGTTCCGCACCCGGCGGCGCCTCGCGCCCATCTGCCCGCGGACTCAGCTCCGCGCCCGGCGGCGCCTCGCGCCCATCTGCTGCAACAAACTTCACCCAGTGGTGGCGCGCCACCCAGTGGGTGCGCTGGCGCGCTGATACGCCTCCAACGTATCTATAATTTTTTATTGTTCCATGCTGTTATAATATCAATCTTGGATGTTTTTATAATCATTTACAGCAATTTTATATAATTTTTGGAGACTATCCTATTAACTTAGTGCCCAGTGCCAGTTGCTGTTTTCTGCCCTGTTTTTGTTTCACAGAAAATCAATACCAAACGAAGTCCAAATACAGTGAAACTTTTTGGAGATTTTTTCTTGGGCAAGAAGAATACTAGAAGCTTCGGGAGAGGGCCAGAAGAAGAAGAGGTGGGACACGAGGCACCAGGGCACGCCCCAGGGGGGTGGCGCGCCCTGGTACCTCGTGGGCCCACCCCAGCTCCGTTTGACCTAATTCCAGCACTATAAATTCAGGAAAAATCAGAAACCCTTAGGGGAGTCCACGAAATACTTTTTACGCCGCCGCAAGCCTCTGTTCCGAAGAGATCCCATCTGGGGTCCTTCTCTGGTAATCTGCCGGAGGGGGAATCGATCACGGAGGGGCTCTACATCAACCTTGCTGCTTCTCCGATGATGCGTGACTAGTTTACCACAGACCTTCGGGTCCATAGGCAGTAGCTAGATGGCTTCTTCTCTCTTTTTGATGTTCAATACAATGTTCTCCTTGATGCTCTTGGAGATCTATCCGATGTAATCTTTCTTTGCGGTGTGTTTGTTGGGATCCGATGAATTGTGAGTTTATGATCAGATTATCCATGAATATTATTTGAGTCTTCTCTGATCTCTTTTATGCATGATTATTATAGCCTCGTATTTCTTCTCCGATCTATTGATTTGGTTTGGCCAACTAAGTTGATTTATCTTGCCATGGGAAGAGGTGCTTTGTAGTGGGTTCGATCTTGCGGTGCTCAATCCCAGTGACAGAAAGGGACATGACACGTATGTATCATTGCTACTAAGGGTAAAAAGATGGGATCTATTCATTGGGTTTATTAATTCATGAGTTTGTCTTGTCTACATCATCTCATCGTTCTTAAGGCATTACTCCGTTCTTATGGACTTAATTCACTAGATGCATGCTGGATAGCCCATCGATGTGTGGAGTAATAGTAGTAGATGCAGGCAGGAGTCGGTCTACTAATCTTGGACGTGATGCCTATATACATGATCATTGCCTTGGATATCATCATGATTATTTGCTTTTCTATCAATTGCCCAACAGTAATTTGTCTACCCACCGTATGCTATTTTCTCGAGAGAAGCCTCTAGTGAAATCTAGGGCCCCCGGGTCTATCAAAATCATATTACTAAAACCCTAAAAATATTGCTGCCATTTTCTTTTATTTATTTTATTTAGTATTTTTGCTGCAATCTATCAATCTATCAAATACAATTTAATCTTGCAATCTTACCGCCAAGGGATTGACAACCCCTTGTTTGCGTTGGGTGCAAGGATTTGTTGTTTGTGTGCAGGTACTGCTTACTAGGTGTTGTGTGATTCTCCTTCTAGTTCGATAACCTTGGTTTCATAATTGAGGGAAATACTTATCTCTACTGTGCTGCATCATCCCTTCCTCTTCGGGGAAATACCAACGCAAGCTACAAGTAGCAGGAAGAATTTCTGGCGCCGTTGCCGGGGAGACATCATCAACATTTATCAAGTACCTTTGCACAAACTCTCATCTCCTTGCATTTACTTTATTTGCCATTTGCCTCTCGTTTTCATATCCCCCAATTCTAAAACGTTTTTACAAAAATACAAAAATATTTTCCTTTGCCTTTTTGCCTTTTTTCTAGTTTGCTTGTTTGCTATTTTATTTGCGTAGCCACGATGTCTCAATAAAATACCAAATTGTGTGATTTTTCCAATACTTATAATAATGATTTTATTAGTACTCCGATTGCTCCTCCCGCCACTAGTGCGGAGATTTGTGATCTTAATGCCGCTTTGCTAAATCTCGTTATGAAAGATTAATTTGTCGGTAGTCCTAATGAAGATGCCGCATCCCATCTTAATACTTTCGTAGAATTGTGTGACATGCAAAAGAAAAAAGATGTGGACAATGATATTGTGAAATTGAAATTATTCCCGTTCTCATTACGGGATCGTGCTAAAATTTGGTTCTCATCTTTACCACGAAATAGTATCGATTCTTGGGATAGGTGTAAAGATGCTTTTATTACTAAGTATTTTCCTCCCGCGAAAATTATTTCTCTAAGAAATCAAATTATGAATTTTAAGCAACTTGATCATGAACATGTTGCCCAATCTTGGGAGAGGATGAAATTAATGATAATAAATTGCCCTACTCATGGTTTAAATTTATGGATGATCATACAAAAAATTTATGCGGGATTGAATTTTGTCTCTAGAAATTTTTTAGATTCCGCCGAGGGTGGTATGTTTATGGAAATTACTTGGGGTGAAGCTACTAAATTGCTTGATAATATTATGGCAAATTATTCACAATGGCATACTGAAAGAACTCCTACTAGTAAAAAGGTGAACTCCGTTGAAGAAATTAATACTTTGAGTGATAAAGTTGATGCTCTTATGAAATTGGTTGCTAGTAAAAATGATTCTATTGATCCTAATGATGTGCCTTTGTCCACTTTGATTGAGCAAAATAATGATCCTGTAGATGTGAATTTTGTCTCACGAAACAATTTTAATAGTAATGCTTATAGAGGTAATTTCAACGCTAGACCGTTTCCTGGAAATTCCTCTAATAATTATGGCAATCCTTATGGTAATTCCTATAATAATAATAGGATACCTTCTGATCTTGAAAGTAATATTAAAGAATTTATTAATGCTCAAAAAGTTTTCAACACTACGATAGAAGAAAAATTGAGTAAAATTGATGATATGTCTAGGAGCATCGATAGAATTATTCATGATGTGGAAAATCTTAAGACTAAAATTTTGCCACCTAAAATTGATATTAGTGAATCAATCAAAGCTTTATATGTCTCCATGGATGAAAGTAAGAAACGAACCGCCATTCTAAGAGCTAAACAAGAATTTTTAGAAAAAGCGATTCCTCCCGGTTTCTATCGTAATAATGATGAGGATATTAAAATGATTGGTGTTCCATCTATTGACTCTTTATTTAGCAATATTAAGCTTGATTAAAAAGGACTGAAGAAGAGTCAACTTTAGATAAATAGCGTCCCTATAATTCGGAGGGTGAAAATCTTGATAAGAAAATTACTAAAAGTGGGCTTGGAGAGGTAAAAACTTTAAATAGTGATGTGCCCACTATTTTGGATTACAAAGATTTTAATTATGATAATTGCTCTTTGATTGAGTGTATTTCTTTGTTGCAATCCATGTTAAATTCGCCCAACGCTTATGAGCAAAACAAAGCTTTTACTAAACATATAGTAGAAGCCATGATGAAAGCGTTAGAAGAGAAGCTTGAACTAGATATTTCAATTCCTAGAAAATTATATGATGAATGGGAACCCACCATTAAAGTTAAGATTAAAAATTATGAGTGCAATGATTTATGTGATTTGGGTGCTAGCGTTTCCACAATTCCAAAATCTCTATGTGATGTGCTAGGTTTTACCAATATAGATGAATGCTCTCTTAATTTGCATCTTGCGGATTCTACTATTAAAAAGCCCTTGGGAAGAATTAATGATGTGCTTATTCTTGCAAATAGAAATTATGTTCCCGTTGATTTTATTGTTCTTGATATTGAATGCAATTCTTCTTGCCCTATAATACTTGGTAGACCGTTCCTACAAACTATAGGTGCCGTTATTGATATGAAAGAAGGGAATATAAAATTTCAGTTTCCATTAAAGAAGGGTATGGAACACTTCCCTAGAAAGAAAATTAAATCACCATATGAATCAATTATGAGGGCCACTTATGGAATCAACTCCAAAGATGACAATACTTCAAATTATGCATTATGCCTAGCTAGGGGCATAAAACAATAGCGCTTGTTGGGAGGCAACCCAATGAATAAAATAAATTTTTGTTATAAGTTTCTGTTATGGTGTGTTTTTACTGTCATGCTACTGGTATGATAGTGTTTTTATGTTTTTAATTAGTGTTTGTGCCAAGTAAAGCCTTTGGGATGATTTGGAAGATAGTATAATTGATGCTGTTTGGAAAACAGAAAGTTTTGTGTCCAGTGCCTGAATTTTCTTGCTGTACTGGAGCGTCAGAAAAATCTGAAATTTTACACAGTATTGGTATATGAATTTTACACGTTGTCCTAATTTTTCAGAATTTTTGGAGTTACAGAAGTATGGCTTTTAAATAGATTGCTACAGACTGTTCTGTTTTTGACAGATTCTGTTTTTGATGCACTACTTGCTTGTTTTGATGAATCTATGGATTGTATCGGGGGGTATAAGCCATGGTGAAGTTAGAGTACAGTAGGTATAATGCAAAAATAAAATATGAATGGGTTTGCAACAGTACTTATAGTAGTGATTTGTTTTGTTATACTAACGGATCTCACGAAGGTTTTGTTGAGTTTTGTGTGATTGAAGTTTTCAAGTTTTGGGTGAGATCACGATGGATGAAGGAATACGGAGTAGCAAAAGCCTAAGCTTGGGGATGCCCAAGGCACCCCAAGGTAATATTCAAGGGAGACTCAAGCATCTAAGCTTGGGGATGCCCCGGAAGGCATCCCCTCTTTATTCTACCGACCATCGGTAATTTTACTTGGAGCTATATTTTTATTCGTCACATGATATGTGTTTTGCTTGGAGCGTCTTGTATGATATGAGTCTTTGCTTTGTTTGCTTTTTAGTTTGTCACAATCATATTTGCTGCACACACCTATTTTGAGAGAGCCACACGTTATCATCATAATTTGTAGAATACTCTATGTGCTTCACTCAAAAATTTTGAGCTAAGCAGTTGCTCTAGTGGTTCACTTAAATCCTTTTGAGCATGGTGGTGATTGAAATTTTGTAGAAATAAACTCTCATGCTTCACTTATAATATTTTCAGAGTTGATTGAAATTTTGTAGAAATAAACTCTCATGCTTCACTTATATTATTTTGAGAGTTGATTGAAATTTTGTAGAAATAAATTCTCATGCTTCACTTATATCATTTTGAGAATTGACTTGATTGAAATTTTGAAGAAATGAATTCTTGTGCTTCACTTATATTATTTTAAGAATTGTTAAGACTGAAATTTTGAAGAAATATTTGCACTCTCATGCTTCACTTAAATCTTTTTGAGAGATGATGATAGTAACGGTAATTTGCACATGTTATGCAATTGGTCCCAAAGTGATGAATATTCAAGAGGGATATAGATAAAAACTTTCATATAGATCATTGGATATGACAAGTGTGATTCCTTGCAATAGTTTTGCGATATGGAAATGATGATATGTGATGCCATGTTAGTGAGTAATTGTGCTTAAGTAAGAATATTAGTGTTAAGGTTTGTGATTCCCTATGCAAGCACGTTAAGTCAATAGTTATGCAATGAAGTTATATCCTACTATGGTGCATTATTCGGTGTTAGTTATGTTCAATGCATGTTTATGACCGTTTTCTTTTTTTGGTTAGTTGCTTCTCAATCTTTTACTAGCCTTCATTTGTACTAAGCGGAAATACTGCTTGTGCATCCAAAATCCTTAAAACCAGTTTTGCCTTATGAGTCCACTATATCTACCTATATGCGGTATTCCAATGCCGTTCCAAGTAAATTTGCGTGTGCCAACTCTAAATTTCAAAATATTTTTTTCTGTTTTGTGTGCCCGTACCGCTCATGAAGCGGAAGGGGGTAGCCAATATCTTCCATGCTAGGTGTGTTATTCTCAAGATGAGTGTTTATCATTTGTCATTGCACGAGAGTGTGGCGGTAATAGGGATGCCCAGTCCCGAATTGTGAAATGAAATGAAATGAAAAATCTTATGTGATCACAATAATAAATTCCTTGGATAGTGATGGTATGGAGGGCACCCGTGGATACGGCTAGCCATGGATTGTGAAAGAATTGGTGGAAAGGAATAAACTTTATTTTCTGTTTGGGAACCGCCTATGATGTCTGTAGCATGGAAGATATTGGGAATTCTCATTCGTTTTCGTTGACAGGAAAAGCATGCCTCCCAAAATATTTTTTATCTCTTTAATTTCAGCTTTGAGCTCTGGCACATTTGACAAATCTCTGCTTCCCTCTGCGAAGGGCCTATCTATTTATTTTTATGCAATTTTTATTTTTCTTGAGTCTCCATCTTCTCTTACAAAAGCACCAACTAGAGAACACTATTGTCATACTTGTGCATTGGTTGTAGCTAATATTTGAGTGTGTTTCATAAATGGATCAATGATTGAGCATAATGGGCTAGGGATAACTTTCTTTAGCGTTGATATTTTGAAAGATATGGTTGCTTGTTAGTATGCTTGAGTATCTATGTTTTCATGTCAAATTATAGACTATTGCTTTGAATCATATAAGTCCAATGTCCATGCTACAAAAAAAAAGAATATGTGATAAATATGTTAGGCAGCATTCCACATCAAAAATTCTGTTTTTATCATTTACCTACTCGAGGACGAGCATGAATTAAGCTTGGGGATGCTGATACGTCTCCAACGTATCTATAATTTTTTATTGTTCCATGCTGTTATAATATCAATCTTGGATGTTTTTATAATCATTTACAGCAATTTTATATCATTTTTGGAGACTAACCTATTAACCTAGTGCCCAGTGCCAGTTGCTGTTTTCTGCCCTGTTTTTGTTTCACAGAAAATCAATACCAAACGAAGTCCAAAAAAAGTGAAACTTTTTGGATATTTTTTCTTGGGCAAGAAGAATACTGGAAGCTTCGGGAGAGGGCCAAAAGAAGAAGAGGTGGGCCACGAGGCACCAGGGCGCGCCCCAGGGGGGGTGGCGCGCCCTGGTACCTCGTGGGCCCACCCCAGCTCCGTTTGACCTAATTCCAGCACTATAAATTCAGGAAAAATCAGAAACCCTTAGGGGAGTCCACGAAATACTTTTTACGCTGTCGCAAGCCTCTGTTCCAGAGAGATCCCATCTGGGGTCCTTCTCCGGTAATCTGCCGGAGGGGGAATCGATCACGGAGGGGCTCTACATCAACCTTGCTGCTTCTCCGATGATGCGTGAGTAGTTTACCACAGACCTTCGGGTCCATAGGCAGTAGCTAGATGGCTTCTTCTCTCTTTTTGATGTTCAATACAATGTTCTCCTTGATGTTCTTGGAGATCTATCTGATGTAATCTTTCTTTGCGGTGTGTTTGTTGGGATCCGATGAATTGTGAGTTTATGATCAGATTATCCATGAATATTATTTGAGTCTTCTCTGATCTCTTTTATGCATGATTATTATAGCCTCGTATTTCTTCTCCGATCTATTGATTTGGTTTGGCCAACTAAGTTGATTTATCTTGCCATGGGAAGAGGTGCTTTGTAGTGGGTTCGATCTTGCGGTGCTCAATCCCAGTGACAGAAAGGGACATGACACGTATGTATCGTTGCTACTAAGGGTAAAAAGATGGGATCTATTCATTGGGTTTATTAATTTGTGAGTTTGTCTTGTCTACATCATGTCATCGTTCTTAAGGCATTACTCCGTTCTTATGGACTTGATTCACTAGATGCATGCTGGATAGCCCATCGATGTGTGGAGTAATAGTAGTAGATGCAGGCAGGAGTCGGTCTACTAATCTTGGACGTGATGCCTATATACATGATCATTGCCTTGGATATCGTCATGATTAGTTGCTTTTCTATCAACTGCCTAACAGTAATTTGTCTACCCACCGTATGCTATTTTCTCGAGAGAAGCCTCTAGTGAAATCTATGGCCCCCGGGTCTATCAAAATCATATTACTAAAACCCTAAAAATATTGCTGCCATTTTATTTTATTTATTTTATTTAGTATTTTTGCTGCAATCTATCAATCTATCAAATACAATTTAATCTTGCAATCTTACCGCCAAGGGACTGACAACCCCTTGTTTGCGTTGGGTGCAACGATTTGTTGTTTGTGTGCAGGTACTGCTTACTAGGTGTTGTATGATTCTCCTACTGGTTCGATAACCTTGGTTTCATAATTGAGGGAAATACTTATCTCTACTGTGCTGCATCATCCCTTCCTCTTCGTGGAAATACCAACGCAATCTACAAGTAGCACGCGCCCCCACTGGAAGCAAGCCGCGCCAGCTGCAAGCCAGCAGCCGGCTGTCATCAACAACCTCTGCTACCATGACTGCGAAGACCCTCCGCCCGACTCTCCAAGTCGCCCGGAGGCTCGGAGGCTACTGTCGGGGGAATGACCCCCGGGTAGGCTCAAGGAGACGAGTCAACATTTCAAAACTTCGCCAGGGGAGTGACACCTGGCTGGCTGGAACCAGGCTGGCTGGAGCCCGTCCGGGTAGAGGCTGAACCTGGCCATCCGGGTAGAGACTGAACCTGGCCGTCCGGCTGGAGCCCGTCCGGGTAGAGGCTGAACCTGGCCATCCGGGTAGAGGCTGAACCTGGCCATCCGGGTAGAGGCTGAACCTGGCCGTCCGGCTAGAGCCCATCCAGGTAGAGGCTGAACCTGGCCGTCCGGGTAGAGGCTGAACCTGGCCATCCGGGTAGAGGCTGAACCTGGCCATCCGGGTAGAGGCTAAACCTGGCCGTCCGGCTGGAGCCTGTCCGGGTAGAGGCTGAACCTGGCCATCCGGGTAGAGGCTGAACCTGGCCGTCCGGGTGGAACCCGGCAAAGTCAAACTCAGACGTCCTGTCGGGCCTGCACGGACGAGACGGCCATGCTCTACAGTGGAGCACTGTAGATGAGCAGCAAGCACTATTCACACGTCATGTGATACCCCAAATAGTGTAGTTAGGCCATGTGGGCCACCTCTTGTCCCCTGGGAACCCCTTTATAAGGTGACCCAGGGAGCCCATTTTGGGGGACTCTCTCATTCTCACGCACGCTCACACACACACACGGCTCACACACAGCCATCTCTTATTCCCTCGTCTAAAGACAGCTCTAGGAGCGACTCTGTACTACAATATACACCGCATATACAGACATGCAGGAGTAGGGGTGTTACCTCCACAGCGAGGGCCCCGAACCTGGGTAAACTACCATGTGTTGTCACCCTATCCCGTCCCGGATCTCCGCTGCAGCCTTGCTCTCACCTCTCTAAGCCATCCCATGGCATCTGCTGTGATTGGGTACCCCCTGCGAGAATACCACGACACAGATGATTCATAATCAAATGACTTCAAAATCCATCATAATGGAATTTCTTCATACGGGTTTCTCCAATGAAACCAAATGCAGTGCCATACATATGTGGTATTCTTTTAGTCTTGCGACATTTAGTGTCAGTGTCACAGATGTATCATACTACTATCAATATTCATAACATACATTCCATCCATAATGGAAGTATGGCCCTTATGTTATTCATGACATCGAAGAACAAATTGTTCTTTCATGAACAACCTTCTTGCAACAAAACTTTATGCAATGGGATAGAGTGTATGAAACTCTAAAATGAATTATGAAAGTAAATACAGAGGTAATATATTATTATCAATATTCATAACATACATCTCATTCATAATGAAAGTATGGCCCTTATGTTATTCATAACACCGAACATCAAAAGTTCTCTTATGAACAACCTTCTTGCAAGATACTTTATGAAATGGGCTAGAATGTATAAAAACTCTAAAATGAATTATGAAAATAAATACAAAGGTAGTATAGCAAATTTTACTATGTTCCCAGCGCATATCTAAACCTCATTACTGGCCGTAGTAGTTCTTGCATCGAGTCGCAACAGAATGCAATCGAGCGGGTATCTCTGTGATCAACTCACAATACCCAAGAATCAGTGATTAACATGTTTAATCATAATTCCCAAGAATTATATTTTTGACCAGCCTTCTGTACATCAATAACTTGTATGACATTCATACATGAGCTGGATATTCCAGTCTTCTCTCTTTTTGCCTTTATACTTCTAACAGTTTAACTTTCAGTATTTCTCCTACTATCAGAAGAAGCACCCAACTTAAGAGTGGCGTTAGCCCCGGACTTCCTAGGCGTGTAAGTCACACTAACACCCTTTGGATATTTCCTTTCTCTTTAAGTTGTTGTTTTATTCACCTTCATTTACATGACAGGCGTACTTCTGGATCCCTCTCTTATCAGTCAAATGCCTAGTAAACACTTTACTAATACTTTGCAAACAAACATTGCTTCAGATATCTCATATCTTTCAGCCTTTGTCAGCATCTGAAAGCAATTTTCAGTTCCATGAATATCATATAACTATCCCAAACTTTTTGAAGTTCGGGTTTTATGGAAGAAAACATTTTGCGCTTGACCGTAACGGAATTCTAGCTTTTGGATCGATGGACGAGAGTCACATCATCCATAGCATTAGCGGGAGAGTACCGAAAGCATGCGATAGGACAAAGTCCTTCTCGGCACTCTAGAGGACAATCCTCACATTACGTTACCAATCATAAAGTTTAACCAGATATTTAACAGCTATTCAATTTTAATAGGGAAGGTGGAAACGCGAGCCATTATTCTATAACTATTATGTAAATAACACTTAGACAGTGTCCATAATTAATTGCACTGAGAATTAAACAAGTTAATTCTAAAGTGTGCTCCCACTCAAATCAATATCTCTCATAATTGATTGTGAGCGATTCAAGACCCACATTTCAATTCAACGCCATTGACGGGTTCATCACTGATGACGCAAATTTTAATCGGTAGGCCAGCTTGCCAATCACATCTCTATGTGACTCTTGTCCATCTTTCGATGCGCGTGTTCCGAGCTCAGGACTGTCCTGCCCGAACGTTAAGACAACCAAGTGATCACGCAGTGAGGTCTGACCTTCACCCGCCTTACACCTCTCTAATCGTTCGTGCTCATGTGTACATGGCACACCCCGAAAAGATATGTGTTGTAGACGGTGCTACACTTGGGAGAACACTAACTACTTGATATTTTAAGTGAGAGATCACCCTAATAAAAAGCGACTACCGCGCAATCCAGAAGGGTGCATCATAAGGGATAAACATCTCAGGCAATTCATAATAGCATGATATGGTATAGCCCCTTCTGACGGAGAAGACTTTATTTTCTTCGTCTTCGGCATTTGCGTCGGTGTTCACCTTCGCGAAGATTGCCACCACCTTGTCTATAGCTAATAAAATAAGTGCATTACTTAAGGTTGACACGTAGGTCATTAAAGTGACAATCATATGGCTCCAGCCATCATGCCGAATCATGACACGCGGGTCATGTTAGTAAATTTACATCATATAGTCATCTCACACATAATCAAAATAAATATGATGAAGACTATACCACATCTCATGCACATCTCATGTACATCCTGCAAAACCAAGTTAGACGCCTTTATGCAAAAATTTATTTTACGTGGCTTCTAAGGTTTCAAAACAAACCGAAGCTACCAACGTTTATCATCAAGTATGATTATTCAAGTCACTAGATTAACTTTGCGGGGTGTATGAAACACGAGATAATAAAATCTCGAGCCCCATACTGAACTTCGTCATACGCATGACCCCCGTGCAGATCATATCTGCATTGTCCTTTCGTCTGCGAAATTTCATATTTCTTTTAACTATGGTGGAATTCAACGAACTATTAGCACTTCGTTGATCAATCAGGATCGCGAATTGCCAGAACATTGAAACTCCACCATGCCGTTATCAAGATCAGAAATGCGCAAATTTCAGGGAAGCAACAAGAACATCAGGTAACATATTTCATCTGCTACCCGCACAAATAATTTTCAGTAATAGAACTCATCTACTACAAATTATATTGTGCAACACCCATACATCTCTATGTATTCTAGATCGTAACTTGCATCTACGCATAGCATGGCTCATGATGCCACTGTAGGGGAACGCAACAGAAAACAAAAAAATTCGGTACGGCGAGCACGCCCAGGATCACTGTGGAGATGCATAGAAGGTTTGGATCTGATCGTTACCGACTCGTAGCGCAGCGAAACTAGAGTCGATGTAGATCGTCAGTGCAGATCCCCGCAGCTAGTAATTACAACCTCCCAACCACGTGGATGAACTCCCTCACCAGCCCCTCGGACAACCCTTCGGGAGGCGATCGGACAGTCCCCCGGACGGTGTCATGGACAGCCCTTCGGGATGCACTCACAGAAACTCGGACGGTCACACGGACAGCCCTTCGGGAGGCACTCTCGAACAGCCCCCGGGCAAAAAGGATCGAACCTACGACCTCCCTACGGGTTTGCACACATGCGGTGTCATCTATCCGGCAGGGCTTCGCCGTCCAGAACTAGTTCCCACCGGAACCCAGACAGCCTTTCGGCTCTACGAAACTATTTCGCGGGGGAGGGAGAGAGAAGGCCAGATCATGCATGGCATTTGTATGTGAGAAAGAGTGAGTGTGGAGAGTGCATCTCCACCTCTATTTATAGGAAAACCCAAGGAGTAGGGTGGCACTTGAAATACCCAAAAAACCCATCATATGGATTTTCCAAAAGGGGAAAATGGGAAGGCTAGAGGAGCTCCATGGAGGAGCTCCTCCTTGGCCGGCCACTTCAAGTGGGCCCCATGAGGGGCTCTCATCCATCCATGTCATCCCCAAGATATTTTAGAGCAAAGCCCAAAAAGGTGGCTTTCCCAAAAAGTAACCATAAACTGATTTTCACTATTCATGGAAACATTTTTCCGCGACCGTTAAATCCAAAAATATTTTTGTAGATCTTAGAAAATTTCCAGTACCCACTAAAATAATTTTGGACGCGTTCCGAAACAATTCCGGATTAGTGATTTTCATCTGCGAAAAGCAACCAAAGCGGTTCCGGCAGCTCCGGAACATTTCCGGGTTTTTTCTTCAGAAAAATCCCAGAAGTTCCCAGAACAATTCTGGCACCCTCTAAGAATTTCCAGGCATGTGCCAAAACCATTTTAACTTAATGGTATACTCCGAAACAACCTTTCGGTTTTACCAAACTATTCCGGTGTTCTCTCTCCGGAACTCTTCCGTTGTCTCCGAAACTTTTCCGGTGACTTTCTCTCAGACTCCCTGTCTAGAATTCAGCAGATAGATGACCCTTAAGCATGCGACCCTATAGGTTCGGTAAAGTATAGACATGACCGGAACACTTTCCGATCAATGATCAACATCGGAGCCGTGGACACCCATATTGACCCCTATACCCACACGAATAAATATTCGAGTGAACCTCCAGTTGCCGTGTGCTATTCCTGTTGCTTCGCGATATGTTACAAACACCCGAGGTGAGATTTATCGGCATCCCCATGGATCAACAACTTGTCCACTATGCCATTTACCTCGTTACCGGTTTTGTTCTCTTTTCTCGTTCTCGTGTTCCGGCATCCCTATGATCAAATCACAATGTGTCTGGCCAGACGATGATGGATACCATAACACCAAGAGGGCCCAAAGAATATCTCTCCATTGTCGGAGGAGAAAATCCCAATCTTGAGCTATCAAGTCCCTTGTCACACTTTCCCATGAACCCGTAAGCCGCCGTAATAGCCACCCATTTACGGATGACGTTTAACAAACCCCAAAGTTCATGAAGCAAGCATGAAGAAACTCGATACTCTCATGGTCTAAGGAATTATGCAAACGTAAACCATCTCTGTGTTATAAACCATTAACTTGTGATGAATGTATCTAATAGCATAACATCAATCGGGTCGATTCAACACAAGTGTTCTTCTAACAATGTGCCCTCAAAGTTTGTTGGCATAGTCATGCCCATGATCAGGAAAATAGGATCATCATGCAACACTTGAGCTTGTCTTAGAGGCCAGACTAGGAATACATTTTATTGTTTTTCATTCCACACGTGCATATGAGTCTTCCTCCGAGCCTTGTGGTTATTGTAGACTCGAGAACCATAGTAGTTATAGCATGGAATACAAACATAATTATGAGCAGGGAGATAAATAATAACATTTATTATTGCCTCTATGGCATATCTGCTACACTGCATGCATGATTTTAGATGCGATGGACATTTGTGCCTGTTTTGCAAATGTTTTTATTGTTCACTGTGAGAGGCACGAACGTGCGGAGACGACATGCACAGTCCTGTATTAAACGGTGGCACGGTCGTGCCTCTGTCTTCTAAATGTATCAGCGATATGCTTCGCTGTGAGAGCACGGTCGTGACTCCTGTGGAAGCAAGAACGTGACACGGATGTGAAGCATGGAGCTTATACCTGTGTGATAGTCTCGTTCTGTATTAAGCAGAAAGTAAATCTCCTTGGATCTGATGGCTTGGAATCATGCCTACGTATGTGTCTCTGCTTAATAAAGAGAAACCCTAAACCATGTGAACACTACGAACGAACGGTTCGTAGTGTGCCTCGGAAAAATGCCTCGAACTGCGAGAGGCATGGAGCAGAGTCACATTCTTGCCTATCTATTTTTTCGCTGACTCGTTTACTGATTGAGGCACGGACTTGATGCCACTATATAGGCAAGGTCCTATGTTATGCAGGGGCAACGTCGTGACTCTGTTCACATTGCGCTGACATCACGTTTAGTGTGAGAGGCACACACGTGAATCCACGTGAGGCACAGTTTTAGAAGCAGGAGAGGCGCGGTCGTGCTCCTCTTTTCCTGATGTTTTCACTGAGATGGTGTTTAGGAGAGGCACGACAGTGTAGACATGAGTGGCACAGCTACATGCGAAGCAGAGTCGCGGTTACGTCTGAAGAAGAGTCACGGTTACATGCGTTTCAGTCAAAGAGAAATGGCCTTGGCGTCACAACCGAGCCACAAACATGAATTCATATCGGGCACGCTCGTGCCTGCTACTTGTAGTCTGCGTTGGTATTTCCCCGAAGAGGAGAGGATGATGCAGTACAGTAGAGATAAGTATTTCCCTTAGTTAAGAACCAAGGTTATCAATCCAGTAGGAGAACCAAGCAAAATTCCATTAAGCGCACCTGCACACACAAGAACAAACGCTTGCACCCAACGCAAATAAGAGGGTTGTCAATCCTCTTAGCGGTTATTTGCAAGGATTAAATCTTATCGAGGTAAATAGATAAACTAAAACACTAATTAAAATAAAAGTAAATAAATTGCAGCAAGGTATTTTTAGGTTTTTATATGATAAAGATAGACCCGGGGGCCATAGTTTTCACTAGAGGCTTCTCTCTCGAGCACAGAAACATACGGTTGGTAAACAAATTACTGTTGCGCAATTGATAAAAAAGCAAATAATTATGACGGATTCATGGCAATGATCATGTATATAGGCATCACGTCCGAGACAAGTAGACCGACTCCTGCCTACATCTACTACTATTACTCCACTCATCGACCGCTATCCAGCATGCATCTAGAGTATTAAGTTAATAAAAACAGAGTAGCGCCTTAAGCAAGATGACATGATGTAGAGAAGAAAATTCAAGCAATATGAATAAACCCCATCTTTTTATCCTTAATGGCAACAACACAAATACGTGTCATGTCCCCTTCTGTCACTGGGATTGAGCACCGCAAGATTGAACCCATCACAAAGCACCTCTCCCATTGCAAGATAAATCAATCTAGTAGGCCAAACCAAATCGATAGATCAGAGAGAAATACAAATCTATAACAATCGTGCCTAAAAGAGTTTAGAGAAGACTCAAATATTTCTCATGAATAATCTGATCATAAACTCACAATTCATCGGATCCCAACAAACACACCGCAAAAGAAGATTACATCAGATAGAACTCCAAGATCATCGAGGAGAACATTGTATTGAACATCAAAGAGAGAGAAGAAGCCATCTATCTACTAGCTATGGAGCCGTAGGTCTGTGGTAAACTACTCACACATCATCGGAAGGGCAGCAAGGTTGATGTAGAAGCCCTCCGTGATCGATTCCCCCTCCGGCAGAGTACCGGAAAAGGCCTACAGATGGGATCGCGGAAGAACAGAGGCTTGCGGCAGCAGAAAGGTTTTTTCTTCTAGCTCTCTGATGGTTTCCCAATATTTGTGAATTTATAGAAGTGGAATTAGGTCAAACGGAGTCATGTGGGCCCCACATGGCAACACGGCGCCCCCCCTGGGGCGCGCCCTGTTGCCTTGTGAAACCTCCGTGAGGCTTCTGGCCTCCTCCCGAAGCTTCCAAGGTTTATTTTGTCCAAAAAAAATCTCAAAAAAGTTTCGTGGCATTTGGACTTCATTTGGCACTGTTTCTCTGAAAAACCAAAAACAAGCAGAAAACAGCAACTGGCACTGGGCACTAGGTTAATAGGTTAGTCCCAAAAAAAGATATATAATTGCATATAAAAACATCTAAGATTGATACTATAATAGCATGGAACAATCAAAAATTATAGATACGTAGGAGACGTATCAGTGCTGCAGTGTTCCAAATGTTTTCCTTGGGTTATTCAGTCATACGTTTTCTGGTGAGGAGATGTTCACTGTGACTCTGTGAGGGTCCCGGATGTGAAAGCACGGTCGTGTGTGTGTGTTCCAAGTGTTTTCGGTGACGACACTGTTCATTGTTAGAGGCACGTGCCTGAAGTTATAAGATGCACTTGTTTCAAGCAAAAGAGGTTTTAGAGGCACGAAATTACATCCAGCAGAGGCAGCGTCGTCCGTCTGTGTTACAATAGTTTTGCTGGTAGTTCGGAGGTGTGGGGTAAAATTTTGACTCAAAAATTCAGAAAAAATAAATACGCCTTCGAAGATAGCGTGATGGTTAATAATATATTGAACATAGAAAAACACACGATCAAAAAACCGCGTTCAAAAACCCACGATCACAAACGACCCCCCACTACGAGCGGTTGCGTCGCCAAAACGACGATCACAAACGCCCTCAACCCACGATTTGTATAACCGCAACATCGGAGAGATCGTGCAGTCATCGGTTGCCGCCATCCCACGCCTTAAATTCAGACCTTCGCGCAGTCTTCCTCCTCCACAAACATTGCCATTGCGCTTTCATCCCACTGTTCCCACTCATCGTTCTCCACAGAAATCGTTCTCCCTGCGATGGGGTTCATCAAGGAGTTCAAGGAGGTACGAGCCCACGGCAACACCATGTTGCACGTGATCCACACCAGCGACTTGGACGAGGCGGCGACCATTGTCGAGAAGTACGAGCAACACCTCAAGTACCAGCGGCACAAGAACGTCGGTGTAGATGTCGAGTACAGCAACGAGGATGCAGACAAGCAGAAAGCCGCCCTCGTCCAGCTCTTCGTCGGCAAGACACTGCTCTTCCAACTGAACGCCGCCGTTGACAAGTGCCCGGTGTTCGACAACTTCCTTCTCGACCCAAGGTACACCTTTGCTGGCTTCTCCATCGATGGGGACATAGAGAAGCTCGAGCGTGTTGGGCTGGAGATCACCAACTTTGTCGACATCCAGAAGGAATGGAGGGTGCCCGAAGCTACCAAGGCGCTGGACTCGCTTGGAGACGTCTCCGGCATCCTCATCGACGACTCCTACAACGACATGAAGAAGAAGATTACTGACGCAGAACACAAGCGCTGGGAGTGCATGCCCCTGTCCATGAGGCACATCGAGTATGTGGCAAAGGACGCTTATGCGGCGTACGAGATATGGAGCCGGATCACCATCACCAAGGACGGGCTTCGCCGGGCAAAGATGGAGAAGTCTAGGAAGTGCCCCATGACCTAGGGAGACTACTACTAAAGACGAAGATGGGGCCGCCCAAGGAAGTGTCTGTCAATGTGCTCGAGCCATTTTAGATTTGTCATCGGATTTGCTTTCTGTCTAGTTTGTAGTTGCTTGTTTGCTTCTTATCTAGTTTTCTTTGTAATCAGGCTCGAACACTATGTAGTTTGCTTACGTTATGACCAAATTTAGTTCTAGTACATTCTTGCACCTTCTCTGTTACAAATTATTGGAGTTCACTAAAACCCACGTACTGGAAAACGAATGAATGTAGCAGCAGCTAGTCCTTGATTCGTGCACTGCACAAAGTAGTTGCTAGTGCAGCGCACAACCGACGAACATGGAGTGCACGACTGAGGAAAAAGCAGTACAGAAAACGAGGGACATGCAGTACAGGAAGTTGATAAAATGTTCATTGTGTTTTAGAAGCAGAAGATGCACGTCCGTGTCTGTTTTCTAAATGTTTACCGTTCTATTTGATAGTTACGAACCATGACGACACGATAGGCATGGTCGTGACCCTTGTGGAGGCACGAACGTGACACGGACGTGAAGTCTCGGATGACGCCGTTCGTGTCTCTTTGATCGAATTGTTTTCACTGTTAGGTTTAACTGAGAGAGGCACGGACGTGATGCCTGTACGGGCACGGGTCCTCCGCATTAAGAAGAATCGCCGGATGTGAAGTCACAGAAGTCACGGGTTACAGTAGCAAAAAGAGGCACGGTCATGTGTGTGTGTTCCAAACGTCTCTAAAAATGGCACATTTACTTATTAAGTCCGTGACTCTGTTTTCCGAATATTTTTCACTGACCCGTTCTGTCACGCCCAATATGCGGTCCTATCCTCGAGGGACTCGGAGGCCCCATCAGGGATAGAAGCGCATATCGAAGACGCTTGCAAGGTGGATATCATTACATCATACCATGTACATAATAGATGGGGATACACACAAATACATATAGTCATCACAGGAATACATCAATACATAGCAAACACCATACAGAAGAGCAGAATCTGACTACGGATGAAACACAAACGAAAAACACGAACGACATCCACCCTGCTAGCCCAGGCTGCCGACCCGGAACCTATCCCTGGATCGACGAAGAAGAAGAACTCCAAAAGCAAACGCGCATCGCTCTCACGTCAAATCATCGCATTACCTGTACCTGCATCTGTTGTCGTAGTAAACTGTGAGCCACGAGGACTCAGCAATCCCATAACCATGGGTAACAAGACTATCAAAGCTTAAATGGATATGGAAGGGTAAGGTGGTGAGGTTGCAGCAAGCACTAAGCATTATATGGTGGCTAACTTACGAGTACAAGAATAAGAAGAGTAACCTACGCATACGGTCGCAAACTAATAATGATCAAGAAGTGATCCTGAACACCTACTTACGAGTCAAACATAACCCCACTGTGTTCTCTTCTCGAACTTCCTCGAAAAGAGACGATCACAGTTACGCACGCGGTTGGTGTATTTTAATTAGAATTGGTGTCAAGTTCTCTACAACCAGAGGTTATAAATTTCCAAGTCGCCACATAACCGCGGGCACGGCTTCGCGAAAGATTTAACCCTGCAGGGGTGCTCCAAGTAGTCCATTATAAATTACCACACGCATCCGATGGAACATCCTCACACCATGATAGCACGATGCTTATGATAAGGAATTCCGGTGGACAAGTCATTCGTAAAAGGTAAAACTAAACCAGCAAGACCTCCCGACGTGTCGACGATCCCGATAGGAGCCGCGTATCTCGTTCTCAGGACACGGCGGATAAGCAACGCGTACAGGTGCCAAATACCCCAAGTTGCCAAGGGGCGGCCCCGCACAGTGCTCTAGTTTTGGACCAGCACCATCAGCACTGGCCCACCTGTATTATGTGGAATTAAGAATCCTCGAGGTGATCAGCCCCTATGAATTAATTAATTAATTTCAGTATTATTATGTTGGCAAATGTTAAAACCAATGTTGGGCCTTGCTGGAGAAGTTTATCCTAAAACGAATGATCAGGGGGTTCCCATATGCCCCACATGTGTTAGAAGCGCTCATCAAGGAACATAACACCGGTATTACGGAAACTAGGGTGGCATGAGTGGAACAAAACACCAGGCAAAAGGCCGAGCCTTCCACCCATTACCAAGTATATAGATGCATTAATTAAATAAGAGATATTGTGATATCCCATAATATCCATGTCCCAACATGGAACAACCTGCAACTGCACCTGCAACTAGCAATGCTATAAGAAAGGGCTGAGCAAAGCGGTAACATAGCCAAACAACGGTTTGCTGGGTAAGGGTGGTTAGAGGCTGTATCATGGCATGAGGCTGACATATATGTGGTAGGAAGCGCGACATAGCGATAGCAACGAGACAACTAGCAAGCAAAGATAGTAGAGATATCCAAGGTCATGATCATCTTGCCTGAAATCCCGCTCGGAAGAAGAACGAGTCCATGAAGAAGACGAACCAATGTAGTCGAACGAATCCTCACAATCGCAACGAAACCGGAACTATCGAGAAGAAGCACAACCGGAAAGAAGCAGACAACATGGTAAACATGCAAGCATAAACATGGCATGATGCACAACCAAGTATGATGCATGTCAAGTTCAAGGATGCATGGCATGGCAAAATGCAACAACCAAATACTACACATTAAGTGAAGCTCAATATGCAACAAGTTGCATATTGATGAAACTCCACGTTTGAATTATTTAGTTCACTTCCGTTTAATCACATGACAAGGTTAAATGTTGTTAAACATGGCAAGAGGTGAAGCATAATTAACCTACCTATCTAGGCAATTTAAATGAGGCCGGAGACAACACATAACAATTCCGGAAATTCCTCATATGTAATTTTCGAATTTGCTACTCTTCTGCCTAAAACACAATTTTAATGTTGCTAAACAGGAAAAGTAAGTGCATCATGTTATTCTACACATTTTTCTTGACCATTTACATATAAAGTTCATTTAATTCGGAGCTACGGTTATTTAGTTATGAAATAAACCATTTTAGCATGTCATTAGGAAATTTTAATTCAAACAACAATATTAAATGTTGTTAACATGCATGAGGATGACATATTCAAGTTATGTGCAATTTTATGAAAAATTTGGCATATAATATGATATGAAGCATTTGTCGCCATGACGGAAGAAAGGGGTGCCACGGCGGCGAAAACGGAAATGGTGCCACGACAACATTCCGGTTCCGGTAACTCGATTGAGATACCGGTGCAAGGAACAAGAGTGCGGATCATGCAAGAGATGGTGGGGTGATCCCGTTTACCGGGTCCCCACGTGTCGGTGGCATGGAAACGGGGAACGTGCACGAAATCATTCGGACACGGTGCGACACGAGCATCTCATACAAAACTTGCACCGTTCACGGGCGGTCATCTCGGCGGTTATACCTTTGAAACGTGCGGTTCGAGACGGATCGAGTTCGGTAGAGGGAAGTAGACGTTCTCGCAACGGCGGTAGTGGAAGTAGTGGTTCACGTTCGGGAAGCGGTTCACGACGGCGGTAGTTGAACTTGGCGATTCGAGGGGTACTTGCGGTTTCGGTCCTGGCGACCGTAGTTGTACACGGCACATGTAGTGGTACTATGCGTGGGTCGTCGTGGTACTTGGGATCTTCGAACTTGCCGGTGTTGATGAATCGGAGGGGTACTTGGCCATGGATCCACAACACTGTACACGTCCGAGGCAGATGAACTTGATGTTCAGAGGGTCTTCCAAAGGCGTCGTGGTACTTGGGGATCCAATGATGCTCCTGTTCGAGGTGTCTTCATGTTGGACTTGGCACAAGGTTCCCGAGGGACGCGGATGCAGGCGGTCAGCGGAACACGGAGGAGTAACGGCAGGTGACGAGCAGGGGAGCCAGTTGCAACAGTACCGAAAGGAGGCGAGGCGCGCGGTGGGGAACAGCAGCAGCAGCTCGCGGTGGAGGAGGCGACGGTCGCTGGAACGAAGAGAAGGGAGAGGTGACCGCGGCGGAGCAGCTTGGACACGGAGGAGGCAAGGTGGCGCGGCGGCGGCGACGGCAGGAGGCGGAGATGGCCGGCAGAGGGGCTAGGGGAGCTCGGGTGATGCAGGAATGGCAGCAGCGGCGACGGGGACGAGCACGCGCGCGAGGCGCTGGAGCCAAGGTCGAGCACGGCGACCTGCGGGGCCAAGGACGGCGGCGATGTGGGTGTGCGTGTGCGGCGGCGCCAGGAGGAAGGAGGGTATCGAGGAGGATCCCGATCGGGATGAGTGGCTGGCGGCGGAGTGGGGGATCAAGAGGAGGGTGAGGGATCGAGCGGCTAGGGTTAAGGGCGTCGGCTGGGCTTAGGGGAGGTTGGGCCGGCTGGAGGCTGCATGCGGCTGGGCTTCCTCTCTCTCTCTCCACTGGCATTTCCTTTTCCATTCAAATAAAGCAGAACCACAACGAGAAATGCATAGGGAGTTAGAAGGGGAATTCGGGAGAGACAAAAATATATCTGGAAACCTGGAAGTATGCCCAATTTAATAAAATTGGGTTTGGTAATTTTAAAGATAGAAAATTTAGACAAGTTTGAATTTAATTCAAACTTGCATGAATTTTGAATCTGACCAAAATAATTCCCAATGGTCTGAAATTTGGAAGAGAGGATCTTGGCATGGTTTAGGAGTTTTAGAAACATAGTGAACATTTATCCGGGACAGAAAAATGTCACTTGCAATAAATGGGAGAAATTGAAAGGGAGAAGCTAGTGATGGGGGTCTTGCACTTGATGATGGTATAAATGGAAATGAACAAGATGCAACAGAAAATAAGATGAGGAGAAGGAGTTCACACAAGAGCACAACACGAAAATTAAGTATGCAAACAACAAAGAATGATGATCATGATGCATGATGCAAATAAAACAATAACATGGAGCCACAACAACAATAACATAGCATCCAAGCATGGACATAATATAAAATAGTGGAGGTCTCGGTCTTGGGCTGTTGCACGTTCACTCGTAAAGGCATGGACCTGATGGCGTTTTCACGCGGAACAGGCATGATCGTGTCTCTAATATTTCAATTGTTTTCAGTTTTACGTTCACTGAGTGAGGCACGAAATTACATCCCGCGAATGCAAGGTCGTCCGTTTGTGTTCCAATTCTTTCCACTGTCACGTTCACTCAGAGAGTCACGGACAAGATGGTACCAAAGCCACGGTCGCATATTACAAAGAGGCACAAACGTGAAGGCACGTGATGCACGGAGGTGAAGCTGTGCCTCTGTTTTCCAAATGTTTTCAGTGACACGCTTTCACTGCTAGAGGCACGGTTTTGGGGCATAGGAGGCACATTCGTGCCTCTGTGCTCCAGATGTTTTCACTAACATGACTCATTGTGAGAGGTCGGAAGTAGAGCATCTAGAGGCACGGTTTTAGTAGTATAAGAAGCATGGGGGTAATGATATTGGAGGCACGTTTTCCAAGCAAAAGAGGCAGACTCGAGCTTCTGGGTTCCCGTTGTGGAGGCACAAAATTACATCCAGCAGAGGCACGGTAATTCCTCCATGTAGAAGTGGAGTGGTCGTAGTGAGGACGAGCAGTTGGGGAGACGATGGAGAGCAGTGCTTTCCAGTGCGGGCAGAGGTCTAGGTATTTAAGAGAGATTGTGGGAATACGAGGCGTCGCTTTGCTAAGTTTGATCGTCTGACAGGTGTGTGCGACGGGGTGCGTTTCGGTAGTATTCCAAATTAATTGCAAACCTAAACGTGTTTTGAATTTGCAGTATATAAAGGGCACCTACTCCAAAAACACTGCACATTCCTCCTCGTCCACAATTCTCTCCAGAAAAACAAGAGTTTCTTGTTCATAGCTCTTTGCGTGTGTGCCATGGCCGGTAACCAGGGAGCAAGGACCAAGGCCACGAAAGCAAGAGAGAGGTCCCGCCGTAAGGCGGTAGCCGCAGCAGAGGTGTCCTGCCGCGGTGCCGAGGTCTCGAACGACATCTGAAAGCACATTTGCTCCCTTGGTGGTTTTGGTAATTCATAACAACATATATCTCATTGAACTAATGTCCATTCAAGATTAAGATTTCAGGATGTTCAATGATTGGCATGGCAGGGACTAGAGATGTGGACCCCTCAAAATGCTAAGGACAAGGATTGGCAAAAGATCAAGACTCTACATTTTTGGTTTAGTGATCCAAGATCACATTGAGTCGATAGGAAAGCCAATACTATTAAAAGGGGATGAGGTGTTGCTTAATGGTCTTTTTGCTCAAGTGCTTAGTGACAATACTCCTAAACCCTCAACCACTAACTCTAACCAAATATGTCCTAAACCTACATTCCAACTCGGCCCCACCGATATTTCCTATCCGGCCCCACCGAGTTCATCCAAGACTTAGCCACTGCCAAAACCCTAACAAATCGGATCCACCGAAATGGATCTCGGTCCCACCGAGATGGCCTTGCCAACTCTCTGTAATCGTTTGCACTTACTTCGGTCTCACCGAGTTTTGCAAATCGGTCTCACCGAGATGGCTTGCCAAGTCTCGGTTGCCTTATTGCTTCACTTCGGTCCAACCGAGTTGATGCAATCGGTGCCACCGAGATGAGGTTTGCCCTAAGCCATTGCACTTCGGTTCATCCGAGTTGTCCGTATCGGTCCCACCAAAATGCCTAACGTTCATATCTTTTACACAGTTCGGTGCCACCGAGTCTTCTGAATCGGTTCCACCGAGTTGGGTCAAAAGTGTGTAACGGTTGGATTTTGTGTGGAGGCTATATATACCCCTTCACCACATCCTTCTCTGCGAAGGAGAGCCATCAGAACGTTCCTACACTTCCACCATACATTTTCTGAGAGAGAACCACCTACTCATGTGTTGAGATCAAGATATTCCATTCCTACCATTTGAACCTTGATCTCTAGCCTTTCCCAAGTTGCTTTCCACTCAAATCCTTCTTCCACCATAGCCAAATCTGTGAGGAGTTGTTTGAGTGCTGGGAAGACTATCATTTGAAGCACAAGAGCAAGGAGTTCATCAACAACACACCGTCTATTACCTTTTGGAGAGTGGTGTCTCCTAGATTGGTTAGGTGTCACTTGGGAGCCTCCGACATGATGTGGAGTTGAACCAAGAGTTTGTAAGGGCAAGGAGATCGCCTACTTTGTGAAGATCTACCCCGAGTGAGGCTAGTCCTTCGTGGACGTAAGCCATGGTGGAATAGACAAGGTTGCTTCTTCGTGGACCCTTCGTGGGTGGAGCCCTCCGTGGACTCGCGCAGCCGTTACCCTTCGTGGGTTGAAGTCTCCATCAACGTGGATGTACGATAGCTGTTGGGGAACGTTGCATGGGAAACAAAAATTTTCCTACGCACACGCAAGATCTATCCATGGTGATGAGCATCTACGAGAGGGAGAGTGAATCTACATACCCTTGTAGATCGCTAAGCGGAAGCGTTAATAAACGCGGTTGATGTAGTCGAACGTCTTCGCGATCCAAATCGCCGAGCGTCCCGCGATCCAATCACGATCCTTCCGATCTAGTGCCGAACGGACGGCACCTCCGCGTTCAACACACGTACGGCTTGATGACGCCTTCACCTCCTCGATCCAGCGAGCGATGGAGAAGTAGTGGTTGAGTTCCAGCAGCACGACGGCGTGGTGATGGTGGTGAGGAACAATCTCTGCAGGGCTTCGCCAAGCACTACGGAGATTATGACGGAGGAACTAGAGGGCTAGGGTTGCCGGCACACGGCTTGGGAAATCCTGATGTGTCCCGTGTGCTAGCCCTGCCCCTCTATTTATATGTTGAGCCTTGGGGTCTAAACTTGGAGTAAAAGTCTCCTCCGGGTCGGTTTTGCCCGCACAAGGTCGGTTTGGCCCGCAGGAAAAGAGTCCAATTCGGACCCTGCCGAATCGTGCACAGCCGCGCACAAGCGGTAGTACCGCTTCACACAAGCGGTAGTACCGCTTGGGCGGTAGTACCGCTTCACACAAGCGGTAGTACCGCTCCGGCGGTAGTACCGCTTCACCAAGCGGTAGTACCGCTTACGCGGCAGCAAAACTACTTTTGCACTTTCCAATACCTTGTGGGCTTTATCCCTTTGGCTCATATAAAGTGTTGCTGCACCCGAACACTTCGGTAAACATCCGGAACCCCTTCCGGTGAACTCCGGAACCCTTCCAGAGATCAAAACACTATTATCACATATATCAATCTTTACCTCCGGACTATTCCGGAGATCCTCGTCATGTCCGGGATCTTATCCGGGACCCCGAACAACTTTCGGTCACCAACATAATAACTCAATTATACTAATCGTCACTAAACGTTAAGTGTGTAGACCCTGCGGGTTCGAGAACTATGTAGACATGACCGAGACACCTCTACGGCCAATAACCAATAGCGGGACCTGGATACCCATATTGGCTCCTACATATTCTACGAAGATCTTTATCGGTCGAACCTCTATGTCAAGGATTCAGTTAATCCCGTATGCTGTTCCCTTTGTTCTTCGGTATGTTACTTGCCCGAGATTCGATCGTCGGTATCACTATACCTAGTTCAATCTCGTTACCGGCAAGTCTCTTTACTCGTTCCGTAATACAAGATCTCGTGGCTAACACTTTAGTCACATTGCTTGCAAGGCTCATTGTGATGTTGTATTACCGAGTGGGCCCTGAGATACCTCTCCGTTATACGGAGTAACAAATCCCAGTCTTGATCCATGCCAACCCAACAGACACCCTCGGAGATACCTGTAGAGCACCTTTATAGTCACCCAGTTACGTTGCGACGTTTGATACACACAAGGTATTCCTCCGGTGTTAGTGAGTTGCATGATCTCATGGTCAAAGGAACAGATACTTGACATGCAGAAAACAATAGCAATAAACTGACACGATCAAATGCTACGTTTACAGTTTGGGTCTTGTCCATCACATCATTCTCCTAATGATGTGATCCCGTTATCAAATGACATCTCATGTCAATGGCTAGGAAACCTTAACCATCTTTGATCAACGAGCTAGTCAACTAGAGGCTTACTAGGGACACAGTGTTGTCTATGTATCCACACATGTATTTGAGTTTCCAATCAATACAATTATAGCATGGATAATAAACGATTATCATGAACAAGGAAATATAATAATAACCAATTTATTATTGCCTCTAGGGCATATTTCCAACAGTCTCCCACTTGCACTAGAGTCAATAATCTAGTTCACATCACTATGTGATTTACATTGTAATGAATCGAACACCCATGCAGTTCTGGTGTTGTTCATGTTTAGCCCTTGGAAGAGGTTTAGTCAACGGATCTGCAACATTTAGATCCGTGTGTACTTTGCAAATATTTATGTCGTCCTCCTTGATGTAATCGCGGATGGAATTGAAACGTCGCTTTATGTGTCTGGTCCTCTTGTGAAATCTTGGTTCCTTGGCTAGAGCAATGGCACCAGTGTTATCACAAAACAGAGTCATTGGGTTAAGCGCACTAGGCACTACTCCAAGATCTGTCATGAACTCCTTCATCCAGACACCTTCCTTCGCCGCCTCCGAGGCAGCGATGTACTCCGCTTCGCATGTAGAATCAGCTACCACGCTTTGCTTGGAACTGTACCAGCTAACCGCACCCCCATTAAGAATAAATACGTATCCGGTTTGCGACTTAGAGTCATCCGGATCAGTGTCAAAGCTTGCATCGACGTAACCCTTTACGACGAGCTCTTGATCACCTCCATAAACGAGAAACATGTCCTTAGTCCTTTTCAGGTACTTCAGGATATTCTTGACCGCCGTCCAGTGTTCCATTCCTGGATCACTTTGAAACCTTCCGGCCATACTTATGGCAAGGCTGACATCGGGTCTTGTGCACAGCATTGCATACATGATAGAGCCTATGGCTGAAGCATAGGGGATGACACTCATCTTTTCTCTATCTTCTGCAGTCACTGGGCATTGAGTCTTACTCAACTTCACACCTTGCAAAACAGGCAAGAACCCCTTCTTGGACTGATCCATTTTGAACTTCTTCAAAATCTTATCAAGGTATGTGCTTTGTGAAAGTCCTATTAAGCGTCTTGATCTATCTCTATAGATCTTGATGCCTAATATGAAAGCAGCTTCTCCTAGGTCCTTCATTGAAAAACTCTTGTTCAAATATTCCTTTACGCTTTCCAGCATTTCTATATTGTTTCCAATCAGCAATATGTCATCCACATATAATATTAGAAACGCTATAGAGCTCCCACTCACTTTCTTGTAAATACAAGCTTCTCCGTAAACTTGTATAAACTCGAACGCTTTGATCACCTCATCAAAACGAAGATTCCAACTCCGAGATGCTTGCATGATTCTGACGGACTTAAGCATCGCTACGGGTGAGAAGGTCTCATCGTAGTCAACTCCTTGAACTTGTGAAAAACCCTTTGCCACAAGTCGAGCTTTATAGACGGTGACATTACCGTCCGCGTCCGTCTTCCTCTTAAAGATCCATTTGTTCTGAATGGCCTTACGCCCTTCAGGTAATACTTCCAAAGTCCATACTTTGTTTTCATACATGGATCCCATCTCGGATTTCATGGCCTCTAACCACTTCTCGGAATCCGGGCCCATCATCGCTTCTCCATAGCTCGTAGGTTCATCGTTGTCTAACAACATGACCTCTAAGACAGGGTTGCCGTACCACTCAGGAGCAGTACGCGTCCTTGTCGACCTACGAGGTTCGATAGCAACTTGATCCAAAGCTTCATGATCATCATCATTAACTTCCTCTTCAGCTAATGTAGGCTCCATAGAAACAACTTTCTGCGCTGCGCTACTCTCAGGTTGAAGTAAAGGTTCAACAACCTCATCAAGTTCTATCTTCCTCCCACTCAATTCTTTCGAGAGAAACTCTTTCTCAAGAAATGTTCCGTTTTTAGCGACAAACACTTTGCCTTCGGATCTGAGGTAGAAGGTATACCCAACTGTCTCTTTTGGGTATCCTATGAAGACGCATTTCTCCGCTTTGGGTTCCAGCTTTTCAGGCTGAAGCTTTTTGACATAAGCATCACATCCCCAAACTTTAAGAAACGACAGCTTTGGCTTCTTGCCAAACCAAAGTTCATATGGCGTCGTCTCAACGGATTTCGATGGTGCCCTATTTAAAGTGAATGCAGCTGTCTCTAATGCATAACCCCAAAACGATAGTGGCAAATCGGCAAGAGACATCATAGATCGCACCATATCCAATAAGGTTCGATTACGACGTTCGGACACACCATTACGCTGTGGTGTTCCAGGCGGTGTCAATTGTGAAACAATTCCACACTGTCTTAAGTGACTGCCAAACTCATAACTCAGATATTCTCCTCCTCGATCAGATCGTAGGAATTTAATCTTCTTGTTACGATGATTCTCAACTTCACTCTGAAATTGTTTGAACTTTTCAAATGTTTCAGACTTGTGTTTCATTAAGTAAATATACCCATATCTACTTAAGTCATCAGTGAAGGTGAGAAAGTAACGATAACCACCGCGCGCCTCAATGCTCATCGGACCGCACACATCAGTATGTATGATTTCCAATAAGTCACTTGCCCGTTCCATTGTTCCAGAGAACGGCGTTTTAGTCATCTAGCCCATGAGGCATGGCTCACATGTGTCAAGTGATTCAAAATCAAGTGACTCCAAAAGTCCATCAGTATGGAGCTTCTTCATGCGTTTTACGCCAATATGACCTAAACGGCAGTGCCACAAGAAAGTGGTATTATCATTATCAATTCTACATCTTTTGGCATCAATGTTATGAACATGTGTATCATTACTATCGAGATTCAATAAGAATAAACCCCTCACATCGGGTGCATGACCATAAAAGATATTACTCATATAAATAGAACAACCATTATTCTCTGATTTAAATGAGTAACCGTCTCGCAATAAACAAGATCCAGATATAATGTTCATGCTTAACGCAGGCACCAAATAACACTTATTTAGGTTCATCACTAATCCCGACGGTAATCTAAGAGCGAGCGTGCCGACGGCGATAACATCAACCTTGGAACCATTTCCCACGCGCATCGTCACTTCGTCCTTTGCCAGCCTCCGTCTATTCCGCAGTTCCTGTTTTGAGTTGCAAATATGAGCAACCGCACCGGTATCAAATACCCAGGCACTACAACGAGGGTTGGTAAGGTACACATCAATAACATGTATATCATATATACCTTGTTTGTTGTTGGCCGCCTTCTTGTCAGCCAAATACTTGGGGCAATTCCGCTTCCAGTGTCCAGTTCCCTTGCAATGAAAACACACAGTTTCTGGTTTGGGTCCAGCCTTGGGTTTCTTCACGAGAGGAGCAACTGCTTTGCCACTCTGCTTGGAGTTACCCTTCTTACCCTTGCCATTTTTCTTGAAACTAGTGGTTTTATTGACCATCAACACTTGATGCTCCTTCTGAATTTCAGACTCAGCGGCTTTCAGCATCGCAAACAGCTCGGCGACTGACTTGTTCATCCCGTGCATGTTATAGTTCAACACGAAGCTCTTGTAGCTAGGTGGCAATGATTGAAGAACTCTGTCAGTGATAGCCTCTGGCGGAAGGGGCATCCCTAACTCAGCCAGACGGGTGGAGTACCCAGACATTCTGAGTATGTGATCACTGATAGTGCCGTTCTCCTCCATCTTGCAAGCATAGAACTTATCGGAGATCTCATATCTCTCGATTCGGGCATTCTTCGGAAAGATAAACTTCAACTCCTGGAACATCTCATATGCTCCATGACGTTCAAAACGTCTTTGAAGTCCCGGTTCTAAGCCATACAACATTGCACATTGAACTATTGAGTAATCATCAGAACGAGCCTGCCAGGCGTTCACAACGTCTAGAGACTCAACTGGAGCGGGTGGATCACCAAGCGGTGCATCAAGGACATAAGCCTTCTGGGAAGCCGTAAGGATAATCCTTAGATTACGGGCCCAGTCCACAAAGTTACTTCCATCATCTTTCAACTTAGCTTTCTCTAGGAACGCACTAAAATTCAGGGGTGCTACTGCGCGAGCCATGATCTACAACATAAATATAGCAAAGACAACTTAGACTATTGTTCTAGATAATGAGTTTAGTTAATCATATTACTTTAAAAACTCCCACTCAAATTGACATCCCTCCGGTCATTCGAGTGTAACATGATCCAAATCCACCAACTCAAGTCCGATCATCACGTGAGTTGAGGTGGTTTCAATGGTGAACATCTTCATGTTGATCATATCTACTATATGACTCATGTTCGACCTTTCGGTCTCTTGTGTTCCGAGGCCATGTCTGTACATGCTAGGCTCGTCAAGTTTAACCCGAGTGTTCCGCGTGTGCAACATGGCTTGCACCCGTTGTATGTGAACGTGGAGTCTATCACACCCGATCATCACGGCGTGTCTCGAAACGACGAACTTTCGCAACGGTGCACACTCGGGGAGAACACAATTTATCTTGAAATTTAAGTGAGGGATCACCTTATAATGCTACCGTCGTCCTAAGCAAAATAAGATGCATAAAAGGATTAACATCACATGCAAATCATAAGTGACATGATATGGCCATGAACTTGTGCTTTTGATCTCCATCTCCAAAGCACCGGCATGATCTCCATCGTCACCGGCATGACACCATGATCTCCATCATCTTGATCTCCATCAACGTGTCGCCATAAGGTTGTCGCGCCGACTGTTGCTTCCACGACTATAGCTAACGTTTAGCGATAAAGTAAAGCATTACATAGCGCTTAATGATTGACACGCAGGTCATACAATAATTAAAGACAACTCTATGGCTCCTGCCAGTTGCCGTACTCATCGACATGCAAGTCGTGATATTCTATACATCACATGATCATCTCATACATCACATATATCTCATCATGTAATTGGCCATATTACATCACAACATACCCTGCAAAAACAAGTTAGACGTCCTCTAATTGTTGTTGCAAATTTTACGTGGCTGCTACGGGTATCTAGCAAGAACGATTCTTACCTACGCAAAACCACAACGTGGTGTAGTGATTGCTTTTTGATCTTCTAAAAGAACCCTCTTCATTGAACCGATTCAACTAAAGTGAGAGAGACAGACACCTGCCAGTCACCTTTATGCAACAAGTGCACGCAGCGGTGAAACCAGTCTCGCGTAAGCGTACGCGTAATGTCGGTCCAGGCCGCTTCATCTCACAATACCGCGGAATCAAGTATCAACTAGTAACGGCAAGCAATATGTATACACCCACGCCCACAACTCGTTTGTGTTCTACTCGAGATCTCATCTACGCATAGACCTAGCTCAGATGCCACTGTTGGGGAACGTTGCATGGGAAACAAAAATTTTCCTACGCACACGCAAGATCTATCCATGGTGATGAGCATCTACGAGAGGGAGAGTGAATCTACATACCCTTGTAGATCGCTAAGCGGAAGCGTTAATAAACGCGGTTGATGTAGTCGAACGTCTTCGCGATCCAAATCGCCGAGCGTCCCGCGATCCAATCACGATCCTTCCGATCTAGTGCCGAACGGACGGCACCTCCGCGTTCAACACACGTACGGCTTGATGACGCCTTCACCTCCTCGATCCAGCGAGCGATGGAGAAGTAGTGGTTGAGTTCCAGCAGCACGACGGCGTGGTGATGGTGGTGAGGAACAATCTCTGCAGGGCTTCGCCAAGCACTACGGAGATTATGACGGAGGAACTAGAGGGCTAGGGTTGCCGGCACACGGCTTGGGAAATCCTGATGTGTCCCGTGTGCTAGCCCTGCCCCTCTATTTATATGTTGAGCCTTGGGGTCTAAACTTGGAGTAAAAGTCTCCTCCGGGTCGGTTTTGCCCGCACAAGGTCGGTTTGGCCCGCAGGAAAAGAGTCCAATTCGGACCCTGCCGAATCGTGCACAGCCGCGCACAAGCGGTAGTACCGCTTCACACAAGCGGTAGTACCGCTTGGGCGGTAGTACCGCTTCACACAAGCGGTAGTACCGCTCCGGCGGTAGTACCGCTTCACCAAGCGGTAGTACCGCTTACGCGGCAGCAAAACTACTTTTGCACTTTCCAATACCTTGTGGGCTTTATCCCTTTGGCTCATATAAAGTGTTGCTGCACCCGAACACTTCGGTAAACATCCGGAACCCCTTCCGGTGAACTCCGGAACCCTTCCAGAGATCAAAACACTATTATCACATATATCAATCTTTACCTCCGGACTATTCCGGAGATCCTCGTCATGTCCGGGATCTTATCCGGGACCCCGAACAACTTTCGGTCACCAACATAATAACTCAATTATACTAATCGTCACTAAACGTTAAGTGTGTAGACCCTGCGGGTTCGAAAACTATGTAGACATGACCGAGACACCTCTACGGCCAATAACCAATAGCGGGACCTGGATACCCATATTGGCTCCTACATATTCTACGAAGATCTTTATCGGTCGAACCTCTATGTCAAGGATTCAGTTAATCCCGTATGCTGTTCCCTTTGTTCTTCGGTATGTTACTTGCCCGAGATTCGATCGTCGGTATCACTATACCTAGTTCAATCTCGTTACCGGCAAGTCTCTTTACTCGTTCCGTAATACAAGATCTCGTGGCTAACACTTTAGTCACATTGCTTGCAAGGCTCATTGTGATGTTGTATTACCGAGTGGGCCCTGAGATACCTCTCCGTTATACGGAGTAACAAATCCCAGTCTTGATCCATGCCAACCCAACAGACACCCTCGGAGATACCTGTAGAGCACCTTTATAGTCACCCAGTTACGTTGCGACGTTTGATACACACAAGGTATTCCTCCGGTGTTAGTGAGTTGCATGATCTCATGGTCAAAGGAACAGATACTTGACATGCAGAAAACAATAGCAATAAACTGACACGATCAAATGCTACGTTTACAGTTTGGGTCTTGTCCATCACATCATTCTCCTAATGATGTGATCCCGTTATCAAATGACATCTCATGTCAATGGCTAGGAAACCTTAACCATCTTTGATCAACGAGCTAGTCAACTAGAGGCTTACTAGGGACACAGTGTTGTCTATGTATCCACACATGTATTTGAGTTTCCAATCAATACAATTATAGCATGGATAATAAACGATTATCATGAACAAGGAAATATAATAATAACCAATTTATTATTGCCTCTAGGGCATATTTCCAACAATAGCACCACCTATCGGAACCACGCCAAAAACCACCGTGTCTTCATTGCGTTTGATATCTCCTATCCCCTCCTTTACATACATATGCAATTGTTTACTTTCCGCTGCTATACTCTTAGAATTGCATGTGTAGGGTGATGCTTGACATGTACTATTGCTAAAATCTGCCTACAACTAAAATTGGGAAAAGGTTAGGTTTTATTTGGTCAAGTAGTCTAATCACCCCCCTCTAGACATACTTTCGATCCTACAAGTGGTATCAAAGCTTTGGTCTCCGTAAAGCCTTGATTTCCATTGCTTTGGTGATCACAGCCTTGGTTTCACAACCTAGGAGAGTATGGCGTCTAGTGAGGGTAACTATCACCGTAGAGGTCCATATTTTGATGGTACAAACTTTGCTAGTTGGAAACATAAGATGAAAATGCATATTCTTGGTCATAACCCCGCCGTTTGGCTGTTGTTCGTGTTTGCTTGCAAGGTGACTTCTTTGAGGATGGCAAGGAACCGGATCGTGAAGCAACCCCGGAAGAATTGAAGATGTTGCAATACAATGCTCAAGCTTGTGACATTCTATCCAACGGTCTACGTCCCGAAGAATTCAACAAAATCAGCCACCTCGAGAATGCAAAGGAAATTTGGGATACTTTGGTTGATATGCACGAGGGTACCGAGTCCGTCAAGGAATCTAAGTTGGATGTGCTTCAAAGTCAACTTGACAAGTTCAAGATGAAGGATGGTGAAGGAGTCGCTGAGATGTACTCTAGGCTTGCTCTCATCACAAATGAGATTGCCGGCTTAGGTAGTGAACAGATGACCGACAGATTCATCATCAAGAAGATACTTAGAGCTTTGGATGGAAAATATGATACCGTCTGCACATTGATCCAAATGATGCCAAATTACAAAGATCTCAAGCCCACGGAAGTCATTGGAAGGATTGTTGCTCATGAAATGTCACTCAAGGACAAAGAGGAGCTACACAACAAATCAAGTGGTGCTTACAAAGCCTCAACCGATGCTCCAACAACTCCAAGTGACAAGATAGTATCAAATGAAGAGATTAGCCTAATGGTGAAAAGGTTCAACAAGTTCTACAAGAACAAAGGAAAAGAAAGAAGCTCTAGCTCAAGACACTATGATTGAAGATCATCAAGTCGTGACCGTAATTGTTACAATTGTGGAAAGCCCAGACACTATTCCAATGAGTGTACGGCTCCCTACAAGAAAAGAGACGAATCACCAAGAGGAAGACATAGAAGAGATGAATCACCTCATAAGGAGAGAAGGAGTAGAGATGATCGTTATGAATGAAGACACTCTCAAAGAAGCAAGGATTCGGAGAGAAAGGACAAGTCATCAAGGAGCTACACAAGAAGAAGACATCAAGCTCATGTTGGTGAATGGGTTTCTGGCTCCGACTCCGACAACCACTCCGAGAGAAGTTATCACTCCAACTCCGACTATAGTCAAGATGAAGGTGTTGCCGGACTTGCACTTGTGTCATCCAACTCCTATGATCTATTTGACTCACCAAATGAAGGAATTGGAAGATGCTTCATGGCAAAAGGCCCCAAGGTATCACACCCCGAGTATCTTGATTTCAATAGTGATGAAGATGATTTGCTTGGTGATGATGATTTACTTGTTGACAAGGATAGTAATGTGAGCTATAATGAAAATGCTAGTAATCATGATAGTCAAGAGGAAATGAGTGACAATGCTATGAAGGAGATTGACCGTCTAACTAAAGAACTAAATGCTCTTAAGTTAGCTCATGAAACAACTCAAGAGGATCATAGAGAACTTCTAAGAACTCATGAGAAGCTACGCTTCGAGAAGCTAAATTTAGAGCAAGAGCATGAGTTTCTTAAAGCTATCAATGATGATCTTCGAAAGAAGAGTTCTTCATATCTTGCTAAGCGTTTACTCTTGTCTACCTTTATGCCACAAGTTAAACCTAAGCAAACTAGCAACAAGGGTAAAAATGGTTCTACCTCTAGTAGTAACAATAACAATGCTAAATCCAATATTGTTGCTTCTAGTAGTTCTATTGATTCCACTAACGATTCTCTTAGCCAAGTTACACTTGAGCAAGAAAATATGCTATTGAAAGGAATTATAGAAAAAGGTGTCTACAAGAGTCTTGCCGGGAGTAAGCAATTTGAGGAAATTGTACGCAAGCAAGGGAGGCACCGGAAGAACCAAGGTGTTGGTTTTGAACGAAAGTTCAATGCCGATGGAGTTGAGTGGGAAGAAGATCAATACCCCAAGACGAAGTTTGTTCCTCAACAAGAGAAGTACGATCCTACATCCTTCAAGGGAACACAAGCTCAAGAAGATCTTCCACCACAAGACCACAAGCTAAAAGGCAAGGACAAGCTTCAAGAAGATATTGATTCATTTGAAGAAGCTCTTCAAGCCATGGTCAAGTGGGTTCCCAAGACTTCATCAAATTCTACTTCATCAAGTGCTACTACAACTCCAAGGATTCCCATCAAGTTGATGTGGGTCCAAAAGAACAAGAACTAGAGAGTTCTTGAGGGTGACTCCGCCAACAAACTTCACTCATATTCTTTATGGCAAGAACTTGTGCAACCAACTTCCACATTTTGCACTAGTTCATGGAGTCACAAACCCTCTTGTTGGAAAGGCAAGGGACAAGGTATTCAATGCATTCATGGACATCATCATATGTGAATTTCACTCTATGTCTATGGATATCCTTGTATGTTCCTTGTGTGGGACTAACCCATGTAGGTATTGAAAGAACAAAACTCCAAAGGATTGCTCCCAACTCTTGATGGTCTACATCAACATTGAGCATCCACATCTTCAACATCTACATGAAGTCATCATCGACAAAACCCAAGGTTAGTTCATCCCTCTTAGGGGGGATATCACATCTAGGGGGAGCTTTGCTCTAAATAATTGAGCTAAAGCAACTCTAATGGTGTGAACACATCAATGCTTTATGTAAAAGTGGTAACCCCACTTGTGCTTAAACGATGAGTATGACCTATGATCAAATGTTCTCATTTGGCTCCAAAGTCAATATACTCATATATAGATGACCTAGTCATCGCCATTGCTTGATAGATGCTAGAATTGGTTGCGCATGTTTGACACATATTTCATTTGCTATCTTATTGTGTGAGCATGTTGGTTTGCATGTTTTCATCATTCGAGGACATCCATTTGTTGTTTTGATTGTCTTGGTTTTTCTGGCCAAGTGGATGTACAAGAATGCCTAAGTACCTTCTCTAGCTATCTATGCTTTCTTGTCTCAAATTCTATTCTTGCTACATCACAAAAATTGAACAAGTCTTTTTCGGACCCTCCGGGTGAGGAGCACTCGGAGGCACCGATCTGAAAGGGCTGAACCTCCAAAACCTTCTATCTGATTTCGGCCGAACCAATTCACTCAAACTCGGTCCAACCGAAATCACTTAGATTGATCTAGGTTTTCCATCTCGGTGCTACCGAATTGAACCATTTCGGAGCCACCGATGTGCTAAACTGCGTGCAGTTACACATATCGGTGCCACCGAGTTGTTCAACTCGGTGCCACCGACAGCGTACGGGTATATATATCGCGCGGACCGAACGGTTGAAATTTCTCGACCCCACTCGTTCCCGCACCCCGTTGCTGCCGTCGCCCTTCATCTTCGGACTTCGCCGTCATCTCCAGCGCACCCTCGCCGCAGGACTCCGTCGCCGTCAACGGCAATCTCCACCGCCGTTGCCGCCGTAGAGGATCTCCACCGAGTTAGGGTGAGATTCGATCCCTTTCGTGCTTCCAATTTCCGATTCAATGCACGTTAGGAATGCCATGATTCTTGCCATGATTGCAATGCTAAATCCACCAGGAAAATTCCGTAGATTAGATTCGAGCGAAATTTCTCGGTTTAAGTTTCCGCTGAATGCATCTCGGACCGACCGATTCGAAATTTTCGGCCCCACCGATTTGGCCTCTGGCCATAACACTAGTACGTCTCGGTACCACCGAGTTGTACGAATCGGTGAGACCGAAAGTAAAGTCTCAATGAAACCCTAGCATCTCGGAGCCACCGAGAAACCCATCTCGGTCTGACTGAAATGGCGTGTAAGGTTTCTGTAGTATGTTTCGGTGTCACCGAGATAATCAACTCGGTCCATCCGAAATGCATCCTATGAAAACTTGAAACTAAAAGTTGAACTCAAATTTCATGAAAACTATCTACTTTTTGTGATGACTCATCTACTCTACCCATACCCATCTATTCACAGGGTCAGCTCAGCAAGATGTCAAGTGCCAGTGACAGTCAGAACAGGTCTGAACAGCATGCAGAACTAAGTGAAGGGTCAAGCCCTGATGAGAGTTTCTATGAGGGAGAGAGGAGCTCTCCAGATCTTCCTAAAGCTGCAACCAGAACAAGGAAGAAGAAAACCTCTGACAGTGAGGATGAAGATTTTGTTGCTAGTGAGGCATCAACAAAGAAAAGAGTTGTGCTTGCTAAGGAGTACAGCACCAAACCATCATCTACCAAAGATAAGACTGTTGTGAGGAAAGTCCCAAAGCAGACTGTGCAATACACTCTTGAAGAGCCTAGTGACACCGAACCAGCTGCTAAGAAGAAGAGAGTAAGGAAAACTACTGCCCGCGTGATTGGTAGACCCTCCATGATGATTGATGAGGAGGAAGAGGAGGAGGATGAGCCAGAACCCACTGCACCTCCAGCCAAGTCTCAGAAACTTATGTCTGATGCAATCAAGACTTCGGCCCCCAAGTCCAAGCCTAATGTTTCAGCACCAAAGAGATCAACCAGACACATATCAGCTGCCGAGAAGAACAAGGCCCCAGTGCCAGAGTCAAATGTTGATGAAGAGCCACTAGTGCTCAGAAAATTGAAGCCTAAGATTCCAGACCATGACAATGCACACCCAGTTGCGGAGAACATGATGCTGAGGAAGGATAAAGGACTGCGTCTATGGAGGAAATCAGATCCTTATGCTGTGAGGAGGAAGACAGCATTAGATTATCGCTTTCACACTCGTGAACAACAGGATTTTTATGAGACAGTATTGCTTGACAAGAAGCCCATAGTCAGTGACATGAAATGGATGGACTGGAAATATATTGATGCAAATGAAGACTATTTCCCCCATGTCCATGAGAGCTTCAGGATTGCAGGAGTTGATGAGTTTGTTGGAAAGAAATTGACCAAGTGGAATGATGAGATGGTCATGCAATTTTACTCTACTGCTCATTTCTATCCAGATGGCAGAATAGTGTGGATGACTGAGGGTATAAGGTGCCAGTCAACCATCTCTGAGTGGGCAAGTCTTCTTGGTGCACCCAAGGAAGAGGATGATGATATAGACATCTATGCCAAGCTCAAGATGGATCACAACTCCACGAAGAACATGTACACTGCAATTCCTCAGAAGGATATAGAGACACACAAACATGGATCAGTGAAGCATCTGCTACCAGGATTAGCCACCACGAACACCATCTTGTGGTACACTCTGCTACCCAAGTCAGGAGATGACAAAATGATTCATGACCACTCCATTAATTTGCTGCATTTGTTTGATACACCTCAGAAATTCAAGGTGATGAGCCTGATAGTAGGGACTATCAAGAGGACTGCAGCAGATCAGAAGAGATCATGCGGATATGCTCCACATATTCAAATATTGATCAATTCCAAGGTTGGAACCAGCACATATCTTCTTGATCGAGAGCACTTGCCACTCCATCCAGAGTTTGAGGACAATGTTATAGTGATGGATCCTTCGCATCCCACTTCAGCACAAGCTCAAGAGGAAATCCGCAAAGCCAAAGAAACAAAAGCAGCTCAGGAGGCATCAGCTCCCAATGCTCCAATTGCCAATCTCAAGACACCCAAGGATCAAATGACATATCTGCTTGAAGCCACTCTGAGGATTGAGTGAAGTTTGGCCAACCTCACCCAGACCCATGCTAGTTTTGAGCGGATTATTGAGACAAAATTTCATGATCTAGATGTCAAGGTGACAGAGATTCAGACTACAATGGAGCAGCTGCAGAATGATGTTGATGCTGTCAGGATAGCCCCATCAGATGACAGTGGAGATGACAGACCTACCACAGAGCGTTTTCAGACAGTGCCTAGGGCAGCCAGGTCTGCTACAATACCAGTTGTGGATCCACGGACCACGGTATCTGCACCAGCCGCTACTGCCACAGTGCCACCGCCGGTATCTACTCCACCAGCCCAGCAAACGTCTGCAGAAGCCTTCGTGGATGCTCTCCTCTCCACGCCGTCTATGCACACCGGAGCCGCCAGCAGGAGATCGCCTTCAGAAGCTTCGGAGGACCGTGCTTAGCGAGACGATTAGTCCTATACTTGTTTGAACTTTTTGGTACTTGTTGCCAAAGGGGGAGAACTTGTATAGATCATAGTCTTCGAGAGAGAGAGTCCTTGCTTTTTATTTGCTTCGAGATTTTTTGCTACTGCTTGTTTGATGCTACTTTGTTATCTGTGTGTTTGTTACAGTGTCTGTGAGATACTCTACCATTTATGCTTGTGATTGGTCATACTATGCTTATTGTGATGATCAATGCTTATCTTTATCATTATCTTGTATGATCACTTATTTATGTTGGTGATGCGTGCCTATTATTCCAATCATATCATTTTGCGCGCTCCACCAAGATGTATGTGACATGGAAGAGTGACCCATGACCCTAATCGATTGTGCATTTGCATTCAAACGCAAATCTTTAATAATGCACAAATTTAGGGGGTGCTCTTGCTTATCACATACTTCTCAAAGCAACGATGTATTTCATTCATTTAATCATTTGTCGAAGCTTTGATCTATATGTTGTCATCAATTACCAAAAAGGGGGAGATTGAAAGCACATTTGCTCCCTTGGTGGTTTTGGTAATTCATAACAACATATATCTCATTGAACTAATGTCCATTCAAGATTAAGATTTCAGGATGTTCAATGATTGGCATGGCATGGACTAGAGATGTGGACCCCTCAAAATGCTAAGGACAAGGATTGGCAAAAGATCAAGACTCTACATTTTTGGTTTAGTGATCCAAGATCACATTGAGTCCATAGGAAAGCCAATACTATTAAAAGGGGATGAGGTGTTGCTTAATGGTCTTTTTGCTCAAGTGCTTAGTGACAGTACTCCTAAACCCTCAACCACTCTCTCTAACCAAATATGTCCTAAACCTACATTCCAACTCGGCCCCACCGATATTTCCTATCCGGCCCCACCGAGTTCATCCAAGACTTAGCCACTGCCAAAACCCTAACAAATCGGATCCACCGAAATGGATCTCGATCCCACCGAGATGGCCTTGCCAACTCTCTGTAATCGTTTGCACTTACTTCGGTCTCACCGAGTTTTGCAAATCGGTCTCACCGAGATGCCTTGCCAAGGTTATGTTGCCTTATTGCTTCACTTCGGTCCAACCGAGTTGATGCAATCGGTGCCACCGAGATGAGGTTTGCCCTAAGCCATTGCACTTCGGTCCATCCGAGTTGTCCGTATCGGTCCCACCGAAATGCCTAACGTTCATATCTTTTACACAGTTCGGTGCCACCGAGTCTTCTGAATCGGTGCCACCGAGTTGGGTCAAAAGTGTGTAACGGTTGGATTTTGTGTGGAGGCTATATATACCCCTCCACCACATCCTTCTCTGCGAAGGAGAGCCATCAGAACGTGCCTACACTTCCACCATACATTTTCTGAGAGAGAACCACCTACTCATGTGTTGAGATCAAGATATTCCATTCCTACCATTTGAACCTTGATCCCTAGCCTTTCCCAAGTTGCTTTCCACTCAAATCCTTCTTCCACCATAGCCAAATCTATGAGGAGTTGTTTGAGTGCTGGGAAGACTATCATTTGAAGAACAAGAGCAAGGAGTTCATCAACAACACACCGTCTATTACCTTTTGGAGAGTGGTGTCTCCTAGATTGGTTAGGTGTCACTTGGGAGCCTCCGACATGATGTGGAGTTGAACCAAGAGTTTGTAAGGGCAAGGAGATCGCCTACTTCGTGAAGATCTACCCCGAGTGAGGCTAGTCCTTCGTGGACGTAAGCCATGGTGGAACAGACAAGGTTGCTTCTTCGTGGACCCTTCGTGGGTGGAGCCCTCCGTGGACTCGCGCAGCCGTTACCCTTCGTGGGTTGAAGTCTCCATCAACGTGGACATACGATAGCACCACCTATCGGAACCACGCCAAAAACCACCGTGTCTTCATTGCGTTTGATATCTCCTATCCCCTCCTTTACATACATATGCAATTGTTTACTTTCCGCTGCTATACTCTTAGAATTGCATGTGTAGGGTGATGCTTGACATGTACTATTGCTAAAATCTGCCTACAACTAAAATTGGGAAAAGGTTAGGTTTTATTTGGTCAAGTAGTCTAATCACCCCCCCTCTAGACATACTTTCGATCCTACAACCTCTAACGGGCAGGTGATTGCTTTCACAAGCGCATTCGTATTGGAGGCGATCTCGACGAGCCAGTAGTGCTCAATTCCTTGGACAGCGACGATGTGCTCGCTGAGCTAATTAAGCAGCAGGAGCTGATCGCCCGCTTGGAGAAGCTGCTGGAGAAGAGCGATGCCTCAGTTGAGAACGCGACCGGTCTCATCTCGCGACTTGTTGGTAACAATGCGAAGCTTGTCAATGAACTCCACAAGAAGAACAAGGAGGCCGCCCGCTGGATGAAGCTGCACGAGAAGAGTAGTGCCTTGGTGACGAAGCTAGAAGCCATCGTCGAGGAACTTATGGACAAGAAGGCGAAGCTCCTCGCCAAGCATGAGCGGTTGGTGGAAGAATCCGTGGTTACTGTCGAGCAACAAGTTGAGGCGATGAAGAAGGAGATCGAGGAACTCCGCGCCGAGCAACCCAGGAAGAAGGTCGCTGATGACTAAGTAGAGAGCAGTGGACCAAAGTTTCTTATTTTGTCTTGTGTCATATGGTTGTCAGGAACTTTGTTAGCAAATGTATTTTCGTTTCCTGTATCGCCTTAATTTTCCTTACTTAGTCAAATCTATTTAGCAGTGGACCGAAGTTTCTTGTTTTGTCTTGTGTAATTTTGGTGCCAGGAACTTTGTTTACAAATATAATTTGGTTTCCTGTATCGGGTTAATTTTCCTTGATTTTTCTCATTATATTCATGGGTTCTGGTATTCCAACACTATCAGATGTCAATTTTAATCTTTTACATTGCGAGGCACGGAAGGGAAGTATCTAGAGGCACGCCTTTAAGAGGAAAGAGGGGCCCTGGCGTGAAGTCAAGTTAGGCACAGTTGATTGAACATGAAGAGGGACCGTGCATCTCGTGACCTCACGGCCATGGCTCTCACGGTGAATGCGGTGGAGGAAATATTTGCAGACCGTGCTTCCGCTACATGTAAAACCATGCGTCTGTCATGGCTTCACGTCCTTGCAGGGGAAACATTTGGAAGACGGAGGACGACTGTGAATCTCCTAAATGTGAAACCGTGCTTTCACAATGAACGTGCCCTGATACGTCTCCAACGTATCTATAATTTATGAAGTATTCATGCCATATTTATAACAATTCTATATGGTTTTGCTATGATTTGATTAGAACTAACCCGGACTGACGCTGTTTTCAGCAGAACTACCGTGGTGTTGTTTTTTGTGCAGAAATGAAAGTTTTCCAAATGAGCTGAAACTTTTTGGAGATTTTTTATTGGACAAATAAAAAATATTGGCACCAAGACCCACTGGAGGGGGGCCACCCAGTGCCCACGAGGCACCAGGGCGCGCCACCCCCCCAGGCGCGCCCTAGTACCTCGTGGGGCCCACGTGGCTCCGTTTCGCGTGATTCCAATGCTGAAAAATCATATATATTCAGAAACCCCCGAAAGTTAACCTAGATGAGTTTTTACGCCGCCGCAAGCCTCTGTACCAGAGAGATCCCATCTACAGCCCTTTTTCGGCACCCTGCCGGAGGGGGAAGGCATCACCAGAGGCCATCTTCATCATCCCGGCGGTCTCCATGACGAAGAGGGAGTAGTTCACCCTCGGGGCTGAGGGTTTGTACCAGTAGCTATGTGTTTGATCTCTCTATCTCGTGTTCTTGAGATGGCACGATCTTGATGTATCGCGAACTTTGTTGATATAGATGAATCATATGGAGTTTTCCCCTCTCTATCTTCTTGTGATGAATTGAGTTTTTCTGTTTGAAGTTTTCTTATCGGATTGAGTCTTTAAGGATTTGAGAACACTTGATGTATGTCTTGCATATGGATATCTGTGGTGACAATGGGATATTCACTGGAGTCACTTGATGTATGTTTTGGTGATCAACTTGCGGGTTCCGTGACCTTGGGGATTTATGCATAAGGGTTGGCACACGTTTTCATCTTGACTTTCCGGTAGAAACTTTGGGGCACTCTTTGAAGTTCTTTGTGTTGGTTTGAATAGATGAATCTGAGATTGTGTGATGCATATCGTATAATCAAACCCGTGGGTACTCGTGGTGACATTGGAGTGCCTAGGTGACATTAGGGTTTTGGTTGATGTGTATCTTAAGGTGTTATTCTAGTACGAACTCTTGGGCTGTTCGTGACAATCAATGGGGATGGCTCATAAGATTGATCGGGAAGGATAACTTTGAGGTGGTTTCGTACCCTACAACAATTTCTTCATTTGTTCTCCGCTATTTGTGACTTTCGAGTGAACTCTTTGTCGCACGTGAGGGATTTACATATGATTCAACTATGTCAACAATGTTGAGAGATTGCACTAGTGAAAGTATGAACCCTAGGCCTTGTTTCTAAGCATTGCAATACCGTTTTTATGCCCGTTTACTTCTTGCTACCTTGCTGTTTTTATATTTTCAGATTACAAAAACCTATATCTATTATCCATACTACACTTTTATCATCATCTCTTCGCCGAACTAGTGCACCTATACAATTAACCATTGTATTGTGTGTGTTGGGGACACAAGAGATTTCCTGTATTTGGTTGCAGGGTTGCTTGAGAGATACCATCTTCAACCTATGCCTCCCACGGATTGATAAACCTTAGGTCATATGAGTACCCAGACATTCTGAGTATGTGATCACTGATAGTGCCGTTCTCCTCCATCTTGCAAGCATAGAACTTATCGGAGATCTCATATCTCTCGATTCGGGCATTCTTCGGAAAGATAAACTTCAACTCCTGGAACATCTCATATGCTCCATGACGTTCAAAACGTCTTTGAAGTCCCGGTTCTAAGCCATACAACATTGCACATTGAACTATTGAGTAATCATCAGAACGAGCCTGCCAGGCGTTCACAACGTCTAGAGACTCAACTGGAGCGGGTGGATCACCAAGCGGTGCATCAAGGACATAAGCCTTCTGGGAAGCCGTAAGGATAATCCTTAGATTACGGGCCCAGTCCACAAAGTTACTTCCATCATCTTTCAACTTAGCTTTCTCTAGGAACGCATTAAAATTCAGGGGTGCTACTGCGCGAGCCATGATCTACAACATAAATATAGCAAAGACAACTTAGACTATTGTTCTAGATAATGAGTTTAGTTAATCATATTACTTTAAAAACTCCCACTCAAATTGACATCCCTCCGGTCATTCGAGTGTAACATGATCCAAATCCACCAACTCAAGTCCGATCATCACGTGAGTTGAGGTGGTTTCAATGGTGAACATCTTCATGTTGATCATATCTACTATATGACTCATGTTCGACCTTTCGGTCTCTTGTGTTCCGAGGCCATGTCTGTACATGCTAGGCTCGTCAAGTTTAACCCGAGTGTTCCGCGTGTGCAACATGGCTTGCACCCGTTGTATGTGAACGTGGAGTCTATCACACCCGATCATCACGGCGTGTCTCGAAACGACGAACTTTCGCAACGGTGCACACTCGGGGAGAACACAATTTATCTTGAAATTTAAGTGAGGGATCACCTTATAATGCTACCGTCGTCCTAAGCAAAATAAGATGCATAAAAGGATTAACATCACATGCAAATCATAAGTGACATGATATGGCCATGAACTTGTGCTTTTGATCTCCATCTCCAAAGCACCGGCATGATCTCCATCGTCACCGGCATGACACCATGATCTCCATCATCTTGATCTCCATCAACGTGTCGCCATGAGGTTGTCGCGCCGACTGTTGCTTCCACGACTATTGCTAACGTTTAGCGATAAAGTAAAGCATTACATAGCGCTTAATGATTGACACGCAGGTCATACAATAATTAAAGACAACTCTATGGCTCCTGCCAGTTGCCGTACTCATCGACATGCAAGTCGTGATATTCTATACAACACATGATCATCTCATACATCACATATATCTCATCATGTAATTGGCCATATCACATCACAACATACCCTGCAAAAACAAGTTAGACGTCCTCTAATTGTTGTTGCAAATTTTACGTGGCTGCTACGGGTTTGCAAGAACCGTTCTTACCTACGCAAAACCACAACGTGGTGTAGTGATTGCTTTTTGATCTTCTAAAAGAACCCTCTTCATTGAAATCGATTCAACTAAAGTGAGAGAGACAGACACCCGCTAGCCATCTTTATGCAACGAAGTTACATGTTAGTTGAAGGAACCTGTCTCGCGTAAGTGTACGCGTAATGTCGGTCCGGGCCGCTTCATCTCACAGTACCGCCGAATCAAATATCAACTAGTAACGGCAAGCAATATGTATACACCCACGCCCACAACTCGTTTGTGTTCTACTTGAGATCTCATCTACGCATAGACCTAGCTCAGATGCCACTGTTGGGGAACGTTGCATGGGAAACAAAAAATTTCCTACGCACACACAAGATCTATCCATGGTGATGAGCATCTACGAGAGGGAGAGTGAATCTACATACCCTTGTAGATCGCTAAGCGGAAGCGTTTAAGAAACGCGGTTGATGTAGTCGAACGTCTCCGCGATCCAAATCGCAAGTCGTCCCTCGATCCGATCACGAATTAGCGCCGAACGGACGGCACCTCCGCGTTCAACACACGTACGGCTTGATGACGCCTTCACCTCCTCGATCCAGCGAGCGATGGTGAAGTAGTGGTTGAGTTCCAGCAGCACGACGGCGTGGTGATGGTGGTGAGGAACAATCTCTGCAGGGCTTCGCCAAGCGCTACGGAGATTATGACGGAGGAACTAGAGGGCTAGGGTTGCCGGCACATGGCTTGGGAAATCCTGATGATACCCGTGTGCTAGCCCTGCCCCTCTATTTATATGTTGAGCCTTGGGGTCTAAACTTGGAGTAAAAGCCTCCTCCAGGTCGGTTTTGCCCGCACAAGGTCGGTTTGGCCCGCAGGGAAAGAGTCCAACTCGGATCCCTGCAGTACCGCGCACAAGCGGTAGTACCGCTTAACACAAGCGGTAGTACCGCTTGGGCGGTAGTACCGCTTCACACAAGCGGTAGTACCGCTTGGGCGGTAGTACCGCTTCACAAAACGGTAGTACCGCTTACGCGGCAGCAAAACTACTTTTTGCACTTTCCAATACCTCGTGGGCTTTATCCCTTTGGCCCATATAAAGTGTTGCTGCACCCGAACACTTCGGTAAACATCCGGAACCCATTCCGGTGAACTCCGTAACTCTTCCGGAGATCAAAACACTATTATCACATATATCAATCTTTACCTCCAGACTATTCCGGAGATCCTCGTCATGTCCGGGATCTTATCCGAGACTCCAAACAACTTTCGGTCACCAACATAATAACTCAATTATACTAATCGTCACCAAACGTTAAGTGTGTAGACCCTGCGGGTTCGAGAACTATGTAGACATGACCGAGACACTTCTACGATCAATAACCAATAGCGGGACCTGGATGCCCATATTGGCTCCTACATATTCTACGAAGATCTTTTATCGGTCGAACCTCTATGTCAAGGATTCAGTTAATCCCGTATGCTGTTCCCTTTGTTCTTCGGTATGTTACTTGCCCGAGATTCGATCGTCGGTATCTCTATACCTAGTTCAATCTCGTTACCGGCAAGTCTCTTTACTCGTTCCGTAATACAAGATCTCGTGGCTAACACTTTAGTCACATTGCTTGCAAGGCTCATTGTGATGTTGTATTACCGAGTGGGCCCTGAGATACCTCTCCGTCACACGGAGTAACAAATCCCAGTCTTGATCCATGCCAACCCAACAGACACCCTCGGAGATACCTGTAGAGCACCTTTATAGTCACCCAGTTACGTTGCGACGTTTGATACACACAAGGTACTCCTCCGATGTCAGGGAGTTGCATGATCTCATGGTCATAGGAACAGATACTTGACATGCAGAAAACAATAGCAATAAACTGACACGATCAAATGCTACGTTCTTAGTTTGGGTCTTGTCCATCACATCATTCTCCTAATGATGTGATCCCGTTATCAAATGACATCTCATGTCAATGGCTAGGAAACCTTAACCATCTTTGATCAACGAGCTAGTCAACTAGAGGCTTACTAGGGACACAGTGTTGTCTATGTACCCACACATGTATTTGAGTTTCCAATCAATACAATTATAGCATGGATAATAAACGATTATCATGAACAAGGAAATATAATAATAACCAATTTATTATTGCCTCTAGGGCATATTTCCAACAGTCTCCCACTTGCACTAGAGTCAATAATCTAGTTCACATCACTATGTGATTTACATTGTAATGAATCGAACACCCATGCAGTTCTGGTGTTGTTCATGTTTAGCCCTTGGAAGAGGTTTAGTCATCGGATCTGCAACATTTAGATCCGTGTGTACTTTGCAAATATTTATGTCGTCCTCCTTGATGTAATCGCGGATGGAATTGAAACGTCGCTTTATGTGTTTGGTCCTCTTGTGAAATCTTGGTTCCTTGGCTAGAGCAATGGCACCAGTATTATCACAAAACAGAGTCATTGGGTTAAGCGCACTAGGCACTACTCCAAGATCTGTCATGAACTCCTTCATCCAGACACCTTCCTTCGCCGCCTCCGAGGCAGCGATGTACTCCGCTTCGCATGTAGAATCTGCTACCACGCTTTGCTTGGAACTGCACCAGCTAACTGCACCCCCATTAAGAATAAATACGTATCCGGTTTGAGACTTAGAGTCATCCGGATCAGTGTCAAAGCTTGCATCGACGTAACCCTTTACGACGAGCTCTTGATCACCTCCATAAACGAGAAACATGTCCTTAGTCCTTTTCAGGTACTTCAGGATATTCTTGACCGCCGTCCAGTGTTCCATTCCTGGATCACTTTGAAACCTTCCGACCATACTTATGGCAAGGCTGACATCGGGTCTTGTGCACAGCATTGCATACATAATAGAGCCTATGGCTGAAGCATAGGGGATGACACTCATCTTTTCTCTATCTTCTGCAGTCACTGGGCATTGAGTCTTACTCAACTTCACACCTTGCAAAACAGGCAAGAATCCCTTCTTGGACTGATCCATTTTGAACTTCTTCAAAATCTTATCAAGGTATGTGCTTTGTGAAAGTCCTATTAAGCGTCTTGATCTATCTCTATAGATCTTGATGCCTAATATGAAAGCAGCTTCTCCTAGGTCCTTCATTGAAAAACTCTTGTTCAAATATTCCTTCACGCTTTCCAACATTTCTATATTGTTTCCAATCAGCAATATGTCATCCACATATAATATTAGAAACGCTATAGAGCTCCCACTCACTTTCTTGTAAATACAAGCTTCTCCGTAAACTTGTATAAACTCGAACGCTTTGATCACCTCATCAAAACGAAGATTCCAACTCCGAGATGCTTGCACCAGTCCATAAATGGATCGCTGGAGTTTGCAAACTTTGTCAGCATTTTCTGGATCGACAAAACCTTCTGGTTGCATCATATACAACTCTTCCTTAAGGAAACCGTTAAGGAACGCTGTTTTGACATCCATCTGCCAAATTTCATAATCGAAAAAGGCAGCTATTGCTAACATGATTCTGACGGACTTAAGCATCGCTACGGGTGAGAAGGTCTCATCGTAGTCAACTCCTTGAACTTGTGAAAAACCCTTTGCCACAAGTCGAGCTTTATAGACGGTGACATTACCGTCCGCGTCCGTCTTCCTCTTAAAGATCCATTTGTTCTGAATGGCCTTACGCCCTTCAGGTAATACTTCCAAAGTCCATACTTTGTTTTCATACATGGATCCCATCTCGGATTTCATGGCCTCTAACCACTTCTCGGAATCCGGGCCCATCATCGCTTCTCCATAGCTCGTAGGTTCATCGTTGTCTAACAACATGACCTCTAAGACAGGGTTGTCGTACCACTCGGGAGTAGTACGCATCCTTGTCGACCTACGAGGTTCGATAGCAACTTGATCCAAAGTTTCATGATCATCATCATTAACTTCCTCTTCAGCTAATGTAGGCTCCACAGAAACAACTTTCTGCGCTGCGCTACTCTCAGGTTGAAGTAAAGGTTCAACAACCTCATCAAGTTCTATCTTCCTCCCACTCAATTCTTTCGAGAGAAACTCTTTCTCAAGAAATGTTCCGTTTTTAGCGACAAACACTTTGCCTTCGGATCTGAGATAGAAGGTATACCCAACTGTCTCTTTTGGGTATCCTATGAAGACGCATTTCTCCGCTTTGGGTTCCAGCTTTTCAGGCTGAAGCTTTTTGACATAAGCATCACATCCCCAAACTTTAAGAAACGACAGCTTTGGCTTCTTGCCAAACCAAAGTTCATATGGCGTTGTCTCAACGGATTTCGATGGTGCCCTATTTAAAGTGAATGCAGCTGTCTCTAATGCATAACCCCAAAACGATAGTGGCAAATCGGCAAGAGACATCATAGATCGCACCATATCCAATAAGGTTCGATTACGACGTTCGGACACACCATTACGCTGTGGTGTTCCAGGCGGTGTCAATTGTGAAACAATTCCACACTGTCTTAAGTGACTGCCAAACTCATAACTCAGATATTCTCCTCCTCGATCAGATCGTAGGAATTTAATCTTCTTGTTACGATGATTCTCAACTTCACTCTGAAATTGTTTGAACTTTTCAAATGTTTCAGACTTGTGTTTCATTAAGTAAATATACCCATATCTACTTAAGTCATCAGTGAAGGTGAGAAAATAACGATAACCACCGCGCGCCTCAATACTCATCGGACCACACACATCAGTATGTATGATTTCCAATAAGTCAGTTGCCCGTTCCATTGTTCCAGAGAACGGCGTTTTAGTCATCTTGCCCATGAGGCATGGCTCACATGTGTCAAGTGATTCAAAATCAAGTGACTCCAAAAGTTCATCAGTATGGAGCTTCCTCATGCGTTTTACGCCAATATGACCTAAACGGCAGTGCCACAAGAAAGTGGTATTATCATTATCAATTCTACATCTTTTGGCATCAATGTTATGAACATGTGTATCATTACTATCGAGATTCAATAAGAATAAACCCCTCACATTGGGTGCATGACCATAAAAGATATTACTCATATAAATAGAACAACCATTATTCTCTGATTTAAATGAGTAACCGTCTCGCAATAAACAAGATCCAGATATAATGTTCATGCTTAACGCAGGCACCAAATAACACTTATTTAGGTTCATCACTAATCCCGACGGTAATCGAAGAGCGAGCGTGCCGACGGCGATCACATCAACCTTGGAACCATTTCCCACGCGCATCGTCACTTCGTCCTTTGCCAGCCTCCGTCTATTCCGCAGTTCCTGTTTAGAGTTGCAAATATGAGCAACTGCACCGGTATCAAATACCCAGGCACTACAACGAGAGTTGGTAAGGTACACATCAATAACATGTATATCATATATACCTTGTTTGTTGTTGGCCGCCTTCTTGTCAGCCAAATACTTGGGGCAATTCCGCTTCCAGTGTCCAGTTCCCTTGCAATGAAAACACACAGTTTCTGGTTTGGGTCCAGCCTTGGGTTTCTTCACGAGAGGAGCAACTGCTTTGCCACTCTTCTTGGAGTTACCCTTCTTACCCTTGCCATTTTTCTTGAAACTAGTGGTTTTATTGACCATCAACACTTGATGCTCCTTCTGAATTTCAGACTCAGCGGCTTTCAGCATCGCAAACAGCTCGGCGACTGACTTGTTCATCCCGTGCATGTTATAGTTCAACACGAAGCTCTTGTAGCTAGGTGGCAATGATTGAAGAACTCTGTCAGTGATAGCCTCTGGCGGAAGGGGCATCCCTAACTCAGCCAGACGGGTGGAGTACCCAGACATTCTGAGTATGTGATCACTGATAGTGCCGTTCTCCTCCATCTTGCAAGCATAGAACTTATCGGAGATCTCATATCTCTCGATTCGGGCATTCTTCGGAAAGATAAACTTCAACTCCTGGAACATCTCATATGCTCCATGACGTTCAAAACGTCTTTGAAGTCCCGGTTCTAAGCCATACAACATTGCACATTGAACTATTGAGTAATCATCAGAACGAGCCTGCCAGGCGTTCACAACGTCTAGAGACTCAACTGGAGCGGGTGGATCACCAAGCGGTGCATCAAGGACATAAGCCTTCTGGGAAGCCGTAAGGATAATCCTTAGATTACGGGCCCAGTCCACAAAGTTACTTCCATCATCTTTCAACTTAGCTTTCTCTAGGAACGCATTAAAATTCAGGGGTGCTACTGCGCGAGCCATGATCTACAACATAAATATAGCAAAGACAACTTAGACTATTGTTCTAGATAATGAGTTTAGTTAATCATATTACTTTAAAAACTCCCACTCAAATTGACATCCCTCCGGTCATTCGAGTGTAACATGATCCAAATCCACCAACTCAAGTCCGATCATCACGTGAGTTGAGGTGGTTTCAATGGTGAACATCTTCATGTTGATCATATCTACTATATGACTCATGTTCGACCTTTCGGTCTCTTGTGTTCCGAGGCCATGTCTGTACATGCTAGGCTCGTCAAGTTTAACCCGAGTGTTCCGCGTGTGCAACATGGCTTGCACCCGTTGTATGTGAACGTGGAGTCTATCACACCCGATCATCACGGCGTGTCTCGAAACGACGAACTTTCGCAACGGTGCACACTCGGGGAGAACACAATTTATCTTGAAATTTAAGTGAGGGATCACCTTATAATGCTACCGTCGTCCTAAGCAAAATAAGATGCATAAAAGGATTAACATCACATGCAAATCATAAGTGACATGATATGGCCATGAACTTGTGCTTTTGATCTCCATCTCCAAAGCACCGGCATGATCTCCATCGTCACCGGCATGACACCATGATCTCCATCATCTTGATCTCCATCAACGTGTCGCCATGAGGTTGTCGCGCCGACTGTTGCTTCCACGACTATTGCTAACGTTTAGCGATAAAGTAAAGCATTACATAGCGCTTAATGATTGACACGCAGGTCATACAATAATTAAAGACAACTCTATGGCTCCTGCCAGTTGCCGTACTCATCGACATGCAAGTCGTGATATTCTATACAACACATGATCATCTCATACATCACATATATCTCATCATGTAATTGGCCATATCACATCACAACATACCCTGCAAAAACAAGTTAGACGTCCTCTAATTGTTTTTGCAAATTTTACGTGGCTGCTACGGGTTTGCAAGAACCGTTCTTACCTACGCAAAACCACAACGTGGTGTAGTGATTGCTTTTTGATCTTCTAAAAGAACCCTCTTCATTGAAATCGATTCAACTAAAGTGAGAGAGACAGACACCCGCTAGCCATCTTTATGCAACGAAGTTACATGTTAGTTGAAGGAACCTGTCTCGCGTAAGTGTACGCGTAATGTCGGTCCGGGCCGCTTCATCTCACAGTACCGCCGAATCAAATATCAACTAGTAACGGCAAGCAATATGTATACACCCACGCCCACAACTCGTTTGTGTTCTACTTGAGATCTCATCTACGCATAGACCTAGCTCAGATGCCACTGTTGGGGAACGTTGCATGGGAAACAAAAAATTTCCTACGCACACACAAGATCTATCCATGGTGATGAGCATCTACGAGAGGGAGAGTGAATCTACATACCCTTGTAGATCGCTAAGCGGAAGCGTTTAAGAAACGCGGTTGATGTAGTCGAATGTCTCCGCGATCCAAATCGCAAGTCGTCCCTCGATCCGATCACGAACTAGCGCCGAACGGACGGCACCTCCGCGTTCAACACACGTACGGCTTGATGACGCCTTCACCTCCTCGATCCAGCGAGCGATGGTGAAGTAGTGGTTGAGTTCCAGCAGCACGACGGCGTGGTGATGGTGGTGAGGAACAATCTCTGCAGGGCTTCGCCAAGCGCTACGGAGATTATGACGGAGGAACTAGAGGGCTAGGGTTGCCGGCACACGGCTTGGGAAATCCTGATGATACCCGTGTGCTAGCCCTGCCCCTCTATTTATATGTTGAGCCTTGGGGTCTAAACTTGGAGTAAAAGCCTCCTCCAGGTCGGTTTTGCCCGCACAAGGTCGGTTTGGCCCGCAGGGAAAGAGTCCAACTCGGATCCCTGCAGTACCGCGCACAAGCGGTATTACCGCTTAACACAAGCGGTAGTACCGCTTGGGCGGTAGTACCGCTTCACACAAGCGGTAGTACCGCTTGGGCGGTAGTACCGCTTCACAAAACGGTAGTACCGCTTACGCGGCAGCAAAACTACTTTTTGCACTTTCCAATACCTCGTGGGCTTTATCCCTTTGGCCCATATAAAGTGTTGCTGCACCCGAACACTTCGGTAAACATCCGGAACCCATTCCGGTGAACTCCGTAACTCTTCCGGAGATCAAAACACTATTATCACATATATCAATCTTTACCTCCAGACTATTCCGGAGATCCTCGTCATGTCCGGGATCTTATCCGAGACTCCAAACAACTTTCGGTCACCAACATAATAACTCAATTATACTAATCGTCACCAAACGTTAAGTGTGTAGACCCTGCGGGTTCGAGAACTATGTAGACATGACCGAGACACTTCTACGATCAATAACCAATAGCGGGACCTGGATGCCCATATTGGCTCCTACATATTCTACGAAGATCTTTTATCGGTCGAACCTCTATGTCAAGGATTCAGTTAATCCCGTATGCTGTTCCCTTTGTTCTTCGGTATGTTACTTGCCCGAGATTCGATCGTCGGTATCTCTATACCTAGTTCAATCTCGTTACCGGCAAGTCTCTTTACTCGTTCCGTAATACAAGATCTCGTGGCTAACACTTTAGTCACATTGCTTGCAAGGCTCATTGTGATGTTGTATTACCGAGTGGGCCCTGAGATACCTCTCCGTCACACGGAGTAACAAATCCCAGTCTTGATCCATGCCAACCCAACAGACACCCTCGGAGATACCTGTAGAGCACCTTTATAGTCACCCAGTTACGTTGCGACGTTTGATACACACAAGGTACTCCTCCGATGTCAGGGAGTTGCATGATCTCATGGTCATAGGAACAGATACTTGACATGCAGAAAACAATAGCAATAAACTGACACGATCAAATGCTACGTTCTTAGTTTGGGTCTTGTCCATCACATCATTCTCCTAATGATGTGATCCCGTTATCAAATGACATCTCATGTCAATGGCTAGGAAACCTTAACCATCTTTGATCAACGAGCTAGTCAACTAGAGGCTTACTAGGGACACAGTGTTGTCTATGTACCCACACATGTATTTGAGTTTCCAATCAATACAATTATAGCATGGATAATAAACGATTATCATGAACAAGGAAATATAATAATAACCAATTTATTATTGCCTCTAGGGCATATTTCCAACAAGTGCCTCTCTCAGTAAGAGTGTCACCTAAAATAACCGAAACGCAAAGGCACGACTGTGCCTCTACATAATATAGGACCACGCATCCACTAGATTGATGGACCGTGCCTCTCCGAGTAAACCTGTTGGCGCAAAAACATTGGAAACAAAGACGCGCCGACGTGGCTCTCCTTAATATACCAGCGTGCATCCACTAGCATCACAACAGTCAATCTCTCAGCAAAGATGTTAACGGAAAAAACATTTGGAACACAGAACCACGACAATGACTCTGCTGCGGGTACCATCGTGACTCTGCTCCATGGACGCAAGGGACATGCACCACCACTAAACAAAAACATTTTTCACTGTATACATTTCGAAAACAAAAGCACGGCCGTGCCACTAATTTATGAGTAACCATGCCTCTGGTATATTCATGACCATGCTTCTCCGAGTGTAAGCACCAACAGAAACATTTCAAACAAACAAGCAGAACCGTGCGTCCCATTTTTATACATAACCATGCCTCCATCAGCTGCACGGCCATGCCTCCTTGAGTATCCATGCCAGGCATACGGAACACAAAGGCACGCCAATACCCGTGATTTACATATAACCATGCCTCTCATAGTTTCACATTTGTCCAAAAAAAATTTAAAACACAGATGCATACCAGTTTTATATATCTGAATAACATTTATATTCTACCATATATTTTAAATAACATCTATTCTACTTCACAGTCTATAACTAACATCACTGCAGTAGAAAGCTGAAGATAACAGCAAGCCCCCCATCACACTCCTTGAAGGTTATGAGCACCAAGTTGTTTACTTCAATAGATGATGCTTGAAGAAAATCACTGAAACCTTCCTTCTTGAACACCATTCTACCACCCAAGCCAATGAAATAGGAACAAGGGATGCTCACATATATATCATCATCGCGATACTCCAAAGTAACTTCAAGAGTTAAAACACCAGAACTAGGAACTGACACAAGTTCCTTCAAACTCCTCACAACCATACTCGGAATAACCTGACGAAATCATCAAGATATTAGAATAAACAAAATTGAAAAGCTATAAAAGAGCAAATAACAATATAGAAACTAAGAAAAAGAAAGAAAAATAAATCTAACCATATGATGACCATTAACATTCATGGAAGTAATCCTGTGCACAAAAGGACAGCAGAGTATGTAGTTGTCATCAAATAGTTGTCGCGACATGAAATACAATTGATGATAATTGAGATCAACACCGCGAGTGTAAAAACAGCTGCCAACAAGATCCTTCTCAGACTCACTCAGACCTTCGAGTGCTAAAAAAACAAATTTCATAGGATCAAGGGAACAGCAAATCATGTGACGTCAATCAGGGTAAAAACTTCTTTGAAAATAAACCTTACCAACAAAGGGTAAAGGGAACAGCATATCTCCACCCCGATAAAAATCAACACCAATCAACGTTCCATAGTGCTCAAGCCTAACAGTCATTATATCACGATGACGGAGACCATAATCAGCCACCAGTTGCTCCCAGGAAGAACCATGGAATTTGCTGCTCACCCGACCATGACTAAATAAAACACCATAGAATTCACCCTCACTAGTGTGAAGAGCAAGCTCGGGATATTTGTCACCCTTCTGAATAGCTAAAACCCTGCACTGCTCAATGTACCGAGCAAGATGAGCTCTAACACTGCACGGAACATACTTCAAAATGAACCAAAACAAGACCATAAATCAGAATAATTTCCATTTAAAACAACACCAGCAGCACCAAAAGAAATAGGTATGTGCGCAACAACAATTTTTAAAACCAAAATTTGAACAAGTAAAAAATGTTAATCTTACAACAAGCCTCGAACAGCGCCGATCCAGCACCACAGTGAAAACATCCGCACAACAGTCAAAAGAGGAACAAGGGCCACTTGGCATACGGCAAAAAGGGCAAGCCATACCTACAAAGAACACAGTGATTATTAAGAACTGATTGCACAACATAGTTGAAAGTTGACATTTGATAATGTTGGAAGCCCCCACCCGTAACTACCCCATAAATCTCCATTTCCCAAAAATATAATGGGAAAAAAAGGGAAACAAACCGGAAACAGGGAACCAAGGAAGGCAGCCGGTAGGCAGGTGGAAGGCAACGACGACGGCGGGAACGGGGACGGAGCCGTGCACGGCAAACAAGGGCCGCCGGCGGTAACAGCGGCGGCGGTGGCGGGCGGCGATGACGGCAACGAAAGGGAAAAAACAAAACAGCGCACGAAAGCCCAGGCGGCGACGGGGACGGCGACGCGAGAGAGAAACAGATCTCAGAAACAGATCAAAACTATATTACAAAACACTAAATGTTCAAGGACTAAAGTGAAAAAAGGGAAAACCGGAAACCGGAAATCACGGGAGGGCTCCTCCGCGTGACAAGTGTCGCGCGCGGAGCGCCCCAGAAAAGTCTCAGGAGCGCTCCGCGCGTGACACTTGTCGCGCGGGGAGCGCTCCCCGACTGACCTTTGCGGGGAGTGTTGTAGGGGAACACAGCAGAAAACAAAAATTTCGGTACTGCGAGCACGCCCAGAATCACTATAGAGATGCATACAAGGTTTTTGATCTGATCGTTACCGACTCGTAGCGCAGCGGAAGTAGAGTCGATGTAGATCGTCGGTGCAGATCTCCGCAGTTAGGATTTATAACCTTCCAACTGTGAGGATGTACTCCCTCGTCAACCCCTCGGACAGTCCCATGGACAGCCCTCCGGGAGGCGGTCGGACAGTCCCCCGGACGGTGTCACGGACAGCCCTTCGGGAGGCACTCACAGAAACTCGGACGGTCACTCGGACAGCCCTTCGGGAGGCACTCTCGAACAGCCCCTCGGGCAAAAAGATCGAACCTACGACCTCTCTACGGGGTTGCACACATACGGTGTCATCTATCCGGCAGTGCTTCGCGGTCCAGAACTAGTTCCCACTGGAACCCAGACAGCCTTTCGGCTCTACGAAACTATTTCGCGGGGAGGGAGAGAGAAGGCCAGATCAAGCATGGAATTTGTATGTGAGAAAGAGTGAGTGTGGAGAGCTCCTCTCCACCTCTATTTATAGGAAAACCAAAGGGGTAGAGGGGACCTCATCCATCCATGTCATCCCCAAGATATTTTGGAAAAAAGCCCAAAAAAGTGGCTTTCCATAAAGTGATTTTCACTATTCATGGAAACATTTTTCCGCGACCGTTAAATCCGAAAATATTTCTGTAGGTCTTAGAACATTTCCAGTACCCACTAACATAATTTTGGACGCATTCCAAAACAATTCCGGATTAGTGATTTCATCTGCGAAAAGCAACCAAAGTGGTTCCGGCAGCTCCGGAACATTTCTGGGTTTTTTCTCCGGAAAAATCTCAGAAGTTCCCAGAACAATTCTGGCACCCTCCAAGAATTTCCAGGCGTGTGCCGAAAACATTTTGACTTAATGGTATACTCCGAAACAACTTTTCGGTTTTATCGAAACTATTCCGGTGTTCTCTCTCCGGAACTTTTCCGTTGTCTCCGAAACTTTTCCGGTGACTTTCTCTCAGACTCCCTGTCTAGTATTCAGCAGATAGATGACCCTTAAGCGTGTGACCCTATAGGTTCGATGAAATATAGACATAACCCGGAACACTTTCCGATCAATGATCAACATCGGAGCCGTGGACACCCATATTGACCCCTATACCCACACGAATAAATATTCGAGTGAACCTCCGGTTGCCGTGTGCTATTCCTGTTGCTTCGCGATATGTTACAAAACCCGAGGTGAGATTTATCGGCATCCCTGTGGATCAACAACTTGTCCACTATGCCAGTTACCTCGTTACCGGTTTTGTTCTCTTTTCTCGTTCCCGTGTTTCGGCATCCCTGTGATCAAATCACAATGTGTCTGGCCAGACGATGATGGATACCGTAACACCAAGAGGGCCCAAAGAATATCTCTCCATCGTCGGAGGAGCAAATTCCAATCTTGAGCTATCAAGTCCCTTGACACACTTTTCCATTAACCCGTAAGCCGTCGTAATAGCCACCCATTTAGGGATGACGTTTAACAAACCCCAAAGTTCATGAATCAAGCATGAAGGAACTCGATACTCTCATGGTCTAAGGAATTATGCAAACGTTAACTTCTCTGTGTTATTAACCATTAACTTGTGACGATGTATCTCATAGCATAACATCAAATCGGGTTGATTCAACACAAGTGTTCTTCTAACAATGTGGCCTCAAAGTTGCCGGCATAGTCATGCCGATGATCAGGAAAACAGAACCATCATGCAACACTTGAGCTAGTCTTAGAGGCCAGACTAGGAATACATTTTACCGTTTATTATTCCACACGTGCATATGAGTCTTCCTCCGAGCTTCGTGGTTATTGTAGACTCGAGAACCATAGCAGTTATTGCATGGAACATAAACATAATTATGAACATGGAGATAAACAATAACATTTATTATTGCCTCTAGGGCATATCTCCTACAAGCGCTCCTCAACTAGTGATTTCGGGAAGCATAGGGGTGGGATGTTTTGTATAGTTTTTGGTAGTAAATATTTTGGTGCATCTTTTAGTGGTTTCCCTAGTTTTTTTTTTTGTATTTTCTTTTAAGGAATATTTTGAAAAATATAATTTTTTTTGCAAATGCATGAATATTTTTCTAAAAAAGATGAATAGTTTCGTAATTCATGAATATTTATTGAAATTTCATGAACAATTTCTCCAATTTCATGAATTATTAAACTAAATCACACTTTCATAATTTTACTGGAAAATTGTTAAAATTATTTTAATAAATTCTGAATTTTATAAAAAAATTATTAACATTTTAAAACAATATGCAAAACGTTTTGCAAATTATTTTAAATTTTCAAAATGTACAATCGTATTTTAAAATACGTGAACACCTTCTAAATTATTCTTAAAATTTTAGAAAAACTAAATAAACAATTTTAATACAAATGGAATAAAACGTAACAATTTTCGGCCAACTAGTGGACGACTGACATGGTACGCTTGACACCATCGGTGAATGGGCCAACCAATTTCGAAGGTAGCGGGTTACAGCAAGCGGCGGAAATCTATGTGATGGCCTGTTCATCAAGATGCTTGGCAATCGCATAATGTGGCGTCCAGTTGTGCCAGCCCATATAGCGAACATACTGTGCCGAGTTTTTTTTTTTTTTACTGGTCTAAAGTTGTTGTTGTTTTTTCAATTTTCAAGAAATACGAATATTTATCCAATCTAAATCTGAGCAGATTTTTTAATATGAGAACCATTTTTTAGAACTTTTGCGAACATTTTCTGAAGAACATGAACATTTTTTAAGGGGAAATGCTATTGCTCAGCCGGCCGAAAACAGACTCCGCGTCCGCCGCCTTCTCTTCGCTACACGTGGCATCGTGGACACACCAACCTTATTACTTCTCCATTCTCAACCTTATCTCCTCGTCCGCCATTTTTTCAACTTCCCCGATCTCCATCCTCTCTGGCCCTCCTCAACCCGCGCATCGTCGCCGGTCGATGTGCTAAGCCTCCGTCGCTGTCCCTCATTTTCTCCTCCTTCCTTCTCCTCCTCCTCCTCCTCCTCTCTCTCTCTCTCTCTCTCTCTCTCTCTCTCTCTCTCTCTCCTCTCTCCCCCCCTCTCTCTCAGCTCTCATCTTGTGCAATTTCTATCCACCGCCGCCTCTGCAACAAGACCACGAGTCGCGTCTGTTCATCCCAGGGGAGCACCGGCGTCCGCGTCCGCCGCAGGGAGCCGCGTCCCTCGGCTTCCCGCTATCCTGGGGAGCGCCGGCGTGGACAGCCATGGTTACAGCCTCCTCGAGCTCAATTTCCTGGAACTAGTTTTCTGCGCGTGTTGTTGCAAATGGCGGCGGCGGACGGCGGCGAATGACGACTCTGCTAGTGTTGTGCGGCGCGACAACGTTTATGCAACATCGACGCCACCGTCGCCTGGGAGCAGCGCTCTTCTCCCTCGTCCATGGTCGCACTATCCTTCCCGCTGCAGGGAAAGATTTCGCAACAAGACTCTTGTTGCAGAAGGCTCTCTGCAACAAAGCTCTTGTTACAAAGATCGAATGAAAAAACAGTCTGAAAAGGTTATGCAACAAGGTTGTTGTTGCAGAAAGTTGAGTTCAACAAGGCTCGTGTTGCTATAATATCGTAGGAAAAAACGGTTCAGATTTTTTTTGCAACAAGGTCCTTGTTGCAGAAGTCCGAGCGCAACAAGACTCCTGTTGCAGAAATTAAAAAGAATAGTCTAAGGAAGATTGCAACAAGACCATTGTTGCAGAGAGATGAGCGTAACATCGAGCTTGTTGCAGAGATTAGATGACTCCACACTCCATCCAACGGCCACTTAGGCGGCGGATCTTTTCAGATTATCCGCCGGCCGACGTGTACCGTTGCCCTTTTTTAAGAGTTCAAACATTTTCCAAAATTAATGAACTTTTGTAAGAAGTTAGGAGATTTTTAAATATTTGTTAACAACTTTTTATTTTGAGAATATATTATAGGTTTTCTTTTAAAATGGATTTTTTTGAAAATTTTGTGTAAAAAAAGGAAATCGGTACAAGAATGACAAGAAAAGAAAGTAAGTCCACTTAAGAAGAAGCTAGTTTAGAAGTAGGGACAGGCTATGTGCAAGTCGACTGGAAAAATCATTGTAAGTCACTTTTTTTGCCATCTCCACCCAACAGCCAGGATCGCGTTTCTTCCGCGTCACCTCCCAGCCCAGCTCTAACCGTCGGCTTCAACCACCCGCAGCCGACGACACTCCCGTGACAGTCCCGCCGCCCCACCCTCCCCTGAATCTTCTCCACAACCATGTTGCCACCACCCCCGGACATCCCTCTAAATCCCCCGTCATTCTCTTCCCCCGATCCGCATCTGTCAAGTTTCGGACTCGCTCCCGCTCGTCCACGACTCGACCTAGCCATGGCTGGCACTCCTCACGCCGTCCGAGTCTTCGGCCTCACGCTTGGCAAAATCGACTTATGCCTAATGAATAGCCCACACGTTATAAGTATAGCCTCGTCATTGAGCTCGATCCACATCCTGTTATCTCGTGGTGGTTACCACAGAAAAGGACTTGCCACACAAAACCTCGATCGTCAACTACGTATCCTAATTGATCAGCGTGTAGCGTCCGCGAACATGCTAGGTCGCGAACCAGCGGAAGATGGACGCAGCCTGAGCCTGCAAAGCAGCTGTCGTATTTAACTGAAGGCGCCCCTGCTCTGCACGACTTTGTTGTGTGGTACTATCACTCGCTGACGAAGTAACTAAGCCGTGTGAAATACCTTTGGATCGGATGAGCTGTAATAATTAATTAAATGGAACTCCTCTCCCTGCACGGCTGCACTGCACTGTCACTGTTGTATAGTACTTCACGAACCGTGCGTGGGAAATATGTGCTTTCTCTTCGGATAGACGAAGCAGCCATGCATGCATGCGTGCTCCGATTTCACCAATGGAATCAACTACGACTCCACACACATCGCTCGTGTTGGGCTGTGGGTGCACAGTGCCAGCTCGTACAGACCGATCGATACGGTGGTGGGATTCGTGTGTCCTTCTCCTGCATGTACGTCCATCCGTGGTCCGTCCCGTGCCGCCAAAAGTTACACCGTACGTGACGCCGTCGTATCACCTACCGCATGAATCCGGCCGCCCGCTCAGCGCAACGTAGTGATCCAAACGCTCTTATATTTATTTACGGAGGGAGTACCTTGCATACATGTCTAGGCTCAAGTGGAAGTGGGCACCAATCACTACAGAAGGTTCTGTATGACTGTATATATCACCCCAGCCAACCTAGCATGCAACTATACGGATTGTATATACAGGGAACGACGATCAAATACGACGCCTCCCCTTGATCAAATACTGGAGGCGATGGGTGAGGGCGAGAGCGCGTCCTGGGCGGGATCCCCTCCGCCGCCGGAACCACCGCCGGAGGGCGTTACTCCGGCATTGGTGGATCCGATCCGGTGGCAGGCTGTGTTCTCCCTAGTTGGGGGATCGGGGGTTCGCCGCCATGGAATTCTCAACCTACATCCTCCGTCGAGATGGATCACTTTGCGAGATCCTGAGGAAGACATCCTTGCGGGGAAGTATCTAGGGGAAGATGAGCAGATGCTTGAGGGCGGACAGTTGTTGATCGACGTGTACGACATCTCAGTTGGTGGTTTGATCGCGCGGTCGCGGTGGCATGCGCCTGATCTGGTCGATCTGGTGGATCTCACTTCGTCATCGCCTGCAACGTCGCTACGAGACACGAACCAGAGAGGGGCGGCAGTGGATCCAGAGCCCGGTCCCGATCGCCGGGCGATTGGGGGCCGGTTTTGGGTGCTCGCGGACGGAGATGAAGAGGAGGATGATGACGTCGTGGGTGTTTCGGAGGCTTCAGGAGCACCGCATCTTGAGTCTCCGCGTTCCGGGTCGATGTCAAAGCTAGAAGGTTGCGGTGGGTACAAGGAGGACGGCGAAGAGGCGGGTCTGCACCGGGCCGTTTGTCCTCGACCTTCCACAACAAAGATCAAGCCATGGGTAGGGCCGCTTCCCAAGGTATGTCCTACACAATTTACTTTGTCAGATTTCATTTTGCCAAATTCTTGGACCCTGGTGACTAGGAGGAAGAAGAAGAACGGCCGGGCGGCGGTGCGGCCGCCGGCGCCGGCGCCCGCCGGACCAGATGGGATCCGGGCGGCGAGAGCAGAGCGTTTGAAATTTTTGTTGGGCCAGTGTGGGCCGGAAACAACAGTGGCAGACTTGGGCTCGTCTGAGACTGGGTATGTGGCCCAGTCTGTAGCCCAGGACGCCGATCTGGATGTCATCGAACAGCCTAACCAGGGGGAGCTCCTAAACGGCGCTTCAAGCGCCCCTTCGCGCAACTGGCGCTCACGCAGCCACGCAGATGGGCCGGCCCAATGCGTTCGTTCACTCCGCTCCAGCTTCCTTCGCTCGATCTGCTGCCGATTCCTTCGCTCGTTCACAGTAGCGATAATGGTACTGTAGCGTCACGAGGTACAGTAGCAGGGTCGAAAACACTTAGCGCTGCTGGCGCACAATTCAAAAACAGTTCATGAATTTGAAAAACAAATCCCAAATTCGAAAATAGTTCATGAATTTGAAAAAAAACGCAAAAATTGAAAAAAGTTCGTGAGTTTGGAAAAAAGTTCATCGATTTTTACAAAAATAGTTCATCAAATACGAAAAAAGTTCATCGAATACGAAAAAAAGTTCATCGATTTTGACAAAAAAAGTTCATCAAATACGAAAAAAGTTCATCGAATCTGAAAAAAAAAGTTCATCAAATTTGAAAAAAGTTCATCAAATTTGAAAAAAAAATCATCGAATTTGAAAAAAGTTCATCGAATTTGAAAAAAGGTTCATGAAATTGAAAAAAAGTTCATGGAATTTGAAAAAAAGTTCATCGAATTTGAAAAAAGTTCATAAAATTTAAAAAAAGATTCATAAAATTGAAAAAAAAGTTCATCGATTTAAGAAAAGAAAAAGAAAAAGTTCATCGATTTAAGAAGAGAATGTGTCGGTACATCCAAAAAAGTTCACGAATTTAAGAAAAAAAAGAAAAAAAAGAAAAAAAAGAAAAAAGAAAAAAGAAAAAGGAAAGACAAAAGAAAAAGAAGAAAAGGGAGAAGTGATCACAACTCGCGTAGTGGCCGGGTGGTTAGTGCGGTATATCGAGTACCTAGAGATCCCAGGTTCGAGTCTCTACGCACGCGGGGTTTTTGCAGTTCTTTATAGAAGAAAAAAAACGCTAAAACAGGCCGGCCCAGCTCGGAGGGAGGTGTGCGCCCGATTGCACGAACACCTGTAACGGGCGCAAAGGGCGCCGTTTAGGGAATTCCCTAACCAAGTGCATGCAAGTACGTTCGATCGTGTGAACCTACATGCTGAACCCAAGGCTAGGGTTCGTAAGATCGCTAAGCCTAGTTTTCCTCTGCTCAGGAGGGGATGTGCCGCTAGGATTCCGCCGTCTCCTCCCGTGGTGACGGCTGACATGGCCGGACGCGGGAACGGACTGCCGCCGCCGCCGCCAAGGGGAGCGCCGCCGCCAGCCAGACCATACGGGTCGATGCGGCTGGCGCCTTCCGGCAGGGACGGCCGGGCGCCGGCAGCCGGCACTGAGGCTCAGGGAGCGGGTCGCGGTCGGGACTTCAGTGCGGGCTGGGATTCCTACGGCTACTTCAATGGAGACCGAAACCCACCCCGAGGACAGTGGGGGGATGATGGATATGATGCATACGGAGAAGGGATGCACCGGGGTTCATCGTCAACGGGCGGTGGACGTGGGTACGCATGGCAGAACGACGGAGGGCCCGGCCGTGGGTTCCATGGCCCTCCGGGCAATTTTGTGGAGGGACGGTCTGGTCCTGACTACCGACACCGCGGCGGTGCGCGTGCATACCGCGGGGGTAGGGGAGGTGGCAGGCGGCCACCGCAGCATCGTCCTCCTCCGTCCCCGGCAAAGACTGCCGATACTGAGGTTGCGGTGGAGACGGTGGCGCCCGCTGTGGCTGTTGCCGGGGCTCCCGCTTCCGCTCTGTTGGGCGAGGCTATGGACGCCGTGCGCGCCCTCGCTGTCGTTAAGGTACCTCCTACCAAGACAAGCACGGCAAAAGCTCGGGATGGTTCTAATGATCGTGCATCCGATAAATCGGAAGGTGAAAGAGCTACGAAGTGGGCTCGCAAGAAGGAGAAGATGACGTGCTACCGCTGCAGTGAGCCGGGTCATTTCATGGCTGAATGCAACACGGAGTTGTGTGAAACATGTCTGAGGCCGAAGCACGAGTCAGGAGATTGCCCTCTTCTTATGGGTCCTAAACCGGTGGTGACTATTTATGGTGTTTGCTGTCCTGAGCTGATGTTTTTTGAATCACCTACAGTGGACCAGCCTATACTCGCGACGGAGAGTTCGAGGACGGGTGTGGTCAAAGTGACTAATGGATCGATGACAGAGGCACAGATTGTGCAGCAGCTTCGTGAGCTTGCCCCAGGTAATTTTCAGTGGGAGCTTCTGAAGCTGGAGGATCAGTTATTTAAGGTTGACTTTCCTTCAGCGGAAGATCTGGCTAGACTTCTTAAGTTCGGAACGTGCAAAGTTCATAGCAGCAATTGTATTCTGGAATTTGATGAATGGAAGCAGAAGGAACCAAAGGGAACACCTTTATCGCAGATCTGGGTTCGTTTTTCAGGGGCGCCGCCTAAGCCTCTGAAGGAGTTTCTGGTTACCTGGAGTCTGGGATCACTCATTGGCAAGACTGAGAAGGTCGATATGCCTTTTACCCGTGCACATGGTGTGGCGCAGCTGCTTGTCAGTGTAGTGGATATTGAGTATGTTCCTGATGTGGTGAGATGGACACATGCCGGTGTAATGTACGACCTGGATGTTGACATCGAGACACCCTCGATTTTTGAGCAAGTGGACGGGCATAATGATGTTGACATGTCTGAGGGAGATGGTGGCACAGGGAACAATGGAAAAAGCTCCGACCGCAGTAAACGTAATGGTACTATGAGGATTGATAGGCAGTCAGATACGACGACTGAGACTGCCAAGGGTGCAGCCCTACCGTCTACACCGATGAACACACTTCGCTTTGGTTCTTTTGGTGCATCATCTGCCCCATGTTGTCTTTGGGGACACAGGGCCGACATGGATGATCCTACGGAGCATGAGTTACCGCCGTTGCCAGTGGAGGCCTTCTCGGCGCAGCAGTGTACTGTGACTGCCGCGACTCAGATGGACGCGGCGCTGAGACTGGAGGGCTTCGAAACGCCAGCTGCGTCGACTCCGCAACAGGTGGTTGTTGACCCTGCGGCAGTGGAGGCTGGGTGGGGCGGGCAGGAGGCCTTGTTCTCACCGAGTTTCCCAGGGTTTTCGCCTGCACCTTCTCCCATGACTGGTGCGGTGGATAGTACGGTGGTACCTGCGGGAGGTGGCTCGCAGCTGGACCGACACACTTCTCCCACGATTGCGGCTGCGGGATCGGTCGGGCATATGACAGGTGCCTATGGACCGGTTGAGGGGACGACAGAGGAGGTGATTGCTTATGGTGGGATTTTGGACCCGGCATCCGATGGCAGGCGTGTTAGTCATCGGATCCAGGCCCAACCTGATGCTGATGACCTGCAGTTGGGGCGCGCTATGAGGGCAGCCAAGCTTCGTGATGTGGAAGCGACTACAGGTATGTCTGTTAATACGAGTTGTTCCATTCTTCATTTTTCTGAAAATGAAATTATTGATAATGCAGGCAACTTAGGGATATCTCTTGGTTCTAACGGAAAGGAAATAGCAAAATCAGTTAATGACTTGTTAGACTTAGAGGCTGAGAGAACCCTAGAAATGATATGTAATATTGCGGCGGTAAGGCCTATGAATGATGCCGAAATTAATAATTTGGGGATTACGGCACTAGAGAGTTTGTGTGATGACCTCATACCCTCTTCGGAACCAGAGGATGCGGTAGATGGTACGTTGATGTCTACTACACAACTTATTCTTGTAGACTCGTGTTGGGCCTCCAAGCGCAGAGTTTTGTAGGACAGTAGCAATTTTCCCTCAAGTGGATGACCTAAGGTTTAGCAATCCGTGGGAGGCGTAGGTTGAAGATGGTATCTCTCAAACAACCCTGCAACCAAATACAAGAAATCTCGTGTGTCCCCAACACACCCAATACAATGGTAAATTGTATAGGTGCACTAGTTCGGCGAAGAGATGATGATAAAAGTGTAGTATGGATAACAGATATAGGTTTTTGTAATCTGAAAATATAAAAACAGCAAGGTAGCAACTAGTAAACGGGCATAAAAACGGTATTGCAATGCTTAGAAACAAGGCCTAGGGTTCATACTTTCGCTAGTGCAATCTCTCAACATTGTTGACATAGTTGAATCATATGTAAATCCCTCACGTGCGACAAAGAGTTCACTCCAAAGTCACAAATAGCGGAGAACAAACGAAGAAATTGTTGTAGGGTATGAAACCACCTCAAAGTTATCCTTCCCGATCAATCTTATGAGCCATCCCCATTAATTGTCACGAACAACACTAGAGTTCGTACTAGAATAACACCTTAAGATACACATCAACCAAAACCCTAATGTCACCTAGGCACTCCAATGTCACCACGAGTACCCACGGGTTTGATTATACGATATGCATCACACAATCTCAGATTCATCTATTCAAACCAACACAAAGGACTTCAAAGAGTGCCCCAAAGTTTCTACCGGAAAGTCAAGACGAAAACGTGTGCCAACCCTTATGCATAGATCCCCAAGGTCACAGAACCCGCAAGTTGATCACCAAAACATACATCAAGTGACTCCGGTAAATATCCCATTGTCACCACAGATATCCATATGCAAGACATACATCAAGTGTTCTCAAATCCTTAAAGACTCAATCCGATAAGAAAACTTCAAAGGGAAAACTCAATTCATCACAAGAAGATAGAGAGGGAAAACTCCATATGATTCATCTATATCAACAAAGCTCGCGATACATCAAGATCGTGCCATCTCAAGAACACGAGAGAGAGATCATACACATAGCTACTGGTACAAACCCTCTGCCCCGAGGGTGAACTACTCCCTCCTCATCATGGAGACCGCCGGGATGATGAAGATGGCCTCCGGTAATGCTTTCCCCCCTCCGGCAGGGTGCCGGAAAAGGGCTGTAGATGGGATCTCTCTGGTACAGAGGCTTGCGGCGGCGTGAAAACTCATCTAGGTTAACTTTCGGGGGTTTCTGAATATATATGATTTTTCAGCGTTGGAATCACGCGAAACGGAGCCACGTGGGCCCCACGAGGTACCAGGGCGTGCCTGGGGGGGTGGCGCGCCCTGGTGCCTCGTGGGCACTGGGTGGCCCCCCTCTAGTGGGTCTTGGTGCCAATATTTTTTATTTGTCCAATAAAAAATCTCCAAAAAGTTTCAGCTCATTTGGAAAACTTTCATTTCTGCACAAAAACAACACCACGGTAGTTCTGCTGAAAACAGCGTCAGTCCGGGTTAGTTCTAATCAAATCATACCAAAACCATATAGAATTGTTATAAATATGGCATGAATGCTTCATAAATTATAGATACGTTGGAGACGTATCAGCATCCCCAAGCTTAATTCCTACTCGTCCTCGAGTAGGTAAATGATAAAAGAAATAATTTATGAAGTGTGAATGCTAGCATAGTGCATAAGTTTGATCAATGATAATTTCAATCACTTTTCCTAGCATCATAACAGCAACTTTCTCTCATAAAAGTCATCATGATAAAGTAGCAATTAAAAATAGAAATTTTGATGTGGAATGCTACCTATCATAATCATCATATAATTTTTTCTTTTATAGCATGGACATTAGACTAGAATGATTCAAAGCAAGATCATTATTATAACAGCAATATTTATTATCATAAAACTTCTCATGAGCAAGTAACAATTCATCACAACAATGAAGTATAAGGCATAAACTTTCTTGGAAACTAACAAACTATTCTAGTCAACAATGCAATTGCAATTCATCATATTTTCTGGAAGGGTCTCATGTACGAGCTTTTTAGCAAGTCCACATACTCAACCATCATTTAGTCTTTTATGATTGCTAACACTCACGACATATATATGGAGCAAAAGTTTTAGCTAGACACATAGAAAGATAGGGGCTTGTGATTTCGCCTCCCAACTTAGTCACCTCAAGGGTGATGTCAACAATAATAACTCATGATCACTCATATCCAACTGGATATATGTGCCTAGATCTTTCCCCACCACATGATGCTTGCAAAAGAGAAAAATAAAAAGGAAATAGAGGAGAACACTATTGACTCTTGCATAAAAAGTAAATACATAAAAGTAAATGCATAAAAGTAAAAGATAGGCCCTTCGCAGAGGGAAGCAGAGGTTGTCATGTGCTTTTTGTTGTTGGATGCACAAGCCCTTAATGCAAAGGAACGTCATGTTATATTGCCCCTTGTGATAGCAACCTTTATTATGCAGTCCGTCGCTTTTATTTCTTTACCATCACAAGTTCGTACAACGCTTATTTCCCTTACAATAAAAGATCATACATATTTTAGGAGCAATTTTTATTGCTTTTTGCACCGATGACAACTTACTTGAAGGATCTTATTCAATCCATAGGTAGATATAGTGGACTCCCATGGCAAGAAACTGGGTTTAAGGGTTTTGGGTGCACAAGTAGTATCTCTACTTAGTACGAATTTTTGGCTAGCAAAGATATTGGGCAAGCACCACATGTTGGAGGATCTATAACAATATAACATCTATGTGAATATGAACAAACATAATTCATTACGTTGTCTTCCTTGTCCAACGTCAACACTTTGACATAAAATACTTAATGGGGGCTCACAATCATAAAAGATGTCCAAGATAGTATATTTGCATGTAAATCTTCTCTTCCCTTATTAACTTTTTCAAGAATTGCATCATTGACTAATGCTATGCTTGTTAACCTCCAATAAATTTTACCACTTATACTTTTCTTTATGTAATGTCATTACTTTCCATAAGATTAGCATATGATCTCTTTCATTATTTTCATTGCAAGGAATCACACCTATCATATCCAATGATCTTTATGAAAGTTTTTATTATATCCCTCATGAATATTCATCACTTTGGGACAAAATTCATATCTTGTGCAAATTACCATTACTATTATTAACTCTCAAAAAGATATAAGTGAAGCATGAGAATTAATGACAAACTACTCCAAAATATATAAGCTAAGATCAATGAGTAGTGGAACAATTAAGTAGCTATGTGAAAACTCTCTCTCATTTAAAAAAAATTAGATCTTGATATTTTATTCAAACAGCAAGAAAAACAAAATAAAATGACATTCCAAGAATAGCACATATCATGTGAAGAAGCAAAAACTTAAGCTCAACCAAAACTAACCGATAATGTTGATGAAGAAAGGTGGGATGCCTACCGGGGCATCCCCAGGCTTAGATGCTTGAGACTTCTTAAAATATTATATTGGGATGCCTTGGGCATCCCCAAGCTTGAGCTTTTGTGTCTCCTTAATTCCTCTCATATCACGGTTTCTATAAATCTTAAAAACTTCATCCACACAAAACTCAACAAGAACTCGTGAGGTAAGTTAGTATAAATCAACTCAAAACCTTAACATTCTCTACTGTAGCAAATCACAAAAATTATAATTAAACATTGCATACTAAATGCCTCTGCATATTTAATACTCCTATCCTCAAATAGAAACATTAAACACGCAAACATATGCAAACAATGCAACTATAACAGCAATCTGCCAAAACAAAACAGTCTGTAAAAGGTGAATAAGAATCCATACTTCCCTAACTCCAAAAATTCTGAAAAATTACCACGTGACAGAGAACTCATTCATGCTTACTGTGTAAAAATTTCAGATTTTTATCATGTTCTGACTATTCAGGAATATTCTGGACATAACAGAAAACTTTCTGTTTTCAAACAGCAACACAAGAACTTGCAAACTGAGCATAGTAAAGGCTATAAATGGCATTTTATTGAACTAAAAGTTACAAAACATGATTATTGATAGCAGCAAACAAATATCAACAGAAGAAAATGACGCTCCAAGCAAAACTCATATTATGTGACGAATAAAAATATAGCTCCGAGTGAGGTTACCGATAGTGCTGAAGACGAAAGAGGGGATGCCTTCCGGGGCATCCCCAAGCTTAGTTGCTTGGGTATTCCTTGAATATTACCTTGGGGTACCTTGGGCATCCCCAAGCTTAGGGTCTTGCCGCTCATTATTCTCCTCATATCGATATCTCACCTAAAACTTGAAAACTTCAATCACACAAAACTTAACGGAACTTGTGAGATAGGCTAGTATGATAAAAATAAATCATCCACTTAGGTACTGTCAAGACAAGATTCATAATTGTTCTCACATAATGCCTAATATATTATATCATTTCCAAAATTTATATCTCATAATATAAGCTACGGAAACATTAAAACAAGCAAACTATGCATTGAAAACAGAATCTGTCAAAAACAGAACAGTCTGTAATGATCTGAGCAACTACCAAACTTTTGGAACTATAAATTTTTTGAAAAATTAGGACAACGTAAAAAATTTGTAAACCTATTCCCTGTAAAAATTTCAGAATTTTTTGACGCTCCAGTAAAATCTAGGAAATTAAACACTGGAGGCAAAAGTTTCTGTTTTTGCACAGAATTGAATCAACAAGTATCCACACTATCCCAAAGGTTTTACTTGGCACTTTATTGAAAGAAAACATATAAAACATGATTACTACAGTATATTAATCATGTGAACACACTAAAACAGAAAGGATACATATTGGGTTGCCTCCCAACAAGCGCTTTTCTTTAAAGCCTTTTAGCTAGGCATGATGATTTCAATGATGCTCGCATAAAAGTAAAGAATTGAAACACAAAGAGAGCATCATAAAGCATATGGCTAGCACATTTAAGCCTAACCCACTTCCTATGCATAGGGATTTTGTGAGCAAATAGTTTATGGGAGCAAGCATCAACTAGCATAGGAAGGCAAAACAAGCATGACTTCAAAACTTTCAACACATAGAGAGGAAACTTGATATTATTAAAATGTGTAGAAACGTATATTCCTCTCTCAAAATAATTTTCAGTAGCATCATGGAGAAATTCAACAATATATCCATCACACAAAGCATTCTTGTCATGATACATAAGCATAGAAATCTTACTACTCTCCACATAAGCAATTTTCTTCTCATTCATAATAGTGGGAGCAAACTCAACAAAATAATTATCATGAGATACTTGATTGGCATAATCCATTTGAGCATTAAAATTATGATGACAAATTTCATGGTTATAATTATTCTTTATAGCATACATGTCATCACAATAATCATCATAGATAGCAACTTTTTTATCACAGTCAATTGAAACCTCTTCCAAAATAGTGGAATCATCATTAAATAAATTCATGGCCTCTCCAAATCCACTTTCATCAATATAATCATCATAAATAGGAGGCATGCTATCATCATAATAAATTTTCTCATCAAAACTTGGGGTGCTAAAAATATCATCTTCATCAAACATAGCATCCCCAAGCTTGTGGCTTTGCATATCATTAGCATCATGGATATTCAAAGAATTCATACTAGCAACATTGCAATCATGCTCCTCATTCAAATATTTTATGCCAAACATTTTATTGAATTCTTCTTCTATCAATTGAGCACAATTATCGGAATCCTTATTTTCAAGAAAGACATGATAAAGACGAATAATATGAGGCAACCTCAATTCCATTTTTTGTAGTTTTCTTTAATAAACCAAACTAGTGATAAAACAAGAAACTAACAGATTCGATTGCAAGATCTAAAGATATACCTTCAAGCACTCACCTCCCCAGCAACGGCGCCAGAAAAGAGCTTGATGTCTACTACACAACTTATTCTTGTAGACTCGTGTTGGGCCTCCAAGCGCAGAGTTTTGTAAGACAGTAGCAATTTTCCCTCAAGTGGATGACCTAAGATTTATCAATCCGTGGGAGGCGTAGGTTGAAGATGGTATCTCTCAAACAACCCTGCAACCAAATACAAGAAATCTCTTGTGTCCCCAACACACCCAATACAATGGTAAATTGTATAGGTGCACTAGTTCGGCGAAGAGATGATGATAAAAGTGTAGTATGGATAATAGATATAGGTTTTTGTAATCTGAAAATATAAAAACAGCAAGGTAGCAAATAGTAAACGGGCATAAAAACAGTATTGCAATGCTTAGAAACAAGGCCTAGGGTTCATACTTTTGCTAGTGCAATCTCTCAACATTGTTGACATAGTTGAATCATATGTAAATCCCTCACGTGCGACAAAGAGTTCACTCCAAAGTCACAAATAGCGGAGAACAAACGAAGAAATTGTTGTAGGGTACGAAACCACCTCAAAGTTATCCTTCCCGATCAATCTTATGAGCCATCCCCATTAATTGTCATGAACAGCCCCTGAGTTCGTACTAGAATAACACCTTAAGATACACATCAACCAAAACCCTAATGTCACCTAGGCACTCCAATGTCACCACGAGTACCCACGGGTTTGATTATAAGATATGCATCACACAATCTCAGATTCATCTATTCAAACCAACACAAAGGACTTCAAAGAGTGCCCCAAAGTTTCTACCGGAAAGTCAAGACGAAAACGTGTGCCAACCCTTATGCATAGATCCCCAAGGTCACGGAACCCGCAAGTTGATCACCAAAACATACATCAAGTGACTCAAGTGAATATCCCATTGTCACCACAGATATCCATATGCAAGACATACATCAAGTGTTCTCAAATCCTTAAAGACTCAATCCGATAAGAAAACTTCAAAGGGAAAACTCAATTCATCACAAGAAGATAGAGAGGGGAAAACTCCATATGATTCATCTATATCAACAAAGCTCGCGATACATCAAGATCGTGCCATCTCAAGAACACGAGAGAGAGAGAGAGATCATACACATAGCTACTGGTACAAACCCTCTGCCCCGAGGGTGAACTACTCCCTCCTCATCATGGAGACCGCCGGGATGATGAAGTTGGCCTCCGGTAATGCTTTCCCCCCTCCAGCAGGGTGCCGGAAAAGGGCTATAGATGGGATCTCTCTGGTACAGAGGCTTGCGGCGGCGTAAAAACTCATCTAGGTTAACTTTCGGGGATTTCTGAATATATATGATTTTTTAGCGTTGGAATCACGCGAAACGGAGCCACGTGGGCCCCATGAGGTACCAGGGCACGCCTGGGGGGTGGCGCGCCCTGGTGCCTCGTGGGCACTGGGTGGCCCCCCTCCAGTGGGTCTTGGTGCCAATATTTTTTATTTGTCCAATAAAAAATCTCCAAAAAGTTTCAGCTCATTTGGAAAACTTTCATTTCTGCACAAAAACAACACCACGGTAGTTCTGCTGAAAACAGCGTCAGTCCGGGTTAGTTCTAATCAAATTATACCAAAACCATATAGAATTGTTATAAATATGGCATGAATGCTTCATAAATTATAGATACGTTGGAGACGTATCATACATGTTCAGAGGTGTATGTGGCACCTTTGCCGTCTGATTGCACTACACAAAACGCTTCCGGTTGTATGGACGCGGAAGAGGTGCCTGATAAACCAAAGCATTCCTGGAAGAGGAAGGTTTATCCTGCATCAGCAGTTCGTAGAAGTGCGAGAATCAAATTCAAGAAAAAATTCCATGATGACAAATGAAAGGAATCTTTTGGAATAGCAGAGGTCTAGCAGACTTGGCTAAACGAAGGTTTCTTGCAGAGGCGTCACTTGAACATAAGCTAGATTTTATAGCCCTACTAGAAACGGGTAGAGATAATTTCACTTCGCAATTCATTGGCACCTTATCAGGTGGTGTAGAGTTTGATTGGCGTTTACCCCCAAGGGGAAGATCCGGTGGGATTTTACTTGGGGTTAAATGTAAAACATTAGAAGTGATGAGTGTCGTTCAAGGAGACTTTGCCGTTAAGTTTCGCGTTAGGTCCAAACTTGATGGTTTTCGATGGGCGCTGGTGGCTGTGTATGGAGCAGCTCAACCTGAGTTCAAACCTGACTTCCTAGCTGATCTGGTGAGGGTATGTGGGGATGAAAGGTTACCGATTCTAGTGGGTGGAGATTTTAAAATTATTAGGAGGAGAGAAGAAAAGAACAATGACAACTTCGATGGAAGATGGTCATTTATGTTTAATGCTATCATTGAGAGCCTTAATCTGAGGGAAATTGACCTTACCGGTAGACTGTCCACGTGGGCGAACTCGTTGCCGAATCCAACTTATGAGAAGTTGGACCGGGTGCTTACAAGTGTTGATTGGGAACAAAAGTTCCCACTTGTAACAGTGCATGCGTTACAAAGAGCTATTTTCGACCATACACCCTTGTTGGTTGATTCAGGGGAAGCGACACATATAGGAAATAAAAATTCCTTCTCTTTTGAACTTAGCTGGTTCGAGAGAGAGGGATTTCTCGATCTCATCTCAAGGGAATGGGCTAAGGATTGTGGGGGCCGATCAAATGTCGAGAGGTGGCAGAATAAGATCAGACACCTGCGACAATTTCTGAGGGGTTGGGCCAAAAACGAAAGCGGGATTTATAAACAAGAAAAGAAGAGACTCATTCGATTAATTGAAGCTCTCGATCTCAAAGCGGAATCCACAATGCTTCACGTAACTGAACATGCCGCAAAATCTGAGGCAGAGCAGAAACTTCGTGATCTTCTTAGAGAAGAAGAAATGAAATGGGCTCTGAGGGCTAAGGTACTTAAAGTCGTCCAAGGGGATGACAATACTCGGTTCTTTCACATGATTGCAAATGGCAAACATAGAAAGAAGAAAATCATCCAGCTAGAACAAGATGAAGGTACGGTAGTTGGGCATGAGAACCTCAAACTGTATATCTCAAATTATTATAAGCAACTCTTTGGGCCGCCTGAGGACAACTTTGTGTCGCTCGATGAGCTAGCAGTTGGGGATATTCCCCAGTTATGGACAGATGAAAATGAGATTTTGTCTGTGCCGTTCACTGAGAAAGAGGTGTTTGAGGCCATATCTCAAATGAAGCAGAATAAGGCACCTGGACCAGATGGGTTCCCAGTAGAATTCTACAAGAAATGCTGGCATATCATAAAAGGTGACCTCATGCCGATGTTCCATGATTTTTTTAACGGCCACCTGCAGCTCTTCCACCTCAACTTTAGAACGATTACATTGTTACCAAAGGAGGAGGAGGCAGTGCGTATTGAGCAGTTTAGGCCTATCTGTCTCTTAAATGTAAGTTTCAAAATATTCATGAAAGTTGGTACGAATAGATTGACACGGATTGCCCATTCGGTGGTACAACCGAGTCAAACCGCTTTCATGCCGGGAAGACACATCCTTGAAGGGCTTGTTGTCTTACACGAAACTCTACATGAAATTCACTCGAATAAACTAGATGGGGTGATCTTCAAGGTGGATTTTGAAAAAGCGTACGATAAGGTCAAATGGCCCTTCCTCCAGCAAGCCATGCGTATGAAAGGGTTCAATGAAGCCTGGAGGAACCAGGTAGACTCCTTCATTAAACAGGGTAGCGTGGGGATTAAAGTCAATGATGACACGGGTCATTATTTTCAGACACATAAGGGCTTAAGACAGGGAGATCCGATGTTTCCTATTCTGTTCAACATAGTGGCAGACATGTTGGCAGTTCTTATCGGGAGGGCCAAGGAGAATGGCTAGGTAGGAGGACTTGTCCCTCATCTGGTTGATGGAGGGGTTTCCATACTACAATACGCTGACAACACGATTATATTCATGGAACATGACATCGCAAAGGCTAGAAATATGAAATTAGTACTTTGCCTTTTTGAGCAATTGCCAGGATTAAAAATTAATTTTAACAAGAGCGAATTGTTCTGCTTTGAAAGGGCCAAGGATGAACAAGATGCATATAGACAATTGTTCGGGTGTGAGATGGGGTCCTTGCCGTTTAGTTATCTCGGAATCCCAATTCATCATCGTCGACTGACAAATAAAGAATGAAAGTGTATTGAGGATCGATTTGAGAAAAAGCTAAGTTGCTGGAAGGGTAAGCTTTTGTCTTATGGAGGTCGGCTTGTGTTAATTAACTCAGTGTTGACTAGTATGCCGATGTTCCTGTTGTCTTTCTTTGAAGTGCCCATAGGGGTACGGAAAAGGTTAGATTTTTATCGATCCCATTTTTTCTGGCAAAGTGATGAAATTAAGACGAAATATAGACTGGCCAAATGGGATATCATTTGTAGACCCAAAGACCAAGGGGGACTTGGGATTGAAAACTTGGAGATCAAAAATAAATGCCTGCTGAGCAAATGGCTATTTAGGCTATCGACGGAAACTAACGGTATGTGGGCTCAGATTCTTCGTAACAAATACTTACAAACTAAAACTCTAGCCCAGGTTACCGGAAGGTCTAATGACTCACCGTTCTGGAAGGGGCTGATGCGGACGAAGGTGTCCTTTTTTCGCAGAGCTAAGTTTGTTGTAGGCAATGGTACAACAACTAGATTCTAGGAGGATACATGGTTAGGGGAGATGCCTTTAGCCTTGCAGTATCCCACATTGTATAATATTGTACAGCGTAAGGAGTATTACGTTGCTACAGTATTAAAATCGGCTCCATTAAACATCCAGTTCAGGAGATCGCTAGTGGGAGAGCGTTGGAACTCCTGGTTGCATCTGGTGCGAAGGCTGATGGATGTTCAACTTTCGGACCAAACATATGTGATTCAATGGAAATTAATGAGGAACGGTGCGTTCACGGTGAAATCCATGTATTTAGATCTTATCAACTCTGGCCCACTCCCGAGATCGATTCATATTTGGAAAATTAAAGTTCCACTGAAAATCAAAATCTTCATGTGGTTTGTTCACAAGAAAGTGATTCTCACCAAAGATAATTTACTAAAGCGAAAATGGGCAGGTAGTCCACGCTGTTGTTTTTGTAACAACGCTGAAACAATATAACATCTATTCATTGACTGCCCTCTCGCTAAATTGTTATGGCGTACGATACATAGCCTTTAACATTACCCCTCCAGCCAGCATTGACATGTTATTTGGGACGTGGCTTGCTGGAGTGAAACCAGTTATTGTGGGACGTATTCGGATAGGAATATGCGCACTACTTTGGGCTATATGGAACTGCAGAAATGATGTGATCTTTAACAGACAAAATCTTATAAACTTTTTGCAGGTTATCCACAGAGCTACAGCTTGGATCTGTACGTGGTCGTTACTTGCTCATACGGACTCCAGGGAGCTTTTGGCTACTGGGTGCAACCGATGGGAGACGGTCGCACGGATTATTTACAACCGGTTTGGATGACGGTCTATTAATAGGATAGGTGTTTAGTCATCTAGCTTTTTTATGTCGCTGGTTGTGACTTTTGTTATCTTTTTTTGTTTCCCTTTGTGCTCCTTTTGCGAGCTGTACTGAATTGCAGATTTTGTTTGGTTTGAACTTTAATAAGATGGCCGCATGCATCGTTCTGATGCAGAGGTCGGGGGTATTCCTCCTTTTCAGAAAAAAAAAAAAAAAAAAAAAAAAGAAGGGAACGACGATACGCTACTCGGTATACAGGGAGTACCCGGCCCACAAGCTAAGGCATGGGCAAGCACATGTACGTGTACGACAGCGGTCTTGTGAAGCACGGACAGCGACTCCAGTTTTGTATACTACCACCTCTTGGCCATATACTACATGTTAAATCTGGGTGCCAAACTTTTGTTGTTTACATGCGAAACAGTGGGGTGTATATAGACCAACACACAAGGAGTGAAACCATTTAGCTCGTTCACAGCTTTAAAATAACTCTGTGATGTAGTACATGGTAGAGTAACTCATGGTTTGTAAGTTTAAATGAAATGCTAGAATTGTTGCGGAAACATTTCCAAATGTGACAAACACAAAAGTAGGAGAAAATATGGTGATCGGTCTAAACTAACAAATGGTGATACGGCAATTTGTGTCTGAGCCCAATCTCATCTGCACCTTATGAACAGTAAATCCAAAAGAAAATAGTAAACAAAACTGATTTTTTTTCTTGGCATCGAGGATGCTCCAGCGCGCTAGGTGTAGGCGATTGCGGACGGAGACTTCACGCCGCCAGCGCGGTTCGCGTTTGGGCCGCAACAACCATGAAGCCGGCTTGTCCACTTTGATCGTGGACCTCACCTCGACCGATGGCGTCCACAGCCAGGCGGCAAACTCCAGGGATGAAGAGCAGGACATGGGACACGGACATGCCCGTGTCCCATGCTCCTTGTCTTGCTCTTCCTCGCAGGACGTGGGGAAGAACATGACGTGGGACACAGACATGTCCATGGACCAGCAAAGATTTAGACTAGGAACTTTTGCTATGTTATAAAAATGTCATGTCCACCTTTGTTTAATGAAATGTGTTGAACTTTCATGAATTTGGTCTGATTAAACTGAAAATCTTCCGATTTGCAATGAAATTTGTCATGTTTGTTCAAGTCACATTCGGAATGCGCATGAACTGTGTTGGATGGTCGGCTTCCGTATTAATGTCCATGGACGGATATGATGTTTGTTTTAGTGGATAGCCTTGGAGATGCCCTAATTGCATCTTTGCGATGGTTGGTTGTCGTTATGTATTGGGTATGGTTGTCGGGCTGATCATGTGCTTATGGGTTGCATGCTCTGTGGGTAGTCGACATGTGGTTGGTTTGTATCAGTTTTCGCCCGATTTTCTGTTAATTAACTAGGCAATTCTCTTCTTCTTAATTAATCGATGAGGCAAAAAATTTGCCTTCTTTTCGAAGAAAAAAATTGCATTGATGACGTGTGCATCGAAATGTCGAGGACTGGATACGTACGTACACATAGACCTACACGGACCAGGCCAAGTGTCTCAGTCTCCAGCAAGCAAACAAAGATAGCTACGCCCAGTTCTTTTGCAAGATTCTCCCAGAATCTGACCCCTCCCCAGCTTCTCCCAGAATCTTTAAGCCCCATTTGTTTTACAATCCTATCTAGTTAGGGTCTAATTAGCTAGGATTGTAAAACAAATCGGGGTCAAAGATTCTGGAAGAAGCTGGGGAGGGATCAGATTCTGAAAGAATCTTGCAAAAAGAACTCGGCCTACATCAGGTTGTTAGGCTTGAAACCACGCGCGGCTTCCTTGGGACATCACATCAGCGAAGGTGGCAGTAGCGTGGCTCAAACAGCTCCGCACTGTACTGTCGCTCGCACGAGATAGACGTCCAGGGCCGCCACTAGCTCCACCGCGCTTCCTCTGTCAGCCGTGCGTGCGTGTGCAGTTGCTGCGTGTCGCCAAAAGTTCCACCGTGGTCGATGATGTTGCTGTATCACCTGCTGCTAGTGCTACACTGCTACCTCAGCTAGCTAGTCTACAAGATACCAAGCGCTCGACTGATCGATCGATCGAGACAAGACGCGATCGATATGCACTAGAGTAGGGAAAACACCGCTGCCCAAGGTGGCGAAAAACTCAAAGCACCCATTTTAGCCGACAGTCAAATGGGACTGGAGGATAGGATCCAACCCAAGTTAAGAGCAACTCTAGCCGGTCCCCTAAAAGGCTATAGAGGAGTAAAATTTTGATTTTACCCTTTTAACCGGCACCTAGCCAATCTCCTAAACTGGTTAGAGAAGTAAAAAATTTACTCCTCGTCTAACGAGCACCTATTTTTACTCCACCGCTACTCGCCCAAGTAAAACTTTTCTTCGCGTGAAGGCCCCTTTCTGGCCGGCCGGCAACTCACATGAAGCCCCCTTGTCGGCGGCGGCGACCTCAGGCCTCGCCGGCGACCTCACCGTCTCCAGTGTGTAGCAGGCAGAAGCTGAGATGTCTCGTGTTGGGCTGCGGCATGGCAGCGGCGACCAGGGCACGACAGGTGACCAACTGCGCCGGTTGCGCTGGTCGTCGTCACTGACAGCCGTGGAGGAGAGTAGCAGGGCGACGGCTAGCAGAGGACCCAAGTCGGTGCCCTCGCGAGGTCAGGCACAAGGAGGCCGACCGCGTGGATGCTCTGCCCGGGCAGCCGCGCGGCATGGACTTTGCGTAGTATGCCAGGTACGTGACGGTAGACGCGGCGGCATGGCACGCGTTGTTCTACTACCCCCCCCCCCCCCCCCCCCAAGGCCGTCGGCAGCAACCAAGCCCAAGCCCCTTCTCCTGTGGCTCAATGTAGGCCATGGGTGCTCGTCGATGGGGTACGGCAACATGGAGGAGCTCGCCCCGTTCCGCGTGATGAGCGACAGCAAGTTGCTCTACCGCCGCTTCGCCAGCCACTTCGCGTCTCAGCTCGCCCACGCCATCCTCCGCCTTGTCCGTCCTGTCGCCACCGGAGCGCGTGTGCCCAGTGTTCGACGAAATGCATAAGCCAATTGTAAGTTTACTCCGCTAAATTAAGGAGATTGGCTAGAAATATATAAACTTAGTGGAGTAAAAATACTTCACTAAGGTTTACTCGGCCGTTTACTCCTCTATTTTTAGTGGATCAGCTAGAGTTGCTCTGACTAGGTGACACCTTACGCGTCGTTACAAGATTTTAGTTTTGATATCTAAATATTATGTAGAGTAGAATAACACAAGTATCAATGTAAAAGGTTGAACATCTCAAAATCTATTTATGTCGAAATTTTAAGTTCTATCAGTATGCAAAAATGCATGTTGCATGGTAGAGAAACTCCCATGTTTAGATCAAACCGATAGCAATGAACCAAGCTAGCGAATCCAACGGCTACAACAATTCTAACGATCGTGGAAGACACAATAGATATTTAATAATTTGCCATGAGATTAGCATGTATAACATATATGGATTGTAAAATAGTAGAACGATGGGAAAAGCTACTAGTGTGCGTTAGAGCATCTACAATCACATATGGCAAATCCGGCCCCTCAAACGCCCGCGGACGCGCCCGGGCGCGTCCGCGGGTAGTGACCGGGCACGCCTCAAATTTCACGAGTTGCATCCGAATATCTCATACTAGATTCTTAAATCCATACAAAGACATGCAAATAAAATAAACCTACGTATTAGGTCGATCACCTAGCTACTCCTCGTCGGAGATCTCGACGATCTCCGTGCCCGGCTCCGGCAGCATGGGCCGCAGCTGCAGCTCCGGCTGCTCCGCTCCGGCCTCCTCCTCCTCTATCTCCGCGTCGAGTTCGGCGAAGAGCGCGTCGGACGCCGCCTGCTCCTGCCGGAGGAACGCCCGGTTGGCATCCACATAGGCCTCATCCTGGATGGACTCCAGGATGGCCTGCTGCTCCGCCATCTCCTCCGATTGGGCGACAGCGAACTCCGCCTCCGCCTGCTCCATATTGAAGCCCGGCAGCTCCTGCTCCGGCTGCTCCGCCTCCTCTGCGTCCTCCACCTCCATCGGCTCCGGCTGCTCCTCCTCTCCCTCCGGCTGCTCCTCCTCCTCCTCCGGCTCCGACGAGTCCGGAGGCAGCCCGACAGCGATGCGGGCGGCGCGCGCGGCTTGTCTCGCCCGGATCTCCTGCTGGATCTCGTACCGGCGCTCCGGCGTGAGCATTGCGTAGTAAGTGATCTTCCTCCGGACCATGGCGGAGCGCTGGAGCATGGGCAGAGCGCCGGAGCGGGAGGGGGGGAGGTGGATCGGCTCGGACTGGCGGCGCGGAGAGGGGCGAGGTGGATGGGCTAGGGTTGCGGGACGCCGGCCGGCTTAAATAAGCAGATTTGGTCTCGGGCGGCGAGCCGAAGCGGCGCCACGCGGCGTTCACACCGCGGCGACGGACGCGACGTCCGTCGGACCGCCGGGTTTCCGGGCGTTTCCTCGTGGGACCCCGCCGTCAGTCCGACGTGGCGGGCATGCCCAGGCGCACCCGGTCGCCTCCATATCCGCCCCATATTTGGACTGGATATGAGGGGTGCCGGTCAGCCCGAACGTTTGAGGCCCGTTTGAGAAGCCCGTCTGGGTCGAAAAATCGTTACCGGTCAGTGACCGGACAGCCCGCCCGGGCGTATGAGGCGGGTTTGAGGCGTCCGGCTGTATATGCTCTTAGGTAGCATGAACGTGGAGCATGCATGTACGTACAAAAATTCGGGAGCATAGAGATTGGCCAGAACTCACGAGTCTATCGTAGCATTCCTACGTCGGCAACAAAGGGAGCAGATAGCAGGGTAGTACTCCCTCTGATTAGAGTGCAGTTGTACGAGGAGACCAGCAAAATGATTGATTTGTTGGAGGGGGGAGATTATCTGATGGAATGACACAAATTGCCAAACAACCGGACACGGTGTGGGGAAGTAGAATTATTCATACACAGTTCCTTCTTTCTAGCTCCTGCCCCTATAGCCAGTACTCCCTCCGTAAAGAAATACAAGAGCGTTTAGATCTAAATGCTCTTATATTTCTTTACATAGGAGTAAATGCGTGCTGATCTATATTAGTACCACAGAGAGTGGCGTTTTGGCTCCTAGGTGTATATACACCTATTATGAAATATGTATAAAAAACACATTTCAAAATGTTAAATTTTTTTGAGAAAAAACCCCGCGTGTACATCCGGACATCCTATGTTCGCACACAAAATTTCGGTGAAAAGGGACATTTTTTGTGGCATGTATAAAAAAGATTAAAAAAATACCTCGTGAATAGCTGTAATCAAGCATTGAAAATTGTTTTTTTTTACACAAGCCACAAAAAATGTCATTTTTCACCAAAACTTTGTGCACGCACATATAATGTCCGGATTTACACGCGGGATTTTTTCTCGAAATTTTTTAACTTTTTAAAATGTGTATTTAGACAATGGGTGCATATACACCTATGAGTCAAAGTGAATTTGGAAGATAGTCCTGTGGGTGGCACATTATTCAACAAACGCGTGTGGGACAAGGATATCTTATTTGAATATCTGACTCCGGCCGTTTGCCGAATTTAATGGTGCTTCCAAGTCTGCCTCTACCCGTTCTAGCTAGCTAGAGCTAGTTGCAAAATGATGTAGCATACAAAAGGGTGATATGCATAACGAATAAGAAAGTGAGCATTCAGATAACAACTTCCAGAAATGTAGATAGCGTGTGCGAAAATAGCGTGGATCCAAGCCAACCTGTATAGATCATGCATCCAAGCTGGTGCCCATGCCTCCATTTTCTATTTAGGGAACACACACATCTATTTTTCTTATATTTTTATTCTTGTACTAGTATGGAACACCATTACACTATTACTAAGCAGTAAGCACACATGCCACTCTTGCATATACACATATAATACGTACATGTACGTACGTGTAGCTACGTGCGCCCCGTATGCCTTTCGGCCGAGACGTGTATGCAGTAGGCACGCACGTACGTACTAGCTAGCCATGCACGGGCGCTGCGTTCCTCCTCTTGACCGTGACGGCGAGCCCGTTCTTCATGTGGAGAATGATGGACAGCTTCGGCTCCACGACGTGGCCGGGCACGGCCTCGACGGCGAAGTTCCAGAGCACGGCCGCCGCGGCGGTCTTCATCTGCACGAACGCCATCTCCTTGCCGAGGCAGGTCCTTGGCCCCGCGTTGAAGGAGATGAACTTGTAGGACGGCTCGTACCTCAGCTTCCCGTCGGCGGTGACCCACCTCTCCGGCCTGAACTCCATGCAGTCCTTGCCCCACACGCCCTCCATCCTCGCCATGCAGTAGGAGAAGATGAGTATCTTGTCGCCGGCCTTCATCTCGTGCCCGCTCGGGAGCACGTCGTCGGCCACCGCCGCCTTGTGCTCGAAGGGCACGGACGGGTACAGCCGCAGGCACTCGCACAGCGCCGCGTGCAGGTACACCATGCCGCTCAGCTCGCTCACGTCGAACACCACCATGTCGATGTCGTCGTCGCCGGCCAGCTTCTTCTTCCGGGAAGCGATCGGCGCCAGCTCGTCCAGGATCTTCTGCTCGACGCGCGGGTTCTTGGAGAGGAGGTAGAAAAACCAGGACAGGGCCGCGCCCGTAGTGTCCCGGCCGGCGAGCAGGAGGTTCACCGTGGTGTCACGCAAGAACTCGTCGCTGTACTCGCTCGCGTCGCCGTTGCAGATGAAGGACGAGAGCATGTCGGACGAGTCGCTGACGCCCTCGTCGCGGAGCTTGTGGTCGGCCCTGCGTTTCGCGATGGTGTCCGCGGCGAATCGGTCGATGGTCCTACGAGCCGCGGCCATCTTCCTCTCCGTGCCGACTTCATACCGGTACATGAGCTTCCAGCACGCGGGCGAGATGATGTGGCGGAGGAAGAGCGTCTCGAGCACGTCGTCCATGGCGCGCGCGAAGGGCACCACGGGGAGGCCGATCTGCAGGCACCCGGGGTCGACGCCGAAGACGAGGTTGCAGGTCATGTCGAACGTCAGCCTGAGGAACACGTCGTGCAGGTCGCAGGGGGTCCCGGCCTCGGCTGCGTGCGCGAGGAAAGGCAGGATGCTCCTCTCCACCTTGTCGTGGCTGTAGCGCGCCAATAAGGCGCGGAAGCGAGGGCCGGACATGATCAGCTGTGACTTGGCGCGCTGGCGGCGCCAGGACTCGCCGTCGGCGTTGAAGATGCCGTCGCCGAAGACGTCGAAGATGTCGGCGAACTCGTCGCCCTTGGGGTAGTTGGCGAAGTTGGAGGTGAAGATGTGGCGCACGTTGGCGGGGTCGCAGGTGACGAAGAAGCGGACGCCGGTGATCCCCGCGCGCGCTTCGAAGTTGTAGCGCGTGCCGGTGAGGATGCCGGTGGCCCAGTCATGGAAGTGCGACAAGTTGGCGACCATGCCGAAAAGATGGCCCAGTATTGGCCATTCGGTCGGCTCCGCCTTGCTTATTTTCTTGGACTGGAGATGGCGGTAGTAGAAGAGGAAGAAGCAAAGGAGGGAGAGGAGCTCCACGCACCAGTAGAGGGAATCCATGGCTTGGAAGAAGATGGGAAGTCACCAGTGCAACATATGGGCTTATATGGACGCACTCTTGCATGCATGTAAAGATGAGTAAATGTATTTCATAGGTTGGTGAGGTGTCTCCCATCAGCTTACAGTATGGTGATTGGGGTCATCAGTAGGATATCTCTTTTTAAATTCTACTTTGTGGGTTTTAATATAAAATGGAATTATGTGCTCCTACATATCATATCCAATATCTGTGAGTGAGAATTGTGTGGATCACATATATGTTCTCTTTGTAAGTGGAAATGTATGGTCTATGTTTTTGTAGAAGGTCATTATCCACGCAACTGAAACTCTTTTGAGCTTACGTTGATATTTATATTTTCACCATCGATGGGGCATGAATTGACGCAGAGACTACGATGATGGAGACAAGGTGGGACAGGAATTGACGCAGAGACTACGATGGATGTGAGATAGGAAGAGTTAGGCTTCAGACTGAGGTGGTAGGGGAGGAGTGGGGGCAGTGACGATCTAAGTGTTATTTGTGGGGTCAGCTGAACCCTTAATTTTTCTTGAACATCCCTAATTTACTCATATTTGTTAAATATATGATGTCTTAGAGATGTTAAGTGCATTTGAACCAACAGCCTTTTAGCTTTTCGCTCAAGAAAACAACCTTTTAGCTTTGTAGTAACTTCTAGCGGAAGGAGAGAGAGTGCTCATAGTAGGGTGTGGTTAGGTCTCAGTCGACTGAGACTTAACCAAGTCTCAGTCAAATGATATAGCATAAGAAGAAAAAAGAAAAAACCGAAAAGAAAAAATTTGTATGAATCTCCATGCAAGATCAAAGAAATATAGTATCGACTGAGACATAACGAAGTCTCACTCGACTGAGACATAGCAAAACTGCTCATAATATTGAAAGAGACCTCATGCGGGATGGTGAGCCGAAGATGACAGTAACATGAAGAAAACAAATACTAGCCAATTAGTTATTTTCTATGTCAGGAAGGAATCGGTAGCAATTAAGAAATAAAAGGTCCAAATTATTACGTGAAAAGCAATTGTGGAAAAAATTGTCGATGCTTGACGATGAATTTCATTATATCAGAAGTGTTTACAAATGCGGGCGATTAGCGACGAGTCATCTTTTAACTAGTCATGTGCGAGTTACACGAGTCAATTATAGGCAACATCTGTTTTGACCCGAGTCTAAGCGGAGAAGAACCTATATACCTAATCAATTTAGGTACATGTAAGTCGCATGAAATTTTATTTTGGGTCAGTCGATTTTGTGTCGTTGATCTTGCTTTGTGATTCGTGTTGCTATTTTTTCTCTAATTTGTTCTCTGAGGTGTTTGGGCTGTGTTAAATCGACTGAGCACATATTTGGGTCAGTTGATTCCTTAGCGGGCCGAACACCATTACCAGGTGCGACCCAGCCTTCTCCCCTTTCTCCCTTTATTTTTTTCTCTTTTTATCCATTTTTCTTTTCTTTTTTCTTTTTCTTTGTTAGTTTGTTTATTTATTTTTCTTTTGTGGGTATTTTTGGAATTCTACGTGAGTGTAAATATATGCCCACAAATAGTCCTTCCGTTCCATAATTCTTGTCATGGTTTTAGTTCAAATTTGAACTTTGAACTAAAACCTCGACAGATATACAGAACAGAGGGAGTACTATACAATATGTGCCAAAATTGCACTATTATATGAGTAATATTTGCATATTAAAAAAAGTGCAATTTTAGTGAAAATTTGTGCACAAGTTTTTTTAATTTTATTTCTTCTTAAAAGGTAATACCAATGCTACTAATTCATTCATTCTTATAAAACTTTATTATTTAAATTTTGTTTTAGTTTTAGTTTTATTTTACATTCTTCTTTAACGATAATACAAATGCCACTAATTCATTTCTTTGCAGGGAACTTCTTTTTACAAAAATCCCACTATCATATGTTTACTCTCCCATTTTTTTTAAAGTGCAATTTCTGTGTAATTGTGTGCAACATTTTTCATTATTTATTTTAGATCGGTTTTTATTTTCTTAAAGGGTAATACCAATGCCACTAATTCATTCTTTCTTAGGAAACTTTGTTATTTTGATTTTTAAATTGTGCACAAATTATGTTTTTATTTAGTTTCTTTTTAGAGGATAATACCAATGCAACTAATTCATTCTTTGTTAGAAAAAATCATTATTTTGTTTTAGTTTTCGTTTTCGCTTCATTTTCTTTCATCTTTAAGGGTAATACCAGTGCCATTAATTCATTCCTTCTTAGGAAACTTACTTTTTCCGAAATTCCACTATTATATTCTTATTTTTACATATTATAAGAAACGCAGTTTTTGTCTAAATTCCGTGCAAATTTTATCATTATTTGTTTTATGTTTGTTTTATTTCTTTATTCTTAAAGGGTAATACAATACTAATGCCACTGATTCATTTTTCCTTAGAATACTTTATTATTTTGTTTTTGCTTTAGTTGCTATTTCATTTCCTGTCTTGTTTAATGGTAATATCAATGCCACTAATCCATCTCTTCTTAGGATTTTTTTTATTGAAATTCCACTATTATATTCTTATTCTCGCATATAGTAAAAGGCGTAATTTTTGTGTAAATCATGTGCAAATGTTGTCATCCGTTTTCATTTCTTTCTTCTTAAGGTAGTACCAATGCCACTAATTCATTCTTCGTTAGAAAACATCATTATTTAATTTTTCTTTTTGTTTCATTTTCTTTCTTCTTTAAGGGTAATATCAATGCCACTAATTCATTCCGTCTTATGAAACTTACTATTATATATTATTTTTACATATTATAAACATAGCAATTTTCTATGTAAATTGTGTGCAAATTTTGTCATTTTTTTTCATTTTCATTCCTCTTAAAGGGTAATACCAATAACACTAATTATTCTTCCTCCTTAGAAAACTTCATTATTTTGTTTTTGTTTTGTTTTTTGTTTCATTTTCTTTCTTCTTTAAGAGTAATACCAATGCCACTAATTCATTACTTCTTAGGAAACTTTTTGTTCCAAAATTCCACTATTGTATGCTCATTCTCGCTTATATTATAGAAAAGCACAATTTCTGTGTAAATTGTGTGGAAATTTTGTCCTTTTTTCATTTTGTTTCTTCTTAAAGGGTAATCCAAATGCCACCAATTCATTCTTCGTTAGAAAACTTTATTATTATTATTATTATTATTTATTTGAATGATAATATCAATGCCACTGTCTCATTCCTTCTTGGGAAACTTACTTTTTTGAAACTCCACTATTATATTCTTATTCTTGCATATTATAAAAAGTGCAATTTTTGTGTAACTTGTGTGCAAATTTTTTCATTATTTTTATTATTTTTATTTCCATTTCCTTAAAGGGTAATACTAATGCCACTAATTCATTCTTCCTTAGAAAACATCAGTATTATTTTTATTTAATTTTCATTCTTCTTAAAGGGTGATACCAATGCCACTAATTATTCGTCCTTAGAAAAATTCATTATTTTTGTTTTTGTTTCATTTTCTTTCTTTTTTAATGGTAAAACCAATGCCACTAATTAATCACTTCTTAGGAAACTTTATTTTTCTAGAAGTCCACTATTATATGCTCATTCTCGCATATTATGGAAAATCGCAATTTCTGTGTGAATTGTATGAAAATTTTGTCCTTTTTTCATTTTGTTTCTTCTTAAAGGGCAATACCAACGCCACTAATTCATTCTTTGTTAGAAAACTTCATTATTTCGTCTTTGTATTTAGTTTTTTATATTATTTCTGTTTTAATGATAATACCAATGCCTCTAATTCATTCCTTCTTGGGAAACTTATCTGTTTCGAAACTCCACTATTATATTCTTATTCCTGCGTATTATAAAAAAAGGCGCAACTTCTGTGTAAATCGTGTGCAAATTTTGTCATTATTCATTCTATTTTTATTTTCTTAAAGGGTAATACAAATGCCACTAATTCATTCTTCCTTAGAAACCTTCATTATTTTGATTTTTAGAAGTGGAGATGTCATGGATCAAATACCAATGCCACTAATTTATTCATTGTTAGAAAACTTCTATTTTGCAAATATGAATCCAGTTTTATATGTTTATTCTTGCATATTACAAAAAGTGCAATTTGTGTGATTTTTTATTTACCCACAAAGTAGCATCCTCCGGCGGGAAACATGGTCTGATTTACAATGGGCGACTGCGAAACGCGACGGCGACATTAATTAGCGATATTTCTTGTGGAAAAGCGGATGCAGCAATGCCAGCGACAGAAGAGGCAACTGTACGAACGACCGCGTCATTGACTGGATTGCGTGCGGAAGGAAGAGGTCGGGCTGAAACTTTTCTCGCACGCGAGCGTTTGGTGGATGGCACACACTCCAAACCAGTTCCCATAGTTTTTAAATATGGAGGCTCGCAGGTTGGATATGAAGTGCCCTCCATAAATTATGGTGACTCGGGTCATATGATGTTTTCTGCTGGAGTGCGTTTTTGGGTCAAAATCGCCATATCGCCGGTTATTATGCCGACTCTATTAGAGTTGCTCTGAGGATTAAGCTAACAAAGAGAACACATTCTCTCTAAGTTTTCGAAGCATGATGATTACATCCAGCACAACATGAGCATTAGATATTACAAGCCAGCAAACCAAAGTGCAGACCCAGCCAAAGAATCACCTCAACTTCTGAGGAGATCATCATCAGGAGAGGTCGGCAACAAAAGGCACCAAGATTCAATTCTCATCACATAATCCTATCCATGGCCCTTTGTGTAGACATCTTGAATCACCTCCTTGATCAGCTGCATCCCTTCCTTAGTACTTTCGCGTCCAGGACTTTTCTGCAAGATATGTGACATAGTTTGAAAATACAGTCGGGGGATCATCCAAAAAAATTGGTTAGAACAAGCATAATTTTTTATCTTCGAAATAATCCAACATACAGTTACTCCTCCGCATGCACTATTTTTTGTGGTTCTTCGGGAAGGATCTCAGTCATCCTCCACCATGACTTCAACCTTGTCAGTGGTCTGGAGATATTGAAAGCACACTGGGTTACCTGCCAAACTAATTTAGCAAGAGCTCACCCAAACATTAGGTGTGTAATGTTTTCTTTTTGCAAGCATAAGTGACACCGATCATTTCCAACCCTTCCTATCTTGATCAGATTATCCTTGGTCAAAATGCTATTTCTAAGCATGAGCCAAAGGATTTTTTTTTTTTTTATCTTTAGAGGGATTCGCAACTTCCAGATGAGTCTTGTGTAAGAATTCCATGTAAAACTAACATCTCATGTACGTATTCCATGATATATGATGAAGTTATCAGATCACACACTTGGCAACAACGTACTTGCCCTTTATTGATGAGTCCAAGAATCCCGATTGTTGGTTACCCATATTCAAGCTTCCTATTTCATTTCGATTCTGAGCATTTTTTACTTTCTCTGGTGACGAGGGCTTTCAAATGAGATCCATTTTGAATACGTTTTGACGAGTTTTTGAAACTTTGTTAAGTTTCAACTTCTGAAACTTGGTACAAGCGACCGACAAAATCATATGTTTCAGAACCTACGCCACACAAAAATGTTTCAACTTCTGAAAATTGGTACGAGCGACCAACAAAATCGTAATTTTTCGAACCCGCGACCAAAAAAATCATAAGTTTCAGAAACTAAAACTTAAAACTTGGTGTGCCTTTGTGCGGGATCCAACGACTTTGCGGATTGCGAGGCAATCGGGCGATCGATACGGCTGGGCATGTGAGTGCCCCTGCAAATTTCTGACCCTTCCGTACTGCAAATACATCGGTTTACTCATTTAAAAAAATAGTTCATTAGTTTATTTGGATCGTCACATCTAGTTATTGTTTTTAAGAAATCCTCCCTCTGGTCCTTTTTACTCCGCATATAAGATTTGCCTGAAGTCAAACTTCGTAAAGTTTGACCATATTTATATGGAAAAATATCAACATCTATAATACTAAAGTTATATAATATGAAAATTAAATTCATGATGCATCTAATGATATTTATTTTGTATTGTGAATGTTGATATTTTTTCTAGGGAAAATCCTACACCCTTTTTAGTGAAATTGCCAAGCTTTATAGATCAAAGTTCACAAAGAGAGGGATACACATCGGATCATGGGCTTGGCCTAGCCAAACATGACCCCTCCGATATAGAGAATGTGAAAACATGACTAAACTGTGGCCCTCTACATTAGAAGCACGCCCTTCAAACCATAAACTACAATTGAACTCTGATGACCTTGCCTTAATCTCGCTTATTATTAACCCATATCGACCAGCATTACCCTTTGTAATACTCCCTTTGTGTCATAGTGTCAAAAAACGTCTTATATTAAGTTACATAGGGAGTATCATCCACTACCTACTTTGAGTCTGATCCGCAAATCCTTTAGATAAACCTCTTAAGAAGTTGGAGGGCCTAGTATACGACGATTTCCCTTTTGCTAGGCCCAGCACTAATAAAACTACTTTTTACGAACAATTTGGACTTGAGTAGGTTGAAAAAAGACACACTCCTTGGCAAGGACGACCCTCGAGTAGTTTACATAGCAGACCATAATGCTTCACGGCAAGCTATAGCTTCGAGGGTGGTTGTATGCAATACGCCATGAACCACTAGTGCCAAAGAACCAAGATATTTTCCGGAATCATCTCGACATACCGCTACGACAGATCCACCAATTCCGGACCTAGCCACCCATGCGTATCTGCATGAATTTTTGTGTACCCAGCAGTGTGCGTCTTCCGTCTCGCGCTAACTTTCCTATTTATGGACTGTTTCTCTGATTTTTTCTGCCCAACTTCCCCAAGTTTTGAGAAGAACCGGTTAATAGAAAGATGGATAGAGGGCTCTCGAAGATGCCCTCATGGATAGCTTTCCTTCTCGCTGGCCACGTCGCCCAAAGTGTGATCGAAAGCTTGACAAGGATCCCTACAACCTTTTTTATAGACAAAGGATATTTCCACAACTAAGAATTACAATAAAATCTTTCAAGGACATCTCTTTGAAGAAAAAAAAGGGAGTCGGTAACCCGATTATCTCCGTGGTGGGCCAATCGGACGGCCCGTTATCGGCCAGCTACGCGAAGAAAAAAGGACGGGAACAGAGCACGCAAATGGGGAAGGAGCAACAAAGGAAAAACAAAGAGGCATTCAAGCCCAATCTTCCATTCCAGCAGGACCTACGTCGGACGGACAATAAACTAGTCCACAGTATGGCTAGCCTCCTACAAGATTTAATTAGGAGAGACATGCAACTCGTGGCCTAATTCCGGTGCACGCAAGCGAGCGAGCCCACGCACGCACACTGCTGATGCACAGTGCACGCGGACCTCAGGCCACCCGCGCTACGGACATGCCGGTACGTCCCCTCCACCAGTGGCGGCCCTCCCGCACCACCACCACCACCTAGCTAAATAATGAGATGAGAACCATCGCCAGGTCGCGAGCTTGGCCACGCGCGCTCGCCGACGCCGACGCCGCGCTAGCTTGTTTGTGCTTGCGTGGGGGCGGACGTGGACCGACAGCGACGCCGGACCGCACGTACCACGCGCGCGCACGGCGATCGGCCGATGGAAACCAGAGGCGACAAGGCGCGGTGACCTGTGGCTGGCGACCCACGCAGCCTAATAAGTCCTGACCCTCCGCTAGCACCCAACCCGACGCCTTGGCCCGACGCGCGCGTTCCGTCGCCGGTGCCGGTGCCGGTGCACGCGCGCGCGCGTGCATGAATGCCACGACGATTCACCCCGCAGCCTCGCTGGGAGCCCGGGCCAGCCATCCAGCGTCGACTCGTTTTCCTTGTTTTTCACTCGGCGGAGCGGTGGATCACGCGCGCGCCTGGCGACATGCGGGGGCCGGGCGCTGTGGTGGGTTGTACGCCGAGGGCCCGAGGCGGGACATGTCTTCCCACTACAGTCCTTTTTTTTTTTGGAGGGCAAAGCAGTTGCTTTATAACTCAACGGTGTTCGGGTAAATCACCCTGAACACAATCAGCCACAGGGGCTGGTACATCAGACTCCCATTCTACAATCTTATTTGGTTCACATGCCCGACCAAACTTAGCAAGCTCGTGAGCGGCTGAGTTGGCAGTACGCCTACAAACAGAAATTACATATTTGGAGAACCATAACTTAAGCTGATACTTAGTGTCCTCTATGACTGCTGCGTACGCCGACGAGTCTACCTTGTGCACATCCAGGGCTTCCATTAGGAGCTGGGAATCAGTCTCAAAGGTGGCCCGAACCACGCCCATGTCCGCCGCCATCGCAACAGCCTGAGACATGGCGACTGCTTCCGCAGCAAAGGCATCGCTGATGTTGTCCTGTCGGCCAGCTCGTGCACACACCAGTTCTCCCTGATACGTTCGTACAACTACGCCCCAGCCTGCAAAATTTTCTCCGGGCAGGAATGAGCCATCGACATTAAACTTCAGCATCTCTTCGGCTGGTGGTCTCCAGCGAGCTTCATTCACCTTTTTGGGACCTGCAGTGTATATTTCCAAATATTCAAGCACATTGGCCCGCGTGCGCCTCGCAATGTCCCCGGGGTCGATAGGCAGTTCACCCTCTCGAAGCTTATTACGGTTGCTCCACCAGTGCCACCAAAAGGTCAACACCCAGCCTCTTATTTATATCCAGCCCCCACAAATAGTCCAACATCTCATGCACTGATGTTATAGCCTCCAGATCTCTCCTTTCCTTCTCCATAGCCAGCTCTCGCCATACGACCTTGACAGACTTGCATTTGATAAACAGGTGGGCACCATCCTCCGCTCCTCTGCCATAGAAGAGGCACTTCGTGTCCTCAATCGGAATACTCCTTCTCTCCACATTTGTTCTGAAAGCAAGGGATTCGTGTTTGAGCCTCCATGCAAACATTTGTATATTCCGTGGACATGGTAATTTCCAGAGTCTCTTCCAGGACTCGTCATCCTCCTTGTCCAGACAACCAGCAACATCCGCACTACTACCCTGACCTCCATCCTTCTTCTGATCTTGTAACTGCACATGGAGTTTGTATGCACTCTTCACAGTATGAACTCCTTTGCTGTCAAACTGCCACGCAATAAAGTCTTGCACCCCTTCTCTCAAAGGGATTTGCAGGATGTGCCTGGCATCATCCACCCAGAATGTGTCACGCACCAGCCTTTCATCCCACCTCCCAGATGGGGGATCAATGAGGTCACTCACCCACTCCAGCAGGTTGCCGCCTCTTGGAGTAATAACCCTACGCGACCACGGTCGCGGTATCCACGGATCAGACCATATTTTGACTCCAGTTCCATCCCCGATTCTCCACACGTATCCGTCCTGGATGAGTTTTTGCCCTTGAAGGAGGCTGCGCCATGCATACGAAATTCCATCTCTTGGCTCCGCTAGGAGAACGTCACCGTGGGGGAAGTACCGGGCTAGCAAAATTCTTGCACACAGCATCTCGGGGTTTTGGATGAGTCTCCAAACCTGTCTTGACAACATTGCGATGTTGAAGCTGTGCATATCACGGAAGCCAAGTCATCCTTTGGCCTTAGGCATTGTGAGTTTTTTCCAACTAATCCAGTGTGTTGTATTCTCTTTATCTTGCTGGCTCCACCAGTAAGTGCCAATAAGAGAGCTGATCTCATTGCAAAACGACTTAGTCAAGTCGAAGCAAGACATAGCAAAGGTGGGAATTGCCTGTGCGACCGCCTTCACCAGTGTTTCTTTTCCAACCTTTGCTATAAGTTTCTCTTTCCATCCATATATCCTGCCAGCGATGCCCCCCTTCACATAAGCGAATGCCTTCCTCCTTGACTTCCCGACATGCACCGGAAGCCCAAGGTATTTGTCATTCCAAGACTCGCTTTGAATGTGTAGTGCATCCTTCACTGAATTCCTGCTCTCCACTGCTGTATTCGGGCTGAACATGATGGCCGACTTCTCAAGATTGATGCACTGCCCAGAACAGTTTTCATATAAGTCCAGGACCTCTCGTAGCGCTGTAGCTTCCACTTGATTCGCTTTGAGCAGCAACACCGAGTCGTCAGCAAACAATAGATGGGACACAACCGGCGCTGCTTGATAGATTTTTATTCCGGTTATCGTCCCTGTCCTCTCTGCATCGTGTAATAGTGTGGACAATCCTTCAGCACAAATAACAAACAAGTACGGCGATAGTGGATCGCCCTGACGAAGCCCCCTTGATGGACAGAACTGTTGTGTTAGAACTCCATTCACCTTGATTTGATACCGGACAGAGGTAACACATTTCATGATGAGGTTCACCCAATGATTCCTGAAGCCCAGCTTGGTTAACATGGCCCTCAAAAATTCCCATTCGACTCGGTCATAGGCCTTACTCATGTCCGCTGTGGTGGGTTGTACGCCGAGGGCCTGAGGCGGGACATGTCTTCCCACTACAGTCCTTTTTGGAGAGGTAGTAAAAGTTGCAGTAGTTCGGAACGTGCTTTTCGTCTTTCCGGACGGTCCCGGCCGGCGCGAGCCATGTGTGCAGCTAATCAACGTAGTACTGATCGAAAACGAGGGCCGCTAGCTGCACGGGGAGTCCATGTCTGCCTCCAAAAGGAGCGGTGCTGTGGCTTTCTAAAACGATAGCACGCCTGCAGTGTAGGACGATAGTCCCCGTCCGTAGTACTGTACCAGAGAATATGTATCAGCGGCTTTCATTCATTATTTAGATGTGGATTCCGTTTGAAACAATTCAAGAACGTGTAGTGATGACTTGAAGAAATTTAACGCCGCTGCTGAGGTGACTTACGGTGAGATCACCTTTTTTTTTTTTTTTTTTGCGGATGAGATTACGGTTTTTTGGTACTATGTGTGGCTGGATGGCACTCCCCTTGCCTCTATTGCGGCAGATATTGTTGAGTTCGTCCTGAAAAAAAATAGATCTAGATGGACGGTCGCTTCTGCTCTGGATAGAGATTGTTGGTCAACCTAATTAAGGGTAGTGTATTTGAATGGTTTAAGGTTGGGGCTAGGTGTTCTGAATCTTGTTTGAGTAGCTTGGCGTAATGCCCATGGTGTGTTGTATAAGACTCTATACCTTTTGGCTTCTCTTTCTTCTATAATGATCACATGCAGTTCTCATGCATGGTTCGAAAACAAGTATAGAAATTATGTGTCTCACGCTAGCAATTATTTCACAGTCGACTTACAAATAGTCACATGCAATGGAGACCTTGCCATTACTTTGTACCTGCATGACTCTTAATGATTTAGCCTAATGGTTTTTAACATTCTACCCGTTGGGGCCCGGGGAGAAAATGCTAGGAGGAAAAATTGCGGCGTGGCATGCCATTTGTATCTGACGGCCGAGACCTACATGATAGATCACTAAATGGGGTAAAAATTAACAAACCTTTGCTAAATGGGAGTAGAAACTAGTAAAAGTCTCGCTAAATAGAGTAATTCATATGGAAAATTGCCAAATGGGGTAATTTGTTTAAAAGATATTAAAGTAAGGGGTACATAAATTCACTATTTAATGTTAGGAAAATTAGATTTATATTTCTGCGCTTTTAATGTTTGTAGGATTTGGGGATTTGTCAGTCATGTCGCCTTAATTCCCATCTAACCTAAAAAATTTATGGCCTTGCTTTTGAGGAGATTAGTGTGAAAATGAGGAGTGCACATTCGGAACACAAAATAAACCCGCTTTGCTTAATTTTTGGCATGTTCATTCCGAAATAAACCCGCTTTTGTAGTTTGTGATACATTTTATTTAATTCGGAACACAATGTTTTTGCATCACTTCAATTCATGTGATCACTCATCTCTATGAACCCGCGATAGACCGTACCAACGGATTCTGAGACTGGCGATGTCACCACACACGTCTTGTAGTCGACAGGGACATGGCTGAAAAGTTTAGAATAAATTTAAGAAAATGCATCTGTGTCGAGTCTAGTACTACTCGGGTGGGCTCGTTTTACCACAACAAGACTAAGCGGCTACATGTGTATTTTTTAAAATTATCTTTACATCTGAAAAATGTTTTTGAATTATCTTTACATCTGAAAAATAGATTGTTCATCGCGAGGACGTGGCTCCGTGTGTACATGTGAATTGCCCTTTCTGATCTACTTCATTTTCTATCTTCTAGATGAGGTACGTATAATTTTCAGCAGAATTTAGCTCACCATTGTTGTCTTCGTTTCCCTTGATTTATGTCGGGTGGACTGATTCTACCACAAGGAGACTACTCCCCTCCGTCTGGAAAAGATTGTCCCCAGCGTAGTGTATTGCCAATTTTGCAAAAATGCCCTCGTAGCTTTAAATCTGTTACAAACAGGTGTCCGTCTCCTTCCTTCTTCCTCCGCCTGTCGCCCGCGCGCGTCGCCAGGGCCAGTCGTCGCCCAGGACCTGCGCCGGCGCCGCCCAGGGCTTGCTCTTCCGCCACCCAGGACCTGCGGCGCCCAATTGATTGCTCCGCCGCCGCCCAGGATCTGCGCCACCCAATTGCTTGCTCCGCCGTCGCCCAGAATGTGCGCCGCCGCCGCCGATATCCCCTCCCGCCACCCAGGACCTGCGCCGCCGCCGCCTAGGACCTGCGCGCGCATGGGTCTCGAGCGCTTGGACCTCGAGCTCCCTCAAGATCGTCCTGGACCTCAAGCTCTCTCGCGGGCCTGGAACTCAAGCTCGAGCTCCTTCTGCTGCTCCTCCCCTGCTCGTGTTGCCTCACGGAGCTCCCCTGCTCATGTGCTGTCGCCGGAGGTCCCCTGCTCGTGCTGCTGCCGGTGAGAAGAAGTACAGGGCTCCTTGCTTTTTCATCTCCAGTACCAGACCTGTACCTTGCTCCCAGTATCTCCTCTACAAGCACTCCGAGAAGAAGTACAGGGCTCGGCCCTGTACCTTGCTCAAGCTCCTACTTGTGCTGCTGCCGGTGAGAAAATGTGTTCCCGAAGCTCCAATTTCAAACATAATTTCTTTACATTGCACCGTGTACCTTGCTTGCTCTGTAATTTGAAACATAATTGATCATGTCCTCTGAAGAAATGTTACAAAAAAAAAGTTCAGTTAACTGTTATGGTCTAAAATGGGAGAAGGAAAACATCTCTGAAATCATTCATGGTCTGTAGCATTTTCACCAGTTATAAGTGTTCTGTCAATTTTTGTGATGTTCACTATGACACGGAGTGTTAAGTACTGTCAATTTTGTTTCTGTAATTCCCATAAGAAAATTACAGTGGACTATTGTCAATTTTTGTAATAATTTTTGGTTAGTGCTTACTGTACAACAGAGTAAAAAGGGCCATAGTCCCCATTGAAGCCTCCTCTGCTTATTCCTTGACAACAACTGCCATTGGAGTACATGCATTTGCCACCAGAAAGAAAAAAGGTTGAAAGAATAAAGCAAAGTAAAGCAGCCAGCCAGGTGAAACTTCAAACTTATCTTTTGCACATTTCTGCTTCTGAATATTATCTGAAGTTTTAGTGGAATAGCAAAGAGTACATTGTGTTAAAACCATAGGACCGACTAGGCTAGGGATTCGGAGTAGATCGGTGTATCTGTTCACTGTCTATGCATTGGAGAGGGGAGTCACAGAGAGATGAGAAAAGGAGGGGTGACTACTGTCGTTGGAGTTGGCCTTCGCTGGTTCGTCGATGGAGGCTGGGCACTGCCAGCGACGGTTGGAGAAGAAGACGCAGAGCAGTGGCGTTCCGCACTGGGACGGCGGCGGTGGCTGGTGGAGCTTCCCGTAGCTCACAGCCCGCCCTCTAGACCGGACTAGGGTTTGGAGGTGGGGAGTCTGGCGGCAGCAGTCGAACCTCATGTCTTGAGCTGTGATCCCCACCTCCTCTTTATAGGGCTGCGCGACGAGGGCCCACCAGCCGAGTCTTGGGCTGGGCGTCCCCGATCAGGACGTGAGAAAGGGTTCGGCCCAGTCGTTGGACTGGACCAAATGGAGATCAATCCTAACATTCCCCCCCTTGATCTCATCATATACTTTTAACTTTATACCTTTTACTTCTTTTCTTATTCCAATACAGATTGGTGCATAGAACTGCTTCATCGTCACGGTCAATCGCCGATGGACTTAACAGCTACAATACACGTCTCTGTTTTGAAACAGATTCTTTAACATTGGGCCCTTTATTGTCCGGAAGTCATAGGCTATACCATAAACCCATGTCGACTGTGTGTTCTCTGAACGCACTGGGCGGTAAGCCTTTGGTAAGCGGATCCGCAAGCACTTGCTTGTTACTTATATGTTCAATACTTTTAATATGATTCCGGACTTTCTCCTTTTCAACGTATAACTTAATGTCAATGTGTTTGGCAGCACACTTGAACCGTTGTCATAGGAGTAAAATGCTTAAATGGTTATTGCCGTTATCAATCATTATGAACTCCGGGTACTGGTTTTCTGAACCATTTGCCTGTCCCTTAGCCTCATATCATGCTATACCATGTCTTTGCATCACATTGATGATAACTGCTTGTTTGGAGCTTTTCCACACAAAAACTCCAAGTGTGAATGTTAGCGACAATTGTGGATTTCGCTGCACATTTCACAAGGTTCTTTCTTTGTACTCACAACCTTTTGAGAGCACTTGTTCTTTCTTAACTAAGCATGAGGCCTGTATTCGTAACTCCAGTCCAGTGGTCTATATCTGGACTGGACATTGCCAAAACAACCCGGATACGTGAACTACGTTAGGGTAAAATCATACTTTTGCATTCATTAAACTTCCAACAGCTGAAGCATATGGTACCATATTCATTTGATCTACTTCATATTGATTCTTGGAACATTAAAGTTCCCAAATCCGTTACCCTTGAATATAGGGACAGGGGTAGATTTTCTCGCATGCATACTTTATTACTTTAGAAACTTTTATTAGCATGCCTATGCAATAGTCCCAATACCCCTTTTCTTCTATCTCGGTGAATTTCAATTCTTATAACAAGAGATATTTCACCAAGATCATTCTTATTGAATTTAAGGACAAGAACTTTCCTTTTCCAACAGTAGACTAGCTTCACTACTGGCAAGCAAGATATCATCCACATATAGGATTTAGGAAAATGAATTTCCCATTCCTAACTTTATATAACGCTATTGTCCTTCTCGTTCTCTTTAAACCCAAACTTTATATTTGACCCTTCAAACTTTAAATTCTATTTTCTAGAGACTCGCTCTAATCCATAAAAGATTTCTGCAGGTGGCATCCCTTGCGTTGTTTTCTTTCCACGACAAAAACTTTTGGGTTGTGCCATGTAAACTTTTCACACAAAACCCCGTCAAGGAATGCCATCTTTTCATCTATCCGATGTAACTCTGTAATGTGCCATTTATGCCATCATGATTCTAAAGAATCCTTGTATGCTCATTGTAATCTATTCCTTCTCTTTGTTTAAATCCTTTCGCCACAAATAGCGCTTTATATCTTTCTATATTCCCTTTGGAGTCACATTTGATTTTGTAGACCCATAACAGCCTACTGTTTTGGCTCCATTAGGAATTTCTTCTAAATCCCAAACATCATTGGTATTCATCAAATTCATTTCATCTTACTTAGCTTCTTGCTATTTAGACAAGTAAACGCCTGTCATGGCTTCTTCAAATGAGGTGGGATCACCCTCCATTTGAATTTCAGTACCATAGACTTCATGGTCATCAGAAAAACTGATATTCTTATTCTTTGAGACCTTCAGGGTCCTCAGTTACTGGCACTTCTTTCATATGGGACTGTTGTTGCTCTTTCATTGCGAAGAGGCAGTTGGTTCTATAGTCTCTTGTATTACAAGATACTTACTTGCATATTAATCTTCTTGAAGAGCTAATAACAGGTGTTGTATAAGTCATACAACATCAACATTGTATTTTAAAACTTGAGTCATTGCATACCATGCTCCCCCAGATTGCTCCAACTTTTAAAGATAGTGTATCTTCAAACTTTCTCATTTGGGTTTATTCTGTTAAAACCTATCTCATATGACGCTTTAAGCACCGCCTTGATGTCATTGAGACTCATCCGGTATAAATACCAGTTGATTATGCTATCATTTAGCTATTTCACTGCTTAGGGGTATAGTTATTATGACCGTCGTACTCCCTCAACGATCATATTCATCTTTTTAGATCACTTTTGTCTTCAATGCATAGTATGCATCGCATTAGCTGAAGTATAGGGGAGTATCTTTCTTAATTGTCTTTGTTAATTTATCTCATATTTCTCCCCCTCGAAATGTGGTATGAACTTTTCTACCACAATTTCGAAAACTATTCAGAACTCTTGTGAATGAGGAAACTTTAATTACTTGCTTCATCCACATGATTATATCATGCAGAACAAAATTATTTCTCAATTCGTATGGGAGTACTCTTTCCTCATTTCACTTCAAGAACTCAAGAGAGTCCTTTATCATTAGTATTTCTGCAAGTCACGCTCGCATGTCACTCTTATCCTTAGGTTCGTCTGTAACTTTCTATTCTCCTTAAACTCATTGAGTGCTTAATGACTATGACACAATAGAAGTTCACGATCAACACTAGAATAGCATAAGAGCTACCCAAACTTTTCTCCCTATGCGGGATGCACTAAAAGCACATGAGTCATCACAACCTTCTTCCGCCATGCAGGATAAGCACTATGCCAACTTTACCCCGCCATGCGGATATTATCTGTAAACTTCTCCCGCCATGAGGGTATATTCTCAAAACTTTTCCGCCATGCGGAATAATTCCCTCGAAGGGACATAAATGCCATGATCGGCTCATATTCAATCATCAAATTTAGAAATAAATCCGAATACTCTGTAACACACATGCTTAATCCAACGTTGGTCAAATTAAACATGAATGTGACTTGTTACAACTCTTATCATAATGACTGAAACTAAAAATAAATTCGTCTTCATAGAGAGTACATAGAAGACATTTCTTAAACAAGACTCTCAATGATCTATTTCTTTTCTTGGATCAATATCCCAGAATTCTTTTCTTTTGAAGCCATTCTTTAAGAGAACACAGTCCCTCATGCAATGGTCTTCTTTCTTTATCATCTTCTGAGTCACAAGTACCCAGCACTTTTTCTTACTGCCTTCAAAAATGAAAGCATGAAGATCTCTGTTTAAAAAAATATATTCAACAATAATCATCAATAATGCTCATTAAACTTTGAAAACTTTATGTTCTATTCTATATCACCATTGGGCAGAAATAGAATAAAATATCATTCTTCTACATTAATTCCACATCACCGTTGGGCAGAAATGGAATTAACGTATAGAAACTCAATAATCTTGAAAATACAGGACTGCTCCTCAAAATTAAATTCTCCTGTTGGTTCGAATTTAATTAGAAGACAATCAACTTCTTTGCAGCGGAAACATGAAAATACATTTCTCTAGTTTAAGAGCATTCCTTGATCATTATCTATTCTCTGAAAAATTGGTCACTTTGATGCAGAATTTATCAGAGATTTAAACTTTAAACATAAAATTCATAGAATTATAATATTGTTATCATCAACGTTGGTCAGAAAATAACAATACCATAATTTAACTTTAAACTTAAACTCATAAATAAACTTATAATTTATCTTAACTACAAACCGACTATTCCTCCAACTAAAATTTTCCCGTTGGTTCCAATTTTAACTGGAGAGTAAACTTTTCATCATTTACTGAATAACTATAACTGCTCTTCAAATTAAATTCTCCCGTTGGTTCGAATTTAATGAGAAGACAATAAACATTAACTTTGCATAATCAAATTAATAATCAAATTCATAAGCTTGACTATTCATCTGGACCAGCAGTAACATTCCGCTGTTCGCCCACTTCTCTTGGCCCGAGGCCCATTCGCGCAGCGCATTGGCCGGCCCAGCGACACGGGCAAGCACCGCGCGTGCGCACTCCCCCGCGCCCAGGCCGCAACATGGGCCTGGGCCGGGAAACCTTCTTTCCGCGTGGGCTCAAAGTGGCCCGGCCGTTCTGAGCCGTTCGTCTCGATCGGACGGTCGTCCGTCGTTCTCGCGAGAGCAAAACCGGCAGAGCCGCCCTCTCCCCCGAACCCTAGTCTCATTTTTCCTTGTGCCTTTCTTTCTCTCGGCATACGCAGCAACGGCGGCGGCCGCGGTGACCGCCGGCGCCGGTGAGGGGATGCCACCGCCGGAGCTTGTCCCGGCCGGCCCTCCCTCCCCTTTCCTTTCTCTCTAACAGCTCCACAACGAGCAGCCGGCCGAGCCGACGCCGGAGGGCAGCACGAGGATGGCCGGAGGAAGGTTGCGGCACCGCCGCGAGCTCCTTCGCCAGCGCGGGTGCTCCCCGTAGGGTGAGTGCACCGCCGTCGAATGGCATCGCGTCGGTGCCCTTGGCCCGAGTCTGAGGAGACGACCATACCGGTGGCGAGGTCTCCCTTCCCCCACCTTTCCTCTTCTCTTCTCCATCCTCTTTTTCTGTAGCTGAGAGAGAGCGAGGAAGAGGGCTCCTTCCTCTGCACCGTGTACCAGAAGCTCCAATTTTCAAACATAATTTCTTTACATTGCACCGTGTACCTTGCTTGCTCTGTAATTTGAAACATAATTGATCATGTCCTCTGAAGAAATGTTACAAAAAAAAAGTTCAGTTAACTGTTATGGTCTAAAATGGGAGAAGGAAAACATCTCTGAAATCATTCATGGTCTGTAGCATTTTCACCAGTTATAAGTGTTCTGTCAATTTTTGTGATGTTCACTATGACACGGAGTGTTAAGTACTGTCAATTTTGTTTCTGTAATTCCCATAAGAACATTACAGTGGACTATTGTCAATTTTTGTAATAATTTTTGGTTAGTGCTTACTGTACAACAGAGTAAAAAGGGCCATAGTCCCCATTGAAGCCTCCTCTGCTTATTCCTTGACAACAACTGCCATTGGAGTACATGCATTTGCCACCAGAAAGAAAAAAGGTTGAAAGAATAAAGCAAAGTAAAGCAGCCAGCCAGGTGAAACTTCAAACTTATCTTTTGCACATTTCTGCTTCTGAATATTATCTGAAGTTTTAGTGGAATAGCAAAGAGTACATTGTGTTAAAACCATAGGACCGACTAGGCTAGGGATTCGGAGTAGATCGGTGTATCTGTTCACTGTCTATGCATTGGAGAGGGGAGTCACAGAGAGATGAGAAAAGGAGGGGTGACTACTGTCGTTGGAGTTGGCCTTCGCTGGTTCGTCGATGGAGGCTGGGCACTGCCAGCGACGGTTGGAGAAGAGGACGCAGAGCAGTGGCGTTCCGCACTGGGACGGCGGCGGTGGCTGGTGGAGCTTCCCGTAGCTCACAGCCCGCCCTCTAGACCGGACTAGGGTTTGGAGGTGGGGAGTCTGGCGGCAGCAGTCGAACCTCATGTCTTGAGCTGTGATCCCCACCTCCTCTTTATAGGGCTGCGCGACGGGGGCCCACCAGCCGAGTCTTGGGCTGGGCGTCCCTGATCAGGACGTGAGAAAGGGTTCGGCCCAGTCGTTGGACTGGACCAGATGGAGATCAATCCTAACACATTGGATAATCTGATGTTAACATTGCACTGCAAAGAGGAACCAGTACAGTTTTAGTGGTACAACACTGAATTTTTGCTTCTGAATGTTGACAGTACAATATATTCTGAAGTTTAATTTCTGCTACTGAATATTGACAGTACACCAGTATTCAATTTATATAAACAACAATATATTCTCTGAAGTCTTAGTTGCTTTCTTCAGTCAATTTTACCCGATGCAGTCAAAATTTTCAGTTTTGAGAAGTCTTGCGATAATTCAAGCAAATTAATTGTCAAGATTGATGGCATTGCTTACCATCTCTCTCAGGAGCACATTGTCTTCTGCTTCCTTTGCAGTTTCTTCAGATATACCCACCGGCATTGACGAACAGGACGCATTCATCTTCATGAGAGTAGGCACTGAAAATGGCCTTATGTCAAATTTTGGAGTAGTACTGTTTGTCAGTCAAGGAATTTGTTTTGTTCAGTCAAGGAATTTGTTCAGTCAAAATAACAGAAGATCAATATGGAGTAATTTGAAACTGAAATTGAACTGCAGTTATGACAACAGGAGATCAACAACAGTAGAAATAGCAACTGTCTCCAGCAGGAGATTATTTGAATTATTTGGATTTTATTTTGATGTCATGTGAAAAAATTGTCAAATGAAACAGTGTAAACTTTATTTTGAATCAACAAAAGAGGCAACTGTCTCCAGCTACATTTCCTGCCTTGACCCAAACATCCACTGTCTCAAGATTTTTTCCATCAAATGAATAGTGAAAATGACCAAAAGTTCAAGATTTTCTTGAGATTATTTCCATCAAATTTGCTTCAGGAGTAATTTGACACAGCAACTTACATGGGCTGTAGTCATGTCCAAATTTACATCAAAGTACATATTCAGAGTTAAACTGAATTTAATACATTCAGTCAAGCTTAACTAAATTTATTGAGCACACATTCAGTAAGAAGATGAAGATCTTGAATTTATAACAGTACTCTAGCTTTGTTATGTCTAGTAATACTAGCTACAGTACAAGCTACAGTCAAACAATGTTTCTGTAAAAAAATTGACAGAAATTTCAGAGGAAGCTTAAGTTAGCAGATGAGTAAATGTTGATGTTGATTGGGATAATCAGAGTTATGACCAAGTTGCAAACATCAAACATCACATTTGGTACTGCAGGCACAAAACTGAACTAGCATCTTCCTGTTCATCATTGAAGCTTAAGTTAGCAAACGATTAAGTTAGCACGAATGACTGACCATCACATTGCAGCGAGCAATAACAATTAAATCACTGAACTAGCATCAAAACTTACTAGTCCTGCAGGCACAAAAGAGGAAGGGGAATGCTAAAAAAAGCAGCTTGTTGAGATGGTTGGTGTTCAGGAATTTCCAGAGAGGTTCAATGCAATTCTTTGCAAACTGAATTTCAACATTCTTCTCCCCGTGAAGCACAAAGATCACATCAAGCATAAGCACAGCGGCGCAAGATCAAGCGATTGGGACGCGACATGGGGCTGAAAGGGGCAAAGGGCCTGACCTTATCGTCAAGGACGAACCGCACGCGCGCCACGGCCTTGCTCTGCCGCCGCATCCGGTACAGCCGGCGGCCCAGCACGGCGATCCCGAGCAGCGCGACGGCGACGGGCACCGACCACGCGCTCCTCGCCGCGCGCGCCGCCCACAGCCGCAGCACCTCCACGGGCAGCCTCCACCACCGCGCCGCCGCCGCGGCCCCTCCCTTCGCACCGCACATGGTGACCTTGACGGCGTCCGCGAGGTCGTTGACGCACCGCAGCATGGCGGCGTGCGCGGCGACGCCGAAGGTGACCTCCTTCGCCGCATACTCGCGCGTCCACTGCTGCTGCTCGCCCCCGCCACCGCCGCGGGCGAGCTGCCGCCGCAGCGCCGAGGAGGAGGACCTGGAAATGGCCGCCGCCGAGCAGGTCGAAGAAAAATCGAGCCTTCTCCTCGCCGTGGATCACCATGGGGAACGAGGAGGGGAACAAGGAGAGGGAAGCTGCGGGGGAGGCGTGGGGTGGGGGGCGTGGGGCAGGAGAGCTCCGGCGACGCGGGGAGCTGCGGAAGAGCCGAGCTGCGGAGGCGCGGGGGAGCGCGACAGAGGCGCGGGGGAGACGACGGGGAGCTGCGGGTTTGTCGGGAATTCGCTGGGGGGGTTTTCAAAAAAAGACCACGGGCACAAGCTTTACCAGACGGAGGGAGTAGATTTGAGACCGACAACAAAGTGAGCAAGGACATACTCCTTGAGTCATTATAAGTACTACTCCCTCCATCCCATAATATAAATACGTTTTTCAAGCTATAATAGGGACAGAGGAGTAGTCGACACTAGATCGATTTGAGATCAACAGCAGAGTGAGTACGACTTGTTACTGGCCAAGTGGGCAACACGATACATTCAACAGTTCGACACTAGGATTTTTCCTTCTATCTACATGCGGCGCCACTTCTCAGCGATCGATCAAGCGCAGCTACAAATTCACCTTTTAATCAAGCACCTGCATTCCTCCTCTTGATCCTGGCCTTGAAGCCGTTCTTGATGTGGAGGATGATGGAGATCTTGGGCTTCACGACGTGCCCGGGCACGGCCTCCACCTCGAAGTTCCTCACCACGGCGGCCGCCACCGCCTTGAGCTGCACGAACGCCATGTCCTTGCCGAGGCAGGTCGGCGGGCCGGAGTTGAAGGACACGAACTTGTACGACGGCACGTACCGCGGCTTGCCGTCCTCCCCGATCCACCGCTCCGGCCGGAATTCCCGGCAGTCCTTGCCCCACACCGCCTCCATCCTCCCCATCGCGTACAGCGACACCATGATCTTGTCCCCCGGCCGCACCTCGTGCCCGCTCGGCAGCGCCTCCGCGGCCACCACGCCCTTGTGCTCCATCGGCACCGGCGGGTACAGACGGAGCGACTCCCACAGCGCGGCGTGCAGGTACACCAGCCGGCCCAGCTCGTCCGGGTCGTATGTCACCATGCCGTCCGGGGTGGTGGTGGAGTTGACGGTGTCGAGCTCTGCGAGGATCTTGGACACCACGCGTGGGTTCCTTGTGAGGAGGTAGAAGAACCAGGAGAGCCCCGAGCCGGTCGTGTCGCGGCCGGCGAGCATGAGGTTCATGGTCGTGTCGCGGAGGAAGGCGTCGACGACCGTGCTGGCATCGTCGTCGTCGATGTAGGAGGAGAGCAGGTCCGCCGAGTCCTCGATGCCGCCTCTGGCCTTCACCGCCTCCCTCCGCTTGGCGATCGTGTCGCCGATGAACCGGTCGATGTCGCGCCAAGCGACGGCCATCTTCCGCTCGCACCCGACCCCGAGCTACCGCACCAGCTTCCACCACGACGGAGGGAGCACGTTGCGGACAAGGAGCACGTCCATGGCATCGTCCATGGCGCGCGCGAACGGCACCTCCGGGAAGCCGATGGCCAGGCAGCCCGGGTCGACGCCGAACACCAGCGTGGTCGTCGTGTCGAACGTGAGCCTGAGGAACACGTCCTGCAGGTCGCACACGCCGGTGCCGCCGGCGGCGACGTGAGCGAGCAGCGGGAGCAGGTCGCGCTCGACCTTGCGGCGGCTGCACCGTGTCACGAAGGCCCGGAACCTGGGCCCGGACATGAGCAGCTGCGCCTTGGCGCGCTGGCGGCGCCAGGAGTCGCCGTCGGCATTGAAGATGCCTCCGCCGAGGATGTCCATGATCTCGGCGAACTCGGGGCCCTTGGGGTAGTTGGCGAAGTTGGAGGTGAAGACGTGGCGGACGTTGGCCGGGTCGGAGGTGAGGAAGAGCTCCATGCCCGAGCGCGGAGGGCCGACGAAGCGGAAGTTGAGCGGGCTGGCGGTGAGGACGGAGGTGACCCAGTCATGGAGGCGCGGGAGGTTGGCGAGGAGCGCCGGGAGCATGCCCACCAGCGGCCACTCCAGCGGGATCACCGGGTTCTTCCGCTTGGACCTGGCGTGGAAGTAGTAGAAGACGACGAAGCAGAGCAAGGAGAGCGAGAGCTCGAGGAAGGAGACGGACGCCATTGTTGCCAGCTCTTGCACCGCTGCACGCACGTGACGTGATGAAGGTCGAGGTGGAGCGCGCCAAAGGTGGTGCGGAGTTGGAGAATGGAGACTGGCGAACGTTCGGGGGGTCACTCATAGTCATAGATGTGCTGATGCTCGAGCAGAGCATAATCAATGCCGGGGGTTGGGTTTGATTTCAGATGTTACTCCTGATTGGTGTTTCGATTTATTACGGAAAGTAAAGCAAATTCGAGTGGTGCAGATATCGACTGCCGTAATGTGTTTTTAGTACTAGTAGATTGCTCAAATCGATGAAAATGCCTCAATTTTCTTACTCTTCTCATCAAGAAAGAAAAGGACAGTATTTCGAGTAAGCACAGCATGGCAGATGCAGCAATGTTTGGAGTTGGAGGGTTGGACATCCATACCCATTTTAAGTGAGCATATAAAAATGGGAATGGCTAGACGTAGGTCGCATGAAAAACGAATTTGGGTCAGTCGATTTCGTTTCAGCCACTGGATGGAAAATAAACGGTGCAGATTGCTTTACTACCTCCAGACTTCTTCTTCTTCCACCCGCCAAACGTGCCATTGGCCGAACCGCCGGCCATCGCCGCCCGCGGCCGTCGGCGCTCCCGTGTCCGCCTCGCCGCACCGCCCTCCCCTGAACCGCCCCCACTGCCGGTCTTGCCGCTGCCCCCGGCCAATCCCTCTAGCCCCGCCCGCGTCCAGTTTTTTTCTCTGGCGAAGCCCCACCACCGCCCCCACCCAAAACGCTACGATAGATAATGGGGTAGCCCTTCGACGAGCCCCTTCCTTCTCCTTCCTTCTCTGCCGAGGCCCTTCCTTCTCCTTCCTTCATTCAAAATCGTTTGACCACAATAGCTAAAGTCAGTCGATTGACATTTAGCTATTGTGTATAAAAATACTGATGCTTGCCAAAATATGGAGATGCACTAGTACCATTTTAAGTGAGCGGAGATGCCACATATATGGACCGCGGCAACTAGAAACTAACAGAGGACCACATCCACTTATAACGCTGACGGCAGAGGAAAACACGGCATGCGCATGCCTAGAATACGAAAATGCTATACCTAGGTAAACCTACGTACTACTCCCTCATTTCCAATTTATAGGGCTCATCTCAAAATTTTAGTTTTTCCGTTTTATAAGTCTCAATTCTACTACTTACCATCACATGTTTGAATTTCGAGGTGCATTAAATCATCCGATGTAAGTATCAAGAGAAAATTGACCAATGCATGTAGAAGTTCATGGACATTTAGTGGGCATGCATGCATGCATGCGTTGTAATTAATACATTGATACACATAACTTTTTGAGAAAAACGAGCGTGTTAATTAAGTACTTATGCAAACTACGAAATTTATTCCACCACTCACCATCTACCTTGGTTGAAGATATTTTGAAATTGTGCCCTATAAACCAGAACGGAGGGAGTAGTAACAAACTTACGTAATATTTCTATTTAAACTCTCCACCCCCCTGAATTCTTTGGGGCCCCTCCCCTAATCTGTCCAGCGAATAAGTGCCACCTGGCGATTACGTTAATCACGTAAAATTGAGCCCGTGAGCAAATTCTAGTGTTAGTAATAATACTCCGAGTTAGAAGCTGGCGCCAAATCTAATCTCACGTACTACTACCGAGTGGCGGAGGTAGGAATGCATATAATTGGATGTTGGAGAGGGCCAGCTGCAGGTAACAGTAAAAAAAATACCACTGTTCACATGCACGTTACCAAGGAAATTAGGATGCTGGGGAGGGCCCGGGCCCTGGCTGGCCACCCCCTGCCTCCGCCAGCCTAGGAGTATATTGCGTGTGCAGATCCATCTTCTTGTTGGCGTCGCTCTCCGGGCAGTTGCATGCTGACATAAATGATTGCTTTTTTTTTTTGAAGTTCAAACCTTGTCTCATTTATTCATAAAGCGCAGGAATCTCTGCGGCAACAGTGTGCATAATACAATCAGGCGGTACATTCAACCAGACCTTACAAAGTTCTGAAGACGCTCCCTCCCTCGCAAGTGTATGTGCAGCTCGGTTCGCCGATCGCCGAACCCAGCTGATCTTCCATTGCTGGCGTGTGGCAAGCAGCATCTTCACCTCTTCCACCAACGGACCTAGCACAGAAAAATCCCTCCCCGTGCTCCGGAGCTTGCTCTCTATTTCCCTGCAGTCCGTTTCAATGTGGAGATTTGCAGCGTTAACCTCATCCGCTAGTTGCGCTGCCCGTCGGCAAGCCAGAAGTTCGGTTGTGGCGGGATCAACGCATCCAGCGAGGAAGTGACATGCCGCACCCAGAAAAGCTCCCTCATGATTTCGAAAGACAACGCCAGCTCCTCCTTTCTCACCCACTTTAGATGACGCACCGTCGACGTTAACTTTCACCCAGCCCTCCTCCGGAGGTTCCCACTTCTGTTCCTGCTTCGGTTCCGTCTGCTTGCTCTTCCTTCCATGGGCTACCTGCCATTCCTCCATGGCTAAGATCACTTTGCGAGCTATGCCATCTGCGTCTTCTATCTTCTTCCCATCTCGTGCGTTATTGCGTGCCAGCCATAGCCCGTACACTCCCTGCACCATGACCGCCTTCGCGTCATCAGACGCACCGGCGATCCAGGACAGCAGCCAGTTGGAGAGATCCCTCTGGGAGTTCACTGACGCCGGCGGGATCACCACCGGAACTCCCATCTCCGAGTTCATGATCTTCCAAAACTTGGCCGAATGGAAGCAGCCCCAGAAGCGATGATAGTTTGTCTCTTCTCTTCCACAAGCTACGCAGAACACCCCGTCCTTGATGCTTCTCCTGTGCAGTTCCGAGCCAACGGCAAGTCCGTTTCGGATAAGTCGCCATGTGTGTGTTTTCACCTTACCCGGGGCAACAGCGTCCCAAAGACCGAGCCATGCTTTGTGATTTGCCACTGTCGACGAGGGCTCCGGCCGTCCGGATTTGAGCCGTCGCTGTGACGTCTTCAGGTGGTACGCCGATTTCACCGAGAAAACTCCATTCTTCGTGTAGTTCCAGGCTTGGTAATCCTCCACCTCCGGTCCTCCCACTTGTATCTGCATTATCTCATTTGCTTCATCCGGCGGGAACATTGCATGCACTTTGGTCGGGTCCCAGGCGTTGCCATGCACATTAAGCAAATCACTAACTCGGTTAATCCCTGGAATGTAGGTCTGGCCCAGTGGCGTTAGACTACCCTTCCGCGGGATCCAATTGTCGTGGTGAATTCTAATTTTTGTTCCGTCCCCAATTCTCCATATCAGCCCGTCCAGTAGCAGATTTCTTCCATGAATTATGCTTCTAAAAGTGTACGAGCCACCGCTTGGACACGTGGCATTTAAGATAGAATTATCCTGGAAATACCTTGCCTTTAAAACCCTTGCACAAAGCGAGTCAGGAACCTGTAGGATCCGCCAAGCTTGCTTCGCCAACAACGCTTGGTTAAATGCCTCCGGGTCCCTAAATCCAAGCCCTCCCTCATGCTTCCTCGTACACATTTTGTCCCACGCAATCCAATGAACCTTTTTAACACCATCAGCTGCACCCCACCAGAAGTTAGAAGAGATCGATGACAGGTTCCGGCACATTTTCTTTGTGAGTTGAAAACAGCTCATGGTGAATGTTGGTGTGGATTGGAGACCCGATTTCACAAGGACCTCCCTCGCCGTCTTGGACAAACCTTGCCCCTTCCACCCAGAGACTTTCTTTCTCGCACTCTCCCGTACATACTTGAACGTCCCATCTTTTGACTTGCCGACAACCGTAGGCAGCCCCAGATATCGTTCACTTAGGGCCTCCTCTGAGATGCCTATGGTTTGCTTTAACAGCACCTTGTTCTCCTCGCTGGTTCCTTTACCAAAGAAAATAGCAGATTTTTGCAAATTCACCTTCTGCCCAGAGGCCACCTCATAGTCATGCAGGATGTCACGAAGAGACTCAAGGTTCTCCCTTGATCCCTCAAGGAATACCACACTATCATCAGCAAACAAAAGATGGGTCACCGTGGGGCCAGTGCTCCCAAACGATACCCCCTTGATCTCCTTCTCCGCCTGGGCATGTCGCAGCAACGCTGAAAAACCCTCCACACAGAACAAAAATAAATATGGCGACAGCGGGTCTCCCTGCCGGAGCCCCCTCGACGAAACAAAGGAGTGTGAGAGGCCCCCGTTCAGCTTCACTTGGAAGCGAGTCGTTTTGACACACCTCATAATCATCTCAATCCATTGACTCGCAAATCCCAATTTCTCCATCATTTGCTGTAGAAAAATCCATTCTACACGGTCATATGCCTTCATCATATCGAGCTTCACCGCACAAAGAGGCTTCCTCCTCTTTCGCTTCCTAATGGCATGAACGCACTCATAGGCCACAATGACATTGTCGCTAATTAATCTGCCGGGGACAAAGGCGCTTTGTTCCTCCGAAATCAATACCGGCAGGACCCGTTTGAGTCTATTCGCTAGGACTTTTGCTGCAACTTTATAGAGCACATTACACAAACTTATTGGTCGAAACTGCGAGAGCAACTCCGGTGAGTTTACTTTCGGAATCATGACAATGATGGTATCATTAAAGCCCCTTGGTGTTGACTCTGTTGACTCTCCTGATAGAAACTCACGAACTGCCACACAGACATCAGTTTTTACCAACGACCAGTGTCGCTGGTAAAACATAGCTGGGAATCCATCCGGTCCAGGGGACTTTGTGGGCCCCATCTGAAATAAAGCACGCTCAATCTCATCGTCCGTGACAGCTTCGGTTAGCATCGTGTTCATATCGTCAGTGACTACCTGATTGAAGTGCCTCAAGATCCGTTCCCCCTCTTGTGAGCCCTCAGAAGCGAACAGGGTCTCATAGAAGGCCGCAGCCATAGCTCTCATTCCATCATCGTCAGTGCATTTAGATCCATCCTCCCTCTTCAGAGCTTTCACTGTGTTTTTCCTCTTACGGTGTGAAGCCCGATTTTGAAAATATTTTGTATTTTGATCACCCTCCTGTAACCAATCAGCATGGGACCGCTGTTTGTAATATATCTCCTCCCTTTCATACAGTTCATGTAACTGATCCTCGATGTCCTTAATCTCCTGCCTGTACCCAGTGCTAGCTGCTCTCTCCTTTGCATCCTTAAGCTGATCCTTGAGCATGTTAATTTGTCTCTTAATTGAGCCAAAGACCGTTCGGCTCCACGCATGCATGGATTTGGATAGATGGCTTAATTTATTGCATGCTGCACCGATTCCCATTTGCCCATTAGCTGCTGCATGTGCTTCAGCCCAAGCACTAATCACCATGTCCTCGTACTTTTCATGCCTGACCCATGCAGCCTCGAACTGAAAACCTCGCTGGGCACGTTGCGGGCTGCCAGCCAGTGCTGACAAGACACGCACACACAGTGCCTGATGATCAGACTCCTCTGTTATTACATGTTGTACGTCCGACCCAGGGAACGTCTGCATGAAATCAGCGTTACATGTTGCCCGGTCGAGCCGGACCTGGACATTCTCCTCTCCATCCCGCTTGTTATCCCACGTGAACGGATAGCCCGAATAGCCCATATCTGCCATGCCACAGTCAGTGAGACAGTCCCGAAACGCCTCAATCTGCCTTAGACTTCTCGGGTTACCCCCTTGCTGCTCTGCCTGCTCTAGGGCCTCATTGTAATCTCCTGCACAAATCCACGGGAGGTCGTCTTGGCCCCTAAGATACCTAAGGACCTCCCAAGTTTTCTGCCTTTTGTCCACACACGGCTCCCCATAGATTCCAGTGAATCTAAAGGTCTTCCCATCAGCTACAATTTTTGCATCGATGTAATACTGGCACCACGGCCTAATGGTTACCTCTAAAAAATCTCTCCACCATAGTGCTAGCCCGCCACTCTTACCATTGCAATCCACCGCCACCCCTTGGGTAAATCCCAGACTCCATTTTAACCTCTCCATCGCCTTTGCCTTCTTCCTAGTTTCCGACAAAAAAACCACCGCTGGGTTGTAGGACCGTACCAGGTCTCGTAATTCGCCCACCGTCGAGTCCAACCCCAGTCCTCGACAGTTCCAGGCTAAGATGTTCATTGTTCCCGGCGGCCCCGCTCCCTGGCAGGGTCCGCCGATCTCTCTTCAAATTCTGAAATGCGGTCAAAAACAGATGAAGTTTTCTGTCTTGTGTCACGGATAAAATCATCTTGCCCCCCTTGCTTGTCATTTCCTTCCTTGGCTATCCACATCTGTTTGGGCCTTCTTTTCCTTGAGATAGGAGAGGAGTTGGAGCTCTCTCCCCTTGCTCTGAATGACTCATTGTCCCGCCTCGGTTTCCTTACATAGTAGCCCCTTTTCCGATCAGAAGGATAGTAGTGTCTAGGTCCATAATTGCCTTCTCGCTCCCTGTACGCATCTGCCCTCGCCCTTTGTTTTCTCTCCTCTGCCCAAACCCTCTCATACTCCTTCTTTCTTTGCTGCTCTTTGAGTTGCTCTCGGAGCTCTCTCTCCCTCTTCCGTTCTATCTCATGACGCAGGTCTCTCTCGTCCGTCCACTCCCCTCGGAGTCGTTCCTTCGCCGGGCTTGTCACCTCCCCCCTTTCCGGCTTACGCTCCGCGCCAGTGCGCGAGCTCGCCGGCTTGTCAAACTCATTCCTCAAGTTGCGCCGTGTAGGGAGGTCTCTAACTCTTGCATATCCCTCATGCCCCTTGCTGCTGTCATTTGACTGTGAACTAACAAAGCTGCTGCTCTTCTGTGCCTTACTGTCCTTGCCGTCGTTCAAGGAGCCAGTGCTCCTACCCGGCGATGCTCTGAGCCAGCTCCCCCATTGCATCGATGTGTCCCCAGGGGGGTCACATCTCCCATTAACATGCACCAGCCGACCGCACTCGAAACAGAAATGAGGTATTTTCTCATAGTTGAAATCATACCAAGTGCCCTTCTTGTCCTCTTGGGAAGCCTTCAGATTAAAACATCGGACCAGAGGCTCAAACACAGAGATTTTTGCTCTCACCCTCAGTTGATTACCTCTAGCCACTCCTTCATTGTCCACATCAACCTTTACCACTTCCCCGAGCCAGTTGCCTAGTGCCTTACCAAAGGTCTCAGTCCTTTTCCCCGGTGGTAGATCCGCCACGCGAACCCAAACTTCCACCTTATCGAAGATCATCTCTGAGGGGCGGGTGTTGTTTTCATATTCCTTCAGCACCAGAACGTTGAAGTCATATTGCCAAGGTCCATTGTTCATCGCATGTCGCCAATCTCCCTCACTACCAAAGTGAACCACAAATATGTTGTCCCCCATGTCCCGAAACCTCGCTTCTCTGTGGAGTCCCCATGCCCGCTGCATCGTCCGTTCCAGCACCACCTTGTTCAGTGGCCTCGGCGAGTAGGCTTTCCCCACCGCCGACCACTTCGTGTGTTTGGGCATCCCACGATCAGATTCCTCGAACACGAACCCCTCAGCTTCCTTGTCCATGAGAACCATCCCTCCCAGCCGAGCCGAGAGGCTAGCTGTGGGATCCGGCGTCTTGCTTTCCATCGGGGATTTCGACAAGCCCCCGCTTCCTGATCTACCCGGGGTCTCAGCCGCCGCTGGGGTTGCCTTCTTTGCCGGAGTCCCAGTCTCCCTGCTCTTCGATCTCTCCGCCATGGCGCCCTTCCTGGCGAGAGCCTGCACCGATCCGTGCCAAGGGGAGCGCCGTCGCCGCCCTTGATCACCTCCGGAACCACACCACCCCCGTCAAGGAAACCCTAACCCTAGCGACGGGGGACGCTCGCCTCGCGATCGCCTCGCAGCCGCCCTCCGTGTTTCCTACGTGGTGGACCCCCCCCACATTTCTTTTATGGATGACATAAATGATTGCTTGCGTACGTGTCTTGATAGCAAAAGCCACATGCAATGAAGTGATAGGCCTGCCCGCATTCTCCGGATGGCCACGTGTGGATGGATGAACACACCCGGTATTGCAGTGGAACGTTGAGACGACCGAAAAATGGGGCATGGCGTCGAGACGGTTCCGATGGTTATATCCTGGACCACCTGAGCTGGAGTACGTACACAAATGCTCCCTCCGTACCAAAGTTAGTTCGAAATTGAGTCATTTATGACGGAGGGAGTATATAGTTTGATTAATGCTATCTGCATGTGCTGTCTTGAGCCACGTACTACGTGGCTTGCTACGCACCGTCCATCCTTGCTAATCGGGGTAGTAGTACTTTATAATCTCGGTCATGCATGCCTATCACAATTTATGGGTGACCGCGCGTGCACCAGCCCGGTCGACCCAACTCGTTGACTTATTAGCCGGCCATGCATCTCGTGGATGCACACTTTTTTCAAATTTTCTGTCTCCACTTTATATATAAAGCAACAACACAACAAAATGCACGGCCCAACGGTATAATATGATGAAAGACCCGGTTATAAAGCAGGATCAAAAGATAAACAAGAATTTAGAACAAGCCTAACACCTAGCCGATGCCAAATGGAAGACACCTGGGCACCACGACAATGCCCTCAAAAGGATGACGGCGCGAAGCGTCGCCGCTGCCGAGTCCGAACAAACAGACTAGAGTTTTCACTCAGAGCCCTGCGCAAGGAAGAGGTCCACAACGACGTTTTCAGGAAGCAAGCGGAACCCAAAAGGCCGCCGGCGACAGAAACGCAAAGCTTTCGCTCGAACACTCGCCTACACCACGGGAGAGGTCCCGGCCACCACCGCAACGAGGGTCAGTGATACGGAGCATCCTACGGTCATCCCCATGGATCCACCTACGTCTCCCCAAGCACCAAGAGGACCAATGACACGAGCACGTGCGAGAGCTCTCGAGAACGAGGTGACATCACTCCTTAATGAATCTCCATACGACGCGTGCGAGACATGGTTGCTACCTCATTCCGAAACGCTATGTGTGCTTAGGTACCAAGAGGACACTTTCGGAGAAGCCCGGAACAATGGACAAGTCGCCAAGTTCACGGATGAAAAGGACCAGCGAAGAAGGTCACCGGAGGTCTACAGGACCCGGACATCCGGCCCCTGGCGCGGACGTCCGGCCCCTGGGAGCAACAGCAGCAGCAGCCGCCTTACAGCAGAAGAGCTACAGGCGCCGGACATCCGGCCCGTGTAGCCCGGACATCCGGCACCCCCCCCCCAGAAATCCGGCGTCCCAGTACAGAAGGTTGGCCACTTCAGCCCGGACATCCGGCCGACCCGCCGGACATCCGGCTCTTCATGAGCTGCCGGACATCCGGCCCCTGACTGCGCAGATTGGATCGGCCCGTGGCCCAAGTGCTCCCCCACTCGCCCCAACTTGTACTAGCACTATATAAGGACTTCCCCCTCTTTCATCTAGGGTTAGCAAAGTAGATAGCTCTTGAGATAGAGCTTTGCTCATCCATACCTCTCCCATGGAGATCAAGACCTCCATGAGACCCATGTGAGAAGATCCTCTACGGATTCAAGACCTCGACTCCTTCGCGGATCGGGACGAACTAGCTACCGTGTATCCTCCTTTGTTGGATTTGGACCTTTGTATCCCTTTATGTGTATGTGGATCTAGTGCATGTGTGATTGGATCTTGTCTATTTGAGTGTTCTTCTTGTGTCCTTCTTGGATTTGCTCCTTTCCCCACCTCCAAGTGTGAAAAGATCGTCAATTAGGGTTCCACCCTACATCATCTTGGATCAGAGCCACGTTGATTCACACTTTGGAGTTCTTCCCCTTCGCTTTCTAGCCCCAATTTTGTTGTTTTTGCCCAATTTCGAAAATTCCCCACAAAAATAGCCATACCAATTTTTTTTGTGATTTGTTGGTTTGATGATGTTTTGTTGATTTTGATCCATGGATTTGCTTGGTTTCGAGTGGATCTAGCTTTTCCCCATCTTCCCCATCATCTCCCTCCACAAAATCGTCCGAATTTTGCCCCAAAATTTTCTTCTATCCACGTGTTCTTCGAGTTCATCCACGGATCTGACAGCCCGGACATCCGGCCCGACAGCCCGGACATCCGGCCCCTAGGCACCAGCACACCAACACTTCGCCATTTCTTCAATTTTCGCCTTTTCCCACCGTTTCTTCCGCAACCCCTTGAGCCACTCCACTACCGATTTCCGCAAACCACCACTTTGTGCCTTTTGAGATTTTGAGTCGCGGGTTTTCCGTTTCCTAACGTGTTTCGGCTACTTAGGAACGGTTAGACATCGACATCGCCGCCGCTCATCATCGCTCCGGAATCGTCATCGACAACACCAACACCACCATTGTGACACCCTAACCGTAAGCAAGGACGGTAACTTCGACGACAACTTGTTCATATCCTTGCCATTGCATTCTGATAACCCCGAGACCATCTTTTGCGTAGCTTTCCTACGAGACTAGCCATTTGAGTATTGCCGACCAACGCTACTTGTGCACTTTAGTGATACCGATCCGCATAGCTACCATAGCGTGCATACATACTCATATCATCTCTTGTGCCAAAATTGTTCCCGCATATACATCATTGCTATCTTCGTACGAGCATTTCGCATAAGTGGCCAAAGGAAACCATCAAAAGAAAGAGAAGCTTTTAAGCAAAAGAGAAAGAGCAACAAGCTTGTAAGCAATAGCCATAGCATCGCCACATTACATAGCACATTTGATCATCTTGGATCATTGTGACAAGTTCACCGGGAATCATACATACATAGCATAAGTGAGATAGAAAGCAATACGTTTTGTCTCTTATAGGTTGTGCACAAGTTCGTATCCGCCTATTGAGCAAGCGTGCTAGTGTCTCTCTCGTGTTGTGCAACAAGAGCATTTTCCGTGGATTCCACATTTTGAGGTCACTCCTTGGTTGCACGACCTCATTTATCTATCCGTGCGCGTGTTTCCGTGTGCTACTTATTGCTATTGGTCTACTCGTTACACTTGCGAACTTGTGAATCGTTTTCAACATTATTGATATCTTACTTGCAAATTGCAGAAATTTTGTGCCACTATCCTAACCAAACTCCTCCAAAAGCTTTACTTGTGTAGGTGTGAGATTGACACGATCCGGTACCAATTGCACTATTTCCATAGTACCATATTGGGTGATCATTGATCCATCTTCAACATTGGATAAGGTACATTGGTCTAGTTCGTTTCTTTCTTCCACTAACACTTGTTTGAGAATCATGGATAGGCCGAGCACTTCTATCAACCCCCTCTTCGATGAGCAAGAAGACGCACCGAACAACTACGTCACCAAGGCGCAACTTTTCGGAGTCCAACGAGCGCTACATCAAGAAAGTGAAGCTTTGGGAGATCGCATCGAGCAACTCGCCACCGACTTGCGCCACTCCGAAACACGAACACGAGACTACTTCGACGCCAAGCTTTCATCTCAAATGGAAGAGTTCCGCACTATGATGGCCAACCACAATTCTTCCACTTCGTCTTCATCAAGATCAAGACGGCGCCATTCGAGCCGACACTCTTCGGACACTTTTTCGGATGCAAGTCTTCCACACGCACGCTCTCATCGCTCCCAAGAACATGACGACCGGCAAGCTTCAAGAAACCCATTCCATGGCAATGGTTTGCAAGACCGCCTTCGAGAGCGTGAACGACAACAACGACAAGCACAAGCCAACGGGAACCAAGATCAAGTTCCACAACACCAACGTCAAGTCCACCAAGATGAAGACGCCCTACAACAAGCACGACAACGTCATGAGGAGCAAGCACTTGAAGCTCAACGTGCCCTCCGCAAGTCAACTCGCAACGTCGCCGAACGCAACCGCCGTGTGCGCGAACAAGAAGAAGCCGCACGACTTGAGGAGCGCCAAGAGATGAGGAACCGTGCGCGTATACCAAGACCACAACGTCAAGACAATCAAGATGAGCATGAGGAATAAGAGCTAGAATATCACCCTCCACGGCAAGAGCGTCATCGCAACCGCCGACAACGCAATGAGGAGCGCTACGGCAAGCTCAAGTTCAACATGCCTAAATTCTCCGGTGGAAATGATCCCGAAGAATACCTATCATGGGCGTTGAAGGTCGACAAGATATTCCGTCTTCACAACTACGACGAGGAAAAGAAGATTGCCATGGCATCTCTCGAGTTCCAAGACTATGTTCTCATTTGGTGGGAGCAAGTGATCGAACGACGCCAAGAGAGAGGCGACCACCCATCACCACGTGGAATCAAATGAAGGATGTCATGAGAGCTCGTTTTGTGCCTACACACTATAGTCATGACCTCTTCAAGAAACTTCAACTCCTCAAGCAAGGCACCAAGTCGGTTGAAGCGTACTACCAAGAGATGGAAATCGCAATGATACGAGCCAATGTCAAGGAAGATGATGAACAAACTATGGCGCGTTTCTTGAATGGCCTCAACTATCCCATCAAGAAAATTGCGGACTTCCAACCGTACTCCAACCTCCTTGAGCTAGTCCACCAAGCAACCAAAGCGGAGCGACAAGTACAAGAAGACTACAAGTACTCCAAGTACTCTTCCAAGACCTACGGTTCATACCATCAAGCTTCAACGACTTCTACAACTACTTCCACGACTCGAGCTACACCAAGCACCGGCGACAAGTCAAGCTCCAAGCAACTAACGACATCTTCGAGTTGTCTTCCTACTACTACAAGCAACTCCAAGCACAAAGCATCGTCATCAACACCTCCTTCGGATGCCACCGACAAAACAAGTGACATCAAGTGCTTTACTTGCAAAGGCCGGGGACACAAGTCATTCGAGTGCCCCACAAGACGCACTATGATCATGAACGCCGACGGCACCTACGATTCCATGAGTGAAGATGAAATGGAAGCCATCGAGCAAGTGGCCATGCACCGCCAAGTGAATGAAGATGAAGATGCGCAAATCTTTTGCGATAATGATTCAAGTCCCGCTCTTGTTGTCTCCAAGGTCTTGACACTTCAACAACATCAAGATGAAGATCAACGTTGCCACATCTTCCATACCAAAGCGGGTATCCAAGGACGTTCCGTCAAGGTCATCATCTACGGCGGAAGCTGCCACAACTTGGCAAGTGAAGAGTTATGTACCAAGTTCCAATTGGTCAAGAAGAAGCACCCTCATCCATACAAGGTCCAATGGCTTAGCGACTTCGGCACCATTCAAGTGGAGCACACCCTCCAAGTGTCCTTCAAGATTGGTGCCTACGAAGATAACTTGGAGTTTGATGTGGTTCCTATGTCCGTATGCCACCTACTACTCGGACGACCGTGGCAATTCGACCGAGGCGTCACACACAACAGACGGACCAATCAATATAGCTTCAAGATGAAGGGCAAGGAGTTCATACTTCGACCAATGACACCAAGTCAAGTCATCGCGGACAAGCAAGCATCTACCCATCGTGGAGAGAAAAGTGAGCGAGTGAACCACCAAAAAGAGAGTGAGAGCCACAAGCCACACATGAGTGACTCCACGATGCGAGACAAAAGAGATCTAGTTCTTTTAGCCACCAAAAGAGATTTGAGGGATGTGAGTGAGAGCCCATCAAGTGTTCTTCACTTTGTGCTTGTGTGCAAAGAAGAAGTGGTGCGGACTAATACTTCACAACATCTTCCTTTGGTATTGTCTCATTTATTGCAGGAATTCGCGGACGTGTTTCCCGATGAGCTACCTCCCGGACTCCCTCCACTTCGCGGAATCAAACATCGCATCGATCTCATCCCCGACGCACCACTACCGAACAAGGCACCTTACCGCGTCAACCCCGAAGAGACCAAAGAGATCCAAAGGCAAGTACAACATCTCATGGAGAATGGGTATGTACGCGAGAGCTTGAGCCCTTGTGCAGTTCCGGTTATCCTTGTGCCTAAGAAAGATGGTACTTATCGCATGTGTTCCGATTGCCGCCCTATAAATGCTATCACCGTTAGATATCGCCATCCCATTCCACGCCTAGATGACATGCTAGATGAACTTAGTGGAGCCACAATTTTCTCTAAAATTGACCTTAAAAGTGGCTACTATCAAATACGCATGCAAGAAGGTGATGAATGGAAAACAGCTTTCAAAACCAAATTTGGCTTGTATGAATGGTTAATCATGCCTATGGGTTTATCCCAAGCTCCTAGCACTTTTATGCATGTGATGCATTATGTTCTTCGCAAATATATTGGAATTTGTGTTGTGGTTTACTTTGATGACATCCTTGTGTTTAGTGAAACTCTTGAAGATCATGTCAAACACCTTAGAGACGTATTGCAAGTTCTTAGAGACGAGCGACTTTATGCTAACATGGAAAAATACACTTTTGGTGTTGATAAGCTTGTTTTCTTGGGCTTTGTTGTCTCCTCTAAGGGTGTTCAAGTGGATGAAACTAAAATTGATGCTATTAAGAATTGGCCACAACCAACCAATTCGCTTCAAGTGCGTAGTTTCCTTGGCTTAGCCGGCTTTTACCGTCGCTTTGTAAAGGATTTTAGCACCATTGCATCACCATTGCACGCATTGAGTAAGAAGAATGCACCATTTGTTTGGGGTCCATCTCAAGATGCCGCATTTCATGAGCTTAAGAACTTGCTTACACATGCTCCATTACTTGCATTACCCAACTTTGATAAAACTTTTGAAGTGCATTGTGATGCTAGTGGTAATGGTATTGGTGGTGTGTTAATGCAAGAGAAGCGACCAATTGCATATTTTAGTGAGAAGCTCTCCGGTGCGCAACTAAACTACCCCATCTATGACAAAGAGTTATATGCTTTAGTGAGAGTCTTGCATGTGTGGGAACATTATCTCAGTCCACATGAATTTGTCATACATATGGATCATGAAACGCTTAAGTACCTCAAGGGACAAACCAAATTCAATAAGCGTCATGCTAAATGGAGTGAGTTCATTGAGTCATTTCCTTATGTTATCAAGTATATCAAAGGTAAGGAAAATGTTGAGGCGGACGCTCTTTCCCGCAAATGCATGTTGGTTACTCAACTTGAGTTGAATGTCATAGGATTTGAGCACATTAAAGACTTGTATGAGCATGATTCGTCATTTGCAACTCCTTATGCCAAATGTTTACCTCATAAAACTTGGGAGCAATATTACTTGAAAGATGGCTATCTTGTGCGAGCTCACAAACTTTGTATTCCCGAGTCTTCTCTTCGTTTGCTACTTTTGCAAGAAGATCATGGTGGAGGACTCATGGGACATTTTGGACGTGACAAGACATTCGCTACGCTCTCCAAGAACTACTTTTGGCCAAAGATGTTTCGAGACGTCTCACGCTACACCAATCGGTGCTCTACATGTCGCAAAGCTAAGTCCAAAGCTCAATCTCATGGTTTATATATGCCACTTCCTATTCCATATCACCCATGGGAAGATATAAGTATGGATTTCGTGCTTGGCTTGCCTCGAACTCAAAACGGCAAAGATTCCGTATTTGTTGTTGTGGACCGTTTCTCTAAGATGACACATTTCATTCCTTGCAACAAGATAGACGATGCTTCACATGTTGCAAATCTCTTTTGTAGGGAAATCTTGAGATTGCATGGAGTGCACAAGACGATTGTATCGGACCGCGACGTCAAGTTCCTAAGCTACTTTTGGAAGACCCTATGCGCCAAGCTCGGAATCAAGCTCCTCTTCTCTTCGGCATATCACCCACAAACCGACGGCCAAACGGAGGTCACGAACCGGACGTTATCCACACTCCTTCGCGTGTTGATCAAGAAGAACATATGTAACACCCCAAAAATTTAACCATGTTTCTATTAAATAAAATTTGGCCAGAAATAAAATTTTGAATTTTAATAGGTCTTTTATTTATTTTAGAGTATTTTCTGTTTTTTGTTTTCCAAAATTCTTCCCTCCATTTAGAATTTTTTGTAAAATATTGTGGGATTTGGTAGTTGTCTTAAATCAATTCAATTATATTTTAAATACAGTAGGAAATATTTTCATAATAAAATTTTGCCCAAGATAATCAATTTTTATAGCCTTTTCAATTCTTTAATTGCCTCTGTTGCACTACAACCATTTAAAATAATTCTTTAAAAATTCCACAAAAAATTATGAGAGGTCATGTGAGGTCTATAGATCACTTTTATGCAAAAACCTAACTTGGTCATTTGAAAATTTTGAGCAAAGCATCCTCTTTTCTTTTCTGGTCCAGATTCAGCTTTGAACTACAACCCTATTTTTCTTTGCTCCAAAAATTCTGTAATTAATCCACCTTATAATCCTTCCTAAGAAACCCTTAAGTCCAGAAGACCAGCTCCAATTACCTCTTTTGAGTTCACCAAATTAATCCTCCAACTTTCTGTCCAGAACTGAAATTCTTCCTAACTTGCATTAGCAAGTATCTCTTTTTGTCAAACCAACTCCACCATCATCTTCATGATCTAAAGAGACACCATCCTGCCAAATATCTCTTCCAACAAAGTCTTCTAGATAGCCCTAGCATTTTGTCAAGCAGCTTATGTGCATGACAGGAATTTTGCACTTTTCTAAACTACAAATACCACTTGCTCATCTGGCCAACCAGCATGTCCCGCATACCTATCATACTTGTCAGCATTAGCCTACCAAAAATAAGCTCAATTGGACCTACCTAGCTTGCCCTGGCAATTGATCAAGCACTTTGTGTGCATACTATGGGCATAGCCAAAGCGCGCGTATGACCACGCCGGCGCCCGAGCCCTACCGAGCCCTCTGCTGCCTCGCCTGCACGCGCACCCCCTCCCCCCCTTGCTCCGCAAGCCACCAACACCTTGCTGACCCTCTCCCTTGGCTGCTAGCGCCGACCAGCCGCCGTTCTGCACCGCCCACCGCCGCTGTCGTCTCGGGCACGACTTCCCCGAGCCACCTGAGCCGTTTGTGGGAGGTGGCCTCCTCCGCAAGCCTGCCCACATCGCACCGACCCCCTCAACCACCTCCGCGGCGCAGTAATGGCCACCACCGCCTCCGGTCCGATCAGCTTGAGCGGAACCGACCTCTTTCCCCTATAAGTACCCAACCCCGAGTCCCGTCCTTCTCAACACAGCTCCTCCCCACCTCTCCTCTCCTCTATACATACCACCCCGAGCAACCAAACGACCGGAGAAGGTCATCCCCTTCCTCTCCGGTCGCCACGGCCACCACCACCTCCCGGTTAAATCCGGCGCAACCCGAGCCTCTCCCTCTTCGTCCTCTCCACCAGAAGCCTCCCCTAGACACCACGAATCCACTCCCTCACTCAATCTTGCTCGCGAGGCACCGTAGCCAAAGGCTCCATCCTGCCCGACGCCGCCGTCCGCCGGGAAGCTCGCCATCGGCGACTCCGTTCTCTCCGACGACCAAGGAGGGTACCCAGAGGATCGCCTCGATCTCCTGGTTCCGTCCATGGGTTCAGTTCCCCGAGAGGTGCCGCCGTTCGCCGGCAATCGCCGCCGGCGAGTTGCCTCCATTCTGCCGTGCGGGAGAGAGAGGGCGCGGTGACCAAGGTCAAACCCGACAGGCGGGCCCCTCTGTCAGTGACCCTGGCCGCACCGTTTCGACGGTTAAGTGGAGGTGTAATCCCGAGGTTTACGCTTTCTTCTCTGGGAAGCATATAACCAGTACTACGCCTTCGACGTCGGCGGGTTTTGTCGCGCAGCCGAATGACCAGGCCTGGCCTAGTGGCGCCATGCAACTAAATCGCGCTCAGGGCGCTTCTCTGCTCTTTTTCCTTTTCTTTTTCAGCAGTATTCAAATAATTCCACAGCACCTGTTTCAAAACCAAATTTGATGATTCAAATTTCTAAATACTTCTAAAATCAAGCTCTATTAATCTAGCTAGGGTGAACATTTTTTTATAAGTTTAACTCTGCTGGATTTATTAAATAAGTTCAATTCTTTGTTTCTTTCAGCTTAGAAACTCTCTAGGAAAATCATATGAACTCCAAATAATTTGATTCTTTTTCTGTAATTCATCATTTTTCATCTAGTTTATTTTAGGATATATTTTAAATTTTTCCAAACAACTTTTTAGTACTGTTTTTGCTTTAGGTGGTAATTGCAATATTTTTGAAAATAGGAAATGGAGGGAAGATAAAATTTTCAAACTTTTGGAATGCATCCAACACTTCTGCACGCTCAAGGCAAGCATCTTGAACACTTGATATGGTGATTGCATGACTAAATGTTTGCAAGAAATAATTGAATTATGAATATGTTGAATTCAAATAAAAATTTGCATATTGCTAGTTATGCATGCATGATCCCTTGAAAATATTTTATCTCCATTTAAATATGAAGTATGAGTGAGCCTGGTTATTTTCACATGCCCGTGTTGGTTCGGGCTAATCTGCAGGAAAAAAAATCAGTCACGAGAAACGTGACCGTGAAACAGAAATCTCGTTGTGACGATAATGATCAGTGAGGGCATGTTGGGACATGCCAGAAGGTGACCCTGTTGGGTATTACCGAGGAAATATGTTGTGCTAACCACTGCAGGAAAATTTAAACCTCCTGAGTCGACCGTAGATCGAGTCTTGTTCCGGTAACCCCCATACTTGTTTCGTGCTACCACTTGTCCCTGCCGCAGGTAGGGTATGGTTTAGTAAGTTGATAACCCCTTTCCGTGCACACACCATACAGAGAGGCCATGGTGAAAGATACCAGAGGCCTCTGGTAGGCATGTCACCTGGTCAGGGGGCATGGGTGTATCCGGCTGGGCCGAGAGGGGGGCACCCCTTGTAATCCGCGCGTATGAATAGTGATCCCATGCTATTCGAGATCGTAGTCTCCCCGACTTAGAGTTTTTCTTGGACGATGCTTTGGGTGATTCCTGGCATCCGGAAAGTTAAACTGGTGTGTGCTGGTTAGGTGTGTTTTCAACCCAAAGACCGTAATGGGAATTAGCCAGCGTCTCGGTGCTGACTAAAGAAATCCTTTACTTGTGGGTAAAGAGTACACCCTCTGCAGAGTTATATCTATTCGAATAGCCGTGACCGCGGTTAAGGACTACAGTCTGGGATGGTCAAGTGTCGGTCTTAGTGTCAGTCTTCGGAGGAAAATAATTAATTGGAGCATCAGATATTTTACAGAATATTATTATCTCATCACTAGCACTGTCATGGATATTTTGTCATCAGGATTATGATGGTTGTGAATATTATTGTTGCTATGCATATTATTATGGACTAACCCGTTTCTCTTATTTTTATTTTTCCTGAGTGTCTCAGGGGCTGGCTAGACTATCCGGGCACTCATTTATTTTCAAGACCTCTCGTGGCGTCGCTTGAGTTTTCGGGCGGTCTGTCTCGCCCGATTCTCTTTTAGACACCCGTTTGGCATTTCTTTTCAAGTCCCCTCGTGGCGTCGCTTGAGTTTTCGGGCGGTCTGTCTTGTAGGAGATATGCCCTAGAGGAAATAACAAATGTTATTATTTATCTCCATGTTCATAATTATGTTTATGTTCCATGCTATAACTGCTATGGTTCTCGAGTCTGCAATAACCACGAGGCTCGAAGGAAGACTCATATGCACGTGTGGAATAATAAACGGTAAAATGTATTCCTAGTCTGGCCTCTAAGACTAAGCTCAAGTGTTTCATGATGGTTCTGTTTTCCTGATCATGGGCATGACTATGCCGGCAACTTTGAGGGCACAATGTTAGTAGAACACTTGTGTTGAATCGACCCGAATTGATGTTATGCTATGAGATTCATTCGTCATAAGTTAATGGTTAATAACACAAAGATAGTTAATGTTTGCATAATTCCTTAGACCATGAGAGTGTCGAGTTTCTTCATGCTTGCTTCATGAACTTTGGGGTTTGTTAAACGTCATCCGTAAATGGGTGGCTATTACGGCGGCTTACGGGTTCATGGATAAGTATGTCAAGTAACTTGATAGCTCAAGATTGGGATTTGCTCCTCCGACGATGGAGAGATATCTATGGGCCCTCTCGGTGTTACGGTATCCATCATCGTCTGGCCAGACACAAGTGTGATTTGATCACAGGGATGCTGGAACACAGAAACGAGAAAAGAGAACAAAACCGGTAACGAGGTAACTGGCATTGTGGACAAGTGTTGATCCACGGGGATGCCGATGTTTCTCACCTCGGGTATTTGTAACATATCACGAAGCAACAGGAATAGCACACGGCAACTGGAGGTTCACTCGAATATTCATTCGTGTGGGTATAGGGGTCAATATGGGTGTCCACGGCTCTGATGTTGATCATTGATCGGAAAGAGTTCCGGTCATGTCTATACTTCACCGAACCTATAGGGTCACACGCTTAAGGGTCATCTATCTGCTGAATACTAGACGGGGAGTCTGAGAGAAAATCACCGAAAAAGTTTCGGACGAAACGGAAACGTTCCGGAGAGGATATCGGAATAGTTCCGGTAAAACTGAAAAGTTGTTTTAGGGTATTCCATTAAGTCAAAATGGTTTCGGCACACGTCTGGAAATTCTTGGAGGGTGCCAGAATTGTTCTGGTAACTTATGGGATTTTTCCGGGACAAAAACCGGAAATGTTCCAGAGCAGCCGGAACCGTTTTGGTTGCTTTTCGCTGAAGAAACATTGTTCCAAAATTGTTTCGGAATGCGTTCAAAATTATTTTGGTGGGTACTGAAATTGTTCTAGGCACACAGAAATAATTTGGGATTTAACGGACGCAGAAAAATGTCTTCGTGGATAGTGAAAGTGCTTTTTGGATATTTTTGGGAAAGCACCTTTTGGGATATTTCCAAAAGGCCTTCTAGAAGGACTTGGGAGCCAAGGCACCCCCATGTGGGGGGGGGGGCAACTGTGGCCGGCCAAGCATGGTGGAGCTCCTTGGAGCTCCACATGGCACCCCTTTTATCTTTATTCTTTTATGAAAAGGCATAAAGTGGGGGTACTTTGGGGTTTTTTGTATGACATCTTTACCCCTTGGCTATCCTATAAATAGAGGAGAGTGGGCTGCCCCAAAACTCATGCTTGCTCTCATACACATGCCATAGACATTTCTGGCTTCTCTCTCCCTCCCAGCAAAATAGTTTTGTAGAGCCGAAAGGCTGTCTGGGTTCCGGTGGGAACTAGTTCTGGACGGCGAAGCCCTGCCGGATAGATGACACCGTATTTGTGCAACTCTGTAGAGAGATCGTAGTTTCGGTCTTTAGTTCGAGAGTGCCTCCCGAAGGGCTGTCCGAGTGATCGTCCGAGATTCGAGGGTCCTCCCGAAGGGCTGTCCGAGGATCCGTCCGGTGGGACTATCCGAGGGACTGTCCCGATGCCTCCCGGAGGGCTGCCCGGAGATCCGTCCGGTGAGCTGATGTGGGAGTACATCCTCGCGGTTGGGAGGTTGTAAATCCTAGCTGTGGGGATCTGCACCGCCGATCGTCATCGACTCTACTTCCGCTGCGCTACGAGTCGGTAACGAAACAGATCAAACCTTGTATGCAGTCTCCATAGTGGTCCTGGGCTGGTGCGTAGGTCGGAAATTTTTTGTTTTCTGCTGCGTTACCCTACATGTCTCGCCCGATTCTCTTTTAGACACCCGTTTGGCATTTCTTTTCAAGTCCTCTCGTGGCGTCGCTTGAGTTCTCGGGCGGTCTGTCTCGCCGATTCTCTTTTAGACACCCGTTTGGCATTTCTTTTGGATTCTCGGGCGGTCCCGTCTCGCCCGATTATCCACTTTTAACTTTCTTTGTTTGTCACTAACATTTCATATTTATTCTTCAGCACCGTACTAATATTCATCATGCCATGCTTCAATTTAGATCAGCATATGCATATAATTTAACCCATCATGATCATATGCAGTCGGTATATCTTTTGTTCATTATGTTTGCGAGTACATTCAAACGTACTCACAGGCTTGTCCCTGGCTATTTAATTGGCCAGGTCAGGATTTCTACAAGGAGTTTTACCACGACGTCCATGCGGAGCCTAGGATAGCAGCCACGCGGGATAGGAATTATTCGGGTCAGCTGTTCCTGTGGGAATGGAGCCCCATCGACGTTGGAGAACCACGAGCTGCTTCCGTCATCCTCACTAGAAATCATTGTTGTATCATTTGACCTTTATGGTCTTGTATCCAATTCTTGTAAATTGCTTGGTAATCTGTAACAAGGACGTGTCCACCAATAACAGTAATCCTGGGCTGGTGATGACACGAGGGGTTAATTTTTGGGATATTGTGTCCCGGAAATCCGGCCCCGACAACATACGGGAGTGGGAAGAATGCTTGCCCATCGCCGAGTTCGCCTACAACCGAGCAAGACACTCTACTACCGGCAAGTCCCCCTTCGAGGTCGTCTACGGTTTCAACCCGTTGTCACCATTGGACATCCTACCGCTACCGCTACAAGAGCGAACCGACATGGACGCGAGTGCACGAGCGAGTTACCTCAAGAAGATGCATGAAGATACAAGGCACATGATCGAGCGCCAAGTACAACGTCTCGCGACCAAGGTCAACATCAACAAGCACCCCATGGTGTTCAACCCCGGAGATCTTGTGTGGCTACACCTTCGCAAGGAATGCTTCCCCAACGAACGCAAGTCCAAACTACTTCCTCGAGCCGATGGACCATTCAAGGTGTTAGCACGCTACAACGACAACGCATACAAGATCGACATCCCTCGTGACAAGTACAACGTGAGCGACATCTTCAACGTCAAGGATTTATCTCCCTTCCAAGGTGATGTGGATTACGATCCGAGGACGGATCTTTCCCAAGGGGGGGGGGAGATGATGCGGAGCATCCTACGGTCATCCCCATGGATCCACCTACGTCTCTCTAAGCACCAAGAGGACCAATGACATGAGCACGTGCGAGAGCTCTCGAGAACGAGGTGACATCACTCCTTAATGAATCTTCATACGACGCGTGCGAGACATGGTTGCTACCTCATTCCGAAACGCTATGTGTGCTTAGGTACCAAGAGGACCCTTTCGGAGAAGCCCGGAACAATGGACAAGTCGCCAAGTTCACGGATGAAAAGGACCAGCGAAGAAGGTCACCGGAGGTCTACAGGACCCGGACGTCCGGCCCCTGGGAGCAACAGCAGCAACAGCCGCCTTACAGCAGAAGAGCTACAGGCGCCGGACATCCGGCCCGTGCAGCCCAGACATCCGGCACCCCTCCCCAGAAATTTGGCGTCCCAGTACAGAAGGTTGGCCACTTCAGCCCGGACATCCGGCCGACCCGCCGGACATCCGGCTCTTCGTGAGCTGCCGGACATCCGGCCCCAGCCTGGACATCCGGCCCCTGACTGCGCAGATTGGATCGGCCCGTGGCCCAAGTGCTCCCCCACTCGCCCCAACTTGTACTAGCACTATATAAGGACTTCCCCCTCTTTCATTTAGAGTTAGCAAAGTAGATAGCTCTTGAGATAGAGCTTTGCTCATCCATACCTCTCCCATGGAGATCAAGACCTCCATGAGACCCATGTGAGAAGATCCTCTACGGATTCAAGACCTCGACTCCTTCACGGATCGGGACGAACTAGCTACCGTGTATCCTCCTTTGTTGGATTTGGACCTTTGTATCCCTCTATGTGTATGTGGATCTAGTGCATGTGTGATTGGATCTTGTCTATTTGAGTGTTCTTCTTGGATTTGCTCCTTTCCCCACCTCCAAGTGTGAAAAGATCGTCAATTAGGGTTCCACCCTACATTAGTCAGCTCATCCACACCAAATCTGCGCACTGCCAGAGCAGACCAGAGCCTCCCGCCACTACACCCCATGCCGCCCACACGACCAAGAGGTGAAGCCACCACCACCACGGAGCCTGTCGGAAAGCCAACCATGGATCCCGGCATCCATGCCCCTAGGCACCGCCAACCATCCACATCACGACCACCCAACCCGATAGTAGAAGCAAAAGGCGCCTCCTTTCACGCCTAGCCCGACATCAGCCACCATGCCTGGGTCGACGCACCCATCATAGGAAGCGCCCACACCCGCATCCCCAGCCGGTCCTGGTGGGCCGGGTGGGATACAACCAAGTGACTACCGACGGCCGTCGCCAAGCACGCTTGAACGCTTCCAAAGCCATGGTCCACGGCGCCGATCCGTCCGATGACATAACATCGCCCAGAGAGCGAAACTCGGACCAACGCCACAAACATATAGCATGCAAGGGGACCATAACGCGAAGGCTTGCGCCAGCGCGGACCAAGTCATCCTCCAATACCTGCGCGCCGCCGAACATCGTCAACCACCACGGACCAGGAACCCCGCCGCCACCCCTACACTGACACCATAATGTGTGGACGCCACCCCAAACAACCCACGGAATCCAATTCGACATCGCCGAAGATGGCCAAGGGTGAGGTGGCGCCACCGGCCAACTGCGGAACGACATCACCAGGAGGAGCAAAGATTGCCCCATCAGATCTAACCGTTCAGATCCAGACGGGGACGCCAAGGCAGCCGACAACTCCGGCCGGCGAGGCAGTTGCAACAGGCCAGCCTTGCCCTTTAATGGCATCCCAGCTCGCCACCACCTCTAGCCCGAGTCGAGCTCCGCCAAAAGCCGCCAGTCCCGCCTCCACACTCCCGCAACCACGGGAGGAAGCCAGCCGGAGCCACGCGCGCGCCCAGGCACCACTAGCATGCTCACCGCCCAGATCAACGGCCATGCTGGACCACCGCCATGCCCTCGCACCGCATGAGCCCCCACCCGAATCCGCTTCAGATCCAGCAAGGGGACGTCGTCCCGCCCGTGCCCTGCGTGGCAACTACGGCCGGCAACCGGGGCACCACCAGCCCCTCGCGCCACCCGCCAGATCGAGCCACCCGACAGCGCACGCATCCGCCAGGGAACACTAGCACGCAGCAGCCGAGCAACACACCCACGCCCATGTCGCTGTCGTCCGTGCCGTAGCGCACGCCGCCGCCGGCCCCACGCGAGCGCGACGCCTCCTATCAACCAGGCTGTTCCGCGCCAGCCTCCAGCACCGAATCGAGGGGAAGGAAATGCCCACTGCCACCAAGGCTTTGCCCGGCGGTGCGTGCCGGCAACGGCGGGGGAGGGGGACGGGAGGAGGGGGAGAGTGGCCGACGGCTAGGGTTAGCCCTCTCGGTCGCCCGCGGGGGCGACGAGGGAGGAGGATTTTTCCCTCAACGACCTTGTCGACTTCCTAACAAACTTCATTGTAAGCCACCTTTTCCAAATTTTGTCCTGTCGCTTTCTCAAAATTGAAGGGTTTGCTTCGTGTTGAATTTTCTCAATGAAATTGCCTCCTTTCCTCCATCTTTTTGTGTGGCGAGCTAAAGCTGGCGGGATACGACGGGGAGGTGAAACATTTTGTGAAGGAGCCCATGGACAATATATTAAGATAGAGCCCACTCGAGTGAGATACGGAAATCTACTCACGGCGAAAGTTGGATGATGGAGCATACCAGGAGTTTGGAGGTTGGGGGCAAGGTTAGATGGATTGTTTGTATCCGGCAAAGGTGGAGGTGCAACTGCCAAAATTGAGGAAGAGAGGAGGAAGAAGTAGGCCAGCGAGGAGACGCAAATGAGCAATGAAACTAATGGTATTCGTACTATTGAAGGTGGATGAATCTGAGCCCTTGGATCAAGATCTGATGGTCCAGATTCTTTGTTCTCGTACTATTGAAGGTGGATGAATCTGAGCCCTTGCATCAAGTTCTGATGGTCAAGATTCTTTGTTCTCGTACTATTGAAGGTGGATGAATCTGAGCCCTTGGATCAAGATCTGATGGTCTGGGCTCTTTGTTGTCCTCTAACCATGCATACAGTTGTAGGCGTCGGCGTGCCCTCCACTTCCAACTTGCCTACGATGCACCCGCCCCGTGTTGTTGGCTGCTGCCGGTGTATAGGCAGAAGCAGATACTACATGACTTGGCTGGGTTTTTCAAGGGTTCCTTCTCAAGTGATCAATCTACGAAAATCGGTCGATTGAGAAATAACTTCGTCTATTCCAAAACAACATGAGGTGACAAAATATGTCTCTTTTAATGCTGCTTTTGGTCGCTAATACTCCAGCTAGCTAGGACCTCGCATAGTCGCATGGCCGGTCTTTGATTGCTAGTTGAAGCAATATCTCACCGATTAATCACACAGCTTGTCGTCCAACGACGTCGATCCCTGAGTGACTGTAGCCTGTAGGTATACCGTGACCGTCTGGACGTCTAGCCAGTGGCGATCGGTGGCGCTCGTTGCCTGTCCGACACCCCACCCTCCTACCGGCCGACCTCAATTATGCACCTCACGCTGTAGCATGGCTGGGACCTTGATTGATCGCTCCTTTTCGTAATTGTGACAGGTAGTACCGATCCTCCATTAATTGCACACAACAGCGCCCCCTCGTCCCCCTCGTGTCGCCCCCGCGGGCGACCCAGGGGGAACCTTAGCCGCCGTCCTCTCGGCCCTCCTCCGCCTCCACCTCTCCTCGCCGCTGTCCGCAGCGCCGCCGGGCAAAGCTTGGCCGGCTGGGCGGCGGCGGGGCATCTCTCCCCCTTGTCCGTCGCGGCTGGCGCGGGGCAGCCAGATCGGGCGGGGCGCCGGGCTAGCGTCGGGTCGGGCGGCGCGGCGGGCGGGTTTCTTGGTGATGTCGTGCGCGGCGCGGCGGCGGCGGCGGCCTGCTCGCGGCGTGGTGACGGCTGCGTGGTGGGCAAGATCGGTGGTCGCGGGCGCTGCCGGGTTCAGATCGGATCCAATTCTAGGTCTTGGGTTTGAACGCCGTCGGCCGCCGCGGGGTGGTGGTGGTCGTCACTGACCACGCCGGATCGCTGGATTCGGCGCCTGGAGATCTACGATGGATTCTTCTCGATCCCCCTTCATGGTGGGTTGAGCCCCATGGCTCTCTCATCTCTGCAGGTTTCGGTTCGTGGTCCATTGCCGGATCCGGAGCCGACGGAGGTTTGGTGGTATAGGATGGGGACCGGAGGAAACTTTGATCGGCTTGTTCGGTCCGGCATCGGCGACGTCTCTCGACGCCGTTACCCTCCGTGGAGGCGATGTCGAGGTCTCTCCTATCTACCTCCGAACCCCTCCCGGACGAAAGTCCAAAATTCAGTCTGGATTGGGCGGCGGCGGCGTCCTTCGCGTCGTACCCTCCATGGAGGCGCCGTCTTGGGAGGTTTTGCTGTTCGGCGGAGAGATGCTGTGGGTGATGGACTCCGCGTAGCTCCAGCAGCGGCGACGGTGTGGAGGTTGCCAGGAGGTGCGGCGTTGTATCTACCGCGTCGATGACGACGAGTATTGGCGGCATGGTGCAGCTGGATATCGACGACGGATGCGGCTGGATGGACGAGCGCAGGGCGGTGGCGCTGTCTGGCACCATGGTGGCGTCGACGGCAGGCTTGGCAAGGTCTATGCGTCAGTCCCTACTCTGGAGATGGATCGATGGAAGACGGCGACGGCAGCCTCGGTGAGTGCGCCGGACCGGTGTGTGACCCAGTCCCGGTATGTGGCTGGGATGGGGCACCCGGCATTAGATATTAGGTTTTGGTGCGATGTCTGTTTGGTATTAGGCTCGGACATTCGGCACCCCTGCATCAATGGGATAGGAGTAGCGACAGGTGTTGCCAAGATGGTGGATCCAGACTTACTGATGTATTACTTTGTAAAGTCTTTGTGAATAATTAATAAAGTGGCTGCATGCATCGTCCAGATGCAGAGGCCGGGGTACATCCTCCTTTCAAAAAAAAAAAAAAAAAAGTGACCGTGATGTTTTCTGATGATCGATCGATCCGTGATCCTTGTAACGGCCATAGGGTGCAAACGTACAGATCGGCACGCATGGCAATGGCAGAGAGTACGTAGGTGTAGGCGATGGAGATAAGGCATGTGTGGGTGTGGCAGCTCGTTCGTTAGATAATCGGGACATGGCTGGTGCCGCCCTGCCCCGCGTGGGTGCTACACTGCTATACCATCTAGGTAGCGTCTGGTGTAGGCGAGTAGTTGTCGTCAACAGCTCATGTTTGGACCTTCCCCATGCCATCCTGCACCACCCGCGCGCGTGATCCGTGGAAACCATGGAGAATCTACACATCTACATCTCATTCCCATGCTTGCTTAACGGTACGTGCGCGCTGTCTCGTCATGCGCGGGCCGGCCGGCCGGCCACCGATGCCGTGGCTCTCAGGCAGCCACACGTGATGATGCTGATCCATATACATATATATTCTATTGTATATTATTCAAAAATAATATTATATTGTATCAGCCAGCCAGCCAGCCGAGCCTGAGGATTTTTCGTTAAATAATGCAGCTCCAGTTGGTCATGGAAAAAAAAAGATTATCGCCAAGGGCATCTACGTGCTATGAAACCATGAGCAAGATGGCATCACCGTGATACGGGTCTAGAGGAGCTCACACGATCTAGTAGCTTAGCCTCTCGAATCGGATCTCGGATACAAGTTCTATTCGTATACATATTCAAAGGACTTCAATATCTCACGTTAGATTTTTAGGGTTAAAAATCTAACTCCCTCTGTCCCTCAGGTACGTTGGATCCCGGCCGAATGCATGGCAATTAATCGCTGCTACATGTCAATTTTTCTGTTGGCAATTTTCATTGTAGAACATGAAATATTCTCCTACACAAAGCATAACAATTTTATCTCTTTTCGCATGGCAGATCAGGTCATCAGCTTAATAACATTTCGGTATTTAAAATAGTCCCCTGTGTCCACACACGAGGTAAGGTAAGATGTATCACGGTCGCCCGAGCAAATGACGACGAACGTGGTTGTCAGACGTACGTACAGGCCGGCCGGAATCTGTGGTTTGAATTTTATAGCACTGTAGTACTAGCACATACTATGTACTACTACGTAGAGATCGTAGACGATATATGTTGTGCATGCATGTGGGGACAAACCGACGGAGAAGTTCAACTACAAGTTCTTCAGTTGTGATTGAGCTACTGGATCCGAATTCAGCACAAAATGATCCTAAATGTTCGTATGTTTCTGAATTTTGTTGTATGTTTTCTGTATAGTTCACCTCAGTTAGGAGCATGTTATAAGTCTGCTTACATGACACCTTTGACTATGTATAGGAGTGAGATAAAGAAAAATGGAAAGAATGGGTTTTCAAGCAAGAACTAAACTCTGCTTGTACTCCTAGAAAAAATAATAAATGTATAGGAAAGAGAAAGAGATAAAGTGGAACGGATAACTAACCTAATAGCCAATCTTCTAACTAACTCTATTATATGAGTGATTAATAATGTTGACTCTTGATGACATAGCAACCACATATAGCCAGCCTTTTAGAAATACTCGAAGATGAGCGATGGATCCGCTAGTACAAAATAAAATTGTCTGTGAGAGCGTTGCCAAATCAACATCCCGAACAAACGGTCTGCATATAAATACGTAAAGACAATAAGCTGTCGATCACGTCCAATGTTGGTCACAGTAGCTGCTAGCTAGCTCGAGAGCGACGCACACGCATGCACGAGCGGTCCTTCATTATGCTTTGCTGATGGATAAATCAAGCTCCTAATTAATTCCCCTACAGATGAGATGGATCCAGAATGTCGTGGTACGATTCACTGCCACACACTACTACAGCGTGGTCTTTGTGATGCTAGCTTGAGGATCCCAGCACGCTAATAATACGAATCTAATGAAGAGATGAGATATTACGACGGCACCGGTGGATAGCTAGCAGCATCACTAGCAGGAGACTGTTTATCTGGAGAATCTTGACGAGCCCAGCACGCTAATAATGCGAATCTAATGAAGTGATTCAGAATGATATAACGACGACACCGGTCGCTGCTAGCTTAATGCTGAGCATGTCAACCAACAGCGAGTCATTAGATTTTAAATAAGTATACTGAAAATAATAATACTAGAAGAGATAACTCTCGCAGTCTCTGCACTGTACGTGTACTCTAGCTGAGACGGACAAAAGCGCGAACATTTTTTGCAAATTGTGAATAAAATTTCTAAACACGATTTTTAAAAAACCCCAAATATTTTTTGAAAACGTGAATATTTTTAGTAAATTCTAAACATTTTTTATAGTGAACAATTAGTGAAAACACGAAGTTGTTTTGAAACCCGATTTTTTTCAAAAACATAACCGAATTTTGAAACTGTGAACAAAAATAAAAAATAAATAAAAAGGAAAAATAAAAACAAGCCATCAGGAAACTTGTAAAACATTCCTAAAGCCGGTCAAAGGAAGCTTCTGCATGCCCATTTAACTAGTTCGCTCCCTGCTCTCTTGGGTTTTGGCGACTGTTTTAGGCAACAAGTGCATGCTGACAGTTCGACGCAATGTGCCTCAAATAGGGAGCTCCTATTCAGGGACCTACGCGTTTAATAGGGAGGAAAGGAGCATCTCGGGCTACCACCACACGCGTTTTTGGACCGGCCCACGTGTGGGATGGGACGCCCCTGTTTTTTTATTTCATTTTTTTTAACTTTTGCTTTTAATTTTTATTTTTTAAATAATACGGGGCTGCAAAAAACTTTAAAGTTTTTTTTACAAAAATGTGATTTTTGAAAAATACTCGAGAAATAAAAAAATGTTCATGATTAGGAACAATGTTTGGGAAATTTTAAAATATTTACGGTTTAAAAAAATGATTGTGATTTTGGAAAAATATTGCATATTAAAAAAATATTCTTGCTTTCGCTAAACAAATCTTCCGGAAATCAATGTTCATGATTTTCGAATTTTTTTTTATGAATTTGAAAAAATGTTGTTAATTATTAATAAATGTTAAAAAATCATAAAATATTTACGAATTTCAAAATACATTCATCAATTCAAAAAATGTTCCCTGGTTTAAAAAATATTCATGAATTCCAAACATGTTCATGCATTTCAAAAAATCTTAATATTTGTGAATTCCAAAAATTGTTTTCAAATTTAATTTTTTTTTCCAATTCAAACAAATGTTCACAATTTTGAAAATATGTTTCAATTTTGTAATTTTTTTGCAAATTTAGAAAATCTTCACAATTTCACCGAACGTTCATGAATTTGTAAAAAAACTGTTTTCAAATTTAAAAATTGTTCATGATTTAAAAAAAAATGTTCGCAAACTCTTGAATTTAAACGATGTTCGCAAAAATTAAAATGAAAGTAAAAATAAATAAATACAACAAACAGTAAAAAGAATAGAAAATAAAAAGAGAAATGGAAAAAAAGAAAAGAAAAATAAAAACCGAAAAATAAAAAAGAAATAGAAAACTGAAGAATAAACAAAGAAAAGAAAAGGAAAAACCGGTTTAGGAAAGGTGATAACCTTTCCAAAACGGAGGGGAGAAAATCGAAATGGAACAGCCCATACACTCGGAATATATCCAGCACGGTAAGCGCTAAATAGGATGCGCTGTCAAATAGGGGAGCTCCTATTCGGCGCTTCACAACGCTCGCAGCCGAAGCTAGCGGACTGTAAAAATATACTTATATGAGAGAGAACTGGGATTCGAACTCTTCTTCACCTAATGAAGAGCAAACTTGACGCCAGAACCACCACACCAAGCTGCCAAGCTTGTTGACTATCAGAAAGGATATCTATTTGACCCTTCTTTTAGAGATATATTATATACCCAGAATTAAATATTTGAAAAGAAATTCACAAACAAAATAAAAAACCATGAATTCTGAAAAAAGTTCAAAAATTAGCAAAAGTTCGTCAATTTCGAAAAAAAGTTCATCCATTTGAAAAAAAGTTCATCGAGTTTACAAAACGTTCATCGATTTTGAAAAAAAGTTCATCAAGTATGATAAAAAAGTTCATCGAATTTGAAAAAGAGTTCATACAAAATCAAAAATAATTCATGGATATTGAAAAAAAGTTCATCGGTTTTAAAAAGTTCATCAATTTTGAATAATTTCAAAAAAAAATCAAAAAAAATCAAAAAAAGTCCATCGAAATGCAAAAATAATTCATGATTTTTTTTAAAAAAATTCATCGATTTGAAAAATTTCATCAAATTTGAAAAGGTTTATCGAATTTCAAAAAAAGTTCATCGATTTGAAGGAAACTTTCACGTACTTGCGAACAAATCATGGACAGGTAGAAGAAAAAAGACAAAAACAGAAAACGAAAAAAGGGCAAAAGGAAAACGAAAAAAAAGAAAAAAAATGAATTAAAGGGAGAAAAGTTAAAGGTTGCGAGATCCCCGCTTTTCTGGCATGGTGGTTACACCAGCATAGAGGGAGGTCGCTGGTTCAATTCACAAACGTGGCACGTTTTTGCCAATTAACAAACGTTAGATGGGCCGGCCAGCGTGGGGGCGCTACAGGCGCCCGTTTATAAGAACACTAGTAACGGGTGCCTGAAGCGACAAGTAGGTCACGATGTCTCGCTTTAAGCAAGCTCGAGGGACGCACTAGTGGCAGGCCCAATAGCGTTCCGTTCGTTTTTCTTTGTTCGATCGACACTTTCGGCCTTCCATTCGTTTTAATTTTTTTTTGAAATATTCTTAATACATATTTTCTGGAAATCAATTTACTTAATTTTTAAGAAGCGTCATTGCACATTTCAAGAAAGTTACGTAATTTAAAAAAAAGCATGTGCAAGTTAAAAAAATATTCGTACCATTCAAAATAATGTTTCACACGTATTATAAAATGTCCAATGTGTATTTGCAAAAAAAATAACATGTGTTTAAAAGCTTGTTCATCATGTAAACAAAAAATGCTTATCATGTATAATTTTTTTTTAGCGTGTATACAAAAATTGTTCAACGTTTATTGAAGAAAATGTTAATCTTGTATTTTTAAAAAATATTCAAGTTGTATCTGAAATTCGGAAAAATTCAACACGTATTTCTAAAATGTTAAGCATGTATATGAAAATATGTTCAAATATGTATTTGAAAAAAATGTCCAGCGTGGATCCAAGAATAGTCAGCGTGTAGAAGTAAAAATGTACATGTATTAAAAAAATCTACGTGTATTTGCAAAAATGTTCGTAATTTATTTTACAAAAATATGCAAGGTGTATTTGAAAAATGTTTCACTTGTATTCAAAATATATTTGAAAATACCTCATTATATATTATAAAAATGTTCAATGTGTATAAACAATGTTCAGCTTGTATATGAAAAATATACAACCTCTATTAACAAAGTTGGCATGTAATTGAAAAAAAAATGAACAGCAAAAAAATAAAAAATAAAAAGAACATTGGACGCTGGTTACAGTTTTGGAAAAGTTTTGGAAGGATCCAGCACAGGTTTTTTCCGGTTTTGGAAACCTTTTAGAAGGTCCCTAAACCTGTTCTTTTTTTCAGTTGTTTTCTTTTCTGGTTTCGTCTCTTTTTTTCATTTTTCATTTTCTTTTCTTTCCAAAAAATTCAATTTTTTTTTATCCAATGTATTCAATTTTTTTTGCGCTTTCCAACAATATCGAGGATTACAAAAAATCAAAAAATGTTACTGCCTCCGATCCATATTACTTGTCGCTCAAATGGATGTATTAGCCCGAATTAATATTTGTTTTAGCACGAAATACATCTTGATACATCTGTTTTAGCGTGAATTAATATGGATCGGAGGGAGTAACAAATTAAAAAAATCTCCACAAATTCCAATAATTGTTCACATTTTCCAAAAAAGTTCAGAATTTGAAAAATAGTTCTGAATTTCAATATGTTCACTTTTTCTGAAAAATGTTCACAATTTTTTGAACCGTGCTCTACAGTGAACAAGTATAGTGAATCGCATGCTGCAGATAAACCGCTATAGTGAACGGTACATGCAGCAGCTATAGTCTCGCGCTACTGTACTAATGGGCATGTCCAGTCGGACTCGCCTATGCGCCGCTCACACTGTTTGCCGCAGTGGGCGGCAGAGGTCCCAATCGGGTCCTCATATTCCTAAGGCCAACTCCAACTCTCGACCCCATCCGGTCCGGGTGTGTCCGTTTTGGCCCAAATAGACAGATGCCACGGCCCAACGCGCGACCCCATCCCCAAAATTTATCCGTTTGGCGTCCGGCCCGCCCCAATTCCGGCGCAAACTTGCGCCTGGTTTGCGTCCAGACGGACGGCGAACGGACGGCCACGCGTCCGCTCTGCGGCCGCCTCGGGCCCGCGTGGCAGCCGCCCACCTACCTCCCACCGCCCGCATTTACGGCGCACGTGCGGGCGGACCCTCCTGTCAGCCACCCAGCCGCGCGGTCCTCGTCCTTTTTAATGTGGAAGTCGTGGACCGGCCAGTCCACACTTCCACTCACGGCGACGCATGCCTCCTCGAAGCCCAACACGCCCAAACCCTAGCTCCGGCCGCCGCTCTTCCACCTCCTCGCCGTCAGCCATGGGCTGGCATTGGATCCACGGCCGCAAGGGGAGGCACGACCACGAGGCCGGGTCGTCCTCCGGCTGCCGCAGACGCTCGACTCCTCCACCTCCTCCACCTCCTTCGTCGTTCACCATTCCCCCGCCGGCGGCCGCGCCTCGCAACCGGCCATACGTCAAGGCCGACAATTGCAAGAGGTACGGGGAGACGGGCACGCCGCTGCCGTGGAGCGACGTCCACCTCCTGAACTACTGGCATTTGTCTGCGGACCGCGTGCCCATCCCCCTGGTCCCGGTCGGCGGCCGAGCTCGCCGCGAGGAGATCCAGCACCGTTGCGCCCACCTGTCCCCGACCTCGTCGATGACGCCAGGTACACCGTCGATTCCCCGTCGTGGGACACTTCACTAGTGCAGAAAAGCCTAGCTATGTCATGCCAAAAAGGGCCTTGCTGGTGTGGACACACGACGCCACCAATATGACGCCATTGTTACAAAATACTGGTGGCGTTGGAGCCCACTTCAGCAGTATTTGACATGCTGATGGCGTGCCACGTGACCTAACGCCAGCAGTACTTTTCCTCACGTACCGGCGCCCAGTGTGACTGGCACGCCAGCAACAGTTTTTGCAGCGAAAAAAAATTATATGCACCTGCATATAGCACATGACAATCACATAGGTAATTATATAGACCAGCAACGGCATAATAATGGCCAAACATACGTAAGTATATAGACAAGTTCATATCCGACAATCATCGATCTCACAAAACATTTCTCACAAACATGCACTACAACATTTCTTGCTACTGATTAGCCTTTGCCCACATGTGCCCAGCCACACACATTCTTTTAAATGATGTCGATTAGGATCATCATCCTCAAGTCATGGCGTGTGGCATTCCTGATTGTACCTATGATAGCTTGTCCATCATGCAGATTGTTGGCAACGAGGAAGTCCCTCCACCCCATCGCGCTTAAGACAATGCGACCGTCCGTGTCCGCTACGTACACACAGGTGGAGACGGAGCCCGTTGTTGTAAGGCATACTCCAGCATAGCCTGCTTCATCAGCCTCACTGCCACAACTCATAGCTAGCCTCTTAGGCAATTTCTGAGAACAAACATATATAAGCATGCATATCAATCGGAATCTACACTAATTAAGCATGCATATCAATCAGATTCTACACTAATTAAGCATGCATATCAATCAGAATGTACACAACTAATTAAGCACATCAGCAGATTCCACACTAAACATATCAATCGGATTCTACACTAAGTAACACATACGTACCATGACATGGCCGCTGGTTACATTGGTCCTTGTCAGACGGGTCACGAGTGGCACCCTGACGTAGTGATCACGGGATGGAAGTTTGTCCAACAGGTTGTTGGTCTCATCGTCGTTTAACTGCATTCTTTGGTCAAAGACGGCATCATAGATAACAGTCAGCCTAGGTCTTTGTCCTCTTCAGGAGAAGGTGATCAATTCACCCCTATTGAGATGATTGAGGGCGAGAAAACGATCCCGTTCATCTCCTCCCAGCTGGGTCATCGTTGGTCCTTTTTTGACCTCCAAAGTGTAGGGGCCCCCGGGGGCCTCGAAGACCACAGTGTCTTTGGTCAGCTCATTGAATTCCAACCTCACATTGCATGGGACGATCTATGTAACAAAAAACAAAAACACGCACAACATTAATGGTTATAGCAAAAAAAAAACAGATATATATCCTGTCATAGAAGGTTTGTTGTTACCGCCGAAGAAACATAGCACCGCTGGAAGTAGATGCCGAACAGATCGCCAGTTGCAAGGCAGAGGGCGCACTTTGACTTGCATATTTCACATGGTGGTGGATGCGCCATTCTACATAAAAACATATCATTTTGCACATTACAACAACCGGATTCTACGTACTAAGTGTACAATCGGATTGTACAGTACTAAATCAAATTCTATATACTAAGTATAATCAGATTCTAGCTACTACACAATCAACACGAAAGACTATTATCCAATTTTACATTAAAACATATTCAACACTAAGAAAAATTCTAGCTACATTACTCAATCGAATTCTAGCTACACTACTCAATCAACATGCAAAGGGGAAGAAAAGGGGCGCGAGTAGAGGGGAAAGAAAAGGGGCGCGAGGAGAGGGGATCTCACCTAGTCACCCGGAGGTGGCGGCGGCGACGTCGGGCGACGTCCAGAGGTGGCGCCAAGCGGCGACGTCGTGCGAGGTTCGGAGGTGGCGGCGGCGCTGGTCGACAAGGGGGATTGAAAAATGGACACGGTAAATCGGATTTACTCTCGCAGAAGGGTAGCTCGGCAAAACCTAGTGCTGGCATTCCCAAAAAGGGCATGCCAGCACTAGATACTATATCTATGGCATGTATATAAAGCCTACGCCAGCAATATCTTCCAACTGGTCAGCACAACAGGGCCCACATAGTATTGACGCTGCACAAAATAGCCACGCCAGCACTACCCATATATAGCTGGCGTACCAATTTAGCCGACGCCAGCACTATTTGAAAAAATAGTGCTGGCGTTGATGAAAAATGGCGCGCCACCAACGAAAGTTGTGGCTAGCCGTTTTTCCACTAGTGCTTGGTTCCGCGACGAGCATGATCTACGGCGGCACTCGTACTTCGCCGGTCGTGGGCCGAGCATGCCACGGGCGAGCCAGCCGTGCGGTCGTGCGCGGATCCGCGGGCTCACCCCAACGCCTTCCCCCTCGCCGTCCCCGCCACCACCATCTCCCATGTCCGCCGAGGAGGAGGAGTAGCTTGTGCGGCGGGTTCTTGAGGAGTCCGTCCACGACCACAACGAGGCCCAGTGGCAGGGGCTCGAGGTGGTGATGGCCCTCTCCGCCGCGGGCGACGTCACCATCCCCCCGTAGTTGCAAGAGGCCATCATCAAGGAGGAGGTGGTCAAGGAGGAGGAGGCCGCCGTCGAGCCGCATTTCACGGCAATGGTGGGGCAGACGTGGTCATGGACGGACACGGTTCTGTGCACGTCGGAGTACGTCTCCGTGCCACCCTCGTGGGTGGGAGCCGAGCCGTGGTCGCCGTCCCCACCACGGGAAGAGGTCGTGCAGGCGCCTCCGGCCATGCAGCCACTGCAGGGGCCGCCTGCCGTGCTGCCTGCCCACCTCTGATAGCCACCGCCATACATCGACCTCACCGGGGACGACGACGAGGAGGACGGCGGCGTTTGAGACTTGTTTGAACAGTTTAAATATTTTAGCATTGTTTAGTTAAGTTTATTTCCCTGTTTTTAAATGTGTGGCCGGCCTTTTTTTTATCGCGAGCCGGACAAAATGTGATGCGGCCGCCCGGTTGGGTGCCCTAGTAGGCGGATGGACAAAACCGGACTGGGCTGTCCATTTTCCCGACACAAACGAACAAAATCCAGACAAAACAAATGTTCGTTTGGGGTTGACGGTTGGAGTTGGCCTAATTGATTGTGCATTTGTATTCAAATGCAAGTCTAAGTAATGCACACATTTAGGGGGAGTTTTTGTATATCACATACTTCGCAAAGCGGCGATGTTATTCTTGATTATTTTTTTATGTCGAAACTTTGATCTATATGTTGTGATCAATTACTAATAAGGGGAGATTGAAAGTGCATCCAATCCCCTGAGTGGTTTTGGTAATTCATAACAACATACATATCAATAAACTAATGCGTGCCCAAAAATATTCCAGGAAAGTTCAATTTATGTATAACAAGGAAAGTGGAATTGGACCCTTCAAAATGTTAAGGACAAGTGTTGGTTCATGTCTTAAGACTCCTTTTTATATTTAAGTGATCCAAAATAACATTGAGTTCATAGGTATGCCGATACTATCAAAAGGGGATGAGGTTGAGAAGATGAGTTCTTTGCCCAAGAGCTTAATAAAGATTAAACTCTAAAAGCCTCAGAAAATTTCACGAGCTCCCACTATATCGGACTCACAGAACCAATCTTCATTGGAGTCACCGAGCCATTCTGATATAGCCGTTGTCCTAAACCCTAGCTGCATCGGTCTCACCGAGACGACCGAGACGACTCTTAGGTTTCACCGAAGAGCATGTGCCAACCTCCTGTCATCGTTTGTATTTTGTTTGGAATTTCTGAACTGTTTCAGTCGGTGTCACCGAAGTGTATAAAGTGCTAAGGTCATCACTTCTCAGAGCCACCGATCAGTTTCACCCAGTGTGACCGAACAATTCAAAGTTCATACCTTTTGTACATATCGGTCTGACTGAGTGTTTTCAGTCGGTCTCACCGATGCGTGCAAAAGTGTGTGTAATGGTTAGATTTTTGGTCCTGCCTATTTATACCCCCACCCACTCCACCATTGTCTCTCGAAGCAAACACCATTCATATCCATTTTTCTGAGAGAGAGCTCCAACTCCTTGTGTTGATTTCAAAAGGACTCCACTCCAACCATTGATCCTTCGATTTCTAGTCACCTCATTGCTTTACACCCAAACCTCTCCTACCAAAAGCCAAAATCCGTGAGAGAGTTTTGAGTGTTGAGAAGATAATCTTTTGAAGCACAAGAGCAAGGAGTTCGTCATCATCAACATCATCTATTACCTTTTGGAGGGTGGTGCCTCCAGATCAGCTAGGTGTGCTTGGGAGTCTCCAAATCTTGTGGAGAAACCAAGAAGTTTGTGAGTGCTTGAAGATCGCCTACTTCGTGAAGATCTACCCGAGTGAGGCTAGTCCTTCGTGGGTGTAAGCTATGGTGGGATAGGCAAGGTTGATTCTTCGTGGACCTTGCATGGGTGTGATCCCTTCGCGGACTCGATTCCTCCGTGGAATCTCACAACCGAGATCTTTGTGATCTTAGATCCTTGGGATCAAAGCTTCCATCAATGTGGACGTATGATAGCACCACCTATCGGAACCATGGGTCAAAAATCTTTACCGTGTCACCATTGCGTTTGCGTATCTCTAAACACTGTTCTCCACTTTATTATGACTTGCAATGTCTTTACTTTCCGCTGCCTATACTCTAGAATTGCATGTGTAGGGTGTTCCTTGATTTGCTAGCAAAGCTAAATTCTGCCAAGAATTAAAATTGGGAAAACTTCCTTTAAATTGGGCTAGTAGTCTATTCACCCCTCCCCCCACACACTCTAGACATACTTTCTATCCTACAACCATAAAACGAAAACACGGAGAGACACACCTAATTAATTTACTTATATTTATTAGTTTTTCTAGTATAAGGATACATAATTTTCTTTTTTTATCATAAATGTGTTGTGACACCCTGATTTTTTTTCAACTTTTTCTTTTCAAAACCCCTCTGGTTCTCTTTGCCATTTGATGATTTTTGAGTCAATTCTTTGGACTTTGGACTTGAGCACATTTCCATTTCTTCTTCCAAGTGTGCCAAGGCTTTCATAATCTCTCCAAAACCCTGCTGGATCAAACCCTAATTTCTATTCTCTTAAAATAATTCATTTATCCCTTTGGATATGCTCATTCTCACTATGGGTTGTGAAGCAACCTATAGTTTTGTTGATCAGAAAAATCCCAAATTAATTTCATATCTTCTTGAGATCATGTACTCCCATAATCTTCAAAAATATTACATTGGCCAGTACAAAATTTTGTCCAGAATATCCCTTTTATCTTCTGGACAGAATTGACCCTTTGTGAAGCAACACCTATTTCCATGACTCAGAAAATTCCCAAATAAATCCCTGGGATACTAGGAGTCATATCTTTCCATAATATCCAAAAACATCTCCTAGTACAGTACAAATTTTCAGCAAAAATATTCTGACAAGCCTCTGGTCATTTCCAACCCTTGTGAAGGAAGTACCAGCTAGAAGTATCCATTTGCTCTGAAATTTTTATGGCATGTTGTCACCACCAAATAACCTTCCAATACCCAATTTCAGCTTTAGAAGATCATCCATGTGAGTGCATCTTCCTCACCAAGTTTCTGGACCAATATAGGGTTTGTACATGAACTATGTGCAAATCTTTGTAGAAATTCCGCAAAACTTGCCAGCAGATAGTCCTTCCAACCCAGAACACCCCAGACAGCTCACTTGGCGTGGAGCACAACTCGTCTCTCCTCTAGAACCCCTCCAAGTTTCTGACAAGAAACTGTATTTGATGCTACACTTCAGCTCAGAGTGCATCTAGCCGATTCAGTGGCATAGAGAGGCTATACGACCAAGGGTCGAGGCAATGGACAAGGTGTGCCAGGCGTGCGTGGCCTCCAGGTGCCAGCACCTGTGGTGAGCACGGCACTGGCATGCCTGTGCACGCGCTCTGCGCGCCGACCGCGTCGGACGCGACCACTCCGGCCGTCCCGCATCGGACGCATGTTTTCTGTTAATGACATACCTGCAATAATTTTGTTTGATTCCGGAGCTTCCCATTCATTTATTTCGCGGAGTTTTGCCACCATACACAAATTTTCTCCTTCTCTTTTGGATAAAATCATGGTGTTACAATCCCCTAGCTCCATGCTCAGAACAAATGTGATATACAAGGACCTGGAAATCTTGATACACGGAGTTAAGTTTCCAGCCACCCCTGTCGCCATTGAATCCCCTGGACTGGACATAATATTGGGGATGGACTGGTTGACACCGCATCAAGTCTGCATCAACTGCGCCACTAGAACCGTGACACTGGTTAACCCGGCAGGGCAAACAGTTCAGTTTATCGCCAGCCGAATGATGTCAAAGAAGGGAATGGCATTCAAGACCACCGTTACATATATGAATTTGATTCCGGTAGTCAGTGAATTTCCGGATGTATTTCCTGAGGAACTACCAGGAATGCCACCCGACCGAGAATTGGAATTTGCTATTGATGTCATTCCCGGAACCGCTCCAATATACAAGAAGTACTACCGCATGCCGTCCACAGAGCTGGTGGAACTGAAGAAACAGCTGGATGAACTGTTACAGAAAGGGTACACCTGTTGAACGGAGCCCGGGTATTTTCCAAGATTGACCTCCGAACAGGATATCACCAGTTGAAAATCAGGAAAGAGGATATCCCCAAGACAGCTTTTACCACTCGATATGGTCTGTACGAATTTACAGTCATGGCGTTTGGGCTGACTAATGCTCCAGCTTATTTGATGAGCATGATGAACAAAGTCTTCATGGACTTCTTGGACAAGTTTGTAGTGGTGTTCATCGATGATATCCTTATATACTCCAAGGATGAAGAGGAGCACAAACAACACCTCCGTGCTGTCCTGGAAAGATTAAGGACCCATCGCTTGTATGCCAAGTTCAGCAAGTGTGAATTTTGGCTAAGAGAGGTGGGATTTCTGGGGCACATTCTGTCAGAGCAAGGTGTGGCCGTCGACCCCAGCAAAGTGACTGCTGTATTAAACTGGAAGACACCAGCCACAGTAACTGAAGTCCGCAGTTTCCTGGGATTGGCAGGCTACTACCGTCGTTTCATTGAAGGCTTCTCTAAGATAGCCAAGCCACTGACGGAGCTGTTAAAGAAGAATCACAAGTTTGACTGGACGGAGGAATGGGATAGCAGCTTCATGGAGCTAAAGACGAGGCTAACTACGGCCCCGGTCTTAATTCTTCCGGATATCCACAAGAGCTTTGACATATACTGTGATGCTTCCAGACGTGGAATCGGCTGCGTATTAATGCAAGAAGGAAAGGTTGTAGCATATGCATCCATACAGCTACGACCCCATGAAGAGAATTACCCCACTCATGACTTAGAATTGGCAGTCGTGGTTCATGCCCTGAAGATTTGGAGGCATTACCTTATTGGGCAACGCTGTGAGATATACACAGACCACAAGAGTCTCAAGTATATTTTCACACAACCCGATCTCAACCTCAGACAAAGAAGATGGCTTGAACTGGTCATGGACTATGACTTGGGATCAATTACCATCCGGGAAAAGCCAATGTGGCCGCAGATGCCCTCAGCAGGAAACCAAGCACTGTGAATGCAATAATGGAGGGTATCCATCCGAGGTTACAAGAAGAATTTGCCAAGCTCAACTTGGTACTTTGTGACCCGATTGCCCCGGTGACGGTGTCCTGGATTAGGGGGTGCTAACCTAGCCGGCCCGTCTCCTCGGTTGGGCCGATATGCCTCTGTGCGTGATCAAGATGGACTCCGGAGGCCACACACGGGAGACGTGATCGAGGCTGTCTCTACCGAAGACTTGTAGTACACTTCAAGATTTGACCAGCCGTCTTAGTCCTAGATACCGACCTTGTAACCCTAGATACCCTCCCTGGCGTGTATATAAGCTATAGGGTTTAGCCCGTAGAAGGGAGAACAACGCAATATTGCTCACCTAGCCCTAGAAGTTAGACTCATATTACGATCTCGAGGTAGATCAACTCTGTACTTGTTACATCTCCATCAATATAAACAGAAGGAGGACGTAGGGTTTTACCTCCATTAAGAGGGCCCGAACCTGGGTAAACATCGTCTCCCTCGTCTCTGTTACCATCGATCCAAGATCCACAGCTCGGGACCCCCTACCTCGAGGTCTGCCGGTTTTTACACCGACACTGGTGCTTTCATTGAGAGTTCCGCTGCGCGATCACCAGAAGGATTGATGGCTCTGGCCTAGACCTCGGCCGAGCTGGCCGAACACTTCTCACACCGGGGGCTGGTCATCAGCCCCCATAGTCAAACTCTTATGACTAAATGAAAGATATCAAGCCACTATAGTCCGATTGCCTAGTTCCTATAAGACACCGACCGCCTCTGGGTACCGAGACGTCGGCTAAGGATGCAGTGTGCCTTAAGGAACACCCTTTGTATGACCTACACTGGGGCTGAAGCCGATGACTAGCCACTCTCATTTTAAACAGTCATATAGGAGGAATAATTAAAATTATGAAACAACACACATGGACTCTTAAGCCATTCTCATTCAACAAAAGCTAAAGTTTTTACATTGTACACCCCGGCATTCCGAAGTATCATCTAGAAATACAGAGTGTCTTTGGGGCACATGGCCTCGGTGGTCCGAGCTCCCGCCTCCACCTCGGCGAAGAACTGCTCGGCGGTCCGCGACACATGTCTCCGCATCAACCTTGCGGAAGTGAGTCTTCACGCAAGCATATGCCCTCCGCGCCCCTTCGAAGCATGTGGACCTTTTCCAGCGATCCACGCAGGGCACGGCATCTCGGAGACGGGCCGTCAGGCCGAAGAGGCTCTTCGGCATGGCTTTGGCAGGCCACAGAGCGACGCAGAGGTCCTGGAGCGCCGGTCTCGTCATGCGAAACAGTTCCACCAGATGCTTCACTCGATGATTCAGCAGCTGTGCAGACGGCGACCCTGGAAACTGCCCCCAGAAGGCCTTCTCTGCCTTATGACCCGCCAGCTGGCCGAAGTATGCCACCGCATCCGCCGCGCTCTGCGGGAGATCCTCAAAGACCTCTGCGGAACGCCATAACTGGGTGAGCTCGACACACCCTTTGCTGCCAAACGCACACTGCAGCAAAAATATCTTACCCGAGGCGATTTGCTCCTCTTGTTGGAGCACCTCGCGATCAGCTCGGGCCGAGTTCTTGAGCTCGGAGTGGGCACATTGAAGCTTCTCGAGCTCCTCCTTCGTTTGTTGCCCCTCCTCCTGAAGTTTGCCGCGTGCTTCGAACACGCCCTTCAGGGTCTCCTCGATCTCTAACACCCGCGCTTGGTGCCTTTCCCCAGCTGCCTTTTCGGCGGCCCGGGCCTTCTCGGCCGTGGCGGCAGCAGCTTCCTGCTGCCGCACCTCCTTCTGAGCCCTTTCGAGCTCGGCCTTGAGCGTCTCCAGCTCCGCTGTCAACACAGTTCGGCCTTAGTTGTTTTCTTTAACATACATTATACCTCTTCATCCAGAATACAAGGCAAGTTTAAACTTGCTTACCTTGAGATTGCTCAAGTTTCCGGTTCATCTCCGCCATCTCTTCGGAGACGGAGTCCGGAACCGAGGTCGAAACCTGGAGTAAAACAGATCCTTATCACAAAGGGAATAGTTCAAACCACTAACAGGCTCCAGGACGGCTGCCTCGAGCAGCATCCTGGGGGCTACTCAATAGGCTCCTACTTAATCAAGCAACCCCGATGCCGGTTTCTTAAAACCGACTTCGGGCTCGGGGGCTACTCACTCACTAAGCCGTTTAGCAGGTTGTACTTTTATGTCCTCGGACAAAATTCATAAAACAAATAGCTTAAATAAACAAATTGATTGCGCAGAAGGCGTACCTCGAAACCTGCTACGAGGTTCTTGAAAACCTCGTGCAGACCGGCCCCTGCGGACCGGTAGCCTTCCAGCGCCGTGCCTATGAAGGCACGGTGCTCCTCCTTGATGGAAGAGCCCTTTAGGGCCTCCTCCACCTCCTCGGTCCACCCCGCGCCGTTCCATCCTTGGGCAGTAGGCTGGGGTGAAGGGATGACCTCAGGTGTATCCACCCGAGCAGCCTCCGCCTGGTGTGGCGGAGCCGAGGTAGACGTCGGCCGGGCCAATGACTGGCCCAGCCCTTCTTCGATGACCTCGGGGTGGTCCGTCCCCGGGTCTTGTTGGGCCGAGGTGTTGACCTCGGCCGTGGTCGCCACCTCGTTGGCACCCGTCAAGTCGACGTCGGGGACCAGGGTGGATGTCGCCTCCCCTAGCCCATCATGCTTCGGGGGAGAAGCGGCGGGCTCTGGAGTCCCGCTAGCGGATGGTAGCCCGCTTGAAGAACCGTTGGGGATTACCCTCGGCGGACTGCATGTGAAAGATTGCTTCTGTAAAGATTTCCCTTGATAAAAAAAATGACTCAGGGAAGGAGGACAAGGACAAGGACTTACCCTCGGGGTGCTGGTTTCTTCCTCCCCATGGTGAGGAGATCTTCCTCTGAGTCACCGGAGAGCTCGGCCCTCTCCGATGACTTGTTGGCGGCCTCGGATGAGGCTCGCCTCGGCCTCTTTGGGCCCCTCAGTGGCATATCCACGTCGGCGTCTTCCAATGCCGACCTCTTCCCCTTCGGAGGGGGAACCTCCTCCTCCTCACCCTCCTCGGCGCCGCCGTCTTGAGCGGCGGAGGTGTGGGTCTCTTCTGACCGGGTGACCGAAGTCCCCCGGGTCCGAGCACTTGACCTCCCCGTCTGGGACTTCATCCCTTTGGAGGCCACCACATGCGGCTCCTCGGTCAGAAGCGCTGAGAGCAGGGGAGTTGGGGGCTGCTCTGGCAGTGGGGCCAGGCATCGTACCCCTTGTACCCAGGCCAGCCACTTCTGCAAAAATGTCAAAACATGGCGGTTCAAGTAAAAACTTTATTCCTTGGCGCAATGAGCAAAAAACAAAGATTGAAGGGCGAAACCACTCACCGGGGGGGCCTCATAGCCGTGCTCGAGGCCGCGGTCCTTCCCCGCCTTGGGGATTTTGTCCTTGGCCAGCTTCATGAGCTTCAACCACATGGCGGCCAAGGTGGAGCGGAAGAAGGTGTTGATGGTGTCCATGTCCTCGGGCTTTTGTGCCCACATCGGGGTAGCCCGAAGTTGGAGAGGGAGTATACGGTGGTTGAGCATGACATTTATGACGTCGGCCAGCTCAACCTTCCCCGTTGTGGACCACCACAAGATCCTGTCCATCAGGGTCTCCACCTCTTCTGGCTTCCCCTAAGCAGCGCCCTTCTCCTTCCAGGACTTGAGTTTCTTGGGAGGCCCGGCCGAGAAGGCCGGGACTTCGGTTTGAACAGGGGCAAGTGGCTCGGTGATGTAGAACCACTCTCTTTGCCACTCCTTCACCGTTTTGATGAAGGTGCCCTTGAACCAGGTGGCCCCCTGGTTCTTTCTGATCATGGCCCCTCCGCACTCCGCGAGATCCGAGCCACTTGACTTCGGTTTGATCCCGAAGAACTTCAGCCATAAGCCGAAGTGCGGCTCACAGCGGAGGAAGGCCTCGCAGACTGTGATGAAGGCGGCGAGGTGGAGAACGGAATTAGGGGCTAGGTGGTGGAAATCTAACCCGTAATAGAACATTACCCCACGCACGAAGGGGTGCAGTGGGAACCCCAGGCCTCGGATGAGGTGGGGGACGAAGACCGCCCGCTCCCCGGTGTTGGGAGCGGGCACCAGCTGACCGGCCGCTGGAGCGCGGGCGGCGATGGCGGGGGCCAGATACCACGCGTCGCGCAGCTCGGCGATGGTCGCAGCTGTCACGATGGAGCCGCCCCAGTGTCCCTTGAGGGTGTCGGCCATGGCTGGTTGAGGAGTTGGGGCTCGCGAAAGGGAAAGGCGCGCTGGTTGGATCTGGGCGTTGGAGCTAGACAAAGCAATAGTGGGGGAAGGATGGGAGCGTGGGCTATCGCACTATTCTTCCCTTTGCTCTTATAGGCCTATGAAAGGCCAAGAGTCCCCCCCGCCGCACCGATAAATTCGCGGTTGCTATCAAAAATGCCGTTGAAACATATGGGGGGAAACAAAATCTTGATGATATCCCTAAGGAAGCGGGCACGATCGCTGCCTTGAAGGGACGTGCCAGTAAACAGGCTGCCTCGAACCACGATTTGAGGGGGAGGCAGTAACTGCTCGACCTGTCATGGGGCGAGCCTCGCCGATAAAGTTGTCAGGCAGGATTGGATTGTTCATACCTGCACGACCAGCCTTCGAGGCTAAGATACCTACCCACCTCGGGCAGGGTACAAGCTCGGTTGGACCACGGATGTTGATGCTCCATTAAGAGAATCCGAAATGCAAAGTGGAACTCGTCTGTCAAGCCGAGGACTCCGGATCCGAAGTGATGTTGTTGAAATTTGTCCTCGGCGTAGAAGACCAGTTCGGGGGCTACTGACGGTGTCCTGGATTAGGGGGTGCTAACCTAGCCGGCCCGTCTCCTCGGTTGGGCCGATATGCCTCTGTGCGTGATCAAGATGGACTCCGGAGGCCACACACGGGAGACGTGATCGAGGCTGTCTCTACGGAAGACTTGTAGTACACTTCAAGATTTGACCAACCGTCTTACTCCTAGATACCGACCTTGTAACCCTAGATACCCTCCCTGGCGTGTATATAAGCTATAGGGTTTAGCCCGTAGAAGGGAGAACAACGCAATATTGCTCACCTAGACCTAGAAGTTAGACTCATATTACGATCTCGAGGTAGATCAACTCTGTACTTGTTACATCTCCATCAATATAAACAGAAGCAGGACGTAGGGTTTTACCTCCATTAAGAGGGCCCGAACCTAGGTAAACATCATCTCCCTCGTCTCTGTTACCATCGATCCAAGATCCACAGCTCGGGACCCCCTACCCCGAGGTCTGCCGGTTTTTACACCGACACTCGGACACATTGGAAATGACTCCAACACTTATGGAAGAAATTAAGGAGGCTCAGAAAGCAGACAAGAGCGTACAGGAGATCAAGAAGAATATTCAACAAGGAAAGTCTAAGCCCTTCCGTGTGGATGAACAAGGAACATTATGGTTTGATAGCCGAATATGCGTGCCTGACCAGGAAAACCTGAGGCAGCAAATATTGCGAGAAGCACATGAATCTGCATATTCCATCCACCCGGGAGGAACAAAAATGTACCAGGACCTAAAGGAAACTTTTTGGTGGCCAGGAATGCGAAGAGATGTTGCATACTATGTCGCGTGTTGCGACGTATGCAATAAGGTTAAGGCTAAGCACCAGAGACCAGTTGGACTGTTACAACCCTTACAAGTTCCTCAGTGGAAATGGGATGATATATGCATGGACTTTATTGTTGGACTACCCAAGTCAACAAGAGGCCATGATGCCATCTGGGTTATCGTGGATATACTCACCAAAGTGGCTCATTTCATTCCAGTAAAGACCACCTATAGGGCTAACCAACTTGCACAGCTCTATATGTCTCAGATTGTTAGCCTTCATGGAGTACCTAGGTCCATCACATCCGATAGAGGATCCCTATTCACGTCAGCATTCTGGCTACGTTTGCATCAGGCCCTGGGAACAGCATTGAAGCATAGCACGGCATACCACCCACAGACAGACGGGCAAACCAAACGAGTGAACCAAATGTTGGAAGATATGCTTCGGTCTTGTGCCCTCACCTATGGACCGAAGTGGGAAGATAGTGTACCCTATGCAGAGTTTTCTTACAACAACAGTTATCAGTTAAGTCTCAAGATGTCACCATTTGAAGCACTGTATGGGTGGAAATGGCGCACTCCTTTAAACTGGTCACAGACAGGAGACAGCCGTATCTTCGGTACAGATTTGATGCTCGAGGCTGAGAAGCAAGTTAAGGAAATCCAAGAACGTCTTCGAGCAGCTAAATCCCATCAGAAGAGCTACTATGATCCTAAGCACTGGGAAGTAACTTTTGAACCCGGAGAGTATGCTTACCTCCGAGTAACCCCCATGAAAGGGGTAAAGAGGTTTCATACTCGAGGCAAACTTGCGCCCAGATACATCGATCCCTTTCCGGTGATTGCTAGAAGAGGCAAAGTGGCGTATCAGTCGGAATTACCACCGGAATTGTCCGACGTTCATGATGTCTTTCACATATCACAGCTGAGAAAGTGCATTGCACCTCCGATCAAATAGGCAGATATGAGTGAATTGGAGCTGACCAAGGATTTGACCTATGAGGAAAAACCCGTCAGAATCTTGGATGAGATGGAAAGAACCACTAGGAGTAAGGTGATCAGGTTTTACAAGGTATTGTGGGATCACCATACTGAGGAAGAAGCCACCTGGGAAAGAGAGGATTTTCTGAGAACAGCATATCCGTATTTGTTCCCTGAGCAACCGAATCTCGAGGACGAGATTCATCCTAAGGGGGGTAGGTTTGTGACACCCTGATTTTTTTTTCAACTTTTTCTTTTCAAAACCCCTCTGGTTCTATTTGCCATTTGATGATTTTTGAGTCAATTCTTTGGACTTTGGACTTGAGCACATTTCCATTTCTTCTTCCAAGTGTGCCAAGGCTTTCATAATCTCTCCAAAACCCTACTGGATCAAACCCTAATTTCTATTCTCTTAAAATAATTCATTTATCCCTTTGGATATGCTCATTCTCACTATGGGTTGTGAAGCAACCTATAGTTCTGTTGATCAGAAAAATCCCAAATTAATCCCATATCTTCTTGAGATCATGTACTCCCATAATCTTCAAAAATATTACATTGGCCAGTACAAAATTTTGTCCAGAATATTCCTTTTATCTTCTGAACAGAATTGACCCTTTGTGAAGCAACACCTATTTCCATGACTCAGAAAATTCCCAAATAAATCCCTGGGATACTTGGAGTCATATCTTTCCATAATATCCAAAAACATCTCCTAGTCCAGTACAGATTTTCAGCAAAAATATTCTGACAAGCCTCTGGTCATTTCCAACCCTTGTGAAGGAAGTACCAGCTAGAAGTATCCATTTGCTCTGAAATTTTTATGGCATGTTGTCACCACCAAATAACCTTCCAATGCCCAATTTCAGCTTCAGAAGATCATCCATGTGAGTGCATCTTCCTCACCAAGTTTCTGGACCAATATAGGGTTTGTACATGAACTATGTGCAAATCTTTGTAGAAATTCCCCAAAACTTGCCAGCAGATAGTCCTTCCAACCCAGAACACCCCAGACAGCTCACTTGGCGTGGAGCACAACTCATCCCTCCTCTAGAACCCCTCCAAGTTTCTGACAACAAACTGTATTTGATGCTACACTTCAGCTCAGAGTGCATCTAGCCGATTCAGTGGCATAGAGAGGCTATACGACCAAGGGTCGAGGCAATGGACAAGGTGTGCCAGGCGTGCGTGGCCTCCAGGTGCCAGCACCCGTGGTGAGCACGGCACTGGCATGCATGTGCACGCGCTCTGCGCGCCGACCGTGTCGGACGCGACCACTCCGGCCGTCCCGCGTCGCCGTACCTTGTCTGGTGGTGCCGACATCGTCGCCGCCACCCACGTACCCCGCTCCGGAGGCTTCCCCTCGCCGGAATCGCCCTCGCCAGCCGCCACCGCAGCGCCGCACTGTGGCGCCCGTGCGGCCACAGTGGGTGAGCTGGCCATCTTCTTCCTCGCGAGCTGTCGCCTCGTCCATTTAATGCTCTGCCCTCCTCCATCACTTCGCATGCGCCGCGACAGCCACCTCACCGTCCTTGCCCCGGCGACGTGGCCACAGCGCCGCCCGGTTCGGGAACCCTCCTTCCCGCCTATAAATAGCTTGCCGCGCCAAGGCCGAGAGGCCCTCTGGCCTCGCAGCTCGCCGGAGTTCTGCCGCCGGTCCCCCACTCTGCTCCAGCACGCTCCACCCCACCCCAGCCCTGCCCGACCTCATATTCCAGCTCAGAGCACTTCCGCAGCTCTGCCTGACCTCTTCCCTGGCCGAACTGCTGCCGGAGTTGCCGTCTCCGACGACCACCGAGAGCAGTCGCCGCCGGAGAGGAAGGAGGCGACGTCGTCCGGCCACCTCTCGCCACGCTGCGGGTACGTGCGTCTTCGTCTCCGAGTGCCCGTTCCATCTCCGCAGTCGCCCGACCTCGCCGCCATCTCTATCGCCGGCGACCATCACCGGAGCGCCGCGGTACTCTGTTCCCCTCCCCCTCTGTTTAAATATGACAGGCCGACCCCACCTGTCAGCGGCTCAGTCCCGCGCCTGAAGCGGTATAAGTGAAAGCGTATTTCCACTTTACGCTTTCGATGTGGCCCGCTGGAGGTTTTCTGATTTTCAATTTAAATTCATTTTTAATCCAATTTGACCAGCAACTTTGACCAGCTCTATCTTTTGAACCACAAGTCCAATATTGATTCTGTTTGCATTAGTTTTGTGCTGAGCCCCTCTATTTTCTGGCCAAATTTGGCATTTTTTCCAATGTTCACAGAATTTTTAGCAAACAAAAAGGCTTTATGTAACATTTTCTTTTGTCATTTAAAAATACTTTCAGAAGGAAATTGCTGTGGATTTGAAGACCAGGAGTTTGTAGACACCCCACTTGAGCAAGGCAAGCCACATCATCCATTGCATACGGCATAGCAATAGTATTGGCTTTATAATGAATTATATTGCCTTTAATTCAATTTAAATATGCCTTATTTCATATTGTTTGATATAGTGCATAACTCTACCATGTTAGCTCATTTGTTCAACATAACTAATATGACTAGAAATTTTACTTGTTGAACAACAACTTAATGGTTGATCAAGTGCCACCGACCCGGACTTACCCGTGTAGCCACATCTGCCGGAATGGGACGGCCTTCACTTGGTCTGACCGCGTGCTCTTTTACCGGTACCACCAAAGAGGGGAGGTTATGCGTGCGTGCTGCCCTGATCAGGTAGACGACGATAACCTCATGAGCCCAAGTTAAGTTATTTGTCGGCGTCCCCGTTTGGGACAGTTTAGTTGGCCACGACGGTGGCAGGTGTGAGGAGTGACATAGGGACCACCCAGGGCATGACTCGGACGGGGGATGATTGTCGGTGGTACGATAGAGGAGTCACGGGTTAGACAAGTTTCGTTGGACGAATGTCTATGGTGTGGGTAACGTGCGCAACCTCTGCAGAGTGTAAGAATCTATTCGAATAGCCGCGTCCACAGTATTGGACACAGTCCGCACTAGGTCACACCGTGTGGTCAACTGCATTAATAATAATGATGGAAGAACTCGTCTCATGCTCGGAAGTGACCGATGGGTCATGAGTGTTCCGGGGGTCATGTGTGAACCCGGGGAAGAGTAAGTTGGTAACCGGTAATTGTGAGTGAGCATATAAAGCATTTAACTTAATCTTTGCCATGCTGTTGTTTGCTGCACTGTTTTGGTTGCTGTGAGCTTGCGAGTACATTTCAAGTACTCACCTGGCGTATCATGCCAGATGCAGGAGAAGCCGGAGATGGAGATCCCGATGGTTCGTGCTACGCTAGCTAGGTTGTGTCCCAACAGTGTCCCTATGGGATGGAGTGTTCCACACGATGTTCCGCTACGCTGTAGTCTTACCACTAGTATTGAGGCCCTTGGATGTTTCATAAATAATGTAGATATTGTCATAGCACGAGTAGTGCTTCTGGCCTCACTATCCCATGTATTATCCAAGTTTGTACTTGTATTATATGAATAAAGATCAGTTCAGTTCTGTCCCAAGTTGTTGTGTGTTTCCAGAAGACATGATCTCTGGGTTGGGAACATAAGGTAAACCGGTCCTCTGAGCCGGGGTGCCACATGTGTCTTGTCTCCGGTTTAAACATGAAAAATATGATTTAAGTTTCTTTTTCCTAGATTACTTCTATTATCAAATTTTCAAGTTCAAAATCCCTATTTCCTCGTAAGTATGGAGGGTAGAAATGGGAGGCGAAAATAACAATCTCATTGCCTTACCATGATTAATAACCATGATAGAGTATACTTGTTGGTTGAATTTATTTTAATTTCCCTACACTAATATTTAATTTGTTGTACAATAGTTAGTGTAAGTATTAAGTGTACATTTATTTTGAAATAGAGTGAGATTTGGGCCATAAAACAGACACCAAAGTGAGCATTTGAACGGATAATTGGATTCCATGCGTATAATTGCTTCTACCTCACTCGCCAAGGTTTTCCAAGAAGTAATCAAGTATTATCAGTCCATGGATATCCGGAAAGTTGACTTTGCCCTAACTCCCGAGGCCAGAGATTTTCCCTTATGAAAATGGGGCGGGAGAGGGGGCGTATATATGCCCTCCCTTAACCATTAGATGTAACTTTATGTTTTTTTATTCTACACCTTCTTTTCCCCAAAGAAACTTGTGCTGGCCTATTTTTAGTTTCAACAAATATAACTAGATTTTTTGTGGTCGCATGTAGATCCTGACATTCCAGTGAATTATTCATAGCAATAATTGTTTACAAAAAATACAAGCCTCGTTACAACTTGAATATGATGAGCATTGTCGTCAATTGCAAATACTCCACATCAAACCGAGAGGGAAGATATTTGCAGAATTGGTGGTGGAAAAAAGAGTGGTGCCCATTGGAGGAGGTCATGCGCTCTGTCTTCTGAGCATCATGAGCGACGGAGCTCTATAGTATCAAAGGGGCGTCATGTCGAACACTTCTCTGTACTGAGCCTCGCATTCTCCCAACACCTCATTACTCGTGGTTCGATCGAGAAAGCTCATGGCTTGTGTAACCGTGATGGTGGTGGCCCTGGACATCACTGAACCTGCTGTGGGGAAGTCTACTGCTGCACCGGGAGAATCACTTTTCTTGATATTAGGGTTGCCCTCTCTCCTTCTTCTTCTCCTCCTCCGTCCCGCTTCTCCATCCTTCTTCTCTTCCCTACTGCCCAACTAATCCCGAGTCCTTCTGCGGCTCATAACCTCAACCATGCTGCTCAAATGGTCATGAGCACACAATCATTTGTAATTACATTTTCCAGGGAAAATCACAATGCCTCTCAACACAGAAAAGATACCTACATTCTCCTTTCCAAAACATAGAAGCATTTCCCATTGTCGTGTTAACTAGCCAATTAAACTGATATGTATTGCCCCGAGGCGATGCTTATGATGCGTATAGGTAAATAAGATGGCCTTCGATCGCCTATGCAACTCCACATCATATGTCATATATCTTGCAATTAATGCTCTACTTAAGGGAAGTTGTGATGAAACATGCTTGTTTTGTTCATAGAAAAAAGTGGAGCAGAATTATAGGAATATGGATTTTTCATTTCAAAGTATTATTTGTTCATTCAGACCGAATAGAGTAAAGGAAAAGTGGAGGAAAATTTTCTTTGATCTCACTTTCAAGGAAAAACGTGGGAATATTTTAGTCCATGAGTCTTTTTTTTAAAATCCTATGTACGGAGTACGAGACCAGAGTCTTTACATGGTACCATTCTAATTTTACTTCTGCATATGGTTTGACTTTAATTTAACTGTGCTTAGCTGGACTCCGGTGTTTCTCTATATATGTGAATCAACCACATAAGTTTACAAAATCACTATGTTTTCAAATCCTTTATTTTGCACTATTCATATATATTCCTATCATATTTGATATATCCATGTTTCTCCACCCTGCATGCAAGGAGCAAAGGACTTGGACATGGTCACTATAATTACTAGATGATGCCCCGCGCGTTCTGCTGAAACCGTAATAAAACAAATGCATCAATAAGTGCTTAAAAAAACTAAAACTTGTTAGAATTAATTTGAGGTGCATAGTCAATCATCCGAGGATCAAATAATCACACAAGGCACGACACCAAGATTTGTTAATGAGGTTCACCGAACTCGGCTATATCCCCAGGGCCTGAATGCGGGCGCTCCTCTCCGTGACACCATCACAATACCACACACCGGCCACCCGGGCACCGGCACACGCCGCTGAAAGATCGAGAAGATAGGTCTAGATGGGGAGGGTGAATAGACACTTAACAAGGCAAAGATGCAGTTTTTAATTTTCTTGGAATTTAAGCAGATTTTAGCACAAGTTAAATGGCAACCAATACTTCCTACACATGCATATCTAGAGATTGGGCAGCGGAAAGTGAACAACATGCAAGTGCAAGAAAGTAAAGGGAGGTAGAGATCGGAAGATCAAACGCAATGAAGACACAGTGATTTTTGGCGTGGTTCCGATAGGTGGTGCTATCGTACGTCCACGTTGATGGAGATTTCAACCCACGGAGGGTAACGGCTGCGCGAGTCCACGGAGGGCTCCACCCACGAAGGGTCCACGAAGAAGCAACCTTGTCTATGCCATCATGGCTTACGACCACAAAGGACTAGCCTCACTCGGGTAGATCTTCACGAAGTAGGCGTTCTCCTTGCCCTTACAAACTCTTGGTTCAACTCCACACGATTTGGAGGCTCCCAAGTGATGCCTAATCAATCTAGGAGACACCGCTCTCCAAAAGGTAATAGATGTTGTTGTTGATGATGAACTCCTTGCTCTTGTGCTTCAAAAGATAGTCTTCTCAACACTCAATCACCCTTTCACAGATTTGACATGGTGGTGGGAGAAGGATTAGAGTGGAAAGCAACTTGAGGGGGCTAGAAATCAAGAATCAAATGGTTGGAGTGGAATCCCTTTATCTCAACACAAGTGTAGGGGGTTCTCTCTCAGAAAATGGATATGGGAAGTGGTGGCTTCGTCCTGGTTGCTCTCTCTGAGAGTAGGTGGGGTATATATAGCCTTCACCAAAAATCTAACTGTTACACACCTTTATACACAACTCGGAAGGACCGGGTGTAAAACTCGGTGAGACCAATTAGTGCAAAAGATTTGAACTTTAGACATTTCGGTGAGACCGGATGAATCCACTCGGTGGGACCGATTTGAGATGACCTAAGCACTATCAGCGTTTCGGTAATTCCGATCGATTTCACTCGGTAATTCCGAAATGAAGTCGATGGGTTACAGAAAGTTTGCGAGTGCTGTCGTGGTGAAATCGCGGTAGATGCCATGAGGTGGCTAAAAGTGGGGGGCTGCGTGAGGACGCCGGTGGGTTCCGGAAGCGAGGTTGGCACACGCGTGCGGGAGATACAAGGCGTACCCAGGTTCAGGGCCCTCCGGGGAGGTAACACCCCTAGTCCTGCCGAATGGGATGATAGGCTCAAAGGTTACAAGGGTGCTCCTGGAGCTGTTTGGGTGGAGGAGGAAGAAGGAGCTAGTTCTCCATTTGGCCTCTCCTGTGAGTGTGAGTGCGTGGGTGTTGCTACTAAGTGTCGACTGAGAGAGAGCGAACCCCTCTGCATGCAGGCTCCCGGGGGGTCTTATAGCCCGACCCCCCAGGGTTACATGGGTAAAATTATACACTTCAGGACCCGGATGTCGGCGTATGGAGCCGGCTGTGGGGCCCGCCGGCTGCTCGGCACTGTGGCCCGTCGCCTCGTGCATCACGGAGTGGTTGGCGTCGTGGGGACTGCAGTGGCGCGCTGGTGCTGACGCTGGTCGTCCCGGTCAGCGGGCTTGGCAGCTCTGCCGTCGCGCCTTCCCGAGACGGATTGCACTGTAGCCACACTCTCCCGTCGTGGTGGGCTGTCTTGTCGTTGGGAGCGATGGGACAGCCGCTGACCCGTCACCTGCCGGCTAGCGGACAGCCGGACCCGGCCCGGGGCCGGGCCTAGCTGGCTCGCGTTGGGAAGCTGGCCGGACGGCCAGCCGGTGGGAAGGGGCACGAGCTGCCCCGACGTTTTGAAAAGGGGCTCCGGGTCCGCTTACCTACCCGGGGGTCATCCCCCCGAAAGTAGTCCCCGAAGCTGTAAAGGCTCGCCGGCTCCAAGCGGGGGAGGCCTTGCAGCTTATCCTCTCCCCGAAGGAGCGCAGTTGCGTGGCAAGGAAGTGCTGGCTTGAGGCCGCCGTTCGCCAGCTGCCGAGAGCCGGGTCGAGGTACTCAACCGTGCCGGAGTCCGAACGGTTCGGCCGGCTGGTCCAGCCGATACGGGGGAGCGCGCCAGTCGCCTGACGAAGCCCCACCACGTGTAGCCTAGCAGCCGATGAGGCCTGCCAGGCCACGCGCGCGACGGGACGTCGCGGTGGGCTAGGTCCCACTAGGCCGCGGCCTCGGCCCGCGCGCGGGATTTACTGCGGCCGCACGCGCCTGTTGGAATTCTCGGGGCAGTTAAGGCACGCCATAATGCGCCTGTGCATTGCGGGGGAGTGGGGATCGTGGGCGCAGACGATCCCACTCCCCCATGTTCCGCCGTGGTCTTTAAATGGGCAGGGAGGCGGAGAGGCCGAGGCATTCGCTCCCTTGCCCCCGCCCATTGCTTCGTCTCCACCTCTCCACACTCCTTCTCACGCACACCGCCGTCGTACGCCGTCGCCCGTGCGCCATCGCCCGCTTGAGCTGCCACCACGCCGTGCCGCAACCCTCGCGCGGCCATTCTCTCGCCGCTCCACCGCCGCTGCTCTCTTTCTCCTTCGCCCGCACCCCTCCCGCTCTCGCCAATGGCGCCACCGAAAGGTTCTTGGGAGGGGTCAGTGGTGACCGCCGACGACAACGAGTACCTGCGCCGAACGCAGCGGCTGCCGCCGACGAAGGAGGTGGAGGCGCGCGCGCCCGTCGAGGAGATGGCCCCGGTGCCGCGGAACGGCGAGGTGCTGGTGTTCTATACCCACTTCCTCCGCGGGCTTGGGCTTCCTGTGAGCGTCTTCTTCAGGCGCTTCCTCACGTATTTTGGCCTCCAGCCGCATCATCTAAGGCTGAACGCCATCTTGCAGCTCGCCGGCTTCGCGACGCTATGCGAGGGCTACGCCGGCCTTCTCCCATACGTGGAGTTGTGGTGCCGGATGTTTTATTTGAAGCAGCAAGGTGCAGCCGCCGGCGTCATGGCCAAGTGCGGGGCGGCCGTGCCGGTTACCCGGACGGCGGGCCCCTTCCCGAAGCTGCCGCTCGAGGACTCCGCCAAGAAGTGGCAAAAGTCCTTCTTCTATGTGAAGAACGCCGACCCGGCCAACAACCGCATCAACCTCCCCCCCTTCGTCGACGTGCCCCCGGCTGAGAAGCTGAACTGGGGGCACAATCCGAAAAACCCGTCCGCGGAGATCTTGGGCATCTGCCACCGGGTCAAGGAGATGACGGACCGGGAGGGGCTCACCGTCGTGGACCTCATCGCCGCCTTCATCAGCCGCCGGGTGCTGCCGCTGTAGCGGCGGCCGCACCGGATCTGCGATATGAGCGGCCGGCGCGACAACTGCCGGCTGTCCATGAAGGAGCTGACGCCGACCGAGATCGCCCAGCGCGTCAACGACGTCTCCGCCGCCGGGCTCAAGGTGAAGGAGTGGCGATTAGGCAAGGAGCCGTACAGCCGGGATGCCCCGGTGCCAGCGGTGAGTCTCTGGTCTTTGTTCTTCACGGCGTCCGCCCTCTTCATGCGCCCTGACGCCCTGGGCCGGCTGCAGCGCTTTCTGAGCCAGCTGGTGCATGACGGCCCGAGTCCCATGGTTCTGCAGCCGGACCGGGACGAATCGGATCCGGAGGACGAGGGGGACGGCGACGCGGGAGCCGAAGGTGGTGAGGAGCGCCTCGCGGACGCGGAAGCCGGCGGCTCCGCTCAAGCCGGTAAGTCTTTAGTCCCGGATGTTTTGCGCGAGTGGCCGGATGACGACGAAGATGACGAGGATCGGATAGGCGATGCAACTCCGCAGGACGCGGAGGCGGGCGATGGGGCCGCCCCCAGGGGGCGGCAGAGGAGGGCGACCGGGGAGCCGGTGGGCCCAAGCCGGCCGCACGGGAAGCAGCCGGTCGAGGCGCGGCCGGCTGCGAAGCGCCCCGCTGTGGCGCAGCCGGGCGCCATGAAGAGGTCCGTCAAGTAGGCACGCCGGATGGCGCCGCCGGCGGGCCCGATGCGGGCGGTTCCCATGGTCATAAGGTAAGTTTTTTCTTTGTCGTTAAGTTGTTGCCTTATTTGCCGCTGCTGCTGTTGTTGTCTTCTCTTTTCTTCTTCTTCATCTCCCTCGCGCACCGTCCAGGAGCGCGCTCGAGCTGGCGGAGGCGGCCGCGGCAGCGGCAGCCGCGGAGGAGGCCGACCGGCGGCGGGGTCGGAGCGACGCGAAGGAGCGCGAGGTGGCGGAGACCACCGAAGAGGTGCTCGCGGCCCGCAAGTCCGGCACCACCCTAGAGGACGCCTGGAGGGCCCGGACCGAGGCCAAGAAGGAGATGACCAAGGCGCGGGGCGACGCCATGGCCGAGGTCGTGGTGAGGCGGCGGTGGGTCGCGGAGGAGGCCGCGTGGCCGGAATGGACGGCGTCATCGCCACCGTCGTCGTCGGTTGCAGAGCATCGCTCCAAGTCAGTGCACGACCCGGCTCGCCGGGCGGACGCGTATGCCCGCGTGGCCACCGCGGGAGACGCCGGTTGTGGCGAATCGGGCGACCACGAGCCGGAGGCGACGAGCGGCGCCCCCCGAAGCGAACTGGACGCGGCGGTGGACTCCCTGCAGCTGCAGATCGCCAACCACCGCGGCCAGTGGCAGAGCGGCCGGCTACAGCAGCTGGAGCAGACCTTCGCGGTAAGTTCGCCCGTCCTTCGTGTTTTCTTACGTCTCGTTTCTTCTTTGCTTTTCTTGACCGGCTTGGTCGCTTTCCAGTGGGGGCGCGTCAGCGCACCCACTGGGTGTAGCCCCCGAGGCTCGGGCCGGCTGCGCAGCAGGCGGGTTGGGCCTTCTCAGGCGTTTGTGTGCTAACTTTTCTTTCCTCGCAGTCCATCTATGACCAGTGGGTGGCGGCGTACAACCGTCTCCTGGGCCGGTACCACACGGCCAGGGATCAGCTGGCAGACAAGGAAGGGGAGCTTCGCCAGGCCAGAGGTATTTCGTCAAGCTTTTTCTTGCGTTTCTTCAGTGGGGGCGCGCCAGCGCTCCCACTGGGTGTAGCCCCCGAGATCCGGGCCGGTTTGCGTAGCAGCCGGGTCGGATCTCCTTTGCTTTGTATTTCACTTTTTCGTCCGGCTTCTGACCAGAATCCGGACCCGAACGCGCAACCGCCGTCGTCGACCCAGCGGAGATGGAGGGGCTCCGGCGCCGGTGGCAGAAGCTGGCCGGCTTCATGACCAGGCGGTCGCGGAGCACAACCGGCTGCAGAAGGAGGCGACGCGGGCGGAGGCCGTCGCCGCCCACAAGGCCGATCTGGACCGGCTCGCCGAGGAGCGCCGTCAGGCGGCGGCATGGCAGGTGGAGGAGGCGAAGAAGGCCGCCGAGGAGGTCACCCAGCTCAAGGTGGACCGCGACCGCAGCGCCAACGCGCTGGCGGTGAGGGAGCGGGAGGCGCTGTATATCGACGAGCTCCTCACGCGTAAGCGTCTCTACTTGTTTGCGGCTTTGTTTCCTCCTGTTTTCCTCCCTCCGGCCTTTTGATCGTTCTTCTTCCCCTTCTTTTCCAGGGGTCTTCCCCGAGACCCAAGAGCCGGCCGAGGCGGCAGTGAATGCCCACCGGCAAGAGCAGATAGTAGCGGGGGCCGCCATCGAGGAGTATGTCGCCTGGTCGGTGGTGGAGATCATCGTGGCCGCCAAGGCCCGCTTGGAGGCGGTGGAGCATGACATGAACCGGCTTTTCGAAGCCGGTTTGTCGATGGTGGCCGCCCTCTGGCCGGGTGAGGTGGCGCGTTGGCTGGAAGCCGGCGCAGCGCGTCTTGGCGCGTGGAGGGCATCCGCGGCCCGAGCCGGCGCGGAAATGGCGCTTCGGCTCGTGGTGTCTTGGTACCCGGGCATCCGCCTGGACCGGCTGCAGGCGCGGAGGGCCGGGGCAGAGGCGGACCTGGCGGAGCGAGCGACGCCGATTGCCGTGCGGGCCAGCGACATCGCGTCATTCACCCCGCACGGTGAGTTCATGCCGGAGTGGGCGCCGTACGGCGTGGAGCTACCCGCCGATGACTTTGGTTTGGCACTCAAGAACCTGGAGGGGAGCTTGGCCGAGACGGGAGCCGGCGCGGATGACGACGCTGCCGACTTGGAAGACACCGCCACCACGGAGGATTCGGCGCCGAACGACGCCGACGAGGCTGCCGCCTAGGGTGTTTTAGTTTTCCTATATCTCTGTTTCTTTTAAACTTGAAACTTTTTGTTAGCCGGCAGATCCACCCACTGGGGGGTGTGAGTTAATGTAATGAACTACTGGCTGTGGGCCTTGCTGTATATAGATGCATGTTTGTTTCCTTTTTATGCTTGTGCCTGTCGTCTGGCGGTTTCGCTCTTGTTCTTTTTCCCAAGCCGTCTTCCTGTTCTCTCCCTTTTTCGCCCTCCTCCCCGCCATCCAGACAGTCGGGAGCCGGTTTGTAGCTGGGACGGAGAGCTAGACTCGAAAGAGAGCGAGCGGTACTAAGGCCTTAGGATTTTGAGTGCGAGCGAAATGCCCACTGGGTCGGCTGGCTGCGGGCGGCGAAGCCGGCCGGAGCACAGCGGGTCTGTGCAGCGGAGAATGAAAGAGGAGAAGAGCCAGGTTTGCCGAGCCGGACGTTCGTACTTAGCCGTTTTTTGCGTGGGGATGCTTTCGGCCTTTGGCTCTTGCTAGCCTGGACAGCCGGGGGCCGGTCTGTGGATTATGGCAGAGAGAGGGCCTCGGCGGTGTGCACGTTACTGGCCGGATTGAGGAGAACGCGGCGCAGGCTAGCCGGCGAGCCCCCGAGCCACCGAGCCGGCCGTGCCGACCCGGCAGGAGGGAGGCGAATGCGGTAAAGTGCGCAAGAACTTGATAGATATGAAAAGGTAGCCCCCGAGTGTCGTTCGGGGGACCTGCTGCTTTCATTAACTTCCAAAAGGGGTAGTGATACATACATACATGGTTCAACTGTAAAACGGACGGAGGAGCTCCGCGTTCTAGGGGTGTTCTGTCTCTTCGCCGGAGGCGTCTCTCTTGCGCTTGTTTTGCTTTTGCGCGTCGATGAGGTAGTATGCGTTGTTGTGCAGGGCCATGCTGATGATGAAGGGGCCCTCCCATGGGGAGGATAGCTTGTGCTGGCCGGCTGTTCGCTGGATTAGCCAGAGTACGAGGTCGCCTTCGCGGAAAGCGAGGGGCTTGATCTTCTTGCTGTAGTAGTGGCATAGGTTCTGCTGGTAGATGGCTGACCGGCTGAGGGCCAGGAGGCGCGCCTCTTCCAGCAGGTCGACGCCGTCTTCGCGTGCCGCTTGGGCTTCCACTTCTGTGTACAGGGTGACCCGAGGCGAGTCGAACTCGAGATCCGTGGGGATGACCGCCTCGGCCCCGTAGACGAGGAAGAATGGGGTGAAGCCGGTTGAGCGGTTGGGGGTGGTCCAGAGACTCCATAGAACGGCCGGCAGCTCGTCGATCCAGCTGCCGGTTGATCGCACAAGCGGTTCGACGAGTCGCGGCTTGATGCCGGCCAAGAGGAGGCAGTTTGCCTGCTTCGCCTGGCCGTTGGACTGAGGATGTGCGACGGAGGCCAGGTCAAGCTGGATGCCGGAGACGGAGCAGTAGCGCGCCAGCGCGCCTTTGGCGAAGTTGGTGCCGTTGTTGGTGATGATGCTGTTGGGGACACCGTAGCAAACAGCGATGTCTTTGATGAACTTGATATCTGTGGGGCCGTCGAGTTTCTTGATCGGCCTTGCCTCGATCCACTTGGTGAACTTGTCGACGGCCACCAGAAGGTGCGTCATGCCACCATGAGCGGTTTTGAAGGGTCCCACCATGTCGAGGCCCCAAACGGCAAAGGGCCACGCGATGGGGATGGTTTGGAGAGCCGCAGCCGGTTGGTGGCTCTGGGCCTTGAAGTGCTGGCAGCCCTTGCATTTGAGGACCAGCTCCTCGGCGTCCTTCAGCGCAGTTGACCAGTAGAAGCCGTGGCGGAATGCTTTGGTCACCAGAGACCGGGAGGCGGCGTGGTGCCCACACTCGCCCTGGTGGATGTCGAGCAGGATCTCGAGGCCCCTGGCCGTCTCGACGCATCGCTGGAAGACGCCGGTTGTGCTGCGCTTGACGAGCTCGCAGTTGATGATGCTGTAGGCGGAGGCCTGGCGCTGCACTTGCCGAGCCTCGACCTCGTTCGCCGGGAGCTCGCCGCTTGCCAGGAAAGTGAGGATTGGTTGGGCCCAAGACGACGCCTCCAGCACCATGAGGACAGCCACTAGCGCAGGTTCGGCCGGGTCGGGAGGCGGCGAGCTGGAGCCGGCAGCCCCCGGGGCTGGGTGAGAGGTGGCAGCCCCTGGGATCGGGATGGCAGTCCCCGGGGTGGCGTTGGCAGTCCCCGAGCCAGAGGCGGCAGCCCCCGGGGTTGGGTCCAAGACGGCAGCCCCCGGGATTGGTACGGCGGTCCCCAAGCCGGAGCCGGCAGCCCCCGAGATGGATGGAGGGACTGTTGGGTCGGCCGGGACGAAGATGGACTCCGAATCCGGAAACGGCTTGATGGATGGCTTGCGCAGGTGCTCGAGGGAGACGCCGGTTGGGATTACTTGCTGGCTGGAGCCGAGCTTGGCTAGAGTGTCCGCCGCCTCGTTCTCGTTTCGGGGGACGTGAAGGAACTCGCAGCCGTCGAAGCTGCCGGTCATCTGCTGAACCAGGTTGCGGTAGCTGGCCATGTTGGAGTCTCTGGCGTCCCACTCGCCGGAGACCTGCTGGACCACCAGGTCGGAGTCGCCGAAGCAGAGGATACGGCGGATGCCAATTTCTTTGGCCAGCCGGAGGCCGTGGACAATGGCTTCTTACACGGCAATGTTGTTGGAGGCGGCGAAGTGGATTTTGTGACACCCTGGTTTTCGCTCCTTGTTTTTTTTCCCTCGCGGGATTTGACTCCCGTCTTTTTTTATGTTATCGGATTTTCTCTCGCTCTTGGGTATATGAAGATGGTCATTTATCCTTGCCTTTCCTATCTAGCCAGAGATTCTCTCCAATCCAACCTTGCCACCCAAGATGTATTCTCAAGATTTTGCCGCCGAAACCCTACATTTCGAGTTATCGGAAGGGAAACCCTAATTCCTTCAGTTACCAAAGAACCCCAATTTCCTTTGATTTGTTGCCTCCAAAAATTTTCCCAGTGATCATCCCACATCTATAAACCCTGGATATGCAAAAATATTGCCAAGTTATTTGCAATATTTTTCATTTAAAATTAATTCCTTTTTCTTCCAGTTAAAGGAATTAAATCTAGGAAAAATATCAATCCATCTCCAATGTTCATAAAAACTTGTGGAGATATTCTTTGTGATCATATTGAGCTCCCATAAAAATATTGGCCATAATTAAATAAGGGAAATTGCATTTTCCTATTTAAAGCCAATATTGCACTTTGGGCACTTTCCAAAGGAACAACCATTTTGGTAGCCAGGAAAAATCCCAAATAATTTGTGGAGCTTCTCCTACCCATATCTTCACCATTTCCATCAAGAACCCAAGTTCCATAGTTCAAATTTTGAGCACATCATCCAATTCTTGTTTCTGGATTTATTTTGAGGTTGTGAAGCAACTATATTTTATATTGCTTAAAAATTCTTGAAATTAATCCAGGACCTTACACTCCCTATATGATGTGATAATGCAAAAATTCACATCATTTCATTTAGCCATTTTCTCCCAAAAATTCCATCTAGTTTCTGTCCAGATTTTCAGTTTGCAAAGGAAGTGCTTGAACCCTTGATCCATTTGAGCTGAAAATTTTCATGGTGGTTAACATTGATAAATCACTCATGTAAACCAAAAATCAGCTCAATCCAGCTATCCATTCTTCCCCAGAAATTTTCCTATGTTTCTGTCCAGATTCAAGCTTTGTGAAGGAAGTACCTTCATAGAGTATCAGAGTGAGCTGAATTTTTTCCAATACCTCCATACTTCCAAATCATCACCCTACAAAAAAATTCTGTTCATTTCATCAAGCCAGATGAGTGCAGCATCAAAGTCAAGTTTCTGGACCAAATTTGGCATTGTAAAGGAAGTGCACTCAAACTTGGTCCAATTTACTTAAAATTTCTCCAGCAGGTGCTCCTTCTTATCTCATGTCCCTGTGACAACTTGACCAACTCATTGGCACACCTGTCTGACCAAAACTTCCTGCCCAAGTTTCTATCCAGAAACTATTCTGGATCACCTCAGTCAGTCTAGAGCCGTTCTAGTCCATCCATTGTCACATCCCATCTATATGATCAATGACTACCGCATTGGACATGATTTGGCATCCAAGAAAATGCCAGAGCGCGTGTTGACGTGGTGACCACGCCACGAACAAAGCCAAACGCGCGCTCTGCGCGCTGACCGCGTCTGGTCGCCTTGACCAGCTAGCTTCTGGCCAGCCCCGCTTGTCCGGCCATGTCTGGTGGGTTCGCGACGTCCACGCGTCCCTCTGCAGTCCCTTCCCCTCGCCGGATTCTTCCTCGCCAGACGACGACAAGCGCCGTCGTACGCGTGCGTGTCACGGCCGTCGTCCTCTTTCTCTGGCCTCTTCCTCCTGAGCCGTCCCGTCCCTCTGCCAGCGTCAGGTTGGCACCACTCTCCGCTCACCAGCTCGCCGCGAGCTCCAGTGCGTGGCTAAGGCCTCCACGGCGGCCGTCCTTATCTCCCTCGCCTCATCCGTCTATAAATAGCCGTGCTCGAGCCCCTCCGAGCATCCACCACTCTTGCCGCGGCCTTCTCTTACCCCTAGCACCCCTCCCAGCTCCTTAAGTGAGCTCCTAGAGCTCTACTGCCATCCAATGGCCACCTCGACCGCCACCACCCCGGGCTCAAATTCGAGCCACCCGCACCCTCCCTCTCTGCTCTGCCACTACCAGAGGACATCCCGAGGCCGTGCGGAGCCCCCCATTTCCTCGGTTACTCCGCGGGACGACCACACGCCGGGATGCAAAACCGGCCGGAGGCCTCACCGCAGGAGCCCACGCCGCCACCGCTCAGGTCCTCGTCGCCGTCCGTGCTCAAGCAGGATGGAGGCAGCGTCCTCTTCTGAGCACGTCGGTGGCCAGAGCGTCCCGGGAGATGGCCGGAGTCGGCCGGGCGAGCGCCGGCGCTGGCGAACCTCTCTATGCTGTCGCGTTCGTCGGGGGTAGAAGAAGCAGGGCAGGAGGAGAGAGAGAGGAACCTGATGGGTGGGCCCCGACCCCACCTGTCAGTGAGAGGGTCCGCCAGCTCGGATTAGTGGAAACGTATTCTAAGGAATACGCTTTCCACTTTGTAGAGCGTAATAGGCTGTGATGCGATTTCAGTCAGAGGAAGCGTACTCGCGCCAGAATATGTTTTCCCTACTGGAAAACACATTCGCAGAGAGGGCGCCAACCGCAGTGCTGTCAGGGACCCAGAAGCAATTATTTCTTTTGCAGATCAGTCCCTGGCAGTCAAACCTCTCTAACTTTTTGCTCGTAACTCTGATTGAGGTAAATCCAACGCCCACGTTCTCAGTTCGTCGAGCCCGCTCCGATGATGTCACTTTCACCATGTTTACACTTTCTGTAAATGCCCATTTTGCCCCTACCCTATATTCAGCCCCTCTGAGAGGGAATCTTCTCCGGCGAATTTTCTGCGAGGTGATCGCACTCCTCTCCGGTGAATTCATCGACCCCCAGGCAAGCCGCCCATCTGATATATGCCCTAAAGCATTGCTCTGTGTTATTCTTGCGTGTTTAATTAATGAATATGCCTGTGTTAGAAATAGTTGAACTCCTGCTAGGCTGAACTTGCTATTTGCATTACCTGCTAATGCTCATCATATTATTGCACTAGTGACTCGTAGGTGACAACATGGAGATAGGTTGTTATGTTTTCATCATGCATTGCTGTTGTTATCGCAATAATTAAGAATGTGACTTAATAATGACAACCTCCTCCATCGGCTAGATCGAGTCATAGTGCCACTGAACCGAGCTCATCAGTGCAGCCACACTTGTCTTTATGGGAAGGCCCTGACTGTTGGGGAACGTTGCATGGGAAACAAAAATTTTCCTACGCACACACAAGATCTATCCATGGTGATGAGCATCTACGAGAGGGAGAGTGAATCTACATACCCTTGTAGATCGCTAAGCGGAAGCGTTTAATAAACGCGGTTGATGTAGTCGAACGTCTTCGCGATCCAAATCGCCGAGCGTCCCGCGATCCAATCACGATCCTTCCGATCTAGTGCCGAACGGACGGCACCTCCGCGTTCAACACACGTACGGCTTGATGACGCCTTCACCTCCTCGATCCAGCGAGCGATGGTGAAGTAGTGGTTGAGTTCCAGCAGCACGACGGCGTGGTGATGGTGGTGAGGAACAATCTCTGCAGGGCTTCGCCAAGCACTACGGAGATTATGACGGAGGAACTAGAGGGCTAGGGTTGCCGGCACACGGCTTGGGAAATCCTGATGTGTCCCGTGTGCTAGCCCTGCCCCTCTATTTATATGTTGAGCCTTGGGGTCTAAACTTGGAGTAAAAGCCTCCTCCGGGTCGGTTTTGCCCGCACAAGGTCGGTTTGGCCCGCAGGGAAAGAGTCCAACTCGGATCCCTGCCGAACCGCGCACAGCCGCGCACAAGCGGTAGTACCGCTTCACACAAGCGGTAGTACCGCTTGGGCGGTAGTACCGCTTCACACAAGAGGTAGTACCGCTCGGGCGGTAGTACCGCTTCACACAAGCGGTAGTACCGCTCCGGCGGTAGTACCGCTTCACCAAGCGGTAGTACCGCTTACGCGGCAGCAAAACTACTTTTGCACTTTCCAATACCTTGTGGGTTTTATCCCTTTGGCTCACATAAAGTGTTGCTGCACCCGAACACTTCGGTAAACATCTGGAACCCCTTCCGGTGAACTCCGGAACCCTTCCAGAGATCAAAACACTATTATCACATATATCAATCTTTACCTCCGGACTATTCCGGAGATCCTCGTCATGTCCGGGATCTTATCCGGGACTCCGAACAACTTTCGGTCACCAACATAATAACTCAATTATACTAATAGTCACCAAACGTTAAGTGTGTAGACCCTGCGGGTTCGAGAACTATGTAGACATGACCGAGACACCTCTACGGCCAATAACCAATAGCGGGACCTGGATGCCCATATTGGCTCCTACATATTCTACGAAGATCTTTATCGGTCGAACCTCTATGTCAAGGATTCAGTTAATCCCGTATGCTGTTCCCTTTGTTCTTCGGTATGTTACTTGCCCGAGATTCGATCGTCGGTATCACTATACCTAGTTCAATCTCGTTACCGGCAAGTCTCTTTACTCGTTCCGTAATACAAGATCTCGTGGCTAACACTTTAGTCACATTGCTTGCAAGGCTCATTGTGATGTTGTATTACCGAGTGGGCCCTGAGATACCTCTCCGTCATACGGAGTAACAAATCCCAGTCTTGATCCATGCCAACCCAACAGACACCCTCGGAGATACCTGTAGAGCACCTTTATAGTCACCCAGTTACGTTGCGACGTTTGATACACACAAGGTATTCCTCCGGTGTTAGTGAGTTGCATGATCTCATGGTCAAAGGAACAGATACTTGACATGCAGAAAACAATAGCAATAAACTGACACGATCAAATGCTACGTTTACAGTTTGGGTCTTGTCCATCACATCATTCTCCTAATGATGTGATCCCGTTATCAAATGACATCTCATGTCAATGGCTAGGAAACCTTAACCATCTTTGATCAACGAGCTAGTCAACTAGAGGCTTACTAGGGACACAGTGTTGTCTATGTACCCACACATGTATTTGAGTTTCCAATCAATACAATTATAGCATGGATAATAAACGATTATCATTAACAAGGAAATATAATAATAACCAATTTATTATTGCCTCTAGGGCATATTTCCAACAGTCTCCCACTTGCACTAGAGTCAATAATCTAGTTCACATCACTATGTGATTTACATTGTAATGAATCGAACACCCATGCAGTTCTGGTGTTGTTCATGTTTAGCCTTTGGAAGAGGTTTAGTCATCGGATCTGCAACATTTAGATCCGTGTGTACTTTGCAAATATTTATGTCGTCCTCCTTGATGTAATCGCGGATGGAATTGAAACGTCGCTTTATGTGTCTGGTCCTCTTGTGAAATCTTGGTTCCTTGGCTAGAGCAATGGCACCAGTATTATCACAAAACAGAGTCATTGGGTTAAGTGCACTAGGCACTACTCCAAGATCTGTCATGAACTCCTTCATCCAGACACCTTCCTTCGCCGCCTCCGAGGCTGCGATGTACTCCGCTTCGCATGTAGAATCAGCTACCACGCTTTGCTTGGAACTGCACCAGCTAACCGCACCCCCATTAAGAATAAATACGTATCCGGTTTGCGACTTAGAGTCATCCGGATCAGTGTCAAAGCTTGCATCGACGTAACCCTTTACGACGAGCTCTTGATCACCTCCATAAACGAGAAACATGTCCTTAGTCCTTTTCAGGTACTTCAGGATATTCTTGACCGCTGTCCAGTGTTCCATTCCTGGATCACTTTGAAACCTTCCGACCATACTTATGGCAAGGCTGACATCGGGTCTTGTGCACAGCATTGCATACATGATAGAGCCTATGGCTGAAGCATAGGGGATGACACTCATCTTTTCTCTATCTTCTGCAGTCACTGGGCATTGAGTCTTACTCAACTTCACACCTTGCAAAACAGGCAAGAACCCCTTCTTGGACTGATCCATTTTGAACTTCTTCAAAATCTTATCAAGGTATGTGCTTTGTGAAAGTCCTATTAAACGTCTTGATCTATCTCTATAGATCTTGATGCCTAATATGAAAGCAGCTTCTCCTAGGTCCTTCATTGAAAAACTCTTGTTCAAATATTCCTTTACGCTTTCCAGCATTTCTATATTGTTTCCAATCAGCAATATGTCATCCACATATAAGATTAGAAACGCTATAGAGCTCCCACTCACTTTCTTGTAAATACAAGCTTCTCCGTAAACTTGTATAAACTCGAACGCTTTGATCACTTCATCAAAGCGAAGATTCCAACTCCGAGATGCTTGCACCAGTCCATAAATGGATCGCTGGAGTTTGCAAACTTTGTCAGCATTCTCTGGATCGACAAAACCTTCTGGCTGCATCATATACAACTCTTCCTTAAGGTAACCGTTAAGGAACGCTGTTTTGACATCCATCTGCCAAATTTCATAATCGAAAAAGGCAGCTATTGCTAACATGATTCTGACGGACTTAAGCATCGCTACGGGTGAGAAGGTCTCATCGTAGTCAACTCCTTGAACTTGTGAAAAACCCTTTGCCACAAGTCGAGCTTTATAGACGGTGACATTACCGTCCGCGTCCGTCTTCCTCTTAAAGATCCATTTGTTCTGAATGGCCTTACGCCCTTCAGGTAATACTTCCAAAGTCCATACTTTGTTTTCATACATGGATCCCATCTCGGATTTCATGGCCTCTAACCACTTCTCGGAATCCGGGCCCATCATCGCTTCTCCATAGCTCGTAGGTTCATCGTTGTTTAACAACATGACCTCTAAGACAGGGTTGCCGTACCACTCAGGAGCAGTACGCGTCCTTGTCGACCTACGAGGTTCGATAGCAACTTGATCCAAAGCTTCATGATCATCATCATTAACTTCCTCTTCAGCTAATGTAGGCTCCACAGAAACAACTTTCTGCGCTGCGCTACTCTCAGGTTGAAGTAAAGGTTCAACAACCTCATCAAGTTCTATCTTCCTCCCACTCAATTCTTTCGAGAGAAACTCTTTCTCAAGAAATGTTCCGTTTTTAGCGACAAACACTTTGCCTTCGGATCTGAGGTAGAAGGTATACCCAACTGTCTCTTTTGGGTATCCTATGAAGACGCATTTCTCCGCTTTGGGTTCCAGCTTTTCAGGCTGAAGCTTTTTGACATAAGCATCACATCCCCAAACTTTAAGAAACGACAGCTTTGGCTTCTTGCCAAACCAAAGTTCATATGGCGTCGTCTCAACGGATTTCGATGGTGCCCTATTTAAAGTGAATGCAGCTGTCTCTAATGCATAACCCCAAAACGATAGTGGCAAATCGGCAAGAGACATCATAGATCGCACCATATCTAATAAGGTTCGATTACGACGTTCGGACACACCATTACGCTGTGGTGTTCCAGGCGGTGTCAATTGTGAAACAATTCCACACTGTCTTAAGTGACTGCCAAACTCATAACTCAGATATTCTCCTCCTCGATCAGATCGTAGGAATTTAATCTTCTTGTTACGATGATTCTCAACTTCACTCTGAAATTGTTTGAACTTTTCAAATGTTTCAGACTTGTGTTTCATTAAGTAAATATACCCATATCTACTTAAGTCATCAGTGAAGGTGAGAAAGTAACGATAACCACCGCGCGCCTCAATACTCATTGGACCGCACACATCAGTATGTATGATTTCCAATAAGTCACTTGCCCGTTCCATTATTCCAGAGAACGGCGTTTTAGTCATCTTGCCCATGAGGCATGGCTCACATGTGTCAAGTGATTCAAAATCAAGTGACTCCAAAAGTCCATCAGCATGGAGCTTCCTCATGCGTTTTACGCCAATATGACCTAAACGGCAGTGCCACAAGAAAGTGGTATTATCATTATCAATTCTACATCTTTTGGCATCAATGTTATGAACATGTGTATTATTACTATCGAGATTCAATAAGAATAAACCCCTCACATTGGGTGCATGACCATAAAAGATATTACTCATATAAATAGAACAACCATTATTCTCTGATTTAAATGAGTAACCGTCTCGCAATAAACAAGATCTAGATATAATGTTCATGCTTAACGCAGGCACCAAATAACACTTATTTAGGTTCATCACTAATCCCGACGGTAATCGAAGAGCGAGCGTGCCGACGGCGATCACATCAACCTTGGAACCATTTCCCACGAGCATCGTCACTTCGTCCTTTGCCAGCCTCCGTCTATTCCGCAGTTCCTGTTTTGAGTTGCAAATATGAGCAACCGCACCGGTATCAAATACCCAGGCACTACAACGAGAGTTGGTAAGGTACACATCAATAACATGTATATCATATATACCTTGTTTGTTGTTGGCCGCCTTCTTGTCAGCCAAGTACTTGGGGCAATTCCGCTTCCAGTGTCCAGTTCCCTTGCAATGAAAACACACAGTTTCTGGTTTGGGTCCAGCCTTGGGTTTCTTCACGAGAGGAGCAACTGCTTTGCCACTCTTCTTAGAGTTACCCTTCTTACCCTTGCCATTTTTCTTGAAACTAGTGGTTTTATTGACCATCAACACTTGATGCTCCTTCTGAATTTCAGACTCAGCGACTTTCAGCATCGCAAACAGCTCGGCGACTGACTTGTTCATCCCGTGCATGTTATAGTTCAACACGAAGCTCTTGTAGCTAGGCGGCAATGATTGAAGAACTCTGTCAGTGATAGCCTCTGGCGGAAGGGGCATCCCTAACTCAGCCAGACGGGTGGAGTACCCAGACATTCTGAGCACGTGATCACTGATAGACCCGTTCTCCTCCATCTTGCAAGCATAGAACTTATCGGAGATCTCATATCTCTCGATCCGGGCATTCTTCTGAAAGATAAACTTCAACTCCTGGAACATCTCATATGCTCCATGACGTTCAAAACGTCTTTGAAGTCCCGGTTCTAAGCCATACAACATTGCACATTGAACTATTGAGTAATCATCAGAACGAGCCTGCCAGGCGTTCACAACGTCTAGAGACTCAACTGGAGCGGGTGGATCACCAAGCGGTGCATCAAGGACATAAGCCTTCTGGGAAGCCGTAAGGATAATCCTTAGATTACGGGCCCAGTCCACAAAGTTACTTCCATCATCTTTCAACTTAGCTTTCTCTAGGAACGCATTAAAATTCAGGGGTGCTACTGCGCGAGCCATGATCTACAACATAAATATAGCAAAGACAACTTAGACTATTGTTCTTAGATAATGAGTTTAGTTAATCATATTTTAAAAAACTCCCACTCAAATTGACATCCCTCCGATCATTCGAGTGTTACATGATCCAAATCCACCAACTCAAGTCCGATCATCACGTGAGTTGAGGTGGTTTCAATGGTGAACATCTTCATGTTGATCATATCTACTATATGACTCATGTTCGACCTTTCGGTCTCTTGTGTTCCGAGGCCATGTCTGTACATGCTAGGCTCGTCAAGTTTAACCCGAGTGTTCCGCACGTGCAACATGGCTTGCACCCGTTGTATGCGAACGTAGAGTCTATCACACCCGATCATCACGGCGTGTCTCGAAACGACGAACTTTCGCAACGGTGCACACTTGGGGAGAACACAATTTATCTTGAAATTTAAGTGAGGGATCACCTTATAATGCTACCGTCGTCCTAAGCAAAATAAGATGCATAAAAGGATTAACATCACATGCAAATCATAAGTGACATGATATGGCCATGAACTTGTGCTTTTGATCTCCATCTCCAAAGCACCGGCATGATCTCCATCGTCACCGGCATGACACCATGATCTCCATCATCTTGATCTCCATCAACGTGTTGCCATAAGGTTGTCGCGCCGACTGTTGCTTCCACGACTATAGCTAACGTTTAGCGATAAAGTAAAGCATTACATAGCGCTTAATGATTGACACGCAGGTCATACAATAATTAAAGACAACTCTATGGCTCCTGCCAGTTGCCGTATTCATCGACATGCAAGTCGTGATATTCTATACAAAACATGATCATCTCATACATCACATATATCTCATCATGTAATTGGCCATATCACATCACAACATACCCTGCAAAAACAAGTTAGACGTCCTCTAATTGTTGTTGCAAATTTTACGTGGCTGCTACGGGTTTGCAAGAACCGTTCTTACCTACGCAAAACCACAACGTGGTGTAGTGATTGCTTTTTGATCTTCTAAAAGAACCCTCTTCATTGAACCGATTCAACTAAAGTGAGAGAGACAGACACCCGCCAGTCACCTTTATGCAACAAGTGCACGCAGCGGTAAAACCAGTCTCGCGTAAGCGTACGCGTAATGTCGGTCCGGGCCGCTTCATCTCACAATACCGCTGAATCAAGTATCAACTAGTAACGGCAAGCAATATGTATACACCCACGCCCACAACTCGTTTGTGTTCTACTCGAGATCTCATCTACGCATAGACCTAGCTCATGATGCCACTGTTGGGGAACGTTGCATGGGAAACAAAAATTTTCCTACGCACACACAAGATCTATCCATGGTGATGAGCATCTACGAGAGGGAGAGTGAATCTACATACCCTTGTAGATCGCTAAGCGGAAGCGTTTAATAAACGCGGTTGATGTAGTCGAACGTCTTCGCGATCCAAATCGCCGAGCGTCCCGCGATCCAATCACGATCCTTCCGATCTAGTGCCGAACGGACGGCACCTCCGCGTTCAACACACGTACGGCTTGATGACGCCTTCACCTCCTCGATCCAGCGAGCGATGGTGAAGTAGTGGTTGAGTTCCAGCAGCACGACGGCGTGGTGATGGTGGTGAGGAACAATCTCTGCAGGGCTTCGCCAAGCACTACGGAGATTATGACGGAGGAACTAGAGGGCTAGGGTTGCCGGCACACGGCTTGGGAAATCCTGATGTGTCCCGTGTGCTAGCCCTGCCCCTCTATTTATATGTTGAGCCTTGGGGTCTAAACTTGGAGTAAAAGCCTCCTCCGGGTCGGTTTTGCCCGCACAAGGTCGGTTTGGCCCGCAGGGAAAGAGTCCAACTCGGATCCCTGCCGAACCGCGCACAGCCGCGCACAAGCGGTAGTACCGCTTCACACAAGCGGTAGTACCGCTTGGGCGGTAGTACCGCTTCACACAAGAGGTAGTACCGCTCGGGCGGTAGTACCGCTTCACACAAGCGGTAGTACCGCTCCGGCGGTAGTACCGCTTCACCAAGCGGTAGTACCGCTTACGCGGCAGCAAAACTACTTTTGCACTTTCCAATACCTTGTGGGTTTTATCCCTTTGGCTCACATAAAGTGTTGCTGCACCCGAACACTTCGGTAAACATCTGGAACCCCTTCCGGTGAACTCCGGAACCCTTCCAGAGATCAAAACACTATTATCACATATATCAATCTTTACCTCCGGACTATTCCGGAGATCCTCGTCATGTCCGGGATCTTATCCGGGACTCCGAACAACTTTCGGTCACCAACATAATAACTCAATTATACTAATAGTCACCAAACGTTAAGTGTGTAGACCCTGCGGGTTCGAGAACTATGTAGACATGACCGAGACACCTCTACGGCCAATAACCAATAGCGGGACCTGGATGCCCATATTGGCTCCTACATATTCTACGAAGATCTTTATCGGTCGAACCTCTATGTCAAGGATTCAGTTAATCCCGTATGCTGTTCCCTTTGTTCTTCGGTATGTTACTTGCCCGAGATTCGATCGTCGGTATCACTATACCTAGTTCAATCTCGTTACCGGCAAGTCTCTTTACTCGTTCCGTAATACAAGATCTCGTGGCTAACACTTTAGTCACATTGCTTGCAAGGCTCATTGTGATGTTGTATTACCGAGTGGGCCCTGAGATACCTCTCCGTCATACGGAGTAACAAATCCCAGTCTTGATCCATGCCAACCCAACAGACACCCTCGGAGATACCTGTAGAGCACCTTTATAGTCACCCAGTTACGTTGCGACGTTTGATACACACAAGGTATTCCTCCGGTGTTAGTGAGTTGCATGATCTCATGGTCAAAGGAACAGATACTTGACATGCAGAAAACAATAGCAATAAACTGACACGATCAAATGCTACGTTTACAGTTTGGGTCTTGTCCATCACATCATTCTCCTAATGATGTGATCCCGTTATCAAATGACATCTCATGTCAATGGCTAGGAAACCTTAACCATCTTTGATCAACGAGCTAGTCAACTAGAGGCTTACTAGGGACACAGTGTTGTCTATGTACCCACACATGTATTTGAGTTTCCAATCAATACAATTATAGCATGGATAATAAACGATTATCATTAACAAGGAAATATAATAATAACCAATTTATTATTGCCTCTAGGGCATATTTCCAACACTGACTTGGTCTATTGTCTTGCCTCTTGTCGGTACCTCCAAAGAGGGGGGATTATGCGTGCGTGCTACCCTGGCCCGGTAGGCAGCGATAATCCTGTGAGCCCAGTTTGGTTATTGATCTCAGGTCCCCGTTTGGGACAGTTTTGTTTGGCCACGACGGTGGCAGGTGTCAGGAGTGACACAGGGGCCACCCAGGACATGACCCTGGGAGGGTATGATTGTCGGTGGGACCGTAAGAGTACCAGGCAATAGACAAGTTCTGTTGGAGCAGCACCGGTCCACCCGAATGGGAGCATGAGGCCGGGAGCTCCATAGTGTGGGTAAAGTGCGCAACCTCTGCACAGTGTAAATCTATTCGAATAGCCGCATCCTCGGTCATGGGACACAGTTCGTACTAGGTCACACTATTTGGTCTGTGTCGAGTCTGGAGGAACAAACTATATAATGATATTGCTAAGACTGAACCAGAGAATGGTAAGGTTTGTCAGACTTGCAGTGCAGATGCATGGACATCAGATGATGTCAGGGATATGGATGTCAGCCATGCGATGACTATGAGATGCGTGGTCGGATGACCGAATGACTTGGATTTGATTTGGATCGAGTTTGGATTGGATCCTAAGGTTATTCGGAGTATGGATTCATTACTTGATATGATGTATCTTCAGTTACTTTGATAGTTAACATGCTAGATAATCCTGTTATGACATGATATTGCTAGATAATCCTGCTAAGACATGATAGCTAATATTGTTAAGATAATGAATGCATGCTTGAATGCCATGGATTACTTTGCTTGGTGTATATGTTGGTTTGGTTTGCTTGCGAGTACATTCAAAAGTACTCAGCGGCCTTCAATGTGGCCAGGTTCACCTATGGATCCGACGTCCACTAGCGAGGAGCCGGAGTGTTCGCGGGCTAGAAGAGTAACCCAGTCAGATCCCTATGGATTGGAGCTGCACCAAGACCATGCTGCCTTAGATAGAGCTTTTCCGCTGCCATCACCCTTGTAAATTTCATGTAAGAATTATATATCCATTAATAGAAATGCCTGTATTCATGATACTTGTTGTAAACGCGCATGCCAGAGTGATTTCCTGGGCTGGTGTGTGCGGCGACCGTCTGGCTACAGTGGTAATCAGGCGGGGCGCCACAACGGATGGTATCAGAGCCAGGCTGACGTTAGGTTACCCTAGCCGGATTTCATTGCCTCTTGACCAGTAGAAAGCCCAGATGGATTTCAGCCATCTTTGCCAGACAGGCACGACTAGTATTGATCATAAGGCAACCCCATAGGCTTTTGGCTCCATCAGACCCCAACTCTCATGGCCTTTGCCTCCGGTGGGAAACGTCCGCACCAGGTAACAACCCGTGAGCCCTGAACCCCTAGGTGAACCAGATATCCCCACCTTGCTTGCTAACCATGGCATTTCTCTCCTTAACTCTAGTTTCCCTTAGGAAACGCCTATAAACTTCATCTTTTCCCAATAACCCTAGGATCGTTGACTAAGCCACTTTGGTTACGGTCGTGCGTCGAGTTTGATGTTCCCTAAGGAAGTAGTAGGAGCTTGACACCAATTGCTACCAGGAGCGTTGTGTAGTTTTGCTTCTAAATCCTTAGAGGTGCATCGAGTGCGCTATACTAGTTATACTAGTGAATCTTTGGCCACGTGTGTAAGTCCGCAAAATTTGAGCTTTATTTACTTTTTGGTTTTCGCGGTTTTTGCTTCTTTTGTCGACTCCGTTCTGTCGCTCCAACTGGATCCATCTGCAAGAGCTACCAAAGAAGACCAACACACAACTTGGATAATACCCAATAATCCAAATTCAGTAAGAGTCAAGCCAATCCAACTGCCCGATATTCAGAACATTATCACCGGATCTGTCAAGAAAGAAGAATGGATCAGAAGCAGACTCTGCGTGCAATAGATAAGGCCAGAATATACCTGAGGGAGTTTACTGCAGAATAGATTACACCTAAGGAACAAATGATTCCGTCCTCAACACAAGGATTATTTCATTTAGTGGGGTGAACCTTGAGTCTTTCCTCAATGGACTCAAGAATCATTTATTACCCTCGGAAGCCATATTTCAAGAATGTGAAGATGCCGAGAGCAACAACAAAATTCTGGTATGTTGATACAAATTGTAAGGCATATTTTGGAGTTCACCTGTGCATACATACAAATTTTCTGGGCATGGTGAACAAGGTTTGTAAGAAATATGGATAAGTTCGCAACTGTTCGGAATAAATGAGAATACCAAGTACGTGGAAGTTCAGCTAAAACCAAATGGAATTATCCGTCAACAGCTCACTACCGACAGCACTCGGTTTGAATGCAAAGGGTGTTCCGAATTAATTATGAACATGAAGTCTGCATCAGTTGTGCAACCTTTATAACAACAATGATCAGACCAGCAGAAGGACTAGCTGTGTGCATGACCAACAAGGTATGGCCTATACCAAGTTTTGGCTCCGCTATGGATAAATTCCGAATACCTCGGAAGGAAGCCAGAAACGGCCATAGATCCGACCGCATATCACAGTGAAAGGCTTTTGGTATGAGAAACCCAGCCTTCCTCCGCAAGCTATCGAGAAGAGCTTACGACGCAAGACTCCCAATCTTCCTCGCTACACCACTTGGTGAGAAAATCTTCTAGGATACGGTACTCCAGTATTCCTCAGCACGCTACCGCGGAAAGCTTCCGGCATGAGGTACTCAACCTTCCCCAATAAGCAACCTGAAGGGAAGCTTCTGAGGTACGATACCCAGCCTTCTTTGGCACGCTACCTTGGCAGAAACTTCGAGCGTAAGGAATTCAGCCTTCTTCAACACGCTATCGTGTCCTCAACAATCTTGTTAGAAGCACAAACTGGCCCAGACACATGATTGCTTCAAAACTCAGTGGTTATGAAAGGATTTATCCTGCCCCTGCATATGTTGTGAGCATGCAGTCCAGTGGATCAGTTCATGCGAGCCACTCGTACACGGGAATGACTGTGTTCAGAGAAACATCGGCCCCATACTGCAAAGAAGGATATGCACACAACAACTCCTACGAGATACGCAAGAGTAAGTTGTGAGTACAAGCTCAACAAGCTGGGATATGACCAAGGAGCCGTGTTGGCAGGTCATGACAGGTCCATCAAAGAAATCCTCAAGAACAAAGAAATTGTGAACAAACAGTCTCCGTGACGACCAATAAAATAAAGCTTCATTAACAAAGTGATATTACCAATCCTTGTCGGACTCTTGCATATACGGCCACAACAATGCAGTGAGCATACCGTACTCATCACGAATACAGGCCATCAACCAAGATAAGAGGCTATGCTCCATAAGATGCGCCAAATAATAGCCAAACTATGCTTAGCTCAGCGCTCATAGCAAGGACTGCAAACGATATATATGGCCGAGCTACCTCGATCGACAGAGTTTGACGGTCTACATGGAAACAAGGTGATATGGAAATAAGACATTCAGATAAAATAGCTAAAAGCACATGCACATCAGCATTGACAGCTCGTAGATGCCATGATATCATAAGAATAAGAGGCCACTGTTTATGATTACTTTGTGATCATGCTTGACATTTCAGTTGGGGATCCCCTGAGGACAAAGCCCGAATGCATGTGGCAGAAGAAAGCACCCGTATAGAACCTACAGCCAGACTAAGGATTTATCCTGAGCAAGACACAGGGACAATTGTCCATAGACACTCAGGAGGAATAGTGATGTATGCATGCAATACCATGCATCAAGGAAGGATGTCTTGCCCATGACAGTCAGGGTATGGAATATCGCAATAAAACCCGAAGCAGCTAGCTCCAGGCCATGGAAATCGAGCTGTTTGTTGGCATTACCCGCTACCTCACACTATCAAGACAAAAGGTACATCTGACAGTAAAGAGAAGGATTCAAGGTAGCTGTGTGAAAAGACAGCACCTGAGCCATTAGTAGAGACAGATGAAAGGGCCAAACAACTAACAAAGGCAAGACAGCTGATGGATCCAAGTCACACCCAGGTATGTTCCCCTTAGCCGGGAGGTAAGCCCGCAAATCTCGAGGATGAGATTTTCTTAAGGGGGGGTAGGTTTGTGACACCCTGGTTTTTGCTCCTTGTTTTTTTTCCTCACGGGATTTGACTACCGTCTTTTTTATGATGTTATCGGATTTTCTCTCACTCTTGGGTATATGAAGATGGTCATTTAGCCTTGCCTTTCCTATCCAGCCAGAGATTCTCTCCAATCCAACCTTGCCACCCAAGATGTATTCTCAAGATTTTGCCGCCGCAACCCTACCTTCCGAGTTATCGGAAGGGAAACCCTAATTCCTTTAGTTACCAAGGAACCCCAATTTCCTTTGATCTGTTGCCTCCCAAACTTTTCCCAGTGATCATCCCACATCTATAAACCCTGGATATGCAAAAATATTGCCAAGTTATTTGCAATATTTTTCATTTAAAATTAATTCCTTTTTCTTCCAGTTAAAGGAATTAAATCCAGGAAAAATATCAATCCATCTCCAAAGTTCATAAAAACTTGTGGAGATATTCTTTGTGATCATATTGAGCTCCCATAAAAATATTGGCCATAATTAAATAAGGGAAATTGCATTTTCCTATTTAAAGCCAATATTGCACTTTGGGCACTTTCCAAAGGAACTACCATTTTGGTAGCCAGGAAAAATCCCAAATAATTTGTGCAGCTTCTCCTACCCATATCTTCACCATTTCCATCAAGAAACCAAGTTCCATAGTTCAAATTTTGAGCACATCATCCAATTCTTGTTTCTGGATTTATTTTGAGGTTGTGAAGCAACTATATTTTATATTGCTTCAAAATTATTGAAATTAATCCAGGACCTTACACCCCCTATATGATGTGAGCATGCAAAAATTCACATAATTTCATCTAGCCATTTTCTCCCAAAAATTCCATCTACTTTCTGTCCAGATTTTCAGTTTGCAAAGGAAGTGCTTGAACCCTTGATCCATTTGAGCTGAAATTGTTTATGGTGGTTAACATTGATAAATCACCCATGTTAACAAAAAATCAGCTTAATCCAGCTATCCATTCTTCCCCAGAAATTTTCCTAAGTTTCTGTCCAGATTCAAGCTTTGTGAAGGAAGTACCTTCATAGAGTATCAGAGTGAGTTGAAATTTTTCCAGTACCTCCATACTTCCAAATCATCACCATACACAAAAATTCAGTTCATTTCATCAAGCTAGATGAGTGCAGCTTCAAAGTCAAGTTTCTGGACCAAATTTGGCATTGTAAAGGAAGTGCACTCAAACTTGGTCCAATTTAATTCAAATTTCTCCAGCAGGTGCTCCTTCTTATCTCATGTCCCTGTGACAAATTGACCAGCTCATTGGCACACCTATCCAGAAACTATTCTGGATCACCTCGGTCACTCTAGAGCCGTCCTAGTCCTTCCATTGTCACATCCCATCTATATGATCAATGACTACCGCGTTGGACATGATGTGGCATCCAAGAAAATGCCAGAGCGCGTGTTGACGTGGTGACCATGCCACGGACAAAGCCAAACGCGTGCTCTGCGCGCTAATAGCGTCTGGTCGCCTCGATCAGCTAGCTTCTGGCCAGCCCCCGCTTGTCCGGCCATGTCTGGTGGGTTCGCGACGTCCACGCGCCCCTCTGAAGTCCCTTCCCCTCGCCAGATTCTTCCTTGCCGGACGATGACAAGCGCCGCCGCACGCGTGCGTGTCACGGCCATCGTCCTCTTTCTCTGGCCTCTTCCTCCCGAGCCGTCCCGTCCCTCTGCCCGCTTCAGGTCGGCACCACTCTCCGCTCGCCAGCTCGCCGCGAGCTCTAGTGCGTGGCTAAGGCCGCCACGGCGGCCGTGCTTATCTCCCTCGCCTCGGCCGGCTATAAATAGCCATGCTCGAGCCCCTCCGAGCATCCACCACTCTTGCCGCGGCCTCGTCTTCCCCCTAGCACCCCTCCTGGCTCCTTAAGTGAGCTCCTGGAGCTCTTCTGCCATCCAATGGCCACCTTGACCGCCACCACCACGGGATCAAATTCGAGCCACCCGCACCCTCCCTCTCCGCTCTGCCACTACCAGAGGACATCCCGAGGCCGTGCGGAGCCCCCCCATGTCCTCGGTTAATCTGCGGGACGACCACACGCCGGGATGCAAAACCGGCCGGAGGCCTCGCCGTAGGAGCCCACGCCGCTACCGCTTGGGTCCTCATCGCTGTCCGTGCTCAAGCAGGATGGAGGCGGTGTCCTCTTCTGAGCACGTCGGTGGCCAGAGCGTCCCGGGAGATGGCCGGAGTCGGACGGGCGAGCGCCGGCGCCGGCGAACCTCTCTGTGCTGTCGCGTTCATCGGGGGTAGAAGAAGCAGGGCGGGAGGAGAGAGAGAGGAACCTGACGGGTGGGCCCCGACCCCACCTGTCAGTGAGAGGGTCACCGCTAGCTCGGATTAGTGGAAACATATTCCAAGGAATACGCTTTCCGCTTTCTAGAGCGTAATAGGTAGCGATGCGTTTTCAGTCAGAGGAAGTGTACTCGTGCCAGAATACGTTTTCCCTACTGGAAAATGCATTCGCAGAGAGGGCGCCAACCGCAGTGCTGTCAGGGACCCAGATGCAATTATTTCTTTTGCAGATGAGTCCCTGACAGTCAAACCTCTCTAACCTTTTGCTCGTAACTCCGATTGAGGTAAATCCAATGCCCACATTCTCAGTTCGTCGAGCCCGTTCCGATGATGTCACTTTCACCATGTTTACACTTTCTGAGAATGCCCATTTTGCCCCTGCCCTATATTCAGCTCCTCCGAGAGGGAATCTTCTTCGGCGAATTTTCCGCGAGGTGATCACACTCCTCTCCGGTGAATTCATCGACCCCCAGGCTAGCCGACCATCTGATATATGCCCTAAAGCATTGCTCTATGTTATTCTTGCATGTTTAATTAATGAATATGCCTGTGTTAGAAATAGTTGAACTCCTGCTAGGCTGAACTTGCTACATTACCTGCTAATGCTCATCATATTATTGCACTAGTGACTCGTAGGTGACAACATTGAGATAGGTTGTTATGTTTTCATCATGCATTGCTGTTGTTATCGCAATAATTAAGAATGTGACTTAATAATGACAACCTCCTCCGTCGGCTGGATCGAGTCATAGTGCCACCTCATCAGTGCAGCCACACTTGTCTTTATGGGAAGGCCCTGACTTGGTCTATTGTCTTGCCTCTTGTCGGTACCTCCAAAGAGGGGGGATTATGTGTGCGTGCTACCCTGGCCCGGTAGGCGGCGATAATCCTGTGAGCCCAGTTTGGTTATTGAGCTCAGGTCCCCGTTTGGGATAGTTTTGTTTGGCCACGACGGTGGCAGGTGTCAGGAGTGACACAGGGGCCACCCAGGACATGACCCTGGGAGGGTATGATTGTCGGTGGGACCATAAGAGTGCCAGGCAATAGACAAGTTCTGTTGGAGCAGCACCGGTCCACCCGAATGGGAGCATGAGGCCGGGAGCTCCATAGTGTGGGTAAAGTGTGCAACCTCTACAGAGTGTAAATCTATTCGAATAGCCGCGTCCTCGGTCATGGGACACAGTTCATACTAGGTCACACTATTTGGTCTGTGTCGAGTCTGGAGGAACAAACTATATAATGATATTGCTAAGACTGAACCAGAGAATGGTAAGGTTTGTCAGACTTGCAGTGCAGATGCATGGACATCAGATGATGTCAGGGATATGGATGTCAGCCATGCGATGACTATGAGATGCGTGGTCGGATGACCGAATGACTTGGATTTGATTTGGATCGAGTTTGGATTGGATCCTAAGGTTATTCGGAGTATGGATTCATTACTTGATATGCTGTATCTTCAGTTACTTTGATAGTTAACATGCTAGATAATCCTGTTATGACATGATAATGCTAGATAATCCTACTAAGACATGATAGCTAATATTGTTATGATAATGAATGCATGCTTGAATGCCATGGATTGCTTTGCTCGGTGTATATGTTGGTTTGGTTTGCTTGCGAGTACATTCAAAAGTACTCAGCGGCCTTCAATGTGGCCAGGTTCACCTAAGGACCCGATGTCCACTAGCGAGGAGCCAGAGTGTTCGCGGGCTAGAAGAGTAACCCAGTTAGATCCCTGTGGATTGGAGCCGCACCAAGACCATGCTACCTTAGATAGAGCTTTTCCGCTGCCATCACCCATGTAAATTTCATGTAAGAATTATATATCCATTAATAGAAATGCTTGTGTTCACGATACTTGTTGTAAATGCGCATGCCAGAGTGATTTCCTGGGCTGGTGTGTGCGGCGACCGTCTGGCTACAGTGGTAATCAGGTGGGGCGCCACAGATTTGGAGCGTGTAGCGCAGCCGGTCGCCCTTGGGGGAGGAGAGCACGATGTCGGCTCCCAAACCGGAGGCCATCTTCGAGCCGTCGAAGTGCATGCGCCAGTGCGTTGCGTCGGGAGCCGGCGGCAAGTACTGGGTCTCCGCCCAATCGACAAGGAAATCGGCCAACGCCTGCGACTTGATGGCGGTGCGAGGCTCGTAGAGGATGGTGTGGCCAGCTAGCTCGATGGCCCATTTGGCGATCCGGCCAGAGGCGTCCCGGCATCCCATGATCTCGCCGATGGGGGCCGTGCTCACCACGGTGATGGCGTGCTCCTGGAAGTACTGCATCAGCTTCTTGGCGGCCAAGTACACGCCGTAGCACATCTTCTGGTAGTGGGGGTAGTTCTGCTTGGAGGTGGAGAGGACCTCGCTCAGGTAGTACACAGGGCGCTGGACCGGCTGTGCCTTGCCTTCCTCGGGACGCTCTACCACCAGCACCACGCTGACCACGCGGGTGGTTGCCGCAATGTACATCAGGAGCGGCTCCTTCTCAGCCGGCGCGGCCAAGACGGGTGTGGTGGAGAGCATGCGCTTAAGGTCGCGGAAAGCTTCGTCTACCTGGTCGGACCACTCGAACGGCGTCGTCTTCTTCATCAGCTGATATAGGGGCAGGGCCTTCTTCCCCAGCCGGCTGACGAACCGGCTGAGAGAGGCCAAACAGCCGGTGAACTTCTGGACATCGCGCAGCCGAGCCGGCTTGCGCATGCGCTCGATGGCCTTGATCTTCTCCGGATTGGCCTCAATGCTGTGCTCCGAGACGAGGAAACCAAGGAGTTGGCCGGTGGGTACGCGAAAAATGCATTTCTCCGGGTTGAGCTTGATCTGGAATTGGCGCAGATTGGCAAATGTTTCCCTGAGATCATCGAGGAGGGTGAGGTGCTGCTTGGTCTTCACCACGATGTCGTCGACGTAGACGTGCATGTTGCGGCCGATTTGCAGCAGGAGGCACTTTTGCATGCAGCGCTGTAAGGTGGCTCCGGCGTTCTTCAAACCGAATGACATGGTCATGTAGCAATACGCCCCGAAGGGGGTGACGAAGGACGTCTTGAGGGCATCCGCCGGGTCCAGCTTGATCTGGTGGTAGCCGGAGTACGCGTCCAGGAAGGACAGGAGCTCGCAGCCGGCAGTGGAGTCGATGACTTGGTCGATCCGGGGTAGGGCAAACGGGTCTTTGGGGTAGGCCTTGTTCAAGCTGGTGTAGTCGATACACATGCGCCAAGTGCCATTCTTCTTCAGAACGAGGACCGGGTTGGCCAGCCACTCAGGGTGGAACACTTCCATGATGAACCCGGCTTTGAGCAGCCGGGCGATCTCTTCGCCAATGGTTCTTCGCTTCTCCTCGGAGAAGTGGCGTAGCGGCTGCCGGACCGGCTTGGCATCCGGCCGGACGTGGAGTTTGTGCTCGGCGAACTTCCTCGGAACACCCGACATGTCTTTAGGGGACCATGCGAAGATATCCCGATTCTCACGGAGGAAGTCGACGAGCTCGCCTACCTATTTGCTGTCGAGGCCGGATCCCACGGCGACATACTCGCTGGAGTTGTGGTTGGATGGGTCGAGCAAAACCTTCCTTGTGCCCTTGGCCGGCTTGAAGGACCCCTCATCGGCCGGCTGCTTGAGCTGGCCCGGCATGACCGGCTGCTCGCCAGCCAGCGCGACAAGACGGTCGAGCTGGCGCCTCTCCTTGGCGATGACCAGCGACTCGGCCAGCTTAGAGCAGGCTTTGGCGCACTCCAGGGACTTCTTGTAGTCACCGGTGATGGTGATGATGCCCTTGGGACCTGGCAGCTTCATCTTGAGGTATGCATAGTGGGGGACCGCCATGAACTTGGCCATGGTGGGCCGGCCCAAAAGCGCGTGGTAGGGGCTGGCGAGGTTGACCACCTCGAACCAGATTGGCTCGCGGCGGAAGTGGGCGTTGGTGCCGAACAACACGTCCAGCCGCACCCGGCCGATGGGGGAGCACGAGGCGCCCGACACGATGCCGTGGAACACCGTCTGGGTGGGCTGCAGTTGGCTCTCCTCGATGCCGAGCTTGACCATGGTGTCGAGGTAGAGGATGTTGATGCTGCTGCCGCCATCAATCAGCACCCGCAAAAAGTGGCAGGTGCGCTTCTCAGCGACGAAGGTGGGGTCGAGGACAAGCGCGTAGCCACCCGGCGTGGGCATCATGGCCGGGTGGTCCTCCTGGTTCCAACTGACGGGACGATCGGACCAGTGCATGTACTGGGGGACCGAGGGGACGACGGCGTTCACCTCGTGCTGGTACTTGCGCTTGCTGTGCTTGTCGTCGCCCTCACTGGTGAAGACGACGTAGGCTGCATCCTGCTGAGGGTATGCGTTGTTGGCGAGGGCACCGGCTGCCGGAGGTGGCGGGGGAGGTGGCGGGAGCTGCGGGTCGGGACCGGGAGGTGGCGGTGGGAAGTCGCGTCGCATCAGGCGCTGGGTGATGCTGCAGTTCTGGAGCGTGTGCGTGGATGGCTTCGCGCCGCTGTGGTGCTTGCAGGGGGCGTCCAGCATCTGCTCGAAGGAGAATTTGGGCTGCCAGGCCATCTTGCCGGTGCGTTGGCGCTTGACGCCGCCTTGCTCGGCCGGCTGTTCCTCCGCCACGACGGCCACTTGCTGGTTCTTGTAGCGAGGAGCCGGCTGCTCGGCCTTCCGCTTGTTGTTGTTGTTGTCTTGCCGGCGCTGGTTGGTTTCACCAGCCGGCTTTGGGGTGGCCGGCTGGACCGGAACCGGCTTGCCGTCTGCGTCGATAGTGATTTTTATGCGCATTGCGGAGTCGGCCGTGGCGTACTTGTCCGCAACCGCCATGAGCTCCGCCAGGGTGTCCGGCTCGTCGCACATCAGGCAGTGCTTGAGCAGGGTGCCGTCTCGGCACCCGCCGATGAAGTACTGGACGGCTTGCACTTCGTGGACCCCTTCGCAGGAGTTGCGCAGCTCGGTCCACCGTGTGAGGAAGTCGCGGAGAGGCTCGCCCGGGCCCTGAATGCACATGGAGAGCTGGCGAGGCCGACCCGGATGCTTGTACGTGCTGGTGAAGTTGCGTACGAATGCATTCTCGAAGTCCAACCAGGAGGTGACGCTGCCGGCCCTCAGGCTGTTAAGCCATGTCCGGGCCGAGCCGAGCAGCATGAGGGGGACGTAGCGAACCGCCACGCGCCGGTTGCCGCCGGCGATGCCGACAGCCGTGGTGTAGTCGGTTAGCCAGTCTTCCGGCTTGGAGACGCCGCTGTACTTGGGGGTGTCGCGGGCCAGCATGAACTCTTTGGAGAAGGGCTCTTCGCGGATGCGAGGTCTGAAACAGGCGGGGCCAACGGAGCTCTCCTCCTCGAGAAGTGTGGACCGCACCAGCCGGTCGATGCAGTGGCGAGCATCGGTTTCATCGTAGGGTTCGTGGGGGCCCAGCCGGCTCGCGACAGGGCCGCGTGTTACCGCGCCCGCGGAAGCCGGCCGGGGCCGTCGCGGCGGCGGGGGAGGAAGTTCCGGCTGCTGGATCCGGTCGTTACCGACAGTCTCGTCGGCAATGCCGTCGCCAGCCGTCGTGACGCGGTTGTGCCGGCTCCGGCTTGCCCGGCGCCGACCAGAGCGGCTGGCGCTGCCGGCAGGGGAAGACGCCTGCTGCCTGTCCCGAAGGGCCTTCTCCGGGTTCGTGGTGTTTCCCGAAGCTGAAGCGGATGGCTGGGCCAGGTCAAAACGCTTTTGCTGCTTGTTCGCCGCGGGGATGAGGTCGCGGATGCGCTGCTGCTGCTGCAGCAGCTCCTCGCCCTCCAGGAACTCGAGATCCGCCATGGCCGAATGCGCCGCGCGCATGTTCTTGACGGGGGTGCCATAGACGGGCTGGCCTGTGCCTAGCGCACGGGCGATTGCGCCCCCACGGATTCGCACCTCCGCGACCCGGCTGGGCTCAGCGGCGGCCGGCGTGAAGCCGTGGACGCTGTCGTACTCTCGCTGGGCGGATTCCAGCCGGCGCCGCATTGCCGCGAGCACCGTGGCCTCGACCAGCAGTTGCTGACGGTCCTCGTTGAGCTGAGCCACTGCGGTCGCCGTGTCGGCGTCGGGCGTGATGGGGGCTTGTAGGCTCCGGATCGTCTCGCGAAGCAGGTCGACCCGGCGAGGCGGGGCCGCAGCCGCGGCAACGGCAGCCGCGGCGGCCTTCTCCTTGCTGCGCGAGGAGCCCGAGCTAGCGCCGATGGTCAGCACCTCCGCGCGGGCGCAGAGGGCCGTGACATCGTCGGAGACGGTGCAGCCAACGGGGACGGGCGAGTCGGCGAAGCTGTGTACCTCGCTGGGGTACTCGTCGGGGATGAGCACGACGAAGACGCGCAACGCGCCGAAAGGGACGACGAGGCAGCCTGCGGGGCAGGCGGCGTCCGTGCTTGGCACAGCGTCGCAGCCGGCCGAGTTGGCCGCGCAAGGCGCGCGGACCAAGCCGTGCGTAATGCGTTCGCCAGAGCTGGTGAAGGGCCTCATCCAGAACTTGACTCCGGCCGACGCCGCGAGCAGCCCCACGGTGGGCGCCAACTGTCGTGGTGAAATCGCGGCAGATGCCATGAGATGGCTAAAAGTGGGGGGCTGCGTGAGGACGCCGGTGGGTTCCGGAAGCGAGGTTGGCACACGCGTGCGGGAGACACAAGGCGTACCCAGGTTTGGGGCCCTCCGAGGAGGTAACACCCCTAGTCCTACCAAATGGGATGATAGGCTCAAAGGTTACAAGGGTGCTCCTGGAGCTGTTTGGGCGGAGGAGGAAGAAGGAGCTAGTTCTCCATTCGGCCTCTAATGTGAGTATGAGTGCGTGGGTGTTGCAACTGAGTGTCGACTAAGAGAGAGTGAACCCCTCGCATGGAAGCGTTACACAAGGAAGCGTTAATGGGCCTTGACTCCGGAATTGGCTAAATGCCAATACAATCCGAGATAGTTTCCATTTAAATGATTCAAGATTATATCTTGATAAACCCTTCGGAAGACTTGGAGTCTAACGAATATTAATGGAACTATAAACTGATACGGATAAAAATGTTTTATCCATAAAGCTCGACTTGTTGCAATAATAAATTCAAGGAATTGACTACGATGAGATTGTCTCACCGTAGCGATGCTTAAAGTCGGTTCGGGTTAAACTAGCAATTAATACATATTTCAATCATGAGATATGAAACATGGATGACAAAAGGATTTCCATGAAATGGGAATACAAACTAGGACTTGTATGTGATACAGTCCAAAGTATTTTGTCGATCCAGGGGATGCTAGTGAATGTGCAAACTTCAGAGTTCCAGCAATGGATAGAAGAGAGCAAAATGGAGTTGGAATCTTCGTTTTTTATGAAATAGTCAAAAGAGTTTGATTTCATCAATGGATAACGAAGATGCTTGTGGTTACAAGAAAGTAAGTGGGAGCATATTAATATTTCTAAAAACCTTGTGTGCTTGACACATTGTTGATTGGAAATAATATAAATTTCTTGACACGAATTAGGACTTCATTGAAAATAGTTTTTCCACGAAGTGCTTGGGCTAGGTAGCCTTGACATTAGGCATGATTATCTATGGAGATAAAATTTCCTAGTAGGCTAAGCCATAAATACATATTGACAAGATGCTAAAACAGTTTAGCTTGAGAACGCCAAGGAGTGATTCTTGCCGAAGTCACATGGAAAGAGTTTTGCAAGACTCGGTGTCCTTAAACGCTGATGAGCAAAATACATGATGGAGATTCCACACACTTTTGTGTTTGGATTAATCATGTATTCCATGGTATGTAAAACAACCAGATATGTCCAATACTCCCAAGTTGTTGCGAGTATAGATACCAAAGTGATCAAAGTACTGATCATGGGACAACAGTGAAAAATGTCATTGAGTACTAAAGTAGCACTGATGACATGTTTTCTCGCAAGCAGAGATTATGAAGTGCTCGTTGTAAGTAATTACATCGATATGGTCTTCATCAATGCTCCATGCGATTTTCGATTTAAGTTAAGGGTTTTGTGTAATACATGATATGGTGGCACGGTAGTTGGAAATTGTTCCAAACAGGTTACTGTGGCGAATTCTATAACAAAGGCTAAGTATGTTGACGCTTTGGAAGCGACAACGAAGATGCTGAATCATATAGTTCATTCATGAACTTAGTATGGTTCCAAAATGGCTTTGGTCAATGGGACACTATTGCAGATAGTTGCTCCATAGCTCAGTCTGAGGAATCAAGGTTTGACCTGTGATTCACATATATACAAAGCCAAGTCCACACAAAATATGAATTTTGTGAAAGCATGAAAACGCGAGGATATGCAAAGATACACACGGAGCTGAAGTTGTCAGATCTGTTGGACATCAGGCTATACCACATGCGAAGCATATTTTACACCAGTATGCCATAGGTGTAAAGTGCATTAGCATTGACTAGATTATGCCCTAGAGGCAATAATAAATGTTATTATTTATCTCCATGTTTATAGTTATGTTTATATTCCGTGCTATAACTGCTATGGTTCTGGAGTCTGCAATAACCATGAGGCTCGAAGGAAAACTCATATGCACGTGTGGAATAATAAACAGTAAAATGTATTCCTAGTGTATTCCTAGGCTGGCCTCTAAGACTAGCTCAAGTGTTGCATGATGGTTCTGTTTTCCTGATCATGGGCATGACTATGCCGGCAACTTTGAGGACACGATGTTAGAAGAACACTTGTGTTGAATCGACCCGATTGATGTTATGCTATGAGATACATTCGTCACAAGTTAATGGTTAATAACACAGAGATAATTTACGTTTGCATAATTCCTTAGACCATGAGAGTATCGAGTTTCTTCATGCTTGCTTCATGAACTTTGGGGTTTGTTAAACGTCATCCGTGAATGGGTGGCTATTACGGCGGCTTACGGGTTCATGGAAAAGTATGACAAGGGACTTGATAGCTCAAGATTGGGATTTTCTCCTCCGATGATGGAGAGATATCTCTGGGCCCTCTCGGTGTTATGGTATCCATCATCGTCTGGCCAGACACATTGTGATTTGATCACAGGGATGCCGGAACACGGGAACGAGAAAAGAGAACAAAAACCGGTAACGAGGTAACTGGCATAGTGGACAAGTTGTTGATCCACGGGGATGCTGCTAAAATCTCACCTCGGGTATTTGTAACATATCGCGAAGCAACAGGAATAGCACATGGCAACTAGAGGTTCACTCGAATATTTATTCGTGTGTGTATCGGGGTCAATATGGGTGTCCACGGCTCCGATGTTGATCATTGATCGGAAAGTGTTCCGGTCATGTCTATACTTCACCGAACCTATAGGGTCACACGCTTAAGGGTCATCTATCTGCTGAATACTAGACAGGGAGTCTGAGAGAAAGTCACCGAAAAAGTTTCGGAGACAACGGAAGAGTTCCGGAGAGAGAACACCGGATTAGTTTCGGTAAAACCGAAAAGTTGTTTCGGAGTATACCATTGAGTCAAAATGGTTTCGGCACACACCTGGAAATTGTTGGAGGGTGCCAGAATTGTTCTGGGAACTTCTGGGATTTTTCCGGAGAAAAAACCCGGAAATGTTCCGGAGCTGCCGGAACCGCTTTGGTTGCTTTTCGCAGATGAAAATCACTAATCCGGAATTGTTTCAGAACGCGTCCAAAATTATTTTAGTGGGTACGGGAAATGTTCTAAGACCTACAGAAATATTTTCGGATTTAACGGTTGCGGAAAAATGTTTTTGTGAATAGTGAAAGTGCATTTTGGGTTACTTTATGGAAAGCCACCTTTTAGGGCTTTTACCAAAAGGCTTCTAGAAGGGATTGGGGACCAAGGAACCCCCTTTGGGGGGGGGCACACATGGTGGCCGGCCAAGGAGGAGCCCATCCTTGGTGCTCCTCTAGCCTTCCCATTTTACCCTTGTGGAAAATCCATATGATGGGTTTTTTGGTATTTTGGGAGCCACCCTACCCCTTGGGTTTTCCTATAAATAGAGGTGGAGAGGCACTCTCCACACTCACTCTTTCTCACATACAGATACCATTGCAATGATCTGGCTTCTTCTCTCCCTCCCCGCGAAATAGTTTCGTAGAGCCGAAAGACTGTCTGGGTTCCGGTGGGAACTAGTTCTGGATGGCGAAGCCCTGCCGGATAGATGACACCGTATGTGTGCAACCCCGTAGAGAGGTCGTAGGTTCGATCTTTTTGCCCGAGGGGCTGTTCGAGAGTGCCTCCCGAAGGGCTATCCGAGTTACTGTCCGAGTTTCGAGGGTCCTCCCGATGGGCTATCCGTGATATCGTCCGGGGGACTGTCCGACCGCCTCCCAGAGGGCTGTCCGAGGGACTGTCCGAGGGGCAGACGAGGGAGTACATCCTCGCGGTTGGGAGGTTGTAAATCCTAGCTGCGGGGATCTGCACCGACGATCAACATCGACTCTACTTCCGCTGCGCTACGAGTCGGTAATGATCAGATCAAACCTTGTATTCATCTCCATAGTGATCCTGGGCGTGCTCGCTGTACCGATTTTTTTTGTTTTCTGCCGCGTTCCCCTACAATTATATAAGAGGCCTAGGATACAAGTGTCTTATTTGTTGGGAAACATAGTAGAAAACAAAAACAAAATCGTCCTACTATCAAGATTCCAGATCACTATGAAGATGCATACATGGTTAGATCAAATCGTTACCAACTTCAAGTTGCAGCGAAAGAAGAGTTGACGTAGATCATTCTTGAAGTCCCTCGAACCGTTCACGACTATCCCTCGAACCGAAGACTGGAAGCCACTAGGATCCCACAAGACCAGGTCTCCAGTGAGGGTTTTAATGCAGACAAACTAACATAAAGCAGGCTAACATCAACAAGGTTTTTTGGACTGACTATTAATACAGACGATCAAAACATGAAAGAGAAGGAAACTTACAAGGGAAAAGCTTCCAGAATAGCAGCCTTCGAAGAGATCAATGGGAGACTCCAAACCGCAACAAGTTTTCAGCCTGTCGTGATCCTTTTGCTACCAACTCTCCATCTATGAGCTGCCTTGAAAACTTCGCATGCTACCCTCTCAACCTGCCTTACGCACAGTGTCATTTGCCTTGTTCTTTCGGGGTTTGTCTACAAAATATTCCAACCATGGAGCCAGTTCAAAATCATATTAACTAGAACACAAGGATCATCAACCTTGTTATTGTCAAATACAACTCTATTTCTCAGCTTCCATAAGCAGAGATACCAACCACCACCAAACACTTCTCATTTTTGTTAAATTTCTTCAGCCAAGAGTTGAACAAATCATGTATATTATCAGGAATGTCAAACAAGTTGAAAGCACATTTCATGACATTCCACAACAATCTAGCAATAAAACAGTGAAAGAACAAATGATTGATAGATTCATCTCTACCACAGAAAGGACATTTCTTATCCCCTTTCCATCCTCTACGAAGCAGGTTATCTTTAGTAAGAATGTTGTTCCTAAGAACAAGCCACAAAAAGATCTTTACTCTTGGTGGCATCAGACTAGCCATAGTGGAGAGTACCTTCAAGAGTAACATACACATTATCTTAGGCTATGTTACTATCTTCATAGTGGATAGTAACATAAGTATGGTGTCATACAAACCTTTATTTATTGGGTTATAAAGTCATATTGTATTGGGATATGTGATGTTACGGTAACTAGCTAAGTTACTCAATTTGCCGCTCTCCTCATGAACTCAATGCCACATACACAATTTTGTTGAGTTGAAGTTTATGTTACTATTGAAGTTACTCCCACTATGGACAGTCTCATGAATATCCAAAAACGACACTGCTAGCTGACAGGCACGCATGGAGAAAATCACTCGATTTCGTCCAATCAGCGTACTGTAATTAATGTGGTCGTACGAGGCGATCTTCAAGATGCTTGCAGCAGCATCAAAAGTTTTTCTTTTTTCTGAAACTAACCTAAGGAAACAACTACAGCTGACAGTGACGATGGCGATAAGGTACGTGTGGCAGCTCCTTCGTTGGGACGCGGCCGGTCCCGTGGAAACGATGGAGAGATCTGACACCTGCACATTCGTTTCCATACACTTCGTTATCGTACGTACAGTACGTGTCACGTCATGCACGTGATGATGCCCTGCTGATTCCTAGTATCCTGTAGGTACGTACATGTTTTCACAGTATTACTACGTAGTCTCGTGTGTTCAGACCAGCCGGGGAAGGATATTATTTATTTTTTGAGAACAGAGGATGTATGAATATGATCCCCAAATTAATATCCAATCAAATCACGTCAGCTGGCGCAACTTTTGCCGCTTGCGCTCCTGCTCATGGAATCGAGCTTACTAGCTATGGCGACAACGCCACCCAACCACCGGCCGCCGCTTCTGCCGTTATCCTCCCTGCTGATCCTCCTAGTCCATCCTTTCCTCTCGGCAGCGACGCCGTCTATCACCACCAAAGCCGTGCCGCGGCTGCCGGGTTTCAGCGGACCCCTGCCCTTCTCCCTCGAAACAGGGTATGCTCTGCTCTCTCCTGAGTCTTCTTCTTCTTCTTCTCTGGTTAACTTGGTCGGATGATGCGACGGTGCAGGTACGTGGCGCTGGACGACGGCGTCCGCCTCTTCTACTACTTCATCCAGTCGGAGCGCGACCCGGGGGAGGACCCCGTCCTGCTCTGGCTCACGGGCGGGCCCGGCTGCTCCGCCCTCTCCGGCCTCGTCTACGAGATCGGCCCTTTCTACTTCGACTTCCATGGCTACACGGGGGGCCTGCCTACTCTGCTCTACAAGCCAGCGTCTTGGACCAAGGTTTTTCTCGTTATGTTACAAAAAGGTCCTTCAAATTTGATGCATCGATTAGGAAGGAGGGACCCTTTGCTGCAATAACAGTGCGTTTTTTTGCTACGATCACCTAAATTTTATGTCGCGAAGCTAGGTTGATCCGACAAAATTAAGAACCCCTCCTTTCCAGAGGAGAAATTGTCATGTCTAGTTGTATAAAAAAAATTCCCCTCAAAAAAGAAAAAGTTGTTTAAAAAACTAGAAAATGGCCCGCGCAGCGCGATCTAGTATCTTTTTTTTTATTAGTTTGAATTGCTTACCACATATGTATGTGGTAGCGTGATAGTATCTAACAAAGTTAGCTTAGAGCATCTCCAACACTAACCCGCAAACCGGACACCGCATCCGTCTACGGTAAGAGGACCAGTCCGCGGACACGGATGCGGAAGCCGGTCATCCAGCACTATCCGCATACATTTCAATCATTATTTGAACTAACCGGACAAAATTCATCAAACACGCCGGATTTCATCGGACATACTTTACATAAAAAGGTCGATATTTCAACCATTTAACTAAAAACCTAAAAAAAAAATCATAAACCCTATACCGAACGACCACCACATACGCGTGGCCGCCCTGCCCTGCCGCACCGCCATCGCCGTTCATGTTGTCGTCGTCGTCATCGTCCCTCCAGTGGCAGAAGGGCGCCGGAGGGCCGTGACGGCCTTGTCCGGTAGCTGCCTGCCGCTCGCGGAGGAGCCGCTCCGCCTCCTCCTGCGTGGTGCGGAGGGCCGCCGCGGCCAATGCAGACAACGCCTACGGAGCTCTGACGGCGGCCTTTCCCTTGCCGGCGTTGGCGGAGGAGTCGCTAAGCGACCGCTCCTCGCCGATCTTCGTGAGCTCGCCGTCAAGGCGGCGGCGGCGCCCAGCGGTCATCGTCGAGGGCCCATGCGGTGGCGAGGTCCGGGTCGTTGCGGACCCATTCCGGCGCCACGTCGGTCATGGCAAACGCGGAGCGTCGGGCGGCGTTGCGCCGGCCATACCGCACCTGCTGCCTCACCGCGCACTCCACCTCGGACACGATGGCCCTCGAGCCCAATGGACCGCCACCGCCTCCGAGGTAGTGGAGCATGTGGCCTCGTGCTTTCGTGATCACGGGCGGCAGCTCCTCCTTGATGGGGCGGCGGTTGCGGCGGGGCAGCGATGCGGGCCCGTTAATGCGGGCGTACCGGCGGCGACGCGGGCTCGTCCTTGACGCAGTGTCCGATCTGGACGTCGCGGTTGCACGGAGGCGACGCCGGCTCCTCCTTGACGCGGCGTCCAAACTAGACGCCACCGCGGTTGCGTTGGGGGACGCAGGTTCCTCCTTGACCCGCCGGAGTGGGGACGCCGGCTCCTGCTTCACACGGTAGCGCGGCGGGGACGCTGGCTCCTGCTTCACGCGGTAGCCCGGCGGCTGACACGCTCCATCATGATCTCCATCGGACGGACGAATTCTTCGTCCGTCAGAGCGGCCTCCGCGAGGAGGCGGGGCCGCTATTGCGGCGTCTGGTCCTCCTCGTCGCCGGAGGAGATGACGATCTCCTCCTTGCCAGAGGAGCCGGCCGATGTGGATACCCAGGGGCCCGGAGAGCGAGGGCGGCGGTGCCAAGATCCGCTTGATGAAGAACTGCGACCGCCTCCGCCTACCGGCGCGGAGAACCAGGACTTCAGCATCGCCGGAGTTGGAGGAGGAGGAGGGGGCTCAAAGGCGATGCAGTGCAGATGTGTGCATCGCCGGGGCATAGCTTACATAGCCGCGGCTAGGCCATGTGAAGGGCCGGTAAGCCCGCTTAAATGCGGCGCAGCGGCCGGAGTTGGTTTCTCGGGTCGCAGCGTCCGTATTGAAGCTGCGACGTCCGAGAAGTCGCGTCCGTTAGCGCCGCCCTCATGACCAGTCACGTCGCGCGGCATCAATGCCGGCCGCTGCATGCTATGGGCCAGCATGAATGCGACGCAGCAAGCGGCGCGGGCGTTTGATGAAAAGCGCAGGAGAGGCAGGTGTTTTTTTTTGTGGGCCAGGTTAGTCAGACGCGGGCGTGGCAGCGGTCCGGACGCCCGCAAAGCCCCCACCCCCCTGTTTGTCTCGGGTTTGCAGGAAAAAGTGCGTCCGGACTGGTCGGCGGACCGATACATGCTCACGTTGGATGGCAAAACATGTCCGGACCACACGGTCCGGACGTTCGCGGGAGGTTTAAGGGTCCGCGTTGGAGATGCCCTTACACCAAGTTATATGTCTGTTATGTCGGTTGGTCGTAAAAAAAGTGGTGGTTTTCAGTATAAAAAAAATTCCCCTTTCTCCATCCTCGGTTTTCTTAAATAAAAGTATCCATGGTATAACAACATAAGATAGTTAATGTTTTCCTTATTGACACAGTATGTCTCTATTGAATACATCATTGTAAAATATTTGAATTGTCAAATTTCAAAACATATGAATGAGATAGAACATAAAATGTCAGCATGTTTATCTTTCATATGTGCTTGTTTGAAAACTAAAACAGACTATTTGTGGCTTCAAAGCCAATACCATCTGACGTGAACTGCTTTGACCTCATAAGGAAGAAAATCGCCTTGGAATTGTAGAGACAATGTCCCTATAAATGTATTTTTTTTTAAACTTAGAAACATGTGTGTACTGATTGCATGCTTCTTGTTTGCTCTCAACCTAGAAATAATCTTCTACTCAAGGGTGTAAACTTATGAGTCAATCTAAAGAGGAATAGGATACCTTGTGATGTTTAAATTTGCACTTCACTTTCGCGATTGTGCATCTACGAAAGGAGAGCATCATCAACTATGCCATTGTGACATATAAGGTTGAACCTACAACACCAAAGGAGTCCTATATACCTAAATAGTTGATCCCCACAATCTCTAATTCTCTCAGTATGCAACTATGCCTACTCAACATGCCACCATGTGTGGGAAGATACCGACATTAACATGTACCATGCATGCTAATTATATTCAACTATTAATAGGAAAATACCAACTTATAGTAGCGAAAGCCACATAATGAGGGATGGTACTGTTCACGTACCTTGTTGGTTATACGATGAAGTATCTTTGCGGCTATCTTTTCCTTGAAATGCTGCTTATCAATACAAAACTCCCAAAAGGGTCAAGACAATTATTTTCTTGAGAAAAGGGTATAAAGGACAAAATAATAGGCGTTCGTCAATTTACAGTACCACTTTGAGCACAATTGGTGAGATTTCACCCATTTTTAGTTTCTACCATTCACCCTCTCAACAACATTTTCTTAAGCTACAACGGAAATCCATATGATGTTGCCTCTCACGTACATTGATGTCATAGAAAATAATTATGTTTTTGGAGTTATTCCGGTCACAATGATCCAAAACTCACTGCTATATAGGCTATAGTAGAGTGAATCACCAACAAAATTATAAATATATTACAAGTATATTTGTTTTTTGTTCTTCAGTTAACATGATGGAAGTGATTTTATGAATGCAGTTATATGAGGTCTTTAGAGTTCAACTACAAAAGATTTTGCATCTCATTTATTTATATGATAATTAATAATGAACTTTCATTGGACTTTGGCAATACTACACAGAGGAATATCAAAAGTTAAGGTGTTATACCCGAAAAATACAAAAGTTTGGATGCGTATATATCTCCAGTTATGTACTCCGAAGGATCATGCATGCCAGCATCATCATATGAGCCACAACCCTGTAAAGTTGCAAAAGTAACAAAATGGCATGTTTTCTATATATTTTCCTTTTTATCTTGTAGCTACACTTGAACGAAAGCAAATGTGCGAGAAAATTACTACGGGAAATAGAGAATTTAGTACATGATAAATGAATTCCATGTTTGTCAACACCTTTATGAAATGTCAACATTCACAAGAAGCAAGCATGCTATATCTTCCCCGATTCCCTGATTATCTAATTAATGTACTAAGTGGCAAGAACTAATAAGAGCAGCAACAAGAATAGCACAAAAAAATTGTTGGTCCATTCAGAGAAGCACATACCAAACGACATATCACCCTTCAAATATTTGTTCTCTTACTTTGGATTGGAACAAAGTCCTCATTCAGGTTAGTTTAGGCGTAGCTGCTCCTACTTATGATCCTAGCTTGTCTTAATCTAGTAGCCGTCATTATCACCCCGACAAGGCAAGTCATCAATAATAATGTACATGTGGGCAGCATGGTGGCCAAGTGCTTCTGCTATGGCAGCCTAACATATGGTGTCGGCAACTTATTATCATTGGAACTGGAAGGAATAACCCACATATGTCGTATAATAACTTTCCTCACACCCATTCTATCGCCTTCGACCAATTCAGCATATGGAGGGCAAAGCATATTCTTCTTCAATATGCTTACATAGGTTTGAACCTCGAGCCACCATTCACAATGGCATCCCAATCCGCATGCATGTTGCCTCCTCCGCTCCCCATCCAGCAATCTCGATTACTTCAACCTCTCGTAGGCTTGATTTTTTTTTCTCTTTTTGTCTCCAACTGAAAACCTTGTAAAATGATCCTGATGTAAGATGGTTATGGTGATATTTTACTGATTAGCAATGAAATGACCAGAAATTCATTCCCTTGTGTCATGTTGTTTGAGAACTTGTTGTACATGAGTTGGCAACAGTGTCGTTCTGATATTCTGCTACTTTTGCCAAATTGGAGATATCGTGTTAATCAACATGCAGCCCGCTGATGGCAGCTGCCACGCGTGTCGCGTGGACGAGTTCCATGCATGTACTCCCTTAATTTCTTTTTACTTCGCGTATTAGATTTGTGAAAATTGAATTTTGATTTTTTAATTAAATTTATATTAAGAAATATCAACATTTATAATACTAAATAAATATAATATAAAATACTTGTGGATGGATTGTGTACGATGAAAATACATGAAGCTGTTTGTTTACATGTACATGAAGCTAGTTTGAATGAACTCGTGACGATCAATTTTATTTTATGTGGGGTTGATCGATCCTTTTTTTGAAGAGTGTGGGGCTGATCATTTCTTTTTCCTAAGCTTGTGAGTCTGATCGATTTTTTTTACGTGGGTCTGATCGATCTCTTTTCTTGGAAGCGTGTGGTGCTGATCGATATCATATTTTTAGGGATTGGAGGTTGATCGATCTAGCAATTTTTCTTACGTGTATGTCAAGCTAGCTTGAATGGACTTTTGGCAGGGGTGTGGGGGCTGATCGACCTAGCATGGCTAGAAATGTGAAACATTTGAAGACATATTTTTATGTAATGGCAATGGTGGGTAATTTCTTCAATTTTAAAGTAAATCTAAAGGTTATATTTTCTTAATGTATAAATTAAGGGCTGGATGTTTCTGATTTTTGTGGAATTTTTCTAGGCTATTTATCTTTTTTTCTGGTAGCCTATCAATTACTTTTAATATATAACTAGCGGGGTGACCCGCGCATTTGCGCGGCTAGACTTCCTATCTTGGTGGTTTTCTCTACCTTCGTCTTTCCGCTGCATGAGTATTTATATAAAATAATTAGCTACAATATGTATCTTCATAAAACATTATTAAGCTATGCAACATATATTTTCGTAATTGGTATAAATTTGTTGTTCTAGATTTGGTTGTCTACAACGAAAGCTTATAAGAGCCAAGGCCTATGTCTTGCAATGTCAAGCGATAGGCTTTAGTACTAATCTATAGATTTTAGTATTCCACTTTTGTCAACCATTTTCATTTATGTTTCCATTAAATATATTTTGGGGATTTTTACCAAGAAAATCTGAACATTCATGACTTGTACCGACACCTTTTTATTTGTTCCATCACGTGCCTCAACACTGGCCATATAGTGTTTGCATGTTTTATCAGTACATTGTCATAACCTCGGATGGTGCCCATTTATTTTTCATGTAATTGTATTTTAAAGGAAGTCAAAACGATTAATTACATATTTGACATGCATGAACGTTATAAATTAAGTTGTACTCTTTGTCTATCAAAGAAGAGACATATTTAATATTTTATATTTAAGCCCTATAGCTGAATTTTCTACTCATTAGAATTGTATTTTAATATTTGTTGATTGATTTTCTAGTCGTACAGTTATAATCAAAAACTTATTCTATGTCCGTACAACACACGTGATGATGGCAAGTGTTTTTTTTTTTTTGCGAAAAGATGGCAAGTGTCCTTCCATACGTGTTCTGTTTTGCACTTGTCAATGATAGGCATCTACGTGACAAACTTTGTATAATCACAGCCGTTCTTTTGAGCTGTTTTCTATTGTTACATCTAAGCCGTTCGTTTTCTATCGTTTTATTATAATATAATAGATAGATAGATATATGTAGTGTAATATGTTGCCTCCATATATTGTAGGTTAGCAATGTCATCTTTGTGGATGCTCCGGTAGGGACAGGCTTCTCATATGCGACCGGAGACAAGATAACCATACCCAGTGACACAATTGTTGTTCAACAGCTGCACATTTTCCTTGAAACGGTTGGTTACACTCTCCATCTGTTCTAGTTTATACACCTTTTCTACTAGAATGTAAAAGTTAATCATCAGTTAAATTTTCCAATTGCGTCCTTGTCTCTACAGTGGTTTGATGAACATCCACAGTTCTTGACAAATCCGCTCTACATTTCTGGTGATTCATATAGCGGCATAATCATACCTTCTCTTGCTAGGAAAATTGCTAAAGGTAATTGAAATTCCATCACACTCTTCATCTCTATCAATAAGGATTATTCTCCTTACAAGTTTATTCAAAGCGTATGTATTTCTTTTGCGAGTATAAAGTGCATTTTTAACTACACATTGCTTTCATTCTAGGAATAGAATTCGGCGATGAGCGACTGATTAATCTCAAGGTATTCATGAAAATTACTTTCATGACTTCTCCCCCGGCATATTATTCAAGATTCATATTTGTGCTACTGTAATGTTTATTATTCTCTTTCTAAGATCTGTAATATCATTTCTAGTGGTGAGTCAACTCAAAGAAAAAAATATCATTTCTATTGGTGAGTCGATTCAAAGCAAAAAGTAGGAACTTGGAATAGTTTGCTATTTTGCGGCAATGTAAGAAAGAGTTTGGTTCGAAGGAGACTTGAAATCGCTTTTGGACAATAGTACTAATGGATCTACCTCTAGAGTTTATGCATACATAAGTCTTCTTTTTGCTTACATCTAAGTCAACAAATTGAACTAATGATCTCATAAAAAATTGAATGGCAAGGTTCTCTGTATATAGAGGTCAACAAATTTTAGTTTTATAACACAACATTGTTAAACCAAATATAATTTCTGTTTTAACTTGAATATTTCTATTCAAATATGTACCTGGATCGGGTATAAGAATTTCTTGAACTTCAATGGGTTCAAACACATGGTTACCATATTTGGGTGAAGTTCAGCCTTTTACCTTTTCCTTTGTTTAGTGAATTTTCTATTCCATTGCAAACAACAATCCAATGTCCATTGTAACAATACTCTAAGTAGTTAATCGATACATGTTTTTTATCTCTATTTCATTGATGCCTTTGGTAGTTGAAACTTTGGGATGACCATTGCTTATATGCACTCTCGGATATAGAGATTGACCGGGGTTTTTCACATTCTAAGTTTATTCTTTCTCTCGTGCCCCCCCCCCCCCCCCCCCCCCCTTGATAACATGTTTAGTTGCAGTCCTCCCATCGGTAAGAATTCTACCAACATGGAAATTTATCTTAATTGATCAGGGTGTCATTGCTGGCAATCCATTGACTGATACAACGACGAACTACAACGCTCAAGTTCCATTTCTCCATGGGATGGGAATTATACCAGATGAAATCTACAAGGTGACATGGTCACGACATATTTAAGTTTACCTTTTGAGAGTAGTTTATGTGTACGTTGTACGAAAATGACTACTAGTACAAGTTTACATTTGGTATCAGCTTGCTTCTACCTCCCAAGTCAAACACCATGCTTCTCAACCAGAATTAAATTGATATTGACTTAAAGACTGAATTTGGGCAAGTGCATCCCTATTAATTGATTTGAAATACCATGGAAATGTGATTAGCTTAGTCTGAAGTACAGAAAATATGGTTAGCTTATAATATTCACCTTGCAGGCTGCTCGTGAAGGCTGCGGGGGAGAATACCGCTGGTCATCAAACGCCCGCTGTGCCAATTCCCTTCAGGACATCCAAGAGGTAAGTGCCAGTACCAACCACGAATGTGTGATTATGTCGATAGCAACGCACAATACACTTAGCTAGTGGTAACACCTAGCTAGTCCATAACTTGATTAGTGTTTTTGGCTTGGATACAGTGTATGAGGGGATTAAACACTGCACACGTCTTGGAGCTAATGTGCATAGAATACCCAAGTGTCACCATTCACAAGCAGCCTACGTTGCAAAATCATGGAAGGAAAAGGTTGATGGAGTCCCCAGTTTCGTCTATTTGCAGGGTAAACGCCTCAAGTATCATTCCTAGTTTCTTCTCTGTTTTCGTTTTCACTTCTTGTTTACGTTGCCGAAATCTAATATTGCTTTCATTTGTTATTCTTATTTTACGGTGTTAACTGTATCAGCATCTTAACTGGTGTGCTTCATTTGTTTGATGCAGAATGCCACATACTTCCTGTCTGAGATATGGACAAATGACGAAGTTGTAAGGGAGAGTTTGGGTATTCACGAGGTAAAGTAAGGTGGGACTAGCTTAGAGGTATTTATAATTGACACGTGTTTGACTAGGGGTAATCAGAGCTAGAAAATGGGAATTGAAGGCGTATGAGATTTTAAACATACCCTATGGTTAGGGGGCATAGAAACTGGGGAGGGATTAGGCATGAGAGTTGAGGGGATAAGGCAAGGATTGTTTTAGTGATTATATCTTGAGTATTAGCTAATCCCCAGACTTTTCTTTGTGGTGAGAATATTCTTGGCATGCCACCAAATAAGAATCCCATGTTCCCTCCATAATGAAGGGCTTATTTCATATGTATGCTATTGTAGGGAACCGTTCCATCATGGCAACGATGTGATTTCAATCTACCTTACACAAAGGAAATCACCAGTACGGTGGATGATCATTTAGCCTTGATTACTAAAGGGTACCGGGCTATGATATACAGGTAAGCACGCACTTATAGAGTGAGTCCTTCTCAGTGATGTCCTTAATTATGGAAACATATATATACACTTGACTGAGTAGAGTCACTTAATTATCCCAACCAAGAAATGATTAGATTCGTCTTTCAATGACGCTGCAGTGGAGACCATGACTGTTCAGTATCTTATGTTGACACCCAAGCATGGATCAGACGACTAAACCTGCCCATCACAGATCGTTGGCGACCATGGCATGTGGACGACCAAATTGTGGGGTAAGGACTGACCCGCGAACTTATTTGTTTGGGGTTCTGGACGACCATTGGCAGGAAAGAGTAGTGTGTTTATTAGTGAAGAACGGCCGTAGTTCATTGTATGTGCAGCGAGTACTTCATAGATATATTACATAATATTGTTGTCTTATACGTCGCCTTTGTTTTCATAATTTGAATAGATACACAAGAAGTTTCTCCAACAATCTAACATATGCAACAGTAAAGGTACGTGTTGGATTCAATTTCTCTTTTTCAAAAGAAGGTTGAAGCCCCCCTCCCCGCCTCTGCATCGTTCTGATATGCACACTTGACTTACGTGGTGGATTCATACATGCACCATTAACTTCTTTCAGGTTTAAATTGGGTTTACTGAAGCTAGTTAGAGTACATACCAAGTACAATAATGCAATTTAACAAATTATGATCTGGTTAATTTAAATACGTGTGTGCACGTGTAGGGTGCCGGACACACAGCCCCGGAGTACATGCCCAGGGAGTGCCTTGCTATGATGGATAGATGGCTTTCCGGTGTGCCTCTCTGAGTGATCAGCTGATGTTGCCGTACATGCGGAGGGTTTTAAATTTGTGTTGTAAGTAATACTCCTTCTGTAAATAAATGTAAAACGTTTTAGGATTCTAAAGTAGTGACCTAAAACATCTTACATTTGTTTACAGAGGGAGTACTAGATAAGAGAAACTGGATTATGAATTCGTTGTGAAAATCACCGCACTGAAAATTGACTGTGGCAAAAAACAATGAGTAAATTGTTTATCATGTTTTGGCATGGCAAACCGCCCACATGCTCATTTGGGGTGGTGCCGCTAGGAAACAACCATTAACGGCCGGTCAGGGCTGGCTCGGTCAGAATGTTTCCTTTTAGGGAAACAGTCATCGCAGCCTGCTCGCTCTCTCATCTCTCGCGCGCGGACTGGAGCTCCTTGCTCCCATGGCGGCGGCGGGACCCGGACGCATCTGCGCAATATCCAATGGCGAAGGCATGGTGGTTGGGGTCACAACATCCAAGGTGGTCAGCGGCATGGGAGGGGGCACAACATTCCATGGCGAGGAGGAAGATTGCATTCGCAGATGTGTGTTCCGTTCATTGTCGCCACTGCCAGCGGCGGCAGCGGTCGCCCGTAGGATGTTGGAGAGCCCTACTAGAACCGTAGATGGATAGTGAGCATTCTTTCCCTCTGTCCCTGTCGATTTTGTCATTAGGTTTAGATTTGGGGATTGTGTTATGTGTTCAGATTCTGAATTTAGGGCTCTACCTGCATTGAGACAGAGTGGTTAGTCTGAAGAGGAATTTAAGGTATTAGTTTGAATGTTCAGATTTGGAATTTAGGGTTCTACCTGCATTGAGAGTAGTAAGTGTGTGTACCCAATTTTGATTATTCTGGATATGTGCAAAAATGTTGATTAGAGTGTGTATTAGTCTGAATGTTACTGTTATTATCACTTTGTAGCTGTTCTAGTGAATTAGATATAGTACTGAAATATTAGTCCATAATTATTAATTGAATATTATTATCCTTTTGATGTGTAGTTTGGATGATGGTGACATTTGGAATGTGAGGTTTCAAAACAGAGAAACATATATATAATGAATTTTTCCCTTGCAGGACAAGTCTTCGGGAAGAAAACGGAGTCCAGAAGGTTCATGAGGGCCCCACAAGCTAGGGGGCGCGCCACCTGAGCTTGTGGCCCCACGTGCACTTCCTTGGTTGTTTCTTATTTTTCTAATTTTTTTATATATTCCAAAACTATCAAAAAGTGTTTTATGAAATTTTTAGAGTCGGTTACTTACCATATCACATACCTATTCCTTTTTCAGGATTCTGGAGTGTTCTGGAAGGCCTCTTTTAGATGTTCCTCCAGTGCAATTGTTTGAATAATATTGGTTTCAATGTTAATGGGGGTACCTGCAATATAGTGTTTAATTCTTTGCCCATTAACCACCTTCGGATTGGTTCCCTCGGCATTATTGATCTTAGTAGCTCCGGAACGATAAACTTTTTTGACGATGTATGGCCCTTCCCATTTGGAGAGAAATTTGCCTGCAAAAAATATAAATCGAGAATTGTACAATAGAACCTTATCACCTACGTTAAATTCCCGTTTCTGAATTCTTTTATCATGCCATCTTTTAACCTTCTCTTTAAATAACTTGGCATTTTCATAAGCTTGCGTTCTCCAGTCATCTAGAGAACTAATATCAAATAACCTCTTTACACTGGCAACTTTAAAATCATAGTTGAGTTCTTTAATAGCCCAATAAGCTTTATGTTCCAATTCAAGAGGTAGATGACATGCCTTTTCATAGACCATTTTATACGGGGACATACCCATAGGATTTTTATAAGCAGTTCTATATGCTCATAGTGCATCATCAAGTTTCTTAGACCAATTCTTTCTAGATCTATTAACGGTCTTATGCAAGATTAGTTTTATTTCTCTATTTCTTAATTCAACTTGCCACTAGACTGAGGATGATATGGTGATGCAATTCTATGGTTTACATCATATTTAGCTAAGATTTTACGGAATGCACCATGAATGAAATGTGAACCACCATCAGTCATTAAATATCTAGGGACTCCAAACGTCGGAAAGATAACTTCTTTAAGCATTTTAATAGAGGTGTTGTGATCAGCACTACTGGTTGGAATAGCTTCTACCCACTTAGTAACATAATCAACAGCAACCAAAATATGAGTATATCCATTAGTGGAAGGAAAAGGTCTCACATAATCAAAGCGCCAGACATCAAATGGTTCATTAACAAGTGAATAATTCATAGGCATTTCTTGACGTCAACCAATATTACCAATTCTTTGACATTCATCAAAAGAAAGGACAAACTTACGTGCATCCTTGAAGAGAGTAGGCCAATAAAACCAGATTGTAATACCTTGTGTGCAGTTTTATCTCCCGCATGGTGTCCTCTGTATGCCTCGGAGTGGCACTTCCGTAGGATTTGTTCCTATTCATGCTCAGGTACACAACATCTAATAACACCATCTACTCCTTCTTTATAAAGATGTGGGTCATCCCAAAACTAATGTCTTAAATCAAAGAACTTTTTCTTTTGTTGACAGGTATAATTAGGTGGTATATATTTATCAACAATGAAATTAGCATAGTCTGCATACCAAGGATTATTGCGAGAAGTAGAAGCATTTATAAAAACTAATTGCTCATCAGGAAAACTATCATCAAGAACATTTTCCATTCTAGAAAAATTATTTGCTATGGGGTTTTTAGCTCCTTTTCTATCAACAATATGTAAATCAAATTCTTATAGTAGAAGAACCCACCTAATCAGTCTAGGTTTAGCATCTTTACTTTTCATAAGATATTTAATAGCAGCATGATCAGTGTGAATAGTAACTTTAGAGTCAACAATGTAAGGTCTGAACTTATCACATGCAAACACAACTGCTAAAAATTATTTCTCAGTAGTAGCATAATTTCTTTGAGCACTATCCAAGGTCTTACTAGCATAATGGATAACATTTAGTTTCTTATCAACTCTCTGACCTAGAACAACACCAATAGCATAATCACTAGCATCACACATGATTTCAAAAGGTAAACTCCAATCAGGTGGTTGAACAACAGGTGCAGATATTAGGGCTTTCTTAAGTATTTCAAAGGCTTCTACACAATCATCTTCAAAAACAAATGGGGCATCTTTTTGTAGGAGAATAGTGAGAGGCCTAGAAATTTTAGAGAAGTCCTTAATAAATCTTCTATAGAAACCAGCATGACCTAAGAAACTTCTTATACCTTTGATATCTTTAGGACATGGCATTTTCTCAATTGCATCAACTTTAGCCTTATCTACCGGTCGATGAGCATTGCAGGATGATGTCTACTACACAACTTATTCTTGTAGACTCGTGTTGGGCCTCCAAGCGCGGAGTTTTGTAGGACAGTAGCAATTTTCCCTCAAGTGAATGACCTAAGGTTTATCAATCCGTGGGAGGCATAGGATGAAGATGGTCTCTCTCAAACAACCCTGCAATCAAATACAAGAAATCTCTTGTGTCCCCAACACATCCAATACAATGGCAAATTGTATAGGTGATCTAGTTCGGCGAAGAGATGGTGATACAAGTGTAGTATGGATAGTAGATATAGGTTTTTGTAATCTGAAAATTAAAAAAACAGCAAGGTAGCAAGTGATAAAACGGAGCACAGACGGTATTGCAATGCTTGGAAACAAGGCCTAGGGTTCATACTTTCACTAGTGCAATCTCTCACCAGTGCTAACATAGTTGAATCATATAACAATCCCTCAACGTGCGATAAAGAATCACTCCAAAGTTCTTATCAAGCGGAGAACATAAGTTGAAATTGTTTGTAGGGTACGAAACCACCTCAAAGTTATCCTTTCCGATCAATCTATTGAGCTATTCCTATAAGTGTCACAAACAGCCCTAGAGTTCGTACTAAAATAACACCATATGATACACATCAACCAACTCTAGTGTCACCTAGATACTCCAATGTCACCACAAGTATCCGTGAGTTGATTATACGATATGCATCAAACAACTTCAGATTCATAATATTCAATCCAACAGAAAGAACTTCAAAGAGTGCCCCAAGATTTCTACCGGAGAAAGTAGGACGAAAACGTGCATCAACCCCTATGCATAGATTACCCCAATGTCACCTCGGGAATCCGCGAGTTGAGTGCCAAAACATACATCAAGTGAATCAATATAATACCTCATTGTCACCACGGGTATTCCTATGCAAGACATACATCAAGTGTTCTCAAATCCACAAAAATATTCAATCCGATAATAGTGAAACCTTAAAGGTAAAAACTCAATTCATCACAACAAGATAGAGAGGGAAAAACACCATATGATCCAACTATATTAACAAAGCTCGTGGTACATCAAGATCGTGCCAAATCAAGAACACGAGAGAGAGAGATCAAGCACATAGCTACTGGTACATACCCTCAGCCCCGAGGGTGAACTACTCCCTCATCATCATGGTGGCCGCCGGGATGATGAAGATGGCCACCGGTGATATTTCCCCCTCCGGCAGGGTGCCGGAAAAGGGCTGTAGATGAGATCGTGAAGGTACAGAGGCTTGCGGCGATGGAGTCGAAGTTCTAGGGTTATTTCTGGGGTTTTTGGTATTTATAAGAATTTTTGGCGTTGGAATCACGCGAATAGGGGCCACAGGGGGCCCACGAGGCACCAGGGCGCGCCCAGGTGGCTTGTGGGGCCCCTGTGGGTCTTCTGCTGCTCTCCCGAAGCTTTCTGGGTCTGTTTCCTTCCAGAAAAAATTGTCAAAAAGTTTCGCTGCATTTGGACTTCATTTGATATGGATTTTCTGGAAAACCAAAAACAAGCAGAAAACAGCAACTGGCACTGGGCACTAGGTCAATATGTTAGTCCACAAAAATCATATAAAAGCCATATAAAAGTGCACCAAAATCATACAAAGTTATAATAGACATGACATGAATATGTAGGAGATATGCCCTAGAGGCAGTAATAACAGTTATTTTGTATCTACAAGTTTGTAATGAATGTTTATGTTACATGCTATAACTGCAATGATTCTCGAGTCTACAATATCCACGAGGCTCAGAGGAAAACTCATGTGCACGTGTGGAATAATAAACCGAAAAATGTATTCCTAGTCATGCCTCTAAGACTATCTCAAGTATTGCATGATGATCTTGTTTTCCTGATCATGGGCATGACTATGCCAGCAATTTTGAGGGCACAATGTTAGAAGAACATTTGTGTTGAATCGACCCGAATTGATGTTATGCTATGAGATACATTCGTCACAAGTGAATGGTTAATAACACAGAGAAAGTTAACGTTTGCATAATTCCTTAGACCATGAGAGTATCGAGTTCCTTCGTACTTGCTTCGTGAACTTTGGGGTTTGTTAAACGTCATCTGTAACAGGGTGGCTATTACGGCGGCTTACGGGTTCACGGAAAAGTATGGCAAGTAAATTGATAGCTCAAGATTGGGATTTGCTCCTCCAATGATGGAGAGATATTCTTTGGGCCCTCTCGGTGTTACGGTATCCATCATCGTCTGGCCAGACACCATGTGATTTGATCACAGGGATGCCGGAACACGAGAACGAGAAAATAGAACAAAACCGGTAATGAGGTAACTGGCATAGTGGACAAGTTGTTGATCCACGGGGATGCCGATAAATCTCACCTCGGGTTTTGTAACATATCGCAAAGTAAAAGGAATAGCACACGGCAACTGGAGGTTCACTCGAATATTTATTCGTGTGGGTATAGTGGTCAATATGGGTGTCCACAGCTCCGATGTTGATCATTGATCGGAAAGTGTTCTGGCCATGTCTATACTTCACCGAACCTATAGGGTCACACGCTTAAGGGTCATCTACCTGCTGAATACTAGACAGGGAGTCTGAGGGAAAGTCACCGGAAAAGTTTCAGAGACAACGGAAGAGTTCCGGAGAGAGAACACCGGAATAGTTTCGGTAAAACCGAAAAGTTGTTTCGGAGTATACCATTAAGTCAAAATGGTTTTGGCACATGCCTGGAAATTCTTGGAGGGTGCCAGAATTATTCTGGGAACTTCTGGGATTTTTCCGGAGAAAAAAACCGGAAATGTTCCGGAGCTGCCGGAACCGCTTTGGTTGCTTTTCGCTGATGAAAATCACTGATCAGGAATTGTTTTGGAACGCGTCCAAAATTATTTTAGGGGGTACTAGAAATGTTCTAGCCCACATAAATATTTTCGGATTTAACAGTCGCGGAAAAATGTTTTTGTGAATAGTGAAAAGCACTTTATGGGCTGGTTTTAATGGGGTTTTTTCTAGAAGGAATTCCCTATTTTTGGAGAGAGGATAAGGTGGATGGAAAGGTGGTGGGGGCCCCCCAAGGGGGCAGCCAATTTCGTCCATGGGCTTGGGGGGGCCCCCATGGGGCTTCCTTCCACCATTTGGTGGATAAGATCAAGTCCTCCTTATGTGGCATGGTGAAATATCCAAACCCCTTTTGGTCTTTTCACCCCTTGCTCCTCCTATAAATAGAGGTGGAGATGCACTCTCCACACTCACTCTTTCTCACATAGAAATGCCATGCATGATCTGGCCTTCTCTCTCCCTCCCCGCGAAATAGTTTCGTAGAGTCGAAAGGCTGTCTGGGTTCCGGTGGAAACTAGTTCTGGACGGCGAAGCCCTATCGGAATAGATGACACCGTATGTGTGCAACCCCGTAGAGAGGTTGTAGGTTCGATCTTTTTGCCTGAGGGGCTGTTCGAGAGTGCCTCCCGAGTGACCGTCCGAGTTTCCATGAGTGCCTCCCGAAGGGCTGTCCGTGACACCGTCCGGGGGACTGTCCGACTGCCTCCCGAAGGGCTGTCCGAGGGGCTGACGTGGGAGTACATCCTCGCGGTTGGGAGGTTGTAAATCCTAGCTGCGGGGATCTACACCGACGATCTACATCGACTCTACTTTCGCTGCGCTACGAGTCGGTAATGATCAGATCAAACCTTGTATGCCATCTCCATAGTGATCCTGGGCATGCTCGCTGTACCGAAATTTTTTGTTTTCTGTCGCGTTCCCCAACAGTGGCATCAAGAGCCTTGCTATGCGTAGATGCAGGTTACGATCTAGAATACATAGAGATGTATGGGTATTGCATAATATAATTTTGTAGTAGATGAGATCTATTGCTGAAAATTATTTATGCGGGTAGCAGATGAAATCTGTTACCCGATGTTCTTGTTGCTTCCCTAGAATTTGCGTATTTCTGATCTTGAAATGGCATGGTGGAATTTCACAAAGTTCTAGCAATCCGCGATCCTGATTGATCAACGAAGTGCTATCAGTTCTTTGGGTTCCACCATAGTTAAAAGAAAGATGAAATTTTGCAGACGAAAGGGCAATGCAGATATGATCTGCATGGGGGTCATGCGTATGACGAAGTTCCGTATGGGGCTCGAGATTTTATTATCTCGTGTTTCATACACCCCGCAAAGTTAATCTAGCGACTTGAATAATCATACTTGATGATAAACGTTGGTAGCTGCGGTTTAAGTCAAAACCTTAGAAGCCACGTAAAATAAAATTTTGCATAAACCGATTAGAGGCGTCTAACTTGGTTTTGCAGGATGGCATGTGATGTGGTATAGCAGTGCTCATATTAATTTGATTATGTATGAGATGACTATATGATGTAAATTAATTAAACATGACCTGCGTGTCATGATTCGGCATGATGGCTGGAGCCATATGATTGCCACTTTAATGACCTGCGTGTCAACCTTATGTAATGCACTTATTTTATTAGCTATAGAGATAGCGAAATTATGTGGTGCATTAACAAGGTGGTGGCAATCTTCGCGAAGGTGAACACCGACGCAAATGCCGAAGACGAAGAAATTAAAGACTTCTCCGTCAGAAAGGGCTATACCATATCATGCTATTATGAATTGTCTGAGATGTTTATCCCTTATGATGCACCCTTTTTGATTGCGTGGTAGTCGCTTTTATTAGGGTGATCTCTCACTTAAAAATATCAAGTAGTTAGTGTTCTCCCAAGTGTAGCACCATCTACAACACGTATCTTTTCGGGGTGCGCCATGTACACATGAGCACAAACGATTAGAGAGGTGTAAGGTGGGTGAAGGTCAGACCTCACTGCGTGATCACTTGGTTGTCTTGACGTTCAGGCAGGATAGTCCTGAGCTCAGAACACGTGCATCGAAAGATGGACAAGAGTCACATAGAGATGTGATTGGCAAGTTGGCCTACCGATTGAAATTCACGTCATTAGTGATGAACCCGTCAATGGCGTCGAATTGAAATGTGGATCTTGAATCACTCACAATCAATTATGAGAGATATTGATTTGAGTGGGAGCGCACTTTTAGAATAAAATTGTTTATTCACTAGTGCAAATTAATTATGAACAAAGTCTAAGTGAAACTTGTGTTTACCGTTGTAGATCAAATGGCTCGCAACGCCGCATTCAACTTAGGCCCGATGTTAGAGAAAGAGAAGTTAGCTGCGACTGGAAACAACTATACGGACTGGCTCCGTACCCTAACGATTGTCCTCAGAGATGCTAAGAAAGGCTATATGCTTGATCAACCTCTAGGTAATTCCCCTATGCCAGAAATGGCTCAGGATATCATCCACGTGTTTGACTCACGAAAAGATGATTTCAGTGTTGTTAAAGAACTTATGTTATCTTGCATGGATACTGTGCTACAGAAATGTTATGAACGACTTAGTACCTTCGAGATTATCGAGGCACTAGATGTTCTGTATCAAAAACAGGATTCAGCTGAAGTTCATGAGATGACTGAAGCTATGGAAGAATGCAATATACATAAGGAATCTCTAGTAAATGAGCAAGGTGTCAGACTAGCAAACTATTATGATGGTGTTGCTGAAAAGGGAATTAATTTTCCAAAGTCACCTGGTAATGATTTGATCCTTACCTCGCTTTTTGAAGCGATACTCAAATAAAATGAGATAGGACTGCAGAATCAGCAAAAGTTGCTGGTGAATAAAACCGCCAGTTTCAAAAGGAAAGGCAAGCCTAAGGGCGGAGCCAAGACTTAAACTGTGTGTTTTCACTGCAAAGGCACTGGACACTGGAAGAGGAACTGCAAGATATACTTGGCAGATAAGAAGAAAGGTATAACTGTTATACGGGTTAATGTCATTAACGTTTTGCTTGCTTGCAAAAATTCTAAGTCTTGGGTATTTGATACCGGATCGGTTGCTCACATATGCAACTCGATACAGGGGCTTCAGAAGGTGCGCAAGCTCGCAAAGAATGAAGTCGTGATGCGCGTCGGGAATGGTGCTGGGATCGCCGCTCAAGCCGTCGGCATTATGCCTCTACGTCTCCCTTCAGGATTTATCTTAGAACTAAATAACTGTTATTTTCTTCCAGGATTGTGTAGAAAACATTATCTCTGGATCATGTTTGGTACACGATGGGTATTCCTACAAGTCTGAGAACAATGGTTGTTCACTTTATTGTAAGGATATGTTTTATGGATTTGCACCCATTGTTGGGGGCCTTTTCATACTAAATCTTGAATGTGGAAATGATGTCTTTAACGTGAATGCTAAACACCTTAAGAAGGCTGATACCACCACCACTTACTTGTGGCACTGTCGGCTTGGCCACATCGGAAAGAAACGCATGCAAAGACTCCATAAAGATGGAGTTTTACCGTCTTTTGATTTTGAATCATTTGACACATGTGAAGCTTGTCTGATGGGGAAAATGACCAAGACGCCGTTCACGGGTCATCCTGAACGGGCGGGTGAATTATTGGAAATAATACATAGTGATGTATGTGGTCCGATGAGCACAGCCGCACGGGGTGGGTATTTCTACTTCATGGCTTTTACTGGTGATTTGAGTCGATATGGCTATATCTACTTGATGAAGCATAAGTCGGAAACCTTTGAAAAGTTCAAAGATTTTTAGAATGAGGTAGAAAATCATCGTAACAAAAGGATTAAGTTTTTGCGATCAGATCGCGGGGGCGAATACCTTAGTCATGAGTTTAGCCAACATCTGAGTGTCCGTGGAATCGTTTCACAGCTTACGCCTCCCGGAACTCCATAGCGAAACGGAGTGTCGGAACGATGTAACCAAACCCTATTAGACATGGTAAGGTCGACGATGTCTCTTACAGATCTGCCATTATACTTTTGGGGTCACGCACTACAAACTACCGCTCACACACTTAACAGAGCACCGTCTAAGTCAGTTGAGACGACACCATATGAGTTATGGAACGGGAAGAAACCCGGTTTGTCGCATCTCAGGATTTGGGGTTGTGAGGTATACGTAAAATGTTTACAACCTGCCAAACTCGATCCCAGATCAGACAAATGTTACTTTGTAGGTTATCCCAAGGAAACACTTGGGTATTCCTTCTACCACCCATCCGAAAACAAAGTGTTTGTTGCCAGAAATGGACAATTTCTTGAGAAAGAGTTTCTCGCTAAAGAAGTGAGTGGGAGGACAGTACAACTTGATGAGATTAGTGAATCTTCGGCAACCGTTGATATGGCTAAGGAACCGGAAGTAATTCCGCAAATTATCCCTACAACCGAGCCGGAAGTTGTCGCATGTCATGCGGAAACTTCAGACAAGTTTGTATTTGTCGGAGTCTACGATCAGCGTCCAAGAAACTTCTCCAAGAACTTAGGATTCGAACTCTGGGGGACTTTGCTTGGCAACCTACGACACGACGGCAACTATGGCGGGAACGCGACGGGCTCGCCGGCTCTCACCGGTCACAAAGGGGACGCGCGAGCTACCCAGGTTCGGGCCACCGTGCGGTGTAATACCCTACTCCTGCTTGTATTGGATTGCTCTGTGGAGGAGAGCTTGTGCTCGAGGTACAAGAGGTGTGGGGGAGAATGGGTCGATCCCCTTACATGGAGGCGGCCCTGTCCCTTTTTTTAGTGCCTTGGTCCTCTTCCCCGAAAATATGAGCGGGAAAGGGTAGCCACAGGGTGGCAATTTCAAAGGGGGGGAGGAGCACAGGCTTATCCTGACTAAAGACGGTCTCTGCCTGATAAAGCAGCTCCTCGTGACGCCTCGGTGGGCTTGGCGATGACCTCCCTCCTGGCGTGTCGGTCTGTCCTGATCTTCTATCACCAAAGAGGAAAACCTTTGGGACTTGCTTTGGGGGAGGCAGATGCCACTGCTCCCTTTTGACTAAAATGGAAACCTGTCAGAGATGTACCCTGCTGTCCTTGCCCTGGCATCGGGACGTCACCCACATGATAGGCCAGCCAGCACCGTACGTCACGCCCCGTGAAGCGACCTCGCGAGGGGTTGCCTCACGAGGTGATCTGGGGCCTGCCGGCCTCACCAGGGCTTGGCCTGGCGGAGAGGGGCCTCACGAGGCTAGCTCCTCGCGAGGCGACAACCTCCTGGGCAACGGCGCCAAGGCCACCTTACCGGGGCCAGCCCAAGCGTCGTCTCCTGGGCCAGAGGCAGACGGGCCGTGGTACCCTGGGTCCCACTGGGCTGACACTAGCCCCCGGGCCCGCGGCACGCATGTCCCGCCCGTTGGGGGCGAAGCGCTGCGGGGCCCATTAAGCCGTCGGGCCCAGGGGCGACGCGTGGCGGCCTTTGCGGGCGCGGCGCCTCCACTACCTATGACGCCTCGATAACCGCCGCCTCGGCGATAGCCTGCCCGCGCGGGGCATGGGCATTTCATTGCTCCTTCACTCCGTCCCCAGCCTGCCTTGCGGCCAACTCCTCGGCTCCCCTTTTTCCCCCCAACTTCCAATCTCTCCGCCAATCTCTCCGCCCGTCACCGCCGCGGCCATGGCTCCCCCAAGGAAGCTTTCCGCGGCCGAGAAAGGGAAGAGGACGGCAGAGGAGGTGGAGCCGCCGAAGCCGTCGGCGGTGAGGGGTAGAGGTCGGGCCCGTGGCTTGGCCGCGGCGACGAGGGTTCCTCCTCGGGGACGAACGTGCCCCACGACCGCCGACGCGGAGGCCGGCCCCAGCACCCGCGGAATGGGTGCGACTCGCGGTCACGGGACAGGCGCTGCTCGCGGGCGCGGAGGCCGCGGCGGCCGTGGCCGGGGCGGTCGCGGCGGTTCCGCCGCTCTTCCTCCCCAGGCGGGGAGGCACTCGGCGGAGGCTGCCCACGAGTTCATCGTGGATATGCACCGCTCGCCCTACACCTGGCTTCGGCTCCAGGACTCCTTTGCGAGGGCGATGGAGGAGCGCGCGCCCCTGGGCCTGTGGCTACAGGCGGACGGCTGCTGCAAGGGCCCCTCCTGGGTGGCGGCGGAGTTCACCCCCTCCGGCTTCATGTTCTTGAAGAAGGGGTGGAAGTCCTTTGCCCTCGCCAGGGGCCTAAAGCGGGGGCACCTTCTCAACTTCAAGTACGATGGAGCCGCCACCCTCTTCGTGAAGATCTTCGGGGTTTCCGGCAGCTGCCTGTTGTGCTGCGCGGAGAGCGAGGACGGCAGCTACAGCGGCTCCTCCAGCGAGGGCGGCAGCGACGACAGTGCCGCCTCCCTTGATGGAAGCGGGAGCGACGACAGCTCCCCCCGCGTCAAGGACGAAGACGAAAACTCCGATTAGGTGTGGGCGGGGCTCGGTGCAGACTCTTGGGGATGATGGCGCTGCGGCTGCCCCTCCCTCTTCTTTTTCTTTTTCCTGCATTGGATCGATGTAGCCCCGTGGGGGAGTAAAAACATCTTGTATTGCACCATATGTCTAAGTACTTGATGTTTCCCGCGTTTTTTGCTTTCTTCCCGAGGCTCTTCTTTCCTTCTTACACTGCCCTTGTGCCCTGCGTCGCTGGGACCCAGCCCCCGAGCTAGCTACGACCGTCGCCGGTGTGCTTGGAGCGTGCGCTCAGCAAGGCCAGAGGGTGTAGGGCTCGAGGACTTTAGGAGCCCCTAAGGCGCGATGCCCAAGGTCCCCCCCTTGACGAGCAGGCGGCTCGTGCCAAGGAAATTAGGTGCCTTGAGGGGAAAACGAGAGGAGGGAAACCCAAGAGGCGCTTAGACTTAGCTCTTTTGGAGATGTGTGGCTCGGAGCGAGCCCTTCGCGGGGCACCGCACATAAGGCACGGTCCCTCACGAAGCCTTCTACCCGCGGGGTGCCATTCGCGGGTCCTCCCGAGGGGGGCTCCTGAGGCCCTGCACCAGGGAAATTGCCAAATTTTTGCAAAAAATGTAGCGGGGCGCGCTCGCGAGGCCACCTGTGGGGGTTACGCGAGGAGGCAAGAGCACCAAGGACCTGGTGAGGTGACGTGCGCGGGAGCGGGCCCGCGAGCCAGAGCTCAGTCACTTGGGTTTTGCAGTGCTGCTGGGACTGACCCAAGCACAGGCACCGTGCCCAGCCCCCGCTCGTGTGAGACACACGGGTGGAGATCGCGAGCGCGCTTCCCGAGGCAAACTCAGCTGCAAGGACACCGGTTATTAGGAAGTAGGCTTTACTGATGCATGAAATAGACTCATTTCACAACAGGAAAGGTAAGTGCTGCCGTGTTCGACACGGGTCAGCTTGAGGATGTGACGGCCGTAGGCCCCTCAAATATGTAGGCCGCCAGCGCGGAGCATGGGGCGTCCACCAGCGCGGAGCATGGGGTATCCACCAGCGCGGAGCATGGGGCTTTCTGTCAGTGCGGAGTATGGGGTGTCTGCCAGCGCGGAGCATGGGGCTTCCACGAGAGTGGGAGGGAGCTCCCGCGTGCCAATGGCAGCGCCGGTAGAGGGAGCTCCGGAGCGTGTACAGCTCCATTTCGTTCGTATCCGTGGGGTCACGGAAAGAACTTGCGGAGATGTTGGATGTTCCATGTGTTTTGTACCGGAACACCCTCCTCCGTTTCGAGCCGTGCCGCGCCGGGCCGGGAGATGTGCGTGACCCTGAAAGGGCCCTCCCACATGGGTGAGAGTTTGTGGAGTCCCTCTCTGGAGAGGATCCGGCGCAGGACGAGGTCGCCCGCCTCCAGGGTGCGGGGGCGTATGATGCGGCTGTGATAGCGACGCAACGCCTGCTGGTACCTTGCTGCGCGGAGGGCGGCCTGGCGGCGCGCCCCTTCGAGGAAAAGCAGGTCATCCTCCCGCAGGCCGCCTTGACGAGACTCGTCGAAAGCCAAGACCCGCGGGGACCGGTGCTTGACCTTGGCTAGGAGAACCGCCTCTGCCCTGTAGACGAGGAAGAATGGCGTCTCGCCGGTGGGCTTGGTCGCCGTGGTGCAGATGGACCATAGCACTGAAGGGAGCTCTTCCAGCCAGCCCTTGCCACATGCCGCGAGCTGCTTCTTGAAGCTCCTAGTCTTGAGGCCCTTGAGGACCTCAGTGTTGGCGCGCTCGTCCTGGCCGTTGCTTCGAGGGTGTGCCACGGAGGTGAAGCAGATCTGCGTGCCGATGCTGGCGTAGTAGGTCTTGAACTGGCCGCTAGTGAACTACGTGCCGTTATCCGTGATGATGCGGCTGGGGACGCCAAAGCGGCACACCAGGCCCTTGATGAACTTGACCGCTGATCCTGCCGGAATGGTCCGGACAGGCTCCACCTCCGCCCACTTGGTGAACTTGTCGATGGCGACATAGAGGTAGGCCCTCGGCTGGTGCCGGCAGGGCCTTGAGGGGCTCCAGCGATGTCTCCGAAGCACCCGCAGGCACAGGCTCGACAGGCTTCTTCTTGAAGCAGACTCGCTCCTCCCGCTCTGCCGCAAGGGCCACGCTGGCCGTTTGGGGAGTGGCCGCCAAGTATAACAGCAGGCACTCGCGTGGGCGCGGGGCGACCATGACGGGAGGGCTGGTGAGGTACCTTTTGAGATCCTCGAAGGCAGCGTCGGCCTCAGGGGTCCACTTGAAGGGGCCAGACCTCTTCATGAGCTTGAAGAAAGGCAGAGCCCGCTCGCCAAACTTGGATATGAAACGACCGAGCGAGGCCATGCATCCCGCCAGGCGCTGCATCTCCTTGAGGTTGCGGGGCGGCCGCATCTCCTCGATAGCTTTAATTTTCTCAGGGTTGGCCTCGATGCCGCGATGGGAGACCAGAAAACCTAGGAGCTTGCCGGAAGGGACACCGAAGACACACTTGGCGGGGTTGAGCTTGAGGTTGACCTTGCGCAGGTTGGCGAAGGTTTCCTTCAGGTCCTCGATGAGGGTGCGCACCTCGCGCGTTTTGATGACGATGTCGTCGACGTATGCCTCCGCATTTCTCCCCATTTGGCACCCTAGGCAGATGCGCATCAGCCTCTGGAAGGTAGCTCCCACGCTCTTCAGGCCAAAGGGCATGCACACGTAGCGTAACACTCCGCAGGGGGTGATGAAGGCGGTTTTCTCCTCATCCTCCTTTGCCATCTTGATCTGATGATAGCCCGACAAGGCGTCCAGGAAGCAGAGCAGATCGCACCCGGCGGTGGTGTCTACTATTTGGTCAATCCTGGGCAGCGGGAAGTGGTCCTTGGGGCAGGCCTTGTTGAGGTTGGTGAAGTCGACGCACATGCGCTTGCCGCCATGTGGCTTGGCAACGACAACGGGGTTGGCGACCCACTCCGGGTGGAGCACCTCGCGGATGATTCCTGCGTCTTGGAGCTTCTTGACCTCCCCAATGACGAAGTCCTACTTCTCGAGCGCCTGGCACCGTACTTTCTACTTGACGGGGCGTGCGTTGGGGCACACCGCCAAGTGGTGCTCGATCACCTCTCTCGGCACGCCGGGCATGTCCGAGGCTGTCCAAGCGAACATATCAGCATTCGCCCGAAGAAAGTCGACGAGGGCGCCTTCTTGCTCGGGGGAAAGGCCGCTGGCGACGGTGAGGAAGGGGCCCACGCCGTTCCCCTCCAACGACACTTTCTTGGTCTCGGCCCGCTCCTGGGAGAACAGCAGCTTCTTCTTCGCGGGCGCCGGCTCGGCAAGCTCAAGGGCGTCCTCCTCGGCCTGGGATGCGGCGGCGGCCGCCTTGTGGGTGCGCGCGAGGGCGCGCACCGTGTCCTGTACATCGCAACGGATTTTGAGGGTGCCGCTGCTGCCGGGCATCTTGACAAGGCCGTAGGCGTGGTGTGTTGCGGCCATGAACTTGGAGAGCGCCGGGTAGCCCAAGATGGCGTTGTAGGGCAGGCCGATGTGAGCCACGTCAAAGATGACGAGCTCCGTACGGTAGTTCTCGTGGGTGCCCAAGGTGACGGGAAGGCGCACCTGCCCCAGGGGGGCAGTGGAGCCGCCGGTGATGCCCGAGAAGGGCCTGGTGGGCACCAGGCACCCACTTGGCACCCAAAGCGTCTCGAAAGTCTCCACCGAGAGCATGTTGAGGCCAGCGCCACCGTCGATGAGCGTCTTGGTGACGGCAACACCGTCGATAGTCGGAGTGCACAGCAGAGGGACAGCCCCCGTAGCCCTAGCGAACCTGGGATGGTCGCTGGCGTCGAAGGAGACGGGGAACTCGGACCACTTGAGGCGGCCGGCGGGCTCGAGCGCCTGAAGGGCCGCGCTCACTGATGACCCACAAGTATAGGGGATCAATCGTAGTCCTTTCGATAAGTAAGAGTGTCGAACCCAACGAGGAGCAGAAGGAAATGACAAGCGGTTTTCAGCAAGGTGTTTTCTGCAAGCACTGAAATTATCGGTAACGAGTAGTTTGATAGCAAGATAATTTGTAACAAGTGACAAGTAGCAATAGTAACAAAGAGTGCAGAAAGTTGGCCCAATCCATTTTATAGCAAAGTACAAGCCGAAACGATCTCTTATAGTAAGTAAAGCGTTCTCGAGGACACATGGGAATTTCATCTAGTCACTTTCATCATGTTTGTTTGATTCGCGTTCGCTACTTTGATAATTTGATATCACTAGTAGAAAACAGGCCTTTAGTCCCGATTGGGAAGGGCCTCTAGTCCCGGTTTTCCAACCGGGACAGCGCAATCGGGACTAAAGCCCTCCCCCCCCCTTTAGTCCCGGTTGGGTCACAAACCGGGACTAAAGGCCCTCCACATGGCTGCGCGCGTGCGCTGGGGCTGGAGGACCTTTAGTCCCGGTTGGTAACACCAACCGGAACTAGAAGGCAGCCACGCGTCAGCACCTGCCAGGCGCTGGGGTTTTTGTTTTTTTTAAAGGAGGGGTTTAGGGGTTTTGGAGGGTTTAGGAATTTCATATTGTGTTTCCCCTTTTCTTTTTGTGTTTACCATTCAATTCCTTTACATTTAGGGTTTTCATATTGTATCATCGGGGCTTTTCATTCAACTCGACGCTAGCTACTACATATAGCAATGAAGGAACCATTACACAACATCGTCATGATCAATATATAGAGAGAAGTGACCTCTCTTTCTCGGTGCTTGGTCGAACAACAAGTTTTCGTATATCTATTCGACGCTACTACATATAGTACACGTTCATGCATATATACAATATAACATCTCTTACGATCCCTAATATCTAATTACCTCAATCGCTTTGCAAATCCCGATGGTATTCTCCGTCTGTAGGTATGACATGGTCAACAAAGAATCCCGCCAATTCCTCTTGAATTGCTCGTATGCGATCAGTTGGTAGGAGTTCGTCCCGCTTCCGCCAGATCTAATTTAAAGAAGGGGGTCAATATATATATATATATATATATATATATATATATATATATATATATGAATGAAACTCAACACAATTGATGGTAATAAAATAAAAATATGAATATTGTTTACGTACTTCAAATTGTTCTTCAGATCTGCCTCGCTCAGAGATCTTGTGGCGAATGTACTCGCAAACATAGTATCCACATAAATTATTCCCGGGTTCCTGCCACAAGAACTTTACGAGAATAGAGTTCAATCAAAATGATAATCAAGCATGATAGTGGTATTGAAACTAGAATCAATGAGAGATGCGCGGAACTAGCTAGCTAGTAGTACTTACTTTGGGGTGTGAAAATCGCAGCTCCTTTTTCCATTCACCCCTAACCTGGTTGGTGAACTTTTTCCAAACCCTGCCCGGCAAAGAAAATGATTACTTGATATCAGGAAATGAACGAAAGTTGCCGATATGGTGCGATAATGATTGAACTTACTTCTGGAGCATTTGACTCAGGTCCGCCCACTCCTTAGGCTCTTTACGTCTCGAGTCCAAGACAATTACTAGTCCCGCGTCAAGCTGAATGGCTAGCAGAATATAGTGGAACCTGCGCACGCATAACTCATCAATTACACTTAACCTCGAGTAAGCGAAACAGAATGTGCACAAGACAGTAACACTCACTTGAAGTTGTAAGGAAATAGTATTTCCCTTTTGTTTTGTTGTCCAAGTAACGCCTTTAGCAAGTTTTCCTCTGTCTCATCGGGGTTTTTTTGTACCGTATATTCATTTACGGTATTTGGGTTAATGAACCCAGTGTCATAGATTTTTCCTCTGCATTCGCGGATCTTCAATCTGCATAATATAGTGTAAGGATAATTATACATGCAATGAACGAGCTGAGCTAGAGACTTAATTACAGAAAAAATACTTACAGACAATAGCAACTGACGATAGTTTTGTCGAGGGCGTCTTGATTGTATAACTGAAATAATTCTTCAAATTCAATGTACAACGCCTCGACTCCATTGAAGTAGTGCTCATCTTTAATTCCCACTAAGATACTGTCGGTCCCTTCCTTGCAGGCTTTCAAGTACCAGTCATGCAATGTTTGCATCATCGTTGATAGTTTCGGGAGCTGCTCAGGTCTGACGAGAGGCTTCCCGTGCTCGTATCTAAAGGCTACCTCAGCCATTTCGAACGGTACCTCATCGCCTAAGTAATCACGAAGAGTGTAACCAGGATGAGCGGCCGCTACCCCCGGATCATTAGAGATATCGGGAAACACCTTGAGCGGGGGGCATGATTGTTTTTCCTATTCGCCGAGCTGGGGAATTGTTTTCCCACTTCTTGCAGCACTGCTAGTACTTCCCGACCTTTTCGCTTCATTAAATGTCTTTACAATACAGCGGTCATAGTGTGAGGGCAGCGGAGGAGGTGGTGGTCGCTTAAGGGCATCCAGACAGCGCTTCGCTTTTACCAAATCTATTTTCTCCTTTGGATCTGGACGTTTCGGTGCAAGCTAGCGTTTCACATCGGCAGCCACGATCTTGTTGGTTTCCTCGTCAGTCATGTCGTATGGTAACTTGGCAGGAGCCTTCTTGACACTTGGACCTGCTCTGGATTTCTTTGTTGTTGTACTGCTAGCCACCGGAGCGGCGGCGGGTCTCTTCCGCCGTTGCTGAGGTGGCGGAGGAGGCAGAATCAGCTGACGCGGCGGAGGAGGTGGAGTCCGCTGACGCGGCGGAGACAGCTGAGGCGGCAGAGGATTCTGCTGAGGGGCCTCCTCCGGCGGAGTACACTGACGCGGTGGAGACAGCTGAGGCGGCGGAGTGTGCTGATGCGGCGGAGACGACTGAGGCAGCGGAGATATAGCTGGACTGTGAGGAGTCTGCTGAGTGGCCTCCTCCGGCTGAGTCTGCTGACGCGGCGTCCATTGTGGAAGCATGATGTTTTCCTTTCTCCATAGAATGGTAGTCCTTACGACATCTACCAGATGAGTCTCCCCTTCACCTGTAGGGTACTCAAGGTCTAGCCCCTCGAATCCGTTGGTAACTTCATCCACCCCGACAATAGCATAGCCATCTGGAATCGGATTGCAATGGAAAGTTCCATTAGGTCTAGGAGGTAAGACATAGCCGACCGCCACCTTCAAGGTTAGGTTGATGCATTTCGCCATTAGCTCACAATGTTCCCTCTCCGTGATATCATCCACGGGGTAGCGAGGACCCGTGATATCAGGCCGAACGAGCTCCGTGGAAGCCACGCTGCTTTTCCGCTGAGATGGTGGGGTAGCTTCGTCGGCAGTATCGAATGAAGGATCTTCGTGCTGCTGAGATGGTGGGCCGGTAGCTCGCTGACTGGTAAGTGCCTCTAGTTTCTTCTCCTGCAACGCTAATCTTTCTTCTACCTTCTGCATCCGGTCTGCTTCCTCTTTCTTCTTTCTCCCTCGGCTTCTATAACCAGTGTTGTCGGGAAACCCATGCACCCACGGAACGGAGCCTGATGTGCCTCGTGTTCGTCCAGGGTGTTCAGGATTCCCGAGGGCGCGTGACAGCACGTCCTTCTCTCTGTCGGGATGGAACCTCCCTTCCTGCACGTCCTTGATTGCTTCCTGAATCTGTATGACGGGTGTTTCAAGTTGTTCTTTCATGTAAACACACTTCCCTGTTTCTGGGTCCAAAGTTCCCCCATGCCCGAAGAACCAAGTCCTTGCCCGTTCGGGCCAGTTCAATGTCGTTGGTTGGATCCCTTTAGCAAGCAGGTCGTTCTCAGCTTTGTCCCACGTAGGCCGGGTAACCTTGTAGCCACCTGACCCCGTAACATGGTGATACAGCTTCTTTGAAGCATTTAGCTTATTTGTCTGTGACCTGTTCTTAGCTTTCTCCGATTTCTTGTACGCCACAAATGCGGGCCAGTGATCTTTTATCTTCGCATATTGACCGGTGAATTCTGGAGTCTCGTCTTTCTCGACAAACTGTTCGTTCAATCTTTTCTTCCAGTTCTTGAATTGTTCTGCCATCTTCTTAAGAGCCCATTGTTATTTGGATCCTCCTCTGGCGGTAGGCTGAAATTTATCATGAGCGAGTTCCAAAGCTCATCTTTGCATCTATCGTCGACATAAGAAACTCCATCGTCCTTCTTCTTATTCCATTCTTGGATGCTGATCGGGACGCTGTCCCTAACAACAACTCTGCACTGATGTATAAATCGGTCTTGGGTCCACTTGGGAACAGTCGGTTTGCCATCTGCATCGACTTCTTCGATCGTTCATTCTCGCCCAACCTTTTCTTCGGGCCTCGTCTCCTTATAGAAGTTTGGCTCGATCCGGAGGGCTAAAAGAAGAAAGAAGCGTTAATATATGTACATACAAAACAATTAATGCATCTAGTCAGCAGAGGCTTAATTAATATATATATACCTCGCCGGGCTTTGCAACAGTTAAGGCTCCAACATCGGCGGAGCCGTCATCTTCTCCCTCCTCCATTCGATCACCGGAGCCGTCATCTTCTCTTCCCTCACCATCGGAGTCGTTGAGAAACTGTGAGGGGCTATCATCACCTCCATTGCGGATTATATCCCCCAACATCTCTTCTTTTTCTAAGTCTCTGTCGTGTTCCATAGTTTCTGCAAATATTACAACATTGCAATATACAACCATGAGAGATGGATTAGTGGCAAACATAGACCTAATCCCAACAAGGAATCATATGCATATGAGCAATGGATTAGTGGATTATCGGGGTTATGTTTTAACGACCCCCTCCCCCCTCATGTCGAAGTTATACCGAAATTATCGGGGTTATGTTTTAACGACCCCCCCTCATGTTGAAGTCAATGAACAACATGAAAATTTGTAAGTGATTGCTAAACTTTTATGCTTCATTTATATGAAGATCAATTATCCAATATTACTATGTTCGCGATATGAGGCATTAGACATTATCTAGAATCATATCTGATGAGTCGTCCTATCTTTCGGGAGAGGATACTTTGCGGACCGCCTCTCTCATGCCTGTCCGACGTGCAAATCAGGTTTTCATATGCCTCAAAATCAAAGTTATCGGGGTTATGTTTTAACGACCCCCCCCCCTCATGTCGAAGTTACGACGATATTTGTACAAGATGAATACAAGATTTATACACAAGATGAATACAAAATGAGGATGTCGGGGTAGGGCGCGGCGAGGGCGTCGGTGAGGGGGGGACGGCTCGGAGGCTCACACAGCGGGGGCGGCGTTGCACCGAAGTTATACCGAAGTTATCGGGGTTATGTTTATACAACAAATGGACACCTTTTGTCAAACAACGGAGGGACGATCAGGGACCAACAGCTCCAACGTCGGCGATCACTCCACGGAGATGCAACACCACAAATCCTGTAATTCCACCGAGTGAAAAAAAATTAGGTCACCACAATTTTGTTCTTCAATTTGTTTTAGCAAGATCAGCATGATGAAGTAACCACTCATCATATGCAAATTTTAACATTTGTTTCTCTATCTAAAAAAACCTAAAAAAAATTCTCTTCTCGTTATAGTATATCTCGGCCTCACTTTGTTGTTGTGAACTCCACCATTTCTCTAAAAAAATTCTCTATGCAAATTTCTCTAAAAAAAATGACTTTGATCATGAATAACTTTGATAATAACCTATATATGCAAATATCTCTAACTTTGATTAATGACCTATGCAAATTTCTCTAAAAAAATGACTTTGATCATGAATATCTCTAACTATGCAAATATCTCTAACTATGTAAATATTTTTCTTATATTTAATAAATTCCAAAGTTGGAATTTCAATTATTCATAGTTCCTTTGATTTGCAAAGGAGCTATATTCTCCCCAATTCTTTTGCACCCACAAAAATTACTCGATCTATTTGACAGTACCCACAACCCATTCCACCAAAAACATTTGGTTCCATAGTTCAAATTTTTCAAATTTCATTCAGTTCAAATTTGGACCAGATTCAAACTCCATGGTCAAAGCCCAATTTAAATTGCTCCAAAAATTCCGAAACTTTGCCAGACTCTCTTTTGTGCATCAACACCTCACCACAAAAATTCTCAAAAATTCCTAAAATCCCTAGAGCCCTCTGGCATTTCATCATACACTTGATGTGCATTGTCAAAAAATTCAGAAAAAAATTTGTTCTTCAATTTGTTTTAGCAAGATCATCATCTAACATCCATCCATCTAACAACAGCAATGCAGCGGCGGCGGCAAGCAGAGCACGCAGCGGAGCAGTGGCAGCAGGGGAAGGGGCGAGCTCACTGGGGGCGGCGCGCGATGGAGCTGGAGGGCCGGCGACGAGGGGAGCGGGCTCGGTGGCGGCGATGGCGAGGAGGTCTGGCGACGAGGAGTGGCTCAGGGGCGGCGATGCACGGGAAGGTCCGGCCGGCGACGAGGAGCGAGCGGGCTCGGGGATGGCGTCGGGGCAGGGCTCGGGGACGGCGTCGGGGGCGGCGACGAGAAGCGGGCTCGGGGAGGCGACGGCGAGGTCCGGCAGCCTGGCGGCGTCGAGGTGGTCTTCGGTGCCGTCGGGGGAGAGGGAGATCGAAAACTGCAGATGGCTTTTGGAAAATTTCCTAAGTGCTGCTTATATACACAGAGTGTTAGTCCCGGTTGGTCGCACCAACCGGGACTAAAGGCCCCCCTTTAGTCCCGGTCCGAGCCACCAACCGGGACTAAAGGTGAATTTCACCAGCCCAAAGGGCGGGAAACCCAACCCTTTAGTCCCGGTTGGTGGCTCGGACCGGGACTAAAGGGGGGCCTTTAGTCCCGGTCCTAGCCACCAACCGGGACTAAAGGGTGGCACAGCCGTGGGGTGGTGCAAGTTCAGTCCCACCTCGCCAAGCGAGAGGAGATCGCACCGGTTTATATACGCGGCTGCGATCTCTCTCCCAAGCTCCTCTCTAAAGCAGGCAGTTAATTGCCTAACCTCTGCCCTGTTGGGCCTACTAGCCCCGCGGGCCTGCATCCTGGCCCATATATAGTTGGGTTTCTAGTCGTATGCAGGCCGTGGTATCTGCTAGTAGGCGGGTATTTTTTTATTTTTTGCATATGTTATGTTTTTTTATTTTTTATGTTATTTTTTGCATATGTTATGTCAATTTTAATATTCTTTCATAACCACTATAAAATATATGGCACATGTTATGTCTTTTTATTTTTTATGTTATGGCAATTTTAATTTTTGCATATGTTATGTTTTTTTATTTTTTATGTTATTTTTTGCATATGTTATGTCAATTTTAATATTCTTTCATAACCACTATAAAATATATGGCACATGTTATGTCTTTTTATTTTTTATGTTATTTTTTATGTTATGGCAATTTTAATTTTTTGCATATGTTATGTCTTTTTATTTTTTATGTTATCTTTTATGTTATGGCAATTTTAATTTTTTGCATATGTTATGTTTTTTTATTTTTTATGTTATTTTTTGCATATGTTATGTCAATTTTATTTTTTATTTTTTATGTTATTTTTTGCATATGTTATGTCAATTTTATAGAGAGGAGCGGGCTTGAGGTAAAGTCGGAGGTATGTACCTCATTTTTATATAACTTTATTTCATGATATAGATTTTCATCAGATAGTGAAAAAATAGCTAGTTCTATCAAGTTATTTTCATATGTACCATTGCCGCAACATATTCACCATAAATTCCGATACTTTTGTTAACCTAATTTATTTTGATGCATAGACAAATAGTGATTCAAAAAAAGCCGACACCAATGTTCCCTATGTGAAGGAGATAGACCCTTACTATGAATCTTCTAGAAGATTCATAGTATTTTTTGTTAACCTAATAATGTTATATTTTCTTTATGTCATACAACATTTCTCTCTTATCATCTCCGATCAGAGAAACCACATAGTACCTCCAACTTTATGTCATACAAGGTTTCTCTCTTATCATCTCCGATGCTTCTGCTGTATTCATCTATGTCAAGACGTTTAAGCCATGTCTATATTAACCTTGTTATTATATATGGAGCCACCAACCGGGACTAACCGCATATGATCAACCTTGCAAAACATGTGACTGAAAGGATAGGAATAATTGAAATTTCATAACTTAATAAATAATTATTATAAAATCATGTTTCAAATGCCAAAATTCCCTAGCTAGCTCTTACAAAGATTCTCTCCAGTTTGTCCGAAGTGGCACTTTCCAGCTATAAGTCCGGAAACTCACACTACAGAGAAAGTGATGGCGGTGAAGCCAGTCACATCCCAGAGTGGGATCTTGGGGTATAAAACTATTTCTTCGCGTGTGTCCCTTGCTTATTGCGTCGTAACCATGGATAATCTTCATCATTTAACAGGATGCTTGGGTCAGTCTTCACTCTGAAGGGAGAAATTTCATGAAACTTTTCATAATCTTCTGACATGTCTGTCTTGTCCTCCACTCCCACGATGTTTCTTTTCCCTGAAAGAACTATGTGGCGCTTTGGCTCATCATATGATGTATTCGCTTCCTTATCTTTTCTTTTTCTCGGTTTGGTAGACATGTCCTTCACATAGAAAACCTGCGCCACATCATTGGCTAGGACGAATGGTTCGTCTGTGTACCCAAGATTGTTGAGATCCACTGTTGTCATTCCGTACTGTGGGTCTACCTGTACCCCGCCTCCTGACAGATTGACCCATTTGCACCGAAACAAAGGGACCTTAAAATCACGTCCATAGTCAAGTTCCCATATGTCCTCTATGTAACCATAATATGTGTCCTTTGCCCTATTGGTGTTTGCTGCATCAAAGCGGACACCACTGTTTTGGTTGGTGCTCTTTTTATCTTGGGCGATCGTATAAAATGTATTCCCATTTATCTCGTACCCTTGGAAAGTCAATACAGTCAAAGATGGTGTCCTGGCCAACAAGTACAGCTCATCTCCAACAGTGGTGTTACCCATGAGATGTGTTTGCAACCAACCGCCGAAAGTCCCGATGTGTTCACGTGTAATCCAGTCGTCAGACTGCTCCGGGTGTTTGGAGCGTAGAATATTCTTGTGTTCATTGATATACGGGGCCACCAAGGTAGAATTCTGTAGAACTGTGTAGTGTGCTTGCGCCCAAGAATGTCCGTCCCTACATATTATTGAGTACGGTCCTAGCGTGCCTTTTCCACCCAGTCTCCCCTCATGCCGCAATTCAGGAACACCAATCGGCTTAAGGTGAGGAATAAAGTCAACACAAAACTCAATGACCTCCTCTGTTTGATGGCCCGTGGAGATGCTTCCTTCTGGCCTAGCACGGTTACGAACATATTTCTTTAAGACTCCCATGAACCTCTCAAAGGGGAACATATTGTGTAGAAATACAGGACCCAGAATTGCAATCTCATCGACTAGGTGAACTAGGACGTGTGTCATAATATTGAAGAAGGATGGTGGGAACACCAACTCGAAACTGATAAGACATTGGACCAAATCATACTGTAACCTTGGTAGGATTTCTGGATCGATTACCTTCTGAGAAATTGCATTGAGGAATGCACATAGCTTCACAATGGCTAATCGAACATTTTCTGGTAGAAGCCCCCTCAATGCAACCGGAAGCAATTGCGTCATAATCACGTGGCAGTCATGAGACTTTAGGTTCTGGAATTTTTTCTCTGCCATATTTATTATTCCCTTTATATTCGACGAGAAGCCAGACGGGACCTTCATACTAAGCAGGCATTCAAAAAATATTTCCTTCTCTGCTTTGGTAAGAGCGTAGCTGGCAGGACCTTGATACTGCTTTGGATGCATGCCGTCTTTTTTGTTCATACGTTGCTGGTCCTCTCGTGCCTCCGGTGTATCTTTGGTCTTCCCATACATGCCCAAGAAGCCTAGCAGGTTCACGCAAAGATTCTTCGTCACGTGCATCACGTCGATTGCAGAGCGGACCTCTAGGTCTTTCCAATAGGGTAGGTCCCAAAATATAGATTTCTTCTTCCACATGGGTGCGTGTCTGTCAGCGTCATTCGGAACAGATTGTCTGCCAGGACCCTTTCCAAAGATTACTTGTAAATCCTTGACCATATCAAGTATATCATCACCAGTACGGAGGACAGGCTTCTTCCGGTGATCTTCCTCACCTTTGAAATGCTTGCCTTTCTTTCTTAAGGCATGCTTGGTCGGAAGAAATCGACGATGTCCCAGGTACACATTCTTCTTACATTTATCCAAATATATACTTTCGGTCTCATCTAAACAGTGCGTGCATGCGTGGCATCCCTTGTTTGTCTGTCCTAAAAGGTTACTAAGAGCAGCCAATCATTGATGGTTACAAACAGCAACGCTCGTAGGTCAAATTCCTGCTGTTTGTGCTCATCCCACACACGTACACCCTTTATGTCCCACAGCTGTAAAAGTTCTTCAACTAATGGCCTTAGGTACACATCAATGTCGTTGCCGGGTTGCATAGCTAATTTTTTTTTTAAATAATACACATTTTTTACTAAATTACACAAATAATATACAATTTTAAAAAAATTCAAAAATATTATCCAGTCGGTCTTGGTGTGGCCGACAGGGCCCAATCGGCCTAGCAGTGGCCGACAGGGCCCAGTCGGCCTAGCCGTGGCCGATTGGAGACTGTAGACGGGGCCGGTCCATGCAGTCGGCCACAGCCAAGCCGACAGGCCAGTCGGCCCAGCCATGGCCGACAGGGTGCCAGGCCTCGGCCGGCTGTGCGTGCGTGCGTGTGTTCTGTGCGTGCGGGCTGTGTGTACTGTAGCGTGGTCTAGCTTTTGCTAGATCACAGTGATCAGCCCTCTGGACAACCCCTAAACAGCCACTAAACGAAAGCTAAAATGGGTAAAATTCATATGGGCAGGTAGTACCCTTGACGAGGTTCAAATGTTTCCATTGGACCAAATTCAAATAAGGCATAGATTAAATGCTACGAAAATCACAAAATGCTAAGTTCTATTAACTGAAAGACTGAAAACAGCTTTATTTTCATAGCTATTCTATGGCTGTTGATGATCAAGCTAATGAACACTAATATGGATAAAAGTGATACTAACATGTAGATCGCAGAAAAATGCTCACAATTGATATAAGGCACAAAATCATAGGATGTACAGAACAATAGCAATAGCCTTCGGAAAACGGCTAAGTGATGTTTAAAACTGAGCAATTCTCAGACTTAGCAAAATTTCCGAGGCCGGGCAAATGTTTAAAACAGCCATAGAATAGCTATGAAAATAAAGCTGTTTTCAGTCTTTCAGTTAACAGAACTTAGCATTTTGTGATTTTCGTAGCATTTAATCTATGCCTTATTTGAATTTGGTCCAATGGAGACATTTGAACCTCGTCAAGTGTACTACCTGCCCATATGAATTTTACCCATTTTAACTTTCGTTTAGTGGCTGTTTAGGGGTTGTCCAGAGGGCTGATCACTGTGATCTAGCAAAAGCTAGACCACGCTACAATACACACAGCCCGCACGCACAGAACACACGCACGCACGCACGCACAGCCGGCCGAGGCCTGGCACCCTGTCGGCCATGGCTGGGCCGACTGGCCTGTCGGCTTGGCTGTGGCCGACTGCATGGACCGGCCCCGTCTACAGTCTCCAATCGGCCACGGCTAGGCCGACTGGGCCCTGTCGGCCACGGCTAGGCCGATTGGGCCCTGTCGGCCACACCAAGACCGACTGGATAATATTTTTGAAAATTTTCAAAATTGTATATTATTTGTGTAATTTAGTAAAAAAAGTGTATTATTTAAAAAAAATTAGCGGTTGCATAGGGCCTTGGATGAGCACTGGCATCATAATGAACTTCCGCTTCATGCACAACCAAGGAGGAAGGTTATAGATACATAGAGTCACGGGCCAGGTGCTATGATTGCTGCTCTGCTCCCCAAAAGGATTAATGCCATCTGCACTTATACCAAACCATAAGTTCCTTGCGTCACCTGCAAAGTCCGGCCACTTTCTCTCGATTTTTCTCCACTGCGACCCATCAGCGGGTACTCTCAACTTCCCGTCTTTCTTACGGTCTTCTTTGTGCCATCGCAACAACTTGGCATGCTCTTTGTTTCTGAACAGACGTTTCAACCGTGGTATTATAGGAGCATACCACATCACCTTGGCAGGAACCCTCTTCCTGGGGCGCTCGCCCTCAACATCACCAGGGTCATCTCGTCTGATCTTATACCGCAATGCACCGCATACCGGGCATGCATTCAAATTCTTGTACTCCTCACCACGGTAGAGGATGCAGTCATTAGGGCATGCATGTATCTTCTTCACCTCTAATCCTAGAGGGCAGAGAACCTTCTTTGCTTCGTACGTACTATCAGGCAATTCGTTATCCTTTGGAAGCTTCTTCTTCATTATTTTCAGTAGCTTCCCAAATCCCTTGTCGGATAAACCATTCTCTGCCTTCCATTGCAGCAATTCCAGTGCGGTACCGAGCTTTGTGTTGCCATCTTCACAATTTGGGAACAACCCTTTTTTGTGATCCTCTAACATGCGATTGAACTTCAACTTCTCCCTTTCACTTTCGCATCCTCTCTGTGCATCAACAATGACCCGGCGAAGATCATCATCGGGCACATCTAGTGCCTCTTGATCTTCAGCTTCACCCGTTGCAGTATCACCGTATTCAGGGAACATATGATAGCTGTCATCATCCTCTTCTTCTTCGTTGTCTTCCATCATAACCCCTCTTTCTCCGTGCTTGGTAACATTATAGTGGGGCATGAAACCCTTCTCAAGCAGGTGGAAGTGAAGGGTTTTCGAGGAAGAGTAATCCTTCGTATTCTCACAGACAGTACATGGACAATACATAAAACCATTCTGCTTGTTTGCCTCAGCCACATCGAGAAAATTATGCAGGCCCGTAATGTAGTCGGAGGTGCGTCGGTCACCGTACATCCATTGCCGGTTCATCTGCGTGTATTATATAATTAAGTATATCAAAAACCATTACAGAACATCATGAATAGAGAAATGACCAAATTAATACAAGTTCATCATCACATTAAAACCAAAGTACAGTAGTGATCAAATGTTATTACTGAAAAAGTAAATACATAAAGTTCATACATAGTTCTCATAGAACAACATACAGCTCTCTAGAGCATATAATTAAAACATACATTGAAACTAACATACAATTATGTAAAACATTTAAATGCAACAAGAAATGTGATCAAAATCGCAACTAAGGTAACAATTGATCCAACAGCATAATGATACCAAGCCTCATTATCAATGGCATATTTTCTAATCTTTCTAATCTTCAAGCGCATTGCATCCATCTGGATCTTGTGTAGATCGACGACATCGGCAACATGCAACTCCAATTTCATCTTCTCTTCTTCAACTCTTTTCAATTTTTCTTTCAAATAATTGTTTTCTTTTTCAACTAAATTTAACCTCTCGACAAGAGGGTCGGTTGGAATTTCCGGTTCACATACCTCCTAGATAAAGACATCTATGTCAAGTTGGTCGGCATAATTGTCATAAACACTAAATGAAACAAATAGTTATAAAAGATAATATACCACATCCGAATCATAGACCGGACGAGAGCCGACGGGGGCGGATACCAAAACCATGGCACTATATAATAACAAACAATAATACAAGTAAGAAAATTATACAAGTAGCTATATAAATCATACAAGTAAGATTTTTTATTTAAAAAAAAGATAAGAACAAGAGGCTCACCACTGTGGTGCCGGCGACGAGATCGGCGCGGGCGATCGACGGCGGTGAGGACGGGGACGGGGACGGGACGGCACCCTACACATGTGCAAACTCTAAGAAGTTAATTTGAGCTCAAATTGTGCATCTAAATCAAAAGAACTCCCACATACACACCTCCACTAAAACCCACAAACCACTCTACTTCTAGAGCATTTGAAATGAGCTAAACTAGCAGTGAGAGATGAAAGGATGAAGTTGCTAACCTTTTAGAACACTTGGATAGTTGGTGCACCGCCAAACCTAGACAAATCTTGGGGAAAATGTAGCTTGGAGGTCGAGCTTAGAGAGGAGAAAGCTTAAGTGTGGCTCGGGCATTTCATCAAACACCTCATGTGCATAGGAGGTGAGAACAGAGTAGCACACACCTCCCACACGCCGGCCGGCCAACAAACAGAGGAGTGAGCGCGCAGGGGCGAGCATATATATAGGCATCTTTTTAGTCCCGGTTGGTGTCTAGAACCGGGACTGAAGACTGACCTTTACTCCCGGTTCCAGACACCAACCGGGACTAAAGGGGTTGCGCCAGGAGCGAGGCCCTTTAGTCCCGGTTGGTGGCTAGAACCGGGAGTAAAGGTCCCAGCCGAACCGGGACTGGTGCCTGCCGACGCCCGGCCGGCGTCCTAGCCGCTCGAACAGGGACTGATGCACGCATTAGTCCCGGTTCGTAAGTAGACCGGGACTGTTGCTCTGATCTGGCAAAAACCAATGCCCTGTTTTCTACTAGTGTATGTGGGTGGACCGGTGCTTGGGTGCTGTTCTTACTTGAACAAGCCTCCCACTTATGATTACCCCATCTCGCAAGCATCCGCAACTACGAAAGAAGAATTAAGATAACTCTAACCATAGCATTAAACATATGGATTCAAATCAGCCCCTTACGGAATAGCGCATAAACTAGGGTTTAAGCTTCTATCACTCTAGCAACCCATCATCTAATTACTACTCCACAATGCATTCCCTTAGGCCCAAAGATGGTGAAGTGTCATGTAGTCGACGTTCACACGACACCACTAAGGGAATCAACAACATACATATCATCAAAATATCGAACGAATACCAAATTCACATGATTACTTCTGACAAGACTTCTCCCATGTCCTCAAGAACAAAAGTAACTACTCACAAAACATAATCATGTCCAAGATCAGAGGGGTATTGAATAGCATAATAGATCTGAACATATAATCTTCCACCAAATAAACCAACTAGCATCAACTACAAGATGTAATCAACACTACTAGCAACCCACAGGTACCAATCTGAGGTTTTGAGACAAAGATTGAATACAAGAGATGAACTAGGGTTTGAGATGAGATGGTGCTGGTGAAGATGTTGATGAAGATTAGTCCTCCCACGATGAGAGGATTGCTGGTGATGTCGATGGCGACGATTTCCCCCTCCCGGAGGGAGGTATCCCCGGCAGAATCTCTCCGCCGGAGAGCAAAAGTGCTCCTGCCCAAGTTCCGCCTCGAGACGGCGGCGCACCGTCCAGAAAGTCTTCTCTATATTTTTTCTATGGCAAAATGACTTATATACCAGAAAATGGGGGCCAGAGGCTGGCCAGGGGCCCCACGAGGTACCAGGGCGCGCCTGGGGGGTGGCGCGCCCTGGTGCCTCGTGGGCACCTGAGTGGCCCCCTCTGGTACTTATTTCTTCCAATATTTTTTATTTATTCCAAAATAATTCTCCGTGAAATTTCAGCTCATTTGGAGATGTGCAGAATAGGTATCTCTGACATAGCTTTTTCAGGTCCAGAATTCCAGCTGCCGGCAATCTCCCTCTTTGTGTAAACCTTGCATATTAAGAGAGAAAAGGCATTAGAATTGCTCCACAAAGTGTTATATTGATCAAAAATACTATAAATAACAGTAGCAAAACATGATGCAAAATGGACGTATCAACTCCCCCAAGCTTAGACCTCGCTTGTCCTCAAGCAAAAGCCGATATCGATAATCATGTCCACATGTTTAGAGAGAGAGGTGTCGATAAAAACAAAATACGGACATAGTATCATGATCATTATTATAACAGCAATATTTATTATCATAAACTTCTCATGAGCAAGTAACAATTCATCACAACAATGGAGTATAAGGCATAAACTTTCTTGAAAACTAACAAACTATATTCTCAGTCAACAATGCAATTGCAATTCATCATATTTTCAGGAAGGGTCTCATGTAGGAGCTATTTAGCAATTCCACATACTCAACCATCATTTAGTCTTCTATGATTGCTAACACTCACGACATATATATGGAGCAAAAAGTTTCAGCCAAACACATAGAAAGATAGGGGCTTGTGATTTTGCCTCCCAACTTATTCACCTCAAGGGTGATGTCAACAATAATAACTCATGATCACTCATATCCAACTGGATATATGTGCTTAGATCTTTCCCCACCACATGATGCTTGCAAAAGAGAAAAATAAAAAGGAAATAGAGGAGAACACTATTGACTCTTGCATAAAAAGTAAATACATAAAAGTAAAGGATAGGCCCTTCGCAGAGGGAAGCAGAGGTTGTCATGCGCTTTTTGTTGTTGGATGCAAGAGCTCTTAATGCAAAGGAACGTCACTTTATATTGCCCCTTGTGATAGCAACCTTTATTATGCAGTCTGTCGCTTTTATTTCTTTACCATCACAAGTTTGTACAATGCTTATTTCCCTTACAATAAAAGTTCAGACATATTTAGAGGCAATTTTTATTGCTTTTTGCACCGATGACAACTTACTTGAAGGATCTTATTCAATCCATAGGTAGATATAGTGGACTCTCATGACATGAAACTGGGTTTAAGGGTTTTGGATGCACAAGTAGTATCTCTACTTCGTGCGGATTTTTGGCTAGCAAAGATATTGGGCAAGCACCACATGTTGGAGGATCTATAACAATATAACTTCTATGTGAATGTGAACAAACATAATTCATTACGTTGTCTTCCTTGTCCAACATCAATAATTTGGCATAAAATACTTAATGGGGGCTCATAATCATAAAAGATGTCCAAGATAGTAAATTTGCATGTGAATCTTCTCTTCTCTTATTAACTTTTTCATGAATTGCACCATTGACTAATGCTATGCTTGTTAACTTCCAATAAATTTTACCACTTATACTTTTGTTTATGTAATGTCATTACTTTCCATAAGATTAGCATATGATCTTTTTCATTATTTTCATTGCTAGGATTGGAACATGAAAGTAAAGAAGCAAAAACTGAAACTACTCTTTATTATATAACTCTCAACTCGATTACATAGATAGATAGATCACACAACTAGCACTCGAAAATAGATCATACTAAACTTTTATTCAACTAAATCAAGAAATAACTAAGGATCGAACTAAAAGTAGGTAAAGATAATAAAAGTGATGGTGATACGATACCGGGGCACCTCCCCCAAGCTTGGCACAAGCCAAGGGGAGTGCCCATACCCGTGTGCTCAAGTCTCCATCTTCGGTGATGGTGGTGATGAAGTGATGGGCTTGTCCTCCGGCTTCCATGGCATAGGTTCCCCATCATAAAAAGATGAACGAGTCTCCGGAGTCCTAAAACTTGCAGCTAAACTCATACCTTTGAATCTTGCGTCATACTCAAAATTTTGGTTTTGAAGATCATAGATTTGGCCTTGGAGATAGTCGATTCGCTCATTAAGCTTGAAGATGATGTCCCCCATCGATTGGCCCTCCACCTTGTGATTACGGGTGAATTCCTTGATCATGGAGTGGTTGGCGCTGAGTCCACGTTCCACCATCCCTTGGCACTTGAAGATCTCCCGCTCCACCGCTTCGAGCCTGGACTCCACACTCCCGGTCTTCTTGGGTCCTTGAACATCCCGGGTGTGAAGCACCCCCTCACGCATCTCAATGGCTTGAGGGTGTTTCATCACCTCCGGTAGGTAGGGGTTGATGACCTTCTCGTAGAACTTGTCCTTGGAAGAGCTTGGTAGAGCCATAGCAATCTAGATCTGTCAGAAAAATAGCACGAAAGAGGAACAGAGGAGATTTCTGCGATACGGTGGTCAAAACATCTGGCAGTATATATAAAGAATTTTTATCTTGCAAAACAAGTAATCCAGGAGAAAACGGAGTCGGGAGGGCTCACGTGGGGCCCACGAGCCACCAGGGCGCGCCAGGGGGGTGGCGCGCCCTGGTGCCTCGTGGGCACCAGGTGGGTCCCCTCGGCTGTTTTTTATTTTTGTATTTTTTTCTAATATTCCAAAACTGACAGAAAGTATTTTTATGGAATTTTTGGAGTCGGTTTACTTACCGTATCACATACCTCTTCCTTTTCAGGGTTTTGGAGTGTTCCGGAAGGTCTCTCTTATGTATTCCTCCGGTGTAATTGTTTCAATAATATTAGTTTCAACATTAATGGGGGTACCTGAAATATAGTGCTTAATTCTTTGCCCATTCACCACTCTCGGATTAGTGCCTTCGGAGTTGTTTATTTTGATGGCTCCGGAGCGATAAACTTCTTCGATGATATACGGTCCTTCCCATTTAGAGAGAAGTTTTCCTGCAAAGAATCTCAAACGAGAATTGTACAATAGAACTTGCTCACCTACTTTAAATTCCCGTTTTTGAATTCTTCTGCCATGCCATCTTTTAACTTTCTCTTTAAACAATTTGGCATTTTCATAAGCTTGGGTTCTCCATTCATCTAATGAGCTAATATCAAATAACCTCTTTTCATCGGCAAGTTTAAAATCATAATTTAGTTCTTTAATTGCCCAATATGCTTTATGTTCTAACTCAAGAGGTAGATGACATGCTTTTCCATAAACCATTTTATAAGGAGACATACCCATAGGATTTTTATAAGCAGTTCTATAAGCCCATAATGCATCGTCAAGTTTCTTAGACCAATTCTTTCTAGATCTATTGACGGTTTTTTGCAAAATTAATTTTATTTCTCTATTGCTCAATTCAACTTGACCGCTAGTTTGAGGGTGATAGGGAGATGCAATTCTATGGTTGACATCATATTTAGCAAGCAACTTACGGAATGCACCATGAATAAAATGTGAACCACCATCAGTCATTAAATATCTAGGGACTCCAAACCTTGGGAAAATAACTTCTTTAAGCATTTTAATAGAAGTGTTATGATCAGCACTACTAGTTGGAATAGCTTCTACCCACTTAGTAATGTAATCAACAGGAACTAAAATATGTGTATACCCATTGGATTTAGGAAAAGGTCCCATATAATCAAATCCCCAAACATCAAATGGTTCAACAGCAAGTGAATAATTCATAGGCATTTCCTGACGTCTACCAACATTACCAATTCTTTGACATTCATCACAAGATAAGACAAACTTACGAGCATCCTTGAAAAGAGTAGGCCAATAAAAACCAGATTGCAATACCTTATGTGCAGTTCTGTCTCCCGCGTGGTGTCCTCCGTAAGCCTCGGAATGACACTTCCGTAGGATTTGTTCCTGTTCATGCTCAGGTATACAACGCCTAATAATACCATCTACTCCTTGTTTATAAAGATGTGGGTCATCCCAGAAGTAATGTCTTAAATCATAGAAGAACTTTTTCTTTTGTTGGTATGTGAAACTAGGTGGTATGTATTTAGCAACAATATAATTAGCATAGTCCGCATACCGTGGAGTATTACGAGAAGCATTTATGACAGCTAATTGTTCATCAGGAAAATCATCATTAATAGGAAGTGGGTCATCAAGAACATTTTCCATTCTAGACAAATTATCTGCTACGGGATTCTCAGCTCCCTTCCTATCAGTAATATGCAAGTCAAATTCTTGTAGCAAAAAAACCCACCTAATGAGTCTAGGTTTAGCATCTTTCTTTTCCATAAGATATTTAATAGCAGCATGATCGGTGTGAACAGTTACTTTAGAATCAACTATATAAGATCTGAATTTATCACATGCAAACACAACTGCTAGAAATTCTTTTTCAGTAGTAGCATAATTTCTTTGGGCACTGTCTAGAGTTTTACTAGCATAATGGATAACATTTAATTTCTTATCAACTCTCTGTCCTAGAACAGCACCAACAGCATAATCACTAGCATCACACATAATTTCAAAAGGCAAGTTCCAATCAGGTGGTTGGACAATAGGTGCAGTGGTTAAGGCCTTCTTAAGTGTTTCAAAGGCTTCTAGACAATCATCATCAAAAACAAATGGAACATCTTTTTGCAAAAGATTGGTAAGAGGCCTAGAAATTTTAGAGAAGTCTTTAATAAATCTCCTATAGAAACCAGCATGACCAAGGAAACTTCTTATACCTTTAATATCTTTAGGACATGGCATTTTCTCAATAGCATCAACCTTAGCTTTATCAACTTCAATACCTCTTTCAGAAATTTTATGCCCCAAGACAATGCCTTCATTCACCATAAAGTGGCACTTCTCCCAATTCAAGACAAGATTAGTTTCTTCACATCTCTACAAAACTCGATCAAGGTTGCTTAAGCAATCATCAAAAGAAGTTCCGTAAATGGAAAAACCATCCATGAACACCTCAACAATCTTTTCACAAAAGTCAGAGAATATAGCACTCATACATCTTTGAAAGGTAGCAGGTGCATTGCATAAACCAAAAGGCATACGTCTATAAGCATAAGTTCCAAAAGGACAAGTAAAGGTGGTTTTTTCTTGATCGGGTTGTGATACGGGTATTTGAGAAAAACCAGAATAACCATCTAGAAAACAAAAGTGTGTATGCTTAGACAATCTTTCTAACATTTGATCAATAAAAGGTAAGGGGTAATGATCTTTTCTAGTAGCTTTGTTTAATTTTCTAAAATCAATCACCATCCTATACCAGTTACAATTCTTTGTGGAATGAGTTCATTTTTATCATTAGGAACAACGGTAATACCTCCTTTCTTAGGGACACAATGAACGGGACTTACCCATCTACTATCAGCTATGTGATAGATTATACCTGCTTCTAGAAGCTTTAATATTTCAGTTCTTACCACCTCTTTCATCTTAGGATTTAATCGTCGCTGGTGGTCGACAACCGGTTTAGCATCAGGCTCAATATTAATTTTGTGCTGACATAGAGTGGGACTAATGTCCTTAAGATCATCAAGAGTATATCCAATAGCAGCACGGTGCTTCCTCAGAGTTTTTAGTAATCTCTTTTCTTCATGCGCTGAAAGGTTAGCGCTAATAATAACAGGATATATCTTCTTTTCATCAAGATAAGCATATTTCAATGTATCAGGCAATTGCTTCAATTCAAATACCGGATCACCCTTAGGTGGAGGAGGGCCTCCAAGAGTTTCAACAGGCAAATTATGTTTAAGGATAGGTGGTTGATCAAAGAACATCTTATCTATTTCATTTCTTTCATTCATATGCATATCGTTTTCATGGTCTAGCAAATATTGTTCTAACGGATCAGTAGGAGGTACGGCAATAGAAGCAAGACCAATAATTTCATCTTTACTAAGCAATTATTTATCATGAGGTTGTCTACAAAACTTGGAGAAATTAAATTCATGAGATGTACCACCAAAATCAACACTGACAGTTTCTTTAGCGCAATCAGTCTTAGCATTAACAGTGTTCAAGAAAGGTCTACCAAATATAATGGGACAAGAGTCATCTTGTGGAGAGCCTAGGACTAGAAAATTACTAGGATATTTTATTTTTCCACACAAGACTTCAACATCTCTAACGATCCCAAGTGGTGTAATGGTATCTCTGTTTGCAAGCTTAATAGTAACATCAATGTCCTCTATTTCAACAGGTGCAATATCATTCATAATTTCTTGATATAGGGCAAACGAAATAGCACTAACACTAGCACCCAAATCACATAAGACATGATAACAATGATCTCCTATTTTAACAGAGACAACAGGCATGCCTACTACGGGTCTGTTTTTATCTTTAGGATCTGGTGTAGCAATTCTAGCTGCTTCATTACAGAAGTAAATAACATGCCCAACTATATTATCGACCAAGAGCTCTTTAACCATAGCAACATTAGGTTCAACTTTAATTTGTTCAAAGGGTCTAGGTGCTCTAATATTACTTTTGTTAACCACAGTTGAAACTTTAGCATGTTCCTTAATCCTAACAGGAAAAGGTGGTTTCTCAATATAAGCAGTGGGCACAACTGGATCAACATGGTAAATAATTGTTTCTTCTTTAACACTAACAGGTTCTTCAATCTTTTCTTTAACAGGGGGTGATATTTAAACCACTTCTCCTTAGGGAGATCAACATGAGTAGCAAATGATTCACAAAAGGAAGCTACTATCTCAGAGTCAAGTCCATATTTAGTGCTAAACTTATGAAAAGCATCGGTGGCCATAAAAGATTTAACACAATCAAACTCAAGTATTATACCTGACTCATTACCTTTGTCGAGTTCCCAATCTTCAGAGTTGCGTTTAATTCTTTCTAGAAGATCCCATCTGAATTCAATAGTTTTCTTCATAAAGGAGCCAGTCGAAGAAGAATCGAGCGTAGTTCGATTATCATGAGAAAGCCGAGCATAAAAATTCTGTAAGATAATTTCTTTTGAGAGCTCATGGTTGGGGCATGTGTACATCATGTACTTAAGCCTCCCCCAAGCTTGAGCGATGCTTTCTCCTTCACGAGGCCAAAAATTATATATATAATTCCGATCACGATGAACCAAATGCATAGGATAAAATTTCTGATGGAATTCTAATTTCAATCGGTTCCAGTCCCATGTATCAATATCATCACATAGCCTATACCACATTAATGCCTTTCCCTCCAAAGATAAAGGCAATACTTTCTTCTTAACTACATCTCCGGATAAACCTGCAAGCTTAAACAATTCACAAATTTCATCCACCTAGATTAAGTGCATATCAGGATGTACTGTTCCATCTCCTACATAAGGATTAGCTAGCAGTTTCTCTATCATACCCGGAGGAATTTCATATGAAATATTTTCAGTAGGTGTAGTACGTTGAGGAGCAACTATTTGTGTTTCCGGTCGAGGTGAAGATACCCCGAACAAACCCCTCAAAGGATTACTTTCCATAGTGACAAGCAACAGTATTCAGCACGTCATATAAATGTTTCCTTACCAAATTCCACTCACCAAAGGCGCTTCACTCCCCGGCAACGGCGCCAGAAAAGAGTCTTGATGACCCACAAGTATAGGGGATCAATCGTAGTCCTTTCGATAAGTAAGAGTGTCGAACCCAACGAGGACCAGAAGGAAATGACAAGCGGTTTTCTGCAAGGTGTTTTCTGCAAGCACTGAAATTATCGGTAACGAGTAGTTTGATAGCAAGATAATTTGTAACAAGTGACAAGTAGCAATAGTAACAAAGAGTGCAGCAAGTTGGCCCAATCCTTTTTATAGCAAAGGACAAGACGGAACGATCTCTTATAGTAAGTAAAGCGTTCTCGAGGACACATGGGAATTTCATCTAGTCACTTTCATCATGTTTGTTTGATTCGCGTTCGCTACTTTGATAATTTGATATGTGGGTGGACCGGTGCTTGGGTGCTGTTCTTACTTGAAAAAGCCTCCCACTTATGATTACCCCCTCTCGCAAGCATCCGCAACTACGAAAGAAGAATTAAGATAACTCTAACCATAGCATTAAACATATGGAGCCAAATCAGCCCCTTACGGAATAGCGCATAAACTAGGGTTTAAGCTTCTATCACTCTAGCAACCCATCATCTAATTACTACTCCACAATGCATTCCCTTAGGCCCAAAGATGGTCACGTGTCATGTAGTCGACGTTTACACGACCCCACTAAGGGAATCAACAACATACATATCATCAAAATATCGAACGAATACCAAATTCACATGATTACTTCTGACAAGACTTCTCCCATGTCCTCAAGAACAAAAGTAACTACTCACAAAACATAATCATGTCCAAGATCAGAGGGGTATTGAATAGCATAATAGATCTGAACATATAATCTTCCACCAAATAAACCAACTAGCATCAACTACAAGATGTAATCAACACTACTAGCAACCCACAGGTACCAATCTGAGGTTTTGAGACAAAGATTGAATACAAGAGATGAACTAGGGTTTGAGATGAGATGGTGCTGGTGAAGATGTTGATGAAGATTAGTCCTCCCACGATGAGAGGATTGCTGGTGATGTCGATGGCGACGATTTCCCCCTCCCGGAGGGAAGTATCCCCGACAAAATCTCCGCCGGAGAGCAAAAGTGCTCCTGCCCAAGTTCCGCCTTGAGATAGCGGCGCACCGTCCCAAAAGTCTTATCTATATTTTTTCTATGGCAAAATGACTTATATACCAGAAAATGGGGGCCAGAGGCTGGCCATGGGCCCCACGAGGCACCATGGCGCGCCCTGGTACCTCATGGGCACCTGTGCGGCCCCCTCTGGTACTTATTTCTTCCAATATTTTTTATTTATTCCAAAATAATTCTTCGTGAAATTTCAGCTCGTTTGGAGATGTGCAGAATAGGTATCTCTGACATAGCTTTTTCGGGTCCAGAATTCCAGCTGCCGGCAATCTCCCTCTTTGTGTAAACCTTGTATATTAAGAGACAAAAGGCATTAGAATTGCTCCACAAAGTGTTATATAGATCAAAAACACTATAAATAACAGTAGCAAAACATGATGCAAAATGGACGTATCACTCACCTAGCGCGTGAAGCGCTTGAGGTGGCGGCTGGACGGAGGGGCCTGGGCCCCTCCCAGGATGCAGGCCACCCCTCGGGGGCCCTGGGAACCCCCACTGGTGGCGACGGCCTTGGTTGGGCGGCGGCCACGGCGCCGCTCAGCACGGACGGGCCGCAGCCCGGAGGAGGAAGAAGACGGGGAGCGGTGCGCCCAGGCCGCTCAGCGCGCCGTGGTGAAATGGACATGGGGCGAGGGGGCGCCTGGCCTCCGCTGGCGGCGAAGACGAGCTTGGTGATGCGCTCGAGCTAGGTGTCGCGGCCGTCCTTGGAGGGGGACAGCGCAGCAGCTCCTGCGCCATGAGCAGCGCGGCGTGCGGAGCAAGGGGGCCGCTCCCTGCGGGCGAAGACGCGGTGGAGGAGAGGCCGCGGTCTCGGCCACTCGCCGACGGGTGGATGGAGGAGGACGCCCGCTCCCCAACGAGCCCGGCGGCGGCGGCCCGACGTGCAGCGCGCTCGTGGCGCACGGCGGCGTCGTCCATGTCGGTGCCGATGTCGAGGTCGAAGGCGTGAAGACGGCAAATCCCCCTACCTGGCGTGCCAAATGTCGGAGTCTAGGATCTGCGTCCAAGAAACTTCTCCAAGAACTTAGGATTCGAACTCTGGGGGACTTTGCTTGGCAACCTACGACACGACGACAACTATGGCGGGAACGCGACGGGCTCGCCGGCTCTCACCTGTCACGAAGGGGACGCGCGAGCTACCCAGGTTCGGGCCACCGTGCGGTGTAATACCCTACTCCTGCTTGTGTTGGATTGCTCTATGGAGGAGAGCTTGTGCTCGAGGTACAAGAGGTGTGGGGGAGAATGGGTCGATCCCCTTACATGGAGGCGGCCCTGTCCCTTTTTTAGTGCCTTGGTCCTCTTCCCCGAAAATATGAGCGGGAAAGGGTAGCCACAGGGCGGCAATTTCAAAGGGGGAGAGGAGCATAGGCTTATCCTGACTAAAGACGGTCTCCGCCTAATAAAGCAGCTCCTCGTGACGCCTCGGTGGGCTTGGCAATGACCTCCCTCCTGGCGTGCCAGTCCGTCCTGATCTTCTATCACCAAAGAGGAAAACCTTTGGGGCTTGCTTTGGGGGAGGCAAATGCCACTGCTCCCTTTTCACTAAAATGGAAACATGTCTGAGTTGTACCCTGCTGTCCTTGCCCTGGCATCGGGACGTCACCCACGTGATAGGCCAGCCGGCACCGTATGTCACGCCCCGTGAATCGGCCTCGCGAGGGGTTGCCTCACGAGGTGATCTGGGGCCTGCCGGCCTCACCAGGGCTTGGCCTGGCGGAGAGGGGCCTCGCGAGGCTAACTCCTCGCGAGGCGACTCCCTCCTGGGCAACGGCGCCAGGGCCACCTTGCCGGGGCCAGCCCAAGCGTCGCCTCCTGGGCCAGAGGCAGACGGGCCGTGGTACCCTGGGTCCCACTGGGCCGACAGTATTTGAACCACGCAGATCAGGTCGGGCTATCGAGCCACCTGAGAGCTTCAGAGGGCCATTTATGGTCTGAAGCAAGCATCAAGGAGCTGGAACTCGTTTTGATGAAGTAGTCAAAGAGTTTGGCTTCATCAGGAATGACGAAGAATCTTGTGTTTACAAGAAGTTTAGTGGGAGCGCAAAAGCATTTCTAATCTTGTATGTGGATGACATATTGTTGATTGGAAATGACGTGAATTTTCTTAGCGAAATAAAAGACTCATCGAAGAAGAGTTTTTCAATGAAAGACTTAGGTGAAGCGGCATATGTATTGGGCATCAGAATCTATAGAGATAGATCAAAACGCCTGATAGCGCTTAGCCAAAGCACGTACATTGACAAGGTGTTGAAAAGGTTCAACATGGAGAACTCCAAGAAAGGCCTACTCCCCATGTCACCTGGCACAGTGCTTTGCAAGAATCAGTGTCCTCGGACTCTCGATGAGCGAGTACAAATGAATGATGTTCCATATGCTTCGACAGTTGGTTCTATTATGTATGCCATGCTATGTACAAGACCGGATGTTTCCTATGCGCTAAGTGTTAGCAGCCGGTACCAAAGTGATCCAGGATTGGAACACTGGGCCGCAGTCAAAAATATTCTTAAGTACCTCAGAAGGACCAAGGATTTACTCCTTGTGTACGGAGGTGATGAAGAGCTCATTGTAAGTGGTTACACTGATGCAAGCTTCATGACTTACCCAGATGACTTCAAATCTCAATCAGGCTATGTTTTCATATTGAACGGTGATGCAGTTGATTGGAAAAGTTCCAAACAAAAAACTGTGGCGGATTCTATGACGGCGGCGGAATATGTTGCAGCTTCAGAAGCCTCCAAGGAGGCGGTCTGGATCAAGCAGTTTCTTGGAGACCTTGGTGTGGTTCCAAGTGCGATGGACCCGGTGGAGATCTATTGTGATAATAGTGGCGCCGTGGCTCAGGCTAGGGAGCCATCTTCGCACCATAAGACAAGACATATTGAACACAAATATAAACTCATTCGACATCATGTTGAAGCGGGTTTAGTGAAAGTATGCAAAGTTCACACGGATCTGAACGTGTCAGACCCGATGACAAAGCCTCTACCACGAGCAAAGCATGAGCAGCACCGGATAGCCATTGGTGTTAGGGAAGCCATGTAACTGGATTATGACTCTAGTGCAAGTGGGAGTCTGTAGGAGATATGCCCTAGAGGCAGTAATAATAGTTATTTTGTATCTCCAAGTTTGTAATGAATGTTTATGTTCCATGCTATAACTGCAATGATTCTCGAGTCGACAATATCCACGAGGCTCGGAGGAAAACTCATGTGCACGTGTGGAATAATAAACCGAAAAATGTATTCCTAGTCATGCCTCTAAGACTAGCTCAAGTATTGCATGATGATCTTGTTTTCCTGATCATGGGCATGACTATGCCAGCAATTTTGAGGGCATAATGTTAGAAGAACATTTGTGTTGAATCGACCCGAATTGATGTTATGCTATGAGATACATTCATCACAAGTTAATGGTTAATAACACAGAGAAAGTTAACGTTCGCATAATTCCTTAGACTATGAGAGTATCGAGTTCCTTCGTACTTGCTTCGTGAACTTTGGGGTTTGTTAAACGTCATCTGTAACAGGGTCCGGGGGACTGTCAGACCACCTCCCGAAGGGCTGTCCGAGGGGCTGACGTGGGAGTGCATCCTCGTGGTTGGGAGGTTGTAAATCCTAGCTGCGGGGATCTGCACCGACGATCTACATCGACTCTACTTTCGCTACGCTACGAGTCGGTAATGATCAGATCAAACCTTGTATGCCATCTCCATAGTGATCCTGGGCGTGCTCATTGTACCAAAAAAATTTGTTTTCTGTCGCGTTCCCCAACAGAATACTTCATAAATTATAGATACGTTGGAGACGTATCAGCATCCCCAAGCTTAATTCCTGCTCGTCCTCGAGTAGGTAAATGATAAAAGAAATAATTTATGAAGTGTGAATGCTAGCATAGTGCATAAGTTTGATCAATGATAATGTCAATCACTTTTCCTAGCATCATGACAGCAACTTTTTCTCATAAAACTCATCAAGATAAAGTAGCAATCAATTCACATGTTATGGTTCAACCAATGCATTCTCTTGAAACTTAACAACCTATGTTCTTAGTCACCAAACAATTGCAATTCAACTTATCTTCAACAAAGTCTAAGTAAGAGCTCCACATATTCAATTATCATTTAGTCTTCTATGATTGCTAGTACTCAGAGCATATTTTAGAACAAATAGCATCCATCGAACACAGAGAAAGATAGGGGCTTAATGTTTTGCCTCCCAACTTATTTATCATAGAGATAATTGTCAACAATAATAATTCATGATCAAATATATTTGACTGGCCATATGTGCCCGGATCTTTCCCCACCACATGATGCTTGCCAACTAAAGAATAGGTTGGAATAATAAGAAATACTATTGACTCTTGCATGAAAGTAAATACTGAAAAGTAAAGGATACGCCCTTCGCAGAGGGAATCATGGATTTGCAGAGGTGCCAGAGCTCATTGCTTAAAACAGAGATGAATATAATTTTGAGAGGCATGCCTTTCCTGTCAACGTCACGGCCGAGAGTTCTCAATATCTTCCATGCTAAACACATTATAAGCGGTTCCCAAGAAGAAAGGTAAAGTTTACTCCCCCTCAACCATTCAAACACAAGCCATGGCTAGCCGAATTAACTTTTCGGGGGAGTTTGTTTCATTATTTTTCGTTTTGATCATAGGACTGGGCATCCCAATTACCAGCCTCTCTCATGCAATGACAAGTGAATAAACACCCATCGTGAGAATAACCCGCTTAGCATGGAAGATACTGACCACCCCCTGCCGCTTCATGAGTGGTACGGGCACACAAAACAAATGTTTATTTGAATGTTTAGAGGTGGCACATGCAAATTTACTTGGAACGGCAGGGTAATACCGTATATAGGTAGATATGGTGGACACACGTGGAAGAAACTTGGCTCAAGGATTTTTTTTGATGCACAAGTAGTATCTCTACTTAGTACGAATTTTTGGCTAGCAAAAGATCCTAAGCAAACACCTCATGTTAGAGGGTCCATAACAATATAACTTCTATGCAAATATACCCAAACATAACTCATTACGTTGTCTTCCTTGTCCAACTTCAACTAATTTGCTCAAGCTTGAAAATAATTAATGGGTATTCACAATCATAAAAGATGTCCAAGATAATATATTTATATGTGAAAGTTCTCTTCCTTATACTAATCATTCATGAATTGCTTGTATGACCAATATTGTGATTGTCAAGCTTCAATAGATTTTACCTTCTAAACCCAATGTGAAGCTACTACTAGGCATGATACAAGCATATGAAGCTCATATTATTTCAACTTCATGATATTTAATTTATTCAACAATTTACTCATAGTATATAAGTGAAGAACAAGAGTAAATGACAAACTACTCCAAAAAGATATAAGTGAAGACCAAATGAGTAGTTAAGTAAATAGGTAGCTATGTGAGGACTCTCTCTCATTTAAAAAATTCAGATCTTAAGTATTTTATTCAAACAGCAAAGAAAACAAAATAAAATGACATTCCAAGAATAGCACATCTCATGTGAAGAAGCAAAAACTTAGGCTCAACCAAGACTAACCGATAATTGTTGATGCAGAAAGGTGGGATGCCTACCGGGGCATCCCCAAGCTTAGATGCTTGAGACTTCTTTAAATATTAACTTGGGATGCCTTGGGTATCCCCAAGCTTGAGCTCTTGCATCTCCTTAATTCCTCTCATATCACGGTTTCTCTAAATCTTAAAAACTTCATCCACATAAAACTCAACAAGAACTTGTGAGATAAGTTAGTATAAATCAATGCAAAACCTTATCATTCTATACTGTAGAAAATCACTAAAATTATAATTTAACATTGCATACTAAATGCCTCTACATATTTAATACTCCTATCCTCAAATAGAATCATTAAACAAGGAAACATATGAAAACAATGCAACTATAATAGAAATCTGCCAAAATAGAACAGTCTATAAAGGGGGATTTAAAATTCATACTTCCCTAACTTAAAAAATTCTGAAAAATTACCACGTGACCTAGAACTCATGCATTCTTACTGTGTAAAAATTTCAGATTTTTATCATGTTCTGACTATTCAGGAATATTCTGGACATAACAGAAAACTTTCTGTTTTCAAACAGCAACACATAAACTTGCAAACTGAGCATGGTAAAGGCTATACTTGGCATTTTATTAAAATAAAAGATACAAAACATTATTCTAAATAACATCAAGCAAATTCAACTAAAAGAAAATGATGCTCCAAGCAAAACACATATCATGTGACGAATAAAAATATAGCTCCAAGTAAGGTTACCGATAATGTTGAAGACGAAAGAGGGGATGCCTTCCGGGGCATCCCCAAGCTTAGTTTCTTGGGTCTTCCTTGAATATTACCTTGGGGTGCCTTGGGCACCCCCAAGTTTAGGGTCTTGCCACTCCTTATTCTCCTCATATCGATATCTCACCCAAAACTTGAAAACTTCAATCACACAAAACTTAACGGAACTTGTGAGATAGGTTAGTATGATAAAAATAAATCATCCACTTAGGTACTGTCAACAAAAGATTCATAATTGTTCTCACATAATTCCTACTGTAGTATATCATTTCCAAAATTTATATTGCTCAATATAAGCTATGGAAACACTAAAACAAGCAAACTATGCATCGAAAACAGAATCTGTCAAAAACAGAACAGCATGTAGTGAGCGATTTAAAAACCATACTTCTGTACCTCCAAAAAATCTGAAAAATTAGGAAAACGTAAACAATTTGCAACCCAATGCTCTGTAAAAATTTCAGAATTTTCTCACGCTCCAGTACAGAATAGAAATTCCAGTACTAGACGCAAAAGTTTCTGTTTTTGCACAGAATCGAATCAACAAGTATCCACACTATCCCAAAGGCTTTACTTTTCACATTATTGAAAGAAAACATATAAAACATGATTACCACAGTATCTTAATCATGTGAACACACAAAAACAGAAGGTATAAGTATTGGGTTGTCTCCCAACAAGCGCTTTTCTTTAATGCCTTTTTATCTAGGCATGATGATTTCAATGATGCTCACATAAAAGTAAAGAATTGAAACACAAAGAGACCATCATGAAGCATATGACTAGAACATTTAAGCCTAACCAACTTCGTATGCATAGGGATTTTGTGAGCAAATAGTTTATGGGAGCAAGAATCAACTAGCATAGGAAGGCAAAACAAGCATAACTTCAAAACTTTCAACACATAGAGAGGAAACTTGATATTATTGCAACACCTACAAGCATATGATCCTCTCTCATAATAATTTTCAGTAGCATCATGAAGAAATTAAACAATATATCCATCACACAAAGCATTCTTGTCATGATACATAAGCATAGAATTTTTATTACTCTCCACACAAGCAATTTTCTTCTCATTCATAATAGTGGGACTATCGTATGAAACTCGAATACTATAAATTGTTTCCACATTAAAAGAGTGATGTCCAGTAAAAGGATTTTCATAATTATAACAAGTATTATAATAATAATCATCACTATTTTTCATAACATAAGTATCATCACAATAATCATCATAGATAGGAGGCATGTCATCATCATAATAAATTTGCTCATCAAAAGTAGGGGGAATAAAAAGATCATTTTCATTAAGCATAGCATCCCCAAGCTTAGGACAAACGTTATTTGCAGCAAATAAATTCTCAAACATATCATTCTAATCAAATATAGCATCCCCAAGCTTGTTGGTTTGCACATCATTAGCATTATCACTATTATCATCAATAGTATGAATAGCACCAATAGTATAACAATTATTATCATATTCCTCCAAGTTGGTGCCATAAAGATTTTCAAGATCATAAGAAGTATCATTATCTTCCCAATCATAATAATCACAACAAGCAATAGGCATAACAAAATCATCATCAGGTGTATCATCTTCCACAATTATTTTTGATTCATTCTCATGAGGTACAACAATAATAGGAGCAACATTATTTGGGACAGATACCTCTTTACCTCTACTTTTCCTTCTTTTATTTTTCTTTACCACATTATGTGTGGGTTTATTTAATTCTTCCAACCTTCTTATTGAAGAGATTGGTTGGATAGGAAGCTCCTCCTCTTTACATGTTTCATCATGAGAGAAAATAGGAGGGAAAGGGGGAATCTTTACCCTTCCATTAGTATTTCTTTTATATTCTATTTGTTTTCCCGTTTTTCTATAGTTGGCAATATAAGCATTCTCATTGCAATTTACCATACAAAACATATAGATTTCTTTCAAATTAGTTTCAGCATGGTCTGTGAATATGAATGCTTCAAACCAACTATTTTTATGTGACAATTCCTCACACCCCAAAAATAAACAAAGTTCATTATAAAGCTCAAGGGTGATCAAGTTATTGCAATATTTGGACACGATTCGATCATGAAAAAGCAAGCATTGGACATTAAGGTGACCAACTTTATTGCAAATTTCACAAGTAATAGGATAAAGAGAACATAATTTTGTAGCAAATTCATCTATCACTTTGAGCAAAAAATTGGTTCTATCATGTATATGCTTCTTACAAAATCTATCATCCCTATAAGGCATGTCTTCACAAACTTTATGCACTCCACAAAAATTGACATGCTTATAAGAAACATTTTTGTCATGACTAGTGCAATCATATTTAGTATTTTGGATATTCATAGAATTCATACTAACAACATTGCAATCATGCTCATCATTCAAAGATTTTATGCCAAACATTTTATTGAATTCTTCTTCTATCAATTGAGCACAATTTTCCGCTCCATCATTTTCAAGAAAGACATTATAAAGATGAATAATATGAGGCAACCTCAATTCCATTTTTTTGTAGTTTTCTTTGATAAACCAAACTAGTGATAAAACAAGAAACTAAAATATTCAATTGCAAGATCTAAAGATATACTTTCAAGCACTCACCTCCCCGGCAATGGCACCAGAAAAGAGCTTGATGTCTACTACACAACTTATTCTTGTAGACTCGTGTTGGGCCTCCAAGCGCAGAGTTTTGTAGGACAGTAGCAATTTTCCCTCAAGTGGATGACCTAAGGTTTATCAATCCGTGGGAGGCATAGGATGAAGATGGTCTCTCTCAAACAACCCTGCAATCAAATACAAGAAATCTCTTGTGTCCCCAACACACCCAATACAATGGCAAATTGTATAGGTGCACTAGTTCGGCGAAGAGATGGTGATACAAGTGTAGTATGGATAGTAGATATAGGTTTTTGTAATCTGAAAATAAAAAAACAGCGAGGTAGCAAGTGATAAAACGGAGCACAAACGGTATTGCAATGCTTAGAAACAAGGCCTAGGGTTCATACTTTCACTAGTGCAATCTCTCAACAGTGCTAACATAGTTGAATCATATAACAATCCCTCAACGTGCGATAAAGAATCGCTCCAAATTTCTTATCAAGCGGAGAACATAAGATGAAATTGTTTGTAGGGTACGAAACCACCTCAAAGTTATCCTTTCCGATCAATCTATTGAGCTATTCCTATAAGTGTCACAAACAGCCCTAGAGTTCGTACTAAAATAACACCATATGATACACATCAACCAACTCTAATGTCACCTAGATACTCCAATGTCACCATAAGTATCCGCGAGTTGATTATACGATATGCATCAAACAACTTCAGATTCATAATATTCAATCCAACACAAAGAAATTCAAAGAGTGCCCCAAGATTTCTACCGGAGAAAGTAGGACGAAAACGTGCATCAACCCCTATGCACAGATTACCCCAATGTCACCTCGGGAATCCACGAGTTGAGTGCCAAAACATACATCAAGTGAATCAATATAATACCCCATTGTCACCACGGGTATTCATATGCAAGACATACATCAAGTGTTCTCAAATCCATAAAAATATTCAATCCGATAATAGTGAAACCTCAAAGGTAAAAACTCAATTCATCACAACAAGATAGAGAGGGAAAAACACCATATGATCCAACTATATTAACAAAGCTCGCGGTACATCAAGATCGTGTCAAATCAAGAACATGAGAGAGAGAGATCAAACACATAGCTACTGGTACATACCCTCAGCCCCGAGGGTGAACTACTCCCTCCTCATCATGGTGGCCGCCGGGATGATGAAGATGGCCTCCGGTGATGATTTCCCCCTCCGGCAGGGTGCCGGAAAAGGGTTGTAGATGAGATCGTGGAGGTACAGAGGCTTGCGGCGGCGGAGTCGAAGTTCTAGGGTTATTTCTGGGGGTTTTGGTATTTATAAGAATTTTTGGCATTGGAATCACGCGAATAGGGGCCACAGGGGGCCCACGAGGCACCAGGGCGCGCCTAGGGGGTGGGCGCGCCCAGGTGGCTTGTGGGGCCCCTGTGGGTCTTCTGCTGCTCTCCCGAAGCTTCCTGGGTCTGTTTCCTTCCAAAAAAATCGTCAAAAAGTTTCGCTGCATTTGGACTTCATTTGATATGGATTTTCTGGAAAACCAAAAACAAGCAGAAAACAGCAACTGGCACTGGGCACTAGGTCAATATGTTAGTCCACAAAAATCATATAAAAGCCATATAAAAGTGCACCAAAATCATACAAAGTTATAATAGACATGGCATGAATACTTCAAAAATTATAGATACGTTGGAGACGTATCACAGGATAAAAGCGCTAGGCTTGCGCCGAGCCAGTGCCGGAACCGATCACCTGTCGCATGTCATCGTCACCGCAAGGCCCCTCCTCAGCAGCTCCGACTTCAGAAGGACAAAGTGAGGGCACAGCGACCCCTCGAACACGCCGGAAGAGACCGACTACCATGACCCAGCTACAAACCAACTCCGCCCGAAGCCGCCATCGTTGCCACACAAGAAGCCGCACAGAAAAACCACAACGCCGGACGGACACCTGTCGACCGCAATGTCATGAACGTCCAGCCCATGGAGCGCACGAACGGGATCCATAGGTCTTCAAGGCGACACCCCAAAGAGGGAAGCGACGATGTCGATGCTATCACTCGACCCAACTAGGCCTTAGGCTTTCACCCGAAGAACTGGATCCGAGGGTGTGCAGAGAATGGACTCCTCGGCGGCGCCTCCAAGGTGAAACGACGTCCACGGACGCCGACATCGTCGGCCAGCCAGAGGCCGGCAGGCTTTCGCCCAGAGCACCGCCAACACCACACCCCCTGCGCACCACACCTTCGCTAGACCACACACCTCCCACGAAGCCACCGTGCCGTGACCATGCAGGAGCCACCTCAAACCTCGCCGCCAGACCGAACGCCAACGAGCCGAACCCGGCCGAAACCAGCCAGATCAGGTATCCCACCGCCGCTGCATCACCACAGAAGAACCCCGAGCAGGGAGGGGGACCGCCACCCTACCCTAAAACGCCGGACGAAGCTGCCAGATCGCAGCCCGCCACAGCCGAAGCACCAGCCGGCGCCGCATGGGCACCAAGTCGGAGAAATGCTGAAAGGGGCCTCCAGGACGCAGAACAGCCGGTAGGGACGAGCCTCCCTCCACCAAGCCGCCGGCCGAGCAACCACCGCGGTGCGCCTGCTGCAGGCCCACGAGGGCCCAGATCGAGCTCACGCGCCCCCAGCCGCCACCGCACGGGTACCACCTTGCGCCCACCCAGGCGAGCCCGACAACGCGAATGACCTCCCCCGCCGCCGCAACGAAGGACCCCGCCCCGGATCTGGGCGCGCCCCACGCCACCAGGCGGCCGCGGAAAACCGCGATGTACGCCGCCGAATGCTACTTGTAAACTGCATTGGTATTTCCCCGAAGAGGAGAGGATGATGCAGTATAGTAGAGATAAGTATTTCCCTCAGTTAAGAACCAAGGTTATCAATCCAGTAGGAGAACCACACAAAATCCCTTTAGCAGCACCTGCACACACAAAAGCAAACACTTGCACCCAACGCAAATAAGAGGGTTGTCAATCCTCTTAGCGGTTATTTAGAAGGATTAATTCTGATAGTGATAGATAAATAAACTAAAATACTAAATAAAATAAAAGTACATAAATTGCAGCAAGGTATTTTTGGTTTTTTATATATGATAAAAGTAGACCCGGGGCCATAGTTTTCACTAGAGGTTTCTCTCTTGAGCGCAGAACATACGGTGGGTAAACAAATTACTGTTGGGCAATTGATATAAAAGCAAATAATTATGACGGATTCATGGCAATGATCATGTATATAGGCATCAAGTCCGAGACAAGTAGACCGACTCCTGCCTGCATCTACTACTATTACTCCACCCATCGACCGCTATCCAGCATGCATCTAGGGTATTAAGTTAATAAAAACAGAGTAACGCCTTAAGCAAGATGACATGATGTAGACAAAGTAAACTCAAGAAATATGATTAAACCCCATCTTTTTATCCTTAATGGCAACAATACAAATACGTGTCATGTCCCTTTCTGTCACTGGGATTGAGCACCGCAAGATTGAACCCATCACAAAACACCTCTCCCATTGCAAGATAAACCAATCTAGTTGGCCAAACCAAATCGATAGATCGGAGAGAAATACAAAGCTATAACAATCATGCATAAAAGAGTTCAGAGAAGACTCAAATATTTCTCATGAATAATCTGATCATAAACTCACAATTCATAGGATCCCAACAAACACACCGCAAAAGAAGATTACATCGGATAGAACTCCAACAACATCGAGGAGAACATGGTATTGAAGATCAAAGAGAGAGAAGAAGCCATCTAGCTACTAGCTATGGACCCGTAGGTCTGTGGAAAACTACTCACACATCATCGGAAGGGCAGCAAGGTTGATGTAGAAGCCCTCCGTGATCGATTCCCCCTCCGGCAAAGTACCGGAAAAGGCCTCCAGATGGGATCGCGGAAGAACAGAGGCTTGCGGCGGCGTAAAAGTTATTCGGGGTGGCTCCCTATTGGTTTCCGAATATTTGAGAATATATAGAAGTGGAATTAGGTCAAAAGGAGCCACGAGGGCCCCACAAGGCATCAGGGCGCCCCCCTGGGGCCGCGCCCTGTTGCCATGTGGAGGCTTCATGAAGCTTCTGGGCCCCTCTCCAAGTCTCCAGGGTCTCTTTTGTCCCAAAAAAATCTCCAAAAAGTTTCATGGCATTTGGACTTCGTTTGGTACTGATTTCCTAAAAACCCAAAAACAAGCAGAAAATAGCAACTGGCACTGGGCACTAGGTTAATAGGTTAGTCCAGAAAATTGATATATAATTGCATATAAAAACATCCAAGATTGATACTATAATAGCATGGAACAATCAAAAATTATAGATACGTTGGAGACATATCAAGCATCCCCAAGCTTAGTTCCTGCTCATCCTCGAGTAGGTAAATGATAAAAACAGAATTTTTGATGTGGAATGCTACCTAACATGTTTCATCATGTAATCTCTCTCTTACGGTATGAATAATAAGATCCGAATGATTCAAAGCAATAGTCTAGAGTTTGACATAAAGACATCAATACTCAGGCATACTCAGGCATACTAATAATAAGAGTGTGGAAACTCCATCATGTATTTTGCTCATCAGTGTTTTAGGACACCGAGTCTTGCAAAACTCCTTCCATGTGACTTCGGCAAGAATCACTCCTTGGCGTTCTTATGCTAAACTGTTTTAGCATCTTGTCAATATGTATTTTGGCTTAGCCCTATCAGGCAATTTTATCTCCGTAGATAATTATGCCTAACATCAAGGCTACCTAGCCCAAGCACTTCATTGAAAAACTATTTTTCAATGAAGTCCTAATTTGTGTCAAGAAATTTATATTATTTCCAATCAACAATGTGTCAAGCACACAAGGTTTTCAGAAATATTATTATGCTCCCACTTACTTTCTTGTAACCATAAGCATCTTCGTTATCCATTGATGAAATCAAACTCTTTTGACCATTTCATCAAAAACGAAGATTCCAACTCCATTTTGCTCTCTTCTGTCCATCGCTGGAACTCTGAAGTTTGCATACTCACTAGCATCCTCTGGAATGACAAAATACTTCGGACTGTATCACATGCAAGTCATAGGTTGTATTTCCATCACATGGAAATCCTTTTGGCATCCATGTATCATATCTCAAGATTGAAATATGTATTAATTGCTAGTTTAACCTGAACCGACTTTTAAGCATCGCTACGGTGAGACAACCTCATCGTAGATTTGTTATTGCAACAAGTCGAGCTTTATGGATAAAACATTTTTATCCGTATCAGTTTATAGTTCCATTAATATTCATCAGACTCTAAGTCTTCTGAAGGGTTCATCAAGATATAATCTTGAATCATTTATATGGAAACTATCTCGGATTATATTGGTATTTAGCCAATTCCGGAGTCAGGGCCCATCAACGCTTCCTTGTGTATCGTAGGTATATTGTTGTCTAACAACAATATCTCGTTTGCGCACCTGAGAGGTTTGCATGAGTTTTGCCTACGTGGTTCAGCTGCAAGTTCAACCAAAGTCCTTACATCCCATGTAGAGGCTTCCGTATCAGTCGCAGTAGGAAACTCTAGAATCACTTCCAAGGTTTCTTTCCTTTGACCTGATGACGAAGATACTGTTATCTCGTCGAGTTGCACTGTCCTCCCACTCACCTTTTTGCAAGAACCATTTTCTTCAAAATCATACCGCTCTTTGTGGCAAACATTTTTGCCTCGGTATAGTGATGGAGGAATACCCAATAACTTGGGATAACCTACAAAGTAGCACTTGTCTGATTTGGAATAGGTTTGTAAATATTTTACACAAGCCCCATATTCCAAATGTTAAGAAAAGATACAACATGGTTGGGCGTACCATACCATGGCGTCGTTTCAACAGATCTGATGGCGCTCTTTTCAGTGTAAAAGCCGCGGTCTCTAAAGCATTACCTTAAAAGGGATAATGGCAAATTGATTTATGTCATCTTTGATCTTACCATATCATAAATGGTTTGAATACATCTTCACGGACATTCCACTCACAGTGGTGTTCCGGGAGGTGTAAGTTATGAAACTCTTTTCACAACTCATCAGACATTCGCTAAACTTGTAACTCAAAATATTCCTTTCCGCAATCTAATTTGCAGAAACATAATTTTTCCTGTTACAATAATTTATACTTCATTTTGAAAACCTTTCGAATGATTTCAAAAGATCCAGACTTACATCTCATCAAGCAAATATCCATATATCTACTTGAGTCATTTTTGAAGATAGACAAATCCACTGCTAACAACAATATTTATCGGACTACACACATCAAAATGCATGATCACCAATAAGTTCGTTGCTCGTTCCTTATGGCCTGTGAACGGTATTTCAGTCACTTCACTTTTCAGATGAAAGTTGCAAGTGTCAGATGATTCATAATCAAATGACTTCAAAATCCATCATAATGGAATTTCTCCATGCGGGTTTTTCCAATGTGACCAAATGCAGTGCCACACATATGTGGTATTCTTTTAGTCTTGCGACATTTAGCGTCAGTGTTATGGATGTATCATATTACCATCAATATTCATAACATACATCCCATCCTAGATGGAAGCATGGCCCTTTAAGTTATTCATAATACTGAACAACAATTGTTCTTTTATGAACAACCCTTTTGCAACAAACATTGTGCAATGGGATAGAGTGTATAAAACTCTAAAATGAATTATGAAAGTAAACACAGAGGTAATATATTATTATCAATATTCATAACATACATCTCATTCATAATGAAAGTATGGCCCTTATGTTATTCATAACACCGAACATCAAAAGTTCTCTTATGAACAACCTTCTTGCAACATACTTTATGCAATGGGCTAGAGTGTATAAAACTCTAAATAAATCATGAAAATAAATACAGATGGTAATACACCGATGGAAGGTATAGTAATATTTACTATGTTCCCAGCGCATATCTAAACCTCATTTCTTGCAAGTCTTTTAGGCCGTAGTAGTTCTTGCATCGAGTCGCAACAAAATGCAATCGAGCGGGTATCTCTGTGATCAACTCACAATACCCAAGAATCAGTGATTAACATGTTTAATCATAATTCCCAAGAACTATTTCTTTGACCAGCCTTCCATACATCTATAACTCGTATGACATTCATACATGAGCTGGATATTCCAGTCTTCTCTCTTTTTGCCTTTATACTTCTAACAGTTTTTTTTTGAGGGATTATACTTCTAACAGTTTAACTTTTAGTATTTCTCCTACTTACAGAAGAAGCACCCAACTTTAAGAGTGGTGTTAGCCCCGGACTTCCTAGGCGTGTAAGTCATACTAACACCCTTTGGACATTTCCTTTCTCTTTAAGTTGTTGTTTTATTCACCTTCATCATATGACAGGCGTTCTTCTGGATCCCTGTAACACCCCAAAATTTTCTCTCTGGATTTTCAAATCTTTTTATTAACAGAAAATACTTTGAATTATTTTGACCCTATTCTTTTTCTTCTCTTTCTTCTGTTCTGACATTCATTTTTATTTTTAATTCGGTTTCCAAAAAATTTAAATGGTTCTGATTTGGATGATTTAATTATTGGGCAATTATTTTTGGAAGATCAAAACAAAAATATTTTTCCTTCAGAAAAAGTTTCTGGAATAAATAAAATTATTCCATGAAAATGATCAATTCACTCCTTTCAACCCCTTCTAAATTCTTCCAATAATTTTTCTGACACTTCTAAATTATCCCTCAAGTCATTCTCACATTATAGGACAGAGCCCAATACTTTTCTACTCCACAAAAATATTTCTCTTACTCTAAATAAATTCCAAAGTTGGAATTTATATTTTTCATGGTTTCTTTGATTTACAAAGGAACCATATCTTTCTCAACCCTTCTGCTTCCACCAAAATTACCCTAGCAACTAGACAGTACCCAAAACCCATTTCACCAAAGACTTTGGGTTCCACAGTTCAAAAATTTCAAATTTCCTTCAGTTCAAATTTGGTCCAGATTCAAACTCCATGACCAAAACCTATTTTTAATTGCTCCAAAAATTCTAAAACTTTTCCAGACACTCTATTATGCATCAACATCTCACCACAAAAATCCTCCTAAATTCCTAAAATCCCTAGCACCACCTGGCATTCTGTCATACATATCATGTGCGTACTGTTCACTCCCGAACAAATTCAGTTAACTGAATTTGGTTCAGTCGACAGAGGAGTTCGTCGCCGTGCTCCTCACTCCACCGTCTCTACTTCTCCTCCACGCCTCCTCTCCTCTTAAATGAGCCTCCCCGGACCCGCTGGTCAGTGGCTCGCCGCCGACAGCACAGTGGCTGGCCGGTGCAGCGGCCACTGACCTTAGCCGCAGCAGCCGAGCGGATCAGCTCGACTCCGGCTGCCTTCACTCCTCCTTACCGCTCTCTCACCTACCTCTCCCTTCACACGGCGTCTCCTCCGCGTCATCGCCGCACCGTCCAAACCGTCCTGGGCCCGCTGGCAGTCGCCGGAGCCGGGCATCGCCGCCACACCCGTATGGGCATCCCGCCGCGGATAAGACAGAGGAGCTCGAGCTCATCCTCGCTAAGCTTCTGGAGTGCTCCGTCAACTCTCCCGATCATCCGCTGAACCTTGACCACCGCCCTAACCAACTCGACGGCCGGAATTAACTCCGGCGTCGTCCGCAAGCCTCGGCCATCCTCAGCCGCCTATAAATAGGAGCTCCCGAGCTCCGTTCACTCATCGCACCACTCCATCATCATCTCAATCGAGCCCCCACACTCTCCCTCGAGCCCGAGAGGGTCATCTTCCCCGACTCTGACCACTGATCCGCCGCCACTGCCCACGATCAGCTCGACGCCATTAGGCCACCTCCACCACAGAAACCTTGCCAGTAGCATCATATCACTCCCGCTCGTCAATTCCGCGCTCCAATTTGGCGACAGAAGTTCCCTCCGGCGAGATCCGACCACACCCGAACCACCGTCCGCCGCCGTCGACCTCGCCGTCGTTCTACTGCTCGCCGGCGACCACCACCGCCACCCACCGACGCGGAACTCCACCCTGATCACGTCCCGATCATCGCCACCTCCCAAAACTCCGGCGATCGTCGCCGGTGATCACCGCCGCCTCTCTGTGAACGCGCGCGAGCGCTTTCAAATTTCAACCTGACGGGTGGACCCCACCCGTCAGTGTTTTCTTTTTTTCCTGCATTTTAACTGAAGGCGTATTCTGCCCTTTACGTCTTCTACGTTGGAAAGCGTACTTCTGTCCGAAGCATTTTCTTTTTAAACGCACAGGGACTGGATTTTTGCAGAAAAACCCCTGGGTTTAAAAGTTTAATAACTTTTAAACCACAACTCTGATTGAGTTGATTCTTTTTTTTGAAATTCTTATTTTTCTCTCTAGTTTTTTTTAGTATTTATTTAAAAATATTTTGAGACAACTTTTGGTACTGTTACAAAATGTTTGATTTGAATTCGAACAATTTTTCAGAAAACGAAGAGGGGAACTTTGCCGGGAATTTCGAGGGTTCACTTTCTGACTACTTTGGACAAGGCAAGCATTTTTGAACTTGGGATATGGTGAAATACATTGCATGGTTGCATTAGTTTGAGTTTGCACCATATGTGTAGTATATCACAAGTGCATGCATGCATGGTCATGTCCTTTGTGCATTACTTGCATTTCACACAAGAGTCTGACTACCGTGGATAAGAATTGTGAGAGACCAGAAGTGTGTCTCCTGCCTTGGGACGTGCCGGTGGGCACGGGTCTTGTTATGACACGACGGTGTCACTGTGGCATGTGAGACATGCCAGACATAATAATAACAACACCACCTGAGTCGACCTAGATCGAGTCTTGTTCCGTCACATCTAGCTAAACACCGTGCTGCCACGGGTCTTCCCGCGAGGGGAGTACGGTTTAGTAAGTTGCTAACCCCTGTCTGTGTACACACCACATAGAGGGCCATGATGAGGGTTTCCACGGCCATGGACTAATGCCCGTCATCAGGTCAGGGGGCATGGGTGTATCCGGCTGGGCCGAGAGGGGGGCACCCCTTGTAATCCGCACGTATGAATAGTGATCCCATGCTATTCGAGATTGTAGTCTCCCCGACTTAGAGTTTTTCTTGAACGGTGCTTTGGGTGATTCCTGGCATCCGGAAAGTTAATCTGGTGTGTGCTGGTCAGGTGTGTTGTCAACCCAAAGACCGTAGTGGGAATTAGTCAGTGCCACGGTGTTGACTAAAGAAATCTCATACACGTGGGTAAAGAGTACACCCTCTGCAGAGTTATAACTATTCGAATAGCCGTGTTCGCGGTCAAGGACGTTAGCTGGGAAGGGTCAAGTGTCGGTCCGGTGTCGGTCTTCAGAGGAAATAATTAATTTGAGCATCAATTATTTTACAGAATATTATTATTTCATCACTAACGTTGTCATGGATATTTTTGTTATCATGAATATTATGGTTGTGAATATTATTTTTACTATGCATATTATTATGGACTAATCTGTTTCTCTTATTTTATTTCCTGAGTGTCTCAGGGGCTGGCTGGACTACCTCGGACACTCGGTTTTATTTTTATTTCTTTTCAAGACCTCTCATGGCGTCGCTTGAGTTCTCGGGCGGTCCTGTCTCGCCAGATTCTCTTTTAGACACCCGTTTGGCATTTATTTTCAAGACCTCTCGTGGCGTCGCTTGAGTTCTCGGGCGGTCATGTCTCGCCCGATTCTCTTTTAGACACCCGTTTGGCATTTCTTTTCAAGACCTCTCGTGGCGTCGCTTGAGTTCTCGGGCGGTCCTGTCTCGCCCGATTCTCTTTTAGACACCCGTTTGGCATTTCTCTTCAAGACCTCTCGTGGCGTCGCTTGAGTTCTCGGGCGGTCCTGTCTCGCCCGATTCTCTTTTAGACACCCGTTTGGCATTTCTTTTGGATTCTCGGGCGGTCCTGTCTCGCCCAATTATCCACTTTTAATTTTCTTGGTTTATCACTAACATTTTATTTTCATGCACATGCTAATATTTATCGTGCCATGATTTAAAGTTCAGTCAGCATGAGCATATCATTTAATCCATCATGGGCATATGCATTCGGTATATTCTTTTGTTCATAATGTTTGCGAGTACATTCAAACGTACTCACTGGCTTGTCCCTGGCTATTTTATTGGCCAGACCTGGAGGAGGACGAGCTTGTGGAAGGAGATTGCGCTAGCGAGCCCGACGCTTAGAGGTGTCCCAGTCAGTCAACCTGTGAGCTTGGAGTCCATCACATGTATCATCCGCTGTGTTTCCACTACACCAATAAAATAGTCAAGCCTCACACTGACGCTTGACTTTATTTTATTGTATCAGTGTTGTTCTACCACCACCACTGTTTTATTCTACCACCGTAGTATATTGGCAAGCTTGTAATAAATTGTTGAGCCCTCTGACTCAACCCTGTGTGATATTATATTTGTACTGGTTATCTATATCAAGGAAGTCTACCAGTTGTTCTTGGGGCTGGTATGACTTGAGGCCCTTCTGTGATTTATCCCAGAAATGGGCCTGACAAACCTTGGTACCAGAGCCAGGCTGACTGTAGGAAGCCCTAGGCATGGACGCTAGTAATAGAGTCAATACTAACATTTTTTTAGCATGCATCTCATGCATTGTAACAATTTTCCTTGGTCATCATATACTTATGACATGACTATTTGGATTTTTGTCTACTGCTGTAGATGTCTGGCGGCAGCTGTCCGTCCCAGATCTTCGCCAACAAGCCTGCGGGATTTTTCCGTCTTCTCGCCGTCATCGCTAGAGTCGCGATTAGGTCTCCGGGCCGTCCGGAGTACACCGTTTTCCCCGACAGGATCACAGACACCCTGATTATGTACCAGGCCTCGGTATATATTCGGGGTGGATCAGCTGAGTCTCACCGCAACTATCGTTTTGTGGGGAGAGCCATGCCTACTGAGAGGCATGCTATCCAGATGGCTGCCCGTGAGGCCATCGCCCGTCTTAGGGACATCCTTCCTATCATGCAGACACGTCCCTACCACTACCTTCCATGCCATGTTCCATACACTAGTCACTACGCTTTCTCCTGCACCGCAGGAGAAAGGGATGATGCGATTGAGCCCCTGGTTCAGTACATCATGGCACTAGAGTTAGTCTTCACCTCAGTGGTGGACGACTATCTTGCTGCAAGAGTGGACTTGGCTCGTGCGAGGATTCCTCGCAGGAGTGAGTTTCCCTCTCCATCACCACGTGCTCCTCGCATTCCAACTCCACCATACGATCCCGCCACTCCACCCGTAGTCCGACGCTCATCCCCGAGCAGTGAGGCTAGTCGCTTGGCTGCACCCGTTCCAGTTAGAACTTCTCCGCCCACGAGCACAGTGCCACCACAGACAGGCATGACATCGACCTCTGCCCGACTGGAGACCATTCCAGAGGAGGAGGAGGAGGAGGAGGAGGTCGAGTCAGCAGCACCTCAGCTGGGACATACCCTCAGCGGGGCCTACAGCGTCCCGGACACCCCGTGAGGGCAGATCGAGCGTCAGCACCGCAGTAGTCTTTTCTGGGATGTGGTTGTAAAATATTTATTTTCTGTTTCTTCTTTTTTTTGTAAGATGGCGAGTAGTAGACTCGGACCGCAGCACGCTGAGAGGACGGAGTAGCGCACTATTTTAAATAAGTGGTCATGTAGAATACAGCTACGGCAAGCATATTGTATAATTAAGTCATGCATGTATAATTAAACCATGTTTGTATAATTAAATCTGGCATGTATAATTAAATCCTGCATGTATAATATAACTTGTTGTATTTATGTTCTGGGGGGGATTTATTTTCAGTCTCTCAAAAATTTATTTTCTGCCTTTATGATTTGTTTTCTCATAGGTGTTACACAAATACCCCAGAAAGAAAATGCATCATCCCTGGACACGTTCCATGCCCAGTCCGCCAGAGGACAACTTTGGACAGATGGGGAATAATTTCACACAGGGACAGACAAGCCAGCAGAGCAACGACTCAGCGTTTTCACAAGTATGCCGTTTGTACGAGCAAAGTCAGCAACAGCACCAGGAGATGATGCAGCATTTAATCAATATGGGAAATCAGCAAGGACAAAATCAACACAGGTCAAAATTATCTGAGCTCTAGAGGACCAATCCTACTGTATTCTCTCACACAGATAAACCTCTGGAGGCAGATGATTGGCTGCGGGATATTGAGAGGAAATTGAACATCGCTCAGTGTACGGACCAGGAAAAAGTGCTATATGCTCCGCACTATTTTTCTGGGACAGCAGCATCCTGGTGGGAAAATATATGTCACACTCATGGAGCAGATATGACATGGGAGCAATTCAAGGAAAATTTCCGGGGAGCAAATATCCCCAATAGTATTATGAAATTGAAGAAAAGGGAATTTGAGGATCTCAAGCAGTGAGGCACCACGGTAACACGGTACCTAGACCAGTTTACTCAACTGGCCCGGCACGCAAACGATGAGTACATGACAAAAAACAAAAAGATGGAGAAATTTCTTGACGGACTGGTTCCATCTCTCAAGTGCCAACTGGTGGTCCACACCTTTCCAGATTTCAAGACACTGGTAGACAAGGCGATTATACTGGAGAATGAGCACCGCAACATGAACGAAATTCGCAAACGCCGTATGACCCAGTCAGTACAAGTGCGCAACAACAGGCCCCGAAATGAATTTCAGAGGCCTGTGGCTCAAGCTGGAAATGGGGATTATCCATGCAGGTATTGCACTCCCATCCCCGTCCCCATGACCGCCCTCCCATCCCCGTCCCCGTCCCCATACCCGTCTGCGAGGATAAAAAGTTCCCCATCCCCATCCCCGTCGGGTTCTTTATCCCCGTGGGGAAACCCACATACGCAATTAAGAACAACCTTCGATGGTATTTCTGTAGAAAAAATAGCATTTCAACACAATAAACAATATGTTGTGGCTAGGTTAGAGATTTCTAAGGGATTTTTGGGTCAAAGAGGTGGGACGTGTGGAAATTTAGGTGGGTTAGGGTGGGAATTACTGGGGTCTACTAATTTTAGAGCACACGTGTAAGTCCTTCATGGGTAAGGCGGGTAACGGGCACGGGTAATGCTATCCCATCCCCATCCCCGTCTTGCACGCTGGGTAAGGTATTTGACCCACCAGCTTCCCCGTGGGCATTCAAGATGGCACATACCCGTCCCCTAATAGAGTAATTACCCATGGGGATGCGGGTAACGGTTAACCATTGCCAGCTTGACCTGTGGCACCACGACCAACAATTCCAACACCGCGACCATAGCAGAGTCGCAACACCTTCAAGAACAGGACCAAGGACACAACGTTCCGTCATGGCGTTACTTGTTTTGCCTGTGGAGAAGAAAGGCATTATGCCAGGTAATGCACAAAACAGGGAAACAATAATGTTCCGAAGCCCAACAATAACGGCCGCAGTGTTAATGCAGCCCCACGATGCAGCAACCCCAACAACAACCAAAGGAAGGGACAGGTGAATCACGTGACCTTTGAGGAAGCACAAAACGCACCGGACATCGTGTTTGGTACGTTCCCTGTCAACACAATTAATGCTATGGTTTTATTTGATTCTGGAGCTTCCCATTCGTGCATCTCTAAAAGATTTGCTTCGGAGAATTAGTTTTCTTTTTCGCCTTTGCAAAATTCAATGGTTATTCAGTCCCCGGGATCGAAGCAAAGCACACAATGGTACTGCAAGGATGTGAATATTGAAATCAAAGGAATGAAGTTTCTAGCCAATCTTATTGTTCTGGAAGCAGTCGATCTGGACGTTATTTTGGGTATGGACTGGTTGACCACAAATAAAGGTTTTATAGACTGCTACAACCATACAGTGACTCTCACAAATTGTCAAGGGAAGACAATAAAATTTGGCACAAGGAAGATTTCTACTACACAGGGAAAATTAAATCAAGTGGATATGATAGAGTTGAGTAAGGTTCCTGTGGTGTGCGAATACCCTGATGTATTTCCCAAGGAGCTACCAGGCATGCCACCGGACCGTGAAATTGAATTTGTTATTGAGCTAGCGCCTGGAACGGCACCCATTTATAAGAAGCCTTATCGTATGGCTCCGACAGAATTGGCTGAGCTAAAGAAACAAATTAAGGAATTAATGGAAAAAGGATATGTTCGACCCATCTCATCACCATGGGGCTCGCCGGTTTTATTTGCTAAGAAAAAGGATGGTACCCTGAGGTTATGTATTGACTACAGGGCACTCAATATGGCTACCATCAAAAATAAATACCCACTTCCAAGAATCAACGACATGTTCGAGCAACTGGCAGAAGCCAAGGTATTCTCAAAAATAGACTTGAGGTCAGGCTACCATCAATTAAGAATCCGATCGTCAGACATACCCAAGACTGCCTTTACCACCAGATACGGATTATATGAGTTCACAGTGATGCCCTTCGGTTTGACCAACGCTCATGCTTACTTTGTGCATCTCATGAACAAGGTTTTCATGAAATACTTGGACAAGTTTGTGGTTGTGTTCATCGATGATATACTTATTTATTCCAAGACACCGGAAGAACATGAGCAACATCTTCGGATAGTCCTGGAAGAATTACGGAAAAATCAACTATATGCCAAATTCAGCAAATGTGAATTTTGGTTACGAGAAGTTGGTTTTCTGGGACACGTACTGACACAGGATGGGATAGCAGTGGACCCAAGCAAAGTGAAAGACGTCTTAGGGTGGAAGCAACCCACCAACGTGACTGAGGTTAGAAGTTTTCTTGGTTTGGCTGGCTACTACCGATGATTTATTGAAGGATTATCCACCATAGCCAAACCCATGACCCAGCTACTCAAGAAAGATAAAAAAGTTTGATTGGACTGAAGCTTGCGAGAAAAGTTTCCAAGAATTAAAGAAAAGGTTGACCACGGCACCTGTTCTGATCATGCCAGATGTGCACAAAAAATTTGAAATATATTGTGACGCTTCCAGGAAGGGACTTGGATGTGTATTAATGCAAGAAGGAAAAGTCGTAGCATATGCCTCAAGACAGCTACGGCGACACAAAGAAAATTATCCTACTCACGATTTGGAGTTAGCAGCAGTAATACACGCACTCAAGGAATGGCAACATTACCTTCTTGGTAACCGATGCGAGATATACACGGACCACAAAAGTCTTAAGTATATCTTCACCTAGCCAGAATTAAACTTGAGACAGCGTCGATGGCTTGAGTTAATTAAGGATTATGATGTGGGAATTCATTACCACCCGGGTAAGGCAAATGTTGTGGCAGATGCTCTAAGCAAAAATCCATGCACCGACAATGACAGTGTGCAATTCTCATAGCATGAATTCAACCAGGAATTTGCCAAGCTTAATATGGTTCTAGTCACTGAAGGAACCATTGCCCGTTTAGAAATAAAATCAACATTGGAGGATCAAATCAAAGAAGCTCAGAAAGAACACCCCAACATCGAAGGAATTAAAAGGAAGGTAAATCTAGGCAAGGCATCTGAATATACCATGGATAGTCAGGGAATCCTATGGTACGGAAAAAGGTTATGCGTACCCAACAAGGATGAGCTAAAGCAACAAATTTTGGCAGAAGCCCACACGACTCCGTACTCCATTCACCCAGGAGGAACCAAGATGTACAAGGATCTACAGGAAAAAAATTGGTGGCACGGGATGAAAAGGGATATCGCCGTATATGTCGCACGGTGTGACTCCTGTCAACGTATAAAGGCAGAACATCAGAGGCCAGCAGGATTATTGCAGCCACTCAGAGTGCGTGAATGGAAATGGGATGTGATAGGAATGGATTTTATTGTTGGATTACCAAGGTCACGACACAGAAATGATGCTATCTGGGTTATCACGGATTTATTAACCAAGGTGGCACACTTCATTCCGGTGAAAACCACATATTCAACACAGAGGCTTGCAAGGTTATACCTTTCCCGAATTGTTTGCTTACACGGAGTACCCAAGACCATAGTCTCTGACAGAGGCACCCAGTTTGTCTCAAGGTTTTGGGATCACCTGCAGCAGGCCTTAGGGACTCAACTGGTATTCAGTACCGCATATCACCCACAGACAGGAGGACAGACTGAACGGGTAAATCAAATATTGGAAGACATGCTGAGAGCATATGTGCTTACTTATGGAATCAGCTGGGAAGACAGTTTGCCATATGCGGAATTTTCATACAACAACGGTTATCAAGCCAGTTTAAAAATGTCACCTTTCAAAGCCCTGTACGGACGGAGATGCCGTACCCCACTCAATTGGTCTGAAACAGGGGATAGCCGAATCTTCGGCCCAGAAATTCTTAAAGAGGCGGAAACAAAAGTGAAGCTTATTCAAGACAGACTGAGAGCGGCTCAGAGCCGTCAGAAGAGCTACTACGACCAAAAACACCGCCAGATCAGTTTTGAGCCCGATGAATATGTGTACCTCAGAGTATCCCCAATGAGGGGGCTACAGAGATTTAAAGTCAAAGGAAAGTTGGCACCGAGGTTTATTGGACCGTTCAGGATAATTGCAAGGAGAGGTAGGGTTGCCTACCAACTGGAGCTACGGGCAGAATTATCAGATGTTCACGATGTGTTTCACATGTCATAGCTAAGGAGATGTGTCAGTAATCTGGAAAAACAAGTCCAACATCAAGACCTGGATATCCAACCAGACCTCACATATAGAGAACGACCTATAAAATTTTTGGAGGAGTCTGAACGGAGGACCCGGCAGAATGTGATAAAAATTTACAAAGTTCAGTGGAGTAACCACACCGAGGAAGAAGCAACATGGGAAAGAGAGGATCACCTGAGGGTTGAATATCCGTACCTGTTTGAGGGACAGTTGAAATCTCGGGGACGAGATTTTTCTTAAGGGGGGTAGGTGTTGTAACACCCCAAAATTTTCTCTCTGGATTTTCAAATCTTTTTATTAACAGAAAATACTTTGAATTATTTTGACCCAATTCTTTTTCTTCTCTTTCTTCTGTTCTGACATTCATTTTTATTTTTAATTGGGTTTCCAAAAAAATTAAATGGTTCTGATTTGGATGATTTAATTATTGGGCAATTATTTTTGGAAGATCAAAACAAAAATATTTTTCCTTCAGAAAAAGTTTCTGGAATAAATAAAATTATTCCATGAAAATGATCAATTCACTCCTTTCAACCCCTTCTAAATTCTTCCAATAATTTTTCTGACACTTCTAAATTATCCCTCAAGTCATTCTCACATTATAGGACAGAGCCCAATACTTTTCCACTCACAAAAATATTTCTCTTATTCTAAATAAATTCCAAAGTTGGAATTTATATTTTTCATGGTTTCTTTGATTTACAAAGGAACCATATCTTTCTCAACTCTTCTGCTTCCACCAAAATTACCCTAGCAACTAGACAGTACCCAAAACCCATTTCACCAAAGACTTTGGGTTCCACAGTTCAAAAATTTCAAATTTCCTTCAGTTCAAATTTGGTCCAGATTCAAACTCCATGACCAAAACCTATTTTTAATTGCTCCAAAAAATTTGAAACTTTTCGAGACACTTTATTATGCATCAACATCTCACCACAAAAATCCTCCTAAATTCCTAAAATCCCTAGCACCTCCTGGCATTCTGTCATACATCTCATGTGCGTACTGTTCACTGTCGAACAAATTCAGTTAACTGAATTTGGTTCAGTCGGCAGAGGAGTTCGTCGCCATGCTCCTCACTGCACCGTCTGTACTTCTCCTCCACGCCTCCTCTCCTCTTAAATGAGCCTCCCCGGACCCACTGGTCAGTGGCTCGCCGCCGACAGCACAGTGGCTGGCCGGTGCAGCGGCCACTGACCTTAGCCGCAGCAGCCGAGCGGATCGGCTCGACTCCGGCTGCCTTCACTCCTCCTTACCGCTCTCTCACCTACCTCTCCCTCCACACGGTGTCTCCTCCGCGTCATCGCCGCACCGTCCAAACCGTCCTGGGCCCGCTGGCAGTCGCCGGAGCCGGGCATCGCCGCCACACCCGTATGGGCATCCCGCCGCGGATAAGACAGAGGAGCTCGAGCTCATCCTCGCTAAGCTTCTGGAGTGCTCCGTCAACTCTCCCGATCATCCGCTGAACCTTGACCACCGCCCTAACCAACTCGACGGCCGGAATTAACTCCGGTGTCGTCCGCAAGCCTCGGCCATCCTCGGCCGCCTATAAATAGGAGCTCCCGAGCTCCGTTCACTCATCGCACCACTCCTCCATCATCTCAATCGAGCCCCCACACTCTCCCTCGACCCCGAGGGGGTCATCTTCCCCGATTCCGACCACCGATCCGTCGCCACTGCCCACGATCAGCTCGACACCGTTAGGCCACCTCCACCACAGAAACCTTGCCAGTAGCCTCATATCACTCCCTCTCGTCGATTCCGCGCTCCAATTTGGCGACAGAAGTCCCCTCCGGCGAGATCCGACCACACCCGAACAACCGTCCGCCGCCGTCGACCTCGCCGTCGTTCTACTGCTCGCCGGCGACCACCACCTCCACCCACCGACGCGAAACTCCACCCTGATCACGTCTCGATCATCGCCACCTCCCAAAACTCCGGCGATCGTCGCCGGTGATCACCGCCGCCTCTCTGTGCACGCGCGCGAGCACTTTCAAATTTGAACCTGACGGGTGGACCCCACCCGTCAGCGTTTTCTTTTTTTCTGCGTTTTAACTGAAGGCGTATTTTGTGCCAGTTATTCTGGACCCCACCCGTCAGATTTATCGGCATCCCCGTGAATCAACAACTTGTCCACTATGCCAGTTACCTCGTTACCGGTTTTGTTCTCTTTTCTCGTTCCCGTGTTCCGGCATCCCTGTGATCAAATCACAATGTGTCTGGCCAGACGATGATGGATACCGTAACACCGAGAGAGCCCAAAGAATATCTCTCCATCGTCAGAGGAGCAAATCCCAATCTTGAGCTATCAAGTCCCTTGTCATACTTTCCCATGAACCCGTAAGCCGCCGTAATAGCCACCCAGTTACGGATTGCGTTTAACAAACCCCAAAGTTCATGAATCAAGCATGAAGGAACTCGATACTCTCATGGTCTAAGGAATTATGCAAACGTTAACTTTCTCTGTGTTATTAACCATTAACTTGTGACGAATGTATCTCATAGCATAACATCAATTCGGGTCGATTCAACCACAAGTGTTCTTCTAACATTGTGTCCCCAAAGTTGCCGGCATAGCCATGCCCATGATCAGGAAAACAGAACCATCATGCAACACTTGAGCTAGTCTTAGAGGCCAGACTAGGAATACATTTTACCGTTTATTATTCCACACGTGCATATGAGTCTTCCTTCGAGCCTCGTGGTTATTGTAGACTCGAGAACCATAGCAGTTATAGCACGGAATATAAACTTAATAAGGAACATGGGGATAAATAATAACATTTATTATTGCCTCTAGGGCATATCTCCTACATCAAATTCATCAAAAAGGGATATTTCAAGCGGATCAATGGAATCACAATTATCTATAGATTCATGCGTATCATTATTTTCTTCCAAAGCAGCAGACATTCTCCCAATGAATTCACTAACATAGGTATTGAAAGCATAGTTTTCATCGCAATATTTAAGTATGGCAAAATTTTCAGATTTGTAGAGAGTAATATCATACTTTTCAATCAAAGAAGCAATTTCATGGGCACCTTTAAAAGCAACAAATTCTTCAATTTGTTCAATATCATAGTAGCTAAACACCCTTGGCATAAGAAGATAAGATTTCATTATCATTAAACTCACATAGGTAGGGAAGGTATTTTTTAGGGTTCTCAGAGCAACAAGTAAAATCATATATTTCACATAGATTCCAAGCATAGCATAGCAAACAATTTATTTGATTCCATAATAGTCTCCCCTTTTGAGACAAACGGTGACGCACAAAATGAGCATGCTCATCTAATGATTTTCCCTCAACTAAACTAGTTGGGGTTTCAGCATGAGCACAAATAGATCGAAGATGATCCAAGTAGAAAACTTTAAGGTGATCCATACTGATCTTAAATTTTTGCTTTCATTTTCTGTTTTTGTGTGTTGACATGAAGGCAATAAAAAGCAAGCAAGCAAAGAAAATATTTTTGTGTTTTTGTAAAAAAAATTAGAAGTGGGGGGGATGAAAACGAGAGGCAAATGCAAATAAAAAGGCAAATAAATAAATGCAAGTGGATGATAGTTTGTTCGAAGGTACTTGATAAATTTTGGTGATGTATCCCCGGCAACAGCGCCAGAAATTCTTCCTGCTACTTGTAGACTGCGTTGGTATTTCTCCGAAGAGGAGAGGATGATGCAGTATAGTAGAGATAAGTATTTCCCTCAGTTAAGAACCAAGGTTATCAATCCAGTAGGAGAACCATGCAAAATCCCTTTAGCAGCACCTGCATACACAAAAGCAAACACGTGCACCCAACGCAAATAAGAGGGTTGTCAATCCTCTTAGCGGTTATTTGCAAGGATTAATTCTGATAGTGATAGATAAATAAACTAAAATACTAAATCAAATTAAATAAAATAAATTGCAGCAAGGTATTTTTGGTTTTTTATATATGATAAAAGTAGACCCGGGGGCCATAGTTTTCACTAGAGGCTTCTCTCTTGAGCGCAGAACATACGGTGGGTAAACAAATTACTGTTGGGCAATTGATAAAAAAGCAAATAATTATGACGGATTCATGGCAATGATCATGTATATAGGCATCAAATCCGAGACAAGTAGACCGACTCCTGCCTGCATCTACTACTATTACTCCACCCATCGACCGCTATCAAGCATTCATCTAGGGTATTAAGTTAATAAAAACAGAGTAACGCCTTAAGCAAGATGACATGATGTAGACAAAGTAAACTCAAGCAATATGATTAAACCCCATCTTTTTATCCTTAATGGCAACAATACAAATACGTGTCATGTCCCTTTCTGTCACTGGGATTGAGTACCGCAAGATTGAACCCATCACAAAGCACCTTTCCCATTGCAAGATAAACCAATCTAGTTGGCCAAACCAAATCGATAGATCGGAGAGAAATACAAAGCTATAACAATCATGCATAAAAGAGTTCGGAGAAGACTCAAATATTTCTCATGGATAATCTGATCATAAACTCACAATTCATCGGATCCCAACAAACACACCACAAAAGAAGATTACATCAGATAGAACTCCAAGAACATCGAGGAGAACATGGTATTGAAGATCAAAGAGAGAGAGAAGAAGCCATCTAGCTACTAGCTATGGACCCATAGGTCTGTGGTAAACTACTCACACATCATCGGAAGGGCAGCAAGGTTGATGTAGAAGCCCTCCGTGATCGATTCCCCCTCCGGCAGAGTACCGGAAAAGGCCTCCAGATGGGATCGCGGAAGAACAGAGGCTTGCGGCGGCGTAAAAGTTATTCGGGGTGGCTCCTTGTTGGTTTCCGAATATTTGAGAATTTATAGAAGTGAATTAGGTCAAAAGGAGCCACGAGGGCCCCACAAGGCATCAGAGCGCGCCCCCTGGGGCCGCGCCCTGTTGCCTTGTGGAGGCTTCGTGAAGCTTCTGGCCCCCTCTCCAAGTCTCCAGGGTCTCTTTTGTCCAGAAAAAAATCTCCAAAAAGTTTCGTGGCATTTGGACTTCGTTTGGTACTGATTTCCTGAAAAACCAAAAACAAGCAGAAAACAGCAACTGACACTGGGCACTAGGTTAATAGGTTAGTCCCAAAAAATGATATATAATTGCATATAAAAATATCTAAAATTGATACTATAATAGCATGGAACAATCAAAAATTATAGATACGTTGGAGACGTATCAACGACCGGGATGCCCCACCACCACCTTCCCTGGGCCTCGCACGGGATTCTCCTGCAGGCCCTCCGACGGCGACGACGCTGAGGAGAGGGAGAGGGAGGGGCTAGTGGCGCCGGCGGGCTGGGTTTCCCCCGTGTCGCCAGAGGGGGGCGACGCGGGGGACGGGAGGGTGTGGCAACTAGTACGTGTACATGCTTTGGCTTGCGAACCCTGGTACCGTTGGAGGGTGGATCGATTGTGTGATGTGTTGTGTTGTTCTTGTGTGATTTGTTGTTCATATGTGATATGTTGTTCTTGTGTGTTGTCTGTTGTGAAGTGCTACAAATTGGGTGGTAAGGCCACCACATTTGAAAGGGGTGAGCAGAGCAGCTACTTGTACACAGCCAAACAGCTGTATGTTACATCTGCTCACATGTGAAGCACAAAGGCAGGCAACCGAACAGCAGGTCCTAATCCGGGCCTTGATGCAATGCATGTAACCAAACTACATGCAGATAACCAAACGCGTCATCGGTTCTGTCCAATCACAGTCGTATGCAATGTGATTAAAAGTTCTTTTTCTTCTGAAACTAATCTAAGAAAACAACAACAGCTAACAGTGACGATGCAGATAAGGTACGTGTGGCAGCCCCAGCCCACCGAGGTTCAAGTCCTGGTGCTCGCATTATTCCTGGATTTATTTCAGGATTTCCGGCGATGCGCTTTCAGTGGGAGGAGACGTTCCCGTCGACGACGAGGCGCCTACGGTGACTTCGTAAATCTCAAGATGATATACCGGCTCAGTCTCTCGAAGGTGCTCATAAAGGTAGGGTGTGCGTGTGTGCGTTCATGGGGTGAGTGTATGCGTGTATGTATGAGCGCTTGCGTATGTACTGTGTTAAAAAAAAGGGTAAGGTGCGCGCGCTGTCACGTCATGCACGTGATGATGATGCTGATTCGTGTAGGTGCTACACAATGGTTTTCATCGTAGATTGTCTCGTGTGTTCACACACGAGGCAGCAAAGGTATTCTCTCGTGATGAATATGGCCCCCAAATCAACACATCCAATCAAATCACGTCAGCTGGTTTTTTTTTTTTTGAGTGGTAATCACGTCAGCTGGTGCAAGTTCTGCCGCTTGCGCTCCTGCTCATGGAATCGACCTTGGTAGCTATGGCGACAGCGCCACCCAACCACCGGCCGCCGCTTCTGCCGTTGTCCTCCCTGCTGCTGCTCCTCCTAGTCCATCCTTTCCTCTCCGCCGCGACGCCGTCTATCACCACCAAAGCCGTGCCGCGGCTGCCGGGTTTCACCGGGCCCCTGCCCTTCTCCCTCGAAACAGGGTATGCTCTGCTCTCTCCTAAGTCGTCGTCGTCATCTTCTTCTTCTTCTCTGGTTAACTTGGTCGGATGATGCGACGGTGCAGGTACGTGGCGCTGGACGACGGCGTCCGCCTCTTCTACTACTTCATCCAGTCAGAGCGCGACCCGGAGGAGGACCCCGTCCTGCTCTGGCTCACCGACGGGCCCGGCTGCTCTGCCCTCTCCGGCCTCGTCTACGAGATCGGCCCTTTCTACTTCGACTTCCATGGCTACAAGGGGGGCCCTTCGACTTCCATGGCTACACGGGGGGCCTGCCTACTCTGCTCTACAAGCCAGCGTCTTGGACCAAGGTTAACCCTCCCATCCCCCCCCCCCCCCCCCCCCCCCCCCCGTTGTGTTACCGAAAAAATCCTTCAAATGTGATGCATCTATTAGGAGGGAGGGACCATTTTGCTACAATAACAGTGTACTTTTTGTTACAATCACCTGAATTTTTTGTTGATATGACAAAATTAAAAATCCCTCTTTGCAGAGGAGAAATTGTAATGTGTAGTTGTTGTGTACTAATAAATGTATGTGTTGTGATGTGCTGGTTTCATAGGTTAGCAATGTCATCTTTGTGGATGCTCCGGCAGGGACAGGCTTCTCATATGTGACCGGAGACAAGAGAACCATACCCAGTGACACACTTGTTATTCAACAGCTGCACATTTTCCTCGAAACGGTCTCTGCCTGTTATAATTTATACGCATTTTCTACTAGAATGTACAAGTTAATCATCAGTGCAATTTTCCAATTGCTTCCTTGTTGTCTCTACAGTGGTTTGATGAGCATCCACAGTTCTTGTCGAATCCGCTCTACATTTCGGGTGATTCATATAGCGGCATAATCATACCTTCTCTTGCTATGAAAATTGCTAAAGGTAATTGAACTTCCTTCACGCTCTCCATCTCTATCAACAACGATTATTCTGCTTACAAGTTTATTCAAAGCACGTGCATTTCTTTTGAAGGTATAAAGTGCATCTTTTAACTACACGTCGCTTTCATTCTAGGGATAGAAGTTGGTGATGAGCGACTCATTAATCTCAAGGTATTCATAGCAATTACTTTCATGACTTCTCTTCCGACATATTATTCATGGTTCATATTTGTGCCATTGTGATGTTTCTTATTATCTTTCTAAGATCTGCAACATCATTTCTAGTGGTGAGGGCCAGCTTCTCCATGTAGCAAGGTCAACAAATTTTAGTTTAATAACACTACATTGGAAAACCAAATATAAATGTTTTAACTTGAATATTTCTATTCAAATATGTGGCTGGATCGGGTATATGAATTTCTTGAACTTCGATGGGTTCAAACACATGGTTACCATATTTGGGTGAAGTTCACCCTTTTATCTTTTCCTTTGTTTGGTCAATTTTCTATTCAGTTACAAATAACAACCCAATGTCCATTGCAACAATGCTCTAAGTAGTCTACTGATGCATGCTTATTTTCTATATTTTCATTTATGCCTTTTGTAGTTGAAACTTTGCAATGACCTTTTGCTTATATGCACTGTCAGATGCAAAGATTGGCCAAGTTTTTAAAATTCTAGTTATTCTTTTTCTCGTGCCTCCCTTTGATAATATGTTTAGCATGCTTATAGATATGTCAAGTTGTGGTCCTCACATGATCTCTTTAAGGAGTGAGAATCATACCAACATGGAAATTTATCTTAATTGATCAGGGTGTCATTGCTGGCAATCCATTGACTGATACAACGACGGCCTTCAACGCTCGAATTCCATTTCTTCATGGGATGGGAATTATACCAGATGAAATCTACGAGGTGACATAGTCACGACATATTTAAGTTTACCTTTTGAGAGTAATTTATGTGTATGCTATATAAAAATGACTAGTACAAATTACATTTGGTATCAGCTTGCTTCTTCCTTTTCGAAAAAAAAAATCAGCTTGCTACCTCTCTAGTCAAGTATAATGCTTTGCAGTCAGAAAATTTTATATTAACTTCAATACTGAATTTGGTCAAGTGCATCCCTATTAATTTGGAATATCATGGAACAATATATAGTTAACCACAGTACAGAAAATATGATTAGCTTGCGATATTCAACTTGCAGACTGCTCGTGAAGGTTGTGGAGGAGAATATCGCTGGCCATCGAACTCCCATTGTGCCAATTCCCTCCAAGACATCCAAGAGGTGAGTGACTGTACCGACCACAAATGTGTTGATTATCCTGGTAGCAACGGACGACACACTTAGCTAGCGCTAGCAGCTTGCTAGTTGATGACTTGGTCAGCATTTGTGGCTTGTGATACAGTGCATGAGTGGCTTAAACGATGTACACGTCTTGGAGAAAATCTGTCCAGAATATCCAACCCTCACCCTTCACAAGCAGCCGATGTCGCAGGATCATGGAAGGAGAAGGCTAACAGAGTCCGCAGTTTCGTCTGTGTGCAGGGTAAACGTCTCAAGTACCATTCTTAGTTTCTTCTCAGCTTTCTTCACTTCTCGTTTTTTTTTTAATAAAAGGGGTTTCCCCCCAGCCCCATTTTATAACAAACGAGGCAAAAAGCACACCCTTTCTTTTATTTCTTGTTTGCTTAGTCAAATTCTGTTATTGGTTACATTTTGTTATTCTTATTTTACGGTGTTAGCGGTATCATCTTAACTGTTGTGCTTCATTTGTTTGATGCAGAATGCCACATACTTCCTGTCCGAGTTGTGGACAAATGACGAAGCTGTAAGGGAGAGTTTGGGTATTCACAAGGTAAGGTAGGGTGGGACTAGCTTAGAGGTATATGTATTCTTACTTGATAAAGTGTTTGACTGGCCGTAATTAGAGCTAGGAAACAGGAATTACTCCTACTGTTTTAATAACAAGGTAGGAGGTGAGAATTGGAAGAGAATTATTTTAGCGCTTATATATTGACCTTTTATTATCAGCTTTTAACTAATCCCTAGACTTTTCTTTGCGGCGAGGGAATTCTCCGCATGCCACCAAATAAGAAACCCATGTTCCATCGATAACGAAGGGCTTATTTCGTAAATATGGTGTATATTGTGCAGGAAACCGTTCCATCATGGCTACGATGTGATTTCAATCTACCTTACACATATGAAATCAGCAGCACGGTTGATGATCATTTAGCCTTGATTACTAAAGGATACCGGGCTATGATATACAGGTAAGCACGCATGCTAATATACATTTCACCTGAATAGTCATTTGATGATGGAAATATACACTTGGGTGAACAGTCACTTATTACCACCGTAAGAAAATAATTAGATTAATTCGTCTTTTCATGATGCTGCAGTGGAGATCATGACAGTAAAATATCTTATGTTGACACCCAAGCATGGATCAGACGACTTAACCTGCCCATCACAGACCGTTGGCGACCATGGCATCTGGACGACCAAATTGTGGGGTAAGGACACCGACCCAGCACGAGTAGGGCATTTTGGAGACCGGGCTCCATGGAGCCTTTTATTTTGAAAAATTCAAAATTCATAAATTTCAGTTTCAAAAAATTCTGAAAAAAAATACACATGTATGCAAGGATGTAAAGTGTATGTGTGAAAAATTTCAGGATGAAATACCTTGAATTGCGAGCTGCACAAAAAAAATCATGGACTTTAAAGATGAACAGTACATATGCTAAAAAGCCCCAGATTTGTCTTTTTTGTGTAGCACACATTCTAATGTATTTCGACCTGAAAATTTGCACACATGTACATTATGTATCTAGGTATATGTATATATTTATTTTCAGAATTTTTTAAAACTGAAAAGTTTGAATTTTGAAGTTTTCAAATAAAGGCCTCCATGGAGCTCGGTCTCCGTTTGGCATTTTTGACCCAGCACAACTTATATGTTCTGGCTGTGCGCACCTCTGGTGCAGAGGCCTAGTGTGTTTATTAGTGGAAAGCTGAACAGTCGTAGTTCACATATTTGATGCCTTACACGTCGCCTTTTCTTTCTCTTGTTTTGCATAGATACACAAGAACTTACGCCAACAATCTGACATACGCAACTGTAAAGGTACGTGTCTGCATGAAATATATACATGCGTCATTAACTGCTTTCAGGTTTAACTTGGGCTTAATTACCAAAGCTAGTTAGCATCCATAACAAGTTCTCGCTCTCTAACTTGATATAAGACATATTTTGACACTATGTTAGTATAAAAAAAATGTCTTATATTAAGTTACAAAGGGAATAGAATGCGATCTAGTACTCCCTGCTAGATACATCCGTTTGAGCGGCAGCTAATTCCGGACGGAGTAAGTAGCAAATTAATTATGAGTTGGTTAATTTAAATATGTGCGCGTGTAGGGTGCCGGCCACACAGCCCCGGAGTACATGCCAAGGGAGTGTCTGGCTATGATCGATAGATGGTTTTCCGGTGAGCCTCTTTGAGCGATCAACTGATGTGATGTTGTGGCAACGCGGAGATTGCTAATGTGTATTGTAAGTAACAGATAAGAGAGTACACATGTGAGATTTAAGATGCTGTCCTATAGTGTGTGTGTTGTATTGAGGCTTTCGAGCGGTGGTAGGGTGGTCGCTTTCATTGAGCTTACTTGAGCTTGTGGGGGAACTGGCTTATGAATTCCGGTGGAAATGAATAAATAAGCTCCCGCGGGAAAAAACTCTCGGAAACTGTTCTTCTTTTGTCGTATTCATTTCAGATTATGAGATTTGGGTGGATGTTGAGCTTATGCAAAGGTCTGTAATGGTGCCAATGTATGATTTCTTTTTCTTTTTTTTTGACACGACCAATGTATGATTTCTATGTACAAGTCAAACAAAAGGAAGGTTTCAGTGGGTTTTCTCCACATACAAAAGGAGTTACAGTTAAAAGCTCATCCATATTTTGTACTCCTTGTACTCCCTAGTCAAGCTATCAAGGTCACCATGTTCTGACCATGTAGTGTTGGTGCTGAAAGGAGAGGAGGAACAACGTCCGGTGGGCGGGGGCGCTCGCCGATATGAACTCTTTTGGGAGAGAGACCCGGTGTTGCCAGAAGTGGTAAAAGCTGCATGGGATTCGGTTGGCTCGGTGAATAATATGGCTGACCTACAGCAGGCACTTTCGAAAACAATGTCAGTGCTAAGAACGTGGAGTAAGAAGTTTGGTAATGTCACAAGGGAGCTAGCGAAGTCTCGCACACAGCTGGAAGAGCTCATGAATATGAATGCAGACAGGCAAGATATCAGAAGAGTTACTGACAAGATGAATGAGCTACTGTATCAGGAGGAAATGATGTGGTTGCAAAGGTCTAGAATTACTTGGCTCAAAGAGGGGGATAGAAACACTCGGTATTTTCAGAGTAAGGCAGTGTGGAGGGCTAGGAAGAATAAGATCAAGGAGTTATCTGATAGCATTGGTGTGGTCTATTCGGACATGGCATCAATGGGGCGTATTGCAAACGAGTATTTTCATGACATCTACAAAGCTGACCCGAACATTGATCCCTCTCCCATTGTTGATTTATTCTCTCCGGTGGTGTCAGTAGAGGATAATATTAAGCTATGTGCACCACTCAGTGACAAGGAGATTTCGGATGCCCTTTTTCAAATCGGTCCTCTGAAGGCCCCGGGTCCGGATGGTTTTCCGGCCCGGTTTTTTCAGCGCAACTGGAGTGTTCTGAAGGAGAGTGTTTTGGCTGCAGTCAAAGAGTTTTTTAGGTCGGGTGTAATGCCGGAAGGTGCGAATAGTACTTCCATTGTTCTCATCCCTAAGATCTCTAACCCTGTTAAGGTATCTGATTTCAGGCCTATAAGCTTATGCAATGTAATTTATAAGGTGATCTCCAAGTGTTTAGTCAACCGGCTACGTCCGTTGCTGGATGATCTTATTTCACCCAAGCAAAGTGCTTTCATCCCTGGGAGGATGATCACTGACAATGCCCTAGTGGCATTTGAGTGTATTCATTATATCAAGCATGAAAAAGACCCCTCAAAGAGTTTTTGTGCTTACAAGGTAGATCTGTCCAAAGCTTATGATAGGGTGGATTAGGGCTTCTTGAAGCAAATGATGCAAAAGTTGGGCTTCTCAAACCGGTGGGTGGACTGGATTATGGCGTGTGTCACATCGGTTAGATATTCCGTTAAATTAAATGGGACCCTCTTGGATTCGTTTGCACCGACGCGCGGGCTTCGGCAAGGTGACCCTTTATCACCGTTTCTATTCCTGTTTGTGGCAGATGGTTTTTCTGCAATCCTAAAGCAACGAGTGTCAGCAGATGCAATCACACCGGTTAAGGTATGCAGAAGAGCTCCGGGTATTTCACATCTATTGTTTGCGGACGATACTCTTTTATTCTTTGAAGCGTCTCATGAACAGGCCCTACATGTGAGAGAAGCACTGGATCTGTATAGTGCGGCTACAGGACAGACTTTGAATTACAACAAATGCTCACTGTTTTTTGGTGCTTCATGTGCGGAACCAGTCTGGAATCAGGTGCGAGTTACCCTTCAGGTGACCAGCACATTTTTTTAGGAGAGGTACTTGGGTCTTCCTACACCAGAGGGACGCATGTCCAAGGGCAAATTTCAAAACTTGCAAATGTGCTTAACGAAGAGGTTATTACAGTGGGGGGACGGGCATTTAGCACAGCCTGGAAGAGAGGCTCTCATTAAATCAGTGGCTCAGGCACTGCCTACGTACATCATGGGGGTTTTCAAATTACCTTTTTCTTTGTGTGATGATCTGACGAGGATGATTAGAAACTTTTATTGGGGATTGGAGAAAGGCAAGAGGAAAGTGCATTGGAAAGGGTGGGATCATCTCCTTCAACCGAAATCCAAAGGAGGAGTAGGTTTCCGAGACCTTCGTATTTTTAATCAAGCCTTGCTCTCACGTCAAGCGTGGAGACTGATCAGGAGACCGGGCAGTTTATGTGCTCAAGTTTTGAAGGCACGTTACTATCCAAACGGGAAGCTGGAAGACACTGTTTTCTCGGGGAACGCCTCATCCTCGTGGCAGGCTATAAGCCATGGATTAGACTTACTGAAAAAGGGTTTGCTATGGAGGGTTGGGAATGGAAGGAGCATTAGAATTTGGAGAGATAATTGGATCCCTCGGCCGTTCTCATTTAGGCCGATCTCACCACAAGGGCGATGCCGCATTCGTTTTGTGGCTGATCTGTTATATGATAATGGCTCCTGGAAATATGATCAATTGGTGAAGTATTTTGTGGCAGCTGATGTTTCTGAAATTCTGAAAATTCGAGTGTCACCTAGGAAGGAGGATGACGTGCTGGCATGGGGCCCCGGGCGCCACGGCCAGTTCTCTGTAAAATCAGCCTACGATATGGCCTTCCAGGAAGCTCACAGAAGCACTGAGGTATCCTCCAGTAGCAACCCGACGGGCAACAGATCTCTTTGGAAATTAGTCTGGTCTGCTGAGGTTCCTCCCAAGGTGCGGAATTTTGCTTGGCGGCTAGTCACGGACAGTCTCCCAACGTGGCAGAATAAACATAAAAGAGGGCTGGAAGTGTGAAGCTCCTGTCCGATTTGTGCCATAGAAACTGAAGACAACTTTCATCCTGTTCTTCGATGTCCGCTAGCTCGTCAACTGTATGAGGCCATGTCAGAAGTGTGGAGGTTGCCGGCGATCGAAACGATTATGTACACAGGCAAGGAATGGTTATTTCAGCTCTTGGAACCTCTGGATCAGACATCTCGAAGCATGATCTTATTTGCGTTCTGGAGGTGTTGGTATGTCCGGAACGAAGTGGTGCATCAGAAGCAAGCCCCTCCTGTCAATGCGTCATGTAGGTTTCTTCAGAGCTACCTGGAGTCACTTATCGCAATCAAAGTGAATGCAGATATGGACCCTCGGAAAGGGAAGGAGAGCCTTTCGTTCATTGCAAAACCCCTTCGAGTGTGCACTATAGATCCAGATTTGAAGTGGGCTCCGCCTAAGCGAGGTTGGGTAAAACTCAACACTGATGGTTCTTATTGTGCTAATGGTGCTGCAGGGTCGGGTATGATCTTGCGAGATGAGGCGGGTGATATCATCTTTGCTGCTTGTAGACAGCTGTTTTCATGTCGGGATGCGTTGGAATCGGAGCTTAGTGCGTGCATGGAAGGACTATCATTGTCAATACAAAGAAGTGAAGCACCCATTGTCATGGAGATGGACTCGCTCACGGCTGTTTCGATGATCCAGGAAGAGGGGGTTGACAGATCAGTTTATGCTTCCCTAGTGAATGAGATCAAGTTCCTTAGAAATCTTAGAGAGACGTGTATTACTCATGTATCCCGTAGCCAAAATAAAGCTAGTGATTGTCTTGCTAGTTTTGCTAGAGTTGAGCAAAGAACTATGACTTGGCTAGGTTCAGGCCCTCCTAGGGTTCTAGAGTTGGTGAAAGATGATTGTAAGGACATTATAAATGAGTAATACATGGTTTCTTCCCGCAAAAAAAAAAAAAAAGCTATCAAGGTCACAGCAAATGTTGTCGCGTACTGCACTGCGCCCATATCGGCAGGAGCCAAGTTGCGTGCACATGTTGGTGGGTGCTGTGCTGTGCTGGGTCGCTGTTGTTGGTGTGCAAGTGGATGGATGGATGGGGACGATCGACGAGCGACATCCTCCGGTACGTCGCCGTCGACCTCCTAGTGTGCAGTGTACTACAGCAACTGGCGCATCGTAATTAACCTAATAGCTACATATGCATCCATCGTGGTTATGACGAGGTGACAGCACCGTGGACCGCTCACCAGTGACTGCTAAGTTTAACCACAGAAAACATTTTGAATGTTTAACCTCGGAAAGCCACGGCCCAGGAAAAACAGTAATACTACAAATCTCGAGAGGGGTAGCAGAATCCTCAACGTCGCTTCTGCCCTGTATCAACCAAATCCCGCCCTGCCCTCGCATCAAAGCAGTAGCACCACGGGGTATTGTTTACGTGCACACCAACCTAGACAGACAGCCTTTGGCATCTTATACATATTTCGTTCGGTGCAAACATCGTCGAATTACAAAAACATGTGGCTCGCTCGCCCCACAACAGGTTTGATCAACTACTTGTACCGCCGGGCTGCTTCAGTTCAGGGACATGCATATTCCTCCTCTTTCAAGTGTATCCTCGACAAAACGGACTACGAACGACAAAATGGTTGTGCCACCCTGAGCAAAATCAAATATATGTACCATCTACTCATTGCACCGCTGATTCTGATTTTGCCTCCTCCATCTGTTCATCTCCAGGGAGCCCGAATATGCGTAGGTTGTGGTCCATGGAACCTACGGCGACATACTTAGCATCTGCCCCGAACTTGACCGATGTCACTTTCCCTGGAAAGGACAGACACAACCATGTTACTTTGCCCTTGACAAAGGAACCCACCACATTGGAGAAGAGCAGATAAATACTATGTCAAACCTGTGCCGGATAAATCTGGTAATGTCTTGACAAGATTCCATTCCGTCTTGACATTGGCTACTTGGTAAACCCTGCAACCATTATGCACAACATATCGTGAGCTGAGCCATTTCATTTCTTACAGTATAATAATACCAAGCAGCTAAGTTGGATCGGTCGGTGGCATACCTTATATCAGAACCAGCAACGGCGATATAACTTCCACTAAAGTCAAACTCCACTGCAAGAGAATATGTCTTGTCATTCATGAAAATGCGGATTCTGGTTGTACGGAAGCCTTATTTCACATTAGTTTGAGCAGTTTTCTTCCAAATTTCAACTTGCAATTTATGTAGAAACCCGGTACTTTCGTATTTCTTTAAAAAAAATAGAGATCTCCTTACCAGAACTTGTTGGTGTGTCTGGATCGTATGGAGAGAGGGTCCTAAAATTCCTCAATTTTCGTAGATCCCAAAGCTTGACACCATCAAGGGCTGCGGTCTGTAAAGTGATGGTGAAAATATCAGTACGAAACAGCAAGTGATCCAGAGTTATTGTGCAAAGATCTCGACTTCCACAGAATTCCATCTTATAAGAAAAGAAAAGAAAGAACATACCGCTAGGAAATATCCATTTTCTGAGAAGGACATAGCAGCCACTGTTCCAACATGCCCGACCTCCCCTTCAAACTTTGCAACCCTTGCCTGCAAATATAAATTTTCAATCACGAGATGAGAGACATCAGAAGAGGATGGCATGGATGTCAACCTGAATTTAATCTGAATAGTATTTTTGCCTTGTCTTACCTGAGATTTTACATCCCAAATTTTGATAACACCTTCTGATGTGCCTGTTCCAAGGATAAGACCATCCGGGTGGAAAGCTGCTGATGTGTATCCATCTTGTCCAGAATCCTCGCCAACCTGAATAACAGCACTTATCAAAATGGTAAATCTCTAGATGTACATGCTTCTGGAAATTTATGCGGAGTACCAGACCTGTGTGAGGCAAGACCCTGTTGAAATATCATAAAAGCACCATGTGTTATCTCTGGAGGCAGTTGCAAAGTATTTCTGACTAGCATGGACCGTGACAGCTTCAACCTGGTACATTTTCAAAAAGAAAAATCAGAACGTAAGATAATACAACGAGCAGCATCAACAGCGAGATTATTTAAATAACAAAATACAGAAAATGCGCAGGACCAAGGTTTTTGAGTCGTCGAGTCAAGCCAAGTCGCCGAGGCTGCGGCTAGTGGCTTGCTGGCTTGAGTCAGCGACTTGGCTTGATTAGTCGCCCCAAGTCGCCATGGCACAACAGTACATAGAGCAGCAGAGCACATAGATATACAGCAGCAGCAGAGCACATATACAGCAGAGAAAATATACTACATCTAAGCAGAGCACATATAGAGCCCACCCTGCGCTCTCTTTCATATACTACATCTAAGCAGAGCACATATAGAGCCCACCCTGCGCTCTCTTTCCTTCGGTCCTCCTCCTTCCCCAGTCCCCACAATTCCAGCAGGGCAGCAGCAGCAGAGCAAAGAGAGGCAGAGGGGGCGACGAGCCATACCGCTGGCGCAGGCGCAGGAGAAGATGGAGGCCGAGGCGGAGGAGGCTCGTGGGGGCACGTCACCGGCGGAGGAGGCTCGTGGGGGCGCGTCACCAGCGGATCTGGAGGGGGCGCGTCGCCGGCGGCCGCCGATCTGGAGTCCTAGCCTCCTAGGTCAGTGAACCCGCGCGCCTCTGCTTTTCCCACCCTTTCCCTCTCTTTCTCTGTAACCCGCGCGCCTCTGGCGGCCTGGCCCTCTATTTATCCCCCCGCCAAAAAATTTCTGGCAGGTGGCCCGCGCGGAGCAAGCCACGCGACCGGCGGCTACTAGCCGCCGACTAATCGCGCCAAGTCGCCGGCGAGCCAGCGAGTCGCGCGACTCGCTCCCTCAGTCAAGTCGCCTGCGCGAGCCAGCCACACCGCGATGACTTGGCGATTAGTCGGCGACTAATCGGCGATTAGTCGGCGACTCAAAAACCTTGGCCCACATGAAATGAACCCAAGAACATCCTCTGCTAGCTAGCATCGCTGCATGCACGAAAAGGAAACAAGCCAATAATAGTGTAGCCGAACCATTTCCACAGTTTTAAAAAAGGTTCAGCAATGACAACTAACAGAGAACTATTTGTTTTTCTAGATCTCAGATATTGATGTGTACTCGTATTATAGTTCTTGAGAAAAAACTAAAACTGGAGTCTCTAGCATATTGCAGATATTTTCCTACTTATCCGAGCTCATTCAACCAACAAGTAAAACTGACAATATAGCAGCAAGTTCCATAGCAGATTGACTGCCATGCAACAGCAAGTTATATAGCAGATTGACTGTCATGGATGTGAGCAGCTTATTAGTTTACTCCCTCCATTCCAAAATAAGTGTCGTGGTTTTAGTTCAAATTAACATGTAATTTTATGAATTGATACTGAGTTGATTATTTGTTTCCAACCTTCATGTATCGGGCTACTGGCTATGTAGGCTAATTATTAATATAATTTCATTATGAATAACCAAGAAGTCTTCTCAAATCCCTTGAAGTCCAGCTCCGGTCTCTTCCTTGACCGGCTGCTTAGGCATTATGAATAACCAAGAAGTCTTCTCAAATCCCTAAAGTCAAGCTCTGGTCTCTTCCTTCACCGGCTGCTTAGGCTAAGTATTCATATGATTTCATAATGAATAACCAAGAAGACTTCTCCAATCCCTAAAGTCCAGCTCTGGTCTCTTCCTTGACCGGCTGCTCTAGATTTACCCATCCCTGCTCACTCACTCACCCCCACCCCCCTGGCCACCAGTTGGTGACTAATAAATTTGTGCACACTAACGCAGAAAGGTCGATTGCAAACATGAAATAAGCAGGCATTCACCAGAAACAAATGTCAATGCAAACTAACCTCTGCACCATGATCTCTCATTGTGTGCCTGCAACCATAACTTCCATCTTCATTACCTTGCCATACACGGACAGTCTGCAGAGTTTACAAACAAAAGAGTGAAGCCTATAATGATGAGTGGTGTGATGACTATGGTATTATCAGATTACTGGGTCAATAAATTGTCCTTTAATCATATTTATGTAAGGGGGCCCTAATCACCAGAATGAAAACTTGGTGACCGCAAAAGTTTTTCTAGAACTGATATTGATATAGCTAATATCACATTAATGATTTACTTTACTACTATGCAGTATCTGTAGGTGTACCTTATCTGCTGATCCGGTTATCAAAAGCTCATCACGGGGAACAAATTTCAAACTCGTAATCTGTGCATAGGAATAAGCTATATTAACATATGTAGATGTAAACTGATGGGGAGAGAGTCAGTGAGTTTGAGTTTGAGTTTGAGTTTGGCAATGGACCTTCTTTGAGTGATCAGTGAGAGTGCACAAGACTTGACCCGATGACCTATCGAAAAGAACAGCATTTGTATCGATACCCCCAGTAGCAATAATATCCTGGTGATAAATATAGAAATCAAATAGGTAAGTAAACAACCATCATTGCAGTGTCACTATTCAAGCATACAATTTACCACTTTTTAAAACTGAACTTGAAATAATCTGACCTTTGAATGATGAATATCGATAGATAAAATCCCTGGTTTGTTTGTCTTGTGAAGTGGATGACTGGAGATTTGAGTATATCTTTCAAGTGCATCAATTGGTGCTAAACTTGGAGGTACCTGACAAAAACACAGAAGTTAGTGTACCATTTCAACAAGACAAGACAAAAAACCAAGTGGGTAGAAACCACAATTATTTTTGGCATATAATCTTTATATGATATATGATCTAGAAGGCATGCAGTACGCAAGTTTAGAGAGGGACATATCAAGTTTCCTATGAACTAAAACAGGACAGGTTTGACAAACAACAAACTTCAGGTCCTTCTTTAATTGATTGTTAGGGAGAACCCGGAGAAGAGAAGCACACCTGCCGTTTCTTGCGCTGTGCTGAGAGCACAGAATTGCATTCTGTTAATTCATCGATCATGACAGGATTAATACCAGGACGTATCTTCTTCCCATCAGGACCCACTTCATCTTCCAAAGCTGTGTATCAAGGAAAGAGGATTAGAGCAAAACAGACAAAAAAGTTAGCTTTTGACATGTTAGAACGGTGAAAACCTCTTTTCCCATTTGTAGCAGCAGCTACAGGCGCAGGTCCTGCAGCTGAAATAGGAATCTGCCTTTCAGCTTGAGCCAAAAGTGTCCTAGACTCATCTCTTTCCTTCTTTAGTCTGGCGATAACACGGCAAGCAGCATCATGCTGGAAATGGGCAAAACAAGCTAGTAAAAACCAATGGGTACATGATGATCATGCTCATGAAAGAAGACTAAAAAATAAAGCGTTTCTAGAAATAATTTAAGGAACCTCCTATCCAAGTGATCCACAAAGACGTCCTAGCTATGGCTGTATAAAGCTCCGAAATCCTCTAAGCACATTCACAAACATCCATAAGGCTGAAATGTCAGAAACTTAACTACTCCCTCCGTTCCTAAATATAAGTACATCCGTATGTGGTCCATAGTGAAATCTCTACAAAGACTTAGGAACGGAGGGAGTAGCTGGCAACTGCGAGGTTTTATCAAGATCCTGATATCAAATGGCACTTGCACTTTTAAAGGAAGAATACTTTATTGTTGAATACAATAAAAAGGTGTATATAATTCAAGACACTATTTGGAAAGATTCAAAAACCTGGTATAACGCGTGACTGAGTTCTTGTCTTGCTGTATGTAGCTGCTGCTCCAAAGCAAAATTAGACAGCATGAGAGCATCCCACTCCTGCAACATCAGAGGAAAGAAGTCTTAATCTGCACTTGCAGCCCGATAAGAATTCCAAACTATTTAACAACAGAAGATCAAATGCTTCACCATAAAAAGAATATTACAGGAATATGCAGAGACTCAAATGCATTACCCATTACCAACAAGCTGGAAGTACAATAAAAGCAGAATACTTTTGTACAGTTTAGAATATCTCAAGATTATTACGGTTTTTCATGGCACTAAATACCCACATAAAAAAGGAAGTGAATTCAGTAGTCTTACATAAGGAAAACAAAATCATGAGTCGTCATAAAATGTCAAAGAGCAAAAGGGAAATTCTGTGAGCTGAATGTGTTCATATTCAATTACTACTCATTTCTTCCTATTTGAATTTAAACATAAGCACATTGTGAATCGTATCCAGTCTTTAGGCAAAAGAACTTAACTTGATTCTTAAAAGTTACAACAATGGCTCCAATACAAAGAACATGCTTAAGAATTATGATGACTACAAAATCAAATGTATAAACTGTAAAAGGAAGGAAGCAGGCACTTACATTCTGAAACATACCAAGGAGTCCAGGGACACTTGCAGCTTGCAGAGGTCTAGGCTTAGGAATCTGCAAAAAAATGATAGTTCTTCAAGTGACAGCTATACACAACATATGAGAGTACGGTAACTAGTTTATTTTAACAAGGTATGAATGTCAGCCTTAAAAAACAAGTAGGATGTCGATTTCTTTTGCCATTCTCTAAGCTAGAAGTTTCAGCGCCACAAGTAATGGTGCATGCATACATGTGGAGTCAAGTTTATCAATTGTGGTTTGGATATAATAGATTGTCACAAAGATCGACCCTATCTAAGAAACCAATATTTCAATCAACTGGTGGTTAATACATGATTACTGTTTTAATTTCAGTACACGCTCATGGCTAAAACCTATATGTAGGTAATGGACATTATGTGGAAATACTGGTGCCTGCTCAAATGCTATTACCCAGTTACTGCAAATGTCGACTTGAACCATGCAAAAGAACACAAAATCACTGCAAATCCTAAACCCTAATTTAATTTCCTTGTTCCATTATGTAAGTCTGATTAAGAACCTATCAGATATCTTTCTGAAGTAGCAACATCGTACTACGAAATAGGCCGATTCCTTCCCGGGGTTACTAATAACATATGTGGAGAATCTTCGACCCGAGAATCCTGAACATGATGGCTAACTAGTATGTCCTCCACAAGTAAGAGACTGTCACCCCATACATACTACTCCATGTAAGATGTAACGATAAATTGCCACATGGTGTCATTGTAAGTCAAGGATTACCAAACACCCAATCCAAAGCAGGCGACTACAAAGTGGGGCACTAAAGGGCATCAGCAAGGCTCATGACCAGACCCTGGTGTCTGAACAGGTTCTTCAACAATAAGATAAACACCGGAACCGCATTGAAGGAAAGAGAAACAGTTTGCAGGCCTCACCTTGTTGGTCTTCACCGTCACGAGGTCGTCCATGGCGAGCTCGTCCTTGGTGACCGGGCACTTCCCATGGTCCTGGGGAACCAAAACCAAACAGATTCAGCGCAAAGGGCCCAGGCGCATGGACGGGCGCATGACGCGAAACCTAGAGCGGGGGAAACGGTGGTGACCTCGATGTAGCGCTGGATGAGCCTCCGCTCGAAGAGCAGCCCCGACTTGGTCGACAAGACCGGTTCCTCCGGCACCTCGCCGGAGACTTGAGAGGAGAAGGCGCACCGGCAGGAGGAAGCGGCGGGTTAGTGCTTGGAAATAGGACAGGGAGCGGGGCGTAGAGCTAGGCTTCGGTGGTAGGGATGGGGCAGGAGACGAGAGCTTACTTGCGCAAATCATGGCGGCGGAGAGGACGGCGGTATCAGCGGGCGGCTGCACCTCCAGAGGGCGGGTTCTCCGGCGGCGGCAATGGTGGTGGCACCGACGAGGTGGGGGTTTGGGGGAGGGAGGGGGTGGATTTGCTCGAGGCACACTGGAAACTTTTTTTTTAGGACCGGAACTTTGCGAGTCTTTGCTAAAGTGGGCTGACCCGCAAATCTTGAACGGTCCAACAGCTCGGCCCATTCGGCCTATACATGAGATTGTTCGGCCAGTAAGGGCGTCTCCATTGTCTCTAAAAAAAAAGGTGTCTCCATTGCCTAAAAAAAAGTAAGGGCATCTCCAACACGGATCATTAAATCACCCTCCCAAATGTCTGTACTGGACGGTCCAGACATTTTTAGGCCTTCAACGCTATTCATCAAATGTTCATGAACTGATCCACACATTAGAAATCCCACAAACCGTCCTTAACTCGAGAGAGGAAACCTTTTTTTTAGGTGAACCTCGGGCTTTATTCAACGTTCAAGCCTCAAGGCAGTAGGTATACATGCAATATCCGAGGGAGGAGACCTCCTATTCAGCGCATTAAGCGCTAGTTGGTGAACCAGCGCATAGGGGACGTCGCCAGTAACCGCTCGCTCGACACACGATGTCCGTGTGGGTTCTGGCTTGTTCGCTGGATTTTCTCATTCATCTTTTGCTATGGCTAGTCTACTAGTAGGAGAAAACCGACTGTTTTTTCTATTAGTTTTAAGTAGTTGGTACAATCAAAAGATCATGAATTTGACAAATGTTCACAAATTTAGGGAAAAAACATGAAATTGAAAAGAATTCAAAAAATAAAAAAAAATCATGAATTTAAAAAAGGTTGAATTTTGAGGGGAAAAAACGAATCTGAAAAAAATGTGAATTTCAAAGATATTCATGAATTAGAAAAGAGAAAACGTAAAAAAAAATGGAAAAAACAGAAAAAGAATCGAATAAGAACCAAAAGGGAAAACACATAAAAGAAAAAGAAAAAACGAACGCAGAACATTCTAGTTCACAAAACCGAATGAAAGGGAGTTCAACGGTGCCTCCTACATGGGTCGATCAGTACGTAAACTACTCGCTATGGGGTGTGCGCGTTCGGTTGGGACAGATGGGTTCGACCCAAAGTTATGAAATGGTTTTATTGGTTTCGTCTGGAGATTTTGGTTTGCATAATTTGGATTGCGTTGGTAAGTTTGATTAGCTTGTACGGGCTAGGTCTCAAACCATTGCCAAGCCGGACAGATGGATCGGACCTTGTTTAGTCGCATGGTGTACATGAAAAAGAAACGGTATTGCTTTGCATACGACATTTCGCATCCGATCTGCGTAGGACACATTTTTCAAGTAGCGATTGGATCCACGGTGGTTAAGTAGCGTCGGAAGTATGGTAGTAACAAATTATTCACAAGGAAAAAGCATGGTAAAAATTCATCGGAAAAGTATTTGTTCAGTTGTCTGTCTGACCAAATGGCCTGCGCATTGCCACTGTAAAGGATGGGAGAATGCCAAGGATAAATAAAGAAAACAAAAACAGACTGGCGGAATGATGATTGGCACCACCGCAAGTCAATTTGTGCTGCAATGTCCAAAGCACCTTGCCTATTTGAAAATTACTCCCTCCTTCCATATTAAATGTCGTCCGTTCCATATTAATTGTCGTTGAAGTACAACTTCAGCAACAACTAATATTGAATGGAGTGAGTAAAAGATAACAGACGGCAAACATGTTGCAGAAGAAAATATGTATGGGGCGTGCTATGTCGGTTACTACCTTCAAGGCTAAATTGTTATCAGCAGTTTCTCTATTGTGCTTACCAAAATCTCAAAAGGCAATGCCGAATGCTGGATGCAAATCAAATTGAGCCCATGAGTACTTCTCGTCACAACAAAAGCGGTTTCATTTCTGGCAAAATCATGGTTATTTCCCCGGCTATCACAGTAGAATTGAAACAAAACTGAATTAAACCAGGGACCCGGTCTAGGGCAAGTAACAAGCACGTGACATATCAGAGACGCGCACTTGTTTCCTGTTGGTTCTACAACAATATTTCTTTCTTGTAGCCAGATAATCACCTGGTACCCCTCCCTTTGGGGTTGCCTTTACCTTTTCCTTTACCAAACCCTTTGGCGTTCCCTTTTCCGCCTCCGCCCCCTTTCCCTTTCCCTTTCCCCTCTGGTCTTCGGCTCTTCTGGGATCTACTGTCTTGGAATTTATCATCCCTTCCAGATCCATTAGGCCTCCTGTTTTTCTGGAACTTTCCGGGAAATTTACCGTCTTTTGCAGATTTCTCATTCCTGCGCAGATTTTGCATCGCCTTTTCCTGCCTGCCCTTCCGCATCTGTTGGGGATTTCTTATCTCCGATGGCACATCAGCATTTGGTATAGACGAACGCCCGCGACCGGCTGCAGGGTATCTTCTGTTTCCTCTTTGATAGCCAGCTGGAAAAGGTCATAGCATCAGGCCGTGTTACATATGACAGTAATGATATCCAAGTTACGGAATTAACAATATAAACAAGCCAAGCTAACACAACCGTAGCGAGAATATGACAAGAAAGAGATTTCAAGTGGATGCAAACATATAAGACATAAGCAACCAGTAAGCATATGGCGTCAAGGCTTATTCCGTTGCAGTGAAATCTGGTCAGCATTTTGTCACCAGAGTTGCTTTAACTATACTCAGGTTTTCACTACACCTCAAATAACGCACGTCCAAACATTTCATGACACGTATGGCGCATTGTGGCAATAGGGGGTAGATGACTGCCTCACCCATTAGCTACTCCCTCAGTTTCCAAATATAAGCCCTTTTAGAGATTTCAATACGGACTACATACGGATGTATATAGACATATTTTAGAGTGTAGATTCACTCAATTTGCTCCGTATGTAGTCTATATTGGAATCTCTAAAAGGTTTTATATTTAGGAACGGAAGGAGTACTTGATTGATTCATTCTATTCGTGATTCCCAATTCGCTACCTCACCCGAATCGGGTCCGCTAAGGGGGTATACATCTCTGATTCGTGAATCTAGATCTGTGTTAAGAGTGTGGTTTAGTGAATCTGGTAACTATGGTCTGACCTGGAGAGAGGGGATGAACATGGAAGAAGATGGGGAAAGGTGGAGAGATGAAAGGGAGAAGAAAAGGAACCAAACTAACATGCGGGGCTATCTTTATTTTGTCGGATGCAACTGAATGTTTTGTCTACCGTCAAGCTACTTCATTATATAATAGTCCATTGGACTTGCAACCCAAATGAACACAATTCAGGCAGCCCAAAATGTAATTTTTCAAGTTTGGCAAGCTAAGTGGAAAAGTACACGACTTACAAAGCTCGAGTGAAATTTGCTTCGAGTACAAATACAAAGAAAAACCAGATCAAGGATGAGAATCATCAATCTGTTAAATAAGATAAGCCTCCCTTGGGTGATATTAACTGACTGAATGCGTGAATGCACGCACAGCTTCAATGAATTCTTTTTGACAAAATAAAAAGGTGTTAGCATGCCAAACTGTAAAGCTGGGGACATGCTTACCATACATGTATTTTTCAGAAAACAATTGTGGACGAATAGGAAAGCTAAAACAAAATTCAACTGATTGAATGCTTATATAAAGCTTTATTGAAGATGATAGACCCAACAAGAACAAAAGTTAGCTAAAAACAGCTTTGCAGGAAATAAAATGACCAGATCGATGAACTATAATGGACTTCGTATAAAATTTACAGCAAAAAAAAAAAAGACAATCACATGTGATACAAGAGGACAAATAAAAGTTGGTTACCTGGTGCGGATGTGCCTCCTTCTGCACCATCTTTTCCACCAGAACTGATTGCTCTATGTGACTTCTGCTGCCATTTCTTATAGATATCCTTACTTGCCTTTAACTTTGCACTGCTTTCCGTTTTAATCTGATTACAATAACAGTAATCAGAAGTTTTAAAATTACGCCAACTGCTCGTCTAGACTCTAGAATAGGTAAGACATGTCTACAGAAATAATCTAGGTAGGTACACAATAGAGCACCATATTATAAAGTCTTCGTACACACCTCAAAAACACGGATACGTGTTTGTTATTGGCTGTTGCTGGCTAGCGGGTAATCTGCTGATCCTAACAGCTACACATACTTACTTTTGATTATTTTTTAAATAGTACATGTATTGGCGCTTTCCTAAAATGATGTATTTACGTCCATATCGGTGCAACTTAGGTACACCGTATATGCTAAGAAGATATGCAGTATTGCACATCTGAAATAGACCTTCTATGTCCAACACATGACTAATATATCAAAAATTCCTCAATATATTGTTTTGGTGTAAATGTTACACTTTGGGAAATGATATTCCTGTTATTATCAACTAAGCTGAAAGAAATATGTATTATGTCCAATGAATAATACCCTCTTGTTGGAGCCATGTATACCAATCATATACTCCCTCCGTTCCTAAATATAAGTCTTTTTAGAGATTCCAATATAGACTACATACGGAGCAAAATGAGTGAATCTACACTCTAAACTATGTCTACATACATCCGTATGTAGTTCATATTGGAGTCTCTACAAAGACTTATATTTAGGAACGGAGGGAGTAGTTCTATTTTTCATAGTACAAGGATGTACTAAAATTTCAAATCATATTCTTCAGCATTGAATAATACCCTCTTGTTGGAGATTTACATGTTTTACCATAATAATCCAATTCCAGATTGTTCACATTAGACCATTACAAAACCAATCCTGGCATCAGAACATATATTTTTGGAAGTGCAAATAATACTTCCAATAGTTTGTTCCAGAAAAATTTAACACGGACAAAGAGCACCGAACTTCCAAGATATTAACAACTGGACGGGCACATATTTTAAGCTGTCAAACTACAACGGAAAAGGATTAGCTGCTCACATCTAAATTATGAAATCAAATTAGCGATCACAGTTTATATACATCTAGCACAGTAGCACTGTAAACATGGTATAGGAAGAAACTGTATGCACAAGATGCACCTTTCCTGTAGATGTGACACGATCCCCATTATTCAACTTGACAAACTTGTTCTGCAATAATAAAATAAGGATTAGCATGACCAAACGTGAATTTGCATATTGCAGATCGATATGTTGCTAGGAAAAGTTATACCTTCATCCAGTGATATCGAGTTTTCTGGGCTTGCATTCCAGAAGTTTCATCATCGACTAAATCAAGGACAGCAGCATCCAATCTGCACACATCATTAAGCTTTATTCAAAGTGGCATGGTGTTGAAACTGCAGACCTATTTCATGAATAATGAGAGCGAATTTGGATACGCTAAATTAATTTGCAATGGAAGCTTTATTCAAAGTGGCATGGTGTTGAAACTGCAGACCTATTTCATGAATAATGAGAGCAAATTTGGATACGACAAATTATTTTGCAATGGAAGCATGGGCCAAAATTTCTTAGAACTGAACGGCAGACCCTACTCAGTGTCAGATTTTTAAATAACCGTTAGTTCTGTTGTACTTTCGGCTGAATCATGACCACACTATTAATGCTGGAGAGCGGGCAAGAATAATACGAAAAACGCAAGTGTTAATGGACATTCAACAAAAAGTAAGCACATTCAACATGATGATACAACTTGTAGTTAAAATCAGGGACAATATAACCTGTGGCAAACCGCCGATTATCTGTCCTGCTGGCTAAACCGGTAAGTTCCATATGCACAGGATGATGTGATGTGATCTCAAGCTAATTTAATGAAATCTTGATGTTTATGATTATAGAAGACAAAAAGGTAAAGAAGAATAGCAAACAGAAACTGACTGGGAACTGAAAACCAGGTTTTCTCACCACTTCTCCCTACACTAGTACATCTCCCAGTATTAGATATACTGATCATTTCCTATGGCTATTGATAGTGGCTCACTTCCACATCAAACAAAGAGTCAATTGTATATCAGGAAACATGCACAGCATACCTATCTTGAACAAATCCTTCATTTCCCTTTACTGACAACCCAGCTTCTGAATGCTGAAGGGGGAAAGGAATAATGAAATCGAAATTATGCAGAAATGCTAGTGCGGTAAAAATTGAGAAGGATATTTCTCTTTAAGCTGCATACTTGGTTTTGAGGCACTGAACTTATGTAGTGATCCTCATCTCTAAAGCTCTGTGACTTCCGCTTCTTACCACAAACTTCTGAAATCGATAGATAACGAAAATATTATAATCACCATAACAAGAGGGGATGAACTTTCTCTAGGAATACTGTTACAGAGCTCAAGATGCACTTTGACGCTGAAACAGCAATGACAGGTATTAATCTCACTACACTACACCTCACAGGAAGGAAAAGAAATGTAATAGACCTTTTTTCTCCCAATTAGAAATGTTTTCTGACTCTTCTTCCTGCATAAAATATAGCCATAAATCACTGCACAAAGCATAAGAACAAAGTACCATATTCAGTGTGGCACTCGCAGAAGAACGAATAAAGGTAGGCTTATTAACATCAGAGTGTTAATGTTGTCCATTAATCTTAATCTATAACTTCCTAAGGGATAAGTGGAAACTGTTCATAAAACACACAGAATAGGCCATATACACAGAACCGGTGCGTAGTGGATACCAGAACAAGTACTGGTCACAGTCGAAACTATCAACCTATAAAAACAATTATGGAGCAAACAAACGAATTCACTTCAAATGGATCTGGCATGATTGATGCATCCGTTGTGTGTTTCATCTAAATGAAATTTCAGCATACATGAATAAATATTGTTCCATCGCTGCATGAAGTTGAATTGCTAAATTACCGAGGCCAAATTATTCAGAGCATTCAATAGAAGTAAATATTGCAGATCAAGCGACTAAAGAAAATCACAACCAAGACCATCATCTGCAATTTCAGAACACGGAACATGAATGTGCTGCAGTTTTAAACAAATCAAAGACACGTAACAAGTGCTTATGAGGCCATTTTTGAGTCACAAAGATAACAGTCACGAAAAGGTATTGACCTTCGAGGCCAGTGCAATATATTATTGCTAATCAGCTATGCAAGAAAAGAATTCTCCACTTTAGTTTGTTCCAGGCATCTTTGTTGGAACAACCAATCTTTTTAAGGTTAATTTTCCATACAGATGATAAGGCACACCAAAGTAGTATAATGGTTAGGCTAATACTACACCTTAACCCAGTAAACATTGTCATATGTAGCATTTCAAGGTACATTAAGTGTATCAAGTGATTAAGTTATGTCAGCACTATATAACTATGTGGTGGTTTGCAACTTGCTATGCTTAAATGAGAAGTTGAGAACAAACAAAGGTATGACTTCAGAGTAATAATTACCTTTGTTGCCAGATCACCAGAATTCTGTTCATGCACCAAATTTATGATCCCCTCATGGACTTCTCTTTTCTTCTTCATCACATCTAGCCATTGATTGCTACCCTACAAGGAAGAAAAGATGGTCGTGTTAGTTTTAAAAAGATACGGTGATATGCAAATATATGTACGGTTTGCCTGAACCACATCTGGAATGCCTAAAAATCATATGAAAAGTTGGTTCCAGCATTAGTCAAGTAATCAGATCAGAGTTATTAGTATACTAAGTTACTAACTGCATGTTGTTTGGTAATACGCCAATTTGGCCACTATTAGTGAGTAAAAGGATTCATGTCACTTTACAGTCCCAAATAATTCAATTAGGAATCGACATATAGAGATTTAATCTCATTTCTTAAATTTGTTCTCCTCTTATATGCCCCCCCACCCCACCCCCACCCACCCAAATAAAAAAAATGTTCTGATTGATGAGGCAGTCCCTGCCGCAGCTGACTTAGGCACACTATGTGTTGTTTTTGAAACACTCTCAGCACCTAGCAGCGGCGCTGGATGTCGAACGGTCGACTCTTCTGCAAATGCTGCTGTTGTAGAGGGCATCAAATTTCAGATGGAGATGTGGTTCTCTAAATGTGAGGTGTGGGCTTGTCGGCGTGCGGCGAATACTGTAGGATATGAACGATGAAGATGTGGTTCTCTAAATGAGAGGTGTGGGCTTGTCGGCGTGCGGCGAATACTGTAGCGCATGAACTGGCTAAAATCGGAAGCCCGTGCGAGGCTGATAGTTCCCTGTGTTGGGAATATGATGTTCCAGCCAAAGTGGTTGTTCATGTAATGGGCGATTTGCCCAACTGTTAAGTAATTAAAGCTATTGCTTTCCCTACCTGTTTATGCAATGTAGAACCAGTAAGAAACTCTGCCACAAAGGGCATGTGCCATTAGAAGCTCCATTTTCCATGCTCTTACAAGTTAGCTTAAGCAGTAATCAAGTATTCAGATCAGAGCTACTAGTATACTAGCTGCATGTCGCAGACGTAGGAGAATAACTTAATATGATGCTGAAATTTCACAGAACTAAGAAAATAAGATGCAGCAATGCATTACTTTAGAACTTCTTGATCTAGCAGCTTCACCTTCAGCCTCTAGAATAGTCTGCTTTGGCCTGACAAGCATTAAGAATGAAAAAGGACCATTAGATGGCACAAAGCGAGCAAATACAAGCGAAACAAAGAATTGCTAGACGAAGAACCTACCGAAATGATTTCAGCCGCTCCGAGAACGCAATAGCTGAAATTTCATCTGGTCTAAGAACATCTCTGAAAATTGAATGAAGACCTTCACGAGGCAAATCTTTTGCCCTTCTGACAGATTCCTTTGAAGGCATAGCGCGGGTCTTCAGATACAAGCGGAAAGCATTAGCGCAGGGCTTTTCCAATGCAATCAGATCTGTGCATCCACTGATGACTTCTTTTACTCCATCAGAGCAAAGATCAAGTATTGTCTGAGGAAAACGGCCATATATCGTTTCCCCATCAGCAAGAGATTGGTTGATTTTTAAATTCATTCCATCCATGTCTTTCAGCAGTTCCTCCTCCGTTGGAGCAGGTCTAAGAGGTTTTGAAAGAAAGAGATGTAGGTCCAGTAAAAATGGCATGTCCTCTGAAGTGACAAATGTAAATGCTGTACCAGTTCTACCTTGCCGAGCTACTCGGCCAACTCTATGAACAAATAACTTCGGTTTAGCAGGAAAGTCCCAGTTCACTACATTGTCAAGCAATGGAATATCCAGACCCCTTGCAGCAACATCTGTCACTATAAGTAGCATGGTCTTCCTTGCCCTGAATCTTGAAATGTGAATAGTGCGGGCTTCTTGATCCATGGCACCATAGGAAAGGGAAGCTTCTAAGCCCTCTTTTCGGAAAAGAATATTCAAGAACTCTACATGATACTTCGTTGAAACAAATATCATTGTCTGCTCCTCAGAGCTGATACGCTCCCGGACCAAATACAGCAAAGCAGCTAGTTTCTCTTCCTGACGCAGTGTGAAAAAGGCAAGCTTCAGATCAGGGCTGATCTTTTTGTCCAAATCAAGTCTTATGACTTGAGGATCACGTAAGCCAGCTTTTGCGAATTCTGCGAGGGCTTTCGGCATAGTAGCACTGAAGAGCAATGTTTGCCTTGTATCACTCAACTTGTGTAGAATTTTGTGTAACTGCTCAGCGAACCCCAAGCTAAAGAGGGAATCCGCTTCATCAAATACAACATATTCTACTGATCGCAGTGACAAGTCATCAACCATTGACAAGATGTGCACAAACCTACCAGGTGTTGCAATTATGATATCGGGATTATCAGCCAATACTTCAAACTGACTCTCCATACTACCTCCACCAACAATTAGGCCAGTTTTTAGATCTGCAGAAAAGACAAAATTACATAGTTCATCAACACTTGTAGCTTTTGTTTTGTAGCTGCATAGGAGTACCATAGTGCTTTCCAAACTAATTCTACACCCCTAGTAAAACTGTGTACAAAAAGTAGTAGTTCTGAAATAATTGTTCACTATCCAAGTCACTTGCATTTCCCAAAAAAATTCTATGATGTATATTATTTACTATATTTTGTGAACTTCTAATAGGGGGTGTAGAATAACCTATTCCAAACTATTATGAGGATTCAATCACCACTAACAATTTACTCAAACACCATGTTTCATACCACTTCATATCTCAAATTGGCTATAGTGACATAATGCATGACAAGTACAAGATCAGTTGTAATAAATTTTACACACATGGAACTCTTGGGCAGAATAATAACCAGTGATACTGAAATACTTATGCTATCCATAACACTAAGCATATTTATCACATCCATACATGAAGCAAAGTGACATAGACTGTTCTAAGTACCGATGATATCATACAACATCAAGGTCTCAAATTGCCACTACAGTAGAAAGGAGAAACCAGGATCCTGAGATGGCCTGTCACACGAATCACAGTTCAAACCGCGTAAAGTATGGCATGGTTATGAGAACGGTACGCACCAGAGAACTTGCCGAGCTGGTGGGTGAACTTGAGCGTCTGCGTGGCGAGGTCGCGGGTGGGGGAGAGGATGAGAGCGCGGATGCCGGCGCCGGGGTCGCGGTGGCGGAGGCGCTGGAGCATGGGCACCAGGAAGGCGGCGGTCTTCCCGGACCCCGTGCGGGCCATGGCGGCGACGTCGAGCCCCGCGAGGATGAGCGGCATCGCCTTGCGCTGGATGGGCGTGGGCACGCGGTACCCCTTGTGGCGCACCCCGCGGTAGACCTCCTCGCACAGCCCCATCGACTCGAACCCGCCCGACTTGGGCTTCTTGTTATGCGCCGCCTGCGCCGCCTTCTTCTTCCCCGCCGCCTTCGACTTCATCTGCGGCCGCCGCCACGGCTTGCGGTCCGCCGTGGAGGCGGCGGCGTCGGCGGAGGCGCTGGACTTGCCGCTGGGCGCCATGGGTGAGAGGCGGGGGGCGGCGGAGGGGAGACGAGGGATGGTTTGGATTCAGGGCTTTAGGTCTCAGCCGCGGCGGCGAGATGGCGTGCGGCCTGCGGAGGAGAGGAGGTGCTGGTGACTTTGTGGACCGGGCTGGACTTATCTGGCCCGAAAGGACCATCACGAATTGAAATTTTGATCATGGACCGGCCCATATTGTCCCAATGGGTTTCACTCTCCATCTGGCTCGGTTGGCCACGAGACTAAGGTTTTTTTTGTACCCTCTTACCTCTTAGCTGGCGAACATTCGCTGGAAGGGGTGTGGCATTTCGAATGATTTGACTGGCAGTTTTAGTTGTGAGGAAATGATAACTTTTTAGAACAACATGACAGTTTCTTCAGAAGAAGGCATTTTGTTTAAAACTACCACCGTTTGATCTCGTGAAGCAACTAAAAGTCTAAAACTGCTAGAAAAAAGTGTTTGCTTGCCATCCCCCTCCCAGCTGACGTTCGCCAGATAACATTACCAGGGTTTTTTAGCGCAATAAGGGGGGGACGTCAGTTGTGCTGCTGTGGAGGAATACCGAGCGAATGTTTCATTCCCCTATCAAACAAGCGAACGTGCAACATTCGTTCCCTTGGACGTTTCTTCAACGCGACCCCCAAACTAGCCCAAATTATTGGAAGCGCGGGGAAAAACAGGCTAGGCCCAATTAGCTGATTTTCCGTAAAAAAAATGTCATAAACAACAAAATACAATAAATTCTTATATAGGAAAAGGCAGATAAAAATAAATTTACAATTGCCATGATATATTGTACTTTATAAAATTGTCATGCCATACTTTATAAAACCGACATCCTCTAATTTATAATTCTAAAAAAATTTGACATGCTCTAATATTTATAAACAACCAGGGAATGGTCTGATTACAACCAGGGATCGTCGGTTTGCCTCCCACCACCTCCTTCGACTCCCAAAAAAGTGCCTGGTTTTCCCATAATCGCACGATGGCGAGTTGAAAAAAGTACTGAGATAACCATGCACACACGCCTCTCGCTTGACCCCCAGTCGCCCTCTCTCCTCCTTCGAAACCCTAGAGTACAGGCGAGTTGCGGCGACATGTGCCTGCGGCGGTTCAAATGAGGGCCTCAAGCACTAATCCGTGACCGAGGGCCCTTAGAGGAGGCAATGCACCAAGGAGGAGGAGGAGGGTGCAGTCGTGGCTACACGCAGCAGGGCTACCTGATGCTGACGATGACTTCGTCGTGTCCCGCCACCGAGGTTTCCTTCGAGGTTTTCCCCTCCTCTTCTCTTCCTCCAATCTTCATCATCCAACAAAGGAACTAACGACACTCGCGACCCCCTTCATCGCTGGCTGCCACGAGGTTGTTGTTTCAATCTCGGGCCCTCTTGATCGCGAGCGGCGACGGGAAGAGAACTTGGACGCAGTACTACCATGAACGTCATCATCGCATCATCGACGACACAGGTTCACCTCCCGATGGATCCTTTTCTCTTGTCGCTCGTTTCGCGAACAGATGGATCTATGTAGCTCTTGGCTGCTCTCATTTTTTGAGACATCTATGATCTTATTGGGTGGCTCTGTGAAGGTGTTGGCAAGTTGTGCTTGTTGTAGGTTCTAAGCCCGACACCGTCGAAGGGTAGGATAATCACCATCGACAGCAAGCCTATCAAGCTCTGGATTGAAACATGGTCTTTTCTGTTCTCTGGTCTACTATACCAATTAGCACCAGCTACATGAAAATATGAATTTTGAGTTATGCAAGGTTTGCCATGACATATCCCCGCAAAAAAAAAAAAAGGTTTGCCATGACATAAACCGTAGCATGGCATTCAGTTGTAAGCAAATAATCCTCTTCTATGGCAGTTACATTACAGCCAGCAGCCCAGTACGATATGCTTTCAGAAGATAACTAGTTCCCAGTACGGCTTCTGTTGTACACACGCACATGTTACTCCATATCCCTGTGTTTGTTGTCTAATGCGTTGTACATTTCTGTTTTCCCCAAAAGGTTATAGCTTAATCATACTAATTATCTAGCCATTACTTGATGTGATTTTTCCAAGTGCTACATGTAGGAGGAGGGGAGTGGCTGCAATCTTGCATAACCATATATTAAGGAATAAATTGGTTCTCTAGATTTTCCACAACGCATACTAAGGAAAAAATTGGTTTCTCTAAAAATCTTTCGGTAGTGTTCACATGGCAAATTCTAGGTTACCCAAAAGGTTGTATGTGTAATAAGGCTGAAATTTGCCATGGCAATCTCAGATGGAGCCAAGAATATTATACAAAAGAGGCAGATGAAAGAAATAAAACATTGGAGGGGGGCAAACATATAACTCTAGACCCATTTAAGCTAAGAATCTAGGGATGTATTCAGAAAAAGAATTAGCATAGGGGGCGCATGGCCCCCGCCTACCAACCCCTGGCTCCGTCACTAATGACAACAAATCTTATAGTATACCAAAAAGTATTTACCATGGTATGATCAATAAACACCACAGCTTCGCGTTTCAGCTCCGCAAACTATGTCGTATCGCACAACCATCTTTGACATCTCAACTTGCACCCCTCTGAAACAAGACTCCTACACACGTATAATTGCACGGCAAGCTAACCGATTACCTAAACTACATGCAAAACTCAAACTAAACTTGCAGATACAAAATGCAAGGATAAGTGCTAACACGGAAGGTCTGTCTATACTAAAAAAAATCAAGACCTAGGGGCAATATTTTTACAAGGTCTAACTTACGGATGAGATCCTCTAGTATGTGAATTTTGAGATCCTCAACTAACCACCCACCAATCCCCTCTGAATTTCTCAGTGGGACTCGGTGATAACCATGTCATTCTATAATCATCAACCCGGAAGTGTAGCATTGCTCTGTCTATGCTATACATTTGACTGCTTTCAACATTTTGAATGGCCACTATCTATATGCCTATATTTGAGGGTATTAAAGCATTTGATACCACAGAACACACTCTTGCAGTGATCACCGCAGCCATAGGCACACTAACAGCTCTATTTGCTACTGGCCATAGTTGCTACCAGTTCCACCACTGGATACCGCAGCCATAGGCACACTATCAGCTCTATTTGCTACTGGCCATAGTTGCTACTAGTTCCACCAGTGGATAGGGACGATAACTGCTATATCTGCGGTCTCATAACGGGATGACCCGCCACTTCATGAATAATTCCATGTCGTCGGCATCCTTGTGGATTGCAGAGGGGGCGCGTTCCGCACGTTCACGTCAAGCGGCAACATCCGGTACTCGATGTCGAGGTCCTTCAAGACTCTGATCATCTCTTGGAGCACGAGTTCCCTCCTCACGAACCTCATCCCCATGTCCTGGAAGTTGAGTGTGTGCCGAAGCCATATGGACACTTTTAGCTTGTTGGTGTCATCTACATCTCGGAGGACAACCATCGCACCGGGGTACCAATGTTCCTTCTTACTGTCGATGTAACTGGATCATAATAAGAAAAGAGAACTATCAATACAATCCGATGCGGTAAGACCAGCAACATCAAATGGCACTACAAACTACAAATGGGTTATGATTACGCCAATTTGTGAACATATATGAAACTGAGATGACAGAAGAACTGGTACGCACCGTAATATTCTTTCCTTCATGAGCGCCAGTTTTTCCATTGGCGTGGCGACATGAATAGAGAAGTCAACTCCTTCTCCCATATCAGGACTCCTATAGAAATTGAAAATCGGTTTGGTGGCCAGCACACTGTTTGGGTAATAGATCTTCAGGTTATCATAACGAAGAAAGACTGTTGTCATGATATTCATTTCCTCCACAACGACCTGAAATTCAAGTGCTTAAACGTCAGTCGACGAATGCAAGGTAATTTCCAATTAAATAAATAAGTAGCACCTGTCGAGAATATATTCATTACCTGAACCTCTTCAATTTCACAGCGGTCACCGACATTGAAAGGATGCATCACGAATAAGAAGATAATTGCCTCGAAGATCGTCTTCAAGGTATTCCCGAATACAAATACTGCCACGAGAAGCTGTGAACTGAGGAAGACAAAGAAATGTGTCGTTGCCATGCCGAGAATAAGAAGCCAGAGCGCAGACACTATGAGGCCAACAACAACATTGGCCATCTGGTTGAGCTTGTTAACTGCTGTTTTTGTATCATTAAGTGTTAGGGCAAGAGCTTTGCGCTCTCTAAATGCATTCACCTACAGAACGAAGTTCCATGTGATAATGTTAGAGAAAGCATCATGAAGGTAGATGCAACTTAGATAGTAGGGTATATAATAAGATCATGACCACCCAGTTCTTGAGAGACTTCTTGCCGACCCTACAGTGCTCCTGTGCTCCTTCAAAAAGATGCATAGCTTTGATGGCTTCCTCCTGCTTCATGAAGCGCATCAAGTCTGCCAAGTATATGTGCCTGCATTATTTGTACATTTACGATCAAGAATCGGAATCGGTAAATTGCCACTATTCTTATAAGAGGAAATTGCAAAAATACACCACTTCGGGGGCCGAGGTAACACAAAACCTCAACTTTAGGGGGTTTTAACAAAAAGAACTGGAACTCTAGGACTAACCGGTAACAAAAACCATAAATCTACCGGTTGAATGCAGATATGGCAACTGAGCCCCACAAGCCATAGACACAATGTAGTGGAGAGCTAATTTTTAGCCTGCGCTCACACTGGAGCTCGGCTTGAACTGAGCCGACTAGAAAGGAGCCAGGACGAGCACACCTAAAAATGGACTTGCATACATGTTTTGTCTTAAAAAAGCTATTCAAATTTAAAAATGGCTTGGCTAAATTAGCTAAAAAAATTCCAGATTGATCATTTAAGATTGGTTGATTACTGTAATGTTTTCGGACTTGTATGAAATTTTTAAATATTTGAAGAAAAATTGGCCGAATCTTACAAAATTTGTCCAAATTTTAAAATGATGGGAGAAATTGGCTGAAAATTTCCTCAGATTAATCATTCAGATGTTTTGAATTAATGTAATTTTTTCATATTGTTTTGAAAACTTTGAATATTTTAAGAGAATTTGACCAAATCTTACAAAAACTGTCCAAATTTTAAAATTGCTAGGCTAAATTTGCTAAAATTTCTGAGATTGTTCATTTAAGATGTTTTGAATTTACTATAATTTTTTCATTTTTCTAAAAAAACTCTGGCCACATCTATAGAAAAAGTGTCCAATTTTTGAAAAAAAATCACCCATTTTAAGATTTTAAGTTTTTATTTTATTTCATAAGTTAGCTGAGGTCGACTCGGCTTAAGCCAATCTCTCAAGCCAATCCATGGCTATAGTCAATTAACATGGGACACACATGTCATAATTCCTCTTAACAGACTGATCAAAGCAATTTTTGTGTTACCGATTAGTCTTAGAGTTGTGGTTTTTTTATTAAAATCCCCTATGACTACAACATTTGAAATACTGAAGCGAGGGCTGAGGGTATTTTGGTTACGTATTCTTGTAAAGTTGTGTCATATGTCCTTCCACTTATGTAATTGACAGTGAACACGGCAGCGCACTATAAGTCTAACATTAGCATGCTATTGTATTTATGAAACAGTCTCGCTAAATCTTAGTTAATTGAGACTTCATTATGGAGAACTAAGTTTCAGTCGATTGAGACCTAGCCACACCCAGTAACTAAAGAAGAAATAATTATACTAGTATAGGTGTACCTCTTGAGCTCAAAATTCCTACACTACAGGCAAACTGCAGTTCTCCAATTGATCTGATCTAGAGTGTAGACAATAGGAATGAATATAAAATGATGTAACTTGCAAAGAGCTTGTAAAAGATAAGGATGCCAACAAAGAAATGCTCACTTGGACCCAGGCTTGGCTACGTTATGAAAGATCTGCTTGGCGGCCAGTTGGGCCTCATCTTCACTGCGAATCTGTGTCACTGACTCACCCCCTTCCCCTGTTGTTGCCTGCTGAATCTGCTCGTCCATTGTGGCGAGCGTCTCAAAACGAACGATCTTCATCAGCCTCTTCATGTTCCATGCGGAGACGTTCCTCTGATTCAGCCTGTGGAGCTTGTCAATGGTGATCCCTTCATCAGCCTCACGCCGCTTCTTCTCCTTGGACAGCGGATTGATTCCAGCTCCCCTGGAGATCAACCCCGAGACCCGGGCGCCTATTTGCCCCGACAGGTTCTTGGTTGGCAACGCAGGGTGTAGCTCTTTCGGAATGTCCGCGCCGGCGAGCTGGAGCTCGCGCACCTCGGCGATCACGTAGTCCTCGTCAACCAGCTGCGGCCCGGAGAGCGTGTCGATGACGTACTGGTTGAACAGCGCCTCCTGGATCCGATCGAAGTATGTGGAGACATGGAAGGACGAGGCCAGCACCTTGAGGAGGAGCGTCTTGACGAGGCGGACGAGCGTGGCGGCGAGGAGGCAGAGCAGCACCTTGGTCACGTACGGCAGCACCGCCGTGTTGATGCCCTCGTCGAACAGGAAGTGCCAGGAGGCGAGCACCATGCCGAGCCAGAGCGCGTTCTGCGCGGCGCCGCGCACGCCGTACACGAAGTAGAGCACGCGCTTGCGCAGCACGAAGTTGCGCTCCACGCAGAACACCGCGACCCGAATGGCCCAGCCGGAGACGAGGCGGCCGCAGATGAGCACGAAGACGAGGAGCTCCCACTTCCAGAGGTGCAGCTCCCAGAGCCTCTTCCGTGACAGGGGCCTTATTGCGAGGCTGCACGCCAGTGCACCGATGATGAGCACCAGGCTCACCCACTGCAGTATGGTGAGAGCGTCCAGCTTCCCGCGGTTGAAGTCGTCGGGGATGTCGGCGTCGATGAACGGGTCGTCCTCCTCCTCCTCTATGGGGCCCGACTTGCGCCACTGGCCGGATTTGCCGGTCACACGCCCAGAAAACTGGCCGGACTTGGGAGGGCGCAAGGCAGCCGACTTCTTGCGCTCCTCGTCGATGGCCGCGGGTGACTGCGGCGGCGGGTCCATGAGCCGGGAGCGCGTCTTGGCTCGCAGTAATGGTCTCGGCCCCGCTGGAGTGGAAGTGGAGGTGTTCCGTGTTCCGTCATCACCGGCGGGCCTACGGGCGCCGCCGGTATCGGAATCGGAGTCGGATGAAGAGGACGAGGACCTCTGGCGGTCCTTGAAGGAGACACGCGGCGCCTCCCGATCTCGGGAGTTGGATGAGAACGGGTGTGAGTGTGACGACCTCCCGATGTCGTCCATCTCCATGTCGAGGTCGAGCAACAGCTCGGCCCCGGCCGCCTTCTGCTTCCGGAGGAAGTTCCCGATGAGGCGCGTGGGCGGATCCTCGCCGACCTCCACCGCCTTCTTCTTGGGCGAGATCGAAGGGGACGATGCCTGGGGCTGCGGTGACGCCGGCCGATTCTTGAAGCTGAAGTCGTCGACGCGGCGCGCGGGGCCGCCCTCGTTCCTCCAGAAGTCGAAGCTCGCGTCGGCCCACCCCTGGGACGGCGAGCTGGCGGCGGTGGACAACGTCCTGCTGGCTGTCGGCTTCCCCGCCGCTCCGACGACGCCCGCGCCGGGACCGTTGCCGTTCCCATCGATGTTGAGAACCACATCCCGCCGCTGACCGAGGTCGGACAGCATGAGCTGCTCTTCCGACCGCGTCCGCGACAGCGGCTTGGCTGACCTCAGGATGCTCTTCCGTTGCAGCTGGTCCATCGCCGCCGGCCAACAGACACACACACACGCGCGAGTTTTCGCGGAATAATTGCTTGGGTGATTCAAGAGAGGAGGAGTTGCGTTGCAAGGTTACGACCCCGGGGTGTGGTATTAACGAGCGATGGAGATCGACGTGGAGCAGCACAAAGCTGACAACACCGCGCGCATGCCGAGCACCGGTACTAGAGCATATATGTGTGGTTGGGATTTGGACACGAGCGAAGGGTAGAGCTATTTGGCAATTGCTTTTGAACTCAGGTTTTATGCAATTTGTGTGCAAATCATATCTACCATATATATGTTTGATTTGTGTATTGTAAAACAAATGTAATCTATGGACAGGGATTTTTGAAACATGGTTCCATGCGCACCCGTTAGAACAGTAAAGTCGAAAAAAAATACTAGGGAAAAACATATGTTTTCTTTGTAACGTATCGGTATACTCTCGTCGCAAAGTCATTTTGAGCGGTAATGGTACGTGCTGGTACATCACCAGCGACCAAGTTTGTTGAGATTCATGCTGCATGAGCCCATCAACAATGTATATGTTTGTATTTGCATGTGAAACTTTCATGTATTTCTAACTTAAATCACTTCATGGTCTCACCACGTGTCAGTTAAAATAGGCATGCATGCATAACGATCTCTCTCATTCACGGCAGAAGTACGATAAGGCCTTGTATAATGCTAGGTGCTTAGAAAAATAAACCCGATTTTTATAAAGCACCAGTGCCTATTTCTATAAGAGAGACGCCTAATTAAGCGTCTATCCAGTACAAATAAGCACCGGTGAAGGAAATCCTGGTTTAGGCTGGTCATAGTGGGGAGTAACTTATACTAGTGTCATGCATATGACACTAGTCTAAGTTACTACCTTCATATTGCAAAGTAACATAGTAGTAGTGTCATAGATGGCTTCATTTATTAGCTTGTAGACTCATTTTGTCTTGAAAAACGCTATGTTACAGTAACATATTATGTTACCACTTCTCATTAACTACTTGTCACATAAGCAAAATTTTCTTGGAGTGCCCTATGTTACTAGCTAAGTTACTCCCACTATGACTAGCCTTATTTCTCTTAGCACCTCCCCTAAGCACCTTGCATTGTACAAGGCCTAATAGGACACATGCATGCAATATCATTATCTCTCCTCCCTTTTTAAAAGTACATCCATTTTATTTTCTCTTTGATAATTTCAATCACTCACATCTTTTAAACTATAATTTCATTTTTGAAACTTTTTATATATTTAAAATCCTCGCGACGAGACCTTTAGAACAAGATCATTCATTTCAATTTCAGTGCGAACTTGTTTTTCTTCAAATATGTGAATTTGATTTACATTTAAGCTGCTTATTCCAGCATGCGAAATATGTTGTTTTAAATGAGTGACATCATTCTTTTTTAACATGATTGAAATTATTTGTTTGAATTGAGTTTTCGAAACGGGTGAAATATGTTGATTTAAATGAGTGAAATCATTATTTTTGAAAAAATTGAAATTATTTGTTTGAATTTAGTGAACTGAGTGGAATCTATTTTTTGAAACGAGTGAAACATGTTATTTTAAATGAGTGAAATCATTATTTTGAAAATGACTGAAATTATTTCTTTGCATTTAGTGAAACGAGTGGAATCTATTTATTTGAAACGAGTGAAATATGTTGTTTTAAACGAGTGAAATCATTGTTTTTTAAAATGATTGAAATTATTTGTTTGAATTGAGTGAAGTGTAATATGTTTTCTGAAACGAGTGAAATATGTTGTTTTAATCGAGTGAAAATTCTTTTTGAAAATGATTGAAATTATTTGTTTGAATTTAGTGAAATGAATAGAATCTGTTTTTTGATGAGAGTGAAATGTGTTGTTTTAAAAGAGTGAAATTGTTATTTTTTTAAATGAATGAAATTATTTGTTTGAATTGAGTGAAGCGAGGGGAATGTCTTTTTTGAAACGAGTGAAATATATTGTTTTAAACGAGAGAATTCATTATTTTTGAAAATGATTGAAATTATTTATTTGAATTGAGTGAAACGAGTGGAATCTGTTTTTTGAAATGAGTGTTTTTTTTGTTTAAATGAGTGAAATCATTCTTTTTGAAAATGATTGAAATTTATTTGTTTGAAATGACTGGAATATGATTTTGAAATGTGTGAATAAACGAGTAAGATTATTTTTTAAGAAATGAGTAAAACATGTTTTTTAGAAATGGGTGAAATATGGTTCATGAATTTTAATCTCATTTAAAATATATTTAAATTTGATCTTGCTTTGACGATCTCGTCGTCAGGAATTCAAATATGTAAAATGATTTTAAAATAGAGCTTTTATTGAAAAGTTATCAATGAATAATTCAGAACCAAATTTTCATATTTTTACCAATCGATTGCGTTTTTTGGTTTTGCTCTGCTGTTGGAGCTGTTTTTTGCCCTAAAAAAATCCAAAAATTCAGGTTTTTACCAATTAATTGCGTTTCTGTGTCTGCTGTTGCAGATGACCTAGCTCACGGATGAAAGCCCAATTAGTATATCTGCAAGAGTAAAGAGAGCAGCGATTTGGTGCCCAGGCTCATCTGCACCCGCGATGAAGAAAATTCAAAACAAATACTATAAAAATTCAAAAAATTCCCATTTTTTTGCATGATAGATAATTTGGTGCGTGAGGTGCGCTCCAAATTTCAGATCATTTGGACATCTGGGTAGCACTCAGCAAAAAAGATAAATTTGGGGTATGTAAAAAAGTTTACTGTTCATGTATTGTTCTGATCTAATTTGTCTTTTTTTTTCTGAGAGCTACTCATATGTCCAAATGATCTAAAATTTTGAGCGCACCCCGCGCACTAAATTATCTACCATGCAAAAAAAATTGGATTTTTTTTCATTTTTTTTTGTATTTTTTATTGACCGGGTGCAGATGAGGCTGGGCTTAGAGCATCTCCAATAGGCGCGCTAAATAATCCGGCGCCGCGCGCCGGATAAAACGCCACTATAGCCCGCGCGGGCGACCGAAAGTGGCGCTCCAGCAGGCGTGCTATAATCCCGCGTGCGGTAAAGAAGGTTCAGCGCGCTGGGGAAACTTGCATCGCGCGCTGTGTATTTGGTGCGCCAGCTCCCGCGCGCTGGACAGCGAATATTTGCACGCGAGCGACCAACCGCCGCCCTGACTTCTCCGGCCGCGCCCGCCTTCGCCCCGCCCCGCGCCGCTGCCGGCAAAATTTCAGCGATGGACAGCCGCGCCGACATCCCCCCAACCCCTCCCTACACCCGCGACGCCTCCGCCGCCGCCGCCGCCGCCGCAAACCCTAGCGCGGGATTGACCTCCGGCTTCGCCGCCGGCGCCGCACCGGTTGCAAGCACCGGTCTCGCGCGCGGCCTCTTCATGGCGCCCCGTACGAACTCGCAGGGTGGCGTCGCGCCGCCGCCCGCCGCGAAGCCATGGAGCTCCATCTCCAACCGACCGATGGCGGCGGCGACGACGGCGACGGCGGCCCAAAAGAAGAGGAAAGCGGATGGCGCTCCTAGGCGCGTGAAGAACCCAGCAGCGCGTCCGGCCGCGCCTCCGCCGCCTGAAGCGCCGGAAAGCCCGCAATTTGTTGCGCCGGCGGCCGACGCGCGCATGGTGTTTGATGAAATGTCCACAAGGTATTTTTTTCCTTTGTTTGTTTTTGTTCGATAAATGTATACATATGGATAGCTTGCTTAGTTTTCTTTATCATACTTCGTAGTTTCGATGATGACGCATATATGTCAAATATGGGTGTTGGCTCCAACAATTCTCATTGGTCTCAAACCAATGAAGTGCATGAAGATGACCATGAATATGAAGTGGATGAGGAGGGTGAGGGTATGGTCGATGCACCGAAAGGAAGGGCGTGCAACTACACCATGGACGAAGACATCTTGCTATGCAACACATGGTTGAATGTGTCCATGGATGCCACCGTTGGAACGGACCAAACTAGAGATACATATTGGTTTCGGATGAAGGAGTTCTTTGATGCACACAACAAGAGTGGAATTGACCGCACCGATAGATCTCTTCGCTCCCGGTGGTCGACGATCAATAAAGATTGTCAAAAGTGGGCGGCGGCATTGACGGCGGTTGACAAGATAAACCCAAGTGGCACTAATGATAGAGATAGGGTAAGTGTCATTTCTTCCATGTTCATGCTTCATCTTTTGTGTTTCAAGTGGTAACATTTTCTTTTGTTTGTAGCTCAATATTGCACAAAACTTGTTTCGAGGAGAAGAGAAGAAGACCAAGAAAGGCAAGGTTAAGAAAGGGAGAGCATTTGTGTTGCCCCATTGCTACGAAGTGTTGAAGGATGAAGAGAAATGGAAGAAACGTGGTGTCCTAGAGGTGTCAAAGAAATGCAAGGCAACTATTGATTTGGATGATGATGATGATGATGAGGCATCAAGTGATGGCGGCAAGAGGAGCCCTACACCAAACTCGGTTTCCTACTCCAAGCCAAAAAGACCAAATGGAGATAAACTAACAAAAGAAAAGAAGAAGAAGAAGAAGAAGAAGAAGAAGAAGAAGAAGAAGGGGGAGATGATGAGATAAAGAGTGCTATGGAGGCAATTGTGAAGGCAAGAAAGGAAGCAAACGAGGAGAGGAGGGTGGCGGCCGAGGAGAGGAGGGTGGCGGCCGAGGAGAGAAATGTGGCATTGGAGGAGAAGAAATTGGCCATGGAGGAGCAAGCTAGATTATTGGAATATGAGAAGTACTTGTTCTTCATGGACACATCTAACTTCGATGATAGGCAAAAGGAGTACATCAACCTTTGCCGTGATCAAGTCTTGGTCCAAAAAAGATTGATGGGCATGGAAGGCTTGGGAGGCATGGGAGCTACCATGGGAGGCTTGGGAGGCATGTGCGGCATGGGAGCACCTACGGGAGGCATGTGTGGCATGGGAGCTACCATGGGAGGCTTCGGAGCTACCATGGGAGGCATGGGAGCACCTACGGGAGGCATGGGTGGCTTGGGAGCTACCATGGGAGGCTTCGGAGCTACCATGGGAGGCATGGGTGGCTTGGGAGCTACCATGGGAGGCATGGGAGGCATGAGTTTTGGATCTCTCATGGGAGGCATGGGAGCACCTCCGGGTGACATGGGTGGATGCATGGCTTCCGGTGTGCCTCACATGCCTTCGCATGATGCCTTTGAAGATAGTGCGAACACCGTCCGAGTATCCAATGACGGAGAGAAGAAAGAAGATGAGGAAGAAACGGATGAAGAAGAGGAAGAGGAGGAAGAAGATGGGGCATGATTGTTGATGTTTCATTTGTTTGTGTGAACTTGTTTGTCATGAACTTGCTTGTGGTTTGGTGATTTTGAACTATGCCATAAATTTGAACTATGCTATGTTGCTCAATTAATGATTTTGCATATATTTTTACTGTTTGAGATCATCTTATCTTTCATATAATTCAAATTGATATGCGTTGTTTCATATTTACCAAGCGTCGGCTGGGCACGCGCTGGATTTTACAGCGCCTGGTGAACCGTTACAACGGCACGCTAAATTTTGCAGCGCCTGCAAAAGCAACCACCTTCCCCCGTAAGGATGGCAATGGGTAGGGTATGGGACAAGTAGAGCAATACCATACCCATAACCGTGTAGTCAATGGATACAAAATTTTACCCATATCCGTACCCATTGGTATGAAACTTTACCTGTATTCATACCCGACGGGTACCCATACTCATTGGGCACCCAACGGGTAGATCAAATAGTACACAAGTTATTCACAATTTTACATTCATCTATAGCACATTTGACAAAAAAACATTTATCTCAACTCAATAACAGATAGATGAGTACAAAACAATTATCTCAATTCAAATTGACAACTGATGACAACTTTAACATAGATTCAAATGCTCATGACATACTTCACCAAATAACATCCGACAAGTATGCAAAAGCAATCACCCTCCCCGCGCGCGAAAACGCTATTTCGACGCTGCAATTTTTTTTTAGCGCGTCACCCTACCGCGCGTCTGTTGGAGATGCTCTTAGAAATGTATATCTGCAAGATTAAACAACGACCATCCAAGAAAGTAAATTCGAAGACCAATTAAAAACTGACCGATCCTCTGAAAATTCAGGCAACTGATGCATAGATATTTCCGTTAATTTGGGTGCGTGGTGCGTGATGAACCATCACGTTCGAGATTAGCGGCTTGGAAATGGGAGCGCGTCGGCACTTTTTGTTGCCGACCAAAGAGAAGAGAAGATGGTCTACTATATATTCCTACGATATCATGTTCCCATAAAGAACGCCCCTTTACTGAAAAGAGCATATATATATTCCTGCGGTGCACTGTATGGTACTACACCGTACCCGGCTAATGAGAGTGGTGCCATCGCTGCAATCGGTCTCGATCACGGTAGTGCTAATCTCGGGTCCATGGAAGGAAAAAGATTGGCACCACCGGTCGACGATCAGTACAAAGCATTGGGTGGGGTGCATCACTGGCCGTCGTATATATCTCCCAGGCTAGCCATGGGCAGCACGCGGTCAGTGCATGCAGAATCAACAAAAAGCAGTAGCACCACGGCCGTTTCTCGGTTACAGTCCTTATCTCGATCGTGATTTGGACGGATGATCGTGGAGATGGAATATAACAACAGTACGTTAATGGACACTGCGTACAGAGCAGGTCGGCTTAGCGTCGCCCGTCGCCCGTCGGTCTCGGTCTCAGAGGTCGGAGAGAACCAAAACGTGGATTCTTCACATATGTGGGTGCCGTGCCGTTGCACAACGACGTGCCATGGGTCACCAATTATCGGAAGCGCCCACGTCCACTTAGGGCATCTCGAACGGCAACTCGCAAATTCCTCCCATATCCGTCCACGGATAGGGGAGTCAGTCTGCAGACATGGATGCGGGAGGCCGCCATCCAACGCTGTCCGCATACATTTTAAACTCTTTTCAACAAATCGGATGAAATTCACGCAAACACGGCCGGATTTCATACAAACACGGCGGATTTTCATTAGATTTTGAACATTTAGAATTAAAAAAAAAAAACCGACACGACCCTAAACCTATCCTACACGGCGGCGGCGCCCGGTGTCCGAGCCCTTGTCGTCCTCCATCCGCCGTTTTCATGACCACCTGGCCTGCCGCCTCCCGTGCCCTACTCATCCTCGGAGGAGTCTGCGCCTTGTCCGTCGCCGGTGGACGTGAGGTCCACGATGGAAATGGTGGCGCCCGCGCTGTCGTCGTCCCATCGGGCCGCCGGATTGTTCGTCGGCGGCGCGTAGGAGGCGCAGCTGGCGTTGTTCTCCTCCGTGATCGCCTGGAGCTGCGCCTCAGCGGCGGCCGCTTCCTGGCGAGCGGCGGCTTGAGCACGGAGGACATCGTAGATGGCACGCTACTCCGCGACGAAGTTGGGGTTCGCCGCGGCCATGGCCGCCACGGCCTCCTCTCTCGCGCGCTCGCCGTAGATCCGGCCCTCCGCCAGCCGGTGCTGCTCCAGGAGGAACAGGTTGTACCGCTGTTCCTCATGCGCCTGCTGGAACGCCGACAAAGGCGCTGACGCAGGCTGCACCTCTGCCATGGCGGCGTTGTAGTGCGCCTGCGCTTGCTCCATGGTGAAGCCGACGTGCACAGGAGGCGCGGGAGCTGGGGCGGTGTCGTCGGAGCCCGTCTCCGTCGTGGGGTCGGCCTCGTCGTCGGAGACCTCGGACGAGCTGGCCGGCAAGCCGGCCTCGATCCGCCTGGCACGGCGGCTCCGCCAAGCGGCGGCAAGGGCGGTCACCACGTGCTTCATCTCAATGGAAAGGCTCTCCCACGAAGCTTCGCCGCCTGCTGTCATGGCGGATGCAGTGCAAGGGAGGAGGATGGGGAGCGGCTTCTGTTGTGGAGTGGAGTTACCGGGTGTGGCCGCCTTTAAATAGCAGATTCCGGTGAGGCCAGGCGTCCGGGTATGTCAATGCACGGCGCCGGAGTGGGTTTCTCAGCCGGCGAGCCTGCTTAATGACGGCATACGGACGGATGGGGCATTGAACGAGCGTGGTAGATATCCGTCTCGTCCCGTCCAGCCACGCGTCTCCGGCATTGAACATGCGCGGACACCGGAGATGCATAGAGGGCGGCGCCCTCAGCCGGCGCGCCGCTTCAATGGCGGAGGCAGTGAGAGGTCGTGTCTGCCCTGAGCCATCTTCAATGTGCAGCAGCACGCTCTACAGCGGCATGAATGCGGGTAGCTGGCGCCAGGCGGGAAGCGCGCGCGGGAGGGAGGAGTGGGTTTGAGTGGGCCAGGGCGGTTAGAAGCGGGCGTGGTAGCGGTCCGGACTCCCGCAAAGCCCCCACGTTTGTCTTCGGTTTGCGGGAGAAAGGACATCTGGACCACGCCGCGGACTGATACAGAACCGCGTTGGATGGCTTCAGCGGTCCGGACAGCACGGTCCGGACGTATGCGGGCGGTTTGCGAGTTGGCTTTGGGATGCCCTTATGCAAAAGTTTCGTGATTTGATCTCGGCATGGAAGTTGGGGGAGTAGAGCAGAGATGACGTAATTATTGCTGGTGAACGCTTGTCCTACCAAAACATAATACGCTTGGTATTTTTTCCTTTCGAGAAAATTTCCAATCTATTTATCAACTGTCATCACAATACAAATAACATCCGAAATAATAAAAATTACATCCAGGTCCATCAACCATCTAGCGACGACTTCCCGACTGTCTACTACAACAAGTTTTGCCCGACTCCGGTGAAGGTACGCTTGGTATTTTGAAACAGAGGGCACTGAATAGTGTTGGAGATATGCCCTAGAGGCAATCATGTATGATGATATTTCCTATGTGTTTGTGAATAAAGATAGTCCTTGGACATTATCAATGATGTGTATCAGCAAGTATGTGACTTATTTGTGAGACTATGCATTGTATGATGACTGTCCTAAAAGGTCCCTAGTCGAAAGGGCTGTGTGGACGCGCAGCTGACTAGACTAGCATGTGACACAGTGGATGGCTCGGTCTCGCTAGCCATGGAGCATTGGATTCTAACCGGATAATATGGACTCGGAAAGATCTGATCGGATTCGACATAGTCGGATCCGAGTCCAGATAAGGTCTGAGTCGGACAGACCCAACTATGAGACGCAGTGATATGTCATCTGTGAGTCTCTAGTACAACATATGTTCTTTGTCCTAAGACCTGAGCTGGCGCATGTACTCGGGATGGTGACAGACCTGCTTTGGGCCGACCAAACGCTACTCCATGACTGGGTAGTTACAAAGGTAGGTTTCGGGCTTATCCAGACCCATGCTGCGAGACATGGTCAAGCAAGATGGGATTTGCCCCTCCGACCAGGAGAGATATACTCTGGGCCCCTCATGTGATCCGACCAAGATAAGCATGGCCATGCGACAAGGATTATGAGATAATCCGGTTTGTGGTCGCCATCACTGGAACGAGAAAGAGGTCGTGCTAGCACAAGGATGACAGACTCGCCTTGAGCCCGACAATATATATCGTGTGGCAAAGGGAACGGAAGTGTGACATGTTGTATAGGTTCGCCTACCGGCTTCATTGTCTACTTGGTGGTCGGCACGCCTTGCTAGAGGCCGCTACCAACCGAGCAGGTCAGAGGTGATCCGAACTGCGACCGAGTCGACTTGAACCTAAGGGGTCGCGCGCTTAAGGGAAGGAACCTGTGAGGCTGGGTCCGACTCCACGAGTCAGATGTGATCCTACTCGGACTCGGATCCAGTCCGAACAGACTTTGGGCTTTAGAATCCATGCGAGGCCCAAGTGTTGAGCCCGCGACGGATGCCTATATATAGTGGAGGTGCGGCACACTCATTTGGTTGATCGCTTTGGCGCCGTCACTAGGGCTTTGCATGTGTTGCAAGTGGCCACCTTCACTCGCCATCGGCTGTGTGATCAGACCTAGCAGTCCACCGCACGGCGTTCCTCCTGCACGCACGGATACCGTTAGAGGCGGTGCACTTGCGCCGCTCCGACGAACCTGTTCGTGGGATCCGATCGGCTACGTGGGAGATCGACGAGGAGGAGACGACTCTGGAGCCGCGCTGCCCCAACTCTACTTCCGCTGCACGGCACTGCGCTTCTAGTGGTAACGATCCGTGATCCATTCCCGTAGCATGTTCCTGGTTGTTCTGCGCATAGGAAAATTTTAATTTGCAGTCGACGTGCCCTACCGTAGAACCCAAACTGTGGTATCAGAGCCTCTGCTATAGGATTTGGTTTCAGATCGGAAGCATATTTGATATGTGGAGGTGGCAGATGAGATCTGTTGTCGTTTAAGAGATCGGCTATGTGCACGGTTGATGAGATCAATTGCACATGGGGATCGATGCGGCTATGTTTTCTATCAATCGGAATCGATGAGGTCGTGACACAACCTACCCCTACCGGTCGGTTTCTGCCATCGGGGTTAACAGTGAAATGTAAATCCGAATCGGATTCGTGATGATCGATAAGATCAGTTAGATCAGAAAATTCGGCGTGATCAGAGTACAGATGTGATCTGTGTTTTCCGAAATATGCGTAGCACCTTGTATTTCGTACATGATCATTCAAACCGGTAGAATGTGATTCTATGCATAACTTTGTTTTGCAGGTTTGATGTGAATAGTATGGCTCATGTGTATGTGATGCATGCGTGTAAATTATACATGGCCTGCGCATCATGTTTTGTCAGCCGGCAGGAGCCAAAGTGATGTCATTATAATGTATAATGACCTGCGTGTCGACTTGTGATTCTTTGTAAAATTCATTACTAGTTGTAGTACTTGGAGGACAGAGATCAAGTTCGTGGCTTGGCGTCCCAGCGTGACGAACAAGATGGTGTTCCTAGATGGTCATCGGAGTCGGAGCCGACCTGGAAGAACTTCCATGAAGGAGCCATACTATTTCACAATATATGTTTATTTGTGATTGTTATGCTTCTTGTTTCTATGCATGTTAAAATGGTAGAAAGATCCCTCATAAATATCAAGTTTATTTGACATCCCCGATGTTGCACCTTCGCACGTCAAGTACGTCTAGTAGTGGGCTCATAAAATTGGGGTGCTGCTAGGTGTCCTTGAACTGAGGGGTTCGTGTCGGACACGGACATGCACTGTATCAGGTTGACTTGACAAGGCTATCAAAACGGTTTTGGGCCTTGTGGCAAAGAAGGTTGGGAGCCGGGGTATAAGATACCTTCCCAACCGACAGGAGTCGTATAGATATGCGATTAGCAAAGAGTTGCTTACCAGATAGGCACGTTGGCTAGCAGTGATGCTAAAGCTCACTAGTCGCATGCGCTAGTCGGATCCTGAATCACTGAGAGTTTGTGGAGGGATGCCGACTTCAGTGCGAGTATTTCTGTTTAGGCTTGAATTACTCTACATAAACACTTTGCTTAGTGATTACATATTTTTCTGTTGTAGATCAATGGCACCACCTGCTCAACCCAACTTTGCATTGAAATCAATTTTGGAAAAGGATAAACTTAATGGAACAAACTTTACCACCTGGTATAGAAATTTGAGAATTGTTCTCAAGCATGATAAAAAGGAACATGTTCTAGAGGATCCACTTCCAGAGGAACCTGCCGATAATGCTAATGCCACAACCAGGAATGCCTACCAGAAACTCGTTGATGAATCAACGGGGATCAGCTGTCTGATGCTGGCTTGTATGGAGCCCGATTTGCAACAGCATTTCGAAAACATTGAGGCTTACGATATGATCGAGAGTCTCAAGAGCATGTTTCAGACACAGGCTAGGACCGAAAGGTTCAACGTCTGGTGATCCCTGATGGATTACAAGCTGAAGGAAGGTGATCCACTGAGCCCGCATGTGATCAAGATGATCGGATATGTGTAAGCTTTGGATCGGTTAGGCTTCCCGCTCTTGGATGAGCTGGCTACAGATGCATCTCTGAATTCTCTTCCACCTAGCTATGGGACGTTCATTTCGAACTATCATATGCACGGTATGGATAAGAAGCTCACTAAATTGCATGGGATGCTCAAGGTGGCAGAGCAGGATATTAAGAAAGGCACGCATCAAGTGTTGATGGTGCAAAAGTCGGCTAAGTTCAAGAAGAGTTGGTCCAATAAGAAGGCTAAGGCAAAGGGCACGGAGATGGTAACCTCCGCCGCTGAGTTGAAGTCTGGACCGGACTCGAAGACCATTTGCTATCATTGCAAGGAAACTGGTCACTGGAAGAGGAACTATAGCAAGTGGCTTGCTGAGCATGGCAAGAAGGCCAGAAATGCTTCTTCAGGCAAAGGTACACTTGTTACATATGTTATAGACATTTACCTTGCTGACATACCAAGTAGCTCTTGGGTATTTGATACCGGATCAGTTGTTCATATTTGCAACTCGATGTAGGGGCTGGTAAGAACTAGGCGTGTGGCACAAGGGGAGATTGACATCAGGGTCGGCAACAAAGCAAAAGTTGCTGCGTTGGAGGTCGGCACGATGCAGCTCCAGCTTCCTTCTGGATTAATTTTGGAATTGAATAATTGTTATTTCCTGCACTTAGTCGGAACATTATTTCTGCCTCATGCTTGATGAGTCAGGGTTATGAATTCAATTTAAAGGACAATGGTTGTTCGTTTTATTTGAATGGAATGTTCCACGGCTATGCACCCATTGTTGATGGGCTATTTATTTTGAATCTGAAAACGAAACCTGTCTATAATATGAATGTCAAGAGGCATAAGCCTAATGGGATAAATCCGACATACTTCTGGCATTGCCAGCTTGGACACATTAGTCTGAAACGCATGAAGAAGCTCCATGATGATGGACTCCTAACTTCGTCCGACTTCGGGTCGTTCGGGACATGCGAATCATGCTTGCTCGGCAAGATGACTAAGTCTCCTTTCGCAAAGAGTTGCGAGAGGGCGTCCGAGCTGTTGGAACTTATACACAACGATGTGTGTGGTCCAATAAGCACAACTGCTAGAGGTGGCATCAGTACTTCGTGACTTTTACCGATGACTTGAGTAGATATGGATATATCTATTTGATGAGGCACAAGTCGGAAACTTTTGAAAAGTTCAAAGAGTTTCAGAACGAGGTTGAGAATCAGCTCGGCAAGACTATAAAGCTTCTGTGATCAGATCATGGAGGTGAGTACATGAGCCAAGAGTTTGATGATCATCTAAAAAGCCGAGGTATAGTACCTCAGCTCACACCTCCGGGCACACCACAGAGAAATGGCATGTCAGAACGGAGGAATCGTACCTTGTTAGACATGGTTCGATCTATGATGAGCAAGTCGGATTTACCCTTGTCATTCTGGGGATACGCTCTAGAAACTGCAGCTTTTACACTCAACAGAGTACCATCTAAATCCGTAGACAAGACACCACATGAGATGTGGACTGGGAAGAGTCCCAAGTTGTCTTTTCTAAAGATTTGGGGTTGTGAAGCATTCGTCAAGCGACTTATGTCGGACAAGCTTACACCCAAGTCGGATAAGTGCATATTTGTGGGATATCCAAGGGAAACCTTGGGATATAGCTTCTACAACCGCGAAGAGAACAAAGTGTTTGTTGCTCGGAACGGGGTCTTCCTTGAGAAAGAGTTTCTCGGACGGGAAGCCAGTGGGAGGCAGGTGCAACTCGAAGAAGTTCGAGGACCACTTGGGGATAACTCGGCTGGTGATGTGATCATACCGGAGTCTATCAGGGAACCCGTGGTGGAAGCAGCACCGGAACCACGGAGATCGGAAAGATTGCGCAGAGTGCGCGATGTGTTGTTGCTGGAAAGCGACGAGCCGGCTACATATGCAGAAGCGATGGTGAGCCTGGATTCCGAGGCATGGCTGGAGGTCATGAGATCCGAGTTAAAGTCCATGGATGAAAATCAAGTCTGGGACTTGGTTGATCCGACGCCTGGCGTCACTGCCATTGGTTGCAAATGGGTCTTTAAGAAGTAAACCGATGTGGATGGAAATGTTCAGATCCACAAAGCTCAGCTTGTCGCTAAAGGTTATCGACAAGTTCAAGGAATTGACTACGACGAGACTTACTCACCGGTAGTGATGCTGAAGTCGGTGAGGATCGTACTAGCTATAGCTGCATATTTCGATTATGAGATATGGCAGATGGATGTCAAAACGGCTTTCCTTCACGGAAAGTTAACCGAGGGCATGTAGATGATACAGCCCGAGGGTTTTGTCGATCCGGCTAGCGCTAGTAAGATATGCAAGCTCAAGAGATCCATTTATGGGTTGAGGCAAGCATCACGGAGCTAGAATATTCATTTTCATGAGGTCGTCACTGGTCTCGGTTTCATCAAAAGCGAACAGGACGCTTGTTTATACAAGCAGTTGAGTGAGAGCTCGGTAGTGTTTTTGATCCTGTATGTAGATGACATATTGTGTGACGCCCCCGACTTAATCGTGCACTAATCATACACACAAATGCACACGATCAAGCCTAAGGACTCACTTGAAGATATCACAACACAACTCTAAACACAAATAAAAGTCATACAAGCTTTATATTACAAGCCAGGGGCCTCGAGGGCTCGAATACATAAGCTAGAGTCATACAAGCATCAGCGGAAGCAATGATACGTCTCCAACGTACCTATAATTTATGAAGTATTCATGCCATGTTTATAACAATTCTATATGGTTTTGGTATGATTTGATTAGAACTAACCCGGACTGACGCTGTTTTCAGCAGAATTGCCATGGTGTTTTTTTTGTGCAGAAATAAAAGTTCTTAGAATTGGATGAAACTTTTTGGAGATTTTTTATGGAATAAATAAAAAATACTGGAACCAAGACCCACTGGAGGGGGGCCACCCAGTGCCCACGAGGCACCAGGGCACGCCACCCCCCTAGGCGCGCCCTGGTACCTCGTGGGGCCCACGTGGCCCCGTCTGACCTGATTCCAACGCTGAAAAATCCTATAAATAGAGAAACCCCCAGAAATAACCCTAGAACTTCGACTCCGCCGCCGCAAGCCTCTGTACCTCCACGATCTCATCTACAGCCCTTTTTCGGCACCCTGCCAGAGGGGGGAAAGCATCACCGAAGGCCATCTTCATCATCCCGGCGGTCTCCATGACGAGGAGGGAGTAGTTCACCCTCGGGGCCGAGGGTTTGTACCAGTAGCTATGTGTTTTATCTCTCTCTCTCTCGTCTTCTTGATTTGGCACGATCTTTATGTATCGCGAGCTTTGTTAATATAGTTGGATCATATGGTGTTTCTTCCCTCTCTATCCTTGTTGTGATGAATCGAATCTTTTCCCTTTGAGGTTTCGTTATTGTCGGATTGAATATTTCAGATTTGAGAACACTTGATGTATGTCTTGCATATGAATACCCGTGGTGACAATGGGGTATTATATTAATTCACTTGATATATGATTTGGCACTCAACTCGCGGATTCCCGAGGTGACATTGGGGTAATCTATGCATAGGGGTTGATGCACGTTTTCATTATCTTTTCTCCGATAGAAACTTTGGGGTGCTCCTTGGAGTTCTTTATGTGGATTGAATATTATGATTATGAAGTTATTTGATGCATATCGTATAATCAACTCACGGATACTTGTGGTGACATTGGAGTATCTAGGTGACATTAGAGTTGGTTGATGTGTATCATATGGCGTTATTTTAGTACGAACTCTAGGGCTGTTTGTGACACTTATAGGAATGGCTCAATAGATCGATCGGAAAGGATAACTTTGAGGTGGTTTCGTACCCTACAAACAATTTATATCTTATGTTCTCCGCTAATAGGAACTTGGGAGTGATTCTTTGCCGCACGTTGAGGGATGATTATATGATCCAATTATGTTAGCATTGTTGAGAGATTGCACTAGCGAAAGTATGAACCCTAGGCCTTGTTTCTAAGCATTGCAATACCGTTTGTGCTCACTTTTGTTACTTGCTACCTTGCTGTTTTTATATTTTCAGATTACAAAAACCTATATCTACTATCCATACTACACTTTTATCACCATCTCTTCGCCGAACTAGTGCACCTATACAATTTAACATTGTATTGGGTGTGTTGGGGACACAAGAGATTTCTTGTATTTGGTTGCAGGGTTATTTGAGAGATACCATCTTCAACCTATGCCTCCCACGGATTGATAAACCTTAGGTCATCCACTTGAGGGAAAATTGCTACTGTCCTACAAAACTCTGCGCTTGGAGGCCCAACACGAGTCTACAAGAATAAGTTGTGTAGTAGACATCAAGCTCTTTTCTGGTGCCGTTGCCGGGGAGGTGAGTGCTTGAAGGTATATCTTTAGATCTTGCAATTGAATCCTTTATTTTCTTGTTTTATCACTAGTTTGGTTTATAAAAGAAAACTACAAAAAAAATGGAATTGAGGTTGCCTCATATTATTCGTCTTTATAATGTCTTTCTTGAAAATGATGGATCGGAAAATTGTGCTCAATTGATAGAAGAAGAATTCAATAAAATGTTTGGCATAAAATCTTTGAATGATGAGCTTGATTGCAATGTTGCTAGTATGAATTCTTTGAATATCCATGATGCTAGTGATATGCAAAGCCACAAGCTTGGGGATGCTATGTTTGATGAAGATGATATTTTTAGTCCCCCAAGTTTTGATGAGAAAATTTATTATGATGAAATCATGCCTCCTATTTATGATGATTATATTGATAAAAGTGGATTTGGAGAGGTCACAACTTTATTTAATGATGATTCCACTATTTTGGAAGAGGTTTCAATTGATTATGACAACAAAGTTGCTATCTATGATGATTATTGTGATGACATGTATGCTATAACGAATAATGATAAATATGAAACTTTTCATCATGATTTTAATCTTTAATTGGATTATGCCAATCAAGTATCTCATGATAGTTATTTTGTTGAGTTTGCTCCCACTATTAAAATTGCTTGTGTGGAGAGTAATAAAATTTCTATGCTTATGTATCATGACAAGAATGCTTTGTGTGATGGATATATTGTTAAATTCTTCATGATGCTACTGAAAATTATTATGAGAGAGGATCATATGCTTGTAGGTGTTGCAATAATATCAAGTTTGCTCTCTATGTGTTGAAAGTTTCAAAGTTATACTTGTTTTGCCTTCCTATGCTAGTTGATTCTTGCTCACATAAATTGTTTGCTCACAAAATCTCTATGCATAGGAAGTGGGTTAGGCTTAAATGTGCTTTCCATATGTTTCATGATGCCCCCATTGTGTTTCAATTTTTTACCTTTATGTGAGCATCATTGAAATCATCATGCCTAGCTAAAAAGGCATTAAAGAAAAGCGCTTGTTGGGAGACAACCCAATACTTATACCTACTGTTTTTGTGTCTCCACATGATTAAGATACTATAGTAATCATGTTTTATATGTTTTATTTCAATAATGTGCCAAGTAAAGCCTTTGGGATAGTGTGGATGCTTGTTGATTTGATTCTGTGCAAAAACAGAAACTTTTGCATCCAGTGCTAGAATTTCTATTATGTACTAGAGCGTGAAAAAATTCTGAAATTTTTACACAGTATTGGATTACAAATTTTTTACGTTATCCTAATTTTTCAGAATTTTTGGAGGTACGTAAGTATGGTTTTTAAATCGCTCACTACATGCTGTTCTGTTTTTGACAGATTCTGTCTTCGGTGCATAGTTTGCTTGTTTTAGTGTTTCCATAGCTTATATTGAGTAATATAAATTGTGGAAATGATAGACTACAGTAGGAATTATGTGAGAACAATTATGAATCTTGTCCTGATAGTACCTAAGTGGATGATTTATTTTTATCATACTAACCTATCTCACAAGTTCCATTAAGTTTTGTGTGATTGAAGTTTTCAATTTTTGGGTGAGATATCGATATGAGGAGAATAAGGAGTGGCAAGACCCTAATATTGGGGATGCCCAAGGCACCCCAAGGTAATATTCAAGGAATACCCAGGCAACTAAGCTTGGGGATGCCCCGGAAGGCATCCCCTCTTTCGTCTTCAACATTATCGGTAACTTTACTTGGAGCTATATTCTTATTCGACACATGATATGTGTTTTGCTTGGAGCATTATTTTCTTCTGTTGATATTTGATTTGTGTTATAAATAATCATGTTTTGTATCTTTTAATTTAATAAAAAGCCAAGTATAGCCTTTACCATGCTCAGTTTGCAAGTTCATGTGTTGCTGTTTGAAAACAGAAAGTTTTCTGTTATGTCCAGAATATTCCTGAATAGTCAGAACATGATAAAAATCTGAAATTTTCACACAGTAAGCATGCATGAGTTCTCTGTCACGTGGTAATTTTTTAGAATTTTTGGAGTTAGGGAAGTATGGATTCTTATTCACCCTTTACAGACTGTTCTGTTTTGGCAGATTGCTGTTATAGTTGCATTGTTTGCATATGTTTGATTGTTTAATGTTTCTATTTGTGGATAGGAGTATTAAATATGCAGAGGCATTTAGTATGCAATGTTTAATTATAATTTTAGTGATTTCTTACAGTAGAGAATGTTAAGGTTTTGAGTTGATTTATACTAACTTATCTCACGAGTTCTTGTTGAGTTTTGTGTGGATGAAGTCTTTAAGATTTAGGGAAACCGTGATATGAGAGGAATTAAGGAGACACAAAAGATCAAGCTTGGGGATGCCCAAGGCATCCCAAATTAATATTTCAAGAAGTCTCAAGCATCTAAGCTTGGGGATGCCCCGGGAGGCATCCCACCTTTCTTCATCAACAATTATCGGTCAGTTTTGGTTGAGCCTAAGTTTTTGCTTCTTCACATGATATGTGCTATTCTTGGAATGCCATTTTATTTTGTTTTCTTTGCTGTTTGAATAAAATACTTAAGATCTAAAATTTTTAAATGAAAGTGAGTCCTCACATAGCTACCTATTTACTTAACTACTCATTTGGTCTTCATTTATATCTTCTTGGAGTAGTTTGTCATTCACTCTTGTTCTTCACTTATATTCTATGAGTAAATTGTTGAAATGAATTAAATATCATAAAGTTGAAATTTATATGCTTCATATGCTTGTCCCATGGGGACTAGTGACTTCACATACAAGAAGTATAAGTGGTAAAATTTATTGAAAGTTAACAAACATAGCATTGGTCACTTGAACAATTCATGAAAGAATTTTGAAGGAAGAGAAATTTCACATATAAATATACTATCTTGGACATCTTCTATGATTGTGAGCCCCCATTAATTATTTTCAAGCTTGATCAAGTAGTTGACGTTGGACAAGGAAGACAACGTAATAATTTATGTTTGTTTATATTCACATAGAAGTTATATTGTCATGGATCCTCTAACATGTGGTGCTTGCTTAGGAACTTTTGCTAGCCAAAAATTCGTACTAAGTAGAGATACTACTTGTGCATCCAAAAACCCTTAAACCCAGTTTCTTGCCATGAGTGTCCACCATACCTACCTATGGATTGAATAAGATCCTTCAAGAAAGTTGTCATCGGTGCAAAAAGCAATAAAAATTGCTCCTAAAATATGTATGATCTTTTATTGTAAGGGAAAATAAGCGTTGTACGAACTTGTGATGGTAAAGAAATAAAAGCGACAGGCTGCATAATAAAGGTTGCTATCACAAGGGGCAATACAACGTGACGTTCCTTTGCATTAAGGGCTTGTGCATCCAACAACAAAAAATGCATGACAACCTCTGCTTCCCTCTGCGAAGGGCCTATCTTTGACTTTTATGCATTTACTTTTCTGTATTTAATTTTATGCAAGAGTCATTAATGTTCATCCCTATTTCGCTCTATTTATTCTTTAGTTGGCAAGCATTATGTGGTAGGGAAAGATCCAGGCACATATATCCAGTTGAGTATAGGTGATCATGAGTTATTATTATTGATATTATCCCTGAGATAAATAAGTTGGGAGGCGAACCATTAAGCCCCTATCTTCCTATGTGTTTGACTGAACGGTTTGTTCTAAAAATATGCTTTGAGTGTCAGCAATCATGGAAGACTAAAAGATGGTTGAGTATGTGGAATTTGCTAGATCAAAGCTCTTACATAGACCCTTCCTGAAAATAAGATGAATTGCAATTGTTTGATGACTGAGAACATAGTTTGTTAGTTTTCAAGAAAGTTTATGGCCTATACTTTAAACATGTGAATAGCTTGCTACTTGATCATGAGAAGTTTTATGAGATGAGCTACTGATTATGATATATATTGATGCTAGAAAAAGTGATTGAAATTATTATTGATCAAACTTATGCATTATGCTAGCATTCACACTTCATAAATTATTTCTTTTATCATTTACCTACTCGAGGACGAGCAGGAATTAAGCTTGGGGATGCTGATACGTCTCCAACGTATCTATAATTTATGAAGTATTCATGGCATGTTTATAACAATTCTATATGGTTTTGGTATGATTTGATTAGAACTAACCCGGACTGACGCTGTTTTCAACAGAATTGCCATGGTGTTGTTTTTTCGTGCAGAAATAAAAGTTCTTGGAATTGGATGAAACTTTTTGGAGATTTTTTATGGAATAAATAAAAACTACTGGAACCAAGACCCACTGGAGGGGGGCCACCCAGTGCCCACGAGGCACCAGGGCGCGCCACCCCCCCAGGCACGCCCTGGTACCTCGTGGGGCCCACGTGGCTCCGTCTGACCTGATTCCAACGCTGAAAAATCCTATAAATAGAGAAACCCCCAGAAATAACCCTAGAACTTCGACTACGCCGCCGCAAGCCTCTGTGGGGAAAGCATCACCGGAGGCCATCTTCATCATCCCGGCGGTCTCCATGACGAAGAGGGAGTAGTTCACTCTCCGGGCTGAGGGTTTGTACCAGTAGCTATGTGTTTTATCTCTCTCTCTCGTGTTCTTGATTTGGCACGATCTTGATGTATCGCGAGCTTTGTTAATATAGTTGGATCATATGGTGTTTCTTCCCTCTCTATCCTTGTTGTGATGAATCGAATCTTTTCCCTTTGAGGTTTCGTTATTGTCGGATTGAATATTTCAGATTTGAGAACACTTGATGTATGTCTTGCATATGAATACCCGTGGTTACAATGGGGTATTATATTGATTCACTTGATATATGTTTTGGCACTCAACTCGCGGATTCCCGAGGTGACATTGGGGTAATCTATGCATAGGGGTTGATGCACGTTTTCATTATCTTTTCTCCGATAGAAACTTTGGGGTGCTCCTTGGAGTTCTTTGTGTGGATTGAATATTATGATTATGAAGTTGTTTGATGCATATCGTATAATCAACTCACGGATACTTGTGGTGACATTGGAGTATCTAGGTGACATTAGAGTTGGTTGATGTGTATCATATGGTGTTATTTTAGTACGAACTCTAGGTTGTTTGTGACACTTATAGGAATGGCTCAATAGATCGATCGGAAAGGATAACTTTGAGGTGGTTTCGTACCCTACAAACAATTTCTATCTTATGTTCTCCGCTAATAGGAACTTGGGAGTGATTCTTTGCCGCATGTTGAGGAATGATTATATGATCCAATTATGTTAGCATTGTTGAGAGATTGCACTAGCGAAAGTATGAACCCTAGGCCTTGTTTCTAAGCATGGCAATACCGTTTGTGCTCACTTTTGTTACTTGCTACCTTGCTGTTTTTATATTTTCAGATTACAAAAACCTATATCTACTATCCATACTACACTTTTATCACCATCTCTTCGCCGAACTAGTGCACCTATACAATTTACCATTGTATTGGGTGTGTTGGGGACACAAGAGATTTCTTGTATTTGGTTGCAGGGTTGTTTGAGAGATACCATCTTCAACCTACGCCTCCCACGGATTGATAAACCTTAGGTCATCCACTTGAGGAAATTGCTACTGTCCTACAAAACTCTGCGCTTGGAGGCCCAACACGAGTCTACAAGAATAAGTTGTGTAGTAGACATCAAGCAACAACAGTATCTGAGTATAGACACAAAGTTAAACAAGTCTGCCTTAAGAAGGCTGAGCAAAACAATGACAAAGGATCGAAAAGGCATAGGCCTCCTGCCTGGGTGCCTCCTATCTACTCCTGGTCGTCTATCTCCACGTAGTAGTAAGCTCCACCGGTGGGGTAGTAGTAGTAGTCGTCAGCGGGGGCAGCAGGCTCCGGGGCTCCGTCATCTGGTCGCAGCAATCGGGTATGGGGAAAAAGGGAAGCAAAGCAACCGTGAGTACTCATCCAAAGTACTCGCAAGACTTACATCAGAACTATTCTACTTATGCAGTGGTATCAAATGAAGGGGCTGTATGTGTGGACTAGACTGCAGAAATGCCAGAATAGAGGGGAAGGCCTAGCCTAACGAAGACTAGCAAGTTCAGTGTTTTGTAGCATTAGAAGAGTGCAGATTAGTATATAAACATAGTAGTAGCAACAAGTAGCAACGCCCAGAGATCCTTCCTCGACTCCCTGCGAGAAAGCGATCCCGGAGCTAACATATTTATTAACACAAGTATCCACTTCTAGTTGTAGTAGATCAGGATATTTTCTGAGCGTCCTGTTACCGTGGACACGGCTATTCGAATAGATATACTTCCCTGCAGGGAACAGCTCCGGCGAGCCTTCCGCGGCGGCTGTCTCGCCGGAAACGCTCGGAATCGCGCTACGGGGCACCAAATCGTGCGCGGTTGGGCTCTATCGATCGGGCACTCCACCGCGTGTCGAATGGTGGGGTTAGTTTGGGCAGGGGTGGCCGGTACGTGCGCCGGCGATGAGTCGAGGCGGCGGCGACGTTCGGGCATGAGCGAAAGCACGGCTACGTCCAGTTTTTGAGCGCGCAAAATAGCCGGGCAAGAGCAGCAGCTCACCAGGAGCTCGCTGGCGCTACTGGCTCGAGCCGTAGGGGCTCGGGAGCACGACAATGGCAGCAACGGCGGCGGCCAGAGCACGGGTCGACGGCAGCTCGACAGAGGACCGCAGGCGGACAGCAGAAGGAAGGATGCGGAGGCGGAGCTCACCGAGCGGCGCAAGAAGGCCGATGATTGCTTAGGAGCACAGACCGGTGGTGAATCAAGGTGGAGAGGTTGCGGTGGCCGGAGATGGGGACGATGACGGGTCGGTAGCTGCGGTGCTCCCTGGCTCCAACCGAAGGCACCAGGTGAAGAGGAGGAAGCTGGCGGAGCTCCCAGACAGCTCTACCGGACGCGGGGCCGCCGGTGGCCGCAGGGCAGCAACGTGCGCGGCGGCGGTAGCGCTCGGAGAAGAAGAGAGAGAACGAGGGAGCGCTGGAGAGGGAGAGAGGGAATAGCAAGGGGTCCAGGGGGAGGGAGGAAGGCCCGGCCTTATCCAGGGCTCACCTGCCCCGTCGCCGTGGCAAGCAGCGGCCGGCGCGGCGCGCTCGGCCATGGCGCGAGTGACACGGCGGCGGGAGCAGGTAGACGACACTGCTCCCGCGGGCTGGGCCAGCGCCAGGTAAGGCCTTTGCCCACTTAACCCTTTTCCATTTATTTTGTTTTCTCTTTTGTTTAATTTAACAGACACAGAATGGACTTTTTAGGGCTAACAAAAAGCTTAGGAAAAATATGGAACTTGGCCTAATAATTCCTTTGCATTTTTAGGCACTGCCACAAATATTTTGGGAAGCAACTGAACCCAAATGGAATTTTCACAAATAAAATAGCATTTAAAAATGCTGAAATGGCACTAAATTAATTGCTATAGTCCATCTTTGCACTGAGGTGATGTTATTTTCCTTAACATTCAAATGTTATGGAATTTTGGCTAAATGGTGAACTATTTTGCAACAACTTTTAAGCCACTTCATATTTCACTTGCAAAAATAAAATTGAATTCAGGGAATTCATGCATTACTAATCAAAGTAGCTTAGCATTAACATGGTGATCACTGTAGCTCATTTACAGAGGGGTGTTACAAATCTCATCCACTACAAGAAATCTCGTCCCGAGATTTAAGAGGTGGAGTAAGGGGTATCTTCGGAAGAACGGACCTTTGCAAGGTCGATTATCTGATGGACAACTCAGGGAAAGTGGCAGGAACTATCCCTTGAGTTGAAACTTAAGAAAACATCGAGAGCAAAGTAAGAAGGTACAATAAGAAGTTTCAAGCAGATTGGCAATCGTTCGATGCCTGAATAGAGTGTGAAAGGGGTTCAGAGCAACATGAATAGATCATCTCTCGGAGGGTGGCTCGTGATAACACACCAAGCCAAGTGCAAAGGATACTTCGGAATCAGCGATGTACATGAGAGTCAGGTTTCGATCCTGTGGAACTGTGGTAGGTGTCGATTAAGAGTAGGAAGGGCGGTGACATCTTAAATGGCCACGACAACAAGACATGTCAGAGGAAAGTCTGTCAGCTATGTCGGCAATAGCATCGGTACTAAGGGCGGGGAACGAAGAGAACCATTTTCCTGCTCGTTAAAATGACGTAGACCAATAGGCAAAGTTCTCGTCCACCGGCGGTTACTGGAATGTCATCAACAATAGTAACAGGGTCTTCCTGACAGAGTTGTTCACCGAGGTGTTTTCATAAGCAGGGAATTATTACTGCTTAGATCATATAGGTCACAAGAAAGGTTAAACAGACGAATGGAAAGGAAAATGTGATTATCAGATTAAACAGACCAATGGAAAGGAAAATGTGTTCACACACAAGAATTAGGAGTATATCCTTTCCAAAAGCAAGCAGAGCATGATATCCATGACAGGACAGCAAGTACAAAATCATTTAGATAGTGGGGCAAGGAGAATCATGACGTTTATCCATACAATGGTGTTTGGATAATCGATCAAGAAGCATTTAGCAATGTGCTTCCAATGTTCTTATTGATATTTAGAATACCACGGTCATGCTTTGAGGTAGCGATGATATGGTGTTTCAAGTAAAGGTTAGGTTCGAAGGCCACAAGAGATACTAAGGGACAATTTTAGGAATATCAAGGAACGTAAGGTATAACCAAAACATGGGCAAGTCTGTGTTGGCAGGATATCAAAGGATGTTGTCAATGATAATACAAATCATCGAGGAGCAAGGATGATATTTCTTACCATGAATTCAAATGACATCTCAGAAGAAGTCCAAAATGTTGACGATGATCATGACACATTTATCGAGGGGTTTCAAGAAGATGAAATCGATCAGTAAGATGATCAAAGCAGATAGAATGAAGTTGAAGGTCAACGGAACCACGGATACGACGCTCGGATTCATGTTGTGTAAGCAAAACGATATGATGATGACAGTTTGACACAAGCTTAGCCTATTGTCAGAAATGTGCACCGGGAAGGAGGACCAGGTGGCACAGTTAAGATTAGCACGATAATTATGTAGCTGATCGGCTGGGAATGACATTGTTGAGTACAGGCTCATAAGCAACAAAGATGTAAGAAGAGTTATTGAATATGAAGGACACTATCGGATAATAATCCAACAAAGGATTCGGCGGTTCACAAGGGATCTGATGTGAGTATCGGTACTCAACCAGAAGAAGAAAGAATGCAAAGGCATCAGATTATAGAAACAACTGGATAATTCGACGCTCAAATACAAAAGAATTATGATTTCCAAAACGAAGGATCAGAAGCAGACGCTCTGATCAAAAGATGGTTAAGTTGAATAGACTTAGATGGACAATCAATTGCAACTTGATTGGTCGAGAACCAACTCATGTCCAAAATGACGTCTGAGCCGGAAGGACGAATTCTAGGAATTAACTGATGATAAGGAGTAGTCACATACATATTGAACCAAAATACTAAAAATGGTAGTGACAAAGGATGCCAATAAGATTACTTAGACATATGGAATTAACCATAATGCAAGCAGGCAAGACTTTCCAGAGCAATAGGCTGTAGAGGAATCTCGGGTGACCAGATAGCATTTCAAAGTATTTTGGAAAGCACATGAACAACTGGGGATGAACGAATCCCCGGTAAGTGTGAGGAATTATTCGCAGTGCGAAAAGAAGCTGCAAGGCAGTAGGCACAAAGAATTCTCGGAACAACGGAGAGTATTTTAGGGTATCTTGTAAATGCAAGAATAGCTGGGAAAGAAGATACAAATGACAAGGATGTGTAGTTATCCACGGGGATTTATTGGTGGTAGGGATCTGCAAAAGCAATGGACACAAGGTTCCTGGGGAAAACATCGAAGAATATCTTTGGAATCTTCTGGTGAATCAAGCCATCATCTGGAATGAAGGGGCTCTCTGGGAGGAAGTGGTTACGAGAACCTAGTGTTGGAGTTAGCAAAATCTTTAACCCGAATAGAAGAGAGATCAGAGTCCCAGAGTAAGGAAGAGGAATAAAAGATCCTAATACCACCCATCGGCGACGTGGGCCCGTAAGCCACACAGCCATGTTAGTAAAACGGTTTTCAAGACTAGAGTCAACTTCGGCCAAGGAGTTGGAAAGGGGGCTACCTATAGGCAGTCGACTCTGATACCAACTTGTGACGCCCCCGACTTAATCGTGCACTAATCATACACGCAAATGCACATGATCAAGCCTAAGGACTCACTTGAAGATATCACAACACAACTCTAAACACAAATAAAAGTCATACAAGCTTTATATTACAAGCCAGGGGCCTCGAGGGCTCAAATACATAAGCTTGAGTCATACAAGCATCAGCGGAAGCAACAACAGTATCTGAGTACAGACATAAAGTTAAACAAGTCTGCCTTAAGAAGGCTAAGCAAAACAACGACAAAGGATCGAAAAGGCGCAGGCCTCCTGCCTGGGTGCCTCCTATCTACTCCTGGTCGTCTGTCTCCACGTAATAGTAAGCTCCACCGGTGGGGTAGTAGTAGTAGTCGTCAGTGGGGGCAGCAGGCTCCGGGGCTCCGTCATCTGGTCGCAGCAATCGGGTATGGGGAAAAAGGGAAGCAAAGCAACCGTGAGTACTCATCCAAAGTACTCGCAAGACTTACATCAAAACTATTCTACTTATGCAGCGGTATCAAATGAAGGGGCTGTATCTGTGGACTAGACTGCAGAAATGCCAGAATAGAGGGGAAGGCCTAGCCTAACGAAGACTAGCAACTTCAGCGTCTTGCAGCATTAGAAGAGTGCAGATTAGTACATAAACATAGTAGTAGCAATAAGTAGCAACACCCAGAGATCCTTCCTCGACTCCCTGCGAGAAAGCGATCCCGGAGCTAACATATTTATTAACACAAGTATCCACTTCTAGTTGTAGTAGATCAGGATATTTTTCGAGTGTCCTGTTACCGTGGACACGGCTATTCGAATAGATATACTTCCCTGCAGGGGTGCACCAACTTACCCAACATGCTCGATTAACTCTGGCTGGACACACTTGCTCGGTCCATGCCCGGCCTCGGTTGATCGACACGTCGTAGCCCTACCTAGGCCCAACAGAGAGGCCAACACGCTGGTTTACATCCTAAGCACTCAGGGGTCTTGGGCCCATCGCCCTTTGCACTCCTGCGCGTTGCGAACGCGGCCGGTGAGCAGACCTAGCCCCCTTAATACAAGCGCAGGATTTCCCAGTCCAACCCGGCGCGTGTCGCTCAACTGCTGACGTCTGAAGAGCTTCGGCTGATACATACGACGCCGAGTGCCCATACTATTCCCTCGTGGTGGTTAGTGCGAAAAGGCCAAAGGCCTACTCAGATCACATATCCTAACCCATTAGTGCGTTGGGAGCTCGCAGAAATGAGTAGAGATCCACGATCATGTGACCCCGTCGCCCCGTCTTGTGGACTTACGGCAAGGGCTAAGAATGCCCGACCGTGCCACGTAATTATCTCGCGGGTACCCTCTCGGTCAACCCGACTCCACATTACTCGCGGGTACCCCTCGGGGCTGACCCGACTTTAATCAGTGACTGAAATAAGTGCATGGTATCCATGTGTCCAAAACATCAAGGAGGAATCCGAGGAATCACCCTCGTTGGATTCTCACTCGATGTATCCATCAAGGTGAACCCAGAGGAATCACCCTCAATGGGTTCACACTTGAGGGGTTGCACGACACAGGGATCATCGGAGGTGGTGAAAGAGGAATCACCCTCGGTAACCCACAACCGACTAGCTATACTACAGAGGCAACATCAGGAGTGAGATAAGAGGTATCACCCTTGGCACTTGATGGTAGCTCTGCAGAGTCGTACAACTAAGGGGTGTGCGGTGATGAGTCGGTCTCAGCCCATCGATCACATCGATCAGGGCACTGATACTAAAGCGGGGCAACTGGGACAAGAATGAGGGGCCACAGATGGTTCACTACCAACCTACACTAAGCATTTAGGATAGTAGGTAAGGTATCAATAGCAGTTTACAAAAACAGGCTATGCATCAGAATAGGTATTTCAGAACAACAACAGTAACAATTCTAATGCAAGCATAAGAGAGAAAAAATGGGTGATATAGGCATGTTCAAAGGGGTTTTGCTTGCCTGGAAGCTCTGCGGAGAAAGAGGGGTCGTCGACGGTGTAGTCGTACTCCGGAGCTGCGTCGGTCTCGGGGTCTACCAGATAAGAAGAGGGGAGAAGAAACAATAAATAAAGGCAAACAATTGCAACACAGATGCATGGCATGGCAATATGTAGTGCTGGTGGTGACCTAATGCAATGCTACACGTTGCAGGCGGAGCGGGAAAATATCTGGGAATATTTTCCCGGCCTTAGGTAATTTTTGGACAGTTGATCTGGAGGGGAAGGTTCCGTGTTTGCATGGTTGTGGGCATGTGACAGGTAAACGGAGGGCATATTCGGGTTCGTCTCGCTTTTCTGATCAACTTTCATGTAGAAAACTTTTCGATCCGAGCTACGGTTTATTTACTACGATTTTTCAAAGTTTTTAGCAATTTTTCTGAAAATCCTGGTTTTATTATTAATTTGAAAAAGCAATGTAAATACTTTTTACACCCAGCTCCAGCCAGCCACAGCCACTGACTGGTGGGCCTAGTCAACTGCTGACTCAGCACTCAACATTGACCACACTGACCAGTCAAACTGGCAGGTGGGACCCACCTGTCATACACAGTGACTAACTATTTTAACTAACAGAGCTAATTAGTTAGGTGGGGCCCTACTGTCAGTGTCCTAGCTAATTAGTGGGTTAACTTAATTAAGTGCAATTAGCCACTAACTAAAATACTGACACGAGGGACCCACCTGACAGGGTCAGCGGTGAACAGTAACTGGGTTGACCCGGTCAACGCAGTCAAACGAGGGTCAGGGGGCCCACTGGCAGTGACCCAGGTGGGCCCCAGGCCGTGCCACGCTGGCGGCCGGCGCCGAAACAGCTCCGGCGAGCCTTCCGCGGCGGTTATCTCGCCGGAAACGCTCGGAATCGTGCTACGGGGCACCAAATCGCGTGCGGTTGGGCTCTATCAATCGGGCACTCCACCGCGCATCGAATGGTGGGGTTAGTTTGGGCAGGGGTGGCCGGTACATGCGGCGGCGACGTTCGGGCATGAGCGAAAGCACGGCTACGTCCAGTTTTCGAGCGCGCAAAATAGCTGGGCAAGAGCAGCAGCTCACCAGGAGCGTGCTGGCGCTACTGGCTCGAGCCATAGGGGCTCGGGAGCACGGCAATGGCAGCAACGGCGGCGGCCAGAGCACGGGTCGATGGCAGCTCGACCGAGGACCGCAGGTGGACAGCAAAAGGAAGGATGCGGAGGCGGAGCTCACCGAGCGGCGCAAGAAGGCCGGTGACAGCTTAGGAGCGCAGACCGGCGGTGAATCGAGGCGGAGAGGTTGCGGTGGCCGGAGATGGGGATGATGATGGGTCAGTAGCTGCGGTGCTCCCCGGCTCCAACCGAAGGCACCAGGTGAAGAGGAGGAAGCTGGCGGAGCTCCCAGACAGCTCTGCCGGACGCGGGACCGCCGGTGGCCACGGGGCAGCAACGTGCGCGGCGGCGGCAGCGCTCGGAGAAGAAGAGAAAGAACGAGGGAGCGCTGGAGAGGGAGAGAGGGAATAGCAAGGCGTCCAAGGGGGAGGGAGGAAGGCCCGGCCTTATCCAGGGCTCACCTGCCCCGTCGCCGTGGCAAGCAGCGGCCGGCGCAGCGCGCTCGGCCATGGCGCGGGCGACACGGCTGCGGGAGCAGGTAGATGACACTGGTCCCGCGGGCTGGGCCGGCTGGGCCAGCGCCAGGTAAGGCCTTTGCCCACTTAACCCTTTTCCATTTATTCTGTTTTCTCTTTTGTTTAATTTAACAGACACAAAATGGAATTTTTAGGGCTAACAAAAAGCTTAGGAAAAATATGGAACTTGGCCTAATAATTCCTTTGCATTTTTAGGTACTGCCACAAATATTTTGGGAAGCAACTAAACCCAAATGGAATTTTCACAAATAAAATAGCATTTAAAAATGCTGAAATGGCACTAAATTAATTGCTATAGTCCATCTTTGCACTGAGGTGATGTCGTTTTCCTTAACATTCAAATGTTATGGAATTTTGGCTAAATGATGAACTATTTTGCAACAACTTTTAAGCCACTTCATATTTCACTTGCAAAAATAAAATTGAATTCAGGGAAGGAGTTTGAAAAGAGATATGATTGCACTATGATCATGCATTACTAATCAAAGTAGCTTAGCATTAACATGGTGATCACTGTAGCTCATTTACAGAGGGGTGTTACATATTGCTGATCGGAAACGATGTTTCGATGCTGAACTTGGCCAAGGAATCATTGAATGGAAAGTTTTCGATGAAGGACCTCGGTGAAGCAGTTTACATATTGGGCATTAAGATCTATAGAGATAGATCGAGGAGGCTGCTCGGTTTAAGCCAGAGCACATACATAGACAAAGTGTTGAAACGGTTCAACATGAGTGATGCCAAGAAGGGGTTCTTGCCTGCCTCACATGGTATAAAGCTAAGCGAGCCTCAGAGTCCTACAACATCTGATGAGTGAAGCAGGATGAGTCGGATTCCGTATGCCTTGGCAATCAGATCGATCATGTATGCCATGATATGTACTCGGCCTGATGTTGCTTTTGCAATAAGCTTGACAAGCAGATACCAGGCCAACCCAGGTGAGAGTCACTGCGCGGCGGTAAAGACTATTCTAAAGTACCTGAAAAGGACTAAAGAGATGTTCCTAGTTTATGGAGGTGAGGAAGAGCTCGTCGTAAAGGGTTACCCCGATGCTAGTTTCCAAACCGACAGAGATGATTGTCGATCATAGTCTAGATTCGTGTATGTCATGAATGGAGGAGCAGTGAGCTGGATGAGTTCCAAGCAAGATACGGTGGCCGATTCTACCACAGAAGCCGAATACATTGCGGCTTGTGAAGATGCAAAGGAAGGTGTTTGGATCCAAAACTTTCTGGATGATCTTCGTGTTTTCCCAGCCTCGGTAAAACCATTGGACCTTTATTGTGATAATTCTGGTGCCATCGCACAGGCCAAGGAGCCGAGGAATCACCACAAGGCTAGACACATAGATCGGAAATATCACCTGATACGAAAGATCGTAAAGAGTGGTCGTAGAGTTATGCAAAATTCACACAGATGCAAATGTTGCAGATCCGTTGACTAAGCCGTTTCCACAATCCAAGCATGAGGGGCACGTTAGAGCTATGGGCATACGATGTCTATTTGATTGACTCTATTGCAAGTGGGACACTTTTCGAGATATGCCCTAGAGGCAATCATGTATGATGATATTTCCTATGTGTTTATGAATAAAGATAGTCCTTGGACATTATCAATGATGTGTATCAGCAAGTATGTGACTTGTTTGTGAGGCTATGCATTGTATGATGACTGTCCTAAAAGGTCCCTAGTCAAAAGGGCTGTGTGGACGCGCAGCTGACTAGACTAGCATGTGACACGGTGGATGGCTCGGTCTCACTACCATGGAGCATTGGATGCTAACCGGATAATATGGACTTGGAAAGATCTGGTCGGATTCGACATAGTCGGATCCGAGTCCAGATAAGGTCCGAGTCGGACAGACCCAACTATGAGACGCAACAATATGTCATCTGTGAGTCTCTAGTACAACATACGTTCTATGTCCTAAGACCTGAGCTAGCGCATGTACTCGGGATGGTGATAGACCTGCTTTGGGCCGACCAAACGCTACTCCGTGACTGGGTAGTTACAAAGGCAGGTTTCGGGCTTGTCCAGACCCATGCTGCGAGACATGGTCGCGCAAGATGGGATTTGCCCCTCCGACCAGGAGAGATATACTCTGGGCTCCTCGTGTGATCCGACCAAGATAAGCATGGCCATGCGACAAGGATTATGAGATAATCCGGTTTGTGGTCGGCATCACTGGAACGAGAAAGGGGTCGTGCTAGCACAAGGATGACAGACTCGCCTTGAGCCCGAGAATATATATCGTGTGGCAAAGGGAACGGAAGTGTGACATGTTGTACAGGTTCGCCTACCGGATTCATTGTCTACTTGGTGGTCGGCACGCCTTGCTAGAGGCCGCTACCAACCGAGCAGGGAAAATCATTAAATGAGCATGCTTATTTTGTGCGACACCGCTTATCTCAAAAAGGGAAACTCTTATGGCATCATATTAATACTATGCATTGCTATGCTTGGAATTTATGCGAAATACATGATTTTACTTGTTGTTCTGAAGACCCTAAGAAACACCTTCCCTATGAATGTGAGTTTAGTGATAATGGAGTCTTATCTTCTTATGCCAAGGGTGTTTATAATTACTATGATATTGAACAAATTGAAGAATTTGTTGCTTTTAAGGGTGCTTATGAAATTGCTTCTTTGATTGAAAAGTATGTTGCTACTCTTTACAAATCTGAAAATTTTGCCATACTTAAATATTGCTATGAAAACTATGCTTCTAATGCTTATGTTAAAGGATATATTGAGGACTCCTCCGCTGTCCAAGAGGAGACTAATATTTTGCAGGAAACTATGGAAGAAGAAATTGCTGAAATTGTGAGCTCATTAGATGAAAAAGATGATGAGGAGAGCGAAGAACAAAAGGAGGAAGAGTGGATTAGCTACTCGTGCCCACCTTCTAATGAGACTAACTCTTCAACTCGTACATTGTTTAATTTCCCTTCGTGCTTACCGAAGGATGAATGCTATGATCCCTTGGATTCATTTGAAATATCCCTTTTTGATGAACTTGATGCTTGCTATGCTTGTGGCCATGATGCCAATTTGAATTATGCTTATGGAGATGAACTTGCTATAGTTCCTTATGTTAAACATGAAATTGTTGCTATTGCACCCACACATGATAGTCCTATCATCTTTTTGAATTCTCCCAACTACACTATATCGGAGAAGTTTGCACTTATTAAGGATTATATTGATGGGTTGCGTTTTATTATTACACATGATAATTTTGATGAATATAATATGCATGTGCTTGCTGCTCCTACTTGCAATTATTATGAGAGAGGAACTACATCTCCACCTCTCTATGTTTCCAACACAATACAATTGCAAGAAACTGTTTATACTATGCATTGGCCTTTACTTGATGTGCATGAATTGTTCTTTTATGACATGCCGATGCATAGGAAGAGAGTTAGACTTTGTCATTGCATGATATATATTGCTTTGTGCTCACTACTAAAATACAAATCATTGTTAATTAAAATTGGCTTTGATATACCTTGGGATCCGGGTGGATCGATTACTTGAGCACTTTATGCCTAGCTTAATGGCTTTAAAGAAAGCGCTGCCAGGGAGACAACCCAGAAGTTTTAGAGAGTCATTTATTTCTGTTGTGTGCTTTTAAAAAGTTTAAAAACAAAAAAAATATAAAGAGGAACCTAAAACTTCTACAAAAAGAAAAGTGAAAGTGAGACAGATGAGCAATGTGGAAGTGGGGGCTAGCCTTGAACTTTGTTCATGCCCATGGAAACTTTGTGAACCTTGATTACAGAAACTTTTCAACAAAAATAATTATCCCCTTGTACAAATCCATTGTATTATAAAAATAATGTGCCAAGATTTACCTTTAGGATGTTTAAATTGCTTGTTTGGTGTGTGCGGTGCAAAAACAAAAACTTTTGCTGTAGTGCGTGAATTTACATTTTTTACTGGAACATGAAAAATTCTGAAATTTTTACATAGTACTTCTATGCAACTTGTTTATTTTTTCCTAATGTTTCAGAATTTTTTAAGTTACAGAAGTATATGTACCATTTGCATCTTTACAGACTGTCCTGTTTTCACAGATTGTTGTTATAGTTTCGTTATTTGCTTATGTTTGAAATCTTGTTGAGCCCCGTTGACTTGAGAGCCATAGAATTGTGATAGCATACAGTGGGTAATGTTTGATTATAATTATACAATAATGTTACAGCAGGACATGATGGGATTTGATGTTATATGTACTAACCCCACTAATAAAAAGTTCGGTTGAGTTTTGTGTGGATGAAGTGTTCGAAGATCGAGGTGGTATCGATATGAGGAGAATAAGGAGAGGCAAGAGTTCAAGCTTGGGGATGCCCAAGGCACCCCAAGTAAATATTCAAGGAGACTCAAGCGTCTAAGCTTGGGGATGCCCCGGAAGGCATCCCATCTTTCTTCAACAAGTATCGGTATGTTTCGGTTTTTGTTTTGTTCACATGATATGCGTACATTCTTGGAGAGTCGTGTGCCTTTTCTTTTTATTTTAATAAATGCACCATGCTGGTATGAGATAGTCCTTGGTTGATTTATAGAATGCTTCATGCACTTCACTTATATCTTTTGAGTATGGCTATATAGAATGCTTCATGTGCTTCACTTATATCATTTGAAGTTTGGATGCATGTTTCTCTTCATATAGAAAAGCGTTATTTGTAGAATGCTCTTTCGCTTCACTTATATTTATTAGAGTGTGGTCTTTTATAGAAAGAATTAAACTCTCTTGCTTCACTTATATCTATTTAGAGAGTCAACAGGAATTGGTCATTCACATGATTAGTCAGAAAATCCTACATAAACCTTGTAGATCACTGAATATGATATGTTTGATTCCTTGCAATAGTTTTGCGATATGGAGATGATAATATGTGAGTTATGCTAGTGAGTAATTGTGATTTAGTAAGAATATTGGTGTTAAGGTTTGTGATTCCCTATGCATGCACGTGAAGTCAATAGTTATGCAACGAAGTTATATCCTACTTATGGTGCATTATTCAGTGTTAGTTATTTTCAATGCATGCTTATGACCGTTTTCGTTTTCTGGTTGGTTGCTTCTCAATCTATTTGCTAGCCTTCATTTGTACTAAGCAGGAATACTGCTTGTGCATCCAAACTCCTTAAACCCAAGTCGTGCCAAATGAGTCCACCATACCTACCTATATGCGGTATTTACATGCCATTCCAAGTAAATTTGCATGTGCCAACTCTAATTTTCAAAATAATTTTCCTTTTTGTGTGCCCGTACCGCTCATGAAGCAGCAGGGGGTGGCCAATATTCTCCATGCTAGGTGTGTTATTCTCACGATGAGTGTTTATTCACTTGTCATTGCACGAGAGAGTGGCTGGTAATAGGGATGCCCAGTCCCACAATGAAATAAAAATTTAATAACAACAAAATTCCTTGGAAAGTGTTGGTATGGAGGGCACCCGTGGATACGGCTAGCGATGGATTGTGAAAGAATGGTGGAAAGGAAATAAACATTACTTTCTGTTTGGGAACCGCCTATGATGTGTCTAGCATGGAAAATATTGGGAATTCTCGGTCGTTTTCGTTGACAGGAAAAGCATGCCTCTCAAAATAATTTTATCTATCTAATTTAAGCTTTGAGCTCTGGCATCTCTGCAAATCTCTGCTTCCCTCTGCGAAGGGCCTATCTATTTTACTTTTATGCATTTTTATTTTTATTGAGTCTCCATCTTCTCTTACAAAGCACCAACTGGAGAGCACTATTGTCATACTTGTGCATTGGGTGTAGTTAATGTTGAGTGTGTTTCATGAATGGATCAATGACTGAGCATAATGGGCTAGGGATAACTTTCTTTAGCGTTGATATTTTGAAAGACATGGTTGTTTGTTAGTATGCTTGAGTATTGATGTCTTTATATCAAATTATAGACTATTGCTTTGAATCACTCGTGTCTTAATATTCATGCTATGATTAGATTATATGATCAAGATTATGCTAGGTAGCATTCCACATAAAAAATTATCTTTTTTATCATTTACCTACTCGAGGACGAGCAGGAATTAAGCTTGGGGATGCTGATACGTCTCCATCATATCTATAATTTTTGATTGTTTCATGCCAATATTCTACGACTTTCACATATTTTTGGCAACATTTTATATTATTTTTGGGACTAACATATTGATCCAGTGCCCAGTGCCAGTTCCTGTTTTCTGCTTGTTTTTTGTTTCACAGAAAATCCATATCAAACGAAGCCCAAATGCAATAAAATTTTACAGAGAATTATTTTGGAATATATGTGATTTTTGGGAGGTGGAATCAACGCAAACGGAGGCCCACGACCTCCACAAGCCACCATGGCGTGGGCCCCCCAGGCGCGCGGTGGTGCCTCGTGGGCACACTGTAAGTCGGTTGGGGCTCTTCTTCGGCCGCAAGGAAGCTAATATCCAGAAAAAAATCGTGTTAAAATTTCAATGCAATCGGAGTTACGGATCTCTGGGAATTTAAGAAACGGTGAAGGGCCAGAAAACAGGAATGCGAAACAGAAGAGAACAGAGAGAGAGATCCAATCTCGGAGGGGCTCTTGCTCCTCCACCGCCATGGCAGCCATGGACCAGAGGGGAAACTCTCCTCCCATCTAGGGGGAAGCCAAGGAATAAGAAGAAGGAGGGGGGCTCTCTCCCCCTCTCTTTCGGTGGCGCCGGAGCGCCGCCGGGGGAACCATCGTGATGGCGATCTACACCAACAACTTCGCCGCCGTCACCACAAAATCTCTCCCCCTCTATGCAGTGGTGTAACACCTCTTCTCCCCGCTGTAATCTCTACTTAAACATGGTGCTTAATGCTACATATTATTATCCAATGATTTGTGGCCATCCTATGATGTTTGAGTAGATTCTTTTTGTCCTATGGGTTGATTGATGATCGTGATTGGTTTGAGTTGTATGTTTTATTTTGGTGCTGTCCTATGGTGCCCTCCGTGTCGTGCAAGCATGAGGGATTCCTGCTGTAGGGTTTGCAATACGTTCATAATTCTCTTATAGTGGGTGGCTAGAGTGACAGAAGCTTACACCCGAGTAAGGGGGTTGTTGCGTATGGGAGTAAAGGGGACTTGATACTTAATGCTATGGTTGGGTTTTACCTTAATGATCTTTGGTAGTTGCGGATGCTTGCTAGAATTCCAATCATAAGTGCATATGATCCAAGTACGGAAAGTATGTTAGCTCATGCCTCTCCCTCATATAAAATTGCAATAATGATTACCGGTCTAGTTATCGATTGCCGAGGGACAAATCTTTCTCTTTGTGTTACAAAAAGCTTTCTACTAAACAACTAACTTTTATTATCTCGCAAATTACTCCTAGTTTTATTCTCGTCAAGTACTTCTAGTTTTATCCTTGCAAACTTATCCTTACACTCGCAAAATAGTTTCATACTTGTTCTAAGTAAAGCAAATGTTAAGTGTGCGTAGAGTTGTATCGGTGATCGATAGAACTTGAAGGGAATATTAATTCTACCTTTAGCTCCTCGTTGGGTTCGACACTCTTATTTATCGAAAAAGATACAATTGATCCCCTATACTTGTGATTCTTTGTAAAATTCATTACTAGTTGTAGTACTTGGAGGATAGAGATCAAGTTCGTGGCTTGGCGTCCCGGCGTGACGAACAAGATGTAGTTCCTAGATGGTCATCGGAGTCGGAGCCGACCTGGAAGAACTTCCATGAAGGAGCCATACTATTTCACAATATATGTTTATTTGTGATTGTTATGCTTCTTGTTTCTATGCATGTTAAAATGGTAGAAAGATCCCCCATAAATATCAAGTTTATTTGCCATCCCCGATGCTGCACCTTCGCACGTCAAGTACGTCTAGTAGTGGGCTCATAAAATTGGGGTGCTGCTAGGTGTCCTTGAACTGAGGGGTTCGTGTCGGACACGGACATGCACTGCATCAGGTTGACTTGACAAGGCTATCAAAATGGTTTTGGGCCTTGTGGCGAAGAAGGTTGGGAGCCAGGGTATAAGATACCTTCCCAACCGACAGGAGTCGTATAGAGATGCAATTTGCAAAGAGTTGTTTACTAGATAGGCACGTTGGCTAGCAGTGATGCTAAAGCTCACTAGTCGCATGCGCTAGTCGCATCCTGAATCACTGAGAGTTTGTGGAGGGATGCCGACTTCAGTGGGAGTATTTCTGTTTAGGTTTGAATTACTCTACATAAACACATTGCTTAGTGATTGCATATTTTTCTGTTGTAGATCAATGGCACCACCTGCTCAACCCAACTTTGCATTGAAATCAATTCTGGAAAAGGATAAACTTAATGGAACAAACTTTACCACCTGGTATAGAAATTTGAGAATTGTTCTCAAGCATGATAAAAAGGAACATGTTCTAGAGGATCCACTTCCAGAGGAACCTACCGATAATGCTAATGCCACAACCAGGAATGCCTACCAGAAACTCGTTGATGAATCAACGGGGATCAGCTGTCTGATGCTGGCTTGTATGGAGCCCGATTTGCAACAGCATTTCGAAAACGTTGAGGCTTACGATATGATCGAGAGTCTCAAGAGCATGTTTCAGACACAGGCTAGGACCGAAAGGTTCAACGTCTGGCGATCCTTGATGGATTACAAGCTGAACGAAGGTGATCCACTGAGCCTGCATGTGATTAAGATGATCGGATATGTGTAAGCTTTTGATCGGTTGGGCTTCCCGCTCTTGGATGAGCTGGCTACAGATGCAACTCTGGGTTCTCTTCCACCTAGCTATGGGACGTTCATTTCGAACTATCATATGCATGGTATGGATAAGAAGCTCACTAAATTGCATGGGATGCTCAAGGTGGTAGAGCGGGATATTAAGAAAGGCACACATCAAGTGTTGATGGTGCAGAAGTCGGCTAAGTTCAAGAAGAGTTGGTCCAAGAAGAAGGCTAAGGCAAAGGGCACGGAGATGGTAACCTCCACCGCTGAGCTGAAGTCTGGACCGGACTCGAAGACCATTTGCTATCATTGCAAGGAAACTGGTCACTGGAAGAGGAACTGTAGCAAGTGGCTTGCTGAGCATGGCAAGAAGGCCGGAAATGCTTCTTCAGGCAAAGGTACACTTGTTACATATGTTATAGACATTTACCTTGCTGACATACCTAGTAGCTCTTGGTTATTTGATACCGGATCGGTTGTTCATATTTGCAACTCGATGCAGGGGCTGGTAAGAACTATGCGTGTGGCACAAGGGGAGATTGACATTAGGGTCGGCAACAAAGCAAGAGTTGCTGCGTTGGAGGTCGTCACGATGCAGCTCCAGCTTCCTTCTAGATTAATTTTGGAATTGAATAATTGGTATTACATTCCTGCACTTAGTCAGAACATTATTTCTGCCTCATGCTTGATGAGTCAGGGTTATGAATTCAATTTAAAGGACAATGGTTGTTCATTTTATTTGAATGGAATGTTCCACGGCTATGCACCCATTGTTGATGGGCTATTTATTTTGAATCTGGAAATGGAACTGAAAGCACATTTGCTCCCTTGGTGATTTTGGTAATTCATGCCAACATACATATTGTTGGACTAATGCTTCTATCTAGTGAATTTCGGACAAGTTCAACAATGGCATGGCAAGGACAAGGAGATGTGGAACCCTTCAAAATGCTAAGGACATACATTGGCAAAAGCTCAAGACTCTTCATTTTTGGTTTAGTGATCCAAGATTGTAGGATCGAAAGTATGTCTAGAGGGGGGGGGGGGGTGATTAGACTACTTGACCAAATAAAAACCTAACCTTTTCCAATTTTAGTTGTGGACAGATTTTAGCAAGTATACAAGTCAAGCATCACCCTACACATGCAATTCTAAGAGTATAGCAGCGGAAAGTAAACAATTACATATGTAAGTAAAGGAGGGGATCGGAGATTTCAAACGCAATGAATACACGGTGGTTTTTGGCGTGGTTCCGATAGGTGGTGCTATCATACGTCCACGTTGATGGAGACTTCAACCCACGAAGGGTAACGGCTGCGCGAGTCCATGGAGGGCTCCACCCACGAAGGGTCCACGAAGAAGCAACCTTGTCTATTCCACCATGGCTTACGTCCACGAAGGACTAGCCTCACTCGGGGTAGATCTTCACGAAGTAAGCGATCTCCTTGCCCTTACAAACTCCTTGGTTCAACTCCACATCATGTCAGAGGCTCCCAAGTGACACCTAACCAATCTAGGAGACACCACTCTCCAAAAGGTAATTGACGGTGTGTTGTTGATGAACTCCTTGCTCTTGTGCTTCAAATGATAGTCTTCCCAACAATCAAACAACTCCTCACAGATTTGGCTATGGTGGAAGAAGGATTTGAGTGGAAAGCAACTTGGGAAAGGCTAGAAATCAAGGTTCAAATGGTAGGAATGGAATCTCTTGATCTCAACACATGAGTAGGTGATTTCTATCTCGGAAAATGTATGGTGGAAGTGTAGGCACGTTCTGATGGCTCTCCTTACTGAGAAGGAAGGGGTGGAGGGGTATATATAGCCTCCACACAAAATCCAACCGTTACACACTTTTGACCCAACTCGGTGGCACCGAAACCATAATCTCGTTAGAACCGAACTGTGTAAAAGATATGAACGTTAGGAATATTGGTGGGACCGACTGGAACAACTCGGATGGACCGAAGTGCAATGGCTAGGGCAGACCTCATCTCGGTGGCACCGATTGCATCAACTCGGTAGGACCGAAGTGAAGCAATAAGGCAACAGAGAGTTGGCAAGCCATCTCGGTGAGACCGATTTGCAAAACTTGGTGGGACCGAAGTAAGTGCAAACGATTACAGAGAGTTGGCAAGGCCATCTCGGTGGGACCAAGATCCATATCGGTGGATCTGATTTGTTAGGGTTTTGAAGTGGCTAAGTCCAGATGAACTCGGTGGCTTCGGATTGGAAATTTCGGTGGGGCCGAGTTGGAATGTAGGTTTTGGACATATTTGGGGTAGAGAGAGTGGTTGAGGGTTTAGGAGTACTGTCACTAAGCACTTGAGCAAAAAGACCATTAAGCAACACCTCATCCCCTTTTAATAGTATTGGCTTTCCTATGGACTCAATGTGATCTTGGATCACTAAACTAAAAATGTAGAGTCTTGATCTTTTGCCAATTCTTGTCCTTAGCATTTTGAGGGGTCCACATCTCTAGTCCATGCCATGCCAATCATTGAACATCCTGAAAACTTTAACTTGAATGGACATTAGTTCAATGAGATATATGTTGTTATGAATTACCAAAACCACCAAGGGAGCAAATGTGCTTTCAATCTCCCCCTTTTTGGTAATTGATGACAACATATAGATCAAAGTTTCGACAAATGATTAAATGAAATGGAATACGTCGTCGCTTTGAGAAGTATGTGATAAGCAAGAGCTCCCCCTAAATTTGTGCATTATTAAAAATTTGCGTTTGAATCCAAATGCACAATCGATTAGGCTCATGGGTCACTCTTCCATGTCACATACAACTTGGTGGAGGATATGAGTGGAATAGTAAGCACGCATCACCCACACAAGTAAGTGATCATACAAGATAATGATAAAGATAAGCATTGATCATCACAAGAAGCATAGTATCTCACAAGCATAAAAGATCAAGGTACTCACAGACATAGTATCAAGCACACACATCGAACAAAGTACCAACAAGCAAATAGTAGCAAAAGAACTCAAGAGAAATCCACCGGGCAAAGCAAAGCGAAACTCTCTCTCTCTCTCTCTCGAAGCTAAGATCTATACAAATTCTCCCCCTTTGGCAACAAGTACCAAAAAGATCGAATAGGTATAGGACTTATGCGGCTTCTATGCACGATCCTCGGAAGCTCCTGAAGGCGATCTCCTGCTGGCAGCTCCGGTGTGCATATACGGCGTCGAAAGAAGAGCATCCACGAAGGCTTCTGTAGATGTCTGCTGGGCTGGTGGAGTGGAGACCGGAGGTGGCACTGTGGCAGCAGCAGCAGGTGCAGAGACTGTGGTCCTCGGATCCACAACTGGCACTGCAGCAGATCTGGCTGCTCTGGGCACTGTCTGAAATCTCTCGGTGGTAGGTCTGTCATCTCCACTATCATCTGATGGGGCTGTCCTGACAACATCAACATCGCTCTTCAGCTTCTCCACTGTAGTCTGGATCTCAGTGACCTTGACATCTAGATCATGAAACTTTGTCTCGATTGTCCGCTCTAAGCTAGCCTGGTTCTGGGTGAGGTTGGCCAGACTTCGCTCAATCCTCAGGGTGGCTTCTAGCAGATAAGTCATTTGGTCAGACTTAGACTTGAGATTTGCAATTGGAGCATTGGGAGCTGATGCCTCCTTGGCTGCTTTGGCTTCTTTGGCTATGCGGATCTTCTCTTGAGCTTGAGTAGAAGTGGGATGCGAAGGATCCATCACTATGACATTATCCTCAAACTCTGGACGCAGTGGTAGATGCTCTCGATCAAGAAGATATGTGCTGGTTCCAACCTTGGAATTGATCAATATCTGGATGTGTGGAGCATATCTGCACGATCTCTTCTAATCAGCCGCAGTCCTCTTGATAGTTTCCACAATCAAGCTCATCACCTTAAATTTCTGAGGTGTATCAAACAAATGCAACAAGTTGATGGAGTGGCCACGAATCATCTTATCATCACCTGACTTGGGCAACAAGGTGTACCGCAAGATAGTGTTCGTGGTGGCCAATCCTGGCAGCAGATGCTTCACTGATCCAAGCTTATGTGTCTCAATGTCCTTCTGGGGAATTGCAGTGTACATGTTGGCCATGGAGTTGTGATCCATCTTGAGCTTAGCATAGATATCATAGTCATCATCCTCTTCCTTGGGAGCACCAAGAAGACTTGCCCACTCAGAGATGGTTGACCGGTACCTGATACCCTCTGTCATCCACACAATCCGGCCATCTGGATAGAAATGAGATGTAGAGTAGAATTGCATGAACATTTCATCATTCCACTTGGTGAGCTTCTGTCCAACAAACTCATCAACACCTGCAATCCTGAAGCTCTCATGGACATGGGGGAAATAATCCTCATTGGCATCAATGTATTTCCAATCCACCCATCTCATGTCACTAACAATGGGCTTCTTATCCAACAGAACGGTTTCATAAAAGTCTTGCTGTTCTCGAGTGTGAAAGAGATAGTCACAAGCTGTTTTCCTCCTTGCAGCATAAGGATCTGACAGTCTCCACTGACGCAGTCCTTTATCCTTCCTCAGCATCATGTTTTCCGCAACTGGGTGTGCATCATCATGGTCTGGAATCTTTGGCTTCAATTTCCTGAGCACTAGTGGCTCTTCATCAACACTTGCCTCAGGCACTGGGGCCTTGTTCTTTTCAGCAGCAGAAATCCTTGTAAACCTCTTGGGTGCTGGAGCTTTTGGTTTGGACTTGGGGGCAGCAGTCCTCATAGCATCTGACATAAGATTTTGAGACTTGGCTGGAGGTGCATCAGCAGCTGGCTCTTCCTCCTCCTCTGAATCATTCCTCGTGGAGGGCCTTCCAAGCACCTGAGCTGTAGTCTTCCTAGCTCTCTTCTTCTTCACTCCTATAGCTTGTTCTGTGTCACATGGCTCTTCAAGTGTGAATTGCATTGTTTGCTTAGGAACTTTCCTCACAGCAGTTCTCTCTTTGGTAGAAGTGGGCTTGGTGCTATACTCCTTTGCAAGCACGACTCTCTTTTTCTTTGTTGCTGCTTCACTAGCAACAAAATCTTCATCCTCACTGTCTGAAGTTCTCTTCTTCCTTGTTCTAGTGGCAGCCTTAGGAAGATCTGGAGAGCTCCTCTCTCCCTCATAAAACTCTCTGCAGGGCTTGACCCTTCACTAAGTTCTGCATGCTGCTCTGACCTGTTCTGGCTGTCGCTGTCATCTGACATCTCGCTGAGCTGACCCTGTGAATAGATGGGTATGGGCAGAGTAGATGAGTCATCACAAAAAGCAGAAGTTTTTCATAAAATTTGAGTTCAACTCTTAGTTTCAAGTTTTCACAGAACGCATTTCGGATGGACCGAGTTGATCATCTCGGTGATACCGAAGCACTTTTCAGAAACCTTACACGCCATTTCGGTCAGACCGAGATGGGTTTCGGTGACTCCAAGATGCTAGGGTTTCACTGAGACTTTACTTTCGGTCGCACCGATTCATACAACTCGGTGGCACCGAGACATACTAGTGCTATGACCTGAGGCCAAATCGGTGGGACCGAAAATTTCCATTCGATCGGTCCGAGATGCGTTCGGCGGAAACTTAAACCTAAAAATTTCGCTCGAATCTAATCTACGGAATTCTTCTGATGGAATAAGCATGCAATCTATGGCAAGAATAATGGCAATCCTATCATGCATTGAATCAGAAAATGGAGCACGAAAGGGATCGAATCTCACCCTAACTCGGTGGAGATCCTCTACGGCGGCAACGGCGGAGGAGATTGCCGTTGACGGCGGCGGAATCCGGCGGCGAGGGCGCGCTGGAGACGATGGCGAAGTCCGGAGACGAGGGCGACGGCAGCAACGGGGTGCGGGAGCGAAAGAGTCGAGAAATTTCAACCGTTCGGCCCACGAGGTATATATACCCGTACGCTGTCGGTGGCTCTGAGTTGGACAACTCGGTGGCACCGATATGTGTAACTGCACGCGGATTAGCACATCGGTGGCTCCGAAGTGGTTCAACTCGGTGGCACCGAGATGGAAAACCTAGATCAATCTAAGTGCTTTCGGTTGGACCGATTTTGAGTGATTTGGTTCGGCCGAAATCATATAGAAGGTTTTGGAGGTTCAGCCCTTTCAGATCGGTGGCTCCGAGTGCTCCTCACCCGGAGGGTCCGAAAATGACTTGTTCAATTTTTGTGATGCAGCAAGAATAGAATTTGAGACAAGAAAGCATAGATAGCTAGAGAAGGTACTTATACATTCTTGTACATCCACTTGGCCAGAAAAACCAAGACAATCAAAACAACAAATGGATGTCCACGAATGATGAAAACATGCAAACCAACATGCTCACACAATACGATAGCAAATGAAATATGTGTCAAACATGCACAACCAATTCTAGCATCTATCAAGCAATGGCGATGACTAGGTCATCTATATATGAGTATATTGACTTAGGAGCCAAATGAGAACATTTGATCATAGGTCATACTCATCGTTTAAGCACAAGTGGGATTACCACTTTTACATAAAGCATTGATGTGTTCACACCATTAGAGTTGCTTTAGCTCAATTGTTTAGAGCAAAGCTCCCCCTAGATGTGATATCCCCCCTAAGAGGGATGAACTAACCTTGGGTTTTGTCGATGATGACTTCATGTAGATGTTGAAGATGTGGATGCTCAATGTTGATGTAGACCATCAAGAGTTGGGAGCAATCCTTTGGAGTTTTGTGCTTTCAATACCTACATGGGTTAGTCCCACACAAGGAACATACAAAGATATCCATAGACATAGAGTGAAATACACATATGATGATGTCCATGAATGCATTGATTACCTTGTCCCTTGCCTTACCAACAAGAGGGTTTGTGACTCCATGAACTAGTGCAAAATGTGGAAGTTGGTTGCACAAGCTCTTGCCATAAAGAATATGAGTGAAGTTTGTTGGCGGAGTCACCCTCAAGAACTCTCTAGTTCTTCTTCTTTTGGACCCACATCAACTTGATGGGAATCCTTGGAGTTGTAGTAGCACTTGATGAAGTAGAAATTGATGAAGTCTTGGGAACCCACTTGACCAAGGCTTGAGGAGCTTCTTCAAATGAATCAATCTCTTCTTGAAGCTTGTCCTTGCCGTTTAGCTTGTGGTCTTGTGGTGGAAGATCTTCTTGAGCTTGTGTTCCCTTGAAGGAAGTAGGATCATACTTCTCTTGTTGAGGAACAAACTTCATCTTGGGGTATTGATCTTCTTCCCACTCAACTCCATTGGCATTGAACTTTCATTCAAAACCAACACCTTGGTTCTTCCGGTGCCTTCCTTACTTGCGTACAATTTCCTCAAATTGCTTACTCCCAGCAAGACTCTTGTAGACACCTTTTTCTATAATTCCTTTCAATAGCATATTTTCTTGCTCAAGTGTAACTTGGCTAAGAGAATCATTAGTGGAATCAATAGAACTACTAGAAGCAACAACATTGGATTTAGCATTGTTATTGTTACTATTGGAGGTAGAACCCTTTTTACCCTTGTTGCTAGTTTGCTTGGGTTTAACTTGTGGCATAAAGGTAGACTAGAGTAAACACTTGGCAAGATATGAAGAACTCTTCTTTCGAAGATCGTCATTGATAGCTTTAAGAAACTCATGCTCTTGCTCTAAATTTAGCTTCTCGAAGCATAGCTTCTCATGAGTTCTTAGAAGTTCTTTATGATCCTCTTGAGTTGTTTCATGAGCTAACTTAAGAGCATTTAGTTCTTTAGTTAGATGCTCAATCTCCTTCATAGCATTGTCACTCGTTTCCTCTTGACTATCATGATTACTAGCATTTTCATTATAGCTCACATCACTATCCTTATCAACAAGTAAATCATCATCACCAAGCAAATCATCTTCATCACTATTGAAATCAAGATACTCGGGGTGTGATACCTTGGGGCCTTTTGCCATGAAGCATCTTCCAATTCCTTCATTTGGTGAGTCAAATAGATCATAGGAGTTGGATGACACAAGAGCAAGTCCGGCAACACCTTCATCTTGACTATAGTCGGAGTTGGAGTGATAACTTCTCTCGGAGTGGTTGTCGGAGTCGGAGCCGGAAACCCATTCACCAACATGAGCTTGATGTCTTCTTCTTGTGTAGCTCTTGGAAGACTTGTCCTTCCTCTCCGAATCCTTGCTTCTTCGAGAGTGTCTTCGTTCATAACGATCATCTCTACTCCTTCTCGCCTTATGAGGTGATTCATCTCTTCTATGTCTTCCTCTTGGTGATTCGTCTTTTTTCTTGTATGGTGCCGTACACTCATTGGAATAGTGTCCGGGTTTTCCACAATTGTAGCAATTACGGTTACGACTTGATGATCTTCTCTCATAGTGTCTTGAGCTAGAGCTTCTTTCTTTCCCTTTGTTCTTGTAGAACTTGTTGAATCTTTTCACCATTAGGCTTATCTCTTCATTGGATACTAGCTTGTCACTTGGAGTTGTTGGAGCATCGGTTGAGGCTTTGTAAGCACCACTTGATTTGTTGTGTAGCTCCTCTTTGTCCTTGAGTGACATTTCATGAGCAACAATCCTTCCAATGACTTCCGTGGGCTTGAGATCTTTGTAATTTGGCATCATTTGGATAAATGTGCAAACGGTATCATATTTTCCATCCAAAGCTCTAAGTATCTTCTTGATGATGAATTTGTCGGTCATCTCTTCACTACCTAAGCCGGCAATCTCATTTGTGATGAGAGCAAGCCTAGAGTACATCTCAGCGACTCCTTCACCATCCTTCATCTTGAACTTGTCAAGTTGACTTTGAAGCACATCCAACTTAGATTCCTTGACGGACTTGGTACCCTCATGCATATCAACCAAAGTATCCCAAATTTCCTTTCCATTCTCGAGACGGCTGATTTTGTTGAATTCTTCGGGACACAAACCGTTGAAGAGAATGTCACAAGCTTGAGCATTGTATTGCAACATCTTCAATTCTTCCGGGGTTGCTTCACGATCCAGTTCCTTGCCATCCTCAAAGAAATCACATTGCAAGCCAACATGAACAACAGCCCAAACGGAGGGGTTATGACCAAGAATATGCATTTTCATCTTATGTTTCCAACTAGCAAAATTTGTACCATCAAAATATGGACCTCTACGGTGATAGTTACCCTCACTAGACGCCATACTCTCCTAGGTTGTGAAACCAAGGCTATGATCACCAAAGCAATGGAAATCAAGGCTTACGAAGACCAAGGCTCTGATACCACTTGTAGGATCGAAAGTATGTCAAGAGGGGGGGGGGGTGATTAGACTACTTGACCAAATAAAAATCTCACCTTTTCCCAATTTTATTTGTGGACAGATTTTAGCAAGTATACAAGTCAAGCATCACCCTACACATGCAATTCTAAGAGTATAGCAACGGAAAGTAAACAATTGCATATGTAAGTAAAGGAGGGGATCGGAGATTTCAAACGCAATGAAGACACGGTGGTTTTTGGCATGGTTCCGATAGGTGGTGCTATTATACGTCCACATTGATGGAGACTCAACCCACGAAGGGTAACGGCTGCACGAGTCCACGGAGGGCTCCACCCACGAAGGGTCCACGAAGAAGCAACCTTGTCTATTCCACCATGGCTTACGTCCACGAAGGACTAGCCTCACTCGGGGTAGATCTTCACGAAGTAGGCGATCTCCTTGCCCTTACAAACTCCTTGGTTCAACTCCACATCATGTCGGAGGCTCCCAAGTGACACCTAACCAATCTAGGAGACACCACTCTCCAAAAGGTAATTGACGGTGTGTTGTTGATGAACTCCTTGCTCTTGTGCTTCAAATGATAGTCTTCCCAACACTCAAACAACTCCTCACAGATTTGGCTATGGTGGAAGAAGGATTTGAGTGGAAAGCAACTTGGGAAAGGCTAGAAATCAAGGTTCAAATGGTAGGAATGGAATCTCTTGATCTCAACACATGAGTAGGTGGTTCTCTCTCAGAAAATGTATGGTGGAAGTGTAGGCACGTTCTGATGGCTCTCCTTACTGAGAATCCAACCGTTACACACTTTTGACCCAACTCGGTGGCACCGAAACCATAATCTCGGTAGCACCGAACTGTGTAAAAGATATGAACGTTAGGAATATTGGTGGGACCGACTGGAACAACTCGGATGGACCGAAGTGCAATGGCTAGGGTAAACCTCATCTCGGTGGCACCGATTGCATCAACTCGGTAGGACTCAAGTGAAGCAATAAGGCAACAGAGAGTTGGCAAGCCATCTCGGTGAGACCGATTTGCAAAACTCGGTGGGACCGAAGTTAGTGCAAACGATTACAGAGAGTTGGCAAGGCCATCTCGGTGGGACCAAGATCCATATCGGTGGATCTGATTTGTTAGGGTTTTGGCAGTGGCTAAGTCCAGATGAACTCGGTGGCTCCGGATAGGAAATTTCGGTGGGGCCGAGTTGGAATGTATGTTTTGGACATATTTGGGGTAGAGAGAGTGGTTGAGGGTTTAGGAGTACTGTCACTAAGCACTTGAGCAAAAATACCATTAAGCAACACCTCATCCCCTTTTAATAGTATTGGCTTTCCTATGGACTCAATTTGATCTTGGATCACTAAACCAAAAATGTAGAGTCTTGATCTTTTGCCAATTCTTGTCCTTAGCATTTTGAGGGGTCCACATCTCTAGTCCATGCCATGCCAATCATTGAACATCCTGAAAACTTTAACTTGAATGGACATTAGTTCAATGAGATATATGTTGTTATGAATTACCAAAACCACCAAGGGAGCAAATGTGCTTTCAAAGATCACATTGAGTCCATAGGAAAGCCAATACTATTAAAAGGGGATGAGGTTTTTATAATGATCTATTTGCTCAAATGCTTAGTGATGTTGCTCCAAAACCCTCAGCCACTTTCTCCATCCAAACTTGTCCAAATTTCCAAAGTCTAACTTGGTTCCACCGAATCCTATTCATCCGGACCCACCGAGTTCATCAGGACAGTGCCACAAGCCAAACCCTAACAAATCGGATCCACCGATATGGATCTCGGTCCCATCGAGATGGCCTGGCCAACTCTCTGTCATCTGTTGCAATTATTTCGGTCTAACCGAGTTTGCAATCGGTGCCACCGAGATGGCTTAACCAACTTTTTGTTGCCTTGTTGCAATTATTTCGGTGTCACCGAGATGTTGCAATCGGTGCCACCGAAACGAGGTTTGCCCTACCATTGCACATCGGTCGCTCCGAGTTGTTTCCATTCGGTCCCACCAAAACTTCAAAAATTGTCATCTTTTGCACAGGTCGGTCTCACCGAGATTTCCAGTCGGTGCCACCGAGTTTGGTCAAAAGTGTGTAATGGTTGGATTTCATGTGGAGGCTATATATACCCCTCCACCATCCTCTTACCAAGTAAGAGAGCCATCAGAACGTGCCTACATTTCCACCATACATTTTCTGAGAGAGAACCACCTACTCATGTGTTGAGATCAAGATATTCCAATCCTACCATTTGAACCTTGATTTCTAGCCTTTCCCAAGTTGCTTTCCATTCAAATCCTTCTTCCACCAAATCCAAATCTGTGAGGAGTTGTTTGAGTGTTGGGGAGACTATCACTTGAAGCACAAGAGCAAGGATTTCATCATCAACACACCATATTTTACCTTTTGGAGAGTGGTGTCTCCTAGATTGGTTAGGTGTCACTTGGGAGCCTCCAAGTTCATGTGGAGGCGAACCAAGGAGTTTGTAAGGGCAAGGAGATCGCCTACTTCATGAAGATCTACCTCGAGTGAGGCTAGTCCTTCGTGGACGTAAGCCTTGGTGGAATAGACAAGGTTGCTTCTTCGTGGACCCTTTGTGGGTGGAGCCCTCTATGGACTCGCGCAGCCGTTACCCTTCGTGGGTTGAAGTCTCCATCAACGCGGACATACGATAGCACCACCTATCGGAACCACGCCAAAAACCACCGTGTCTTCATTGCGTTTGATCTTCCATACTCTACCCCTTTACTTTCCGTACACTTGCTTGCTTTACTATTTCCACTGCTCAATCTCTAGATATGCATGTGTAGGAAGTCTTGGTGTTATCTTAACTTGTGCCAAAATCTGCCTAAATTTCAAGTGAACTAAAAATCTGCACCTTTGGTTGGTTAAGGGTCTATTCACCCCCCTCTAGACCTATCTCCTCGACCCCACAATTGGTATCAGAGCTTTGGTCTCCATTGCTTTGGTTTAATCACCATTGGAGGGAGATGGATGTGTCTACTTTGGGGAGTCTTAAACGTAGAGTGCCTATTCTCAATAGGGAGTATTATCACTTTTGGAAGGATGAAATGCTTGATATCTTTGATGAATTTAACTTGAGCAAGTATATTCATAATCCTTATGTGCCTCCCATTGACCCCTTGCATCCTACTCATGAAGAGGAAATTGACATGCTTCGTAATCTTAGAACCATCAATCTTATCATTAGAGGATTACCTAAAATTGTGCTCGGTTGTATGCAAAACTTTGAGTGTGCCTATACTCTATGGAGAGTCTTGGAAAAGCGATATCCCGACTACTCTTTAAAGAATCTTGATGAGATTCTTCATAAGACTATTGCTTTTCACAAGATGAGTCCTAGTGATCCTGACTTTGATGATTACTTGTTTGAGAGATGTTAGAACTATTAGTAACATTATCACGGAAGCCATTAGAATTCATAAACTTGAACATTGTCATGATCATAAAACTAATGAATTCATTGCCCTGGGTGATGATCATATACATGTTGATGATGATGATGTTGAGCATGGCTATTATGATGAGGACGAAGAATTTGATATTGAATTTGAGAAGACCATGAGGAATCTTAGTCTTATGGCAAATCTTCGAGATTACATGGCCGGAGGAAAAGAGTGGATTCTTGATAGTGGATGTACCGATCACATGACCGAAGATAGAGACATGTTTCATGAGCTTGCAAAAAATGATGGTCCACGCAAGTATGTGACTTTTGGAGACAACTCCAAGGGTAAGGTACTTGGCCTTGGTAAGGTGGCCATATCCAATGATAGCTCCATAAAAAATGTTATGCTTGTTGAATCCCTTGGTTACAATCTTCTTTCCGTATCTAGACTAGCCGACTTTGGTTTCAATGTTCTATTTACCGAAGTAGATTGCCAAGTGTTTCGTCGGGATAATCATAATATGGTCTTTACCGACATTCGTAGAGGTGATCTATACATTGTTGATTTCACTAAAAGAGCCCAACCTCGTACATGTTTAATTGCTAAATCTTCTAAAGGTTGGTTATGGCATAGGAGACTTGGACATATTGGTATGCGTAATCTTGATAAACTTGTTAAAGGAGATCATATTCTTGGTGTGAAAGATGTTATATTTGACAAGGATCGACTTTGTAGTGCTTGCCAAGCAGGAAAACAAGTTGGAGGAAGCCATCCCGTGAAGAACATTATGATCACGAGGAGACCACTCGAGCTACTTCATATGGATCTTTTTGGTCCCAACTCCTATAAGAGTCTTGGTGGTAACTCTTTTGGTTTGGTCATTGTTGATGATTTTTCCAGATTTACGTGGGTGTTCTTTCTTGATGACAAATCGCAGGTACAAAAGATCTTCAAGAACTTCACAAGAAAGGCCCAAAATCTTTGGGCGGAAGCGGTTGAGACAGCTTGTCATGCTACAAATCGACTCTATCTTCACAAGTTTCTTGGTAAAACGGTGTATGAACTACTCACCGGTAACAAACCACAAGTTGGATACTTTTGAGTATTTGGCTCAAAATGTTACATTCTTGATAAGCATCGTCATTCAAAGTTTGCTCCTAAATCTCATGAAGGTTTTCTACTTGGTTACGGATCGAACTCTCACACTTACCGTGTCTACAACAACTTCACTCGAAAAGTTGAAGAGACGGTAGATGTGAAGTTTGATGAGACTAACGGCTCGCAAGTCGAGCAATTGCCAATTGATATAGGAAATCAAGAACCATCGGAAGCAATCCAAGACTTGTCCATTGGTAAGATTCGACCCGTGGAAGTAAAGGAGAGTACTTCGTCAATTCAAGTGGAAGCCTCAACTTCACGTCAAGGTGAACAACAAGTTGACATGGAGGCGTCTGATGTCTACTACACAACTTATTCTTGTAGACTCGTGTTGGGCCTCCAAGCACAGAGTTTTGTAGGACAATAGCAATTTTCCCTCAAGTGGATGACCTAAGGTTTATCAATCCGTGGGAGGCGTAGGTTGAAGATGGTATCTCTCAAACAACCCTGCAACCAAATACAAAAAATCTCTTGTGTCCCCAACACACCCAATACAATGATAAATTGTATGGGTGCACTAGTTCGGCGAAGAGATGGTGATAAAAGTGTAGTATGGATAGTAGATATAGGTTTTTGTAATCTGAAAATATAAAAACAGCAAGGTAGCAAGTAGCAAAAGTGAGCATAAACGGTATTGCAATGCTTAAAAACAAGGCCTAGGGTTCATACTTTCACTAGTGCGATCTCCCAACATTGTTGACATAGTTGAATCATATGTAAATCCCTCACGTGCGACAAAGAGTTCACTCCAAAGTCACAAATAGCGGAGAACAAACGAAGAAATTGTTGTAGGGTACGAAACCACCTCAAAGTTATCCTTCCCGATCAATCTTATGAGCCATCCCCATTAATTGTCACGAACAGCCCTAGAGTTCGTACTAGAATAACACCTTAAGATACACATCAGCCAAAACCCTAATGTCACCTAGGCACTCCAATGTCACCACGAGTACCCGCGGGTTTGATTATACGATATGCATCACACAATCTCAGATTCATCTATTCAAACCAACACAAAGAACTTCAAAGAGTGCCCCAAAGTTTCTACCGGAAAGTCAAGACGAAAACGTGTGCTAACCCTTATGCATAAATCCCCAAGGTCACGGAACCCGCAAGTTGATCACCAAAACATACATCAAGTGACTCAAGTGAATATCCCATTGTCACCACAGATATCCATATGCAAGACATACAGCAAGTGTTCTCAAATCCTTAAAGACTCAATCCGATAAGAAAACTTCAAAGGGGAAACTCAATTCATCACATGAAGATAGAGAGGGGAAAACTCCATATGATTCATCTATATCAACAAAGTTCGCGATACATCAAGATCGTGCCATCTCAAGAACACGAAAGAGAGAGATCAAACACATAGCTACTGGTACAAACCCTCAGCCCCGAGGGTGAACTACTCCCTCCTCATCATGGAGACCACCGGGATGATGAAGATGGCCTCCGGTGATGCCTTCCCCCCCTTCGGCAGGGTGCCGGAAAAAGGCTGTACATGAGATCGTGGAGGTACAGAGGCTTGCGACGGCGTAAAAACTCATCTAGGTTAACTTTCGGGGGTTTCTGAATATATATGATTTTTCAGCGTTGGAATCACGCGAAACGGAGCCACGTGGGCCCCACGAGGTACCAGGGCGTGCCTGGGGGGGGGGGGTGGCGCGCCCTGGTGCCTCGTGGGCACTGGGTGGCCCCCCCTCCAGTGGGTCTTGGTGCCAATATTTTTTATTTGTCGAATAAAAAATCTTTAAAAAGTTTCAGCTCATTTGGAAAACTTTCATTTCTGCACAAAAAACAACACCATGGTAGTTCTGCTGAAAACAGCGTCAGTCCGGGTTAGTTCTAATCAAATCGTAGCAAAACCATATAGAGTTGTTATAAATATGGCATGAATACTTCATAAATTATAGATACGTTGGAGACGTATCAGCATCCCCAAGCTTAATTCCTACTCGTCCTCGAGTAGGTAAATGATAAAAGAAATAATTTATGAAGTGTGAATGCTAGCATAGTGCATAAGTTTGATCAATGATAATTTCAATCACTTTCCCTAGCATCATAACAGCAACTTTCTCTCATAAAAGTCATCATGATAAAGTAGCAATTAAAAACAGAAATTTTGATGTGGAATGCTACCTATCATAATCATCATATAATCTTTTCTTTTAAAGCATGGACATTGGACTTGAATGATTCAAAGCAAGATCATTATTATAACAGCAATATTTATTATCATAAAACTTCTCATGAGCAAGTAACAATTCATCACAACAATGAAGTATAAGGCATAAACTTTCTTGGAAACTAACAAACTATTCTAGTCAACAATGCAATTGCAATTCATCATATTTTCAGGAAGGGTCTCATGTAGGAGCTTTTTAGCAAGTCCACATACTCAACCATCATTTAGTCTTCTATGATTGTTAACACTCACGACATATATATGGAGCAAAAGTTTCAGCCAGACACATAGAAAGATAGGGGCTTGTGATTTCGCCTCCCAACTTATTCACCTCAAGGGTGATGTCAACACTAATAACTCATGATCACTCATATCCAACTGGATATATGTGCCTAGATCTTTCCCCACCACATGATGCTTGCAAAAGAGAAAAATAAAAAGGAATTAGAGGAGAACACTATTGACTCTTGCATAAAAAGTAAATACATAAAAGTAAATGCATAAAAGTAAAAGATAGGCCCTTCGCAAAGGGAAGCAGAGGTTGTCATGCGCTTTTTATTTTTGGATGCACAAGCCCTTAATGCAAAGGAACATCACGTTATATTGCCCCTTGTGATAACAACCTTTATTATGCAGTCCGTCGCTTTTATTTCTTTACCATCACAAGTTCGTACAACGCTTATTTCCCTTACAATAAAAGATCATACATATTTTAGGAGCAATTTTTATTGCTTTTTTGCACCGATGACAACTTACTTGAAGGATCTTATTCAATCCATAGGTAGATATAGTGGACTCTCATGGCAAGAAACTGGGTTTAAGGGTTTTGGATGCACAAGTAGTATCTCTACTTGGTGCGGATTTTTGGCTAGCAAAGATATTGGGCAAGCACCACATGTTGGAGGATCTATAACAATATAACTTCTATATGAATATGAAGAAACATAATTCATTACGTTGTCTTCCTTGTCCAACGTCAACACTTTGACATAAAATACTTAATGGGGGCTCACAATCATAAAAGATGTCCAAGATAGTATATTTGCATGTGAATCTTCTCTTCCCTTATTAACTTTTTCATGAATTGCATCATTGACTAAAGCTATTCTTGTTAACCTCCAATAAATTTTACCACTTATACTTTTCTTTATGTAATGTCATTACTTTCCATAAGATTAGCATATGATCTCTTTAATTATTTTCATTGCAAGGAATCACACTTATCATATCCAATGGTCTATATGAAAGTTTTTATTATATCTCTCTCGAATATTCATCATATTGGGACCAAATTCATATCTTGTGCAAATTACCATTACTATTATTAACTCTCAAAAAGATATAAGTGAAGCATGAGAATTAATGACAAACTACTCCAAAATATATAAGCGAAGATCAATGAGTAGTGAAACAATTAAGTAGCTATGTAAGGACTCTCTCTCATTTAAAAATTTCAGGTCTTATTATTTTATTCAAACAGAAAAGAAAACAAAATAAAATGACATTCCAAGAATAGCTCATATCATGTGAAGAAGCAAAAACTTAGGCTCAACCGAAACTGACCGATAATTGTTGATGAAGAAAGGTGGGATGCCTACCGGGGCATCCCCAAGCTTAGATGCTTGAGACTTCTTGAAATATTATATTGGGGTGCCTTGGGCATCCCCAAGCTTGAGCTTTTGTGTCTCCTTAATTCCTCTCATATTACGGTTTCTATAAATCTTAAAAACTTCATCCACACAAAACTCAACAAGAACTCGTGAGGTAAGTTAGTATAAATCAACTCAAAACCTTAACATTCTCTACTGTAGCAGATCACAAAAATTATAATTAAACATTGCATACTAAATGCCTCTGCATATTTAATACTCCTATCCTCAAATAGAATCATTAAACATGCCAACATATGCAAACAATGCAAACATAACAGCAATCTGCCTAAACAGGACAGTCTGTAAAGGATAATTAAGAATCCATACTTAGATAACTCAAAACATTCTGAAAATTTACCACACTGTAAATAATTTATAAAAGTTGACTTTGTCAAAATTTCAAGATTTTATCACATTCTGACATTTCTGGGCAATTTAATCAATAGCAGCAAACTTTCTGTTTTGAAACAGCAACTCATAAACTTGCAAACTGGGCATGGTAAAGGCTATAATTGGCATTTTATTGAACTAAAAGATACAAAACATGATTATTGATGACACCAAGAAAATATTAACAGAAGAAAATGACGCTCCAAGCAAAACTCATATTATGTGACGAATAAAAATATAGCTCCAAATGAGGTTACCGATAATGTTGAAGACGAAAGAGGGGATGCCTTCCGGGGCATCCCCAAGCTTAGTTGCTTGAGTCTTCCTTGAATATTACCTTGGGGTGCCTTGGGCATCCCCAAGCTTAGGGTCTTGCCGCTCCTTATTCTCCTCATATCGATATCTCACCCAAAACTTGAAAACTTCAATCACACAAAACTTAACGGAACTTCGTGAGAATGGTTAGTATGATAAAGAATAAACCATCACTTAGGTACTGTCCAAGACAAGATTCACAATTGTTCCCATATAATGCTTACTTAATTCTATCATTTCCACAATTTATATCTCATAATATAAGCTATGGAAACATTAAAACAAGCAAACTATGCATTGAAAACAGAATCTGTCAAAAACAGAACAGTCTGTAATGATCTGAGCAACTACCATACTTCTGGAACTATAAAAATTCTGAAAAATTAGGACAACGTCAAAAATTTGCATATCAATACTGTATAAAAAATTCAGAGTTTTTTGACGCTCCAGTAAAATCTGGGAAATGAAACACTGGAGGCAAAAGTTTCTGTTTTTGCACAGAATTGAATCAACGAGTATCCACACTATCCTAAAGGTTTTACTTGGCACTTTATTGAAAGAAAACATATAAAACATGATTACTACAGTAGCTTAATCATGTGAACACGCAAAAAAAGTAGGTATAAATATTGGGTTGTCTCCCAACAAGCGCTTTTCTTTAAAGCCTTTTAGCTAGGCATGATAATTTTGAATGATGCTCACATAGAAGTAAAGAATTGAAACGTAAAGGGAGCATCATGAGAAATATATCAAACACATTTAAGCCTAACCCACTTCCTATGGATAGGGATTTTGTGAGTAAATAGTTTATGGGAGCAAGAATCAACTAGCATGGGAAGGCAAAACAAGCATGACTTCAAAACTTTCAACACATAGAGAGGAAACTTGATATTATTAAAATATGTAGGAGCATATATTCCTCTCTCAAAATAATTTTCAGTAGCATCATGAAGAAATTCAACAATATATCCATCACACAAAGCATTCTTGTCATGATACATAAGCATAGAAATCTTACTACTCTCCACATAAGCAATTTTCTTCTCATTCATAATAGTGGGAGCAAACGCAACAAAATAATTATCATGAGATACTTGATTGGCATAATCAAATTGAACATTAAAATAATGATGACAAGCTTCATGGTTATCATTATTCTTTATAGCATACAAGTCATCACGATAATCATCATGAATAGGAGGCATGTTATCATCATAATAGATTTTCTCATCAAAACTTGGGGGACTAAAAATATCATCTTCATCACACATAGCATCCCCAAGCTTGTAGCTTTGCATGCCATTAGCATCATGGGTATTCAAAGAATTCATATTAACAACATTGCAATCATGCTCATCATTCAAAGATTTTATGCCAAACATTTCATTGAATTCTTCTTCTATCAATTGAGCACAATTTTCCGATCCATCATTTTCAAGAAAGACATGATAAAGACGAATAATATGAGACAACCTCAATTCCATTTTTTTGTAGTTTTCTTTTATAAACCAAACTAGTGATAAAACAAGAAACTAAAAGATTCGATTGCAAGATCTAAAGATATACCTTCAAGCACTCACCTCCCCGGCAACGGCGCCAGAAAAGAGCTTGATGTCTACTACACAACTTATTCTTGTAGACTCGAGTTGGGCCTCCAAGCGCAGAGTTTTGTAGGACAGTAGCAATTTTCCCTCAAGTGGATGACCTAAGGTTTATCAATCCGTGGGAGGCGTAGGTTGAAGATGGTATCTCTCAAACAACCCTGCAACCAAATACAAGAAATCTCTTGTGTCCCCAACACACCCAATACAATGGTAAATTGTATAGGTGCACTAGTTCGGCGAAGAGATGGTGATAAAAGTGTAGTATGGATAGTAGATATAGGTTTTTGTAATCTGAAAATATAAAAACAGCAAGGTAGCAAGTAGCAAAAGTGAGCATAAACGGTATTGCAATGCTTAAAAATAAGGCCTAGGGTTCATACTTTCACTAGTGCGATCTCCCAACATTGTTGACATAGTTGAATCATATGTAAATCCCTCACGTGCGACAAAGAGTTCACTCTAAAGTTACAAATAACAGAGAACAAACGAAGAAATTGTTGTAGGGTACGAAACCACCTCAAAGTTATCCTTCCCGATCAATCTTATGAGCCATCCCCATTAATTGTCACGAACAGCCCTAGAGTTCGTACTAGAATAACACCTTAAGATACACATCAACCAAAACTCTAATGTCACCTAGGCACTCCAATGTCACCACAAGTACCCGCGGGTTTGATTATACGATATGCATCACACAATCTCAGATTCATCTATTCAAACCAACACAAAGAACTTCAAAGAGTGCCCCAAAGTTTCTACCGGAAAGTCAAGACGAAAACGTGTGCCAACCCTTATGCATAAATCCCCAAGGTCACGGAACCCGCAAGTTGATCACCAAAACATACATCAAGTGACTCAAGTACATATCCCATTATCACCACAGATATCCATATGCAAGACATACATCAAGTGTTCTCAAATCCTTAAAGACTCAATCCGATAAGAAAACTTCAAAGGGGAAACTCAATTCATCACAAGAAGATAGAGAGGGGAAAACTCCATATGATTCATCTATATCAACAAAGTTCGCGATACATTAAGATCATGCCATCTCAAGAACACGAAAGAGAGAGATCAAACACATAGCTACTGGTACAAACCCTCAGCCCCGTGGGTGAACTACTCCCTCCTCATCATGGAGACCGCCGGGATGATGAAGATGGCCTCCGGTGATGCCTTCCCCCCCTCCGGCAGGTTGCCGGAAAAGGGCTGTAGATGAGATCATGGAGGTACAGAGGCTTGCGGTGGCGTAAAAACTCATCTAGGTTAACTTTCGAGGGTTTCTGAATATATATATGATTTTTCAGCGTTGGAATCACACGAAACGGAGCCACGTGGGCCCCACGAGGTACCAGGGCGCGCCTGGGGGGGGGGGGGGTGGCGCGCCCTGGTGCCTCGTGGGCACTGGGTGGCCCCCCTCTAGTGGGTCTTGGTGCCAATATTTTTTATTTGTCCAATAAAAAATCTCCAAAAAGTTTCAGCTCATTTGGAAAACTTTCATTTCTGCACAAAAAACAACACCACGGTAGTTCTGCTGAAAATAGCGTCAGTCCGGGTTAGTTCTAATCAAATCATAGCAAAACCATATAGAATTGTTATAAATATGACATGAATACTTCATAAATTATAGATACGTTGGAGACGTATCAGCGTCCATAAGTGGAACACGACAAGACGAAGGGAATGAGGAAGTGCAACAAGATGATCCACCTCAACCTCCTTCTCCACCTCCACAAGCGAACAACGATAACAACAACGAAGAAGAAGAAGATGATGATGAGGAAGCCTCACCACAACCCAAGCAAAAGCTACCTCATGTTAGAGCAAGAATTGACAAGAATCATCCCGTCGAACAAATACTTGGAGATATCCAATACGGGAGAATCACTCGCTCTAAATCTCGTTTAGCTAATGTTTGTGAGCATTACTCATTCATCTCTAGTATTGAACCTTTGAAGGTAGAAGAAGCTCTCAAGGACCCCGATTGGGTGAATGCAATGCATGAGGAGATACACAACTTCGAGAGGAATCAAGTTTGGACGTTGGTTGAGAAGCCTAAAGATGAGCAAAACATTATTGGAACCAAATGGGTGTTTCGGAATAATCAAGATGAAGATGGACAAGTTGTGCGCAACAAAGCTCGTCTCGTAGCACAAGGTTACACACAAGTCGAAGGTATGGACTATGGTGAGACCTATGCTCCCGTTGCTAGACTTGAGTCCATTCGCATTTTACTTGCTTATGCCAATCACCATGATATCACTCTCTACCAAATGGATATTAAAAGTGCTTTCTTAAATGGTGAAATTGAGGAGGAAGTATATGTTAAACAACATCCCGGCTTTGTTAATCCCAAGTGAAAGATCATGGATGTCGCCTAGAGGGGGGGGGGGTGAATAGGCGCTTTAAAATAATTACGGTTTAGGCTTGAACAAATGCGGAATAAAACTAGCGTTTAATTTGTCAAGCACAAAACCTAAATCGACTAGGCTCACCTATGTGCACCAACAACTTATGCTAAGCAAGATAAACATCTAAGAGATAGCAAGATATATAACAAGAAACAATATGGCTATCACAAAGTAAAGTGCATAAGTAAAGGGCTCGGGTAAGAGATAACTGAGGCACGCGGAGACGACGATGTCTCCCGAAGTTCACACCCTTGCGGATGCTAATCTCCGTTTGGAGCGGTGTGGAGGCACAATGCTCCCCAAGAAGCCACTAGGGCCACCGTAATCTCCTCACGCCCTCGCACAATGCAAGATGCCGTGATTCCACTAAGGGACCCTTGAGGGCGGTCACCGAACCCGTACAAATGGCAACCCTTGGGGGCGGTCACCGAACCCGTACATTTGGCAACCCTTGGGGGCGGTCACCGGTACCCGTCAATTTGCTCGGGGCAATCTCCACAACCTAATTGGAGACCCCGACGCTTGCCCAGAACTTTACACCACAATGATTGAGCTCCGAAGCACCACCAACCGTCTAGGGCGCCCAAGCACCCAAGAGGAACAAGCTCTAGGGTACCAAGCACCCAAGAGTAATAAGCTTCTCAACTTTTCACCACCACGTATCACCGTGGAGAACTCAAACCGATGCAACTAATGCAATGGCAAGAACACACGGAGTGGTCAAGTCCCTCACTCCCAAATCCCACCAAAGCAACAAAAGCTATGGAGGAATATGAGAGGAAGAACAAGGAGAACACCAAGAACTCAAAGATCTAGATCCAAGGGGTTCCCCTCACATAGAGGAGAAAGTGATTGGTGGAAACGTAGATCTAGATCTCCTCTCTCTTTTCCCTCAAGAACTAGCAAGAATCATTGGAGGGATTGAGAGATAGCAAGCTTGAAGAAGGTCAACAATGGGGGGCAAACACGAGCTCAAGAGATTGGGTCCATTGGGGAAGAAGACCCCCTTTTATAGGACCCCACGAATCTGCCCGTTATGTTACAGAATAACACGGGAGCGGTACAACCAGTCGAAGGACCGGTACAACCGCTTTTTGCGGGTTCCCCTGAAGCAGAGTACGAGGCGGTACAACCGGAGGTTGCACCTGTAGTACCGGTCGGCTGAAACCATCCAGGAACTACCGGGCTACCACCGCCCTACTACCGCTCCAAAACAGTAGGGAATCACCCCTGACCGGTACTGGAGCGGTACTCGGACCGGTACAACCGCCGGGACCAAGTACTTGTGGTGGCTAAGTCTGGAGCAGTACAACCGCTCCAGTCATCGGTAGTACCGGTACGCCTAAGCCATCCGCGAACTACCGGTTCACCACCGCCCAGCATCCGCTCCACATCAGACGGGAGTCACCCCTTAGCGGTGGTTGGAGCAGTACTTGGCCGGTACAACCGCCGAGCAGCAGTCCTGGGGTTCGCCAAGCACCAAGCGGTACAACCGCCCGGAGGCAGCAGTACAACCGCTTGACAGACACCTGGAGACTGCAACCCAAGGGTGGTGGTTGTCCCGGAAGTACTGGTCGGCCGGTACAACCGCATACACCAGCAGTACAACCGCCGGTGAAGGAAAAACCAGAACTGCCAAAACTTTTGCACACGAACTCCGAAACGAGCAAACTCAAGGTTGTTGGATAGAAGACAACAAGTACTATCCAAACAGCGACTGGTTATAGAGAGAAGAGGCAGTAGACAAAAGCCTATGATATAGAGATGTGAAACCTCTATGAATGAAGAACCGGCAAACACTCCAACATCGAAAACATCATAGAAGATGCACATGAACTCCATTTTCGATGAACTCGAGCTTGTCATGAAGATGACCATAAGCTCTAAAACTCACAAAGAGAAACACCAAACAAGAACCAAGAAAGATGATGCAAGCATGCAATGGTTTGAGCTCTCTATGAACGATACGATCAAGCTACTCACTAGTGAGCCCCCCTCGATAGTACGACAATCTATCCTATATCCCGGTCTCCCAACTAACAGCATGAGACCGGTAAAATAGAAAACCTATCAAGGGCAAACCTTTGCCTTGAGCATAATCCACTTGAGCTAGATGATGACGATCTTGTCCTCCTCAAGATGGACCACCTTTCTTGATTGCATTGGCTCGGTGAAGACTAGTAGATTGCTCTCCCATACTCCGCTATGGGTGAGCCACTCTTCGGCACATCTTCACAAGTCCATATTCACCACAATGGACGGCAAGTTTCAAGCATGATCTCTTCGTGATGCTCCACTTGAACTTGCACACCGCAACCTTGATGACGATCACCACTTGATGTCATCCTCCATGGGTTATATGATATCTTCCTTTTGATGTATGCCCATGGAAACATTCCTAACCCCACATAGAACTCTCACGTAGACCATGGGTTAGTACACAAAGCGTAATGGACAATGCTTACCATACCATGGGATCACTTGAGCCCTCTCGGTACATCTTCTACGCTTTGTGTGTTGATCAACTTGATTCACTCTTGACTTATTCTTGATCAACCACTCACATGACCAATCTTTAGATAATTCCATGAATAGCACCTTGGTCATCACGTAATCTCCTTGGAACCAACAAATGGACTTCAAGAAAAGCCTATGGACAAACCCTTCCAATATAACTCAAGGCAACCATTAGTCCATAGGAATTGTCATCAATTACCAAAACCAAACATGGGGGCACCGCATGTTCTTTCACCAAGAAACCTAATCATGTTTACAAACTTTGTAAAGCTCTTTATGGTCTTAAACAAGCCCCTAGAGCTTAGTACAAATGCTTGACAAAGTTCCTTCTTGAAAAAGGTTTTGAAATTGGGAAAATTGATTCAACTTTGTTCATGAAGAGGGTTAATGGAGAATTATTTGTATGCCAAATTTATGTTGATGACATTATCTTTGGATCTACTAACCCCTCTTTTAGTGAAAAGTTTGGAAGGTTGACGTCCAAAAAGTATGAGATGTCTATGATGTGTGAACTCAAATTCTTTCTTGGTTTGCAAAGCAAGCAAACTAAGGAGGGCACCTTTGTTTCTCAAACAAAGTATACCAAGGACTTATTCAAGAAGTTCAACATGCAAGAAAGTAAAGGTATGAAAACTCCAACGGCCACGAGTGGACATGTTGACTTGACCAAGGATGGCAAACCGGTTGATCAAAAAGTTTATCTATCTATGATTGGTTCATTGCTATATCTATGTGCCTCCCGTCTTGACATTATGCTAAGTGTGTGCATGTGTGCATGATACCAAGTGGCACCAAAAGAGTGTCATCTTAAAGTTGTGAAAAGAATTGTGAGATACTTGCTACATACACCAAACTTTGGCATATGGTATCCCAAAGGATCTTCATTTGATCTTGTTGGCTATTCCGATTCGGACTATGTCGGAGACAAGGTTGATAGAAAATCCACTTCGGGTACATGTCAATTTCTTTGTAGATCTCTTGTGTCTTGGTCCTCCAAGAAACAAAACTCGGTATCTCTATCTACTGCCGAAGCGGAATACATTGCCGCGGAATCGTGTTGTGCTCAATTACTATGGATGACACAAACTCTCAAAGACTATGGTGTGCATAAGAGACATGTGCCATTACTATGTGACAATGAGAGTGCTATTAAGATTGCACACAATCCCGTGCAACATTCTCGAACTAAGCATATTGAGGTTCGTCACCATTTCATTCGAGATCATGTTGAGAAAGGTGACATTGACCTTAAACATGTTCGTACCGACAAGCAATTAGCGGATATCTTTACCAAACCTTTTGATGAGAAAGTATTTTGTCACTTGAGAAGTGAGTTGAACATCATTGATGCTTCAAATGTGAACTAGAGGTTCACTTGGATGCATACAAGGGCATGAGCATTCTTGACAAATCCATGATACTTCCATGATCATATTATATCTTGGACATTTTGCTCCCATGTATTGTATCTAACCTTTTGTAGGTACTTGGACAAGCTTCATGTCACAAGATTGCATCTCACTCTTATCTTGAGCAATCTTGTATAACCCAAGTATCAACAATCCTTGGTGGAATAAAGAACAAGACAACCTAAACATATCCTTGACAATACTTAAGTTTATGCTTCATTCTTGTCATTTTGGATATACATGCTGTTCCTTGCAAATCTAACCCATGTAGAAAGATGAACTACAAATGATAGGATTGCTCCCAACTTCAACTCATGAGCATCAAGTTCAACTACATGATGGACATCACCACCAAATCCCAATGTAAGTTCTAACATCTTAGAGAAGCTTTACTCAAAGACATGAGCTAAAGCAACTCAACAAGATGTGAATACATTGAAATGCTTAAAGGAAAAATGGTAACCCCATTTTGAGCTTAACGATGAGTATGATCTATGATCAAGTGCTCTCACTTGACTCCTAAGTCAATATACTCTAACATAGGTGACCTAGTCACCGACCCCTCTAGATGAAGTTCTCTAGTGTTTCTATTGTGTTTCTCTTCTTGCTAGAGTGTTTCTATTTCAAAAAAAACTTCACCTAGATGTTTCTTAGTTTCTTTTCTTTCAGTGTTGTTTTCTTTTAGCTAGTTTAGTGGTAAATTCATTGCAAATCTTTGTGAGGATTTCTTTGTCTAGTGAGCTGAGTTGACATAATCTTCCTTTTCACACCAGATTCGGTCACACCGAATTGCTTCAACTCGGAGTCACCGACTTTGCTGCTCTAAGGGATTTTCTGTCAAATATTTTCTGAGTTTTTCTGCTCCAGCTCTACTCAATGATTCTTACCCTCTACTTGCATCTGGAACTACACTATGGCTAGATGTATTTCTCAAGGACCAAACCCACCTGACTAATAACCTTGAAGAAGCCCTTCTTGGAAATTGATGTCAAAGGGGGAGAGAGATCTACATCAAAGCTTATCTTCACAAGCTCTTCTTTACAAACAGGAGAGAGAGAGAGATGCACTTTATAAGAGGAGAGAATGTTACATGTTTCTAAGAGGGGAGAAACATGATGTTTAGTGTTTTAGTTGGTTTAGTTTTCTCACCCTACCTGCTCCCAATATCCAATGTCAGATTCAGGGGGAGAGGAAGTTTATTTAAGGGGAGACAACTAGTTTCTTTTGGGGACATGTCTGCTTCAAAGAAGTATTCACCTAGTGATACTTTCTTCTACATCTCATCCCAATCTTGGTTTCTTGTTGATCTTGTGTCTTTTCTTGAAGAAATTATCTTGTGTTATCTAACCTTGTTTTCTCAAGTGTATTTCTTCAGGTACTTGATCAAGAACTTCGAGGTAAGTACATGCATCACACCCATGTACATGATGACCTCTTGCTAGTATATACATTGTTTGCAAGAAGATAATCATGAACATGTGGATACTTCAATTTCATGTTTGTTGCTCTGATGCATGTAGCCAAGATACATGTTGCATGTGTATTTCCTTAAATTTGTGCTTCTGCTCTCCATGAAATACCATCATTTACTATATGCACATCTTTAGGGGGAGCTCATACATGTTACATGTTTTCTTCAAAGCTTTCATTCAAACTTCTATTACATCTCTATTTAAAGCTTTGATGTATGTTGTCATCAATTACCAAAAAGGGGGAGATTGAAAGCACATTTGCTCCCTTGGTGGTTTTGGTAATTCATGCCAACATACATATTGTTGGACTAATGCTTCTATCTAGTGAATTTCAGACAAGTTCAACAATGGCATGGCAAGGACAAGGAGATGTGGAACCCTTCAAAATGCTAAGGACATACATTGGCAAATGCTCAAGACTCTTCATTTTTGGTTTAGTGATCCAAGATCACATTGAGTCCATAGGAAAGCCAATACTATTAAAAGGGGATGAGGTTTTGATAATGATCTATTTGCTCAAGTGCTTAGTGATGTTGCTCCAAAACCCTCAGCCACTTTCTCCATCCAAACTTGTCCAAATTTCCAAAGTCTAACTCGGTTCCACCGAATCCTATTCATTCGGACCCACCGAGTTCATCAGGACAGTGCCACAAGCCAATCCCTAACAAATCAGATCCACCGATATGGATCTCGGTCCCACCAAGATGGCCTGGCCAACTCTCTGTCATCTATTGCAATTATTTTGGTCTAACCGAGTTTGCAATCGGTGCCACCGAGATGGCTTGACCAACTTTCTGTTGCCTTGTTGCAATTATTTCGGTCTCACCGAGATGTTGCAATCGGTGCCACCGAAACAAGGTTTGCCCTACCATTGCACATCGATCGCTCCGAGTTGTTTCCATTCGGTCCCACCAAAACTTCAAAAGTTCACATCTTTTGCACAGGTCGGTCTCACCGAGATTTCCAGTCGGTGCCACCGAGTTTGGTCAAAAGTGTGTAACGGTTGGATTTCGTGTGGAGGCTATATATACCCCTCCACCACCCTCTTACCAAGTAAGAGCCATCAGAACGTCCCTACATTTTCTAAGAGAGAACCACCTACTCATGTGTTGAGATCAAGATATTCCAATCCTACCATTTGAACCTTGATTTCTAGCCTTTCCCAAGTTGCTTTCCACTCAAATCCTTCTTCCACCAAATCCAAATCTGTGAGGAGTTGTTTGAGTGTTGGGGAGACTATCACTTGAAGCACAAGAGCAAGGATTTAATCATCAACACACCATCTATTACCTTTTGGAGAGTGGTGTCTTCTAGATTGGTTATGTGTCACTTGTGAGCCTCCAATATCATGTGGAGTTGAACCAAGGAGTTTGTAAGGGCAAGGAGATCGCCTATTTCGTGAAGATCTACCCCGAGTGAGGCTAGTCCTTCATGGACGTAAACCATGGTGGAATAGACAAGGTTGCTTCTTCGTGGACCCTTTGTGGGTGGAGCCCTCCGTCGACTCGCGCAGCCGTTACCCTTCATGGGTTGAAGTCTCCATCAACGTGGACGTACGATAGCACCACCTATTGGAAGCACGCCAAAAATCACCGTGTCTTCATTGCGTTTGATCTTCCATACACCCCTTTATTTTCCGTACACTTGCCTTTGGTTTGTTAAGGGTCTATTCACCCCCCCCTCTAGAACTATCTCCTTGACCCCGCAGGAACCTGTCTATAATATGAATGCCAAGAGGCATAAGCCTAATGAGATAAATCTGACATACTTCTGGCATTGCCGGCTTGGACACATTAGTCTGAAACGCATGAAGAAGCTCCATGATGATGGACTGCTAACTTCGTCCGACTTCAGGTCGTTCGAGACATGTGAATCATGCTTGCTCGGCAAGATGACTAAGTCTCGTTTCGCAAAGAGTTGCGAGAGGGCGTCCGAGCTGTTGGAACTTATACACAGTGATGTGTGTGGTCCAATAAACACAACTGCTAGAGATAGCTATCAGTACTTCGTGGCTTTTACCGACGACTTGAGTAGATATGGATATATCTATTTGATGAGGCACAAGTCAGAAACTTTTGAAAAGTTCAAAGAGTTTCAGAATGAGGTTGAGAATCAGCTCGGCAAGACTATAAAGCTTCTGCGATCAGATCGTGGAGGTGAGTACATGAGCCAAGAGTTTGATGATCATCTGAAAATCCGAGGTATAGTACCTCAGCTCACACCTCCAGGCACACCACAGAGAAATGGCGTGTCAGAACGGAGGAATCGTACCTTGTTAGACATGGTTCGATCTATGATGAGCAAGTTGGATTTACCCTTGTCATTCTGGGGATACGCTCTAGAAACTGCAGCTTTTACACTCAACAGAGTACCATCTAAATCCGTAGACAAGACACCACATGAGATATGGACTGGGAAGAGTCCCAAGTTGTCTTTTCTAAAGATTTGGGGTTATGAAGCATTCGTCAAGCGACTTATGTCGGACAAGCTTACACCCAAGTCGGATAAGTGCATATTTGTGGGATATCCGAGGGAAACCTTGGGATATAGCTTCTACAACCGTGAAGAGAACAAAGTGTTTGTTGCTCGGAACGGGGTCTTCCTTGAGAAAGAGTTTCTCGGACGGGAAGCCAGTGGGAGGCAGGTGCAACTCGAAGAAGTTCGAGGACCACTTGGGGACAACTCGGCTGGTGATGTGATCATACCGGAGTCTGTCAGGGAACCCGAGGTGGAAGCGGAACCAGAACCATGGAGGTCGGAAAGATTGCGCAGAGTGCGCGATGTGTTGTTGCTGGAAAGCGACGAGTCGGCTACGTATGCAGAAGCGATGGTGAGCCCAGATTCCGAGGCATGGCTGGAGGCCATGAGATCCGAGTTAAAGTTCATGGATGAAAATCAAGTCTGGGACTTGGTTGATCCGCCGCCTGGCGTCACTGCCATTGGTTGCAAATGGGTCTTTAAGAAGAAAACCGATGTGGATGGAAATGTTTAGATCCACAAAGCTCGGCTTGTCGCTAAAGGTTATGGACAAGTTCAAGGAATTGACTACGACGAGACTTACTCGCCGGTAGCGATGCTGAAGTCGGTGAGGATCGTACTAGCTATAGCTGCATATTTCGATTACAAGATATGGCAGATGGATGTCAAAACGGCTTTCCTTCACAGAAATTTAACCAAGGACGTGTATATGATACAGCCCGAGGGTTTTTTGGATCTAGCTAGCGCTAGTAAGATATGCAAGCTCAAGAGATCCATTTATGGGTTAAGGCAAGCATCTCGGAGCTGGAATATTCATTTTGATGAGGTCGTCACTGGTCTCGGTTTCATCGAAAGCGAAGAGGACGCTTGTTTATACAAGCAGTTGAGTGGGAGCTCGGTAGTGTTTTTGATCCTGTATGTGGATGACATATTGCTGATCGGAAACGATGTTTCAATGCTGAACTCGGTCAAGGAATCATTGAATGGAAAGTTTTCGATGAAGGACCTTGGTGAAGTAGTTTACATATTGGGCATTAAGATCTACAGAGATAGATCGAGGAGGCTGCTCGGTTTAAGCCAGAGCACGTACATAGACAAAGTGTTGAAACGGTTCAACATGAGTGAGGCCAAGAAGGGGTTCTTGCCTGTCTCACATGGTATAAAGCTAAGCGAGACTCAGAGTCCTACGACATCTGATGAGCGAAGCAGGATGAGTCGGATTCCGTATGCCTCGGCAATCGGATTGATCATGTATGCCATGATATGTACTCGGCCCGATGTTGCTTTTCCAATAAGCTTGACAAGCAGATACCAGGCCAACCCAGGTGAGAGTCACTGGGCGGCGGTAAAGACTATTCTGAAGTACCTGAAAAGGACTAAAGAGATGTTCCTAGTTTATGGAGGTGAGGAAGAGCTCGTTGTAAAGGGTTACGCCAATGCTTGTTTCCAAACTAACATAGATGATTGTCGATCACAGTCTGGATTCGTGTATGTCATGAATGGAGGAGCAGTGAGCTGGATGAGTTCCAAGCAAGATACGGTGGCCGATTCTACCACAGAAGCCGAATACATTGTGGCTTGTGAAGCTGCAAAGGAAGGTGTTTGGATCCGGAACTTTCTGGATGATCTTGGTGTTTTCCCAGCCTCGGTAAAACCATTGGACCTTTATTGTGATAATTCTGGTGCCATCGCATAGGCCAAGAAGCCGAGAAATCACCACAAGACCAGACACATTGATCAAAAATATCACCTGATACGAAAGATCGTAAAGAGTGGTGATGTAGAGTTATGCAAAATTCACACGGATGCAAATGTTGTAGATCCGTTGACTAAGCCGCTTCCACAACCCAAGCATGAGGGGCACGTTAGAGCTATGGGCATACGATGTCTATTTGATTGACTCTAGTGCAAGTGGGAGACTGTTGGAGATATGTCCTAGAGGCTATCATGTATGATGATATTTCCTATGTGTTTATGAATAAAGATAGTCCTTGGACATTATCAATGATGTGTATCAGCAAGTATGTGACTTGTTTGTGAGACTATGCATTGTATGATGACTGTATTAAAAGGTCCCTAGTTGAAAGGGCTGTGTGGACGCGCAGCTGACTAGACTAGCATGTGACATGGTGGATGGCTCGGTCTCACTAGCCATGGAGCATTAGATGCTAACCGAATAATATGGACTCGAAAAGATCTGGTCGGATTCGACATAGTCGGATCCGAGTCCAGATAAGGTCCGAGTCGGACAGACCCAACTATGAGACGCAGCGATATGTCATCTATGAGTCTCTAGTACAACATATGTTCTATGTCCTAAGACCTGAGCTGGCGCATGTACTTGGGATGGTGACAGACCTGCTTTGGGCCGACCAAACGCTACTCCGTGACTAGGTAGTTACAAAGGTTGGTTTCGGGCTTGTCCAGACCCATGCTGCGAGACATGGTCGAGCAAGATGGGATTTGCCCCTCCGATCAGGAGAGATATACTCGGGGCCCCTCGTGTGATCCGACCAAGATAAGCATGGTCATGCGACAAGGATTATGAGATAATCTGGTTTGTGGTCGGCATCACTAGAACGAGAAAGAGGTCGGGCTAGCACAAGGATGACAGACTCGCCTTGAGCCCGACAATATATATCATGTGGCAAAGGGAACAGAAGTGTGACATGTTGTACAGGTTCGCCTACCGGCTTCATTGTCTACTTGGTGGTCGGCATGCCTTGCTAGAGGCCTCTACCAACCGAGCAGGTCGGATGTGATCCGAACTGCGACCGAGTCGACTTGAACCTAAGGGGTCGCGCGCTTAAGGGAAGGAACCTGTGAGGCTGAGTCTGACTCCACGAGTCAGATGTGATCCTACTCGGACTCGGATCCAGGCCGAACATACTTTGGGCTTTAGGATCCGTGCGAGGCCCAAGTGTTGAGCCTATGACGGATGCCTATATGTAGTGGAGGTGCGGCACACTCATTTGGTTGATCGCTTCGGCGCCGTCACTAGGGCTTTGCATGTGTTGCAAGTAGCCACCTCCACTCGCCGCCGGCTGTGTGATCAGACCTAGCAGTCCGCCGCACGGCGTTCCTCCTGCACGCGTGGATACCGTTAGAGGCGGTGCACTTGCGCCGCTCCGGCGAACCTGTTCGTGGGATCCGATCGGCTATGTGGGAGATCGACGAGGAGGAGACGACTTCGGAGATGCGCTGCCTCAACTCTACTTCCGCTACACGTCACTGCGCGTCTAGTGGTAACGATCCGTGATCCATTCCCGTAGCATGTTCCTGGTTGTTCTGCGCGTAGGAAAATTTTAATTTGCAGTCGACGCACCCTACCGTAGAACCCAAACAAATAGTAGCCAAACAACCAAACTGCCGGCGCTCGGCGGTAAAAACCCAACCACCAATGTTCAACCACACACACGGCGGGGGATTTTTTTTCAAATAAAGGGCCGCCCCATAAACCGCCACAACAGTTCTTACAACAAATCAAAATAGTGCATCTAAACAAACAAACAAACAAACAAACAAACAAAAAGACGTACCTCAGATGGTTAGATTCCTTGTGGTGGAACCAGCCCATCAGGGTTCAAACCCTAAACTTGGCACTGGTGCTTGCATATTTCTGGATTTGTTTTAGTCTTTTCGGTGATGTTCGTTAAGTGGAAGGAGACGTTCCCATCGACGGTGTCTGTGTTGACTTCTCAATCTCAAGATGATGTGTCGGCTCAGTCTCTTGGAGGCTCATAACGGGAGGATGTGTGTGCATGTATTCGTATGGGTGAATGTATATGCATATACATGAGCGTCTGCATCTGTACTGTGTTAAAAAAGAAGACGCTGGAGTTATGACTCAACAGATGATCTATAGCTAATATTAGCAGCACAGAGAATCTATATATATATAGGGTAATAAATTATATAATTTTGCATTGCTATATAAACACAATGGAGATAATGAATTAATCATACTAATATTGTTCTAATTGGACATAGGGAAATGTAATTTACAAAATTTAATGGCTTGAAACAAGTTTCTTGGAAATCACTAGGCTCCATGCTTGCACTTCGTCATGTCGCTGCGCTCGCCGGAGTCGAAGCTGATTGTTACGCCATTTTCTCTGTATTTTCGCTCTTCCTCGCCCGTTGTCGATGTTGTGGCAGTCTGTGTCCAAGTTAGGGAATGTGGTGCAAGCCGCATGCAGCGGTCGTCTTGCGCTTGTGGTTTGGAGTACTAGGTAGGAAGTGCGGCTTGCCGCACCCGGCAGCACCGCTGCCGGGTACAAGTCATATCCAATCCGGTAATATAGTCACCGAAGCATTGCAAATATAAAAAATAGCATGATATTGATTCAGTACAGTGCCATACACCAAATCATTATCTATGAACTAGCCAAGAAAAATTTAGACAACTAAGATGCCTCTATTCTGATGGAGCCTCAAGATAGAAAGTGTAGACAACTATGATGTCTCTATTCTGATGGAGCCTCAGGATAGGAAGTGCAGCTTGCAGCAGCTCTAAAGAAGGAACTAAGCACTTATAATAGTAATGGTTTGGTTCATTACATCACTTTGAGCATGTCATAGGAAATGCAACATGACATAACAACAGCAAGTCCTAACGGTGATCCAAGTTAATTTTAGTCATGACATTTTGCAGATAGTACCATAGACGGAGCACTGCATGTATTTCTTATATTTCCTAAGATGTATCTATTCTGATGGAGTCTCAAGGTAGGAAACGCGCCTTGGCACACGGTGCCTGCCTCAACACATTGTCCAGGCGTGTAAACAACGTATCTATTGTTGCAAGAGTAGTTGTTGCAAATGGATCAATTAAATGCATCAAATTTACATCAAAACTATGGCATCGACTTTATATATAACATAATTGTGCCCGATACATAACATCCGTCCAAGCAATGCCAAAGGGCAGTGCAATCAATCATACCAAAAGCAAAGCAGCATTTTTGGCAAAAGTAAACCAGCACGATAAGTCATCGCATAGTACACACACAATGTTAGAGTCACTATATAGACAAAGGGAGCCACAGGAGCAGTGCGAGATAAAGAACCTTAGATGCGCTATAACCAAAGCAGATGAGTCATTATATAGTCCAAAAGTAAGCCAAGACAATGGATCACAACTAAACAGATACAATAGTTGGGTCATGACATAGCTCAAGCGAGCTTGCGAGGCGTTGCGAGATAAAGAACCTAGTTAGTTATGCTAAAGTATAATACTTGATAGTTTGACTGGGTCATCTCGTTGCTCGACTCCTTACATGCCGAAGTAAGAAATATACCGAAGTAAGAAATGAGCAGCACTATTCATTGATTGTCACATCACTCTTGATCCAACGGCCAGGATCAATCCATCAAGAAATCCAACGGCCAGAACTGTTTTGGAAGCGCAATCCGACGGCTGAGAGAGCAAGTGCCCTGAGAAGGCTCCATACTTGCCTAGACTCTAACAATGGAGTACTATTGTAATGGCACTGAACAGTCAGACAATATGGTGAGAAGAGAAAGAGGAAGGAGGGGTGGTGGGCTTAAGATGTTGGCCTTGGGGGTGGTTGCGCGAGGCCGGAGCAGAGGCGCCATGTAGTGGCGGCGACGAAGTGAGGGGCTTTCAGCCGGAGATGGCACAACGGCCTCTAGGAGCACGGGTGGAGCTGTCCGGAGGAAACGGCGACACCGACGTCCGCCTCAGCACCAGCAACATGGGTGAGCCAACAATATACAATAGCAGCAGGCCCCGGTCAGCAGAAAAAAAATCGTGGTCTTCCTCTATCTCAGACAACGGCTGAGCCCCCCATCCATCCTTGCCTCTTCTCCCCATCTCACCGATTCAACCCCTGGAGTATGTGAGCAGGACTGCAGGAGAAAGGGATGAACTCGTCTCACCATGGCTCCGGAGCAGCAGTGAAGGCGCGAGCACGTTGGGGAACAACGTGGCCAGTGCGTTGGTGGCGTCGAGTCACTGGAGCCAGTCGGCGCCGCCCAGGGCACAACCAGTGGCGACGGCGCGCTCCGCCTGGCTTCCTCCCGTCGACGGCGTGACGACCGCTCATCCGGGCAGAGCAGCGACAACTTCCTTTCCTCCCAATGATGTGACGCGCTGGCTTGACGGGGGCGCGGCGACCGACGAGGGAGATGGTCTGGTCGCCGGAGGGGCGCTGGCTGTTCCTGCGCTCCTCCCGTCGATGGGGATGCGCCAGGTCCGTCTGTCGCTCTACTCCCGGCGATGGCGACGGCGACGGCGAGCTCGCCAAAGGGAGAGGAACGGAAGAGGAGAAAGTGCGGGAGAGCGACGGCGTGGCGAGTGGGCGACAGGAGGGGACGGAGGATGGCGGTGGCGGTGGCGAGGCGCATCTCGCACGCGCGTGCACGAGGAATGCGAAAGAGAGAGCATCGGCTAGGGTTCCCTCCCAACCAATCGCTCTCCTCTCTGTTACACATAGACCAACCACCCATGGAGCGCCACACAAGGAGAAGAACATGGAATGTCGGATTTGCCCTCGGCGGCCACCCAATTTTACGGGCGGTGGCACGACCCCTGTGCCCATAAGAACCAGCACCGGACGCGCACGGCTCCGCAGTCACTGACATCTGTGGACCACCTACCGCGCGCCCCACCAGTCAGTGAGATAGAAAAAATATACCGAAGTAAGAAGTGAGCAGCACTATTCATTGATTGTCACATCACTCTTGATCCAACGGCCTGATGGAAATATGCCCTAGAGGCAATAATAAAGTTGTTATTTTATATTTCCTTGTTCATGATAAAGGTTTATTATTCATGCTAGAATTGTATTGACCGGAAACTTAAATACATGTGTGAATACATAAACAAATACCGTGTCCCTAGTGAGCCTCTACTAGACTAGCTCGTTGATCAAAGATGGTTAAGGTTTCCTAACCATAGACAAGAGTTGTCATTTGATAACGGGATCACATCATTAGGAGAATGATGTGATGGACAAGACCCATCCGTTAGCTTAGCATGTGATCGTTCTGTTTATTGCTACTGCTTTCTTGAATGTCAAATACATGTTCCTCAGACCATGAGATCATGCAACTCCCGGATACCGGAGGAATACCTTGTGTGCTATCAAACGTCACAACGTAACTGGGTGATCATAAAGATGCTCTACAGGTATCTCCGAAGGTGTCCATTGAGTTGGCATGGATCGAGACTGGGATTTGTCACTCCGTGTTTCGGAGAGGTATCTCTGGGCCCTCTCGGTAATGCACATCATAAGAAGCTTGCAAGCAAAGTGACTAAGGAGTTAGTTACGGGATGATGTATTACGGAACGAGTAAAGAGACTTGCCGGTAACGAGATTGAACTAGGTATGGAGATACCGACGATCGAATCTCGGACAAGTAACATACCGACGGACAAAGGGAATTACGTATGTTGTCATTGCGGTTCGACCGATAAGATCTTCGTGGAATATGTAGGAACCAATATGAGCATCGAGGTTCCGCTATTGGTTATTGACCGGAGAGGCGTCTCAGTCATGTCTACATCATTCCCGAACCCGTAGGGTCCGTACGCTTAACGTTCGTTGACGATATAGTGTTATATGAGTTATGTGAATTGGTAACCGAATATTGTTCGGAGTCCCGGATGAGATCCCGGACGTCACGAGGAGTCTCGGAATGGTCGAGAGGTAAAGATTTATATATGGGAAGTCATATTTTGGGTTTCGGAAAAAGGTGCAGTTTTTTTCGGTATTGTACCGGGAAGCTTCCAGAAGGTTCCGGAGGATTCCGGAGGGGTCCAGAAGTCCACAAGTGGGTCCACCATGTCCCAAGGGCTGCCATGGGCTAAGGGGAGGCGCCCTGGCCTTATTGGGCTAGGCGCACCAAGTCCTCAAAAGCCCACGCAGCTAGGGAAGGAAAAAGGGAGAGTCCTAGTAGGAATAGGATTGGACTTTGGAGTCCAAGTCCACGTGTGTACTATTCACAGTTACTGTTCACGTGGCACTATTCCTTCTACTCCAAGCCCCTACACATATATAAATAGAGGAGAGGGGGCGCCCCAAAGGAGACACAACATTGTCTTAGCCGTGTGCGGCGCCCCCCTCCACAGTTCCGTCCCTCGATCATATTTTCGCAGTGCTTGGGCGAAGCCCTGCGGAGATAGCATTACCATCACCGTCACCACGCCGTCGTGCTGCCGGAACTCATCCACTACCTCGCCGTCTTGCTGGATCAAGAAGTCGAGGACGTCACCGAGCTGAACGTGTGCTGAACGCGGAGGTGCCGTACGTTCGGTACTCGGTCGGTTGGATCGTGAAGTTGTTCGATGACATCAACCGCGTTGTTCTAACGCTTCCGCTTACGGTCTACGAGGGTACGTAGACACACTCCCTCTCTCGTAGCTATGCATCTCCATGGATAGATCTTGCGTGTGCGTAGAATTTTTTTTGTTTTCCATGCAACGTTCCCCAACAGTGGCATCATGAGCCAGGTCTATGCGTAGATGATATGCACGAGTAGAACACAAAGAGTTGTGGGCGGTGATCGTCATACTGCTTACCACCAACGTCTTATTTTGATTCGGCGGTATTGTAAGATGAAGCGTCCCGGACCAACCTTACATGTCCACGTACATGAGACCGGTTCCACCGGCAGACATGCAACTTGTTTTGCATAAAGGTGGCTGGCGGGTGTCTGTTTCTCCTACTTTAGTTGAATCGAATTTGACCGCGGCCAGTCCTTGTTGAAGGTTAAAACAGCAAACTTGATAAATCACCGTTGTGGTTTTGTGCCGTAGGTAAGAACGGTTTTTGCTAGAAGCCCGTAGCAGCCACGTAAAACTTGCAACAACAAAGTAGAGGACGTCTAACTTGTTTTTGCAGTGTATGCTGTGATGTGATATGGTCAAGACATGATGTGATATACGTTATTGTATGAGATGATCATGTTTTGTAATTTATCGGCAACCGGCAGGAGCCTTATGGTTGTCTCTTTATTTTATGAAATGCAAGCGCCATGTAATTGCTTTACTTTATCGCTATGCGTTAGCAATAGTTGTAGAAGCAATAGTTGGCGAGACGACCACGACGCAACGATGGAGATCAAGGTGTCGAGCCGGTGACGACGGAGATCATGATGATGCTTTGGAGATGGAGATCAAAAGCACAAGATGATGGCCATATCATGTCACATATTTTGATTGCATGTGATGTTTATCCTTTATGCATCTTATTTTGCTTAGAACGACGGTAGCATTATAAGATGATCCCTTCACTAAATTTCAAGATAAAAGTGTTCTCCCCGAGTATGCACCGTTGCTAAAGTTCGTCATTTTGAAGCACCTCGTGATGATCGCGTGTGATAGATTCTACGTTCACATACAACGGGTGTAAGCCAGTTTTACACAAGCAGAATACTTGGGTTAAACTTGACGAGCCTAGCATGTACAGACATGGTCTCGGAACACTGGAGACCGAAAGGTCGAACATGAGTCATATAGTAGATATGATCAACATGGAGATGTTCACCATTGATGACTATCTGATCTCACGTGATGATCGGACATGGGCTAGTTGATTTGGATCATGCATCACTTAGTTAACTTGAGGGATGTTAATTTAAGTGGGAGTTCATTAGTAATTTGATTAATTGAACTTAATTTATCATGAACTTAGTCTTGATGGTTTCTTTGCATATCTATGTTGTAGATAAATGGCCCGTGCTACTGTTCCGTTGAATTTTAATGCGTTCCTAGAGAAAGCTAAGTTGAAAGATGATGGTAGCAACTACACGGACTGGGTCCGTAACTTGAGGATTATCCTCATTGCTGCATAGAAGAATTATGTCCTTGATGCACCGCTAGGTGATGGACCTGCTGCAGGAGCTGCTGCAGACGTTGTGAACGCCTGGCAGGCTCGATCTGATGACTACTCGATAGTTCAGTGTGCCATGCTCTACGGCTTAGAACCGGGACTGCAAAAACGTTTTGAACGCCACGGAGCATATGAGATGTTCCAAGAGCTGAAATTGATATTTCAAGCTAATGCCCGGGTTGAGAGATATGAAGTCTCCAACAAGTTCTTTAGCTGTAAAATGGAGGAGAACAGTTCTGTCAGTGAACACATACTCAGAATGTCTGGGTACCACAACCACTTGACTCAGCTGGGAATTGATCTTCCGGTTGAGAGTGTTATTGACAGAGTTCTTCAGTCACTGCCACCAAGCTATAAAGGCTTCGTGATGAACTATAATATGCAAGGGATGAAGAAGACAATTCCCGAGCTCTTCGCGATGCTGAAATCAGCGGAGGTAGAAATCAAGAAGGAGCATCAAGTGTTGATGGTTAACAAAACCACTAGTTTCAAGAAAAAGGGCAAGGGAAAGAAGGGGAACTTCAAGAAGAACGGCAAGCAAGTTGCCGCTCCCACGAAGAAACCCAAAGCTGGACCCAGGCCTGAAACAGAGTGCTTCCACTACAAAGGGACTGGTCACTGGAAGCGGAACTGCCCCAAGTATTTGGCGGATAAGAAGGATGGCAAAGTGAGCAAAGGTATATTTGATATACATGTTATTGATATGTTCCTCACTAATGCTCGCAGTAGCGCCTGGGTATTTGATACTGGTTCGGTTGCTCATATTTGTAACTCGAAACAGGAGCTACGGAATAAGCGAAGATTGGCTAAGGACGAGGTGACGATGCGCGTCGGGAATGGTTCCAAGGTTGATGTGATCGCCGTCGGCACGCTACCTCTACATCTACCTTCGGGATTAGTTTTAGACCTCAATAATTGTTATTTGGTGCCAGCGTTGAGCATGAACATTATATCTGGATCTTGTTTATTGCGAGACGATTATTCATTTAAGTCAGAGAATAATGGTTGTTCTATTTATATGAGTAACATCTTTTATGGTCACACACCTTTTGTGAATGGTCTATTCTTGTTGAATCTCGATCGTAGTGATACACATATTCATAATATTGATGCCAAAAGATGCAAAGTTGATAATGATAGTGCAACATACTTGTGGCACTACCGTTTAGGTCATATTGGTGTAAAGCGCATGAAGAAACTCCATGCAGATGGACTTTTGGAATCTCTTGATTATGAATCATTTGATACTTGCGAACCATGCCTCATGGGCAAGATGACTAAAACTCCGTTCTCCAGAACAATGGAGCGAGCTACTGATTTGTTGGAAATAATACATACCGATGTATGCGGTCCGATGAATGTTGAAGCACGCGGCGGGTATCGTTATTTTCTAACCTTCACAGATGATTTGAGTAGATATGGGTATATCTACTTGATGAAACACAAGTCTGAAACATTTGAAAAGTTCAAAGAATTTCAGAGTGAAGTAGAGAATCATCGTAACAAGAAAATAAAGTTTCTACGATCTGATCGCGGAGGCGAATATTTGAGTTACGAGTTTGGCCTTCATTTAAGAAAATGTGGAATTGTTTCACAACTCACGCCACCTGGAACACCACAGCGTAATGGTGTGTCCGAACGTCGTAACCGTACTTTATTGGATATGGTGCGTTCTATGATGTCTCTTACCAATTTGCCACTATCGTTTTGGGGTTATGCATTAGAGACAACTGCATTCACGTTAAATAGGGCACCGTCTAAATCCGTTGAGACGACACCATATGAACTATGGTTTGGCAAGAAACCTAAGCTGTCGTTTCTTAAAGTTTGGGGATGCGATGCTTATGTGAAAAAACTTCAACCTGATAAGCTCGAACCCAAAGCGGAGAAGTGCGCCTTCATTGGATACCCTAAAGAAACAATTGGGTACACCTTCTACCACAGATCCGAAGGCAAGGTCTTTGTTGCCAAGAATGTATCCTTTCTAGAGAAGGAGTTTCTCTCGAAAGAAGTGAGTGGGAGGAAAGTAGAACCTGATGTGGTAATTGTACCTTCTCTCGAATTGGAAAGTAGCTCATCAGAGAAAACCGTTCCCATGATGCCTACACCAATAAGAGAGGAAGATAATGATAAAGATCATGAAACTTCAGATCAAGTTACTACTGAACTTCGTAGGTCGACCAGAGTACGTTCCGCACCAGAGTGGTACGGTAATCCTGTTCTGGAAGTTATGTTGTTAGACAACGGCGAACCTACGAACTATGAAGAAGCTATGATAAGCCCGGATTCCGACAAATGGCTTGAGGCCATGAAATTCGAGATAGGATCTATGTATGAGAACAAAGTATGGACTTTGGTGGACTTGCCCGATGATCGACAAGCCATTGAGAATAAACGATTTTTAAGAGGAAGACGGATGCTGATGGTAATATCATTGTCTACAAAGCTTGACTTGTCGCGAAAGGTTTTCGACAAGTTCAAGGGGTTGACTACGATGAGACTTTCTCACCCGTAGCGATGCTTAAGTCTGTCCGAATCATGTTAGCAATTGCCGCATTTTATGATTATGAAATCTGGCAAATGGATGTCAAAACTGCATTCCTTAATGGTTTTCTCAAAGAAGAGTTGTATATGATGCAACCAGAAGGTTTTGTCGATCCTAAGGGTGCTAACAAAGTGTGCAAGCTCTAGCGATCCATCTATGGACTGGTGCAAGCATCTCGGAGTTGGAATATACGCTTTGATGAGGTGATCAAAGCATATGGTTTTGTACAGACTTACGGTGAAGCCTGTATTTACAAGAAAGTGAGTGGGAGCTCTGTAGCATTTCTAATATTATATGTGGATGACATATTGTTGATTGGAAATGATATAGAATTTCTGGATGGCATAAAGGGATACTTGAATAAGAATTTTTCAATGAAAGACCTCGGTGAAGCTGCTTATATATTGGGCATCAAGATCTATAGGGATAGATCAAGACTCTTGATAGGACTTTCACAAAGCACATACCTTGACAAAGTTTTGAAGAAGTTCAAAATGGATCAGTCAAAGAAAGGGTTCTTGCCTGTCTTGCAAGGTGTGAAGTTGAGTCAGACTCAATGGCCGACCACGGCAGAAGATATAGAGAAAATGAAAGTCATTCCCTATGCCTCAGCCATAGGTTCTATTATGTATGTCATGCTGTGTACCAGACCTGATGTGTGCCTTGCCATAAGTTTGGCAGGGAGGTACCATAGTAATCCAGGAGTGGATCACTGGACAGCGGTCAAGAATATCCTGAAGTACCTGAAAAGGACCAAGGACATGTTTCTCGTTTATGGAGGTGACGAAGAGCTCGTCGTAAAGGGTTACGTCGATGCAAGCTTCAACACTGATCTGGATGACTCTAAGTCACAAACCGGATACGTATTTATATTAAATGGTGGAGCTGTCAGTTGGTGCAGTTCCAAGCAGAGCGTCGTGGCGGGATCTACGTGTGAAGCGGAATACATAGCTGCTTCGGAAGCAGCACATGAAGGAGTCTGGATGAAGGAGTTCATATCCGATCTAGGTGTAATACCTAGTGCATCGGGTCCAATGACAATCTTTTGTGACAACACTGGAGCAATTGCCATAGCCAAGGAGCCCAGGTTTCACAAGAAGACCAAACACATCAAGAGACGCTTCAACTCCATTCGTGAATATGTCAAGGATGGAGACATAGAAATTTGCAAATTACACACGGATCTGAATGTGGCAGACCCATTGACTAAGCCTCTTCCACGAGCAAAACATGATCAGCACCAAGACTCCATGGGTGTTAGATTCATTACTATGTAATCTAGATTATTGACTCTAGTGCAAGTGGGAGACTGGTGGAAATATGCCCTAGAGGCAATAATAAAGTTGTTATTTTATATTTCCTTGTTCATGATAAAGGTTTATTATTCATGCTAGAATTGTATTGACCAGAAACTTAAATACATGTGTTAATACATAAACAAATACCGTGTCCCTAGTGAGCCTCTACTAGACTAGCTCGTTGATCAAAGATGGTTAAGGTTTCTTAACCATAGACATGAGTTGTCATTTGATAACGTGATCACATCATTAGGAGAATGATGTGATGGACAAGACCCATCCGTTAGCTTAGCATATGATCGTTCTGTTTATTGCTACTGCTTTCTTGAATGTCAAATACATGTTCCTCAGACCATGAGATCATGCAACTCCCGGATACCGGAGGAATACCTTGTGTGCTATAAAACGTCACAACGTAACTGGGTGATTATAAAGATGCTCTACATGTATCTCCAAAGGTGTCTGTTGAGTTGGCATGGATCGAGACTGGGATTTGTCACTCCGTGTTTCGGAGAGGTATCTCTGGGCCCTCTCGGTAATGCACATTATAAGAAGCTTGAAAGCAAAGTGACTAAGGAGTTAGTTACGGGATGATGTTTTACGGAACAAGTAAAGAGACTTGCCGGTAACGAGATTGAACTAGGTATGGAGATACCGACGATCGAATCTCGGGCAAGTAACATACCGACGGACAAAGGGAATTACGTATGTTGTCATTGTGGTTCGACCGATAAGATCTTCGTGGAATATGTAGGAGCCAATATGAGCATCCAGGTTCCACTATTGGTTATTGACCGGAGAGGCGTCTCAGTCATGTCTACATCATTCCCGAACCCGTAGGGTCCGCACGCTTAACGTTCGTTGACGATATAGTGTTATATGAGTTATGTGAATTGGTAACCGAATATTGTTCGGAGTCCCGGATGAGATCCCGGACGTCACGAGGAGTCTCGGAATGGTCGAGAGGTAAAGATTTATATATGGGAAGTCATATTTTGGGTTCCGGAAAAAGGTGCAATTTTTTTCGGTATTGTACTGGGAAGCTTCCAGAAGGTTCCGGAGGATTCCGGAGGGGTCCGGAAGTCCACAAGTGGGTCCACCACATCCCAAGGGCTGGCATGGGCTAAGGGGAGGCGCCCTGGCCTTATTGGGCCAGGCGCACCAAGTCCTCAAAAGCCCACGCAGCTAGGGAAGGAAAAAGGGAGAGTCCTAGTTGGAATATGATTGGACTTTGGAGTCGAAGTCCACGTGTGTACTATTCACATGGCACTATTCCTTCTACTCCAAGCCCCTACACATATATAAATAGAGGAGAGGGGGCGCCCCAAAGGAGACACACCATTGTCTTAGCCGTGTGCGGCGCCCCCCTCCACAGTTCCGTCCCTCGGTCATATTTTCGCAGTGCTTGGGCGAAGCCCTGCGGAGATAGCATTACCATCACCGTCACCACGCTGTCGTGCTGCCGGAACTCATCCACTATCTCGCCGTCTTACTGGATCAAGAAGTCGAGGACGTCACCGAGCTGAACGTGTGTTGAACGCGGAGGTGCCGTACGTTCGGTACTCGGTCGGTTGGATCGTGAAGTTGTTCGACGACATCAACCGCGTTGTTCTAACGCTTCCGCTTACGGTCTACGAGGGTACGTAGACACACTCTCTCTCTCGTAGCTATGAATCTCCATGGATAGATCTTGCGTGTGCGTAGAATTTTTTTTGTTTTCCATGCAACGTTCCCCAACACGGCCAGGATCAATCCATCAAGAAATCCAATGGCCAGAACTGTTTTGGAAGCGCAATCCGACGGCTGAGAGAGCAAGTGCCCTGAGAAGGCTCCATACTTGCCTAGACTCTAACAATGGGATACTAACGGCCAGTGATCGCCTCTAGCCTCCTTCACTTTGTCTTCAGGGAGCTTCTATATGACGCATTTTGTGTCAAATAGCCCCACAATTGCACATGTGCGAGGGAACGGGTCGGCCCATTAAGCGACACTCACCATTCCACTTTTCTTTTCTGTATGTACTTTAGCAACACGGTAATTACTGTGGAAGGCCGGACACTGTAGCACGCGGATTTCTTTCGTTATTTCTATATTGTGTTTTTGGAAGGCACAAATATTTCTTCAAAATTATGAACAATCTTTGAAAATATGAATATATTTTAAAAAATTGAACAATTTTTAAACACTGAACATTTTATGAAATTGAGAACATTTTTTTGAAAACAAGAACATTTTAAAATTTCAAAAAATAGTTATTTGATAAAATGTGAACATTTTATGAAATTAAAACATTTTCAAAATTCCCAAACATATTTTACGGAAACGGGAACATATTTTTAAAACTATGAGCATTTTTTAAGCATCATTTTAAAAAAAAAATCCGAACATATTTCTGAAAATGGAAAAATAAGAAAACCAGAAAAAAGGAAAACAGGACCAGAACCTTCTAGAAGCTTCCCAAAATTGTGTTCGCATAACTTCTAAATTGGCCAACCCATCGGTTGACCTGCTGTGCGAAGCCTCAACAATTTAGAAATGGACAAGACTAACTTCCGAACGTTATGAATATAAGTAACATATCCGAACCCCTCCCTTCGCATGCATGCAATGTCGTGCGAGCTCCTCCTTTTTTTTTTTGAATGAAAGCAGCGTATTAATTTGCACTAGGGGCTGGGGCGGGCGCGCCTCTTGAGGCAGAGCTGTGCGCTCCTGTATTGCTGGAGCACCTCGGCACCCTTGTGTGCAACCATTCTCACACGAGTTCACATTGGCCCTCTACTGTTAGCAAATTAACATCTGGTAGCTTGTCATTTGTTTTCTATTCTCTAGAAGGGGTGAAAGCTTTGGCTTAATTGACAAAAATCAAGCGTTACTAAGCACCACATAAAAAACTGACAACATGAAATGAATCAACATTTTCCATGCCATTTAGATCAAAAGAACAAACAAACAAATTTTACCAACATTATAAATTATCTAGCTAAACCATTGTATACAACAGTGCCTATAGAATTCACATGAGCCTCCAGTCAATTTGTTAAACACCTCAGTCTTCACACCCACTAAGATTTTTTTTCCTCGCTGGACGGCTGTCATCTTCCTCAGTCACATGCTCAATTATTGGTAAAAAAAATCACCTTCGACCATGCTGCCTTGAAACCAGAAAATGCAACAAAACCAGACACCTTGCAAACACCCTTTTAACCACACATTACCTATTAAATAAATTTAGTCAGCTATGATCATACATCATGAAGCAAAGAACAAAGGTATGATTGCAAAACATGAAAACACCTTGCATGAAGTGATTCCAAGCAGTAGTGATGGTAGTTGAGATATACTATGGTATTAGGATATGTTAGTAGCTCAGATCGACCAGTCTAGAAACAAAGATAAAGGTCATCTTCGTAGACATAGAAATATTATGGTACAACTATTGACGACTCACCCATAGAGCATAACTGGGTGAGACGATTCATTACAATGAATAGTTTAAAAAAAAGGGAAGGCAGGTAACAATCCATCAATAGTGAAAACTTGCCCCAATCAGCTTCACCGGAGACAGAATACCTCGGTGATGTGGACATACCATGAGGATGCTGGGGCTGTGAGCAGCAGCATATGAGACGGTGCTCGCTACTGGAATCGCTACCATGGAGGGTGGCATGCCGGCACGAGTGAAGGAGGGTGAGGCGGACTGCAACATGCAATTTAACCTAAGAACATGGGTGTCATGCATCCTGGATGTACTGGACATGAGTAACTGTTTCGTATGAGACATCTACACTAAATTCTGCACATACTCGAATCAAAATGACAATAAAAAACTGAACAAATATGTTCACCTGAATGTCCAAAACATTGTGGTGCAACGTCACTCATATCAGATGGCATAAAAGTATTTTTCCTGAGCAAAGGCTCATTGGTTGCAACGTTAGAGCCTCCGAAGAAGAAAATGGACAATGGGTATATAGATGAGTTAACAATACATTGTTAATCTCCATATTCAACAAATAGACTGGCAAGTATAGATTCTGCATAAGTATTTTATCTAAAGCAGGATAGGAAAAAGTCAAAATCTAAAAAAAATATTAGCAACAAAATCAAATTCTTATTTAGGATAAGGCTTCCATTAAAAAATTAGGAAACTTGGTAGGTGGAAAAAGGGGGTAAAGAAATTCTGGAGAAGTTAGAATACAGTAGGTATTATGCAAGGGCAATTATTAATCTATTTATAACAGTACCTAAAGTGGATGATAATTTTATTGTACTAACAGATCTCACAAGGTTTCTATTGAGTTTTTTGTGCTGAAGTTTTCAAGTTTTGGGTGAGATCAAGATGGATGGAGGAATAAGGAGAGACAAGACCCTAAGCTTGGGGATGCCCAAGGCACCCCAAGGTAGCATTCAAGGAAGACCCAAGCGTCTAAGCTTGGGTATGCCCCGGAAGGCATCCCCTCTTTTGTTTCCAATCTATTGGTAATATTACTCGGAACTATATTTTTATTCATCACATGATATGTGTTTTGCTTGGATCATCGTGTGCTATCGTTTTATTTTGTTTGTTTGTTTGCCACAATCATTGTTTACTGGACACACCTTTTGAGAGAGGCACACATTCATCACGATTTGTTAGAATGTTTTTTATGCTTCACTTATATCTTTTGAGTAAGGCAGTTTTTGCTCATGTGCTTCATTTATATCTTTAGAGCACGGAAGTACTTATATTTTACTAGTAAGTTGTCCGTGTGTTGCTATGGAATATTTTTTTTAAAAAGAACTATAATTCTAAAAAAGCATCATATGTTGTGGATCCTGCCACCATGCACCCCTTAGGTCTCTTGTCTTAGTCTCCTTCCCCACCCCTATCTCTATCTGTGCTTCATATGTTGTGGTTGTGATAATAAAGTAATTTGGTGCAGTGATCATCATCACACATTATGAAGTTTCCTCTTAAGGTGTAGCTTTTCCGCTGTTGTGGCGCAAAATCAGTGCAAAACTTGATTATAAATAAAACAATGACGCGTCTTTTGTGGTACTTAAATAAGCTATGATCATGAGTACAAGGTGATTAATTTCTAATAAATATAGAAGGGACGTACATGACATTTTTAGGTCTTTGATTCGCATGGTACCCGGCAAAAGTAACATACATGTCATGCAAATACCATGTGTTTAAACAAAACAACATCACTACTTAGTTTCGACCCATCGAATATATATTATGGGGACAATAATTTGTTCTGAACCGACGCCAAATTAATCAGGACATAAGTAGCAGCTTAGTGCGCCCTTTTACAAGATAGACACTTGTTTCATCCATGCATCCTGCTCGCAAGAGTCATGGCGTGTCTTCTTTTCACTCTGAGTGCATTTCTTGCTCTGGCTCAGAGTGGAGTTTTCAGTGCTACAGACAAAAGACTGTAACAGCATTTAGGGGAAAATATCTGCCGTGCGAGCCCAACCGTTGGATCTCAGATCCAAGAGCTCCTGTGAGATGATGAATATTTTTGCAAAAAAACCCTTGAGGAGTCCGAAAAATGTGCGCAGGTACAACAGCTACAGAGCTCCTCAGACGCCGTTGGATCTCAGATCCGACGGCCTGAGAGCCCGTATCACGGGAGCACCCATGCCCTCGTATCACAGGATACTCTCCCCAGCATTCAGCACTACAAAGCTTCCTCCTGATCCATGGAGATAGTTACCTATGTTCATTGTTGATCCTACAAAGCACTTACAATTATATATTTGACAAAACAATTAAAAAAAACTTCTCCTGAGTTGCTTGCATTAGTGCAGCTGCAATACTTGGACTAAAGTGCACCATGCTAAAAGCAGTAATATGCAGACTCTGTTCCAACTGAAAACAAAACTATGATTATTAGAAAACCTTCTGAGCTAAATTGTAACCTAGGAGATGATGTTAGGGTAGTGCAAGTAGCAAATGCTGTAGCTAATTATCTTGGTACATCCTCGTCATCCTCGACAAATCAATTGTCTAGTGTTGAATGGCTTGCGTATGCACAAGTCTGCTGAACTATGGGGCACACTGCTCGTACACGATTTCTTTTCCTTTATCGTGTTCATGCATGACTGCTACAATTATTCCAACATAGCTATAAAATATTATCTTAATTCCCCTCACAAAAAAATCTTCTCGTAATTTCCATAAAATCTTCTCATACATAATTTCAAGGGGTGAGGTAAGGACCTTGCTTTCCTTTAGTGGTGCAATAGCTTCAATGCTGCAGCATTGTGCAACCGACCCTTCAGGCAAAAGATTTATCAGCTACCTATTCTTCCATACAGATACAACAATGTTGAGTAAAGATTAGTTTTCCTAGAAAATATCAATGTTTTAAATAGCGGGCTATGGAAAATAGCGGCGGGCCTAAAAATCAGCTATAACGGGCTATTTGTGAAGACGACCATTTAGCGGCACCCTGCTGAAAAGGCTATAGATATAGCGGAGCTATAGCCGGCTATTTAAAACTATGGAAAATATATAATAAACTTTATACAATATAAAGCCTCTATTAGTTACTAAAGTCAAAGGATTACTAAGACTCCATGCCATATAAATTAGGAGTGGTTTAGTATAGAGATGGTGCTCGGGCTGCCAAAAATGTTAGATCTGACTAATAGGCATCGGGATGATCATATTCTGCTACTGCCTAACGCTGTGATACATGATTATTAAAAGTATGTGAGTGCACAGAAATACAAACTGATTTGAGGAATAAATCAGGTCACTGATTTACACTTAGAGCATACTATTAGTTCCTTCTATCTAAATGAGTTCTATATCTGAAGCTTTTGAACATAAATATAGTCTGCACATATTTTTTAGTCACCTTAAAAGTGTCATATATCATGACTATCTAGTGCAGTTTCTTCCGCAATTCTTATTAAGCTTGTGACTTACGACATTGCATAGCTCAATTAACTTCAGTTCATGGTTGGAGCTATGTTCTGGCTTACAACAGTACAAACACGTCGTTTAAGGAACGCCGAACGCCCAGCCTTCTACATATTCCAGTATGTAAATGATCTTGAAAATATTGCTTCCATATGAATGGTTCACGTAAAGTATACAAAGCTATAATCACTGGAGCAAGAATTGTTGTTTATCGACAAAATATTCCTAAGGATAGTTCAGTTTGATCCAGCCATAAAACACATCCTTCTTATTTGATACTACATCAAATAAGAAATATCTGAACTCATGTGATGTACAATAGGCAAAAGACTTCCGAGAAATCCAAACATAGTGGAAGAAAAATAGAACAATACATGGTTCATCTTCGTGCATATATTCCATTGCAATTATGAACTGTAGTCTGCAGATAATCAAGTTATAAACTTATTGCTTCAGAGTTCAATTAACCTATGGGGTGGAATTACATGTGGTGTACCTTGTGCGGATGTACATGAAACGACGAATGCGACAGCGCGAATCAGACCATGGACGTCCACTTGTTCGTCGACGCGAGTTTTGGAGAGAACGCGCCGGCAGGGGTGTGCCCAACATGCGGTTTGGTGACCACGAGCTCGCTGGGGTTGACGGCGTGCTCGTTGGCAGGGGGTGCGGGCTCCATGAAGTTTCGATGACGGCAACAAGCAGCGGCATGGATTGGGCTGGGCTTGAAGAGAGCCGGATCAAGGAAGAACGGGGAAGGACACAGGGAGGATACTGAGCTGCGCTGAGCATGTCCGATGAAGATTGGAGGCTAGAGGCGGCAACGGCATAAGGGATTGGGGGTGGGAAGCGGTGGGAGGAAGATGATTGGGCAAGGAAGGAATTGTGAAGCTTATTTTTTTGAGGGTAGGGAATCGTGAAGCTGGAAGTGGGAATCTGTAGCTAGTAGGAGTATTTATTTATTTTTAATACACAGGGATCCGATCGAGTTCGCTTCGTAGTCCTCGCTGGTTTGTCCCACTTGCCAGAGCTGAGAATAGAGGTGAACGGACGACCACCAACTGCAATCTTTAAAAGTAGGAAAGATAGAAATCAATTGATTGCACTCTCATGCTTCACTTATATCTTTTTGAGAGTTTAAATAGGAAGTGGTAATTTGCACGAGCTATATGTTTAGTCTAAAAATAATAAGTATACAAGAGTGGTATAATAAAAACTTTCATGTAGATCATTGAATGCGAAGCGTATGATCAACGATATTGAAGTTATAATATGGAGGTTTACTAGTTAATAGACATTAGTTAGTAAAAATATTGATGTTAAGGTTCGTAATTCACTATTTCACTACAGTGTCAGTATTGGCATAGCGGAGAAGTTTGAGCGCACTGTATCCCTGATTGATATCCTTTCTGTTGTCCGATCGGGGGCGCGCGATGGTTAACTCCTCCCAACCTCCTCTCTAGGGGCATGCGAGTAGTACTTTGCTTCAAGGGCTAATAGGCTTTCACAATAACTATTTGAGTTCTTCATGACTAATGTGAGTTTATGGACTATAAGCACTTCCACCTATCCATATTTTGCTAGCCTCTTCGGTACCGTGCATTGCCCGTTCACACCTTGAGACTTGGTGCAAACTTTGCCGGTGCATCCAAATCCCGTGATATGACACGCCCTATCACACATAAGCCTTATTATATCCTTTCTCAAAACAGCCACCATACCTACCTATCATGGCATTTTCATAGCGATTCCGAGATATATTGCCATGCAACTTCCACAGTTACTATTCAGATGGCTTGAGCATTCATTGTCATTTTTGCTTTGCATGATCATATAGAGCTGACATGATATTTGTGGCGCAGCCACCATTCATCATTATTATACATGTTACGCTAGATCATTGGACATCCTGCTACACTGACAGAGGCATTCATATGTAGTCATATCATTCAGTTTTATCGAGTTGTAAGTAATAGAAGTGTGATGATCATCATTATTAGAGCATTGTCCAAGTGAGGAAAAGAATGATGGAGACTAATGAGTCCTCGAAAAAGTGGGGATGAGGTTCATGATATTGTTCTAAAAAAAAGAGAGATAACAAAAGAAAAAGAGAGAAGGGGCAATGTTACTATCTTTTACCACACTTGTGCTTTAAAGTAGCACCATGTTCTTCCTATAGAGGGTCTCCATGATTTGTCACTTTCATATACTAGTGGGAATTTTTACATTATAGAGCTTGACTAGCATATTCCGATGATGGGCTTCTTCAAATGCCCGAGGTCTTCATGAACAAGTAAGTTGGATGCACATTCACTTAGTTTCAGTAGAGAGCTTTCATACACTTATAGCTCTAGTGCATCCGTTGCATGGCAATCCCTACTCCTCGCATTGACATCGATTGTAAGGCCTCTCCATTGCCTAACGATCCGCCAAGTTGTTGTGAGACTTTCTCAATTTTTTGTCTTCCCTTATAAACCCCTACCATCGTTCTCTTTGCCATCCAAAGTGCTAAGTCCATGGCTCACGCTCAAGTATTGAGTGGAGTTGAAAATGCTAAAGCGAGAAAAAGTATGATACAATTGCTTGGTTTGGCACCGGGGTGTTCATGATTTATACTTTGTGTTAGGAAGACCGAGTTATGCCATGCTTACATGATTAAATGAGTAGGAATAACGTTCTTTAGCATTGTTATTTTGAAGAGTAATGATTATTTTCTAGAATTCTTTTATATTATCGTTTTGATATCTACTAAGTCATCGTTTCTCAATATTCATACCCAAAAGATTACATGATTAAAACATGTTAGGTAGCATTCAACATCAAAAATTCTGTTTTTATCATTTACCTACTCGAGGACGAGCAGGAATTAAGCTTGGGGATGCCGATACGTCTCCAACGTATCTATAATTTTTAATTGTTTCATGCTATTATATTATCAATCTTGTATGCTTTATATATACCATTTTATATCATTTTTGGGAACTAACCTATTAACTCAGTGCCCAGTGCCAGTTGGTGTTTTCTGCTAGTTTTTGGTTTTACAGAAAACCCATACCATATGAAGTCCAAACACGATGAAACTTTTTGATGATTTTTTCTAGACCAAAAGAGACCCTAGAAGCTTCGGAGGGAGTCCATACAACAAACGAGGAGATGACAAGGCAGGGGGCGCGCCCAGGGGGGTAGACGCGCCCTGCCCCCTTGTGGGCCCCCTGTTGCTCCGTTTACCCTAATTCCTGGCCTATTAATTCCCAAATATTCAGAAACCCTCAGGAGAGGCCACAAAACAGTTCTTTCGCCGCCGCAAGCCTCTGTTCTTCCGTGATCCCATATGGAGGCCTTTTCCGGTACTCTGCCGGAGGGAATCGATCACGGAGGCCATCTTCATCAACCTTGCTGCCTCCATGATGATGTGTGAGTAGTTCCCACAGGACCTATGGGTCCATAGTAGTAGCTAGATGACTCTCTCTCTCTCTCTCTCTTGATCTTCAATACAATGATCTCTTCTGAGATCAATCCGATGTAAACTTTTGCGGTGTGTTTGTTGGGATCCGATGAATTGTGGGTTTATGATCAGATTATTCATTGAAAGTAATTGAGTCTTTTCTGAGATTTATTATGTGTGATTTTATAGCCTTGTATTTCTCTCTGATCTATCCGTCTTCTTTGGCCAAGTAGATTGATTTATCTTCAGTTGGAGAGGTGCTTGGTAGTAGGTTCAATCTTGCGATGACCTTACTCTGTGACAGGAGGAGTAGCAAGGCACGTATTGTATTGTTGCTACTAAGGGTAAAACGACGGGGTTTGAACATATTATTTGGTCTCACTTTATCTACATCATGTCATCATGCTCCAAGTATTACTCTGCTTGTTATGAACTTAATACCTTAAGATGCATGCTAGATAGCGGTCGAGGGGTGGAGTAATAGTAGTAGATGCAGATGGATGTCGGTCTACTTGTCTCGGACATAATGCCTATATATTGATCATGCCATGAATAACATCATAACTATGCGCTTTTCTATCAATTGCCCAACAGTAATTTATTTATCCACTGTTGCTATGCTCATGAGAGAGATGCCTCTAGTGAACGCTATGGCCCCCGGGTCCCTTCACTTTATTTACTAAAACCCTAAATATCCTTGCTGCAATTTATTTACTTTTATTTTATTTTGCAATTTATGTATCTATCATTACCGGAATTAATCCTTGCAATTAACGAGTACAAGGGGATTGACAACCCTCTTGCCCGCGTTGGGTGCAAGTATTTATTTTGTGTGTGTGCAGGTACTGTTGACATTTGTTTGTGTGAGTCTTCTACTGGTTCGATAACCTTGGTTCTTAACTGAGTGAAATACTATCTTCTACTATACTACATCACCCTTCCTCTTCGGGGCAATCCCAACGCCTATCACAAGTAGCAGTCACATGTCATGAGCCCTCTTTCAAGTTGAGCTTTTAGAGAGTGGTTCTCCTCAAGAATAGATGCTAGATCACCACTAGAGTTAGTAGTACAAGCATCAACATTTATAATAGGTGAGGAGTAAGCCTTGGCTAGAGTTTCAAGATAAGTAAGTTTGAGTTTCTCAAAACTCTTTGTAAGAAGGGTGAGCTCTTCTTCCTTAGTCTTGAGAGACAAGGTTAGAAGCTCACAATCCTTAGAGAGAGTAGCATGAGACTCTTCAAGCTTACTCTTATCATTCATCAACTCCTTGCAAGAGCTCTTAGCCTTTTTCAAGGAGGCAAGTTTCTTAGCATGTTCATCAATGTTTTCACCAATTTTTAAACATAATCATTCTGTGCTTCCTCATATTGGACTTTCCGCTCAAGGATTTCATATTATTCCTTTTCCTCAGTAACGAGGGTTCCGAGCTTCTTAATGGTGACGGTGTGCTTACTCACCATGTCCATAAGCATACGAAACATAGCGAGCTTCTTTCCTTTAAGGGAGCACATGAACTTATCTATTTTAGCAAACATAGGATCATTCATATAATCATCATCATCATTGTTATCCTTCGCATTAAGATATTCATCACTAGAGGAGGGAGGAGTGAAGAGAGGAGGATTTGAACGAGGAGTTACCTTGATCTTATCCGAAGAAGTTTGTTGCTCACCGGCCTCAACCATGGCCTTATCCATTAGACACTTGTGAGCATTGCCCTTGTAGTCCTTCATGTAGTTGTAGGTGATCACCATTCTTGTTGACTAGTCTCAAGGTGGTTTGAGAATCTTGGGCTACTCCGGCAACACCACCAACGTCATCGGGGTCGGACTCTTCTTGAGCAACCATTGCCTTTCCATCTCTCTTCTTGAGCTTGGAGTTCAAAGGATTTCGCAACTTCTTCTTTACAAAGGTCTTGGGAAATCTTGGTTTATCTTTCTCTTCTCATACGGGCATTCATTTGACAAGTGGTTGGTCTCTTCATAGTTGTAACACTTTCTTCTTTGGGAATCTTCCCTTGAATTTTCCCGCGCTAAACTTCTTGACAAAGAGAGCAATATCTTCATATATGATGGGCTCTCATTTGAGTCAATCTCATCACCTTCTTCATCTTCATCTTCTTCTTCATCACTTCACTAATGCAGAAAAGCCTAGCTATGGCGCCAATGTTAGAAAATAGTGCTGGCGTTGGCCCTACACCAACAGTATTTTGGAGGTTAATGGCATGCCATGTGGCCAACGCCAGCAGTAATTTTCATCAGTAGTGACATTCCATGTTTTCCCAACACCAGTAATTTGATTTTCAGATTTGAAATAAAAGCTGTACAGCATCGATCCCAACCAAGATGACAGCACAATCCAGTTTAAGAACAATAATTAAATCAACCTTAAAAAGTACTAAATAGACCCAATAACAACATTTATATATGTTCAAGTGTGCACTTATTGATATAATTCAACAAAGTAGGCAAAATAACGTCTGAATGTACATGTTCAAATAAATGGAGGTGGTAATAACATGAGATCTTCCATGCATGCCAACTAGCTAACTACTCTTTTCGGCGGGCGGACTCAGGGTCATAGTCTGGAGTAAGTGAACCATCGTCATCGCTGCCAGTAGGCCTGTAGTAGACCATGATCTCGTCACGATCATAGTCGAGGTAGAACGTGGCTCTCTGCCCAGCTTCCATCTCGTAAGCAGTTGCAAGGGCTGTCCAACCAGGGCAACCGAAGTAGGTGCGGTTTGGCTCGTTGGTGACAAGACAATTGAATTTTTGGGCTGTCAGCATCTTCATGAGGGTGCACTGGAATGTGATGGTGGCATCAAGTGGAACTCGAAACTTCTCTAAGAAGTCACGCCTTGCCCCGCAAGGGATGACCTGAGCAAAATTGACAGAAAGAACTAGCTAGTTAGACAATTTTGGGCACAACTGTATCCATCATATGAAACTCAATCAGAACATGTTCTACTATGAATCATACCGTCCTGTAGGAGATATGCCCTAGAGGCAATAATAAATGTTATTATTTATCCCCATGTTCCTAATTATGTTTATATTCCATGCTATAACTGCTATGGTTCTCGAGTCTGCAATAACAACGAGGCTTGGAGGAAAACTCATATGCACGTGTGGAATAATAAATGGTAAAAAGTATTCCTGGTCAAGCCTCTAAGACTGGCTCAAGTGATTGCATGATGATTATGTTTTCCTGATCATGGGCATGTCTATGCCGGCAACTTTGAGGGCACAATGTTAGAATAACATTTGTGTTGAATCAACCCGATTTGATGTTATGCTATGAGATACAATCGTCACAAGTTAATGGTTAATAGCACAGACAAAGTTAACGTTTGCATGATTCCTTAGACCATGAGAGTATCGAGTTTCTTCATGCTTGCTTCATGAACTTTGGGGTTTGTTAAACGTCATCCGTAAATGGGTGGCTATTACAGCGGCTTACGGGTTCATGGAAAAGTATGACAAGAGACTTGATAGCTCAAGATTGGGATTTGCTCCTCCGTCGATGGAGAAATATTCTTTGGGCCCTCTCGGTGTTACGGTATACATCATCGTCTGGCCAGACACATTGTGATTTGATCACAGGGATGCCGGAACACAGGAACGAGCAAAGAGAACAAAACCGGTAACGAGGTATCTGGCATAGTGGACAAGTTGTTGATTCACGGGGATGCCGATAAATCTCACCTCGGGTGTTTGTAACATATCGCGAAGTAAAAGGAATAGCACACGGCAACTGGAGGTTCACTCGAATATTTATTCGTGTGGGTATAGGGGTCAATATGGGTGTCCACGGCTTCGATGTTGATCATTGATCGGAAAGTGTTCCGGTCATGTCTATACTTCACCGAACCTATAGTCACACGCTTAAGGGTCATCTATCTGCTGAATGCTAGACAGGGAGTCTGAGAGAAAGTCACCAAAAAGTTTCGGAGACAACGGAAGAGTTCCGGAGAGAGAACACCGGAAGAGTTTCGGTAAACTGAAAAGTTGTTTCTGTAGGAGATATGCCCTAGAGGCAATAATAAATGTTATTGTTTATCTCCATGTTCATAATTATGTTTATGTTCCATGCTATAACTGCTATGGTTCTCGAGTCTACAATAACCACGAGGCTCGGAGGAAGACTCATATGCACGTGTGGAATGATAAACGGTAAAATGTATTCCTAGTCTGGCCTCTAAGACTAGCTCAAGTGTTGCATGATGGTTCTGTTTTCCTGATCATGGGCATGACTATGCTGGCAACTTTGAGGGCACAATGTTAGGAGAACACTTGTGTTGAATCGACCCGATTGATGTTATGCTATGAGATACATTCGTCACAAGTTAATGGTTAATAACACAGAGAAAGTTAACGTTTGCATAATTCCTTAGACCATGAGAGTATCGAGTTCCTTCATGCTTGATTCATGAACTTTGGGGTTTGTTAAACGTCATCCGTAACTGGGTGGCTATTACGGTGGCTTACGGGTTCATGGGAAAGTACGACAAGGGACTTGATGGCCCAAGATTGGGATTTGCTCCTCCGACGATGGAGAGATATCTCTGGCCCCTCTCAGTCTTACGGTATCCATCATCGTCTGGCCAGACACAATGTGATTTGATCACAGGGATGCCGGAACACGGGAACGAGAAAAGAGAACAAAACTGGTAACGAGGTAACTGGCATAGTGGACAAGTTGTTGATCCACGGGGATGCCAATAAATCTCACCTCGAGTATTTGTAACATATCGCGAAGCAACAGGAATAGCACACGGCAACTGGAGGTTCACTCGAATATTTATTCGTGTGGGTATAGGGGTCAATATGGGTGTCCACGGCTCCGATGTTGATCATTGATCGGAAAGATGTTCCGGTCATGTCTATACTTCACCGAACCTATAGGGTCACACGCTTAAGGGTCATCTATCTGATGAATACTAGACAGGGAGTCTGAAAGAAAGTCACCGGAAAAGTTTCGTAGACAACGGAAAAGTTTCGGAGAGAGAACACCGGAATAGTTTCGGTAAAACCGAAAGGTTGTTTCGGAGTATACCATTAAGTCAAAATGGTTTCGGCACACGCCTGGAAATTCTTAGAGGGTGCCAGAATTGTTCTGGGAACTTCTAGGATTTTTCCGGAGAAAAAACCCGGAAATGTTCCGGAGCTGCCGAAACCGCTTTGTTTGCTTTTCGCAGATGAAAATCACTAATCCAGAATTGTTTCGGAACGCGTCCAAAATTATTTTAGTGGGTACTGGAAATGTTCTAAGACCTACAGAAATATTTTCGGATCTAACGGTCACGGAAAAATGTTTTCGTGAATAGTGAAAAACACTTTTCGGTTGCTTTTTGGAAACCACTTTTTGGGGCTTTTACCAAAAGATCTTGGAGAAGGATTGGGAGGGAAGGAACCCCTTTTTGTGACTGAAATTTCAGCCCCTCCACCCCTCCTTCTCCTATAAATAGAGGTGGAGAGGAGCTCTCCACACTCACTCCAATTCTCTCACCAAATGGCATGCATGATCTGCCGTTCTTCTCTCCCTCACACGAAACAGTTTCGTAGAGCCGAAAGGCTGTCTGGGTTCCGGTGGGAACTAGTTTTGGACGGCGAAGCCCTGCCGGATAGATGACACCGTATGTGTGCAACCCCGTAGAGTGGTCGTAAGTTCGATATTTTTGCCCGAGGGGCTGTTCGAGAGTGCCTCCCGAAGGGCTGTCCGAGTTACTGTCCGAGTTTCGAGGTTCCTCCCGAAGGGCTGTCCGTGACATCGTCCGGGGGACTGTCCGACCGCCTCCTGGAGGGCTGTCCGAGGGACTGTCCGAGGGGCAGATGAGGGAGTACATCCTCGCGGTTGGGAGGTTGTAAATCCTAGCTGCGGGGATCTGCACCGACGATCAACATCGACTCTACTTCCGCTGCGCTACGAGTCAGTAACGATTAGATCAAAAACCTTGTATGCATCTCCATAGTGATCCTGGGCGTGCTCGCAGTACCGAATTTTTTTGTTTTCAGTCGCGTTCCCCTACAGTGGCATCATGAGCCGTGCTATGCGTAGATGCATGTTACGATCTAGAATACATTGAGATGTATGGGTATTGCACAATATAATTTGTCATAGATGAGTTCTATTACTGAAAATTATTTGTGCGGGTAGTAGATGAAATCTGTTACCCGATGTTCTTGTTGCTTCCCTGAAATTTACGTATTTATGATCTTGATAACGGCATGGTGGAGTTTCAAAGTTCTGGCAATCCGCGATCCTGATTGATCAACGGAGTGCTAACAGTTCATTGAATTCCACCATAGTTAAAAGAAAAATGAAATTTCGCAGACGAAAGGGCAATGCAGATATGATCTGCACGGGGGTCATGCATATGACGAAGTTCAGTATGGGGCTCGAGATTTTATTATCTCGTGTTTCATACACTCCGCAAAGTTAATCTAGTGACTTGAATAATCATACTTGATGATGAACGTTGGTAGCTTCGGTTTGTTTCGAAACCTTAGAAGCCACGTAAAATAAAATTTTTCATAAACCGATTAGAGGCGTCTAACTTGGTTTTGCAGGATGTGCATGTGATGTGGTATAGCAGTGCTCATATTAATTTGATTATGTATGAGATGACTATATAATGTAAATTTACTAACATGACCTCGTGTCATGATTCGGCATGATGGCTGGAGCCATATGATTGTCACTTTAATGACCTGCATGTCAACCTTAAGTAATGCACTTATTTTATTAGCTATAGAGATAGCAATATTATCTGGTGCATCGACAAGGTGGTGGTAATCTTCGCGAAGGTGAACACCGACGCAAATGCCGAAGACGAAGAAATACTCGACTTCTCCGTCAGAAGGGGCTATACCATATCATGCTTTTATGAATTGCCTGAGATGTTTATCCCTTATGATGCACCCTTTTGATTGCGCGGTAGTCGCTTTTATTAGGGTGATCTCTCACTTAAAAATATCAAGTAGTTAGTGTTCTACCAAGTGTAGCACCGTCTACAACACGTATCTTTTCGGGGTGCGCCGTGTCACACGGGTACGAACGATTAGAGAGGTGTAAGGCGGGTGACGGTGAGACCTCACATCAAGATCACTTGGCTGTCTTGACGTTCAGGCATGACCATCATGAGCTCAGAACACGCCCATCGAAAGATGAACAAGAATCGCATAGAGATGTGATTGGCGAGTTGGCCTACCGGTTAAGATTTTCGTCATCAGTGGTGTTACACCAATGGCGAACAATCAAGACGCGGATCTTGAATCACTCACAATCAATTGTGAGAGATATTTATTTGAGTGGGAGCGCACAATAGAATTAACTTGTTTAATTCTCAGTTTAATTAATTATGAATACTGTCTAAGTGTGATTTGCATAATAGTTGTAGAACAATGGCTCCAGTTTCCACCTTCCCTGTTAAAATTGAATAAGCTGTTAAATATCTGGTTAAAACTTTACGGTTGGTAACGTAATGTGAGGATTGTCCTCAAGAGTGTCGAGAAGGACTTTGTCCTATCGCATGCTTTTGGTATTCTCCCGCTAATGCTATGGATGATGTGACTCTCGTCCTTCGATCCAAAAGCTAGAATTCCGTTACAGTCAAGTGCAATATGTTTGCTTCCATGAGACCCGAACTTCAAAAGTTTGGGATAGCTATCTCATATTCATGGAACTGAAAATTAGTTTCAGATACAGACAAAGGCTAGAAGATATGGGATATCCAAAGCAATGTTTGTTTTGCAAATTATTAGTAAAGTGTTTACTATGCATTAGACTGATAAGAGAGGGATCCAGAAGAACGCCTGTCATATGATGAAAGGTGAATAAAACAACAACTTAAAGAGAAAGGAATTGTCGAAAGGGTGTTAGTGTGACTTACACGCCTAGGAAGTCCGGGGCTAACGCCACTCTTAAGTTGGGTGCTTCTTCTGAGAGTAGGAGAAATACTAAAAGTTAAACTGTTAGAAGTATAAAGGCAAAATGAGAGAAGACTGGAATATCCAGCTCATGTATGAATGTCATACAAGTTATTGATGTATAGAAGGCTAGTCAAAGATATAATTCTTGGGAATTATGATTAAACATGTTAATCACTAATTCTTGGATATTGTGAGTTGATCACAGAGATACCCGCTCGATTGCATTCTGTTGTGACTCGATGCAAGAACAACTACGGCCTAAAGGACTTGCCGGGAATGAGGTTTAGATACGTGCTGGGAACATAGTAAATGTTACTATACCTTCCATCGGTGTATTACTGTCTGTATTTATTTTCATAATTCATTTAGAGTTTCATACACTCTAGCCCATTGCATAAAGTAAGTTGCAAAAAGGTTGTTCATAAGAGAACTTTTTATGTTCGGTGTTATGAATAACATAAGGGCCATATATTCATTATGAATGAGATGTATGTTATGAATATTGATAATAATATATTACCTATGTGTTTACTTTCATAATTCATTTTAGAGTTTTATACACTCTAGCCCATTGCACAATGTTTGTTGCAAGAGGGTTGTTCATAAAAGAACAATTGTTGTCCAGTATTATGAATAACATAAAGGGCCATGCCTCCATCAAGGATGGGATGTATGTTATGAATATTGATGGTAATATGATACATCCATAACACTGATGCTAAATGTCGCAAGACTAAAAAATACCACATATGTGTGGCACTGCATTTGGTCACATTGGAGAAACCCGCATGGAGAAATTCCATAATGATGGATTTTGAAGTCGTTTGATTATGAATCATCTGACACTTGCAACTTTCATCCAAAAAGTGAAGTGACTAAAATACCGTTCACAGGCCATAAGGAACGAGCAACAAACTTATCGGTGATCATACATTATGATGTGTGTAGTCCGATAAATGTTGTTGCTAGTAGTGGATTTATCTATCTTCAGAAATGACTCAAGTAGATATATAGATATTTGCTTGATGAGACGCAAGTCTGGATCTTTTGAAATCATTCGAAAGGTTTTCAACAAGAAGTAGAAATTATTGAAACAAGAAAATTATGTTTCTGCAATTAGATTGCGGAAAGGAATATTTGAGTTACAAATTTAGCGAATGTCTGATGAGTTGTGAAAAGAGTTTCATAACTTACACCTCTCGGAACACCGCTATGAGTGGAATGTCCGTGAAGATGTAATCAAACCATTTATGACATGGTAAGATTAAAGATGACATAAATCAATTTGCCATTATCCCTTTTAAAGTAATGCTTTAGAGACTGCGGCTTTTACACTGAAAAGAGCGCCATCAGATCTGTTGAAATGACGTAATGGTATGGTACGCCCAACCATGTTATATCTTTGCTTAACATTTGGAATATGGGGCTTGTGTAAAATATTTACAAACCTATTCCAAATCAGACAAGTGCTACTTTGTAGGTTGTCCCAAATTATTGGGTATTCCTCCCTCACTATACCGAGGCAAAAAGGTTTGCCACAAAGAACGGTATGATTTTGAAGAAAATGGTTCTTGCAAAAAGGTGAGTGGGAGGACAGTGCAACTCGACGAGATAGCATTATCTTCGTCATCAGGCCAAGGGAAAGAAACCTTGGAAGTGATTCCAGAGTTTCCTACCGCGACTGATACGGAAGCCTCTACATAAGATGTATGGACTTCGGTCAAACTTGCAGCTGAACCACGTAGACAAAACTCGTGCAAACCTCTCAGGAGCGCATACGAGATATTGTTGCTAGACGACAGTATACCTACGATACACAAGGAAGCATTGATGGGCCCTGACTCCGGAATTGGCTAAATGCCAATATAATCCGAGATAGTTTGCATACAAATGATTCAAGATTATATCTTGATAAACCCTCCGAAAGACTTAGAGTCTAACGGATTGTAATGGAACTATAAACTGATATGGATAAAAATGTTTTATCCATAAAGCTCGACTTGTTGCAATAAAAAATTCAAGGAGTTGACTACGATGAGGTTATCTCACCGTAGCAATGCTTAAAAGTCAGTTCGGATTAAACTAGCAATTAATACATATTTCAATCTTGAGATATGATACATGGATGCCAAAAGGATTTCCATGTGATGGAAATGCAACCTAGGACTTTCATGTTATACAGTCCGAAGTATTTCGACAATCCAGAGGATGCTGGTGAGTGTGCAATCTTCGGAGTTCCAGCAATGGACAGAATAGAGCAAAATGGAGTTGAAATCTTCGTTTTTGATGAAATAATCAAAAGAGTTTGATTTCATCAACGGATAGCAAAGATGCTTGTTGTTACAAGAAAGTAAGTGGGAGCATAATAATATTTCTGAAAACCATGTGTGCTTGACACATTGTTGATTGGAAATAATATATATTTCTTGACACGAATTGGGACTTCGTTGAAAAATAGTTTTATGATGACGTGCTTGGGCTGGGTAGCCTTGATATTAGGCATAATTATCTGCGAGATAGAATTGCCTAATAGGGCTAAGCCAAAATACATATTGACAAGATGCTAAAATAGTTTAGCATTAAAACACCAAGGAGTGATTCTTGCCGAAGTCACATGGAAAGAGTTTTTGCAAGACTCGGTGTCCCAAAATACGGATGAGCAAAATACATGATGGACATTCCACACACTCTTGTGTTTGGATTAATCATGTATTCCATGGTATGTAAAACAACCAGATATGTCCGATACTCCCAAGCTGTAGCGAGTATAGATACCAAAGTGATCAAAGTACTGATCATGGGACAATAGTGAAAAATGTCATTGAGTACTAAAGTAGCACTGATGACATGTTTTCTCGCAAGCAGAGATTATGAAGTGCTCGTTGAAAGTAATTACATCGATACGGTCTTCATCAATGCTCCATGCGATTTTCGATTTAAAGTTAAGGGTTTTTGTGTATTACACGATATGGTGACATGGTAAGTTGGAAATTGTTCCAAACTGGTTACTGTGGCTAATTCTATAACTAATGGCTAAGTATGTTGATGCTTTGGAAGCGACAAAGAAGATGTTGAATCATATAGTTCATTCATGAACTTAGTATGGTTCCAAGATGGCTTTGGTCAATGAGACACTTTTGCAGATAGTTGCTCCATAGCTCAGTCTGAGGAATCAAGGTTTGACCTGTGATTCACATATATACAAAGCCAAGTCCACACAAAATATGAATTTTGTGAAAGCGTGAAAACGCGAGGAGATGCAAAGTTACACAAGGAACTGAAGTTGTCAGATCCGTTGGACATCAGGCTATACCACAAGCGAAGCATTTTTTACACCGGTATGCCATAGGTGTAAAGTGCATTAGCATTGACTAAATTATTGACTCTAGTGCAAGTGGGAGTCTGTAGGAGATATGCCCTAGAGGCAATAATAAATGTTATTGTTTATCTCCATGTTCATAATTATGTTTATGTTCCATGCTATAACTGCTATGGTTCTCGAGTCTACAATAACCACGAGGCTCGGAGGAAGACTCATATGCACGTGTGGAATGATAAACGGTAAAATGTATTCCTAGTCTGGCCTCTAAGTCTAGCTCAAGTGTTGCATGATGGTTCTGTTTTCCTGATCATGGGCATGACTATGTCGGCAACTTTGAGGGCACAATGTTAGGAGAACACTTGTGTTGAATCGACCCGATTGATGTTATGCTATGAGATACATTCGTCACAAGTTAATGGTTAATAACACAGAGAAAGTTAACGTTTGCATAATTCCTTAGACCATGAGAGTATCGAGTTCCTTCATGCTTGATTCATGAACTTTGGGGTTTGTGAAACGTCATCCGTAACTGGGTGGCTATTACGGCGGCTTACGGGTTCATGGGAAAGTATGACAAGGGACTTGATGGCTCAAGATTGGGATTTGCTCCTCCGACGATGGAGAGATATCTCTGGGCCCTCTTGGTCTTACGGTATCCATCATCGTCTGGCCAGACACAATGTGATTTGATCACAGGGATGCTGGAACACGGGAACGAGAAAAGAGAACAAAACCGGTAACGAGGTAACTGGCATAGTGGACAAGTTGTTGATCCACGGGGATGCCGATAAATCTCACCTCGGGTATTTGTAACATATCGGGAAGCAATAGGAATAGCAGATGGCAACTGGAGGTTCACTCGAATATTTATTCGTGTGGGTATAGGGGTCAATATGGGTGTCCACGGCTCCGATGTTGATCATTGATCGGAAAGATGTTCCGGTCATGTCTATACTTCACCAAACCTATAGGGTCACATGCTTAAGGGTCATCTATCTGCTGAATACTAGACAGGGAGTCTGAGAGAAAGTCACCGGAAAAGTTTCGGAGACAACGGAAAAGTTCCGGAGAGAGAACACCGGAATAGTTTCGGTAAAACCGAAAGGTTGTTTCGGAGTATACCATTAGGTCAAAAGGGTGCCAGAATTGTTCTGGGAACTTTTGGGATTTTTCCGGAGAAAAAACCCGAAAATGTTCCGGAGCTGCCGGAACCGCTTTGGTTGCTTTTCGCAGATGAAAATCACTAATCCGGAATTGTTTCGGAACGCGTCCAAAATTATTTTACTGGGTACTGGAAATGTTCTAAGACCTACAGAAATATTTTTGGATCTAACGGTCGCAGAAAAATGTTTCTGTGAATAGTGAAAAGCACTTTTTGGTTGCTTTTTGGAAAGCCACTTTTTGAGGCTTTTACCAAAAGATCTAGGAGAAGGCTTGGGAGGGAAGGAACCCCTTTTTGTGGCTGAAATTTCAGCCCCTCCACCCCTCCTTCTTCTATAAATAGAGGTGGAGAGGAGCTCTCCACACTCACTCCAACTCTCTCACCAAATGGCATGCATGATCTTCCTTTCTTCTCTCCCTCACACGAAACAGTTTCGTAGAGCCGAAAGGCTGTCTGGGTTCCGGTGGGAACTAGTTCTGGATGACGAAGCCCTGCCGGATAGATGACACCGTATGTGTGCAACCCCATAGAGAGGTCGTAGGTTCGATCTTTTTGCCCGAGGGGCTGTTCGAGAGTGCCTCCCGAAGGGCTGTCCGAGTTACTGTCCAAGTTTCGAGGGTCCTCCCGAAGGGCTATCCGTGACATCGTCCGGGGGACTGTCCGACCGCCTCCCGGAGGGCTGTCCGATGGGCAGACGAGGGAGTACATCCTCACGGCTGGGAGGTTGTAAATCCTAGCTGTGGGGATCTGCACCGACGATCAACATCGACTATACTTCCGCTGCGCTACGAGTCGGTAACGATCAGATCAAAAACCTTGTATGCATATCTATAGTGATCCTGGGCGTGCTCGCAGTACCGAAATTTTTTGTTTTCAGTCGCGTTCCCCTACAGTTTCGGGGTATACCATTAAGTCAAATTAGTTTCGGCACATGCCTGGAAATTCTTGGAGGGTGCCAGAATTGTTCTGGGAACTTCTGGGATTTTTCCGGAGAAAAAACCCGGAAATGTTCCGGAGCTACCAGAACCGCTTTGGTTGCTTTTCGCAGATGAAAATCACTAATCCAGAATTGTTTCGGAACGCGTCCAAAATTATTTTAGTGGGTACTGGAAATGTTCTAAGACCTACAGAAATATTTTCGGATTTAACGGTCGCGGAAAAATGTTTCTGTGAATAGTGAAAATCACTTTATGGTTACTTTATGGAAAGCCACCTTTTTGGGCTTTGTCCCAAAATATCTTAGGGATGACATGGATGGATCAGAGCCACCCTACCCCTTGGGTTTTCTTATAAATAGAGGTGGAGAGGCACTCTCCACACTCTCTCTTTCTCACATACAAATGCCATGCATGATCTGGCCTTCTCTCTCCCTCCCCGCGAAATAGTTTCGTAGAGCCGAAAGGCTGTCTGGGTTCTTGTGGGAACTAGTTCTGGACGGCGAAGCCCTGCCGGATAGATGACACCGTATGTGTGCAACCCCGTAGAGAGATCGTAGGTTCGATTTTTTTGCCCGAGGGGCTGTTTGAAAGTGCCCCCGAAGGGCTATCCGAGTGACCGTCCGAGGTTCTGTGAGTGCCTCCCGAAGGGCTGTCCGTGACACCGTCCGGGGGACTGTCTGACCGGCTCCCGAAGGGCTGTCCGAGGGGCTGATGAGGGAGTACATCCTCGCGGTTGGGAGGTTGTAAATTCTAGCTGCGGGGATCTGCACTGACTATCTACACCGACTCTACTTCCGCTGCGTTACGAGTCGGTAACGATCAGATCCAAACCTTGTATGCATCTCCATAGTGTTTCTGGGCGTGCTTGCAATACCGAATTTTTTTGTTTTCTGCTGCGTTCTCCTACAGTGGCATCAAGAGCCGTGCTATGCGTAGATGCAGGTTACGATCTAGAATACATAGAGATGTATGGATGTTGCACAATATAATTTTGTAGTAGATGAGTTCTATTGCTGAAAATTATTTGTTCGGGTAGCAGATGAAATCTGTTACCCGATGTTCTTTTTTGCTTCCCTAAAATTTGCGTATTTCTGATCTTGATAACGGCATGGTGGAGTTTCAAAGTTCTAGCAATCCGCGATCCTGATTGATCAACAAAGTGCTAATAGTTCGTTGAATTCCACCATAGTTAAAAGAAAGATGAAATTTCGCAGACAAAAGGGCAATGCAGATATGATCTGCACAGGGGTCATGCATATGACGAAGTTCAGTATGGGGCTCGAGATTTCATTATCTCGTGTTTCATACACCTCGCAAAGTTAATCTAGCGACTTGAATAATTATACTTGATGATAAACGTTGGTAGCTTCGGTTTGTTTCGAAACCTTAGAAGCCACGTAAAATAAAATTTTGCATAAACCGATTAGAGGCGTCTAACTTGGTTTTGCAGGATGACATGAGATGTGCATGTGATGTGGTATAGCAGTTCTCATATAAATTGGATTATTTATGAGATGACTATAAAATGTAAATTAACATGACCTGCGTGTCATGATTCGGCATGATGGCTGGAGCCATATGATTGTCACTTTAATGACATGCGAGTCAACCTTATGTAATGCACTTATTTTATTAGCTATAGAGATAACAATATTATCTGGTGCATCGACAAGGTGGTGGCAAACTTCGCGAAGGTGAGCACCGACGTGAATGCCGAAGACGAAGAAATAAAGACTTCTCTGTCAGAAAGGGCTATACCATATCATGTTATTATGAATTGCCTGAGATGTTTATCCCTTATGATGCACCCTTTTGATTGCGCGGTAGTCGCTTTTTATTAGGGTGATCTCTCACTTAAAATATCAAGTAGTTAGTGTTCTCCCAAGTGTGGCACCGTCACGGCACCTATCTCTTCGGGGTATCACATGGATGCATGGGTACGAACGAATAGAGAAGTGTGAGGCGGGTGAGTTCAGACCTCGCAGCAAGATCACTTGGTTGTCTTGATGTTCCGGAGGATCGTCCTGAGCTCAAAACACGCCCATCAAAAGATGAACAAGAGTCACATAGAGATGTGATTGGCAAGTTGGCCTACCAAATGAAATTCTCGTCACTTGAGATGGATGCATCCTTGGCGTTAAAGTATCACTCACAATCAATTATGAGAGATATTGATTTGAGTGGGAGCGCACTTTAGAATTAATTCTTTTAAATCTTAGTGCAATTAATTATGAACTTTGTCTAAGTGGAATTTGCATAATAGTTATAGAATAATGGCTCGCATTTCCACCTTCCCTATTAGAATTGAATAAGCTGTTATTTATCTGGTTAATCTTCACGATTGGTAACGTAATGTGAGGATTATCCTCAAGAGTGTCAAGAAGGACTTTGTCCTATCGCATGCTTTCGGTATTCTCCCGCTAATGCTATGGATGATGTGACTCTCGTCCTTCGATCCAAAAGCTAGAATTCCGTTACGGTCAAGTGCAATATGTTTGCTTCCATGGGACCCGAACTTCAAAAGTTTGGGATAGTTATGTGATATTCATGGTGAAAAATTAGTTTCAGATACAAACAAAGGCTAAAAGATATGAGATATCCAAAGCAATGTTTGTTTCCAAAGTATTAGTAAAGTGTTTACTAAGCATTTGACTGATAAGAGAGGGATCCAGAAGAACGCCTGTCATTTAGATGAAGGTGAATAAAACAATGACTTAAAGAGAAAGAAATTGTCCAAAGGGTTTTAGTGTGACTTACACGCCTAGGAAGTCCGGGGCTAACACCACTCTTAAGTTGGGTGCTTCTTCTGAGAGTAGAAGAAATACTGAAAGTTAAACTGTTAGAAGTATAAAGCCAAAAAGAAAGAAGACTGGAATATCCAGCTCATGTATGAAAGTCATACAAGTTATTGATGTTTGGAAGGCTGGTCAAAAGAAATAGTTCTTGGGAATTGTGATTAAACTGTTAGTCCATAATTCTTGGGTATTGTGAGTTGATCACAAAGAGACCCGCTCGATTGCATTCTGTTGCGACTCGATGCAAGAACTACTACGGCCTAAAAGACTTGCCGGGAGTGAGGTTTAGATACGCGCTGGGAACATAGCAAATGTTACTATGCCTTCCATCGGTGTATTACCATCTGCATTTATTTTCATAATTCATTTATAGTTTTATACACTCTAGCCCATTGCATAAAGTATGTTGCAAGAAGGTTATTCATAAGAGAACTTTTGATGTTCGATGTTATGAATAACATAAGGGCCATACTTTCATTATGAATGAGATGTATGTTATGAATATTGATAATAGTATATTACCTCTGTGTTTACTTTCATAATTCATTTTAGAGTTTTATACACTCTAGCCCATTGCATAATGTTTGTTGCAAAAGGATTGTTCATAAAAGAACAATTGTTGTTCAGTATCATGAATAACATAAGGGCCATGCTTCCATCATGGATGGGAATATTGATGGTAATATGATACATCCATAACACTGACGCTAAATGTCGCAAGACTAAAAGAATACCACATATGTGTGGAACTGCATGTGGTCACATTGGAGAAACCCGCATGGAAAAATTCCATCATGATGGATTTTGAAGTCATTTGATTTTGAAGTGACTGAAATACCGTTCACAGGCCATAAGGAACGAGCAACAAACTTATTAGTGATCATACATTTTGATGTGTGTAGTCCGATAAATGTTGTTGCTAGTAGAGGATTTATCTATCTTCAGAAATGACTCAAGTAGATATATGGATATTTACTTGATGAGACATAAGTCTGGATCTTTTGAAATCATTCGAAAGGTTTTCAAAATGAAGTAGAAATTATTGTAAACAAGAAAATTATGTTTCTACAATTAGATTGCGGAAAGGAATATTTGAGTTACAAGTTTAGCGAATGTCTGATGAGTTGTGAAAAGAGTTTCATAACTTACACCTCCCAGAACACCACTGTGAGTGGAATGTCCGTGAAGATGCAATCAAACCATTTATGACATGGTAAGATCAAATATGACATAAATCAATTTGCCATTATCCCTTTTAAAGTAATGCTTTAGAGACTGCGGCTTTTACACTGAAAAGAGCGCCATCAGATCTGTTGAAATGACGCCATGGTATGGTACACCCAACCATGCTATATCTTTTCTTAACATTTGGAATATGGGGCTTGTGTAAAATGTTTACAAACCTATTCCAAATCAGACAAGTGCTACTTTGTAGGTTATCCCAAATTATTGGAAATTCCTCCACCACTATACCGAGGCAAAAGGTTTTGGCACAAAGAACGGTATGCTTTTGAAGAAAATGGTTCTTGCAAAAAGGTGAGTGGGAGGACAGTACAACTTGACGTGATAACAGTATCTTCATCATCAGATCAAAGGAAAGAAACCTTGAAAGTGATTTCAGAGTTTCCTACTACGACTGATACGGAAGCCTCTACATGAGATGTATGGACTTCGGTCGAACTTGCAGCTGAACCACGTAGGCAAAACTCGTGCAAACCTCTCAGGTGCGCAAGCAAGATATTGTTGTTAGACAATAGTATACCTACGATACACAAGGAAGCATTGATGGGCCCTGTCGTGGTTTTGTCGCGACAGATGTCCTAGTAAAAGGACTTAGAGATGAAGCCACCGCACGAACGTGGAAGCTTAGCGGGGTTGAGCGGGAATGAGAAGACACCGGGTTACCCAGGTTCGGCCCCTCACGGTGGAGGCAAAAGTCTATGTCCTGCTTGTCTATATTGCTATGGATCTCGATTACAAGGATGCGGATTCGCTAACCTAGCTCTTGAATAGATTGCAACTTAAGTCTTTTCGTGTAGGTGCTCCCCTTTATATATACAGGTGGAACCCTAGATTACATGAGAGTCCGGGTCGTCCCGTGATCCTTCTACTTGTTCTCCACAATGGTCGTCTTCGTTATTCTCCTTCTCATGAGCCGGCCCACTACTTAAGACGGCACATACTTGTCAGGCCCCATTAAGCCGGCCCACACAGAGTCCTTAGCCCCGCAGTGAGTTGACCTGCCAGGCTTGCCTTACGGCCGGGTTAACACCCTGCCGGGTCTCCATGCCGGTAAATATCCCCAACATTAGCCCTCAGTTTGACTTGAATTTATTCACGTTAAACTCCATCCTGAAAAAGCAAAGCATTAGTAATACATTTCCAAGTGCGCCCCAAGCCACTCTTTTAAGTCGCCGTCTTGGACCGACTCAATTTGCCGGGTTAAATTGATCGTCAGGTTCACCCCTTCAGATTCAAACTTAGCATTTTCAACTCTTGTCCCTCATGACGTCACGATCCACTTCCGCAAAATCCGGGATGATATCACCTCAAATCTTTGAGTGGGTACGTATCGTCTTGTCAGGCGCGAGAATCGAGGAGCCACACCATCGAAAATTACTGCGCCGCCTGGGGTTCCGCCCTTGCCGTTTTAACTTTTACTGCATCTATAAATGTGCCAGCTCATCCTTACTGTTGCCTTTTACCCCTCTTTCTCGTCTTCCTCCTCGCGCCTGTCGCTTCAAACACCCAAAGCACCGCTGTCTTCGAGCCCTCCGGCTAGTTCAACTGCGACCTCTTCACAACCTCAGTCGTCACCAGACCTCACCGACGCACTCCGGCCTCCTCTGCCGAGCTCAGGTACACCCGAATCCGTCCCTTTCAGATCTGCAGCACCCCATTTCCATTGTTGTTCTTCGGAGTTCATTGATGTTCATCAGTCCTCACATCCCCTCTCATTGGTAGATCGAGAATCAGCCGAACAATCCGCGTATGCACCTTTAGATATTGCGGCAATGCCGTTTTTCCCATCTTGATCCATATACTGCTTTCAATGGACCCACATTAATAAATAGGCTCCCGCCTTCATTCCTGTTTTTAGGTCTTGAAAATTTCTTTTCCGTAGTATTTCCAGATCCGTAATAGTACCCACTCCGTTAGATTCCTGTTTGCCACTAGCTCCACACTTAGAAGAAATCCAGAGCACCTACTGATTCACCAACACCGGCTTATTACAAAACCGGCACGTCATCGCCTTCGGCGGCTTGCATAAACCCGGGTTATGAATTTAACCATCCTGATCCTTATCACTGTGTCGGGTTATAGACTCTGATAGCTTGTCCTTATCATTCTTGCAGTTAAAATCCGAAGTCGCCATGGCCCCTAAGACCGACAAATCCTGCAACTGGGTCAGATCGCAGGTCTCAACCCTGATGCTGAACGAGCTCGTGGGGCAAGGCCTCTTGCCGTCTCAAACAGCAATCAGCTGGCGGGCGCCTGAAGAAGAAAGCACCCCCCAGCCTAGGCAGGACGAAGTGGTGGTCTTCGCAGATCATCTTCATAAGGGATTTCGGCCGCCCGGGTCAAAATTCTTCTGCGACGTCCTTAACTTTTTCAACCTCCGACCGCAGGATCTCGGCCCCAACTCCATCACCAATCTATGCCAATTTCCAGTTTTCTACGAAGTATATCTTCAAACAGCTCCAACTGTCCTCCTTTTCCGAGATTTTTTTTATATCAACCATTAGACGGAGTTCACTGACGGCCCGAGCATAGAACTTGGCGGCGTCTCTATTCAAAGGCGAAGAAACACTCCTTTCCCTGAGGCCAAGCTGGCGAGTCATCCTAAGGGCTGGAACAAGACCTGGTTCTACTGTAAAAACACTGCCCCTCAAAACGAAAACCCCCTGCCGAGTTACAGACTGGACCGGCTTGATGCCATGGTGGCCTTTCCGGGTTGGCCGTCAACAGAGGAACGCAAGCAAATTGCTCCCGTCTATTCGAAGATAAGGGCCTTGGTTGCCAACGGCCTCACCGGGGTTGATCTGACCCGCTGCTGGGTAAGCTGGTGAATCCAGCCCCTTAGCCAGAGGGGCGACTTAATGTGTAACTATACTGGCGAGCTGGCCGATGTTCAATGCTTCAGCCAAGTTAATCTGTGTGCGAGTGACATCAACAAGGCCACCAAGAGGTTGCTAGGAGAGCGCCAAGATAAATGCAACAAAACCGGGCTAGCTCCCTTCTGCTTGACCAACCCGGTTCCTGCCGTAAGTACCTTTACCCTCTTACCTTGTTATTTGACTGGCTTTTTTCATCTCAATCATAACCACCGACACATCTCAAACGCAGGCGGATGAAAAGTTTTGGAAGAAGAAGAAGCCTCGACAACCCGCCTCCGCTCCAACGGAGCAACAAGATGAGCCGGCTGGTGCTGATGAGCCGGCCGCAGAAGGCGAGGCTGAGGTAGAGCTTGACTCACTTGGTCGTCTTTTCATTCAACTTGCTGACACCCCTTCTCTTCAGGATGAAACCGAAATTAGCCATACCAATGAGCCCGAGGTAACCTTGATCTCTTCTGATTCTGATTCCCCAATACCTATTCGGAAGAAAACCCGGGCTGTGATCCGCAAGGTTCGAAGGAAGCCCCGGGTTGCCGTCCGTTAGGTGCCCTTTTCCCATCAAGATGCTCATTTGGATCCCAAATTTGTTTTGAAGAAAACTTGTCGAGCCGGGACCTCCAAAAGGAAGACCCGGAGCAGTGAAGGCGAGTTAAGTAGCGGGCTTCCGTACGAGCCGCCATCGCGCAAAGCGCGAGCTGAGGTGCTTCTTAGCCCAAATTATTCTTTTCCTCTAGCTGGCCATTTTAAAGAACCCTTACCCTTTAATGACTCGGCATATCAGACGTCGCACTCCTCAGGTGAGTCAAGCGCCACACAGGCGCCGGCTTTCAACATCAATCCTGGGTAAGCCGACGTTCCTGTAATGTATATTAACTTCTTATTTTTCGCCCCTGTAAATGAGTAACTCCCTTGCTCCTTGTACAGCGCCAAAGCCATTAAGAAGCAAACAGCTGCCGGGTCATCCGGCCCGGCCATTCAGACAGGCCCTCAAGCAGAAGAAGCCACCTTGGCTGCCCAGGATGAGCCGGCCGTCCGAAACAGCCCGCCGCCTTTGGACATGACAAGTCCGGCTCGCGCCTCCCCTCCGGCTCAGGAGAGGGAAAGTATGATTAAAGATCAAAACGCCCCACAGCCTGATGCGCCGGCTCAAGACGAAGTGCCGGCTCAAGAAGAGATAGCAGTGACAAGTGAGCGTCAGACTGCTGTACCAGAATCCTCCACCGCCCTCACCAAGGTCCCAGCCAAACCTGAGCCGGCCCCGAAGGACAAGGGGAAATCAACTCTTGAACTTCCTACACTTGAAGATCAAGACGCCAGTACTCTGCACCGAACTGTACTGACCCGGCTCGCTGAAAACCGGGACACGGAGATGGCTATGATTACATCTTTGAAGCGGAAATATGAGGTAACCCGCGCCTTTTACTTCGTACCATATATATATGTAGCCCCCAAGGGCCGGGTCATTATGCAATAATGATCCGGGACTTCCAATTGAAACTTGTAAGTAGAACCGTCCACTAGCGTCCTCAAAGGCCGGCTCGTCATTAATGACGGGCGGGTCTCCATAACTTAACAGAATAGATCAATGGATGCATTAGCCCCCAAGGGCCGGGTTAATATGAAATAATGACCCAGGTCTTCAAAATTGTAGCTGAAATTTAGAATCCCATCCAGCACCTTCCAAGGCCGGCTTGTCGGCCATGACGGGCGGGTCTTCATAACCGCGAGTATAGATCGATTTATGCATTAGCCCCCAAGTGCCATGTAGATTGCCTGCACCTGCATGGAACTTGCCTTACTGTTTACCTTGAGACATGAAAGCATGTAGCCCACATGAGCCGGGCCGTCCAATAGGGCGGCCCGGGTCACGTAAATAGAATGTAGTAACAGTCTGTCTTGCAGGAAATGCTAGATCAAGTGGAGACCCCGGCCACCTTTTTCCGAAAGGAAGTAAGGAAGGAGAAAAAACTGCGCAAAGCCGCCGAGGAATCCGCCGCTGAAGCCAACAAAGCTCTGGCCATTTTGAGGAATACATTGCAAGAAACGGGGGCTGCTAGAGCCGCCCAAGCCACGAGAGCTGAAGAGGCGGAGACAAAACTTGAGCCGGTAACGCAGGAACTGACAACTCTCAAGGGTCACATCACTTCCATGTGCCGAGCAATTTTTGGTAAGTGAAACTGAGAATGAGTTAATTGGACCGGCTTACCATCCTTAGCCGGCTTAACTGAATGCGCATACTTTGTTCTTTGCAGGCCGTAAGAATCAAAATCTGTTGCAGCAACCAGTGGTGAAATTGCAAGCCGTATACAGCTTTGTGGAACAATTGTATATAGGCGGCTCACGATGCATTATGGCCGCAAAAAATACCACATCACCACCATAGCTGATTTCAGACATGTTGAAGGAGCAATCTATTGTGCCCAGGTGGTTTGCAGACTGGATGAAGGCGTGTTGCCGTACCGGGGCATTGACAGCACTTGCGCGAGCCAAGGCCTACGTGCCAGAACTCGATCCGGCTCAAATCATGGGTGGATACCCAGAGTTTAACGTCGATGACACGCCGTTCTCAAAGAAGGACTTTCAACGATGCATTAAAGAAACCCGGGTTGCAGCCACCGCCATCGCAGAAGAAGCCGACTTAAATAGGTACCAGGCGCCTTACTCAACGGACAATGAACGGATCGAACCGCCGAACCATTAGCCGGTGGCTCTCACCCGCACGCGTAAGCCAACTTCTGCCCCTGATGTTGACCCTTCCTCACTGATATCCGCCGATGCCCTGTTTGAAGCATTACGCTTAATTCAGTGGTCGACCGGCGACTCAAGCCAAGAAGAGGAGGATGACGACGGCCGCGAAGAGCCGGCACAGGGTGCTTCCGCGGGCGCCGGTGTCAGTTCTGACCCGGCAGCATAGAGAGTCGGCTTAACCTTGAATAGGCGAGACTTGTAATTTTTTCCATGGCCGCCATTGGTGGGCGGCTTGTAATAGGATAGTATAAACACTTGGTGCTTGCTGATGCCGGTGCCATCACGTACTGAGCTTTTGTTAATTGCCTGTATCAGTACTTGGGAATACTTCACCTCTGTAAGTCCTCTTTGGGCTTCAAGAGCCGGCTTGTGCAACAGACTGATGCTTCTGAAACAATAATGGCATGTGATGGTTATTGATGATATCATATAAACGAGTAATATTCGCTATCGTTTGCAATGAATCAAGACATAAGAAACTGAACTAAGGCAAACGCTATACACAGATGTATGCATGTATGCAAAGATGGATGCAATAAAAAGTGTAATCTTAAGCCGGAATATGCATGAAACGACCGGCTCATAAAAACATAAGCCGCCTGCAAAACACAACTGTAAATGGCCGGCTCATAAAGCACAAGCCGAAATATGCTTTCATGAAGCTGGCACTTTGGCCTGCTGGTTTGTCCTCGCTTTCTGAAAGCCGGCTCTCACACAACCAATCGAACGTTTTAACTCGGATGAGTTCAGGGTCACAAACGTGATTGACTCATCAGACGTATGCCGGGTTGTTTTTCCAGGGAGTAGCATCTTGCTAACAGGCAGGTTTAACCAATGTTGTGGCATCTATCCGGGTTAAAAGGGTTTTGTAAGCTAAACTCAATGGAGTTGGAAGCCCCCAAGTAACCATGATCAACAAATAAAGATCCAGCACACAAACTTTGAGGCAAAACAACACTTTTACATAGTGCGGCTGGTCGCTATTTTATTTGATCAAAAATAGGTATATACATGATAAAAGGTATGTACAAAGATGTGCCCTAGTCAATGACTTAGGTGTAATATGGCCGGAGCTGGGCAATGTTCCAGGGCCGGCTTATTTCCTCCTCAGAGGTCCGTGATTTCTCTGCATCACGCATATCAATCAGGTAATATGACCCGTTGTTGAGATTCGTGCTGACCACAAAGGGCCCTTCCCAAGGTGGTGAAAGCTTATGCATGCCTGTCTGGTCTTGTATCAAACGGAGCACTAAGTCACCTTCCTGAAAAGTGCGGCTTCGAACTCTGCGGCTGTGATAGCGACGCAGGTCTTGTTGATACATTGCCTATCTGGAAGCGGCGAGGTCACGTTCTTCTTCCAGAGCATCAAGAGCGTCTTGGCGAGCCAGCTCATTATCTGACTCCACATAAGCTGCCACTCGAGGGGAGTCATGACGAATATCGCTTGGAAGTACGGCTTCTGCACCATAGACGAGGAAAAACGGCGTATAGCCTGTTGACCTGTTGGGAGTAGTCCGTATGCTCCAAAGCACCGAAGGTAATTCTTCTTCCCAGCAACCCAGCGTACGCTGCAGAGGCACCACGAGCCGGGGTTTAATACCATGTAGCAATTCCTGATTCGCCCGTTCGGCCTGTCCGTTGGACTGAGGATGTGCGACCGATGCCAGATCGAGCCGGATGTGCTCCCGTTTGCAGAACTGCTCCATGGCCCCCTTGGAAAGATTGGTCCCATTGTCTGTAATGATACTGTGCGGGTAGCCAAACTGGAATATCAGTTTTTTCAGAAATTTGACCGCTGTATCTGCGTCACAGTTGCTGACCGGCTCTGCTTCCACCCACTTGGTAAACTTGTCCACAACCACGAGTAGGTGTATGCTTATTCTTGGAGCGTTTGAAGGGTCCCACCATGTCAAGCCCCCAGACCGCGAACGGCCAAGTAATTGGGATCATCCTCAACTCTTGAGCTGGCACATGGACCTGGCGAGCTTATTTCTGGCAACCATCACACTTACTGACAATGTCCTCTGCATCAGCATGAGCTGTGAGCCAGTAAAAACCGTGTCAGAAAGCCTTCGCGACCAGTGATCTTGAGCCGGCGTGGTGCCCGCAATCGCCTGAGTGAATCTCATTGAGAATTGCGCGGCCTTCTTCAGGTGAAACACAATGTTGAAAGACACCAGTGACGCTTCGTCTGTGTAACTAGCCATTGACAATAGTCATAGACTTAGATCGTCTGATGATCTGTCGAGCGAGAAGCTCCTTTGTTGGCAGTTCTCCCCGGCTTAAGTAAGCCAAGTAGGGGACCATCCAATCAGGGGTAGCATGGATAGCAGCCACCAGAGCCGCCTCTGGGTCTAGAATAGCTAAGTCCTCCTCTGTTGGCAACTTGACAGACGGGTTGTGCAAAACATCCAGGAACACATTGGGTGGTACTGGCTTGCGCTGAGAACCCAAGCGAGAGAGTGCGTCGGCCGCCTCGTTCTGCCGGCGATGAATGTGGTCGACTTGATAACCCTTGAAGTGACCAGCAATATTTGTGACTGCCTGTCGATAAGCCGCCATAAGAGGGTCCTTAGAGGCCCATGTACCTGACACTTGCTGAGCCACTAGGTCTGAGTCGCCCAAACATCTAACCCGGCTCAGATTCATCTCCTTGGCTATCCGAAGCCCATGGAGCAAGGCCTTGTACTCTGCTGCATTGTTAGTACAGGTGAACATGATCCTCAGAACATAACAGAACTTGCCCCCTCGTGGGGAAGTAATCACCACTCCAGCCCCCGAGCCTTCAAGCTGCCTTGAGCCGTCAAAATGGATGGACCAGTATGTTGTGTCGGGCTTCTCTTCGGGAGCCTGCAACTCTGTCCAATCATTAATGAAATCCACCAACGCCTCAGATTTGATTGCTGTGCGAGGCACATATTTGAGATGATGCAGACCGAGGTCGATAGCCCACTTAGCAACTCGGCCTGTAGCCTCCCGGTTCTGGATTATATCCCCAAGAGGCGCTAAACTAACCACCGTGATTGGATGCTCGTGGAAGTAATGCTTCAGTTTGCGGCTAGCCATGAATACTCCGTAGACCAGCTTCTGCCAATGTGGGTATCGCTGCTTAGACTCGCTTAGCACCTCGCTGACGTAATACACAGGATGCTGGACAGGATATTCCTTGCCATCCTCCTTGCGCTCGACGATGACCGCCACACTTATAGCCCTGTTATTGGCAGCAATATACAATAGCATCGGCTCCTTCTCGCGAGGGGCAGCAAGGACCGGTGGCTCAGACAGCTATTTCTTAAGGGCCTCAAAAGCCTGGTCTGCCTCCTTAGTCCAGACGAAGTCGTCGGATTTTTTGAGCAACTGATATAACGGAATCGCTTTTTCGCCAAGTCGGCTTATGAACCGACTTAAAGCCGCAACCCGCCCAGCCAGCTTCTGCATGTCATTCTGCTTGGCCGGCTTAGCCAGGGTTGTGATTGCCTTGATTTTCTCTGGGTTAGCTTCAATGCCTCGCTCAGAGACAAGGAACCCCAGAAGTTTTCCTGCAGGGACACCAAAAACACACTTCTCCGGGTTAAGCTTCATCTTGTAGACACGGAGATTGTCAAATGTTTCCTTGAGATCTTCCAATAGAGTTTCTTTCTTCCGAGATTTAACCACAATGTCATCCACATAAGCATGAACATTTTGCTCGATCTGATTGTGGAAACAGTTCTGGACACAACGCTGATAAGTCGCCTGGGCGCTCTTCAGACCAAATGACATGGTTGTATAACAGAAGGCCCCAAAAGGTGTGATGAAAGCCGTTTTTGCCTGGTCTTCCGGCTTCAGCTTGATCTGATGATAACCAGAGTAAGCATCCAGGAAACATAAACTCTCACAACCAGCCGTAGCATCGATGATCTGGTCAATACGGGGCAAGGCAAAGGGGTCACTAGGACAAGCCTTATTCAGGTCTGTGTAATCAACACACATCTGCCAAGTCCCATTTTTCTACAGAACAAGTACTGTGTTAGCCAACCACTCAGGATGGAAGACTTCGACGATGAACCCGGCAGCTAGGAGCCGAGCCACTTCTTCACCAATAGCTTTCCGCCTTTCCTCATTGAAGCGGCGGAGGTACTGGCAAACTGGTTTAAACCTGGGATCCACATTAAGGGAGTGCTCAGCAAGTTCTCTTGGTACACCTGTCATGTCAGAAGGTTTCCATGCAAACATGTCCCGATTCTCATGGATGAACTCGATGAGCGCGCTTTCCTATTTGGGATCCATATTTGCCCCGATGGTGAACTGCTCCGAAGAATTGCCTGGGGTGAAATCAACTTGCTTCGTATCTCTGGCCGACTTAAACTTGAGCAGGGGGTCAAACTCCGTAGTGGGCTTCTTTAGAGACGTCCTGTCAGCCGGGTCAACATTATCCTTGTAATACCGCAACTCCTCTGCAGCGCAAGCCGTCTCAGCATAAGATGCATCTCCTTCCTCGCACTCGAGTGCAATTTTCCGGTTTCCTTCCACTGTGATGGTTCCCCTTGGTCCTGGTATCTTCATTTTTAGGTAGACATAACATGGGCGCGCCATGAACCGCGCGTAAGCCGGCCGACCAAACAGGGCGTGGTATGGGCTCTTAAACTTGACCACCTTGAAGGACAGGAACTCAGAACGCCAGTTATCCTCTGAGCCAAAGGCCACCTCAAGGGAAATTCTTCCCATAGGATAGGCTGACTTGCCAGGAACAATGCCATAAAAAACTGTAGAGGACGGAGTTAGCTGCTTATCGGACAGATTCATTCACCGGAACGTATCATTGTACAGAATGTTGATGCTGCTGCCTCCTGTTGGGGAACGTTGCGTGGAAAACAAAAAATTTCTACGCACACACAAGATCTATCCATGGAGATGCATAGCTACGAGAGGGGGAGTGTGTCTACATTCCCTCGTAGACCGTAAGTGGAAGCGTTAGAACAACGCGGTTGATGTCGTCGAACAACTTCACGATCCAACCGATCGAGTACCGAACGTACGGCACCTCCGCGTTCAACACACGTTCAGCTCGGTGACGTCCTCGACTTCTTGATCTAGTAAGACGGCGAGGTAGTGGATGAGTTCCGGCAGCACAACGGCGTGGTGACGGTGATGTTAATGCTATCTCCGCAGGGTTTCGCCCAAGCACTGCGAAAATATGACCGAGGGACGGAACTGTGGAGGGGGGCGCCGCACACGGCTAAGACAATGTTGTGTCTCCTCTGGGGCGCCCCCTCTCCTCTATTTATATATGTGTAGGGGCTTGGAGTAGAAGGAATAGTGCCACGTGAACAGTAACCGTGAATAGTACACACATGGACTTCGACTCCAAAGTCCAATCCTATTCCTACTAGGACTCTCCCTTTTTTCCTTCCCAAGCTGCGTGGGCTTTTGAGGACTTGGTGCGCCTGGCCCAATAAGGCCAAGGCGCCTCCCCTTAGCCCATGCCAGCCCTTGGGATGTGGTGGACCCACTTGTGGACTTCCGGACCCCTCTGGAATCCTCCGGAACCTTCTGGAAGCATCCCGGTACAATACCGAAAAAAACTGCACCTTTTTCCGGAACCCAAAATATGACTTCCCATATATAAATCTTTACCTCTCGACCATTCCAAGACTCCTCATGACGCCCGGGATCTCATCCGAGACTCCGAACAATATTCGGTTACCAATTCACATAACTCATATAACACTATATCATCAACGAACGTTAAGCGTGCAGACCCTACGGGTTCGGGAATGATGTAGACATGACTGAGACGCCTCTCCGGTCAATAACCAATAGCGGAACCTGGATGCTCATATTGGTTCCAACATATTCCATGAAGATCTTATCGGTTGAACCGCAATGACAACATACGTAATTCCCTTTGTCCGTCGGTATGTTACTTGCCCGAGATTCGATCGTCGGTATCTCCATACCTAGTTCAATCTCGTTCCCGGCAAGTCTCTTTACTCATTCCGTAATACATCATCCCGTAACTAACTCCTTAGTCACTTTGCTTGCAAGCTTCTTATGATGTGCATTACCGAGAGGGCCCAGAGATACCTCTCCGAAACACGGAGTGACAAATCCCAGTCTCGATCCATGCCAACTCAACGGACACCTTCGGAGATACCTGTAGAGCATCTTTATGATCACCCAGTTACGTTGTGACGTTTGATAGCACACAAGGTATTCCTCCGGTATCCGGGAGTTGCATGATCTCATGGTCTGAGGAACATGTATTTGACATTCAAGAAAGCAGTAGCAATAAACATAACGATCATATGCTAAGCTAACGGATGGGTCTTGTCCATCACATCATTCTCCTAATGATGTGATCCCGTTATCAAATGACAACTCATGTCTATGGTTAGGAAACCTTAACCATCTTTGATCAACGAGCTAGTCAAGTAGAGGCTCACTAGGGACACGGTATTTGTTTATGTATTCACACATGTATTTAAGTTTCCGGTCAATACAATTCTAGCATGAATAATAAACCTTTATCATGAACAAGGAAATATAAAATAATAACAACTTTATTATTGCCTCTAGGGCATATTTCCATCAGTCTCCCACTTGCACTAGAGTCAATTGTCTAGATTACATAGTAATGAATCTAATACCCATGGAGTCTTGGTGCTGATCATGTTTTGCTCGTGGAAGAGGCTTAGTCAACGGGTCTGCCACATTCAGATCTGTCTGTACTTTGCAAATTTCTATGTCTCCATCCTTGACATATTCACGAATGGAGTTGAAGCGTCTCTTGATGTGTTTGGTCTTCTTGTGAAACCTGGGCTGCTTGACTATGGCAATTGCTCCAGTGTTGTCACAAAAGATTGTCATTGGACCCGATGCACTAGGTATTACACCTAGATCGGATATGAACTCCTTCATCCAGACTCCTTCATGTGCTGCTTCCGAAGCAGCTATGTATTCCGCTTCACACGTAGATTCCGCCACGACGCTCTGCTTGGAACTGCACCAACTGATAGCTCCACCATTTAATATAAATACGTATCCGGTTTGTGACTTAGAGTCATCCGGATCAGTGTCGAAGCTTGCATCGACGTAACCGTTTACGACGAGCTCTTCATCACCTCCATCAACGAGAAACATGTCCTTGGTCCTTTTCTGGTACTTCAGGATATTCTTGACCGCTGTCCAGTGATCCACTCCTGGATTACTCTGGTACCTCCCTGCCAAACTTATGGCAGGGCAGACATCAGGTCTGGTACACAGCATGGCATACATAATAGAACCTATGGTTGAGGCATAGGGAATGACTTTCATTTTCTCTATATCTTCTGCCGTGGTCGGGCATTGAGTCTGACTCAACTTCACACCTTGCAAGACAGGCAAGAACCCTTTCTTTGACTGATCCATTTTGAACTTCTTCAAAACTTTGTCAAGGTATGTGCTTTGTGAAAGTCCTATCAAGCGTCTTGATCTATCCCTATAGATCTTGATGCCCAATATATAAGCAGCTTCACCGAGGTCTTTCATTGAAAAATTCTTATTCAAGTATCCCTTTATGCCATCCAGAAATTCTATATCATTTCCAATCAACAATATGTCATCCACATATAATATTAGAAATGCTACAGAGCTCCCACTCACTTTCTTGTAAATACAGGCTTCACCGTAAGTCTGTACAAAACCATATGCTTTGATCACCTCATCAAAGCGTATATTCCAACTCCGAGATGCTTGCACCAGTCCATAGATGGATCGCTGGAGCTTGCACACTTTGTTAGCACCCTTAGGATCGACAAAACCTTCTGGTTGCATCATATACAACTCTTCTTTGAGAAAACCATTAAGGAATGCAGTTTTGACATCCATTTGCCAGATTTCGTAATCATAAAATGCGGCAATTGCTAACATGATTCGGACAGACTTAAGCATCGCTACGGGTGAGAAAGTCTCATCGTAGTCAACCCCTTGAACTTGTCGAAAACCTTTCGCGACAAGTCAAGCTTTGTAGACAATGATATTACCATCAGCATCCGTCTTCCTCTTAAAAATCGTTTATTCTCAATGGCTTGTCGATCATCGGGCAAGTCCACCAAAGTCCATACTTTGTTCTCATACATAGATCCTATCTCGAATTTCATGGCCTCAAGCCATTTGTCGGAATCCGGGCTTATCATAGCTTCTTCATAGTTCGTAGGTTCGCCGTTGTCTAACAACATAACTTCCAGAACAGGATTACCGTACCACTCTGGTGCGGAACATACTCTGGTCGACCTACGAAGTTCAGTAGTAACTTGATCTGAAGTTTCATGATCTTTATCATTATCTTCCTCTCTTATTGGTGTAGGCATCACGGGAACGGTTTTCTCTGATGAGCTACTTTCCAATTCGAGAGAAGGTACAATTACCTCATCAAGTTCTACTTTCCTCCCACTCACTTCTTTCGAGAGAAACTCCTTCTCTAGAAAGGACCCATTCTTGGCAACAAAGACCTTGCCTTCGGATCTGTGGTAGAAGGTGTACCCAATTGTTTCTTTAGGGTATCCTATGAAGACGCACTTCTCCGCTTTGGGTTCGAGCTTATCAGGTTGAAGATTTTTCACATAAGCATCGCATCCCCAAACTTTAAGAAACGACAGCTTAGGTTTCTTGCCAAACCATAGTTCATATGGTGTCGTCTCAACGGATTTAGACGGTGCCCTATTTAACGTGAATGCAGCTGTCTCTAATGCATAACCCCAAAACGATAGTGGCAAATCGGTAAGAGACATCATAGAACGCACCATATCCAATAAAGTACGGTTACGACGTTCAGACACACCATTACGCTGTGGTGTTCCAGGTGGCGTGAGTTGTGAAACAATTCCACATTTTCTTAAATGAAGGCCAAACTCGTAACTCAAATATTCGCCTCCGCGATCAGATCGTAGAAACTTTATTTTCTTGTTACGATGATTCTCTACTTCACTCTGAAATTCTTTGAACTTTTCAAATGTTTCAGACTTGTGTTTCATCAAGTAGATATACCCATATCTACTCAAATCATCTATGAAGGTTAGAAAATAACGATACCCGCCGCGTGCTTCAACATTCATCGGACCGCATACATCGGTATGTATTATTTCCAACAAATCAGTAGCTCGCTCCATTGTTCCGGAGAACGGAGTTTTAGTCATCTTGCCCATGAGGCATGGTTCGCAAGTATCAAATGATTCATAATCAAGAGATTCCAAAAGTCCATCCGCATAGAGTTTCTTCATGCGCTTTAAACCAATATGACCTAAACGGCAGTGCCACAAGTATGTTGCACTATCATTATCAACTTTGCATCTTTTGGCATCAATATTATGAATATGTGTATCACTACGATCGAGATTCAACAAGAATAGGCCGTTCACAAAAGGTGTGTGACCATAAAAGATGTTACTCATATAAATAGAACAACCATTATTCTTTGACTTAAATGAATAACCGTCTCGCAATAAACAAGATCCAGATATAATGTTCATGCTCAACACTGGCACCAAATAACAATTATTGAGGTCTAAAACTAATCCCGAAGGTAGATGTAGAGGTAGCGTGCCGACGACGATCACATCAACCTTGGAACCATTCCCGACGGGCATCGTCACCTCGTCCTTATCCAATCTTCACTTATTCCGTAGCTCCTGTTTCGAGTTAAAAATATGAGCAACCGAACCAGTATCAAATACCCAGGCGCTACTGCAAGCATTAGTGAGGAACACATCAATAACATGTATATCAAATATACCTTTGCTCACTTTGCCATCCTTCTTATCCGCCAAATACTTGGGGCAGTTCCGCTTCCAGTGACCAGTCCCTTTGTAGTAGAAGCACTCTATTTCAGGCCTGGGTCCAGCTTTGGGTTTCTTCGTGGGAGCGGAAACTTGCTTGCCGTTCTTCTTGAAGTTCCCCTTCTTTCCCTTGCCCTTTTTCTTGAAACTAGTGGTTTTGTTAACCATCAACACTTGATGCTCCTCCTTGATTTCTACCTCCGCTGATTTCAGCATCGCGAAGAGCTCGGGAATTGTCTTCTCCATCCCTTGCATATTATAGTTCATCACGAAGCCTTTATAGCTTGGTGGCAGTGACTGAAGAACTCTGTCAATAACACTCTCAACCGGAAGATCAATTCCCAGCTGAGTCAAGTGGTTGTGGTACCCAAAAATTCTGAGTATGTGTTCACTGATAGAACTGTTCTCCTCCATCTTACAGCTAAAGAACTTGTTGGAGACTTCATATCTCTCAACCCAGGCATTAGCTTGAAATATCAATTTCAGCTCTTGGAACATCTCATATGCTCTGTGGCGTTCAAAACGCTTTTGCAGTCCCGGTTCTAAGCCGTATAGCATGGCACACTGAACTATCGAGTAATCATCAGATCGAGTCTGCCAGGCGTTCACAACGTCTGCAGCAGCTCCTGCAACAGGTCCATCACCTAGCGGTGCATCAAGGACATAATTCTTCTGTGCAGCAATGAGGATAATCCTCAAGTTACGGACCCAGTCCGTGTAGTTGCTACCATCATCTTTCAACTTAGCTTTCTCTAGGAACGCATTAAAATTCAACGGAACAGTAGCACGGGCCATTTATCTACAACATAGATATGCAAAGAAACCATCAAGACTAAGTTCATGATAAATTAAGTTCAATTAATCAAATTACTAATGAACTCCCACTTAAATTAACATCCCTCAAGTTAACTAAGTGATACATGATCCAAATCAACTAGCCCATGTCCGATCATCACGTGAGATGGGATAGTCATCAATGGTGAACATCTCCATGTTGATCATATCTACTATATGACTCATGTTCGACCTTTCGGTCTCCAGTGTTCCGAGACCATGTCTGTACATGCTAGGCTCGTCAAGTTTAACCCAAGTATTCTGCTTGTGTAAAACTGGCTTACACCCGTTGTATGTGAACGTAGAATCTATCACACCCGATCATCACGAGGTGCTTCGAAACGACAAACTTTAGCAACGGTGCATACTCGGGGAGAACACTTTTATCTTGAAATTTAGTGAAGGGATCATCTTATAATGCTACCGTCGTTCTAAGCAAAATTAGATGCATAAAGGATAAACATCACACGCAATCAAAATATGTGACATGATATGGCCATCATCTTGTGCTTTTGATCTCCATCTCCAAAGCATCGTCATGATCTCCATCGTCACCGGCTCGACACCTTGATCTCCATCGTTGCATCGTGGTCGTCTCGCCAACTATTGCGTCTACAACTATTGCTAACGCATAGCGATAAAGTAAAGCAATTACATGGCGCTTGCATTTCATACAATAAAGAGACAACCATAAGGCTCTTGCCGGTTGCCGATAAATTACAAAATATGATCATCTCATACAATAACGTATATCACATCATGTCTTGACCATATCACATCACAGCATACCCTGCAAAAACAAGTTAGACGTCCTCTACTTTGTTGGTGCAAGTTTTACGTGGCTGCTACGGGCTTCTAGCAAGAACCGTTCTTACCTACGGCACAAAACCACAACGGTGATTTATCAAGTTTGCTGTTTTAACCTTCAACAAGGGCTGGCCGCAGTCAAATTCGATTCGACTAAAGTAGGAGAAACAGACACCCACCAGCCACCTTTATGCAAAACAAGTTGCATGTCTGTCGGTGGAACCGGTCTCATGTACCTGGACATGTAAGGTTGGTCTGGGCCGCTTCATCTTACAATACCGCCGAATCAAAATAAGACGTTGGTGGTAAGCAGTATGACGATCACCGCCCACAACTCTTTGTGTTCTACTCGTGCATATCATCAACGCATAGACCTGGCTCATGATGCCACTGTTGGGGAACGTTGCATGGAAAACAAAAAATTTCTACACCCACGCAAGATCTATCCATGGAAATGCAAAGCTACGAGAGGGGGAGTGTGTCTACGTACCCTCGTAGACCGTAAGCGGAAGCATTAGAACAACACGGTTGATGTCGTCGAACAACTTCACGATCCAACCGACCGAGTACCGAACGTACGGCACCTCCGCGTTCAGCACACGTTCAGCTTGGTCACGTCCTCGACTTCTTGATCCAGCAAGACGGCGAGGTAGTGGATGAGTTTCGGCAGCACGACGGCGTGGTGACGGTGATGGTAATGCTATCTCCGCAGGGCTTCGCCCAAGCACTGCGAAAATATGACCGAGGGACGGAACTGTGGAGGGGGGCGCCGCACACGGCTAAGACAATGTTGTGTCTCCTCTGGGGCGCCCCCTCTCGTCTATTTATATATGTGTAGGGGCTTGGAGTAGAAGGAATAGTGCCACGTGAACAGTAGCCATGAATAGTACACACGTGGACTTGGACTCCAAAGTCCAATCATATTCCTACTAGAACTCTCCCTTTTTCCTTCCCTAGCTGCGTGGGCTTTTGAGGACTTGGTGCGCCTGGCCCAATAAGGCCAAGGCACCTCCCCTTAGCCCATGCCAGCCCTTGGGACGTGGTGGACCCACTTGTGGACTTCCGGACCCCTCCGGAATCCTCCGGAACCTTCTGGAAGCTTCCCGGTACAATACCGAAAAAAACTGTACCTTTTTCCGGAACCCAAAATATGACTTACCATATATAAATCTTTACCTCTCGACCATTCCGAGACTCCTCGTGACGTCCGGGATCTCATCCGGGACTCCGAACAATATTTGGTTACCAATTCACATAACTCATATAACACTATATCGTCAACGAACGTTAAGCGTGCGGACCCTACGGGTTCGGGAATGATGTAGACATGACTGAGACGCCTCTCCGGTCAATAACCAATAGCGGAACCTGGATGCTCATATTGGTTCCTACATATTCCACGAAGATCTTATCGGTTGAACCGCAATGACAACATACGTAATTCCGTTTGTCCGTCGGTATGTTACTTGCCCGAGATTCGATCATCGGTATCTCCATACCTAGTTCAATCTCGTTACCGGCAAGTCTCTTTACTCGTTCCGTAATACATCATCCCATAACTAACTCCTTAGTCACTTTGCTTGTAAGCTTCTTATGATGTGCATTACCGAGAGGGCCCAGAGATACCTCTCCAAAACACGGAGTGACAAATCCCAGTCTCGATCCATGCCAACTCAACGGACACCTTCGGAGATACCTTTAGAGCATCTTTATGATCACCCAGTTACGTTGTGACGTTTGATAGCACACAAGGTATTCCTCTGGTATCCGGGAGTTGCATGATCTCATGGTCTGAGGAACATGTATTTGACATTCAAGAAAGCAGTAGCAATAAACAGAACGATCATATGCTAAGCTAACGGATGGGTCTTGTCCATCACATCATTCTCCTAATGATGTGATGCCGTTATTAAATGACAACTCAGGTCTATGGTTAGGAAACCTTAAACATCTTTGATCAACGAGCTAGTCTAGTAGAGGCTCACTAGGGACACGGTATTTGTTTATGTATTCACACATGTATTTAAGTTTCCGGTCAATACAATTCTAGCATGAATAATAAACCTTTATCATGTACAAGAAAATATAAAATAATAACAACTTTATTATTGCCTCTAGGGCATATTTCCATCACCTCCGTCCATAAGCACTTTAGTCAGGGTGTAACCGCCGACTTGTGGTGCAACCACCAGTGCTAGGTGGCCAGGGTGGTCAAGTAGGACTGGATGATCCGCCCTACTCCAGGAGACCGGCTGCTCAGACCAGTTGAGATAGTAAGGAGTTGCCAGCTCAACCACGTGGGCGGCTTGTCGCTGCACCTTCCGATCCCGCTTGCAGGTGCTAGTGGTAAAAACGTGATACTGTTCGTTGTTTAACTGTTTCGGGTTACTCTGAAATCCTGCCGCGCCGGCCTGATGCTGATTTCCCTGGTTGTTTCTCTGATTGCCGCCTCCCGGATTTCCAGCCCCCTGGAACCCGCCGCCTTGGGTACTATTTCCCTGGAAGCCGGGTCCGGGGAAGGGTCCCTGCAAGCCGGGCCCTGAGAAGCCGGGTCTTGGGTTGGCGGGTTGACCGCCGTTGCCTCCCCCATGATGATGATTCTGGAAGATACGCTTGGAAAACTCTTGCATCACATAGCAATTTTCCCAGGAGTGAGTGGACGGTTTACCATTATAACTATGTTTCGGACAAGGAGCTTTAAGGGCTTCCTCGTAAGTGAGAGGGCGAGTGCCGGAGGACTGCTTCCTGGAACCGTCATTCTGGCGCTGACCTTTGTTTTCTGTGGTTGTGTTCGCCACCAAATCAGAGCTACCATCGTAACCCTTGTGCTTTCCACCGTTGTTGCTCTGACCGTTCCGTTGTTCTGCTGCTGACCCTTTCCGCCAGCTTTCTTCCCCTTATCTGATTTCTCTTCGTCCGACAACGTATCCTTGGTATTATCCGACTCCGCGTACCGGGTTAAGACATCCATGAGATCTCCCATGTCCTGGATCTTTTGCTTGAGCCGGCCGAGCTTCTGGACCAGGGGCTGGAACTTACATGTTCGTTCCAGAACGAGTACTGCCTGAGCCGCCGAGATGCTATCGGAACTGTGTATAACTTCTGCAACCCGGCGAGCCCAGTGGTGCGCCGATTCGTCCTCGCGCTGGACACAACGCTCAAGATCAACAATTGTGGTTGGCCTCTTGCTGGTCCCTTGGAAATTCTTGATGAAACGCTCCTTCAGCTCCTGCCAGGAGTTGATAGAATTTACCGGCAAGTTCTTCATCTAGGTGCGTGCAGGGCCCTCCAATATCAGCGGTAGGTAACGCACCAGGACTGACTCGCTTGCACCCCAACTGTAGGAGATATGCCCTAGAGGCAATAACAAATGTTATTATTTATCTCCATGTTCGTAAGTTTATGTTCCATGCTATAACTGCTATGGTTCTCGAGTCTACAATAACCACGAGGCTTGAAGGAAGACTCATATGCACGTGTGGAATAATAAACGGTAAAATGTATTCCTAGTCATGCCTCTAAGACTAGCTCAAGTGTTGCATGATGGTTCTGTTTTCCTGATCATGGGCATGACTATGCCGGAAACTTTGAGGGCACAATGTTAGTAGAACACTTGTGTTGAATCGACCGATTGATGTTATGCTATGAGATTCATTCGTCATAAGTTAATGGTTAATAACACAGAGATAGTTAATGTTTGCATAATTCCTTAGACCATGAGAGTGTCGAGTTTCTTCATGCTTGCTTCATGAACTTTGGGGTTTGTTAAACGTCATCCGTAAATGGGTGGCTATTACGGCGGCTTACGGGTTCATGGAAAAGTATGTTAAGTAACTTGACAGCTCAAGATTGGGATTTTCTCCTCCGACGATGGAGAGATATCTCTGGGCCCTCTCGGTGTTACGGTATCCATCATCTTCTGGCCAGACACAAGTGTGATTTGATCACAGGGATGCCGGAACACAGAAACGAGAAAAGGGAACAAAACCGGTAACGAGGTAACTTGAATAGTGGACAAGTTGTTGATCCATGGGGATGCAGAAAATCTCACCTCGGGTATTTGTAACATATCGTGAAGCAACAGGAATAGCACACGGCAACTGGAGGTTCACTCGAATATTCATTCGTGTGGGTATAGGGGTCAATATGGGTGTCCACGGCTCCGATGTTGATCATTGATCGGAAAGTGTTCCGGATCATGTCTATACTTCACCGAACCTATAGGGTCACACGCTTAAGGGTCATCTATCTGCTGAATACTAGACAGGGAGTCTGAGAGAAAATCACCGAAAAAGTTTCGGATGAAACGGAAACGTTCCGGAGAGGATATCGGAATAGTTCCGGTAAAGCTGAAAAGTTGTTTCAGGGTATTCCATTAAGTCAAATTGGTTCCAGCACATGTCTGGAAATTCTTGGAGGGTGCCAGAATCGTTCTGGAAACTTCTGAGATTTTTTCGGAGGAAAAACCGGAAATGTTCCGGAGCAGCCGGAACCGCTATGATAGCTTTTTCGTTGAATAAACATTGTTCCGGAATTGTTTCGGAATGCGTTCAAAATTATTTTGGTGGGTACTGGAATTGTTCTAGGCACACAGAAATAATTTGGGATTTAACGGACGCAGAAAAATTTCTTCGTGAATAGTGAAAGTGCTTTTTGGATATTTTTTGAAAAGCACCTTTTTGGATATTTCCAAAAAGGTTTCTAGAAGGCTTGGGGGCTAAGAAACCCCCCTTTGGGGCCCCCCAAGAGAGTGGCCGGCCACATGTGGGCTCCATTGTGGAGCCCCACTTGCTCCACTAATTCTCCTTTATGCCCTTGTGGGAGTTTTCCTTCATGGGCATTTTGGGTTTTTTGGAAGTGCCCATCCTACCCCTTGCTTTTCCTATAAATAGAGGTGGAGGGGCTGCCTCCACACTGACTCCTTCTCACATACAAGTGCCATGACATTTCTGGCTTCTCTCTCCCTCCCAGCGAAATAGTTTCGTGGAGCCGAAAGGTTGTCTGGGTTCCGGTGGGAACTAGTTCTGGACGGCGAAGCCCTGCCGGATAGATGACACCGTATGTGTGCAACTCTGTAGAGAGCTCGTAGTTTCGGTCTTAGTTCGAGAGTGCCTCCCGAAGGGCTGTCCGAGTGATCGTCCGAGTTTCGGGGGTCCTCCCGAAGGGCTGTCCGAGGATCCGTCCGGTGGGACTATCTGAGGGACTGTCCCGATGCCTCCCGAAGGGCTGCCCGGAGATCCGTCCGGTGAGCTGACGTGGGAGTACATCCTCGCGGTTGGGAGGTTGTAAATCCTTGTTGCAGGGATCTGCACCGCCGATCGTCATCGACTCTATTCCGCTGCGCTACGAGTCGGTAACGAAAAAGATCAAACCTTGTATGCAGTCTCCATAGTGATCCTGGGCTGGTACGTAGGTCGGAAAATTTTTGTTTTCTACTGCGTTCCCCTACAGTGGCATCATGAGCCGTGCTATGCGTAGATGCAGGTTGCGATCTAGAATACATGACATGTATGGGTATTGCACAATATAATTTGTAGTAGATGAGTTCTATTACTGAAAATTATTTGTGCAGGTAGCAGATGAAATCTGTTACCCGATGTTCTTGTTGTTTCCCTGGAATTTGCATATTTCTGATCTTGATAACGGTATGGTGGAGTTTCAAAGTTCTGGCAAATCGCGATCCTGATTGATCAACGCAGTGCTAACAGTTCTTTGAATTCCACCATAGTTAGAAAGAAAGATGAAATTTCGCAGACGAAAGGGCAATGCAGATATGATCTGCACGGGGGTCATGCATATGACGAAGTTTAGTATGGAGCTCAAGATTTAATTATCTCGTGTTTCATACACCCCGCGATGTTAATCTAGCGACTTGAATTATCATACTTGATGATAATACGTAGGTAGCTTCGATTTGTTTCGAAACCTTAGAAGCCACGTAAAATGAAATTATGCAGAAACCGATTAGAGGCGTCTAACTTGGTTTTGCAGGATGGTTTGCATGTGCATATGATGTGGTATAGCAGTGCTCATATTAATTTGATTATGTATGAGATGACTATATGATGTAAATTAAACATGACCTGCGTGTCATGATTCGGCATGATGGCTGGAGCCATATGATTGTCACTTTAATGACCTGCGTGTCAACCTTTTGTAATGCACTTATTTTATTAGCTATAGAGATAGCCATATTATCTGGTGCATCGACAAGGTGGTGGCAAACTTCGCGAAGGTGAACACCGACGAGAATGCCGAAGACGAAGAAATTAAAGACTTCTCCGTCAGAAAGGGCTATACCATATCATGCTATTATGAATTACCTGAGATGTTTATCCCTTATAATGCACCCTTCTTGATTGCGCGGTAGTCGCTTTTATCAGGGTGATCTCTCACTTAAAATATCAAGTAGTTAGTGTTCTCCCAAGTGTAGCACCGTCACAGCATCTTTCCTTTCGGGGTGCGCCATGATCTACATGGGTACGAATGATTGTACGGGTGTAAGGCGGGTGAGGTCAGACCTCGCAGCAAGATCACTTGGTTGTCTTGACGTTCATGGCAGGATCGTCCTGAGCTCGGAACACACGCATCGAAAGATGAACAAGAGTCGCATAGAGATGTGATCGGCAAGTTTGCCTACCGATTGAAGTTGGCACCAAGAGTGTTCATCTCGAACAATGGCGTTGAATTGAAATGCGGGTCTTGAATCACTCATAATCAATTTTGAGAGATATTGATTTGAGTGGGAGCGCACTTTAGAATTAAATCTTTTAATTCTTAGTGCAATTAATTATGAACTTTGTCTAAGTGAAAATTTGCATAATAGTTGTAGAACAATGGCTCGCGTTTCCACCTTCCCTATTAAAATTGAATAGCTGTTAAATATCTGATTAAAACTTTACAGTGGGTAACGTAATGTGAGGATTGTCCTCAAGAGTGCCGAGAAGGACTATGTCCTATCGCATGCTTTTAGTATTCTCCCGCTAATGCTATGGATAATGTGACTCTCGTCCTTTGATCCAAAAGCTAGAATTCCGTTACGGTCAAGTGCAATATGTTTGCTTCCATGAGACCCGAACTTCAAAAGTTTGGGATAGCTATGTGATATTCATGGAACTGAAAATCATTTTCAGACACAAACAAAGGCTAAAAGATATGGGATATCCAAAGCAATGTTTGTATTGCAAACTATTAGTAAAAGTGTTTTACTATACATTTGACTAATAACAGAGGGATCCAGTAGAACGCCTGTCATATGATGAAGGTGAATAAAACAACAACTTAAAGGAAATGTCCAAAGGGTGTTAGTATGACTTACACGCCTAGGAAGTCCGGGGCTAACACCACTCTTAAGTTGGATGCTTCTTCTGAGAGTAGGAGAAATACTAAAAAGTTAAACTGTTAGAAGTATAAAGGCAAAAAGAAAGAAGACTGGAATATCCAGCTCACGTATGAAAGTCATACAAGCTATTGATGTATAGTAGGCTGGTGAAAAGAAATAGTTCTTGGGAATTATGATTAAACATGTTAATCACTTATTCTTGGGTATTGTGAGTTGATCACAAAGATACCCGCTCGATTGCTTTCTGTTGCAATTCGATGCAAGAACTACTACGGCCTAAAAGACTGGCCGGAGTGAGGTTCAGATACGCGCTAGTAATATAGTAAATGTTACTATACATTCCATCGGTGTATTACCCATGTATTTATTTTCATAATTCATTTAGAGTTTTACACACTCTAGCCCATTGCATAAGGTATCTTGCAAGAAGGTTGTTCATAAGAGAACTTTTGATGTTCGGTGTTATGAATAACACAAGGGCCATACTTTCATTATGAATGAGATGTATGTTATGAATATTGATAATAATACATTACCTCTGTATTTACCTTCATAAATCATTTTAGAGTTTTATACACTCTAGCCCATTTGCATAATGTTTGTTGCAAGTGTGTTGTTCATGAAAGAACAATTGTTGTTCGGAATCATGAATAACATAAGGGCCATGTTTCCATCGTGGATGGGATGTATGTTATGAATATTGATGGTAATATGATACATCCATAACACTGACGCTAAATGTCGCAAGACTAAGGGAATACCACACATGTGTGGCACTGCGTTGGTCACATTGGAGAAACCCGCATGGAGAAATTCCATTATGATGGATTTTGAAGTCATTTGATTATGAATCGTCTGACACTTGCAACTTTCCTCCGGAAAAGTGAAGTGACTGAAATACCGTTCACAGGCCATAAGAAACGAGCAACGAACTTATTGGTGATCATACATTTTGATGTATGTAGTCCGATAAATGTTGTTGCTAGCAGTGGATTTTATCTATCTTCAGAAATGACTCAAGTAGATATATGGATATTTACTTGATGAGACGTAAGTCTGGATCTTTTGAAATCATTCGAAAGGTTTTCAACATGAAGTAGAAATTATTGTAACAAGAAAATTATGTTTCTGCAATTGGATTGCGGAAAGAAATATTTGAGTTACAAGTTTAGCGAATGTCTGATGAGTTGTGAAAAGAGTTTCATAACTTACACCTCCCGGAACTCCACTATGAGTGGAATGTCTGTGAAGATGTATTCAAACCATTTATGACATGGTAAGATCAAAGATGACATAAATCAATTTGCCATTATCCCTTTTAAAGTAATGTTTTAGAGACTGCGGCTTTTACACTGAAAAGAGCGCCATCAGGTCTGTTGAAATGATGACATGGTATGGTACGCCCAACCATGCTCGGTCTTTCCTTAACATTTGGAATATGGGGCTTGTGTAAAAGGTTACAAACCTATTCCAAATCAGGCAAGAGCTACTTTGTAGGTTATCCCAAGTAATTGGGAATTCCTCCACCACTATACCGAGGCAAAAGGTTTGCCACCGAGAACGGTATGCTTTTAAAGAGAATAGTTCTTGCAAAAAGGTGAGTGGGAGAACAGTGCAACTCGACGAGATAAACAGTATCTTCGTCATCAGATCAAAGGAAAGGAACCTTGGAAGTAATTCCAGAGTTTCCTACTGCGACTGATACGGAAGTCTCTACAATAAAATGTATGGACTTCGGTCGAACTTGCAGCTGAACCACATAGGCAAAACTCGTGCAAACCTCTCAGGTGCGCAAGCGAGATATTGTTGTTAGACAACATTATACCTACGATACACAAGGAAGCGTTGATGGGCCCTGACTCCGGAATTGGCTAAATGCCAATATAATCCTAGATAGTTTCCATAAATGATTCAAGATTATATCTTGATAAACCCTTCGGAAGACTTAGAGTCTAACGAACATTAATGGAACTATAAACTGATTTGGATAAATGTTTTATCCATAAAGCTCGACTTGTTGCAATAACAAGTTCAAGGAGTTGACTACGATGAGGTTCTCTCACCGTAGCGATGCTTAAAGTCAGATCGGATTAAACTAGCAATTAATACATATTTCAATCTTGAGATATGATACATGGATGCCAAAAGGATTTCCATATGATGGAAATGCAACCTAGGACTTGTATGTGGTATAGTCCGAAGTATTTTGTCAATCCAGAGGATGCTAGTAAGTATGCAAACTTCAGAGTTCCAGCAATGGACAGAAGAGAGCAAAAGGGAGTTGGAATCTTCAATTTTGATGAAACAGTCAAAGGAGTTTGTTTTCATCAATGGATAACGAAGATGCTTGTGGTTTCAAGAAAGTAAGTGGGAGCATAATAATATTTCTAAAAACCTTGTGTGCTTGACACATTGTTGATTAGAAATTTCTTGACACAAATTAGGACTTCATTAAAAAATAGTTTTTCAATGAAGTGCTTGGGCTATATAGCCTTGACATTAGGCATATTTATCTACGAGATAGAATTGCCTAATAGGCTAAAGCCAAAAATACATATTGACAAGATGCTAAAACATTTTAGCTTTAAAACGCCAAGGAGTGATTCTTGCCGAAGTCACATGGAAAGGGTTTTTGCAAGACTCGGTGTCCCAAAACACTGATGAGCAAAATACATGATGGAGATTCCACACACTCTTGTGTTTGGATTAATCATGTATTCCATGGTATGTAAAACAACCAGATATGTCCGATACTCCCAAAGCTGTTGCGAGTATAGATACCAAAGTGATCAAAGTACTGATCATAGGACAAACACTGAAAAATGTCATTGAGTACTAAAGTAGCACTGATGACATGTTTTCTCGCAAGCAGAGATTATGAAGTGCTCGTTGTAAGTAATTACATCGATACAGTCTTCATCAATGCTCCATGCGATTTTCGATTTAAGTTAAGGGTTTTGTGTAATACACGAAATAGTGGCACGGTGTTTGGAATCGTTCCAAACAGGATACTGTGGCGAATTCTATAACAAAGGCTAAGTATGTTGCCACTTTTAAAGCGACATAGAAGATGTTGAATCATACAGTTCGTTCATGAACTTAGTATAATTCCAAGATGGCTTTGGTCAATGGAACACTATTGAAGATAGTTGCTCCATAGCTCAGTCTGAGGAATCAAGGTTTGACCAGTTATTCACTTATATACGAAGCCAAGTCCACACAAAATATGAATTTTTTGAAAGCGTGAAAACGCGAGGACATGCAAAGATACACACGGAACTGAAGTTGTCAGATCCATTGGACATCAGGCTATACCACATGCGAAGCATTTTTACACCGGTGTGCCACAGGTGTAATATGCATTAGCATTGACTAGATTATTGACTCTAGTGCAAGTGGGAGTCTGTAGGAGATATGCCCTAGAGGCAATAACAAATTTTATTATTTATCTCCATGTTCGTAATTAAGTTTATGTTCCATGCTATAACTGCTATGGTTCTCGAGTCTACAATAACCACGAGGCTTGAAGGAAGACTCATATGCACGTGTGGAATAATAAACGGTAAAATGTATTCCTAGTCATGCCTCTAAGACTAGCTCAAGTGTTGCATGATGGTTCTGTTTTCCTGATCATGGGCATGACTATGCCGGCAACTTTGAGGGCACAATGTTAGTAGAACACTTGTGTTGAATCGACCCGATTGATGTTATGCTATGAGATTCATTCGTCATAAGTTAATGGTTAATAACACAGAGATAGTTAATGTTTGCATAATTCCTTAGTCCATGAGAGTGTCGAGTTTCTTCATGCTTGCTTCATGAACTTTGGGGTTTGTTAAACGTCATCCGTAAATGAGTGACTATTACGGCGGCTTACGGGTTCATGGAAAAGTATGTTAAGTAACTTGATAGCTCAAGATTGGGATTTGCTCCTCCGACGATGGAGAGATATCTCTGGGCCCTCTCGGTGTTACGGTATCCATCATCGTCTGGCCAGACACAAGTGTGATTTGATCACAGGGATGCCGGAACACAGAAACGAGAAAAGAGAACAAAACCGGTAACGAGGTAACTTGCATAGTGGACAAGTTGTTGATCCACGGGGATGCAGAAAATCTCACCTCGGGTATTTGTAACATATCGCGAAGCAACAGGAATAGCACACGGCAACTGGAGGTTCACTCGAATATTCATTCGTGTGGGTATAGGGGTCAATATGGGTGTCCACGGCTCCGATGTTGATCATTGATCGGAAAGTGTTCCGGGTCATGTCTATACTTCACCGAACCTATAGGGTCACATGCTTAAGGGTCATCTATCTGCTGAATACTAGACAGGGAGTATGAGAGAAAATCACCGAAAAAGTTTCGGATGAAACGGAAACGTTCCGGAGAGGATATCGGAATAGTTCCGGTAAAACTGAAAAGTTGTTTCAGGGTATTCCATTAAGTCAAATTGGTTCCGGCACATGTCTGGAAATTCTTGGAGGGTGCCAGAATCATTCTGGAAACTTCTGAGATTTTTCCGGATGAAAAACCGGAAATGTTCCGGAGCAGCCGGAACCGCTATGATAGCTTTTTCGCTAAAGAAACATTGTTCCGGAATTGTTTCGGAATGCGTTCAAAATTATTTTGGTGGGTACTGGAATTGTTCTAGGCACACAGAAATAATTTGGGATTTAACGGACGCAGAAAAATTTCTTCGTGAATAGTGAAAGTGCTGTTTGGATATTTTTTGAAAAGCACCTTTTTGGATATTTCCAAAAAGGTTTCTAGAAGGCTTGGGGCCTAAGAAACCCCCCTTTGGGGGCCCCCCCAAGAGAGTGGCCGGCCACATGTGGGCTCCATTGTGGAGCCCCACTTGCTCCACTAATTATCCTTTATGCCCTTGTTGGAGTTTTCCTTCATGGGCATTTTGGGTTTTTTGGAAGTGCCCAACCTACCCCTTGCTTTTCCTATAAATAGAGGTGGAGGGGCTGCCTCCATACTGACTCCTTCTCACATACAAGTGCCATGACATTTCTGGCTTCTCTCTCCCTCCCAGCGAAATAGTTTCGTAGAGCCGAAAAGCTGTCTGGGTTCCGGTGGGAACTAGTTCTGGACGGCGAACCTCTGCCGGATAGATGACACCGTATGTGTGCAACTCTGTAGAGAGATCGTAGTTTCGGTCTTAGTTCGAGAGTGCCTCCCGAAGGGCTGTCCGAGTGATCGTCCGAGTTTCGGGGGTCCTCCCGAAGGGCTGTCCGAGGATCCGTCCGGTGGGACTATCCGAGGGACTGTCTCGATGCCTCCCGAAGGGCTGCCCGGAGATCCGTCCAGTGAGCTTACGTGGGAGTACATCCTCGCGGTTGGGAGGTTGTAAATCCTAGCTGCGGGGATCTGCACCGCCGATCGTCATCGACTCTACTTCCGTTGCGCTACGAGTCGGTAACGAAAAAGATCAAACCTTGTATGCAGTCTTCATAGTGATCCTGGGCTGGTACGTAGGTCAGAAAAATTTTGTTTTCTACTGCGTTCCCGTACAGTGGCATCATGAGCCGTGCTATGCGTAGATGCAGGTTGTGATCTAGAATACATGAGATGTATGGGTATTGCACAATATAATTTGTTGTAGATGAGTTCTATTACTGAAAATTATTTGTGCAGGTAGCAGATGAAATCTGTTACCCGATGTTCTTGTTGCTTCCCTGGAATTTGCATATTTCTGATCTTGATAACGGTATGGTGGAGTTTCAAAGTTTGGGCAATCCGCGATCCTGATTGATCAACGAAGTGCTAACAGTTCTTTGAATTCCACCATAGTTAGAAAGAAAGATGGAATTTCGCAGACGAAAGGGCAATGCAAATATGATCTGCACGGGGGTCATGCGTATGACAAATTTAGTATGGGGCTCGAGATTTAATTATCTCATGTTTCATACACCCCGCGATGTTAATCTAGCGACTTGAATTATCATACTTGATGATAATACGTAGGTAGCTTCGGTTTGTTTTGAAACCTTAGAAGCCACGTAAAATGAAATTCTGCATAAACCGATTAGAGGCATCTAACTTGGTTTTGCAGGATGGTTTGCATGTGTATATGATGTGGTATAGCAGTGCTCATATTAATTTGATTATGTATGAGATGACTATATGATGTAAATTAAACATGACCTGTGTGTCATGATTCGGCATGATGGCTGGAGCCATATGATTGTCACTTTAATGACCTGCGTGTCAACCTTTTGTAATGCACTTATTTTATTAGCTATAGAGATAGCCATATTATCTGGTGCATCGACAAGGTGGTGGCAAACTTCGCGAAGGTGAACACCGACGCGAATGCCGAAGACGAAGAAATTAAAGACTTCTCCGTCAGAAAGGGCTATACCATATCATGCTATTATGAATTGCCTGAGATGTTTATCCCTTATAATGCACCCTTCTTGATTGCGCGGTAGTCGCTTTTATCAGGGTGATCTCTCACTTAAAATATCAAGTAGTTAGTGTTCTCCCAAGTGTAGCACCGTCACAGCATCTTTCCTTTCGGGGTGCGCCATGATCTACATGGGTACGAACGATTGTACGGGTGTAAGGCGGGTGAGGTCAGACCTCGCAGCAAGATCACTTGGTTGTCTAGACGTTCATGGCAGGATCGTCCTGAGCTCGGAACACACGCATCGAAAGATGAACAAGAGTCGCATAGAGATGTGATCGGCAAGTTTGCCTACCGATTGAAGTTGGCACCATCAGTGTTCATCTCGTACAATGGCGTTGAATTGAAATGCGGGTCTGGAATCACTCATAATCAATTTTGAGATATATTGATTTGATTGGGAGCGCACTTTAGAATTAAATCTTTTAATTCTTAGTGCAATTAATTATGAACTTTGTCTAAGTGAAAATTTGCATAATAGTTGTAGAACAATGGCTCGCGTTTCCACCTTCCCTATTAAAATTGAATAGCTGTTAAATATCTGGTTAAAACTTTACAGTGGGTAACGTAATGTGAGGATTGTCCTCAAGAGTGCCGAGAAGGACTATGTCCAGTCGCATGCTTTTAGTATTCTCCCGCTAATGCTATGGATAATGTGACTCTCGTCCTTTGATCCAAAAGCTAGAATTCCGTTACGGTCAAGTGCAATATGTTTGCTTCCATGAGACCCGAACTTCAAAAGTTTGGGATAGCTATGTGATATTCATGGAACTGAAAATCATTTTCAGACACAAACAAAGGCTAAAAGATATGGGATATCCAAAGCAATGTTTGTTTTGCAAACTATTAGTAAAAGTGTTTTACTATACATTTGACTAATAACAGAGGGATCCAGTAGAACGCCTGTCATATGATGAAGGTGAATAAAACAACAACTTAAAGGAAATGTCCAAAGGGTGTTAGTATGACTTACACGCCTAGGAAGTCCGGGGCTAATGCCACTCTTAAGTTGGATGCTTCTTCTGAGAGTAGGAGAAATACTAAAAAGTTAAACTGTTAGAAGTATAAAGGCAAAAGAAAGAAGACTGGAATATCCAGCTCACGTATGAAAGTCATACAAGCTATTGATGTATAGAAGGCTGGTCAAAAGAAATAGTTCTTGGGAATTATGATTAAACATGTTAATCACTTATTCTTGGGTATTGTGAGTTGATCACAAAGATACCCGCTCGATTGCTTTCTGTTGCAATTCGATGCAAGAACTACTACGGCCTAAAAGACTGGCCGGAGTGAGGTTCAGATACGCGCTAGTAATATAGTAAATGTTACTATACATTCCATCGGTGTATTACCCATGTATTTATTTTCATAATTCATTTAGAGTTTTACACACTCTTGCCCATTGCATAAGGTATCTTGCAAGAAGGTTGTTCATAAGAGAACTTTTGATGTTCGGTGTTATGAATAACACAAGGGCCATACTTTCATTATGAATGAGATGTATGTTATGAATATTTATAATAATACATTACCTCTGTATTTACCTTCATAAATCATTTTAGAGTTTTATACACTCTAGCCCATTTGCATAATGTTTGTTGCAAGAGTGTTGTTCATGAAAGAACAATTGTTGTTCGGAATCATGAATAACATAAGGGCCATGCTTCCATCGTGGATGGGATGTATGTTATGAATATTGATGGTAATATGATACATCCATAACACTGACGCTAAATGTCGCAAGACTAAGGGAATACCACACATGTGTGGCACTGCGTTTGGTCACATTGGAGAAACCCGCATGGAGAAATTCCATTATGATGGATTTTGAAGTCATTTGATTATGAATCGTCTGACACTTGCAACTTTCCTCCGGAAAAGTGAAGTGACTGGAATACCGTTCACAGGCCATAAGGAACGAGCAACGAACTTATTGGTGATCATACATTTTGATGTATGTAGTCCGATAAATGTTGTTGCTAGCAGTGGATTTTATCTATCTTCAGAAATGACTCAAGTAGATATATGGATATTTACTTGATGAGACGTAAGTCTGGATCTTTTGAAATCATTCGAAAGGTTTTCAACATGAAGTAGAAATTATTGTAACAAGAAAATTATGTTTCTGCAATTGGATTGCAGAAAGAAATATTTGAGTTACAAGTTTAGCGAATGTCTGATGAGTTGTGAAAAGAGTTTCATAACTTACACCTCCCGGAACTCCACTATGAGTGGAATGTCTGTGAAGATGTATTCAAACCATTTATCACATGGTAAGATCAAAGATGACATAAATCAATTTGCCATTATCCCTTTTAAAGTAATGTTTTACAGACTGCGTCTTTTACACTGAAAAGAGCGCCATCGGGTCTGTTGAAATGACGCCATGGTATGGTACGCCCAACCATGCTTGGTCTTTCCTTAACATTTGGAATATGGGGCTTGTGTAAAAGGTTACAAACCTATTCCAAATCAGACAAGAGCTACTTTGTAGGTTATCCCAAGTAATTGGGAATTCCTCCACCACTATACCGAGGCAAAAGGTTTGCCACCGAGAACGGTATGCTTTTAAAGAGAATAGTTCTTGCAAAAAGGTGAGTGGGAGAACAGTGCAACTCGACGAGATAAACAGTATCTTTGTCATCAGATCAAAGGAAAGGAACCTTGGAAGTAATTCCAGAGTTTCCTACTGCGACTGATATGGAAGTCTCTACAATAAAATGTATGGACTTCGGTCGAACTTGCAGCTGAACCACATAGGCAAAACTCGTGCAAACCTCTCAGGTGCGCAAGCGAGATATTGTTGTTAGACAACATTATACCTACGATACACAAGGAAGCGTTGATGGGCCATGACTCCGGAATTGGCTAAATGCCAATATAATCCGAGATAGTTTCCATAAATGATTCAAGATTATATCTTGATAAACCCTTTGGAAGACTTAGAGTCTAACGAACATTAATGGAACTATAAACTGATTTGGATAAATGTTTTATCCATAAAGCTCGACTTGTTGCAATAACAAGTTCAAGGAGTTGACTACGATGAGGTTCTCTCACCGTAGCGATGCTTAAAGTCAGGTAGGATTAAACTAGCAATTAATACATATTTCAATCTTGAGATATGATACATGGATGCCAAAAGGATTTCCATATGATGGAAATGCAACCTAGGACTTGTATGTGGTACAGTCCGAAGTATTTTGTCAATCCAGAGGATGCTAGTAAGTATGCAAACTTCAGAGTTCCAGCAATGGACAGAAGAGAGCAAAAGGGAGTTGGAATCTTCAATTTTGATGAAATAGTCAAAGGAGTTTGTTTTCATCAATGGATAACGAAGATGCTTGTGGTTTCAAGAAAGTAAGTGGGAGCATAATAATATTTCTAAAAACCTTGTGTGCTTGACACATTGTTGATTAGAAATTTCTTGACACGAATTAGGACTTCATTAAAAAATAGTTTTTCAATGAAGTGCTTGGGCTATATAGCCTTGACATTAGGCATATTTATCTACGAGATAGAATTGCCTAATAGGCTAAAGCCAAAAATACATACTGACAAGATGCTAAAACATTTTAGCTTTAAAACGCCAAGGAGTGATTCTTGCCGAAGTCACATGGAAAGGGTTTTTGCAAGACTCGGTGTCCCAAAACACTGATGAGCAAAATACATGATGGAGATTCCACACACTCTTGTGTCTGGATTAATCATGTATTCCATGGTATGTAAAACAACCAGATATGTCCGATACACCCAAAGCTGTTGCGAGTATAGATACCAAAGTGATCAAAGTACTGATCATAGGACAAACAGTGAAAAATGTCATTGAGTACTAAAGTAGCACTGATGACATGTTTTCTCGCAAGCAGAGATTATGAAGTGCTCGTTGTAAGTAATTACATCGATACAGTCTTCATCAATGCACCATGCGATTTTCGATTTAAGTTAAGGGTTTTGTGTAATACACGAAATGGTGGCACGGTGTTTGGAATCGTTCCAAACAGGATACTGTGGCGAATTCTATAACAAAGGCTAAGTATGTTGCCACTTTCAAAGCGACATAGAAGATGTTGAATCATACAGTTCGTTCATGAACTTAGTATAATTCCAAGATGGCTTTGGTCAATGGAACACTATTGAATATAGTTGCTCCATAGCTCAGTCTGAGGAATCAAGGTTTGACCAGTTATTCACTTATATACGAAGCCAAGTCCACACAAAATATGAATTTTTTGAAAGCGTGAAAATGCGAGGACATGCAAAGATACACACGGAACTGAAGTTGTCAGATCCGTTGGACATCAGGCTATACCACATGCGAAGCATTTTTACACCAGTGTGCCACAGGTGTAATATGCATTAGCATTGACTAGATTATTGACTCTAGTGCAAGTGGGAGTCTATAGGAGATATGCCCTAGAGGCAATAACAAATGTTATTATTTATCTCCATGTTCGTAATTAAGTTTATGTTCCATGCTATAACTGCTATGGTTCTCGAGTCTACAATAACCACGAGGCTTGAAGGAAGACTCATATGCACGTGTGGAATAATAAACGGTAAAATGTATTCCTAGTCATGCCTCTAAGACTAGCTCAAGTGTTGCATGATGGTTTTGTTTTTTTGATCATGGGCATGACTATGCCGGCAACTTTGAGGGCACAATGTTAGTAGAACACTTGTGTTGAATCGACCCGATTGATGTTATGCTATGAGATTCATTTGTCATAAGTTAATGGTTAATAACATAGAGATAGTTAATGTTTGCATAATTCCTTAGACCATGAGAGTGTCGAGTTTCTTCGTGCTTGCTTCATGAACTTTGGGGTTTGTTAAACGTCATCCGTAAATGGGTGACTATTACGGTGGCTTACGGGTTCATGGAAAAGTATGTTTAGTAACTTGATAGCTCAAGATAGGGATTTGCTCCTCCGACGATGGAGAGATATCTCTGGCCCCTCTCGGTGTTACGGTATCCATCATCGTCTGGCCAGACACAAGTGTGATTTGATCACAGGGATGCCGGAACACAGAAACGAGAAAAGAGAACAAAACCGGTAACGAGGTATCTTGCATAGTGGACAAGTTGTTGATCCACGGGTATGCAGAAAATCTCACCTCGGGTATTTGTAACATATCGCGAAGCAACAAGAATAGCACACGACAACTGGAGGTTCACTCGAATATTCATTCGTGTGGTATAGGGGTCAATATGGGTGTCCACGGCTCCGATGTTGATCATTGATCGGAAAGTGTTCCGGGTCATGTCTATACTTCACCGAACCTATAGGGTCACACGCTTAAGGGTCATCTATCTGCTGAATACTAGACAGGGAGTCTGAGATAAAATCACCGAAAAAGTTTCGGATGAAACGGAAACGTTCCGAAGAGGATATCGGAATAGTTCCGGTAAAACTGAAAAGTTGTTTCAGGGTATTCCATTAAGTCAAATTGGTTCCGGCACATGTCTGGAAATTCTTGGAGGGTGCCAGAATCGTTCTGGAAACTTCTGAGATTTTTCCGGAGGAAAAACCGGAAATGTTCCGGAGCAGCCGGAACCACTATGATAGCTTTTTCGCTGAAGAAACATTGTTCCGGAATTGTTTCGGAATGCGTTCAAAATTATTGTAGAGACATTGTTCCGCTATGATACCTTTTCGCTGAAGAAACATTGTTCCGCTATGATGAAGGTGAATAAAACAACAACTTAAAGGAAATGTCCAAAGGGTGTTAGTATGACTTACACCCCTAGGAAGTCCGGGGCTAACGCCACTCTTAAGTTGGATGCTTCTTCTAGGAGTAGGAGAAATACTAAAAAGTTAAACTGTTAGAAGTATAAAGGCAAAAAGAAAGAAGACTGGAATATCCAGCTCACGTATGAAAGTCATACAAGCTATTGATGTATAGAAGGCTGGTCAAAAGAAATAGTTCTTGGGAATTATGATTAAACATGTTAATCACTTATTCTTGGGTATTGTGAGTTGATCACAAAGATACCCGCTCGATTGCTTTCTGTTGCAATTCGATGCAAGAACTACTACGGCCTAAAAGACTGGCCGGAGTGAGGTTCAGATACGCGCTGGTAATATAGTAAATGTTACTATACATTCCATAGGTGTATTACCCATGTATTTATTTTCATAATTCATTTAGAGTTTTACACACTCTAGCCCATTGCATAAGGTATCTTGCAAGAAGGTTGTTCATAAGAGAACTTTTGATGTTCGGTGTTATGAATAACACAAGGGCCATACTTTCATTATGAATGAGATGTATGTTATGAATATTGATAATAATACATTACCTCTGTATTTACCTTCATAAATCATTTTAGAGTTTTATACACTCTAGCCCATTTGCATAATGTTTGTTGCAAGAGTGTTGTTCATGAAAGAACAATTATTGTTCGGAATCATGAATAACATAAGGGCCATGCTTCCATCGTGGATGGGATGTATGTTATGAATATTGATGGTAATATGATACATCCATAACACTGACGCTAAATGTCGCAAGACTAAGGGAATACCACACATGTGTGGCACTGCGTTTGGTCACATTGGAGAAACCCGTATGGAGAAATTCCATTATGATGGATTTTGAAGTCATTTGATTATGAATCATCTGACACTTGCAACTTTCCTCCGGAAAAGTGAAGTGACTGAAATACCGTTCACAGGCCATAAGGAACGAGCAACGAACTTATTGGTGATCATACATTTTGATGTATGTAGTCCGATAAATGTTGTTGCTAGCAGTGGATTTTATCTATCTTCAGAAATGACTCAAGTAGATATATGGATATTTACTTGATGAGACGTAAGTCTGGATCTTTTGAAATCATTCGAAAGGTTTTCAACATGAAGTAGAAATTATTGTAACAAGAAAATTATGTTTCTACAATTGGATTGCGGAAAGAAATATTTGAGTTACAAGTTTAGCGAATGTCTGATGAGTTGTGAAAAGAGTTTCATAACTTACACCTCCCGGAACTCCACTATGAGTGGAATGTCTGTGAAGATGTATTCAAACCATTTATGACATGGTAAGATCAAAGATGACATAAATCAATTTGCCATTATCCCTTTTAAAGTAATGTTTTAGAGACTGCGGCTTTTACTCTAAAAAGAGCGCCATCAGGTCTGTTGAAATGACGCCATGGTATGGTACGCCCAACCATGCTTGGTCTTTCCTTAACATTTGGAATATGGGGCTTGTGTAAAAGGTTACAAACCTATTCCAAATCAGACAAGAGCTACTTTGTAGGTTATCCCAAGTAATTGGGAATTCCTCCACCACTATACCGAGGCAAAAGGTTTGCCACCGAGAACGGTATGCTTTTAAAGAGAATAGTTCTTGCAAAAAGGTGAGTGGGAAAACAGTGCAACTCGACGAGATAAACAGTACCTTTCTCATCAGATCAAAGGAAAGGAATCTTGGAAGTAATTCCAGAGTTTCCTACTGCGACTGATACGGAAGTCTCTACAATAAAATGTATGGACTTCGGTCGAACTTGCAGCTGAACCACGTAGGCAAAACTCGTGCAAACCTCTCAGGTGCGCAAGCGAGATATTGTTGTTAGACAACATTATACATATGATACACAAGGAAGCGTTCGGCGGCGGGTTAACGCGCGCTGGCGTGCTGACGTGCACCGGCGGGTTGCGCCCTGCGCGCGCGTTTTCTTCCTCCCACGCTCGCAGAATCCGAGCTGCGTCTGCCACGTCCTGCGGGATCCTGGGCTGCTGCTGCTCCGCTAGCGGTTGGGCGGCCCTCCAGCGGTGCGCGCTGCTGGAGACCGCAGGCGACTCAGGGCGCTGACTCCTGGAACGGCTCTGATGAGGAGTTGAGTGAAGCCGATGCTGGCTATGTGAGTAGTTAGCTTGCTGCACCACGGCTGTCTTGAGCATTGCAATGGCGTTCTTGGCCTCTGTCTGAATTGGGCCATCCCCCTCTATCGGAATAGCAGCCAAGTTGTGGGTTGCTGCCAGCACATTATCAACCGGGTTGGAGCAGTGTCCAATTGGGGTTTGGAACCGGTAAGACGACGGCTGCTGCTGCTGATCTGGCGTACGAAGTCGGGCTGGCTCTCGCTGCTGGATAGGCTGCTGTAGCGGCGACTCTCTCGGGGGGATGACTCCAGCCCCCGGGTTCGTCGGAGCCGGCGGCGTGGTGAACAGCTGTGTCGGCTCAAGATTAGCCGAAAGCCGGCTCTGACGACGCCTCCTGTGAACAAGCTCTGACTCGGCCTGCCGGCGGCTCAGGTACTGTGTTTCCTCGTCAAGGCGCTGCCTCTCCGCGGCGATCTGTGCCTGCTCCTGTATCATGCGGGCGTTCTCTGCGTTGATGTCCTCTTGGATCTTGGCCATCTCCTCGCGACACTTCGTGATCTCCGTGTTGCGCGCCGCTGCGTTCTCTGCAGTGACCGGCTCGGCCAACTGGGTCGTCAGCGTAGTCATCAAGTCCGTGAGTGCCTGAACCCCGGTCTTCTGGGAGCCGGAAGCCGAGGCGCCGGCTCCTCCTGAGCCGGCCAGAAGGTTGTTCTGTTCCGCCGTCGGATTGGCCGGGTCACGTGCCGGATCTTGCCTACCCGCCATGTACTCCGCCGCGAAGCGAGGCGGATCTGGGCTCTCTGGGAAGACGTCGTCCGTGTTCCCCAGCCCTCCATCATGCAGCGGAAGAATTGACTCAGTTTCCCCCATCGAGGACTCGCCATCAGATTGGACCAGCGTGTCGTTCTGAGACAGGGAGTTCTCCGACAGGGCCACCCCTTGGGTGAAGCCCACGAAGACGTGATCTTGGCCGGCTTGACGCGGGCCGGGTCTCGCCAGGAGCTGACCAACACGGCGCGCTGACTCGATGCCAGCGATGTTCTCCAACCCGGCGGCCGGCTCGCCGACCACGCCGATGAAGGTATGGATCTTGCCGAAGGGGACCCGGTACCCGTACTCGATTGAGTCGGCGTCGGGGCCCCAGTATGAATCGTCGATGTAGAACTTCCCGCGGCGGCTCTTGGACATCATGCCAACCGCGTACTTCCCGAACCCTGGAAGAGATCCTGCTAAGAACTCAACTCCACCGTGTGTGAGCCCCATGGTGGGCGCCAACTGTCGTGGTTTTGTCGCGACAGATGTCCTAGTAAAAGGACTTAGAGATGAAGCCATCGCATGAAAGTGGAAGCTTAGCGGGGTTGAGAGGGAACGAGAAGACACCGGGTTACCCAGGTTCGGCCCCTCACGGTGGAGGTAAAAGCCTACGTCCTGCTTGTCTATATTGTTGTGGATCTCGGTTACAAGGATGCGTATTCGCTAACCTAGCTCTCGAATAGATTGCAACTTAAGTCTTTTCGTGTAGGTGCTCCCCTTTATATATACAGGTGGAACCCTAGATTACATGAGAGTCCGGGTCGTCCCGTGATCCTTCTACTTGTTCTCCACGATGGTCGTCTTCGTTATTCTCCTTCTCGTGAGCCGGCCCATTGCCTAAGCCGGCCCATACTTGTCAAGCCCCATTAAGCCGGCCCACACAGAGTCCTTAGCCCCGCAGTGAGTTAACCCGCCAGGCTTGCCTTACGGCCGGGTTAACACCCTGCCGGGTCTCCATGCCGGTAAATATCCCCAACAGGCCCTGACTCCGGAATTGGCTAAATGCCAAAATGATCCGAGATAGTTTTCATATAAATGATTCAAGATTAAATCTTGATACCCCATTCGGAAGACTTAGAGTCTAACGAATATTTATGGAACTATAAACTGATACGGATAAAAATGTTTTATCCATAAAGCTCGACTTGTTGCTTATAACAAATTCAAGGAATTAACTATGGCGAGATTGTCTCTCCGTAGCGATGCTTAAAGTCGGTTCGGGTTAAACTAGCAATTAATACATATTTCAATCATGAGATATGTTACATGGATGCCAAAAGGATTTCCATGAGAAGGAAATGCTACCTAGGACTTGCATGTGATACAGTCCAATGTATTTTGTCTAACCAGAGGATGCTAGTGAATGTGCAAACTTCAGAGTTCCAGCAATGGACAGAAGAGAGCAAAATGGAATTGGAATCTTCATTTTTGATGAAATAGTTAAAAGCGTTTGATTTCATCAATGGATAACGAAGATGCTTGTGGTTACAAGAAAGTAAGTGGGAGCATAATAATATTTCTAAAAACCTTGTGTGCTTGACACATTGTTAATTGGAAATAATATAAATTTCTTGACACGAATTAGGACATCATTGAAAAATTAGTTTTACGCTGAAGTATTTGGGCTGGGTAGCCTTGATATTAGGCATAATTATCTGTGAGATAGAATTGCCTAATAGGGCTAAGCCAAAATACATATTGACAAGATGGTAAAACAATTTAGCATTAAAACGCCACGGAGTGATTCTTGCCGAAGTCCTTGCAAGACTCGGTGTCCCAAAACACTGATGAGCAAAATACATGATGGAGATTCCACACACTCTTGTGTTTGGATTAATCATGTATTCCATGGTATGTAAAACAACCAGATATGTCCGATACTCCCAAGCTGTTGTGAGTATAGATACCAAAGTGATCAAAGTACTGATCATGGGACAACAGTGAAAAATGTCATTGAGTACGAAAGTAGCACTGATGACATGTTTTCTTGCAAGCAGAGATTATGAAGTGCTCGTTGTAAGTAATTACGTCGATACAGTCTTCATCAATACTCCATGCGATTTTCGATTTAAGTTAAGAGTTTTTGTGTAATACACGATATGGTGACACAGTAAGTTGGAATTGTTCCAAACAGGTTACTGTGGCAAATTCTATAACAACGGCTAAGTATGTTGACGCTTTAGAAGCGACAAAGAAGATGTTGAATCATATAGTTCATTCATGAACTTAGTATGGTTCCAAAAAGGCTTTGGTCAATGCGACACTATTGTAGATAGTTACGCCATAGCTCAGTCTGAGGAATCAGGGTTCGACCAGTGATTCACATATATACAAAGCCAAGTCCACACAAAATATGAATTTTGTGAAAGCATGAAAACGCGAGGATATGCAAAGATACACACGGAGCTGAATTTGTCAGATCCATTGGAAATCAGGCTATACCACAAGCGAAGCATATTTTACACCAGTATGCCATAGGTGTAAAGTGCATTAGCATTGACTAGATTATTGACTCTAGTGCAAGTGCGAGTCTATAGGAGATATGCCCTAGAGGCAATATAAATGTTATTATTTATCCCCATGTTCCTAATTATGTTTATATTCCATGCTATAACTGCTATGGTTCTTGAGTCTGCAATAACCACGAGGCTCGGAGGAAAACTCATATGCACGTGTGGAATAATAAATGGTAAAAAGTATTCCTGGTCAAGCCTCTAAGACTGGCTCAAGTGATTGCATGATGATTATGTTTTCCTGGTCATGGGCATGTCTATGCCGGCAACTTTGAGGGCACAATGTTAGAAGAACATTTGTGTTGAATCAACCCGATTTGATGTTATGCTATGAGATACAATCGTCACAAGTTAATGGTTAATAACACAGAGAAAGTTAACGTTTGCATGATTCCATAGACCATGAGAGTATCGAGTTTCTTCATGCTTGTTTCATGAACTTTGGGGTTTGTTAAACGTCATCCGTAAATGGGTGGCTATTATCATCCGTAAATGGGTGGCTATTACGGCGGCTTATGGGTTCATGGAAAAGTATGACATGGGACTTGATAGCTCAAGATTGGGATTTGCTCCTCCGTCGATGGAGAGATATTCTTTGGGCCCTCTCGGTGTTACGGTATCCATCATCGTCTGGCCAGACACATTGTGATTTGATCACAGGGATGCCGGAACACGGGAACGAGAAAAGAGAACAAAACCGGTAGCGAGGTAACTGGCATAGTGGACAAGTTGTTGATTCATGGGGATACCGATAAATCTCACCTCGGGTGTTTGTAACATATCACAAAGTAAAAGGAATAGCACACGGCAACTGGAGGTTCACTCGAATATTTATTCGTGTGGGTATAGGGGTCAATATGGGTGTCCACGGCTCCGATGTTGATCATTGATCGGAAAGTGTTCCGGTCATGTCTATACTTCACCGAACCTATAGGGTCACACGCTTAAGGGTCATCTATCTGCTGAATGCTAGACAGGGAGTCTGATAGAAAGTCACCGGAAAAGTTTCGGAGACAACGGAAGAGTTCCGGAGAGAGAACACCGGAAGAGTTTCGGTAAGACTGAAAAGTTGTTTTGGGGTATACCATTAAGTCAAATTGGTTTTGGCACACGCCTGGAAATTCTTGGAGGGTGCCAGAATTGTTCTGGGAACTTCTGGGATTTTTCCGGAGAAAAAACCCGGAAATGTTCCGGAGCTGCCGGAACCGCTTTGGTTGCTTTTCGCAGATGAAAATTACTAATCCGGAATTATTTCGGAACACGTCCAAAATTATTTTAGTGGGTACTGGAAATGTTCTAAGACCTACAGAAATATTTTCGGATTTAACGGTCGTGGAAAAATGTTTCCGTTAATAGTGAAAATCACTTTATGGTTACTTTATGGAAAGCCACCTTTTTGGGCTTTGTCCCAAAATATCTTAGGGATGACATGGATAGATGAGAGCCACCCTACCCCTTGGGTTTTCCTATAAATAGAGGTGGAGAGGCACTCTCCACACTCACTCTTTCTCACATACAATTTCCATGCATGATCTGGCCTTCTCTCTTCCTCCCCGCGAAATAGTTTCGTAGAGCCGAAAGGCTGTCTGGGTTCCGGTGGGAACTAGTTCTGGACGGCGAAGCCCTGCCAGATAGATGACACCGTATGTGTGCAACCCCGTAGAGAGGTCGTAGGTTCGATCTTTTTGCCTGTTGGGCTATTCGAGAGTGCCTCCCGAAGGGCTGTCCGAGTGACCGTCCGAGTTTCTGTGAGTGCCTCCCGAAGGGCTGTCCGTGACACCGTCCGGGGGACTGTCCGACCGCCTCCCGAAGGGCTGTCCGAGGGGCTGACGAGGGAGTACATCCTCGCGGTTGGGAGGTTGTAAATCCTAGCTACGGGTATCTTCACCGACGATCTACACCGACTCTACTTCCGCTGCGCTACGAGTCGGTAACGATCAGATCCAAACCTTGTATGCATCTCCATAGTGTTCCTGGGCGTGCTCGCAGTACCGAAATTTTTTGTTTTCTGCTGCGTTCCCCTACACGTCCTAGTAAGGAAGTCATTCGGAAGATCAATGAAGAACTTCTTATCCATATGGCATCTCACTGAACCACAGGTCTCACATGGGGCATCCATTACTGCTTTCATTAAGTTGACAAAAATAAGCAAACATAACAGATTCATAGATATAATGCAACATATATAAGCAGTTAAACTAGCGCTACCCGGCCATCTATATATTAACACATACTTCTAATTAAGCAGTTCTACAAACCATGCGTACTTCAAACATAAAACATGCATAAAGTTAATTAAACAGTTGATATGAAATATATATGTACCGCTACCCATCTAGCAAACTAGTGGCCATAGGGACCAGCCTCGTGGTCCCTAGTGGACCTACGACACCCCTGTTGACCCTCCTCCTCACGCTCCAAGGCATCCCATTCTATGGGATCCTCCTCCGCGCTCTTCCTGGTTGCATACTGAAGTAGCATCATCTTGTTGGTCTCCACGAGTTTCTCATCTCTCGCAAGCTCACTCACCAATGAGTCGAAGAACTGCATCTCCGCCTGTTTGTTCTCCTTCTCCTCAGCCCTAGTGCATATCCGAATGCCCGGTGGTGTGAGGAACTTTGCGTACTCACGACACTCAAGGAAGTTCAGAATAGCCCATTCCTGAAAGAACTCTACCGCCATGGCATCATAGGCGCGCGCCGCTAACTCCGGGGTGTCCCAGTGGCCAAGCTCGTGGACGACATTGTCCTTCCTAATGGTGGCATAGTACTTATTCCCCTTCAGTCACACACCATGAAACTTTGGAGGCATCTGTTACTGTGCATATATAACTAACAAGTTAGTCAAAATTGGGCATATTGACGAGTACCTGCAAAACCTACAATCTATAATGTAATTAAATGTACACTACATAGAACTACAATAAAAACTACACTAAAATCATACTATACAACGACTACAAGTACACTACTCTTACACAAAAACTTCTACACTACAACTAAAGCTACACTAAAATCTTACACTACAATTACACTACAACTAAAGCTACACTAAAATCTTACAGTACACTAAAATCTTACACTACAACTACACTAAACTAAAATCTTACACTACACTTGTAGGGGAACGCGACAGAAAACAAAAAAAATTGGTACAGCGAGCACGCCCAGGATCACTATGGAGATGGCATACAAGGTTTGATCTGATCATTACCGACTCGTAGCGCAGCGGAAGTAGAGTCGATGTAGATCGTCGGTGCAGATCCCCGCACCTAGGATTTACAACCTCCCAACCACGAGGATGTACTCCCTCGTCGGACAGCCCTTCGGGAGGCGGTCGGACAGTCCCCCGGACGATGTCACGGACAGCCCTTCGGGAGGACCCTCGAAGCTCAAACGGTAACTCGGACAGCCCTTCGGGAGGACCGTCGAACAGCCCCTCGGGCAAAAGATCGAACCTACGACCTCCCTACGGGATTGCACACATACGGTGTCATCTATCCGGCAGGGCTTCGCCGTCCAGAACTAGTTCCTGCCAGAACCCAGACAGCCTTTTGGCTCTACGAAACTATTTCGCGGGAAGGGAGAGAGAGAAGGCCAAATCATGCATGGCATTTGTATGAGAGTAAGGAGTGAGTGTGGAGAGTGCCTCTCCACCTCTATTTATAGGAAAACCCAAGGGGTAGGGTGGCACTTAAAAATACCAAAAACCCATGGAAATATGGCCTTCACAAGGGCATAAAGGGGAAAGCAAGTGTGGCTTCATGGAGATGCCACCCTTGGCCGGCCACCTATGTGGGGCCCCCCAAAAGGGGGTCTCACCCTTCCATGTCATCCTCCCCTAGATCTTTTGAGCAAAGCCCCCAAAAAAGGCTTTCCAAAAAGTAACCATAAAGTGCTTTTTCACTATTCATGAACCCATTTTTCCGCGATCGATAAATCCGAAAATATTTCTGTGGGTCTTAGAATAATTCTAGTACCCACTAAAATAATTCTGAACGCGTTCCGAAACATTTTCAGATCAATGATTTTCATCAGCGAAAGCAACCAAAGCGGTTCCGACAGCTCCGGAACATTTCCGGTTTTTTCCTCGGAAAAATCCCAAAAGTTCCCAGAACAATTCTGGCACCCTCCAAGAATTTTAAGGCGTGTTCCGAAACCAATTTGACTTAATGGTATACTCCGAAACAACTTTTCAGTTTTACCGAAACTCTTCCGGTGTTCTCTCTCCGGAACTCTTCCGTTATCTCCGAAGCTTTTCCGGTGACTTTCTCTCAGACTCCCTGTCTAGTATTCAGCAGATAGATGACCCTTAAGCATGTGACCCTATAGGTTCGGTGAAGTATAGACATGACCGGAACACTTTTTGATCAATGATCAACATCGGAGCCGTGGACACCCATATTGACCCTTATACCCACACGAATAAATATTCGAGTGAACCTCCAGTTGCCGTGTGCTATTCCTGTTGCTTTGCGATATGTTACAAACACCTGAGGTGAGAATTATCGGCATCCCCGTGGATCAACAACTTGTCCACTATGCCAGTTACCTCGTTACCGGTTTTGTTCTCTTTTCTCGTTTCCGTATTGCGGCATCCCTGTGATCAAATCACATTGTGTCTGGCCAGACGATGATGGATACCGTAACACCGAGAGGGCCCGAGAATATCTCTCCATCGTCGGAGGAGCAAATCCCAATCTCGAGCTATCTCGTTCCTTGTCATACTTTTCCGTGAACCCGTAAGTCGCCGTAATAGCCACCCAGTTATGGATGACGTTTAACAAACCCCAAAGTTCACAAAGCAAGTACGAAGGAACTCGATACTCTCATGATCTAAGGAATTATGCAAACATTAACTATCTATGTGTTATAAACCATTAACTTGTGACGAATGTATCTCATAGCATAACATCAATTCGGGTCGATTCAACACAAGTGTTCTTCTAACAATGTGCCCACAAAATTGCCGGCATAGTGATGCCCATGATCAGAAAAACAGGATCATCATGCAATACTTGAGCCAGTCTTAGAGGCATGACTAGGAATACATTTTACCATTTATTATACCACACGTGCACATGAGTTTCCCTCCGAGCCTCGTGGATATTGCAGACTCGAGAATCATTGCAGTTATAGCATGGAACATAAACATTCATTACAAACTTGGAGATACAAAATAACTGTTATTACTGCCTCTAGGGCATATCTCCTACAACACTAAAATCTTACACTACAACTACACTAAACTAAAATATTACACTACACTAAAATCTTCCACTACAATTATTACACTACAACTCACCGGCGGCGGCGGAGACGGCGAGGGGCCGTTGCGGGGTGGAGACGACGGGGCGGCGGAGGTGGAGGCGGGGGTGGCGGCGAGGGGGAGACGTAGGCGGAGAAGACGAAGACAGCGACGGCGGCGGAGAAGACGAAGACGGCGACGACGGCGGAGAAGACGAAGACGGCGATGGCGGCGGAGAAGTGGCGAGGGGGCGGGGGCCGGGGACGCTGTCGGTTGTGGTGGCGGCGGCGCGGGGCTTGGATTTGGAGTGTTTGGGGAATGGTGATGCGGTGGGTTGGTGGGTGATTAATTAATTAGTCAAACAGGGCTGTCGTTGTTGTAATTGCTGGCATTGGCCTACGTGGCCAACGCCATTGTTATTGTCTTCAATTTTATTAAATTTTCTTTTTTATTTTTATTTGTTTTTCCACATTGTTTTTATATTCATATAGATATTTAGTTTATTATTTTATTGTGTTCTTATTCTATTATTTCTTATTCTGTTAATTTTATATTAAATTTTATTATTTTGTGTAAATATATAACATACTAAAAAATAGTTGAAGACCAACAAAACAACATCGATCGATCTCATTAATCTGGCCTAGATACATAATAGTTGAAGGATGAAAACAATAACATATATATAAATTCTACTACTTGAACTAGATGAAGAACATCATCAGTGTAATGACTCCCACGAGAAAAAATGCTGCCACCGATCCAGCTGGGAGAACAAGGCCAAGCATAACACCAGCTAGAAGCGCATATCAAAGCATCTTGAATTTTTGGATTTGGCCGCGCATCACATCATTCTTGAGTTGCATCTCATCTATTTGTTGTCTCAGTGGTCTAATGGAGTACTCGAGCAACTCGCTTACGTACTTCTGCACGAGATCAAACCATATCCATGTGTAGCAAAATTTTGTCCCTTGTGTCTGTGGATCACAATATATATACATAAACATATAGCTAGTCATGTCAGCGACAATACTAGATCGACGATATAGAGTTGACTTGTGCAAATTAGCAAAAATAGACCGAGATGTATTTTCTGTCATATTATATCTTTCCACGGTTACCGCTGATGTAGAACTCTCGCTCCAGATTCCATTCTGTGTGCGACATATGCTTATCAACAGGGCGTTGATAGCCGCAAAGCAGCACAGGTGTCCTCCCTCGATTCACGGCAACTTCAGCGGTGGCGTAGCTGCTGGATCGAACGGGCATCGCGCTGCAGCGGGATGATTCGCCGGACAGGGCCGGCTGCATTGGCCGTGGCGAGCTCATGCTGTAGCCAACGAGGCCAGAGGAGAGCTCGGCCAAGGCGGCGTTGTCCCAAACTTTCGACACGCCCCGCCGACGTGGGCTCGCACGCGGGGCTTGTGCCGATTCAACAAGCTCCGGTGGGTCCATTGTCACCAAAACCAGCTAGCTAAGAGGGAGAGTAGAATTTTGTGGAGAATGGAATTAAGTGAATGTAAACATGCAAGGCTGCCAACACATCTATATATAGGCAAAACTTAGTGCTGGCGTTCCGTAGAAGGGCACGACAGCACTAGAAACATTATCTATGGCGTATGTACGTAGACGACGCCAGCAATATCTTCCAACTGGTCAACGCAGCGGGGCCCACATAGTATTGATGTTAGGCAAATTAGCCACGCCAGCACTAACCATATACAGCTAGTGTACGAATTTAGTCGGTGCCGGCACTATTTGAAAAAAGTAGTGCCGGCGTTGACGAAAAATGGCGCGCCACCAACGTAAGTTGTGGCTAGCAATTTTTCCACTAGTGCTTTGCTCTTCCTCACACATGTGCTTGGCCTTCAAAGCAAGATTGGTCTTTGGTGATGAGCTACCATGAATGGCAAGATGTTTTGTAGCATTAGCCTTGGATTCCTCAAACAATTGGATGTGGAGATAATATCATCGGGAGACATTTCCTTAAAACCGTACTGGTGCCTTATGTCCCACACCATTTGGTGATGATAAGGAGCAAGATCATTTAGCAGTTTGTCCACAAGGAATCGCTTGGTCAAGTTGAATCCATCTTGGGTCTTGTCACAATCATAGGACTCAATGTCGGCGGTAAGAGTCATGAGACGTTCAAGAAGATGCTTGGGGGATTCACCCTTATCCATACAAAAATATTACAATGCCCCTTTGGCAATCTCATATTGTGCAAGCCGGAGAGTGGAGGTATCGGTCTTGGTCATCACAATGCTATACCATAATTCCTTGGCATTTGTGATGTGAATGTAAGGCATTTTCTGCTTTTCTGTCATGCCCTTTCTTATGAGCATAATTGCGGTGTCGTTGAGATGCTTGTCATATGCTTCACCAATTGTGAGATTCTTTGGGTTGACCGGGTTGTAGCCGTTCTCCACAATCTCCAACATCTCATCGTTGGTGAACCTAAGATGATCCTGCATCCCAACTCTCCACAAACAAAAATCGGCAGTGTCATCAAGCAAAGGAGGATTACCCCCAGGGTTATACTTTGCTTTCTCCACTTTAGATTTTGCATAAAGCCATGACACACCAGAGGTATCATTAGTAGGAGGTAGTTGGCCCAAGGGAGAAAAATTCGCATTTTGCCCTGGAGTCACACTACTTGAATTAACAAGTGGTTGTAACATCCCAAATTTTTCTAAATTTTGGAATGTTAATAATAATTTATTACTGAGTGAGTTGCTATGAATTTCACGGGAAACTAAAACCTGTTTGAGTCTTGTTTCAAAAAAAATGAGTTTGGATTTCTTCCCTTTCGGACTCCTATGAAATATTTTGAAACCATACTCAATATTATGGAGTGAGAATAAAATAACTTTCTCAAATGTGGTCGATGAGAATTTCATTTGAAGTTCTTGGAATTTTTTGGAGTTCCATTTGAAATTGGGTCTTATCTGGACTTTTAATGCCATTTAAATATTTCCAAGTATTCAAATAAAATTTAATGCGAGGAGAAAATGTGACTTCTCCAAAAATATATTTGGAATTATTTAATACGGCACAATTATCATTTTGTGAAATTGCAAAACCCTAAATTTAATTTTTGGAGTAAATTAATTGAGTCCATAGAGCATTTAAACTAGTAGAACCGTCATGGTGGTATAGTTGTCAAATTATGACGCTATATACATGACGGATTCTAAATTCGTCACGGACCTCCCTTGATGACAGTTTTGCACTGTTCTGTGACAGATTGAATTCGTCATGTATTAACAGATTCTTCTAGTGGCAAAACAAGCTTTAAAGTAAATAACATAAAAGTAATAGGAACACCGTAGCTAGAGTGACTGAAGGAACAACAGATGAGTAAGGCATTCTCAGGGAGTCTGGAATCCCCATTGGTATGTTTCTAACGCAACCTATGCGTGGGCATAGTATGGCAAGGATACTTGAGCCACTCTTGACGATTATGCTGGGTGGAGCCTGGTACAGAACACGTTCTACTCAGGGTAGACTTTGTGCCATGCACGCCACCGCCATAGTCTCCCCCATAGGGTTACAACTATGACAATTAAGGGTTTACCTTGTGGACGCGGCCTCTCTAAGGGTTCTCTGTAATTCCCCTATCAATTGCAATGGTTAGGAGCAAAGGCTTTTACTGTCACCTTGAACTACCTTCATGTCCTAGCCCTTTACAACGACAGTGATATACTTCGTGGCCATAAGGCAATAATGCTGAGTGGGGCCCCTTCACAACATTCACGAAGTTATTAAACTAAGCATTCAATAGAGGATCTCATATCCAAAATAACGATTCAAATCCTATACATTCACGAAGTTATTAAACTAAGCATTCAACAGAGGATCTCATATTCAAAATCGTGGATAGAAAATGCTAGGATAATTGCTAATAGGCAGGCTTGTCTATACTAAAAAAATGCTAGACCTAAGGGCATAATCATAAGGGATCTAACTTACAGATGAGATCCTCAACTAACCACCCACTAATCCCCTCTGAATTTCTCAATGGGCCTCGGTGATAACCACGTCATTCTGTAATCATCAATTTGTAAGTGTAGCATTGCTTTGTCTATACTATACAGTTGTCTGCTTTCAACATTTTGAATGGACACTATCTACATGCCTATCTTTGAGGGTATTAAAGCTTTTGATACTACAGAACACGCTCTTACAATGATCACAGCAGCTGCAGGCACTCTAATAGTTCTACTCCCTTCGTCCTCAAATAAGTGGACATTTCGCATTCAAAATTTGTCCGCAAAAGAGTGTACTTCTATCTTCCCAATGCACTTTAAAGTAGAAAAAGTGCTTCTCTCTCATCACACAGAAATCAAGACCAATCTATAATACCTAAATAGTTCATCCCCACTATGTTATTTATTTTGACATGCAGCCTATCCACATCAGTAGGTCAACCACGTCATCGTTTCACTACTGGCTTACATGTGGGACCGATCAGAAGCACAAGCTGATGTGGCAGTCCCCTCCGCTTCAATGACACTACATACAGAGAAAAAAACTTCAATGGCACCCCCGGCTTGACTCGCGTAATAAATCCTATATATGTTCGTTTCCCCTCCCTCATTCAGTAACTGGTGAGTACAGAGAGGGCGAAGAGCAGACGACAGAGGAGTCCTGCCGGCGAATCAGGCAGTCCCCTCCGCTTCTGATGGCTACTCCGACTGCTGGAAGGGCTGGGGACCCCGGACTTGGTGCGGTGGTGTACATAGGCTTAACGATAGTGGTGTGCCCCAACGCTTTCATCGGGGAGGTGAAGATGGTGGTGCTAGGAAGACGGTTTGTCCCAGCTCCTTCCTGTCTACTTGGAGTCGTTGGTGGCGTCGACGAGGAGCCAGGGGACTGTTGCGGATCCGGGTGACTGGACTTCGCGCTGGAGGATCTCGCTGTCATGAGGTGCACCGGGTACAATGGCGGCGACCGAGGGGGCAATGGGTGCTAGGGCTGTAGACCTTGTTTTGGGGATAGGGTTTGCAGTTGTTCGTCGATCTCCGCGACTCCGGCGAGCTGTAGTCAAGGCAAAGGCTTGATTCTTCTTCAGTTGTGGGGATTGTCCCCGACCGACACACCGAAATCTGATTCAGTTCCTGTCCACCGTTGCGGGATGTTCCTTCTTCGATGGCTCGAGCAGAGAAGGCGAGCGGCTTCCTGGGTGTGCTGGTTATGGCGAGCCTGTGGAATTCATGTGGATTTGGTTGTTGTATGGGGGAGGCCTCTCTCGTGGGCGCTTTGGTGGTCAGTAGAGGTGTCTCCGTATCAGAGTTGCTGACAACCCAATGCGTTTATGAGTCTTCTGTGTTTCCTATCCTGGCTATGCAACCCTTGTGAAGGAGTACCTGGGAAAGGAGGTGGAGTCGGCTATTGTAACTTCCCCTACGCATCCATCCATTTGAGGTGGAGTCTGGTCTGTTTAATCTTAGTTTGCATGTGCTGGGATATTCGGAAAGCTATTTGTGTAATTTAAATCTGTGTGATGTTGTCTGGCCTGTGTAATCTTAGTTGGTGTGTACTGGGATATTCAAAAATTTACATGTCTAATTTAAATCTGTGATGTGTTCTTTACTGAGCTATACTTGCAGTACAATTTCTTGTCTAAAAAGGTTAAACAACCTAATACATAATGGATCGGATATGGGCTTTGGCCCAGTAAATAAATGAGTATAAAGTTTATGGGCCAGCCTTATTGGGCTTGACTTGCCAAAAATTATGATGATTTTATATCATCACTACCAATGCCACGTCAGATCTGATGTGTTGTACACGTCACTATTTTTGCCATGTCATCATGTTGGCCACGTGGATGATGCCACATCAGCTCAGCCATGGCAGATCCTATGTGGATGAGGCGCACAGGTAATGACCAAATTTTTGTCACAAAAACTATGACCAAATAATTTTGGTCGTAAAAACTATGTCCAAAACTTAGGAAAGGTCATGTTTGTTCGTTCTTGACGGCCAACTGTTGATGTTCTCAGTTTGGTCATAAAAGGTCATAAATTGAAAATAATGACGGTTCATTGACCAAAATGGTGGGTCACTATCGACCATATTTCTTGTAGTTAGGCCACAAATTGATCTAGTGTTAAACATTGTAGGTACAACATATAGGCACAGGCCAGTGGGATATGTTTCTTCAAAGGTATATAGTGTAGGCTTCTATTTTTGATAGAGGTTGGTAAATGAGAGGGACATTTTCCTTGATTTTCTTCAAAAGTGTCGATCTGTTGTCATTGCTGACCATGTATTGCTTTCTTGTGCTTCTTAGGAACTGAGAAGATCAAAGTATGAAATGCAATATTCAGTTATAAGGAAAGATTCGATATGTTCAGGCCTGTAAAGTTTGTTTCTAGAGGAGTAAAGAAGGTTTAATATAAATCCTTATGATGGACTTCACATTTTCTAGCATTTGATCTTCTGTATGTTGTGCCTTGCAGTACACCGAAGATATAGAAAGTGGTTCTATTATTCGAATGTTCAAACAAAGTACAAGCAAATGTACAAAGCTGGCATAAATCATTTTGCTGCTTTCACGAGCAAGGTAGATATATTTGAACATGTCATCATCAGCAGCACAGGTTATCTATGCTATGGTATTACACTTTTCCAGTTGCCTCTCATCTCCGTTCACTAAGCCTTGCTGGGTCATTGATCTTCATGTCCTCTTCTGCTCAAGTATCTTTGTTATGAATCCAGACATTATGTTATTTTAAGTAAATACTTTTGCTGACACACATAGATAGAAATGGCTTCTTTGCGACTCAGTTAGTATCATGTTATCCTACTATATTGTAGGGATAATCTTCCGCTGGTATACCAATAAAGGTTCATAAGGACGATGATCTAGATATATGGGAATTGAGAGCCCCAATTCAAATCAGGAGAAATCCTATAATTTTTGTGAAGTATCTGATTTCCTGACTCCATGTTATTTGTGCCCAATTTTCATTTTTCTGAAATAGAATTCATAATATGCCTTTTGTTCGAGGTCTAAAAAAATTCATCATGTTTGAGATCCCAAGCCATACAAATTATCATTCTTTTTATTGTTTGCTTAATGTAGCTTATAAATTTTCAAGTTTAATTAATTTGTTGCAAACAAATTCTGGCTGCAACTTGATAATTTGGATCTGGTGCTTATTTATGTATAAGTTCTTATGCTCTTTTTAGCCCAGACTTTTGAGACAAAATAAATTATAACTTGCTTTGGGGGAAAAGAGAAAGTAATTGGTTCTCTTTTGCTTCGATGACATGATTCATTTCGTTCTTATTGTCGATACTGGTGCTCCATCACTCACTATCAAGCATAGAAAGCTACTACAATGGCTAATATTCGTGTTTAATTTTCATTCTTTGCAGATCTGAAGTATACACAGATGAAGATTGATTTACCTATTATTGTCTGCATTGCCATTCATTCTTTGCAGATCTGAAGTACACATAGTATCTCAACATGCAACTTTGTACATTTCCATTCATAGCGTCCCCATTTCGGAATCCCCGTTCTTAGTGTCTTTACATAAATTAGTATTTATGTAAGTCATATGAGATTACTTATGTCATGTCCTAATTGCATACTTCATATTTTTCAATCTTTATAATTATCCTCCAAGTACTATGCCCATAACATTTTTTCATCTTACAATTATATATGTACTATGTAAACAATGTTATTTGATTTATGTATTATCATGTGGATATGCCTAAGAGCTCCCGCAGCAACGCGGGGGGTATCATCTAGTAACATTCAACACATGGTCTCCTCACTTCCTACATGCACTTAGCTCATTGGAAGCGGGATAATTAAAGAGGAGAGGGATGGTGGCTTGCACCTTCCCAATGCATTTTCTACTCCACTCCATAATTTGTCTTAAAATTCTATATGTCCACTTATTTGAGAAAGAGGGAGTGTTTGCTACTGGCTATAGTTGCTACCAGCTGTCGCCATTGGATATGGACGATAACTGTTGTATCTACGATCTCATAACGGGATGCCCCGCCACTTCATGAATAATTCCACGTCGTCGGCATCCTTGTGGATTGCAGAGGGGGCGCGTTTCGCACGTTCACAGCAAGCGGCAACATTCGGTACTCGATGTCGAGGTCTCTCAAAACTCTGATCATCTCTTGGAGCACTAGTTCCCTCCTCACGAACCTCATACCCATGTCTTGGAAGTTGAGTGTGTGCCGCAGCCATATGGATACTTTCAGCTTGTTGGTGTCATCTACATCTCGGAGGACAACCATCGCACCAGGGTACCAATGTTCCTTCTTACTGTCAATGTAACTGGATCATCATAAGAAAAGAAAACTAATATTAGTCCAATGTGTTAAGATCAACAACAAATGACACTACAAACTACAAATGTGTTATGTTTACGCCGATTTGTGAACATATATGAAACTGAGATGACAGAAGCACTGGTACGCACCGTAGTATTCTTTCTTTCATGAGCGCTAGTTTTTCCATCGGCGTGGCGACATGAATAGAGAAGTCAACCCCTTCTCCCATATCAGGACTCCTATAGAAATTAAAAATCGGTTTGGTGGCCAGTACACTGTTTGGATAATATATCTTCAAGTTGTCATAACGAAGAAAGACTGTTGTCATGATATTCATTTCCTCTACAACGACCTAAAATCCAAGTGCTTAAACGTCAGTCGGCGAATGCAAGGTAATTTCCAATTAAATAAATAAGTAGCGACGATCGAGAATATATTCATTACCTGAACCTCTTCAATTTCACAACGGTCACCGACATCGAAAGGATGCATCACGAATAAGAAGACAATTGCCTCGAAAATCGTCTTCAAGGTATTCCCGAATACAAATACTGCCACAAGAAGCTGTGAACTGAGGAAGACAAAGAAATGTGTCGTCGCTAGGCCGAGAATAAGAAGCCAGAGAGCCGACACTATGAGGCCAACAACAACATTGGCCATCTGGTTGAGCTTGTTAACTGCTGTTTTTGTATCATTAAGTGTTAGGGCAAGAGCTTTGCGCTCTCTAAATGCGCTCACCTACAGAACGAAGTTCCATGTGATAATGTTAGAGAAGGCATCTTGAAGGTCGTTGCAACTTAGAGTAGGGTATATAATAAGGGAGGGAAACTTTTGGTCTATGGGTGTATCTACACCCTATATGGAAAAAAATTAGTAATTCAACAAAAAGTCAAAAAATTCTGAAAATATTTTTGAAATAAACTTGACCTTCCATTGTACTTGTGAGAAAAATTCCACAAAAAGAAAATCCCCCTTTGACTTCTTTTCAAAAAAGACAATTTTTTGACCAAAATAGTGTGAATAGTGACCTATAATAGCAAATAAATTTTGTCTTTTTTGCTCCGAAGTCAACGTTGGTTTTTTGTTCGTGAAAATTTATATACTAGTGCAAAAGTAAGTCAAGTTTATTCTAAAAATACTTCAGAACTATTTTGATTTTTTCTTTAATTACTAAAAAAAATCCCCATATAGGGTGTATCTACAACCAGGAACCAAAGGGCATTTCTCATATAATAAGATCATCACCACCCAGTTCTTGAGAGACTTCTTGCCGACCCTACAGTGCTCCTGTGCTCCTTCAAAAAGATGCATAGCTTTGATGGCTTCCTCCTGCTTCATGAAGCGCATCAAGTCTGCCAAGTATATGTGCCTGCATTATTATTTATACTTTTAAGATCAAGAGTCGAATTGCAGTTATCCTTAGAACTACAACATTTGAAATATGGGCATTTTTCCGTTAGGTATTTTTGTAAAGTTCTGTAATATGTCCTTCCACTTCTGTAGTTGACAGTTTGACACTGAACATTGCAGTGCACTATAAGTTGTCTAACAATTATGTAGCATGCTATTTATGAAATTAAAATAAATAATTATACTGTACTTCTTGAGCTCAAAATTCCTAGAGCCTAGACAATAGGAATATAAAATGATGCAACTCGTCAAAAACTACTAATAAAAGATAAAGATGCCAAAGATATGCTTACTTGGAACCAGGCTTGGCTACGTTATGAAAGATCTTCTTGGCGGCCAGCTGCGCCTCATATTCACTGCGAATATGTGTCCCTGACTCAGCCCCTTCCCTTGTTGCCTGCTGGATCTGCTCATCCATTGTGGCGAGCGTCTCAAAACGAACAATCTTCACCAGCCTCTTCATGTTCCACGCCGAGACGTTTCTCTGATTCAGCCTATGGAGCTTGTCAATGGTGATCCCTTCATCAGCCTCACGCCGCTTCTTCTCCTTGGACAGCAGATTGATTCCACCTCCCTTGGAAATCAAACCCGAGACCCGGGTGCCCCTTTGCTCCGATAGATTCTTGGTTGGCAACGCGGGGTGCAGCTCTTTCGGGATGTCTGCACCGCCGCGCTGGAGCTCACGCACCTCAGCAATCACGTAGTCTTCGTCAACCAGTTGTGGCCCAGAGAGTGTGTCGACGACGTACTGGTTGAACAGCGCCTCCTGGATCCGGTCGAAGTATGTGGAGACATGGAAGGACGAGGCCAGCACCTTGAGGAGAAGCGTCTTGACGAGGCGGACGAGCGTGGCGACGAGGAGGCAGAGCAGTACCTTGGTCACGTACGGCAGCACCGCCGTGTGGACGTTCTCGACAAATAAGAAGCGCCAGGAGGCGAGCACCATGCCGAGCCAGAGCGCGTTCTGCGCGGCGCCGCGCACCCCGTACACGAAGTAGAGCACGCGCTTCCGCAGCACGAAGTTGCGCTCCACGCAGAACACCGCGATCCGGATGGCCCAGCCGGAGACGAGGCGGCCGCAGATGAGCACGAACACGAGGAGCTCCCACTTCCAGAGGTGCAGCGCCCAGAGCCTCTTCCGTGACAGGGGCCTTATTGCGAGGCTGCACGCCAGTGCCCCGATGATTAGCACCAGGCTGACCCACTGCAGTATGGTGAGAGCTTCCAGCTTCCCGCGTTGAAGTCGTCTGGGATGTCGTCGTCGATGAACGGGTCCTCCTCCTCCTCCTCCTCGATGGGACCCGACTTGCGCCAATGGCCGGATTTGCCGGTCATACGCCCGGAAAACTGGCCGGACTTAGGAGGGCGCAAGGCAGACAACTTCTTGCGCTCCTCGTCCACGGCCGCGGGTGACTGCGGCGGCGGGTCCATGAGCCGGGAGCGCGTCTTGGCTCGCAGTAATGGTCTCGGTCCCGCTGGAGTGGTAGTGGAGGTGTTGCGTATTCCGCCATCGCCGGCGGGCCTACGGACGCCGCCGGTATCGGAATCGGAGCCGGATGAAGAGGACGAGGACCTCTGGCGGTCCTTGAAGGAGACATGCGGCGCCTCCCGTTCTCGGGAGTTGGATGAGAACGGGTGTGAGTGTGACGACCTCCCGATGTCGTCCATCTCCAGGTCGAGGTCGAGCAGCAGCTCGGCCCCGGCCGCCTTCTGCTCCCGGAGGAAGTTCTCGATGAGGCGCGTGGGCGGGTCCTCGCCGACCTCCACCGCCTTGTTGTTCGGCGAGAGCGAAGGGGACGATGCCTGCGGCTGCGGCGACGCCGGCCGATTCTTGAAGCTGAAGTCGTCGACGCGGCGCGCGGGGCCGCCCTCGTTCCTCCAGAAGTCGATGCTCGGGTCAGCCCACCTCTGGGTCGGCGAGCTGGTGGCGGTCGACAACGTCCTGCTGGCCGTCGGCGTCGGCTTCCCCGCCGCTCCGACGACGTCCGCGCCAGGACAGTTGCCGTTCCCATCGATGTTCAGAACCACCTCCGGCCGCTCGCCGAGGTCGGACAATATGGGCTGCTCCTCCGACCGAGTCCGCGACAGCGGCTTGGCGCCTCAGGATGCTCTTCCGTTGCACCTGGTCCATCGCCGCCGACCAACAGAAGCACACACACGCGCGATTTTTGGCGCCAAATTTCTTGGGTGATTCAAGAGTGGAGGAGTTGCGTTGCAAGGTTAGGGCCCCGGGGGTGTGGTATTAACGAGGCGATGGAGAAGGACGTGGAGCAGCACAAAGCTGACAGCACCGCACGCATGCTGAGCACCTGTACGTGGCATTCTTGTGGTTGGGATATGGACACGATCAAAGGGTAAAGCTAAGAGTATCTCCGACCCTATTTCGGGGCATTAGGACCTTTTAACATAATTAGAGTAAAACAAACAGCCTCCAACAATTGCCCTATTATAAAATTTTGTAAAAAATATTTTGGTCAGCCCTAAAATGCAGCACCAATTCCTGCAAATATACAACACTTGGGCGGCCGTCGTAAAACAGCACGACCCTACGTGATGCCCAACCGCAGCCCTTTCGTTTCCACGCGCGACCAGACCTCCACACTGCCGGCTGGCAACGCGATTGCTTGATCTATGGTTTAATATCTCATTTCAAATTCCACCACCAAATTCAATTCAAATTGCAAGTGAAATTTGAAGTTGCACAAAAGTTGCGGGAAAATAGTTCATATTTTAGCAAATATTCCAAGACAAATATTTGTTCAGGAAAACAACATCACCTATTTGCTAAAATGAGCTATGGCAATTAATACAGTGCAAAAATAACATTTTAAATACCTTTTCATTTGTGAAAAATTCAAATGGATTCAAATCCCTCCCAAACTTTTTGTGACAGTGCTAAATATTCCAAGGTATTTATGTGGCTAATTCCCACATTTTACAAAAGTGAATTGGCAGCTCAAACTTTTTGCAAAACAATTCTGTAAAAAGAAAAACAGAAAAGAAAAAAGGGAAAAGAAGAAAAGCTACTGTGGACTGGGCCTAAGTCCACAGTGCGGCCCAGCCCACTCGCCGCCATCTCCCTCCTCTCTCCTCGACGCCGTGCGCCGTCGCCACCGCACCAGCCCGCCGTCCCGCGCCGCTACAGCGCTGCGGAGGCGATAAGAACGCCCCGCTGGCCCCCTGGGACTCGCGCCCGTCCTTATCCTCCTCCTCCATCGCCACTCTCTCTCACGCCCGAGCCACCCGAGCGATGTCGTCGCCGCTCGCCGTCGTTCTCGCGCCCACTGACCTCGCCTCACCTCGCCACCGTGTCCCTCCTCTCCGCCGTCGTCTGCTATGTCGACTACGGCCACGAACACAAGCCGGGGAGCCCCACCGCACGGATCCGCGCTGTCTTCTTCCTCCTCGGGTCGCCGGCAAACCCCGTTGAATCCGGCACCGCCTGCTGCTCCTAAACCACCAACGGGCCACTGTGAGCCTCCCCGGTGAGCTCTGCCTCTTTCCCCTCTCTCTTTGAGCTCGCGCGCGCTTCCTAGCTAGCCTTTCCACCGTGGCCGTACCCATCGCCGCAGATGAGCTTGCCGTCGTGGCCATCGCACGCGCAGCTCGCGTCCGAGCACGTAGATGTGCTCAGCGTGCTCGTAGGAGTCTAACGCCACCGCTCGCTCGCTCTATTGCGCCCTGCATCGCCGTAGCCGAACTCGGCCGATTCCGGCCGTCCGCCGCACTGCTCGCCGTCGTCGTTTCCGGCCGTCTCCGGCGATGCCAAGGCCACCACTGGACGCGGCGCGGTGCGCTCGTTCGAAAGCGCCATCGCGCGGGCCAAACGGCCTCCTGTAGGCAAAATCCGGCAAGGCCCGAGGCCCTCCGCCGCGTTTGCGGGTCGCCGGTGTTTAAACTCCGGCAGCCGCTGAGCTGGCCGCCACGTGGGCACCCCTGGGTCACTGACCAGTGGGCCCAGGGGCCCCAGTTGACTGGGTTGGCCAGTCAACGTGCTGACTGGGCAACCCCAGTCACTGACAGGCGGGCCCCACCGCTAATTAAGCTATTTTCTAAATAAAATTAAGCTAATTACTAATTAGTCACTGACAGTGGGGCCCCACCCCCTAATTAACAACTGTTTAGTCTAGTTAATCACAGATTATCCCAGAGTCACTGACATGTGGGTCCCAGTGGTCAGGTTTGACCTGGACCAGCTGGTGCTGACTGCTGACGTCATCCTGATGCAATGCTGGCGTAATAAAGCTATTTTCGAATTAGAATTAATTCCAGGAATTTCAGAAAAATGTTTAAAACTTTGAAAATTCGTAAAAAAATCAACCGTAGCTCGGATGAAAAAGTTTTCTACATGAAAGTTGATCAGAAAAACGAGATGAATCCGAATATGCCCTCCTTGTAGCTGTCACATGCCCACAACACTGCAAACATGGAACCTTCCCCTCCGGTTCATCTATCCGACAAATGCCTATAGCCGGGAAAATATCCCCAGAAATTTTCCCGCTCCGTCTGCAACGTGAAGTGCTGCATTAGGTCACCCCTAGCACAGCATACTGCCATGCCATGCATTGTGTTGCATTTGTTTGCTTGTATTTATTGTTTCTTCCCCCTCTTCTCTCCGGTAGACCCCGAGACCGACGCAGCTCCGGAGTACGACTACGTCGTCGACGACCCCTCTTTCCCCGCAGAGCTTACAGGCAAGCAACCCCCCTTGAACATGCATATATCGCCCATTCTTTCTCCCCCATGCTTGCATTAGAATTCTCTACTGTATTTGATTGCTCCTATTCTGATGCATCGCCTGTTTTTGTATCTGCTGTTGATACCTTACCTGTTATCCTAAATGCTTAGTCTAGGTTGGTTAGTGAACCATCTGTGGCCCCTCATCCTTGTCCCTGTTGCCCCACTTTATTACCGGTGCCCCGATCAATGTGATCGATGGGCTGAGACTAGCACATCACCGCACACCCCCTAAGTTGTACGACTCTGGAGAGCTAATATCGAGTGCCGAGGGTGATACCTCTTACATCACTTCTAATGATATCTCTGTAGCGTAGCTAGCCGGTTGTGGGTTACCGAGGGTGATTCCTCTTTCACCACCTCCGATGTAGCTTCTGTCGTGCAACCCCCTCAAGTGTGAATCCATCGAGGGTGATTCCTCCGGGTTCACCTTGACGGATACATCGAGTGGGAATCCAACGAGGGTGATTCCTCGGATTCCTCCTTGATGTTATGGACACACGGATACTTTGTCTTTACTTCAGAAACTTGTGGAAGTCGGGTTGACCCCGAGGGGTACCCGCGAGAGATGTGGAGTCAGGTTGACCGTGAGGGAACCCGCGAGATAATTACGTGGCACGGTCGGGCATTCCTGGCCCATGCCGTAAGTGCACGAGACGGGGCGACGGGACCACAGATCATGGATCGTTGCTCGTTTCCACGAGCTCCCAATACACTAACGGTTTGGATATGTGATCTGAGTAGGCCTCTGTCCTTTTCGCACTAACCATCACGCGGGATAGCACCCGGCGTCGTACGTTTCTCCCGAAAGCTCTGTCAGACGTCCAGTTCAGCATTGCGGCACGGCTGGGCCGGCGCCATCCAGGAGAGAGGTGGTGCCTGGATCCGCCCTGCGCGCAACGACCCGGAGTGCGAAGGGCGATGGGCCCAAGACCCCTGAGCGCTTAGGATGTAGACCGGCGGGGACCTCTCTACGGAGCATAGGTAGGACTATGTCGTGTCGATCAGCCGAGGCCGGGCATGACCCGAAAAGTGTGTCCGGCCAGAGTTAATCGAGCGTGTTGGGTAAGTTGGTGCACCCCTGCAGGGAAGTATATCTATTCGAATAGCCGTGTCCACGGTAACAAGACGCTCAGTGTTGTATCCCGATCTACTACAACTTGAACTGGATACATGTTACTTTAATTAATATGTAAGCTCCGGGATCGCTTTCTCACAGGGAGTCGAGGAAGGATCTCTAGGCTTTGCTACTACATACTTATTACTTTGTTATATGCTAATCTGCACTCTTCTAATGCTGCAAGACGCTGCAAGATGCTAGTCTTCGATAGGCTAGGTCTTCCCCTCTATTCTGGCATTTCTGCAATCTAGTCCACAGATACAGCCCCTTCATTTGATACCGATGCATACTAGCATAGATCTGATGTAAGTCTTGCGAGTACTTTGGATGAGTACTCACGGTTGCTTTGCTACCTCTTTTTCTCCATACCCGATTGCTCCGATCAGATGACGGAGCCCTGGAGCCAGGTGACCCCGTCGACGACTACTACTACCCCGACGGAGCTTACTACTACGTGGAGGCCGACGGCCAGGAGTACTTTAGGAGGCTCCCAGGCAGGAGGCCTGCGTCTTTTCGATCTAGTTGTCGTTGTTTTGCTCAGCTTTCTTAAGGCATCCTTGTCTAATTATGTCTGTACTCAGATACTGATGCTTCCGCTGACTCTTGTGTAACTCGAGCTTACGTATTCGAGCCCTCCAGGCCTCTGGCTTGTAATATAAAGCTTGTTTTATTTTATTTTGTGTCTAGAGTTTTGTTGTGATATCTTCCCGTGAGTCCCTGGGCTTCATCGTGCGCATTTGCGTGTATGATTAGTGCACGGTCGGGCCAGGGGCGTCACAAACAGCCTCCAACAATTGCCCTATTATAAAATTTTGTAAAAAATATTTTGGTCAGCCCTAAAATGCAGCACCAATTCCTGCAAATATACAACACTTGGGCGGCCGTCGTAAAACAGCACGACCCTACGTGATGCCCAACCGCAGCCTTTTCGTTTCCATGCGCGGCCAGACCTCCACACCGCCGGCTGGCAACGCGATTTCTTGCCGCAAAAAACCACTGCCGCCGCCCGTCCCTTACCACGCCTCCGACTCCGCCCTGACCCCATCGTTCCATCCCGCCACCTCGGACGGCCGCCGGAGCGCCCGCCACCACTCTGATTTTGGCCGATATCAGCCAACCGCCGGAGCGCCGCCGCCCGTATGGCTGTTTGCAGCTCGGCCGCGTCCTTTCAAGTTGGACTAGCGGCCGCCGGTGCACCGCTGCTTGTCGCTCGACCGCCCCGACCGAGCGGATCGACAACGAGCTAGGGGCGGTGTCGACAGCGCAGTGTCGACGATTTTCGGCTACGTAGTCACCTTCCAAGCGTCGACAGAGGTCATAGCCATTTTCACCTCGGCCCGACTGTCATCTACCCACCGACGACCTGCCACCCGGTTTGCTCCACCTCGCCCACAAGGTATTCGACGGAATTCCTGCAATGGTAAAAAAAAACTTCTGTGCTTTTTTGCATGTGTACTTGTAGGATTAGCTTGATAGAGTTTCCTATTGTAGATGAGTTCGTGTAACTCAAACTATTGCAATGATTCCTTGTCGGATGAGGAATATGACATGACCGAGGAGGAAGATATTGCTATGGTCTTGATGATGCACAATAACAAGAGTCCAAAGCATGACAGTTTCGTTTTCGGCCGTCAGTTTTTATGGAGAGAACGGAAAGATGCGCACGCTAGATTGATGCGCAACTACTTTGACCCAAATCCTTGTTATCCAGGGAGGTACTTTCGACGCCGGTTTCGGATGTCCACGGACTTGTTTCTTCACATTTGCAATGTTGTGAAGCAACATCATATGTCCTTCCAACAAAGGAGCAATTGCACCAGATTGCTTGGACATAGCACTGAGCAGAAGTTCACTGATGCATTGCGCATGCTGGCCTATGGTGTTCCGGCAGATTTTGTTGACGATAACTTGGCAATGGCAGAGAGCACCTCAATCTTCTTCGTTAAACAATTTGCGAAGAAGGTGGCGGAAGTGTTTTGTCCAGAGTATTTGAGAGCATCCAATGCTTAGGACACGGCGAGAATTTTGGATATGAACAAAGCCCGTGGGTTTTCGGGTATGCTTGGCTCCATTGATTGCATGCACTGAAAGTGGAAGAACTGCCCTGCAGCATGACATGGACAGTTCAAAGGATGCAATAAGGATGCCACCATCATTCTTTAGGCCATGGCCGATCAGGAGACATGGATTTGACATGCCTATTTTGGGATGCCTGGATCTTGAAATGATATCAATGTGCTGCACCGATCACCTTGCTACTTGTAGACTCCGTTGGTATTTCCCCGAAGAGGAGAGGATGATGCAGTATAGTAGAGATAAGTATTTCCATCAGTTAAGAACCAAGGTTATCAATCCAGTAGGAGAACCAAGCAAAATTCTGTTAAACGCACCTGCACACACAAGAGCAAACACTTGCACCCAACGCAAATAAGAGGGTTGTCAATCCTCTTAGCGGTTATTTGCAGGGATTAAATCTTATAGAGGTAAATAGATAAACTAAAATACTAATTAAAATAAAAGTAAATAAATTGCAGCAAGGTATTTTTAGGTTTTTTATATATGATAAAGTAGACCCGGGGGCCATAGTTTTCACTAGAGGCTTCTCTCTCGAACACATAGCATACGGTGGGTAGACAAATTACTGTTGGGCAATTGATAGAAAAGCAAATAATTATGACAGATTCATGGCAATGATCATGTATATAGGCATCACGTCCGAGACAAGTAGACCGACTCCTGCCTGCATCTACTACTATTACTCCACCCATCGACCGCTATCCAGCATGCATCTAGGGTATTAAGTATGATACAGAGTAACGCCTTAAGCAAGATGACATGATGCAGACAAAGTAAACTCAAGCAATATGATTAAACCCCTTCTTTTTATCCTTAATGGCAACAATACAAATACGTGTCATGTCCCCTTCTGTCACTGGGATTGAGCACCGCAAGATTGAACCCATCACAAAGCACCTCTTCCATTGCAAGACAAATCAATCTAGTAGGCCAAACCAAATCGATAGATCAGAGAGAAATACAAAGCTATAATAATCATGCATAAAAGAGTTTAGAGAAGACTCAAATATTTCTCATGAATAATCTGATCATAAACTCACAATTCATCGGATCCCAACAAAAACACCGCAAAAGAAGATTACATCGGATAGAACTCCAAGAACATCGAGGAGAACATGGTATTGAAGATCAAAGAGAGAGAAGAAGCCATCTAGCTACTAGCTATGGACCCGTAGGTCTGTGGTAAACTACTCACACATCATCGGAAGGGCAACAAGGTTGATGAAGAAGCCCTCCGTGATCGATTCCCCCTCCGGCAGAGTACCGGAAAAGGCCTCCAGATGGGATCGCGAAAGAACAGAGGCTTGCGGCGGCAGAAAGGTTTTCTCTTGTGTCTCTTTGGTATATTGGGGATATTTTAGAATTTATAGCGCTGGAATTAGGTCAGTAGGGGCAACGAGGGGCCCACAAGCCTGGGGAGGCTTGTCGCCTCCTCGTGGCTCTTCTGGTCTTCTCCCGAAGCTTCGTGGGTCTCTTCTGGTCCAGAAAAAATTAATCCAAATTTTTTTTCTCATTTGGACACTTTTTGATAATGATTTTCTGAAAAAGGCAAAAACAAGCAGAAAACAGTAGCTGGCACTGGGCACTGGGTTAATATGTTAGTCCCAAAAAAATGATATATAATGGCATATAATTGCATATAAAACATCCAAGATTGATACTATAATAGCATGGAACAATCAAAAATTATAGATACGTTGGAGACGTATCACACCTCTCTTTACAAAGTTAGTCAATGGGGAACTACCACCAGTGAACTTCCAAGCAAATGGTAGCACATACAAACTTTGGGTATTACCTTGTGGATGAGATATTTATCCGAAGTGGACTACTTTCGTCAAGCCACTATCAAACCCCCAAGTAAGAAAGAAATTTACTTTCATAATGCTGAAACGGGTACTAGAAAATATGTCAAGAGGGCTTTTGGAATTTTGCAATTCCAATTTGCTATTGTGCGAGGACCGGCTAGGTTTTGGGATCAATATATCCTTTGATACATCATCACATCCTGCGTGATCCTGCATCATATGATCATTGAGAACGAGCGTGGACAAGATTTGGACTACAGTGTCTATGACCTCATGGGACGATCCGCGCGGCCGAGTCGGAGGCAAGACCGACTCTGACGCTTTCTTGAGGTCAACCTTGACATTCGAGATACCGATACACACAAAGATCTTCCAAAAAGATCTCATGAAGGAGTGGTGGGCATGGCATGGGCGGCAACGGGCCTAATTTTATCTCTATATTTGTTGTATTTGTGTGATGAACTTTCTTGTACTGTGTGCTAAACTTTGTTGTTGAGCTTGATAAACAATTTATATTGTGGATTTGATGAACTATGTAATAATTTGTTAGTTTGTTTTGGATTCATTTGAGATGCGTTTGATAATTTGTATCTATGCAATATGTATGAATAGAGATGAAGAAATAGACATGCGGCTGCCCTATTTTAGGGCAGGTGTTGTAGACGCCACTTTGTCGTGCCCGAAAAATCCACTTTTGGTGCCCTAAATTTTACTCTAAAGGGTTGTTGGTGCCGTAAAATAGGGCATCTATTGGAGATACTCGGTTTTGCTATTTGGCAATTGCTTTTAAACTCAGGTTTTATGCAATTTGTGTGCAAATTGTACCTATCATATGGTTGTTTGTGTATTGTAAAATAGTGTAATATATGTGCAAGTTGTCTGCATTTTTTTGTCATTATTTGTTTTAGTTTTTTTCTTCCTTTTACTTCTTATTTTAGGTAATACCAAGGCCCTTGATTCATTTTTCTTTTAAAAATGTTTTTTGTTTATTAGTTTTGTATTTGTTCTTGTTTCCCCATCATGGATCTGTTTTTCTTTTTTGAGAGGGTAAAATTATTGGGATTTCTATTTCTGTGCCCCTCATCGCTTAGTCTTCCTCAGTTTTGCCCACGCTCTTTGGCAGTCCTCACTTTTCCCCTCCACCGCGTGGCCCACCCTCACAAAAGCCCAAACGGTGGTTTGCCGTCTGGTCAAAGTCTTTGACCGTTACCGGGCGTGGTTACTGACGCGTGGGACACCCAAGTCAGCGGCTGCCCGCTCGTCGAAGGTGGGCGCATATACTGACTTGTGGGACACCCCTGTCAGTGGCTGCGCGGTCATCGAAGGTGGGCGCATATACTGACTTGTGGGACACCTCTGTCAGCGGCTGCGGTCGTCGAAGGTGGGCGCATATACTGACTTGTGGGACACCACTGTCAGCGGCTACATGGTCGTCGAAGGTGGGCGCCTATACTGACTTGTGGGACACCTCTGTCAGCTGTTGCGTGGTCATCGATGGTGGGCGCGTATACTGGCTTGTGGGACACCTTTGTCAGCGGCTGCGCGGTTGTCGATGGTGGGCGTGTATACTGGCTTGTGGGACACCTTTGTCAGCGGCTGGGCGGTCGTTGGTGGTGGGCGTAGTTACTGGCGCGTGGGACACCAACGGCGGGTCCATCTGTCAGCTGGTCCGCGGTGGTTTGTGGGTAGAATGCCTAAAAAAAGGTGGCTTATTAAACCATTTCGTGTGGCGGATGCAGTTGAGTTAACCAAATTAGTTTACTCCTGAATATTGGTATATTCCATACATGTAGTTGAGTTTCAGTGAATTATTAGGAGAGGCCCAAATTTGCACAACAAGTGTGACGAATTTTTGAAAACAGAACAAAGAAATTGAAAAAAGGCTCAAAATCCATGATAACATGCCCAAACTTGGCACAACTAGTGGTGTTACCATTGTGGACAATGTTGCATAGGAATTTGCAATTATTTTGTAATAAAAAATAAATTTTCCATTTTCTGAGCCCTAGAAATGACTTTATTGTGAAGGAAGTGCCTCAAATAATTTTGAAATTTGTTCCATTTCATTTTTCATCAAAAACAGGCCACATTGGATGGCCACTAACCAAGTTTCAGCAATTTCAAAGTAATATTGCTATATTCCATACATTTAGTTGAGTTTCAGTCAATTATTAGAAAAGGCCCAAATTTGCACTACAAGTGTGACGTAGTTTGCTCCTGAAAATTTCAAAAAATCATTTTATGCTGCAATATTGGTGGTGGATGAACTTGGGACAAGGAAAGTAGGAATTCCAAACCATTTTGTATGAATGGTCAGCACTGCAAGTTTGACCCCAATTTGAAAAAAAACCAAAGAAATTGAAAAAAGGCTCAAAAATTCAAATGCATTTGCATTGAGCCATCTTATGTGCACTAGTTTGAGGGAAAAATATTAAACTTGCAATACAACAAGTTTGAAAAAAAAAACTTCACAAATTGGCCTATCTAGTATGGACTTGTGTGGATTTCAAGGCATATGCACATGGAAATGGCCACATACATGTTAAAATCCATGATAACATGCCCAAATTTGGCACAACTTAGTGGTGTTACCATTGTAGACAATGTTGCATAGGAATTTGCAATTATTTTGTAATAAAAAATAAATTTTCCATTTTCTGAGCCCTAGAAATGACTTTTTTTGTGAAGGAAGTGCCTCAGATAATTTTGAAATTTGTTCCATTTCATTTTTCATCAAAAGCAGGCCACATTGGATAGCCACTGACCAACTTTCAGCATTTTCAAAGTAATATTGCTATATTCCATACATTTAGTTGAGTTTCAGTGAATTATTAGAAAAGGCCCAAATTTGCACTACAAGTGTGACGTAGTTTGCTCCAGAAAATTTCAAAAAATCATTTTATGCTGCAATATTGGTGGTGGATGAACTTGGGACGAGGAAAGTAGGAATTCCAAACCATTTTGTATGAATGGTCAGCACTGCAAGTTTGACCCCAATTTGAAAAAAAACAAAGAAATTGAAAAAAGGCTCAAAAATTCAAATGCATTTGCATTGAGCCATCTTATGTGCACTAGTTTGAGGGAAAAATATTAAACTTGCAATACAAAAAGTTTGAAAAAAAAACCTTCACAAATTGGCCTATCTAGTATGGACTTGTGTGGATTTCAAGGCATATGCACATGGAAATGGTCACATACATGTTAAAATCCATGATAACATGCCCAAATTTGGCACAACTTAGTGGTGTTACCATTGTAGACAATGTTGCATAGGAATTTGCAATTATTTTGTAATAAAAAATAAATTTTCCATTTTCTGAGCCCTAGAAATGACTTTTTTTGTGAAGGAAGTGCCTCAAATAATTTTGAAATTTGTTCCATTTCATTTTTCATCAAAAGCAGGCCACATTGGATGGCCACTGACCAAGTTTCAACATTTTCAAAGTAATATTGCTATATTCCATACATTTAGTTGAGTTTCAGTGAATTTTTAGAAAAGGCCCAATTTTGCACTACAAGGGTGACGTAGTTTGGTCCTGAAAATTTCAAAAAATCACTTTATGGTGCAATATTGGTGGTGGATGAACTTGGGATGAGGAAAGTAGGAATTCCAAACCATTTTGTATGAATGGTCAACACTGCAAGTTTGACCCCAATTTGAAAAAAACCAAAGAAAACGAAAAAAGGCTCAAAAATTCAAATGCCTTTGCATTGAGCCATCTTATGTGCACTAGTTTGAGGGGAAAATATTAAACTTGCAATACAACAAGTTTGAAAAAAAAACCTTCACAAAATGGCCTATCTAGTATGGACTTGTGTGGATTTCAAGGCATATGCACACGGAAAATGGCCACATACATGTCAAAATCCATGATAACATGCCCAAATTTGGCACAACTAGTGGTGTTACCATTGTGGACAATGTTGCATAGGAATTTGCAATTATTTTGTAATAAAAAATAAATTTTCCATTTTTTGAGCCCTAGAAATGATTTTTTTTGTGAAGGAAGTGCCTCAAATAATTTTGAAATTTGTTCCATTTCATTTTTCATCAAAAGCAGGCCACATTGGATGGCCACTTACGAAGTTTCAGCATTTTCAGAGTAATATTGCTATATTCCATACATTTAGTTGAGTTTCAGTGAATTATCAGAAAAGGCCCAAATTTGCACTACAAGTGTGACGTAGTTTGCTCCTGAAAATTTCAAAAAATCATTTTATGCTGCAATATTGGTGGTGGATGAACTTGGGACAAGGAAAGTAGGAATTCCAAACCATTTTGTATGAATGGTCAACACTGCAAGTTTGACCACAATTTGAAAAAAACCAAAGAAAATGAAAAAAGGCTCAAAAATTCAAATGCCTTTGCATTGAGCCATCTTATGTGCACTAGTTTGAGGGAAAAATATTAAACTTGCAATACAACAAGTTTGAAAAAAAATCCTTCACAAAATGGCCTACCTAGTATGGACTTGTGTGGATTTCAAGGCATATGCACATGGAAATGGCCACATACATGTCAAAATCCATGATAACATGCCCAAATTTGGCACAACTAGTGGTGTTGCCATTGTGGACAATGTTGCATAGGAATTTGCAATTATTTTGTAATAAAAAATAAATTTTCCATTTTCTGAGCCCTAGAAATGACTTTTTTTGTGAAGGAAGTGCCTCGAATAATTTTGAAATTTGTTCCATTTCATTTTTCATCAAAAGCAGGCCACATTGGATGGGCACTGACCAAGTTTCTGCTTTTTCAGAGTAATATTGCTATATTCCATACATTTAGTTGAGTTTCAGTGAATTATCAGAAAAGGCCCAAATTTGCACTACAAGTGTGACGTAGTTTGGTCCTAAAAATTTCAAAAAATCATTTTATGCTCCAATATTGGTGGTGGATAAACTTGGGACAAGGAAAGTAGGAATTCCAAACCATTTTGTATGAATGGTCAACACTACAAGTTTGACCCCAATTTGAAAAAAACCAAAGAAAATAAAAAAAAGGCTCAAAAATTCAAATGCCTTTGCATTGAGCCATCTTATGTGTACTAGTTTGAGGGAAAAATATTAAACTTGCAATACAACAAGTTTGAAAAAAAACCTTCACAAATTTGGCACTGTTTGATTGAAAACACCCAATTATTTTAGCATCTTAATGAAATTTGGCTCGCCACTTGTCACACACAAGCAAACAAGGCACAAATTGGACATTCAAACATGCATAGCTATTGACATTCAAATTGGACATTCAAACAACACAAATTTCATTTAAAGTTTATCACTTGTACAGACATGAACCCTAAACAAAGCTATTGATCGTCGTCGTCCACGTCGGAGCCGCTGCCGAAGAAGTCCTCATCATCCTCCTTCTTCTCGTCCTCGCCGTCCTCCTCCTTCTTCTCGTCCTCGTCACTGACGAGGTCGATGGTGACGTCCGCCACCAAGGCGACGACCACCTGTCGCAGCCCCGGCGAGTCCACCGCGTCATCGGGGTGGCGCTGCGGCCCCTTTGTCAATTCGTGCAGCGCCTGGAGGAGACCCGGCATGTCTGCAGGGTCGCCAGGCTCGCTGGCCACCGCCCTGTACTCCGCCAGCAGCGGCGGCTCCGGCTCTGGCTTGGGCTAGAGCAGGGGGCCGCCATAGCCCGTCCCAGGCTCAGGCTTGGGCACGAGTAGAGGGCCGCGCGAGCTCATCCCGGGCTCGGGCTTGGGCACGAGCAGAGGGCCGCGCGAGCTCATCCCCGACTCTGGCTTGGGCACGAGTAGGGGGGGCACGAGCTTGTCCTCGACTCGGGATTTGGGATGCGCAGGAACGGCTCGGTGGAGCTCGTCCCCGGCGTCGCTGGCACCGGCTTAGGAACGCGGAGGCCCCGGCTGCTGCTGGCACCAGCGCCTCCTCTCTCAGATGTGGGCGTGGCCCATGTCATGGATCGAGCGGTGGCCCGCGGTAGCAAAACCCGGTCGCCCTCGTCCAGGCCGAGCTGGACGCGGCACGTGGCCATGACATCAGGGAAGGTACGTGATACGTCTCCAACGTATCTATAATTTTTTATTGTTCCATGCTACTATAGTATCAATCTTGGATGTTTTTATATGCAATTATATGCAATATTATATCATTTTTTGGGACTAACCTATTAACCTAGTGCCCAGTGCCAGTTGCTGTTTTCTGGTTGTTTTTGGCTTTTCAGAGAATCAATACCAAACGAAGTCCAAATGCCACGAAACTTTTTGGAGATTTTTTTTCTGGACAAAAGAGACCCTGAAGACTTGGAGAGGAGGCCAGAAGGTTCGCGAAGCCTCCACAAGGTAACAGAGCGCGGCCCAGGGGGGCGCGTCCTGATGCCTTGTGGGGCCTACATGGCTCCGTTAGACCTAATTCCACTCCTATAAATTCACAAATATTCGAAAACCATCAGAGAGCCAGAAGAGAAAACCTTTCCACCGCCGCAAGCCTCTGTTCTTCCGCGATCCCATCTGGAGGCCTTTTCCGGTACTCTGCCGGAGGGAGAATCGATCACGGAGGGATTCTACATCAACCTTGCTGCCCTTCCGATGATGTGTGAGTAGTTTACCACAGACCTACGGGTCCATAGCTAGTAGCTAGATGGCTTCTTCTCTCTCTTTGATCTTCAATACCATGTTCTCCTCGATGTTCTTGGAGTTCTATCCGATGTAATCTTCTTTTGCGGTGTGTTTGTTGGGATCCGATGAATTGTGTGTTTATGATCAGATTATTCATGAGAAATATTTGAGTCTTCTCAGAACTCTTTTATGCATGATTAAATATAGATTTGTATTTATCTCCGATCTATCGATTTGGTTTGGCCTACTAGATTGATTTATCTTGCAATGGGAGAGGTGCTTTGTGATGGGTTCAATCTTGCGGTGCTCAATCCCAGTGACAGAAGGGGACATGACATGTATTTGTATTGTTGCCATTAAGGATAAAAAGATGGGGTTTATTCATATTGCTTGAATTTGCTTCTCTACATCATGTCATCTTGCTTAAGGTGTTACTCTATTTTTATTAACTTAATACTCTAGATGCATGCTGGATAGCGGTCGATGAGTGAAGTAATAGTAGTAGATGCAGGCAGGAGTCGGTCTACTTGTCTCGGACGTGATGCCTATATACATGATCATTGCCATGAATCCGTCATAATTATTTGCTTTTCTATCAATTGCCCAACAGTAATTTGTTTACCCATCGTATGTTTCTGTGCTCGAGAGAGAAGCCTCTAGTGAAAACAATGGCCCCCGGGTATCATATTAAAAACCTAAAAATACCTTGCTGCAATTTATTTACTTTTATTTCAATTAGTTAGTTTATCTATTTACCTCGATAAGATTTAATCCTTGCAAATAACCGCTAAGAGGATTGACAACCCTCTTATTTGCGTTGGGTGCAAGTGTTTGCTCTTGTGTGTGCAGGTGCGCTTAACGGAATTTTGCTTGGTTCTCCTACTGGATTGATAACCTTGGTTCTTAACTAAGGGAAATACCTATCTCTACTGTACTGCATCATCATCTCCTCTTCGGGGAAATACCAACACAGACTACAAGTAACAGGAAGAATTTCTGGCGCCGTTGCCGGGGAGACATCATCAAAATCTATCAAGTACCTTCGCACAAACTATCATCCACTTGCATTTATTTTATTTGCATTTGCCTCTCGTTTTCATCCCCTCACTTCTAAAACAATTTTACAAAAACACAAAAAATATTTTGTGTGCTTTCTTTGCTTGTGTTGCCATGTGCCTTCTATTTTCTTGCATCTTCGCTTGCTAAAAATCTATTGATATGGATCCTCATCCACTTGCTAATCTTTTCAAAAGATCCAATTATAATGAACCAATTGCTAGTGAGTTGAGTGCACTTGATTTTCTCTATGAAGTTTTGCTTGAAAATCATGAATCTGAAAATTGTGATGAAGTGTTAGAAGAAGAAATTTATAAAGTGATTCATGATAGCTCCTTGATTGAAAAGCATGATTGCAATGATGTTATTATAAATTCTATTAATGTCAATTGTGTTAATAATATGCAAAATTACAAGCTTGGGGATGATGATTTTGTTATATCCACTAATTATTGCAATGATCATGATTGGGGTGATAATGCTTCTTATGATCTTGAAAATTTATTTAAGCCTCATGATGATTATGATATTGATAATAATGATTGCAATACTATTGAAAGTGGGTTTGGAAGAGTGTCAACTTTAGGTAAAAAGAATCCCACATATTCGGAGAGTGTTCAATCTTATGCAATTTTTTATAAAAGTGGGTTTGGAGAGGTCATGACTTTAGTTGATGTTAATCCCACTATCTTGAAATATTATAAAACTTTTATGCATAGGGATCATGAAGAGAATATTTTATATGATAGCTATATTGTTGAATTTGATTATGATCCTACATGCAATTATTATGAGAGAGGAAAATATGGTTATCGAAGTCTTCATGTTATTAAATTACCTCTCTTTGTGTTGAAATTTTTAATGCTTCATTCTTCTCATTTGCATATGCTAGATATTGCTTTTCTTGATAATTTGTTTTCCTATAAAATGCCTATGCATAGGAAGTATGTTAGATTTAAATGTGTTTGTCACATGTTTTATGATGCTCTCTTTGCATTTCAATTCTTGTCTTTTATGAGAGCATCATTATTATCCCAAGCCTATCTTAATGGCTATAAAGAAAGAGCTTGTTGGGAGGCAACCCAATGAATAAAATATTTTTTTGCTTTTACCTTCTGTTTTTGATTGTTTGCATGATTATAGCCTCTGTTATGATTGTATTTTTATGTTTTAATTAGTGTTTGTGCCAAGTAATGCCTTTGGGATGATTTGGAAGATAGTATGATTGATGTTGTTTGAAAACAGAAACTTTTGCGTCCAATGCTGGAATTTCTAATTTTCACTGGAACGTCAGAACCTTCTTAATTTTTTACACAACATTGATATATGAATTTCCCATGTTGTCCTAATTTTTTAGAATTTTTGGATTACAGAAGTATGACCATAATTCAGATATTTACAGACTGTTCTATTTTAGACAGATTCTGTTTTTGTTGCATAGTTCGCTTATTTTGATGAATCTATGGATCGTATCGGGGGGTATGAGTCATGGAGAAGTTGGAGTACAGTATCATTATGCCAATATTAAATATGAATCAATTTACAACAGTACCTAGAGTTAAAGATTTATTTGTCATACTAACGGATCTCACAAGTTTTCTGTTGAGTTTTGTGTGCTGAAGTTTTCAAGTTTTGGGTGAGACTACGATGGATAAAGGAATAAGGAGCGGCAAGAGCCTAACTTGGGGATGCCCAAGGTACCCCAAGGTAATATTCAAGGAAGACTCAAGCGTCTAAGCTTGGGGATGCCCCGGAAGGCATCCCCTCTTTCGTCTACAATCTATCGGTAACTCAGTTGGAGCTATATTTTTATTCATCACATGATATGTGTTTTACTTGGAGCGTCTTGTGATATAGTTTGTTTGCTTTTGTTTGCTTTTTAGTTTGTCACAATCATCTTTGCTGAACATACCTTTTTGAGAGGGACACACATTATTAGTGATTTGTTAGAATACTCTATGTGCTTCACTTATATCTTTTGAGCTAGGCAGATGCTCTAGTACTTCACTTATATCTTTTAGAGCACGGCGGTGGTTATATTTTAAAGAAATAGTTGCATTCTCTTGCTTCACTTATATCTTTTTGAGAGTCTCATGATAGCAATGGTAATATGCATGGGTTATGAATTTGGTCCTGATATGATAGGTATTCAAGAGGGATATAATAAAAATATTCATGTAGATCACTGAATATGATAAATTTGATTCCTCGCAATAGTTTTGCGATATTAAGATGGTAATATGGGGGGGTACTAGTAGATGATTGTGTTTTAGTAAGAATACTTGTGTTAAGGTTTGTGATTCCCGAAGCATGCACGTATGATCTGTCGTTATGCTAAGAAGTTGGAGCATGATTTATTATTGATTGTCTACCTTATGAGTGGCGGTCGGGGACGAGCGATGGACCTTGTCCTACCAATCTATCCCTCTAGGGGCATGCGTAGTAGTACTTTGCTTCGAGGGCTAATAAACTTTCGCAATAAGTATGTGAGTTCTTTATGACTAATGTGAGTCCATGGATTATACGCACTCTCACCCTTCCGCAATTTGCTAGCCTCTTCGGTACCGTGCATTGCCCTTTCTCACATCGAGAGTTGGTGCAAACTTCGCCGGTGCATCCAAACCCCGTGATATGATACGCTCTATCACACACAAGCCTCCTTATATTTTCCTCAAAACAGCCACCATACCTACCTATCATGGCATTTCCATAGCCATTCCGAGATATATTGCCATGCAACTTCAACCGTTCCATTTTTATGACATACATCATCATTGTCATATTGCTTTGCATGATCATATAGCTGACATAGTATTTGTGGCTCAGCCACCATTCATCATTTTTATACATGTTACGCTAGCATCATTGCACATCCTGGTACACTGCCAGAGGCATTCATATAGAGTCGTATTTTTGTTCTAGTATCGAGTTGCAATGTTGAGTTGTAAGTAAATAGAAGTGTGATGATCATCATTATTAGAGCATTGTCTCAGTGAGGAAAGAATGGTGGAGACTAATGAGTCCTCGAAAAAGTGGGGATGAGGTCCATGAGACCGTTCTAAATAAAAAAAGGCAAAAAAGAGCCATGAAAAAAAATGAGAGAAAAAGAGAGAAGGGGCAATGTTACTATCCTTTTTCCACACTTGTGCTTCAGAGTAGCACCATGTTTTTCATATAGAGAGTCTCCTATTTTGTCACTTTCATATACTAGTGGGAATTTTTCATTATAGAACTTGGCTTGTATATTCCGATGACGGGCTTCCTCAAATGCCCGAGGTCTTCATGAGCAAGCAAGTTGGATGCACACGCACTTAATTTTCATGTTGAGCTTTCATACACTTATAGCTCTTAGTGCATCCGTTGCATGGCAATCCCTACTCCTTGCATTGACATCAATTGATGGGCATCTCCATAGCCCGTTGATTAGCCTCGTCGATGTGAGACTATCTTCTTATTTTTTTACTTCTCTTATTTACCACTACCACCACACTCTATTCCACCCATAGTGCTATATCCATGGCTTGCACTCATGTATTGAGTGGGAGTTGAAAAAGCTGAAGCACGTTAAAAAGTATGAACCAATTGCTCGGCTTGTCATTGGGGTAGTGCATGATAAATACTTTGTGTGAAGAAGATGGAGCATGACAGGATTATATGATTTTGTAGGGATAACTTTCTTTAGCATCATTATTTTGAAAGGCATGATTGTTTGTTAGTATGCCTGAGTATTGATGTCTTTATATCAAATTATAGACTATTGCTTTGAATCATTTGGATCTTATTATTCATACCGTAAGAGAAAGATTACATGATGAAACATGATAGGTAGCATTCCACATAAAAAAATCTGTTTTTATCATTTACCTACTCGAGAACGAGCAGGAATTAAGCTTGGGGATGCTTGATACGTCCCCAACGTATCTATAATTTTTTATTGTTCCATGTTATTATAGTATCAATCTTGGATGTTTTTATATGCAATTATATGCAATATTTTATCATTTTTTGGGACTAACCTATTAACCTAGTGCCCAGTGCCAGTTGCTGTTTTCTGCTTGTTTTTGGCTTTTCAGAGAATCAGTACGAAACGAAGTCCAAATGCCACGAAACTTTTTGGAGATTTTTTTTGGACAAAAGAGACCCTGGAGACTTGGAGAGGAGGCCAGAAGGTTCGCGAAGCCTCCACAAGGCAACAGGGGTGGGGCGCGCCCTGATGCCTTGTGGGGCCCACATGGCTCCGTTTGACCTAACTCCACTCCTATAAATTCACAAATATTCGGAAACCATCAGAGAGCCAGAAGAAAAAACCTTTCCGCCGCCGCAAGCCTCTGTTCTTCCGCGATCCCATCTGGAGGCCTTTTCTGGTACTCTGCCGGAGGAGGAATCGATCACGGAGGGCTTCTACATCAACCTTGCTGCCCTTCCGATGATGTGTGAGTAGTTTACCACAGACCTACGGGTCCATAGCTAGTAGCTAGATGGCTTCTTCTCTCTCTTTGATCTTCAATACCATGTTCTCCTCGATGTTCTTGGAGTTCTATCGGATGTGATCTTCTTTTGCGGTGTGTTTGTTGGGATCCGATGAATTGTGAGTTTATGATCAGATTATTCATGAGAAATATTTGAGTCTTCTCTAAACTCTTTTATGCATGATTAAATATAGATTTGTATTTCTCTCCGATCTATCGATTTGGTTTGGCCTACTAGATTGATTTATCTTGCAATGGGAGAGGTGCTTTGTGATGTAGGAGATATGCCCTAAAGGCAATAATAAATGTTATTCTTCATCTCCATGTTTGTAATTATGTTTATATTCCATGCTATAACTGGTATGGTTATCGAGTCTGCAATAACCACGAGGCTCGAAGGAAGACTCATATGCACGTGTGGAATAATAAACGGTAAAATGCATTCCTAGTCTGGCCTCTAAGACTAGCTCAAGTGTTGCATGATGGTTCTATTTTCCTGATCATGGGCATGACTATGCTGGCAACTTTGAGGGCACAATGTTAGGAGAACACTTGTGTTGAATCGACCCGAATTGATGTTATGCTATGAGATACATTCGTCACAAGTTAATGGTTAATAACACAGAGAAAGTTAACGTTTGCATAATTCCTTAGACCATGAGAGTATCGAGTTCCTTTATGCTTGATTCATGAACTTTGGGGTTTGTTAAACGTCATCCGTAACTGGGTGGCTATTACGGCGGATTACGGGTTCATGGGAAAGTATGACAAGGGACTTGATAATTCAAGATTGGGATTTGCTCCTCTGACAATGGAGAGATATCTCTGGGCCCTCTCGGTGTTACAGTATCCACCATCGTCTGGCCAGACACAGTGTGATTTGATCACAGGGATGCCGGAACACGGAAACGAGAAAAGAGAACAAAACCGGTAACGAGGTAACTGGCATTGTGGACAAGTGTTGATCCACGGGGATGCCGATGATTCTCACCTCGGGTATTTGTAACATATCGCGAAGCAACAGGAATAGCACAAGGCAACTGGAGGTTCACTCGAATATTCATTCGTGTGGGTACAAGGGTCAATATGGGTGTCCACGGCTCCGATGTTGACCATTGATCGGAAAGTGTTCCGGGTCATGTCTATACTTCACCGAACCTATAGGGTCACACGCTTAAGGGTCATCTATCTGCTGAATTCTAGACAGGGAGTCTGAGAGAAAGTCACCGAAAAAGTTTCGGAGACAACGGAAAAGTTCCGGAGAGAGAACACCGGAATAGTTTTGGTAAAACTGAAAAGTTGTTTCAGGGTATACCATTAAGCCAAATTGGTTTCGGCACACGCCTGGAAATTCTTGGAGGGTGCCAGAATTGTTCTGGGAACTTCTGGGATTTTTCGGAGAAAAAACCCGGAAATGTTCCGGAGCTGCCGGAACCGCTTTGTTTGCTTTTCGCAGATGAAAATCACTAATCTTCCGGAGCTGCCGGAACCCTCTTATTTGCGTTGGGTGCAAGTGTTTGCTCTTGTGTGTGCAGGTGCGCTTAACGGAATTTTGCTTGGTTCTCCTACTGGATTGATAACCTTGGTTCTTAACTGAGGGAAATACTTATCTCTACTGTACTGCATCATCATCTCCTCTTCGGGGAAATACCAACACAGACTACAAGTAGCAGTACGCCCTTCCCAGAAGGTGTACCTCTCGTCGATGTTGTGAGGCGACGACGGTGGGTGGCGGCCGTCGTAGAACTAGATACGGGCGGCGTTCTCCGCCGCCAAGATCTCCGACCACCGCGGGCTGCTGGTCGTGTAGCGCTGCTTCGACCGCTCCTCCGGCGGCAGGCTATGCTGAAATTCACGTATTGCACGCGACATGGCCGGCGTGCCGACGGTGGGGACAGGCTCCACCGGGAGCCCCCCGGCGCTCAGGTGCCATCTGGCCGGCAGGCGCGTGTCCGTTGGCACCATGATGCCGCAGCGGGCGAGGAGCGACGCCTCCTCGACCCGTAGGGCGCGCGGCAGGCTGGGAATGACATAGGCGCGACGTCGCTCCCGGCGGCTGCTTCCCGTCCCACCATCGTGGCTGGCCATGGTTGCGGCTACGGAGGGGGAGGCGGCTAGGGTTTGGTGGAGGTGGCTAGGGTTTGGTGGAGGCGCAGGGCGGAGGAGGTTGTGGGGCGGCGACGGGAGGGGAGGGGATTGGGACAGGAGTAGGTGCACGACGGTGCGCCCCACGCGGCTATAAAATGCATTAATAGACGCCTGCCGGGCACGCCGGCGACGCGACTCCTCGCATGGGAAATCGGGCGGTGCGTACTCCCCGTGTGTGAAAGCGCCGATGTGACCGCGATGTAACTACTCATGCATGCATACCGCCGATTGTGAGAACGCCACCTTGCACGGTGTGCCCCACGTGTCAGTAACAGCGCCGGCTAACAGTCAACTCCCTTGACCAACGGCAAACCCCCGTTTGGGCATTGGTGAGGGTGGATGGCGCGGTGGGGGGGGGGGGGGGGGTGAGCAAAATAAGCGTGCTTGGGCAAAACTGAGGAGGACTAAGGAATGAGGGGCACAGAAATAGAAATCCCAAAATTATTACACGAATTCTACCTATTATAGTAACATTTTTGTTTAATTTCTTTTTTCACTCTTGTCTTTTTCTACCATATTGCTAGCCACGGTGGTCTCATCGGTTGGACCGTGCCATTAGAGCATCTCCAACGGCAGACCAAAAGGTTGGATACCTAATAACAATTTTAGGTAGCCAAAAATTTGTCTGCTTTTACAACAGGCTTAAAACTGGATATCCATATTTTCAGAACCACATGCAACATGATAATCCAACATCAGGGATGGAGGAAACAGACGACAGGGAAGTTCGAGGACGGCGGCGCGATGCTTGGGGATGGTAGCAGGAGTTGGTGGACGACGGCGAGAGCTCAGCGACAGCGGAGCGATGCTCGGGGACAGCGGCGGGGAACTTGGGGCAGGCGGTGAGGGTGGATCCGACGGTGTGGAGCGCGGTGTGATGATCGGATTTAGGCAGGATCGGGTGGCGGCTACGCGAGCTCGACAATGGTCATGGGGTCGCGGAGGCGGCCTCCGAGCAGTGGGGTAGCAGCGGGGCTCATGGCGGCCGCAGCTAGCGGTCGGAATAGGCCGACGCAGAGGCGGGTGAGGCGGCGTGGCGGCGATGAAAGTTCATGAAGCGACGGTTAGTCTTGGCGCCACCGTTTGGGGGTTTTTGGGTTTTTTTTGCCCAAAACCCCCAAAAAAATTGTATAGCAACAAGAGTAAACAACAAGCATTGGAAGTAAATTCGAAGACCGATTTAAAAAGTGACTGATACCTCCCAAAATTTCAGGCAACTGGTGCATAGATACTTCCGTTAAGATTTGGGTGCGCGGCACCTGAACTATCAACTATCACGTCGCAGATTAGCGGCGCGAAAGTTTAGCGCATCACACTTGTGGTTGCCTGCCAAAGAGAAGAGAAGAGAAGAGAAGATGGTCTACTATATATTCCAACGATATCATGTTCCCCTAAAGAACCCCCTTTTCACTGAAAAGAAGTATATGTTCCTACGGCGGTAAGTAAGGTGTGACGTGTCAGTGTATGGTACCACACCGTACACGGCTAGTGAGAGTGGTGCCCTCGCTGCGATCGGTCTCGATCACGGCACCATCGTCAATGGGACAAGATCGGCACCATCGTCAACCGGTACAAAGCATTGGGCAGGGTGCATGCATGCACACGCTTTAGCATGTGATCCCTGCTTTCGGCCCCGACACCGGCCGTCGTATTTCCCCGGCCCCGACCCCGACCCCAAGCGCAGCACGCCGCCAGTGCATACGGAATAAAAACAAGGTACTAGCACTACGCACGTTTCTCGGTTACAGTCATAGTCTCGATCGTGATTTGGATGGATGATCGTGGGGATGGAATATAACAACAGTTGATGGACACTACGTACTACAGAAGCAGGTCGGCTTAACGTCGCCCATCGGTCTCAGATAGGTCGGAGAGAACCAAAACGTGGACTCTTCACATCTATGGGTGCCGTTGCATGACGACCTATCATAGATGTGAATAGTCCACGTATGGGTGACCCTCTAGTGTAGAGCAGGTTTCACGATGTCTCTTCTCTACCTCCCTAACTTCCATGCTGAAATCACCAATATATAATCGGAAGCGCCCTCTTCCACTTATGCAAAAGATCGTGATTTTGGCATGAAAGTTAGGGAGAATAGAGCAGAGACAACGTGATTATGTGTAAACGTTCAAGCTTTTTTTTTCAAAAAAAATGTTTTTCAAAGAAAGGAAAAAAAAATGTTTGCTAAAACGAACTACAAGCTGACAGTGAATAGAAAGATCCCGCCACTACTGATGAAACCGAGCACTTTGCCGAGTAGTTAGGTTTTGTTAGGACAAGCTTTTGCCCAATAGTTAAACTATTACCAGGTATCATTTGTGTCACAAAATCATAACCACAAAAAATGCACTATGAAAGATAAATCTAGTCATATCAACTTCATGTCAAATAAAGTTTGTATGCGTACCCCTTGGCGGCTATGCTCCAGCGACTGGAAGGCGGCTAGGGTTGCTCGCTTCCTGCCGGCCGCCGCAGGTCTACCCCGTCTGTTGTGGCCTTAAGCCACGGAGGTGTTGTGGATCTCGGTCCTTGCCGGCGGGAGCGCTTCAGCTCCGTTTTTAGGTGTTTTTTTTTTGTGTCTATTTAGGGTTTGTGTCCTCCTTATAAAGGCGAGGCGATGATGGCTCCCTGAAGATAAAATAATATTCTCCCCCTAGCCCCCGTCACGATGGTGCGTCTAGCCTCATCGGAGGGTCTATGTGGAGGTGTGACTCCGGCGGATCTTGTGGGATTCGGTCCGCGTTTGTCTTCGATGGATCCGCTTGGATCCAGTCTTCGTTCGTCTGCATCTCTATGTCTGCAGGTTGGATTCTTCCGCTACGCTTCTCTTCATCGACGGCGGTTGCTGTTCTGGTGCGCTGGTCCTATTGTGCCTTAGCACGACGACTTTTCAACTGTCCACTGCAACAAGGTCTGCCCGACTCCGGTGAGGGAGTGACGATGACGGCGGCGCGCCTTCGGCTCGCTCCAATAATTGTAGTCGTCGCTAGGTGGTCTACGAATCTGGATGTAAATTTTACTTCTAGTGTCCTCTGTTCTATTACCGTTGATCAATAGATCGAACGTTTTCTCAAAAAAAAAGTTCATATTGATAGAGTAACTTTTGGTCAACGCTTGTCTTAACGAAACCGAATACGCTTGGTATTTTAAAAAAGAGGACACTAAATACTAGCCAGTAGAATCCATCAAGAGAAACGTCAACCATCGCTAGGCGCGTCTCTGTTTTCCTCTCGTCCTTGGCGGCTGGAACCCTAGCCGCCGCCAAGAGAGGCCAATCTTCCAGCACCATCCTCCGGCGGCTCCCCTCCGCCGGCGACCTCGGTCGTCGGTGGTGAGGGGGGTCGCCGGATCCACGCGCGTGGATCGTTTTTACTCCCTTCTAGTCTAGGTTTTTAGATCGTTCATCGTCTTGGCTTCGGCGGTGACAATGATGACGTTGAATAAAAATTCTTCGGATCCTTCCCTGACAAGGCCATCGGTCCTATGGTTGGGGATGGATTTGGAAACCAGTCTGTTCAAGCAAGGATGGCATGACGGTGGCGGCATCCTCGTGGTGGACCTGTGTCCTCGGGCTCCGCCGTTGCGACGGCGTTTGCTCCAGCGTTGGCGCGGAGCTTGGGAGGTACTCCAAGAGCGGATGCAGATTGTTGTCTGCATCGACGACATCTGGAAGACGGAACGTGTGCTGGGTTCATGGTCCGTGGATGACAGGTATGGTTTCCTCCTTCGGCGTCTTGGTCGTGGTGGGGTGCCAGATCTGGAGTTCGATGGCGTGTCCGGGGTGTTGCCCCGGTCTGATTCGTTCAACGGCAAGGGCTTCACTTTTGGTGAGCCACCTTGAAGATCCGCAAAGCTGCATATTAGCGATGGAGCCGCGTCGAGCTCGGGTCAGGAGGTGATCCGTCATTCTTTTCTTCGGTGGTTGTTGTGGTGGTGCCGGAGGCAGGTGACGGGCGTTGGTGTCAAGCTCAAAGATGTTCTGCTATCTTTTCAGTTTTATCATGTCGGTCCTTACATGACTTGTACTTTGTTTTTTATGATATGAACGAGACACGTATTACCATGAAAAAAAATACTAGCCAGTAGCCACACAACCAAACTTTCGGCACTCGGGGGTAAAATCCCAAGCACATATGTTCAACCACATACACGACGGGGGATTACCATTTTCAAACAATGGGCCGCCCTCATGGACTTTTATTAAATAAACCGCCTCAACAGTTCTTACAACAAATCAAAATAGTGCATCTAAACAAACAAACAAAAAGACACTGTGAACTGAGCGTAACCCAGATGGTTATATTCCTTATGGTGGAATCAGCCTACCATGATTCAAGTCCTAGACTTGGCACTGATGCTCGCATTTTTCTGAATTTATTTCTAACGCCTTCGTCAATCTCAAGATGATGTGCCGGCCTAATCTCTCAGAGGTGCTCATAAGAGTAGGGTGTGTGTACGTGCGTTCATAGAGGTGGGTGTATGTGTGTATGTGTGAGCGTTTGCGTCTGTACTATGTTAAAAAAGACGCTGGAATTATGACTCAGGCACTCAACAGCTGATCTATGGCTAAGGGTAATATATTATATAATTTTGCATTACAATATTAGCACAATGGAGAGAATGAATCATACTAATATTATTCTAATTGGACATAGGGAAATGTAATTTGCACAATTTCATGGCTTGAAACAAGTTTCTTGAAAATCACTAGGCTCCCCGCTTGCTCTTCGTAATGTTGCTGCCACTCGCCGGAGTCGCAGCTTGATTGCCACGCAATATCTCTCCGTGTTTTCGCTCTCCCTCGCCGGCTGTCAATGTTATGTTAGTTCGTGTCCAATCTAGGGAACGCGGCGCAAGCCACAGGCAGTCGTCTTGCGCTTGTGGTTTGCAGTAGACGAATGTCCAGCGATCACTTTTAGCCTCCTCCGCTCTGTCTACAGGGAGCTCCTATATGATGCATTTTGCGTCAAATTGCCCCTCAACCCTACATGCGCGAGTGAATCGGCCCATTAAGCGACATTCACAATACTGTTGCATTTTTTTCTGTACGGGCTTTAGCGACACGGCAACACTGTAGCACGCAGTTTTCTTTGGTTGCTTTTTCTGAAATGTATTTTTGACAGAAAATTATCCTGAAAATTGTGAACAGTCTTTGAAAATATGAATATTTTTAAAAATTCTGAACCTTTTTTGGACACGTGAACATGTTTTGACAACACTAAAAAAAACTAAAACATTTTATGAAAACACGAACAGTTTATAAAATTCCAAACTTTTTTTGAAAACATTTTTTTTAAATTCCCAAACATATTTTTAAAAACGGGAACATAATTTGGAAAATACGAAAAAAAATTAAACATTAATTATTTTGTGATTGCAATTTTATTATTTAAATTTCCGAGCATATTTTCGAAAAATAAGAAACAAAGAAAAATAAAAATAGAAAACCGGAACGGAACCTTCTAGAACTTCTCAAAACCAATAAAAATCGAGTTCACATAACTGCTAAATGGGCGGCCCATCATTCGACCTGCTGTGCGAACGCAGAATGTGTCAAATAGAGAAACGGTCGGCCTGCTGTTGCCCAAGCAACAAACAAAATGGGCCTGTTGCTGGCTGCTGACGGGTGTGGGAAAACCTATCGAGCGCGTGGGTCGCTGGATAGGGAAACCCCTATGTGACGCTCTCTCCGTCAAAGTGTCGGGGCGCACGCACACGCGAAACCCCTGAACGCGAGAAATGTGCCGGCTCACTTTACCACAGTGTGCCAACCGGTTTTACAAACCTTCTATCGGTTTTTTGTTTTTTCTACTGGTTTTTTTCTGTTGCTATTTTCTTTTTCGTTTCTTTTTCTATTTTTTCTATTTTTAGTTTATTTTTTATTATCAATTTTAGTTTTATTTTTCAAATAAAGTTTGGAAAATTCAAAAAATGTTCTTGTTCTCAAATTTTGTTCATAAACTAAAAAAATTCATTGTTTTAAAATTGTTCAGGAATTTTCAAAAATGGTTCATGTTTTTAAAAAATTGTCCAGAATGTGAAAAATGTTTCTGTTTTGAAATTTTCTCACAAACTCAAAAATTGTATGGGAATTTGAAAAAATGTTCAAGCTTTTCAATAATTGTTCCCATTATTAAATTTTGTTCACAAATTAAAAAGTATTAATTTTAAAGAAATGTTTGAGAATTTCAAAGAATGTTCGGAACTTCAAAAAATGCTCGTGTGTCTCAAAAATTATTCCTTTTTTATCGCATTTAAAAAATATTCCCATTTTCAAAATAATAATTGCGTTTGAAATTTTAGAAAATGTTTAGATCTGTCGCTGCTGATAGTTCGACATTGAAGCTCATCAGCTCCTGTGGCTAGCGACGAGCGCACGCCGGCGGGAGGTCCAGGGTTATGTTTGGTTCCCACGGTTTGGGAAGGTTCTAGCCGGTTTTTTCTTTAATTGTTTTATTTTGGTTTTTTCAGCTTTATTCTTTTCTTTTTCCCTTTTTCCTCATGTTGTTTTTCACTTATTAATTCGTGAAACATTTTTTGAATTCATGATTTTTTTCCTAAAATAATGGACATTTTTAAAAAAGGCAAGTTTATCAAGTTTTTTCCTCGGGACACTCGGCAGAGGCGACTAGGCTGGACTCCTCCCGACAAAGGCAAGTTTATCAAGTTTTTTCCTCGGGTACTCAGTATGGAAATCGACAAATTAAAGGCACAAATGAAATGGTGCGATAACTGTCGGTGTCATGTGTCGCGGGTGTTTTGCCGAGTGTTCCACTCAGCAAGGGATGCAAGGCTTTGTCGAGTGTTACACTCAACAAATAGGGTGTACCAAATCCCAGCCAACGCATTGCGCCTGACGAGCATGGCGCTACGATGGGACGACATAGAGGACAGAACGATGTTGTATCGTTAACACCTGCCACCACGTTCTGGTCGCTGCATTGTGTGGCCCTGCAATGGAACAACAACGAGGAGGTCGTTTACGTTGGCGAGGAGGGATGTAGTAGCAGCTTGTGGCAGGGAGGGGATCGGGTTGACGATGATGAACGCGTGTGCTCGAGGTTGGCTTAGCGTTTGAGAGCCCCTTTGAGTGGGCGAGCAGTAGGCTGCCGAGGCGCATCTGCATGCGGGCCTATATCCTATCTCGTGGACATGATCGGCATCTGCTTGGAAGGCAAGGCAACGTATATCCTATCGTGCACAATATGGTCCGGCTCAACGTGATGGCGTGAGCCAGCCTTTAGTCGGAACCGAGCCATCTAACTCTAGCTCAACCAGGTATATAAAGCAATTTAGGTCCCTCTCGGGGAGGATCCAAGACGTTCTAGAGCCTCCTGGCACTAGGGTTTCTACGCACCCCCTTATTCTTCCACGGTCACCGTCACGGCCATGAACTTGTAACCCAAGACACAATCTCCGGTATCTTCCTAATCATCAGTGAGCACTCGAGAAAATACAATTACAACAAGCATGAGTAGGGTGTTACCTCTCCACGGGGAGGGGTAGATTGCGTGTCCTGCCTGCTACCATCTCGATCCGCTGCTCGCATCGCCCTCCGAACAAAACAAGACGTTACTCGACGACAATGCCGGTCTCATATTGCCGACAACAACTCTCTCTACTTTTAGTTATATGGATGCCTATATGTATGTGGATTAGGCATAGTATATGAAACATGGACATGTGGTGGTTTTGGATTTTTGGATGATGGTACTAGTTTTGTCTGGTTTTGGATGATTAAGTTCTATTGTCATTCTAGTGATGACCCAACCCAAGAAATACATATGTTCTTTGAGCTTTAGAATGTGTCTTTGGTACACTGGCATTTTTCACTGCATTCACTTGATGCATCATTGGCAGAGGGAAATAGTTTGTACATTTATGGATTTGACTGAGAAACGAATCATGGTTTTCTTTGAGATTTTCCCCAAGGTTTTTTCAGTTGAAGCAAGGTGTGTTGCCGTTTGTTGGCATCATGTTGACGTCCTCCTATTCGATCTAGGCGGTCAGGAATTGCTTCTGCCCGGTGTTACCCGGCATGGGCTGGTGCCCGTCCCCGTCGTCATCTTGCGAGGGTTGGGCTTTCCGAGATTGCTGTTGCTGAGCTGAGCGGCTTGCTTGACGACCCGACAGTTTCGGTTAGCGTGCTTGGCGGGCCGATCTGCGGTTCTGGGGTGGATGACGCAGGGCTGATCTAAGATCTTGTTCAACTGTGAGTTGTTGTCACCCTTCTTTCCCTGGAATGGTTTTTTCTTGCACCACCGCCCTGGCGCTGGTTGCCAAATCCAGTATTGACCTCGCCATCTTCGGGATCGTTGTCGTTACTCTGGCGCTTGTTTCATCGGTTCTGCCTCGGCTTCCCGTTGCCATCATGCACCTCAGATGTTCCGCGGTCATCGTTGTGACCTTTCTGCTTGGTGAGCCAGTTGTCTTCCCCAGTGCATGCGCGTAAGTGCAGCCATGGTCTTCGACTTGTAGTGGCCGAAGTCTCTGGAGATCCATTAGTCGTTTATGTTGTTTCTGAATGCGGCGAGGGACACGGCGTCGCTGCAATCGACGATTGATGTCTACTACGCAACTTTTATTCTTGTAGACTCTGTTGGGCCTCCAAGCGCAGAGTTTTGTAGGACATCAGCAAATTTCTCTCAAGTGGATGACCTAAGGTTTATCAATCCATGGGAGGTGTAGGATGAAGATGGTCTCTCTCGAACAACCCTGCAATCAAATACAAGAAATCTCTTGTGTCCCCAACACACCCAATACAATGGTAAATTGTATAGGTGCACTAGTTCTGCGAAGAGATGGTGATACAAGTGTAGTATGGATAGTATATATAGGTTTTTGTAATCTGAAATAATAAAAAAGTAAGGTAGCAAGTAACAAAAGTGAGCACAAACGGTATTGCAATGCTTCAAAACAAGGCCTATGGTTCATACTTTCACTAGTGCAATCTCCCAACAGTGCTAACATAATTGAATCATATAACAATCCCTCAACGTGCGACAAAGAATCACTCCAAAGTTCTTATCTAGCGGAGAACATAAGAAGAAATTGTTGTAGGGTACGAAACCACCTCAAAGTTATCCTTTCCGATCAATCTATTGAGCCATCCCTATAAGTGTCACAAACAACCCTAGAGTTCGTACTAAAATAACACCATATGATACGCATCAATTAACTCTAATGTCACCTAGATACTCCAATGTCACCACAAGTATCCATGAGTTAACTATTCGATATGCATCAAACAACTTCAGATTCATAATATTCAATCCACACAAAGAACTTCAAAGGGTACCCCAAAGTTTCTATCGGAGAAAGAAGGATGAAAATGTGTACCAACCCATATGCCTAGATTACCCCAAGATCACGGGAATCCGCAAGTTGATTACCAAAACATACATCAAGTGACTCAATAGAATACCCCATTTTCACCACGGGTATCCACATGCAAGACGTACATCAAGTGTTCTCAAATCCAAAGTATTTAATCTGACAATAACGAAACCTCAAAGGGAAAGACTCAATTCATCACAAGAAGATAGAGAGGGAAGAAACACCATATGATCCAACTATATTAATAAAGCTCGCGATACATCAAGATCGTGCCAAATCAAGAACACGAGAGAGAGAGAGAGAGAGAAATCAAACACATAGCTACTAGTACATACCCTCAGCCCTGAGGATGAACTACTCCCTCCTCGTCATGAAGACCGCCGGGATGATGAAGATGGCCTCCGGTGATGATTTCCCCCTCCGGCAGGGTGCCAGAAAAGGCCTCCAGATGGGATCTCTTTGGAACAGAGGCTTGCGGCGGCGGAGTCGAAGTTCTAGGTTTATTTCTGTGGGTTTCTCTATTTATAAGAATTTTTAGCATTGGAATCACGTGAAAATGAGTTACGAGGGGCCCACAAGGCAACCCCACGCCCTCCCGGGGCGCGCCGGGTTGCCTTGTCACCGCCTCGTGGGTCTTCTGGTCCTCCCTCGAAGCTTCGGGGGTCTCTTATGTTCCAAAAAAATTATCAAAAAGTTTCGTCGCGTTTGGACTTCGTTTGGTATGGATTTTCTGGAAAACCAAAAACAAGCAGAAAACAAAAACTGGCACTGGGCACTAGGTTAATATGTTAGTCCATGAAAATCATATAAAAGTCATATAAAAGTGCACCAAAACCATGTAAAATCATTGCTAACATGGCATGAATACTTCATAAATTATAGATACGTTGGAGACGTATCAGCATCCCCAAGCTTAATTCCTGCTCGTCCTCGAGTAGGTAAATGATAAAAGAAATAATTTATGAAGTGTGAATGCTAGTATAGTGCACAAGTTTGATCAATGAAAATTTCAATCACCTTTTCTAGCATCATTATATATCATAAACAGTAGCTCATTTCTCATAAAACTTCTCATGATCAAGTAGCTAGCTATTCACATGTTAAAGTATAAACCATAAACTTTCTTAAAACTAACAAACTATGTTTTCAGTTATCAAACAATTACAATTCATCTTATTTTCAGGAAGGGTCTATGTAAGAGCTTTGTTTTAGCAAATTCCACATACTCAACTATCATTTAGTCTTCCATGATTGCTTATACTCAAAGCATATTTTTAGAACAAACCGTTTCAGTCGAACACATAGGAAGATAGGGGCTTAATGTTTCGCCTCCCAACTTATTTATCTCAGGGACAATGTCAACAATAATAACTCATGATCACCTCTATTCAACTGGATATATGTGCTTGGATCATTCCCTACCACATGATGCTTGCCCACTAGAGAATAAATAGAGCGGAATAGGGATGAATATTACCGACTCTTGCATAAAAGTAAATACAGAAAAATAAAAGATAGGCCCTTCACAGAGAGAAACAGAGGTTGTCATGCGCTTTTTATTTTTGGATGTGCAAGCTCTAAATGGAAAGGAACGTCACTTTATATTGCCCCTTGTGATAGCAACCTTTATTATGCAGTCCGTCGCTTTTATTTCTTCACCATCACAAGTTCGTACAAAGCTTATTTTCCCTTCCAATAAAAGATCATACATATTTAGGAGCAATTTTTATTGCTTTTTGCACCGATGACAACTTACTTAAAGGATCTTAATCAATCCATAGGTAGATATGGTGGACTCTCATGACAATAAACTGGGTTTAAGGGTTTTTGGATGCACAAGTAGTATCTCTACTTAGTACGAATTTTTGGCTAGCAAAAGATCCTAAGCAAGCACCACATGTTAGAGAATCCATGACAATATAACTTCTATGTGAATATAAACAAACATAACCCATTACGTTGTCTTCCTTGTCCAAAGTCAACTACTTGATCAAGTTTGAAAATAATTAATGGGGGCTCACAATCATAGAAGATGTCCAAGATAGTATATGTATATGTGAAATCTCTCTTCCTTCAATATTCTTTCATAAATTGTTCAAGTGACCAATGCTATGTTTGCTAACTTTCAATAAATTTTACCACTTATACTTCTTGCATGTGAAGTCATTACTCCCCATGGGACAAGCATATGAAGCATATATAATTTCATATTTATGATATTCAATTCATTCAACAATTTACTCTTGGGATATAAATGAAGCACGAGAGCAAATGACAAACTACCCCAAAAGATATAAGTGAAGAACAAAGAGTAGTTAAATGAATGGGTAGCTATGTAAAGACTCTCTCTCAATAAAAATTTCAGATCCAAGTATTTTATTCAAACAACAAACAAAATGAAAATAAAAGGACACTCCAAGAATAGCACATATCATGTGAACAAGTAAAAACTTAGGCTAACCGATAGGTGTTGATGAAGAAAGGTGGTGAAAGGGCATGTAGCCCCTAAGTTTGGTTTTGGTAATTAATGACAATCTCTATGGACTAATGTTTTCAGTGAGATATATTTGAAGGTTTTGTCCATAGATGGTGCCTCAAGGATATTGGATGGAATCAAGGATTAAGTCCATATATATGAAGATATATTTGCTCTAAGCTTTGGTATTAAATGACAATTCCTATGGAGCATCAAGTGCATTGAATCTTATATGAAGATATATTCCATAGTGATGCTTGAAGTGCATTGGGATGACAATTCCTATGGAGCATCAAGTGCATTGAATCTTATATGAAGATATGTTCCATAGTGATGCTTGAAGTGCATTGGGTTGTTTTGTGAAGAATGCCATCAAAGCATCCGAAGAAGTTCTTATGGTATCCTTCTCTGGATACACCGTGCTCACGGGCTTGTACCATTCGCACGGGGTCGAGTGTCAACTCTCTGGATACCCCGTGTTAACGGGGCCTAGGTGTTTGGCTTTCGAGATCCCATGTCCAGTGAGGTTTCAAGTTGGTCTTCGGGGATTTCTATTGAAACCATCAAGATTGATTTCAATGCCTAATCTAATTATGTTCATGGTGGAGTTCATTGGAGGATCTCAAAGATTGACATATTTGGGCTTTTAAGGATCAAGGGCTTGAGAGAATAATCAAAGAGAAGAATTCAAGTTATGGTTTCAAAACAAGATCATGATGAGCTCATGTGTTGGGTTTAGGTTGATCAAGTCTTGAAGCAAGCAACTAGAGTGAAGAATTCATTGTGCCTCTCAAGAGCTTGTGATGGAGTTTTTAGAAGGGCAAGTGGTGACCAAGATGATATTCATAGTGGAACTTGATATGGTCATGAAAGAGTCTTTGGTGATATAGTCTTGAAGCAATGAAGGGAAATGAAGAGTTCATTGTGGATTTCAAGAAACCAATATGGGGCATAAAGTAAAGATGTTGGTTGACCAAAATGAAGCTCGAAGATTATATCTAGATGGTCAACTCACAAAGCGCAAAAATTGTACCACATGGGATCAGGTGATCTAGTGGTATGGTAAGTAGTTATGAATTGTGCTTTGTTACCTAACCCATGCTATGTGTTTGTTATGTCTATGTGGGTTAGGTGTTTCTCATGGGCTTGCATCAAAAGGAAAGATTTCAAGTAGCCTATGTGTGGATGACATCAAGTGGTGATGGTCATCGGGTTCGAGGAGTCCAAGTGCAAGATGAGAAGCCGGAGGTTATATGCTTTGAAGCTTGCGGTCCACATCATGGTAATGTGCATGTGAAGATGGGCTTAAGTTAAGGCTTCCCTCATTGCATTACGAGGAAGCAATTCGAGTATCTTCACCAAGTGGTTGTGGACAAGAAAGGGATTCCAACTTGAGGCAAGCATTAAATTCATCATCAAGCTCGAGTTGAATATGCAATGCAAAGGTATAACTTAGCTAGGTTTTCCTAGTTTTGCCGGTCTCATAGTGCTTGGTGGGAGACCGGATTATAGGTTTGATAGCCGTACTATCAAGAGGGACTTTCGGGCGAGTAGCTTGATCACGTTGCATGTAGAGAGCTCAAACCTTTGCATTACTTGCATCATTCTTTATTGTTGATCTTGGGTGGTTCTCTATGTGAGGAACTTGGGCTTTTCCATAGCTTCAAAACGAGCCCAAGATCATCGAATTCGGAGTTCGTATGCCAAAGTTGTGATGTTTTAGTGGGCTGTTGCAGGCTGTTCTGGGTACCCCGTGGGCACGGGGTTTTGACCCCCGTGTGCACGGGGTGTCCAGAATCAGCCTGTTGAGCCCCAACGGCTAGTTTCGGAGTTGGGCTATTTAAGGGCTCCTTCCTCCCACCGGTTGGGGGTTGGTTCTTACCCTTTCTAAACACCATTTTGAGCCTCTTACCACCTCTCCCAAAACCGTGCGCACGGGACCCCGTGGGCACGGGGTCTCAACCCCCGTGTGCACGGGGTGTCCAGAATCAGCCCGTTGAGCCCCAACGGCTAGTTTCGGAGTTTGGCTATTTAAGGGCTCCTTCCTCCCATCGGTTGGGGGTTGGTTCTTACACTTTCTAAACACCATTTTGAGCCTCTTACCACCTCTCCCAAACCCCTATCTCCCCTCTATGTGAAGGGGGATTTGTGGATGGTTCTTGGAGTCATTCGTTGATTTCTTCCATTGCATCTTCTCTCTTCAATCTCCGACTTTGAGAGAGTGAGTTGAGCATTTGTTGCTTGACCTTGCTTTGCATTTGTTGCATTAGTTTGAGCTCCCCACATCGATTAGTTCGAGTGAGAGTCAGTGAGTTTATTACTCTTGGAGGTTTCCGCCTCCTATATGGTTTGGTGATATACTTGAGAAGATTGTGAAGAGGCCTAGGTGGCCAAGGTTCCCTCCGGAAGCTTCCTTTTGTGGTGTGCTCCGGGGAAGGGTGTGAAGTGGCCTAGGTGGGTAAGGTTCCTCCGGAAGCTTCCTTGCTTGTGGTGTGCTCCAGAGAAGTTTGTAAAGGTGTGGTGGTCGCCTTCAAGACCAACCCCGAGTGAATCGAGGCTCATCCGTTGGGGGTGACTCGAAAGGGAGAATACAGTGAGTCACTTGGTGGCGCCCCGAAGCTTTGGCTTTGGCACCGCTCTAACGAAGATTAGCACTCTCACGAGTGTGAACTTCGGGATAAATCCGCGTCCCCGACTCACTTGTGGTTATCTCATACCCACACCCTTTACTTTCCGCAATTCATACTTGCTCATATTGATATATCTTGTTCTAGTTGAATTGCTTAGTTGTTCCTACATTTCCATATCTTGTGATATAGTTTGTGCTTGCTAGTTTCCTTAAGTGCCTATCTTGTTTAGCATAGGTTGTTGGTGCACTTAGTCGAGCCTAGCATATTTAGGATTTGTGCTTGAAAAGTATCCGTTTAGTTTAATTCTGCATTAGGATAAAGCCAAATCCGTAAAAGTTTTAAAACGCCTATTCACCCCCCCCCCTCTAGTCGTCATCTAGATCCTTTCAATTGGTATCAGAGCTTTGGTCTCTCCTTGCTAGGCTTCACCGCCTAGAGAGTAAAGATGTCGACTAGTGGTTTAGTGCACGATGACACTTTTTGTTTTAGTGGCACAAACTATCACTTGTGGAAAATTCGCATGCTTTGTCATTTCCGGGCCATGGGTCCAAATTTTGTGCGAATTGTTCTTGTAGGGGCTTCTCCGTGGAAGGATGAACTTTTTCCAACTAGTTAGGAAAATGATGATATGCTTTGTGGGTATGGTGCTAAGAATGTCATAATCCGGTCTATATCCCTCGAAGTGTTTGAGTCAATTATGACTTGTGTGTCGGCTCATGAGATGTGGACCAAACTTGAAGAAATATATGGTGGGTCCAATCTTGATGAGGTCAATCATATTTCGGAGGAGTCACTTGAGGAGTTCTCCACATCCTCATATCATGAAGAACTCCATATTGCACCCCCTTCCGTGTGCTCGGTCATTTCAAATTCTTCCACCTCACCATCATATGGCTTGTCCCAAGGTAATGACATGGTGCTCCTACTCTTGATGATGAAGAATATTCCTCTCCAAAAGGATCATCATCAACCTCCAATGTTCACATGTGCCTCATGGCAAGAGGTATTACTGAGGTATCATCTACTCTTTGTAGTGATAATGATGAGTGTGGTGATGGAACTAATATTGATATGAGTCAAGAAATTTATGAAATTGGTAAAGCTCTTCATGAGGTTAATAAGAACACTTATGTGATGTTTAAAGATCTTATTGCCCATTTTGGGAAGTGTAATGATTTACTTCATGAAGAGCAAGAACTTAATGAAAAACTTGATTGTAACCTTCTTGATGCTCTAGAAAATCTTAGAGACTTAGAATCTTCTAAAGAAGAGATTGAAGTTGCTCATGATCAACTTAAAGAGGATTTTGAGCACCTTGACCTTGGCTACAAGAATGTCAAAGGAGAGCTCACCAAACTCTCTAAGTCTTATGAGGAACTTCAAGCTACTCATGTGAAGTCTCTAGTTTCTTCTAGCTCCTCTCATATTGTCAATGATGCTTGTGCTACTAACTCTACTTCTTGTGAAGCATCTATCTTGAAGGAGAATGTTGAGCTAAGGGCTCAACTTGTTTTGCTAACTAGCTATCGGTGTAAAAACTGGCAGACCTCGGGGTAGGGGGTCCCGAGCTGCGGATCTAGGATCGATGGTAACAGAGACAAGGGAGACGATGATTTACCAAGGTTCGGGCCCTCTTGATGGAGGTAAAATCCTACGTCCTGCTCTTGTTTATATTAATGGAGATGTATCGAATACAGAGTAGATCTACCTCGAGATCGTAATATGTGTCTAACTTCTAAGGCTAGGTAAGTAATGTTGCGTTGATCCCCCCTACGGGCTAAACCCTATGGCTTATATACACGCCAGGGAGGGTATCTAGGGTTACAAGGTCGGTATCTTGGAGTAAGGCGGCTGGAGAAATCCTGAAGTGTACTGCAAGTCTTCGGTAGAGACAGCCTTGATCACGTCTCCCTTCTGCGGCCTCCGGAGTCCATCTTGCTTACGTACGGGGGCATATCGGCCCACCCGAGGAGATGGGTCGGCCCGGTTAGCACCCCCTAATCCAGGACACCATCAGTAGCCCCCGAACTGGTCTTCTACACCGAGGACGATGGTCGACAGATATTACTTCGGATCCGGAGTCTTTGGCTTGACAGACGAGTTCCACTTTGCTTCTCGGATTCTCTTTAACAGAGCATCAACATCCGCGGTCCAACCGAGCTCGTACCCTGCCCGAGGTGAAAGGGTATCTTAAGCCTCAAAGGCTTGCTGTTTAGGTATGAACAATCCAATCTGGCCTGACAGCTTTATCGGAGAGACTCACCCCACGACAGGTCGAGCAGTTACGGCTTCCCCTCAATTCGCGTTTCGAGGCGGCTCTTTTACCGGCACGTCCCGTCGAGGCAGAGATCGTGCCCGCTTTCTTAGGGGTATCATCAAGATTTTTGTTTCCCCCCGTATGTTTCAACGGCATCTTTGATAATAATTACGAATTTATCGGCGCAGCGAAGGGGGCTCTTGGCCTTTCATAGGCTTATAAAAGCAATGGGGAGAGTAGCGCGATAGCTTACGCTCCCATTCCTCCCTTGCTGCCGCTTGGTCTAGCTCCAACGCCCAGATCCAGCCCTTACACCTTGCACACAAGCTCGATTTCCCCATCAGCCATGGCCAATACCCTTAAGGGGCACTGGGGCGGCTCCACCGTGACGGCGGTGACCATCGCCGAGTTGCGCGACGCAGGGTATCTAGCCCCCGCCATCGCCGCCCGCGCTCCAGAGGCCGATGAGCTGGTACCCGCTCCCAACGTCAGGGAGCGGGTGGTCTTTGTCCCCCACCTCATCCTAGGCTTAGGGTTCCCGCTGCACCCTTTCGTGCGCGGGATCATGTTTTACTACGGGTTAGATTTCCATCACCTAGCCCCCAACTCCATCCTCCACCTTGCCGCTTTCATAACAGTCTGCGAGGCCTTCCTCCGCTGTGAGCCCCACTTCGGCCTATGGCTGAAGCTCTTCGGGATTAAACCAAAGTCAAGCGGCTCCGAACTCGCGGAGTGCGGAGGGGCAATGATCAGCAAGAACCAGGGAGCCACCTGGTTCAAGGGCACCTTCATCGAAATGGTGAAGGAATGGCAAAAGGAGTTGTTCTATATCACCGAACCCCTTGCCGCTGGTCAAACCGAGGTCCCGACCTTCTCAGCCGGGCCTCCCAAGAAACTCAAGTCTTGGAAGGAAAAGGGTGTCGCCTGGGGGAAGCCCGAAGAGGTAGAGACCCTGATCGAGAAGATCGTGTGGTGGACCACCTCGGGGAAGGTTGAGCTGCCCGACGTCATCAACGTCATGCTCACCGCCGTATCCTTCCCCTCCAACTTCGGGCTACCCCAATGTGGGCACAGAAGCCCGAGGACATGGACACCATCAACACCTTCTTCCGCTCCACCTTGGCCACTATGTGGACAAAGCTCATGAAGCTGGCCAAGGACAAGATTCCCAAGGAGGGGGAGGACCGCGGCCTCGAGCACTGCTATGAGGCCCCCCGGTGAGTGGTTCCGTCCTTCAATCTTTCATTCTTTGCTTATTGTTCCGAGGAGTAAAGTTGTTGCTTAAACTGTCGTGTTATGTCGTTTTTCAGAAATGGTCGGCCTGGGTAAAAGGGGTAAGATGCCCCGCCCCACTGCCGGAGCAGCCCCCAACTCCCCTGCTCTCGACACTTCTGACCGAGGAGCCACATGTGGTGGCCTCCAAAGGGGCGAAGTCCCAGACGGGGAAGTCAAGTGCTCGGACCCGAGGAACTTCGGTCACTCGGTCCGAAGAGACCCACCATTCCGCCGCTCAAGACGACGGCGCCGAGAAGGGTGAGGAGGAGGAGATTCCTCCTCCAAAGGGGAAGAGGTCGGCGATAGAAGATGCCGACGTGGTCATGCCGCCGAAGGGCTCAAAGAGGCCGAGGCGAGCCTCATCCGAGGCCGTCAACAAGTCATCGGAGAGAGCCGAGCTCTCCGGTGACTCAGAGGAAGACCCCCTCGCAACGGGGAGGAAGAAGCCGGCACCTCGAGGGTAAGCCCTTATCCTTGTCTTTCTTGCCTGAGTCATTGTTTCATCAAGGGGAATTTTACAAAAGCAACTTTTCATACGCAGTCCGCCGAAGGTGATCCCCAGCGGCTCTTCGAGCGGGTTGCCGTCTGCCAGCGGGACCCCAGAGCCCGCTGCTTCTCCCCCGACGTAGGTCGGTCTGGGGGAGGCGACATCTACCTTGGCTCCCGAAGTCAACACGGCGGGAGCCGGTGAGGTGGTGATAATGGCCGAGGTCGAAGCCTCGGCCCGACAAGACCCGAGGTCGGAGCACCCCGAGGTCACAGAAGAAGGGCCGGGCCAGTCATTGGCCCAGCCGGAGTCTACCCCGGCACCGCCTTCACAGGCGGAGGCTCCTCGGGTGGATTCATCCGAGGTCATCCCTCCATCCCAGCCTTCTGTCCAAGGACGGATCGGCATGGGGTGGGCCCAGGAGGCGGAGGAGGCCCTGAAGGGCTGTTCCCTCAAGGAGGAGCACCGTGCCTTGATAGGCACGGCGCTGGAAGGATACCGGTCCGCAGAGGCCGGCCTGCGTGAGGTTTTCAAGAGCCTTGTAGCAGGTTTCGAGGTACGCCTTCTACGAATTTGGTTTATTTTGGGTTGTTTTATTTTCTAATCTTTGTCCGAGGACATAATAGCACAGCCTGCTAAAGGGCGTGGTAAGTGAGTAGCCCCCGAGCCCGAAGTCGGTTTCAAGAAACCGGCATCGGGGTCGTTTTTAGTAAGTGGGAGCCTATGGAATAGCCCCCAGGACGCTACTCGAAGCGGCTGTCCCGGAGGGTATAAATGGTCTAAACCTTCTTCCCTCTAACAAGGATTTATTTCATTACAGGTTTCGACCTCGGTTCCGGACTCCGTCTCCGAAGAGATGGCGGAGATGAACCGGAGACTTGAGAGGTCCCAGGGTGAGCAAGTTGAAACTTGCGTTTTAGATTGCGAATGAAGAGGTATAATTTATGTTTAAAGAAAGCAACTAAGGCTTTATCTGTGCTGACAGTGGAGCTGGGGGCACTCAAGGCCAAGCTCGAAGGGGCTCGGAAGGAGGTGCTGCAGCAGAAGGCTGCTGCCGCCGCAGCCGAGAAGGCACGGGCCGCCGAGAAGGCGGCCGGGGAGAAGCACCAGGCCAGGGTGCTAGAGGTCGAGGAGACCCTGAAGGGCGTGTTTGAAGCACGCGACAAACTTCAGGAGGAGGAGCGGCGAACAAAAGAGGAGCTCGAGAAGCTTCAGCGTGCCCACTCCGAGCTCAAGACCTCGGCCCGAGCGGACCGTGAGGTGCTCTAGCAAGTGGAGCAAATCGCCTCGGGTAAGATGTTTCTGCTGCAGTGTGCATTTGGCGGCAAAGGGTATGTCGAGCTTACCCAAGTATGGCGTTCCGCAGAAGTCTTCGAGGATCTCCCGCAGAGCGCGGAGGATGCGGTGGCGTACTTCGGCCAGCTGGCAGGTCATGAGGCGGAGAAAAGGCCTTCTGGGGTCAATTCCCAGGATCGCCGTCCGCGCAGCTGCTAAACCATCGAGTGAAGCAGCTGGTCGAATTGTTCCGCATGACGACGCCAGCGCTCCAGGACCTCTGCGTCGCTCTGTGGCCTGCCGAGGCCATGCCGAGGAGTCTTTTCGGCCTGACTGCTCAGCTCCGCGATGTCGTACCATGCGTGGAAAGCTAGAAGAGGTCCGCGTGCTTCGAAGGGGCTCGGAGGGCGTATGCTTGTGTGAAGACGCACTTCCGCAAAGTTGATGCGGAGACTTGTGCTGCTGGCCCTCCTGCCGACAAGTCGCGGACCGCCGAGCAGTTCTTCGCCGAGGTGGAGGCAGGAGCTCGGACCACCGAGGCCATGTGCCCTAAGGACAGTTTGTTTTATTAAGTACTCCGGGATGCCGGAGTGTATGATGTAAAAACTTTATCTGTTTAAGAATGGCTTTAAGATTCCATGCGTATTATCTTATAGTTTTTATTATTCCTCCTTTATGACTGTTTAAAATGAGAGTGGCCAATCGTCGGCTTACCCCAGTGTAGGTCATACAAAGGGTGTTCCCGAAGTCACATTAGATCCTTAGCCGACGTCTCGGTGCCCGGAGGCGGTCGGTGACTTAGAGGAACTATGCAATCGGACTATAGTGGCTTGACGTCTTTCATTTAGTCATAGGAGTTTGACTGTGGGGGTTTTGATAACCAGCTCCCGATATAAGAAGTGTTCATCCAGTTCGGCCGAGGTCTATGCCAGGACACACTTCGGCTTAGAATAGAAGCCCTTCGTTTGACACGGGTGATCTCTATCGTCACATCGCTTGATGCGGTCTTCGGATGGCGGACCAGTTTGCGCATACCTAGATAGTCAGTTTTCGGCTTTCTCCACTGAGGCGCCATGCCAATTGACCTGGTCAGCGCAATCGCAGTGGTTCTCCCGTTACACCCTTAGCCGAATTCATCAGAAATGTAAGGGGTACACATAGGAGCCGGGCAACCCAACTATTGACCGAAATCTAGGTTCGAAACTGATGCATATAAGGCCAAAATCCGAGACGCCGAATACATCGGACTTTCTTATACAATTGTATCTTTGTTAAAGTACTTCATCGTCCCGGGGCTGTGCTCGATAAAGAAATACAATAAGGACCTTGAAAGGGCACAGTTTCTTTATTTCATAATATCAATCATGTACATGCCCTGTTGACGAGAGTAATGAAAAGAATACAATGTAGATGGTAAAGAAGGAGGAGGAAAAAACAGGTCGGATAATTACTAACGGATTTTAAAGGATCCGGACCGAAGCCTGCCGCACGTCTGCGTTTCCGAACCGTTGACCAGATCGCCCCGATTGAAGACGAAAAAATTTGCGAAGGTCGATGCCCTTCTGGCCCTTTAGACACTCTAAGTGTTTGATGGACCGAGCGCCTTGAGTGGAGGTGTGGCCGAAGTCACTCTGTGGTTAAAGCCACCTAGACGTATGCATAGTTTGGCTGCCTCTTTTACAGATGTCTGCCTATGCTGGGGCTCTAAGCCTCGCCCTTGCGTGGTGAATCCGCGCCGGACGGTTGGTAATTGTTTTGGCTCCTCGGCATCCCAGGGAATTTTGAGTGCGAAGTTATGCACTCTGGGGACGTAGTGCCCGCAAAGGGGGTGCACGAGGAGCCCGCATCCCTATTTCGGGTGTTGTGGTACTTGTGCGAGGTCGACTTGTGCAGCCCTGGCGCGCTTCGAAGAGCGGGCCACGCGTTTATTGCTGCGGGCTGCCTCCTCGGACGCTTGAACCTCGGCTGCGAAAGCCGTGGTCTGTTCCTCTGTCCGGAGTGATCGTTCTGTATTACCATTGACAGTGATGATGCCGTTAGGACCCGGCATTTTAAGCTTGAGGTAGGCGTAATGCGGGACTGCGTTGAAGCGCGCAAAGGCTGTGCGCCCTAAGAGCGCGTGGTATCCACTCCGGAAAGGTACGATATTGAAGATTAACTCCTCGCTTCTGAAGTTCTCGGGCGAACCAAACACTACCTCGAGGGTGACTGTCCCGGTACAACGGGCTTCGATGCCCGGAATCACACCTTTAAAGGTGGTAGAGCTCGGCTTTATCCGAGATGAGTCAATGCCCATCTTTCGAACCGTGTCCTCGTAGATGAGGTTAAGACTGCTGCCCCCGTCCATCAGGACGCATGTTAGATGATAACCATCAACAATGGGGTCCAGAACGAGCGCCGCAGAACCGCCATGCCTGATGCTGGTCGGATGATCATGCTTATCGAAAGTGATCGGGTAAGACGACCACGGATTATACTTTGGGGCGACTAGCTCCAGCGCGTATACGTCCTGAAGTGCACGTTTCCGCTCCCTCTTGGGGATGTGGGTGACGTAGATCATATTGACCTCTGTTACCTCGTTTGGAAACTTCTTCTGCCCTCCATTAGTGGGCTGCCGAGGTTCATCCTCGTCATCGCTGCGGTGCTGGGCTTTATTCTGACCCTCTGCTGCTATCTTGCCAGCTTGTTTGAAGACCCAGCAATTCCTATTAGTGTGTGTTGCTGGTTTTTCCTGAGTACCGTGAATCCCACATGGGCGGTCCAGGAGCCTGTCAAGCTGGCTAGGTCCATCTTTGTTCCCCTTATAGGGTTTTCTTTTCTGCCCGGATTTAGGTCCGGTGAATCCTGCGTTGACCACGGCGTCTTCAGTATCGCTTCCGCCATTTTTATACATGCGCTTGTTTTTATTGCGCTTTGGCTTTCCATTGGCGTCGCGAGTTTCCGAGGTGCCAGCCTCGCCGTTGTGCGTACTTCGGGCGAGCCAGCTATCTTCTCCCGCGCAAAAGCGAGTCATCAGTGAGGTCAGGGCAGCCATGGTTCTAGGCTTGTCCTGGCCAAGTTGTCGAGCCAACCATTCATCTCAAATATTATTTTTAAACGCAGCGATGGCCTCGGCTTTGGAGCAGTCTATGATCTGGTTCTTTTTGGTGAGAAACCTGTTCCAGAACTTACGAGCTGATTCGCCGGGCTGCTGGGTGACACGGCTGAGGTCATCGGCGTCCGGGGGTCGAACATACGTGCCCTGGAAGTTTGCTCGAAAAGCATCTTCTAGGGCTTCCCAGCTGCCAATAGAATTAGGTGGGAGGCTGTTGAGCCAATGCCTCACCGGCCCCTTGAGCTTGAGAGGCAGGTATTTAATGGCATGGAGATCATCTCCTTTGGCCATTTGTATATGTAAGAGAAAGTCCTCGATCCAAACTGCTGGGTCCGTGGTGCCATCGTATGAATCTATATTGATGGGTTTAAACCCTTCCGGGAATTGATGTTCCATTACCCTGTCTGTGAAGCAGATTGGGTGAGCCGGACCTCGGGACCGAAGAGCATCTCGTCGGAGGTCGGGAGAAAATCGTGAGTAGATTTGATCGCGGGCGTAGCCGTTCCTGTCTATCCAGGCATCGTAGCCGTCCGGCCCGGTGGGCGCACGTCCCCTTGATCCGTAAATGGACCGAGGGGGGGCCCGTTTTTCCTCAATACGGCGTCTCGCGTCGTGAGGATCTATGTAATCCACGGGGTCCTTGCCATGACGGCGTGCAGGTGGTCGTTCCCCGGGGTCTTCTCGTCTTGGCCTGTCCCGGCCTCTAGGGGGCCGATTGAGGTCGTCAGCGAGTTCTTCATCAAATTCTGGCAGGAGGCGCCTGCGTGGGTAAGACTTTGGCGCACTATGGCGTCGTTCCTCCATATCCTGCTCGGCGGAGAGCACTTCAACCCACTTTTCATTTAGCGTGTCGGTATTTTCCTGCAGCTGCTGCTGCTTGCGTTTTAAGCTCTGGGCCGTCGCGACAAGGCGTCGCCGGAAGCGTTCTTGTTCGAAGGGGTCTTCGGGGACGATGAAGTCCTCGGTACCAAGGCTATCGTCCTCCTCGGACTCCGGCATGTAATTGTCATCGGCCCCTTCAAAGAGGTCGTCGGGATCGGAGTCCACAAGAGGTCGGTCTGGTGTGCCGTTCCTTACTGGGGAGGCTTGAATGTCCTCCTCCATGTTATCGGCATCGCCGTCCTCCTCGTTGCCGTTATTGGCTGTTGCATCATTGACACTGGGTTCCCCATTATTTCCTTTTCGGCGCCTTCGCCGACGTCTTGGAGGGGATTTGGGAGTGTCCACCATGTACACGTCGTAGGTGGATGTAGCGGCCCACCTGCCTGTGTTTACCGGGGGCAAGGTGGTGTCAATGTCCGCGTCTTCCTCCTTGTCGAAAGGTTCACCGTAGTCCAACACGTCGGTTAAATCGTCGACCGTCGCGACTAGGTGGGTGGTGGGTGGGGTATAAACTTCCCTGTCGTCGGCTTTAAGTCCGATCTGATTGTAAACTGAAGTCTTGCCGTCCGAGATGGACATGCTCTGGATGCGACGAAGCATCTCATCAAGGTGGGATAACTCTTTGGGATCCATGGAAGCGCCGTAGGCAGGGCTGATTCGAAGCACATCCGGTGTGTGACCAGGTGCGCCTTCGGAGCGAAGGAAATCTGAACATACTTCAGTGTTTTTATTCGAAATCAACTCCGACATCGATATCTCTTCGGGAGTGGGAGCCGGATCTCTTTCCGGACTAGTGGTCGGGGAAAGATCAGCCGGAATGGCGGCGTCGGTAGTCTCAAAAGACGTCATGACAGAGCTCGGTTCCGGGGTCGAGCCTCCAGAACCGGCCGAGCTTTCGGTCAAGCCAGGCGTCCATCCCGATAGGATGAGTTCGCCACGGGAATCGGCAGTGTATTCAAGGCCACCGAAGGTTACGACCCGCCCTGGGGTGTAGTTCTCGACGGAAGTCAAGTGTCCCGTCGAATCGGCGCAAAACATCATGCTGCCGAAGACGAAGAGCTGACCGGGGACGTAGACGTCCCCACAGCCGTTGGTGTGATTGATCCGTGGGTGAGCCATCGATCCTTCCGGTGATCGCGCAGCAGAACTCTCAATGAAAGCACCAGTGTCGGTGTAAAAACCGGCAGACCTCGGGGTAGGGGGTCCCGAGCTGCGGATCTAGGATCGATGGTAACAGAGACAAGGGAGACGATGATTTACCCAGGTTCGGGCCCTCTTGATGGAGGTAAAACCCTACGTCCTGCTCTTGTTTATATTAATGGAGATGTATCGAATACAGAGTAGATCTACCTCGATCGTAATATGTGTCTAACTTCTAAGGCTAGGTAAGTAATGTTGCGTTGATCCCCCCTACGGGCTAAACCCTATGGCTTATATACACGCCAGGGAGGGTATCTAGGGTTACAAGGTCGGTATCTTGGAGTAAGGCGGCTGGAGAAATCCTGAAGTGTACTGCAAGTCTTCGGTAGAGACAGCCTTGATCACGTCTCCCTTCTGCGGCCTCCGGAGTCCATCTTGCTTACGTACAGGGGCATATCGGCCCACCCGAGGAGATGGGTCGGCCCGGTTAGCACCCCCTAATCCAGGACACCGTCACTAGCAATTATGAAAAATTAGAAGAAAGTCATGAAAAGCTCTTGGGCTCTCATGATGACTTTCTAATCTCCCATGAAAGGCTAAAGTTAGCTCATGAGGCTATTGTGACTAAGGTAACATCTTGTGAGCCTCATGTGGACATTAGCACTATTTCTACTCAAAATGATTTATTGACATGTGCTGGTCCTAGTGATTCATCTAGACATATTATTGCCAACTCTTGTGATGAATTGCTCTCCTTGCCTTGTTGCTCTAACAATGAAGCTTCTACTTCCTCTAGTACTTTTGTTGATACTAACCTTGTAGAGGAAAACAAAGAGCTCAAGGCCCAAGTCACTATTTTGAAGAAAGACTTGGAGAAGTGTCATGAAGGGAACTCCACTCTCAAAAATATCTTGAGTGTTCAAAAATCCCCTCATGACAAGGGTGGACTTGGTTTCATCTCCAACAACAAGAAGTCCAAGAACAAGAAGGGACAAGACCAAGTCAAGAATGAGGCCAACATTACATGCTTCAAGTGCAAGAATGTTGGACACCATGTGAGATCTTGTCCATTGAAGAAGAAGGCTTCAAATGTGAAGCAACAAGGGAAGCGGCATCAAGTTCAATCTCAAGGTCAACCTCAACTTGAAGAAAGGCCACTACCAATGAGGAACCAAGATAATGCTCCCCAAGTTAAGAAAATAAAGAAGAAGAGAAGGGGGAGCACATGTTGCTATAATTGTCGTGAGAAGGGACACATATCTTCATCTTGTCCCAACGGTAACATCCCTAAGCCTCCTCTAGTCAATGATCGTTATTCGCTTAGGAAGGATGTTGTTGGCAATTTGTTTGCCAAGTTTGTTGGCGTCCAAAGTGGTTTGGAAATGGAAAAGGCCATTTGGGTTGCCAAGCCTATTGTGACTAACTTCTTAGGACCCAACTTGGTTGGGGACCATCAAGCTCAAACTTGATCAATAGGTGTGTGGAGGACATTGGAGATTTGGCTAGTTCATGAAGAAAAAAATATTCAACATTTATTTGTTTGAGCCAAGTCATGTGGATTATCTTCATATTATCTATCCAATGTTCCTCTTTGTGGTAACTTGTATTTATATTGCTTACATTGAAAGTTACTCGCCCCTTGCATGCTTAGGTTTTGTATCTAGCATGTGCATTTATATGTTGTGTTTCCTAGTATGCTTGATTTGTGTTATCTAGCATGTGTAGGTTGCATTGCACATCATATAAGATAAGTGGTGTTTGTTGTCTTGAGCCTCATTTGTATCTTGTTTGGCTCTTGCGAGATATTAGTGGATCATCACATTATGGGGGAGTGTTATGTTTTGTGCACATCACAAACCCAAAATGTGAATATGAGAAATACCACATAGTATTGATATTCAATATTATCTAGTCACTATGTGGTATGTCAAGCTCATTTGAAATTCAAATTCTCAGAGTATCCATTAATTATCTCTTGTTGGTTTTTATTTGCCTTTGTAGTGTGCTACCCCGTGCGCACGGGGTACTGCGTAACTTTCTAGGTACCCCGTGCGCACGGGGTCTTTTGACCCCCGTGCGCACGGGGTGGTGGTTTCTTCTCTAGACACACCGTGCGCACGGGGTCCAATGGGCAGAAACGCCCACCCGGCCAAGTACGCTATAAATCTCTCATGTGCTTTGGTTTATGTTTTTGATCTTGTGCATCTTCGGAATCTACCACCGAGTGTTAATTCCAAATACCATTTGTATTCTCTTACAATTGGTATTTCTTCATGTGGTAGAACTTTATGATCATCTTCTTCTCGGCTCGTGTTTCAACTTGCCTTATCTCACTGCTTGTACTATCTATTATCTACTTGAGTGAGATAAGCCTTTGAGCATGTGTGTAATGTATATCCTATATGCTCATTGGTTTTTGCTTAGTTCATATGTTGTACTTTGTGTGCGGTCCTGTGTGGATTCGTCACTTTGATATAATTTGGACAACTTGAATGCTTTATGTTATTATTGGAGTATTCATCGTTTATGTGTTCTTTTGTCCAAATTGTATCTCTTTGGATCTTGGTAGGCTTGTGCATGCATTTTTATTTATATTCTTCTTCATGCCTTGCTTGCTCTACTTGATCCTCTATATAGGGTAAACTCCATAAAATCATTAATGGTTAAAAGTGTGCATAAACTTCAAGTTCATATCCTTTTGCACATATTTAATGTGGAGTTTACCCTATGTATTGTGGTTGTGCTAACTACTTCGGACCCAATATGTTTGGGGACCAAATTGTACCTTAATGTGTTTTAGGTACTTTGGAGAAGCATTGGATGCTTGGTTATTCACGAGGAAGGTGGAGACACCGTGGGAAATTATTAGAACCAAGCTTGATTGATTCTTTGATTTGAGGGAGAAGATAAATGAAAACCCGGTTCGGTTGTGATGAGGCTCCTTCCCAAGCTACAAGTACAATGGGGATTGGTCATATTCTTCCACAAGAAACACCCCATGTCCATGTAGAAGAAGGAGTAAGAGCCCCTCTTGTGGATCCATCACAAGGGAAGTCATCACCCCCAACACAAGAGCAAGATGCTATGGGAGATCATGTACCTATCCAAGAACAAGAACAAGTCCCTCATGTTCGCGTGCTAGATCAAGGGCCCCTTGAACCAATGCTCTCTCGGTAACAAGTACATTCCTCATGCATTTATTTAAATTAGAGTCAACATTATGTATGTTGCATCCTGGCATGATTAGTACTTGTTGAGTTTGTGTTTCTTGCAAAAGCTTAAACCTCCTTATTGCATCTATGAGACATTTGAGAAGAAGCATATCATGGGGATCTATAAAACCATGCTCATGGTCCACTTATCCCAAATATGCCAATTAAGCAATTTATTGCATACCAATTCCTCAAAGTGCTCTTATGTGTAATATTGATAAATTTGCAAAAAACACTCAATTTGGTTGTGGTTTTTTCTCTCATGCTTAGTAATTCATTTTTATGCAAATGAGATCAATTTACGCCATGTGCCTTGTGCCATGTGCCATGTGACATAGCTCTTATGCTAAAGATCAAGTTTGTATAATGATGGATTCATTCATGGATATCATGCTCTTATCTTTTGTATCTTTTTTGTGTGTGCAAGTTTCTTTGTGGATGCTCATCTTGATGATTATTGGCCACTTAAGAAACTCATACACATGAGAAAGTGCATATCCCTCTTTGATATCCTTTATTCCTCGCCAGTCACTTGCATTATCTCTTTTTATTCTTTGGTGAATCTGGTAAGAGGTTGAGTAGTGAGTGCTTGTATGTATTGCATATATCATTGCACTCATGAGTTGTTGGATATATTTTGGACCCATGCTTAGCATGATTATCATATTGGATATCTCCTTTATCCCTTGTCCAAAATATGTTCTTTGGATCTTTTTCGTGGTTGATTCTCATGTTTTATCTTCTTGTTGCATTCTATGGATCCCCAATATAGTTTGACCTCCTCCATTTATTCATAAATGGGTATGTGCATTTGATTCCACTCACATATGAGAAATGCGCAAATTAAGGAGGAACACATACTATATTGGCCGTTTGGATTTCTTCCATTTTGGCATTTGATGCCAATGGGGGAGAAGTTTAGAGGGTTTAGGAGAAGTAGGTTGGTTCTTATCGTTCATGCATATCTACATTTGTTGTGCTTGCTTGTTGCATGGATGTGTATATAAAGAAAACTCCACCAAGTTCTTTCACGTGCATATATTGTGGGGGAGTTTGCTCTATATAGTGTCGTTCTACTAGCATCAAATTCTTGTGTAGTATTTCGATGCTAGTACAACCGGTTTTGATAACATCAACTATCTTTGTGATATTTGAGGCTATCAAAACCACCTCAAGTATACAATTTATTCTCGGATAGATTGCATACTTGTTTTAAATTCATTATATAAACCCTCTTGTTGAGATTGTCATCAATTACCAAAATGGGGGAGATTGAAAGGGCATGTAGCCCCTAAGTGTGGTTTTGGTAATTAATGATAATCTCTATGGACTCATGTTTTCAGTGAGATATATTTGAAGGTTTTGTCCATAGATGGTGCGTCAAGGATATTGGATGGAAACAAGGATGAAGTCCATATATATGAAGATATATTTGCTCTAAGCTTTGGTATTAAATGACAATTCCTATGGAGCATCAAGTGCATTGAATCTTATATGAAGATATATTCCATAGTGATGCTTGAAGTGCATTGGGATGACAATTCCTATGGAGCATCAAGTGCATTGAATCTTATATGAAGATATGTTCCATAGTGATGCTTGAAGTGCATTGGGTTGTTTTGTGAAGAATGTCATCAAAGCATCCGAAGAAGTCCTTATGGTATCCTTCTCTGGATACACCGTGCTCACGGGCTTGTACCGTGCGCACGGGGTCGAGTGTCAACTCTCTGGATACCCCGTGTTAACGGGGCCTAGGTGTTTGGCTTTCGAGATCCCATGTCCAGTGAGGTTTCAAGTTGGTCTTCGGGGATTTCTATTGAAACCATCAAGATTGATTTCAATGCCTAATCTAATTATGTTCATGTTGGAGTTCATTGGAGGATCTCAAAGATTGACATATTTGGGCTTTTAAGGATCAAGGGCTTGAGAGAATAATCAAAGAGAAGAATTCAAGTTATGGTTTCAAGACAAGATCATGATGGGCTCATGTGTTGGGTTTAGGTTGATCAAGTCTTGAAGCAAGCAACTAGAGTGAAGAATTCATTGTGCCTCTCAAGAGCTTGTGATGGAGTTTTTAGAAGGGCAAGTGGTGACCAAGATGATATTCATAGTGGAACTTGATATGGTCATGAAAGAGTCTTTGGTGATATAGTCTTGAAGCAATGAAGGGAAATGAAGAGTTCATTGTGGCTTTCAAGAAACCAATATGGGGCATAAAGTAAAGATGTTGGTTGACCAAGATGAAGCTCGAAGATTATATCTAGATGGTCAACTCACAAAGCGCAAACATTGTACCACATGGGATCAAGTGATCTAGTGGTATGGTAAGTAGTTATGAATTGTGCTTTGTTACCTAACCCATGCTATGTGTTTGTTATGTCTATGTGGGATAGGTGTTTCTCATGGGCTTGCATCAAAAGGAAAGATTTCAAGTAGCCTATGTGTGGATGACATCAAGTGGTGATGGTCATCGGGTTCGAGGAGTCCAAGTGCAAGATGAGATGCCGGAGGTTATATGCTTTGAAGCTTGCGGTCCACATCATGGTAATGTGCATGTGAAGATGGGCTTAAGTTAAGGCTTCCCTCATTGCATTACGAGGAAGCAATTCGAGTATCTTCACCAAGTGGTTGTGGACAAGAAAGGGATTCCAACTTGAGGCAAGCATTAAAGTCATCATCAAGCTCAAGTTGAATATTCAAGGCAAAGGTATAACTTAGCTAGGTTTTCCTAGTTTTGCCTGTCTCATAGTGCTTGGTGGGAGACCGGATTATAGGTTTGATAGCCGTACTATCAAGAGGGACTTTCGGGCGAGTAGCTTGATCACGTCGCATGTAGAGAGCTCAAACCTTTGCATTACTTGCATCATTCTTTATTGTTGATCTTGGGTGGTTCTCTATGTGAGGACATTGGGCTTTTACATAGCTTCAAAACGAGCCCAAGATCATCGAATTCGGAGTTCGTATGCCAAAGTTGTGCATGTTCTAGTGCGCTGCTGCAGGCTGTTCTGGGTACCCCGTGGGCACGGGGTTTTGACCCCGTGTGCACGGGCCCCCCGTGTGCACGGGCTTGTACCGTGCGCACGGGACCCCGTGGGCACGGGGTCTCAACCCCCGTGTGCACGGGGTGTCCAGAATCAGCCCGTTGAGCCCCAACGGCTAGTTTCGGAGTTTGGCTATTTAAGGGCTCCTTCCTCCCACCGGTTGGGGGTTGGTTCTTACGCTTTCTAAACACCATTTTGAGCCTCTTACCACCTCTCCCAAACCCCTATCTCCCCTCTATGTGAAGGGGGGTTTGTGGATGGTTCTTGGAGTCATTCGTTGATTTCTTCCATTGCATCTTCTCTCTTCAATCTACTACTTTCTTGAGTTGCATCTTGTAAGATTGAGAGAGTGAGTTGAGCATTTGTTGCTTGACCTTGCTTTGCATTTGTTGCATTAGTTTGAGCTCCCCACATCGATTAGTTTGAGTGAGAGTCTGTGAGTTTATTACTCTTGGAGGTTTCCGCCTCCTAGACGGTTTGGTCATATACTTGAGAAGATTGTGAAGAGGCCTAGGTGGCCAAGGTTCCCTCCGGAAGCTTCCTTTTGTGGTGTGCTCCGGGGAAGGGTGTGAAGTGGCCTAGGTGGGCAAGGTTCCTCCGGAAGCTTCCTTGCTTGTGGTGTGCTCCGGAGAAGTTTGTAAAGGTGTGGTGGTCGCCTTCAAGACCAACCCCGAGTGAATCGAGGCTCATCCGTTGGGGGTGAGTCGAAAGGGAGAATACGGTGAGTCACTTGGTGGCGCCCCGAAGCTTTGGCTTCGGCACCGCTCTAACGGAGATTAGCACTCTCACGAGTGTGAACTTCGGGATAAATCCGCGTCCCCGACTCACTTGTGGTTATCTCATACCCACACCCTTTACTTTCCGCAATTCATACTTGCTCATATTGATATATCTTGTTCTAGTTGAATTGCTTAGTTGTTCCTACATTTCCATATCTTGTGATATAGTTTGTGCTTGCTAGTTTCCTTAAGTGCCTATCTTGTTTAGCATAGGTTGTTGGTGCACTTAGTCGAGCCTAGCATATTTAGGATTTGTGCTTGAAAAGTATCCGTTTAGTTTAATTCCGCATTAGGACAAAGCGAAATCCGTAAAAGTTTTAAAATGCCTATTCACCCCCCCCCCCTCTAGTCGTCATCTAGATCCTTTCAGGTGGGATGCCTACTGGGGCATCCCCAAGATTAGATTCTTGAGACTACTTGGAATATTATCTTGGGGAGCCTTGGGCATCCCCAAGCTTGAGATCTTGTGTCTCCTTAATTCCTCTCATATCAAGGCTTCTCGTAAATCTTAAAAACTTCATCCACACAAAACTCAACAAGAACTCGTGAGATAAGTTAGTATAAATCAACTCAAAACCTTAACATTCTCTACTTTAGAAAATCACTAAAATTATAATTAAACATTGGATACTAAATGCCTCTGCATATTGAATACTTCTATCCACAAATAGAAACATTAAATAGGCAAACATATGCAAACAATGCAACTATAACAGCAATCTGCCAAAACAGAACAGTCTATAAAGGGGGAATAAAAATTCATACTACCCTAACTCCAAAAATTCTCAAAAATTACCACGTGATAGATAACTCATGCATTCTTACTGTGTAAAAATTTCAGATTTTTATCATGTCCTGACTATTCAGGAATATTCTGGACATAACAGAAAACTTTCTGTTTTCAAACAGCAACACATAAACTTGCAAACTGAGCATGGTAAAGACTATACTTGACATTTTATTGAAATAAAAAGGTGCAAAACATTATTATTGATAACAGAAAGCAAATATCAACAAAATAAAATGATGCTCCAAGCAAAAATCATATTATGTGACGAATAAAAATATAGTTCCGAGTGAGGTTACCGATAATATTGAAAACGAAAGAGGGGATGCCATCCGGGGCATCCCCAAGGTTAGAAGCTTGAGTATTCCTTGAATATTACCTTGAGGTGCCTTGGGCATCCCCAAGCTTAGGGTCTTTATGCTCCTTATTCTCCTCATATCGTTATCTCACCCAAAACTTGAAAACTTCAATCACATAAAACTTAACGGAACTCCGTGAGATAGGTTAGTATGAAAATAAATCATTCACTTTGGTACTGTCAAGAGAAGATTCATAATTGTTCTCACATAGTACCTACTATATTCTATCATTTACAAAATTTATATTACTCAATAGAAGCTATGGAAACACTAAAACAAGCAAACTATGCAATAAAAACAGAATCTGTCAAAAACAGAACAGCATGTAGTGAGCGAATTAAAAAGCATACTTCTGTACCTCCAAAAATTATGAAAAATTAGGAGAACGTAAACAATTTGTAAACCAATACTGTGTAATAATTGCAGAATTTTATCACGCTCCAGTACAGAATAGAAATTCCAGCACTGGACGCAAAAGTTTCTGTTTTTGCACAGAATCTAATCAACAAGCATCCACACTATCCCAAAGGCTTCACTTGGCACATTATTGAAAGAAAATATATAAAACATGATTACTACAGTAGCTTTATCATGTGCACATACAAAAACAGTAGTTATAAATATTGGGTTGTCTCCCAACAAGCGCTTTTCTTTAATGTCTTTTAGCTAGGCATGAGGATTTCAATGATGCTCACATAAGAATAAAGAAGTAAACATAAAGAGAGCATCATAAATCATATGACAAGCAAATTTAAGCTTAACCCACTTCCTATGCATCGGGATTTTGCAATCAAACAATTTATGGGAGCAAGAATCAACTAGCATAGGAATCAAAACAAGTATAATTTCAAAACTTTCAGCACATAGAAAAGAAACTTGATATTATTGAGATATGTAGAAGCATATATTCCTCTCTCAAAATAATTTTCAGTAGCATCTGATATGTCTCCAACGTATCTATAATTTTTTATTGTTCCATGCTATTATAGTATCAATCTTGGATGTTTTTATATGCAATTGTATGCAATTATATATCATTTTTTGGGACTAACCTATTAACCCAGTGCCTAGTGCCAGTTGCTGTTTTTGGCTTTCCAGAGAAACGATACCAAATGAAGTCCAAATGCCTCGAAACTTTTTGGAGATTTTTTCTGGACAAAAGAAACCTGGGAAGCTTCGGGAGGAGGCCAGAAGCCCCACGGGGGCTTCACAAGGCACTAGGGCGCGCCATAGTACCTTGTGGGGCCCACGTGACTCCTTTTGACCTAATTCCACTTCTATAAATTCACAAATATTGGGAAACCCCAGAGAGCCAGAAGAGAAAACCTTTCCGCCGCCGCAAGCCTCTGTTCTTCCACGATCCCATCTGGAGGCCTTTTCCGGTACTCTGCCGGAGGGGGAATCGATCACGGAGGGCTTCTACATCAACCTTGCTGCCCGTCCGATGATGTGTGAGTAGTTTACCATAGACCTACGGGTCCATAGCTAGTAGCTATATTTCTTCTTCTCTCTCTTTGATCTTCAATACAATGTTCTCCTCGATGTTCTTGGAGTTCTATCCGATGTAATCTTCTTTTGCGGTGTGTTTGTTGGGATCCGATGAATTGTGAGTTTATGATCAGATTATTCATGAGAAATATTTGAGTCTTCTCTGAACTCTTTTATGCATGATTGTTATAGCTTTGTATTTCTCTCTGATCTATCGGTTTAGTTTGGCCTACTAGATTGATTTATCTTGCAATGGGAGAGGTGCTTTGTGATGGGTTCAATCTTGTGGTGCTCAATCCCAGTGACAGAAAGGGACATGACACGTATTTGTATTGTTGCCATTAAGGATAAAAAGATGGGGTTTATTCATATTGCTTGAATTTGCTTCTCTACATCATGTCATCTTGCTTAAGGCGTTACTCTGTTTCATACTTAATACCCTAGATGCATGCTGGATAGCGGTCGATGGGTGGAGTAATAGTAGTAGATGCAGGCAGGAGTCGGTCTACTTGTCTCGGACGTGATGCCTATATACATGATCATTGCCATGAATCCGTCATAATTATTTGCTTTTCTATCAATTGCCCAACAGTAATTTGTTTACCCACCGTATGTTTATGTGCTCAAGAGAGAAGCCTCTAGTGAAAACTATGGTCCCCGGGTCTATCTTTATCATATAAAAAACCTAAAAATACCTTGCTGCAATTTATTTACTTTTAATTTAATTAGTAATTTAGTTTATCTATTTATCTCGATAAGATTTAATCCTTGCAAATAACCGCTAAGAGGATTGACAACCCTCTTATTTGCGTTGGGTGCAAGTGTTTGCTTTTGTGTGTGCAGGTGCGCTTAACGAAATTTTGCTTGGTTCTCCTACTGGATTGATAACCTTGGTTCTTAACTGAGGGAAATACTTATCTCTACTGTACTACATCATCCTCTCCACTTCGGGGAAATACCAACGCAGACTACAAGTAGCAGCATCATGAAGAAATTCAACAATATATCCATCACACAAAGCATTCCTTTCATGATCCACAAGCATAGAATTTTTACTACTCTCCACATAAGCAATTTTCTTCTCATTCATAATAGTGGGAGCAAACTCAACAAAATAACTATCATGAGATACTTGATTGGCATAATCCAATTGAAAATTAAAATCATGATGACAAATTTCATAGTTATGATTATTCTTTATAGCATACATGTCATCACCATAATCATCATAGATAGCAACTTTATTGTCATAATCAATTGAAACCTCTTTCAAAATAGTGGATTCATCACTAAATAAAGTCATGACCTCTCCAAATCCACTTTTATCATTATTCCAATAAGATTCAACACCCTCCAAAATAGTGAGATCATTATTACATAAAGTTGACACTCTTCCAAACCCACTTTCATCATTGTAATCATCATAAATAGGAGGCATGCAATCATCATAATAAATTTGCTCATCAAAACTAGGGGGACTAAAAAGATCATTTTCATCAAACATAGCACCCCCAAGCTTATGGCTTTGCATATCATTAGCATCATGGATATTCAAAGAATTCATACTAAAAACATTGCAATCATGCTTATCATCCAAAGAATTTATGCAAAACATTTTATTGAATTCTTCTTCTAACACTTTAGCACAATTTTCCGATCCATCATTTTCAAGAAATACATTATAGAGATGAAGTAATTGAGGCAACCTCAATTCCATTTTTTGTAGTTTTCTTTTATAAACCAAACTAGTGCTAAAACAAGAAACTAAAAGATTCTATTGCAAGATCTAAAGATATACCTTGAAGCACTCATCTCCCCGGCAACGGTGCCAGAAAAGAGCTTGATGTCTACTACGCAACTTTTATTCTTGTAGACTCTGTTGGGCCTCCAAGCGTAGAGTTTTGTAGGACAGCAGCAAATTTCCCTCAAGTGGATGACCTAAGGTTTATCAATCCGTGGGAGGTGTAGGATGAAGATGGTCTCTCTCGAACAACCCTGTAATCAAATACAAGAAATCTCTTGCGTCCCCAACACACCCAATACAATGGTAAATTGTATAGGTGCACTAGTTCGGCGAAGAGATGGTGATACAAGTGTAATATGGATAGTAGATATAGGTTTTTGTAATTTGAAATAATAAAAACAGCAAGATAGCAAGTAACAAAAGTAAGCACAAATGGTATTGCAATGCTTGAAAACAAGGCCTAGGGTTCGTACTTTCACTAGTGCAATCTCCCAACAGTGCTAACATAATTGAATCATATAACAATCCCTCAACGTGCGGCAAAGAATCACTCCAAAGTTCTTATTTAGCGGAGAACATAAGAAGAAATTGTTGTAGGGTACGAAACCACCTCAAAGTTATCATTTCCGATCAATCTATTGAGCCATCCCTATAAGTGTCACAAACAGCCCTAGAGTTCGTACTAAAATAACACCATATGATACGCATCAATTAACCCTAATGTCACCTAGATACTCCAATGTCACCACAAATATCCGTGAGTTAACTATTTGATATGCATCAAGCAACTTCAGATTCATAATATTCAATCCACACAAAGAACTTCAAAGAGTACCCCAAAGTTTCTATCGGAGAAAGAAGGATGAAAACGTGTACCAACCCATATGCCTAGATTACCCCAAGATCACGGGAATCCTCAAGTTGATTACCAAAACATACATCAAGTGACTCAATAGAATACCCCATTGTCACCACGGGTATCCATGCAAGACATACATCAAGTGTTCTCAAATCCAAAGTATTCAATTCGACAATAACGAAACCTCAAAGGGAAAGACTCAATTCATCACAAGAAGATAAAGAGGGAAGAAACACCATATGATCCAACTATATTAACAAAGCTCGCGGTACATCAAGATCGTGCCAAATCAAGAACACGAGAGAGAGAGAGAGAGAGAGAGAGATCAAACACATAGCTACTAGTACATACCCTCGGCCTCGAGGGTGAACTACTCCCTCCTCGTCATGGAGACCGCCGGGATGATGAAGATGGCCTCCGGTGATGATTTCCCCCTCCGGCAGGGTGCCGGAAAAGGCCTCCAGATGGGATCTCTTCGGAACAGAGGCTTGCAGCGGCGGAGTCAAAGTTCTAGGTTTATTTATAGGGGTTTCTCTATTTATAAGAATTTTCAGCGTTGGAATCACACGAAAAGGAGTTACGAGGGGCCCATAAGGCAACCCCATGCCCTACCCCCCGGGCGCGCCGGGTTGCCTTGTCACCGCCTCGTGGGTCTTCTGGTCCTCCCTCGAAGCTTCGGGGGTCTCTTATATTCCAAAAAAAATCATCAAAAAGTTTCATCGCGTTTGGACTTCGTTTGGTATGGATTTTCTGGAAAACCAAAAACAAGCAAAAAATAGCAACTGGCAATGGGCACTAGGTTAATATGTTAGTCCATGAAAATCATATAAAAGTCATATAAAAGTGCACCAAAATCATATAAAATTATTGCTAACATGGCATGAATACTTCATAAATTATAGATACGTTGGAGACGTATCAACGATCTCATTTTTCTTTTTTGAGGAACCATGTCCAGAACTTGCGTACGGACTCGCCCGGTTTCTGCTTGATGAGGGCGAGATTATCGGCATCCGTGGGTTTAACATATGTACCTAGAAATTTGCAATGAACTCGAACTGCAGAGCTGCCCAAGTGTTGATCGAGCCAGGTCACAGAGTATGCAACCAATGTCGGACTGTTCCCTTGAGCATGAGTGGTAGGTATTTTATGGCGTGTAAGTCATCACCATTCGCCACGTGGATCGCGAGGATATAATTCTCGATCCAAACTAAGGGATCCCTGTTCACGTCGTAATTATCGCAATTAACGATCTTGAAGCGAGTCGGGAAGAGGTGAGCGATCACCCGATCAGAGAAACATGCCGGATACATCGCCGATGGGTCTCCCCAATCACGGATTGCGTTAATGTTATGACGTGCGTCGTTGATGCCGACCTCCTCCTCGTATTTGGAGAAGGTTGAGGGCCAGGCAGTTTTCCTTGTGCGGTAGCTCGTCTTGGACTTATTTCTTGAATCCAAGCTGTCGATGTAGCGCGATGGAACATCATGACGTGCCGCCACCTCGGGAGCGTTCTTGCCCTTATCAGCCCGCCAACCATCTTGTCGGGGAGGCCGATCTCCAGCACTTCGGGTAAGGTCCTTCGCCCACGTGCGTTTAGAAACCGCACTATGGTCCGTAGCGGCATCCAAGTCCTTGAGCAGGTTTCTTCCGTGCTTGGTGGCTGCCTTTGGACGCGCTCTGCTTCTTCTTGTTCTTCAGATCTTCCTCGATCTAGAGGAGTTGTTGCCATCGTTCCTCAACGTACTCGGACCGTGCTTACAGCTCTTTCCCTGTCCCTCATGATCTTCTTGGACGACCTGATGAGTCGTTCCCGACACTTGTCACGACGGGCGCTGTCGAGGGATTCATTTAGGATATCCACATCCCAGGCTCCGAACTCACTGTCCGGCTCCCCCTTGTGGACTGACACCTAGATAGAGGGCTCCTCGGGCCGTCGTAGTTATCGCCATTGGCGCCGTTGTGGTCGTCGCCGTTATTACTGGCGTTAGGCGTGTCCACCATGTAGATGTCGTAGGTTGAGGTCACCTTTCACCTGCCGGTGGTTGGTGGTCGGCTTTCAGCAGAGTCGTCGATCTCTTCTTCCTCATCTTTGGGCTCATCGGCTGTGCCTTCGAGATGTCGGTGAGATCTTCGGCGTTAGCAATGAGATGGGTGGTGGGTGGGTCAAAAAAATCAACTCCCACAGGGAGTTCCACGATCCGATCTGACGCCCGGATCAGGAAATCCGGTTTACCGATCTCCTGGATCCGATCTAACATCACATCTAGGAGGAATTTCTCACGCTCCTGCTTGGCCAGGTCCGACACCGAGACCAGGGGAAGAGGCTTCGGAATCGAATCTAACATCGATCCCGACAGAGGGTTCACGCTCTCCTCCAGAAGCTTGACCCGAAATATCGCCTGGGGAGAGTGGCTTCGGGATCTGATCTGACACTAATCCCAGTAAAGCTTTCTCATGCTTGTCACGAGCCTGATCCGAAATCGGACCCGAGGTGAGCGGCTCAGGCTGCTCCTTAATCTGGCGTGAAACCAAACCAGAGAAGATCAGTTCCCCGCAGAAATATGCGGTGTACTCCATGTTGCCGAACCTGACGATCCGGTATGGAGCAAAAGATTCGACCTGGTCGAGGAGGCCAGTCGTGTTGGCGATGAGGGTGACGTCGTCGAAGACGAACATCTGTCTTGACACAAAGATTGCCCCAACGCCGATCTGAGCATTGATCTTGACTTCCATCGATCAGTGGCAATGACCTAGCAGAACCTATATGGGCCACCACCGACGGAGCTAAATCCGCCAGATCTCCTAGTAGGGTATCCTAAGCTAGGCGTCTAGGAGTGATGGTAACAAAGACACAAGGTTTACCTAGGTTCAAGCTCTCCGAAGAGATAATACCCTACGTCCTGCTTGTGTTTATTGCGTTGGAGTGTGCACAGAGTACAAGTAAACTACCAAGAGATTGTAATGTGTTGCCTACGAGCCAGGCCCCTCGGTTTACATAGATACCGCGGGATCCTAGGGTACAAGATCCTAGTCGGCCACGTACGAGGAGGCAGAGTCCTCCACGGATCCAGCATCTTGGAGTATACGTCAAGTCTTCTGGATCTTCCTTGTAATCGTCATGGGCTACCCGAAGTGGCCCAGGACGGAGCCGACAAGGGGTCCTCAGCCCGACCCACCAGGCCGGAAGCCGACGTGGTGAGAGGCCCCTTAGCTGGGACACCGTCAGCTGGCCACGTCATCTCCAAGCATGCTGAGTTAGCTTCTCGGGCCAACGAGCTACCAGGACGCCGCTTCTGCTTGGAAGGCAAGGCAATGCGTCTCGTCGTGCACGACATGGTCTGTCTCAACCGGGCGGTGCGTGCCTTTAGTCGGCCCCGAGCCACCTGACCCTAGCTCAATCAGCTATATAAGGCGAGCTAGGGCCCTCTGGGGAAGGATCCAAGACATTCTAGAGCCACCTAACGCTAGCGGTTCTGCCAACCTTCTTGTTCTTACTCGGCCACCGCCATGGCCAGGAACTTGTAACCCATGACACAATCTCCGGTGATCTTCTTGATCGCCGGTGAGCACTTGAGAAATACATTCAGACCAAGTACAAGTAGGGAGTTACTTCTTAGGGAGGGGGGTGGACATGGGGTAGATTGCGTGTCTCATGTGCTACCATCTCGATTCGCCACTCGCATCCCCCTCCGAACAAAATAAACTGACACTCGATGGTATTACTGATCCCAGAACGCGACATCAACTCTCTTTGCTTTTAGCTATATGCATGCCTATATGTATGTTGGTTTGGTACAATATATGAAACATGGACATGTGATGGTTTTGGATTTTCAGATTATAGTAGTTTTTTTGTCTTATTTTGGATGATTTAAGTTCTTTTGTCATTCTAGTGATGACCAACCTAAGAAGCACCTATTTTCTCGGAGCTTTAGAATCTTGCATTCTCCGCTCCATTCACTTGATGCATCGTTGGCGGGAGCACAAAACAATTTGTAGATTTTTGGATTTGGGTGAGAACTGAATCATGGTTTCCTTTGAGATTTTCCTTAGTCTTTTTCAGGCCCAGGTTCAGATTAAGGAGGTCGGCGACGTTGGGAGGGAGGCATGACGGGACAGGAGGTGGGGCACCGTCGCACAATATTCTAAACGCGCATACGGTCCTCCATTCATGCGCCGCGAATCAGGGAGCATGTTCCGCCATCCCTTGTGAATTTTAGTACATATAATAAGGGGTGCGTGTGGAACCATGTTCACAAAATCCGCGTCCGCGAAAGTTCGTTAGCCCTATACTTGCGTCCAAAATTTATACTCTATTCTTTTGATCTTTTTATACAGCACCCTTTGATCTGTGACGTGGACGATGAGAAACGGCCGATCCGATCGATCTAACCCGTCGATTTGAAATGTTGCCGGAAGTGACCGGATCCCTTGGCGCATGTGCATCGGAGAGTAATAAAATTCAGAATCCTGAATCCAAATGAAGGCTCGACGTGTCTCAGCTGGCTTTGTTTGTCTTGTTTCTCCTGGCCGCCTACTTGTAATCCATTGCCAGCCAAAACGCTCCCTCACTCCCTCCCTCCTCCGCCTCCGGCAGATCCTCCTCGAAGCCAAGCCAAGGACCTCCGTCCTCCTCCTCCCGATACTTGGAGATCTCCGCCCCGGACCCATTTCTTCTCCACCAAGGTCGGCGGCCTCGCTTGATCCCGTCCTGTTCGATTTCGATCCAGAGCTGCGAGTCTGAACCTTGCAATTTTTTTGGTTTTGTTTTGGTTGATCCAGCGCTGCTGGCAGGCCCTCCCTGTTGCAGGTGACGCCGCCACCATGTCCAAGTCGGGAGCCCTGGATCTCGCGTCCGGCCTTGGCGGGAAGATCGACAAGGAACAAGTCAAATCGGCGGTCGACGAGTACGTCTCTCTCTCCCTCCCTTACCGTTGGCGTGATCCATTCCAGCACACTTCTTTTTTTAATATTCCGCAGCGCTCGATGATGTTTTTTCTCTTTTTGGATGGAATAAACAAGACGTACACTGGAGCTGACCCGATGCGATTTCTATGTCCTTCATGCTCTGTGTGTGTTACGGACTTTAGATACAGTCAGTCGCCAAGATGGGGGATTGGAGACGGATTTTGGGTTTCAGGAGACAGGGGATTGGGGATAGATACAGTTAGTACCTACTCGAGAATACTGACTAGATCTTTCCTAGTAGTACACTAGATCCAACTGCTCCACGCCTTTACTCTTAACACCACCCAGCTCACACATCACAGGCCAACAGCCACCATCACTTCAGGTTCAGTGCTGCCTGGGCTGTGACACACTCTCTCTCTCTGTCGTTTTAAGTTTCCATTTGTGCACCCCAAATCATATGAACTACAAACATTTTGCTCGAAATTTGGTTGGTTTGTAGGATTACCAGGAGCTTCTCTGCTCTGAGAAAAACCGTGCTCTGTTTTTCTTCTCCCTCGCACGTCCTTTTCCACTGGCGGGTCTCGTTAGCTTACCTTTCGCAGTCTGCGCCCATACATGGATTGGAGAATAATTCTCTGCGCTTCTTGATGGGCTTGGAATTCCTGGCTTAAATTCCAACATTTAAGTCTTTGGTGGATTAAATGCACATCTGAAGATGCAACTATCTGCCCCCCTCGGTGTGCTAGTACTACAAGTCATCCAACTGTACCTACCACTGTACCCAGGAACCATGCCATGTTATTGTCAGGCCTGAACCATGTCATGTTTTTTTTCAAGGCCTGAACCATGTAATGTTTTTTTTAAAGGCCTGAACCATGTCATGTTTTTTTTCAAGGCCTGAACCATGTAATGTTTTTTTTAAAGGCCTGAACCATGTCATGTTTTTTTAAGGCCTGAATGTTAAACTCGTCCTTTCACATGTGCACACTCTTTTAAGGGGCATCATAATGTTTGTGTTTTGCCTCTGCACGCACTGTAGGATCTGCTGAGTGTAATCTTTTTAGCCGGTGTCTTCATTCCCTATATTGTTTATGTTCATTCACTTCTTGAGTTATTTTTTCCTTGTCCTACTCTTAATTTTGGGACAATTTTTTTTCACAAGGTATGAGAAATATCATGGATATTACGGAGGGAAGGAGGAATCGAGGAAATCCAACTACACTGATATGGTAATAATTATTATCTTATACGGGACACGAACAAACACCACATTTATTATTTTTCTATATTTTTTGGAGGAATGGCTTTGTAAATTTGATGCTTCCCTACTCAAGTTATTATTTTAGCCTGCGATGATTATTTTGTCATGAATGGATTGTTATAGTGTAATTAGCTTCACCATACATAAATCAAATTGTTAGCCTGCAGCTCTGGTAATCCAATGTCATTAGAGGGTCAGTGTTCTTTCAAAGCTGATTTAGAATCTCAAAAACGTTTCTTAAGTAGCCAGAAATTTCGGATGATGGTTGAAATAACAAATACATATGCACCTTCTTAGGTTCTGCCATTTACAATCCTTTTTTGATGGTAAGCTTACAACCTTCGCTGCTGCATATCATTTGTTTCTTAATTATCCTAAGCATATATTATTGAATAGAGTCACTTTCTTGTTTTTGTGGTAAATGAAATGAATAATGTTATGAATTGAGAATGCTCACATTTATTTTCTGTGCTGCATCACCCCATGGCCCATGTTAGTGTACAACCTAATATTATGATGTTTACCAGGTTAATAAATACTATGATCTTGCTACTAGCTTCTATGAGTATGGCTGGGGTGAATCCTTCCACTTTGCTCACAGGTGAGGACTCTTATCGAAAGAATACATAATTGATCTTTCATTTTTCACGAAAAATATATCATTTCATTTTTAAAGAAAAAATTATATGAAAAGATTTAGTAGAACATTGCTAACTGTAATTTCCCATCTCTCTTGGCATTTCAGGTGGAATGGAGAATCTTTAAGGGAAAGCATCAAACGGCACGAGCACTTTCTGGCTTTACAGCTTGAGTTGAAACCAGGGATGAAGGTCAGTTTTCTTATGAAGATAGAATAACCTATGGCAGAATGATTTCCCTTTTTAAGCTGCTCTTGCTGCAGCATAACATGATAATGGAACATACAATATCCTGATGTTTGCTGAACTTGTTTGCTGTAGGTTTTGGATGTCGGCTGTGGAATAGGCGGGCCATTAAGAGAAATTGCGAGATTTAGGTTTAATTCCTGTTTCCTCTTTCACCGCTGTTCATATATGTGAATTGTGATGTGTTCGGGTTTAGACATTCTCATATGCACGATTAATGCATCTGAAGTGATTCATGTTTTTATTACTTAGAACTGTAAACTTGTGGCGGCATGATTTTGGGGAGAAGATCTAGATATTATTTACCTTTCAATTTATTTATCATGATCTTTTTCTTTGGAGAAGTTGAAAACTGAGATGATCGTGTACATAGCACCAAAAATATTTTTAGTATCAGCCTTGATCTATTTGTTGTTAAATCACGGTAATCAGCCACTCAACAATTTAACTGCTTCCTCCATTCCAAAATCGGTGATGTTTTAGATATGGTAACGGTCTCCAGGATGCAACTTTGACTTTTGTTTTTATATGAAAATGTAATAAAAGAAACTTGCATAATTATGGAATATTTTGATGAAAAGTCTAATGATATTATTTTCATTTCACCAATCTCAGTTATTTATACATCAATACTGTAGTTAAAGTTAGAGAAGTTTGACTTAATACTTTCCAGGAAGTCATCAATATTTATTTTCATTTCACCAATAGTACTAATACTTATTATCTCTTATGTTTGTAACCTAAGGAAGATGTATAACTGCATCTGTAAGTTAGAAAAGGACTATTGGCTTTGTCATCTTTCATTATCAGTAGTTTAGTACTCCCTCCGTTCCATAATATAAGAGCGTTTTTGACAGTACACTAGTGTAAAGAACGCTCTTATATTATGGGACGGAGGGAGTACATTATACTTGCAGCCAGAAATAACTGATCAGGCAACCGTTATCTGCAGCTCCACCTCAGTTACTGGATTGAACAACAACGACTACCAGATAACTAGGGGAAAGGTTGTTCAATGCTCATTATTTTTTGGTTGATTCTGCTGTTGACTGCGATTAACAACTTCAGTTAAATGTGCACCATTAAGTGTACTTATCACATAACTCTTCTGTTAATAATGATCTTTGTATTTCAGGCGCTTAATCGGTCGGTAGGACTTGGCGCAACTTGTGATTTTGTCAAGGTATTGTTGGCTTACCCACTAGATCACTTTGTTTTGTGTTTAGCTTTTTTTATCTGTTATTGTCCTCGGCTCCTCGCACTCTCTTTTTGTAGGCAAAAAAATCTGTATTTGCTTTGCTCACAGTTACAAAAAAACACTAGCTGGGTGATGGTGTGGCACCTGGCCGCTCCTAGGTGGGATAGGCGTCAGACTTTTAGAACAGTTGTGCTGCCATATAAACATGTGATCAACCTCCTTAATAAAGTAATCTTTATTTGATGAAGACACATATTAGTTGTGTAAAAATGTATAAGATCAATGCTTGTATGTAGTTCCTGGATATGGAAAAGATTTTAAATAACAGTACTTATATTTCCCACATATTGTTCTGAAATACAGGCAGACTTCATGAAGATGTCATTCTCTGATAACACTTTCGATGCTGTTTATGCCATTGAGGCAACATGCCACGCACCTGATCCGGTATGACCTCTGTCACTCTATAACTCTTTCGATGCTGTTTATGCCATTAAGGCAACATGTCTTATAAAAGTGAATTGACCTTTTTGTTGCACAGGTTGGCTGCTACAAGGAGATCTACCGTGTATTAAAACCTGGGCAGTGTTTTGCTGTATATGAGTGGTGCATTACCGATCACTATGATCCAAACAATGCAACCCACAAGAGGATTAAGGATGAAATTGAGCTTGGGAATGGCCTGCCAGATATCAGAAGTACTCGGCAATGTCTTCAAGCTGTTAAAGATGCTGGGTTTGAGGTAAGACATAGCACTTTCTCTCTTTTCGTTTAATCTCCTTCTAGGATTTACCTGGGTGGAAATCCCCACTCCTGCAACAGGAAATACTGCAAGTATTTCTTTTCTTCTCAATATCATGGTGTTTCATCCGATCTGTAATGAATATGAGTTGTTGTATTCATGAAGGTTATTTGGGACAAGGATCTTGCTGAAGATTCTCCGTTGCCTTGGTACTTGCCCTTGGACCCAAGTCGGTTTTCATTGAGTAGTTTCCGGTTGACTACTGTGGGACGAATAATTACTCGCAATATGGTGAGGCAATGAATTCTTTATTTTTGCTATCATTTCGCTCCGCACAATCAAGTCAAATTATTAATTTCTCTCTCTCCGGAGAGCAGATTTTGTGCAACTAGTTGCCCATGCACCCCATATCCTCTCTCCTCTTTTTCCCCCTATTTTCTGAGTTTCCAAAAATTATGAAATAAATCATGGATGTAAACAATGCCATATAATGTGCATTTACAAAATTTCTTCCGAAAGTATGACTTTTTATGACCTAGAGAAAAAGGACAAGATATGAACAACTAGCTGCACAAAATCTGCTCAGTGCTACTTACCTGCACCTGTATGGACCATGGGTTGACAACTATTTGACCAGTTCTACAAACCTCCTTGTGATTAGGATCCTGTCATGTGGTTTTTAATTCTTATCATTAGAGGTATCATCCCAGTAAATTTGTATCAAATTGCATAGAAATTGGAAACCATTCAGTTTCACCTCTTGTAGTGCCAGCAAAGTTAGATTCTTTACTATAACTATATAGCATGGACACAAATATATAGTCCAGCTGCTTGGCCTTTGCCATTTGTATTGGTACTGTTTGCATCTGACACATCAAGATTTTGATACCCGGTAAAATTGATATGTTACCCAATATTTAAATGGCAATATTGTTTATGGAAAATCTTATACTGTACACATACTTAAAGTGATTTGCTGTCCATGTAATGCACTGAGTTGCTTGACTAGGGTACTTAATCAAATTCAGTTCCTAATCCATAAAAGGATACAGGTAGTAACTACTCCATAAGACAGTTAACGCTTTACGGATCATCTTGTATGTTGTCCAATGTAGTATGTCATGACACCCAAAGCTGATTCCGTCATGCCTTGATGCTTGGTTGGCGAAAAGTCGTAAACATGAGATTGAGATTCTCTTGTGATATTGTTCAGGTCAAGGTATTGGAATATGTTGGTCTGGCTCCGGAAGGCAGCCAGAGGGTCTCTAGTTTCTTAGAGAAGGCCGCGGAAGGTCTTGTCGAAGGTGGCAAGTAAGTTTTATCATCTCTGAACCACGTTTCTGAAAGAGAAAGTATAATTTGCAGACAGCTTTAGTCGTAGTGCAACTTCAGGAGCTCACTCCTCACCGCCCTTTGTGCTGTCCTTTTATTCCCTCCAGTTTATATATATATGAGTTGTAACATGCGCAAGATCTACAGGAAGGAAATCTTCACCCCGATGTACTTCTTTGTGGTTCGGAAGCCTGTTTCAGAATGAGCAACTTTCAGGTACCGGTAATTTTAATTTTGACTGGTTCTCCAAATCATCATGATATTTTCCCAGTTCATGTATTCGCAAGTTCTTATCGTGTGTATCTTTGAAGCCAGGCAATGCAAAGATGCATTTTGAAGAAGCGGGCTTGGGGAGTTTGGTTATGCCAGGAATCCTCGGTTCTTATCTGTAGAAGAGACGTAGTGAAATGTGTTGCGTTTCTGTTTGTTTTGTATTTAATGTTGAGCTTCTGTTTTGTTGTTTTGTCGTGTGAGCTTTTGATTCTCGTCGATTAACTGACAGTTTGACACCATTGTGCTAAGCTAGATGCAGTTTTCTTCCCCGTCAAGGTTTGCATAAGGCTGTTCCGATTTCTTGTCCAAACAAGTATCCGGTGGTGCCGAAGTTTTGTAACCTAGCAACGAGAATTTCACATGAATGATCGTTCCCAGTACTGGAATTTTCAAGCATGTTTGCCTTAAAAAATAATAATTTGAGGGGTATGTTTGCCTTGATTTTATTGTATCACATAACTACCATTTCTCATTGTGCCTCTGCTAAACTTTAAGGCATTTTTCCTTTATATATTATATACTAATTCTTATTACAAGCTAATTTGGTACTTGGATAGTTGATGATTCAGATTTAGGAAAAAGTTGTAAGTTAAATAACAAAGTAGCAGTGTTTTTGTTTTAACAAGGTAAAAAGGACCAATAGATTTATGGTTGTATTTGAGTTTGTGCATGGTCTCGAGATGGATTCTCGATAAAGAAGAGATGGTGTGTGTATTTTTTTATCTGAGCAGCTACTTGGATATGAAGGCCTCGTTTTGTTCGAGTCTCTGTGGCTAGTGTGGACTGTCAACGATCTTTGTGACCATGCCTAGTGTAGATAATTGATTCGCTGCTGATCTTATGTGAGGAGGAGCAGTAGGAGGGCGGTGGTGCCCGAAAGAATAACGTCGAAGACAATTGTAATATAATAGTTTTTATCTAGGTCCACGTCTCGGGATGGGTAATAACTCTACGTCTTGTTTATAGATGTATGTTTATAGATGTATATTAATGACTGGATGGGTAATAACTCTACGTCTTGTTTATAGATGAGGATGTATGTTTATAGATGTATATTAATGACTGGAGAATACAAACTACTCTCTCCGTCCTAAAATTAAGTGACTCAATTTTGTACTAACTTTAGTAGGGAGTACATTGTATGAGATCTTGCAAGAATGGTGATCTGAATGACTTGAGTCTTGGGCAAAGGGTCTTTGAGGCTAGGTCTTCTTTGGAAGCAAGTCTCCTCACTTCGATACACGAGAGTAGGGTAGCGTCAACTATCCGAACCTTGGGATACATCGTTGAGCCAATCCTTGTTTGTATCCCTCTAACTCAAACTCCTTACCTTCTTGCAAGTTCATTTTCATTGTCCTTCTAGCATGCATGTGTAGAGTTTCCTAAGGTCCAACTAGCCAAGTGTAAAGCTTGCCAACCAAACTTAGAATACAATTTTTTTTTGATATGACTATTCACCCCTAGTCTATTGCACATGATCTAAACACCCGAAAGTGCATATTCAAGACAGCGTGTTGGGTTTTAGTGATTTATGATAAAACCAATTGGGAGGACTGATTGTTTTATTGAGATTATTTCAGGATCAATCCAAGGCTAAGAATGGAACATCAATGGTGACCCCCACCCAAAACTTTTCAAGTTGTTGTCTACTTCAAGCTTACAATTTGCACTTTGAAGGCTTTTGGTGAATCTCCAGTGATTCACACCCTTTGTTCGTGCATGTTAGTATAAATGATATTAATATTGACTTTGTGAAAAAGATTCTCATGTCATTCTTGCATCATGGGACTCTCTTCTTGGTGCTCATCCTCTTCAACAAATTCATCTTGTGCCGTATTCATAGAATTCAGTCTCCGTCTGCGCGCCGTTCGAGCGTTGGAACAGTAATCACTGATACCAAAGTTTTGGCGAACAACTTCTAGTCTTGCATCTTTAGTCATATTAATCATTTGTCGAATGTTATGACACATACATTGGCGCAATTGTGTGTTTCTTCTGGTGATTCAGTCCAGCGCAGTGTAACTTTTCATATTGCATCCAGAAAACTCTTTGTAACTCAGGAAAAGAAAAGAGAATAACGGTGAACAAATAATCTTCCTGTTATCCTATCAAAACAAACCATCCTATTGTAATCTACTCCCTCCGTTTGTAAATATAAGATGGTGTGACTTTTTCTGAATCAGATGTATGTATACACGTTTTAGTGTGTTTGTTTACTCATTTCAGTTTGTATGTAGTTCATATTGAAATATCCTAAACATCTTATATTTGCGAACAGAGGGAGTAACAAATAATACCGTCCAATCTATGTAGACAACACAATCTCTCTCGCAAAGAAAAAAAAACACACAACCTCAATATAACGGCGCGGCGGAATCCGCAAGGCACTAAAATCCTAGAATCTGTGCGCTAGTCCTAAAAAGTAAAAACTGTGAGGTGGGTGTTGTAATAATCGTCGAGAAAGAAAAACCACCGTACGCACCTCTCAAAGATAGGATACGGCTAGGGTCAAGTTGTTGCAATGATAGATAATCCCCAAACCGAGCTAGAGAACGCACGATCTGGCACTGGCCAGGTACAGATTCGTGTTGCGCCCCCCACACCGCAGCGTGCGTGCGTGCAACCGGGCGCACACAACACATACATACTAGGAGAATGCCCGTGCGTTGCTACGGGCGAAATACATAAAAATAAATCAAACTACTGACTAAGTGACATTAGTGAAGTCCTTCAAATATATACCTCCTTTTATCAATTTCTTTAGCGGATACTATGCATCAATTTTGTGATCTTCTTCTTCCTCGTCTTCGTCTTGCTCTGATCCCCACAGCCCATCCTCCGACACTGGTGATGGCTGGTGTCGATGTCATACAACACCCTACTCGAGCCGCCTTCTGATCTCAGGCAATGTCGATGCCGCCCGGCCTGAGCTATCTTCTTCGTCGGTCCATCGTTGCCCCCGATCCACCCTCTGACACTGGTCACGACCAGTGCCGATGTCTAGTGCCGCCCTGCTCGATCCGCCTTCTCGTAGGTCCACTATGGACCCTGAACCACCCCTCTTCCAAAATTAAGAAATGCTATGTTGTGGCACGCTGGAGAGCACCCCACCAACTTACTCAGATCAACCGACATGCATTTATAATACTATGATATAGTGAAACTATGCACATTTGTAAGACATATTATAACAATCATATCATGAATTCTCTGGAGACATGCATCATGGACTTATAAAACCAAATCAAACAACAGAAAATTTCAACATACCGTTGTTCCTACTACCAATGGCTGATGTTGAATTTGGTAGAAGCCCCCAAATAACAAACTCAGCAATGTCCATGTACATGTTGTCCAATGTTTTCAGCATTAGAATTATGCTTGGATACAAAGAAATTTACTCTTGACAAGAGGATCTGCAAACAAATGACGAACACTTAAGAGTCTTATCCAAAATCAGTACAACCTACCCAAGATTAATTCTCCAGTGATGTCTTAACATTTAAGCCTATACACTCGAATTGTTTTTCAATCAATTGAACCTAAGTTGTAGCATACTACTAAAATAATCAGTACTTCATAGGAACCATTTTCACATCATTTGTATCCTAGGAACGCTAAAACAATGTATCTACTTAGCTTATGCCTTTGCCAACTGACCCAATCTCTAGTTACAGAATTATGTTCACAAACTTGTTACAAAAAAATAAATCGATAGGTTGGGAATGTAAAACCCGCACATTATAGCACTTAGAGACTTAAGTCATATAGTAAATATACAAATGTAAATTCATTATGTCCGATTGACAAAAATATGCAGAAGCCCAATGCATGAAGAGTGAAAAAGATGTCTCTATGGAAGCTCGTCTCTATGGAAAATCACAAACATATATCATATTTTGACGATCCATTTGCCAGTGACATCCAATCAAGGACTCACCTGCTAAGCCATTTGTACCATTCACATAATTTTCTGCTACCAAGATACCCCCGGGCTTCACCATCCAAAGCAGCAAAAATAAGCTGGAGTATACGGGGTCATGTTAGGTACAAAAACCATGGTTTAGAAATAAATCACCACAAATTTGTACCAAATCAGTTGTCAAACAGCGAGAAAGATACCACAAGCTGCACACTCGTAATACAGCAAAGGAATATAAATAGGTGGAGAATACCTACAGGACACCTTTTTTTCTTAGAATCCTACAGGACACCTTTGATAACATGAAATTAAGTAAGAAATTTCCGGCTGCTACATACAATACCTTTTTCTTGAGTTGGCCTAGATCATGAAGGTGACGAAGAGCATCAACTGTAGTGAGCAAATGAATCAACCCTCTGTAAAATTTAATATATATCATGCTCGCAAATAGCAAAGGAATATAAGGAATGTAGGTGAAGAATACCTACAGGACACCGTTGATAACATGGAATTAACTAAGAAATTTCTAGCCAGTCTTATAATCCTTGTTTCTTGAGTTTGCCTAGATCATGAAGGTGAGAAAGAGCATCAACCGTAGTGAGCAAATGAGTCAATCCCTCTGTACAATTTAATATAGATCATGAAGGTGAGAAAGAGCATTAACAAGAATCAATCCTTGTATACAATTTAACATTATTAATGAAGCATCTATAACCAGGTGAGTTTCATGCCGGGGAGGGCAGAACACAGCATGCATGCCGGTTGTGGACACCACGCACGCAGAAGCGGAACACGTCGGACATGCACACGCCAGACCCTCTGCCTGTAGCCGCCGGCTCCCACACACTCTCAAGCACAAACCTGCACGCGCCTCTGTCGGCCGGCCTCTGGCGCACGCCCACCTCAAGCCCCCCGCCCCACGCTCACCATCTGCAAAGACTCGCCGCCGCCCGTGCCCTTGGCCGGCATGCCGGCCAGTGATGCAAAGGGGCGACGGCAATGCAGCATGTCCATGAGGCAGGGAATCCGGGGAGGCGCGGTGGGGCGCTGCGTACAGCGGAAATGAACTCCGGGACGCAAGCGGCGGCGCACACCGAACGATCAGGCGGATGGGATCAAAGAGAGACACATGAGTGCGAGAGGATGGATGGATTGCCTTGCCTTGCCGCCGCTCAGCAACGCCACCATCTCCGTTTGGGAATCCAGCCGCCTACCGCCTTGCCCATGGTGACAATCCGGCCGCCGGCGGCCTCGCTACAGCAGGATCCTATGTCCACGGCGATGACCTTCTCGGATGCGGATAAAAAGAGCAGGGAGGGATCGACGTCAGGGGGGGGGGGGGGGAAGAGGAGGGGACATCGAGTGGCTCCCTGGGATCTCCGACGCGTGCCCGGGCCGGATCATCCCTCGCCCACCATGCCGCCTCGTCCGCCGTGAGGGTGAGGAAGAGATCGGGAGAGAGGCTCATGAACTCACGATCTGGATGAGACCAAAGGAAAGTTTTTTTTTTTTGACATCAAGACCAAAGGAGAGTTTGTAGAAAGGTTTGTGATTTAGGAATATGTGACCTGGGTAAGGAAAGTTAAGATTTGAAAGGAAAGATTAGTACGGGGATGGATCGGGCTGGGTGGGGCTCTCATGATCATCCATTTGGGTATGTTAGAAAAACCAGAGAAAAATCGGTGGGCTTTTCTTTCTTTGAAAAAAAAAATCAGACGGGAGGTGGGCTAGCGTTGAGAAAATCGGTGGAGGGGGAGGTCCTTCGATCGGTGGTAGGAGTAGAAGAGATGCATGCAGCGGGCCGGGCCGGGAGCATGGTCCGTAACGCAGCGCGCTCCCAACTCGAAAGCCCGCGGTGAATCTGGCGTCGCGTCGCGCGATCGGAATATGGTCGGCCGGATCGGAACCCAGATCCGGTGCCCGCTGCGGCTGCGGCTGCGGCTGCGGTACGACACCCACCCACCATCGTACGCGCGCACGGCCGGAACCGCACCCATTATTCCCACGGGCCATGCACAGGGGACACGCCACGCGCCGGAATCGCCAGGTCGCGGCGTGTAGCGCTAAAGCGGGGACACCCGAAGCGCGGCGCAGATCAGCCTGCTCTCGCCCTCCCGGCCACCTTTTCGATCGGCTCCTCCGTCCGCTACTTGCAACCTCGATGGGTCGATCGATCAGACGATCACAAAGCTTTGCCTGCGCCGGTGCCCGGGGTAGGATAGTAGAGGGATTTGGCCTAGTTTGTCGAGGCCTACGGGAGATAGACAGATGGATTCTTCCTGCTGCCGCAGCAGCAGAGCAGCAAAGCAAGCAGGCAGGCGTTGGAGCGTGGTGCATACCCTAAACTCTTTGGGGCTTTTCTTTCTTTCTCTTCTTTTTGGGACTGATGGGCATTGCATTCCGTCTGGGTGGGCGCGCAGCACAGCACACACTTGTGCACCGGCCACCAGCCTTTCCGTCTCCTTTGTTCGTTGTTGCCTGCCTTACTCTAACACTGCTGTCAGAACCATATACCTGCAGGGCCCTGTTCATCCTATACTCTACTCCCTCCATGATTGTCCGGTTCATTTCTTCTCTGTTTTCAATCATCTGAGGACGGGGCAGGGTTTTGTTTCTTCTCGTTCAAAAAAACAAAGGCGATCTAGCTGCCGCAAGTGCGACAAGCTTTCCGATGACCTCTTGGTCGCCGGTGGTGAGGGGGGTCGTCGGATATCACGCGCGCGGATGTGTGTAGTATAGGTTTAGGGTTCTGTTGGTTTAGGTTTTGGTTGTTCGACATCTTGGCTTCGGCGATGACGACACAGAATAAACAAACTCCAGATCTTTCTTCGACCACGCGCCTTGCTCTATGGTCGATGATGGATTTAGGAACCAGTATGTTAAAGCGGGGATGGTGTGACGGCGGCATCCATGTGGTGGACTTGTGTCCTCAGGTTTGCTCCAGCGTTAGTGCAGAGCTTGGGACGTAGTCGAGAAGCGGATGCAGATTGTGGTATGTGTCGGTGGAATCTGAAAGACGATGGATCGTGTGCTGAGTTCGTGGTTGGCGGCCGACAGTTATGGCTTCCTCCTCTGACGTCTTCGTCGATCGGGGGTGTCAGATCTGGAGTTTGATGGCATGTCCGGGGTGCTGCCCCGGTTTTATTTCTTTTGATGGTTGCTGCGGTGGTGACGGAGGTAGGTGACGAGCGTTGAGGTCAATCTCAGGGGATTCATCAGCCTTGATTGTAATTTTTCTTCTTGACTGGTGGTTCTTTGTGTAAAGGGTAGCGTTTTACTGTTTTTTCAGTTTTGTCAGGTCGGTATCTACATGGGTACATGGCCTTGATCTTTGTTCAGTTTTGTCAGGTCGGTATCTATATGACTATATGGACACATGGCTTGTACCTTGATTTTTGTTATACGAAGGCGACACGTACTTGCAACCGGTAACCATTGCCACAATATTCGATCATGATCTCGAGGCTAGCTAGCTGTTGACCATGCAAAGCTAGGTGAGGCTGAGGTGCTGTCGTCCCCGGGGTGTGTACCGCGAACAAACAGCCCGTCGTTTTTAGTTAGATATATCCGTGGCCGTGTCTTGGCCCCAAGTAGAAATTGGGCGATACGGACGCAATGCAAAACGATCGTGCAGCAGAATCCAACCCTGTCTGTGCGGTGCGGCGACACCTGTCGACCAACCGTTGCACCCGCACAGTAGAGTACACCAGCACACTAGTAATCTACTAAGTATACGAGATCGATCAATGCACCCTACTTCTACTTGGCTGCCGTTGGATCGAGATCGGTACGTAACCGCCGGTGTTGAGCTGAGAATTTGTGCGGTGAGCCAAACCCAAGTTGGACGGAGGCTCTGGGTGTGCAGTGCTGGGATAGATCTCCGGCCCCCGACGCGAGATCTTGATCGGAATCACCTGTCACGCGATCGAGCTCCCGATCGATCCATCCATCCATGGATGCCCGATATGTTGGGATCCGGTACGTAAATCTAGCTAGAGAGCTAGCCCGTACGATCTCGCGGTTTTACGGTCGCCTTTTATTAACCGAAATTGCTTCATGCACGACACAAACTGGTGAGCGGGTGTGTGTAGAAAGCGGCGGTGAAAGCTAGCTAGCTAGGCTAGGCTCGTCGATCCTTAAACCTCAAGACACATATGTCGAGCTACAGCTTAGACTACGTAGGTAGTAGACACCTACAGGTAGGCTGACATGAGGTGACCCAAAGGGGACAGCCACTCGACCAGATTCTATTCGGCGAGAACTACATTGTCGAACCGCTAACTCCATTTCGATACTACCTTCTTTTCCGGCCTCCGTCACGCGTAATCACAACAGTAATAATCAACTGCTGCCCCTCAATTCCTCCTCTCCTCCCTCGATCGGCTCGGCTATATATACACAAACCACCTCTCCATCACTTTCCTAGCCATCTTCAATTCACCGGTGGATTTCCAAATCTCCAGCCCCTTCATAGCTAGCGAGCTAGCCGAGAGCTTGACCACGGAAATGATGAAGATGTTCTTCGAGGAGGACGCGCCGCAGCCAGACGAGCAGCTATGCATTGTAAGGAACACAAGCCCCTTCAGCCTTTGCTCTCGGTTTAGTTTGATCCGTTGCATGTTTTTATGCTTTGATAGATGATCCGTCTCGCTTTCGTTGCTTAATTTGCTTTGTTCAAACATATCATCATCTTTGCATCATTAACGTGTCATCAACAAAAACTCGATATGCTAAAATTGAGCACATTTTATACTACTACTACTACTACTATGAAATGCTTGTTTGGCTTCTTGATTTTATTTATTCATTACTTGAAAATATTGATATTTGTTTGAGGACGAAGCAAACATACGTACCTCGAGAATTGCGATTGTGCCAGTCACTTGCTGGAGATTCTGCATTCCAGATTGGAAACATGGGCATAAGTTCTTTCTTTAGGCACCCACAGGTGTTTTCTCGTCGGTGCGTGCGTGTTCGATGCTTGTAGCTTTGCTCTTTGACTGGAACACGTAAGGCTTTCTCAAAAAAAAAAAAAAAAAAACCATGACTGGTAAAGCCTCTTCCAAAGTTTCGACAGTTCAAGCAATAGGTGCACATCTACAATCGATGATATGTTACGCTCCCACCACGGACAGGACGTCCACAGCATATCTTGCACTTTGTTCACCAGTATATATCTCTCACTCGTCCGTGCATGACACAACCGGCGGAATAGGATACTTCCAGATCAATCCATATAATCACAGGATTAAACAATCACTTCTATTTTATCTGCAAATGTCAATAAAATGTCATTGGTCAATTAATCACAAAGTAAAATCACCGACATAATAAATAGTACATACTAGACAATTTAAAGCATATATGCATGGGTCTCGTCCATATTTTATAAACATAGGTTTGCATGCATGGCAAGGGTCAGAGTGGTACGGTCAAATGGCTAAAATCAGATACCCACCATGCGAAATCCATCAAAGGATCAGAGATAACCAGTATACCACCCCAGCCGTTGATGCAGAAATAAGTCACCCTGCGCAAGAATAGCATCTGCAGCACAGAAATTCCCGGCGTCTGATTTGCATGGACGCCACCCCTATAAAAGGTCATTTTTACATCTGCATGGCCATAACCCATCTTCCTCGCCGTATCGCAATTCGATCTTTCACGGCTCTGGCCGGAACCATTTCTCTTCTGGAGAACCAACATAACAGTTCCAAGGAATTTGCTCCGACCAGCTGCAGCGCGAGACGATCCGGTCGTTGCTGTTGAGGACCGACTATGCTCCCCGACGACGATTGCATCACCGTAATTGATTCTCAGACACAGATCTTGCTAAATTCTTTTTTCGTATGTAGAAACATGCTCCAAAACAGAAACAAGCATTTTCAATTGCTCTGAAAATGTTTCATGATGTCATCTTCCTGGTACCTCGTCGATGCTTGTTCCTCGGGTGATAACTGCAATGGCCATGGGTACTACCTGCATGTACGATACAATAATCTTAGGTGGAATCTTTCAATGCAGAAATCAACATTTAAAAGCACCAAATCGAGATGAAATCTTTCAATTCTGAACCTGAGGAAGTACCAGACTATACTTACCAAAATCCCAGTGTTTTTGTTTCTTGATCTTCCTTCTTATCCTTTCTTTTTTTTAGAAGAAAATTTCATCTTAATCTTGACAAGCTTTTTATATCCACACTTTTGAGTTGCCTTTGCTTACAATATTCTTTGATGATTTCTCTTCAAACAGAACAGTAATTATATCCGCAAGAGGACAGATGGGCATATATGATACAGTCTTTGATCCCTCAAATTATTCTTTTCATTATTTTACAAAAAGTACTGCTTTCTCAGTTAACTATGTAAACAATATTTCTGCCATAACGTCGTGCATGCTTGTCAATCTTAATAGTACTCAAAGACATACATGACTTTGCTGACACAGACTAATGTTAAAAGTTGTGCAGTAAAATGTACTAACATGTTTTTTCACCTTTGAAATTTACAGGAGGGGATCTCAAGCCCCATAGCTGCTCACATACTTGACTTCTGTGATGATGGCCTGGGTGATAACCTCCTTGCTGCAGTGACCTCTACCTCCGACCCGTTTGCAGCCTCCTCTGAGGATGTTTCATCCTCCTCCACTGCCACCCCTCCTCTCTGCAGCTACAGCGATGACATCCCAGAAATGGCCTTCTCCCCATTACCCTGCTTTGACTCTACTCTCTCAGCCCTACTTGACGAAGAGCAAAACGCATGTCCTGATGCCAAGCTCATTCCCCCAATCAACGAGACACTTGCAGCACCAGGATACTATCAAGCTGCGACCGGAGAGGCCAGCATAGAGCAATTCAGCCAATCACAGCTTCCCCAGAGTATAGCTGAACCCTTGCTAGCAATGCAAATGAGCAGCACTGCACCTATCTCGATGCCTCTTGCTCCAGGGTGTGATGAAGAGTGCCTCACGGCGGCACTAGCCAGAGGGTACATGAGCATGGATGGTGCCCTGTATCCGCAAACAGGAGCAATGATCCCGAGTTACAACACAGAGGCATCAAAAGTAGGATTCTTCAATGGTAGTAGTGCTAATAGCAATGGTATGGTGGTGTTAGATATGAGTAACATCGGTGAGTATCAGAGGATGATGGAAGGTGAAGGACTGACCAGAACATATAGCGACACAGATTCCATGCAAGGGGCTTATAGCAACACTGCAGAGATGCAGGTAACATCCGGAACCTAACAATTAAGTAATATCATACTGCTTAACTACGATAGTACCAAACTTCCATGCAGCGCTGGTAAAAGAAAAGTGCTTAACTAAAAAATTAGCTTACAAATGACATTTGAAATCTCTCTTACCTCTAAACAGAACGCGGGGAACAACCAAGACCTGGTAAATGGATGCAATGGAAGCCCACCAACATTACCTCCAACAGAAATCTCAGGCCTAGAAGATTCCACCTTCAAAGTTGTGCGTCTTTCAGCTGAACAGAGGAAGGAAAAGATCCACAGGTACATAAAGAAAAGGAATGAGAGGAACTTCAGCAAAAAAATAAAGGTAATATGGAGCATCCTGCACAAAGCACTGCTTGCATAGGCATCTTACCAATTCAATTCTGATGACACACAACAAAATGCAGTATGCTTGCAGAAAAACTTTAGCAGATAGCAGGCCCCGTGTCCGTGGAAGGTTTGCAAAGAACGAGGAACTTTGTGAAGCAACAAGATCAAACTCCCAAAATCATGAAGAGTATGGACAGATTGTAAGTCTTCTGGTATATTACACTGTCTTGTCTTACCAGAAACAGCCAAGTTTATTAATGATCATGCATAAAATATGGTCATGTACTCATCAAGTCATCTTTTACATTGCTCCGCTGCAGTCAGTAATAAAAGATAATACAATCGTGTAATAATTTTCTAAACTAAGGTTCATGCTTGTTTTTTCCAGGCGGGTGCAGATGGAGAAGACATGCTTGACTCGTCCGATATCCTGGCACATTTGAGTGGAATAAACAACTACAGCTACAAGTATAATTATACCATTGAATCATGGATATGATCACCACAACTGCACAAACTAAAGTCTGTGTTCTGTTTTCAGTTGTGCAACCATAATCCATAGTTTCCCCTTGATCCTAGTAAAATAAGGCTACAGCTTTACAAGTTCTGTCACAGGAGAAGTGCTTTTAGTTCAAGTTATTGTAGACTTGGTGTATTGTATCAATCTGTTCTCACCTTTTGTCATTCTTAACAGTGAGTGTGATAGTTAGAGTCTCCAGAAGAGTGATTTGTAAGTACTAAGTAGAATTGTGTCCTTGTCATAATAAACAGTATCAAGAGTTACCCAAACTATTCGCCATTCCCCCCCCACTTGGTGTACATAATAGCAGTATTCACGGGAGACAAGGCGTGAAAGCAATGCAACTTTGGACAATGTAAAAAATCTGAATAACACTCCAGTACACAGAATCCGTAACATCTGCCCGTATGTCAAGAAGATTCACAAATTAGAATTCAGTATAATATAGGAGTAATTAAAATGAGGGTTGCAGCTCACAAACTTCTGCCATTCTAGTAGTATAATCATATATGTAATCAAATACTGAAAATGTGACTGGAAATGCACAAGACATTTGATAACATGATCATGTTGCTGGTCGTAGCAATTAGTGCATCACAGACCATTTGTATGTGAAAGCTTATGCACATCACCAATGGATAGCAGAAAAACTGCATTATACTGTTGGATTCATTTGAATTATAAGCAAAAGGCAAAATGGGCTTATAACCAAGTAGGCCAAGAACTCCATATTTTAGTTAGTGGCAAAAACAGAGCAACTCCATCTTAAAAATAATTGCCCATCCATCAAGAGCACCGCAGAAAATGAGAAAAATAAACCGAACGGAGGAAATCCTCCTAGAGGATTCTAAACTATTCTAGGCCGAACCCTTATAGATCGGGTCAGTTACAAGAGAGAAGCCAAAAGCCTATCTAACACCAGGCCCGTTGTACAGGCCCAGGATAAAGAAATAACAAACATTACAGTTATATAAACTTATAATTCATTTCAGATACATGTTGTAATTAAAAAAAGACAGTTGTATTAGAACTCAAAGGTGAAGTGAGAACACACAACAATGGGCACTATTTTCACATCATGTACTCAGTAACGCTAACAGCGTGGTGAGAGGTTCTTGTCTTCTTGACAACAAAAACATAAATATTTCAATTGATTGGTTTCAGCTTGCATTCAAGTTATCCAACAATAACCCACAATATAGAAAATCCGCAGTTGGTTAAGAGGGAAAATCCTAATCTAAACATTAATTTTGCTTTCTTTCTGAAGTTGAAACACTGCCACTAAGGTTCCAGCAAAAGTTCCAACCTGATCATAAATAATTTAAATATCTCAAGTTAAACGGAAACACCCTCCAGAAGTGAAACTGAAGCTGGAAGCATTGCCATATTGAAATTCTCTAAATCAGCAAAACTACCATGAATACCAAATTCCCAAACTCAATATAAAACCCGTGAGTCACAACTAACTGAAAAGGTATATGTAGACAAGGAGTGAGCATACACCACCATTTTTATTTACTTTCACTTGTTGATTGAGGGGTAATGCACAAGGAGTCGCGACTAACTGAAAAACTGACACACATGAGCTATAGGAAGCAAGCATTGGATCAAAATTGAAAAGCGTACGTGACTACATACAACATCTGATATAAGCAACTGTACAACGCAGTTGTGTGCTAATTGCAACTAACTCACTAATTTGGCCATTTCAGGCAGGCAGGGGCACCGCGAGGCACAGCAGCTGGGAGGGGTCTGGGTCCTCCAACCAGCACCCCTCGTCATCCATTTCGACGACAGTTCCAGGATCGAAGAGCACAACCTGCGCTTCAGACTTTGCAGACCCGGCTAGGACGAGGCTGCCGGGCCTTGTGAAGCCAAGGAACCGCACGCAGCGGCCGCGTTCATCGTCGCCGCCGCCCCAGAAGCGGCCGCCGACCCAGACGGCGACCTCGGAGGCGATGACGGCGACCTTGACGACGACCCCGAGAGCGTCGACGCCGTTGCGGAAGCCCTTGTGGACCTGCAGGCCGAGGAAGCCCTCGACGACCTTGGCGGAGTTCTTAGAGAGCTTGTATCCGGACTTGAGCAGCGCGAGCGCGGCGAGGGCGGTGGGGGATGAGGAGGAGGATGAGGCGGCCGCGGGGAGGAGGAGCAGCGTGGGGGCGAGGCGGAGGAGGGAGGCGGCGGCGAAGGCGGCCTTGACGCGCTTGGAGGAGGGCAGCGAGGGGAGACGCGCGGCCGGGTCGAGCGCGCGCGCCGCCTTGTAGGACTTGGACGCGGCCTTGGATGCGGCCAGGAGGGCGGCGAGCGGGGAGGAGGCCGCGGCCAGCACGCGCGGCGCCCTGAGCGCGGCCGCGGCGGCCGAGGTGGTGGCGGCGAGGGGCTTGAGCGCGCGCGAGCGGGAGAGGATGAAGAGGAGGTGGACCCCCAGCGCTACGCCGACGGCCGAGGTGGCGGCGGCCGTGGCCGCCGCGATGGGGATGAGCGGAGCAGGCATGGGGAAAGGACGGCGGCAGCACAGGCCATAGGAGAGGGGTGCGGTGGGTGGGCGTGGGACACGACGGAAACGCCGCCCGTGGGGGATGGGGAGAAAAGGTGGAGCCGGCCGGGGGTGCTGCCGGGAGGAGCCACGTGGACGCGGCCGCGATCGCCCGTTGGGTCGGGTCGGGTCGGGTGGAGTCCCGCCGGCCAGATTTTCTAGGTTGACCCGTGTGTCCGGTCCGGTCCGGCCGAGACGAGATGCCGATTCCCAAGAAAAGCCGCGGCGTGGGGGATATGCAGCGGCGGCGAGGTGCTGATTCCGACGAGTGGCCGCGTGGGATATGCCGGAGTAGGAGTAGGAATCTTCCGCGACTCGGTTGCTTGCTTGGCTGGTGCACGCAGTTGCCATGCGCCCGTGCCGGTGAAATGCGGTGCCGCTGACCCAGACGCTCTTTTTGTGGCTGGCACGGTACGATCCAAAACACCGCTGCTCATAAGTTAGCAAAGGTAGGCGTAGGTGATGAGTGTTGCAAAATTTGGCTGATGGTGCCATCAGACTTTGTGTTAGGTGTGGTCTCTGATGAGATCCCAGACTTTTAATAAATAAAGCGGCGAGTGTTATCCTTAAAAAAAAAAACACGGCACGATAAACCGGGTTGGGCTGGGCCTAGAATTTTTAAGAAAATGGGCGGCATGACCCGGCATGGTGATGTGGGCCGTCCTGGCCTGATTGGGTTTGAAATCTTCATAAACGAGTGCTAAGCAATGGATTTTCTCTATGATCCAAGTCTTGTCACACGAAGCATTCACCAAGCTGGCGGTTACATTGTGGGCAATCTGGGCGGCCAAGAGGAAGGCGATCCACGAAGGGGTTTTCCAAAGTCCTCAAGCCACACATGAGTTCATCAAGAGATTCATGTCCAACTTGGAAATCATCAGAAAGAATCAACCAGTGGCTAGGGAGTGGGACTTTGCACCAACCGACACCCGCGAGTAGGAGGCCTACGGCTCCTCCGGCTGGTTTCACAAAGATTCACGTAGACGCGGGGGTGTCAAGCTCAAACCGGCGCAGGTCAGCTGCAGCAGTTGCCCCAGACCAGTTTGGGACTTATCTAGGCAGCTCATCTCTTGTGATTGAAGGATTGCATGACCCATCAGCCCTGGAGGCCATAGCTTGCCGTGAAGGAATCTCGCTCGTCGAAGACCTTGCTCTTCAGAGATGCATTATCGCGTGCGATGCTAAGCAGGTGATTCAGGACATTGAGAGTACTAACAGAGGCAGGTATGGACAGGTTATCAACGAGATCAAGTCAAGAGTTAAAAATATTACTTGTAACTTCGATTTTGAAGATGGTGCGGCAAACACAGAAGCTCATAGTTTAGCTAAATTGTCACTTTCCTTAGCTAGGGGTCGCCACATGTGGTTCATCCAACCCCATAACCAAACTTGTATCCCACTCTCTGTTGAGTTTGTTGAATAAGGTTTGGTTTAACCCCTAAAAAAGGAGAACTTATCTATACTCTATTAAAGTTAAAGGGGAATCCATAGTCGTTTCGTTCGCTTCGCACGTAGCCATCAATGTCAAAAAATCATTCCAGTTATCTCTTGTCCAATCTCTGTGTCGACCACAACTGCATGCAATCAATTAGCCATGCTGTTAATTACCCATGTTAACTAGCCAGGCATTAATTTATGGAAAATATCATCGAGCGTTGTATTAAGGATCATGTTAATTGTGAAAAATATATTTATAATAGTTAGTTTGGTTTGTCCTAGACTTTCTGTTGCTTGTTGATGTAGGTGCACTTTAAGTTCTTCTCTGGTTCAGCTACTTTGGCTTGTTCCGAGAGTTGGAAACAAGATCCGTTGTTGCTTTGCTGCCTCGTTTTAATAAAATGGGGCGGGGGAAACCCCTTTTCTTAAAAAAAAAACTTTATGTAACAGAAGGTTACGTTAATTGTGAAAAGTATCATCGAGCATTGGACTGAAGGATCATCTTAATTATATAATGTATCATTCATCATTGGATGGGAGGATCACGTTAATTATGGAAAGTATCATCGAGTGTTAGACGAAGAATCACTAGAATATGCCCCGTTGCAACCCGCGACAATTAGCTAGTATAACTAGTAAATCTATACGTGCAATGCACTTTGATATTATGAAGGAAATTAATAGCGCATTCATATTAGGTAGGTTTATCAATTACACGTTAATTATGTGATTTTTTTTACAAGATTGTAAGCGAGCCCCCTACAGTATAATTGGTGCAACAAATCCAAATTGCAAGTACCATGCCTTGAACCTGGGTGGGTCGGAAGGCATCAGCCTCTTTCCACCACTAGGCTATGCCTTAGTCTGCATTAATTATGTGATTAGCACATATATTTATATTTGATATGACATTAACTGCACGCTAAACATGTTGAACACTAGCCATCGAACATTTATATCTAGGTTGTTGGATTGACATGGTTTGATGACACAAGTGCCTCTTTGTGTCTTTGTATATAGGTCTATAGATATAGCTATAGGTATAACTATGTTATGGCAAACAAAAGTCAAAACTTTTCTGGTAAATATGTATTTATATACTTCCTAATGTGCTTTAATTCGCTATTTAAAAAGATAAAACTGCATTTTACAGTTACAAAACTTGAATTAAAATGATGACACTGGCCGTGCTTGGGCTGGCCCGGCGCAAAGTCGGCATAGCGGGCCAATGGACCATGCATGGGCCTCCCCTTGGCATGACACCAAGGCACGACACAACACGGTAAGTAAACCGGGCCGGGCCGGCCCAATTTGCCATGACACGAAGCCCAATGGGTTTGGTTCGGGCCATGCTGGCACGGCACGGCCCAAGCCCCAGGTCGGAAACCACCCGGAAGCAACGGTTGGCTGGACCACATTTCTGTTTTGTTTCAGCAACCGAGTAAAGGTTGCATCCGTTTCGAATCGAGCCGGAGAGATCGAGAGAGACATCGAGCGCGGTACGTTCTGGCAAGTGCAGGCACCAGGATTAGCCAGCTGAAAATGACAGAGCGTGGCGCGACCGGACAGGGACAGGGACAGGCCACCCCGGGAATTGAGGTCGATCGTCGCCCGATCGATCGGATGCAACGTTTCTTTCCACCGAGCACCAGCCATAGGTACGTAGTGTACGCCACACCACTACCAGCAGGGGCATGCACCTACGGAAAGCCGCCGTAGGCGAACACGCGACATTCGAGCATTTGCGTACGCGAAGACCGGCCTGGCCTGCACACGAGGCTTCAGCTTCATGCATCATACGACGATTGTGTCCTCGTCCATACCGTCCATACCATACGTACGACGGGCAGATCAACCCAAGGTGACACGGTGTGTTGAGGAAATTCAGCGCCTCTCTCTCGGAGTACGTAGGTTAGATAGGTGCTGCGTGATCAATCAATCAATCATCAGGACCTGCGGATGGATGGATGGATGGGTGCCAACTGATGACCTGATCAATGACATGTACTCCCTCCGTCCGGGTTTATTAGGGCATCTTCAAGGCTGACCCGCAAATCACCCGCATCCGTCCGGACCGCGTGAGCCGTCCAACGCAGACCTGTATCGGTCCGCGGGGCGGTCCGGACGCGATTTCTCCCGCAAAACGAAGACAAAAGTGCGGGAGGTTTGCGGGAGTCCGGACACGCGAAACGAACGAATCCGACACCCCTGACCCACCCAAAACCCTTTCCGGACCCCGCGACTCCATCCTCCTCATGTTCACTTCTTCCTTCTTTCTCTCTTGCCTTCGCCGCCGCTCCACCACCCCGGCCACCACGCCACACCCCCTGCCGCAACTCTGCATCTCCGTCACCTCCGGCGCTCCACCAGGGCTCCCCGCCGCTTCTCCCCCGTCTCCGCTCAACCCCTGTCCTCCGACCGCTCCGCCAGGTACCACCCTCTACCGTGCCCGGCAACTGTTCGATGAATCACCAGAGCTGAAAACAGTTGTCCCTTCTTCTTTTTAGCAATGGATTCCGATTTGGAGTACATATACGAGCAGTATGTTGAGTCGTCTGACGGCTCGTCGGACGAGGAGGAGTACTCCGATGAGACGGCCATGATGCAGGCGGTCCTAGAAGACGCGGAGCGTGCGAAGGAGCATGTTCTCAATTTCAAGGGCTCGATCAAGGGTCATCGAGTGCTCAACCGCAACATGGCGCGCGGGCATTTGACACTGATGGCCGACTACTTTGCCCCCGATGCACTATTCGCTCACCATTTTCGCCGGCGTCTTCGGATGCGCAAGACTGTCTTCGATCGTTTGTACCATGGCGTCCGGTCCTACGATGACTACTTCATCCTGAAGAAGGACGCCGTGGGAACGATTGGCTTCTCTGGTTACCAGAAGTGCACGGCCGCACTCCGGATGCTTGCATATGGCACGGCCGCTGATTCGTGGGACGAGTACCTACGGATGTCTGAGAGCACATGCGGAGATGCCATGGTCAGGTTTGCAACTGCCGTGGTCGAGGTGTTCGGACCTCAGTACCTGAGAGAACCAACTGTGGCAGACACCGAGAGGCTCTTGGCAATCTCAGAAGCAAGAGGGTTGCCAGGTTTGCTTGGATCTCTTGACTGCATGCATTGGAAATGGAAGAACTGCCTGAAGGCTTTACAAGGGCAATATGAAGGTCATGTTAAGAAGCCCACCATCATTCATGAAGCAGTTGCATCACAGGATCCTTGGATTTGGCATGCTCGGGTCTCACAATGACATCAATGTGCTGCAACGATCGCCGTTGTTTGCGAGGCTGACTGAAGGAAAAGCTCCTCCTTACCACTATACTGTCAATGGACATGAGTACAACATGGGCTATTATCTGGTTGACGGTATCTATCCTCCGTGGGCTACCTTTGTTAGCACCATCTCAAACCCAGTTGGCCAGAAAAAGGCTCACTTTGCCCAAAGACAAGAAGAAGCTAGAAAGGATGTCGAGAGGACATTTGAAGTTCTTCAGGCCCGTTTTGCAGTTATTCGTGGACCTGCAAAACAATGGGATCCGGAGACCTTGTGGGAGGTGATGACATGTTGTGTGATCATGCACAACATGATCGTCGAGGATGAGGGTGATGATGCTGCCGCAGCTCTGGAATTTGAGAACATGGGTGATCCTATCCAATTTCCGGACCAGAATCCGGCCACATTTGAAGAGTTTATTCAAATGCATCAACAAATTCGGCATCGACCAACTTACGAGCAGCTGAAGGAAGATCTGATTGGGCATCAGTGGGCGGTGAAAGGGGACAACAATGTTGGGATGTGAAATTTGAACTTTTTTAAATTTAAAATAGTGTTGCATGCAGCTATTTGAACGTTTGTATCCTTTGCATACGGCTATTGGATCGTGCGGACTTCAAAAAATGAGAAAGGGCGGATGTATGCGGCTACGGTTGGATGGCGTCCTCCCGCATCCGTGTCCGCGGATTGGTCCCCCCCTGTCCGCGGACGGATGCGGGAGGATTTTTGCGGGTTGCCCCCTTTCAATTTGAGCCAAAGTTTGACCATGAATTTAACTAATAAAATATAAATTATATGTCACGAAAGCTATACCATAAAAAACCACTTTCAAATACGATTCCAACAATATACTTTGGGTAGCACATACTTTATATATTTTTAGTTTTTTTTAGTTGACTAGTAAATTCCCGTGCGTTGCCACGGGATACATATTATTGCGATAATCAAAACAGGTGAAGATCGACAATAACCAAATATTAAAGAAAGATGATTCAAACATAATAAGAGCAAGACAATAGAAAACTGGTTCATACACAAAATGCGTTCGTAAATAAAAATTGAAAGGTTAATAGTCAACGGTGCCCATATAATATGCATATCCGTTATAACAATTGGGTGCCTTCATCAACAAAGGAAATAATAACCAAAAAATTGAGGTAGTGAAACTTCATTTATACAGAGAAGATAGTCTGATAGTAGTAGTCAATGAATTTCTACTTCAAATGAAGCTATAATTTAGGAAATCTACTTCCTAATACACCTAAACATTTCTAAGTAGTACAAATTCAGAAAAATGTTAACTCCAGCTTCACTCTTGTTGTACTTAAGCATGTGCACTAATAATTATTTTCTTAGTTCCCATCTATCCTCCATGAGAATATATGTCATTATGAGCACAAAACTGTTTAGTAATTTGTCGCTTCAAACAATCACATGTTCCATAAATCAGTCCAAATTGTGCAATCGGTCTAATATTTTCCTAGCGTTGCCCCTGCACGTCTCCAGCAATTTGCACCTGCCAATTGACAACAATGGCCGAAGCAAGTCTATGCAGATACATAGCAACAAACATAAAAAAAATGATAAGGAACTAAAGCTAAGACATCTCCAGCATTTTGACCATATTTGTCAAGTCGGCATCAGGCCTAAGCCTGGCTCTGTTGTTGGCTTGGCAGCTGCATGCCACAACCATTATATCAATTAGAGCAAAAAGAAGCAGACACTAATTAGCCCATAGAAAAAAAAAATAGAGGTAACACATACCAGAAGTCCAGCCACAGTATCATGGCATGCGAAGATCAAAAGAGCACGAACCACAATCAGAGACTCGGGGTAGACCAAACGCAGCGACCATGCTGTCAGTACCGGTGGAGGCGGTGCTCCACGAGGTCTCTAGCATGTCCCTGACCTCCTCGATCTACTGTTTAATTTACCAGAGTAAGGTAGATATTTTTATTTGATTCTAGTGACGTAGGAATGGGTAGCATTTTAACATAACAACAAGCTTATAGACCATAGTTTATCCTGAAAACTATAGTTTAAATTTAGCGATCAAAACATCCATCATCCAATGTGTATAAACACAAACTGTGACTTGGTTTTGTTTGGAATCTTCTTTTTAGACATAACAATATAGACAAGCGTAATAGTAAATTAGAAATTGTTATTTTGAAATTAATATGACCGGTGACTACTCCGGCAGAATACATAAACCATTTTAATTCAAATAAACACAATAAACAATCGGTGAGCTACTTAGCCATGTAATCTACGATCTGCCTTGAACTGCAGGATAGCCTGAGAAATTGATGAATTAATAGACATGAGCCATGTTAGGTCTGCAAATTCAGCCGGTAAAACAACAAAACGCCACTTATCCAAGCTAAAATCAATGGTTTGAGAAAAAGGAATAGATGCTAATGTACAAAAAAATATATTAGCTGATCACACTGGAATTGTGTTTTTTACTTGATTGTGTGTACTAACACTACCCTGAACATATTTCTCAAAAAACAAAATACTACCCTAAACATAAGCACCCAAATTTAGGTGCATGGCTAGGAGTCCAGAAAGTAATCTAACTAATTTGGATATCGGATATTTTCATTTATATCAGATTAACGGAAAAGTTTCTGAAGATTGCCTGTATCTTTATATATCCTTATAAAGGAAGTTGGTAGAAAACATATACCAAAGAGGAATTTCGACATAATCACTTTTTAAATTCAATCAATATTAATAATCTGGCATTGGTTCAAGAAAGGATATGCAGCAGGTGATCTGCTAAGACAACTATTTGTGTACCAATCAACGAAAACAATGCAACCTTTGTTCATTGTAGCAATGATACGGTGCCAGTTTAAATTACTTGTACCATAAAAAAGACGCAGACCATCTAATATTTCCCAGAGCTCTGAAAGTAAAAAAAAAACAAGTGCAGGACTTGAAACAGAGAAGAAGCTTACCTGGGCAAGTGGGCATGGGCTGGATGCCATGCTCGAGATAGTAGAGCGCGCTCTCTCTCTCTCTTGCCAAGCTCTCCCTTCAATACCAGCCGCACAGCAGCCGGGCGTGCTGCTTTCAAACTCTTCTTCCGTGGCACCGCAGTAGAGCAGCCGGGTGTGACGCCCCGACTTAATCGTGCACTAATCATACACGCAACTGCACACGATCAAGCCTAAGGACTCACGGGAAGATATCACAACACAACTCTAAACACAAATAAAAGTCATACAAGCTTTATATTACAAGCCAGTGGCCTCGAGGGCTCGAATACATAAGCTCGATATCATACAAGCATCAGCGGAAGCATTAGATATCTGAGTACAGACATAAAGTTAGACAGATAGGCCTTTAAGAAGGCGGGGCAAAATAAAAACACTGGATTGAAAGGCGCAGGCCTCCTGCCTGGGTGCCGCCTAACTACTCCTGGTCGTCGGAGGGCTCCTCGTAGTAGTAGTATCCGCCAGAGGGGTAGTAGTAGTCGTAGTCGCCGGCTGGGACAGCTGGCTTCGGGGCTCCGTCGTCTGGTCGCTGCAATCGGGTATAGGAGGAAAAGGGAAGCAAAGCAACCGTGAGTACTCATCCAAAGTACTCGCAAGACTTACATCAGAACTAGTCTAATTATGCAACATTATCAGAGAAAGGTTGTATATGTGGACTTGGCTGCAGAAATGACAGAATAAGGGGGAATGGCCTAGTCTATCGAAGACTAGCATCTTCAGCGTCCTGCAGCATTAGAAGAGTGCAGATTAGTACATAAATATAGTAGTAGCAACAAGTAACAACAACGCCCAGAGATCCTTCCTCGACTCCCTGTGAGAAAGTGATCCCGGAGCCACATATTAACTCAGTTCTAGTTGTAGAAGATCGGGATATTTTTTCCGAGCGTCCTGTTACTGCGGACACGGCTATTCGAATAGATATACTTTCCTGCAGGGGTGCACCAACTTACCCAACACGCTCAATTAACTCTGGCCGGACACACTTGCTCGGGTCATGCCCGGCCTCGGTCTATCGACATGTCGTAGCCCTACCTAGGCTCAACAGAGAGGCCAGCACGCCGGTCTACATCCTAAGCGCTCAGGGGTCTTGGGCCCATCATCCTTTGCACTCCTGAGCGTTGCGAGGACGGCCGGGAGCAGACCTAGCCCCCTTAATACAAGCGCAGGCTTTCGCGGTCCAACCCGGGCGCGTGCCGCTCAACCGCTGACGTCTGAAGAGCTTCGGCTGATACATACGACGCCGAGTACCCATATTATTCCCACGTGCTGGTTAGCGCGAAAAGTCCAGAGGCCTACTCAGATTACATATCCTAACCCATTAGTGCGTTGGTAGCACGCGGTGACAAGCGGAGACTCACGATCATGTGATCCCGTAGCCCCGTCTCGTGGACTTACGGCAAGGGCTAAGAATGCCCGGCCGTGCCACGTAATCAACCCTCGGGTACCCTCATGGTCAACCCGAATCCACATCTCTCGCGGGTACCCCTCGGGGCCGACCCGACTTTATCAAGTAACAGCAGTAAAGTATAAGGTAACCGTGTGTCCAACTCATCGAGGAGGAATCCGAGGAATCACCCTCGTTGGATTCCCTCTCAATGTATATGTCAAGGTGAACCCGGAGGAATCACCCTCGATGGATTCACACTTGCGGGGTTGCACGACAGAAACTTCATCGGAGATGGGGAAGAGGAATCACCCTCAGTAACCCACGACCGATTAGTTGTACTACAGAGGCAACTTCAGGAGTGAGTTAAGAGGTATCACCCTCGACACTCGATATTGGCTCTGCAGAGTCGAGCAACTTAGGGGGAATGTGTGGTGATGTGCCGGTCTCAGCCCGTCGATCACATCGATCGGGGCACTGGTACTAAAGCGGGGCAACTAGAGCAAGGAAGAGGGGCCACATGTGGTTCACTACCAACCTACACTAAGCATTTGGGATATCAGGTAAGTATCAACAGAAGTTACAAGAAACAGGCTATGCATCAGAATAGGATAAATCAACAGCAGTAGCAGATTCTAATGCAAGCAGGGGGGAGAAAGAATAGGTGATATAGGCATGCGTCAAGGGGGGTTGCTTGCCTGGAAGCTCTGCGGCAAAGGAGGGGTCGTCACTGGTGTCGTCGGTCTTCGGAACTGCGTCGGTCTCGGGGGCTATCGGATAAGAAGAGGGGGAAGAAACAATAAATAAAAGCAAACAGATGCAACACAATGCATGGCATGGCAGTATGCAGTGTTAGTGATGACCTAATGCAATGCTACATGTCGCAGACGAAACGGGCGATATTTTCCTGGCGTTTAGGCTGACTTCGGTATACTGAACCGGAGGGGAAGGTTCCAAGTTCAGATAGATAGGAGTGATGGTCAAGCATTTTGACCGCGTATTCAGAATCGTCTCGTTTTTCTGATCAACTTTCATGTAGAAAGTTTTTCGATCCGAGCTACGGTTGAATTTCTACGAATTTTTAAAGTTTTAAACCTTTTTCTGAAATTCCTGGAATTATTTTAATTAATAAAATCGTATTATCCAGAATAGTTGCTGATGATGTCAGTGTGACGTCAGCATGACGTCACTGGGTCAACCGCAGTTGTTCAGGTCAAACCTGACAGCTGGATCCCACTGGTCAGTGTCTCAGTGCTAATTAGAGTTAGTTTAAACTAAACAGAACTATTTAGAGGGGTGGGCCCCGGGTGTCAGTGACTAATTAGGTTAATTAATTAAGTTTATTTAGAAAACAGTTTAATTAGACTAATTAACGGAGGGGGCCCACTTGTCAGCGGCAGTAACTGCCACATCAGCACGTTGACCACGGTCAACGCGGTCAACCGGGCCCAGGGACCCACTGGTCAGCGACCCAGGGTGGGCCCCAGGCCAGCCACGGCGGCGGCGGCCGGCATTTAGCCGCCGGCGACGCGCAAACGCGGCGGCGCGCACGGGAACACGCTGGAAAACGCGCTCCGGCGGCCATTTTGCACGCGGCTGGGCGCGTTCGAACGTGCGCTCGCCCGCGCGTCGTTTGGTGGCAGTGGTTTCGCCGGAGACGGCGACGGCGAGCGGCGGAGGCGGCGGCGTTCTCGGGTGGTTCTCGGCAGCGGCGAATCCGGGCACGGCAAGCGGCGGCGATAGCCGCGTTCGACTCTTACGGCGACGCTGAGCACGACTGCGAGCTCAGACGAGCTCGATAGCGACTACGTTGACGGCGACGAGATCGTCCGAGCACGGCCATGGCGAGATCGGCTGCTACGGGCGCTGGGAAGGCAGATGAGAGAGGGGAGAGAAGGAGAAGCTCACCGGGGAGGCGCAAGATGGCCCGGTGACGGTTTAGGAGCTGCAGCGCTCGACGGAGCTCGCCGGAGAAGCTGCGGTGGCCGCGGAGGAGGGCGAGCTCGATTCGCTCGGGGAAGAGCTCCCCTGCCTGCGCGCGTGGACGGGGACGGTGTAGTCGACGACGGCGATCACGATGGACAGGACGGCGAGGCAGGGCGAGGACGGTGGCCGCGGGATCTCGGCGGCGCGGCGACGGCGGCGCTAGGGCAGAGGTGAGAGAGAGCGTGCGAGCTAGAGAGAGGAGAGGGGAGAATGGCGAGGCGTCCAGGGGGGAGCGATAGGGCTCGACCTTATCCTCCCCGCGAGCCCGCGGCGGCAGGTGGCGGCCAGCGGCCGGAGCGGCCGCGCTCTGGCCATGGCGCGAGTGACATGGCGAGAGAGAGAGAGGGAGGAGGGAGACAGGCCGGGGTGGGCTGGGCCAAGTGCACTGTGCACTTAGGCCCAGTCGGTTAGGCCTTTTTGTTTTCTTTTTCTGTTTTTCTTTTTACAGAAAGATTAATCAAAATAAATGAGCGGTCAAATGCTTTAGCAAAAATGTGAAACTAGTCCACAAAAATACTTTGCATTATCCTGCACTGCAACAAAAAGTTTGGAGGCAAGCTGAATTCATTTGAATATTTCACAAATAAAATAGCATTTGAAAATGCTGAAATTGCATTGTTTTAATTGCTACTGCCCATCTTAGCATTGAGGTGATGTTGCTTTCCTTAACAATCATTAGTTAGGGAATTTTTGCTAAATGATGAACATTTTTGCAGCAACTTTTGTGCAACTTCAAATTTCACTTGCATTGGAATTTGAATTCAGTAGTGGAATTTGAAATGAGATATGATTTCACTGTGATTAATTTGAAGATCACTGTGGATCATTACTCAGGGGTGTTACACCGGGCCTCCATGGCGAGCAGGCGGTTGAGCACGGGGCTGCAGCAGATGGAGCTGGCGATGTGAAGCCACGGTGCAGCACAGGCGAGGTGAGGGAGACGTGGGAGGAGCCGCAGGGGACACGGCCGGGAGCTGCGCACGAGCCCGTCCGTGGCAGCGGTCGGACGTCGATCCCGCAGCTCGGCACAAGGCGGCCATGGGGGTTCGTGAAGCGCGCGAGGGCAGTGCAGGAGGGGCGACGCGGAACGAGGAGGTTGAGGAGGAGGCGCGGCGCTCGCGCCGCGGACGACCGGCGACGGACCGCAGCTGGGCGGAAGGAGAGGGCCATGGATCAGGGTGACCTTGGGCAGTCGCCGCTGAACAAGGGGCGGAGAGAGGAGGAGAACGGAGAGGAAAGAGGAGGCAAGCGAGCTGATGGGAGATCGCCGGCGTGGCCCTCGTCGGCGACGGGCGGTCTCCGGCGGGAGGCGCGGAATCTGGTGGGCGGGCGCGGGCATCTCTCGCGCGTGACGGCGCAGACAGCCTGGAAATCGGGGGTGGATTACCTAGCGATTCGTTATTTACCAGCTGGTGACCAGCGAACAATTTTTCCTAACTTACCGGTGGCAGTGGGGTAAATATTATCAACTTTTGGGACACTTTTAATGACGGTGAACGGACAGAAGCAATACGTGCTTTATTATTAGGTAAAGATAAAGATTAAGATAAAGATTATATATTTTTAGTTAAATAGTACATGGTCAAACTTGGACCTAAAATACAAAGATGCCTAATAAAGAGGCCTAATAAACCCGGATGGATGTAGTACTAACGAAGAAAGTATTCCGAACCAGAACATGCGAGTACTACTACTCCCTCATTTTCAAAATATAAGGCGTCATTTGACTTTTCTGGTCTTCGTTGAACAACTTTGACTATGATTTTCACGTATTGTATGTCTAGAAAATTAGTATATAGACATATGAAATAAAATTATTTTGCATGAAAAATACGATGATGCCATTTATACATGTTCAATCCATGTACTTTGGTATATATTAGTGATCAAAGCCGTGCATTAAAGACCGTGCAAAGTCAATCGCGCTTTATATTTTGAGAAGAAGGGAGTACTATTTGGTCGCGGTGCGGCGCCACACAGCCGGCGGCACGCAACGAGGAGTCTAACACGCACGTAACTAAAATCGAATTAAGCACTCCTCCCACTCCCACTGCCAGGACAGTAGCCTTTGAAGGGCCTGCAAGCAAGTGAATGAAGTCCACTTCCCTGAACAGTAAAAAAAGAACTCGCAGCAACGAATTGCATCTCCCTCTTAATTTTTTTTAATTTTTTTTTTGCATCGGATCACCCTCTTAATTAACTCCTCTTAACAATATATCGATCTCTACCATCCACTTCATACCAACTATTGTACAGTCTCACCGCGAGTACTCGATCAGGCCTGTTTCCCCGGAGATAATGGCAGGACGGCGCCAATAGATAACGATAATGGATTGCCGAGGTGCAGTACGGTGCGCTTGTTTGACAGAGATGCACAAAATTATTCGGTGCGTTGCATCCGCACGGTCAGGTCCCTTCCGTCCGTCGCCGTTGCCGGCCGGGAATCACGCACGAGCTAGCTCGTCGCGGGTATCCATCGACGGACGGCGATGACGCTGACAGAGCATGCAAAGCTTCTCCGGGTGCCTGGTTAAAATTAGTCAGTTGCTTTGGCCGGAGATCGACGGGCTGCATGCGTGCATGCGCAGCCTGGGCTGAAAATTCTCCCATCGAGCAACATTACAAACGACGATTACTATGTCACGCTCCCGTCCCGTCTGGATTCGGTTGATGAGCCCCAGATTTGGAATCGTACGTACGTATGTATATGCAACCATGATTAGGTGCTCACCAAACGCAAACTGCCATATAGATATACTAGTAGCTAGCTAGGGATCTACTGAAGCTAACAAACAGGGCAGATCGATTAGGCAGGCCGGCCGAAGCTGCCAAGGTTTTAATTACGTCATGAATAGTAGAAATATATGTACAAGAAAGGATAGTGGATCGATATTTTTGTTTGTAGGAAAATGAACACGTCGATTGAGAAGAGAGACGTGGATGACAGCAGAATTAACCAGCAAAGCAACCGCAGCAGGTGAAAAGGACTCGGTAACTCGCACCACCACCACCGCTGTATATCTGTTGGTGGTGTTAGGTTTTTTTTTTTTTGAGGGAAATGTTGGTGTTGGGGAATCCCTTGGTCGTATGTCACGTCGATAATGCTTGTTACCGTCTCACTGAACATGATCCTGCACTAATCCGTCCAAGATTAGATTAAGATTACCCCCTCCAACGCACCGCCTCATCGCATCCCCATCCATATGCCAGTCCCTATCAATCTGCCACCGCAGGGACGCACTGCCTTTCGTCACACACACACACACACACACACACACACACCGCAGTCACCAGTCAGTGAACGTTGGGAGCCTCTCTATTTTTGAATCTTTGCAGGTCGAAGATGGCAAACCCCTGTTTGACAAGGATGACGCACGACGAGGAGAAGAAAAAAGGGCATGCATGCACATGCACGTGGAGTGCATGCGCTACCTACCGCGTTCACCTCGCCACGTTTTGAGGCGAAATTTTGGTGTCTTTCATCTCACCTGAATAAATAATCATGTCTAGTACTAGTACCATTGAGATCACCTCCACAGGATTATCCCCGCGGCCCAAAATCATCCTGCGCAGTGCACAGTACTCGCATCCCAATTTCCGAACGAGACGAGTTGTATCCGGTGAAGACGAAGGGTTTCTGCACATGGTCATACCGGAACGTATCCGGTGCACCCATGCTTGTGATGCTACCGGTAGGCCATTTAAAGATGACAGCCCCAAGGCACAACTGCATGTCTGCACCTGCAATGACGTGTTTGGTTGCTTTCTCCGTGGAGCCTGGCCGGTGAAGCCTGTCTCAGTGGAGCCTGTTTCAGTGTATACAGACTCTAAGTCATCATCTGCATGTCGTTTGGTAGGCTGCATCAAGCCCAACTCGCATCCTCCCCGTAGTGTAAATTGCACTAAGCCCAGCCTGCATCTGCAAAAACGGTCGATCTGAGCGTTCCCCGCGAGCCAGGCTGAGAGCGCTTTAAGTTTCGTGCAGGCCAGTTTCTACGTGCGAGCTAGGTAACCAAACAACTCGCTACTTGACCCGCCAAAGCCTGGTTGGGCTTGATGCAGCCTACCAAACGTGTCTCAAGTGTCCAGTTGCTTCGCGTCGAGAGTACACAACTCCTCGGTATCTATCAGAACATGGCTGCAACATGTGCGAACCCAATCTCTGATCATCGCTTGATTAGTGCTCTTCGATCGAGTACAACAAAAAGTCACGTGAAAAACGTTTCATAGATATTACGTATTACACCCTCCATCCTCTTATAGAAGAGCGTTTTTGACACTAGTGCTGTTAGCAGAATACTCTTCCTCCGCACACGTCTTCTTTTCTTCCAAAGAAGAAGACACGTCCGATCCGAAAGTGTCCTTCTGCCCCCGAGCTCAAATGAGCTCGATGAACAGTAAAAAAAATCTAAATAGTTTTTGTGACAAACATTGACAAAAGATTCAAGTGCTTGCAAAATTTCTTCATGGAATCACATTCCTGTAAGGCGTGGCAAAAAAAAACAAATTCAGTGCTAAAATGCTCTTAAAAGTAGCATTTTTAGATTACCGATTTTTTTTTGCCACACCTTCTAGGAATGTGATTTCATGATGAATTTTTGCAAGCACTTAAAACTTTTGTCAATGTTTGTAAAAATATAGTCAGATTTTTTTTTATGATTTTACTGTTCACCCGAGCTCAAATAAGGTCGGGCTCAAAAACTCTGCGTCCCGTCCGATCGATTTGGCGGCTTCTTGCTTGGTGGTTCAGGAACCCAAAATGTATTTGCATCGTGTCATCTTGCAGCCACACGGTCGCGTAGCTGGACCGGACAAGCCAGCCCATAAATTGAGGTCGACCGTCCATCGGGTGCAACTTTTCTTTCCGACTATACCACCGAACACCAGTGATCATACCTCATACGTACGTACGCTATACCAACACGAGCGGGCACCTACGTACGGAAATCCCTGGTGAAGATGTACGCGAGACTCGAGCATCTACGTACGCACGCAAAGACCGGCCTGTTGAACACACTAGCAAGCGATTATGTCGTACATCCAGCAAGCAATAAAAACGCATTAACTAGTGTGCAATCCATACGTTAAGCTCGATTTTTTTTTGGAAAACTGTCGATCTATTCATCTTCAATCATGACAGTAGAACAAACACCAAAAATAATAAAAATTACATACAGATATGTAGACCACCTAGTGACGACTACAAGCACTGAAGCGAGCCGAAGGCGCGCCGCCGTCATCGCCCCTCCCTCGCCAGAGTCGGGCACAACTTGTTGTAGTAGACAGTCAGGAAGTCGTCGTGTTAAGGCCCCCATAAGACTAGCGCATCAAAACAACAACCGCCGTCGATGAAGAGTAATGTAGATCGAAATGGTCCAACATGAAGAAACACGAACATAGGCGAACAACGATCAGATCCGAGCATACGTTGAGCTCGTTGATCAATCAGACCCGCGGTTGCGGATGGATGGGTGGATGCCAACTGAACCGAACTGATTAATGGCTTGTACTCCTACGTGCAGATATGGTTTGACCTAATCATCATCAATGAAGCATTACGTTACGAATCAGAACATGCGAGTATTATTTGGTCGTGGTGCGGCACGTGCCATCTTATCTATCATCGTACAACCGTTGGCAGGCACGCAACGCAACTAGGGGTCAACACGCACCTAACAAAAAAGGCAAATTAAGCACCCCTTCCCGGTACAGCGCAGTTGCCTTCGAAGAGCCTGCAAGCAAGCCAAGTCCACTTCCTAAATGATGATGATAAAAAAAAAGTCCACTTCTAAGTTGCTGTCTTCGGGTGAGTTCAAGGTCATGCATGGCCTGTGCTCCGCTCCCTAGGATTATAAATAAACTAGAGATGATACCCTGCACGTTGTTGCGGGAATTGGATGTAGTCATTTCTATAAGATTTGACAGTATGAAACTATAGTATTTGTATTAGCAACATGAGAATAGAAACTAAAGTACATACAATATTATTATATATTTGTAGAATATTTATTGCATGGTGCATGTCACATTTTCATGCAGAATGGCATGGAGTTGCATGTTGAGAGAATTAAATTTAGTGGGGCATGCACGGTGGCATGATGAGTTGACATAGTTGCATGTTAACATAGTTAAGTTAGTGGGAATCAATTATTTGGTGAGTCCACTTGATGAAGTGGATAGCTTGCATGTCAAGATAAATAAGATAGTGAAAATGAATTTCTTAGGTATATAGAATGTCAGACCCGCGTCAAGAGAAACAGACGACACTCTGGAAAAAAAGAGAGAAAAAGACGACGATTTCATTACCGGCGTACTAAACAGAGATGCCTGCACATCTATTCAGAGCATAACGTGGATACGCTTCGCTGAATCTGCACGTGTACTCACTCTCTTGAAAATTCCTCACGACCTTATCTCGTCTCTGCCGGGAATCACGCACGAGCTCGTCGCGGGTGGGGAGCCCATCGACGGCGATGGCAGAGCATGCGAAGCTTCTCCATTAGGCGGGCGACCTACCGAAGCTGCCACGAGTTTAACTACGCCACGCACAGTAATCAATTGAGAACAGACACGGTTGACAGCGGAGTTTCCACGAATTAACTACCAACCGCACCAGCAGCAGTTGAAAAAAAGACGTGGTAACAACTCGCACCGCCACCGCTGTATTCTTACGTCTGTTGTTCTTGGTGGTGGTAAATAAAATGGTCGAAATCCCTTGGTGGTCACGTCACGTCGGTAATGCTTGTCACCGTCCTCGCGCTCTCCTAATCTGATCGGTCCATCCACTCCCGAACATGTACGTGTCCGTCCGGGGTTTCCCACTCGGATGTGGGTTGCCACCTGTCATGGAGATTTCGGTCATGCGGCGGTCAACTTGGAGCATAATTAATTACCCCCGCCGCCCTTTTCAAATTAAAAGGGGGGAAAACCACCATGGAGCTCATCGCCTCACCACATCCTCATCATCGCCCCATCCAACATCCATGCTACGCGACGCGATGCTAGTCTATCTATCAATCTCTGCCACCGCGACATGACGCACCACCGCCTTCCGTCACGCACACACCGCAGTCGAGTCAATCAGTGAACGTTGGGAGGGCCAACGTACCGGAGCTTCTCCATTGCTGAATCTTATCCGGGCCAAGAGGTTTGACAAGGGTGACGCATGCGCTACCTACGACCGTTCACCTCGCCACGTCTTTGAGGATTTTTTTTGTTCTTGTTGTTTTCCAACTTATAAATAAATAAACAATCATATCCACCATAAGACCATTCATCTCAACAGGAAACCAGTGCACTGCACAGTGCTTGCATCCCCGTTTTCCAAACGAGACGAGATCGAGATGCACGACACGGCACAGACGAAGGATGTCTGCACATGGTCGTACCAGCACCCCTACAGTCTGCTAGCACTGCATCATCAGTGCATCACCCACGACCAGGTCCACTGTTACCGTCGTGCCGATCAACGAGGAAACAGCAGAACAAAAAAGGATCCACGTACACGTACGTGGCATCATCGTCCCACGACGAAGACGCGGACTGGCAGTGACTGTGTGAGGCCGGCCACACAGCAGCCACACTAGAGAACAGAACAGGGCTCTGAGTGACATCAGAGGTGGCCGTTTGCGTCGCGTTGGTCCGCGCGCCGAGCAAGTGAGCAGTGACCAGACCTGCCGTGCGACCGCGCCACGTCTCTCTCTGTCTCCCTCCCTTCTCCAGCACTTTTTTTTTTTTTTTTGAACATACCCTTCTCCAGCACATTCCCTGCGTGGACCCTGCACTTGTGAGGAATGTGAACCACTCGATTCAAAAGGAAAGAAAAGAAAGAAACCGAATGTGGTACAGTCGTGCAAGTGTCTGTCCCGCTTGGAACGCGCCGGTATATATTCCACAATTTATTCACGAATCCAACCAACATTGGTGCATCATCTCATCGTCGCAAGTATCCATCCCCACGTGATCCACAAACAATGAAACACGCCGGGGCCTCTCTATTTCAAAGGAAGGATTTTTGTCTTTTTTCTCAATAAAAAGGGGTTTCCCCCGTATTTTTGTCACGAAAACCATCAGAGTTTGATGGTGTAGCACCCTCGGTGAACTTTGTAATTGAGAGAGTTGAGAGTGAGGGTAGAGCGTGGAAGTTTGCGGGCCTATTGAAAGGAGACATGTCGTCTGATACGTCCAATTTGCATTATGATTTTCTATTGTTATTTATAATGTACTTGATCATTATTTTACTTTATGATGCAATTATTATGCCTTTACTCTCTTAATTTGCAAGATTTATATGAAGATGGAGAATACCGGCAGCTGGAATTCTGGATCTGGAATAGCTACAACATATATACCTATCTATAGAGCTCCAATTGATTTGAAATTTCACGGAGATTTTTTATTTAATATATAAAAAATACTGGAGAAAGGAGATACTGGAGGGGGCCCACCAGTTGCCCACAAGGCAACAGGGCGCGGCCCCCCTGGGTGCGCCCTGATGCCTTGTGGGGCCCCTGGCTGGCCTCTGCCCCCCTTCTTCTGCTATATAAGGTCATTTGCCTTAAAAAAATTAGAGAGAAGACTTTCGGGACGAAGCGCCGCCGTCTCGAGGCGGAATCTGGGCAGGAGCTATTTTGCTCTCCGGCGGAATGATTCCGCCGGGGATACTTTCCTCCGGGAGGGGAAAATCGAAGCCATCGACATCACCAACGATCCTCTCATCGTGGGAGGACCAATCTTCATCAACATCTTCACTAGCACCATTTCATTTCAAACCCTAGTTCATCTCTTGTATTCAATCTTTGTCTCAAAACCTCAGATTGGTACCTGTGGGTTGCTAGTAGTGTTGATTACATCTTGTAGTTGATGCTAGTTGGTTTATTTGGTGGAAGATTATATGTTCAGATCCTTAATGATATTCAATACCCCTCTGATCTTGAACATGAATATGATTTGTGAGTAGTTATTTTTGTTCTTGAGGACATGGGAGAAGTCTTGTCATAAGTAATCATATGAATTTGGCATTCGTTCGATATTTTGATGATATGTATGTTGTTGCTTCCTTTAGTGGTGTCGTGTGAACGTCGACTATATGACACTTCACCATCTTTGGGCCTAAGGGAAGACATTGTGGAGTAGTAATTAGATGATGGGTTGCTAGATTGACAGAAGCTTAAACCCTAGTGACGGTGTCCTGGACTAGGGGGTACTCACCACGTCGTCTCCCGACCAGTGGGTCGGGCCGAGGACCCCCATGGCGGTTCACTAATGGCCCACTTCGGGCAGCCCATGACATATACATGGAAGACTCCACAAGACTTGGCGCCCAAGACGAGGACTCTTCTTAACTCTAGGCCTCCGGTGCATATATAAACCGAGGCCAGGCTAGTCAATAGATGATCTCATATTCATTAGAACAATCTCGTGGTAGATACCTGTACTCTGTACTATCCACATATCAATACAATGAAAAGCAGGACGTAGGGTATTATCTCTTCGAGAGAGCCCGAACCTGGGTAAAATCCTGTGTCCGTGTTACCATCGCTCCAAGACGCCTAGCTTAGGACCCCTACTACGAGATATGCTGGATTTAGAAATGACACTGGTTCTTTCATTGAGAGCCTGCTGGCAGTCGCCGTGGTGCAATGGGAATTCAGATCGTCTCTGGCGCGATCTACGCGTCGGAACCGAGTTTTATTGTCTATGTCGGCATCTTCATCGCCAGCTCGACTGGTCACCTCGGCTGGACCGAGGACTGCGCTCCGCGTCGGATCATCAAGATCGGACAGATACTTTTATCATCATCAACTCCGATCTCTATCAAGATCATGGGGGAATCATCCATGGAGCTCGGGGGCTCAAGATCAACATTGCCCTCGGGCGACCGTGCTGTTTTTCTGGACAGCGGGTTCGCGTTCACCGTCACCGCCTCCTCGAGCGTCGCTTTGACGATTGCTTCGGTGGAATTGTGTGGAATTGAGTCTAGAACAATAGTGTAAAATTTCGTCGTATTCCGATAGAGGAATCTCCGGCGATCTACGATATACCAAAGCCCTGTCAAATCTGGACGTGAATCTGGATGAGTTTAGGGCGAGGAGTCCAGCGTCCATCTCGGACATCCTTTGAAAGATCCAACCGTTGATCGATCGCGGAATTCCTATATCTACCATCCCTCAAAATTTCAGCTCGATCCGACCGTTCAAACTCCAGGAACAGCCTGAGGAGTGCGTCAATTTCCGGATCTGTTTTCTGCGCGAAAACGAATCCGACCCGAGTTCATCTTTTTCATGAACAGATTATCGAACATCCTTTTTGAAGCGAATTTCTTATAGGATATTGTGTTTTGTTTTCAAGCACGTGCCTGCAAATTTTAAGCCTTTTCCGAGGAGATCTTCGTCGTTGCGCCGGTGTCAAACCAGCCCGGCCACGTTGCTCCATGGCTGCCGACCTGCGCCAGTATCGACTGCGCCGTCGCTTCATCGAGCCGACGACAACTACCTCGGATCATCACATCGGCAAGCCGACCAAGAGTTCGGCACCGCTCTCCCTAATGATCGTCAAGATAACATCGTCACCTTACGGATTGCACGGGTCGGGTGCGCCGGCATCGCCGCGCGGTCACTTCATCAAGCCGGCATTGACCGCGTCACAAGTTCCGACCTACGTCGGCATCGCCGCGCCGTCGCCTATTTAAGCCGATGTCCACCACGCCAACCTGTTTCGACACCTCGGTTGGCATGGGGCTGCAACGTCACCTTACCGACCTGCTCCGTCACCTCGGCTAGACTGGGGGCTTCGCCATCTCTTCATCAACCTACTTTGGGGACTTCGGCGTCACCAGCTGGCCAGCTTCGTCACCTCGGCTGGACCAGGGGCTTCGCCTCACCACGTCGACCGCACTACGTCACCACTTCATCAAGCCGAGCTCTTTGCTCGGGTACCTCGGGACCGGCTTGGGGGCTGGGACCTCGACCCGCCGCAAGCTCGGCCCGCGTCATCAACACCGAGCACATTAACCAGCTAAGTCGCTTTCATGCTCAACTTTTTTAATTTTTAATTTTTGTTCGGTTCGACCAAGCATTATATTTGTGTTAAACAAAAAAGCTGTTTGTTAAAAACAATGTTTTTTAAAAACATCTTTTTTTCCCATGTTAACTGGGGGCTCTTAAATTTATATAAGCCGTTTTATAATAAATATTTTTTCTTCTAAGTCGTTGCAAAGTCTTTTTCTAACACTCCGTTTTCAAGTCGAGTGTATGGTCAATAGCCGGATAGCCTGGTTTCTCTCTAAAGCCGCTCGAGTTTAGTTCGCTAAATTGGCCTCTGAGAAGCACTCTGCCTTCGGGATATGGAGGTTGAAGCCGAAGGCTGACCTACTTGAAGTTTAGAGATCGGATGTGTCATGTTAAAGCACAACGGAAGGAAAAAATTATTTTAAGACCAATTTTCGGATTGGCACCAAAAAACTTGATTTAGTTCGGACGTCAAGTTTTTACAAAGTTTTTTGGCTTTTCGAGCTTATGGCACTTTTAAGCTATTTGTATGTTTTTCTTTCAGGAGGCGGGACATCCTCATGACCGAGGTGCCCTGCGTAATAATTCAGCTCAGGAGATCTTTTCCGACCCGCAGCTCGGCATCTTTCCTGCCGACCTACACCTCGGCGTTGGCGAAACGCACATGACATCTGGACTAGTTCCCGAGGAGATTCGATCCTCAGGTTGGTCGGCGGCACCCAACCTGAGTCTCGGGGGATACTGTGTGTCTCCAGTATAACTCTCGCAGTACAACGTCGGATGCCTTTAAAGCATCGGCAATTTCAACGGGGGGATGCGACTAGAGCCGAACCCACCAAAAGCCAAGGTACTCCGAGGAGTCCTCGGCAGAACGTTCTCGGATATTGCTTTATATGCATCAGTTTCGAATTGTGTCTTCGGTCAATAGTTGGGTTGCCCGGCTCCTGTGCTTGCCTCCTACGTTCCGCTTTGTTCGGCTAGGTGTGCAAAGGGAGAACCACTGCGATTGTACTTCCGATTTAACTGGTCAAGTACCTCAGTGGAGAAAGCCGAAAACTGACTGTCACAATGAGCGCAAACTGGTCAGCGATCCGATGACTGTGTCAAACTATAGATCGATAGAGCTTACCCCATGGGCCTTTCATAAAATTGGCCGAAGTGTTAATGGCTTGACCTCGGCTGACGCCGAACACTAACCGGGGGCTAGTAACTGGCCTCCCAACTTTAAGCTCCTATGACTAAGTGAAAGTTATAAAGCCTACATATCGGATTGCCTCGTTTCCGCTAACACAACCGCCTCCGGGCACCGAGACATCGGCTATGGGTTGTCTTGTTATTGCGGAAACACCCTGCGTAGCATCTACAAAGGGGTGGAAGCCGACGATGGGCCACTTTCAAATTATAAACAGTCGCAACGGAGTCAAAATAACATATAGCATAAAGCTGCAAAATACAGCTTAAAAGCTGACTACCACAAACATGCGCAAATTCAATCGGCCGATCAGCTTGCTTTCATAAAAGTGTTCGGCTTGTCCGAGGTCACTTATAGAAAAGCAGTTCAGCCGTCTTTGAAAAAACTGTGCAATTCTAACCTCGAGTTTTTGGTATAAAACACTTCGGACATATAAAAGAGTCCAATAAACCGTACCAGGGGCTCCTTGAGACACCTTGGCGCGGTTACTTTGGGACTCCTGGAGAGTCCGACGTTTTCTCAGCATTTGTATTCAATATACGAGCGCTGTCTTCCCATAAATCGTTATAAAGCCACAATATGCATCAATTTGACTTGAGATCCGGCCAAGCTGGGTTGCCTGGCTCCTGTGCTTACCCCCTACGTTCCCGATTATTCGGCTAGGGGGTAAAGGGAGCACCTCTGTGATTGATACTACCGGGTTATCCGGGTTAGCACCTCAGACTGGGTGAAGCCGAAAGCTAGCAATCTCAAGAACATAATTGGTCATCAACGACGAAAGTGAAAATCTCGGTTTTTTAAAGCCAAATACTTCGGGAATTTTCCCAGAATTAATCTTCACTATTTTCTCCCACTTAGATCGGAGGTGAAGTTATATAATCATGGTTAGCATGATAACCTGCGAAAAGGAACCTATAAAGGAACTATTTTTCCCAGAAGATGTTTCTTACGTTAAATAGTAATATAACATATCTCTCCATGTACCTTTGTTTATAAAACCGTATGGCCGGATTGCCTTGTTTTCCGTAAATCTTTGCTCTTATAAAGGCTTTATAAAGTAGGAACACACTCCTTGGCTACTGGCCGAGGAGGTTGAAGCCGATGGTCGGTCAACAAAGTTTTGTACAATGCGGATCCGAGCATTAATGATGTAAAGTACTTGGATACATAGAATCATTACACATAAATTGTGATCAAAATCAATTTACTTCAGATATCGATCCTTAACTCGGCCACCCTTGCCCAACTTAAGGCTCGGGGGCTACTGGGCTTCGCGCTTCTCACTTAAAAGCCATTAACGAGTTACATCGATCCCCTGATCTGGTGTTGCCACCCGACCAGTGGCTCGGGGGCTACTGCATTGATGATTCAATGCAGAAAATTCAAAGTGCAAAACAGTTTTCGAGGAGATTACGATCCTCGGGTTGGTCGGCCGCACCCAACCTGAGTCTTGAGGACTATGCACACCGTGTTTCTGTTCCTAAGTATGCTGCCGAGCTAGGAGTTGATCCTCATGCCGATTTCGCGAATCGACCTGAGTCTCAGGGGCTACTAGGATCAGCGGTTTTATGTTATCCTTTAGGTGCATCTCGGATTTTAGGCCGACACACACCTTGAGGGCTACTGGCTATACATCTCGGTAGAGAATAAATTGCACCAATCCACAAAAAATCAGCCCACGGCCGAGGTGGTGCACCACCTCGGAAGCAGTCCGGCGTAAAGCTCGGATGCAAGTGGTTGGCTCCGTAGAGGACGTTTCCGGCATTAAGCTCGACTGAACTCCTTCAACTTTTTCGGACTGAGGTAACCTATGACACCTCGGATGCAGACCGACATTGGAGCTCAGCTGCAAAAGACACCTCGGATGCAGTCCGGCGTTGGAGCTCGGATGCAAAGAGGACACCGCCGCACTGAAAAAACTTTGGACCCGAGGTGCGGTGTAAAAATAACAAGGCATTGATAAAGGCCAAGAACCTAAAGGGGCTCCTCGGATGCCCAACGTGTCAACTCTTCGGATACACCTCGGCGATCTTCGAGATCGGAGATGCGAATATTTGTTGAACCAGTTTTCAAGACCAACGACGGAAGACGAAGAACAGCTCGGAAGAACCGAGGAGCGTCCCCAACTTGAAGACCGGTTCAGGGGGCTACTGACGGTGTCCTCGACTAGGGGGGTACTCACCACGTCGTCTCCCAACCAGTGGGTCGGGCCGAGGACCCCCATGGCGGTTCACTAATGGGCCACTTCGGGCAGCCCATGACATATACAAGGAAGACTCCACAAGACTTGGCGCCCAAGACGAGGACTCTTCTTAACTCTAGGCCTCCGGTGCATATATAAACCGAGGCCAGGCTAGTCAATAGATGATCTCATATTCATTAGAACAATCTCGTGGTAGATACCTATACTCTGTACTATCCACATATCAATACAATGAAAAGCAGGACGTAGGGTATTATCTCTTCGAGAGAGCCCGAACCTGGGTAAAATCCTGTGTCCGTGTTACCATTGCTCCAAGATGCCTAGCTTAGGGCCCCTACTACGAGATATGCTGGATTTAGAACCGACACCTAGTTTATGCGCTATTCCGTAAGGGGCTGATTTGGATCCATATGTTTCATGCTATAGTTAGAGTTATCTTAATTCTTCTTTCATAGTTGCGGATGCTTGCGAGAGGGTGTAATCATAAGTGGGAGGCTTGTTCAATTAAGAACAACACCCAAGCACCGGTCCACCCACATATCAAATTATCAAAGTAGCGAACGCGAATCAAACAAACATGATGAAAGTGACTAGATGAAATTCCCATGTGTCCTCGAGAACGCTTTGCTTATTATACGAGTTCGTTCCGGTTTGTCCTTTGCTATAAAAAGGATTGGGCCACCTTGCTGCACCTTTGTTACCGTTAATAATTGTTACTTATTACGAATTGCCTTACTATCAAACTATCTGTTACCGTTCGGGGTATCTTCACCTCGACCGGAAGCATTGAGAGTTGCTCCTCAACCTACCAAACGTACTTAAAATATTTATTATGAAATTCCTTCGGGTATGATAGAGAAACTGCTAGCTAATCCTTATGTAGGAGATGGAACGGTGCATCCTGATGTGCACTTGATATATGTGGATGAAATTTGTGGATTGTTTAAGCTTGCAGGTTTATCCGGAGATGGAGTTAAGAACAAAGTATTCCCTTTATATTTGGAGGGAAAGGCATTGACATGGTATAGGCTATGTGATGATACTGGAACATGAGATTGGAACCGGTTGAAGCTGGAATTTCACCAGAAATTTTATCCTATGCATTTGGTTCATCGTGATCGGAATTATATATATAATTTTTGGCCTCGTGAAGGAGAAAGTATCGCTCAAGCTTGGGGGAGGCTTAAGTATATGTTGCACACATGCCCCAATCATGAGCTCTCAAGAGAAATAATTATTCAAAACTTTTATGCTCGGCTTTCTCATAATGATCAATCCATGCTCGATACTTCTTCTGCTGGTTCCATTATGAAGAGAACTATTGAATTCATATGGGATCTTTTGGAAAGAATTAAACGTAACTCTGAAGATTGGAAAATCGACAAAGGTAAAGTGTCAAGTATAAATCTTGAGTTCGATTGTGTTAAATCTTTTATGAAAACTGATGCTTTTCATAAGTTTAGTACTAAATATGGACTTGACTCTGAGATAGTAGCTACCTTTTGTGAATCTTTTGCTGCTCATGTTGATCTCCCTAAGAAGAAATGGTTTAAATATCATCCACCCATTGAATTAAATGAAGAACCTATTAGTGTTAAAGAAGAAACAATTGTTTACAATGTTGATCCAGCTGTGCCTACTGCTTATATTGAGAAACCTCCTTTCCCTGTTAGGATTAAGGAACATGCTAAAGTTTCAACCGTGGTCAACAAAAGTAATATAAGAACACCTAGACCTTCTAAACAAATTAAAGTTGAACCTAATATTGCAATGGTTAAACATCTTTTGGTTGATGATATTGATGGGCATGTTATATACTTTTGTGATGAGGCTGCTAGAATTGCTAAACCAGTTAGAAATGAACGAGATATGCTAGATAAGAACAAGCCCGTAGTTGGCATGCCTGTTGTTTCTGTTAAGATTGGAGATCATTGCTATCATGGTTTGTGTGATATGGGTGCTAGTGTGAGTGCTATTCCGTTCTCTTTATATCAAGAAGTAATGCATGATATTGCACCTGTTGAGATTGAAGATATTGATGTTACTATTAAGCTTGCCAATAGAGATACTATTACACCACTTGGGATTGTTAGAGATGTTGAAGTCTTGTGTGGTAAAATCAAATTCCCTACTGATTTCTTAGTACTTGGTTCACAACAAGATAATTTTTGTCCTATTATATTTGGTAGACCCTTCTTGAATACCGTTAATGCTGAAATTGATTGTGTTAAAGAGAAAGTTAGAGTTAAGTTTGGTGATATATCTCATGAATTTAATTTCTCTAAGTTTCGTAGACAACTTCATGATAAAGAATTACCCAATAAAGATGAAATTATAGGTCTTACTTCTATTGCTGTGCCTCCTACTGATCCTTTAGAACAATATTTGCTAGACCATGAAAATGATATGCATATGAATGAAAGAAATGAAATAGATGAGTTGTTCTTTAAGCAAGCACCTATCCTTAAACATAATTTTCCTGTTGAAACCTTGGGAGATCCTCTTCCACCGAAGAGTGATCCTGTGTTTGAATTAAAGCAATTACCCGATACACTTAAGTATGTTTATCTTGATGAAAAGAAGATATATCCTGTTATTATTAGTGCTAACCTTTCAGAGCATGAAGAAAAGAGATTACTTAAAACTCTGAAGAAACACCGTGCTGCTATTGGATATACTCTTGATGATCTTAAGGGCATTAGTCCCACTTTATGTCAGCATAAAATTCATATGGAGCCAGACGCTAAACCCGTTGTTGATCATCAAAGAAGGCTGAATCCTAAAATGAAGGATATGGTAAGAACTGAAATATTAAAGCTTCTTGAGGCAGGTATAATTTATCCCATAGCTGATAGTAGATGGGTAAGTCCTGTTCATTGTGTTCCTAAGAAAGGAGGTATTACTGTTGTTCCTAATGATAAAAATGAACTTATCCACAAAGAATTGTAACTGGTTATAGGATGGTAATTGATTTCAGAAAATTAAACAAAGCTACAAGGAAAGATCATTACCCCTTGCCTTTTATTGATCAAATGTTAGAAAGATTGTCTAAGCACACACACTTTTGCTTCCTAGATGATTATTCTGATTTCTCTCAAATACCTGTATCACCAGAAGATCAAGAGAAAACTTATGCTTATCGTCGTATGCCTTTTGGTTTATGTAATGCACCTGCTACCTTTCAAAGATGTCTGACTACTATATTCTCTGACTTTTGTGAAAAGTTGTTGAGGTTTTCATGGATGATTTTTCCGTTTATGGAACTTCTTTTGATGATTGCTTAAGCAACCTTGATCGAGTTTTGCAGAGATGTGAAGAAACTAATCTTGTCTTGAATTGGGAGAAGTGCAACTTTATGGTAAATGAAGGTATAGTCCTTGGACATAAAATTTCTGAAAGAGGTATTGAAGTTGATAAAGCTAAAGTTGATGCTATTGAGAAAATGCCATGTCCTAAAGATATCAAAGGTATAAGAAGATTCCTCGGTCATGCTGGTTTCTATAGAAGGTTCATAAAAGACTTCTCGAAAACTTCTAGGCCTCTCACTAATCTTTTGCAAAAAAATGTTCCATTTGTTTTTGATGATGATTGCGCAGAAGCCTTTGAAATACTTAAGAAAGCCTTAATTTCTGCACCTATTGTTCAATCACCTGATTGGAACCTACTCTTTGAAATTATGTGTGATGCTAGTGACTATGTTGTTGGTGCTGTTCTAGGACAAAGAGTTGATAAGAAATTGAATGTTATTCATTATGCTAGTAAAACTCTAGACAATGTTCAAAGAAATTATGCTACTACGGAGAAAGAATTTTTAGCAGTTGTGTTTGCTTGTGATAAATTCAGATCTTACATAGTTGATTCCAAAGTTACTATTCATACTGATCATGCTGCTATTGAATATCTTTTGGAAAAGAAATATACTAAACCTAGACTTATTAGGTGGGTTCTGTTGCTACAAGAGTTTGATTTGCAAATTATTGATAGAAAAGGAGCTGAGAATCCCGTAGCTGATAATTTGTCTAGAATGGAAAATGTTCTTGATGACCCACTTCATATTAATGACGATTTCCCTGATGAACAATTAGATGCAATAAATGTTTCTCGTAACACTCCTTGGTATGCAGACTATGCCAATTACATTGTTGCAAAATATATACCACCTAGTTTCACATACCAACAAAAGGAAAAGTTCTTCTTTGATTTAAGGCATTACTTTTGGGATGACCCACATTTATATAAGGAAGGAGTAGATGGTATTATTAGACGTTGTGTACCTGAGCATGAACAGGAACAAATCCTATGGAAGTGTCACTCCGAGGCATACGGAGGACACCATGCGGGGGACAGAACTGCACACAAGGTATTACAATCTGGTTTTTATTGGCCTACTCTCTTCAAAGATGCACGTAAGTTTGTCCTTTCTTGTGATGAATGTCAAAGAATTGGTAATGTTGGTAGACGTCAGGAAATGCCTACGAATTATTCACTTGTTATTGAACCATTTGATGTTTGGGGTTTTGATTATATGGGACCTTTTCCTAAATCCAATGGGTATACTCATATTTTAGTTGCTGTTGATTACGTTACTAAGTGGGTAGAAGCTATTCCAACTAGTAGTGCTGATCATAACACTTCTATTAAAATGCTTAAAGAAGTTATATTTCCGAGGTTTGGAGTCCCTAGATATTTGATGACTGATGGTGGCTCACATTTTATTCATGGTGCTTTTCGAAAATTGCTTGCTAAATATGATGTTAATCCATAGAATTGCATCTCCTTATCATCCTCAGTCTAGTGGTCAAGTTGAATTGAGTAATAGAGAAATAAAATTAATTTTGCAAAAGACCGTTAATAGATCCAGGAAAAATTGGTCTAAGAAACTTGATGATGCATTATGGGCCTACATAACTGCTTATAAGAATCCTATGGGTATGTCTCCATTTAAAATGGTTTCTGGAAAAGCATGTCATTTTCCTCTTGAGTTAGAACATAAGGCATATTAGGCAATAAAAGAACTTAACTATGATTTCAAACTTGCCGGTGAAAAGAGGTTATTTGATATTAGCTCTCTAGATGAATGGAGAACCCAACCCTACGAAAATGCCAAGTTATTTAAAGAAAAGGTTAAAAGATGGCATGATAAAAGAATTCAAAAACGGGAATTTAAAGTGGGTGAGCAAGTTCTATTGTACAACTCTCGTTTTAGATTTTTTGCAGGAAAACTTCTCTCTAAATGAGAAGGACCATATATCATCGAAGAAGTTTACCGCTCCGGAGCTATCAAAATCAACAACTCCGAAGGCACCAACCCAAGAGTGGTGAATGGACAAAGAATCAAGCATTATATCTCAGGTACCCCCATTAATGTTGAAACTAATATTATTTAGACAATGACACCGGAGGAACACATCAAAGAGTCCTACCGGAACGCTCCAGAACCCTGAAAAGGGGTAGGTATGTGATACGGTAAGTAAACCGACTCCAAAAATTCCAGAAAACTTATTTCTGTCCGTTTTGGAATATTAGAAAAAATATAAAAATAAGAAACAGCCGACTGGACCCACGAGTCGCCCACAAGGCAACAGGGCGCGACCCCCCTGATACGTCTCCAACGTATCTATAATTTTTGACTGTTCCATGCTATTATAATATCAATCTTGGATGTTTTTATATGCAATTATATATCATTTTTTGGGACTAACCTATTAACCTAGTGCCCAGTGACAGTTGCTGTTTTCTGCTTGTTTTTGGTTTTTCAGGAAATCAGTACCAAACGAAGTCCAAATGCCACGAAACTTTTTGGAGATTTTTTTCTGGTCAAAAGAGACCCTGGAGACTTGGAGAGGAGGCCAGAAGCTTCACAAAGCCTCCACAAGGAAACAGGGCGCAGCCCCGGGGGGGGGGGGGGGGGCACCCTGATGCCTTGTGGGGCCCTCGTGGCTCCTTTTGACCTAATTCCACTTCTATAAATTCTAAAATATTCAGAAACCAACAGAGAGCCACCCCGAATAACTTTTACGCCGCCGCAAGCCTCTGTTCTTCCGCGATCCCATCTGGAGGCCTTTTCCGGTACTCTGCTGAAGGGGGAATCGATCACGGAGGGCTTCTACATCAACCTTGTTGCCCTTCCGATGATGTGTGAGTAGTTTACCACAGACCTACGGGTCCATATCTAGTAGCTAGATGACTTCTTCTCTCTCTTTGATCTTCACTACCATGTTCTCCTCGATGTTCTTGGAGTTCTATCCGATGTAATCTTCTTTTGCGGTGTGTTTGTTGGGATCCGATGAATTGTGAGTTTATGATCAGATTATTCATGAGAAATATTTGAGTCTTCTCTGAACTCTTTTGTGCATGATTATTATAGCTTTGTATTTCTCTCCGATATATCGATTTGGTTTGGCCAACTAGATTGGTTTATCTTGCAATGGGAGAGGTGCTTTGTGATGGGTTCAATCTTGCGGTGCTCAATCCCAGTGACAGAAAGGGACATGACACGTATTTGTATTATTGCCATTAAGGATAAAAAGATGGGGTTTAATCATATTTCTTGAGTTTACTTTGTCTACATCATGTCATCTTGCTTAAGGCGTTACTCTGTTTTATACTTAATACCCTAGATGCATGCTGGATAGCGGTCGATGGGTGGAGTAATAGTAATAGATGCAGGCAGGAGTCGGTCTACTTGTCTCGCACGTGTTGCCTATATACATGATCATTGCCATGAATCCGTCATAATTATTTGCTTTTCTATCAATTGCCCAACAGTAATTTGTTTACCCACCGTATGTTCTGCGCTTGAGAGAGAAGCCTCTAGTGAAAACTATGGCCCCGGGTCTACTTTTATCATATATTAAACCCCAAAAAAACCTTGCTGCAATTTATTTTATTTTATTTTATTTAGTATTTTAGTTTATCTATCAATCACTATCAGAATTAATCCTTGCAAATAACTGCTAAGAGGATTGACAACCCTCTTATTTGCGTTGGGTGCAAGTGTTTGCTTTTGTGTGTGCAGGTGCTGCTAAAGGGATTTTGCATGGTTCTCCTACTGGATTGATAACCTTGGTTCTTAACTGAGATAAATACTTATCTCTACTATACTGCATCATCCTCTCCTCTTTGGGGAAATACCAACGCAGTCTACAAGGAGCAGGAAGAATTTCTGGCGCCGTTGCCGGGGAGACATCACCAAAATTTATCAAGTACCTTCGCACAAACTATCATCCACTTGCATTTATTTTATTTGCCTTTTTATTTGCATTTGTCTCTCCTTTTCATCTCCCCCACCTCTATTTTTTTTTTACAAAAACACAAAAATATTTTCGTTTGCTTGTTTGCTAGTTTGCTTGCTTTGTCGCGATGTCTCAAGAAAACACAAAATTGTGTGACTTTTCCAATACTAATAATTATTATTTTATTAGTACTCCTATTGCTCCTCCCGCCACTAGTGCAGAGTCGTGTGACATTAATGCTGCTTTGCTCAATCTTGTTATGAAAGAACAATTTTCTGGTAGTCCTAATGAAGATGCTGCATCTCATCTAAATACTTTTGTTGAACTTTGTGATATGCAAAAGAAAAAAGATGTGGATAATGATATTGTCAAATTGAAATTATTTCCGTTCTCACTATGAGATCGTGCTAAAACTTGGTTTTCATCCTTGCCTAGAAATAGTATTGATTCTTGGGATAAGTGTAAGGATGCTTTTATTGCCAAGTATTTTTCTCCCGCTAAGATTATTTCTTTAAGAAATCAAATTATGAATTTTAAGCAACTTGAATATGAACATGTTGCACAATCTTGGGTGAGAATGAAATTAATGATAAGAAATTGCCCAACACATGGTTTAAGTTTATGGATGATCATACAAAAATTTTATGCGGGACTTGATGGGGTCACCTACCACCGGTAGGGACAAGGACCTGACATCTAGGGCCCACCTAAGGCCCACACTATTATTCCGAGACCCCTGGATCACAAGAGCAACCGGATGCACACCGCAAAGGATTCACTCGGACCCTGCGCGGACAGCACTCGGACAGATGTCTACTCTCCAGTCGGCCAGTCATCATCACTCGGACACGGGAGGCGTACGTTCGACGTGGAGCAGCAACGGTCGAGTAGTCTTCAACCAGGCTTTAAGCATAGTTATGACTACCGTTATCAGTAACTGCCGTAGTCATAGCCGTGTTAATCAGTGTTAAACGCCCTTAACCGATGTACTTATTGTCATTAATGCCCGGCGACGTGGTGGATGAGAGGCTGCGGCGCACTCCTATATAAGCCGCCATCTCCCTCTGTTGCAAGGGTTAAGCACTCATTGTAATCAGATACCCCAGAGTAAACAAGCCTCAGGGCACGAGACGTAGGGTTTTTACCTCCTCCGAGAGGGGCCTGAACTCGCTAAATCCGAGTGTTACACCTGTGTTGTAGCTAGGCTCTGCTCCTCATTCTTACCCCCAGTACTCACTGTCAGACTAGTAACCACGACAGTTGGCTCCCACCGTGGGGCCGAGCGTCTAGCGACTTTAGTAGTTCAGGTGGAATTCCATCATCACCATGTTAGTCGGCGGCGAAATCCGTTTCGGAGCTCTTAGCTTCATCGCCGATGACTCAGCGTGGCTCCTGCTACTTGTGAGCTACGTTGGGATTTCCCCGAAGAGGAGGGGATGATGCAGTACAGTAGAGATAAGTATTTCCCTCAGTTATGAAACCAAGGTTATCAATCCAGTAGGAGAATCACGCAACAACTCGTTAGCAACACCTGCACACAAAATAACAAATCCTCGCACCCAACGCGAACAATAAAAAAATGGGTTAGTCCCAAAAAGTGATATATAATTGCTTGTAAGTGTATATAAAACATCCAAGATTGATACTATAATAGCATGGAACAATAAAAAATTATAGATACGTTGGAGACATATCAAGCATCCCCAAGCTTAATTCCTGCTCGTCCTCGAGTAGGTAAATGATAAAAACAGATTTTTTGATGTGGAATGCTACCTATCATATTCATCATATACTATTTTCTTTGTAGCATGGACATTTGGACTTGAATGATTCAAAGCAATAGTCTATAATTTGACATGAAGACATAAATACTCAAGCATACTAACAAGCAACCATGTCTTTCAAAATATCAACGCTAAAGAAAGTTATCCCTAGCCCATTATGCTCAATCATTGATCCATTCATGAAACACACTCAATATTAGCTACACACAATGCAAAAGTATGACAATAGTGCTCTCTAGTTGGTGCTTTGTAAGAGAAGATGGAGACTCAAAATAAAAATAAAAATTGCATAAAAGTAAATAGATAGGCCCTTCGCAGAGGGAAGCAGAGATTTGCAGAGGTGCCAGAGCTCAAGGCTTAAATTAGAGAGATAAAATTATTTTGAGAGGCATGCTTTTCCTGTCAACGAAAACAACCGAGAATTCCCAATATCTTCCATGCTAGACACATTATAGTCGGTTCCCAAACAGAAAATAAAGTTTATTTCTTTTCCACCATTCTTTCACAATCCATGGCTAGCAGTATCCACGGGTGCCCTCCATACCAACACTTTCCAAGGAATTTATTATTATCATCATATTAAAAAAAATTCATTTCGGGACTGGGCATCCCTATTACCCGCCACTCTCTCGTGCAATGACAAGTGAATAAACACTAATCGTGAGAATAACACACCTAGCATGGAAAATATTGGCCACCCTCTGCCGCTTCATGAGCGGTACGGGCACACAAAACGAAAAATTATTTTGAAAAATTAGAGTTGGCACATGCAAATTTACTTGGAACGGCATGGAAATACCGCATATAGGTAGGTATGGTGGACTCATTTGGCACAACTTGGGTTTAAGGAGTTGGATGCACAAGCAGTATTCCCGCTTAGTACAAATGAAGGCTAGCAAATAGATTGAGAAGCGACCAACCAAAAAGCGAAAACGGTCATAAACATGCATTGAACATAACTAACACCGAATAATGCACCATAAGTTGGATATAATTTCATTGCATAACTATTGACTTTATGTGCATGCATAGGGAATCACAAACCTTAACACCAATATTCTTACTAAATCACAATTACTTACTAACATGACTCACATATTATCATCTCCATATCGCAAAACTATTGCAAGGAATCAAACTTATCATATCCAATGATCTTTCATGAAAGTTTTTATTATATCCCTCTTTAATATTCATCACTTTGGGACCAAATTCATATCTTGTGCAAATTACCATTACTATTATCAACTCTCAAAAAGATATAAGTGAAGCATGAGAGTGCAAATATTTCTTCAAAATTTAATCTTAACAACTCTCAAAATAATATAAGTGAAGCACGAGAGTTAAAATATTTCTTCAAAATATAGCCACCGCCGTGCTCAAAAAGATTTAAGTGAAGTACTAGAGCAACTGCCTAGCTCAAAAGATTTAAGTGAAGCACATAGAGTATTCGAACAAATCATGATAAACGTGTGGCTCTCTCAAATAGGTGTGTCCAGCAAGGATGATTGTGACAAACTAAAAAGCAAGCAAATACTCATATAATACACGACGCTCCAAGCAAAACTCATGATATGTGATGAATAAAAATATAGCTCCAAGTAAAATTACCGATAGTTGGTAGAAGAAAGAGGGGATGCCTTCCGGGGCATCCCCAAGCTTAGTTGCTTGAGTCTTCCTTGAATATTACCTTGGGGTGCCTTGGGCATCCCCAAGCTTAGGCTCTTGCCACTCCTTATTCCTTCATCTATCGTGATCTCACTCAAAACTTGAAAACTTCAATCACACAAAACTCAACAAAACCTTCGTGAGATCCGTTAGTATAACAAATAAATCTTTAACTTGAAGTACTGTAGTAAATTGATTCATATTTAATATTGGCATAATTCTACTGTACTCCAACTTCTCCATGACTCATACCCCCCGATACGATCCATAGATTCATCAAAATAAGCAAACTATGCAACAAAAACAGAATCTGTCTAAAACAGAACAGTCTATAAAGATCTATTTAAAATCTATACTTATGTAACTCCAAAAATTCTGAAAAATTAGGAAAACTTGGGAAATTCATGTACCAATACTGTGTAAAAATTTCAGATTTTTCTGACGCTCCAGTACAGAATAAAAATTCCAGCACTGGACGCAATACTTTCTGTTTTCCAAACAGCATCAATTATACTATCTTCCAAATCATCCCAAAGGCTTTACTTGGCACAAACACTAATTAAAACATAAAAACACAATTATAACAGAGGATATAATTATGTAAACACACAAGAACAGAAATAAAAAGCAAAAAATTATTTTATTCATTGGGTTGCCTCCCAACAAGCGCTATTGTTTTATGTCCCTAGCTAGGCATAATGCATAGTTTCAAGTATTATCATCCTTCAAGTTGATTCCATAAGTGGCCCTCATAATGGATTCATAGGGTGCTTTAATTCTTTTTCGAGGGAAGCGTTCCATCCCTTTCTTTAGTGGAAAATGAAATCTTATATTACCTTCTTTCATATCAATAATAGCACCAATAGTTCGAAGAAAAGGCCTACCAAGTATTATGGGGCAAGACGGATTGCAATCAATGTCAAGTACAATAAAGTCCACGGGCACATAATTTCTATTTGCAAGAATAAGCACATCATTTATTCTTCCCAATGGCTTTTTAATAGTGGAATCCGCAAGATGCAAATTAAGAGAACAGTCATCTATATTGGTAAAACCAACCACATCACATAGAGATTTTGGAATTGTGGAAACGCTAGCACCCAAATCACATAAAGCATTGCACTCATAATTTTTAATTTTAACTTTAATGGTGGGTTCCCACTCATCATATAATTTTCTAGGAATTGAAATTTCTAGTTCTAGCTTTTCTTCTAACGCTTTCATCATCGCTTCTACAATGTGTTTAGTAAAAGCCTTGTTTTGTCCATAAGCGTTGGGTGAATTTAGCATGGATTGTAACAAAGAAATACACTCAATCAAAGAACAACTATCATAATTAAAGTCTTTGTAATCCAAGAGAGTGGGCACATCGCTAGTTAAAGTTTTCACCTCTCCAAATCCACTTTTATCAATTTTTTCATCAAGATTTCCACCCTCCGAATTATGGGGACGCCTTCTAGCTAAAGTTGACTCTTCTTCAGTCCCTTTTTCATCAAGTTTTATGTTGCTAAACAAGGAATCAATAGATGAAACACCAATCATTTTAGGGCCAATTCCATTTTCCCCCCAACTTTGGCCCGACCTCATCTTTACCCCTAAATAAAAACGGTGCTCAACTATACCTCTGTTCCGTTAGATGGCGTTATGGAAATACCCCTCCGCGCCATTTCCATCCGGTCAAACAGGTTTGACCGTCATCTAGACGTTTTCTGGACATAGTTGCCCCTGGGTGCATTGCCACTAACATGTGGGGCCTACCGTTGAAAAAAAAAACTCTCCATATGTCACCTACATGTGGAACAAGCTCATAGTGAATGACAAGTGGGACCTTGTTTGAAAGTCACATGGGCCCTTGTTTGGTGCTTTAATTTTTTTTCTAACTAGTTTAACATATTATTTAGAGAGGTGGCCCACCTGATAGAGGCTGATTGGGACAGTGTGTTAAGCTAATAGGCAATTAATCTAAGTTAATTAGGTCACGCAGGGGTCCCACCTAGCTAATAGGAAATTAACCTAATAAGCAATTAAAATCCTGAGCTTGGGCACGCCGGCGACGGCTTGAGCACGCGCATCGACGGAGCTCCGCCGTGGTAGTGCCCCTGCCGTGCTACCGGTCTCCCCCGAGATCTGAATCCCTCCGTGGATGCATGCCCGCGACGCCGGCCGCCATGGATGCATTGCCCGCGCCGCCGGCCACCATGGAAGCATGCCCGTGCTGCCGACCGTCATGGATGCGCGCCCGAGCCCACCACCTTGCTCTCCCGGCCGGCATAGATGCACCTCCACGCCCTCTCTCATTCTTCGATTTGGAGACAAGGGAGAACGCCGGCTGCTCGTGGCGTTGATCGAGCCTAGGATGCGGGGGGCCATCCATGGCGGCCGGCGGCGCGGTCTCGAGCTCCTCGCGGTGGTCGGCAGGGGGAAACAGAGGTCCATGGCCATGGCCATGGCCGCGTTGGTCGGCAAGGAGGACCACCTTCCCCGACCTCCTCCAGCACCACCTCCATGACCGCGGGTCTCGCTCGTGGCACTGGGCAGTGGGGGCATGGTTGTGCGAGCATGAGAGAGGACCGGGGGTGAAGAAGAAGGAGCAAAGTAGGGGCGCGGTGGGGCTAGGCTCGCCAGCGTTGGAGCTCGCCGGCCAGAGACGAGTGGCGGCAGATCGACGCAAGATCCACCTCACGGCCGGTGGCTAGGACAGAGACAGGGGAATAAGAGAGGAAGAGAGATTTTTTAAGGGTAGGCCCCACATGTTAGTTGCATATGCGCATAGGGGGTAAAAAAGTCCACAAAACGTCCTGATGACGGTCAAACCCCTTTGACCAGACGGAAACGGCACGGAAGGGTATTACCATAACGGCATCTAACGGAAGAGGGGTATAGTTGAGCACTGTTTTTATTTAGAGGTAAAGATGAGGTCGGGCCAAAGTTAGGGGGAAAAATGTAAATGTCCCATCATTTTAATATCCTCATCATTACTACGATAGAAACCAGGAGGAATCGCTTTTTCTAAAAATTCTCGTTTAGCTTTTAGCATAGTGGTTCTTTTCTTACTCTCATCCATGGAGACATATAAAGCTTTAATTGATTCATTAATATCAATTTTGGGTGGCAAAATTTTAGTCTTAAGATTTTCCTCATCATGAATACTTCTATCAATGCTCCTAGACATATCATCAAGTTTACTTAGTTTTTCTTCTATCGTAGCGTTGAAAACTTTTTGAGCATTAATAAATTATTTAATATTACTTTCAAGATCAGAGGGTATCCTATTATTATTATTATAAGGATTACCATAGGAATTGCCATAATTTTTAGAGGAATTTCCAAGAAACGGCCTAGGATTAAAATTGCCTCTATAAGCATTACTATTAAAATTGTTTCGCGAGACAAAATTCAAATCTACGGGATCATTATTTTGCTCAATCAAGGTGGATGAAGGCACATCATTAGGATCAATAGGAGTGTTTTTGCTAGCAACCAATTTCATAAGCGCATCAACTTTATCACTCAAAGTACTAATTTCTTCAACAGAATTCACCGTTTTACTAGTAGGAACTCTTTCAGTATGCCATTGTGAATAATTTGCCATAATATTATCAAGCAATTTAGTAGCTTCCCCCAATGTAATCTTCATAAAAGTACCACCCACGGCGGAATCTAAAAGATTTCTAGAAACAAAATTTAATCCCGCATAAATTTTTTGTATAATCATCCACAAATTTAAACCATGAGTAGGGCAATTTCTTATCATTAATTTCATCCTTTCCCAAGATTGGGCAACATGTTCATGATCAAGTTGCTTGAAATTTATAATTTGATTTCTAAGGGAAATAATTTTTGCGGGAGGAAAAATACTTGGTAATAAAAGCATCTTTACACCTATCCCAAGAATCGATACTATATCGTGGCAAAGATGAAAACCAAATTTTTACACGATCCCGCAATGAGAACGGGAATAATTTTAATTTCACAATATCATTATCCACATCTTTTTCCTTTTGCATATCACATAATTCTACGAAAGTGTTAAGATGAGATGCAACATCTTCATTAGGACTACCAGAAAATTGTTCTTTCATGACAAGATTTAACAAAGCGGCATTAATATCACAAGTCTCCGCACTAGTGGCGGGAGGAGCAATCAGAGTACTAATAAAATCATTATTATTAGTATTGGAAAAATCACATAATTTTGTATTTTCTTGAGACATCGTGGCTACACAAACAAGATAACAAGCAAGCAAAGAAGCAAACAAGAAAAAGGCAAACGGAAAATATTTTTGTATTTTTGTAAAAAAAATTAGAAGTGGGGGAGATGAAAACGAGAGGCAAAGGCAAATAAAATAAATGCAAGGAGATGAAAGTTTATGCGTAGGTACTTGATAGATGTTGATGATGTCTCCCCGACAACGGCGCCAAAAATTCTTCCTGCTACTTGTGAGCTGCGTTGGGATTTCCCCGAAGAGGAGGGGATGATGCAGTACAGTAGAGATAAGTATTTCTCTCAGTTATGAAACCAAGGTTATCAATCCAGTAGGAGAATCATGCAACAACTCGTTAGCAGCACCTGCACACAAAATAACAAATCCTCGCACCCAACGTGAACAAGGGATTGTCAATCCCTTGGCGGTTAATTGCAAGATTAAATTGTATGGTGATAGATAGATAGATCAAACAAAAATACAAAATAAAATAAATAAACTAAAATTGCAGCAAGGTATTTTTAGGAGTTTCAATATATGATAAAGGTAGACCCGGGGGCCATCGTTTTCACTAGAGGCTTCTCTCTTGAAAATAGTATACGGTGGGTGAACAAATTACTGTTGGGCAATTGATAGAAAAGCAAATAATCATGACGATATCCAAGGCAATGATCATTTATATAGGCATCACGTCCGAGACAAGTAGACCAAAATGATTCTGCATCTACTACTATTACTCCACACATCGACCGCTATCCAGCATGCATCTAGAGTATTAAGTTCATAAAGAACGGAGTAACGCCTTAAGCAAGATACATGATGTAGACAAAGTAAACTCACGCATGAATAAACCCCATATTTTTACCCTTAATAGCAATGATACATACGTGTCATGTCCCTTTCTGTCACTGGGATTGAGCACCGCAAGATCGAACCCATTACAAAGCACCTCTCCCATTGCAAGATAAATCAATATAGTTGGCCAAACCAAATCAATAGATCGGAGAGAAATACGAAGCTATAACAATCATGCATAAAAGAGTTCAGAGAAAACTCAAATAATATTCATGGATAATCTGATCATAAACTCACAATTCATCGGATCCCAACAAACACACCGCAAAAAGTGATTACATCGGATAGAACTCTAAGAACATCGAGGAGAACATTGTATTGAAGATCAAAAAGGGAGAAGAAGCCATCTAGCTACTAACCTTGGACCCGAAGGTCTGTGGTAAACTACTCATGCATCATCGGAAGGTTGATGTAGAGCCCCTTCGTGATCGAATCCCCCTCCGGCAGAGTGCCGGAAAAGGCCTCCAAATGGGATCTCTCGAGAACAGGAACTTGCGGCGGCGGAAAAAGTATTTCGTGGACTCCTCTGTTGGTTTCCCGATTTTAGAGTATTTATAGAGGTGGAATTAGGTCAAGCAGAGCAGAGGTGGGCCCACGAGGCACCAGGGCGCGCCCTGGTGGCTCGTGGCCACCTCATTTGTTTTCTGGCCCTCTCCCGAAGCTTCTAGTGTCTCTTATGTCCAGAAAAAAATCTGCAAAAAGTTTCATGGCATTTGGACTTCGTTTGGTACTGACATTCTGAAAAACCAAAAACAAGCAAAAAATAGCAACTGGCACTGGGCACTAAGTTAATAGGTTAGTCCCAAAAAATGATATATAATTGCTTGTAAGTGTATATAAAACATCTAAGATTGATACTATAATAGCATGGAACAATCAAAAATTATAGATACATTGCAAACGTATCAGCTCCCGGAGGCCCCGCTGGACGTGGAGTCGTTGCCCATCCGTGGCGCGGCGCACTTACGCGCATCTTCATTCAGAGTTCTCCTTCGATAGCCATCGGTTCCGTACCGAGTGGCTTCCGTCCTTCCCGCTGGACGTCGTCGCAAGCACTCCAGACGCTCGCGGCTCCAGCACTGGATCAAGCACGCCGTGGCCGTCCAGGCCGCGGCGGAGCATGTGGCGGCTCTTGATCCCGACGAGCCCACCTTAGTCCTCTTCGCTGAGCTCCACGAGGACTCTGTCAGCGAGTCCGAGTGCGAGAGCGTAGAGTCCACCGCCGAGGTTCTCATGGCTGGCATAGAGTCGCGTGGCCCTTCGGGTTATTCCGGTATCCGCGACGGGCACGTGGGCACTTCGCGTGGGAGCGACAACGATAATCACGGGAACGGCCGTTTGCCTCACCACGATCATTACATCCTGCAAGCTCTCACTCGGGAGCAGAGTGACTAGCTTCGGTGGATAAATGAACAAGCTCTGCACACTCCCATCACCGGGACGACTCCTGAGGCCCTGGCCATGGAGTCGGCGCGTTCGGCCACTCTGGCCGAACGAGACCGCCTAGAGCGGCTGTAGAGGGAGTTGGACGACCGCACTCGCCAACAACCCAGTTCTAGTTGGCACAAGCGCCGGCTGTTCCCGAGTGATCAACCTCGGAAGTACCGGGTGCCGAACACTCCTCTGCAGAACCTGGCGGCGGCTACCAGGATCGCTGATTCCATTCAGCCCTCCGATTCCGCGGCCGGGGAAGGGATCCGACAGATCCAAGTCCTCCTGAAGAAGGCCCTGTCGCAGAATGCGGCAGTGTCGCAGTCCCGCAATTGCATCCACAACGCATCAGTGCGCGCCGAGACTGTCCAGTCGGCTCATAGCCCGCTGGGTTCAGGAAGACGCCGGGCTTCACCTTGCTCCAGAGATCACCACGGGGAGCGGAGGCGCAACCGAGTCATTTCGCCCCGGCGATATGATGATTATGATCGGACCCAGATGCCCCCTTAGCGGGACATCCCATATGGACGCCAGCCCTATGGCGACAGGCGCTCTCCTGGGAATGATCGCAGGCCGAGCCCCTCGTATCGTTCGGGTAACCTCCGGGACCCCCAGTTCAATGCGAGATCTGTCCTCGCCCAGAACTTGGTCGATAGAGGGAGGGCTCTGAGGGAAGGTCTCGACGCTGATGTTCCGAGTGGTTCCGCACCTTCCAGACCCGAGTGTTTCAGCCGGTATATTCAAGCAGCAGATATCCCGCACTACTTCAGATTGGCTGCAGGCATCAGCAAGTTCACTGGCGAGTCAAAGCCAGAGATTTGGTTAGAAGACTATCGAGTGGGCGTCCAGATCGGCGGTGGCAACGACAGTGTGGCTATGAAGCATTTGCCACTGATGCTTGAGGAGTCGGCCAGGGCGTAGCTCAACCAGTTGGCACCCGGCAGCATATACTGTTGGGATGATCTAGCCCGAGTCTTCATCAAGACTTTCGAGGGCACGTACAAGCACCCGGGTGGATTGTCAGAGCTACAACATTGCGTCCAGAAGCAGAATGAAACTCTTCGAGAGTACATCCAGCGACGGACCACCCTTCATAACACGGTGGAAAACATCACTGAGCACCAGGCGATCTGCGCCTTCAAGGCTGGCGTCAGGTACCGTGAGTTGGCCCTGAAGTTCGGCCGCACTGAGATCCCGACTCTCAGTCGGGCGATGGAAATAGCCAACCAGTACGCCAACGACGAAGAGGAAGACCGACTAAGAAGCGGCAAGAGCCGCGCCGGAGATGCAAATCAGTCGGACAACAACAAGAACAAGAAGCAGAAGTGCAAAGCCGAGGCGGCCAGCAATGCGGAGGCTGTGGCTCTGGCCGGCCAAAGCAAAGGTAAGGGCCCACCGAAGCAGAAGAAGGAGTGGGCTGGCAAGAAGAAAGCCGCCCCAAAAAATGACATCCTTGATCTGCCCTGTCAGATTCACACAAAGAAAGATGAAGAGGGCAACTTGATCCTGCCGAAGTATACCACTCGGGAATGCCGGCTACTCAAGCAAGAGATGCAGTAAGACCCCTCCGAGGGGAAGGATGAGGATGAGGACGACGATGGGGATAAAGGCACCTCCGGGTACCCCCATGTTGAGAAGGTTCTCATGATTTTTGCTGACGTTGAAAGCAAGAGTCGCCTCAAGTGATTAACCGAGAGGTCAACATGGCAGTTGTGACTGTCACCAAGCTCCTAGACTGGGCCCACACCCCTATCACGTTCAATCAGTCGAATCACCCAGCTCACATACCGACCCCTGGGCGGCAAACGCTGGTGGTCGATCCTACTGTTGGAGGAGTCCGACTGCGTAAAGTCCTCATGGACGCGGGCAGCGGGCTCAACATCATTTACGCTGATACTCTGTAGGCGATGGGCATTCCGATGTCCCGACTGAGTAAGAGCAATATGCAGTTCCATGGGGTTATTCCTGGGAAAAAAGCGAAGTCACTCGGGCAAATTGCCCTCGACGTCGTATTCGGCGGAGAAAATAACTTCAAAAAAGAGAGGTTAACCTTTGAGGTGGTGGACTTCAAGAGTGACTATCATGCCATCCTGGGTAGGCCCGCCTACGCACGATTCATGGCCAGACCATGTTACGTGTATCTTAAGCTTAAGATGCCAGGCCCGAAGGGCGTCATCACCATCATAGGGAATCGGAAGATAGCTGAAGAGTGCTTGCAGAAAGGCTCTCAGATCGCTGACGAGCAGATGGCGTTGGCGGAGTTAGACGAGTACAAGAAGACGGTTGATGCGAGTGATCTGCTCAAGAGCAAGAAGCCGGCTGTGGAATCTGCTTTCCAGTCAGCTGGCGATTCGAAGCAGGTTCACATTCATCCGGAAGACCCGAACGCTGCCCCGACCAACATATCGACGACACTCGATAGCAAATAGGAAAGCGAGCTCATCCAGTTTCTCCGTGAGAACTGGGACATCTTCGCATGGAAACCCTCTGACATGCCGGGTGTTCCCAGGGGACTGGCTGAGCATCGTCTCAGAGTTGACTCGAAAGTGAAGCCTATCAAAGAGCATCTCCGACGCTCCACTACGGAGAAACGCAAGGCGATTGGCGAGGAGATCGCGCAGCTCTTGGCCGCCGAGTTCATCCGTGAAATATACCACTCCGAGTGGCTCGCCAACGCCGTGTTAGTCCCCAAGAAATATAAATCTCTCCGAATGTGTATTGACTTCAAACACATCAATCGGGCCTGCCCGAAAGACCACTTCCCTCTTCCCCGCATAGATCAGATCGTAGACTCTACTGCGGGGTGTGAGCGCTTATCGTTTCTGGACGCGTACTCCGGGTACCACCAGATCTGAATGTATGGTCCGGATGAAATAAAGACTGCCTTCATCACCCCATTCGGGTGTTTCTGTTATACCACAATGCCTTTCGGATTGAAGAACGCCGGAGCAACTTTCATGCACATGATACAGAAATGCTTGCACAAGCAGATCAGTCAAAACGTGGAGGCTTATATGGATGACATCGTGGTCAACTCACGGAAGAGTTTTGACCTCCTGACTGACCTCGTCGAAACCTTCACGAGGAACAAGGCAAAGCTTACAAAATCCAGAGGCCAGTTTATTACATCTCTGAAGTTCTGACCCCTTCCAAGCAAAGATATCCACACTACCAGAAGCTGGTGTACGGGATTTACCTGACTGCGAAGAAGGTGGCTCATTACTTTCAAGAGCACTCGGTCACTGTGATAAGAGACGCTCCCCTGTCAGAGATTATGAACAACAGAGACGCCACGGGCCGAGTAACCAAGTGGGCCATCGAACTCCTCCCTTTGGACCTCAACTTTGAGGCCAAGAAAGCTATCAAATCATAGGCCTTGGTGGATTTCTTAGCCGAATGGATTGAACAGGAACAGCCGGCCCCGAGTGTCCTTGAGCACTAGACTATGTTCTTCGATGGCTCTAAAATGCTGAATGGCTCAGGAGCTGGTGTTGTCCTAGTGTCCCCCAAGGGCGACAGGCTTAGGTATGTTCTTCAGATCCACTTTGACTCCTCGAACAATGAGGCAGAGTACGAAGCCCTCCTGCACGGGTTGCGTATGGCGATCTCCCTGGGAATCCGCCGACTGATGGTCTACGACGACTCGGATCTAGTGGTGAACCAGGTAATGAAGGAGTGGGATATCCGGAGCCCAGCTATGACAGGCTACTGCAATGCCGTCCATAAGCTAGAGAAGAACTTCGAAGGGCTAGAGCTCCACCACATCCCGCGAATCAAAAACCAGGTGGCTGATGACTTGGCCAAGATTGGCTCCACTCGGAAAGCAGTCCCGAAGAATGTGTTCCTAGAGCACTTGCACTCACCCACAATCAAGGAAGATCCTTTTGTGGAGGAGCCCCCACAACCAGTCGCACCATCGAATCCAACTGAAGTTGACATTCCGGCAGTGTTGGATCTGGTCCAAGAGGTGCTCGTCATCACTCCCGAGTGGACCGAGCCGTACCTCGCATATTTGCTCAGGCAGGAGCTCCCTGAGGATGAAGAAGAGGCTCTTCAGGTCGTCCGTCGGTCAAAAGCCTTTACTGTCAGAGGAGATCAACTTTACAAGAAGAGTGCCACTGGCGTCACTCAGCGTTGCATCACGCCGGAGGAAGGGCAGCAGATCCTACAGGAGATACAATCAGAAACTTGTGGTCACCATGCTTCCTCTCGGACCTTGGTTGCCAAAGCGTTTCGGGTAGGTTTCTATTGGCCCAGAGCCAACGAAGCCGCTCGTGATATCGTTGACCAGTGCGTCGGGTGTCAGTTCTATGCTAATCAATCGCACAAGCCAGCGTCCGCGCTGAAGACAATCCCACTCGCGTAGCCGTTCGCAGTCTGGGGGCTCGACATGGTCGGTCCACTTCGGACTGGGGCCAGCGGGTTTACACATCTGTTGGTCACAGTGGATAAGTTCACCAAGTGGAACGAAGCGAAGCCCATAAAGACGCTAGACTCCTCGACTGCGATCAAGTTCATCAAGGAAATAGTCTTCTGGTTTGGAGTCCCGCACAGCATCATCACGGATAATGGGTCAAACTTCGACTCGGACGAGTTCCGTGAATTCAGTTATTCCCAGGGCACTCGGGTCGATTACGCCTCCGTGGCTCACCCGCAGTCGAATGGACAAGCAGAGTGGGCGAATGGACTGATACTCCAGGGGCTCAAGCCGCGTCTCATGCGTGACCTGAATCATGCGGCTGGAGCCTGGGTCACCGAGCTGCCGTCGGTCCTCTGGGGCTTGCAGACGACCCCAAACCGGTCCAAGAAGCGCACTCCGTTCTTCTTGGTGTATGGCTCGGAGGCCGTTCTGCCGAGTGATCTGCTCCACAACTCCCCCCGAGTGGATCTTTACTCGGAGGCAGAGGCAGAGGAAGCACGTTAAGATGGCCTTGACCTGCTGGAAGAAGAGCGCGAGTTGGCTCTTATCAGGACGACTGCATATCAGCAAGACCTGCGCCGCTATCACGATAGACACGTCAGGGGACGCGCTTTCCAGGAAGGCGACCTGGTCCTCCTACTGGACCAGCAGAAGCCTCACAAGCTGGCGCCTCCGTGGCAAGGACCCTTCGCGATATCAAAAGTGCTGAATAACGGAGCCTATCAGCCCTACAACTTCACCAAGAGTGAGGAAGAGCCCCGAGCTTGGAACGCGGATCTGCTCCGCAAATTATTTACTTAGAATAAATTTCTCCCCATTGTAATAATGTTCCGAGTGAAATTAGATGAATAAAAGTCTTACTTTTCCTGTATTTCATCTAATTTGGACCAACACCATGTCTTCACTCCGGTGAGTAACAACATTCGGAATCTAACAACACGCCCCCAGTGGGTGCACGGGCTTAGCTGCGAACCATATTTCGCCTAAGTTAAAAAACTATCCGAGTGCGGACACGCTCCACACTTGGGGGCTTAGCTGGGAACCAGATTTCACCTAAGTTAAAAACTATCCGAGTGCGGACACGCTCCACACTCGGGGGCTTAACTGCGAACCAGATTTGGCCTAAGTTAAAAACTATCTGAGTGCGGACACGCTCCACACTCGGGGGCTTAACTGCGAACCAGATTTTTCCTAAGTTAAAAACTATCCGAGTGCGGACGCGCTCCACACTCGGGGGCTTAGCTGTGAACTAGATTTCGCCTAAGTTAAAAACTATCTGAGTGTAGACACGCTCCACACTCGGGGGCTTAGCTATGAACTAGATTTCACCTAAGTTAAAAACTATCCGAGTGCGGACACGCTCGACACTCGGGGGCTTAGATGTGAACCGGATTTCGCCTAAGTTAAAAACTATAAAAACTATCCGAGTGCGGACACGCTCCACACTCGGGGGCTTAGCCGTGAACTAGCCTTCACCTAAGTTAAAAACTATCCGAGTGTGGATACGCTCCACACTCAGGGGCTTAGCTACGAACCAGCCTTCGCCTAAGTTAAAAACTATCCGAGTGTGGACACGCCCCACACTCGGGGACTTAGCCGCGAACCAGCTTTTGCCTAAGTTAGAAAAAATAACATTGGCAAACGGTAGAAGAATTCAAGCATTTGAGTAAACTCCGATCCGTGCGAGTTTCTCCTAGCAAAAAGCAAAGTACGCGAGCCCAAGGCTCATTAAAGTTTCACGGTTACAGCAACCACTCGGCATTCCGAGGCAAATTAGAACTTAAATGTTTTTTCACTCCGCTGCGGGAGGACTGGCCGGGTTGACGAAGGTATCCATGTCGATGATGTCTGCAATTCGAGTGGCGGCCTCGATGAACGTCTCCATGAAGTCCTCGAACTTGAGCTTCTTCGTGTTGGCAACCTTCAGAGACTTTAATTTGTCTTCATCCACGTCTTTGCAATGAACGCGGACAAGTGCGAGGGCCACGTCGGCGCCGCAGTGGGCAGCAGATTTCTTCCAGGCCGGCACTCGGCTTGGGATGTCCTTCAGCCGGGTCATCATCGACTCCAGATCATTCAGAAGCTCGTTGATACGTCCAATTTGCATCATGATTTCCTACTAATAATTATTATGTTTTTGATCATTATTTCACTTTATGGTACAATTCTTATGCCTTTTCTCTCTTATTTTGCAAGATTCACATGAAGAGGGAGAATGCCGACAGCTGGAATTCTGGACCGGAAAGGGGTGAAACAGATATAGTTATTCTGCACAAATGACCAAAAAATTTACGGAGAATTATTTTGGAATATATAAAAAATACAGGCGAAAGAATCAACAGGAGGGGACCCACTAGGCAGCCACAAGCCTGGGGGCACGCCCTACCCCCTAGGCGCGCCCACAAGGTTGTGGGGCCCCTGGCAGGCCTCCGCCCCCTCCTTCTGCTATATGAAGCCATTTGCCCTAGAAAAAAATCAGAAAAAGACTTTTGGGATGAAGCGCCGCTGTCTCGAGGCGGAACCTGGGCAGGAGCTATTTTGCTCTCCGGCGGAGCGATTCCGCCGGGGATACTTCTCTCCGGGAGGGGGAAATCGAAGCCATCGACATCACCAACGATCCTCTCATCGTGGGAGGACCAATCTTCATCAACATCTTCACCAGGACCATCTCATCTCAAACCCTAGTTCATCTCTTGTATTCAATCTTTGCCTCAAAACCTCAGATTAGTACCTGTGGGTTGCTAGTAGTGTTGATTACATCTTGTAGTTGATGCTAGTTGGTTTATTTGGTGGAAGATTATATGTTCAGATCCTTAATGATATTCAATACCCCTCTGATCTTGAACATGAATATGATTTGTGAGTAGTTACTTTTGTTCTCGAGGACATGGGAGAAGTCTTGTCATAAGTAATCATGTGAATTTGGTATTCGTTCGATATTTTGATGCTATGTATGTTGTGCTTCCTTTAGTGGTGCATGTGAACATCGACTACATGACACTTCACCATCTTTGGGCCTAAGGGAAGGCATTGTGGAGTAGTAATTAGATGATGGGTTGCTAGATTGGCAGAAGCTTAAACCCTAGTTTATGCACTATTTTGTAAGGGGCTGATTTGGATCCATATGTTTCATGCTATGGTTAGAGTTATCTTAATTCTTCTTTCATAGTTGCGGATGCTTCCGAGAGGGGGTAATCATAAGTGGGAGGCTTGTTCAAGTAAGAACAGCACCCAAGCACCGGTCCACCCACATATCAAATTATCAAAGTAGCGAACGCGAATCAAACAAGCATGATGAAAGTGACTAGATGAAATTCCCATGTGTCATCGAGAACGCTTTGCTTATTATACGAGTTCGTTCCGGCTCGTCCTTTGCTATAAAAAGGATTGGACAATCTTGCTGCACTTTACTATACTTGTTACTTGTTACTTCTTATGAATTATCTTGCTATCAAAACTATCTGTTACCGCCACTTTCAGTACTTGCAGATAATACCTTGCTGAAAACCGCTTGTCATTTCCTTCTGCTCCTCGTTGGGTTCGACACTCTTATTTATCGAAAGGACTACGATTGATCCCCTATATTTGTGGGTCATCAAGACTCTTTTCTGGCGCCGTTGTCGGGGAGTGAAGCGCCTTTGGTGAGTGGAATTTAGTAAGGAAACATTTATATTATGTGCTGAAATTTACTGTCACTATGGAAAGTAATCCTTTGAGGGGCTTGTTCGGGGTATCTTCACCCCGACCAGAAGCATCGAGAGTTGCTCCTCAACCTATTGAACCTACTGAAAATATTTATTATGAAATTCCTTTGGGTATGGTAGAGAAACTGCTAGCTAATCCTTATGCAGGAGATGGAACGGTACATCCTGATATGCACTTGATATATTTGGATGAAATTTGTGGATTGTTTAAGCTTGCAGGTCTATCCAGATATGGAGTTAAGAAGAAGGTATTCCCTTTATCTTTGGAGGGAAAGGCAATTACATGGTATAGGCTGTGTGATGATACTGAAACATGGGACTAGAACCGTTTGAAGCTGGAATTCCGCCAGAAATTTTATCCTATGCATTTGGTTCAACGTGATCGGAATTATATATATAATTTTTGGCCTCGTGAAGGAGAAAGTATCGCTCAAGCTTGGGGGAGGCTTAAGTATATGTTGCACACTGATACGTCTCCAACGTATCTATAATTTATGAAGTATTCATGCCATGTTTATAACAATTCTATATGGTTTTGGTATGATTTGATTAGAACTAACCCTGACTGACGTTGTTTTTAGCAGAACTACCGTGGTGTTGTTTTTTGTGCAGAAATAAAAGTTCTCCAAATGCAGCGAAACTTTTTGACGATTTTTTTTGGAACATAAGAGACCCCCGAAGCTTCGTGGGAGGACCAGAAGAGCCACGAGGAGCCCACGGGCACCAGGGCGCGCCAGGGGGGGTATGGTGCCGTGGTACCTCGTGGGCCCATCTTAGCCCATCTTCGCGTGATTCCAACGCTGAAAAATCCTATAAATAGAGAAACCCCCAGAAATTAACCTAGAACTTTGACTCTGCCGCCGCAAGCCTCTGTACCTTCAAAATACCATCTGGAGCCCTGTTCCGGCACCCTGTCAGAGAGGGAAATCATCACCGGAGGCCATCTTCATCATCCCGGTAGTCTCCATGACGAGGAGGGAGTAGTTCACCCTCGAGGCTAGGGGTATGTACAAGTAGCTATGTGTTTGATTTCTCTCTCTCGTGTTCTTGATTTGGCACGATCTTGATGTACCGCGAGCTTTGTTAATATAGTTGGATCATATGGTGTTTTTCCCCTCTCTATCTTGTTGTGATGAATTGAGTTTTTACCTTTGAGGTTTCACTATTATCGGATTGAATACTTTTATGGATTTGAGAACACTTGATGTATGTCTTGCATATGAATACCCGTGGTGACAATGGGGTATTATATTGATTCACTTGATGTATGTTTTGGCACTCAACTCGCGGATTCCTGAGGTGATCTATGCATAGGGGTTGATGCACGTTTTCGTCCTACTTTCTCCGGTAGAAATCTGGGGGCACTCTTTGAAGTTCTTTGTGTTGGATTGAATATTATGAATCTGAAGTTGTTTGATGCATATCGAATAATCAACTGATGGATACTTGTGGTGACATTGGAGTATCTAGGTGACATTAGAGTTGGTTGATGTGTATCATATGGTGTTATTTTCGTACGAACTCTAGGGCTGTTCGTGACACTTATAGGGATGGCTCAATGGATTGATCGGAAAAGATAACTTTGAGGTGGTTTCGTACCCTACAAACAATTTCATCTTATGTTCTCCGCTTGATAAGAACTTTGGAGTGATTCCTTATCGCACATTGAGGGATTGTTATATGATTCAACTATGTTAGCACTGTTGAGAGATTGCACTAGTGAAAGTATGAACCCTAGGCCTTGTTTCTAAGCATTGCAATACCGTTTGTGCTCACTTTTATCGTTTGGTACCTTGCTGTTTTTATTTATTCAGATTATAAAAATATATTTCTACTATCCATACTACACTTGTATCACCATCTCTTCGCCGAACTAGTGCACCTATACAATTTGCCATTGTATTGGGTGTGTTGGGGACACAAGAGATTTCTTGTATTTGATTGCAGGGTTGTTTGAGAGAGACCATCTTCATCCTACGCCTCCCACGGATTGATAAACCTTAGGTCATCCACTTGAGGGAAAATTGCTACTGTCCTACAAAACTCTGCGCTTGGAGGCCCAACACGAGTCTACAAGAATAAGTTGTGTAGTAGACATCAAGCTCTTTTCTGGTGCCGTTGCCGGGGAGGTGAGTGCTTGAAGGTATATCTTTAGATCTTGCAATTGAATCTTTTAGTTTCTTGTTTTATCACTAGTTTGGTTTATAGAAGAAAACTACAAAAAAAATGGAATTGAGGTTACCTCATATTATTCATCTTTATAATGTCTTTCTTGAAAATGATGGAGCAGAAAATTGTGCTCAATTGATAGAAGAAAAATTCAATAAAATGTTTGGCATAAAATCTTTGAATGATGAGCATGATTGCAATGTTGTTAGTATGAATTCTATGAATATCCAAAATACTAAAGATGATTGCAATAGTCATGACAAAAAAGTTTCTTATAAGCATGTCAATTTTAGTGGAGTGCATAAAGTTTGTGAAGACATGCCTTATAGGGATGATAGATTTTGTAAGAAGCATAAACATGATAGAACCAATTTTTTGCTCAAAGTGATAGATGAATTTGCTACAAAATTATGTTCTCTTTATCCTATTACTTGTGAAATTTGCAATAAAGTTGGTCACCTTAATTTCCAATGCATGCTTTTTCATGATCGAATCGTGTCCAAATATTGCAATAACTTGATCACCCTTGAACTTTATAATGAACTTTGTTTATTTTTGGGGTGTGAGGAATTGTCACATAAAAATAGTTGGTTTGAAGCATTCATATTCACAGACCATGCTGAAACTAATTTGAAAGAAATCTATATGTTTTGTATGGTAAATTGCAATGAGAATGCTTATATTGCCAACTATAGAAAAATGGGAAAACAAATAGAATATAAAAAAATACTAATGGAAGGGTAAAGATTCCCCCTTTTCCTCCTATTTTCTCTCATGATGAAACAGGTAACGAGGAGGAGCTTCCTATCCAACCAATCTCTTCAATAAGAAGCTCGGAAGAATTAAATAAACCCACACATAATGTGGTAAAGAAAAATAAAAGAAGGAAAAGTAGAGGTAAAGAGGTATCTCTCCCAAATAATGTTGCTCCTATTATTGTTGTACCTCATGAGAATGAATCAAAAATAATTGTGGAAGATGATACACTTGATGATGATTTTGTTATGCCTATTGCTTGTTGTGATGATTATGATTGGGAAGATAATGATACTTCTTATGATCTTGAAAATCTTTATGGCACCAACTTGGAGGAATATGATAATAATTGTTATACTATTGGTGCTTTCATACTATTGATGATAATAGTGATAATGCTAATGATATGCAAACCAACAAGCTTGGGGATGCTTTGTTTGATTGGAATGATATGTTTGAGAATTTATTTGCTGCAAATAACATTTTCCCTAAGCTTGGGGATGCTATGCTTAATGAAAATGATCTTTTTATTCCCTCTACTTTTGATGAGCAAATTTATTATGATGATGACAAGCCTCCTATCTATGATGATTATTGTGATGATACTTATGTTATGAAAAATAGTGATGATTATTATTATAATACTTGTTATAATTATGAAAATCCTTTTACCGAACATCACTCTTTTAATGTGGAAACAATTTATAGTATTTTAGTTTCATACGATACTCCCACTATTATGAATGAGAAGAAAATTACTTGTGTGGAGAGTAATAAAAATTCTATGCTTATGTATCATGACAAGAATGCTTTGTGTGATGGATATATTGTTGAATTTCTTCATGATGCTACTGAAAATTATTATGAGAGAGGATCATATGCTTGTAGGTGTTGCAATAATATCAAGTTTCCTCTCTATGTGTTGAAAGTTTTGAAGCTATGCTTATTTTGCCTTCCTATGCTAGTTGATTCTTGCTCCCATAAACTATTTGCTCACAAAATCCCTATGAATAGGAAGTGGGTTAGGATTAAATGTGCTAGTCATATGCTTCATGATGCCCTCTTTGTGTTTCAATTCTTTACTTTTATGTGAGCATCATTGAAATCATCATGCCTAACTAAAAAGGCATTAAAGAAAGCGCTTGTTGGTAGACAACCCAATACTTATACCTTCTGTTTTTGTGTGTTCACATGATTAAGCTACAGTGTTAATCATGTTTTATATGTTTTCTTTCAATAATGCGCCAAGTAAAGCCTTTGGGATAGTGTGGATACTTGTTGATTCGATTCTGTGCAAAAACAAAAACTTTTGCGTCCAGTGCTGGAATTTCTATTCTGTACTGGGGCGTGAGAAAATTCTGAATTTTTTACAGAGCATTGGGTTACAAATTTTTGACGTTATCCTAATTGTTCAGAATTTTTCGAGGTACAGAAGTATGGTTTTTAAATCGCTCACTACATGCTGTTCTGTTTTTGACAGATTCTGTTTTCGATGCATAGTTTGCTTGTTTTAGTGTTTCCATAGCTTATATTGAGCAATATTAATTCTGGAAATGATATACTAAAGTAGGAATTATGTGAGAACAATTATGAATCTTGTCTTGACAGTACCTAAGTGGATGATTTATTTTTATCATACTAACCTATCTCACAAGTGCCGTTAAGTTTTGTGTGATTGAAGTTTTCAAGTTTTGGGTGAGATATCGATATGAGGAGAATAAGGAGTGGCAATAACATAAGATTGGGGCTGCCCAAGGCAACCCAAGGTAATATTCAAGGAAGACCCAAGCAACTAAGCTTGGGGATGCCCCGGAAGGCATCCCCTCTTTCGTCTTCAACATTATCGGTAACCTTACTTGGAGCTATATTTTTATTCATCACATGATATGTGTTTTGCTTGGAGCATCATTTTATTTTTTTTGGATTTGCTTTATGTTATTTATAATCATGTTTTGTATCTTTTAGTTCAATAAAATGCCAATTATAGCCTTTACCATGCTCAGTTTGCAAGTTCATGTGTTGCTGTTTGAAAATAGAAAGTTTTCTGTTATGTCCAGAATATTTCTGAATAGTCAAAACATGATAAAAATCTGAAATTTTTACAAAGTAAGCATGCATGAGTTCTCTGTCACGTGCTAATTTTTCAGAATTTTTGGAGTTAGGGAAGTATGAATTCTTATTCACCCTTTACAGACTGTTCTGTTTAGACAGATTTCGGTTATAGTTGCATTGTTTGCATATGTTGCTTGTTTAATGTTTCTATTTGTGGATTGGAGTATTAAATATGCAGAGGCATTTAGTATGAAATGTTCAATTATAATTTTAGTGATTTGTTACAGTAGATAATGTTAAGGTTTTGAGTTGATTTATACTAACTTATCTCACGAGTTCTTGTTGAGTTTTGTGTGGATGAAGTTTTTGAGATTTAGGGAAACCGTGATATGAGAGGAATTAAGGAGACACAAGAGCTCAAGCTTGGGGATGACCAAGGCATCCCAAGATAATATTCCAAGAATTCTAAAGCATCTAAGGTTGGGGATGCCCCGGTAGGCATCCCACCTTTCTTCATCAACAATTATCGGTTAGTCTTGGTTGAGCCTAAGTTTTTACTTCTTCACATGATGTGTGCTATTCTTGGAATGTCATTTTATTTTGTTTTCTTTGCTGTTTGAATAAAATACTTGAGATCTGAAATTTTTAAATGAGAGAGAGTCCTCACATAGCTACCTATTTACTTAAACTACTCATTTGATCTTCACTTATATCTTTTTGGAGTAGTTTGTCATTTACTCTTGTGCTTCACTTATATCCTACGAGTGAATTGTTGAAATGAATTGAATATCATAAAGTTGAAATTTATATGCTTCATATGCTTATCCCATGGGGAGTAGTGACTTCCTATACAAGAGGTATAAGTGGTAAAATTTATTGAAAGTTAACAAACATAGCATTGGTCACTTGAACAATTCATGAAAGAATTTTGAAGGAAGAGAAATTTCACATATAAATATACTATCTTGGACATCTTCTATGATTGTGAGCCCCCATTAATTATTTTCAAGCTTGATCAAGTAGTTGACGTTGGACAAGGAAGACAATGTAATGAGTTATCTTTGTTTATATTCACATAGAAGTTATATTGTCGTGGATCCTCTAACATGTGGTGCTTGCATAGGATCTTTTGCTAGCCAAAAATTCATACTAAGTAGAGATACTACTTGTGCATCCAAAAACCCTTAAACCCAGTTTCTTGCCATGAGAGTCCACTATATCTACCTATGGATTGAATAAGATCCTTCAAGTAAGTTGTCATCTGTGCAAAAAGCAATAAAAATTGCTCCTAAATATGTAAGATCTTTTATTGGAAGGGAAAATAAGCTTTGTACGAACTTGTGATGGTGAAGAAAGCGACGGACTGCATAATAAAGGTTGCTATCACAAGGGGCAATATAAAGTGACATTCCTTTCCATTAAGAGATTGCACATCCAAAAATAAAAAGCGCATGACAACCTCTGCTTCCCTCTCCGAAGGGCCTATCTTTTAATTTTCTATATTTACTTTTCTGTATTTACTTTTATGCAAGAGTCAGTAATGTTCATCCCTATTCCACTCTATTTATTCTCTAGTGGGCAAGCATCATGTGGTAGGGAATGATCCAGGCACATATATTCAGTTGAATATAGGTGATCATGAGTTATTATTGTTGACATTATCCATGAGATAAATAAGTTGGGAGGCAAAACATTAAGCCCCTATCTTCCTATGTGTTTGACTGAAACAGTTTGTTCTAAAAATATCCTTTGAGTGTCAGCAATCATGGAAGACTAAATGATAGTTGAGTATGTGGAATTTGCTAAATCAAAGCTCTTACATAGACCCTTCTTGAAAATAAGATGAATTGCAATTGTTTGATGACTGAAAACATAGTTTGTTAGTTTTTAAGAAAGTTTATGGTCTATACTTTAACATGTGAATAGCTTGCTACTTGATCATGAGAAGTTTTATGAGATGAGCAACTATTTATGATATATAATGATGCTAGAAAAAATTGATTAGAATTATCATTGATCAAACTTATGCACTATGCTAGCATTCACACTTCATAAATTATTTCTTTTATCATTTACCTACTCGAGGACGAGCAGGAATTAAGCTTGGGGATGCTGATACGTCTCCAACGTATCTATAATTTATGAAGTATTCATGCCATGTTTATAACAATTCTATATGGTTTTGGTATGATTTGATTAGAACTAACCCGAACTGACGCTGTTTTCAGCAGAACTACCGTGGTGTTGTATTTTGTGCAGAAATAAAAGTTCTCCAAATGCAGCAAAACTTTTTGATGATTTTTTTGGAACATAAGAGACCCCCGAAGCTTCGTGAGAGGACCAAAAGAGCCACGAGGTGCCCACAAGGCACCAGGGAACGCCAGGGGGGTATGGTGCCGTGGTGCCTCGTGGGCCCATCTTAGCCCATCTTCGCGTGATTCCAACGTTGAAAAATCCTATAAATAGAGAAACCCCCACAAATTAACCTAGAACTTTGACTCTGCCGCCGCAAGCCTCTACACCTTCAAAATACTATCTGGAGCCCTGTTCCGGCACCCTACCAGAGGGGGAAATCATCACCGGAAGCCATCTTCATCATCCCGGTGGTCTCCATGACGAGGAGGGGGTAGTTCACCCTCGAGGCTAGGGGTATGTACAAGTAGTTATGTGTTTGATCTCTCTCTCGTGTTCTTGATTTGGCACGATCTTGATGTACCGCAAGCTATGTTAATATAGTTGGATCATATGGTGTTTTCCCCCTCTCTATCTTGTTGTGATGAATTGAGTTTTTACCTTTGAGGTTTCGCTATTATCGGATTGAATACTTTTATGGATTTGAGAACACTTGATGTATGTCTTGCATATGAATACCATGGTGACAATGGGGTATTATATTGATTCACTTGATGTATGTTTTGGCACTCAACTCGCGGATTCCCGAGGTGACATTGGGGTAATCTATGCATAGGGGTTGATGCACGTTTTCGTCCTACTTTCTCCGGTAGAAATCTGGGGGCACTCTTTGAAGTTCTTTGTGTTGGATTGAATATTATGAATCTGAAGTTGTTTGATGCATATCGAATAATCAACTCACGGATACTTGTGGTGACATTGGAGTATCTAGGTGACATTAGAGTTGGTTGATGTGTATCATATGGTGTTATTTTAGTACGAACTCTAGGGCTGTTCGTGACACTTATAGGGATGGCTCAATAGATTGATCAGAAAAGATAACTTTGAGGTGGTTTCATACCCTACAAACAATTTCATCTTATGTTCTCTGCTTGATAAGAACTTTGGAGTGATTCTTTATCGCACGTTGAGGGATTGTTATATGATTCAACTATATTAGCACGTTGAGAGATTGCACTAGTGAAAGTATGAGCCCTAGGCCTTGTTTCAAAGCATTGCAGTACCGTTTGTGCTCACTGTTATCGTTTTCTACCTTGCTGTTTTTATTTATTCAGATTATAAAAATATATTTCTACTATCCATACTACACTTGTATCACCATCTCTTAGCCGAACTAGTGCACCTATACAATTTGCCATTGTATTGGGTGTGTTGGGGACACAAGAGATTTCTTGTATTTGATTGCAGGGTTGTTTGAGAGAGACCATCTTCATCCTACGCCTCCCATGGATTGATAAACCTTAGGTCATCCACTTGAGGGAAAATTGCTACTGTCCTACAAAACTCTGCGCTTGGAGGCCCAACACAAGTCTAGAAGAATAAGTTGTGTAGTAGACATCACACACATTCCCCAATCATGAGCTCTCAAGAGAAATAATTATTCAAAACTTTTATGCTCGACTTTCTCATAATGATCAATCCATGCTCGATACTTCTTCTGCTGGTTCCTTTATGAAGAGAACTATTGAATTCAGAAGGGATCTTCTGGAAAGAATTAAACATAACTCTGAAGATTGGGAAATCGACAAAGGTAATGAGTCAGATATAAATCTTGAGTTTGATTGTGTTAAATCTTTTATGGAAACTGATGCTTTTCATAAGTTTAGTACTAAATATGGACTTGACTCTGAGATAGTAGCTACCTTTTGTGAATCTTTTGCTGCTCATGTTGATCTCCCTAAGGAGAAATGGTTTAAATATCATCCACCTATTGAATTGAATGAAGAACCTGTTAGTGTTAAAGAAGAAACAATTGTTTACCATGTTGATCCAGTTGTGCCTACTTATATTGAGAAACCTCCTTTCCCTGTTAGGATTAAGGAACGTGCTAAAGCTTCAACTATGGTTAATAAAAGTAATATTAGAGCACCTAGACCTTCTGAACAAATTAAAGTTGAACCTAATATTGCAATGGTTAAAGATCGTTTGGTTGATAATGTTGATGGACATGTCATATATTTCTGTGATGAAGCAACTAGAATTGCTAAGCCAGACACTAAAGATAAAAACAAACCTGTAATTGGCATGCCTGTTATTTCTGTTAAAATTGGAGATCATTGCTATCATGGTTTATGTGATATTGGTGCTAGTGTGAGTGCTATTCCGTTTACTCTCTATCAAGAAGTAATGAATGATATTGCACCTGTTGAGATTGAAGATATTGATGTTACTATTAAGCTTGCAAATAGAGATACTATTTCACCACTTGGGATTGTTAGAGATGTTGAAGTTTTGTGTGGTAAGATCAAATATCCTACAGATTTTCTTGTTCTTGGATCACCACAAGATGCTTTTTGTCCCATTATATCTGGTAGACCTTTCTGGAATACAGTTAATGCCAAGATTGATTGCAATAAAGAAACTGTCAGTGTTAATTTTGGTGAGGTGTCTCATGAGTTTAATTTGTCTAAGTTTCGTAGACAACCTCATGATAAAGAATTACCTAATAAGGATGAAATTATTGGTCTTGCTTCTATTGCTGTGCGTCCTACTGATCCTTTAGAACAATATTTGCTAGACCATGAAAATGATATGCATATGAATGAAAGAAATGAAATAGATGAGTTGTTCTTTAAACAAGCACCTATCCTTAAACATAATTTGCCCGTTGAAACCTTGGGAGATCCACCTCCACCCAAGGGTGATCCTGTGTTTGAATTAAAGCAATTACCTGATACACTTAATAGCTTATCTTGATGAAAAGAAGATATATCCTGTTATTATTAGTGCTAACCTTTGAGAGCATGAAGAAAAGAGATTACTTAAAACTCTGAAGAAGCACCGGGCTGCTATTGGATATACTCTTGTTGATCTTAAGGGCATTAGTCCCACTTTATGTCAGCATAAAATTCATATGGAGCCAGACGCTAAACCCGTTGCAGATCATCAAAGAAGGTTGAATCCTCGAATAAAGGATGTGGTAAGAACTGAAATATTAAAGCTTCTTGAGGCGGGTATAATTTATCCCATAGCTAATATTAGATGGGTAAGTCTTGTTCATTGTGTTCCTAAGAAAGGAGGTATTACCGTTGTTCTTAATGATAAAAATGAACTTATCCCACTAAGAATTGTAACTGGTTATTCGGGTTTTAGGAAATTAAATAAAGCTACTAGGAAAGATCATTACCCCTTGCCATTTATGGATCAAATGTTAGAAAGATTATCTAAGCATACACACTTTTGCTTCCTAGATCGTTATTCTGGTTTCTCTAAAATACCTGTTTCACCTGAAGATCAAGAGAAAACCACATTTGCTTGTCCTTTTGGAACTTATGCTTATCGTCGTATGCCTTTTAGTTTATGTAATGCACCTGCTACCTTTCAAAGATGTATGACTGCTATATTCTCTGACTTTTGTGAAAAGATTGTTGAGGTTTTCATGGATGATTTCTCCATTTACGGAACTTCTTTTGATGATTGCTTGAGCAACCTTGATCGAGTTTTGCAGAGATGTGAAGAAACTAATCTTGTCTTGAATTGAGAGAAGTGCCACTTTATGGTGAATGAAGGTATAGTTCTTGGGCATAAAATTTCTGAAAGAGGTATTGAGGTTGATAAAGCTAAAATTGATGCAATTGAGAAAATGTCATGTCCTAAAGATATCAAAGGTATAAGAAGTTTCCTTGGTCATGCTGGTTTCTATAGAAGGTTTATAAAAGACTTCTCTAAAATTTCTAGGCCTCTTACTAATCTTTTGCAAAAAGATGTTCCATTCATTTTTTATGATGATTGTGTAGAAGCCTTTGAAATACTTAAGAAAGCCTTAATTTCTGCACCTATTATTCAACCACCTGATTGGAACCTACCCTTTGAAATTATGTGTGATGCTAGTGATTATGTTGTTGGTACTGTTCTAGGACAAAGAGTTGATAAGAAATTGAATGTTATTCATTATGCTAGTAAAACTCTAGACAATGCTCAAAGAAATTATGCTACTACTGAGAAAGAATTTTTAGCAGTTGTGTTTGCATGTGATAAATTCAGATCTTACATAGTTGATTCCAAAGTTACTATTCACACTGATCATGCTGCTATTAAATATCTTATGGAAAAGAAAGATGCTAAACCTAGACTTTTGTTACAAGAATTTGATTTGCATATTGTTGATAGAAAGGGAGCTGAGAATCCCGTAGCTGATAATTTGTCTACAATGGAAAATGTTCTTGATGACCCACTTCCTATTAATGATGATTTCCCTGATGAACAATTAGCTGTCATAAATGCTTCTCGTAATACTCCATGGTATGTAGACTATGCTAATTACATTGTTGCTAAATACATACCACCTAGTTTCACATACCAACAAAAGAAAAAGTTCTTCTTTGATTTAAGACATTACTTTTGGGATGACCCACACTTATATAAAGAAGGAGTAGATGGTATTATTAGACGTTGTGTACCTGAGGATGAACAGGAACAAATCCTACGAAAGTGTCACTCCGAGGCATATGGAGGACACCATGCGGGAGACAGAACTGCACACAAGGTATTACAATCTGGTTTTTATTGGCCTACTCTTTTCAAGGATGCACGCAAGTTTGTCCTTTCTTGTGATGAATGTCAAAGAATTGGTAATGTTGGTAGACATCGTGGAATGCCTATGAATTATTCACTTGTTATTGAACCATTTGATGTTTGGGGTTTTGATTATATGGGACCTTTCCCTAAATCCAATGGGTATACTCATATTTGAGTTGCTGTTGATTACGTTACTAAGTGGGTAGAAGCTATTCCAACTAGTAGTGCTGATCATAACACTTCTATTAAAATACTTAAAGAAGTTATATTTCCGAGGTTTGGAGTCCCTAGATATTTAATGACTGATGGTGGTTCACATTTTATTCATGGTGCTTTCCATAAATTGCTTGCTAAATATGATGTTAATCATAGAATTGCATCTCCTTATCATCCTCAGTCTAGTGGTCAAGTTGAGTTAACTAATAGAGAAATAAAATTAATTTTGCAAAAGACCGTTAATAGATCCAGAAAGAATTGGTCTAAGAAACTTGATGATGCATTATGGGCTTAAAGAACTGGTTATAAAAATCCTATGGGTATGTCTCCATATAAAATGCTTTATGGAAAAGCATGTCATTTACCTCTTGAATTAGAACATAAAGCATATTGGGCATTTAAAGAACTTAACTATGATTTTAAACTTGCCGGTGAAAAGAGGTTATTTGATATTAGTTCTCTAGATGAATAGAGAACCCAAGCTTATGAAAATGCCAAGTTACTTAAAGAAAAAGTTAAAAGATGGCATGATAAAAGAATTCAAAAAGGGGAATTCAAAGTAGGTGATCATGTTCTATTATACAATTCTCGTTTAAGATTTTTTGTAGGAAAACTTCTCTCTAAATGGGAAGGGCCGTATATCATCGAAGAAGTTTATCGCTCCGGAGCCATCAAAATAAACAACTTCGAAGGCAATAATCCGAGGGTGGTTAATGGGCAAAGAATTAAACATTATATCTCAGGTACGCCTATTAATGTTGAAACTAATATTATTCAAACAATGACACCGGAGGAACACATAAAGGAAACCTTCCGGAACGCTCCAGAAGCCTGAAAAGGAGTAGGTATATAGTATGGTAAGTAAACCGACTCCAAAACTTCCATAAAAGTACTTTCTGTCCATTTTGGAATATATAAAAAATTAGGAAAATAATAAACAGATCGAAAAGTGCACGAGGAGGCAACAAGCCTGGGGGGCGCGCCCTACCCCCAGGGCGCGCCTAGCAGGCTTGTGGCTCCCTCGTGGACTTTCCCGACTCAGTTTTTCTTCCATATTACTTGTCCTGCACGGGAAAAATTGATTATGTATACTCACGGGTGTTTTGACCACCGCATCGCAAGTTTCTCCTTTGTTCTTGTTTCGGGCTGTTTTTCTGACAGATCAAGATCACTATGGCTCCCCGAAATCTCCGCACCAAGCACCAGATTGTTCAACCTTCGCCCGGTAAACGCCCTTTCAACGAAGTATATTATGAGTGGTCGTTCGGAGAAGAGGATACTGTTATGGAGGAGGAACCGGGGAAGGACGTAGAAGACCGGAATCAAGAAGAAGAAGAAGATCAAGCCATCCTCAGGGAGGAAGCACCAGAAAAGGGAGATTCGTGGCAAACTCTTTATGATAATTGATACACTAAAAATTTATGAAGCAATTTGTGCTCAGAATACGTCGCTTACCCGTGAAGTTATTGTGTTAGAGGAGCAGAATCGTGCTCTTTGGAGGATTAATGTAAATTTGGAGTACTTCATCACCACCATCACCAAAGAAGGAGAATTGAATACATGGGTAAGGGCACCACCCTTGGCTTGTGCCAAGCTTGGGGGAGGTGCCCCGGTATCGTATCATCATCACTTTTTATCATCATTATCTATCTTAGTTTGATCCTTAGTTATTTCATGATTTAGAGGAATAAATCTTTAGTATGATCTAGTTTCGAGTGCTTGCTTAATGATCTATCTATCTATGTAATCGTGTGTGAAAGTTATATAATAAAGAGTAGTTTGAGTTGAGTGTTTTGCTTTTGTTGATCCAACCTCAGAAAAAAATGAGATCATATGCTAATCCCATGGGGAGTGATGACTTCACATAAAAGAAGTATAATTGACAAAACTTGTTGGAAGTTGAGAAACATAGCATTGGTCATTGTTGCAATTCTTGAAAAAGTAATAAAGGAAGAGAGGTCTCACATATAAATACACTATCATGGACATCTTTTATGATTGTGAGCCCCATTAAATACCCTATGTCAATTAGTCGACGTTGGACAAGGAAGACAATGTAATGAGTTATGTTTGCTTATATTCACATAGAAGTTATATTGTTTTGGATCCTCTAACATGTGGTGCTTGCCCCCTATCTTTTGCTAGCCAAAATTCTGTACTAATTAGAGATACTACTTGTGCATCCAAAAACCCTTAAACCCAGTTTCATGCCATGAGAGTCCACTATATCTACCTATGGATTGAATAAGATCCTTCAAGTAAGTTGTCATCGGTGCAAAGCAATAAAAATTGCTCCTAAATATGTATGAACTTTTATTGTAAGGTGAAATAAGCTTTGTACGATCTTGTGATGGTGGAGTAATAAAAGCGACAGAGTGCATAATAAATGTCGCTATCACAAGGGACAATATAAAGTGATGTTCCTTTACATTAAGAGCTTGCGCATCCAAAACCAAAAAGCGCATGACAACCTCTGCTTCCCTCTGCGAAGGGCCTATCTTTTACTTTATGTATTTACTTTCATGCAAGAGTCAATAGTATTCTCCTCTATTTCATTTTTATTTTCTCTCTTGGCAAGCATCATGTGGTGGGGATTGATCCAGACATATATATCCAGTTGGATGTAGGTGATCATGAGTTATTATTGTTGACATTACCCTTGAGGTAAATACGTTGGGAGGCAAAATTATAAGCCCCTATCTTTCTATGTGTCCGACTGAAACTTTTGCTCCATAAGTATGCCGTGAGTGTCAGCAATCATAGAAGACTAAATGATAGTTGAGTATGTGAACTTGCTACACAAAGATCTTACATAGACTCTTTCTGATAATAGGATGAATTGCAATTGCTTCAGTGACTGAGATCATAGTATGTTAGTTTTCAATTTGGTTTATGGTTCATACTTTAACCTGTGGATAAATTGTCACTTTTTCATGAGAAGTTTTATGATGATATATTGCTGTTATAATAAAGATCATGATGCTCCATGTCCGTATTTTATTTTTATCGACACCTCTCTCTCTAAACATGTGGTCATGATTATCGATTTCGGCTTTCGCTTGAGGACAAGCGAGGTCTAAGCTTGGGGGAGTTGATACGTCCAATTTGCATCATGATTTCCTACTAATAATTATTATGTTTTTGATCATTATTTCACTTTATGGTACAATTATTATGCCTTTTCTCTCTTATTTTTGCAAGATTCACATGAAGAGGGAGAATGCCGGCAGCTGGAATTCTGGACCGGAAAGGGGTGAAACAGAGATAGCTATTCTACACAACTCCAAATGACCTGAAAATTTACGAAGAATTATTTTGGAATATATAAAAAATACTCGCAAAAGAATCAACAGGAGGGGACCCACCAGGCAGCCACAAGCCTGGGGCGCGCCCCCCAAGCTTGTGGGGCCCCTGGCAGGCCTCCGGCCCCCTCCTTCTGCTATATGAAGCCATTTGCCCTAGAAAAAAAATCAGAAGAAGACTTTCGGGACGAAGCGCCACTGTCTCGAGGCGGAACCTGGGCAGGAGCTATTTTGCTCTCCGGCGGAGCGATTCCGCCAGGGATACTTCCCTCTGGGTGGGGGAAATCGAAGCCATCGACATCACCAATGATCCTCTCATCGTGGGAGGACCAATCTTCATCAACATCTTCACCAGCACCATCTCATCTCAAACCCTAGTTCATCTCTTGTATTCAATCTTTGCCTCAAAACTTCGGATTGGTACATGTGGGTTGCTAGTAGTGTTGATTACATCTTGTAGTTGATGCTAGTTGGTTTATTTGGTGGAAGATTATATGTTCAGATCCTTAATGATATTCAATACCCCTCTGATCTTGAACATGAATATGATTTGTGAGTAGTTACTTTTGTTCTTGAGTACATGGGAGAAGTCTTGTCATAAGTAATCATGTGAATTTGGTATTCGTTCGATATTTTGATGCTATGTATGTTGTGCTTCCTTTAGTGGTGTCGTGTGAACGTCGACTACATGACACTTCACCATCTTTGGGCCTAAGGGAAGGCATTGTGGAGTAGTAATTAGATGATGGGTTGCTAGAGTGGCAGAAGCTTAAACCCTAGTTTATGCGCTATTCCGTAAGGGGCTGATTTGGATCCATATGTTTCATGCTATGGTTAGAGTTATCTTAATTCTTCTTTTGTAGTTGCGGATGCTTGCGAGAGGGGGTAATCATAAGTGGGAGGCTTGTTCAAGTAAGAACAGCACCCAAGCACCGGTCCACCCACATATCAAATTATCAAAGTAGCGAGCGCGAATCAAACAAACATGATGAAAGTGACTAGATGAAATTCCCATGTGTCCTCGAGAACGCTTTGCTTATTATACGAGTTCGTTCCGGCTTATGCTTTGCTATAGAAAGGATTGGGCCATCTTTTTGCACTTTACTATACTTGTTACTTGTTACTTGTTACGAATTATCTTGCTATCAAAACTATCTGTTACCGCTACTTTCAGTACTTGCAGATAATACCTTGCTGAAAACCGCTTGTCATTTCCTTCTGCTACTCGTTGGGTTCGACACTCTTATTTATCCAAAGTACTATGATTGATCCCCTATACTTGTGGGTCATCACTCTCAAGACGCTCCTCCAGTCGGAGAATGGCCATAGCAGCACGGTCCCTGAGAATCTGCCTGGAGGGGTCCAAGTCCTTCTCGACTCGGTCGGTTTCCGGCTCAAAGACATAGCAGAACTCTGTTGTGAAAAGTGACTCGGGATCTGAGATATAAGACTCCTGAGCAAAGCAGACAAAATTCAATCGGCGGTACGATTTACCTTCGAGCTTCTTGCCCATATCCTCGCCGAATTCCTGGATGTACTCCTCGAGTTCACCCTTCTTCTCAAGGAGTTTGGTGATCTGGTCGTTCAGCTTCTTCTTCTCCTCTTCGAAGATGTTTGCCAGGGTGCTGTGCTTCACGTCCCACTCGGCGTTGGACTTCTTAAGCTCGAAAACTTCATTCTTGGCTGTTTCGGTGGTGGGCTTCAGGGTCTCGATCTCCTACTCAAGCTTGCTGACCGAAGCCAGTTTCTCTTCAGCAGCCTTGGTCTTGCTCTTGGCTTCCTTCTGCGCCAGCGCCAGCTCCTTGTTCTTGTCCTCCAAGGCCTGCTTCATGGTGTCTAAAGAAATAGAAGTCCTCAGCCTCATTACAAGTTGACCATTCTCACCATGGACATCTGAAGACGCAATTCACTCGGATCAAATGAAAAACACGACTCGGCTAATGGTCAAACAACGGGGCTTACCTCCAAGAGTGTTCTTCTCCTTCTCAAGGTGACTGCTCATGTGCTTCTCCGCGTCCAAGTCCACTCTGAGCTGCACCACCTCCTTCTCCAAGTCAGCATAGCGGGTTCCCAGCTCACCGGCCCTCTGTTGCAAAACAAGGAAGTTGTCAGTCGGGTGAAGGAACAAGCTTGACTAGTATCAGACCCTGAAGTACCCTCTTACAACCGAGTCAGCAATGAAGAAGATTGAAGACAACAACACACTGGTCTTCATCATCGACCTCAAGGCATACAAGATCGATCAGCTCGAAGCTTCATAGTTTGTCAAGCTTCCCACTCGGCCCGCCGAGTGAGGAAGGACAATTCGAGTGTCATAAAAAAAATCTCAGACTACCGCCGACTACTTCCAGCCGACGGCAGTCTCGGAGACTACACCCAGTGGGTGCACTCAGCTTGCCCCCATTGGAAAATGACTTGAGTTGAGCTAAAAAAAGAGAGAGATTATGTGTGGATTCTATCAGACTCCCACCGATTGCCCGCAATCGATAGTAGTCTCGGGGACTACACCCAGTGAGTGCACTCAGCGTGACCCCACCGGAAAAAACACACTCGGTAAAGACTCCGGTCTACCCGAGTGGAAATAACGACAGTACAGAGTTCTAAGACTCCGGCCAACTGTCTCCAGTCAATGGGAGCCTCGAGGACTACACCCAGTGGGTGCACTCAGCGTGCCCCCACTGGAGAAAAACGAACACCCAGTGGGTGTGTGATAACCCACAAGTATAGGGGATCAGTTATAGCCTTTCTCGATAAATAAGAGTGTCAAACCCAACGAGGAGCTAACGGTAGAATTAATATTCCCTTCAAGTTCTATCGACCACCGATACAACTCTACGCACACTTAACGTTCGCTTTACCTAGAACAAGAATGAAACTAGAATTACTTTGTAGGTGTAATGCTAGAACTACTTTGCAAGAATAAAACTAGGAGTACTTAGTGAGAATAAAACTATGAGTAAATTGCAAGATAATAAAAGTTAGTGTTTAGTAGAAAGCTTTTGTAACACAAGAGAAAGATTTATCCCTAGGCAATCGATAACTAGACCGGTAATCATTATTGCAATTTTATATGAGGGAGAGGCATGAGCTAACATACTTTCCGTACTTGGATCATATGCACTTATGATTGGAACTCTAGCAAGCATCCGCAACTACCAAAGATCTTTAAGGTAAAACCCAACCATAGCATTAAGTAACAAGTCCTCTTTACTCCCATACGCAACAACCCCCTTACTCGGGTGTAAACTTCTGTCACTCTAGCCGCCCACTATAAGAGAATTATGAACGTATCGCAAACCCTACATTGGGAATCCCTCACGCTTGCATGACACGGAGGGCACCAAAGGACAGCACCAAAATAAAACATACAACTCAAACCAATCACGATCATCAATCAACCCATAGGACAAAACGAATCTACTCAAACATCATAGGATTGCCACATATCATTGGATAATAATATATAGTGTTAAGCACCATGTTTAAGTAGAGATTACAGCGGGGAGAAGAGGTGTTACACCGCTGCATAGAGGGGGAGAGAGTTGGTGTTGACGGCGGCGAAGTTGTTGGTGTAGATCACCATCACGATGGTTGCCCCGGCGGCGTTCCGGCGCCACCGGGAGAGAGGGGGAGAGAGCCTCCCTCCTTCTTCTTCTTCCTTGGCCTCCCCCCTAGATGGGAGGAGAGTTTCCCCTCTGGTCCATGGCCGCCATGGCTCCCGGAGGGCAGGAGCCCCTCCGAGATTGGATCTCTCTTTGTTCTCTTCTGTTTCGCGTTCCTGTTTTCTGGCCCTTCACCGTTTCTTAAATTCCCAGAGATCCGTAATTCCGATTGGGCTCAAATTTTGAGGGAATTTTTATCCGGATATTAGATTCCTTGCGGCAGAAGGACACCCTCAACCGACCTACAGGGGAGCCACAAGCCCCCTAGGCGCGCCCAGGGGGGCCCGCGCCCTGCAGGCTTGCTGTGTCCTCGGGCATCGTCTCGCGTCGATTCTTTTTCCCAAAAATCACATATATTCCAAAATAAATCTCCATAAATTTTTATTGCGTTTGCACTTCGTTTGATATGGATTTTCTGCGAAACAAAAAACATGCAACAAACAGGAACTGGCACTGGACACTGGATCAATATTTTAGTCCAAGAAATCATATAAAATGTTGTCAAAAGTATGTGCAAATTGTAGGATATTGGCATGAAACAATCAAAAATTATAGATACGACGGAGACGTATCAGCATCCCCAAGCTTAATCAAAAATTATAGATACGACGGAGATGTAATCTAATCATGGCATGAATATTAAGACACAAGTGATTCAAAGCAATAGTCTATAATTTGATATAAAGACATCAATACTCAGGCATACCAACAAACAGTCATGCCTTTCAGAATAAAAATGCTAAAGAAGGTTATCCCTACAAAATCATATAATCCCGTTATGCTCCATCTTCTTAACATAAAGTATTTATCATGCATTACCTCGATGACAAGCCGAGCAATTGGTTCATACTTTTTAACGCGCTTCAGCTTTTTCAACCCCCACTCAATATATGAGGGCAAGCCATGGATATAGCACTATGGGTGGAATAGAATGATGATAGAGATTAATAAGGGGAACTCAAAAAAAAGAAGATAGTCTCACATCGACGAGGCTAATCAATGGGTTATGGAGATGCCCATCAATTGATGTCAATGCGAGGAGTTGGGATTGCCATGGAATGGATGCACTAAGAGCTATAAGTGTATGAAAGCTCAAACTGAAAACTAAGTGGGTGTGCATCCAACTTGCTTGCTCATGAAGACCTCGGGCATTTGAGGAAGCCCATCATCGGAATATACAAGTCAAGTTCTATAATGAAAAATTCCCACTAGTATATGAAAGTGACAACATAGGAGACTCTCTATATGAAAAACATGGTGCTACTCTGAAGCACAAGTGTGGAAAAAGGATAGTAACATTGCCCCTTCTCTCTTTTTCTCTCATTTTTTTGGGCTCCCTTTTTTTGGCCTCTTTTTTTTTAATTTATTTTTCGTCCGGAGTCTCATCCCGACTTGTGGGGGAATCATGGTCTCCATCATCCTTTCCTCACTGGGACAATGCTCTAATAACGATGATCATCACACTTTTATTTACTTACAACTCAAAATTACAACTCAATAAAAAACTATACAAGATGACTCTCTATGAATGCCTCTGGCAGTGTACCAGGATGTGCAATGATCTAGCGTAGCAAAGATATCAAAAAACGGACAAGCCATGAAAATATCATGCTAGCTATCTTACGATCATGCAAAGCAATATGACAATGAATGCTCAAGTCATGTATACGATGATGATGGAAGTTGCATGGCAATATATCTCGGAATGGCTATGGAAATGCCATAATAGGTAGGTACGGTGGCTGTTTTGAGGAAGATATAAGGAGGCTTATGTGTGACAGAGCGTATCATATCACGGCGTTTGGATGCACCAGCGAAGTTTGCACCAACTCTCGAGGTGAGAAAGGGCAATGCACGGTACCGAAGAGGCTAGCAAATTGCGGAAGGGTGAGAGTGCGTATAATCCATGGACTCACATTAGTCATAAAGAACTCACATACTTATTGCAAAAGTTTATTAGCCCTTGAAGCAAAGTACTACTACGCATGCCCCTAGGGGGATAGATTGGTAGGAAAAGACCATCGCTCGTCCCCGACCGCCAATCATAAGGTAGACAATCAATAATAAATCATGCTCCAACTTCTTAGCATAACGACAGACCATACGTGCATGCTTCGGGAATCACAAACCTTAACACCAATATTCTTACTAAACCACAATCATTCACTAGTACCTCCCACATATCACCATCTTAATATCGCAAAACTATTGCAAGGAATCAAACTTATCATATTCAGCGATCTACAAGTTTTATGTAGGATTTTATGACTAACCATGTGAATGACCAATTCCTGTTGACTCTCTAAATAGATATAAGTGAAGCATGAGAGTTTAATTCTTTCTACAAAAGACTTGCCCATGCTCTAATAAATATAAGTGAAGCAAAAGAGCATTCTACAAATAACGGATTTCTATATGTAGAGAAACAGGCATCCAAACTTCAAATAATTTAAGTGAAGCACATGAAGCATTCTATAAAGCCATACTCAAAAGATATAAGTGAAGTGCATGAAGCATTCTATAAATCAACCAAGGACTATCTCATACCAGCATGGTGCATTATTAGAAAAAGGAAAAATAAACAAAAAAGATGCTCCAAGAATTTACGCATATCATGTAAACAAAACAAAAACCGAGACATACCGATAATTGTCGAAGAAAGATGGGATGCCTTCCGGGGCATCCCTAAGCTTAGACACTTGAGTCTCCTTGAATATTTACTTGGGGTGCCTTGGGCATCCCCAAGCTTGAGCTCTTGCCTCTCCTTATTCTCCTCATATCGTTACCTCCTCGATCTTCGAACACTTCATCCACACAAAACTTAACCGAACTTTTTATTAGAGGGGTTAGTACATATAACATCAAATCCCATCATATCCAGCTGTAACATTATTGTATAATTATAGTCAAACATTACCCATTGTATGCTATCACAATTCTATGGCTCCCAAGTCAATGGGGCTCAACAAGATTTCAAACATACGCAAATAAAGAAACTATAACAGCAATCTGTGAAAACAGGACAGTCTGTAAAGATGCAAATAAAACATATACTTCTGTAACTCCAAAAATTCTGAAAAATTAGGAAAAAAATTAAAAAAATTGCATAGTAGTACCGTATAAAAATTTCAGAATTTTTGCACGTTCCAGTAAGTTACCAAAATTCAAGCACTACAGCAAAAGTTTTTGTTTTTTCACAGCAGATGACCCACAAGTATAGGGGATCAATCGTAGTCCTTTCGATAAGTAAGAGTGTCGAACCCAACGAGGAGCAGAAGGAAATGACAAGCGGTTTTCAGCAAGGTATTTTCTGAAAGCACTGAAATTATTGATAATGGGTAGTTTGATAGCAAGATAATTTGTAACAAGTAACAAGTAATAATAGTAACAAAGGGTGCAGCAATATGGCCCAATCCTTTTTGTAGCAAAGGTAAAGCCGAAACGATCTCTTATAGTAAGTAAAGCGTTCTCGAGGACACATGGGAATTTCATCTAGTCACTTTCATCATGTTTGTTTGATTCGCGTTCGTTACTTTGATAATTTGATATTTGGGTGGACCGGTGCTTGGGTGCTGCCCTTACTTGGAAAAGCCTCCCATTTATGATTACCCCCTCTCGCAAGCATCCGCAACTACGAAAGAAGAATTAAGATTACTCTAACCATAGCATTAAACATGTGGATCCAAATCAGCCCCTTACGGAATAGCGCATAAACTAGGGTTTAAGCTTCTATCACTCTAGCAACCCATCATCTAATTACTACTCCACAACGCATTCCCTTAGGCCCAAAGATGGTGAAGTGTCATGTAGTCGACGTTCACATAACACCACTAAGAGAATCAATAACATACATATCATCAAAATATCGAACGAATACCAAATTCACATGATTACTTATGACAAGACTTCTCCCATGTCCTCAAGAACAAAAGTAACTACTCACAAATCATATTTATGTTCATGACCAGAGGGGTATTGAATAGCATAATAGATCTGAACATATAATCTTCCACCAAGTAAACCAACAAGCATCAACTACAAGATGTAATCAACACTACTAGCAACCCACAGGTACCAATCTGAGGTTTTGAGACAAAGATTGAATACAAGAGATGAACTAGGGTTTGAGATGAGATGGTGCTGGTGAAGATGTTGATGAAGATTAGTCCTCCCACGATGAGAGGATCGCTGGTGTTATCGATGACGACAATTTCCCCCTCCCGGAGGGAAGTTTCCCCGGCAGAATCTCTCCGCCGGAGAGCAAAAGTGCTCCTGCCCAAGTTCCGCCTCGAGACGGCGGCGCACCATCCCGAAAGTCTTATCTATAATTTGTTTAGGTCAAATGCACTTATATACCAGAAAATGGGGGACCAGAAGTGGGCCAGGGGCCCCACGAAGTACCAGGGCGCGCCTGGGGGGGTGACGCGCCCTGGTGCCTCGTGGGCACCTGGGTGGCCCCCTCTGGTACTTTTTGCTTCCAATATTTTTTATATATTCCAAAATAATTCTCCAAAAAATTTCAGCTCATTTGGAGATGTGCAGAATAGGTATCTTGACAGAGCTTTCTCAGGTCCAGAATTCCAGCTGCCGGTATTCTCCCTCCTTGTGTGAATCTTGCATATTAAGAGAGAAAAGGCATTAGAATTGCTCCAAAAAGTGTTATAATGATTAAAAGCACTATAAATAACAGTAGTAAAACATGATGCAAAATGGACGTATCAACTCCCCCAAGCTTAGACCTCGCTTGTCCTCAAGCGAAAGCCGATATCGATAATCATGTCCACATGTTTAGAGAGAGAGGTGTCGATAAAAACAAAATACGGACATAGAAGCATCATGATCATTATTATAACAGCAATATTCATTATCATAAACTTCTCATGAGCAAGTAACAATTCATCACAACAATGGAGTATAAGACATAAACTTTCGTGAAAACTAACAAACTGTGTTCTTAGTCAACAATGCAATTGCAATTCATCATATTTTCAGGAATGGTCTCATGTAAGAGCTATTTAGCAAGTCCACATACTGAACCATCATTTAGTCTTCTATGATTGCTAACACTCACGACATATATATGGGGCAAAAGTTTCAGCCAGACACATAGAAAGATAGGGACTTGTGAATTTGCCTCCCAACTAATTCACCTCAAGGGTGATGTCAACAATAATAATTCATGATCACTCATATCCAACTGGATATATGTGCCTAGATCTTTCCCCACCACATGATGCTTGCAAAAGAGAAAAATAAAAAGGAAGTAGAAGAGAACACTATTGACTCTTGCATAAAAAGTAAATACATAAAAGTAAAGGATAATCCCTTTGCAGAGGGAAGCAGAGGTTGTCATGCGCTTTTTGTTTTTTGGATGCTAGAGCTCTTAATGCAAAGGAACATCACATTATATTGCCCCTTGTGATAGCAACCTTTATTATGCAGTCTGTCACTTTTATTTCTTTACCATCACAAGTTCGTACAAAGCTTATTTCCCTTACAATAAAAGTTCAGACATATTTAGAGGCAATTTTTATTGCTTTTTGCACCGATGACAACTTACTTGAAGGATCTTATTCAATCCATAGGAAGATATAGTGGACTCTCATGACATGAAACTGGGTTTAAGGGTTTGGATGCACAAGTAGTATCTCTACTTGGTGCAGATTTTTGGCTAGCAAAGATATTGGGCAAGCACCACATGTTAGAGGATCTATGACAATATAACTTCTATGTGAATATGAAAAAACATAATTCATTACGTTGTCTTCCTTGTCCAACGTCAACAATTTGGCATAAAATATTTAATGGGGGCTCACAATCATAAAAGATGTCCAAGATAGTATATTTGCATGTGAATCTTCTCTTCCCATATTAATTCTTTCATGAATTGCATCATTGATTAATACTATGTTTGTTAACTTCCAATAAATTTTAACCACTTATACCTTTTTTTATGTAATGTCATTACTTTCCATAAGATTAGCATATGATCTTTTTCATTATTTTCCTTGCTAGAATTGGAACATGAAAGTAAAGAAGCAAAAACTCGAACTACTCTTTATTGTATAGCTCTCAACTCGATTACATAGATGGATAGATCACGAAACTAACACTCGAAAATAGATCATACTAAACTTTTATTCAACTAGGGCACGAAATAGCTAAGGATCGAACTAAAAATAGGTAATGATAATAAAAGTGATGGTGATACGATACCGGGGCACCTCGCCCAAGCTTGGAACAAGCCAAGGGGAGTGCCCATACCCATGTGCTCAGGTCTCCTTCTTCGGTGATGGCGGTGGTCATGAAGTGGTGGGTTGGTCCTCCGGCTTCCATGGCATAGGTTCCCCATCATAAAAAGATGAACGAGTCTCCGGAGTCCTGAAACTTGCAACTAAATTCATACCTTTGAATCTTGCCTCATACTCATAATTTTGGTTTTGAAGATCATAGATTTGGCTTTAGAGGTAGTCAATTCATTCATTGAGCTTGAAGATGATGTCCCCCATCGATCGGTCATCCACCTTGCGATCACGGGTGAATTCCATGATCATGGAGTGGTTGGCGCTGAGTCCACGTTCCACCATCCCTTGGCACTTGAAGATCTCCTGCTCCACCGCTTCGAGCCTTGATTCCACGCTCCCGGTCTTCTTGGGTCCTTGAACATCCCGGATGTGAAGCACCCCCTCACGCATCTCAATGGCTTGAGGGTGTTTCATCACCTCCGAAAGGTAGGGATTGATGACCTTCTCATAGAACTTGTCCTTGGAAGAGCTTGGTGAAGCCATAGCGATCTAGATCTGTTAGAAAAATAGCACGAAACAAGAACAGAGGAGATTTCTGCGATACGGTAGTCAAAACATCTGAAAGTATATATAAAGATTTTTTATCTTGAAAAAGAAGTAATCCAGAAGAAAAACGGAGTCGGGAAGGCACACGCGCCACCCCCACCCTTCCCATTTAGAGAGAAGCTTTCCTGCAAAGAATCTCAAACGAGAGTTGTACAATAGAACTTGCTCACCTACTTTGAATTCCCGCTTTTGAATTCTTCTATCATGCCATCTTTTAACTTTTTCTTTAAACAATTTGGCATTTTCATATGCTTGAGTTCTCCATTCATCCAAAGAGCTAATATCAAATAACCTCTTTTCACCGGCAAGTTTAAAATCATATTTTAATTCTTTAATTGCCCAATATGCTTTATGTTCTAACTCAAGAGGTAAATGACATGCTTTTCCATAAACCATTTTATAAGGAGACATACGCATAGGATTTTTATAAGCAGTTCTATAAGCCCACAATGCATCGTCAAGTTTCTTAGACCAATTCTTTCTAGATCTATTGACGGTTTTCTGCAAAATTAATTTTATTTCTCTATTGCTCAATTCAACTTGACCACTAGTTTGAGGATGATAGGGAGATGCAATTCTGTGGTTGACATCATATTTAGCAAGCAATTTATGGAATGCACCATGAATAAAATGTGAACCACCATCAGTTATTAAATATCTAGGGACTCCAAACCTTGGGAAAATAACATCTTTAAGCATTTTAATAGAAGTGTTATGATCAGCACTACTAGTTGGAATAGCTTCTACCCACTTAGTAACGTAATCAACAGCAACTAAAATATGAGTATACCCATTGGATTTAGGAAAAGGTCCCATATAATCAAATCCCCAAACATCAAATGGTTCAACAGCAAGTGAATAATTCATAGGCATTTCCTGACATTTACCAACATTACCAATTCTTTGACATTCATCACAAGAGGAGACAAACTTACGAGCATCCTTGAAAAGAGTAGGCCAATAAAAACCAGATTAATTGTAATACCTTGTGCGCAGTTCTGTTTCCCGCATGGTGTCCTCCGTAAGCTTCGGAGTGACACTTCCGAAGGATTTGTTCCTGTTCATGCTCAGGTATACATCGTCTAATAATACCATCTACTCCTTCTTTATAAAGATGTGAGTCATCCCAGAAGTAGTGTCTTAAATCAAAGAAGAACTTTTTCTTTTGTTGCTATGTGAAACTAGGTGGTATATATTTAGCTACAATGTAATTAGCATAATCTGCATACCAAGGAGTATTACGAGAAGCATTTATGACAGCTAATTGTTCATCAGGAAAATCATCATTAATAGGTAGTGGGTCATCAAGAACATTTTCAATTCTAGACAAATTATATGCTACGGGATTCTCACCTCCCTTTCTATCAATAATATGCAAGTCAAATTCTTGTAGCAATAAAACCCACCTAATGAGTCTGGGTTTAGCATCTTTCTTTTCCATAAGATATTTAATAGCAGCATGATCGGTGTGAACAGTTACTTTAGAATCAACTATATAAGATCTGAATTTATCACATGCAAACACAACTGCTAGAAATTCTTTCTCAGTAGTAGCATAATTTCTTTGGGCACTGTCTAGAGTTTTACTAGCATAATGGATAACATTTAATTTCTTATCAACTCTTTGTCCTAGAACAGCACCAATAGCATAATCGCTAGCATCACACATAATTTCAAAAGGCAAGTTCCAATCAGGTGGTTGAACAATAGGTGCAGTGGTTAAGGCTTTCTTAAGTGTTTCAAAGGCTTCTAGACAATCATCATCAAAAACAAATGGAACATCTTTTTGCAAAAGATTGGTAAGATGCCTAGAAATTTTAGAGAAGTCTTTAATAAATCTCCTATAGAACCAGCATGACCATGGAAACTTCTTATACCTTTAATATCTTTAGGACATGGCATTTTCTCAATAGCATCAACCTTAGCTTTATCAACTTCAATACCTCTTTCAGAAATTTTATGTCCCAAGACAATCCCTTCATTCACCATAAAGTGGCACTTCTCCCAATTCAAGACAAGATTAGTTTCTTCGCATCTCTGCAAAACTCGATCAAGGTTGCTTAAGCAATCATCAAAAGAAGTTCCGTAAACGGAAAAATCATCCATGAAAACCTCAACAATCTTTTCACAAAAGTGAAAGAATATAGCAGTCATACGTCTTTGAAAGGTAGCAGGTGCATTGCATAAACCAAAAGGCATGCGTCTATAAGCATAAGTTCCGAAAGGACAAGTAAAGGTAGTTTTCTCTTGATTGGGTTGTGATACGGGTATTTGAGAAAAGCCAGAATAACCATCTAGGAAACAAAAGTGTGTATGCTTAGACAATCTTTCTAACATTTGATAAATAAAAGGTAAGGGGTAATGATCTTTTCTAGTAGCTTTGTTTAATTTTCTAAAATCAATTACCATCCTATAACCAGCTACAATTCTTTGTGGAATGAGTTCATTTTTATCATTAGGAACAACGGTAATACCTCCTTTCTTAGGAACACAATGAACGGGACTTACCCATCTACTATCAGCTATGGGATAGATTATACCTGCTTCCAGAAGTTTTAATATTTCAGTTCTTACCACCTCTTTCATCTTAGGATTTAATCGTCGTTGCTGGTCGACAACTGGTTTAGCATCAGGCTCCATATTAATCTTGTGCTGACATAGAGTGGGACTAATGCCCTTAAGATCATCAAGAGTATATCCAATAGCAGCTCGGTGCTTCCTTAGAGTTTTCAGTAATCTCTTTTCTTCATGCGCTGAAAGGTTAGCACTGATAATAACAGGATATATCTTCTTTTCATCAAGATAAGCATATTTCAATGTATCAGGCAATTGCTTCAATTCAAACACAGGATCACCTTTAGGTGGAGGAGGACCTCCAAGAGTTTCAATAGGAAAATTATGTTTAAGGATAGGTGGTTGATGAAAGAACATCTTATCTATTTCATTTCTTTCATTCATATGCATATCATTTTCATGGTCTAGCAAATATTGTTCTAACGGATCAGTAGGAGGTACGGCAATGGAAGCAAGACCAATAATTTCATCTTCACTAGGCAATTCTTTATCATGAGGTTGTCTACGAAACTTGGAGAAATTAAACTCATGAGACATACCACCAAAATTAACGCTAACGATTTCTTTAGCGCAATCAATCTTGGCATTGACAGTGTTCAAGAAAGGTCTACCAAATATAATGGGACAAAAATCATCTTATGGAGAACCAAGGACTAGAAAATCAGTAGGGTATTTTATTTTTCCACACAAGACTTCAACATCTCTAACAATCCCAAGTGGTGCAATGGTATCTCTGTTTGCAAGTTTAATAGTAACATCAATGTCTTGTATTTCAGCAGGTGCAATATCATGCATAATTTCTTGATATAAGGTAAACGGAATGGCATTCACACTAGCACCCAAATCACATAAGCCATGATAACAATGATCTCCTATTTTAACCGAGACAACAGGCATGCCTACAACGGGTCTATTTTTATCTTTAGGATCAGGTTTAGCAATTCTAGCTGCTTCATCGCAGAGGTAAATAACATGCCCATCTATATTATCAACCAAGAGATCTTTAACCATAGCAACATTAGGTTCAACTTTAATTTTCTCAGAGGGTCTAGGTGCTCTAATATTACTTTTGTTGACCACAGTTGAAACTTTAGCAATTTCCTTAATCCTAACAGGAAAAGGTGGTTTCTCAATATAAGCGGTAGGCACAACTGGATCAACATGGTAAACAATTGTTTCTTCCTTAACACTAACAGGTTCCTCAATCTTTTCTTTAATAGGGGGATGATATTTAAACCACTTCTCCTTAGGGAGATCAATATGAGTAGCAAATGATTCACAAAAGGAGGCTACTATCTCAGAGTCAAGTCCAGATTTAGTGCTAAACTTATGAAAAGCATCGGTGGCCATAAAAGATTTAACACAATCGAACTCAAGTATTATACCTGACTCATTACCTTTGTTGAGTTCCCAATCTTCAGAGTTGCATTTAATTCTATCCAGAAGATCCCATCTGAATTCAATAATTTTCTTCATAAAGGATCCAGTCGAAGAAGAATCGAGCAAATTTTGATTATCATGAGAAAGCCGAGCATAAAAATTCTGTAAGATAATTTCTTTCGAGAGCTCATGGTTGGGGCATGTGTACATCATGTACTTAATCCTCCCCCAAGCTTGAGCGAAGCTTTCTCCTTCACGAGGCCAAAAATTATATATATAATTCCGATCACGATGAACCAAATGCATATGATAAAATTTCTGATGGAATTCTAGTTTCAATCGGTTCCAGTCCCATGTATCAGTTGTTGGGGAACGCAACAGAAAACAAAATTTTTGGTACAGCGAGCACGCCCAGGATCACTATGGAGACTGCATACAAGGTTTGATCTGATCCGTACCAACTTGAAACGCAGCGGAAGAAGAGTCGGTGTAGATCGTCGGTGCAGATCCCTGCAGCTAGGATTTACAACCTCCCAACCGCAAGGATGTACTCCCACTCCGGACAGCCCTTCGGGAGGCGGTCGGACAGTCCCCAGGACGATGTCGCGGACAGCCCTTCGGGAGGACCCTCGGAACCCGAACAGTAACCCGGACAGCCCTTCGGGAGGACCCTCGGAACCCGAACAGTAACCCGGACAGCCCTTCGGGAGGACGCCGGAAACTCGAACGGTAACTCGAACAGCCCTTCGGGCAAAAGATCGAAACTACAATCTCTCTACGGGGTTGCACACATACGGTGTCAGCTATCCGGCAGGGCTTCGCCGTCCAGAGCTAGTTCCTGCCAGAACCCAGACAGCCTTTCGGCTCTACGAAAAACTCTTTTCGTGGGAGGGAGAGAGAGAGCTAGCAAAGCATAGCATGTGTATGAGAGCAAGGGATGATCTTTGGGCAGCCCCCTCACCTCCTATTTATAGGAAAGCCAAGGGGTGGAGGCAAGGGGTAAAAAGACCAAAAGGGGCTTAAGATCTTTTCACCCAAATGCCACATAAGGGTGTGTGTAGAACATATCCACCATGAGGTGGAAGGAAACCCCAAGGGGGCCCTCCCCACCACCTATGGAAGAAATTTGGTGCTGCCCCCTTTGGGGGGGGGCCCACCACCTTTCACACAACTTTATCTCTCACCAAACGTGGTTTTCTTCTAGAAGAAAAACCCCATTTGCAAATCAGCCCAAAAAGTGCTTTTCACTATTCACGACGACATTTTTCAGCGTCTGTTCGAACTGAAAATATTTATGTGGGCTTAGAACATTTCCAGTACCCACTAAAATAATTTTCAATGCGATCCGGAACAATTCCGGTTTAGTGATTTTCATCTGCGAAAAGCATCTGAAGCGGTTCCGGCAGCTCCGGAACATTTCCGGTTTTCATCCCGGAAAATTCCAGAAAGTTTCCAGAACGATTCTGGCACCCTCCAAGAATTATCAGGCATGTGCCGAAACCAATTTGACTTAATGGTATCCCCTGAAACAACTTTTCAGTTTTACCGAAACTGTTCCGGTGTTCTCTCTGCGGAACTTTTCCGCTGTCCGAAACTTTTCCGGTGTCCAAAACTTTTTCGGTGATTTTCTCTCAGACTCCCTGTCTAGTATTCAGCAGATAGATGACCCTTAAGCGTGTGACCCTATAGGTTCGGTGAAGTATAGACATGACCCGGAACCCCTTCCGATCAATGATCAACATCGGAGCCGTGGACACCCATATTGACCCCTATACCCACACGAATGAATATTCGAGTGAACCTCCAGTTGCCGTGTGCTATTCCTGTTGCTTCACGATATATTACAAAACCCGAGGTGAGATTTATGCATCCCCGTGGATCAACAACTTGTCCACTATGCAAGTTACCTCGTTACCGGTTTTGTTCTCTTTACTCGTTTCCGTGTTCCGGCATCCCAGTGATCAAATCACAATGTGTTTGGCCAGACGATGATGGATACCGTAACACCGAGAGGGCCCGAGAATATCTCTCCATCGTCGGAGGAGCAAATCCCAATTTTGAGCTATCAAGTTACTTGACATACTTTTCCATGAACCCGTAAGCCGCCGTAATAGCCACCCATTTACGGATGACGTTTAACAAACCCCAAAGTTCATGAAGCAAGCATGAAGAAACTCGACACTCTCATGGTCTAAGGAATTATGCAAACATTAACTATCTCTGTGTTATTAACCATTAACTCATGACGAATGTATCTCATAGCATAACATCAATTTGGGTTGATTCAACACAAGTGTTCTACTAACATTGTGCCCTCAAAATTGCCGGCATTGACATGCCCATGATCAGGAAAACAGGATCATCATGCAATACTTGAGCCAGTCTTAGAGGCAAGACTAGGATTACATTTTACCATTTATTATACCACACGTGCACATGAGTTTCCCTCCGAGCCTCGTGGTTATTGCAGACTCGAGAATCATTGCAGTTATAGCCTGGAACATAAACATTCATTACAAACTCGGAGATACAAAGTAACTGATATTACTGCCTCTAGGGCATATCTCCTACATCAGCATCATCACATAGCCTATACCATATTAGTGCTTTTCCCTCCAAAGATAAAGGGAATACTTTCTTCTTAACCCCATCTCCGGATATACCTGCAAGCTTAAACAATCCACAAATTTCATCCGCATAGATCAAGTGCATATCAGGATGTACCGTTCCATCTCCTGCATAAGGATTAGCTAGCAGTTTCTCTAATATTCCCGGAGGAATTTCATATTCAATATCTTTTTCAATAGGTGCAGTAGGTTGAGGGGCAACTCTTGGTGTTTCCGGTCGAGGTGAACATACCCCGAACAAACCCCTCAAAGGATTACTTTCCATAGTGACAAGTGACAGTAAATTTCAGCACGTAATATAAATGTTTCCTTACCAAATTCCACTCACCAAAGGCGCTTCACTCCCCGGCAACGGCGCCAGAAAAGAGTCTTGATGATCCACAAGTATAGGGGATCAATCGTAGTCCTTTCGATAAATAAGAGTGTCGAACCCAACGAGGAGCAGAAGGAAATGACAAGCGGTTTTCAACAAGGTATTTTCTGCAAGCACTGAAATTATCGGAAACGAGTAGTTTGATAGCAAGATAATTTGTAACAAGTAACAAGTAATAATTGTAACAAAGGGTGCAGCAATATGGCCCAATCCTTTTTGTAGCAAAGGACAAGCCGAAACGATCTCTTATAGTAAGTAAAGCGTTCTCGAGGACACATGGGAATTTCATCTAGTCAATTTCATCATGTTTGTTTGATTCGCGTTCATTACTTTGATAATTTGATATGTGGGTGGACCGGTGCGTGGGTGCTGCCCTTACTTGGACAAGCCTCCCACTTATGATTACCGCCTCTTGCAAGCATCCGCAACTACGAAAGAAGAATTAAGATTACTCTAACCATAGCATTAAACATGTGGATCCAAATCAGCCCCCTACGGAATAGCGCATAAACTAGGGTTTAAGCTTCTGTCACTCTAGCAACCCATCATCTAATTACTACTCCACAATGCATTCCCTTAGGCCCAAAGATGGTGAAGTGTCATGTAGTCGACGTTCACATAACACCACTAAGAGAATCAACAACATACATATCATCAAAATATCGAACGAATACCAAATTCACATGATTACTTATGACAAGACTTCTCCCATGTCCTCAAGAACAAAAGTAACTACTCACAAATCATATTTATGTTCATGACCAGAGGGGTATTGAATAGCATAATATATCTGAACATATAATCTTCCACCAAGTAAACCAACAAGCATCAACTACAAGATGTAATCAACACTACTAGCAGCCCACAAGTACCAATCTGAGGTTTTGAGACAAAGATTGAATACAAGAGATGAACTAGAGTTTGAGATAAGATGGTGCTGGTGAAGATGTTGATGAAGATTAGTCCTCCCACGATGAGAGGATCGCTGGTGTTGTCGATGACGACTATTTCCCCCTCCCGGAGGGAAGTTTCTCCGGCAGAATCTCTCCGCCGGAGAGCAAAAGTGCTCCTGCCCAAGTTCCGCCTCGAGACGGTGGCGCACCATCCCAAAAGCCTTCTCTATAATTTTTTTAGGTCAAATGCACTTATATACCAGAAAATGGGGGCCAGAAGTGGGCCAAGGGCCCCACGAGGTACCAGGGCACGCCTGGGGGGGGGGGGGGTGACGCGCCCTGGTGCCTCGTGGGCACCTGGGTGGCCCCCTCTAGTAATTTTTGCTTCCAATATTTTTTATATATTCCAAAATAATTCTCCAGAAAATTTCAGCTCATTTGGAGATGTGCAGAATAGGTATCTTGACAGAGCTTTCTCAGGTCCAGAATTCCAGCTGCCGGTATTCTCCCTCCTTGTGTGAATCTTGCATATTAAGAGAGAAAAGGCATTAGAATTGCTCCAAAAAGTGTTATAATGATTAAAAGCACTATAAATAACAGTAGTAAAACATGATGCAAAATGGACGTATCAACAGCACACACCAAACAAGCAATTTAAACACCCTAAAGGTAAATCTTGGCACATTATTTTTATAAAACAATAGAGTTGTACAAGGGGATAATTATTTTTGTGAGAAACTTCCATGAAAAATTCTACATTGTTTCCATGAGCATGAACACAAGTGTTCAAGGTCGACCCTCACTTCTCCAATGCATAACCTTCAAATCGCTTCTCTTTTTGAAAAAGTTTTTAGGTTCCCCTCTATATTTTTTTGTTTTTAAACTTTTTAAAAGCACACAACAGAATAAAATGACTCTCTAAAACTTCCGGGTTGTCTCCCAGGGAGCGCTTTCTTTAAAGCTATTAAATTAGGCATAAAGTGCTCAAGTAATCGATCCACCCGGATCCCAAGGTATATCAAAGCCAATTTTAATTAACAATGATTTGTAATTTAGTAGTAAGCACAAAGCAACATATATCATGCAATGACTAAGTCTAACTCTCTTCCTATGCATCGGCATATCATAAAAGAACAATTCATGCACATCAAGTAAAGGCCAATGCATAGTATAAACAGTTTCTTGCAATTTTATCGTATTGGAAACATAGAGAGGTGGAGATATAGTTCCTCTCTCATAATAATTGCAAGTAGGAGCAGCAAGCACATGCATATTATATTCATCAAAACAATCATGTGTAATAGTAAAACGCAACCCATCAATATAATCCTTAATAAGCACAAACTTCTCCGATATAGTGTAGTTGGGAGAATTCAAAAAGATAATAGGACTATCATGTGTGGGTGCAATAGCAACAATTTCATGTTTAACATAAGGAACTATAGCAAGTTCATCTCCATAAGCATAATTCAAATTGGCATCATGGCCACAAGCATAGCAAACATCAAGTTCATCAAAAAGGGATATTTCATCCGAATCAAAGGGATCATAGCATTCATCCTTCGGTAAGCACGAAGGGAAATTAAACAATGTATGAGTTGAAGAGTTACTCTCATTAGAAGGTGGGCACGGGTAGCTAATCCGCTCTTCCTCCCTTTGTTCTTCGCTCTCCTCATCATCTTTTTCATCTAATGAGCTCACAGTGTCATCAATTTCTTCTTCCATAGATTCCTGCAAAATATTAGTCTCTTCTTGGACAGCGAAGGTGTCCTCAATATATTCTTTCACATAAGCATTAGAAGCATAGTTTTCATAGCAATATTTAAGTATGGCAAAATTTTCAGATTTGTAAAGAGTAGCATCATACTTTACAATCAAAGAAGCAATTTCATAGGCACCCTTAAAGGAAACAAATTCTTCAATTTGTTCAATATCATAGTAACTATAAATACCTCTGGCATAAGAAGATAAGATTCCATTATCCTTAAACTCACATTGGTACTGAAGGTGTTTTTTAGGGTCCGCGAAACAACAAGTAAAATCATGTATTTCACATAAATTCCAAGCATAGCAATTCAAAGTATTAATATGATGCCATAAGAGTTTCCCTTTTTGAGACAAGTGGTGTCGCACAAAATAAGCATGCTCATCTAATGATTTTCCCTCAACTAAGCTAGTTGGGTTTTTAGCACGAGCACAAAGGGATCGAAGATGATCCAAATAGAAAGCTTCAGCAGTATGATAGATTTTGGGTGGTTCTTCAACCATTGGTTTAGCAAGTACAACTAATTTTTTTTAGTATTTTACGTTTCCTACCCATAACTAAAGATAGAAAACAAGAGCACAAAATAAAAACTACTTAGTGGAAAATAAAATAAAAACTACTTAGTGATAAAGCAAACAAGTACACACGAGAATATCAACCCCACGCTATTGCTCCCCGGCAACGGCGACAGAAAAAGGTCTTGATAACCCACAAGTATAGGGGATCGGTTGTAGCCTTTCTCGATAAATAAGAGTGTCGAACCCAATGAGGAGCTAAAGGTAGAATTAATATTCCCTTCAAGTTCTATCGACCATCGATACAACTCTACGCACACTTAACGTTCGCTTTACCTAGAACAAGAATGAAACTAGAAGTACTTTGTAGGTGTAATGCTAGAACTACTTTGCAAGAATAAAACTAGGAGTACTTAGCGAGAATAAAACTACGAGTAAATTGCAAGATAATAAAAGTTAGTTGTTTAGTAGAAAGCTTTTGTAACACAAGAGAAAGATTTGTCCCTAGGCAATCGATAACTAGACCGGTAATCATTATTGCAATTTAATATGTGGGAGAGGCATGAGCTAACATACTTTCCCTACTTGGATCATATGCACTTATGATTGGAACTCTAGCAAGCATCCGCAACTACCAAAGATCATTAAGGTAAAACCCAACCATAGCATTAAGTAACAAGTCCTCTTTACTCCCATACGCAACAACCCCCTTACTCGGGTGTAAGCTTCTGTCACTCTAGCCGCCCACTATAAGAGAATTATGAACGTATCGCAAACCCTACATCGGGAATCCCTCACGCTTGCATGACACGTAGGGCACCATAGGACAGCACCAAAATAAAACATACAACTCAAACCAATCACGATCATCAATCAACCCATAGGACAAAACGAATCTACTCAAACATCATAGGATTGCCACATATCATTGGATAATAATATATAGCATTAAGCACCATGTTTAAGTAGAGATTACAGTGGGGAGAAGAGGTGTTACACCGCTGCATAGAGGGGGAGAGAGTTGGTGTTGACGGCGGCGAAGTTGTTGGTGTAGATCGCCGTCACGATGGTTGCCCCGACGGTGTTCCGGCGCCATCGGGAGAGAGGGGGAGAGAGCCCTCCTCCTTCTTCTTCTTCCTTGGCCTCCCCCCTAGATGGGAGGAGAGTTTCCCCTCTGGTCCATGGCAGCCATGGCTCCCGGAGGGCAGGAGCCCCTCTGAGATTGGATCTCTCTCTCTGTTCTCTTCTGTTTCGCGTTCCTGTTTTCTGGCCCTTCACCGTTTCTTATATTCCCGGAGATTTGTAACTCCGATTGGGCTGAAATTTTGAGGGAATTTTTATCCGGATATTAGCTTCCTTGCGGCATAAGGACACCCTCAGCCGACCTACATGGGAGCCACAAGCCCCCTAGGCACGCCCGGGGGGGCGCGCCCTGCAGGCTTGCCGTGTCCTCGGGCATCGTCTCGCGTTGATTCTTTTTCCCAAAAATCACATATATTCCAAAATAAATCTTCGTAAATTTTTATCGCGTTTGGACTTCGTTTGATATGGATTTTCTGCGAAACAAAAAACATGTAACAAACAGGAACTGTCACTGGGCACTGGATCAATATGTTAGTCCAAGAAATCATATAAAATGTTGTCAAAAGTTGTGGAAATTGTAGGATATTGGCATGAAACAATCAAAAATTATAGATACGACAGAGACGTATCAATGTGCCCCGCGCAAACCCACTGATGGAAGTTTAGTTTCAAGTTCAAAACAAAAACTTCGAACAACACTTAAAATGGTACTTACTCGGACGTTGGTCCTCAGAGCTTCGCTGGCGTCGTACGCTTCCCTTAGCCGATTGTTCATCACCTCCACCTGGATCAAGGCTTCCTTACTCGCTCCCACCTGGTCCTCTGGGACCCTGTGCAAGGCAAAAGCAGTAACAGAAGCCGAGTGTGGCATGGGTGTGGGCTCAGGAGGCGGCGTAGTGAGCACCAACGAAGAGCTGGCTTGCGCCGGAGGACTTGGACCAATGGGCCTCCTGGCGGCCTTAGTAGGAGAAACTCGGGTCATCTGGCCAGGCTAAGCCTCCCGCATCGCGATGTCCGTTCCAGTCGGCACCACCTTGTCGACCTATGGGTTCGGCGAGTTGGCCTTGTCGTCCTCGTCTAGATGGATGACTTCGGTCGGGGCTGTGAGAACATTCGGGAGACAATGTCGAGTTATAAACCACTCGGTAAAGATTCAAGTTGAATGGCAATCAGAAAAACCTTACCCTTGGAAGTAGCAGCGTCGGCAGCATCACCCTCAGTCTGGCCCCGCTTTGGAGCGTCCGGGTCTGGTGAAGTCGTTTACGTCTCATTGCTGTGAGATAGGAGATCACTCGGTAACTCAGACGAATGAAAATTACGAGGGAAAGAGAGCTGGTCCCAAGTACTTACGTTGAAGCCAGTGGCACCGCCACTTTGATCTTCGGCACCGCCGCCTTCCGGGGCTTGGTAGAGACTTGCTTTGGCCATTTGGGCTGTTTCTCCACCGAGTTAGCAGCCTCCGCCCTCAGGCGCTTCACTCCGTGCGAAGAAGCCAAAGCAGTCGGCCTTGAATCACTCGGCGCTCGAGTGCTCTTTGCTTTGGTGCTCGGGTCGTTCTTTTCCTTGGTGCGGCGCTCCCGAGGAACAGTCTCAGACGGGGAAGACTTGGCTTCCTCGCCCACCTCAGTGTCGCTCGCATCTTCGTCACTTTCCTCCTCTTCCTCGTCGTTGCCCTCCTCCTCCTCGTCGCTGTCATCCGGGTGCTGGCGCTCGGTGTAGCTCGTCACGTCCTCTGGGTCACGGTCGACGGCTGGCACCTGTGAAAGCATCTTCTAGAAACTCTGCAAATAGAAGCCACCCGTCAAAACATAAGCAGGCACGAAAGAACAGTTGTGTAGAGCACTCGGGTGAAGAGTGAACTTACATCGATCGGCTGATTTTCCAAGTCGTGCGGGGGTACCCTCCTGGCTGCGCGTGGATTGTCTCACGCTGAGGTGATCGCCTTGATCTTGCCCTCGAGGGCCTTCGCTGACAAGATGCCGGGATGCACACGAGTGGGGTCACTCGGCCCCTGGTACTGCCACATAGGGTGCGCTCTATCCTGCAGCGGCTGGATCCGCCGACTGAGGAACGCCTCCAGCAGGTCCATTCGTTCGACTCTGGCCCGCACCACTCCCACCAAAGCATCCACCAAGATTCCCATGTCCACCTTCTCTTCCTTGGCGACTGTGAGCGATGGAGGAGCAGCGACCTTTGCCGCCAAGTACGGAGGCAACCCAATCGGGCTCCCTTCACTCGGGACGTCCTTGCAGTAGAACCAGCTGTCCTGCCAGCCCTTGACGGAGTTGGGGAAGCTCATCTTGGGGAAGGTCGAGTGCCCCCTGAGCTGGATCCCTAATCCCCCGCACTGCTGCGTCACACTGGTCTTGGTGCCCCTGGGCGAGTCCTTCTTCACCGTCATCGACCGACAGGTGAAAATATGCTTGAACAACCCCCAATGGGGGTAGCAGCCGATGAAGTTCTCACACAGCGAGACGAACGCTGCCAAGTAGACCACTGCATTCAGCGGAAGGTGGTGGAGCTGTGCCCCAAAGAAATCTAAGAACACACGAAGGAAAGGGTGTGGAGGCATTGAAAAACCTTGCTCGACGTGGGTGACGAGGAGGACCCGCTCGTCGGCATTTGGGGCAGGCTCGACCTCGTCTGCCTCGGGCAGCCTCCAGCCACCCACAGGGATCAGTCCCTCATCCTCCAGCTCTTTCAGCCGGCCCTCCGTCACCCACGAGGTGACCCAGTCCCCCTGGACGAGGCCCGCTGCTGCGCCGCCACTCGAGGACGCACCCTTCCCCACCTTCTTCGCCCTCTCTAGCCTGGCCGTCGTGTCCTTCACCATGGTTTCGGGCGCTCGGGATCTTAGGGCGGAAGAGCGAGAGGAAGAGGAGAGTGGAGGATGCGAGGAGGAAAGGGGATCTGGAATTTACCCTAGCCCACGCAGACTTTATACCGCGGGTAAAAATCCATCAGGCGGAATCTCAGCCACAGATCTCTGGATCGGATGGAGCTCACGGCGGGAGTGCGCGCAGACATATCGGGACACGTAGTAGTTGTCAGGGCGAAAATCGAGGCGCCACGCCCCACTTTCCCCACTAGCCGCGACGTAACCACTTCTGCGCGCGCACGCGCGATTTCGAATCCCAGAAATCCCGCAGCGAATCGGCCTGACAGATCGCATCCGCATCGTAACCACTTCTTCACCGTCATCGACCGCCTTCCACAGGTCTCCGTGCACTTGGACACGTTAAACACCCGACTGGAGTCACCTCCAGGATTGCAAAAGGATGAGCTCGACGCCCCTCCGTGGGTTAACTTGGCCCTTTCACTAGGCTCCAAGGCGCATGTCTCATAAATTTGGACTCGGAGTTGGTCTGCGCTGGCGTTCCTCCGGGATATGGAGTGGCATCTCTCCGGAGATTCAGTCCACGCGCCGGCGTCGTCACTCGAGTTTCATGTCATGCCTTCACTCGGCCCCAAGCCCATCTCTCCTGAGAGACACGCGGATGCCACCAAGTTTTGCCTAGCAATCGGCACCATCCGATCATTCGGAAGTTCTCTAGTCCAGAATCCGTTGCGGCTTCTCCCAAGGATAACCGCGGGATGAGCAGAAGTCGAGTGCCTCCGAAGCACTCGGACCACCCCGAAAGCTCAACCCACTCGTCCTGTTAAGCCTGAACCGATTCAGGGGCTAATGATGGGGTCACCTACCACCGGTAGGGACAAGGACCTGATATCTAGGGCCCACCTAAGGCCCACACTATTATTCAGAGACCCTTGGGTCACAAGAGCAACCGGATGCACACCGCAAAGGATTCACTCGGACCCTGCGTGGACAGCACTCGGACAGACATCTACTCTCCAGTCGGCCAGTCATCATCACTCGGACACGGGAGGCGTACGGACGATGTGGAGCAGCAACGGTCGAGTAGTCTTCAACCAGGCTTTCAGCATAGTTATGACTACCATTACCAGTAACTGTCGTAGTCATAGCCGTGTTAATCTGTGTTAAACGCCCTTAACCGCTGTACTTATTGTCATTAATGCCCGGCGACGTGGTGGATGAGAGGCTGCGGCGCACTCCTATATAAGCCGCCCTCTCCCTCAGTTGCAAGGGTTAAGCACTCATTGTAATCAGCTACCCCAGAGAAAACAAGCCTCAGGGCACGAGACATAGGGTTTTTACCTCCTCTGAGAGGGGCCTAAACTCGCTAAATCCGAGTGTTACACCTGTGCTGTAGCTATGCTCTGCTCCTCATTCGTACCCCCCAGTACTCACTGTCAGACTAGTAACCACGACAGGACTAAACTTTGTTTCTAGAAATTTGCTAGACTCTGCCGCAGGTGGTACTTTTATGGAAATTACAATGGGAGAAGCTAAAAAACTTCTTGACAATATTATGACAAATTATTCTCAATGGCACACTGAACGAACTCCAACTGGTAAGAAGGTAAATACTGTTGAAGAAATTAATACTTTGAGTGATAAGATGGATGCTCTTATGAAATTGGTTGCTAGTAAAAGTGCTCATATTGATCCTAATGATGTGCCATTGTCTACTTTGATTGAGAAAAATAATGATGCTATTGATGTGAATTTTGCCTCTAGAAATAATTTCAACAACAATGATTATAGGGGTAATTTCAATCCTAGACCGTTTCCTGGAAATTCCTCTAATAATTATGGTAATTCCTATGGTAATCCATATAATAATAATAGGATACCCTCTGATCTTGGAAGTAATATTAAAGAATTTATTAATTCTTAAAAGAATTTTAATCCTATGATAGAAGAAAAATTGAATAGAGTTGATGAATTGTCTAGGAACATGGATAGAATTGCTCACGATGTGAAAAATCTCAGAATTAAAATTTTGGCACCCAAGCATGATATAAATGAGTCTATTAAAGCTATCTATGTCTCCATTAATGAAAGTAAAGAAAGGACCGCTAGGATGAGAGCTAAGCGAGAATTTTTAGAAAAAGCTATTCCACCCGGTTTCTATCGTAGTAACGATGAAGATATTAAAATGATTGGTGTCTCACCTATTGAATCTCTATTTAGTAATATAAAACTTGATGAAAAAGGGACTGAAGATGAGTCAGCTTTAGCTAGAAGGCGTCCCAATCATTTGGATAGTGATAATCTTAATGATAAAAATGAAAAAAGCGGGTTTGGAGAGGTCAAAACTTTAAATAGTAATGCACCCACTACTTTGGATTACAAGGACTTTAATTATGATAGTTGTTCTTTAATTGAGTGTATTTCCTTGTTGCAATCCATGATTAATTCACCAAATGCATATGAATAAAATAAAGCTTTCACTAAACATATTGTAGAAGCTATGGTGAAAGCTCATGAAGAAAAACTTGAGTTGGAAGTTTCAATTCCTTGAAAATTTTAATATGAATGGGAACCTACTATTAAAGTCAAAATTAAAGATTATGAATGTAATGCTCTTTGTGATCTTGGTGGTAGCGTTTCCACTATACCAAAATCTTTGTGTGATGTGCTAGGTCTCACCGATATGGATCATTGTTCCCTTAATTTGCATCTAGCGGATTCCACTATTAAAAAGCCATTGGGTAGAATAAATGATGTGCTTATTCTTGCAAATAGAAATTTTGTGACCGTGGATTTTATTGTTCTTGATATTGAATGCAATCCTTCTTGTCCTATAATACTTGGCAGGCCTTTCCTACGAACCATAGGTGCTATTATTGATATGAAAGAAGGTAACATAAGATTTCAATTTCCATTAAATAAAGGGATGGAACACTTCCCCAGAAAGATAATTAAGCCACCTTATGAATCTATTATGAGGGCCACCTATGGAATTAATATTAATGATGACAACACTTGAAACTATGCATTATGCCTAGCTAGGGGCATAAAACAATAGCGCTTGTTGGGAGGCAACCCAATGAAAAAAAAAATGTTTTACCTTCTGTTTTTGTGTGTTTACACAATTATAGCCTCTGTTATGATTGTGTTTTTATATTTTAATTAGTTTTTATGCCAAGTAATGCCTTTGGGATGATTTGGAAGATAGTATAATTGATGCTGTTTGAAAACAGAAACTTTTGCGCCCAGTGCTGGAATTTTTATTTTTCGCTGAAGTGTCAGAACCTTCTGAATTTTGTACACAATATTGATATATGAATTGCCCACGTTGTCCTAGTTTTTCAGAATTTTTCGAGTTACAGAAGTATGACGTTAATTCATATCTTTACAGACTGTTCTGTTTTAGACAGATTCTGTTTTTGTTGCTTAGTTTGCTTATTTTGATGAATCTATGGATCGTATTGGGGGGTATGAGTCATGGAGAAGTTGGAGTATAGTAGCATTATGCCAATATTAAATATGAATCAATTTATAACAGTACCTAAAGTTTAAGATTTATTTGTTATACTAACAGATCTCACGAGGTTTCTGTTGAGTTTTGTGTGCTGAAGTTTTCAAGTTTTGGGTGAGACTATGATGGATAAAGGAATAAGGAGCGGCAAGAGCCTAAGCTTGGGGATGCCCAAGGCACCCCAAGGTAATATTCAAGGAATACTCAAGCATCTAAGCTTGGGGATGCCCTGGAAGGCATCGGGATGCCCTGGAAGGCATCCCCTCTTTCGTCTACAATCTATCGGTAACTCACTTGGAGCTATATTTTCATTCATCACATGATATGTGTTTTACTTGGAGCGTCCTGTGATATAGTTTGTTTGCTTTTTAGTTTTCCACAATCATCTTTGCTGAACACACCTTTTTGAGAGGGACACACATTATTCGTGATTTGTTAGAATACTCTATGTGCTTCACTTATATCTTTTGAGCTAGGCAGTTGCTCTAGTGCTTCACTTATATCTTTTAGAGCATGGCGGTGGTTATATTTTAAAGAAATAGTTGCACTCTCATGCTTCACTTATATATTTTTGAGAGTCTAATGAATAGCAATGGTAATATGCACGGGTTATGAATTTGGTCCTAATATGATAGGTATTCAAGAGGGATATAATAAAAACTTTCATGTAGATCACTGAATATGATAAGTTTGATTCCTTGCAATAGTTCTGCGATATTAAGATGGTAATATGTGGGAGGTGCTAGTAGATAATTGTGGTTTAGTAAGAATATTGGTGTTAAGGTTTGTGATTCCCGAAGCATGCACGTGTGATCTGTCGTTATGCTAAGAAGTTGGAGCATGATTTATTCTTGATTGTCTACCTTATGAGTGGCGGTTGGGGACGAGCGATGGTCTTTTCCTACCAATCTATCCCCCTAGGGGAATGCGTAGTAGTACTTTGCTTCGAGGGCTAATAAACTTTCGCAATAAGTATGTGAGTTCTTTATGACTAATGTGAGTCCATGGATTATACGCACTCTCACCTTTCCGCAATTTGCTAGCCTCTTCGGTACCGTGCATTGCCCTTTCTCACATCGAGAGTTGGTGCAAACTTCGCCGGTGCATCCAAACCCTGTGATATGATACGCTCTATCACACATAAGCCTCCTTATATCTTCCTCAAAACAGCCACCATACCTACCTATCATGTCATTTCCATAGCCATTCCGAGATATATTGCCATGCAACTTCCACCGTTCCATTTTTATGACACACATCGTCATTGTCATATTGCTTTGCATGATCATATAGCTGACATAGTATTTGTGGCTCAGCCACCGTTCATCATTTTCATACATGTTACGCTAGTATCATTGCACATCCTGGTACACCGCCAGAGGCATTCATATAGAGTCATATTTTTTGTTCTAGTTTCAAGTTGTAATTTTCTTTTGAGTTGTAAGTAAATAGAAGTATGATGATCATCATTATTAGAGCATTGTCCCAGTGAGGAAATAAAAAAAGAAAAAAAGAAAAATAAAAAAAGAGAGAGGCGAAAAAGAGCCCACGAAAAAAAATGAGAGAAAAAAAGAGAAGGGGCAGTGTTACTATCCTTTTCCATACTTGTGCTTCAAAGTAGCACCATGTTTTCCATATAGAGAGTCTCCTGTTTAGTCACTTTCATATACTAGTGGGAATTTTTCATTATAGAACTTGGCTTGTATATTCCAATGATGGGCTTCCTCAAATGTCTGAGGTCTTCATGAGCAACCAAGTTGGATGCACACCCACTTAGTTTTCATGTTGAGCTTTCATACACTTATAGCTCTTAGTGCATCCGTTGCATGGCAATTCCTACTCCTCGCATTGACATCAATTGATGGGCATCTCCATAGCCCATTGATTAGCCTCGTCGATGTGAGACTATCTTCTTATATTTTGACTTCCCCTTATTAATCTCTACCACCACACTCTATTCCACCCATAGTGCTATATCCATGGCTTGCGCTCATGTATTGCGTGGGGGGTTGAAAAAGCTGAAGCGCCTTAAAAAGTATGAACCAATTGCTCGGCTTGTCATCGGGGTAGTGCATGATAAATATTTTGTGTTAAGAAGATGGAGCATGACAGGATTATATGATTTTATAGGGATAACTTTCTTTAGCATTTTTATTTTGAAAGACATGATTGTTTATTAGTATGCCTGAGTATTGATGTCTTTATGTCAAACTATAGACTATTGCTCTGAATCATTCAGATCTTATTATTCATACCGTAAGAGAGAGATTACATGATGAAACATGTTAGGTAGCATTCCACATCAAAAATTCTATTTTTATTATTTACCTACTCGAGGACGAGCAGGAATTAAGCTTGGGGATGCTTGATACGTCTCCAATGTATCTATAATTTTTTATTGTTCCATGCTATTATAGTATCAATCTTGGATGTTTTTATATGCAATTATATATCATTTTTTGGGACTAACCTATTAACCTAGTGCCCAGTGCCAATTGCTGTTTTCTGCTTGTTTTTGGTTTTTCAGGAAATCAGTACCAAACGAAGTTCAAATGCCACGAAATTTTTTGGAGATTTTTTTCTAGACAAAAGAGACTCTGGAGACTTGGAGAGGAGGCCAAAAGCTTCACGAAGCCTCCACAAGGCAACAGGGCGCGGCCCCAGGGGGGCACTCCCTGATGCCTTGTTGGGCCCTCGTGGCTCCTTTTGACCTAATTCCACTTCTATAAATTCTAAAATATTCGGAAACCAACAGAGAGCCACCTAAAATAACTTTTACGCCGCCGCAAGCCTCTGTTCTTCCACGATCCCATCTGGAGGCCTTTTCCGGTACTCTGCCGGAGGGGGAATCGATCACGGAGGGCTTCTACATCAACCTTGTTACCCTTTCGATGATGTGTGAGTAGTTTACCACAGACCTACAGGTCCATAGCTAGTAGCTAGATGGCTTCTTCTCTCTCTTTGATCTTCAATACCATGTTCTCCTCGATGTTCTTGGAGTTCTATCCGATGTAATCTTCTTTTGCGGTGTGTTTGTTGGGATCCGATGAATTGTGAGTTTATGATCAGATTATTCATGAGAAATATTTGAGTCTTCTCTGAACTCTTTTATGCTTGATTGTTATAGCTTTGTATTTCTCTCCGGTCTATCGATTTGGTTTGGCCAACTAGATTGGTTTATCTTGCAATGGGAGAGGTGCTTTGTGATGGGTTCAATCTTGCGGTGCTCAATCCCAGTGACAGAAAGAAACATGACACGTATTTGTATTGTTGCCATTAAGGATAAAAAGATGGGGTTTAATCATATTGCTTGAGTTTACTTTGTCTACATCATGTCATCTTGCTTAAGGCGTTACTCTGTTTTATACTTAATACCCTAGATGCATGCTGGATAGCGGTCGATGGGTGGAGTAATAGTAGTAGATGCAGGCAGGAGTTGGTCTACTTGTCTCGGACGTGATGCATATATATATGATCATTGCCATGAATCCGTCATAATTATTTGCTTATCTATCAATTGCCCAACAGTAATTTGTTTACCCACCGTATGTTCTGCGCTTGAGAGAGAAGCCTCTAGTGAAAACTATGGCCCCCGGGTCTACTTTTATCATATATTAAAACCCAAAAACACCTTGTTGCAATTTATTTACTTTTATTTTATTTAGTATTTTAGTTTATCTATCTATCGCTATCAGAATTAATCCTTGCAAATAACCGCTAAGAGGATTGACAACACTCTTATTTGCATTGGGTGCAAGTGTTTGCTTTTGTGTGTGCAGGTGCTGCTAAAGGGATTTTGCGTGGTTCTCCTACTGGATTGATAACCTTGGTTCTTAACTGAGGGAAATACTTATCTCTACTATACTGCATCATCCTCTCCTCTTCGGGGAAATACCAACGCAGTCTACAACTAGCACCCCCCCTGGGGAGCGCTGTGATGCCTTGTGGGCCCCTCGTGTGCCCTCCCGACTCCATTTTCCTCTCGTATGCTTGTTTTGCAAGATAAAAATTCTTTATATATACTCACGGGTGTTTTGACCACCGCATCGCAAGTTTCTCCTCTATTCTTGTTTTGGGCGGTTTTCTGTCAGATTTTAAAAGCCAAGCATCATGTCTTCCTCCTCCTCCAACAACGTGGGAGACGATGCTTGGCTGCTGCAGATGAAACTCAGGAGAGAAGGGGAGGAAGAGGTTACCATGGAAGAAGATGACGGAGATTCACTGGAGGTGCAGCCCCCTACTTCAGAGAGGGGTACCCTTGCCGGCATCTCCACAACTCCAAATCCTCATCAAGCTATGAGAAGCACTACCAGCCATGGGAGTCCAGAGGTACAAGATGGGCTTCCTCCTAGGAGGCCTTTGCACATGTTACATCAAAACAACTTTCATAATTTGGTCCACAATTATGGGGTCGAGAACACTCCTCGTATGCACATACCTTCCAATTGGGATATCTCCCGTCCAAGTGAGAATGATGCAGGAAAGGGCTCATGGTGGCCGGAAAATAAACATATTATGATTGAAGTGCAAAATAATGCCACCGCGATCCAGCAGTTACTTAGGGAGGTCCAGAGTTTGAAGGATATCTTACTAAATATTTTGAAGGACAAGCCTACCTCTTCATCACCACCATCACCGAAGAAGCAGACTTGAGTACATGGGTATGGGCACCACCCTTGGCTTGTGCTAAGCTTGGGGGAGGTGCCCCGGTATTGTATCACCATCACTTTTATCATCATTATTTATCTTAGTTCGATCCTTAGTTATTTCGTGATTTAGAAGAATAAAGTTTTAGTATGATCTAGTTTCGAGTGCTTGCTTTGTGGTCTATCTATCTATGTAATCGTGTGTGAAAGTTATATAATAAAGAGTAGTTTGAGTTGAGTGTTTTGCTTTTGTTGATCCAATCTTGGAAATAAAATAAAGAGAATAAAAAGTAAGATCATATGCTAATCCCATGGGGAGTGATGACTTCACATAAAAGAAGTATAATTGATAAAGGAGAGCACTAGGCATCATACTGATGCTTCCTTCCTATCAGACCAGTCCATAGCCCTCCGATCGATTGCATGCTAGTCGTCAGATTAACTAGGAAACTCCCATGTATGATTTCTGGATTGAAGCATTAATTGGCTGGTGCATCCTAAACATCTATGCATGCATGGACTTGTGCGGGTTCCTTTTTTGCAGGGATGGGCCCGGTTTCCACTAATTATGGAAGATGATGTACATATTTTTTCCATGGTAACATTCCTTTGACAATACATTAACTAATTTTATCTGAGACACATTTTTATGTGTCATGGGAGCATTCTTTTAACACGATATTGTTCAACAGAAGGATTTGATCTATCTTATTATGTTTGTAGAATATTTGAAAACCTTTTTTTCTTGTATAATGGAACACGATATTTTAGCAAAGAAATCAAGGGGAAGCACAAAGAGAATGATGAAGGGTTGAAACAAATTAATACGGTACGGAAAAAATATTACAACTCTTTCTTGCAACTAAATGAAAGACTATTACAACATAACTTTTTACAAGATGGTCATGGACAAGATCTGCGCGTGCCACGAGCTCTCCGTCGTTCCAGTACAGCCGGCAACTTAGAGCAGTCCCTGGGTTGTCTCGGTTATAGTGCACTTAACGTCATTGCAACATCATTGGCATCTTGTTGGCAACAAAGAAGCACATCTGGAATAGGGGGCAGGTGTCCATACAAAGGAAGCACATAGTTGTTGATACACTTAAAGATGTGAAATGCATGTACAAAAAAGTTTCACCAATAGAAGCAACACTGGCTGTGGTTGAAGCACATACTATTAGTGGTTGAAGCATACACTAGTGCTGCTAATGGTTCTATCAAAAAAATTGACAACAAAAATAGAAGCAACACTAGCTGTGGTTGAAGCACATACTATTAGTGGTTGAAGCATACACTAGTGCTGCTAATGGTTCTATCAAAAAAATTGACAACAAAAATAGAAGCAACACTGGTTGTGGTTGAAGCGCATACTATTAGTGGTTGAAGCAAACACTAGTGCTGCTAATGGTTCTATCAAAAAAATTGAACAAAAAAAATAAACACACACTTATAATGCTGGAAGCAAAAGTTCACTATAGCATAGAAACATAAGCAAGAAATAAAATTAGGAAGCTTGGCTACTAGGAAGCAACAACTTCATTTATCTTAACATATATAAAACACACCGGAAGCATTGCTTTTTTTGGATTGCTAGCATGATTGGATGCAGAATGTTGTTACCGCAAATAAATTAAGAATATACAATTCAGTAGCTAAAATAAGTGGAAACATGTATATGAATGAACTATTTCTAGGGAAAAAACTAATTTGTCAAGCTAATTGTGGAGATTTGACACAATCTATCTGGACTGACGTACAACACTTAGGAAGCATTGATATTTGCGAGCATCAATTTCATGCTATCTAATACCAAACGAGAGTATAAAAAATGGAAGCATGGTTGAAATGTCGGAAACTCTATGCAGTGCAGAAGCACGAATATTTGTGGGATCATTTCAAGTAATTCAATAGAACAGAAAGGGGAGATGCCAAACCTGAAAAGTGTAGTTATTGCCAATCCATCCTCACGTACGAGCACTCATTGGATATATATGAAGTATCGAATGTTTGTAGCAAAAAAAGAAAAACTTGCAATCACAACACATGCGAGGCCTAGTGGAAGCATACAAATCACAACATATCGGCTCTTTGGCATGCACTCTGCTTCAGATGCTTCATTATCCCAGGTCAACTGAAAACATGAGAATATTCAGGAATCTAAACATTATGGGCAAACCGCAACTCAATGTTTTGAAAGATGTATGGAAGAAAATCACGTACAATGAATTCAAGGATGTAGCACATGGAAGCACGTACAGTTTCGATGGTTATGTGAAGCAGAAGCAAAATAGATAAATAAATAAATAAGAGGCATCAACCTAGGAAACTTGGATCAGCAACCATAGAATCAAAAAAAGTGTGGTACTGGAAGCTCCATTTGCAGGATATGCATAAATGAGAAATAAGCTATGTACAGGAGACATGGGACATATGCTATATACATATACATTAGCTCAAATGGAAGCATAAAACAAATAAAAATGAAACAAACTAACATTGTAGGGAACGATGGGATGGATGTCTTGGGTCACCAAGAAACAAATGAAAATAGTTTTTATAACCTATAGAAGCAGATTGTATATTGTTCAGAAGCATCTATATTGCATTTTGGATGCTGCATAAAAAGAAGCATGGGCATGGTACCTTGCGATGGAAGCATGTAAATTTGAAAATTTAATGAAAATTAATATTATGACCAAGATTGGGATGCATATAATTGTTAAGCATGTGCATTACAGTGTAAAAGCGCAAATGGTTAAGAAGTGTGAACAGCAAGGTGTAGTTACATAAATACTATTAACTGGAAGCATGTATATTTGAAAAAAGAATCCTAAATGTTGTCTGTGTGCATATGTGAAAATATGTATGCATTATTTCTGGAAAAAGAATTCGCACATTGACATGTATTGGTGACATAGATGAGAAATAAAGGGATCGTGTAGCAATTTTTTTTTGCAGAAGATCTGTACCATTGAAGCACACATACAAAATAAAGAAACATGGATGTGGTCTCAACATATTTAAGATTGCTGGAAAGCATACAAATTTTATTTCGCAATATGACACACCTGCCAGAGAACATTACATTAGAACTTTGGAGGTACATCTGAGAGTAGAAAGAAACACTACAAAGAAGCAATGTAAGTATAGTAGCTCATTAAACTATTTGGCTGCTGGCAACTAAATATGTATGGCCACCAAAGGGATTGATATTTTGACTGACTAGCATATAGATTGATATATAATCTTTTTGCTTTTGGAAGCAAAAAATAAGGATTCCAGATTCATCTGTATAGCAATTTACATGCTATAGAACTAAGAAGCACGAACATAGTAGTTTGGTGACAGATTAAACTTGGATGGAAGCATGGAAATCTAAAATCATGTCAAAAACTAAAATTACCGCCATGATTGGGAATCATATTATTGTGATCTGCAGAAGAGATTAACCAAAATTGTCAAATAACATAGTGATCCATTATACATCGAGATACACTCAACAAAATTCATTGAAGCAAGCATTGCATCCAAGGTAACGCAAATCAAATCAATAGATCAAAACTAAATCAAACATGAGATGAATCAAACCTAATTTGTATGAGTACATACAGGGGGAACACGCCTGGGATGCATGTGCAGCTTCTTTGCCAAGCCGAGGCGTAGCAGGGGGCTGGTGATGGGGCAGGGTCTGGCAGGGAACCGGACCGGCGATGGGGGTGACGCGGTCGGCGGTGAGAGCAGCGTTCGGCGGAGCAGACGTGGGCGCGACGCTGCTCTGGTGACGTGGACTTGGTGCACCCGTCGCGAGTTGTTGGTGTATAGCAGGGTGGTGGCGGAGGTAGGGGTTGGCGAGCTCGGGGTTGCGCTCTCCCGAGGATGCGAGACGGGGTGGGGTGGATAGGACGGCAGGCGACATTAATTTGCGGGCGTGATTTATTCAGATCGGATTAATTCTTTTTTTTGCAGGTTATTCGCTTAGAATATGGGCCGTCTGATTAAAAGAGCATCAACGCCTCAGGACTCGTCTGAGGAATGTTTCATGTCTGTCTACTGAATATAAGTGTTTCCACTTGTTGAAAGTTGACAAACATAGTATTGGTCATTGTTACAATTCATGAAAAAGTAATAAAGGAAGAGAGGTCTCACATATAAATATACTATCTTGGACATCTTTTATGATTGTGAGCCCCCATTAAATATTCTATGTCAATTAGTCCATGTTGGACAAGGAAGACAATGTAATGAGTTATGTTTACTTATATTCACATAGAAGTTATATTGTTTTGAATCCTCTAACATGTGGTGCTTGCCCCCTATCATTTGCTAGCCAAAAATTCCGTACTAAGTAGAGATACTACTTGTGCATCCAAAAACCTTTAAACCCAGTTTCATGTCATGAGAGTCCACTATATCTACCTATGGATTGAATAAGATCCTTCAAGTAAGTTGTCATCGGTGCAAACCAATAAAAATTGCTCCTAAATATGTATGATCTTTTATTGTAAGGGAAAATAAGCTTTGTACGATCTTGTGATGGTGAAGAAATAAAAGCGACAGACTGCATAATAAAGGTTGCTATCACAAGGGGCAATATAAAGTGACGTTCCTTTACATTAAGAGTTTGCACATCCAAAAACAAAAAGCGCATGACAACCTCTGCTTCCCTCTGCTAAGGGCCTATCTTTTACTTTTATATATTTACTTTCCTGCAAGAGTCAATAGTATTCTCCTCTATTTCGTTTTTATTTTCTCTCTTGGCAAGCATCATGTGGTGGGGATAGATCCAGGCATATATATCCAGTTGGATGTAGGTGATCATGAGTTATTATTGTTGACATTACCCTTGAGGTAAATATGTTGGGAGGTGAAATTATAAGCCCCTATCTTTCTATGTGTCTGGCTGAAACTTTTGCTCCATAAGTATGCCGTGAGTGTCAGCAATCATAGAAGACTAAATGATAGTTGAGTATGTGAACTTGCTAAACAAAGCTCTTACATAGACTCTTTCTGATAATATGATGAATTGCAATTTCTTCAGTGACTGAGATCATAGTTTGTTAGTTTTCAATACGGTTTATGGTTCATACTTTGACTTGTGAATGAATTGTCACTTTTTCATGAGAAGTTTTATGATGATGTATTGCTGTCATAATAAAGATCATGATGCCTTCATGTACGTATTCTATTTTTATCGACACCTCTCTCTCTAAACATGTGGTCATGATTATCGATTTCGGCTTTCGCTTGAGGACAAGCGAGGTCTAAGCTTGGGGGAGTTGATACGTCCAATTTGCATCATGATTTCCTACTGTTATTTATAATATATTTGATTATTATTTCATTTTATGATGCAATTCTTATGCCTTTTCTCTCTTAGTTTGCAAGATTTATATGAAGAGGGAGAATACCGGCAGCTGGAATTCTGGATCTGGAATAGCTACAGGAGAGATACCTATCCTACAGAGCTCCAATTGACTTGAAATTTCACAGAGATTTTTCATTGAATATATAAAAAATACTGGAGAAAGGAGATACTGGAGGGGACCCACCAGTTGCCCACAAGGCAACAGGGCGCGGCCCCCCTGGGCGCGCCCTGATGCCTTGTGGGGCCCCTGGCTGGCCTCTGGCCCCCTCCTTCTGCTATATAAGGTCATTTGCCCTAAAAAAATAGAGAGAAGACTTTCAGGACGAAGCGTCGCCGTCTCGATACGAAACCTCGGCAGGAGCTATTTTGCTCTTCGGCGGAGCGATTCCGCCGGGGATACTTCCCTCCGGGAGGGGGAAATCGAAGCCATCGACATCACCAACGATCCTCTCATCGTGGGAGAACCAATCTTCATCAACATCTTCACGAGCACCATCTCATCTCAAACCCTAGTTCATCTCTTGTATTCAATCTTTGCCTCAAAACCTCGGATTGGTACCTGTGGGTTGCTAGTAGTGTTGATTACATCTTGTAGTTGATGCTAGTTGGTTTATTTGGTGAAAGATTATATGTTCAGATCCTTAATGATATTCAATACCCCTCTGATCTTGAACATGAATATGATTTGAGAGTAGTTACTTTTGTTCTTGAGGACATGGGAGAAGTCTTGTCATAAGTAATCATGTGAATTTGGTATTCGTTCGATATTTTGATGCTATGTATGTTGTGCTTCCTTTAGTGGTGTCGTGTGAACGTCGACTACATGACACTTCACCATCTTTGGGCCTAAGGGAAGGCATTGTGAAGTAGTAATTAGATGATGGGTTGCTAGAGTGGCAGAAGCTTAAACCCTAGTTTATGCGCTATTCCGTAAGGGGCTGATTTGGATCCATATGTTTCATGCTATGGTTAGAGTTATCTTAATTCTTCTTTCATAGTTGCGGATGCTTGCGAGAGGGGGTAATCATAAGTGGGAGGCTTGTTCAAGTAAGAACAACACCCAAGCACCGGTCCACCCACATATCAAATTATCAAAGTAGTGAACGCGAATCAAACAAACATGATGAAAGTGACTAGATGAAATTCCCATGTGTCCTCGAGAACGCTTTGCTTATTATACGAGTTCGTTCCGGCTTGTCCTTTGCTATAAAAAAGATTGGGCCACCTTGCTGCACCTTTGTTACCGTTATTACTTGTTACTTGTTATGAATTGGCTTACTATCAAACTATCTGTTACCGATAATTTTAGTGCTTGCAGAGAATACCTTGCTGAAAATCGCTTGTCATTTCCTTCTGCTCCTCGTTGGGTTCGACCCTCTTACTTATCGAAAGGACTACGATTGATCCCCTATACTTGTGGGTCATCATCGTCCTTCTTTGGGACCTTGGCTAGGCGGGTGACGACGAGTAGTTAGCACTTGCGGTGAAACCTCTCGGTGGAGGTAGTGTCTTCGTGTAATTGCATGTAAGGCACTCGTGGACGGGGCTCTTTCCCCTCTCCTTTCTTTAATGCATGATATGCACGCTTGTGCGTATTCTAGAAAAAGTAGAGCTCGCACCGACAAGAAAAGGACATGCCCTTTTTCTTCTCAGATTGAGGCTGTAGAACCCAACTATTGCACGCAGCTACGGACCAGTGAGACCCTAGCAAAGCTTAGCAGACCAGCCCGCTAACACAAAACCATAAGTTTTAAACCAAGCAAACAGCAGAAACGTGTTCAAAGTTATTACAAACCAGCAAACGCATACATATATAGAAGGTTCTGAAGGAGCAGCAGAGACGTTTCAGGAGCAAAGCACAAGTTATGAAGAAGCATCGTCGCCGAAGAAGGTGAATTCCCAGTCCTTTTTCCTCCAAGCTCCAAGCTCAGCCACTAGTGATTCTGAGGACCCTAGGATGCCACCCCTTCAAAGCATGGAACACTTCACTTGCTACACGCTCTAGAAGCTTTACTCCCAACCTCAGCTCCCTTTGGTTTTCCTTTTTTTGTCTGCAAAATAGACCAAGATTCAATGGGGTGGCAAGACTTGTGTAGAATCACAAGAGGGTCAACCCCCCTTCTGCATTTGAAGCATATATCATTCCTACAAGTCCAAATAGACCATATAGGAGCGCAAAGATTCCCACACAAAGTTTCTTTTTGTTTTCTTTACCAAACTACAAAATCCAAGAAGAAAGCATGGATGATTATGCGTCACTCGTTGTGTGAGAAGAAAAGTGGGCATACCCTGAACAGGGAAATGCCCAGCTCGAAGCCATGGTCTCGATGGGCTCGATAATTGCTCCTCAAGACCACATCTTGGCCTAATTAGCAGCCGATATCCCACTACCCGAAATCAATCCTCAACTCTTTTCCTACCGACGCCAAATTTGTATATATTCTATTTACATTAGGATCGTTATCTTCTCTAAAATAAAAAAGAGAGGGTATTCCAGTGAAAATTTCCCTGTAACTTCTTCAAAACATAATCACTAGACCAGTAATTAGCACATACATCATGTTAATGAGAATTATTATCATCAATTTCAGAAATATCACCAACCGAATGAAGAGCGAGGTGAAACTGACAAAGATGGAATGCCAGTCAAATCAACCACACATTCAGTATTATCAGTACAATGTTGCTTCCTCAAAATTTATTCATATATCTCTGTTTTCGTCTATCACGAAAACAGGAGTATCGAATGAGCAATCACAATGGAGTAATGAGACATTTATCCCTAGCAGCATGAATTTGAGCAGGGGGGTTGATAATACATACCACACACCGCCGAAGATTCCTCATCGGAATCCTCTCCGGCCAGCACCCAGAAGGGGGTGCCGGCCGGAGTGACTCCTACTGCCCGCCCGACCCGCGAGCAAGCGCCCGAATCCTCGCAGAGCGTCGAGGGAAGCGAGGTGAGCGACGCGACATCTGAATCGGGCGCACGCCTCTCCCCCTCCTTGGTGCAGGCACGGCGATTTCTCCCATCTCCGGCATCTCGTGCTCCACCAGACCCGGTACAAGGATCACCATGACTGCCCCCAGCACAAACTCATGTGGATTTGGTGAGGACGACACACGGGATCTGAATGCCGCCCATCTCCTCCTCTGCCTCGGATCCACCGATTCCGATTCCATCATAGCCCAGTGAAGGATCTCGATAGGAGCAGCCCCATCTCCAAGCATCCTTGCCCGCTCCGCCCCCGTCGCCAAGATCGCGATTCCAATCGCCGCGTCGTGGAGCGTATCCATGTCGGGAAACCATCCGCAGATCTCTCTGAACCGGGCCATCTTCGCCGCATCCCCCGCCGCCACGCGCCATATCCACTCCTCCAGGGCCGCCGTGATGATCATCTCCGCTCCCCTTCCCGTCCTCCCTCGAGCGTCGTCTCTCCGCCCAAATGTGGTCGCGTGGACTAGAGAAGAGGGAAACTCCTCTCCGCGAGTAACATGTGATGTGTATGTATATATGTTTCTCGGAAGAATTACAAGGAGTAAATTAATTAATTAATTAATAAAAAGATGCAAACTAAAAATAGATGTAAAACCACGAGAAGGGCAAAACGCTATTTTGAGTCGGCAAAATTTCCATCAACATGAGACGTGGACCCCGTCCTCTAGTAGCCGTTTTTCTTTCTACTAGTAGGCGTCGCTCGCTCGTGACCCCGGCCGGCCCCTCGTCCCTGCCCTGTCGTGGTCCTGTCCACTCCCCTCCCCCCCCTCCACTCCGCCGAAGTCCAAGCCGTAACGTTCGGCCAGTGCCACGACCACGATGGTGGAGAATGAGGAGCGCACCAGCCAGCCAAGCCGCCCCGACCGGAGTGCGGAATAAATCCCATTCCCAGCGCAAACCAACCTCTACATCTCCATGGAATTTAGAACCTGTCCTACTCCTAGATAGCCAACCAAACCCCAAGGAATTTCGTGTCCAGAACCGCTCGCTCCTAATCTAATCTTGGGAGCTGCGATCCGGTCTGCTCTGCTCCGTCCGTAGGAGCAGCAAAATAGCAGCTCTAGCGTTGGTTTGGTCATCGTCTTCACAGCGAGTTCACATGGTCTGGTGGTCTCAGTCTGACTGCGCGTAGCAGCAGGCGTAAATCTTCTTTGCCACCGCGACCCCGGGTCGGCCCCGGCAAAAGTCCTCCTGCCGTTGCCTCTTCTCCGGCCGTTTCGGCTTTTCCCCGCTGCTGCGGCCAGAAAGCCAGGAAGCTCTCGAGCTCGCAATCAAATCTTCTTCCCCTTTCCGCCCAGCCTTTCCCCCTGCTCTCTCCGCAGGCAGTAGTAACTCCCCTCTGTTCTTGAAGAGCCTTCCTTAAAACCGGAGAGGAGTTACGCCATTGATTCCATCGGCGGCCGTTTCCACCCTCTCGCCTCCGGTGGGTCACAATCCTTTGCCTCGCCGTGCCCCGCCTGCCCATCCAGCGTTGAGCACCGAAGAAGAAAGATGACAGGGAGGGAGGTAGGCCGCGAGGAGGAGTAACTCTCCGTTCGGGAAACATGCCAGCGATTGCTCTTGCTCAGGTCCCGTCCCCATCCACCCACCCATGCATCGTCGTCTTCTTCCTCCCGATTTCTCTTTCGAGGTCCGGTGAAAAGCTGCTTCCTCTTGTCTCTTCCTCCACAGGGTAGCAAGTGGAACTTCTTGTGCCTTGGCTTTTATTCTTTCTCTAATTCTTGGCCCCTCTGATCTGATGGCTCCGGTTTAGGTCCCGGGTCCTCCTCACCTAATCTTGTTTCTACCCCCGGTTGGTACTGCCAGCAGCCCCGCCCGCTTGGCTTGCCGGTCCAAGCAATCGATCTACCTCCCTCCCTACATAGCCTCCACGCACACCTCCTCGCTCGCTCTCCAGAGTCACTTCAGACCAGTCCATCTCACTGTTCTTTCCCAGAGCCTTCTTCCTCCGTGTGCTGGTTGCTGGGAGCCGGAGGTTAGGAGGCAGTGCTTGCTTCAGGGGAGGGAGGCTTCGGATGCTGCGTTGCGATCGACCCCTGAGGTGAGCAATTCTCGTCGGAATTTCTGATGCATGTTACTACAGTTCTGCTACTCCTTGTGACCAAATAAATGGTCATCTGCATCTCCAGTAAAATTATTTTTTGCCTCTTCAGCTTTCATATAGTCTATGAAAACGAGCATGTGTTCTCTTTGTTCTTCTTCTTCATCATCATCTTTTTAGTTTCTGAAATTGGACAAGCTTTGGTTGCTGCTGCTGCAAAGGAAGTCAAGTCTTTGTGCTTGCGTGAGAAAAAGATAGCAGCGCCACCTTTCTAGTCTCTTTTGTGTTATTGCGCATGGGCTTCATCTTCATTCCTTCCTCCTTTAACTGCCGTGTCAAAAGGCAGGCGCTCCAAAGTGATGTTACTCTTTAAGCCGCCGGTGATGAATGCAATTAATTTCTTCCTTTTTTGGTTGGCCATTATTCCCTAGTGCTTGCTTTTCTACAGGCTGCTACTTTAGTTTTTATGCCTAACTGAACATTAGTATCTTTTAATCCAGTCGACTCCACTTGATGAGATAGTTGCAGAGGATAAGAACTTGCTCTGATCATACTGTTCTTGCTTGTACATCAAACTCTGCTTCAAGTGCTGCATTTACTTTCCTACAGTCTCATACCCAATGCTTCAGTGATAGTGCATCCTAAGCAATGGACTCCACTTGGTTGTCTGTACAGTTAGTACTAGCATGTTCTCTTGCTTCTACAGAGAAGGAAGGAAAGACTTCAGAATTTGGATAGTACCGTTTTCATGGATAGAGTGTACGCGACGATCTTACGGAGAGAAAGCATTAATTTTTTGCCCAATTGGTGCCGCTGAGATGGTACTTGTGGGCAATTTATGATCTTGTGCTATGGCTCAGTCATTTCCATTGGGAAGATGAGAGGGTCTCTGGGTTGGTTCATCATAATGATTTCTGGGCAGTTTGTGTGTAAGCACTACAGGTACAGGTTTCTTCAGTAGCCTTATGTTGGGCATAGGATGTTTCATGAAAAATGGCCAACACATGGTCTTCTCTCTTATTCTTTTTTTGTGATAACTCACATGGACCTCTCCTGGCAACTGCTGCCCATTCATATTGTTCTATGGCTTTGATTGATTGGTTAATTATAAAATCTTATGAATGTTTGCTCCATGATCTACGCGCAAAATATTTTTAGATTCTCGGTACAGTTGTTTATGGGGGGTTTATTTGCTTACTATTTAGGGAAAGTCATTGCTCCGTTTTCACTACTTTCTAATTCGCCGCCGATACACGCAAACTGCTTGGCTGTCATCTTTTCAATATTCTATGATCCGGCAATGATATACGGAAACTGAGACTGCTTGACTGTCATTCTTTTCAATACTTTATGATCCAGCAATGATGTACGGAAACTGAAATCTTTTCCATACTTTCGGATAACTGAAACTGGTTGACTGTCATCTTTTTAATGTTTTCGGACCTGGCACCGATATACGGAAACTGTTTGGCTGTCATCATAGACAACATAAGCAGGATTTTGGTAGTTATTAAATTTCCAATCTACCAGATTTGGGTTTTCTGTCAACTTTAACATGCCAGTGATGTTACTTCTGTGCAGGTAATCAAGATCAGATTTTCCAGCATTCACTAGATTTTTGGTTCTTCGGCGAAGATGGAGCTCGTCTATTTGGAAAGGAGAAACGGATTACGCGGCGACAGCGCCGCTCCAGAGTTCAGTGGAAGGTCAGAAGATGACCATCATCAACACATGCCAGCTGTTGCACCCGAGGTTCAGTCTGATCTGGCTCTGGTAAACTACAGGCAGACATTTCCATTAGATGAGGGGAAAAACAGGAGCTGCCAGTCATGCCACAGGTCACCATGCTCTTGCGGTGGCGACGCGGCTCGCCCGGACTTGTGCCCGACGCTTCCTGCCAAGATGATGATCTTGGAGTTCCTAATAAGAAGCCTGAGGCACCCAACAAGAACCCACAACGTGAGTGATCTCGATGATTTGATCAGCGGCGGAGCCAGCACCGGGGATGTCACTCTGGGTCCTTCGGACAAGATGATGCTGGACTCCTTACATGCACTGGTGAACGCCAAGACAAGACCGCCGAAGAGCCCCTCGTTCTTCCTTCCGGGGGCCAAGATGAGGAAAACCCGGTCAAGATCCCACACCATAACACAGTCAGAGATACTGAAGCTGATATCCCCGGAGACATGGGAGATGGCCTCCCCCGGGGCATCGTCTCCATTGAAGAGAAGCACGGCGGAGCTCGCCGCGCATGAGGAAGCGGCGCCTTCTTGCTCAGGCACGGCATGTCTGAGGTCAAATCAGCCTGGTCTGTCCTCATACCCACCACCATCATCATCTCTTAGTGCAGGCCTTCTACAGTGTGTTTGGAAAGATGGACTCCCTCATTTTGAACTGTCACTGGACAATCCTATGGCGATGTACACTGCAAGCCCTGTCAAGCCACATGGCAACGACAAAGCCGCCGCCGACTACGTCTACCTGTTCCATTCGGACGAGCAAGGGAAGAAGGACTGGATGGGGAACTACTCGAGCAGCGTGTCGAAACTCGTCGGCAAGATGAAGGTGTCAAGCTCTCTGGTTCTGGGCTCAGACGGGTCAAGCTGTGTGGAGACTGAGTTTGTCATGTATGGCTCCCCTGATGACTACCTGAGGCAGATGCAGAGCACCTACAGCGTTGCAAAAGGCAAGGGGCTGGTGAAGAGGGTGGCAGAGATCATGAGGTCGCCCAATGCTTCCTCCAGTCCGAAACATGCTGCATGGGGAAGGTTTGGCAGACCTTCTTCCCCGCTGCGGTTCGACGACGATGTGCGCGAAACGCTCGACGGCGAGGTCGGTGCTGGAAAGGCGGCAGGATTGGTGAGCCTCGCCGCCGATGATCTGCCGACCAACCAGGAGATGGCGGCTATCGTGGTGAGGGAACAGAGGGAAGAGCCTGCTGTTGTCGGCGGCTGGGGCCTCAAGTTCCTTGAGAAGGCCGGAGGAGCCGCTCATTCAGAGGAGAGTAAGAAGGCAAGGTGGTGCATAAGCACCATTGTCCCAAGAGGCTACCACGGCGGCGTGGCATCCGAGAAGGGCGGCCCGTCGGGGCTCGTGGAGCGATGGCGGAACGGCGGCCGCTGCGAGTGCGGCGGGTGGGACCTCGGCTGCCCCATCAGAGTGCTGACCAACGACGGCGGCGGGTCGTCGTCGCCTCAGGACGCCAAATCAGTGGAGCTGTCACCAACCGTAAGCACAATTCAAACAGGATTCTGCATTTCAGAAGAAATGGCATATCGTCTTGTTCATGTCTGTTTCTATCTAATTTCAGGGGACGAGGAGCGGCGGCGACGCGGTGAGGCTTGTGAGCGTCGCGGAGGGCCTCTACATCCTCTACTTTGACGCCGGCGTGGTCTCGCCGCTGCAGTGCTTCGCCGCCGGCATATCGGTGGTCCACAGCCAGGCGCCCCAGCTCCACCCAAAACTGTGAACCGTCTGTAGTTGGGTTGAAGAAACTGACCTTCTTGTAAGATTGTTTACTTTTTCTTGAGAGAGATGACAGGCAAAGTGTCCTAGAGCTCGAGCTGTTAATTCATCAGCTTTTCTGGATGAAGGCTGAAACTGTAGTAGGAATCACAGCTCATGGAAAAAATGGTGCCGATATAAAGTGCACATGTTTATTTACAGTTTGTCTAACTTTTTTTTAACTGACAGCAGATGGTCTAACTTGATTGACGAGGCAGATAATTCAATGGGCCATCGTGCTGATTTCGGCTGTAGTTTTCACCCCGATGGCCATTCACATTAGCTACTCAAGCTGCTGTTGATTTATCAGTTTATATCTATCTGGGACACTGCAGCTGGCAGGAACAACAGCTCATGTAAAGCTCATGTAAAACAGCTACTCAAAACTAAAAATATATATTCCTGATGCAGATACCACGAGCCTGTTCGGCAATCCACCAGCTCCGCAAAATACAAGGATCTGCGGAGTACCTGTTTGCCCGCTCCATGATTTTCAACTGCTGCTCCGGGAGCGGAGTCGTGGAGCGGAGGGGGACTCCGAACACGCCCTACATATGGCGACTTCTCTGATACTACATATAACAACATCATAGCACAACAGTTTCACCCCCAACAAAACAAAATTATAGTGGCTGCAAAACTTAGCTGTAGAAAGAAACACGGTTTACAGATACTCATCACATGTACCAAAAACAATTTGCAAATTGGTTCCAGACCAAGTAACCGCTATCTCGCTCGAAAGGAGCTCCTTAATTGTTGTACATGAGAAAGAAAAATCATCTGAGGAGAAAATACGGATCAAAACTTTCTGAGGCGGAGCCTCCCACCTGGTCCTCCGGCTTATGCGACCGCTTCACCAGCAAATAAAGGTTAGAGATCAAAGGGTTCTTCAGGAATGGCGTGATGAACCCCTCCAGGTCTGAAAATTCTTGCAGATACGATTTGTGCCTGTCCTCCAGTTCCACTTGTTCCGATAGCCTTGATTCAGTGAGCGCGTACAGGCCGAGCAGATTTGCGTATACTGACGCAAACACATCCTTGTGGTTGCCGATGCCGCCAATCCAATCGGTTTTCCCCTCTTTTTCAAGATAGCCACTTGTCAGTGATGTTAGCTGGTGCAAGAAGCGCTCCCTCCAGTTCTGCAACAACACTTCGCTTCTCCCTCCTGTTGCCAGCTGATACCCAGACCGCACGAGCTTCTGAATGTTTGAGCAGCTGATTTGACATATCAGCAGCTTCTCCTCATGGTGGTTATCGATTTCTTTATCGAATATCTGACGGACCAAGTCACCATCTGAGTCCAACGTGTTGGCAGTGTCCAAAACCATCCTTAGCAAGTACTCAACGTATTTCAGCCAGTGGCCAAACAAGTAGGTTATGAATTCGAAGCTCAACGCAATCACTCTGTCCACTTGCAGTGGCGTGGAATCATCACATAGCTTATTGCCTGACCCATTTCCAATTATCTTCTGGACATCGTTGGCAAGTTTTTGCCGGAGATGGACATCCTCATCCTCCAGCAACTGGATGCATATGAACCATAAGTCAAGTATCTTGCATGCATAGAGACTGGCAAATTCACCCGTGCTAGCTTTCAAGCATTTCTCCTCGAGATGGCATTCGTTGTCTTGTTCCGAAGGAATGAATGCGTTGGACACAAATGCTTTGACAAAATTTGCCTCTTCAAGAAGACCTGAAGCGATAATTGCTTCAGCGGCAGCCCTACGAGAATTCACAGTTTCAGATGGTGCACTTTGCTTCTTAACAAGACTGACAAAAAGGTCTGTGCTGATAATGGCTGCAGACAATCTATTCCCTTTGTGGATACTCCCAGAGGAAGTAGAGAGCTCACTTGTTTTAAGACCTTCCGGTAACACGCCATCCCTCATCAATTTAGCAAACTGCTTCATGCACATACCCATGCAACATAGAATTATTTCTCTGGTTTTCGCATGTGACACAGTGCTGTTCAAATAAACTAATCTGTCCCAGATGGATAAAAATGTATTGCAATCTTCTCCATTGTTGAACTGGCATTCCACGTTCCATGAAAATATGATCCTTAGACTATAATAAAGGCATTTGGGATGTTCCTCCAGAGATAACCGTTCCATGATCACAGAGTGCAGACTAGCCCTAGCCCATTGATGCAAAATGTTCTTACTATCACCAGACCTGATTGATTTCACAAGCTGCAGAATTCTCTTCAGCACTGTGATTCTAACATCATATATAGGATCGGCAAGGCAAGACATTATCTCCTTGTGCAGCTCAGTGAGGGAAACCGCACAAGGCATCTCTGACATGCTTGAAGTCGACTGATCAAGTATTTGCAATCGAACATCTTCCTCGGCAATTTCATCATGTCCCTTGGGAATGCCAACACAGCTGAAATATGATGCAACTGCTTGCTGCTGAAATTCAATCTGGGTAGGATCATGGAAAGGATGGTGGGTTGATGTTACATTGTTCAGACTCTGGGAACTCAACTGTAACAGCAGTGTCCGGATAACGTCAGTATGCTTGCTTTTCCCTGTCCTTGCAACATCAAGCATCTGATCCAGAACCCGTAAGTACGATGTACTTACAACAGGACATGCACATAATTTACGGCAGCCAAGCCAAGAGCACTTTGAGAGAACCTTGATTAGTTGGCCAAGAATCTGATCCTTGTTGTTACTGTCTGTCAAACCTCTGAAGTTGTTATCAAGAAGGGAAAACAGCTGCAGAAGAAGGCCATGGATTGAATTGAATGAAGAAGACTGAGAATTATGAGTTGACACTTTACGACCTCCACAAGGTAAATCATCCAGTATATCACCAACAACATGCTGCAGTCTCTCGTTAGATACCAGACCAATTAAAGCCCTTGATGCAAGGACACGAACCCGGTAGTTACTCTGGGTAGCACATTTCTGGATAAAAGGTAAAAGCAAAAATGGATCTAAAGGATCATCAGTTGCACAGCTAATGGGTGACGGCTTAAGCCTTGATAAAAGAATAAGAATAGGGCACAGGCTGGGGTGTATGGCTCTTGCGATATGTGACTCTAAATTGCGGGAAACCCCATCAGCTAATAGTTCTGTTGCAACTTTCAGTTCACTAGAAAGGAAAGGATGAAGTGCCGGGTACCTATACATAATAAAGCAAGGCACAACTCAGTCAATACAACAGTCGATCCCACCAACTGAATATTAGTTTGGGAAAATATTGGATATAATATTTCACCATAAACAAACACAAGAACAAAAGGTTTACACAAGAATGACAATCCTACTTCAGGACTACAATAAATAAACTATTATTTTCGGAAGTAATTCCACTCTTTTATCATATCAACAACACTGAGGTGCTGAACCAAAAAAAACATGAACAAAAAAATGATTATTAATTTTATACTTGCACTAAACTAATTGCTATTTTCCTAATGATATTAATGTGCAAGAACAGCATGCTAATATAAGATCACAAGACCAATGTTACCAGACTGCAAACTACTTCCTCCGTCCCATAACGTAAGAGCGTTTTTGACACTACAATATAAGACCACATGACCAGACTACAAACTATATATACTAAATGAACTTGCCTGTGGAAGAATTCAAGGCCAGATATTGACCGGCGTGCGGATTCGCGTTTCTGCACATTTAAAAACCCAACCATGCGGCGAACCAGTGCAGTATATGCAAGACAAGCTGCATTACGCACTTCCCAGTAAGGAGATGAAAATGCATGTATTGCAACTATCGTTGCCTCAGCACAGAAACCAGAAGTGTCAGCTGCTAAATTTGCATCATTAAAGGCAGCTCTAAGCACATTGAATGCATGCACTGTAGGAACAACACCCTCATCTCGGCTTTTTGACAAATTTCCATTAGAATGAACACTTGTGGTGATTCCTGATTGTGACTCGCAGGAATCTACAATGCAGTCTTTCATTGCTTCAGATTTCTGGTTGTGATCTTTCTGAAAATTAGATAAAGACGTTTTAGCAAATTCTATCAGCCATTGTAACGCCCTTGGAAGTAGCTTCTTTGGAGTTCCTTCTGGCTCTGCCAGGAACAGTGCCATAAAAGAAGCAGGGATTCCTGCGCTCCTTCTTAGCAAATCATCCACAGTTTGCCCTTTAGCAACTGCCCTATCCATCAGTAACACCATCCACGATTCCGTCATTTTGCAGAGCCTGTGAATGATGAAAGAAATTAAAGATCCTCAGGAACTAGGATATAAACCATTAAAAGTTTTTACTGGACATGCTACATAACCGTCGACATGAATCTGGCTTAACTGAAAGTAGAGTTTCAACTCCACATACACATAAATCCAGAATCAGGTTTCAACAAAAATCACAACATACTACTTATGATGTCGAGACCATAATGGCGAAGAATGATGATGAAAAACATCTATTAACAAGGAAAACTTGCACAGTTTTGAATTTCACCCGTCAGAATATCACAAATTTGCAGTATATATGCATCACCGCATTACTCAATATATTCATGTTGAATATCATTGTACTTCCACAAGGATAAAATGTTTTTTAGAGGGAGGCTGGATTTTATTACACCTCCGCAAGGATGAAAATGATTAAAAAGTTGGAGGATGGTGTTGTGTGATATGATAACTCACAAATTCAAGGAATGAAGTGTTACCTGTTGCTGAATTTTTCAGACATACATTTCAAATGTAAACAAGAATTGCAGCACCAAGTTATCATGAACAATATTTCCCTTGGTTTCCAAAAGAGATCCTAAATGGGCAATGGAACATACCTTGAATCATTTGAGCAAAGAAGACGGTTGCAGAGGGCAGTAAGTCCAGCCCTTGTCTTATCAATTGCACCATTGTGCTTCATTTTAAGAAGAACTTGCAAAAAATGATCACCCATCATCTCTAACTGTTCCACATCTAGAACCTCCCCAGACATGTTTGTCTCCTCGGTATTGCCAGACAAACCATTCTGAGATGAATTTGAGTGAGAACAGACAGGCAATGGAATTTTCCTGACGATGGTTCCAAATAGAAGGCTAACCTGAAATATAAATGGAAAGCTTACACCATAGAAAAATCATTAAAAAACAATATACGGATAACTGCATTGGAACAATAATATTATTAATGGATCTGGGATGCAACATATGCACTTCCCAGAAACAAGAACCATTTCTCAACCTAACAAATTTATCAAAATTATGCTCTCAAACAGGACGAGAAGTGTTACATAAATAAGTTAACAAACATGTATTTCAGAAGAAAAAAAATACTGACAAGGAAGTTGGTCCATGCCATATGATCAATATGTTTTAGGCAATTGCTTATAAGCTCGAAACTAAAGAAGCTAGTGAAAAGCAACTTCGAAACTTAGGTGAGTAAAGTAATAAGGAACTAATCCATTACCTCCTTCATAGCAAGCCAGCAACCAACCATGATAACATGTTCGGCCGGTTTGCCATTATTCCCTGATTTGTCATTCTTCTCTGTTGTTGCTAAAGCAGTATCAGGTTGATCCTCATCAATTATATCCAAGAGAAAGGTGCCATCATCAACCATGTCATCCATATCATATGGCATATACCATGCATCAGAAGAAACTACCCACAAGGCTAGTGATGTTATACGCATTATGAGTTGAAGAAGCTTTCCAACCAAACACCTCATCTCGGAAAGACACGATTGGATTTCTGCAGAGTTCCAATGCAGCTCATCAAATGTGTAGCGCAAGGTAAGAAGAACTCCATGAACAAAGCTTCTCTTACATGCTTCACAAAGATCCCTCTCACCCTCTTCTACAACAGTACACAGCCACTGAATGAGTGATGAAATGTACTGTGCAACTGGGTTTTGACTGGTAATTACTTCTGTATCTCCATCTGTAGATTTCGTGTAACACTGAAGGCAATCATCTTCTTCAGAGAAAACAATAACACATCCAAGCTCCAAAACATACTTCCGAAATATAAGTCGGAAGGTTAATGCGCCAGCGTCACTTTCCCGAACCCGCGGGCTTAGCACGAGTTCTTTTGCCCATCTGATAACATCATTTATGGATGCACTCTGGGAAATTCCAGGAAGAGGTGTTGGAAACTGCAACAGAATGCGGAAAGAATTTTCCCTCAGCCTGTCCCAGCTATCAATTATAGACCCTACAAATGAAATTGTTGAATCTGGCAATGTTATGCTGTCATTATAAGGATGAAGATCAGTCTTCCCTTCAGAGCGACGAATAGGCCATACATCTAGCTGTATAAGAATAAGCTCCATTGCAATTGTTTTCCTTTCATAAGGGGCAGAAGGGTAACAAGAATTAAATAGGAAGGAGCCCAACCACTTCATGAACTGGAAGAGATCTTCCGCCCTCTGCACAGTAGTGTCCATAACAGTGTTAATAGGATTAGCTTCTTCTACAATAGAGTTTGGAGATGGCAGCCATGATCCCTGCTTTAGCTGTCTGTCCAGTGCTGTGCGCACCCTAGCAAAAAACTTTCTAAATAAACCTGCCCATTTCATTTGAAATGCTGTTGAGCTACAACGCATATTCAATGGGACTGCTAGTTTAAGCAAGCTCAGTTCCAAGGAGGATGGAAGACTTGATGTCTTGGGATTTAGGAAGAGAGATTCAGCAGCATCTATACGCAGAGTTTCGTCACTGTGTGTCAGTGCCAAAACAAACCAATTAGCAGGTACTCTAACAGTAATCCCTTTAACAGATATGATTACATCACCCTTATTATCCTCCTGCCCAAACAATTCATCAGAATCCATATGAATGTCCCCTTCCACGAGTGCGAGATTTCGAGAGACCTTTAGCAGTGAAACCAGTGCAGCTATACATTGGTCACTTTTCAAAGGCACATCCAGTTTATTTGCATTTGCACTTGGGCCAACAGAGATGAATCCAAGCATTGCAAATATACTGTCTGTGTCAACTTCGATGACAGTGGGTAGCGCATAAGTATTTAAATTGGATCGTAGCTTTGAATTCCCAGATACTAATCCCCGCATCAAAGGAGGCAAGCACAACCCTCTAAAGGCATCATATCCTTGCTCAACACCATCCTCATTCCAGCATTCATCCCTTAAATTCTCAAGGAAGCATTTTAAAAACGATGTTGCAGCACAACAAACATCATCATCTATGTAAGCATAGGCTGTTTCTAAAAGGAGGTTTGGTTTCAAGCTTAGAAGAGATTTGGCACCCAGTCGCCTCGTCAAAGAAGCTAAAGGGATATACCTCCCTTTGCATCGCGGACCTAGGCGAAGTAAATCATTTGCAATGTCGCACAGAACCAATTTGACGCTTTGGTCTTCTGATGGAAGACACGATTCAATATCCAATAGGAGATCAAAGATGAGGTGCACTTGTTTTACAGTCTGACTCAAAGGATCTGCCAGGTTGCTCCATATGATTTTTAATACACGGTTGACAACATCCCTAGAGAAAGGCTTATAGTCACCAGAGAAGTCAGTGAAATCAGCCAAAACAGATGTCTTAATCTGCTGAAGACATATTTGAGTCACTGTCAGAGCATGGAAATTGAAATGCCTATCAATGGGGTTCTCACAGTGCATGCAAAGCTCAGGTAAAATCCCATCATACAACACAGTCCATAAAGATCCATTTGAATGAAGCTGGCGCACGTTGAGTGCTTTCCTTGGAATAGCCGTCAAAATTCCTCTGAGCAAACATAGTCTACTCAAAACCGAGAGATCTCTGATTTCTTCACTCAGATTAAAATCAGAAAGTGCATCATGCGCAGCTAGATCCTTTATATATTCATGGTCAGGAAAGATACCGAAGAGCCCTTGAGAAATAAACCAGGAAATCTCCTCGGGACTCATGAAAACCTGAATTGCAGCACAGAAGCTGACTCCAGAGGCCACCAGACAATCCCTCGAAAAGGCAGATGACTTTAGAACTGTCAGTATCGTCCTAACAGCACTCTCAAAGACAGCTGATGCCTTATCGAGTCCAGTAAACTTAGAAGGGTAACGCTGCAGCAAGTAGTACATGCAAGACATAGCCTCTTGGCACTGCTCCATCACAACTGGAGATGGCCGGGACCCATCATCTATGTCCCTAATCACTCCGTCAAGCCCGGCAACCACATCCCATGCCATGATCTCTACACCCTTCTCAACTGCCTCATTCAGAAAACCCAACTTGGGGTAGCCAATCAGTGACAACGCTGCTCGAGATACCAAAAATCTCTTCTTTGCCTTGACACCAGAGCCACCATACTCTTCACATAGCAAAGTAAAGCAGGCGCTAATGACTGTGGAGAACTTGTTGCACTTGGCAAGCACAGATATTAGCACGCGATGGAGAGGAAGCGAGTTCTCAAAGAAGAGGATCTCCAAATAAAGCTTGGCGGCAGCAAGCACGGCATCATCAGATATCGCTGGAGCAGAAAGAAACTGCACAAACGCCGAGGCGAAGTCCTTGACCACAACGATTTGTGCGTAGGTGGATGGCAGGGATATCAAATTGTTCAACTGGGCGAAGAAATTGGACGCAGAGACCTGGGCCGGCACAAGGGGTAGTGTTTCCAGGTAGTGCTTGGGGAAGACAACCGATGTGTAGGTGTAGCGATGCCGGTGCTGCAGTGACCGCCAATTGGACGACATTATGCACCGATACCAATTCAACCTGACAGACAGCGAGATAAATAAATAAATTCATCAGTTCCAGCACAATATTCTGGTCAACAGCAAGAATGAATCATAATTGGGATGTGATTCGGATGAGTAAAATAGGGGGGTTGGGGGTTCAGGATATTAAGCGAAGAACTAACCAAACCACGCGCTGTTCCCCGCGTCCGCGTGATGCCGCCTCTTGCTGCTGTCTTCACCGGCCCGTTCTGCTCCTGGCCTCTGCTCTCTGCATAACCCGCAAGTCTGGTCTGCACCAAATTCGACGATGCACGTTAACTGCGAGCAAGCATCAACAAGCAAACTAGCAATTTGAATCCCTCTACCAGGGCCGGCAGCAAGCCAGCATCAACAAGCAGTGGCGGTTTGATTACACTAGTAGTAGTAGGTCTTCAACAGGTTTGGTCAGTGTACTGCGCAAACCCATGTGGAAAAGCCATCAGCTAATGACTGAAAGCAGACAAGCAGACCTAGGCAGCGGCGGCGGCAGGAGGCACAGAAGAACTCCACGGCGGCCAGCAGGGGCACCGCGCCGCGGCGAGCTCCTAAACCTAGGTCGCCGCCGGGGATAAGGGGTGAGCGCGAGAGCAGAAAACTCACCGCCGAGTGGTTGCTGCTGCTGCCGTCCGTCACCGGGAGGTAGCCGCCGGCGTCGAAGGCCACCGGAGCGTCGCCGTCGACTGCCACCGGAGCGCCGCCGCAGCTCGCCGCCACGGGGAAGAGGAGGTGAAGCGAAGGGGAGGGGAGGAGGGGTTTAGGGTTTCCTCTTTTTTTTTTTATTCCAAACTCTTCCCCTCTAAACCTTGTTTTTGCTCCGAGGCCACTCTGACCAGAGCACCCTTTTCTTTCTTTATAAGCCATACGGCGCACTTTATTCTTCATTTTTCTTTGGATGCACATTTTCTATCAAGCCCACCACTGCATTTTTTCACATAGTCTTCCATCAAAATTTAGTCATCTTATAAGTAATTTGCTTACCACTCCCTCTGTAAAGAAATATAAGATTGTTTAGATCACTAAGGGAGTACTTTTTAGGTATTACTATATATATTAAACACCGCTACCGCAAATACTTGCAGTGATTGGAGCACGGTCTGATTAAAATTTCTTTCCCTCCTACTGATAATTTTATTTCTCTCAATATTTTCAGGCAATTGACAACACTTTTCAGAAGATGAACAAAATTGTCGCTTCTATCTACACCCATCATAGCATGGAGACCAATGTATTTAACAGACATAGCCTCTGTCATGATATTTAATTCAAAGCAAACATGCGCCTTCAAATCAACATCAACATTGGGGCTAAAATAAATTGTTGCATTTCCCTTTATTCACCAGCCGTCTGGAGCTAGTACGGTATTGATCAAGAACTTGTCTTAACGAGATTGCATTAACAACATTTATCTTCATAAGGACTAGGGAATTATCAGCGAAAAATAAATGTGTAGCACATAACTCATCATCATCATCATCATAACAACTCATCATCATCATCATAGTCATAACCAACACTAGCTAATTGTTCTTAGCACATGATGAGTACGTACTACCTAAGACCTGCTACTCTCTCGAAGGTAAAATAGTATAAAACAGGTAAACCCCTGAATCTCCATTATGGAGAATACAAATCAACCTGTCTCCCATTTGTGGGTTGCGCTTCATGTTGCCCCCAAGTAGTTCCCTGCGATCATTCAGAACTTTTCTCCAGTCTTTGATTGTGAGGACTTCATCTCTTGGAGAAATCGTGTATGCACTGTGTTGGCACGTAGGCCAACTTGGCCGTAAGCTAATAATGTTCATGACACCTTGTTAGGGCATATTTCTCCCTTAGTGGTTTTGGTGATTGATGACAATACTTTTGCGGACTAATCGTGTGCATTGAGCATTTCAGATATTCCATCACTTGGCACAAGACGATTGATGCCCCTCGGAGCTTTTATAAAGACGGTGTTTTTCTTGCGTTTCTTTTTCGGTGGTATTGAGTCGTAAGAAAACCGTACTATTAAGAGGGGGTCCGCTTTGGAAAGGTATGGGTGGAATCAACACGTACACAACCCCATATGCACCCACATTCCCTTCCGGCAACTTGGAGATATTGTCTGGGCAGTTTTCCTGTCACCCAAGCGGTAGTACCGCTCGGTACCACGGTAGTACCGTTGTGGTCTACCGCAGCTAGTACCGCTTGGGGGATTTTCTTCTGGTATCCTGTTTCTTCTTGCGGTAGTAGAGTGGTAGTAGTGCGGTAGTAGTGCGGTAGTACCGCAATGCGGTACTTCCGCTTTCTAGTACCGCTTCAGTACCGCTTGCTGAAATTCTTCTGGTATCCTGGTTTCTTCTCGCGGTAGTAGAGCGGTAGTTGAGCGGTAGTACCGCTCTGCGGTGCGGCTGCTCCAGTACCGCTCTACTCCCTGGTCTCTGCTGTTCTGCGGCCCATAGCGGTAGTACCGCTTTGTGGGCACGGTAGTACCGCTCAGTGCGGTACTACCGCTCAGTATTTGGGACTACCGCTCAAGCGGTAGTACCGCTCTCCGGAGCGGTAGTACCGCTTGTGTGTGCGGGCTGAGCACAGGTAACGGTTGGATTCTATCCCCACTATATAAAGTGGGTCTTCTTCTCCAACCAGTCTTACCTCTTATCCTCTATCTCCATTGTTGCCCCCAAGCTCCATTTTTGCCCTATCTCTCTCCCTAGCCAACAAAACTTGTTGATGTTCTAGGGTTTGGAGGAGAGGGCCTCGATCTACACTTCCACCAAGAGATATTTGATTTCCCCTCACTAATCCCTTGCGGATCTTGTTACTCTTGGGTGTTTGAGCATCCTAGACGGAAGAGGTCACCTCGGAGCCACATTCCATTGTGGTGAAGCTCCGTGGTGGTGTTGGAAGCCTCCAATTAAGTTGTGGAGATTGCCCCAACCTTGTTTGTAAAGGTTCGGTCGCCGCCTTCAAGGGCACCACTAGTGGAATCACGGCACCTCGCATTGTGTGAGGGCGTGAGGAGAATACGGTGGCCTTAGTGGCTTCTTGGGGAGCATTGTGCCTCCACACCGCTCCAACGGAGACGTACTTCCTCTCAAAGGGAAGGAACTTTGGTAACACATCCTCATCTTCACCGGCTCCACTTGTGGTCATTTCTTACCTTTACATTTTACTTGCTTTACTTGTATTGTATCCTTTACTTGCTTGTGTTGTGATTGTTAGCATCATATAGGTTGCTCACCTAGTTGCACATCTAGACAACCTATTTTGTTGCTAACCCTAATTTGTTAAGAAAAGCTAAAGATTGGTAGTTGCCTATTCACCCCCCCCCCTCTAGTCAACCATATCGATCCTTTCAATTGGTATCAAAGCCTCGTCTCTTTATTAAGGGTTTCACCACCCGAAGAGTATGGTTGACGACGGGGAACGGGTTGAGGAAGTGCCCGAGGCCGTGGAGATGAACACGGTCACCCGAGACGTCTTAAACGAAGCTATGGCTTCACTTAAGACGTCTATGACGGCCGAGGTCAAGTCCATGCTTAAAGAACTCCTTGAGGGGTTGAAGTCCACTCCCGATTCATTGCTTGCGGTTAATCCCACCGCATCGGCATCGGAGGCCAATTCCGGCAAGGAAGCGGCTAAAGACTCTCAAACATCTTCCCCTCATGGTAAGAATGGGACGGGAACGCACGCATCGGTTCCCCCTCCCCCGGTCTATGGAGGACCGGTCCCCTCACCTCATATAAACAATCATGGTCCTCCTCCTAAGCTTGATTTGACTAACTTCGCTAATTGGGTGTTTCGTATTAAGTCTCATTTGAATTATAGCTCAACTCAACTTTGGAGAATCATTGAACAAGGCTATTATCCGCATGACCCAAGCAATTTGTCCCCAAGAGAAGAAGTGGACAACCAACTCAACGCATCCGCCTTGTTCATTCTTCAAGCCGCCATGCCTCCCGAAGAGCTTCGTCATTTGCGCCCATTCACTCTTGCCAAAGATGCATGGGAGCATATCAACTCGTTGTACAAGGGAAGCTCGAGCATTCAACGCTCCAACTTTGAGGTTATTCTTGATGAGGCCGATGAGTTTGTTATGAATGAAGATGAAGATCCTCGTGAGCTTTACCGGAGATTGACTACTCTTGCGGTCTCACTCCGAGATCACGGGAGCAAGGACACGGATGACAATTGGATCAAGCGCAAATTCCTCAAGGCCATTATGCCTTACAACAAGAGCATGTCCTCCGTGATTCGTCAAAGACCGGACTTCCACACCTTGTCCTCCAGTGATGTGTTGGATGAGTTTATTGCTATGAACATTTTGAACAAGACCGCCGACAACGCACTTGCTCGTGTTCAACGCTCGAAGAAGCCCAACCTTGCTTTGAAGGCCAAGGTAGTTCATGAAGAGGAAGAAGAAGAAGAATATGAGGACGAAGATTGCCCCGAAGACACCAAATATGATTTCCACTTGCACATGGCTCTTGCGTCAAGGCAATTTTGGGGCAACAAGAGAAACTCAAGGCCCAACTCCTCCAAGAACAACTCAAAGGGCAAGCAACGGGTAAGGACGTGCTACAATTGTGGCAATGTGAGTCACTTTGTGGTGGATTGTCCGTATGAGAAGAGGGAGGACAATGGTGGCAAGCTCATCCGCAAAGAAAAGGCCAAGTCCTTCCCCAACAAGAACAACAACTACATGAAGAAGGTGCCTCAAAAGAGTTTGGTGGTGAAAGAAGAGTACGACTCCGATGATGATGAAGTTGCTAGTGGTGAAGGGGTTGCTACGGCCTCCGTCGCCATCGCCACCTCTCCATCACCAAAGGTGTCCCTCTTCGACTCCCCAACGAGAACTCCATCACCACCCACAAGTGCCTCATGGCCAAGGCCACCAACAAGGTAACCTCCAACATCAAAACCAGCATTTCTTCCACTCCTTCTTTGATGAATTGTGTGGAAGAAAGTGAGGAGGCAAAGGTGGAGGAAAATGAATTTGACAAGTTCATGGCCAAGCTCAAAGGTGAGACCAAGAAGCACTTTGTGGCTCTCTTGGAACAATTAGGTGAGGCCAATGAAATCATCGAATCTCATGAAGAGACCATCTCTAAGTTGGAAGGGCATAGTAGAGATTATGCCGATGAGATTGCCGATCTTTCTATTGCTCTTGAGGAAGAGTAAGGTCATAGAGTGGCTCTTGAGGAGACACACAATCTAGATCTTGCTAAATTAAAGAAAGATCGTGATCATGCTATTGTTCTTGCTAAAGTGCTTAAAACTGAGAAGGATGAACTTGGGGTTGGCCATGCTAGACTCGAAGAGGAGTTTGATTTACTTGACAAGGCTCACAAGGCCTTGAAAAGTGCTCATGCTACACTCAAGGAGTCTCATGATCAACTCCAAGTGAAGCTAACTAAAGAAATTGCTACTTGTCCTCCTTTTGTTTTAATTGATAATGCTCGTGCAACTAACCCTTGTTGTGAGCATGCACATCTTGTTGAGGAGAATGCCAAGTTGAAAGAGCAAATTGAGAAAGGCCTTGTCGCGTGCATACAAGGTGAGAAAAATCTCAACGAACTTTTGAGCAATCAAAAGGAAGTTGTGGCAAAGGAGGGACTTGGATTTGCACCCAAGTCGAAGAAGAAGAAGAAGTCAAACAAGAAGAGCAAGACCAAGCTAGCTCTCCCTCTCAAAGATACATTTATGAAAGAGGGAGAGGGTGCTCCTAAGAAGAAGAAGAACGAGGCGGTGGGTGGTAATGTCAATAGGGGCAAGACCACTCATCCCAACAAAGCCGGCGATTTTAACCCTTCTTATGTTTTATGCCGTGCTAGTGATGGGCATGTTTATGCCAAATTTGTTGGTTCTTCTTATGAGTACATTGAATGGTCCATTTGGGTTCCTAAGACCCTTGTTACTAACATGAAAGGACCCATTCAAGAATGGGTACCTAAAACCAAGCATTGATCTTATGTAGGAGTTTGCTTCCGGTGGGGTGTCATGGTTGCTTGATAGTGGAGCGACAAATCATATGATCGGAAGCAAGGACTTGGTGGTGGACGTTCAAGCAAGTTCATCTATGCCCACCCATGTCCAATATGGTGATGCTTCAATGTCAAAGGTATTGGGTCTCGGCAAGGTGGTCATCTCACCAGACTTGTCCATTGAGAAGGTCATGCTTGTTGAGACCCTTGCATTCAATTTACTTTCCGTTCGTCAACTTGCTATTATGGGCTTTGCAACGTTCTTTGATATTGATACCGTGACCCTTTTGTGGAGCAAGACTCTTAAAGTAGCTTTTGTTGGGCATGTCGAGAACGGTCTCTATGTGGTTAACTTCTCGGAGCGACCCACTAAGACCGCGACTTGCCTAATGGCTAAAGTTGACGTGGGATGGCTTTGGCATCGCCGTTTAGCCCACGTCAATATGAGATCTTTGCAAAGTCTCCTCAAAGGGGACCACATCCGAGGACTAACAAATGTTAGTTTTGTCAAAGATCGTGCTTGCAGTGCTTGTATCGAAGGGAAGTTACATGAGACGGCTCACCTACCCAAGACCATTATCTCTTCGAAGAGGCCCTTGGAGCTCCTTCACATGGATCTCTTTGGTCCTCCAACGTTTGACAGTCTTGGGGGAAGAAAGTATTGCTTGGTGATTGTGGATGATTATTCAAGATACACTTGGGTATATTTCTTCAAGAGGAAGAGCGAGACCCAACAAATCGTGATCGACTTTGCTAATGAAGCTCAACGTCAACATGATGCAAAGATATTGATCATTAGAAGCGACAACGGCACCGAGTTCAAGAACTACACCTTGGATGAGTTTCTTGGTGATGAGGGGATCAAGCATCAATATTCCGCACCTTATACCCCTCAACAAAATGGTGTAGCGGAGAGGAAGAACCGGACGTTGATGGACGCGGCAAGGACCATGATGGCGGAGTTCAAGTCTCCATACAACTTTTGGGCCGAAGCCATCAACACCGCTTGTCATGCATCCAATCGGCTCTACCTCCGCAAAGGCTTGAACAAGACTCCATATGAAATACTTACCGGCAACAAGCCCAACCTCACGTACTTCCGGGTGTTCGGTTGTAAGTGTTTCATTCTCAAGAAAGGTGTTCGCTTGTCTAAATTTGATTCTAGAGCTCAAGAGGGTATATTTATTGGTTATGCTACAAACTCTCATGCTTACCGTGTTCTCAACAAGTCCACTGGACTCATTGAGGAGACGTGTAACGTGGAGTTTGACGAGAATAATGGCTCCCAAGTGGAGCAAATTGGTCTTTGTGATGTAGGTGATGAAATTCCTCCTCAAGCCATAAGAAGAATGGGTGTGGGCCAAATCCTACCCATTGAGGAACCCCTTGTGGTGGAAGGAGAAGGACAATGTTCTATGCAAGTGGAACCATCACCGACACAAGACCCACACGCTTCCGAAGAACAAACCGAAGGCCCTCAACCAAGTGATAAAGATCAAGGGCAAGATCAATCTCAAGATGTTGGTGATGCACCAAATGATGCCCAAGATCAAGATCACAACACCGAGCAAGGTCAAGATCAAGGGCAAGCTCATGATCAAGAGCAAGCTCAAGATGACGCTCGAGATAATCCTCCTCAAGTGACTCCGGAGGAGCTATTGGAGCGTCGTGCTGCCAAGATTGCTTCCAAACTCGAGAAAAAAGGGCATGTCTTGGAAAATGTCTATGGAAGCTTAAAGAAAGGGGTAACCACTCGTAAACAATTATCAAACTTTTGTGAGCATCACGCGTTTGTTTCGTGTGTTGAACCCCAAAAGGTACATGAGGCGCTCGAGGACACGGATTGGCTTGAAGCCATGCATGATGAACTCAACAACTTCGAGCGCAACAAAGTGTGGACATTGGTGCCAAGGCCAACGGAGAATCATAATGTCATTGGAACCAAATGGATCTTCAAGAACAAGCAAGATACAAACGGTGTTGTCACTCGAAACAAGGCAAGATTGGTGGCACAAGGCTACTCCCAAGTCGAGGGTATCGACTACGGTGAAACCTTTGCTCCCGTTGCTCGTCTTGAATCTATTCGTATGTTGCTTGCATATGCTTCTCATCATGATTTTAAGTTGCAACAAATGGATGTGAAGAGTGCATTTCTTAATGGTCCTCTTAATGAGTTGGTATATGTCAAACAACCCCCGGGGTTCGAGGATCCCAAGTTCCCCAATCGTGTATACAAGCTCGATAAGGCACTCTATGGCCTTAAACAAGCCCCACGTGCGTGGTATGAGCACCTTACCGAGTTGTTGCAAGACCGTGGGTTTGAAATTGGAAAAATCGATCCCACTCTTTTTACTAAGAGGCTTAAAGGGGATTTGTTCATATGCCAACTATATGTTGATGATATTATCTTTGGTTCTCCTAACAAAGCTTTCAATGATGAGTTTGCCGCACTAATGACCGAGAAGTTTGAGATGTCTATGATGGGAGAGTTGGAGTTCTTTCTTGGGTTTGAAGTCAAGCAAAGAAGAGAAGGAACCCTCATCAACCAAGCCAAATACACCCAAGACATGCTCAAGAGATTCAAGCTAAAAGATGTCAAACCGGCCAAGACTCCAATGCCTACCAAGTGCCAACTCGACATCGATCCCAATGGTAAAGCGGTGGATCAAAAGGTATATCGTTCCATGATTGGCTCCTTGCTTTACCTTTGTGCATCTAGACCGGATATCATGTTGAGTGTGGGAATGTGTGCACGGTTTCAAGCCGCGCCTAAGGAAAGTCACTTTGTGGCGGTCAAGCGAATCTTTCGATATTTGGCTCATACCCCAAACTTTGGCTTATGGTATCCCAAAGGAGCAAGCTTTGATCTCATGGGTTATTCGGACTCGGATTGGGCGGGAGACCGTGTGGATAGGAAGTCAACCTCCGGAGGGTGCTAATTCCTTGGTCGCTCTTTGGTGAGTTGGTCTTCGAAGAAGCAAAATTGTGTGTCTCTCTCCACCACCGAGGCTGAGTATGTAGCTGCCGCAAGTTGTTGTGCACAATTGTTATGGATGAGGCAAACTTTAAAGGATTACGGTGTCACTTGTGACAAAGTGCCTCTCTTCTGTGACAATGAAAGTGCAATCATGATCTCCCACAATCCGGTGCAACATAGCAAGACGAAGCACATTGAGATTCGTCATCATTTCATCCGGGATCACGTCAAGCGGGGAGAGATTGATATTATTCATGTAGGAACTCAAGAGCAACTAGCGGATATTTTCACGAAGCCATTGGATGAAGCAAGATTTCGCGAGTTAAGGCATGAGCTAAATATCATTGATTCGAGCAACGTGTCTTGAATCTCGTCACACCCCACCGCATTCATCATGCTTATCTTGTTCTAGATATAGGCATGGACATAGGGGGAGTGTTGTTCTCTCAATGAACTCTCCCTCCCCCCATTATGCATAAATTAATCAAGTCTTTCACATTAGCCATTTTTGATGGTAATTGTGCTTCAAAGATGAGTTTTGGTCATGGGCCCAAGGTTAAAATCTTCGCGGTGCCATACCAATTGACTCAAACATAGGTGGCTTCGGCCACCGCCCTCTCTTTTGAGAGTTTTTGTCGTTAGGGGTTTGTTTGTGCTTTGAGTCACTCCAAGTTTGCTCCTCGCTTTTTCGCTCTTTTTGAACTTGGAGTGTCTCTGCCCATTTGCTGTGTTTTGTGTCTCCAACCCTAGCCCACTTCATCTCTAAACATCTCATAGTTGCATAAGCCACCACTTCATTTTTGAACTTGGCTGTTTTCTGAGCTGCGAGCGGTACTACCGCTGTGACAGGACGGTACTACCGCTTTAGCGGTACTACCGCTCTCCGAGCGGTACTACCGCTTAGAGGACTGTGGGAAGGGTTCAGTGGGGGCAAGGGAAGTTTTACTTCCCCATACCCATTCATCTCTTCTTCCCCACGACTCTCTCTCTGCAGCGAAGAGGAGCCGCGGCCGCCGCCTCCAGTACGCCGTTTCCGCGCCGTCTTCCTCGATTCCGACCGGTGGAGTCGATCCCCACCACTCCCTCGTGCTATGGACGCCGGTATTGCCCCCGTTTCTCGTTCCGATGGTTCTATCTTTTGAATCTAGGCTTTAGGGCAATGCATGGTGAAAAATCAATCTTTGGCTAGATTGTGGCATGAGTAGGACGAGGTTTGACTGCTAGATAGGAGTTTAGGGGCTACTTTGCAGTTTTAGTGGAGATTGGAGACTCCGGTACTACCGGTTCTGACAGCCGGAGTTCGGTCAGGGCTTCGGGCGGTACTACCGCTCTGTATAGAGCGGTACTACCGCTGTAAGTCCACGGTACTACCGCTTGAGTCTTCAGCAGCCACTACTGCTGTAAACTTGCTTCTATTTCTCACATTTTATTTCCTTTGGCTTATGCATTGCTTTTACACCTGCTTTCCCTCGTGTTTGTGTGTCTGGTTCAGGTGGTAGTGGCTCCGGTCCTTATGTGGCTCGTCGCAAGAACCCGAAGCGTGGACGCACTCAACTGGCCAGAGATGACAGTTCTGCAAGTAAAGAAGAAGAGGCTCAACCAGCACCTGCCAGGCAGTTAGTCAAGAAAACCGTTGCTAAGAAGAAGAAGGAGAAGGCCAAGTCTGTGTCCGAGTTGAATTCCAATGAGTACTGGGCCTACCGTGAGCGAAATCCCTACACTCGACCTCAAGATCCAAGTTTGGTGGGTAGGCCGTTCTGGAACAAAGATCAGGCATTGGTCTATCATGATGTGATCAAGGGCAAGAAGAACTTGTTTGTCAAGACCAAGTCAGTGAATATTGAACACATGCAGAATGACCCAGAGTACTTTGGAGAAGCTCTTGCCCTATGTGAGCAGTTTGACATTGTCAAGATCATCACTTTCAACCTTGACTTTGACCCTGAGTTGGTGGCACAGTTCTACGCCACAGTGTTCTTCGACACTGATGATGACAGGACCCTCACTTGGATGACACTTGGCAGGCGGATGCAGACCACCTGGAAGACTTTCATGAACAGTTTGGGCTATGGTGATGATGGTCTGCACAACTCTCTTGGTCTTCGCCCTCACCTGCGTCAGTCTCCGGCTCACAAGTCCAAGTTGCTCCGGTACACCACCATTAGGAAGACTGCCAAGGGAGATGTCAAGGAGCTGAATTCGTTTCTGGACATTATGCATCGCATTTTCAGGCACTCTCTTTTCTCTAGGGTGGGAAACTTTGACATGGTGCATGGTCATCTGGTTGACATGCTCCTCATGTGCGAGAAGGAGAAGGGTAAGACCACGGTTCTGGATGTGTCACATGTGATGTGGACTGAGCTCGGTTCTGCTGTGTATGGCCGGAAGGTATCTATCTATGCCCCTATGATCTACAAGCTCATTATGGACACTTGGGAGAGGCAGTTCCCTGGTGAGTTGCTTGAGACCGGCCCTTTGGTCTCTCACGAGGAGATTAAGCTGAGGCAGAAGGAGCGTTGGGGTCCTGCACCGGCTCCTGAGGTTGAGTTTCCCTTTGTAGCGTCAGATGAGTCAGCAGAGCCTGACTATGTGCCAGCCTCTGAGCAGCCCTCATGGGCTGCCAAGCTCAAGAAGAAGATGAAGAAACGGTTCTGTATCGAGGCACAGGGTCAGTACAAGGCACATGTAGCACAGAAGATGTCTCGCAGTCGAGACAAGGCCATCATGAAGAAGATTGGCCTCGAGGTCGCCAGTGGCTCAGAGGACAGGATCACGTCAGAGGAGAGATGGATCTCAGGTCACTGCCGCTGGACAGATTCAGATGACTCTACTGGTGCTACTTCTGCACCTCCACCTGCTCGTGCTACTCGCTCTACCCGTGCTACTTCGTCTGCTGCTGGTGATATTGCTGATGATAACGAGATCCTCGAGGAGACGGATGAGGATGCGACCGCGGAGTCTGATGAGGACGCGACCGCGGAGTCTGATGAGGATGCTGAGTAGTACTACCACCTCGGGTCGCTTTAGTGTCACTCTTTACCTTTTTGGCGTCTTGATGCCAAAGGGGGAGAGAGTTTAGGACCGGGGATTTGCTTTTGCAGGGTGTTGTCGAGTCACAAGCTCGTGTTTTATTTGCGTTGGTTTTTATGCTTGTGAACTCTTTTATCTTATTTGCTTTGTGTTGAGATCATGAGACTATGTTCCTGTATGGTGTGAGACATACGCTACCTTATCTATCTTACTATGTCATATTATCTGTGTGTGGAGCTATGGTTATTATGTTGCCCTTTATCTTCATGCTCTCTTACACTTGCTTGCAACCATACTTAGTGCTTATATTATGTTTGTTGCAAGTAATGCCTGGTATATAAAATATAGGGGGAGTGTTGATCCTAGTGTGTGTGCTTTGCATTCCAAAAGCATACCTAAATAGTGCACACAGCTAGGGGGAGCCCGTCTATATTTTGTAGATGTTGGGTTTGCTTATTATCTCGTTTTATTAATTGTGCAAATCCCGTGTTGTCACCAATTCACCAAAAAGGAGGAGATTGTTAGGGCATATTTCTCCCTTAGTGGTTTTGGTGATTGATGACAATACTTTTGCGGACTAATCGTGTGCATTGAGCATTTCAGATATTCCATCACTTGGCACAAGACGATTGATGCCCCTCGGAGCTTTTATAAAGCCGGTGTTTTTCTTGCGTTTCTTTTTCGGTGGTATTGAGTCGTAGGAAAACCGTACTATTAGGAGGGGGTCCGCTTTGGAAAGGTATGGGTGGAATCAACACGTACACAACCCCATATGCACCCACATTCCCTTCCGGCAACTTGGAGATCTTGTCTGGGCAGTTTTCCTGTCACCCAAGCGGTAGTACCGCTCGGTACCACGGTAGTACCGCTTATGCGGTAGTACCGCTGTGGTCTACCGCAGCTAGTACCGCTTGGGGGATTTTCTTCTGGTATCCTGTTTCTTCTTGCGGTAGTAGAGCGGTAGTAGTGCGGTAGTACCGCAATGCGGTACTTCCGCTTTCTAGTACCGCTTCAGTACCGCTTGCTGAAATTCTTCTGGTATCCTGGTTTCTTCTCGCGGTAGTAGAGCGGTAGTTGAGCGGTAGTACCGCTCTGCGGTGCGGCTGCTCCAGTACCGCTCTACTCCCTGGTCTCTGCTGTTCTGCGGCCCATAGCGGTAGTACCGCTTTGTGGGCACGGTAGTACCGCTCAGTGCGGTACTACCGCTCAGTATTTGGGACTACCGCTCAAGCGGTAGTACCGCTCTCCGGAGCGGTAGTACCGCTTGTGTGTGCGGGCTGAGCACAGGTAACGGTTGGATTCTATCCCCACTATATAAAGTGGGTCTTCTTCTCCAACCAGTCTTACCTCTTATCCTCTATCTCCATTGTTGCCCCCAAGCTCCATTTTTGCCCTATCTCTCTCCCTAGCCAACAAAACTTGTTGATGTTCTAGGGTTTGGAGGAGAGGGCCTCGATCTACACTTCCACCAAGAGATATTTGATTTCCCCCCACTAATCCCTTGCGGATCTTGTTACTCTTGGGTGTTTGAGCATCCTAGACGGAAGAGGTCACCTCGGAGCCACATTCCATTGTGGTGAAGCTCCGTGGTGGTGTTGGAAGCCTCCAATTAAGTTGTGGAGATTGCCCCAACCTTGTTTGTAAAGGTTCGGTCGCCGCCTTCAAGGGCACCACTAGTGGAATCACGGCACCTCGCATTGTGTGAGGGCGTGAGGAGAATACGGTGGCCTTAGTGGCTTCTTGGGGAGCATTGTGCCTCCACACCGCTCCAACGGAGACGTACTTCCTCTCAAAGGGAAGGAACTTCGGTAACACATCCTCGTCTTCACCGGCTCCACTTGTGGTCATTTCTTACCTTTACATTTTACTTGCTTTACTTGTATTGTATCCTTTACTTGCTTGTGTTGTGATTGTTAGCATCATATAGGTTGCTCACCTAGTTGCACATCTAGACAACCTATTTTGTTGCTAACCCTAATTTGTTAAGAAAAGCTAAAGATTGGTAGTTGCCTATTCACCCCCCCTCTAGTCAACCATATCGATCCTTTCACACCTTTTATATCCATAACACGAGGTACACAATCCGCCGGGAGTTTCTGTTGAAGAACATCATAATAACATACTTAGCAAAATGTAGTTTAGCTTAAGAAGAACATCATAATAACATACTTAGCAAAAATCTTACCATGATATCTTGATGGATGTTACCGTAGTTCAATACGTATACTAGTGGCACGTATTGATCATAATTTGGAGGAATAAAACGACTCGTCTTGAAATTCTCAACATCATTAATCCATGAAACAAAATGATTCATCTCCTCGCAAGTTAGTTCAGCACCATAACTGTAGTAGGTTTTATCTACTACGTTCCGTACATTTCTTGAAGAATGGAAATAAGCTGTCAATGGAGATAAGCTGTCAACTATTTTTAAATAAACAATATAAATTACTTAATAAATATGTTTGAGAAACTCACATAGAGGTAGAACTGGAAGCGTATCAACATTGACCCAAATGTCGATATTATCTTCGATGTCATCTTCAGGACGAATATCGAAGGTGACATGCATACCCTCCTGAAATCCATACGCCTTGCATAGTGCATTCCAATTCGAGCAACCAAAATGGGAGTAGTTCACTGCATTGTATAGCTTTACGGCAAAAGCGTAACCATGTTGGGTCCTGAGGATAACTCTCTTTGTCTCCTTATTCTCATGATCTTCGAAATCCAGCTTCTCCAAGACATAACGTCTTGCATGGCAGGGGATGCACTAGTAGAATGGTAAAAAAATAAAAATTACACGTTGAAGCAAAGAAGCAGAAGTCATGCTTAATTACGAAAAAAGACTTGTCGTTGTTGCGTACCGTACAAATATCGAAGGTCTCGTCAAGCTTAATAGTGAAGCGCCGACCGTCTTCCAGGTGAGGATACCTGTCGCACAGACCCCGGTCGTCGCCGCAGTAGTCGCACTCTGGGATCCTATCGTCGTCAGACATTTCCTATATGTTCATAATTCAAACATTAAAAATCGATCGATGGCAATTACCAGGAAACTCAACACACAGATCACTATTCAGCACGGGTTGACTTTCGATCCATCGAGTCTTCCTTGCTACACTCTCATCTCACGTGGTGTATATGGTGGGCACTCCCTCTCTGATATTGCGACCGTCAGTGATGGTCGCTCCTCCATTCGTTCCCGAGTGCATTACACCAAAATGTCTAGCACACGGGAACGAAGGAGAAGTGAACCCCACGACAACAGTCGGGATTCTTCCTCTCTGATATTTCGACCGTCGGTGATGGTCGCTTCCCCTCCTTCTATCGTGCATTACCAAGGTATATCACGAGAAGAAGAAGAGGAAACGACCCCCACGACAACAGCCGGCATCCTTCCTTCCTTCAAGAACAGACTCAAAGTCACTCAAGGAGCATCGACAGACTGAAAGTCAACCCGTTACATATATGGAGCAATGACATAAAAAATGGCCTATGTTCTGCCGGAATGTCGATTAATTCCCGTTCAGGCAAATCACGGGCACTCGATATTTCCTACTTTCTAGCACAAGTCATGCCAAAATTCACGAAAAATTTCGGCATGACCTTTGCTAAAATAGGACATATCGAGCGCCTGAAATTTGCCGGAACGGAAATGAATCAACATTCCGGCAAAACATAGGCCACTCGGAAGTGTTCCCTGCAAAATGCATCCATGCATCCATTTTTGTCGGCTTTTTTCAAAATGAAACAAAAGTGCAACAATCAATAATTCATCCATGCATCCATCCATCTAGCAAACATACATCCATATATATTAAAAAAAAACTAAACCTAAAACTAAACAGAGAGGAGAGGGAGGTGCTCACGGTGGGCGGAACGGGGCCGAGCGGAGGAGACGCGACAGGAGAAATCCTGCATAATCTACCGAGTGAAAAATTTAGATCATCAATATAATTGGCAACAACATTTTTATATTTTATTCGATACCTAAAATATTTTCTATTCATAAAAATTGTATGAGCAACACCATTCACTATTAACATTCTTGTATACAACATTTTTATATTTTACTGAAAATTTTCTAATTTTCCATTCTATTCTATATTTACTAATTTTCTATTCTATTCAAAAGACCTACATTTACCAAAAAAAACTAATTTTCTATTCTATTCTACATTTACTAATTTTCTATTCTATTCAAAAGACCTACATTTACTGAAAATTTTCTAATTTTCTATTTCATTCAAATAATCTACATTCTACTGTATTCAAAAAACATTAAAAAAACCTACATTCTACAAGAAAAGAGAGAGAGGAGGGATGGAGGGAGGCAGGATGGAGGAGGGAGGGAGGGAGGAGAGAGGAGGGAGGGCGGCCGTACGAGGAGGGAGGAGGGATGGAGGGAAGGCCGGAGGGAGAGGGAGGAAGGAGAGAGGAGGAGGGCCGCCGTACGAGGAGGGAGGAGGGATGGAGGGAGGCAGGAGGGAGAGGGAGGGAGGAGGGCGGCGGCTTGCCGAGGGAGGGAGGAGGGCGGCGGCGGCAGCAATGCGGCGGCGACGGCGGGAGGAGGAAGAGGCAGAGCGAGCGAGGGAGAGTGAGGAAGTGGACGGGGGCGGGGGAGATTAGGTTGCCTTAGCAGCAGCGCAGGTTCGAGTCCGGCGCTACTGCTAAGTGCCGTTGCAGTAGCGCGGTTCTGTGGACGCGCGCTGCTGCTAAGCGGGGCCCACCAGGTGCCACAGTGCCGCAGTAGTTGCAGCGGTGGGCCTTTAACACGCGCTACTGCTACGGGTTTAGCAGTAGCACGTGTACAGTGGGCCGCGCTGCTAATATAGCTAGCCTGGTGGGTATTGTGTGGCCCACTTAGTAGTAGCGTTGTCTGGCACACCCCCGCTACTGCTAAATAGATAACAGTAGCGCGTTTCTTACACCGGCGCTACTGTAAATTAGCAGTAGCGCGTACCTCTGACCCGCGCTACTGTTAATCCTCCACCTATAAGGTTTTCCCTAGTAGTGAATCTCCCTGACGGAGACCTCGGGTTGGTACAAATTGGCCAGTTTGATCACTGAATCTAACCTTATACTTTACTTACTTCACACATGCCATTAATAGATCAACCAACTACCTTTGAAACCACCAACTGAATCATCATGTCCTCCAAAAAGAGAAAATCCACTCAACATGATCATATGCTTTGTGCATAACTGCACACAATACCCCCTCCTTTCCATGTTTTTCATTTTTATCATATGCGTACACTCATAAGCCGCCAGGATATTATCAGTAACAAGACGCCCGTGCACAAAAGCACTTTGAATAGGAGAAATGATTTTATCTAGCACTTTCTTCAACCACATAGCTATTCATTTTTTTATATAACTTTGTAGCACATCTAACATTCTTAAGAAGTTGCTCCCCACTTCTACCTATTCTCTCACCATGCACGCTGTCCACGTCATCTTTGTGCCACATCATCGTTCAGTTAGCAAAATCAGCCAATCATTTTATTCCCTCGACGGTCATGGCGTTGACAAAAAAAACTGTTTTTCCCCTCTACCACAGCAGTCGCTCATCCCCAATCCCACCCATCCCGCACGGCCGGCCGTCCCTCCTCCCTCCGCTCTTCTCGCTGCGGCCACGGCGCCTCCCGTCCGGCGCACTCCCTCCTCTCCTCCCTCCCGTCTCCTCCTCCTCACGCGCTGCGCCCAGCCATGGCTCCGCCGCGCCACAGGCAGAGCGCCGGTTGTCCGCCGCGCTTCCTCCTCTCCCTCCTCCGGTCACCTCCTCCCGCTGCGCGTTGCGCCCACGGCGCCCACCATGCGCGCCTTCACCCCTGTACACCACCTCCGCCGCCAAACCCCATCTTCAAGCCGCCACCACCGCTCACCGCGGGCCATAGGCAGAGCGCCGGCTGTCCGCCGCGCTTCCTCCTCTCCCTCCTCCGGTCACCTCCTCCCACTGCGCCCATACATCCATCGTGCCCACCATGCGCGCCGCCACCCCTGTACGCCTCCTCCGCCGCCAGACCCCACCTTCAAGCCGCCGCTCACCGTGTACACCGTTCCTCTGCTCCGCGGCGTCGATGGCGAGGAGCCCGATTCAAAGGCGTGTACACCGTTCCTCTGCTCCGCGGCATCGATGGTGAGGAGCCCGACTCAAAGGCGAGGTGAGCACCGCCGCATTTACTTCACTGCTGCTCGCTAGGCTTCTGAAGCTGGAGGTCCTCAATTTTTTCGTTTGCTGACACCAAATACACAGCCCACTTCGTGGACGCCTCTGCAGCCCAATGCTCGAAATGGCCCATGCTGTTTATCTTCTCCGTTCCCATCACTTAAACCATTCTGCTGCTGGTTATTAGTCATTAGTGATTGACGCTTCACTTCCTCTCCCCACGATCTCTGCAGAAGAAACTGATGGATTCCTCTTTAAATTCGGTGCTCCACCTAAACTTAGTTTGTACCAATCATCCTCCATACGGGCGGGCGTCTGCCATACCGCTCATATCCGTACCACTGGTGAGCAACTCCCTCCCCTGTCCTTCTCGACATTCCTACATATTGCAAGTTGAATCACCATGTTGGACTTCCTCAGGTACTGGACGAATTGGACGCCAGTGCCCCCATCTCGGTTGTTCTTCCCCAGCTGCATACCCAAGAGCTCCATAGGTAAATGTTGTTGCCATGTATTGCTAATTCTGATTTTTTGTGTTCTTGATTACTATCTGAAGTTAACTGCTATTTCTGAATTTTGGTATGCTTCATTGATTTTGCCTCATGACATATAGTGGTTGAATAAACAAATCTGGAATTCCTCAGGTGTTGGACGATTTGGACACCCGGGTAGTGATCTTGGTTGTTCTACGCTCGCTACGTAGCCGGACATCCCATCCTACAGGTACATACTATTCCATCCATCACTAATTCTTTCAATTTAGTTTGTCTAGATTGAATACTTAGCTCTGCATTTTATTAATTTTCTCTGTTTTTATTTTTTGCCCGCGCGTTGCTGCTGGAAAGTATGGTCAAAGAAAGCTGCACTATGTAAACTTGCATGAATTTAGTTTTAGGATGAAGCATGGTAATCTAATAAAAAGGTATGACCAAATTGTAGGAGTACCATTTTCTTTTATGATCAGAGCACTAAACATATGTCATAGCATTGAAATTGACATGTGAGTTCTGCACATATGGATGCTTACAATATACTACTGGATATGATATGGCAGAAGATAAGTAACTTGAACCACCAGCAGATCTGAAATGAAATTCATGCTACATGTTTTAAGTACCTACAACCTTTGGTTCATATGACCGATCCTCCATCGTGATGTCTTCACATGATCATTAGCCTAGCCAATTTTATGTTTGGACCCAGTTCATTCCCCTGTTCAGATTATGGCGTGTATATATATTTTTATACCAAATAGCACTAAGTACAAATAACAGTAGCATCACAGGCATGATAGGGTGATATCGCCAGATAGACTTTTTATTAGCAAAGAATCATTGCTATTAAGATGATGTAGGCACTCACCAATACTCAAGATAGTTGATGTGCATTCCAGTGGAATGTTCCTTCCACCTGCAGCCTCAATTCTAGCTTGACAGATTGAAAACCATACGGAATTAAGATGTAGTTAACATTACCAAATGGACTTAACTGGAACGTGAACCTCTACTATAGAAAAAAAAGGTTACTGCTTGCAACATAATAGTAATATAGGTATTCCTTACTTCACCTTATACACCTATGTTCTGAATTTTTGTTTGTTTATGGTACAAGAATCCATATGCCTTGCATTAATCCCCTGCATTGTACAAAGGTTTTGTGGGAGTGTTCTTTAGTCTCTTCACACCATCCCCCTGCGTTTGCTAGAGTTGCCGACATGGATAATGCAGAAAGTTCTTCGTATAATCCAGTTGGACGAAAACGTCGTCCATCATTACCTAATCCTTACTTTGCCTTCTTGTGAGTTTTTCTTGCTGCCACTAAAAATTGACTATTGTCAAATACATGGACAAGCAGCAAGAAGGCAAAAGGTATGTCTATTACATGCAAAGTTCTTCGGCCAGTTTCATGTCTATGATTTTTCACAATTTGCCCGCCTACATTTCTACAGGATGCAACCTTACGCAACAAAGAATGTTCTACCGTCTTCATCAACTCATGCATCAAGAAAAACTCACAAGAAGTACATGGAGGCTATTGCAGACATGAAAAATGCCACTAAATCCCCAACATGGATCACTTTGAAAGATGACGTGTGTGAAGACAACACCACAAAGCTACTCCAGGAACATCCATTCAGGTCCTCCAAATACATCTTCGAGTACACGACGAAAGGATTTAAACATGTCCAAATTGCCCTACATGAAGAAGACAACCGCGTGGACAACTCCAAGGAATTATAAACCAACATTATGCTACTTATGTTCCAAGACTTTGCAACAATAAACTAATCAAGTACAATAAATCTCTTATATTTGTATTTTCATGCTCATATTGTTAATCGGAATATTCACGTTCCATTTAACCAAGTATCATCTAAACATATTGCCACAATTCCCGCAGAGTATCATCTAAACATATTGCCACCAATTCCCGCAGCAACGCGCGGGGAATTGTCTAGTTACATAAGCTAACAAGACGATATTGGGTAATTCTATCCGGAGCTTCAGTTTTGGGTATAAGAACAATAACAGTGCCATTCCACCAACCAGGTATGACTTTGTCATTCATCGCACATGACACTTCATTCATAGAGAATCCCCAATAATATGGCAACATTTTAAAGAAAATTGCATGCAAACCATCGTACCTGGAGCATGCATGCCGCCAATTGAAAAAAGAACCTTTTTCGAATAGGGCCTCTGAAGCTTCTCGTACATGTCAGAAGTCACTCAAGGTATATCTTTCTCAAGAATTCCCGGACCAGCATCATCCACCTCCGTGGTAAACAGTACATAAATGTAACTAGAAATCATTGGGTTAAGGTATGCGGTACTTTACCCAAGAACCCTCGGATCATCCTTTAGAGTTTTTTTGGTTGCATGCCCTCCTCACACTAGCAGAACGCTGAAAATAAGACGTGTTCCAGTCTCCAAACTTGATCCAATACACTGCCTTTTTACCTCTACACATAGTACACTTCTTGATCAAGAAACTATTCTATTTTATCATTAATTATTTCTGTGTAGCCAAGTTTTCCTCCGTCAACGTATCTTGTGTTACTTTCTGCAGTTATCTCTGAGCATTTTGTAACTTTTTCCTCTTTCTTTGCAGGACAGTTGTGTCCAGGGACGGAGACAAGGGGGGACGAGGGGGAGCTAGACCCCCCCTAACGATCTTGTATCCAGTAAGCTGGAGCAGCGATTTTTGGGCAGAAACTAGCGCTGCAAACTGTTACGCCCCCCCTATCACAGCAGGCCTTCCAATCAGTTGTAGATTTTTTTTTCAATCGATTTATTTTTTCAATCGATCAGTTGTACATGTATAGGACATGCCTAATTAACATGATTAGCCGGCCCATATAACCTTTTTTTGAGACAAACCAGCCTGATAGCCCACAACCCCGCGTCGGCATTGACTGATCGATTAGAAGGCCTTCGTTCTATCCTGATCTGATCCCCTCGCTATTTCTTCTCGGGTGAGCGCGCCGCCTGGGGCAGAACCAGCCAATTTTGAGCAATTTGGCACAACCTAAGATCACAGATCAGAATTCACAAGAGGAGTAAATCCAACACAAGCATCGATCGAAGGCTTCAACTACGCAACAAAGAGTATGTATTCTTGTATTTTCTAATTCTGCCTAAATTGTGCCGTGAATTTTTTTTGGAAGTAAGAGCCTACAAACATTAAATACTAATTCCAAAATTGGAGACATTCGATTATCCACCTAAGCTTGTGTGGAGATTAAGAAAAGAAGGCAGCCAAGTTTAATTCTGAACAAATTATTGAGACCTTGATATTTTTTATATTCATAGTTCCTATTTTAATTTTATATTATGAACTGCAACTCTTATTTTGTATTGGACTGTAAGAATTAGGCGTATTTAATATACAATAAGAATGTTACATATATATGTCTTTTCATTTGACTAATTTTATTGTCATCTCCGCCCCCTCCATGTTCAAATCCTGGCTCCGTCCCTGGTTGTGTCCCAATGGTGAAGACTGGTGGACAACAAGAAGTTTTCCCGCTAGATCATGAGCATGCGTTGCAGAATCCACACAGTCTCCACCACTTCCCTAAGTTGAGCCTCACGTAACCAGCGAGCTTTGAATCACAACACCGCTGGTTCACTGTAATCAGACTGTTGGCCGTCATCCCAGTGCATAGAATTCCTTTGTGATCCGACCGACTGTACTCTAGATTTTCTAGCACAACATCAACAAATTTGACATTCCAGCTATCATTCTTAAGAGCTTGTTCAAGACGTTCCCTAATCTTACCCTGGTGCCAAGTAAACCGGTGTCCCGAGTACGCAAATCTGTCAGATCACATTCCTGCATCACATCTCTGAACTCTTGCATGTATCGCTCTGGACGTGGGTTTCCCCCTTCTTTATCAAAAGAATACATAATATCATCAAGATCACAAAAGGCATCAATGGCATATCACAAACAACATGCAATTATCTAATCCGTTGCCAAGTCAAATGTTTGTCCCTCCATTTAGGCTCCCCATACATGCTTGTGAGCCTCCAGATATTATCCAGCCCACTTCCCACAAACACATTGATATAATTTTTTGTTTTGTGTCGTAGGGAGATTGCCACTTTTTTTCCAGAACAATAACAAGCCCCCACTCATACCATCACTTTGAACAACTTCCTTATGATTTCCCTAACCTTCGCCTAAGACATTCAGCCGGCCAATTGTCAAGGTGTGTCTCTAGTAAGAAAAATAATGTCCCTCCCCTCTGCTTATGGATTTAGAGAAGCACGCGAGTTGTCGTAGCTTTTTGAAGGCCACGACAATTTCATCCTAGGATTTTCATTGTCGACAGCGATCCCCCTCGAAGGGGGTCGCCGATGGATCATTTCTATTTTCTCTCGAGATTACTTCCTCCGACGTTTCTCCTCCTCCTCCTCCGACATGCGGCCTGTGCACGCAGTCGCAGGAGGAGGGGGTAAGGGCCGGTCACCGGTGTACGGCTCGGACATCTCCTAACAAAAATCGGCTTTGTTTTCGCATGTCTTATCAGAGGAATTTGATTTGCAGGTTCAACAATCAAAAGGACGTGGAAGCACAATTAAGTTTTAAACACAAGCCGGACGAAAAATCAAGCCGAGGATATCAACGTAATTTCCCCTTTTCAGATAAGGTGTATGTCAGAATGGCACAAATATTCACGTCGTTCATGGACACTTTGGCTAGTAGCAAAATCTTGAGAACAGAGCACGACAGCCACAGCGAGAGTTGTTTTTCATTTTTTCTTGTGAGGTATCACAGTGGGAGCTGACGACCAGCTGCACAAGCACAGAGCCCATAGAAGATAACAGAGCACCACAATCATATGGCCCCACTATACAAAGTCAACTGAAATAATGCTGTACATGAATGTACACAAAATAATGTTTTATGATTGGCCTCCATCGAGCAAAAAGAAGACGAGCCCCGCTTGAAGAATATAATTCTGACGTACATGGATTGGGCTGCCCTTGGTTTATGGTCTGCACGACCTATAGGCGTCCCTTGTCTGTTGGCTTGTTCCACCAGCTATAGTCGAACGGAAGACGAGGATGGAGTTCCCTGTACGTCAGAGGAGCTCATTCCGAACGGGAGACGAGGATGGAGTTTGTCCGGTCAATCGGGCGCAAAGAACAATTTACGGATTTCACATGGGTCCCACTTGAGGGGGCGGGGAGCAAAAAATCAGAGTGCAAAGTAAAAAGTGGCAAAAGTTCAAATACAATGTAAGTAGTGACAAATTGTCAAAGTACAAAGTAACAAGTTGCAAAAAATCAAATCGCCCCGATAAGAGATGCCTAGGCGGAGGGGAAGGAGATCATGGGTAACGCCTTTGATGGCGACTGGTCATTGGCCTGCCTGGGACCGACTGGAGCTCCTCGCCTGACTAGAGGAAAGATGCCCGATTGGAAACTTGACCAGCTCCATGGGTCCATGATTCTACTCGAGAGGGAGGGAAGTGGGGAGTGTGAACCTCCAGCACTCCAGCTGACCAGCAAGTTTGCTGTCATTGTTATCCCAAAGGAGGTCAGCCAGTTGGCGAGCGTCGCGAAGCTTCCCGCGAGGCTCTTGATGCTAACCGGCAGGATCTACAAGCACATAAAAAGTCCAGCAATATGGTTATGTAAATGCTCCAGTGATATACCTAAACCACATTAATTATGAGCTATGGTGCTATATGCAGTGTGCAGATTCACTATATTACCTCAGACATTATGACCCATGGAATGGCGCCCATACCGAAGGAGAAGGTGATCACATAAGCCTGAACAATTGTCAGATTAGTATCTCGGGCACAGCTCGTGGATTTGCGATGTAATTTTTCAGACCAAACAATCTAGTTGGCGGATGGACATACCACAATAGCAAGCAAGGAGACCATGCTTAATATGTAATACATGTCAGAATCTCGTGGAACGTTGTCCTGGAACAGATAAATCATGAAATATAAGAAAAATATTCAGCAGAAAAGGCCCTGCTATAATTTATCACCAATCAAAAAATAAAATCCCCGGTCCACGTACTAGACTATTATAAGGGCGTGGTGTATGTACTCTATATTTTATTTATACTGGTACCCTATACTAAAGAAACCTGAACATACCTTGAGAAAAAATATGATGGCAACTGCAAGAAGGCTTAGGGTCATCCCGGCAGAAGAGATCTGGAAGTTGAAGCAAGAGCTAAATTATAGTTACAGACAACTACAGTAACAAACTGGTTTCACATAGAGGAGGAAGTTACAATAAGTAGGATCCGTCGGCCAGCTCTGTCTAGTAACCAGGTTGTAATTCCAGTGGCAAGAACCTGATGTTAAATGCTGTCAGCAGTTTAATTAAAACTACTAAGGGACAAGAAATGATCTATCAAGTTACACATCATAATAGCTCCAAGTCCACATGCGGCCAAGTTGCTGTTTGTAAGACCTGAAAGAGCTTTTCATGTTAAATATAGAAGCTAAAATTGACTATAATATAACATTATAGTATTGCACTGAAGGAAATTTAGTGACCAAATTATACAACTTGCCTGCAGCTTTGAAGATGCTGCCTGCATAAAACAGTATAGCGTTGATCCCACTTAGCTGTTGTAGTACAAGCAGGCCAATTCCTAGCTGCCACGTTGTACCACAATCACGATTACAAAATGCAATTGTGAATTTTGGTATGAAATAAACCAGCAAGTCAAGGAAGTTACTATCAGGGGCATGCAGAATTTCTTTTGTTTTAACTCTTGGAAACGGATTACCGTCATTTTGTTTGCTGATGCTACCGCTGTCTGCATAATGTTAAAGCAAACATTGGTGACTACGCTGAAAGTCACATAGAGGGATTTGTAGTTACTTAGTCTAGACGGAAAAAAAAGGCAGGTGCTTGCCTTTATATCATTCACTTCTGAGGTGATGTCGGTCTCAGACCCTCTCAAAACTTGTAGAGAGGCTTCGAAATCACCCATCTTGTTCATCTTTGCCTAGAGATTGATGCACAAGAGTTGTTAATAAAAAATTCAGAATGATGCAGCACTTTGTATACATTTGCGTATACAAACCAGCCATCTTGGAGATTCTGGAATGAAGAATAGGCCAGGAATCAATATCGTGCATGGCAAGGCTCCTAGAAGAATCACAACCCAGAGATTTCAATCAGAAATAGTCAGAGGTTTCGAAGCTAGACGCATGCACATTCGCTTAAGCCCATAAAGTACTAGCTAAATCAACATAGATTACTAACACAGTAACTTTTCCTTCAAAAGTTTGAAAGGAAATATTTGCCAAGGATATCTCAGGATTCTAGTCATAGTTGTCAACATGGTATTTAGTGTTACTGATACTGTGAACTTAAATATCAGAGGTTAAGTGAAAACTGACAGTGAAAATAACAAAGTTCAGTAATACGTCGGCACTTAGTCATGTTACCTATCACCGCAACATCCTCCAAGGAACAAGCATGCCGAGCACATAGGCCAACACCATCCCAATTGTTACAGATAACTGCGGAATGAACAATTGCACAATGAGTCCAACATTAACAAGCTATTAGGTCTTTGCTTGGGAGGATAGGCCTACCGGGTTCACGCAGCCTAGAGCACCCCTCTTGTTCCGAGGAGAAATCTCTGCTATGTATACGGGCACCTGTTATCACATAACTCACAGATAAAGACTAAGTATTTAACTAGTCCAAGATTCTTTTGACAACAAATAAACTTCACAATGGGATAGCCAACTTTGTTCCCACAAAACTGACATCCTGTTGATCTTTTTTTCTGAACGTGCATAGATCTTCGATGCAAAGAATAAGCAGGCACAGAGTGTTGTTAAACGAACCGTGTAGGATATGATACCGACACCAAATCCTTCAAGCAATCGCCCCGTATACAGAAACGTAGTGTCCTGTAAAACAAACACCGACAAGTGTCAAGTTCAGAAGCAGCAAACAGTGAAACTAAGCTCCGGAAAAAAGGTATTGTCATACTTTTGCCGAGGAGACGGCGAGCCAACCCAGGATGTTAGGAATAGCAGCAATAATCAATGCCTGGAAAATCAGTTCACGTTAGAACTCAAGAGAAGATCATTAGTTTGTTCAGCTACTGAAACATTGCGAAGATTCGACCGACATACAGAAGTTTGACACAGCAATAAGAGAATTTAGCAATAAACCACTCATTTGTTCGGCGAAAAACCATCGTTTGCCGTAATCTTTTTGCGAGAATCACCGATGGCTCGCTTAACGGTCAGTGACGTTCTTTCTGACGCGAAGGGCGACGACGGCTCAGGCCAAAGAGCCGTTGGACATTTTCACGAACACCTCGCGTGCGCGCCAGCGCCTCCCTCTGGCTCGTGCGCTCCGGCCGTGGCGGCTCGCCTCCCGTGCGTACTTTGAGACGATCCCGGCTGGCTCCCGACCCGGCGCAGCTTGTGGGGCCCCACTGTTCCACCCGCCCCTCGCCCGTCTGCGGCGGCGAGCTCATCCCTGGCACTGGGAGCGTCCCACGGGAGGCCGGGGCGTCGTGTTTTGTCGCCGCGTCCCTCATAATTTCCTTTCACTTTAGCGAAAGAGAAATGTCCAGCTTTTGACGTGCAAACTTCCACCGAAGGAAATACCAGGGTGAACATGGTTCCATGCGCACCCATGTAAATAGTAAATTTGAAAAAATATTAGAAAAATTTATAAAATTCTGAAATTTCGGGGTATGAAACTTAGTCGACCATTCTACTCGCATGTGAAGTTTTGTGATGTATTGACACCCATGACATTCTTAATGAAGAAAACTCAATTGGGACCATACTATTCATCAAACAGTGTTTTTAAATATAGCTTCGATTTTGTCATTTTTGCCCAGATTACTATGGATGTGATTTCTTCGTGAAACTTCAGACGGGAGTATATCGATTGACAATGTATATTATATAAAAAAGTCAGCTTTTTTTTTATTTTTTCTAGTATTTGTTTTGAATTTACTATTTATAAAGGGTGCGCCTGGAACTATGTTCACCAAATCCGCGTCCAAAATTCCACCCACTTTATTCGACCGCACCTTGGTCAACTTCAAATTGAGCTAGATGGGTGACCCGCCCATTTGGGCTGCTAGCTTTGATTACTACACGATGTTATCTCTAGAAAACATGATTAGACTTATGGTAATGCTAGCAGATCGAACGTTTTTTATGTCAAATTTAGTTTACACGAGGATGAAAATTTTAGTTTATGACACGACAATTTTCTGGCAAAAAATAAACTGGGATAGATTTACCATAGTTGGCAACTAAATTTGCCATCCTCGGGAAACACAAATTACCATAAAAAAATTGATTTGACATGGTCAAAAATCTGACGTCATATTTGTAGTGGAGTCCTAGACTTATGTAAGTGGGGTTTCTAGCAAAATCTTTGGTGTGTTATAAGATATAGATACTCCCTCCGTTCACAAACACAAATATAAGATGTTCTAACTTTTTTTGTGAATCGGATGTATATAGAGACATTTTAATGTGTGAGTCCGTATGTGGACGGAGGGAGTAGTACCGAGAACAATAACCCGCTCTCTGTTTTCTAGTTTTTTCCTCTTCAACTCATCATGTCGTATTGTTTATGTTTTCACCAATATTTTTCATGAGAAATTGTTCATAAAAAATTAAATCTAAACATTATCGATGGCTCGCGCCTAACAGTGTATTTTTCCTTGACCCACCTCATTCATGCCGAAAGTGCATTTGGTGGCCGGGCTCCACGGAGCACGTTATTTGTTTTCCACCAAAAATAAATTTCTAAACCCCAAAACAATCTGAAAAAAATACATATAAGTATATATGTGTAGTATATACATACGGAATTTGATAAACATATGTATGTTCATATGTGATGTACACAGAAAAGACAAATACACAGATTAAAATGGTCTTTTTCTTTATTGTATTTGGGCCAAAAAAAAAATTGTAGCATGCAGATACTTGTATTATTTAATGAAATTTACGTATACTTAGAGAACATGTACATGTATTTTTGGGGGGAAATGATTAATTTAAAACTTTCTTTTAAAAGGAGCCCGTCCTATAAAACGCCGCACTCCACATCATGACGCTACATGCCTCCTTTACATGCTCTCATCTATCTAGTTGTTTGTATGTTTCTTTAATAAAATGCTCAACTAACTAGTATGTTCATTTTTGTGGTAAGCAATCCAAACAATTCAAAAAAAAAAAAACCCTAGTATGTTCATTTTGAAGTGCAAAAACTCTCTCTCTCTCTCTCGCGCACCGCCTTCTGCTGCAGTGCAACTCCGGCAGCGGTGGCCGGGCCATTCACCCATGTCGACCTCGGCCCGTCTCTATTCTACCGTACGTACACACACTGTGGTCTGACGTCTCCTCTTGGCAAGTGATCACCCATCTTCAGCAATAATTCATTACTTAATGTTTTTGCTGGGGCTCAGCAATAATTCATTGACGCTGCAGCAACTGATTTGCCTACTACTGCAGCACACAACTGTAGGCTAGCTTACTACTACTTTCTCTGTAAGTAGTGATCTAAACGCTCTTATATTTTTTTACGAAGAAAGTACCAGTAACATGCTGCAGCAGTAGCGCCTGCTGCTCACGTAACCATTGTCTAGTCGACGGTGATAACGCCCACAAGAGGAAAGTCTCGACATCTACAGTATATGGTACCATACGGTCTTGGACCGACCGTTGGGATAACATAATTAAGAGTACAGATTGAGAAATCCTGTCTCCATTTTGTTCTTTCGTTGCTTTCATTTCAAATAAATGGTGATGAAATAGATACTCTAGATTGCCTTGCTGTTTGTTACGAAAAGGATTGACATCGACCCTTCTTAGTAGAAGAAGACAAGCTAGCAGCAGGCTAAGTGGAAAAAAAAAATCTCACCCCTTTGTGGCCAACGTGGTCCACCATCTGGCCGCTGGCGATGGCGCCCACCATGGCGCCGATGTTGGAGAGCGAGCCGAACACCGAGAACTGCGGCGCGCCACACGCACACGGCGTCGTCAGCTACTGATGGTACAGTGCACCACGGCGAATGGAAGGAAAGGATGATGACCTCAGAGACGGAGAGGCTGAGGTCACGGGTGATGGCGTCCTGGGTCGGGGAGGAGAAGCCGCCGGTGAAGCCGAACTGGATGGGGCCGAGCGCGACGATGAGCGTGCAGAGCAAGGCGGAGACGTGGGACTCGCCGCGCATGATGGCCATGGAGGAGGCCCCCGACGCCAGGTTCGACCCCATCTTGTACCAGTTCCCCGTGTTCACCAGCAGCGGCTTCCGCATGTCGTCGTCGTCGTGGTCGCTCCCGCCGCTCTCGTGCCCTCCGCCGCTGCCGTTCATGGCGCCTGCAGGCCCACGCTCGCTTGCTGATGGACGAGAGAGAGGGAGGGAGAAGAAGAAGAGGATGTCGACTTTGAAACGGGGAGAGTAGCTTGTTCGCAGACGTACAACTACAGCGTATGGTTGCTTGGCTTCCTTCCTTCCACAAGGCGCAGCGCAGCCGAGCCGAGCATATATGCGCAGGCAGGGCTCAAAAGTCAAGAGCTAAAACAAGAAAGTTCTTCTTTTCTTTAGCGGTTGGGCATTATTCCCTACTCCCTAGCTAGTGCTACTATAGATTCTGCATGCAGGCGGCAACTTTTCTCTATAAAACCCAACTAACCATTTCCCTTTCTCTTGATGGGACAATTGCAGTTGCAGTTGCGGATTACTCCTAAAAGCCTAGGTCTGACCCGAGCTGGTTATACCTGGCAATGGCGATGTTCTTTTACATTGTTACCTTGTTGAAGTCATTGCTCGGATATGCTTGAACTGTTTCTTCAGGGTGAATACCTAGATTCGGTCCTTGGTGGTTAGATCCGGTGACGGCAACACTTGAGTGTCGCTCCCTTCTTGAAGGCGTTGCTGTTGAAGAACATTGTCGTCTGTGTGGTGTTATGAGATGGTTGCTGCGGATATGATCACTGATGTAGTTTGCCTATCGTGGATCTGATCGCTTCGGGTTTCTTTTTTACCCGCCTACACATAGCTTTGGTCTTATATGACTTTGCCATCTGCTGGCGTGTTTTTTATGTGCGTGCGTTGGTGTTGGCTGTGTGCATCCTACCTATGCAGAGGCCGGGTGTGTGCTCTTTGGATTTGTATCCTCTTGATGCTCCTTTTTGAGCCAATAAAATCCACCCTTTGTCAGAAAAGAACCTGTTGTGATCACATCGTCCTTCCTTGCGGTATATCATATCTTCCAAGTACCGGATTTGCTTTCCTACAATCTTATACTCCCTCCGTTTCAAAATACTTGTGCACCCTAAGCAAAACAAATACGTACTCATGGTTGTACAGTTACTATATACACTATAGTGTTCTCTTGCTTCGACTGAGAAGGGCTAGAGGGCACGCGATGGTCTCATTATTTTGACAGGTAAGCGATGATCTTACTTGCTTCTAAGGAGAAGGAAGGGCACATGACATTTTCTTGTTAGTCGGTGCAATCTTACTTACAGGTCTCGCCGGTAGCCTTATTTTAGGCATAATATGGAGTTCCATAAATTAATAATGGCCATGACATGGACTTATCTCTCTCTATCTTGTGAGAACCCACATGGACTTCTCCTGGCAACCATCATTGACCATTCCTATTGTTTTTAGATTTTGATTGGCCAATTGAAAAGGCAATCATATGCATGTTTTCTCCATGATCTATGCGCAACGTATGTTGGACCATCGATACATTGACCATGCTGTTTAGTGGGGAATTCATTTTTCATCCTTATGCTGGACAAACAGATTCTATTCTCGAGCTCAATTGCACCCTCATGAAATCAAAAAGAAAATATTAAAAAAATGATTTTTTTTACAACAAACGTTGTTGAATATTCTACATACGTGCAAATTTCCGTGAAGAAAAAGCATTCCTAATGCTCTAGAAAAAAAACGATGCTCCAAAAACACGAGTTTTGAAAGCATTTTGGAGTACTGATTTTGTTATTTTTGCCCAGCTAGACCTCCATGAATATGATTTCGTCGGGAAAATTTGCACGCAGGAGGAAAACTAAGCAATGTTTTTCTTAAAAAAAATCAGAATTTTTTTAATTGTCTTCCTATCTATTTTGGATTTTACTGTTCATAGCAGGAGCATTTGAGCTTGAGATTAGAAGAACGCTTTTGCCCTAGGCTCGTATACTTGGAAAGGAGAACCAGTTTACATGATAGCCACAAAGCCAACACCCAGTGGCAGCACCAGAAAGATAACATGTAGGGTCATTAGTAAGTTGTGGGATCAATCTTCTCAAGTTGCAAGGACTAATATAGAAATTTAGAAAACTAAACGGGTGCCATAGAAAAGTTGTGGGGTTAGCTGACACCATAGCCTACACATATTTTAGCAACTGCCAATACCAACACACACAAAGAAAACAGAAAACATGCGACCTCCGAAAGTCATATCAAAGTGAACTCCAACACGCAGTAACAACCATCAACATAACCACCACAGATGACAACATCAGGACTGTGACAAAAGTGCTTCAACAGCGACGCCTCCAAGAAAAGAATAACGCGCGAGCGCTGCCATCACCAGATCCACCCATGAAGGCTAGATCATGATGTTTTCACCCTGGAGATGGAGTTCAAGCAAACTCTAGACAATGCCTCTGAGAAGAAGATGATGTGAAGCACCACCCATTACCAGGAACAACCAGAGCTAGGCACACCTAGAATTTCACTCCGCAGTTTGAGACCCTATGTTCAGAAGCAACACCAAACTCGAGTCATCATGTACTGCCGCCCCCACCGCTCGGATTTCGTGAGCCCCTTCGACCGGTCGAGCGCCTAGACAGTGGCGAGATCTGGGTCGGGCAGGGCTCAAAAGACAAAAGCCTACCATCTCTAAAACAAGAAGGTCTTCTTATTCGGATGGGCATTATTCCCTAGTGCTATATATTCTACAGGCTGTGACTTTAGTGTTTGTGCCCAACTAACCATTCCCCTTTCAATCCGGTCGCCCCCCCTCCCTCTTGATGGGACAATTGCAGAGTATAACAACTTGTTCTGACCATATCTCCCCTTCCTTGTAGTACATCACATCTTCCTTGTAGTAACTGGACTTGGTAGTACAGTTACTATAATATAGCAGTGCTCTCTTGCTTCTACGGACAAGGAAGGGATAGAGTGCACCGGGTGGTCTCACTTGCTTATACGGAAAATGAAGGCATAAAGGTCCTTATCTTAGGCATATGACATTTTCTTGTTAGTCAATGTTTTATGTCTTTTGCAGGGTATCACAGTGGGAGCTGACCACCAGCTGCGCCAGCACGGAACCCAGAGAAGAGAACAGAGCATAATAATCACATGCCTCCTTTACAAAGTCATCTGAAACAATGTTGTACAGGAATATACAGACGACAAGGTTTTTCTTTTGTATGATTGGCCTTCATCGAGCAATCGGACTAGTAAAAAGAAGACGATGCCCGGCTTGAAGAATAATTCCGACATATATACGGTGAAAATTACCGACCGAGCTCACCGGAACGACCATTGAATCTCCTCGAGAGTTCTTCCCTTGGTCTCCGGCACCCAGAGGATGATGAACACGAGCGTGAACGCGCTCACGAGCGTGTAGCACACAAAGGTACCTGCCGAGATCATAAACAAACAGAAATGATCTCCGTCAGGTCCGTGCCGCGGGTCCATAATTCTACTTGAGGGAAGAGCGAAGAGTGTGAACCTCCAGCGCTCCAGCTGAGCAGCAGGTTTGCTGTCATTGTTATCCCAAAGGAGGTCAGCCAGTTGGCGAGCGTCGCGACGCTTCCCGCGAGGCTCTTGATGCTAACCGGCAGGATCTACAAACACATAAAAAGTCCAGCAGTATGGTTATGTGAATGCTCCAGTGACATGCCTAAACCACATTAATTATGAGCTATGGTGCTATACGCAGTGTGCAGATTCACCATATTACCTCAGACATTATGACCCATGGGATGGCGCCCATACCGAAGGAGAAGGTGATCACATAAGCCTGAACAAGTGTCAGGTTAGTATCTCGGGCACAGCTCGTGGATTTGCGATGTAATTTTTCAGACCAAACAATCTAGTTGGCGGATGGACATACCACAATAGCAAACAAGGAGACCATGCTTAATATGTAATACATGTCAGAATCTTGCGGAACGTTGTCCTGGAACAAATAAATGATGATAATATAAAAAAAATATTCGGCGGAAGAGGCCCTGTGATAATATCACCAATCAAAAAAATAAAATCCTCGATCCACATAATAGACTATTATAAGGGTGTGGTGTATGTATTCTGTATTTTATTTATACCGGTACCCTATACTAAAGAAACCTGAACATACCTTGAGAAAAAATATGACGGCAATTGCAAGAAGGCTTAGGGTCATCCCGGCAGAAGAGATCTGGAAGTTGAAGTGAGAGCTAAATTATAGTTACAGACAACTACAGTAACAAACTAGTTTCAAAGAGAGGAGGAAGTTACAATAAGTAGGATCCGTCGGCCAGCTCTGTCTAGCAACCAGGTTGTAGCTCCAGTGGCAAGAAGCTGATGATAAATGCTGTCAGCGTCTTAATGTGAACTACTAAGAGACAAGAAAAGATATATATCAAGTTACACACCCCAATAGCTCCAACTCCACAAGCGGCCAAGTTGCTGTTTGTAACACCTGAAGAGCTTTTCATGTTAAATATAGAAGCTGAAATCGACTATAATATAACACTATAGTATTGCACTGAAGGAAATTTAATGACCAAATTGTACAGCTTGCCTGCAGCTTTGAAGATGCTGCCTGCATAAAACAGTATAGCGTTGATCCCACTTAGCTGTTGTAGTACAAGCAGGCCAATTCCTAGCTGTCAAGTTGCACCACAATCACGATTACAAAATGCAATTGCGAATTTTGGTATGAAATAAACCAGCAAGTCAAGGAAGTTACTATCAAGGGCATGCGGAATTTCTTTTGGTTTAACTCTTGGAAACGAATTGCCGTCGTTTTGTTTGCTGATGCTACCGCTGTCTGCATAATGTTAAAGCAAACATTGGTGACTACGCTGAAAGTACGTCACATAGAAAGATTTGTAGTTAGTTAGTCTAGAAGAAAAAAAAGGCAGGTGCTTGCCTTTATATCATTCACTTCTGACGTGATGTCGGTCTCAGATCCTCTCAAAACTTGTAGAGAGGCTTCGAAATCATCCATCTTGTTCATCTTTGCCTAGATATTGATGCACAAGAGTGGTTAATAAAAAATTCAGAATGATGCAGCACTTTGTATACATTTGCGTATACAAACCAGCCATCTTGGAGATTCTGGAATGAAGAATAGGCCAGGTATCAATATTGTGCATGGCAAGGTTCCTAGAAGAATGACAACCCAGAGATTTGAATCAGAAATAGTCGAGGTTCAGAAACTAAAAGCATACACATTCGCTTAAGCCTATAAAGTACTAGCAAAATCAGCATAGATTACTGACACGGTAACTTTTCCTTCAAAAGCTTAAACGGCAATGTTTGCCTAGATATCTACTGATTTTAGTCATATTTGTCATCATGGCATTTACTGTTACTGATCTTGTGAACTTAAAATATCAGAGGTTAAGTGAAAACTGACGGTGAAAATAACTAAGTTCAGTAACGCGTCGGCACTTAGTCATGTTACCTATCACTGCGAGCATCCTCCAAGGAACAAGCATGCCAAGCACATAGGCCAACACCATCCCAAGTGTTACTGACAACTGCGGAATGAACAATTGCATAATGAGTCCAGCATAAACAAGGTAATATGTCTTTGCTTGACAAGAAGACAAGATGCTTGGGAGGATAGGCCTACTGGGTTCACACAGCCTAGAGCGCCCCTCTTGTTCCGAGGAGAAATCTCTGCTATGTATACCGGCACCTGTTATCACATAACTCACAGATCAAGACTAAGTATGTTAACTAGTCCAAGATTCTTTTGACAACAAATAAACTTCACAATGGGATGGCCAACTTTGTTCCCACAATACTGAAATCCTGTTGATTTATTTTTTCTGAACAACTTAACCAGATAGACGTACGCATAGATCTTCTATGCAAAGAATAAGCAGATACAGAGTGTTGTTAAACCAACCGTGTAGGATATGATACCAACACCAAATCCTTCAAGCAATCGCCCCGTATACAGAAACGTAGTATCCTGTAAAACAAAACAAGTGTCAAAGTTCAGAAGCAACAAATGGTGAAACTAAGCTCCGAAGAAGGCATTGCCGTACTTTTGCCAAGGAGATGGCGAGCCAGCCAAGGATGTTAGGAACAGCAGCAATCATCAATGCCTGGAAAATCAGTTCACAAGCTTGTTAGAGCTCAAGAGAAGATCATTGGTTCGGTTAGGTACTGAAACATTGCGAAGATACGACCAACATACTGAAGTTTGACATAGCAATAAGAGAATTTAGCAATAAAAACCACCGCGACTGGGATCGACTTTGCAAAAAAGAACCTCATCTTTTTCGGCAAAAAAACCACCGGTCTACCATAATCTTTTTTGCAAGAAGCACTGATTGCTCGCTGAACGGTCTGTGGTGTGATGTTCTTTCTGACGCGAGGGGCGACGACGACCCAGGCCAAATAGCCGTTAGGCATTTTCACGAACACCTCGCGTGCGCGCCAGCGCCTCCCTCTGGCTCGCGCGCTGCAGCTGTTTGTGGGTCGGCTCCCGTGCGTACTTGAGGCGATCCTGGCTAGCTCCCAGGGAAGGACACCGGACGAAACCCGGACGAGGGCATCCTGCTGAGCCGAAATCACGCCCCTCCGCCACCGCAGCGAGCTCCAGCACGCGACCGGTGGAGCTGCTGGCTGGCTGGCTGGATTCAGTCTCTGGTTCGCGGGTACAGTACTATTTAGAGGAAAAAACTGTATGTTTAGGGTGGACTTTGCATAAAATCTTCAGTTTACATTTTTCTGCCAAAAAAACGGCAGCTCTGCTTTTTGCAAAAGCATAGATGGCCCGCTGACCGTTCTTTTTTTTAACACTGCTCGCTGACCGTTCTCTGACGTTGTTTTTGACGCGTCAGGCCTGCCCACCGGTATTTTTTGGCCAAAAAAAAGGGGAAAACTGGTTTTCCATAAAGTCGGCCTCAATTGTGATGGTTTTTCTGCGAAATACTCCACCGCTAATGACAGATTTTCGTACATTCCAATCCTTGATTCTAGTCGACCCCAATTCCCTCGTTCACATCCATGATCCAACAACCTCGCTCTCACTGTGCTCATCTCCACCAATGAAGGTGATGACACAACATTAGTCTCTGGATATTCCCCGATGATCAACGGCCTATACGGGTAGCCGCTCCACCTTCTTCCACGACTTCATTTTCGTCCACTGCTTGCTCGACCACACCACCTCTTCATCACCAACCCCATCATAAGAAATGCCACCTCGCGACCGATTATTATGCATGCGATATGGTTGTTGTCTAGTTATTTTTTAAACCAGGCTTAATCTAGTTGTAGATGTCATGCTAGTTTTGTTTTGTATGTATGCTAGATTAATTCTGGTAGATCCATCTATGTCACCCTTATCATTGAGTAGATTCTTAATTTTATGGTAGCTTACACATGATTTTCAACATATACAAGTTCAAGTGTTAACCTCATGAACCTCAACAGGTCAAACTCCAATGTAGCGGATCGTGCAAGCAAAGCACCACCTTGTGGAGCCCATAATCTCACTTTAGAGAAAGGAAAAATGGCCAGCTTTTGATGTGCAAAATTCCGCCCACTTGCACGATTAGACTAACCAAGTTGGGTTGCGGGCAAGATCTTTGGTGTGTTATATATGGACATGGATAGTATTGAGACAAAGGACTTCAATATAAATGACCTGAGGCAAAAAATGTTACGCCCTCAGGTATGTTGGATCCCGATCGAAAACATGCCAATTAATCGCCGCAGCATGACAATTTTGTTGTTGATTTTTTACGCTACATGGCAATTTTTACTGTAAGAACATGGAAATCCTACACACAAGAATGACAATTTTATTTGTTTTCGCATGGCAAATCTGATCGTTAGAATTTTTAACATATATGAGAGCAAAAACCCTTTCCACCATTTTCTAGTTCTTCAACTTGGTACTATCACTAATGTTTATGTCTCCACCAATCATTTCATGAGAAATGCTTGGCCAAGAATTAAACCTGAACATTATTGCTGCAGCGTCAATCACTGAGGGCCCGCAGGTCGCTCGCCAAGAGAGCAAGGCGTCAAGCCACAGCGTACGGTGGAATGGAGACGGGCCGAGGTCGACATGGGCGTCGACTTGGCCGGCCACCGCTGCCGGAGTTGCACTGTTGCCGAAGGCGACGCGGTGAGGGAAGGAAGGAAATAATGCATTTTAAAAATGAACATATAAACAACCATAGTTGGTTATATATACAGTTTTAGCATTTTCAATGAACATGGTACAAGCAACTTGGTTATATCTTGATGAGCGTGTACGGAGCCTATGGCCCAAGAACGTATATCCCCGACCCAGGACGCCATCACCCAAGAATTAAACCTGGCCAAGAAGTAAAAAATCTCACCCCTTTGTGGCCAACGTGCTCCACCATCTGGCCGCTCGCGATAGCCCCCACCATGGCGCCGATGTTGGAGAGCGAGCCGAACATGGAGAACTGCAGCTAGCGCAGCGTCAGCCACTGGATCCTGGGCCAGGGCCAGGGCCAAGCCCGCCAGCGAGAGCAGGCAACAACAACAACAACAGATGGTACTGCAGTAAACAAAGACGGGCGGGAGATGGAAGTAAGGATGATGATGACCTCGGAGATGGAGAGGCTGAGGTCGCGGGTGATGGCGTCCTGGGTCGGGGAGGAGAAGCCGCCGGTGAAGCCGAACTGGATGGGGCCGAGCGCGACGATGAGCGTGCAGAGCAAGGCGGAGACGTGGGACTCGCGCATGATGGCCATGGACGATGCCCCCGCCCTGAGGCTGGACCCCATCTTGTACCAGCTCCCCGTGTTCACCAGCAGCGGCTTCCGCATGTCGTCGTCGTGGTCGCTCCCGCCGCTCTCGTGCCCTCCGCCGTCTCCTCCCTTGCCGTTCATGGCGGCCCTGGCTGAGAGAGAGAGAGAGAGAGAGGGAGAGGGAGGGAGGGAGAAGAAGAGGATGTGGACTTTGAAATGGGGAGAGATCGTGGGATGGGGTGCGAATGGGATGGGCTCGTATCTAAGCTCTAGCTTGTTTGCAGACGTACAACTACAAGTCTACAACGTATGGTTGCTTGGCTTGCTTCCTTCCACAAGGCGCGGCCGAGTGAGTACATATGCGCTGCAGAGCTCAAAAGTCAAAAGCCTACCTATAAATGCAGCATCTAAAGCAAGAAAGAAAGGTCTTGTCTTTCAGTTGGGGATGTTATTCCCTCGACAGCAGGCATTAGAGCATCTACACCCGCATGCGACAAATCCGGCCTCTCAAACGCCCGCGGACGTACCCGGGCACTGACCGGGGACGCCTCAAATTTGCCTCTCTGCATCCGCGTCTCTCATATCCGGCGCCTTATATCCATATTACACATGCAACGTTGATCTACTCTATGTGATCAAACGACGGATAACAAAAATCGGCTGCAAAGGAACACAAGATCGGCTGCAAACGGACATTAACAAACTTCGCCACATCCAAAAGATCATAGTTCGTCACCGGACAAGTTCTTAAACTTCTAGAACTAAAAACGATATAAACATAGAGGAAGGGGGGGGGGGGGGGGGGGGATCACCACTTCCTCGCCGGGCCTTTGCCCTTCCGGTCGCCGGCGCAGCTGTAGGCGTCCGCGGCTGGTGGAGGGTCTTGGTCGTCCGACGAGGTGCTGCAGCTGTCGCCGTCGTTGGAGTCGGAGAGGACGATGAGCCCCTTCATCCGACGGACCGCCCTGTCCTGCTCCCGCTTCAGCCTGGCGACCCGAGCCTTCTCCGCCGCTGCCTCCTTCGCCTCCCGCTCCGACTGCTCAATAGCAAGCCGGAGCGCCTTGGCGTTCTTCCGTCGGAGGCGGCGAGCGTCCGTCTCCGCCGTCGTGAGGGAGCGGCGGTAGACCCATGCGAGGAGACGCGCGTCCTCGTCGGGGTCCGCCTCCGTCCCGCGGCGGCGGCGTGCGGACTGCTCCGCCGCGTCCCTCTCCCGTGCACGCTGCCTCTCACGGCGCGCGCCTCCGACTCCGGAGTGCGCGTGCGGGCTGGCGGCGCGGGCACAAGCACCCAACGCTGGCCGCGTGGAGGAGCGGCCGGCGGGGGAAGGAGACGGCGCGGGGCGGCCGATGCGGACTGCGCTGTCCTGGCGTTGCTAAGCGCGGGCCGGGAGGGTCCAGCTCCGGCATCCGCGCTGCGGCGACGCTCCAGATCCGGAGCTGCCGCCGGTCTCCACCTTGGACCACTCCAGTGTAATGCGGAGGGCCATCTCCTCCTCGTAGTCGAGCTCGGAGCCGGAGTCGCTGCCGGAGCTGCTCATCGTAGTGGATGGGATCGGAATCGAAGAGGGAGAGGAGTGGACGGAGCGAGAGAGAGGGAGAGAGTGAGCTAGGGTTCGTAGCGAGGTGCCCGGATTAGGGTTTTTTGTGGGGCAGCGGTGGGGTCGGTGGTGGGCCGAGCCTGTCAGGCGGACGCGCCCGGGCGTGCCCGGGCCGCCCCATATCCACCCTATATTTGGGCTGGATATGAGGGGTGCCGGTCAGTCCGGGCGTTTGTACGCGGTTTGAGAGGTCCGGCTGGGTCAATTTTTTTTGATCGATCAGTGACCGAACGGCCTGCCCGGTCGTTTGAGACGGGTATGAGAGGCCCGGCTGTAGATGCTCTTATTCCACTAATCATTTCCGTTTCAATCCCTCCTGATGGGACAATTAGTTCTCATCACATCGTCCTTCCTTGTAGTACTACACCATATCTTCCAAGCGCCGGATTTGATTTTCTTTACTGCAATCTCATACCCAATGCTTCACTGGTACTCAGTAGCTAGTGCAGTTTAAGCAATGAGTGCAGTCACTTGGTAGTGCAATTACTATATACTGTACACTATAATGTTTCTTGCTTCTACGGAGAAGAAGGGCTAGAGTGTACGCGATGGTCTCACGAGACCGACTGCGGCGGGAGCAAACATTATACCAGTGAATTCGTATTCGAAAGAAGTTTTCAATTATATAATTTTTGCTCCCGCCATAGTCGGTCTTGTTGGTTAAATTTATGGTCAAAGTTGAACCTCGGGAAACGCGGACACACTATATTTTGGAACGGAGGGAGTATTATTTTGACAGGCAAGCGATGATCTTACTTGCTTCTAAGGAGAAGGAATGTGCTGGAGTCTAAGTGATGGTCCTTATTTTAGGCATATGGTTTAAAGTATTTTTCTTGTTAGTCGGTGCGATCTTACTTACAGGTCTCGCGAGTAGCGTTATTTTAGACATGGACTAATCCCCCTCTATCTTGTGAGAACCCACATGGACTCCTCCCGGCAACCATTGACCATCTCTACTCCTAATGTCTCAGTTGGCAGGATCGTACCCCCACCTTTCAACCAGTTTATTTCGACAGGTTTTTTTTCGTCCCCTCCCAACCCCCACCCCGCCCCCCCACCCGCACACACAAAAAAAAAAACCCGCACTCCCAATCTCTCCCCACCGGTTTTCTCTCTGCCGATTTTCTTTTCTCCCTCCAATCGACTCTATCTTTGGTAAACAAATAATTCACATAAGGTAACCAAGCGCAATCAACCCAACGCAATCAATCCAAACGCAATCAATTCATGCATGGTAATCAATTTATTTATAACGGTGATCAATCTCCTTCCTTATTTCAATCAAACGGTGATCAATCTCCTTCCTTCTTTCAATCACTTCCTTTCTTACATTCCCACCTTTCGTCCATCCTCCTCGTATGACCTCCCATACTATTAAACAATCAAACAAGAACTTCTTTAAGCGCACCCCACAAAACGTACACGAACCGATTACCACCGTATGATTAGACCCGCTGAACTTAATCTAACGGCTAGACTTAATCTAACTCGTTTTCTGTGTGCGCTTAGCAATTTACATTGACTGACCGTACTCCACCGTGGAGGAAAATATGAAAGTCCACGTCTGGTCAATTAGGAAACTATAATCACGAACGCATCCTATTAAGAAACCAATCACGGGCGCATCCAATTATTAGGAAACTAATCACAGACGCATCCTATTATTAGGAAAATAATCACGAGCGCATCCTATTATAAAAATAATCACGGACGCATCATCTACACTACTATTAAACAATCGATTGTGGCAGAAACATTACATCTCAGCCACACACCCACCATCTCTCAATGGACCGGATTGCCTCAATCACTACTAGAAAAAGGGCTATAGCTAATATAGACATTAGTGGCGCACTATGTATGTGGTGCGCCACTGCTAAATAGCAGTGGCACACCACACATGAGTGCGCCACTAATGTTTATATTATTAATGGCGCACCTGGTGTGTGGTGCGCCACTGCTAAGTTTCTCCTGGGCACACCCCCTCCCCAGACTTACCAGTGGCGCACCGTGGGTGTGGTGCGCCATTACTAGTTAAAACTAGTAATGGCGCACCACACCCACGGTGCGCCACTACTAAGTTTGACCAAGGTTTGACCCATCCCCTAGACATATCAATGGCGCACTACGTATAGATGCGCCACTGCTATTTCAGGTAACAATGGCGCACCTACACGAAGTGCGCCATTGATATGCACCTATTCATGTCGCAGCCACCACCCACCACACCCCCAGCCACACACATCCTTCTTGAGCGTATCTTATCCACTCCAGACTATCCTCTCTCCCTCTCTCTCTCGAGCTCCCTCTCTCTCTCGAGCCCGAGCCCGATCCCCTTTTCCTCCTCTCCGGTCGCTGGCCGATTCCGGCGTGCTCTGGCTGTTCTGGCCACTGCGCTCGTCGCTCCGGGCCCATGCGCCGCCGTTCTACCTCTGCTCCGCGGGGATTCGTCGTCCGCCCGCTGTGTGCGCGGCACGGGCAAACCCTAGCCGCCCCGGTCGCCGGTGGACGCCGGTGCTTCCTTCCGGTCCTCCCCGACGCCGCCGTGTTCGCCCCCGTGTGGCCACACCCTGGTGCCCGCTGCGCCGGTGGGGACGGCGTGCAGCGCAACCCCGGCATGGCGTGGCACCGGTGTGTGCCTTCCTCGCCGTGGCGTGTACCTCCTCGCCGCGTGGGACGGCGTCCGGTGCAACCCCGGCGTCCACTGAGTTCGGCCTCGGCTGCAAAATTTTCCTGGTGAGCCTCCTTCTCTGCCCTTCTCCTTCCTTCTTCCTCTGCCACGACGGGGTGCCCGGCGGCCTCCACGACCTCGCCCACCTCGCCGACAAGATCTCCGTACGTTTAATATCCCCTTCCCCCGTCTTACCTGCAACCCCCCTGCTCTGCTTTGTTCTGTTGGCCACCATGGCTTCCCTCAAATTGTGTTCGTCAGCTGGGCAGGTTGGCTACGACAAAATGAAACTATCCAATTGTTAGTGCCTCTCAACCCCAACCTCTGATCAGTACAGCTTGGAGGAACATTTCTGCTTTCTGGAATCACATATATGGCAAGGGTTGCTTCCAAATGAATTTGTCCTTACTAGTACATTTTTGGTAGCAGTTGCTATGCTTCCAAGTGAATTGTCGTTAGTTCCTAAGTATGATGTAAAATCAACAACATGGTAAAAACATCAGCAGCAGTTTTCATCTGTCTAGCATGTTTGATCTGATTGTACTGCATGACCACTGTGCAAAACAAAAATCTACAATATGATTGCTGGCTTGCAGCTGTAGTTTTAACTGGTTGTCTCTCAAGTTTTCATTGCACAGCAGTACAATTTTGTCACAGCTACCATGATTCTACATGCCATTTTTATGCTTCTAGCCAAATGCTTAGGGGTAAAATAAAATATCACTATGGGTATGGCCACCATTTTTTCCCTGCTGCAATCATGAGCTAGCTGATTTGTCATCAACTTTGCCTTGTGCGTCATTATCAGGGGTTGCTTCGAAATGAATTTGTCCTTACTAGTACATTTTTGGTAGCAGTTGCTGCAAGCAGTTACAATGGGCTAATCCAATTTTTTTGTCAGGTACCTGTTGATGGAGTCCTTATCAGTGGTCACTCCTTCTCCATTGATGAATCGAGCATGATGGTAGAAAATTTATAGCTATTCTTGTACGCTTGTACGCTTGACGGGAGACCATATTGAGTTATGCTTGTACGCTTACTTTTGTCTTTTGGAACTAGTTTAGGTGAAGTATTAAGCTGACACTGCAAGCTGGTTGTTAATTGAAGGTAAACAAAGACCAGAAGTCACCATTTATGATGTCAGGTTGTAAAGTCGCAGATGGCTATGGTACAATGCTGGTGAGTCTGTCTGTACCCTATCAAATGGAGAAAATGTATAGCTACTTTCAGCTTATGAAACCTTCTGTACTTTCTGATGCGAAGTAGAAGTGCAGTAAACCTCTATTATTCATATTTTCCCTATGGGGACATAATAGATTTTACTTCTTGAAAGAATGAGAAGGTATATTGATGCTATTACGGTTGTCAATTTCCATATTTTTGAAGTTTAGTTTATATGCCCATCACTAAAATGAGGAACTTTGGTGAGTCGTATGGTACACATGTGTAAATCTGCTCCTGAAATGTAGTATTAGTAGAATCACTATGTTACATTTCTCACATTTAAAGAAGAGGCATCTTTTTGTCATACATAATGCTTTTTTGATCGTATGAATTGACATGATTTTATTGTTCTGGAGTAGGTTTGCTTGAAAGGTGTTGCTACCTTCATTGGAATAATTGGACTTTCTGTTGCTGTTTCTGTTCTCTTTGTGCTCTTGGCCAAGAATATTGATGCATACACTAGTAAGAATCACAATTATTCAACACAGTTTCAGTCATAAATATTAGAGATGAGGATTCGTATCCTTAGGTTATTGCATTATCAGCAGGATATTAGCTCTCAAAATTTGTGAAATAGCATCTCCAATAGTTGAAGCCTTTGCTTCCACTTTTTAGGTGGGTGGATGGTCTCTGTTTTTTTGTTTCTTATAGAGTAAGAGTAATGTTTATCCCATGTCTCCCAATAGTTGAAAGTTCTGAACTTTATGGTCAATATCTAGGTGGGTGTGGATGCCTTTATGGTCTCGATCCTTTTCAATTTCTAATATTGATGGTATTTTCCTCTTGAATTATTTAATTGGATGACAGATGTGGGTAGCAAACTGTCATTGCAAACTCAAGTATTTCGCTACAGTTGTCAGATCATGTTGGCCTATCGAGGATGTCGACATGGGGCTGCGGCGATGACGACGACATCGGGGCTGTCCCTACTGTGATTTTATAAGAACAGATACTATACCTGCATGGTTTCCCTTGTTTCCTAATTTTACTAAGAACAGATGCTATTACGGTTCCTGTTTCTTTCCTTTTCTGATTACTAGAAGATTAGTTTTAGAATTTTCTTTTATTTCCTTGTAATTTTTCTTTTATTGGATACTTGTAAAGACATTGTAATATTCTTATTATAATAAAAATTATGATTCTATTTCATTTTTTGTTTTTAAATTATTTTTCCTTATAGGTTGTTTTCTGTAAATTTGGATTTTTTTTGTTTTTCAAATACATTACTAGTGGCGCATTTCAGCCCTTATTAGTGGCGCAACTTCCTTTATTACTAGTGGCGCACCTATAAAGCTATTAGTGGCGCACCTAGAGGGAATACCAGTGAAGCACCTAAGGGTTAGTAGTGGCGCACCTGGTGGTGCGCCACTACTATCTGGATTACTAATGGCGCACCAGAGGTGCGCCATTAATATCTGTTACTAGTGGCGTGTTAATAGTGGCGCACCTATAGTGCGCCATTACTAACGAAAACAGGTGCGCCACTAATAGGGCTTTTTCTAGTAGTGAATGTTGTATCACATCTAATTCACATCATTTACTATAATTAATTTTATTTTAATCATAATCAATTAGCAATAATTACCACGATCTCCGTCATCATAATTAAGCAATAATTACCCAGATTTCGCTCCAACCTAGAGACCTCCACCTCGCGTCGTCCAGGCCTATTTTAATCATAATCAATTAGTAATAATTACCATGATCTCCGTCATCATAATTAAGCAATAATTACCGCGATCTCGCTCCAACCTGGAGACCTCCACCTCGCGTCGTCCAGGCCTCGCTCAAACCTCTCGATCCGGATTTCTCAGGCAGCCCTCCTCGCGCCGTCCAGACCTCCTTGCTCCAACCCCTCGCCGTCCTCGCTTTGTGGTTGTGCTCTCACTGTGCCATCGACCAAGTCTCACCACGACGTCCACATCCACATACGTGTGTAGACATCACCATCGGCCCTAGGAATCCATACCCGCTGCTGCCTTGATTACTGAGGTGGGTGTTCTGATTTCAGCTTCAAGTTCACACGGATATGAATTGAATGATCACGAGAGAATTAACCACGATGTGGACGGGCTTCATGTACGATCCGTACGTCTATGGTTACAAGTGCACGTACCTCTAGCTAGACAAGAAATCAATTAACCTGCCTCTCTGCTTGTTTGAGGCTAGCTTTGCGTACGTGTGCTGGTGCTGCTCTGTGAATTGGTTTAGCGTTCTGAATCCAACATATTTTTTATATTGATGTTTTGCCGGGTGTTTCAACAGCCCTGAGCGGCTACGTCGACGAGCGAGCGAACAAGCGGACGTGTTACGTCTGATATGCAGTCGGGGATCAAATCCACTGGGACCGATCAACATAATTCAGAGGTGCGTGTATTGACCAAATCAATTCAACTCAAATTGTCACTGTTGTAGTTAGCTCCCTCATTTTTTACTGATCATTAGATCTTTCGGAATGTGATGTACTGATTATTAAAGGTTTCGGAGTGTGCGTGCTGGAAGTTGTTTTTTTATGACATTATCGATCTCACTTTTACTATATAGTTCAGTATTCTTAATGTCTGCATTATGTATCCTCTATGTAGGGTCTTGTAGACACGATCGCTGCTGGTGAGTCATGTGGTGATCGGATTGGTAAAAGGATTGTGCTCCCAAGGACATTTCCTGGTGGTGATAGAGATATGCAGAGAAGGTTCCTAGATGCAATGGCCATAGTGCAGCGATGGGGTAAACCAGATTACTTTATCACGATGACATGCAACCCGTACTGGGAGGAGATAACAACAGAGCTGATGCCCGGACAACTACCACAGGACCGGCCAGACCTGGATGATGCAGGTTCGTTCTTCTTTGATTTATTTTTATTCACGCTATTTTGTAGTCAACCATACTTTGTTAGCTTTTTTATTTTTTTATTTGAATCATCATTTTATTTAAATACATATGGGCATGCTATGAATTCTGAAATATTTTTAGATGGTTTTCGATTTCTGAAATGTGTTTAGAATTCTGAAATGGTTTCATGTTGTGAATTATGAAGTAGTTACCTATCGCTTATGCAGATATGACCTTCCTAACTACTGATTTGCCACATACATGACTTTCCTAACTTGCTACTGATATTAATCAATTTATATTCCAAAAATAATTTGTGGGGTCAGGTATGTCTTTCACTCCTAAATAATATCAATGTTTACCTAAAATAAAAATGGATTCTATGGAGTTAATGGCTTGGCAGAACTCTTGCTAAATTACATATAAACACTGCAATCTGATCCAACTTTACACAATGCAGATATGAAAGGGAAAACCCAAATTGCTATGATCTGGGATTCACACTGATGTTTCATGAGCTTTGGTCTCTGTAATACTGGAACTAATCCAGTCGCTTGTTCAGGTGTCAAATAAGAGGATGTGCATGTTTCCAACACTTATCTTCAGGAGTGAAATTGTTTTGCCGCTGAAAAGGAGCATGTGTCATTTGTCTTCCATGTCATGTCAAAAACATGTTTAGTTCCCTTAAATTAGAGTGAAAAACAGGGTAGCCTGTTGCCTAAGGTTAATGTGATATTTTATTTTTGTCAAATGGCTTGAAATTTCTTTAACATCAATTTTAATGCTAATGTCATGTACCGTCATATTTTGTTTCCAAACTGTGGCATGAAGTTATATTGCCAGTTTCTGTCATGTTTGGTTCACAAATATATATTGCCAGTCCGTGGCTTGAAGCTCTGTTGCCAGATTCTGTCATTTACAGTGCATAAAATCTATCTGTACTTTTACTGTCAAAATTGACTTGTACACAATTTGACATTTTCAGACATTGTGCTTACCTGTGCTTGTTTTCGCTATATTTAGTATAGATAGTTGTTAGGGCATATTTTACCCCAGTAGTTTCGATGATTGATGACAATGCGCTTTGCGGACTAATCGTGTGCGTTGACCTTTTCAGAGATTATATTGATAGGCACGAGACGGTTTATCTCCCCTCGATGATAAAGAGTGAAGACGGTTATTTTCCGACGATTTCTTTTTGGTGAATTGAGTCGTAGGAAACCCGTACTATTAAGAGGGGGTCCGCGTTGGAAAGGTATGGGTGGAATCAACACGTACACAGCCCCATATGCACCCACAACCTCCTTTCCCTTCTCTGGAGCATTTCCTGTGTTGTCTGTGGTGTTTCAGAAGTTTGCAAGCGGTAGTACCGCTTGGACCCACGGTAGTACCGCTCCAAGGAGCGGTAGTACCGCTGGGTACTACCGCACCACTACCGCTTGGGGTTTCCCCGAGCGTGCAACTTTCTGTTGCCGGTTTGTCTTAACCGGTAGTAGCACGGTAGTAGTACGGTAGTACCGCTCCAGCGGTACTACCGCCCCTACTACCGCTTGGGGTTTTTCCTCTGTGCGAGTTTCTGTTACCACTTTTCCCTCTAGCGGTAGTAGAGCGGTACTAGAACGGTAGTACCGCTTGCGCGGTACTGCCGCCCTGTCCGTCTCTACTACTGCTGCCTGTTCTGGTCGAAACTCCCTTAGCGGTAGTACCGTAAGGGGGCAGCGGTAGTACCGCTCCGGTGGTACTACCGTGGCACACCTAGTGTGTTTTTGACCAGTTCGAGGTAGTACCGCCTAAGCGGTAGTACCGCTCCTAGGAGCGGTAGTACCGCTTGACTGCGGGCAGAGGGCAGATAACGGTTGGAATTTTGTCTCCCTATATAAAGGAGAGGTCTTCTTCTTCCTAAGGTTGACCTCTTCCCCCAAGCTCCATTGTTACTCCAAAAGCTCATTTTAGCCCGATCTCTCTCCCTAGCCATCAAATCTTGTTGTTGCTCTAGGGTTTGGAGGAGAGGGCCCCGATCTACACTTCCACCAAGAGATATTTGATTCCCCCCACTAATCCCTTGCGGATCTTGTTACTCTTGGGTGTTTGAGCACCCTAGACGGTTGAGGTCACCTCGGAGCCACATTCCATTGTGGTGAAGCTCCGTGGTTGTGTTGGGAGCCTCCAATTAAGTTGTGGAGATTGCCCCAACCTTGTTTGTAAAGGTTCGGTTGCCGCCTTCAAGGGCACCACTAGTGGAATCACGGCACCTCGCATTGTGTGAGGGCGTGAGGAGAATACGGTGGCCTTAGTGGCTTCTTGGGGAGCATTGTGCCTCCACACCGCTCCAACGGAGACGTACTTCCTCTCAAAGGGAAGGAACTTCGGTAACACACCCTCGTCTTCACCGGCTCCACTTGTGGTTATCTCTTACCTTTACATTGTGCTTGATATACTTGTATTGTATCCTTTGCTTGCTTGTGTTGTAATTGTTAGCATCATATAGGTTGCTCACCTAGTTGCATATCTAGACAACCTATTTTGTTGCTAACCCTACTTTGTTAAAGAAAAGCTAAAAATTGGTAGTTGCCTATTCACCCCCCCCTCTAGTCAACCATATCGATCCTTTCAATAGTGTTCTAACAGATTTTATAAAGTAGGTCAATAGTTGGATCGTGTATCCTTGACTTGATAGACAAGTTCAAAGGATTTACATTCTTCAGAGTGCATGACTGACACGCTAGATCCTAACTTCGACTGCTTGCATAATCAACTTTCAGTCCAAGGAAGCTTCAGGTCTTACCTTGGAAATTTCTTTTGCCTCTTCCATCCAGCACGAACATGTTTTCCAATTATTGATTACTGATTGTAAACAAAAAAAGTTCCCAATAATCTCTTCTACAATAGTCCAACATAATCAAAGGAGTCACTAAAAGTAGCTGAGAAATACCAAGGAAACCTGCAGGCATGGCTGCACGGGCATCCTCGATCTCCAAAAAAAAGGCATGGGACATCTTCTTCGTGTGACTGCCGCAATAATCAATCCTCCTCCCTCGACACTTATGTCGCCGCTCCCCTTCCCGCGATCCAATTTTTTCTCTCTTCCATAATTCTATTGATAGTTTTGTAATAGATGTTTAGTTCGAACATCGCTCAGTTTGTTACATGGACATGTCGTTAATCTTTCTTTTTGTTATCAATTTACATTGCAAAAATGGACTTCAATTATTCAATAATTGTGTTTGTGTTATATTGTTTGTACATATGAAATTTAACATGTAACTCTTGCAAACTATTTCAAGAGCCTGTGGCAACGCACGGGCACTCTACTAGTCCCTATTGTTTTTAGGTTTCGATTGGCTCTTCCATGATCTATGCGCCATGTATGTTAGACTGACGATGTTGTGACGATTGCTTTGATACTCACTGACCTTTCTTATTAACTAATGTGATTGACAGATTGAATCTACGCGAAGGCATTATCTCAGGGTGGAGGTACACTTGGGCTAATAATAGTACGGTGCCGACATACGAGAAACTCGATCAGGTACAAAATGGAAATTAAAGTTTCCTCTTGTGACTATTTGTGCCCTAGAGCGTATTTAGACACCTTATGACCATGTGCCAATCGTTCCTGGTTCTAACTCTACTAGCTCCCCTACCACTCGCCGCTCATTCAAATTTGAATTGGGATGGTTACAACCGGATGACTTTGCAGAGTTGATTAAGAATGTATGGGAGAGGCCCACCGTTGTTGAACGCCTATTCAGAGATGGAATTTTAAAATCGTGGCCACTAGGCAATTCCTATGTGGATGGGCGAAACACACCAGTGATATGTAAAAGAAAAGCAACACCTTACCACTATTATTGATGACCTCGATAACATCGCTGAGACATGCACTTTATCTCATCAGGAGATTGATATGAAAAATCAATCCAATGAGCAGATTGCACATCTATTGCGAGAAGAGGAAATTAGTACCAAAGATCCAAAGCCCAATTCATTTTAGAGTGAGATAACAATACACGATGTTTCCATATGGTCGCCAATGGGCGGCACGGGAAGAAGTGTATGTTTAACCTGGATGCGGGGCGGATCGAGGGTCGGGCAGAGTTGAAACGATATATCATCGGATACTATAGGTCTCTGTTCGGGGCTTCAGATGGAGGGCACCTCATACTCGACGAGACCCAAACGGATGATATCTCATAAGTTACAACATATGAGAATGATATCCTCACGTGCCTATGCGAAAGCATGGGATAATGATATCCTAGCTCAAAAGCTGAAAGTCAATGATATGCTTCTTTTGGAACATGACCTTCAGCTTTTGAGCAAATATCAGGTCTCAAGATTAACTTCCATAAAAGTGAGTTGTTCTGTTTCAGAGAAGCCAAAGAGGTGGGTGCACAATACGCTGACCTAATTGGTTGAGCACAAGTCCAATTCCTGAGTGAGAACATGTCCTAGAGTGCTTAGAGTGCTTACTAATACGGAGTGAGAACATGTCCTAGAGTGCTTAGAGAAACAGTTGAGCAATTAGAAAGGCAAGGCGCTCTTCATTGGAGGACGTCCGATTTTGATCAATTCTATTAATTAGTTGTAGGCATTAAATTATGTTTTCACTTAGGTACGCTTGCCTAACATCATTTATTCATGGAGTCATCAAACTCTGCTCTCTCCTATTAATTTTCTTGTCACATCATATGTTTTGTCTACTTGGCAGATTTAGCACTTATATAAGGTGGGAGTAGATTCAGAATTTTATTAATGGTAGTATACGCATGATTTTGGACATACACAAGTGTCCACCTCATGAACCTCAAAAGGTTAAACTCCAACATAGCAGATCGTGCAAGTAAAGCACTGCCTCCTGGAGACCATAATTTCACTTTAGCGAAAGAAAAATGTCGACCTTTTGACACGCAAAATCCCACCCACTTTATTCAACCGCACCTTATTCAGCTTGAGTTAGACGGGTGATCCGCGCACTTGCGCTGCTAGCTTTTACTACGCGATATCTCTATCCTGTAGTTTCTCCCCCTCTTCAACTTACTATCTCTCGGTACTGTTTACTATATGTTTCCACCAATATATTCATGAAAAATGTTTCACCATTTCGCAAAAAATAATGTTTCACCAAGAATTAAATAAATCTAGACATTATGCCTCGCATCCAAACTTTGTGTTGTCCTCCTTGACCTGCCTCATGATTGGCGTTATTTAATGTCACATCGCATCATGGCGCACCATATATAGGCTTCCGTAGGTACATGCTAGTAATAGACAACTAGCTAGTCGTTTATATGTCCGTTTTAAAATGATTAACTAACTTATTCGTATGTTCATGTTTTAAAAATGTTAAAACTCTCTCTCTCTTTCGATCATTATTTCCTTCACTCACCGGCACCGCGTCGCCTTCGGCCACGTCGATCTCGGCCCGTCTCTATTCTATCGTACAATGTGGTTTTGACGTCTCCCCTCAAAAAAAAAATGTGGTTTTGACGTCTCGTTCCCTTGGCGAGCGACCAGCGCACCCTCGGTGATGGCAACATCCTCAGCAATAATTCAAATTTTTTTTTTGCGCGGGAAGTCAGCAATAATTCACTGAAGCTGCAGCTAGCAGAGCAGCCCATATTCACCTTCCACTGTAGCACACCACATTCGACCGTGCTGCTGCAGCAGTAGCAGTACGTGTGGTGCATGCATGCATGCATGCCAACCCTTCTGTTTCTAGTGCACCAGCTTGCTCTAACATACTCCTATATATGGTACCGTCTTGGGCCGACCGACCGACCGCGTCCATGTCCGGCCTTCTCCACCATATAGCATAACGTGATTGCATATGTGATGGCGGCTGGTTGTCTAATTTATCTGTGTTGTGTTCATAAGAACCTCCACCATGCATTCAGATAACATAATTAAGTTTAAGAGATAGATTGTACTAGACCTCATCCACTTGTTTTTTGTTGCTTTAAATGGTAAAAATGGACCGATTGCCAAATAGATTGCATTGCTATTTGTTACATGGAATGCAAGTATCATCAATCAACAGAAAGCATTGACATTGACCCCTTTTTAAATGTGAGTGGACAAGTGGCAAACCGGTCGATCTCGCAATGAAATAGTACCACTTACAACTAACAATAGCTGCCTAGAAAAAGACAAGCAGGCCAAGGAAAAATATCTATGGGGCGTGCTCTAAATACGAAGGTGAACGCCTCTTTTTGGAGCGTTCTTCAAGACATATGGGGTGCGCGACTCATTTTTTGCATGGAAATACGTGTTGAGGGGCGATGACGACTCTATTACATGCGTTTTTCCCCCTCAAAGCTTCATATTGGCACTTATTATGAAAGGCCGAGGCATATACTATGACATATGGCTAAGTTTTATTGAGTAGAAAAAGATGGCTACGTTTTTGCCCCCTCAATTGTGATGGTTTTTCTACGAAATACTCCTCCAACAATGACAGATTTGCGTCCTGGTGGGTTGGAAGTTGAAGGGGTGCTTGCACAACTTTGGCATAGGGGAATTTTAGTCCAGCCTTGCGATGTGTGACTATGGCTAACTGGGAGTAAATCCTTTTTATGGTCCATCGTTTGTCATATCCACACCTAAATTATCGCGCATGCTAATGATTGGATAAACACACACACACGTCCTCATATGATTATCACGTAGCGCACACACACACGAAGAAGTCTCCAGGGCGGTTACTAAAACTTAGGCACTCAAAAATGGTGTTGCTAGAGAGTTGTTACGCCAAAGTATTTTTAAAAGGGAGACACCTCTTTTTACCGAGAGACTCGCCTCGTTCACATCCATGAACCCACCTCGCTCTCACTGTGCTCGTCTCCATCAAGGAAGACGAGGACACAACAGTAGTCTCAGGATGTTCCCCGATGATCGGCGGCCTACACGGGTAGCCGGGCGATAATGTTTTGGGGAAGTGCTCGGCACTACAGCTCCATCTTCTTCCGCGACTTCGTCTTCATCCACACCATCTCTTCATCACCAACCACGTCGTTCCATCTCGCAACCGATTATTTTGTATGCGATATGGTTATTGTCTAGTTATTTTTTAAACCAGGCTTAATCTAGTTGTAGATGTCATTCTAGTTTTGTTTTGTATGTATGCTAGATTAATTCTGATAGATCCATCTATGTCACCCTTATCGTTGAGCAGATTCGTAATTTATTAGTGGTAGCTTACACATGATTTTCAGCATATACAAGTTGAAGTGTTAACCTCATGAACCTCAACAGGTCAATTCTCCAATGTAGCGGATCGTGTAAGCAAAGCACCACCTTCCGGAGCCCATAATTTCACTTTAGCGAAAGGGGAAAAGAAGGTCAGCTTTTGATGTGCAAAATTCCTCCCACTTGCACGATTAGACTTGCCAAGTTGGGTTGCGGGTAAAATCTTTGGTGTATTATATACGAGAATCGATAGTATCGAGAACAATAACCCTTTCTCTATTTTCTAGTTTATTCTCGTCAACTTGCTATCAATTACTCCCCCCGTTCACAAATATAAGATGTTCTATTTTATTTTATTTTTTTGTAAATCAGATATATATAGACGCATGTAGTGTGTTTGTTCAACCATCTTAGTTCTTATGCAATCCATACTAAAATATCTAAAACATCTTATATTTGTGAGCGGAGGAAGTACTGTTTATGTTTCCCTGAAAATGAGAAATGTTTGTTTCGCCAAGAATCGAATCTGAACATTATGGCTGGCACCTAAACTTTGTGCTCTCTTCCTCGACCCTACGTACCTCATGATTGCTGCTATTGAAGTGTCACATCATGACGCCATAGGCTCCCTACATGCTCATCAAGATATAACCAACTAGTTGCTTGTACTATGTTCATTAAAAATGCTAAAACTGTAGATACAACCAATTAGTTGCTTGTACTATGTTCATTAAAAATGCTAAAACTGTAGATATAACCAACTATGGTTGTTTGTATGTACAAATTTTTTTTTTGCGGGGGATATGTACATTTTTAAAATGCATTATTTCCTTCCCTCACCGCGTCGCCTTCGGCAACAGTGCAACTCCGGCAGCGGTGGCCAGCCAAGTCGCCCATAGCCCGTCTCCATTCCACCGTACGTACACTATGGCTTGATGCCTCGCTCTCTTGGCGAACGACCTGCGGGCCCTCAGTGATTGACGCTGCAACAACCTATCTACGGGGAAAATATCTACGTACCAGCTAGTGTAGCACAGCACGTGTAGGATTAATTGTAGCCCAGTAGTAACATGCTGCGTGTGGGGCGCACGCATGCCATACTGTTGTTTGTAGCGCAGCTCGTGAAACCACCTTGGACACTGGTCAACGGTGATGCCCAGAAGAAAGCCTCGACGCGGAGCTAGCACTATGGCGATCGGGGTCAGATGACCCCAATGGATTTACATAAATCATGTACAGTAGTAAGTTGATGCTAATCAGAGTGTAATTAGAGCTGAACCCATGTAATATATGAAGATGACCTCATTGACAAATTTAACTGGCTTCGCCTCTCGACATATATATATATGTGGTACCGTCTTGGACCGACCGACCGTCCGCGTCTATGTCCAGCCTTCTCTAACATATATGAGGTACGTGAGTGAGATATGTGGTGCCAGGGACTCGTGGAGGCACGGCTTGCTCAATTGCTCAATGGCACGTAGTGTCTGGGCCCTATCAGATGATGCTCTCGTTGAACAAATGAGTCAGCACTACAGTGAAAATGCGAGGGATTGGCTTTTTTCTATGAAGGATGTTCTCACGCATGATCACTTTGTTCGTATGACGGTTACCTTATGGGCAGTATGGGCAGCGAGGAGAAAGGCCATCTACGAGGATATATTCCAGCGTCCCTTCTCTACACACTCTTTTATTAACTCTTTCTTGAATGATCTCCAAGTACTGAAGAAACCGAACGAGACAGTGGTGCATACGACAGTGGCGCGAACAACACACTGGATCCAGCCACCTATGGGCTTCACAAAAGTGAATGTTGATGCTGCCATTACAAGGAGGTTGGGCGTTGGCTCAGTCGCGGCGGTGTGTAGGAACAGGGAGGGGCTCTACCTCGGCGCATCCGCTATCGTGGTTAAGGGCATCTCAGACCCTACTACTTTAGAAGCTATGGCAGTCCGGGAATCAATGGCACTAGCGGAGGATCTTAACTTGCAAGCTATTCATGTGGCAACAGATTGCAAGGTGGTTGTTGATGACATCAAGCAAAAGAGTAGCCCTAGCTATGGTGCTATCATACATGAGATCATAGAGTACTCTAGTAGTTTTCATTTATGCACTTTTGCTCATGAGTTTAGGAGCTCGAATTTCGAAGCTCACAATCTAGCGAAACATGCTTTGAAACTGGGGATTGGTCGCCATGTTTGGTTGGGCCACCCCGGTGAACTTCAGTTCGTCCCTGTAAACATTGTGACGGTTCAATAAAAGCTTCGTATGATTGTCTCAAAAAAAAAAAAACTGGCTGTCTAATTTATTTATGTTGATTGATAAGAAGCTCCACCGTTCGGATAATATAATTAAGTTTAGCATCGTAAGTCTCGTCCATTTTATTTTTTGTTGTTGCTCTAAATGGTAAAAGTAGCATTGCTATTTGTTACATGGGATGGGAGTAGGAGTATCTATCAACAAAAGGGAATGACATCGACCCTTCTTAATTATGAGGGGACAAGTGGCAAACCGGTCGATCTCGCAATGAAATAGCTGCGTAGAAAAAGACAAGGAGGCCAGGGAAAAATCTATGGAGCTGCTCTAAATACGAAGGTGAACGCCTCTTTTTGGAGCGTTCGTCGAGACATACGGGATGGAGAAGGCGACAACGACTCTTTTTTTACATGGTAATATGTGTTGAGGGGCTATGACGACTCTAGTAAGTGCGTTTTTGCCCCCTCAAAGCTTCATATTGGCAGTTATTATGAAATGCCGAGGCATATACAGCGACTCTGCCAGTGTTGTTCTTTTTTTTATTGACTTTGAGGCAAACGGTTCGATCTCACAATGAAATTCTACTACTAGTACGTACTGCCAACATTAACTGCGTAGAAAAAGACGGACAAGCTATAGGAGAGGGGAATAAGCTCACGACTTTTCGGTGGACGGCGGCTTGTGTGGACTTAATCTTGGCCGCAGGTGGATTCCTCGAGATGAGCAAAGGTCAAGTCGCTGTCCCCCCATCCTCTATCGCTAGTAATAGGTGGTAGGGGCCTTAGGCGTATCGCTTTGGAGCAATTGTTTCGTGGGTTTGAAGCTGGACCAGCGAACAGCGCGATGTGGTACTGGTGGCTGGTGCAGCTCGTTTGGTGCATTTGCAAGATCACGTGGCCCCAGGTTGGGGGACAGCTTGCCCACAAAAAACTGCTCAGCTATTCATTAATCAAAAGCAGGGCCGGTCAGTCAGGGGCGACCCAGGTCGAAGCGACGCCTGCTGCTCCTCTGCCCAGCTCGTCTTCTTCCTCCGGATCGAGACGGGGCGACCCAAATCCAAGCGACGCCTGCTGCTCCTCTCTCCAGCTCGTCTTCTTCCTCCGGATCGAGACCTTGGATAGTGCTCCATGGACCTGTTCGTGCCGCCGCAGGGCGATTCAGACAAGAGGTAATTAAACTGCCACTTAATCTCCCTCCAGGTGAAGCTATGATTAGATCCGCTTGGTTATTGGATGTAGTCGCTGCGGATTCCTAAGATCTCTTGGTCCATTTTTTTGCACGCAGGATTAGCCATGGGCAGATGGGGGGTACTGCTGTTGCGCGCCCTATAGAGTCCCAGGCATCTATCAGCGTCGCCGAGGGCGACATTCGCCGTGCCGGAGACCTCTGCAGCGGCGGTGGAAATGCGGGATCTGTCGGCGAGGACCCGCTTTTGCAAGTGTGTTCGGAGGCTACCAGTGGATGGACACGCAGGTATTAGTACTTAATTTCTCTTGTTTATCTGCTTGGCATATGTGTAACTTGGATGTCAGGCTCGCCTGGCTGTGTGATATGTAGGAATTTACGGTAGATTTATCTAGTTCCTAAATTTTAACCAGGGTGTTCGGCTCAATTTCTACAAGTTTTTGTAGACTGATGAAAATGTTTATATGAGCATCATGTTTGTAGTCAGGCAAATGGGCATTTGTTTTGGTGTGCTGCACTTCTGTAATTGAAACGAACATAAGAAAGGGGAGTGGTTTGGATAATGGACCAATCCGTTTTGTAGTGGCTCTGTTTGTTGTGGTAATGTCAGATAGTGGGCATGCGATTTAATTAGCAGTTTTGTTGTCCTTGGAGGATTTGTGGTAATGTCATATAGTGGGCATGCGATTTAATTAGCAGTTTTGTTGTGCTTGGAGGATTTGTGGTAATGTCAGATAGTGGGCATGCGATTTAATTAGCAGTTTTGTTGTCCTTGGAGGGCCGGGGAACAAGTTTTCACTCTGTTATGGAAAATGTGTCATACGATAGGTGAAGCTGATTTGATTTTTCAACTATGTGCGAATAACTAAACTTATAATTGCACCATGACAGAGTAAGGATCAGGAAAGCCCCTGCGGAGCGAGAGCTGAACCCTAATCGGAAAAGTGCTCTTGAACTATCCATGAGGGCGTTCATAAGTAAACGAGATGGCAATGTAGTCAACCCAGCAGTCGGCACTTCATTTGATTCACTGGATGAGGCGTATCAATTCTACAATTTATATTCGTGGGAGGTTGGATTTGGCATAAGGTATTCGAAAAGCAGGCTAAATGTGGAGAGGGTCAAGTGCATGCAGGAGATTGTATGTGGATGCGCGGTGCATTTCTTAATATTTCTGTCCATGAGAAAAAAACACGAGTACTATGCGAACAAAAGTGTTTTGTACTGACAAATGATTCCATGTCCATTTGCAGGGTAAACCGGAGAGGGAGAATACAAGATCAACTAGGTGCGGATGTGCTGCCAGGATCAGGCTACTAAGGTCGGATGACAATGGATGGTATATTTCAGAGCACAGGCCGCTTCACAACCACTCTCTGTCAAGTACTTGTGGCGAGAAAATGCACTGGCCTTCACACAGGCTCATTGATCGCTACACTAAGGATCTTGTTAGGCAGCTGAGAGAAAACAATGTTAGCCTTGGAAAGGTTTTTAGCATAGTTGGCAGTTTTTTTGGATCAGTTGACAATGTGCCATTTACCAAAAGGTCACTGAAGACGCTGTGCTGCAAGCTGAACAAAGAACAGTCTGATTCAGATGCCCGGAAGACAATGGACATACTTGCAGAGATGAAGGCAAACGATCCAGAATTCAACTATACTGTCCAGGTTGATGATGAGAGCAGAATAAAAACACTTATGTGGGTTAACGGGCGCAGTGTAGACCAGTACAGGTGTTTCGGAGATGTTGTGACATTCGATACAACATACAGGACAAATCTATATGATATGCCATTTGGACTGTTTGTTGGAGTCAACAATCACTTCCAGAGCATTATTTTTGGAGGTGTCATGTTGAGGGATGAAAAGGAGGACACATTCAAGTGGATTTTCCGTGAATTCATCAGGATGGTTGGCGGCAAACACCCGCAAACAATTTTAACCGGTGCGGCTGTAGTAGAAAACAACTCTGAATTTTTTTTTAAGGTTAGAATGATATTCATGCTGTAAGACTCTGACAGGATGACATTATCTATTTATTTGCAGACCAGGCACGATCGATGGAGTTGGCTATAGAAGCAGAAATGCCTAACACAACTCACAGGTGGTGTAAATGGCATGTGCTGAAGAAAGCAAAGGAATCTATGGGGGCTTTGTGGAGCAAGAAGTCTGATTTCAAGAGTGAATTCCACAAGCTGGTACATCACATGGTCACAGAACAAGAGTTTGAAGATGGCTGGTCTGCAATGCTTGATAAATATTCACTTAGAAAGCATCCATATCTGACTCAAATTTATGAGGTGCGGCATAAATGGGCAAAGCCGTATTTCAGAGGTGTTTTTTGCGCGAAAATGACCAGTACTCAACGTAGTGAAAGTGCCAATCACATGCTGAAGAGTTATGTCCCACCAGGGTGCCCAATGCATTTGTTCATTAAACAGTACGAGAAGCTTCAGTTTGATAGGGACTCTGAGGAGAGTTTCCAGGATAAACGGACTGCTCTGGTACGTTCCATCCTTCAAGACAAGAGTGTTTTTTTTTCATTCAGTAAAACAATTTGCAGAACCTTGTGCCCAGTACTGACTTGTTTGTGTATGTTTTAATTTTTTTCAGAGTGGTGTTCTGTTGAAAGTAAATCTCCCAATTGAGAGGCACGCTAGCAAGATTTACACTAGGGCGATGTTTGAGCATTTTGGCGATGCTCTGTACAAGGCAGGGGCTTATGAACTGGATGTTGTTGTACCAAAAAAGCTATACATTCTTACTCATGTGGATGCTCTCTCTCGTGAGAAATGGAGCAAGGTCGAGTTCAAGGTTGAGGTTGATGATGATCAGAGCTTTTTTAACTGTGAGTGTGGTATTTTCGAGCACTCTGGAATGGTGTGCTGCCACGCGTTGAAGGTAATTGTAATATCTTACTAAGTTCACCATGCAAAATAGTTGTGTCACTGACTGAACTCGGGTTTGCATTGGCAGGTTATGATCGAGCTCAAGTTGAGTAAGATACCAGAAAAACACATATTGAAACGATGGACTAAGGATGCCCGCGATATCTTGCCTGATCATCTTGTTCGGTACCAGAAGGACAGAGGGCCACATGGCTTTGACACTTACAGGCACAACACCATGTACATGAAGGCGCTGGAATGTGTTCGACTCGGCGATAGTAACGTGAAGTGCTATGATGTTTTCATGGCGATGATGAAGGAGGTTTACACAACTCTTCTCCCACTAAGCCATGACAAAGATGGTATGGGGCTCGAGGAGCGAGAGGCTGTGGATCAGAGAACAAAAGAAGGTAACCATGGTAAGGGAAATGTCAAGGCCAACATTAATATAGATGAGGGTGATGCAGTGTCAAATTGTTCTGGTATTGCCCCTGCAAATGAAATGCGCCTGGCTGGCAGGCCAACCACAAGCAGAGATAAGGCTCCGTATGAAGAGAAACTGAAGAGGTCAAGGTTCTGTACGATATGCCGGCTTAAGGGGCACAAGAGCACAACATGTCCAGATAGGGGAGATATTCCAAAAGCTCCGAGGAAGATGCCTAAGTGTGGCAAATGTGGAGTGGTCGGTCATCGTCGAACTTCATGCGGGAAGCGGGCAGAACCATTTCTTCCTAATTTCCTGTAGTTTGAAGATGGCATGAGAGCATTTGTTTAGTGTCTTTGATTTCAGCTGGGGTAGAAATATATTGTTGATATCCTGGCTTAATTATGTTGAGCTGTTTAGGCGTTTTGTCAAATGTACTGGCTAATTTTCGCTAATTTTCATCCATGTTTACGGGCATGTTTGAATCGTGCTCTCGCGCGGGAAAACTTTTTTATGAATCGAAAAGCAATGCAAGCGCATGCACTAGCATCATGGGCCGCGTTTATCGTGCTCTTGTGTATGCAGAACTCCCACGGCTCTGAAAAATGTTTTTCTTTCATTGCCACGAGCCAGAGGAGAAATGTCAATGGAGCCGCGCGGCGCGCGTGCTTGTTTCGTCAGAGGCGTGGAAGAGCTGATGTGATAATTTGCTGATGCATGCACAGCAAGTTGATTTGACCAGACACATCTCTCAGCACGTCTCGTGAATTTTCACAAGGCATGTGCGGCGAGGTCTGGGAACAGACTGACAAGGAGGAACACATGTGCTTGCATCTACCCACCCTACTCTAGTTGATGGGCGTGCTGTCCGAGTTTTCTGCGTCGTCCTCTCCCGGGAAAAACGGATTGCGTATCTGGTAAAGCAGATATGCTTTCAAGGTAAATGCGGCTGCAGTTGTTAGGGCTTTCCCTCCTGATTTTTTTCAATTACTTGCCTGTGCGCGGCGAGAGCTTTCCCGAAAGTGATAGCGTTGGCGAATCTGGTTAATACGAATGCATGATCGGCCGTGTGCTAAATTTATATCGTTCTAATTGTTGACACACCTAATGGATCCCTGAACAAAGACGTGCAGCGTGCGGTGCGGTTGTCTCCTGCTGCGGCAAAGCACTGTATGAGCGTGGTCGTCCATGTGTGCTAGGACATGGACATGTCACAGTGCAGGTTCGCTGCTCAAAAACTTTATATGCTTGATGATGGCGTGCTGGGCGTGGGATGGGGTTGTACTAACGATGACAAGATGTTTTTCGCAGACAAAGATGAAGAACACATGGGCGAGTAAATGCGTCTGTACTGCTAGGGCGTGCCTATGGAGATGACAACGATTTTCAGTTCTGTATTAGCCTATGGAGACTAGCTCGATCATCCTGGCTCGCCAAGTTTGAAATTTTCACCAGACCGTAGTTTTGGTGCGCTTGGTTTTCGAAATTCGAACGTATGGACAAGGAGGGAAAAGGAAAATTTGGATCCGCTATAAATAGAGGTGGCGGGCTTCCTCGAATTTCAGGCTTGTAAGGATTTGATGGCGCCCACCAATAGTGCAGCCATGCATTCCGCGGTGACTACCTCCGATGGCTCAACCCTGGCGCCCAGTTCGCTAGTTGTTAGTTCCACCTCTAACACGGTCTAATGTGTTTCTCCTGTTAGCAATATACGAGAGTGTTTTGAGTTAACTTTTGTGATTTGCAACTTGCAGCAAGGTGGTGCAGTGCATGGCGTCGGGGGCGACAGCGTGTCCAATGCATCGGCTTCTCTTTGCACCGCAGCCGACGAGGTTTGCGCTAGGATTGCAAAAATAGTAATCATAACTGAATTTCCTGCTGTTCGCACAAATAATGCCTTTCGTGACCTCAGGCCAGTGTGCTTGGGCAAGGACCAGTTGAGCGTGCTGTGATTGAGATGGTTGACGTTGCCGAAAATGTAACGAACTCCTTTAAATTTTCCGTGCATGATTACACTTTGAATACGATCGATGCCTTTCTGTGTTAATTTGCTTTGTATTTTCCCAGATCGGTGTACTTGCTCAGATTCCATGCACAGATGAGGAGACAGGGGAGTTTGATCCATTTCAAAAACAAGATCCATCTGGCAAATCTTTGGAGCTCGCGGATGGTGATAATGAATCCGGAACAGGTCCTGTTTACCAAGGTGATGAGGATGATGACGTCGACAGCCCCCCAAACAAACGGATGAAGATTTAGTTTAGCTGATCCAATGGGTTACGATGTGGCATGTAGTTGGAAATCACTACTTTATTGGAGAGTACACTCCAAAACACGTGTAATAAATTATATTAAGCCGTGTGTGTAACTTTTGGATTACTAAGACAATCATTTGCTGATGTGCACTCATTCCATCCTCGCCTGATTTTTGTGTGAACTGATGCATGAGTTGCATGTGGTGGTCCCACTTGTCACTCGTGTGTGGGAGTGATGGGCCCACTACTCATAGGGTGTGCGAGGCTTGCATGCAAACGCTCCCATGCAAAAAGGCACGCTGCTGGTAACCGATGATTCAGCAGATAATTAAATAAATGTCATAAAATAATTCGTTAACCGGGTTCACCTACGGCTGTTCCATTAGGACGCTTGCCGAAGGGGTGGCGCATGTGTATAAATACCCCGGTGCTGGACCAACTCATTATCCATCCCACCCCACACCCGCCACCTCCCTCCCTCGGAAGCAACGCCGCCCACACCCGCACACACCACCATTGACGGCCGCTGCAGTGACTGAAGGAAGAAGAAGGTAATCTCTTTGCCCGCCGAGGAAATCCGGCCTGCTACTTCATCATATTTTCTTCAGTTGGCATTGCTGACTATACTTTCCTCTGCTTGTTCTTGTTGAATCAGATCTAGGCGGCCAGCTCGTGGGGGTGATGGCGTGGGGTCGCCCACCAAAGGCCGCATCTCCGGCAGCAGCGGGCATGACGACCGCTGGTTCTTCTTCGGCCGCGGCGACCAGGCGTCCTCCTACAGTACAGACCTGCTTCACCTCCATTGCCTTGCAATCTCTTGCTGGTGAATGGAACCCCGAGGTCAGAAGTGTTTTGAAAGATGTAGGCATGGATGAGTTGTGCAAAATCAGAGTGCTAGGGAACACAAACAGGATCTTTTCCATGTCTTTGATATCTAGAATCAACCCAGATAACATGATGATGGACATGGGTGATGGTGTATTCATAGAGATAAACAGTAGAGAGGTTGCTAGATGTATTGGTCTTGTGCCGGGGGGGGGGGGGGTAGGAAAATAGACATCGCCGGTGGCCGGTGCCTTGTTGATCGTGAGGACTTCCTTGGCAAAGTCCACGGCATACTTGGCACTGGTATGCCGAGGTCGAACAACATCCCAGTTTACAAAGTCAAGAAGATAGTTCAGGGGGCTAGCAAGGTTGCGATAGAGGGTGAGGAGCGCGCCGCCATGAAGGTGGCTGTCACACTGTTAGCCAGCTCCACTTTCCTTGTGCCTAGGGGTGCCACAGCAAAGATCGCAAATGAGCTACTTCCTGTTGTGGCCGACCCAGAGAGGATAGGAGAGTTTGATTTCTGTGATTATGTGGTTGAGGGCCTGAGGGAAGCAGCAAGGAAGTTAAGGAATGATCTCAGCTGTGATCCTGCTTTGGTACTCCTTACTGGGTGCCTTATCATCTCGCAGGTTAGTTCAGTAGCATTAAACTAGTTTTAGGCAAGTGCGTGTATCCTGTATTCCATACTAATTTCTCTTTTCGTGAGAACCGCTAGATTATCTGGCTGGACTACCACGATCACGGTCGTCAAGGCAGGCTGCTGCTACCGCTCCCTAGGCTTGTTGACTATTCTGACATGATGCTAAGGGGGATGATCCGGAAGCATGCAATTGCTCAGGGGATAGAATGCGGTCTGGAGGTACAATCTGTCCTTGTTTGGATTTTTCCTGGCTTGTTTGCATGCAATAAATTAGATCTTTAATTGCGCTTGTTTCTTTGCCACATTCAGCTCGGTGATGTTCCCCGTTCTCCGTCAGCAAATATTATTGGGTGGTGTGGCAATGCTCCTAGGCACCATGGTGAGAGCAGTGGAGCTGGTGGTGCAGCTAGTGCTTCGAACCATGATCAAGCGACTCCAGATGCAGCCGGCGGCTTCTCTGACGAGGTACACGGATGAACATCTCCTTGTGTTCTTTCTCTGAACAAGTGTTGTTCTCTGTCTCGTTCTGTTACAAATCCTAGGATTTTTATTTTCTGCTTTTCCGTTGTGAACATGCAGCTTAAGAAAAATACAGCCGAAACCCGGCAAAAAGTTCTTGATTCTTTCAAAGCTGCCATGGAGTACCAGTACCAGCGACGAGAAGCTGAATTTCTCAAGGTGATTGACAGTGTCAGAGACAGTGTCATGGGTGAGATCAAGAAGAGAGCAGCAGAAAATAGGCAAAAGGATCTGGAGGATACTTTGGATTTCTTCCTGGCACACGTGAAAAAGCATGCTTCTGTGGCGCCTGTGTTTCCTGTTAGCACGCCTGACGCACCACGTAACGCAAAATCTGCAGGTACATATGTGATATTTTTTCCATTGTTTATATACATGATTATGTCCTACCTTGTTTGACACTGATTCTAGTTGTGTCTTTTGCAGTGGCACAAGACCTGGCTGCAAGTTCACGGCAAGCTGCTCACACAATGATGTCTGTTGTTGTGGAAAAGAAGAACAATGAGGGAAGCCCTGCTGCAGCTCCTGGTGAAACAGATATCGGCAAACTCCCGATCGCTGATGAAGGCACATGACTGATTGCCGCAGCAGGTAATTTACCCGTGTCATGCTGTAGCAGAACCTATATGAGTACTTACTAACTTTGTGTTCAAACAGCTACTGCAGTTGGAGAAACACATGTTGATAGTGAGCCAGAGGACAAACCAATGGTGGTGGTTGACCGCAAGGGGAAGGCAAAAGCAACAGATGGTATGATTCCAACTAGAACCCTCTATGGCATTGCTGTAATTACATACTAGTTTCTGATCCATTTTCATCCTGCATGGCTGTCAGACATAGCTCCTAGGGCCACCCGTCAGAAAACCATGCACGAGATGCTCGCTCCTTCATTTGCAGGCAACCTCTCTGCGCCTGAGATACCAAGTGGATTAATTGACACGTCTATGTACTACGTGATGACTGAAGGTATAGAAAACTGACTGAACTTCAAACGTTCCCAAAGTTGTTTACTTTGTGGTGTTTAAGTTTTCGGTGTGATTGATGTAGATCATGTGATGCAATCGGTTATTGAACAAGCTGGTGCTGCTGACGAGGGTTCGCATGCTAGATCGGCTGCTAAGTACACTCCGATCCGCAACAAAAGGCTTACTCTCCCTGGGGTTTAGGGAAGCCCTGATTCGACTCCTAATCCGCTTGGTATGATTTATTTGAAGATCACCCGTGATAAATTTTGGTTGCTTCAGATACATTGACACGGCTATTTATTCTTGTGCGCAGCTGTAGTTCATCCAGATCCATACCTGAGTCCAGAACTAGACTATGGTTACTCGCCTTTCGAGCTTGAGCTAAAGCAGTTTCAGTACCCTGATCATGTTTGCCTTGGGTTTTACGAAAATGTGGAGTATCTCTCGTGCATGACTTCTCTTGGATGGTGAGAGTGATTGCATTTGTTTGCTGCAATTATTCTTGTGTTTGCTTACCATGGGGCTAACAAAATTATTGTTTGTTTTGATAGTATTTGGTATGACAACTCACACCCCACACCTTTGAAACTTGATGGCAACAAGATAAAGTACCAGTACAGTCTCAGAGGGGAGATGCACTACAATGGGATGGAGGCTTGGGTACGTGGCTTCAATGAGAGAGAGATTAAGATGATGGAGATGGTTGGATTACCAGTATGGAGGGGTTTTGTATCTCCTGATGTGCCGGTGAGTTAAAGTGTAATACTAATCTGTGGCCCGTAATATCTGTTGTGTAAGATGCTTACGGAATTTGATTCTTTGATGCAGTTGCACTTTGAGAACCACTTGGACCCGGAGGGGCCTGCTGTGCTGCGGATGTTGCTTTCTTCTAGGAGCATTGGATATCAATTGAAACTTTGTCGCCTGGTGCGTGGCAGCTTGCTTCCCTAAGTAGCCGTGGCCGTTCTTGCTCCAAACTGACATCTTTCATGCTGATGCAGATAATGATGCCTATGTCAATGATGAGAGACTGGTGCTTGTACGTGTTTGACATGCATCTGAAGAAACTGAACGTCCTCGACCCAGTTTTCACACAGATGGGTTCGGATGCATACAGAGCTAAGCACGGGAAGACAGTCATGTTGATGCTTAATGGTATGAAGCGCGCAGGTGCGCTGTTAGAGGATGGATGGCAGATGGACATATCGCAGTGGACCGTGAGGTACAACAGAAACATGCATGTTGCATGTGGCAGGTGCGTTGATTGTGCATTGTACGTCAAGTATTTGCAAAAACTATATTACTTCTCTGATGGATATGCTTGTCATTGCAGTGGTGAGTCTCCTGGCTACATAGCTTACTACGCAGAGAACTTCAACGGCACTCGCCTGGAGGTCGACGTACCGCATGTAAGAGAGATGTTATTAATGCTAACAACAACCAAGTTTCTATTTATTCTACACGCACTGACATGCTGTTTTGATCTTTGCACCAGGTTGGTCTGCCGACTAGAAGGAAGAGGATGTTGTACGAGACGATGGCGGCAAAGGGAAACGCCGCACCACGCCCAGGAATCATGGAGCAGATGGCTGATGCAGAGTAGATTACCACGCCTTGGAGGTGTACTCGTAGTTCTCTTAGTTGTTATCGTAGTTTGGAATTATTTTGGGATGACGTGGACAAGCTCATGCCTGTCTTTTGGTTAGGCCGTAACAGTGATGGACCATGGTTAGCTCGAAGAAAGACCGTATTGTAAAACTGTTGTACGTGCACTGCCATCCATCGTGTGTTCGATGTGACGGCTCCTTTTGTACAACGTCTCTTTGCTTTTTGAACTTGCAAGTAGCCGTTGGTGCAACGGTACACTTCCTCCTTGATGCGAACTGGATGGAGAAGTGTATAAGAAGGGTGGGTGCTGTTGCCAACCAGCAAGCTCTAGACATACCAGCAATGTCGTCCTCCTCTGCTTCCTCTTCCTCCAGGGCTCGTAGAGGGTTTTCTGGACCAGTGAGATCTCCCATTAGGTACAGAGAGGGTCCGCTGGACTACGAGCCATTCAAAGCCTGTGATTGCCGTGAGAAGCCAAAGGCGGCTATGTGGATCTCATGGAGCGACGAGAATCCAGGTAGAAGATACAAGACATGCTACCGATCGAGGGTAAGTGCATTTTGCAGTACGTTGGCGTGTTCCCTGGCTCTTGTTGTTTGCTTTTGATATAATCAGTGTTCTAACACTGCTTCCGTGATCTGTCAATTGGTTAGAGGGGAGGTTGTGAGTTCTTCGAGTGGCACGACGATCCGATCGCAGATCCTTTCCTTAAGCAGCTGGTTATCGATCTTAGGGACCAAGTGTGGTTACTTGAGAGGAGGAACGCTGTTCTGCAAGATGCCAACAGGGCGGCAGAAACTGAAGCGGCAAATCTATCTCGGCAGCTTGACGAAGCTATGGAGTCGGCCATGGACAGCCGTGCCAAGATGATGGTGGCTGGTGGTGCTCTTGCCAGTCCGTCTGGTGACACTGCCCGCGTTTTGGGCAAGAACTACCTGAAGAATTCTGTGTGTGTGTTTGCTCTAGCTCTTGCAATCTACATGCTGTTCATGGTTTGGTAATTTAGTCCAGGCTAGCCTAAATGTATCAGTATATTATTAATTTGGGATGGGATGTATCTGTAGGATTTGTGTACTGTATCCCATTGTATTAGTCACCCCATTATTATGTAGCAGAACCAGTTACCACTATCAGTCCTGATGCTTGAGATCATGAAAGATAAATGTTGTTTTCAAAAAACACAGTAGGGGAAATGCTAGATAAAAAAGGTTGGCGCGGGAAAGGAGCACAACACAAAAGCTTGTTCGGATCATCGAAAATACTGGTGACCAAATTGAGAACAAGTGTGTGACATAATATTTGTTTGCAACAACAGTGCACCTAGCAAAACATCAAATTGCTGGGTGTTTACATGATGATAACACACATTGTCCTTAAAAACATTTAGTCTTAAACGAAACATTGATGGCTGCGGGTGCATCCATATAGGGTCTAACCCCATTAGCATCAACAAAGCAAATCACAGCGCTACGAATGACCCCTTAATAGCTTCAAGTGCATCAGAAGGGACTGGCGATTCATTGCCCTGCAGGCGCATAACCTCATAGAGCATCAGGTTCCTGTGAATCTCCAGGTTTGCCTGTTATGAATTCGTAATGACAATTAGTGCGCCGTAGATGAGATGCAAAGAGTTTTGTTGCTAAAACACTAAAGATAGCTTACTTTAGTTAGTGGGATCTGGAGTTTGTCACCATCATAATTCCTGGCGAAAAACGAAGCACACACGCCATAATCTTCCCTGGGAAAAAAAATGCAGGAAATTAAATTGGGGTGGCATCTAACAATGATGCAACGTATGATATGTGTTTTACAAAACTTACTTTTCAATGTTCTCTACCATGATCACAGGGAATGCCCTGGTCCATTCTCCGGAACTGCAGTGCCAATAATCATATAAGGATTGGATGCATCTGAAGAGTGCAGCGTGAAGCAAGTCCGACACATATGTGTGCATATTGACCCTTCGATTGCTAAACCCAAATGGGCCGACAGCCGGGTCTAGTACTAAAATCCTCCTTCTGACCATGTCAAATGAGTAGACGGCCCAGCCGTCCGGTAGCAGTGCAGGTATATGCCACTGCCACAGAAAACAGATAGTAAGAAATCATCAATGAGTTATGTTAAAATGGACTTTAGTTTTTGGATTTATGTTTTGGGGTTCACCATCCGACTAGAGGCTGGGCTGAAAATCTCGTTTTCTTCTGTAAATGTTGCGCGGATCGACTGGATGGTCAACGGATCGGCATTGGATAAAACTGCGGTCTGCCAAAAACAAGAACACAGTTAACAAACAAAAAGCTAGAATAGCGAAAGAAACTATATAATATGCCTGAGTTAATCGTAGGAGCTCACGGCAAAGTCAGGCTCCAAAAACTTCCTCCAAAACATAGTCAAACTGTCCTTCGAATAGGTCTTGTCCATCTGTGAAAGTCTCCTAAAAATAACAGCACACATCTCATGACTAAGCTGTTCTTTTCCTGATAGTTGTTGTTGGATTTCAATGCCATCGAGCAGTATGAGTCTTGGTTTCGGATGCATAATCCATTTCCTGAACGCATATATAGAGTGAGAAAATTGGTACAATATACTTTATAAAAAATCTTGTGAATATTTTGGAAAATACCTTTCAAGGACCAAAGTGGATGACCCAGCCAACCAATCTTTTATGGCTCTAAGCACTGGGACTGCCGGCGGCAGCGGAACTGAACCAATTGCCCATGGGTCGTGGGCGATGTTGCACTTTGTTATCCGAATTTTGGCTGGCACGGTGTCGTTTGTAGATCCGAATGTCACATATCCAGAGCTCGGTCGTTGCTCGGCATAGTACGTGACGATGCTAGCAGTCAGGTCATCAAAGAATGAATAAATCGTATTGGCAACCTCTCGGCGAGTGTCTTGCTTCGCAGACAGAGATGAGTTGTTGACAGTATCGACTGCTGAATGAGCAACTGCTTGGAGTGGGTCGTCCAGCCGAAGACACACCTTTTTTGATGATTCCGTCTGGATGGCCGGGCTGAACACAACTCCCCTCTTCCTTGCAATGGAACTATTGGCCGACGAGCTACCTGCATCAGAAAATGATTCTTAAAAGCTGTTAGTGTCTTCAAAGGGTGTCGGTTGAACTAGGCATTGTATGTAAACTAATTGCATTTTTTCGGAACAAACCTTCGTTTTCGAGTGGTCCAGCCAGCCTGGAAGAAATCTTATTGGAAACAGGGGTAACGAATGAATTGTCTATTTTGGCTTGCGTAGGGATGTTGGCAAGGTTGGTGCAATCGTTTTGGTTTTCACTCTTCAGGATGCACTGTTTACGCCCGTTGGCCTTGCAACAAGCACAGTTCTCAGCAATGCAGTTGATGAGCTTGTCCGCAAATGTGAACATTGATGACTGGAAAGACTGCCTCATCTCTGAAATGTTTGCCAATCCTCGAGCATTGTGCTCTCGGAGAAGTATCCCGAGCTTCTCACCAGACTGTTCCAAAAAATGCAGTGTCATGATTAGTGTATACTGTAAAGGATTCAACATGGTTGCCCAAATATCAAGATCGATGTATGTACTTACTATTGTTGGATAGTTTGTGCGTATATGGTTTGAAAAATCTTGTGGCCCAATTTTAGTGTAAGTAGCTCTTAAAATAGGCGCAGATGGCATCTGGACTCGTTTTGTGGTATTAGATTGCCTTGGAATGTTTTCATTTGCAGGCTCGTTTGGTGCGCACACAAGACCTTTGCTGACGTTTTGTTTGGCCCTGACCTGAACAAATATATAACAAAACAATTATGGTTTGCTAAATTAATTGATTATGTCTTTCAATCATGGATTTCGTGGACTAACCGATGCACCGTGAAATGATATTTCTCCTGCTCCCATGTTAACAGATATGATATCAATCATCTTCTTCATCGACTCAGGCTCAAAAAGCGCTATCCTTGGGTACATTGCGCGTGGTTTGTTCATTTGGCCAAGCTCGAGGCTGTCAAGCACGAACACCTGAAAACATATGCAGCTAGCATTGTTATATTGGACAAAAAATATAAAACCACGGCAAACAAAGCTTCGCTGCGCGCTAGATTTGTACCTGTAGGAACAGATGGCAGCCGGCAATGTGGATTGTTGGGTTTCGCTTAAAGACATCTGACTTGAATTTCCTTACAGCATGGAACAGATGTTTCAGAAGGTAGCCGCACCAGTTCCATTTTCGGATTTTGCCAACATCACTCAAAGCAGCCCAGAAATCTATTGTTATGTAATCATGTTTGGCTGATGGAGCAAGAACATGGCCAACTACGAAGATGACGAATGCAATTTTGAAACACTCCATGTCAATTTTTCTAGAGTTGGCTGTGATGTCCCGTATCAGGTATGCCTCTGCTGCCTTCAAGCTGTGTGTGCCTTTGTCATTGATGCTAGCTGCGAAACGTGTATATTCAATGCAAGCTTCAGACGGTTCGACACCTTCAGGACCAATTGCTAGCTCACCGCGTGGTATTGCAAAAACAGAGTGAACTGACTCGTCTGTAAGCTCAAGCATGCCCTGGCTTTCCAGGTTGATCACGTTGTTGTCAACATCTACTCTATCCATGAGGTAAGCGCTGTACTTAAGATTTATCTTTTGCCATGACTTAATCTGAAGCAACCCATCGAATCCTATTTCTCTGACTAGTTGTTTCTTGAAGTCTGAAAACTTGGAAATAACAGAACCTAGTTTGAGCAAAGATAACCTAGACGTAATTGATGGTGTTCCTGGTGGACCGCTGGATCCACCATCACCACCAGAACAATCGCCATCACTATCCAACTCATCTGGCGAAACCTCGCTGACTGGCTCTTGGTTCACCACTCTTGCGGATTCATCGGCGGCGAAAAGGGTATCCATCCCAACAAAAACCATTACCTATTTGCACGAACACGATTGAGATTGATGAAGAACAACTAAATCGGTACTAATGGCGTGAAACTGAGGTTGTTCGTACCTTTGGTGCGGCTGCCTTGGATTGGAGCGGAGCAGGTCGGTGAGAGGGCAAAGCGTAAGTTGAGCGCTTCCGGCCGGGGATGTCAGCTCCTGTGCGTGGCCATGGAGTTCTACCTCCTAGGTCGCGGCCTCGCCCTTCCTGCCTCTCTGGTGCGTGGGTGGGTGGGAGGAGGATGGTTGGAGAAGATGAACTGGGCGCAGATGCAGTAATTGCGTGAGATGACTAGACCGCTGGATAGAATTGATGTATGATGGGCCATCAGGCAACTTTTTGCACGTCGAGACGTGACGAAAACAGTGTGATGGCAGCTGTTCCATCCGGCCCACCGCGAATCTTCACATCCACGGACCTAACCAACAAATTACACGGTACAGCTGGTGAAAACAAACTACATGATTAATTACTGAGGCACAAAATCATGGGTGAGCAGGTCCAGAATGGAGCACTAATTATGATTAAGTGTGATTGTTAATGACGTATTAACTGTACACACTAGTCATGGAGGACCTGGGCGGCAGATTACTGAGGCACAAAAGCTAGTGGTCTTTGATTGAAGCTGGTCCATCCGCCGCTAATGGGCTGTTAATGAAGTATTAACTGTACAAACTGTACCATAACAATGACGGGATATTACTGGAAATGGCTCACGTGTGAGGGCGAACAGCTGCCCATATGGGCGACCCACTTTTTGCTGCATGCGCGTGCTCGAGTGTACCTGGTACATCAACACAGGGCTAGATTCTGTCGCTACAACGCCATCGCTGGCAACCAGAATACGTGGGCGGGAATGGTCTACGAGGGGGACAGCTCCCGTAAATACCGTGATGAAGCTGGCCAATGTGTAAAACGGACGGACTGGATAAAGTCCTCATAGTGCTCGTCCGCCGTTAGGCATTTTCGAATAAGCTCACCCCTTTGTGGCCAACGTGCTCCACCATCTGGCCGCTGGCGATGGCCCCGACCATGGCGCCGATGTTGGAGAGCGAGCCGAACACCGAGAACTGCAGCGCGCCACACACACACACACACACACGGCGTCGTCAGCCACTAAGGTCCTGGGCCCCCGCCCGCCCGCGAGGAGAGAGACAAGAACGGATGATGGTTCCAGTAAACAAAGACGGGCAATGGAAGGGGATAATGACCTCGGAGATGGAGAGGCTGAGGTCGCGGGTGACGGCGTCCTGGGTCGGCGAGGAGAAACCGCCGGTGAAGCCGAACTGGATGGGGCCGAGCGCGACGATGAGCGTGCAGAGCAAGGCGGAGACGTGGGACTCGCGCATCATGGCCATGGACGATGCTGCCGTGGGGCTCGACCCCATCTTGTACCAGCTCCCCGTGTTCACCGCCATCAGCGGCTTCCGCATGTCGTCGTCGTGGTCGCTCCCGCCGCTCTCGTGCCCTCCTCCATTGTCAACCATTGTCAACGATGGTTGCTGGTGCTGCACTAGAATCACCGTCCACTATATCTTGTGGCTGCTTGTAGGACATCATATCTTCTGATCATATCAGTTGCAGACTAGTACAAGATATTGTTCTGATCATATCCCTCCTTCCTTGTAGGACATCATACCTTCCAAGTACTGGATTTACTTCCCTACGATCTTGTATGTACCCAATGCTTCACTGGTACTACTCAGTAGTTGGTACATTCTGAATTTCTAAGCAATGAGGGCACTTGCTAGTACATTTTCTATACTATAGTGCTCCCTTGCTTCTACGGAGAAGGGAGTGATAGAGTGCACCGGCTGGTCTTACTTGCTTCTACGGAAAACTAATCTTGGCCACATGACATTTTCTTGTTATTAGTCGGTGCCACCTGGCTTTGCAGGTCTCGTCCGTCGCCTTATTTTAGGGATATAGCTAGTGTTCCATAAGTAATTGCCACCACATTCACATGGACTCCTCCTGACAACAGTTGACCACCTGTATTGTTTTTTAGGTTTTGATTGGTTTACTAAAAAAGGAATCATATGCATGTTTGCTCCATGATCTTTGTGCAGTATGTTTTAGACTGTCGGTACAACTGACAATGGGTTTTAGTGGGGAATTTATTTTCCATCCTTAGGCGAAGATGGACCGCGTCTACTTGGGAAAAGAGAACCGGATTACATGTAGGGCTGAACAGGAAGCTCGGGGCTCCAGGCTCGGTTACGTTAGGATTGGGCTCAGCCCAGCTCGGAGGCCCAACAAGCCAAGCCCAAGCCTTCGGCCAAGCTCGTGAAGCTCGGCAAGCCGGCTCGGTGAAGCTCGTAAGCCGGTACAAGCGGCGACACTTAGGCGCGGAGAAGGCCGTCCATGGCAAGGAGATGTCCTAGAGGCGGCGCAGGCGTGAGCCCAATCTCCGTCGTACCCGTCGTCCCGCAGGGGCAGCGGCTGGGGGGATCTGAACTCACCGAGCAGGCACACCGCTCAACAGCGCTCACGCTCCTCCTGGGCCATCCAGCGGCCCATCGCGGCGATGAGGCGCGGGTGATCAAGCGCAACCAAGGTCTGGGTGGGCGGCGGAGAACAAAGAGTGAGAGGGCCGGAGGGGCTCGGTTAAAATGAGGGGGAGGTGGTGGGCGGACCGTCGGGCTGATGTGGCGGACAGTTCATACCCCCCTACGCCTTCCTTGATCTTGGACCGGACTGGACGATTCCATACAGTTCGAGTCGAGATGGAGAACCCCTTTGGTGCAGCGTTGTGGGGGCGTCTAAGAGCATCTACAACCGGACTGGGCCAATTTAACCCCCTATACATCTGTGGACGCGTCCGGATGATGTCCGCACGTGTCCGCTTCAAGCCTCATTTGTCTGTGGATGCGGTCATGCCTACGTGCCGATAAAAAAAAGAATAAACAAAGAGAGAAAGTGGTCAGGGTGGGCCAAATCCTACGTGCCGAACTGACTGGATATGCCCGCATATTTCCTCCCCACATATTGAGGTCGATATGAAGACAACCCGGATATATAAGGACAATTTGAGGGGTCCAATTGGATGATCTTTTCTCTCTCTCTCTCTCTCTCTCTCTCTCTTTTGTTTGGGTAGTGACCGGGTTGTCCGGTCCAGGTGTTTGACGAGAATTTGAAGGGTTCGGTTGTAGATGCTCTAAGATGCGCATGCATGTCACAGTGTTGTTTCTAATGCAGCACCAGAAACCATGTTGGGCAATAGTGGACGGTGATTCTAGTGCAGCACCAGCAACCATCGTTGACAATGGTGGACGGTGATGCCGAGGAGAAAGTCTCGGCATGATACTACATCACAAATACTCCTAGATTGCACTGCTATTAATGCTATTGGTTACATGCAACTATCAACCAAAAATAAAAGAATTGACATGGACCCTTCTTAACTTTTTTTTTTGTCTCAAGGACCCTTCTTAACTGTGAGGTCACAAGTCGCAAACGGGTCGATCTCGCACAGGATACTACGTACGGCTAACAGTAACTGCCTAGAATTTTTTTTTTTTAAAAAGTAACTGCCTAGAAAGTTCAAAAAAAAATGCCTTGAAGATGACCGATAATGCTACCCTTACAAGCAGGTTAAGAAAAAAAAAAACCTCACCCCTTTGTGGCCGACGCGCTCCACCATATTCCCGCTGGCCAAGGCCCCGACCATGGCGCCGATGTTGGAGAGCGAGCCGAACACGGAGAACTGCACACAGCGTCGCCAATTACTAATTATAAAGACCCGGCCCTGGCCAAGCCAGCGAGACGACAACGGCAGACGGAGACGGGGATTGAAATGAGGATGATGACCTCGGAGATGGTGAGGTCGAGGTCGCGGGTGATGGCGTCCTGCGTGGGCGAGGAGAAGCCACCCGTGAAGCCGAACTGGATGGGGCCGAGCGCGACGACTAGCGTGCAGAGCAAAGCGGAGACGTGAAAATTGCGTATGGTGTACCACCAGCTCCCCGTGCTCACCAGCAGCGGCCTCCGCATGTCGTCGCGGTCGCTGCCGTTGCCGCTGCCGTCGCCGTTCATGGTGGTCGCCGGCGGATGGACGGAGAGGAAGAGGATGCGACGGTTGGAATGTGGAGAGGTCGTTGGATGTGCTCGTCTCTCGTCTGCAGATGGTTCCTTCGCTACCAGAAGGAGTATTCAGTCTATTGGGCTGGCATAATCATATAGGATAAGAAAAGCAGTGCTCATAATTCAAGAGCCTATTCTCTATTCTCTGAAAAAGAAGAAGAAGAAGACGTGCTTTTAATCGAATCTATTTCCTCGTGCTTTTCCACAGGTTGCCACTTTATTGTTTATTATGCGTAACTAAACTAACCATTTCTGTTCTAATCCGGTCCGTGACAACTCTTGATGATGCCATGCCATGCCATGATGGGACAATTACAGTACTCCCTCATATCCATATTAATTGTCGCAACTTTAGTGTAACTGCGGGCGGGAGTACGTGTTCTCATCATATCATCTTCTCTTGCTTCCACGGAGAAGATTAGAACAAGGGCTAGATGTACGCCATCATTTTATCTTATTTGACAGGTATGCGATGGGAGGGCTATAGTCTACGCGATGGTGCTTATCTTAGGCATATGACATTTGACATTTCCTTGTTAGTCGGTGCCATCTTACTTACAGGTCTAGCCGATAGCCTTATTTTAGGCATATGATGTTCCATAGATAATGGCCACCTTCTGCACTCCTCCCGGCAACCGTGGACCATTCCTACTGTTTTTAGGTTTGGATTGGCCTACTGAAAAAGCAATCATATGCGCAACACTGCGTGCATTTCTAGGTCGTCAATTTGACCAAATAAATGGAGTACCATGGAATTCGTGTTCGATTGAAGTTTTTTCTAGTGTATTTTTAATGATATATAACTCATGTTTCGATGATAAAAATTAACAACCAACACGCTCAGGACCTATAAATTGAAAAGAAGTGATTATATTTTAGTAACATCTTAGTGAGGAATTTATTTTTGTCCTTGAGCGAAGATGGAGCTCCTCTAATTGGAAAGAGAACCAGATTACACAATGACAATGCCACTCAGGAGTTCAGAGGAAGGTCAGAAGACCATCATCCTGCTAGTTGATGCACCTGAGGTTCAGTCTGATATGGTTCAGGTAAACTATGGGAAGCCATTCCCTAGTGCTTTCTGCATGCTCATTCTTCAAGTATAAGGCTAAGGGCATCTCTAACAGAACCCCTAAAATTTAACCCCTCAAACGCCTCCTCAAATCTTTACTCGTCAACCTTGAGGAGTTAAAAAAATGATTCCTAACCGAACTCATAAAACTTATCAATCTAGCCAAACGACATCGTTTTATTTTTGCCACATCATTAGTTACACGTGAGACCGCTGTATTTTTGTTTTTTGTTTTTTTACAGCACACCGTTGTGTTGTTTTTTACAGCACACCGTTGTGTTGTTTCTAGTGCAGCAGCAGCAACCATGTTGGACAATAGTGGACGGTGATGCCGAGGAGAAAGTCTCGACATGATACTACATCACAAATCCAGTAGATTGCACTGCTATTGGTTACATGGAGCTATCAATCAGAAAGAAAAGAATTGACACTGACCCTTGTTAACTGTGAGGTCACAGGTCGCAAACGGGTAGATCTCGCATAGCGGCACAGGAATAGGAGTACTACGTACGGCTAATAGTAACTGCCTACCCGGTAGAAGAAAAATAACTTCCCCATTTGTGGCCAAGGCCAACGTGCTCCACCATATGCTTGGATCACATCGTAACCGACTCCTCTTGATGACTCCTTGCCATGATGGGACAATTACAGAACGTGCTCTCATCACATCGCCCTTCCCTTCCCTACACATCATATCTTTCTTACGACCGTCCTTACATCCAATGCTTCGCTGTAATATGTGCTTAGTTCGTGCATTCTAAGCTAAACGAGTACTCCCTCCGTAAAGAAATATAAAAGCGTTTAGATAACTAAAATATGTCTACAGAGGGAGTACTGTCTACTCCCTCCGTTCACAAATCTCTACTATTAAAGGGGGATCGAACAGTCGTGATGGTTCGACCTCCCCTCCCCTTCCCTCGTATGACAACACGCAGGAGAAAAATCTGCCGAAAACCTCCCGCACCACACCGACGCAAAAAACAGGAAACAACCCACGTCCTCCACCTTCTCCCCGACCCAATCTCCATCTCGAGAACCAGAGCTCTCTCCCAATCCCGAACTACCTGGCGTCCCTTCCTGGCTCCCTCCCGTGAGTCCGCGACCACCCAATGGCGGCCCCTCTCTCCCGCAGCAACCACCGCACCGGCCGCGGCACCTGTAGCCACCCACCCATCTCCTCCTCTCACTCGCACCGTAGCACCAGGCGCCGCACCTGCCGCGGCAAAGGGGGGCCAGCCGCCGCCACCCTAGTCCGTTGTGTATGGGCAGGCACCGCCGCCTCCCTAGGTCGCGACCTGTAGCGGTTCGGCTACCCCGGCACAGCCGGCCGCTGGCCCAGCGAGGAGGACGCTTTGAATCTGGGAACTGCAGTATTGGATGGAGGATAGTTACATCTACAGTTGGTCCACGAGCACGGCGAGGTATGTGCATCTCATCCTCTTCTCTGCACACTCACGCTTTTCAACATTTGAGTGCCTGATTGCATGTTAGCCTCTTGTGACAGCCGGCAGCGACGATGAAATAATACATTGGCCCATTGCCTCATGAAGAAGATGACAAAAGTGAAGATTATGTACGATGAGATAGTACAATCATGTACATGTAACCCTGTTCATTTCGATGGTATTTTAGTTCTTGTGATTTGGCGATTTTAACTCATATTAGACCAATGATCCCAATTTTTTTTGTTTCAAATAGAACATGGGAAACACTTCCATTAAATAGTTTATCCATATATTGCCTTACTTTTCAACAGTTATAAGATAAGTCATATTGGTTGGTTCCTTTGCTTTGAGCAAACATTAGTTCAAAATGATTAATCCGGACACTGGTTAACATGATTTAGGCTTGGCACCTTAGCATATACAGTATCTCCAAGGTCCAAACTCGGATGCTACACAAGGATTTCTGTATGCGGAGGTTAGCTTCAGCAGAACAATTATATTCATGACGACGATGATGAGCTGAAGAAGGTGAGTGGTGGTGGCTAAGTGAAAAGTTTTCATGATCTGATATGGATCTCGATTCTGATTATTTGTGAAAAGTATTCTAGCTCTGATATGGATCCATGTTCTGATTTTGTGTGAAAAGTTTTCTTTCGTAACTTTTCTCTTTACTACTGAAATGGATATTTTGCTCTGTTTTGATGACCCCTAGCGATGCACAGGGAAACCATTCTGTCACCACCAGGGAGCTCTTGGTTGCACTGCAATCAGTGAGGCCTTGTCAACTCGCTGATGCCTCTTAACCTCTATGGCCTCTCGTTGCTCAAGATGGATAGTTTCGTGTAGGTTTGGCCTCAACCACTTCTTCCTGTCCTACTGCTACATTTGGACCATGACACTCACTTCTAGCAAAACTATTGTAAAGTTGCAGGCCAGACCTGTGAAATCCGAGGCTTGTCACAGGATGGTGTCCATGGTCTATAAGCTTTTCAGCTGTTGTCTTGGCACCTCCTTTACAAACAACATATATGATGATATGCCTCTAAGGGTTGTAGTTAAGAGTTGATGAGTTGTTGTTTTCCATGCTATTCTTTGTCCCTTGTGCTGGTCGTTGAGAGGAAGGAGAGGGAGAGCGGAGGGGAGAGGGAGAGAGAGATGGAGGGACATCAAAGAGGAGTGTGGTAACCACATAGGAAGACACGGTTGTGTTGCAGCCAGTAGAGATGTGGTTTGTGTGCAAGTCGATGCAAACCTGCTGTTGTGATGGTTGGTGAGCCGAGGTAGCAGCAAGCAGTGCCTTCCTTTACGCTGGCTCATGCAGTCTCGTTGTGGGTGGCCAGAGCCCATGGACCTGTCTTCCCCATGGGTGTGGGCGAGTCACCCACGACACCGGGTGTTTACTTTCCTTCAGTGAATTGAAAGCAAGAAAAGAAAAACATGAGGAGTGTTTGTTTGTCCATGTTGCGCGATCCTGATCATGTTAGTTTGTGAAGAAAAACAAAACACCATGTCACTGTAATGTTTTAAATATTTTATCTTTTAGTTGTTTATTTTAGAACAAACCTTAATTCAGCAGGGTGTTTGAAGGTGAGACATCTTTGATGGTCGCCGTTTTCTTTAGATCATTATCATCCTATTTTAAGTGAATGCGTCAGAGTTGTGTTTAACTATGCTTTATTTTTTCTTTATGTGACCTATATTTTGTTATGCTTGAATTTGTATCAAGGGACGGAGTTTGGTTTCATGCATCTTGCAACAAAGCTTCAAGTCGGGCGTCCCGCTTCACATTTTGCAAAGGTGCTTCCATGGTTTCTCCAGTCTCTCAAGCGTAGCATGACCTGCTTGCATGAGTTTTTCCCTGCTGCTCGCGCTGCCCCTGTGTACAACAACACTGTTTTGATGATCTCTCCTGCTGACACTGATCTCTCATCTCCTCGTCTTATGCGCCATCTTTGTGCTGGTTGATCAGTGGCACTAGACGTTGATGCTCACACCGTTGTCAGAAACGCACTGAGCTACTCAACCTGTGAGTATTACTTTGCTCCTCCACTGATGGTATTAGAGTTTTCGATTAAACTGGTCGAATTAGATGCCTTGCAAATTTGTTGCTTCCATGAGTTCTAGGTACATAGGTGGAAATTGTAGTGTTACTTGTCTTTTGTCGATCATGAAAACCCATAGTAGTTCAATGTTTCTGTTTTTTGTATGCATCTATTTGGTAATTTTCTACAGATTGGTACCATCTTTCTATGGACTGGAGCGTATCAGAGAAGGTCTTGGTTTCTGGAAGCACTATATTTGTCGTTTCAGAAGATACTTATTCGATCTCGAGTGATCCATTTACGAAAGCGCTCTTGTTGATATCAATCGATCCAAAACCAAGGTTTCATGGAACTTTTTTCTGCAAAAACTGTAATACTCCACTGTAGCTCCTTAACCTCCAACTTGCCATTGTCTGACTAAGCACTCCAACAATTACTCCATTTAATTGACAAACTAAGTTTTTTTTCTTCTAAGAGAAACTAAGCATTTCTGTCTAAGAAAAAAATAAGTTTTCTTCATGAAATTCAATAAATTTGGACGTCGGTGTTTAGGCTCACCATTTTATGCATTTGAGTAAAAAAAATCATTTATTCTTTGTAGTTTCTCAAACATCATACAGAAAGCTTAGTTTCTCGTATTGATGCAAATGAGGCTTGATTAAGCTGAAAGGCTTTAATAAAGATTCACACTGCTATTGACAGGGTCTGTTAATGAGTGGAAAAGCCAAGTTAATGCATCCAGTTCTCCACTTGCATTATTAAATGGGTGGCAGTTCAAGGTTTCAATTTCTATCACCCTTTGTGACACTTCCTTCGGATTTCTTTTGATGAATTACCTTTTCACTCTGAGGTGTGAGTTGTGAGTAGTTGTTTGACTTGGACATTTCATTCTTTAGGTATTCTCTAAAGCCGTAAGCACGTAACAGTTACTGCTTAGTCTCCCTTTTAAAATAGTATCAAATGTTCATAGGGAGCTCTATGTTTTGCTTCGTGTTTAATTCCCTACACCAGATTTAGCTCTATCTAGGATGTATTTCTTCTTGTATAATTAACTTTTGTATTCTAAGAATTCTACAGTTGTCCTTTAATTAGAATAGTTGTCTTTTCTCTTACATCCTTTCACATGTTTCACCTTTTCTTTGTTGGGTTATGTACTTTTGTTATGCGAAAAAGTTATACTATATCCTTTCTTCCTCATTCGTGTACAAATAGTATTAATTGTGATTCATTTTGCTTGTGTCTGCAGGTCACTCACTGTCAGGACGGACAAAGTGCATACTGAAGATGACGAGGAGATGGGCTAGACCAATGTGTTTTAGACGTCAGAATCAGAATCGTGTGGGAGTTGTACATGTGCTTGCGTGCGCCATGTGTGTGTGTGTGTGTGTGTGTTGAGTGTGAGTTATTTAATGTGCTAGCGAGTCGTTTCATAATGAAATATACTTCCTCCGTTCCTAAATATATGTCTTTCTAGAGATTTCAATATAGACTACATATGGATGTATGTATACGTATTTTAGAGTGTAGATTCACTCATTTTGCTCCGTATGTTGTCCATATTGGAATCTCTAAAAAGACTTATATTTAGGAACGGAGGGAGTAATTTTCAATCCCACCCGCCCCTTCTCTGAACTCTCCTCCTGTTCTTCCCTCTACTTCCAAATTTCTTGTCATCCATGTGTGTTTTTCTGATCCTCCCTAAACCTAAGTTAGCTCAACAGTTGGTATAATTAAAAGTTTTATTTTGGTCTGGATCATGCTTTCACTACTCTTGATTGTATCGGTAAATTGATAAGTTTGCTAATCCTCTTCGCGGTTGATCAATGTTTGGTTGATTTAGCGAAAGGCTGCGACGGCTCCATTCAAACCCAATGCTCAGAATAGGCTTCCAGTAGTACCCATGGAAGGGACCGAGATCAGGTGACTTGCCTCTGTGCAGTCACGCTGTAACATGCGGCCATGTATCAGCCATTCAAACCATATCCAACGCTTTACATTGGCCCAAGTGAAAACAAGCCACAGCTAGAGACTTGAGGGGAGCACGGGGGCTATGGCGGGGAAAAGCTAGGGATTTGGCGGGAGCCTCCTGCTCTCCCGCGCCGCGCCGCGGAAGAAAGGGTGGAAGCAGATCGTCGCAGTCGCGAAGGAGAGGACGACGAGCTGCCACGCAGGGGAGAGGGAGGAAAGCTGCGCCCCGACGGTCGAAGCGAGGCAGCCCAACGCCGTCGCGGAGGAGAGCGAGCAGGGGCAGCGCCGCCGCGGAGGAAAGCGACGAGGGGCTGCGGCGTCGCTGTAGAGGAGGGAGGAGAGCCGCCGCCACCGCACCACGCGATTCTAGGTGAATCTCATCGGACGATTTTGTCGTGAGTCCCCTGCCTGTTAATATTCAGACTAACATTTTTCTGAAATTTTGCTTTGGCTGAAGATGTTCTTATTCGTACAGCATACCCACATCTCTGAAATTGTAGCTTATGTCTGCTCCTGTTTATAAAATTGAAGTATATAATATAGCTCCTTTGCAATGTTGTTTGATTTAGTAACAAGTATACAACGTCCCATCTCAGCAATGTTGTTTGATTTAGTAACAACAAATCAGAGAGGACAAGAAACCTGCACATTTGCTAGTTTTCTGCAATTTTTATTTATGGTGGTCATGCCATGATGACTAGTTTCAGTTTATGAACTAATGTGGACATGAAGCCCAATCCTATATATGTACTGATGGCAGCGTTCAGTTCAATTTAGAGAGGTTCCGGTGCTTCCTTTTTTTTTTTGCATCTGTACATGTCTTATTGTATTGTTTAGTAGCCATATCGGTCTGCCACTGATTATACATGTCGTTATGAATTTCGGCAGAATTTGGGTATTATGCAACTGTCAAAGTGTTGTGCAATGGCAGAAATTGACAAGAGGACACCTCAAGTTGGTATGAGATTCAGAGATTCGGATGAGGCTTGGGTGTTTTGGGTAGAATATGGGGTCACATAGGCTTTGATGTGAGGAAAAGATGCACCAACAAAAGCAAATTCGATGAAAAGGTGACTTCATGCAGATTTGTTTTCTCCAATGAGGGTCTTCGAAGGAAAGGCCAAACCGATCGTGAGCCAAAGCGTTTTAGAGCTGAAACAAGAACTGATTGTAGAGTTCGGATGAGTATTACATTGGATCGAGCGGCAGAAAATTATGAAGTTACTGATATTGTGCTGGAACACAACCACTACCTTCAGTTGCTATTGGGAGTTTGCACGGTGATTTGCAGTTTGAGGAGGAGCGCATAGTGATAGGTGATCCTTCGACCCAAACGGTTTCATGTAGTTGTGGAATGTTTAATAGGACAGGGATATTGTGTGGGCATGGTCTAAAAGTTCTTGATTTGATGAATATAAAGACATTGCCACACACATTATCTCTTAAAGAGATGGACTAGAGAAGCACGCAATGGAAGTATACAAGATAGGCAAGGAAGGAACGTGATGGAAAATCCAAAATTAGAAGCTCAACTTTGATACAAGGATCTGTCTCATAAATTTCACAATATGGCACATAGAGCAGCCAACTCTCCAGAATGTTGTGTGGTACTCGAAAGTGCACTTGATTCCGTTGCTCCATGCATAGATGAGTTACTCAATGCAACCCTTAGTGCTATGACCGAACCATATAAAGACAAAGAAAATGTTGACCCAAAAGTGCAGCAAATAGATGAGTTACTTAGTTCTGCACGGTTGAAGAAAAAAGAGGTTCACTCATCAAACTTAAGGAGAAAGAAAACTTGGCTTGATAAGTTACTCATGAGGAAGCACAAACCAACTAAAGCAACCACACCAACAAAAAAGGGAGCAAAGGTATGTTGCAAACGGTGCATGATATGTTGTATTATTCATTTGTAAACTAATTACTATAATTTTCATTGGCAGCAACAAAAGAAAAAGGTTGGTGTGCAGCAAAAGAAAAAGGATGGTGTCCAGCCTCAAGTACAAGATGAGAAAGTATGAAAACGACAAAGGAGCAAATTTGGAGCTTCAAGTGTGCAATGGCATCATCAGTTTCACCCAACTCTTGATGGCTCCACCTTGTGATGATGATGTTGATTTGTTCTAGCATGCAAGTTCGTTAGATAGTATTTTGGACATGGTTAACTATAGTATTTTGGGGCTAACTATAGTATTTTGTGGCCTAAGTGTACAAGTGAAATGGCCAAATTTCCACACTTGAACGATTGCTTCTGAATTTGAATGTCAAGTGGTACTGAATTTCAATGACAAGTGGTACTGAATTTCATTGACAAGTGTCTTGTTGTCTCTTAAGAAATCTGAAGAAATGTATACTGTGGAAGAATGGCAACATTGTTTGCTGTTTCTCTGCAATTTCTTGGTTCATTTATTTGCATAACTCTGTACCTTATCTCTTCTAATGTATGTACAACATTTATTCAGTGCGTATACGTAGCAAATTTTCTAATGTATGTACAATATTTATTGCTGCTGTTTGTATTTCTAACTAACTGAAGACTAATATTTGTATTGCTAACTAACTGAAGAACTGCTGTTTGTATTTTCTAATGGCTGAAATCATCCAAGTCTGAAGCATTTTTCTTGTTCTGTTGTGCTGGATAGATGCCTAGCAGCAAAGTCTGGAGCATATTTCTTTGTCTTATATGGTCCACTCATAGCACTAGTTGCTGAAATTACTCGATGCATTTTTCTTTCTCTGCAGCCACTAATCAATTCTGCACTCGTCTGAAGCACTTATGTTGTTCAGTTGTGCTGGATGGATGCCCAGGCGGAAGTGTGGAGGATGTTTTGCTTTAGAGCGTTGCTATCCGTTGGATATGACTTGGATGGCTGATACATGGCCGCAAGTTACAACGTGACTGCACAGAGGCAAGTCACCTGATCTCGGTGCCCATGGAAGGCATGGGGATGGGGGAGTGGTTGGTGGCCATCATCATGGTGGTCACCGAAGGTGGTGATCATTGACCAGGCATGCAGATTGACGTGCAAACCCAGTAACTCATTTCATCAATTGCCTTAAACAGGACCTCAGGGGAGCAGTTGAATCACAACTTCAGACAAATGTTTTGATCAAATCCGTGCCAAGTCAGTGTCAAACTTTATCTGTATTACTAAAATGGAAAATACGAACAATTAAATTATTGCTCTCTATTTATTCAATTGCATGTTCTCCAAAAATGATGTTAGAAGGATTTTGAGTCGATAAAAAAATATAATATGTTGAAAAAATAAGAATATAAAAACAGAGATTAAACACGGTCATGAGTATGAAGGTTTTTTTTTTTGCGAAAAGGACCCCAGATCTATTAACAAACACGGTGGTACAACACAACCCCAAGGAAACTGAAAATTACAGACAGGTCCCTGGAGAAGCCGATCTCATCGAACTCTGACGCGGAGCCAGGACGTGCCGCCGCATCGCCACCGCCGCTCCCTCCTGGAGCCGACGAACTCGAAGAATCAGGCGAGATCCACGCGGACGGGAAGTCGTAGCTCTCGGTCTCTTCGTACCCGCACGACGAAGACGAAGAAGAACGGGGCACCACCAAGCCTACTCCGCCGCCAACCGGCGCAAGAGAGGAAGATCTGAAGACGCTCCAGCACACATACCTTAGCAGCCCCGCGCCGGCGTTGGAGGAGACGACGGCGCGTCGACAGGAGGCCCAAGGACCGGATCCCCACAGCGCACGGATGGCAACGTCGCCACACCACCCGCGCGGGGGAACTTCCACGGATTCGCCGTCACTGCGAAGAACAGCGGCGAGAAGGAGCTCGAATCGGGAAGACCACAACACCGAAAGCGACTCCGCCGCTCCTACACATGCGTCGTCGCCGGCGACACACGCCCACACCCTATATACACCCGAAACGCGCAGATCCGGGGTTCCCCCACCCTTCCGCCGCCGCAGCGAACGGAGAAGGGGAGGGGAACCCGCGGCGGCGTCGGGGGAACGGGGGAACGACGATGACGCCCTCCTCAACGCCCGCCTCTACTGTAGCAGGGGGAGGGGAGGGGACGCAGCGGTGTTCATCCGTTGAAGGTTGAGGGTCATCGCACAAAAAAGAGTATGAAGGTTGAGGGGAAAGAGGTCTGAGGAAGATAGGAGTGGGAGAGAACACCAATTTGCCATTATAGGAATACAAACCAAATGCCATTTTTGACACACATTTTTGAAATAGAACAGTTGTTTGATCTTTATTTTATATTATTATCCCGTGGCAAGGCACGGGCATGCAACTAGTACTATAAGATGTTCTAACTTTTTTCTGAATCGTATATATATATAGATACATTTTAGTGTGTTTGTTCACTCATTTCAGTCTGTATGTAGTCCATATTGAAGTATCCAAAACATTTTATATTTGTGAACGGAGGGAGTAGTATGCTCTCTTGCTTGGACGGAGAAGAAGGGCTAGAGTGTACGCCATGATCTTATCTTTTTCTCTTTTTTTTCGAGAGTACGCCAAAGGCGTACCTTAGCTTTATAGAAGATAGAAAAATATTTACAAGATATCTTTTTCTCTTTGACATGTACGTATGTGATGGTCTTACTTGCTTCTACGAGCAAGGAATGGCTAGAGTCTACTCGATGGTCCATCTTATCTTACTATCTTAAGGCACATGACATTTTCTTATTGGTCGGTGTGATCTTACTTGCAGGTCTCGTCGGTAGCCTTATTTTAGGCGTATGGTGTCCCACAGATAGTGCCCACCCCTCCTGGCAACAGTTGACCATTTCAACCGTTTTTTAGGTTTTGATTGGCCAACTAAAAATGCTAGTCATATGCGTGTTTGCTCTTCCATGATCTCTGCACAATGTATGTTAGGCTGTCGGGTACAAGTGATGACGTTTTTTAGTGGGGAGTTTATATTTTGTGGTTGCTAATTAGGGAATGTCATGACTTCTCTTTTCCATACTTTCTGATCTGGCGCTGATATTCGGAGACTGCTTGCGTGTCGTGTCAACGGAGAAAACACGGCAGGGTTTCGGTATTTTTGAATCTCCAGTTTATCAACCAGATTTGGTTTTGCTTTTTTTTTTTAGATAAAGATTTGGTTTTGCTATATTACTGGCGATGTTACTGCTGTGCATCACTAGATTTTTCGTCCTGGGGCAAAGATGGAGAGCCCGCCTGCTCGGAAAGGAGAAACGGATTACACTAGGACTGGACAAATTTGACCTCAAAACCTCCACCAGTAGCACCTAGGAGCTGTTTGGTTCCGGATTGGTAACGCAAACGTAAACGTAATGAGTTTACAGTGTTAATAAACGGAATGGACAAAAGTTGAAATTTGTTTGGTTACCTACTACTGTAACGTCTATCAATACCGGGATTGCTCAAGAATTCACGGCAGCGAACATGGATAGGCAGGCCGGGAACGGCAGTGGCGGGCCACTGCTGGATATGAGTAGATCCATGTCTGTATGAAGAAGCTTCCTCCATTGATGCTGAAGAAGTCAGAAATTTGGAGTGTTCTATTTATTACCGAGGAAAGTTAGAAATTGGGAGTGTTATATGCACGATCTCCGTCGGAAGCTCAGCAGTGACGGCAGACGGGACGAAACAGGGGCTACTAACCAACTTTGGCTTCCCGGGATGTAAATCTTGCAACCAATCGTCGACCTTCAGAGATTGTTTCCGACAAGGAGAACAAACCCATGGACTCTACATCGCCAATCAGCCCAATCTCCAGCCGATCATTCGACCAGTACAGCGCCAAACCGAGCTTAGTATGCAGACAAATACAAATGGTAGACAAAACAGTGAAGCGCCAAACCGAGCTTAGTATGCAGACAAAACAGTGAAGCTTCAATGCCAAATCAAAAGAGAAAAAGCAACGTTCACCATTTTCACTGGCAACGCAGTTGCTGTTGTTAAACTAAGTAGACAGGCAGGATTCTGTTCTAGGAAACCGAGATGCCAAACTAAACGGAGAAACACGAAGTTCCACTATTTCCTAGGCAACACAGTTGCAGACATTATATAAGCAGTCATAACCCACGAGCTCTCAGACGATGGCATTGGCGTTGCTGGCGATCCTGGGCCAAAAGGTCAGCACACTCCTTCCCCACCGGTCCAGTGATGGCAGATCCTTTCATCTCACCCTTGGGATTCACGATCACTCCAGCATTGTCTGCAGGGCAAATTCACAACAATTCTTCAGCTTCACCACACAAATGAAAGTTGGTTATGGAATTGAAATCAAACAAAGCATATCCCAAAGTTCAATTGAAGATGTTACACAATTGAACTCGGATGCCCTTCCATCATTCGAAAGGGGGTGTATTCACCAGATATAAAAATCCAATCCACAGGAAGAATGAACGTAAATCAGATGTTTGCCTCATGGCAAATCCCAAAGTTTCAATGCAGCAACGCCGCTAACAAGGGTGATGGGAGATGACACAACCTTCGGATGGAGGAAAACCTCAACATCAAAAGGGTTACTCTTGTGATGTTTGCTTAGGAATATACAAACATTAAGAGTTTGCTCCACATAAAGCGAGGACCCACAGGTCCTCTCATCACAGAAATTACCTTCTATATACAGACAAAAAGGAGATACTAATTAAAAATTCCACCAAGAACAGATGTGTGTCTCATGGCAATTCCCAAAGTTTAAATGCAGCAACGCTGCTATCAAGGGCGATGGAATATGAGACTGCCTTCTAATGGAGGGAAACCTCAACAACAAAAGGCTCACTCTGTGATGTTTGCTATGGACTATACAAACATGGATTGTTTGCTCCAAAAAAGCAAAAGGACTCGGATGTCCTCCCATCACAACGAAAACATATTTCTACGCGCAAAAAACACATCATTAGAAAACATGCAATCCACTAAGACATAAGCATGCATTTAAAATAAATTTAGGGAATAACAGATGTAAGTCTCATGGCAATTCCCAAAGTTTAAATGCAGCAACGCTGCTATCAAGGGCGATGGAATATGAGACGGCCTTCTAATGGAGAAATCTCAACATCAAAAGGCTCACTTTGTGACGTTTGCTGAGGAATATACAAACATGGACTGCTTGCTCCAATAAAGCAAAAGGACTCGGATGTCCTCCCGTCAGACAAAAACAACATATACACAGAAATGTAACAGATGTCCTTAAAAAGGCAGAAATGCAGGCAACAAAATATGGTAAATCAAATGAAATGAATGTAAGTTACTGATTGTCTCATGGCAACTCCCAAAGTTTAAATGCAGCAACGCCGCTATCAAGGGCAATGGAATATGAGACCGCCTCTGCATGGAGCAAAGGCTTGTTTTGTGACGTTTGCCAAGGAATATACAAAGAAAAGTTTGCTCCTTATCCGGCTGAAGGACTCGGATGCCCCCCCGTCAACAATCAGATCACTAGTTTTCAACAAGATGAGGCTAAAATTCTACGAAAATAAAATGCAACCAAAACAACAGGAGGATAACCTAGACATACGAAGCATAAACAATTTTGAAAGGAAGATAACGATGCCGAGGGCTAATGAATTCCGAAGGGGGCACACACACAAATCAGAATTCTAAACTAGGTGGCATAACAATTCTAGGTTCATGTGGAGGCCAGTGGAATATTTCAGGCAACAATGATACTGAACTAAATACTGAACTAGTGAAAACTAGATATTATATCCACATCACAGTGGTCGACTGAGGGATCGTACGAGGAGGAAGGAAATTACCTTCGAAGTACATGAAGACACCGTCCTTGCGGCGCCACGGCTTGCGCTGGCGGATGATGACGGCGGGCATGACCTTCTTACGGAGATCGGCCTTCCCCTTCTTGACGGTGGCCATGACCATGTCGCCGACGCAGGCGGACGGGAGGCGGTTGAGGCGGCCCTTGATGCCCTTGACGGAGATGATGTAGAGGTTCTTGGCGCCCGTGTTGTCGGCGCAGTTCACCGTCGCCGCCACCGGCAGACCCAACGACATCCGGAACTTGTTCCCCGCGGAGCCTCCCATCCCTGGACCGGATCAAACAGCACGAAGAACAACATCAGAGATGAGATTGCGACGAGGCGGATCAAGAATCGATCGGGGGCGGGGGAGGAGGAGAGGGGAAGAAGGTTCACCTCGCTTCGACATGGCGGCGGCGGCGGTTGGACCCGACTGCTAGGGTTTCTCCTGGCTCGCAACTTATAGATCGGCGGGCTAGGGTTTTGGCTGCTTTTAGTACGAAAATACCCTCGGGGTGGTTTGGTCTCCGGCTCCCCGCAGGATGGGGAAGGGGTAAAATGGTCTTTTCTGACGTGCTAGGCACGGGAGTTTAACGGCGGCGGAAGTGGGTTTTCGTGGGCCGTAGTGAGAAAATGAAGCAGATGTTTTCGGCCCATGAACTTGGGGAAGGCAAAGGCCCGTTTATTTAGTATAAGATATAAAAACCCCTCAAAAAGTAAGATATAAGATTGTCTAAAAAAAAAAGATATAAGGGCTTAAATGAAGATAAATAAAATCCTCTCAATGAATGAAGATAAATAAAAGAGATACAGGCTTGTGTCTTGCAAAGCAAGAATCTAAAGTCTCAAGCCGATCGTTTGTTCTCCTCCTCTAGAAAGAAGAGTGACAAATTCATGTGCATGCAAACAATTTAAGCACTTTATTGGTGTCGGCATCAACTCAAATGGCAAATTGGGGGCATATTTAGAATCCAGCATTAGAAATTGTGACACCATGTTTGGATGTTTGAATTTGACAATGAATTGAGGAATTCATATAGAAGCGGTAAATACCGCGTGTTTTGGATGGCTACCAAAACGGCCTATGTAATCGGCCTCCGATTCAAAGTTGTGCGCTCGTAAGTGTGCACGTGCCGGCCCTTGATTCCAAGGCCCCATCCTGCATTTTCATTAAAATCAGTCCGCCCCGCAGTTATTATCACTTTGCCCCTCTCTTGTATCAAGTCTATGGATGGCGATGAGCAGAAGGGACATCGGTGCAGGGAATTTGGCGATGATGGTGCAATTATCCCTTTTGGTTCCCCTATTTTACTTACTTGTTTTTTTTTGTACATTATGGTTCAGATTATACGTAGATGGACCGCGTGGAAGCAATCATTATTCATGCCATAACTGGAGAAAATAAAAGAAGAACAATATTATTGGCATCACTTTGAGGAGACCAATGGAACTATCTATGCAAATGAGGTTGCTATGTGTTAGATCTCTTATGATGCCATAGTCATACTCTTGAATGATGGTTCTAGTCTGCACTCAATTATTATCAACTAGTTCGTCGTAATATGTTATTGTCGCATGTAAGATGGTTGAAAATTAGTGATGTCAGGTTGTTGGCTCTACTGTTTCTAATGTAACCGATATTTTTCTTAAATGTGTCGTTGTTACAAACGTTTTCCCATTTTTTTTGAATATTTATGTTGCCATGTATAGTTTCAGAAATAAAACATGGTTCTTTAAAATATTGGTGTCGTTATGGACCCTTCCCTTCAATTGTAAAGTGATATATAAACATTTGAATATATGCCCATGAACTCGGGGATGCAAGACAAAGTCTCGTTTGACATATAAGGGCTTAAGTGAAGATAAATAAAAGAGATACATGCTTGTGTGCGGGACTCCCTATTCCGCGAGTGCAACTAAACAAGGAAAAAAGGTGAAAAACCCTGGTCGTGCTTCCGGGCTTTGGGTTTTTTGCATCCGTTTTTTCGGTTGCCATTTTTATTTTCTTCTTTTGGATTTTATTTTGTGGGTATTCGTTTCTCCCCCAGTTTTTTGTGATTTTATTCATCAAAACTTATTAACATGGGATCTAGTTTCGAAGATCTCGACGCGAGAAATCGAACAGTGAAATGCTTGGACATTTGGACACACGGTTCAAAAGATAAAACATTTTTAGTAAAAGAATCTACGGAAAAAGGGAAAAACTCCCACCTTGCGACAAGTGGCGCACAACCTTGAGAAGATGGGGAGTGACCTTTGCAAAGGGTAACCGTTAACTAGTGATTTCGCTATTCCGCGACCCGCGCGCTAGAAAGCGAGCTCACACGCACCCTGAGCTCCCCCACACGCCATTATGGGCCTGCCCATGTGCAGGATGGGTGCTCTTGTTTTTTACTTTTTAAAAATAATAATAATTGAAAACTAGTCATGAATCTCAAATTCAAAAAAAATGTTCGATATTCCAGAGAATGTTCTTGATTTCAAAAAATGTTCATGAATTAAAAAAATGTTACAAACTTCAATTGTTTTAATGAATTCGAAAAGTGATGGGGATTTCATAAAATTCTTATTAATTTTTATAAATTAATCAAATTCAAAAATGTTTTTGAATTTCAAAAAATGTCCCCAGTTTTGTTGAAAATCTTCAAAAAATTTGAAAAATGCTCGTCTATTCAAAAGTATGTTCGCCAGTTCAATAAAATGTCCGCGAATATTCAGAACAAGTTCACGAATACGAAAAATGTTCATGATTTTGAAAAAAAAAAATTTGCTGATTTGAAAAATGTTCCAGGATTTCAGGAAATGTTTATGAATTTGAAAAATAACAATATAAAGTGAAAAATGAAGAAAAGAAAGTAAAAAAGGAAAGAATATAAAAAGCAGAAAAAATCGAAATAAAAAACAGTCTGCACCGGAAAGGTGAGCTTGTTGGGCCGGCCAATATATGTGGCAGGAAAGGCGAACTCACGCGCACCGCCAGTTCCCCCACGAGCCATTTTGTGTTGGCCCATGTGTGGGCTGGGCGCTCCTGTAGTTTGCCGTTTTTCTTCTTTGTTTCTTTTATTTTTTATTTTTTTGACTTCGGGAACTGTTCACGAATCTCATATTCAAATATATATTCGGTATTTCAAAAATTTGAAAAAAAGTTCCACATTTGTAAAAATGTTCACGGATTTGGAAAAATATGGAGATTTCATAAAAAAAGTCATGAATTTTGAATTCGAAAATATTCATGAATTTCAAAGAAATGTTCCCGAATTTTTTTAAAAAATTTGTTTGACAAAATGTTAAATTTTTTCAAAAAGTGCTTGTTTATTCACAAATGTGTGCGTCTATTCAAAAAAATGATCTCGAATTCCAAAATGTTCATGAATTTGTAAAAAAAAATCTGAAATTTCAAAACAAGTTCATGAAGCCGAGAATGTTCATGATTTATAAACAAATGTTTGGATTTCAAAAAATAATCACCAATTTGAAAAATGTTCCAGGATCATATTTTTTTGTGAATTTGAAAAATAATAATGAAGAAGATCAAAACCAAAAAAAAATTTAAAAAGAAAAGGAACGAAAATTAAGTAGAATGGAACGAACAAAAAAAAGAAAATATTCATGATTTTTTTTAGAAAAATTGAATTTCAAAAAAAGTTCCGGGATTTAAAAAAATGTTCATGAATTTGAAAAAGAAAAAGAGCAAAGCAAAAAATGAAAATGAAAACTGGAAATAAAAATAAAAATGAGAAAAGAAGGGAAAGAACAAAAAAGTAGAAAAAACGAAAGTAAAAAATGGTCTGCCAAGGTTCTAGACCGGAAAGGAGAGCTTGTTGGGGTGGCCCAGTGCACGTAGCGTTGGGGGTTCGCGATACAACGCTATGCGCCGACCTACACGGCATATAGGACTTGCCCTTGTGTCCTGCAAAGCAAGAATCTAAAGTCTCCAACTTGGTTTGCTCAAAAAGAAAAGTCTCAAATTGATCGTATGTTCTCCTCTAGAAAGAAGAGTGACAAATTCATGTTCTATGGGAACAATTTAAGCACTTTATTAGTGTCGGGATCATCTTCAATGGCAATTTGAGAGCATATTTAGACTGCAAGATTAGAAAATGTAGGACCATGTTTGGATGTTTGAAGTTGGCAATGAATTGAGGAATTGGTCTAGAAGCGGTGAATACCACATGTTTAGGATGGCTACCACAACGACCTATGTAATTGAGATCCTTTTTTCAATTGCAAAGTGATATATAAACATTTGAATATTAGCACATGTTGTGGAAAATTTATTTTCAAACATGTACATCACCATACAATTTTCATACTCTTTAAATTATGCAATTTAACACTTTGTTCAGCCTAGCAGAAAATTGAAATTGGGCGCTCCCCTTGGGTTGCAAGTGTGGATTACATGTACATCCATAGAAGAAAAATTGAATTCCGGCTCGTCTTAATATTGTGGCCGATTTGGAATTAGACCCCAATTCAATTCCTTGAGCCCAATATTTACATCCAAACGGAGCTGAGATGGCACCCATGGTATCTTCTTATGTTATATCAAAACATGAATTTCCGACAGATAGTGACATTGGATGATATCTTTGGACTGTAGGGGAACGCGACAGAAAACAAAAAAAATCGGTACAGCGAGCACGCCCAGGACCACTATGAAGACTGCATACAGGGTTTGATCTGATCATTACCGACTCGTAGCACAGCGGAAGTAGAGCCCCGCAGCTAGGATTTACAACCTCCCAACCGTGAGGATGTACTCCCTCGTCGGACAGCCCTTCGGGAGGGGGTCGGACAGTCCCTCGGACGATGTCACGGACAGCCCTTCGAGAGGACCCTCGAAGCTCGAACGGTAACTCAGACAGCCCTTCGGGACGACCCTCGAACAGCCCCTCGGGCAAAAGATCGAAACTACGACCTTTCTACGGGGTTGCACACATACGGTGTCAGCTATCCGGCAGGGCTTCGCCGTCGAGAACTAGTTCCTGCCGGAACCCAGACAGCCTTTCGTCTCTACGAAACTATTTCGCGGGAAGGGAGAGAGAAGGCCAGATCATGCATGGCTTGTGTATGTGAGAAAGGAATGAGTGTGGAGAGTGCCTCTCCACCTCTATTTATAGAAAACCCAAGGGGAAAAATACCCAAAAAACCCATCACATGGATCCTCCATAAGGGCATAAAAGGAAGGCAAGTGGAGCTCCATGGAGGAGCTCCATCTTGGCCGGCCACACCTAGCCCCCCCCCCCCAAAGGGGGTTCCTTGGTCCCCAATCCCTTCTAGAAGCCTTTTGGGAAAAGCCCTAAAAGGTGGCTTTCCATAAAGTAACCCAAAAGGCACTTTCACTATTCACGGAAACATTTTTCCGCGACCGTTAAATCCGAAAATATTTCTATGGGTCTTAGAATAATTCCAGTACCCACTAAAATGATTTTGGACGCGTTCCGAAACAATTCCGGATTAGTGATTTTCATCTGCGAAAAGCAACCAAACCGGTTCCGGCAGCTCCGGAACATTTCCGGTTTTTATCCCGGAAAAATCCCAGAAGTTTCCAGGACAATTCTGGCACCCTCCAAGAATTTCCAGGCGTGTGCCGAAACCAATTTGACTTAATGGTATACTCCGAAACAACTTTTCGGTTTTACCGAAACTATTCCGGTGTTCTCTCTCCGGAACTTTTCCGTTGTCTCCGAAACTTTTCCGGTGACTTTCTCTCAGACTCCTTGTCTAGTGTTCAGCAGATAGATGACCCTTAAGCGTGTGACCCTATAGATTCGGTGAAGTATAGACATGACCCGGAACACTTTCCGATCAATGATCAACATCGGAGCCGTGGACACCCATATTGACCCCTATACCCACACGAATAAATATTCGAGTGAACCTCCGGTTGCCGTGTGCTATTCCTGTTGCTTAGCGATATGTTACAACACCCGAGGTGAGATTTATCGGCATCCCCGTGGATCAACAACTTGTCCACTATGCCAGTTACCTCGTTACCGGTTTTGTTCTCTTTTCTCGTTTCCGCGTTCCGGCATCCCAGTGATCAAATCACAATGTGTCTGGCCAGACGATGATGGATACCGTAACACCGAGAGGGCCCGAGATTATCTCTCCATCGTTGGAGGAGCAAATCCCAATCTTGAGCTATCTCGTTTCTTGCCATACTTTTCCGTGAACCCGTAAGCCGCCGTAATAGCCACCCAGTTACGGATGACGTTTAACAAACCCCGAAGTTCACGAAGCAAGTACGAAGGAACTCGATACTCTCATGGTCTAAGGAATTATGCAAACATTAACTTCTCTGTGTTATAAACCATTAACTTGTGACGAATGTATCTCATAGCATAACATCAATTCGGGTCGATTCAACACAAGTGTTCTTCTAACATTGTGCCCTCAAAATTGCCGGCATAGTCATGCCCATGATCAGGAAAATAGGATCATCATGCAATACTTGAGCTAGTCTTAGAGGCATGACTAGGAATACATTTTACCATTTATTATACCACACGTGCACATGAGTTTCCCTCCAAGCCTCGTGGATATTGCAGACTCGAGAATCATTGCAGTTATAGCATGGGACATAAACATTCATTACAAACTTTGGAGATACTAAATAACTGTTATTACTGCCTCTAGGGCATATCTCCTACAGACTCCCACTTGCACTAGAGTCATAATCCAGTTACATGGCTTCCCTAACACCAATGGCTATCCGGTACTGCTCATGCTTTGCTCGTGGTAGAGGCTTTGTCATCGGGTCTGACACGTTCAGATCCGTGTGAACTTTGCGTACTTTCACTAAACCCGCTTCGACATGATGTCGAATGAGTTTATATTTGTGTTCAATATGTCTTGTCTTATGGTGCGAAGATGGCTCCCTAGCCTGAGCCACGGCGCCACTATTATCACAATAGATCTCCACCGGGTCAAGCGCACTTGGAACCACACCAAGGTCTTCAAGAAACTGCTTGATCCAGACCGCCTCCTTGGAGGCTTCTGAAGCTGCAACATATTCCGCCTCCGTCGTAGAATCCGCCACAGTCTTTTGTTTGGAACTTTTCCAATCAACTGCGCCGCCGTTCAATATGAAAACATAGCCTGATTGAGATTTGAAGTCATCTGGGTCAGTCATGAAGCCTGCATCAGTGTAACCACTTACAATGAGCTCTTCATCACCTTCGTACACAAGGAATAAATCCTTGGTCCTTCTGAGGTACTTAAGAATACTTTTGACTGCGGCCCTGTGTTCCAGTCCTGGATCACTTTGGTACCGGCTGCTAACACTTAGCGCATAGGAAACATCCGGTCTTGTACATAGCATGGCATACATAATAGAACCAACTGCCGAGGCATATGGAACATCATTCATCTGTACTCGCTCATCGAGAGTCCGAGGACACTGATTCTTGCAAAGCACTGTGCCAGGTGACATGGGGAGTAGGCCTTTCTTGGAGTTCTCCATGTTGAACCTTTTCAACACCTTGTCAATGTACGTGCTTTGGCTAAGCGCTATCAGGCGTTTTGATCTATCTCTATAGATTCTGATGCCCAATACATATGTCGCTTCGCCTAAGTCTTTCATTGAAAAACTCTTCTTCAATGAGTCTTTTATTTCGCTAAGAAAATTCACGTCGTTTCCAATCAACAATATGTCATCCACATACAAGATTAGAAATGCTTTTGCGCTCCCACTAAACTTATTGTAAACACAAGATTCTTCGTCATTCCTGATGAAGCCAAACTCTTTGACTACTTCATCAAAACGAATGTTCCAGCTCCTTGATGCTTGCTTCAGACCATAAATGGCCTTTTAAAGTTTGCATACCTTTCCAGCATCCTTATGAACGACAAAACCTTCAGGCTGTATCATGTATACATCTTCTTTGAGATTTCCATTTAGGAAAGCCGTTTTGATGTCCATCTGCCATATTTCATAATCGAAATAAGCAGCAATTGCTAGCAATATCCGAACAGACTTAAGCATAGCTACGGGCGAGAAAGTCTCGTCGTAGTCCACTCCTGGAACTTGCGTGAACCCTTTCGCGACAAGTCTAGCTTTATGGATAGTAATGTTACCATCCGCGTCTGTCTTTCTTTTGAAAATCCATTTACAACCAATGGGCTTTACGCCTTCTGGAAGTTCTACCAAGTTCCAAACTTGATTTTCGTACATGGATTCCATTTCGGATTTCATGGCCTTGTGCCATTCCCTTGAGCTGGGCCCTGCCATCGCTTCCTTGTAGTGCGTAGGTTCATCGTCTTCAAGAATGAAGATTTCGTTATGAAACCACTCAGGTGGCTTGATAGCCCTACCTGATCTGCGCGGTTCAAATACAAACTTGTCTGAAGTTTCCGCATCACATGCGACAACTTCCGGCTCGGTTGTAGGGATAATTAGCGGAATTTCTTCCGGTTCCTTAGCCATATCAACGGTTGCCGAAGATTCACTAATCTCATCAAGCTGTACTGTCCTCCCACTCAATTCTTTAGCGAGAAACTCTTTCTCAAGAAAGACTCCACTTTTAGCGACAAACACTTTGTGCTCGGATGGTAGGTAGAAGGAATACCCAACTGTTTCTTTTGGATAACCTACAAAGTTACATTTGTTTGATCTGGGATCGAGTTTGGTAGGCTGTAAACGTTTTACGTGTACCTCACATCCCCAAATCTTAAGATGCGACAAACTGGGTTTCTTCCCATTCCACATCTCATGTGGTGTCGTCTTAACAGACTTAGACGGTGCTTTGTTTAGTGTGTGAGCGGCAGTTTCTAGTGCGTGACCCCAAAAAGATATCGGCAGATCTGTAAGAGACATCATCGACCTTACCATGTCTAACAGGGTTCGGTTACGTCTTTCCGATACTCCGTTTCTCTGTGGAGTTCCGGGAGGCGTAAGCTGTGAAACGATTCCACGGTCACTCAGATGTTGGATAAACTCATGACTAAGATATTCGCCCCCGCGATCTGATCGCAGAAACTTAATCCTTTTGTTACGATGATTTTCTACCTCATTCTGAAATTCTTTGAACTTTTCAAAGGTTTCCGACTTATGCTTCATCAAGTAGATATAGCCATACCTACTTAAATCATCAGTAAAAGTCACGAAGTAGAAATACCCACCCCGTGCGGCTGTGCTCATTGGACCACATACATCACTATGTATTATTTCCAATAATTCACCCGCCCGTTCAGGATGACCCGTGAACGGCGTCTTGGTCATTTTCCCCATCAGACAAGCTTCACATGTGTCAAATGATTCAAAATCAAAGGACGGTAAAACTCCATCTCTCTGGAGTCTTTGCATGCGTTTCTTTCCAATGTGGCCAAGCCGACAGTGCCACAAGTAAGTGGTGGTGGTATCAGCCTTCTTAAGGCGTTTAGCATTCATGTTAAAGACATCATTTCCACATACAAGATTTAGTATGAAAAGGCCCCCAACAATGGGTGCAAATCCATAAAACATATCCTTACAATAAAGCGAACAACCATTGTTCTCAGACCTGTAAGAGTACCCATCGTGTACTAAACATGATCCAGAGATAATGTTTCTACACAATGCCGGAACAAAATAACAGTTACTTAGTTCTAAGGTAAATCCTGAAGGGAGACGTAGAGGCATAATGCCGACGGCTTGAGCGGCGATCCCAGCGCCGTTCCCGACGCGCATCACGACTTCATTCTTTGCGAGCTTGCGCACCTTCTGAAGCCCCTGTATCGAGTTGCAAATGTGAGCAACCGATCCGGTATCAAATACCCAAGACTTAGAATTTTTGCTAGCAAGCAAAATGTCAATGACATTAACTTGTATAACAGTTATACCTTTTCCGGTTTTCCCGGACTTCTTATCTTCCAGATACTTCTTGCAGTTTCTCTTCCAATGTCCTGTGCCCTTGCAGTAGAAGCACTCAGTTTAATTCTTGGCTCCGCCCTTAGAGTTGCTTTGGGAGCCGGTCTTACCGGCGCCCTTGCCCTTCTTGAACTTGCCTTTCTTTTTGAAACTGGCGGTTTTATTCACAAGCAACACTTGCTTGCGATTTTTCCGCAGTCCTCCTTCCGCAGTTTTCAGCATGGCGAGCACCTCATTTGGTGTCTTCTCCGTCCCACTCATGTTGTAGTTCATGACAAAACCGTCGTAAGACGGGGGGAGTGAAGAAAGCAACATGTCCATCATATGGGCTGGTGGAATTGGAAATTCCAGGGTTTTAAGCCTTTCAGCGTAGCCAATCATTTTGACCACGTGTTCGCCAACTGAACTGCCCTCAGCCATCTTGCAATCCATCACGGCCTTCATGATATCAAACCGTTCAGACCGTGCGGTTTCCTTATACAGAGCATCCAATTCCCGGATCATATCACAGGCGTTATGGAATTCAAAATGTTTTTGAAGCTCTGGACTCATGCAAGCTAGCATGAGGCACTGCACTAAGTTGTAATCATCATCCTTAGTGGCCCAGACATTTTGTTCATCTTCCGGGGCAGTTGCCACCGGTTTAGCTAGAAGAGGAGTTTCAAGCACATACATCCTCTTAGCGCTCCTGAGGACAATCCTCGGGTTACGGACCCAGTCCGCATAGTTGTTTCCAGTCGCAGCTAACTTCTCTTTCTCTAACATCGGGCCTCAGTTGAACGCGGTGTTGCGAGCCATTTGATCTACAACGGTAAACACAAGTTTCACTTAGACTTTGTTCATAATTAATTTGCACTAGTGAATAAACATTTTTATTCTAAAGTGCGCTCCCACTCAAATCAATATCTCTCAAAATTGATTATGAGTGATTCAAGATCCGAATATCAATTCAACGTCATAGAATCATCATCTCATGATGAGGATTTCAATTGGTAGGCCAACTTGCCGATCACATCTCTATGTGACTCTTGTTCATCTTTCGATGCGTGTGTTCCGAGCTCAGGACGATCCTGCCATGAACGTCAAGACAACCAAGTGATCTTGCTGTGAGGTCTGACCTCACCCGCCTTACATTTCTCCAATCGTTCGTACCCATGCATCCATGGCGCACCCCGAAAGGATAGATGCTGTGACGGTGCTACACTTGGGAGAACACTATCTACTTGATATTTTAAGTGAGAGATCACCCTAATAAAAAGCGACTACCGCGCAATCAAAAAGGGTGCATCATATGGGATAAACATCTCAGGCAATTCATAATAGCATGATATGGTATAGCCCTTTCTGACGGAGAAGTCTTTAATTTCTTCGTCTTCGGCATTTTGCGTCGGTGTTCACCTTCGCGAATATTGCCACCACCTTGTCGATGCACCATATAATATTGCTATCTCTATAGCTAATAAAATAGGTGCATTACTTAAGGTTGACACGCAGGTCATTAAAGTGACAATCATATGGCTCCAGCCATCATGCCGAATCATGACACGCAGGTCATGTTAATAAATTTACATCATATAGTCATCTCATACATAATCAAATTAATATGAGAGCAGCTATACCACATCACATGCACATCCTGCAAAACCAAGTTAGACGCCTCTAATCGGTTTACGCAAAATTTTATTTTTCGTGGCTTCTAAGGTTTTGACTTAAACCGCAGCTACCAACATTTATCATCAAGTATGATTATTCAAGTCGCTAGATTAACATCGCGGGGTGTATGAAACACGAGATAATGAAATCTTGAGCCCCATACCGAACTTCGTCATACGCATGACCCCCGTGCAGATCATATCTGCACTGCCCTTTCGTCTGCGAAATTTCATCTTTCTCTCAACTATGGTGGAACCTAAAGAACTAATAGCACTTCGTTGATCAATCAGGATCGCCGATTGCCAGAACTTTGTGAAATTCCACCATGCCATTTCAAGATCAGAAATATGCAAATTCTAGGGAAGCAACAAGAACATCGGGTAACAGATTTCATCTGCCACCCGCATAAATAATTTTCAGCAATAGATCTCATCTACTCCAAAATTATATTATGCAATACCCATACATCTCTATGTATTCTAGATCGCAACCTGCATCTACGCATAGCAAGGCTCTTGATGCCACTGTAGGGGAACGCGGCAGAAAACAAAAAATTTCGGTACAGCGAGCATGCCCATGACCACTATGGAGACTGCATACAGGGTTTGATCTGATCATTACCGACTCGTAGCGCAGCGGAAGTAGAGTCGATGTAGATCGTCAGTGCAGATCCCCGCAGCTAGGATTTACAACCTCACAACCGCGAGGATGTACTCCCTCGTCGGACAGCCCTTCGGGAGGCGGTCGGACAGTCCCTCGGACGATGTCACGGACAGCCCTTCAGGAGGACCCTCAAAGCTCGAACGGTAACACGGACAGCCCTTCGGGAGGACCCTCGAACAGCCCCTCGGGTAAAAGATCGAAACTACGACCTCTCTATGCGGTTGCACACATACGGTGTCAGCTATCCGGCAGGGCTTCGCCGTCCAGAACTAGTTCCTGCCGGAACCCAGACAGCCTTTCGGTTCTACGAAACTATTTCGCGGGGAGGGAGAGAGAAGGCCAGATCATGCATGGCTTGTGTATGTGAGAAAGGAGTGAGTGTGGAGAGTACCTCTCCACCTCTATTTATAGGAAAACCCAAGGGGAAAAATACCCAAAAAACCCATCACATGGATCCTCCATAAGGGCATAAAAGGATGGCAAGTGGAGCTCCATGGAGGAGCTCCATCTTGGCCGGCCACCCCTAGGGCCCCCTCCCCCCCCCCCCAAAAGGGGGTTCCTTGGTCCTCAATCCCTTCTAGAAGCCTTTTGGGAAAAGCCCTAAAAGGTGGCTTTCCATAAAGTAACCCAAAAAGCACTTTCACTATTCACGGAAACATTTTTCCGCGACCGTTAAATCCGAAAATATTTCTGTGGGCCTTAGAATAATTTCAGTACCCACTAAAATGATTTTGGACGCGTTCCAAAACAATTCCGGATTAGTGATTTTCATCTGCGAAAAGCAACCAATTCGGTTCCGGCAGCTCCGGAACATTTCCGGTTTTTATCCCGGAAAAATCCCAGAAGTTTCCAGGACAATTCTGGCACCCTCCAAGAATTTCCAGGCGTGTGCCGAAACCAATTTGACTTAATGGTATACTCCGAAACAACTTTTCGGTTTTACCGAAACTATTCCGGTGTTCTCTCTCCGGAACTTTTCCGTTGTCTCCGAAACTTTTCCGGTGACTTTCTCTCAGACTCCCTGTCTAGTATTCAGCAGATAGATGACCCTTAAGTGTGTGACCCTATAGGTTCAGTGAAGTATAGACATGACCCGGAACACTTTCCGATCAATGATCAACATCGGAGCCGTGGACACCCATATTGACCCCTATACCCACACGAATAAATATTCAAGTGAACCTCCGGTTGCCGTGTGCTATTCCTGTTGCTTCGCGATATGTTACAACACCTGAGGTGAGATTTATCGGCATCCCCGTGGATCAACAACTTGTCCACTATGCCAGTTACCTCGTTACCGGTTTTGTTCTCTTTTCTCGTTTCCGCGTTCTGGCATCCTAGTGATCAAATCACAATGTGTCTGGCCAGACGATGATGGATACCGTAACACCGAGAGGGCCCGAGATTATCTCTCCATCGTTGGAGGAGCAAATCCCAATCTCGAGCTATCTCATTTCTTGCCATACTTTTCCGTGAACCCGTAAGCCACCGTAATAGCCACCCAGTTACGGATGACGTTTAACAAACCCCAAAGTTTACGAAGCAAGTACGAAGGAACTCGATACTCTCATGGTCTAAGGAATTATGCAAACATTAACTTCTCTGTGTTATAAACCATTAACTTGTGACGAATGTATCTCATAGCATAACATCAATTCGGGTCGATTCAACACAAGTGTTCTTCTAACATTGTGCCCTCAAAATTGCCGGCATAGTCATGCCCATGATCAGGAAAACAGGATCATCATGCAATACTTGAGCTAGTCTTACAGGCATGACTAGGAATACATTTTACCATTTATTATACCACACGTGCACATGAGTTTCCCTCCGGGCCTCGTGGATATTGCAAACTCGAGAATCATTGCAGTTATAGCATGGGACATAAACATTCATTACAAACTTTGGACATACTAAATAACTGTTATTACTGCCTCTAGGGCATATCTCCTACATGGACATGGTGCCGCAAGGGGATCACGGGTGTGGACCAGTAAAGGAGACAGATAGTGCCATTGGATGATGCCTTTGGACATGGCGCAGGGCGGTCACGGGTGTGCACCAGTAAAGGAGACTATTCTTTTAGCATTTCTTAAAATAAAATAAGATATGAGCTCATGTTGATATTTTTTATGTAAATGAGGGGCGTAGGGATGTATTCCTTGGAATTTCACACCTTGATATTATGATCCAAAGGTCTCAACACAATATCTAAAGGCTCTCGTACGAAAAATCCCAATGGTTGAAATACTCCTTGTATGTTTGAGATTCTTGAACCAAAGAGATTTTGAACATGCCCAGGGATGGCATTTCTAGAATAATGTTGTAGAAGGGTTGTCATACGTGTTCTTTCTCTGACTGTGGAATCTGTATCTAGTGTAACTTCTTTGTTGTTATATTGACGGAGGACACTTTCTATCAGGACACAGTGGACCCGTGAGCTCCCAATTATAAGTGATACCATGAGGAGGAAACGTCTTGGATAGGGACAACTCAAGGGGCAGTCCCGCTCATCAAAGACGATTGGACACTGGCTCGCTTCAACTTAGTTGTAGACATCTCATCCCGTGCTGCTAGCACTGCTCGAGCGTCTTTCTTTGCCTTCGAGTTGGTCTTGTAACTAAGCCTCCCCATAGGTTATTGGACCCGCATCAGTGCCTTGGGAGGTTCTCCGTTTTTGTCTTGGTTCTGCCTAGAAGTTAATCTTTGACATTTAGTATTAGAATTCGCACGAATATGTCACCGTACAAAGTAGACGGATAGACAAAATTTAGTAACGATGTTCCGAAAGTCGGTATATCTCTGAGGCATGGCTATTGGCACTGCTCCCCACGTACAAAATCGACATAGTACGGATTGACGACAATCCTGTTGAGGCCATTAGATGCATCTCGACCACCGCACCATGACCGGTCCGGTCACCCCTGCCACAGGTGCTCGGGCTACCAGTGGGTGTGCATAGTTAAGCAATGCAAAGGAGAGCAGGTGGGAATGCACGATGTAGCACATTGATGCTATGGGTGAAGGGTTAGCATGTGGAGCTATGTGTGCAAAACTGATAATATGAGGTTTAGATCTCATTTGGTTCACATGAATTTGGAAGTTAGCGGAATGGAAAAGGCAAATGATTGTAGTGCCCTGCGTTCTCCAATCCATACGAATTTTGCTTGAGGGCTCAGCTAATGTTAATAATCTTAAAGAAATCAGGTTAATACGCACAAAAATCCTAAGGCTATGTTCATTTAGTCCCACCCCACCGGGATCTGACCCAACCCCTGCCGATCCCCGTGGGTTTCTGTAACACCCCGATTTTTGGCCCTTTCTTTTTCTTTTGGATTTCTTCGAATTTTTTATTTGGAGTTCTTTTTCCGTGGCTATGTGGTCTTGAAACCTGGGAAGATCTTCTCTCCTGCCACTTCCTAGTGGCTTGTCATTCTCAAATCTATCCCAAGGCCATGTCATTTCCATCTTAGCCCAACCCCAATATTTATTTCTTGGGAATATTCCTTTTTCTATTAAAGGAATAACCATGTTTGCTTTAGGTTGTGAAGCAACCTATATTTCTGCCATTCCAAAAATCCCCACAAAATTCTCATAAATTCTTTGGATCATATCTTCCACAAATATGCCAAAATCCATCCTTGCCTAGTTCAAAAATAATTCAGGAATATTCATTTCCTATTCTGTCCAGTGTGGCACTTTGTGAAGGAAGTGCTATTTATGTTTTCTTGATTGCCCTCAAAAATTTTGTGCACTCTCTCATATCCAAATAATTGCTACATGACAAAATTCAGCTTCATTTGCCTAGTAAATCTTCCTCAGCAAATTTCCAAAGTTTCTGTCCAGAGCGAAGCTTTGTGAAGGAAGTACTATCTAGGCTAATCCAAATGAGTTGAAATTTTGGTAGGTCATTCATATGATCAAATCATTACTCTCCACCAAATTTCATCTCCATCCAACAATCTATGTGAGCACACCCTCAAATTCTTGGTTTCTGGTCACAATTTCAGTTTGTGAAGCAATTACATTTTATATTGCTTCATAAAATATGAAATTAATCCAAGACCTAAATATCCCTATATCATTTGAGCATGCCAAAATTCACATCATTTTGCCAAGTCATTTTCATTTTCTCCACAAAATTCCCCCAAGTTTCTGTCCAGTAGAAAGCATTGTGAAGCAAGTACCATTTTGGTGTGTCCAAATGGTATGAAATTTTATGGTACCTTCATATGATCAAATCATCATCATACACCAAATTTCAGAGCAATCCAACTCTCCATGTGAGTGCTACTTCCTGATCTAGTTTCTGGGCCAGATTATGTGGTTGTGAAGCAACTATGAAAAATCCTGGTCCAAATCTTTTCAAAATCCACAGGATCATAGTCCTTCCTACCCTAAACCTCTGTGACATCCTGATTAGCTCTTATCCCCTCCCATTTGATCACTATTTTATGCCCAAGTTTGATACAACAAACTTTCTCTGAGCTATCCAATCAACCCAAAGCTTCTTTTGTTGATCCATCACTTCAGAGAGGTCCTACATTGGAAGGACTACACACTAGACATGTTTGTGCTGCCCAGAACGCACCACGTGCGCCTGTGCACGCGGTGATCACGCGGCTGGGAAGCCATTGTCGCGCTCTGGATGGCGTTTAGCTTCGGGCACTCCTCTGCTCGTCGTTCTCGCGCGTCCCAGCATGCCCCAGAGCACCGCCGTAGCCACGCGTTCGCTCCCCAGCCCTGGCCCCCTCCTCCTTCGCCCTCCTCGCGCCACGGCGACCTTGCCCGCATGCGCACAGTGGCCGAGTGGCCGATCGGAAGTCGTCCATCCCGCGTCTGCACCTCCACTAGCCCCCTCTCGTCGCCATCAAACTCTCCGCGCGTGCGCACGTGTACGCGGCCGCGTCAGTGCATCCCCCGAGCACCCGTGGCGGCATCCGGCGAGGGCATCGTCGCCGCGGCTATTTAAGCCCTTCCCGAGACCCATCGAGCTCACCCATAGCCGCTCCTCTCTCCCATAGCCTGCCCCGACCACTCAAACCAGCTCGAGGAGCTCCCAATCCTCCCCATGGCCGCCACGGCCGCCGCCTCGGCCCGCTCAAATTCGAGCAATGTCGGCCTCCTCTCTCCCTCCCACCTACACCAGAGACCACCAACATCATCGCAAGCCTCCCCAGCACCCCGTAGCATCTCCTCCGCGGCTGTGTCGAGCTCCTCAAGAACGGCCGACGGCCTCCTCCGCGGATGCCCAAGCCGCCATCGCTCTGGTCTTCCCCGTGGTCCGTGCGCCACACTGTTGGATGCGCCACTCCTTTCTGAGCTCAGCCATAGGCGGAGCATCGCCGGAGACGCTCTGTGGCGCCGGGAATCGACGGAGGACGGCGCCTCTGTTCCAGTCCGCGGGAGCGCAAGCCGCCACCGCTCTGTTCCTCCTTGGCGGTCGTGCTTGGGCCAGGTAGACGCGGCGTCTCTTACCGAGCCCGCCGGTGGCCGGACTTCGGCCGGAGGTGGCCGGTGGTGCCGGGGCCGGTGGCGGCCGTGCCCAGCCTTGCCTCCTCTGTCTTCCATCGAGAGGAAGGAGACGACCAGGCCAGGCGGGCCCCACCTCCACCCGGTCCCACCTGTCGGCCTAACAGGAGTTGACCCGCGGGCCCGCTGACGTGGCTAGTGGAGACGTATTCGGTAGAATATGTTTTCGTCTTCGGAAAGCGTACTTCGGCGTTGTTGTGGGCCAGAATACGTTTTCCAGAAGCGAAAGCGTATTTTCAGAAATACGCCTTCAACTTTCCAGTCCGGCGCCGAAACCCTTATATTGTGAATGTTCACTGGTTAAGAGCATAAATGAATAATTTTTATTTAATTTTTGCCTAACGAACGAACGGCCACAACTTTTTAACCGTGACTCCGATTCAGGTGATTCCAAAGCCCACGATCTCAGTTCGTCGAGCCCGTTCTATTGGCACCATTTTTATGATGTTGTCACACTCTGAAAATGACCATTTTGCCCCTGCCCTCTATTCAGCTCCGCCGAGAGAGAACTGTTTCCGGCAAAAATTTCCGCGAGCCCCTCGCACTTCTTCCCGGTGAATCCTTCATCCCCAGGCAAGCCACAACAGCCACTTGCATGATGGCATTGTAGTAGCCATGGTTTCCACTTGAATATTTAAATAATTGCTTGCTCATTTAATGATTTTGTTAATACTTCGAATATGCTCGTGAATCCATGTCTATGCTTATGCCATATTCATTTTCATCTAGTAAGTGAAATGATTACTTGCCAATGTTATTGTTATCATGTTTCATTTCCGATGCTAGTGATAATGATATGCTCACATGAGTAGTTCCGGTTTGATATGAAAATACTTGTTGTATTCATGATCATCGTTATGCCATGCTCATTTGCATCCCGTAGACTAAATGATTTATCATTGTTGATGTTATGTTATTAAATGGTTATGTTTCCCATCCATGATTACACTGATATCATGCTCATATGCATTGTTATTTCATTATGTTGTTATGACTCAGCTCATCACCATTCAAGTTAAACCTGACATTAATCGAACTTGAATAAATCTGTTGGCTGAGTCATGGTGCCACCGAATCGAGCTCACCAGTGCAACCACACTTGCCTGGATGGGGAGGCCCTAATGCGGTCTATTGTCATGCCTCTCGCCGGTGCCTCCAACTAGGGAAGGCTATGTGCGTGCGCTACTCTGATCAGGTAGGCGGCCATAAGCCTTGTGTGCCCGGGTTGGTATTGAGCTCAGGTCCCCGTTTGGGACGATGTTTTTGTTTGGCCACGACGGTGGCGGCCACAAAGGTGGCGGATGTCACGAGTTGACATCGGGGACACCCAGGACTTAGCCCAAAGGGGAGTTTGTCGGAGTGGTCGGGAGAGTGTCATGCAATAGATTGGTTTTGTCGGAATGTCGTTGGTCCACCCGAATGGGAGCACGAGGCCATGAGTTCCGTAGTGTGGGTACAGTGTACTAACCTCTGCAGAGTGTATAATCTATCGATAGCCGCGTCCTCGGTCATAGACACAGTTCGTAGTAGGTCACACTATGGGTCAACAGAAATAATAATCTGGATAAATAACAACCCCGATTCGATGAGAAAAGAAGTTGGTCGATCTTTATGTGGTCACGAGATGATCACGATGGTATTCTTGATGATGGTTGATCATGAGGTGATCGTGTGATGATCACGATGGTAAGAAAGATTGATATTTATGGTGGTTACGAGATAACCTCCGAGCAGAGTAAGTTGGTCCATGAGACCTTAAACGTCGACCCCCTTGCATGCTAGTGTTAGTATCATCATGTTCATGTCATGAATTATATGTACCTGCCATGCTCATGTTGTTCTAGTAGTATTGTATTCATCATTGATGATTAACCTGTAAATGCCATGCTGTTGTTTGTCTTGATTGCTTTGGTTGCTGTGAGCTTGCGAGTACATTCAAAGTACTCACCTGGCGTGTCATGCCAGATTGCATGTGATGCCGTGATTGCTTGTTTGTCGAGGATCCCGAGGTTGCGCTCTAGGATGCGTCCCAGCCAGAGTCCCTGCGGAGTGGAGTCCATCGCCGTTGTCGTTGTTCCGCTGCTAGAAGTTATTCCGCTTCGAGATGTTCCGCTGCTAGCATAGAACTACCTTACCAGGCGAAGTGTCGCCGTGCCCCTGTAACCTTTGTAATATCAGACCCTTGTACCCCGATTATTTGTAATAAGAGATGATTTGTTCTATGCCAAGCAGTGCCGTATTTCAGAAGACTTGATCTCTGAGCTGGGCTGAAATACGGGGTGTTCTGGTTCCTCTGAGCCGGGGTGCCACAGTTTCTCCTCGGCCGGGGTCGGATCCCGGTCTGTCTTATAACAGCCTTCGATTAGACCCGGCCTGGATTAATCCCCTCCCAAATCCCTCCCAAACCCCGTGAAAACCGCAGGGAAATGACCCACGCGTCCCACCCTATGCAAGCAAACACCGTCTCTCTCTCCCGAAACGCTTTCACTCGCCCCGACCCCTCTCCCTTTCTCGATTCGGTGGCGGCGACGACGACGATCTCGCCACTGGAAAATCTCGTACCCACATTCCTATGGAATCTAGTACCCCCATTCCTATGACACGAATGCTAAACATAGGGGGAAATCTCGTGGGTGAAGATCATGTAGGAAAAACTGAATGAGCTCTAAGTTCTTGATTAGCATTAGCATCACTGGGTGGTTTCTAGTCATAAATCAATGGCTAAGATTGACTAAACCAAACCACAACAGCGAACCATACCAGACACCACTCTAAAAAGTAATAAAGATTTCAGATATTTTACCATACCGAAATGATTCCATGATACTAGTATTTCAGTGACCAATCTGTAGACAGGAGAAACTGACGTTGACGAGAGAAGTATTCCGCTTCATTGACTTTTAATCTTTTATAAACTGTTGTAGTGTTGTTTATTATTCCCTGCGCAACATCAGAACCAGATTCCTGACTATGCTCACACATTTCGCTTTCAGGCACTGTGAATTACTCTGTTGCGCGGCTAATTATTATTCTACTAGTAGCTTTGTACTATATCTGTAAAAAATAAGTAGATGAAGGCGACGTGTGCACGAGTGGCATGCGCGTGTGGAGTGCCGACCTAGCTAGCTAAATCTTCAGGGCCAGTCGGCTGAAGCTGATGGGCGCGGTGAACCCGGCCGCTCCGTCCAAGTATGCGGCGGCGCTGAGCTCTCCGGCGCGCTGCGAGGGATGCCCCCGGTCCCAGAAGACGAAGCGGTCGTGGTCGGCGCACGTCGTGGAGTTAGGCAGGCAGTCGCTCTCCGCCCCCAGCCTCCCGCTCCCGCAGCACGCGCTGTCTATGCTCACGTACCCTGCACCGTCAAATCAAATCACGGGATTAGTACAAGCGCTGGCTGCTACTGCTCATCATTAAGAGTTTAATTTCCTTCCAGAAGTTAGGTATCTATCTTGTTGCAAGTCAAGTATCCATCTGTATCCATTTGGAAAAGAAACGAGGTACGGAGTAGGTACCGGATGCCGCTGGGTTGGCGAAGGTGACTTGCGAGAGGTTGTAGTTGTCGGCGAGGGAGTAGGCGAGGCCCGGCAGCCGGGCGGCGAGGCCGGCCAGGAGGGACCTGAGCGCGTCGTTGAAGCCGGCCGACAGCTGGTTGAGCCCGTCGTTGCACGCGCCCGTCGCGCTCTGCGCCCGCACCGAGGGCACGCAGCCCAGCAGTCCCGTGTTGATGATCCCGAACTTCCTCGTGCGGAGTAGCCGGAGACGAGGCTGGCGTAGAGCGCGGCGACGTCGCCCGTTGGCTGCGCGGCCGCGAACACGAAGAGGTCGTTGCTGCCGACGCTGAAGAGGAAGAAGGACCTCGAGAGCAGGACGCGCGCCGCGGCTTTGCCCTCCCTGGCCTCCATGGCGGCCTTGGTTGACTCCATGTACCGCACCTGCTTCGACAGCGGGATGTTGTTCCCAGCGTTCTGCATGCATGCATTGCATTAGTCAGTTGTCTCCATGCTTGCGTGTGGAACTCGTGATTAATGGTAACATGCACGTGCAAAAGATGGGCCAAAATGAACTTACGGTGGAGTCCAGGATGCCGGCTCCGGCAGAAGCATAGCTCACGCCTGTGGCGAGAGCGCTGAGGAGCAGGTCGCTGGGGCGTGGCGCGAGCGACAGATACACCGGCGGGCTCTCCTTCAGCCCCAGCTTCATTGCTGCGTACATATGTATGCATTCAAACGATCAATCAATCATGCATATGTTGAACTGATACAGTATTAGTCTAGCAAGGTACGTACCGATGAAGTCGGCGACGTGGTAGCCGTTGCTGAACCGCCCCGTTGCCCGGGCGCCGCCGGGGAAGTCGACGCCGTTGAGGGGTGTGTTGGCCCTGGGCACGTTTGGCCCCGGCAGGTAGTTGTTGTTGCCCACGTCCAGCGTCGAGTCCCCGAACACGTACATCGCCGGCACCAGCCTCACGATCTTTCTCGGGCCGCCGCCTGCGGCGGCGGCGCTGATCAAGCACGCCTGGATGGAGAACATAACAAGGCTAGCAACAAGACCCTTCATGGCCGGACTAATATGGCACCCCATGACCATGAGACTACTAGGAAAAGGACTGCCAGTGGCGCACCTGTTTTCGCTACTAATGGCGCACTACAGGTGCGCCACTAGCACCACGCCATTAGAATTTTTTACTAATGGCGCACCACTGGTGCGCCATTAGTATCTGGTATACTAATGACGCACCATGCAGTGCGCCATTAGTATAGCCCACGGTGCGCCATTAGTATGCCTCCCAGGGGCCATATTTACCCATGTGCTTTGGCATACTAATGGCGCACTGATGGATGATGCGTCATTAGTGTGCTCTGGCTTACTAATGGCGCACTATGTGGTGGTGCGCCACTAGTATGAATATTAGGGATTATTTTTTTTTTCGTTTCTGATATTTTCACAGGTTACAAAATATATTATTTGACAGAATATAGCTAGCACCACACAGCAACAGCAGATTCATCGAATACAATAGAAGATTAGTGTCCGAATACAATTCATCATATTAGTCTCCGAATTTAAAATACCGAACAAAGTTAGAACATTACAAGTCTCGAAACCGCGAGTAGCGAGTTTGTCTTCACATTACAAGTCGATAACGATCATCTAAACTACCATCACATAGAAGAGAGCTGCGGTCATCACGATGAGCATAATCGCGATGAAACTGGTCTTCATCCGGTTCCTCCAACGCTCCCTCCTCTCTCCCGCTAGATAGCGCGCGTATCTAGATTCCGCCTCCGCCCTAGTGGTGTACCCTTTGTAACTGTTACCGCTGAAACGGTGAACCTGTGTCCGACACCCCTCCCAGTCGTCGTAGACTCCGGAAACCCTACCCTTGTACACGACATACGACGGCATCTCTATGCACTAGCCAAACAAAACGTTAGTACCAATTCACAGACAATACATAAGCAATATATAAGTATGCAACAAAAGGATCGGAAGAGAAAAGCAAGACATTAATAGCATCGATTACATCTAAGTTGAACGACTGTCCAAACCAAAGAGACATACAAGTTCATCAAAGTTTAATTACAACATGAGCCAATCGATGTTTCAAAACTAGACATAGCATCACTACTTTCGACTCGACTCAAGGGACCGGAGCGTGGATGAAGCCGCCGTCTATCGTGATGGTCATGAAATCGCGGGCGTTGTCAGCCTGCATTTGTAGCGTTGTGTCTTTCTCACTGTTGGACGGTTGATTTCTGAGGTAGAACTGCCCCGAGGTACGAAGGACATCTTGATGGATGATTTCCGCAAACTCCGACTGGATGCGAAAGAATTCTTGTCTGATGTCCGTGTCCTGGATTGCCGACAAGCTTGCGGCCCAAGCTTTGAGATTATTTGGTAGCAGAAGGTGATTATGGTCCCGTACGATCGCCCGCATGTGATGGAGGGCGTAGTAGGCATCCTTCTGACCGCCAGGCGGCTGCTTGACGCAGGGGAACGTCGTATTGTGGGCGAACACGTGCTTGCCGTACTTACGAACTGGCCTGGTGAAGGTGCCTCCAGATTTGGCGTAGCCGGGGAGAACATCATCAAGAACTTTCTTGACATTTGTGTAGTCTTTCTTCGACTGACGGTCCGAGTCGAAATACGTGGCCATGGAATATTTCAGGCTTAAGAGGATGAGTGTGCAATGTGTGTCACTGCACAAAACACGGAATGTTAAAAAAAACGATCGAAATCTAAGAAATCATATGTTATGGGGCGGTTGAGGGGACGACTTACTCGGGAAAGTAAGGCACGAGGAAGTTATCCTTATCTGGGTTTGCCAGAATGACGCCTTCGAGGTAAGAACTCGCGACTTGCCGGTCCCCAGCGCTGCCCAAGATCTTGGCACGCATGTAGAAGGGGTCGACTATCACGATGTCCGGGGTCTTGTCTCTAATGATCCGCATCTCCATACTCAGCGAAAATAGCCGAACGAAGGTGTAGTGCAGCGGATGAAGGTTAAACATAGCGAAGATGTCATCAAACCGCAGGACGATCGTACCCCCGATGGCGCTATCCACAAAGCCCTTGCCCTCTGGCACCTTGGCCACGAAAACCGGGTATGCCACGTCATTCTCTCGGAGACGCCGCTTCTCCAAAGAAAGAACACTGTCATGCAGACTCCGCATAGCACCGGTTGCAGCATTGAGCATATTAGTCGGTAGCATCGGCCTACCCGCCACATGCACCCTCCTCGAGATATCCTTAGGTGAAGGTGGCCCGTCCTGAGCACGGGTCGTACTCGGTGCCGGCTGGCTCGCACCCTTGTTACTCTTTCTTTTCCGTCCCTTCTTCTTCTGCTGTAATGGGACCGAGTTCTGCTCACAGACCGCCTTCTTGAGTGTGCTGGGGCTGATAATATTTCGCACCTCGGCTATCTGAGGCTCGGTGAAGTCGGCAGCTGGAGGCGTCTCCTGAGAACTGAACGCCAGACGACGCCTGTTGCAATTGGGTTTCTCCGCGGTACCAGCTAGATCGCGATCGTCTTTTGCAGGGTTGGGTTCTTGAGAAGGAGGCCCCATGAATTCGTCATCGCACCCATGTTCGTTGAAGTACTTATCGACGTTGGTAAATGTACCGTCGTCGTCGTCGTCGTCGTCTGGATCCTGTGCCATATGCATGCCCGGATCCTGTGCCATATGCATGTCCGGCATGTCCGGTAGCGTTGCGGCGGTCTTGCCATGGCTTGGCGCCGGCACGACTGGCGGTGTTGTCTTTGGGGTGGTGTCCCCCGCCCCCAAACGAATCTGGCTCTTCGGCCAAAGCAGGGGCCAGCTTAGGCAGGCGCTGAGGGTCATCACATCATCTTCGTCGGCCCCGGCGGGTCGAATCGGAGGTAACAACTCGTCGCAGCCTGGCAGCACCCGAACCAGTTGAACCCTATACACGGTGGGTGGCATTGGATTACCGTGGAACACGGGGTTGCCCGGTTGAACGATTTTGCCCTTGTCGACATCGACCAACTCGTTGTTCACGAAGTGCAGGAGAGTGCACGGAACGTCGGCGGCGCCTTGCAAAAACATGTAGGGCGTCAGGGATGCCCAGTCAAAGGCAAGGAGATGAAGTCCTCGGCCGAGAGGCTTAATTAGTTACCGTGATGATGGCGTCGAGCTCGGCTAATGTCGAGGCACCGCCAACGGCGGGCGTGCAATTGACGGAGGGGCCGCTTGCTGCCGAGGTGCCGGCCGGCGTACACCCGGGTGCATTAAGCTCCAATGCCCGTGCCGGCGTCGGAGACACCAATACCGGCTCCGCCGGAGACACCAATGGCGCCGCCTGCGCGTTGTGCGAGTTGCTGGCCGTGAAGCTGGGAATCGGGGGCGGCCCCTGTTGGCCGCTCGCAATCCACGTCGTCAGCCCATGAATCAAGGTAGGCATAATGCCGGTGAGCGTCGATCCCAGTTGTTGTTGCACTTGCTCTTGGACAATCTCCGGAATCCGCGCCACTTGTGCCTTGAGTTCTTGAACCTCGCGCGACTGGCTTTCCGAGCTGGTCTTTCTCTCCTTTCGCCCACCAGCGTTATAGTATTACGACCATTTTGTGGACAAGCCTTTGCCGGCCACACGACCAGCTGACGACGGCTTACTGAGCTTATCCTTGTTTTTCATTACGTTCAACGCCCTATTTAGAGTGCTATCCCAAGGGATGCTCTGAGACGACCCCGCGCTACTGCTTTCAGTCTCCTGCGCCAGAACAAGCTCAAGCGCCCTGGTCTTCGGATCCGTGGTAAGCTCCTTTGTTACCGGGTCCTCCTTGTACCGGGCCCTGACATAGTTCCTGGTCTGCTTGTCACGGTATTTCTCGAAGCGGGGCGGTAGGCCTTGCTCGGCACGCTCCGCGTCCTCCTTGTCCCATATAGGCTCCGCCACTCTGTAACCGCCGGGACCGAGTTTGTGTTCCCCTAAGTTCAACTCCCACATTTCTTTCCCCCACTGACTTGATTCGGAGGTTGCGCTGCTCTCGCACTTGATCTTGAACTCCTTGTAGTCATCTTCGCTGATCGAAGGATTTTTCGCCTTGATCTTCTCATAACTATCACCTTTCTCAATCATTCTTTTCACCGCGCTTCTCCAAGTAGACAGGGCCGTGCTCATCCTCGTGAGGGCGGCACTGTTCACTTTATTCCCTGAGAGGCGTGTGTTTTCAAATTCAGCGGGGAACTTGTATCGTTCGTGCAGCTTCGTGAAGAGGAGGTTGCGCAAATTCCCTCGGTCCTTATGCCTTAGGTTCTCGGTGTTGATCGAGACGGTGCTCCGGAGAATGCACCCGAGCTGAACCGAGTACCCCTTGACTATTTGTTTGGGCTCCGTTGGATGCCCGTCGGAGTCCACTTGAGTAAATTCCTCCTTGACGGTGCGGAGCACGTTCGGGCGCCGGTCCTTCCGTTGCCTCTTCGGTTGGCTGCCATCTGTGCGTGCGCTGCCATCATCAGTGGTGGCATCCTCGGCGGCACCATCAGTGGTGGCATCCTCGGCGGCACCATCAGTGGTGTCATCTCCGACGCCACTAGGGGTTGTGTAGTCAGGATCGGTGTCTTCCGCGGCGTCCTCATAGCGGTGAGGTTGTTCCTCCATCTCCTGGGACAGCTCCCAGAATTGCTTGCCGCCCGAACCACCGACCTCATCGTTGTGGGCCATGTTTCGCTCTAAATAGGAAAAAAGTTTGGTCAAAAAGTTGGTTATTGTCAAGGAACAAGATCATGGTCTCATCATTTAGGGTTTGTCGACACCGAGGCATCCTAAAAGCTAAGCTTTTATCATTTAGGGTTTGTCGACGCCGAGGCACCCTAAAAGCCTAAGCTTTCATCATTTAGGTTCTTATCGATACCGAGGCACCCTAAAAGCTACTTAATTAAGTACTAAGATACCCCGGCCCATGCATTAGTAGCAAGTACCCCATATGTCCGATTTTTAGCAAAGTCATGCTAAAATTCACGGAAAAATTCAGCATGACCTTTGCTGAAAATAGGACATATGGAGTACCCGAATTTGCCAGAACGGAAGTTAATCGACATTCCGGCAAACTCAAGGGCCTCTCGGGGTACCTGCAAAATCATCACGACACGATGGTCGGAGACAAAACCCAGCAAACTAGCACCACAATGTGCCTCTACTTTCATATGGATGAAAAGGCCACAGACCATATGGTCCTCTGCTTTCATATGGACAAAAATCAGCTCAACTTATGTGAGCTTCCATTCCAGATCTAATAGGTCACCCAACAAAAAATCATCAATAGTTTAGCAAGTCTGTACCCTCAAGAATGAACATATAGCAATATCTGTTGTCCCCCCATAACATACGGAAATCAAAATCAGCTCAACTTAGATGAAAATTGCCTTTGCTGCATGGAATAGAACATAACGTAAGGACCCTAGTTCAACCCTTTAGAGTAATAAAGATGGCCCAGGTATTTCTACTCAAGGGAGCAGAGGAGGAGGGCAGAGGAAGGAGGAAGGAGGAGAGGTACCTGGGCGGGCGCGGCCGGTCGCCGGAGGGGTCGGGGTCGGGGTCGGGGTCGGCGGCGGCGGCGGCGTCGAAGGGATGGCTCGAGGGCGTCCGAGCTCGTCCGGGTCCTCGTAGTCGAAGAAGAAGACGGCGGCGGTCCTCCTGGGCGCCTCGGTTGGTCGTGGGGAGGCCGACGGCCACGTGCTTCGCGGGTCGGCGGCGGTCGTCGTCCTGCACTCCGTGCCCGGACTGAGGTAGAGGCGGCGCAGGGCAGGGGCCGACGCGGGGAGGCTGTCGGCGACGGCGAGGTCGCGGAGGCGTCGGCGATGGCGGAGCTGCAGTGGTGGGGGGCGCGGGGGCGGCGGCGCACGTAGGGGCGGCGGCGTCGTGGGTCGGGGCAGCGCGCGGGGGGGGGGGGGGGAAGTGGATCTGGCGAGAGGGAGGGACGAAGGGGTCGGGCGAGTTAGAGCTAGGGGGAAGCTTACTAATGGCGCACCCCCGAGCGGTGCGCCATTAGAAATCTTTTTTTTTATAGCAATGGCGCACCCCTTAGAGGTGCGCCATTAGAAAGTTTTTTTTTTAGATAGCAATGACGCACTACCCGAGCGGTGCGCCATTAGTATGTTTTTTTATTATTATTTTTTGTTGCTATTTTTTAATATTTTTTTATAAAAACAGTAATAATTTTTTATAAAAACAGTAATCGATCTTAGCTTCCATTAGAAAGCTTTTTTTATAGATATGTGAGCTTCCATTAGAAAGCTTTTTTTTTAGATAGCAATGGCGCACTACGATTTAAATACAATCGATCTTAGCTAGCTATCTGTTCACAATCTTCTTGCCCTTCTTTTTCGCAAATGGAGTTCTTCTGTGGAACGGACGTCCTTTAGGTAGGGTGGTCCTGCTTCTTCTTGTGGTGTATGCTGCTACTTCATCGTCGTCGTCATGTTCCATCTTCGGGTCGCCGTACTTGTCGAAGTCTTGATCATTGGCGACTCCATCCATTCCGATGATCTTCCTTTTGCCTCTCCTCACGACAACACGACTGGGCTTTGACGGGTCGGTAATGAAGAAGCATTGGTCCACTTGGGAAGCCAGTACCCATGGCTCATTTTTCGCGGTGACGTTTGCGCCCGCGGTCTTGGATTTGGCTTCGGGTATAACCATGGTGGTGAAATACCGGTCTTCTTTTAGGACGCTCTTGGCCCATCTGACACGGAACATCGGGACCTTCTCTCCAGCGTAGCTCAGCTCCCAGATCTCCTCGATCCTTCCGTAGTATCTGTCCTTGTCGTTACCGGTGTAGGATTCCATCGTTACCCCGGAGTTCTGATAACCATCGCTCTTCATGTCCTTGTCCTCGGTGTAGAATGTGTAGCCGTTGATATCATACGCCTCATAGGTCATCAGGTTGTGCTCGGCGCCCTGTGACAAGGCGAATATGAGTTGTTCTTCCGCGGAAGAATCCTCATGTAAAGGGTACGACAGAAGCTTCTGCTTGAACCAACGCGTGAAACATGAGTTGTGCTCTTTGATTATATCTCCGTCCGTCCTCTGTTGGCCTCGGTCATTGTACGTCTTCTCAATAAAGGTTTTGTGCTCTACCACCCAAGGATCGACCACGTCTATGTGTTGTAGCGCGACTAGGTTTGCTCTTTCAAAGTCGGCGAGTCGACCCTCGAAGTCGACATGCATTTCGCGCCGACCCTCACGGTGACCCCATCCAGCGAGCCTGCCGAGGTGCCTGTTGACGGGCAGACCAACGGGGTTCTCGATGCCTAGATAATTCGTGCAGTAGGAGATGCACTCTTCGGTCAGAAAGCCCCTGGCTATGCTTCCCTCTGGACGTGACATGTTGCGAACGTATCCTTTGATGACACCATTCATCCTTTCGAACGGCATCATGCTGTGCAGGAACGTCGGCCCGAGTTGGATGATATCCTCCACGATATGGACCAGCAGATGCACCATAACGTCGAAGAATGCGGGCGGGAAGTACATCTCAAGCTCGCATAGTATCACCACGATCTCTTCCTGTAGCCTTCTGAGTTGCCTCACGCCAACCGACTTCCGAGAGATGACGTCGAAAAAGTTGCATAGGACAAATAGCGTTTCACGGACGTGCGCGTCCATGATCCCACGGATTGCAACTGGAAGTATCTGCGTCATCAGCACGTAACAGTCGTGGGACTTCATCCCGCTGAACTTCTGCTTCGCTGGGTCTAGGTATCTGCTTATCTTCCCCGCGTAACCGTAAGGAAGTTTTACTCCTACGAGGCAGGTGAAAAACTGCTCGATCTCCTCCTGACTTAGAGTGAAGCACGCGGGAGGGTAGTCATTTCCGGTCTTCTTGGCCTTTTTGCCTTTGCGACGACTTTCTGTGTCCTGCTTCGCCTCATCATCATCATCATTAGCGTGAAGCTCCTCCCTGATGCCCATTGATTTCAAGTCTGCCCTTGCTTTCGGCCCATCTTTGGTCCTCTCTGGCATGTTGAGCAGGGTACCAAGCAGACTCTCGCACACGTTCTTCGTGATATGCATGACATCAAGGCTGTGAGGCACACGGTGGATCTTCCAGTACGGCAAGTCCCAGAAAACAGACCTCGTTTTCCATACCTTCAGCAGCGGCTCTGGCGCCTTTCGCTTCTTTCCCGGCTCTGGCGCCTTTTGCTTCTTTCCCGGCAGTGGGCAATCTTTCCAATTTTTCAACAGCTCGTCTATTTCCTCGCCGCTCCTCGTACGCGGGCGTCTTCGGGGTTCGGTTTCACCATCGAACAGATCCTTGCGTTTTCTCCACGGGTCATCGTCGCGAAGCCACCTTCGATGTCCCATGAACACGGTTTTCGAAGACCCAGGATCTCTATCTAGCTGGCGATACGTTGTGTCATCCATGCACCTGACGCATCCAGAAAATCCGTGGACCACCTGCCCCGCGAGATATCCGTAACCGAGATAGTCGTGCACCGTCGTGAGCAGTGCGGCTCTCATAGGGAAATATTCTTTCTCTGCGGCGTCCCACGTATTGGCTGGCGTTTTCCACAGCGTGTCTAGCTCCTCTTTCAGCAGCCCCAGATACAGATTGATGTCGTTCCCTGGTTGTTTCGGCCCTTCAATTAGCATACTCATGTGAATGTACTTCCTCTTCATGCACAACCAGGGGGGAAGGTTGTACATCCACACAAACACAGGCCAGGTGCTATGTGTGCTTCTCTGGCTGCCAAACGGATTGACTCCATCGGTGCTCGCGCCCAGCACGATGTTCCTTGGATCGTTCCCAAATTCTGGGTCTTCGAAGTTCAACGCTTGCCACTGGCTCGCATCCTTAGGGTGACTCAGCATCTTGTCTTTTTTATTTATCTCCGGATCATTTCCGTCATCTTCTCGCTTCTTCTCCTCCCTATCCGCGTGCCAACGCAGGAGCTTTGCTACCTTAGGGTCCGCGAAATACCGCTGCAGACGAGGAGTGATCGGAAAGTACCACACCACTTTTCGAGGAGCTTTCTTCCTCTTCTTGTATCTAGTGACGCCGCACACCGGACATATGGTAGACTCCGCGTGCTCGTCCCGATAAATGATGCAATTGTTCATGCACACATGGTATTTCACGTGCGGTAAATCCAGAGGACACACGATTTTCTTCGCCTCCTCGAAACTGGTCGGGCACTTGTTCCCCTTGGGAAGACGTTCGTGCCAGAATGACATGTTCTCGTCGAAGCATGTGTCGGTCATTTTGTGTTTTACCTTCATCTCCAGAGCCATGAGCGTTACTTTCAGGCGGGTATCCTCGGGCCTGCATCCTTCATACAATGGAGTAACCACGTCTATCTCCAGTTGATCCAGCTTGGCTTTCTCTCGGGCGGCAGCTCTTGCGTTATCCGTCTGCTTGAGAAGCAGCTCTTGAATATGAGGGTCCTGCACCCAGCCTCCATCGTCGTCTGCTCCGGCATCTTCATCTTCATGATCATGCCCTTCGTCTTGATCTTCCTCATCATCATGTCCGGCATCTTCTACATGATGACTGTGTACAGCATCACCGTCGTGATCATGTCCTGGAGATTCTTCGTCTTCTCGACCGCCCTCGCCGCGGTGGTTGTCTTGCTGCCCTTCCTCATTTCTTGCCCGGCCCCCATGGACGACTTCATAGTCATCTTCATCACCTTGCCACCGATAGCCATCCATGAAACCACGCAAGAGCAGGTGGTCCCGCACCTGCTCGGAATCCGGGTCCGCAATAAGGCTCTTCAGCTTGCATCTTCGACACGGACATCTTATCTCCGTCTCGTTCTTTTGAAGCATCTCGGCCTTCGCGGAGCTCAAAAACCTATTCACGATGCCTTCGGTCATCGTGCGGACCATGGTCGCCTGCGGGGTAGAGCAAAACGATATTTTAGAACCAAGAAAAAATTTGGCATGACTTTCCCTAAAAATAGGACAAAAAAGAATGCATAGTGCCAAAATTCTCGCCGAAACGGAAATGAATTAACATTCCGGCAAAATATTGGCAACTATCACATTTCAAATACCGGTACCTGCAAACACAAACATATATGCAACACCACAAACATATGCAACACCACAAACATACATAGATCTAGCAAGGCCATAAAAAGTGCATGTGCACGTTGTTGGAGCGAGGGAGAGAAAAAAAGTAGATCTACAACATAAAGATAGCTTTCCCCTTACTTACCTATCAAAAAAAGGTAATTTAACCACCTAATTTTGATGAATCTATGGTGCAAATGAGGTGAGGAGGAGGAGGCAGCCGACACAATCTTGGAGGAGGAGGTGGAGAGAATGAAGTGGGGAAAGTGAGTGTGTAGGTGTGGCTGTCCAAAATATCTAGCTGGTCCCAGGTTACTAATGGCGCACCACCCATATATGTGCCATTAGTAACCCTGGTTACTAATGGCGCACCAGCTTGAGATGCGCCATTAGTAGTTTTGCAAAAAAAAAAAAAAAAAAAAAAAGTAGTGGCGCACTGTGTTGGAGGTGCGCCATTACTAGTTAAACTAGTAATGGCGCACTCTTCCCTGGTGCGCCATTAGTATTTTTTGGAAAAATGAAAAAAAAAAAACATTTGTCACTAATGGCGCACCGTGGGTCTGGTGCGCCATTAGTGTCTACCACACTAATGGCGCACCAACTCATGATGCGCCATTACTATATAGTAGTGACGCACCACATGTCTGGTGCGCCATTAGTAGCCATATCATCTATACAGCTAACTGAAGTATATAAAACTTTGCCTCAGACTACACTCTCGACGATCTTTTGGTGTGTTGGTGTCGACTGGGCAGGACTACTTATATAGGTGCAGACGCATGCGCGTTTTCAACTCTCTACCAAGTCCCGGTCGCATTGCACCATATGCTGCATAATTCCTTCATTTTTTTCAGTCCGGACTTCGGCCATATGATATGTGGATGTGATGTCCCCGGCGAGGAAGAAGGTTCGGCTCGAAAGGGGTCAGAATCCAAAGGCCATGCGTTAGTGATGCAACACGCCCATTAGCCATGTGCGCATGCATGCGTGTGGCCGGAGAATATGCCTATGCTGATTTTGATGTCTAGTACAGTACGCAACACTGCAGATAGCTAGTCTGCAATTTGTTTCCTTATATGACATTTAGTCCACAGTCTGTTAGTAGGTCTGCATCCATCGGAATAGTGCCGTTAGCGTGTCTGCTGTCTCGTTTTCAAATATATATCCCATCTTTTCAGCCATAGTAGCTCATCGTTTTGCTTAGATTATTCATGTGGATGTGCCCGGATGACATCCTTACCAAGTCGGATCTCATAACCATGGATATAATGGAAAACAGTACATGTATGGACCGGTAGCTCCATCACTTCTTTTAGTGCAATTCCATGAATAATTGGAAAAATGCACGATGGAATACAGTACAAGAATTGGAAAATGCAGTTTGGACAACATGACTTTTTCTCATATCCATATATGTACTCTCTCCGTTTTTATTTACTCCGCATATAAGGTTTTGTCTAAAGTCAAACTTTATATTCTTTTAACAAGTTTATAGAAAAATATATTAACATATACACCACCAAATATATAGCATTGGATTCATCATTGCACATATTTTCATATCATATAAAACTATTACTATAAATGCTCATATTGTTTTCTACAAACTTTGTCAAACTTTATACAGTTTGACTTCAGTCAAAGCTAATATGCGGAGTAAATAAAAACGGAGGGAGTACTACTTTTGACCATTTCCTAATAAAATATGGAAATGTTATCTGGGGAACGTCAGATTTTTTACGTTTCCAGCGAAATGCCCGAAAGCCGTCGGACAAAAAATGCAAATCTTAAAGCACTCTAGTTTGCCACGTCACGAAGTCCAACTGGTTCACTGGGAAAGTGCCCGCCGCGAACGCGTCCGCGTATACTCCATCCCACTCGCTATCCATTCCATCGGTTGACCACACAAAGTGAGAGGGAGCAGCAGAGCGGAGAGAGAGCAAGGGTTCCGGCGACTATGATGACCTCGTCCGGAGACTGCGACGGGGAACGTGCCGGTGCCTGCGCTGCTGGGCATCGCCGAATTCCGCGGCGGACTAGGGGGCTCCTCCCCGCTGCATCTCAACGAGGACGCGGCGGCGGCCGCGGGCGGCGACGAGGCCCCCAATGTCATGGCCGAGGCGTTTTTCTCCGCTGTCGTGGAAGGCCCTCCCCCGACGACACCGTCTCCCCGCGAGCACCGCATCTCGGCGAGGTCAACCGCGAGCGTTGACGACCTACAAGTATAGGAGATCAATCGTAGTCCTTTCGATAAGTAAGAATGTCGAACCCAACGAGGAGCAGAAGGAATTGATAGACAGTTTTCAGCAAGGATTTCACCGCAAGTGCTGTAAGATAGTTTTGATAGATAATTTGTAACAAGTAACAAAATTAGCAAGGTGCAACAAGTGGCCCAATCCTTAATTGTGCTAAGGACAAGCCGGTGATACTTTTTATATTGATTAAAACGCTCCTGAGGACACACGGGAATATTGTCAAGTTACTTTCACTGTCTTGATAAGTGTTATGTGGGTGGACCGGAGCTAAGGTATTGTTCTTACTTGAACAAATACCTACTTATGATTATACCTTCCATGCAAGCATCCACAAATACAAAAGAAGTAATTAAGATAAATCTAATCATAACATTAAACATGTGAATCCAAAACAGCCATTCACAAAACAATTCATAAACCGGGGTTTAGATTTCTTGATCGCTTGCAGTGTTGGTGGCGACGGGGCACGACTACTTACATAGGCCCAGGCGCATGCGTGTTTTCAACTCTCTCTCTCTCTCTTGATGAGCGCGTTTTCAACTCTCTAACATGTCCCGGTCTCATTGAACAGCACCAGGCTTCACAATTCAGTTTTCAGTCTGGACTTTGGTCTTTGGCTCGTTGGGACGCCCCTGGCGAGGAAGAAGGTTCGGCTCATTAATAATGCAACACACCCATTAGCCATGTGCGCATGCGTCTGACCGCAGAATATGCGTGCGCTCATTTTGACGTGTACGTACCACTATAGATACTGCCCAATTTGTTTCCTTTTTCGACATTTTAGTGCACAGTTTATTAGTAGGTCTGCATCGGAATAGCATCGTTAACGTGTCTGCTGTCTCGTTTCAGCAATAATAGCTCATCATTTTGCTTAGATTATTTATGTGGATGTGCCAGGGGACATTGTTACAAAGTCAATTTTTTTTTTGATACTGGTGCAGTATCAAAAAACATCTTATATTATTATGGGACGGAGAGAGTAATCAAAGGTCTGGGATCTCCATAGAGACCACATCTAGAACGAAATCTGGTGCAAGGAACCATAAGCCACACCTTACGAAAGCTCTTCTCCTACGCCGACCTTTGGTAATTTATGAGCGGCAGTGTTCGCTGAACGTCGAGTCCATGTTACTTTTACCCAAGGTGATGGTGGTGACGGAGCAGGAGGCGAGCCACATGGGCTACTGCGGCTTCGTCGCCTTCAAGGAGCTCGCGGCCAGCTATCACGGCATCCAAGACCACCCGCTCTTCCCAGAGATCGAGGTGCTGCTGCGGGAGGTGGAGGTGGCACCGGCGGAGGTCGCCGAGAGGCTGCTTATGACCGACGATGCCGATGCCGCTGTCGAGATGGCCGCGAAGCTGCTGAGAGGCAGGAAGGCGGGGACCGGGGAAGATGGCGGCTACATCAAGCAGAAACTGCACGTAGAAGGGAGCGATACACGTCGCTGGCAGGCGAGGGACCAGGAGGCGATGGCAGGCGACGTGCGCTGGCAGGCGATGTTCGCGACGGACCTCGGGGCGGCGCGACAGATCTCGCTGGTCGACGGCGTGATTTGGCTCCGACGAGAGGCGCTACGCATCGTGCTCCTCGACGCGCGCGGGGATACGGTGGACGCGCGCTTCCTTCGGGAGGGTGAGTCGATTGATATTGGGGAAATTGTTTCGTTTCCCTGTCATTTTGCTAGGGTTCGAGACAGGATCCCAACGACGGGTGCGAGCGCTACTGGTGCGAGCTCGTCGGCGCGCGGCGGACTCCGACCACATCGACAGGGGCGGCCACGTTGCCTGCGATTCACGGGAACACGCTGGGTGCTCGCGGTGCGGGGCGGCACGTTCCTCCCCTGACAGGAGGGCCAGGGGTGCTAGGGCGGGGGCCGGTCCACCAGGACCCCGATGCTCGCCAGGTGGTGCAGGAGCGATTGGATCACCATGGATCGCGGGGGACTAGGGTTTCTCCGAGCGCCAGGGATATTAAACAGGATACGGGTTCTCCTCTCCACATTTTGGATCTCGACGAGAGCCTGTCTCACTTCTGGGACACGCCGCCAGGGGCTCGATCTAGGGTTTCTCAATCCTTCTCTTGGTGGGAGGGGAAAATTCGTGGTGATCCCCGGTCCTTTGCCAAAGTAGTTACCTCTACTTCTCACCCTCCTCCATCCACTTCGATTAGTGAGAGCAAGAACAACACCATGAGGGGGGAGGGGTTCGGCGCCGGACGACATGGACGGGGAGCGGGGCATTTTGACCGCGGCGGCGGCCACGGCCGTGGCCTCGACAGCAACGTCTGGAAGCGCAAAACAGAGACGGGGCACTCCTCGACGCCGAGGGCCTCCGGATCTGGCGATGCCGGATTTGAGAGGTGGGACGAGGCTGCCGGAAGCAAGCAGGCCGCGCTCCCTCGCCAGGAACGGTGGGGGGCGGATGATGGGAGCACGAATGAGCTGCGTGCTGCCGCGAGGAACCCCACCCCACCCCGGACGCGTGATCCTCCTGTTCATGTTCATGCTGGTAACAATGCCCCTATCCCTGAGCCTTGTCAGATCTGTAATCTGATAGGACATCCTACTGCTAAATGCCCACAAGCTGTGTGTGATCGATGCAAGAAAAGAGGGCACTTATCTGTGATATGCACTGAATTCCTACCTTGGGAGTATTCTCCTGTGATGTGTGCGTTCCAAGGCAAGGGGCAAGGGTTTTTCTATATTCCTGATTTTAGCATTGATAGGCAAACCAGAGAGAGGAATTACAATGTGATTGTTACTATCATGGAGGGCTCTGCGCCAACCAAAGACATTGAACATGAACTGAGTGTTTACGTAGGACAGGGGTGGCGGTGCTCTGCTAGATTCTTTGCTCCTCAAAAATTTGTGATGAGAATGCCTAACCCCAGAGAGGTTGATCGAGCTTTGTTTGTCAAGCATGTTAAACTTAAAAAATGTGGAGTAGCAGTCAAATTCTCTCCCTGGTCTGAAGATATTGATTCTGAAGGTCTTCTGGAAATTGCTTGGGTTAGGATTGGGAAGATTCCTCCTAATAAGAGATGTGATAAAACTATTGCTTATGTGGGAGGGCTTGTGGGCATAACTCTAGAGGTGGATATGTCTACCATAAATCGTTCCTCGTCGGTGAGAGCTAAAATTGGATGTCGTTCTGTTGATCAGTTACTTGCCATGGCAGAAGGTGTTTTGGGGGGCCGTTTCTACAAATTTACTTATGAGGTGGAGGAGGTTCTTGTGAAAAATCTTGTTGATGATGATACTGTTACTGTTGTGGCTAAGGGAGCCCCTACTAAACCTGACCAGACTCCTAAAAGAAAACGGGCTGATCATGAAAAGGAAGGGAGTCAATCTGAGTCTCCTGAGGCTGGGAAAGGTGGCACATCTTCCCGAGGTGGCAAGACCTGTCGTCTGTCACCACAAGAAAGAGAGGCTTCTGTGTCCTCTGAAAGTGATGTGGATTCCTCGCTCCTTATTGAAACAATGACACAAGAGCTTGAGCTGCTGGAGAATAGAAAGCTCCAGGACACCTCAAAATGGGTTGTCGCTCTAAAACCTGACTCAATACAAGCTCAGGTGGAGCCTGTGGTTTTGTTCCAGGAAGTGCAGGAAAACAGTGTGCCTGCTGCTCGTCGTTCTCTATCCTATGCTGCTATTGTTTCTAATCCTGCTCAGGTTGTGGAGGTGAAGGGTGATGTGGATCCAGATATGAAGACCTCAAGTGACTATGTGGTACAACTACCCTCCCCTGAATGCAGCGATGAGATTATTCTCACTCCCTCACTTGCGCCTGAAGCAGTACTTAGATTCAGCAAGCGTAATGTACAGGGACTGCAGGAGAACATCGAAGCTAAAGCCATCCATCTTGCGCAAAAAAGAGACCTGGGAGGTAATGCTCAAACATTCCACAAAAACACTTTTGACGCTTTATCTAATATTGAATTGATGAATAGGGCTACTCGTATGGGTGTTATTATTCCTGATAATGATTTTGCTTGCGTGGACGTACTTAGAGAACTTGAGAGGGTGAGAGAGAATTTAGATGAAAAAATGAAAATGGGGGATAATACCTGTGACCATGATGATGATATTTATGTTACAAATGGGCTAGGTAAAACAGCCTCTGTTAACTTGACTTGGCTTGATCAAGAGGAGGCAGTTCATGAGCATTCCTCTTCTGGTAAAAAGAAAAAAAGAAACAAGAAGAAATCCGCGGTTAGGCTCCCTAGGCCTGTGACTAGGAGCCAGAAAAAAGCAAACCCCTTGGGGAAGATGTGCTGTAGCCCTACCATGCCTCCTGGCAAGGCTACTCGGTCCCAATTTCATAAAAAACGTTCCAAATGAGAGGCCTCATTTGGAACTGTAGGGGGGCAGGCAAGAAAGGAATGGCCACCTGCCTCTCGGACCTGATCAGTGACCATTCCCTAGATTTCATCGGTCTACAAGAAACTATGAAAAAAAAATTACTCCTAAATGTCTTAGAAGGATTGATCCTTTTGGCCTGTTCCAGTGGGAATGGATCCCATCTGTGGGAAAGTCTGGTGGTATTTTGAGTGGAGTGAGACAAGATACCATGGAGATTGTTTCCTGTAGTAAAGGCAGATATGTATCACAGCTGACCTTGCATGATAAGAGGAAAAAGGTCAATTGGGGTTTGCTGGTGGTTTATGGGTCTGCCCACGAGGAATTTAAAGAAGAATTCTTGGTGGAACTGGCTGCTATGTGCAGCAACATGAATGTACCTTACATTGTGGGCGGTGATTTTAATATCCTACGACATTGTGGTGAGAAGAACAAGAAGATGACTAGCAGTAGATCTACTGATCTCTTCAATTCTATTATCAATGCTCTGGCCCTTAGGGAGGTCTATACAAGTGGGGGTAAATACACCTGGACGAATAACCAGGCCCACCCTACGTTGGAAAAATTGGATCGTATCCTGATGTCGGAGAGCTGGGAAGACTTGTTTCCTATGGTTTCCGTTAGGAAACTGGTCCGTGAAATATCAGACCATAATCCCCTGTTGCTCTCCTCTGGTGAGGAAGGGCGCGAAGCTCCTAAAACTCGTGAGTTTCGTTTCAATCTTGCTTGGATTAATGATGAGATGTTCCTACCAACTGTCAGTAAGATTTGGGCTAGGAAAGTGCATTCATCTGACCCCATAGACATCCTGAACATCAAGTTGAAAAGGTTTAAAACTTACTTTAAAGGATGGGGGTCTAGTAAATTTGGCCATGATAAAAAAAGAAAAGAAGAGCTAAGGGTTGAACTAGCTATGTTGGAAGAACTGGAAGAGAATGGTCCCCTGTCTCCTAAACTGTACAGCATAAAAATTGATGTTAATACTGAGTTGTATGAACTGTTGGTGAATGAGGAGATATTTTGGCTGCAACAATCGCACGAGCGGTGGTTGCTAAAAGGTGATCTCAACACTGATTACTACCATAAAATTGGCAATGGGCGTAAGAGGAAGAATACGATTCATTCTTTGAAAGCTGGTGATGTTGAAATTGAGGGCATAGATAACCTGATTGCTCATGCGACTGATTTTTACAAAACCCTGTTTGGTCCTGCACTTGGCAATATGTTTCATCTAGACCCTGACACCTGGTCTGATGATGAAAAATTAGATGCTAGTGACAATGCTGATTTGTGTCGTGAATTCACAGAGGCGGAGGTGAAGGAAGCGTTATTTGCTATGGCACCTAATAGAGCCCCCGGTCCTGACAACATTCCAGTGGAATTTTATCAGGTGTGCTGGGATATTGTTAAGGATGATATCATGTCGCTCTTCGAGCATTTTCATAAAGGGACTCTGGATGTCCAACGTCTTAATTATGGTGTGATAACACTGTTGCCTAAAACTACTGGTGCGGATAAGATCAAACAATTTAGGCCGATTTGCCTTCTGAGATGTCCGTACAAACTGATTACTAAAGTGCTAGATCGGCGAGTGGAGAGATACGCTGATAAACTAATCAGTCCTACTCAGAATGCTTTTGTGAAAAGGAGGAACATTATGGATGGCGTACTTTCTCTGCATGAGATCCTGAACTATACTCATGTGAAAAAAAGAGTGGGTGTAGTGCTGAAACTTGATTTCGAAAAGGCCTACGATAAAGTGAACTGGGACTTTCTGTTAGAATGTCATAATCTTCGAGGTTTTAACGAAACCTGGTGCGGGTGGATTAAGTAGATCCTGCATAATGGCACAGTAAGCATCAAACTGAATAACTATGTGGGGCCATATTTTCAAAGTGCTAAAGGGGTGCGCCAAGGCGATCCACACTCTCCTTTTCTGTTTAATTTGGTTGCTGATTGCCTTGCAAAAATGATCATTAATGCCCAAAAAAACAAACTGTTAGTAGGCCTGGCCTCTGACCTTATACCCAACGGGGTGGCTGTATTGCAGTATGCTGACGATACTATTATATGCTTGGAACATGACATCGACAAAGCGGTTAACCTGAAGTTGCTGCTGTATATCTTTGAGATGATGTCTGGGTTAAAAGTTAATTTTCAAAAAAGTGAAATTCTCACTGTGGGTGGGGACGAGAATATAGTGAAGGAGTATGCTGACCTGTTTAATTGTGACGTGGGTAGTTTCCCTATTAAATATCTTGGCATGCCTGTCAGCTATACCACTCTCAGAAATTCTGACTGGGGATTTATTGTTGATAAATATCTTAAAAGGTTTGAGGCCTGGATAGGGAATGCTGCTTCCATGGGTGGAAGACTCACGCTGTTGGACTCGGTTGTGACTCAAATTTCATTATATCATATGTCTATGTGGCTTATGAACAAGACTTTCATAGAAAAACTTGGCAAACATAGACGGAAATTCTTTTGGCAAGGGTGTAATAAAAAGAGAAGATATCACCTTGTCAAATGGAACAGGATCTGTAGATCCAGAGAGAAGGGTGGTTTGGGGGTCAAGGACCTTCAAAAACAGAACATTAGTTTGATGGTCAAGTGGTGGTGGAAACTTGAGACCCAGGAGGGGTTATGGCAAGATATTGTGCGTGCACGATACTTGAGGAATAAAACTGTAACCTCTGTTGAACCCAGGTTTTCAGATTCCCCTTGTTGGAAAGCCCTTTTGAAAATTAAAAACTTCTATATGGCTGGTAGGGTAGTTAATATTTAATCCAGAAATCTTGCCAGGGTTTGGAAGGACTCCATTAATGGGATGTGTCCATTTCAGGAACAATATCCCCTGTTGTTTGATATTTGCAACAGTCAAGACTGTACTGTGGAGAACTTTAGGTCCGTAGACACTCGCACCTTATTCAGGAGAAGGCTCTCTCCCGAGCTAGTTGGGCAGTGGGAGACTTTGTGTGATACCATTTCTGGCATTCAACTGAGTACAGGGGGGGACCGGGTGACCTGGGGGCTTAATAGCAGTGGAAAATTTTCCACTAAATCGATGTACAAATGGTTAGAGAAACCTCTTAGTGGATGCCACTATAGATGGATTTGGAAAGCGAAAATCCCTCTCAAAATCAAAATCTTTTTGTGGCAGCTATCTCAGGATGCTGTTCTCACCAGGCAAGTTATGAGAGAAAGGAAGTGGCCTGGGAACCCTGTCTGTTCTTTTTGCAGTGATGTTGAAACTTCACAACACCTGTTCTTTACTTGCCCTGTGGCTAAGGTGGTTTGGCGCTGTGTTGGGATGGTTCTGGGTACTGATAGTTGCCCAAATAGTTATTGGCAATATTATGCCTGGTGCCACACTTTCCTCCCTGATGGAGAGAAATACTATACTATGGGACTGGCTGCTGCTTGCTGGGCTATCTGGCTGGCTCGCAATCGCGCTACTTTTGAGAAAAAGCAAATTAAAACACCATTCGAGATCGTTTTTTCCATGTGTTCCTTTTTATTGTATTGGGCAGGTCTTCAGAAGGGAGATAGAGTCAAGGAGTTGCGCACTGGTGCTGAGATGGTCAGATCAGGCACAATGCAGCTGATGAAGCTTTGCAATGCTGTGAGACGTCCGATCGAAGGAGAATGATGGAAAACTTCGCATGGCGCCTCTGTTATAGCTTGGTGGTGACCCTTACCAGCTTAATTTGGCAGTTAGTCTGTGGGTATCCATACTATGCCCTCTGTTGGCTTTTGGCTGTAATAGGACTAGTTAGATATTTGGTGCTGTCCAGGTTTTCGCCCCATGGCATCCGTCACGACGACGGGTGGATGCAGTGGGTTTCCTGGCAGTGCTTGAACTCGCTTTACCTCTTTACCCTCCCCTGAATGTTTCTGGAACTGTTGTATTTCCGTTCATTTGCAATGGAAAGGGGTTAAAGCCCGGTTCAAAAAAAATGTTACTTTTACCTCACTAAACATCCGGAGCATCTCCTTAATCTCCTCCACTGTCGATCGGTCCGGCAGCAGAAAGATTTTTCTTTATGTCACTATATAAGCATGCTTGCCACCGTCTTGCTATCCGTCCGTCTCCAAGTGCAGCTTCTGAACATTAATCTCTCTTGCTAGCTGAACTGCATGCTCTCCTGCAGGCCAGGAGTACGGCCGTCTCCGCGTCCGCCGTTCCATCAAAGAAATGACATGCAGCAGCTCGGAAGTCGCCGTTGTGGCCCCTGAGAATGACACCACCTCCCGCCTTTCCTCCATACCATCAGCGTTAGCTTTTATCCACCCATCATCGGGTGCACTCCATCTTTGCACCTCAGACGTGCGTGTAGTTGGGGCTCTCCTCTCATGTATCATATCCCACTCCACCATGTATGCCAGAACCGAGTTTGCTATATCTCCTGCGGTGCCGCAATTTGCTTTCCTTCACGAGTTTCATTACGCAAATTGGAATAGAAGGCTGCTTCTACGGGCCCAAAATGCAAGGATTTATGCCAAGTGGCAATTTCCCCTCGAGCGAGTGACCCAAGATTATTCATGCATTAGTATGTAAAGAATTCTTCTCGTTAAGAAGCCCACCGTCATTCTTCAAGCAGTTGCATCACATGATCTTTGAATTTGGCACGCTTTTTTTTGTCATGTCCGGATCTCACAATGACATCAATGTGCTGCAGCGATCACCATTGTTTGCTAGGCCGACTGAAGGAAAAGCTCCTCCTTGCCACTATACTGTCAATGGGCATGCGTACAACATGGGTTACTATCTAGTTGACGGTATCTATCCTCCGTGGGTTACCTTTGTCAAAACCATCTCTAACCCAGTTGGCCAGAAAAAGGCTCACTTTGCCCAAAGACAAGAAGCAGTTAGAAAGAATGTCGAGAGGGAATTTGGAGTTCTGCAGGCATGTTTTGCAGTTGTACGTGGACCAGCTAAACAATGGGATGCGGAGACCTTGTGGGAGGTGATGACCTGTTGTGTGATCATGCACAACATGATCGTGGAGGATGAGGGTGACGACGCTGCCGCGAGTCTTGAATTTGAGAACATGGGTGATCCTATCGAACTTCCTGACTAGAACCCGGCCACATTTAAAGAGTTTGTTTAAGTGCATCAACAAATTCGGCACCGAGCAACTCACGAGCAACTGAAGAAAGATCTGATTGAGCATCTGTGGGCGGTTAAAGGGGACAACAATGTTTGAGTGTAATATTTGAACTTATTTAATTAGAACTACCGTTGCATTTGAAAATTTGAACTATTCTAGACTATATATGCGGCTATTTGAGTGTGCGGGCTTTAAAAAAATATTGGAGCCAAATGTATGCGGGCAGCGTTGGATGGGCAGCTCCCGCATCAATGTCCGCAGACTGGTCTCCTTGTCCGCGAACGGATGCCGGTTGCGGGTCACCGTTAGAGATGCCCTAATCCCAGCAGCAAATACTTGCACGAAATTTAACATTTACCAATCACCTTGCGAATGAGATCCTGAATTCAGGAATTGACTGAAACTATACATGAAGATCAGACGCTCCCTTGTCTATTAGAAACAGGGGTTGCCCCTCGACTTCATTTGATAAATCACGCGACTAACAAAGTTCACAGTAGCAACAGTGTCAATGGAAACTTCCTTGCTCTGAACAGCTTTGAGCTTTGAGCCCCTAGCCTAGCCGCTCTCGCCTACGGCCACTCCGGCCCCGGCGACCACCCAAACCCGCCGGCGGCCACTCCGGCCCCGTCGGCCACCCTCCCCCCCTCGCGCCTACGCGGCCCGCGCTCTCTCCCCATGGCCTCCCCCACCTCCCCTGCTTCTGGAGGCAGGCCTCGAGCGCTCCGCTGGACCGATTCCAGCCCGTCGTCGGCCGGGAGCAGCGCCCGGCGCCCGCCACCGTCCTCCTTCCGGGAGGCCCACTGCGCCCCGCCCCCCATCCCTCTGCCCCGGTGTCCCACCCGGTGGAGGGGGGGACTGCGCCGCGCCTGCTACTTGTGAGCTGCGTTGAGCTTTCCCCCAAGAGGAGGGGATGATGCAGTACAGTAGAAATAAGTATTTCCCTCACTTATGAAACCAAGGTTATCAATCCAGTAGGAGAATCACGCAACAACTCGTTAGCAGTATCTGCACACAAAACAACAAATCCTCGCACCCAATGCGAACAAGGGGTTGTCAATCCCTTGGCGGTTAATTGCAAGATTAAATTGTATTGTGATAGATAGATAGATCGAACAAAAATACAAAATAAAATAAATAAAGTAAAATTGCAGCAAGGTATTTTTAGGGTTTTCAATATATGATTGAGGTAGACCCGGGGGCCATAGTTTTCACTAGAGGCTTCTCTCTTGAAAATAGCATACGGTGGGTGAACAAATTACAGTTGGGCAATTGATAGAAAAGCAAATAATCATGACGATATCCAAGGCAATGATCATGTATATAGGCATCACGTCCGAGACAAGTAAACCAAAATGATTCTGCATCTACTACTATTACTCCACACATCAACCGCTATCCAGCATGCATCTAGAGTATTAAGTTCATAACGAACGGAGTAACGCCTTAAGCAAGATGACATGATGTAGACAAAGTAAACTCACGCATGAATAAACCCCATCTTTTTACTCTTAATAGCAACGATACATACGTGTCATGTCCCTTTCTGTCACTGGGATTGAGCACCGCAAGATCGAACCCATTACAAAGCACCTCTTCCATTGCAAGATAAATCAATCTAGTTGGCCAAACCAAATTAATAGATCGAAGAGAAATATGAAGCTATAACAATCATGCATAAAAGAGTTCAGAGTAAACTCAAATAATATTCATGGATAATCTGATCATAAACTCACAATTCATCGGATCCCAACAAACACACCGCAAAAAGTGATTACATCGGATAGAACTCCAAGAACATCGAGGAGAACATTGTATTGAATATCAAAAAGAGAGAAGAAGCCATCTAGCTACTAACTATGGACCCGAAGGTCTGTGGCAAACTACTCACGCATCATCGGAAGGGCAAAAAGGTTGATGGAGAGCCCCTCCGTGATCGAATCCCCCTCCGCCAGAGTGCCGGAAAAGGCCTCCAGATGGGATCTCTCGAGAATAGGAACTTGCGGCGGCGGAAAAAGTATTTCATGGACTCCTCTGTTGGTTTCCCGATTTTAGACTATTTATGGAGGTGGAATTAGGTCAAACGGAGCAGAGGTGGGCCCACGAGGCACCAGGGCGCGCCCTGGTGGCTCGTGGCCACCTCCTCTGTCTTCTGGCCCTCTCCCGAAGCTTTTAGTGTCTCTTATGTCCCGAAAAAAATCTCCAAAAAGTTTCGTGGCATTTGGACTTCGTTTGGTACTGATATTCTGGAAAACCAAAAACAGGCAAAAAACAACAACTGGCACTGGGCACTAAGTTAATAGGTTAGTCCCAAAAAATGATATATAATTGCTTGTAAATGTATATTAAACACCCAAGATTGATACTATAATAGCATGGAACAATAAAAAATTATAGATACGTTGGAGACGTATCAAGCATCCCCAAGCTGAATTTCTGCTCGTCCTCGAGTAGGTAAATGATAAAAATAGAATTTTGATGTGGAATGCTACCTACCATATTCATCATATACTCTTTTCTTTTGTAGCATGGACATTTGGACTTGAATGATTCAAAGCAATAGTCTATAGTTTGACATGAAGACATAAATACTCAAGCATACTAACAAGCAACCATATTTTTCAAAATATCAACGCTAAATAAAGTTATCCCTAGCCCATTATGCTCAATCATTAATCCATTCATGAAACACACTCAATATTAGCTACACACAATGCACAAGTATGACAATAGTGCTCTCTAATTGGTGCTTTGTAAGAGAAGATGGAGACTCAAAATAATTTTTTTTTGCATAAAAGTAAATAGATAGGCCCGTCGCAGAGGGAAGCAGAGATTTGCAAATGTGCCAGAGCTCAAGGCTTAAATTAGAGAGATAAAATTATTTTGAGAGGCATGCTTTTCCTGTCAACGAAAACGACCGAGAATTCCCAATATCTTCCATGCTAGACACATTATAGGCGGTTCCCAAACAGAAAATAAAGTTTATTTCCTTTCCACCATTCTTTCACAATCCATGGCTAGCCGTATCCACGGGTGCCCTCCATACCAACACTTTCCAAGGAATTTATTATTATCATCATATTAAAAACAATCATTTCGGGACTGGGCATCCCTATTACCTACCGCTCTCTCATGCAATGACAAGTGAATAAACACTCATCGTGAGAATAACACACCTAGCATGGAAAATACTGGCCACCCCCTGCCGCTTCATGAGCGGTACGGGCACACAAAACGAAAAATTATTTTAAAAATTTAGAGTTGGCACATGCAAATTTACTTGGAACGGCATGAAAATACCGCATATAGGTAGGTATGGTGGACTCATTTGGCACAACTTTGGGTTTAAGGAGTTGGATGCACAAGCAGTAATCCCGCTTAGTACAAACGAAGGCCAGCAAATAGATTGAAAAGCGACCAACCAAAAAGCGAAAATGGTCATAAACATGCATTGAACATAACTAACACCGAATAATGTACCATAAGTAGGATATAATTTCGTTGCATAACTATTGACTTTATGTGCATGAATAGGGAATCACAAACCTTAACACCAATATTCTTACTAAATCACAATTACTCACTAACATGACTCACATATTATCATCTCCATATCGCAAAACTATTGCAAGGAATCAAACTTATCATATCCAATGATCTTTCATGAAAGTTTTTATTATATCCCTCTTGAATATTCATCACTTTGGGACCAAATTCATATCTTGTGCAAATTACCATTACTATTATCAACTCTCAAAAAGATATAAGTGAAGCATGAGAGTAAAAATATTTCTTCAAAATTTAATCTTATCAACTCTCAAAATAATATAAGTGAAGCATGAGAGTTCAAATATTTCTTCAAAATATAGCCACCGTCGTGCTAAAAAAGATTTAAGTGAAGTACTAGAGCAACTGCCTAGCTCAAAAGATTTAAGTGAAGCACATAGAGTATTCTAACAAATCATGATAAACGTGTGGCTCTCTCAAATAGGTGTGTCCAGCAAAGATAATTGTGACAAACTAAAAAGCAAACAAAGAAAAGACTCATATAATACAGGACGCTCCAAGTAAAACACATATCATGTGACGAATAAAAATATAGCTCCAAGTAAAATTACCGATAGTTGGTAGAAGAAAGAGGGGATGCCCCGGAAAGGCATCCCCAAGCTTAGACGCTTGAGTCTTCCTTGAATATTACCTTGGGGTGCCTTGGGCATCCCCAATCTTAGGCTCTTGCCACTCCTTATTCCTTCATCTACCGTGATCTCACCCAAAACTTGAAAACTTCAATCACACAAAACTCAACAAAACCTTCGTGAGATCCGTTAGTATAACAAATAAATCTTTAACATTAAGTACTATAGTAAATTGATTCATATTTAATATTGGCATAATTCTACTGTACTCCAACTTCTCCATGACTCATACCCCCCGATACGATCCATAGATTCATCAAAATAAGCAAACTATGCAACAAAAACAGAATCTGTCTAAAACAGAGCAGTTTGTAAAGATCTATTTAAAATCTATACTTTTGTAACTCCAAAAATTCTGAAACATTAGGACAGCGTTGGAAATTCATATACCAATACTATGTAAAAATTTCAGATTTTTCTGACGCTCCAGTACAAAATTAAAATTCCAGCACTGGACACAAAACTTTCTGTTTTCAAACAGCATCAATTATACTATCTTCCAAATCATCCAAAGGCTTTACTTGGCACAAACACTAATTAAAACATAAAAACACAAGCATAACAGTAGCATAATTGTGTAAACACACACAAACAGAAATGATAACTATTGGGTTGTCTCCCAACAAGCTCTTCCTTTATAACCATTAAGATAGGCTTGAGATTTCAATGATGCTCACATGAAAGATAGTAATTGAAACATAAAGAGAGCATCATATAACATGTGAAAAACACATTTAAGTCTAACATACTTCCTATGCATAGGCATTTTATAGGAAAACAAACTATCAAGACAAAAAGTATCTAGCCTATGCAAAGAAGAAGAACAAGGCATTAACAAATTAAACTTCAAAAGAGGTAATTGAGTAACATGAAAATTTCTACCACCATATTTTCCCCTCTCATAATAATTATATGTAGGATCTTAGTCAAATTGAACAATATAGCTATCATATGAAATATTCTCTTCATGATCCATATGTATAAAAGTTTTATAATCTTCCAACATAGTGGGATTAACATCAACTAAAGTCATGACCTTTCCAAACCCACATTTAATACTATTGCAAACATTATTATTAATAGCATATTCATCATGAGGCTTAAATAAATTTTAAAGATCATAAGAAACATTATCACCCCAATCATGATAATTGCAATAAGAAGTGGACATGACAAAATTATCATCCCCAAGCTTGTAGTTTTGCATATTATTAGCACAATTGACATTAATAGAATTTATAATAACATCATTGCAATCATGCTTTTCAATCAAGGAGCTATCATGAATCACTTTATAAATTTCTTCTTTTAACACTTCATCACAATTTTCAGATTCATGATTTTCAAGCAAAACTTCATAGAGAAAATCAAGAGCACAAGCAAGCAAACAAGCAAATAAAATATTTTTGTGTTTTTGTAAAAAAAATAGAAGTGGGGGAGATGAAAACGAGAGGCAAATGCAAATAAAAGGTAAATAAAGTAAATGCAAGTGAATGATAATTTGTGCAAAGGTACTTGGTAATTTTGATGATGTCTCCCCGGCAACGGCGCCAGAAATTCTTTCTGCTACTTGTGAGCTGCGTTCGGATTTCCCCGAAGAGGAGGGGATGATGCAGTACAGTAGAGATAAGTATTTCCCTCAGTTATGAAACCAATGTTATCAATCCAGTAGGAGAATCACGCAACAACTCGTTAGCAGCACCTGCACACAAAACAACAAATCATCGCACCCAACGTGAACAAGGGGTTGTCAATCCCTTGGCGGTTAATTGCAAGATTAAATTGTATGGTGATAGATAGATAGATCGAACAAAAATACAAAATAAAATAAATAAAGTAAAATTGCAGCAAGGTATTTTTAGGGTTTTCAATATATGATTAAGGTAGACCCGGGGGCCATAGTTTTCACTAGAGGCTTCTCTCTTGAAAATAGCATACGGTGGGTGAACAAATTACTGTTGGGCAATTGATATAAAAGCAAATAATCATGACGATATCCAAGGCAATGATCATGTATACAGACATCATGTCCGAGACAAGTAGACCGAAACGATTCTGCATCTACTACTATTACTCCACACATCGACCGCTATCCAGCATGCATCTAGAGTGTTAAGTTCATAAAGAACGGAGTAACGCCTTAAGCAAGATGACATGATGTAGACAAAGTAAACTCACGCATGAATAAACCCCATCTTCTTACCCTTAATAGCAACGATACATATGTGTCATGTCCCTCTCTGTCACTGGGATTGAGCACCGCAAGATCGAACCCATTACAAAGCACCTCTCCCATTGCAAGATAAATCAATCTAGTTGGCCAAACCAAATCAATAGATCGGAGAGAAATATGAAGCTATAACAATCATGCATAAAAGAGTTCAGAGAAAACTCATATAATATTCATGGATAATCTGATCATAAACTCACAATTCATCGGATCCCAACAAACACACCGCAAAAAGTGATTACATCGGATAGAACTCCAAGAACATCGAGGAGAACATTGTATTGAAGATCAAAAAGAGAGAAGAAGCTATCTAGCTACTAACTATGGACCCGAAGGTCTGTGGTAAACTACTCATGCATCATCGGAAGGGCAGCAAGATTGATGGAGAGCCCCTCCGTGATCGAATCCCCCTCCGGCCGAGTGCCAGAAAAGGCCTCCAGATGGGATCTCTCGAGAACAGGAACTTGCGGCGGCGGAAAAAGTATTTCGTGGACTCTTCTGTTGGTTTCCTGATTTTAGAGAATTTATAGAGGTGGAATTAGGTCAAACGGAGCAGAGGTGGGCCCACGAGGCACCAGGGCGCGCCACCCCCCTGGGGCGCGCCCTGGTGGCTCGTGGCCACCTCCTCTGTCTTCTGGCCCTCTCCCGAAGCTTCTAGTGTCTCTTATGTCCAGAAAAAAATCTCCAAAAAGTTTCGTGGCATTTGGACTTAGTTTGGTACTGATATTCTGGAAACCAAAAACAGGCAAAAAACAACAACTGACACTGGATACTAAGTTAATAGGTTAGTCCCAAAAAATGATATATAATTGCTTGTAAATGTATATAAAACACCCAAGATTGATACTATAATAGCATGGAACAATAAAAAAATTATAGATACGTTGGAGACGTATCAAGCATCCCCAAGCTTAATTCTTGCTCGTCCTCGAGTAGGTAAATGATAAAAACAGAATTTTTGATGTGGAATGCTACCTATCATATTCATCATATAATCTTTTCTTTTGTAGCATCGACATTTGGACTTGAATGATTCAAAGCAATAGTCTATAGTTTGACATGAAGACCTAAATACTCAAGCATACTAACAAGCAACCATGTCTTTCAAAATATCAATGCTAAAGAAAGTTATCCCTAGCCCATTATGCTCAATCATTGATCCATTCATGAAACACACTCAATATTAGCTACACACAATGCACAAGTATGACAATAGTGCTCTCTAGTTGGTGCTTTGTAAGAGAAGATGGAGACTCAAAATAAAAATAAAAATTGCATAAAAGTAAATAGATAGGCCCTTCGCAGAGGGAAGCAGAGATTTGCATATGTGCTAGAGCTCAAGGCTTAAATTAGAGAGATAAAATTATTTTGAGAGGCATGCTTTTCCTGTCAACGAAAACGACCAAGAATTCCACCTGTCCCCGCGCAGCCGAGGCGCGGTCCCACTGAGCCGGACCTGCAGTCCCCCCCTTCGCCACCTTCGCCCCTCCTGTCGGGCACTGACGGCCCAGCCACAGCTGTCTCCCCCAGCCAGCCCCCCTCGCTGCGGCTTCGCCAGCTGGCCCACCATCAGTGAAGCCATGCCCACCCCAGACCATGCAGCTTTTGCATGCAGATGACCACGCCTCACGTCCCTCTCAAGCCGGTGTCCCTGGTGTAGTTCAAAACTCCCTCGACTGCTTTGTGGACTCGATCCGCCGTGAAGTTGTTCCTCCGCTCATGCCTACCCCACGTCGCCGCCGGCGCGAAGTGCCACTGGACTTCACCCCGCGCAGGAGCGATCGGCTTGCTAAAGCTGATCGGGGCCTCAACTCAGAGATGAAAGCTAAGAGGGTCCTTCTTCGACGCCTCGGCCTACTGCAAGACGATGATCCCATTAACGACGCGCTCTTGGACAGATATGCCAAGTTGTTCGAGCGGCCGTTGGCCATTGATGTGATCCAGGCCTTTGCGGAGTTCTATGGGTGGGACGTGCCATCCATGGAGCAGCTCCTCTCCCTGCAGCATCACACGTCGTCCGCGCTTGTTGTCGTGTAGATTCTCTGCTCCCCCCCTCCATCGGACCCCAACCTTGATATGGATAATAACCTCAAGTGTTTATTTTGGAATGTACGCGGCTTAAATTCCGGAGCCAAACGCGCCGACGTCCGTAGCGTCATCTCCTCGGACGTTCCCTCTATTGTTTGCCTCCAAGAGACTAAGCTCGACTTCATCTCTCTACCGCTCGTGTCCGAGACTCTAGGACCGGCGTTTGACGGCTTCTTCTTCCTCCCGGCCGCTGGTTCCCACGGCGGTATTCTCCTAGCCTGGCGCAGCTCCGTGCTGTCCGGCACCAGCCCCACCTTCGGGGTTCACCACATCACGGCGGCCGTCTCCTCCCCTTCCGGGGATCGCCATTGGTGCATCACGGGCGTCTACGGCCCACAAAGTGACGAGGACAAACTACTCTTTCTAGCGGATCTACAGGAGGTGCGCGCGACCTGTGCGGGACCATGGATCCTCGGCGGCGATTTCAATATGATCGCCGCGGCGGCTGACAAGAACAACACGTGCCTTAACTTGCGCATGATGAGGCGGTTCCGTCATTTCATGTCCGACATGGAATTGCGAGATCTTCACCTGCATGGCCGGCGCTACACGTGGTCTAGTGAGCGCGATAGCCCAACGCTCGTCCGGATCGATCGAGTGCCTTGCACTCCGGCATGGCAAGAAGCTAACCCCCACTGCCTTCTCCGATGTCTTTCTTCCGCTGCGTCGGATCACTGTCCCTTGATGGTGGATTGCACCGTGAGATCTCCTGGGCCGCGTCGTTTTCACTTCGAGAAATTATGGCCCAAGATGGAGGGATTCCAGCAGGTTGTCTCCGATGGGTGGGCAGAGGAGGCCCACGTACAAGATCCGTTCAAGCGCATTTTTCTGCGCCTGCGTAGCACGGCGAGACGCCTGCAGAGCTGGAGTGCGAAATCGATCAGGAGCATCTCCCTCCAGCTCATGGTTGCCCGTGAGCTGATCACGTGTTTGGATGCGGCCCAAGACCTATGCCCTCTCTCCGCCGCGGAATCATGGCTTTGCCGCCGCCTCAAGGGCGCATACCTCGGCCTTGCCTCCCTTGAGAGATCCATCCTGCGTCAGCGGGTCAGGATGCATTGGCTCCGCAACGGCGAGGCCTCCTTTGCCTTCATGCGTATTCACGCCTCCCATCGCAAGCAGAAAAACCAGATCCTCACTCTGCAATGTGGCAACGAGACCGTGTCCGGGGACAGCGCGCTCTCTAGGGCTACGTTTGAGCACTTTACGTCCATCCTGGGCACGGCTGACCCGCGCGACTACTCGCTCCAGCTAGCGGAGATCGACCCCCGCCACTTTGACCTTTCGGAGCTTGAGCACCCGTTCACGGAGGACGAAATTTGGCGCGCTATCAAGCTCCTGCCAACCGGCAAGGCGCCGGGCCCAGATGGATTCTCGGCCGAATTCCTTTGCCATTGCTGGGACATTGTGAAGACTGACTTCATGGAGACGTTCGACAAGCTCTACCGCTTGAACGGCCGCAGATTCCATTGCTTGAATGAGGCTTTCATTACCCTCCTGCCGAAGCGTCCGGACGCGTCCTCCCTATTCGACTATAGACCGATTAGCTTGATTCACCTTGTGATGAAGTTGGTGGCCAAGGTGCTTTCCCTGCGGCTTGGCCCTCGGTTTGGTGAGCTCGTCTCCGTCAATCAGAGTGCGTTCATTGCGGGGCGGTGCATCCACAATAATTTCATACTTGTGCAGCACATGGCTTGTCACCTTCACCGGACCGGGGCTCACCGGGTTCTCCTTAAGCTCGACATCTCCCGGGCGTTCGACTCCGTGTCTTGGCCATTCTTGCTCGAAATCCTTCGCCATCTAGGATTTGGCCAGAGGTGGCATGAATGGGTCTCCATTCTTCTTTCTTCGGCAAGCACGCGCATCCTCGTCAATGGCTCGCCGGGGCCGCTGATTCTGCACGCCAACGGGCTACGGCAGGGTGACCCCTTCTCCCCGATGCTCTTCACCCTCGTGATCGACGCCTTGAACTCCCTCCTACACCACGCTCTCGAGGCCGGCGTCCTCCGCAAGCTGACCGCGCGGCACATCGCGTCGAGTGTATCCCTCTATGCTGACGACGTCGCCATTTTCTGCCACCCGGACGCCAGCGAGCTGCGTGCGGTGCGCGCCCTTCTGCTGGCCTTTGGCGAGGCCTCTGGACTTCACACCAACATGGCCAAGTCCTCAGCAACCCCCATCCAATGCACGCAAGAGGAGATCGTGGTGGTGACCAGCGAGCTGGCCTGCCCTGTGACCACATTCCCGCTTCTATACCTCGGCCTCCCCTTGTCGATGCACAAGGTCCCGGCCTCCGCCCTACAGCCCCTTGTCGACCGTATGGCGAAGAAGCTCTCCACTTGGCGCGCCTCGATGCTCTCCCAAGGCGATCGTCTCGCGCTTGACCGGCACGTGCTCTCCGCCATGCCTACTCACCTGATGATGGCCATGGCCCTCTCTGCTCCTATCCTAAAGCAAGTGAACCGGATCATCCGGGGCTTCCTATGGCATGGTCGTCGTGACACCTCCGCTGGCCATTGCCTAGTCAACTGGCAGAAGGTCTGCCGGCCTCTCGCCCTTGGCGGTCTCGGAATCCCGGACCTGCACCGTTTTGGTGTCGCCCTACGCACGCGCTGGTGCTGGCTGCAGCGCACCGATGCTACGAGGCCGTGGATCCACCTCTAGATCCCCACGGACGCCAATACTGCGGCTATTTTTCACGCCTCGACCACTTGGGTGCTCGGCGACGGACGCGACTGCCGCTTTTGGGAAGATAAATTGCTGGATGGGAGATCCATACCTGAGATTGCCCCCACTATCTCCTTTCTCGTCCCGCGCCGCCGCCGCAAGGCATGCACCATTGCTGTTGGGCTTCACCAGCGGTCCTGGGTCCGCGACATTCAGGGCGCCCTTTCCCCCACGTCTATGGTGGAGTACATCGACCTATGGCGGATGCTCTCGGTCAGGTCACGCTCTCTTCGGAGCCGGATAAGTTGATTTGGCGATGGACCGCATCTGGCTCGTATTCGACAAGCTCCTGCTACCTCGCGCTCTTCGAGAGCTCGACCCACGCCCCGCACTGGGAGTTGACATGGAAGTCCCTACGGATCAAGTTTTTCGCCTGGCTGGCCCTTCAGGATCGATGCTGGACCGCAGCACGCTTAGCGAGACATGGGCTCCCTCATGACCCACTCTGTCGTCTATGTGATCAGGAGCCCGAGACCATGCACCACTTGCTCATCGGTTGCTATTTCTCCCGTCAAGTGTGGTGCGACCTGCTGTCCTGGTGCTCTTTTCCCCTTCTCCGTCGCCGACTGACGACTTCTTGGAGTGGTGGCACTTGGTGCGTACGACCACCCCTGCGCCGTCTCGCAAAGGGCTTTCCTCCATGATCCTCCTCGTTGCTTGGTCCATCTGGACTCACCGCAACGCCTGCGTTTTCGACGGGAAGCAACCTTCCATTCATCGACTTTCCAACTCCATCAAGGAAGAGGCCAAAGCTTGGGCCAAGGCGGGGGCCATCGGACTCGCCAACGTTTTGCCGTAGTTGTTCTTAGTGCCTTTTTTGGTTTTTTGGGCTGAGCAACCCAAGTTTCTGTCTGCTCGCGTTGATGTAGGCGCCATCCTTGTGCACGCCCCGCATCACCGTCCCCCCCCCCCCCTTCATCACTTGTACTCTTGTACAAAAACCAACCTTCTCCCTATCAATGAATGATACGCAAGCCGTTGCGTATTTGCGAAAAAAAGAGCAACAGTGTCAATGTTGCCGTTAAAGGAGTCCTTAAATTCCTAGTGCCTAACGTGTCTGCTAGAGTAGATCTCACTCTTGTAATTGTTCGAAATGAATACAAGCTGCTTGCTTCCATGAACTGGCCAAAATTTACGTCTATGGAGTATGGAGCACCTAAACGATCCTGGAATCACCTAGCCTAGCTGCTGGTGCTAGCTATCATCGCCCTTGAGCTTCCTGACCTTCTCGAGGAACGCTTGCCGGCCGGGGAACGGGTTCCCTCCCTCGCCGCCGCGCCCCAACCCCAGGATGTCCTTCTTTGCCGCCGCTCCAATACGGGCCTTCTTCGGCGTCCCCGGTGCGCCAGCGTTCACGCCGAGCACGTCCAGTTTGGCCATCCTCACCTGCTCCTCCCTCCTCGTCCGCATCCGGTCCCTCCTCTCGTCCCTCTTCCCCCTCGGCCCGTCCGGGTCAGCCGTCCCGGCATCAAACAGGGCGCTGCCGCCGAGGGGGGATCTGTTGCCGCTGCCGGTGCTCTGGCGCCGGTCGGCCTTCCTCGGGATGCGGCCGCCGTAGGAGGTGCCGAGGAGGCGGAAGTCGAGGCGGCCCCAGCCGTCCTCGTCGGAGAGGTCCCAGCCGAAGCGCTCGGCCATCTCCTGGAGGGGCCCGTCGCCGTCGTCGCCGGCGTCGTCGTAGACGTAGTCGAACTTGGAGTCGCCGCGGAGGAAGCGGTGCGCGTGCTCCCACTCCACGCGGTCGACGTAGACGGGGTCGTCGAGCACCTCGCGCGCCAGGCGCGCCCAGGCCGCCGTGTCCCCGTAGTCGAGCTCCGCGACCACCCACCGGAGGTAGGACGGCGGCAGCGTGCCCAGCATCTGGCCCTTGTACTTGCCGAAGTCGATGACGCGGTCCCTCGCGGGCCGCGAGGACGCGCCCGGCGCGCCGGCGCCCGCGGCGGCCCCGAGCGGCTGGAGGAGGGGGAGCCTGGCGGGTCTGGGCTGCGTGGCGGTGGAGCGGCGACGGAGAAGGGGGGAGAGAGGTGCCGCTCGGGATGGGGGTCTCGGCGGCGGCGCCGGGGAGGAAAGGCAGGCCCTTGCGGCGGCGAGCGGGAGCATGGCGTGCTGGCGGCGGCCGGAGGGCGGGGAAGTTTGTGTGTCTGGATGGAGAGGTGCCGCGTCACCGCGCCCTCGCGGGTAAAATTATCCACTCGCTCGCTGGCCGAGAACAGTATACTACTACCGGTAAAAGGTTCGTCTCACTCGAGTCAAAAAGAAAAAGAAAAAGGTTCATCTCACCCATAGTCTCACAAAGTCACAGCTCCGAAGGGCAACTCCAACGCTGCACGACGGAAACATACGTCCGTTTGGTTCGAATTTCATCCGTTTGAGGCAGAGAAACGGACACACCCGTCCACATCGGTGAGTCCGGTGCGTACCTCCAGTCGTTGACGAGATCCAGCGGCAGGCGTGCGCGGCGGTGGGCGATCTCCTCGCGTCGAGCGCGGCCGCTCACCGAGATCGGTGGGATAGGCACACGATCGGCGGAGAGATGGCAGTTATTGGGGAGGTGCACGTCGGCCCATGGCAGCGGTGTGCCCGTCTCCCAGTAACGATTGCAAATCTCCGCCTTGACGTACGGCCACAGGCGAGGTCCGGCCGCCGGCGGGGTGATGTGAAATGTGGGTGCCGGAGGTGCAGGTGGTGGAGGTGGAGGGGTGGAGCGGCGACGACGACGGCCGGAGGAAGAGCCGGCCTCGTGGTCGTTCCTGCCCTTGCGGCCGGAGATCCAGTGCCATCCCATGGTGGCCGGCGGCGAGGTGGAGCTAGGGTTTGGATAGCCGAGCGTGTCGGGCTTCGAGGAGGCACGCGTCGCCGGAGTGGGGAAGTGGAAGTGTGGCCTCCCACCGGTCCACGACTTTCACATTAAAAATGACGGCGACCGCTCGGCCGGGGTGGCTGCCAGGCGGGGCCGCGCCGTAAATGTGGGCGGTGGGTGGTAGGTGGACGGCTGCCACGCAGGCCCGAGGCGGACGAGGGGCGGGCGCGTGGGCGTCCGTTCGTCGTCCGTGTAGCCGCAAAGCCAGCGCAAGTTTGAGCCGGAAATGGGGCGGGCCAGACGCGAAACAGACAGAAAATGCGGATGCGGTCGCGCGTTGGGCCATGCGGTCGGTCCGTTTAGGCCCAAACGGACAGACGCAGACAGGGTGGGGTCGTGCGTTGGAGTTGCCCTAATGTGCTATTGGGTGTGTTGGGTGACATTTCTTTTGTGTGCCAGAAGAAATGCGTCGGGCGTGCTTTTATCTTATGGACATGTCTAGTGGTCGGCCGGCGGCCCGCTAGCACGATCGAGCGGCCGACCAGAAAAGGCAAGTTTCTGTCCCCTGGTCCCAGGAAGGAAACTTCCTCCCATCGCCGAATCCCCACGCCGGACAGACAGGAAACTGCCCCCAGCGCTGTCCACCTGATAAAGCACTACCTTCCCATGCCTCCCACGCCCCCTCGCCCACACTTCCTCCCCCGCGGGTCGCCCTCCTTCTTCCACACGAAAGAAGGACGAAAGAAAGGGGATAAGAGCTCAGGATCCAAAACTTACAGATCCGCCATGGCTAATCAAGCAAGGTGAGGTCAGTCAGAAAACAGGAAGGAGAGAGGCGTACCAGACAACACCATCAGGTAAAGTCCTTCTGCTCTCCATATCAACCCTTCTTCACTTTCCCTTCCCCTTCCCTCTGGATCTCCCAGATCAACCAATCTTCTCCATGGTTGGTTGGGAGAAGGAACCAAACAACCAAACAAAATCTAGATCAACACTTTCGTGTGCAACTAATCTTGGATCCAAGCCAACTTTCGCCTGGATGTGTGCAAAAAAACCCCAAAGGGGAGCAGTTCCAGATAGGCAAAAATTACATGATGTAGTGTCTGTGCAAAAAAACCACATTTTTGTTCGACTTAATATGGATCCAAGCCAACTTTTACCTGGGTCTGTGCAAAAAGAATACGGGGGTAGTTCCCAGTTAATGTGGTGTTTGTGCAAAAAAAAACGCATGTCCGTGCAATTGCAGATGAATCCAGGCCAATTTTTGCCTTGATGTGTGCAAGTAAACACAAATAAAAAGTGGATGTATTGTCTGTGCAAAAAAAAACCACATATTTGTGCAACTGAATATGGATCCAAGCCAACTTTTACCCGGGTATGTGCAAAAAAACACATAGGGGTAGTTCCAGCAAATACACATGATGTAGTGTCTGTGCAAAAAGAGCACATATTTTTGCAACTGAAGATGCATCCAAGGCAATTTTTACCCGGATGTGTGCAACTAAACACAATAAAAACTGGATGTATTGTATGTGCAAAAAACCCAGATATTTGTGCAACTGAAGATGTACCCAAGCCAAATTTTGCTTCAATGTGTGCAACAAAAACAAACCAGACTAATAAAGCATAACCCATAGTAACATCAAGCATACAGTCTTGTCTCACACAAATTGCAGGGTAAGGGAAATATGTTCAATATACTAAAGTAAAAACAGAAAAAGATGAAAACTATTTTCTGTCATCTAAATCTTCTTTCTTCTTCCAAATAGCATTGTTTGATAAATTGTAGCATCGAGTTATGTGCAGAAATCTACATGAGCTCCTTCACAATTAAACCTGCACAAAAACATTACAAAAACAAACAAAAATTGTGAGAAAAACACTGACCAAAACTCTTGTGCAACCTATTTAGTGCAAACTGTGCAAAAGAAGTGCCATGACTATAGTCAACACATTGTGGAAGTTAGTAAGTTAAAAATGAAAGGTAAAAAAAGGTGTGTCAACTACATTATCGAAACTAGTGTGCAACTACTTAGGATTGTGCATTGCAAAAATAGCTTGTCTCTAACACATTTTGAGAATTCACAAGAACAATGACTTGTTTGCAACTCATGCAAAAAATATAGTTGTGCACCTAAAAAAATTCTCTACATTGTGCAACTACAAAAGCAAAACACAATGCACCTTTGTGCAACTCCTACATGAAAATCTGTGATTAATTTGATGATTTCCCTTCCATCTTTTTCATGTGCAGGGTGTGTGTAGCGGCAGCAAAAAGAAGATGATTGATCTAAATGAGTTGCCTCCTGACCTCAATGAGCTCCCTCATGATATGAATTACCAGCCACCCAACATATCAGCAGGACCTAATGCTGATTATGGGGCAGAAAATGCGCATACTGTTAATTGCACGCAGCCAGGTCTTGGGCATAATTCTATTAGCCATGATGATGTGGTAGGGCAGTCATCAGCCCGTGGTGTCCCTGTAGTGGTGTCTTTGCAGTCAGAAATTCATACTCTAAATGACACGGGCACCGCGGCAGATGTTGCTGGTCCAACCAGGACTGAACTGGGAGCTGGGGCAGTTGATGGTGCTGTACAAGGAGAAGGAGATGATGAGGCAGGATCTCAGCCCATGGAACCCTATGTTGGCATGAGGTTTGATAGCCTGCAGGTTGCTAAGGATCATTACAACAGCTATGCCCTACAGATGGGTTTCTCTATCAAGATGAACACTTCTAGGCGTGCGCCTCGTACAAATGAATTGGTAAAACAGCAGTTTCATTGCAACAGGTATAAGAAGCCAAAAGTTGATGATGGAGGAGCGGAGTCTGCTCCTGTCCTGGACCCTATACCAGATCCCAAAACTGTTGTTGGTGATGACGAATCGGAAGATGAACCGCCGATCTTTAATGAAGAGGGTACTGATCCCAAAAAGAAAAGGAAGAAATGGAAAAGCGAGACAATAAGACAGACTGAATGCAAAGCAAAAATGCTGGTGAAGCTGAAAGATGGGCGATGGAAGGTGACACACTTTATTCGTGAGCATAACCATCCCTTGGTGAACAAACCTTCATTGTTGAAATACTTGAGATCTCACCAAGGCATATCTCCAGATGAAAAGGAATTTTTGCGCATCTTGTATAATTGCAACTTGAGTACAGGTGTGTTTCTCTATTATTTACAAATTTCAGTTTTCTTCTTTGTAGATTAGTGTGCAACTATGATACGTCTCCAACGTATCTATAAATTTTGATTGTTCCATGCTATTATAGTATCAATCTGGGATGTTTTATATACACTTACAAGCAATTATATATCATTTTTTGGGACTAACCTATTAACTTAGTGCCCAGTGCCAGTTGCTGTTTTTTGCCTATTTTTGGTTTTCAGAATATCAGTACCAAACGAAGTCCAAATGCCACGAAACTTTTTGGAGATTTTTTTCTGGACATAAAAGACACTAGAAGCTTCGGGAGAGGGCCAGAAGACAGAGGAGGTGGCCACGAGCCACCAGTGCGCGCCCCAGGGGGGGCGGCGCTCCCTGGTGCCTCATGGGCCCACCTCTGCTCCGTTTGACCTAATTTCACCTCTATAAATTCTCTAAAACCGGGAAACCAACAAAGGAGACCACGAAATACTTTTTCCGCCGCCGTAATTTCCTGTTCTCGAGAGATCCCATCTGGAGGCCTTTTCCGGCACTCTGCCGGAGGGGGATTCGATCACGGAGGGGCTCTACATCAACCTTGCTGCCCTCCCGATGATGCGTGAGTAGTTTACCACAGACCTTCGGGTCCATAGTTAGTAGCTAGATGGCTTCTTTTCTCTTTTTGATCTTCAATACAATGTTCTCCTCGATGTTCTTGGAGTTCTATCCGATGTAATCACTTTTTGCGGTGTGTTTGTTGGGATCCGATGAATTGTGAGTTTATGATCAGATTATCCATGAATATTATTTGAGTTTTCTCTGAACTCTTTTATGCATGATTGTTATAGCTTCGTATTTCTCTCCGATCTATTGATTTGGTTTGGCCAACTAGATTGATTTATCTTGCAATGGGAGAGGTGCTTTGTAATGGGTTCGATCTTGCGGTGCTCAATCCCAGTGACAGAAAGGGACATGACACGTATGTATCATTGCTATTAAGGGTAAAAATATGGGGTTTATTCATGCGTGAGTTTACTTTGTCTACATCATGTCATCTTGCTTAAGGCGTTACTCCGTTCTTTATGAACTTAATACTCTAGATGCATGCTAGATAGCGGTCGATGTGTGGAGTAATAGTAGTAGATGCAGAATCGTTTCGGTCTACTTGTCTCGGACGTGAAGCCTATATACATGATAATTGCCTTGGATATCGTCATGATTATTTGCTTTTCTATCAATTGCCCAACAGTAATTTGATCACCCATCGTATGCTATTTTCAAGAGAGAAGCCTCTAGTGAAAACTATGGCCCCCGGATCTACCTTAATCATATATTGAAAATCCTAAAAATACCTTGCTGCAATTTTACTTTATTTATTTTATTTTGTATTTTTGTTCGATCTATCTATCTATCACCATACAATTTAATCTTGCAATTAACCGCTAAGGGATTGACAACCCCTTGTTCGCGTTGGGTGCGAGGATTTGTTGTTTTGTGTGCAGGTGCTGCTAACGAGTTGTTGCGTGATTCTCCTACTGGATTGATAACCTTGGTTTCATAACTGAGGGAAATACTTATCTCTACTGTACTGCATCATCCCCTCCTCTTCGGGGAAATCCCAACGCAGCTCACAAGTAGCAGGAAGAATTTCTGGTGCAGTTGCCGGGGAGACATCATCAACATCTACCAAGTACCTACGCATAAAACTTTTATCTCCTTGCATTTACTGTATTTGCCTTTACCTCTCATTATCATCTCCCCCACTCCTAATTTTTTTTACAAAAATACAAACATATTTTCCGTTTGCCTTTTTGCGTATTTTCTTGTTCGCTTGCTTGAAATTGTTATCATGAGTGATTTTGGCATGGCAGAAGCTGATGATGGTAGAACTCCTAAAATTGGAAGTTCTACCAATCTTGATGCTAAAACTTTTGTGTTGGGGCATGGGAATGTTATAGGAAAAAGTGTCATCCAAGAATTCTTTAATTGCATTGGGACCTTGGCTTGTGATGAAGCTCATATACTTAAAGAAACCAAAAATTATGCCGAAGCTATTTCCGCACTTGTTCTTATACTTGAAAGAAGGTTTATTCGCACCCATCCTACTTTGCAAAGATTGTTTTATGAGTTACCAGTTATAAAAAATCCTAGAGCTAAGAAAATAGCTACCCTTGTCCCGATGAATGAATTTGATCACATAGTGCGAGAAGCTAGGGAGATCTTTGATTTTGATGGTATGAACCGTGAAAAACAAGTAATAGATGAGATCCTTTATAATAGTGATTACTTGTTGAGGTATTTGTTCCGCAATGACCACATCTTTGATGAGAATACTAAAAAAGAAGTCCCCCCTTTGAATAAAATCCAACAAGTTTTCAATAGTGTTAATAGACAATACTCTTGGATTGTAGCCGGTAATCAAGAGGGATTTGCAGATGGACAACTTGCTAATACTAAAATTTCCATGGATGATGTGTTTCATATTACCTTTGAAAAACCTCCTGATGAAAGTACATCTTTGGATAAGAAGAAGAAGGATGATAATACATGAAACTATGCATTATGCCTAGCTAGGGGCATAAAACAATAGCGCTTGTTGGGAGGCAACCCAATGAATAAAATAATTTTTACTTTTTATTTATTTTCTTGTGTGTTTACACAATTATGCTACTGTTATGATTGTGTTTTTATGTTTTAATTAGTGTTTGTGCCAAGTAAAGCCTTTGGGATGATTTGGAAGATAGTATAATTGATGCTGTTTGGAAAACAGAAAGTTTTGCATCCAGTGCTGGAATTTTAATTCTCTACTGGAGTGTCAGAAAAATCTGAAATTTTTACACAGTATTGGTATATGAATTTACCACGTTTTCCTAATTTTTCAGAATTTTGTAGTTACATAAGTATAGATTTTAAATAGATCTTTACAGACTGTTCTGTTTTAGACAGATTCTGTTTTTGTTGCATAGTTTGCTTATTTTGATGAATCTATGGATCGTATCGGGGGGTTTGAGTCATGGAGAAGTTGGAGTAAAGTAGAATTATGCCAATATTAAATATGAATCAATTTACCACAGTACTTAAAGTTAAAGATTTATTTGTTATACTAACGGATCTCACGAAGGTATTGTTGAGTTTTGTGTGATTGAAGTTTTTAAGTTTTGGGTGAGATCACGATAGATGAAGGAATAAGGAGTGGCAAGAGCCTAAGCTTGGGGATGCCCAAGGCACCCCAAGGTAATATTCAAGGAAGACTCAAGCGTCTAAGCTTGGGGATGCCCCGGAAGGCATCTCCTCTTTCTTCTACCAACTATCGGTAATTTTACTTGGAGCTATATTTTTATTCATCACATGATATGTGTTTTGCTTGGAGCGTCGTGTATTATATGACTATTTCCTTTGTTTGCTTTTTAGTTTGTCACAATCATATTTGCTGGACACACCTATTTGAGAGAGCCACACGTTTATCATGATTTGTTAGAATACTCTATGTGCTTCACTTAAATCTTTTGAGCTAGGCAGTTGCTCTAGTACTTCACTTAAATCTTTTTGAGCACGGCGGTGGCTATATTTTGAAGAAATATTTGAACTCTCATGCTTCACTTATATTGTTTTGAGAGTTGATAAGATTAAATTTTGGAGAAATATTTGCACTCTCATGCTTCACTTATATCTTTTTGAGAGTTGATAATAGTAATGGTAATTTGCACAAGATATGAATTTGGTCCCAAAGTGATGAATATTCAAGAGGGATATAATAAAAACTTTCATGAAAGATCATTGGATATGATAAGTTTGATTCTTTGCAATAGTTTTGCGATATGGAGATGTTAATATGCGAGTCATGTTAGTGAGTAATTGTGATTTAGTAAGAATATTGGTGTTAAGGTTTGTGATTCCCTATGCATGCACATAAAGTTAATAGTTATGCAGCGAAATTATATCCTACTTATGGTGCATTATTCGGTGTTAGTTATGTTCAATGCATGTTTATGACCGTTTTCGCTTTTTGGTTGGTCGCTTCTCAATCTATTTGCTAGCCTTCATTTGTACTAAGCGGGAATACTGCTTGTGCATCCAACTCCTTAAACCCAAGTTGTGCCAAATGAGTCCACCATACCTACCTATATGCGGTATTTCCATGTCGTTCCAAGTAAATTTGCATGTGTTAACTCTAAATTTTCAAAATAATTTTCCGTTTTGTGTGCCCGTACCGCTCATGAAGTGGCAGGGGGTGGCCAATATTTTCCATGCTAGGTGTGTTATTCTCACGATGAGTGTTTATTCACTTGTCATTGCACGAGAGAGTGGCATGTAATAGGGATGCCCAGTCCCGAAATGAAAAAAAATTAATATGATGGTAATAATAAATTCCTTGGAAAGTGTTGATATGGACGGCACCCGTGGATACGACTAGCCATGGATTGTGAAAGAATGGTGGAAAGGAAATAAACTTTATTTTCTGTTTGGGAACCACCTATAATGTGTCTAGCATGGAAGATATTGGGAATTCTCGGTCGTTTTCGTTGACAGGAAAAGCATGCCTCTCAAAATAATTTTATCTCTCTAATTTAAGCCTTGAGCTCTGGTACATTTGCAAATCTCTGCTTCCCTCTGTGAAGGGCCTATCTATTTACTTTTATATAATTTTTATTTTTATTTTGAGTCTCCATCTTCTCTTACAAAGCACCAACTAGAGAGTATTATTGTCATACTTGTGCATTGTGTGTAGCTAATATTGAGTGTATTTGATGAATGGATCAATAATTGATCATAATGGGCTAGGGATAACTTTCTTTAGCGTTGATATTCTGAAAGGCATGGTTGCTTGTTAGTATGCTTGAGTATTTATGTCTTCATGTCAAACTATAGACTATTGCTTTGAATCATTCAAGTCCAAATGTCCATGCTACAAAAGAATAGAGTATATGATGAATATGATAGGTAGCATTCCACATCAAAAATTCTGTTTTTATCATTTACCTACTCGAGGACGAGCAGGAATTAAGCTTGGGGATGCTTGATACGTCTCCAACATATCTATAAATTTTGATTGTTCCATGCTATTATAGTATCAATCTTGGATATTTTATATACACTTACAAGCAATTATATATCATATTTTGGGACTACCTATTAACTTAGTGCCCAGTGCCAGTTGCTGTTTTTTTTTTTGCCTATTTTTGGTTTTTCAGAATATCAGTACCAAACGAAGTCCAAATGCCACGAAACTTTTTGGAGATTTTTTTCTGGACATAAGAGACACTAGAAGCTTTGGGAGAGGGCCAGAAGACAGAGGAGGTGGCCACGAGCCACCAGGGCGCGCCCCGGGGGGGTGGCGCGCCCTGGTGCCTCGTGGGCCACCTTTGCTCCGTTTGACCTAATTCCACCTCTATAAATTGTCTAAAATCGGGAAACCAACAGAGGAGTCCACGAAATACTTTTTCCGCCGCCGCAGTTCCTGTTCTCGAGAGATCCCATCTGGAGGCCTTTTCCGGCACTCTGCCGGAGGGGGATTCGATCACGGAGGGGCTCTACATCAACCTTGCTGCCCTTTCGATGATGCGTCAGTAGTTTACCACAGACCTTTGGGTCCATAGTTAGTAGCTAGATGGCTTCTTCTCACTTTTTGATCTTCAATACAATGTTCTCCTCGATGTTCTTGGAGTTCTATCCGATGTAATCACTTTTTACGGTGTGTTTGTTGGGATCCGATGAATTGTGAGTTTATGATCAGATTATCCATGAATATTATTTGAGTTTTCTCTGAACTCTTTTATGCATGATTGTTATAGCTTCGTATTTCTCTCCGATCTATTGATTTGGTTTGGCCAACTAGATTGATTTATCTTGCAATGGGAGAGGTGCTTTGTAATGGGTTCGATCTTGTGGTGCTCAATCCCAGTGACAGAAAGGGACATGACACGTATGTATCGTTGCTATTAAGGGTAAAAAGATGGGGTTTATTCATGCGTGAGTTTACTTTGTCTACATCATGTCATCTTGCTTAAGGCGTTACTCCGTTCTTTATGAACTTAATACTCTAGATGCATGCTGGATAGCGGTCGATGTGTGGAGTAATAGTAGTAGATGCAGAATCGTTTCGGTCTACTTGTCTCGGACATGATGCCTAGATACATGATCATTACCTTGGATATCGTCATGATTATTTGCTTTTCTATCAATTGCCCAACAGTAATTTGTTCACCCACCGTATGCTATTTTCAAGAGAGAAGCCTCTAGTGAAAACTATGGCCCCCGGGTCTACCTTAATCATATATTGAAAATCCTAAAAATACCTTTCTGCAACTTTACTTTATTTATTTTATTTTGTATTTTTGTTCGATCTATCTATCTATCACCATACAATTTAATCTTGCAATTAACCGCCAAGGGATTGACAACCCCTTGTTCGCGTTGCGTGCGAGGATTTGTTGTTTTGTGTGCAGGTGCTGCTAACGAGTTGTTGCTTGATTCTCCTACTGGATTGATAACCTTGGTTTCATAACTGAGGGAAATACTTATCTCTACTGTACTGCATCATCCCCTCCTCTTCGGGGAAATCCCAACGCAGCTCACAAGTAGCAAACTACATATCGTAATTGTGCGCAACCAAAATGCCTTGAAGTGTGCAACTAAAATGCCTTTGGTGTGCAACTTCATATGTTACACAGCAGGTTGCAGCACATGTGTGTTCCTCTGTTGTTTACAAAATTCAGTTTTGCTATATGTGCATTAGTGTGCAACTACTATGGCACTTGTGTGCAACTAAAGTGCCTTCAGTGTGCAAGTAAAAAAGGTCCTGTGTGCAACTTCATATGTTTTGTTCAACTTCATATGTTGCACACCAGGTTGCTGTGCAGGTAGATTAGTGTGCAATGATGTCTACTACGCAACTTTTATTCTTGTAGACGTTGTTGGGCCTCCAAGTGCAGAGTTTTGTAGGACAGTAGCAAATTTACCTCAAGTGGATGACCTAAGGTTTATCAATCCGTGGGAGGCGTAGGATGAAGATGGTCTCTCTCAAACAACCCTGCAATCAAATACAAAAAATCTCTTGTGTCCCCAACACACCCAATACAATGGTAAATTGTATAGGTACACTAGTTCGGCGAAGAGATGGTGATACAAGTGTAGTATGGATAGTAGATATAGGTTTTTGTAATCTGAAAATATAAAAATAGCAAGGTAACAAGTGATAAAACGGAGCACAAACGGTATTGCAATGCTTAAAAACAAGGCCTAGGATTCATACTTTCACTAGTGCAATCTCTCAACAGTGCTAACATAATTGAATCATATAACAATCCCTCAACGTGCGACAAAGAATCACTCCAAAGTTCTTATCTAGCGGAGAACATAAGATGAAATTGTTTGTAGGGTACGAAACCACCTCAAAGTTATCCTTTCCGATCAATCTATTGAGCTATTCCTATAAGTGTCACGAACAGCCCTAGAGTTCGTACTAAAATAACACCATATGATACGCATCAACCAACTCTAATGTCACCTAGATACTCCAATGTCACCACAAGTATCCGTGAGTCAATTATACGATACGCATCAAATAACTTCAGATTCATAATATTCAATCCAACACAAAGAACTTCAAAGAGTGCCCCAAGATTTCTACCGGAGAAAGTAGGACGAAAACATGCATCAACCCCTATACATAGATTACCCCAATGTCACCCCGAGAATCAGCGAGTTGAGTGCCAAAATATACATCAAGTGAATCAATATAATACCCCATTGTCACCATGGGTATTCATATGCAAGACATACATCAAGTGTTCTCAAATCAATAAAAGAATTCAATCCGATAATAGTGAAACCTTGTTAGGGCATATTTTACCCCAGTGGTTTCGATGATTGATGACAATGCGTTTTGCGGACTAATCGTGTGCATTGACCTTTTCAGAGATTATATTGATAGGCACGAGACGGTTTATCTCCCCTCGATGGTAAAGAGTGAAGACGGTTATTTTCCGACGATTTCTTTTTGGTGGATTTGAGTCGTAGGAAACCCGTACTATTAAGAGGGGGTCCGCGTGTGGCGCCCCGCCTGAATACCACTGTAGCCAGACGGTCGCCGCACACGCCAGCCCAGGAAAATCACTCTGGCATGCGCTTTTACAACAAGTATCATGGACACAAGCTTTTCTATTAATGGATATATAAGTCTTACATGGGATATTACGAGGGTGATGGCAGCGGAGAAGCTCTATCTAAGGCAACAAGGTCTTGGTGCGGCTCCAATCCACAGGGATCTGACTGGGTTACTCTTCTAGCCCGCGAACTCTCCGGCTCCTCGCTAGGGGTCGTCGAATCCTTAGGTGAACCTGGCCACATTGAAGGCCGCTGAGTACTTTTGAATGTACTCGCAAGCAAACCATACCAACATATACACCAAGCAAAGCATACCATGGCATTCAAGCATGCACTTGTTATCTTAACAGTATTATCTATCATGTTATGATAGGATTATCTAGCAAGATTAAACATCTAGCAGCATTAATCATTATGTCATAGAAGGATTATCTAGCATGATAACTATTGAAGTAAATACAGTAAAGTAAAGTATATCAGGTAAATGATCCGAACTCCGAATATGCTCACGATCCAAATCTGATCCAGGCTTTGCAGTCACCCGACCGCTTATCTCATAGCCATCTTATGGCTAGCATTCAAACCTCTGACATCAACTGATGTCCATGTATCTGCACTGCAAGCCTGACAACCCTTACCATTCTCTGGTTTAGTTTTAGCAATAACATTATATAGTTTGTTCCTCCAGACTCGACACAGACCAAATAGGGGCCTATACGAACTGTCCATGACCGAGGACGCGGCTATTCGAATAGATTTACACTCTGCAGAGGTTGCGCACTTTACCCACACCATGGAGCGCCTGGCCTCGTACTTTAGTACATGTTCCCATTCGGGTGGACCAGTGCTGCTCCAACAAAACTCGGTCTATTGCCCGACACTCTTACGGTCCCACCGACAATCATACCCTCCCAGGGTCATGTCCTGGGTGGCCCCTGTGTCACCCCGTGACACCTGCCACCGTCGTGGCCAAACAAAACTGTCCCAAACGGGGACGTGCGCACATAACCAAACTGGGCTCACAGGATTATCGTCGTCTACCTGATCAGGACAGTACGCACGCATAACCCTCCCTAGTTGGTGGTACCGACAAGAGTCAAGACAATATACAAAGTTTGGGCCGTCCCATACCGGTAAATGTGGCTGCACGGGTAAGTCCGGATAGGTGGCACTATGACTCGATCCAGTCGACGGAGGAGGTTGTTGTCATTATTAAGTCACATTTCATAATATTGCAATAACTGTAACCATGCATGATGTAACACTATGAAAACATAACAACCTATCTCCATATGCATTACAACGAGTCACTAGTGCGATAACATGATGGGAAATAGCAGGTAATGTAAATAGCAAGTCCGAACTAGCAGGAGTTTAATTACTACCACTAACACAGGCATATTTATTAATTAAACACGCAAGAATAAAACAGAGCAATGCTTTAGGGCATATATCAGATGGTCGGCTTACCTGGGGGTCGAGGAATACTCCGGGAAGAAGTGCGATCACCTCGCGGGAGAATTCGCCGGAAAGGATTCCCTCTCGGAGGGGCTGAATAGAGGGCAGGGAAAAAATGGGTATTTTCAAAAAGTGTCATCATGGTGAAAGTGATGTCATCGGAACGGGCTCGACGAACTGAAGAAGTGGGCTATGGATTCACCTGAATCGGAGTTACGGTCGCAAAGTTAGGGCCGTTCATTCGTTAAGCGATAAAACAGACAAAAACTGTCCATTCTAGCCCTTAACGGGTGAACGTCCGCAACTTAGCGGTTTCGGCCGGCGGCTGAGATTAGAAGGCGCACTTCAGAAAATACGTCTTCGGGAACAGAAAGCGCACTTCTGCCTAAAGTACTGACAGAGTACGCTTTCCTGTAAGGAAAGCGTATTTCAGGAAATACGTGTCCACTTAAGCACCTGGGCCCGGCCTCTGGGTGGCTTACAGCTGGGCCCCATGTCCATCTCTCTCTCCTCCCGCTTCTCTTCTTCTTCCTCCCGAGCAGAGACAGAGGAGCGCCGTCCGGCGCTGATTCCGACGGCCGTGGTGCCCGAGAGAACCGGGCGAGGGTGGGGATGGATGTGGTGCTCCAGGCCGCACCCGGGGGTGGTCGAGATGGAGGCGGGGGCGATCTGTAGCCGCCAGATAGAGTGATGGCGGACGGCGGCAGAGGGTGGCGGCTCCGGTCGATGGGGAGGACTCCGGTGGCCGGGGAGGCTGTGCGTGGGTATGGGTGGAGTCGCCGGAGTATGGCGCGCTCGGAGGTGAGCTCGGGCGGAGTCGGGGATGGCTGTGGCACCCGAATTTGAGCGAGGCCGAGAAGTGGCTGTGGCGGCGCTCGTCGGCGATTTAGGCACCCGTGGGCTCGACTGCTCGGGGCTGGGGCTCGGGTGGAAGTAAGGGAGGGAAGAGGAGGCTGGTATGAGCTCGAGAGGAGCTCGGGGACAGGCTATTTATAGCCGCGGCGAGGGGAGGTGATAAGCTCGGCCGCCGGCATTCTTATCGACGCACTGGTGCTCGGGGACACGCGGAGGGAAATGGCGATGTCGGCAGGGCCTCTGGGGGAGTGGAGAAGCCAGGAGCAGCTTCGGGAGAGCTCGAGCTCGTCCGGATACGGCGGCGCCCGTGTATGTACAGTAGCGGTACGATGACGTTTGTCCTGGCGCGGCAAGGAAGAGAACGGAGGGGGATGTGACCGGAGAGGAGGAAGTGGACGACGGGGAGTCAGGTCGGCACTAAGGGACATGCTACGGCGGCTGGAGCTGGCCTGCCCGACGACGACAGAGCGCAGAGCGCCTGTTTGGCGTGGCCACCGCGTGGTCACCATGGGTGCCGCGTGTCCAGGGCAATAAATGGCTCTGGGATCTTGTCAAATAGATGCATCAGAGATCAATGAGATGACTTGTGAGAGTTTGGATGGAAGTGGGGGCAAGAGCTGACTGATTTGAGCTGAGATAGGTTCTGGTCAGAAATTTGGACATGATGATGGGGTCAAACAGAGGTGCCAATGAGCTGGAAAAGTTGTCACAGGGAAATGTGGTAGGAAGGACTAGGTGCTTGCCAAATTTGAGGTCATTTGGACAAGTTTTGCATATACTTCCTTTGCAATGCAAATTCTGGTCCAAAAACTTGACTTTGAAGCTGCACTCATATGGCTTGATGAAATGAGCTGAATTTTGGTGTAGGGTGATTATTTGGAGGTATAGAGGTGCTGGTAAACTTTCAGCTCAATTGGATATACCAAAGTGGTACTTCCCTCACAGAGCTTGGATCTGGACAGAAACTAGATGGAATTTTTGAGAGAAAATGGCTAGGTAAAATGATGTGAATTTTGGCATACTCACATCATATATGGAATTTGAGGTCCTGGATTAATTTGAGAATTTTTGAAGCAATATAAAATATAGTTGCTTCACAACCTCAAAATAAGTCTAGAAACAAGAATTGGATGATGCTCTCAAAATTTGATCTGTGGAACATGGGATCTTGATGGAAATGGTGAAGATATGGATAGGAGAAGCTCCACAAATTATTTGGGATTTTTCCTGGCTACCAAAATGGTAGTTCCTTTGGAAAGTGCCCAAAGTGCAATATTGGCTTTAAATAGGAAAAGGCAATTTCCCTTATTTAATTATAGCCAATATTTTTATGGGAGCTCAATATGATCACAAAGAATATCTCCACAAGTTTTCATGAACTTTGGAGATGGATAGATATTTTCCTGGATTTAATTCCTTTAACTGGCAGAAAAAGGAATTAATTTTAAATGAAAAATATTGCAAATGACTTGGAAATATTTTTGCATATCCAGGGTTTATAGATATGGGATGATCACTGGGAAAAGTTTGGGAAGCAATAGATCAAAGAAGATTGGGGTTCCTTTGTAACGGAAGGAATTAGGGTTTCCCTTCCGGCAACTCGGAAGGTCGGGTTTCGGTGGCAAAATACTGAGAAAATATCTGGGGTGGCAAGGTTGGTCTGGAGAGAATCTCTGGTTGGATAGGAAAGGCAAGACTAAATGAACATCTTCATATACCCAAGAGCGAGAGAAAATCCGACAACATCGAAAAAAGACGGGAGTCAAATCCCGCGAAGGAAAAAAAACAAGGAGCGAAAACCAGGGTGTCACACCGCGTTGGAAAGGTATGGGTGGAATCGACACGTACACAGCCCCATATGCACCCACAGCTTCCTTTCCCTTCTCGGGAGCCTTTCCTATGTTTTCTGTGGCTATTCAGTGGCATGCAAGCGGTAGTACCGCTGGTACCCATGGTAGTACCGCTTATGCAAGCGGTAGTACCGCTGGGTACTTCCGTGGCACTGCCGCTTGGGGTTTCCCCGAGCGCGCAACTCTCTGTTGCCGGTTTGCATTTCACGGTAGTAGCACGGTAGTACCGCTCTGGCGGTACTACCGCTGCCACTACCGCTTGCGGGGTTTCCTCCGTGCGCGCTTCTGTTTCAATTTTCCCTTAAGCGGTAGTAGTGCGGTACTAGGACGGTAGTACCGCTTCGCACGGTACTGCCGCCCTAGTTGCCTCTACTACTGCTGCCTCACCTGGTCTAAACTCCCTAAGCGGTAGTACCGCCAGGGACAGCGGTAGTACCGCTCCGGCGGCACTACCGTTGTGCTTCTGTATAGTTCTGACTTGTGTGGGGCAGTACCGCCTAAGCGGTAGTACCGCTCCTAGGAGCGGTAGTACCGCTTGGCTGCGGGCAGAGGGCAGAAAATGGTTGGATTTTTGTCCCTCTATATAAGGAGGGGGTCTTCTTCTTCCTAAGTGAGACCTCTTCCCCCAAGCTCCATTGTTGCTCCAAAAGCTCATTCTTGCCCGATCTCTCTCCCTAGCCAATCAAACTTGTTGATTCTTTAGGGATTGGTTGAGAAGGCCCCGATCTACACTTCCACCAAGAGAAATTTGATTCCCCCCACTAATCCCTTGCGGATCTTGTTACTCTTGGGTGTTTGAGCACCCTAGACGGTTGAGGTCACCTCGGAGCCACATTCCATTGTGGTGAAGCTCCGTGGTGGTGTTGGGAGCCTCCAATTAAGTTGTGGAGATTGCCCCAACCTTGTTTGTAAAGGTTCGGTCGCCGCCTTCAAGGGCACCACTAGTGGAATCACGGCATCTCGCATTGTGTGAGGGCGTGAGGAGAATACGGTGGCCTTAGTGGCTTATTGGGGAGAATTGTGCCTCCACACCGCTCCAACGGAGACGTACTTCCTCTCAAAGGGAAGGAACTTCGGAAACACATCCTCGTCTTCACCGGCTCCACTTGTGGTTACTTCTTACCTTTACTTTGTGCATGCTTTACTTGTATTGTATCTTGCTTGCTTGCTTGCTTGCTTGTGTTGTGACTATTAGCATCATATAGGTTGCTCACCTAGTTGCATATCTAGACAACCTATTTTGTTGCTAACCCTAATTTGTTAAGAAAAGCTAAAAATTGGTAGTTGCCTATTCACCCCCCCTCTAGTCAACCATATCGATCCTTTCAATTGGTATCAGAGCCTCGTCTCTTTATTAAGGGTTTCATCACCCGAAGAGTATGGTTGACGACGGGGATCGGGTTGAGGAAGTGCCCGAGGCCATGGAGTTGAACTCGGTCATCCGAGACGACTTAAATGAAGCTATGGCTTCACTTAAGACGTCTATGACGGCCGAGGTCAAGTCCATGCTTAAAGAACTCCTTGAGGGGTTGAAGTCTACTCCCGATCCTTTGCTTGTGGTTAATCCCACCGCATCGGTGTCGGAGGCCAATTCCGGCAAGGAAGCGGCTAAAGGCACTCAAACCTCTTCCCCTCATGGTAAGAATGGGACGGGAACCTACGCCTCGGTTCCCCCTCCCCCGGTCTATGGAGGACCGGTCCCTACACCTCATATTAACAATCTTGGTCCTCCTCCTAAGCTTGTCAAGGGTGATTTTGCTAATTGGGTTTTTCGTATCAACTCTCATTTGAATCACAGCTCAACAAATCTTTGGAGAATCATCGAGCAAGGCTTCTACCCACATGATCCGAGCAACCTTACTCCAAGAGAAGAGGCGGACAATCAATACAATCACTCCGCATTGTTCATCCTCCAATCCGTAGTGCCTCCCGAAGATCTAGCTCACTTGCGCCCCTTCTCCCGTGCAAAGGATTGTTGGGAACACATTATATCTTTGTACAAGGGGAGCTAAAGCATTCAACGGTCCAACTTTGAAGTGGTGCTTGATGAGGCCGATGAGTTTGTGATGAATGAAGATGAGGATCCTCGGGATCTCTACCGGAGATTGACAACTCTTGCATTCGCTCTTCAAGATCATGGGAGCAAGGATATGGATGATAATTGGATCAAGCGCAAGTTTCTCAAGGCCATCATGCCATTCAACAAGGCAATGTCCTCCGTGATCTGTCAAAGACCGGACTTCCACACATTGTCTTCAAGTGAAGTGTTGGATGAGTTTATTGCCATGAACATCATGAACAAGACCGCCGACAATGCTCTAGCTCGTGTCCGGTCAAAGAAAGGCTCACCCAACCTTGCTTTGATGGCCAAGGGTATTCCGGAAGAAGAAGAAGAAGAGAGTTGCCCCGAAGACACCAAATATGCTTACCACGAGCACATGGCTCTTGCGTCAAGGCAATTTTGGGGCAACAAGAGAAACACAAGGCCCAACTCCTCCAAGAACAACTCAAAGGGCAAGCAACGAGTAAGGACTTGCTACAATTGTGGTAATGTGAGTCACTTTGTGGCGGATTGTCCGTATGAGAAGAGGGAGGACAATGGTGGCAAGCTCATCCGCAAAGACAAGGCCAAGTCCTTCCCCAACAAGAACAATTTCAACAAGAAGGTGCCGCCAAAGGGCTTGGTGGCGCAAGAAGAGTACAACTCCGATGATGGTGATGATGATACAAGTGGTGAAGTGTTAGCAACGGCCACCATGGCCATTGCCACCTCTTCTCCAACCTCGGTGTCCCTCTTCGATGCCCCCAATGAGAACATCATCGCCAAGTGCCTCATGGCCAAAGGTATCAACAAGGTAACCTCCAACATCAAAACCACTACCACTACTACTCCTTCATTGTTGGATTGTGTGGATGATAGTGAGATGGTAAAGGTTGATGAGAACGAGTTTGATAAGTTCTTGAGTAAGCTCAAAGGTGAGACCAAGAAGCACTTTGTTGCTCTCTTGGAACAACTTGGTGAGGCCAATGATATCATTGAGTCTCACGAAGAGACTATCACTAACTTGCAAGGCCATAGTCGTGATTATGCCGATGAGATTGCGGATCTTTCCATTGCTCTTGAGGAAGAGCGAGGTCTTCGTTTGGCTCTTGAGGAGTCACACAACGTTGACCTTGCTCAACTAAAGAAAGATCTTGAACATGCTCAAGTTCTTACTCGTGTGCTCAAATCCGACAAGGTTGACCTTGGAGTTGGCCATGCTAGACTCAAGGATGAGTTTGAGCTACTTGACAAAGCCCACAAGGTTTTGAAGAGTGCTCATGGCTCTCTCAAAGAGTCTCATGATCAACTCCAAGTGAAGCTAACAACGGAAATAGCCACTTGTTCTCCGTTCGTTTTAATTGATAATGCCATTGCTACTAACCCTTGTTGTGAGCATGACCATCTTGTGGAGGAGAATGCCAAGTTGAAAGAGCAAATCGAGAAAGGCCTTGTGACTTGCATACAAGGCGAGAAGAACCTCAACGAACTTTTGAGCAATCAAAAGGAAGTTGTGGCAAATGAGGGACTTGGGTTTGTGCCCAAGTCAAAGAAGAAGAAGAACAACAAGACCAAGAAACCTCTCCCTCTCAAAGAGGTATTTGTCAAGAAGGGAGAGGGTGCTCATAAGGAGAAGAAGAACAAGGTGGTGGGTGGAAATGTCAAGAAGGACAAACTCACTCCATCGAACAAAGCCGGCGACTTTAACCCTTCTTATGTTATATGTCGTGCTAGTGATGGGCATGTTTATGCCAAATTTGTTGGTTCTTATTATGAGTACATTGAATGGTCTATTTGGGTTCCTAAGACCCTTGTTACTAACATCAAAGGACCCATTCAAAAATGGGTACCTAAAACCAAGCATTGATCTCTTGTAGAAGTTTGCTTCCGGTGGAGGATCATGGTTGCTTGATAGTGGAGCAACAAATCATATGACCGGGAGCAAGCATTTGGTGGTGGACGTGCAACCAAGCTCATCTTTGCCCACCCATGTTCAATTCGGTGATGCCTCAACATCTAAGGTATTGGGTCTTGGCAAGGTTGTGATTTCTCATGATTTATCAATCGAGAAAGTCATGCTTGTTGAGACCCTTGCATACAATTTACTTTCCGTTCGTCAACTTGCACTTATGGGCTTTGCCACATTCTTTGACCTTGATACCGTGGCCCTTTTGTGGAGCAAGACTCTTAAAGTAGCTTTTGTTGGGCATGTCGAGAACGGTCTCTATGTGGTTAACTTCTCGGAGCGACCCACTAAGACCGCGACTTGCCTAATGGCTAAAGTTGATGTGGGGTGGCTTTGGCATCACCGACTAGCCCATGTCAATATGAGATTTTTGCAAAGTCTCCTCAAGGGGGACCACGTTCGTGGACTAACAAATGTGAGTTTTGCCAAAGATCGTGCTTGCGGTGCTTGTATCGAAGGAAAGCTACATGAGACGGCTCACCGACCCACGACTATCATCTACTCGAAGAGGCCCTTGGAGCTCCTTCACATGGATCTCTTTGGACCTCCATCCTTTGATAGTCTTGGGGGAAGAAAGTATTGCTTGGTGATTGTGGATGACTATTCAAGATACACTTGGGTATATTTCTTCAAGAGGAAGAGCGAGACCCAACAAACCGTCATCGACTTTGCCAATGAAGCTCAACGTCAACATGAGGCAAAGATATTGATGATTAGAAGTGACAACGGTACCGAGTTCAAGAACTACACCTTGGATGAGTTTCTTAGTGATGAGGGGATCAAGCATCAATACGCCGCACCATATACCCCTCAACAAAATGGTGTAGCGGAGAGGAAGAACCGAACGTTGATGGATGCGGCAAGGACCATGATGGTGGAATTCAAGTCTTCGTACAACTTTTGGGCCGAAGCCATCAACACCGCATGTCATGCATCCAATCGGCTCTACCTCCGCAAAGGCTTGAACAAGACTCCATATGAGATACTTACCGGCAACAAGCCCAACCTCAAGTACTTTCGGGTGTTTGGATGTAAGTGTTTCATTCTCAAGAAAGGTACTCGTTTGTCTAAATTCGAATCTAGAGCTCAAGAGGGCATATTTGTTGGTTATGCTACAAACTCTCATGCTTACCGTGTCCTCAACAAGTCCAACGGACTTATTGAGGAGACGTGTAACGTAGAGTTTGATGAAAATAATGGCTCCCAAGTGGAGCAAAGTGGTCTTTGTGATGTAGGTGATGAAATTCCTTCCCAAGCCATAAGAATAATGGGTATTGGTCAAATACTCCCCATTGAGGAACCCCTTGTGGCCGAAGGAGAAGGACAATGCTCTACGCAAGTGGAGTCATCACCAACCATTGACCCACACGCTTCCGAAGAACAAACCGAAGGCCCTCAACCAAGTGATCAAGATCAAGGGCAAGATCAACCTCAAGATGATGGTGATGCACCAAATGATGCCCAAGATCAAGATCACGACACCGAGCAAGCTCAAGATCAAGGGCAAGCTCATGATCAAGAGCAAGCTCAAGATGACGCTCAAGATGTTCAAGATGATCCTCCTCAAGTGACTTCGGAGGAGCTATTGGAGCGTCGTGCCGCCAAGATTGCTTCTAAACTCAAGCATCAACAACATGTCTTGGAGAATGTTTATGGAAGCTTGAAAAGAGGGGTAACTACTCATAGACAATTAACAAACTTTTGTGAGCATCACGCGTTTGTTTCTTGTGTTGAACCCCAAAAGGTACATGAAGCGCTCGAGGACACGGATTGGCTTGAAGCCATGCATGATGAACTCAACAACTTCGAGCGCAACAAAGTGTGGACATTGGTGCCAAGGCCAATGGAGAATCATAATGTCGTTGGAACCAAATGGATCTTCAAGAACAAGCAAGATACGAACGGTGTTGTCACTCGAAACAAGGCAAGATTGGTGGCACAAGGCTACTCCCAAGTCGAGGGTATCGACTACGGTGAAACCTTTGCTCCCGTTGCTCGTCTTGAATCTATTCGTATGTTGCTTGCATATGCTTCTCATCATGATTTTAAGTTGCAACAAATGGATGTGAAGAGTGCATTTCTTAATGGTCCTCTTAATGAGTTGGTATATGTCAAACAACCCCCGGGGTTCGAGGATCCCAAGTTCCCCAATCATGTATACAAGCTCGATAAGGCACTCTATGGCCTTAAACAAGCCCCACGTGCGTGGTATGAGTACCTTACCGAGTTGTTGCAAGACCGTGGGTTTGAAATTGGGAAAATCGATCCCACTCTTTTTACTAAGAGGGTTAAAGGGGATTTGTTCATATGCCAACTATATCTTGATGATATTATCTTTGGTTCTCCTAACAAAGCTTTCAATGATGAGTTTGCCGCACTCATGACCGAGAAGTTTGAGATGTCTATGATGGGAGAGTTGAAGTTCTTTCTTGGGTTCGAAGTCAAGCAAAGAAGAGAAGGAACCTTCATCAACCAAGCCAAATATACCCAAGACATGCTCAAGAGATTCAAGCTTGTAGATGTCAAGCCGGCCAAGTCTCCAATGCCTACCAAGTGCCAACTTGACATCGATCCCAATGGTAAAGCGGTGGATCAAAAGGTATACCGTTCCATGATTGGATCCTTGCTCTACCTTTGTGCATCTAGGCCAGATATCATATTGAGTGTGGGAATGTGTGCATGGTTTCAAGCCGCGCCTAAGGAAATTCACTTGGTGGCGGTCAAGCGAATCTTTCGATATTTGGCTCATACCCCAAACTTTGGCTTATGGTACCCCAAAGGAGCAAGCTTTGATCTCATGGGATATTCGGACTCGGATTGGGCGGGAGACCGTGTGGATAGGAAGTCAACTTCCGGAGGGTGCCAATTCCTTGGTCGCTCTTTGGTGAGTTGGTCTTCGAAGAAGCAAAATTGTGTGTCTCTCTCCACCACCGAGGCCGAGTATGTAGCCGCCGCAAGTTGTTGTGCTCAATTGCTATGGATGAGGCAAACTTTAAAGGATTACGGTGTCACTTGTGACAAAGTGCCCCTTTTCTGTGACAATGAAAGTGCAATCAAGATCTCCTACAACCCGGTGCAACATAGCAAGATGAAGCACATTGAGATTCGTCATCATTTCATCCGGGATCATGTCAAGCATGGAGAGATTGATATTATTCATGTTGGAACTCAAGAGCAACTAGCGGATATTTTCACGAAGTCATTGGATGAAGCAAGATTTCGCGAGTTAAGGCATGAGCTAAATATCATTGATTCGAGCAACGTGTCTTGAATCTCGTCACATCCCACCACATTCATCATGATTATCTTGTTCTAGATGTAGGCATGGACATAGGGGGAGTGTTGTTCTCTCAATGAACTCTCCCTCCCCCCATTATGCATAAATTGATCAAGTCTTTCACTTTAGCCATTTTTGATGGTTCTTGTGCTTCAAAGATGAGTTTTGGTCATGGGCCCAAGGTTAAAATCTTCGCGGTGCCATACCAATTGACTCAAACATAGGTGACTTCGGTCACCGCCCTCTCTTTGAGAGGTTTTGTTCGTTGGGTTTGAGTTGTGTTTTCTCGTTCTAGGCTTTCTTGTGTTGGATCTCTCCATGTGTGCTCTTGTTTTTGGTTGCCTTTGACCATGGAAGATCCCTTCCCATTTGCGGTGTTTTTGAGTCTCCAACCTAAGCCTTTCCTCTCTCAAACCCCTAGTTTTTGCATAAGCCATCTTTTTATCTTTGGGCTGTTCTGTCTTCCTGTCTGCGGTACTACCGTTGTGCGGGAGCGGTACTACTGCTCCAAGCCAGCGGTACTACCGTTCGGGCGGTACTACTGGGCCTCCTGCCCGGCAGTAGTACCGGGGCGGTACTACCGCTACTCCTAGCGGTACTACCGCTTAGAGGGACGCTGTGGGGTTAAGTGTCGGGCAGGGGGAGTTCTAACTCCCCCATACCCTTTCACTCTTCCTCCCCATGCCTCTCTCTCTCTCACAGGCGACGAAGAACTGCCCCGGCCGCCGCTCCGGCTGGCCGATTCTGTGCCGTCTTCCACGTTTCCGTCCGGTGGAATCCATCCCCACCATCTCCTCTCGCCATGGACCCCGGTATTGCCCCCTTTCGTGGTTCCTACGGTTCTCTCCTTTGAATCTAGGTTTTTAGGGCCATGCATGTTGGTCTCTCGATTTTTGACTAAATCAGGGCTTGAGTAGGACGTTGGATGACTGCTAGATAGGAGGATTGAAATCTTAGTGGTATATTTTTGAATTTGTGATCTCCGGTACTACCGAATCTGGGGAGGTCGTGCGTCAGTTCCCAGAGCGGTACTACCGCTCTAGTGCAGCGGTACTACCGCTCTGGCGGTACTACCGCTCCAGGTCCGCGGTACTACCGCTCGAGGTCCCAACTTCCAGAATTATCCACTAACATTTCATTTCTCAGTTTGTTTCTTCTTGGCCTATGCATAGGTTTTATTCATGCTTTTCCTCGCTGTGTTGTGTCTGGATCAGGTGGTAGTAGCTCCAAGGCTCGTTGCAAGAATGCGAATCCTCCATCCAAGCGTGGGCGCACCCATTATGCCAGGCCTGTCTATTCTGAGGAAGAGGAAGAAGAAGAGGCTGCCCCGACACCACCACCAGCTCGTCGTCAGTCAGCCAGGAGCAAGGGCAAGTCTAGCGCCAAGTCTGTTGCTCGCAAAAAGAAATCTCCTGTCAAGACTGCGGCTGAAATGAAGCAAAATGAGTATTGGCAGTACCGCGAGAGGAACCCCTACTGTCGTCCTCAAGATGCATCTCTTGTGAGCCATCCCTTCTGGACCAAGGATCAATCTTTGGTGTATTTTGACAGGATCAAGGCCAAGAAAAATCTGTTTGTCAGGACCAAGTCCATCAACATTGAGCATATGGAGAAGGACCGTGCATACTTTGGAGAAGCTCTTGACCTTTGTGTGCAGTTCAACATTGTGCCCATCATGACCTTCAACTATGACTTTGATGTAGAGTTGGTTGCACAATTCTTTGCAACCGTGTGGTTTGGGACAAGTGAGGACAGGACTATGATTTGGATGACTCACGGTAGACAGCTTCGTGCCACTTGGGGTGAGTTCATGGGTCTTCTGGGCTATCCCGATGAGGGGCTGAAGAAGCCCCTTGGTCTATGCCCTCACCATGAGGGTGGACCTTCTCACAAGGACAATCTGCTTCCCCACATGACCATCACTCCGACTGATAAGGGATCCAAGAAGGAGCTGAAACCTTTCTTTGATATTATGCATCGCATTTTCCGGCACACTCTCTTTCCTCGAGTTGGCAACTTGGACATGGTGCACGGACACCTGGTGGATATGCTGTTGTTGTGCCACTCTGAGAAGGGCACGGGAGCTGTTTTGGACGTCTCTCATGTCATGTGGAAGGAGCTTGTGAATGCAACATATGGTGATCACGTGCCGATCTATGCTCCTTTCATCTTCAGACTCATTGTGAACACTTGGACTGCCATGTTCCCTGGGGAGCAGCTTGAGACCGGGCCTCTGACTTCTCATGAGACGATCAACTTGCGCCAGAAGGAGCTCTGGGCTCCCATCCGTCGTGCTGCGGGCGTGCCACTTGCTTCTGAGGAGGATGTGGAGGATTCTGACTATGTGCCCGACCCCGAGCACTCGTCTGGTTCGTCTGGTTGGGCTGCCAAGCTCAAGAACAAGGTGAAGAAGCTGTTTTGTCTTCAGACGGATGTTCAGCACAAGATGTACTTGGCACATGTGGATGCCAAGAAGGCACGTCAGCAGAGGAAGGCCATCATGAGGAAACTTGATATTGCTGTTGAGAGCGGTTCTGAGACAGTTATCACTCCTGAAGACAATTGGATTTCATCTCACTCCCGCTGGACTGACTCAGATGATTCCATCACCGGCGCATCGGCACCCGCTCCAGAGCAGGAGCACAAGGAGGAGGAGTCTGAGGATCCCGAAGATTCGGAGGAGACATCTGACAAGGAGTCCGATGCTGAGGACTCCGACGAGTCCATGGGAGGAGACTAGTGCTACCACCGGCTGGCGCGTAGTGTCACTCTTTGCCCTTTTGGTGTCTCGATGCCAAAGGGGGAGAGAGTTTAGGACCGGGGTTTGCATTTGTTTTCTGCAGGGTGTTGCTGAGTCACAAGCTTGCCTTTTTTTGTTTGCTTCGTTTTCATGCTTGTGAACTCCTTTATCTTCGTGTGCTTTGGTTTGATGTGAGACTCTATCATATGGTGTAAGACATATGCTACCCTAGTTATCTTAATTATGTCTCGTTGTGTGTGAGTTAATGCTTATTGCTCATATTGCAATCATGCTTAGCATTGTATATTATGTTGTTGCAAGTTTTGCCCTATCTATAAAATATAGGGGGAGTGTTGATCCTAGTGTGTGCACTTTGCATTCCAAAGGCATACTCAAGTAGTGCACACATCTAGGGGGAGCATGTCTATATTTTGTAGATAGTTGGTTTGCATTCTTATCTCTTATTTCCTTTGTGCAAATCCCGTGTTGTCACCAATCCAACGAAAAGGGGGAGATTGTTAGGGCATATTTTACCCCAGTGGTTTCGATGATTGATGACAATGCGTTTTGCGGACTAATCGTGTGCATTGACCTTTTCAGAGATTATAATGATAGGCACGAGATGGTTTATCTCCCCTCGATGGTAAAGAGTGAAGACGGTTATTTTCTGACGATTTCTTTTTGGTGGATTTGAGTCGTAGGAAACCCGTACTATTAAGAGGGGGTCCGCGTTGGAAAGGTATGGGTGGAATCGACACGTACACAGCCCCATATGCACCCACAGCTTCCTTTCCCTTCTCGGGAGCCTTTCCTATGTTTTCTGTGGCTATTCAGTGGCATGCAAGCGGTAGTACCGCTGGTACCCACGGTAGTACCGCTTATGCAAGCGGTAGTACCGCTGGGTACTTCCGTGGCACTGCCGCTTGGGGTTTCCCCGAATGTGCAACTCTCTGTTGCCGGTTTGCATTTCACGGTAGTAGCACGGTAGTAACGCTCTGGCGGTACTACCGCCCGTACTACCGCTACCACTACCGCTTGCGGGGTTTCCTCCGTGCGCGCTTCTGTTTCCATTTTCCCTTAAGCGGTAGTAGTGCGGTACTAGGACGGTAGTACCGCTTCGCACGGTACTGCCGCCCTAGTTGCCTCTACTACTGCTGCCTCACCTGGTCTAAACTCCCTAAGCGGTAGTACCGCCAGGGGCAGCGGTAGTACCGCTCCGGCGGCACTACCGTTGTGCTTTTGTATAGTTCTGACTTGTGTGGGGCAGTACCGCCTAAGCGGTAGTACCGCTCCTAGGAGCGGTAGTACCGCTTGGCTGCGGGCAGAGGGCAGAAAACGGTTGGATTTTTGTCCCTCTATATAAGGAGGGGGTCTTCTTCTTCCTAAGTGAGACCTCTTCCCCCAAGCTCCATTGTTGCTCCAAAAGCTCATTCTTGCCCGATCTCTCTCCCTAGCCAATCAAACTTGTTGATTCTTTAGGGATTGGTTGAGAAGGCCCCGATCTACACTTCCACCAAGAGAAATTTGGTTCCCCCCACTAATCCCTTGCGGATCTTGTTACTCTTGGGTGTTTGAGCACCCTAGACGGTTGAGGTCACCTTGGAGCCACATTCCATTGTGGTGAATCTCCGTGGTGGTGTTGGGAGCCTCCAATTAAGTTGTGGAGATTGCCCCAACCTTGTTTGTAAAGGTTCGGTCGCCGCCTTCAAGGGCACCACTAGTGGAATCACGGCATCTCGCATTGTGTGAGGGCGTGAGGAGAATACGGTGGCCTTAGTGGCTTCTTGGGGAGCATTGTGCCTCCACGCCGCTCCAACGGAGACGTACTTCCTCTCAAAGGGAAGGAACTTCGGAAACACATCCTCGTCTTTACCGGCTCCACTTGTGGTTACTTCTTACCTTTACTTTGTGCATGCTTTACTTGTATTGTATCTTGCTTGCTTGCTTGCTTGTGTTGTGACTGTTAGCATCATGTAGGTTGCTCACCTAGTTGCATATCTAGACAACCTATTTTGTTGCTAACCCTAATTTGTTAAGAAAAGCTAAAAATTGGTAGTTGCCTATTCACCCCCCTCTAGTCAACCATATCGATCCTTTCAAACCTCAAAGGTAAAAACTCAATTCATCGCAACAAGATAGAGAGGAGAAAACACCATATGATCCAACTATATTAACAAAGCTCGCGGTACATCAATATCGTGCCAAATCAAGAACACGAGAGAGAGATCAAACACATAGCTACTTGTACATACCCCTAGCCTCGAGGGTGAACTACTCCCTCCTTGTCATGGTGGCCGCCGGGATGATGAAGATGGCCTCCGGTGATGATTTCCCCCTCCGGCAGGGTGCCGGAAAAGGGCTGTAGATGAGATTGTGGAGGTACAGAGGCTTGCGGCGGTGGAGTCAAAATTCTAGGGTTATTTCTGGGGGTTTCTCTATTTATAAGAATTTTTGGCGTTGGAATCACGCGATGATGGGCTAAGATGGGCCCACGAGGTACCACGGCGCCATACCCCCCCTGGCGCACGGTGGTGGCTAGTGAGCACCTCGTAAGGCTTCTGGTCCTTCCACGAAGCTTCGGGGGTCTCTTTTGGTCCAAAAAAATCGTCAAAAAGTTTCATCCAATTCTGAGAACTTTTATTTCTGCACAAAAAACAACACCACGGTAGTTCTGCTGAAAACAGCGTCAGTCCGGGTTAGTTCTACTCAAATCATACCAAAACCATATAAAATTGTTGTAAACATGGCATGAATACTTCATAAATTATAGATACGTTGGAGACGTATCATGCAACTACTAGGGTACTTGTGTGCAACTAAAATGCCTTCAATGTGCAACTAAAAAATGTCCTGTGTGCAACTTCACATGTTTTTAGGATGCAGCTAGCTGTCCATTTGTGCCAACACATGTCCCTTTACTGTGCAACTAGTGTGTGCATCCATGCAACTAAAAAATAAATGAAAATCCCTTATTGTTGTCTTTTGTATTGTGTAGGACGTATGATGCATATAATGGCAGAATTCTATGGTTCTAAGTTGATGGTGCCGTTCAGACCAAAAGCAATAACAAATCTTTGTACAAGTTTCCATAGAGATGACACAAAGGAGGGTGACATGATTGAGACAATTGCGCACTTCAAGGACATACAAAAAATAGATCCAGACTTTTTCTATAAGGTAAAATATGATGAAGAGGACAGAGTTGTCAACATTTTCTGGGTGGATGGCTTAGCTCGAAAAGCTTATGCGGAGGCATACCATGATTGTATATCATTTGACACAACCTACATGACCAACATGTATAATATGCCCTTCGCGCCTTTCATTGGAATCAACCATCATGGCCAATCTTTCATGTTGGGCTATGCATTTGTGAGGCAAGAGTTGGCATCGAGCTTTGATTGGGTGTTTCAAACATTCCTAGAGGCTATGGATGGCAAGCCTCCGGATAACTTCATAACTGATCAGGATGTTGCGATGAAGCAGTCGATAGAGAGCATTTTTCCAACCACTGTGCATCGTTTTTGTCGATGGCACATCATGAAGAAGGCTCAAGAAAAGGTTGGTTGGCTGTTGTGCCGGAATTCAGGGTTGTCTGATGATTTCAACTACTGTGTTGATTTCAGCTTCACACCAGAAGAGTTTGAGCAGAATTGGGCTGGGTTGATGATGAAGTATGAGGCAATTACACACACACACACACACACACTTCGAGAAGTTGTATGAATACATGTCAACTTGGGTGCCGTGCTACTTCAAACACAGGTTCTTCCCCTTCCTACAGTCTACACAGCATAGTGAGGGGTTCAACGCTGTCCTGAAAAGATATGTGAACCCACACAACTCAATCCTGAACTTTGTTAAGCAATATGAGAAAATCCAGACTCACATCCTTGCCAAGGAAGGCTACAATGATTACAGGATAGAACACCTTCAGATTGAGCTATGGTCGCGATTTCCAATAGAGAGGCAAGCTTACGAAACCAACACTAGAGACCTTTATCGCAAGTTCCGAGAAGAGTTTGAGCTGATTGGACGTTATAATGCATTCCAAGTTGGTGCTGAGATTTTTGAGCTGAGACCAAACCAGGAACTAGTTGCCAAGTATGGTTCTAGAAACTACTTGGTGCAGGCAAAGGTGCAGGAGGGTTCCTATTTGTGTGAGTGCTGCAAAATGGATAAAGATGGCATGCTCTGTTGCCACATCCTCAAGGTGTTCAACCATCTTGGAGTTGACATTATACCGGATAGGTACATGCTCCGACAATGGACACCTACTGCTGTCCCTAGTGCACCGGGTGCCGGGTATCAGCCACCAGATGAAATGCCTCCTCAATCAAAGAAGCAGATAAGGGAGAGAAACATGACAGTGGATTTTCAAAAACTAGCCAAGTTTGCAAGTGGCTCTCATGCAGCACAGGCCATTGTCTACAAGCATATGCGTGGAGCACGTACAGAAATCAGTCACCTCAACAAGTCCAAGAAAAAGAAAAAACTGGCTACTGCTGCGAGGCCATCAGATGATGGCACCCCTCGAGGACCTCCTCCGCCACCTGGCCCTACAGGTCATGCCCCCCCACCTCCTCCTCCCAGTGGCCCTACAAGTAGTGCTCAAGCGCCTCATCCCACAGGTAATTATCTGCCCCAACTCCCCCACCCCGCCCTACAGGCCATGCTTCCTACAAATTATTTTTCAAAATATTTTCAGTTGCACAGATGATTCAGTTAGTTGTGTGTGCACTAAAGCTCACAAACACCAAAAAAACAACCTTTTTGGACTCTATGTTTGTTGCAGAAAAAACAGGAAGCACTAACTTCTTTATTCTCCTTTGCCTATAGGTCATTATCAGCCAACTGCCATGATAGGCCGTGCTCCTACAGGTTTTTTTAATCTATAGCTTGCACAAAGCACCCAGTTAATTGCACAACATGTGCTGTCAGGTTGCACAAAACACCACCCCTAGTTGCAGAAACTAACTTTTCTATTACTATTTCCCCTATAGGTCATCATACACAAACTGGCACTGCAGGAGCACAACATCCAGCACCTGATACAGCTCCTGCACACACTGGTCCTGCTCCCCAAATGGAGCCTACATCCCCTGCACAAGGCACTGATGATATAGTGCCCAGGGATCCCCCAAGGTCGACTACAAAAGGAAGGGCGAAAAGTAGGCGGTACAAATCGGCGCTCAAGCTACACCCCAAGAAGAAAAACAAATGCAGCCACTGCCAATCTACAGAGCACACTGCTGGTGGATGCAAACTGAGGCTGCTGTGATTATCTTGCATCATTTTATGGGAAAAAAAGGAAAAAAATAATGACGATTTTTGAACAATGTTGGCTCCAAGTGGACATATTCAACATCTATGCTTGGCCATCAATAAGTTGTTTTCCTTGATTTGGATAATGGTGTGTGTAAATGGCTACTATTTATGCCTTTGTTGGCAAAGAGTTTAAATTGCAGTCATTGAACAAATGTGTGCCTAGTGCTTCCATGTGTGCCAACAAATCCTGTCTGAATGTGCAACTGAGATTATTATTAGTGTGCAACTTTATGTTCAAACTTGTGCAACCAAAAAAAGCATGAAACAATACTTTCATCCTACTTTCATACAATTCCTACTAAAGTCAGGGGAGGATGCAGGGGGAGAAGCTACTAACCTAGTCCTTCTCGTATCTCAGCAACTTCCGCCACGGGGCGGAGTTGTGCACACTTGTGACCCAATTAAACGCCAATGTCTTCCTGATGTTGAGTACTTCTTTTGGGTTATAGTTGGGCATTAGGCTTCCATTCCAATCTATAGCATTCAGCACTGCGAATAGACCGCACTCATTGTTGTAGAAAAAAATGTCATAGAAAATAAGAAACCACAAACTAATGATGTTCCATTGTGCAACTAATGATGTTTCACTGTGCAACTATTGGGGTTCCACTGTGCAACTGACTATATTACCCCGTGCAATAGTAGAAAATGAGAAAAAAATTGTGCAACTGATTGTGTGTCTGCAAAAAACAATTATTGAGAGAATGTATATCTAGAAAAATAAAAAACTGCAGATTGTTGGAAAAAAAATGAGAAGAATGGCATGCTTCTTGTCTTACTTCCCAAGCTGCTTCGGTACATCGATGTCAATAACTTGGAAGTGCTCGATACTGGACTTGGGGTAATGCTTCCTCCATAGGTTCCGTACCGCCCCCGCGATGGTGGAGGCAGTGTTCATCAACTCAACGTCATCTAGCTTCCTGTTTGAATCAAGAACTTCGAATCGTTGATCCCTCAAGTTGACATTGAACACCCAATAGTGCCTGCCTCCTTCAGGGTGGTTTGGATCAGCGCACTCGAGCACTGGGAGCATGATCTGTACACATGAAGAAGGTACATTTAGATACAAAAACATTTTAGGTAACCAACAAAATGGTGGAGTTAAACAAGTTGCCAGAATAGTTGATGTTTGTATTTATGCCAAGTACTATCTGTATTATGTGCAACTAAACATGCTGTGAGTGCCAACTTAGAGAGGGATCATGTGCAAACAACACTGACCATGTCTTGTTTGTCAAGTCGGTTCTTGTACTCAAATCTTGTGTTAATGTTGGACACATTGTAGATTCCTTGTTGTAATTTCCCGTGCAAAATAAGATAAATATGTGGCAACTCCTTTTTAGATAAAAAGAAACTATAAAGTGGCTAATAAAAAGTTGAAGCTAATGACACATCGATGAAACTGGTACAAAGAAAAAAGAGAGGATAGTTTAAAAAGATCTTACAGACAGCCTCAGTGGCATAATGACCTTCTTTGACCCTGGTGGTAAGTTTTTCATAATGTGTATGGTTGCAATTTCAACAACCATGCTTGACAGCATTGAAGAGGCTTCATGGAATCAACTAACTCCTTGAGAGATATGTAGAAACCATCATAGTTGACTATCTAAGGGCTGTAAATTCAAAAAAAAATTAAAAAAAATCTAGAGGGTCAGTGCAGAAATGTTGTGTATTAAAACAAAAAAGAAATGAGTGTGCAACTACAAGTGCTGTTCTGTGCAACATGCTCAGCTCTAGTGTGCAACTAACTGAATGATATTGTGTAACTGGAAAAATGGATACAAAAAAGTGTGGGTTGATTTACCTGGTGGCATCAACATTTGCTCCTGGATGGTGTCGAACCCAATACAATAGGGCGGCATATAGCTTGTTGATTGCTTCAGTGCTGTTGAACGTCTTCGTTCTGTTGTAATCGATGAATGGGGACCTTTGACATGGTCCGGGCATTACTACCCTCCTCTATCTTCGTGCGACAGGTGGTCTTGAAGAACTGGGTCCTGAACTGCTCGTGCCACCTGCTGCGTCTCCGCAAATTGGGGTGTGGAAACTATCTGGTGATGCAGCATCTGGGAGGTGAGCTAAACCCTTACCGGCATCAGCCCTGTCTAAAGCAGCACATGCTTCCCTCACTGTTTCTGAATCCTAGTCATCTTCATCTATCACAACCAAAGTGGCTTCTTCTGTTTGTGTCAGCTGGGCTGCTGGAGCAGGTGCTCCATCAAAATCTACACCCAAGTCAAAACTTGGTGCATCGCAATACCCATCGCCATGACAGGTGTATGAGCTTGATCTACGTATGGGTTGATGGCCCAAGGCCCCTGCTTGCGGCACATTTACTACTGCATCATTGGCTGACTTGGTCCGCAAGAGCGTTGTAGGTGGCAGTCTAGGTGGTACGCACTTGCTTACAATATTGAACACCTCCTCTTGTGATAATGTGCACTGAATATCAGCTCTTGGTGCTGGTTTGTTGGACTACTGTGTGGCTACCAGTGAAGGTAAATCACCCTTGGACAGTGTGTTAGCTCTTGGAGATGGCAGTTGGGTAGGTTGATCACCCCCTATGATATTTGGCATTGAACCAGTGTTAGTTGGCACCTTGTGCTGTGCAGTTGCAAGGGTAACTTCCTGAACAAAAGTTGGTGTTTTGGCTGTGACCCCACTACTAATTGACACTCTAGTTGGCACAGTAGTAGCTTGAGTTGGCATCTTTCCACCCTCAGTTGGCAACTTACTGTCTGAACTTGGCACTCTTGCATCGATTGCTGCGACATGTTGCTGTTTTGGCACCTGTTTGACCCCCACACTTCATGTGGCCTCTTCCCCCCTTTGTGCCCTTGGCAAACTTTACAACCTTTTTCTGCCTAGCTTGTTGAGGTGGGAACATTGACAGAGCGGTCTTCCCCTTGAATTATTGAACTCCTGGAATAGTTGTAGGCTCAACATGTACAGCAGTACTTTTTGGCTCTCTGTTCAAAGCAGTACTTTTTGGCTCTCTGTTGACAGCAGTGCATTCAGCTTGGTTCTCCATATTTATTTCAGCATTTTCCCTCAACACCTATTGCTTGGTTTCAGATAACTTCAAGTTCTTCTTCATCAATAGTGTTTTGCGCTTCTGGACCATAGGAGGATGTGGCGGGGATTTTGCCTTGCTCTTGCTCTGTGCTTCATCCTTTTTCTTTGACTTTGGCACATCAACATCTTTCCAGCAGTTCCTCTCCAGCATTGGTTCTGTGGTGTTACTGTTCAGTGAGTTGTTGCTGCTGCCAGGATTGTCAGTGGTGTTAGCCCCCTAGTTGTGTTGCCGCCTGTACCCCCAGAACCAGGGCCCTTGTCATCATCGTCATCGCTGCTGTCGCTGTCTCCATTGGATCCACCCCCTCCCCCTTGATCATCAAGATCAACATCCTCCTCTTCTTCATCCTCATCTTCTTCCTCCTTATTGCCACCAACTTTCGCATTCTTGTGCTCCTCTTCATCCTTGTCTTCATCATCATCGTCCCCCTCCTCTTCTTTGTCCTTTTCTCTCTCCTCTTCTTCTTCCTCCTCCTCTTCTTCATCATCTTCTTCTTTGTCTTCCTCCTCTTCTTCATCCTCATCTTCATCAGCTAACATTGTTTCCATTTCATCATCCTCTTCTTACTCCTCTTCAATGAACTCTTCTTCTTCTTCTCTAGCTGCAACCCCTCTCTTTCTGTGTCCAACACGGCGTGACCTGCTGGTTTCCATTGATGGCTGCTAGACAAGGGGTTCAATATCTGGCTCCTCCTCATCAATCTTGGCAAATGCTTCAATAAAGTTGCCCATCTGTTCAGTTACTGATTTGCACAGATCATGAACCACTTTTGCAATCTTTGCCTTTTTCTGCATGATTCAAAACAAAAACACATGGGGAAAACACAAAAAGAAATCAGTACTGTTCAATTAAACATCTAAAAATGATGCAACTGGATGCACTCCTTTATGCCACTAAAAAAAGGTTAGCTCTGTAACCTACTAGGGGATTGTAGGTTTGTGGTAACTTTGACACCACAAATGCTTCAGCTTGCAATAGACCACCAAGCAGTGGTGTCTGGTCTGTGCCTCTATACTCCTCTTTTAGCTGTTACAAAAAAAGAAAAGAAAAGGTGATCAAACTGCCTGTAGGAAGAAAAGAATATGGTCATCACCTGTGCAACTGCAAAAATCATTGTTGTGCCAACTGATATGGACATATGTGCTACTGCCAGAGCAAAAACTGTGCAACTACAAATCATTGTTGTGCCAACTGATATGAATATATGTGCAACTACCAGCGCAAAAACTATGCAACTACAAAATCATTGTTGTGCCAACTAAATGTGAACAAATATGTGCAACTGCTACTGCAGAAACTGTTCAACTTTCATCATTGTTGTGTCGACTGATATGAAACATATATGCAACTGCAGAGCAAAAACTGTGCAACTACAGAACATTGTTATGCCAACTGATATGAACATATGTGCAACTACCAAAAAGCAAAAACTGTGCAACCTGAAAAAACATAACTGCTATGAAAAATGCAAGTGAACTCACTTGTAACTTGCCGAACACACCAGGCGAGACCAAGTCCTTCTTAATGACCTTGGCAATTAAATTGCTATCCCATGCATTCGCTCGTATGGGGCAATTGCTTACTGGGATATCATGAACAACAGCATCAAGGTATAGGACCTGCCGCAGACCGAAAATGACAAACTTGAGTTACTGGAAGAAAATTTCAAAACTATAGTTGCAAAAACGAAAAGAAAAAGAAATGGAACTATTGATTTGACTCACCACCAAGTGATATAAGCAGCAGCAAACAGTTTGTTTGTCCTGGCCCATGTTGCGGAAAGCTTCATTGATGTGTTCTGCTACAAAGAGGCAAATGTTTGTGTTCTTTAGCATTTCATGATCTAACACAAGTCCGTAGCACTTTGTGCTCAGCTTTAGGGCCGTTGTTGGGGCTAGAAAGGTACTAAATGCAACAGCAAGCCATGCAATGAAAAATGTGTCGTCCACTTTTCCCTTCATATCCTCAATGCTCTTGCACCATGCTTTGACCTTCGGGTGGGTATTTCCAGCGATGTTAAAAGTCTGTCTGAACCTCCTAGTTGCATCCTTATCAACAATATATCTGACTTTTTGGCCCCTGTTTGGAAGAGCAAATACCCTGTGCACACTGTCAGCATCGACACGAATCCTCCCCCTGCCTGGGAACACCATTTCAGAACTTTCCAGCTTGTAGCACTGCACTAGATATTTCATGAGATCCGCAGGCAGTGTCTCTGCTAGGTTCAGAATACCCCCAAACAACCTTGAACATAAATCAGACTTCTGCAATGGAGACAACTTGCTGTTCAACTTAGCAAACCGCCCTGGTGATGCCCTTATCCTCCCCGCTTGTGATGGTCGATCCGCATCCTCCCCTGCATCCCCCTGAACTCCTTCACCACTACCCTGTGGATGAGAAGAAAGAAAATGAACACAAATGAATTAGTCTGGAAAAATAACCTAGTAAATACTAGTGAAAATATTAAATGAGTATAGCAAACATAAAAAAAAGGGGAGGGGCAACTGTGTTGATCAACCCACATTATAAACAGAAAAAGGATGATACCAACTAATATGATGTTATTGTGCAACTATGAAACCTGATCATGCCAACTACAGACTGGTACTGTGTAAAATTTCAAAAAAAGGAGACTTAGCCTTGACAACTACAGGCTAGTTTTTGTGCAACTACAGAAGATGATAGTGCCAAACAGCAACCTAAAACAAAAATGCAAACCTGTTCAATAGCTCATAACCCAAGGTCATAAAACTCATACCTCAACAGCTGTTGTAGAAGATGAGGCAGCTCCTCCAGCACCTGATGCCTGCACATGTGTGACGCCCCGACTTAATCGTGCACTAATCATACACGCAAATGCACACGATCAAGCCTAAGGACTCACGGGAAGATATCACAACACAACTCTAGACACAAAATAAAATAATACAAGCTTTATATTACAAGCCAGGGGCCTCGAGGGCTCGAATACATAAGCTCGAGTTATACAAGCATCAGCGGAAACAAGGGTATCTGAGTACATACACAAAGTTAAACAAGTTTGCCTTAAGAAGGCTAGCATAACAGCGACACTGATCGAAAAGGCGAAGGCCTCCTGCCTAGGGCCTCCGAACTACTCCTGGTCGGCGGGCTCAACGTAGGAGGTGGTGTCTCCGGGGATCTCCTGCTCCTGGACTCCGGCATCTGAATGCAGCAATCGGGTATGGGGGAAAAAGAATAGCAAAGCAACCGTGAGTACTCATCCAAAGTACTCGCAAGACTGACATCAGAACTATACTAAGTATGCATCGGTATCAAAGGAATGGGGCCATATCTTTGGACTAAACTGCAGAATGTTGGAACAGAGGGGGAGAGGCCTAGCCTATCGAAGACTAGCATCTTGAAGTAGTTCTTGCAGCATCAGAAGAGAGTAGAACAAGTAATAAGTATATCATCAATCATATACTCCCTCCGTTCCATAATGTAGTGCCTATAGATTTTCTCAAAAGTCAAGCATTACAAAGTTTGACCATATTTATAGAGAAAAATAGGTACATCTAGAATACCAAATGCACATCATTGGATACATCATGAGTTATATTTTCGGAATGTACATATTTGGTATTGTAGATGTATACAATTTTCTCTATAAACTTGGTCAAAGTTGGCAAAGTTTGACTTTCAGAAAAATCTATAGGCACTACATTGTGGAATGGAGGGAGTAGTAATAATGCCCTGGGGTCCTTCCTCGACTACCCTACGAGAAAGTGATCCCGAGAGCGGTAGTAGCAGTTTAATATTGTAACAATATCCATTTGTAGTTGTAGCAGATCAGGATACAACTCTGAGCGTCCTGTTACCGTGGACACGGCTATTCGAATAGATAACTTCCCTGCAGGGGTGCACTACTGTTACCCAACACGCTCGATTAGCTCTGGCCGGACACACTTTTCTCGGGTCATGCCCGGCCTCGGCTGATCAACACGCCGCAGCCCCACCTAGAGCTCAGCAGAGAGGTCCCCGCCGGTCTACATCCTAAGCACTCAGGGGTCTTGGGCCATCGCCCTGTGCACTCCGGGTCGTTGTGTGCAGGGTGGATACCAGCGCCAATGGCACGATCCGACCCGGCCACAATGCTGAACTGGACGTCTGACAAAGCTTTCGGCTGATACATATGGCGTAGAGGGCCCCATTAAACCATTATCCCACGTGGTGGTAGTGCGTATAGGCCAGTGGCCAACTCAGATCAAATACCCAGTTCCGTTAGGCGTATTTAGTAACTCGCAGAGACGAACAGAGTTTCTGTCGCTCCGACTTGATATCACTCGCGGGTACTCTTGGAGCCGACCCGTCTTTAATGTTATTCTCTCGCGGGCACCCTTGGGGCCAGCCCGTCTTTAACAGTTTAATATTGCAGTAATGAAAATGTTTCCGCGATCACACCCAGAGTGATCACGGCCCGGTAACAAGCATGGCATACGGACAAGGCGAAGGGCCACAAATGGATCAACAACATATCTAACTAAGCATCATAGGACAGCAGGTAGGTATCAACAGTAGGCGACGAAAACAGGCTATGCATCAGAATAGGAGCTATTGGAGCAACAACAGAAGCAGTTCTAATGCAAGCATAAGAGAGAAGGAATGGGCGATATCTGGATGATCAAGGGGGTTTTGCTTGCCTGGTTGCTCTGCGGCAAAGGCGGGGGTCGTCAGCGGTGTAGTCGGTCTCCTAGGTAGCGTCGGTCTCGGAGGCTATCGGAAAGAAGGGGGGAGAAGAAACAATAAATCCACAGCAAAAATGCAACAGCGATGCATGACATGCCTAAATGTTATGCAGATGTGATAGATTGCCTATCTAACTGTTTTAGATAATTTAGGAATTTATTTGGATTTATTTTGTCAAGGTTATGCACTATTCATCTACCGGAAACAGTCAAAAAGTTCCATGTCCACCTAGCTAGGAGTGTTTGCAAGCATTTTGATTGCATATTCAGATTCTACACATTTTTCTGATCGTTTTTCATATATAAATTATTTTCATCTGACTTACGGTTTAATTTATATGATTTTTCAAAGTTTTAATAATATTCTAGAATTATTTTAATTTATTAAATTAGAATTATCCGAAACAGTGTAGGCTGACGTCAGCATGACGTGGGAGTGACGTCAGCGGTCAACGGTGTCGGTGGACTGGTCAATCTGATCAGTGGGTCCCACATGTCATAGAGTCAGTGGCTAATTAGGATTAATTAAACTAACTAATGATTAATTAGAGGTGTGGGGCCTACTGTCAGTGTCTAATTACTAATTAATTTATTTAACCGATTTAATTAACATTTTATTTATTTTTAAAAATTCGTTTAATTAGGCGGGCCCACATGTCAGAGACATGGGGCCAGCCCAGTCAGCGCTGACCGGGTCAATGGGCACAGTGGGACCCAGCTGCAGTGGCTGAGCGGTGGGACCCGAGGCGCCAGGTGGCAGCCACGTCGGCACCGGCGTCGGGTTCACGCCGGCGAGCCCGTACGCGGCGGAGGAACTCCGGCGAGCTCGGATCTCGCGTACGGGCGGTCATTTGCCGTGTTTTTGGGCGCGCTCAAAAGCTGGCGGTGGGCCGCATCGGATGGCGGCGGTGGCGTGGCCGGGGACGTAGTGTAGCGACAGCGGCGAGCACATTGGCGGACGCCGGAGTCGGGCGCGAGAGGAAAACGGCGGAGCGGGCGCGTTCGAACCAAACGGCCAGACCAGAGGGCATCTACGCGTGCGGGCGAGCACGATGAGCAGCTGCGCATGACCATTTGGTTGCCGGCCGGCTGCCGGCGACGAGGTCGCGCGGTGGCGAGCTCGGGCAAGTCGGGATCGGGCACTAGCGGTCGAAATTGACGGCGAGGAAAGGGGGAGAGAGAGGCGGAGCTCACTGTGAGCCGGTAGTGGTGCAATGCGGGCTCGAGGGAGGCGTGGAGCAGCCGGAATCGACGACGGCTGTCGTCGGAGCCGAGGAGGAAGAAGAGCTCGGGGAGGATGCGGTGGTGGCTCCCAGCTCGAGCGCGTAGGCGGAGATGATGAAGCGGTCGTCGGCAGTCCTTCTTGGCCAGGAGGCGTGGCGAGACGGGCACGGTGGCTACGCGGGCAAGCTCGCATCGGCGGCGGCAGAAATGGCCATGGCGGGTGGGGGGAGGAGAAGCGAGCGGGAAGGAGGAAAAAGATCTTGGGCGGCCAGGGGGGTGCTGCGGTGGTGGTCTTATCCACCCCGCCACCCTGTAGCAACGCAAGGAGGCGAGATGGCTCGGCGGGGACGAGCACGGCGTGCGCGCGCGGTCGGCAGCGGCTCGGCGATGAACAGAAGGAGGAAGGAGGGGACAGGCGCGGGCTGGGCCGGCTGGTTGACTAGAGCCCAGCCGCGCGGGCCTTTTTTTTTCTTTTCTTTTATTATTTTCTGTTTTCTATTTTCTATCTCTGTTTTGTGAAATATTAGGACACTATTTGACTTTTATAAAACATGAGACTTGGTTCAAATATTACAGTGCATTATTACCTACCACCAGAAATTGGTTTGGACAAAATATGACTTCATTTGCAATTCTATTAAATAAAATGGTATTAAAACGCTGCTGTTAGCTACTGTTTTAGGTTGATAGAGTCACTTAAGTATTTTAGGTGATGTTGTTTTTCTTAACATAATTAGTTATGAATTATTTGCTATTTAATGAACATTTTTATTTCAAACTTGGACAACTTTTATTTTCACTTGAATTTGAGTTTCAATTTGAATTGGAATTTGAATTGAGATATGATGCAATGATGATCAAGCATAGTTAATCAGGATGACTTGGCATTATCAGAGGATGATCACTGTAGCTATTACATGGGGATGTTACAACATGGTGGTAAAACCCACATTATAAAACAAAAAAAAGGATGATACCAACTAATATGATGTTATTGTGCAACTATAAAAGTTGAGCAGGCCAACTCATGACAGGTTCTTATGCAAAAAAAATATTTTAAAAAAAAGAGCACATGTCAACTTCAAGCTGGTTCTTGTGCAACTACAACAGTTGCTGATGCCAACATCTACCTAATTCAATTGCACCTATGTGAGAAAAAACTCATATTCCCAGGGTCTATGCATATAGATAAAATGAAGAACAAACAAAATTCCAAAATGTTACCTTATTAGCTAATGCGGAAGATGATGCACCTCCCCCTGCATCTGCTGCACGTCTCCTCCGCTTTGCAACACGAACTTGAGCACCACCCTAAAAAGTTTGTGCATGTAAAAAACCAGATTAAGTAATTAGGAAGTAAATTGACTGTGGCACCCCGGCTCAGAGAGACCGGAACACCCCGTATTCCAGCCCAGAGATCAAGTCTTCTAGAATACGGCACTGCTTGACATAGAACAATTCAGCTCTTTATTACAAATAATCGGGGTACAAGGGTCCGATATTACAAAGGTTACAGGGGTACGGCGACACTTCGCCTGCTAAGGTAATTCTATGCTAGCAGCGGAACATCTCGAAGCAGAATAATTTCTAGCAGCGGAACAGCGACAACGGTGATGGACTCCACTCCGCAGGGACTCTAGCTGGGACGCAATACTAGCTCGCAAACTCGGAATCCTCGACAAGCAATCAACCACGGCATCACCTGCAATCTGGCATGACACGCCAGGTGAGTACTTTGAATGTACTCGCAAGCTCACAGCAACCAAAGCAATCAAGACAAACAACATCATGGCATTTACAGGTTAATCATCAATGATGATCACAATACTATTAGAACAACATGAGCATGGCAGGTACATATAACTCATGATATGAACATGATGATATTAGCACTGGCATGCAGGGGGGTCGACGTGTAAGGTCTCATGGACCAACTTACTCTGCTCGGAGGTTATCTCGTAACCACCATGAATATCAAACTTACTTACCACCGTGATCACCATGCGATCACCTCATAATCAACCAACATCGGTATCCACGATACCATCATGATCCTCTCATGATCACATAAAGATCAACCAACTTCTTTTCTCATCGAACCAGGGTTGTTAATTTTCCAGATTACTATTTCTGTTGACCCATAGTGTGACCTACTACGAACTGTGTCCATGACCGAGGACGCGGCTATCGATAGATTATACACTCTGCAGAGGTTAGTACAATGTACCCACACCACGGAACTCATGGCCTCGTGCTCCCATTCGGGTGGACCAACGATATTCCGACAAAACCAATCTATTGCATGACACTCTCCCGGCCACTCCGACAAACTCCCCTTTGGGCTATGTCATGGGTAGCCCCGATGTCAACTCGTGACACCCGCCACCTTTGTGGCCGCCACCGTCGTGGCCAAACAAAACAAACTCATCCCAAACGGGGACAACCACGCGCAAAGAACTCATGCACACAAGGCTTATGGCCGCCTACCTGATCAGGGTAGCGCGCGCACATAACCTTCCCTAGTTGGAGGCACCGGCGAGAGGCATGACAATAGACCGAATTAGGGACTCCCCATCCAGGCAAGTGTGGCTGCACTGGTGAGCTCGATTCGGTGGCACCATGACTCAGCCAACAGATTTGTTCAAGTTCGATTAATGTCAGGTTCAACTTGAATGATGATGAGCTGAGTCATAACAACATCATGAAATAACAATGCATAAGAGCATGATATCAGCGTAACCATGGATGGGCAACATAACCATTTAACATCATAACATGAACGATGATAAATCATCTATTCTACGGGATGCAAATGAGCATAGCATAACGATGATCATGAACATCACAAGTATTTTCATATCAAACCATAACAATTCACATGAGCATAGCATTATCACTAGCATCGGAAATGCTTACAAGAATGAAACATGATAATAGTATCATTAGCAATTAGTCATTTCAATTACTAGATGAAAATGAGCATGGCATACGACATGAGCATAGATTCACAAGCATATTCAAAGTATTAACAAAATCATTAAATGAACAAGCAATTATTTAAATATTCCAGTGGAAACAATGGCTACTGCAATGCCATCACGCAAGTGGCTGTTGTGGCTTGCCTGGGGATGAAGGACTCACCGGGGAGAAGTGCGAGAGGCTCGCGGAATTTTTTGCTGGAAACAGTTCTCTCTCGGCGGAGCTGAATAGAGGGCAGGGGAAAAATGGTCATTTTCAGAATGTTACAACATAGTGAAAATGATGCCGATAGAACGGGCTTGACGAACTAAGATCGTGGGCTTTGGAATCACCTGATTCGGAGTTACGATCGCGGAGATACGGCCGTTCGTTCGTTAGACAGAAATCAAATAAAAATGTGTTCATTTCTGCTGTTGAAAGGATCGATACGATCGACTAGAGGGGGGGTGAATAGGAGACTACAAATTTTAATCTTTCTTGTCAATTTTAAGGTTTAGCGGATAAATAGGGTTCACTAGATATGCAACTAGGTGAACACAACCTATATGACAAGCAAGCTCCAAGCTAAATATGCTAGGCAACAATCTAATTAGCAAGCCAACAAGCATACAAGGCAAAGTAAAGTGCGGGAAAGGATTAACCACAAGTGAGACGATGATGTGGAATTTATCCCGAAGTTCACTCTTCCTTGGGGAAGAGCTACTCTCCGTTTAGAGCGGTGCCGGAGCCAAAGCTTGCGGAACTCCACCGAAGGCTCACCGTAATCTCTATCGAGTCACCCCCAATGGATGAGCCTCGAATCACTCGGGGTTGGTCTTGAAGGCGACCACCACACCTTTACAAACTTCTCCGGAGCACACCACAAGCAAGGAAGCTTCCGGAGGAACCTCTAACCGCCTAGGAGCCCAAGCTCCAAGAGTAACAAGTCATGGTGGATGAATATTGCGGGGAACGCAATTTGGTTTGGTCAAAGTGTAGATCGGGTCTTGCTCTCCCAATCCCCAAAGTTTCAACAAGTTTGGGTGGAGGGATTGAGAGTATTGAGCAAAATGAGGTGTAGCAATGGAGGAGCTCAACAAGACATTAGGGTTAATGGTTGGAGGTGGAAGAAGGGGGCTTTTATAGTGTTCATGGCCGGGAGGGGATTTCTGCCCGTTGGACCCCGTGCGCACGGGCTAAGTCAGCCCCGTGCGCACGGGGTGTCCAGAGGCTTTCCATCCACCCCGTGTGCACGGGGGTCCAGGACCCCGTGCGCACGGGGGTCCAGGACCCCGTGCGCACGGGGTGTCCAGAGAGTTTCGAGGTACCCCGTGCGCACGGGGGTCAGAGACCCCGTGCACACGGGGTGTCCAGAAACTTTCCAACCACCCCGTGTGCACGGGGGTCCAGGACCCCGTGCGCACGGGGTGTCCAGAGAGTTTCGAGGTACCCCGTGCGCACGGAGTGCCCAGAAACTTTCTGACCACCCCGTGCGCACGGGGGTCAGAGACCCCGTGCACACGGGGTGTCCAGAAGGTTTCTGATGAAACTCACAGGACACCTCGGCAAAGTACACAATAAGTGGGAACTTGGTGGAGAAGTAGGAGGGCTGGTGTATAAGTTTTGGAGGCATTCCCACACGGCACTAATTCCACGATGACCCCTCTTGATAGTGCGGTTTTTCCTATGACTCAAATCGAACCAAAACGAAAAACCTTCTAGTCGCCGGTAAACCACGCCTTTGATCTTTTGAATTGGGGGGGGGGCGTCACACAACTCCATAATAATCTTCATGGAACCAATATCCTGAGATAAACTATAGCAACCGATATTAGTTCCTCTAACCACATTGTCATCACACCAAAATATAATTAAGTGTCATATGCACTTTCAATCTCCCCCTTTTTGGTGCATTGATGACAACATGGTTAGGACATGGCAACAAAGATATAACAAAGTGAATAGCCATGAGACAATAGTTGATCACGAGAGCTCCCCCTATATGTGTGCAAGGACAAAAGGAGATGCTTGACTATGCATCAAGCACACACACGAGGCTCCCCCTAGATCAATATTGTCAAGGCATGTGATCAACAGAAATAACCTACACGGTGCCTAGATCACATGCAAGTGTGGTGAGCAGACAAAGAGAGAGAGAGACTATAACATAAAGAAACTAGAACAAACTCCACAAGATAGATCAACAAGCATATATAAACGAAGCATATATAAACTCCATAAAGTAGATAGTCTCTCACATAGACTAGGTAGCTCACGACCACACCACGAAAGGAAATAAGAGTATCTCAAGCCAAATAAACACCACCAAATAAAACGAGGCCTTGAGATCTCAACCCAACTGAAACCAAATGCAAACGCTCCTAATAGAACACTTCTCCCCCTTTGTCATCAAGACAACAAAAAGGGAAAAGGCGATGCTAACGAGACCCTAGACAAGAGGAGGCGCGCTCGAAGCATCATCATCATCATCAAAGAGCCATCCCTCCATGGGAAAGGAACGAGCTGTGGCCACACTGTCGTTGTCCTCGGACCCTGGGCCAACCTCCTCACCAGCAGCAGCACGCTCAGCCTTCTTCTGACGCCTCACCAGCTTGTCCTTGTTGATCTCCTTGACCTGACGGCGCTGAGTGGACTGACACATCTTGAACATGTTGCTTACGGTCTTCAGAAGAGACTTCTTATCCTCTCTGGTGAAACTGGCATTTGCAGAAACTGGCTTCCCTTTGCCACGCGGAAGCCGTGCCTGGGATGAGCAGCCCTCAGTGTAGGTAGCACGATCCTCAGGCCTGGGGTTGTGCCCCTTCTTGGGGGGGACATAAGGTGGAGGAGCAGCCGGAAGCCAGTTGGCATCACGCTTCGGAAAGGAGGTACGATACTTGGCAATGAACTTGGCGGGGCAGACAGTCTCAATCAATGCCTGGATGAACGGAGCATATATGCACGACTTGTTCTCCTGAACACACTGCCTGATCTCATAGAACATGAAGTCCAGAACATCCACTTTCTTCCTATCACAAATGAAGACAAAGATGTCCAACATGGAGCTCCTCAGATTGTGGGAATCTCCGGCCTTAGGATTAAGGGTGTACCTAAGGATGTGGTGCATAGTATCATAGGTAGGCTTCAAGTGTTTGATAGAACCTGTGGTGAAAGCCTTCTCTGGCTTGTAAGCAAACGCAATTTCATCCTTGTCTCTTCCAGTCTCACGGGCACGACCATAATCAGCATGCTCCTCAACAAAGAACTGATAAGGAATAATGGAAGAGAATTTATCCATGGAGGCCTCACACTCATATGTGCCCGACATCCAAGTCATAGTGTGAGCCTCATCATTGTGAAAGTACACGGTGGCAAAGAACTGCATCACAAGATCGTCATTGAACGGATGATGAAAGGTGACGAAGGGAATCAAGCCAAGTCTCCCAAGAGCATCATACACACCGGGATAGATATGAGCATTGTCCCGAAGAGACTCCACATTGATTTGCTTGTGGGGGGCAAACTTGGTCTTCTTGGTCATGATCAGCTCAGAGAACACACGGTGCTGAAAATCATTCTTGAATCTTGGGTCAATTCATGTACTGGTTTGAGGCACATAGGGGAAATTCTGCCTGCGAGCCCAAAGTTCTGGCTTGGTCCACTGAGAGAGAGGAAGATTCTTGACATTGCGACCTCCTGGGAGAACATGTTCCTCAGGGCTCTCATCTCCTTCCCCCTCATCATCATCATCATCAGATGCATCTACTGGCTCAACCTCATAGTGAGCATCCTCCTGAGAATCATACTCATCCTCGGAATCATCAGAGGCTTCGATCACCGGCCTCTTCGACGCAGAACGACGAGAACGATTAGCAGTCATGGAACTCTGGCCTCTCCCATCTGATGGCTGACAAATAGCAAGAACCAAGTGATCTTCACCTGCCTTACTGCGCTTGCGACGGAGCTCGGACCTCTTGTCAGCGGAGTCTGAAACACAACATCAACAAAAACACAACAAACACAAGAGACACAAATGAGTACAAGTGCTCGAGAAGCTGGCAAGGAATGGAGACAGAGGAGAGAACAAAACTGGCCTCTCTGTGTACCCCGTGCGCATGAGGGTCAGAACACCGTGGACACAGGGTCCCTGTGCGCACGGTACACACCCGTGGACATGGGGGCCCCGTGCGCACGGGGGGCAAACACCCCGTGGACACGGGGTTCGCCCAGCGGCAGCCACTTCCAGATCGAGATCCGGGAGTGGGTGCGGCAGGGGAACCTTCACAGATATGCGCAGCTGTTTCTCGACTACCCCATGGGAAAAAGGAAACCTATACTAATAGAACAAGAAACCCTAGAACCTACAACATGCATCCATGGAGAGAAGGAAGAAAAGGGGAGGGGGATACCAGAGGAGGACCCCATCCCGGGAGATCTCCACGGAGCAGCAAAGTCCCACGGCGCATGAAGGAGCACCGGGCGACGAGGAGGCGACGGCGGCGGCCTGGAGGTGACCTAGGGCGTGGAGGGGGCGACTGGGTGGGAATGAACCCAACCCCCCCCCCCCCACGTCCTACCTCTTTAGGGCCAGAAACCATAGACCCCATGCGCACGGGGTCAAAAGGCCCGTGGACACGGGGGTCCCGTGCGCACGGTACAAGGCCCGTGGACACGGGGTCCCCGTGCGCACGGTACATGTCCGTGGGCACGGGGTGACCAGAGGATTTTGACGGAGAGGTTTATCCTAAGTCCTGGCTGGATGTAAATCCTTACCAGAGCTCAAAATGCATTTTCGTCTCACTTCTGAGTCCGTCGTGAGAGAGAGAGATCCAACACTACTAGAAAGGTGTATGTGTAGCACTTGCACAAGAAGAGAACCGAAAAACACAAACACCACGAAAACGAACACAAGGACAAGAAGAAACCAAAGAAAACACACAAAAAAACAAAAAAGGATCCAACCTCCAAAGGAGGGCGGTGGCCGAAGCCACCATGTTTGAGTTTGTTTGGTATGGCACTGCGAAGATATGAACCTTGGGCGCAAGACCAATACTCATCTTTGAAGCACAAGTGCCATCTAGAAATGGCTAATGTGAAAGATTTTGTTCAATTTATGCACTAGTAGGATAAGATAGCTCATGAGTTGAGCTAGCTCCCCCTACATGGTTGCCTACACCTAAACAAGATATAAGTTGAGCATGTGTGAGTATGCAAGGACCTCAAACCAAGTTACTTATATCCACGATATTTAGCTCATTCCTTAACTCGCGGAATCTGGCTTCATCAAGTGGCTTGGTGAAAATGTCGGCAAGTTGCTTCTCGGTGTTGACGTGGAATAGATCAATGTCTCCCTTGGCCACATGATCCCGAATGAAGTGATGACGAATCTCAATATGCTTGGTTTGGCTATGTTGCACTGGATTGTCGGCGATCTTGATTGCACTTTCATTGTCACAAAATAGAGGCACTTTGTCACATTTGACACCATAATCCATCAAAGTTTGCCTCATCCATAATAACCGTGCACAACAACTTCCGGCGGCAATGTACTCGGCTTCGGCGGTTGAAAGAGACACACAATTCTGCTTCTTTGAAGACCAAATTACTAATGACCTCCCTGGGAATTGACATGAGCCTGAAGTGGACTTGCGGTCTACCTTATCTCCTGCCCAATCTGAATCCGAGTAACCCAATAACTTGAAAGTAGCTCCTTTGGGATACCAAAGGCCCAAGTTTGGGGTATGAACCAAATATCGAAGGATTCTTTTCACTGCCGAAAAATGGCTCTCCTTGGGAGCGGATTGAAATCTTGCACACATACACACACTCAACATAATATCTGGCCTAGATGCACAAAGGTAAAGCAAAGAACCGATCATGGAGCGATATAACTTTTGATCCACATCTTTACCATTGGGATCAAGATTAAGTTGGCCATTGGTGGGCATGGGCGTCTTCATGGGCTTGACATCTAGCATTTTGAACCTCTTGAGCATGTCTTGAATATAAAGTGCTTGGTTGATGAAGGTTCCTCCTCTCAATTGCTTCACTTGAAATCTGAGGAAGAACTTCAACTCTCCCATCATGCTCATAGCAAATTCCTTGGTCATAAGATTCTCAAACTCAACGTTAATAGCATGGTTAGTGGAACCAAAAATAATATCATCAACATATATTTGGCACACAAACAATTCTCCTTTTACCCTCTTCGTGAAGAGAGTGGAATCTATTAACCCGATCTGGAACCCCTTCTCGTTTAGGAACGCCGTAAGGTGATCATACCAAGCACGAGGTGCTTGTTTAAGTCCGTAGAGCGCCTTATGGAGTTCATAAACGTGAGAGGGGTGATCGGGATGTTCGAAACCGGGAGGTTGCTTGACATACACCAACTCCTTAAGAGGACCATTAAGAAATGCACTCTTCACATCCATTTGATACAATTTAAAATCATGATGTGAAACATATGCAAGCAAGATACGAATGGACTCAAGACGGGCAACGGGGGTAAAAGTTTCACCGAAGTCCAAACCTTCAACTTGGGTGAACCCTTGTGCCACTAACCTTGCCTTGTTTCTAGTGACTTGTCCATGCTCATCTTGTTTGTTTTTAAAGATCCACTTTGTTCCAATGACATTATGATGTTCTTTGGGTCTCTTCACAAGAGTCCATACTTTGTTGCGGGTGAAGTTGTTGAGTTCTTCATGCATGGCATTTACCCAATCCGGGTCATCAAGGGCATCTTCAACCTTAAGGGGCTCAACACAAGAGACAAACGAGTGATGTTCACAAAAGTTTGCCAAATGTCTACGAGTAGTTACCCCCTTGTTGATGCTTCCATAAATGTTGTCGGTGAGATGTTGAAGATGCTTTAGCTTGGCGGCCGTTTTTTGCTCTTTGAGTGTAAGCTCTTCTTCACTTGGCTTTGAACTTGTGGAAGAAGCTTGGCCTTGAGAATGCTTTAGCCTTGGGGACACCCTTCTCTTCACAACCTCATGCTCTCGTTCACTAGAATGTGATGATGGAGAAGACGCTTGAGGTTGGGTTTGATCTTGATCATGAACTTGAGCTTGATCATGGGCCTCAAGGATTGGTTCTTCACCGATTGGTTGAGCTTGCCCTTGATCTTGCTCGGGAACATGAGGGACTTGATCTTGTTCTTGGATAGGTTCATGATCTCCCATAGCATCTTGACCTTGTGGTGGCGGTGATGACTTCCCTTGTGGAGACTCCACAAGAGGGGCTCTTACTCCTTCTTCTTCTACTTGGACTTGGGGTGTTTCTTGTGGACGAATGTGGCCTATCCCCATAGTACTTATAGCTTGAGAAGGAGCCTCATCACCTACAACACTAGGAACAATTTGCTTCGCACGGGAACCGTTATCTTCATCAAACTCCACATTTACCGTTTCCTCAATGCATCCGGTGGATTTGTTGAGAACACGGTAAGCATGAGAGTTTGATGCATATCCAACAAATATGCCCTCATAAGTTTTAGGCGCAAACTTAGCTAAACGGGATTTCTTGTTTAGAATGAAACACTTACAACCGAATACTCGAAAGTATTTGACGTTAGGCTTTCTCCCGATTAGGAGTTCATAGGGAGTCTTGTTCTTGAGCTTACGAAGATAAAGCCGGTTTGTAGCATGGAACGCGGTGTTGATGGCTTCGGCCCAAAGCTTGTATGGAGACTTGTACTCGTCAAGCATGGTCCTTGCCATCTCAATGAGAGTCCGATTCTTCCTTTCCGCAACACCATTTTGTTCGGGAGTGTATGGTGCGGCATATTGATGCTTGATCCCCTCATCGCTCAAGAACTCGTCCATCGTGTAATTTTTGAACTCGGTGCCGTTGTCACTTCGAATTGCCTTGATCTCACAATTATGTTGACGTTGAGCTTCTTTGGCAAAGTTGATGAAGGTGTCTTGTGTTTCGTCTTTAGTCTTGAGAAAGAACACCCATGTATATCTTGTATAGTCATCGACAATGACAAGGCAATACCTCCTCCCTCCCAAACTATCATAAGATGGAGGCCCAAAGAGATCCAAGTGAATGAACTCAAGAGGCCTCAAAGTGGTAATGATAGTCGTCACCTTATGAGCTTTTTCATGAAGTTTTCCTGCAATACAAGCACTACAAGGACGATCTTTGGCAAAAGACACATTGGTTAGTCCAAGGATGTGCTCCCCTTTAAGAGAGCTTATAAGTTTCTCATGCCAACGTGGGCTAGCCGTCGGTGCCATAGCCACCCCACATCGGCCTTGGCCATTAGACATGTTGCAAGATAAGTTTTCTCTTTTGAGAAATCAACCACGTAAAGGTTGTCTTCAACATGCCCAACAAAGACCACTTTGAGATTGATCCTCTTAAAGACGGTCACATGAAATTCACCGAAATGAGAATCATAACCGGCACGTGCCAATTGAATCGTAGAAAGTAAATTGTAGTGAAGAGATTGAACAAGCATGACATTCATAAGTGAAGAATCACTAGAGATTACCACCTTGCCCAACCCCAATACCTTGCCCTTGCTATTATCACCAAAGGAGAGGTTCGAAGAAGCCTTGAGCGAATCAACGAACTAAACAAGCATCTCCCTCTCTCCGGTCATATGATTGGTGCATCCACTATCGATCACCCATTGTGTTCCACCGGAGGTATAGTCCTACATGAATCAAGCTTTGATTTTAGGTACCCATTTTGCAATGGGTCCTAGAGAGTTAGCAACAAGGGTCCTAGGTACCCAAATAGTCCAAGCATAATCATCATAGTTAGTGCCAACAAATTTAGCAAAGGCATAACCATCATCTCCTCTCATGAGGACATAGGATGGGTTGTTCTTGCCGGCAAAATCCTTGGGAATGGCCTTGTCCCTAGTGACCTTGCCATTCCCAACAAACCCTTTTTCCTGCTCCTTCTCCTTGTGTCCTTCATGCACAAATACTACCTTTTGTTGAGGAGTAGGAGTAGGACCGATCTTCTTCTTGTTGCTCTTCTTCTTGTTCTTCTTTTTCTTGGAAGACGGGTCAAACCCAATTCCCTCCTTGGCAACACACTCCTTTTGGTTGCTCAAGAGGTCATTGAGGTTTTTCTCCCCTTGAATGCACGACACAAGTCCTTTCTCAATTTGGGCTTTCAACTTCTTATTCTCCTCTTGGAGAGAGGTGCAATCATGAGCAAAGTTAGCCGTACAAGATTCATCATTTAAATCAATATGAGGGACGGAAGTAAGAGCCTTAATGGTTGTAGCTTTAAGTTGAGCATAAGACTCGGTGATGGCAATGAGGTCACCTTTGACAACCTTGGAACTAGTCACAAGGAGCTCATGTTCCTCAACAAGTCTCGTGTGATCAACTAGAAGCTTTTCAACCCTTACTTTAAGGGCATCTTTGTTCTCAAGAGCAAGTTGCAAAGCATCATTGGTTTTAACAAAGTCAATTTGATGAGAAGACAAGGCTTCCTCAAGTGATGCTCTCATGACACTCTCTTCATGTAGTTCGTGCTCGAGGAGTTCGACTCTCTCTTTTTCCTCTATGAGGAGGGTTTCAACGTTCTCAATAAAGTCATCGCATTCGGCAAGTGACTTAAGGAGATCACTAAAACGAGCACGAGCTTCACCATGAAGAGTTTTCATGAAAGCCATCAAGGATTCCTCAGCATTATCCACACCATCATTACACTCATCCTCCACTATCTCACATGAGACATTGGAAGTGTGGATGGAGGGTTTTGGATATATGGACTTTGTTTTTACCTCTTTGTCCATGAGGCAACGATGAGTGAAAGGCTTGTCCTCGTTGGGGGAGTCGAAGAGGCCGGTGGTGGAGGAGGAGGTAGTGGCATGCACGGCAATAGCGGCCGTGCCCACATGATCATCATCACCGTCATCTTCATCTCCAGACAGGTACTCCTCATGAACAAGAGCCTTGTCATCTTTCCTCTTGATGAACTTGGTGAACTTCTTCTTCTTGAGCACAAGCTTCTCGGACTTGTCTTCACGTCTCTCATAAGGACAATCATGCACAAAATGTCTTGGGCTATCACAATTATAGCATTTTCTTCGTCCAAACGATCTTCCTTGAAGATTCTTCCCTTTGTTTGCCATGGTCCCGGAATATTTCTTGACCAAAAGAGCCAAGTCTTCCGCAAAGTCATTTGCCGGGCATGAGGTGTCAACATCTTCCTCACAAGTTTCTTCAACAACTTCTTCATCCCTTGAGGGTTTAGCAACAACTTTCTTGGCCTTCAACGCAAGATTTGAGTTCTTGGTGGCTTGAGCAATGGCAAAGGTCTTCTTGGACTTGGTCTCCAAAAGAACATGAGTTGAGAAAGTGGATACAACTTGTGTTGCGGTCAACTTGTGATAGTCCGGGCGTTGATGTATCATCATCACCATGGTATGTTCCGTGAGAACCATAGCATCAATGAACTTGTCCTTAATGAAATCATCATTTGCCCAAGTGCACCCAAAGGTTCTCAAATTGAGCACAAGGGACTTTAGCCTTCGGTACACTTCTTCCGTGGTCTCACCCTCATTTCTCACAAATAGGTTGACTTCTTGCTTGAGCAAAGCCAACCGAGATCTTCGAATTGCTTCATCACCTTCGAGGGCCTCTTCAAGGCAATCCCAAATTTCCTTAGCGGTCTTGAGTAGAGCAATGGAGTCACTATAGTCATCGGTCACCGCGGTGCGCAACATGTTGTGGGCGGTAGCATTGAGTTGATCATCAACCGCTTCTCCTGGAGTGAGATTCATGGGATCCTTGGGGTTGAAACCATTGACCACAATCCACCATAGTTGTGTAGATGCACTGCGAATGTGAGACTCCATATCTAGCTTCCACTTAGCAAACGTGTTAGCTTTCAAAGGGGGCGGAGGCCTAACAGGATTAATGCGAGGGTGCTGCAAAGGTTAGGGTGAGTAAAAGGGTTCCACGGCATTGTACTTGGGAACTTGAGTGCGAGCCAGGGATGCAAGGGGTTCTCTCGAGTCATCCGCATCGTGAACCGCATTTGGATCAAATGAGTTTGAGGCGGATGTCGAGGGCTTTAAGCGAGCATCAATTTCCTCCTTAACCGAAGCACGAACTTCTTTCAACATCGCGGTTTTGAGGTCCGCAAACATTGAAAGAATGTCGGCCGCGGTTAAGGGGGCACCCGGGTTAATGAGGGCGACGGGAGCAACGACCGGAGCAACAAGTGCGTCGGCCGCGGCGGGGGGTAGGTTTTGACCATCCACCGCAAGAGTTGGGTCACCACCCTCATTCCCTAGATCGGCCATATCCTCTAAGGTTGTAAAACCTTATATTAGAGCACGAGGCTCTGATACCAATTGAAAGGATCGATACGGTCGACTAGAGGGGGGTGAATAGGAGACTACAAATTTTAATCTTTCTTGTCAATTTTAAGGTTTAGCGGATAAATAGGGTTCACTAGATATGCAACTAGGTGAACACTGTTGGAAATATGCCCTAGAGGCAATAATAAATTAGTTATTATTATATTTCCTTGTTCATGATAATCGTTTATTATCCATGCTATAATTGTATTGATTGGAAACTCAAATACATGTGTGGGTACATAGACAACACTGTGTCCCTAGTAAGCCTCTAGTTGACTAGCTCGTTGATCAAAGATGGTTAAGGTTTCCTAGCCATTGACATGAGATGTCATTTGATAACGGGATCACATCATTAGGAGAATGATGTGATGGACAAGACCCAAACTACGAACGTAGCATATGATCGTGTCAGTTTATTGCTATTGTTTTCTGCATGTCAAGTATCTGTTCCTATGACCATGAGATCATGCAACTCCCTGACATCGGAGGAGTACCTTGTGTGTATCAAACGTCGCAACGTAACTGGGTGACTATAAAGGTGCTCTACAGGTATCTCCGAGGGTGTCTGTTGGGTTGGCATGGATCAAGACTGGGATTTGTTACTCCGTATGACGGAGAGGTATCTCAGGGCCCACTCAGTAATACAACATCACAATGAGCCTTGCAAGCAATGTGACTAAAGTGTTAGCCACGAGATCTTGTATTACGGAACGAGTAAAGAGACTTGCCGGTAACGAGATTGAACTAGGTATAGAGATACCGACGATCGAATCTCGGGCAAGTAACATACCGAAGAACAAAGGGAACAGCATACGGGATTAACTGAATCCTTGACATAGAGGTTCGACCGATAAAGATCTTCGTAGAATATGTAGGAGCCAATATGGGCATCCAGGTCCCGCTATTGGTTATTGATCGTAGAGGTGTCTCGGTCATGTCTACATAGTTCTCGAACCCGCAGGGTCTACACACTTAACGTTTGGTGACGATTAGTATAGTTGAGTTATTTTGTTGGTGACCGAAGGTTGTTCGGAGTCCCGGATAAGATCCCGGACATGACGAGGATCTCCGGAATAGTCCGGAGGTAAAGATTGATATATGTGATAATAGTGTTTTGATCTCCGGAAGGGTTCCGGAATTCACCGGAAGGGGTTCCGGATGTTTACCGAAGTGTTCGGGTGCAGCAACACTTTATATGGGCCAAAGGGATAAAGCCCACGAGGTATTGGAAAGTGCAAAAGTAGTTTTGCTGCCGCGTAAGCGGTACTACCGCTTGGTGAAGCGGTACTACCGCTTGGTGAAGCGGTACTACCGCCCTAGCGGTACTACCGCTTGTGTGAAGCGGTACTACCGCCCAAGCGGTACTACCGCTTGTGTGAAGCGGTACTACCGCTTGTGCGCGGCTGTGCACGGTTCGGCAGGGATCCGAATTGGACTCTTTCCCTGCGGGCCAAACCGACCTTGTGCGGGCAAAACCGACCTGGAGGAGGCTTTTACTCCAAGTTTAGACCCCAAGGCTCAACATATAAATAGAGGGGCAGGGCTAGCACACGGGATACATCAGGATTTCCCAAGCCGTGTGCCGGCAACCCTAGCCCTCTAGTTCCTCCGTCATAATCTCCGTAGCGCTTGGCGAAGCCCTGCAGAGATTGTTCCTCACCACCATCACCACGCCGTCGTGCTGCTGGAACTCAACCACTACTTCACCATCGCTCGCTGGGTCGAGGAGGTGAAGGCGTTATCAAGCCGTACGTGTGTTGAACGCGGAGGTGCCGTCCGTTCGGCGCTAGTTCGTGATCGGATCGAGGGACGACTTGCGATTTGGATCGCGGAGACGTTCGACTACATCAACCGCGTTTCTTAAACGCTTCCGCTTAGCGATCTACAAGGGTACGTAGATTCACTCTCCCTCTCGTAGATGCTCATCACCATGGATAGATCTTGTGTGTGCGTAGGAATTTTTTTGTTTCCCATGCAACGTTCCCCAACAGTGGTATCAGAGCTAGGTCTATGCGTAGATGAGATCTCGAGTAGAACACAAACGAGTTGTGGGCGTGGGTGTATACATATTGCTTGCCGTTACTAGTTGATACTTGATTCGGCAGTATTGTGAGATGAAGCGACCCGGACCGACATTACGCGTACACTTACGCGAGACAGGTTCCTTCAACTAACATGTAACTTCGTTGCATAAAGATGGCTAGCGGGTGTCTGTCTCTCTCACTTTAGTTGAATCGATTTCAATGAAGAGGGTTCTTTTAGAAGATCAAAAAGCAATCACTACACCACGTTGTGGTTTTGCGTAGGTAAGAACGGTTCTTGCAAACCCGTAGCAGCCACGTAAAATTTGCAACAACAATTAGAGGACGTCTAACTTGTTTTTGCAGGGTATGTTGTGATGTGATATGGCCAATTACATGATGAGATATATGTGATGTATGAGATGATCATGTGTTGTATAGAATATCACGACTTGCATGTCGATGAGTACGGCAACTGGCAGGAGCCATAGAGTTGTCTTTAATTATTGTATGACCTGCGTGTCAATCATTAAGCGCTATGTAATGCTTTACTTTATCGCTAAACGTTAGCAATAGTCGTGGAAGCAACTCGGCGCGACAACCTTATGGCGACACGTTGATGGAGATCAAGATGATGGAGATCATGGTGTCATGCCGGTGACGATGGAGATCATGCCGGTGCTTTGGAGATGGAGATCAAAAGCACAAGTTCATGGCCATATCATGTCACTTATGATTTGCATGTGATGTTAATCCTTTTATGCATCTTATTTTGCTTAGGACGACGGTAGCATTATAAGGTGATCCCTCACTTAAATTTCAAGATAAATTGTGTTCTCCCCGAGTGTGCACCGTTGCGAAAGTTCGTCGTTTCGAGACACGCCGTGATGATCGGGTGTGATAGACTCCACGTTCACATACAACGGGTGCAAGCCATGTTGCACACGCGGAACACTTGGGTTAAACTTGACGAGCCTAGCATGTACAGACATGGCCTCGGAACACAAGAGACCGAAAGGTCGAACATGAGTCATATAGTAGATATGATCAACATGAAGATGTTCACCATTGAAACCACCTCAACTCACGTGATGATCGGACTTGAGTTGGTGGATTTGGATCATGTTACACTCGAATGACCAGAGGGATGTCAATTTGAGTGGGAGTTTTTAAGTAATATGATTAACTAAACTCATTATCTAGAACAATAGTCTAAGTTGTCTTTGCTATATTTATGTTGTAGATCATGGCTCGCGCAGTAGCACCCCTGAATTTTAATGCGTTCCTAGAGAAAGCTAAGTTGAAAGATGATGGAAGTAACTTTGTGGACTGGGCCCGTAATCTAAGGATTATCCTTACGGCTTCCCAGAAAGCTTATGTCCTTGATGCACCGCTTGGTGATCCACCCGCTCCAGTTGAGTCTCTAGACGTTGTGAACGCCTGGCAGGCTCGTTCTGATGATTACTCAATAGTTCAATGTGCAATGTTGTATGGCTTAGAACCGGGACTTCAAAGACGTTTTGAACGTCATGGAGCATATGAGATGTTCCAGGAGTTGAAGTTTATCTTTCAGAAGAATGCCCGGATCGAGAGATATGAGATCTCCGATAAGTTCTATGCTTGCAAGATGGAGGAGAACGGGTCTATCAGTGATCACGTGCTCAGAATGTCTGGGTACTCCACCCGTCTGGCTGAATTGGGGATGCCCCTTCCGCCAGAGGCTATCACTGACAGAGTTCTTCAATCATTGCCACCTAGCTACAAGAGCTTCGTGTTGAACTATAACATGCACGGGATGAACAAGTCAGTCGCCGAGCTGTTTGCGATGCTGAAAGCCGCTGAGTCTGAAATTCAGAAGGAGCATCAAGTGTTGATGGTCAATAAAACCACTAGTTTCAAGAAAAATGGCAAGGGTAAGAAGGGTAACTCCAAGAAGAGTGGCAAAACAGTTGCTCCTCTCGTGAAGAAACCCAAGGCTGGACCCAAACCAGAAACTGTGTGTTTTCATTGCAAGGGAACTGGACACTGGAAGCGGAACTGCCCCAAGTATTTGGCTGACAAGAAGGCGGCCAACAACAAACAAGGTATATATGATATACATGTTATTGATGTGTACCTTACCAACCCTCGTTGTAGTGCCTGGGTATTTGATACCGGTGCGGTTGCTCATATTTGCAACTCTAAACAGGAACTGCGGAATAGACGGAGGCTGGCAAAGGACGAAGTGACAATGCGCGTGGGAAATGGTTCCAAGGTTGATGTGATCGCCGTCGGCACGCTCGCTCTTCGATTACCATCGGGATTAGTGATGAACCTAAATAAGTGTTATTTGGTGCCTGCGTTAAGCATGAACATTATATCTGGATCTTGTTTATTGCGAGACGGTTACTCATTTAAATCAGAGAATAATGGTTGTTCTATTTATATGAGTAATATCTTTTATGGTCATGCACCCAATGTGAGGGGTTTATTCTTATTGAATCTCGATAGTAATGATACACATGTTCATAACATTGATGCCAAAAGATGTAGAATTGATAATGATAATACCACTTTCTTGTGGCACTGCCGTTTAGGTCATATTGGTGTAAAACGCATGAAGAAGCTCCATGCTGATGGACTTTTGGAGTCACTTGATTTTGAATCACTTGACACATGTGAGCCATGCCTCATGGGCAAGATGACTAAAACGCCGTTCTCTGGAACAATGGAACGGGCAAGTGACTTATTGGAAATCATACATACTGATGTGTGTGGTCCGATGAGTATTGAGGCGCGCGGTGGTTATCGTTACTTTCTCACCTTCACTGATGACTTAAGTAGATATGGGTATATTTACTTAATGAAACATAAGTCTGAAACATTTGAAAAGTTCAAACAATTTCAGAGTGAAGTTGAGAATCATCGTAACAAGAAGATTAAATTCCTACGATCTGATCGAGGAGGAGAATATCTGAGTTATGAGTTTGGCAGTCACTTAAGACAGTGTGGAATTGTTTCACAATTGACACCGCCTGGAACACCACAGCGTAATGGTGTGTCCGAACGTCGTAATCGAACCTTATTGGATATGGTGCGATCTATGATGTCTCTTGCCGATTTGCCACTATCATTTTGGGGTTATGCATTAAAGACAGCTGCATTCACTTTAAATAGGGCACCATCGAAATCCGTTGAGACGACGCCATATGAACTTTGGTTTGGCAAGAAGCCAAAGCTGTCGTTTCTTAAAGTTTGGGGATGTGATGCTTATGTCAAAAAGCTTCAGCCTGAAAAGCTGGAACCCAAAGCGGAGAAATGCGTCTTCATAGGATACCCAAAAGAGACAGTTGGGTATACCTTCTACCTCAGATCCGAAGGCAAAGTGTTTGTCGCTAAAAACGGAACATTTCTTGAGAAAGAGTTTCTCTCGAAAGAATTGAGTGGGAGGAAGATAGAACTTGATGAGGTTGTTGAACCTTTACTTCAACCTGAGAGTAGCGCAACGCAGAAAGTTGTTTCTGTGGAGCCTACATTAGCTGAAGAGGAAGTTAATGATGATGATCATGAAGCTTTGGATCAAGTTGCTATCGAACCTCGTAGGTCGACAAGGACGCGTACTGCTCCTGAGTGGTACGGCAACCCTGTCTTAGAGGTCATGTTGTTAGACAACGATGAACCTACGAGCTATGGAGAAGCGATGATGGGCCCGGATTCCAAGAAGTGGTTAGAGGCCATGAAATCCGAGATGGGATCCATGTATGAAAACAAAGTATGGACTTTGGAAGTATTACCTGAAGGGCGTAAGGCCATTCAGAACAAATGGATCTTTAAGAGGAAGACGGACGCGGACGGTAATGTCACCGTCTATAAAGCTCGACTTGTGGCAAAGGGTTTTTTCACAAGTTCAAGGAGTTGACTACGATGAGACCTTCTCACCCGTAGCGATGCTTAAGTCCGTCAGAATCATGTTAGCAATAGCTGCCTTTTTCGATTATGAAATTTGGCAGATGGATGTCAAAACAGCGTTCCTTAACGGTTTCCTTAAGGAAGAGTTGTATATGATGCAACCAGAAGGTTTTGTTGATCCAGAGAATGCTGACAAAGTTTGCAAACTCCAGCGATCCATTTATGGACTGGTGCAAGCATCTCGGAGTTGGAATCTTCGTTTTGATGAGGTGATCAAAGCGTTCGAGTTTATACAAGTTTACGGAGAAGCTTGTATTTACAAGAAAGTGAGTGGGAGCTCTATAGCGTTTCTAATATTATATGTGGATGACATATTACTGATTGGAAACAATATAGAAATGCTGGAAAGCGTAAAGGAATATTTGAACAAGAGTTTTTCAATGAAGGACCTAGGAGAAGCTGCTTTCATATTAGGCATCAAGATCTATAGAGATAGATCGAGACGCTTAATAGGACTTTCACAAAGCACATACCTTGACAAAGTTTTGAAGAAGTTCAAAATGGATCAGTCCAAGAAGGGGTTCTTGCCTGTATTGCAAGGTGTGAAGTTGAGTAAGACTCAATGCCCAGTGACTGCAGAAGATAGAGAAAAGATGAGTGTCATCCCCTATGCTTCGGCCATAGGCTCTATCATGTATGCAATGCTGTGCACAAGACCCGATGTCAGCCTTGCCATAAGTATGGTCGGAAGGTTTCAAAGTGATCCAGGAATGGAACACTGGACGGCGGTCAAGAATATCCTGAAGTACCTGAAAAGGACTAAGGATATGTTTCTCGTTTATGGAGGTGATCAAGAGCTCGTCGTAAAGGGTTACGTCGATGCAAGCTTTGACACTGATCCGGATGACTCTAAGTCTCAAACCGGATACGTGTTTATTCTTAATGGGGGTGCGGTTAGCTGGTGCAGTTCCAAGCAAAGCGTGGTAGCAGATTCTACATGCGAAGCGGAGTACATCGCTGCCTCGGAGGCGGCGAAGGAAGGTGTCTGGATGAAGGAGTTCATGACAGATCTTGGAGTAGTGCCTAGTGCGCTTAACCCAATGACTCTGTTTTGTGATAATACTGGTGCCATTGCTCTAGCCAAGGAACCAAGATTTCACAAGAGGACCAGACACATAAAGCGACGTTTCAATTCCATCCGCGATTACATCAAGGAGGACGACATAAATATTTGCAAAGTACACACGGATCTGAATGTTGCAGATCCGATGACTAAACCTCTTCCAAGGGCTAAACATGAACAACACCAGAACTGCATGGGTGTTCGATTCATTACAATGTAAATCACATAGTGATGTGAACTGGATTATTGACTCTAGTGCAAGTGGGAGACTGTTGGAAATATGCCCTAGAGGCAATAATAAATTAGTTATTATTATATTTCCTTGTTCATGATAATCGTTTATTATCCATGCTATAATTGTATTGATTGGAAACTCAAATACATGTGTGGGTACATAGACAACACTGTGTCCCTAGTAAGCCTCTAGTTGACTAGCTCGTTGATCAAAGATGGTTAAGGTTTCCTAGCCATTGACATGAGATGTCATTTGATAACGGGATCACATCATTAGGAGAATGATGTGATGGACAAGACCCAAACTACGAACGTAGCATATGATCGTGTCAGTTTATTGCTATTGTTTTCTGCATGTCAAGTATCTGTTCCTATGACCATGAGATCATGCAACTCCCTGACATCGGAGGAGTACCTTGTGTGTATCAAACGTCGCAACGTAACTGGGTGACTATAAAGGTGCTCTACAGGTATCTCCGAGGGTGTCTGTTGGGTTGGCATGGATCAAGACTGGGATTTGTTACTCCGTATGACGGAGAGGTATCTCAGGGCCCACTCAGTAATACAACATCACAATGAGCCTTGCAAGCAATGTGACTAAAGTGTTAGCCACGAGATCTTGTATTACGGAATGAGTAAAGAGACTTGCCGGTAACGAGATTGAACTAGGTATAGAGATACCGACGATCGAATCTCGGGCAAGTAACATACCGAAGAACAAAGGGAACAGCATACGGGATTAACTGAATCCTTGACATAGAGGTTCGACCAATAAAGATCTTCGTAGAATATGTAGGAGCCAATATGGGCATCCAGGTCCCGCTATTGGTTATTGATCGTAGAGGTGTCTCGGTCATGTCTACATAGTTCTCGAACCCGCAGGGTCTACACACTTAACGTTTGGTGACGATTAGTATAGTTGAGTTATTTTGTTGGTGACCGAAGGTTGTTCGGAGTCCCGGATAAGATCCCGGACATGACGAGGATCTCCGGAATAGTCCGGAGGTAAAGATTGATATATGTGATAATAGTGTTTTGATCTCCGGAAGGGTTCCGGAATTCACCGGAAGGGGTTCCGGATGTTTACCGAAGTGTTCGGGTGCAGCAACACTTTATATGGGCCAAAGGGATAAAGCCCACGAGGTATTGGAAAGTGCAAAAGTAGTTTTGCTGCCGCGTAAGCGGTACTACCGCTTGGTGAAGCGGTACTACCGCCCTAGCGGTACTACCGCTTGTGTGAAGCGGTACTACCGCCCAAGCGGTACTACCGCTTGTGTGAAGCGGTACTACCGCTTGTGCGCGGCTGTGCACGGTTCGGCAGGGATCCGAGTTGGACTCTTTCCCTGCGGGCCAAACCGACCTTGTGCGGGCAAAACCGACCTGGAGGAGGCTTTTACTCCAAGTTTAGACCCCAAGGCTCAACATATAAATAGAGGGGCAGGGCTAGCACACGGGATACATCAGGATTTCCCAAGCCGTGTGCCGGCAACCCTAGCCCTCTAGTTCCTCCGTCATAATCTCCGTAGCGGTTGGCGAAGCCCTGCAGAGATTGTTCCTCACCACCATCACCACGCCGTCGTGCTGCTGGAACTCAACCACTACTTCACCATCGCTCGCTGGATCGAGGAGGTGAAGGCGTCATCAAGCCGTACGTGTGTTGAACGCGGAGGTGCCGTCCGTTCGGCGCTAGTTCGTGATCGGATCGAGGGACGACTTGCGATTTGGATCGCGGAGACGTTCGACTACATCAACCGCGTTTCTTAAACGCTTCCGCTTAGCGATCTACAAGGGTACGTAGATTCACTCTCCCTCTCGTAGATGCTCATCACCATGGATAGATCTTGTGTGTGCGTAGGAAAATTTTTGTTTCCCATGCAACGTTCCCCAACAAACACAACCTATATGACAAGCAAGCTCCAAGCTAAATATGCTAGGCAACAATCTAATTAGCAAGCCAACAAGCATACAAGGCAAAGTAAAGTGCGGGAAAGGATTAACCACAAGTGAGACGATGAAGCGGAATTTATCCCGAAGTTCACTCTTCCTTAGGGAAGAGCTACTCTCCGTTTAGAGCGGTGTCGGAGCCAAAGCTTGCGGAACGCCACCGAAGGCTCACCGTAATCTCTATCGAGTCACCCCCAACGGATGAGCCTCGAATCACTCGGGGTTGGTCTTGAAGGCGACCACCACACCTTTACAAACTTCTCCGGAGCACACCACAAGCAAGGAAGCTTCCGGAGGAACCTCTAACCGCCTAGGAGCCCAAGCTACAAGAGTAACAAGTCATGGTGGATGAATATTGCGGGGAACGCGATTTGGTTTGGTCAAAGTGTAGATCGGGTCTTGCTCTCCCAATCCCCAAAGTTTCAACAAGTTTGGGTGGAGGGATTGAGAGTATTGAGCAAAATGAGGTGTAGCAATGGAGGAGCTCAACAAGACATTAGGGTTAATGGTTGGAGGTGGAAGAAGGGGGCTTTTATAGTGTTCTTGGCCGGGAGGGGATTTCTGCCCGTTGGACCCCGTGCGCACGGGCTAAGTCAGCCCCGTGCGCACGGGGTGTCCAGAGGCTTTCCATCCACCCCGTGTGCACGGGGGTCCAGGACCCCGTGCGCACGGGGTGTCCAGAGAGTTTCGAGGTACCCCGTGCGCACGGGGGTCAGAGACCCCGTGCGCACGGGGTGTCCAGAAACTTTCCAACCACCCCGTGTGCACGGGGGTCCAGGACCCCGTGCGCACGGGGGTCAGAGACCCCGTGCGCACGGAGTGCCCAGAAACTTTCTGACCACCCCGTGCGCACGGGGGTCAGAGACCCCGTGCACACGGGGTGTCCAGAAGGTTTCTGATGAAACTCACAGGACACCTCGGCAAAGTACACAATAAGTGGGAACTTGGTGGAGAAGTAGGAGGGCTGGTGTATAAGTTTTGGAGGCATTCCCACACGACACTAATTCCACGATGACCCCTCTTGATAGTGCGGTTTTTCCTACGACTCAAATCGAACCAAAACGAAAAACCTTCGAATCGCCGGTAAACCACACCTTTGATCTTTTGAATTGGGGGGGGGGGGGGTCACACAACTCCATAATAATCTTCATGGAACCAATATCCTGAGATAAACTATAGCAACCGATATTAGTTCCTCTAACCACATTGTCATCACACCAAAATATAATTAAGTGCCATATGCACTTTCAGCTGTTAACGGACGAACGTCCGCAATATAAGGATTTCGGCGGCTGGGCTGAAACAGAAGGCGTACTTCCGGGAAATACGCTTTCAACAAAGTGAAAGCGCATTCTGAACAGAAGCCGCACGAAAGTACACTTTCACCGAATCGAAAGCGTAAACGCTGGGATTGCGCCTCCACTTAAGTGGCGGGCCCGGGCTGTTGGGTTACTTTCTGGCGAGGCCCGCTTGGCCAGCTGGCAAGGTCGCCATCGCCTTCCTCTCGCTCGCCCGTGGCCGAGACAGGGGCGGGCTCCGACGATGCGGCGCTGTGGGCCACCAAACGTGGCGCTCCGACCACCGGTCTTCTCAGGGCGACGAGGCAGACCCGTCCCAGGGTGGTGCGGTCGCCGGGGAGCTCGGAAACGGCCGGAGTTTCGGGCGCGGCGGACGGCGGCTCGGCCACGATGGGCACAGGCACTTCGGTGGTCCGGCGAGCGAGGGGAAGATCGGGGAGGCTTCGGAAGGCTACGGGGGTCGAACTGGAGTGGCTAGGTGGAGGGAGGAGGCCGGCATTGCTCCAATTTGAGCATAGCCGAACGGCGACCATGGCGGCCAAAGAGGGCGGCTCGAGCTCGAATGAGTGGTGGGGAAGGATGCTAAGGGAGTGAGGAAAAGGTTGGTGAGGAGAGGCAGCACCGGGGAGGGCTTATATAGCCGCGGTGAAGATGCCGTGCCCGGATGCCGCCACGGACGGTGTGCGCCGCTCTGACGCGACCGCGTACGCGTGCGCACGCGTGGAGAGGCTGATGGCGACGAGAGAGGGGTAGTGGAGCGCCAGAGGAGGGCAGACGCGGGCGGCGCGAAGTCCGGTCGGCCACTCGGCCACTGTGCGCACGCCCGTGGCTATTGTGGCGCGAGGAGGGCGAAGGAGGAGGGGGCCAGGGCTGGGGAGCGAACGCGTGGCTATGGCGGTGCTCTGGGACATGCTGGGACGCGCGAAAACGGCAGGGAGAGAGGTGCCCGAAGCTAGCCGACGCGCAGAGCGTGCCAAACGCATGCCAACGGCGTGGTCACCGCGTGCGTTGGCGAGAGGAGGGCACGTATGCCTGGGAAAAGGTGTCCAACGTGTAGTCCCTTCAACATGGGGCCTCTCTGAAGTGATAAAACGAAGAAAGCTACTTTTTGCTAATGGATAACATCAACAGAACTTTGTTGTAGCAAACTAGATCATGAAGTTGTGGTCAAAATAAATGGGATAAGTGATAAACAGAATGTCACAGAGGTTTAGGGTAGGAAGGACTATGATCCTGTGGATTTTGAGAAGATTTGGACCAGGATTTATCATAGTTGCTTTACAACTACAAAAACTGGTCCAGAAACTAGATCATGAAGTAGCACTCACATGGATAATTGGATTGAGTTGAAATTTGGTGGAGGATGATGATTTGAGCATATGAAGGCACTCTAAAAAATTTATACCATTTGGAGTAATAAAAATGGTACTTCCTTCACAATGCTACCCACTGGATAGAAACTTGGGGGAATTTTGTGGAGAAAATGGATTGGCAAAATGATATGAATTTTGGCATGATCAAAGGATATAGGGATATTTAGGTCCTGGATTAATTTCAGATTTTATGAGGCAATAACAAATATAGTTGCTTCACAAACTGAAATTATGACCAGAAACAAAGATTGGATGGTGTGCTCACATAGATTGTTGGATGGATCTCAAATTTGGTGGAGAGTAATTATTTGATCATATGGATGATCTACCGAAATTTCAACTCATTTGGATTACCCTAGCTAGTACTTCCTTTACAAAGCTTCTCTCTGGACAGAAACTTTGGAAATTTGCTGAGGAAGATTTACTAGGCAAATGAAGCTGAATTTTGGCATGTGACAATTATTTAGATATGAGAGAGTGCACAAATTTTTTGAAGGAAATCAAGAAAATATAAATAGCACTTCCTTCACAAAGTGCCACACTGGACAGAATAGGAAATGAATATTCTTGAATTATTTTTGAACTCGGCAAGGATGTGTTTTGACATATTAGTGGAAGATATGATCCAAAGAATTTATGAGAATTTTGTGGGAATTTTAGGATAGACAAAAATATAGGTTGCTTCACAACCTAGGGCAAACAGGGTTATTCCTTTAATAGAAAAAAGAATATTCCCAATAAATAAATATTGGGGTTGGGCTAAGATGGGAATGACATGGCCTTGGGATAGATTTGAGAATGACAAGCGACTTGCAAGTGGCATGAGAGAAGATCTTCCCAGGTTTTAAGACCACATAGCCACGGAAAGAGAATTCCAAATGAAAATTCGGAGAAATCCAAAAGAAAAAGAAAGGGCCAAAAATCAGGGTGTTACATTGACCCACAAACAAAAAAGGTGGTTGTGTCTTGAGCATGACACTTACCTCGTCTTCCTCTGCCTCCACATCACTACGGGCATGGCGTGGCTGACGATCAGCAGGACGTTTCGAGTTCCGGCGAGAGGGCCGATTTGCAGAACCCTTAATTAAGCAAGCAAACACACATAAAGAAGCATATAAGCATACATGGACGAGATGTAAAAACAAAAAAAATGCTAAACATACTCAAAGAGACAAAAAAATAAAAATAAAAAGCATACATCTTCACTGCCATCCGCATCTCCTCCTATTATAACCATTTTTAGCCTGCGGGGAAAAAAAGCAACCCTAATAGTTAGAAGAAACGCACGCAGACTAAAAAAACAAAAAAAAATAAGTATAAACTCTCATCATGTGCAAATCCAAACAAACCCCCTACTGTGAAACGATAAGTGATTGCTTTGATCTGCAAAGCCCTACAATAAGTATAAAACACAACTACTGACACTGCCACCACCCTATCACCTACGGATTACTCCCTCCTCACCCCAAATCACATTGGCTAGTCAACTAGTTCACTGAGGCAGGCAACTGATTAGAAGAAAACTTGTGCAACTAGACAAAATATGGATAGCCAACTAGTTCACTGAGGCAGCCAACTGAGTATGATAACTTGTGCAACTAGACAAAAATATGGATAGCCAACTAATTCAATGAGGCAGCCAACTCATTAGAAGAAAACTTGTGCAATTGGACAAAATTTAGGTAGCCAACTAGTAGAACCAGTCATCCAACTGAGTAGGATAACTTGTGCAACTGCGGACAACCAACTAGTAGAACCAGGCAGCCAACTGAGCATGATAATTTGTGCAACTATACAACATATGGACAGCCAACTAGTATAATCATGCAGCCAACTGAGTACAAATTTGTGCAACTAAACAAAAATCTCTAGCCAACAAGTTCAATCAGCCATAGCATTTGAACACAACATTGCACACAACTAACAGCAAACAACAGGACTTTCATGAAAAATCATGAACAGATCTCAAACCCCTGCGGCTGGGCAACAACAAAATTGACATCAGATTCGCACAACAGGCGCTATCGTCTTGCATCCCGTGCTACCTATCGTACACCGGCGCAAGCGCTGACCCACCACACATACCCGTGCCCTGACCAACTTCACCGCTGTGAAATGAATCCCCACCACCGTTGTGCCGTGCTACCGGAGAAAAATCAACCGAAGGAGATGTGCAAACGCTACAGCAAAATTCGACCATGTGAGGGGACTTGGCGCCGTTCGAATCCTACGAATCCTTCCCTCACAATCCGCCACACCCGCGCAAAACACCAACGACCTCGTCCCCCCCCGAGACAGAGAGAGGGAGGAGAAGCAGTGGGTACCTGCGACGCCGACAAGGACCAACGATTCCCTGCGGAGAGGCACCCGCAGTCCCGCCGCCGATTTGAGAACTCCGCCGCGCCTCCCCTGTATCACGGCCCGTTTGATGAGCGGACGCTTCCCCGCCGAGATAGAGAGAGGGAGGAGAAGTAGTGGGGTACCTGCGACGCCGACGAGGACCAACGATTCCCCGCGAAGAGGCACCCGCAGTCCCGGCACCGATTTGGGAACTCCGCCGCGCCTCCCCTGCATCACGGCCCGTTCGGTGGAGACGAATCGAGGAAGGAGAGGGGAGAAATGGGGGGAGCGCAACGACGAGGAGAGATTTCAGGCTCCAGTTTTGAAACCGCCACCCACGAACTACCCCTCTACGGCTTACAGGTGGGCCTCCCCACGTCCGGATGGGGACAAAACCACCCACGACCCACGGGCGGAAGGGATCCCGACCAGGTGGCACCTGGCCCACGAGCGACACGATCGCTGCGCGATCGTGCGGCCAGGAAGCGGCCGCTCGGTCTGCCCAATAAGTGCGCGTGCACTTTTTAGATTTCAGGTTATCTTATTAGGTCTTTCGTTTCGTGCGTAGTAGTAGTTGGATCTTGATATCTCTTAATGGAAATCGGAAGGGGAAACCCTTTCTTTTATCAAAAAAAAAGAAAAGAAAAAAAGAGAGAGTCACAGCTCCTGCTCTCAACGGCGGCTGAGTGACGACTCCATGTGTGCTGAACAAGGCCAAACCATCAAAATTGTGCCATTCCAGAACAAGGCCCATGCAAAACGACAGAATGACGGCCCAAATCAACTGACCAGCACTCCAGGAGAATGGTCATTTATTTATTTCTCAAAAAGAAAAAAAGCAGAATGGTCATTTCGTGTGAGGTGAACCAAAAAAAAAAGTACGAATGCACCAGCCGGGAATCAAACCCGGGTCTGTACCGTGGCAGGGTACTATTCTACCACTAGACCACTGGTGCTTCCACGGCATTTCAACTTTTGAAAGGTTGAACTACATGCTTGAGGCAGCGAGTGCAGTAACCACATGTCGACAGTTGCAAACATCCAATACAGTGCCCTGCAGCTCTTGCATCTTTGCTGCACTCCGTCGATTGCAAATTCCTCTCTCTCTCCATCTTTGTTTTTGCGAGGATAAAAGGAGTTTTATTTCAAAAATTATAGAGTTACAATCAAAAGGCTAGAGATCCTTGATACATTGAGGCCCTCTGTGTAGCCAACCATCACGGTAGATAGGGATGAGTAATAAATTGCTCAAAATAGCCACACTGCGGACAGCCACCGGTATCATCACAACTATTGTAACCTTAAAAATATATCCACTTCCGTTTCGAAAAAAAAAATCCACTTTTGCATGAAAGTTTCTGTACAAACCATCGTGCTCTGAACTTGTTTGGACGGTGTTTACGACAACGGGGACCAACATGTCAAATGCAAGGCTTGATTAGAGTGCAAAATGATCAATATGTAAAACCCGAACAACTAATTGCAGATATTCGTGCAGGACTGAACCGACTATTTTGCATTTTAAAGAAATGGTACAAAATCATATTTATTCTGAATCAGACGACGAAATTCACTGGAAAACTGGTGTTTACCATGCGCCCGGTATCAATATGGTATTCTTTGTCGATTACCAAAAACAAGCCATTTATAGATATTGTTGGTAAGTATGTGCAGATTGAGTATAGCGGGTTTTTTCCCACTCCACGAGGATCAAGATTAAATGAATAAAGACAGGGATTTTTTTTTTACTATTCAACGCAAGATCAAATCGTATCCAACAACCATTGGAATTTTATCTATCCTTCTATATTTTCTCAAGATATTCCATAATTCGTATTTGTTCGACATGGCCATCTTACGCGGAGGCCCCACCTAGTTAACTTGGTCCGAACCCAGTTGAGTGTGGTCAAGCCCACACACTCGCTCTCACATCTGTCTCTCGTCTCTCTTGCAAGCGAGTGAGCTTACCATGTGTGTGGACGTAGCCTGAGATAGGGTCCGCAGTGGTGACAGAGAAGACTATGACTACGGCGACCACAACCACTCACAAGATCCCCAAATCGGTAGACCTACAAAAGCAACCAGAACACTTGCACATATTACTATTACACTACATACATACAACAACCATTTTTATGTTTCCTAAACCCTCTTTCGCATTTTTCTTCAGCCTCATCTTGGCTCAATGTATTTTCAACTTTTCTTCACTAACAATGTCATCCACATTCATCTCTAGATTCACCCTACCTTCCTCCATTTTCCATTTTTCTTCCCCTAACCTTTTCATTTCTTCCATCAAATTCTTTTGTTCTATGTTCCTGTTTTGTTATTCGGTATTGCTTATATTTTTCATTGAGTTTCTACACCTCATGATTCATTGCAAACTCAGTTCTCTCCCCTTTAACAAACAACACCTTCTTAAGTGGAGCACTTTGGATCACGCACTTCACAAAATCACATTCACTATCTTCCTACACAAACACAATACCATAATAAGAAATAAAATGAATGAGTGGAACACAAATTTGGATGAAAACTTCTAGCACGCCAAGTACTCACCACATAGTATACTTTTCTAAAGACTTGGTCAAAACTTAAACAAATTTGACTTACGACAAAGGTGGAACGTCAATTAATTTGAAATTTGGGGGGGGGGGGGGGTATTTATTATTGATCTTTACTTGCTCCTATTAAGATCTAGAAAATTCCAAGCAAGTTCACTCTACTCCAGTGACGTAAGAAAATCCTAAAACAAACAACTAAAAGCAAAACAAGCAAAAGGAACAAGAGAAACTTTTTTGAGGTTTCCTTTTGAGGAAATTGCACTCAAACCATCAAATTGTCTTGTGGGAACATTTGAGTCCATCAACTTGAGAAATGGGACAAACCAATCCTTTTCCCATTCGGGTTCAAAGTTGTCCCAAAAAGAAATGAACGATGGAGGGCCTTTTCACAGGGAAGATCGGGAGTGACCCTTGTTGGTAGTAAGAATTTAGTTTTTGATATTATTGAATATGAAATGAAGAACAATTTGTTAGATCGCTTCTGCATGATAAATGTGTCAATCTTAGATTTAATATTGTGGTTTATGGTGCCGCTCAACCTGAAAGGAAGGATGCACTCTTGGCGAAGATTCTCATGTGTGCGAAGCTGGTCATCATCCTTAGTGCACACCCTATACGTTCATGGGCACCCTTCCTCCTCCTATTCTATGCCCACCATGAGACGCATTGTAGTTGTTGCCATCTCTCCTCGTCACGCCCCTCAATAATGACTATTCCAGTGGACAACTTGTTAGAATCATCATAGGCGGTAACACGAATTTCAGTAGGTCAATCTTCTCAGCAAAGATCAAAACTATCTCGTCGAGAGCATGCCCATAGGCCGGAAAAAGAGGGTGACCACCCCAGGCCTCAAGAGGAGAAGGGCCCCAAATCTTCTATATCTAAATAGCTAGCCCCCATTAACCTATTTCTCTCAGCATGCAAGTATGCCACCTCATCATTCAACATGCATGGAGAAAGACCCACCACAACATGCAACCATGCATAATAAAAAGCCAACTCAACATGCAAACATGCATGAGAATTTACATTCTATCATGATAGTTATATTATACAATAACCAAACCCCACAAATCATATTTATTTTCAGTTTTAGTTCATATTATTACTCTACATATTCATGTTCCATACAACCAATTCTCACTGAATAGACTGCAAAACATTCCCGCAACAACGTGTGGGGTATCATCTAGTATTAAATATTGTACAAACCACTATACTATTACCTACTAAGTCCAAAAGATTATCACATATGTATAAAACTAAATTCTAACTTTTGCAAGCAAATCTACATCACATCAAAGTACCAATCATTCTAATAGGCGGCAGTGAATCTGATTGGCGACAATGAACTTAGTTAGCTTGTTAGTCTCTCGGTTTCTCTCTGATAGACGTCCTGCATGTTGTACTAAACTATATGTAAATTAGTTTTCTGTGTATAATCCGTACAGAACCTTGTATTTTAGGAACTGGCATGAGCTCTTGTATAAACCATATGAAGCCAAACGTCTAGATGAGCATACCAAATAAATAAATTATATGTAATCATAACTAAACCGGCGGTATGCTTATGTTTGTCGGTGATCGGTGCTACTTCAGTTTCATGCATGTGTCGAACTTATTACCGAATGTAACTTCTAACACATTTGCAAACAATACAAGTTAAACTCTGCAAGGTTCTATAAATATGCACACCTAATAATACACTAGAAATCACTATTAAGATATTACTTGAATAGTATTTTTTAGAAACCTCTAACATGATATTTAATAAAACTAAACTATACATGAACATATGTACTTATATAGAAATATGTACACGTACACAATATAATTTGTGAAATTGTCACAAAAATAATTCAAAGATAACTTCTTTTACATCACTTAATTTAAATTTACCATAAAAAAGTCAATAGTGATATACATTACAACTGATAACAAAAGACACTGGTTAACTATACTAGCTAAAGTATGTGGTTAACTGTACCAACTAAATAACAAAAATTATACTCCTTAATATTGTAATATGATAAATAGAATAAATAAGTATAAAAGATTGGTATAAAATTATAATTGCCCAAATAAAATTCAATAAAGAAAAGGTGTTGCTCCATGAGGGTCCATCATATCGGATGAATAAGAGACGGGTGGGCGTGGTTTCGAGGCCTTGGCATGGAATTGAAAAGGTGTTTCTCCATGAGGGCCCATCAATCTTATTCAAACCAATGAATGGGCAGCTAGTGTATCAACCTGTTAAAGCAGAGCATGATCTACCAAACGAATGGTAGCTAGGTAGAATAGAGTATGATCAACGCCAAGGCACGCTCAAACCTTAGCTAGCAACGGCGAGCGCACGTTCACGCGCAATCAATGTAACAAGCGTCCTCTTGGGACCATAGATATGAAGATTCGGGGGCTAAAGGAGCCAGCTTTGCAACTTACGTTTTCTCCTTGTTAGGATCGGCAAGGATCTTGTCCGTTTGCTCCTCCTGCTCCTCATGGTTGACTAGAAAGCTCGTCGGATCGAACCTGCAGACAGACATGAGGAGAGCAAGATCGATCAGGACCGTGCGTGTGGCAAGCTGTGCGTTAGGGAGGTGCATCCCACACCCTCGCCACAACAGGGGATGCGTCGGGTGGCTACCTGGGCGGGGCGCCGGCGGCACCTTGTCCAACACAAGCAAGTAAGCGGCGTCATCGTGGGGCTGTGATCCTACCCGATCTGCCTCCGGTAGCCCGGAGGAGTTGAAGGAGTCATGAGAAGTTGAGAAGACGTTACCTTTCCTCGATGTCGTCCTCCTCCTCGTTGGCGCCCTTGCTCCCTCCGACGCCATAGGCGGGCGCGACCGCATCCATGATGAGGCTCTGGTGCTGCAGGAAGGACGGATGCAGGGGTTAATTAGGAGGAGGGAATGTGCCGACGGGGAAACCGACCGAGAAGCAACCTAGTGTTGGTGCGCTGTGCTTTGCCGCACTGCGTTGCAGGCGCTGAAGAAGCGAATGAGGAGGAAGACGAAGAAGTGGAGTGGTGCCGTGGTGGTGGGTTGTGTGGGGCTTATTCTACACCGCAGTGGCGACCAGGCCTGACCTCCTGGGCCGCCGCCCGCCAGTCCATGGGCTACATGAATATCCAACCCTTTTTTGTTAGACATTTTTTTTTCACTCTTCAGAAAAAAGGTGCTTTCTCGTTGGTCTTAGTGTGATTGCTTTGCCAATATAAATAACATATACTGTTAATAATTACCACAGCTCAAGAGAAACCACTACAAGTATATGTATAGAAAGTATATGTAGATAACCACAACCAAGTGATACATACACTAGTATGTATGTATCAAATCTAATTAACCTTTCTTCCCTTCGATGTTAAAAAAACCTTTCTTCCCTTCCGCCGACCCGCCAGTCAGCGCACCATACATTTCTTGATCATCAAATCTAAATATCCAAGCATTGAATAAATCTTGTTGCCATGAGAAATAATTGTTCAGTTAAACCCCAAAGAAAGAAATAACATTTCTAATTATCATACATTAATTATACTTATCATACTTCCTCCAGCTAGCATCACCAGATTATACTTCATATTCCCTCCGTTCCTAAATATAAGCCTTTTTAGAGATTTCAGTATATACTAGATACGGATGTATATAGACATATTTTAGAGTGTAGATTCACTCATTTTGCTCCATATGTAGTTCATATTGGAATCTTTAAAAAGACTTATATTTAGGAACGGAGGGAGTACATTACATGCATACATTTATTTGCTGCTAATATTTGACCATAACTCGTCACTGTCTATAAGCAAAGTTGTGGCCATTACATGAACCCAACCATGCATCAGTAACAACAAGTTAAAGTCTCTATCTTGTGTCTTCAACCTGCAAGTCCGCAAGGAAACACCACCCATCCCATGGACTGGACTAGCTTCATGCACGCCCTGCTGGCTGTGAGTACCGACCCTCCACAAGCTTCAGGTGCCTGCACATACACAATTAAGTACACAACCTCTTCTTAGTACAGGATCATGCATGATTCATACAACATACATACATACATAAACTCCACGTAAAAAATGCAAAGCCTCCTTCCTTCCTCTTTACCAAGTGCACCCAGCACAACATATATATACTGCCAAGCTTAATTAGTTGAATATTCATCAGAAAAATAAATAAAGTTTAGTCATTTCATTCACAAGCATCTTAAGTTGGGCAGTATAACTTGCGCCAAGCATCTTAAGTAATCGCCATAACTTGCGCTCATGTTTGATGCTGGTTTAACATGGGAATAACCCCTATTTCAACCTACCAAGTATCTTAAGGCATGCTTCCGTCCACCGATTCTTTCCGAGACCAGAAACCTTCTAGACTCAAATGTTACTTGTGTGTGCCCAATAGATAATATTTTCAAGGAACTTGACTCAAATATTATGTATGACCGAAGCTTTCTTAACAGTGATCATTTCAATGACAAAAGGTGATGACAGCGGCTTGTGCAAGATTCAAAGAAAGAGTCCGACATTCATTAGTTTGTCATGAGAAACAAGGGTTTTTAGGAACACTTTTACTGTAAAAGCGAACACTCGCAGTATGTTATTCAGTGTAAACATAAACGGTTAGCCTCCGCAATGCAAACGTAGTCCTGAAACTGTCTTGGATATACCATATGCAAAAAAGAAAGGAACAAAGAAGTAGCTAACAAATGCAGACTCAGAAAAGGAAATCTTCCACAATATCCAGAACCTATATTATTTCCACAGGAAACAAGTGGCAAAAAGACAGGTAAAGGTAGCAAGGTCACCTCTGTAACTGAACAAATGAAATTGGCACACGGACATCACATATTATATTAACAATGCAAGCAAGCACTTGACTATATATATTTGTTGTTCTCTGACAACAAGATCAGGGATTAACTGAGCAGATGGAGTTTCGTCCTGGTATGAAAACAACTGGCGGTGTTCAACTATTTACCTGCATTTATTACTGATGCGATTCCAGTGCTCTGAGCACTCTCTGTCACGTTCACAGTATGAGAGACTGAAGCAGCAGGAGTACCTGCAATACATTCGGCAATTTGAAACGCTAGCAGTTAACTAAGTACTGGTGAGGTGCAAAGAAGATCATCAAAGCCTGATTCTTGACATTCTCTAACAGTTAATACTTCAGGAATTAACTATGGATGTTTGTTCATGTGTGGAAAATGGGCGATCGACTTATTTACCTGGATTTGTCACCGATGAGATACCAGATACTTCAGCACATGTTGTCAAGGTACCGAACATAGTCAGCAAAACTGGAGCAACAGGAGCACCTGCAACAAATCCGGCAGTTAGAATTGGTAGCAGATAGGCAGGTGCTGACAAAGTGCAAAGAACAACATCAAGCAAACAAAAAAAAGAATGATAGAATGGAAAACTCCGGGGGGGAATGTTCCCGCAGTACCGTAGGTCTTCTAGAGATAACCCCTAATAATAAATAAGGGCAAGCAATGCACATATGAACCAAGCTGCAAGGGCTGGAAGTGGAACAGAACTTAGCACTACAAGGTATTACAGGCTAATTGAATCAACTTCCTCTATGATTCAACTAAAACTTTGGCCAATGTGTTTTCAAAGCAACTTAGTTATTATTTAGAACTGCTATACTTTTCAGAGGAAGCCATAAATAGTATTATATTAAAAGAAGTCCTAAGTGGCATATCAATGATTATTTTGGGACATCTAAACCACCAAGCATCAATGACGCATAATCCTTTCACACATAAATTTGGTGATCGCTAGAAGCAAACAATTCAGGGATAAGTTGCGACGCAAATGGAGGTTTGAGAATGATTGAGGATGGTCAACAAAATTACCTGCATTCATCAATGACGAGATCCCAGAATTTTTAGTAAGATGTGTTGCAGTACCAGACATGGCGTTCGAGTCTGGAGCACCAGGAACACCTGCAACGCGTTCAACAATTAGAACTGGTAATAAGCAGCCAAGCACTATAATAAGGTAATAAACTGCAAAAAATAACATCATCAAGCCTGACCAGGATAGTGGTTCTGAATTTACCATGCACAAAAACAGACACAAAATGGAAAACAAGTGACCATAGAACGAAAGAATGCAAACGCAAAAGGAAACATATTTCTACCGTGCATCGTTCAAAAGATATGTGTTGCAACGGGTCATAGATAATGGCCACATAGCCACATAGGCCACAACATAGAAATATCCAAAGCGTAAACATCATGGATCACTTTGGAAGCAACAAATATAAAAATGGCGCACTGACACAAATATGGAAATGAGGCACAGTAGTAAAGAAAAATAGTGCAGCAAGAATTAATTCATTCTAATTTGGCATATAATTAATCAATAGGGCTATGGTCTCCAAAATATGATGTGAAGTGTGATTCTAATTATTTTATTAACTGATTCTAAAATTGGAAGGGAAGGAAACGTTCAGACTGATTTAAGATATTGTGCAGATGTGTGCCAAAGGATTCAGCCTATTAGACAACTAGTAAGGAACCCATATAAGCAGTGGAGATAATGACAAATGACTGTACTAAGCGAAGGTTACCTTCCTTCCCACTTGATTGAAATTCCAGACCAGCTTGCAAGCTTTCATCTGAAGATGACACAAGTTGATCAGTTTATTTATATGCATATACATGACCCAAGAGGTTTTTCCAAAGAGTGAACCAGTAAAATCAAAGGGCCTCGTAGCTTGCTGCCAAGTGCCAAATATATCTGGATTGACAGTAAGTCGAGCACAGCTATAGATGTGTAAAGTGCAAAGTAAACAAGACAAGGACACAAGGGCAGAGGCTAGTTTTACCAATACGATCTACGAACCACTTCCTTGTCTTGTCTGTCAATCCTGACACCAAAAACAGTAACGATGGCATTTAGCATCACAGATATAGAATCTACAAGGAAGTATATTGCTTAATCATAAGATGCTTGTAAAAAGGGCATTGTACCACTGTTTAACTCGTGACTGCGAGTCGACGAACGCAGCCTGCAAAACATGGAACATGTGCTGAGTTGGTCAAGAAAGAGCCAGCAAGAGCAGAATCGAGGGACGCCTTGAATTTGCCATGTTTCAAGGTCATATTTTTACCTCTTTTTGGTCCTAATATAGATCTTGGCGAGAGTTTTAGGTGCTGGCAGGTCTTGTTCCTTGACGTGACGCCTCTGACGGGACCTAGCCAAGCAAGATTGCAGGGCATTCAAAGTGAGTTACAGTGAAATCGACAGCCAAATTTTACATATTTCCTAGAATGGAATGCATCAAGTGAACATGGGCGACCAAACTGATAGAGTATGGAGCTGGAATCACCTGAATCCGATGGGAAGCACGTCGTGGGGCATCATCGGGCCGCCCGGCAATAGGGCTAGGTTTCTCAACTCTGGGGCCTTATAAGCCAAGTGTTGGACGATTTGAGACGCCTTGCAACGAACGCGCTCCCAGTCCAGCGAGGACCTGCACACACACACACACACACACACACACACACACACACACACACACACACACACACACACACATATATATATATATATATGAAACAGTACAGTATTAAAGTTGAGATGTAAAGAGGAAAATTTTGGATCGGAACTGAAGATGGCTTGAAGATTGAGTTATGTGGTGGTACCTGACTTGCTCCGAATGGAGAATGGAGAGGACGATGGAGCGGATCCTCATGCAATCGAGGGAGACGGAGTCGTCGTGCTTGAGGTACCTTGTGTTGTACTTGTTGTTGAAGTAGCTGAGGTTGCGGCGACCATGCTGGAGAAGGCCGCGTGTTGCATGAGGAAGTGGAGGAGCACCTGGGCCTCGTCGCTCTGCGGGTGCGAGGTCGGGCGCAGGAAGCGGGAGACGTAGGCGATGGCGTCGTCCCACAGGCCCTGCCGCACCAGCCGCGACAGGTGGATGACGCTCATTGTCATGGCACGGCCCAGCCCAGGACGGAGGCCCAAGGCCACGCGGGGCAACAGGAGATTGGCTCGAGCGTTCGAGGCCCGGCAAGCGGCTCGGCTATATGAGGGGATTCAGAGAGTAGAAGGACTGGTCGTGGAAGAAGAGAACACTTTCCCCTTGAACTGTCTTCCTCCATTCTTATTCTTGTAATCGAACCTTGTATCTGTAATCAAGGAAGAACCCTAGCTGGGGCTTAACACTCATGTACGAGTCCGTCTCGTTGAGCAGCCTGCGAGTGATTGATTGGGCAATGGCGGCCGCCGTTGAGCGAGCGAGGCAGTTTAGGAGGACGGAGGGGTGGGGATCGGGGAGATGCGCACGTACCCTCGCAGGGCGTCGCGGAAGCCGTGGAGCCAGAGGTAGGTGGCGAGGCGGCGGTGACGGCACCGGCGCACGCAGCCGTAGTCGGCGGGGCCGATGGACTCGCCCAAGTCGGCCACCCAATCGGGGATGACATCGACAGAGGTCCCCATGGATCGATCACGGTGCCGGCGAGGTTGACAGGACAGCAGCGGGCTGGGGATTTGGGGGGAGCGAGCAGAGAGAATTTGTTTGTTTTGGAAGAGGAGGGGTGGGGAATATGTAGAGGGAGCCAGCCTCGCCACCGGACTCCACCCCGCCCCCAACGCCTGCAATGTTTTTGAAAACGTCCCTCTATTTTTTTGAAAATGTCCCATGTGGTGGCCAGGTCCCCTATGCTACTTTTTGAAAACGCCCCTCTGTCTTTCTTTCGTTGACGGGACTAGATATCAGCACCGCATCCTAACTCAGGCTATTTTCATGTGTCTAACATTTTTATAAAATAATTAAATACTCCCTCCGTCCCAAAATAAGTGTCGCTGCTTTAGTGCAAAGTTGTACTAAATCAACGACACTTATTTTGGAACGGAGGGAGTAGTAAGTAAGATTTTACGTTGTTACATGATCATATTGTTTTTATTTGAATTAATTTGAAGGTATTTGGATTAATTTGAGCTAGAACTTAGAAGGAGAGGAGAGCTTAGTACTCCATCGGGTTCCAATGGCTAGAAAAATGTCCGCCAACATATGTTTTTTGGATTCTAAATATGTAACTTCATTTACGAGAATTTTTTAGACTGGTTTGGATTGGAATTTAGGCGCTGGTTAACTAATCTATGGTTTGAATTGGAGCATTGCCCATAGTTCAGCCACCCACGTTTTGCTAGCCGATTCGTCGTGCAGACCCTATTTTGGATGTTGAGCCTTGGATTTAGGCGCTCATTAACTAATCTGTGAAGAAAGAAGAGAGTGATACATATGTATTTTTTTTCTTACTTTAAGTCAAATCACATAGTGTTATATCACCGTCCAGATTCAGATACCACCATGTTCAACTGTTTTTTTTTTTGAACACAATACAGACGCAAGCGCTCGTACATACACGCATACACTCACCCCTATGAACGCATACACGCACACCCTACCCCTATGAGCACCTTCGAGAGACTGAGCCGGCATATCATCTTGAGATTTACGAAGTCACCGTAGGCGCCTCGTCGTCGACGGGAACGTCTCCTCTCACTGAAAGCGCATCGCCGGAAATCCTGACATAAATCCAGGAATAATGCGAGCACCAGGACTTGAACCCTGGTGGGCTGGGGATACCACTGTCCCTCTAACCATCCAACCACAAGTTGGTTTGCAACTGTTTTACTTCTTACTATTTACAACATGTCACCTTGCATTTATATAGTGATATTTATAGGCATACATAAATCATTAAATGGACTTGAAATAGCCGAACATGATGCCCCGTGGAGAGAGAAACTATAAATCTAGATAGGTTATGTGCCTCCATGCTCGATGGTCTTCATTTATGTTTGAATGCAAGACGGCCATGGTCTCGGACCCCGGCTTGGATTTCGGTGATGATATGACCAAGCCCGCCTCTTCACTACCATGTAGACTATGAATGACCTCCAGGCAGTCTAAAGCCATCATGACAATATTTGTTTTCCGTTTATGAGATAGTATTACCATGACACTCTTAACGGAGAGGTCAGCCGCCAAAGCTAGCGATTCCCGGCACGCCAGTGCTTCCAAACTCCTAGGGTCAGAGATGTCGTCGAAGATGATTGTCGACGCTCCCGATACTCCTCATTTCCTCCTCGACAGACGACCGCAATTGCTCCTGTCGAGCTCGTCGTGCTTCGCCATTTATTTTTTATTTCTTTTAAATATTTGACATTTATTTTGTTGTAGCCCGACGGTGGAGAAACCACCTTACGATGAGCGTGTTATAGCCAGATACACACAGAATGGCCGAACACCAGAGGCCCAATATGCAACAAGGCTTGAACCCACTTAGGTCGGTGATCTATTCCTGACTACAATCAAAAGCGTGCAAGCTCGGCAAGGCTGTGAGGCAACATGACGTGAAGATAAAGCTAAATGAACTGAGGAATGACGTATCCCATTAGCATATATGTTCTTTCCGTTTTCACAAAATATGTAGTATTTTATACTATATATATATAATAAAAATAAAAATAAAAATAATTTCAATACTTATTTACTAAATAATATAATAAAAATAAATTTATTAGATAAAGAAAAATGTTATGCTTGACTTTTAGTTTTGCTCATACAACATGTGAGTTTTATTCATACATATTAAATGCCAATGTTCAACGCAATTCTCAGAAGAAATGTATATACATTTTTGAATAAAATATTCATAGATATGAACTAAATGTTCAGGACTTGAAAAAATATCCATGTACATATTGCAAAAGAATAATAAAAACAAAAAAAACTGGATTTGAAGAATCAGGTGATAAAAAAATGGGAATTAAAAAATTAAGATTTAAAAAATGGCAAAGGAAATATAGAGAAAGAAACAAAAAATTAAAAAGAAGAAAAAGAAGATAATGGGCTGGCCCATCTGCCTGAGCGTTCACGCAACACCCCCAAACTAGGGGAGACTTCCTATTCCCCGCGGGAGCTATATCTCGCTTATAGCAAGAACGTAGCTATCCTCGCCTGAAGCGCGGCGCGCACGGGTTGGCCCATTTCTGTAGCAGTGCATTAACCTTTTTCTCGCTGTGTTTCTTTTATACGGGGTTTTCACTGTTTCGGCTGGTTTTTTTCTGTGTTCCTTTTTTTGTTTGGTTTTAAGTGTTTCGGGTCAGTTTTCTTGGGGTTTTTTCGAGTTTTTTTTCTTATGGTTTTCCTGTGTTTTTTTTCAGCAGTTTTCTTTCGTTTTTCTTTTTCTTCTTCGTTATACCTTGGGTTTTTTTTCAGCAATTTTATTTTGGGTTTTTCCTCTTCTTTATAGGTTGGTTTTCTTCGTTTCTGTCTCAGTTTCTTTCGCCCTTCGTTTTGTTTCTTTGTTGGTTTTCACTGGTTCATTCTTTTATTTCTTATTTTTCTTCGGTTCTCTTTGTTTGTATCTTCGTTTTCATTATTTTTCAAATACACGACGCATTTTTTTCTTAAATACAAGTTTTGCACAATTTTTGAATAGATGGTAAATATTTTTCATATATGCGGTAAACACTTTTTTGAATACGTGGTCAACATTTTTAAACATGTGGTGAATATTTTTTTAATCGGAATAAACATAATTCACACAAAATATACATTTTTTGTATACACCAGTAACAATTTTATATGAATGGTTAACATATTTTAGTATATAATTTACTTTTTAAAAATATTTTTTTCATGTCTACTTTTATTCAATGTACATTGTACAGTTTTTGTATACATTAGAAACATTTTCTTAACACAAGTTTAACATTTTTTTAAATACATGACCAACATTTTTTCATCCACATCGTATATTTTTTGTATATATTTTTCGTATACATGAGAAGTTTTTATCTACAAAAATTTAGCATTTTTCAAATACTTGATTAACATTTTATAAATACATTATCAACAATTTTTTTCATACACATTGTATATTTTTTGTATACATGAGAAACATTTTTCTATACAGATTTAACATTTTGCAAATACTTGATAAATATTTTTCAAAAACTTAATTAACATTTTTCAAATGCTTGATAAACATTGGTTAATTTTTTTTTTCTATTTTTACAGTTTTTTCTTCCTTTTATTATGTTTTCTCCGGGTTTTTTCTTCTACCCCTTTATTTTCTTTTCTTCTTTTTTCTCTGATTTTTTTGTTTTTCTTCATTTCTATCGATTTTTTTTTCTTTTCTTACTCATTCTCCTTCATTTATTGTTTGGTTTTTTCTTTCTTTCTTGGTTTCCAATGCTTTTTTTCGCTTTCTTTTGTTTCTTTTTTTTTCTTGTTTGGTTTTCATTTTGTTTTAATACTTTCTGCATATGTTTCTTTGGTTTTATTTTTCATTTTTTTTCTTTGGTTCATTTAGTTTCTTTTTCGGTTTCATTTGTTTCTCTTGGTTTTCATTCTACATTATTTGTATATGTCAACAATGTTTTTGTGATACACGTTTAACATTTTCCAACGCAAATTTAACATTTTTTAGTACATGGTCAACATTTTTTCTGTACACATTTTAATATATTTTAAATGCTTCATTAACATTTTCTAAATATAAGATTAACGCTTTTAGATTACATGGTCAATATTTTTTCTATATACATTTAAACTTTTTTAATACATGGTCAACATTTTCTCTATACATATTTAAAAAACATTAAATGCTTGATTAACATTTTTCGAATATAAGATTAACGCTTTTTCAATAAAAATTTAACTTTTTCTACTACACGTTTAACATTACTTAATACATAGTCAACATTTTTTCTATTTGCATTGTTAACATTTTTTAGATGCTTCATTAACATTTTTTTCAAATACATGGTCAATAGTTTTTCTATACAAATTAAACATTTTTCAAATGCTTGATCAAAAAAATTTAAATACTTGTTGAATGTTTTTTCAAATGCTTCATTAACATTTATATATATACAATAAAAAATCATTATTTGTGAATACATGGTCAAACTATTTCTATGCACATTTAACATTTTTCAAATGCTTGATCAACATTTTTCAAATAGTTATTCAACAAAATTTCAAATTCTTGATTAACATTTTTTAAATACATGATCAAATTTGTTTATATATTTTTGTATAGGGGCGCTCGTGCATGTTTAGTTGGTATTTGCCGACCTGCGCGGGACATATTTGAATTTTTTTAATTCTTGAACAATTTTCAAAATCACGAACAATTTTTAAATTTGGAATTATTTTTGAAATCTTGAACATTTTAGGAAATTGCATTTTTTTGCAAATTCGCGAACAATTTCTGGAATTGTGAAAAAAAAAATCAATTCTCGAACTATTCTGTATTCGTGAACATTCCTTAATATCTCTATGTTTTCCAAATTAGGGAAGGTGAAAAGGAAACTTTTATTGTTCGCACAGAGCGTAGAGTACAGAGCATTTTGTGCATATCGCGTACTCGCGTTTGGGCCTTGGCCCATTTACTCTGTTCGTACTTGCACCATCTGTACGCCAGGAGCGAGACCTCATGCGTGACGCCCGCGTGCGGCAAATTGTCAACCCTTCGCTGAAGGCAGGGGCGAATGGGCCGGCCCATTTGGAGGTAACGAGCTCCAGCCACGTAGAAAAATTGCCAAAAAGTAACGCGAGAGCTCCCTCTACTGAAAGAGTGTTACTAACCACTCGTCCTAAAGAGTCCAAGTGGTGGATTCGCGGCGCGGCTGTTTAAGTATCGTACTTCTTTGAAACATTTTGAAAAATAAACATTGAATATTTAATATACGTTGAACGTTTTCTTAAAATATGATGAACATTTTAAATAATACACAATGAATTTTTCATTAATATAATACGAACTTTTTTTAATATACGATGAACATTTTTGAAAAAAATATGAATATATGCTTTGAACAATTTTTTAATACGCATTGAACATTTTTTAATATAAGTTGAACAATTTTTTAATATACATTGAACATTTATGTAATATAAACTTAACAAATTTCAAAAACACAGTGATTATATATTCATTGAACAATTTCTAATATAATATGAACGTTTTTATAATGCATGATGAACTTTTGTAAAAAAAACCGCGAACATTTCCTTAATGTACGATGAACATTTTTTTGTAACATGCAATTAACTTTGTATAATATAGAAAAAGAAACAATAAAATGAAAAAAATGAAAAATAAAAAGTATAATAAAAGAAATAGAAACAGAAACAGAAAAAGAAAAGAAAAGAAAAAAAGAAACAGAAAAGAGAAGAAAGCAGCGAAGCAACAGCGACACAACCATGGGCCGGCCCAAAGGGCGGCGTCGCGAGGCGAAGCTTCAGCGAAGCCACGCCATTCTGACGTACACGGGCGTCAAATAGGGATCGCCGCCAGGAGCGGTTTCTTCTGTTTTTTTTCTGCCGGATTTCTTTTTGTGGTTATCATTGGATTGTTTTCCTGATTTCTCCTTTTCGTTTTTTTTTATATTTTAAAATTTCCAAATATTTCTTAAAACTGATGGAAAATTTTATATTTACGAACCTTTTCAAATTCATGAATATTTTTTATTCAGAATTTTCTAAAACTCGTGAACATCTATTAAATTTCACGAATATTCTTGGAAATTCATGAACATTTTTTGGAATCACGAAATATTTGCAATTTATCAAAAACCGAAAGCCATTCTTTTCCCAAGCCAGAATATGCCTTTCTTTCCAACTGTTTGTTCGCTCAGAGGAGTGAGGCTAAAAAAAATAAAAAGGAGAGATTTAGCTATCTCACATCTAAGTTTTCCGTCGTTGGATGTAAGCTCTTCAAGATTCGTATTATTTTTAAGTCCCAGCGGACGAGACGTCCTAGCCAGCCGCCTCCTCCCCGAAAAGCCAGGGTTCCTCTGCCTCCCGGCAGTGCTGTCGCCGGTCCACCCCGTCTCCGGTGGCCTTAGGGCCATGGGGGTGGAGTGGATCTCGGCCCTTGCTGGTGGGAGGGCTCCGCTCTTAGATCTTTTTTCAAATTTTGTTAGGGTTTGTGTCCTGCTTAGGAAGGCGAGACGACGGCGGCTCCCTGAAGATGGAATAAAGGTCTTCCTGCCTAGTCCCCGTTCCGTTGATGCGTCTAGCATCATCAGTGGGCGTGTGGAGGTGTGTCTCTGGCGGATTTGCTCGGTTCTGTTCGTCGTTCGTCTATGTTCTTGTGTGTTCAGGTTGGATCCTTCTGATCTACACTCTTCATCGGCGGCGGTTGCTGCTCTGGTGTGTTGGTTCTATGGGGCCTTAGCACGACGACTTCCCGACTGTCTACTACAACAAGGTTTGCCCGGCTCCGGCGAGGGAGAGGCGACACCAACGCTACGCCTTCGGCTTGCTTCAGTGCTTGTAGTCGTCGCTAGGTGGTCTACGGATCTGGATATAATTTTTATTATTTCTAGTGTTCGTTGTACTACTATTATTGAAGATGAATAGATCGAAAGTTTTCCCGCAAAAAAAAGGAGCGAGTGGCAGACAGGAAGATACAATGAGTGTTTTTGAGCTCGGCCCAGCCGCAGGATTTAGGTGCTATTCTTTGCACTAAGAAAAGATTAGGAGAACCGGAAACGGAGGAGGACATGAGGGCAAATCCTATCTTCTACTCGGCGCTGTAGATTGGAAGCCTTAACGCACATAGGCGGTCGCACCAGTTAGCAAGTGGGCTGGCCATTTTTTGAGTTAGGCGAGGGGTTCCGTGTTCTAGTATTAGGAACCTACTTGAAGGTTCTAACCCAGTTTGTACTGGTTTTGGGAACCTTCTAGAAGGTTCCTGAAATGGTTTCCTTTTTTTTTTCTTTTTTTTTGGTTTTTATTTATTCCCTTTTTCATGTCCTTTCCTTATTCTTTCCTTCTATTTTTTATTTTTGCAAAATTTCAAAAAACTAAAAAATGGGCACAATTTCTAAAATTTTGGCAATTTTTAAAAAATGTTTGCAAATTTGAAAAAATGTTCCGTTTTTCAAAAAACATTTTAAATTTGGAGAAAAATGTTCACAGTTTCAACAAACGTTCAAATTTTGAAAATCTCATTTTCCAAAAAATGTTCCCAAATTAAAAATATATTCTATTTTCAGAAAAAATTTAAAATTTGAACATTGTTCATGTTTCCAAGAACTGTTCACTTTTTAAAAATCACTTGCTACAGTACTCCGGTTCTCTATAGTAGATCGGGTTGCTACGATGCGTAGTTCGCTAGAGTGTTCGATCCCCGTTCGCTATCGCGCAATGAGATAAATCGCTCGTTGCGATCGCCTACACGAGCTCGCCAAGTGGGCCGGCGCAATAACTCGCCTTTCTTTCTGATCGAAGCGTGTTAGCGGGGAAGCTCTTCTGAGCGGTTGATTCGTTTTTGTGATACTTCCACCACTAGTTTTGCGAAGCTTTCAGATGTTTCTTTTCTTTTCTTTTCTTTGTGATTTCATAGCCGGGTTTTCTAGTTTTCTTGATCAGTTTTAATCTCTGGTTTTTCTTTTTCGTCCTTCTTATTTTCATTTTGCTTTCTTCTCTTTTTATTTTCATTTTTCTTTTTTGAATTCATCAATACTTTTAAAAATTTACAAATATTTTAAATTCATGAATATTTTTTAAGTTCATGAAGTTTTTTACGAATTTGCGGACATTTTTGAGTTTGCGGACATTTTTTCATATGTGTGCGTTGTCGAGTACCCAGTCGCCACCAGATTGAGCGAGTGTTAGGGCCTGTTCGGTTCATGGGAACTTCAGAAGAAACATTGGAGGATACATTTCCACAGGATTTTCGACCTTAACTGCGTTCGGAGTAAAGGAATGGTGAACAGTAAAACATAGGAAAGTTCTCTCATTCCTACAGATTTCACGGGTTTTGCAACATCTACTCAGAACTAATTTTTTTCGTTGAAGCCCGAGGTGATGCACTGGAAAGGAGCATGCAGCGGATTAAAAAAATTGAACATGGCCATGGGCTGAGAGAGACACAGTGCGCAGCCTAATAAAAATAAAAATAAAACACTGCTTTCTACTGAATTGGGCCGCCGATTCCACTGGCACATTACTGCTCCTCCGAACGCCTCGTTGTATGCTTTCCTCTGGTTTCTTGTTGCTCCATTTTATAGCTGCAGTCATCTTTTTTTTTGAGCTGGAACACCTTGCATTCCAAATTACGACGGACCAACCAAATCGGTGGTCACAGCACGGATTACATCCACCGGGAAGTCCGATTGCCAAACATGCTGGCTATCCGGTTCTCCACGTGATCCAACAGCCGCCAGCACATGCGCTGGGGTATTACAAGCAAGAGGGCTTCTATTTCTACATGTGCTTTCAATCCTATGTTTTGAATACCTCCAGGCCGAATGCAGCCTTGAGCAATGCGTCCCTGGTTCGAGTGCGTGAGCAATGCGTCAAGTGCTCGCAACAAGCAACACATATCACCGAGAGGAAAGTATAGTCCCCCCCCCCCCCAAATCCCCCCTTGCGGATCAATTTCCCCCTCAACTCTAAAACCGGATAAATCACCCCCTCAACTTTCTGAAACCGGATCAATTAGACCCCAAGGTGGTTTTGGACAGAATTTTAGGCGGTTTTTTGATCGGGTAGTGCTGACTGGACGCGAGTAAGCTGTGCTGACTGGACTTGATTAAGCAGTACCCCCTCCCCCCGCGGCAAAATAGATCCTCATTCCCCATTCCCCATTTCCTCGCGGCGGCGCAGGAACCCTAGGCCTCGCGGCAACGCACAAACCCTAGGCCTCGAGCCGGCGAACCCCATGGCGTCAGGTAGCTCGTCCAGCAGCTACCGTTTGTCGTCCATGGCGTTGCCGGGGCAGTCGCCGGTGGCTTATCGGGGAGGCGCCGATGCACTACGTGCGCGGACGTGCTTTGCCGCTATGAAGATAAGGCGCCAAGGTGGATATCGTGGAGCCTCGCAAATCCTGGGCGGAGGTACTACAACTGCAGCAAGTCGCAGGTAAAGTTTGTTGATTTAGCCCATGTGGATTCTGTCTGTTGTGCTAGCTCTAGTTCTTCACTGAAAATCCGATCTTCGAAATATTGGTAGGGCGTGGACTGCCGGTACTTCAAGTGGCATGACGATCCCCATTGCGAGTTCGTCAGCCGGCTGCTAGGTGACTTGCGGGATGTTGTTTACCGTCTGAAGGGTGAGGTTCGGAAATTGAAGACAGAGAATAATGAGCTGGAGCAATCTTTGATGGAGGCCAAGTGTAGCATTGCTGATGGTGATGTTCATGTCATTGACTTGAAAACAAGACATGGTGACGAACTGTCTGCTCTTCTGAAGGAATTGGAAGGACGCAAGAAGAAGTTCAACTTTCTTATGTTGTTCTGCATTCTCTCTGTTTGCTACATGGCCTACAAGATGTGATATCCTAGTTGGAGAAGTAGTTTGCAATCTGGTCAAAGTTGAAATTTGTGATATCCAAGCTTAGTTTAAACAGTTGTCTGAAAATAGATGCATCCGAATTTATGTATCAGTTAGCTTTGGTCTTCTTACAATTTATTTGTCAGTGAGCTTTCTGAACTTTGAGCTTTGTGAGCTATCTGAACTTAACTGAACCATGGAGCTGCACCCACATAGCACTGAATGTTCATTGGACGCGGTAAACACTTAACACTGAATGTTGACTGTTGACTGGACCCAGTTGACAGTGAACCAGCGAACCGAGCCGTCGCACTGAACCCACTAGCTCGCCTCACATTTAACATCTCACCCACCAGCTCTCCTCACCCACCAGCTCACTGTCGTTCCCCATTCCACATCTCATTCTTCCCCATCGAGCACCCACCACATCTCTTTCTTCCCCATCGAGTACTCCCCACATCTCACCGGCGATTAGGTCCAGCAAAGCTGCTGCTTGGGATGCTGCCGTCGAGAAGTTCTACAAGGGTGATGCAGAGACGAGGGCGGATGTGGAGGAGATCTCCGGCTAGTTTCAGAGCCTGCAGACGTACGTCGACCACGCAAGGGGTCTCATCTCTATTGTGACGGAGGAGGAGAAGAATGGGATGTTTCCAGATGGCAGGGGAGTTGTTCCAGCCCAGATTTTCCTCTGGGCTATGAACGAGGCAGAGAAGTCACCGGATCCAGCGCATCGTGCAAGATGGTACATGTACCGCTCGCGCAGTCGCCCTGCTCCGGCTCAAGTGGCCAATCTGAAGGGTGTCAAGGTCGCTGTGCCAGCCCGTGTTTCTCAGGTCATCATTAGTGATTCAGATTCAGAGGAAAAGGAGAGTGAGGATGAGGAGGAGGAGGAGGAGGAGAGTGAGGAGGATGAGGAGCAGAGTGAGGAGGAGGAGAGTGATGAGATGTTGACGGTGCTCGAGGAGCCTATTGTGCTGGAGGACGATGACAAGGTGATGGCGGTGTAGGATGAGCCTAGTCTGGTGGAGGACAACGACGAGGTGGACAACGATGGCAGTGCAGGAGGAGCCGATGAGGTGCAGATGGTCGCCATGGCCCCACGGTTGGGCGACAGGAGCATTCCTATTGTGGTGGAGGAGTACGTTCGAGTAGGCATTCGCCACTCAAAGCGCATCAAGGCGATCAAGAAGGAGTGAGGAGCAGTCAGTGGTATGTCATGCAGTCAGTATGAGTACTATGTTGAGTCAGTAGTAGTACTAGTATGCCAGTAATATGTTTAGTCAGTAGTAGTACTAGTATGCCATGTCAGTTTCAGCTAAGTCAGTATGCAAAAGTATGTTTGCCATGTAATATGAGTTGCAATTATATGCAGTAACATGAGTTTCAGTTAAATGCTATATTTGCAATGATCAGAAATATGAGTTTCAGTTACATTCAGTCCAAAAGTAGAAGCATTCAGTGCACATTTAGAAGTTGATACTTCAGTGAACATTCAGTTGCACACATTCTATGCTCAGCTTTAGGGAAAATGTCCTCAACTGCCCCTATAATTCCCTTTTGCTGATCTGACATAAATACCCAACCATCTCCTTGGTCCTTTATTTTCAAGTCAATGTTAAGTTTTGCAAGAAACCAAAACCATGACTCATATGTCTCTTTTTCCACAACAGCCCAAGCAATAGGATACATCTGGTTGTTTGCATCTCTTCCAATAGCACATAGCATTTGACCATAGCATGCACCCTTGAAAAAGCATCCATCAATGCCTACCACTTTTCTACACCCTGCCAGGAAACCTTTCTTGCAAGCATCAAAGCACATGTAAAACCTTTGGAAAAACATATGATCCATCCTTTTCATCTTGATCTAACTTCACTGCAACTGTGCTTCCAGGGTTTGTTCTTAGCAGCTCCAACTGATAGTGAAATAATTTTGAGTACTCTCCTTCAGTGGAATGCAGCAACTTCTGCATTACCATTCTCTTTGCCCTCTTGCACTGTGCAATTGTCACATCAGCAAATAGGTCCTCAAGTACTGTTTTCCTCAAATCTTCTAACTTCCAACTGGGATTTGCTCTTATAAGCCTCCCATATTTGTTAGCAATGACAGATGATGTCACAAGTTTGTTGTCCCTTCTAGGAATGCAGTGATGCTCATCTACAAAGGTAGACACTTGTAGCCACTTATTCCTACTAGTTTTTGAAGCATATATCATCCAGTTGCAACCAGGCCAACTGCACTTTGCACCAACTTTATGGTGTTCATCCTTTGTGAAAGCAATATGCACATGCTTTTTAATGCCATATTTTATCAGAGCTTTCTTCATTTGGTACCTTCCTCTGAAAACCATGCCAATCTCAAATGTAGGGATTTCAGCCTTGCTGTCATATCTCTTCCATTCACTTGTCCTTCTTCTAAGCTGGGTGGCCCCATCACCATCACTTTCTTCATCAAAAGAACAATCATCATCTCATGACACCACGTCATCTTCATTTGGACCATCCAAATTCTCATCACCAGACAATCCTTCAATTACATCATTATCCTTAATGACAGGACCAACAGTTTCCCCTATTTTCTTAGCTCTCTTCTGTCTTCTTATCTCCCTGGCCAATTTCCTAACTTGCTCAGCTTCCGATTCTTTAGCAGAGCTATGCTCTGACAATGGCTGATAGTCAATGTCACTTTCATTTTCACTTTCTTCTTCTTCTTCTTTTTTATCATTTTCTCTTACAGGTTGTGCACTTGTTCCAACTTCAACATTTGCATATACATACTCAAATTCAACACCTGCTCCTGTTGCTGTTTGTCCCATTGCAGTGTTTTTTTTTCAGCAAGTGATGCTCTCTGTGCAGGACCAGGAGCTCCTTCTGCTGTTGTTGGTGTTGATGTGTGCCCAAGACTTGATGTGCCTACAGATGGACTTGTGGCTGAGGTGGCTACAACTGGAGCTGCTGCTGTTTGAGGACTTGAGGTGGCTATGACTAGAGCTACTGCTGTCTGAGGACTTGAGGTGGCTATGACTGGAGCTGTTGTTTGTCTCTTTATCATTTTAACTTGAGTTGCTGTTGCTCTCTGAGTAGGAGTTGCTATATCTGTAGTTGTTGCTGTTGCTATAACTTTAACTGATGTTGCTCTCTAACCAGGAGTTGCTGCTATTGCCTTAACTTGAGCTGGTGTTGTTGTTGCTGCTATACCTTGAGCTGGTGTTGCTCTCTGACCAGAAGTTGCACCTAATATCTTATCAACAGAAGATATCTCAACAGGTACATTCTTTCTTCTAACAAGTAGTTTACTAGGTCTACTTTTTTTAATCTTCACTGGACTCTCATAATTAGTTATAAACTGTTGAGCATCATTTATTGTCCTCAAATTATCTTCCTCAGCAGCAGACCTTTTCACCCCTACCATTACATCAGACAGTTGCTTTTCAGCAGGTTTTTCATCCTTAGCTTGTTTTTCTTCAGCAACAAAAGCATACTCTGTTAAAATCATTTCATCCACCTTTTTTTGTGTCCACTGCCTCCACATTGATCAAAGCAAACTTGCTACCTCTATGATTAGAATATGTTTCAGCAACTACAACTTGCAGTACCTCATGTGTGTTATCCAAATCCATCAGTTCTTCTTCAGAAGTTGCCACCACTGAGTTCTGCATCAACAGCTCCTCCACAAAGATCTTTGCATATTCCCCATCTGGAGTTGCATGCACCATCTTCTCAACAGTTGCCTCATCATGGAGAAATAACAAACTATCCCTCAATGTTTTTCCTGGAACAAGCCAGTGCATTTTATAACTGAATTTGCCCTTGCAGTGCCCTCTTTCTACCTGGTACATATCTTCTGAATATAGTAATAACTCTTGATAACCCAATTTGCTTATGTCCACAAATAACCTAGCTATCAGTCCATCATTGTATACAATCAAACCATTCACTGTCTCAAACTTGCCAAAATAGTGCATTGAAACAAGAAATCTTTCCTCTGGATCTGGTGCCTCTTCAATACCCCCTATACAAACAGAAATGAAGCTTGAGATCAGTACACACAAAAATCAACCTTTACAACAGTACACAAATAATTCAAACTTTATACCACTACACAAAAAAGTTCAATCTTTCCTCACTTCACAATATAGGCACAGATAAGGCAAGTTTCCCATGATTACCCTGTTTCTTCTCATCAACCACCTGCTCGATTTGGCCGCAGGCATACGAAAGCAGGACGACCGCATGCTTCCCCTGAACAGCTAGGTTTTCCCCAAACACCTAAAACAAAACCTATTGCCCTGTTTCCGCAGGCGCCTTGCTTTTCCACAGCTGCGCGATCATGGGGGGAGAGTAATTAGCCGACCAGAGGACTCACCTATTGCCATGGCGCCGGCGGGCAGGGACGGCGGCGCGACGGTCGGCGCCAGTGCCGGGGTGGGCGGGCGGCGACGGCGGCGCAGTCGATGGAGCAGAAAGGAAAGGAAAAGAAGAGTGGAAAGGAACCGAAGAAATCACCTGAGATCCTCCTCTCGAGAAAACCACCTGATATAATGTTTGACACATCATCACGTCCAGTCAGCACTGCCCGATAAAAAACCGCCTAAAATTCAGTCCAAAACCACCTTAGGGTCTAATTGATCCGGTTTTAGAAAGTTGAGGGGGTGATTTATCCGGTTTTAGAGTTGAGGGGGAAATTGGTCCGCAAGGGGGGATTTGGGGGGGGGGGCTATACTTTCCTCTATCACCGCTCGTTCGCTACAGCGCCTGCATGTACGTGCAATGGGCCGGCCCATATATAGCTCCCTGTATGCAAAAATTTTTGACGCAAAGAGCATCAAGTGCTGGACATTCTACTAAAAACGGATTTCCCAAACATGAGCTGCAACGACGGGATGAGGGCACGAGGAAGAAGATATATCCTCTATAACACTAAGCTCCCCCATTTTACAGAGCCCACATTCAATTAAGGTCCTCAATTAGAATTGAGTCACCCGATTCGATTTTGATCGGGTCAACAATTTCTCAAAGCTCTCTCATTCAATTCTTTTATACTATACACTCTTCCTAATTTTTAAGGCCTCATATTAATTGAGGTATTCAATTTAGAATGGGAGTCAACCTATTTTGACCAGGTCAATACTTTTCAAATCAACCAGCAGCAACCGGCCTATAAAAACATATCAATCCCGTGCACCCTCCCACCACCTGAAAAAAGAAGCGCCACCATATGATATTGTAGCACCAATATAGTAGTACATGCGACCACCGACCCAGAAATTTCCCCACGTATATATAGGTTGGTTAGCGGATAACTCAGAATCACACCACGAAAGGCCCATCAAATAACCGCATTATAAATAAAAATAAAACACACTCTATCATCTTCCCACCCGCCAAACTAGATATTCCATGGGTCAAAATATAGGGGGTGTTAGTTTTGTAGAAAGTCAAAATTTGTTAACTTTGACCAAGTTCACAGTAAAAATATCGACATCCACAATATTAAACAAAAAAGTATGGAAATTCATTTCATGATGAATTTAAAAATATCGATTTGATATTATGGATTTTGATATATTTCTCTACAAATTTGATCTAACTTAAAAGGTTTGACTTTTTTAAAAAGTAATACATCTTATATTTTGAAACAGAGTGATTATTTTTTGAATAAACCCAACAACACTGAAGAAACCCAACAACACCAACAGCGCAGCAAAGCGCGCCCGAACCTTCTAGTTAATACACTATTCTTCCTAGTTTTTAAGGCCACACAATCAATTGAGATCTTCAATTTAAAATTGAGTCTATCCAATTTTGGCCGGGTCAACAATTTCTCAAGAAGCCTTTTTACTTAATTTTTATAGTTCACTATGCTCCTTAATTTGGAGCCTTCCATTCGATTAAGGTATTTCATTTTGAATTTGGTTCACAATTTTGACTGGATCAACGATTTTTCAAATCAATTGGCGGCAACGAGCTATAAAAACGTATCAATCCAGAGAACCCTCTCACCACCTAGAAAAAAACGTCAACATGAGATATTGTAGAACCAATATAGTAAATTCAGACGCCGTCGCAAAAAATTTCCCCACATAAGTATGGGTTGATTAGCAGATAACACCAAATCATATCACGAAAGGCCCACAAAAACAATGTATTATAAACAAAAGAAAAAAACACTCCATCATCTCCCCACTCGCCAAACGAGATACTCTCTCAGTTCCAAATTATAAGTTGTATTTTGTTTTTTGAAAAGTCAAATTTCTTTAACTTTGATTTAAGTTCAGAGCCGAAAATATTGACATCCACAATACTAAATAAAAAAAATATGAAAATTCCTTTCATGGTGAATCTGATTATTTCAATTTGATATTATGGATAGTGATATATTTCTCTACAAATTTGGTTAAACTTAAAGAGGTTTGACTTTGCAAATAACTAATACATCTTATATTTGAAACAAAGTGAGTATTTTTTTTGAAAACCCAACAACACCAGTTGATGGAGTGGTAGAGCACAATTACTACGACCGCCGTTGTTATCCATGACATTTCTTGGACAATAGACGGAGAATAAAAGAACTAAAAAGCATACGTCGGACCTATCCTAAACAGCGACGACAAGTCAAGAAAACTATAGGATGACGAGTCGGGAAGCAAACCTTTGTTAGAGATAATAACATTGTCTAGTATGTTATGTTAGAGTTTGCATGCATGAGCTTCTAGTGTACGTATTGAAGTTGGAGTTAGGTTGCATGTAGTGGTGTTAGGGCATCCCAAAACGGACACATTTTTTGTCAGCAGACTGGTCCTGATCAGTCCACGGACACTGATACTGATATGAAAGTAACTTAAACAAAACAAACGGATTTCATGCAAACCGAATGATTTTCATTTAAACTGGACCAAATTCATTACATTTTTTACATGTTGCAACTAAACAAGAGCGTCCGGAAGTTAACTTAGTCTGATATATTCGCCGGCGGTAGTGAGCAGCAGAAAGCGTCCGTCCTCCAAGTTCTTGTTGTTCTCCTCCGTGTCCATGTCTGGCGGTCGTGAGCCCCGGGAAGTGAAGGTGCAGTCGCCGGCTAGGAAGAGTATGACATGGGACACAAACTGGCCCACATATGACACCATGCGTCGCCGTCTCTCATGCCCCACTCCTCCTCATCGGTGTCCGCGCCCTGGCCGTCGCCCGTGGAGGTGAGGTCCACGATGGACGTGAACGGGCTGACCTCGTGGTCGAAGCGGCGCCAACGACAACCAGTTGGCTGTTCGAACGACACGCAACTGCGGCGTTCACGTCCGAGGACGCCGCGCGAGTGTTGCACGCTGCTACTTGTGAGCTGCGTTGGTAATTCCCTGAAGAGGAAGGGAGATGCAGTACAGTAGAGATAAGTATTTCCCTCAGTTAAGAACAAAGGTAATCAATCCAGTAGGAGAACCAAGCAAAATTCCGTTAAAGCGCACCTGCACACACAAGAGCAAACACTTGCACCCAACGCGAATAAGAGGGTTGTCAATCCTCTTAGCGGTTATTTGCAAGGATTAAATCTTATCGAGGTAAATAGATAAACTAACTACTAATTAAAATAAAAGTAAATAAATTGCAGCAAGGTATTTTTAGGTTTTTTATATGATAAAGATAGACCCGGGGACCATAGTTTTCACTAGAGCCTTCTCTCTTGAGCACATAAGCATACGATGCGTAAACAAATTACTGTTGGGCAATTGATAGAAAAGCAAATAATTATGACGGATTCATGGCAATGATCATGTATATAGGCATCACGTCCGAGACAAGTAGACCGACTCCTGCCTGCATCTACTACTATTACTCCACCCATCGACCGCTATCCAGCATGCATCTAGGGTATTAAGTATGAAATAGAGTAACGCCTTAAGCAAGATGACATGATGTAGTGAAGCAAATTCAAGCAATATGAATAAACCCCATCTTTTTATCCTTAATGGCAACAATACAAATATGTGTCATGTCCCTTTCTGTCACTGCGATTGAGCACCGCAAGATTGAACCCATCACAAAGCACCTCTCCCATTGCAAGATAAATCAATCTAGTAGGCCACACTAAACCGATAGATCGGAGAGAAATACAAAGCTATAACAATCATGCATAAAAGAGTTCAGAGAAGACTCAAATATTTCTCATGAATAATCTGATCATAAACTCACAATTCATCGGATCCCAACAAACACACCGCAAAAGAAGATTACATCGGATAGAACTCCAAGAACATCGAGGAGAACATTGTATTGAATATCAAAGAGAGAAGAAGCCATCTAGCTACTAGCTATGGACCCGTAGGTCTGTGGTAAACTACTCACACATCATCGGAAGGGCAGCAAGGTTGATGTAGAAGCCCTCCGTGATCGATTCCCCCTCTGGCAGAGTACCGGAAAAGGCCTCCAGATAGGATCGCGGAAGAATAGAGGCTTGCGGCGGCGGAAAGGTTTTCTCTTCTGACTCCTTGGGGGTTTCCCAATATTTGTGAATTTATAGAAGTGGAACTAGGTCAAACGGAGTCACGTGGGCCCCACAAGGTTGTAACATCCCCAAATCCTAATCACTTTGTTAACCTAGCTAATGTGCCATGTCAGCATATTTTTCATAATTAAAATGCAATTAAAGAAACAATCCAACTCAAATTCAAATTCAAAACACAAGTCAAATTATTATTTCTGTAGACATGGAAACTAAAGTGTTCATAATTTTGCAATTAATCACTAAGTAATTTTCATGGAGAAACCAACATTATTTGAATTAGTGAAATGCCCCTAACCTATTACAAACAGAGCCAAAACAGCAACATTTAACCCATTTATATTTAAACCAAATTCAAATGAATTCAAATAACCCTCAAACTTTTTGTGGCAGTGCAGAATATTGCATAGTATTTATGTGGCAAAGTTCAACATTTAACAAAAGTCATTTGATGCTAAAAAGAAATGTAAAACAGAGACTAAAAATAGAAACAGAAAAGAAAAATGAAAAATGCCTAAAGCCTACTGTTGCACTGGGCTTTGAGTTGCTACAGTGCAGCCCAGCCCATCTAAGGGCCTTCTCCTCCCTCACGTACAGAGGAAGCAGAGGCATGGCGTGGCGAGCATCCGTGCTCGCCATGGCTCGATGTCCGACGCCTGGCACTATAGTAGCTCGCCTGGGGATACATCTGGACGAGCCCAACCCCGTAGACAAACCCTAGCTCCATTCCCCTCGCTCTCTCGCTCACCTTCTCAATTTGGTCGCCACCCGAAGCTACAGCCGCCATGGCCATCGTCGATCTCGCGGCCACTGGCCTCCCCGGCACCCGGGAGGATGTCCAGGAGCTTACTCGTCGTCGACTCCGTCATCCCCGTCCATCCGTTCGACCGGAGCTGCACCTTACGCTCGGGATCGAGATAGTTTCCACCACGGCCGTCGCATCTCGCCGTCGAGCTTGACGCATCCGGCCACCCCCGCACCTCCTGACCTCGTCCACGAGCTCCGCGGTGAGCTCCTCTACTGATTCCCCCCCTTTCCCCTTTGATTCATCGCTGTTTGCCGTCGTCCCCGAGCTCGGTCGTCCTCGTCCATGGCCGTGTTCGAGCTTCCGCATACGCGCACGCTCCTGTGCCTGCTCCTGCCCGTGACCGCGCCCTGGCTGCGCCCCGCGCGCACCCGCGCCGCTGCTCCCCTGCGCCTGCCCGCGCTCGCGCGCCCACGACTGCTGCTGTTGATTGCTAGCTGCTGCTGCCTTTGCCGCGCTGCTGCTGCTCTGCTCTGCTTGCTAGCTGCGCTGCCACTGCTCTCTGCTGCTGCTGCGTGCTGCTGCTGCCGCTGCCGCAGCGTACTGCTGCTGCCGCTGCTGCTCCTGTCGGCCGGCCGCGCCGTGGCCATGGCTCGGTCGTGGCTGCGTGCGTAGGCGCGTGCGTGCCCAGCCGCTTGGCTGGCTGGCTCTCTGCCAGTGGGCCCGACCCTTTTAATTAGTAGCTAACAAAAAAATAATTAACCCCCCCTAACCTCACTGACACTGGGCCCCGCCATCGCTAATTAACCTATTAATTTGTCTGTTAAATTATGTGATACTGACACATGGGTCCCACCGGGCCCTTTGACCAGTCAACGTTGACCAGTCAACTGCTGACTGGGCAGTTGACTGTCCCCACATGTCAGCCTCTGGTGCACTCTGCTGTGTACACTCTCCGTGTGCATTTTGCAATTTCCTATTTAATTTCGAAATTAATAATATTCCAGAAATTCCATAAATTGTTTAAAATTTTGAAAAATCATATAAAATAATCCGTAACTCGGATGAAAATAATTTATATATGAAAAATGATCAAAAAAATCTAACAAATCCGAATATGTCATTTGCATTCATGTTAGAATCCTCTAAGTAGGTGAACCTGTAACTTTAGGCCTGTTTCTGGTAGATGAATAGTGCCTGACTACCGGTAAATAATTATAGATAAATTCCTAAATCATCTAAAATATTTAGAGATGCGTTAGATCACCTTTGCATATCATTTGCCATGTCATGCTTTGTGATTGCATTTGTATGCTTTGTATTTATTTGTTTCCTCCCCCTCTTCTCTCCGGTAGACTCCGAGACCGCTGATGATCCGGTGATCGTCTACTACGTTGAAGATCCGTTTCTGTCTGCAAAGCAACCAGGCAAGCAAAACCCCCTTGATCATTCCTATATCGCCTATTCCTTCTCTCCCATGCTTGCATTAGATTTTGCTACCGTAATTGATTGCTCCTATTCTGATGCATAGCCTGCTTTTGTAACATGCTGTTGATACTTTACCTGTTGTCCCATATGCCTAGTCTAGGTTGGTTAGTGATCCATCAGTGGCCCCGCACCCTTGTCCGTATTGCCATGCTTTGTTTCCGGATGTTTCGATCAACGTGATCGATGTGCAGAGACCGACACAGCACCGCACACCCCCTTAAGTTGTACGACTCTGCAGGGCTACTATCGAGTGCCGAGGGTGATACCTCCTACCTCACTCCTGATGATATCTCTGTAGCGTAGCTAATCGGTTGTGGGTTACCGAGGGTGATTCCTCTTTCACCACCTCCGATGAGGCCTCTGTCGTGCAGCCCCTCAAGTGTGAACCCATCGAGGGTGAATCCTCCAAGTTCACCTTGACGGTTACATCGAGTGGGAATCCATCGAGGGTGATTCCTCGGATTCCCCACGACGTTATGGACACACGGGTACTTTGACCTTCACCTCAAACCATTGTTAAAGATGGGTCGGCTCCAAGAGCACCCGCGAGATAATGTTGAAGTCGGGCCGACCCCAAGGATACCCGCGAGAGAGTCCTGTGGCGGCTGGCTATTAGCGGTACCACCCAGGATCTGGTGGTAGCTCGGGACTTGTCCCGACAGCCGACATGGAACTTACACTGTAGTCGGAGCGACAGGGCGGGCGGAGACTACCTAGGAGAGAGGTGGGCCTAGTCCCTGGTCGTGGTCCACGAGATACCTAGTCGGAACAGCCGAAGCACTGGTCATCTCCGCGAGCACCTAATAATTCACTAACGGATTTTGGTATTTGATCTGAGTTGGTCACTGGCCTATACGCACTACCACCATGCGGGATAGTGGTTTAATGGGGCTCTCGGCGCCGTATGTATCAGCCGAAAGCTCTGTCAGATGTCCAGTTCAGCATTGTGGCACGGTCGGATCGTGCCATCCAGGAGAGAGGTGGCGCTGGTATCCACCCTGCTCACAACGACCCGGAGTGCAAAGGGCGATGGGCCCAAGACCCCTGAGCGCTTAGGGTGTAGACCGGCGGGGACCTCTCTGCGGAGCCTAGGTAGGACTATGTTGTATCGATCAGCCGAGGCCGGGCATGACCGAGAAAAGTGTGTCCGGCCAGAGTTAATCGAGCGTGTTGGGGTAACAGTAGTGCACGCCTGCAGGGAAGTTATCTATTCGAATAGCCGTGTCCACGGTAACAGGACGCTCAGTGTTGTATCCCGATCTACTACAACTTGAACTGGATACTTGTGACACTAAACTAAAATGATAGCTCCGGGATTGCTTTCTCGCAGGTAGTCGAGGAAGGATCTCTGGGCTTTGCTACTACATACTTATTGCTTTATTATATGCTACTAATCTGCACTCTTCTAATGTTGCAAGACGCTGCAAGATGCTAGTCTTTGATAGGCTAGGCCTTCCCTCTATTCTGGCATTTCTGCAGTCTAGTCCACAGATACAGCCCCTTCATTTGATACCGATGCATAAAAGAATAGTTCTGATGTAAGTCTTGCGAGTACTTTGGATGAGTACTCACGGTTGCTTTGCTACCTCTTTTTCCCTATACCCGATTGCCGCGATCAGATGACGGAACCACGGAGTCAGCTGATTCCGTCGACGACTACTACTACCCCGACGGAGCCTACTACTATGTGCAGACCGACGACCAGGAGTAGATAGGAGACTCCCAGGCAGGAGGTCTGCGCCTTTTCGATCTAGTTGTCGTTGTTTTGCTCAGCCTTCTTAAGGCAACCTTGTCTAACTATGTCTGTACTCAGATGTTGATGCTTCCGCTGACTCTTGTGTACCTCGAGCTTATGTATTCGAGCCCTCGAGGCCTCTGGCTTGTAATATAAAGCTTGTATTATTTTATTTTGTGTCTAGAGTTGTGTTGTGATATCTTCCCGTGAGTCCCTGGGCTTGATCGTGCGCATTTGCGTGTATGATTAGTGCATGGTCGGGCCGGGGGCGTCACAAAGGTACTACGGCGCCCCCCCCCCTGGGACGCGCCCTAGTGCCTTGTGAAGCCCCTGTGGGGCTTCTGGCCTCCTCCCGAAGCTTCCCAAGTTTATTTTGTCCAGAAAAAAATCTCCAAAAAGTTTCGTGGCATTTGGACTTCATTTGGTACTGTTTCTCTGAAAAGCCAAAAACAAACAGAAAACAGCAACTGGCACTGGGCACTAAGTTAATAGGTTAGTCCCAAAAAATGATATATAATTGCTTGTAAATGTATATAAAACATCCAAGATTGATACTATAACAACATGTAACAATCAAAAATTATAGATACGTTGGAGACGTATCAAGCATCCCCAAGCTTAATTCCTGCTCGTCCTCGAGTAGGTAAATGATAAAAACAGAATTTTTGATGTGGAATGCTGCCTATCATATTCATCATATACTCTTTTCTTTGTAGCATGGACCTTTGGACTTGAATGATTCAAAGCAATAGTTAGCACATGCCGCTTCATGAGCGGTACAGGCACACAAAATGGAAAATTATTTTGAAAATTTAGAGTTGGCACATGCAAATTTACTTGGAACGACATGGAAATACCTCATATAGGTAGATATGGTGGACTCATTTGGCACAACTTGGGTTTAAGGGGTTGGATGCACAAGCAATATTCCCGCTTAGTACAAATGAAGGCTAGCAAATAGATTGAGAAGCGACCAACCAAAAAGCGAAAACGGTCATAAACATGCATTGAACATAACTAACACCGAATAATGCACCATAAGTAGGATATAATTTCGTTGCATAACTATTGACTTTATGTGCATGCATAAGGAATCACAAACCTTAACACCAATATTCTTACTAAATCACAATTACTCACTAACATGACTCACATATTATCATCTCCATATCGCAAAACTATTGAAAGGAATCAAACTTATCATATCCAATGATCTTTCATGAAAGTTTTTATTATATCCCGCTTGAATATTTATCACTTTGGGACCAAATTCATATCTTGTGCAAATGACCATTACTATTATCAACTCTCAAAAAGATATAAGTGAAGCATGAGAGTGCAAATATTTCTTCAAAATTTTAATCTTATCAACTCTCAAAATAATATAAGTGAAGCATGAGAGTTCAAATATTTCTTCAAAATATAGCCACCGCCGTGCTCAAAAAGATTTAAGTGAAGCACTAGAGCAACTGCCTAGCTCAAAAGATTTAAGTGAAGCACATAGAGTATTCTAACAAATCAGGAATAATGTGTGGCTCTCTCAAATAGGTGTGTCCAGCAAAGATGATTGTGACAAACTAAAAAGCAAACAAAGAAAAGACTCATATAATACACGACGCTCCAAGTAAAACACATATCATGTGATGAACAAAAATATAGCTCTAAGTGAGTTACCGATAGTTGGTAGAAGAAAGAGGGAATGCCTTCCGGGGCATACCCAAGCTTAGACGCTTGAGTCTTCCTTGAATATTACCTTGGGGTGCCTTGGGCATCCCCAAGCTTAGGCTCTTGCCACTCCTTATTCCTTCGTCCATCGTAGTCTCACCCAAAACTTGAAAACTTCAATCACACAAAACTCAACAAAACCTTCGTGAGATCCGTTAGTATAACAAACAAATCTTAATTTTAGGTACTATTGTAAATTGATTCATATTTAATATTGGCATAATTCTACGGTATTCCAACTTCTCCATGACTCATACCCCCCGATACGATCCATAGATTCATCAAAATAAGCAAACTATGCAATAAGAACAGAATCTGTCTAAAACAGAACATTCTGTAAAGATCTATTTAAAATCCATACTTATGTAACTCCAAAAATTCTTAAAAATTAGGACAACGTGTGAAATTCATGTACCAATACCGTGTAAAAATTTCAGATTTTTCTGACGCTCCAGTACAGAATTAAAATTCTAGCACTGGACGCAAAACTTTCTGTTTTCCAAACAGCATCAATTATACTATCTTCCAAATCATCCCAAAGGCATTATTTGGCACAAACACTAATTAAAACATAAAAACACAATCATAACAGTAGAATAATTGTGTAAACACACAAGAACTTATTTTATCCATTGGGTTGTCTCCCAACAAGCTCTTTCTTTATAGCCATTAAGATAGGCTTGAGATTCCAGTGATGCTCACATGAAAGATAGTAATTGAAACACGAAGAGAGCATCATGAAACATGTGAAAAACACATTTAAGTCTAACATACTTCCTATGCATAGGCATTTTATAGGAAAATAAATTATCAGGACAAGCAATATCTATCATATGCAAATAGGAAGAATGAAGCATTAAAAATTTCAACACAAAGAGAGGTAATTTAGTGACATGAATTTTTTTATAACCATATTTTCCTCTCTCATAATAATTACATGTAGGATCATAATCAAATTCAACAATATAGCTATCATATACAATTTTATCTTCATGATCCACATGCATAAAAGTTTTATAATCTTCCAAGATAGTGGGATTATCATCAACGAAAGTCATGACCTCTACAAACCCACTTTTGTCAAAAATTTCATAAGATTGATAATTCTCCAAAGTAGTGGGATCATTATTACCAAAAGTTGACGCTCTTCCAAACCCACTTTTAATAGTATTGCAAACATTATTATCAATAACATATTCATCATGAGGTTTAAATAAATTTTCAAGATCATAAGAAGCATTATCACCCCAATCATGATCATTGCAATAAGTAGTGGACATAACAAAATTTTCATCCCCAAGCTCGTAGTTTTGCACATAATTAGCATGATTGACATTAATAGAATTTATAATAACATCATTGCAATCATGCTTTTCAATCAAGGAGCTATCATGAATCACTTTATAAATTTCTTCTTTCAACACTTCATCACAATTTTCAGATTCATGATTTTCAAGCAAAACTTCATAGAGATAATCAAGTGCACTCAACTCACTAGCAATTGGTTCATCATAATTGGATCTTTTAAAAAGATTACCAAGTGGATGAGGATCCATAGTGATCTTAAAGTTTTGCTTTTACTTTCTGTTCTTGTGTGTTGTCATGGCAATAAAAGCAAGCAAGCAAATAAAATATTTTTGGGTTTTTGTAAAAAAATTAGAAGTGGGGGAGATGAAAACGAGAGGCAAATGCAAATAAAAGGCAAATAAAGTAAATGCAAGTGAATGATAATTTGTGCGAAGGTACTTGGTAATTTTGATGATGTCTCCCCGGCAACGGCGCCAGAAATTCTTCCTGCTACTTGTGAGCTGCGTTGGTAATTCCCTGAAGAGGAAGGAAGATGCAATACAGTAGAGATAAGTATTTCCCTCAGTTAAGAACCAAGGTTATCAATCCAGTAGGAGAACCAAGCAAAATTCCGTTAAAGCGCACCTGCAAACACAAGAGCAAACACTTGCACCCAACGTGAATAAGAGGGTTGTCAATCCTCTTAGCGGTTATTTGCAAGGATTAAATCTTATCGAGGTAAATAGATAAACTAACTACTAATTAAAATAAAAGTAAATAAATTTCAGCAATGTATTTTTAGGTTTTTTATATGATAAAGATAGACCCGGGGACCATAGTTTTCACTAGAGGCTTCTCTCTTGAGCACATAAGCATACGGTGGGTAAACAAATTACTGTTGGGCAATTGATAGAAAAGCAAATAATTATGACGGATTCATGGCAATGATCATGTATATAGGCATCATATCCGAGACAAGTAGACCGACTCCTGCCTGCATATACTACTATTACTCCACCCATCGACCGCTATCCAGCATGCATCTAGGGTATGAAGTATGAAACAGAGTAAAGCCTTAAGCAAGATGACATGGTGTAGACAAAGTAAACTCAAGCAATATGATTAAACCCCATATTTTTATCCTTAATGGCAACAATACAAATATGTGTCATGTCCCTTTCTGTCACTGGGATTGAGCACCGCAAGATTGAACCCATCACAAAGCACCTCTCCCATTGCAAGATAAATCAATCTAGTAGGCCACACTAAACCGATAGATCGGAGAGAAATACAAAGCTATAACAATCATGCATAAAAGAGTTCAGAGAAGACTCAAATATTTCTCATGAATAATCTGATCATAAACTCACAATTCATCGGATCCCAACAAACACACCGCAAAAGAAGATTACATCGGATAGAACTCCAAGAACATAGAGGACAACATGGTATTGAAGATCAAAGAGAGAGAAGAAGCCATCTAGCTACTAGCTATGGACCCGTAGGTCTATGGTAAACTACTCACACATCATCGGAAGGGCAGCAAGGTTGATGTAGAAGCCCCCCGTGATCGATTCCCCCTCCGGCCACTACTAGAAAAAGGCTTATCCCCAATATCTCTACTAGTGGCGCACCATGATGGTGGTGCGCCACTGCTATATAGCAGTGGCGCACCAGAATCAGGTGCGCCATTGCTATTTTTTTACTAATGGCGCTCCACATGAGCAGTGCGGCATTGCTATTTTTTTTGGGTCCATCCCCCCCACCAGACATAGCAATGGCGCACCACACCTAGGTGCGCCACTGCTATGCTACATAGTAGTGGCGCACCTAGGTGTGGTGCGCCATTGCTATGTCTGGTGGGGGTGTGCCTGCGTGTGTGTGTGAGGTTAGTAATGGCGCACCCTCCCTGGTGCGCCATTGCTAGGGTTAGCAATGGCGCACCAGGGAGGGTGAGCCATTACTAACGTCTCACACACACAAACACACACAAACACACACACCCCCGGTGGATCGCCTTTTAGGTTTTTAAAAAAATAAAAGAAAATGATAAAAGATTCAAAAAAAATTCAAAAAAATAGATGCCCATGTGTTATGTGTTCTAGTTGTTAGGAAAATTAACAAACATGAATTTTGAATTTTTTTTGCAAAAGGCCGTCGTGTTTCGGTAAAATGGCCGTAACTTTTGCATACGACCTCCGATGAAAAAGTTTTTTATATGAAAAATCATCTACTCGAAAAGTTACATCCGAATTCAACGGCTATGCCCGTTATCGATTTTCTAGAATCCTCAAAAACCTAACAGAAAAAAAGTTACGATGCTTTTAAGATCTGGAGGCAAAAAAATTCGAAAAAAATGCAAAAAATAAATAAATTAGCAATGGCGCACTAGTGCATGGTGCGCCACTGCTATTTTCCCGCCTTCAAAATTCAAAAAAATACAAAAATAAAAAACAATTTAGCAATGGCGCACCTTATGAATAATGCGCCACTACTATTTTCCCGCCTTCACAATTCAAAAAAATTCGAAAAAATAAAAAAATTTAGCAATGGCGCATCATTGAATAGTGCGCCACTACTATTTTCCCGCCTTCACAATTCAAAAAAATAGCAATGGCGCACCAGTGCATGGTGCGCCACTGCTAAGTTGGGACATAAGTTTAAAAGGGCCGGCCAGCCACTTACCCCTTCATTCTTCTCCTCCTCTCCTCCACTCCATCTCCTCCTCTCCTCCTCTCCTCCACTCCATCTCCTCCTCTCCGGCGACCTCCTCCTCCTCACGGTGCTCCTCCTCCAGTGACCTCCTCCTCAAGGTGCTCCTCCTCCGGTGACCTCCTCCTCCCTCCTCTCCTCCTCACGGTGCTCCTTCTCCGGCGACCTCCTCCTCCCTCCTCTCCTCCTCGCGGTGCTCCTCCTTCCTCTCCTGCTCACGGTCCTCCTCCTCCTCCCTCCTCTCCTCCTCACGGTGCTCCTCCTCCAGCGACCTCCTCCTCCCTCCTCTCCTCCTCACGGTGCTCCTCCTTCCTCTCCTGCTCACGGTCCTCCTCCTCCTCTCCGGCGACCTCCTCCTCCCTCTTCTCCTGATCCTCACGGTCTCTCCTCCCGCCTCTCCTCCTCACGGTCTCTCCTCCCTCCTCCTCTACTTCCGGCCACATGTGGAGCTCCCCCGGCACAAAGAACGTACCAGATCCAGGTCGAGAACGAAATTTGAAAAAACTTCAAGCAAAAAAACGAGCAAAAAAACAAGCCAAAAAAATGAGCCAGATCTAGATCCAGATCCAAATTCAAAATTCAAAAATAGCAATGGCGCACGGTGGGGGTTAGACGGTGCGCCACTACTATTTTCCAGCCTTCAAAATTAAAAAAAAAATAAAAAATTTCAAAAAAAAAAGTTACCAGTGGCGCACCTGTAGCAATAGTAATGGCGCACTACAAGGTGCGCCACTGTTACCTGCAATACTAATGGCGCACCAGAGGTGCGCCATTAGTATTTGTTACTAGTGGCGTGGTAATAGTGGCGCACCTATAGTGCGCCATTAATGGCAAAAATAGGTGCGCCACTAACAGTCCTTTTTTCTAGTAGTGGGCAGAGTACCGGAAAAGGCCTCCAGATGGGATCGCGGAAGAACAGAGGCTTGCGGCGGCGGAAAGGTTTTCTTTTCTGGCTCCCTGGGGGTTTCCCAATATTTGTGAATTTATAGAAGTGGAATTAGGTCAAACGGAGTCACATGGGCCCCACAAGGTACTACGACGCACCCCCCCTGGGGCGCGCCCTAGTGCCTTGTGAAGCCCCTGTGGGGCTTCTGGCCTCCTCCCGAAGCTTCCCAGGTTTATTTTGTCCAGAAAAAAATCTCCAAAAAGTTTCGTGGCATTTGGACTTCATTTGGTACTGTTTCTTTGAAAAGCCAAAAACAAGCAGAAAACAACAACTGGCACTGGGCACTAAGTTAATAGGTTAGTCCCAAAAATTGATATATAATTGCTTGTAAATGTATATAAAACATCCAAGATTGATACTATAATAGCATGGAACAATCAAAAATTATAGATACATTGGAGACGTATCACACGCGACCTCATAGAGCGCCCGCTGCTTCACGATAAAGTTCAGGTTCTCACAGCCACGGCCTCCTCGCTCGCAAACTCGCTGTAGATTTGGCCCTCCGCGAGCCGATGCTCGTCGAGGAGACAGAGGTTGTAGCGCTGCTCCTCCTGCGCTTGCCAGAACGCCGATATTGGATGCATCTCTACCATGACGGCATTGAAGTGCGCATGCTCCATGGTGAAGCCGGCATGGGACAACACGGGAAATGGCTCCGACTCGTCGTCGTAGGCCCTCCATTGTCAAGTCATTGTCGGAAACCTCGGGTGAGCTCGCCATCTTGCCGACATCTATTCACCACGCACGGCGACCCTGCCAGCCGACTGCAAGGGCAGCTATCTTGTGGTTTTGCTCCATCATGAGGCTAGCCCACAAGCACTAAAGTTTGCGGTGTTTGCGGACGTGGTGCAGTGAGGAGGAGCGGAGGTGGTGTGGTGCGGATCTTGCCGGCGTGGTCAGGTATAAATAGCGGGCTCTGGCCAGGCCAAGCCACGAGTGTTTGAATGAGGGCGCCGGAGTGGGTTTCTCGGCCGGCATGCTTGTTTAATACAGGCAGGCGGACGGATGGGCAGCCCGTTGGAAAGTGCTACTTGTAGACTGCGTTGGTATTTCCCCGAAGAGGAGAGGATGATGCAGTATAGTAGAGATAAGTATTTCCCTCAGTTAAGAACCAAGGTTATCAATCCAGTAGGAGAACCACGCAAAATCCCTTTAGCAGCACCTACACACACAAAAGCAAACACTTGCACCCAACGCAAATAAGAGGGTTGTCAATCCTCTTAGCGGTTATTTGCAAGGATTACTTTTGATAGTGATAGATAGAAATATAAATTGCAAAATAAAATAAAAGTACATAAATTGCAGCAAGGTATTTTTGGATTTTAATATATGACAAAGATAGATCCGGGGGCCATAGTTTTCACTAGAGGCTTCTCTCTACAGCACAGAACATACGGTGGGTAAACAAATTACTGTTGGGAAATTGATAGAATAGCAAATAATTATGATGGATTCATGGCAATGATCATGTATATAGGCATCACGTCCGAGACAAGTAGACCAACTCCTGCCTGCATCTACTACTATTACTCCACCCATCGACCGCTATCCAGCAAGCATCTAGGGTAGACAAAGTAAACTCAAGCAATATGATTAAACCCCATCTTTTTATCCTTAATGGCAACAATACAAATACGTGTCATGTCCCTTTCTGTCACTGCGATTGAGCACCGCAAGATTGAACCCATCACAAAGCACCTCTCCCATTGCAAGATAAAACAATCTAGTTGGCCAAACCAAATCGATAGATCGGAGAGAAATACAAAGCTATAACAATCATGCATAAAAGAGTTCAGAGAAGACTCAAATATTTCTCATGAATAATCTGATCATAAACTCACAATTCATCGGATCCCAACAAACACACCGCAAAAGAAGATTACATCGGATAGAACTCCAAGAACATCGAGGAGAACATGGTATTGAAGATCAAAGAGAGAGAAGAAGCCATCTAGCTACTAGCTATGGACCCGTAGGTCTGTGGTAAACTACTCACACATCATCGGAAGGGCATCAAGGTTGATGAAGAAGCCCTCCGTGATCGATTCCCCCTCCGGCAGAGTACCAGAAAAGGCCTCCAGATGGGATTGCGGAAGAATAGAGGCTTGCGGCGGCATAAAAGTTATTCGGGGTGGCTCTCTGATGGTTTCTGAATATTTGAGAATTTATAGAAGTGGAATTAGGTCAAAAGGAGCCATGAGGGGCCCACAAGTCATCAGGGCGCGCCCCCCTAGGGCCGCGCCCTGTTGCCTTGTGGCTTCCTCGTGAAGCTCCTGTCCTCCTCCCGAAGCTTCCAGGGTCTCTTTTATCCAGAAAAAAATCATCAAAAAGTTTCATGGCATTTGGACTTCGTTTGGTACTGATTTCCTGAAAAACCAAAAACAAGCAGAAAACAGCAACTGGCACTGGGCACTAGGTTAATAGGTTAGTCCCAAAAAATGATATATAATTGCATATAAAAACATCCAAGATTGATACTATAATAGCATGGAACAATCAAAAATTATAGATACGTTGGAGATGTATCAAGCATTCCCAAGCTTAATTCCTGCTCGTCCTCGAGTAGGTAAATGATAAAAACAGAATTTTTGATGTGGAATGCTACCTAACATGTTTCATCATGTAATCTCTCTTACGGTATGAATAATAAGATCCGAATGATTCAAAGCAATAGTCTATAATTTGATATAAAGACATCAATACTCAGGCATACTAACAAACAATCATGCCTTTCAAAATAAAAATGCTAAAGAAAGTTATCCCTACAAAATCATATAATCCTGTCATGCTCCATCTTCTTAACACAAAATATTTATCATGCACTACCCCGATGACAAGCCGAGCAATTGGTTCACACTTTTTAACGCGCTTCAGCTTTTTCAACCCCCACGCAATACATGAGTGCAAGCCATGGATATAACATTATGGGTGGAATAGAGTGTGGTGGTAGAGATTAATAAGGGGAAGTCAAAAATAAGAAGATAGTCTCACATCGACGCGGCTAATCAACGAGCTATGGAGATGCCCATCAATTGATGTTAATTCAAGGAGTAGGGATTGCCATGCAACGGATGCACTAAGAGCTATAAATGTATGAAAGCTCAACATGAAAACTAAGTGGGTGTGCATCCAACTTGCTTGCTCATGAAGACCTTGGGCATTTGAGGAAGCCCATCATCGGAATATACAAGCCAAGTTCTATAATGAAAAATTCCCACTAGTATATGAAAGTGACAAAATAGGAGACTCTATATGAAAAACATGGTGCTACTTTGAAGCACAAGTATGGAAAAGGATAGTAACACTGCCCCTTCTCTCTTTTTCTCTCATTTCATTTTTTCCCTTTTTCTTTCTTTCTTTCTTTTTTCCCCTTTTTTCTTTCTTTTTTTTTCTTTCTCTTTTTTCGTGGGCTCTTTTTGGCCTCTTTTTTTTCACAATGCTCTAATAATGATGATCATCATACTTCTATTTACTTACAACTCAACAAGAAAATTACAACTTGAAACTAGAACAAAAATATGACTTTATATGAATGCCTCTGGCGGTGTACCAGGATGTGCAATGATACTAGTGTAACATATATAAAAATGATGAACGGTGGCTGAGTCACAAATACTATGTCAGCTATATGATCTTGCAAAGCAATATGACAATGATGATGTGTGTCATAAAAAAACGGAACGGTGAAAGTTGCATAGCAATATATCTCGGAATGGCTATGGAAATGCCATGATAGGTAGGTATGGTGGCTATTTTGAGGAAGATATAAGGAGGCTTATGTGTGATAGAGCGTATCATATCACGGGGTTTGGATGCACCGGCGAAGTTTGCACCAACTCTCGATGTGAGAAAGGGCAATGCACGGTACCGAAGAGGCTAGCAAATTGTGGAAAGGTGAGAGTGCGTATAATCCATGGACTCACATTAGTCATAAAGAACTCACATACTTATTGCGAAAGTTTATTAGCCCTCGAAGCAAAGTACTACTACGCATGCCCCTAGGGGGATAGATTGGTAGGAAAAGACCATCGCTCATCCCCGACTGCCACTCATAAGGTAGACAATCAAGAATAAATCATGCTCCAACTTCTTAGCATAACGACAGATCATACGTGCATGCTTCGGGAATCACAAACCTTAACACCAATATTCTTACTAAACCACAATTATCTACTAGCACCTCCCACATATTACCATCTTAATATCGCAAAACTATTGCAAGGAATCAAACTTATCATATTCAGTGATCTACATGGAAGTTTTTATTATATCTCTCTTGAATACTTATCATATTAGGACCAAATTCATAGCCCGTGCATATTACCATTGCTATTCATTAGACTCTCAAAAATATATAAGCGAAGCATGAGAGTGCAACTATTTCTTTAAAATATAACCACCGTCGTGCTCTAAAAGATATAAGTGAAGCACTAGAGCAACTGCCTAGCTGAAAAGATATAAGTGAAGCACATAGAGTATTCTAACAAATCACGAATAATGTGTGTCCCTCTCAAAAAGGTGTGTTCAGCAAAGATGATTGTGACAAACTAAAAAGCAAACAAAAGCAAACAAACTATATCACAAGACGCTCCAAGTAAAACACATATCATGTGATGAATACAAATATAGCTCCAAGTGAGTTACCGATAGATTGTAGACGAAAGAGTGGATGCCATCCGGGGAATCCCCAAGCTTAGAAGGTTGAGTCTTCCTTGAATATTACCTTGGGGTGCCTTGGGCATCCCCAAGATTAGTCTCTTGCCACTCCTTATTCCTTTATCCATCGTAGTCTCACCCAAAACTTGAAAACTTCAGCACACAAAACTCAACAGAAACCTCGTGAGATCCGTTAGTATAACAACCAAATCTTAAACTTTAGGTACTGTTGTAAATTGATTCATATTTAATATTGGCATAATGCTACTGTACTCCAACTTCTCCATGACTCATACCCCCCGATACGATCCATAGATTCATCAAAATATGCAAACTATGCAACAAAAACAGAATCTATCTAAAATAGAACAGTCTGTAAAGATCTGAATTAACGTCATACTTCTGTAACTCCAAACATTCTGAAAAATTAGGACAACGTGGGAAATTCATATTTCAATATTGTGTAAAAAATTCAGAAGGTTCTGACGCTCCAGACAAAAAACAAAATTCCAGTACTGGACGCAAAAGTTTCTGTTTTCAAACAACATCAATTATACTATCTTCCAAATCATCCCAAAGGCATTACTTGGCACAAACACTAATTAAAATATAAAAACACAATCATAACAGAGGCTATAATTGTGTAAATACACAAAAATAGAAGGTAAAATAAAATTTTATTTTATTCATTGGGTTGCCTCCCATCAAGCGCTATCGTTTTATGCCCCTAGCTAGGCATAATGCATAGTTTCAAGTGTTGTCATCCTTTGTTTCCAAATCCTCAATTACACACCCACTATTTCTAGGGGATTTAACATAGGAATTTCTTATCATCACGCTCCTAGGCACAAAATTAAGAATTTTGCTTTTATAGATAGGTTCCTTTATTATATCAATGAAATTAGGGTGCACACTAATCATTTTAAGATCCTCATTCCCCTTGCTAGAAGTGGCACCCTTAGTCTTAGGAACATACATAAACTTGCAATTTTTATTGGGAGGAGTCCTATCAATAGTTTTAACGGAGGAAAAAGCAGAACCCAAATTATTGATGATCTCCTCTAACTTATCGATTCTAGCGGGACTTTGTTCTATCCTTTCGTTAATTATTGGTTCCTTCTCCTTTAAGGTTTTCAATGTAATTCCCACCTTAGAACATGAGTAATATGATTATGGACCTTTTTATCTAAATTCTCAAGATGTTCAATAGTAGACATTTTATTTTCAATAACCTCTAACCTTTGCATAACATGTTCCAAGGTCAAAGCTATTTCATTAATAGTGATAGGTGGTGATCCCACTAAATTCCCCATAGCATTGAAAGCATCCATAGCGGGGCACATCAAGAAATTCCCTCCGGTAATAGTCAAGCACAAATCTATACCAAGTAGTGATTCCCACATAAAAATTACGAAGAAGAACGGTGGTGGATTGCTTATGAGTCGATCTATTTTGAGCATCGCAAATCCTATACCAAGCATCCTTTAAATTTTCTCCTCCCCTTTGTTTAAAATTGAGCACTTTATTTTTAGGGGTAATAGTAACAAGTGAGGAACTAGCCATAGTGGTAGAGCAAGCAAACTAGCAAAACAAGCAAACAAAAAAAATGTTTTTGTGTTTTTGTAAAATTGTTTTAGAAGTGGGGAAGATGAAAACGAGAGGCAAATGCAAATAAAAAGGCAAATAAAATAAATGCCAGTGGATGATAGTTTGTGCGAAAGGTACTTGATAAATTTTGGTGATGTCTCCCCGGCAACGGCGCCAGAAATTCTTCATGCTACTTGTAGACTACGTTGGTATTTCCCCGAAGAGGAGAGGATGATGCAGTATAGTAGAGATAAGTATTTCCCCCAGTTAAGAACCAAGGTTATCAATCCAGTAGGAGAACCACGCAAAATCCCTTTAGCAGCACCTACACACACAAAAGCAAACACTTGCACCCAACGCAAATAAGAGGGTTGTCAATCCTCTTAGCGGTTATTTGCAACGATTAATTCTGATAGTGATAGATAGAAATATAAATTGCAAAATAAAATAAAAGTAAATAAATTGCAGAAAGGTATTTTTAGATTTTAATATATGATAAAGATAGACCCGGGGGCCATAGTTTTCACTAGAGGCTTCTCTCTCGAGCGCAGAACATACGGTGGGTAAACAAATTACTGTTGGGCAATTGATAGAAAAGCAAATAATTATGACGGATTCATGACAATGATCATGTATATAGGCATCACGTCTAAGACAAGTAGACCGACTCCTGCCTGCATCTACTACTATTACTCCACCCATCGACCGCTATCCAGCATGCATCTAGGGTATTAAGTATGCAACAGAGTAACGCCTTAAGCAAGTTGACATGATGTAGACAAAGTAAACTCAAGCAATATGATTAAACCCCATCTTTTTATCCTTAATGGCAACAATACAAATACGTGTCATGTCCCTTTCTGTCACTGGGATTGAGCACCGCAAGATTGAACCCATCACAAAGCACCTCTCCCATTGCAAGATAAACCAATCTAGTTGGCCAAAGCAAATCGATAGATCGGAGAGAAATACAAAGCTATAACAATCATGCATAAAAACGTTCAGCGAAGACTCAAATATTTCTCATGAATAATCTGATCATAAACTCAAAATTCATCAGATCCCAACAAACACACCGCAAAAGAAGTTTACATCAGATAGAATCCAAGAACATCGAGGAGAACATGGTATTGAAGATCAAAGAGAGAGAAGAGGCCGTCTAGCTACTAGCTATGGACCCGTAGGTCTGTGGTAAACTACTCACACATCATCAGAAGGGCAGCAAGGTTGATGAAGAAGCCCTCCATGATCGATTCCCCCTCCGACAGAGTACCGGAAAAGGCCTCTAGATGGGATCGCGGAAGAACAGAGGCTTGCGGCGGCGTAAAAGTTATTCGGGGTGGCTCTCTGATGGTTTCCGAATATTTGAGAATTTATAGAAGTGGAATTAGGTCAAAAGGAGCCACGAGAGGCCCACAAGGCATCAGGGCGCCCCCCCCCCCCCGGGGCCGCGCCTTGGTTCCCTGTGGCTTCCTCGTGAAGCTTCTGTCCTCCTCCCGAAGCTTCCAGAGTCTCTTTTGTCCAGAAAAAAATCGTAAAAAAGTTTCGTGGCATTTGGACTTCGTTTGGTACTGATTTATTGAAAAACCAAAAACAAGCAGAAAACAGCAACTGGCACTGGGCACTAGGTTAATAGGTTAGTCCCAAAAAATGATATATAATTGCATATAGAAACATCCAAGATTGATACTATAATAGCATGGAACAATCAAAAATTATAGATACATTTGAGACGTATCAGAAAGCGGTAGCTATCCATCGTGTCTCATATAGTCTCGTCGCTCTGGCATCGAACAAGCGCGGAGACCAGGACGCCGTGCGGGCGGCGCTCTCGGCCAGTGCGCGTGTTCAATGCGGGGGCCATTAAGAGGCCGTGTCCGCTCTGCGTGGGCATGAATACGACGATGGCACACTCGAGCGACGCTGAGTGGCATGAATGTGCGGCAATTGCTTCGCGCGGGAGAGGTCAGTGGGTGGGTCCGGGGTGTCCTTCGCGTACGTGGCAACTGCTTCGCGCGGGAAAACGGACGTCCGTACCGGTCCGCAGACGGATGGAGTACCGCGTTGGATGGCAAATTGCTTCCAGACCGCCCGGTCTGGACGGATGCGGGTGGTTTAGGGGGCCCGTATTCGAGATGCCCTTAGTACCGAAAGTCTTTACTCCCCAAGCTCAAATGAGCACGAGATGAACAGTAAAATAAAATAAAAGGGAAATAATTCAAAGAATTCTGATTTTTTTGTGGCAAACTTTGACAAATGTTTTGTGTGCTTGACCAATTTTGGTAAGAAATTAGATTCATGAAAGTCATAGAAAAAAATTCAGTACTCTAAAATGCTTTCAAGAATAGCATTTTTGGAGCATCGATTTCTTTTTTTCTCATGACTTCCACGAGTGCCATTTCAAGATAAAATTTTGCAAGCACACGAAATATTTTAAAAGTTTAACAAAAAAAATTCAGAATGTTTTGATCTTTTTACTATTTTTTGTTAGTTTACTTTTAATCAAAGAGCATCTGAGATCGAAAGTAGCCACGCTAGAAGTAATACTTTGCCTCCCGAAAAAAAATTAATACTTAGCCGTGTCCTAGTAGTACTTGTAATAATATCCGGCGGGAATGAACTGAGCACGTGTGCAAGTGTATCATTTTTATCGCGAACAATGTGGTACAACGTCGGATATTGTTCTGAGAGGCTCGCATTGCCTAGCCAGATGTCCTCCCAGAAATGAATTCCGACCCGTCTTTAATCAAGAAGGATCCGAAGCGAAAAATATGTTTCTTTGCCGCTATTAGACCAGCCCAAAAGTGGGTGTCATCAGGTTTCCAATAGGCCCAAGACACAGCCTTTTGGCCAAGCACAGGAGTGTTTGCCAAACGCTATCCTCAGTAAGTAGTTTGAACAACTATTTACTAAGTAAGACATTATTCTTGACCTGCAGGTCATGAATGTCAAGGCCACCTTGGTCTTTTGGCCTACAATTCACCCTCAATTCATTTGGTCAATCTGTACCTTTTCTTTTTATTGTCTTCTTGCCAAAAGAATCTGGATATGAAATAATCCCGCCTTGTAAGACCCCTGGGAGTTGGAAAAAAGAAAGCATATGATGCACCATATATATATGTGGACAGAATTAATCAAGACCAACCATCCTTCAACAGAGAGCAACTTGCCTTTCCAACTGCTCAACCGTTTCTCTAAACGCTCCTCAACATATTTTCACCCCGCATTTGTGAGACCCCAATAATAAATCAGAATTCCCAAATATTTAATCGGGAATTGGCCTTCCGCACAACCAAACATGTCAACGTAATCAGCCGCCGCCTCACCGGCTTCTCCAAAGCAAAACAATTCGCTTTTATGGAAGGTAATTTTAAGGCCCGACATTTGGTCAACCGCTGAAAGCAAGAGCTTCAGATTTCGAGCCTTATCTAGGTCATGTTCCGTAAAAAGAATTGTATCATCAGCATATTGCAGAATAGAGTCAACCATCCGCAAGGTGTGGCACCACACCTGCAATCTGACCGTCCTACTTGGCGCAATTAATCAGGATAGCCAACATGTCAGCAGCAATGTAAATAACATTGGAGACATGGGTCACCCTGACATAGTCCTTTTTTTGTCTGAAAGTAATGACCTACGTCATCATTGACTTTGACAGCCACACTACCTCTAGTAACAAAATTTTGGATCGACTGATGCCATTTTATCGGGGAATCCTTTCATTCTTAGGCCTGTTGAGTTTGATGTAATCGATCTCGAGGCCAAAATTCAACAATCTTCCCTACCTTGCGATATGAGATCGTTGGAGGCAGGCGCTACAGTGCCGGTGCTACTTGCCCAAAAGCCTCTCCATTTGGGATGCGAAGGTTCACGGCTTGAGGCTAGATATTGGTTGCAGCGAGATGGGCAGTGCCGGTCCATTTTAGTTAATGTCTTATGTACGCTGAAAGTCAACAAACACACAAAATCATGCATGTACGTGCATGTTAGAGCTTGGCAAAAAAATCACTTAGAACTTGACTACAAATGGCTCTTATTCTTGGGCGTCCGCCTACGCGGTGCAGTTCCATGGATCCCTCCCTAGATTTGAGCCAGCCAAGATTTGGTCCGCACACGCTGAGCCTAAATGCAAGTTCTTTGTGTGGCTTGCCCTCCATGGCAAAATCCTCATTGCGGACATGCTTGCGATCCAGGGCTGACCGCACGACCGCACGGCTAGTCGTGCCTCCAAGCGCTGGAAACAACGATCCACCTATGTAAAGATTGCCCCTTCTCGGTCACTGTTCGGAACCAAGTGATCACATGGACTAATGAAGATCTTCCAGTGTGTAATTTTCTGCCGAAGCCAGGAGGTATTTCGAGTTGGTGGGACAAGCATATCGCAAATGAGTCCAAAGAAGTGCGGAAACGTCGAAGACACATCTACACCATGTGAAATATCTGAAAAGAGAGAAACAAATGAGTGTTCAGACGCATGAATCACCCTGAAGTGGCAATGCTAGCCTATGACACCATCAAGCAGCATTATATGGCGTTTTCAAGAGCCATTCCCATCGTGGGCATCGGTTGAATAGGCCATGTATTTGTGTAACCTTGGGTTTTTGCCATGTTTTTTCCCACAAAACGTGCACTTCCTTATAAATGGTTTTTACCTCTTTCTCTCTTAATGAAAAAGTACTGCTCCTACCGGCTCCTCAAAAAAAAAAGCTTGGCAATTTTTTTGAAAGATGGCAAGAGAACTGTTGTGACTCTATTGAAGAAGAGGTCGATGGCCAAATACAAAGGGGCTGTCAAGGCATCTGATCCAACCCTGAGCCTCAAACCGGAAACCATATCCGTCCATGGACCGGCGGGGACCAGTTCGCGGACACTGACGTGGGAGCCGCCATCTAACCGTAGCCGCATACATTTCAAAGCAGCTTTCAACATACCAGACGAAATTCGTGCAAACACGACGAAATTCAACAAAGTTCAGACATAATTTAAAGAAAATAGCCTGCAACACTAAAAGTAATTATAGAAATAGCACAATTCATCCACACAAATATATTTAGCACAACAATAGTTTAAATTCAATGAGATAACCGGATGTTCAACAAGTTTTTTGAAATCATCTATTACAAATTCAACGATACTAGAGCCAGAACCGGCATTGAGATTTATCCAGCAATGTATGTGCGTGAACGGACTGCCCCCAATACTGTAGTACGTCTCGGCAACATGTGCAGGCTATACAACGTGTACATCAACATTAAAAGTGAATGAATGAATTAACCAACATGTAGAGTACAGAAAGCAACACTTACGATCTCGATGGTTGACGCGCCCAATGGCCACCTTGTCTCCACTTGGTGAATCGTACCGCAAAACTTCATGACAGAGTTGCAGATAGCGTACCACTGATGCGTTAGCGACTTCACATTGTGTGCATGAATGACGTGCATGTTGTAGGGCGCCAAGTATTTTCGCTCATAAAACGAAGCATGCAAGCTTTGCCAAAAGGTCGGGCTCTTGTTCATGCCTACAAAGTCCTCAGAAACGGCCAACCATGCATTGCACAACAACTCATCCTCGTACACCGAGTATCCCACCATCGTGCTTCTCTAGAAAACAACAAGAAGTTCAAAAAAAGCTCAATGGCATTTGACCGAACACCTACCGGGCGTGGTGTCCGCCATGGACGGCGTCGGCAGGGATGGAGCGGGGTTCACGGGTGGACAACGACATAGGCCAATGCCGGCAGTTTCGTGGGTGGAGTCTACGGACATCCGAGGATGCCTGGGCGGCGGCCGGAGAGGTACAACGGCGACGACAGACGACGAGGGTGCGGATGAAAGGAAGGGGAAGCAGTGGTGGACTGGAAGAAAAGAGGACCGGAAGGGGATTTTAGTGGGGCGGGGGGGGGGGGGGGGGGGGTCGGTGTCCTACTTGGCTGGTGTTCAGACTCCCGCAAAGCCTCCCGAGTTTGCCTCCAGTTTGCGGGAAAAAGGTCGTCCGGACCGGCCCGCGGACGGATACAGAACCATGTTGGATGACAAAATACGTATGACTGCGTGGTCTGGACGGATCTAAAACCCAAGAAAGGAAGAACGCATAAGAGTAAAATTAAAATACAAAGTACGAAAGGAAGAAAAAAGAGGAAAGGGAAGCAAGTGACGTTGTGCCGTGGCTGTGACTGCCTCTGCCAGCGGGAGCTAGCGTGGTGGAGTAGTGCGCGCGCATGCATGATCTACGACCCACTGCAAGGTCGACACGTCGAACGTCCTGCTCCGGTGGCAGGCACATGTCATCACGGCAGTGATCAGACAAAAGGCTTAGCCACGCCAACATCGATCACTGCCTGAGACCGAGACCGAGACCGATCCTCTCTCCTCTCAGCCTGTGCCATACTCCATCTATGTAGCCCGTGCCCGGCCGGCCGGCGAACGAAAGCAACAAAGCCAAACACGGACGACGCATGCAGACGCTGGTACGGCTGTACAGTCGAATGCAGCCAGCTCTCTGATGCACCTGGATTCTCTTGCTCGCTTTCTCATGCCGGTCCATGGCCATGCCCCTTCTCCTCACAATAGCTACCTAGCAATAGCAAGTACTCCACATAGTTTTCATTAGAGGCTTCTCTCTCGAGCACAGAACATACGGTGGGTAAACAAATTACTGTTGGGCAATTTATAGAAAAGCAAATAATTATGAGGGATTCATGGCAATGATCATGAATATAGGCATCACGTTCAAGACAAGTAGACAGACTCCTGCCTGCATCTACTACTATTACTCCACCCATCGACCGCTATCCAGCATGCATCTAGGGTATTAAGGATGAAACAGAGTAACGCCTTAAGCAAGATGACATGATGTAGACAAAGTAACTCAAGCAATATGATTAAACCCCATCTTTTTATCCTTAATGGCAACAATACAAATACGTGTCATGTCCCTTTCTGTCACTGGGATTGAGCACCGCAAGATTGAACCCATCACAAAGCACCTCTCCCATTGCAAGATAAACCAATCTAGTTGGCCAAAGCAAATCGATAGATCGGAGAGAAATACAAAGCTATAACAATCATGTATAAAAAAGTTCAGAGAAGACTAAAATATTTCTCATGAATAATCTGATCATAAACTCAAAATTCATCAGATCCCAACAAACACACCGCAAAAAAAGTTTACATCAGATAGAATCCAAGAACATTGAGGAGAACATGGTATTGAAGATCAAAGAGAGAGAAGAGGCCATGTAGCTACTAGCTATTGACCCGTAGGTCTGTGGTAAACTACTCACACATCATCGGAAGGGCAGCAAGGTTGATGAAGAAGCCCTCCGTGATCGATTCCCCCTCCGGCAGAGTACCGGAAAAGGCCTCCAGATGGGATCGCGGAAGACCAGAGGCTTGCGGCGGCGTAAAAGTTATTCGGGGTGGCTCTCTGATGGTTTCCGAATATTTGAGAATTTATAGAAGTGGAATTAGGTCAAAAGGAGCCACGAGGGGCCCACAAGGCATCAGGGCGCCCCCCCGGGGGCCGTGCCCTGGTTCCCTGTGGCTTCCTCGTGAAGCTTCTGTCCTCCTCCCGAAGCTTCCAGAGTCTCTTTTGTCCAGAAAAAAATCATCAAAAAGTTTCGTGGCATTTGGACTTCGTTTGGTACTGATTTCCTGAAATACCAAAAACAAGCAGAAAACAGCAACTGGCACTGGGCACTAGGTTAATAGGTTAGTCCCAAAAAATGATATATAATTGCATATAAAAACATCCAAGATTGATACTATAATAGCATGGAACAATCAAAAATTATAGATACGTTTGAGACGTATCAGAAAGCGGTAGCTATCCTTCGTGTCTCATATAGTCTCGTCGCTCTGGCATCGAACAAGCGCGGAGACCGGGACGCCGTGCGGGCGGCGCTCTCGGCCAGTGCGCCTGGTCAATGCGGGAGCCATTAAGAGGCCGCGTCCGCTCTGCGCGGGCATGAATACGGCGATGGCACACTGGAGCGACGCTGAGTGGCATGAATGTGCGGCAATTGCTTCGCGCGGGAGAGGTTAGTGGGTGGGTCCGGGGTGTCCTTCGCGTACGTGGCAACTGCTTCGCGCGGGAAAACGGACGTCCGTACCGGTCCACAGACGGATGGAGTACCGCGTTGGATGGCAAATTGCTTCCAGACCGCTTGGTCTGGACGGATGCGGGTGGTTTAGGGGGTCCGTATTCGAGATGCCCTTAGTATCGAAAGTCTTTACTCCCCAAGCTCAAATGAGCACGAGATGAACAGTAAAATAAAATAAAAGGGATATAATTCAAAGAATTCTGATTTTTTTGTGGCAAACTTTGACAAATGTTTTGTGTGCCTGACCAATTTCGGTACGAAATTAGATTCATGAAAGTCATAGAAAAAAATTCAGTACTCTAAAATGCTTTCAAGAATAGCATTTTGGAGCATCGATTTGTTTTTTTCTCATGACTTCCACGAGTGCCATTTCAAGATAAAATTTTGCAAGCACACGGAATATTTTAAAAGTTTAACAAAAAAATTCAGAATGTTTTGATCTTTTTACTATTTTTTGTTAGTTTACTTTTAATCAAAGAGCATCTGAGATCGAAAGTAGCCACTCTAGAAGTAATACTTAGCCTCCCGGGAAAAAAAAATACTTAGCCGTGTCCTAGTAGTACTTGTAATAATATCTGGCGGGAATGAACTGAGCACGTGTGCAAGTGTATCATTTTTATCGCGAACAATGTGGTATAACGTCGGATATTGTTCTGAGAGGCTGGCATTGCCTAGCCAGATGTCCTCCCAAAAATGAATTCCGACCCGTCTTTAATCAAGAAGGATCCGAAGCGAAAAATATGTTTCTTTGCCGCTATTAGACCAGCCCAAAAGTGGGTGTCATCAGGTTTCCAATAGACCCAAGACACAGCCTTTTGGCCAAGCACAGGAGTGTTTGCCAAACGCTATCCTCAGTAAGTAGTTTGAACAACTATTTACTAAGTAAGACATTATTCTTGACCTGCAGGTCATGAATGTCAAGGCCACCTTGGTCTTTTGGCCTACAATTCACCCTCAATTCATTTGGTCAATCTGTACCTTTTCTTTTTATTGTCTCCTTGCCAAAAGAATCTGGATATGAAATAATCCCGCCTTGTAAGACCCCTGGGAGTTGGAAAAAAGAAAGCATATGATGCACCATATATATGTGGACAGAATTAATCAAGACCAACCATCCTTCAACAGAGAGCAACTTGCCTTTCCAACTGCTCAACCGTTTCTCTAAACGCTCCTCAACATATTTTCACTCCGCATTTGTGAGACCCCAATAATAAATCAGAATTCCCAAATATTTAATCGGGAATTGGCCTTCCGCACAACCAAACGTGTCAACGTAATCAGCCGCCGCCTCACCGGCTTCTCCAAAGCAGAACAATTCGCTTTTATGGAAGGTAATTTTAAGGCCCGACATTTGGTCAAACGCTGAAAGCAAGAGTTTCAGATTTCGAGCCTTATCTAGGTCATGTTCCGTAAAAAGAATTGTATCATCGGCATATTGTAGAATAGAGTCAACCATCCGCAAGGTGTGGCACCACACCTGCAATCTGACCGTCCTACTTGGCGCGATTAATCAGGATAGCCAACATGTCAGCAACAATGTAAATAACATTGGAGACATGGGTCACCCTGACATAGTCCTTTTTTTGTCTGAAAGTAATGACCGACGTCATCATTGACTTTGATAGCCACACTACCTCTAGTAACAAAATTTTGGATCGACTGATGCCATTTTATCGGGGAATCCTTTCATTCTCAGGCCTGTTGAGTTTGATGTAATCGATCTCGAGGCCAAAATTCAACAATCTTCCCTACCTTGCGATATGAGATCGTTGGAGGCAGGTGCTACCGTGCCGGTGCTACTTGCCCAAAAGCCTCTCCATTTGGGATGCGAAGGTTCACGGCTTGAGGCTAGATATTGGTTGCAGCGAGATGGGCAGTGCCGGTCCATTTTGGTTAATGTCTTATGTACGCTGAAAGTCAACAAACACACAAAATCATGCATGTACGTGCATGTTAGAGCTTGGCAAAAAAATCACTTAGAACTTGACTACAAATGGCTCTTATTCTTGAGCGTCCGTCTACGCGGTGCAGTTCCATGGATCCTTCCCTAGATTTGAGCCCGCCAAGATTTGGTCCGCACACGCTGAGCCTAAATGCAAGTTCTTTGTGTGGCTTGCCCTCCATGGCAAAATCCTCATCGCGGACATGCTTGCGATCCAGGGCTGGCCGCGCGACCGCACTGCTAGTTGTGCCTCCAAGCGCTGGAAACAACGATCCACCTGTGTAAAGATTGCCCCTTCTCGGTCACTGTTCGGAACCAAGTGATCACATGGACTAATGAAGATCTTCCATTGTGTAATATTCTGCCGAAGCCAGGAGGTATTTCGAGTTGGTGGGACAAGCATATCGCAAATGAGTCCAAAGAAGTGCGGAAATGTCGAAGACACATCTACACCATGTGAAATATCTGAAAAGAGAGAAACAAATGAGTGTTCACACGCATGAATCACCCTGAAGTGGCAATGCTGGCCTATGACACCATCAAGCAGCATTATATGGCGTTTTCAAGAGCCATTCCCATCGTGGGCATCGGTTGAATAGGCCATGTATTTGTGTAGCCTTGGGTGATTCGCATACATTTCAAAGCAGCTTTCAACATACCAGACGAAATTCATGCAAACACGACGAAATTCAACAAAGTTCAGACATAATTTAAAGAAAATAGCCTGCAACACTAAAAGTAATTATAGAAATAGCACAATTCATCCACGCAAATATATTTAGGACAATAATAGTTTAAATTCAATGAGATAACCGGATGTTCAACAAGTTTTTTGAAATCATCTATTACAAATTCAACGATACTAGAGCCAGAACCGGCATTGAGATTTATCCAGCAATGTATGTGCGTGAACGGACTGCCCCAATACTGTAGTACGTCTCGGCAACATGTGCAGGCTATACAACGTGTACATCAACATTAAGGCCCTCTTTGATTCGCAGGATTGCAAAAACGTAGGAATAGGAAAAACGTAGGATTGGAATGATATGCCCATTGGATTCCTATAGGATTTGAGTTTGTTTTATTTATTGTATCATAGGAAAAAGAAAGGATTTCTTCCAAGAGGTTGGGGTGGATGCTAGAATTCCTATGAAATCTAGTACAAATGAATCCATAGGAAAAAATTCCTATGGGATTCAATCCTGAGAATCAAACGATCAACGCAGGAAAAAATCCTAAGGATTATAATCCTTAAAAAATCCTATAAAAATCCTTTGAATCAAAGAGGCCCTAAGTGAATGAATGAATTAACCAACATGTAGAGTACAGAAAGCAACACTTACGATCGCGATGGCTGACGCGCCCAATGGCCACCTTGTCTCCACTTGGTGAATCGTACCGCAAAACTTCATGATAGAGTTGCAAATAGCGTACCACTGATGCGTTAGCGACTTCACATTGTGTGCATGAATGACGTGCATGTTGTAGGGCGCCAAGTTTTTTCGCTCATGAAACGAAGCATGCAAGCTTTGCCAAAAGGCCGGGCTCTTGTTCATGCCTACAAAGTCCTCAGAAACGGCCAACCATGCATTGCACAACAACTCATCCTCGTACACTGAGTACCCCGCCATCGTGCTTCTCTAGAAAACAACAAGAAGTTCAAAAAAAGCTCAATGGCATTTGACCGAACACCTGCCGGGCGTGGTGTCCGCCATGGACGGCGTCGGCAGGGATGGAGCGGGGTTCACAGGTGGACAACGGCATAGTCCAATGCCGGCAGTCTCGTGGGTGGGGTCTACGGACATCCGAGGATGCCTGGGCGGCGGCCGGAGAGGTACAACGGCGACGACAGACGACGAGGGTGCGGATGAAAGGAAGGGGAAGCAGTGGTGGACTGGAAGAAAAGAGGACCGAAAGGGGATTTTAGTGGGGCGGGGGGAGGGGGGTCGGTGTCCTACTTGGTTGGTGTTCAGACTCCCGCAAAGCCTCCCGAGTTTGCCTCCAGTTTGCGGGAAAAAGGACGTCCGGACCGGCCCGCGGACGGATACAGAACCATGTTGGATGACAAAATAAGTGTGACAGTGTGGTCTGGACGGATCTAAAACCCAAGATAGGAAGAACGCGTAAGAGTAAAATTAATATACAAAGTACGAAAGGAAGAAAAAAGAGGAAAGGGAAGCAAGTGACGCTGTGCCGTGGCTGTGACTGCCTCTGCCAGCGGGAGCTAGCGTGGTGGAGTAGTGCGCGCGCATGCAAGATCTACGACCCACTGCAAGGTCGACACGTCGAACGTCCTGCTCCGGTGGCAGGCACATGTCATCACGGCAGTGATCAGACAAAAGGCTTAGCCACGCCAACATCGATCACTGCCTGAGACCGAGACCGAAACCGATCCTCTCTCCTCTCTGCCTGTGCCATACTCCATCTATGTAGCCCGTGCCCGGCCGGCCGGCGAACGAAAGCAACAAAGCCAAACACGGACGACGCATGCAGACGCTGGTACGGCTGTACAGTCGAATGCAGCCAGCTCTGTGATGCACCCGGATTCTCTTGCTCGCTTTCTCATGCCGGTCCATGGCCATGCCCCTTCTCCTCACAATAGCTACGTAGCAATAGCAAGTACTCCACATAGTAGTAGAGCCTAGCGTAGCGTGCACCTGTGTGCTAGCTAGATTGATGCATGAAACAGCGATGGAGAACTTTGCACATCTCCCTGCACCGGAGCAAAATATAGGCGCCGCGCATGCATGAACAGTCGTCAATGCATGCACCTATCATGGAAGCATGCATATTCATTCATCAGCTATTATGGAAATATGGAAGCATGTTCATCAGATACAGATACATGCAAATGGAAATATGGAAGCATGTTCATCAGATACAGATAAATGCAAATGGAAATATGGAAGCATGTTCATCAGCTATTATTGGCCCAGCTACCTGTGCACTGCACTGCCTGCAAAATATGCCTCACCATTTATGGTCCATACGCAAGAAAGTGCAAATGCACAACCTGTCCATCATATATGAACACGCGTCACACCTAGCTTGCACTCTCTGCTCGATTACTGCCACCTCAAAACTAATACATTTAGGGCAACTTCAACGCGGTGCACCAAAACTCCCCAAAAGTCCGGGCCGCACTGTCCACACATTTTTTGTCATCCAATGTTGTGCATCAAATGTGTCCGGGCACGTTCGTGCGTCTGAATTCCCCCAAACTGGAAGCAAACCGGGGGGAGGTTCGTGGGCATCAGACGTCCGCGACGTAGGCATCCGACACCCCGGACCCAGCCAGAACCGAGGCGGATCCCGCGCAGTTGGACAATTCCACAATGTTTCCGCGCTAAAGTCTGCCTTTCCCATTGTCTCTGCTCCGACCGCCGATGCCCCCACCTCAGTTCCCGCCCGCTTCGTTGTCCATCGCCGTGGTGGAGCCGCCGGAGGAGCCAATGGAATCGCCATGCCGTCAGACCCGAAGGACCCGTTACTGGTGGCCGCCCGCAAGGCCAACACGTCGACATGCAACACCCGCCACCACGCATCGAAAAAGAGGGAGGGTGCAACTTTGGCAGCCGGTCACTCGCAACTGGCTAAGAAGAAGATCGTCGCCCGTGCGGTCGTGGTGCCTGTGCAATCGCCGCCTTGTCCGCCGCAACTACAACCGCCCTACTACTTCGCCGCCCCGCAGCTCGGTCTACAGTAGCATTCACTAGTGCAGGAAACACTAGTGTTGGCATGGCAAAAAGGGTCTTGGTGGCGTGGACACCCAACACCACTAGTATGGCACCCATTTGGACCCGAAAATAGCCACAAGGAGCCGGAAATAGCCAATGGGTCTCGGGTCCCATTGCACCCGAAATGGAAAAAATAATTTAGAAAATTCAAAAAGAGTCAAATTCCTGAAACTTTTTGGGATCAAACATGATCAGGTATTACACTCGTCTAAAAAGTTTCACGAATCAATAGCTTCGACCAACTCCAGGGCCAAGAAAACAAATTTGAGATTACAAAAAGCGTGAATAGTAGCTTTTATATAGTGTCAATTTTGTTTTTCTTTTTTTGCCCAAATTACCACGAGAGTCATTCCTCCGCGAAACTTTTCACACAGTATTATGCTAGACCATGTTTTGTCACAAAAAAACTTTCAGAAATTTTTAACTCTTTTTTTTATGTTTCTAAAATTGTTTTTCTATTTCAGGTGCATTGGCCCCCATGTTTCAAAGATCCACGTGGTGCGGTCTCAAAAAAAAAAAGATCCGCGTGGTACAAGGAGCACGCTATATATGCCAGCGTTACGCGTGTGCCAGCGTGCGTATCTCGCCTTGCCTTGCTAGCTACAACTTTGACTTGCTTCCACTCGATCGTGTGATCTACTAGTTGAGTTGCTTAAGTAGCTATATATGCACACATACTAGGTGAGCAAGGCCAAGTAGAGGATCGAGTGGAGTGTTTTCGATGGAGTTATGGAAGGACTTGTCCCCGGCCGCGCTGCAGTCTTACCACATCCACTCCCCAGCCGCCGCTCCCTACCGCGCCGCCGTCCACCCCCAGGACTACCTCGCCGGCCCGGTGCCACTGCAGCGGGGGCCTCCTTACACGGCGCTCACCCTCAGCTCCTCCGCCGTGTTCACCTTCCTCGGTGGTGGTTCTTCGGGTACGCCCTCCGGCTCCAGCTCCTGCAACGACTACCCCTTTGGTTTCCCCTCCGCCTCCGCCTCCGGAGCCAACAGCAGCAACAACGGCGGCAAGAGGGTGCAGGTCAATGCTCCGGCGGCGGTGGACCGTCAGCGCCGAATGATCAAGAACCGGGAGTCGGCGGCCCGGTCGCGGGCGCGGAAGCAGGCCTACACCAACGAGCTGGAGATGGAGCTGGTGCAGCTGCGCAAGGAGAACCAGATGCTCATCAAGCGCGAGCAGGACTTCATCAGCGTACGCGCATATTCGACATTGCCATTTGATTAGTTTATCTATATATACTTCATGCTAGCATGCAGCATTATATTGCCAGTTTGACGAGTTTTATTGCACATTTGGATGCAGGAACGTTCGGCGACGGCGGCGCAGGCAGTCCTCCCCGACTGCGGCAGCAGGGGCAGGTCCAGCAGGTCCGCTCCCCACTTCGAGCTCGAGCAGAGGCAGAGGTGCCGCTCCGCTCCCGCGCCATGATCGGCGGCGGCCATGGTCCATCGACCTTCGACCGCAGCAGCTTAATTATTCCACCAATTAATTAGCTATATACAGGACTAGGCAATGTATGTGCCGGCTACTTACATGATCGACTGTCCAAGCTAGCTCTAGCTAGGAGGTGATGAACTTATCAATATTAATGGAGTCGTGAACTATGCATGTGCATATGTAATCTACGTAGCTAGTACGTAGTAGCTTTGTTGCAAAATTAGGCTAATATCTCCTTAATATGGAGGTGATGGACAAATCAATCAATGGAGCTATGCAAATTAACGGCAATCCTGTCACAAGTAGGGTGATGGCTGATGCATATGATGATAAATATCGATTGTGTCAGGCCAGACCGTACGTGGTCGTGGATTCGATTTCCTTTTCTCCCTGCTTTATATCTTGTCCTAAGCTAGCAGGAAAAACGTGGAATGGAATCCTATGTATATGTCCCCACCGGCCACCACCACGCATGCAGCACAAATATAGGAGTATTCACCGTTAATTTCGTTAGCTACTGTATCCATGTGTGCATATTTATGGGCTGACATGCTTTGCTAATCTGGTGAGAACGGACACGTTCCTAATTTCCTAATATGGTGTGTGTTTTTTTTTTGAGGGAAGGCCATCATGGCTTTATTAAAACTCAAATAATGTTTACATCGTCTACGAGCTTACTGACAATAAAGTCAGGGGGCTCGTCCAACCAACTAAATGAAGTCTTATTACAATAACTGAAATGAGCTAGCACATGAGCCGCTTGATTACAAGATCTATAACAATGCTTATAAACGACCTTCCCAATTGAAGTACTAGTGTCCACACATTTTGCGAATATTGCCGCTGCCGAGTCCCGCCATATGGTTTGTCCATCACAGTAATTGATTACTTGCAAAGAGTCTGATTCAGCTTCTACCCGGTTACACCCAAAGGAGTTAGCAAAAATCAGCCCATCTCGCATGGCCAACGCTTCTGTTGTTATTGCATCCACCGCGACAGGTATAAATTTGCATTGGGCTCCCAAAAAGTTACCTTTGTCATCACGCAGGATAGCCGCCGTAGCACCAACCCCTTCGTCCGAGTAGTACGCCGCATCAACATTTAACTTAATGAACCGAGGATCCGGCTTACACCACTTTGCTTCAGGGGAATTTCTCACCAGCGATGTAGCCCTCTGATGGTTGCTTGAGATTGATAACACAGAGAGTGCCCACCTCCAAGGGGGAGGAATTGATTCATTGTGCGTCACTTTTCTACGGATCCACCAAAGGTACCAGCCCCCAACGGCTATTACTTGTTTGAAGTTAAGTATTGGGTGCATCTCAACCTGCTGGTCCGGCAATGATAAGATAAATTCCAAGATCGCAGACCCCGATCTATCAACCTGGATCGCTTGGTCGATGATATTTGTGACGCCCAGCTTCGTCCACAAGTGTCGTGCATTCGAGCATAAAAACATTAAATGACGGGTATCCTCAGCCCCTTGATGACAAATAGGACAAGCACCATCAGAACCAATGTGCCTGTTAGTAAGTATAGCTCTTAGTGGGATAACTCCTCGCAGTGCTCGCCAACAAAAAATCTGTACTTTACGTGGAATTTGAAGTTTCCAGAGAGTATTCCAGACTGCCTGAGGGGTAGAGCTGCCAGGGTGTCCAATCGTAGTTGCATGCGCCCGAAAACTATGCATCCACTGCATACGATATGCACTCTTTACTGAAAAAATACCTGTCATGTTCGGGTGCCATGCCACAAAGTCATCAAAACCATGCAAGTGCAGTGGAATCTGAATAATTCTGTGAGCATCCACTGGATTGAATAAACTTGTTATTAGCGCCTCATCCCACGTACCATTAGCCATATCGATTAATTCACAAACTTTGGTCAGGACAGTTTGACCCCTCGGTGATATCACCCTTCTATCCGGACTAGAGGGAATCCACGGATCCGTCCATATATTCACATGTTCACCAGTCCCAATCCTCCAAATGTATCCTTTCTTGAACGTTTCCAACCCCTTCAAAATACTCCACTAGTAGAAAACAGGGCTTTGGTCCAGGCCAGATAAGAGCATTAGTCCTGGTTCTGCTACGAACCGGGATCAATGGGTGTATCAGTCCCGGATCAATGGGTACCGGTCCGCAGACGGATGGAGTACCGCGTTGGATGGCAAATTGCTTCCAGACCGCTTGGTCTGGACGGATGCGGGTGGTTTAGGGGGTCCGTATTCGAGATGCCCTTAGTACCGAAAGTCTTTACTCCCCAAGCTCAAATGAGCACGAGATGAACAGTAAAATAAAATAAAAGGGATATAATTCAAAGAATTCTGATTTTTTTTGTGGCAAACTTTGACAAATGTTTTGTGTGCCTGGCCAATTTCGGTACGAAATTAGATTCATGAAAGTCATAGAAAAAAATTCAATACTCTAAAATGCTTTCAAGAATAGCATTTTGGAGCATCGATTTCTTTTTTTCTCATGACTTCCACGAGTGCCATTTCAAGATAAAATTTTGCAAGCACACGAAATATTTTAAAAGTTTAACAAAAAAAATTCAGAATATTTTGATCTTTTTACTATTTTTTGTTAGTTTACTTTTAATCAAAGAGCATCTGAGATCGAAAGTAGCCACTCTAGAAGTAATACTTAGCCTCCCGGAAAAAAAAATACTTAGCCGTGTCCTAGTAGTACTTGTAATAATATCTGGCGGGAATGAACTTAGCACGTGTGCAAGTGTATCATTTTTATCGCGAACAATGTGGTATAACGTCGGATATTGTTCTGAGAGGCTGGCATTGCCTAGCCAGATGTCCTCCCAGAAATGAATTCCGACCCGTCTTTAATCAAGAAGGATCCGAAGCGAAAAATATGTTTCTTTGCCGCTATTAGACCAGCCCAAAAGTGGGTGTCATCAGGTTTCCAATAGGCCCAAGACACAGCCTTTTGGCCAAGCACAGGAGTGTTTGCCAAACGCTATCCTCAGTAAGTAGTTTGAACAACTATTTACTAAGTAAGACATTATTCTTGACCTGCAGGTCATGAATGTCAAGGCCACCTTGGTCTTTTGGCCTACAATTCACCCTCAATTCATTTGGTCAATCTGTACCTTTTCTTTTTATTGTCTCCTTGCCAAAAGAATCTGGATATGAAATAATCCCGCCTTGTAAGACCCCTGGGAGTTGGAAAAAAGAAAGCATATGATGCACCATATATATGTGGACAGAATTAATCAAGACCAACCATCCTTCAACAGAGAGCAACTTGCCTTTCCAACTGCTCAACCGTTTCTCTAAACGCTCCTCAACATATTTTCACTCCGCATTTGTGAGACCCCAATAATAAATTAGAATTCCCAAATATTTAATCGGGAATTGGCCTTCCGCACAACCAAACGTGTCAACGTAATCAGCCGCCGCCTCACCGGCTTCTCCAAAGCAGAACAATTCGCTTTTATGGAAGGTAATTTTAAGGCCCGGCATTTGGTCAAACGCTGAAAGCAAGAGTTTCAGATTTCGAGCCTTATCTAGGTCATGTTCCGTAAAAAGAATTGTATCATCGGCATATTGCAGAATAGAGTCAACCATCCGCAAGGTGTGGCACCACACCCGCAATCTGACCGTCCTACTTGGCGCGATTAATCAGGATAGCCAACATGTCAGCAACAATGTAAATAACATTGGAGACATGGGTCACCCTGACATAGTCCTTTTTTTGTCTGAAAGTAATGACCTACGTCATCATTGACTTTGACAGCCACACTACCTCTAGTAACAAAATTTTGGATCGACTGATGCCATTTTATCGGGGAATCTTTTCATTCTTAGGCCTGTTGAGTTTGATGTAATCGATCTCGAGGCCAAAATTCAACAATCTTCCCTACCTTGCGATATGAGATCGTTGGAGGCAGGTGCTACAGTGCCGGTGCTACTTGCCCAAAAGCCTCTCCATTTGGGATGCGAAGGTTCACGGCTTGAGGCTAGATATTGGTTGCAGCGAGATGGGCAGTGCCGGTCCATTTTGGTTAATGTCTTATGTACGCTGAAAGTCAACAAACACACAAAATCATGCATGTACGTGCATGTTAGAGCTTGGCACAAAAATCACTTAGAACTTGACTACAAATGGCTCTTATTCTTGAGCGTCCGCCTACGCGGTGCAGTTCCATGGATCCTTCCCTAGATTTGAGCCAGCCAAGATTTGGTCCGCACACGCTGAGCCTAAATGCAAGTTCTTTGTGTGGCTTGCCCTCCATGGCAAAATCCTCATCGCGGACATGCTTGCGATCCAGGGCTGGCCGCACGACCGCACTGCTAGTTGTGCCTCCAAGCGCTGGAAACAACGATCCACCTGTGTAAAGATTGCCCCTTCTCGGTCACTGTTCGGAACCAAGTGATCACATGGACTAATGAAGATCTTCCATTGTGTAATTTTCTGCCGAAGCCAGGAGGTATTTCGAGTTGGTGGGACAAGCATATCGCAAATGAGTCCAAAGAAGTGCGGAAATGTCGAAGACACATCTACACCATGTGAAATATCTGAAAAGAGAGAAACAAATGAGTGTTCACACGCATGAATCACCCTGAAGTGGCAATGCTGGCCTATGACACCATCAAGCAGCATTATATGGCGTTTTCAAGAGCCATTCCCATCGTGGGCATCGGTTGAATAGGCCATGTATTTGTGTAGCCTTGGGTTTTTGCCATGTTTTTTCCCCACAAAACGTGCACTTCCTTATAAATGGTTTTTACCTCTTTCTCTCTTAATGAAAAAGTACTGCTCCTGCCGGCTCCTCAAAAAAAAAAAAAAGCTTGGCAATTTTTTTGAAAGATGGCAAGAGAACTGTTGTGATTCTATTGAAGAAGAGGTCGATGGCCAAATACAAAGGGGCTGTCAGGGCATCTGATCCAACCCTGAGCCTCAAACCGGACACCGTATTCGTCCATGGACCGGCGGGGACCAGTTCGCGGACACTGACGCGGGAGCCGCCATCTAACCGTAGCCGCATACATTTCAAAGCAGCTTTCAACATACCAGACGAAATTCGTGCAAACACGACGAAATTCAACAAAGTTCAGACATAATTTAAAGAAAATAGCCTGCAACACTAAAAGTAATTATAGAAATAGCACAATTCATCCACGCAAATATATTTAGGACAATAATAGTTTAAATTCAATGAGATAACCGGATGTTCAACAAGTTTTTTGAAATCATCTATTACAAATTCAACGATACTAGAGCCAGAACCGGCATTGAGATTTATCGAGCAATGTATGTGCGTGAACGGACTGTCCCAATACTGTAGTATGTCTCGGCAACATGTGCAGGCTATACAACGTGTACATCAACATTAAGGGCCTCTTTGATTCGCAGGATTGCAAAAACGTAGGAATAGGAAAAACGTGGGATTGGAATGATATGCCCATTGGATTCCTATAGGATTTGAGTTTGTTTTATTTATTGTATCACTGGAAAAACAAAGGATTTCTTCCAAGAGGTTGGGGTGGATGCTAGAATTCCTATGAAATCTAGTACAAATGAATCCATAGGAAAAAATTCCTATGGGATTCAATCCTGAGAATCAAACGATCAACGCAGGAAAAAATCCTAAGGATTATAATCCTTCAAAAATTCTATAAAAATCCTTTGAATCAAAGAGGCCCTAAGTGAATGAATGAATTAACCAACATGTATAGTACAGAAAGCAACACTTACGATCTCGATGGCAGACGCGCCCAATGGCCACCTTGTCTTCACTTGGTGAATCGTACCGCAAAACTTCATGACAGAGTTGCAGATAGCGTACCACTGATGCGTTAGCGACTTCACATTGTGTGCATGAATGACGTGCATGTTGTAGGGCGCCAAGTTTTTTCGCTCATGAAACGAAGCATGCAAGCTTTGCCAAAAGGTCGGGCTCTTGTCATGCCTACAAAGTCCTCAGAAACGGCCAACCATGCATTGCACAACAACTCATCCTCATACACCGAGTACCCCGCCATCGTGCTTCTCTAGAAAACAACAAGAAGTTCAAAAAAAGCTCAATGGCATTTGACCGAACACCTGCCGGGCGTGGTGTCCGCCATGGACGGCGTCGGCAGGGATGGAGCGGGGTTCACGGGTGGACAACGGCATAGTCCAATGCCGACAGTCTCGTGGGTGGGGTCTACAGACATCCGAGGATGCCTGGGCGGCGGCCGGAGAGGTACAACGGCGACGACAGACGACGAGGGTGCGGATGAAAGGAAGGGGAAGCAGTGGTGGACTGGAAGAAAAGAGGACCGGAAGGGGATTTTAGTGGGGCGGGGGGAGGGGGGTCGGTGTCCTACTTGGCTGGTGTTCAGACTCCCGCAAAGCCTCCCGAGTTTGCCTCCAGTTTGCGGGAAAAAGGACGTCCGGACCGGCCCGCGGACGGATACAGAACCATGTTGGATGGCAAAATAAGTGTGACTGTGTGGTCTGGACGGATCTAAAACCCAAGAAAGGAAGAACGCGTAAGAGTAAAATTAATATACAAAGTACGAAAGGAAGAAAAAAGAGGAAAGGGAAGCAAGTGACGCTGTGCCGTGGCTGTGACTGCCTCTGCCAGCGGGAGCTAGCGTGGTGGAGTAGTGCGCGCGCATGCAAGATCTACGACCCACTGCAAGGTCGACACGTCGAACGTCCTGCTCCGGTGGCAGGCACATGTCATCACGGCAGTGATCAGACAAAAGGCTTAGCCACGCCAACATCGATCACTGCCTGAGACCGAGACCGAGACCGATCCTCTCTCCTCTCTGCCTGTGCCATACTCCATCTATGTAGCCCGTGCCCGGCCGGCCGGCGAACGAAAGCAACAAAGCCAAACAAGGACGACGCATGCAGACGCTGGTACGGCTGTACAGTCGAATGCAGCCAGCTCTGTGATGCACCCGGATTCTCTTGCTCGCTTTCTCATGCCGGTCCATGGCCATGCCCCTTCTCCTCACAATAGCTACGTAGCAATAGCAAGTACTCCACATAGTAGTAGAGCCTAGCGTAGCGTGCACCTGTGTGCTAGCTAGATTGATGCATGAAACAGCGATGGAGAACTTTGCACATCTCCCTGCACCGGAGCAAAATATAGGCGCCGCGCATGCATGAACAGTCGTCAATGCATGCACCTATCATGGAAGCATGCATATTCATTCATCAGCTATTATGGAAATATGGAAGCATGTTCATCAGATACAGATACATGCAAATGGAAATATGGAAGCATGTTCATCAGATACAGATACATGCAAATGGAAATATGGAAGCATGTTCATCAGCTATTATTGGCCCAGCTACCTGTGCACTGCACTGCCTGCAAAATATGCCTCACCATTTATGGTCCATACGCAAGAAAGTGCAAATGCACAACCTGTCCATCATATATGCACACGCGTCACACCTAGCTTGCACTCTCTGCTCGATTACTGCCACCTCAAAACTAATACATTTAGGGCAACTTCAACGCGGTGCACCAAAACTCCCCAAAAGTCCGGGCCGCACTGTCCACACATTTTTTGTCATCCAATGTTGTGCATCAAATGTGTCCGGGCACGTTCGTGCGTCTGAATTCCCCCAAACTGGAAGCAAACCGCGGGGAGGTTCGCGGGCATCAGACGTCCGCGACGTAGGCATCCGACACCCCGGACCCAGCCAGAACCGAGGCGGATCCCGCGCAGTTGGACAATTCCACAATGTTTCCGCGCTAAAGTCTGCCTTTCCCATTGTCTCTGCTCCGACCGCCGATGCCCCCACCTCAGTTCCCGCCCGCTTCGCTGTCCATCGCCGCGGTGGAGCCGCCGGAGGAGCCAATGGAATCGCCATGCCGTCAGACCCGAAGGACCCGTTACTGGTGGCCGCCCGCAAGGCCAACACGTCGACATGCAACACCCGCCACCACGCATCGAAAAAGAGGGAGGGTGCAACTTTGGCAGCCGGTCACTCGCAACTGGCTAAGAAGAAGATCGTCGCCCGTGCGGTCGTGGTGCCTGTGCAATCGCCGCCTTGTCCGCCGCAACTACAACCGCCCTACTACTTCGCCGCCCCGCAGCTCGGTCTACAGTAGCATTAACTAGTGCAGGAAACACTAGTGTTGGCATGGCAAAAAGGGTCTTGGTGGCGTGGACACCCAACACCACCAGTATGGCACCCATTTGGACCCGAAAATAACCACAAGGAGCCGGAAATAGCCAATGGGTCTCGGGTCCCATTGCACCCGAAATGGAAAAAATAATTTAGAAAATTCAAAAAGAGTCAAATTCCTGAAACTTTTTGGGATCAAACATGATCAGGTATTACACTCGTCTAAAAAGTTTCACGAATCAATAGCTTCGACCAACTCCAGGGCCAAGAAAACAAATTTGAGATTACAAAAAGCGTGAATAGTAGCTTTTATGATGGCTGATGCATATGATGATAAATATCGATGGTGTCAGGCCAGACCGTACGTGGTCGTGGATTCGATTTCCTTTTCTCCCTGCTTTATATCTTGTCCTAAGTTAGCAGGAAAAACGTGGAATGGAATCCTATGTATATGTCCCCACCGGCCACCACCACGCATGCAGCACAAATATAGGAGTATTCACCGTTAATTTCGTTAGCTACTGTATCCATGTGTGCATATTTATGGGCTGACATGCTTTGCTAATCTGGTGAGAACGGACACGTTCCTAATTTCCTAATATGGTGTGTTTTTTTTTTTTTGAGGGAAGGCCATCATGGCTAGCTTTATTAAAACTCAAATAATGTTTACATCGTCTACGAGCTTATTGACAATAAAGTCAGGGGACTCGTCCAACCAACTAAATGAAGTCTTGTTACAATAACTGAAATGAGCTAGCACATGAGCCGCTTGATTACAAGATCTATAACAATGCTTATAAACGACCTTCTCAATTGAAGTACTAGTGTCCACACATTCTGCGAATATTGCCGTTGCCGAGTCCCACCATATGGTTTGTCCATCACAGTAATTGATTACTTGCAAAGAGTCTGATTCAGCCTCTACCCGGTTACACCCAAAGGAGTTAGCAAAAATCAGCCCATCTCGCATGGCCAACGCTTCTGTTGTTATTGCATCCACCGCGACAGGTATAAATTTGCATTGGGCTCCCAAAAAGTTACCTTTGTCATCACGCAGGATAGCCGCCGTAGCACCAACCCCTTCGTCCGAGTAGTACGCCGCATCAACATTTAACTTAATGAACCGAGGGTCCGGCTTACACCACTTTGCTTCAGGGGAATTTCTCACCAGCGATGTAGCCCTCTGATGGTTGCTTGAGATTGATAACACAGAGAGTGCCCACCTCCAAGGGGGAGGAATTGATTCATTGTGCGTCACTTTTCTACGGATCCACCAAAGGTACCAGCCCCCAACGGCTATTACTTGTTTGAAGTTAAGTATTGGGTGCATCTCAACCTGCTGGTCCGGCAATGATAAGATAAATTCCAAGATCGCAGACCCCGATCTATCAACCTAGATCGCTTGGTCGATGATATTTGTGACGCCCAGCTTCGTCCACAAGTGTCGTGCATTCGAGCATAAAAACATTAAATGACGGGTATCCTCAGCCCCTTGATGACAAATAGGACAAGCACCATCAGAACCAATGTGCCTGTTAGTAAGTATAGCTCTTAGTGGGATAACTCCTCGCAGTGCTCGCCAACAAAAAATCTGTACTTTACGTGGAATTTGAAGTTTCCAGAGAGTATTCCAGACTGCCCGAGGGGTAGAGCTGCCAGGGTGTCCCATCGTAGTTGCATGCGCCCGAAAACTATGCATCCACTGCATATGATATGCACTCTTTACTGAAAAAATACCTGTCCTGTTCGGGTGCCATGCCACAAAGTCATCAAAACCATGCAAGTGCAGTGGAATCTGAATAATTCTGTGAGCATCCACTGGATTGAATAAACTTGTTATTAGCGCCTCATCCCACGTACCATTAGCCATATCGATTAATTCACAAACTTTGGTCAGGACAGTTTGACCCCTCGGTGATATCACCCTTCTATCCGGACTAGAGGGAATCCACAGATCCGTCCATATATTCACATGTTCACCAGTCCCAATCCTCCAAATGTATCCTTTCTTGAACGTTTCCAACCCCTTCAAAATACTCCACTAGTAGAAAACAGGGCTTTGGTCCAGGCCAGATAAGAGCATTAGTCCCGGTTCTGCTACGAACCGGGATCAATGGGTGCATCAGTCCCGGTTCGTGAGGCCAGGACGCCGGCCGGGCCTCGGCAGGACCCCTTTGGTCCCGGTTCCAGACACGAACCGGGACTAAAGGGCCTCGCTCCTGGCGCAGCCCCTTTAGTCCCGGTTGGTGGCTGGAACCGGGAGTAAAGGTCAGTCTTCTGTCCCGGTTCTAGCCACCAACCGGGACTAAAGAGATGCCTATATATACCCTCGCCCCTGCCCACCCTCTCCTCTGTTTTTTGGCCGTGTGGGAGGTGTGCATGCGCTGCTCTGTTCTCCCTTCTATGCATGCACATGAGGTGTTCGATGAAATGCCCGAGCCACACTTAAGCTTTCTCCTCTCCAAGCTCCATTTTCCTCAAGATTTGTCTAGGTTTGGTGGTCTGTCCCGCCCCAGTCCCCGTCCTCACCGCCGTCGATCGCCCGCGCCGATCTCGTCGCCGGCACCACCGTGGTGAGCCTCTTGTTCTTATCTTCTTTTTAAAAGAAAAAAATTCTTACTTGTATGATTTAGATAGATACTTGTATAATTTTCTTACTTTTATTATTGTTTGTTATTATATAGTGCCATGACTTTGGTATCCGCCCCCGTCGGCCCTCGTCATGTCTATGATTCGGATGTGGTATATTATCTTTTATTATGATTTGTTTCATTTAGTGTTTATGACAATTATGCCGACCAACGTGACATAGATGTTTTTATCTAGGAGGTATGTGAACCGGAAATTCCAACCAACCCTCTTGTCGAGAGGTTAAATTTAGTTGAAAAAGAAAACAATTATTTGAAGAAAAAATTGAAAAGAATTGAGGAGGAGAAGATGGAATTGGAGTTGCATGTTGCCGATATCGTCGATGATCACAAGATCAAGATGGATGCAATGCGCTTGAAGATTAGAAAGATTAGAAAATATGCCATTCATAATGAGGCTTGGTATCATTATGCCGTTGGATCAATTGTTACCTTAGTTGCGATTATGATCACATTTGTTGTTGTTTTTCATAGTTTCAATGTATGTTTTAATTAGATGCTCTAGAGAGCTATATGTTGTTCTATGAGAACTATATATGTATGAACTTTATGTATTTATTTTTTCAGTAATAACATTTGATCACTACTGTACTTTGGTTTTAATGTCATGATGAACTTGTATTAATTTAGTCACTTCTCTATTCATGATGTTCTGTAATAGTTTTTGATACACTTAATTATATAATGCACGCAGATGAACCGACAATGGATGTACGGTGGCCGACGCACCTCCGAGTATCTTGAGGGCCTGCATAAATTTCTCGAAGTGGCCGAGGCAAACAAGCAGAATGGTTTTACGTATTGTCCATGCCTTGTCTGTGAGAATACGAAGGATTACTCTAACTTGAAAACCCTTCACGTCCACCTGCTTGAGAAGGGTTTCATGCCACACTATAATGTTTGGACCAAGCACGGAGAAAGAGGGGTTATGATGGAAGACAACGAAGAAGAAGAGGATGATGACAACTATCCCCCTGAATATGGTGATACTGCAACGGGGGAAGCTGAAGATCAAGAGGAACCAGACGATGTGCCCGATGATGATCTTCGCCGGGTCATTGTTGATGCAAAGATACATTGCCAAAGTGAAAGGGAGAAGTTGAAGTTCGATCGCATGTTAGAGGATCACAAAAAAGGGTTGTACCCAAATTGCGAAGATGAGAACACAAACCTCGGTACCACACTGGAATTGCTGCAATGGAAGGCAGACAATGGTGTATCTGACAACGGATTTGGGAAGCTACTGAAAATAATGAAGAAGAAGCTTCCAAAGGATAACGAAATGTCCGACAGTACGTACGAAGCAAAGAAGGTTCTATGCCCTCTAGGATTGGAGGTGCAGAAGTGTTGGGGAACGGAGCATGAATTTCAAAAAAATCCTACGCTCACGCAAGATCTATCCATGGAGATGCATCGCTACGAGAGGGGAGAGTGTGTCTACGTACCCTCGTAGACCGTTTAGCGGAAGCGTCTCACAACGCGGTTGATGTAGTCGAACAATCCTTCGAGCTCCACCGATCGAGTACCGAACGTACGGCACCTCCGAGTTCTACACACGTGCAGCCCGGTGACGTTCCTCGCCTTCTTGATCCAGCAAGACGTCGAGGTAGTAGATGAGTTCCGTCAGCACGACGGCGTGGCGACGGTGACGGTGAAGTGATTCCGGCAGGGCTTCGCCTAAGCTCTCCGAAAATATGACCGAGGTGGAAAACGGAGATCGGGGCACCGCACACGGCTATGGGACAATTGTGTGTCTCCAAGGGGTGCCCCTCCTCCGTATATAAAGGAGGGAGGGGGGAGGAGGCAGCCAAGGGGCTGCGCCCCCTTAGGGAGGCCGAATCCTCCTAGGGGTGGCCGCCCCCCCCCCCCCCCCAAATCCTACTCCAAGTAGGATTCCTACTTGGAAGGGGGGGGAGAGGGAGAAGGAAGGGGGGCCGGCCCCCAACCCTTGCCCAATTCGGTTTGGCCCCCTAGGGGGGGGGGGCGCACCAGCCCCTTGTGGGCTGTTGCTCCTCCCCTACATGGCCCATGTGGCCCATGTGGCCCCCCGGGGGGTTCCGGTAACCCCCCGGTACACCGATAAAATATCCGGAACCTTCCGGAACCTTTCCGGTGTCCGAATACCACCTTCCAATATATGAATCTTTATCTCTCAGACATTCCGAGACTCCTCGTCATGTCCGTGATCTCATCCGGGACTCCGAACAACATTCGGTCACCAATCACATAACTCATATAATACTATATCGTCATCGAACCTTAAGTGTGCGGACCCTACGGGTTCGGGAATTATGTAGACATGACCGAGACGACTCTCCGGTCAATAACCAACAGCGGAACCTGGATGCTCATATTGGTTCCTACATATTCCACGAAGATCTTTATCGGTGAACCTCATATGTCAATATACGTTATTCTCTTTGTCTGGCGGTATGTTACTTGCCCGAGATTTGATCGTCGGTATCCAATACCTAGTTCAATCTCGTTACCGGCAAGTCTCTTTACTCGTTACGTAATACATCATCTTGCAACTAACTCTTTAGTCACGGTGCTTGCAAGGCTTCTGTGATGTTGTATTACCGAGAGGGCCCAGAGATACCTCTCCGATAGTTGGAGTGACAAATCCCAATCTCGATCCATGCCAACTCAACAAACACTTTCGGAGATACCTGTAGTGCACCTTTATAATCACCCAGTTACGTTGTGACGTTTGATACACCCAAAGTATTCCTACGGTATCCGGGAGTTGCATGATCTCATGGTCAGAGGAACGTGTATTTGACATAGTGAAAGCAATAGCAATAAACTGAACGATCATTTGCTATGCTAACGGTTTGGGTCAAGTCCATCACATCATTCTCCTAATGATGTGATCCCATTATCAAATGACAACTCATGTCCATGGTCAGGAAATCTTGACCATCTTTTGATCAACGAGCTAGTCTAGTAGCGGCTTACTAGGGACTCAGTATTTGTTTATTATCCACACATGTATTAAGTTTCCGGTCAATACAATTCTAGCATGAATAATAAACCATTATCATGAACGGAGAAATATGATAATAAACACTTTATTAATTGCCTCTAGGGCATATTTCCAACAGTCTCCCACTTGCACTAGAGTCAATAATCTAGTTTACATCTCCATGTAATTAACATCCAATCAGTTCTAGGGCTGATCATGTTTTGCTTGTGAGAGAGGTTTTAGTCAATGGGTCTGCAATATTCAGATCCGTGTGTTCTTGGCAAATCTCTATGTCATATGTAGATGCTGCTACCACACTCTGCTTGGAGCTACTCCAAAACCGACTGTCCCACTTTACGTATCCGGTCTGAGACTCATAGTCTTCCGGATCGGTGTTTAAAGCTTGCATCGACGTAACCCTTTACGACGAACTCTTTATCACCTCTATTCCCGAGAAATTCTTCCTTAGTCCTTTTCAGGTACTTCAGGATATTCTTGACCGCTGTCCAGTGATCTACTCCTGGATCACTTTGGTACCTTCCCACCAAGCTAATAGCGAGGCATACATCAGGTCTAGTACACAGCATGGCATACAAAATAGAGCCTATGGCTGAGGCATAGGGGATGACACTCATCTTCTCTTTGTCTTCTGCCGTGGTCGGGCTTTGAGTCTTACTCAATCTCACACCTTGCAATACAGGCAAGAACCCTTTCTTTGACTGATCCATTTTGAACTTTTTCAAAATCTTGTCAAGGTATGTGCTTCGTGAAAGTCCTATGAGGCGTCTCAATTTATCTCTATAGATTTTGATGCCTAACATGTAAAACAACCTTTACCTATATTTTCAAGTCTTACTCCACTTCACACTAGGCAAGAACTCATTTCTTTGTCTTGATCCTATTTTGAACTTCTTCAAAAAACTCATCAAGATGTGTGAACTTTTATCAGGCGTTTTGATCTGTCTCCATAGATCTCGATGCCCAATCTGTGGATAACTCAAAAACAGGTTTTTATTGAAAACCTCCTTTCAATTCTTTACGCTTTCCAGAAATTCTACATCATTTCCAATCAACAATATGTCATCCACATATACTATTAGAAATGCTATAGAGCTCCCACTCACTTTCTTGTAAATACAAGTTTCTCCATAAACTTGTATAAACCCAAACGCTTTGATCACTTCATCAAAGCGAGTATTCCAGCTCCGAGATGCTTGCACCAGTCCATAGATGGATCGTTGGAGCTTGCATATTTTGTTAGCGCCTTTAGGATCGACAAAACCTTCCGGCTGTATCATATACAATTCTTCCTTAAGGAATCCGTAAAGGAATGCCGTTTTGACGTCCATTTGCCAGATTTCATAATCATAAAACGCGGCAATTGCTAACATAATTCTGACAGACTTTAGCATCGCTATGGGTGAGAAAGTCTCATCGTAGTCAACTCCTTGAACTTGGTGATAACCTTTAGCAACAAGTCGAGCTTTATAGACGGTGATATTACCATCAGCATCCGTCTTCTTCTTAAAGATCCATTTATTTTCAATAGCTCGCCGTTCATCGGGCAAGTCTACCAAAGTCCACACTTTGTTCTCATACATGGATCCAATCTCGGATTTCATGGCCTTGAGCCATTTGTCGGAATCCGGGCTTGTCATCGCTTCTTCATAGTTCGAAGGTTCATCGTTGTCTAGCAACATGTCCTCCAAGACTGGATTTCCATACCACTCTGGTGCGGAACGTGTCCTGGTTGACCTTCGAAGTTCAGTAACAACTTGATCCGAAGTTTCATGATCATCATCATTAACTTCTTCTCTGGTCTGTGTCGATGTCACAGAAATTTCCTTCTGTGGCGTACTACTATCCAGAGGAGGTACAATTACCTCATCAAGTTCTACTTTCCTCCCACTCACTTCTTTCGAGAGAAACTCCTTCTCTAGAAAGGATCCATTCTTTAGCAACGAAAACTTTGCCTTCGGATCTGTGGTAGAAGGTGTACCCAACGGTCTCTTTTGGGTATCCTATGAAGACGCACTTATCCGCATTGGGTTCGAGCTTATCTGGCTGAAGCCTTTTGACATAAGCATCGCATCCCCAAACTTTCAGAAACGACATCTTAGGTTTCTTGCAAACCACAGTTCATACGGTGTCATCTCAATGGATTTAGACGGTGCCCTTGTTTAAAGTGAATGCAGCTGTCTCTAATGCATAACCCCAAAATGATAGTGGTAAATCGGTAAGAGACATCATAGAACGCACCATATCCAATAGAGTACGATTACGACGTTCGGACACACCATTACGCTGTGGTGTTCCATGTGGCGTGAGCTGTGAAACAATTCCACATTGTCTTAAGTGATTGCCAAACTCGTAACTCAAATATTCTCCTCCACGATCAGATCGTAAGAACTTTATTTTCTTGTTACGATGGTTCTCTACTTCACTCTGAAATTCTTTGAACTTTTCAAATGTTTCAGATTTATGCTTCATCAAGTAGACATAACCATATCTACTCAAATCATCAGTGAACGTGAGAACATAACGATATCCACCGCGCGCCTCAACACTCATCGGACCGCATACATCGGTATGTATTATTTCCAATAAGTTGGTTGCTCGCTCCATTGTTCCGGAGGACGGAGTTTTAGTCATCTTGCCAATAAGGCACGGTTCGCATGTCTCAAATGATTCATAATCAAGAGATTCCAAAAACCCATCTGCATGGAGTTTCTTCATGTGTTTAACACTGATATGACCTAAGCGGCAGTGCCACAAATATGTGGTACTATCATTATCTTTTGGCATTCGTGTTATGAACATATGTATTACTACGATCAAGATTCAATAAACCTTTCATTTTAAGTGCATGATCATCAATGATATTATCCAAATAAATAGAATAACAATTATTCTCTGAAATTGAATAACCGTCTTGCAATAAACACTATCAGATATAATGTTCATGCTTAACGGAAGCACCAAATAACAATTATTTAGGTTCATCACTAATCCTGAAGGTAGAGAGAGCGTGGCGATGGTGATCACATCAACCTTGGAGACACTTCCAATGCACATCGTCACCTCGTTCTTAGCTAGCCCTCGTTTATTCCGAAGCTCCATGTTTCAAGTTGTAAGCAACTGAACAAGTATCAAATACCCAGGTGCTCCTACGAGTACTAGTAAGGTACATATCAATAACATGTATATCAAATATCTTTGTTGGCATTGCCAGTCTTATTATCTGCCAGTTACTTTGGGGAAGTTCCGCTCCCTGTGACATTTCCCTTTGCAATGGGAGCACTAAGTCTTGGGTTTGGTTCAGCCTTGGGTTTCTTCGCGTGAGCGGCAACTGTTTTACCGTTCTTCTTGAAGTTCCCTTTTCTTTCCCTTGCCCTTCTTGAAACTAGTGGTTTTATTAACCATCAACACTTGATGCTCCCTTTCTTTTTCATTTCTACATCCGCTGATTGTAGCATCGCGAATAGCTTAAGGATCTTCTATTCCTTGCATGTTTACAGTTCATCACGAAGATCCAGTAGCTTAGTGATAGTGACTAGAGAACTCTATCAATCACCTCTCGACCCGGGTGTGAGCTTGGAAAACAAATTTTCAGCTCTTGGAACATCTCATATGCTCCGTGTTGCTCAAAACATATTTGGAGCTCCGGTTCTAAGCCGTAAAGTATGGCGCACTGAACTATCGAGTAGTCATCTTTTCTTGTCTGCCAGACGTTCATAACGTCCTCAGACGAAGCCGTAGGGGTATTTCACTGAACGGTGCATTAAGGACATAAGCCTTCTGTGCAGCAGTGAGGACAATCCTCAGATCATGGACCTAGTCCGCATAGTTGCTTCCATCAACTTTCAACTTCGTTTTCTCTAGGAACATAATAAAAACAGGGGAACTACAGCGCGGTCTATTGATCTACAACATAAATTTGCTAAGACAAGTAAGACTATGTTCATGACAATTGAAGTTCAATTAATCAAATTACTTAAGAACTCCCACTTAGATTAACATCCCTCAAGTTGTCTAAGTGTAACATGATCCATATCAACTAAACCACGTCTGATCATCACGTGAGGTGGATTAGTTATCAATGGTGAACATCTTTCATGTTGATCATATCTACTATATGACTCATGTTCGACCTTTCGGTCTCTTGTGTTCCGAGGCCATGTCTGTACATGCTAGGCTCGTCAAGTTTAACCCAAGTATTCTGCGTGTGTAAAACTGGCTTACACCCGTTGTATGCGAACGAAAGAATCCATCACACCCGATCATCACGTGGTGCTTAGAAGCGTCGAACCTTCGCAACGGTGCATACTAGGGGAGAACACTTATCTTGAAATTTAGTGAAGGGATCATCTTATAATGCTACCGTCGTCCTAAGCAAAATAAGATGCATAAAAGGATTAACATCACATGCAATTCAATATATATGTGACATGATATGGCCATCATCGTCTTGTGCTTTTGATCTCCATCAGCAAAGCACCGTCATGATCTCCATCGTCACCGGGTTGACACCTTGATCTCCATCGTAGCGTCGTGACACCTTGATCTCCATCGCAGCGTCGTGGTCGTCTCGCCGGCTATTGCTACTACTACTACTGCTAATTTATAGCGGTAAAGTAAAGCAATTACATAGCGTTGTCATTGCATACAATAAAGAGACAACCATAAGGCTCCTGCCGGTTGCCTGATAACTTACAAAACATGATCATCTCATACAACAACTTATATCACATCATGTCTTGGCCATATCACATCACCAGCATACCCTGCAAAAACAAGTTAGACGTCCTCTACTTTGTTGTTGCAAGTTTTACGTGGCTGCTATGGGTTTGCAAGAACCGTTCTTACCTACGCAAAACCACAATGTGGTGTAGTGATTGCTTTTTGATCTTCTAAATGAACCCTCTTCATGGAAACCGATTCAACTAAAGTGAGAGAGACAGACACCCGCCAGTCACCTTTATGCAACGAGTGCACGTAGCGGTGAAACCTGTCTCGCGTAAGCGTACGCGTAATGTCGGTCCGGGCCGCTTCATCTCACAATACCGCCGATTCAAGTAACAACGAGTAACGGCAAGCAATATGTATACACCCACGCCCACAACTCACTTGTGTTCTACTCGTGCAAATCACATCTACGCATAGACCTGGCTCGGATGCCACTGTTGGGGAACGGAGCATGAATTTCAAAAAAAATCCTACGCTCACGCAAGATCTATCCATGGAGATGCATCGCTACGAGAGGGGAGAGTGTGTCTACGTACCCTCGTAGACCGTTTAGCGGAAGCGTCTCACAACGCGGTTGATGTAGTCGAACAATCCTTCGAGCTCCACCGATCGAGTACCGAACGTACGGCACCTCCGAGTTCTACACACATGCAGCTCGGTGACGTTCCTCGCCTTCTTGATCCAGCAAGACGTCGAGGTAGTAGATGAGTTCCGTCAGCACGACGGCATGGCGACGGTGACGGTGAAGTGATTCCGGCAGGGCTTTGCCTAAGCTCTCCGAAAATATGACCGAGGTGGAAAACGGAGATCGGGGCACCGCACACGGCTATGGGACAATTGTGTGTCTCCAAGGGGTGCCCCTCCTCCGTATATAAAGGAGGGAGGGGGGAGGAGGCAGCCAAGGGGCTGCGCCCCTTTAGGGAGGCCGAATCCTCCTAGGGGTGGCCGGCGCCCCCCCCCCCAATCCTACTCCAAGTAGGATTCCTACTTGGAAGGGGGGGAGAGGGAGAAGGAAGGGGGGCCGGCCCCCAACCCTTGCCCAATTCGGTTTGGCCCCCTAGGGGGGGCGCACCAGCCCCTTGTGGGCTGTTGCTCCTCCCCTACATGGCCCATGTGGCCCATGTGGCCCCCCGGGGGGTTCCGGTAACCCCCCGGTACACCGATAAAATATCCGGAACCTTCCGGAACCTTTCCGGTGTCCGAATACCACCTTCCAATATATGAATCTTTATCTCTCGGACATTCCGAGACTCCTCGTCATGTCCTTGATCTCATCCGGGACTCCGAACAAGATTCGGTCACCAATCACATAACTCATATAATACTATATCGTCATCGAACCTTAAGTGTGCGGACCCTACGGGTTCGGGAATTATGTAGACATGACCGAGACGACTCTCCGGTCAATAACCAACAGCGGAACCTGGATGCTCATATTGGTTCCTACATATTCCACGAAGATCTTTATCGGTGAACCTCATATGTCAACATACGTTATTCCCTTTGTCTGGCGGTATGTTACTTGCCCGAGATTCGATCGTCGGTATCCAATACCTAGTTCAATCTCGTTACTGGCAAGTCTCTTTACTCATTCCGTAATACATCATCTTGCAACTAACTCTTTAGTCACGGTGCTTGCAAGGCTTCTGTGATGCTGTATTACCGAGAGGGCCCAGAGATACCTCTCCGATAGTCGGAGTGACAAATCCCAATCTCGATCCATGCCAACTCAACAAACACTTTCGGAGATACCTGTAGTGCACCTTTATAATCACCCAGTTACGTTGTGACGTTTGATACACCCAAAGTATTCCTACGGTATCCGGGAGTTGCATGATCTCATGGTCAGAGGAACGTGTATTTGACATAGTGAAAGCAATAGCAATAAACTGAACGATCATTTGCTATGCTAACGGTTTGGGTCAAGTCCATCACATCATTCTCCTAATGATGTGATCCCATTATCAAATGACAACTCATGTCCATGGTCAGGAAATCTTGACCATCTTCTGATCAACGAGCTAGTCTAGTAGAGGCTTACTAGGGACTCAGTATTTGTTTATTGTCGACACATGTATTAAGTTTCTGGTCAATACAATTCTAGCATGAATAATAAACCATTATCATGAACGGAGAAATATGATAATAAACACTTTATTAATTGCCTATAGGGCATATTTCCAACAAGAAGATGCATGCATGCCCTAATGACTGCATCCTCTACCGCGGTGAGTACGAGGATTTGAACGCATGCCCGGTATGCGGTGCATTGCGGTATAAGATTAGACGAGATGACCCTGGTGAAGTTGAGGGCGAGCGCCCCAGGAAGAGGGTTCCTGCCAAGGTGATGTGGTATGCTCCTATAATACCACGGCTGAAACGTCTATTCAGAAACAAAGAGCATGCCAAGTTAATGCGATGGCACAAAGAAGACCGTAAGAAAGACGGGAAGTTGAGAGCACCCGCTGACGGGTCGCAGTGGAGAAAAATCGAGAGAAGGTGGGGGGAATTTGCAGGTGACGCAAGGAACGTATGGCTTGGTTTAAGTGCAGATGGCATTAATCCTTTTGGGGAGCAGAGCAGCAATCATAGCACCTGGCCCGTGACTCTATGTATCTATAACCTTCCTCCTTGGTTGTGCATGAAGCGGAAGTTCATTATGATGCCAGTGCTCATCCAAGGCCCTAAGCAACCCGGCAACGACATTGATGTGTACCTAAGGCCATTAGTTGAAGAACTTTTACAGTTATGGAATGGAGAATGTGTACATGTGTGCACTAGTAGAAAACAGGGCATTAGTCCCGGTTCCAGAGAGTCTTTAGTCCCGGTTCTGGAACCGGGACAAAACGATCGGGACAAATGCCTAAAACCTTTAGTCCCGGTTGGCCTACGAACCAGGACCAAAGGTGCTCCACGTGGCCGCTGTGGGGCGCGCAGGCAGGAGGACCTTTAGTCCCGGTTGGTAACACCAACCGGGACTAAAGGGTCTCCACGTGGCCGCTGCGCAGCACTCAGGCAGGAGGACCTTTAGTCCCGGTTGGTTACACCAACCGGGACCAAAAGGCAGCCACGCGTCAGCAGCTCGCAGGCGCTGGGGTTTTTGTTTTTTTTTTGAAAGGGGGGTTTAGGGGTTTTGGAGGGTTTAGGGGTTTCATATTGTGTTAGCTAGCTAATAGAGAGAAGTGACCTCTCTTTCTCCGTGCTTGGTCGACGCTAGCTACTACATATAGAGAGAACTCGACGCTAGCTAGTAAGCAATGAAGGAACCATTAATTACACAACATCGTCATGCCTGATCAATATATAGAGATAAGTGACCTCTCTTTCTCCGTGCTTGTTGGTCGAACAACAAGTTTTCGTATATCTATTCGACGCTACTATAGATAGTACACGTTGATGCATATATCTATTCAGCAGGTTTGCAATTCTCGATGGCATTTTCCGTCTTTAGGAATGACGTGGTCAACACAGAATCCTGCCAACTCCTCTTGAATTGCGCGTAGGCGATCAGCTGGTAGGAGTACGTTCCACTTCTGCATGGTCTAATTTAAAGAAGGGGGGGTCAATATATATATATATATGAATGAAATCAACACAATTGATGGTGATAAAATAAAATTATGAATATTGTTTACGTACTTCAAATTGTTGTTTATTGAAGCCCCTCTCGGTGGTCTTTTGGTGAATGAACTCGCAAACGTAGTATCCACTTAACTCAGTTCCGGGTTCCTGCCACATGCACTTTACGATAATAGAGTTCAATCAAAATGATAATCAACCATGATAATGGTATTGAAACTAGAATCAATGAGAGATGCGCGGAACTAGCTAGTACTACTTACTCTGGGTTGTTTAAATCGCAGCTCCGGTCTCCATTCACCCTGAACCTGTGTGATGAACTTTTTCCAAACCCTGCGCGGCAAAGAAAATGATTACTTGATATCAGGAAATGAACGAAAGTTGCCGATATAGTGCGATAATGATTGAACTTACTTCTGGAGCATTTCAATCATGTCCGCATACTCCGTAGCCTCTTTACGTCTCGAGTCGAAGACAGTTACTGCTCCCTCGTCAAGCTGAATGGCTAGCAGAATAAAGTGGAACCTGCGCGCGCATAACTCATCAATTACACTTAACCTCGAGTCAGCGAAACAGAATATCCAGAAGACAGTAATACTCACTTGAAGTTGTAAGGAAAGAGTATTTCCCTTTTGTTTTGGTGTCGAAGGAACGAGCTGAGCAAGATTTTCTCAGTCTCCTCGGGGATCTTCTGTACCGACCATTCATTTACGATATTTGGGTTAATGAACCCAATGTCATAGATTTGTCCTTTTTTAAATTCAACGATCTTCAATCTGCATAATATAGTGAGGATAATTATATACATGCAATGAATGAGCTGAGCTAGAGACTTAATTACAGAAATAATACTTGCAGACAATAACAAGCCACGAGACTTTTGTCGAGGGCGGCTTGATTGTATAACTGAAAGAGTTCGTCAAATTCAACGAAGATCGAGTCGACTCCAACGAACTCGTGCTCATCCTTAATTCCCACCAAGATACTGCCCGTCCCATCCTTGCAGGTTTCCAAGTACCATTTATGTAATGTTCGCATCATCGTTGGTAGATCTTGTTCCAGATCATCACTTCTGACGAGACGCTTCCCGTGCTGTTATTTAAAGGTGTCTACCGGCTTAGCGATTTCAAAATGTACATTATCGCCTAGGTAATCACCAGGATTGAAACCAGGAGCAACGGACGCTACCCCCGGGGTATCGGTAAACACCTTGAGCGGGGGGCACGATTGCTTTTCCTGTTCGCCGAGCTGGGGAATTGTTTTCCCACTTCTTGCACCAGTACTGCTACTTCTCGACCGACTCTTAGCTTTCTCATATGTCTTTGCAATAGTGCGGTCATAGTTTGATAGCAGCAGAGGCGGAGGTGGTCGCGTAAGGGCATCCAGAGTGCGATTCACCTTTACCGGATCTATTTTTTCCTTCGGAGGTGGAACTTTCCGTGCAAAATGGGCCTGCACTTCGGCAGCACTGATGTCCTTGTTTTCCTCGTCAGTCCTTTTGTAACTTTGGAGGAACCCTGAGGCTTGGACCAGATTTGAATTTCTTCCCGCCTTTTGTACTGCTAGCCGCTGGAGCGGCGGCGGCTCTCTTCCGCTGTTGCTGACGAGGCGGAGTTCGCTGACGCGGCGGAGGCAGCTGCGGCGGCGGAGACGGCTGACGCGCCGGAGACAGCTGAGGCGGAGGAGGATTCTGCTGAGGGGCCTCCTCCGTTAGAGTCCGCTGAGGCGGCGGAGACGGATGACGCGCCGGAGACGACTCAGGCAGCGGAGATAGCACAACTGGACTGTGAGGAGGAGTCTGCTGAGGATCCGGCTGCGTCTGCTGAGGCGGCGTCCACTTTGGAAGCTTGATGTACTCCTTTCTCCATAGACAGGTACTCCTTAAGGCATTTTCCATAAGATCCTCCCCTTCACCTGTAGGGTAGTCAAGCTCCAGCCCCTCAAATCCCGCCATTATCTCATCCACCGTGACAATAGCATAGCCATGTGGAATCGGACGGCAATGGAAAGTTCCCTCAGTTCGAGGAGGTAAAACAGAGCCGACCGCCGCCTTCAAGGTCAGGTTCTGGCATTTCGCCATTAGCACACAATGTTCAGTCTCCGTGATACTATCCACGGGGTAGCGAGGAGCCGTGATATCAGGCTGAAGGAGCTCTGTGGAAGCCACGCTGCTTCTCCGCTGAGATGGTGGGGTAGCTTCGGGGGCAGTGTCGAAGGAAGGATCTTCGTGCCGCTGAGATGGTTGGCCGGTAGCTCGCTGGCTCTCAAGTTCCTCTAGTTTCGCTAATCTTGCATTGATCTTCTGCATTTCGCTTGCTTCCGCTTTCTTCTTTCTCTCTCGGCTTCTATAACCATCGTTGTCGGGAAACCCATCCTTCCACGGAACGGAGCCTGATGTGCCTCGTGTTCGTCCAGGGTGTTCAGGATTCCCGAGGGCATGTGTCAGCTCGTCATTCTCTCTGTCGGGATGTAACCTCCCTTCCTGCGCTGCCTGGATTGCTTCCTGAAGCTTCTTGACAGGTATTGCAAGTTGAGCTTTCGTCCAAACACACTCCCCTGTGTCTGGGTCCAAAGTTCCCCCAACCCCGAAGAACCAAGTCCTTGACCGATCTGGCCACTGCAATGTCGCTGGTTGGACCCCTTTAGCAAGCAGGTCTTGCTCAGCTTTGTCCCACGTAGGCCAGGCTTTGCTGTAGCCACCTGACCCCGTAACATGGTGATACTTCTTCTTTGCAGCATTTAGCTTATTTGTCGCTGACCTTTGCTTGCCCTTGTCCGATTTCTTGTAGGCCACAAATGCGGGCCAGTGATCTTTTATCTTCTCATATGCACCGGTGAATTCTGGAGTCTTGTCTTTCTCGACAAACTTTTTGTTCAAATCTTTCTTCCAGTTCTTGAATAGTTCTGCCATCTTCTTAAGAGCAAACGCCTTGACCTTATTCGGATCCGCCTCTGGCGGTAGGCTGAAATTTGTCATCAGCGAGGTCCAAAGATCATCTTTCTGTCTATCCTGGACATAAGAAACTTCAGGGTCCTTCTTCTTATTCCATTCTTGGATGCTGATCGGGACGCGGTCCCTAACAACTACTCCGCACTGATGTATAAATGTGTCCCTGCTCCGCTTGGGAGCAATCGGTTGGCAATCTCGACCGACTTCTTCGATCGTGAACCTTTCATCCTGGCGCAACATTTTCTTCGGGCCTCGTCTCCTTACGGAAGTTTGGCTCGATCCGGAGGGCTAATTAAAAGAAGAAAGAAGCGTTAATATATGTACATACAAAACAATTAATGCATCAAGTCAGCAGAGGCTTAATTAATATATGTATATATACCTCGCCGGAGTTTGCAACAGTTAAGGCTCCCTCCTCCGTTCGGTCACCGGAGCCGTCATGATCTCCTTGCTCCTCCGTTCGGTCACCGGAGCCGTCATGATCTCCTTCCTCCTCCACTCGATCACCGGAGCCGTCATGATCTCCTTCCTCACCATCGGTGTCAATGAGAAACGCCAAGGGATCACCTCCGTCGCAGATTATATCCCCCAACAACTCTTCTTTTTCTAAGTCTCTGTCCATAGTTTCTGCAAATGTTACAACATGGCAATATACAACCATGAGATATGGATTAGTGGCAAACATAGACCTAGCTAATCACAACAAGGAATCATATGCATATAGGAGCAATGGATTAGTCGCAAACATCATGCAAAGTTATCGGGGGTTATACTTTGCGGACCGCCTCTCTCATGCATGTCCGACGTCCCCCCTCATGTCGAAGTTATCGGGGTTATACTTTCAGGAGAGGACACTTTACAAAAAATAATCGCTATGCAGGAGATCGAACTATCCATTCTACCACATTGACCTATGCCGATGGCCTACCGAATAAATAAAGTCCCTTCGGCTCACTGAGGTAAGACCGGTGAATTAGACGCCAATATATAGTATTATACATAACAATTACGGGTAGGGGCAGGAGGGGGTAGATCGACAATGCTCTTTCTTCTAGGGGGTTATGTTTTAACGAACCACCCCCCGGCCCCCTCATGTCGAAGTTATCGGGGTTATGTTTTAACGACCCTCCCTCATGTCGAAGTTATCGGGAATATGTTGAATTCCCGAGAGAGTTAGGGGTGTTCTAACGCGGCACTACACGATATAGGTGAAGGGGATAACATCCGGGAATACATCTTTTTTTTGCTATGATATACATATACATCTACATACTAAAGTATACATACATACATATACATCTACATACATATATATCGGGGTTATATATCGGGGTTATGTTTTAACGACAAGATGAATACAAGATTTATACACAAGATGAATACAAGATTTATACACATGGATGAATACACAACTCAACAAATGAACCAACCATGCATCATCCTATGAACAAAACTCAACATACAACAAATGGACACCTTTTGTCGAACAGCGGAGGGACGACCAGGGCCAACTCCACGGAGATGCAACACCACAACCTATAATAATTCTACCGATTGAAAAAACATTAGGCAAAACCCAAGTATATATAGTAGCGCTTGCATGGCAAAAAAACCTAGTAAACCTAGTAAAACCTAGTAAAACCTCGGCAACTCCACGGATTCGTCAAGGCAAGTTGCAAAGTTAAAACAGATTCTCAGACTTAGTGTAATTCACAGTGTGGCAGAAACAGATTTAAGATGCACACTTGGAGGCAAGAATTAAATATGCTACAGGGCAAGAACATGGCATCAAAAGGTATGGCATGATAGAGCATAACATAAACCACAAAACATGGTTACTGATCATGTTCAGAAGAGTCATGGATATGATGGTAGCATCAATAGAACATGGCAAGAAGATATAACAGATTTTAGACTTGGTGAAAAACTGGGCATGCTGACAACAACATCATGATGCTGACTTGGGAGGCACATAACAGCAAGCATAACAATTTTACAATTTATGAAACTGACATGAGCATGTAGCAGACATAGCAATCTTCAAATACTGCATTGGCACAAGTTCATATGATGCACATATCATTTACTATGGATTTTACAAAATGGAACATTCTGTTAACTAATAACCTATAATTGTACACTCTAAAAAAAGGAACAGAAGAATGTGTGTGTGTGTGTGTGTGTGTGTGTGTGTGTGTGTGTGTGTGTGTGTGTGTGTGTGTGTGTGTTCAATCTACAACACCGGGGAGGGGCGGCCGGCTAGGTGGGGGATGGGCTCGGGGAGGGGCGGCCAGCGAGGTGGGGGATTGGCTCGGGGAGGGGCTTCGATCGGGAGGAGAGAGGGGGGAGAGGGAGGAGGCTCACAGCGCGGGCTCGGCGGCGACGTCGAGGCGAGGGCGAGGTCGAGGGCGAGGTCGAGGGCGAGGTCGAGGTCGAGGTTGAGGTCAAGGTCGAGGGCGCCGGCGAGGTCGACGGCGAGGTCGAGGGCGCCGGGGCGGCGGCGATCCGGCAGCCTGGCGGCGTCATGGGTGTGTGGGCGTCGGGGAGCAGATGACTTTGGAAAATTTCCCAAGTCCTAGTTATATACCCCCACCTTTAGTCCCGGTTGGTGGCTCAAACCGGGACTAAAGGCCCCCCTTTAGTCCCGGTGCGAGCCACCAACCGGGACTAAAGGTCAATTTCGCCAGGCGAAAGGGCAAGAAGCACAGCCCTTTAGTCCCGGTTGGTGGCTCGGACTGGGACTAAAGGGGGGCCTTTAGTCCCGGTTGGTGCCACCAACCGGGACTAAAGGGCTGCGGCTGGCACGGCGTCGGGCGAGTGGATGTTTAGTCCCACCTCGCTAGCTGAGAGGCCTCGATAGTGGTTTATAAGCGCGGCTGCGCCAGCCCTGTCGAGATCCTCTCTTATGCAGGCCTGCGGGCCTAAACAAACCACCTCTGCCAGTGGGCCTACTGGGCCTGCCGTGGGCCTGCATCCTGGCCCAACTAGCGTGTTGGGTTTCTAGTCGTATGCAGGCCGTGGTGGCCCAGTAGGCGGCATTTTTTAATTTTTTTTTACTTTTTAGTCCCGGTTTGTGGTAGCAACCGGGACTAAAGGTCTTTTCCAGTATTTTTGTTTTGTTTTTTGCTTTATTTATTTTCTTTTGTTTCTACTTACAGCTAAATACTTAGAGTTTTTGAGTGATTCTTTTTGCTTTAGGTCACGAAAAATTATAAACTTTCTGTTAGTGCCAGTAGTTTTCAAATTTGAATAGTTTAAATTTGAATTCCTTGAAATTTGTGTGAATCACTAGTTTGTGAATAACTTTACTTTAAAAATAGATTTTTGAGTGATTCTTTTTCCTGCTGTTTAATATTAGTGTGTTTTATCATTATATTCAATTTGGTAATTTTTCGGTTATTTTAAATGGGTGTTTTAATCAAAAACAGATTTTGTTATTTTAGTTTGCTATTAAAGTTTCTAACAAAAAATACTTTATGAAAAAATCTTTTTGCTATTAAAGTTTTGAACAAAAAATACTTTGATAATTTTAGTTGCATAAATTTTATATAATTTTAGTTTCAAAAATACTTTTATAATAACTAGAGGTTTATAAAAGCTTTTTAGTTGATTCTTTTTGCTCTTGAAGAATATTATAGTTTTGTTTTAGTTGATCATAACAAAAAAATTAATTGATTCTTTTTAGTTCATTCATTTTGCTATTAGAGTTTTATAAAGGCTTTTTAGTTCATTCTTTTCATGCATTTAATCTTTTTTTTGAGCTAAATGACCCTGAAATTGAAAAGCACAACAAATGAACTCTGAAAAGGTTGAAAGTTGGCATGGTATCATCATTTCACCCACATTGCATGTGCTAAAAAGTTGAGAGGGTTATGGCAAAAACTGGATGCACTTCGTGTACAAAATGGACCCTAAAATTGAAAAGCAGTACAAATGAACTCTGAAAAGAACGAAAACTCATATGTTACAAAAGGCATTTCATTTCTTGACATGTAACTGCAGTGATATTCTAGATCAACGCCATCATCAGAATAGTTGTGGAGAGAAAGTCTTCACTTTTTCTTCGCGCGTGTCCCTTGCTTATTGCGCCGTAACCATGGATAATCTTCATCGTTTAACAGGGTGCTTGGGTCAGCCTTCACTTTGAAAGGAGGAATTTCATGAAACTTTTCATAATCTTCAGACATGTCTGTCTTGCCCTCCACTCCCACGATGTCTCTTTTCCCTGAAAGAACTATGTGGCGCTTTGGCTCATCGTATGATGTATTCGCTTCCTTATCTTTTCTTTTTCTCGGTTTGGTAGACATGTCCTTCACATAGAAAACCTGCGCCACATCATTGCTAAGGACGAATGGTTCATCTGTGTACCCAAGATTGTTGAGATCCACTGTTGTCATTCCGTACTGCGGGTCTACCTGTACCCCGCCTCCTGACCGATTGACCCATTTGCACCGAAACAAAGGGACCTTAAAATCATGTCCATAGTCAAGTTCCCATATGTCCACTATGTAACCATAATATGTGTCCTTTCCCCTGTTGGTTGCTGCATCAAAGCGGACACCACTGTTTTGGTTGGTGCTCTTTTGATCTTGGGCGATCGTGTAAAATGTATTCCCATTTATCTCGTACCCTTGGTAAGTCAATACAGTCGAAGATGGTGTCCTGGCCAACGAGTATAGCTCATCTCCAACAATGGTGTTACCCATGAGATGTGTTTGCAACCAACTGCCGAAAGTCCTGATGTGTTCACGTGTAATCCAGTCGTCACACTGCTCCGGGTGTTTGGAGCGCAGAAAATTCTTGTGTTCATTGACATACGGGGTCACCAAGGTAGAATTCTGTAGAACTATGTAGTGTGCTTGAGCCCAAGAATGCCCGTCCCTACATATTATTGCATCCGCTCCTAGCGTGCCTTTTCCAGTCAGTCTCCCCTCATACCGCGATTGAGGGAGACCAATCGGCTTAAGGTCAGGAATAAAGTCAACACAAAACCCAATGACCTCCTATGTTTGATGGCCCATGGAGATGCTTCCTTCTGGCCTAGCACGGTTACGAACATATTTCTTTAAGACTCCCATGAACCTCTCAAAGGGGAACATATTGTGTAGAAATACAGGACCCAGAATGGCAATCTCGTCGACTAGATGAACTAGGACGTGCGTCATGATATTGAAGAAGGATGGTGGGAACACCAGCTCGAAACTGACAAGACATTGCACCAAATCATTCTTTAACCTTGGTAGGATATCTGGATCGATTACCTTCTGAGAGATTGCATTGAGGAATGCACATAGCTTCACAATGGCTAATCGAACGTTTTCCGGTAGAAGCCCCCTCAATGCAACCGGAAGCAGTTGCGTCATAATCACGTGGCAGTCATGAGACTTTAGGTTCTGGAACTTTTTCTCTGCCATATTTATTATTCCCTTTATATTCGACGAGAAGCCAGACGGGACCTTCATACTGAGCAGGCATTCAAAGAAGATTTCCTTCTCTTCTTTGGTAAGAGCGTAGCTGGCAGGACCTTCATACTGCTTTGGATGCATGCCGTCTTTTTCGTGCACACGTTGCTGGTCCTCCCGTGCCTCCCGTGTATCTTTTGTCTTCCCATACACGCCCAAGAATCCTAGCAGGTTCACGCAAAGATTCTTCGTCACGTGCATCACGTCGATTGCAGAGCGGACCTCTAGGTCTTTCCAATAGGGTAGGTCCCAAAATATAGATTTCTTCTTCCACATGGGTGCGCGTCCCTCAGCGCCATTCGGAACAGATTGTCCGCCAGGACCCTTTCCAAAGATTACTTGTAAATCCTTGACCATATCAAGTATGTGATCACCAGTACGGAGGGCGGGCTTCTTCCGGTGATCTGCCTCACCTTTGAAATGCTTGCCTTTCTTTCGACATTGATGGTTGGTCGGAAGAAATCGACGATGTCCCAGGTACACATTCTTCCTGCATTTCTCCAAATATATAATTTCGATGTCATCTAAACAGTGCGTGCATGCGTGGTATCCCTTGTTTTTCTGTCCTGAAAGGTTACTAAGAGCAGGCCAATCATTGATGGTTACAAACAGCAACGCATGTAGGTCAAATTCCTCCTGTTTGTGCTCATCCCACACACGTACACCTTCTCCATTCTACAGCTGCAAAAGTTCTTCAACTAATGGCCTTAGGTACACATCAATGTCGTTGTCGGGGTGCTTAGGGCCTTGGATGAGCACTGGCATCATAATGAACTTCCGCTTCATGCACAACCAAGGAGGAAGGTTATAGATACATAGAGTCACGAGCTAGGTGCTATGATTGTTGCTCTGCTCCCCAAAAGGATTAATGCCATCTGCACTTAAACCAAACCATACGTTCCTTGCATCACCTGCAAAGTCCCCCAACCTTCTCTCGATTTTTCTCCACTACGACCCGTCAGCGGGTGCTCTCAACTTCCCATCTTTCTTACGGTCTTCTTTGTGCCATCGCATCAACTTGGCATGCTCTTTGTTTCTGAACAGACGTTTCAGCCATGGTATTATAGGAGCATACCACATCACCTTGGCAGGAACTCTCTTCCTGGGGCGCTCGCCCTCAACATCACCAGGGTCATCTCGTCTGATCTTATACCGCAATGCACCGCATACCGGGCATGCGTTCAAATCCTCGTACTCACCGCGGTAGAGGATGTAGTCATTAGGGCATGCATGTATCTTCTGCACCTCCAATCCTAGAGGGCATAGAACCTTCTTTGCTTCGTACGTACTGTCGGGCAATTCGTTATCCTTTGGAAGCTTCTTCTTCATTATTTTCAGTAGCTTCCCAAATCCGTTGTCAGATACACCATTGTCTGCCTTCCATTTCAACAATTCCAGTGTGGTACCAAGCTTTGTGTTGTCATCTTCGCAATTTGGGTACAACCCTTTTTTGTGATCCTCTAACATGCGATCGAACTTCAACTTCTCCCTTTCACTTTGGCATTGTCTCTTTGCATCAACAATGACCCGGCGAAGATCATCATCGGGCACATCGTCTGGTTCCTCTTGATCTTCAGCATCCCCCGTTGCAGTATCACCGTATTCAGGGGGATAGTTGTCATCATCCTCTTCTTCTTCGTTGTCTTCCATCATAACCCCTCTTTCTCCGTGCTTGGTCCAAACATTATAGTGTGGCATGAAACCCTTCTCAAGCAGGTGGACGTGAAGGGTTTTCAAGTTAGAGTAATCCTTCGTATTCTCACAGACAAGGCATGGACAATACATAAAACCATTCTGCTTGTTTGCCTCAGCCACTTCGAGAAATTTATGCAGGCCCTCAAGATACTCGGAGGTGCGTCGGTCACCGTACATCCATTGCCGGGTCATCTGCGTGCATTATATAATTAAGTGTATCAAAAACCATTACATAACATCATGAATAGAGAAGTGACTAAATTAATACAAGTTCATCATCACATTAAAACCAAAGTACAGTAGTGATCAAATGTTATTACTGAAAAAATAAATACATAAAGTTCATACATATATAGTTCTCATAGAACATCATATAGCTCTCTAGAGCATCTAATTAAAACATACATTGAAACTATGAAAAACAACAACAAATGCGATCATAATCGCAACTAAGGTAACAATTGATCCAACGGCATAATGATACCAAGCCTCATTATGAATGGCATATTTTCTAATCTTTCTAATCTTCAAGCGCATTGCATCCATCTTGATTTTGTGATCATCGACGACATCGGCAACATGCAACTCCAATTCCATCTTCTCCTCCTCAATTCTTTTCAATTTTTTCTTCAAGTAATTGTTTTGTTTTTCAACTAAATTTAACCTCTCGACAAGAGGGTCGGTTGGAATTTCCGGTTCACATACCTCCTAGATAAAAACATCTATGTCACGTTGGTCGGCATAATTGTCATAAACACTAAATGAAACAAATCATAATAAAAGATAATATACCACATCCGAATCATAGACAGGACGAGGGCCGACGGGGGCGGATACCAAAGTCATGGCACTATATAATAACAAACAATAATAAAAGTAAGAAAATTATACAAGTATCTATCTAAATCATACAAGTAAGAATTTTTTTTCTTTTAAAAAGAAGATAAGAACAAGAGGCTCGCCACGGTGGTGCAGGCGACGAGATCGGCGCGGGCGATCGACGGCGGTGAGGACGGGGACGGGGACGGCACCCTACACATGTGCAGACTCTAAGAAGTTAATTTTAGCTCAAATTGTGCATCTAAATCAAAAGAACTCCCACATACACTCCTCCACTAAAACCCACAAACCACTCTACTTCTAGAGCATTTGAAATGAGCTAAAATAGCAGTGAGAGATGAAACGATGAAGTTGCTAACCTTTTTAGAACACTTGGATAGTTGGTGCACCGCCAAACCTAGAGAAATCTTGGGCAAAATGGAGCTTGGAGGTCGAGCTTGGAGAGGAGAGAAAGCTTAAGTGTTGCTCGGGCATTTCATCGAACACCTCATGTGCATAGGAGGTGAGAACAGAGAGTAGCACACACCCTGCACACGCTGGCCGGCCAAAAAACAGAGGTGTGAGCGGCGGGGGCGGGGTATATATAGGCATTTTATTAGTCCCGGTTCGTGGCTAGAACCGGGACTGAAGACAGACCTTTAGTTCCGGTTCCAGACACGAACCGGGACTAAAGGGGTTGCGCCAGGAGCCATGACCTTTAGTCCCAGTTGGTACTTGGAACCGGGACTAAAGGTCCCAAACGAACCGGGACTGATGCCCGCCGAGGCCCGGCCGGCTCCCTGGCCGCTCGAACCGGGACTGATGCACCCATTAGTCCCGGTTCGTAACTCGACCGGGTCTAAAGCTCTGATCTGGCCAGGATCAAAGCCCTGTTTTCTACTAGTGGTAGGATGAGCACAAACAGGAAGAATTTGACCTACATGCGTTGCTGTTTGTAACCATCAATGATTGGCCTGCTCTTAGTAACCTTTCAGGACAGACAAACAAGGGATACCACGCATGCACGCACTGTTTAGATGATACCGAAAGTATATATTTGGACAAATGCAGGAAGAATGTATACCTGGGACCTCGTCGATTTCTTTCGACCAACCATCTCTTAAGAAAGAAAGGCAAGCATTTCAAAGGTGAGGCAGATCACCGGAAGAAGCCCGCCCTCCGTACTGGTGATGCCATACTTGATATGGTCAAGGATTTACAAGTAATCTATGGAAAGGGTCCTGGCAGACAATCTGTTCCGAATGACGCTGAGGGACGCGCACCCATGTGGAAGAAGAAATCTATATTTTGGGACCTACCCTATTGGAAAGACCTAGAGGTCCGCTCTGCAATCGACATGATGCACGTGACGAAGAATCTTTGCGTGAACCTGCTAGGCTTCTTGGGCGTGTATGGAAAGACAAAAGATACACCGGAGGCACGGGAGGACCAGCAATGTGTGCACGAAAAAGACGGCATGCATCAAAAGCAGTATGAAGGTCCTGCCAGCTACGCTCTTACCAAAGAAGAGAAGGAAATCTTCTTTGAATGCCTGCTCAGTATGAAGGTCCCGTCTGGCTTCTCGTCGAATATAAAGGGAATAATAAATATGGCAGAGAAAAACTTCCAGAACCTAAAGTCTCATGACTGCCACGTGATTATGACGCAACTGCTTCCGGTTGCATTGAGGGGGCTTCTACCGGAAAACGTTCGATTAGCCATTGTGAAGCTATGTGCATTCCTCAATGCAATCTCTCAAAAGGTAATCGATCCAGAAATCCTACCAAGGTTAAAGAATGATTTGGTGCAATGTCTTGTCAGTTTCGAGCTGGTGTTCCCACCATCCTTCTTCAATATCATGACGCACGTCCTAGTTCATCTAGCCGACGAGATTGCCATTCTGGGTCCTGTATTTCTACACAATATGTTCCCCTTTGAGAGGTTCATGGGAGTCTTAAAGAAATATGTTCGTAACTGTGCTAGACCAGAAGGAAGCATCTCCATGGGCCGGCAAACAGAGGAGGTCATTGGGTTTTGTGTTGACTTCATTCCTGACCTTAAGCCGATTGGTCTCCCTCAATCGCGGTATGAGGGGAGACTGACTGGAAAAGGCACGCTAGGAGCGGATTCAATAATATGTAGGGACGGGCATTCTTGGGCTCAAGCACACTACACAGTTCTACAGAATTCTACCTTGGTGACCCCGTATGTCAATGAACACAAGAATATTCTGCGCTCCAAACACCCGGAGCAGTGTGACGACTGGATTACATGTGAACACATCAGGACTTTCGGCAGTTGGTTGCAAACACATCTCATGGGTGACAACATTGTTGGAGATGAGCTGTACTCGTTGGCCAGGACACCATCTTCGACTGTATTGACTTACCAAGGGTACGAGATAAATGGGAATACATTTTACACGATCGCCCAAGATCAAAAGAGCACCAACCAAAACAGTGGTGTCCGCTTTGATGCAGCAACCAACAGGGGAAATGACACATATTATGGTTACATAGTGGACATATGGGAACTTGACTATGGACATGATTTTAAGGTCCCTTTGTTTCGGTGCAAATGGGTCAATCGGTCAGGAGGCGGGGTACAGGTAGACCCGCAGTACGGAATGACAACAGTGGATCTCTCAACAATCTTGGGTACACAGACGAACCATTCGTCCTAGCCAATGATGTGGCGCAGGTTTTCTATGTGAAGGACATGTCTACCAAACCGAGAAAAAGAAAAGATAAGGAAGCGAATACATCATACGATGAGCCAAAGCGCCACATAGTTCTTTCAGGGAAAAGAGACATCGTGGGAGTGGAGGGCAAGACAGACATGTCTGAAGATTATGAAAAGTTTCATGAAATTCTTCCCTTCAAAGTGAAGGCTGACCCAAGCACCCTGTTAAACGATGAAGATTATCCATGGTTACGGCGCAATAAGCAAGGGACACACGCGAAGAAAAAGTGAAGAGTTTCTCTCCACAACTATTCTGATGATGGCTTTGATCTAGAATATCACTGCAGTTACATGTCAAGAAATGAAATGCCTTTGTAACATATGAGTTTTCGTCCGAAACCATGATACTTCGAAAGAGATTGTCCATTTTGTACACGAAGTGCATCCAGTTTTTGCCGTAACCCTCTCAACTTTTTAGCACATGCTATGTGGGTGAAATGATGATACCATGCCAACTTTCAACCTTTTTAGAGTTCATTTGTACTGCTTTTCAATTTCAGGTTCATTTAGCTCAAAGAATGAATTAATATCAAAAAGAATGAATCAAAAAGCTTTTATAAAACTCTAATAGCAAAAAGAATGAACTAAAAAGCTTTCATAAAATTATAATAGCAAAAAGAATGAACTAAAAAGAATCAATTAAATATAATATTTTTCAATGGCAAAAAGAATCAACTAAAATAATCAAAATAATATTAACTAAAATTATCAAAGTATTTATTTGTTAAAAACTTTAATAGTAAAAAGAATTTTCATAAATATTTTTTGTTACAAACTTTAATAGAAAACTAAAAAGCTTTTATAAAACTCTAATAGCAAAAGGAATCAACTAAAAAGAATCAATAAAAAATAAAACTTATGCAACTAAAATTATATAAAATTTATGCAACTAAAATTATATAACTAAAAATAACATATGCAAAAATAACATTAAAAATTTAAAAACATAACATATGCAAAAAATAAAAAAAAGGCCCACCTACTAGCCACCACGGCCTGCATACGACTAGAAACAAAAGAAAATAAATAAAGCAAAAAAAACAAAATTTTAAAAAATGCCGCCTACTGGGCCACCACGGCCTGCATACGACTAGAAACCCAACCCGCTAGTTGGGCCAGGATGCAGGCCCGCAGGAGGCCCAGTAGGCCCACAGGCAGAGAGAGTGCGTTTAGGCCCGTAGGCCTGCATAAGAGAGGAGCTCGAGAGGGTTGGCGCAGCCGCGCTTATAAACCACTCTCGACGTCTCTCAGCTAGCGAGGTGGGACTAAACATCCACCCGCCCGACGCCGTGCCAGCCGCAGGCCTTTGGTCCCGGTTCGTGGCTCCAACCGGGACTAAAGGCCCCCCTTTAGTCCCGGTTGGAGCCACGAACCGGGACCAAAGGTCTCTGCTTCCCGCCCTTTGGGCTGCTGAAATTTACCTTTGGTCCCGGTTAGTGGCTCGAACCGGGACTAAAGGGGTACCTTTAGTCCCGGTTGGTGCTACCAACCGGGACTAAAGGGGGGGGGGCTATATAAGCGCACACTTAGGAAATTTCCAATCCCCATCTGCAGTTCCCCCGACGACGCCGCCAGGCTGCCCGAGCTCGCCGTCGACGCCCTCGCCGTTAGGCTGCTCCACCTCGCAGTCGACGCCCTCGCTGACGCCCTCGACGCCCTCTGCCCCGACGCACGCCCTACCCCGACGCCGGCGCCGCTTCCCGCGCCCCTGCCCTGCCCCGACGCCGCCCCTAGTGAGCCCCCCCTTCCCCGCGCCACTGTCCTGCCCCGACGCCGCCGCCGCCGCCGTCCCAGCTGCTCTGCTTGCCGCGCCGCCGCCCCCGCTCTACTTTTTTTTTTTGTTCATAGAATTTTTTTTGTCCATTGATGTATGTATGGATGGTGTATGTATGTATATGCAGATGTATGGATGATCCATTGATGTATGCTTTTTTTGTTCATAGAATTTTTTTGTCCATTGATGTATGCTTTTTTTTGTTCATATTAAGTTTACTAAGTTCATGATGATCTTGCTAAAACTCATATTAAGTTTACTGAGTTTTACTTTGCCTATATCGGGGAGAGGCAACTTTACTAAATGTTCATGATTTTTTTTGTTCATACAAAAAAAAATTGTACATAGAAAATTTTTTTGTTCAAAGAAATTTTTGTTCATGATGATCTTGCTAAAACTCATATTAAGTTTGAATATATGAGCAATGATGTGTGGATGATGCATGGATGTATGCATAATGTTTTTCTATATCGGGGAGAGGCAACTTTACTAAATGGGCATGATGATCTTACTAACTTTTACTTTGCCTAAATCGGGGAGAGGCAACTTTACTAAATGGGCATGATGATAATGAAATTTACTAAGGTTAATTATGGGATAGAGGGAGTAACAACTCATATATTCAAAATTTACTCCCGGTCCGCTCGCCCGAAGGTGGCAGGTGGGGTCTTATATATAACGCTACAACAATAATATCATATAGAATTGTTGTTATGTATAATACTATTGACGTCTAATGTCAAGTTAATAAATTATGTTCCATTAAAACATAACTCCGATAACTTCGACATGAGGGGGGGGGGTAGTTAAAACATAACCCCGATAACTTCTTCATGAGGGGGGACGTCGGACATGCATGAGAGAGGCGGTCCGCAAAGTATCCTCTCTCGAAAGTATAACCCCCTATAACTTTGCATAAGGTTTGCGACTAATCCATTGCTCATATATGCATATGATTCCTTGTTGTGATTAGCTAGGTCTATGTTTGCCACTAATCCATCTCTCATGGTTGTATATTGCCATGTTGTAATATTTGCAGAAACTATGGACAGAGACTTAGAAAAAGAAGAGTTGTTGGGGGATATAATCCGCAACGAAGGTGATATCACCTTGTCGTTTCTCAACGACATCGATGGTCAGGAAGGAGATCATGACGGCTCCGGTGATCGAGTGGAGGAGGAAGGAGATCATGACGGCTCCGGTGACCGAATGGAGGAGGAAGGAGATCATGACGGCTCCGGTGACCGAACGGAGGAGGGAGCCTTAACTGTTGCAAAGTCCGGCGAGGTATATATACATATATTAATTAAGCCTCTGCTGACTTGATGCATTAATTGTTTTGTATGTACATATATTAACGCTTCTTTCTTATTTTAATTAGCCCTCCGGATCGAGCCAAACTTCCGTAATGAGACGAGGCCCGAAGAAAAGGTTGTGCCAGGACGAAAGGTTCACGATCGAAGAAACGGTCGAGATGGCCAACCGATTGCTCCCAAGCGGAGCAGGAACACATTTATACATCAGTGCGGAGTGGTTGTTAGGGACATCGTCCCGATCAGCATCCAAGAATGGAATAAGAAGAAGGACCCTGAAGTTTCTTATGTCCAGGATAGACAGAAAGATGATCTTTGGACCTTGCTGATGACAAATTTCAGCCTACCACCAGAGGCGGATCCGAATAAGGTCAAGGCGTTTGCTCTTAAGAAGATGGCAGAACTATTCAAGAACTGGAAGAAAGATTTGAACAAAAAGTTTGTCGAGAAAGACAAGACTCCAGAATTCACCGGTCCATATAAGAAGATAAAAGATCACTGGCCCGCATTTGTGGCCTACAAGAAATCAGAAAAGGGCAAGCAAAGGTCAGCGACAAATAAGCTAAATGCTGCAAAGAAGAAGTATCACCATGTTACGGGGTCAGGTGGCTACAGCAAAATCCGGCCTACGTGGGACAAAGCTGAGCAAGACCTGCTTGCTAAAGGGGTCCAACCAGCGACATTGCACTGGCCAGATCGGTCAAGGTCTTGCTTCTTCGGGGTTGGGGAACTTTGGACCCAGACACAGGGGAGTGTGTTTGGACGAAAGCTCAACTTGCAATACCCGTCAAGAAGCTTGAGGAAGCAATCCAGGCAGCGCAGGAAGGGAGGTTACATCCCGACAGAGAGAATGACGAGCTGACACAGGCCCTTGGGAATACTGAACACCCTGGACGAACACGAGGCACATCAGGCTCCGTTCCGTGGGTGCATGGGTTTCCCGACAGCGGTGGTTATAGAAGCCGAGAGAGAAAGAAGAAAGCGGAAGCAAGCGAAATGCAGAAGATCAATGCAAGATTAGCGAAACTAGAGGAACTTGAGAGCCAGCGAGCTATCGGCCAACCATCTCAGCGGCACGAAGATCCTTCCTTCGACACTGCCCCAGAAGCTACCCCACCATCTCAGCGGAGAAGCAGCGTGGCTTCCACGGAGCTCCTTCAGCCTGATATCACGGCTCCTCGCTACCCCGTGGATAGTATCACGGAGAATGAACATTGTGTGCTAATGGCGAAATGCCATAACCTGACCTTGAAGGTGGCGCTCGGCTCGGTCTTACCTCCTCGAGCTGAGGGAACTTTCCATTGCCGTCCAATTCCACATGGCTTTGCTATTATCGGGGTGGATGAAATAATGGAGGGATTTGAGGGGCTGGAGCTTGAGTACCCTACAGGTGAAGGGGAGATTTTTCTAGAAAATGCCTTAAGGAGTACCTGCCTATGGAGAAAGGAGAACATCAAGCTTCCAAACTGGACGCCGCCTCAGCAGACTCAGCCGGAGGAGGCCCCTCAGCAGACTCCGCTGCCTCATTCGTCTCCGGCGCGTCAGTTGTCTCTGCCGCCTCAGCTGTCTCCGTCGCGTCAGCCGACTCCGTCGGAGGAGGCCCCTCAGCAGAATCCTCCTTCGCATCCTCCGCGGCGTCAGCGGACTCCGCCTCCTGTGCCACGTCAGCGGACTCCGCCTCCTGCGCCGTGTCAGCGGACTCTGCCTCCTCCACCGCGTAAGCGAACTCCGCCTCGTCAGCAACGGCAGAAGAGAGCCGCCACCGCTCCGGTGGCTAGCAGTACAATAGGTGGTGGGAAGAAATTCAAATTTGGTCCAAGCCTCAAGCCTCTTGCCAAGTTACCATATGAGCTGACTGACAAGGAAACCGATGAGGTCGTGGCTGCCGATTTGAAACGCCAATTTGCACGGAAAGTTCCACCTCCAAAGGAAAAAATAGATCCGGTAAAGGTGAATCGCACTCTGGATGCCCTTACGCGACCACCTCCGCCTCCGCCGCTATCAAACTATGACCGCATTATTGCAAAGACATATGACAAAGCTATGAGTCGGTCGAGAAGTAGCAGTACTGGTGCAAGAAGTGGGAAAACAATTCCCCAGCTCGGCGAACAGGAAAAGCAATCGTGCCCCCCGCTCAAGGTGTTTACCGATACCCCGGGGGTAGCGGCCGTTGCTCCTGGTTTCAATCCTGGTGATTACCTAGGCGATAATGTCATTTTGAAATCGCTAAGCCGGTAGACACCTTTAAATACCAGCATGGGAAGCGTCTCGTCAGAAGTGATGATCTGGAACGAGATCTACCAACGATGATGCGAAGATTACATAAATGGTACTTGGAAACCTACAAGGATGGGACGGGCAGTATCTTGGTGGGAATTAAGGATGAGCACGACTTCGTTGGAGTCGACTCGATCTTCGTTGAATTTGATGAACTCTTTCAGTTATACAATCAAGCCGCCCTCAACAAAAGTCTCGTGGCTTGTTATTGTCTGTAAGCATTATTTCTGTAATTAAGTCACTAGCTCAGCTCATTCATTGTATGTATATAATTATCCTCACTATATTATGCAGATTGAAGATCGTCGAATTTAAAAAAGGACAAATCTATGACATTGAGTTCATTAACCCAAATATCGTAAATGAATGGTCGGTACAGAAGATCCCCGAGGAGACTGAGAAAATCTTGCTAATGGCGTTCCTTCGACACCAAAACAAAAGGGAAATACTCTTTCCTTACAACTTCAAGTGAGTGTTACTGTCTTCTGCATATTCTGTTTCGCTGACTCGAGGTTAAGTGTAATTGATGAGTTATGCGCGCGCAGGTTCCACTTTATTCTGCTAGCCATTCAGCTTGACGAGGGAGCAGTAACTGTCTTCGACTCGAGACATAAAGAGGCTACGGAGTATGCGGACATGACTGAAATGCTCCAGAAGTAAGTTCAATCATTATCGCACTATATCGGCAACTTTCGTTCATTTCCTGATATCAAGTAATCATTTTCTTTGCCGGGCAGGGTTTGGAAAAAGTTCATCACGCGGGTTAAGGGTGAATGGAGGCCGGAGCTGCGATTTAAACAACCCAGAGTAAGTAGTACTAGCTAGTGCCGCGCATCTCTCATTGATTCTAGTTTCAATACCATTATCATGGTTGATTATCATTTTGATTGAACTCTATTGTCGTAAAGTGCATGTGGCAGGAATCCGGAAATGAGTTATGTGGATACTACGTTTGCGAGTTCATTCACCAATAGACCACCGAGAGGGGCTTCACTAAACAACAATTTGAAGTACGCAAACAATATTCATAATTTTATTTTATCACCATCAATTGTGTTGATTTTATATATATATATATATATATATATATATATATATATATATATATATATATATATATATATATATATATATATATTGACCCCCCTTCTTTAAATTAGACCTGGCAGAAGTGGGACGTACTCCTACCAGCTGATCGCCTACGCGCAATTCAAGAGGAGTTGGCGGGATTCTTTCTTGACCACGTCATTCCTAAAGACGGAAAATGCCATCGGGAATTGCAAACCTATTGAATAGATATATGCATCAATGTGTACTATCTGTAGTAGTGTCGAATAGATATACGAAAACTTGTTGTTCGACCAACAAGCACGGAGAAAGAGAGGTCACTTCTCTCTATATATTGATCATGCATGACGATGTTGTGTAATTAATGGTTCCTTCATTGCTTACTAGCTAGCGTCGAGTTCTCTCTATATGTAGTAGCTAGCGTCGACCAAGCACGGAGAAAGAGAGGTCACTTCTCTCTATTAGCTAGCTAACACAATATGAAACCCCTAAACCCTCCAAAACCCCCCCTTTCAAAAAAAAAAACCCCAGCGCCTGTGAGCTGCTGACGCGTGGCTGCCTTTTGGTCCCGGTTGCTGTTACCAACCGGGACTAAAGGTCCTCCTGCCTGAGTGCTGCGCAGTGGCCACGTGGAGAACCTTTTGTCCCGGTTGGTGTTACCAGCCGGGACTAAAGGTCCTCCTGCCTGGGCGCGCCACAGCGGCCACGTGGAGCACCTTTGGTCCCGGTTCGTAGGCCAACCGGGACTAAAGGCTTTAGGCATTTGTCCCGATCGTTTTGTCCCGGTTCCAGAACCGGGACTAAAGGCCCTCTGGAACCGGGACAAATGCCCTGTTTTCTACTACTGACAGGGGAGTGTGTTTGGACGAAAGCTCAACTTGCAATACCCGTCAAGAAGGTTGAGGAAGCAATCCAGGCAGCGCAGGAAGGGAGGTTACATCCCGACAGAGAGAATGACGAGCTGACACAGGCCCTTGGGAATACTGAACACCCTGAACGAACACGAGGCACATCAGGCTCCGTTCCGTGGGTGCATGGGTTTCCCGACAGCGGTGGTTATAGAAGCCGAGAGAGAAAGAAGAAAGCGAAGCAAGCGAAATGCAGAAGATCAATGCAAGATTAGCGAAACTAGAGGAACTTGAGAGCCAGCGAGCTATCGGCCAACCATCTCAGCGGCACGAAGATCCTTCCTTCGACACTGCCCCAGAAGCTACCCCACCATCTCAGCGGAGAAGCAGCGTGGCTTCCACGAAGCTCCTTCAGCCTGATATCACGGCTCCTCGCTACCCCATGGATAGTATCACGGAGAATGAACATTGTGTGCTAATGGAAAAATGCCATAACCTGACCTTGAAGGTGGCGCTCAGCTCTGTCTTACCTCCTCGAGCTGAGGGAACTTTCCATTGCCGTCCGATTACACATGGCTTTGCTATTGTCGGGGTGGATGAAATAATGGAGGGATTTGAGGGGCTGGAGCTTGAGTACCCTACAGGTGAAGGGGAGATTTTTCTGGAAAATGCCTTAAGGAGTACATGCCTATGGAGAAAGGAGAACATCAAGCTTCCAAACTGGACGCCGCCTCAGCAGACTCAGCCGGAGGAGGCCACTCAGCAGACTCCGCTGCCTCATTCGTCTCCGGCGCGTCAGCTGTCACCGCCGCCTCAGCTGTCTCCGTCGCGTCAGCCGACTCCGGCGGAGGAGGTCCCTCAGCAGAATCCTCCTTCGCCTCCTCCGCGGCGTCAGCGGACTCCGCCTCCTGCGCCACGTCAGCGGACTCCGCCTCCAGCGCCGCGTCAGCGGACTCCGCCTCCTTCGTCGCGTCAGCGAACTTCGCCTCTCCAGCAACGGCAGAAAAGAGCCGCCACCGCTCCGGTGGCTAGCAGTACAATAGGTGGTGGGAAGAAATTCAAATTTGGTCCAAGCCTCAAGCCTCTTGCCAAGTTACCATATGAGCTGACTGACAAGGAAACCGATGAGGTCGTGGCTGCCGATTTGAGACGCCAATTTGCACGGAAAGTTCCACCTCCAAAGGAAAAAATAGATCCGGTAAAGGTGAATCGCACTCTGGATGCCCTTACGCGACCACCTCCGCCGCTATCAAACTATGACCGCATTATTGCAAAGACATATGACAAAGCTATGAGTCGGTCGAGAAGTAGCAGTACTGGTGCAAGAAGTGGGAAAACAATTCCCCAGCTCGGCGAATAGGAAAAGCAATCGTGCCCCCCGCTCAAGGTGTTTACCGATACCCCGGGGGTAGCGGCCGTTGCTCCTGGTTTCAATCCTGGTGATTACCTAGGAGATGATGTACATTTTGAAATCGCTAAGCCGGTAGACACCTTTAAATACCAGCACGGGAAGCGTCTCGTCAGAAGTGATGATCTGGAACGAGATCTACCAACGATGATGCGAAGATTACATAAATGGTACTTGGAAACCTGCAAGGATGGGACGGGCAGTATCTTGGTGGGAATTAAGGATGAGCACGACTTCGTTGGAGTCGACTCGATCTTCGTTGAATTTGACGAACTCTTTCAGTTATACAATCAAGCCGCCCTCGACAAAAGTCTCGTGGCTTGTTATTGTCTGTAAGTATTATTTCTATAATTAAGTCTCTAGCTCAGCTCATTCATTGCATGTATATAATTATCCTCACTACATTATGCAGATTGAAGATCGTCGAATTTAAAAAAGGACAAATCTATGACATTGGGTTCATTAACCCAAATATCGTAAATGAATGGTCGGTACAGAAGATCCCCGAGGAGACTGAGAAAATCTTGCTAATGGCGTTCCTTCGACACCAAAACAAAAGGGAAATACTCTTTCCTTACAACTTCAAGTGAGTGTTACTGTCTTCTGCATATTCTGTTTCGCTGACTCGAGGTTAAGTGTAATTGCTGAGTTATGCGCGCGCAGGTTCCACTTTATTCTGCTAGCCATTCAGCTTGACGAGGGGGCAGTAACTGTCTTCGACTCGAGACGTAAAGAGGCTACGGTGTATGCGGACATGATTGAAATGCTACAGAAGTAAGTTCAATCATTATCGCACTATATCGGCAACTTTCGTTCATTTCCTGATATCAAGTAATCATTTTCTTTGCCGGGCAGGGTTTGGAAAAAGTTCATCACGCGGGTTAAGGGTGAATGGAGACCGGAGCTGCGATTTAAACAACCCAGAGTAAGTAGTACTAGCTAGTTCCGCGCATCTCTCATTGATTCTAGCTTCAATACCATTATCATTGTTGATTATCATTTTGATTGAACTCTATTGTCGTAAAGTGCATGTGGCAGGAATCCGGAAATGAGTTATGTGGATACTACGTTTGCGAGTTCATTCACCAATAGACCATCGAGAGGGGCTTCACTAAACAACAATTTGAAGTACGCAAACAATATTCATAATTTTATTTTATCACCATCAATTGTGTTGATTTCTATATATATATATATATATATATATATATATATATATATATATATATATATATATATATATATTGACCCCCCTTCTTTAAATTAGACCTGGCAAAAGTGGGACGTACTCCTACCAGCTGATCGCCTATGCGCAATTCAAGAGGAGTTGGCGGGATTCTTTCTTGACCACGTCATTCCTAAAGACGGAAAATGCCATCGGGAATTGCAAACCTGTTGAATAGATATATGCATCAACGTGTACTATCTGTAGTAGCGTCGAATAGATATACGAAAACTTTTTGTTCGACCAACAAGCACGGAGAAAGAGAGGTCACTTCTCTCTATATATTGATCATGCATGACGATGTTGTGTAATTAATGGTTCCTTCATTGCTTACTAGCTAGCGTCGAGTTCTCTCTATATGTAGTAGCTAGCGTCGACCAAGCACGGAGAAAGAGAGGTCACTTCTCTCTATTAGCTAGCTAACACAATATGAAACCCCTAAACCCTCCAAAACCCCTAAACCCCCCCTTTCAAAAAAAAAACCCCAGCGCCTGTGAGCTGCTGACGCATGGCTGCCTTTTGGTCCCGGTTGGTGTTACCAACCGGGACTAAAGGTCCTCCTGCCTGAGTGCTGCGCAGCGGTCACGTGGAGACACTTTAGTCCCGGTTGGTGTTACCAACCGGGACTAAAGGTCCTCCTGCCTGGGCGCGCCACAGCGGCCACGTGGAGTACCTTTGGTCCCGATTCGTAGGCCAACCGGGACTAAAGGTTTTAGGCATTAGTCCCGATCGTTTTGTCCCGGTTCCAGAACCAGGACTAAAGGCCCTTTGGAACCGGGACAAATGCCCTGTTTTCTACTAGTGCTCTGCCACGTGAATATTATTAAACTTTATCAACTTTGATCAAGTTTATGTAAAAAATTATGAATATTTAAAATATCTAACAAACACCGTTAGATTAATCATGAGATCTATATTCATATGCATGGTATATGTTTGGTAGTGTAAATGTAGACAAATTTTTCTATAAACTGGGTCAAAGTGTGTGAATCATAACTTTTGTGAAAACCAATGCACGCTATATTATGGGAGAGAGGGGGTAATAGAGCTGGAAACAAGTGGAAATGGCCCCAAATGGAGTATAAACCAAACCACTATCATTTCTTTTCTTTGCACGCACGATCGACACGCAATACCCACCTTTCCCTAGCTTCATTGTTCCCCTTCACATCAATCCATCTAAGCTAGTACGTAGCATAGTACTACCACACATGCATGTGCATCTTTTCTTTTTCTTCTTTTCCCTGTTTGTGCGTGCAGAATATCTTCTCCTTTTCTCAAACACTTTAGATTCCCCACATCCATCTATTCATGTATATTCCCTTAATACTGTAAACAAAGAGATCACTTCCAAAACTGCTCACGGTTGAGATAGATACTCCATCTGTACGTAAACGGGGGTACGAACATCACCATCATCGAGATCGTACAATGCAATAAAAAATACATGTGCGTAGTAACATCTACTAGTATGTACTCCTATCCTCTTCACAGTCTTCACTCACTAACGAACTCAATTAATTGGAATGCATGTATTAACTGGTCTGCAGACACAAGATTTATTGAGTCTGCATGTACTTATTAACTGGTCTGCAGACACAAGATTTATTGAGTCTGCATGTACTTATTAACTGGTCTGCAGAGGCCGCCGGGCTTTCAACCTCCTTTTCGAAGAAACATGGTCAATTAGTTGAGTTAGTGAGTGAAGAAACTATTTTAACACGAGAGTAAGTTGTCCAATGTTGTAGTGTGGAATAAAAGGAGGTCAAAAGGAGATGAGCAGACACAAGACACACACCACATTACATGCATGGGTTCATGTTGACGCTGGCAAACAAAGAGGTTCTGATCTGCGGAGTAAAGCTATAGCAAATGAGGTATTTGATATTTCGGTCTGCTCACGGATGGCAGCCTGGAAGGAATCGACTGGACAAAAACACTCGCTAGCCGGAGGATTCCTGACTTCCTGCCGCTTCTGCCCGAACGTTTCTGATTTCCTTACTCAGTTACTATCCTGCTGAAATAGTAGTAATATATTTCGGCTGGCAGCTCTTTCTCTCTTCCTAGTGTAGGGGCAGTGGCTAGAGGCTGCAGGTGATGGAGGTTAAATGTCTGGTGGCCCGAGATGGCGAGATGTATACCCTGGCTGCATTATCTGCATTCAGAAGACATTGATTTCACTGATGAAATCAGAGAGGGGGCTCTCTTTATCAAAAATTTAATATTCGTACAAGGAAATATTCATTTATTCCAAATAAATAATAACACTCTAACGTGAATAAGGTCAGCGTCCCCCGACAATTGTTCTTGGCCTCAAATAACAGTTTTAGTTATTACCCACCTATGCATCCTGCACTGCCAACCTCATATAAGTGCCGAAAGGCCAAGCTGAAGCAGCAGCAATCACAAACATTCTCAATACACGTCACAAGAAATGCAGAATATTTCCTCTCCCGTGTCACAAACTTCGCCACAAAATGCGTCTTTATTCGGTTCACTATCTGTCTCGTTTCATGAGCTTTTGTCACCAGATATCTTTCTACAAGAGCTAAATATTCCAAAGCTTTTTGTCGGACTGGTATTAGTAGGCTTATCACCAAATGTGTCACATGTCTTCTTCGACTTGGATGTAGTGGCTGGTGTTCGAGTGCTAAGAGCAACTCCAACGCGCCGACCCAAACGGACACGCGCTATGTCCGCTTTTCGTCCGTTTGGGTCTCCCGTCCGCCCGTCGTCCGCCTTGTTTTTCGTTTGGGTCGGCAGTGCGCCCAACGCGCCGACCCATTTCATATCCGCAGATAAATTTTTAAAAGAGGCCCGCGGCCATAGGTCATGCCATCGCCCAGGGTTCATGCCGGCGCCATGCCAGCGGCCGGCATACATGCCAGCTTTCAAAAACCACCACACAATTCACGCTGGCGCAATTGCCAGTGGGGGCGGGCAGACATGCCAGCACACAAAAAGGGGCGGAAGTTCAACCACGGCATCTCGTCCATGATCATGCCAGCCAACACACTTGCTGGCATACAAAAAAGGATGGCGCTCTCCGCCATAGTTCACTCGTCATCGAACTTGAGCATGTCGGCCTGCATCTTCTCGAACCATGGCCTCTTCCTCGGCGACACCGTGATCAAGTCCACCTTCATGATCTCCACCCCCGTCATCATGCTAGCGAGCGCCACTTCTTTTGCCTTGGTCTTGGCATTGGCCGCCTCGATCTCGAGCATCTTCACTTGCTTCGCCGCCTCCATCTCGAGCAACTTGGCTTGCTTCTCTGCATGGAGCTCAAGCCTCCTCCTTTGAATCTCCATGAAAGCGTTCATTTGCTCTTCCTTGTCTTGCCGGCGCTTGATACGTCTCCAACGTATCTACAATTTTTTATTGTTCCATGCTATTATAGTATCAATCTTGGATGTTTTATATACAATTATATGCCATTATATATCATTTTTTGGGACTAACCTATTAACCCAGTGCCCAGTGCCAGTTGCTGTTTTTTTGCTTGTTTTTTTCTTTTCAGAAAATCATTATCAAAAAGAGTCCAAATGAGAAAAAAACTTTGAATTAATTTTTTCTGGACCAGAAGAGACCCACGAAGCTTCGGGAGAAGACCAGAGGAGCCACGAGGAGGCGGCAAGCCTGGAGGGCGCGCCCAGGGGGGTAGGCGCGCCTCCCAGGCTTGTGGGCCCCTCGTAGCCCGTCCTGACCTAATTCCAATGCTATAAATTTCCAAATATTCCCAATATACCAGAGAGACGAAGAGAAAACCTTTCCGCCGCTGCAAGCCTCTGTTCTTCCGCGATCCCATCTGAAGGCCTTTTCCGGTACTCTGCCGGAGGGGGAATCGATCATGGAGGGCTTCTTCATCAACCTTGCTGCCCTTCCGAAGATGTGTGAGTAGTTTACCACAGACCTACGGGTCCATAGTTAGTAGCTAGATGCCTTCTTCTCTCTCTTTGATCTTCAATACCATGTTCTCCTCGATGTTCTTAGAGTTCTATCCGATGTAATCTTTTTTTACGGTGTGTTTGTTGGGATCCGATGAATTGTGAGTTTATGATCACATTATTCATGAGAAATATTTGAGTCTTCTCTGAACTCTTTTATGCATGATTATTATAGCTTTGTATTTCTCTCCGATCTATCGATTTGGTTTGGCCAACTAGATTGGTTTATCTTGCAATGGGAGAGGTGCTTTGTGATGGGTTCAATCTTGCGATGCTCAATCCAACTGACAGAAAGGGGCATGACACATATTTGTATTATTGCCATTAAGGATAAAAAGACGTGGTTTAATCATATTGCTTGAGTTACTTTGTCTATATCATGTCATCTTGCTTAAGGCATTACTCTGTTTCATACTTAATACCCTAGATACATGATGGATAGCGGTCGATGGGTGGAGTAATAGTAGTAGATGCAAGCAGGAGTCGGTCTACTTGTCTCGGACGTGATGCCTATATACATGATCATTGCCATGAATCTGTCATAATTATTTGCTTTTCTATCAATTGCCCAACAGTAATTTGTTTACCCATCGTATGCTATGTGTTCGAGAGAGAAGCCTCTAGTGAAAACTATGACCCCCGGGTCTACTTTTATCATATATTAAAACCAAAAATATCTTGCTGCAATTTATTTACTTTTATTTTATTTAGTATTTTAGTTTATCTTTCTATCACTATCAGAATTAATCCTTGCAAATAACCGCTAAGAGGATTGACAACGCTCTTATTTGTGTTGGGTGCAAGTGTTTGCTTTTGTGTGTGCAGGTGCGTTTAACGGGATTTTGCTTGGTTCTCCTACTGGATTGATAACCTTGGTTCTTAACTGAGGGAAATACTTATCTCTACTATACTGCATCATCCTCTCCTCTTCGGGGAAATACCAACGCAGTCTACAAGTAGCAGGAAGAATTTCTGGCGTCGTTGCCGGGGAGACATCACCAAAATTTATCAAGTACCTTCGCACAAACTATCATCCACTTGCATTTATTTTATTTGCCTTTTTATTTGCATTTGCCTCTCGTTTTCATCTCCCCCACTTCTAAAACAATTTTACAAAAAAAAACACAAAAATATTTTATTTGCTTGCTTGCTTGCTTGCTTTTATTGCATTCATGTCAAACACACAAGAACAGAAAATAAAACAAAAATTTAAGACACTATGGATCCACTTAAAGTTTTCTACTTGGATCATCTTCGATCCATTTGTGCTCGTGCTAAAACCCTAACTAGTTTAGTTGAGAGAAAATCATTAGATGAGCATGCTCATTTTGTGTGTCACCGTTTGTCTTAAAAAGGGAGACTCTTATGGAATCAAATAAATTGTTTGCTATGTTATGCTTGGAATCTATGTGAAATTTATGATTTTACTTGTTGCTCTAAGAACCCTAAAAAACACCTTCCCTACCTATGTGAGTTTAATGATAATGAAATCTTATCTTCTTATGCCAAGGGTGTTTCTAGTTACTTTAATATCGAACAAATTGAAGAATTTGTTGCTTTTAAGGGTGCTTATGAAGTTGCTTCTTTGATTGAAAAGTATGATGCTACTCTCTACAAGTCTGAAAATTTTGACATACTTAAATATTGCTATGAAAACTATGCTCCTAATGCCTATGTTAATGAATTTATTGAGAGAATGTCTGCTACTTTGGAGAAAAATAATGATATGCATGAATCTATAGATAATTATGATTTCGTTGATTTGATTGAAATATCCCCTCTTGATGAATGTGATGCTTGCTATTCTTATGGCCATGATGCCAATATTAATGATGCTTATAGAGATGAACTTGCTATAGTTCCTTATGTTAAAAATGAAATTATTGCTATAGCACCCATACTTGATAGCTCCTTGAATGAAAAGCATGATTGCAATGATGCTATTATAATTTCTATTAATGTCAATTGTGCTAATGATATGCAAAGCTACAAGCTTGGGGATGAAATTTTGTTATGTCCACTACTTATTGTAATGATCATGATTGGGGTGATGATGCTTCTTATGATCTTGAAAATTTATTTAAGCCTCACGATGAATATGCTATTGATAATAATGTTTGCAATAGTATTGAAAGTGTGTTTTGGAGAGTGTCAACTTTAAGTAAAAAGAATCCCACATATACGGAGAGTGTTCAATCTTATGAATTTTTTGATGAAAGTGGGTTTGGAGAGGTCATGACTTTAGTTGATGATAATCCCACTATTTTGGAAGAGTGTCAACTTTGCATGCATGTGGATCATGTAGAGAATATGTTATGTGATGGCTATATTGTTGAATTTGAATATGATCCTACATGTAATTATTATAAGAGAGGAAAATATGGTTGTAAAAAATTTCATGTTACTAAATTACCTATCGTTATGTTGAGATCGTCAATGTTTTATTCTTCTCCCATGCATATGCTAGATATTTCATGTCTTGATAATTTGTTTTCCTATAAAATGCCTATGCATAGGAAGTATGTTAGACTTAAATGTGTTTGTCACATGTTTTATGATGCTCTCTTTGTGCTTCAATTCTTGCCTTTTATGTGAGCATCATTAATATTCCAAGCCTATCTTAATGGCTATAAAGAAAGAGCTTGCTGGGAGACAACCCAATACCTTCTGTTTTTGTGTGTTTACACAATTATAGCCTCTGTTATGATTATGTTTTTATCTTTTAATTAGTGTTTGTGCCAAGTAATGCCTTTGGGATGATTTGGATGATAGTATAATTGATGCTGTTTGGAAAACAGAAAGTTTTGCGTCTAGTGCTGAAATTTTTATTCTGTACCGAAGCGTCAGAAAAATCTGAAATTTTGATACAGTATTGGTATCTGAATTTTCTACGTTGTGCTAATTTTTCAGAATTTTTTGAGTTACAGAAATATGCCTTTTAAATAGATCTTTACAGACTTTTCTGTTTTAGACAGATTCGGTTTTTGTTGCATAGTTTGCTTATTTTGATGAATCTATGGATCGTATCGGGGGGTATGAGTCATGGAGAAGTTGGAGTACAGTAGCATTATGCCAATATTAAATATGAATCAATTTACAACAGTACCTAAAGTTTAAGATTTGTTTGTTATACTAACGGATCTCACGAGGTTTTTGTTGAGTTTTGTGTGCTGAAGTTTTCAAGTTGTGGGTGAGACTACGATGGATAAAGGAATAAGGAGTGGCAAAAGCCTATGCTTGGGGATGCCCAAGGCACCCCAAGGTAATATTCAAGGAAGACCCAAGCGTCTAAGCTTGGGGATGCCCCGGAAGGCATCCCCTCTTTCGTCTACAATCTATCGGTAACTCACTTGGAGCTATATTTTTATTCATCATATGATATGTGTTTTACTTGGAGCATCTTGTGATATAGTTTGTTTGTTTTTGTTTGCTTTTTAGTTTGTCACAATCATCTTTGTTGAACACACCTTTTTGAGAGGGACACATATTATTCGTGATTTGTTAGAATACTCTATGTGCTTCACTTACATCTTTTGAGCTAGGCAGTTGCTCTAGTGCTTCACTTATATCTTTTAGAGCACGGCGGTGATTATATTTTAAAGAAATAGTTGCACTCTCATGCTTCACTTATATATTTTTGAGAGTCTAATAATTATCAATGGTAATATGCACGGGTTATGAATTTGGTCTTAATATGATAGGTATTCAAGAGGGATATAATAAAAACTTTCATGTAGATCACTGAATATGATAAGTTTGATTCCTTGCAATAGTTTTGCGATATTAAGATGGTAATATGTGGGAGGTGCTAGTAGATAATTGTGGTTTAGTAAGAATATTGGTGTTAAGGTTTGTGATTCCCGAAGCATGCACGTATGATCTGTCGTTATGCTAAGAAGTTGGAGCATGATTTATTCTTGATTGTCTACCTTATGAGTGGCGGTCGGGGAAGAGCGATGGTCTTTTCCTACCAATCTATCCCCCTAGGGGCATGCGTAATAGTACTTTGCTTCGAGGGCTAATAAACTTTCGCAATAAGTATGTGAGTTCTTTATGACTAATGTGAGTCCATGGATTATACGCACTCTCACCTTTCCGCAATTTGCTAGCCTCTTCGGTACCGTGCATTGCCCTTTCTCACATCGAGAGTTGGTGCAAACTTCACCGGTGCGTCCAAACCCCGTGATATGATACACTGTATCACACATAAGTGTGACACCCCCGACTTAATCGTGCACTAATCATACACGCAAATGCACACGATCAAGCCTAAGGACTCACGGGAAGATACCACAACACAACTCTAGACACAAAATAAAATAATACAAGCTTTATATTACAAGCCAGGGGCCTCGAGGGCTCGAATACAAAAGCTCGCATACAAGCGTCAGCGGAAGAAACAACAGTATCTAAGTACAGACACAAAGTTAAATAAAACTGCCTTAAGAAGGCGAAATCAAACAACGACTCTGATCGAAAAGGCGCAGGCCTCCTGCCTGGGAGCCTCCTAAACTACTCCTGGTCTTCGGTCTCCATGTAGTAGTAAGCACCGTGGGGGTAGTAGTAGTCGTTGACGGAATCAGCTGGATTTGGGCTCCGTCATCTGATCGCGGCAATCAGGTATGGAGGAAAAAGGGGTAACAAAGTAACCGTGAGTACTCATCCAAAGTACTCGCAAGACTTACATCAGATCTATACTAATTATGCATCGATATCAAAGGGGAGGCTATAACCGTGGACTAGGCTGCAGAAATACCAAAATAGAGAGAGGGCCTAGCCTATCGAAGACTAGCATCTTCAGCGTCTTGCAGCATTAGAAGAGTGCAGATTAGTAGTATATAATAAAGCAACAAGCATGTAGTAGCAAAGCCTAGAGATCCTTCCTCGACTCCCTGCGAGAAAGCAATCCCGGAGCTTACAATTAATTAACATGTATCCAGTCCAAGTTGTAGTAGATCGGGATACAACACTGAGCGTCTTGTTACCGTGGACACGGCTATTCGAATAGATAATCTTCCCTGCAGGGGTGCACTACTGTTACCCAACACGCTCGATTAACTCTGGCCGGACACACTTTTCTGGGTCATGCCCGGCCTCGGCTGATCGACACACCGCAGCCCTACCTAGAGCTCAGCAGAGAGGTCCCCACCGGTCTACATCCTAAGTGCTCAGGGGTCTTGGGCCCATCGCCCTTTGCACTTCGGGTCGTTGCGCACATGGTTAGATCCAGGCACCACCTCTCTCCTGGATGGCGCCGATCCTGCCGTGCTGCAATGCTGAACTGGACGTCTGACGGAGCTTTCGGCTGATACATACGGCGCCGAGGGCCCCATTAAACCATTATCCCGCGTGGTGGTAGTGCGTATAGGCCAGTGGCCAACTCAGATCAATACCCAAATCCATTAGTGCATTGTTGATTTTAGTGACGGCTGTCAGGACAAGTCCGGAGCTACCACCACAACTTGGGTGGTACCGCTAAACAGCCAGCCGCCACAGTAACTCTCGCGGGTGCTCTCCTGGCCCGCCCGACTTTCATGCGTTTCTCTCGCGGGTACCCCTCGGGGTCGACCCGTCTTTAACAAGGGACTGAATTAAAAGTAGAGTAACCGTGTGTCCATACGTCAAGGGGGGATCCGAGGAATCACCCTCATTGGATTCCCACTCGATGTACCCTTCAAGGTGAACCCTGAGGAATCACCCTCGATGGTATTCACACTTTCGGGGTTGCACGACAAAAGCTTCGTCGGAGGTGGTGAAAGAGGAATTACCCTCGTTACCCACAACCAACTAGCTTGTACCACAGAGGCAACATCAGGAGTGAGATAAGAGGTATCACCCTCGGCATTCGATAATAGCTCTGCAGAGTCGAGCAACTTAGGGGGGTGTGAGGTGAGGTGCTGGTCTCAGCCCGTTGATCACATCGATCAGGGCACCGATAACTAAGCGGGGCAACTAGGACAAGGAAGAGGGGCCACCGATGGATTTCCATCCAACCTATACTAAGCATTTGGGATAGCAGGTAAGGTATCAATAGCAGTTTACAAAAATAGGCTATGCATGAAAGTCGGGCAGGAGAAAGAATAGGTGATACAGGCATGCTCAAGGGGGTTTGCTTGCCTGGTTGCTCTGCAGGGAGAAAGAATAGGTGATACAGGCATGCTCAAGGGGGTTTGCTTGCCTGGTTGCTCTGCAGGGAGAAAGAATAGGTGATACAGGCATGCTCAAGGGGGTTTGCTTGCCTGGTTGCTCTGCAGGCAAAAAGGAATCTTCAACGGTGTAGTCGATCCCCGGTTCGTCGGTGGTCTCGGAGTCTACCGGAGAAGAAGAGGGAGAAGAAACAGATAAATACAAGCATACAAATGCAATCACCATATGTGACATGCCTAAATGACATGCAGGGGTGATATACTGCATCTCTGAATATTTTAAATGTTTTAGGAATTAATTTGGAATTATTTATAGGAGGTCATGCACTATTCATCTACCGGAAACGGGCAAAAAGTTCGATGTTCACCTAGATAGGAGTGATGGTCAAGCATTTTGAACACATATTCGGATTCTTCATATTTTTCTGATCATTTTTCATATATAAATTATTTTCATCCGAGTTACGATTTATTTTATATGATTTTTCAAAATTTTAAACATTTTCTGAATTTCTGAAACTATTTAATTCGAATTATCCAAAACAGTGATTGGTGACGTCAGCATGATGTCAGAACGACATCAGCAGTCAACTGAGGCAGTGGACTGGTCAATCTGACCAGTGGGTCCCACTTGTCATACACAGTACTAATTAACAGGGGGTTTATCTTAACTAACTAACCTAATTAACCCGTGTGACCCATCTGTCAGTGTCACATTAGATAATTAATTAATTTAATTAGGTTTACCAGATTAAATTAATTACAAAACGTTAATTAACCGTGTGGGGCCCACCTGTCAGCCACAGTGGTTGCCCAGTCAGCAGGGTTGACTGGTCAACCCAGTCAACTGGGCCCCACGGGCCCACAGTCAGTGACCCAGAGGGGTCCTATGTGGTGGCCACGTCGGCCGGCCGGCGTTTAAACGCCGGCGAGCGCATTTCCGCGGCGGCGCGCGTCGGGAGGTCGTTGGGTTTCGCGTACAGGGGGTCTTCGGGCACGCGCGAGGGCGCGTTCGAACGAGGGCGTCGAGCCGCGTCGAATGCCGGTGGTGCCGTGGGCTGGGGTGGCCTGGAACGACGGCGGTGAGCTGCGCGGCATTCGCCGGAGTTCGGGTGACGGCGGGATCGGCGATGTGGCGTGCAAACGGGCGAAGCGAAGAGCTAGCAAGGGCCTACGCGATGCGGCGAGCACGATGGTGGCACGCACGGGACCCAATGGTCATCGTGGCTACGCCGGTGACGAGCGCGGGCGGCGGAGCATTTGGCCGCGGTGGAATCGAGCGGTAGAGCTCGCGAACGAGCACACGGAGTGGGGGGAAGAAAGGGGTGCTCACAGGGGTCCTGTAGGTGAGCTTAGTTTGCGCGGGGGAGGCTTGATGTCGCCGGATTCGTTGTCGGTGCTCGTCAGGACCGAGGAAGAAGACGGCATCGAGGAGCTCGAAGCAGCGGTCCCCGGCTCCAATGGTTGGCGCCAGGCGACGTAGCGGACGTCGGCGGTGAGCTATGACATGACGGCGCTGCGCGGGATCGACGGCGACGGCGGAGGAAGCTCTCGGGCGCGCGAGAGAGAAGACGTGCGAGCGAGAGGGAGAGGGGGAAGTGGGCTAGGGTTTCGCCAGGGGGTCGCGGGAGATGCTCTTATCCACCTCGCGGCGGCTAGGGCGACGGGGATGGCCGACGCGTGCGCATCCGCGGCCGCGCGCGCGCGCTCGGCGACACCCAGGTGAGAGACAGAGAGCGGGAGGAGGGAGGAGGAAGGAGGTGGGCTGGGCTCGGGCACTGTGGACTAGAGCCCAGTGCCACAGTAGCAGTTAGGCCTTTTCTCATTTTTTTTGTTTTTTGTTTTCTTTTATTCTTTTCTGTTTGCATTTGGTTTAGCCACAAATTGACTTTTGTAAAATATGTGTCTTAGCCACATAAATACAGTGTAATATCTAGCACTGCCATAAAAGGTTTGGAGTCCAGATCTTTTCATTTGAATTTTATTTAAATGAAATGGAATTAAATGGTGCTGTTTTGGTACTGTTTCATGTTGTTAGAGTCATCTAGGGAATTTAGGTGGTGTTGTTTTCCTGAACATAATTAGTTGTGGATTATTTGCTAATTAATGAACATTTTAGTTTTCAAATTGGAACAACTTTCATTTTGACTTGCATTTTGAATTTTTGTTTAAAGTGGAATTTGAAATGAGATATGAACAATTAATGATTTAACACTGCAAATGAAGATGACTTGGCATGATTAGAAGATGATCACTGTAGCATATTACAAGGGGGTGTTACAATAAGCCTCTTTATATCTTCCTCAAAATAGCCACCATACCTACCTATAATGGCATTTCCATATCCATTCCGAGATATATTGCCATGCAACTACACCGTTCCGTTTTTATGACACACATCGTCATTGTCATATTGCTTTGCATGATCATATAGCTGACATAGTATTTGTGGCTCAGCCACCGTTCATCAGTTTTTATACATGTTACGCTAGTATCATTACACATCCTGGTACACTGCCAGAGGCATCCATATAGAGTCATATTTTTTGTTCTAGTTTCGAGTTGTATTTTTTTTAGTTGTAAGTAAATAGAAGTATGATGATCATCATTATAAGAGCATTGTCCCAGTGAGGAAATAAAAAAAAGAGGCCAAAAAGAGCCCACGAAAAAAAATGAGAGAAAAAGAGAGAAGGGGCAATGTTACTATCCTTTTCCATACTTGTGCTTCAAAGTAGCACCATGTTTTTCCTATAGAGAGCCTCCTATTTTGTCACTTTCATATACTAGTGGGAATTTTTCATTATAGAACTTGGCTTTTATATTCCGATGATGGGCTTCCTCAAATGCCCAAGCTCTTCATCAGCAAGCAAGTTGGATGCACGCCCACTTAGTTTTCATGTTGAGCTTTCATACACTTATAGCTCTTAGTGCATCCGTTGCATGGCAATCCCTACTTCTCGCATTGACATCAATTGATGGGCATCTCCATAGCCCGTTGATTAGCCTCGTCGATATGAGACTATCTTCTTATTTTTTTGACTTCCACTTATTAATCTCTACCACCATACTCTATTCCACTCATAGTGCTATATCCATGGCTTGCGCTCATGTATTGCGTGGGGGTTGAAAAAGCTAAAGCGCGTTAAAAAGTATGAACCAATTGCTCGGCTTGTCATCGGGGTAGTACATGATAAATATTTTGTGTTAAGAAGATGGAGCATGACAGGATTATATGATTTTGTAGGGATAACTTTCTTTAGCATTTTTATTTTGAAATACACGATTGTTTATTAGTATGCCTGAGTATTGATGTCTTTATATCACACTATGGACTATTGCTTTGAATCACTCGGATCTTATTATTCATACCATAAGAGAGATTACATGATGAAACATGTTAGGTAGCATTCCAAATCAAAAATTCTATTTTTATCATTTACCTACTCGAGGACGAGCAGGAATTAAGCTTGCGGATGCTTGATACGTCTCCAACGTATCTATAATTTTTGATTGTTCCATGCTATTATAGTATCAATCTTGGATGTTTTATATGCAATTATATGCCATTATATATCATTTTTGGGACTAACCTATTAACCCAGTGCCAGTGCCAGTTGTTGTTTTTTGCTTGTTTTTGTCTTTTCAGAAAATCATTATCAAAAAGAGTTCAAACGAGAAAAAACTTTGGATTAATTTTGTCTGGACCATAAGAGAGCCATGAAGCTTCAGGAGAAGACAAGAGGAGCCACGAGGAGGCAGCAAGCCTGGAGGGCGCGCCCCCCAGGCTTGTGGGCCCCTCTGAGGGTGTCCTGGACTAGGGGGTACTCGGGCCGCTGGCTGATCTCACGTGGGCCGGACTGGTGGGCCGCTCTCTACCCGTCGATGGAAGGCTGGATTGTGGGCGACCCCGTGTATCGGAAGGAAACCCCCGAAGACTTGGCGTCTCCTCCAAGGAACAATCAGCGTAACCGACATGTTTATCCCCTGATGGTAACCGACCATGTGTAACCCTAGGACTTCTTGGTGTCTATATAAACCAGAAGGCCTAGTCCGTAGAGAGAGACATCCATTACCTAGGGTTTAGCCCAATCGATCTTGAGGTAGATCAACTATGTAACCTTCATACAATCACATCAATACAATCAAGCAGGACGTAGGGTATTACCTCCTCGAGAGGGCCCGAACCTGGGTAAATCGCTGTCTCTACGTTCCCTGTTACCATCGACTCCTTGACCCATAGTTCGGATCCCCTACCCGAGATCTGCCGGTTTTGGTACCGACATTGGTGCTTTCATTGAGAGTTCCGTCGTGGGTCGCCAAGGATCAATGGCTCGCCGTCCCACGGCAGCTCTTCAGCGGTGGAATCGGCAGCGGGGACATCTTCGTCCCTGGACAGTTCTTCTCTTCAGCGACGGAATCCGCAGCAGGGACATCTTCGTCCCCGGACAGCTTTTCGCGTTTGGCAGCATTGTGTTGCATGCCGATCCGACCGGTCACCTCGATCAGGTCGGCAGCTTCGCCCCCGGGCAGGAAATCAGGTTCGGCGGCCTTGAGTACGTCGCCGACACTCGAGGCGATCTGGACTTTACTGGGTTCTCGGCCTTACCCGAGGAACCTACCAATCCCGAGGCCTTGACCTCGGACCCCTTCCCCGCCCCCGTCCTCGGGTTAGGCCTCAGTTCGGATCGGGCCTTGAGTTCGGATCCAATCCCGGCGCCGGAAAACCAAGTGTCACCCTTGGACGAACACACTCCCGTTATCGGCGCGCCGGAGCTCGACTCCGATGACTGCCCGAACATAGATCCGATGGACCCCTCGATTTTAAGCGAGATGCTAGACCATATCCAGAAGATAAATATCGCAGGTGGCCCGTCGTCGGACTTGGAGCAGGTCGGACCAGAGGCCAGCCACGGGGAATTTTGCGTCCCACCCACCACCCACTTGGTAGCCACGGTCGAGGATTAAACCGACATGCTGGACTACGCCTCCGAGGAGGCCGACGACATGGACGAGGATATCGACGTTCCGCCCTACACAGATCCCTTCCTCGCCACCTCCAATACCGAAAAGTGAACCGCCACCTCCACCTACGATGTTTACATGGTTGACACCCCCATGAAGGACAGTGACACAACCAAGAAGGACGGTGACGATACCACCGAAGAACCGCCCAGACGCCGAAGACGGCGAGCTAGAGGGCGGGGAAAAGGCAAGGAAAATCACACAGACACGAACGGCACCGAAGATAACGAGACTCCGGACAACGTGGGGGAGCTCGGCGATAACATGCCCGAGCAGCAACCCGGCGCCCCTGAAGGGCACGAGGACCAGGGTGACCCCGAGGACCTCGACGATTCCGAGGACAACAATTACCTCCCCCCATCTGAAGAGGAGGATAGCCTCGGACCCGAAGACTTTATCGTCCCTGAGGATCCCCTGGAACAAGAGCAGTTCAAGCAGCAACTCATCGCCACTGCCAGAAGCTTGAAGAAAAAACAACAACAGCTCAAAGCCGAGCAGGATACGCTCAACGACAGATGGACAATGGTCGTAGTTGCCGAAGAAGGCCTTGACGATCAACGTCAGGGTCAATACAAGAGTTACCCACGGCGGCGCCTACTCCCAGAATTTGAGGATGAGGCCTTCGAGCCCATGCCTCCCAGACGAACTTACGCAGACCAGCCCGACCGCCCCCTCGAGGACGAGATAGGCCGGCTGCGGAAACCGAACTCCCACCCGCACCCCCTCGAGGTCGGGACAGGGCGGCCCGAGAGGCCGAATACCCACCCGCACCCCCTCGAGGACGGAATAGAGCAGCCGGAGAAGCCGAACTCCCACCCATGCCCCCTCGAGGACAGGATAAGGCGTCCAATGAAGCCGAATACCAACTTGCGCCTCCTCGCCGAGCAGGCAAAGACCCGGTTCAACCGGATGACCAATACGATCTGCGCCACGACCTGAACGCACGAGGGCTCCAGTCGAGGTCCATCTATGGATCCACAGGATACGCACCCGCTGGACGGGACGGATACCAGGCCTGACGCGACAGAAACGACAGAGCTCGAGAGCAGCACCGTGCCCGGATGACAACCAATCTACGACGCGATGTGGCCCGGGCCAGGGGCGCCGCACACCCAATGTGTTTCACTGACGAGGTGATGCAGCATCAGTTCCCCGAAGGGTTTAAACCCGTCAATATAGAATCCTACGATGGGACAACTGACCCAGCTGTTTGGATTGAGGATTTTCTTCTCCACATTCATATGGCTCGAGGAGACGATCTCCATGCTATCAAGTACTTACCACTGAAACTCAAGGGACCAGCTAGGCATTGGCTGAATAGCCTACCCGAAAACTCCATCGGGAGCTGAGAGGAGCTCGAGGATGCATTCCGAGCTAACTTTCAAGGCACCTATGTTCGGCCACCGGATGCCGATGACCTGAGTCATGTCATTCAGTAGCCCGGAGAGTCAGCCCGGCAATTCTGGAACCGATTTTTGACCAAGAAAAACCAAATCGTCGATTGTCCGAATGCCGAAGCGATCGTGGCATTCAAACATAGTATTCAGGATGAGTGGATCGCCCGCCAGCTCGGTCAGGACAAGCCGAGAACAATGTCGGCCCTTACCTCCCTCATGACCCGCTTTTGCACGGGTGAAGATAGCTGGTTGGCTCGTCGAAGCAACCACCCCGAAGACCCTGGAACTTCAGAGGCCCGGGACGGGAACGGGATGCCCCGGTGCAATAGGAATAATAAGCGCCGGCACTCCAACAACGGCGGTGAAGCCGATGACACAACGGTAAACGCCGGATTCAGTGGCTCGAAATCGGGACAGCAGAAGAAACCCTCTAAAGGGAACCGGGATGGCCCGTCTGCGCTGGATAAAATATTGGATAGGCCCTGCCAGATTCATGGCACCCCTGACAAGCCAGCTACCCACACCAACCGTAACTGTTGGGTAATTAAGCAGGCCGGCAAAGTCACAGCCGAAGAACAGGGCAAGGGCCCCCGCAGCGAGGACGATGACGAACCTCGAGGGCCGAACAATGGAGGCCAAAAATAGTTCCCTCCAGAGGTCAAAACCGTGAACATGATCTATGTCATGCACATACCAAAGAAGGAGTGAAACGCGCGCTTCGGGATGTCTACGCCTTAGAGCCGGTAGCCCCGAAATTCAACCCATGGTCGGCTTGCCCGATAACTTTCGACCGTCGAGACCATCCGACCAGTATACGTCATGGAGGAACGGCGGCTCTAGTGCTCGACCCCATCGTGGACGGCTTTCACCTCACCAGAGTCCTTATGGACGAAGGTAGCAGTCTCAATCTGATTTACGCAGATACAGTGAAGAAAATGGGGATTGACCCATCAAGAATCAAACCCAGCAACACCACCTTTAAAGGTGTAATCCCAGGCATCGAGGCACGCTGCTCGGGATCCGTGACCCTTGAAGTTGTCTTCGGCTCGCCCGATAACTTCCGCAGCGAGGACTTGATCTTCGATATCGACCCCTTCCGCAGCGGTTACCACGAACTCCTCGGCCGGACTGCGTTCGCCCGCTTCAATGCCGTCCCGCACTATGCATACCTGAAGCTCAAGATGCCAGGACCAAAGGGCGTTATTACCATCAACGGTAACACCGAGCGCTCGCTCCGAACAGAGGAACACACGGCGGCTCTAGCCGCCGAAGTAGCGTCGCAAGCCCAGTCTACCGCCAAGCCACTGGACGCACGCAAGCGCTCCCGAGTTGCAGCCTCGGTCCCGGAGCACTCCCACGCTCACCCCAAATAGGGGCACGCGCCCCACAGCACGCCCAACCTAGTCGCGAAGTACGTACCTCGAGTGCACAATTTCGCGCTCAAAATTCCATGGGCAGCTGTGGGGACTACTAACACAACTACCATGAGCTCGGCTCGACCGAACAATGGCTTACATGTGTCTTCAAATCAACATAGACAACGGGCACCATCTAGGGCCCGATCAGCGTTAAACTGATATACCACGGCGACTTCTCAAAACCCTTTCCCAAGGGCTCGTCCGCCGAATATTACTACTTTCGCCGAACACACGGTCAACAGCTTCGCTCACACGGACGCTTCTTAAAAAAGAGCAAAGGCGCAGACGTGCAGCAGGGCATAGTAGGGACGTCAAACCACTCATGAAGGCCATGTGTAAACCTTTCCTCTAATGTATTCATTTCTTCAAAAAGTATCTATCAAAGTTACTTCGGCAATCCGGATTGTACGGTTGGACGTCACAGGAAATTAAGACCAAGTTTTCTCTGGTAATTGCGCATTCATTCCCGATGCATATTCCTTTCCATCTTTCAGGCCGAAGTAAACTATTATGATACATCCTTTTTTTTACCGGCTTATAGACCGGGGGCTCGAACATAGATCTTGCCTTAAAACTTTATCCCGGCACTTATTTTTATGTGCTCGGCGTCGCGGATATTGCATTATATGAATCAGTTCCGAATTGCGTCTTTCGTCCATAGTTGGGTTGCCCGGCTCCTGTGTTTACCCTCTTACGTTCCGCACTGTTCGGCTATGAGGGTAAAGGAAGAACCACTGCGATTGTACTTCTAGCTAGCCTGGTTAAGTACCTCAGTGGAGAAAGCTGAAAACTGACTGTCGCAATATGCGAGAACTGGTCGGCGATCCGATGACTCGTGTCAAACTAAAAATCGTTGGCGATTCATCCGTGTTACACGAAGGGTCTTCTGTTACAGAAACCATGTGATGATGGCATCAACCACAGCTCGTCTGAATATCACAAACACTGGGGGCTAGTCACCAGCCCCCGCAATTAAGCTCCTATGGCTAAGTGAAAGCACTAAAACCGCATAGTCTGATTGCCTGGTTTTCCATACATACAACCGCCTCCGGGCACCGAGACGTCGGCTAAGGGTTCAAGTGTTATGAGAAAACACCCCATGCAGTATCTGCAAGGGGGCTGAAGCGGACGACTGGTAACTTTCAGTTTACAAACGGCCGCACAGGAGTCAAAATTAACAGGCATTATACCCACCGCCAACCATTTGCATTATAATAAAACAAAAGTTTCAACTCCTTGGCTACAAGGAAAACCACTCTACTCAAACATTACATCTTTTGAGCATTGGGCCTCTATTGCCCGAGCACCGTCCATCACGACGGGAAAATATTGCTCGGGGCGCCTATGCTCCTTCCCTGGCGGCGGAGGTCCAGTGGCCATCTCGGCTGGATTTATCTTCGGCCAATGTACCATTGCTTTGCCGAAGGCCATCCGAGCCCCCTCAATGCATGCGGAGCGCTTCCAGGCGTCAATCCGAGAAGGGGCGACGCACAGCCTCTGCACCAGACCGAAGTAGCTGCTCGGCATTGGCCCCGTTGGCCACAGCTTGACGCACAGGTCCTTCATTGCCGGCTCCGCCATCCGATGCAGCTCCATCAGCTGCTTCATTTGGTTGTTGAGGAGGGGAGGGTGTTCGGGCGCTTGAAATTGCACCCAGAACAGCCTCTGCTCGGCCCTACCCTCCTGAGCAGCAAAGAACCGGCCTGCGTCCGCCGCACTCTTCGGGAGGTCCACAAAGGTGCCTGGGGAACGACATACTCGCGTGAGCAACGCGAACCTGTTACCTCCAAAGATACTTTGCAGCAAGTACGGCTTACCGTCCGCAATGAGCCTGACTTGGCGGAGATCCTCCTGGTAGCCGCGCACGTCTGTCCGCGCTTCCGCAGCCACCGCCGCCAACGAGTTCAGCTCGGTGGCCTGCTCCTTATTCTTCTGCTCAAGGGCCTCACATCTTGTGACGGCATCCCCGAGCTCTTGCTGCACTTCCAGCAACCTGGCCTCGTGCTTCTCACTAGCGGTTCTCACCGCAGCTAGCTCGGCAGCCACCCGTTCGGCTGCCGACTTTTGTGCCGCCGCATCCACCTGAGCTGCCCTTAGTGCGGCCTTGAGGCTTTCGACCCCCGCGGCGGCAGCTGCAGTACAATCGGTTACCTCCGTTAGGATACTTCGAACCCTGCTTGCAAAACAACGGCTGTATTCAATATTACAGCTCGGGCTTACCTTGCGCCTCGTCGAACCTCTTGTTTACCAGGCTCAGGTCATCTTCGGAGCTCTTTAGCTTCCGATTCGGCTCGGCCAACTCTTCGGCGTTGGCGGCTGCGGCCGAAGATGATGCCTGTGCAATATTATACAAACGTTAGTATCCGGGATATTGGTTTTCGATCCTCTGACAGGCTTTGCCCAAGCCAGTCAGTGTCTCGGGGGCTACTGTGTATGAGGCTATACAATTACACAAATGAATTTATCTAAGGAAAGAGCATTACTTTGCTCACCTTGAAGCCGGTAAGAAGGCCATTAAAGGCCTCCTTCAGTCCGATATCCATGGACCGAATACTTTGCAACACCGTGCCCATAAGTGCACGGTGCTCTTCGGCGATAGAGGAGCTGGTCAGAGCATCCTCCATCCCGTCCGGCCACCTGGTCGATGCCGGCTCTGGGGCAGGCGGGGGTGGCGGCGGCACTTCGGTTCCTTCCTTCTCGAAATCCGGAGCACCGGACTCTGGACGCCTTGACGTCCCCGGAGTCGTCCTCGGAGAGAGCTCGGCTTGTCCAGGCTCCTCCTCTTCATGCACCAGAGGGGCCCTCCCCTCCTGGTCTTCGGCGGCCGAGGTGTTTACCTCGGCCATGATAATGTCGCCCCCTCCCCCCGCGTGCGGTGCGGGAGGGGTCCTCCTCGATAGGACCTCCCCGACCTCCTCGACGATCGGGGGAGGCGAGGCGCGGGGTTCAGTCCCGATCTCCGCTAGCGCTGCCGGTGGATAATCACCCTCCGAGACTCGGTCGGTGGGGAGATCGCGCAGCGGGCTACAAAATTATAAACGGAAACGTGATCAATATTAAACCCAGTTCGGCTAAAGATGATCAAGCGGTTACTATAACGCGTACCTCTGAGCCTGTGGCTTGGCCCTGGGGATCCTCAGAGGAACCTCTTTGGAGGCCTCAGAGTCCTCGGCAGAAGCCGAGCTATCGCCGGACAAGGCTACCTTGGCCTTGCATGGTCTTTTAGGAGCGGGTTGTAGCGGCTCCACCTCGGCGTCCTCGGACGCCGCTCTTTTCCCTGTTCGGGAGGAGTCGTCTTCCTCCCCGTCCTCTCCCTGCTCCTTCTCCTCCTCTTGCGTGGAAGGAGCACTGGTGTCCCCGGATCTAGCACCCGGGGGTCCTCGGGAGCGGAGGCCCTCTCTGGCTTCCCTCTGCTGGTCCTTCTTCTTCTCCTTCCTCTCCGGCGCCTCATACGGCTCCACGGCCAGCATGGCCGTCAGTAGGGGCGTCCAGGGCCCCTCTGGCAGTGGCGCCGGACTGTCGATCCGCTGGGCCTTCTTCAGCCAATTCTGCGGATGAAAAGTAATGAAGCTGAGTACCTTGTTAAAAGGGAACAGTTCGAACATAAAGTACAAAATTGCTCATACCTCCCGTGGAGGATTTGCGGCGTCGAGTCCGATGTCCTCCTCCTCGGCCGGCCAGTCCTTCTGCGGCTTGAATAGCGCCCTCCACAGTTGGGCGTGGGAGGTGCGGAAGAAGCTACGCACGGTGGCCGGGTCTCCGGGCTTATAGGCCCACATGGGGGAAGCCCTGTCCTGTGAAGGGAGGATTCGGTGGCCGAGCATGATCTGGATCACGTTGACCAGCGCGACGCCCTTTTCTATCATGTTGGCAATCCGGCTCTGCAGCAGCACCACCTCCTTGTTCGCCCTCCAGTCGAGGTCTTTCTTGGTCCACGAGACCAGCCTCGTAGGGGGTCCGGCTCGGAAGGCCGGAATCGCCCCCCAATCCGCACTCCTAGGCTTGGTGATGTAGAACCATTCCTTCTGCTAGACCTTGACGGTCTCGATGAAGATGCCTTCTGGCCACTCCACTCGGGGGAGTTTACTGACCATCGCGCCTCCACAGTCCGCTTGCTGGCCGTCAACGATCTTCGACTTGACGTTGAAGATCTTCAACCACAGACCGAAGTGTGGCCGGACTCGGAGAAAGGCCTCGCAGACGATGATGAAGGCCGAGATGTGGAGGAAGGAGTTCGGCGCGAGGTCGTGGAAATCGAGTCTGTAGAAGAACATGAGGCCCCTGACGAAGGGGTGAAGGGGGAAACCCAAACCTCGGATGAAGTGGGGCACGAACACCACTCTCTCGCCCTGCCGCGGCATGGGGATGACCTGGCCCACCTCTGGAGCGCGGTGGGCGACGTCGGCCGGGAAGTAGCCCGCGCTCTTCAACTCCAAGATGGCGTTGTTGGTGACGCTAGAGGCCTCCCACTTGCCCTTGGACCCGGAACCCACCATTGCTGAATCGAGCGGGTGGATGGGAAGGGTCTTGGGAGGGAGAGCGGATCTGGGCGTTGGAGCTCAAGAGATGGGGAAGGCAATAGCGAAGGGGGGGAAATGATAGCGTACGAAAGGAACGAAGGCTGTGCCCCTTTTATGGGCTGTAAAAACCCATGGTCCCTTTACTGCGCCGCAGTCCTCGCCATTTCCCCATATAATAGTGCCATTATGCGCGCATGAGGTGAGACGGATTATTGATCATATCCCTTGAAAGCAGGACACGATCTCCATATCGATGGGACGTGCCAATGAAAACCGCCTCGAACCGCGAATCGAGTTTGTCATAAACCAACTCGCGGTCGTGGCGAGGTGTGACCCTTCGGTAAAAGATGTCAGATGAGAACACTGTTCACACCGAAGCGGCTAGCCTTCGGGGCTAAGTTGTTGATATACTTCGTCACCGAGGTACAGCTCGGCGCGTGTGCGACCGGACAATGCTTGAGAATGCAACTCGGAGTTATACAGGCCTATTACCGGTGTCACGGAGGAAAGGGAACTGGTCTACCAAGCCAATGATGTTTGGCACTTACCTCGGCTTTGAAGACTAGTTCGGGGGCTACTGAGGGTGTCCTGGACTAGGGGGTACTCGGGCCGCCGGCCTATCTCACGTGGGCCGGACTGGTGGGCCGCTCTCTACCCGTCGATGGAAGGCTGGATTGTGGGCGACCCCGTGTATCGGAAGGAAACCCCCGAAGACTTGGCGTCTCCTCCAAGGAACAATCAGCGTAACCGACATGTTTATCCCCTGATGGTAACCGACCATGTGTAACCCTAGGACCTCCTGGTGTCTATATAAACCAGAAGGCCTAGTCCGTAGAGAGAGACATCCATTACCTAGGGTTTAGCCCAATCGATCTCGAGGTAGATCAACTCTGTAACCTTCATACAATCACATCAATACAATCAACCAGGACGTAGGGTATTACCTCCTCGAGAGGGCCCGAACCTGGGTAAATCGCTGTCTCTATGTTCCCTGTTACCATCGACTCCTTGACCCATAGTTCGGATCCCCTACCCGAGATCTGCCGGTTTTGGTACCGACACCCTCGTATCCCCTCCTGACCTAATTCCAGCGCTATAAATTCTCAAATATTCCCAATATACCAGAGAGACAGAAGAGAAAACCTTTCCGCCACCGCAAGCCTCTGTTCTTCCGCGATCCCATCTGAAGGCCTTTTCCGGTACTCTGCCAGAGGGGGAATCGATCACGGAGGGCTTCTTCATCAACCTTGCTGCCCTTCTGATGATGTGTGAGTAGTTTACCACAGACCTACAGGTCCATAGCTAGTAGCTAGATGGCTTCTTCTCTCTCTTTGATCTTCAATACCATGGTCTCCTCGATGTTCTTGGAGTTCTATCCGATGTAATCTTCTTTTACGGTGTGTTTGTTGAGATCCGATGAATTATGAGTTTATGATCAGATTATTCATGAGAAATATTTGAGTCTTCTTTGAACTCTTTTATGCATGATTATTATAGCTTTGTATTTCTCTCCGATCTATCGATTTGGTTTGGCCAACTAGATTGTTTATCTTGCAATGGGAGAGGTGCTTTGTGATGGGTTCAATCTTACGGTGCTCAATCCCAGTGACAGAAAGGGACATGACATGTATTTGTATTGTTGCCATTAAGGATAAAAAGATGGGGTTTAATCATATTGCTTGAGTTTACTTTGTCTATATCATGTCATCTTGCTTAAGGTGTTACTCTGTTTCATACTTAATACCCTAGATGCATGCTGGATAGCGGTCGATGGGTGGAGTAAGTGTACATGTTGCTCATGGAGTTGTGATCCATCTTGGGGTTGGCATAGACATCAACATCATTCTCTTCAGACTCTGAAGCACCAATCAAAGCATCCCAGTCAGCTATAGAAGACTGACACCTGATACCTTCAGTCATCCACACAATTTTTCTATCTGGATAGAAGTGTGCGGTGGAGTAAAATTGCATTATCAGCTCATCATGCCAAGCAGTCAACTTCTGACCAATGAACTTATCAACATCAATAGCTTTGAAGTTATCATGTACATTGGGAAAATTGTCAGGATATGCATCAATGTACTTCCAATCAACCCATCTCATGTCACTGACTGCCGGGCTCTTGTAAAGAAGAACAGTCTCATAGAAGTCCTGTTGCTCCTTGGTGTGGAAACGGTAGTCCACGACAGTTCTCCTCCTTGCAGCATATGGATCATTTGATCTCCACTTCCTCAGTCCTTTGTCCTTTCTCTTTTTCATGTCTTCTGCTACGGGGTGTGTCTCATCATGTGCTGGCAGAAACGGTCTCAGCTTCTTGAGCACTACGGCTTCATCATCATCTTCATTTCTCTCGGGCACTGGGGCCTTGTTCTTCTGAGAAGCAGCAATAGTGGTTGTGGTCTTGCTCTTTGACTTGCCAGCAGCAACAGTCTTGGCCTTGGAAGTTGTGGGTGCCTTCTTAGGCATAGAATCGGCCATCAACTTTCTCAGCTTGGGAGGAGGTGGATTTGCAACTAGTTCTTCCTCCTTAGCCTCTTCCTCTTGATCCTCCGGATCCTCATACATGGAAGTTTGTCTGCCTACCACATGAATGGTTCTCTTCCTTTCCCTCTTCTTGCCTACTTTCTTTGGCATAGACTTGAATTGCCCTTGGCCTGAGCTGCCTGGATTTTCAAGTGTAAGAGTTTGACTTCTCTTGGCAGCAATGGACTCAGAAACTTTCCTTGCAACTACCTTCTCTTTCTGAGTAGGTGCATATTCCTTCTGGACCACATTCCTCTTCTTGGAGGTAACTTCATCTGGCTGAAAATCTGAATCCTCTTCATCTGAATTCTTCTTCTTCCTTGCTCTAGAAGCAGCTGGAGGCAATCCATGGGAACTAGGAGTGCCTGGATATGAATCTGACCTTTCTTCAGGACTAGTGCCTGCACTGATATTAACATTCTCCTCTGACCTATTCTGACTATCCTCTGACATACTGCCCAACTGATCCTGTGAAATAGAATGGATAGAGTGGAGTGGATGAGGATCACAAAATGCAGCTTGTTTTCAAAAAAATTGAGTTCAAAGTTTAGTTTCAGGTTTTCACAGTATGAATTTCGGAATTACTGAGTGGAAAATTTCGGAAATACCGAGGCAACGAGGTGCTCATGGTGTTTTAGAAACACTGTATTGGTTACACCAAGCGAGTATACTTCGGTTTCACCGATTTGTACTCTATGCAATGGTCTAAGCCACTCGGTGGCACCAATCCATACCAATTTGTAGGTCCGAGATTTATATGGCGGAAACCTAACCTTAAAATTTTTGCTCAATCCTAAATCTAGGAATTCGTTTGGTGGATAGGAACATGCATACGGTGAAAAGAATTAGATGCAAAACTTTTGTGCAATGAATCAGATTTGGGGACGCACAAAAGGGTCGAACCGTACCCTAACTTGGTGGTGGTCCTCAACGGCGGCGACGACGGAGAAGAATGTCGACGACGGCGACGGAATCTGGTGGTGAGAGCTCGCTGGAGACAAAGGCGACGATCTGGCAACCAGGGCGACGGCAGAGATGGGGTGCGGAAATGGGGGTGATTGAAGAAATTTTCAATGAACCGTCCGCGGAGTATATATACCCGTACTCTGTCGGTCAGTCTGAGCTAAATGACTCAGTGGCTCCGAAACGTGTATCTGCTTGTGACAGTGCATTTCGGTGACACCGACCGGTTTCATTCAGTTTGTCCGAGATTGATAAACAGATCAGTCTAAATGAAATCGTTGAGACCGAATAGGAGTGAGTTGGTCTGACCGAGTTACACTTAGAAGGTTTTAAAGCTCAGCCCTAATCAGATCGGTGGCTCCGAGTGCTCCTCATCCGGAGGGTCCGAAAATCAGCTTGTTCAAATTTTGGGATCAGCAAGAATAAATTTGAGACAAGTTGAGATAGATAGCTAAAGAAGGTTCTTAGGCATTCTTGTCCATCCAATTGGCCAAAAGATCAAATCAACCAAACAACAATTGGATGTCCTCGAATGGGAAAATATGCATTGCAACATGCTCACACAATAATATAGCAAATAGAATATGTCAAACATGCACAACCAATTCTAGCATCTATCAAGCAATGGTCGATGACAAAGTCATCTATATATGAGTATATTGACTTAGGAGCCAAATGAGAACATTTGATCATAGGTCATACTCATCGTTTAAGCACAAGTGGGGTTGCCACTTTTACATAAAGCATTAATGTGTTCACATCTTTAGAGTTGCTTTAGCTCAAGTCTTAGAGCAAAGCTCCCCCTAGATGTGAGATCCCCCCTAAGAGGGATGAACTAACCTTGGGTTTTGTCGTTGAAGACTTCATGTAGATGTTGTAGATGTGGATGCTCAATGTTGATGATGATCATCAAGAGTTGGGAGCAACCCTTGGGATTTGTAGCACTTTCAATACCTACATGGGTTAGTCTCACAAGGAACAACAAGGATATCCATAGACATAGAGTGAAATACACATATGATGATGTCCATGAATGCATTGATTACCTTGTCCCTTGACTTACCAACAAGAGGGTTTGTGACTCCATGAACTAGTGCATGATGTTGAAGTTGTTTGCACAAGTTCTTGCCATGAATGAATATGAGTGAAGTTTGTTGGTGGAGTCACCCTCAAGAACTATCTAGTTCTTCTTCTTTGGGATCCACATCAACTTGATGGGAATCCTCGGAGTTGTAGTTGTACTTGATGAAGTAAAACTTGAAGTAGTCTTGGGAACCCACTTGACCAAAGCTTGAGGTGGTTCTTCATATGAGTCTATCGCATCTTGTTGCTTGTCCTTGCCTTTTAGCTTGTGGTCATGTGGTGGAAGATCATCTTGAGCTTGAGTTCCCTTGAAGGATATAGGATCATACATCTCCTCATCGGGAACAAATTTCGTCTTGGGGTATTGATCTTCTTCCCACTCAACTCCATTGGCATTGAACTTCCGTTCAAAACCAATACCTTGGTTCTTCCGGTGTCATCCTTGCTTGCGTACAATTTCCTCAAATTGCTTACTCCCGGCAAGACTTTTCTAGACACCTTTCTCTATAATTCCTTTCAATAAATCATTTTCTTGCTCAAGTGCAACTTGGCTAAGAGAATCATTAGTGGAATTAATAGAACTACTAGAAGCAACAACATGAGATTTAGCATTTTCATTGTTATCACTAGAAATAGACCTTTCTTGCTCTTACTCTTAGATTGCGTAGATTTAACTTGTGGCATAAAGGTAGACAAGAGAAGTCGCTTGACAATATAAGAGGAACTCTGCTTTCAAAGATCGTCATTGATAGCTTTTAGAAACTCATGCTCTTGCTCTAAATTTAGCTTCTCGAAGCGTAGCTTCTCATGAGTTCTTAGGAGCTCTCTATGATCTTCTTGTTGAGTTTCATGAGCTAACTTAAGAGTGTTTAGTTCTTGAGTTAAACGCTCAATCTCCCTTGTTGCATTAACAAACAACTCATCTTGACTTTCATGATTACTAGCAAGTTCATTATAGCTAACATCACTAGTTTTATCATTGAGCAAGTTATCATCACATAGCAAGTCATCCTCATCACTATTAAAGTCAATGAACTTGGGATGTGTTACCTTAGGACCTTTGGCCATGAAGCAACTTCCAATTCCTTCATTTGATGAATCAAATAGATCACAGGTCTTGGAGGATACAAGAGCTAGTCCGGCAACACCTTCATCTTGACTATAGTCAGAGTAGGAGTAATAGCTTCTCTCGGATTGATTATCGGAGTCGGAACTAGAAATCCATTCACCAGCATGAGCTTGATGTCTTCTTCTTGACTAGCTCTTGGTTGACTTGTCTTTCCTCTCCGAATCCTTGCTTCTCCGAGAAGGTCTTCATTCATATCTATCTTCTCGACTCCTCTCTCTACGAGGTGACTCATCTCTTCTACTCTTTCTTCTTGGTGACTCATCTCGTTTCTTGGGAGGTGTCGTGCACTCATTTGAGAAGTGTCCGGGCCTTCCACAATTTTAGCAAACACGGTCATGACTTGAAGATCTATTCTCATTGTATCTTGAGTTGGAGCTTCTCTCTTTGCCTCTATTCTTGTAAAATTTGTTAAAGTTCTTGACCATGAGACTTAGCTCTTGATTGGATACAAACTTGTCACTTGATGTTGTGGGAGCATCACTTGCAGCTTTGTAAGCACCACTAGACTTGTTGTGGAGCTCCTCTTTGTCTTTGAGTGACATTTCATGAGCAACAATCCTTCCAATGACTTTCGTGGGCTTGAGATCTTTGTAATTGGGCATCATTTGGATCAATGTGCACACGGTGTCATATTTTCCATCCAAGGCTCTAAGGATCTTCTTGATGATGAATTTGTCGATCATCTCTTCACTTCCTAAGCCGGCAATCTCATTTGTGATGAGAGCAAGCCTAGAGTACATTTCCATGACTCCTTCACCATCCTTCATCTTGAACTTGTCAAGTTGACTTTGGAGCACATCCAACTTAGATTCCTTGATGGACTCGGTACCTTCATGCATATCAACCAAAGTATCCCAAATTTCCTTTGCATTCTCAAGGCGGCTAATCTTGTTGAACTCCTTGGGACACAAACCATTGAAGAGAATGTCACATGCTTGAGCATTGTATTGTAACATTTTCAACTCTTCCGCGATTGCTTCATGATCCAGTTCTTTTCCATCCTCAAAGTAGTCACCTTGCAAGCCAACACGAACAACAGCCCAAGCGGCAGGGTTATGACCAAGAATATGCATTTTCATTTTATGCTTCCAACTAGCAAAGTTTGTACCATCAAAATAAGGACCTCTATGGCGATAATTTCCCTCACTAGACGCCATACTCTCCTAGGTTGTGAAACATATGCAATGGAAACCAAAGCTCTGATACCACTTGTAGGATCAAAAGTAGGTCTAGATGGGGTGATTAGACTACTTGACCAGATAAAAAACCTAGCCTTTTCCCAATTTTAGTTATAGGCAAGTTTTAGCAACTATCACAAGTCAAGTAACACCCTACACATGCAAGTCTAAGAGTTGAGCAGCAGAAAGTAAAGACTTTGCATATGAACATAAAGGAGGGGATCAGAGATATCAAACGCAATGAAGACATGGAGATTTTTGGCGTGGTTCCGATAGGTGGTGCTATCGTACGTCCACGTTGATGGAGACTTCAACCCACGAAGGGTAACGGTTATGCAAGTCCATGCAGGGCTCCACCCACGAAGAAGCAACCTTGTCTATGCCATCATGGCTTCCGCCCACGACGGATTAGCCTCTCTCGGGTAGATCTTCACGAAGTAGGTGATCTCCTGACCCTTACAAACTCTTGGTTCAACTCCACATGATTTGGAGGCTCCCAAGTGACACCTAACCAATCTAGGAGACACCACTCTCCAAAAGGTAATAGATGTTGTTGTTGATGATGAACTCCTTGCTCTTGTGCTTCAAAAGATAGTCTCCTCAACACTCAATCACTCTCTCATAGATTTGGCTTGGTAGTAGGAGAAGGATTGGAGTGGAAAGCAACTTGAGGGGGCTAGAAATCAAGGTTCAAATGGTTGGAGTGGAATCTCTTGATTTCAACACAAGCGTAGGTGGTTCTCTCTCAGAAAATGGATATGGAAGTGTTTATTTCGTCCTGGTTGCTCTCTCTGAGAGTAGGTGGTGTGGGTGGGGTATATATAGCCATCACCAGAAATCTAACCGTTACAAACTTTATGCACAACTCGGTGGCACCGAATATAAATCTCGGAGGCACCGACTAGTGTAAAAGATTCGAACGTTAGACAATTCGGTGAGACCGGATGAATCAACTCGGCGGCTCTGATGTGTGATGTCTTAAGCAGTTACCTCATCTCGGTAATTCTGATCGGTTTCACTCGGTGATTCCGAAGTGAAAACAGTGGGTTACAGAAACTTGGCACTTGCACTTCGGTGGGACCGAATGCCATCTTGGTGGAACCGAGTTTCTAGGGTTAGGCTGGTGGCTCTGTCTTGTGTATCTCGGTGGGTCCGGATGTGTATGTTTTGGTGGGACCGAGAATGACTTTAGGATTTTGGACAGATTGGATATTGAGAATGTGGTTGAGGGTTTTTGGAGCAATATCTTCAAGCACTTGAGTAAATGACTCATGATCAAAAACCTCATCCCCTTTTAATAGTATTGGCTTTCCTATGGACTTAATGTGATCTTGGGTCACTTAACCAAAAATGAAGAGTCTTGTAGCTTTTGCCAATGTATGTCCTTTGCATTTTGAGGGGTCCACAATCACATGTCCTTGCCATGCCTACATTGAACTTTCCTAAAATGATTTTTGAATAGGCATTAGTTCAATGACATATATGTTGTTATTAATTACCAAAACCACCCAGGGATTAGTTGCACTTTCAAGTAGGCAACCATGGAAAAAGTCACCCCGCCCACCTTAGAGCAGGACGCTGACATAGTTGGGGGCTCAGAACTAGAAGTTACTACTTCTGCTCACGAGATCATGGTTGTCATCGCACCTTGGACTGAACCTTTCCTTGCATACTTTGCTCGAGGACCAGACGGAAGCATGGTCCATCGTCCGACGATCCGCCCCTTACAAGGTTCATGAAGGAGAACTATATAAGCGCAGTGTCACCAGTGTCCTCCAATGCTGCATTTCCCAAAGAAGAGGGGAAGCAGCTCCTGACGGAGATACATTCTGGCACCTGTGGGCATCACACAGCTCCTCGGACCTTGGTAAGCAAGGCATTCCAAGTAGGGTTTTATTGGCCTATAGCACGAGCCGATGCATGAGACCTGGTGGACAGGTGTGTCGGGTGCCAGCTCTTCGCTAAAAAGAGCAATTTACCACCCACAGCCTTAAAAACAATCCCCGTCACCTGGCCATTCATGGTCTGGGGGCTGGACATGGTCGGACCGCTCTATAAAGGAACATCCGACAAGAAATACTTGCTGGTCATGGTCGACAAGTTCACCAAGTGGATTGAGGCAAGGCCTATGGCCTCGGCAAAATCCAGACGCATGATCAAATTCATCTCGAATATAACGCACCCTTATGGAATGCCTCACAGCATCATCACGGATAATGGGTCAAACTTCACGGCCGACGAGGTGAAAGCATGGTGCGCTCAATGCAACATCAAGCTTGACTACGCCTCGGTCTACCACCCACAAACAAACGGGCAAGTAGAAAGGTCCAACGGATTGATCTTAAGTGGTATAAAATTGTGGCTGGTACGATCTCTCAAAGAAGCCGACAACAAATGGGTCGAGGAACTTGGCTCCGTGTTGTGGACTTTACGCACAACCCCCAATAGGTCCACATGTTATACGCCATTCTTTATGGTGTACAGCGTTAAAGCCATCTTACCTAGTGACCTCATACATGACGCACCTCGGGTACGCCTATACGAGGAACAAGAGGCCGAGAAGAGTCGTCAAGACAACCTCGATGTCTTGGATGAAGAGTGGGATGTGGCTAAAGCACGATCTGCCTTCTATCAGCAGTAGCTGCGAAGGTACCAGCATCGCAAGGTCCGAACAAAGGCCTTTAACATTGGTGATTTGGTTTTACGCCTACATCCCGACAAGACCAGTAAGCACAAGATGTCAGCACCTTGGGATGGACCATTCATTATTGACAAAGTGCTCACGGAGGGGCTTATCGGATCCGAGATGCCAAGGATAGGCCACTGGAGCAAAACTCATGGAATGCGGCTCTCCTGTGTCGTTTTTATGGCTAGCCCATACTTTCTATTAATTTCTTTACTTTTTATGGTTAGATCTAAGGTAATCTTTATATAAACAAAGTTTGGCTTGATATTGTTCTAGTTAACCTTTGTTCCTTCTTACACACTTGTTCTGAAGTGACAAGTGCCGATACGGTTCATGACCATACAACACCTGTCCTTCCTCACCGGGGGCTGTTAAAGCACCCCAGAACTCAAAATCCGAGCACTATCAAAGTACTCTAGTTGATCGTTTCACGACGTGCGCGTAGTGAACAATAACCCTTCCACAACTCGTACTAAGCCACTATATGCACCAATTTTGACTTGCGACTTTTTGACAAGCTGGGTTGCCTGGCTCCTATGTGTACCCCTTATGTTTCTGCACGTTCGTCTAAGGGTGTAACAGGAGCACCTCTGTGATCATTGCTTCTAGGGTTAACCTGGTCAAGTACCTCAGGTGGGAGAAGCCAAAAGCTAGCAGTCATAATGCACAGAATAGGTTGGCATGAAGGAAGTGAAAATTAAAAGTACCCTTAAGGTTACATGCAGCTGGAAGCATGAAAATATTCTCCTCGGAATAGATGAGGTCATGGTAAAATCTACAATCGTAAAGATAGTGATGTGGCGATAGGAGCTGTTGGAGGGTCTCCTACACTGCTACTTGTGATCTGCGTTGGTTTTTCCCCGAAGAGGAGAGGATGATGCAATACAGTAGAGATAAGTATTTCCCTCAGTTATGAAACCAAGGTATCAATCCAGTAGGAGAATCACACAACACCTCGTTAGCAGCACCTGCACACACGACAACAAATCCTCGCACCCAACGCAAACAAGGGGTTGTCAATCCCTTGGCGGTCAATTGCAAGATTAAATTGTATGGTGATAGATAGATAGATCAAACAAAAATACAAAATAAAATAAATAAAGTAAAATTGCAGCAACTATTTTTAGGGTTTTAGTAAATGATAAAGGTAGACCCGGGGGCCATAGTTTTCACTAGAGGCTTCTCTCTTGAAAATAGCATATGGTGGGTAAACAAAATATTGTTGGGCAATTGATAGAAAAGCAAATAATCATGATGATATCCAAGGCAACGATCATGTATATAGGCATCACGTCCGAGACAAGTAGACCGACTCCTGCCTGCATCTACTACTATTACTCCACACATCGACCGCTATCCAACATGCATCTAGAGTATTAAGCAAGATGACATGATGTAGACAAGATAAACTCACGTATGAATAAACCCCATCTTTTTATCCTTAATAGCAATGATACATATGTGTCATGTCCCTTTCTGTCACTGGGATTGAGCACCGCAAGATCGAACCCATTACAAAGCACCTCTTCCCATGGCAAGATAAATCAATCTAGTTGGCCAAACCAAATCAATAGATCGGAGAAGAAATATGAAGCTATAATAATCATGCATAAATGAGTTTAGAGAAGACTCAAATAATATTCATGGATAATCTGATCATAAACTCACAATTCATCGGATCCCAACAAACACACCGCAAAAAGTGATTACATCGGATAGAACTCCAAGAACATCGAGGAGAACATTGTATTGAAGATCAAATAGAGAGAAGAAGCCATCTAGCTACTAACTAAGGACCCGAAGGTCTGTGGTAAACTACTCACGCATCATCGGAAGGGCAGCAAGGTTGATGGAGAGCCCCTCCGTGATCGATTCCCCCTCCGGCGGAGTACCGGAAAAGGCCTCCAGATGGGATCTCTCTGGAACAGAAACTTGCGGCGGCAGAAAAAGTATTTCGTGGACTCCTCTGTTGATTTCCTAATTTTACAGAATTTATAGAGGTGGAATTAGGTCAAAAGGAGCCACGTGGGCCCCACAAGTCACCAGGGCGTGCCTGTCCCCCCCCCAGGTGTGCCCTGGTGCCTTGTGGGCCACTGCTCCATCTTCTGGCCCTCTCCCGAAGCTTCCAGGGTCTCTTGTGCCCAGAAAAAAATCTTCAAAAAGTTTCGTGGCATTTGGACTTCGTTTGGTACTGATATTCTAGAAAACCAAAAACAGGCAAAAAACAGCAACTGGCACTGGGCACTAAGTTAATAGGTTAGTCCCAAAAAATGATATATAATTGCTGTAAATGTAAATAAAACATCCAAGATTGATACTATAATAGCACGGAACAATAAAAAATTATAGATACGTTGGAGACGTATCAGCATCCCCAAGCTTAATTCCCGCTCGTCCTCGAGTAGGTAAATGATAAAAACAGAATTTTTGATGTGGAATGCTACCTATCATATTCATCAGATACTCTTTTCTTTTGTGGCATGGATATTTGGACTTGAATGATTCAAAGCAATAGTCTATAATTTGACATGAAAATATAAATACTCAAGCATACTAACAAGCAACCATGTCTTTCAAAATATCAACGCTAAAGAAAGTTATCCCTAGCCCATTATGCTCAATCATTGATCCATTCATGAAACACACTCAATATTAGCTACATCCAATGCACAAGTATGACAATAGTTCTCTCTAGTTGGTGCTTTATAAGAGAAGATGGAGACTCAAATTAAAATTAAAAATTGCATAAAAGTAAATAGATAGGCCCTTCGCAGAGGGAAGCATTGATTTGCAGAGGTGCCAGAGCTCAAGGCTTAAATTGGAGAGATAAAATTATTTTGAGAGGCATGATTTTCCTGTCAACGAAAACGACTGAGAATTCCCAATATCTTCCATGCTAGACACATCATAGGCGGTTCCCAAACAGAAAATAAAGTTTTGTTTCCTTTCCACCATTCTTTCACAATCCATGGCTAGCCGTATTCACGGGTGCCCTCCATACCAACACTTTCCAAGGGATTTTGTTATTATTATTTTTGTTTCATTGTGGGACTGGGCATCCCTATTACCTGCCACTCTCTCATGCAATGACAAGTGAATGAACACTCATCGTGAGAATAACACACCTAGCATGGAAAATATTGGCCACCCCCTGCCGCTTCATGAGCGGTACGGGCACACAAAACGGAAAATTATTTTGAAAATTAGAGTTGGCACATGCAAATTTACTTGGAACGGCATTTAAATACCGCATATAGGTAGGTATGGTGGTCTCATTTGGCACAACTTTAGGTTTAAGGAGTTGGATTCACAAGCAGCATTCCCGCTTAGTGCAAATGAAGGCTAGCAAATAGATTGAGAAGCGACCAACCAAAAAGCGAAAACGGTCATAAACATGCATTGAACATAACTAACACTGAATAATGCACCATAAGTAGGATATAATTTCGTTGCATAACTATTGACTTTACGTGCATGCATAGTGCATAGGGAATCACAAACCTTAACACCAATATTCTTACTAAACCACAATTACTCACTAACATGACTCACATATTATCATCTCCATATCACAAAACTATTGCAAGGAATCAAACTCATCATATCCAATGATCTATATGAAAGTTTTTATTATATCCCTCTTGAATATTCATCACTTTGGGACCAAATTCATATCCTGTGCAAAGTACCATTACTATTATCAACTCTCAAAAAGATATAAGTGAAGCATGAGAGCGCAAATATTTCTTCAAAATTTTATCAACTCTCAAAATAATATAAGTGAAGCATGAGAGTGCATGTATTTCTTCAAAATATAATCACCGCCATGCGCAAAAAGATTTAAGTGAAGCACTAGAGCAACTGCCTAGCTCAAAAAATTTAAGTGAAGCACATAGAGCATTCTAACAAATCATGATGATCGTGTGGCTCTCTCAAATAAGTGTGTCCAGCAAAGATGATTGCGACAAACTAAAAAGCAAACAAAGCAAAGACTCATATAATACATGACACTCCAAGCAAAACACATATCATGTGACAAATAAAAATATAGCTCCAAGTAAAATTACTGATAGTTGGTAGAAGAAAGAGGGGATGCCTTCCGGGGCATCCCCAAGCTTACTTGCTTGGGAGTCCTTGAATATTACCTTGGGGTGACTTGGGCATCCCCAAGCTTAGGCTCTTGCCACTCCTTATTCCTTCATCCATCGTGATCTCACCCAAAACTTGAAAACTTCAATCACACAAAACTCAACAGATCCGTTAGTATAACAAAACAAATCACTACTTTAAGTACTGTTGCAAACCCATTCATATTTTATTTTTGCATTATACCTACTGTATTCTAACTTCTCCATGGCTTATACCCCCAATACAATCCATAGTTTCATCAAAACAAGCAAAGCAATGCATCAAAAACAGAATCTGACAAAAACAGAACAGTCTGTAGCAATCTGAACATTGACCATACTTATGTAACTCCAAAAATTCTGAAAAATTAGGACAACGTGGGAAATTTGTATATCAATTATGTGTAAAAAATTCAGAATTTTTCGTCGCTCCAGTGATTTTTAGAATTTTCTGGACTGGACGTAAAAGTTTCTGTTTTTGCACAGAATCAAATCAACTATCATCCAAATCATCCCAAAGGCTTTACTTGGCACAAACACTAATTAAAACATAAAAACACAATCATAACAGTAGCTATAATTATGTAAACACACAAAAACAGAAGGAAAAAAATAAAAATTTATTTTATTCATTGGGTTGCCTCCCAACAAGCGCTATTGTTTTATGCCCCTAGCTAGGCATAATGCATAGTTTCAAGTATTGTCATCCTTCGTTTCCAATTCCTCAATCACACATCCATATTTCCTAGGAGTTCTAGTATGCATATTTTTAATGACCACGTTCCTAGGAACAAAGTTAAGGAATTTAGTCTCATAAGTGGGTTTCTTTATCAATTCAACAAAATTAGGGTGAATACTAATCGTTTTAAGATCTTCATCGTTGCTAGGCGTGGCACCCTTGTTTTTAGGAACATATATAAATTTGCAATTCTTGCTAGGAGGAGTCTTTTCAATAGTTTTCACTGAGGAAAAAGCGGAACCCAAGTTATTTATAATTTCTTCCAACTTATCAATCCTAGCGGGACTTTGTTCCATCCTTTCATTAATTATCGGTTCTTTCTCTTTTAGCATTTTAAGTGTAATCCCTACCTTTGATCCAAATTGAGTGACATGATTGTGAACCTTTTTATCCAAAATTTCAATGTGCTCTATGGTGGGCATTTTATTTTCGATAGCTTCTAATCTTTGCATAACATGTTCCAAAGTTAAAACCGTTTCATTAATAGTGATAGGTGGTGATCCCACTAAATTTCCCATAGCATTGAAAGCATCCATAGAGGGACACATCAAGAAATTCCCACCGGTAATAGTATCAAGTACAAATCTATACCAAGTAGTAATACCCACATAAAAATTGCGAAGAAGAACGGTAGTAGATTGCTTACGAGTTGATCTATTATGAGCATCACAAATCCTATACCAAGCATCTTTCAAATTATCTCCTCCCCTTTGTTTAAAATTAAGCACTTCATTTTCAGGGGTAATGGTAACAAGTGATGAACTAGCCATAACGAAAAAGCGAGCAAACAGGCAAACAAGCAAAAAGCAAACGGAAAATATTTTTGTATTTTTGTAAAAACCTTTTTAGAAGTGAGGGAGATGAAAACGAGAGGCAAAGGCAAATAAAGTAAATGCAAGCAGATGAAGTTTTATGCGTAGGTACTTGATAGATGTTGATGATGTCTCCCCGGCAAAGGCGCCAGAAATTCTTCCTGCTACTTGTGATCTCCGTTGGTTTTCCCTGAAGAGGAGAGGATGATGCAGTACAGTAGAGATAAGTATTTCCCTCAGTTATGAAACCAAGGTATAAATCCAGTAGGAGAATCACGCAACACCTCGTTAGCAGCACCTGCACACACAACAACAAATCCTCGCACCCAACGCAAACAAGGGGTTGTCAATCCCTTAGCGGTCAATTGCCAGATTAAATTGTATGGTGATACATAGATAGATCAAACAAAAATACAAAATAAAATAAATAAAGTAAAATTGCAGCAACTATTTTTAGGGTTTTAGTAAATGATAAAGGTAGACCCGGGGGCCATAGTTTTCACTAGAGGCTTCTCTCTTGAAAATAGCATACGGTGGGTAAACAAATTATTGTTGGGCAATTGATAGAAAAGCAAATAATCATGACGATATCCAAGGCAATGATCATGTATATAGGCATCACGTCCGAGACAAGTAGACCGACTCCTGCCTGCATCTACTACTATTACTCCACACATCGACCGCTATCCAGCATGCATCAAGTAAACCAGCCAGAGTCCATGGTGTTTACACGGTTTCAAAGGACGGAGCTATCTTTACATGGAATTTGGTGGAGGGCAATGATGCTGCATCTCCACCTTCACCCGGGACACCAGAGCAGGAATTAGAACAGAATGGTGAGCTGGAATTGGATGCTAGGAGCAGGAAGAGGAAGAGTTTGGGAGAACTGGAAGAGCCCAGCACTACTCCACTTCATTTGGCAAAGTGGGAGTTGCAGAAAAAGAACTTCTTCATGCAGGCACCTGCTAAGTTAACAGCTTGTGATTACCACCGGGATCTTGACATGGTGGTGGTTGGGTTTTCTAACGGGGTATTTGGGTTGTACCAGATGCCGGACATTGTGTGCCACTGCCAACTGTCAATATCAAGGGAGAAGATCACTACTGCTATTTTCAACAGCTTGGGGAATTGGCTAGTTTTTGGATGCGCCAAACTTGGCCAACTGCTGGTGTGGGAGTGGCGGTCAGAGAGCTACATTTTGAAGCAGCAGGGCCACTACTTCGATGTGAACTGCATTGCATACTCACCAGATTCTCAGTTAATTGCTACTGGAGCTGATGATAACAAAGTCAAGGTGTGTTGGAAGTAGTGATGCCATTTGCAATCTCTGTTATATCCTCTTTCTGCTGTGCTTATATAGTAGGTTGAGATGCTTTAATAGAGGGGTATATTTAGATAAAGTATGATATGCTAGTTTCAGTCGCTATTATGCCCCCTTTCTGCTTGGGGTCTTGGGGAAAAACTTCTTGTTTGAAATTGGGTTGAAAGCCTTTTTACCTGTAATACAAGTTATGTGCTCATAAAGTAGGTCGAGATACTTGATGAAATGCTATTGAGATGAAGTAATTGATATTTGTTCTAGTACCTCTTTGAAGTACTACTTAAATCAGTCTTATTCATTTGAATTGAAAAATGATGCCTGATGACCCACAAGTATAGGGGATCAATCGTAGTCCTTTCGATAAGTAAGAGTGTCGAACCCAACGAGGAGCAGAAGGAAATAACAAGCGGTTTTCAGCAAGGTGTTTTCTGCAAGCACTGAAATTATCGGTAACGAGTAGTTTGATAGCAAGATAATTTGTAACAAGTGACAGGTAGCAATAGTAACAAAGAGTGCAGCAAGTTGGCCCAATCCTTTTTGTAGCAAAGGACAAGCCGGAACGATCTCTTATAGTAAGTAAAGCTTTCTCGAGAACACATGGGAATTTCATCTAGTCACTTTCATCATTTTTGTTTGATTCGCGTTCGCTACTTTGATAATTTGATATGTGGGTGGACCGGTGCTTGGGTGTTGTTCTTACTTGAACAAGCCTCCCACTTATGATTACCCCCTCTCGCTAGCATCCGCAACTATGAAAGAAGAATTAAGATAACTCTAACCATAGCATTAAACATATGGATCCAAATCAGCCCCTTACGAAATAGAGCATAAACTAGGGTTTAAGCTTCTATCACTCTAGCAACCCATCATCTAATTACTACTCCACAATGCATTCCCTTAGGCCCAAAGATGGTGAAGTGTCATGTAGTCGACGTTCACATGACACCACTAAGAGAATCAACAACATACATATCATCAAAATATCGAACGAATACCAAATTCACATGATTAGTTATGACAAGACTTCTCCCATGTCCTCAAGAACAAAAGTAACTACTCACAAATCATATTCATGTCCAAGATCAGAGAGGTGTTGAATAGCATAATAGATCTGAACATATAATCTTCCACCAAATAAACCAACTAGCATCAACTACAAGATGTAATCAACACTACTAGCAACCCACAGGTACCAATCTGAGGTTTTGAGACAAAGATTGAATACAAGAGATGAACTAGGGTTTGAGATGAGATGGTGCTGGTGAAGATGTTGATGAAGGTTAGTCCTCCCACGACGAGAGGATAGCTGGTGATGTCGATGGCGATGATTTCCCCCTCCCGGAGGGAAGTATCTCCGGCAAAATCTCTCCGCCGGAGAGCAAAAGTGCTCCTGCCCAAGTTCCGCATCGAGACGGTGGCACACCGTCCCGAAAGTCTTCTCTATATTTTTTTCTAGGGAAAAATGACTTATATACCAGAAAATGGGGGCCAGAGGCTGGCCAGGGGCCCCACGAGGTACCAGGGCGTGCCCTGGTGCCTCGTGGGCACCTGGGTGGCCCCCTCTGGTACTTCTTGCTTCCAGTATTTTTTATTTATTCCAAAATAAATCTCCATAAAATTTTAGCTCATTTGGAGATGTGCAGAATAGGTATCTCTGACATAGCTTTTTCAGGTCGAGAATTCCAGCTGCCGGCAATCTCCCTCCGTGTGTAAATCTTGCATATTAAGAGAGAAGAGGCATTAGAATTGTTCCACAAAGTGTTATATTGATCAAAAACACTATAAATAACAGTAGCAAAACATGATGCAAAATGGACGTATCAACTCCCCCAAGCTTAGACCTCGCTTGTCCTCAAGCGAAAGCGATATCGATAATCATGTCCACATGTTTAGAGAGAGAGGTGTCGATAAAAACAAAATATGGACATAGTAGCATCATGATCATTATTATAACAGCAATATTTATTATCATAAACTTCTCATGAGCAAGTAACAATTCATCACAACAATGGAGTATAAGGCATAAACTTTCTTGAAAACTAACAAACTATATTCTCAGTCAACAATGCAATTGCAATTCATCATATTTTCAGGAAGGGTCTCATGTAGGAGCTTTTCAGCAAGTTCACATACTCAACCATCATTTAGTCTTCTATGATTGCTAACACTCACGACATATATATGGAGCAAAAAGTTTCAGCCAGACACATAGAAAGATCAGGGCTTGTGACTTCGCCTCCCAACTTATTCACCTCAAGGGTGATGTCAACAATAATAACTCATGATCACTCATATCCAACTGGATATATGTGCCTAGATCTTTCCCCACCACATGATGCTTGCAAAGGATAAGAATAAAAAGGAAATAGAGGAGAACACTATTGACTCTTGCATAAAAATTAAATATATAAAAGTAAAGGATAGGCCCTTCGTAGAGGGAAGCAGAGGTTGTCATGCGCTTTTTGTTGTTGGATGCAAGAGCTCTTAATGCAAAGGAACGTCACTTTATATTGCCCCTTGTGATAGCAACCTTTATTATGCAGTCTGTCGCTTTTATTTCTTTACCATCACAAGTTTGTACAAAGCTTATTTCCCCTTACAATAAAAGTTCAGACATATTTAGAGGCAATTTTTATTGCTTTTTGCACCGATGACAACTTACTTGAAGGATCTTGTTAAATCCCTAGGTAGATATAGTGGACTCTCATGACATGAAACTGGGTTTAAGGGTTTTGGATGCACAAGTAGTACCTCTACTTGGTGCGGATTTTTGGCTAGCAACGATATTGGGCAAGCACCACATGTTGGAGGATCTATAACTGTAGGGGAACGCAGCAGAAAACAAAAAAATTCCGACCTACGCACCAGCCCAGGACCACTATGGAGACTGCATACAAGGTTTGATCTTTTCGTTACCGACTCGTAGCGCAGCGGAAGTAGAGTCGATGACGATCGGCGGTGCAGATCCCCGTAGCTAGGATTTACAACCTCCCAACCGCGAGGATGTACTCCCTCGTCAGCTCACCGGACGGATCGCCTGACAGCCCTCCGGGAGGCCTCTGGACAGTCCCTCGGATAGTCCCGCCGGACGGATCCTCGGACAGCCATCCGGGAGGCCTCTGGACAGTCCTTCGGATAGTCCCACTGAACGGATCCTCGGACAGCCCTCCGGGAGGCCTCACGGACAGTAACTCGGACAGCCCTTCGGGAGGACCCTCGAAAATCGGACGGTCACTCGGACAGCCCTTCGGGAGGCACTCTCGAACTAAGACCGAAACTACGATCTCTCTATAGAGTTGCACACATACGGTGTCATCTATCCGGCAGGGCTTCGCCGTCCAGAACTAGTTCCCACCGGAACCCAGACAGCCTTTCGGCTCTACGAAACTATTTCGCTAGGAGGGAGAGAGAAGCCAGAAATGTCATGGCATGTGTATGAGAGCAAGGGATGAGTCTTTAGGCAGCCCCCTCCACCCCTATTTATTGGCTAAGCCCAAGGGTGGCTTCTCCAAGAAGCCAAGGGGAAAAATACCAAAAGGCCCTCAAGGTGGCTTCTCCAAGAAGCCACCCAAAAAGAACTTTCACTATTCACGGAAACATTTTTCCGTGACCGTTAAATCCGAAAATATTTCTGTGGGTCTTAGAATAATTCCATTACCCACTAAAATGATTTTGGACGCGTTCCAAAACAATTCCGGATTAGTGATTTTCATCTGCGAAAAGCAACCAAACCGGTTCCGGCAGCTCCGGAACTTTTCCGGTTTTTATCCCGGAAAAATCCCAAAAGTTTCCAGAATAATTCTGGCACCCTCCAAGAATTTCCAGGCATGTGCCGAAACCAATTTGACTTAATGGCATACCTGGAAACAACTTTTCAGTTTTACCGAAACTATTCCGGTGTTCTCTCCGGAACTTTTCCGTTGTCTCCGAAACTTTTCCGATGACTTTCTCTCAGACTCCCTGTCTAGTATACAGCAGATAGATGACCCTTAAGCATGTGACCCTATAGGCTCAGTGAAGTATAGACATGACCCGGAACACTTTCCGATCAATGATCAACATCGGAGCCATGGACACCCATATTGACCCCTATACCCACACGAATGAATATTCAAGTGAACCTTAAGTTGCCGTGTGCTATTCCTGTTGCTTCGCGATATGTTACAAATACCCGAGGTGAGAATTATCGGCATCCCCGTGGATCAACACTTGTCCACAATGCCAGTTACCTCGTTACCGGTTTTGTTCTCTTTTCTCGTTTTCGTGTTCCGGCATCCCTGTGATCAAATCACAATGTGTCTGGCCAGACGATTGTGGATACCATAACACCGAGAGGGCCCAGAGATATCTCTCCATCGTCGGAGGAGCAAATCCCAATCTTGAGCTATCAAGTCCCTTGACATACTTTCCCATGAACCCGTAAGCCGCTGTAATAGCCACCCAGTTACGGATGATGTTTAACAAACCCCAAAGTTCATGAAGCAAGCATGAAGAAACTCGACACTCTCATGGTCTAAGGAATTATGCAAACATTAACTTTCTCTGTGTTATTAACCATTAACTTGTGACGAATGAATCTCATAGCATAACATCAATTCGGGTCGAGTCAACACAAGTGTTCTCCTAACATTGTGCCCTCAAAGTTGCCGGCATAGTCATGCCCATCACTACTGGAATCAGCTTCTTTGCCGTCTGCCATAGCAGACGGCAAAGGCCTGCCTGGCGGATGGCAAAGCCATTGCCGTCCGCCAGCAGACGGCGAACAGTCCGGCCGAACGGGTGCCGGTAAAGGCCACTTTGCCGTCTGCTGGCAGACAGCAAAGAAGCCAAGCTCTTTGCCGTCTGCTGGCAGACGGCAAAGCCCCTGGACGGCAGACAAAAGGTGCCAGCCCCGTTAGGGGGCTAACGGCGCTCTTTGTCATCTGCCAGCAGACGGCAAAGAAGAAAGCTCTTTGCCGTCTGCTCGCAGACGGCAAACAGGCCAAATAGGCCAGCCCAGCTTGCACAGGCTGCTGCCACGTGGCCTATTTGCCGTCTGCTAGCAGACGGCAAAGTGGCTATATAGCCCCTGTTTTTACTGTTTTCTCTTATATCAATTCATTTGCACATAAATTCACACACATATATATATATTCAGAATCACATAATAAGGCAAACATTATGTCTAGTCCATCACATAAAATGTCTCATCCACCACATAATAAACAACACATATGCAAATAATATGCAAGCCATATGGATATGATCATCCAACACATACCAAATCAAAACATATGCAAGTCTCATCCATACATATGCAAGTTTCATTCATCTATACATACATATGCCAGTGTCAATTGTTGATCCTACAAAATCAAAACAAAATGGAAGGACAAGGACTCCATGAACGCAAGCTTCCGTGAAGTGAATCAAATCTGCAAAATGGGAAAGAAGGAAGTTAGAAGAAGAAGAAGACTAGAAGAAGAAGAAGAAAAAGAAGAAGAAGAAGACTAGAAGAAGAAGAAGAAGAAGAAGAAGAATTTTTCTTCTCTTTCTTTTTCTTCTTCTTATTGCTTACTTGTGTCATTTTAGAGCTAACCTAGTTAAATAGGCCATTTTTGACCTAAATATGCTAAGTATGTCATAAATGAACTAAATAAGCTAAGTATAGGTCATTTCAGAGCTAACCAAAGTAATTATGCCATTTTTGAGCTAATTAAGCATATTAAGTCATTTTGGAGCTAAATAGGTCATTTCTTAAGCATATTATGTCATTTTTGAGCTAGCTAAGCATATTGAGTCATTTTGGAGGAATAAAAGCTAAGTATAGGTAACTTTAGAGCTATCCTAGGTTAAATAGGTCATTTTTGAGCTAATTAAGGTTATTATGTCATTTTTGAGCTAGCTAACCATATAAATTCATTTTTGGAGGAATAGATGCTAAGTATATGTCATTTTAGAGCTTTCCTAGGTTAAATAGGTCATTTTGGAGCTAAATAGGTGATTTCTTAAGCTAAGCTAAGTATAGGTCATTTGAGAGCTATCCGTGGTAAAATTGGTCATTTTGGAGCTAATTAAGGTTATTATGTCATTTTGGAGGAAATAATGCTAAGTACAAGTCATTTTAGAGCTAAATATGTCATTTCTTAAGCTAAGCTAAGTATAGGTCATTTGAGAGCTATCCATGGTAAAATTGGTCATTTTGGAGCTAAGTAAGGTTATAATGTCATTTTCGAGGAAACTAAGCTAAGTATACGGCATTTTGGAGATAAATAGGTCATTTCTTAAGCTAAGTACGCATTTGTTATGCTAAACACTTGCGAAAACTTACCGTCATCACGGAGGTGTAGTTGTAGGTGTAGTTGTAGGACCGGTCGCGCCAGTGGCTGACGGAGGAGGATCGGTCGATGCTTGTCGGGAGTTATGCTGCACCAATGATCATTTCCAATGTATCGTTAGCATGATGCAACTCAAATGTGAAGACTAGTAACTAATGACCATTCAAATGAAACTCACCGTGCCCGCCGGAGCAATGACTGGCATCGGCGGAGGGGTCGTGCTGCTCTTCTCGCACAGGGTCTGCACATTTGGTTTTGACGAGTCAGTCATATTAGATACTACTGTAAGGAACATTACGTGCATGATTTGGCTAATATGCAGAAGAAACTTACCGCGAACATCTCGTATAGGGCCCGGTTAGCCATCATGTTCCGGTTCCTCTCCTCCTCCAACGCATTAGCCGTCCTGTCCTCAAGCTCCCTCTCCCTCTCCGCCGCCTGCCGGTCCCTCTCCTCTAGAATCGCCTGGGTCTTCGCTCTCTCTTCCTCAATAGCAGCCTGGGTCTTCGCTCTCTTTGCCTCAATAGCAGCCTGCAACACCACTCGTTAGCATTGTAATCATCGACGGCCGCACACACAATGTAATGAAGGAAAGGTATTCGAGCTCCACTGGCCGTGCACGAGGCAATATCTCAGGATCGGAGCCGGTCTGGCGCTTCTTAATCTGCGGGAGAGTGCTACTACAACGTATCAGTCCATCCCCAATGGCTAACGAGCCATGGGGCCTCCCGCCACCAGATATCATCACCAGCTCTGGATCAAGAGGTTGCTGGCTCGGGTTAAAGTCCGGCCCTTTCCTCGCCTTCCCCTCGTCTCTGTACCTCACAAGCTTGTGGTGGGAGGCGCGGTTGGTGAATTTCTTTGGATCATCGAGGTCAGACTCAGAGAATGCCTTGGCCTTCTTATACGAGGCAGTATTGGACATGCATAGAGGTCGAACAGCTGTGGCACTGGAGCCTTGTTCTCTCGCGCCTAAAAGAGAGGAACAGAGTATTAGTTGAGGGCTCAAGCTAGCATGAAGAATAAATTTGCATGAATCATGAAGCAAACCACATACCCAGTTTTCCCCGTACTGATGTAGGTTGACGCTGCCTAGATGGTGTGGGACACCTTTCATTTTGCCACGCTTGTCCTTTGCAGTGTCGTGGGTGGAGCGCCATTGGGGAGAGCACCACTCATCCACCAACGCCTCCCAACAGTCCATCCTATCCGCACACCATCTCGGGGGCACCTAAGTTAAGCAAGAGAAATTTGAGCGCTACGCCTACGAATCAAATCAAGGAAACTAAGTACAAGGCCTTAAGAATAGGTAATTACCTTCATGTACTTCTCCTTACTCAGAAACTTCTCGCGGCACTTCTCTCTTTTCCTCCTAATACCAGTCGAGGCGAAGTAGTCTCGAATAGCCTGCGTCCGAGCCTCGTGCCGAAAGTTTTCAAGTAGGCGCCTGCACTCGTTGTCGATAACCAGAGCCGCGGCCTCCTCCTGTCCCTCAGCACACCTGTAGAAGGTCTGCAATAAAACAAGAAAACACGAATTAGTACAATCACTAGGGTTGCCAATCAAAGAAGGAAACACAACGTAGACGGCAAAGGAGAAATTACCCAAAACGTCTGGATCACAATGTCGGCCACCTTGTGGCACTCGACATCGCCGATCCTATGCCCCGGTGGGGCCGGGGCAGCCAAGTAGTGCTCCCAGGTCATTCCTAACTCGGGAACCCGTCCCTCACCGGGCAACGTGACCCACCCCGGGAAGCTCTGGCGACAAATCACACCAAGGACACTGTTGGGCCTGCGGACATGAGGCTCGTGTGTCCAAGACCTGTAGTATGACAAGGCCAACACATTAGATATTCGAAGAAACGTGAAGGCAAAAGGTTAAAAAAGAGTAAATGCACTTACTTGGCCCCGTTAGGCGCAATCAACCACCTCTGGTCGGGGGTCGCCGGGGTGGGCGGGAGCTTTGTACCACCACGCTGGTAGACTTTGCGCCCCTCAACCCACTCACCCTCGCTATAGCTATCAGAACTATAGCCACACTCAGCACGGCCACTCGACTCCGTCGAGTTCCGCTGCGACTCAGCGTGATCCCTGCTGAGCTCCGGAGTCTCGTGGGACGGAGTCTCGTGGGACGAAGGCTCGTCGGCCCGACGCTCGTCGGCCCGAGGCTCATCGGCCGTAGGCGCGTCTGCCATAGGCTCGTCGGCCCGAGGCTCGTGGACCGGAGTCCGAGATGGGTCCACCTCAGGCGGCTCCATCTCAGACGGAGCACTCCTGTGGTCGGGTGAATCAGCTGGGGGTGGCGGCGAGGAAGGCGTAGTAGCAGCCTTCCTACCTCTCCCGCCACCACGTCCACCTCTACCAGCCTTCTTCCCCCCCCCCGACCTCTCCCGGCCGAAGAAGAAGCGACCGCCGGTGGTGTCTGCATACTGAGATCCAGCGCTCTCCGGAGGCTATGGGGTGGAATGGAACTACCCCTCCCACCACGCACCGAGGTAGGAGCCTCGGAGCGCTCTCGACCCGCGCCCACCATCTGTCAACACCTGCAATGACAAAGAGTAAACGAAATTAGTACAACATGAAAAGAATGAATACCTGACATGAATAATATGTATATAATTTAAGTGTATCATCATCATGAACATAATAAAAAATTGAATACCTAAAAAATTGAATATATACCTAATTTAAGTGTCGGGGTGTCGTGTCGGGGTCGGGGTATCGGGGTGTCGTGTCGGGGTCGGGGTGTCGTGTCGGGGTCGGGGTGTCGGGGTGTCGGGGGTGTCGTGTCTGGGTGTCGTGGTGTCGGGGTGTCAGGGGTGTCGGGGTGTCGGGGTCGGGGTGCCGTGTCGGTGTCGGGGTGTCGGGTCGGGGTCGGGGTCGGGGTGCCGTGTCGGGGTCGGGGTGTCGGGTCGGGGTCCGGGTGTCGGGGTCGGGGTGTCGGGGTCGGGGTGTCGGGGTCGGGGTGTCGGGTCGGGGTCGGGGTCGGGGTGTCGGGTCGGGGTCGGGGTCGGGGTTTTTCCTCTTTTTTTCTTTTCTTCTTCCTCTTCTTCCTTTTCTTCATTTTCTTCCTTTTTTTTCCTTCTTCTTCTTCTTCTTCCTCCTTTCCTTTTTCCTCTTCATCTTCTCCTCCTCTCCTCTTTTTTCTTCTTCTCCTCCTCCTAACCTAATTAACCTAATTGATGTCGAAACCAGTAGCATCTAACTAATTAACCTACTCAAAAAACCTAATTAACAACATCTAACTAATTAACCTAATTGATGCATCTACTATCTACTAACAGTAGCATCTATATATATCTATAATCATGATATTAAAAAAAGGAAAAAAACAGAAAAACAGAAAAAAAAAAAAAGGGCAGAGGTGGGGGAGCTCACCGGAGGGGGTGCCGCCGGGGGGCTCGTCGGGGGGGTGCCATCGGGGGGGCTCGCCGGGGGGTGTCGCAGGGGAGGGCTCGCCGGGGGGGCTCGACGGGGCGGCGGCGCGTGGCCGCTGCGGCAGACTGCGGGGCGGCGACGCGGGGCAGCGGAGGTGCGGGGCGGCGGCGCGGGGCAGGGCGGGGCGGCGGCGGGGGCAGGGCAGGGCAGGGCGGGGCGGCGGCGGGGGCGGCGGGGGCAGGGCAGGGCAGGGCAGGGCGGCGGCGCTGAGACAGAGAGGGAGAGAGAGATGTGTGTGAGAGAGAGAGAGGCTTTGGGCGCGGGGGCGAAAATTAAGCCCCCCTCTTTGCCGTCTGCTGGCAGACGGCAAAGAATTCTTTGCCGTCTGCCAGTAGACGGCGACCGTTAGCCCGCCCCCGCCGTGACATTGTGGGCTCCACCCTCACCTCGTTGCCGTCTGCTGGCAGACGACAAAGAAATTTTTGCCATCTGCCAGCAGACGGCAAAGAAGTGGTAGATGGAAAAGAGCTTGACCTAGCCAGTGCCGTGCCCCGTGGGGCCCACTTTGGTCTTTGCCGTCTGCTGGCAGACGGCAAAGAACTCTTTGCCGTCTCCCAGCAGACGGCAAAGAAGTGCAGATGGCAAAGACCCTCTTTGCCATCAGCTGGTTCTTTGCCGTCTGCTTTGGCAAGACAGACGGCAAACAGCCTCTTTGCCATCAGCTGGCAGACGGCAAAGAGGTGGCAGATGGCAAATAACTGAATTCCAGTAGTGCATGATCAGGAAAACAGAACCATCATGCAACACTTGAGCTAGTCTTAGAGGCCAGACTAGGAATACTTTTTACCGTTTATTATTCCACACGTGCATATGAGTCTTCCTCCGAGCCTCGTGGTTATTGCAGACTCGAGAACCATAGCAGTTATAGCACGGAATATAAACTTAACTACAAACATGGAGATAAATAATAACACTTATTATTGCCTCTAGGGCATATCTCCTACAGACTCCCACTTGCACTAGAGTCAATAATCTAGTCAATGCTGATGCACTTTACACCTATGGCATACCGGTGTAAAACATGCTTCGCTTGTGGTATAGTCTGATGTCCAACGGATCTGACAACTTCAGTTCCGTGTGTATTTCTGCATATCCTCGCGTTTTCATGTTTTCACAAAATTCATATTTTGTGTGGACTTGGCTTCGTATATATGTGAATCACTGGTCAAACCTTGATTCCTCAGACCGAGCTATGGAGCAACTATCTTCAATAGTGTTCCATTGACCAAAGCCATCTTGGAACCATACTAAGTTCATGAACGAACTGTACGATTCAACATCTTCTATGTCGCTTTGAAAGCGGCAACATACTTAGCCTTAGTTATAGAATTCGCCACAGTAACCTGTTTGGAACGATTTCCAAACACCGTGCCACCATATCGTGTATTACACAAAACCCTTAACTTAAATCGAAAATTGCATGGAGTATTGATGAAGACTGTATCGATGCAATTACTTACAACGAGCACTTCATAATCTCTGCTTGCGAGAAAACATGTCATCAGTGCTAGTCCAGTACTCAATGACATTTTTCACTATTGTCCCATGATTAGTACTTTGATCACTTTGGTATCTATACTCGCAACTCCTTGGGAGTACTGGACATATCTGGTTGTTTTACATACCATGGAATACATGATTAATCCAAACACGAAAGTGTGTGGAATCTCCATCATGTATTTTGCTCATCAGTGTTTTGGGACACCGAGTCTTGCAAAAACCCTTTCCATGTGACTTCGGCAAGAATCACTCCTTGGCGTTTTAATGCTAAACTGTTTTAGCATCTTGTCAATATGTATTTTTGGCTTAGCCTATTAGGCAATTCTATCTCGTAGATAAATATGCCTAATATCAAGGCTATTTAGCCCAAGCACTTCATTGAAAAACTATTTTTAATGAAGTCCTAATTCGTGTCAAGAAATTTCCAATCAACAATGTGTCAAGCACACAAAGTTTTTAGAAATATTATTATGCTCCCACTTACTTTCTTGAAACCACAAGCATCTTCGTTATCCATTGATGAAAACAAACTATTTTGAGTATTGTCATGGGTGCAAGTCTGACAGTAGTGTGTAGGGGTACGGATGAAAGGGCAGAGCCTAGCTACGGCGCAGGTGTTACACTCAGATTTACGAGTTCAGGCCCCTTAGCGGTGGTGGTAACAGCCCTACATCTCGGTGCTCTGGAGCTTGATTGCTTGAGTGTATGAGTTATAAATGGATTGCGAACCTTTGGAATGGAGCTGGGGGTGGCTTATATAGCGTCCGCCAGCCCTCCCATGAATGCCGCCATTACCAGGGGTTAAGAGGGGGTTTAAGGGTGCCAGGTAACGGGCGCATTGATTACAATTAATACAAGCGAGCGCACGCCCTGACCGTTGCGCTCCTGGAACCTCCTGGTCTTCTCTGGTCGAGTGACTGTCAGGTACTTCGAGTGAAATAGCTGGTCGAGTGGACTCCTGCTTCCCGAGTGATTCATTGAACTCCGAGTGAATGTCAGTCTACAGAACTCTTGGTCGCTGATCTGGCCCTAGGGCCCAGTATAAGGCGTGAGGAGTCCTAGGGTAGGGTCCGTAGGTCAGGCCTGTTACCCTATCCCTAGTACATGCCCTCGTCATTAGCCCCCGAATCGGTCGAGGTTAGGCGGGTCGAGTCAAGGCGTATCCCTAGGCGAGTTGAGCACTACGGAGGCGCTCACGAACTCCTCCTGGTCTTTAGACGGCCTTGTCTTCGAGTGGCACCTTGACAGATTCCGGACCGTGTGTCGTCCGAGTGAAATGAGTAGTCTCCATCCGAATGAAATGAGTAGCCTCCATCCGAGTGAAGTGAGTAGTCACATGCCGTGTGTCCGAGCGGATCCGAGCGTACGCGGCACGTCTTCAGAGTGAGAGCAATCGGGTTGCAGGACTCCGGATTTTGCGGGATTTGAAACCATGTTTGAGCGCGCGCGAACGGTTGCAGCGCAGCGAGTGGGGAAAGTGGGGCGTGACGCCTTGATTTTCGCTCCCACTTTTCGCCACATACCGCTGGATCTTCGACGGCGCGATTTGAGGGATCTGCGGGCCCACGATTCAGCGGCGTGTTTTGGGGAGCGGGCGACGATATATAGAGCCACCGCGTCGGAGAGGAGGAGAGGACCAGATCCCCTTTTCTCCACTTCTCCCACTCCGCACAAACCTTCCTCAGTGCTGGAGAGCCCGGCGGCGATGGCGAAAGACACGACAGCGAAGCTTGAGAGGGCGAAGAAGGCGGCGAAGGGCAGGAAGGCGTCGAGCTCCCGAGCCGCGCCTCCGCGCGGGTGGATCCAAGGCGACTGGCTTCCGCCGACCACCACGGTCGACGACATCCGCGGGCTCATCGTGGACGGGCTGATCCGCGACGGGACGTGGAGGCTACCGGAGGAAGGGGAGATCGAGCCCACGCCGCGCCCCAGAGAGCGAGTGCTCCTCACCACTCACGTGGAGCGAGGTTTCTTCATGCCACCCCACCCCTTTTTTCGCAGTTTCTTGAACTTCTTCGGCGCTCAGCTCCACCATTTGCCTCCGAACGCCATAGTGTACCTCGCCGCGTTCGTTTCTTTGTGTGAGAATTTCCTGGGTTGCCCGCCGCACTGGGGCTTATTCAAGCACATCTTCACATGCCGTTCTCAGTCGGTCAAAAAGGCCAACCCCGAGGGGGAGAGAACCCATGTGACCTAGCTGTGCGGCGGCTTGGGTATTCAGATGCGGGGTAGGAGCGCTTTTCCTGCAATGACTTTTCCCGACTCAGTTAGGGGTTGGCAGTCGACATGGTTTTACTGCAACGACGTCCCTTGTGCCGGCTCGTCGGCTGGTCTCCCCCTTATACATCCGAGAGAGTCAATGTGCCTCCATCTCTGGCGGTGGACAAGGAGGAGAAGACCGACGTGGGAATCCTGGTCACCGCGGTAGTCAGTCTGGTCCAGGGTGGGTTGATAGGTCTGGATCTGCTGGAGGTCTTCCTCAGTCGACGAATCCAGCCACTGCAGGAGCAAGCTCACCCGATGTGGCAGTATATTGGCACTGAGGACAAGACTCGAATGCACCCGGAGGAGCTCGACGAGAAGACCATGAAGAAGTGGCTCAAGTGCATCACCGGCGCGCGCGACAACCCGCGGGGGTCGAGACGGATCCCGCCCTACGACGCCAATAACTTGCCATTGGAGGTACAACACGTATCTCCGAGTGAATTTCTCTTCCTCAAATTATCCGAGTGAATTTAATAATCCGAGTGAACTGACTGGACTGGCTATTTATGCTCTTCGTGTCTTGCAGGAGTTCCAGAAGATGGTTTCGCCCGTGCCGAATGGCGAACACCTCGCAGGGGGCATGGAGAGTGAACATGGCAGCGCCGACGACATTTATGCGGAAGATAGCTTGGATGAAAGCGACGAATCGGGAGGGAGTGACGAGGACGAGTCTTCCCTATCTCCAGAGTTGGGCTCTGAGCGCCACTCTAAACAGACCCACGATCCGAGTGTTGACTCGGGGAAGGCGGCGGCTCCGAGTACGAAGGCTCCGAAGCACACTCGGACGCCGACACCGGACCCGGCGGAGAAGGCCGCCAAGCAGCTCAAGATTGCTTCTCCCAAGCCTCGGAAGGCTCTGCTGAGGATCAAGGTCACTGTGCCCGTCGCCTCAACGTAAGCGCCAAGCATTTCCTTTCTGTCTTTGTCGACTTTCAGGATTCTTCTGACCGAGTGAATCTTGTGAATCAGTGCCGCAACCTCGACGACGTCTCCCATGCAGATTGATGGGGACCGCACCGAAGCCGAGTCAGCAGACGCGACATTTCTCATAGAGGTAACAATGACTTCATTTTCACTTCAACTTGTCATTTGACTGAAATGTCTTCATCCGATTGAATTGCGTATCGCGACTGATTGCGTCGAGTGAACGTAGTGCTTGCAGAGGTCATCCATGTCGGAGATGACGATGAAGAGCCGCTCCGGAAGGACACTGAGAAGGGGACCCCAGTTCCGACTGCTCCTCAGGCCACCACACGGAAGACGCCGCCGAGCAAAGTGCCTCAAGTTCCTCCTGCGCCTGCCGTGACCGTGCCTTCGGGGCAGGGTTCTTCTCAGGCTGGGGTTGGTTCTGCCGCGGCTCCGTCGACTGCCCTGGCTTCGGTTCCGACTCCTCCCGTCAATATCTTCAGTCTATACAAGGTGCCGGAGGACCAAACTGGGGCCAGCAAGGAGGCGATGATCCAGGCGGAACTGATGACCCCAAAGGCTCAAGGAGGTGTGCACAGCTAGCAAGCTGGCATACGATGCCAGTGCTGCCCTCCAGGAGAACGTTCGAGTAAGTACCCTTGTAAGTTGACTTCCAAGTCATTTTTCTTCAGTAGGAATTTCAGTTGGAAAATATCCGGTACACCCACTGGGTGTTTTTTTTGTGTTTGGACATCACTCGGATCGGGCGGACCGTTCTGAGTGGATACCGCTCCAGTGGGGGCACGCTGAGTGCACCCACTGGGTGTAGTCCCCGAGACTGTCGTCGACTGTAGGCAGTCGGCGGGAGTCTTAGAGCTTAGAACCTGTTCTGTTGTTGTTGCTGTTGTTTTTTTTTTGTTTGGCCGTCACTCGGAATGGGCGGACTGTTCCAAGTGGATACCAGCGTGCCCCCACTGGGTGTAGTCCCCGAAACTGCCGTCGGCCGCGGGCGGTCGGTAGGAGTCTTAGAACCTTTTGTCTTTTTTTTGCCATCACTCGGATCGGGCGGACCGTTCCGAGTGGATACCATTCCAGTGGGGGCACGCTGAGTGCACCCACTGGGTGTAGTCCCCGAGACTGCCGTCGACTGCGGGCAGTCGGCGGAAGTCTTAGAACTTAAAAATTGCCTTAGAGGGTACTTCACGATCTGATACTGGTCAAGCTTGTTCTCCCCTGACCAAGGGTACTTCAGGATCTGATACTGGTCAAGCTTGTTCCTTCCAGGGTCACTGGTCTTTGAGCACTCGGGATATTTCTTAATGTTAACTGATCTGCTCTTTCTTGTATTTCAGAAAACTTGCGAGCTTGGGACTCAGTACGTGGCACTGGAGAAGGAGACGACCCAGCTCCGACTGGATTTGGAGGTGGAGAGTAGGAACATAGCGTGCGCTCAAGCGGCGCTCAAGACCATGGGAGGTAAGCTTTGATTATTGAGCATTTTGCTTTCATCTCTTTCCATTCTTTGAACCGAGTGAATTCACTCGAGCAGATGTGCGTAGTGAAAACCATCGACTCCAAGTGCGGCTCAAAACCTCTGTTTCTTTAGAAACTATGAAGCAGGCACTAGAGAATAAAGACAACGAGCTGGCGGGAGCGTAGCAAGTGGCGAAGGAAAAGACCAAGGCCGCCGAAGAGAAGCTGGCCTCACTCGGGAAGCTTGAAGCAGAGAACACATCGCAGAAGAAAGAGGTACTCGAGCTCAAGAAGCAGCAAACTGAGTGGGAGAGCAAGCTCAAGGCCCAGGCGGAAGTCTACGAGAAAGAGAAGAAGACTCTGAACGAGAAGATAGCCCAGCTGATCGAGAAGAAGAACGCTTTGGAGAGATACATAGAAGAGTTCACGGAGGAAATGTACACCAAGCTTGCAGGTAACCCGTAACATCCGAGTGAACTTTTATTCGAGTGAACTTCATGCATGCTGACCTTCAACTCTCCTCTTTTCTTGTCCGCAGAGTACTGCCGAGACTTCGCGCTAGAAACTGACAGAATCGAGAGGGATCTGGATCCTTCCAGGTCACTCGTTGGTGACAAGGCTGCTCTAGGTGTCCTGCGGGTGGAATCTCGCATCGAAGACGTCCAAGGTTACATCATTCGTCTGCGGGGTACACTCGGCAGAATCGACAAGGAGCTATGGCCCGAAGACACCTTCGACACCGACCTGGAAGCCATGATGACTCGTCTCAACGACATTCCCAGCCGAGTGCAAGCGTGGATGAAGTCAGCTGCTCGCTGCGGGGCCGACGTGGCGCTCTCCCTGGTCCGAGTGCACTGCAAGGAGGCCAAGGAGGAGAAACTGAAGACTCTCCAAGTTGCCAACACGAAGAAACTCAACTTTGAGGACTTCATGGAGACATTCATTGAAGCGGCCACTCGGATCGCGGACGGCATCGACTTGGATTCCTTCGTTGAGCCAGCCAGCTCTATAGGGGCGTGAGAAAACTTTAAGTCCTACCCATTAGCCTCGGTATGCCGAGTGAAATTGTACTCGTTAAACTCTTTCGGGCTTTGGGCCTGCGTACTCGTATTCGCTTTTAAACCGCTGAAGTTATCTGAATGCTTTCTTTCGGGTCTTTCGAATCTTTGAAATGGGTTTTAACTTAGGCGAAAGCTGGTTCGCAGCTAAGCCTCCGAGTGAGAGGGACGCTCTTCACTTGGAGAAGCGTCTTAGCTTGGGCGAAAGCTGGTTCACAGCCAAGCCTCCGAGTGGGAGGGTCGCTCTTCACTCGGAGTAGTACTTTAATCTTGGGCGAAAGCTGGTTCGCAGCCAAGCCCCCGAGTGAGAGGATCGCTCTTCACTCGGAGTAGTATTTTAACTTGGGCGAAAGGTGGTTCGCAGCCAAGCCCCCGAGTGAGAGGGATGCTCTTCACTCGAAGTAGTATTTTAACTTGGGCGAAAGCTGGTTCGCAGCCAAGCCCCCGAGTGAGAGGGATGCACTTCACTCGGAGTAGTATTTTAACTTGGGCGAAAGCTGGTTCGCAGCCAACCCCCGAGTGAGAGGGATGCTCTTCACTCGGAGTAGCGTTTTTAACTTGGGCGAAAGCTGGTTCGCAGCCAAGCCCCCGAGTGATAGGGATGCTCCTCACTCGGAGTAGCGTATTTAACTTGGGCGAAAACTGGTTCGCAGCCAAGTCCCCGAGTGAGAGGGATGCTCCTCACTCGGAGTAGCATATTTAACTTGGGTGAAAACTGGTTCGCAGCCAAGTCCCCGAGTGAGAGGGATGCTCTTCACTCGGAGTAGCGTTTTTAACTTGGGCGAAAGCTGGTTCGTAGCCAAGCCCCCGAGTGAGAGGGATGCACGTCACCCGGAGTAGGTTTTTAACTTGGGCGAAAGCTGGTTCGCAGCCAAGCCCCCGAGTGAGAGGGATGCTCGTCACTCAGAGTAGGTTTTTAACTTGGGCGAAAGCTGGTTCGCAGCCAAGCCCCCGAGTGAGAGGGATGCTCGTCACTCGGAGTAGGTTTTCAACTTGGGCGAAAGTTGGTTCGCAGCCAAGCCTCCGAGTGAGAGCGATGCTCGTCACTCGGAGTAGGTTTTTAACTTGGGCGAAAGCTGGTTCGCAGCCAAGCCCCCGAGTGAGAGGGATGCCCGTCACTCAGAGTAGGTTTTTAACTTGGGCGAAAGCTGATTCGCAGCCAAGCCCCGAGTGAGAGGGATGCTCGTCACTCGGAGTAGGTTTTTAACTTGGGCAAAAGCTGGTTCGCAGCCAAGCCCCCGAGTGAGAGGGATGCTCACTCGAGGAGGTTTTTAACTTGGGCGAAAGCTGGTTCGCAGCCAAGCCCCCGAGTGGAGGGATGCTCGTCACTCGGAGTAGGTTTTTAACTTGGGCGAAAGCTGGTTCGCAGCCAATCTCCCGAGTGAGAGGAATGCTCATCACTCGGAGTAGGTTTTTAACTTGGGCGAAAGCTGGTTCGCAGCCAAGCCCCCAAGTGAGAGGGATGCTCGTCACTCGGAGGAGGTTTTTAACTTGGGCGAAAGCTGGTTCGCAGCCAAGCCCCCGAGTGAGAGGGATGCTCGTCACTCGGAGTAGGTTTTTAACTTGGGCGAAAGTTGGTTCGCAGCCAAGCCCCCGAGTGAGAGGGATGCTCGTCACTCGGAATAGGTTTTTAACTTGGGCGAAAGCTGGTTCGCAGCCAAGCCCCCGAGTGAGAGGGATGCTCGTCACTCCGAAGAGGTTTTTAACTTGGGCGAAAGCTGGTTCGCAGCCAAGCCCCCGAGTGAGAGGGATGCTCGTCACTCGGAGTAGTTTTTTGACTTAGGCAAAAACTGGTTTGCAGCTAAATTGAAAAGCGTACACCCACTGGGGGTTGTAAGCCAGAGAATACGTACGAGTGAACTCAATGTGGAACTGGAAAAGTCATGCTTTTATTCATCAAATAACACTCGAGTACTTTTATTACATCTCATCATCAGGTATAAAAACGCCGAAGCAAGTCTACATTCCAAGCGCGGGGCTCGGCTGCTTGCTTCAGAAGGTTGTACAGGTGATATGCTCCATTGTGTAGAACCTTTGAAACGACAAAAGGACCTTCCCACGCAGGAGCAAGCTTGTGAGGTCACTGCTGATCCACTCGGAGCACAAGATCTCCTTCCTGAAAGGTCCGACTTCTGACGTGCCTGCTGTGAAAACGTCGTAGATCTTGCTGATCAGTGGCCGAGCGGATAAGAGCCATCTCTCTCTCCTCTTTCAGGACATCAACCACGTCTTGTCGCGCCTGCTCTACTTTAGCTTCGGAGTATAGTTCCAGTCGGGGTGAATTGTGGAGCAGGTTACTCGGCAAGACGGCTTTAGCTCCGTACACCATGAAGAAAGGAGTACGATTGGTAGACCGATTGGGGGTCGTCCTTAGGCCCCAAAGAACCGATGGCAACTCGGTGACCCAGGCTCCAGCTGCATGTTCCAAATCGCGCATGAGTCGTGGCTTTAAATCCTGAAGTATCAGTCCGTTTGCTCTCTCATCTTGTCCATTCGACTGCGGGTGCGCCACAGATGCATAGTCGACTCGGGTGCCTTGGGCGGCGCAGAATGCTCTGAATTCTTCCGAGTCGAAGTTCGAGCCATTGTCGGTGATAATGCTGTGGGGCACGCCATATCTGAAGACTATCTCCTTCATAAATTTGATCGCCATACGCGAGTCCAGCTTCTTGATGGGTTTAGCCTCAATCCATTTGGTGAATTTGTCGACTGCGACTAGCAAGTGGGTGAATCCACTTGCCCCTGTCCGGAGGGGTCCCACCATGTCAAGTCCCCAGACCGCAAATGGCCAGACAAGTGGGATGGTCTTCAGAGCAGACGCAGGCTTGTGTGATAAGTTTGCATAGAACTGGCACCCGGCGCAGTGTTTGACTATCTCCTGCGCAGCTTCATTGGCACGTGGCCAAAAGAAGCCGGCTCGGTAAGCTTTAGCCACGATTGTCCGAGATGACGCATGGTGTCCGCAAGTTCCCGAGTGAATCTCCTCCAGGATCAATCGACCTTCCTCCGGAGAAATGCAACGCTGAGTCACGCCGGTGACGCTCTTTCTGTATAACTGATCACCCATCACTGTAAAAGCTTTGGACCTGCGAACAATCTCGCGGGCCTCGGCTTCATCTTCTGGAAGTTCCTGCCTGAGCAGGTATGCAATGTAAGGTACTGTCCACTCGGGCGTGATTGCTAGGAGCTCCATGACCAAATCAATGACTGCCGGGACCTTGACTTCAGTCGGATCGGACGGACCGACCACTTGTGGGGGCTCTTCCGTGAAGGGATCTTCTTTCACTGTCGGAGAACGTAAATGCTCGAGGAACACATTGCTGGGTATGGATTTCCGAGTGGACCCGATCTTTGCCAGATCGTCTGCCTCCTGATTCTTGGCTCGGGGAACGTGATGCAGCTCCAGACCTTCAAATTTCTTCTCCAACTTTCTCACTGCGTTGCAGTATCCTGTCATAGCGGGGCTTCTGATATCCCACTCCTTCATCACTTGGTTCATAACTAGATCCGAGTCTCCGTAGACCATCAGGCGCCAGACCCCGAGTGAGATGGCCATACGTAGTCCATAAAGGAGCGCCTCGTACTCGGCTTCATTGTTGGAGGAATCGAAGTGAATCTGCAGAACATATCTGAGATGATCGCCCTTCGGAGATACTAACACAACTCCAGCTCCTGAACTGTTCAGCATCTTGGAACCGTCAAAGAACATGGTCCAGTGTTCCGGGTGACTCTGAGTCGGTTGCTGCTGTTCTGTCCACTCGGCCAAGAAATCGGCCAATGCCTGGGACTTGATTGCCTTTTTCGCCTCAAACTTGATGTCCAGGGGCAGAAGCTCGATAGCCCACTTCGCCACTCGACCAGTCGCATCCCGATTGTTCATGATCTCAGACAGCGGGGCGTCGCTGACGACTGACACGGTGTGCTCTTGGAAGTAGTGGGCTACCTTCTTCGCGGTCAGGTAAATGCCGTAGACAAGCTTCTGGTAATGAGGATATCTCTGTTTGGACGGAGTCAGGACTTCGGAAATGTAATAAACTGGGCGCTGAACTTTGTAAGTTTTGCCCTGTTCTTCTTCCTCGACTGTGAGGACGACACTGACAACCTGACCAGTGGCCGCAATGTACAGGAGCAACGGCTCGTTACTGTTTGGAGCGGCGAGCACCGGCTGGGTGGAAAGCAGGGCTTTGAGCTCAACAAACGCTGCTTGTGCTTCAGCAGTCCACTCAAACGAATCAGACTTCTTCATCAATCGGTATAGGGGCAGTGCCTTCATACCGAGACGGGAGATGAATCGGCTCAGAGCTGCAAGGCAGCCCGTGAGCTTCTGTACATCATGAAGCCGTTCAGGACGTTTCATTCGTACAATCGCCCCGATATTCTCAGGATTGGCATCTATCCCTCGTTCGGAAACAAGGAAACCGAGTAGTTTGCCCCCAGGAACTCCGAAAGTGCACTTTGCTGGATTCAGCTTGATATCATACTTCCGCAGATTTGCGAAAGTTTCAGCTAAGTCAGTCAGCAGGTCGGAACCTTTTCTGGACTTGACCACGATATCATCCATGTACGCCTCAATATTCCAACTGATCTGTTTTTGCAAACACTTCTGGACCATGCGCATGAAAGTGGCACCGGCATTCTTGAGACCGAATGGCATGGTGATATAGCAGAAACACCCGAATGGGGTGATAAAAGCTGTTTTTATTTCATCTGGCCCATACAGTCGGATCTGGTGGTACCCGGAGTACGCATCCAGAAAAGACAGCCGCTCACAACCCGTGGTGGAATCTAAGATTTGATCTATGCGGGGGAGCGGGAAATGATCCTTGGGGCAGACCCGATTGATGTGCTTGAAATCAATGCACATTCGGAGAGACTTGTCTTTCTTAGGGACCATGACGACGTTGGCGAGCCACTCAGAGTGGTACACCTCATGGATGACCTCGGCTGCCAGGAGCCAAGCAACTTCTTCGCCAATGGCCTTCCTCTTCTGTGTAGCAGAGTGACGGAGATGCTCCTTCACAGGTTTTGCCTTTGGGTCGACTCGCAAACGGTGCTCAGCCAGCTCCCTGGGTACACCCGGCATGTCGGATGGTTTCCATGCGAAGATGTCCTAGTTCTCACGGAGGAACTGGATGAGCACTTCTTCCTATTTGCTGTCGAGTGTTGTTGAGATGTTGGTGGGAGCAGCATTGGGATCTTCCGGGTGGATGTGTACAGGCTTCGTGTCGCCAGCCGACTGAAACGCAGATTCTGCAGCTGGCTTCTTGGAGCGTAGCAGATCACTCGGATCGGTATTTTTCTTGTACTCCTCCAGCTCCACCATGGCCACCTATTCATCAGCGATCTTGGACCCCTGCTGCAAACATTCTTCCGCGCGCTGCCGACTGCCAGTCACTGTGATCACGCCTTTGGGGCCGGGCATCTTCAGCTTAAGGTACACATAACATGGTCGGGCCATGAAACTTGCATAGGCTGGTCGACCGAGAATGGCATGATAGGCACTGCGGAAGTCGACCACTTCGAAGGTAAGCCTTTCCTTCCTGAAATTCTTGTCGTCTCCAAAGACTACATCCAGGGCAATCTGCCTGAGTGACTTTGCTTTCTTGCCGGGGATCACTCCGTGGAACTGCATGCTGCTCTCGCTGAGTCGGGACATCGGAATGCCCATCACTTGCAGAGTATCAACATATAGTATGTTCAGTCCGCTTCCACCGTCCATGAGGACCTTGCGCAATCGGACGCCTCCCACGACTGGATCGACCACCAGCGCCTGTCGCCTAGGGGTGGCAATGTAGGCTGGGTGGTCCAACTTGATCAAAGGTGATCGGAGTCTTCGACCAGTTCAGAAACTTTGTCGTCGCCGTCATGGCAATGTTCACTTCTCGGTTGATAACCTTCAACCGGCTCCTGCTCTCTACATCTACAAAGATCATCAGGGTTGCGTTGACACTGGGAAAAGGTTCATCTTTGTCTCCATCATCAGCGTCTTCTGGGCTCTTCTCACTCAACAGGCCCTCTCGGAACTGCTGAATCAACAGTCTGCACTGTCGAGTGGTATGCTTGGGCAATATCAGATTGCCCTCTTCATCATTTCTGGTGTGGATGTGACACGGCAAATCGAGGACATCTTGGCCCGACTGATCTCTCTTTTTCTTCGGGATCCATTTTTCCTTCGCCTTCCCCTTGTTCTTGGCTTGACCGGCTAGAGCGGCAGCCTCGGCTTGAGTCGAACCATCAGCCTTGCACTTTGGCTTCTGATTGGGATTACTGTTTCTGGGGTTGGGCTCGCTGGTTTTCCCTTTGCCGTTACGGAGACGGTCTTCCTCTTCTCCGTTTGCGTACCGAGTGGCAATCTCCATCATTCGGCTCATGGTCAAAGATCCTGACCGACCGAATTTCAGGATGAGCTCCTAATATCTGACTCCTGCCTTGAAGGCACGGACTGCTTGATGCTCCGTGACATTCTCCACCACATGATGCAAGGTTGTCCACTGCTGAATGTACTCCCTCAAGATTTCATTCGGCTTCTGCACACAATGTTGTAGCTCAGACAATCCAGCCGGGCGTTTGCACGTGCCCTCGAATGTTTTTATGAACACTCGGGCCAAATCTTCCTAGCAGTATATGCTGGCCGGAGTGAGCTGATTGAGCCAGGCGCGGGCGGACCCCTCCAGCATCAATGGCAAAAGCTTCATAGCCACATAGTCATTTCCTCCACCAATCTGCACAGTCACTCGGTAATCCTCTAACCAAGTTTCTGGCTTGGACTCACCGGTGAACTTGCTTACTCCAGCTGCCAACCTGAAGTTAGGCGGGATCTTAGCGGCTCGGATGGCCCTGCTGAAACACTCGGGCCCGGGGATGAATGCTCCACTTCCACTAGGACGATCTCTGTCCAAGTTCTCTCTCAGAGCTTTGCCTCTGTCGACCAGGTTCTGAGCGAGAACGGATCTCGCGTTGAACTGCGGGTCACGGTAGTCGACTGGCTCTCTCTGATGGTAACCGTCACCATGACGGGGAGGGCTGGCCCTCCGATCGTTGCCGTAAGGACGCCTGGCGTCGTACGGCTGGGGCGCGTACGAACCATCCCACGGAGGGGGCGACTGCATGCGGCGACGATCATCCTGACGCCGCGGAGGCGTATTCCGACTGCGACCCTGCCCCGAGTACTGGTCTCGGTGGCGGTCTTGGTCGTTTCGCCGCGGAGGCGAGTGTCTGTTTCTCCTTGGGGACACTGGACTGTGGGCCGACTGAACGGTGTCAGCCCTAACGGATCTGCTGTGAATCCGGTTGCGCGACTGGGATACTGTCGAATTTTGCTCCTCTGCTGCCTTGAGCAGGGCCCGGATCTGTCGAAGTCCTTCTCCCGCCTCAGATCAGGACGGTTCAATGGAATCTGCTATCCGAGTGGCCGCCGCCAGATTCTGGACAGGAGTGCGGAATACCTGGAAACTCTGCTACTGGTCGTTTGAGAACAAATGCCGCTGCCGCCGACTGGAACTGGGCTGGTGCTGCCTGCGGGTGCGATCGTCGAGTGACTTCTGGAGCGCTTCCAGACGATTGCGCTTAGCCAAGTTAGCCTGGCGCACGGCCTCCAAAGCCTGAGCCTCGAGGGTCGTCCCAACGATGGGCGTCTGAAGGGTCTGCTCGGTCCTGCGCTGCTGTTCCTCCCTCTGCTGCCGAGTGAGAGGTCGGGGGATGTACTCGTCGTCACGACGGTCTCCGCCGCCGCCAAGATCAACGCGCGACAGGTTACCATTCTCCGCGCCGCCGCGGCCGTACCCATGCGGACTGGGCGGGGAATCGGCCATCAGCACCTCTGCAGTGGGGTCGCTGCTCTCGCACTCGGATAAGCTTTCCGAGTGCTCGTGCACGGAGGCGAACAGATTGAAGACAGGTTCATCGGGCTCGATTGCCGCGATCTGCGGGGCTGCAGACTGAATGGCCACCGCGTGCTTGATCCACCGCTGAAGCTGAGAGTGTCCGAAGCGCTTGTGATGACGGCTGGTGGAGAGCGAAGACGCCGATTGGTACGGAGTCGACGGTTGTCGAAGGAGGACGCCGAGGGCACTCACACGAAAGTGCGCCGCGCCGCGAACGGGTAACGCCTCGGCATCCAGCGGGGCTTCCCGGAGCCACGCTGAATCGTCGGCGATGAAGCTGAGGACGCCGAAACGGATCTCGTGGCCCAGAGTCAGTCCGCCGCCGGAAACCATGGTGATGATCGGAAAAAATGCAACTACGCCGGAAGTCGCTAGACGCTTGCCCCACGGTGGGCGCCAACTGTCGTGGGTGCAAGTCTGACAGTAGTGTGTAGGGGTACGGATGAGAGGGCAGAGCCTAGCTACGGCGCAGGTGTTACACTCGGATTTACGAGTTCAGGCCCCTCAGCGGTGGAGGTAACAGCCGTACGTCTCGGTGCTCTGGAGCTTGATTGCTTGAGTGTATGAGTTACAAATGGATTGCGAACCCTTGGAATGGAGCTGGGGGTGGCTTATATAGCGTCCGCCAGCCCTCCCATGAATGCCACCATTACCAGGGGTTAAGAGGGGGTTTAAGGGCGCCAGGTAACGGGCGCATTGATTACAATTAATACGAGCGAGCACACGTCCTGACCGTTGCGCTCCTGGAGCCTCCTGGTCTTCTCTGGTCGAGTGACTGTCAGGTACTCCGAGTGAAATAGCTGGTCGAGTGGACTCCTGCTTCCCGAGTGATTCATTGAACTCTGAGTGAATGTCAGTCTACAGAACTCTTGGTCGCTGATCTGGCCCTGGGGCCCAGTATAAGGCGTGAGGAGTCCTAGGGTAGGGTCCGTAGGTCAGGCCTGTTACCCTATCCCTAGTACATGCCCTCGTCAACTATTTCATCAAAAACGAAGATTCCAACTCCATTTTGCTCCCTTCTATGCATTGCTGGAACTCTGAAGTTTGCATACTTACTAGCATCCTTTGGATTGACAAAATACCTTGGACTGTACCACATGCAAGTCCTAGGTTGCATTTCCATCACATGGAAATCCTTTTGGCATCCATGTATCATATCTCAAGATTGAAATATGTATTAATTGCTAGTTTAACCCGATCTGACTTTAAGCATCGCTATGGTGAGACAACCTCATCGTAGTCAACTCCTTGAACTTGTTATTGCAACAAGTCGAGCTTTATGGATAAAACATTTTATCCACATCAGTTTATAGTTCCATTAATGTTCGTTAGACTCTAAGTCTTTCAAAGGGTTTATCAAGAAATAATCTTGAATCATTTATGGAAACTATCTCGGATTATATTGGCATTTAGCAAATTCCGGAGTCAGGGCCCATCAACGCTTCCTTGTGTATCGTAGGTATACTGTTGTCTAACAACAATATCTCGCTTGTGCACCTGAGAGGTTTGCACGAGTTTTGCCTACGTGGTTCAGTTGCAAGTTCGACTAAAGTCCATACATCTCATGTAGAGGCTTCCGTATCAGTCGCAGTAGGAAACTCTGGAATTACTTCCAAGGTTTCTTTCCTTTGATCTGATGACGAAGATACTGTTATCTCGTTGAGTTGCATTGTTCCCCCACTCACCTTTTTGCAAGAACCATTCTCTTTAAAAGCATACCGTTCTTGGTGGCAAACCTTTTTGCCTCGGTATAGTGGTGGAGGAATTCCCAATTACTTGGGATAACCTACAAAGTAGTACTTGTCTGATTTGGAATAGGTTTGTAAATATTTTACACAAGCCCCATATTCCAAATGTTAAGAAAAGACAAAGCATGGTTGGGCGTACCATACCATGGCGTCATTTCAACAGACCTGATGGTGCTCTTTTCAGTGTAAAAGCCGCAGTCTCTAAAGCATTACCTTTAAAAGGGATAATGGCAAATTGATTTATGTCATCTTTGATCTTACCATGTCACAAATGGTTTGAATACATCTTCACGAACGTACCACTCACAGTGGAGTTCCGGGAGGTGTAAGTTATGAAACCTTTTTCACAACTCATAAGACATTCGCTAAGCTTGTAACTCAAATATTCCTTTCCGCAATCAAATTGCAGAAACATAATTTTCTTGTTACAATAATTTCTACTTCATATTGAAAACCTTATGAATGATTTCAAAAGATCCAGACTTACGTCTCATCAAGTAAATATCCATATATCCACTTGAGTCATTTCTGAAGATAGATAAATCCACTGCCAGCTACAACATTTATTGGACTACACACATCAAAATGTATGATCACCAATAAGTTTGTTGCTCGTTCCTTATGGCCTATGAACGGTATTTCAGTCACTTCACTTTTCGGAGGAAAGTTGCAAGTGTCAGATGATTTATAATCAAACGACTTCAAAATCCATCATTATGGAATTTCTCCATGCGGGTTTCTCCAATGTGACCAAATGCAGTGCCACACATGTGTGGTATTCTTTTAGTCTTGCGACATTTAGCGTCAGTGTTATGGATGTATCATATTACCATGAATATTCATAACATACATCCCATCCATGATGGAAGCATGGCCCTTATGTTATTCATAACACTAAACAACAATTGTTCTTTTATGAACAACCCTTTTGCAACAAACATTATGCAATGGGCTAGAGTGTGTAAAAACTCTAAAATGAATTATGAAAGTAAATTTGGAGGTAATATATTATTATCAATATTCATAACATACATCCCATCCATGATGGAAGAATGGCCCTTATGTTATTCATAACACCGAACATCAAAAGTTCTCTTATGAACAACCTTCTTGCAAGATACTTTATGCAATGGGCTAGAGTGTATAAAAACTCTAAAATGAATTATGAAAATAAATACATAGGTAATGTACCGAGTATAGCAACTTTTACTATGTTCCCAGCGCATATCTAACCTCACTCCGGCAAGTCTTTTAGGCCATAGTAGTCCTTGCATCGAGTCGCAGCAGAATGCAATCGAGCGGGTATATTTTGTGATCAACTCACAATACCCAAGAATTAGTGATTAACATGTTTAATCATAATTCCCAAGAACTATTTCTTTGACCAGCCTTCCATACATCTATAACTCGTATGACATTCATACATGAGCTGGATATTCCAGTCTTCACTCTTTTTGCCTTTATACTTCTAACAGTTTAACTTTTAGTATTTCTCCTACTCTTAGAAGAAGCACCCAACTTTAAGAGTGGCATTAGCCCCGGACTTCCTAGGTGTGTAAGTCACACTAACACCCTTTGGACATTTCCTTTCTCTTTAAGTTGTTTGTTTTATTCACCTTCATCACATGATAGGCGTTCTTCTGGATCCCTCTGTTATTAGTCAAACGCATAGTAAACACTTTTACTAACAATTTGCAAAACAAACATTGCTTTGGATATCCCATATCTTTTAGCCTTTGTTTGTGTCTGAAAATGATTTTCAGTTCCATGAATATCACATAGCTATCCCAAACTTTTGAAGTCCGGGTCTCATGGAAGCAAACATATTGCACTTGACCGTAACGGAATTCTAGCTTTTGGATCGAAGGACGAGAGTCACATTATCCATAGCATTAGCGGGAGAATACTGAAAGCATGCGATAGGACAAAGTCCTTCTCGGCACTCTTGAGGACAATCCTCACATTACGTTACCAACCGTAAAGTTTTAACCAGATATTTAACATCTTATTCAATTTTAACAGGGAAGGTGGAAACGCGAGCCATTATTCTACAACTATTATGCAAAATTACACTTAGACAGTGTCCATAATTAATTGCACTAAGAATTAAAAGAATTAATTCTAAAGTGCGCTCCCACTCAAAACAATATCTCTCATAATTGATTGTGAGTGATACAAGACCCATATTACAATTCAACGCCAAGGATGCATCCATCTCAAGTGACGAGAATTGCAATCGGTAGGCCAACTTGCCAATCACATCTCTATGTGACTCTTGTTCATCTTTCGATAGGCATGTTCCGAGCTCAGGACGATCAAGCCAGAACGTCAAGACAACCAAGTGATCTCGCTGCGAGGTCTCAACTCACCCGCCTCACACTTCTCTAATCGTTCGTACCCATGCATCCATGTGATACCCCGAAGAGGTAGGTGCCGTGACGGTGCTACACTTGGGAGAACACTAACTATTTGATATTTTTGTGAGAGATCACCCTAATAAAAAGCGACTACCGCGCAATCAAGAAGGGTGCATCATAAGGGATAAACATCTCAGGCAATTCATAATAGCATGATATGGTATAGCCCTTTCTGACGGAGAAGTCTTGTATTTCTTCGTCTTCAGCATTCGCGTCGGTGTTCACCTTCGCGAAGTTTGCCACCACCTTGTCGATGCACCAGATAATATTGCTATCTCTATAGCTAATAAAATAAGTGCATTACAAAAGGTTGACACGCAGGTCATTAAAGTGACAATCATATGGCTCCAGCCATCATGCCGAATCATGACACGCAGGTCATGTTAATTTACATCATATAGTCATCTCATACATAATCAAATTAATATGAGCACTGCTATACCACATCATATGCACATGCAAACCATCCTGTAAAACCAAGTTAGATGCCTCTAATCGGTTCATACAAAATTTCATTTTACGTGGCTTCTAAGGTTTCGAAGCAAACCGAAGCTACCTACGTCCATCATCAAGTATGACTATTCAAGTTGCTAGATTAACTTTACGGGGTGTATGAAACACGAGATAATAAAATCTTGAGCCCCATACTTAACTTCGTCATACGCATGACCCCCATGCAGATCATATCTGCATTGCCCTTTAGTCTGAGAAATTTCATCTTTCTCTCTAACTATGGTGGAATTCAATGAACTGTTGGCACTTCATTGATCAATCAGGATCGCGGATTGCCAGAACTTTGAAACTCCACCATGCTGTTATCAAGATCAGAAATATGCAAATTCCAGGGAAGCAACAAGAACATCAGGTAACAGATTTCATCTGCTACCCGCACAAATAATTTTCAGTAATATAACTCATCTACTACAAATTATATTGTGCAACACCCATACATCTCAATGTATTCTAGATCGTAACCTGCATCTACACATAGCACGGCTCATGATGCCACTATAGGGGAACGCAGTAGAAAACAAAAAATTTCCGACCTACGCACCAGCCCAGGACCACTATGGAGACTGCATACAAGGTTTGATCTTTTCGTTACCGACTCGTAGCGCAACGGAAGTAGAGTCGATGACAATCGGCGGTGCAGATCCCCGCAGCTAGGATTTACAACCTCCCAACCGCGAGGATGTACTCCCTCATCAGCTCACCGGACGGATCGCCTGACAGCCCTTCGGGAGGCCTCTGGACAGTCCCTCGGATAGTCCCACTAGACGGATCCTCGGACAGCCCTCCAGGAAGCCTCTGGACAGTCCTTCGGATAGTCCCACCGGACAGATCCTCAGACAGCCCTCCGGGAGGCCTCACGGATAGTAACTCGGACAGCCCTTCGGGAGGACCCTCGAAAATCGGACGGTCACTCGGACAGCCCTTCGGGAGGCACTCTCGAACTAAGACCGAAACTACGATCTCTCTACAGAGTTGCACACATACGGTGTCATCTATCCGGTAGGGCTTCACCGTCCAGAACTAGTTCCCACCGGAACCCAGACAGCCTTTCGGCTCTACGAAACTATTTCGCTCGGAGGGAGAGAGAAGCCAGAAATGTCATGGCATGTGTATGAGAGCAAGGGATGAGTCTTTAGGCAGCCCCCTCCACCCCTATTTATAGGCCAAGCCCAAGGGTGGCTTCTCCAAGAAGCCAAGGGGAAAAATACCAAAAGGCCCTCAAGGTGGCTTCTCCAAGAAGCCACCCAAAAAGCACTTTCACTATTCACGGAAACATTTTTCCGCGACCGTTAAATCCGAAAATATTTCTGTGGGTCTTAAAATAATTCCATTACCCACTAAAATGATTTTGGACGCGTTCCGAAACAATTCCGGATTAGTGATTTTCATTTGCGAAAAGCAACCAAACCGGATCCGGCAGCTCCGGAACTTTTCCGGTTTTTATCCCGGAAAAATCCCAGAAGTTTCCAGAATAATTCTAGCACCCTCCAAGAATTTCCAGGCATGTGCCGAAACCAATTTGACTTAATGGCATACCCCGAAACAACTTTTCAGTTTTACCGAAACTATTTCAGTGTTCTCTCCGGAACTTTTCCGTTGTCTCCGAAACTTTTTCGGTGACTTTCTCTCAGACTCCCTGTCTAGTATTCAGCAGATAGATGATCCTTAAGCGTGTGACCCTATAGGTTCGGTGAAGTATAGACATGACCCGGAACACTTTCCGATCAATGATCAACATCGGAGCCGTGGACACCCATATTGACCCCTATACCCACACGAATGAATATTCGAGTGAACCTTCAGTTGCCGTGTGCTATTCCTGTTGCTTCGCGATATGTTACAAATACCCGAGGTGAGAATTATCGGCATACCCGTGGATCAACACTTGTCCACAATGCCAGTTACCTCGTTACCAGTTTTGTTCTCTTTTCTCGTTTCCGTGTTCCGGCATCCCTGTGATCAAATCACAATGTGTCTGGCCAGACGATGGTGGATATCGTAACACCGAGAGGGCCCAGAGATATCTCTCCATCGTCGGAGGAGCAAATCCCAATCTTGAGCTATCAAGTCCCTTGACATACTTTCCCATGAACCCGTAAGCCGCCGTAATAGCCACCCAGTTACGGATGATGTTTAACAAACCCCAAAGTTCATGAAGCAAGCATGAAGAAACTCGACACTCTCATGGTCTAAGGAATTATGCAAACATTAACTTTCTCTGTGTTATTAACCATTAACTTGTGACGAATGAATCTCATAGCATAACATCAATTCGGGTCGATTCAACACAAGTGTTCTCCTAACATTGTGCCCTCAAAGTTGACGGCATAGTCATGCCCATGATCAGGAAAACAGAACCATCATGCAACACTTGAGCTAGTCTTAGAGGCCAGACTAGGAATACTTTTTACCGTTTATTATTCCACACGTGCATATGAGTCTTCCTCCGAGCCTCGTGGTTATTGCAGACTCGAGAACCATAGCAGTTATAGCACGGAATATAAACTTAACTACAAACATGGAGATAAATAATAACACTTATTATTGCCTCTAGGGCCTATCTCCTACAATAACAATATAACTTCTATGTGAATATGAACAAACATAATTCATTACGTTATCTTCCTTGTCCAACGTCAACAATTTGGCATAAAATACTTAATGGGGGCTCACAATCATAAAAGATGTCCAAGATAGTATATTTGCGTGTGAATCTTCTCTTCCCTTATTAACTCTTTCATGAATTGCATCATTGACTAATGCTATGTTTGTTAACTTCCAATAAATTTTACCACTTATACTTTTCTTTATGTAATGTCATTACTTTCCATAAGATTAGCATATGATCTTTTTCATTATTTCCATTGCTAGGGTTGAAACATGAAAGTAAAGAAGCAAAAACTCAAACTACTCTTTATTATATAACTCTCAACTCGATTACATAGATAGATAGATCACGAAGCTAACACTCGAAAATAGATCATACTAAACTTTTATTCAACTAGATCACGAAATAACTAAGGATCGAACTAAAAATAGGTAATGATAATAAAAGTGATGGTGATACGATACCGGGGCACCTCCCCCAAGCTTGGCACAAGCGAAGGGGAGTGCCCATACCCATGTGCTCAAGTCTACCTCTTCGGTGATGGTGGTGATGACGAAGTAGCGAGCTTATCCTCCGACTTCCATGGCATAGGTTCCCCATCATAAAAAGATGAATGAGTCTCCGGAGTCCTGAAACTTGCAGCTAAACTCATACCTTTGAATCTTGCCTCATACTCAAAATTTTGGTTTTGAAGATCATAGATTTGGCCTTGGAGATAGTCTATTCGCTCATTAAGCTTGAAGATGATGTCCCCCATCGATTGGCCCTCCACCTTGTGATTACGAGTGAATTCCGTGATCATGGAGTGGTTGGCGTTGAGTCCACGTTCCACCATCCCTTGGCACTTGAAGATCTCCTGCTCCACCGCTTCGAGCCTGGACTCCACGCTCCCGGTCTTCTTGGGTCCTTGAACATCCCGGATGTGAAGCACCCCCTCACGCATCTCAATGGCATGAGGGTGTTTCATCACCTCCGGTAGGTAGGGGTTGATGACCTTCTCGTAGAACTTGTCCTTGGAAGAGCTTGATGAAGCCATAGCGATCTAGATCTGTCAGAAAAATAGCGCGAAGGAAGAACAGAGGAGATTTCTGCGATACGGTGGTCAAAACGTCCGGGAGTATATATAAAGATTTTTTTTATCTTGTAAAACAAGTAATCCAGAAGAAAACGGAGTCGGGAGGGCTCACATGGGGCCCACGAGCCACCAGGGCGCGCCAGGGGGGGTGGCGCGCCCTGGTGCCTCGTGGGCATCAGGTGGGTCCCCTCGGCTGTTTCTTATTTTTGTATTTTTTTTCAATATTCCAAAACTGACAAAAAGTATTTTTATGGAATTTTTGGAGTCGGTTTACTTACCGTATCACATACGTCTTCCTTTTCAGGGTTCTGGAGTGTTTCGGAAGGTCTCTCTTATGTATTCCTCCGGTGTAATTGTCGCAATAATATTAGTTTCAACATTAATGGGGGTACCTGAAATATAGTGCTTAATTCTTTGCCCATTCACCACTCTCGGATTAGTGCCTTCGGAGTTGTTTATTTTGATGGCTCCGGAGCGATAAACTTCTTCGATGATATACGGTCCTTCCCATTTAGAGAGAAGTTTTCCTGCAAAGAATCTCAAACGAGAATTGTACAATAGAACTTGCTCACCTACTTTAAATTCCCATTTTTGAATTCTTCTATCATGCCATCTTTTAACTTTTTCTTTAAACAATTTGGCATTTTCATAAGCTTGTGTTCTCCATTCATCTAATGAACTAATGTCAAATAATCTCTTTTCACCGGCAAGTTTAAAATCATAATTTAGTTCTTTGATTGCCCAATATGCTTTATGTTCTAACTCAAGAGGTAAATGACATGCTTTTCCATAAACCATTTTATAAGGAGACATACCCATAGGATTTTTATAAGCAGTTCTATAAGCCCATAATGCATCGTCAAGTTTCTTAGACCAATTCTTTCTAGATCTATTGACGGTTTTTTTGCAAAATTAATTTTATTTCTCTATTGCTCAATTCAACTTGACCACTAGTTTGAGGGTGATAGGGAGATGCAATTCTATGGTTGACATCATATTTAGCGAGCAATTTACGGAATGCACCATGAATAAAATGTGAACCACCATTAGTCATTAAATATCTAGGGACTCCAAACCTCGGGAAAATAACTTCTTAAGCATTTTAATAGAAGTGTTATGATCAGCACTACTAGTTGGAATAGCTTCTACCCACTTAATAATGTAATCAACAGCAACTAAAATATGAGTATATCCATTGGATTTAGGAAAATGTCCCATATAATCAAATCCCCAGACATCAAATGGTTCAACAGCAAGTGAATAATTCATAGGCATTTCCTGACGTCTACCAACATTACCAATTCTTTGACATTCATCACAAGATAAGACAAACTTACGAGCATCCTTGAAAAGAGTAGGCCAATAAAACCAGATTGCAATACCTTATGCGCAGTTCTGTCTCCCGCATGGTGTCCTCCGTAAGCCTCGGAATGACACTTCCGTAGGATTTGTTCCTGTTCATGCTCAGGTATACAACGCCTAATAATACCATCTACTCCTTCTTTATAAAGATGTGGGTCATCCCAGAAGTAATGTCTTAAATCAAAGAAGAACTTTTTCTTTTGTTGGTATGTGAAACTAGGTGGTATGTATTTAGCAACAATGTAATTAGCATAGTCTGTATACCATGGAGTATTATGAGAAGCATTTATGACAGCTAATTGTTCATCGGGAAAATCATCATTAATAGGTAGTGGGTCATCAAGAACATTTTCCATTCTAGACAAATTATCTGCTATGGGATTCTCAGCTCCCTTTCTATCAGTAATATGCAAGTCAAATTCTTGTAGCAATAAAACCCACCTAATGAGTCTAGGTTTAGCACTTTCTTCTCCATAAGATATTTAATAGCAGCATGATTGGTGTGAACAGTTACTTTAGAATCAACTATGTAAGATCTGAATTTATCACATGCAAACACAACTGCTAGAAATTCTTTTTCAGTAGTAGCATAATTTCTTTGGGCACTGTCTAGAGTTTTACTAGCATAATGGATGACATTTAATTTCTTATCAACTCTTTGTCCTAGAACAGCACCAACAGCATAATCACTAGCATCACACATTATTTCAAAAGGCAAGTTCCAATCAGGTGGTTGGACAATAGGTGCAGTGGTTAAGGCTTTCTTAAGTGTTTCAAAGGCTTCTAGACAATCATCATCAAAAACAAATGGAACATCTTTTTGCAAAAGATTGGTAAGAGACCTAGAAATTTTAGAGAAGTCTTTAATAAATCTCCTATAGAAACCAGCATGACCAAGGAAACTTCTTATACCTTTAATATATTTAGGACATGGCATTTTCTCAATAGCATCAACCTTAGCTTTATCAACTTCAATACCTCTTTCAGAAATTTTATGCCCCAAGACAATGCCTTCATTCACCATAAAGTGGCACTTCTCCCAATTCAAGACAAGATTAGTTTCTTCACATCTCTGCAAAACTCGATCAAGGTTGCTTAATCAATCATCAAAAGAAGTTCCGTAAACAGAAAAATCATCCATGAACACCTCAACAATCTTTTCACAAAAGTCAGAGAATATAGCAGTCATACATCTTTGAAAGGTAGCAGGTGCATTGCATAAACCAAAAGGCATACGTCTATAAGCATAAGTTCCAAAAGGACAAGTAAAGGTGGTTTTCTCTTGATCGGGTTGTGATACGGGTATTTGAGAAAAAACGGAATAACCATCTAGGAAACAAAAGTGTGTATGCTTAGACAATCTTTCTAACATTTGATCAATAAAAGGTAAGGGGTAATGATCTTTTCTAGTAGCTTTGTTTAATTTTCTAAAATCAATTACCATCCTATAACCAGTTACAATTCTTTGTGGAATGAGTTCATTTTTATCATTAGGAACAACGGTAATACCTCCTTTCTTAGGGACACAATGAATGGGACTTACCCATCTACTATCAGCTATGGGATAGATTATACCTGCTTCCAGAAACTTTAATATTTTAGTTCTTACCACCTCTTTCATCTTAGGATTTAATCGTCATTGGTGGTCGACAACTGGTTTAGCATCAGGCTCCATATTAATTTTGTGCTGACATAGAGTGGGACTAATGCCCTTAAGATCATCAAGAGTATATCCAATAGCAGCACGGTGCTTCCTTAGAGTTTTTAGTAATCTCTTTTCTTCATGCGCTGAAAGGTTAGCACTAATAATAACAGGATATATCTTCTTTTCATCAAGATAAGCATATTTCAATGTATCAGGCAATTGCTTCAATTCAAATACAGGATCACCCTTAGGTGGAGGAGGGCCTCCAAGAGTTTCAATAGGCAAATTATGTTTAAGGATAGGTGGTTGATCAAAGAACATCTTATCTATTTCATTTCTTTCATTCATATGCATATCGTTTTTATGGTCTAGCAAATATTATTCTAACGGATCAGTAGGAGGTACGGCAATAGAAGCAAGACCAATAATTTCATCTTTACTAGGCAATTCTTTATCATGAGGTTGTCTACGAAACTTGGAGAAATTAAACTCATGAGATGTACCACCGAAATCAACACTGGCAGTTTCTTTAGCGCAATCAATCTTAGCATTAACAGTGTTCAAGAAAGGTCTACCAAATATAATGGGACAAAAGTCATCTTGTGGAGAACCTAGGACTAGAAAATCAGTAGGATATTTTATTTTTCCACACAAGACTTCAACATCTCTAACGATCCCAAGTGGTGTAATGGTATCTCTGTTTGCAAGCTTAATAGTAACATCAATGTCCTCTATTTCAACAGGTGCAATATCATTCATAATTTCTTGATATAAGGTAAACGGAATCTTCTATATCTAAATAGGGGCACCCCACTAGGTGATTTTCCTGCCTTCTCATGAAGCCACGTCACTCCAATTGTTACAGCCGTTGATTCAATAAAGTTGAGAAATCCGCAGCCATTTGATCAAAGGTTCAGAAAATTACTAAGGACTGCCACCGCTAAGTATACCGTTTTGTTCTTTTTCCAGCCACATACCGCTCGCTGCTGGCCTCCGACTCAATTTTTTGGGCTGGGCGTACAGTTCAGCAATTTGGAGACTAAAAAGCCCATTGGAAGCCCATAGGTATCCATCGTTTGAGACTACCACGACCCACCCTTCCGTGAAGAAGCCTTGCCTAAAAAAAACCTTGCGTGACCCCGCCAGCCGCCAGCCGCTGCGACCTGCGCCTTCTGTCTTCCCCACGAAGCGGATTCCACTTCCTCTCTATCTTCTTCAATCTCCATCAAATCCCAATATTATTTTGCAATAGAAACGGTTCCTTCTCCCTCCATCAAATCCCACTACTCTGGCGATTCAATTGCTCCTCCCATCTGGTATTTCTTTTTGGCCTTGCGCGAGGCAATGAGCGATGGTGAGAGGTCTTCCTCCCCAGTGACGAGGTCCCTCGGCGGCCGTCCCCGCTCTGCCTCCGGCTTCCCGACCGTAGGCGCACCCCGCACTGGAAGCAGAGCACCTTGCGGAGGATGCAGCCGTGCCGAGATCGGCCCGACTATTACCTTGTGGAGGCGCGCCGGTGGCCTCGGCAGAAGGCCGGGAAGACTCCCTGTGGCGGCAGCAAACCATGCTCGGTGCCGGCGCGTTTCGCGTGTCCTCTGCTCACCTTCCCGACCACGCGACAGGGCCGCAGGACCAGTATAGCGTCGACTGTGGTTCACTAGCCCAAGTTTATGAGCGTGTAAATCATCGTCTTAGAACACCCGCCCTGACGACGTTCAGCCGGATGCGGCCGGCTGGCTGTGCCGTGCACAACTGCACTGCTGCACATCGCGGGCTGTATAAGACTTCCGCATGGGCGTGTCGTCGAGAGGAGATCACACGTGCAAGATAGTTGCTGATGGTCTCATCCTCGAGCATCACGACGACCTTGGAATTGATTAGGTGCATCAGCAGGATGCTTGACGACCTCCACTTGCACATCTATGTCCAGGTACTACAAGATATACATGAGTCGACATATTTTCCCTTTGTTTCAGATTTTGCTGAACCCACCTATTGATTTGAATCCTAAACCAAGAATCAACCTCACGTCATCCATTTGCCAAAGCTGGAGGCCGTGGCATCTGACAGTACATGCACTTGCGTCAGAATTACAATACATGTTGGTTTCATCTATTTAAGTGATGTGTTATACTCTATGACAACAAATTTATGACCATTGTTGATTCAAGATACTTAGGTTGCTCGAAAGATGTTTGATGACGTGCCTCTTCTACTATCTACCAAATTAAAGAGGATTGGGAAGGTAAGAATGTTTAGTGTTCTTTGTGTTAAGATTTACTCCGTTTGTATCTATCGAATAAATTTCTGGTGGCGAGAAAATAAACGATTCAATCAAATTAACCCTATGTCTATCCAATGTACTTTTGTCAACTAGACAATGCAATATGGTTCAGTCAGATTCATGAAATCCTTTATTTGCCTCAAGTATAGCATGCATAGTTTAGCAGTAGTAATATTCTTTTATCAATTTTTCCAAACAGATATATGCAACAACCAAAAGCTGAAATAAAGGAGACACAAACATCAACAGAAGGAAATATGGGAGGAAGCTTTTCACAAATATTATGTTCGTAATGTTTAAATTTTTGCTTGATATATGAAACTCTGACAACCTCCCTCTCATATTTATTGCACTGTTTAGACAAGAAATTTGGAGAAAGCGAAAATAAGCTTGGTTATGTTATTTGAGCCCCCTAGATAATGTGTATGTGGCACTCAAGTATCAAACCTGCCGATTGTACCTCTTATTTTAGGGGCACCTACAGGTTGAAGTTAGCATGACTAGGTCTGGCTATTTCCTCCATCGCAATTTTATTTTGTATAACCTTCGTATCGAATGGAGAAAAGGGATGATGGTAAAAGAAGGTTCTTAATTGAAGAAAAATGTTATTCCACTATAAATAAAGATATGTGCTTAATCTGAATGATAATGTTCTTTCTTTTTCAATCATCTTTCTGTTATAATTTTTACGGTTTTATTCTTAAAGTAATTTTTTTGCTCAACTTCCCGCCGCAACGCGCGGGGGTAAACGGAATAGCACTAACACTAGCACCCAAATCACATAAGCCCTGATAACAATGATCCCCTATTTTAACAGAGACAACAGGCATGCCTACTATGGGTCTGTTTTTATCTTTAGGATCTGATTTAGCAATTCTAGCTGCTTCATTACAGAAGTAAATAACATGCCCATCTATATTATCGACCAAGAGATCTTTAACCATAGCAACATTCGGTTCAACTTTAATTTGTTCAGAGGGTCTAGGTGCTCTAATATTACTTTTGTTAACCACAGTTGAAACTTTAGCATGTTCCTTAATCCTAACAGGAAAAGGTGGTTTCTCAATATAAGCAGTGGGCACAACTGGATCAACATGGTAAATAATTGTTTCTTCTTTAACACTAACGGGTTCCTCAATCTTTTCTTTAACATGGGGATGATATTTAAACCACTTCTCATTAGGGAGATCAACATGGGTAGCAAATGATTCACAAAAGGAAGCTACTATCTCAGAGTCAAGTCCATATTTAGTGCTAAACTTATGAAAAGCATCGGTGGCCATAAAAGATTTAACACAATAGAACTTAAGTATTATACCTGACTCATTACCTTTGTCAAGTTCCCAATCTTCAGAGTTGCGTTTAATTCTTTCCAGAAGATCCCATCTGAATTCAATAGTTTTCTTCATAAAGGAGCCAGTCGAAGAAGAATCAAGCGTAGTTCAATTATCATGAGAAAGCCGAGCATAAAAATTCTGTAAGATAATTTCTTTCGAGAGCTCATGATTGGGGCATGTGTACATCATGTACTTAAGCCTCCCCCGAGCTTGAGCGATGCTTTCTCCTTCACGAGGCCAAAAATTATATATATATAATTCCGATCACGATGAACCAAATGCATAGGATAAAATTTCTGATGGAATTCTAGTTTCAATCGGTTCCAGTCCCATGTATCAGTATCATCGCATAACTTATACCACATTAATGCCTTTCCCTCCAAAGATAAAGGGAATACTTTCTTCTTAACTCCATCTCCGGATAAACCTGCAAGCTTAAACAATCCACAAATTTCATCCACATAGATCAAGTGCATATCAGGATGTACCATTCCATCTCCTGCATAAAGATTAGCTAGCAGTTTCTCTATCATACCCAGAGGAATCTCATAATAAATATTTTCAGTAGGTGCAGTAGGTTGAGGAGCAACTATTTGTGTTTCCGGTCGAGGTGAAGATACCCCGAACAAACCCCTCAAAGGATTACTTTCCATAGTGACAAGTGACAGTAAATTTCAGCACGTAATATAAATGTTTCCTTACCAAATTCCACTCACCAAAGGCGCTTCACTCCCCGGCAACGGCGCCAGAAAAGAGTCTTGATGACCCACAAGTATAGGGGATCAATCGTAGTCCTTTCGATAATTAAGAGTGTCGAACCCAACGAGGAGCAGAAGGAAATAACAAGCGGTTTTCAGCAAGGTGTTTTCTGCAAGCACTGAAATTATCGGTAACGAGTAGTTTGATAGCAAGATAATTTGTAACAAGTGACAAGTAGCAATAGTAACAAAGAGTGCAGCAAGTTGGCCCAATCCTTTTTGTAGCAAAGGACAAGCCGGAACGATCTCTTATAGTAAGTAAAGCGTTCTCGAGGCCACATGGGAATTTCATCTAGCTACTTTCATCATGTTTGTTTGATTCACGTTCGCTACTTTGATAATTTGATATGTGGGTGGACCGGTGCTTGGGTGCTGTTCTTACTTGAACAAGCCTCCCACTTATGATTACCCCCTCTCGCAAGCACCCGCAACTACGAAAGAAGAATTAAGATAACTCTAACCATAGCATTAAACATATGGATCCAAATCAGCCCCTTACGGAATAACGCATAAGCTAGGGTTTAAGCTTCTGTCACTCTAACAACCCATCATCTAATTACTACTCCACAATGCATTCCCTTAGGCCCAAAGATGGTGAAGTGTCATGTAGTCAACGTTCACACGACACCACTAAGAGAATCAACAACATACATATCATCAAAATATCGAACGAATACCAAATTCACATGATTACTTATGACAAGACTTCTCCCATGTCCTCAAGAACAAAAGTAACTACTCACAAATCATATTCATGTCCAAGATCAGAGAGGTGTTGAATAGCATAATAGATCTAAACATATAATCTTTCACCAAATAAACCAACTAGCATCAACTACGAGATGTAATCAACACTACTAGCAACCCACATGTACCAATCTGAGGTTTTGAGACAAAGATTGAATACAAGAGATGAACTAGGGTTTGAGATGAGATGGTGCTGGTGAAGATGTTGATGAAGATTAGTCCTCCCACGATGAGAGGATCGCTGGTGATGTCGATGGTGACGGTTTCCCCCTCCCGGAGGTAAGTGCAAAAGTGCTCCTGCCCAAGTTCCGCCTTGAGACGGCGACGCACTGTCCCGAAAGTCTTCTCTATATTTTTTCTAGGGAAAAATGACTTATATACCAGAAAATGGGGGCCAGAGGCTGGCCAGGGGCCCCACGAGGTACCAGGGCGCGCCTGGGGGGGGGGGGGGGTGGCGCGCCCTGGTGCCTCGTGGGCACCTGGGTGGCCCCCTCTGGTACTTCTTGCTTCGAGTATTTTTTATTTATTCCAAAATAAATCTCCGTAAAATTTCAGCTCATTTGGATATGTGCAGAATAGGTATCTCTGACATAGCTTTTTCAGGTCCAGAATTCCAGCTGCCGGCAATCTCCCTCCTTGTGTAAATCTTGCATATTAAGAGAGAAAAGGCATTAGAATTGTTCCACAAAGTGTTATATTGATCAAAAACACTATAAATAACAGTAGCAAAACATGATGCAAAATGGACGTATCAGTGCCTAGTCATCTATGTATTGAAAACCAGAAATTATAACTATCACAACTTTTTCTTATGTCTGAAACCATATTGTTTTAACAGTTAAGTATTATTATCCTGCACTATGAGTTTGATATATGTGACTGGCTTGCTGCAGGTCTGGACGGCTGCCTCTGGGTTCTGTTTCATAACATTTTCCGAGCATACAAATGCTGTTACTGCAGTTCATTTTATGGCCAATAACCATTCTCTTCTCAGTGCCTCCCTTGATGGGACTATTCGAGCATGGGATCTGTTCTGTTATCGTAACTTACATTTTTCTGGCAGTCCTTTTGCCGCCTATATGCTCTAGTTCTAGTTCCTTGATAACCACAATGTTTTTCATGCAGATTTATGTTTGGTCAATGAAGACTGGTCGTTTGTTGGATGTACTCAGTGGCCACTAAGGACCAGTTCATGGTCTAATGTTTTCACCAATCAGTGTAAGTCCATGCTTTGCCGTATTTTGGTTCCCATTCCTGGTAGTTAGAAGTACAATTTGTTTTTGAAACAAATTGACTAAGGAAATTGTGCTGAATCTGCTCTATTAGTGGTTCTATGTATTTTGTAAATCCGCAGAAAGAGTAACTAGCTTATGTTTGGTAGGCTATTTTGGCTTCATCATCATGGGACAAGACCGTTCGTCTTTGGGATGTATTTGAGAGCAAGGGTGCTGTGGAAACGTTTCAACACTCACATGATGTTCTTACCTTGGCTTATCGTCCCGACGGAAGGCAGATTGCATGCAGCACACTAGATGGCCTAATCAATTTCTGGGATCCTTTTGATGGCTTGTTGATGTATACAATTGAAGGTCGCAGGGATATTTCTGGCGGGTGCCTCATGACTGATAGAAGATCTGCAGCTAATACAAGTATAGGAAAGTACTTCACGACGCTGTGCTATTCTGCTGATGGAAGCTATATTTTAGCAGGAGGAAACATCAAATATATATGCATGTACAATATTGGAGAACAGGTCAGGAAATCTTTCTTGTGATAAAACAATTTTGTAGCATACACACATTTCTCATTTCTTTTCCTTTTACTATCTTAGAGGCGCCTCCCATCTTATATATGCTCATTCTTTACAATCTATAGTTATCACTAGATGACCCGTTGCGCCCATGGCGCAAAAAGCGAGAGCGAGCCGAGTATTCAAACCATGCATATGAGATTGATTGAGAACTAACTTAATAGATACTTACATTCCATTACATGATACTTGTAGCTTAAAAGAAAATATTCAGATCACATGATAATGGCATACATTGGCTTTATAAAGCAAGCTATATTAAGAGATGCATTGTCTTGCTCGCAGGAAGTACCATGACACGTGAAGGTGGTGGTATTAGGTTGAGTCATCACTGCATGTCCCAACAGTATCGAACATGATTTCATCGTCCAAGCAGGCATGCCTACGGTGATCGCACATCGTTGTTATAGCCATCACCCATGTCATCAGCATAACCCTCAACACAGCATGAATCTGAGTCTGGATCATGTGCCTTTCTTTAGCAATGAGAGACATGCCACGCTAGTCACGCTCTGAAGCGCAACCACAGCATCATGAATTTCCAGAAGGGTCTATTTGAAGCAGTAGGGTCCCAGGTAGTTCAAGCAAGATCATGGATTTTGTTTGATGTAACACGCACTTCGTCTAGATAGTGTGACGCTTCCCTAGTCATCTGTTTGATGTTCTTGTACTGTTTAATCTCTTCTGCTTTTTCGACCAGCTTGTTTGTGATCTTTACATTTGCCTTTTGTTCTTCCTACAGGTACTCGGGACTATATTCGTGGGATCTTATGTGAAGATTCGTGCAAAATTTTCTTTTTAGTTTTTTTCTTTCTTTTTTGCATGTTATGTCACTTGACTTAGACTTGGTTAAGTCTCAGTCGACTGAGACCTAGCCACACCCAAGTGCCTTATGCTCTCTGTGTTCCATGAACCCAATGGCTCGAGCAGCTGCACGATTCATTGTTGTGACCCCATCCTTAGATGCGGGGCTTGACAGCGCAGTTCGTCCCGAACTCTCGATGAAACGCGAAGATCCTCTTTGTGGGGCAAAACTCAACTACTGATACATATCCACCCTGCTCAAACCTAAGTGTGAAGTAGACTGGTTTAGGGAGGTCAGCTCCATGGGGATCACTATGAAATAGTGGACCCAGAGACCCGTTGAATCCATGTGCACATTAAAAAGAAAATCCATGATTTAGTTGATTTAGCCGTGGACAAGCACATATGGTAACAAATTTAACACCCTTTAATAAATAAAAAATGGCGAGATCTATGTTGTTTCCGTTCTTAGGGGTCTATTCAGAATCATACAATCCGTGAGAGTCTGTGTTTTTTATGTCATCTTCAAGTCTCAATTTTTTATATTATCATCATTCAATTTCGAGTCCACTAAAATGATAGCTAGTTTTGTTCTACAATCTATCATATGATCCTGTAAAGTAATAGCTAGAGTTAGTTTTGAAATAATGATACAACATAGAATAAGTGTAATGATACACAACGAAAAATACTTGTAGAAGTGTCAGATAAAATATCTCCTGTGAAGTACTTCTTAAATTAACGTCCACTAACCGCAAGATGACCTACATAATTACAGAACTTAAATATATTTAATAATTTCTTTTATCAACTTTTATAAATAGTTATATATTTTTAAAATTATCAAATGATCATAATTTAACAATCCCTGATGATTAAAAAAATCGCACCCACACAGGTGAATGGGACACGCCCGATAAACAATAATGGATTTTTTAGAAGAAGAAAGAATGAATTCTTTTTATTTAGAAGATAAAGAAAATTGGTTTGGGTCCAGCCGTCCAGAATCCATTCCCACTCACTCACAGTCTCTGGTCACTGCCTAATACAGTATAGTACTATAGTACAGAAAACCGGCAGTCATCCTCTCCACCGCCCCGTCACATCTCCCCCGTTCCCCATTTTTTCCATCGCCAGCTCCCTCCCTCCACAGCCGGCGGTCCTATGTCAGGCCGCCCCTTCCTTTCTCACCATAGCCGGCGCGAGCTTCGCAGCTACTGATCTTCCTCCCCTTCATGTCTAATCTGGCCGCGGAAGTGGCCGAGGAGGCCCTCGAGCTTGGCATGCTCGCGCCAGCTCTAGGCTCCGTCGGAGGCGGACGTGGAGGCGCGGGACTCGCACGCCTCTCCTCTGCCCCGCTCCTTCGAATCCAGTCGCCGAAGTGCTCGAGGAGGCGCTCAAGCTCGGCATGCTCGCCGGCGACGCCGGGCCCCTCCTGATGCCCTCGCCGTCGCCGCCATGAGCCTCTCCACCCCGCCGCCTGCTCCTCCCGATAAATTCGGTTCGTCACCAGGTGCATCGCCTCACTGAGAAATCACCATGAATGTTCCCTTTCAAGACACTGCATAATCTGTTCTGTTATAGGGCTTTGTTAGATAAGCTGATTTAACTGAGTATTATTCTGCTCTAGATTGCTGCATCTTCTGGTTGTGAGTGGATCCAAGAGTTAACATGATACAGTATCTTCTCGAAAGATGATGTATTTCTTCATAAAAGAAAGGATGTTGGAGAAGTTATTATTAAAGAGGAATTCAGTCTCACGTGATTATCAAGAGCTAAAATGGAACAAGTGCAGGCCTCTCATGCCTGCACTAACTAATCAGGTAGCATATGCAAATTTCTAAGCATACTACATTCAGATATGACACTTGAATATAAAAACTGGCAATTCTGTACAGTAGACAGTTTCTAAGAATTTCTGCATCAGAGGCTTGTAGCTTCAATTCTTCAATCGTTCAGTTGTTTATTTGTTGTTTTTTAACTAATTCAGTAAGAATTTTGTTTTCCTAGTTGGCCGGATTATCTGCCGATGATACGATCGCAGTGAATAATATGTGTTGCCTATGTGCTCATGAAACTTAAAAGTCTTCAAAAGGTGGTTTCCTATGAAATTTGAAATACGTAAAGTGGCCTGTTGCATTATTTTACTTGTGTATTAGTTCTTCCAAACATATAGCTTTTAAATACTTATATTATAGTAGAAGTTATTCATTCAATTCTACAATTTTCAGAAAAAGCGTGGTATCAGAAAAGAGCGAATAGGGGAAGAATCAACATGGATGTTGTCCCGGTTTTATCCCATCCTGGAGGTAGAATTTTTTTTATCTGATTAATGATAGCAGCAAATGTCTGACATTATTCATACTGTTATGAAATTAACTTTTGTGCATACAGCAATTTTAAATGTCTTTGAGATTCCAAGATAATTTACCTCCACCATTCTTTCATTGTTCCCAAGTTACCTTTTTTATGCATTATTCTCCATTAGTTCTGATTTACCTGCCATCTCACCTCATTTTGTCAACTACTCGTTTGCTGTATTTATGGAGCCCTCACGGTTGGTCTGTTGGTTTGAGTTATTTTGTCCCCAATCTTCGGTCCCATCATCCATTTGCCCGGCCTACTAATTTCTTGATTCGATTACAGTGTTTATCTTGGCTACCACTTCAGCACAAACATTTACCTGGTGGTGGTCAAATTCAACAATGTTAGCAATTACTCTCTGCTGACTGAAACTTAACCTCCCTAAAGCATGAACCAGACCTGCTCTTAGGTGCAAGCTTTGTTGGTCGAGCAAGTGCAAAAAAAACTATCAACAGATAATCTCATGCTTAGTCCAATGGAACATAAATAATCTAGCGAGATCCAAGTATGAAAGGAAGCAATTCAACATTATCACCTATTTCTTTACATTGCATGCCACAGAAGCACAATCCTATTTCTTTACATCCACCCTTTCCTCAATACTTGAAACTGAAAATGAAATTCCATGAATGATTTGTTCAAGAAAAACTACGATTGATCCTTGAGAAATGTGCAGGTACATATGCTAGAACTACACTTACTATTTCCTATTACCATATCCTTCATTAAGGAAAAATTCCCTACATAAGCTTGACCCAGCCAAATGACTAACAAACATGTAGCCATGGCCAATACTGCATGAATTAGTCAGGAACTTCTCAGCACAAACTCTATCTATTTCACACTTCTCCTCTGTTCTCCTCTGGACTCTATAAATTAAAATATCACACATACATATGCAAAGGCAGTGGAAGCAAAGAGAACTTACATTGGAAGGAGGCACAACAAATCCGCAGCACGCTCCAGAAGCAACTGCAAGCTGACGGAGCGAACAACAGCAGCTTGGACCGATGGACGACGACGAAAAAAGCAGAGGCCTACAGGAGGCAAAATGCAGCAGTCAGCGAGCGGGTAAATCCAAAACATAGCAAATAATGGTGATGGAGACACCTCAGCCAAACGGTTCCATGGCAAGTCAACCCAAAGCGCAGCAGCAACAAAGAACCAGCGGAGCTGCAGCAGAAAAGAGAGGCAAAAATGAAAGCAAGAAGAAACCCAAATCAGTGTAAAGGAAACGGGGTACTAAAAGCCTAGTCTGTTCAGAAAAGCTTTCTAGGTGTGTACGGCATGCATATATTTAGTAAAGTGTATATGCACATAAGCATGACTACCAACAACATATGAGGATTTGACAAATGGGGGATACACAACCATTTTTAAAATTTGCATATCTTCGTGCATATACTTAATATCCCGACGACACTATATCCACACTACTTGAGAAAGTAAATAATCAAACGACACTAACAGAGAAGTTGTAGAGTTCTACCGTTTCCGCTTTACAATCCCAATAACACAATATAGTTGTTCTGCAAGTAATTACATGACATGATGGTCTACAGCTACAAGAAGGCTGTGTGAAGTCTACGATGGGTTCTTTTCCAAGCAAGGAGAAGGCCGAGCCGACGCTGGTCTACATCTACAAGAACGCCATCAGCAGGTTCGCGGCGAAGCTCACGCCCGCGCAGGTCGCCGTGTTGAGGAGTGAGTTCCCCTCTTGCTGCTCTGCTCTGCTCTCACAGTCAACTGAATCCCTTTAGTTAGCAGTAAAACTACAGTTGCAAGAGTTTTTTTTAATTGCATGATGCACAGTTGATGGTCAACTAAGGCAAACCCATATTTAATCGTTAAGATCAAGTTGGTAATTTTAGTCGGATCTGTTGTCAATACCGAGGTCAATGCAAGGCCTACTCACATGGTTAATATGCTAATTCTTGTCGCCAGAAAAACAAGAAAGGTGTACCATGAGCAAGGATAGACATTATAAATGTATACACTATTATGTATAAATGGCCAATGGCTCCAGCAACTATAGCAATTAAACCATGAGCACCAGGGAAAGAAGAGAATGATTTTGATTCAGCCGTTATGTAAAAAAGCAAAAAAAAAAAAAATAGTTACTGAACCTAGCCTTGTTATGGTACCTATTCAAACTAAACGAAGTACAAAATATAGATAGCAACGCACACAACTGCTTGAACAGCTCTAGCAGGCTGTGATATATGCAAATCAGGATACCTCACAAAATATTCTCAGAATGCATTGATCAATATCTATGCAAACCAAACAAAGGAGGCTTCTACACTATGGATCAGAAAATATTCACTGTTTAACTTGTTCAGGCCAAAGCCATTGCCAAGACTCCTCAGATGTATTCCTTAAAAGTTCCATATGTTCAGAAAATAAAATATAATACCGTCAACTCCAGTTTCATAAACTGTTATTGGAACATATGTACAATTTTGTAACTGAGTATACACACCAGTGCTAACCACATATAGTTGTTCTTAGTCCAAGCTAAAATATACCCATGTTAACAATTTTGTACATGGGTAGTGTGGATATTTAATCTCAACAGGACAACATCACATTTTATCTGCTAACCAAAGTACAACAGGTAAACCAAAGTACAACAGGCAAAGCTTGAATCTAACTATTATTAAAAAAAAAAAATACACAAACCGATCTAGCATGTTCAATTTCATCTTTGAGCCCGTTCCACGGTTGGGCCAGAGACTGTCCGTCCAAACGCATTCAGGCCATCAAACGTTCGAACCCAGAGCAAAAACACTCTCGTCGTCGTTAACTCCTCCCCCTCCTCCTCCTCCCCCTCCCCAAGTCCGCCCCCCGCTCCCGCCGCCATGAACTACCGCTTCCAGAACCTTCTGGGCGCGCCGTACCGCGGCGGCGACGCCGTCTTCGCGGGGGACTCCTCCGTGCTCCTCTCCGCGGTGGGGAACCGCGTCGAGACCACCGACCTCACCGCCGCCTCCTCGCTCACCCTCCCCTTCGAGTCCTCCACCAACATCACCCGCCTCGCCACCTCCCCCTCGGGGGACTTCCTCCTCGCCTGCGACGAGAAGGGCCGCGCGCTCTACGCCAACCTCCGCCGCCGCGTCGTCCTCCACCGCGTCTCCTTCAAGACCGCCCCCTCCGCTGTCCGCTTCAGCCCCGACGGCGAGCCAGGGACGATTCTAAGGGGGGACGAGGGGGGGCTAGACCCCCCCTCAACGATCTCGTTACCCGTTAATAGCGATTAGGTATCACGTATATTTTCCTTCATACGCACAGAATTCTGGTTGTCTCGCCCCCCCCCGTGATCCATCCGGCCATCCCACAGCGAGAGGCCTAGAGCCTATGTACGTACACAACCTGATGTGTGATTGCAGGAAGCAGGCCAAGTGGCCAACGACCCTAATATGAGGAAAAAGAAAAAGAAAAACAGCCCACGTGGAAGACAAGGAGTCTGGAAGCAATACGCACGACCACGAGCGAGTCCACGACGTACGCACGGTCGTTTCGTTTCCACAATCTGCTCGTTCGTCGTTCCTCAGTTCCTGCGATTGGAAAAACTTCGCTGCCGCCGCCGCTCGCCTAGTAGATCGTCCATCCTCTCCATCGAATCTCTCCATCCGCCGAGGAGGGAAGGCCTCCGTCCGACCGTCCCCGACGCGCAACTCCCGTCGTGCCGATCCGCAGACCGCAAGTGCATTCCGGCCGGCCGCACACACACGGATGAGCGACCAGACGATCAACAAAAGGTTAGCTTATTTTCAGCATTATATTAGTCTGTGTCCTAGAATCTAATTGTAGAAATATAGACATTAAAAACTTAGAAATTCTTGTATTGTCCAATTATGTGTGTGTAGACATAAAGAGGAAGAGAACTCAGCCAATTCATATTTTTTCAAGCAAATTGGTTCAAGCTCCCAGTCATGTGAACATGATGCTAATTCAAATGATGTGAACATGATTTCTAACTTCCTCTTTCAATCTACATTTTATTTTGATGTGTGCCTTAAAAACAATAGAACTAGAAACTAGAACAATAAAAAATCAGGAAAAAAAATTGACTGTCAAATTATGGGTTTGTTGGCATGAAGAGGAAGAGTTTCGTTGAGAACATTTTCTAGCCAATTGAAACTAGTAACGAATCTGAAGAAATTATCCTGTCATGATTTTCATTTAGATTAATTGATATGCAAATTTATTCATATTGTAGAACCGCAGCTATATTTTGAGTATTCAGACCTCACGACTATGCTATATGCATATATGATTGTCTCTTATATGATTGTGATCGACTCTTCTAGTTCAAGGCCCTGCCCGCCCTATCGCCATTTTCTGGCTCCGTCCCTGCGGCGAGCTCATCGCCGTCGCCGTCGGGAAGCTCGTCCAGGTCTGGCGCTCCCCCTCCTTCCGCAAGGAGTTCTTCCCCTTCCACCTCCTCCGCACCTTCCCTGGCTTCGCCGCCGGGGTCACCTCCTTCGACTGGTCCCCTGACTCCACCTCCCTTCTCGTCGCCTGCAAGGACCCTACTGCCCGCCTCTTGCCCATCAAACGGCGCACCGGTAACAAGCCCTTTCTCTTCCTCGGCCACCGTGCAGCTGTCATTGGCGCCTTCTTCGCCACCGATAAGAAGACAGGCAGAGTCCATGGTGTTTACACGGTTTCAAAGGACGGAGCTATCTTTACATGGAATTTGGTGGAGGGCAATGATGCTGCATCTCCACCTTCACCCGGGACACCAGAGCAGGAATTAGAACAGAATGGTGAGCTGGAATTGGATGCTGGGAGCAGGAAGAGGAAGAGTTTGGGAGAACTGGAAGAGCCCAGCACTACTCCACTTCATTTGGCAAAGTGGGAGTTGCAGAAAAAGAATTTCTTCATGCAGGCACCTGCTAAGTTAACAGCCTGTGATTACCACTGGGATCTTGACATGGTGGTGGTTGGGTTTTCTAACGGGGTATTTGGGCTGTACCAGATGCCGGACTTTGTGTGCCACTGCCAGCTGTCAATATCAAGGGAGAAGATCACTACTGCTATTTTCAACAGCTTGGGGAATTGGCTAGTTTTTGGATGCGCCAAACTTGGCCAACTGCTGGTGTGGGAGTGGTGGTCAGAGAGCTACATTTTGAAGCAGCAGGGTCACTACTTTGATGTGAACTGCATTGCATACTCACCAGATTCTCAGTTAATTGCTACTGGAGCTGATGATAACAAAGTCAAGGTGTGTTGGAAGTAGTGATGCCATTTGCAATCTCTGTTATATCCTCTTTCTGCTGTGCTTATATAGTAGGTTGAGATGCTTTGATAGAGGGGTATATTTAGATAAAGTATGATATGCTAGTTTCAGTCGCTATTATGCCCCCTTTCTGCTTGGGGTCTTGGGGAAAAACTTCTTGTTTGAAATTGGGTTGAAAGCCTTTTTACCTGTAATACAAGTTATGTGCTCATAAAGTAGGTCGAGATACTTGATGAAATGCTATTGAGATGAAGTAATTGATATTTTTTCTAGTACCTCTTTGAAGTACTACTTAAATCAGTCTTATTCATTTGAATTGAAAAATGGTGCCTAGTCATCTATGTATTGAAAACCAGAAATTATAACTATCACAACTTTTTCCTATGTCTAAAACCATATTGTTTTAACAGTTAAGTATCATTATCCTGCACTGTGAGTTTGATATATGTGACTGGCTTGCTGCAGGTCTGGACGGCTGCCTCTGGGTTCTGTTTCATAACATTTTCCGAGCATACAAATGCTGTTACTGCAGTTCATTTTATGGCCAATAACCATTCTCTTCTCAGTGCCTCCCTTGATGGGACTATTCGAGCATGGGATCTGTTCCGTTATCGTAACTTCAAGACATTTACGACCCCTTCACCTAGACAATTCGTTTCTTTAACGGCAGATCAGAGCGGGGAAGTAATTTGTGCTGGAACACTTGATTCATTTGAGGTGTGTGTATACACTCAACATTTTTCTGGCAGTCCTTTTGCCGCCTATATGCTCTAGTTCTAGTTCCTTGATAACCACAATGTTTTTCATGCAGATTTATGTTTGGTCAATGAAGACTGGTCGTTTGTTGGATGTACTCAGTGGCCACCAAGGACCAGTTCATGGTCTAATGTTTTCACCAATCAGTGTAAGTCCATGCTTTGCTGTATTTTGGTTCCCATTCCTGGTAGTTAGAAGTACAATTTGTTTTTGAAACAAATTGACTAAGGAAATTGTGCTGAATCTGCTCTATTAGTGGTTCTATGTATTTTGTAAATCCGCAGAAAGAGTAACTAGCTTATGTTTGGTAGGCTATTTTGGCTTCATCATCATGGGACAAGACCGTTCGTCTTTGGAATGTATTTGAGAGCAAGGGTGCTGTGGAAACGTTTCAACACTCACATGATGTTCTTACCTTGGCTTATCGTCCTGACGGAAGGCAGATTGCATGCAGCACACTAGATGGCCTAATCAATTTCTGGGATCCTTTTGATGGCTTGTTGATGTATACAATTGAAGGTCGCAGGGATATTTCTGGCGGGCGCCTCATGACTGATAGAAGATCTGCAGCTAATACAAGTATAGGAAAGTACTTCACGACGCTGTGCTATTCTGCTGATGGAAGCTATATTTTAGCAGGAGGAAACAGCAAATATATATGCATGTACAATATTGGAGAACAGGTCAGGAAATCTTTCTTGTGATAAAACAATTTTATAGCATACACACATTTCTCATTTCTTTTCTTTTTACTATCTTAGAGGCGCCTCCCATCTTATATATGCTCATTCTTTACAATCTATAGTTATCATGCCATACTGTCATGTACTCGTGTCAATTACTGTAGTTTGGTAAAAACTTTGTCTATTATTAGTTGGTACCCAATGTTTGCTTGACTTAGTGACCAGAATTATTTTCCTGGTAGCCTCACGAACCTAAACTAAAAAGATACTACTAATGGCTAACCACATCTGAATGTTGCCCCTCGTGTCGTGATAACAGCTAAGATGCATATGGTTAGGTGGCCTTTGACATTATCTTCAGTGATTGACATAACTGTAACTTTGTAAGAATGCCTTATCTCCACATTAATGATTGAATGTATTTGCCAATGCCATCTGTGCAGGTGCTGTTGCGTAGATTCCAGATCACTCGCAATCTTTCATTGGATGGCATTCTTGATTTCCTGAACTCAAAGAATATGACTGACGCTGGTCCACTTGATCTAATTGATGACGAAGATAGTGATGTTGAGGATGGAATTGATCAACAAACAAGAGGTAGCCTGGGGCATGGTTTACCTGGATCCATGGCAAATCGTGGAAGACCCATAGCTCGGACAAAATGTGTGAAATTTGCTCCAACAGGAAGATCTTTTGCTGCAGCGACCACTGATGGTGTTCTGTTGTACTCAGTTGATGAATCATTTATCTTCGACCCAACAGATCTTGACATTGATGTTACTCCTGAGGTATTTACTTCATGTCCTTTTGAGAACTTTTGTCTCAAAATACCGCTGATCAATCCGTGACAAATTTGTGTGCTTCGTGTTTGTACAGAAAGTGGAGGAAGCTCTTGCAGAAAACCAACAACAGAGAGCCCTTTTACTGAGCCTCTGGTTAAACGAAGACTCCTTGATTAAGAAATGCATCTTTGCTGTGGATCCATCCAATGTACAAGCAATCTGCTCATCAGTACCCTTTAAATATCTTCAGAGATTGATCGATGCATTCGCTGACCTCCTGGAAAGCTGTCCCCATCTGGAATTCATCCTTCTGTGGTCTCAGGTACCATTCTCCTCTTTTTTTTTTTTTTGGTTGAAGCTAATGATCTTGGTGAAACACTGGATATCTTATTCTGATATTCCCGTTACAGGAGCTATGCAAGGTTGATGGAAGCTACATCCAGCAAAATTCGAGAACTTTGCTTCCTGCTCTCAAGTCGCTGCAGAAGTCTATAACAAAACTACACCAGGATCTGGCGGACACTTGTTCCTCCAACGAGTACATGCTCAAATATCTGAGCTCTGCTGGGACAAAGAGTTAGGCCATGGTCGGCACATATTTCGTGAGTATTTCACTCAAACATTGTTTCAATTTAGATGGTTAGTCTCCTGGCCTTGAGTAGGAGCTAGAGAGTACTCTTGTAGGTGTTTTCTCTGCTCTTATTTGAATATGGAGTAGCAGGTAACTCACCAACATCCTATTGTTGTACTATAGAGTGCCATACCTCGCTGTTGGAGAATTGCTGAGAGAGCAACAAACTCGTGACTTTATCTAAGGGGCTGTGTACTAAATAAACGCCCGTGGTAGTTCTGTGATTGATGGTAGGAGCTCGATGAAATGTGCATGTGCCTTTGGTAGTGTACACTTGGTTAACCCACATGGCAGTTTATATGACTACAAACATGCAATGGTAGAAAGCTGTTTGTACGCAGGAAACTGAGCTTGTTCTTACTGATTAATCATCAGTCACACACTTGTGTTCCCTAATTCTTAACCAAGTCAATGTTTAGATGGTTTTTGTGTTACTACTTGCATTAAGGAGCAGTTGCAAAATGCATTTTAGAAAGACCCATTTGCATCAAACTTTGACAACGACTCCTAAATTGCAGTAAATGTGATGAATGCTGAATTCAAGTGACTAACTCCCTTTGCTTTGCTGATGGCAGGAAAATGGAAGAGCAGAAGCCGAAGGACCAGAGGTTCAAGGCCAACGAGAACAAGCCTGTAATGAACGAATGAGCGTCGTCCGGACAGTCTGGTGCCTGCAAGGCCTAGCTGCCAATCATGTGACTCGTATGTTAAAATGGGTGGTGTGAACATTTGCTTGGTCGTTTTGAAAACTATCCAAGTATCCGGTACTGTGTTTTAAGTTCCTATATCTGAACTGCATGCCTGAATGATAAATTAGGAGATTTTATCTTGTGATGTGTTCTCGTGGACCATTCGTGGTTTTGGAATCCACTTCTATATGGTGATTTGTGTAGCACCTTCTTTGCTGTCTATACTACTAGGGGGATACGCGCGCTTTGCTGCGCAAGTCTTCTTTTTGGCGTTTTTCCTTGTTTGTTCAATGTTGAGCGCTGAAACTTTTTTTGTAGCTCTGAAGATGTGTGCTTTTTGGTAATTTCTTTTGCTAATCTCTTGTTTGGTCTGTCTTTATTTTGTGCATCAACTTGTTTGCCTTCTGTGGGCATTTTTTGGTTCGGTTTCTGTGCATAGGAATTTTGATCTGTGGTCATTTAGCAATGGTCATCCATGGTTTTGTGGGGCTGCTTGCCTGACTTTTTTTTATTTTGCTGTGTGTTTTGTTTACTCATAAGAATTGTGTTTTAGGCATGTGTGCATGCCTGCACCCAACCGAAGTTAGTTTTGCGGAGCATGCACTTCGAGTGGTATATGAATTAAGTTAAAGGTGGGCATGTGTGTTTGGGAGTGTGAACTGTGCTTGTTCAGTTTATTTCAAGTGGGTTTTTGTGACAGTCACAAGAAGCTTTTCACAGAGGCAATTTTCGTGCATGAGTTGTGACCTGAGGTGCTGCTGGGACGAACATATTATGCAATGTTAATTTACATTATACTTGGTTCACAACTGGGCATGAAACAGGCTACAAAGCTTGTGATCTTGCTTATATACATACATATGGCACATTATTTGACTTAGTACTGGGTGGTGACGGTTTCCTAAAGACACAGCGAGCAGATATATGAAGCCAAAATTGATCGCTGATCTTTGTCCTGATGCTGCTGCTTCCCTAGTGTGGTCATCTTTGCCTTCATCTTTTATTCGTGTTCGTTTGAACGGATGTTGCTGATGTCGGGTGCGCGCTCCTGCTGTCATCTGTTGCCACCTAGACCTATGGAGCATAGCAACGTCAGTGTTGTTCAGTGTTCAGAGTTGTAATGGGGGGTTACATACCTGCTGAAGCAGTGTGCGCGCTCAGACATCCTCAAAAGAGCAAGTGCAAGCTTGTGCTTGCGGGTTGGAGGAGGGATGTTGATCTTCCCAGTATAGATAAATATTAAATTTTGTACAAAAATATTCTAGACAGTACATGATAAATTTGTATAAAATGAGGCAATGGATGTATTTTATTTGCTAGCAGATGCTCTTTTTCCTCAATTTTTTTTTTCATTAGCTGAGTATACAGGACATTTTATTGCTCAAGATGGATTCTGTGCATAGCTACTTGAGTCTGTGAGGCCGCAGCTAATCGCTTCATATCTTCACAATCATTCAGAGTGCATTTTTTTAGTAGTTAATGAAGAAGAGTAAAGAGTTATGTGTGGCATGATTTTGCAGCTAAAAAATAGTTCTTATTCAGTATACGCAAATCATTGCTGACAGTAACGGTAAAGTGAAAAAATAATGCTTCTCATGCATTCAGTATAAGCAAATCATTGCTGACAGTAACAGAAAGTTGAAAGAAAAATGCTTTTCACGGGGAGAGACAGAAAGAATGCTTGAAGTAGTAATGTAAAAGGATGCAGAATCGTTCTTAATGAGGAATGATGAGATGATGAATCGCTGGATACAGGAGTATGTAAGGAGAAAATGACTGATTTTAAAGGGGAGAGAGCAGCTTCATCAGTCAAGAAATGTGACCATTAAACCGTACCTACAGATACTACACTAACAACAACAGTCATCCCCATCAGTACAACATAAAATGACCGTACAACACGATAAAGGCAGGCCACCCAGCAGCACCTAGACAGGAGCAATTTGATAAAATAGCACGCTTTTCCTAGTACCTTGATAAAACAGCACACTTTTCTTTTTGTTTGATTAGATGGCACACTTTTCCTCCATGGCTAGATAAAATGGCACAAACTGACATTTTTCCACAATTTTCAGGTCCGGGCATACACATCAAAATATGTTGGACGATTTTGCCCTTTGGTCTTTTGTGCCCGGTCAACAGGTTCGATCGAAAGAGAGGAGACGAGACTTTCCAGAAGACGAGAGGACATCGAAACAGGCAGCCGCCATCTCGCCGTGACTCCTCCCCGAGCGTCGTGACCTCGCCGCGCCTCCTACCCCGCGCCACCACCTCACCGCGTGCCGCCCGTTCCTCTGGCGGAGGCGCCACCGTCCGCCGCCCCCCGGCCGCTCCCACGCCGTGCCGGAGAAGAAGGGCGCCGTCGTACGCCGCGCTCCAGCTGCTTCCTCGCCGTGCGGGAGAAGAAGGACGCCGCCACTTCAAGTCCCCCTGCAGCGCGTGGCAGTCCAAGTCGCTCCGTGGACGTAGCATGCGTTTGCTGGCTGGAGCCTGTAGCTGCTCGCTGCTGTAGTTGGTCATTGCTGTACTTGGCTGTGGCTGCTCGCTGCTGTAGTTGCTAGCTTTAGCAGGGAAGTATTGCTGCCTGAAGAAGATAGTGCACTAACAACTTTGTTTTGTGTTGGCTTAGCTTTAGCTTCTGTCACAACTGGATATGGATGTCTTCCTACGGATGCAATCAAGATGAGGCGGCGGCGGCGGAATGGGTGGAGCGACCGGAGACGAGAAGAAGCGGTGATGAGGGCATCACGTCGGGGCAGAGGCACGGCAAGGCAACGGCGATGGAATTCGCGGCGCGTGTGGGAGAAAGCCGGCGAGGGGGAGGAATCCGGCGAGGCGGCGGCCCGTCTTCCTCTCTCGCGAGTCTCGTGTTCCTCTCTGTTTCGATCGAAACAGATCTAGGTTCGATCGAACCTGTTGACCGGGCACAAAAGACCAAAGGGGCAAAATCGTCCAACATATTTTGATGTGCAGGCCTAGACCTGAAAATTGAGAAAAAAAGACAGTTTGTGCCATTTTATCTAGTCATGGAGGAAAAGTGTGCCATTTAATCAAACAAAAAGAAAAGTGTGCTATTTTATCAAGGTACGAGGAAAAGCGTGCTATTTTATCAAATTGCTCCGTTTTTTTTTGGTTGAACGACGAATACGCTGCATGCATAGGCCGTTTGTTCAGTCCAGGAATTTTTTTTATTTTTTTTGCAAGCCTTAGTTTTGTCTCACCATGCGTCTGAGAATTAAGACTAGCATAGAAAAAGATTTTGGCGTGCAAGCCTTAGTTTTCCCTTGGAGTGAAGGAGTCCAAGTCATTGTGATCCATTATATGCAGCCATTGGGAACAATATGTGGACAAATTAGATGGCTTAGAATAGATCGTTGCAATCGATTAATCCAAGTCAATCCAACATTATACACTCAACATTATACAAGTGAAGCATCTTGGTAAACCTTGCTCTCATCCGTTCTTGCAACTGACGTATGTTCTTACTATGCATGTTACAGACCTTGGCTACCTGCTGTCATTGACACTGAAAGTTTGAACAGAAGACGTATCTTTTAGCAGATCAAGCATTCATACAGTGATACAGAGGTGGGAAAAAAAATAGAAAACACTATAGTATTCTTTATGCAAAATAGCACGCTACAATATGCCACCATACGTTTGTTTTCGCTCTCCAGATTTGCATATCTGCGATAGATGTAATTAATATTATCCCTGACAGACAGACAGTTTCAAACCAAAAGAAGAAAGCAAGAGGCAAAACCACATATATGGAAGAACGAATCGATCTGATAAGATGTGTGGTGCAAGCTAGCTTCCCTTGGCTGTGCTGTACCTGCAACCGTTTTGCTTGGGGGGAACATCGGCGACGTCAGCGATAGGGATAAACAAGCTACATTCGCCACTAAGGGTCGCAAACCTCTAAACCGCGCTGTCCGAACCGTGGAAGCCATTCAACGCGGTCCTGTATCGGTCCACAGGGCGGTCCGGACGCGATTTCTCCCGCAAACCGGAGACAAACGTGATGAGCTTTGCGGGAGTCCGGACCGCTGTCACGCCCGCTTATGACCGCCCTGGCCCACCCAAACTCACTCCTCCCTCACGCGCGCTTCCCGCCCGAAACGGTCAGCACCGCTCCAGAGCGTCAGTGCCCGCATTCATGCCCGGCCAGAGCGGACGCGGCCGCTCACTCGCGTCGGCATTGAAGCGGCGCGCTGACCGAGAGAGCGCCGCCCACGCACTTCCCGATGTAGGTGACTGTTGTTCGTTCAAACGACACGACGACCGCTCGTCCGTCCGTCTGCCGCCCACATTGATGACACGCGGTTGCCGAGGCGTCTCCTTCGGAGCCACCTGTCCGTCCCTCTGCCGCCCGCCATTGCTATATAAACCGCTGCCCCGGCCATAGCCGCAGTCATCAGCCACCGATCCCTCTCCGCACCAATCCCACCATGGATTCCTCCCCCGCCAAAGCTCTCTGGGACGGGCTAACGCCGGACCAGAAGAAGGAGATGACCGCCATTGCTACCGGCTGGCTGGCCGGTAGGCAGCCGGAGGACTACGACGTCCCAATGGAGCACGTGGCCGACGATGACCCGGCGCTATCCTCCTCTTCCTTCTCCTCCGCGCCTCCCTCCTCTTCCTCCTCCGCCGCGCCACCCTCCTCCTTCGCCGCACCTCCCTCGCCGGTGCACTGCACCATGACCATCGGCGAGGCCCGTGCCCATTACATGGAATGATGGACATAGTGCGGGAGGAGCAGTTCCGGGAGGCGCAGGCCGACGCCGCCTACAACCACCACCTCCTCCAGGAGCACCTGCAGGCAGAGGAGCAGCTCGGCACCGGCAGGGTGGTCGCGCCAGACGCAGACCTGGCGGAGCAGGAGGCGCTGCTCCAGTTCTACCGCTCCGCCCACGAGATCCACCTCGCCACTGGCTGTACCGGCAACGGGTGGTGGAGGTGGCCGCCGCGTCCAAGGAGTGCGACGAGGCGGGCGAGGCGCTGTTCGGCGAGACTGACGACGAGGAGAAGGATAACGCCGAGGCCGCGCCCCGCCGCCACGACCGCGAAGCCATCACGTCCGCGGGCGCCGCCGGCAGCAAGGAAGAGTAGTGCACGGTAGGTCGCCACCGCTCCTCCCCTCCCGTCGATGCCAAGCTTGGTGGGCTAAACATCGTCGGCCGATTAGCCGCTTGGCGGCGACGTGGAGGCGGACAGCTTCGCTTCCCGGGGCTCCGTAGGCGGAGGTTACAGAGGCAGAGCTGGAAAAGGTGAAGCTTCGGTTCTCTGGGTTCATGGCCGGACAAGGGGAACGGGCGCCGGCGACCATTTAGATTAGGTATTAATTATACCTCCAGAGCCGGACTAGCGCCGCTTAGTTGATGTAAATGTAATGAAATCCGTCATGTTTATATGAAATTCGTCTTGTTTATATGAAATCCGGCTGTGTTTGAACGAATTTCGTCCGGTTAGTTCGAATTGTTGGCCGGATGTATGCGGCTAGCATTGGATGGCGTCCTCCCGCATCTGTGTCCGCGAACGGATGCGGAAGGAAATTTACGGGTCGCCGTTGGAGATGCCCTAAGAAGAAACATCTACTCCGTACTTTCAAAGAAGCCGAATGCATTCTTGCTCTTGATAGGGATAAACAAGTAATTTACACTGTAGTGGCTCACCTTGCTTCAGAGCCAAAGCCTCCGGGCGTTCCCGCCCAGCTCTTTCCACCTCGACCAAAAGAAGTGCTGAACCACTTTGAAGAGCTCCTCAAGCCTCAAGGTCTCATCAATTGCTTTGTCTTGACACGGCGAGCAGCTCTTTGTATTTGAGCTGGGCCAGAGCCTTGTGCTCGATGGGCCGGCTTGAACGGGATGCGGTTTGTCACCTGGGCGACGAATGAGAAGAGCAGGGCATCGGTCGCAGTTTTGGCGTTGCACGGCATGTATAACAATCGTTCTATACGGCAATTTTTTATTAAAAATATATGCAAAAGTATCAAAAAGGATTACAAATATTCAACCCTAGGAAATGAAATCAACATGTTCATCTCTCTCAGCCAAAACTCCGGAGATGCTTTCGTGGCGTATTTTTCTTCTCACACCCTCTCTGCCCCTGTACTTGAAAATATTAACGAAGAACCTGCCATTCGTACTCGGCACCCAATCCCCCATCACGCACCCACATCCCGCACCGCACCAGGAGCGGCGGCGCTGGGCTTGTCCTCCTCCGGCCGCGCAGGAAGAACTGGGCTCCGTCGACGCCGCTCCGCCTCCTTCGTCCCGTGCTCTCCTCCGGCGCTGCTCGCTTGACGCTACTCCGGCCTACACCGCTGTCCTTCGGCCTGGTGCTCTCTCCCCCGGCCGCTAGTCCGGTCGACGCCGCTCTCCTCCGGCCTCCTCTGCCCCGCCTTCCGAGTCGTCATCTCGTCAGCACGGCAGGCACCCCTGCAGTCGGTCACCTCCTCTTCCGTGAAGCATTTTGTAAGTTGTACTGTGTCACTAATGTGTGAATAAATTATGAATATAGCTCGTAGCAATTTTACTTTTTGACATTGCTTGTTGCATTTCTGATGTGATAAAACATGTCTTGAATATCAAAAGCTCAATAGATTAGCACACGCCCATAGACACAAAATTGATTAAAATGCAACTGCTCACTGTCAACAAATTGCAAAATTTCTCATGGCCAATACAACAAACATTGCACTAGGCTTCGAATGTAACTCAACTTACAGAGGGTAAAATCACAACATCAATATGAAAGGTAGCGTACATGTGGAATGACTAACGGTGAAGCTCACAGGTTCAGATACAAGGCAACACAACACAGCCAAGCAGAGTACAATTTAAGGGGGAATCACACTAAACATACCGAATGACACAAACCTGCAGGAGGCAAAACATTTAGTGGGCGACCAGCACCTCCACTTCGGCTGAAGGAGCCACCACTGTGCTTGGGGCAGGGCAGGCGTGCATTACCAACGCCCACAGGAGTGTTATAAGCTCAGCGCCACCTGCCATGGCCTCGGCGTGGTTCTCCAGCTTACTTGAAGAAGCGGCATGCAGAATCATCTCCGACCAGAACTCAGCAAGCACACCCCACGTTGTGCTCCCGTCTTCCATCACCAGCTGCGTGGCAAGAGACGCGCCCTTCTGCAGCACCTCATGCGCCTCCGGTATGCTCAGTAATTTCACAAGGACCTCATATCTCGTAGCACCACATGACAGAAGATGCAAGGAGTTCTTTTTGACTGCCTTGAACAAGCTCTGACACCATCTGTCGTAGTCGGGGAGTAGCTCGGGCACGTTCGACACCAAGTACGCACAGTACCGTGACAAGTGAGTGGCGGTGATGTCATGATCAGAAGCAGGTGCAGGGTGTGGTTTCCTCAGTTCAAGTAAGCTTGTTGCTATGTGACATATGACCATCATGTGAGCCGCACCTTTGTCACTGCAATTGCAGATGAAGTTGCCGCCTTCTTGTACGCTCCGAGGCAAAAAGGCTCCTCCACTACTTGGCGTCCCATTGCTTGTTCTGAGTGTGTTCAAGATTGCAGCCTTTACCACTGGAGGTACCTTCACGTTCTTACTTCGATCGCCCAAACGGAGAAAAATCCGAAGACGTGTGAGAAGAACAATTGGGTGGTATCTTTGGTGGAGGACCAGCAACGAGCATTGGTTCATTTTGTCCATCCTATGCTTCATCAACTTCCATCTGAGTCCTGACACAATACTAACACATTTGTGTACGAAAGGAGGTCGCTCCATACTGTCATGTTTTGCTACATGCCAGCAAATGAGGGCCACATTTGTCCAGTTGGAGAATATATAGGAACCAATATCCCTTACCTCTGCAAGCACAACTAGTCCAAGAAGTAAGGATACGAGTGTTAAATCGAAGGCCAAGCTTCCAATGTTAACTGTGGCCGAGGTTTCACCTTCTGTGCTATTGAGTTTAGAAGCATCGAAACATGCCATTTTACAATAAATCTGACCAGTGCCACCTATACCATTAAAAATAATTATCTCGACCGTCAACCATAGAGTATAGAGGCAATATTGTATGATGAACAATGAGGCAACAATGCTAAATATGGGTAGGTAACTCTTTGAATAAAATATAGGGAGAGATGTATAGTAGTAATCATGCAGAAAGGACAGCTCGTCTTCAATCACCCTAAAAACTCTTTCAGGGGTTGTATCCTCCACCAACTCATGCCAGAAGAAGTTGTGGGCTTGCGCAAAGCCTGCCTCAGCGATCGAATAGCAAGCAAATCAGCACCGCAATAACTTGAACAGTGCAAATGAAAAGCACATTTCCTTGATTCGTGACATTGGCCTAATAAGTTTATCATCCAGTTGCCAAACTTTATCAATTGTCACCAAGGAGTTATTCCCTATGGAGTTCTTATCTTGGCTGGGTATCGGCTTGATGCAATAACCTTGAGGTTGTTTCTCTATCTGTTGTCTCTCCTCACCCATAATGATAAGTGGTGGAGGAAGTAATTGTTCATATGTTGTCTCTACGTTTTGCTCAACTGTTGGTCCAACATGTTGACTTCTCTCATGTAACTGCATCATGTATCCAACAATAAGACGAGGGTTGCGCCCATGAGCCAAAGAACGCCGGGCCATCCAAAATGCAAAACATTTTAGCCCCAATTTTGCGAAGAGAAGAAGGGTGAAAATCAACACTAGTAATCCCAAAAAGGGCTCAACTGGAAAGCTCAACGCGAGGTACGAGGTCCACATTGCTTGTGCGAGTAGTACCACCGGGAGACCATTGTTTCGACCCTCTCTATCATCTGCGGCGACCATTGTACTGGTATTGATTCCAATTATTTGAGCAAGGCCTACCCACCATAGGATTAGGAGCACGTGCGTAGCGGCACTGCAGCCGATTGCCATGATTTCATATGAGCCGCTTTCCTCTAGAGGGAGGATGTGGATCTGTGGTTTTGAATAGGTGGAGGTAATTGTGGAGCCATTAGAGACAACATATGATAAGATTGGCAGGAACAAGGTAGTAGCTCCAAGGAAGAAGAAGCGAATAAAGGATCGGTGCCGGTAGTGAGGCATGTAGAGGCCTACTACAACAAGAATTCCAACAAATATGACATTGACGACACTGAGTCCGTTTACTGGCATTACCATTTGTGGATTCAGCAATCATGAGAAATGACCCAAAGCAAAAGTGGAGCAGTTTCCAGTTTCACGCCACTCTTCTTCCATGACCTGATTGATGAATTAATTACAACATCAGCACAATTGGTGACATATGTTAATATTCTGTGCAAGGGATTTGCTCATGAGCTAGTACCATGTACGAACACATACTGAAAATAAAACAGGTTTGGTACAACGGACACAGAGTAAAAAGGGAAAGCTGCCGCTATTTCAAGAGTCCATGCGAATAAGCACCAGCGTGTCGCAAACATAGCTGTACCGCACATATGCAAATGTAGTTAACAAAATAACCTCATTTTGGTCCCTAAACTATTGCAGTTCCTGAAATCTCAATATGGTCTAGTTATTTGGTCCCTTCCTACACCAAGAATGGTTTTGATGATGATATGGTGGTATTTTCACACACGCGGCAGCCCAGTCAAGATAGAAAACCATTCCTTTTTAGAGAAAAACCAGAAATAGCCAAAAAACCATAACAATATCTAGAAAAAAATGTAGAATCCGATAAGTACAAACATTACTATTTCTATTTTAAAATGTCAGAATTCAGTGAATTTCTAAAATATTTAAAAAATTTATTTCTCTACTGTTTTTCTTATTTTCCTTCTAGTCCGCAAGGCTTTGAGACACTAGTGACCAAAAATTGATTTTAGCTCAGTTGAGGGGCCAAGCTTAGACTTTGGCAGTAGGTGAAAGCGTAAAACGTGCTTTTTTTGTGGATGGAAAGGAGATTCTCATTACTCACGGAGGCTTCTCAGCCGTAACCAAGTTTACAACAAAACTTGGTTACGGCTGAGAACCAAGTTTTCTTTCACCAAATTTAAAAGCACACACACGCAGCTTAATTAGAAAAACTCCTACATTTATTTGTAAATAGATGGGACATTTTGGTTGGCAAAGTGAACATATTAGATTTGCCACAACAAATCATAATATCAATGCTTAAAAAAGCACTTACTTAATTCAATGTTATCAAATGTATTAGTCAAAGTGATACATTAAAGATCCGATAGAAAAGTATACCAGAGTATTAAATAAGACTTTTTCTTTTATGTAATTTGTGTGTGCGGTGCTAAGGTACATCGAATGTCTAGGCTATTAGTTCGTGCTTCATGTGTAACACCCCCTTGTAATGCAACAGTAATCCCCTGATATTAATGCCATGTCATCATGTTTAATTAAGCATAAGCATCATTTGCATTAGGGCTTAGTTCGAATTCAAATTCAAATTCAATTCAATTGCCAAGTGGAAAATAAAAGTTGTGCAAACCAGTAACAAAAATGTTCATTAATTAGCACATAAATCATAACTAATTATTTTGAGGAAAACAACATCACCAAAATTCCACAAATACCCCTAGCAGGTTAAAACAGTACCAAAACAGTGGTATTAAATGCATTTTTAGTTAATTAAAAATATTTTGAAAGCATATTTGCACCAAATCAATTTCTGGTGTTGCCTAATATTGCACTGAATAATTTGGGCCATGTCTCATATTTTGCAAAATACAAATTTGAGCTAAACTAAAAAGGGAAAATAGAGAAAGAAATAGAAAAGAAAAGAAAAGAAAAGAGCCCAGGCGGCTGGGCCTCGAGTGCACAGTGCGGCCCAGCCCACCTCCCTCGGTCGCCCCCTTCCTACTGCTCCCCCGCTCGAGCGCGCACGCGTACCCGACCGCGCTCGACGCCGGCGAGCCGTCTCCCCCGCACCACCTCGTCGCCCGTGCCGCTACAGGGCCTCCTGGGGCGATAAGGACGGCCACCGCGGCACCCCTGGCTGCCCAGATCTTCCCCCCCCCCTCGCGCAGCTCTCTCTCCCCGCCTCACCCGCAAGCTCGCCGCCGTCCTCGCTCGCCACCGCGGCCACCGTCACCCCCGAGCCCCGATGAGCCGCCCGTCAGCTCCGCCGTGAAGCCCTCTTCCTCCTCGACCACGACCCCGAGCACCAGGCCCCCTGCAACGCCCTCTCGCCGTCGTCTTCCTCCTCGGGCACCCGAGCACGTCGCCGTCGATTCCGTCGCCGGCAGCCCCTCCCCGAGCCCGCTTTGAACGGCTACGACTCGCGGTGAGCTCCAGCTACCTCCCCCTCTCCTCCTCGCGACGAACCGTAGCCCCTAGCCCCTAATTCCGCTGTCGCCCGTGCGCGCCGCCGCGGATGCTCGTCGCCGACGAGCCTCCGGTGACCATTTGGTCACGCGCGCCTGTCCATCGTCGTCGCCTTCGCGCGTAGATGCCGCCTAGCCGCTTAGCTCGCCCGATAGCGCCTCGAATCGCCGTTTGCCACCGCCGCCCGAAGACCTCGCCGCCGATGAGCTCCTGGCGCTCAGCTCCGGCCGTCCCCGCCCGCGATACCACCGCCTAACGACGCGCCGTCGTCGCCCCGTTCCAACGCGCCCATCCGCGCTTCGAACGGTGGCCTGTACGCGATTTCCGGCCACCTCCCGTGGCCGCGCCGCCGCGAAACGCGTCGCTGGCGAGATTTCGGCGACGTCTCCGGTCACCGCCGACGTGGCCTGCCCTGGCCCACCTGCCAGTGACACTGGCTGGTGGGGCCGTGGGCCCGTTGACCAGTCAGCGCTGCTGACTGGGTCAGCTGGGCCACTGATAGTGGGGCCCCATCCCACTGTGTCAATGACACATGGGTCCCACACGTCAGTTAATTAATTAGTGATTTAATTAAATAAAATAAATTAATTAGGTTAATTACCCGCTGACATATGGGCCCCACCTAGTTAGTTAATTAGTTAAATTAGTCAATTAGCCCCTGAGTCACTGACATGTGGGTCCCACATGTCAGGTTTGACTCTGGTCAGCCTCTGTTGACTGCTGACGTCAGCATTGCATCATGCTGACGTCAGCATTCACTATTCTGGATAATTTCGAAATTAAATAATTAAATAAATTCAGAAAATGATTAAAACTTTATAAAATCATATCTTTTAAACCGTAACTCGGATTGAAATAATTTATATATGTAAAATGATCAGAAAAATATGAAGATTCCAAATATGCAATCAAAACACCTGTCCAACAATCCTAGCTAGCTGAACATGCAACTTTTTGACTGATTTTAATAAATGAATAGTGTCCAACTTTAATTAAATAAATCCAATTTAATTTTTATTAATTCCCAAGAGTTAACTAAATCGATTAGTTAGTCGATAAACACCGATGCATAACATTTAGACATGTCATGCATATTGTTTGTCATTGTCGTGATATTTATTGTTTCCTCCCCCCCCCTTCTCTCTCGGTAGACCTTGTGCCCGCCGACGATTCTGCTGGATACGACTACGTCACCGACGACCAGGTCCCCTTCGCAGAGCAACCAGGCAAGCAAAACCCCCTTGACCATCATATATCGCCCAGTCTCTTCTCTCTTATTCTTGCATTAGAAATGCCCTGCTACCACTGTTCCGATAGTACCTATTCCAATGCATGGCCTGATTTTGCAGTTTGACATTGACACCCCACCTGCTGTCCCACAAACCTAGCTGTGCTACTTCTTCATCGGTGGCCCATCACCTTTGTCCGTATGCCAAGCTTGATACCGGGCCGTGATCTCTCTGGGTGAGGATCACGGAAATAATTAAACTGCTATATCATTTACTTTTACGGGGCTGAAGGGCTGGTGGTACCATCCAGTAGAGATGGACCTGAGTCCCAACAGTGCCCAATGTTAAAGTCGGGCTGGCCCCAAGGGTGCCCGCGAGGATTATTATTAAAGTCGGGTCGGCTCCAAGAGTACCCGCGCGTTATGAAATACCGGTACCCTGTTCGTGTTGATCTCCCGATGGCGGACATCACCAGGAACAAGGGTGTGCGGCCGGAGGATATCACGCGTATTGGGTAGTGATAACCGAGCTTGTAACGGATCTGGGTGTTTGATCTGAGTGGGTCGTCGTGCCCTTTTTACGCACTACCACCACGTGGGATAATGGTTTATGGGGCCCTCTACATCGTATGTATCAGCCGAAAGCTTTGACAGACGTCCAGTTCAGCAGTGCGGCACGGGAGGATTGGCGCCATCCATGACAGAGGTGGTGCTTGGATCTAAACGTGTGCGCAACGACCCGGAGTGCAAAGGGGGATGGGCCCAAGAACCCTGAGTGCTTAGGATGTAGACCGGCGGGGACCTCTCTGCTTAGCTGTAGGTCGGGCTGCGATGTGTCGATCAGCCGAGGCCGGACATCACCAGGAACAAGGGTGTGCGGCCAGAGTTAATCGAGCGTGTTGGGTAACAGTAGTGCACCCCTGCAGGGAAGATATCTATTCGAATAGCCGTGTCCACGGTAACAGGACGCTTGGAGTTGTGCCCGGATCTATGACAACTATAAACTGTTGATGATGAATATTAAACTGATACTATTGCTATCGATCAGCCGAGGCCGGACATCACCAGGAACAAGGGTGTGCGGCCGGAGTTAATCGATGCAATGCTTAAACTATTGCTCTCTGGATCGCTTTCTCGCGGGATAGTCGAGAAAGGATCTTGGGGAGTTGCTATATACAACCATTATTAATTGTTATTGTATCTCTACTCTCTTCTGATGCTGCAAGAACTGCTTCAAGATGCTAGTCTTCGATAGGCTAGGCTTCTCCCCCTTTGTTCCAGCATTCTGCAGTACAGTCCACAGATATAGCCCCATTCCTTTGATACAATGCATTTAGCATAGTTCTGATGTCAGTCTTGCGAGTACTTTGGATGAGTACTCACGGTTGCTTTGCTATTCTTTTCCCCCATACCCACTTGATGTTATATCAGACGACGGAGCCCAGAAGCCAGACGCCACCGCAGGAGACTATTGCCAGGAGATCCCCGGAGGCCACTTCTTCTTCGTTGAGCCAGTCGACCAGGAGTAGTTTAGGAGGCTCCCAGGCAGGAGGCCTTGCCTCTTTCGATCAGAGCTATTGTTTGTTTTCGCCTTCTTAAGGCATCTTGTTTAACCTTGTGTCTGTACTCAGATACTTTTGCTTCCGCTGATGCTTGTATGACATCAAGCTTGTGTATTCGAGCCTTCGAGGCCCCTGGCTTGTAATATAAAGCTTGTATTATTTTATTTGTGTCTAGAGTTGTGTTGTGATATCTTCAAGTGAGTCCCTAGGCTTGATCGTGTGCATTTGCGTGTATGATTAGTGCACGATTAAGTCGGGGGCGTCACAAGTTGGTATCAGAGCCGACTGCCTGTAGGAAGCCCCTTTTTCCAACTCCTTGGTCGAAGTTGAGTCTAGACGATGGAAAACTATTTTACTAACATGGCTGTGTGGGTTACGGGCCCACGTCGCCAACTGGGTGGTATTAGGATCTTTTATTCCTCTTCTATACTCTGGGACTCTGAATTTCTCTTCCTTTTGGGTTAAATGATTTTACTAGTGCCGACACTAGGTTCTCGTATTCACATCCATCCGGAGTTCTGAATTATCCCCCCTTGCTTCAAGATAAGGGCCAGGTTCTGCTGCACAACACCAAGGCCCGCAGGATCCTTTCATCGAGGAAACCCTGTGTTGTTCCTTGCAGATTCCTCTCCCCAAAAGTTTTCTCCGACGTTGATATAGCCTTTGCTATGTCTCGTTGTGTAATTCCTCACCGCGTGCCTGCGCGCCGCCTAGCATGTCTTTTCCTTAATTTTACGCCGTCACGCTATCCGCGGATGTCCAATTCTGTGCATGGATCGGTATGTCTTTAATGACTACTAATTTTTCCTAATGCACTTCTTGTTCTTGCTCATGTTACATCTGCAATAACCCCATGTACATGCAGTTGTTCTTGCTAAACTGCCCCTGTTGTTTTGGCAGAATGGCTGACGATCCTCCTCCTCCACCCTATATTGCCGCAATGATGCAACAGTTTGAGCTGAATCGTCAGTTTATGACTGGGGTAATGGCCCAATTTCCAACTCAAAATGCTCAGCAACAGTCTGCCCCAATAACACCGCAAGAATTTGTGCGCCTCAACTCGTCTGTGTTCCGCAACTCCACCAATCCTATGGATGCTGATGATTGGCTTCGTGATATTCTGTTTGAGATGGAGTCAGCTAGTGTTGCCCCTGATAGTTACGTCACCTTTGCGGCATTTCATTTGAAGGGTCCAGCTGCTCAATGGTGGGAAAGCCACAGGCGCATGCTGCCTGCTGGTTCTGTAACCACTTGGCAGGAATTTCAGTCAGTCTTCCGTGCACGATACATTCCTCAAGGTTTGATGGATCAGAAGAAGCAGGAGTTCCGCAAACTCAAACAGGGCAAGATGACAGTGGATGAATATCAGCGGAAATTCCTCGAATTATCTCGCTATGCTGAGGACGACGTCTGCACTGACGCTCGTAAGCAGGAGAAATTCCGTGAAGGACTGCATCCTAATATAAAGGTCGCACTTGCTATTTATGATGCTGCAGACTTTGCAACGCTTGTCAGCAAGTCTTTCCAAGTTGAAACTGCTTTGAATGAATACCAGGAGTCGCTCAAGCGTACTCGTGATATTGGCTCGTCTTCGGGTCTTCCTACTCAGAAACGTCGAGTCTGGCTCCCGCATAGTATTTTCCACCGTCCTGCTCCAACACCGAGGCCGTCTTATGTTGCACCTCGTCCGCCTCCGCCGCCTAGACAACTGAATATTCCAAGTGGACAGCCCAATACTATGGCTCCTCCCCCTAATGATGGGTTATGTCACAGGTGTGGACAGTCAGGACACTTTGCGAACAACTGTCGCCAGGATCAGCCTCAGAACACATCACGTCCTTCTGTTGATCGGAAGCAGGGCCGTCGAAAACGTCCTTCTAAGAACACTGATGCCAAACCACATGCAAGTCAACTTATTCGTGTCAACCATGTCAAGATGGAAGAAGCTCGACAGGACACCAAAATTGTGATGGGTGCCCTTCTAGTGAATTCGATCCCAGCTTCTGTTCTCTTTGACTCTGGAGCATCGCACTCCTTCATGTCCGAAAGTTTCGCGCGGAGCCATGATATGTCTTTCGAGGAGATGTCCGCCCCTATGATAATCCAGTCACCCGGAGCAAAGTGGCAAACTAACATGGTAAGCCACGATAACCATGTTGAGATTGGAGGATTGGTGTTCCCTGTTTCTCTCATTGCTCTCAAGACTTCTAACATTGACATCATTCTGGGCATGGACTGGTTGAAACCTCATAAAGCTTTGATTGACTGTGCCACTGAAACAGTCCGGCTCACACATCCTTCCGGCCAGATAGTCAGATACTCAGTTCGGACAGTTCAAAATGCCGAAAGCCAGATATATGCTCTGAATGCATTGAATGCCTCACCTCTGGAAGGAATTGAGAACGTCCCAGTCGTTCGTGATTTTCCGGATGTCTTTCCAGAAGAACTTCCGGGAATACCCCCTGTTAGGGCTGTCGAGTTTGTCATCGACTTGAAGCCAGGCACTACTCCTATTGCCAAGCGGCCGTACAAGATGCCACCACATGAACTCCTAGAACTTAAGGAAGAAATCGACAAGTCACTTAAGAAGGGTTTCATACGCCCCAGTTCTTCTGCTTGGGGAGCACCTTCGCTCTTTGTTAAGAAGAAGGATGGTACGAACCGTCTGGTCCAAGATTACCGACCTATCAACCAGGCAACCATTCAGAACAAATATCCGCTGCCCCGGATCAACGATCTTTATGATCAGCTGGCTGGATCCTCTGTGTTCTCTAAACTTGATTTGAGATTGGGTTATCATCAGATCCGAGTTCGCAAAGAGGATATTCCGAAGACAGCCTTCGTTACTCGATATGGATCATATGAGTACACCGTCATGTCTTTCGGCTTAACCAATGCTCCAGCCACATTCTCTCGACTGATGAACTACATCTTCATGGATTACCTTGACAAATTCGTCGTGGTTTATTTGGATGATATCCTTATATATTCCAAGAATGAAGAAGAACACGCCGAACATCTTCGGCTTGTACTGGAGAAGCTACGTGAACATCAACTGTATGCCAAGTATTCTAAGTGTGAGTTCTGGTTATCTGAGGTGACTTACCTTGGTCACGTGATCTCCAAAGATGGGATTGCCGTTAACCCAGAACGAGTTCAGGCTATTCTTGACTGGACTCCCCCAAAGAATGTAAAGCAAGTCAGAAGTTTTCTCGGTCTTGCCAGCTATTGCCGCCGTTTCGTCGAGAACTTCTCCAAGATTGCAAAGCCACTGACTAATCTGCTTCACAAAGGTGTTAAGTTTGAGTGGACAGATAAATGTCAAGAAAGTTTCCAGACGCTCAAGGACAAGTTGACGTCTGCCCCAGTGCTAGCTCCCCCTGATTCTCGCAAGGACTTCGTGATATACTGTGACGCATCCCGTCAAGGATTAGGCTGTGTCCTAATGCAAGAGCGCAGAGTGGTTGCTTATGCCTCTCGTCAATTGCGTCCCCATGAAGAGAACTACCCAGTTCATGACCTTGAACTTGCTGCAGTAATTCATGCATTGAAAGAGTGGAGACAATACCTTGTTGGTAATCGTTGCGAGATCTACACCGACCACCAAAGTTTGAAGTACCTGTTTACTCAGCCAGATCTGAACCTCCGCCAACAAAGATGGATGGAACGAATAGCAGATTACAATGTGGGTATTTCTTATACCCCAGGCAAGGCTAATGTAATGGCTGATGCTTTGAGCCGCAAATCATACTGCAACTACCTCGAGGTTCATAAGGTTCATCCTCGTCTTCAAGAAGAAATGCGCAAGCTGAACCTCCATATTGTTCCTCAAGGTTATCTTGTACCCCCTCCACCGGAGGCCCAAAAGATGCACCTCCGTGTTGTTGATCAGGGATCTCTATGCAACTTGGTTGCTGTGCCAGATCTCGAGGGCAGTATCAAAACTATGCAACACTATTGCAGTGAGGTCGAAAAGATTAAGCGTCACCTGGCGGAAGGTAAACCCTCGTGCTTCACCGTTGCTGATGATGAAGCCGTGTACTTTAAGGGTCGATTATTCGTTCCCACAAAGAAGAAAAACCTGGATATGACCGCTAAAATAATGGAAGAAGCTCACGATACCCCATTGTCTATTCATCCGGGTAGTACCAAGATGTACCAGGACATCCGTCAAAGGTTCTGGTGGCCTAATATGAAGCAAGACATTGCTCGCTATGTTTCAGAATGTGACATTTGCCGTCGGATCAAAGCAGAACATCAAAAGCCTGCTGGAACTCTGCAACCTATTTCTATTCCTGAATGGAAATGGGATCATGTTGAAATGGACTTCATTACTGGTTTTCCCAGATCGCAAAAAGGTAATGATGCTATTCTTGTCGTCATTGACCGGTTATCCAAAGTTGCACATTTCCTGGCTGTCAAGGAGACTATTACTGCTAGTCAGCTGGCAGATTTATACATGTCCAGAGTTGTTTCACTCCATGGTATTCCTCAGGTTATCAGTTCAGACCGTGGTAGCTTATTCACCTCAAGATTCTGGACAAGTTTCCAGGAAGCCATGGGAACTCGTTTGAATTTCAGCACCGCTTTTCACCCTCAATCTCAGGGACAAGTTGAAAGAGTCAACCAGATCCTCGAAGATATGCTTCGAGCTTGTGTCATTTCTTTCGGTAAGAAATGGGAGGAATCTCTTCCATATGCCGAATTCTCATATAACAATGGCTATCAAGCTAGTTTGAAGATGGCACCGTTTGAAGTTCTATACGGACGTAAGTGTCGAACCCCTCTGAATTGGTCAGAAACTGGGGAACGTTCACTTGTTGGGCCGGACATAATTCAGGAAGCTGAGGAGAAGGTCTGCATTGTCCGTGAGCATTTGAAAGCTGCTCAGTCTCGTCAGAAGAGTAATTATGATCGCAAGCATCAACCAATGGTCTATCAACCCGGCGAGCAAGCTTACCTTCGCGTCACTCCGATGAAAGGCACCCACCGTTTTGGGATCAAGGGCAAGTTAGCTCCTCGCTATATTGGCCCGTTCCGCATTCTCGCACGTCGAGGTGAAGTGGCATATCAACTAGAATTGCCGCCGAATCTCTCCCAAGTGCACGACGTCTTTCATGTGTCGCAACTCCGACGCTGTTTCAAGGATCCTATTCGAGCTGTGGATCATGAAGTGCTTGAATTGCAAGAGGATCTATCTTATCAAGAGTATCCGATCCGCATTCTGGACCAAGCTGAACGTCGAACCCGTCAGAAGTCGATCAAGTTCCTTAAAGTTCAATGGTCGAATCATTCTGGAGATGAGGCTACTTGGGAACGTGAGGATCGTCTTCGTGAAGAATACCCCTCTCTCTTTCAGCACTCCTCTTAATTCTCGGGACGAGAATTCTTGTTAGATGAGGAGAATTGTAACACCCCCTTGTAATGCAACAGTAATCCCCTGATATTAATGCCATGTCATCATGTTTAATTAAGCATAAGCATCATTTGCATTAGGGCTTAGTTCGAATTCAAATTCAAATTCAATTCAATTGCCAAGTGGAAAATAAAAGTTGTGCAAACCAGTAACAAAAATGTTCATTAATTAGCACATAAATCATAACTAATTATTTTGAGGAAAACAACATCACCAAAATTCCACAAATACCCCTAGCAGGTTAAAACAGTACCAAAACAGTGGTATTAAATGCATTTTTAGTTAATTAAAAATATTTTGAAAGCATATTTGCACCAAATCAATTTCTGGTGTTGCCTAATATTGCACTGAATAATTTGGGCCATGTCTCATATTTTGCAAAATACAAATTTGAGCTAAACTAAAAAGGGAAAATAGAGAAAGAAATAGAAAAGAAAAGAAAAGAAAAGAGCCCAGGCGGCTGGGCCTCGAGTGCACAGTGCGGCCCAGCCCACCTCCCTCGGTCGCCCCCTTCCTACTGCTCCCCCGCTCGAGCGCGCACGCGTACCCGACCGCGCTCGACGCCGGCGAGCCGTCTCCCCCGCACCACCTCGTCGCCCGTGCCGCTACAGGGCCTCCTGGGGCGATAAGGACGGCCACCGCGGCACCCCTGGCTGCCCAGATCTTCCCCCCCCCCCTCGCGCAGCTCTCTCTCCCCGCCTCACCCGCAAGCTCGCCGCCGTCCTCGCTCGCCACCGCGGCCACCGTCACCCCCGAGCCCCGATGAGCCGCCCGTCAGCTCCGCCGTGAAGCCCTCTTCCTCCTCGACCACGACCCCGAGCACCAGGCCCCCTGCAACGCCCTCTCGCCGTCGTCTTCCTCCTCGGGCACCCGAGCACGTCGCCGTCGATTCCGTCGCCGGCAGCCCCTCCCCGAGCCCGCTTTGAACGGCTACGACTCGCGGTGAGCTCCAGCTACCTCCCCCTCTCCTCCTCGCGACGAACCGTAGCCCCTAGCCCCTAATTCCGCTGTCGCCCGTGCGCGCCGCCGCGGATGCTCGTCGCCGACGAGCCTCCGGTGACCATTTGGTCACGCGCGCCTGTCCATCGTCGTCGCCTTCGCGCGTAGATGCCGCCTAGCCGCTTAGCTCGCCCGATAGCGCCTCGAATCGCCGTTTGCCACCGCCGCCCGAAGACCTCGCCGCCGATGAGCTCCTGGCGCTCAGCTCCGGCCGTCCCCGCCCGCGATACCACCGCCTAACGACGCGCCGTCGTCGCCCCGTTCCAACGCGCCCATCCGCGCTTCGAACGGTGGCCTGTACGCGATTTCCGGCCACCTCCCGTGGCCGCGCCGCCGCGAAACGCGTCGCTGGCGAGATTTCGGCGACGTCTCCGGTCACCGCCGACGTGGCCTGCCCTGGCCCACCTGCCAGTGACACTGGCTGGTGGGGCCGTGGGCCCGTTGACCAGTCAGCGCTGCTGACTGGGTCAGCTGGGCCACTGATAGTGGGGCCCCATCCCACTGTGTCAATGACACATGGGTCCCACACGTCAGTTAATTAATTAGTGATTTAATTAAATAAAATAAATTAATTAGGTTAATTACCCGCTGACATATGGGCCCCACCTAGTTAGTTAATTAGTTAAATTAGTCAATTAGCCCCTGAGTCACTGACATGTGGGTCCCACATGTCAGGTTTGACTCTGGTCAGCCTCTGTTGACTGCTGACGTCAGCATTGCATCATGCTGACGTCAGCATTCACTATTCTGGATAATTTCGAAATTAAATAATTAAATAAATTCAGAAAATGATTAAAACTTTATAAAATCACATCTTTTAAACCGTAACTCGGATTGAAATAATTTATATATGTAAAATGATCAGAAAAATATGAAGATTCCAAATATGCAATCAAAACACCTGTCCAACAATCCTAGCTAGCTGAACATGCAACTTTTTGACTGATTTTAATAAATGAATAGTGTCCAACTTTAATTAAATAAATCCAATTTAATTTTTATTAATTCCCAAGAGTTAACTAAATCGATTAGTTAGTCGATAAACACCGATGCATAACATTTAGACATGTCATGCATATTGTTTGTCATTGTCGTGATATTTATTGTTTCCTCCCCCCCCTTCTCTCTCGGTAGACCTTGTGCCCGCCGACGATTCTGCTGGATACGACTACGTCACCGACGACCAGGTCCCCTTCGCAGAGCAACCAGGCAAGCAAAACCCCCTTGACCATCATATATCGCCCAGTCTCTTCTCTCTTATTCTTGCATTAGAAATGCCCTGCTACCACTGTTCCGATAGTACCTATTCCAATGCATGGCCTGATTTTGCAGTTTGACATTGACACCCCACCTGCTGTCCCACAAACCTAGCTGTGCTACTTCTTCATCGGTGGCCCATCACCTTTGTCCGTATGCCAAGCTTGATACCGGGCCGTGATCTCTCTGGGTGAGGATCACGGAAATAATTAAACTGCTATATCATTTACTTTTACGGGGCTGAAGGGCTGGTGGTACCATCCAGTAGAGATGGACCTGAGTCCCAACAGTGCCCAATGTTAAAGTCGGGCTGGCCCCAAGGGTGCCCGCGAGGATTATTATTAAAGTCGGGTCGGCTCCAAGAGTACCCGCGCGTTATGAAATACCGGTACCCTGTTCGTGTTGATCTCCCGAGGGCGGACATCACCAGGAACAAGGGTGTGCGGCCGGAGGATATCACGCGTATTGGGTAGTGATAACCGAGCTTGTAACGGATCTGGGTGTTTGATCTGAGTGGGTCGTCGTGCCCTTTTTACGCACTACCACCACGTGGGATAATGGTTTATGGGGCCCTCTACATCGTATGTATCAGCCGAAAGCTTTGACAGACGTCCAGTTCAGCAGTGCGGCACGGGAGGATTGGCGCCATCCATGACAGAGGTGGTGCTTGGATCTAAACGTGTGCGCAACGACCCGGAGTGCAAAGGGGGATGGGCCCAAGAACCCTGAGTGCTTAGGATGTAGACCGGCGGGGACCTCTCTGCTTAGCTGTAGGTCGGGCTGCGATGTGTCGATCAGCCGAGGCCGGACATCACCAGGAACAAGGGTGTGCGGCCAGAGTTAATCGAGCGTGTTGGGTAACAGTAGTGCACCCCTGCAGGGAAGATATCTATTCGAATAGCCGTGTCCACGGTAACAGGACGCTTGGAGTTGTGCCCGGATCTATGACAACTATAAACTGTTGATGATGAATATTAAACTGATACTATTGCTATCGATCAGCCGAGGCCGGACATCACCAGGAACAAGGGTGTGCGGCCGGAGTTAATCGATGCAATGCTTAAACTATTGCTCTCTGGATCGCTTTCTCGCGGGATAGTCGAGAAAGGATCTTGGGGAGTTGCTATATACAACCATTATTAATTGTTATTGTATCTCTACTCTCTTCTGATGCTGCAAGAACTGCTTCAAGATGCTAGTCTTCGATAGGCTAGGCTTCTCCCCCTTTGTTCCAGCATTCTGCAGTACAGTCCACAGATATAGCCCCATTCCTTTGATACAATGCATTTAGCATAGTTCTGATGTCAGTCTTGCGAGTACTTTGGATGAGTACTCACGGTTGCTTTGCTATTCTTTCCCCCCATACCCACTTGATGTTATATCAGACGACGGAGCCCAGAAGCCAGACGCCACCGCAGGAGACTATTGCCAGGAGATCCCCGGAGGCCACTTCTTCTTCGTTGAGCCAGTCGACCAGGAGTAGTTTAGGAGGCTCCCAGGCAGGAGGCCTTGCCTCTTTCGATCAGAGCTATTGTTTGTTTTCGCCTTCTTAAGGCATCTTGTTTAACCTTGTGTCTGTACTCAGATACTTTTGCTTCCGCTGATGCTTGTATGACATCAAGCTTGTGTATTCGAGCCTTCGAGGCCCCTGGCTTGTAATATAAAGCTTGTATTATTTTATTTGTGTCTAGAGTTGTGTTGTGATATCTTCAAGTGAGTCCCTAGGCTTGATCGTGTGCATTTGCGTGTATGATTAGTGCACGATTAAGTCGGGGGCGTCACATCATGATTCGTGACGGATCGACGGCGTGTCGGGAAGAAATATCCCTCTCTTGATCCATGTAAATTTTGGTTTAATATTTAAAACCTCTAAATCTTATAAATTTAGCAACATTTACAATCCATTTAAACATTTGTGTTCCTGGTACCGAGTTCTTAAAAACAAGACCAATATATATCAAATATATGTCTGAAAGAAATGGAATGTTCAAGTTAAAAACTATGTGAAACTTTTATGAAACATGTTTGAAAATAGTGAACTTTTCTAAAACTATTGTCTATACATGAGATGCTCATATGTTTAATATAGTAATATAGAACTTCTTTGAAACTTTTGTAAAGCTTGGTGATTTTATTGTGAAAATTATTATTTTTGCGGGGATTATTGTGAAACTGTTGTGCGTTCACAAGATATTTTGTAGTTGCACATGAAACAAGTCAAAAATAACTAGTTTTATAGTTTCAGATATGAGCCGTATTTGTTTTATATTTTATAATTGAATTCGTTTATTATCTCCAGTTTGATGCTATCTTCTCCACGACTTGGTTCTTATGGATCTCCTCCAGGTCCTAGGCATCTTGTCTCTAGCTCTGCTCTCTATCGGTAGTCAAATTAGTACTTTGTCTTTGCATATCTCTGTCCATTCCTTCAACTCTGATGGACTCGGAGTGGCATAACCCCTTTAATAAAAAGCATAAGACGTAAAGCGAGGAGATAGAATCGAAAGAGTGATAGCAAGTTCTTTGAAAGTGGGAAGAAAGCCAAGGATACGATGGTGTGTACGGTCTTTCAAATCAATCAGGAAAGCATGAGCTAAGAAGGAACACGGCTTTCTGCGCCTTGACAAGTGGATCTACCAAAAAATAGCTTTTTCAACAGTTAAATGTTCAATATTGTTCTCACTGCTATAGAAATAATCATCCCAACAGAACCAAAAACGTGCATCCCGGCCTTTTTTCCACATGTTTGGGTAAACGTTACGGATAGTGGGTGGGAGGACTTTCCATGGCGGGTTTTCATGATTTAAAAAGATGAGAGAAAATTCACTTATGCCTCAGATGTGCCCACGGTTTTTTTAAGGTGGCGGTAGTGTTAACACTCGTGGGCTCTCTGTTCCTCTCATCATCACGGAAGAGCTACGGAAGCGTTCTCGCTGCTTCATCTTGTGTCATCGGTGGAGGACCGAGATTCAGCCGACATTGGTCGCTAGTTCCCTACTTGTTTCTGTCGTGGTAACTGCTTCTCTCATCATCCCATGGAAGGTGGTTGTTGGAAGCAAAGGGAGCGACCACCTTCTATGTCCGTCCGCCACAAAATAGTTGCCTCCGCTGGTGCGGTGGGTTGTGCACCATCATGAGCCCTCGTCCTCCGTCTGTTGCTTTAGGAAGCGCATCGTCTGACCACCGTTGGAGCACAGAACCTACGCTAGATCTGCCCCTGGAGGTCACTATCGAGGAGCTTGACAGCACGCACTCGATGTGGCATGCTTGAGACCGAGCTCTATAGCTGGAAGTGTCGCCTTCCCTTTCCCACGCTCGACTTCCACCTTGGAGCCAATCATCGTGATTGACAGAGATATGGGATAGGGGAAACTAGAGTGGCGCCCAATAGGAAGGTTCTTCTTTTAAGAACACAAGTGCGGGAAAGGAATGTTCGCCACCAAAGCCTAGTCTCACATTTGGCCCAACTGCTTTGGTGACGTAGGCTGCCTGAGGGCCTTTTTATATGCTAGGCTTGTTTGGCCAAGTGGGTCTTGTCCAATGTAAGGAAGTTTTGTAAACTAGCCAGTCTTTGTGTTGTTTATTTTGAGACGAGTTTGGGGGCTTATTCGGTTACATGATTTCTAAATCATTGGAATAGGAAAAGTAGAGGATTGGCATGACATGACCACTCCGATCCTTAGCAAATTTTTATGAGATTTCATCTAATGCAATGAAACCTAATGAATCTGGCTAATATGAACACAATCCTTAGGAATCCAGTATCTTCATTCGTATAAAACAAATGCTAAACATAGAATAATTTTCCATGGGTGAAAATTTTATAGGAATCCTCCAAAGTTTTCCAAACCGTATGAGTCGTACAAAATAGGCCCGTCTTAGTTGTATTGACATTTGTTGCCTGTAGTAAAAGAGCGTGGGAGTTGTTTCTCGCTTGGTGCGAGTTGGAGCTCCGTCTTGCCTCTGACGGGCGTGCCACTGATCCAGCCCATTAATATAGCTGTGGTGCGAGTTTTTTTCCTATGTGTTTTTGTTTGTATTTTTTCACTATTTTTTGCCGTTTTCTTTGCTTTTTTCCTTTTCTTTTTTTGGTTTTTTTGTTTCTTTCACGGTTTCATTGGTTTTCCTTGGGTTTTTGTTGTTATTTTTCTTCAACACATTGTACATTTTTTGTATACATCAGGAACATTTTTATGCCCATTTAATACTTTTAAAATGTGTATTTTTTTTTTAAATATATCTTTTGATGCCTACTTTTTTTCATACATACTGTACATTTTTGTATACCTATAAACCACTTTTTACACATTTTTAACATTCTTCAGTACATGTTTTTGAAAAACAATTGAATACATGTTAAATAGTTTTCAAATGATGTTCAAAACATTTTTTCTAATAATACTAAACATTTTTTAAACTATGCAGATTTTTTTTGCATTGTATAAATACTTTTTAAAAATGCCACAAATAAATTTTGGAAATGTGTGAACATTTTTTTAAATGTAACATACATTTTTTTTGAATGCTACGAAACATTTTTGTTGAATTACATGAACATTTTCTTATATATTGTATAACATTTAAAGAAAATTAACATATATTTTTTGAACGTGTGACATTTTTTAAATGTCAGGAACAGTTTTTAAATTCTATTAACATTATTTTAAAATTACACTAACAAAAAATTGACACTGTGTTAACGGATAGATCTATCTGATACGGATTTTCCTAGCCCGTCTCCAATATATTGTATGACATATCGTGTTTTGCATTGTACTTGTGCCTTCTTTCAAACATAGCATCACCATAATCAAAGATTCTAACATGTTGTGACCTGTCTGGCTCTATTCATTTTTGAGATTTCAAATTTAAATTAAGTTTTTTTCATGCATCGTGAAATACTTAATTTAAATTTGTTCTCAAATTCAAATTAAGTATTTCACGATGCATGAAGCTAAGGTCAAGGACTTTACACCTATGTATAACATTGTGGAGGTGAAGCAAGACTTTTTTCAATGAACCACAAGCACCCGCTGCAATCTATTAAGCTAAGGTCAAGGACTTTACACCCTCTTGCTGTGTGTGTGTGTGTGTGTGTGTGGTGTGTGTGTGGGTGGGTGGGGGGGGGGGGGGGGGGGGGGGGGAGGAGGAGATCTTGCTGTTGGGCCTCGGGCCATGGAAGTCGTGATTTCCACCGCTGGGTCACACGAGCCCGTCCCCGGCGCCATTGAGACGACGCTCATCCTCAAAGCCGTTGTGGTCGTCGGTGCGGATAACTTTTGTGTTGGTATGGCTCTCGTCTAAGCAACGGGTTGTCAAATTCGTGGGGAAAGCCCGTGGTGGTGAGAAATGAGGGATTAGGAGATAGGTCGGATTTGGTCTGGGTTTGGAGTGGCGTTGGGGATTTGGGAGATCGTATGACTTGAAGTGTTTTCGGCCTTAAATTGAGATCAGCAAAGGATAAGAAGATCCTGATCGGATGTCTAACAATATATAGAGGATGGATAAACCAAGGCATACTATTTTCAAGAGTAATTCGGAGCATGGAATTAAATTTGACAGAAGTTGTTGAGTTGCAGGACAAGAACGACTAAAATCTTTGTCATAGTCACACGCACACACACACAAAAAAATCTTCAATAGATATTTATGTATATGGTCTGATGGTATGAATAGTATGGAAATTGCATAGCCTCGATCATTCATATTCGTGTGATCCAAAGAGACAGGAAGAGAAAAGATCGTAAGAGTTGAGATTCTTACTCTTCTTCGAACGTCTCGTATGTGGGATGAAAATATATCTAAAGCGAAGAGATCCTAATGGGTATCGTGTAGAAAGAAGAAAACTCTAAAGATGCTTGGCACATACAAATTCCATAGAAGACGGTCCAGTTTTCACCCAAACAAAAACTCCCCTTTAAATTTATAAACGGAGATAACCAGCACGAAGTTAAGAAATTACTTACCTCAAGAGTTACAAGCCACGGGCAGAGCGCAGGAGGACCTGATCGCCTGTCCTGGCAGGCAGGCTGAGCTTCTAGGCAGAGTATGTCTCCTTAGAACATAGGTGTGTGTGTGCGCGCGTGTGCACCCCTGCGTTTAGATGATGAATGCAAAAGCAAGCCTTAATATACTAGATGGGATTTAGAAGGATTTATTAAGGAGAAATGCATACCAAGGTTCGAAGGCCATATCTCAAGTTGAACGGGAACCGGGAAGCTAACTCGTCTCTTGGCAAGTTTATGAGGTCAAGCGGTATTTTCTCCCCTTGGGCACCTTAACATTAAAGGCCAATAGGTTTGAAGTTAAATTATTAGGTGACACACCCCTCTCTGCGACCAACGTCCCAACTTGTTCCATATTATATGTGGCATAAGCCTTACACGTCACAACTACAGAGTTGCTAAGAGCATCTCTAGCAGACCCCTTATATCGCCAACCCTTACAGTGCGTTTACAGTTCGCGTCTGTTTTCGTTTACGGCCGAAAACAGCCGCGGCAGAATAGAAACCGAATATGAAACCGCAAAATTTGAAATCACACGTTCGCGCGAGAAATTGAATTATAGTTCAGTAGAACTCTAGCACTTGATCATCTTAAACAATCATACATAGTAGAATTTTTACATGTAATATTTGGAGGAGCAGGCGTCACCTAACCCTAATTACAAAATTGGGCTCACCGGAGCCGGGGGGATTGCGGCGGCGACGCTGCGGCGGCGGAGGAGCTCAGTCCTCGTTGTCGGAGACGAGGTCGACGTAGACCTCGTCCTGCTTCTTGGCTACGAGGCGCCACTCTTCCCTGTTGGCCGCGAACTGCTGCGCCGCCGCGAGCCCCTGCTCGAGGAAGATGCGGTTGATGTCAGCGTCCCGTCAACGGCGCTCCTCCTCCTCCTCCTGCTCCCGCGCAGAGCGCGCGACAATGGCGGCCTCCAAGACGTCCGCCTGCGCCTCGGGGAGGTAATCCTCCGGCCCGATGACGCCCCGCCGCTCCGGCTCCGCCTCCGGCTCCATCTTCACCGCGCGGACCTGCGGGAGCTCCTCCGGCTCCCTTTTCACCGGGGTGAGCGGCATACGGGAGCTCGAGGCACCGCCGGAGGAGCTGCCTGCGGCGGAGGAGCCGGAGGACAGCCTGCGGTCGTACTCCTCCGTCTCGCGGCGGAGGAGCGACGGTGGCGGCGAGAGCCCGCGGTTTGTGTACTTGCGGGCGGCCCTTTTCCTCGCGTCGTCGGCCAAGACGCATCGCCGACGCTCGGGGTCGTCGCCACCACCGGCGCCGCAGCCTGCTGACCACATTCCGCGCCACATCGAGGGGGATTGAGGTCATCGGCGGCGAGAAATCGGGAGAGGGATTTGGGATTTGCGGCGGCGCGCGGATAGGGTTCTGACCCGTATCCCAGCCGCAAACCCGTAGATATACCGCGTGGGGGGGGGGGGGGGGCGGTTTGCGGGCCACTGTAAAAAGTTTTACGGGCCGGGCGACTATACGGGCTCTGGTCTGGCCCAAAAAAGGGGCCAAACCCGTATAGTCGCCGGAATTTTACAGGCCGACCCGTTTTAAGGGGTCTGCTAGAGATGCTCTAAGCACCTTCCCGCCGGAGTTTATTTCATGCGGCACTAGTGCATCGTGATGCCTCCCTAATGAATAGCCAATTCGTCTAAGTGGCGAACCAACCTGTGGTTGGATGGTTAGAGGGACAGTGGTATCCCCAGCCCACCAGGGTTGAAGTCCTGGTGCTCGCATTATTCCTGATTTATTTCAGGATTTCCAGCGATGCGCTTTCAGTGGGAGGAGACGTTTCCGTCGACGACGAGGCGCCTACGGTGACTTCGTAAATCTCAAGATGATATGCCGGCTCAGTCTTTCGAAGGTGCTCATAAGGATAGGGTGTGCGTGTGTGCATTCATAGGGGTGAATGTATGCGCATATGTATGAGCGCTTGCGTCTGTACTGTGTTCAAAACAAAAATCGTCTAAGTGAGTTTATTTCCGCGTAAAAGTGCCATCCTTGTAAAGGATATAAATTGAAAGGGTAGCAAAGACCAATGTTGTTGTCCTTATTATGATAAGATGATAAGCTTGACATCAAGTCTTCCCTGCCTGACATCATCTCTAACTTACTCGGCCAGCTAGGTCGTCGATCCATGACAAGTCTCCGTAAAGAATGAGAGCTGGATACCTTACCTAACCTTTTCAATCCATGCATGATTGGCGTCTGCTAATTGGCATCCAGATGGAGTCGATGGCAACAGGACAGCTGACAGTCCGTCAAATGGCATTACTAGCATCGTGTCATTTGTTTGAGAAATAAAATCGTATTCAGGTCCAGCTACGCGTGCTGCACCATAGAAGCCGGAGGTGATTCGTCGTTTCCTTTGACCTCCTTGACGACGTGACTGTATGATGCGATCTGGACTCATTCGCGCCGCTGGGCGTTTTTGGTTGAGGCCTGACCAGTCCCGCGCGGAAAGAAAATGGCTGGTTTGTTTTCCTGTGTTTACTGTTTAGTCTGCATGCATAGCATAACCTTAAAGAACTTTGGAGCCAGGTTCGCTCGGAACCGCCGAATCAGGAGTTTTTTCACAGCCAGGCCCGCGAAATGCACGTGGGAGGCCGCGGCTGCACGCGAGGAGCCACGCTCGAGACGTCGCGTTGTTTTTTGAAGCGTCGGTAATAATTACCCTCACCTTCCCTCACCGCTCTCTCTCCCCTCTCTCCACTCTCCCACTCTCACACCGGCGGCGGCGATCAGCAGATCGAAGAACAGCAAGGCGACCACCGGCATCACCAACATCACCCTCAGCACTTCGGCAATGGCGGTAAGCCCTATTTTCACCTCCTCGCTTACGATTTCGTATTCAATCCGCATTTAGATTCGGTCCACGTTCTAGGGGAATGGGGTATCGGGATAAATAACCATAGGATTGATCGGCACTTCTTAATTAATACTAAGTAGCGATGGATTTTAGGGTTCCGATCGGGATTGAGTACAAGGGGAATGGGGATTCGGGGTTAATCTTACACAGTAGCGGTAAATCCTAGCCGTGGCGACCCTAGAAGCGTTTGGAGTGGCGGGGGGACTTGTCCTTGTAATTGTCCTCCGGCACCGTAGCATGCACCGTCTCATCATCCTCGCCATCGTCCAGATCGATTGGCATACCACGGTGGCCTGGCTCCGGCGCCCTCGTCCAGCTCCACCATTTGTTCTTCCACCTCCGGATCCAGAGCGATGACCTCCGGCGTCACCAATGTCTTAGTCCAGAACGTTGCGGCACGCTGGTCTTGAGGAGACCTATACCCCCTGTACTTGGCCCATCTTGCCCTCTGACCAGCATCGCCAGAGTCGGCCTGATTCATGGCCCACCGCTGGATGTCCACTGACATAGCGCTTTTCATTGGGTTAGGAATCAACGTCTTCAACTCCTCTGCCGTCCCCTTCTTTATGTGTCATTATGCATGTCGTCGATGCTAGTGAAGTTCGAGCACACTTCCATGGTGTTCCCGAACTTGGGCAGTCACCGAGCGAGCACCCGATGAAGAAAGCCCTTCATCCAATGCCCCAGGGGAAAGGGTTGGGGTTGGTGTTCATGGCGATGGAGACATGGAAGAGGAGTGAGAGACAGAGAGGGTAGTGCGGTGGTGGGTAAGTAGTGAGCGTTTGGGTGGGTAAATATAGGGGCTTTGGACGACAGGATTTAATGCCGATCAACCTTTGAACTTTGTGTTGTTTGTAATGCAGACACTAGGGCTGAAAAGTCTAGCAATGGCGTGGGAAAAAGGGCCTTACTGGCGTGGGAGGCCGACACCATCAATATGGCGCCATTGTTAAAAATAGTGGTGGCGTTGAAGCCCACGTCAGCAGTATTTTAGATGCTGATGGTGTGCCACGTGGCCAACACCACCACTATAATTTCTCTCCTAGCGACGTCTAATATACTATGCACGACACCTGTGCAGTCAAAAATTATAATTTTGCACCACCATATAACATTTTGCATCTCACATTGCAGGGGCGCATGTAAAACAACACACAATAGACCAACAATATGTTTACAAGGTAGTCATTGTCAACATTGCATCTCACCGAGCAATGGACGTATATAGAACAATACGAGTTAAATGAACACAATCTCACAAACACTAGCTAGGTAGTCATTGTCAACATGCATACATCATGACGAACTAATATATAAGCAGTTTACTTCGTAGCATTGATGGCCCATCCACACACATACTTTTAAATGATGTCGATGACAATCATCATCCTCAAGCAATGGCGTCTGGTATTCCTGATAGTGATTAAGACGGCCTGTTCAACCAGGAGATTCTTGCCAACGAGGAAGTTGTTCCACCCCACCGAGCTTAAGACAGTGTGACCTTCCGTGTCCACTGCGTACGCACATGTGATGACGGAGCCCCTTGCGGTGAGGCGTACTCCAACATAGTTTGCTTCATCAGGCTCGATACCACAGCTCCCAGATAGCCTTTTAGGCAATTTCTGAAGAAAAGAAACATATCAATTAAGTAGCCTCGCACATATATACCGTCACAAACATATCAATTCGCACATATCATCAGATTCTATACTACTAAATCGGACTCTGCTAAGTATGGATTCTACACTAGTAAGCAATCCATGGATTCTACACACTACTAAATTTCTACTAAGTATGGATTTCTACCCTAAAAAAATTTACACTACTAAATTTCTACTAAGCATGGATTCTCTACACTAAAAAAATTATACACAAAGCAATTCATGGATTCTACACTACTAAATCGGATTCTACTAAGTATGGATTCTACACTACTAAGAATTCCATGTATTACTACACTAAGAATATCATCGGATTCTACACTAAGCATATCATCAAATTACTACACTATCATATCATCAAATTGCTACACTAAGTAACATACCATGACATGGCGGTGGTCAGACGGGTCACGAATGACACCCCGGCAGTCGTCACGTGGCGGAAGTATGTACCATAGGTTGCCCGTCTCGTCCTCGCTCAGCCTCATTCTTTGGGCATAGAGGGCTTCATCATGTGGGTCCTCATCATTTTCTTCTGTGTTGACATAGATGACAGCCAGCCTGGGTCTTCATCTCTGAAGGAGAAGCCGATCAATTCACCCCCAGTGAGACGCATGTGGGAGATAAAACGATCCCATCCATCTCCTCCCATCTGGGACATCTTTCGTCATTTCTCGACCTCTAAAGTGTAGGGGCCCCCAGGAGCATCGAAGGTCACAGTGTCTCCGGCCAACTCATTGAATTCCAACCTCACATTGCATGGGACGATCTGTGTAAGAAAAAACAAAAAAAACACACACACACACAATGCATTAATGTAATAGCAGTAAAAACCAAAGAAATAACTTTTAGAAGGTTCATATAATTTGTTATCGCTGCTGGAACAAAACTCGGCTGGAAATATATGCCAAATAGTGTGCCCGTTGCAAGGCTGCTGGCGCACCTTGACTTGCACAGTCGACATGGTGATGGTGGTGGCGCCATTTTCCTATTAGTGAAGATAGTTAATGGCTAAATAGACTACAAATATTCGATCAGATTGTACACAAAAGCATATCAATCGGTGATTCAATACTAAAAGACTATATATCATTCGATCGTTTCTAAACTAAAAAATATTGTACACCCAAAAAGTTTCTGCACTTAATTCACTACTAAAATCATATCAAGCGAATTTTCAACACTAAAATACTATATCCATGGATTCTACACACTACTAAATTCCTACTAAGTATGGATTTCTACACTATTTTTTTTTACACTACTAATTATGTATTTTACACACACAAAATTACACTACAAAAATTCTACACAAAGCAATCCATGGATTCTACACTACTAAATCGGATTCTACTAAGCAATCCATGTATTCGACACAACTAAAATTGAACACAAAGAAAACTAATCCATGGATTCTGTCGTGGTTTTGACACGGCAGATGCCCTTGTGAAAGGACTTAGAGAGGAGGCCATCGCACGAGTGTGGAAGCTTAGCGGGGTTGATCGGGAACGAGAAGACGCCGGGTTACCCAGGTTCGGCCCCTCACGGTGGAGGTAAAAGCCTACGTCCTGCTTGATTATATTGATGTGGTTCTCGATTACAAGGATGCGGATTCGCTAACCTAGCTTTCGATGAGATTGCAACTTAGTCTTTTTCGTACAGGTGCTCCCCTTTATATACACAGGTGGAACCCTAGATTACATGAGAGTTCGGGTCGTACTCTGACCCGTCTCCTACTCTTCTACTTGTCCTCCAAGGCGGCCTCCGTGCCACTCATCATCTCCGTGAGCCGGCCCATTGCCTAAGCCGGCCCGTCCTCGCCAAGCCTCGTTAAGCCGGCCCACGACAATTCCTTCAGCCCTGCAGTAGGTTGACCCGCCGAGCCTGCTTCATGGCCGGGTTATCACTCTGCCGGGTCTATATGCTGGTAACCATCCCCAACATTAGCCCCCAGTTTGACTTAAATTTATTCATGTTAAACTTCATCCTAGAAAAACCAAACATTAGTAATATACTCTCCAAATGCTTTCCAAGCCGGTCCTTTAGAGCACCGTCCTTGACCGGCTCAATGTTCCGGGTTAAGCAGATCGCCAGGTCATTCCTCCGTTTTCAGACTTAGTAGTTTCAGCTCCTCTTTCCTCATGACATCACAATCCACTTCCGCAAAATCTGGGATGACATCATACCGAATCTTTGAGTAGGTATGTATCGTCTTATCAGGCGTGAAAATCGAGGAGACCGCAGCCGAAATTTACTGCGTCGCCTGGGGCTCCGCCCCTGCCGTTTCAATTTTTACCGTGCCTATAAATGGGCCATCTCTCCCCCGCTGTTACTTTTTACCTCTTTCTCGTCTTCCTCCTCGCGTCCGTCGCTTCACGCACCCGAAGCGCCGCCGCCTTCGAGCTCTCCGGCCACTTCAACCGCGACCTTTTCGCCACCACAGTTGCCACCGGAGCTCATCAAAGCACTCCGGCCTCATCCGCCGCGCTCAGGTACACCCTACTCCTTCCCTTTTAGATTTGTACTGCTCCGTCCTCTGCGCAGTTCGTCGTAGTTCATCGGCGTTCTTCTGCTCCTCTCATCAGTAGATTTAGATCCGTATGAATCACCTAAATGAGCATTTTTAGTATTGCGGTAATACCATTTTCCCTATCAAGACCCCTGCTCTGCTTTCAACAGACCCGCATTGACGAGCGGGCTCTCATGTTCATCCATATTTAGGTCTTTAAACTTTCTTTTTCGGAGCATTTTTAGATCTGTAACGGCAACCGCTCTGTCGGATTCTTGTTTATAGCTATAGCTCGACACTTAGGAAAATTCCAGTGCACCACTGAAATGCTAGCGCCGGCTCATAACTTTTACCGGCTTATCACTGCTGTCCATAGCTTGCATAAATCCGGGCCATGAGTTTAACTATTGTGGTCGTCTTATTATTTTGCCGGGTTATACCTCCTGAGCTTAACACGCCGGCTTATCATTATTGCCTTTGCAGTTGGAATCTGAAATCGTCATGGCCCCCAAGACCGACAAGTCCTGCAACTGGGTCAGATCCCATGTCTCCACCCTCATGTTAACCGAGCTCGTGGGGCAAGGCCTCTTGCCGGCTCAAGAGACAATTAGCTGGCGGGCGCCTGATGAAGAGAGCACCCCCCAGCCTAAGCAAGACGAAGTGGTGGTCTTCGCAGATCATCTTCATAAGGGTTTTCGTCCGCCCGGGTCAAAATTCTTTCGTGACGTTCTCCACTTTTTCGACCTCCGACCGCAGGATCTTGGTCCAAATTCCATCACAAATCTCTGCCAGTTTCAAGTCTTTTGCGAAGTGTATCTCCAAACAGAGCCAACTGTCCTCCTCTTTAGAGAATTCTTCTACATCAACCATCAGACTGAGTTCACCGATGGCCCTAGCATAGAGCTTGGTGGTGTCTCTATTCAAAGGCGAAGAAACACTCCTTTTCCTGAGGCCAAGCTGGCAAGTCATCCCAAGGGTTCGAACAAGACCTGGTTTTACTACAAAAGCACTGCCCCTCAAGATGAGAACCCCCTGCTGGGTTACAGATTGGACCGGTTCAACGCTACGGTTGCCTTTCCGGGCTGGCCATCAACAGAGGAGCGTAAGCAAATTGCCCTTATTTATTCCAAGATAAGGGCCTTGGTTGCTAACGGCCTTACCGGGGTCGATCTGACCCGGTGCTGGATAAGCTGGCGAATCCAGCCCCTTAGCCATAGGGCGACTTGATGTGCAACTACACTGGTGAGCCGGCTGACGTTCAACGCTTCAGCCAAGTCAATTTGTCTGTGAGCGACATCAACAAATCCACCAAGAGATTATTAGGAGAGCCTCAAGAGAAATGCAACAAAACCGGGCTAGCACCCTTCTGCTTGACCAATCCTGTGCCTTCAGTAAGTGCTTGCACCTTCTTATTATGTTCTTGACTCGCCTTCTTCATCTCATTCTTAACTGCCGACTTGTTCACAAATGCAGGCAGACGACAAGTTTTGGAAGAGGAAGAAGCCTCGACAACCCGCCCCTGCTCCAGCGGAGCAACAGGATGAGCCGGCCGATGCTGATGAGCCGGCTGCAGAAAATGAAGCTGAGGTAGAACTTGACTTGCTTGGTCGTCTTTTTATTCAACTCGCTGACACCCCTTCTCTTCAGGATGAAGCCGAAATTAGCCACACCAACGAGCTAGAGGTAACGTTGATCTCTTCAGACTCTGACTCTCCAATACCTATTCGGAAGAAAACCCGGGCTGTGATCCGCAAGGTTCGAAGGAAGCCCCGGATTGCCGTCCATAAGGTCCCTTTTTCACACCAGGACGCTCATTTGGACCCCAAATTTATTTTGAAGAAAACTCGTCAAGCCGGGACCTCCAAAAGGAAGACCCGGAGCAGTGAAGGCGAGCTAAGTGGTGGGCTTCCATACGAGCCGACATCCTGTAAAGCGCGAGCTGAAGTGCTTCTTAGTCCAACTTCCTCTTTTCCTCTAGCTGGCCGTTTTAAGGAGCCCTTACATTTAAATGACTCGGCATATCAGACGTCCCACTCCTCGGGCGAGTCAAGCGCTACGCAGGCGCCGGCTTTCAACATCAACCTTGGGTAAGCAAACATTCCTGTGACATATAGCGGTTCCTTATTCTTCCCCCCTTCAAATGAATAACTCCTTTGTTTCTTATACAGTGCCAAGGCTATCAAGAAGAAAGCACCTGCCGGGTCATCTGACCCGGTCATTCAACCAGGCCCTCAAGGAGAGAGAGAGAGGCCACCCAGGACGAGCCGGCAGTCCAAAACAGCCCGCCACCTCAAGACACCGCCAGCCCGGCTCGTGCTCCCTCGCCTGTTATCCAAGAGAGAGAAAATCCAGCAGAGGAGCAGCCTGAAGAGCCGCCCATGGCACCGGCTCAGGATGATGTGGTGGTGACCGGAGAACAGCAAACAACTCCGGAGGCTTCCACCGCTCTTACCAAAATCCCTACCAAACCTGAGCCGGCCTCGAAGGACAAGGGAAAGACGGCTCTGAACTTTTCTACATTTGAAGACCAAGATGCCAGTACCTTGCACCAGGCTGTGCTGACCCGGCTATCTGAAAGCCGGGACACAGAGATCGCCATGATCACTTCATTGAAGCGGAAGTATGAGGTAATTTGCGCCCTTCGTTTTGTACCATATATATGTAGCCCCCAAGGGCCAGGTCATTATGAAATGATGACCCGGGACTTCAAAATTTAAACTTGTAAACAAAACTTCAACCGGCGACCCCAAAGGCCGGCTCGTTATTCATGACGGGCGGGTCTTCATAACTTAACAAGATAGACCAATTCATGCATTAGCTCCCAAGTGCCATGTAGAGTGCCCGCAGCTGCATGGAACTTGTCTTGCTGTTTGTGTTAAGCTCAAAAGCATGTAGCCCCCATGTGCCGGGTTGTCCTTTAGGGCGGCTCGGGTCATGCGTAGATAATGTATAACATACTGCTCTGCAGGAAATGCTGAATCAAGTAGAGGCCCAGGCTTCCTTCTTCTGAAAGGAAGCAAGGAAGGAGAAAAAATTGCGCCAGGAAGCTTAAGCAGCCGCCGCTGAAGCCAACAAATCTTTGGACATTGTGAGGAACACCTTGCAAGAGACGGAAGCTGCAAGAGCCGCCCAAACCATGAGAGCTGAAGAGGCCGAAGCCAAGCTGGAGCCGGTAACGCAAGAGCTGACGACTCTTAAGGGTCAGATTACCGCCATGTGCCGAGCCATCTTTGGTAAGTAAGACAAATATTATGAGTCAACTGTGCCGACTTAGCATACTCAGTCGGCTTAACTGATCATGCGGGCTTGTCCTTGAAGGCCGCAAGAATCAAACACTGGTGCAGCAACCACTGGTGAAATTAAAGGCGGTGTACACCCTTGTAGAGCAGCTATACATAGGCGGCTGTCGTTGTATAATGGCCGCCAAGAACACCAAGGCGGCGCCTCAGCTGATTGCAGATACATTGAAAGAGCTGTCAGTCGTGCCCAGGTGGTTCGATGACTGGAAAAGGGCATGCTGCCGCACTGGAGCTCTAACCGCACTTGCTCGAGCCAAGGCATACGTGCCGGAACTCGATCCGGCTCAGGTGGCGGGCGGGTATCCAGAGTTCAATGTGGATGACTCGCCATTTATCAAGAGGGACTTCCAACGCTGCATCAAAGAAACCCGGGTTGCCGCCACCGAAATCGCAGAAGAGGCAGACCTGACCCGGTACCAGGCGCCCTACTCAAAGGAGAATGAGCGGATAGAGCCGCCTAACCATGAGCCGGTGGCCCTAACCCGTATGCGTAAGCCATCCTTTGCTCCTGAAGTCGACCCTTCCTCCCTGATATCCGCCGATGCCCTATTTGAAGCGTTGCGCTCAGTTCAGTGGTCGACCGGCGACTCAAGCCAAGAAGCGGAGGATGACGACGGCCGCGAAGAGCCGGCACAGGGTGCTCCATTGGGCGCTGGCGCCAGCTCTGACCCGGCAATGTAGAACGCCGGCTTATCCGTTTGTAGGCGGAACTTGTAAAAAAAATTGTCTTGGCCGCAGGTGATGGGCGGCTTGTAATAGCGTAGTTTAAAACACTTGTCACAGATGCCAGTGCTGTCGCGTACTGTGCTTGCTGATTGCCTGTATAAGCACTTTGTGCTTCTGCGAATCCTCTTATGGGCTTTGAGAGCCGGCTTTTGCAATAGAGTGATTCCTCTGTAGTAATAACTGTGATAGAGAAAATCGCATAAATGAATAGTAATCTTTGTTACTGTTTGCAATGAATCAATAATATCAAAGTGAACTAAAGTAAAGGCTGTGCATGGATGTATGCATGTATGCAGGGATGATATGAGTGCAACAAAAAGAACATAATCGTAAGCCGGAATATGCTTGACACGGCCGGCTTGTAAAGCGTAAGCCGGCTACTAAACGCAACTTGAAACAGTCGGCTCATAAAGCGCAAGCCGAAATATGCTTTCATGAAGCTTGCACTTTGGCCTGTTGGTTTGTCCTCGCTCTCTGAAAGCCGACTCTCACACAACCAATCGAACGTTTTAACTCTGATGAGTTCAGGGTCACCTATGTGATTGACTCATCAGACGTACGCCGGGTCGTTTTCAGGGAGTAGCATCTTGCTAACAGGCAGGTTTAACCAACTTTGTGGTATCTCGCCGGGTTAAAAGGGTTCTGTAAGCTAAACTCAATTGAGTTGGAAGCCCCCAAGTAACCAAGATCAACAAATAAAGATCCAGCACACAAAATTTGAGGCAAAACAACACCTTCACACAGTGCTGCTGGTCGCTATTTTATTTGATCAAAAATAGGTATATACACGATGAAAGGTATGTACAAAGATACGACCTAGTCAATGACTTAGGTGTAGTATGGCCGGAGCTGGGCAATGTTCCAGGGCCGGCTTGTTTCCTCCTCAGAAGTACGTGATTTTTCTGCCTCGCGTACATCAATCAGGTAATATGACCCGTTGTTGAGATTCTTGCTGACCACAAAGGGCCCTTCCCAAGGTGGGGAAAGCTTATGCATGCCTGTCTGGTCTTGTATCAGACGGAGCACTAAGTCACCCTCCTGAAAATTATGGCTTCGAACTCTACGGCTGTGATAGCGACGTAGGTCTTGCTGATAAATTGCTGATCTGGATGCGGCAAGGTCATGTTCTTCCTCCAAAGCATCAAGAGCGTCTTGGCGAGCCTGCTCATTCTCTGATTCCACATAGGCCGCCACTCGAGGCGAGTCATGACAAATATCGCTTGGAAGTACAGCTTCTGCACCATAGACGAGAAAAAATGGTGTATAGCCTGTTGATCTGTTGGGAGTAGTCCGTATGCTCCAAAGCACTGAAGGTAATTCTTCTTCCCAGCAACCCGGTGTGCGCTGCAAAGGCACCATGAGCCGGGGTTTGATACCACGCAGCAATTCCTGATTGGCCCTTTCTGCCTGTCCGTTGGACTAAGGATGCGCAACCGATGCTAGATCCAGCCGGATATGCTCTTGTTGACAGAACTGTTCCATGACCCCCTTGGACAGATTGGTCCCATTATCTGTAATGATATTGTGCGGGTAGCCAAATCAGAATATCAGCTTTTTCAGAAACTTGACAGTTGTAGCCGCGTCGCAGTTGCTGACCGGCTCTGCTTCCACCCACTTGGTAAACTTGTCCACAGCCACCAGTAGGTGCGTATGCTTGTTCTTAGAACGTTTGAAGGGTCCCACCATGTCAAGCCCCCAGACCGCGAACGGCCAAGTAATCGGGATCATCCTCAACTCTTGAGCCGGCACATGGGCCTGGCGAGCATATTTCTGGCAATCATCACACTTACGGACAATGTCCTCTGCGTCAGCATGAGCCGTGAGCCAGTAAAAACCGTGCCGGAAAGCCTTCGCGACCAGTGATCTTGAGCCGGCATGATGACCACAATCGCCAGAGTGAATCTCATTGAGAATTGCGCGGCCTTCTTCAGGTGAAACACAACGCTGAAAAACACCAGTGACGCTTCGTCGGTGCAACTCGCCATTGACAATAGTCATAGACTTGGATCGTCTGATGATCTGCCGAGCGAGGATTTCCTATGTTGGTAGTTCTCCCCGGCTTAGGTAAGCCAAATAGGGGACCGTCCAATCAGGGATAGCGTGGACAGCAGCCACTAGAGCCGCCTCCGGGTCAGGAATAGCCAAGTCCTCCTCTGTTGGTAACTTGACAAACGGGTTGTGCAAAACGTCCAGAAACACATTGGGTGGCACTGGCTTGCGCTGAGAACCCAAGCGAGAGAGTGCATCTGCCGCCTCGTTCTGCCGGCGATCAATATGGTCAACTTGATAACCTTTGAAGTGTCCAGCAATATTTGTGACTGCCTGCCAATAAGCCGCCATAAGGGGATCCTTGGAATCCCATGTACCCGAAACTTGCTGGGCCACTAAGTCTGAGTCGCCCAAACACCTGACCCGGCTCAGGTTCATCTCCTTGGCTATCTGAAGCCCATGAAGCAAAGCCTCATATTCTGCTGCATTGTTAGTACAGGGGAACATGAGTCTCAAAACATAACAGAACTTATCTCCTCGTGGGGAAGTAATCACAACTCCAGCCCCCGAGCCTTCAAGCTGCCTTGAGCCGTCAAAGTGTATGGACCAGTATGTCGTGTCGGGCTTCTCTTCAGGAGACTGCAACTCTGTCCAATCATTAATGAAATCCACCAATGCCTAAGATTTGATTGCTGTGCGAGGCACGTATTTGAGATGATGCAGACCGAGCTCGATGGCCCACTTAGCACCCGGCCTGTCGCCTCCCAATTCTGGATTATATCCCCAAGAGGTGCTGAGCTGACCACAGTGATTGGATGTTCGTGGAAGTAATGCTTCAGCTTGCGGCTAGCCATAAATACTCCGTAGACCAGCTTCTGCCAATGTGGATATCGCTGCTTGGACTCGGTTAACACCTCACTGATATAATACACAGGGTGCTGGACTGGATATTCCTTGCCATCCTCCTTGCGCTCTACCACGACTGCCACGCTTACCGCTTTGTTATTGGCAACAATATATAGCAACATTGGTTCCTTCTCACGAGGGGCAGCAAGGACTGGCGGCTCAGACAACTGCTTCTTAAGGGCCTCAAAAGCCTGATCTGCAGCATCACTCCAGACAAAGTCATCTGATTTCTTAAGCAACTGGTATAATGGAATTGCCTTCTCTCCAAGCCGGCTTATAAACCGACTTAGTGCCGCAACCCGCCCAGCCAGCTTCTGCACGTCATTCAGTCTGGCCGGCTTAGCTAGGGTCGTGATTGTCTTGATCTTTTCCGGGTTAGCTTCAATGCCACGCTCGGAAACAAGAAATCCCAGAAGTTTTCCTGCAGGGACACCAAAAACACACTTCTCCGGGTTAAGCTTCATCTGGTAGACACGGAGGTTGTCAAATGTTTCCTTGAGGTCCTCCAACAGAGTTTCCTTCTTGCGGGACTTAACCACAATGCCATCAACATAAGCATGAACGTTCCGCCCGATCTGTTTATGAAAGCAGCTTTGGACACAACGTTGGTAAGTCGCCTGCGCACACTTCAGACCAAACGGCATGGTTGTATAACAGAAGGCCCCAAAGGGTGTGATGAAAGCCGTCTTTTCCTGGTCTTCCAACTTCATTTTGATCTGATGATAGCCAGAGTAAGCATCGAGGAAGCATAAACTCTCACAACCAGCCGTAGCATCGATGATCTGGTCAATACGAGGCAGGGCAAAGGGGTCACTAGGACAAGCCTTATTCAGGTCTGTGTAATCAACACACATCCGCCAAGTCCCATTTTTCTTCAGAACAAGCACTGGGTTAGCTAGCCATTCAGGATGGAAGACTTCTACGATGAACCCGGCAGCTAGGAGCCGGGCCACTTCCTCACCAATAGCTTTCCGCCTTTCCTCATTAAAGCGACGGAGATACTGGCGAACTGGCTTGAACTTGGGATCCACATTAAGGGAGTGCTCAGCGAGTTCTCTCGGTACACCTGGCATGTCAGAAGGTTTCCATGCAAAGATGTCCCGGTTCTCACGGATGAACTCGATGAGCGCACTTTCCTATTTGGGATCCATATTTGCCCCGATGGTGAACTGCTCAGAAGAATTGCCCAGGGTGAAATCAACTTGCTTTGTGTCTCTAGCCGACTTAAACTTGAGCAGAGGGTCTGACTCCGTCGTGGGCTTCTTTAGGGACGTCCTGTCAGATGGGTCAACATTGTCCCTGTAATACCGCAATTCCTCCGCAGCGCAAGCCGTCTCAGCATACGCTGCATCTCCTTCCTCGCACTCAAGTGCAATCTTTGTTGGGGAACGTTGCATGGGAAACAAAAATTTTCCTACGCACACACAAGATCTATCCATGGTGATGAGCATCTACGAGAGGGAGAGTGAATCTACATACCCTTGTAGATCGCTAAGCGGAAGCGTTTAAGAAACGCGGTTGATGTAGTCGAACGTCTCCGCGATCCAAATCGCAAGTCGTCCCTCGATCCGATCACGAACTAGCGCCGAACGGACGGCACCTCCGCGTTCAACACACGTACGGATTGATGACGCCTTCACCTCCTCGATCCAGCGAGCGATGATGAAGTAGTGGTTGAGTTCCAGCAGCACGACGGCGTGGTGATGGTGGTGAGGAACAATCTCTGCAGGGCTTCGCCAAGCACTACGGAGATTATGACGGAGGAACTAGAGGGTTAGGGTTGCCGCACACGGCTTGGGGAAATCTTGATGTGTCCCGTGTGCTAGCCCTGCCCCTCTATTTATATGTTGAGCCTTGGGGTCTAAACTTGGAGTAAAAGCCTCCTCCAGGTCGGTTTTGCCCGCACAAGGTCGGTTTGGCCCGCAGGGAAAGAGTCCAACTCGGATCCCTGCCGAACCGTGCACAGCCGCGCACAAGCGGTAGTACCGCTCACAAGCGGTAGTACCGCTTGAGCGGTAGTACCGCTTCACCAAGCGGTAGTACCGCTTGGGCGGTAGTACCGCTTCACAAAACGGTAGTACCGCTTACGCGGCAGCAAAACTACCTTTTGCACTTTCCAATACCTCGTGGGCTTTATCCCTTTAGCCCATATAAAGTGTTGTTGTACCCGAACACTTCGGTAAACATCCGGAACCCCTTCCGGTGAATTCCGGAACCCTTCCGGAGATCAAAACACTATTATCACATATATCAATCTTTACCTCCAGACTATTCCGGAGATCCTCGTCATGTCCGGGATCTTATCCGGGACTCCGAACAACCTTCGGTCACCAACATAACTCAACTATACTAATCGTCACCAAACGTTAAGTGTGTAGACCCTGCGGGTTCGAGAACTATGTAGACATGACCGAGACACCTCTACGGCCAATAACCAATAGCGGGACCTGGATGCCCATATAGGCTCCTACATATTCTACGAAGATCTTTTATCGGTCGAACCTCTATGTCAAGGATTCAGTTAATCCCGTATGCTGTTCCCTTTGTTCTTCGGTATGTTACTTGCCCGAGATTCGATCGTCGGTATCACTATACCTAGTTCAATCTCGTTACCGGCAAGTCTCTTTACTCGTTCCGTAATACAAGATCCTGTGGCTAACTCTTTAGTCACTTTGCTTGCAAGGCTCAATGTGATGTTGTATTACCGAGTGGGCCCTGAGATACCTCTCCGTCACACGGAGTAACAAATCCCAGTCTTGATCCATGCCAACCCAACAGACACCCTCGGAGATACCTGTAGAGCACCTTTATAGTCACCCAGTTACGTTGCGACGTTTGATACACACAAGGTATTCCTCCGGTGTCAGTGAGTTGCATGATCTCATGGTCAAAGGAACAGATACTTGACATGCAGAAAACAATAGCAATAAACTGACACGATCACATGCTACGTTCGTAGTTTGGGTCTTGTCCATCACATCATTCTCCTAATGATGTGATCCCGTTATCAAATGACATCTCATGTCAATGGCTAGGAAACCTTAACCATCTTTGATCAACGAGCTAGTCAAATGAGGCATACTAGGGACACAGTGTTGTCTATGTACCCACACATGTATTTGAGTTTCCAATCAATACAATTATAGCATGGATAATAAACGATTATCATGAACAAGGAAATATAATAATAACCAATTTATTATTGCCTCTAGGGCATATTTCCAACAGTCTCCCACTTGCACTAGAGTCAATAATCTAGTTCACATCACTATGTGATTTACATTGTAATGAATCGAACACCCATGCAGTTCTGGTGTTGTTCATGTTTAGCCCTTGGAAGAGGTTTAGTCATCGGATCTGCAACATTTAGATCCGTGTGTACTTTGCAAATATTTATGTCGTCCTCCTTGATGTAATCGCGGATGGAATTGAAACGTCGCTTTATGTGTCTGGTCCTCTTGTGAAATCTTGGTTCCTTGGCTAGAGCAATGGCACCAGTATTATCACAAAACAGAGTCATTGGGTTAAGTGCACTAGGCACTACTCCAAGATCTGTCATGAACTCCTTCATCCAGACACCTTCCTTCGCCGCCTCCGAGGCAGCGATGTACTCCGCTTCGCATGTAGAATCTGCTACCACGCTTTGCTTGGAACTGCACCAGCTAACCGCACCCCCATTAAGAATAAATACGTATCCGGTTTGCGACTTAGAGTCATCCGGATCAGTGTCAAAGCTTGCATCGACGTAACCCTTTACGACGAGCTCTTGATCACCTCCATAAACGAGAAACATTTCCTTAGTCCTTTTCAGGTACTTCAGGATATTCTTGACCGCCGTCCAGTGTTCCATTCCTGGATCACTTTGAAACCTTCCGACCATACTTATGGCAAGGCTGACATCGGGTCTTGTGCACAGCATTGCATACATGATAGAGCCTATGGCCGAAGCATAGGGGATGACACTCATCTTTTCTCTATCTTCTGCAGTCACTGGGCATTGAGTCTTACTCAACTTCACACCTTGCAATACAGGCAAGAACCCCTTCTTGGACTGATCCATTTTGAACTTCTTCAAAACTTTGTCAAGGTATGTGCTTTGTGAAAGTCCTATCAAACGTCTCGATCTATCTCTATAGATCTTGATGCCTAATATGAAAGCAGCTTCTCCTAGGTCCTTCATTGAAAAACTCTTGTTCAAATATTCCTTTATGCTTTCCAGTATTTCTATATTGTTTCCAATCAGTAATATGTCATCCACATATAATATTAGAAACGCTATAGAGCTCCCACTCACTTTCTTGTAAATACAAGCTTCTCCGTAAACTTGTATAAACTCGAACGCTTTGATCACCTCATCAAAACGAAGATTCCAACTCCGAGATGCTTGCACCAGTCCATAAATGGATCGCTGGAGTTTGCAAACTTTGTCAGCATTCTTTGGATCGACAAAACCTTCTGGTTGCATCATATACAACTCTTCCTTAAGGAAACCGTTAAGGAACGCTGTTTTGACATCCATCTGCCAAATTTCATAATCGAAAAAAGCAGCTATTGCTAACATGATTCTGACGGACTTAAGCATCGCTACGGGTGAGAAGGTCTCATCGTAGTCAACTCCTTGAACTTGTGAAAAACCCTTTGCCACAAGTCGAGCTTTATAGACGGTGACATTACCGTCCGCGTCCGTCTTCCTCTTAAAGATCCATTTGTTCTGAATGGCCTTACGCCCTTCAGGTAATACTTCCAAAGTCCATACTTTGTTTTCATACATGGATCCCATCTCGGATTTCATGGCCTCTAACCACTTCTCGGAATCCGGGCCCATCATCGCTTCTCCATAGCTCGTAGGTTCATCGTTGTCTAACAACATGACCTCTAAGACAGGGTTGCCGTACCACTCGGGAGCAGTACGCGTCCTTGTCGACCTACGAGGTTTGATAGCAACTTGATCCAAAGTTTCATGATCATCATCATTAACTTCCTCTTCAGCTAATGTAGGCTCCACAGAAACAACTTTCTGCGCTGCGCTACTCTCAGGTTGAAGTAAAGGTTCAACAACCTCATCAAGTTCTATCTTCCTCCCACTCAATTCTTTCGAGAGAAACTCTTTCTCAAGAAATGTTCCGTTTTTAGCGACAAACACTTTGCCTTCGGATCTGAGATAGAAGGTATACTCAACTGTCTCTTTTGGGTATCCTATGAAGACGCATTTCTCCGCTTTGGGTTCCAGCTTTTCAGGCTGAAGCTTTTTGACATAAGCATCACATCCCCAAACTTTAAGAAACGACAGTTTTGGCTTCTTGCCAAACCAAAGTTCATATGGCGTCGTCTCAACGGATTTCGATGGTGCCCTATTTAAAGTGAATGTAGCTGTCTCTAATGCATAACCCCAAAACGATAGTGGCAAATCGGCAAGAGACATCATAGATCGCACCATATCCAATAAGGTTCGATTACGACGTTCGGACACACCATTACGCTGTGGTGTTCCAGGCGGTGTCAATTGTGAAACAATTCCACACTGTCTTAAGTGACTGCCAAACTCATAACTCAGATATTCTCCTCCTCGATCAGATCGTAGGAATTTAATCTTCTTGTTACGATGATTCTCAACTTCACTCTGAAATTGTTTGAAGTTTTCAAATGTTTCAGACTTGTGTTTCATTAAGTAAATATACCCATATCTACTTAAGTCATCAGTGAAGGTGAGAAAGTAACGATAACCACCGCGCGCCTCAATGCTCATCGGACCGCACACATCAGTATGTATGATTTCCAATAAGTCACTTGGCCGTTCCATTGTCCCAGAGAACGGCGTTTTAGTCATCTTGCCCATGAGGCATGGCTCACATGTGTCAAGTGATTCAAAATCAAGTGACTCCAAAAGTCCATCAGCATGGAGCTTCCTCATGCGTTTTACGCCAATATGACCTAAACGGCAGTGCCACAAGAAAGTGGTATTATCATTATCAATTCTACATCTTTTGGCATCAATGTTATGAACATGTGTATCATTACTATCGAGATTCAATAAGAATAAACCCCTCACATTGGGTGCATGACCATAAAAGATATTACTCATATAAATAGAACAACCATTATTCTCTGATTTAAATGAGTAACCGTCTCGCAATAAACAAGATCCAGATATAATGTTCATGCTTAACGCAGGCACCAAATAACACTTATTTAGGTTCATCACTAATCCTGACGGTAATCGAAGAGCGAGCGTGCCGACGGCGATCACATCAACCTTGGAACCATTTCCCACGCGCATCGTCACTTCGTCCTTTGCCAGCCTCTGTCTAATCCGCAGTTCCTGTTTTGAGTTGCAAATATGAGCAACCGCACCGGTATCAAATACCCAGGCACTACAACGAGAGTTGGTAAGGTACACATCAATAACATGTATATCATATATACCTTGTTTGTTGTTGGTCGCCTTCTTGTCAGCCAAATACTTGGGGCAATTCCGCTTCCAGTGTCCAGTTCCCTTGCAATGAAAACACACAGTTTCTGGTTTGGGTCCAGCCTTGGGTTTCTTCACGAGAGGAGCAACTGCTTTGCCACTCTTCTTGGAGTTACCCTTCTTACCCTTGCCATTTTTCTTGAAACTAGTGGTTTTATTGACCATCAACACTTGATGCTCCTTCTGAATTTCAGACTCAGCGGCTTTCAGCATCGCAAACAGCTCGGCGACTGACTTGTTCATCCCGTGCATGTTATAGTTCAACACGAAGCTCTTGTAGCTAGGTGGCAATGATTGAAGAACTCTGTCAGTGATATCCTCTGGCGGAAGGGGCATCCCTAACTCAGCCAGACGGGTGGAGTACCCAGACATTCTGAGCACGTGATCACTGATAGACCCGTTCTCCTCCATCTTGCAAGCATAGAACTTATCGGAGATCTCATATCTCTCGATCCGGGCATTCTTCTGAAAGATAAACTTCAACTCCTGGAACATCTCATATGCTCCATGACGTTCAAAACGTCTTTGAAGTCCCGGTTCTAAGCCATACAACATTGCACATTGAACTATTGAGTAATCATCAGAACGAGCCTGCCAGGCGTTCACAACGTCTAGAGACTCAACTGGAGCGGGTGGATCACCAAGCGGTGCATCAAGGACATAAGCCTTCTGGGAAGCCGTAAGGATAATCCTTAGATTACGGGCCCAGTCCACAAAGTTACTTCCATCATCTTTCAACTTAGCTTTCTCTAGGAACGAATTAAAATTCAGGGGTGCTACTGCGCGAGCCATGATCTACAACATAAATATAGCAAAGACAACTTAGACTATTGTTCTAGATAATGAGTTTAGTTAATCATATTATTTAAAAAACTCCCACTCAAATTGACATCCCTCCGGTCATTCGAGTGTAACATGATCCAAATCCACCAACTCAAGTCCGATCATCACGTGAGTCGAGGTGGTTTCAATGGTGAACATCTTCATGTTGATCATATCTACTATATGACTCATGTTCGACCTTTCGGTCTCTTGTGTTCCGAGGCCATGTCTGTACATGCTAGGCTCGTCAAGTTTAACCCGAGTGTTTCCGCACGTGCAACATGGCTTACACCCGTTGTATGTGAACGTAGAGTCTATCACACCCGATCATCACGGCGTGTCTCGAAACGACGAACTTTCGCAACGGTGCACACTTGGGGAGAACACAATTTATCTTGAAATTTAAGTGAGGGATCACCTTATAATGCTACCGTCGTCCTAAGCAAAATAAGATGCATAAAAGGATTAACATCACATGCAAATCATAAGTGACATGATATGGCCATGAACTTGTGCTTTTGATCTCCATCTCCAAAGCACCGGCATGATCTCCATCGTCACCGGCATGACACCATGATCTCCATCATCTTGATCTCCATCAACGTGTCGCCATAAGGTTGTCGCGCCGACTGTTGCTTCCACGACTATTGCTAACGTTTAGCGATAAAGTAAAGCATTACATAGGCCTTAATGATTGACACGCAGGTCATACAATAATTAAAGACAACTCTATGGCTCCTGCCAGTTGCCGTACTCATCGACATGCAAGTCGTGATATTCTATACAAAACATGATCATCTCATACATCACATATATCTCATCATGTAATTGGCCATATCACATCACAACATACCCTGCAAAAACAAGTTAGACGTCCTCTAATTGTTGTTGCAAATTTTACGTGGCTGCTACGGGTTTGCAAGAACCGTTCTTACCTACGCAAAACCACAACGTGGTGTAGTGATTGCTTTTTGATCTTCTAAAAGAACCCTCTTCATTGAAATCGATTCAACTAAAGTGAGAGAGACAGACACCCGCTAGCCATCTTTATGCAACGAAGTTACATGTCAGTTGAAGGAACCTGTCTCGCGTAAGTGTACGCGTAATTTCGGTCCGGGCCGCTTCATCTCACAATACCGCCGAATCAAATATCAACTAGTAATGGCAAGCAATATGTATACACCCACGCCCACAACTCGTTTGTGTTCTACTCGAGATCTCATCTACGCATAGACCTGGCTCATGATGCCACTGTTGGGGAACGTTGCATGGGAAACAAAAATTTTCCTACGCACACACAAGATCTATCCATGGTGATTAGCATCTACGAGAGGGAGAGTGAATCTACATACCCTTGTAGATCGCTAAGCGGAAGCGTTTAAGAAACGCGGTTGATGTAGTCGAACGTCTCCGCGATCCAAATCGCAAGTCGTCCCTCGATCCGATCACGAACTAGCGCCGAACGGACGGCACCTCCGCGTTCAACACACGTACGGCTTGATGACGCCTTCACCTCCTCGATCCAGCGAGCGATGATGAAGTAGTGGTTGAGTTCCAGCAGCACGACGGCGTGGTGATGGTGGTGAGGAACAATCTCTGCAGGGCTTCGCCAAGCACTACGGAGATTATGACGGAGGAACTAGAGGGTTAGGGTTGCCGCACACGGCTTGGGGAAATCTTGATGTGTCCCGTGTGCTAGCCCTGCCCCTCTATTTATATGTTGAGCCTTGGGGTCTAAACTTGGAGTAAAAGCCTCCTCCAGGTCGGTTTTGCCCGCACAAGGTCGGTTTGGCCCGCAGGGAAAGAGTCCAACTCGGATCCCTGCCGAACCGTGCACAGCCGCGCACAAGCGGTAGTACCGCTCACAAGCGGTAGTACCGCTTGAGCGGTAGTACCGCTTCACCAAGCGGTAGTACCGCTTGGGCGGTAGTACCGCTTACGCGGCAGCAAAACTACCTTTTGCACTTTCCAATACCTCGTGGGCTTTATCCCTTTGGCCCATATAAAGTGTTGTTGTACCCGAACACTTCGGTAAACATCCGGAACCCCTTCCGGTGAATTCCGGAACCCTTCCGGAGATCAAAACACTATTATCACATATATCAATCTTTACCTCCAGACTATTCCGGAGATCCTCGTCATGTCCGGGATCTTATCCGGGACTCCGAACAACCTTCGGTCACCAACATAACTCAACTATACTAATCGTCACCAAACGTTAAGTGTGTAGACCCTGCGGGTTCGAGAACTATGTAGACATGACCGAGACACCTCTACGGCCAATAACCAATAGCGGGACCTGGATGCCCATATAGGCTCCTACATATTCTACGAAGATCTTTTATCGGTCGAACCTCTATGTCAAGGATTCAGTTAATCCCGTATGCTGTTCCCTTTGTTCTTCGGTATGTTACTTGCCCGAGATTCGATCGTCGGTATCACTATACCTAGTTCAATCTCGTTACCGGCAAGTCTCTTTACTCGTTCCGTAATACAAGATCCTGTGGCTAACTCTTTAGTCACTTTGCTTGCAAGGCTCAATGTGATGTTGTATTACCGAGTGGGCCCTGAGATACCTCTCCGTCACACGGAGTAACAAATCCCAGTCTTGATCCATGCCAACCCAACAGACACCCTCGGAGATACCTGTAGAGCACCTTTATAGTCACCCAGTTACGTTGCGACGTTTGATACACACAAGGTATTCCTCCGGTGTCAGTGAGTTGCATGATCTCATGGTCAAAGGAACAGATACTTGACATGCAAAAACAATAGCAATAAACTGACACGATCACATGCTACGTTCGTAGTTTGGGTCTTGTCCATCACATCATTCTCCTAATGATGTGATCCCGTTATCAAATGACATCTCATGTCAATGGCTAGGAAACCTTAACCATCTTTGATCAACGAGCTAGTCAACTAGAGGCATACTAGGGACACAGTGTTGTCTATGTACCCACACATGTATTTGAGTTTCCAATCAATACAATTATAGCATGGATAATAAATGATTATCATGAACAAGGAAATATAATAATAACCAATTTATTATTGCCTCTAGGGCATATTTCCAACAATCTTCCGGTTGCCTTCCACTGTGATAGTTCCCCTTGGTCCTGGCATCTTCATTTTCAAGTAAACATAGCACGGCCGTGCCATGAACCGCGCATAAGCCGGCCGGCCAAATAAGGCGTGGTATGGGCTTTTAAGCTTAACCACCTCAAAGGACAGGAACTCAGAACGCCAGTTATCCTCTGAACCAAAGGCCACCTCAAGGGAAATTCTTCCCATTGGGTAGGCTGACTTGCCAGGAACAATGCCGTGAAAGACTGTTGAGGACGGAGTTAACTGCTTATCGGACAGATTGATCCGCCTGAACGTGTCATAGTACAGAATGTTGATGTTGCTGCCTCCGTCCATGAGCACCTTAGTCAGGGTATAACCGCCGACTTGTAGCGCAACCACCAGAGCCAGGTGGCCAGGGTGATCGAGGAGGACCGGATGATCCGCCATGCTCCAGGTAACCGACTGCTCGGACCAGTTGAGATAATAGGGAACCACCGGCTCAACTGTGTGGGTGGCTCGTCGTTGCACCTTCCGATCTCATTTGCAGGTGCTGGTGGTGAAAACATGATAATGCCCACTATTTAACTGTTTCGGGTTACTCTGAAACCCTGCCGCACCGGCTTGGTGCTGATTCCCCTGGCTGTTCCGCTGATTGCCGCCTCCAGTGTTACCAGCCCCCTGGAACCCGCCGCCTTGACCACTGTTCCCTTGGAAGCCGGGTCCTGTGAAGGGCCCTTGCAAGCCGGCGCCTGAGAAGCCGGGTCCCTGGTTGGCGGGTTGTCCGCCGTTGCCGCCCCCATTATGATGATTCTGGAAGACCCGCTTGGCAAACTCTTGCATGGCATAGCAATTTTCACAGGAGTGACTGGACGGCTTACCATTGTAACTGTGCTTCGGACAAGGAGCCTTGAGAGCTTCCTCGTAAGTGAGAGGGCGACTACCAGACTGCCTCCTAGAACCGTTATTCTGACGTTAACCTTTGTTTTCTGTGTTTGTGTTCGCCACTAGATCAGAGCTACCATCGTAACCCTTGCGTTTACCACCGTTGTTGTTCTGTCCGTTGCTGTTGTTCTGCTGCTGACCCTTACCGCCAGCCTTCTTCCCTTTGTCAGACTTCTCCTTGTCTGACAGCGGATCCTTGGTGTTGTCTGACTCCGCATACCGGGTTAAGACATCCATGAGGTCTCCCATGTCCTGGACTTTTCGCTTGAGTCGCCCAAGCTTCTGGACCAGGGGCTGAAACTTCATTGTTCATTCCAGAACGAGCACTGCCTGAGCCGCCGAGATGCTGTCGGAACTGTGTATGACCTCCGCAACCCGGCGAGCCCAGTGATGCGCCGACTCATCCTCGCGCTGGACACAACGCTCAAGATCAACAATTGTGGTTGGCCTTTTACAGGTTCCCTGGAAATTCTTGATGAAGCGCTCCTTCAGTTCCTGCCATGTGTTGACAGAATTCGCCGGTAGGTTTTTCATCCAGGTGCGTGCAGGGCCTTCCAACATCAGAGGGAGGTAACGCGCGCGCACTGACTCACTTGCGCCCAACAAGTCCATTGCCAGCTCATAACTCTCGATCCACTCGGTGGGCTCTAGATTCGCCATATAGTTAGGAACCTTTCGAGGACCTTTAAAATCGGGGGGTATGCGCGCCTCTCGCAGTGCTGGTATTAAACATGGAGTTCCGATCATGCGGCTTGAAGAGCCCCCAAGTCGGCCATCTGGCTGGGTCGCGACGGGCGAGTTGACATTCGGCGGCGGGCTGATATCCGGCGGCGGGTTGACTCGCACTGGCGTGTTGACGTGCGCCGGCGGGTCACGCCCTGCACGCGCATTTTCCTCCTGCCACGCCCTAAGAACTCGAGCCGCCTCCGCAACGTCTTGCGGGATCCTAGGTTGGTGCTGCTCTGCCAGCGGCTGGGCAGCTCTCCTGCGATGCGCGCTGCTGGAGACTGCTGGCAACTCAGGACGCTGGCTCCTGGTACGGCTCTGGTGAGGGGTTGAGTGAAGACGGTGCTGGCTATGCGAGTAGTTGGCCTGCTGCACTACTGCTGTCTTGAGCATTGCAATAGCATTCCTGGCCTCTGTCTGAATCGGGCCGTCCCCCTCAATCGGAATAGCTGCCAAGTTGTGGGTCGCTGCCAGCACGTTATTAACCGGGTTAGAATAGTGTCCAATTGGGGTCTGGAACCGGTGAGACGGCGGCTGCTGCTGTTAGTCTGGCGTGCGATGCTGGGCCGGCTCCCGCTGCTGAACCGGCGGTTGCAAGGGTGGCTCTCTCGTGGGGATGACTCCAGCCCCCGGGTTCGTCGGAGCCAGCGGTGTGGTGAATAGCTGGGTCGGCTCGAGATTGGCCGGAAGCCGGCTCTGATGACACCTCCGGTGGACAAGTTCCGACTCGGCCTGTCGGCGGCTTAGGTAACTCGCCTCCTCCTCCAGACGCTGCCGTTCCTCGGCAATCCGGGCCTGTTCCTGTACCATGCGGGCATTCTCCGCATTGATGTCCTCTTGGATCTTGGCCATCTGCTCGCGACACCTCATGATCTCCGTGTTGCGTGCCGCTGCGTTCTCTGCGGTGACCGACTCAGTCAACAGGGCCGCCAGTGTGGTCATCAAGTCCGCGAGTGCCTGAACCCCGGTTTTCTGAGAGCCGGTGGCCGACGCGCCGGCTCCTCCTGAGCCGGCAAGCAGGTTGTTCTGCCCCGCCGTTGGATTGGCCGGGTCACGCACCGGATCTTGCCTACCCGCCATGTATACCGCCGTGAAGCGAGGCGGCTCTGAGCTCTCTGGGAAGACGTCGTCCATGTGCCCGAGCCCTCCAACATGCGGAGGAAGGATTGACTCGGTTTCTCCCGTCGAGGACTCGCCGTAAGATTGGACGAGCGTATCATCTTCAGACAGGGAGTTCTCCGACAAGGCCACCCCTTGGGTGAAACCTACGAAGACAGGGTTCCGAGCGGCTTGACGCGGGCCGGGTCTCGCCTGACTCGGCCCAGCGCAGCGTGCCGACTCAACGCCGGCGATGCTCTCCAACCCGGCGGCCGACTCGCCGACCACGCCGATGAAGGTATGGATTTTGCCGAAGGGGACCCGGTACCCGTACTCGATCAAGTCGGCGTCGGGGCCCCAGTATGAATCGTCGATGTAGAACTTCCCGCGGCGGCTCTTGGTCATCATGCCAACCGCGTACTTCCCGAACCCTGGAAGAGATCCCGCCAAGAACTCAACTCCACCGTGCGTAGGCCCCACGGTGGGCGCCAACTGTTGTGGTTTTAACACGGCAGATGCCCTTGTGAAAGGACTTAGAGATGAGGCCATCGCACAAGTGTGGAAGCTTAGCGGGGTTGAACGGGAACGAGAATACGCCGGGTTACCTAGGTTCGGCCCCTCACGGTGGAGGTAAAAGCCTACGTCCTGCTTGATTATATTGCTGTGGTTCTCGATTACAAGGATGCGGATTCGCTAACCTAGCTTTCGATGAGATTGCAACTTAGTCTTTTTCGTACAGGTGCTCCCCTTTATATACACAGGTGGAACCCTAGATTACATGAGAGTCCGGGTCGTACTTTGACCCGTCTCCTACTTCTTCTACTTGTCCTCCAAGGCGGCCTCCGTGCCACTCATCATCTCCGTGAGCCGGCCCATTGCCTAAGCCGGCCCGTCCTCACCAAGCCTCGTTAAGCCGGCCCGCGACAATTTCTTCAGCCCTGCAGTAGGTTGACCCGCCGAGCCTGCTTCATGGCCGGGTTATCACTCTGCCGGGTCTATATGCTGGTAACCATCCCCAACAGATTCCACGGCGTCCGCGGATGAGGGAGGAGTGAGAGGAGGGAAAGAAGATGCGCGAAGGGAGGGGATCTAACCGGCTAGGTCCGGAGGTGGCGGCGGTGTAGGATCGAAAGTATATCTAGAGGGGAGGTGATTAGACTACTTGACCAAATAAAACCTAACCTTTTCCCAATTTTAGTTGTGGGCAGATTTTAGCAATAGTACATGTCAAGCATCACCCTACACATGCAATTCTAAGAGTATAGCAGCGGAATGTAAGCAATTGCATATGTATGTAAAGGAGGGATTGGAGATTTCAAACGCAATGAAGACACGGTGGTTTTTGGCGTGGTTCCGATAGGTGGTGCTATCGTACATCCACGTTGATGGAGACTTCAACCCACGAAGGGTAACGGCTGCGCGAGTCCACGGAGGGCTCCACCCACGAAGGGTCCACGAAGAAGCAACTTGTCTATTCCACCATGGCTTACATCCACGAAGGACTAGCCTCACTCGGGGTAGATCTTCACGAAGTAGGCGATCTCCTTGCCCTTACAAACTTCTTGGTTCAACTCCACATCTGGTTGGAGGCTCCCAAGTGACACCTAACCAATCTAGGAGACACCACTCTCCAAAAGGTAATAGACGGTGTGTTGTTGATGAACTCCTTGCTCTTGTGCTTCAAATGATAGTCTTCCCAGCACTCAAACACTCCACACAGATTTGGCTATGGTGGAAGAGGAATTTGAGTGGAAAGCAACTTGGGAAAGGCTAGAGATCAAGGTTCAAATGGTAGGAATGGAATGGCTTGATCTCAACACATGAGTAGGTGGTTCTCTCTCAGAAAATGAATGGTGGAAGTGTAGGCACGTTCTGATGGCTCTCCTTACTGAGAAGGATGGGGTGGAGGGGTATATATAGCCTCCACACAAAATCCAACCGTTACACACTTTTGACCCAACTCGGTGGCACCGAAACGATCATCTCGGTAGCACTGAACTGTGTAAAAGATATGAACTTTAGGAATCTCGGTGGGACCGATACGAACAACTCGGATGGACCAAAGTGCAATGGCTTAGGGCAAACCTCATCTCGGTGGCACCGATTGCATCAACTCGGTTGGACCGAAGTGAAGCAATAAGGCAACAGAGAGTTGGCAAGCCATCTCGGTGAGACCGATTTGCATAACTCGGTGAGACCGAAGTAAATGCAAACGATTACAGAGAGTTGGCAAGGCCATCTCGGTGGGACCGAGATCCATTTCGGTGGATCCGATTTGTTAGGGTTTTGGCAGTGGCTAAGTCTTGGATGAACTCGGTGGGGCCGGATTGGAAATTTCGGTGGGGCCGAGTTGGACTTTAGGTTTAGGACATATTTGGGTAGAGAGAGTGGTTGAGGGTTTAGGAATACTGTCACTAAGCACTTGAGCAAAACGATCATTAAGCAACACCTCATCCCCTTTTAATAGTATTGGCTTTCCTATGGACTCAATGTGATCTTGGATCACTAAACCAAAAATGTAGAGTCTTGATCTTTGCCAATCCTTGTCCTTAGCATTTTGAGGGGTCCACGTCTCTAGTCCATGCCATGCCAATCATTGAACATCCTAAAATCTTAATCTTGAATGGACATTAGTTCAATGAGATATATGTTGTTATGAATTACCAAAACCACCAAGGGAGCAAATGTGCTTTCAATCTCCCCCTTTTTGGTAATTGATGACAACATATAGATCAAAGCTTCGACAGATGATTTAAATGAATGAAATACATCGTCGCTTTGAGAAGTATGTGATAAGCGAGAGCTCCCCCTAAATTTGTGCATTATTAAAAAAATGTGTTTGAATGCAAATGCATAATCGATTAGGCTCATGGGTTACTCTCCCATGTCACATACATCTTGGTGGAGCGCGCAAAATGATAAGATTGGAATAATAGGCACGCATCACCAACATAAGTAATTGATCATACGAGATAATGAAAAAGATAAACATGAATCAACACAGTGAACATAGTATGATCAATCAACATAGTATCTCACAAGCATAAACGACAGAATACTGTAGCAAGCGCACATAAAACAGAGTACCAACAAACAAATAAGTAGCAAGAACTCTCGAAAGAAAAACCAAAACACTCTCTCTCGAAGCCTATGATCTATACAAATTCTCCCCCTTTGGCAACAAGTACCAAAAAGTTCAAATGAGTATAGCACTAATCGACTCTCTAGGCATGGTCCTCCGAAGCTCCTGAAGGCAACCTCCTGCTGGCAGCTCCGGTGTGCGTAGATGGCGTGGAGAGAAGAGCGTCCGCGAATGCTTCGGCTGATGACTGCTGGACTGGTGGAGTTGAGACCTGTGGTGGCACTGTGGCCGTAGTGGCTGGTGCAGATATTGTGGTCCGTGGATCCACTACTAGCACTGCAGCTGACCTGGCAGCCCTAGGCACTGACTGGAACTGCTCTGTGGTCGGTCTCTCATCTTCACTGTCATCTGATCTGGCTTGCTTGACAGCATCTACATCTCCTTGCAGCTGTTCCACTGAAGTCTGAATCTCAGTCACCTTGACATCCAAATCATGAAATTTGGTCTCAATGATCCGCTCAAAACTAGCCTGGGTCTGGGTGAGGTTGGCCAGACTTCGCTCAATCCTCAGAGTGGCTTCAAGCAGATATTGCATTTGATCCTTTGGTGTCTTGAGATTCGCAATTGGAGCATTGGGAGCTGCTGCTTCCTGAGCTGCTTTAGCTTCTTGGGCTTTGCGGATTTCCTCTTGAGCTTGTGCAGAAGTGGGATGCGAAGAATCCATCACTATGACGTTGTCCTCAAACTCTGGACAGAGTGGCAAATGCTCTCGATCAAGAAGATACGTGCTGGTTCCAACCTTGGAATTGATCAACAACTGAATATGTGGAGCATAACCACACGATCTCTTCTGATCTGCTGCTGTCCTCTTGATAGTCTCAACTATCAGGCTCATCACCTTGAATTTCTGAGGTGTATCAAATAAATGCAGCAAGTTGATGGAGTGGCCACGAATCATCTTATCATCGCCTGACTTGGGTAACAAGGTGTACCGCAAGATTGTGTTCGAGGTGGCCAGCCCTGGTAGCAAATGCTTCACTGATCCAAGCTTATGTGTTTCAAGGTCCTTCTGAGGAATTGCAGTGTACATGTTGGCCATGGAGTTGTGATCCATCTTGAGCTTGGCATATATGTCAATGTCATCCTCCTCTTCCTTGGGTGCACCAAGAAGATTTGCCCACTCAGAGATGGTTGACTGGTATCTTATACCCTCAGTCATCCACACTATTCTGCCATCTGGATAGAAATGAGCAGTAGAGTATAATTGCATGATCATCTCATCATTCCACTTGGTCAACTTCTTTCCAACAAATTCATCAACTCCTGCAATCCTGAAGCTTTCATGGACGTGGGGGAAATAATCCTCGTTCTCATCGATGTATTCCCAGTCCACCCACTTCATGTCACTGACTATGGGCTTCTTGTCAAGCAATATTGTCTCATAAAAGTCCTGTTGTTCACGGGTGTGAAAACGATATCACAAGCAGTCCTTCTTCCGATAGCATAAGGATCTGACAATCTCCATTGACGCAGTGCTTTGTCCTTTCTCAACATCATGTTTTCTGCTACTGGGTGTGCGTTGTCATGGTCTGGAATCTTTGGCTTCAACTTTCTGAGCACTAGAGGCTCTTCATCAACACTTGACTCAGGCACTGGGGCCTTGTTCTTCTCTGCAGCTGATATGTTTCTGGTTGACCTCTTGGGTGCTGGTGCCTTAGGCTTTGACTTGGGAGGTGCAGCAGTCTTGATTGCATCAGACATGAGCTTCTGAGCTTTTACAGGGGGTGCAGCAGCTGGCTCATCCTCCTCCTCTTCTTCCTCATCAATCATCATAGTAGGTTTGCCAATCACTCGGGCAGTAGTTTTTCTTATCCTCTTCTTCTTAGCACCTGCAGCTGCCTCACTAGGCTCTTCAAGAGTGAATTGTATGGACTGTTTTGGCACTTTCCTTACAGCTGTTCTTTCTTTGGCAGAAGTAGGCTTTGTGCTGTACTCCTTAGCAAGCACTACTCTCTTTTTCTTGGTTGCAGCTTCACTCGCAACAAAATCCTCATCCTCACTGTCTGAGGTTTTCTTCTTCCGTGTTCTGGTTGCAGCTTTTGGAAGATCTGGAGAGCTTCTCTCTCCCTCATAGAAACTTTCATTATGGCTTGATCCTTCACTTTGTTCTTCATGCTGCTCTGACCTGTTTTGACAGTCACTGACATCAGACATATTGCTGAGCTGACCCTGTGAATAGATAGGTATGGGTAGAGTAGATGAGTCATCACAAAAAGCAGATAGTTTTTCATAAAAATGAGTTCAAACTTTAGTTCTAGGTTTTCACAGAATGCAGTTCGGATGGACCGAGTTGGTAATCTCGGTGACACCGAAGCACACTACAGAGACATGGCACGCCATTTCGGTCAGACCGAGATGGGTTTCGGTGGCTCCGAGATGCTAGGGTTTCACTGAGACGTTACTTTCGGTCTTACCGATTCGCACAACTCGGTGGCACTGAGATGTACTAGTGCTATGGCCAGGGCCAAATCGGTGGGACTGAAAATTCCTATTCGGTCGGTCCGAGATGCATTTGGCGGAAACCTAACCCTAAATTTTTTGCTCGAATCTCGTTCAAACGAACTAATCTGGTGGAAAGAGTATTGCATTCGTGGCAAGAATCATGGCATTCCTAACGTGCATTGAATCGGAAATTGGAGGCACGAAAGGGATCGAATCTCACCCTAACTCAGTGGAGATCCTCTACGGCGGCAACGGCGGTGGAGATTACCGTTAACGGCGATGGAATCCTGCGGCGAGGGCGCGCTAGAGACGAAGGCGGCGATCCGAAGACCAAAGGGGCGGCAACAATGGGGCGCGGGCTCGTGACGTTTGAAGAAATTTTCAACCGCACGGTTCGCTGGGAATGTATACCCATTCGCTGTCGGTGGCACCGAGTGGAACAAATCGGTAGCACCGAGATGTGCAACTGCTTGCAGTTACAGCAACTCGGTCCGACCGAGTTGGTCTAATCGGTAGCACCGAGATGAAAACCTAGATCAGTCTAAGTGCTTTCGGTTCGACCGAGTTTGAGTAGGTTGGTCTGACCGAAATCAATTAGAAGGTTTTGGAGGTTCAGCCCTTTCAGATCGGTGGCTCCGAGTGCTCCTCACCCGGAGGGTCCAAAAATGGCTTGTTCAATTTTTGTGATGCAGCAAGAATAGAATTTGAGACAAGAAAGCATAGATAGCTAGAGAAGGTTCTTAGGCATTCTTGTACATCCACTTGGCCAGAAAAACCAAGACAATCAAAACAACAAATGGATGTCCTCGAATGATGAAAACATGCAAATCAACATGCTCACACAATAAGATAGCAAAAGAAATATGTGTCAAACATGCACAATCAATTCTAGCATCTATCAAGCAATGGCGATGACTAGGTCATCTATATATGAGTATATTGACTTAGGAGCCAAATGAGAACATTTGATCATGGGTCATACTCATCGTTTAAGCACAAGTGGGGTTACCACTTTTACATAAAGCATTAATGTGTTCACACCATTAGAGTTGCTTTAGCTCAATTTTTAGAGCAAAGCTCCCCCTAGATGCGATATCCCCCCTAAGAGGGTTGAACTAACCTTGGGTTTTGTCGATGATGACTTCATGTAGATGTTGAAGATGTGGATGCTCAATGTTGATGTAGACCATCAAAAGTTGGGAGCAATCCTTTGGAGTTTTGTGCTTTCAATACCTACATGGGTTAGTCCCAGACAAGGAACATACAAGGATATCCATAGACATAGAGTGAAATGCACATATGATGATGTCCATGAATGCATTGATTACCTTGTCCCTTGTCTTACCAACAAGAGGGTTTGTGACTCCATGAACTAGTGCAAAATGTGGAAGTTGGTTGCACAAGTCCTTGCCATAAAGAATATGAGTGAAGTTTGTTGGCGGAGTCACCCTCAAGAACTCTCTAGTTCTTCTTCTTTTGGACCCACATCAACTTGATGGGAATCCTTGGAGTTGTAGTAGCACTTGATGAAGTAGAACTTGATGAAGTCTTGGGAACCCACTTGACCATGGCTTGAGGAGCTTCTTCAAATGAATCAATCTCTTCTTGAAGCTTGTCCTTGCCTTTTAGCTTGTGGTCTTGTGGTGGAAGGTCTTCTTGAGCTTGTGTTCCCTTGAAGGAAGTAGGATCATACTTCTCTTGTTGAGGAACAAACTTCGTCTTGGGGTATTGACCTTCTTCCCACTCAACTCCATCGGCATTGAACTTTCGTTCAAAACCAACACCTTGGTTCTTCCGGTGCCTTCCTTGCTTGCGAACAATTTCCTCAAATTGTTTACTCCCGGCAAGACTCTTGTAGACACCTTTTTCTATAATTCCTTTCAATAGCATATTTTCTTGCTCAAGTGTAACTTGGCTAAGAGAATCGTTAGTGGAATCAATAGAACTACTAGAAGCAACAACATTGGATTTAGCATTGTTATTGTTACTACTAGAGGTAGAACCATTTTTACCCTTGTTGCTAGTTTGCTTAGGTTTAACTTGTGGCATAAAGGTAGACAAGAGTAAACGCTTGGCAAGATATGAAGAACTCTTCTTTCGAAGATCGTCATTGATAGCTTTAAGAAACTCATGCTCTTGCTCTAAATTTAGCTTCTCGAAGCGTAGCTTCTCATGAGTTCTTAGAAGTTCTCTATGATCCTCTTGAGTTGTTTCATGAGCTAACTTAAGAGCATTTAGTTCTTTAGTTAGGCGCTCAATCTCCTTCATAGCATTGTCACTCGTTTCCTCTTGACTATCATGATTACTAGCATTTTCATCATAGCTCACATCACTAGCCCTATCAACAAGTAAATCATCATCACCAAGCAAATCATCTTCATCACTATTAAAATCGAGATACTCGGGGTGTGATACCTTAGGGCCTTTTGCCATGAAGCATCTTCCAATTCCTTTATTTGGTGAGTCAAATAGATCGTAGGAGTTGGATGACACAAGTGCAAGTCCTGCGACACCTTCATCTTGACTATAGTCGGAGTTGGAGTGATAACTTCTCTCGGATTGGTTGTCGGAGTCGGAGCCGGAAACCCATTCACCAACATGAGCTTGATGTCTTCTTCTTGTGTAGCTCCTTGATGACTTGTCCTTCTTCTCCGAATCCTTACTTCTTCGAGAGTGTCTTCTTTCATAATAATCATCTCTACTCCTTCTCTCTTTACGAGGTGATTCATCTCTTCTATGTCTTCCTCTTGGTGATTCGTCTCATTTCTTGTAGGGAGCCGTACACTCATTTGAGTAGTGTCCGGGCTTTCCACAGTTGTAGCAATTACGGTCACGACTTGATGATCTTCTCTCATAATGTCTTGAGCTAGAGCTTCTTTCTTTTCCTTTGTTCTTGTAGAACTTGTTGAACCTTTTCACCATTAGGCTAATCTCTTCATTGGATACTAGCTGGTCACTTGGAGTTGTTGGAGCATCGGTTGAGGCTTTGTAAGCACCACTTGACTTGTTGTGCAGCTCCTCTTTGTCCTTGAGTGACATTTCATGAGCAACGATCCTTCCAATAACTTCCGTGGGCTTGAGATCTTTGTAATTTGGCATCATTTGGATCAATGTGCAGACGGTATCATATTTTCCATCTAAAGCTCTAAGTATCTTCTTGATGATGAATTTGTCGGTCACCTCTTCACTTCCTAAGCCGGCAATCTCATTTGTGATGAGAGCAAGCCTAGAGTACATCTCTGCGACTCCTTCACCATCCTTCATCTTGAACTTGTCAAGTTGGCTTTGAAGCACATCCAACTTAGATTCCTTGACGGACTCGGTACCCTCATGCATATCAACCAAAGTATCCCAAATTTCCTTTGCATTCTCGAGGCGGCTGATTTTGTTGAATTCCTCGGGACATAGACCGTTGAATAGAATGTCACAAGCTTGAGCATTGTATTGCAACATCTTCAATTCTTCAGGGGTTGCTTCACGATCCGGTTCCTTGCCATCCTCAAAGAAGTCACCTTGCAAGCCAACACGAACAACAACCCAAACGGCAGGGTTATGACCAAGAATATTCATTTTCATCTTATGTTTCCAATTAGCAAAGTTTGTACCATCAAAATATGGACCTCTACGGTGATACTTACCCTCACTAGACGCCATACTCTCCTAGGTTGTGAAACCAAGGCTATGATCACCAAAGCTATGGAAATCAAGGCTTACGGAGACCAAAGCTCTGATACCACTTGTAGGATAGAAAGTATGTCTAGAGGGGGGTGATTAGACTACTTGACCAAATAAAACCTAACCTTTTCCCAATTTTAGTTGTGGGCAAATTTTAGCAATAGTACATGTCAAGCATCACCCTACACATGCAATTCTAAGAGTATAGCAGCGGAATGTAAGCAATTGCATATGTATGTAAAGGAGGGATTGGAGATTTCAAACGCAATGAAGACACAGTGGTTTTTGGCGTGGTTCCGATAGGTGGTGCTATCGTACGTCCACGTTGATGGAGACTTCAATCCACGAAGGGTAACGGCTGCGCGAGTCCACGGAGGGCTCCACCCACGAAGGGTCCACGAAGAAGCAACCTTGTCTATTCCACCATGGCTTACGTCCACGAAGGACTAGCCTCACTCGGGGTAGATCTTCACGAAGTAGGCGATCTCCTTGCCCTTACAAACTTCTTGGTTCAACTCCACATCTGGTTGGAGGCTCCCAAGTGACACCTAACCAATCTAGGAGACAACACTCTCCAAAAGGTAATAGACGGTGTGTTGTTGATGAACTCCTTGCTCTTGTGCTTCAAATGATAGTCTTCCCAGCACTCAAACACTCCTCACAGATTTGGCTATGGTGGAAGAGGAATTTGAGTGGAAAGCAACTTGGGAAAGGCTAGAGATCAAGGTTCAAATGGTAGGAATGGAATGGCTTGATCTCAGCACATGAGTAGGTGGTTCTCTCTCAGAAAATGAATGGTGGAAGTGTAGGCACGTTCTGATGGCTCTCCTTACTGAGAAGGATGGGGTGGAGGGGTATATATAGCCTCCACACAAAATCCAACCGTTACACACTTTTGACCCAACTCGGTGGCACCGAAACGATCATCTCGGTAGCACCGAACTGTGTAAAAGATATGAACTTTAGGAATCTCGGTGGGACCGATACGAACAACTCGGATGGACCGAAGTGCAATGGCTTAGGGCAAACCTCATCTCGGTGGCACCGATTGCATCAACTCGGTTGGACCGAAGTGAAGCAATAAGGCAACAGAGAGTTGGCAAGCCATCTCGGTGAGACCGATTTGCATAACTCGGTGAGACCGAAGTAAATGCAAACGATTACAGAGAGTTGGCAAGGCCATCTCGGTGGGACCGAGATCCATTTCGGTGGATCCGATTTGTTAGGGTTTTGGCAGTGGCTAAGTCTTGGATGAACTCGGTGGGGCCGGATTGGAAATTTCGGTGGGGCCGAGTTGGACTTTAGGTTTAGGACATATTTGGGTAGAGAGAGTGGTTGAGGGTTTAGGAATACTGTCACTAAGCACTTGAGCGAAACGATCATTAAGCAACACCTCATCCCCTTTTAATAGTATTGGCTTTCCTATGGACTCAATGTGATCTTGGATCACTAAACCAAAAATGTAGAGTCTTGATCTTTGCCAATCCTTGTCCTTAGCATTTTGAGGGGTCCACGTCTCTAGTCCATGCCATGCCAATCATTGAACATCCTGAAATCTTAATCTTGAATGGACATTAGTTCAATGAGATATATGTTGTTATGAATTAGCAAAACCACCAAGGGAGCAAATGTGCTTTCAGGCAGCCGCGCTTGTCCGGCGGTGACGAGCGGTGAGGTGTGGAGGTGGCGGCGGCGCTGGTTGAGAGGGGGAGTGAAAAAGATGGGGCGGTGGATAAGAACGACTTAGGTTTTTCCACTGGGAGAGGTAGATAGGAGATGCACTAGTGCTGGCATGGGCCTAACAGGCCACGGCATAACAAAGTGTAGCCCATAGAAAAAAAACTCAGAAAACATCTATGGCGTGAAAAAAAGTACAACGCCATCACTATGGTCTTAGTAATGGCGTACCAAATATGCCAACTCCACTACTATTTAGAAAATATATTGCTGGTGTTGATTGGAAATGGCGCGCCACAAGCCATTTTTCTACTAGTGAGAACTTTGTGTTGTTCATAATGCAGATCGAGACAGAGAACAAGGGCAAGGAGGTGGTGCCACCATTGGAGGAGGTGCCGCCCACGGCGGAGGACGTGATGCTGGAGGATCCCGCCAGCGGCAAGCGCCGGAACTACGGGCAATACCATGAGGAGGGTGGGCCAACTCACTTCTGCAAGGTGATCCTTGCCCCGAAGCTGGGTCGAGTGCCTGCCTATGCCCCTAGACTTCACGATGCACTTCCCGGCCGTGCCGACGGAGTTCAAGCTGAAAACGAACACCGGCTACACATGGAGGGTCACTGTCCGGCTGATAAACGGCAGGGTCACCCTCGATTAGGGCTGGGCCCCCTACGCCGCCGTCCACCAGATCAGGATCGGGTACATGGTGATCTTCAAGTTGCTGACTCCCGATACCCTGAAGATGATCGTCTTCAACGACGACAGCATTGAAGTGGCGACCAAGTGCGCGAAGCACGACGGCGCTTCGTCGTGAACGTCTAGGAGTGCTCTATGTTGCACGTGCTGATTTGGTTTGGACTATGTCATACTTGTTTGGTTGAAAATTGCTTGGTTTAAGTTTCGTACTATGTTGAAAACTTCTTGGTTTGGTATGAAACTATCTTTATATGCTATCTATTTGTGTGTCTTTGGTTTGTTCTGCCTGCCTAGTGTGCTGGTAATCTCACCACCTTCACGAGAAGGTTATCAGACAACATGCGTTGCATGTAACCAAATACCATGCCTTGTATTTCCGCCTAAATAAGCAGGCAACCAAACAGCCTACATTTCATTTCGCCCTAGCCAGGCTAGAGGGTATGCAGGCAACCAAACAACATGCAGATGTTGGTTTTTTTTGCATGTTTTTCCTCAGCCAGATTGAACTGAGACACATATACAATGCAGGCAAAATCATGTGAGCAAACCAAACACGTCCTAACCGTCCGATCAAAACGCGTGGTGATTCGGTTGGGAGAGAGGGCTAGCTTATCTTATCTTTTCTTTTTTTTTTTTGCCCACGGAGACTTGCACCATTCTTTCCCTTTTCTCTTTATCAACTAGGTGATTTCCCCGCGCATTGCTGCGGGAATTCTAAGATTAGTTTTGGATGAATTATGTATCAACGAAATGACGTATGTCAAAAGCTATTATTTTTTAAAATTAATTATGGCTGAACCAAGAGTATGCATCTACGTTGAACCATTGGAGTTGCAACAATTAAACTGGGGAATGCATGTACTGCAAAATAGTCTTAGTGAAGAATAAGCTAATAAACATTTTAGATGTAAACGATAAACAAATGATACTTGAAAAGGGTTGTAGAAATTGTTTGACTACAAATCTATTGCTAGTGTAGTAAAAAATATCAACCATTGATGACATGTTCTGTATAACACTCTTAATGGTGGTTATAACATATAGTGTATAAATGCGGTTGTATAAAAAATTCAAAACTCCAAATTTTCTTCTGATCAATTTAGCTACACATTAAGACAAACATCATTTACTTGTTTTTTCCTCTGTAGGTCGAAACTGATAAAATCCATTCACGTCACAAATCAAAAGATTTATGCAACTGTAAAAATCAGTGTAAAAATTTATGAAACTGTAAAAAAATCATTTACAGGTGGATCTTTTTGAGGCACGTAGTAGTAAGTAGCATGCTAATGTCACAATATTTTTTTTTTGTTACTCCTTTTTCCATTGCACGGTAAAACAAATAGGATAAAAAATTTACAAGGTAGACCGAGAATTATAATTAATATAAAATATCATACTTTACAATCGATGTACAGAAAACACAAACATACCAAGATATGGGCAGAAATATTTTCTTCCGGGTCCTTCATCTAGAATTTTGTCTTGGTCACCAAGAGAATCGAGCGACTCCGCAATGAAATATTACTTGTAAGTGTCAACTGAAACTGATGGGAAAGTAATTACATAAGTGTGCGTCCATTTATATGGGAAAATCATTAAGCAAGAAAAAACATATACCATAGGAACCAACTAATAGACAAAGAATAATTATCTTACCTTAATTCTACAATTACATGTTGTGACAGAAAATCCTTTGCAATAAATAAATGGTTCTTTGATATTTGTCACACAACTCTACCAGAGCCTCAAGTATCATGTGCATGATAAATCATATGATGGACAATTTAATATCTTCTAAAGAGCAATAAAATGTCTGTTTAGAATGGTACACAATAACATGAATATAGTTATGACTACAGACTACTATGGGGCATTGCTGATCAGAACTGGCCAAAATCTAACATTTTGTTGCCTCTGTGCATGAATTTTGTGGATGGTAAACACCCGAGCTAAGAAAAGAAAGTGCTGCATCCAGCCAAAGGGATGCAAATCATTTAATTTAATAGTACAGAGACATGTTTATTTAAATAGATAAAAAATAATTTACCTGCCTCGTTCGTCACTGTCTACATGAACATTCCCACAGCTCGCAACTCTCATATATTTGAGCAGTAATACAATATACACCAAAATCTGAATACGCCGCCTTGAATTTATGATATCTAATCAGTGAAAAAAAACATTCTGTGAGGTGACCTGCAAAGATACAGATGCAAGCAAGAGCACTGAAACAATTATGGCATCCACCCAGTATACTGGAATAAGATAATCGCTATGTTTTCCATTGCATACAAATACATGAGCAAATGAGCAAAAAGGTAAGAAAACCTGACCATCTTTCAGTGAAGCAAAAAATCAGTAAGTATACTATTGGGCCATATATGAGCACTCGCCAGGGTACTCGCGATCGGCGTCACCCAAGCGTAGGCGTACCCGGCGTCGGTGTGTGCGCCGTGGAGGCCGTAGCGCCCGCTGCAGAAGCGCTCGATGACCACGCACTGGTCGGTGAGCACCACCAGGAGGGCGCCTTTCTTGGGGTTGGAGAGTTCACCGGCCGTGAGCTGGACGATCTCGACCATGGTCAGGGAGCAGTGCTCATTGGAGACTTGACCGGCTAGAAGGACACGGGTCGTCGTGTTCGAGAAGGTGGCGGCGCTCGCCGTATCGTTCGACTGCGGATGTGAACAAATCGGTGGTATTATGGTAGCAGTCCGCAGGTCTCCGACGTTGATGGAACCTTGAAGGCTTGGCCGGCGGCAGCCCGGTATGGAGAGAGAGAGGTAAAGACATATGGAGGACAGGGAAAAGAATCGGTCGGATTTTTTAAAGGGAATTTGTGGAGATCTATTCCTTCATCAAGTAGATGAAGGAACCTAGTGGTCCGGTATTAATTCTCATTATAATCAAAGCAGTTTTCTTGTTCACGTCCCGTGTTAATAGCTAGCTAGACGTAACCTATTTGTTATCCTATATATTGATGGCTTTCTGTGGAACCCGCTGCATGCACGTATTGATTGTCGTTGGCTACCGATGGACTTGCATGCATGCATAAGCGGAAGGATTAGTGGAGTGGAGGGTTAGTGCTGACGTGGCTGTAGGGGAATGGATGCTGACGTGGACAGCGTGCATGGTGAGAGAATAGGTACTTGCATGCATGCATAAGCGGAAGGATTAGTGGAGTGGAGGGTTAGTGCTGACGTGGTTGTAGAGGAATGGATGCTGACGTGGACAGCGTGCATGGTGAGAGAATAGGTACTTGCATGCATAAGCGGAAGGATTAGTGGAGTGGAGGGTTAGTGCTGACGTGGTTGTAGGGGAATGGATGCTGACGTGGACAGCGTGCATGGTGAGAGAATAGGTAGAAGTGGGGAGCAACTTCTTAAGAATGTTAGATATGGGATTTGCTGTTTGTCAATGGCTTATCTGCATCGCAAGTTTTCCCTTTTTTTCTTTACAAACCGTTTTATTTTCTCATGCGTGCGTGACAGTGTCGGATCGGCAGTAGAGCATGTATCCCTTTTTTTTCATCCTTTTTCTTTTTTTGCATTTTTTGAAGTTCACTACTTTTCACTGGATGAATTTTCAGTATATAATTTTTTTTACAGACTTGGCTACCTGATTTCTTTTAACAAGCTACCTGTTGTCGCTCCCCTAAAAAAAAAAGCTACTCCCTCCAATCCATATCCGTTGTCGCTCACTTGGTACAAGTTTGTCGGAGGGGGTACCTGCTAACACCGAAAATTTGAACAGAAGACGTGTATCGTGTAGCAAACCAAGCATTCATACCGTGATACAGAGGTGGGTAGAAGAGAAAACACTCTTCTTCATGCAAAACAACATGCTACTAAAAACCACTGTATATTCGTTTTAGCCTTCCAGATTGCATATCTGCGACAGATGTATTATTATCCCAAACAGACAGTTGCAACCCAAAAGAAGAGAACAGGAGGCAAGCTTCCATTCGCTGTACTGTACCTGCAAACTTGCTGTTCGGGGGCCTGGCCGGCTTGGAACATCGGCGAGTCGGCGACAGCAATGATAGGGATAAACAAGCTACATTTTTGCCACTAATAGAAGAAACATCTATTTCGAAGAAGCTTGGTCTTGCTCTTGATAGGGATAAACAAGTAATTTACAAATAATAAGCAGAATCTGAAAAAGGACTAGAGTGGCACTTCTTCTGGCAGTCAACCAACATATGCAGTTCTATTCGCTCACCTTGTTCAATGCCAAAGCTTCCCAGCGTTCCCGCCCTGCTCTTTCCACCTCAACACAAAAGGTGTTGAACCACTTCAAAGAGCTCCGCAAGGTCTCATCAATTGCTTTGTCTTGACACGGCGAGCAACTCTTTGAGCTGTGCTAGAGCCTTCTTCTCGATGGCCTTAAACGGGATGCGGTTTATCACCTGCGCTCCAAACGAGAAAAGCAGGGCATCGGTCGCTGTTTTGGTGTCGACGCCTCTCGCCTGGAAGTAGAAGAGCTCGTTCGGGTCGAGGTCCCCGCTGATGGCAGCTCCGTGTGTGCATTTGACATCATCAGCGATGATCTGAAGGTTTGGCTTCACATTCACGACAGCCTTTGGTGAGAGCAGAAGACACTTGGTTTGTTGCCCTGCATCGGTTTGCTGTGCATACCTGCAAATCAACAGAATCAAAACGTTAGGCCAGGGAAAAGCTCACATGTAGCTATAAGCTTTGTCAATAGCCATAAATGCCATATTTTCTCATGTTGCATCATACAGACAATGTTACAATAGGTAAACAAATTAACACTCTGCATTTCCTGAAGTAATAGGTACTACATTTTTTCATTCATTGTCTTGTAATGCAATAGCAACAAGACTACAGCCAAAACATGCTTCTGCTAGTTTACTTGTAATATTTTCATCAGTATACAACATTTTAATCTAAACTACTGCAGTATTCCACATAAATATTGGTCTTATTTTCAGCGACAGTTAAAAATGTGGGAAATCAAAGAATTTACATAGCAGATAGCAGGGGTAACAAGTATATTTACAAAACTTCCCCGCAAAAAAAAAGTATATTTACAAAACTAGTAAAATGTTACATTCATTGCATTGTACTGCTACGGCTACAAGCCTACAAAGACTACAACCAAAACATGCTTCTGCTAGCTTGCTTGTATTTGCATCAGTGTACGGCATCTTTTATGTAAAACTAATACTCTCCCACCGATCCATATTACTTGTCGCTCAAATGGATGTATCTAGGCGTATTTTAGTGCTAGATACATCCGTTTGAGCGACAACTAATATGGATTGGAGGGAATACAATATTCTAAGTTACCATGAAACTACAGAAAGTAATCTTACAAAGGCCTATTTTCAACAACAGTGAAACATGTATGTAATCAAAGAATTCACATAGCATTAGTAAGATGGTACTACCTCCGCCCCAAATTTAGCCTACCAAAAACATCTTCTAATTTGGGACAGAGGAAGTACTACTGAAATATACATTTCTCCAATGTTGTTTCAATGATGACTGCAAGGATTTCTATCGGAATACAAAAAGTTAATAAATGAGAAGAGTCTGACCAAATACCTGTTGACTTGAATATTTCCATCAAAAATACCATTTCCTGTACCACAAGCAATCAATTTGTGGAGCTGTCGTGAAAAACCTCTTGGGTGATCAAGTATTAGTCTGCTATGCAGATCATGAATCTGCTTATTCTGAGATGTTAAGTGAAACGTTGATAATTCCGTTTCTGTCTCAGGACCCAATTGCTGGATGTGAAGATTGTGCCTGTTCAGTCTTGCTCCGGTGCTGACTTCAACAAACTCATATTTACTAGATGTATTCTGCAAAAACGAAAAACAAAAATATAACTAATGAGACAGACAATATCCATTTCGAATAATTTTGACAATAAACCCTTATTTACATGGAGCATTTCTCGTAAGTACTGAAACATAAATATGCATACTACTCTTTATATAGTCAGAAAAAAGTAAACTTGGCAACAGCATGAATAGAAACAATGTGACCGCTTTATGGTACTCCTTTAAGAGGATATAGCAAGAAAACAAGAATAACTCCAAAATTTTGGTTTCCATGATAATTGCTTGATTACATGGATAGCCAATTCAGAAAAACCTAAATTGCCACTGGTTACTGATTAAGACTGACTTTACTTGCGTCCTCACTGATCCATATTATGTGCTCCTACTCTACCTTATGCCAGCCATCCCCACAGATGTGAATATGATTAGCTCAGATCTCAGCTCAAACTATTTTATATTGAAGTAATTACTACCCTTACAATCAGCCGAATAAGTCTGACCATGTTTATTCCATATCATATCAAAATAGCAACTCATTCAGTAATGAGTAGGTTCCTATTCCATAGTGAAAATGATGAACTAAGACATGAAACTATTACTCCGAAATGTAAATTTGCAGGGATCTATTTGGTTTATTGGTTGCTAATTCAAGATAACCAAAGCAATACCAAGGCATCAAATGTAGAAACTTCACATATTCCTCTTTTTTTACATTCAAATGATCATATTCTCCTTCTGTATCTAATGTTACTGAAGATCGAGTTCATCGACTAACTCGAATTAGCTCAAAGGATAAGATATTGCCTAAATTGCAGCTGTTGCTGCTAATTAAGACTGACTTAACTGGCGTCCCCACTGATCCATATTCTGTGGTCCTAGACCTTATGATAGCCATCTTCACAGATATTAAAGTAATTACTGCCTCTACAATGAACCGAATAAGCCTGACCATGTTTATTCCTAAATCCTAATTGAATCAAAATAGCAACTCATTCAGTAATGAGTAGGAACTAGGAATACATCAAGTTATGTCCAATTTAATAGTGAAAATGATGAACTAAGATGTGAAACCATTACTCTGAAATGTAAATTTGCTGGGGGGTCTATTTGGTTTTACTGCTTGTTAATTCACTGACTAACTTGTGTTGCTGAAGAGCGAGTTCACTGACGAACTTGTTTACTATCCTACTCCTACACTGAAAGCAAGCACATGATGATGATACTCATAACCGCTAGAACAATAGACAACAGGTGTAAACAATCCACAATTGCAATATATAGCTCAAAGGATCAGGTATTAATGTGCTCACTGCCCCCAACAATCATTTAATCAATTGCAACCATATCTCTTCATAATAGATTTCTCATGAGCGCTGATTACTGTCCTAGCTAAATGTGCAAATAATTATATAGCTCAAGCAACCTTTTACCACCATCAGTATCACAACATTGATGTAAAACCAATATCAAAGAAAATTAGCGCAAAATGCATAAGACAGTAGTCGCACCTGCTGGACGGTGGTCCACTTGGTATGCGCCGCGGCGGATGACTGTCGCTGCACATAGGAATGAACCACTCTAGCACCCTCCTCCACGATGATGTCCACCACCGGGTTGGCCCAATAGCACTCACCGTCCTCTTCCCCAATCCCGAAATGCTCCTCGACGATGGCGACCTCCGCCCCCTTCTCCGCTATCACAAGAACCCTCGGGTTCGACATCATCAGACTAGCACCGTCGCTGCCGCTGTAGGCGAACATGATGTGGACGGGGTCGTCGGCCATCTTGGCCCACTCGGGCACGTACACCACGGCGACGTCGCTCGCGCCGACGGCGTTGAAGTCGTAGAAGATGTCCCTGTGGGAGAACTGCGCGGAGGCGGCGATGGCGGCGGCCGCCCGGTCCCTGGCGTGGCCAGGGGGCATGTCCGCGAGGGCGGAGACGTGAGCGCCGGAGGCGGTGACGAGGCGGCCGTCGGAGAAGAGGATGTGCGATTCCAGGTCGGAGGAGGGCGGCGGCGCGAGGCCGGGGGTCCGGGTCGGGGTCGAGATGGGGAGGGAGCGGAGGTAGGAGATGTCGGTGAAGCGGAAGGCCTCGTTGGAGCGGCGGGTGGGCCAGGGCGTGGTGAGGAGGGAGAGCGCGGAGGCGGAGCGCAGCGGGTCGAGCAGCGGCGAGGAGGGCGCCGAGTCCTCCAGCTGCTCGGCGATGCGGAGGACCAAGTCGTCGGAGACGGACGGGGCCGCCGCGCGCGACGCGGAGACGGAGAAGGACGCGGGGCGGCGGAGGCGCAGGAGAGGGGGCGGGCTGGCGCGGAGAGGGGTGGAGCAGGTGGCGGCGCAGAGCGACGGCGGCGACATGGCGGCCGGCGAAGCTTCACGTTCCTCTCGTAGTGGCAGAGGAGAGGGGATGGGTTGGGACGGGGGAGACTAGTATAGAAACAGCTTACGGTAGAAGAATAGAAAAAAGATCCTGGGCCGTTGAGTCACGCACGTACGCCACAGATTCGAAAGGATAGATCTGTACTTAACTACACAAATCTGTGCAAATATGTCCCTTTGCTCCCAATTAATTTGCTTCAGGTCCCTCTCCTTCAAAACGACTCTCCCTGTCGCTCGTTCCCCAATCTGTCAACGGTGGCGGCTTCCGTGGTGGACGACGGCTACTCCCACGGCACCTGCTCCGTGCCTCCTCCCCTCCTACTCCGGCATCCAGTTTACTTGGCTCCGTCCCCAGGTTACCCCAACATCCCGCTGCGCATCGTCGTCAGCGACCGGGCCGCCGCCGCCACGGTCTCCTCCTCCCTGGTGGCCGCGGGCGCCCCGCCCGCTCAGCTGCATGTTCCTACACTCGGAGGCAAGCTAGTAGTGGTCTAGTCCGTGGTGATGCTGCCACTGTCTCCTCCTCCCCGTTGCTCCTAGATTCAGCAATAGCTCACCGGAGGCAAGGCGGTGGTGCTCGATCTCCTCGCCTCCTTCGCCTCGCAGGATCAGCAACAAGGTCAGCTCCGTTTCTCCCACTTCCCTCCCCCCTCTCCCTCTTGTAGATTACTCTCTAATGGCAGCTCCCCTCTCCTGTGACGCTTAGCATTTAACAGTGACAACTTGGATGGCTTTCACTGGTTTTCGTTGTTGATTAAACAAAGCATGATGCTTAGTGCTATGGCTCAGTTCTGGTATGCTGTCCAAAAACACATGGGTCTGAAGATTGCACATTTTCAACATTGGTCATTGTAGCTCATATTTTATACTGTGCCGTGTTCAAGAAGAAGCATATCCATCTAATGAAAATTTACACATATGTACCGTATACGTACATGTTGGATTTTGTTCAGAATTTGTTGATACTTTTAAATATGCATCTCGTATTTTCCAAAAAAAAAGGGGTTCAATGCAGGTTTAGCTCCAAAGCGCCTCACCCGTGCTTTTATTTTTCAAAGGAGTGCAGAGAGAGTCGGAGCAAAAACACATGAAATAGAGTAGATTTTGGTGAGAGGCTGAGAAAACTGAATATTTGGCATGCATATACGGATGTTGCGTGGTGTGTCAAAAAATAGTATGGCAATAGATTCTGGCGAGATGATGTGCCGGCCTTAGCTTGTGAGCTTGTAATACAGGAACATCCTATTAGTTCAGAAGTTTACGTTAAGCTTTCGTAGTCTGTTCGTACATGTAAGATTATCGGCTCAGGAATATTTGGCATGCATATACCGATATACGGATGTCGTAGTCTGTCCGTACATGTAAGATAGTGGTGACTGGTGACTGTCAAAGTTTGATAGTGGTGCATTCTGTTCAAGCTTTATAGTCAAAACAAAATTTAATGTCTTCTTCCAGAGAAAGAAAAGTAGTCGCATTTGTTTGCCGAAAAATCTTTTTGTCAATCAAAATTTGACCTGAGGGTCAATGGTTGCTTACAGGATGGCCTAACTTGGTGATTTCATGATTTCCAATATGCAAAAGTTAGCTTCTATTTTGCCTTCTACTCTTTCTGGGTGCACATTATATTTGGCGCATTAGAATGGGCAGCCAAGTGTTGTACGCTGCCATTTTGTTCACTAGTAACATTTTTGATACGAGAGCAATTGAATTATCGAAGTCTGCTACGCTTTAACTGGTTTCCACAGCGTGAAGTGGTTTACTACTACTCTTTCTCGGTCATCTTGTTCATTTTTATTTCCTGTGTTGTTGTATTTTCTTGCTATTCCAAAGTAATATGAGGCATGCCATCATTTTCGTTTACAACTATTGGATTATAATAATAATCTAAATCTGTAGGACAGTAAAAAACTCTTTGTTTATTGCCATTTGTTTGCCCTTTCCTATCTTTGCTTTTAAGTAGTCCTTGAAACTTGTAATCTGATGATCTGAGGTATATGGATGGTTGTCCAAGCTTTCACGTATGTTCAAATTTTATGAAGGTACCCGATCAAAAAAATATGCAAGCCCAGTGCGTTTGCAAATAATATTGCTAGATATTTTTGCCCAGTGGAGTATCCGAACAAAAATTATTGAGCTCTTTTCAGTAAAAGTAGTGTAGTGAAAGATGTTATAATCTGTTTCATTATTAGTAAGTTAGGATGATCAACAAAATAGCTGGCGGCTCTGCCAGTTCCAGCATAGAAGCATACTTTAGGTTGTGTTTTTGGATAAATTGATTCATCTCTATTTTTCCTTCCATGCGGTATGTGCAGCACACAGTCAGATGGCATTGTTGATGCATATTCATTCGATTAGATCATGAGTAATAAAATTAAGTATGAATGCTTGAAACTTGTATGGACCTGTGCTAACTGAATCTTATTTGTTATTAGGTCTGATCTCTCCCAGCACAAGAAGCTCGATGAGCAATAAGCATTAGTAACAGAGGTTTTTCTGTTATGTACCATCAAGTAGCAAAAGTTAATGCAATTTCTACTAGGAATGCTTGCTGAAACGGCGATTATTTTGGTCCTTCGTAATTGGTCTTGCATGAGATGTACCAAAAATCATCCTCTCATGCCATGTTACACTTGATAAGATATGTATGTGTGTCTCTTCTGTTGTGTTCGGTATGGGATGTATGTTTAGTTATGATTTCAAGTGGATGGATTAATGTTCTCATGCACTCTAATATTTGTGATGATGTCCACATTCTTTTAGTGGCCAACATGTTCGGATTTTTTGCATGATTCGTGATGTAGCAGAAGCTACTAATGAAACCAAATATACATGACATCTCGAACAGTACATATATGTGCAGTTTTTGTGTAAAACTAAGAAGAGAGGGGCACCCGTACAGGTCTGAAACATTATCTTATTTATCAATGATGGATTGATTGATATATGAGAGATTTGAGGTGGTTATTGCAAAAGTTATGTTCTATATGTAACTAGTACTAGGGGGTTTTCAAGAAATGTACACTGAGAACCCTCCACCTAAATCTGTACCACTCATCTTCCATCCAATGGCCCAGGTTCGTTTTTTCTATTCTTTCATCATAGGGCCTGTTTCTATACTAGTCCCTCCCGGTTGGGACGCGTTGGTGGATTTGGCTGACGAATGGGGCCCAGGGAGAACAGATGATTGGCCCACTCGTTTCCATTTAGGCTGGACATGGGCTGACTTGTTTTCATACCTTTTTTTTAACTTACTTGTTTTCATACTTAAAAAAGAAAGAAGTCCATTTTTCACAAGAGCAACTAACTAAGAGTTATTTCTCAAAAAAAAAACTAACTAAGAGTTACCTGGAGGGAAAAAAACTAACTAAGGGTTCCTCTCGTCGCTGTCGACGGCGATGTTGAGATCTTTATCTTCCTCCTCCTCCGCTAATTTCGATCAGGATCGGCTCGGGTTGACTCGTGGTGGTCCTGGACCACTGCTCGGCCTTGGCTTGACGACGATCGAGAGCGTGGGGGCTGCGAGGGTTTATCCATCTGCTAGAGCGGAGGTAGATTGGATCGGGTAACTCACAAGATGGCGAACAGAGGGGTAGGCTCTACATCGGACGACAAGGGGGAGGGGAAGCTGGAAGACATGATGCGCGAGCTAGCCCTGAACGAGGATGATCTTGATGACGTTGTTTTCAATGAAGATGATGAGACGGGAAGAGGATCTCCGATCGTTGTGAGGGTGCACATGGACAAGAGCTTTACTACATTACCCCCCCCCCCCCCCCCCCCAATGATCTTGTGCTAGCTCCGCCACTGATGGGAGATGACCGCCCTCCGGCGCCGGTTGCAGGGTCCGCGACCACAAGGAGCCCCAGAAACACGGCGAGGCACAGCACACCAACACGAGGAGACGCCGACATGGGACCTGCAAAACAAGAACAATTCTCTAACAATCAAGGATTAATTACAAAGAAGAGTTGCCGCAAGGATACACGATAAGTCCAAACAAAAACTGCAGCTCGGAAAGAAGGAAACAACAACCTCATATCACGCCCGAACCCCAAATCTTCATATACAAATACAAGAACTGCAGGTACCTATGCTCAGATCTGCAAGCTCAGATTGTGCTAGAACACAACAAGAAAATAAATAGGAAAAGCAAATACCCCAAGAAACCAATTCAGTTGCTAGATCCAGCTCCACAGAAAATCCCAAAAAGATGGAACGGGGCACCAAAAACCCCAACTCACCCACCCCAAAAACCCCAATCTCTTTTCAACGGGGCACCGGGCACGGAACGAAAAATGCAAGTGGTAGCTGGCGAATGGAACGGTAAATCTGAGAGAGGATGGGTTCCTGTCTGCGTTACCTGTTGTGTTGCCGATCCTCCCTCAAGTTGCAGAGATCTTCCTGATCGATCGTGTCCTACGAAGCAAAAAGCATGTGTACATTAGATGATGTGTAGAAGCAAGACCCGAGCTGCCAAAGAGACGGTAGGCGGGGGAGGGAAGCCCCGGGTCACTGATTACCTTCTCTTGCGTTCACTGCAGTGGGGCTTGTTGGCGGAGTGTGGAGGAGAGGGTGCAAGGGAACGGTATATAGTGGGTGGGGGAATGGGAGAGTTTGGACAGGTTTGCCCTTGACCGATGCAATGAGCCAATGATGATACGTAGGGGGTCTTAGAGAAGATGAGGATGAGCCCCTTTCTCAGCTGGCTGGCTGTCTGGCTAGCTAGCTACGTAGGCACACCATTTTGGGCATATTAGTTTATGAAAAAAATAATAAGAGAAGATGAGTGCAGTTTTCTTTCTTTCTTTGATTTTCGTTTGGTTTCCTCCGGGTTTTTCTGAACATGTTTAAAAAATTGCAACCATTTTTAAACAATGATTGAGCGTTTATCAAAAAAATTGCAAAATTATGAACATTTTTTTTTAAATTTCCAAACATTTTCAGAAAACCATGAGCAATTTTTTTAAATGTGTATTTTTAATAAAACTTATTAACTTTTTTAAAATTTCAGAACATTTTAAAAATTCATTAGTGTTTTTAAAAACCATGATATTTTTTTCAATAAACAATAGAAGAAAACAAAAGAAAAAGAAACCAGAAAAACCAATAAAAATCGAGATAAAAACATGAATGAATTAGAAGCAAAGGAAAATCGGTTGACTTGTCAATGCATGGGTCAGCCCATGCGAGCGCACCTTGTGCGCTACGTCGACACTTTGACGTAGCGAGCGTCAAATAGGAGCCATCTGCAAATAGTGCTATTGCGAAGAGCCAGGACAGAGGTCTCTACGTCTCCCTCAATGTCTAACTCTGCTCACCTCCATCAACGTCGTCCTTCCTCCAAGATTAACATTCTTCTGCACTCCTCAACCTCTCTCCTAGTGAAGGTTAGAGGGGGGCAACGCAAGATTGAGTCGAGGAGATCGATTGTTACAACCTGTTGTCCTGATTCAGGTCACTCTCATGTTGTTTTAGCTATAGTACTTTTCTCTCATTGTGCTCATATTATAACATGCTTTCTTGGCAACGACGAATTCACCAATAAAACACTTATAATTTGATTCAGCAAATTATGCATTGATCCATCTTTTTGTTACGCGACATCGACATCGATCCATCCAGATGCGTGGAGCTTGCCAAGCATGTCAAACTAGCATGCCCAAACCTAATAGCTCACATCTCATGACAATAGGGATGAAAGGCTACACAATCGTGGGAAATATTAAGGTGAGTTTGTAGTATGAAACCATCATTAATCTTGGAATTAATCGTAATATCTACTTTCTTGATTTCTTTGTTCAGATAGAGCATGTTAATATTTCCCGCTATATTTAATTCCCTTGTCAACAAAAAAGTGAGGATTAGTTCGACCATTTTTGAACCAAGGGAGTGTATATCCAAATCAGAAAGTACAATAAGTTGGACTCGACGGAACTAGTAAAAGTAGAATAAGTGTGACTCGACGGCACTACTAAATGTATAATCAGTGAGACTCGACAGAACTACTAAAAGTAGAATCAGTGAAACTCGGCGATTACTACACCACAATGCGCAACACATATAAGATTGTTGTGTCTGCCTCCCACTACAAGGGATTAGGTTTTTTATGACTCTGTGAACAATATATGTGTAGATAGTCATGTATCGTAAAGTAATGACTAGAAGTACTGTTGTAGGTGCAAACACTGTCATGTATTCTCCATAACCACCAACAGCATTGTTAGGTAAGCTCGTTGACGTGCCACCCGTGAGATTTATCTCTAACTAGACAGTCATTGGCTTGTGGCGTGGGCACATGCGTGACAACCTAGTCACGGAGGCTAACAATGTGCTAGGACAATTCTATCATAAGAGAAGTCATTTTTGGATGCATGACTAGGATGACATGAAAGAAATAGTTTCAGTATCGAAAGTAGTATAAGCCACTTGTTACACGTTCATTAGGCTGTTCGAATTTTGTAGTACTCATATTTTTCTTACATTTTGAAATTTTTAGTTGTGATCAGAATCCATTCGAGTCGGTTCATGCATGTTTTGAATATAAATTCTGTGAGTGTCCAAAATTTTACCAAAATTTCCCGAGGATTTTATTCAAAACGTGCATTGTCCAAAAATTTACCAAAAATTGTTTCGTTTAAGATTCTGGTTGTGATGTCGCTGGCTTCGAGACGAATATATTGATGCAGCAGTTCATCCACGTTCAATATAAACTTTTATTTGCCTTGAAAGAGTTATTTAAATTAGCTCATGATAGAATTACAATCACGGTCGATGGATCTGTAGTTTCCCGTGGGAAGTTACCAAGCCACACTGCTATACGACAAGAAAATTTGCGGTCAATATAAATTTCTAATTAACTGGTTCATGTCATTATCCAAAGTAATTTTTTTGCCAAATTTTATTTGGTGTTGAGATTATAGTTGTGATGTCAGTTCGATATATCGATGTTTATTCGTTGTCCTATTCCAACTCCGTATGACGATGAAATGATTTAGTCCGTCTCAAACAAAGTGCAAATTCAATTTTTTTGATGAAATCAGTTGATGGATACATCTCACACCGATCCAATCATCAAACAAGATACCTTGCAACAACAATTAATACTCGAGCCCCTAGCTTTGCGAATTCGAGCCTAATAAGATGGTCGATTGTGGAATTCGAGACCATATGTTATGCACGCTCAAGCCGGTTCAGAAAATGAAGAGATAAGGGGAGTGACATGTGGGCCCCACAAGATGCATGTCCTGCGTGCGAGAGGACCGATGTGTGTGTCATATCAGTTGGTTCATTACGACTTAATTAGTATGAGGAAAAGAAAAATCTGAAAAGGGTATGTCACTGCTGTAATTTGTATATAGAGAAATATAATCGACTCAATTTTAGACGGAATTACCATCGTCGCGAACAAACACAACTTTTGGGCCACATCCCGGACTTCTCGCACTAGCCCGTGAGCCACAACATCACACGGCTCAGATTTGTCGTAGCCCTCACTACAAAAGGTTGCCGCCCCAAACCACAAACGTTGAACCATACATACTGAGCCGTCACTCGTACTTTCCTCACAGACGGTCCATACATCTAGAACTTCCTTTGACTCCCAGGCCGGTCCATACATCTAGAACTTCCTTTGACTCCCAGGCCGGTGAGCTAAAACGGGATGCCAAACAAGCTAATCCCGCCATCCTGTGTTCTACTAGACAATCTAGAGCACACCAAAGTTCTTTAACAATGGCTACGGCGGTGGTGAGATACGGCGAGCCCTTATAACGGTAACTAGACGCCCGAGAGTGCACACAAGTTCAATGCAATGACATTCGCAGTAGTGAAATGTGTTGAGTTCTCTTATGAGCAAGGTGAAGCATCACGACGTTGTAGCTAGTTTTGAAACTTGGACTGGACTTTTCTGGTCCGACCATGGCATGAACCGCCGACTAACATGCCGAGCTGGCACGGCCTAGATTTTTTTATAAGATATCTGACATTAGTAGATAAATTGAGCAAACAGGTGTGCAGCTTGACACGTTATAGCGGATTGCACGAGCGCTACACGAGTTTCGCAAGGTGTACCCAAGAAACAAGTTGTACTCGACTAAAAAACAAAAGTGCACTAAAAGAAACAAGCATGGCAAGGAAGCCGCAGGGCACCAATTCAATTTTGACCGGTCAAAATCGAACCAGGGTCTCACCCATTCCCGATCCCCAAAGCAAATATCAGATCTATCGACGCCGCCGGTCAGCTCTTCCCCAGCCTCTCCTGTGTTGCGACCGGATCGGGGAGGCTAGGTGCGGTCCGTCATGGCGGCGCAAGCGCCCAGCGCCTCGACAACGTCCTTTTGGAGCGAGACCACGGCGACGGCGCTCATGGCGGACCGGGTCAGTGCCGGCATGGTCCGACGGCGGCCTGGCGTGCTGTGTGCTGCGTTTCGGCACTCCGGTGAGACAGGCGTGCCGGCACGGCTCAGCGGCCTGGCCCGAGTGTCAGCATTAGCTGTGGCACGAGTCAACAAGGTCATCGTGGACACCAGTCGCATCGATTTTTTTTCTCTTCCTATAAGTCAGTTTCGCGAGTTCGCGCCACAAAATCAGTGATGTTTCCCTCCATCTTTTCCCCCTAATGAACGTGCACGCGTCTGCGCTCAAATTTAGCGCCACTAACCTACTTTACCGGGCTGCTAAGGCATAGACGGTAAAATCGATATGCATCCATCATAACTCTTTGGCCCTGCTGACAATTCCTTTCATTCGGCTTTCTTCCACCGTAACTTACTCTCTCATCGGTGCAGTCATATGCATCCATCATCGAGGCTGGCGTGCATCCATCAAGGTCATCTTGCAGGAGAGTGCAACAGCCCAAGTTTCATTCTCTAAGTAACGAACAACCATTGCAGCAGCAGGTCGTGTTCATCTGTCTTTTGATCTTGTCAGATGTTTCTACCTATTGTCCCCTAAAAAAACCCTATTCCGTGATTTTAAACCAAATCATCCGACCAGGTCATCTACAAGCAACTAGTGGAACTGGAATCACGAACACTAGCCAGGCAACATGTAAGTATTCATCTACTACTGTTGGTTCCTGACGAATATACCATGTTGTTGCCACTGTAATTATGACATGTCTGTTTTTATTTATTGTATTCCAGACGAAATCTATGCTTGTAGTATGTGTTTAATTATACAGCTGACATAGAGTACAGCCAAATTTCTTGTTTAGATCTGATTGACATAAATAATTTTTTTGTAAAAATGCTAAATCAAACTCGTAACCTGTTAGTGAATCATACTTCACATGCAATTCTGATTTTTAACCAGATAAGGAGCAATGTCTGAGGACCGTAGTTGGATGTATGAGGGTTGGAACAATGGCAAACCTAATATTAACTGGATTAGGAAAACAGAGGATTTCGTGAAAAGGGCATTTTCTATACCAAATGCAGGGAGGGATGGTGTTTTGTGTCCATGTCACAAGAGTGCCAACTATAAGAAACAGACTAAGCGTGACATGTCAATACATTTATTTAAGAATGGTTTCATGCCGCGTTACTTAGTGTGGATAGAACATGGTGAAAGGGTGAATGTGTCTCATGGACCAGCTGAAGTGATTACAGAAAGAAGACCATTGGGATGAAATGCTAACTGATGTGTCAAATTCCAATCATCCATCGGTTGAAGAGGAGGCTGCCACAATGGCTGCCAATGATTTCTATAAGTTATTGGAAGCCTCGGAGGTGCCGGTCCATAAGGAGACCACCATGACCATCCTATCTGCTGTTACACGTTTGTTTTCCTTCAAATCACAGTACAACATGTCCATATCTGGTTATGATGCACTCCTGAAGTTCATACATGACCTTCTTCCTAAAGATTCAAAGCTTCCAAATACCTTTTCAGAATCAAAGAAACTTTTGAGTGGTCTAGGAATGCCATATGAGAAAATTGATGCTTGCGTGAATGGGTGTATTGTTGTTCCGGAAGGAACATAAAGATAAAACTGCTTGCCACATATGCCGTGAGCCACGTTATGTTCAGTTAGATTCTGAAGATTCTGAAACACAGTCAAGACCAATTGCTAGGAAGGTGTTACGCTACCTACCTATAATTCCTAGGCTTCAAAGGCTTTACCTGGCCGAGGAATCTGCCAAACATATGCGCTATCATAAGGAAGGTCATCGTGAAAACCCAGAGCTTATTATTCACCCATCAGATGCTGAGGCCTGGAAACATTTTGATCGTGAATATCCTGAATTTGCCAAAGAAGCAACAAATGTCCGCCTAGGCATATGTACAGATGGATTTACACCCTTTAGTTTTGGCACTGCACCTTACTCTTGTTGGCCTGTATTTGTCACTCCATACAACCCCCCCCCCCCCCCCCCGCGGGAATGTGCCTGAAGAAGGAAAACATATTTCTCTCGCTAGTAATTCCTGGACCAGACCACCCTGGAAAAAATCTTGATGTCTACATGCAACCATTGTATGATGATTTAGAAAAATTATGGTCCGAAGGGGTGGTAACATATGATAGCTACACGAAGAAAACATTCAGACTTAAAGCTTGTTATTTTTGGTCAGTTAGTGACTTTCCTGCCCTTGGAATGGTTTCTGGACATAGCACCCATGGTAAGTTTGCATGCCCAGTTTGCCTAGGTGGTTTAAGTGCTATTTGGTTGGCCAAAGGTACAAAGTACTGCTGGTTTCATTGTCACCGGCAGTTCCTCCCAGTTGAGCATGCATTCCGTAGGAGCTTGAAAGGTTTTCAAAAGAAAAAGCAAGTGTTCAATCCCCCTCCACCCCGCATGACTGGTGAACAAGTGCATGCACAAATAAAAGCCCTTGTTCCCAATAAAGGAAAAGGCACACATAAATTTGAAGGTTACGGAAAAACTCATAACTGGACACACGTTTCTGGTTTGTGGAATTTGCCTTACTTTGAGAAACTCCTTCTTAGACACAATATTTGCGGAGAGTAAAGTCCTCCTTATTGTAAATACCCAGCTTGAATGACATGAGGCTTCCCAGATGCCCCATGCTACCAAATAAATCAGCACAGCCGTGTGCCCGCTCTGCTTCTTCGCAGCACTCCACGGTGAGGCTCTGAAGCTTGTGCATGGCCTGGGCCTCGAACACGAGGCAAATCCCTTCACACCTGAACACGAAATCCTCGAGGTTTGGGAAAGATGCGGCGCGGATGACGGCGCCTTCCTCGGGAACATTCTTGCTAACATGCAGTGTAAGGTGAACCAGCGAGGTCAGCCTGGCAAGAACCTCGGCACCATCTTCTGGCAGCGAGACAACCTGAATTTTCAAGCTTCAGAGGCTGTCGAGTTGGCTGATCCAGTCTTCGTGGACAGTGGAGAAGGGGAGCCCCAGCACATGTAGTCTTCGAAGATGGCGTGAAGGCTGAGACCAGCAAGTCAGGGCATCAATAATTTTGACGGATCCGGCCATGCGGATGGTTAGGGACTCAAGGCGTTTGAGCCTGCTCAGGGAAGGAACAAGATGAGCACAATCGCCTTCCCGGACACCTTTATCTAGAACTATCTTCAGGTCCGTCAGATCTCCCAGTTCACCGAGCCCTTTGATGTTCTCCACATCTTGGAGATCTATGCTGAGTTCACCCAGAGTGCGGAGGGCACGCATCCTGCTGATCTCACCAGGCAGCTTCACAGTGCATGGAGCAATCAGATGCCACAGCGTCGATGGTAACTTTGTGACATTGAGCTCTAGGTGTAAAGATTGTAAAAACTCCTCTCTGTCTTCGCCAACTCTTTTTTCACCAACTATCTCCAATGTCTTCAATGTCTTCAAATGCTGTAATTTTCGCAATTCTTTCTGCAGTTTCTTAAAGACAGCACCTCTGATCCTCAAATACCTCAGTCGGGTAAAGCTGCCTATGCAAGACAGACACTGCTCATTTCTGGAATCATAAGCACCGAGATCAAGATGTAGGACTCGCAGGAGCTGAAACCTTGACAGAGAAGGCATCCATTGAGCAGACCCCCAAAAGTTAAATGATCTGGCCTGCGCGAGAGCCATGCTTCCCAGCAATTCCTTGTGTTCCGATTTTCTGACTTGTAGGGATAACCGGCGAACCTGCAAACATCCTTTCATGCGTTGCGGATCATTAACTGTAGGGGGTCCCTTAATAATATTGATGAAATTTTCTTCCGTGGACTTCCATACGATAAACTCAAGCATCACATCATGCACCCGACAAGATAACACACGCCCACAATCATCAAACTCTGCTATTTGGATCATGTTTCTATTGATCAGCTCATTAAAGAAATCTTCTGCAATCTCCTCTTGGCCATAACCATGCCTTTCAGGAACGAAACCCTCGGCTATCCATCTCTTCACTAAATCATCCTTCATTATTTCAGAATTTTCTGGGAATATACCGAGATAAAGCATACATGTCCGACGGTCCAGAGATAAATTAATGTACCCAAGATTAAGCACATGTCTCAGCCATTCCAAAGCATGGTTTCCTTCCAATTGGAAACCTAAATAATTGTGTATCTTCTCCCAGAACTCCTTTGAGTTTACCTCTCTATGACTAGCCAAAATGCTAGCTACACTTACTATAACTAACGGAACTCCTTTGCATTTATTTAGAATTTCATTAGAAACATCTTTTAGTTTCTCCGGACAAGCATCTTCAGAGGGGAAAATCCTTCTATGAAATAATCTCCTTGAGTCATGATCATTAAGAGGTTTCATCTTGTAGACATGGCCAAGGAAACAAGAACAACATGCTTGAGCTATGTCTTCAATACGTGTAGTTGTTATAACTCTACTAGCAAGGTTATTCTCCACAAAGGCACATTTAATAGTATTCCATGCTTCTATTGTCCATATATCATCAATGACAATAAGGTATCTGTCAAATAAAGTAAAATGGTATGAGTTTTCATAGTCAAGAACACAGTAGGATCCTCATCAACTGTTTTCTTAAAGTTAAATAACTCCAATTAAAGTAGCTATATAAAGTAGAGATAACAACACATATAATCATTTGGAGGGTGGTGTCATGGCTACCGGGCTGAATCGTTTGGATTTATTTGAGCGTGTTTTGCACAACTGAAGGGAATTTCAAAACAATTCAGATATGTACACTTCAGAATACATTGTATTAAAAATGTTGGGCGGTGGTGGGGGGCCCACCACGCGATCTGCCGCAGATCCGCCTCGTTGCGGAAGGCGCCAGGGAAGAAGGGGGCAGACCTCCGACTAACCTGGATCGAGGAGCAGCTCCACGCTTGCAAGAATGCCCACCACCCTGCAACCAGTGGCGGAGCTACGTTGAAGGAAAATGGGCCATGGCCCGCCCAGTTTTGCTGCAACAAACTAGGCCTAAGGGTAAATTTGGGTCATAATTATCAAAAAATTGGGCCTCACTTCAGATTGGCCTGCCCATGCTTTTGAATGTAGCTCCGACACTGCCTGCAAGGGGACCTGGTCTGCCATGCCACAACGGCCACACCACACCCGACCCCAGATCCGCCACCCGCCGCCACCAAGATAGGCCAGCCATGTCGGATCTGCTATCCTCACACCATCTTCCCTACACCGGACACGAGCCCGAACCGCAAAGCCAATGCCGTTGCCTCGATGTCGTCGCCAACACGATGTAGATGAGAGTGGAGAACATAAGTCCACGGAGTTGCCGCTGCCGTCACCATAGCAACAACACCAGGAAGCCCAAGCCTTGCCGAAGGGATGACAGGAATGTATAACCCACAGTTCCCTCATGATGCTGCGAAGGACACCAAGGCTTGGCTTGAACTGGGTGAACGCCCAGATCGACGTGGCGTCACCGCTAGAACGATACCCCAGGGAAAATCGACACGAGAGCTAGCCCCCCCCCCCCCCCCCCCCCCCCCCCCCCCCTCCTGTGCCACCGGAGCGGCGAGCGAAGGGGAGGGGGACCCAAGGATCGCCGGTGGAACCAAGGGGGAATTTGTCCGCCTCTCAGTCACCTTACACACTACTGTAGCATGTGAAAAGGGACGAGAGCGAAGATCACGGGCCAAGTTTTTTATCCCGTGTGTTTTGAAGTTGTATAAATGATGATCAAAGTGAAAAATGATGGAGATTTAAAGAAGTTACACTCCTTGGTCGCCGTTTGTAATAGCTGAATTTAATTAGTTGTGTGAGCTAAGCATACCTCTTGCTATCGAGACGTGCCTTCAGTTCACGGATGAGTTGGGGCACATTATTCAGCGAAAAATGCACGCAGCCCCCAATTTGTGAGACTATATCTGACAAGATCTCGATCATACTTGGATTTTGCGACACTGATACGAAGGCTGTGCAGTCAAACTGACCTTTGATCTTATCTCGGACTTGGCTGGCGAGAGTTGTCTTGCCAATACCTCCAAACCCTGTGATGGCTACAACTTTGAGTGCCCGGTGATTGCCATCTTCCTCCTCTCCCAGCAACAGGTCGACGAGCTTCTCCTTGGGGCCATCTATGCCGACAAGGCTGGCTGCCTCCGTATGGAGTGCATATAGCCGAGGATGAATGGCCACAGGGCTCTGACAAGAAGTACCAACTCGGTCACCAAGCTTGTATCTGTTGTGCCGATTGTTCACTTCCACCGCCTGAGACTTCAGTTCTTCGATCCAGTGGGCAATCCTGTACCGCGCCTTGAGCGTCATGAGCCCGTTCAAGAGCCCGGCCCTGGCGCCACCGCCGCCGCTGCCAAGGTCGTCCGTGAAGGCGTCGACGCAGTCCTCCATTTCGTAGGACAGCTCGCGCACCTCGTCGCGCCACACCCTGTCTTGCACGTCGAGCTCGCCGCCGTCCGCCTCGGCCAGCTTCACGAGCAGAGCGCTCATGCTGCTCATCTCGTCGCTCAAGGAGGCGATCTCCTTCTTCACGCCGTTGGACAGCTTGTACTTCTTCTCCAGCAGGGCGCCGAGCTTGGGCAGGAGCGTCCGCATCGCTCCTGTTACGGCGCTCGCCGCCACGGCCTCCATCGGTTGCACTTGCAGGATCGTCGTCTTCCCTGCGCAACCAAATGCGATGCAAGTAACACTGTATATGAAGTGTGTGTGAGGATTCAGCGGGAAGACGAGCCAAGTGGTATGCGCACCGAGGCTGGTCAAGAGGTCATCGCAGCAGCACTATATAGAACTTGCACTCATCCACCGGGAAGCTTCGTGTGTGCCTCAGAAATATTCCGCGTAGCTTTTGAAGAAATGACTCGGCATTGCATCAGAAACTTTGTGTGTGTGGCTCAGAAACATTCGGTGTAGCTTTTGAAGAAATGTGTCGGCATGGCATCAGAAACTTCGTGTGTGGCTCTACCACGAGCATCCACCATGCGGGCCATCGTGCTCCTCCCGATAACATTAACAAGGAGATTCACATTTCTGGCAGGAAGTGCTGAAATGTAAAGATCTGTTTTTGTCTTGTTGCAAGTTCTGTGTTGGGAATGGAAAGAAAACTAGATTTTGGGAAGATAATTGGCTGGGAAAAATGAGTCTGGCTACTACTTTTCCTAGTCTATATAACATCTCACAAAATTTGAACATAACAGTGCATGAAGTTTTTACCTGTGGCATTTTTAATCTCAGTTTCCGTAGAGCTCTGGTAGGAGATAAAGCGATTCAGTGGCAAAATCTGTTGAGCCTCTGTGAATCAATTTCTTTAAATGATGATGATGATAAACTTTCCTGGACACTAACTGCGTCTGGAATCTTTAGTGTCAAATCTTTCTATTCTGCATTGCAGATTGGGGAGAAATGCCCGAATAGATTTCTTTGGAAAGTTAGAATCCCCCCTAAAACCAAAGCATTCATGTGGCTTGTTTTGAAGAGAAGCATTCTGACTAGGGATGTTCTCTTGCACAGAGGGGGGAAATGTGAAGAACAATGTTTATTTTGTGGTAAAAAAGAGTCAATAAATCATCTTTTCTTTCAGTGCCCCTTAGCCAGATACATGTTTTAACGTTTGGCTAAAGGGGGTGGCCATGGAGAAAAGGAAATTATATTCTGTAGGGGTAGCTGCTTTAATTTGGAGTATTTGGAAAACCAGGAATTCAGCATGTTTTCAGCGCGTGAGGCCGGCTAATCCTAGTCATGTTATGTTTAGGATGTCACATTGGATTAATGAGTGGAGTCTTTTGCAGGTGAGGGAGGACCCAAGACTGGGACTACAACGGGGCGCAAGACTGCTAGATCGAGTCGCCAGTGAGATTTTTCAAGCGCAAAGAGAGTGGGCATCGTGGGTCCCTCGATTGGAGGTTGACTGATTTCAGCGGCCTTCAGTTACAGGGGGGTGGGGGATGATTTTGGGTCTAGTTTAGTTCGGTGTTTTGTTTTGCCATGTATCTACCTAAAATACTTTGGGTGAGAGGGTGTGTGGCGTTTTGAGGGTTGTTATGCTTCCTCATACTTAACTTGGTCCCAGGTGGTGTTTGCGTTGTGGTTTGTATGTCTATTTGGTTTCGTTAATGAAATCGGGGGAAAGATCCCTTTCATTCAAAAAAAAAAAAACATCACCCGCAAAAAAGGGATATGTTTCCAATATATGGACGAGTTTGTTAGAAGTTGACTTAGAAAAGTCATAGTATTTGCAATAAGCAAAGGGTGTGGCTAGGTCTCAGTCGACTGAGATTTAACCAAGTCTCGGTCAAGTGACATAACATGCCAGAGAGAAAAAGAAAAAACTAAAAAGAAAATTTTGCACGGATCTTAATGTAAGATCTCACGGATATAGCATTGACTGAGACTTAACGAAGTCTCAGTCGAGCAAGACTGACAGGCAAATATAAGGTCTGTGTGGTAGATCAGTATGATTTTTTTGTGAGTAGTCCCTAGGTCTATATTGAAGATAACAAGTGATACAGAGCACCCCAAAAGGAAAGAAAATTCAACCAGGTCCTTGGGGAGCGGACCAACTACTAACACTGTCGCGAGCAGAAGGCATGCCGCCGCTGCCGCTCCATCGACGGAGTCGGCTGCCCTTGTTTTGTGAGGACGGGAAGTCTTCAAAGCTTCAGCCCATCTGACCCGGCACGCCTGAGAAGCGGCAGGCATCAGCAAAGAAAACTTGTTGCCTCCCTCGCCGACAAACACCAAGAGGGAGGCAAGTCTAGCGCCACTCTTTACAGGGGTCCAAAGGACTTCTCGCCGGCGCCGGAGCCTGCGCCGACAAAGCGGTGAAGCAGTCCCAAAACAAAATCACATAGCTTGACAGTCGTCGCCTCGCCTATCAAGCCCGGGAACGAGTCCAACAATGTTGCAGCAGAGGGTAATGCCGGGAGGAGGTTTGAGCTCGAGGACCAACAACGAGAACACCACCACCACCTCCACCAGAATGACGACACCACGCCCCAACCAACCACGGGGATTAGTATGGTTAGTTAGGGTTGGACATTTTACATCCTAGTCCACCAATTATTCCTATAAAGGCTGTTGGAGTACTCACTTTCTGGGGGCTTCAGCGCGCGAGAGTGACCTCCATGCCATCTGTTGCGCCCGAGCCTCCCACCGATGGCTCCCTAGCTTGCTCTTGTCCGTCTAATCTCCGTGGCTGCCCCACACCGGCTGGTATTCCTCAGGGGTCCATGACACGTGGGCCGTGGGCGTGACCGGGGCCACCTCTATGAGGGGCTTTGCGTCGGGTCGCGTGCTCATCTGCGCGCGCCATGTGAGGCTGGGTCGGTCTGTCAAGGTCTTCGCCCCCTGCCACGCTGCTTCGCTCGGGCGAGACCACCGGGTACGTGCGTGCGCCCGGCTCGCGGTGGTGCACAGTGGCGGAGCCAGGAATGAAGCAAACCTCGGGCCAATTTTTTTTCCCGGCAACATGATATTTTTTGGCACTTATAACTATCCAAATATACATATCATTTTCTAAAAATACCTCATGCAAAAATATACAGAATAAAGTAAGTTCAATTGCCCAATAAATCAAGAATTTAAACCCAATGGTCAGTGATCGGACAAAATCAACGTTAAAAAAAGCGTACGCTTAGTTGCGCTTAAGCGAAAAATTGAGCGAGGCGGTGGCCTTCCGCTCCGTTTCAGGCCTGAGCGGGTGGTTTAGCGCTAAGCGTAATTAGGCGTTGCGCTTAAGCGGTGAGCGTACGCGTACGCGCGCGGAAGCGAGGAAAGGCGTAGAAAAGCGTCCCGCTGCGCGTCCACGGCCCATAGGCGGGAGAAGGAAAAGCGTCCACGGCCCATAGGCGGGAGAAGGAAAAATTAGGGCTAGGTGGGAGGGAAAACGAGCAGATTGGGTTCTTTGGCTCCCCAGTCGGTCACTCCCCCACACCCGAGACAGAGAGGGAAGAGAGGCGGCGCACCTCGTTTCCCCTGATGAAGCTGCTCCTGCGCCGCCGCTGAAGCTTCTCCGGCGCCGCTCTCCCCTTCTCCCTCCGCGCAACCAGGAGGTCGTCCCCTTCCTCTAGTCAGGCAGCTCGTCCCCGTCGTCCCCTCTCCGTCCAGAACTCCAGATCGAGCTCGACCTTCTCGCCGCCGGCCGCCGCCCCTCAGGTATTCCCGATCCCCTTTCTTCTCATCTGGGCTAGGGGATTTAGCTAGTAGCCTATTGGTCTCATAGTGTGTAGATTACTAGATTGTGTGGTCTCATAGTGGGATTTAGCTGGATTAATTAGACATGTAGATCTGCTGCCGCCTAAGGCCCTAAGCTTGCTAGTGCATGGTTGCCTGCTGCTGTTTAAGCTTGCTGTTGGCCTGCTGCTGTTTAAACTTGCTTATTGCTTAGCTGAATATGTTTGCTTGGCTGCCTGCTGCTGTTTAAGCTTGTTGTTGGCCTGCTGCTGTTTAACTTAAGCTTGCTTACTGCTTAGCTGATTGTACTTTGCTTGGCTGCTTGCTGATTGCTTTTGGCTGCTTTTTTGTAGGTACCATACCATGGACGATGTCATTGATGTCGACGCAACCAGGGAGGGGGCTGTGCCCGAGGTAGCATGGGCATTGAAGGGCAACTCGAACGATGTTGGCTGGAAGTACGGCAAATATTGCGATCCAACCAACAAGAGCAAGGTCAAGTGTGACTTTTGTGGCCATATTAGCACCGGAGGGATTTTCCGTTTGAAGCAACACGTTGCAAGAAGCAAGAATGTTGTGTCCAAATGCAATAAAGCTACACCGGAAGCCATGGAGGAATGCAAGAAAGCTCTTGAGAATGTCACAGTGACGAAGTCGGCAAAGAGGCAGCGTGATCAAGATATTAGAGATGATGTGCATATCTCAAGCTCAAGCGCAAGAGAGGAAGTATGTGTTGGGAGCTCAAGCTCGGATCCTAACAAAGTAGGCCCAATGGACACGTTTGTGCGTCCTATTGATGGCAAATCAAGCAAGGATGAAGCCATGAGGCAACTAAGTATGAACGAGGCTCTATTTAGGGAGAGAGTGCATCAAGCTTCACAATATGTTGCTAGATGGGTGTATACACATGGTAAACTCTCACCTACTGCTTTTATGTATCAATTGCATTGTTTGACACCATGATGCCTAACTAATTAATTGGTTGTTACTTCTTGTTGTTTTTGTTTGTAGCAATACCATTCAATGCTCTTGACAATGATGAGTTCAAGCAAATGTGTGAGGCTATTGGAAAGTTTGGCCCCGGGTATGAGCCTCCTAGTCAATTTGATCTTCGTGAGAAGTTGTTGAGTGAGGAATATGCAAGAACCAAGACTTTGCTAGATGAACGTGAAGTGCAAAAGATCAAGCTTGGGTGCACCATTATGACCGATGCATGGACGGACATGAAGAGGAGGAGCATAATGAACGTGTGCATGCATTGTAGTGGAGGAACTTCTTTCATCAAGTCAAAGGAGACTTCGGATGTGTCACATACCGGGGAAGTCATATTTGATCTAGTGGACAAAGCAATTGAGGACGTAGGGGCTGAACATGTGATGCAAGTTTGTACGGACAATGCTTCCAATAACATGGGAGCCAAGAAGTTGTTGCTTGAGAAGAGGCCAAAGATATTTTGGAGCTCTTGTGCAACTCACACCATCAACTTGATGCTCCAAGGAATTGGCAACATCAAAAGGTTCAAGTCCATAGTTGATCAAGCAAAGAATGTCACTATCTTCATCTATGCGCATCACAAGACATTGGCATATATGAGGAAATGCACAAAGAGGAGAGATATCATAAGGCCGGGGTGACTAGATTTGCTTCCAATTTCCTTACTTTGCAAAGCTTGGCGGAAAAGAGAGATGCTCTACGGGCTATGGTGGTTGATAGAGCATGGGAAGAGATGCCAATTGTGAAGACCAAGAAAGGAAAGGATGCAACCGCCACCTTGATGGATGCTAACTTTTGGAAAGGAGTGACACTTAGCTTAAAGGTGTTTGAGCCATTGGTGAGCCTTCTTCGTTTGGTTGATGGGGATGTCAAGCCATCTATGGCTTGGCTTTATGGAGAATTGTTGAAGGCAAAGAGCAAGATCAAGGAAGCATTTGGAAATAATGAGAAGAACTACAAAGAGACTATTGCCATTATTGAGAAGAAGTTGAAAGGAAGGCTTGATAGTCCATTGCACAGGACCGCATATCTCTTGAATCCACACTATGCTTATGCTAACAAGGAAATTTTTGAGGATCCACACATTACCGCAAACTTCATGGAATGTGCGGAGCAATTCTTTGGAAGTGATGATTATGATTCTTGTTATCAATCGGTCAATGAGGACATACACAAATATGAAAATATGGAAGGACCTTTCAAAAAAAAGCTTGCAACTTCATGGGAAAGGGCGGATTACAATCCCGGTAAGCAGCTTATGTATGTGCTTGTGTATGCTACTATGCTTGCTGCTGCTAGCTGCTGCCTGTTAGCTGCTGCTGCTGCTGCTGCCTGTTAGCTGCTGCTGCGAGCTAGGTGCTGCTGCTGCTGCTAACTAGCTGTTGCTGGCTTGCTGCTAGTTGAGGCTGCTGCTAGCTGCGGTTGCTAGGCGAAGTAGCTGCTGCTTACTTCGTCATATTGATTTCTTTCTATTTCTCAGTTGGATGGTGGAAGCTCTATGGAACAGAAGTTCCTTCATTGCAAAAGATGGCTATGAGGATCCTAGCGTTGACTTCAAGCTCTTCCGGTTGTGAAAGGAATTGGAGCGTCTATGAAATGGTTAACTACTTTACTCTCAATTTGCATTATTCATACTCTCAATCTCAACTCTAAATATTTCTTTTACTTGCAGATTCACACCAAGAGAAGAAATAGGCTAACAACGGATCGCCTCAACAATATGGTCTTTGTGCAATTCAATACAAGGATGTTGTCCAAGAAACAAAGGTTAAAGGATAAGAAGAAAGCTGATTCTCTTCTAAGCACCGATGCTTCCGAAGCTCAAGGTTGGCTGTTTGAAGGAGGGGACGATCATGCATTGGTTGTTTTTAGAGATGAGGAGGATGGAGATCAAGGTGTGCATCCGACATCGGGGATACCATATGATGTGATAGGAGAAGCAATGGGAACACAAGATCAACTCGCACCTCGTAGGAGTTCAAGGGTGAACCCAAGGGATCTTGAGGAAGCGGAGTTCGACTCCGAGGAAGAAGATGTGGTTGAGGATGACGTTGAGTATGAGGATGATGATACGTATTGAGTGATCATTTCATGATCATAGAGAGATGATGGCATCATGCTATCTACCTTTCAATTATCATTATTCACTGTTGTGTGTTTTGTTATGTTGTGTGTGTGTGGGACTATGCCACTACGGAACTTGGAACCTCTACCTATTTATGTCTTGTAATATTGTGTGAGACGATGCCACTATGGAACTATTAATGTTATGTAATATGTCATGTAGGTGTAGGTCTTATATTTGCAAAGCTAGAATGCTAGATAATATTGCTTGTTTGATAATTGAATAGTATTGCTTGTTGTTATTTGCTTGCTCATATTTTCGTTCTTTGTGCATGTAGCTCTTGGAGAAAGGACTTGGAGAAAAGGGAGCAAAACCGAGGCAGCAAATCAAGGTATTAATCCACCCTTTCCTTGGAATTGTAGCATTATATGCTTAAGAGTACAAAAATACAGCTATAGTATGCTTATATATGCCCAGCTTGCCTCCCCTGTATCCTGTCCGTACGGCGTCCGTACGATTTTGCTTTGAGCGCTTAAGCGGCGCTTAAGCCCGCTTAAGCAGCAGTTCCTCTAGGCAGTGCCTCACCGCTCGCTTAGCGCTCAGCGCTTTTTTGAACGTTGGACAAAATAGATAACACATGACCAAAGTACATACAACAATACGGGGATACAAAAATACCAAATCAGTTGATTACTTCGTTGGTTCTTCCCATAACTTGATCACAGGTGTTTCAGTCCGGACGCTTGATTCCCTCCATCTGAAATGTTTTTTTTTTTTGAAGAAGTAGCCACGCATTCATTAAACAAACTTGGTACACAGAGTACATACGTGGACACCCTTACAGACAAACAGAGAGACATGCAATCTGAAGATTTGCACACACAAGAAATTTTACAGCATGATCCTTGCAGATCACCGTGCTTTGCCTAACCGTCGTCCCCAAACGGACTCCGCCGCCGCCGTGGCTTCGCCGGAGAGAGAAGGAAACATAGACATAGACAAAGACACGCCCATTGCGAGCACTGGTGATTTTTTTTCTTCATCTTCTATTTCTACAACATAAAATGGAATTCGCAAATGCATCAATTTCAGTTCAACGATACCCTGCATATAGGACTGAATACAAAATACTTACACCCATATATATTTTTTCAATTAAATTTAGTTCACACATAGAACAAGTGGAAAACAATCAAAGAAATTTACTAAGATTAGGAAGGGGAAGAAGGGATGGCGCGGGGCGGCGAACAGCTTACACAGGGGGCGGAGCAGGGCCGCCGGTGCGGGACCAGTTGAGCAGGGGCCGGACGTTAGCGGTCGATGGACAACACCACGGCGGCGACAGCCTAGACGACATCCGAGCAGGGAGGCGGCAGTGCGAGGTTGGAACCAAGCGTGTTGTCTCTCATGTGTGTGCGAGGCCGCGAGTTAGGTCGTGCATGCATTTTTTTTTAGATCAAGGTCGTGTGTGCGTGGATTGCTGACTTTCTGCATGGCAACCATATCTCGCTTCACGTGAGTGCTAGTTCCGGCTCGCTGAAGCGAATGCCCCCGGCGTTGTAGCTAACAGGCCGGCCCATTTTCATACGCTGGGTTTCATTCGATCGAGTTCGCTCGCCTCACTCGCAGGTTTTCGTTTTATTTTCTTTTTCATTTTTGTTTCTTTTTCCTTTGTTTTTTCATGATTTTTTTCTTTGCTTTTTCATTGGGTTTCTTCATTTCATTCTCGGTTTTTATTTTTTTCTTCTTTTTATTTGTTTCTTTCTCGGTTTTCATTGGTTTTACTGTTTTTCTTTCTTTCTTCTGTTTTTTTATTTCTTTCTTGGTTTTCAGTACACATTCAACATTTTTGGTATATATTTGAAACATTTTTTATATACATGGTTAACATTTCATAAATACATTATTAACATTTTTTGACAACTTGTTTTTTATGTCTACTTTTTCCCATAAATTTTAGGTATATGTATAATACATTTTTCTAATAGATGTTTAACATTATTCAAATACAAGATTACATTTTTTTGAATACATGGTCAACATTTTTCTACACAAATTTAATTTTTAAATGATTTGATTAACCTTTTAAAATACAAGATTAAAAAAAATTGACTACATGGTCAACATATTTTCTATACACATTTAAGATTTTTTAAATGCTTGATTAACAATTTTTTAATAAAATATTAACATTTTTTGAATACATGGTCAACATCTTTCCAATAGATATTTAACATTTTTCAAATACAAGATTAACATTTTTTGAATAAATGGTCAAAAAAAATTCTATGCACATTTAACATTTTTCGAATGCATGATTACCATTTTCATATACTTGTTTAGCATTTTTTTCAGATGCTTGATTAACATTTTTTAATACATGATCAATTTTTCTCTCGCATATTGTATATTTTTTGTATACATTTTTCGTATATATGATCAACATTTTTCAAATGCATGATTAATATTTTTGCAAAACATTATGTAAAATATATTTTTATAATATTTGTAAGTGTAAACAAAAATAAATCAAAAACCGAAAGCAACAAAAATTAAAAAATCAGAAAAAAGAGGCGGTGTTCTCCCGCGCACTGGGCCGACCCATGTTGCGCTCGGCTTGATGCGAGGGTTCCCTATTTCTCGATATAAGCTCGGCAGCGCTATTTCTCGCGTTCAGCGAGTCGCGCTCGGCTTGAAGCCAGTGAGCATATGGGCCGGCCCACGTGCGCAGGTAAGCAACTGTTGTTTCCTGTTTCGTTTTTTTTCACGTTTTTTCTTTTTTGCTTTCTTTTTTACTTTTGTTTATACTTTGAAATATTCTAAATACATATATTACAAAAACACTCTCCCAAAAACAACATTTGAAAAAAATGTTGAACAGGGATTAAAAAATGTTGAACAAGAAATTAAAAATCTTGAATAAGTATTTAAAAAAATGTTGAACATGTATTTGAAAAAATGTTGAATAAGTAGTGAAAATATTGAATAGGTATATGAAAAATGTTGAACAAGTATTTAAAAATGTTGAACGAGTATTTGAAAAATGTTGAACAAGTATTTGAAAAAAAATGTTGATCATGTATTTGAAAAATATTGAACAAGTATTTAAAAATGTTGAACGAGTATTTGAAAAATGTTGAACAAGTATTTGAAAAATATAGAACAAGTATTTGAAGAGATGTTGATCATGTATATAAAAAATGTTGAACAATTATTTGAAAAATGTTGAACAAGTATTTGAAAAATGCAGAACAAGTATTTGAAAAGATGTTGAACAAAGTATTTGGAAAAATGTTGAACAAGTATTTGAAAAAAAATGTTGATCATGTATTTGAAAAATGTTGAACAAGTATTTAAAAATGTTGAACGAGTATTTGAAAAATGTCGAACAAGTATTTGAAAAATGTAGAACAAGTATTTGAAGAGATGTTGATCATGTATATAAAAAATGTTGAACAATTATTTGAAAAATGTTGAACAAGTATTTGAAAAATGCAGAACAAGTATTTGAAAAGATGTTGAACAAAGTATTTGAAAAAATGTTGAACAAGTATTTGAAAAAAAAAGTTGATCATGTATTTGAAAAATGTTGAACAAGTATTTGAAAAATGTTGAATAAGTATTTGAAAATTGTTGACCATGTATATAAGAATGTAGAATGAAAAAAAAAGAAACAAAAGAAAAACCAAAAAAATGAAAAAACGAAAAAGAAACAAAAAAAACCAAAGAAAAAGGAAAATGAAAAAACTGAAAAACAAATGAAAAATCCCGGAGAAGAAGAAAGAAAAAATGAAAAGAAAGAAAAGAAAACGAAAAAAGAAAAAAAAGGAGAAGAAAAAAACCCCGGCGCGACTGGCCTCAAGTTGGTCGTGCCCCCTAGTAGTTGCAACGAAAGGGAAGTGGTGGAGTCGCTACCAGCGCGCCTCGTCTCTCTGCAGACCAGGGATCGATCCCTGGTACTTGCATTTCGTGTCTTTTTTTCCTTTAATGCGTGAACGAATGGGCCGGCCCAAATACTTAGACTCCGACGAGACAGCAAGCTATCGCCTCGCTGAATGCGAGAAATAGCTCTCGCGATATAAGTTAGAGATAGGGGCGCCCGGCTTTCTGGCGGTGAACCAGCCAATCTAGGTTTGGGCCTTCTTTGACCACGCTGAACCTCGGGCCCATGAAAAATTCAATATAAATACCGCGAGAGCTATTTCTTGCTTTAAACGAGACGATGGCTTGCTCTCGCTGAAGGAATTTTGCTCTTGCGTAAAAATCGGGCTGGCCCATTTTCTTCTCCTCCCTTGCTCACTCCGATCATTTTGTCGTCGCTCGCTCGTTTGGTCCGTTTTCTTTCTTTTCTTTCTTTTACGTTTTCTTTTGTTTTTCTTTACTGTTTTCTTCGGTTTTCTGTTTTCTTTCTGTTTGCATCCGGGTTTTTTTCACTTTTTTACACGGTTCGTACATGTTTTCTTTGCTTCTTGATGGTTTTCTTTGTTTTTCATCGATTTTCTTCCTTTATTTCTTGGTTTTCACAAGGTTTTTTTTCTTCTTTTCTTTGGTTTTTATTTGTCATTCATTTTTCTTTGGTTTTTCTTATTTCTTTGATTCCTTTTCTTTTTCTGCACTGATTTTCATCGGTTTTAAATTTTATTTTTTATTTTTAATGGTTTCTCTTCATATCCTCATGGATTTTTACGGTTTTCTTCGGGTTTCCGTTGTTCTTTGTTTCTGAGGTGATTCTTTTGTTTATTTCTTCAGTTTCTTCGGTTTTCATCGGATTTTTTGTTTTCTCTCAGTTTTTTTTTTCTGTTTTGATACTTTTTTGGTATATATCTAATACATTTTTCTAATGAAATTTTGAATACATGGTCAATATTTTTTGCTATACATGTTTAACATTTTTCAAATACTTGGTTAACATTTCATAAATATAAGATCAACATTTGTGAATATATGGTCAACATTTTTTCTATACACATTTAACATTTTTAAATGCTTGATTAACAGTTTTTCAAATAGAAGTTCAACATTTTATAATTCATGGTCAACATTTTTTCTATACACGTTCAACATTTTACAAATGCGAGATTAATATGTTTTGAATACATGATCAAACATTTTTTATACATATTTTTCAAATGTTTGATTAAACAAATTAAATACAAAATTAACATTTTGTAATACATGGTCATCAATTTTCTATACAGATTTTAACATTTTCAAATGCTTGACTAAAAAATTTCAAATAAAATATTAACATTTTTTTAATACATTGTCAACATTTTTCTATAAACATTTAACATTTGTCAAATGCCTGATTAACATTTTTCAAATACTTGTTCAACATTTTTGAAATGATTGATTAATATTTTTACATACATGATCAATTTTTTTCATCATTTTTCGAATACATGGTCAACATTTCTTCTATACACATTTAACATTTTTCAAATGCTTGATTAACATTTTTCAAATATTTGTTCAACATTTTTTCAACTTAATTAACATTTTTATATGCATGATAAAAAAAATCATCATTTTTTTAATACATGGTCAACATTTTCTTTGTACATATTTAACATTTTCGAAATACTTGATTAACATTTTTAAAACACTTGTTCAACATTTTTTCGGATGATTGATTAATATTTTTTAAATAAATGTTCAAATTGTTTCATACATATTTTATTTTTTGTATACATTTTTCGTATATGTGATACACATTTTCTCTATGCACATGTAACATTTTTCAAATGCTTGGTCAACATTGTTTAAATGTTTTATGTACAGTGACTTATGTAATATATTTATTTAGAATATTTGGAAGTATAAATAAAAGTAAAAAAAGAAAGCAAAAAACAAAAACATAAAATGTAAAAAAAAACAAAAGAAAAAACGAGGCACTTGTTCGCGTGCGCCTGGGCCGGCCCAACATGCGCGCCCTTCAGCGGTGGTTTGTACCATCTCGCTGAACGCGAGACATAGGGCACCCCTATAAATACTAGCTGGTCAAAATTCCCACGCTGCGGGGCTGGGCCCTGGGTGCCGCCCCAGGTGGTGCGTGCCTGGACTTGTTGTGTGGGGTTCTGAGAGGCCATTTCTCAAAAAAAAAAGACTAACGACACTCACACCAAAACAGTTATGTCAGACCTTTATTTTTGTGTGATACCATGTTCACCATTAAAACTTCTGGACTCTATACGTCGATTAGATCACTGTCTCCTGGTGCTAGATCGATCAACAGTGACTAGAGGACCTGGCTGAAAATTGAGGACAGAGCGACTCTTCTCTTCTACGTAGCAGTTATGTTTTGTTCCGACACAAGATTGCATCACGTAACGGGGGTGCTGATTCCTATTCGGCGGCCGCTGCATAGGTGTCGGATTTCTATCACGTGGCTATCTAACGGTCTAACGGGGCGGCCCATGTAAACCTCCAATTTTTGTTCGTTATGCTTCCCAGTAGGGTATTTTTGTGTTTTTTTTGCTGTTTTTTCTATGTGTTTTATTTGGCTGGTTTTCTCTCTTTTTCGACTTTCTTTTTCATTTTTACTATTTTTTTATTTTTTCTCCTTTTTTGATGGTTAGTTTATTTTTTATTATTTTTGGGAACATATCCATATTTGTGAACTTTATTATATTCATCAATGTTTTTCAATTGCGTGAACTTTTTTTTCGAATTCATCAACATTTTTCAAACCCATGAACTTTGATTGAATCCATGAAATCCGTTAATTGTTTTCAAATCCATGTCCTATTTTCAAACTCACGGACATTTTGCAAATTCATGCACCTTCAAATCTTGAACGATTTTTTTTCAAATGCATGAACTATTTTCTAATTCGCAATACTTTTTTCAATTCCGTGTACTTCTCCTAGAAAAGTCAACGGGCAAACTGGTCAATGGCCAAACATGCAGTAGGTCAAATGGTCAGTGGATCAATGTTCAAACCGTCAAATGAAAAAAAAACAAGCTGGCGAGCGGGCGTTGTACATCTTAGTGCCAGTTAGGAGGCCTCAACAGAGGTCTGTGGTGTTTTGGCTCATAGGTGTAGATACACCTATTATGAAATTTATATAAAAAACACATTTCAAAATGTTAAAAAATTCTGAACAATAATTTCGCGTGTACATCCGGACATCCTATGTTCGCACACAAAATTTCGCAAAGAAAGAACATTTTTTGTGGCATGTATAAAAAATATTAAAAAATGCCTTGTGAATAGCTGTAATCAAGCATCGAAAATTGTATTTTTTACGCAAGCCACAAAAAATGTCATTTTCACCGAAACTTTGTGCACGCACATATAATGTCCGGATTTACACGCGGGATTTTTTCTCGAATTTTTTAAACATTTAAAAATGTGTATTTAGACAATGGGTGCATATACACCTATGAGCCAAAGTGAATTTCCGTGTAGTCGTCAATTTCTTTTCTGCCTTGGGCGGAGAATAGGATCCATTTCACCCGAAGCACATGTGTATGGGGCCAGCCCATGCTCCACTTTTATACTCTTTTTTCTCTTTGTTTTATTTTATTCCTGTATTTTTTATTTCACTCATTACCATCTTCTATTTAATTTTAACCCTTTTCAATTCTTTTATTACACATTTTATTCATTATTGTTACCTTTTTATTTTTGTTTTCTGCTTTCTTAATTTTTTTTGTAATTCCTGAACATTTCCTTAAAGTCGGAGGAGCATATATTTAGATGTGCATGAAAAAATCTTTTCAAATATAGAACTTTGTTGTTAAATATTTGAAATAAATATATGAATATTTTTATATTCAAAAAAAAAAATTAGAACATGATATGAAACATTTCAAATATATGAACATTCATATTTAGGTACATGCAAGCTCCAATTTTCTGCAATAGATGAGTTGTTTCCTTTTAAAATTGGTATTGACGGTGTTTCTAACATCTATTACATGGAAATGTATGTTTCAAGATAAAACAAATACTATGTGTGAATAGTTCATCTCAGTGGTCGGCTCATATGGCAGTGCTTGTGGCAATTTGCCTGCTATCCCTCCCTCGAGGCGAAGATTAGGAGCACTCCGGGTGATCTCTTGACCGGCTGAGACGTTGACCCGATAATAATAGAGCTAACGGGACAACTTGTGGGCCAAACTGTTGTGTCCTAGTTCAATCTAGTCTCTCCCCTCCCCGACCCCGATGATCTTTGTTATTGCTATTTGATCGTTTACCTTATGTATTCCCCGTGAATCAATAAAGTGTAGCACCATGTTATGTCTAAAAAAAGCCCGGTCTTTTCCTTTCGACATCCAATGACGGATCAACGTCAACCATTTGTGGCCCTCAACTTGGCTAGTTTTTGCTGCTCAGTCACCTATCTTACGTTATCATTTTCCGATAAAGAGTGGTTTTATTGGCTCATAAACAGTGAAAAAAATGGCATGCTATGACAAAATAGCATGGCCCTTAAAAATATGCTATTAGCATGCTATATCGCGCTATAGCGTGCTATTAGCGCGACATTGTGCACTGATTTATTTAGCGAGGCATTGCTCAGGATGCTATAGCACGCTATTTTTTTTCACCGCTCATAAAGCCGCACCAAGGGAATACAAGCATCATGAGCATACACCTGGCTTCTGCATGATTAGGATGCACACAAGCAACACCAATACACACACATAAAATGATATATGGCAAAAAAAAGGCGAGCTCCGAAACACCCATTAAAACGAACTACATCATACATCAGCAACCATGAACTACATCATCCACCACCTATCTGATTCTGATGTACTAATGCATATGAATAAATTGAAGCGAAAAAACACCAACCTTCTCCTTTGGGCATCCATCGTCGGTTCTCCATGGACAGACCACCGTTGCCGCCACAGGGATGGCGACATGAACGATCGACAACTCCAAGAATGACGACGACACCATGGTGTTGATATTTCTTTCTGTACTGGAGAGTTGCCACTTGCCAAGTGCCTCTGTTTCCTCTATATATACCAGCAAAGCTCTGGCGTTAATCCCGATCATCATCTTCTCTCCATATGCACGAGACGAGAGACGAGACAACTGCCGTACCTTTTCTGTGAACTGTTCTGTATATCTGTTCACCACAGCATCACTCTACAATATATATGGGCAGCAGCTTACACAAGCAATTGTGACTCCGGCCATGATTTCCTCCGTGCACTTGCTGCGCCTCCTCCTTCTTCTTCTTCTTCTTCTCCTGGCTCCGGTCACGCTCACGTTCGAGTTCGACACCGGTATTTCCTTCCAGGCCCGGTACGCGGCCTACCAAGCCCAGCACGCACCGCCACCCAACTCCCTCCCCGTCACCCGCAGACCCCGCAGTCCCCTCGTCACTTTCCCGGGCAGGCGGGCACGTCCGAGTCCGAGTACCACGTCGTCGTCGGGTACGGCACTCCGGCGCAGAACCTCACCGTGGGCTTCGACGCCGGTGCGGGCGGAGCCACGCTCCTCCACTGCAAGCCAGGCGCCTTCGACCCGTCCCGGTCCTCCTCTGTCGCCCATGTCCCGTGCGGGTCGCCGGACTGCCAGCTGGAAGCTTGCTCCGCACCCAGATGCGCCAGCACCACCGTGGCCAAGAACAGCGCCGTGATATCGAGTGTCACCGTCGTGACAGACACGCTCACGTTCTCGCGATCGACGCTGACCACCGTGGATAACTTCAGGGTCAACTGCATGGAGATGGGTGGCAGAACGGCTGACCGCTCATCCGGCCTTCTCGATCTCGACCGGGACAGCCACTCACTGCCGTCCCGAGCCCCTTCGTCTCCGGACACGGCGGCCTTCTCCTACTGCCTGCCGACTTTTAGGGCCGTCCGGGGCTTCCTCTCCATCAGCGCACCCCTGCCAGGCCCAGAACGCAAGGTGAGCTACACCCCGCTACGAAGCAATGCCGCCCTTCCCAATGCGTACCTCGTCCGGCTCGCCGGGTTAAGCCTAGGCACCGGAGGGCCAGTCATCCCGATCCCTGCCGGCGACGTGCTCATGGCGCTGCGCACCACCTTCACCTACCTCATGCCGGAGACCTACGCGGCGCTCCGCGACCAGTTCAAGGAGCAGATGGCGCAGTACCCGGTGGCGCCGCCGATGGGTTTCCTCGACACGTGCTACAACTTCACTGGGCTGAGGATGATCAGCGTGCCGCCCGTGACGCTAACGTTCGACAGCGGCACCAGCCTGGAGCTCGGCATCCGGCAGACGATGTACTTCGAGGACCGCGACTACGTCTTCTCTCCGGGGTGCCTCGCGTTTGCCGCGCCGGTATGGGCTGTCTACCCGGCCGGGGTCGCGGCGGTCATCGGCACCTTGCGCAGGAGACGACGGAGGTGGTGTACGATGTTCATGCGGGCAGGTTGGCTTCGCCCCGGACCGCTGCGGACAATAGTAGTCTGGGTAAGTTCTACGAAAATGATAAATTCCGAACGTTTGGAATTTGGCTAATTTTTTTTAAATAATACATTTTTTTAATAAATTTGAGAAATAATACACGGTTTAGACATTTTCTAAAAATATGATCCAGTCGGCTTAGGTTAAGCCGACTGGATCTAGTCGGCCACGGTATAGCCGATTAGGTCCAGTCGGCTTAACCTAAGCCGACTGGATTCTTTTTAATTCTTTTTAACTGCAGTGGGTACTAATCGGCTTAAGCCGATTGGAAATAATCGGCTTAGGCTAAGCCAATTAGTTCCAATCGGCTTAGCCTAAGCCGACAGGTGCATGAGATCAAGAGGAGTAGTCACCATAGCAGTAGTAAGCATGGCTATGGCTGTGCTCAAGCCAGGGGTTATCCTCCTTTTATATTGTAGGCCCCGGGCAACACAGAATAATTATATTAAGTATATTTGTATCCAAATATTGTAGGCCCCGGGCAACTAATTTCTAGCTAATCAACTCCCAGGTAGCTGGTGTGGTAGGTCTCGCGAATCAAGCTGGATCTCGATGTCATTGCAACCACACACACGTACACATATAGATTGTGCCATGCACTGGAGCTGGTCTGCTCATGCTCATTTGTTATTGGAAAAGAAAGATCCCCTCGATCTCATTTCGTTTGTCTTTCAGAAGACATTAAAATCCAGAGTCAAGATATAGATAGCTTGTCTTTTCAATTTCTGTTAAGGGCTTAATTTTTCTACGGAATACTACATCTTTATTCGATCGAGATAATTAAGAGACACAAAGTGTTTCCCTAAAATATCCTACATATTATCAGAAAATTGGTTGAACGAACTAGCTGATCTCCTAGCTAGCTAGCTAGCTGTGGATTCTACAATGTTTCACCTCTCGGAAGCATCATACATGCATGGCTGGCTAGGAGGATGAGAAAAATAACCTTGGGATTCAGCTAGGCTAGCTGGGTATTGTGCATGCATCATCATCAGTGAGCGGGGGAGAAAGCGAGAGCGAAGAGCAGAAGCAGCATGAGCACGGGGATCCAGACGAAGAGCGCCGGTGGAGAAGGCGGCAGCGCCGGCAGGACCAGAGGGTAGCAGAGGAGGACGGCGACCACCGCAACTAGCAGCAGCACCGTTGCGGAGTCCATCGCCGGCCTAGCTGTCTGCCACTCTCTAAGCAAGCTCTTGTTATATCAAAGAAATTATCTAGCTCTCTACCTATAGCTCTTTCTTTCAGCTTTCAGCTGGAAGGACATGAAGCTCTAACATATAACAACGGCTTGTGGGCTTGGCTTGAGCAGTCGTGCTTAGGAATATGTGCGGAAGATCCAAGGTATGTACGACCATGGCACAACTAACAATACTCTATATAACAATACAACTATACAAGCCAGACCCACCCTGTCATATTTGGGACAGATCACAACTACTCCTCTTGATCTCATGCACCTGTCGGCTTAGGCTAAGCCGATTGGAACTAATCGGCTTAGCCTAAGCCGATTAGTTCCAATCGGCTTAGCCTAAGCCGATTAGTACCCACTGCAGTTAAAAAGAATTAAAAAGAATCCAGTCGGCTTAGGTTAAGCCGACTGGACCTAATCGGCTATACCGTGGCCGACTAGATCCAGTCGGCTTAACCTAAGCCGACTGGATCCTATTTTCAGAAAATGTCTAAACCGTGTATTATTTCTCAAATTTATTAAAAAAATGTATTATTTAAAAAAAATTAGCTGGAATTTTCCCATGGCAAATTTGTGTACGACGTTTGAGCGGACAAGGTTGGGTTCGTCCCCGACCGGTGCGGACAATAGTAGTTCGGAAATGACAAGTACCGAAGATTTCGTACGAGCACATGGCAACCCCAACGTTTTTTATGGCAACTTTAGTTGACGAGAGGATGGCAAGTTAAGGACAGGCACGGCAATTTTTCGCCCAAAAATAAACTGAAGCACGAAAGTTTCCATGCTTGACAATTAGAGTTGTCATCATCCTCGAGTCAATAAACCTGCCATCGAAAACGTTCGGAGTTGCCATGGGCTCATACCGAATGTTCGGTACTTATCATATTCCTAGTAGTTTGGGTACTAAAGTTCTGCGAAAATGATAAATCCCAAACGTTTCGAATTTGCCTATGGCAAATTTGTGTCTCTGTTTACTTGCATGCGTGTCAATGTAATTAATAAGCAGCAGCTGCATCATATGCTGAGATTTGTGTACTCATGTTTACTCCACCTCACTCTTCTTCATCGGATTTGCTTCCGGATGAAAACAGGCAAAACTTTGGCTGAATGGGATAATCCGGATGAAAAGCTTTTAAATGGGGTAATGAGTGTCAAAATATCAAAGTAGGGGGTAAAAACTGGAATTTAATCTAGTGTTTATTTACGTGGCCTCGGTTTTAAAAAGAATAATAGGCCGGACCGAGTGAAACAAAGGGAGACGGTTTCACCATTTATCTTGTTCCTTCTGCAGAACCGTCTTCCAACCCAGGGTGAACCGCCTACTCCCGGCCACCACGGTGTCCTTGTCTCAGCCCTGGGCACTAGGCAAAATAGACTGACACGAAAAACTATTTCAGTTATCTGAGGAATAGCAAATTCGTGAAGAAAAAGGTTAATCACTAGCCATTCCAACATCTTCGCGCATCGTGATGTGACCTTGTGGTCCTAGCTTTTTGCAAAAAACATGACCGCTGCCAAACCGTTATAAGAGAAAAACATATGTAAACGAGAGTTCAGTTTTTTCATGTAAAAAACCACACACCATTGCGACATAGCCATATGGAACAAAAGACAACGGCACCCCAGTGAGGTTTAAAGAGGGAACAAATTGTTAACTTGTAGGGGCCTAGTATTGAAAGTCAATAGCTATATGTACGTTGCCTGATTTTTCAATTTGGCTCAGTTAATTTCATGGGAGAAGTAAGGAGGAGGCGAGGTGCTGCACGAAGGCCGAGATGGGAGCTGTGCAGCTAGTGGCCACGAGGCACGGGGACCCCGGCAAGGCCAAGCGATGACGCGGCTTGCCGTGCCATAGCAGTCGGAGGTGGGTTCAGGTTAATAGGTGTGTGTGTTGGGTGGGGTGGGGGATGTTTTTTGTTTTCATTTGCGGTCACATTATACGGAGCCCTCACCTCAGGCAGTGATGGCGTGACAAGCGGCAGCGAGGCGTCTAATATTTATAATTGGTCCATTTCCATTTTTAATTCTATACTATGTAATTTTGCTATTAAAATCTGTTTGTTATCTAAAACATGCTATGAAATTCTCAATTTAGGTGACTACGATTTAGAAATACTCATGCAACTAAAATTTGGCAAAACCATATTTCATTTATTCATGCAGGAATAACTCTCCACTCCACACTTCAAAATTACCACTCTTCCGAGAGTTCTCTTATTACGCCAACAGAAATTTTACAGCAAGTAAAACAAGATGCTTATACTGGTCATCAATCTCTGTCGAATCTCGCGGGATTCGGTCGGTGCTGGTCTTCGGTGGATCTATTTGGATCCAGTCTTCGTTTGAGTGTTTACAGGTTTGATCCTTCTGATCTACGACTTTCTTCATCGACGATGGTTGCTGCTCTGGTGTGCTGATCCAATGTGGCCTTAGCACGACGACTTCCCGACTGTCTACTACAACAAGGTTTGCTCGGCTCCAGTGAGGGAGGGGCGATGACGGCGGCGCGCCTTCGGCTCGCTCCAGTGCTTGTAGTCATCGCTAGGTGGTCCACGAACATGGTTGTAATTTTTATTACCTCTGTTGTTCTTTGTACTGCCATGATGGAAGATGAATAGATTGGAAGTTTCTCGTAAAAAAAAAGTCCATCCCTTAGCAGCATCATCCAACAATTTAGGCATAATCATGATTAAGTCCTATTGATCTTGACTTAAGATACCAAAATGGAGGTGAATGAATCTCATAGCCAAAAAGATGCTTATACTGGTCATTAATCTCTTTATCCGAGATACTGTCAGGATTGCATTCCCGTAATAAGAAAGATGAGGGGTGTCACATATGACATGCCCGTACAACAAAAAGTAATTAGAAACCATAGAACCATACAAAATTTTGTAAACTTAAGTTGAGCCTCTCCAACTATTGTGTCATCATTACGTTGAAGTTAATTTTTTTCATCCTTATGATCTTTTCTTTTCTTTCTTTTTGCGGGAAAAACTTCCGATCTATTTAGGTAGTACCCAAAAGACCAGAAGTAAAAATTACATTTGGGTTTGTAGACCACCTAGCGACGACTACAAGAACCGCAGCCAACCGAAGGCGCGACGCCGTCGTCACCCCTCCCTCACTTTATCCGGTTAAAACTGGTTGTAGTAGACAGTCAGGAAGTCGTCGTGCTAAGGCCAGGCCCGGCCCTGAGGGGGGCAGGGGGGGCGGCCGCCCCGGGCCCCCAAAATTCAGGGCCCGTGTCGGAATGTAATGCACGTAGCCTATGGGCTATGGCCGTGGATTAGGAAGGCAACCAAGCGTGGATGCAGGTTGCCTCAAAAAAAGGCATGGATGCAAGTAAACGTAGCAATCCCCAGATCATACACCGTCCTTTTCGCGATAATTAACACCTTCTCTCTTAATTTCCTTCCTAATTCGATGGCCAGTTTGCCGTCTCTCCGATGGCGATGCCGATCTCTATCCCCGGGCGTCCTATTGCACACGCGCTGGACATGATGCAAGATGCAGTCAGTGCTCAAGTACGCGACGCCGGTTTCTCTCCTGCCTTCACGCGCTGGATATGCACACAGATATCGCCGATTCGCCAAGCACTAGAGACAGATGCGAGTCCAGATCGTGTCATCGGCTCATCGCTGAACGCCCTACCACCAAAGCCGATCCAATCCATCCAAGGTATATTATACTGTTCCCTAATCCCTGCCCCCTATTCGTTTAGTACTAAATTAAGTAATTTATCCTTTCCGTACATGGTACATAGCTGGCACTGATCAACCTTTGATGCATTATTTATTTATTTCCAGCACGGTCCTTATCGAAAAAAAAAATTCCAGCACGGTGAAAAAAGATACAATATATGGATGAGTTGATAAAATCAGAGAGGAGCTCTTGATAAAATTTTCATGAGTAATACTGGTGCTTCGTTGATTCCAAATGGTGAATTATCGGAGGAAGAGGAACAAATTGATGGAAATTCTGAATCTTAACAAGAGGAAAATTTTGACATCAGTATGGGTGATAAAAAAGTAAGTGGCCCTGATAGTACAATTATTTCAACAGGTGCACATGCACTATCTGCTAGTGTTGATGAACATTCAGTTTTTCTTTTTTGTTGTGAATTAAAGATTATAAAATTCACTTTTGTCATATGGTTGTAATGTCTACTATGTGATTTTCGTGCACGCCAGGGAAGTTGATTTTTATCCTAAGGCCTCTACTGCTTATCATCTTATTTATATATAGTGCATATAACTGTCGCAGCCATTGAAAGAAGCTTTACAAAGATACAATTATTGAAGAACTATTTGAGATCAACAATGACTCAAAAGAGTTTACATGGTTTGGCAACATTATGCATCGAGAAGAAATTATTGGATTGGATTTACATAAATCCCATCATAAGTGACTTTGCATCGACGAATGTTACAATTTCTAAAAAGGTAACATGTATAATTATTTCATATGTATACTGTTTTCATGCATTTAAATGTTTATTGGTAACATCTCATATATACATATATCCATTATTATTACTATATTGTTTATACCGAGGGCCCCGAGTTTTGGTTTCGCCCCGGGCCCCCAAAATCTCAGGGCCGGCCCTGGCTAAGGCCCATAGTACAAAGGGCACACCATAACAACAACCGCCGCAGATGAAGAGAAGCGTAGATCGAAAGGATCCAACTTGTACACACGAATGCTGACGAACGAAGACCGGATCAAAGCGGATCCACCGAGACAAACGTCGAACAAATCCCACAAGGTCTGCGGATACACACCTCCACACACACCTGGCCTTGTGGGGGCCCTAGCCTCCTCTCCTGATGTCCTTTGGTCATATATCTCCATTTGCCATAGAAAAAATATATCAAGAGAACACTTTCGGGACTTTCCGCCGCCGTCTCGAGGCGGAACTAGAGCACGAGCACTTTTGCTCTCCGGCGGAGCGATTTCGCCGGGGAAACTTTCCTCCGGGAGGGGGAAATCGAAGCCTTGATCATCACCAACGCTCCTCTTGTCGCCGGAATCATCATCTTCATCAGCACCATCTTATCTCAAAACCCTATTTCATCTCTTGTGTTCAATCTTTATATCAAACCTCAGATTGGTACCTGGGGGTGCTAGTAGTGTTCATTCATAAACACTACTAGAATATTTTTCCCATTTTCCTAAATCCATGGTCATTTTTCACATTCATAAACATTTTTCTAAAGTTCATGACTATTTTCTAAACATTGCATGAACATTTTTATAAATACATTACCATTTTAAAATTCATGTTTCTAAAATTCATGAACATTTTTAAAATTTAATGATATTTTTTAAAATTTGTGAATATTTTCAGAAATCCATGGGCGCTTTTAAATTCATGGCTTTTAAAAAGGTTTTTGAACATTTTCTTAAGATTTTCTAATATTTTTCTTCAATCTATGAATATTTTTTCAAATTTGAGATTTATTTCTGCGAAAGAGTTTTTAAAATCAGAAAACCGCCTGAAAAACTAAAGTGAACAAGAAAACCAGAGGAAAAAAAAGCTACTAGAAAACCGGATGAATGCGCCCACGCAGACGCCAAACTGGGCCGGAGGTCATAGGACTCGAGGGCTCCTCCCTGTTTGGGGTTGGGCCCCGGCAGCACCGGATCCCCAACGGCGGTGAACCACGCGACAAAGGCGAGGGCGGTCGCGGCGAGCCGAAGACCCCAGGTGCCATCAAGGCAGTCGCCCGCGCCGCCGAGGCTCCCGAGGAGCCAGGCGGCGTGGCGCTGCCCGATGACGAGGCGCGGGGGAGGAAGGACCGGCGATGCGCTCGACCCGGGCAGGGCGCCCGGACGCATCCGCTGCGTTCCAAGGGGCACCGGCGGATCGAGAGGTGGAAACAGGAGGGCGAGAGCCGAGATTACAATTGCTGGTTAGCTAATTCCTCTTCAATCGTCTCTCTTACTTATTTCTCTGTTTTCCCATCATTCAGAGTAACCACATAGATACAATTGCTGAAGTCTAAATCTTGTTAAATTCTAGTACTTGCTGCTGATTGACATTAACATTTGTGGATTGCAGAGTCAATGACATTTCTACGGCGCACATTTCAAGCTACAAATAAAAACTTGAAACCTACGAAACAAAACCAGGTCCAACACCAAACACATTGTACTCGTACCCTTCAGAAAGTCAGACAGTACATCACAGAGTACAAGTGCAAGATTATAAACTGAAGTTTTGCAGGGATTTCTACAGCTAATTTAGTCCAGATGACAAACCCATCATGCAAAAAAAATAAAAACTAACTCCTTGTAACCGCAGAAAATGTTGAAATTATTCAGGGAAAGACCCTCATTATTACAGTCCAGAAGAATAGTAAAGTCTTACATGTATCACAATAACTAAACAATACTGAAGTCTTACATTTACCACAATAGTTCGACAATAATAAATTCATAAATGTATCAGAAGAGCTAGACATCTTCATCTTATTTAGAGAGTACAAATAAGGCATACGATATAACATATGCTGCTGAAGATCTTCCTCACCCTGGTTAATAATCCAGAGCTCTCATTCAGTGGGTTGCAGCACATACACTGCCTCCTTCAGAATAATTACTTATTCTGCATCTGTGTTCTTTGTGATGCTTGCCCACTTCACAACCACAAATACATAGACGTGATCATACACCTTGTCGAAGAGCCGGAAATAAGCAATTCTCCATCTCTTCTTGAACAGCAGTGCACAAAACACCATCCATAGCCCCACCAAAAATCCCAGCACAAGCCCAAAATAAAAGTTCAGTGGGTCAAATTCTTGCTTGCTGCTTTCGAGATTGCCATGGATGGAAGGATCATTTCCTGAACAATTCTTGTGGACAGGAGGCCCACAAAGTTCACTGTTGTCGATGTATATAAGTGACTGGTTGTCCAAATTGAGGATGTCAAGTTGGGGGCCAGATGGTATCCTTCCAGACAAACTATTGTAGGACAGGTTCAGGTAGCTCAGAGATGTCAGACTTGACAAGCTCAATGAGATTTCACCAGAAAGCTTGTTCTGAGAGAGGTCGAGAGATACCAATGACTGCACAACGCCAATCATTTTTGGAATTTGTCCACTCAATTGGTTCGATGATAAATTCAAATTAATGAGTGCAACAAGGGAAGTGATGTCTGTGGGAATTTCACCAGTCAGGGAGTTGCTTGATAAATCAATACCCACAAAATATGTAATTGTACTACCATATATAAGTTGCTGCCCTTTGGTAATTACTGACAATATTTCTCCTAGGTGACCAGCTCCTATTATTCTAACTGGTGGTCCATATAAACTCTTACGCCCTCGATCTTGATCAAACCTAGGCATGAATCTCTCTTGTAAATCTTTCATAAACGTTAGGTTTGACAAATGCAATGGTATTGGACCAGAGAAGTTGTTGCCTGATAGATCCAAAAATTGAAGATACCCAAGGTTTGTTATTTCGACTGGAATAGTACCAGAAAGTGCATTTTGGTTCAATAGTACAAACCTTAAGGTCCCCAATTCTCCTATCCATGTAGGTAATCTTCCAGAGAACTTGTTACTTGCAAGATCCAAGAACTTCAGATTTGTGCTGTTCTGCAAGAATGCTGGGAATTTTCCTGATAAACTATTGTTGCTGAGCAGAAGAAACTGCATGTGTTCGACGCCAAAACATTGAGGAATTTCACCGTCCAAAATATTGTTTGACAAATCCAGATATAACAAGCTCTTTAATTTGCACATGGACTCCGGAATGTAGCCATCAATTTGATTTGAATACATAAGAAACATTTCAAGATACGGACCACCAATATTTGATGGCAGCTTTCCTGAAAAAGAATTGTTTGAGATGTCCAACTCTATGATATTTGTTGGCAACGAAGGTACTGGCCCGGTAAGTCGATTTGAAGAGAGATAGAGTGTTTCAAATGCCATAGCATCCAGATCTGTTGGCAAGCTGCCACATAGTTGGTTGTCAGAGATATCGAGGTATGTGGCTTGTGAAAATGTAGACCAAAACCAATCAGGAATGTTGCCCTTCAGAGATGTGCTTGAGATGCTAAGTATGCTGATTTCTGGCTGCTGTTGAAGCCAAGCTGGAAATAGTGGGCCCATCTCGGAAGATGCAAAACATGCAGACACCAAACTAAAAGGAGGAAGCCATTCTGAACCCAGCCCAACCTTTAAACTATTGAAAGAAAGGTCTATGCTCTTTAAGTTTTTTAGACCTATAAAGTGTTCCTCTGTGATCATACCACTGAAGTTGTTGCTGCTTAGATTCAAAGAAATCAGGCTAGTAAGATAACTTATTTCAGCGGGTACAGTTCCATTCAACTGGTTAGAACTTAGGTCCAAGGAAGTGAGACGAGTAAGGGCACCGATTTCAGTTGGTAAACTTCCGTAGAAAAAGTTGCTCCTTAGGACCAAAGAAGTGAGATTAGTAAGGGCACCAATCTGAGGGACTAAACTTCCATAAAAGTTGTTATTGCTTAGATCCAATGACATCAGATCAGTAAGGGAACCAATTTCAAAGGGTAAGGTTGCACTGAAAAGATTGTTGGAAAGGTCAAGGGCAGTCAGACGCGTCAAATACCCAATCCCTGGTGGGATACTTCCGTTGAGGTTGTTCGTGAAGAGATCAAGCATATTCAAGCTGGTGAACTTCCTTGTCGAATTCGGCAGAGTTCCAATGAAATCGTTGTCACTTAAATCCAGCTCCTGCAAGTTTTTCCATGTGCATTGCGACAAACTCTTCATCAACACTGCTATGTCTCCATTTATATAATTACTAGAGAGGTCAAGGATTTCCAAACTACAAAGATTCTCCAGGTTTCCTGTCATCACCATGTCTGAGTTCAGATTCTGTGAAATATCAGGGACTTGAAGGTACGTCATGTTTCCTAGTGTGTCAGGGAACTGTCCGAATAGTTCGGTCGACCCAAGATTGAGGTACTTGAGGCTTGTCGCTTTCCAAAACCAGCCAGATCCAAGTGAGTGCTCAAAGTAATTTGAGGACAGGTCAAGTTTCTCAAGTTTTGTGAGATTAAGGTGCGGAAGTGATTGGTTTGCACTATCAAGATTACAGGAAGAAAGATCAATAACCCTCAGAGATGGAATCATATTCAGGGTATGAGGCCAGTCAGCTATCCCTGAGAGTGTTAATCTACTCAAGCTAAGGAACTGTAGAGAAGTTAGCTTCGCTAACCAGGTGATGTCCGTTGAGTACATGCCACAAGTGTTGGCAAGGTCAAGATACTGCAACTTTGACAGATTACCAAGCTGAGAAGGCACTCTACCGGTAAATGGTATGCCAGAGAGGTTAAGGTATCTCAAGTTCCCCATGGAGCCCAGAAAATGAGGTATTTGCCTATTTGTCTCTAGTAAACAGTTCCAGCTAAGGTCCAGGTGCTCTAGACGCTCCAAGGAAAGCAGAGAGGGACTTATATCGCCGAACAAAGCACTGCCACCAGCACATGCATCATAGTAGCCATAGTTGTTGAGCGCCACTTTCGGATTGTGAAGGTGAAGCTTGATGACATGGCCTGTTCGGTTGCTGCAACTGACGCCTCTCCACCGGCAGCAGTTCTGTCCTTGCCACGAGGCGAGGAGGTTGGTGTTGTCGCTTGTAATGCCCTCTTTCAAGGAGAGCAAGGCGGCCCTCTCGGCGAGGATGCAGCCGCCGCCATGGGCGTGTTGATGCTGGGGTTGTAGTGCACCATTTGAGAAGAATGGAAATATGCTAAGGCTGATGAGAGTGAGCAAGAGATTGGTTGTGCGAGACATGCTGGAAGAACGAGCTGTCTAGCTGGGGAAGCAATGCATACACAAGAGTATGCTACATGCTCAGTTTTAATATTTAGCTGCGTACCAAAGCCATACTACCAGAGTTGTTTGGCCAGAATACTAGACTAACGGGGTCTACGGTCAGAGTACCCGTCCTTCAGGGAAACTGAATCAAATCTGGTTCATACAAATTTGTGGCCAGACTGTGGTGGGAGTCACCAGCCACTCAACTAGTTGCCTGACTGCAACCATACGGTACTGTCAATGTCACTCAATTCTGTTGTATCTGCGCCACGCACGTTGAAACGTCAAACAACATACAAGAGCAAAAAGGGATTGAGAAGAGCATAAGTAGCAGAAAATCACATACCTTAGCCAGCAATACTGTATCTCCAACGCTACCTGGCCAGATTTTGAGTTATTCTTTGTACTGTAGCTCTGAGCTATATTTTTTTGTTTCCAATATGGGGAACTTGTAGTCAAGTTACAGTAAGCTTGTAGTCAAGTGACAGTAAGTAGAAGGCTCGATGATGGCACCCGAACAAATGGATATTGACCAGTACAGTATTTTCTTTTATGTGTATATAAACTGTTTGTTAGATGATTGTTTTGCCACTTTGGATACAAGACATTCCTGCTTGTTATTTTTTAGAATACCTGTTTGTTCAATTATTCTTGTGCCAAGATTCAGCGAGTTGAACTGAAGACACTGCCTGCCACTGCCACTCCTACATTTTCTGCACTGGTAGTCTTTATGTTTGTTATCTAGGGGGGAGGGGTGCACGAGTTAAAGATATTTGGCGATGGGGCTCAGCCCTTTCTGACGATAGGTTAATTTTCTCTTCTTATTTTTGGGACTAAACATGATACATCGTTTTGCTATGCCGATGGTTTTTTTCTTCTTGCGGGCAAAAAATGTAGATCACAACATTTCTTGCGGCAGAAAAGAAACACAGCACGTACAGACTGGTCCTGTCAGCACTGTCTAACTGAAGACTGAAGATACCTCAAGTGTCGAATCTGGCGGCTGTCCTCGCTTGTCCGCCTTTACCGCTGCTCAGACGGTCTAGATCGTTTCCTGACACTGTTACCGTTAAGGTGTTGCCGTGGTTAGTCACTTAAGCTAGCTACTTCACTTAATTCTACCTATAAAGAGGTTGGGTTCTCTGAATTTTCAAAACCTTATATACTCTTATACATACACCATCAAAGTTCAAAAAAGCGCTAGGCGTTAATTATGCGTTTGGCCACCTACTTGCGCTTTTCTAGCTTAGGCGCGATTAGGCGAAATTAGGCGCAATTAGGCGTTAGTACTGTAGGATGAAGAAATAAGCTAGATGGGCTGGCCTAACCCATTAAACCAGAGGCCCATCTTCATATCCTCCTACTAAAGCTCTTGGATGGTGCAGTCGGCAGGAAATTTAAGTTTTCCTCCTCAGGCCGCCTCTTCCCCTCGTCCTTTCTCCCTTGCTACACGAGGCTGCTTCTCTCCCTCTTCCTCTGTCTCTTGCCAGAGAAGCTCGATCCCTCGCCGGAGAAGCCTGATCCCTCACCGGAATCAGTCAATTTGTCGTCGGAGTAGCTGAATCCCTCGTCAGCTAGGATGAATCCTCACAAGGGAGGTAGAATCCTCGCCAGGGGGATTGATTTCTCGCCTGAGAAACGTGATTCCTCGCCGGACGCTTTTTTGAGCGCCTTGGGCCAAAGCGAGGCGCTAGGCCAACGCCCAGCGCTTAAGCACGCCTAGGCGAGCGCCTAATAGCGCTTTTTTGAACAGTGTACACCATATATGCGATGCTCATCTTAGGGGGGCTGAATTCCCCAATTTCCCATACCAGTTTGAGTGTGGTTTGCTCCCTTGCTCGCCAGGTTAGTAGTAGGGTCTGACAGGTCCGTACACTCATGGACTTGTCATATATACGGCACTGGCACTACTATGTTGGTGTCCAGATCCAGATCTGCCCGTTAGAAGATATTAATCTGAGACTGCAGACTTTTGAAATGCTAAGTGGCAGCTAAGTTGTTACAAGTGCAGATATCAATCTGAGACTGCAGATATGAATACTAAAGTGTTGTTACTTATTACCCTGGAATTCTTGCCCATGTGCTTTCCGTAGCAGTAAGTTGTATTCTTCTTCATGAAGCAAATTCCTGTTAGTATTTGTTTTCTTCAGATTATTCGCTCTTCAGGCCATCAACTATTTAATCTGACTCCGTCTTATAAATCATATAAACTTCCCTTAGTTGATATAGGTGGCAAAGTCATGGCTGCTGGTGATGACAACGGTGCTGCAGGTGGTACGTGTGCATGTATGACATGGAACTCGAGGACTGGATTCTTGCCGGGAGGGAGAATGATGCCACGGTGCAGAAGTTACACAACCACGATAAGGTTTGGTTTCAAGCAAAGACCTTTTTATTATATGATGGTACTGTATGATCACCTTAACCACCAGAATTTGATCGGCTTTCTTTCCTAATTTATTTCATCACATATAACTACATAAACAATTTGGTAATTTCAAAACTGGAATACACACCTTAACTATAAGAAATCATATGAACTGAACTGAGATCGTGCAGACTGAATTCTCTCGGAGTAATGTTTCCTGGTTGCTGTATATATCTTGCTGCATGGTCGTCTATCTGTAGTCTTAAGACCCAATATGTAATCATTGTAAGGCTCGGTGTAATTGTTAACAATGTCTGCATAGTCATCTATACATAGTCCTAAGCCCCAGCAACTAAATCTGGTGATTGCTGTTTGAAATATATGCTTATGTGAGCTTTCAAACTAAGCACCATAGTTCTCCACATATACATATACTAAATGTTTTCTTATCAGAAGTTCACTTTGAAGCGTCCTGTTTGGAGGAGTGTTTGACAAAAAACTACCACTTTAGGGGTTTGCGTCCCACTGACCAACCACTTTTTAACTTAAGGGTCCGGAATAACGAAGTTGACTTTCCGGCCACGTTAGCCCTGACAGACGGGCCCCGCCTGTCATAAACGCGTTTAAATCATCTAAACTGACAATTATCCGAAAGTGGTAGTTTTGAGTCACAAAATTTTAAAAATTGATAGTTTTTGGTCACTTCTTAAAAAGTGGTAGTTCAGTGGTAGTTTTTTGTCAAACACTGTTTGGAGAAACATCATGACAGGAGTTTGAAGATCAATTAAGAATGAGTGAGTGACTACACCATGACAGTGTTTGTTAGATGATTGTTGTGTCAATTTTGGAAGTTGGTACACACAATTTTGGAAGAGATAGCACAAGGGCACACAGAGAACATTAACATACTATGTCTTCTCTGCTGCTTCCGGAGCCCATGTCTGATTGTTGGCAACGACAGCAGACACCTCATGTCTTCTCTGCTGCTTCCGGAGCCCATGTCTAATTTTGAATATACCATGTCCTCTCGTGCCCGCTTCACCTTGGATCATGCGGACATGGTAGATTCAGTGAAAAGCATGATCCGGAAGGTGTCTGCTGCAGATATGTGTAAATCCCATTTCATTCATGACATGAAACAAACGACAAATTAGATGGTCTAAAATAGCAATAAAAATGAACAATTTGGATACAGATGTTTCGCAAAGAAAAAATTCGGATGCAGATAAATCCATCAAACACCAGAATGATGCATGCAATTACAACAAAATTACACATCCTGGCGACACATGAAGGGATAGAGGCGACCCATGTATTCTCCAGGGACGCCGCTCAGCCGTTGCACACACATATTCCTCAGATGCACCGCGAAATAGCCGTATTTGTCCATGCTGAAGAAGACGTAACGCACCTTGCGAGCACGCTGCTCGCCGTCGCTAGCTGCGTCGACGACGAGCTCCATAGTGAGAAGATGGAACTCCACCTCTCTCTCGCAGCACTGCTTGCTGAGATGAGTAGTACTGCTTTCTCACGGCTTCGGGTGGCTGTATAGCCGGAGCACGAGGAGCTTATCGATGCACATGAACCACAACTTCTCGTCGTTTCCCCAGCCATAATCCACAAACGCGCCGCCATCCCGCATCATCCAGCCGTTGGGCGGTGTCACCACCAGGGAAGTCCCACCAGTGCACATGTCCAACATCAAAAACCTCATGGAATCAGGGTAAGAGGCCGCCGTTCTGCGCGTGTATAGAATTTTACGGAATAGCACGACACCAATGCGAGCTACATGTCTACCACGATTACTACCAATATACCAGACGTGGGTCCTCCTGCTACTGGCCCGATATGGAAGGACGCTCCAGCTGTCGCCACCGCCGGAGCCACCCGGATGTACACACGTCTGGTAGATCCACTCATCATCGTGGTCACCATGCACCGCTACCATGCACACCACTTTGAATGACAGATCTGAGGCAGTTGTTGTGTCATCATGTGACATGGCAGCATCGAAGAACTTGTCGTGCTGGAAGTGGACCACCGGAGGGAGTTCTTGGAAGTCATGGGTGACAGGGTTGTATATTGCGAAGACATGCATGGCCCTTGGGTCACTGATGGGGCGTACATGCCAAAGGAGGATAAGGTTCTCCAGGGAATCTATAATGGACCACGATCCACGGGGCAAGGACTTGGCAATATTGACTTGGATGTTATTGGTCTTGTCAGCGAGATCCGGCGATGCCACCTGGTCGGTGGGACTAGAAATCATGCAATGCTTGCCCGACTCTGGTGAGAAGACCTCTTGGAAAATGCGACAGAGGGTCGGTGGGCGCTGCTGGTGAAGGATGCCGTGATCGGTGATGACATGACACCATGGTTTGCATGCGAGGGCAGAGTGGGCGATGCTCGTCAGCTCCGGCAGGCAGGCGAAGATTTTAGCAAGGATGTATTCGTCAAGGAGGTCAATGTAACACGTCTGAGGTGCAACCATGGCCATTTTGGATGGATCTTCACTTGATGCACATTCACAAAAATGAATTGCCGTGAATTGTATTATATTTTTTCCTTACTGAACAAGATGTGTGCATGAAGAAATGAATTAATTGGATACACATATGTAATGAACTTCTCAAGAATTCGGAGAATTGATTCTATGCAACGAAGATAAAAACTGACAAAGAAGACAGCAAATCCATGACAGTCCAGGAAAACGTTCAAGGTAATATGATGATTTTTGTTCAAAATTAACATCGATGACACCGCTCTCCAACTTAAATCTTTCATGATTATGTGCAACATCCATGATGGTTAATTGTTACAAAACCATGTGCCACATATATGTGGGAAAATCCCAGATGATGTCTTGGCCTCTAACCGTGTAGAATAGGGCAGTCTCAAAGGCCCAACAAACCCATGAGGTATATAAACCGAACCTCGACAACCAAACCCTAACCATTTCTCCTTGACCCACCCCAACTCTTTCCCCTTGGGTGGCGGCACAACGACTAGATCGGCCGCCACGCAACCACTACATGTCCGCCCATGTCTTCCCCACCTCTCACACGCATCTCCCTCACTTTCCCCCAACCCGATGCTAAATGAGGAGATGCATCTACACTATCGTTGCAGCCCACGATTGTGGCTGATGTTGGTCAAGTGGGGAGGAAGACAAACAAGCGGTTCGCTGAAGCCGAAAAGTGCTCCTAGATCCAATTCCTCTCTGCCTTCTCGTTCCTCGGTGCCACCACCTCCAGCTCCACAAAACAAATGACCCCACTCGCACCCTAATCCCCTTTTTCTCATCTATCCCTTCCCCTCTTTCCATAGGAAACCTGGATGATGACCAAATCAATCACCAATCTCTAGGGTTATGGTGGGAGGAGCCCTTCTCCTCTGAAGCAACAGATCTGTTCACCCCAATTTGATGTGTTTTATATTTACAAAATATAATTTGCTAAGTTTATGATTTGGAAATCATACCAAAGGAATCCTCCCCCTCTCTCATGGGGTGATGTGTAGATCTGTAGATTTGCGCTACAAGAGGTGAAACTTTATGGGGAATATGAGGACGCAGTGCGGCGGCGCTAGGAGTTTGAGAGGTTTGCTCTGTAACCGTTGGAATTTATATAGAGCGTGACGTCTATGGCAAGTTGGGGGGGGGGGGGGGTCATACATATATGTTTGGTTCTGGGTCAATATTAAAGGAATGTAACAATTTGCTAGGTTTTCATTTTTTTAGTAGAAAAACAACAAGAGAGACTCCTAGTGCAAGTATATTATATAGTTCAAATATTTACAGGGCCATTTGACCCAAAGTCAATGAAACAAATCATAAATTGCACAATAAGACTATTGGGGAAAATATCCAAGAACTCTGAAAGGTTGGGGGATACCCTAAACTTCATAATGGAAAGATCAAATTTAGGGGCCTCAACCAGTCCTAGATAGGTGGCATTCCATTAAAATAACATCTATTTCTCCGTCTCCAAATATTCCATGCTATCAAAATAACTATCTTCTTGGACAAGGTTGAGCCCATCCCTTAGCAGCAGCATCCAATATTTTAGGCATAATCATGATTAAGTCCTATTGATCTCGACTTTAGATACCAAAGTGGAGGTGAACCAATCTCATAGCCAAAAAGATGCTTATACTGGTCATCAATCTCTTTATCTAAGATAATGTCAGGATTGCATTCCCATAAAGAGAAAGATGAGGGATGTCGCATATGACATCCCCGTCCAACGAAAAGTAATTAGAAACCGGTGAACCATCCAAAATTTTGTAAACCTAAGTGGAGCCTCTCCAACTATTGTGTCATCATTTTGTTGAAGTTAATTTTTTTTCATCCTTGTAATCTTTTATTTTATTTTTTTGCGGGGAAAACTTCTGATTTATTCAGGTAGAACCGAGAACACCAGAAGTAAAAATTACATCCAAGTTCGTAGACCACCTAGCGACGACTACAAGAACCGGAGCGAGCCGAAGGCGCGACACCGTCATCACCCCTCCCTCACTAGATCCAGCCAAATCTTGTTGTAGTAGATAATCGGGAAGTCGTTGTGCCAAGGCCCCATAGAACAAGCATACCATGACAACAACCGATGCCGATGAAGAGAAGCGTAGATCGGAAGGATCCAACCTGTACACACACGAATGCCAACGAACGAAGACCGGATCAAAGCAGATCCACCTAAGACAAACGTCGACCGAATCCTACGAGATCCGCCGGATACACACCTCCACACACCCTTCGACGATGCTAGAAACACCGCCAGGACGAGGGCTAGGTGGGGACAACCTTATTCCATCTTCAGGGAGTCCCTTTTGCCTCACCTTCCTAACAAGGACAAAATTCCTAACGAAGCTAGAAAAACACCTAAAAACGGAGCCCTCCCGCACGGCAAGGGCTAAGATCCATCGCGCCTCCATGGTCCTAGGACCACAAGAGACGAGGTAGACCAGCGGCGGCACCGGGGAGAGGCAGTAGAAGCTCTATCCTTGAGCGCCCTTGGTCGCACGAGCATCCTTACAATTTTTTTCCAGTGGCTAGCATATAAAAGTACTTAGTATTACTATTCCCTTCCTAAATATATCTAACTTTCTCATGTTGAGACCATTTAATCTCCTCTCATCTCATCAGTTTTGCCACCTGCTCGTTAGTATCCCTCTTTACTGCATGCTTGCACATAGAAAGACGAGGATGCCCAGGTTATAGTATCTAGTGCATTGATGATTGAGCAAAATCTCCCCACTCAAACTTAGCCCACTTTGCAGGAATTATCTAAGATGTCTAATCTTATTTATCGATGGGGTGTGCGGCCTCTTTTTCCTTTGCCCTCTTGACAGCGACCAACTCATACAAACCCTCCCTTTTGAACCGGGAAAGTTCTGACGAAAATACTACACCGTGCCTGGAATTTTTTTAATATGTGATCATTTTCAAATTTAATGAACATTTCTAGAAAATCCGTGAACTTTTTCCTAAAATTTGTGAATATTTTCTACAAAATTCACGAACAATTTTTCTAAATACATAAACATTTTTCTAAAATTCATTATTTTCTAAAAACTCCATGAATTTATTTTCTAAATTCAAGGTATTTTTGGAAATTCCTGAATATTTCTAAAATTCATGGTTTTTCACTTTACGAGTATTTTTTTTAAGTACCCCAATAAATCCCGAACGTTCGGTTCTTAAGTATGTCATCCCCAACGTTTTTTCATGGCAACTTTAGTTGAGGCGAGGTGACATCTTTAGTTGTTAAAACATGGCAACTTTGTCCCAGTTCGTTTCTTGTTAGAAAATTGCCACGTTTGCCAACCTCGCGTGAACTAAAGTTGCCATGAAAAACGTTCGGATTGCCATGCTTAAAATCCGTACGTTCGGGATTTATCATTTCCGTTTTTTTAAATGTGAAAAACTTTAAGCTGAAAAACACATTTTTTATAAAATGAAATCAAAAAATTAGGATTTTTGTAGATCAAAATTTTCAAATAAAAAACCCACTGAAAAAAACAAATAAACCAAGAGAAACGGCAGAAAACTAGACGAGCGCTCCAGGAAGACGCCAAAGTAGGCCAGCCGGAGCTCGCGGATCGGGTTCGAGCTCATCAGCGGTGGTCACTACGGAGGAGCAACGGCGCCTGCAACCGTAGCTGTGAGCCGGCCGTCGCCGTGCTGCCATCGCATCTTCTGGCCGAAGGGCGGCCACCCTTATTCCTCCAGGCCTTGATGCCTATGGGGAGGCAGATCAACAGCTGGTTGAAGGCCATGGTTCGTAGACGTGGCAGCCTCGTCGTCCCAAGTGGTCTCGTCCCCGGCGACGGCGAGGTGAAGTTCAATCGGAGGCTGAGGACCCGATTGCTTTTCAGTTTTTCGGTCTGGGGTCCTTCTTGCAAAGTCCAGGGACTTGTCTTTATTTTCCAGTTTCTTCAGTGTCCTGTTTGTAAAATGTACTGTGTGCTATCTAGTTGAATAAAGTCTCGGGATCCTTCGGGATCCCACCTCGGTTCAAAAAAAAAATTAGGCCAGCCCAGCACGCTGGCCGAAATCACTGTTCTGACCTTAACAACAATTGTTGGCACAAAATGAACTCGACAGGAAAGTATTTCACAATCTGACCCTTTTAGAAACGCCACAGCCCATGGCGTTTCTAAGCCACGTAGAAACGCCGAGCCGCATTGCATTGCTGCACTGGCCCCACGGTCAGGCCCCGCTGCTGACATGGCAGGCCAGAAACGCCGAGCTAGCCAGCGTTTCTGGAAACACCAAGGACCGTTGGCGTTTCTGGCCACCATGGAAACGCCATGGATTGTGGCATTTCTGCCCAAGATATTTAATTGGCCGTGGTCCCCCCCGACTCACTCTCACCCACCCCTCACCACTCACTCTCTTCTCCCCCATTGCCCCCCCCCCCGAGCTCTTGGCCCTTTTCCCCTTTGTGTCCCCCACTTAAACCCTCTCAAATACTTGCAAATCAATTGCGTTGGTCCGTGGATTCGGTGTCATTTCCGTTCCTTGAGGTAATCTCCTTCATCTCACAAATTTTTATTGGTTGGATTTGTCTATTTGGATGGTTTTGTTCATATGGATCCTAACCCTAGTTTTGAACATTGTTCCATAATATGATGTTTGTAGTGTTTACTAATGAGTATGGTTGGTCCAATAACGTTGATTTGTGATGTGGATGAACAAACCTTAGGGTTTGTGTTATGCTTAATGTTAGGATTTAGGGTTAGGGTTAGGGTTTGGGTAATGCTTAATTTGGATGGACATTGTTGTTCTTAGTGGTTTTGTATGCAATGTGTTATATTTTGCATTGTTTCTTTGTTGTACTTATGTTCCCCTTTTTTAGATGGAGAAGATTGTGGATATTCATTATGTTGACAAAGTAGGATTTATGAATGTTGATATTGTTGACAAGTATGAGGAAGTGTTGATATTTCTTGAGAGTCCTAGTTATGAAGAGGTTGTGCAAGAAACACGGATAAGATTAAAGTGGGTGGATGCAAGTGACCAAGTTGAATTAGTAGGAAGATATGATGTTGGGTCGGCACACAAGTGTCGAATGAAGACAATGCCTATCAAGTCTAATTTGCATTGGGGTGCATATAAGGAGGTTGTTGCATCCTCGGAAGTCAAATCACTCGAAGTATTTGCAAGTAAGGTGGTCAAGGCTCCTCTCTTTCATCTTGACTAGAACCAAAGCTTAGTAGATGATGTGAGCCCGATTGTTGGGCAAAGAGTTGAAGTGGAAGCCAATGCAATGAGCCAACCTCATGTTAGCCAATCAAATGAATTTGAGATGAAAGATATTAAACATGACAACGAACAAGTTGATTATGTCAATGAGTATCCCCAATATGAGTTCGGAGGTAGTGCACCGTTCAATGATGATGGTCATGACTCCGACGAAGAGTATGAGAGGCACCATAACATTGTTGGTGACGTAGAGGCTGAAGTAAGGCATAAGGACATGGATCCTGACATTATCTATCAGCGTGCTTGTGTGGATGACTCGGATAATGAAGGCCCGGTGAATGAGTTGGACGAGGATGGCTTCACTGAGAAAGAAGCAGAGTGGTACACAAAAATCACCGGTAGGGATCACAAAGTTCCCTTGTTTTGTGATGTTAGCCTTGCAGATAAGGCTATAGTCGACGGTGGCATGAGCAAGACAATTGAGGCTAGACAGTTCCCAAGTAGTACACCCGACGAGATTTCTATGTCTTACCCAAGGAAAGGTTTGATGTTCGAGCACATGCTAGAATTCAAGATGTGGTTGTGCGAGTATGCTGTCAAACACCACAGGCCTTTCATAGTTGTTCACTCGGACTGCAACAAGCGATACACCGTGAAATGTGAGGTAGAAAGATGCAAATGGAAAGTCAATGGAAGACTCACGAAAGATGGTTGGTGGAAGATAACTAGTTGCAAAGCCACTCACCAATGCACACCGCCGACCGTAGAAGCACGGACGACACACCGTCAGCTAACCTCGGAATTCATCGGTTATAAATACCAGAAACATATAGCCGAGGATCCAACCATTAAAGTGAAGTTGTTGATGAGTTGGGTTGAAGATAAGTTTGGATATAAGGTCAAGTACGGGAAGACATGGAAGGCCAAGCAAGTCGCTCTTAGAATGTTGTATGGTGGATGGGAAGAGGCGTACAACATGCTACCCAGGTTGTTGGGAGCGATGTCCTATAGAAACCCAGGAATGTACCACTATGTCCAAGATATTGAAGGAGTGTTCCGTCGTGCCTTTTGGACGTTTGACCCATGCATTGCAGCTTTTGAGCATTGTCGTCCGGTTTTGTCTATAGATGGAACATTCTTGACAGGCAAATACAAGGGCACACTCATGATAGCAATGGCACATGATGCTAATGATCAGGTGTTGCCTATGGCATTTGCTTTGGTGTCCGTGGAGAACCAAGACAACTGGGAATGGTTCATGAGACTTGTGAGGAGCACAGTCATTCCTCCGAATAGGGAGGTATGCATCATATCCGATCGGCACCAAGGCATATTGAAGGCCGTGGATATTCACATTCCAGGGCATGCGAGGCTTCACCACCGATGGTGTACAAGGCACTTCGTTGCAAACTTTTACAGGGCTTGTAAGAACAAGGATTTTTGCAAGGATCTTAACTCTGCATGTGTAGCCTTCTCCGTTAAGTCGTTCACGACACGCTTGGACAAAATCTATGAGAAGGCAAACGAAGGTGGGAAAGAATTCCTACAAAGGAATATTGATGAGAGACACAAGTGGTCACGGGCATGTGACGAAGGAGGCATGAGATATGGTGACATGACAAGCAATCTTGTTAAGTGCTTCAACTTTGTCTTGAAGGGTGCCCGTCAGTTGCCGGTGACGGCAATAGCGGAATATACCTTTTACAAGCTAAATGAGTATTTTCTGAAGCACTCCGATGAAATCGACAAGTTGATTGGTGATAGTGAGAAGCCTCCCAATGAGATTTATCCGAAGAAGGTTACCGAGTGGCTAGAGTATCAGAAAGACAAGTCAGCCATCCAGCGAGCCACTTGTTTCGATAATGTTGAAATGAAATACCAAGTGAATGAGCCATGTGGGACAACGAGAGATGGAGAATCATATGGTGGTCGCTCATTTAAGGTGGCTCTTCGGACACGGCATTGCACTTGTGAGCGGTCTAGTAAGTACTACTGGCCATGCTCGCACATGATGACGGCGGCCCGCATGAGGAATTTGCCCGTCTCTGATGGAGTAGTTGTGAGGTTGCATGAATTCAACTTGCAAACTCATAAGTTAACATGGGCGTCTAGATTCCACCCTTTTCTGGACGCATCACAGTGGCCAGAGTATCACGGTCCTAACATTAGGTCGGATCCGGAGATGATGGTACAACCCAAGGGTAGAAGGAGAACAAAGCGATACAGGAATGATATGGATGAACTCATGAGCACCAGAGAGTTTGGTAGTGGACATTTCATGGAGCCACGTGATAGGAACCAATGCGGTGATTGCAATGAAACGACACACAACAAGAGGACTTGCAAAACAAACAAAACTTCAAAAGGGCGCAATGCTTCTACTAGTGATGCCGGTGGCAGAGGTGGTTCAAGTGGTCGTGGTAGAGGTTCCGGTGGGGATCCTCTTGGTGGCCGAGGATCCGGTGGTGGTCTTGCTGGTGGCCGAGGATCCGGTGGTGGACTTGGTGGTGGTCGAGGATCCGGTGGTGGTCTTGGTGGTGGCCGAGGATCCGGTGGTGCTCTTGGTGGTCGCCGAGGATCCGGTGGTGGACTTGGTAGTGGCCGAGGTTCCGGTGGTGGACTTGGTGGTGGCCGAGGTTCCGGTGGTGGACTTGGTGGTGACCGAGGTTCCGGTGGTGGACTTGGTGCTGGCCGTGGTATAAGCGCTGGTGGTCGTGGTAGAGGCCAAGTTACCGGTGGTGGTGCTCGTGGCAGAGGTAGAGGTTCGGGTGGTGGTAGAGGAGGTTTCATGGGTAGAGGCCGTGGTAATGCTAGAGGAATGTTTGGATACCTAGATGGACCATTTCCGTACGTGGCTGCATTTCAATATTATTTTCATGTTGTACAATATTTGTTTTCATGTTGTTTTTGTCCTTACTAACTAATGTCTTGCAATTTTTCGTAGATATGGCGGCTTCTCAACCCAACAAGGCAACAATGAAGGGGGTGGAGGAGAAGGATGGGGAAGGTGAGATGCCGGGGTGGTGGGAGAAGGCTGCGAGGAAGTTGAGAGAGGAGGATGTAGCCGCACTAGAGAGGAAGAAGCAAGAGGAGTTCGAAGAGAAGATGAAGGAAAAAGAAAGAATGACATTTCAGGAGATCGCGATGAGGGACAAGGTGAAGATTGCATGTGAGAAGGCAGCTGCGCAACGGCAAAAGGATTTTGAAGAGAGATGTAAGAAACTTTGGGCTTTTGAGAAGGCAAAGAAAGAGAGGGAGAATAAGCTATTCATGGAGAGGGTGGTTCACGAGGCTCATCTCATAAGGAAAAGGGAGGAGGAAGAAGAAGAAGAGAGGAAGAAGAAGAAGGGAAAGGGGTCTTTCTCTACACAATAGAGCAATGCGGTTCTCTATGGACTCCTCTATGTGTTAAATTGCTATGCCTCTATGTGTTAAATTGCTATGGACTCCTCTATGTGTTAAATTGCTATGGACTCCTCTATGTGTACTCTTAATTGCTACGAACTCCATTATGTGTATTGGTGTACTCATATATGCTCTGTGTATTTTCTAGTTGTGCTATGTGTTATGTGATATTTTAAGTGTACCACAAAACGTGATTGTATAGCATGTGTTGTGTTATATCTTGATTATCATGCATCACTCTCTCTCTTCTTTTTTGTCTATCATCTTCTCATTCTTTCTTGCATGTTCTCAAGGTCTCTATTTTACTTCTAAATCTAAATCTTCTCTCTCTGCTCTTTGGCTATCTCTTAATCTCTTCTAGATCTCACTTTCTCTCTATTCTTGTACTTGAGTTGTATATTATCTATACTCTTCTTTATACTTTGTTCTATCTCCTAACATATTACTCGATTGTACTTCTTGTCTCTATGCATCCTATTTTCTGGCACTGGTTCTGTTCTGTGCCAAACGCCAAGCATACTTGGCGTTTCCATGTTTTCTAGAAACGCCAAAGCCGTTGGCGTTTCTATGTTGTCTGGAAACGCCGATGCCATTGGCGTTTCTGCCCTATATAGAAACGCCAAATGTTGCCTTGGCGTTCCTTTAAGGCAGTATCATCGAAACACATGCAAAGGGAACGTTTCCCTGTGGGCTGGAAACGCCAGGGGTGCTCGGCGTTTCTACCCTGCTTTGAAACGCCAGGTGTCCTTGGCGTTTCTACCCTGCATTGAAATGCCACTGTCTTTGGTGTTTCCACCTTACTATGCCACTCACAGAATAATTTCTGCCAGATCTCAATGCCACACATTTTGACAACAAAATTACCAAGTCCAGCACAGATAGCAATGGCACATATTTTCACAACAAAATCAACATAATCCAACTGACACAATAGTTAACAAGTCTAGGATCCATAATTCAAGGAGACATAGTACTAACAAGTCCGCGAGACATAAAACATAACAAGTTCAGACATTCACTTCTTCCCTCTTTTGGCAGGGAGACACAAAGCTACATGAAAAGTTCAGGACACATGAAAAGTTCAGGACACAAAGACACAGACGAATCAGTCATCACTTCACTTCTTTCCTCTTTTCGCAGCCATCTTCCCCTTCCTCATGTAGCCCTCTGGAGTGTTCTACCATCCTGGACGTCGGCTGATTCTTGAGCTAGCTCGGCGTGCTGCTTCTGACGGCTGAGAAGGTTGACTTGGCTGCGGAGCTTCTTCCATCTGCGAAGCCCCAAGCTCCATCTAGTCCGGATCTGCTTCTTCGTCTGTCTCCTCTTCCTCTTCCTCTTCCTCAATCCGTGCTCGGCTCGAAGAATCACGAGCTTCGCTCGAAGATGGACGAGCGGAAGAAAGCACATCCATTGTATACTGAGCACGTGCCCGCACATCCGTGGATGAACCACCGTGGCAAGAAAGTAGAGCGGCTAGTGTGCGGCAACGATTCACGACCTTCTGCACAAGGAAAGACATTGACATGTTAATATGCAAAAAGAGTTACGATGAAAGAAAGCACATGTTCATATTACAAAGCGGCTAGTGTGCGGCAACGATTAACAAGGCCTCTAACCTGCAGAGTACTCCTAACAAGCCCGTCCGTTTGTGGACCAGGGTCTTGTCACCAAAAACCTTCGCCGATTGACAGAACGTCCCGCTACTGACACTTGAAAAAGCTGCTTTCAAGGTCTCGTCGCTTCGGTGAATCACTTGAGCCCTGAGACATTTTCGGTGCCATGGAGCTAGACCAGTGAGCTATTACACTTTCTTCAAAGGATGGCTGCTTCCAAGCCCACCTCCTCCTGGCTCTTGCATTTCCAGCGGTCCCCACATAAATCCTCCCTTTTTTCCTTAATACCCCTTCCTCCTCTTCCCAACCATCTTGTCCTCCTCTCGCTTCACTAATGCTCTTCTTAACTTCTTCAACTAATTTTTCTCCTTCATAGCTTTGTTTCACTTCTCCTATCCAATCCGGCAATAACTTGCTCACAAGGTGGCACGGCCTGGGGGCCACCCGTGTGGCATGGCCGCGTGGCCCCCCTGGGCACCGCCTTACGTCGTTTCTTCCGTCTATAAATCCTATATTTCGAGAAACCCTCGGTATCATTTTTTCCCAATTTTTTCTGCCGCCGCAAGTTTTTGTTCCGAGGAGATCCAATCTGAGGTCTGTTCCGGCACCCTGCCGGAGGGGGAATCCATCATCGGAGTCATCTTCATCAACCTTGCTGCCTCCATGGTCATGCGTGAGTAGTTTCCTTAGGACCTTAGGGTCCACAACATTAGCTTGATGGCATCCTCTCCCTTTGTGATTCAATACAAAGTTCCCGTGAGCTGCTTCACATGATCGGGATCAATATGATGTAATCGCTGGTTGTGTTTGTTGGGATGTGATGAATTGTCACTTTATGATCAGATTGTTCATAGAATTATATTGAATTTTTTGAAGTTTCTTTGTTGTATAATTAAGTAGCTATGTATGCTTTTCGATCTATTTGTCGTCTCTGGCCAAGATTGATAGGTAGTTCTTGAGAGAAAGTGGTGCATAGTAGTGGGTTCAATCTTGCGGTGTATTCGATCCCAGTGACAATAAGGGATTGGGCACGTATTGTATTGTTGCCACTAAGGATAAAATGATGGTTTCTTTATCACACTTAGATGATAGTTTTACTGCTACATTATGTCATCATGCTTATTGCAATGCTCTGTTTGTTATGAACTTAATACTTCGAGATGCACGCTGGATAGTGGTCTTGGGGTGGAGTATTAGTTGTAGATGCAGTTGGATAACGGTCTACATATCACGGACGTAATTCCTATATGAGATTATACCATGAATGATCATAGTCATAAGTATAAATATTGCAATTTAATCGCTGCCCAACTGTAATTTGTTCACCACACCACACTTATCTGCTTGGAGAGATGCCACTAGTGAACCTATGGCCCCGGGGGTCTACTTTCTATTACTGAAAACATCTACAAAAATATTATTTTATGTTGTACCTTTTATTTTATTTTGTCTACCTATCAATTCCTACCATACAGTGCAATTTACCCTTGTAACTAGCAGGACAAGAAGCTTGACAACCTTCTTGAAACGTTGGGGACAAGTGTGTGTTGTGTGCAAGTACCCATGACTTTGTTTGCTGGAAGAACTCTTTCTAGTTCGATAAATCTTGGTTCTCAAACTGAGGGAAGTACTTATTGCTAGGTTACTTCATCCTTATACTTGAGGGTTACCCAACCACTCTTACGAGAGAGCAAGCACCTACTTACATAACTCTTTATAATAATCCACAACAATTTTTTTCATGCCTCCACTATCAGTAACTAGCTCATCAGGCCCATCCAAACACAAATCAACTTCTTCCTCGTCCTCTGATCAGTCACATCATGAAAATATGTTGTGTTTGTATCACCTTCCATAATATCCCTATCTCTAGATCTCTGCCTAGCCTTAATTTCCTCTACATTCCAAACCTCATCAACTTCATTCAGGATGCTATTCATTCTAACACTTTCCTCATGTCTCAGTTCAATACTCTCAGCCTTAATGTCCAGAGCATCATATTCTTCCATGAGCTCTTTTTTGTTCCTGTTGAAGAAGGCTCAGATGTTGCTACTCCAACCTGTTGCAAGTTTCCTAAAAAACCTAATTTTATGCTGCCAAATGTCCAAAACATTTGAACTATTAAACTGACTAGCTCAAACTTTAACAACTACGTCTTTAAACTCGGGCCTAGTCAAGCACCATTTCTCAAGTTTTAAAACTAGATTGTTTAGCCTTATATCCTACACCAACATCCCAAACTACACGGGTGTGGTAACTCCCCAACTCTGGGCAAGGCTCTAGCTCCAGCCAAAGGAAAAGTTGAATCAAAATCTGTGGTACAAAAAATTATATCAATTTTGGACATAATCAAATTCTCTTTATCATTTGTCGAAGTATAAACTCTACCAGACATATTGATCTATATCAAAGACCAAAAATGTACCCATGCATTAAACTTATCAGTCCACTTAAAATGAATCCTACCATTATTTTGATCTTCTTGTTTCCTAACTAGGTTAAAGTCCCCACCTATAATGGCAGGGCCTTCCTAATTAAGAAATGGTTTATGCAATTTAGAGATGAAATATTGCTTTTTCTCCTCATATGAATATCCATAGACAATGGTAATCCTAGATATGAGGTCATCACTCTTATTCTTGACAACGACACTAACAAAAAACTACCCAATTTCCCAGCTAACCATATCAAAAACATCTATGTCTACACCAACTAAAATACCACCAGTAGAACCAATAGATGGCAACAAATTCCAACCAAAGTTCCTATTGCCCAACACACTTTTTATAAAGGAATTAGAAAAAGATACTTTTCTTAGTTTCCCGGAAGCCTACATAAACATGATGCGAAGGCACAATCCGATCATCTATACATTTCTTTCTGCTAGGGCAGTAATACCCCTAGCATTCCAGGAGATGTATTTCATGATAACCTCTTCCTGGGGTGCTTGCCACATCTACGCTTCTGGTCAATTTTCCAATTGCCCTTATCTACCTCTAAACTATTTGAAAGCAACCTCCAATTGTTGTGAAAGCACATGAGACTCTAATTCTACATTACCATCTATATCAGTAGCATTTAGATTCTCCTTAATAACTACTCCAACAGAAAGAGACATATCAATTATTTCTTATTCTACAAGTACATTTAAAAGGATTACTATTTATCATACCTTTGATCTTATTAGGCATCTCCATACTCTTCTTCATCTTGAGAAGCTTAGATTTCTCCATGACATGTAGAGACCTAGTAAGGTTGGAACTTTTCCCCACCAGCAACTTGCTTTCCATCTCCAGTTTTTGAAGGCCCAAATTTCTGATTTTTCTTGCCTTTATCTTTCTGCTATTGTTGTTGCTTCTTGACTGTCAAACCTTGCTTCTGATCCTGTTGAAGTTGTTGGCCCTGACCGTGAGACTGGCCTGCTTGCCCCTGTTGTTGATGCATAGGAGTAGGTCATGGCATCTATGGCCGGAACATAGGAGGAGGTGGATACGACAGATGTCGACCTGTAAACATCCACGGTGGAGCTCCAGGGTATCCATAAGGCATCGGCTGCGGAAACCCAAATTGAGGGGCAGTGCCCTGGAACTTAGGCGGTGACTCTATCTGCTATTGAGGCGGATGATTGCCACCTCTTCCCCGGCCTCTATCTCCCCCCCATCAGCCATCTTGCACTTCTCCCAGAACATATCGAACTCACACCTCTTCCCCCGTAGCCACTCCCAATCAGAACAAGAGAAACTAACATGATGAGCTAATTGGCTATCTCTGAATCCAGCGGGGAAACATGCATCAACCCCGCAAATCTTCTCCTCGAATAGCTTCCGTGGGATCCAGAACAGGGCAGATCGCCTCCTCCTAGGGTTTTGGCCGGGGAAAGAGGGATTGGATCGCAGCGTCTCCGCGTTCCCCCACAACTATCCAAAATGGCTGTCGTCAACCTCACCAACCACCCCGCTGACAGTGGGGCCGGACAGGCAGTGTCTCGTGCCAACACTGTTGACCTAGTCCACCTTTCTCCTAGCCTTCAGCTTCCCCGCACAATTGAAATGGAAACCACCAGCATCATCAATCACCAGCAATGGCGAATCCATCGGAACTCGATCCCCGACACGCCTTGCAGGAATCCACAAATGAATGGGATCAACCTCCACAACCTCAGAGACTCCACCCGTCATGGTAATGGAGGAAACCTGAAGCGAATCGACTTGATTCTCTCCACTGTAATCGTTGGGTCGGATCCGTCGAGTTGGCTTCCTGCATTGCCCACACAATCATATCTACTGCATCCACCCATGGCCTTGGAATCATCCTCAGGGTCTCCTCCGGCGTAGCCATGCCCCCAAATCTGAAGCGCAATCTCCGACATCGCCTTGACCAACGCATACGCCTCGGTCTCCTCCTGCTCCTGCGCACTCATCCACTCCAGTGGCGCTGCCGACTGACTCAAGCTTCCCGGATCCATCTCGAATGCTTGCCTCCTTCGATCTGGAATTGGAGCTCGAGATATCCTGATCCAGAGCTAGAGCGCGGCGATGGAGCACGAGAGAGAACCCGAAGATGCGCATGAGACTAAGAGAGATTTGGTGGTGGCCGCGGTGGTGGTGGATCGGCGGCGCGGTGGTCGTAACTCGTAAGGCGGGGAGCGGAGCGGAAAGATGGGCGAGATCTAACATGGAGCGAGCTCCTAACTAGCAACACTATCTCGCTAGCCTCCTAAGGTAAGATATATTTATGAAAATAACTCCCTTCCAATTTATACATTTTCGCCTCTGTTATAACAACGGTGGGAGTTGGACTCTCAACTCACATGTCCAATCTCTCCTCGATTTCAAATTCCACCTCCAATTCAAAGCAAACACGCTGCGAATACCTTCACGCCGAAGGAAGGTAGAAAGGGATGCTGGACAACCTGGGAAATAACCACCACCTCCTCGCCCTGTTTCCGCCTCTGCAGAGGGAATAAAATCCCATGAGACCAGGTCTCATAAGCGAGTACGTGAGACCCATTTGGATGAGTGACACGTGGTGGCGACAATCTCAAAGCAACACATTTCCACTTGCCGGCAATTCTCAACTCCAATAGCTCATTCCCGATTCCAAAACGCACGTACTTCATCATGCTCTAACATGTACGTCTGATTAGGGTTCTGTTATTCTCGCTTGCGTCAATGGCGGCCACACCGAAGGGCCTTGACGGCGGCGGCCGAACAACACAATGCAGCGACGACCTCTCGTCCATGGCCTCGCTGAAGGAGCTCGTCGCCCGCCGGCCTGTCGGACATCTCGTGTATGGCGGATCCACGCCACGCTATTGAATCGGCGAACAGCACGTTCACGGGCTGTGCGCCAAGGCGTCGTCGCGGACGGCCGGATCAACTCCCAGTGGTCGGTGGTCGTACGAGACGACAGCCGTACGACGATAGCGACCATACCAGACGCCGATGCCGGTGGCTGGCCGTACTCCTCGTCGAGGACTACTCCGTCCACGGTGAGCGAGAGATGCATGCCAGCATATAATATGCATGTGAATAGTCATGGTCTAGCTTGGTTGATCAATTCCAGTACTCCCATGCATGCCTACTCACGGCACTTGGTGCGCGGCGGCATGATCGTGGAGTCCGGCCAGTCAGCAATCATGGCGTACGGTGGCCATGGACGAGCAGTCTGTCTCGCCGTGACGACGGCAAGTCGGCAACGAGCGAGTGCACCGGCAAGGCAAGGAGCAGTTCGATACGTCTTGGCGCCTGGCTGCCATCTACGAGCAGTTGGTTGGGCCGTCCGCGACGACATCTTGGCGCCTGGCCGCTATGAACGTCGAGTCCGCTCGGCCGGCAATGAAGCCTGCATCCGCCATGGACGAGCCGTCCGGCGACGACGAGCTCCTTCGGTGAGGCCATGGACGAGCCGTACGTCCGACAGGCCGATGACGACGAGCTCCTTCGGCGAGGCCATGGACGAGCCGTACGTCCGACAGGCCGGCGGCAACGAGCTCCTTCGGCCAGGCCATGGACGAGAGGTCATCGCTGCATCATGTTGTTCGGCCGCGCCGTCAAGGCCCTTCGGTGTGGCCATTGACGCAAGCGAGAATAACGAAATCCTAGTCAGACGGGACAAGGTTTGCTGACTTCAACCTAGCGTGATGAAGACATGAAGTACGCGTTTTGGAATCGGGAATGAGTGATTGGAATTGAGAATTGACGTCAAGTGGGAATGGGATGCTTTGAGATTGTCGCCGCCATGTGTCGCACATCCAAATGGGTCTCACGTCCTCGGTTGTGAGACCTGGTCTCATAGGATTTTTTTTCCTCTGCAGAGCGTCACATCGCACGGCTCGCACCATACTCTCCCACGAAGTCCTCCTCTTCCCCGCGCCTCCGACTCCTCTCCCCCGCACGACCCCACGCGAGATCTCTCTCCCGCTGCGGCGACCGCCATGGCGGGGAGGGGCTACCAGGGGCGCGGCGCGGGCGGCGGCGCCGGCGCCGGCGTGTCCATGGCGGTGGTGAGCACGCCCAGCCAGGATCACCAACTGCGCCTACGTCTCCCCCGCCGACATCCGCCGCTTCCCCAACGCCCTTGCCCTCGTCGGCGACGTCCTCTCTTCGCCCTGCGATATCCTTTTTTTTTTCTTCCTCCCGCGATCTTGCCTGTGTTGCCCATGAGATCTCTCTGAATTTGAGATGGTTCGGCGCGCTGATCTGATCCTCTGGTCTGTTTTGGTCGCTGGAGCGTTTTGGTTTCGTTTTTGTGGTGATCTCGCTGGGACCGGCTGCTGGCGACGCTAGCTAGTATTTTGAAACTTTCGCCGTCGTAGGATTTATGTATGTGGAATGACACGATTGCCCGTTTTACTTGCTCTAGCTGGTAGTTCGTACCAATACCATACGATTATTGTGGGTGCATTGCAAAATTGTGCTTCTCTAATCCACGAGCCATCTGCCTAGACAAATAACTTGGATAAATGATATCCACAGTATCACGTTCTGAGTCCAGCGTGCTCTGTAGATGCCATTTATTTGGGACTGAGCTTTGGGTGCATGAGCTATATGTCACACCCCCAAAGGCAGGTGAAGTTACGACACCGAAGCTGCGTCCATTTATTTGGGATGTGGAAGCCTTGATGAATGATGAATCAGATTGTCAATAGGCATTCGTTTTTTATTACAGGCACGCAATTATATAATTCCACATAGCCTAAACATGCAACATTACTAAACATCATCCCAGTGTAGGGGTTTAATTTTGGTTTTGTCAACTGGAATCACCATGCTGGATGTTATTCTTCTGAAGTGTTTACCTTGGTTAAAATCACATTGTGTTGTCTCAACTTTAAGAGGCTTTCATGTGGAATCTATGGAGCTTTGATGATATTCTATGCCGATTTTATTTTAGAATAATATATTCTTTCTTTCATGTTTGATCCTTAATGAGTATCCACTGCCCATGATGCCGTTGCTACTGGAAGCATCGCCTTGAATGCCATTCAGCGTCGACAGGTGAAGGTTTCGGCTGGGGATTCTATTACCGTTAGCAGGTAGGATGATCAACTGTCGACTGAATCATACTTTTATTTGGATGTGATTCTGTGTTGCCTTACTGTTGTGGTGAATAATATTTCTTCCCAGTTTTGCTCCTCCTGATGATTTCAAGCTGGCATTGCTCACATTGGAGCTAGAGTATACTAAGGCAAGGTCCAACCGAGCTGAGGATGTAAGTTCATTAGTCTGTCTGTGACTACAGTTTTAGTTATGCTTTATTTACTGTGGTTTGACATGCATTAGCCTGGCTCAGCAGCTGGATGCCGTCTTGCTTGCCCAACAACTCCGGAAGAGATCTCTGGATCAGGTATGGGATAATCAGTTAGCATTATGTCTGTGAGTAGAGGTTATCTTTATTTCTTTCATCGGTATAAACATATGTATGTTATGTTGTCCACGAAAAATCTCATATGCATGATTAGATTGAGAATGTCTGCAGTTTGATAAGAATACTGCTTCCACTTGTGTGCACATAACGGTGACATGTGGGGTTGTTTACAGGTCATGACAAGTGGGCAACGAGTGCCATTTGAATTTTATGGAACAAACTACATATTCAGTGTCAATCAAGCTTTGCTAGAGGTCAAGAAAGTTCCACGCTGTTGGACAGAGGATTCCTGTCAAGTGATACATACATCATATTTGAGGCGGCTCCTAATTCAGGAATCAAGGTTCCTTTGAATAACTTCTATGTTGTTATCAGCAGTTCTATTAATAGTTTATGTGACAAGAGCATTTTGTATGGCTTGTGAAAGCAACACAATAAGACCCGTTAATCTGCTGTAGGTTATCAACCAAAAGGAAGCAGTTAGCAGCAAGCTTTTCAAAGATAAAGAGTTTAACTTGGAAAAATTGGGGATAGGTGGGTTAAGTTCTGAATTCACAGACATTTTCCGTAGGGCATTTGCTTCAAGAGTGTTTCCCCCTCATGTTGTCAGCAAGTAAGTATCATTCCTGCTTCTTTATTTTTGTACCATCGGTAACATATGATGTTTTACTCACAACTGAATACTTTAGATTGGGCATTAAACACGTAAAGGGTATGTTGCTATATGGGCCTCCTGGTACTGGCAAGACCCTCATGGCCCGTCAGATTGGAAAACTGTTGAATGGAAAGGACCCGAAGGTATGGATATTCTTATTGGGCATGGAGTATAGCTTTGTTACTTGTCTAAACATTTGTGTAGTGCCTATCATCTAGTTCATTCTTAGATACATTGTTACTTTTTAGGCCCTTTATCCTGTACGAATTTATGAATATTACATTTAAAACGCGGGCTTGACGAAGTTCTGTAATTATCAGCAGTGATAAATAGTATTTTTTGAATTAATTTTTTCAGTTCTCAGTTCTCTTGTTTTAAGTTCAGTTCAATAAAGGAACTGCGTATCATAGTCCATTTTATACTGAGAAACTTTCATGTATCATACTTAATTTATTGTAGCACAGGCACCAGTAGTCAGTGACATGTAGTCTGCTAACACTACAATGCCAGATGCCTGTCCATTATGTTTACTCGAGGTTAAATACCTTTTTCTGACCTCAGATTGTGAATGGACCTGAAGTGTTGAGCAAGTTTGTTGGAGAAACGGAGAAGAATGTGAGAGATTTGTTTCTTGATGCTGAAAATGACCAGAAGGCGCAAGGTATGATATCTCATGAGCTGAATTCTTCTCATATTTCTGTGTTAGGTGAATCCTTATCAACACTTGATTTTTGTACCTCCTTCTCACAGGTGATCATAGTGACCTCCATGTTATCATTTTTGATGAAATTGATGCTATCTGCAAGGTGGGTTCTGTTGACTATAACTCTTACCATAATATATATTTTCTCTTGCTTAGGCTTTGTCAATATGACAGAACAAATAATTAGCTTGTGATTATCACTAGTTACTAGATAGTACTCCCTCCGTTCCAAAATCTAATGCGCATAGTTTTTAGCGCACATACCAACGAGTGTGCTGGCATTAAATTTTGGACAAGAAAACCCCCGCTCCATCTCTCTCAGGCCCGGTCCAAGTAGTACTACTACTGATTAGTACTCCAGCCATCAGCTTTGCCGACGCTAGTCTCCGGTGCCGCCGTCGTCAGCCGCCAAGAAGCTGTACACGGACGCGTTGCCTGGTGGCGGACTCGCTGATGCCCGCTGCAGTGGACGCAAAGAAGCCCGCCATGGAGAGAGAAGCTGGGCAGTGACTCCAGGCATGGTCATGCCGACGTAGAAGCAGACGCACGGGCCAGGGTCTCCTTCCACCCGCGCACGCTTGCCAGGCGGAGACACCCCACCTCCTCCGCAAGCACCAAGGCGCCAGGAAGTTCCACTTGATGACCATGCCAGCAGCCAGATCCCGCTACCGGCGTCCACCGCCACCGACCCCTCTGTCGTCTTCTTGACCGAGTCGTCCAGCTTGATTCTCGCCGCCGCCGATCGGTTCACGCTGCCGCCAGCCACGGCGCGCAACTGCACGTTTTGAACAGGTTGGTGGCCGCGACCCGCGCCCGGCTGTTGGTGAATATGCTCTGCGCCGCCGACGCTCGCGTGTGCGTGCTCACGCTGGAGCCCCCGCGGCTAGTGAATCTGCTCTGCGCCAGCGACCTTCACGTGCGTGCACACGCTGGAGCTCCCCCTCCGTGTTGCGAGGTCATGGACACGGCGGCGCGGAGGCGATGCGTACGGGAGCAGGAGATATGCGAGGAAGAAGACAAGGGACATTTTCGTCAAGAGCAGGGCAAAGTAGCAAACACGCACTACAATTCGGAATTTCCCCCAAAAAACTATGCGCATTATATTTCGGAACGGAGGGAGTACAGGTTTATTCTTATCAACTTGGGTTTGAATGGAGTTTAAGAGCGTGCTGTCAACATGAATAGTTCTATAGTGTGCTGTGACAGTGGGTAATTGTGTATTAGCCCCTGCCAAAGGAGTATCTTATAACCTCTGTGTCACAGAGATTTACATGAATGAAACCTATCATATATTCTCATATCCTCTTTATTTTTCTTCAGTTATTCCTAAGATTCCACATTAAACATCTATTCTAGAACTTTTTAACTTGCAACTTTATTTTGTGCATGTGACATCATACTGTATAATACATCATGTACAATGTTGGTTTAGTTTTATTCAAAATTGCCAACCTGCCTGTATTGATGAAACTCTGGTTGTGCAGTCTAGAGGATCTAGCAGAGATGGTACAGGCCTACATGATAGCATTGTAAACCAGCTGCTTACAAAGGTATGTTTTCCTAGAATTTGAAGTTTAGACTTATGTTCTTTGCTTATATCTATTACTGAGTTATGTCCGAACTCTCAACTTTACAGATAGATGGTGTTGAGGCGTTGAATAACGTGTTGCTTATTAGAATGACCAACCGTAAGGATTTACTTGACGAAGCTTTATTGAGGTATGCTCTGACCCATGTTGCCTGATGACAAACTGATCTAGCAAACATGTCATTGGTAGCTCCAACTCTGTGGTACTGAAACAAATAAGTTTCCTGACGAGACAAACTAATGTAGCAAGTCTTTCATCATAAATGCATTCATGCTGAATTCTCAATAATATATGAAGGCCTTTGATTATTGGAATTATATTGGTTGCCATGCATCTAGTACCCTTCATCACTCCTAGTGATGCATGTTACTGGGCGATTCACAAAGAGAAGGTTGCTAGTCACTCTAGAGGCTGTGCAGATGGATGGCTACACCATATTCTCTTTTGTTAGTTCATTTCTGTTCTACTATTCACATATATTCATTGCCCTTTGATACATCTGTTGCAGACCAGGACGACTGGAAGTTCATATCGAGATAAACTTGCCTGACGAGAATGGTCGTTTGCAAATTCTTCAAATTCATACAAGCAAGATGAGGGAGAGCTCTTTCCTTTCTCCAGATGTTAATCTTCAAGAGCTAGGTATGTTCTTTGCAAAGTAATATTGTCTGTGGCATTTGTGTTATTATAGCAAATATTTTTTATTTGTGTTATTAGTTGGCCATTTCATGCTAGTGCTGTTATCCGTACTTCAAAGATTTTGATTTTTTTTCTTCTTAAAAAAGTGAGTGCTGTTAGCAAATAGCGATGCTTCCTTCAATGTTTACTGCCATTTTTTTGCAGTCGACATTTTAGTATGACTAAGTAGGGGTTTGTGGGATGTGGGAAATTTGTCAGTATATATATTTTTTACTATATATGATTGGTAATTGTGAAAATCACATCCAAATGACACATGGTCTTCTCAATGAAGCTGCACGGACAAAGAACTACAGTGGAGCAGAGTTGGAAGATGTTGTTAAAAGTGCAGTTTCATTTGCTTTGAACCGGCAGATAAGCATGGATGATCTCACTAAACCTTTGGACGAGGAAAGCATTAAGGTTACTATGGATGATTTTGTGAATGGACTTCATGAAATTACTCCCGCATTTGGTGCTTCAACTGATGACCTTGAAAGATGCAGGTGCGTGTTCTGATATCTTAAACAATTTTGTAACAAAATGATTTCCATCAGCACAAATTTCAAAGGGCGATCATTAGTTTCTTCTTGGGGTATTCCTGAAGTACATCTTATTATTTGTGCTTTGGAATTTTTCCTTGTAATATGCTCAACATTGGCTATGGCCTGTGGGCGCTGTCACTCTTCTCCCTTAATGCAGCAATTCAGGGGGTGGGCTTTATAATACATTCATTAGCGAGTTTAGAAGGAAAAATAATATTTCCTTCAGGCAATATAAGACTTGATATTTGATGGTAACAAACCACATGCTTATAGCTTGTCAGCCATATAAGAATATCTTTTAATGATGAGCTTAACACGTATTTGATTTTAAAATTCCTGACCCTCATGTATCTCTTATTTTATCTTCAGTTGTCTCAGTTACTACAATTTTAATGTTACCTTTATGTGATTTTTTGTACAGGTTACATGGTATTGTTGACTGTGGCAAGACACACCAGCACATTTTTCAGAGAGCTATGCTTCTGGTGGAACAAGTTAAAGTTAGCAGAGGTAGCCCACTTGTGACCTGTCTATTGCAAGGTTCTGCTGGAAGGTAGTCTCTAAAACACATCATCGTTGTCTGAATATATTGCTGGAAGCTTATTTCACATTAATTGCTTTTCAGTGGTAAATCAGCTTTGGCCGCTACTGTTGGTATTGACAGTGATTTTGCTTATGTCAAAATTGTAAGTTCCTTTACTTCTGGTTCGCTCCATCGTCAGTTGCAAACTATAGGGCCGCATATCTCTAACTGTGGTTTTCACCATAGATATCTGCAGAGACAATGATTGGTTTCAGTGAAAGCAGCAAGTGTGCACAGATTTGCAAGGTCAGGGATGTTCTTAAAATAGTGAATTTGGTAGTTAGTTGATACACGGAAGAATCTATTTGAATCGTGTATCCTGTTTATTGCTCCTGTGTACGCCTTTTCTAGTTATGCCGTTTGCTTCCTGTATGCTTTCACATAAGGTGTCCTTTGTTGTGATGGTTACAGGTTTTTGAGGATGCTTACAAATCTCAGTTCAGCATCATAATTCTTGACGACATTGAAAGGTATTAGAACCTCAACGCCACAAAAGTCTGCTGTCATTTGTCCTTTCATTTTGATTGAAGTATTCTTTGGTGCTCCTTTATGACCATTTAGGTTACTGGAGTTTGTTGCCATCGGACCACGTTTTTCAAATCTGATATCGCACTCTTATGGTCCTCCTCAAGAGGGTTCCTCCTAAGGTTTGCACAATCACACTTTTTTCTTCAGTAGTATCCTGGAGCCCCAATCTTTTCTTGGCTGCAAAAACAGCTTTGACTTGACTTTGTCTTTGACTCGCATATCTTGCCTATCTTTTGCAGGGCAAGAACTTGCTTGTTATTGGAACAACAAGTGAGACAACATTTCTAGACTCCATTGGTATGTCTGGTGTGTTCTCAGTGACCTACGAGGTTCCCAAACTGACAAAGGAGGATGCTGCAAAGGTAAGATAATTACTAAAGACATACGTTGAGGTCTATGGTTAAAATGCAAGATACTGTAACCGTTTCACATTGCATATTCTTGAACAGTAGATGATTGCTGTCCTGTCCTCTGTAATACATATTCTATGGCCTTAGCAATTTGGAATTTTACTCTGTATCAACCTTATATGATTGTAATACATATTCTATGGCCGCAAGGGGGAAGCGCGGAAGCCATTTATGCCGGAGAGGAAAAGATAGACCTCAGCCATTTCTTTAGCATCTTGAGCGACATCATCCGCTACTGATCACACATACATCTGAGGACCCTAGGCTCCACTATAGGAATTTGTTTACACCAGTTTCCCCAGCTTGCTATCTTCACATGGTAGAGTGGTTTGATCCCGAGTGGCCTTTCATTGTCACGGTTCGGCGAGAGTTGTCTCTTTGCTATGCTTCTGTCTATATAAATATTCTGTTATCTGAAGCCTGAGGGCTTGTTTTGTTTGAGACCTTGGCGCCGTGCCTGAGAAATATTTACTTGGTCATGCTATTTGGAGAATAGTGTTGTTGATGACCAGGGACACCAATCCATAGCTCCAGGATGTGCTTTTAGAGTTTGGTTGATGTAGATAACTTGGCAGTTTCATCTATATCGACACTTTAGAATCGGACAGTTAATTTCTTGCCATACTAATTTTGAAGTTGTTAAGGGTTGCCTGCTTGTTTATTTTGAAAAGATCCATTGTATGTTTGTTGATACCACAAACAAACAAAAGTGCATTGTTCAGGACTCATACCACATCTGTAAGAGCAAAACTAAACCAAACATTCGTGAGGATTTGAGCCACAAAACAACATCTGTAATAGCAAAAATAAAACTAAACCAAGCATTCGTATGCGTGGGCTCTCCTAGGTTACGTGTCACCACCGCTGTGCTGTTGATTGGGAAGGAGAAAATCATTGTTGTGGGAGGTGTGTGGTCTCTATGACAGTACTGCCAAAGGGGACGTTTTTCCTCAGCCGTTGGGTTCGTGCTGCTCCGTTCTCGTCTCCCTTCTTTCGATTCCACGGTTTGTTGTTCTTCTCTCCCCTTTATTTCCTCGCGTTACAATTGGTGTCTTTGCTGCAGATTGGGGCCGTATGGCAATGTGGCTGATGGATTGGGAGGGGATTTTGGGGCTTTGATGTTCTGGGGTTGCTTGGGTAATGTAAGAAACAAGCCCACATAACCCCCTTGAATTTCATGAATCGGCCACTTTTTTTTTCTTTGACGGGAAGGCCTTCATGGGCTCATGGCTAGCTTTACTACTTCAAATAACACTTATATCGTCCGCTGGTAAACTAGAAATAAAGCTAGGGGGTGTGTCCAACTACAGAGTCAGAGGATCAACACGTCCCTGATGAGCTAGCACATGCGCTACCATATTAGATTCTCTATTACAATGCTCAAATAAAACCTTCCGGAAATTTTCCTTAAGACTACGACATTCATCGAGTATAGGGGCAGCCACCATGGAATGACCAGAATTCGTATTGAGAGATTCCACCACAATCAAGTTGTCCATTTGCACCAGGAGCGAAATAATGCCAAGACTCGCCGCCAGCTCAAGTCCTGCTAGAGCAGCTGCTTCCGCTGATTCTATGTCTGCTCCAGCTTTGCAATAGATGCAGCGACGAACGCCCCAAGATGATCCCTGATAACGGCACCACATGAACCCGAATGGTCCTCTTCAGAAAAGGAAGCATCGACATTCAAGATCAGTTGGCCCAGTAGTGGTTTTCTCCATTTGTTCACGCGTGCTACAGGGTTAGACTTTCCATTTGCCCGAACATAGTTCAGTGTTAGAGCTTGAATTACCGGGCCTGTACGCTCAGGTGTTTGGACCTCTTCGTTCTTCGTTATTTGGCGCCGCTGCCACCATAAATACCAACTGGCGGCTGCAATTATCTCAGGTAATTGGATCACAACCATGTATTGCACCTGGTTAGTCATTTCGCAGAGCAAGCTCTCGAGGATCTCCGCCCCCGATCGACGAGGGATGCAAGCGCGGGCTATGATTTCATGTAAACCTAGTGATCTCCAAACCTCCTGTGCTCTGTTGCATGAGAAAAGTGCATGCGCCACATCCTCCACATGGGTTTGTCACAATGGACATTGACCTGAGGGTCTTTTACATCTGTGCCCCTAACTCGAACCCACTACTCATATTTGCCCCTAATTTCGAAGCCTGCTCAAATTTGCCCCTCTGCCGTCAAGTCACCTTATAGAAATGCCCTTCCGTCTAGTTTCCGTCCAGTCAAAGGCCTTTGACCGTTTGGTGGACAGTAACTCGGTGAACAGTAAATTTAAAAAAAAATTCAAAAAAACTGAAATTTTGTGGGACCGAAGATACTTAGGTGCGCAAGGTGCGTGCAATTTTTTGTGCTGTTTGGACATTCCAGGAGCTCGTGAGGAAGAAAAAATTAAATCTGTATACCCGTGAACAGTAAATTCAAAAAAATATGATTTTTTTTGGCATCCAAGATGCTCGGGTGTGCAAGGTGCGTGCAAATTTTTGTGATGTTTGGACATTGTAGGAGCTCGTGGAAAAAAACAAAATTTGGCTCAGAAAAAACTTTAAAAAAATGCACTATTTTGTTTTTTTTCTAGAGCTCCTCGCATGTCATTTGGTCACAAAATTTTGCACACACCTTGCGCACCTGAGCATCTTGGATGCCAAAAAAATCATATTTTTTTAAATGTTCTTGCTATTTTTTTTTCAAATTTACTGTTCACAGGCATACAAATTTAATTTTTTCCTTCCTCACGAGCTCCTGGAATGTCCAAACAGCACAAAAATTTGCATGCACCTTGCGCACCCGAGTATCTTCGATCCCATAAAATTTCAGATTTTTTTGATTTTTTTTCGAATTTACTGTTCACCAAGTTACTGTTCACCAGACGGTCAAAGGCCTTTGACTGGACGGAAACTAGACGGAAGGGCATTTCTAAAAGGTGACTTGACGGCAGAGGGGCAAATTTGAGCATGCTTCGAAATTAGGGGCAAATCTGAGTAGGTGGTTCGAGTTAGGGACAGAAATGCAAATGCCTGGGAAAGTTAAAAAAATTATATGGAGGTGCTTGCACAATGCGATACCTTGCATGGAAGTTCTAGCAAACCGCATATCGCAAAAATCCATATTTTCTTCCAGATTGGATGTGATGAAGAACCGCTCAGACCATCCGAAGGAGGCTGACTCAGGTAGCTGTCCTCCCACTGCCTATAATAGGCCGATCTCACACTAAATATCCCCGATTTAGTAAGGTGCCAGGCAATGTAATCTTCTGTCTGCTGGTGGTGTATCGGAATTTGTAATATTCTTTCCACATCAATATGCCAGAAGTTGTCCCTAATCAGCTCCTCATCCCAACAACCAGTGACCGGATCAATCAATTCTTCCACTCTCGTAAGCACTCTATTACCCCGAACTGTAATGATCTTCCTGGAAGGTATCCAATAATCCTCCCAAATGTTTATTTTCATTCCATTACCAACTCTTCATATGCAGCCCTTCTTAAAAGTTTGAACACCTGCCCATATGCTCTGCCACACATAAGATGATCCTTTCTTTAACTGGCAATTTAGAATGTCCCCCGTGGGGTAATATTTAGACGTCAAAACCTTGGCACAAAGGGAATCATAATTCTTAATTAGCCGCCAACACTGCTTTGCAAGCATCGCCAGGTTGAAGCTACTGATGTCACGAAAGCCTAGACCCCCTCTATCCTTTGGCACACACATCTTCCACTAGGCGAACCAATGCATTGTGCGCTGGTTTTCTCCATCACCCCACCAATAATGCGATATGGCATCAGTGATTCCCTTGCAAATTTTCTTCGGAAATTTGAATACACTCATCGCATAAGTCGGTATGGCTTGGGCCACCACTTTTATCAACGCCTCTTTTCCACCATATGAAAGGGTTCTCTCCTTCCATCCATTAACGAGCTTCTGAATTCTTTCAATCAAGTGTTTAAAGCAATCAACTCGATCAACACCAATCATCGAAGGCAGGCCCAAATATTTGTCAGAGAGAGATTCCGTCATAATATCAAGTATTTGACATACCTCAACTTTGTCATCCACGTGTGTATTCGGGCTGAAAAAGATTGATGACTTTGCTGCACTCACCATTTGGCCTGAAGCCGCACAGTAGTCATCTAGGATTCCCTTTAGCGAGCCAGCATTAGTACTATCTGCCTTCATGAGAATTAATGAATCATCAGCAAATAAAAGGTGAGATATAAAAGGGGAGTCACGGCAGACCTGCACCCCCTTCAAATTCCCTTGTTCCTCTTCATGGGCAATCAAAGCAGAGAGGCCTTCTGCACATAATAGAAAGAGGTAGGGAGACAGGGGGTCTCCCTGTCTTAAGCCCCTTGTAGGGGTAAAGGGTGCTGTCTCATTTGAGTTGAATCTCACTTTGTACTCAACTGATGTTACACAAGCCATTATGAGCTCAATCCATCAACTATCGAAGCCCATTCTTCCCAGGATAGCCTCCAGAAAGACCCACTCCACATGATCATACGCTTTATGCATGTCCAACTTCACGACACATGTTCCCGCCTTGCCTCTTTTCTTCTTCTTCTTCATCGTGTGGAGGCAATCATATGCTACTATGACATTATCCGTAATAATCTGGCCGAGAACAAAAACGCTTTGGGTCTCACTAATAATGTCTGGTAGAAATACCTTCAAGCGAGCCGCCAACATCTTTGAAATGAATTTGTAGACCACGTTACAAAGGCTTATAGGACGAAATTGGGACACCTTCTCCGGTGTGTCCACTTTGGGAATGAGCACAATGGTTGTCGTATTCCATCCCTCAGGGATAACCCTACTGTTCACGGCTTCGAGTACCTCCTTCACCAGATCCTGGCCAACCAGGTGCCAATTTTTTTTATAGAAAATCATGCGCAACCCATCCGGCCCGGGGGCTTTCAGGTCACCTATGCTGAAAAGCACTCTTTTAACTTCTTCTTCGGTATAAGGAGCAAGTAAAGCTTCATTCATATAAGAGGAAACACGTGGTTTAACTTTGTTTAGTACTTCCCAATTGGGTTCAGCAACTTCCGATGTAAACAAGCCCTGAAAGTATTCATCTATCAAGCTTCTCATGGCCTCGTTGTCCTCTCTCCAGGCACCGTTTTCATCCATAAGACGATGGATGAAGTTCCTCTTCTTCCTTGCAGTAGCAAAGTTGTTAAAAAAGTTTGTATTCCGGTCGCCGAATTTGAGCCAGTTCGCCCTACTGCGTTGTACCCAGTATATCTCCTCTTTCTCCATAGTTTCTTCAATTTCAATCAAAAGAGAACGTTGCCGATCTGCCGACTCGTCAGTGAGTGGCCCCACTCGCAACAAATCCAGCTCTGCCTTCAAATCCTTCAGTCGATGCCGCGGAGCCCTAAGAACTTCGCGATCCCATCGATGAAGGTGGTCATGCACTAAAGCAGTGCGTTCAGCAAAGGATGCCGACACGCACGTCCGTTCCCATGCATTCGTGACCTGCTGTAGCATCTCCTCCTTCATGAATCGGCCACTTAGAGCATCTACAGCCAGACTTGGTGTCGGGGCTATAAATATGGGGTAGGCCTAAGTATACGGATGGCCCATCAGAACGCCATAGCCCATCGAAGATACGACCCAGAAGATTATGGGTCAGGAGGCAACATCGCCAGCCCATCAAGGGAACAAGGGGGTGGTTCGGAGAGGACTAAGTTCCTACAGTCGGATCCCGAGCCGCCTGACAAGCAAGACCTAGCAGTCGGCCAAGAAGATGACGGGAGCAGTCGACTAGGCCAGCAGTCGGCAGCTACCTAGGATACCCCTCAACCACGATGTCTTAAAGGCAGCAGTTACCCAACGATGGAGTAATCTAGTTAAATACGGTAGTTACTAGCAGTAAATACCAGGAAACAGTCGGCCACACCTGAGGCCATGAACAACATTAACACCAGCCCATTATGTACCCCCCTCCTAGCGCACTCTATATAAGCTGGGAGGGGAGCACCAGGCTGAGGGTTGAACATCCACATCTTGTACCTTACGCCAAGAGCTAAGAGCACCACATGAGTAGGGTATTACCTCCACCGAAGAGGGCCCGAACCTGTATAATTCCTTGCGCGTACTCCCACCTGCACCGTTCGGTAGATACGATTGCCTCTACATTCCTACCCCCGTAGTATTGTCAGGATTATATCCACGACAGTTGGCGCCCACCTTGGGGTAAGCATCTATCGACGACATGGTGCAGTTGGTTTCGTCTTCGGTTTCGGCTGGCAGCATTCGCTTTGGAGAGCTTGATGGATCAGCATGGCATCCCGATGCCCCGTTGAACAACGCTGACTTGCCAGTGCGTGGGAGCATCCACTATCGAGCCAATGGCTCGGGAGTTCTAAGCCTGCAGATCCCGTCATCGCACCAGTCGGCGCAGCTTGCACCGCGTCATTGCCGGAAGCATTACGGCAAACCTTGCCCTCAGTTCCGTCGTTCCCAGAGTCAGCTTGTGGGAATGATGGACTCTGAGTCAATTTTCCCTCTCTTGGAGTCTGCCTCCGAGGGAGAAGAGAGCTGCGGATCGCAGCCGTCCGTAGTGGAAGTCTTCATGGCCGGCACGCCGCCTTCGGAGTCGAGTCACAAGCGGGCGGCCGCAGTCGATCCATCCGCTGCAGCCGGCGATACTGCGGCAGGTGATGAACAGCTCACTCGAGAGCAATGTGAGGCGGCTGAGCAGCTTCTCAACACCCCGATCCCTGGCGATTCACCAGCCGACAAGGCCTTTGAGGCGGCACGCCAATGGACTCTGGCTGAGCGTGCCCGACTGGCTGAAGTGGAGCATAATTTGATCATCTGCGAGCAGCACTGGCTGACAGTAGTCGGCCACGTCGCCCAGACCCTTCAGTCGTCAGGCATGGACGAGATATGAACATCAACTTTGCAGTCGGAGGCCCAGATGATCTCCGAATCCTTCGCACCCCGATTGACAATGTTCGAGCAGCAACCAGGCTGGCGTAGGCAATCCAACAACCTGGGGACAGAGTCGTGGCGGACGGTATCCGACAGCTTTTGACCTTCCTCAAGGCAACAGTCGCGCATAACGAACTCATCTCCCAGTCTCATGACCGACTAGCATCTCGTAGTCGGATCCCTGGGGGAACTGTAAGCCATGTGCCGACTGTGGCTTCCTCGCACCCTCGTCAGTCGGCTGGCCGAAGGGCCGGCGGTCGGATGGAGGACCGACAGGATGATAATCCCCAAATGCAAGGAATTGTCGTAACACTTTCCAATGATGGAAGTGGTAATTATGGAGTGTCGAACCCACAAGAAGCTAAAGGTAAGATCAATATTCTCTCAGGTCCTATCTTCCACTGATACAACCCTACGTACACCGAGCGTTTGCTTTATCTAGAAACAAGAAATAAAACTACGCAGTGGGTATAAAAGGATAGGTTTTGCAAGATCCTAAAGAACTCATAAATAAAAGTTAGGTGCTGCCTAATATAATACAATATAGTACAAATAGCGAGTGTGGAATAATGGTGGTATGATGCGCAGAATTGTCCCTAGGCAATTAGCTAAGTTACTAAACCGATCATCGTCATTGCAGTTTATATGTGGGAGAGGCCTCTGCTAACATACTATCCCTTACTTGGAATTTTATGCACTTATGATTGGAACTATTAGCAAGCATCCGCAACTACTAACAAGTTCATTAAGGTAAACCCAACCATAGCATTAAGATATATTGGTCCCCCTTCAATCTCATATGCATCAATTTCTACACTCAGCCTCGGTAATATTTGTCACTTCGGCCGGCCTATGTATAGTCCTATCAACATACTACTAGCCCTAAGATGTGATCCACGTGCGCGCTCATATGATGGGAACCAAAGGACAACAACATAATCATCATGCGACTCAAACCAATCATAGCAATTCACCAATTAACCCATAGGACAACAATAATCTACTCAGACATAATAGCGATGACACAAATCATTGGATAATAATTCATAGCATCAAACACCATGTTCAAGTAGGGGATTACAGCGGGTTGCGGGAGAGTGGACCGTTGAAAAGAGGTGAGGAAGGTGATGGAGATGTCGGTGAAGACGACGACGTTGATGAAGACGATCGCCGCGATGATAGTTCCCCCGGCGGCACTCCGGCACCACCGAGAGAGAGAGGGAGAGAGGCACCCCCTCCAGCTTCTTCCTCCATGGCCTCCCCCCTAGATGGGGAGAGGTTCTCTCCTCTGGTCCTTGGCCACCATGGCTCCCGGAGGGGCGAGAGCCCCTCCGAGATTGGATCTCTCCTCTCTCCGTTTCTCTATTTTTAGTACTATTTTCTGGCCGAGCACCGTTTCTTAAATATTTGGAGATCCGTAACTCCGATCAGGCTGAAATTTTAAGGGGATTTTTTCCATAAAATTCGCTTTCTTGCGGCGAAAGAAGAACTCCAACCGACTTAAGGAGCATCCACACGAGCCCATGGCGCGCCCTGGGGGGTGGGCGCGCCACTTGGCCGTGTGGGGCCCTTGGGCACCGCTTTGCATTGATTTTCATATTAAATCACCGGGGTATTTTGACCTTCCTAGATATTGATTTTATGTAAAACCAAAAACATGCAGAAAACTGCAACTGGCACTGGGCACTAGATTAATAGGTTAGTCCAAAAAATATATATAAAAGTGCACCAAAACCATATATAATTGATGTTAATATAGCATGAATACTTCAAAAATTATAGATACGTTGGAGATGTATCAGCATCCCCAAGCTTAATCCCTGCTCGTCCTCGAGTAGGTAGATGATAAAAAGAATAATTTTTGAAGTGTGAATGCTAGAATAGAACAAACCTTTTATCACATAGGCAATGATAATTCTAATAACAAGTAGCATCATTCCATTAAGTTTAACAAATCATAAAGTGATAATGAAGTATCTCGCGAATCTTTCAAGATTATATTGCAAACATAAAGCAACCAATGAAGTAGAGATGATGACTAGGTACCCCAATTTGAAGATAACCATCATACTTATACAATGCTTAACAAATTACTATTAGAAGAATGCATACAAAGCTAAGAGTGATCCCCATGCTCAATGCGTGGTTCCGCAAGAAAGAAAGATGAAATTGACTCAATAATAAAAGTAAATAGATAGGCCCTTCGCAGAGGGAAGCAAAGATTAACATGTGCCAGAGCTCAATTGGTTAAAACAGAGATAAATTTATTTTGAGAGGTGTACTTTTTTCTGTCAATGGTTTAATGACAAAGGATATGATATCTTCTATGCTAAACACATGTGAGAGCGATTCCCATGCTTAACACTCTTCCTCCACCTTTTCTTACAAAAAAAAACCATGGCTAGCTGAATTCACGGATGCCTACCAACATACCGCCCGGAGGAGTGCCTCTTATTTGTTTAATTAATTTGGGGCTGAGCACCCCTTTTACCAGCTCTCTTGCAATTTTAAATGAGTAGATTTCATACTCATTGAGAGGGTCACACATTTAGCATAGAAGATAACGCTCTCTCCTACCGCTCCATGAGCTGTACGAGCACACAAAACAAATGTTTATTTGAAGGTTTAGAGATGGCACATGCAAATTTACTTGGAATGGCAGTGAAGTACCATGTATAGGTAGGTATGGTGGACACTTTATGGCATAAACTTGTTCAAGGATTTTGGATGCACAAGTAGTATTTCCACTTAGTACAAGAAAAGGCTAGCAAAAAGATTGGGGGCAACCACCTTACCAATCACAAAAACCACAATCATGCATTCTCCAATAGTAACATTATTGAGAAAATATAATCATGATGATAACCTTCAAACCTGAATACCACCAAGGCTGAACTGGAATTTATCAAACATGTGTAAACATGTGCCAAACCAATCATCAGTCCTTCACTGGGAGATACTTACCACCACAACATGATAGATTCAACTTAATAAAACTAATGCTCATTGTCATTATAACAAAACTCCCTTACTTGATTAAAGATATGTACTATCATAGTCTCACTTCTATTTTACCGGATTAAGCAGAGGATGCATGTTTACTTCTTAATGTACATATAGTAAATGAAGCACATGACATTCAATTCATTTATAAATTTTACTCTAAAGATATAAGTGAAGCACAAGAGTAAATGACCATACTTATTCAATGAGGGATTCTCCAAGATAGTGGGATCAATATTAATGACTAAAGTTTGACATCTTCCAACCCACTTTTAAGAATAATGTAATCCACATGAATCGTGTCACCCTCCAAAATAGTGGGATCAATAATATCTAAAGTTGACCTCTTCAAACCCACTTTCAATGATAATTTCATCCAAACTCTAAAAGATATAAGTGAAGTTCATAGAGCATTCTACAAATAACATAAATATAGAGAAACTGATATCCAAACTCAAAAGATATAAGTGAAGCAAACGAAGCCTTCTCTAAATAGCCAAACTCAAAAGATTTAAGTGAAGCGCAAAGAGCATTCTATAAATAGCGATGAGAATGTTGCCATGCGTAGCCTTTCCCTCGACCTAGAAGGATCGGCTCGAGCCTGGTTAAACAATCTGCCGGAGAACATTATTTACAGCTGGAGAGAACTCGAGGAGGTTTTCTTCAAAAACTTCAAGGGCACATACAAGCGTCCTGGAGGATACCAGGAACTGATGCTCTATGTTCAGCAGCCCAAGGAGTCCACTCGAGAATACATTCAAAGATGGACTCAGCTCCGTAATTCCATGGAGGGGTGACTGAGGACTGAATGATCCTTGCCTTCCAACATGGTGTACGGTATGAGCATCTCTGACTGAAGCTCGGCCAAACAGAACTTACCTCCATGCGCCAGTTGATGGACATAGCCAACCGGTATGCCAATGAAGAAGAGGATGACAAAATCCGACGAGGAGAACCGTGTGGACAACCGACTGCTCAGAGGGGGCAGAATAACCAGAATAGACGGAACGGCAGGAGCAAGCACCGACTGTTGAAAACTGGTGATGGCGTCAGCGGAGCAGATCTAGTCGCAGCAGTCGACTGAGGGGAAAAGGGCACTGGGCAGAACAAGGAATGGGTCATGTGAAAGAAAGCTTTCAGCGATGACATTCTGGACAAGCCCTGCTGCCTTCACAGTAACGATGAATACGACCCAACCAAGCATACACTCAGGTAGTGCAGGGCCCTCAAGAGGATGAAGTCGGAAAAGGACAAGGATGCACCTGATGATGACGGCGGCAAATAAGGAGATGACCTGCACATGGATATCCTGGAGAAAAGGTTGTCCTATTGATTTTTGCTGTATTGGAAGTGAACCGAGTGCGCAAGGTGCGTAGTTGGGAAGTTAACATGGCAGCCCCGGCTGTCCCAAACTATCTGAAGTGGTCAAAGGTGCCCATAACCTTTGACCGGTCTGATCAACCGGCACACGTGCCTTTTCTCGGATGACAAGCTCTCGTGGTCGACCCACTGGTCAATGGGTTCCGACTGCGGAATGTGCTGATGGATGGAGGAGCCAGGCTGAATATCTTATACGCAAGTATGATAACCCACAAGTGTAGGGGATCAGTTGTAGCCTTTTCGATAAGTAAGAGTGTTGAACCCAATGAGGAGCTAAAGGTAGAATTAATATTCTCTCAAGTTCTATCAACCACTGATACAACTCTACGCACACTTACGTTTGCTTTAACTAGAAACAAGAAATAAAACTACTTCGCAAGTGTAATGGGATAGGTTTGCAAGATAATAAAGAACGTGGAAATAAAAGTTAGGTGTTGTTTTAATAAAAGAACAATAAAGTAAAGGGTTTTGAAAGAACAATAAAGAAAAAAGATTGTCCCTAGGCAATTGGATATGAAACGATAGTGATAATCATCATACTTATGTGGGAGAAGCCTAAGCTAACATATTTTCTGTACTTGGATCATACATTCTTATGATTGGAACTCTAGCAAGCATCCGCAACCACCAAAGATTCATTAAGGTAAAACCCAACCATAGCATTAAGTTCTAAGGTCCCCTTTAATCCCATATGCAACAACTCACGAACTGGGGTTTAGGTTTCTATCACTCCCGCAACCCACCATAAGTAAATCAATCACATATTGCAACACCCTACAACGTGAATCCCACACGTGTGCACGAAACGACGGGCACCATAGGACAGCACCATAATAACTTACAACTCATATCAACCATAGCATATCACAAATAACCCATAGGACAAAAAGAAACTACTCAGACATAATGGAGATGCAACACATCATTGGATAATAATATATAGCATCAAACACCATGTTTAAGTAGAGATTATAGTAGGGTGAGTGATGGTGTCCTGGGTACGGGGGTGCTAACCACGTCGGCTCCCCAAGATGGGCTGGACCAAGGACCCCCAGACAACCAGTCAGTGGGCCACGTTCGTCAGGCCCCATGATATGTTCAAGATGGAATCCTCCCAAGACTTGGCGCATACTCCAAGACATGAATGCAGTCTTCAGCATGTTTATCTCTAGAAGTAACCGACCTACGTGTAACCCTAGGTACCCTAAGCCGAGGGGTTTAGCCCGTAGAGGTAGATTTATTCACACATAGGATCTCGAGGTAGATCAACCTGTACTTTGTACCCCATCCACAATCAATACAACACAAGCAAGACGTAGGGTTTTACCTCTTTGAGAGGGCCCGAACCTGGGTAAACACCGTGTCCCCTCTTAGTCCTGTTACCATCATGCCAAGATCACCAGCTCGGGACCCCCTACCCGAGATCTGCCGGATTCGACTTTATCATTGGATGCCCATGCAGGTCCCTCTGTGTGGTCGAAGCGGCTCGATGGTGTCACCGTCCGACGATTAGATCTGCACCGATGCAGTTTCTGCGCCGGAACACCTTCACTTCGGCTCGGCCAAAACTTCGGATAAGATTGAGGCTCCAATTAATCCCTTGCCGAGACATCGATCTCAACGACTCCAATCCCGTGAACACATCCTCTCCCATGACACTAGATCTGGCCGAGGATCCGTAGGCGATCTTTGCCCGAGCACCGGTTTTGAACTGACCATGGGGAGATAACCGCACTTCTTCGGACCAGGCCTGGAGCTCGGATCCGATGAACTACAATGGCTAGGTTAGCCAGGCTCCACAAGCAGTACCGAGGCCGACGTTAGATCGATCTCGGGAAAATCTGCCCGGGAGACCGATGTCAGATCGGATCGGAATCAAAATTTCTCTCCCACCCACCCCCATGTCGAGTACCGTCCTGATCACTCAGGGTCGACCGACATCTGGGATCTAGCATTTGTCGTACAAAAGACAAAAGAAATAGTTCGGCAATTCTGGACACGGTTCTTGTTTATAAAAAACAAAATCCCAGATTGCATGGATCTGGAGGCCCTAGCGGCATTTCATCATAACTGCTATGATGAAGGAATCAGAAGGGCTATTGCACGGGAACGCCCTAGAATGCTCTCCGAGCTATCCAACATAGTAACAAAATATTGCGCTATGGAGGATGCCTGGGCAGCCAATCAAGGGCACCATGACCCCAGTTCGGATCAACCTGAACTAGGGGAAGATAGCAGGCGCCCCCGCCGTAATCGGCATTCCAAGCGCACCAGCACCGATAGGCCCGATGATCAGCCTTCTCGAAATAAGAAGCGATTGATCAAGGGGATCAATTCGATGCTAGATGCGCTATTGGATGAACCATGCGCAATTCACTCAGCTTACTTGGATAAACCTCCCACACATAGGCTGAGGAGCTATTGGATTGTAAGGCAGGTGGCAAAAGTAGGAGTGGAACTCCTAGACAACCCTGGTGTTGGGGATGTGTACCAGCATATAGACCCGGCAGGGTGTTAACCCGGCCATAACGCAAGCTCAGCGGCTCAACTCACCGCGGGGCTGAAGGACTCTATGTGGGCCGGCTTAACGAGGCCTGGCAAGGATAGGCCGGCTTAAGCAGTGGGCCGGCTTAAGCAGTGGGCCGGCTCACGAGAAGATGAGTGGCGTGAAGACCGTCTTGGAGGACAAGTAGGAAAGAGTAGGAGGCGGGTCAAAGGACGATCCAGACTCTCATGTAATCTAGGGTTCCACCTGTGTATATAAAGGGGAGCACCTGTATGAAAAGGGCTAAGTTGCAATCTCCTCGAGAGCTAGGTTAGCGAATCCGCATCCTGGTAATTGAGATCTACAGCAATATAATCAAGCAGGACGTAGGCTTTTACCTCCTGTGTGAGGGGCCGAACCTGGGTAACCCGGCGTATTCTCGTTCCCGTTCAACCCCGCTAAGCTTCCACACTTGTGCGATGGCCTCATCTCTAAGTCCTTTCACAAGGGCATCTGCCATGTTAAAACCACGACAGTTGGCGCCCACCGTGGGGCCTACGCACGGTGGAGTTGAGTTCTTAGCGGGATCTCTTCCAGGGTTCGGGAAGTACGCGGGTTGGCATGATGACCAAGAGCCGCCGCGGGTAGTTCTACATCGACGATTCATACTGGGGCCCCGACGCCGACTCGATTGAGTACGGGTACCGGGTCCCCTTCGGCAAGATCCACACCTTCATCGGCGTGGTCGGCGAGCCGGCCGCCGGGTTGGAGAATGTCGCCGGCGTCGAGTCGGCACGCCGCGCTGGTCAGCACCAGGCGAGACCCGGCCCGCGTCAAGCCGGCCGGAACCATGTCTTCGTGGGGTTCACCCAAGGGGTGGCCTTGTCGGAGAACTCCCTGTCTCAGGACGATACACTCATCCAATCTGACAGCGAGTCCTCGATGGGAGAAACCGAGTCAATTCTTCCGCTGCATGATGGAGGGTTCGGGCACACGGACGACATCTTTCCAGAGAGCTCTGATCCACCTCGCTTCGCGGCGGTGTACATGGCGGGCAGGCAAGATCCAGCGCGTGACCCGGCCAATCCGACGGCGGGGTAGAACAACCTCCTGGCCGGCTTAGGAGGAGCCGGCGCCTCGGCCTCTGGCTCTCAGAAGACCGGGGTTCAAGCACTCACGGACTTGATGACTACGCTGACAGCCCTGTTGACCGAGCCGGTCACTGCAGAGAACGCAGCGGCGCGCAACACGGAGATCATGAAGTGTCGCGAGCAGATGGCCAAGACCCAAGAGGACATCAATGCGGAGAACGCCCGCATGGTGCAAGAGCAGGCATAGATTGCCGCGGAGAGGCAACGCCTGGATGAGGATGCACATTACCTGAACCGCCGGCAGGCCGAGTCAGAGCTCGTTCACAGGAGGCGTCATCAGAGACGGCTTTCGGATAATCTCGAGCCGACTCAGCTATTCACCACACCGCCGGCTCCGATGAACCCGGGGGCTGGAGTCATTCCCATGGGAGAGCCACCGTTGCAGCAACCTGTTCAGCAGCGAGAGCCGGCCCGGCATCATACGCCGGATCAGCAACAGCAGCCGCCGTCTCATGGGTTCCAGACCCCAATTGGACACTACTCCAACCCGGTCGATAACATGCTGGCGGCAACCCACAACTTGGCGGCTATTCCGATCGAGGGGGACGGCCCGATTCAGACCGAGGCCAGGAACGCCATTGCAATGCTCAAGACAGCAGTGGTGCAGCAAGCCAACTACTCGCATAGCCAGCATCGGCTTCACTCAACCCCTCATCAGAGCCGCACCAAGAGTCAGCGCCCTGAGTCACCAGCGGTCTCCAGCAGCGCAGACCGCAGGAGAGCCGCCCAGCCGCTGGCGGAGCAGCACCAGCCCAGGATCTCGCAAGACGTTGCGGACGCGGCTCGGATTCTACGAGCATGGGAGGAAGAAAACGCACGTGCAGGGCACAACCCGCCGGCGCACGTCAACACGCCGGCGCGAGTCAACCCGCCGCCGAATGCCAACCCGCCGGAGGTGCAGCACTCGCCCGACGTAACCCGGTCTGATGGCCGGCTTGGGGGCTCTTCGAGCCGCATGATCGGAACTCCCTGCTTGGTACCAGCGCTGCGAGAAGTGCGCATCCCCCCGGATTTCAAAGGGCCTCGCAAGGTTCCTAACTATACAGCGAATCTAGAGCCCACCGAGTGGATCGAGAGTTATGAGTGATGGAAATATGCCCTAGAGACAATAATAAAATTGTTATTATTTTATATTTCCTTGTTCATGATAAAGGTTTATTATTCATGCTAGAATTGTATTGACCAGAAACTTAAATACATGTGTGAATACATAAAGAAATACCGTGTCCCTAGTGAGCCTCTACTAGACTAGCTCGTTGATCAAAGATGGTTAAGGTTTCCTAACCATAGACATGAGTTGTCATTTGATAACGGGATCACATCATTAGGAGAATGATGTGATGGACAAGACCCATCCGTTAGCTTAGCATATGATCGTTCTGTTTATTGCTACTGCTTTCTTGAATGTCAAATACATGTTCCTCAGACCATGAGATCATGCAACTCCTGGATACCGTAGGAATACCTTGTGTGCTATCAAACGTCACAACGTAACTGGGTGATCATAAAGATGCTCTACAGGTATCTCCGAAGGTGTCCGTTGAGTTGGCATGGATCGAGACTGGGATTTGTCACTCCGTGTTTCGGAGAGGTATCTCTGGGCCCTCTCGGTAATGCACATCATAAGAAGCTTGCAAGCAAAGTGACTAAGGAGTTAGTTACGGGATGATGTATTACGGAATGAGTAAAGAGACTTGCCGGTAACGAGATTGAACTAGGTATGGAGATACCGACGATCGAATCTCGGGCAAGTAACATACCGACGGACAAAGGGAATTACGTATGTTGTCATTGCGGTTCGACCGATAAGATCTTCGTGGAATATGTAGGAACCAATATGAGCATCCAGGTTCCGCTATTGGTTATTGACCGGAGAGGCGTCTTAGTCATGTCTACATCATTCCCGAACCCGTAGGGTCCGCACGCTTAACGTTCGTTGACGATATAGTGTTATATGAGTTATGTGAATTGGTAACCGAATATTGTTCGGAGTCCTGGATGAGATCCCGGACATCACGAGGAGTCTCGGAATGGTCGAGAGGTAAAGATTTATATATGGGAAGTCATATTTTGGGTTCCGGAAAAAGGTGCAGTTTTTTCGGTATTGTACCGGGAAGCTTCCAGAAGGTTCCGGAGGATTTCGGAGGGGTCCGGAAGTCCACAAGTGGGTCCACCACGTCCCAAAGGGCTGGCATGGGCTAAGGGGAGGCGCCCTGGCCTTATTGGGCCAGGCGCACCAAGTCCTCAAAAGCCCACGCAGCTAGGGAAGGAAAAAAGGGAGAGTCCTAGTAGGAATAGGATTGGACTTTGGAGTCCAAGTCCACGTGTGTACTAGTCACGGTTACTGTTCACGTGGCACTATTCCTTCTACTCCAAGCCCCTACACATATATAAATAGAGGAGAGGGGGCGCCCCAAAGGAGACACAACATTGTCTTAGCCGTGTGCGGCGCCCCCCTCCACAGTTGCGTCCCTCGGTCATATTTTCGCAGTGCTTGGGTGAAGCCCTGCGGAGATAGCATCGCCATCACCGTCACCACGCCGTCATGCTACCGGAACTCATCGACTATCTCTCCTTCTTGCTGGATCAAGAAGTCGAGGACGTCACCGAGCTGAACGTGTGCTAAACGCGGAGGTGCCGTACGTTCGGTGCTCGATCGGTTGGATCGTGAAGTTGTTCGACGACATCAACCGCGTTGTTCCAACGCTTCCGCTTATGGTCTACGAGGGTACGTAGACACACTCCCCCTCTCGTAGCTATGCATCTCCATGGATAGATCTTGCGTGTGCGTAGAAATTTTTTGTTTTCCATGCAACGTTCCCCAACAATGAGTTGGCAATGGACTTGTTGGGCGCAAATGAGTCAGTCTTTGCGTGTTACCTGTTGGGGATATTCCCCACGGTTATAACCCGGCTAAAGGTTTGACCCGGCCTAGAGCGTGAAGGCTCTATGGGTCGCCCCATTTTCCTGGTTAAGACAAGATGACGAGGAGGTATCCAGAGCCCAGGGCGAGACCCGGCTTAAGGGGAGCCCAATGATCCGGCCAGGAGGTATGACCCGGCCCATCACTTGGCGGCTCATGGGTCACCTCGCTTACCGGGTCAACTGGGATGACAAGGCCTAAGGCCCAGTGTGCAACCCGGAAGAAGGCCGGTTCACGGAGAGGCCCAGCGGGCGGCTCGTGGAGTGGGCTGGCTCGCAGAGAAGGACCAAGAAGAGGAAAGCAAGACCTGACAAGGGAAGCAAGACCCGGACTAGTATCCAGTTTGGAATAGAAAAGATACTAGTTGTAGTCCTACTAGGACTCGACATGTAAGCCGGCCCCTTCAACTTATATAAGGAGGGGAAGATAGACAGACAAGTGGAGACAAGATCAAAGTAGAGCCTCTCGAGATTAGAGGTAGCGAAATAGCACCCGTGTAACCGAGATCATCATCATCATCAATAGCAATCAAGCAGGATGTAGGCTTTTACCTCCATCGTGAGGGGCCGAACCTGGGTAAAACTCGCGTCTCTCGATTCCGACCAACCCTTCAAGCTTCCACCTAGTTGGGATGACCTCACCACTAAGTCCTTTCACGAGGACATCTGCCGTGACAAAAACCACGACAGTTGGCACCCACCTGGATTACCTGCCTCTGATGTTGGAAGGCCCTGCACGCACCTGGATGAAAAACCTACCGGCGAATTCTGTCAACACATGGTTGGAACTGAAGGAGCGCTTCATCAAAACTTTCCAGGGAACCTGTAAAAGGCCAACCACAATTGTGGATCTTGAGCATTGTATCTAGCGCGAGGATGAGTCGGCGCATCACTGGGCTCGCCGGGTTGCGGAGGTTATACACAGCTCAGACATCATCTCGGCCGCACAAGCAGTGCTCATTCTGGAACGAACATGCAAGTTTCAGCCCCTAGTCCAGAAGCTCGGGCGGCTCAAGCGAAAGGTCCAGGACATGGGTGACCTTATGGATGTCTTAACCCGGTATGCGGAGTCGGATAACACCAAGGATCCGCTATCGGACGAGGAGAAATCCGATAAGGGGAAGAAAGCCGATGGTAAGGGTCAGCAGCAGAACAGCAGTAATGGTCAGAACAACAACGGCGGAAAACGTAAGGGTTATGATGGTAGCTCTGACCTGGTGGCGAATACGAACGCAGAGAACAAGGGTCAGCGTCAGAACGATGGTTCTAGGAGGCAGTCCACTGGTAATCGCCCCCTCACTTATGAGGAGGCTCTCAAGGCTCCTTGCCCGAAACACAGTTACAATGGTAAGCCATCCAGTCACTCCTGGGAAAATTGCTATGTCATGCAAGAGTTTGCCAAGCGGGTCTTCCAGAATCATCATAACGGGGGCGGCAATGGCGGGCAACCCGCCCAACAGGGACCCGACTTCTCAGGAGCCGGCTTGCAGGGGCCCTTCACAGGACCCGGTTTCCAAGGGAACAGTGGCCAAGGCGGCGGGTTTCAGGGGGCTGGTAATATTGGAGGCGGCAATAAGAGAAACAACTAGGGAAATTAGCACCAGGCTGGCGCGGCAGGGTTTTAGAGTAACCCAAAGCAGTTAAATAGCGGACAGTATCATGTCTTCACCACCAGCACCTGTAAACAGGATCGGAAGCTGCAGCGACGAGCCGCCCACACGGTTGAGCCGGCAACTCCTTACTATCTCAACTGGTCTGAGCAGCCGGTCACCTGGAGCAGGGCGGATCATCCAGTCCTACTCGATCACCCTGGCCACTTAGTTCTGGTGGTTGCGCCACAAGTCGGCGGTTACACCCTGACTAAGGTGCTCATGGACAGAGGCAGCAACATCAACATTCTGTACTATGACACGTTCAGGCGGATGAATCTGTCCGATAAGCAGTTAACTCCGTCCTCTACAGTCTTTCACGGCATTGTTCCTGGCAAGTCGGCCTATCCCATGGGAAGAATTTCCCTTGAGGTGGCTTTTGGCTCAGAGGATAACTGGCGTTCTGAGTTCCTGTCCTTTGAGGTGGTTAAACTTAAGAGCCCATACCACGCCTTATTTGGCCGGCCGGCTTATGCACGGTTCATGGCGTGGCCGTGTTATGTCTACCTGAAAATGAAGATGCCAGGACCAAGGGGGACCATCACAGTGGAAGGCAACCGGAAGATTGCACTTGAGTGCGAGGAAGGAGATGCAGCATACACCGAGACGGCTTGCGCTGCGGAGGAATTGCGATATTATAAGGACAATGTTGACCCGTCTGACAGGACATCCTTAAAGAAGCCCACCATGGAGTCTGACCCTCTACTCAAGTTTAAGTCGGCCAGAGACACAAAGCAAGTTGATTTCACCCCAGGCAATTCTTCTGAGCAGTTCACCGTCGGGGCAAATATGGATCCCAAATAGGAAAGCGCGCTCATCGAGTTCATCCGTGAGAACCGGGACATCTTCGCATGGAAACCTTCTGATATGCCAGGTGTACCGAGAGAACTCGCTGAGCACTCCCTTAATGTGGATCCCAAGTTCAAACCAGTTCGCCAGTATCTCCGTCGCTTTAATGAGGAAAGGCGGAAAGCTATTGGTGAAGAACTGGCCCGGCTCCTAGCTGTCGGGTTCATCGTAGAAGTCTTCCATCTTGAGTGGTTGGCTAACCCAGTGCTTGTTCTGAAGAAGAACGGGACTTGGCAGATGTGTGTTGATTACACAGACCTGAACAAGGCTTGTCCTAGTGACCCCTTTGCCTTGCCCCGTATTGACCAGATCATCGATGCTACAGCTGGTTGTGAGAGCTTATGCTTCCTGGATGCTTACTCTGGTTATCATCAGATCAAAATGAAGTTGGAAGACCAGGAAAAGACGGCTTTCATCACACCCTTTGGGGCCTTCTGCTATACAACCATGCCGTTTGGTCTGAAGTGTGCGCAGGCAACTTACCAGCATTGTGTCCAAAGCTGCTTTCATAAACAGATCGGGCGGAACGTTCATGCTTATGCTTACCAGAAACTCTGTTGGAGGATCTCAAGGAAACATTTGACAACCTCCGTGTCTACTAGATGAAGCTCAACCCGGAGAAGTGTGTTTTTGGTGTCCCTGCGGGAAAACTTCTGGGATTTCTTGTTTTCGAGCGTGGCATTGAAGCTAACCCGGAAAAGATCAAAGCAATCACGACCCTGGCTAAGCCGGCCAAACTGAATGATGTGCAGAAGCTGGCTGGGCAGGTTGCAGCACTAAGCCGGTTCATAAGCCGGCTTGGAGAGAAGGCAATTCCGTTGTACCAGTTGCTTAAGAAGTCAGATAACTTCGTCTGGAGTGATGCTGCAGATCAGGCTTTTGAGGCCCTTAAGAAGCAATTGTCTGAGTCGCCAGTCCTTGCTGCCCCTCAGGAGAAGGAGCCGATGTTGCTGTATATTGCTGCCAATAACAAGGCTATAAGCGTGGCAGTCGTGGTAGAGCGCAAGGAGGACGGCAAGGAATATCCAGTCCAGCACCCTGTGTATTATATCAGTGAGGTGTTAACCGAGTCCAAGCAGCGATATCCACATTGGCAGAAACTGGTCTACGGAGTGTTTATGGCTAGCCGTAAGCTGAAACATTACTTCCACGAACTTCCAATCACTGTGGTCGGCTCAACACCTCTTGGGGATATAATCCAGAACCGGGAGGCGACAGGCCGGGTTGCTAAGTGGGCCATCGAGCTTGGTCCACATCATCTCAAATACGTGCCCCGCACAGCAATCAGATCTCAGGTGTTGGTGGATTTCATTAATGATTGGACAGAGTTGCAGGCTCCCGAAGAGAAGCCCGACACAACATACTGGTCCATACACTTTGACGGCTCAAGGCAGCTCGAAGGCTCGGGGGCTGGAGTTGTGATTACCTCCCCCCGAGGAGATAAGTTCTGTTATGTTTTGAGACTCATGTTTCCCTGCACTAACAATGCAGCAGAATATGAAGCCTTGCTTCATGGGCTTCGGATGGCCAAGGAGATGAACCTGAGCTGGGTCAGGTGTTTGGGCGACTCAGATTTGGTGGCCCAGCAGGTTTCTGGTACATGGGATTCCAAGGATCCCCTTATGGAGGCTTATCGGCACGCGGTCACAAATATTGCTGGACACTTCAAAGGTTATCAAGTCGATCACACTGATCGCAGGCAGAACGAGGCGGCAGACGCACTCTCTCGCTTGGGCTCGCAGCGCAAGCCGGTGCCACCCAATGTGTTCCTGGACGTTTTGCACAACCCGTCTGTCAAGTTACCAACCGAGGAGGACCTGACTATTCCTGACCCGGAGGCGGCTCTAGTGGCTGCTGTCCACGCTATCCCTGATTGGACGGTCCCCTATTTGGCTTATCTAAGCCGGGGAGAACTGCCAACAGAGGAAATTCTCGCTCGGCAGATCATCAGACGATCCAAGTCTATGACTATTGTCAATGGCGAGTTGCACCGATGAAGCATCACTGGTGTTTTCCAGCGTTGTGTTTCACCTGAAGAAGGCCGTGCAATTCTCAATGAGATTCACTCTGACGATTGTGGTCACCATGCTGGCTCAAGATCACTGGTCGCGAAGGCTTTCCGGCATGGTTTTTACTGGCTCACGGCTCATGCTGACGCAGAGGATATTGTCCGTAAGTGTGATGGTTGCCAGAAATATGCTCGCCAGGCCCATGTGCCGGCTCAAGAGTTGAGGATGATCCCGATTACTTGGCCATTCGCGGTCTGGGGGCTTGACATGGTGGAACCTTTCAAACGCTCGAAGAACAAGCATACTCACCTATTGGTTGCAGTGGACAAGTTTACTAAGTGGGAGGAAGCAGAGCCGGTCAGCAACTGCAACGTGGCTACAGCTGTCAAGTTTCTGAAAAAGCTGATATTCTGATTTGGCTACCCGCACAGTATCATTACAGACAATGGGACCAATCTTTCGAAGGGAGACATGGAATAGTTCTGTCAACAGGAGCACATCCGGCTTGATTTAGCATCGGTTGTGCATCCTCAGTCCAACGGGCAGGCCGAACAGGCCAATCAGGAATTGCTGCATGGCATCAAACCCCGGCTCATGGTGCCTTTGCAGCGCACGCCGGGTTGCTAGGAAGAAGAGTTACCTTCGGTGCTTTGGAGCATACGGACTACTCCCAATAGGTCAACAGGCTATACGCCGTTTTTCTTAGTCTATGGTGCAGAAGCTGTACTTCTGAGCGATATTCGTCATGACTCCCCCCGAGTGGCGGCTTATGTGGAATCAGATAATGAGCTAGCTCGCCAAGACGCTCTTGATGCTCTGGAGGAAGAGCGTGACCTTGCCGCATCCAGATCAGCAATCTATCAGGAAGACCTACGTCGCTATCACAACCGTAGAGTTCGAAGTCGCACTTTTCAGGAAGGTGACTTAGTGCTCCGTCTGATACAAGACCAGACAGGCATGCATAAGCTTTCACCACCTTGGGAAGGGCCCTTTGTGGTCAGCAAGAATCTCAACAACGGGTCATATTACCTGATTGATGTACATGAGGCAGAAAAATCACGTACTTCTGAGGAGGAAACAAGCCGGCCCTGGAACATTGCCCAGCTCCGGCCATACTACACCAAAGTCATTGACTAGGTCGTATCTTTGTACATACCTTATATCATGTATATACCTCTTTTTCGATCAAATAAAATAACGACCGACAGCACTGTATAAAAAGTGTTGTTTTGCCACAAAATTTGTGTGCTGGATCTTTATTTGTTGATCTTGGTTATTTGGGGGCTTCCAACTCAATTGAGTTTAGCTTACAAAACCCTTTAACCCGGCGAGATGCCGCAAAGTTGGTTAAACCAGCCTGTTAGCAAGATGCTACTCCCTAAAAAACGACCCAGCGTACGTCTGGCGAATCAATCACATAGGTGACCCTGAATTCGTCAGAGTTAAAACGTCCGATTGGTTGTGTGATAGCAGGCTTTCAGAGAGCGAGGACAAACCAATAGGACGAAGAGCCAGCTTCATGAAAGCATATTCTGGCTTGCTCTTGAGTTACCGGCTCAAGCGTGGCTTCGGCTTCTTCAGCTCGCGCGGCTTGGGCGGCTCTTGCAGCTTCAGTCTCTTGCAAGGTGTTCCTCACAATGACCAAAGTTTTGTTGGCCTCAGCAGCGGATTCCTCAGCTTCTTTGCGCAGTCTTCTCTCTTTCCTTGCTTCCTTTCGGAAGAAGGAAGCCTGGGCCTCTACTTGATCCAGCATATTCTGCAGGGCAGTCTGTTATACATCATATACGCATGACCCGAGCCGCCCTAAAGGACAACCCGACACATGGGGGCTACATGTTTTTGAGCTTAACGCGATCAACAAGGCAAGTCCCATGCAGTTGCAGGCACTCTACATGGCACTTGGGGGCTAATGCATAAATTGGTCTATCTTGCTAAAGTTATGAAGACCCTCTCGTCATAAATAACGAGCCGGCCTTTGGGGTCGTGGGTTGAAGTTCTGTTTACAAGTTTAAATCTTGAAGTCCCGGGTCATCATTTCATAATGACCTGGCCCTTGGGGGCTACATATATATATGGTACAAAACGAAGGGCGCAAATTACCTCATACTTCCGCTTCAAAGACGTTATCATGGCGATCTCTGTGTCCCGGCTTTCAGACAGCCAGGTCAGCACAGCCCGATGCAGGGTACTGGCATCTTGGTCTTCAAATGTAGAAAACTCAAGAGCCGTCTTCCCCTTGTCCTTCGGGGCCAGCTCAGGCTTGGCCGGAACTTTGGTAAGAGCGGTGGAGGATTCTGGTGCAGCAGTTTGCCGCTCACTCGTCACCACTACTTCTTCTTGAGCCGGTGCTTCTTCTTGAGCCGGCGCCTCGGGCCGTGGGGCGGGTTGGTCTTCAATTACATTTTCCCTCTCCTGAGCAGGAGGGGATGCGCGAGCCGGGCTTGTTGTGTCTAGGGGCGGCGGGCTGTTTTGGACTGCCGGCTCGTCCTGGGTGACCAAGGTGGCCTCTCTCTCTCCTTGAGGGCCTGGTTGAATGACCGGGTCAGATGACCCGGTAGGTGCTTTCTTCTTGATAGCCTTGGCACTGTACAAGAAACAAAGGAGTTATTCATTTGAAGGGGGAAAGAATAAGGAACCGCTATATGTCACAGGAGTATTTGCTTACCCAAGGTTGATGTTGAAAGCCGGCGCCTGCGTCACGCTTGACTCGCCCGAGGAGTGGGACGTCTGATATGCCGAGTCATTTAAATGTAAGGGCTCCTTAAAACGGCCAGCTAGAGGAAAAGAGGAAGTTGGACTAAGAAGCACCTCAGCTCGCGCCTTACGGGATGGCGGCTCGTATGGAAGCCCGCCACTTAACTCGCCTTCACTGCTCTGGGTCTTCCTTTTGGAGGTCCCGGCTTGACGAGTTTTCTTCAAAACAAATTTGGGATCCAAATGAGCATCCTGGTGGGAAAAAGGGACCTTACGGACGGCAACCCGGGGCTTCCTTCGGACCTTGCGGATCACAGCCCGGGTTTTCTTCCGAATAGGTACTGGGGAGTTAGAATCAGAAGAGATCAAGGTTACCTCCGGCTCGTTGTTGTGGCTAATTTCAGCTTCATCCTCAAGAGAAGGGGTGTCAGCAAGTTGAGTAAAAGGATGATCAAGCGAGTCGAGTGCTACCTCAGCCTCATTATCTGCGGCCGGCTCATCAGCATCGGCCGGCTCATCCTGTGGCTCCACTGGAGCAGGGGCGGGTTGTCGCGTCTTCTTCCTTTTCCAAAACTTGTCGTCTGCCTGCATTAGTTATGAGTCGGCAATTAAGGTTGAGATGAAACAAGCAAGTCAAGAACAGCATAAGCGGATGCAAGTACTTACTGAAGGCACTGGGTTGGTCAAGCAGAAGGGAGCTAGCCCAGTTTTGTTGCATTTATCTTGGGGTTCTCCCAGCAACCTCTTGGTGGTTTTGTTGATGTCACTAACAAAGAGATTAACTTGGCTGAAGCGTTGAACGTCAGCCGGCTCACCAGTGTAGTTGCACATCAAGTCGCCCCTGTGGCTAAGGGGCTGGATTCGCCAGCTTACCCAGCACCGGGTAAGGTCGACCCCGGTGAGGCCATTAGTAGCCAAAGCCCTTATCTTAGAATAACTTGGAGCAAACTGTTTCCGCTCCTCTGCTGATGGTGAAAGCACATTTGCTCCCTTGGTGGTTTTGGTAATTTATGCCAACATACATGTTGTTGGACTAATGCTTTTATCTAGTGAATTTCAGGTAAGTTCAACAATGGCGTGGTGTGGACAAGAGGACGTGGAACCCCTTCAAAATGCTAAGGACAAGGATTGGCAAAAGATCAAGACTCTACATTTTTGGTTTAGTGATCCAAGATCACATTGAGTCCATAGGAAAGCCAATACTATTAAAAGGGGATGAGGTGTTGCTTAATGGTCTTTTTGCTCAAGTGCTTAGTGACAGTATTCCTAAACCCTCAACCACTCTCTCTACCCAAATATGTCCTAAACCTAAAGTCCAACTCGGCCCCACCGATTTTTCCTATCCGGCCCCACCAAGTTCATCCAAGACTTAGCCACTGCCAAAACCCTAACAAATCGGATCCACCAAAATGGATCTCGGTCCCACCGAGATGGCCTTGCCAACTCTCTGTAATCGTTTGCATTTACTTCGGTCTCACCGAGTTTGCAAATCGGTCTCACCGAGATGGCTTGCCAAGTCTCTGTTGCCTTATTGCTTCACTTCGGTCCAACCGAGTTGATGCAATCGGTGCCACCGAGATGAGGTTTGCCCTAAGCCATTGCACTTCGGTCCATCCGAGTTGTTCGTATCGGTCCCACCGAGATTCCTAACGTTCATATCTTTTACACAGTTTGGTGCTACCGAGATGATTGTTTCGGTGCCACCGAGTTGGGTCAAAAGTGTGTAACGGTTGGATTTTGTGTGGAGGCTATATATACCCCTCCACCCCATCCTTCTCAGTAAGGAGAGCCATCAGAACGTGCCTACACTTCCACCATACATTTTCTGAGAGAGAACCACCTACTCATGTGTTGAGATCAAGATATTCCATTCCTACCATTTGAACCTTGATCTCTAGCCTTTCCCAAGTTGCTTTCCACTCAAATCCTTCTTCCACCATAGCCAAATCTGTGAGGAGTGTTTGAGTGCTGGGAAGACTATCATTTGAAGCACAAGAGCAAGGAGTTCATCAACAACACACCATCTATTACCTTTTGGAGAGTGGTGTCTCCTAGATTGGTTAGGTGTCACTTGGGAGCCTCCAACATGATGTGGAGTTGAACCAAACAGTTTGTAAGGGCAAGGAGATCGCCTACTTCGTGAAGATCTACCCCGAGTGAGGCTAGTCCTTCGTGGACGTAAGCCATGGTGGAATAGACAAGGTTGCTTCTTCGTGGACCCTTCGTGGGTGGAGCCCTCCGTGGACTCGCGGAGCCGTTACCCTTCGTGGGTTGAAGTCTCCATCAACGTGGACGTACAATAGCACCACCTATCGGAACCACGCCAAAAACCACCGTGTCTTCATTGCGTTTGATCTTCCATACTCTACCTCTTTACTTTTCGCACTATTGCATGCTTTACTATTTCCGCTGCTCAATCTCTAGATATGCATGTGTAGAAAGTATTGGAGTGATCTTAACTTGTGCCAAAATCTGCCTAAATTCCAAGAGAAATTAAAAACTGCAACTTTGGCTGGTTAGGAGTCTATTCACCCCCCCTCTAGACCTGTCTCCTCGATCCTACAGATGGCCAACCCGGGAAGACAAGGGTGGCGTTGAGCCGGTCCAATCTGTAACCCGGCAAGGGGTTTTCATCTTGAGGGGCAGTGTTCTTGCAATAGAACCAAGTCTTATTCCAACCCTTGGGATGACTCGCCAGCTTAGCTTCAGGAAAGGGAGTGTTTCTTCGCCTTTGAATAGAAATGCCACCAAGTTCTTTGCTAGGACCATCGGTGAACTCGGTCTGATGGTTGATGTAGAAGAATTCGCGAAAGAGCAGGACAGTTGGCTCTGTTTGGAGGTACACTTCGCAGAAGACTTGGAATTGGCAGATGTTGGTAATTGAGTTTGGTCCAAGATCCTGCGGTCGGAGGTCGAAAAAATGGAGAACGTCACGGAAGAATTTTGACCCGGGCGGACGAAACCCCTTATGAAGATGATCTGCGAAGACCACTACTTCGTCTTGCTTGGGCTGGGGGTGCTTTCTTCATCAGGCGCCCGCCAGCTGATTGTTGCTTGAGCCGGCAAGAGGCCTTGCCCCACGAGCTCGTTCAACATCAGGGTTGAGACCTGGGATCTGACCCAGTTGCAGGCCTTGTCGGTCTTGGGAGCCATGACGATTCAATGTTTCAACTACAAAGAAATAATAAAGAGCCGGCGTGTTAGGATAAGCCGTCCGGATATCTGAAGGTGTAACCCGGTAAAATGATAAGATGGCCATGATGGTTAAACTCGTGACCCGGATTTATACAAGCTATGGACAGTGGTGATAAGCCAGTGAAGCTCATGAGCCACCGCCAGTATTTCAGTGGTGTTTGGATATTTGCTAAGTGTTGGGCTAGCTACAAACAAGAATCCGGTGGAGCAGCTATTTTTACGGATCTAGAAATACTTCGAAAAAGAAATTTTAAAGACCTAAAACATGAATAGAGGCGGGAGCCCTACTGTCAATGGGGGTTCGATGAAAGCAGTGCAGGGATCTATACGGGGGAAAATGGTATTACCATGGCACCTAAAGTATTCATTTCGGTTATTTAGGTGGATCAAGATCTGATGAGAGAGAGAGGGGATAAACACTGACGAGCACTGACGAACTATGACGAACTGCGCCGAAAAATGGAGAGCTACAGATCTAAAGGGAGAGAAATTTGAGTGTACCTACGTGCGGCGGATGTGGTCAGAGTGTTCCGGATGAACTCCGGCGGCGACTGGGGCGGCGGAAAGGTCGCAGCCGAGGTAGTCGGAGAGCTCGAGATGAGCAGCGGCGCTTCGGATGTGAAGGAGCGAGCGCGAGGAAGAACAAGAGGTAAAAAGTGACAGAGGAGGTGAGGTGGCTTCTTTATAGGCACAGTAAAAGTTAAAACGGCAGGGGCGGAACCCCAGGCGGCACAGTAATTTTTGGCTGCGGGCTCCTCGATTTTCACGCCTAACAAGACGATACATACCCACTCAAAGATTCGATATGATGTCATCCCAGATTTTGTGGAAGTGAATTGTGACATCATGAGGGAAAAAGAGCTGAAAATGCTAAGTCTGAACCTGAATGGGTGATCCGTCGATGTACTTAATCCGGCAAATTGAGCCGGCCCAGGGCGGCATTCTAAAGGACCGGCTTGGGAAGCACTTGGAGAGTATATTACTAATGTTTTGCTTTTTCAGGATGAAGTTTAACGTGAATAAGTTCAAGTCAAACTGAGGGCTAATGTTGGGGATGTGTACCAGCATATAGACCCGGCAGGGTGTTAACCCGGCCATAACGCAAGCTCAGCGGGTCAACTCACCGCGGGGTTGAAGGACTCTATGTGGGCCGGCTTAACGAGGCCTGGCAAGGATAGGCCGGCTTAAGCAGTGGGCCGGCTCACGAGAAGATGAGTGGCGTGAAGACCGTCTTGGAGGACAAGTAGGAAAGAGTAGGAGGCGGGTCAAAGGACGATCCAGACTCTCATGTAATCTAGGGTTCCACCTGTGTATATAAAGGGGAGCACCTGTATGAAAAAGGCTAAGTTGCAATCTCCTCGAGAGCTAGGTTAGCGAATCCGCATCCTTGTAATTGAGATCTATAGCAATATAATCAAGCAGGACGTAGGCTTTTACCTCCACTGTGAGGGGCCGAACCTGGGTAACCCGGCGTATTCTCGTTCCCGTTCAACCCCGCTAAGCTTCCACACTTGTGCGATGGCCTCATCCTAAGTCCTTTCACAAGGGCATCTGCCGTGTTAAAACCACAACACCTGGCAAGCAGATGAGCCGAGGTGCCATACTCAACCACAATCCAATAGAGCAGTCGTCCAAGGATGAGGATGTGCTAATGATATACGAGACCCACTCCTCGAAAAATCAGTGGAAAATAGCTCTTCGAGAGGTCTGTCACATTGACCATATAATAACCTCGGATAATAGATGGTTGGACACTCTGATCACCTTTGGTCATGAAGACCAACCGATAGGAGTCCACAGCTGAGGAGTTGCGGCTCTCGTCCTTGACCCTATCATTGACGGCTATCGACTGACCAAAGTCCTAATGGACGGCGGCAATAGCCTAAATCTCATTTATGAAGATACCCTGTAGAAAATGCAGTTCGATAGATCCCGTATTCAACCAAGCCGGACTACCTTTAAAGGTATAGTGCCTGGAAAAGAAGCATGGTGCACCAGCAAGGTCACGCTGGACGTGGTGTTCGGACCACCTGACAATTACCGGATCGAGGAGTTAATCTTCGATATAGTCCCATTCCGGAGTGGATACCACGCGTTGCTCGGACGAGCAGGGTTTGCTAAATTTCACGCCGTATGCCACTACACATACATGAAGCTAAAAATGTCGGGTCCCAATGGTGTGATCACCGTAAACAGCAATCCGGATAGATCACTTAAAGCCGAGGACAAAACCGCCGCCCTAGCCCTGGAAGCCAGATCCGAGGCCTTAGCCGCCAAGGAGTTAACCGAGCTGCGGGCAATGGTTGACAAAGATGACGTTGTCCTCGACAAACAATCAAAATCAACGTCGTTCAAACCAGCCAACGAAATGGTCAAATTCCACGTATATCTCGAAGATCCGTCCAAAACGGCCTCCATCGAAACCCGCTTAGATGCTGCACTGGACGAAGCATTGCGTGGTTTTCTTTGGAAGATTTGGGACATCTTTGTCTGACACCCCTCGGATATGCTGGGCATGCCAAGAAACCTTGCGGAACATAGACTCAATATTATTGAAGGATCCAAGCCAGTCAAGCAGGCACTTCGGCGGTTCTCGGAGCCAAAGAGGCAAGCAATGGGAGAAGATTTGGCCAAACTACTAGAAGCCGGATTCATTCGAGAAATCAAGCACCCGAGCTGGTTAGCGAACCTCATCATGGTACCGAAAAAGGACAAGTCCTAGTGCCTGTGCATCAATTTCAAAGATGTTAACAAGGCTTGCCCCTTCCCGCTGCCACGAATCGACCAAATTATTGACGCTACAGCCGAGCATGACCTCTTGTGCTTTCTCGATGCATATTCATGATACCACCAAATAAAAATGAAGGAATCTGACCAGGAGGCCACAACGTTCATAACTCCCTATGGCCCATTCTGCTTTAACACGATGCCCTTCGGGCTAAAAAATGCGGGTGCTACCTACCAGCGCATGATACAAACTTGCCTCGAACCACAGATCGGGAAAATAGCCGAGGCCTACGTGGATGATGTGGTCGTTAAAACCAGACAGTCGAACATGCTCATTGACGATCTGCGTGAGACGTTCAAAAACCTCCGAGCATATAACGTCAAACTCAATCCAAAAAAATGCGTCTTCGGCTTCCCTTCTGGCAAGTTGCTTGGATTCATCGTCTCTGAAAGAGGTATCGAGGCCAACCCTGAAAAAATCAAGGCACTGGCATGGTTGCAAACACCGACTGAGCTCAAGCACATTCAGAGGCTGGCAGGATGTGTAGCTTCCCTGAGCCGATTCATCTCACGGCTCGGCGAAAAGGCACTGCCGCTCTACCTGCTGCTTAGACAGACCGGGACCTTCAAATGGACCAAGGAAGCCAGCATGGCTCTAGAAGAAATTAAAACACTCCTGGCTACCAACCCGGTCCTAGCCGCGCCTCACCCTGGTGAGCCAATGCTATTGTATATCTTGGCAACCATCCAGGTGGTCAGCGGAGTCCTAGTCATCGAACGGGACATGGAGGGCCACAAGTTAAAGGTACAGAGGCCAATTTACTACGTCTCCGAGGTGCTTACCCCATGTAAAACGAGGTATCCACATTACCAGAAGATAGCCTATGCAGTCTTTATGGCTTCTCGGAAACTTAGGCACTACTTTCAGGAGTGCTCGAGAACTATGGCCTCAGAAGTACCATTAAACGATATCATCAACAATCGTGACGCCACCGAAAGAATCGCAGAGTGGGCCATCGAGCTCTTGCCTTTCAAAATCACGTATCGGCCATGTCGGGCTATTAAATCCCATGTACTGACCGATTTCATGGCCGAGTGGACAGAGGCCGAGCTCCCTAGGGAGCACGGAACCTACATGAATTGGGTGATGTACTTTGACGGCTCCAAAATGCTCGCCAGGCTAGGAGTAGGAGTGGTCCTCACTTCCCCATCCGGTGATACTATGAAGTACATGCTGCAAATCATGTACACCAACTCCAACAATGCGGCGGAATATGAAGCACTGCTCCATGGACTTCGGATAGCAGTCTCCATGGGTATCCAGCGCCTCGAGGTCCGAGGTGATTCCAACCTCGCAATCTCCCAAATCAACATCGAATTCGATGCTAAGGACCCCAAGATGACCGCATACCGAAACGCCATAATAACCTTATCAGCCCGCTTCGAGTGTCTAGAATTCCATCACACCCAACGAGGCAGTAACCAGGCCGCCAATGTCCTTGCTAGAATGGGCGCAAAGCGGGAGCCGGTACCTCAGAACACCTTCCTCGAACGATTGTTTAAACCATCGGTCAAGTGGCAAGGAGATGCCGAGCAAGATGCCAAGAACGCCGAACACTCGGTGCCCGAACTGACCACCCTGCCAGTTATAGAACCAGACGAGGAGATAATTGGGGGCTCAGCACTGGAAGAAACTCCGTCGGTTCATGAGATCATGGCAGTAATTGCGCCTTGGACCGAGCCGATCCTTGCGTGCTTAATACGGAAGGAACTACCCGAGGACCAGACAGATGCGCGATGAATCATTCGATGATCAAAAGCATACAAGGTCCACGAAGGGGAACTATACAAATGCAGCGTCACTGGCGTGCTCCAACACTGCATTTCCGAGGAGGAAGGAAAAGAGCTCCTATCAGAAATTCACTCCAGTATGTGCGGACACCACGCAGCACCTCGGACTTTGGTAAGGAAAGTTTTTCGAGCCGGGTTTTACTGGCCCACAGCACGCGCCGACGCACGGGATCTCGTAGATGCATGTGTGGTGTGCCAACTCTTTGCTAAGCAAAGCCACATGCCGACCACAACCCTAAAAACCATCCCAATAACCTGGTCGTTTACGGTCTGGGCGCTGGACATGGTCGGACCACTCCGTCAGGGGACAGGCAAGAAGAAATACCTTCTTGTCATGGTTGACAAATTCACAAAATGGATAGAGGCAAAACCTGTGGCATCGGCGAAGGCCAAACCAGTGATCAACTTCATTTCGGGGGTGGTGCACCGTTATGGCGTGCCTCAGAGCATAATCACTGACAATGGGTACAACTTCACGGCTAAGGAGGTAAAAGAGTGGTGCACCAAGCAACATATTAAGCTTGACTACGCCTCCGTATACCACCCACAAACAAATGGGCAGGTCGAACAGGCCAATGGACTAATCCTAAGCCGCATAAAACCTCGCTTGATTCAATCTCTAGAGGAAGCCAATAACAAGTGGGTCGAGGAGCTTGAGTCCGTGCTATGGGGACTGCACACCACACCCAACCGATCCACGGGCTATACACCATTCTTCATGGTTTACGGTGCCGAGGCCATACTCCCTAGTGACCTCATTCATGACGCACCTCGAGTACGTCTATACGAGGAGCAGGAGGCCGAGCAGAGCCGGCAGGACAACCTCGACGCCCTGGACAAGGAGCGAGACGTCGCCCGAGCATGCTCCACCTTTTACCAACAACCGGTATGGCAGTACCAGAACCGCGAGGTCCAGACGAAGGCATATAACGTTGGTGATCTAGTTTTACGACTCCACCCGGACAAGCCAGATCGGTATAAACTGTCTGCACCCTGGGATGGACCGTTTATCATTGACAAAGTGCTCACTGGAGGGGCATATCGGATCCAAAATGTCAAGGAAAACCGCCTAGAGCCGCACCCGTGGAACGCCGCCCGGCTACGCCGATTCCACGGCTAGATAATTTTTATATTTATATTTATTTTTTTAGTTTTTGCTAGGTAGTTTCATTTGAACAAAGTTAGATTCAATATATCGTACTCTTAATAACTCTTGTTTTTCTCCTGGCCCTTTTCGAATAACATGACATGCACGATGTAGCTCATGGCCACACATTGCGTGTCATTAACTCGAACCGGGGGCTCTTCGAAGCTCCTGAACATAAACACCTTGGATCTATCAAAGAATCCGACAAGCCTACGACACACTACGTGTCATCAACTACACACTGGGGGCTCTTCGAAGCACCCCGAAAAAAAACCTCGAACCTATCAAAGCATCCGACGTACTCACGACACACTGCGTGTCATTAATTAAAAACTGGGGGTTCCTCGAAGCACCCCGGAAGAAATACTTTGGATCTATTAAAGTATCCGATGACCCTGTGGCACTACATCGATCTGATATGTGCTCTACCTTCCAAATTTGTTTTTAAGCCACAATATGCATCAATTTTGACTTGAGACTTTCTGCCAAGCTGGGTTGCCTGGCTCCTATGTCAACCCCTTACGTTACCGCAAGTTTGGCTAAGGGTGTAATGGGAGCACCTCTGCGATTGTTACTTCTGGGGTCATCGTAGTTAAGTGCTTCAAGTGGGGAAAGCCAAAAGCTAGCAGTCACATGACACGAAATTGGTCGGCGCGAAGGAAGTAAAAATTTCATACCTAGCAATGCTAAGGTAATCGTAGGACTGGAACCTACCTATTGGGCTTGCCATAGCTCTGTCCGCCCTTCTAGGACAACTACGAAGACAACGGTGCAAAGCCATGGTACAAACAGCATTTCGGACAAGGAACCGATGGAGGACCTCCCTTTCCGAGAACTGGGGCTGTGTTAAGTAGCAACACCATATCGCTCCCTGTAGACTTGCGTTTTGACCTAATGGCCAGATTGCCTTGCTTCATAATGGGTCACCCGAGGAATCAGGCTAACACCGGGAGCACTCTTCGTTGTCTTTTGGCCGAAGAGGTAGAAGCCGATGGTTGGTTAACAAAAGTATTCTAGATGCAGATTTGAGCGTTACCGACAATGTTATCGGTATACAAATAAAAACGTTATAGTCAGCCTAGACTGCAGAAATAAATAAAAACCTTACATGCCATCTATCAGTTTGTCTAGCTGGCAATCCTGCTCAGATATGCGTACAAACGGCATGACTCTCTCATAGTTAACCTCTGGCTTGATTTCCTTCCCGTTTGGACCCTTGGGGCCGACCTTGGCAACCTTCTCAAGATTCATGGAGGGATAGTGCATCTTCACCATGACCCAGGCCTCCCGAGCACCTTCTCAGCTGACCGAGACCTTCCATGTTTCAATCCGCTCATGAGCTCCTTGAAGCCGTTGGGCAAGTGTAAACTAGTCCTCGGGCACATTCTCCTTCGGCCATAGAGCTCGTAATATCCCCTCCATGGATGACTGGGTAAGTTGGTGTAGCTCGCTGAGCTTCATCATGATGTCCTTTAGCGACATCTCTCCAGTCCCGGTCTGCCAACTGGGAAGAATAGCTACAATCCAAGTCATATGTGTATTAGAACAAATATGAGCCAAAAAAGGGGTATGAAAACCAGACGAATGATAGATACCTGCAAGAAACTCGCAGGCTTGCTTGGTCTCTTGTTCGGAGGCTGTGATCTGAGCCTTGAGCCTCTCCAGCTCCAGCCCCTATTGATCTTTCTCCTCGGCAAGCTTGGTGTTAGCTTCCTTCAATCGATTGCACTCCTCGGTCTGGCGCTGGAGAACTCGGTGGCCCGTAGCCTCCTGAGATTGGGAGTAACGTGCGTCCTCCCGAGCCTGCTTCAGGTCCTTTTCAAGCATGCCAATCGTCTCCGCTGCTAATAAATAGCATGGTTTAACCATAGCCCATAGATTTTTAAGACAAACGGTAATCCGGGGGTAAACGCCTTACCATGAGCCTCACGGGTAAACTTCTTGATATGCTCGACCTCTTTCTGTCACTCTGCAAGTTGGGCCTTGACCCGGGCCAATTCCTCGGATAATTGGTGGGCTTGCTACTGAGATGCCTGCATATAAAGTCAATGTGGTTAGCCAAGTAAATCGATCCTTAGGTTGGCCGCTCGCGCCCTACCTAAGGCTCAGGGGCTATTGGACTTTGCGTTTTTTACATATGCAGTAGGAACAAGAAAAATTATGTCAATCCCCTGGCCGGGTACATTTACCCAGCCAGTTTCTCGGGGGCTACTGAACTTTGCGCTTTTCGCATGAATTCCTCGGCTGGCACACCTCGGAGCAATTTCTCCGAAGTATTGTTGGCCATTTGGCGTATGCCGATAACAATTTCACATACACCTGGAGGGCTACTAGGTTTATAGGTGATGGAAATATGCCCTAGAGGCAATAATAAAGTTGTTATTATTTTATATTTCCTTGTTCGTGATAAAGGTTTATTATTAATGCTAGAATTGTATTGACCGGAAATTAAATACATGTGTGAATACATAAACAAATACCGTGTCCCTAGTGAGCCTCTACTAGACTAGCTCGTTGATCAAAGATGGTTAAGGTTTCCTAACCATAGACATGAGTTGTCATTTAATAACGGGATCACATCATTAGGAGAATGATGTGATGGACAAGACCCATCCGTTAGCTTAGCATATGATCGTTCTGTTTATTGCTACTGTTTTCTTGAATGTCAAATACATGTTCCTCAGACCATGAGATCATGCAACTCCCGGATACCAGAGGAATACCTTGTGTGCTATCAAACGTCACAACGTAACTGGGTGATCATAAAGATGCTCTACAGGTATCTCCGAAGGTGTTCGTTGAGTTGGCATGCATCGAGACTAGGATTTGTCACTCCGTGTTTCGGAGAGGTATCTCTGGGCCCTCTCGGTAATGCACATCATAAGAAGCTTGCAAGCAAAGTGACTAAGGAGTTAGTTATGGGATGATGTATTACGGAACGAGTAAAGAGACTTGCCGGTAACGAGATTGAACTAGGTATGGAGATACCGACGATCGAATCTCGGGCAAGTAACATACCGACGGACAAAGGGAATTACGTATGTTGTCATTGCGGTTCGACCGATAAGATCTTCGTGGAATATGTAGGAACCAATTTGAGCATCCAGGTTCCACTATTGGTTATTGACCGGAGAGGCGTCTCAGTCATGTCTACATCATTCCCGAACCCGTAGGGTCCGCACGCTTAACGTTCGTTGACAATATAGTGTTATATGAGTTATGTGAATTGGTAACCGAATGTTGTTCGGAGTCACGGATGAGATCCCGGACGTCACGAGGAGTCTCGGAATGGTCGAGAGGTAAAGATTTATATATGGGAAGTCATATTTTGGGTTCCGGAAAAAGGTGCAGTTTTTTCGGTATTGTACCGGGAAGCTTCCAGAAGGTTCCGGAGGATTCCGGAGGAGTCCAGAAGTCCACAAGTGGGTCCACCACGTCCCAAGGGCTGGCATGGGCTAAGGGGAGGCGCCCTGGCCTTATTGGGCCAGGCACACCAAGTCCTCAAAAGCCCACGCAGCTAAGGAAGGAAAAAAGGGAGAGTCCTAGTAGGAATAGGATTGGACTTTGGAGTCCAAGTCCACGTGTGTACTATTCACGGTTACTGTACACATGGCACTATTCCTTCTACTCCAAGCCCCTACACATATATAAATAGAGAAGAGGGGGCGCCCCAAAGGACACAACATTGTCTTAGCCGTGTGCGGCGCCCCCCTCCACAGTTCCGTCCCTCGGTCATATTTTTGCAGTGCTTGGGCGAAGCCCTACGGAGATAGCATCGCCATCACCGTCACCACGCCGTCGTGCTGCCGGAACTCATCCACTACCTCACCATCTTGCTGGATCAAGAAGTCGAGGACGTCACCGAGTTGAACGTGTGCTGAACGCGGAGGTGTCGTACGTTCGGTGCTCGGTCGGTTGGATCGTGAAGTTGTTCGACGACATCAACCGCGTTGTTCTAACGCTTCCGCTTACGGTCTACGAGGGTATGTAGACATACTCCCCCTCTCGTAGCTATGCATCTCCATGGATAGATCTTGCGTGTGCGTAGATTTTTTTTGTTTTCCATGCAACGTTCCCCAACAGTGGCATCATGAGCCAGGTCTATGCGTAGATGATATACACGAGTAGAACACAAAGAGTTGTGGGCGGTGATCGTCATACTGCTTACCACCAACGTCTTATTTTGATTCGGCGGTATTGTAAGATGAAGCGGCCCGGACCAACCTTACATGTCCACGTACATGAGACCGGTTCCACCGACAGACATGCAACTTGTTTTGCATAAAGGTGGCTGGCGGGTGTATGTTTCTCCTACTTTAGTTGAATCGAATTTGACTGCGGCCGGTCCTTGTTGAAGCTTAAAACAGCAAACTTGATAAATCACCGTTGTGGTTTTGTGTCGTAGGTAAGAACGGTTCTTGCTAGAAGCCCGTAGCAGCCACGTAAAACTTGCAACAACAAAGTAGAGGACGTCTAACTTGTTTTTGCAGGGTATGCTGTGATGTGATATGGTCAAAACATGATGTGATATACGTTATTGTATGAGATGATCATGTTTTGTAATTTATCGGCAACCGACAGGAGCCTTATGGTTGTCTCTTTATTGTGTGAAATGCAAGCACCATGTAATTGCTTTACTTTATCGCTATGCGTTAGCAATAGTTGTAGAAGCAATAGTTGGCGAGACGACCACGACGCAACGATGGAGATCAAGGTGTCGAGCCGGTGACGATGGAGATCATGACGATGCTTTGGAGATGGAGATCAAAAGCACAAGATGATGGCCATATCATGTCACATATTTTGATTGCATGTGATGTTTATCCTTTATGCATCTTATTTTGCTTAGAACGACGGTAGCATTATAAGATGATCCCTTCACTAAATTTCAAGATAAAAGTGTTCTCCCCGAGTATGCACCGTTGCTAAAGTTCGTCGTTTCGAAGCACCTCGTGATGATCAGGTGTGATAGATTCTACGTTCACATACAACGGGTGTAAGCCAGTTTTACACAAGCAGAATACTTGGGTTAAACTTGACGAGCCTAGCATGTACAGACATGGTCTCGGAACACTGGAGACCGAAAGGTCGAACATGAGTCATATAGTAGATATGATAAACATGGAGATGTTCGCCATTGATGACTATCCCATCTCACGTGATGATCGGACATGGGCTAGTTGATTTGGATCATGTATCACTTAGTTAACTTGAGGGATGTTAATTTAAGTGGGAGTTCATTAGTAATTTGATTAATTTAACTTAATTTATCATGAACTTAGTCTTGATAGTTTCTTTGCATATCTATGTTGTAGATAAATGGCCCGTGCTACTGTTCCGTTGAATTTTAATGCGTTCCTAGAGAAAGCTAAGTTGAAAGATGATGGTAGCAACTACACGGACTGGGTCCGTAACTTGAGGATTATCCTCATTGCTGCACAGAAGAATTATGTCCTTGATGCACCGCTAGGTGATGGACCTGCTGCAGGAGCTGCTGCAGACATTGTGAACGCCTGACAGGCTCGATCTGATGACTACTCGATAGTTCAGTGTGCCATGCTCTACGGCTTAGAACAGGGACTGCAAAAGCGTTTTGAACGCCACGGAGCATATGAGATGTTCCAAGAGCTGAAATTGATATTTCAAGCTAATGCCCGGGTTGAGAGATATGAAGTCTCCAACAAGTTCTTTAGCTGTAAGATGGAGGAGAACAGTTCTGTCAGTGAACACATACTCAGAATGTCTGGGTACCACAACCACTTGACTCAGCTGGGAATTGATCTTCCGGTTGAGAGTGTTATTGACAGAGTTCTTCAGTCACTGCCACCAAGCTATAAAGGCTTCGTGATGAACTATAATATGCAAGGGATGGAGAAGACAATTCCCGAGCTCTTTGCGATGCTGAAATCAGCGGAGGTAGAAATCAAGAAGGAGCATCAAGTGTTGATGGTTAACAAAACCACTAGTTTCAAGAAAAAGGGCAAGGGAAAGAAGGGGAACTTCAAGAAGAACGGTAAGCAAGTTGCCGCTCCCACGAAGAAACCCAAAGCTGGACCCAGGCCTGAAACAGAGTGCTTCTACTGCAAAGGGACTGGTCACTGGAAGCGGAACTGCCCCAAGTATTTGGCGGATAAGAAGGATGGCAAAGTGTGGACTTTGGTGGACTTGCCCGATGATCGGCAAGCCATTGAGAATAAATGGATTTTTAAGAGGAAGACAGATGCTGATGGTAATATCACTGTCTACAAAGCTCGACTTGTCGCGAAAGGTTTTCGACAAGTTCAAGGGGTTGACTACGATGAGACTTTCTCACCCGTAGCGATGCTTAAGTCTGTCCGAATCATGTTAGCAATTGCCGCATTTTATGATTACGAAATCTGGCAAATGGATGTCAAAACTGCATTCCTTAATGGTTTTCTCAAAGAAGAGTTGTATATGATGCAACCAGAAGGTTTTGTCGATCCTAAGGGTGCTAACAAAGTGTGCAAGCTCCAGCGATCCATCTATGGACTGGTGCAAGCATCTCGGAGTTGGAATATACGCTTTGATGAGGTGATCAAAGCATATGGTTTTGTACAGACTTACGGTGAAGCCTGTATTTACAAGAAAGTGAGTGGGAGCTCTGTAACATTTCTAATATTATATGTGGATGACATATTGTTGATTGGAAATGATATAGAATTTCTGGATGGCATAAAGGGATACTTGAATAAGAATTTTTCAATGAAAGACCTCGGTGAAGCTGCTTATATATTGGGCATCAAGATCTATAGGGATGGATCAAGACGCTTGATAGGACTTTCACAAAGCACATACCTTGACAAAGTTTTGAAGAAGTTCAAAATGGATCAGTCAAAGAAAGGGTTCTTGCCTGTCTTGCAAGGTGTGAAGTTGAGTCAGACTCAATGCCCGACCACGGCAGAAGATATAGAGAAAATGAAAGTCATTCCCTATGCCTCAGCCATAGGTTCTATTATGTATGCCATGCTGTGTACCAGACCTGATGTGTGCCTTGCCATAAGTTTGGCAGGGAGGTACCAGAGTAATCCAGGAGTGGATCACTGGACAGTGGTCAAGAATATCCTGAAGTACCTGAAAAGGACCAAGGACATGTTTCTCGTTTATGGAGGTGACGAAGAGCTTGTCGTAAAGGGTTACGTCGATGTAAGCTTCGACACTGATCCGGATGACTCTAAGTCCCAAACCGGATACGTATTTATATTAAATGGTGGAGCTGTCAGTTGGTGCCGTTCCAAGCAGAGCGTCGTGGCGGGATCTACGTGTGAAGCGGAATACATAGCTGCTTCGGAAGCAGCACATGAAGGAGTCTGGATGAAGGAGTTCATATCCGATCTAGGTGTAATACCTAGTGCATCGGGTCCAATGACAATCTTTTGTGAAAACACTGGAGCAATTGCCATAGCCAAAGAGCCCAGGTTTCACAAGAAGACCAAACACATCAAGAGACGCTTCAACTCCATTCGTGAATATGTCAAGGATGGAGACATAGAAATTTGCAGACGGATCTGAATGTGGCAGACCCGTTGACTAAGCCTCTTCCACGAGCAAAACATGATCAGCACCAAGACTCCATGTGTGTTAGATTCATTACTATGTAATCTAGATTATTGACTCTAATGCAAGTGGGAGACTGATGGAAATATGCCCTAGAGGCAATAATAAAGTTGTTATTATTTTATATTTCCTTGTTCATGATAAAGGTTTATTATTCATGCTAGAATTGTATTGACCGGAAACTTAAATACATGTGTGAATACATAAAGAAATACCATGTCCCTAGTGAGCCTCTACTAGACTAGCTCGTTGATCAAAGATGGTTAAGGTTTCCTAACCATAGACATGAGTTGTCATTTGATAACGGGATCACATCATTAGGAGAATGATGTGATGGACAAGACCCATCCGTTAGCTTAGCCTATGATCGTTCTGTTTATTGCTACTGCTTTCTTGAATGTCAAATACATGTTCCTCAGACCATGAGATCATGCAACTCCCGGATACCGGAGGAATACCTTGTTTGCTATCAAACGTCACAACGTAACTGGGTGATCATAAAGATGCTCTACAGGTATCTCCGAAGGTGTTCGTTGAGTTGGCATGGATCGAGACTGGGATTTGTCACTCCGTGTTTCGGAGAGGTATCTCTGGGCCCTCTCGGTAATGCACATCATAAGAAGCTAGCAAGCAAAGTGACTAAGGGGTTAGTTACGAGATGATGTATTACGGAACGAGTAAAGAGTCTTGCCGGTAACGAGATTGAACTAGGTATGGAGATACCGACGATCGAATCTCGGGCAAGTAACATACCGACGGACAAAGGGAATTACGTATGTTGTCATTGCGGTTCGACCGATAAGATCTTCGTGGAATATGTAGGAACCAATATGAGCATCCAGGTTCCGCTATTGGTTATTGACCGGAGAGGCGTCTCAGTCATGTCAACATCATTCCCGAACCCGTAGGGTCCGCACGCTTAACGTTCGTTGACGATATAGTGTTATATGAGTTATGTGAATTGGTAACCGAATGTTGTTTGGAGTCCCGGATGAGATCCCGGACGTCACGAGGGGTCTCGGAATGGTCGAGAGGTAAAGATTTATATATGGGAAGTCATATTTTGGGTTCCGGAAAAAGGTGCAGTTTTTTCGGTATTGTACCGGGAAGCTTGCAGAAGGGGCCGAAGGATTCCGGAGGAGTCCAGAAGTCCACAAGTGGGTCCACCACGTCCCAAGGGCTGGCATGGGCTAAGGGGAGGCGCCCTGGCCTTATTGGGCCAGGCGCACCAAGTCCTCAAAAGCCCACGCAGTTAGGGAAGGAAAAAAGGGAGAGTCCTAGTAGGAATAGGATTGGACTTTGGAGTCCAAGTCCACGTGTGTACTATTCACGGTTACTGTTCACGTGGCAATATTCCTTGTACTCCAAGCCCCTACACATATATAAATAGAGGAGAGGGGGCGCCCCAAAGGACACAACATTGTCTTAGCCGTGTGCGGCGCCCCCCTCCACAGTTCCGTCCCTCGGTCATATTTTTGCAGTGCTTGGGCGAAGCCCTGCGGAGATAGCATCGCCATCACCGTCACCACGCCGTCGTGCTGCCGGAACTCATCCACTACCTCGCCGTCTTGCTGGATCAAGAAGTCAAGGATGTCACCGAGCTGAACGTGTGCTGAACGCGGAGGTGCCGTAAGTTTGGTGCTCGGTAGGTTGGATCGTGAAGTTGTTCGACGACATCAACCGCGTTGTTCTAATGCTTCCGCTTACGGTCTACGAGGGTACGTAGACATACTGCCCCTCTTGTAGCTATGCATCTCCATGGATAGATCTTGCGTGTGCGTAGAATTTTTTTTGTTTTCCATGCAACGTTCCCCAACAATAGGGACTCAATTTTGTAAGAAAAACCTCGTTTACCTGTATATATTTCACAAGAATATAGGCGGCCTCCTTAAATCCCATTTGTGCAGCACCGAGGTGCGTATCCACTGTTCGAACCGCGTAAAATTGCTGGTAAGTAAAAACGGGATTGACCAGTGACGCCTTCCTCACCCGGTGGAGCATCATGCTCTCGGTCTTAGAATAGGTCACATAATGCGTTACCGAGGACTCCGCTTGAGGAACACCTTGAGGTTCCTGATAATCCCCAAGTGCAAGGAATCATCATAGCACTTTCCAAAGATGAAAGTGGTAAGTATGGAGTGTCGAACCCACAAGGAGCTAAAGGTAAAATCAATATTCTCTCAGGTCCTATCTGCCACTCATACAACCCTACGTACATCAAGCGTTTGCTTTTATCTAGAAACGAGAAATAAAACTACGAAGTGGGTATAATGGGATAGTTTTGAAGAACATAAACATAAAAGTAGGTGCTGCCTAAATAAATATATTTCAATATAATACATTATGATACAAATAGCGAGTGTGGAATAGTGGTGGTAGGGTGTGCGGAATTGTCCCTAGGCAATTAGCTAAGTTACTAGACCGATGGCAAGTTTTCATGTGGGAGAGGCCTCTGCTAGCATGTCATCCCTTACTTGGAATTCTATGCACTTATGATTGGAACTATTAGCTAGCATCCGCAACTACTAACATGTTCATTAAGGTAAAACCCAACCATAGCATTAAGATAGGGTTTTTATCATTTATGCCACTAGTTGTGTCCCACTACTCAGTTTTGCCATTAAAAATTACAACTGCTCAAAAATGCCATCGTTCCGTGAGATGCTTCTTCAAAAATGCCATTAGATATCTCAAAAATGCCATTGTTCCATTAGATGTTTGCTAAAAAATGTCATTAGACATCGTTATTGTCAGGTCAAACTTGTTGACCATGTTATATGACAAAATTCCCCTATACCCACATGCCAGGTCTCTCTATCTGACAATGATAAGTGTGGACCCCACTTGTCAGGATTAAGTAAGCGAATAATTTTAGAGGAAAATAAGAACGCTGTTGGGATCAAGTGGGACCCACACTTTATGTAGTGAGATAAAGGGAGAGCTGACATGTTGGTCTATAGGTATTTTGGTCATTATAACATGGCAAACGAAATTTGAGCTGACAGTAATGGTGTCCAATGGCATTTTTGAGCATGCGCCTAACAAAGCGATGGCATTTTTGAGCAGTTGAAATTCTTAGTGGCAAAACTGAGTAGTGAGACGTAACCGGTGGCATAAATGATAAAAACCCTAAGATATATTGGCCCCCCTTCAATCCCGTATGTATCAATTTCTATGGTAGGAAGAAGTTTCAGTCACTCTCGCCCCCCAATGCATAGTCCTATCAACATACAACTAACCCTATGGTGTGATCCATGCGCGCGCTCATATGATGGCACCAAAGGATAGTAACATAACCAAAAGCAATTTAAACCAATCATAGAAATTCACCAATTACCCATAGGACAACAAAAATCTACTCATACACAATAGTGATGACCCAAGTCAATGGATAATAATTCATAGCACAAAAACACCATGTTCGAGTAGGGGATTACAGCGGGTTGCGGGAGAGTGGACCGCTAAAAAGAGACGAGGAAGGTGATGAAGACGGCGACATTGATGAAGACGATCACCGTGGCGATGGTTCCCCCGGCGGCACTCCGGCGCCACCGAGAGAGAAGGGGAGAGAGGCTCCCCTCCGGCTTGCTCCTCCATGGCCTCCCCCTTGATGGGGAGAGGTTCTCCCCTCTAGTCCTTGGCCTCCACGGCGCTCGGAGGGGCGAGTGCCCCTCCAAGATTGGATCTCTCTCTCTCTCTCTCTCTTTGTTTTCTTCTCTGTTTCGCGACTATTTTCTGGCCTTTCACTATTTCTTTAATAGCCGGAGATCCGTAACTCCAATTGGGCTGAAATTTTTAGGGGATTTTCCTCTGGAAATTAGCTTTCTTGTGGCGAAAGAAGGGCTCCAACCGACCTAAGGGATTCCCACAAGCCAGGGGGTGCACCCTGGGGGGTAGGGCGCACCGGCCTAGCTTGTGGGGCCCTTGGGCACTGTAACACCCCCATATATTAGCAACAGTAATCACCTTTGATAATGCCATGTCATCATGTTGAATAGTGCTTGATCATCATTTAGCATCATATCTCCTTTCAAATTCGAATTCAAATTAAAAGTAAAAAATAAAAGTAAAAAATAAAAGTTGTTCAAATGTGAAAACTAAAATGTTCATAATATGGTAAATAATCCAGAGGCAATTATAAAAATATCACCCACATTAATTGAATAACTTAAATGACCATTTCATCCTAAAACAGAACCAATTCAGCAACTATTAATACCTTTTTATTTACTTAAAAAATCATATGAAATTATATCACCTCCAAACCAATTTATGGTATTAGGTAATAATGCACTGTAAATAATGGGCCTAGTCACATATTTTACAAAAGTCATCAAATGGCCTATCTAATTGCAAACAGATAACAAAATAGAAAAACAGAAAAGAAAACAGAGAAAAAGAAAAGGGCTTACCGTGGCTGGGCCTAAGTCAACCCCCTGGCCCAGCCCACCTCCTCCTACTCCCTTCGCACTGCTCCTTCTCGGTCGCTCCCGCGCGCCCGACCGCGTCGTTGCCGGCGTCGCAGCCGCGCCAGCTCCCCGGGTCGCTACAGAGGAAGACGGAGAGGATAAGGAGGCCACCGCTGCACTCCCCTGGCCCGCCCGAGATCTTTTCCTCCCCTTCTCGCGCGCTGCTCCTTCCCCACCCGCCATGGCCGAGGCTGCCGCCGCCGATTCGAGCTCGCCCGCGTAGCTGCCGCCACCGCCACGCCTCGCCTCTGAGCCAAGAAGGACCGCCGACGACCGCTGCATCATCTCCGCCTACGTACTCGAGCCGGGAGCCGCCACCGCGCCCTCCCCGAGCCCTTCTTCCACCTCGGCTTCGACGACCGCCGTCGTCGATTCCGGCTGCTCCACGCCTCCCCGAGCCCGCATTGCACCACTACCGGCTCCCAGTGAGCTCCGCCTCTCTCCCCCTCTCCTCACCGTCGATTTCGACCGCTAGTGCCCGATTTCCCGACATGGCCGTAATCGCCGCCGCCTGCGCTCGTCGCCGGCGTCGTTCCGGCGACCAAATGGTCCCCGGCTTGTGCCCGTTGTCATCGCCGCGACGAGTAGTGCCCGCCTAGCCGCTTTGTTTGCCCGCAAACGCATCGCAGCCGCTGACCCGCATCTGCCCGAACTCCGGCGTCCGCCTCGCCGCTCGCCGCCGACGTTCCCGACCACCGCAGCCCGCGAGACCACCGCCGTTCGACGCGGCCTCGAGTGCTCGTTCGAGCAAGCCTAACCGCGACCAAAACGATGCACCGTACGTGATTTCCGAGCTCGCCGGAGTTGGCGCCGTCTCGGGCTCGCCGAAGAGCTCTGGTGGCCGGCGCCGACGTGTTCGGCTAGGGCCACCCGTTGTGCCACTGACTGCGGGCCCCACGGGTCTCGTTGACCGGTCCACTGGCTGATGTGGCGGCCCTGTGTGGCTGACTTGCGGGTCCCGCCGTTTAAAACGATTTTTAAAATAAATAAATAAATAAAACGTTAATTAAATCAGTTAATTAAATTAATTAGTTAATCGCTCACTGACTAATGGGCCCCACCTAGCTAATTAACCGGTTAGTTAGTTTAGTTAGCCCACTGTCTATGACAGGTGGGTCCCGCAGGTCAGAGTTGACTGGTCAGAGGACCTGTTGACTGCTGACTCCAGCATTACGTCATGATGACGTCAGTGGCCACTGTTTCGGATAATATTGATTTAGTTTATTAAAATAAATCCAGAAAATCATTAAAACTTTGAAAATTCATATCTTTTAAACCGTAACTCCGATTAAAATAATTTATATATGAAAAATAATTAGAAAAATGTGTAGAATCTGAATAGCCTATCCATATGCCTGTCACACCCCTCTATCATACTGAACATGCAACATTTTTCCCATATCTGATATATGAATAGTGACTAACCTTAATAAAATAAATCCAAATAAATTCCTAAATTAACTAAATCATTTAGTTAGGCAGTAAAACACCTCTGAACATCCTTTAGACATGTCATGCATAGTGATTGCATTTTTGCCGTGGGTTTACTGTTTCTCCTCCCCCCTTCTTTCCGATAGTCTCCGAGACCGACGCTGCCCAGGAGACCGACTACACCGCTGACGACCCCGCCTTTGCCGCAGAGCAACCAGGCAAGCAAAACCCCTTGATCATCCAGATATCAACCATTCCTTCTCTCTTATTCTTGCATTAGAATTGCCCCTGCTACTGTTCCGATAGCTCCTATTCTGATGCATAGCCTGATTTTGTCGTCTGCTATTGATACTTTACCTGCTGTCCCACAATGCTTAGTTAGCTATGCTACTGCTTTATCTGTGGCCCTTGGCCGTGTCCGTATGCCATGCTTGTTACCGGGCCGTGATCACTCTGGGAGTGATCGCGGAAATGCTTACACTACTGCAATACTTAAACTGTTAAAGTCGGGCTAGCCCTAAGGGTGCCCGCGAGAGAACAACATTAAAGACGGGTCGGCTCCAAGAGTACCCGCGAGTGATACCAAGTCGGAGCGACAGAAACTTTGATCGTCTCTGCGAGTTATTAAATTCGCCTAACGGAACTGGGTATTTGATCTGAGTGGGTCGTCGTGCCCTATACGCACTACCACCACGTGGGATAATGGTTTATGGGGCCCTCTACGCCGTATGTATCAGCCGAAAGCTTTGTAAGACGTCCAGTTCAGCATTGTGGCCGGGCCGGGTCGGCGCCATCCATGACAGAGGTGATGCCTGGATCGCCCTGCTCGCAACGACCCGGAGTGCAAAGGGCGATGGCCCAAGACCCCTGAGCACTTAGGATGTAGACCGGCGGGGACCTCTCTGTTGAGCTCTAGGTAGGGCTGCGGTGTGTCGATCAGCCGAGGCCGGGCATGCCCGAGAAAAGTGTGTCCGGTCAGAGCTAATCGAGCGTGTTGGGTAACAGTAGTGCACCCCTGCAGGGAAGTGATCTATTCGAATAGCCATGTCCACGGTAACAGGACGCTCGGAGTTGTATCCGGATCCATGACAACTACAAAGTGATGGTGATACATATTAACTGTTACATTTGCTCTCTGGATCGCTTTCTTGCGGGATAGTCGAGAAAGGATCTCGGGGAGTTGCTGCTATACGACCACTATTGTATGTTACTACTCTACTCTCTTCCGATGCTGCAAGATTGCTTGAAGATGCTAGTCTTCGATAGGCTAGGCTTCTCCCCTCTACTCTGGCATTCTGCAGTTCAGTCTAAAGATATAGCCCCATTCCTTTGAAACAAATGCATATTAGCATAGTTCTGATGTCAGTCTTGCGAGTACTTTGGATGAGTACTCACGGTTGCTCTGCTATTCTTTTCCCCATATCCAATCGATGATACATCAGACGAAGGAGCCCAGGAGCAGGAGATCCCCGGAGTATCCTACTACGACGTGGAGATCCCCGACGACCAGGAGTAGTTTAGGAGGCTCCCAGGCAGGAGGCCTTGCCTCTTTCGATCAGAGTCGTTGGTTGTTTTTGCCTTCTTAAGGCATTTTGTTTAACTTTGTGTCTGTACTCAGATACTTTTGTTTCCGCTGATGCTTGTATGTCTCGAGCTTTTGTATTCGAGCCCTCGAGGCCCCTGGCTTGTAATATAAAGCTTGTATTATTTTATTTTGTGTTTAGAGTTGTGTTGTGATATCTTCAAGTGAGTTCCTAGGCTTGATCGTGTGCATTTGCGTGTATGATTAGTGCACGATTAAGTCGGGGGCGTCACAAGTTGGTATCAGAGCCGACTGCCTGTAGGATCACCCCTTTCCAACTCCTTGGCCAAAGTTGAGTCTAGTCTCCAAAAACTGTTTTACTAACATGGCTGTGTGGCTTACGGGCCCACGTCGCCAATGGATGGGTTTAGGATCTTTTATTCCTCTCCTTTACTCTGGGGCTCTGAACTCTCTTCCTATCGGGTTAAAGATTTACTAACTCTAACATTAGGTTCTCGTGATCACATCCACCCGGAGTTCTGAATTTCCCCCCTTTCTTCAAGATGAGGGCCAGGTTCTGCTTTACAGTTTTCACGGACCGCGGGATCCTTTTATCGATGACACCCTGCGTTGTCATTTGCAGATTCCTCGCCCCAAAAGTTTTCTCCGACGTTGATATAGCCTTTGCTATGTCCCGTTGTGTGTTCCTCACCGCGTGCCTGCGTGCCGCCTAGTTTGTCTAGCTGCGTGTAATTCCGAACTCATGCGATTCGTTTGTATCCAACTCTGTGCATAGATTTGTATGTCTTTAATGACTACTAATTTGTATCTAATGCACTTGTTGTTCATTGCTCATGTTACATCATGAATAACCTCATTCAATGCAGTTGTTCTTGCTAAACTGCCCCCTGTTGATTTGGCAGGATGGCTGACGATCCCCCACCTCCACCCTATATGGCCGCAATGATGCAGCAGTTTGAGCTGAATCGTCAGTTTATGACTGGGATAATGGCCCAATTTCCAGCTCAGAATGCTCAGCAACAGTCTGCCCCAATAACATTGCAAGAATTCATGCGCCTCAACCCGTCCATTTTCCGCAACTCCACCAATCCTATGGATGCTGATGATTGGCTTCGAGGCATCCTGTTTGAAATGGAGTCCGCTAATGTTGCCCCTGACAATTACGTCACCTTTGCGGCATTTCATTTGAAGGGTCCAGCTGCTCAATGGTGGGAAAGCCACAGACGCATGCTGTCTGCTGGAACTGTAACCACTTGGCAGGAATTTCAGATAGCATTCCGTGCACGACACATTCCTCAAGGTCTGATCGACCAGAAGAAGAAGGAGTTCCGCAAACTCACTCAGGACGAAATGACTGTGGATGAATATCAGAGGAAATTTCTCGAATTATCCCGCTATGCTGAAGATGACGTCTGCACTGATGCTCGCAAGCAGGAGAAATTCCGTGAAGGACTGCATCCTGATATAAAGCTCGCACTTGCTGTTCATGAAGCTACAGACTTTGCAACGTTTGTCAGTAAAGCTTTCCGAATGGAAACTGGTCTGATTGAGTACCAGGAGTCTCTCAAGCGTACTCAAGATGTTGGCTCATCCTCGGATCAGCCTGCTCAGAAGCGCAGAGTCTGGATCCCGCACAATGTTCACCACCGACCTGCTCCAACCCCAAGGCCGTCTTATGTCGCACCTCGTCTGCCTCCACCGCAGAGACAACTAACGATTCAGGGTGGACAGCCCAATACTATGGCTCCTCCCCATAATGATGGTTTATGCCACAATTGTGGACAGCCAGGACACCGTGCTATCAACTGCTGCTAGAACCAGCCTCAGAGTACACCACATCCTCCTGTTGGTCGTAAGAGGGGCCGTCGAAACTGTCATTCCAGGAACTGTAATATCAGACCGTCTGCGGTTGTAAATGGCCATGCCAACCATGTCAATGCGGAAGAAGCTCAGAAGGAACCGACCATCATGATGGGAACCCTCCCTGTTAATTCAGTTGCAGCTTCTGTTCTTTTTGATTCAGGTGCATCACATTCCTTTGTGTCCCAGCAATTTGCACAATTGCATGGTTTAGCTATGAGCTCATTACCCATGCCTTTAGAGATTATCACTCCCCGTTCCAGGTGGCAAACCAAGATGGTAAGTCACAACAATCAGATCAAAATTGAAGGAATGATGTTCTCTGCTTCACTCATTGCTCTCGGACCCTCCAACATTGATGTTATTCTCGGTATGGATTGGCTGAAGGCCCATAATGCTTTCATTGACTGTGCCGCTAAGAAAGTCCAACTTACACATCCTTCTGGCCAGACAGTTAAATACTCAGCCCGAACAGTTCAGGATGCCGAGAGCCAGATATATGCTCTGAATGCTTTGAATGCTTCCCCACTTGAGGGAATTGAGAACGTTCCAGTCGTTCGCAATTTTCCAGACGTCTTTCCAGAAGAACTTCCAGGAATACCCCCTGTTAGAGTTGTCGAGTTCGTCATCGACTTGAAGCCAGGCACTACTCCTATTGCCAAGTGCCCATACAAGATGCCACCTCATGAACTCCTTGAGCTTAAGGAGGAAATCGACAAGTCACTTAAAAAGGGTTTCATCCGTCCCAGTTCTTCTGCCTGGGGAGCACCTTCTCTCTTTGTCAAGAAGAAGGATGGAATGAATCGGTTGGTTCAAGATTATCGACCTATCAACCAAGCAACAATTCAGAACAAGTATCCGCTTCCCAGGATCAACGATCTGTATGATCAACTTGCTGGTTCCTCAGTATTCTCTAAACTTGATTTGAGATTGGGATACCACCAGATCCGGGTTCGTAAAGAGGATATTCCGAAGACAGCCTTCGTTACTCGCTATGGTTCTTACGAGTACACCGTCATGTCTTTTGGCTTAACCAATGCTCCAGCAACATTCTCTCGACTGATGAACTACATCTTCATGGATTACCTCGACAAATTCGTCGTGGTTTATTTGGATGATATCCTTATATTTTCCAAGAATGAAGAAGAACACGCCGAACATCTTCGGCTTGTACTGCAGAAACTTCGAGAACATCAACTGTATGCCAAGTATTCCAAGTGTGAATTCTGGTTATCTGAAGTGACATATCTCGGCCATGTCATTTCCAAAGATGGCATTGCTGTTAACCCAGAACGAGTTCAGGCTATTCTTGAATGGACTCCTCCGAAGAATGTCAAGCAAGTCAGGAGTTTCCTCGGACTCGCCAGCTATTGTCGCCGTTTCGTTGAGAACTTCTCCAAAATTGCTAAGCCTCTGACTGATCTGCTTCACAAAGGCGTTAAATTTGAGTGGACAGGAAAGTGTCAAGAAAGTTTTCAGACACTCAAAGATAAGTTGACCTCTGCCCCAGTGCTAGCACCCCCGGATTCCAAAAAAGACTTCGTGATTTACTGTGATGCATCTCGTCAAGGATTGGGCTGTGTCCTAATGCAAGAGCGCAAAGTGATTGCTTATGGCTCTCGTCAATTGCGTCCTCTCGAGCTTGTTGCAGTTATTTATGCATTGAAGTTATGGCGACATTACCTTCTTGGTAATCGATGCGAGATCTACACGGATCATAAGAGTCTGAAGTACTTGTTCACTCAGCCATCTCTGAACCTCCGTCAACAAAGATGGATGGAGGCCATTACGGACTATGACTTGGGTATTTCTTATACCCCTGGCAAGGCTAATGTAATGGCTGATGCTTTGAGCCGTAAATCCTACTGTTGTGAACTTGAGGTTCAACTGCAGCAGCCACTCCTGTATGAAGAGCTTCGAAAGCTGAACATCGAGATAGTTCCTCAAGGATATCTAAATACCTTGGTTGTTGAACCAGATCTCGAGCATAACATCAAGACAAGGCAGAAATATGACTCTGAAGTCGAGAAGATTAAGAAATACCTCTCTAAGGGAAATTCTTCATTCTACCATGTTGGTGATGATGGTGCATTGTTCTTCAAAGGCCGCCTAGTGGTCCCCAGAAAGAGATCAAACTCTCGCTCGGATGTCATGAAAGAAGCCCATGACACACCCTTGTCAATTCATCCCGGTAGTACCAAGATGTACCAAGACATTCGTCAGCGGTACTGGTGGCCTGGTATGAAGCGAGACATTGCTCGATATGTTGCTGAGTGTGACATTTGCCGTCGCATCAAGGCAGAACATCAAAGGCCTGCTGGACTTCTGCAACCCCTTGAAATTCCTGAATGGAAATGGGACAAGGTCGAAATGGATTTCATTACTGGTTTTCCTAGATCTCAGAAGGGTCATGATGCTATCTTTTTCGTCATTGACCAATTCTCCAAGGTTGCTCACTTTCTGCCAGTCAAGGAGACAATCACTGCTAGTCAGTTAGCAGACTTGTATGTTTCCAGAATTGTGTCACTCAACGGTGTTCCATTGGAGATCAGTTCAGATCGTGGCAGCCTCTTTACCTCAAGATTTTGGAACAGTTTCCAAGAAGCTATGGGAACTCATAAGTCCTTTAGCACTGCTTTTCACCCCCAGTCCCAGGGACAAGTTGAACGAGTCAATCAAGTGCTTGAGGATATGCTTCGAGCTTGCGTCATCTCATTCGGTAAGAAATGGGAAGAATCTCTCCCATATGCCGAATTCTCTTACAACAATAGCTATCAGGCTAGTTTGAAGATGGCACCGTTTGAAGTCCTCTATGGACGTAAGTGTCGAACCCCTCTGAATTGGTCAGAAACTGGGAAACGATCACTCGTCGGACCGGACATTATTCAACAAGCTGAAGAGCAAGTCCGCATTGTCCGTGAACATTTGAAAACTGCTCAGTCTCGCCAGAAGAGCAATTATGACCGCAAACATCAGGTAATGGTCTATCAACCTGGCGAGCAAGCTTACCTTCGTGTCACTCCGTTGAAGGGCACTCATCGGTTCGGAATCAAGGGCAAGCTAGCTCCTCGCTACATTGGCCCGTTCCGTATTCTCGCTCGTCGAGGAGAAGTGGCATATCAGTTGCAATTGCCGCCGAACCTTTCTCAAGTGCATGATGTCTTTCATGTATCGCAACTCCGACGCTGCTTCACAGATCCTATCCGAGCAGTGGATCATGAAGTGCTTGAATTGCGAGAAGATCTGTCTTATCAAGAGCATCCGATCCGCATTCTTGATCAAGCTGAATGTCGAACCTGTCAGAAGGCAATCAAGTTCCTAAAAGTTCAGTGGTCGAATCATTCTGAAGATGAAGCCACTTGGGTGAGCGAAGATCGTCTTCGTGAAGAATACCCCACTCTCTTTCAGCCTACCTCTTAATTCTCGGGACGAGAATTCTTATTAGAGGGGGAGAATTGTAACACCCCCATGTATTAGCAACAGTAATCACCTTTGATAATGCCATGTCATCATGTTGAATAGTGCTTGATCATCATTTAGCATCATATCTCCTTTCAAATTCGAATTCAAATTGCAATTCAAATTAAAAGTAAAAAATAAAAGTTGTTCAAATGTGAAAACTAAAATCTTCATAATATGGTAAATAATCCAGAGGCAATTCTAAAAATATCACCCACATTAATTGAATAACTTAAATGACCATTTCATCCTAAAACAGAACCAATTCAGCAACTATTAATACCTTTTTATTTACTTAAAAAACCATATGAAATTATATCACCTCCAAACCAATTTCTGGTATTAGGTAATAATGCACTGTAAATAATGGGCCTAGTCACATATTTTACAAAAGTCATCAAATGGCCTATCTAATTGCAAACAGATAACAAAATAGAAAAACAGAAAAGAAAACAGAGAAAAAGAAAAGGGCTTACCGTGGCTGGGCCTAAGTCAACCCCCTGGCCCAGCCCACCTCCTCCTCGTCCCTTCGCACTGCTCCTTCTCGGTCGCTCCCGCGCGCCCGACCGCGTCGTTGCCGGCGTCGCAGCCGCGCCAGCTCCCCGGGTCGCTACAGAGGAAGACGGAGAGGATAAGGAGGCCACCGCTGCACTCCCCTGGCCCGCCCGAGATCTTTTCCTCCCCTTCTTGCACGCTGCTCCTTCCCCGCCCGCCATGGCCGAGGCTGCCGCCGCCGATTCGAGCTCGCCCGCGTAGCTGCCGCCACCGCCACGCCTCGCCTCTGAGCCAAGAAGGACCGCCGACGACCGCTGCATCATCTCCGCCTACGTACTCGAGCCGGGAGCCACCACCGCGCCCTCCCCGAGCCCTTCTTCCACCTCGGCTCCGACGACCGCCGTCGTCGATTCCGGCTGCTCCACGCCTCCTCGAGCCCGCATTGCACCACTACCGGCTCCCAGTGAGCACTGCCTCTCTCTCTCCCCCTCTCCTCGCCGTCGATTTCGATCGCTAGTGCCCGATTTCCCGACATGGCCGTAACCGCCGCCTGCGCTTGTCGCCGGCGTCGTTCCGGCGACCAAATGGTCCCCGGCTTGTGCCCGTTGTCATCGCCGCGACGAGTAGTGCCCGCCTAGCCGCTTTGTTTGCCGCAAACGCATCGCAGCCGCTGACCCGCATCCGCCCGAACTCCGGCGTCCGCCTCGCCGCTCGCCGCCGACGTTCCCGACCACCGCCGTTCGACGCGGCCTCGAGTGCTCGTTCGAGCAAGCCTAACCGCGACCAAAACGATGCACCGTACGCGATTTCCGAGCTCGCCGGAGTTGGTGCCGTCACGGGCTCGCCGGAGAGCTCCGGTGGCAAGCGCCGATGTGTCCGGCTAGGGCCACCCGTTGTGCCACTGACTGCGGGCCCCGCGGTCCCGTTGACCGGTCCACTGGCTGACGTGGCGGCCCTGTGTGGCTGACATGCGGGTCCCGCCGTTTAAAACGATTTTAAAAATAAATAAATAAATAAAACGTTAATTAAATTAATTAGTTAATCGCTCACTGACTAATGGGCCCCACCTAGCTAATTAACCGGTTAGTTAGTTTAGTTAGCCCACTGTCTAAGACAGGTGGGTCCCGCAGGTCAGAGTTGACTGGTCAGAGGACATGTTGACTGCTGACGCCAGCATTACGTCATGATGACGTCACTGGCCACTGTTTCGGATAATATTGATTTAGTTTATTAAAATAATTCTAGAAAATCATTAAAACTTTGAAAATTCATATCTTTTAAACCGTAACTCTGATTAAAATAATTTATATATGAAAAATTATCAGAAAAATGTGTAGAATCTGAATAGCCTATCCATATGCCTGTCACACCCCTCTATCATACTGAACATGCAACATTTTTCCCGTATCTGATATATGAATATTGACTAACCTTAATAAAATAAATCCAAATAAATTCCTAAATTAACTAAATCATTTAGTTAGGCAGTAAAACACCTCTGCACATCCTTTAGACATGTCATGCATAGTGATGGCATTTTTGCCGTGGGTTTACTGTTTCTCCTCCCCCCTTCTTTCCGATAGTCTCCAAGACCGACGCTGCCCAGGAGACCGACTACACCGCTGACGACCCTGCCTTTGCCGCAGAGCAACCAGGCAACCAAAACCCCTTGATCATCCAGATATCACCCATTCCTTCTCTCTTATTCTTGCATTAGAATTGCCCCTGCTACTGTTCCGATAGCTCCTATTCTGATGCATAGCCAGATTTTGTCGTCTGCTATTGATACTTTACCTGATGTCCCACAATGCTTAGTTAGCTATGCTACTGCTTCATCTGTGGCCCTTCGCCTTGTCCGTATGCCATGCTTGTTATCGGGCCGTGATCACTCTGGGAGTGATCGCGGAAATGCTTACACTACTGCAATACTTAAACTGTTAAAGTCGGGCTGGCCCCAAGGGTGCCCGCGAGAGAACAACATTAAAGATGGGTCGGCTCCAAGAGTACCCGCGAGTGATACCAAGTCGGAGCGACAGAAACTCTGATCGTCTCTGCGAGTTATTAAATTCGCCTAACGGAACTGGGTATTTGATCTGAGTGGGTCGTCGTGCCCTATACGCACTACCACCACGTGGGATAATGGTTTATGGGGCCCTCTACGCCGTATGTATCAGCCGAAAGCTTTGTCAGACGTCCAGTTCAACATTGCGGCCGGGCCGGGTCGGCGCCATCCATGACAGAGGTGGTGCCTGGATCGCCCTACTCGCAACGACCCGGAGTGCAAAGGGCGATGGCCCAAGACCCCTGAGCACTTAGGATGTAGACCGGCGGGGACCTCTCTGTTGAGCTCTAGGTAGGGCTGCGGTGTGTCGATCAGCCGAGGTCGGGCATGCCCGAGAAAAGTGTGTCCGGCCAGAGCTAATCGAGCGTGTTGGGTAATAGTAGTGCACCCCTGCAGGGAAGTGATCTATTCGAATAGCCGTGTCCACGGTAACAGGATGCTCGGAGTTGTATCCGGATCCATGACAACTACAAAGTGATGGTGATACATATTAACTGTTACATTTGCTCTCTGGATCGCTTTCTCGCGGGATAGTCGAGAAAGGATCTCGGGGAGTTGCTGCTATACAACCACTATTTTATGTTACTACTCTACTCTCTTCTGATGCTGCAAGATTGTTTGAAGATGCTAGTCTTTGATAGGCTAGGCTTCTCCCCCTGTACTCTGGCATTCTGCAGTTCAGTCTAAAGATATAGCCCCATTCCGTTGATACAAATGCATATTAGCATAGTTCTGATGTCAGTCTTGCGAGTACTTTGGATGAATACTCACGGTTGCTCTGCTATTCTTTTCCCCATATCCAATCGATGATACATCAGACGAAGGAGCCCAGGAGCAGGAGATCCCCGGAGTATCCTACTACGACGTGGAGATCCCCGACGACCAGGAGTAGTTTAGGAGGCTCCCAGGCAGGAGGCCTTGCCTCTTTCGATCAGAGTCGTTGGTTGTTTTTGCCTTCTTAAGGCATTTTGTTTAACTTTGTGTCTGTACTCAGATACTTTTGTTTCCGCTGATGCTTGTATGTCTCGAGCTTTTGTATTCGAGCCCTCGAGGCCCCTGGCTTGTAATATAAAGCTTGTATTATTTTATTTTGTGTTTAGAGTTGTGTTGTGATATCTTCAATTGAGTTCCTAGGCTTGATCGTGTGCATTTGCGTGTATGATTAGTGCACGATTAGTTCGGGGGCGTCACAGGCACCTTCTTGCATTGATTCTTTCTCCCAAAAATCACATATATTCCATAAAAAATCATCATAAATTTTCATCGTGTTTGGACCTTCCTAGATATGGATTTTCTATGAAACCAAAAACATGCAGAAAACAGCAACTGGCACTGGGCACTGGATTAATAAGTTAGTCCATAAAAATAATATAAAAGTGCACCAAAACCATATATAATTGATGTAAATATAGCATGAATACTTCATATATTATAGATACGTTGGAGACGTACAGTTCCTCAGAAGGTGGTGAGTGGGCAGGAGCTGTTTCTGGGGCCGAGATACGTGGTTTCGAGGCCCCCGGTGCCGGTGTGCCGGAGGTTGGGTGAGGCCTACAAGGTAAAAGCGAAATAAATCTCTCCATTTGATGGGGAAGAAAAAATAAAGGGTGTTTTAAGGCTAGAAATAGGTCACACTTGCTGAGTAGAGGAGGGTGGCTCTGGAGGCGCTTGCTCCTCGGTAACAGCTTGACCGATGACCGGCCTAGGATTTCTCCTCGAGCCGCTCTCTTCTCGGGTCGGAGTCTGCTTCGGACACTTGGACCGACGTCCCATGTTGGAAGGGGAATGAGCAAACCCGATTGGAGTGGAGCTTGATGTGGATCTCTTCCGCGAAGGCGGGCGCCCAACGTCGGCGGCGTTAGCGGAAGGGGGGCGGCACTCCCATGCGATTGAATATGATGGCCACTTCGGTACCATCAATACCCTCCTGATAAAAGACCCCATCTCGAAAGATGAGGTCATTATGAGGGTCCTCGGATAAGCCGAGGTCATCTTCGCTGACAAAAAGCTTCGGTTGAGGAGCAGGAGAACTCACCGTCTCAATCCACCTTTTCCAGTCCTGTTTAGATATATTGAAAAGTTGATCAAGGAGATAAATACCTTGTTCAGAAAAATAAAACCTCGGATAAGATAACTCACTGCTTCGACAGGTTTGTGGCAAGAGAAGCCATCAAACATTGGCTCTTTGATGAAGTCAACTTTCTCACCTTTGAACATGCCTGCCAGCGCCGATCCGATCGCCTGACAATTTTCGAATCCACACCGGATTGCCCGGGTTGAGTCATCGGTTCCGTTGTATGCCCACATCGGGTGGTCGCATTGATGAAGTGGTTGGACTCCTCAGGCAATAGCTACCGCCATCACATTGACCAGGGTAAGCTTGTTATGGCCAAGACATGCCACCTGGGCAGTCAGCCGAGCCACGACGAAACCCCCCATCACGGGATTGGGTCCTCGGACGCCAGTTATACCGCTTCATTGGAGGAGCGAGCGAGAAAGGAGGAAGCCCTTGCCGAGGAGGGTCTTCAAGTGGCACATCAGAAATATAGAACCACTCCCCCTGCCAGGTCTCATCATCCTCTTTGGGGGTACTGACGAGATAGACGGACTCGGCAATTTGGCATACCTCAGCTCCACCGCATTCAAATAGATTGTCATCTCGGGAACGAGGGGCCAGGCAGAAGTATTTGTGCCATAAATCAAAATGAGCCTCGCATCCGAGGAAGGCTAAGGTAATGAAGCAGGCTATGTGCAGGATGGAATTGGGCGATAGGTGGTGGAGTTGGATCCCATAAAAATACATAAGGCCCCCGAGGAAGGGATGGATGGGAAGGCCCAGGCCGTGAAGAAGGAAGGGGATGAAGCACATGCGCTCGTTACCCTACGGTGTGGGGAAGTTGTCATTAAGAATGCCGCCGTCCAAGGTGACCAACCCTGGATGGATCTGCGCGAACTCTGGCTCGGGCAAATATCCGGAGGTTGAGAGCCGGTCCAGCTGCCCTTGAGCTACCAAACGGCTCTTCTAGTCTCCCTCGAGGGGGCCGGTGGGGCGAGTTGATGAACCCACAACACCCTCCATGGTGTCGATTTCACTGAATGGCGATGGTGCTGAGGAGGCAGACAGGATTCGAGCAAGGCAGAAGGGGGTAGAGGGGGTGTGAAATCCTTTGTTTTTCCCTTAGCCTTATATGGAGAATTCCTATTCATGGGGCGATGGGACGCTTGAGTCCTGCAGTGATAAATCCGCGTGTTTCCCAGGCGTTGTGCCTTACATGCACACGCAGATCGAGGAAAAATATTGATGATGCCGCTAAAAGCAAGTCTCAAGGCCCGTTACAACCTGTTTGATGGGACACATCAGCGGTGGGCCCCTGGCGAGGCAGTATGTTCAAAAGACTGTCAGGACAAGACCTCGGTGGGAGATTACTTTGCTCTTAAGACACCTACCTCAGCACAAGACCTCGGATCCGAGAATATTCTTGGAGTAATTCTGAAGACAAGGATATTGGGTTTGTTGAACTCGCCTACGAAGCCGAAGACTGAAGATGAAGCAACCACTCGGAGGAGCCGAGCGCTGTCCTCGGCTTGAAGACCAGTTCAGGGGCTACTGATGGTGTCCTGGGTATGGGGGTGCTAACCACGTCAGCTCCCCAAGATGGGCTGGACCGAGGACCCCCAGACGACCAGTCAGTGGGCCACGTTCGTCAGGCCCCATGATGTGTTCAAGATGGAATCCTTCGAAGACTTGGCGCATACTCCAAGACACTATTGCAGTCTTCAGCATGTTTATCTCCAGAAGTAACCGACCTATGTGTAACCCTAGGTACCCCCAACATCTATATAAGCTGAGGGGGTTAGCCCGTAGAGGTAGATTTATTCACACATACGATCTTGATTTAGATCAACCTGTACTTTATACCCCATCCACAATCAATACAACACAAGCAGGACGTAGGGTTTTACCTCTTCGAGAGGGCCCGAACCTGGGTAAACATCGTGTCCCCTCTTTGTCCTGTTACCATCGTGCCAAGATCACCAGCTCGGGACCCCCTACCCAAGATCTGCCGGATTCGACTCCGTCAGTGGGAGAGAGTATACCGCAGCATGGAGAGGGAGAAAGATGTTGATGATGGTAGCGAAGTTGATGGAGATGATCGCCGTCATGATGGTTCCCCTGGCGGCGCTCTGGCGCCACCGGGAGAGGGGGAGAGAGGCCCCCCTCCTTCTTCTTCTTCCTTGGCCTCTCCCCTAGATGGGGAGAGGGTTCCCCCTCTGGTCCTTGGTCTCCATGGCTCCTGGAGGGCGGGATCCCCTCTGAGATTGGATCTCCCCTCTCTTTTTCTTTGTGTTTTCCTCTCTGTTTCGGTACTATTTTCTGGCCGAACACCATTTCTTTTATAGCTGGAGATCTATAACTCCGATCGGGCTGAAATTTTTACATGATTTTCTCCAAAAATCAGCTTTCTTGCGACCGAAAGAGAGCTCCAACCGACTTAAGGGCTAGCCACATGGGCTCATGGCGCGGGTGGGCCCTAGGTCACGCCGTAGGTCATGTGGGGCCCACGTGCACTGCCTTGCATTGATTCTTTCGCCCAAAATTCTGAAAATTCCAATAAAAAATTCACAAAAAATTTCAGGTCATTCCGGCTCCATGAATTTTTTACCTAAAAACCCCAAAAAATAGAAAATAGGAACTAGCCTTTGGCACTGGATTAATAGGTTAGTCCAAATAAAAATAATATAAATTGTTGCCAAAAATATATAAAAGTGGTATGATAATAGCATGAAACAATAAAAAATTATAGATACGTTGGAGACGTATCAAAGTACATTGGAGAAAATGGGAATTCCCGGTTGAGGCTTAATCCGACTGGGATGACCTTTCATGGGGTGGCCCTGGCATGCGAGCTGAACCACTCGGACAGATCACCCTATCAGTCGTATTCGGTGAAGAGAAAAACTTTTGCAAGGAGTCCCTGTCCTTCGAAGTAATCGACTTCAAGAGTGAGTACCATGCCATTTTTGGTCGGCCGGCATATGCGAAGTTCATGGCCCGTCCATGCTACGTGTACTTGAAGCTCAAAATGCCGGGCCCCAAGGGTGTGATTATGATCTTGGGTGACCCGAAGCATGCATAAGAAATTGCGAACCTGAATGCCAGCATGGCAGACTCAAGTGTTGCAGAAGTGGAGTTTGCCGCATACAAGCTCGCCGTTGATCCGACTGAGATACCCATGGCAAAGAAACCGACTCCTGAGTCGTCCTTCCAGTCGGCAACTAACAAAAAGAAGATCCAGGTTCACCCCAACGATCCTTCCAAAACGATTGAGATTGTTGATGACCTTGACCCCAAATAGGAAAGCGAGCTCGTCAGCTTCCTCCATGAGAATTGGGATATTTTTGCATGGCAGCCATCTGACATGCCTGGAATCCCAAGGGATCTGGCTGAGCACCGACTGAACATGTTCCCAGGGGCGAAACCCATCAAATAGACTCTTCATCGATTTGCTGATCCCAAGTGTCAGACGCTAGGAGAAGAAATTGTGAAGCTTTGAGGGAAGGATTTTTCAGAGAGGTGGAACACTGGGAATGGGTGACGAATCCAGTCATCGTACCCAAGAAGAATGGAACTTGGCGCACCTGTGTGGACAACAAGGGTGTCAACCGAGTGTGCCCTAAGGATCATTTCTGTTTGCCTCGTATTGATCAGATTGTGAACTCCACAACTGGCTGTGAGAAATTATGCTTTCTGGATGCTTATTCCGGCTATCATCAGATCAAGTTAAAGGTGTCAGATCAGCTGAAGACTGCATTCATCACTCCATTCGGGGTATTCTGCTATATCACAATGCCTTTCGGTCTGAAGAATGCTGGGGCCACTTACCAGCGTACTGTTGGGAAATGTAGCAGAAAACAAAAAAATTCGTCCTACGATCACGGTCCAGGAACACTATGAAGATGCATTAGGGTTTTAGATCGGATCATTACCAACTTTGATTTAAAGCGGAAGAAGAGTTGGTGTAGATCGTAGATGAAGTCCCTCGAACCGTTCATCAATGATCCCTCAAACCGAAGACCAAAAGCACGGCCTCTCTACGGATTGCAGGCGTACAGGCTTCACGATCCGGCAGCGCTTCGCCGTCCAGAGCTAATCGTCGCCAGAGAATTAGAGGGAGAAGAAGAGAACCACACAGGGCTTCTCTATTATGAGGATTAGAGAGAACTAGGTCTAGCTCTAATTAGATCAACTCTAATTTAGAACTAGAACAAGAGAACTAGAGGAGGCTCCAAAACTTGTGTCTCTCCAAGGGCAAAAACCTCTAGTATATATAGGTTAGAGGAGAGGGGAGGGGGCGCCACAAGGGGGAGGAGGACTCCTCCCCTGCGCTGGCCCTAGGGGGGAGGAGGAGTCCCTCCCTCACTCCAATTCGGCCTCCCGTAGGCCTCCAAAGAGGCTAGGGGGCGCCACCTTTGTTATTGGGCCCTAGGGCCCAATAACCCTCCACCACTTGGCCTTTTAGTGTTTTCTATGGCCTGTTGATATTAAATTAATTCTAAAAGCCTCCTAATCAATATTAGAACCTTTTATTATTAATTTAACATCTCCAGAAATATTTTCCACCTATATATCAATTCCCGGTATTACCCGGTAAATCCCGAAACTCTTCCGGTAACTCCGAAACGTTTTCGGTTTCTCTCAAAACTATTTATAATATTCATGAAACTATTTCATGAATATTTTAACATAACTCTTACTCCACTAACACTCAACAAATCATGATTCCCTTAAGCATGTGACCCTGTAGGTTCAGTAAAACATAGACGTGAACAAAACTCCTTTCATTCAATGACCAATAGCGGAACCGTGGACATCCATATTGATCCCTATGAATACACGAATGATATTCGAGTGAACCTTTGGTTATCATGTGCTATTCCCTTTGCTTCATGATACTTTACAAAACCCAAGGTGAGATATATCGGTATCCTCTTGAGTCATTCTCATGCTCACTATACAGGTCTCCTCGTTACCGGTTTTGTTCTTCTTTCTCATTGACATGTTCCGGCATCCCTGTGACCTAGTCACCTGTGTCTGGCCAGACGATGATGGATGCCGTCACACCGAGAGGGCCCTAAGAATATCTCTCCATCATCGGAGGAGAAATCCCATTCTTGAGCTATCTAGTCCCTTGTCAAACTTTTCGATGAACTTGAAAGTTGTCGTTATGATCACCGTGTTACAGATGACGTTTGAGCAACTCCAAAGTCCATCGTCCGGTAAGAAGATACTACGATACTCTCATGGTCTAAGGAACTAAAGCATATGTTAACACTCCGTGTTATATCAATTGACTTGTGACGATAGTATCTCAAAGTATAACAAACAAGTTGGGTCAATTCAATATGGTCGTTCTTCTAACGTCATACTCTCAATGTTGTTTTGGGACTATCGTTACACTTAACAATATCCCAAGATTTGGAAAACATGATCAACATACAACACTTGAGCTAGTCCTAGAGGCGAGACTAGGTATCAGGTTTTACCATTTATCATTCGACACGTGCTTATGAGTTTATCATTCCACACGTTCTTATGAGTTTTCCACTGAATCGCATATTCCAGAATCATAGCAGTTATAGCATAGAATATAAACTCTTAATTATAAACATGGAAATAAATAATACAATATTATTGCCTCTAGGGCATATTTCCAATAGACTCCCACTTGCACTAGAGTCAATAATCTAGTTACATAGCTTTCCTAACACCAATGGCTATTCGGTGTTGCTCATGTTTTGCTCGCGGTAGAGGCTTCGTCATCGGGTCTGACACATTCAAATCCATGTGAATCTTGAGTACTTTCACAAAACCTTTCTCGACATGCTGTCGGATGATGTGATACTTGCGTTCGATATGTCTGGTCTTCATGTGGACCTTGGTTCCTTGGTGCCATTGGGTTCATCGCACATGGGACTACACCAATCTCTTCAAGAAACTTCTTGATCCAGACTGCCTCCTTCAAAGCTTCTGAAGCCGCAATATATTTTGCTTCTGCTGTAGAATCCGCAACAGTGTTATGCTTGAAACTCTTCCAAACCACCGCACCACCATTAAGGGGAAAAACATAGCCCGATTGAGATTTATAGTCATCTATATCAGTCATGAAGCTACCATCGGTGTAACCATTTACAACGAGCTCTTCATCTTCTCCATAAACAAGAAGCATGTCCTTTGTTCTTCTGAGGTACTTAAGAATATTTTTAACAGTTGCCCAGTGAGCCAATCCTGGATCACTTTGGTACCTGCTACTAACACTTAGCGCATAAGAAACATCTGGTCTTGTACATATCATGGCATACATGATAGACCTAATTGCCGAGGCATATGGGACTCCACTCATTTGCACTCGCTCATCAATTGTCTTGGGACATTGATTCTTGCTAAGTGTAGTGCCATGTGACACTGGGAGAAAACCTTTCTTAGCATTCTCTATTTTAAACATTTTTAAAACCTTGTCAATGTATGTGCTCTGGCTTAGCGCAATTAGATGTCTTGATCTATCTCTATAGATCTTAATGCCCAATAAATAAGCTGTTTCTCCTAAGTCTTTCATCGAAAACATACTTTTCAATGACTCTTTTATTGTGCTAAGAAACTTTACATCATTCCCAATCAATAGTATGTCATCCACATATAAGATTAGAAATGCTATAGAGCTCCCACTAAACTTCTTGTATACACAAGCTTCTTCATCATTCTTGATGAAGCCAAACTATTTAACCACTTCATCAAAATGTTGATTCCAGCTCCTCGATGCTTGCTTCAAACCATAAATTGATCTTTGAAGCTTGCACACCTTACCGGCATCCTTAGGATCGACAAAACCTTCTAGTTGTATCATATATACATCCTCTTTAAGATTTCCATTTAGGAAAGCAGTTTTGACATCCATCTGCCATACCTTGTGATCGAAATATGCAGCAATTGCCATCATAATCTGCACAGACTTTAACATGGCTACTGGTGAGAAAGTCTCATCATAATCGACTCCCTCGATTTGTGAAAATCCTTTCACAACTAGCCTTGCTTTATAGATAGTAGGATTACCATCCGCGTCTATTTTTCTTTTGAAGATCCATTTACATTGAATGGGTTTTACACCCTCTGGAGGCTCAACCAAGTTCCAAACTTGATTCTCGTACATGGACTCCATTTCGGATTTCATGGCTTTAAGCCATTCTTTTGAGCTGGGTGCCGCCATCGCTTCTCTGTAGTGCGCAAGTTCATCTTCTTCTAAGATGAATATTTCATTACCACTCAGGAGGTTCGCTAACTCATCCTGACCTACGCGGTTCAGTTACAGGCTTAACAGGAGTTTCTACAACTGGTGTAGTAACTTCCGGCTCAGTTGTGCGGACAACTTCCGGAACAATTTTCGGTTCGTTAGTCCAGCGTACTTTTGTCGGAGATTCAGTAATCTCGTTAAGCTGTACTGTCCTCCCACTTACTTCTTTAGCGAGAAACTCTTTCTCGAAAAGTGTCCATTCTTTGCAACAAACACTTTGTCATGGGACGGTTGGTAGAAGGAATACCCAATAGTTTCTCTAGGATAACCTACAAAGTAACATTTGTCTGCTTTGGGATTGAGTTTATTTGGTTGTAAACGCTTCACATAATAATCACAACCCCAAATCTTGAGATGCTACAAATTGGGTTTCTTCCCATTCCATAACTCATATGGTGTCAACTCAACAGACTTAGATGGTGCTCTGTTTTGTGTGTATGTTGCTGTTTCGAGTGCATATCCCCAAAATGATAAAGGCAGATTGGTAAGAGACATCATTGACCTCACCATGTCCAACAAGGTTCGGTTACACCTCTTAGACACTCCATTTCTTTATGGAGTTCCGGGAGGAGTAAGTTGCGAAACAATTCCACGATCACTTAGATGTTGGCTAAACTCATGACTTAGATATTCACCTTCGTGATCTGATTGTAGAAACTTTATCTTCTTGCCACGATGATTCTCAACTTCGTTCTAAAATTCTTTGAACTTTTCAAAGGTCTCAGACTTATGTTTCATTAAGTAAATATAACCATATCTACTCAAATCATCAGTGAAGGTTACGAAGTATAAGTACCCACCGCGCGGCGGTGTGCTCATCGGACCGCATACATCATTATGTATTATCTCCAATAATTCACCCGCCCATTCAGGATGACCCGTGAACGGCGTCTTAGTCATTTTACCCATCAAGCAAGCTTCGCATGTGTCGAATAATTCAAAATCAAAAGACGTTAATACTCCATCTTTATGAAGCTTTTGCATACGTTTCTGCCCGATGTGACCAAGACGGTAGTGCCACATGTAAGTGGTATTATCAGTCTTCTTAAGACGTTTAGCTTCTATGTTATAGATATCATTATCACACTCAAGATTCAAAATGAATAAACCACCGACAATAGGTGCAAATCCATAAAACATATTATTATAATAAATTGAACAACCATTGTTCTCAGACTTATAAGAATAACCATCGTTTATTAAACATGACCCAGAGATAATGTTCTTACACAACTTAGGAATGAATAACAATTACTTAGTTTTAATATAAATCCTGAAGGTAGACTTAAAGACATGACTCCGACGGCTTGAGCAGCGATCCCATCACCATTCCCGACACACATCACGACTTCATTCTTTTCTAGCTTGCGAACTTTCTGCAGTCCCTGCATCGTGTTGCAAATGTGAGCAACCGATCCGGTATCAAATACCCATGACTTACAGGAATTATTAGCAAGTAGGATATCAATAACATTAACTTGTATAACTATTATACCTTTATCGGAAGAACTGTTCTTCTTTTTATCTGCCAAGTACTTCTTGCAGTTGCGTTTCCAGTGTTCCTTTTGCTTGCAGTAGAAACACTCAGTCTCCTTAGTGGCTCCGCCCTTGTTCCTCTTCTGGGAGACGGTCACACCGGTTGCAGTAGACTTCTTCTTGGACTTGCCCTTCTTCTTGAAACTGGCGGTCTTATTGACTAGCAACACTTGCTTGTTCTTCTGCAATCCAGCTTCCACAGTTTTGAGCATAGCAAACAACTCGTTTGCACTTTTCTCCATCCCATTCATGTTGTAATTCATGATAAAAGCATCGTAAGATGGGGGGAGTGAAGCAAGTACAATATCTGTACCGAGTGTCGAAGGAATTCCAAATTCCAAAGTAGCAAGTCTATCAACATAGCCAGCCAACTTTACTATATGCTCACTCATTGAGGAACCTTCTAACATCTTGCATTGAAACAAGGCCTTGGTTATTTCAAAACGTTCGGTCCTTGCCTGTTTCTTGTACAGAGCATCTAGTGACCCAATTATAAATTGAGTACTGGATCGTTCAAAACGTTTCTGCAACTCAGGATCCATGCAAGTTAGCATGAGGCACTGGACTGACTCATAGTCCTCACTACGAGCAGTATAAGCATTTGAAATTTCCTGTGATACACCTGGCACAGGAGGATCACCTAGGGGCTGATCCAGCACAAACTCCTTCTTAGCACTCCTGAGAACAAATCTCAGGTTCCAGATCCAATCCGCATAGTTTCCACCATTTGCAACTAACTTTTCTTTCTCTAACATAGGGGCTAAGTTGAAAGTGGTGTTGCGAGCCATTGATCTACAACGATAAACACAAGATTCATTTAGACATTGTTTATAATTAATGTGCACTAGTGTTTAAACAAATTTAATATAAAGTGCACTCCCACTCAAATCAATATCTCTCATAATTGAAAGTGAGTGATTCAAGACCCTGATCTTATTCACAGTCATTGATGTGGACATCACTGATGACGTGAACTTCAACCGGGAGGCAAACTTGCCGATCATATCTCCATATGACTCTTGTTCATCTTTCGATGCTTTGTGCTCCGAGCTCAGGATTATCCTGCTAGATACTTCAAGATAACCGAGTGTTCCTGCTGTGAGGTCTGACCTTCACCCGCCTTACACCTCACGATCCGTTCGTACTCATGTGGACATGACGTACCCCGAAAAGCTACGTGTCATAGACGGTTGCTTCACTAGGGAGAGCACTATCAACTTGACATTTTGTGTGAGAGATCACCCTAATAAAAACAACTACCACGCAATCAAAAGGGTGCAATCAAAAAAGTGATAAACATCTCAGGCAATTCATAATAACATGATATGGTATCACCCTGGGCGTCGGGGATGTCTTCATGGTCCTCCAAGGTCTTCATGAAAAATTTCCGAAAACGTTGCCGTGGCGACAATTTGAAAAATTGCTGCCATGGCAGCACTTTTGGCCTCCTGTGCCTGGTGAAGCCTCCTTGCGCCGGGGTCCTCCGAAGCAAGCCTATCACTCCTGTCTAGTAATCTAACTATTACAATGAAGTTGACATGCAGGTCATTAAAGTGACAATCCTTTGGCTCCAGCCATCATGTCGTACTGTGACGCGCAAGTCACTTAAATATTACATTGCATAACCATCTCATACATAAACTCATTATCATGACGAAGGCTATACCACATCACATGCAACCTACAAAACCAAGTTAGACGTCCTCTATTCGGTTTAGCAAATTTTTAATTTACGTGGCTTCTAGGGTTTCGGGGAACACTAGCTACATACGTCCACCATCAAAGTATGATTATTCTTGTTGCTAGATTAACTTTGCGGGGTGTGTGAGGGAAGATACTTAATTAAAAATCTCTAGCCCCACACTAAACTTCGTCCTACGATCACGGTCCAGGAACACTATGAAGATGCATTAGGGTTTTAGATCGGATCATTACCAACTTTGAGTTGTAGCGGAAGAAGAGTTGGTGTAGATCATTGATGAAGTCCCTCAAACCATTCATGAATGATCCCTCAAATCGAAGACCAAAAGCACGGCCTCTCTATGGATTGCAGGCGTACAGGCTTCACGATCCGGCAGCGCTTCGCCGTCCAGAGCTAATCGTCGCTGGAGAATTAGAGGGAGAAGAAGAGAACCACACAGGGCTTCTCTATTATGAGGATTAGAGAGAACTAGGTCTAGCTCTAATTAGATCAACTCTAATTTAGAACTAGAACTAGAGAACTAGAGGAGGCTCCAAAACTTGTGTCTCTCCAAGGGCAAAAACCTCTAGTATATATAGGTTAGAGGAGAGGGGAGGGGCGCCACAAGGGGGAGTGAAAGTACATGTGCTGCCCCCATGTTTGGTTTTGGTAATTGATGACAATCTCTATGGACTAATGGTTGCCTTGAGTTATATTGAAGGGTTTGTCCATAGGCATTTCTTGAAGTCCATTTGTTGGTTTCAAGGAGATTATGTGATGACCAAGGTGATATTCAAGGATTTATCCAAAGATTGGTCATGTGAGAGTTGAGCTTATTGCAAGCATGTCTTGAAGAAGAAGATTGTGTGAACATTCATGTTTACCTTCGAGACTTCATCTTTATGCTGAGAAGATTTGATTCAAGGTTGATCAAGACTAAGTCAAAGAGTGATTCAAGTTGATCAACACACAAAGCGTAGAAGATGTACCGAGAGGGATCAAGTGATCCCATGGTATGGTAAGCATTGTCCATTACGCTTTGTGTACTAACCCATTGTCTATGTGAGAGTTCTATGTGGGGTTAGGTATGTTTCCATGGGCTTGCGTCAAGGGGAAGATCTCATTCAACCCATGGAGGATGACATCAAGTGGTGATCGTCATCAAGTTTGCGGTGTGCAAGTTCAAGTGGAGCATCACGAAGAGATCTTGCTTGAAGCTTGCCGTCCATTGTGGTGACAATGGACTTGTGAAGATGTGCCGAAGAGTGGCTCACCCATAGTAGAGTATGGGGGAGAAATCAACTTGTCTTCATCGAGCCAACGCAATCAAGAAAGATGGTCCAACTTGAGGAAGTCAAGATCGTCATCATCTAGCTCAAGTGGACTATGCGCAAGGCAAAGGTTTGCCCTTGATAGGTTTTCTATTTTACCGGTCTCATGGTGGTAGTTGGGAGACCGGGTTATAGGATCGATAGCCGTACTATCAAGGGGGGCTCTCGTATGAGTAGCTTGATCGTATCGTTCGTAGAGAGCTCAAACCATTGCATCCTTGCATCATCTTTCTTGGTTCTTGTTTGGTTTTTCTCTGTGTGAGTCTTTGAGCTTTTGGTCACCTTCATGACAAGCTCAAGTTCATCGAGAACGGATTTCGTTTGCTTCATCTTGTATGTTCTCGATGTTGGGGTTTATGCCGGATCATCACTGATAGATGTTTCACAGCTCTATATCTTAGGCATATCTCTACTGCCACTTCTTATTATAACCAGTCGTTGTTGGATACTACTCGTCTTCATCTATCCAACGAGCTTGAGTTTGCTGGATTCCGAGTTCACATGTAGAAGTTGTGGCAGTTCTGGTTTTCCTGCTTCCATCTGTTTGCTTGGGCCTCTTTGAAGCTCTCTAGCGGTAGTACCGCCCTGGGCAGCGGTAGTACCGCTTGCGCGGTACTTCCACGGTTCCAGTGCCGCGGGCACTCCCGCTTGTTTTCAGCTTCTGACTTGTTTTCGCATCGGCGGCAGTAGGGCGGTAGTTGGGCACGGTAGTACCGCACCTGCCCTACGGTAGTACCACTCAGTGCAGTAGTACCGCGCTGCCCTCCCCTACTACCGTTGTTCTAGCTGTTTGCTCAACACTACGCGGTAGTACCGCTCCGGCCGCACTACCATCTCCCTAACTTGTTCAGTTGTACGCAGATAGCCGGAACTTCCGTGCCAGCGGAAGTACCGCTCACCCGAGCGGTACTACCGCTTGTGCACGGGCTGAAGGGCATAACGGTTGGATTTGGGGAGGCCTATAAAAGGGGGTCTTCTTCCCCAATGGTTTTCTATCCTTCTAGCTCGTGTTTGCCCCCCATTGTTGACCTTCTTCGAGCTTGCTATCTCTCAATCCCTCCAATGATTCTTGCTAGTTCTTGAGGGAAAAGAGAGAGGAGATCTAGATCTACGTTTCCACCAATCACTTTCTCCTCTATGTGAGGGGAACCCCTTGGATCTAGATCTTGGAGTTCTTGGTGTTCTCCTTGTTCTTCCTCTCATATTCCTCCATAGCTTTTGTTGCTTTGGTGGGATTTGGGAGTGAGGGACTTGACCACTTCGTGTGTTCTTGCCATTGCATTAGTTGCATCGGTTTGAGTTCTCCACGGTGATTCGTGGTGGTGAAAAGTTGAGAAGCTTATTACTCTTGGGTGCTTGGGCGCCCTAGACGGTTGGTGGTGCCTCGGAGCTCAATCATTGTGGTGTAAAGCTCCAGGCAAGCGTCGGGGTCTCCAATTAGGTTGTGGAGATCGCCCCGAGCAATTTGACAGGTACCGGTGACCGCCGCCAAGGGTTGCCAAAGTGTACGGGTTTGGTGACCGCCCCCAAGGGTTGCCATTTGTACGGGTTCGGTGACCGCCCTCAAGGGTTCCTTAGTGGAATCACGGCATCTTGCATTGTGCGAGGGCGTGAGGAGATTACGGTGGCTCTAGTGGCTTCTTGGGGAGCATTGTGCCTCCACACCGCTCCAAACGGAGATTAGCATCCGCAAGGGTGTGAACTTCGGGATACATCGTCGTCTCCGCGTGCCTCGGTTATCTCTTACCCGAGCCCTTTACTTATGCACTTTACTTTGTGATAGCCATAGTGTTTCATGGTATATATCTTGCTATCACATAGTTGTATATCTTGCTTAGCATAAGTTGTTGGTGCACATAGGTGAGCCTAGTTGTTGTAGGTTTTGTGCTTGACAAATTAGCCGCTAGGTTTATTCCGCATTTGTTCAAGCCTAAACCGTAATTATTTTAAAGCGCCTATTCACCCCCCCCCTCTAGGCGACATCCACGATCTTTCAGGGAGGAGGACTCCTCCCCTTGTGCCGGCCCTAGGGGAGGAGGAGTCCCTCCCCCACTCCAATTCAGCCTCCCCTAGGCCTCCAAAGAGGCTAGGGGGCGCCACCTTTGTTATTGGGCCCTAGGGCCCAATAACCCTCCACCACTTGTCCTTTTAGTGTTTTCTATGGCCCATTGATATTAAATTAATTCTAAAAGCCTCCTAATCAATATTAGAACCTTTTATTATCAATTTAACATCTCTGAAAACATTTTTCACCTATATATCAATTCCCGGTATTACCCGATAAACTCCGAAACTCTTCCGGTAACTCCGAAACATTTCCGGTTTCTCTCAAAACTATTTCTAATATTCATGAAACTATTTTGTGAATATTTTCTCATAAATCTTACTCCACTAATACTCAACAGATCATGATTCCCTTAAGCGTGTGACCCTGTAGGTTCGGTAAAACATAGACATGAACAAAACTCCTTTCGTTCAACGACCAATAGCGGAACCGTGGACATCCATATTGATCCCTATGAATACGCGAATGATATTCGAGTGAACCTTTGGTTATCATGTTCTATTCCCTTTGCTTTGTGATACTTTACAAAACCTGAGGTGAGATATATCGGTATCCTCTTGAGTCATTCTCATGCTCACTATACCGGTCTCCTCGTTACAATTTTTGTTCTTCTTTCTCGTTGACATGTTCTGGCATCCCTGTGACCTAGTCACCTGTGTCTGGCCAGACGATGATGGATGCTGTCACACCGAGAGGGCCCTAAGAATATCTCTCCATCGTTGGAGGAGCAAATCCCATTCTTGAGCTATCTAGTCCCTTGTCAAACTTTTCGATGAACCTGAAAGTTGTCGTTATGATCACCGTGTTACAGATGACGTTTGAGCAACCCCAAAGTCCATCGTCTGGTAAGAAGATACTATGATACTCTCATGGTCTAAGGAACTAAAGCATATGTTAACACTCCGTGTTATATTGATTGACTTGTGACGATAGTATCTCAAAGTATAACAATCAAGTTGGGTCAATTCAATTTGGTCGTTCTTCTAACGTCATACTCTCAATGTTATTTTGGGACTATCGTTACACTTAACAATATCCCAAGATCTGGAAAACATGATCAACATACAACACGAGCTAGTCCTAGAGGCGAGACTAGGAATCAGGTTTTACCATTCATCATTCCACATGTGCTTATGAGTTTTCCACTGAATCGCATATTCCAGAATCATAGCAGTTATAGCATAGAATATAAACTCTTAATTATAAATGTGGAAATAAATAATACAATATTATTGACTCTAGGCCATATTTCCAACACGTACCATCCAGACCTGCTTGCACACTCAGATTCCCCGCAATGTTCAGGCTTATGTTGATGACATCATTGTGAAGTCAGCTAAGGGATCCGATCTCTTAACCAACCTTGCTAAGACGTTTGCTAACCTCAGGAAGTACAACATCCGACTGAACCCAAACAAGTGCGTCTTCGGAGTTCCTGCGGGAATGCTTCTCAAATTTCTCATATCTGCACGGGGGATCGAGGCAGACCCAAACAATATCGATGCGATTCTCAATATGAAGAAGGCAAAGGAACTAAAGGATGTCCAGAGGCCGTCCGGGTGCTTGGCAGCGCTCAATCGGTTAGACTCAAGGAGAAAGCTCTTCCTCTCTATCGACTGATGAAAAAAAAATCAAACTCTCTTGACTAGACACCCAAAGCTCAGCCGCCTGTGATGATTTGAAGCAGTTACTATCGACGCAACCAGTACTTGCATCTCCAAGGGAGTAGGAGCCCATGCTCCTCTACCTCACAGCCACAAACTGAGTGGTTAGCGTGGTCCTCATGGTAGAAAGAGAAGATGAAGGCAAGGCACAAAAAATTCAGTGGCATGTATACTATCTCAGCGAGGTCCTCACCGACTCAAAGCAAAGATACCCGCACTACTAGAAGCTCATCTACGACATCTTTCTGGCAGCACGGAAGCTGGCTCACTACTTTCAGGAACATCAAATCACTATGGTCAGCTCAGCCCCACTTTCAGATATCATTAACAATCGTAATGCCACTAGCCAGGTGGACAAATGGGCGATCGAGCTGCTCCCACATTTCCTGAAGTATGAGCCAAGGAAGACAATCAAATCACAAGCCCTCACTGATTTCATTGCGGAATGGACAGAATCCCAAGACCCTCCCACCCAGCAACACTCGGATAATTGGACCATGTACTTTGATGGATCTAAGATGCTGGCTGGTGCAGGAGCTGGAGTCGTCCTCATTTCGCCTAAGGGTGACAAGCTAGGTTATGTCCTACAGATCCATTTCACGGCATCTAACAATGTAGCAGAGTATGAAACCTTGCTATATGGACTCCAAATGGCAATCTCACTTGGAATTACTCACCTACTTGTCAGGAGCCTCCCCTGACTGGGTTGTGGGCTTGCCCCTGGACCGGTACATGGGCCTGGCCCATTGGGAAGCAACTGAAGCTGCAGACTACAAATACCAGTGAGCAGGCATCATTCTGGTCATCCAGTGGATCAACAAAACCGGTGGCGGCGGCTAGTGTTTTTCCCCTTTCTTCCTCCAATTCGTGTATCCCCAATTTGTACCCTAAATTGCCACTGAATTCGTATGAGAAGCAATAGATCGAGAGGATTACCAGTGGGTTGTTAACATCTGGTATTCAGAGCCAGTAAATATTCCCACAATTTTTTTTCACCCACCACGACCTCCCCAATTCCCCATTTTCCACCGGCGACAGCACCATGTCCGATCCGGAGCAGGCTCCTTGTTCCCTCGTCTATCCATCGGAGTGGGACGTCATGACCGCGGATGAGCAGATGATGTGGTTTCTCGCGCGGCTATCGGCGCAACTGGATAGCATCAGGTCTGAGTTCGCGACTGCATGCGCGGGCGATCCAGCCGGTGCTATCTCGCGAGTCGATCCGGCTGCCTCACCTGCTACTGCTACCGCTACCTCAACAGCTGCCCCAACCGTGCTCCACACCAACCACGACACCACGTGCCGTGTCGCTGTTGCGGGCACGGACGAGTATGCAATTGTGGCGGCCTCCGCAGAAGTTGGTCCCGAGCTTGCCGTCCTCCCCGGCGTCTTCGGCTCTGCCATCAACGCCCAGGAGGTCCTCGAGGTCCCCCAGGGTGCGGCCCTTGACTGCACCGCCAAGTTGCCCATGACCTGTTCGATGAAATGCGCGAACCAGGGCAATGCAACACTGTCGTTCCCTCCTCCAATCACGACAGTGTCGCTGCTCCCAGCAGCCACAACAGCGCTCGTCGCCGACCTCGTTCATCCTGCTACCAACACTGTCGCTGCAATGCGGCCATTCTTGGACCATGACCTGGACGTCTTATCGCGCGCAAGGCATCAGGAGCTGCTGCTACGGCCGACGCCGTGGCCATCGTTTTGGATGGAGTCTGTAGAGGGAAACGAGGTACGACCCACTCCGTGGCTGTCGTTTGTAGTCAGTGTGCCATTAGAGGTATGTCTTGCTGGTGTGGCCCATTGGAACTTTTACATGCCTACTTCTGTTCATGGCCTTCATTCATGGACGTTCACGACACATCCATTTCTGATTATCCAAGTGTGTAGCAAAGGAGTGACTAGTAGTTATCCATTATTTCTTTTGGTAATGACCAGTATTCAGGATTTGCAAAAGTGTGATTGTGGGCATCTTATATCAGCAGAGGGAAACGAGGTCCGACCCACTATGTGGCCGTTGTTTCTAATTGAAAGGTTCATGGAGCATCTATTTCTGTGTTGTCCAAGTGCATGAGAGGGGTTTGATTACTAGTACCTTTCAGAGGGAATTATGTCATGTTGGAAATCTTGTGTGCAATCTTCCTGGGAACTGCATAAGTATATTCCTTGTTCAGCTAGTGTGCTTATGGTCTTTGAAACAGGACAATGATGATAAATGTTTCAGCAAGCAGCTAATGCAGGAAGGTAAAAAGTGGCTTCCAGAACTCTGTGTATGCTCTATTACTACTGCTCCTGAACTGAAGCATTCCTATATTGCTACTATGGCTGCACATATGTTTCAGAGCATGAATAAATTGGATGCTCCGAGCACAGAACTTTCGAGCAGTGTTTGTCTTTGGTTTGTGCAGGTTGGGCCGATAGTGTCTTCTGCTACAGCTAGCATCAAGGTGCAATGGAGATGGGACAAGTACCCATCACAGTACGTAATGTTTCCAATTAGTGTTGTTACCTTTCCATGTTTGGATTCCACCGAATTGGCATACTGGGAATCTCTGCTATCCACCCTTCTGGATATTTCTCATGTTGGATATTTTTCCACAAGTGCATTTGTTCAAACCATGTCACTGCAGGTTATTGTATTTCCTGACAAGTGGGAGTTTGGTCGACATAAAAGCATGGAAATGGCTATCATACTCAGTGGAGGTTGCACTGTGTGAGTAGCAGTCATGGCTATGAAACTGCAGTCCGAAGAACATTTTTATTCTCCCTTACCACCTACTAAGCCTCCTGACAATCATGACAAGTGTATTCTTAGTTTTGTGGAGCTGCAACACAGGATTCTAATCAGTCTGTACTTTATGGACAAGATGACCAGTACTGAAGCTTTGGAAAAATGCAGTTGTCTACATCTTAAATCAACCAAGGCTTGTAATATAGTGCTGGACAAGGGATGCCTCCAGTATCACATGGTTTATGGAGGAAATGATTCCAAAATGCTGCAACCATCAGATATTCAGTGTGTGCAGCCAACCTATTACCTTGAGCGTCCACCTGATCCAGCAAGTACTTTGGAATGCATGAATGGCCTAAGCTTTCATCGGGGCCAAACCTTCCTGGTCATTTTTCATTTTTCATTGCGATTCAACTACAAGGAGTTGCAGCCTTATTCGTGCTATGTTCTGCAGCCACAGGAAGTCATATTATCTTTGCAGTCATCATATGAATTTCATGCTCAAGTTCAACAAGCTACTGGCACCCTTATGCTCTCTGTTTCAACTGAGCTACAGATTTATGATGGAACCAAGCTCCGACCAAGACCATGGCCACTTTTCGATATCAATCAAGAGACCATCCAACGGAAGCTCCAGTGGACATCAGTTTCAGAAGAGGCTAACAGTAATGACGAATGTCATCCAAAATGTGATAGCCAGATTGATTTCGTTAAGAACTTTAAAGGAAAAACCCAGATACTTGAGAAGAAGGGATACACACAGCTCACTTCACATTCCATTACATGACCTTGTCCGGAGTCCTACACTTTAAGTAAGCAGAGCAAATCCCAGTGTATCAACCATGGGGTGTATTGCACTCCTGATCTGGAACAAGGGTTCAGTTTGATGACTGATTTTCCAACTCGGCGCCCAATGAAACAACATAAGTACACCAAGGGATGTGCTGATGGAGTTATCAAATCACTTGGCCTTAATCACAAAGCAAAATATCAATGTATTGGTGATCCAGATGCTGATGAAGAAAATCTTGTTCTGAAAGGTGCACAGGATCCACAGTTTGGCAAGGGCCCTCACGGCGAATGTTCTGTTGCCGACAAGAAGTGGTCATTCAGCACTTTTGTCGTGGGCGATCACATCTTCCTCAAGCTCCAGCCTCATTTACAAACATCCGTTGCCATGCTCGCAACCGGCGACATTTCACTTCATCGACTACCTGGACTCCAATCGACTCAAGTGTCCTCTACGTGCTACAACCAAGGGCATTTTCAAGAAGGGGGGGGGTGTCATCACCGTTGCCGCCGTCTTCGCACAAGGCTTCGTCGACCATGAGTACTACCTCGGCTTCGACCACAACTGTGTTGACAAGGGCTACTTTCTCGACGCCTTATTCGGTGGGGCTTCCATCAGCTACAACTACTGCTCCTACGTCATTGAAGTTCACCCCTGCTTCGGCAACCATCACGACTACGATCAAGTCAAGCAACATCGACTGCAATGGGATCCGGGCGGTTCTAGGTGGCGTCGGCTTGGGGTCAAGCCGAATGTCAAGAAGGGAGGGATGTCAGGAGCCTCCCCTGACTGGGTTATGGGCTTGCCCCTGGACCGGTACATGGGCCTGGCCCATTGGGAAGCAACTGAAGCTGCAGACTACAAGTACTAGTGAGCAGGCATCATTCTGGTCATCCAGTGGATCAACGAAACCGGCGGCGGCGGCTACTGTTTTTCCCCTTTCTTCCTCCAATTCGTGTATCCCCAATTTGTACCCTAAATTGCCACTGAATTCGTATGAGAAGCAATAGATCGAGAGGATTACCAGTGGGTTGTTAACACTGCTGGTCCGTGGCAACTCGGATCTCATCGTCTCGCAAGTGATGAAAGAGTGGGATGTTAGGAGCGAATCAATGACTACTTACTGTGCAGCCATCAAAAAATCAGAAGGGAAATTCAAAGGATTGGAACTGATTCATATCCTGAGAGCAGAGAATGAAGCAGCCGAAACACTGGCTAAAATTGGTTCCACTCGGAGACCGGTTCCACCCGATGTTTTCCTGGAATGCCTGCACGAGCCGACTGTGGTTGAAAACCCTTTTGTGAATCCTGACAATCCGGAACAGTCGGCACGAGCAGACAATGATGAGGCAGTACAGATTCCAGAAGTTATTGACCTAATTCAGGAAGTCCTAGTGATTAATCTTGACTGGACTTTGCCATTTTTTGAATACCTCCTCCAAAAGGAACTCCCTGAAGATGAAGTCGAAGCAAAGCAAATTGTACATCGATCAAAGGCGTACACAGTTATCAATGAAGAGCTTTATAAAGTCAGTCCGACTGGCATAAAACAGCGATGTATATCCCCAGAAGAAGGTCGGCAAATCCTAGTAGACATTCACCCAGGAACTTGCGGACACCATGCCTCATCAAAGGCCTTGGTTGCTAAAGCATTTCAAGCCGGTTTTTATTGGCCGACTGCTCATGCTGACGCAACTGAGCTTGTCCGTAAATGCCTGGGCTACCAGATGTACGCGTGACAGCCTCCTATGCCAGCTTCCGAGCTGAAGACAATCCCACTCGCATGGCCATTCGTGACATGGGGTTTAGATATGCTTGGTCCTTTTCAAACGGCTCCTGGAAGCTTCACTCACCTATTTGTAGTAGTCGACAAATTTACCAAGTGGTTTGAGGCGAAACTAGTGACCAAGCTTGATTCATCCACAACCATAAGCTTCATGAGAGGAATCATATTCCATTTGGGCATTCCCCATGACATCATCACTGATAATGGGACAAACTTTGCAGTGGAAGAGTTCAAAGAATTCTGTTGGTCCCAAGGCATCCGGCTGCATTTTGCTTCCGTAGCACATCCTCATTCGAATGGACAGGTTGAGCGCTCCAATGGTCTAATCCTTAAAGGGTTAAGACCATGCTTACTTACTCCATTAGAGCGAGCAGACGGTGCATGGGTTGATGAACTACCATCAGTCTTATGGAGCTTACGGACAACTCCAAACAGATCCACTCAGTTCACACCGTACTTTATGGTGTATGGAGCGGAAGCAATTATGCCAGCTGATGTGCTCCATGACTCGTCCCGAGTGCTGGTGTACACAGAAGCCAAAGCAGAAGAAGCATGCCAGGATGGACTCGATCTCCTGGAAGAAGCCCGAGAGCTCGCCCTTGCTTGCTTCACTGTTTATCAACAGATGTTGCAATGGTATCACAGTCGGCAAGTGCGTGGATGGACCTTCATATTCGGCGACCTGGTTCTCTGACTGCAACAGAAGAAATTCCACAAACTCGCTCTGCCTTTGGAAGGACCATTCATAATGTCCCAAGTGACAGCACATTCTGACTGTACAACATTGAAAAAGATGAAGAGACAAAGGCTACATGGAACACAACACTCCTATGCCGATTCTACACATGAGTCTTCTTTACTCTTGTTTTAAAGTTCTTTCACTTTGTAGTACAATACAGTTCTGAGTGCTACTTGATGAAATAAAACTTACAATTTCAATAATTGTCTTCATGCTCACCGACTATTCTAACTTGGCAAAGTTGCAGTACACTTGGAGGCTACGCCGCACTCGGGGGCTACGCCGCACTCAGGGGCTTGACCACTAAGAAACTCAACATAGCCAACACACAGTATTTTTAGGGTAACTTACACACCCACCGGGTGCACCGCCAGTCGGCGTGTTCCCCGACTGATTTCCCTTTCTATCCTAGCAAAAATGTTAAACAAGTTGACTTGGAAGACTGCAGCAGATCCTTGTCACCAACCAGTCCGCAGTCCATCTGCCTGGTTGGCAAGCGAAAAGCCAAAGAAAATCGAGTGACCAAAAGGCTAATTGCTAAAGATTCAAAGGGGAAAGAGTCAGAAAAAACCATGGCAAATGCTGCAAAAGTACTTAAGATTAAAACTTAAAACTGTATCACCACCATCATCGGTCGGACTTAAGTTTTAAACACCTTCACTCGGCATACCGAGGCAAATTTAATTGTTTTTTCACGAGCTCACGGCTCGTCGGACTCAATGTCTTCCTCCTCCTCAACTTCAGTGTCAATGACAGTCGGCTCCACGAAGTCATCCAGATCGACAAAGGTTGACACTCGGCTTGCAGCATACTGGAACTTCAGGAATATCTCGTCGAGGTCCACTTCTTCTCCCTGGTCGTCGATCGGGATGCCCTTCTTTACGGCGGAGAGGCCTTCGGTAGTTAGGAAGTGCCCTTGCATGAGAGTCAAAGTCATTAAGGCTCTGGCCTAGCAGATGGCTCCTTCCACTGTGCGATGCGCACCGGGGCTTACAGCAGCCGAGTGGCCAGACTGGGGACATCGACCTGAGCGAGTTCGTTTAGCCACAGGGATGTACAAACCCCCTGTGCAGCCGACTTCAACTGCTCCAGCAAACCGATGGTCTGCCCCAGTCGGTCCTCTAGCACCGCCAGGTTCCTGTCCAGCTGCCTTATATTAGTGACAGCGGACAAGGCCTCCGCGACTCAGGCACCCTCGGCCTCCATGTCCGGGCAATACTCTACAAAGAAAAGTACCAACAATCAGCGACTAAGTCAATTCAGTCGAATACAAGTTCTTCTTTTCTGAGAGTAAAGACTCACCAAGCAGCCGCCGACTGGAGAAGTGTAGATGCTTGGAGGTGTCCTGCTTGTAGGCGGCATGGGCCTCCCCCAGTCGGGACAACTCCACTTGGTGCTCGTCGTTTAAATTGGACCGCACGCAGACTAGATCATCGGAGTTACTTTGGACCTTATCATTGATCTGCTGCAGGAGCTTATTCTCCTTCATCATGTTCTCGATAAGCTTCTCCTGGGTCTTGAACTTCTCCACCGATTGCCGGGCCTCCTTCAGGGTTGTGTCATAATCCTTGCGGTAGTTGTCCAACACTGCAACTGCGAAGGTGGCGGACATTGTATTCGTCAGTCGGGTCCTCAACCGCTGGTTTTCCTCATCAGCCAAGGCAATTGCAGAAGTGACCAGTCGGTGTAAGGCCATGAAGCAGAAGAAAAAGCACAACCGAGTGTATTACCTCCTTCACGGTGGGCCTCCTCCACTCGGCGCTGGTCCAGCTCCTTGGCTTCGTTAGCCAGCTTCAAGCATAAGTCCCTCTCGTGCTCGAGGGCCACACACACCACAAAACTTGTCTTTACTAGCCATACCCGCGCGGCGGCACGCCGCGCCCTGTCGATACATTACATGCATATATATATATATATATAATATTTTTGGCTCATGTAATAAAAAATTGGAGCTTCATGTGTATAAGTTGTAGTTATAAAGCTGTTCACAAGAAAGCAAACTATATATGCACATAAATAACTTGAAAAGGATACATTTACCATGAGTGTTACGTCTTGCTAGATGGAAAGCATACATTGCCATTTCAATAGCGTTGCCGCACGCATGACAACCCAACATTGTGAGCATAATATAGTACAAACTCCATTGCTAACACGCAACACATTTCGACATGACGCGTAGACAGGGCACGTCGTTGATACGTGGTGTTTGTACATGCTGTCTTTGTTGTATGCATTTTTCGTTAACAAACAAAGAAGTCAATGTGTACTACAAAAATTGCGAAAGACACATAGGCACATTGGTAGTTTAGCACCTTGCTGAAATCGTAACGATCACAAATCACAAAAGAGAGACTTCACTGATTACTTCGAGGTCATGTTAGTTTAGCATATTGTCGGGATTGCCTAATCAAACACACAAAGCTATACGCATCAAGGGCGATCTCTGGCGGTAGCCACGTCGGATAGGAAACGACAAAACAAACGCGACGGGATTTGGTCAAGTCGCTCACACACGCGGGATTGGCCTAACCTAACCCGGGTCTTCCCACGACGCCTTCCTCTTTGCCGCTGCCTCCTCCTCTCCTCTTCCCTCGTTCTCCAGCCACCGCCGCTGCCCCCGTCCTCCCTCCTCGCCTCTACCCACCCCATCCTCTGTCCAATGACAGTGGCCTCTGCCGTTCCATCTTTGTCGCCAGCCTCCGACACGCTCGCCGCCGCCGCCTCTCGAAGTGGTCGACGCCGACGAGGACTCGGTCCGTACCCTGACAAGGTGCGTACTACGGGATCCCGGCGTTTTACTCTCCTCGTTGTGATCTGTTGCCGTCCGGGATTTTTTTCTTGGTGGTGGAGTGATCACGACTCTGCTTTTGGATCTGGATGCAGTTCGGTAGTTCGACTAGCGAGCTCAGGGCGCAGGTCGAGATGATGGCCTGGCCAGATCCGGCCGTCCTTAGGCGTCGCCGCTTGCCAGTCTGCCCCCCCTTGACCTCCTCGTTTGATTCCCCGCTGCACTGGTGCCCGACTGCGGAGGAGGCGCATCAGCCAAGGAGGGAGACCAGGTTCCGGTGCTGCACCTTGAGCAGCAACCTCACCTCAGTGAGGAACTCCCGCGCGCCCCTGCCACGACTGCAGCGACATCGACTCCAGGTAGTGGTCGGAGAAGCCGATGGTGGCGGCCTCCAGCACGGGAAGGTCGACGAAGAGGCTGGTCTGCTTGCTGCAGGCCAACTCCCTGCTTCTTCCAAGGGCTTACGGCGAGGGTTATGGGCACACGGGTCTCTGAAGGTAGCGTTACTATAAACTGAACTGCATCTAAACTCATGGTCTGGCAAGCTTATGCATTTATGAATTGGAGAATGTTCATCGCCTGATGTGTGCTTCATGCCGATAACTGATAATGCATCGTTTCTTGATAATGTACACAGAGAGCAAAAGTGCCACTATAGAAGTTTTCTTGAAAACATCTGGCTACTTGGATTGCGCAATCAAGTGCTCTAACATATACCATCAGAATTAAGGTAATCTACTTTTAAGCAGCTCGTCAGATAAGTTGAAGCTTTTTCTTTCCACATTTTAAAATATAATTTTATGTCATAGCGCTGAAACATTGTTTCGTTTCTGCAACTGAGAAGGATGAACTCTTTCTGAAGTTGGTTCTGGAGTATGTGCCTGAGACTGTCCATTGTGTTGTCAAGCATGACAACAAGATGAACCCACTAATCTATGTGAAGCTGTATACACACCACGTAATATTTCTATATGTTCTTGGATAATTTTTCGTGATACTGCATTTACTTAAGCGTCTGCTAATCCAATATTTTTTTTGACAGATATGTAGGGCTCTGGCTTACATTAATGGCAGCATTGGAGTTTGCCACAAAATCTTCTGGTATGCTGAAAAATTACTCATCTTCTGTTGGTCTCAAAATCAATCACAGATTAGAAAGAGTTAGGAAATAAGCAGATATATCTCATATTTGGAAACAGTGACAACGACTTTATCCATTAATTTGCAATTTGCTTAATCAGCTCGTGCACAGAATCATGTTCCCACTATAATGTTTGAAGTTCACAATTGGCACTGTTGTTGAAGCTAACTCATTGATTTACAGGGGGTCAGGGATGGAAGATTTGTTATTTGATGGACGTAGTCAGCAAACAACTGGATTTCATTTAAGTTTCTTCATCATATATTCACTTGAATATTGTTATCGAACTGTGTCACTGAGGTTCATTAGTGGACTTGTCCCAGTCATGAATTATTCAGTAAATGGGGATCTAGAGAAAATTTATCATTGGTCAATGGCCTGATGCTGAGTTTGCATCATTATGGCCGTGAGGTTCACAACTCTCGTCATCTCTTATCTTGCGTTTTTCTATCTCGCTGTCTAATGCGTTGGTCAGACTCCAATTAGATGCATTAGTGATATTCTTTTGAAGCATCACTACTGATGCTTTAGAAGCATGCCGATCACGATTTGTCAAAATGACAGGCTGAATATGCTATGTGTATTAGTAATGCCTCTTTTGATTTCCACATAGAGTAATTCCGATTAGTTACACCTTTGCACTTTCCTAGATTTCCCCCTCGCTTATTTTATGAAATTTCTATCGATTCAGCTCTTTGTTGCATAATAATTTCTGTAAAACAGTTTACACAGATTTTAATTGAGCAAAAATTACATAGGCCCTTATCGTCATGTCAATCAAATTGTAATTGAGGGAATGGCAGCAAAGAAGATGTTCCACAAGCACTGACAAACCGTCGAGCAGACAAACCGAGAAGTAAGTTTATTTGTCAATGCAATGATGCTATGTCGTCTAGGGCTATATTAGGAGGATCTTAGGAGTGATTTTGTTTTTAGTACCAGCAATCTGTCGGGCCAGGCGATTCAAGCTTGGTGAGTGTCAGGCCCATTTCTGGGATAAATCACAGAAGAGCCTCAAGTCATACCAGCCCCAAGATCAACTGGTAGACTTCCTTGATATAGATAACCAGTACAATAATATTACACAGGGGTTGAGCCAGAGTGCTCAACAATTATTACAAGCTTGCCAATATACTACGGTGGTGGAATAAATGCAGTGGTGTGGTGGTAGACAACACTGATACGATAAAATAGAGTCAAGCGTCAGTGTGAGGCTTGGCTATTTTATTGGTGTAGCGGAAGCACAGCGGATGATACATGTGGTAGACTCCAAGATCATAGGTTGACTGACTGGGACACCTCTAAGCGTCGGGCTCGCTAGCGCAATCTCCTTCCACAAGCTCGTCCTCCTCCAGGTCTGGCCAATGAAATAGCCAGGGACAAGCCAGTGAGTACGTTGGAATGTACTCGCAAACATTATGAACAAAAGATATACCGAATGCATATGCTCATGATGGATTAAATGATATGCTCATGCTGACTGAAAATTTTAAAACATGGCATGATAAATATTAGCATGTGCAGAAAAATTAAATTGTTAGTGACAACCAAGAAAGTTAAAAGTGGATAATCGGGCGAGACGGGACCGCCCGAGAATCCAAAAGAAATGCCAAACGGGTGTCTAAAAGAGTATCGGGCGAGACAGACCGCCCATGAACTCAAGCGACGCCACGAGAGGTCTTGAAAAGAAATGCCAAACGGGTGTCTAAAAGAGTATCGGGCGAGACAGACCGCCCATGAACTCAAGCGACGCCACGAGAGGTCTTGAAAATAAAACTGGGTGTCCGGGGTAGTCTAGCCAGCCCCTGAGACACTCAAGAAAAATAAGATAAGAGAAACGGGTTAGTCCACAATAATATATGCATAGTAACAATAATATTCACAACCATGATATTCATGATAACAAAAATATCCTTGACAGCGTTAGTGATGAAATAATAATATACTGTAAAATATTTGATGCTCAAATTATTTATTTCCTCCGAAGACCGACACCGGACCGACACTTGACCCTTCCCAGCTAACGTCTTTGACCGCGGACACGGCTATTCGAATAGTTATAACTCTGCAGAGGGTGTACTCTTTACCCACGTGTATGAGATTTCTTTAGTAACACCGTGGTACTGACTAATTCCCACTACGGTCTTTGGGTTGAAAACACACCTGACCAGCACACACCAGATTAACTTTCCGGATGCCAGGAATCACCCAAAGCACCGTTCAAGAAAGTCGGGGAGACTACAATCTCGATTAGCATGGGATCACTATTCATACGCGCGGATTACAAGGGGTGCCCCCCTCTCGGTCCAGCCGGATACACCCATGCCCCTGACCTGATGACGGGATTTAGTCCATGGCCGTGGAAACCCTCATCATGGCCCTCTATGTGGTGTGTACACAGACAGGGGTTAGCAACTTACTAAACCGTACTCCCCTCGCGGGAAGACTCGTGGCAGCACGGTGTTTAGCTAGGTGTGACGGAACAAGACTCGATCTAGGTCGACTCAGGAGGTGTTGTTATTATGACCGGTATATCTCACAAGCCACGGTGACACCGCCGTGTCACAACAGGACCGTGCTCACCAGCACGTCCAAGGCAGGAGACACGCTCCTGAATTCTCACAGTTCTCCACCATGTTAGAATATTCATGAGCTTGAGTGGAGTGCAAGTCATGTGCAAGAAAATAGTATGACCATGCATGCATGCACTTGCGATAAACTACACATACGGTGCAATTCCAACCGATGCAACCATGCAATGCAAATGCAATCACCATATCCCAAGTTCAAAATGCTTGCCTTGTCCAAAGTAGTCAGAAGGAGAACACTCAAAATTCCCGGCAAAGTTTCCCTCTTCATTTTTTGAAAAATTCAAATTCCAATTCCAATTAAAAATTTGGCAACAGTACCAAAACTTGTCTCAAAATATTTTTTAATAAATACTAAAAAAAAACTAGAGAGAAAAATAAGAATTTCAAAAAAAAATTCAACTCAATCAGAGTTGTAGTTTAAAAGTTATTCAACTTTTAAACTCAGGGGTTTTTCTGCAAAACTGCAGGTCCCTGTGTTATTTAACAGAAAACGGTTCGGAGAGAAATACGCCTTCCAACTCAGAAAGCGTAAATGGCAGAATACGTTTTCTGTTTAAAAACAGAAAAAAGAGAGAACGCTGACGGGTGGGGTCCACCCGTCAGGTTTGAACTTAAACGCGTTCGCGCGCGTGCACAGAGGACGGCGGCGATCGCCGGCGACGATCGCCAGGGTTTTGGAAGGTGGCGGTGATCGGGATGTGTTCGGGGTGGAGTGCCACTTCGGTGGGTAGTGGAGGTGGTCGCCGGCGAGCACCTGAACGGCGGCGATGTCGACGGCGGCGGACGGCGGTTCGGGCGTATTAGGATCTCGCCGGAGAGAGCTTCTGAGGTGAAATTGAGGCGCGGAATCGATGTACGGGTGTGATTTGAGGTTATTGGCAAAGTTTGGGGGGTGGAGATGGAGTATCGGCGATGAACTGATCAGGGAGGTTGGCGGCGGCTCGGTGACCGGAGACGGGGAAGGAGACCTCCTCGAGGTCGAGCGAGTGAACTGGAGGTCGATTCGGATGGTGTGTAGGTGGTACGAGGAGAGAATGGAGCTCGGGGGCTCCTTTTTATAGGCGATCGGGGGAGGCCAGTGGCTTGCGGCTGACGCCGGAGTAACTCTGGCGGCGAGGTAGGTTGTGGACGGTGGGCAGGTGCGGTGAATGGTCGTGGAGATGAATGAAGTTCTCCGGAAGCATCAACGCGGACGGAATCGGGCTCTACGGTCTTATCCACGGCGAGGTCGGGGTACGGGTGCGGCGGACGGCGAGCCGTTCCGGCGACTGACAGCGGGCCCCAACCGCTTAGGCAGTGCGGCGATGACTCGGAGAGGGCGCCACGTGGAGAAGATTAGGTGAGGGCGGCAGCAGGAGGAGTGAAGATGGCGGGCGCCGTCGAGCCGATCCGCTCGGGTTGTCGCGGGTGAGGTCGGAGGTAGCTGCACCGGCCAGCTACTGTTTCGTCGGTGGAGTTACTGACCAGGGGAAGTTTCAGGCGGTTCATTGATGAGGTGAAGAGATGAGGATGAGAAGGAGGCGATGGAGTGTGAAGCACGGCGTCGAGCGCCTCTGCCGCTGCACAAATTCAGTTAACTGAATTTGATCCATAGTGAACAGTGCGCATACCAGGTGTATGATGAAATGACAGAGAGGTCTAGGTATTTTAGGAATTTTGAGGAATTTTTGTGGTGAGGTGTTGATGCAAATAAGAGGGCTTGGCAAAGTTTCAGAATTTTTGGAGCTATTAAAAATAGGTTTGTATCAGAAAGATTGTTTCTGGTCCAAATTTGAACTGGATGAATTTTGAAAATTTTGAATTGTGGAACCCAATGTTTTTGGTGAAATGGGTTTTGGGTACTGTCTAGTTGTTGGGGAAATTTTTGTGGAGACAGAAGAATCACAGAAGATATGGTTCCTTTGTAATTCCAAGAAACCATGAATAAAATAAATTCCAACTTTGGAATTTAATAAATATTGTAGAAATATTTTTGTAAGGTGGAAAGAAGTTGGATACTGTCCTAGAATGTGAGAATGACTTGAGGGATAATTTGGTTGTGATAGAAAAATTATTGGAGGATTTTTGAGGTGCTAGAAAGAAGTGAAAAGGCTGTTTTCATGGAATAGTTTTAATATTCCAGAATTTTTCTAAAGAGAAAAATATTTTTGATTACTCAAAATAATTACCAAATCAATAAACCATCAAAACAGAAACATTTGAAAACTTTGGAACCCAATTAAAATTAAAATGATTTTTAGAACAGAAGATGGCAAAGAAGGCCGCAAAGCGAGCTGTGAGTGAAGCAAGGGGCCGGGCGTATGAGGACCTCTACCAACGGTTAGACACGAAGGAAGGCGAAAGGGACATCTATAAGATGGCCAAGATCCGAGAGAGGAAGACGAGGGATGTTGACCAAATCAAGTGCATCAAGTTCGGAGCAGATCAACTCCTGGTGAAGAACGAGGAGATTAAGCATAGATGGCGGGAGTACTTTGACAAGCTGTTCAATGGGGAGAGTGAGAGCTCTATCATTGATCTGGACGACTCCTTTGCTGATACTAGCAGGCTTTTTGTGCGGCGAATCCAGGAGTCGAAGGTCAAGGAGGCTTTGAAGAGGATGAAAGGAGGCAAGGCGATGGGCCCTGATTGTATCCCCATTGAGGTGTGGAGAGGCCTCGGGGACATAGCGATAGTATGGCTAACCAAACTTTTCAACCTCATTTTTCGGGCAAACAAGATGCCAGAAGAATGGAGACGGAGTATATTAGTACCAATCTTCAAGAACAAGGGGGATGTTCAGAGTTGTACTAATTACCGTGGAATTAAACTGATGAGCCATACAATGAAGCTATGGGAGAGAGTCATTGAGCACCGCTTAAGAAGAATGACAAGCGTGACCAAAAATCAGTTTGGTTTCATGCCTGGGAGGTCGACCATGGAAGCCATTTTCTTGGTACGACAACTTATGGAGAGATATAGGGAGCAAAAGAAGGACCTGCATATGGTGTTCATTGACTTGGAGAAGGCCTATGATAAGATACCGCGGAATGTTATGTGGTGGGCCTTGGAGAAACACAAAGTCCCAGCAAAGTACATTACCCTCATCAAGGACATGTACGATAATGTTGTGACAAGTGTTCGAACAAGTGATGGCGACACTGATGACTTCCCGATTAAGATAGGACTGCATCAAGGGTCAGCTTTGAGCCCTTATCTTTTTGCGTTGGTGATGGATGAGGTCACAAGGGATATACAAGGAGATATCCCATGGTGTATGCTCTTTGCGGACGATGTGGTGCTAGTCGATGAGAGTCGGACGGGGGTCAACAGGAAGTTGGAGTTATGGAGGCAAACTTTGGAATCGAAAGGTTTTAGACTTAGTAGGACTAAAACCGAGTACATGAGGTGCGCTTTCGGTACTACTAGGCACGAGGAGGAGGAGGATGTTAGCCTTGATGGGCAGGTGGTGCCGCAGAAGGACACCTTTCGATATTTGGGGTCAATGTTGCAGAAGGATGGGGATATCGATGAAGATGTGAACCATCGAATTAAAGCCGGATGGATGAAGTGGCGCCAAGCTTCTAGCATTCTCTGTGACAAGAGGGTGCCACAAAAGCTAAAAGCAAGTTCTATAGGACGGCGGTTCGACCCGCAATGTTGTATGGTGCTGAGTGTTGGCCGACTAAAAGGCGACATGTGCAACAATTAGGTGTGGCGGAGATGCGCATGTTGAGATGGATGTGTGGCCACACAAGGAAGGACCGAATCCGGAATGATGATATACGAGATAGAGTTGGGGTAGCGCCAATTGAAGAGAAGCTTGTCCAACATCGTCTGAGATGATTTGGACATATTCAGCGCAGGCCTCCAGAAGCCCCAGTACATAGCGGACGGCTAAAGCGTGCTGATAATGTCAAAAGAGGCCGGGGTAGACCGAACTTGACATGGGAAGAGTCCGTAAAGAGAGACCTGAAGGATTGGAACATCACCAAAGAACTAGCCATGGACAGGGGTGCGTGGAAGCTTGCTATCCATGTGCTAGAACCATGAGTTGGTCGTGAGATCTTATGGGTTTCACCTCTAGCCTACCCCAACTTGTTTGGGACTAAAGGCTTTGTTGTTGTTGTTGTTGTTGTTGTTGTTGATTTTTAGAACAGAAGAAAGAGAAGAAGAAAATAGGGCCAAAATAATTCAAGGCATTTTATTTTAAAGAAAAGAATTAAAAATCCAGAGAGAAAATTTTGGGGTGTTACAGTGAGTTTCCTTGCTGGATGTGCAAGGTCTCAATTGGGCAAGGTATTCAATTGGGGCAAGGTTTCCTATTTATAACCTGTTTGTGATAAGCTTTCTTATAAGTGCAGGAGGTAGGGTGTAATCATGCCATGGACCAGACTCATGCTTAATTAGGTCTTGATGTGATTTCTGATCTGCTTCGTCTTTGTATGGACCAGTCCTCCTCGAGTGTGAGTCTGTCGCTCTCACTGATCTTCGTTCGTTCGCTCTATGGCTACCATGGAGGTGATTGCTTCTTCCCTGATTCTGTCTCTTCTTCCCTTGTTAGAAATACCTGTGGCCTGGTGCCCTTCTCTACTCTCATGTGTGTTCTTTGTTTGACAGATCATGGTGAAGTGAGCAACCAAATCATCCTCGCTTCTCCATTCTGTGCTCCCTGGTGCTCTTCGTTTGATCGCAGCTCATCTTCGTTCGTCGTTCAGGTTCATTTCCTGTCGGAGTGGCCATGCGTATCAGCGCTTGATTCGTTTTCTTTTGGTGCATTTATCTGTCCGTCGATTCATGCTCGCCACCTGTTTGTTATGTTCCACAACCGTGTTTATGTTCCGCAACCGTATTTGTCTATTTGTGTTTCGTTGCATCGGTTTAAAATTATGATTTGTTCATCAGAGTTTCTGGTGGTCGTTATGTTGATGCTGCTCGTTGGTGATTGGTTTTCGCAGTTGGGTCGCGTTTGCGCTTCAGGTACGATTCTCTCTTCCTTCCATGAAAAATTATTTTCCCGTCTTTGCCTTCATGTCGTAATCGTGCTGTTGCTGATGTTGTTACATAATGCCATGGTTTCCTTCATTAGTATTATTGTTGGGTGCACACAGTATGAGCTTGATCAATCCTGCTGCGGATCGTGTTGCTGCGCGTGGTCGTTGTCTTGCTCGGCGGCAGAACAGAGTGTCAGCTCGAATCGCACTGTGAAACAATGCGTGCTTGTTTAATTTCCTCCTGTCTCTCGTCTGTTTTGCCTCACGCTCTCTGTTCTGTACAGAGTACACCGAATTCTTAAAAGGTATACACACGATTCAAGCCAGGATATGTTATCATCTCTATTTCCCAGTTAAATTGTTTCACCCTGAACATAGCTTTCGCTCAAAAAACTATGAACCTCTGATTATTTACATGGTCTTGCTCTTCGCCTGTTTTCATAAGTCCATGTCTGCATGCTTATTATTTTAATGACCTATATTACAATCCTATTTCATGTTCTATATATATTCTGATTCGAATCGTGTGAATCACACTGCTGTTATCAACTGTACTATGACTATTGTCCTTGTAGTCCTGTGAGGTGTAATTATGTACTTAGCTCGTACATTAACTACCTTATGTTGATGCCTCTCAGTTTCCACTTTCCAATCATGAACAAATGACTGCTGTTCTATTGGTATATTCTGTTTCTTTTGATACACTTGGTCCAAACTATGACCGTTCTGATTACATACGCAATGCAATTTTCCTTCCTCTCATTACTTTTCTATGACTTGAAAACCTAATTTTTAACATTCATTTTGTTTGCACTCACCTATCGAACTTCTTACAGATCTCTATTTGGTAACTACATAGCTTCACTGTCAACAGACCTTTCACTCACAAAAAAAAATAAAAAAAAATAAATATAGGGAAAATCCATCCTACCACCTGGGGGTTGTTACCCCACATGTCTCATATACTATCATGTGATAGTATATATAGTACTTTATCATTATAAGTATGTGCATATACTATAAGATACTTCAAGGTGAGTTACATGAAAAAATTGCAAGTTGGCCCATGATTTTTATTATATTTGTGAAATACGTACATATTTGTATGTAAAAAGGAGCATATACTCAAAATATGATACATACTACCTAAAAAATGAGATACATACTACCCAAATGTTAACGTTCGTCCTCTTTGCATAGGCATGTTTCTCTTGAATCCCAACTGAAATAGTGTCTAGAACGTCTTTGTGTTCATATATGTTTATCCATTTAAAGTCATATTTGGGGTATCTCAGAAGACTCAAATTAGATTGATTTATTGAAACTGAAGGATGGTCCATTTGCTTAGGAGTAAAAACTGTAGGGTAATGCACTTTTTTGATATTGAGTCGTTTCTTGAACACAGGTCCTTGGGAGACGAAGAGTTTCTATTGCGGGCAAGGAATCGGATCTTCAGGTGACCACACATTCATTCAAACAAGGTGACCCATACTTCCTTTTATCTCCCTTGCATTCTTGATTTGGCTCACCTCGACTCCCAATCCTAGCTTGCTCTTTTGGGTTCCTGTAGGTTCGTTGCGGGGCAGTGAAGAACTGAAATAGCTGAAGAGAACATTAGGAGGTGATGCTAGAAGCTTGCGTGTGTGCTACCTGCTGTTGTGATTCGAAGAAATTTGCATGTTCTCACTGAATGGAAAAAGAGGCACTATGGTGAGAGTTGACTAAATGTAGAGTTTTGAATCCCTTTACCATAGTAGTTTAAATATTCTTTTCCCGAGCCAGTGATTAATCAATGCTAAAGCTGCTCCGCATATTAGTGAAAAATATATTGTATTTTAATTGGAAAGTATAATTTCTTTACTGAACAAGTGACCGATCAATGTTGAATTAGCTTCGAATATTTTGTTGAAGTTCATTGAATCACCTGTTTGAATCTTTATACCAACTGATTGTTTCAGTATAAATAGGAGAGTGGAAAGGGCGCCTCCCACCTGGCACCGCCCCAACTTCCTCTCAGGCGGCGCCACCGGGTGGCGCCCCAACCGCTAGTCAGCATGACATTGTATTGCTATCCAACATTCAGACCATATTTTATCTCAATTCTAACAAAGAAATTTCAAAATGCTCGCCTCAGTGAGATCATATTGGTACAAGAAGCATGATCAAGTGACAACACTTTGGTATATGATTTTGGTAAAAGTTGCATCGCTAAGCGACCAATATGTACCTATATCATGAAAGCAAAATCTATGGCTAATTAGTAATGTTTCCCCACGGCAACATTAGCTTAATAATACTATTGTTTGGCAGTAAACCTTCCATGTGTATGGTTATTTCTAGATTATTTCGAAAATAGAGCACCTCCCATATAAAAAATATATTAAGAAAAGCATGGACATCCAATCATTCACTCGATGGGCAGAAAAGCAAACCTAACATCATCAGAACAAAGGTGGCATACATGCATCAGACCAATTCTGCTTAAATGTAATCCCAAAGTTCTTGACATATAAGGGGAAAGTCCCATAATTTCATTCATACAATTCTGAGTGTGCTACTGAATAGTTCACATGGACGTGGTCACATCACTCGCCATGCACATAACCACATCCTTCCAAAATTCACGCCCAGCATGCACATATCAGCGGCCTAACCGGACACATCCTTCCGAAATTCGCGCCCAGTCAGTGCAAGCACCTATGAGCGGCCAAACCGGAAACAGACGGCACAACAAAAATCAGCTTGACCAAAACAACAAAAACAAATCCCAGGATAAATCTCCATGTCCACCCAAGGAGCGTACCACTCGGTTACCCAGAAGTACAAGTAGAAAGCCCATAGAACTTGCTTGTAAATCAAGTTGAAAAAAAAATTTGCTTGTAAATCCCAAAAATACATCAAAAAAACAGATAGAAAAAGTAACCCTTTACGTCAATAGAGAAGTTACTAATACCTTAAGAAATTAATTAGTTTAAGAACTATACATGTTGGTGTATCCAATAAAATTTAATAATTAGTTTAGGACAATACATGTTGGTGTATCCGTGTATATATGCATGTTCAGTTCAACTTTGGATTATGTTCAAATAATCAGATTTAGCACCGAACCGAATTAAAGTATGGCCGTTAAAGCATCAGAGTATAGGCTCTCTGTGACTGTAAATGAAGACTCTCCTCAGTTGTTAACTACAATATGATCATGCAATGTACAAACTCTGAACTGGAAAGCATCAAGCAAAGGGCAAAGAGCAGCTAGTACAAAAGTTTGCGGATAGCAATAGGCCAGGCAGCTACTGCTACCAACATTATGTTTTGCAAGCAAGTGCACTCCAGTGCAGCACAACATCTCCGACTCTCAACTAATCAGGGACTAAACATTTTCTCCATGGGACTCGGTGCGCCGGGTACGGCAACATGAAAGGACGGCGAAGACACGGTAGGATTCATATGCTCCGGGACATTCTGCACGTCAAAGAGAGAAAAAGGACCACGTCGCGCACGCACCCGTAGAACAGCCGCTCGGGCTTGGGCATGTCCATCGCGGCCGCCGCCTCAGAGTCAGGTCAAGGGGAGGAGCAGGCTGGCTAGCGCGTCGTCGATAGATTGTCGAGGATTTGAGGAGGGACGTGCAGGAGAGGAGAAAAGGGATAAGACATCCCCGCAGTTTGGCCGCTCTAGAGCACGCACACCAACCTGTTGAAATATGAGTCGGGCCTTGGGCCCATTTAACAATTTCAGATTAATCTCTAAGGGCCCATGTGGGATTATATGGCACTAAGTGTGGTGAGAAGTTTAGTCTCATACCGCTAGTGGAGAAGGAGTTGGACCTCCTTATAAGGGATTCTCTTCCACATGCTATTGGAGCTTGAGAAGAGAAGTGATTCCCGCTCCTCCTCCGCCGCCCGCCTCGCCACGCCTCGTCATGACGCGCCGCGGGTTGCGGGATTGAGCCGAGCTCACACCTATGCACTTCTTTTTGCCGGTTAGGAACGGAGAGTCTTTAACAGATGGGGCCAATCGTGGGCTGTCACCGACTTGGACGTGGGTTCAGCCCACGTCTCTCCACGCGGTCGCGCCTATATATGTGAGTCGCTTGCCACCGATCCACTGCTTCCCCTACGTCTTCGTCATCACCATGTCTCAGCCAACCGACGCCGACCGTCTTGCCGCCGAGAAGCTCGAGGCCGAGAAGAAGGCCGCCGAGGACGCCGCTGCTGCCACCGCCGCCGCCGCCGCCTCTGCCTGGCCTACTGGAGGGTATAACTCGTTTATCCCGCTCCTGTTTATTTCTGTGTTAGCCGTACTAGCATTATGTGCAGATGTATCTACTATTTGCTTAGTACGCGCATGTTTAGATCGTAATCAGTATGTCATTAATTCTGTCAATGCCATATTCATGATTATTTCCTGGATTAAATTAATCAAAAAATTGCCAATTTTCTCAACACAACCTGCACCAAGCACGCGCACACACGAGTCACACACACATACACATAGCGCTCGCGCGCACCCATCAGCTAGCACACACTCATCTAGCCTAGGCACCACAGAATCAAGAGAGCGAGCAGGATTCAGGCGTCCGGTGCTCACGATCCTGCAGTTGACGCAGCTTGATGAATCTAGTGGCATCGAATGGCAGGGCACCGGTACAAGGTCAAGGTGCATGCGTCTCGCACGGTTTGTTTTGCTGAGTCGGAGCTGGAGAGGGACATGAACGAGCGAGCTTCCGCCGTAGCGGGTGCGCCACCTGATGCAACTCGGCAGGCGCCACCACCTGACGTGCGGCATCATCCTCCTCAACACGCTCGACGCGCTGGAGCGGCCGGAGCTGGTGAGGCTCCGGCATGACCTCGCCACGCGGGTGTTCCACATCTGCCCGCTCCACCTGTTCTTCCCGCGACCGCTGCCAAGAGCAGCCTGCTGCGGCAGGACCTGAGCTGCCTGAAGTGCGGGCGGAAGAGGAAGGTTGCGCCACACCCAGTCGGCGAGCCAGCCGTGCCACCCTGTCCATACGCACCTCGACGCCGGAGTCAGCGCACTGACGCGGCATGGGCCGTGCGCAGTAGGAGGGCGTCCCATGGCCAAGCACAACACCGGAGCCGATGCCGCAGCGCGCCGGGAGGAGCACCGTCGAGCCGAGAGCCTTCACGTCCTCCGCGCTGGGAGCCGTGTACGTGCCTTAGAAGCCGGGCAGCCGATGGAATCACGTGCAACGTTGCGGAGGTCAGTCGCCCAGACCTGCACCAGCACGCCGCCGCCGCCGCCTTCGCCGGCGCTGTTCGACTCCTTGTACAGCCGCAGCGCCCGCACGTCCGCTCCTTCACCGCGCCGCTCCCGCCGGTAATGCTGCCGTGCAACTGAACCGGCCGACGCTAGTTCGCTACTGCTGTCGCCACCATGTCCGCCGTGGCTGGCCGGCCCCATGAGAACGGACAGGGAGCTCCGAAGCTCCATGGCCACCTGCGGCTCGTTGCACGCACCGCAGGAGATCCACGTCCTGCTGCCACACCGGACGCCTCCCAGCGAGATCCGCGAGCAGCACCAGTCGCATCCTATCTCTGCCACAGCTGCTCTCGCCATCGCCCTCCACCGCGGGAAACGGTGCATGGTTGTTGCAATGAGGAGGCCGGAGGAATCGGGGCAGAGGTTGAGCCTTTATATAGGAACAATACGGCGGTGGATCGAACGAAAACGAACACGTAAAGTCTAGCAGCGACGTCTCTAGATGGAACGATGGAAGCGGCACCGATCAGAAGCAGCAGCAGGCTCTAGATTACACGATATATAGCCAAAACACCAGGAGCATCTAGATGAAACGATCGAGGCGGCACTGATTTTTTACGGTAAAACGGCACAGAGATCGCCAACGCAGAGTTATTCACACTTGGAGCTAGGGTAACAACTTGGTACCAGATTTGAGATAGGTCACAAAAAATCACCAGTTATGAGCCTAATGCGTAACGCGGAGCACTGACGGGCTGATTTGGCCGCGAAAACAGCAAAACCGACAGGTGGGACCCACCTGTCGGGTCGACGTGGCGCGGGCTGACGGGCGCCGTTAGACGGAGGAAGACGGCCGTTGCCTTGCCCGTCTATGAGTGGCCCGCGCGGGTGGCTGGTCGGACCAGACCACATCAGACCGCCCGCTCTGTCTCGACCTCGACGACCGCCGACGCCGCCACCGTCGACTCGCCGCCGTCCGCCGCTCCGCCATGGTTTCTTGGAGCGAGGGGTCAAGCTCTTCTTCGGACGACGAGTCAGTGACTAGCCAGGTACGTTCATTTGGTGATTCCAGCATTTAGGGTTAGGGTTAGGGTTCTTCAGTTGGGGATTTCTTACCAGCTCGGTGATTTGTTCAATTTCTTCGGTTTTTAGCTTCCTAGGACTACCCCATGCTATGAATGGAGTGGCATTGCTCATGAACTCTCTTCTCGCTGTCTGCATCGAGAGCCTTGCCTCAGGCTAGTTGCATTTGAATCTATGGACACTGGCCGGCGTTTTCTTGCTTGTGCTGAGGAGAAGGTATGTTGCTTAGTACTGTAATTAGTTAATCTTAGTTAGTTTCTGCTCCATTCAATTGCCAGTAGGAATTTATGCTCTGCTTAGTAGTGTAAAGAATTGTCACTGCCCACAGTTGCACATAATTTGGTGGTTATGCTCTGACAGTAGGAAATGATGCTCTGCCAGTAGGAAATTATGCTCAGCCAGTAGTGTAATTTGGTGCAAATAATTTAGTAGTGTAAAAAATTGTTACTACCAGTAGGAAATTATGCTCTATTAAATTATTTGGTGGAAATAATATAGTTGCTGTTATAATTATTGACAACATATATTTATTTTATATGCTGTTATAATTGACAATAATTTCTTATTGACAACATATATTAATTTCATAGGCTTTTATAATTGTTTCTGCTCATAAATGATGAACACAATTTCTTATTGAGAACATCTCTGTTGAAGTATGATTGACAAGATATTTTTTTGAATTTTAGGCAGAACTAAAGTGCAGCTATCTGGAGTGGATAGACCCTGAGTGGTCAGTGGCTATGCAGTTCTGCCTAGCTGAATTGTGGAGCATGTATGACAAAGAAAACAAGGACAGGCTCAGAGACAATGTTCAGCTTGCTGAAGAAAATTTCAAAGTAATTGGAGAAAAGAGGAAGATGGAGGAAGAGCTGAGATTTTTCAAACTTGATTTTGCAAAAATGGTGGCTGACAAGGAGGAGGCTATTACTCAGCTGGGCAATGCTAGGTTGGCTCTTAGTGATCTCAAAGAGGAGATGGAGAAGAAGAAGTTGGCAGACCATGGTTGCACCAATCTACATCAGTTACTTAGGGCAAAGGCAGAGAAGGAGAGGGACCAGCTTGTGCTAGAGAGAGACCAAGTGCTCACAGAGAGAGACCAACTAAAGCAAGAGAAGAAAAAGCTGGAATACATCATTTCTGATTTGCTGAAACAGAAGCATGGCTATAAGGACAAGATCAAGAAGTTGAAGGAGATCTGTGATGAATTTTAAGTATGTAATGTGGTTTAGGGTAGTGTACTGCTGTAATTGTGCTTTGTTGCACTTAATAAGCAGACCTAACTAGAAGTGCACTGTACTGTTGTAATGGTTGAATTTGTACTGAATTATCCAGTTTATCTCCAAGACTAGAATTTGAACTTATGGCATGAATTTGAACTGAATTTGCAGTACTGTCTTTTGTATTATATTTGTATCAGGTGAAACTGATGTGGTAGTTCATGATGATTGTGCACAGAATGTGATGATCAGGCAAACAACATAGCAGTACACAGTAATTATATGGTCAAATTGTTGAACTAGAGCACAGATACAGAAAATTATATGATGATCATGCAAGCCAACATAGCAGTACACAGTAATTATAGATAACAGTTCCTCATGTAGCTAGCATAAAACCAAGATCCATAGGTTCAACATAGCAGTACACAGCAGTAGTTCTTACTGCCATACATAGGTTCAACATAGCAGTACATAAGTTCAATATCATAAATGGCATAGATAAAGTGCTCTAGTGCCTGATGGAGCACACATGCACTTGGATACATAGTCAAATATGAACTCTCAGTAGTTCCCACTGGCATACAAGTACCCCTCCATCCTTTTGCTCATGTATTTTGTCCTCTTTGGCCTATTTCCTGTTGGCTGGCTACTTGAAGCTTCTGCAGTACTTCTTGGAGGATTGAAGCTTCTTGCACCTCTTTTTGCACCTCTTCTTGCAGCAGCACCAGCACCAGAAGGAGAAGATTTTGCAGCTCTAGCAGATGTACCAGCAGCAGTAGAGTTGCCCCTTGAAGCAGCAGCAGATGAACCCCTTGAAGCAGATGTAGAGCTTGCACCCCTAGGAGTTGTAGCAGATGTTGAGCTACCACCTTGCTGCCATGCAGGGGCTGTTCTGTTTTCCTACAATTATTATCGTGGGACAAATTTCAGTGATACTTAATGAATGATGAGACAGAGAAGGAAGTCAAAAAGAACATACCATGTGCTTGTTCTTCCTAATTTGCAGACCAGGCCTCAATGGCTTTCCACAACTTGTGTATTTGTGGCCCTGCAACTTGCAGTTACTACAAGTTATAGTAGCCATCCTTGATGTCTGCTTTGCTTGAGGAGGCTCAAACCTTCCTTTCTTCCTTTTCTCTTCTGCTGGCCCCTTCTTGTCTTCTTTGAACTGAGGTGGGTCAATGTCAGGAGTTGCAGTTTTCACCCAAGAATCTGGACTAGGAACTGGGTAAATTATAGGATTGTATGACTCCAAGTACATAGCCTTTTTGAAGAACACATTTACATGGTCCTCTGGTAGCTGTTTAGACCTATAGATGGCAGAACAACCATGGTTGCAAGGAATTCCAGTGATGTCCCATTTCCTACAGCCACATATTTTTAGGTTTGTGTCAACAGAATAAGTCTTATCCCCACTAGACACTTGGAAAAGACCTGGTCCAGCTATCAATGATCTGCAGTCCCTTGCATATTTCTTGTTCATCTCTAACTTCTCAGCATAGGTTGGTGCAATTTCTCATCTTGCAACTTGTCCACCCTCTCTCTTTTGGTGATACCTTACCAGAAATTTGTCCTTGATCCCATTGATCATAGTGACAATTGGCTTGTTCCTTACATCAAGTATGTACTTATTAAAAACTTCACTTAAGTTATTGACCACCAGATCAGTTTTGCAGTTAGTATCCATTGCATGTCTTGACCAAGCTTTAGGAGGAATCCTTGACATCCACTCCCAAGCAGCCTTGCACTCAGCCTTCATGCTCTCCATTGCCAACTGAAAGTCATGTTCAGTGTAAGCATATGCAGTTGCATCCATGCATTTCTTCAAGTCTTCTCCTCTGAATCCTGCTCTCTGAAAGTTGGCATAAATGTGCCTCAAGCAGTACCTATGAGGGCAGCTTGGAAAGACTGTTGTGACTGCGTTCAGTAGACCCTGCATGGACAAGATAGGCAAAATAGGCATTTAGAAGATTTTTACATGATTTAAGCTATGATTTAATTCAATTACAAATGATATTATTAATTTAAATTAATCTTATTACTATTCACTTAATTATTACAATTTAAATTAATCTTACTACTATTATTTTAATTTTAATAATTTAAATTAATTTTATTACTATTATTTGGTCTATTAATACTAACCAACTTGGGTAGATGGGTTAAATTTGAGTTTGGTAAGGCTATTTTCACCCAAAAGGGTCACCCTAGGCTATCTTCACCCAAGAACAATGAAATGAACAAGTAAATGAAGAACAAGTGAAGGACTAAATGAACTCACCTTCTGTCTATCAGACATGAATGTGTACTTTCCAAATTTTCCCTCTTCAGTCCCTCCTAGGGCATACTTGAGTTGAGTCAAAAACCAGGACCAATTTGGTGTGTCTTCAACTCCAACCACTCCAAATGCTATGGGGTACATATTGTTGTTTGCATCCCTTCCAGTAGCAGCTAGTATTTGTGCCCCACTAGTCAACTTAATGAAACAACCATCTAGGCCTATGAATGGCCTGCATCCATTCAAAAATCCCTCAACACATGCATTCAACTAGAAAAAAAGACCATGAAACCTTGGTCCTGCAGTTGGATTTTCTTTTGTTTTTTCACTCACGGTAGTGACAATGCATCTTGATCCAGGATTTGTAGCTTTCACAGTCTCCAAATAATCTCTCAGCCTCTTGTATTGCCTCTTGTGATCTCCAAGCACAATCTCCTTTGCTTTCCTCTTTGCTCTCCATGCCATCATCTTGGGGACCTCAACACCAAACTGCCTCTTTGCCTTGTCAACTATAGCAGGTACAGTAGTGTTGGGGTCTGATCTGAGAGTTTCAAGCATTTTGTTGCCAAGCCACTTTGAGCTAATCCTTGTCTTCTCAGATTGGGTGGGACATGTGTGCTCCAATATCATCTTCTTAATGCAGAAAGTGGGCTCATTACTGATCTTTGCTGCAACCATGTGGAACTGACAGCCCTCTCCATCACAGCACAGTATAATCCTATCACTACAGTTTCTGTGATATTTGTATCTTCTAAGTTGTTTGACATGCAAATTCTCAAGAGCCTCTCTAAATTGGTAAACATCTCTGAAACAAAGCCTAAGCTGGAATTGCTGCTCTGGATGCAGCCTGTCCTCATCATACCAGACCATGGGTGGTCTTTTCTTAGCTCTGCTCCTTCTACCAGAGGGGATTACAAAGGACATTGGTTCATTGCCATCATCATCAGCTTCAAAGCCTGTATCATCCTCTTCTGAAGATGGATACCAGTCCTCATTCGTGCTTCTGGCACCACTAGAGTGGGACCTACTTGTAGGCCCAGACCTTTTTACCTTCTTCTCAACAGGCTCAGGAACTGGAATCTCTTGACAGTCATCACCTTCTTCCTCCAAGTCTATGTCATATAAATCTTCAGGGTCTGTGTCCCCTTCACAGTGTGTACTACTCATGTATTGAGCTCTCTTCCTCTTAATGTCAGAAATTGTTTCTTTCAGATCACTGTCCACTGTCCTCCTCTGTTCTTCTCCTCTGGCTACACTATCTTCTTCTTCATACTCCATTGACTCTGATTCTTCTTCTTCTGCATCTGGGAGGTCCACATGAGCTACAAAATCTTCATCAAATACTGAGTCATCATCTTCATTAGATGTGTCCTCATTTGCTGCATGCTCCTCCTCATCTATATCAAACTGGAAATCTGCATAATTAACACTAACTTGAGTGTTAACCTGCTGCAATGCATTATTTTCCTGCTCTGCATCTGCCATCTCTGGCTCAATTGGGTCATTCTGTGTCCCAAGAAGTAACTGGCATGGTGGAGGAACTGCTTTTATTGGCATATAGTTCACACTTTCTTGTGTACCAACAAAATATGATGAGCCAACATAATCATCTGTTGTTTTGTGCACAACACCTGACTCATTAACAGCAAATACAACAGGTGGGTCCATTGTTAAATCTTCAATTGTTTCAGCTGGGTCCACTTCTTCATCTTCTGCATTTTTGTGAACTGGGGATTGCTTAATATTTAACTTCCCCTCTTTAACATACAAACACAATGTCTGACTGGTTTTAAATTGATTAATCATCTCATCTACTTCAGTGTTGTTTCTGATGACAGAAATCCCTTGCAGCCCTGTGCCTTTCTTCCTCAAGTAGCAAATACTGTCATCACTTCCATATCCATTTCTGACCATCACATTAAGCAAACTGCCATAACTGATGTCTCTCTCATACATCTTCACAAGGGCATACTTTTTTGCAGCATCTTTAGAAGGAAACTGAAAATATAATGACCATGGCTCCTCAGGCCTACAGAAGAAAAAACAAAATAACAGCATTTTCAGTACAGTGCCACAATAAAATCCATGATAGATTCACAGATAAAACAAAGTCACAGCAATAAGATCTATGACAGATGCAGTAAAAACTATGATACATTAAGTAATTCAGACAAATGCAGACATTATAGCTACCATTTAATTCAGACAAATGCAGACAGCATAGCTACCATTTACTTCAGAAAAAAAATAGCAACTTGTAAATGATATTGCTACAATCAAACAGTATAATATTGCTACAATCAACTTGTAAATGCAAACAGTATAGCTACCATAAACTAGGCAGCACAGCTAGAACTAACCCACATTATCCTAACTAAGCAGTATTGCTACAACTAACCCTAGGTTTTTGGCAGACTGAGATTTACCTGGGTGGAGATGGAGCGAAGGGGGGTACTTCCTCCCCCAACGAATGAGCCTGTGCCGTAGCCTTCTCTGCCTCCGCAGCAACTGTCGTGGTATTCTCACGGCAGATGCCATAAGATGGCTAAAGAGGTGGGGCTACGAGAGGACACCGGTGGATTCCGGAGGCGAGGTTGGCACGCGCAAGTGCGGGACACGAGACGTACCCAGGTTCGGGGCCCTCCGGAGAGGTAACACCCCTAGTCCTGCCGGATGGTGTATGGAAAGCACAAGGGCTACAAGGTTGCTCGTGGAGCTGTGTGTGTGGTGGAGAGGTAATGCCAACTAAGATCAACCGAGATCCCAGGCTAAGAGAGAGTGAACCCCTCTGCACGGAGGCCTCCCGGGGGGTCTTATAGCTCGACCCCCCGGGGTTACAATGGTAAAGTTGCACAGGCGCGGGGCCCTGGTGTCATTGTCTAGGAGCCGGCGGTGGGGGCCGCCGGGTCGCCGGGTGCATCGGGTGCGCCGGGCGCGCCGGATCCGCCGGGCGCGCCGAGTCCGCCGGGCACGGGTCCGGTCGGCAGCGAGGCACTGTGGTAGGTCTTGTCGCTCGTCAGAGGGCGGTCGGTGCCGCCTAGCAACAGGATCGCGCCGCCCGACACCGCCCGCTCCGGGCGGGGGCGCAGGGTGCGCTGTAGCCATGCTGGTCTTGTCGTGAGGGCTTGCCCCCTAGCGGCCAGCCGGATTGGGCCAGCTGGCCAGGCCGGGTCGCCAAGCCGAGCCGGCTTGCGCTGGGGAGCCGGCGCGCAGGTCAGCCGGATTGAGGGGCTTGCCCTGCCCCGATGTTTTTTAAAGAGAAGGGGGATCCGGGCTCCGTGGCCTACCCGGGGGCCATCCCCCCGACAGTAGTCCCCGAAGCTGTGAAGGTCTGCCGGCTTCAGGCAGGGAGGCCTTCGCAGCTTACCCCCCTGAGGAGTCGATTTGTCGATGAAGTGTTGGAGTCCGGCTGGGCGGTTCCGTCCGTGCGCGTGTCGGCAACGCGGCAGCAGACGCCGGGAACACCCGCTGGGTGCCGGCTTCCGGAGACCGGGTCGCGGCACCCTGGCCTGGGCGGGAAAGGGAAACGTCCGTCAGACGAGTCTTGTTTTGCACAACGATTCGCGCCCGCCGCAGCTCGACGGACCGCCACGTGCTGCCTTGCGGCGGGCGAGGCCTGCCAGCCCACGCGCGCGACGGGACGTGACTGTGGACCGGGCCCGCCACGACGCGCCCTCGGCCCGCGCGCGAGGGATTTACTACGACGACCCTTGGCGGTTGCGCTTCTCCATGCAATAAATGCGCTTGGGGAACGTGCGCGCACAGTGCGGGGGAGTGGGGATCATGGGCCCAAACGATCCCACTCCCCCACGATATCTTCGCGGTTATAAATGAGAAGGGGAGAGTGCGGCGGAAACGTTCCCGCACACACTCTCGCCCCTCGCTTCTCCTCTACTCCTGCTTCTCCTCCGCCGTGACCGAGCGAAACGCTGCCGATGTGTGCTTTGCTCGCGCCCATCGCCGCGCACCGCGACCAGAGGCCCGCAGCGCGCAGCTCTCCTTTCCTCCTCCTCTTCACCGCCGCATCTCGATGCCCGTAGAGCTCTCCAATGGCGCTGTCGAAAGGCTCTTGGGAGGGCTCCATTACGACCGAGGACAACATCCGGTACCTCCGCCGTACGAAGCGGCTGCCGCCGGCGGAGGCACTGGTCGCGCGCTCGCCGGGCCCGGAGAGGGTGCCGCGGCCGCAGGCGGGCGAGCACATCGTCTTCTATTCTCACTTCGAGCGCGGATTCGGCCTCCCCGCGAGTCTTTTCTTTAGGAGATTCCTTGACTTCTTCGGGCTGCAGCCGCATCACCTCGGCGCCAACGCCGTGCTGCAAGTTGCCGGCTTCGCCACGCTCTGCGAGGGCTACCTCGGCCTGCTGCTGACTGTGGAGCTGTGGGGGAAGATGTTCTTCCTCAAACAGCAGGGGGCGACGGCTGGCGCCATGTCCGACTGCGGGGCAGCGGTGGTCACCGGCCGGGTGAACGGGCCGTTTCCCAAGCTGCCGCTTGAGGACTCGACCAAAAAGTGGCAGACGACGTTCTTCTACGTCCGGAACGCCGACCCGGCGGTGGACGTCATCAACCTCCCGCCTTTCGTCGACGCACCGCCGCTCGAGAAGCCGAACTAGGGCTACTGCCCCAAGAAGCCGCTGCAGGAGATGGTGAACATCTGCCGCCGGGTTGGGGAGATGACGGATCGTGAGGGGCTGAAGCCGGTCGACCTCATCGCGGCCTTCATCGCCCGCCGGGTGCTACCGCTGCAGCGCCGGGTACACCGGATCTGCGACATGAGCGGCCGGCATGATCCGACCCGGATGTGGACCAAGGAGCTGGCGCCGGCCGGGATCGTCCAGCGGGTGAACTTCATCTCCAAGGCCGGGTTGAAGGAGGAGGGGTGGAGCTTCGGGAAGGAGCCTTATCACCGGGAGAACCCGGCGCCGGTGGTGAGTCCCTGGTCCTTATTTTTTGCCGCTTCGACGTTATTCTTGTGTCCTGACGTCGGAGCCGGCCTGCAGCTATTCGCCAGCTAGCGGAATCACGATGGGCCGAACCGCCAGATCCTGCTGGCCGACCTGCCTGGCTCGGACGTGGAGGAGGTCGGCGCCGAGGCGGAGGAGGGGCCGGTCGAAACGCGCTTGGCCGGTGCCGCGGCCGGCGGGTCGCGGAATGCGGGAAAGTCTCTGCCCTCAGAACATCTGCGCGACTGGCCGGACGACGACGAAGAGGGGCTGACCGGTGCCCACGGTGCAGCGCCCTCGGCTGGAGAGGACGCCAGCATCGATCCCCCAAGACAGCTGCGGAAGGCGGCCGGCGCCGGGCCGGCACGCGCGGCAGCGTCTGTCAGCCGGCCGCATGGGAAGGAGGCGGTCGAGGCGAGGCCGGCCGCGAAGCGCCTGGCGGCGGCGGGGCCGGCGCGCGATAGGGCCGTCGTGAAGAAGAAGCGCCGGCTCGCCCCGTCCATGGGGCAGAGGCGGGAGGTCCCGACGGTCATTGGGTAAGTGTCTCTTGTCTTTTTTCTGATCTCTTGCTTGTGCCTTTGTCGTAACAAACTCGTCGTGCGCAGGTCGGCCCTTGACCTGGCGGTGATGGCCACGGAGGCCGCGGCGGGCGAGGCCGCGGCGGGCGAGGCCGTCTGGAGGAAAATCCGGAGCAGCGCCATCGACCGCGAGCCGGAAAGGACCGCGGAGGAGGATCTCGAGGCTCGCCAGTCCGGTCAGGACCCTGACGCGGCGACGCGCGCCGCCTGGCGGGATCGGTAGGAGGCCGAGAAGGAGATGGCGGAGGCCTCGGCCCGGGCGTGGGAGAGGGCCTCCGCGAAGTGGGCCAGGACCACCGAGGACCCGGCCTGGCCAGAGATGGAGAGGGGCTCGGCGCCGGCGATGACGATCATCGAGCCGCAGCAGGAGGGAGCGGGCGAGCCGGCAGGGCGGACGGAGCCGGCCGACGGCGAGTCGGATGTCGACGAGAATATCGTCGTGGACACGCCGCCCCGGGCCGACCCAGCAGGAGGGGGCGAGGGAGGCGGAGAGACGCGCGAGGCGGACTCCGCACCGTCCGGCCGAGCACAGCCGGCGCCGGCCCCGGAGGCCGCGACCGGGGACGCCGGCACCCTGGTGGTCGTGCCGCCCCAAACCTCCACGAACTCTGAGCGGCCGGGTGGAAGCGGACCCGACGCTGGAACCGCGATCCAGCAGCCGTGGGCGAGCTCCAGCGAGGTCGTGGTCAGGCCGCGAACCCGGGAGGATGACGCGGCGGATGCCTTGCGCTCGCAGCTTCGTGGTCGGAGCGAGCGCCTGCAGGCCTTCATCCGGGAAGAGCAGGAGGCGGCGCGGAGGGTGGAGCAGGCGATCGCAGTAAGTTTTCACTCTTTGCTTGCCTTCGTTGTTGAATCAGTGGGGGCGCGCCAGCGCACCCACTGGGTGTAGCCCCCGAGGTTCGGCCGGGCTGCGGAGCAGCCGGGTCGAATCTTATAGCTTGTCTTTTGTATTCTTCTAATCCTCTATCTGCACGCAGCATCTGTACGACCTGCGGGCCAGCGCGTACAACCGGCTCCGGGAGCGGTTCCGTGAGGCCAAAGCCCAGCTCACTGCCAAGGAAGAGGAGCTGTGCCGTGCTCAAGGTACGTCTTGCATTCTCCAGTGGGGGCGCGCCAGCGCACCCACTGGGTGTAGCCCCCGAGATTCGGGCCGGACTGCGAAGCAGCCGGGTCGAATCTTATAGCTTTGTCTTCTTCTAATCTTTGCTTCCAGCATCTGACTTGGGACCTCGTCACGCAGCCGCCGCGGCCGAGGTGCTGGGTCTCCGAAGCCGGCTTGCTGAAGCCGGCTTGCGGCGCGATCTTGCAGTCGCCGACCGCGACCACCTCTGGACCGAGGTGGACCGGCTGGAGGCCGAGAAGGCCAAGGCGGAGGATGCCCACCAGGCAGAGCTGGGCCGGCTGGCGCAGGAGTGCGGCGAGGGGGCCGAGGAGCTGGCGGACGCCGGCAGGAGGATCGTCCAGCTCGAGAAGGATCTCGAGGCCCAGGCTCGCGCGTCGGCCATACGGGAGAACGGGATGCTGGGCGAAGCGCAGCACCTCGACGAGACCTTCGCCCGTAAGTGCTTATCTTTTTCTTTGGTCCGGCTGGCGTAGCCGGCAAGTTGCTTTCTTTGACTGATGTGTTCCCTTCTTTTGCCAGGAGTCTTCCCGGAGACGCAGGAGGCGGCCGATGCGGCTGTGTTTACCCATCGGGCGGACCTGCGCGCGACAGGGGCGGAGATCGACGTTTACGCCGCCTGGAGCCTCTCGGAGATCGTCCTTGCCTGCGAGGCCCGTCTTCGAGCCGTGGAGGGGCACATGCACCGCCTATTCGAGGCCGGGATGGGCATGGCGAGCGGCCTCTGGCCGAGCGCGGTGGTGCCGAACAGCGTCACCCGGCTGGCGCGATGGCTGGAGGCCGGGGTAGAGCGACTCGGCGCGTGGAGGGCCTCCGAGGCCCGGGCCGGCGCGGAGACGGCGCTGCGCTTCGCCGTGTCCTGGTATCCGGGTGTGGACCTCGACCGCCTGGCGGCGCAGCGGGTCGGCGCGGAAGACGACTTGGCGGCGAGGGCGCAACGGATCGCCGGACGGGCCAGCTATCTGGCGTCGTTTGCTCCGTACGACGAGTTCGTCCTGGAGCGGATGGAGGACGGCGAGGAGCTCCCCGCCGACGAGTTCGGCCTGCTGCTGAACGACCCGGACGGCAGCTCGGACGAGACAGGGGCCTATGCCGACGACGAGGCCGACCTGGAGGACGACGCCACGACCGAGAGGCCGGAGAGCACAGGGCCTGACCCGGCGGCCGCGTCCACCTCGGCTGAACCGACGCCGGCCGGAGACGACACATGTGCCGCTTAAGATTTCTTTTTTCTTTTCGTCTTTCCTGTACTCAAACTTAGTTAGGTAGCAGGTCCACCCACTGGGGGTGTAGTTCCATGTAATGAACTGGTGGCCGAAGGCCCTTGCTGTATATAAATTTTGCATGCGATTTCACCTCTTGCTGTTCGGCCTTGGGCCGTTTCTTGTTTGTCTTGTCTTCGGGCTTCCTTCCCGCTAGCCGGACAGCCGGGTTGCGGACTGAGGCTAGGATGGGGATTCGGCCTTGAGAGGGGACGCACAATACTTAGGCTTTTTTGGACGTTGAGCGCGAGCGAAACACCCACAAGGCCGGCTGGCGGCAGGCGGCGAAGCCGCCTGGTCCCAGCCGGTCGTGCGGCGAATTAGTGAGAGAGGGCGGGTGTTGGGGAACGTTGCATGGGAAACAAAATTTTTCCTACGCACACACAAGATCTATCCATGGTGATGAGCATCTACGAGAGGGAGAGTGAATCTACATACCCTTGTAGATCGCTAAGCGGAAGCGTTAAGAAACGCGGTTGATGTAGTCGAACGTCTCCGCGATCCAAATCGCAAGTCGTCCCTCGAACCGATCACGAACTAGTGCCGAACGGACGGCACCTCCGCGTTCAACACACGTACAGCTTGATGACGCCTTCACCTCCTCGATCCAGCGAGCGATGGTGAAGTAGTAGATGAGTTCCGGCAGCACGACGGCGTGGTGATGGTGGTGAGGAACAATCTCTGCAGGGCTTCGCCAAGCGCTACGGAGATTATGACGGAGGAACTAGAGGGTTAGGGTTGCCAGCACACGGCTTGGGGAAATCTTGATGTGTTCCGGGTGCTAGCCCTGCCCCTCTATTTATATGTTGAGCCCTGGGGTCGAAACTTGGAGAAAGAGCCTCCTCAAAGTCGGTTTGGCCCGCAAGGCAAGAGTCCTGCTCGGACTCCAGGACCAGACGCCAGGGTCCTCGGCGTCTGGCCCCAGACGCCAGGGTCCCTGGCGTCTGGCCCCTGGCCTCCGCAAAACTTCCTTTTGCACCTTCCTAAAGCCTCGTGGGCTTTACCCCTTGGCCCAAATAAAGTGTTCTCGTACCCGAACATTTCGGGAAACATCCGAAACTCCTTCCGGTGAATTCCGGAACCCTTCCGGAGACCAAACACTATTATCCCATATATCAATCTTTACCTCCGGACTATTCCAGAGCTCCTTGTCATGTCCGGGATCTCATCCGGGACTCCGAACAACTTTCGGTCACCAACATAACAACTCAACTATACTTATATCATCACCAAACGTTAAGTGTGTAGACCCTGCGGGTTCGAGAACTATGTAGACACGATCGAGACATCTCTACGGTCAATAACCAATAGCGGGACCTGGATGCCCATATTGGCTCCTACATATTCTACGAAGATCTTTATCGGTTGAACCTCTATGTCAAGGATTCAGTTAATCCCGTATGATGTTCCCTTTGTTTATCGGTATGTTACTTGCCCGAGATTCGATCGTCGGTATCTCTATACCTAGTTCAATCTCGTTACCAGCAAGTCTCTTTACTCGTTCCGTAATACAAGATCCCGTGGCTAACACTTTAGTCACATTGCTTGCAAGGCTTATAGTGATGTTGTATTACCGAGTGGGCCCTGAGATACCTCTCCGTCACACGGAGTAACAAATCCCAGTCTTGATCCATGCCAATTCAACAGACACCCTCGGAGATACCTGTAGAGCATCTTTATAGTCACCCAGTTACGTTGCGACGTTTGATACACACAAGGTATTCCTCCGGTGTCAGTGAGTTGCATGATCTCATGGTCAAAGGAACAGATACTTGACATGCAGAAAACAATAGCAATAAACTGACACGATCATATGCTACGTTTACATTTTGGGTCTTGTCCATCACATCATTCTCCTAATGATGTGATCCCGTTATCAAATGACATCTCATGTCCATGGCTAGGAAACCTTCACCATCTTTTGATCAACGAGCTAGTCAACTAGAGGCTTACTAGGGACACAGTGTTGTCTATGTACCCACACATGTATTTGAGTTTCCAATCAATACAATTATAGCATGGATAATAAACGATTATCATGAACAAGGAAATATAATAATAACCAATTTATTATTGCCTCTAGGGCATATTTCCAATAGTCTCCCACTTGCACTAGAGTCAATAATCTAGTTCACATCACTATGTGATTTACATTGTAATGAATCGAACACCCATACAGTTCTGGTGTTGTTCATGTTTAGCCCTTGGAAGAGGTTTAGTCATCGGATCTGCAACATTCAGATCCGTGTGTACTTTGCAAATATTTATGTCGTCCTCCTTGATGTAATCGCGGATGGAATTGAAGCGTCGCTTTATGTGTCTGGTCCTCTTGTGAAATCTTGGTTCCTTGGCTAGAGCAATGGCACCAGTGTTATCACAAAACAGAGTCATTGGGTTAAGCGCACTAGGCACTACTCCAAGATCTGTCATGAACTCCTTCATCCAGACACCTTCCTTCGCCGCCTCCGAGGCAGCGATGTACTCCGCTTCGCATGTAGAATCAGCTACCACGCTCTGCTTGGAACTGCACCAGCTAACCGCACCCCCATTAAGAATAAATACGTATCCGGTTTGTGACTTAGAGTCATCCGGATCAGTGTCAAAGCTTGCATCGACGTAACCCTTTACGACGAGCTCTTGATCACCTCCATAAAAGAGAAACATGTCCTTAGTCCTTTTCAGGTACTTCAGGATATTCTTGACCGCCGTCCAGTGTTCCATTCCTGGATCACTTTGAAACCTTCCGACCATACTTATGGCAAGGCTGACATCGGGTCTTGTGCACAGCATTGCATACATGATAGAGCCTATGGCTGAAGCATAGGGGATGACACTCATCTTTTCTCTATCTTCTGCAGTCACTGGGCATTGAGTCTTACTCAACTTCACACCTTGCAATACAGGCAAGAACCCCTTCTTGGACTGATCCATTTTGAACTTCTTCAAAACTTTGTCAAGGTATGTGCTTTGTGAAAGTCCTATCAAGCGTCGTGATCTATCTCTATAGATCTTGATGCCTAATATGAAAGCAGCTTCTCCTAGGTCCTTCATTGAAAAACTCTTGTTCAAATATTCCTTCACGCTTTCCAACATTTCTATATTGTTTCCAATCAGTAATATGTCATCCACATATAATATTAGAAACGCTATAGAGCTCCCACTCACTTTCTTGTAAATACAAGCTTCTCCGTAAACTTGTATAAACTCGAACGCTTTGATCACCTCATCAAAGCGAAGATTCCAACTCGAGATGCTTGCACCAGTCCATAAATGGATCGCTGGAGTTTGCAAACTTTGTCAGCATTCTCTGGATCGACAAAACCTTCTGGTTGCATCATATACAACTCTTCCTTAAGGAAACCGTTAAGGAACGCTGTTTTGACATCCATCTGCCAAATTTCATAATCGAAAAAGGCAGCTATTGCTAACATGATTCTGACGGACTTAAGCATCGCTACGGGTGAGAAGGTCTCATCGTAGTCAACTCCTTGAACTTGTGAAAAACCCTTTGCCACAAGTCAAGCTTTATAGACGGTGACATTACCGTCCGCGTCCGTCTTCCTCTTAAAGAACCATTTGTTCTGAATGGCCTTACGCCCTTCAGGTAATACTTCCAAAGTCCACACTTTGTTTTCATACATGGATCCCATCTCGGATTTCATGGCCTCTAACCACTTCTCGGAATCCGGGCCCATCATCGCTTCTCCATAGCTCGTAGGTTCATCGTTGTCCAACAACATGACTTCTAAGACAGGGTTGCCGTACCACTCAGGAGCAGTACGCGTCCTTGTCGACCTACGAGGTTCGATAGCAACTTGATCCAAAGCTTCATGATCATCATCATTAACTTCCTCTTCAGCTGATGTAGGCTCTACAGAAACATCTTTCTGTGCTGCGCTACTCTCAGGTTGAAGTAAAGGTTCAACAACCTCATCAAGTTCTATCTTCCTCCCACTCAATTCTTTCGAGAGAAACTCTTTCTCAAGAAATGTTCCGTTTTTAGCGACAAACACTTTGCCTTCGGATCTGAGGTAGAAGGTATACCCAACTGTCTCTTTTGGGTATCCTATGAAGACGCATTTCTCCGCTTTGGGTTCCAGCTTTTCAGGCTGAAGCTTTTTGACATAAGCATCACATCCCCAAACTTTAAGAAACGACAACTTTGGCTTCTTGCCAAACCAAAGTTCATATGGCGTCGTCTCAACTGATTTCGATGGTGCCCTATTTAAAGTGAATGCAGCTGTCTCTAATGCATAACCCCAAAACGATAGTGGCAAATCGGCAAGAGACATCATAGATCGCACCATATCCAATAAGGTTTGATTACGACGTTCGGACACACCATTACACTGTGGTGTTCCAAGTGGTGTTAGTTGTGAAACAATTCCACATTGTCTTAAGTGACTGCCAAACTCATAACTCAGATATTCTCCTCCTCGATCAGATCGTAGGAATTTAATCTTCTTGCTACGATGATTCTCAACTTCACTCTGAAATTGTTTGAACTTTTCAAACGTTTCAGACTTTTGTTTCATTAAGTAAATATACCCATATCTACTTAAGTCATCAGTGAAGGTGAGAAAGTAACGATAACCACCGCGCGCCTCAATGCTCATCGGACCGCACACATCAGTATGTATGATTTCCAATAAGTCACTTGCCCGTTCCATTGTTCCAGAGAACGGCGTTTTAGTCATCTTGCCCATGAGGCATGGCTCACATGTGTCAAGTGATTAAAAATCAAGTGACTCCAAAAGTCCATCAGCATGGAGCTTCCTCATGCGTTTTATGCCAATATGACCTAAACGGCAGTGCCACAAGAAAGTGGTATTATCATTATCAATCCTACATCTTTTGGCATCAATGTTATGAACATGTGTATCATTACTATCGAGATTCAATAAGAATAAACCCCTTACATTGGGTGCATGACCATAAAAGATATTACTCATATAAATAGAACAACCATTATTCTCTGATTTAAATGAGTAACCGTCTCGCAATTAACAAGATCCAGATATAATGTTCATGCTTAACGCAGGCACTAAATAACAATTATTCAGGTTCATCACTAATCCCGATGGTAATCGAAGAGCGAGCGTGCCGACGGCGATCACATCAACCTTGGAACCATTTCCCACGCGCATCGTCACTTCGTCCTTTGCCAGCCTCTGTCTATTCCGCAGTTCCTGTTTTGAGTTGCAAATATGAGCAACCGCACCGGTATCAAATACCCAGGCACTACAACGAGAGTTGGTAAGGTACACATCAATAACATGTATATCATATATACCTTGTTTGTTGTTGGCCGCCTTCTTGTCAGCCAAATACTTGGGGCAGTTCCGCTTCCAGTGTCCAGTTCCCTTGCAATGAAAACACTCAGTTTCTGGTTTGGGTCCAGCCTTGGGTTTCTTCACGGGAGGAGCAACTGCTTTGCCACTCTTCTTGGAGTTACCCTTCTTACCCTTGCCATTTTTCTTGAAACTAGTGGTTTTATTGACCATCAACACATGATGCTCCTTCTGAATTTCAGACTCAGCGCCTTTCAGCATCGCAAACAGCTCGGCGACTGACTTGTTCATCCCGTGCATGTTATAGTTCAACACGAAGCTCTTGTAGCTAGGTGGCAATGATTGAAGAACTCTGTCAGTGATAGCCTCTGGCGGAAGGGGCATCCCCAATTCAGCCAGACGGGTGGAGTACCCAGACATTCTGAGTACGTGATCACTGATAGACCCGTTCTCCTCCATCTTGCAAGCATAGAACTTATCGGAGATCTCATATCTCTCGATCCGGGCATTCTTCTGAAAGATAAACTTCAACTCCTGGAACATCTCATATGCTCCCTGACGTTCAAAACGTCTTTGAAGTCCCGGTTCTAAGCCATACAATATTGCACATTGAACTATTGAGTAATCTTCAGAACGAGCCTGCCAGGCGTTCACAACGTCTAGAGACTCAACTGGAGCGGGTGGATCACCAAGCGGTGCATCAAGGACATAAGCCTTCTGGGAAGCCGTAAGGATAATCCTTAGATTACGGGCCCAGTCCACAAAGTTACTTCCATCATCTTTCAACTTAGCTTTCTCTAGGAACGCATTAAAATTCAGGGGTGCTACTGCGCGAGCCATGATCTACAACATAAATATAGCAAAGACAACTTAGACTATTGTTCTAGATAATGAGTTTAGTTAATCATATTACTTAAAAAACTCCCACTCAAATTGACATCCCTCCGGTCATTCGAGCGTAACATGATCCAAATCCACCAACTCAAGTCCGATCATCACGTGAGTTGAGGTGGTTTCAATGGTGAACATCTTCATGTTGATCATATCTACTATATGACTCATGTTCGACCTTTCGGTCTCTTGTGTTCCGAGGCCATGTCTGTACATGCTAGGCTCGTCAAGTTTAACCCGAGTGTTCCGCACGTGCAACATGGCTTACACCCGTTGTATGTGAACGTAGAGTCTATCACACCCGATCATCACGGCGTGTCTCGAAACGACGAACTTTCGCAACGGTGCACACTCGGGGAGAACACAATTTATCTTGAAATTTAAGTGAGGGATCACCTTATAATGCTACCGTCGTCCTAAGCAAAATAAGATGCATAAAAGGATTAACATCACATGCAAATCATAAGTGACATGATATGGCCATGAACTCGTGCTTTTGATCTCCATCTCCAAAGCACCGGCATGATCTCCATCGTCACCGGAATGACACCATGATCTCCATCATCTTGATCTCCATCAACGTGTCGCCATGAGGTTGTCGCGCCGACTGTTGCTACCACGACTATTGCTAACTCATAGCGATAAAGTAAAGCAAAACGGCGAAAATAATTAAAGACAACTCTATGGCTCCTGCCAGTTGCCGTACTCATCGACATCCAAGTCGTGATATTCTATACAACACATGATCATCTCATACATCACATATATCTCATCATGTAATTGGCCATATCACATCACAACATACCCTGCAAAAACAAGTTAGACGTCCTCTAATTGTTGTTGCAAATTTTACGTGGCTGCTACGGGTTTGCAAGAACCGTTCTTACCTACGCAAAACCACAACGTGGTGTAGTGATTGCTTTTTGATCTTCTAAAAGAACCCTCTTCATTGAAATTGATTCAACTAAAGTGAGAGAGACAGACACCCGCTAGCCATCTTTATGCAACGAAGTTACATGTCAGTTGAAGGAACCTGTCTCGCGTAAGCGTACGCGTAATGTCGGTCCGGGCCGCTTCATCTCACAATACCGCCGAATCAAGTATCAACTAGTAACGGCAAGCAATATGTATACACCCACGCCCACAACTCGTTTGTGTTCTACTCGAGATCTCATCTACGCATAGACCTAGCTCGGATGCCACTGTTGGGGACCGTTGCATGGGAAACAAAAAATTTCCTACGCACACACAAGATCTATCCATGGTGATGAGCATCTACGAGAGGGAGAGTGAATCTACATACCCTTGTAGATCGCTAAGCGGAAGCGTTAAGAAACGCGGTTGATGTAGTCGAACGTCTCCGCGATCCAAATCGCAAGTCGTCCCTCGAACCGATCACGAACTAGTGCCGAACGGACGTCACCTCCGCGTTCAACACACGTACAGCTTGATGACGCCTTCACCTCCTCGATCCAGCGAGCGATGGTGAAGTAGTAGATGAGTTCCGGCAGCACGACGGCATGGTGATGGTGGTGAGGAACAATCTCTGCAGGGCTTCGCCAAGCGCTACGGAGATTATGACGGAGGAACTAGAGGGTTAGGGTTGCCGGCACACGGCTTGGGGAAATCTTGATGTGTTCCGGGTGCTAGCCCTGCCCCTCTATTTATATGTTGAGCCCTGGGGTCGAAACTTGGAGAAAGAGCCTCCTCAAAGTCGGTTTGGCCCGCAAGGCAAGAGTCCTGCTCGGACTCCAGGACCAGACGCCAGGGTCCTCGGCGTCTGGCCCCTGGCCTCCGCAAAACTTCCTTTTGCACCTTCCTAAAGCCTCGTGGGTTTTACCCCTTGGCCCAAATAAAGTGTTCTCGTACCCGAACATTTCGGGAAACATCCGAAACTCCTTCCGGTGAATTCCGGAACCCTTCCGGAGACCAAACACTATTATCCCATATATCAATCTTTACCTCCGGACTATTCCAGAGCTCCTCGTCATGTCCGGGATCTCATCCGGGACTCCGAACAACTTTCGGTCACCAACATAACAACTCAACTATACTTATATCGTCACCAAACGTTAAGTGTGTAGACCCTGCGGGTTCGAGAACTATGTAGACACGACCGAGACACCTCTACGGTCAATAACCAATAGCGGGACCTGGATGCCCATATTGGCTCCTACATATTCTACGAAGATCTTTATCGGTTGAACCTCTATGTCAAGGATTCAGTTAATCCCGTATGATGTTCCCTTTGTTTATCGGTATGTTACTTGCCCGAGATTCGATCGTCGGTATCTCTATACCTAGTTCAATCTCGTTACCGGCAAGTCTCTTTACTCGTTCCGTAATACAAGATCCCGTGGCTAACACTTTAGTCACATTGCTTGCAAGGCTTATAGTGATGTTGTATTACCGAGTGGGCCCTGAGATACCTCTCCGTCACACGGAGTAACAAATCCCAGTCTTGATCCATGCCAATTCAACAGACACCCTCGGAGATACCTGTAGAGCATCTTTATAGTCACCCAGTTACGTTGCGACGTTTGATACACACAAGGTATTCCTCCGGTGTCAGTGAGTTGCATGATCTCATGGTCAAAGGAACAGATACTTGACATGCAGAAAACAATAGCAATAAACTGACACGATCATATGCTACGTTTATAGTTTGGGTCTTGTCCATCACATCATTCTCCTAATGATGTGATCCCGTTATCAAATGACATGTCATGTCCATGGCTAGGAAACCTTTACCATCTTTTGATCAACGAGCTAGTCAACTAGAGGCTTACTAGGGACACAGTGTTGTCTATGTACCCACACATGTATTTGAGTTTCCAATCAATACAATTATAGCATGGATAATAAACGATTATCATGAACAAGGAAATATAATAATAACCAATTTATTATTGCCTCTAGGGCATATTTCCAACAGCGGGTTGTGCCGGATTGGCCGAGCCAGGCCCTCCTCCTTAGCCGTTCTCGCGTGACGATGCTACCGGCCTTTAGCTCTTGCTGACCAGGCAACCGGGAGCCGGCTGTGGCAGGCGAAGAGAGGGCTTTGGTGGTACGTACGCTTCGGAATGGACTTAAGGGAAAATGGCGAGGCGCGGTCTAGCCGGCTAGCCCCCGAGCCCCAGAGTCGGCTGCGCCGACTCGGCGGGAGAATTGAAAGCGGGGGAGTGCATAGACACAGAGCTTATTAAAAACGGAAAAGGAAGCCCCCGAGCCCCTGAGCCGACTGCGCCGACTTGGCGGGAGAAACGAAAACGGGGGGGCTTGCTGCTTTCATTAAATCCAAAAGGTGGTGATACATACATGCATGAGTTTAACTGTAAAACGGACGGAGGAGCTCCGCGTTCCAGGGCCGGCTGAACTCCTCGCCGGCTGCATCTCGCTTGCGTTTGTTCGGCTTCTGCGCGTCGATGAGGTAGTAGGCGTTCCGGTCGCAGAGAGCCTTGCTGACGATGAAGGGGCCCTCCCAGGGGGAGGCTAGCTTGTGCTGGCCGGCTGTCCGCTGGACGAGCCGGAGCACGAGGTCGCCCTCACGGAATGCGAGGGGTTTGATCTTCTTGTTGTGGTAGTGGCGCAGGCCTTGTTGGTAAATGGCTGGCCGGCTGAGGGCCAAAAGGCGCGCCTCCTCGAGCAGGTCGACGCCGTCTTCGCGTGCCTCCTTTGCCTCGGCTTCTGTGTACATGGTTACCTGGGGCGAGTCGAACTCGACGTCGGTTGGGATGATTGCTTCGGCTCCGTAGACGAGGAAGAACGGGGTGCACCCGGTTGAGCGGTTGGGTGTCGTCCGGAGACTCCAGAGGACGGCCGACAGCTCATCGAGCCAGCTGCCGGGTGAGCGCACGAGTGGCTCGACGAGTCGCGGCTTGATGCCTGCTAGGATGAGGCAATTTGCCCGCTCGACCTGGCCGTTCGACTGCGGATGTGCGACGGAGGCCAAGTCGAGCCGGATGCCGGATGCAGAGCAGTAGTGGGCCAGCGCGCCCTTGGCGAAGTTGGTGCCATTGTCTGTGATGATGCTGTGGGGAACACCGCAGCGAACCGCGATATCCTTGATGAACCGGACGGCCGTGGGTCCGTCGAGCTTTTTGATCGGTCTGGCCTCGATCCATTTGGTGAACTTGTCGACGGCGACCAGGAGGTGTGTCATGCCGCCTCGGGCGGTCTTGAAGGGCCCCACCATGTCGAGCCCCCAGACGGCAAAGGGCCATGTGATCGGGATGGTTTGGAGGGCTGAGGCCGGCTGGTGGCTGCGCTTGCTGAAGCGTTGGCAGCCCTCGCACTTGAGAACCAGCTCATCGGCGTCTTGCAGGGCCGTGGGCCAGTAGAATCCGTGGCGGAAAGCTTTGGCCACTAGGGATCTCGAGGCGGCGTGGTGCCCGCACTCGCCCTGGTGGATGTCGAGGAGGATCTCGATCCCCTTGTCCTGCTCGACACAACGCTGGAACACGCCAGTCGCGCTGCGTTTGACGAGCTCGTGGTTGATGATGCTATAGGCGGACGCTCGCCGCTGCACTTGCCGGGCTTCGGTTTCGTCGTTGGGGAGGTCGCCGTCTTCCAAGAAGGCGAGGATCGGCTGAGCCCAGGATGGCGCCGTCACCACCGTGAGGACGGTCGCCGGGATGGGATCCGGGGCGGCAGCCCCCGAGCCAGAGCCGGCAGCACTAGAGCCGGAGACGGCGGTCCCCGACCTAGAGCCGGCAGTCCCCGAGCTGAGGCCGGCAGCCCCCGGACCGGAGCCGGCAGCCCCCGAGCCGGAGACGGCAGTCCCCGAGCCGGAGCCGGCAGTCCCCGAGCTGGAGCCGGCAGTCCTCGAGCTTGGGCCGGGCACTCCAGGTTCGGGTGGGGGCGCATCGGGGTCGTCCGGGACGAAAATGGACTCCGATTCGGGAGACGGCTTGATGGACGGCTTCCACAGGTGCTCGAGGGAGACGCCGGACGGGATGGCTTGTCGGGTGGAACCCACTTTGGCCAGGGCATCGGCTGCTTCGTTGTCCGCGCGTGGGACGTGGAGGAACTCGCAACCGTCGAACCCGCCGGAGAGTTGCTGGACCAGGAAGCGGTAGCTGGCCATGTTGGCGTCTTTGGCATCCCAGTCGCCGGAAACTTGTGCACCACCAGGTCCGAGTCACCGTAGCAGAGGATGCGCCGGATGCCGATCTCCCTGGCCAGCCGGAGGCCGTGCACGAGAGCTTCGTACTCGGCAACGTTGTTGGAGGCGGCGAAGTGGATCTGCAGCACGTACCGCAGCCGATCGTTCTTGGGGGAGGACAGCACGATGCCGGCTCCCAAGCCGTTGCGCATCTTGGAGCCGTTGAAGTGCATGCGTCAGTGAGTCGACTCGGGCACTGGTGGCAGGTACTGGGTCTCGGTCCAATCGACGAGGAAGTCGGCCAGTGCTTGGGACTTGATGGTGGTGCGGAGCTCGTAGAGGATCGTGTGGCCGGCTAGCTCGATGGCCCACTTGGCCACCCGGCCAAAGGCATCCCGGCAGCCCATGATCTCGCCGATGGGGGCCGTGCTCACCACGGTAATGGTATGCTCCTGGAAGTACTGCCTCGGCTTCTTGGCGGTGAAGTACACGCCGTAGCACATCTTCTGTTAGTGGGGGTAGTTCTGCTTGGAGGCGGAGAGCACCTCGCTCAGGAAGTATATTGGTCGCTGGACCGGCTGCACCTTGCCCTCCTCAGGGCGCTCGACGACCAGCACCGTGCTGACCGCGCGGGAGGTGGCGGCGACGTACAGCAGGAGTGGCTCTTTCTCAGCCGGCGCGGCCAGGACGGGTGCGGTGGACAGCATGCGCTTGAGGTCGCGGAAAGCCTCGTCCGCTTGGTCGCTCCACTCGAACGCCGTCGTCTTCTTCATCAGCTGATACAGGGGCAGGGCCCTCTCCCCCAGCCGGCTGATGAACCGGCTAAGGGAGGCCAAGCAGCCAGTGAACTTCTGGACGTCGCGCAGCCGGGTCGGCTCTCGCATGCGCTCGATTGCCTTGATCTTCTCCGGGTTGTCCTCAATGCCGCGCGCCGAGACGAGATAGCCGAGGAGTTGGCCAGCCGGCACGCCGAAGACGCATTTCTCCGGGTTGAGCTTGATCTGGAACCGGCGCAGGTTGGCGAAGGTCTCTTTGAGGTCGGCCAGGAGCGTGAGGTGCTGCTTGGTCTTCACCACGATGTTGTCGACGTAGACGTGCACATTTCTGCCGAGTTGGGGCAGCAGGCATTTCTGCATGCAGCGTTGCAAGGTGGCGCCAGCATTCTTCAAGCCGAACGACATGGTGATGTAGCAATACGCCCCAAAGGGCGTGATGAAGGACGTCTTTAGGGCGTCGGCCGGGTCCAGCTTGATCTGGTGGTAGTCGGAGTAGGCGTCCAGAAAGGACAGGAGCTCGCAGCCGGCTGTGGAGTCGATGACCTGGTCGATCCGGGGCAGAGCGAACGGGTCTTTGGGGCATGCCTTGTTCAGGCTGGTGTAGTCGATGCACATGCGCCAGGTGCCATTTTTCTTCAGGACGAGGACTGGGTTGGCCAGCCACTCGGGGTGGAACACTTCCATGATGAACCCGGCTTTGAGCAGCCGAGCGATCTCTTCACCAATGGTTCTTCGCTTCTCCTTAGAGAAGCGGCGTAGCGGCTGTCCGACAGGCTTGGCGTCCTTGCGGACGTGAAGTTTGTGCTCGGCGAATTCCCTCGGGACACCCGGCATATCTTTGGGAGACCACGCGAAGATATCCTGATTCTCACGGAGGAAATTGACGAGCTCGCCTTCCTATTTGCTGTCGAGGCCGGTGCCCACGACGACGTACTTGCTGGAGCTGGGGTCGGCCGGGTTGAGCGGGACCCTCTTCGTGTCCTTGGCCGGCTTGAAGGAGGCCTCGTCGGCCGGCTTGGGCGGGGTCGGCACGGCCGGCTGCGCGCTAGCCAGTGCCACGATCCGGTCGAGCTGGCGCCTCTCCTCGGCGATGAACAGCGACTCGGCCAGCTGGGAGCCGGCTTTGGCGCACTCGAGAGATTTCTTGTAGTCGCCGACGACGGTGATGAGGCCCTTGGGACCCGACATCTTTAACTTCAGGTAGGCGTAGTGGGGGACCGCCATGAATTTGGCCATCGCGGGCCGGCCCAGCAGCGCGTGGTAGGGGCTGGCCAGGTCCACCACCTCGAACCAGATCGGCTCGCGGCGGAAGTGGCTGCTGGAGCCGAACAGGACGTCAAGCCGGATCCGGCCGATCAGAGAGCAGGAGAGACCCGGCACTATGCCGTGGAACACCGTCCGGGTCGGCTCCAGCTGGCGTGCCTCGATGCCGAGCTTGGTCATGGTGTCGCGGTATAGGATGTTGATGCTGCTGCCGCCGTCGATCAACACCCGCGAAAAGCGGCAGGTGCGCTTCTCGGAGACGAAGGTGGGGTCGACCACGAGGGCGTAACCACCCGGCGTGGGCATGACGGCCGGGTGGTCCTCCCGGGTCCAGCTCACCGGCCGGGAGGACCAGTGCATGTACTGGGGAACCGGAGGGACGACGGCGTTCACCTCGGCCGCGTGCTGGCGCTTGGCGTGCTTGTCATCCCCCTCGCTGGTGAAGACGACGTAGGACGCGTCCGGGCGTGGGAAAGGGTTGTCGGCGAGGGCGCCGGGTGGCGGCGGGGGTGGCGGAAGCGGCGGCTGCTGCCGGCCGGCTCCGGGTGGCGGGGGCGAAAGGTTGCCCTTCAGCAGGTGCTGGGTGAAACTGCACTGCCGGAGCGTGTGCGTCGACGGCTTCGCGCCGCTCTGGTTCTTGCAGGGGGTGTGGAGCATCTGCTCGAAGGACAGCTTGGGCTGCCAGGCGGCTTTGCCGGTGCGCGGGCGCTGGCTGGAGCCTTGCTCGGCCGGCTGCTCCCCTTCCACGGCGGCGACCTGCCGGTTGTCGTAGCGGGGCGCCGGCTGGTCGTTCCTGTGCTTGCCGTTGTTGTTGCTGTTGTTGTCCTGCCGGCGTTGATTGTTGTCGCCAGCCGGCTTGGGGGGGTCCGGCTGGGCCGGGAGGAGCTTGCCGTCTGCGTCGATCGTGACCTTCACATTCATCGCGGAGTCGGCCGTAGCGTACTTGTCCGCCACGGCCATAAGCTCCGCCAGGGTCTCCGGCTCGTCGCACACCAGCCGGTGCTTGACCAGAGTGCCGTCTAGGCATCCGTCGATGAAGTATTGGATGGCCTGGACCTCGTGGACACCCTCGCAGGAGTTGCGGAGCTCCGTCCACCGTGTGAGGAAATCGCGAAGGGGCTCGCCCGACTTCTGGACGCACATGTAGCACTGGCGAGGCTTGCCGGGGCGCTTGTAGGTGCTGGTGAAGTTGCGAATGAACGCGTCTTCGAAATCCAGCTAGGAGTTCACGCTGCCGGCTCGGAGGCTGTTAAGCCACGTCCGGGCCGAGCCGAGCAGCATGAGAGGAACGTATCGCACGGCCACGCGCCGGTTGCCGTCGGCTATGCCGACAGCCGTGGTGTAGTCCGTCAGCCAGTCCTCTGGCTTGGTGGCGCCGGTGTACTTGGGGGAGTCACGAGGCAGCGAGAAACCTTTAGGGAAGGGCTCTCCGCGAATGCGGGGGCCAAAGCATGCCGGGCCGACAGAGCTCTCCTCCTCCAGGGCTGTGGAGCGCGCCAGCCGGTCGATGCGGTGGCGGGCGTCGCTTTCGTCGTAGGGCTCGCGGGGGCCGAGCCGGTCGGCCACGGGACCGCGGGGGCCGATCTGGTCCGCAACGGGACCGTGGGGTGCAGGGGCTTCCAGGGCCGGCTCGGGCCGCCGAGCCGGCAGCACGGGGGGTTCCGGCGGCTGAACCCGGCCGTCTCTGGCCGTCTCGCCAGCGTTGCCGTCTCCAGCGGTTGTGGCACGATTGTGCCGGCTCCGACCGGATCGGTGCCGGCCGGAGCGGCTCGCGCTAGTGGCGTGGGAGGACGTCTGCTGCGCGTCCCGGAGGGCCCTCTCCGGGTTCCCGGTTTTTCCTGAGGCGGAGGCGGATGGCTGGGCCAGGTCGAATCGCTGCTGCTGCTCGTTTGCCGCGGCGATGAGGTCGCGGATGCGCTGCTGCTGCTGCTGCTGCTGCTCCTCGCCCTCCAGGAATTCGAGATCCGCCATGGCCGCTTGCGCCGCGCGCATGTTCTTGACGGGGGTGTCGTAGACGGGCCGGCCTGCGCCTAGCGCACGGCCGATTGCGCCCCCACGAATCCGCACCTCCGCGACCCGGCTGGGCTCGGCGGCGGTCGGCGTGAAGCTGTGGGCGCTGTCGTATTCTCGCTGGGCGGACTGCAGCCGGCGCCGGGTTGCCGCGAGCTCCGTGGCCTCGACCAGCAGATGCTGGCGGTCCTCGTTGAGCTGAGCCGCTGCAGCGGCCATGTCGGCGTCGGGTGTGATGGGGGCCCGTAGGCTCCGGATCGTCTCGTGGAGCGGGTCGGCCCGTCGTGGCGGGGCCGCAGCCGCGGCGGCCTTCTCCTTGCCGCGCGGGGAGCCGGAGCTCGTGCCGATGGTCAGCACCTCCGCGTGGGCGCAGAGAGCCGCGACGTCGTCGGAGACAGCGCAGCCAACGGGAACGGGGGAGCCGACGAAGCTGTGTACCTCGCGGGGGAACACGTCGGGGACGAGTGCGACGAAGACGCGCAGCGCGTCGAAAGGGACGACGGGGCAGCCTGCGGGGCAGGCGGCGTCCGCGCTCAGCGCAGCGCTGCAGTCGGCCGGGTTGGCTGTGCGAGGCGCACGGACCAAACCGTGCACGATGCGCTCGCCGGAGCTGGTGAAGGGCCTCGTCCGGAACTTGACTCCGGCCGGCGCCGCGAGCAGCCCCACGGTGGGCGCCAACTGTTGTGGTATTCTCACGGCAGATGCCATAAGATGGCTAAAGAGGTGGGGTTACGAGAGGACACCGGTGGATTCCGGAGGCGAGGTTGGCACGCGCAAGTGCGGGACACGAGACGCACCCAGGTTCGGGGCCCTCCGGAGAGGTAACACCCCTAGTCCTGCCGGATGGTGTATGGAAAACACAAGGGCTACAAGGTTGCTCCTGGAGCTATGTGTGTGGTGGAGAGGTAATGCCAACTGAGATCAACCGAGATCCCAAGCTAAGAGAGAGTGAACCCCTGTGCACGGAGGCCTCCCGGGGGGTCTTATAGCTCGACCCCCCGGGGTTACAATGGTAAAGTTGCACAGGCGCGGGGCCCTGGTGTCATTGTCTAGTAGCCGGCGGTGGGGGCCGCCGGGTCGCCGGGTGCGCCGGGTCCGTTGGGTGCGCCGGATCCGCCGGGTGTGCCGAGTCCGCCGGGCACAGGTCCGGTCGGCAGCGAGGCACTGTGGTAGGTCTTGTCGCTCGTCAGAGGGCGGTCGGCGCCGCCTAGCAACAGGATCGCGCCGCCCGACACCGCCCGCTCCGGGCGGGGGCGCAAGGTGCGCTGTAGCCATGCTGGTCTTGTCGTGAGGGCTTGCCCCCTAGCGGCCAGCCGGATTGGGCTAGCCGGCCAGGCCGGGTCGCCAAGCCGAGCCGGCTCGCGCTGGGGAGCCGGCGCGCAGGTCAACCGGATTGAGGGGTTTGCCCTGCCCCGATGTTTTTTAAAGAGAAGGGGGATCCGGGCTCCGTGGCCTACCCGGGGGCCATCCCCCCGACAGCAGCCTTCTCTGCCTCCTCCGCATACGGGGACGGCGGCGGCAGGACAACTTTTTCCCCCGCCGACGAGTCCGAATCCAGGTCGCAGACGCCATCGGGGTTGGGGCCCAACTTGCCAACGGGGTCGCATTGCGGGCGGCGGCCACCGGAAGAACGGGCACCGCCGCCGTCGAGACCTTCTCCGCCATCGCTGCCGCCGGAGTTGGTCGCCATGAGTCGCGCGGGAGAAACTGAATCGGGGATTGGAGGAAACGGCGGGCGGGTGACCTAAGACACGGGCAAGGCAACGTCCGTCTTCCTCCGTCTAACGGCGCCTGTCAGCCCGCGCCACGTCGACCCGACAGGTGGGTCCCACCTGTCGGTTTCGCAGTTTTCACGGCCAAATCAGTCCGTCAGTGCTCTGCGTTACGCATTAGGCTCAGAACTGGTGGTTTTTTGTGACCTGGCTCAAATCTGGTACTGACATGTTACCCTAGCCCCAAGTGTGGTGGTTTTGGGTAAATAACTCGCAAACGCACGACAGCACACATCGATGAGGAGACACGCGCAGCCCAAAAAGAAAAGGAAGCCCGCACAGGCACGGAACCACCGAAGAAACCCTAGGCGGTGAAGTCAACGGACAATGCTGGCCCACAAAATCGCTAGCCACACCAACAAGATCGCTACACCCGTTAACAAAATTCTCATCGACAGTCTACAGTCACCACGTAATTGTACACGCCAGGAACCCAATTAAATACACGCGTCGCCATCCAAGAAGCCACCAAGTCGCGGTCAAACAAGTGGGTAAACCTGGAGGCAAAAACTTCCCCGGAAATAGGGGCTTGGTTATTCGGTTCACTATCTGTCTCGTTTCATGAGCTTTTGTCGCCAAATATCTTTCTACAAGAGCTAAATATTCCATAGGTTTTTCATAGAGTGGTATTAGTAAACCTATCACCAAATGTGCCATGTGTCCAATGTTGCTATGTGAATGACGACGACCCAAAGCAAAACTGTCCAGTTTCTCTTTACCAATTATCCTTGGTGGCAATGGCATTATGCCAAAGGAGCCACAACAAGATTCTAATTTTAGCAGGAATTTTAGCTTTCTACTAGTAGCATGCCCGTGCGTTGCCACGGTCATTTGAAATATTTTGTTGGAGTTATATATAAACTACACTTGCTAAAATTATATATAAACCAAGATTATGCTGGAGTTATATACATAAACCAATATTATGCTGGAGTTATATATAAACTTCACTTGCTGAAGTTATATATAAAACAATATTATACTGGAGTTATATATAAGTTTCACATGTATAGATAAAAAGCCAGTAACAATCGGATAATAATTGAAATCCACTTCACTTGTAACACTGTTTGATAAAAAAACTATAATTTAATGATATATAAATAGAGAGCAATGATCGAACTAATAATCTGTTGACGATGTCTACATAAAGAGTAATGATCCAACACTATTTGATAAAAACGACAATCATGGTAATAGTAAAAACCATGTGGGTGTTGTGAGCTATCATCGTTTGCGCATCTTTTTATTGTATAAAACTTGATGAATTTTCGTCCCCTCCCAACAATATTGCCTCACGACCCGTGTCGATGGATTTTTTTTTAAACATTGACAAAATCCATCTCCATCTGTCTCATATTCTGCAAATCTAAATATATATAGAAATACACCCTTTGAGTATTTTATATCATGTGAAGCATACATACAAAAAAGAACAATTGTTTGGATGCACCTCTTCTAGTTTTGTAAAACTCGTCGAGTTTTCAGCCCGGTCCATCATCGCTACATCAGTGTCTATGTCAGTCGACATTTTCAAAGCATCATCCAAATCCATAAGTTTTTATATCTGACCTGCAAAAGTGAAAAATATAAATAAATATTAGAATAAAAATATATATTAAATACTCCCTCCATTCCATAATGTAGTGCGCCCGCGCTTTTGAGATTTAAGTTTGACCATAAATTTAACCGACGTGGACGACTGCGGCGGGAGCAAAAATTATACCATTGAGCGGGAGCAAAAAATTATACCACTGAAGTTAAATTTATGGTCAAACTTAAATCTCAAAAAGCGCGGGCGCACTACATCAATGGTATGATTTTTGCTCCCACCGCAGTCGCCCACGTTGGTTAAATTTATGGTCAAACTTAAATCTCGAAAAGCATGAGCGCACTACATTACGGAATGGAGGGAGTATGTTTAAAAAAGAGAAAACCAATATTTTTTTTTCATGAGTAAATAGCATAAAACTACTACAATTCGGGTTAGGGTTCCAAAAAACTACCGAATTTTATTTTTTCGCTGATAACTACCAAGTCCGAGGTTGGCTATTTCAAAAACCCAAATAGCCGAGTGCTTTACAATTGATCGTGATTATGACAGTTGGGGACCGCACGTAAGAGAACTGATTGTTTGACCGTTTGTTTGACTGTTAACTGATATTTGGGATCCACATGTCAGTGTCTCTTTTTTTAAAAACGCAATAGGTCCCTGTAATTTTTTTAAAAAAGCAATCCGGTCCCTCCCGTCCCCGTGCTCCAGAACGACAGCAGCTCCGGCCAAGCCCCGCCGGATGAGCTCGCCAGCAGCCCCGCCGTGAGGAGCTCCCTTCCGTCGCCCGTCGTCGTCCAATGCGTGCGGGGTGAACCTGTCCAAGCGGCTAGCGTCGGCGGCAAGGTCGGTGAATCCATGGTGGAGCGTGTGTGCCGGCGGCCGCCTCCTCCGGCCGGCGAGCCGCGCCCGCAGCCGCGGTGTGCTCCCCGTCGTGCGGCTTCTCCCTCTTCCCTCCTCCTCGCGCCAGCTCGAGGTGGGTGGAGCAGCCGAGCAGCTCGACGTGCTTGGTACAGGCGCGCGCCGGCTGGAGGTGGTGGCGGCTTCGCCGGCGGCGGAGGCGAGGCTCGACGGGCGCGGAAGGAGAGGCGGCCGGACGCGGCTTTGGGCGGTGGCGTGGGCCAGCAGGGAGAGAGGAGAAGGGAGGCAGGGAGGAGAAAAATAAGATAAGAAAGAGACAATGACATGTGGGACCCACATGTCAGTTAACGGTCAAATAAATGGTCAAACAGACGGTTCGTTTAGGTGCGGCCCAGCCTGTCATAAACCGGATTAATTGTAAAGCACTTGGCTATTTGGGTTTTTTGAAACATCCAACCCCGGACTTGGTACTCCCTCCTTTCCGATTTATAGGGCTCAATTTCAAAATCTCTTCAACCAAGGTAGATGGTGAGTGGTGGAATAAATTTCGTAGTTTGCATAAGTACTTAATTAATACGCTCATTTTTCTCAAAAAGTTATGTTTACCGATGCATTAATTACAATCAATACATGCATGACCACTAAATGTCAATGAACTTTATGCATTGATGGATTTTCTCTTGATACTTGCATCGGATGATTTAATGCACCTCGAAATCCAAACATGTGATGATAAGTAGTAGAATTGAGACTTATAAAACGAAAAAACGAATTTTTTGAGATGGGCCCTATAAACCGGAAAGGAGGGAGTAGTTATCAGCGAAAAAAAAATAATTCGGTAGTTTTTTGAAAACCTAACCTGAATTGTAGTAGTTTTATGCTATTTTTTTTTCACCTACACAACCATATCCTCACAGCAGCCACTCCTCGCTTTCTCCCGTCACAGCCGCTCCTGTCAGCCACTCCTCTCCGCCTCCCATCCCCTCGACGTCGCCCGCCCGCCCGCTGCTTTCCCCGCCACGGCTTCGACCGGCCACTCCTCCTCTCCCCGTCACGGCTTCGACCGGCCACTCCTCTTCCCGCCACGGCGTTGACCGACCCCTCTTTTCCCCGCCTCGGCAGCGAGCCCGCGCGGCCGCCGGTATGGCATCCTGGGCAGCCAGATCCAGCCAGGCACGTAGCTGGCCCATCCGGATGTGGACGGGACGACCTGGGCACAGCGGCGTGGCGCGGCGAGGAGGAGAGACGGCGCCCTCGTCGTCGGCACGGGTCTTCCACCCCAGCCGAGCGCCGAGCATAGTCGTGCTGCCGCGTGGTCGATCTGCATGACGAGGCCATCTCAGGCCTATTCCCGGTCCCAAGGTGTGCACATCGTCGCGCGGAGGGCGACCACAACGCGACGCGACCTTCTGCTCACCGTACCGCCCTTCACCACGCTTATGGCAGAATCAGAGGTAATCTAACTTTCAAGCAGGTTGTACATTTGACCCATATGAACACAACCATTAGTATTCATTCTTTAGTAATTTTGGCACTTCTAAAGTGACGATTTTGGATATTGAAATGAGTGAAGATCTTGTTATGCTCAGTTGATGACCGGTGTAGTATGGAGCTAGATGAGAGGCTGCAACGGTCGAGTCCATTCAGAAAAATTTACAGGTTTTTAACTCTGTTTGTGAGTTTTAGTTCCAAGATATCAAGAGGAAGACAAGTTTTCTGGAATTGTCAAATCCCTGTCATTTTCAAGATTAAGTTCGTCACATTCAGGTTTGTTTTACTATATGGTAATGCACCAACGTAGCAAATTAGTCTCTGAATTTCGACAGTGCAGACCACTTCTTTTCAGATTTGTTGTGTTATTTCCATGCAGCAAAACTTGCTATGTAGATAAGTTGACAAGATAGTTTGTTTGTTACATATTTCTTGTTGCACGATTTCAAAGGTTAACTAAATTATTAAGGTATATGCATGCTCGAACACAGGAACAACAAGTTTGGTTCCCAACTCAAATAAACACATCCTTCTAATTAAACCTAAGTTTAGCAATTCAAGTACAATGGAGTCTTTAGGGTTCATAATTTGTATTTGTAATGTTAAGTTGCAGTGTCAACAAAGAGATCAAGGCCTGAAAAGCAGTACAATTTGGAAGCATAAGGAGAATCTAATAATTAGTACACCTTAAATTAGAGAAAGATCCAGAGATGTTCATACCTAGGGGAACTCGCCTTACTTCTAGATGCTCCTTGATTACTTCAGGCGCTCGTCGCCGTTTTTATGTCCAGAACTATGATTGCTAGGTTGTAAGCTATATGTGATGGATGAGGGTGGCGGGTGGCAAAGGGAGGGCTGAGGAGGTTAACATATATAGGAGGGCGATGGGGTGGAGATCATAGGCATAGGTTCTCCTTTTCCAATTTGATTGTATCTCCCTGTATTGAGCAGATCAATTTCCTTTTTCCCTCATTGTACTCCATCCATTCCCTTGAATTTTTTTTCCAGAATGAAAGGTGTATTTATTGTTTTTCTACAGATTCCCTTTTCTGCCCGTCCCCCATTCCATATGAGCCATCTCCTGCCAAAAATCAGGGGTGAAACCCAATTGGTTGTTAGCAAAAAGAATCATGCACGTCTATGTATCTCTCCTCTGCTTTGTTTGTTAGGAAAACAAATCAGCATGTAGATATCTCTTGATTGCCGCTTGTCAGATCTGCATGATTCGACCCACATACAGAGGGCGAATTCAACCGTAGGTAGTAGTTTTGTTCCCGATCGAGTCAAATCGTTCAGTGGGAGTGCTATCAGTGCGTTGCTACGAAGATTTTATCCAATACCACACTTCACATGTTTGTATTACTTCCAAGAGTAACAGCAGGGGTTTAGGAGACCTTTAATCAGGCTGCTCAAGGATTGTTACCGTAGGCTGTAGTTTTTTTTTCCAGTGTCCTTTATTGGTGATTCTATGATGTAGTCTAGATGAAACCAAACGCATGCATTGAGAAATAGAGTATAGCTTGATATAAAGGTAAAACAGAACTTGATGTGGTTTTCCATTGAGCTGAAGAATAAAATAAACCACATGATACTGGGAAGTAGATTGATATGTGACAGCTTACTCAGTGGCCCGAGTTTGTGTAGTAGCATATGGGACAGTGTTACTGATAAATGTAGCAGAAGTGGTTTTCTCTAATTTAGCCTTTTTACCAAGGTCACCAATATTTTCACTGCATTTTAGAAATACGAAGTAACAAATTTGGCAATGGTGCCAAAGATAATTATTACATGATCTGTTTCCTATTTTACCCAATGTTAAAACATAAGCGACAGGTTGCACCATGATGGAAAAGAGGCAACTGCCACACAGGGACCTGTTTCCTATTTTTGTTTTTGCCAAGGTCTTCTCTGTAAAGGGAGACATCTATATTTGTTTTTGAATGATATGCTTTAATCACATGCCTTCTCTTCTTTAGGAAAATCAGAGGTTTATCAATTTATGTATATAGTGGGTGATTTTTTTGGTAACTTAATTTGAGACATAAATGTAAACGATGTTAAGATGAAGAGCTTCCTTGCGAGTGTGGAACCAGCAATCAGTTGATTGTTAACAGTCTGTGTATATATGATGATAATTCTAAATGTTTTTTTCCTTTGGTGTGAAGGTATGCGATGATCGGCATTCTGAGCTAATCCCCTGCTTGGGTAGGAATTCGATATATCAGATAAGGTTGAAGATAGATTTAAAACTGATGGAGCATCATGAGCAACATTGCCCTACTCATGAGAGACGCTTTAATTGCCTGACTCCATCGCCACATGGCTATAAGGTCACCAGATTATCCTTCCTTCCATTTTTTTTGCCATTTCCTCACCTAATTTGATTATGTCTCTGATCTACAAAGTTGCTGGAGTTGGGTCCTATACTCACCATATGAACATATATCTTCAAGCCGAACCACTTGAAAAATGTATTCTGCATGTAGATTTAGATGTCTCCTGTATGTGTATTTAGATTTGATCTGGCCACAAGAAAATCTCTAGAATTTTGCTTGCTCTGTTGTGGGGATGTACATTCTTGTAACCGTCTCTTGACTCAACTAGTTTGTACCTATGATCAGATTCACATGTTTAATTTGATTAGTGCTAAGCCGCATTACAGTTATGAATTTTAGTTTTGCAGGTACCCATAAAATGGAGAAAAGGCCGCGAAATAGTGTGGAAAGCAAACATTGCTCACACTGACCTTGCAAAATGAAGTCAGACCAGAACTGAACAATTGATGCAGGTGAACAAAATTAAGTTTCGAGGTACACATTTGAGCACCATGCCCTGCCAAGCTTAATTTTTTTGACTGTAAGCTGCACTTTTGTGATTCATCTCTTCTACTATCTGACAGATGCTAAACATCAAGGATAACATTATAAACAATGTGGGAATGCTTCGTACAGTATTTAATGTCTCCTGTGGAATTGCTAGTTTTGGAGGATGTACATTATAAACTTTGGATAAAAGGTATGTGCTCCAAAACCCTCATTTGCTGGGTTAATGCAAATTTACCATTATGTATGGTTAGCTTGGTCAAAGTTTGATTACAAGTTCAAATACAATTATGATGTTGCATTGGATAGGATTGTTAAAAAAAGATCCAACGCATAAGCTCATGTTTTTCCATTTGTTTTTTGATGATGAGAGATTTAGTTTGCTCAAGCTTCAGGGCATGTTTGGTTCTCGTTGTGATGGATCGTACCCCTGGCCTGGATGGTCCCTGGGATGTGCCTCGTAGTTGTTTGGTTTGTGTCCTCAAAGAGAAGATGACTGCCTCCTGTAGCTGTGTGATTAGCCTGGTTTAGCTAGGAGAAAAAAAAAGGAAATACAATTTTAGCCCAGGCGGTGTGATTAGCCTGGTCAAGGCATCCCCTTCCTTATGCCTGGCGTGCAGCAGCAGCAGCATGGGAGTGTTTTAAGACCTACAAGCAGTACGGTCTGCTGTTTAAGACCTAGTAGCAGCAGCAGCCTGGGAGTGTTTAAGACCTACAAGCAGTATGGTCTGCTGTTTAAATAATTTTTTAAGCATTCCATGGCTTGCGAAAGGGATTGTTCAAATCAGTAAAAACCAGTTGTGCGTACCGTCAGCCATTAGACATTATGTAATATTGAAGCCATTTAACTATTGCCAATGAGTTATACCTAGACTCCATTTGGGGAGTTGATTAACATTTGTGATATCACCAAGAGGGTGTCGAAGTTGCTTAGCAAGATTCACCCTTTCCGTGCGAGAACCAAACGGGGTCAAGTCGTGCGAGGACATCACTGTTACAGACAATTGTCATCAGAAAACCAGATCAAGTATATGCATATCCCAAATGTGTTCAACCATAAGAAATTATGTGCAATTACCTGGCTCTGGAGTCATTTGGGAATGTTGATCAACATTAGAGATATCACATAGGAGCATATTTGTTGGCACCTCCATATCTTCAAGTGTCATGGTATGTCGGCGCTCTGAAATGAATTTAAATAAAGTTTCTTTTTTTGTGGGAAATATTCTTTTATTAAAACTTTGTTGGTGTGTGGGAACCATTTGAGACTGATGGTTCCTTTACGAGTGGAATGCTATTTTGAAAAACGCTAGAAGATGAACCAATGCATCCAGATATGTATAGCTTTCCTTTGTGAGTGTAATAGTATCTGCACTGGCACAAACAGCACCGGCACTATTCTCTGGCACATGATCAGCTATACATTAGTTTTAGAATAATCACCAAACCTGATCAGCTATCCATAAGTCATCAAACTTGATGAACTATACATATGTTTTACAAAGAATATTGTTATAATTGGTAAGGTTTGAATTTGTATCAACCTCCTCTTCTTTCAAAGTGAGTTGCTGAAAGAAAAATGACAAGGTTGTTATAATTGACAGCCTGCAGCTTCCTGTATAGCTTGTTTGATCAGGCAGTCATTTTGGGACCGAAAATGTCGCAATGCTATCTAGATACCTAAAGCAATCTTTGCCCTCTGTCGCTTGAAGAAGTTGCACAGTGGACATAACAGAAGATCTCAAGATAGGTAATCGTTTACTTTTGTTCAGGTCCTAAGGCTTATTCACATCACATGCATCTATGGCTGGAACTTGCATTGCTGGGAATATAATGTTCTGCATTAGGAAGAATGAAGAAACTAAAAGCGCATTCGTATTGTATAGAGCAATCTCAAAGAGAAAGAGGAGGGCGGACCTGAGCGCAGCAGCGGCGCGTCAAGCGCTGTTCAGGGCTGCCGATCTGTGACAAATCATCATGGTCTTGGTCCTAATGCATGTGCTCCAGGAGGTACGTGTTTGTAAAGCTTTAATCTATTTGCAAGGTTGTGTCATGAAGATACTCTGCAGAATACATTACGTGAACAAGAGTGTGGTTAAGATTACAACCAAAAGTTATGTGCCCTTTGCATGCTATTGATCAGCTATAAAACATATAACGATGCTATTGATCTTGTACTCATATGAACAGGGCAATGGTGCTGACCTGTGGCTCCACCTCCTATGTCAAACTTTGGCTCGCAGCCGAGAATTGGAACCACGGTGGATCCAATCAGGGACTCGCAGCCACGCTAGCACCTGTGCCTCCTGGCCTGATGGCACCCGTCCAGAAGAAACAGTTTGTACAGAGAAGATAGGGAGGTATCGGACTATCAGCTGTATATACGAAAAGATTGCAGTCTGATTGGCGATGTGAGATTGCAGTCTGATTGGCGATATGAGATTGCAGTCTGATTGGCGATATGATTGGTGTTGTATATGGAATATATGTTATGTAAATATAAGGAAAAGAAAGACTGGACAGGAAGGTTTTGATTTTTTGGCTATTATGGGAGGTGGGAGATGACGCGTGGCAACTTCGTTCGTTAAATAAAATCGATGGGGCTGGTAACTTATTTCGTTGTAAAGATAACCGGTGGAGGTGGTAGAGAAAATCGGTGGGAGGGGGTTCGAGGGGATCGGTGGGAGGGGGGATATCGATGGGGAGGACGAACGAACGACGTACTAACTCCTCCTTTAGGAGTAGAGAAACGGTGGAGGGGTGGCGGTGGGAGGTGTGACGAAAAAAAACCAGATGAAAAAAAACAGACGAAAGTGGGGGGACGCAAAAAAACAGTGGAGGCTAGCCTATCAAGTGAGACATTAGGAGTAGAGATTTATAAAGAATATTGTTGTAATTAGTAAGGTTTGAATTTGTATCAACCTCCTCTTCTTTCAAAGTGAGTTGCTGAAAGAAAAATGACAAGGTTGTTATAATTGACAGCTTGCAGCTTCCTGTATAGCTTGTTTGATTAGGCAGTCATTTTGGGACCGAAAATGTTGCAATGCTATCTAGATACCTAAAGCAATCTTTGCCCTCCGTCGCTTGAAGAAGTTGCACAGTGGACAGAACAGAAGATCTCAAGATAGGTAATCGTTTACTTTTGTTCAGGTCCTAAGGCTTATTCACATCACATGCATCTATGGCTAGAACTTGCATTGCTGGGAATATAATGTTCTGCATTAGGAAGACTGAAGAAACTAAAAGTGCATTCGTATTATATAGAGCAATCTCAAAGAGAAAGAGGAGGGCGGACCTGAGCGCAGCAGCGGCGCGTTAAGCGCTGTTCAGGGCTGCCGATCTATGACAAATCATCATGGTCTTGGTCCTAATGCATGTGCTCCGGGAGGTACGTGTCTGTAAAGCTTTAATCTATTTGCAAGGTTGTGTCATGAAGATACTCTGCAGAATACATTACGTGAACAAGAGTGTGGTTAAGATTACAACCAAAAGTTATGTGCCCTTTGCATGCTATTGATCAGCTATAAAACATATAACGATGCTATTGATCTTGTACTCATATGAACAGGGCAATGGTGCTGACCTGTGGCTCCACCTCCCATGTCCAACTTTGGCTCGCAGCCGAGAATTGGAACCACGGTGGATCCAATCAGGGACTCGCAGCCACGCTAGCACCTGTGCCTCCTGGCCTGATGGCACCCGTCCAGAAGAAACAGTTTGAACAGAGAAGATAGGGAGGTATCGGACTATCAGCTGTATATACGGAAAGATTGCAGTCTGATTGGCGATGTGAGATTGCAGTCTGATTGGCGATATTAGATTGCAGTCTGATTGGCGATATGATTGGTGTTGTATATGGAATATATGTTATGTAAATATAAGGAAAAGAAAGACTGGACAGGAAGGTTTTGATTTTTTGGTTATTATGGGAGGTGGGAGATGATGCGTGGCAACTTCGTTCGTTAAATAAAATCGGTGGGGCTGGCGACTTATTTCGTTGTAAAGAAAACCGGTGGAGGTGGTATAGAAAATCGGTGGGAGGGGGTTCGAGGGGATAGGTGGGAGGGGCGATATCGATGGGGAGGACGAACGAACGACGTACTAACTCCTCCTTTAGGAGTAGAGAAACGGTGGAGGGGTGGCGGTGGGAGGTGTGACGAAAAAAACCAGACGAAAAAAAACAGACAAAAGTGGGGGGACGAAAAAAAACCGTGGAGGCTAGCCTACCAAGTGAGACATTAGGAGTAGAGATTTACAAAGAATATTGTTATAATTGGTAAGGTTTGAATTTGTATCAACCTCCCCTTCTTTCAAAGTGAGTTGCTGAAAGAAAAATGACAAGGTTGTTAAAATTGACAGCGTGCAGCTTCCTGTATAGCTTGTTTGATCAGGCAGTCATTTTGGGACCGAAAATGTCGCAATGCTATCTAGATACCTAAAGCAATCTTTGCCCTCTGTCTCTTGAAGAAGTTGCACAGTGGACAGAACAGAAGATCTCTAGATAGGTAATCGTTTACTTTTGTTCAGGTCCTAAGGCTTATTCACATCACATGCATCTATGGCTAGAACTTGCATTGCTGGGAATATAATGTTCTGCATTAGGAAGACTGAAGAAACTAAAAGCGCATTCGTATTATATAGAGCAATCTCAAAGAGAAAGAGGAGGGCGGACCTGAGCGCAGCAGCGGCGCGTCAAGCGCTGTTCAGGGCTGCCGATCTGTGACAATTCATCATGGTCATGGTCCTAATGCATGTGCTCCAGGAGGTACGTGTTTGTAAAGCTTTAATCTATTTGCAAGGTTGTCTCATGAAGATACTCTGCAGAATACATTACGTGAACAAGAGCGTGGTTAAGATTACAACCAAAAGTTATGTGCCCTTTGCATGCTATTGATTGGCTATAAAACATATAACGATGCTATTGATCTTGTACTCATATGAACAGGGCAATGGTGCTGACCTGTGGCTCCACCTCCTATGTCAAACTTTGGCTCGCAGCCGAGAATTGGAACCACGGTGGATCCAATCAGGGACTCGCAGCCACGCAAGCACCTGTGCCTCCTGGCCTGATGGCACCCGTCCAGAAGAAACAGTTTGAACAGAGAAGATAGGGAGGTATCGGACTATCTGTTGTATATACGGAAAGATTGCAGTCGGATTGGCGATGTGAGATTGCAGTCTGATTGGCGATATGAGATTGCAGTCTGATTGGCGATATGATTGGTGTTGTATATGGAATATATGTTATGTAAATATAAGGAAAAGAAAGACTGGACAGGAAGGTTTTGATTTTTTGGTTATTATGGGAGGTGGGAGATTATGCGTGGCAACTTCGTTCGTTAAATAAAATCGATGGGGCTGGCGACTTATTTCGTTGTAAAGAAAACCGGTGGAGGTGGTAGAGAAAATCGGTGGGAGGGGGTTCGAGGGGATCGGTGGGAGGGGGGATATCGAAGGGGAGGACGAACGAACGACGTACTAACTCCTCCTTTAGGAGTAGAGAAACGGTGGAGGGGTGGCGGTGGGAGGTGTGACGAAAAAAAACCAGATGAAAAAAAACAAACGAAAGTGGGTGGACGAAAAAAACCCGTGGAGGCTAGCCTACCAAGTGAGACATTAGGAGTAGAGATTTACAAAGAATATTTATATAATTGGTAAGGTTTGAATTTGTATCAACCTCCTCTTCTTTCAAAGTGAGTTGCTGAAAGAAAAATGACAAGGTTGTTATAATTGACAGCCTGCAGCTTCCTGTATAGCTTGTTTGATCAGGCAGTCATTTTGGGACCGAAAAGGTCGCAATGCTATCTAGATACCTAAAGCAATCTTTGCCCTCTGTCGCTTGAAGAAGTTGCACAGTGGACAGAATAGAAGATCTCAAGATAGGTAGTCGTTTACTTTTGTTCAGGTCCTAAGGCTTATTCACATCACATGCATCTATGGCTGGAACTTGCATTGCTGGGAATATAATGTTCTGCATTAGGAAGACTGAAGAAACTAAAAGTGCATTCGTATTGTATAGAGCAATCTCAAAGAGAAAGAGGAGGGCGGACCTGAGCGCAGCAGCGGCGCGTTAAGCGCTGTTCAGGGCTGCCGATCTATGACAAATCATCATGGTCTTGGTCCTAATGCATGTGCTCCAGGAGGTACGTGTCTGTAAAGCTTTAATCTATTTGCAAGGTTGTGTCATGAAGATACTCTCCAGAATACATTACGTAAACAAGAGTGTGGTTAAGATTACAACCAAAAGTTATGTGGCCTTTGCATGCTATTGATCAGCTATAAAACATATAACGATGCTATTGATCTTGTACTCATATGAACAGGGCAATGGTGCTGACCTGTGGCTCCACCTCCTATGTCAAACTTTGGCTCGCAGCCGAGAATTGGAACCACGGTGGATCCAATCAGGGACTCGCAGCCACGCAAGCACCTGTGCCTCCTGGCCTGATGGCACCCGTCCAGAAGAAACAGTTTGAACAGAGAAGATAGGGAGGTATCGGACTATCTGTTGTATATACGGAAAGATTGCAATCGGATTGGCGATGTGAGATTGCAGTCTGATTGGCGATATGAGATTGCAGTCTGATTGGCGATATGATTGGTGTTGTATATGGAATATATGTTATGTAAATATAAGGAAAAGAAAGACTGGACAGGAAGGTTTTGATTTTTTGGTTATTATGGGAGGTGGGAGATTATGCGTGGCAACTTCGTTCGTTAAATAAAATCGATGGGGCTGGCGACTTATTTCGTTGTAAAGAAAACCGGTGGAGGTGGTAGAGAAAATCGGTGGGAGGGGGTTCGAGGGGATCGGTGGGAGGGGGGATATCGATGGGGAGGACGAACGAACGACATACTAACTCCTCCTTTAGGAGTAGAGAAACGGTGGAGGGGTGGCGGTGGGAGGTGTGACGAAAAAAAACTAAATGAAAAAAAACAGACGAAAGTGGGGGGACGAAAAAAAACCGTGGAGGCTAGCCTACCAAGTGAGACATTAGGAGTAGAGATTTACAAAGAATATTTATATAATTGGTAAGGTTTGAATTGGTATCAACCTCCTCTTCTTTCAAAGTGAGTTGCTGAAAGAAAAATGACAAGGTTGTTATGATTGATAGCTGCAGCTTCCTGTATAGCTTGTTTGATCAGGCAGTCATTTTGGGACCGAAAATGTCGCAATGCTATCTAGATACCTAAAGCAATCTTTGCCCTCTGTCGCTTGAAGAAGTTGCACAGTGGACAGAACAGAAGATCTCAAGATAGGTAATCGTTTACTTTTGTTCAGGTCCTAAGGCTTATTCACATCACATGCATCTATGGCTGGAACTTGCATTGCTGGGAATATAATGTTCTGCATTAGGAAGACTGAAGAATAAAAGCGCATTCGTATTGTATAGAGCAATCTCAAAGAGAAAGAGGAGGGCGGACCTGAGCGCAGCAGCGGCGCGTCAAGCGCTGTTCAGGGCTGTCGATGTGTGACAAATCATCATGGTCTTGGTCCTAATGCATGTGCTCCAGGAGGTACGTGTCTGTAAAGCTTTAATCTATTTGCAAGGTTGTGTCATGAAGATACTCTGCAGAATACATTACGTGAACAAGAGTGTGGTTAAGATTACAACCAAAAGTTATGTGCCCTTTGCTTGCTATTGATCAGCTATAAAACATATAACGATGCTATTGATCTTGTACTCATATGAACAGGGCAATGGTGTTGACCTGTGGCTCCACCTCCTATGTCAAACTTTGGCTCGCAGCCGAGAATTGGAACCACGGTGGATCCAATCAGGGACTCGCAGCCACGCTAGCACCTGTGCCTCCTGGCCTGATGGCACCCGTCCAGAAGAAACAGTTTGAACAGAGAAGATAGGGAGGTATCGGACTATCAGCTGTATATACGGAAAGATTGCAGTCTGATTGGCGATGTGAGATTGCAGTCTGATTGGCGATATGATTGGTGTTGTATATGGAATATATGTTATGTAAATATAAGGAAAAGAAAGACTGGACAGGAAGGTTTTGATTTTTTGGTTATTATGGGAGGTGGGAGATGATGCGTGGCAACTTCGTTCGTTAAATAAAATCGGTGGGGCTGGCGACTTATTTCATTGTAAAGAAAACCGGTGGAGGTGGTAGAGAAAATCGGTGGGAGGGGGTTCGAGGGGATCGGTGGTAGGGGGATATCGATGGGGAGGACGAATGAACGACGTACTAACTCCTCCTTTAGGAGTAGAGAAACGGTGGAGGGGTGGCGGTGGGAGGTGTGACGGAAAAAAACCAGACGAAAAAAAACAGACAAAAGTGGGGGGTCGAAAAAAAACCGTGGAGGCTAGCCTACCAAGTGAGACATTAGGAGTAGAGATTTACAAAGAATATTGTTATAATTGGTAAGGTTTGAATTTGTATCAACCTCCTGTTCTTTCAAAGTGAGTTGGTGAAAGAAAAATGACAAGGTTGTTATAATTGACAGCCTGCAGCTTCCTGTATAGCTTGTTTGATCAGGCAGTCATTTTGGGACCGAAAATGTCGCAATGCTATCTAGATACCTAAAGCAATCTTTGCCCTCTGTCGCTTGAAGAAGTTGCACAGTGGACAGAACAGAAGATCTCAAGATAGGTAATCGTTTGCTTTTGTTCAGGTCCTAAGGCTTATTCACATCACATGCATCTATGGCTGGAACTTGCATTGCTGGGAATATAATGTTCTGCATTAGGAAGACTGAAGAAACTAAAAGCGCATTCGTATTGTATAGAGCAATCTCAAAGAGAAAGAGGGCGGACCTGAGCGCAGCAGCGGCGCGTCAAGCGCTGTTCAGGGCTGCCGATCTGTGACAAATCATCATGGTCTTGGTCCTAATGCATGTGCTCCAGGAGGTACGTGTCTGTAAAGCTTTAATCTATTTGCAAGGTTGTGTCATGAAGATACTCTGCAGGATACATTACGTGAACAAGAGCGTGGTTAAGATTACAACCAAAAGTTATGTGCCCTTTGCATGCTATTGATCGGCTATAAAACATATAGCGATGCTATTGATCTTGTACTCATATGAACAGGGCAATGGTGCTGACCTGTGGCTCCACCTCCTATGTCAAACTTTGGCTCGCAGCCGAGAATTGGAACCACGGTGGATCCAATCAGGGACTCGCAGCCACGGTAGCACCTGTGCCTCCTGGCCTGATAGCCCCCGTCCAGAAGAAACAGTTTGTACAGAGAAGATAGGGAGGTATCGGACTATCAACTGTATATACGGAAAGATTGCAGTCTGATTGGCGATGTGAGATTGCAGTCTGATTGGCGATATGAGATTGCAGTCTGATTGGCGATATGATTGGTGTTGTATATGGAATATATGTTATGTAAATATAAGGAAAAGAAAGACTGGACAGGTAGGTTTTGATTTTTTGGTTATTATGGGAGGTGGGAGATGATGCGTGGCAACTTCGTTCGTTAAATAAAATCGATGGGGCTGGCGACTTATTTCGTTGTAAAGAAAACCGGTGGAGGTGGTATAGAAAATCGGTGGGAGGGGGTTCGAGGGGATCGGTGGGAGGGGGGATATCGATGGGGAGGACGAACGAACGACGTACAAACTCCTCCTTTAGGAGTAGAGAAACGGTGGAGGGGTGGCGGTGGGAGGTGTGACGAAAAAAAACCAGACGAAAAAAAACAGACGAAAGTGGGGGGACGAAAAAAAACCGTGGAGGCTAGCCTACCAAGTGAGACATTAGGAATAGAGATTTACAAAGAATATTGTTATAATTGGTAAGGTTTGAATTTGTATCAACCTCCTCTTCTTTCAAAGTGAGTGGCTGAAAGAAAAATGACAAGGTTGTTATAATTGACAGCCTGCAGCTTCCTGTATAGCTTGTTTGACCAGGCAATCATTTTGGGACCGAAAATGTCGCAATGCTATCTAGATACCTAAAGCAATCTTTGCCCTGTGTCGCTTGAAGAAGTTGCACAGTGGACAGAACAGAAGATCTCAAGATAGGTAATCGTTTACTTTTGTTCAGGTCCTAAGGCTTATTCACATCACATGCATCTATGGATGGAACTTGCATTGCTGGCAATATAATGTTCTGCATTAGGAAGACTGAAGAAACTAAAAGCGCATTTGTATTGTATAGAGCAATCTCAAAGAGAAAGAGGAGGGCGGACCTGAGCGCAGCAGTGGCGCGTCAAGCGCTGTTCAGGGCTGCCGATCTATGACAAATCATCATGGTCTTGGTCCTAATGCATGTGCTCCAGGAGGTACGTGTCTTTAAAGCTTTAATCTATTTGCAAGGTTGTCTCATGAAGATACTCTGCAGAATACATTACGTGAACAAGAGTGTGGTTAAGATTACAACCAAAAGTTATGTGCCCTTTGCATGCTATTGATCAACTATAAAACATATAACGATGTTGTTGATCTTTTACTCATATGAACAGGGCAATGGTGCTGACCTGTGGCTCCACCTCCTATGTCAAACTTTGGCTCGCAGCCGAGAATTGGAACCACGGTGGATCCAATCAGGGACTCGCAGCCACGCTAGCACCTGTGCCTCCTGGCCTGATGGCACCCGTCCAGAAGAAACAGTTTGAACAGAGAAGATATGGAGGTATCGGACTATCAGCTGTATATACGGAAAGATTGCAGTCTGATTGGCGATGTGAGATTGCAGTCTGATTGGCGATATGATTGGTGTTGTATATGGAATATATGTTATGTAAATATAAGGAAAAGAAAGACTGGACAGGAAGGTTTTGATTTTTTGGTTATTATGGGAGGTGGGAGATGATGCGTGGCAACTTCGTTCGTTAAATAAAATCAGTGGGGCTGGCGACTTATTTCGTTGTAAAGAAAACCGGTGGAGGTGGTAGAGAAAATCGGTGGGAGGGGGTTAGAGGGGATCGGTGGGAGGGGGGATATCGATGGGGAGGAGGAACGAACGACGTACTAACTCCTCCTTTAGGAGTAGAGAAACGATGGAGGGGTGGCGGTGGGAGGTGTGACGAAAAAAAACCAGACGAAAAAAAACAGACGAAAGTGGGGGTCGAAAAAAAACCGTGGAGGCTAGCCTACCAAGTGAGACATTAGGAGTAGAGATTTACAAAGAATATTGTTATAATTGGTAAGGTTTGAATTTGTATCAACCTCATCTTCTTTCAAAGTGAGTTGCTGAAAGAAAAATGACAAGGTTGTTATAATTGACAGCGTGCAGCTTGCTGTATAGCTTGTTTGATCAGGCAGTCATTTTGGGACCGAAAATGTCGCAATGCTATCTAGATACCTAAAGCAATCTTTGCCCTCAGTCGCTTGAAGAAGTTGCACAGTGGACAGAACAGAAGATCTCAAGATAGGTAATCGTTTACTTTTGTTTAGGTCCTAAGGCTTATTCACATCACATGCATCTATGGCTGAAACTTGCATTGCTGGGAATATAATGTTCTGCATTAGGAAGAATGAAGAAACTAAAAGCGCATTCGTATTGTATAGAGCAATCTCAAAGAGAAAGAGGAGGGCGGACCTGAGCGCAGCAGCTGCGCGTCAAGCGCTGTTCAGGGCTGCCGATCTGTGACAAATCATCATGGTCTTGGTCCTAATGCATGTGCTCCAGGAGGTACGTGTTTGTAAAGCTTTAATCTATTTGCAAGGTTGTGTCATGAAGATACTCTGCAGAATACATTACGTGAACAAGAGTGTGGTTAAGATTACAACCAAAAGTTATGTGCCCTTTGCATGCTATTGATCAGCTATAAAACATATAACGATGCTATTGATCTTGTACTCATATGAACAGGGCAATGGTGCTGACCTGTGGCTCCACCTCCTATGTCAAACTTTGGATCGCAGCCGAGAATTGGAACCACGGTGGATCCAATCAGGGACTCGCAGCCACGCTAGCACCTGTGCCTCCTGGCCTGATGGCACCCGTCCAGAAGAAACAGTTTGAACAGAGAAGATATGGAGGTATCGGACTATCAGCTGTATATACGGAAAGATTGCAGTCTGATTGGCGATGTGAGATTGCAGTCTGATTGGCGATATGAGATTGCAGTCTGATTGGCGATATGATTGGTGTTGTATATGGAATATATGTTATGTAAATATAAGGAAAAGAAAGACTGGACAGGAAGGTTTTGATTTTTTGGTTATTATGGGAGGTGGGAGATGATGCGTGGCAACTTCGTTCGTTAAATAAAATCGGTGGGGCTGGCGACTTATTTCGTTGTAAAGAAAACCGGTGGAGGTGGTAGAGAAAATCGGTGGGAGGGGGTTCGAGGGGATCGGTGGGAGGGGGGATATCGACGGGGAGGACGAACAAACGACGTACTAACTCCTCCTTTAGGAGTAGAGAAACGGTGGAGGGGTGGCGGTGGGAGGTGTGACGAAAAAAAACCAGACGAAAAAAAACAGACGAAAGTGGGGGGACGAAAAAAAACCGTGGAGGCTAGCCTACCAAGTGAGACATTAGGAGTAGAGATAAATGCCAAGAAGATCTGTCAGGCCCCACGTCAGATAGATGATCATACAAGGATTTGACTGAAAATTTACCACTCGTACTCTATTTCCATGCAGTACCCTCAGTTCAACAAATTTACCTTATTGCTCACCAATCAGCCATCTTCTAAACATGACGTTCCAAGTTTCCAACCTCTATCAGCTAGTTGCTTCATCGTGCACACAACTCACGGTACTGTTCTTTCAAAGTTTATGTCAACACCAAATGGCATTCCAGAAATATGTTTGTTGCCCATTGCCCACAATCATGCATCTCACACTAAGGTATAAAATTTTATCCGGTCTTAACTTTTTTTTTTTTTGCGAAAAGGATAGATCTATAATAAAGATTCACCAGAAGTACAAAGCACCTCAAACATAATAAAAATTACATTGAGGTCCATGAACCACTGAACGACCATTGCCGCCGCCAGAATAAGCCGCCGACGCGTCACTGTCGCCGCTCCCATACCAGAGCTGGCCTGGCCCATTCGATGACATCCGGGAAGTCTTTATGCACGTGCCCCTCAGGACCAGCGCCCCGGAGCCGCAGTTGTCACTGTTGAATCTTTAAATCGATCTAAAGAACTTGACACCAAATCTCGCCGTTGCGTACGCCTGACGAGAAACCCAAACCTCGCCACCCCGAGGAGCCAGAAGGAATCTATGCAGGAGTGCACGTACCAAAGGACGAAAATTTGGAAGGCTGCCCTAGGACGAGCAGGAGACAAGATTTTTTCGGCAAGAAAACAGGTGACAGGTGCGCGGCGGCGAAGAAAGAATGGAGATGGCTACAAGATGGGCGGAAAGGAGCGGCCCCGGCTGTCGCTAGACGAGTCGCCAGATTGCCACTCCGTTTTGTTATACATCGTCTGGATCTTTGATAGTTTTTCGTATACTGAATTGCTGAAACGAATGTTTATTTTAATCTTGTTGTGTTGGTTAGTTCAGAGTATATTCTTGAGACTTGTATGGAAGATGTGATTATCTCTTCTTATGTCCATTTACATCCGGATTTATGTATGATCATTAGAGCATCTCCAACAGTTCTTCTAAAGGGTTGTGTATATTGAATTGGAATTGCTAAACAAACACACACGAACTTGATGTCCAGAATTCACGGCTACCGAATCGACTGAGATTTAACTAATTCTCCGTCGATCTAGAAAATGAAATAAAAAATAGTTTGGTAAAAAAAAGGGAAAACTATCAGAAAGAAAAAGTTATGAAGAAAATAAAAAATAAACATAAATGAAATGAAAATAAATAGAGACAAAAAGGAAATAACAAAAAAGGCAACAAAAAAATAAAAATAACAAAATAGGGGAGATGAACTGACACGAAGGGACGCGCACCCCTCTCTCATGAGATAAATGTTTCTAAAGCATTTTCGCGTGTTGACAAAAATCGCAGTCCAAAAAAGGCAAAACAAAGGGAAAAGGCCAAACAGACAAAGGAAAGCCCTCTCCAACTATAGGGCAGATGAACTGACACGAAGGGACGCGCACCCCTCTCCAACTATAAACCATTTGAATTATATTTGTTGAAATGGTAGTTGAATTGGTAGTTACTACAAGATAATATTAAAATATAGGAGACGGAATATATCTGTATATAGATAATATGCTACAAAACTGGTTGTGTATATGAAAAAAAAACTTTTAGACCATTCTATAAGGAGATATTGACAACCAAATATACACAAGCTGCTGGAGATGCTCTTAGTCGCTTGTGCTACACAATAATAAAGAAGCATTTCAAGGAAAGTGAAAGTGTGGCCCATGCAAGCCATTTTTCTTTTCGGTACGGGCTGAAATGACTCCTCACGTTCTTCTGCTCCGCTACCACGTGAATGACGCCGGCCCTACCAGCAGAATGGTGATTCCGAATGAGGTGCAACTAAACATGCACCAGCCGGGAAACGAACCAGTGGCCACCAGTGGCCTTTGCCTAGTGGCGTGAGCCGACGACGGCGAGTGGGAGAGAGTAGACGGGAGGCGGAGGTGGCGGTTTTAAGATCCGCCCGAGCCGCTTCTGAAGAGTGATGCGGGAACGAGAGCCATTTTTACAGTGTACAATCTATTTTTTTTAGGGAATTTACAGTGTACAAATTTTTTTAATGAATTACTACAATCTTAATAGAGGAAACCGTGAGTGTATGATAACTAATATCTCGCTTCCATAACAACCAAATTTGCCAGCCCGACTAAGCTTGTGCTACACAATGCTCCCTCTGTTTCTTTTCATTTCGCATATTAGCTCTGTATTAAGTTAAGCTTTTAAATTTTGACCACATTTAGAGGAAAAATACCGCCATTCGGAATATATAAATATCATTAGATCCATCATGTAATATTTTTGATGTTGTATATATTTGATATCATAGATGTTGATACTTTTTATCTAAAGTTGATCAAACATTACAAAATCTGACGTAAGAAAAAAAACTAATATGAGAAGTAAAAAATTCCGAAGGAAGTATACTAGTAAAGAAGTTTCTTTTTGTAGACAAAATACTAATAGAGAAGTATTTCGCCATTCCCTTCCCTCCAAAAAGAAAGAAAGAAGGTGGCCCATGCAAAACAGCAGAATGACGGCCCAAAGCACCTGCCCAGCAGAATGGCCCAACTCGTACGCGATGCAAAAATGTTAAAAAAAAAAAAGGTGCACCAGCCGAGAATCAAACCCAGGTCTGTACAGGGTATCTGCTTGGTAGAGTCTAATCTCTTAAAACAAAAGATTTCTCCTCAAATATAACTTTTAAGACATCTGCTAGCAATGCTCTCACGGAGTTCGTCTTCGTCCTCGCTTAGCCGTGTTTGTTCCAGTGCAAGAAGGCGAGTAGTGCCTTTTCTTGTGCTGACCGCTCGTGCTCATTGTTTGTTCAACGGCAGCCGGGGAAGAAGCAACCGATCGACGATGCTGGAGGATGATTCCGTGTGGGCTGAACAAGGAAATCAATCTTCGATGCCCAACCCATCAAAATTGTGCCATTTTTTTTTGAGCATACAAAATTGTGCCATTCTTACGAGATGCAAAAGGTTAGAGAGGGAAAAAAAAAAGACTGCACCAGCCGTGAATCGATCCCGGGTCTTATTTTCCTTTCGTAAAAAAATAAAGATAAAGAACCACCTCCCCTGCCTCTGAAGAAAAAAGGAAGACGGCCCACGCAAAATGGCGGCCCAATGCACCTGACCAGCAGAATGGTCATTTCGTATGAGATGCGCCAAAAAGTTATAAAAAATTGCACCAGCCGGGAATCGAACCCGGGTCTGTACCGTGGCAGGGTACTATTCTACCACTAGACCACTGGTGCCTGCATGTCGTTCCGATTAGCGAACCTTAATTAACCAGTGTATTGTTGACTGTAAGCTCGAGGCAGCGAGTGTACCCACTGCATGTCGTCGGCAGTTGCAACGAGCAAATAGACTGCCCTGCAGCTCTTGCATCTTCGCAGTTTGCTCAACGATCTCCCTCTTCCTTAATGGAAAAAAGGCAGCCGTCAACAGGCACATGACTCGCAGCCTACAGGCCAAGGGCACACACCGAACACACGTACGGTCACCATATAACAGCAAGGGATCAGTGAGCAAACACACATGCGCCGTATGCGTACACACTGACATATATATCCATCCATCCACCCCCCTTGCGGCTAGCTAGCCGTGACGGAACGGACGTGCACACGGCCGGCCGCTGTCCCCTTCTTCCTCCAGGAACGGCATGTACAGGGAGCAGCAGCGACGGACGCAACTTCCTTGCTCGGCCAGCAACAGCTAGCTCAAGGCAACAGTACCAGCTGTAGCTAGCAACCGAAGGCAGCAGATCACACCACTGTAGTCTGTACTCTGTAGAGCGGGAATAGGATAGGAGAGCGGCGCCTAGCACGGTTCCAGCTTAGATCATCTGGACTAGTACGTGTGGTTTTGGCGCGGTCCGGCCGTGTGAACACAACACTGCCGGTGGATCGATCGATCGAGCACGTCGCTGCAGCGCCTTTCGCGATCTGACGCCGATCTCGCAACCCCGGACAGCTACGTCTCGGCGAATCCAGCATGCCGATCCGTCGAGCATGGTGGCCCATGTCTTGGAGTTTTCGGTACTTGATGGCCGATGGTGCCGAAAGCAAGGGCCATCATCTACTCCTTCCCATATAGTAGCTGCGGGACAGACGTGGTGCCTGATTGGTGCGTGACGCCTTCTTAATCGGTTCGATCCCGCTCCGGCTTTGTATACTACTACTGGGCTTTGCTAGACGTACAAAAGCTTACTTACGTTTACAGGCTGATTGGTGAAGTGTCATGTTTTAATTGGACGAATGGGGAGGGTGTAGCATTTTTGTACTACTACTAGGACTTTGGAGGATCTCGTTTTGCCGTGTACTCCTATATACTACTACTAGTTGCAGCTAGCCAACGGTCTGCGTGATTGGTCAGGTCGATCGGATGTCGTCGTGGTCGTGTTCGTCTGCTCTGTAATCATGAAGGAAAATTATTGGTCTGGTGTGAAGTCACGGAAGAATCTCGTGGATCACTCCAACAGTATTATACGACCGCCGCGATCAGCAACACACATATACGAGTATATATCTAGCTGTTGGCCAGTAGAATTATGCATGGCAAGCTACGCGCGCACGAGCTGCTCCAAACGTGCTCGTATGTGCAGCAGCGTGCACCGGTGCGGTGCCTGCCACGTAACGCCGGGTGAAAGCAAGCGCTGCGCCGGCGCTTATCCGGCCGTGCTGTGCGGCCGGGAGTAGGTCGCCGTCGATCGGCGGGGAAGAAAACGGCTGGCACCTCGACCGCCCTAGTCCACGCGTGCTCCCCGTCCGGCTAAGATACCATACCTGTACGCGTGGCCACCCGAGGTTGTGGCTCAGCGTCCATCGATCGGACTAGTACTACGAGGAGATCGAACACCGATTTCTACTCACACAAATCCGCAAGCTAGCATCCGCATCGCTTTCTCTTGAGCAGTCGCCCAATCGGACGGACGCTTCCCACCCCTTTGGCCACGCTAACAAGATACTAGTACTAGCTGACAAAGCGATGACAACGCCGCGCTGCCGGTGCCCCGTACAAGTTGTCGACCGATCGAGGCGAAATCAAGTCCGGCTCCGCGGTGGGGACGACGCTACGACCACCAGAGAGTAGCGCTAGGAACAAGATACTGGTACCAAGTCTATAAATGGAGGTCCCGTCACCAGCGATAGGTTAGCAGCCTAGCGCAGGCAGCTCCATTTGAAGCTCGGGTGAGATCGACATATACCCGCAGCCGGCCAAGAAGAGTGTAGAGAGAGACTAGCTAGCTACAGAGTGAGCCTTGAGGAGGTAGCAGCGATGGCGGTGGCGAAGCAGAGCTTGGCCGTGGAGGACGGCACCGGCGGCGGCGCCGGCGGGCAGGAGTACGCGCAGGACGGGTCGGTGGACCTCCGGGGCAACCCCGTGCTCCGCTCCAAGAGGGGCGGCTGGACCGCCTGCACCTTCATCGTAGGTACGTACTGTACCAGCCAATCAATGCATTCATGATTGCTTCGGTTCATTCAGCAAGCTAATCCATCTCATAGGCCATGGATGGATGCACGGGCTGATCCAAATATGTCTGAAACTGAATAATGCAATTGATCGCAGTGTACGAGCTGTTCGAGCGGATGGCCTACTACGGCATCGCCGCCAACCTCTTCATCTACCTGACGGAGAAGATGCACCAGGGCACGGTGGAGGCGTCCAACAACGTCACTAACTGGTCCGGCACCGTCTTCCTCACGCCGCTGCTCGGCGCCTACGTCGCCGACGCCTACCTCGGCCGCTACTGGACCTTCGTCCTCGGCTCCGCCATCTACCTCATGGTAATTAACAACACGTTCGTATACTCTCCTCCTATATAATGAATCAAGTAGTACCTCGCCTAGATACGTAGCATATACGATGCGCCGTCTGAAGACGTCGTCGCTGCAGCTACGTACCTTGGTGTCTGTCATGGTAACATCATGGATGATGTGGCAGCGATTACGGCGGCGGAGTCTTTGATAGTTCGATCGAGATTTGTATCATATACGTTTGGTGAGGCACGAAAGGTCCGTCCGTGTCGAGCCACAGAAAATTAGAGGCGGGCGAGTAGCTAGCTAGCCAGCCACAAGACATCAATCAATCGCGGCTGGCTGGCTGGCTAATATAACAAAAATGCTACACCTACGAAAATTGTTACGTGATCTTACGTAAAAGTGTTTTCTCCTTCTATAATCCTAACTAACCCCCCTGATTTTCAGGGTGGGGGAGTGTGCTGTCCAATTAAACAAACCCACATCATCTTGTACGTAACTTTTCGTACCATGATCCCGTAGGTGTAGCAAAGCTCCTAATATAAACATGCTGCTATGTTACTTCCAGTCCAAGATGTAGCAGTAACCCAAGTTTGTCCACAGTAGCCTAGTGGCAAGGGGTCACAGTCCCAGAGTTCGAATCCCGTCGAAAACAAATTTCTAATGCCTTACCCGGGTGGGCTTTTTCCGTAAAAATATGTACTGGATGCTAGTGTTCATGAATCTTTTTTTTTTAAGACGTAGCAGTAACCCAAGTTTGTCCACCAGACGTACAGCTAGCTCGATGATTGAGCACCGCGAGTTTTGACCGGATGATGAATGGGTGACGTACATGGTCCGTTCCCGTTGCCGGGATGGCCGGCGTATGCATGGTCGGATACGGACGAGATCGATCTGAGATATTAGTAGTATTTTGTCTAGGCCCTCGATCGCACGTACTGGTCCAGATCGTGACCGCCGCAGCGGGGAGATCGATCCGTCGATTTTGACGTGCATGCATGTGGTCATATTTGTTGACTCCACACTCTATAGAGTATGTGGACTACACGATCGACCAGAGCTAGCCGTCTTAGTTGATCGATCGAGCCGTGGAATCTTGACTCGTCGAGTGGACCTACTACATATCTAGTGTGCGACCCTATCGTCTAGCTAGTGTACTAGAAGTGTATGCATATCTATCTGCTGAAGAGTCGCTGCACGTGCTCGCGGTAGGTTTTGACCGGCCACAACCCACAAGACCTTTGATTCTCACGCTCACCATGCATGCACTAGATCCGGTGGCTCTACCATGTCACGAGATCAGTGACATGCTCCCCGGCTGCAAAACAAAAACAAAAAACAAATGACATGCACGTAAGTGTGACGCATACGTGCACGTCGCGTGATGTACCACTTCATCCGAAATTTATGCACGTACGTTCGGGCTGAATTATTGGAGGAGGAGACCATCAAAGTGTCGCGGTGAGTGGTGCGTGACGCGGACCATTCGTTTCAGATCAACCGGTACAGAACCCAGAACCATTTTCAAACGTTGAATTGCCACCAAGTGAATACGGTAGATTTTCTGTATCTCTTGGAGAGGGACATACGCTATGATCACAGCACAAATCAGTGGAGTAGTGGAATAATCGTGGGAGAATTTTCCTTTGATTCCATGTGTGTTTCGCATGTACGCATGTAAGCTAATTTCCATGCACTGGTGAAAAGTCAGTGTACGAGACTTGTGGCCACCCCTAAATTGTCACGTCTTGCATGTCCTTTTAGTGATAGTATTAAAGTAGCATATCAGTCATTAGTACAATCATTTGCATCTTACGCACCTAAGATGGCGGCATGTGCCAAAATGGCTGCAGTGATAGAAGGGATCCATCACATAGGACAAGAAACTTGCTTTGTAATCAACTATGGGTAACACGTCCAATTGTATATATTTTTTGACCTGAATAGTTCTTTTTTAACACGATACAAACGCAAATGTTCTAATGCACACATACACTCATCCCTATGAACACACACGCGCATGCACACTCTACTTCGATGAGTACCTCCAATGTACTGAGATGACACAACATTTTGATATGGTGAAGTGACCACGGGCGCCTTGTAGTTTAATCAGAAAAATACGAGCATGAATGCCAAGTTTAGGACTTGAAACCTGGTGGACTGGATCCACTGCAAGAAACCTACCCATCTGAGCGTTCGCGACCTGAATACACACATCATGTGCTAACTGTAGTTAATTACTCTCTCCATTCCAAAATATAAGGCATACTAGTTTTTTCAAAAGTCATACATGAACATATTTGACCAAATATTTAGAAAAAAGTATCAATATCTACAATATCAAATTTTTATCATTAGATCAATCACGAAAATTATTTTCAGCTTTTATTTATTTTTAGGATGTTGATATTTTATTTTTCTAATCTTGGCCAAACATACATATGTTTGAGTTGCACGAAAACTGATGCACCTTATATCCTGGATCAGAGGGAGTACTATTTTTAAAATACACCAATAATAATCCATGGCGATTATTAGCAACCAACCTAGAACATGCCAACACTGAGAAAAAGAAGTGTTGTATTTGTACTATATAAGATACTCCACCTTTTTTTTTGAGATGATAGGATATTCCACCCTAATCTTCTTATCTTGGACCATCTGCCAAAATTACATAGAAACTATGAGATGAAAAAACAATTCCATGATGCATGTTTATTGTGATTACTCAAATACTTGTATAATGATTAATAGTCAAAGTTATCTACATGTAAAATCTGAAATGCCATCTACTTTAGAAACAAGGTACTGAACTGACATTCGCTCAATTGCTCTTGCACGTGACAAACTTTGTTGCCAATACCGTGGCAACTTCATTAATCGTGGGGTGTCAATGGAATATAGTGTTGAAACACTTGTCAAGAAAACGCCGACGATGACGACGGATCATAAGTCGAATTTGAGATCTGAAAGTTAAACCATTTTGAAGTTTTATAAATAAAAATATATCATGTATTGTGCTGACTCATTGTCATGGTCATGGATGCATGCATGGATGATGTACTAGACTAGAAATGACGTGCGTGTCCTGATGCAGGGGATGCTGCTGTTGACACTGTCCGTGTCGGTGGGAGCGCTGAAGCCGCCGGAGTGCGTCGGCAAAGTCTGCCCGCCGGCGTCGGCGCTGCAGGTGGGCGTCTACTTCGGCGGGCTGTACATCATCGCACTGGGCAACGGCGGCACCAAGCCCAACATCTCCACCATCGGCGCCGACCAGTTCGACGACTTCGACGCCCGCGAGAAGTCCCACAAGCTCTCCTTCTTCAACTGGTGGATGTTCACCATCTTCGTCGGCATCCTCTTCTCTTCCACCGTCCTCGTCTACCTCCAGGACAACGTCAGCTGGTCCGTCGGCTACGGCATCCCCACGCTCGGCCTCGTCGCCTCCATCGTCATCTTCCTCGCCGGCACGCCCGTGTACCGCCACAAGCTTCCTCAGGGCAGCGCCTTCACGCGCATGGGCAAGGTGGTCGGCGCCGCGCTTCGCAAGTGGCGCCTCCCCGTGCCGGCCGACGCCAAGGAGCTGCACGAGCTGGAGCTCGAGGTGTACACGAAGAAGCACAAGTTCCGCATGGACTCGACTAACACCATGAAGTTCCTCAACAAGGCCGCCGTGAATGACGTGGGCGGGTCGTCACCGGCGAAGTGGAGCCTGTGCACGGTGACAGAGGTGGAGGAGACGAAGCAGATCATGAAGCTGATCCCTCTGCTGGTGACCATGTTCGTGCCGTGCACGCTCATCGCGCAGACCAACACCCTGTTCGTGAAGCAGGGCACGACCATGAACCGGCACATGGGCCCGGGGAGCTTCGAGATCCCGCCGGCCAGCCTCGGTGCGTTCGTCACGCTCACTATGCTCGTCGCCATCGTCGTCTACGACCGGCTCTTCGTCAAGGCCGTGCGGAGGTACACCAAGAACCCAAGAGGGATCAGCCTGCTGACGCGGATGGGCATCGGGCTGCTGGTGCAGGTGCTGACGATGGGGACGGCGTCACTGATCGAGAGCCAGCGGCTGAGCTACGCGCGGCGCCACGGGCCGGACGTGACCACCGGCGAGCTCCGGCTGAGCATCTTCGTCCTCCTGCCGCAGTTCGTGCTGATGGGCCTGGCGGACGCGTTCCTGGTGGTGGGCAAGATCGAGTTCTTCTACGACCAGGCGCCGGAGAGCATGAAGAGCCTGGGCACGGCGCTGTCGCTGACGGCGTACGGCGTGGGCAACGTGCTCAGCAGCTTCATCCTGTCGCTGGTGACGCGGGTGACGCGCGAGCGGGGGAGCCCCTGGGTGACCAACAACCTCAACGCCTCGCACCTCGATTACTACTACGCGTTCCTCACGCTGCTCGCCGCCGCCAACTGCGTCGCCTTCGCCGTGCTCGCCCGCAGGTACAAGTACAGGGCCGAGTCCACCGAGACTATCGACGTCGACATGGACGTGCAGGCGCAGCGCGAGGCCGCCAAGAAGATCCACTCCGAGCCAATGGCTTAGTTACACTTTGTAGTAGTATAAAATACGTACCGCAAGATTGCAGCTAAAGCTATGACCTTTGGTACAGTGCTTCAGTTAACCGTTGAGCTTCAGCATGCAGTCCCTTCCGACAACAGAACGGACACACACACGGATCGATCTCCCGTCCATATATCCCTCATTGAATCCACGATGCAATCTCGAACGAACGTCTCAACTCCAACTTACCAGTATCGTCCCGGGATGTTCGTGACACAGATAAACTTCTGTGGCTCCGGCAACATCGCATGCTCAACACATCAGAGTGTAAGCCGCGAAACCAAAATCTCAATCGCTATCGCATCCGGTTTTTCTGATCCGACTTCAACTTGTGTAATTTCTTGTCCAGCTCAACTGGGGCCGATGCGGTATACTTCATGTGAGGAGCAGCCTCAAGGCCATGCGTCCTGATGATACCATAAAGGTCTATGGCTTGATTGCTGTGAGGGATCCCTTGGATTTCTCCCGGAACTACATTTTTCGTCGTTCTAGAGAGAACGCTCAGGCTGTCGACGTGGTAATTAACAATCCCATGCTTTTTTTCTGCATCCTAATTTGTTTGGTACATAAAAAATTCTAGTCAAGCATATGCTGCTTTTGTTTCTAAATATAACTGATTGTACAATGCAATAATTCTCGAAAACTCATAGTTTCACTGTATATTCATATGTCAAAATAGATGCGGAAAAATCATAATCAAAGGTACGACATGAATTCTTTGTTTTTCCATCATTTATTGAGGGGTCGTCACATAATTTACTCTGTGAATTAAAAAAATTCCCATTCTTCCAATTATTCATTTAGTAGTAAAGTAAATTCAATATTATGCTACATTAATTCTTTGATTAATATGATTCTTTACTTCATATTAGAAAGGTGGTCGTTTACGTTTGATGACCCCATCACGAGGAATATCTGCAATGGGATGCTTGATCGAAATCAATGTAAGGATCAAGGCCACGGAGGTTGAGGAGGATTTATCAATTGTCGACGGTTCTCTGAAAGCCTTTGGAAAGTTTGACCCACGAAGTATGAAACCTGTTGATGGCTTCAACGGCAAGATTACATTTGAGTCATGTGTTATTAATATAAAGGCGTGGAGGCAACTATAGAGCTGGATTTCATGAAAGTGCCAGCTGGTGGCTTTCAGGTCCGGATGCGTGGTAGCACTGCCCTCTCCAAGGGTTTCTACCTCTTCATCGATGAAAGCAGCGGTGACACCGATGGTTTTATATCTTCGACAGGGAAGCACGGTCAAAAATTCATAGCGGCCATGAGCATAAAGGATACACTACGTATAGACTTCATGGAGAACATGCGAGGCCTATTTCTCTCTTTTGTAGCGTCCAAGCATGGTGACGAACAACAATTGTATCGATTCGACAATGGGGCTGTTGTCTCTGCGAGAGTCTATTGGTCAGCCATCGTGAACGAGTTGTTGTGTTTTTTTATCTAAATTCCATAAAGGCTAACTTCTGACGGAGCGGAGCGGAGACCCGTCGCCGGGAGGCTTAGACCGTAGCGGAGCGGGATAAGATCATCGTTGTAAATCCTTGACGTTTGTAAACTCTCCCGATATAGTGAAGTTTCGCTGGTTGCCATCGTGATTTTTCCCCTTCGCATTGAAGGGGGGTTTCACGTTAAAATCTTGTGTCTCGTGTTCTATTGCGTGTCATATATCTAACAAATGGTTGGCTAGTGGGTCTGTAAACATCAGATGAAAGGATGGCACATGCCAGCATTATTGTCGGTACCAAGTCTTTGATGGTATCTATCTACCCAAGTTATCTCTTTAGCAAGGAGGGTGAGTTACACACGACTAAAGAAGTAACGATGGTGGTGTTAGGTCATCTCCAACGCCGACACTTAAATCGCCCGCAGTCGTCCAGACCGCATAGTCTGGATGTGTTTTGCCATCCAACGCGGGCCTGTATCCGTCCGCCGACCGGTCCGGATGCACTTTTTCCTGCAAACTGGAAGCAAAGTGTGTGTGTGTTGGGGGGGCGGGGGGGGGGGGGTGTTTGCAGGAGTCCGGACCGCCATCACGTAGGACTCCGACACCCCCGGCCCACTCAAACCCCCCTCCCGGTCCCATTCTCTTCCACTCCGCCCCTGCTTCCCCTTGCTTTGCATACACGCCCTCCTCCTCCGACGCCGCCACATAGGAATTGCTGGACGTCCGCAGCCATCACCCCACGCGCCCGCTCGCCTTGCACTACGGTGACGTCTACCCAGTATCCGTCCACAGCTAGGTACCCTCCGCCCCCCCCCCCCCCCCCCCGGTCGACGACGTCCATGACGGACACCACGCCTAGCATGTGTTCGGTCAAATGCCGTGGAGCTTATTTTCGAACTTCATGCCGTTTTTTAGAGTAAGAAGGATGGCGGGTACTCGACCATGGAGGATGAGCTGTTGTGCGATTCGTGGTTGGCCGTATCTGCGGATTTCATAGGCAGGATCAGGAGGGGGCTCTTCTGGCAGTGCGTGCATGATTCGTTTCATGCGCGAAAGCACATTGCGCCCTACGACATGCACATCATCCATGAACGCAATGTGAAGTCGTTACCAAGGGTACACCATCCAGAAACTCCGTGACGAAGTTTTGTAGCATGGTTGATCAAGCCAGCTGAGGAGATCGTAAGTTTATTTCTTCTTACTCTATATGTTGATTGATTCATTCATTCATTCAATGTTGTTGTACACTTTGTGTAGCCTGCCCGTGCTGTCGTGATATACCACAGCTCAGAGGGCAGACCGTTCACGCACACACATTGTTGGATGAAGCTCAAGGGCCAGTATGTGTAGGACAACTTCATCTATTCATGAAAAACTTGTGGAACATCTGGTTAATCTCGTTGAACTGGAACTATTTCTCGTTGAATTTGAACTATTTATTGTACTAGACTTATATGCTATGTATGGATGATTTGTGCTACTTTTCATCCAAACTTGAATGAATTCCGTCGTGTTTGATGAATTCCGTCCGGTTAGTTGAAATGCGGTTTGAATTGTATGCGGATAGCATTGGGTGGCCAGCTCCCGCATACGAGTCCGTGGACGGATGCGGTGTCCGGTTTGCGGGTCAGTGTTGGAGATGCCCTTAAACTGAAAGCAAATGCTTTTTTACTTCAGTAATTATCCAAAGTTTAACTTGGTTCTATTGTTATTTCATCTCCTTCTTTCTTGTCCCTTACTCCAAGTCCAGGCCGCAACTCCCTCGTCGATCATCCCTAGCTATATAAATATGTGTACGCGAGGGCGTAGCTACAGATTTGCGATCTCGGCCAGCGTAGCGTAACGTAGTGATACATTGGTGAATGGTGATGGAGAAAAACAATGGATTTGATCCACGGGGTTTGGAGGAAGGGGCGGCGAGGGAACGATAACATGTCATCGTCATCTGTGCCGCGATAGGGCGCCGGAAAAGGACGACAAGAAGGCGGCGACGTCCGTTGCGGAGAGCGCCAAGGTCGACGCTGCCCCGCTCAGGCGGCTCGAGGAGGCGCGGGCGGTCCTCAAGGACAAGGCCCGCGCTGCCGGCGAGTACGCGGCGGTCGTGACCCGCCAGGGCGTCTCCATGTTCGGCGAGCCCAAGATCGACTCCATTGGTCAAGGCAGGCGCGGACGGGGGCGGGGGCAGCGCTATGCGATGGGGAAGCGTGATCGGTAACAAGGTACGGGCGGCCACCGGCGAGTACTACGCGGCGATCACGGCCCACCGGGGCAGCGAGCCCGAGACCGGCTCCATGGGCGAGGGAGGAGGGCCCAAGGTCAAAGGATGATCAGTGAACCCAACGAGATGCGTCTTCCGCTGTTTCTGTTTCAGATCGAGACAAGCGAGGCAAAGCTTGTGCATGATGTACCCATCGTTTCAGTTTCAGTTGCTTGATTGATCTTTTTTCTTTTCTTTTCATCGTTCCACGCGAGATCTGCCAATTTGGTTCCACTTCAAGTTTTGAAATCCATCCTTGTGCTAGACCTGGTGACGTCACTAGGACCCCATGCCATGTATAGTCGTGTAGATGAGCCCTACTGTTGCGAAATGCAAGCTTTACCTTTTGTTTTGTTTCGCTATAATATGCACATTATTGTTGTGGCCGCTTAATATAGATTTTCCAATTTTCTTAAAAATTTACGCGCATTTTTCTTCAAATGAGTGCTTAACATGTAGACTTGTCGTGTACGCTGGCGCGAGTGTGTCGTGCCCGATATGATTGTCCGGTACTTTTAACTAGTCGTTGCATTGCATTGAGATGGTAGTTTTTCTTAAAAGAAAACCCAAATATATTGTTGCTCATTTCTCTTGAACTAAAGCATCTTGAATTGGCGACATTATTGCCTTACATTATTATTTTAAAACTTTCCTGTCGCCACACTTTACATCGGTGAGATGTTGACCGGGAACAATGTATTTGATCTAGACAAGTTGGCGAAAGGGGTGACACTTAAGCATTGATTTGCTAATATGCACATTTGTATTGTAGCCGCACTATAATGATTTTCCAAATTTCTTAATACCACCCACATCACAGATGTTCTTAAATGAGTGCTCAGCATGTACAATTTTCATGTCTGCGTTGCTTGCATGATTGTATGATAGCTAACATGATATTTGTATGGTTCGTCCATTTTTTGATATCTCCGCTACGCTAGATCATTGCACGTACTGGTACACTAACAGAGGCATTCATTAGATGTGTTTCTACGTCATGTTTATTATTTGAGTTATGAGTAAAATCATTGTATTGATCATCATTTTAGAGTGTGCCCCTACTTGGTGAGGATAAAAGAAAAGAGCCACACAGGCCAAAAAAAAGAGAAAAGAGATAGGGGCATCATTACTATCCTTTTTGCATACTTCAAAGTAGCGTATTGCATTTCTTATAAAGAGTTTTCATATGCTTCATGTTTATATATATACTAGTTGGGGAATTTTTACACTATAGAACCTAGCTTGTGGATTCCGATGTTGAGCTTCCTCGAAGGCTCTAGGTGTTGTTAAGCAGGTGAAGTTGGATGCACACCCCATTATTTCATTAGGAGAGTTTTCATATATTCATAGCTCTAGTGCTTCCATTGCATGACAATCTCTACTCCTTGCATTAACATCGATTCTAACATCTCTTCATTGCCTAATGATCAATTGCGTTGATGCAAGACTTTCTTCCACTTTTGTCTTTTCTTAAACCTCTATCATCATTATATTTTCAATTTTAGTGCAAAGATCAAGGCCCGTGCTCAAGTATTGCATAAGTTATTCATTGGTTGAAAAAAAAGGAGGTTATGTAATTGATTCACTTGATTGACAATCCGAACGGGTTATGATAAGATCGTCTCCTGATACAATGAAGACTTTAGTGTACTATGATTTCATGATACATCTGGCATTCTCTTCCCAGACCTAAAGGCTTGACATGAAAGCACCGAGCCATGAACAACGAGAACAATTTTACTTATGCATTCTTATAGTCATGCCTAACTACATCAGATTGATTATAGTTCATGCTAGTGGCATTTACAATAAGATGTTGATACGTCTCAAACGTGTCTATATTTTTTTTATTTTTTCATGTCATGTTTATATTATTTTGGCATCAATTTTTATCATTTTTCTCGACTAACCTATTAGCTTAGTGCCCAGTGTCAGTTGATGTTTTTTTCGCATGTTTTTGGACTTTGAAGAAAATCAATTTTATGGCGGTCCAAAAATCCCGAAAAATTTCGAGAAACTATTTTGCATCGGGAAGCTTCTGGAGGTTACCGACCCTGGACGGGGGGTGGACCATAGACCCCACGCACCCCCACTACACGACCGGGAACGTATCTGGTGCACCGGACCCCATTGCACATTCAAAAATGTTCGAAAAAATCGGGAAAAAATTAGTGCATTGACACAACATCAATGTATGTTGTCACAAAAATTCAAATTAAAATCTGAAATATTGCCCGATATAAAAAAATGACAAATTTGACATCAATGTGCTAATGGGCCAAAACTGAAGCCAAACTTGTGTTATGTACTATTTGTTGGAAATATGCCCTAGAGGCAATAATAAATTGGTTATTATTATATTTCCTTGTTCATGATAATCGTTTATTATCCATGCTATAATTGTATTGATTGGAAACTCAAATGCATGTGTGGGTACATAGACAACACTGTGTCCCTAGTAAGCCTCTAGTTGACTAGCTTGTTGATCAAAGATGGTTAAGGTTTCCTAGCCATGGACATGAGATGTCATTTGATAACGGGATCACATCATTAGGAGAATGATGTGATGGACAAGACCCAAACTGTAAACGTAGCATTTGATCGTGTCAGTTTATTGCTATTGTTTTCTGCATGTCAAGTATCTGTTCCTTTGACCATGAGATCATGCAACTCACTAACACCGGAGGAATACCTTGTGTGTATCAAACGTCGCAACGTAACTGGGTGACTATAAAGGTGCTCTACAGGTATCTCCGAGGGTGTCTGTTGGGTTGGCATGGATCAAGACTGGGATTTGTTACTCCGTATGACGGAGAGGTATCTCAGGGCCCACTCGGTAATACAACATCACAATGAGCCTTGCAAGCAATGTGACTAAAGTGTTAGCCACGAGATCTTGTATTACGGAACGAGTAAAGAGACTTGCCGGTAACGAGATTGAACTAGGTATAGTGATACCGACGATCGAATCTCGGGCAAGTAACATACCGAAGAACAAAGGGAACAGCATACGGGATTAACTGAATCCTTGACATAGAGGTTCGACCGATAAAGATCTTCGTAGAATATGTAGGAGCCAATATGGGCATCCAGGTCCCGCTATTGGTTATTGATCGTAGAGGTGTCTCGGTCATGTCTACATAGTTCTCGAACCCGCAGGGTCTACACACTTAACGTTTGGTGACGATTAGTATAATTGAGTTATTATGTTGGTGACCGAAAGTTGTTCGGAGTCCCGGATAAGATCCCGGACATGACGAGGATCTCCGGAAGAGTCCGGAGGTAAAGATTGATATATGTGATAATAGTGTTTTGATCTCTGGAAGGGTTCCGGAGTTCACCGGAAGGGGTTCCGGATGTTTACCGAAGTGTTCGGGTGCAGCAACACTTTATATGAGCCAAAGGGATAAAGCCCACAAGGTATTGGAAAGTGCAAAAGTAGTTTTGCTGCCGCGTAAGCGGTACTACCGCCGGAGCGGTACTACCGCTTGGTGAAGCGGTACTACCGCCCGAGCGGTACTACCGCTTGTGTGAAGCGGTACTACCGCCCAAGCGGTACTACCGCTTGTGTGAAGCGGTACTACCGCTTGTGCGCGGCTGTGCACGGTTCGGCAGGGATCCGAGTTGGACTCTTTCCCTGCGGGCCAAACCGACCTTGTGCGGGCAAAACCGACCCGGAGGAGGCTTTTACTCCAAGTTTAGACCCCAAGGCTCAACATATAAATAGAGGGGCAGGGCTAGCACACGGGACACATCAGGATTTCCCAAGCCGTGTGCCGGCAACCCTAGCCCTCTAGTTCCTCCGTCATAATCTCCGTAGCGCTTGGCGAAGCCCTGCAGAGATTGTTCCTCACCACCATCACCACGCCGTCGTGCTGCTGGAACTCAACCACTACTTCATCATCGCTCGCTGGATCGAGGAGGTGAAGGCGTCATCAAGCCGTACGTGTGTTGAACGCGGAGGTGCCGTCCGTTCGGCACTAGATCGGAAGGATCGTGATTGGATCGCGGGACGCTCGGCGATTTGGATCGCGAAGACGTTCGACTACATCAACCGCGTTTATTAACGCTTCCGCTTAGCGATCTACAAGGGTATGTAGATTCACTCTCCCTCTCGTAGATGCTCATCACCATGGATAGATCTTATGTGTGCGTAGGAAAATTTTTGTTTCCCATGCAACGTTCCCCAACACTATTCAGTGTCAAATTTGTCATTTTTGTATCTCAAACAATGTTTCAAATTTTGATTTGAATTTTTGTGACTTCAAACATTGATGTTGTGTCAATGCACTAAATTTTTTCTGGATTTTTTCGAACATTTTTTAATGTGCAACGGAGGACCGGTGCACCGGTAGCACCAATTGCGCGGGTGCACAACATACACCCCCCCCCTACACGACCAGGTGCACGTGGTGGGGACGCATGGGCCCCTGGTGCTCCGATCCACCGTCGCTCAAAGCCTATATTTATCTTCCGCCGGGGAAACCCTAAATATCGAGGAGTTCTTCTGTTTCCGCCGCCGCACCTATCTGTTTCGTGGCTATTCAGTCCGGAGTCATTTTTCATATGAGCTGCCCTACATGATTGTGATCCATCCGATATAATCTGTTGGTGTGTTTGTTGTGATATAGTGAATTGTCACTTTATGATCAGATTTATCCATGAAACCTTTTGAGATCTTTTTGATTGGTTTGCTGCATAATTTTTATTCATATATGCTCTCCGATCTTTCTTTCTTTCTCTGGCCAAGTTTGAGGGGTGATCTCCAAGAGGTAGTTGTGTCTGATAGTTGAGTTCAATCTTGCAATTAATCTACCACAGTGACAGAAAGTGGAAAGGGCTTGTATTGTGTTGTTGCCACTAAGGATAAAAAGATGGTTGCGTAGTTGTCCTTTGAACGCAGGGAGAAGACAATATATCCTCTACTTCATGTCATTGTACTTTTTGCAACACTCTATTTTTACTTAATACTTTAATACCTTGTAGGATAGCGATTTTGGATGGAGTGTTAGCTATAGATGCAGTTGAATAACGGTCTATAGATATTGATACGTGATGCTCATATGTTGATTATTCCATGGATAGTCATAGTTATAAAAACTGTAATTTAATCGATGCACAACTGTAATTTGTTCACCACACCATGATTTATTTTGGAGAGAAACCACTAGTGAACTATGGATCCCGGTCCATCTTCTTATATTCTTTCAACCTCGATCAAACACTCTTTTCAATTCTATGCTTTTTACATTTCCTTTGCAATTAAATCTTCCATATACTCGTGCTTTTAATCCTTATAACTAGCAAAAACTAGTGAGACTGATAACCTCGCTAGTTTCATTGGGGGTCAAGGCAGATGTGTATCTACATGTGCAGGTGTTGGTCATTGCGTGTGTTACTAAACTCCTGTTGGTTCGAGGCCACTTAAAGGAAATTGCTGCTTGCTACAAACCCTTACACCTGGGGGCCAACACTTTCCTAGTTGAGAGGAAGCACACGCCGAGAACTTGGCTGAGAGGAAACGACTGAGTCGACCATTCCTAGTGGACCTAGCTGGCAGGTGCTTTAAGATTCGCGTAGGACCCAGATTTTGATACAACACAGTCAATCAGACGGGCCAAAATTGCATCCAGCGGGTCTGACTGAGCCTAATCCGGGCAACCAAACATGCCCCTAAATGCGTTATGCGGGAACAATTCCTATTCGCTGCTTATTGCGGCAGATTGCTGTGGCCAGCCTAATTTTTGCTACATATTTTCCCGGTTTTAGGAACCTTCCAGAAGGTTTCGGTTCGGTTCAGTTTTTTTTGTTTTTTCTCCTGTTGGTTCTTTTATCGGTTTTCTTCTGTTTCTTTTTCTTTTTTTCAAGTTTTATTTATTTTTTGGAAAAATATTTGAAAATTTAAAGATCGCTCAGAATTTCAAAATATGTTTGAAAATTTCAAAAAATGTTTGCCTTTCAAAATTGTTTACAAATTCAAAAAATGTTCAAATTTTCAAAGAATTTTCGTGGTCTAATAAATCTTTCCAATTTCAGAAAATCTTCGCATTTTTATAAAAATTTCAGAAATTTCTAAAACTGTTCACATTTTTCAAGAAATGTTCGGAATTTCAAAAATTGTTTTCTTTTTTCAAAAAATGTTCGAAATTTCAAAAAGTGGCTGCGTTTTCACAACCACCTGTTCACAGACTTGATTTTTATTGTGTTTTGAAAACATGTTCAGTGTTTTCAAAAAATAATACCCACGCGCTTCTACTACAGTGCCTGCCGATGGGCCGGCCGAGTCGGGCTTCGCTATGTGCGTCGCACCCTCTATTGGATTGGACGCAGCTCTCTTGCGCGGCGACTAGAGCTGCCTTCGCGCATACGCCTGCCCCCTCTCTCTCACCCTTCGCTCCTCTTTCTCTCACTTCCTCTTCCCCTCCGCTCTCCTCGGCGACGACGGTATCGGCGAACCCCTCCTAAACCCTAGCGGCACCGCCATGGACGCCGCGACCGCCGCCAACCGCCTCAACAAGTTCCCCCTCGTCGCCGCCTCCCTTGAGGTACCCTACCCGAACCCGATCACGCCCCCCCCCCCCTGGCTGAAATGACGGCACACCCAGCTATTCTGTGAACTGGAGCAAGCCACGGTTGTTCTCGATTGTTCGATTGGGTAATGCCGAAACCGCATCGATCATGTCATTATGTTGTTGGGATCCTCAATTTTATTTGAATCAAGACAATACCGCACGCTGCCTGTCTTTTGCCTGCACGCCCTTTGCCTTGTTCTGACTTGGTGCTAATCTGTGAGTTAATTTAGTCAACTGAGCAGATCCTGTAGATGCTTGTATTTCCCTTTGTTGTGTTCCAGTCGATTCCTTTGTTTTGACACACATGTTTGTTTGATGGAATGCCTAGACCAGAGGCCTCGTGAAGGAGCAAATTCGCTCCTTCAACTATTTCGTCACCAAACAAATGCAGAAGATTGTGATGGCAAATGACCGCATCGTAGCACCCCAAGACCCGTCCATCTATCTTAGGCATGCAGCTATCCACTTGTTTACAGTCACTGTTTTCTTTGTGTGTGTTTCCAGTCTTGTCTTAGTTTGCTTTGATGCAGATACACTGCAGTGCATCTCGAAATTCCGTTTGCGTGTCCATACTACAGCACTGATATTTTGACACCGCAGTTCTGCCGTCTTAATGATCGCACGTAAGTTTGAGAATCTTGTTGGTATTGTTAATTTGTGCATTTTGCTACCATTACAAGTTCCCCGTTACCAAGATTTTCTTTTCTTCCTTCAGTTATGCTGCGCCCATAAGGGTTGATATTGAATACTCTGCATATTTACGGGATAAAACACTAACGCTACGGGAGGTAACCCATCTAATGTCTGGTTCAAATTTCCACCCCCACACATAATAGTATTTATTTCCCATGCATGTCAAACTTAATCTTAAGTAGTACCTCTTTACAACCTTGGTGGAAAAGAAACTTAACCCCCATTGTGTCTTGTTTATTTTCTCCAGGAAAGTGCCACCATTGGGTACATGCCTATTATGCTCAGAAGCTGTTCTTGTGTTCTGAATGGAAAGGATGAAGATGAAATAGCAAGATATGGTAAGCCTATTTCTGGTCTTGTGACTGTTTATGGGGAAAAATGATTCTTCTTAGACAGAATTACCATCAGTGGCGGAGCTACAGCAAATAAATTGGGCGGGCCAAACTGAAGGTCAAGCCTAAGTTTTCTATCCGCATGGCCCAGTTTTAGCATTAGGCTCACTGTTTTGGTACAAACCTAGGTGGGCCATAGCCTTGTTTTGTTTCAACGTAGCTCCGCCACTGATTACCATGTTACCTTTTTTGTTTTGTTTTGAAAGTTTGACCATTGCTCATGTAGGCGAGTGCCCTCTTGATCCTGGTGGCTACTTCATTGTGAAAGGAAATGAGAAGGTAGCTAAAATCACAAACTGCTAATAGGATGGCAATAATAACAGTGCCAAATGCTTATTTTTGGCACACAAGGTCTTATGTGTTCATGTGCAGGTCATCCTCATACAAGAATAATTACCAAGGAATCATATTATTATTGGGACCGATCGTAATGGAAGGTGATACCCCTTGTCTACTATTTTGAATTTTGTACCAGCATCCAGTAGATCATTTTTGTTTTCAGGATTTGAAAACTGTTGGAGATGACATCAATTTTGTCTGGCTATTCCCGACTTGATGTAGTGCATTTGGTTGGGTAGTTTACTTTTAGTGAAACATTTTGATGGATAGAAAACTGTTATAAATAGATATGCTGGATACTAACATAATCTTTGGTGTGAAGATAAAAAGAGAGGACCTATGGTAAAGGAGGAAGGATATTCCGCTTTGACTCGTATTATGAGGTGACCTTTTTCTTTTCCGATCAGGGTGACTGCATCGGTTATTAGCAGAACACATGAAACAGAAATCAAAACTCTGATTGTCATGGACAACGAGAAGATATATCTAGATTCGAATCGATTCACTAAGCTGGTATGCATTTGCTAACCTGTTGGTCTGTTATCCATTTCTTCCATTTTAATATGAGTCTTTTTTTATTTTTAACCCTTGGTGGTATAGGATGACAGAAAAATTAATGTTGTACTTAATCACTCAGTTATGTGTTAATTATTTTGAATACTTTATAGTTGTAACTTGTTCGCTGGTGCCCTGGTGGTATGGTCTTGGGTTTTGCCAGATTATAATAGTGGAAGGGAATGCAATAGGTTGTGCAAGTAGAAAGCTAGATGGGCAGTTTTTATGAGGGATCAACACCTCTTGAACTTGACCAATAGTGCTGAGATCTAGAAATGAGCCAAAACGGTCATTTATGATTAAGGCAATCACTATAGAATCCATGCTGACACAAATTTAGGAGCACGACAAGACCGTGCTAGTTGAAAAGTAACATTGGGATGTTATTTTCCAATTGATACATCTTTCTGAATTTTTTTTTTCGAGATTGACAGGGGGGGCAAAAACCCCACCGCTTGTTATATTCCAACTCGAAGATGACTTGGTAGTCAGTACAAATACATGTAAGCGCACACGAGGCGCAAAAGAAAATTACAGAGGAAGGCTCTAAAAGAAGAGCCAAAAACTAGAAGAAAGAAACAAACGGAGGGGAAGGCTGGCTACAGAACCAAACCGAAACCCCTGAAGACCGACATCTTGGTAGCGAGCCCGCCGAGCAGCTTGCTCCACCGCGGACAGAGAACCACAACGAAGCCTAGAGAGAAAAAGACGGGCACCAAAACAACAACTCCCAATGGAGCATCACCGGCACGAACGAAGGGCGTCGGATAGCCGAGTTCGTGCGGCGACACCGGTGTGCGCCGGCGAAGCCGAAAGACAACAAACCACCGAGACCGAAGGGCGCAGCACCGGTGTACCGCCGCCGAGGTCGAAGGGCAGCGTGCTGCCGAGGCCCCCCCAGGATGTCCACGCAAGCATCGTCCGGGCCACCATGAAGCACAGCCCTGACGGAAAGGAGACACCAAAAGTAGAAGCATACCGAGAAGCATCACTGGCGCGAACGAAGAGCGTCGGATAGCAGAGTTCGAGCGGCGGCACCGATGTGCCGCCGGCGAAGCCGAGAAGGCAACGCGCCACCGAGACCGAAGGGCGCAACACCGGTGTACTGCCGCCGAGGTCGAAGGGCAGCGAGTCGTCGAGGCCACCCCAGGATGTCCAAGCAAGCTCCACTCGAGTCGCCTAGAACAATGGCCAGTCAGGCTCGAAGCCGAGGTGGAGATGAAGCAGCAGGAGGCGAGTCCACCCGAAGCAGAAATAATCCAAGAAGATGCCCCCAAGGAGGAAACGGCATAGAGACGTCGACACCATCCGACTCGGGAAACCCGGGTCCAAGATTTCTCTCGGGATCTGAGAGCATGGGGGGAGGAAACAATGCCAAAATCGACGCCTTCAAGAAAGGAAAATGGCGGCAGCAGCCGTCACCGTCGATGAGGTTTTCACCCGGCAATGCCTACTCCTCGCAACCAGAGCAAGCCGGCCAACCACCACCGGAGCTCGATAGCCGAGGCAGCAAAGAGCCGGGAAGCGAGCTACGGGGGGCCAAAGAAGCAGCGACACACCAGGCCGCAACAAGGTGAGGCCGAGGTGCACCGCGGCCAGCACGAGGCAGCAACGAGAGAGCATGGGGAGCAGGACGACGTGGTCATCCGGACCCGCCAGATCTGGCGCTGAAGCACAACCACCATGAACGGTGGCGGCCGAGCGAGTCCGGCCAGCCGGCGCCCCCCACGGGTCGGAGAGGAGGGGGTCGGCCAGGCGGCGCGCGGGCACCGCAGATCGGGGACGGGGGCGCAGATCGGGCCGCCGTCATGGGGCGAGGAGCGGACAGACGGGAGAGGGAGGGCCTCACGGGGCTGCGCGAACTCCTGGAGAAGGAGACGGTGAGCATCACGCACGGGAAGACCAGATCTCGCACACCCGACCGCCGGAACAGCAGACATGGGGCGCCGCCAGCGCCGGGACGACCAGATCCGTCGCGCCGACCGCCAGCTCCGCGAAGAAGGGGAGGAGCAACACGAGCCCCGCCGCCGCCATCCTCGGGGGCCAAGCCAACTTCGCCGCCGGCTCCCTCAGGCGGCAGCGAGGAGAACGGAGGAGGAGAGGTGGGTGGCTGCCGGGGGGCTTCGGTCGCCGCCCGAGTCGCCCAAAGGAGCGACGCGGGGGCGCTGTTGCTTCGGTAGCCATCTTTCTGAATTTAAGCTAATGTTCCCAAATTTCGGAGCGCGGCAACACTGTGCTAATGTTCCCAAATTTAAGCAGTCACATCCTTGAATAGGGACAAACTCTGAGTAGTGAGTAGCCTTCTATTTTTCCTTGACTACAGACCTGATAACTTCTTAACATATGTGCATAAGGCCTTTGATTCCTGTACTGATGTGGAAGGAGTAGACATTCATATCTTAATTTCCAAGCTTTGAATTCTGCAGATTCCTATAATTGTTGTTTTGAAAGCAATGGGGATGGAAGGTGACCAAGAGGTTCTACAAATGATTGGACGAGATCCAACATATGGGGACTTACTATTTTCATCTATTCAGGTAGTTGTTTTCTGAGTTAGTTGAGACCTCAGAAGGACAACATAATGATTTGGTTTTTAATCTTGTGAAAAGTGTTAAAACATTTCTCTTGTCCTCCAGATTCACAATCTTATGTTATATGTCCTTTTTTCTTGTTCTTTTCTTCTAGAGCTTATGTTTTTTTTTTTACTTAAGGCTATTTAAATGGCTTTTATTTTCTTAGGAATGTGCCTCAGAGCGAATATATACACAAGGACAAGCTCTTCAGTACATAAATGGCAAGGTGAAATTTGAAACTGATAAGTGTGCCTTACTATCATCCTTAAAGAAACCTTTTGTTGTAGTTTGAATTATACCAAGCAATTTGCAGAGCAATAAATAGTGCATGAAGTGCATCCTAAGTTTTTTTTTTTTAAGGGAAAAGTGCATCCTAAGCTTTGAAAAGAGTATATCCCTTCACTACCGAGTCATGCATTCTCTGTAGTATCCCCCGAGGGAGTGGTAGGAATTTTACTTTTCATTTAGCAGCCTTGGCCATTTCTGCTATGTTCTCATTTCTAGAGGGACTTACTATCTTTCTAGAAGAATTACATTTTACTTGGTTGGTAAGAAGCAGTCGTACTTATCCTATTTTTCATGGCCAGATAAGGGAGGGATGTATTTCTTTTACCTTTTATCATTACTAACTTTTATATGTTTTAGTTGCATGTAAATGTGGCTTCGTTTCTATTTTGCATATATGTACTGAATTTGGCTATTTTTGTAGATGAAGTATCCGCATCTAACAAGTATGGAGGTATTAACTGAAGTTTATATTTTCTCTTAATTTTTATGTACGGTTCAGGAAATATACTGTCAACTATAAGTTTCCAGATTTCTGTCTTAAATTAATTGGTAGAGACTAGCAAACAGAGCTGCAAACTTGTGTTCTTGTTCACATTAAGTTACTTCATTTCCTTCTATTTGCCACTTTCAGGTCCTACATAATCATTTCCTTGCGCATGTGCCGGTGAGATAAATAATGGGAACTCTACTACCTTGGCTTTGTAGCTGGTCTTCTCTCTTTCTCACGTCAATCTCACCTTTAGGTCAAGAATGGGAACTTCCAAGCAAAGTGCATATACACTGGTGTAATATTGAGGCGCATGATGGACGCGGTCTTGAATGCTGACACTTTCGATGACAAGGCAAGTTCAAAGCTGCTCCCTATATCACTTAAGTGAATGAGTCTTAAAAGAAGTCATCTAGCAAAAGCCATCTTTTCTTGCCTTCAATATTGTTTCGTTAGAAATGAAATCCATATATATTGCAACTCTCTAAATTATAGCTTAACACGCATAGTGGCCAACTGGTCCTTATAAAACATGACTACAGAGTGATCTTTCTTGGTATTGGAATCTCTATATTCAAACTTTGTCATTTTGAACATTTTTTTAACGCTGCAACGGCGGGCTTACGCCTGCCTGAACAATTTATTGAATAAAAGTAACAGTTACAAGCAAACCGACAGAGTTACAAGAGGAGCAGGGGTAGGGAGAGGTAGAAGTAGGTCATAAGAGCAAGCTAAATTCTCACAGCTAGGTGGAACAACATAGAGTTCCAGTCTCGGAGGAGGGAGTTTTTGAGCTCGTTAATGCATCGATTCGGCCAAAGTATTAGATCACTTGCGCAGGCGCGAAGCAGCAGGTTTAGACCTTGGTGATCACCCCGGAAAACTTAGGCATTGCGCCGTTTCCAGATGTTCCATAAAAGAGCGATGATTACTGTTGATCTAACTTTGTTTGACATATAGTCTCCCCAACAGCTTAGAAGTTAGAATAGAGTCCGGTGGCACTGGGCAGAGGCTGTTGAGTTCCTCCCAGAGCGTGCCGGGATGGGCACAGGAGAATAGCAGGTGGTTTATTGATTCAGGCAAGGGGCAGAAGGGGCAACTGTCAGATGTAGCACTCCCCCTTCAGAAACGTCTGTCATTTGTATAAATCCTGTCCTTGATAGCGAGCCAGAGGAAGATTCTGCTGCGGCTGTTTGGTCCACCGGTGTGTTCACCCATGCTGCACCGTAAGCCAAGCTTGTAGATAGCGTCTTTCGTTCGAGCCTGCTGATTCTCCTGTCTGTAACATGTTTATTCAAGGAAAACATGGCAACAATATCCCGTATGGAGGTTAGATCGCACTCAGCAGCGTAGGATAGGCGAGGTGTAAGGGCGAGGTTTATCAGCGGTAGGGAGAGCACTTTGGCAACAGAAGCATTTAGCTTGGTGGTATGAGAAAATAGAGCGGGAAACTGATCAGCTAGGGTGGTTGTGTGGTGTGGAACCCAAAGATCAAGCCAGAAGGCAATGGAGGTGCCACTGCCAAGGTTCACTTTTGTGATTGAGCAAAGCAGCAGAAGGCCTTTGGCGATATCCTTCCAAATGGCAGTGTCAAGACGACCGGAGTTCCCGAGATCATGATTTGTGTTCCACCCATAGGCGGCGGCAAGACGGTTTGGAATAGCAGTAGGGTCGTGATGGTGGATTTTTAGTAGGTGCTTTAGGAGAAGGCATTTGTTGAAGTGGTGCAGTGACAGGAAACCGAGACCCCCTCGAGAGAACGGAGCACAGACTATATCCCAGGCAACCTTGCATTGACCTCCAGTAATCTTTTCCTGACCCGCCCAGAAGAAGGCCCGACAGCGACTTTCAATTTCCTGGATCGTACCTGAAGGGAGCAGCAGAGCAGACATCGCATACAGCGGCAGGGCGCGCAGGACAGAACGTACTAGGATGTCCCTCCCAGCGATGGAAAGTATGACCCGCCATCCAGCTAGTCGACGGTCGATTTTGTCAGTAATGAAGAAGAAAGCAGAAAGGTTAAGTTTGTGGGTTGAGAGAGGAAGGCCCAGATAGCTTTGAGGGAAAGAGGCGACAGGGCATCCGAGGATAGATGCCAAGGCCGTTGCTTTAGCCTCGTCCATGAGGATAGATGCCATTTTGAACATTTTGATTGTCATAAATCGTGATCTGGTACAACACACTGCATGTTAAATCTGTTTTGCCTGGTCTCTACTCTACCCACCATCCCCACAATCACTTTGTTTTGTGTTAGCTTCTATCCATAGTTTGCATGAACAAGATTGTAAATATATCCTAACTTCGAAGATGGACTTGCCACTTGGGATCTGTAAACTAACTTGGCAAAGTGTTATGTGACCCCGGTTGAATGCTCTGAGTTGGTCCCCGAGGCCGCTTTCCTGACCAAGTACCAAGGTATATCCCACTCGCTTTGAGGAAGCTGTCCGGTGCCCCCCACCCCCCCATCTTGACACTGGTCAAGTCGGTCCTTGTAGCCATCCCTCTCCACCAGTTCGTGGTGTTGTGCGTCGATAAGCGAGTCGTCAGGCAGATCGATTCTCCGGGGAGTTCCTTTGGACAGGCAGAGCAGGCACTTCAGGTGGGCACTGCCATGTTAGCTAGGCTAAGGTCTGCCGCCCCTTAGGGCTCGACATGTTAGGAGTCCACGGCCTCCCTAGGTTGGCAATCAGCCTCTGGATTCGCTGGTTATGGAGGATGCACATGGACCCCCAACGCCCTTGGCATGGGCTGGACATGCAATTCAGGAGAGACGAGCAGTGCGTGTTTTGAGCATCCACCAAGATGCATGGCGATAGAATATCTTCTCTCTTTTGGGAAGACTATTGGATATTGGCGGCAATTCCATCTCTGAAATCGCGCCCAAGCTACTCCGTCCGTCTTGGGGCGCAATCGGAAGCGCCGTGCCCTCGTGGATAGACAATGGACCTCTGACATTCGTGGGGCCTTAAACCTATTTCAAGACTTACTATAACACCCACTTTCAAGGGTTGGTGGCATCGGTCTCTTGGAAATTGAATTGGAGGTCTTGGGCTCCCCCGAGGGTGAAGTTCATCTTGCTGGCATGCCAGGACTGCTGCTGGACAGCGTCAAGGCTCGCCAGGAGGGGCCTGCTGCACTCCCCGTGCTGTGTGCTTTGCGACCAAGCGGGGGAGACCATGGGCCACATCCTGACTGGATGCTCCTTCTTGCACTCCCTGTGGCACAATGTGCTTTCCTGGATCTGATCGACTGTCCACCCCAACTCCGGCGGCACCTAGTTAGTAGAGGTGTGGTGTTGTAATACCTGGTGCCACCCCCTTGTTGGGGCTTGTACGTAACCCTGTTCTTCTAATCAGTGCATCGAGACTCAAAGCTTTGCGTTTAATCTGGAGTAAATATATCCCTGAAATGTAGTCGAGGGTTGTTATGACCGGCACTACGTATCAGAGGAGGAGGCCCAATGGGCAGGCTTAGTTATGGGCTTAACCCAAGTTATCTTAGTTATCTTAGTCTCCAAGTTATCTTAGGCATCCAGGAGATTATATAAATCGATGTAAACACTTATTTCGGAATTAAGCAATATAGACATAATCTCTATTGCCCGGCTCCCAGAGGAGCCGGAACCCTAGCCGCACCTCTCAGCCGCCGCTCTCCAATCTCGCAAGGACGGCGCCCAGCCGCCGGCCGCTGCGATCTCGCCATCATCCATCCCCCTCGTTTCCCTACAATCTCCGGCCAAGGTCTGGTAGGGCTCAAGGTTCTACCAATTTGGTATCCAGAGGTTCCAGGTCGACCATGTCTTCATCACCGCCCGTCACCACCACCCCGCCCGCCACCAGCGCACCGCTGCCACCCATCTCCACCGCGCCGCTGGGGCCGCCGGCCTCCCTGGCCGCGCCAGCCACCACCGCCCCGCCGGCTACCACTGCCGCCCCGGGGCTTGGCGCATACGCCCCGGAGGAGTTCACGGGCGCCCTGCGCGACCTCGCTACCGCCGTGCAGGGAATACGGCAGTACCTGGCCGTGGCGCTGCCGGCCCCCGCCGCTGGACTGCAGATGGGGCCCTACGGGCCATGGCAGCCGCCACCACTGCCGAGCCCCGCCACCGCCGGACCACTCCAGCCGTGGTCCCCCTGGCCGACCCAGGCGCCTGCCTCGCCCGCGCCGGCCGCCACCGCCACCACTCCGCCTTGGGCTCCCTGGCCGACCCAGCCGCCTGCGGCCTTGCCTGCGTCGGCCGCCCCCTTCCAGCAGCCGCTGCAGCTGCCAGGGCCGCCGCCGTTCAGCTCCGCGCCGCCGGCCACAACACCAGCCGGCGTTCCGATCCAGCAGGTTCGGTTCCCATCGTCGCCCGTCTCCGCTTCCGGCTTGGTTGGCCGGGTCCGCTCCGCCGCCGGTCTATACGATGGCGTCGGAACAGCCAGCGGCCACGGTGCAGTACGAGGGACCCTCGAGCTCCGCGGGCCCCTACGCCAGCCGCGACGGGCCGCCCTTCCACGGGGGACCCCCGGTGGCCACCGACCCAGTGCCGTCACCCTCGCTGCTCCGCACCGCCGAGCCGTATGGTCACAGCGGCCCTACTCCGACACCGCCGCGCTTCGCCAAGATTGACCTACCACCTACGATGGTACAGAGGACCCCCTCAACTGGCTCAATCAGTGTGAGCAGTTCTTCCGGGGGCAACGCACGCTTGCATCGGACCGCACGTGGCTCGCCTCATATCATCTCCGCGGTGCCGCACAGACGTGGTATTATGCCCTCGAGCAGGACGAGGGAGGCATGCCCACGTGGGACCGGTTTCGCGAGCTCTGCCTCCTACGCTTCGGGCCACCGGTCCGCGGCAGTCGGCTCGCGGAGCTGAGCCGCCTACCCTTCACCTCCACGGTGCAGGACTTCGCCGACCGCTTCCAGGCCCTGGCGTGCCACGCGCCCGGTGTGACGGCTCGCCAGCGGGCCGACCTCTTCGTGGGCGGTCTGCCGGATCATATCCGCGTGGACGTGGAGTTGCACGGGCCTCAGGATCTCCAGACGGCCATGTACTACGCCCGCGCCTTCGAGCATCGCGCGCAGGCCGTGCAGCCAGCACCGCCGGCTCGGGGCGTCCGACAGTCCCGACCGCCTCCGACACCATCCGGGCCGGGACGTCCGCCTCCGACCTTTGCACCGGCTCCGGCCCCCGCCGCGACGCGGCCCTTCCGCCGGCTCACCCCGGCCGAGCAGCTCGAGCGCCGTCGTCAGGGGCTGTGCTTTAACTGCGATGAGCCCTACGTGCCAGGCCACGTCTGCCCGCGGCTCTTCTACTTGGAGGCGGCCGACTACGTCGACGAGGATTCCGCCGCCGCCGAGCTCGGCGACTTGCCCGCGTCGGCTACTGTGGAGGAAGCGACGACTCTTGTGGTCTCCCTCCATGCCCTCGCGGGTATACGAGCGGAGAAGACGATGCTCTTGCCGGTGACGATCCACGGCGAGCGCCTCATGGCTCTCCTGGATACAGGCTCCACACATAACTTCCTGCCCGAGTCGACCATGCGCCGCTTGGCGCTTCAGCCGACGGGCGGGGAGCAACTCCAGGTTACCGTCGCCAACGGTGACCGCCTCCGCTGCCACGGGGTTGCGCGGCACGTTTCCATTACCATCGGCGACGAGCACTTCACCATCTCCTGCGCCGGCATCGACTTGGGCTACTTCGACTTCATCCTCGGCGTCGACTTCTTGCGGACCCTGGGTCCCATTCTATGGGACTTCGACGCCTTGACGATGACTTTCTGGCGCCAGGGTCGCCGCGTCCGGTGGGAGGGCGCCGGAGGCGCCCCACCAGCGGCGCCACGGCCGCAGCTGGCCGCGACTGCTGCCGAGCCCGAGCACCCTCTGTTGGATCATCTCCTGCAGCAGCACAGCGACCTCTTCGACGAGCCTCAGGGTCTGCCGCCGGCCCAGGTGTATGATCACCGCATCCATCTTCTGCCAGGCACGGCCCCGGTGGCGGTGCGTCCCTACCGCTACCCCCAGCTGCAGAAGGATGAGCTGGAGCGGCAGTGCGCGCTCATGCTAGCCCTGGGCATCATACGGGTCTCCACGTCACTGTTTTCGGCGCCAGTCCTCCTCGTCCGCAAGTCGGACGGCTCGTGGCGGTTCTGCATCGACTACCGCGCCCTTAACGCCCAGACACTCAAGGACAAATTTCCCATTCCGGTCGTCGACGAGCTCCTGGACGAGCTCCGTGGGGTGTGCTTCTTCACCAAGCTCGACCTCCGTTCGGGCTACCACCAGGTGTGGATGCACCCGGACGATGTCGCGAAGACGGCGTTTCGGACTCATCACGGCCACTTCGAGTTCTTGGTGTTGCCTTTTGGTCTCGCCAACGCCCCGGCGACCTTTCAGGCCTTGATGAACGACGTCCTCCGCCCCTACTTGCGTCGGTTTGTGCTCGTTTTCTTCGATGACATTCTTATTTTCAGCGCCTCGTGGGCGGAGCACCTTCAGCACGTCGCCATCGTCTTCAACGAGCTTCGAGCGCATCATCTTCATCTTAAGCGTTCGAAGTGCTCGTTCGGCACGACTTCAGTCGCCTACCTCGGCCACGTCATCTCGGCCGAGGGTGTTGCTATGGACGCCGACAAGGTGGCGGCCGTCGCGGCCTGGCCGCCGCCGGACTCACCACGCGCCCTCCGCGGCTTCCTGGGTCTCGCGGGGTACTACCGGAAATTTATCCGGGAGTTCGGCCTCATCGCGGCCCCGCTCACGCGCTTGTTGCGCCGCGACGCCTTCGCCTGGGATGCTGAGGCGACCGAGGCGTTCGCCAGCCTCAAGCGGGCCCTCACCACGGGTCCGGTTCTTCAGATGCCCGACTTCGACATGCCGTTCGTGGTGGACTGCGACGCCTCTGGCGTTGGGTTCGGCGCGGTCCTTCATCAGGGCGACGGCCCGCTCGCCTTCTTCAGCAGGCCCTTCGCCGCTCGCCATCATAAGCTGGCGGCCTATGAGAGGGAGCTCATTGGCTTGGTGCAGGCCGTGCGCCACTGGCGGCCCTATCTTTGGGGCCGGTCGTTCCGGATTCGCACGGATCACTACAGCCTCAAGTTCTTATTGGACCAGAGGCTGTCTACCGTGCCGCAGCATCAGTGGATCAGCAAGCTGTTCGGCTTCGACTTCACCGTCGAGTATCGTCCGGGCCGCCTTAACACCGTGGCCGACGCTTTGTCCCGCCGCGACGCTGACCACGCCGCTGCCACCGGCGACTCCGACAGGGCGGCCCTCTGCATCCGCTCCGGGCCCTCTTTCGCCCTCTTGGACGACATCCGCCGGGCCTCCGCGGACACGCGGGACGCACAGCTCCTTCGGCAGCGTCTCGATTCTGGCGATTTGGCGGTGCCGTGGCGTGTGGCGGATGGCCTGCTCCTGCATGGGCGACGCCTCTTCGTGCCGGATCACGGCGACCTCCGTCACCAGGTGCTGCTGCTGGCCCATTCGGCGGGCCATGAGGGTGTGCAGAAGACCCTCCACCGTCTCCGCGCCGACTTCTACATCCCCGGCGATCGGGCCCTGGTGCGGGACTGGGTCCGGTCTTGTGTGACGTGCCAGCGGAACAAGACGGAGACGCTGCGACCGGCAGGGCTGCTACAGCCCTTGGAGGTGCCCTCTCAGGTCTGGGCCGATATCTCCATGGACTTCATCGAGGGCCTCCCCAAGGTGGGCGGCATGTCCGTCATCCTCACGGTGGTCGACCGCTTCTCCAAGTACGCCCACTTCATCGCGCTCGGCCATCCTTACACCGCCGCATCCGTGGCCCGTGCCTTCTTCGACGGCATCGTTCGCCTCCACGGGTTTCCCTCTTCGATCGTCAGTGACCGGGACCCGGTGTTCACGGGAAACGTCTGGCGCGATCTCTTTCGGATGGCGGGCGTGAAGCTCCGCCTGAGCACGGCTTTCCATCCTCAGACGGACGGCCAATCTGAGGTCGTCAACAAGGTGATTGCCATGTATTTGCGTTGTGTTACAGGTGATCGTCCTCGTGCTTGGGTGGACTGGCTCGCGTGGGCGGAGTACTGCTACAACACCTCCTATCACTCCGCCCTGCACGCCACGCTGAGGTGGTTTACGGCCGGCCGCCCCCGCCCATCCTGCCGGTTGACCCGGCGACGGCTCGGACAGAGGCGGCGGGCGACCTTCTTCGCAGCCGCGACGAGATGCTTGCCGCGGTGCGCCAGCGCCTCATCCAGGCCCAGCAGTTGGCCAAGCACTACTACGACGGCCACCACCGCGAGGCGGAGTTCGCGGTGGGTGACTGGGTGTGGCTGCGTCTTCTTCACCGCTCTACGCAGTCCCTTGACCCGCGCGCGAGGCGCAAGCTGGGTCCGCGCTACGCCGGGCCATTTTCCGTGCTGGAGCGCATCGGGAAGGTGGCCTACCGCCTGCAGCTTCCAACCGGTGCCCGCATCCACGACGTCTTCCATGTGGGGCTTCTGAAGCCCTACCGTGGGGAGCCACCGGCGGCCACGCCGGCGCTACCTCCGACCTCCGACGGGCGACTCCTTCCCGGGCCAGCAAAGGTGTTGCGAGCCCAACTTCGTCGCGGAGTGTGGCACTTGCTGGTCCACTGGGAAGGCCTTCTGGAGGAGGACGCGACTTGGGAGCAGCGCGACGAGTTCAGTCAGCACTATCCAGACTTCCAGCTCGAGGACGAGCTGTTTGCGCAGGCGGGGAGAGATGTTATGACCGGCACTACGTATCAGAGGAGGAGGCCCAATGGGCAGGCTTAGTTATGGGCTTAACCCAAGTTATCTTAGTTATCTTAGTCTCCAAGTTATCTTAGGCATCCAGGAGATTATATAAATCGATGTAAACACTTATTTCGGAATTAAGCAATATAGACATAATCTCTATTGCCCAGCTCCCAGAGGAGCCGGAACCCTAGCCGCACCTCTCAGCCGCCGCTCTCCAATCTCGCAAGGACGGCGCCCAGCCGCCGGCCGCCGCGATCTCGCCATCATCCATCCCCCTCGTTTCCCTACAATCTCCGGCCAAGGTCTGGTAGGGCTCAAGGTTCTACCAAGGGTAATGTATAAAATTCTTGGGAAGCTTTTGTACAGTATATTGGCTCCTATATACCGTGCTTAGGTGTGCAAATAGGTGTCAAAGTTGCGGCTTAAAAGTCGTACACTCGGGAAGGTAACTGTGTGTAGGTAACAACATCAGAGAATTAAACTAACTAAAATATATATAATATTTTGTTTATTAGGGTGGAATAATAGGAAAAGTACGTATAAGAAATCAACCACTTTTACATAGAAGGATGAAAATATACTAACTTCCTCAAGCGCCACAAAACTGTCTTCAGAAATTTGTAGACACATGTGAATCATCTAATACAACAAATTTGCACGTTTATGACATGTTGTCATTTAACCTTTTGTTGAATAACTTGCAGGATTATTTAGGAAATAAGAGGCTGCAACTGTCCGGTGAACTAGTATCCCTGCTCTTCGAGGTGATTATTTTCTCTAATCATTTTATTAGATGGTTGTATTGTGTGGTTTTATCTCCTACGATGTTTCTTTGTGAAGGGTTTGTTCAAAAGAATGAATTACGTTGCTGTGGATACTATGCGCAAAACTATGAGCAAGATTACAAGCGAAGATTGTGGCGAAGCCTTGAATTTTAAGAAGGTGCCTATTTATGGATGCTCATTTGTGCCCTCCTTTTGCATTTCAATTATTGTAGCTTGTGTTTTACCTTGATGAACTTACTAAGTGAAGAAGTATCTTTCTGTTGCTGTTTTTTGCTAAGCTCATAAACTCCACATATGAAAATGCCTTTATAACTACGAAGTTTGTTAATCAGATCCACAGAGTATTTATCATCTTGAGTGAAAACAGAGTGCAATTTTTTAGAACCATGGAGTCCCTGCTCCACTGCTGGATGCTGTCCGTTTTACTGTGTCGATAACCTTAACCAGGCTGTTAGTTGCACTTCACCGTCAAAAATAATGACATGCATGAGAGGGATCAGTGTGCTATTACAGTTCATGGTTGATATTGCAACAAAACTTAATAGCCCACAACTAGTTGGCCTTTTTGAAAGCCGCAAATCAGTACTTATTATGTGCTGCTGTAATTTAGTCCTTCCATAATATAATAGCGTAATATGTCTCCGTGTTTCTGATGAAGTAAAGTTTCATTCCTGGAAATGCCACTGCCAGCCTAGCTAATGTGAAATGCACCGGAGAAATCCATTATCTTTTTATTCTTGCTCTGCGCATTATATTGGAATTGGTTTCTCTCCTCCAACCCTGAGAAATTGTTGTAACATCTGAACCATGTCAAAAATCATTGGGATGCTCAGACATGCTATCTTACATGTATAACTTCCTTATTTTGCAGATAATAGAGAGGGATTCTACCATAACCTCTGGTATGGAGTTGGCCAACACAGGAAATTGGAACATAAGAAAATTTGATATGAGTAGAAAAGGTGTATCGCAGGTATCTGAGTTCCGACCCTCCTTCTCTAATCTATAGATATTTTGGGATTTAAATTTTGAGAAAAGTATACTTTTCGTCCCTCAACTCTTGGCGGAGTCTAGATTTGGTCCCTCAACTCCGAAACCGGACAACTTGCACCCCCAACTACTAAAACCGGACAAGGTTCATCCCTGGTCTCGTCTTTGAACGGTTTTGGTGCTGACTCACCCCGGCTTTGACCGGTGCTGACTTAAATACGTGTATATTTTTCAAATCCGTGAATCTTTTGAAATTCACGTACTTTTTTCAAATCTATGTACTTTTCACGTTCGCATAAAAATTACAAATTCACATACCTTTTTTAAATCCGCGTACTATTTTCAAATCCACGTACTTTTTCAAGTTCACATATTTCTTCAAACTCGCATACTTTTTTCTAGCTCGTGTATTTTTCTCAAATCCGCTTACTTTTTTCAAGTTCGTGTACTGCTTTCAAATTCGTGTACTTTTTTCAAATTCATGAACTTTTGTAGAAAGTACGCGGATTTGGAAAAAGTGCGTGAACTTGAAAATGGTATGAGGACCTGAAAAAAATAAACAGATTTGAAGAAACTACGCGAATTTGAGTCAAAACACGATCAAAACCGGGGAAAGTCAGCGCCAAAACCGGTCAAAACCGTGTCCAGGGACAAACCTGGTCCGGTTTTAGTAGTTGGGGTGCAAGTTGTCCGGTTTCGGAGTTGAGGGACCAAATCTAGACTCTGCCAAGAGTTGAGGGACGAAAAATATACTTTTCTCTTAAGTTTTTCTTTTGCTTCTATATAGACACTCTCTAGGCTATCCTATATGGCATCTTTAGGCTACATGACACGTATATCACAAGAATTAGAGAAGACCCGGAAAACAAATGGCCCCCGTGCATTGCATCCTAGTCAGGTGAGGATAGAATGTAGTTATGTTCCTACTTCATAAAGAAACAGCAATATACGTGAAGATCTGAAACCTCAGAACTGTTTTTCTTGCTCCTTGTGTAACTATGTTTATGACAGTGGGGTATGCTTTGCCCATGTGATACTCCTGAAGGAGAACTTTGTGGATTGACAAAAAATTTAGCTTTGTTGACACACATTACAACGGATCAAGATGATGATGGCCCACTGATGAAGCTGGTTTGTTTTTTCCTAATTCAGTTATTTTTATTTTTGTTGTCGTTAATGCTTTGTGCCTGACTGCCTGTGTGTGGGCATGTTCTTGTGTGTATTGAGCTATTGATGAGCCCATATTCAACCATTGCTTGATTCGTGTTGTTGTGGGAATACGACTGCACCCACTGCGATTGGGAACCTTTACACACAGAGTGTGCTCAGTGGGAAATCATGTGGGTTGTACGTGAAGTTGTAGATTTATTACTAGCCACCATAGTTTTTTGTGTGCATGTGCCTATGTCTGCATGTTTGCTGCATGATTGCATGCATACTGTTTATAAGAATTATTCGAAATAATCTGAGCTGTAACAACGCAATTTACTGGTAATTCCTATAATTAACTAGAATATACATACTTTGAAAAAAGCTAGATTCTACATACTAGCAGAGGCAGAGCACAACTCAGCGGTCACATGTAGTCATTAATCACCTAAATAGTCAGTGTGCACCCTATCTGCAATTTGATTGTGGTGTAACCTGCTGCATTTTTTTTAGTTCTTTACACCCATTGTATAAAGAAGTGCGACAAGTTACGAGCAATCTTATATATTCCACTTTTGTTCATTATGTACCAGTGTTATACTTTAGGTGTGGAAGATTTATCAATTTTATCCGCAGAAGAAGTTCATGCATCAGGCTCATTTCTGATCATGTTCAATGGATCAATACTGGGGAAACATAGGCAACCTCAGGTCTAATTTCTTATAAACATTACCTTTACCTTTTCTTCTTTCTTTCTTAATTTTTTGTGAAGCCACTCGTGATTCTTTTCAGAGATTTGCTGATGATATGAGAAAAATGCGTCGGTTAAGCTCATCTTGGGACTTTGTAAGCATTTTTGTAAATGAGAAGCAGGTATTTTTTTTTCTTGATTTCTACTAGCTTACTATGAATACTACATCATACTAAAATTGGAAGTATTAGCTGTAGCAGTTTTGTAGCACATAATAAAATCATCTGGCGACATACTTGTATACGTGAGGAAAAAGAATTGTATTTTATTTGTGTCGTTTCTGTCCATGTTATCATTGTTTGCAGTGATATGATATTACTGTTACTACTGTTCCATGTTATCTAGGAGGGGCCATATAATTGTATTTTATTTTGTGCCCAACCTGACTTTCTATGACCCTTGTTGCTGAGTATAACTTCTGGAGTTATCTAGGAGGGGCCATGAAAATATCAGTAGTGTCGTTTGTGTCCATGTTATCATTGTTTGCAGTGATATGATATTAACCAATCAACCATGTTATCATCTTTTTCCTCCAGAAGTTGTACCAGCCTTTTAACTGTACAAAATTGAAGATATTAACCGGGATCTTATGATTTAGGTTGCTCATATGAAGCAAACCATGGTTATATGTTCAGTTTCATAATTTACGTGTCTTAGTCAATGAGTACCATGCTATTTCTGTGGATGTATCTGAAATTGTGAATGGTATAAATAACACACTACTCCCTCTGTTCCATAATTCCTGTCGTGGTTTTCGTTCAAATTTGAACTAAAACCACAACAAGAATTATGGAACGGAGGGAATACTATCTTGGTTGATTGGTTTCTGTGGTGTTTATCTCCTTTTGTTCTCAAAAGAATGATTTGGATCTAATAACTTGTTTCTGACATTTTTAGCATTGCATTCACATTGCCTCTGATGGTGGTCGTGTTTGTCGCCCACTTATAATTGCTGATTTGGGAATATCAAGGGTCCAAGACCATCATATGCAGGAACTCAGGGTTAGCAAATCACATGCTTTTTTATCTATTGGTTGTTTGTTTGTTATCTAGTTCAGAACTGCCTTTTTCTGTTCTAGGTTGGTCTACTCTCATTTGACGATTTTCTGCGTTCTGGGTTGATTGAATATCTTGATGTCAATGAAGAGAACAATGCATTGCTATAACACATGATTCTTCTGACTTTCCCTTTATGGTTTATTTAATTTCTTATAATGTGTTTAAGGTCATCCAAACAGATTGCATTGTATGAGCATGAGGATCAAGATGATGTTCAGAGAAGCAGCATCACACACATTACCGAAAAAGGCTTTCGCCCCGCTTTATATATAAAGCAACGACCAACACACATTGAAATAGAGCCCTTGACTATATTAGGAGTTGTGGCTGGGCTTATTCCTTATCTACACCATAACCAATCTACACGTAACACTTACCAGGTAAGGATTTGGGTTATTGCTGCACATAATGATTCATTGAATCTCTCATTTACATTTTCTCATCTGCAGTGCGCAATGGGTAAGCAAGCAATGGGAAATATTGCGTATAATCAGGTAAGAAGCAGCATGAGTTGTTTTTGACCATTTAATTCTGCATTTGTTTTTGTTTCTTTGCACTCGCATCAATGCAGCACGTGTTGGCCTGGTTGGTTGCAACTGCAACCTACACATTCGACTGTTGAAAAGTATCTAAATCACATGCCTGGATAAAATTAATTTTCTTTCATATGACATTTGATTTAACTTTACAATGTCCAAGCTTGTTTCCTTACTGATGTGAAATAATGTTTCTTTGGAATGTGTTCAGTTGTCCCGGGCAGATTCTCTACAATATTTATTAGTGTACGCGCAACGTCCCCTGGTTACAACAAAAACAATCGAGTTGGTTCGTCACCTGCCCCCTCCTCTCCCCTCCTCATTTAAAATTTGATGTTACATAGTTCACTGCATATCTTTTCAGGTGGGATATGATAAGCTTGGGGCTGGGCAGAATGCAACTGTTGCTGTCATGAGTGATAGTGGATATGATATTAAAGATGCAATTGTATTCAATAAATCATCCCTTGATCGAGGTTTTGGTCGTTGCATAAGAATGAAAAGGTAATGCTATGCTTAATAGTTCAAATAAAGATGCTCTTCCTTTTATTCTGTTTTGGTTCTTATAGTGTATCTTTGGCTGTTGTTCTAAAGGTACACGGTGGCAATGCAGAAGTATGGGAATAGTAGGCCAGAAAAGAATGTTAAACCAGAGAGAGATAAATATGGTGTTTTGAAAAAGCAGAATATGCGGGTAGAAAAGCACCGACCAGTGACTGTTCTGACTTCTGACACTACTATAAGACCCTTTGTTTTTCTCACTAGATTGGCATAGTAGCCAGTTTTAAGTATTTTATGAGCTTTTTTCCAACAGTTTTTGTCTGCCTTTTTATTATATGTATATCATTTATAATGGGTGATATTATTGAAATGGGCTTGCCAGTCCCAATTTGGCTAAAGTTATTCACGTCCTCTTAATCTGTCTACTCGGTATCGGTAATTGGTATTACATTTTCCGTATACTCCTAAGTGAGGGAACTTTTGTGATAGGTTTTGGATAAAGATGGATATGCCAAGCCGGGTCTAATAATCCGTGATGGTGATATCTATGTGAACAAGAAAACCCCAAAAAATACTGCAAAAAGTCCTGGTGTTTCATTAACCGACAGGTGACTATTCTTGTTTTTTTTTTTTGTGGTTTTAATTATGTTCCATCTTCTATTATTTTGGCTCCAAAGTTTTGCTGTTCAAGAATGTTATATGTTCTCAGTCGCTTGAAACATTGCTCATCCAGGGACTACGAAGACTCCCCTACTATTTACAAAGGTGATGATGATGAGACAACTGTAGTTGATCGTGTAATACTTTGCTCAGATAGTAATGATAACTTGACCATCAAGTGTATTATCCGTCACACTAGGAGGCCAGAGGTATGGTATATTCGCTGAATCCCTTAAGTTTCATGTACAGGATAATGAACGTAAATAGTGTTCCTGTTTGTGATGCAGGTCGGTGACAGATTTAGTAGCAGACATGGACAAAAAGGTGTTTGTGGTACCATTCTTCAGCAGGAAGACTTCTCCTTCTCTGAGAGAGGAATATGTCCTGATTTAATTATGAATCCCCATGGATTTCCAAGGTTTTCTATTGGCTTTGGTTATATTGTATCCTTTTCCTTTTTTGCTGATTTCTTCTATATCTATCTGTTAGTTGAGTTTGTCTCTGGACCACAACCATTCAGTTGGGCATTTTCTGTTCATGTCTTATTTAGCTCATCTTCAACTTAATACGAAAGATTGGGACTCCTTATTTTGTCGAGTAAACCTGTTTTGGTATTGAAATGTGTGCAGACATCATGCTCTTTTTTTTCTTCTTCTAACTCAACACTACACACATGTAGTATATACCTCCGTCCAGAATTAACTGTCGCCGCCGAGCGACAGTTAATTCTGGACGGAGGAAGTATTTGAGAAGAAAGTTGAAGATACTTGCCCTACGGGATTGTGATATTAGACTTGTGAGTTATTGAACTTAATGTGACACCTAGAAATACATCAATTTGCATAATTATTCCATGTTCTCGGTTGTGATTGTGACACTTGAGATACAAGAGCTAGAGATGTCTAGAAGGACCACCCAGTCTTCCAGTTCATATATACTGGCTATGTGCATGCTTAATATCGCTTACAGGATTAAATTATGTTCGCCTGATACTGTCTATTAGTTATATTGTGTTTCTGGTTACTGTGAAAGTATTTTCAAGACATGCTGACTGTCCTTTTGTTCACTAGTCGTATGACGGTAGGAAAAATGCTTGAACTTCTTGGGGGAAAAGCTGGTGCATCATGTGGGAAATTTCATTATGGCAGTGCATTTGGTGAACCAAATGGTAATGCTAATAAAGTTGAAGACATGAGGTAATATTATTGTTTCATGATATTATTTCTTCTTGGAATGTTTTCAATTATTCTTCAACATTGTTTTCATTGGTATTAGCTATACTCTTGTCAAGCACGGCTTCAACTATCATGGAAAAGATTTATTGTACTCAGGTGTGTTTCCTAACAAGTTCTGATGATCTTTATATTTTCATGTTATTCCTAGCCTGTGCTGAATAGATTCGACTGAACTTGAAACCATGATGCTGCAGCTAATATGCAAATAAAGTAAGCCATATGGGAACTTAATTTTTTTCTTAAACATGCATCCAAATGTGTTTCATTTGTAGTAGAATAAGAATAAGACAACTTACTTGTTTCATTTACCCTGAGTTGATAGAAAAATTTCTACGATCATCTTGTATGTGCATTATGAAAATATTGACTTTGTAAACATAGATCACAAAACATGGGGCTTCCTATGGTTAAACAACTTATGTACAGCAGTTTTCGCTGGTTTTTGGTCAAACTGGTCACCTGACGTTTTCCTGGGCAGTGATTGGTTTTTGGCCTTGAATATGTATCCATGATGTATGTAACTATCTACTGGTACTTTTTAGATGCATCTAAAGCTTCAAATCTTGAAAGATTGAAATTCCAAAATTTCATGAAATAAAAACTGATTGAAAACTGTCTGGTTTTGTCCTGTTATGTGTTATGACAAACTGACTATGGAGCTCCTTGTGCTGAAAATAGATTCCGAAACCCTCCTTGAATTACTAAATGGTTTATCATGTTTCTTGTTCTTCTACATTTTTGCCATTTCTACCAATTGCTGGGCATTGACCACATGCTGAATGAGTTTTTGGTGAAAAAGTGTACGCAAAGTCCATAAAATGAATGGAAAACTGTTGAGGTGATCCCATTGTAGGGAGAAGAGTCGAGATGATCCCCTGTACTGTTGGGGGCGGGTCGACTCCAGCCTGAACTATTAAACCCTTTAATTGCCCGCTGTTTTCACCGCATTGTGGATGCAGAGGCTGGGGGTTATCCTCCTTTCCGAAAGAAAAGAAAAATCTGTCAGATGTTCTTTCTGAATGGTTCGTGTGCAACATCTGCCTGGCCCGGTCAGGTTTCTTGAGAGCTGATCGTTTCACCGTTTTCAGGCACTTTAGGCCACCCACTTCAGGCATATATCTTCATGAGGCCAATCTACTATCAGAAACTGAAGCACATGGTAGGCATAGTCTTTGTTTTTTGGTTATGCTCTGTTTTGCTTGTCCTTAAAAGATATTATGTTTTCTACTGCTACTATTTGTGTTAGGATAGTTAAGGTGATACAACTATATATGAATCTTCTAAAATATCTTCAGAATCGCATAACTTATTGTTTCTGGGCTTAGTCAAGCTAATGGCTATGTTATTTCCCTTTCAGCTTGCTTGATATTTCATTTTCAATTTTTTGTCTAGCCCTGTAAATAGCTGCATATATATGAACTCTTCAGGTTCTTGATAAGATGCATGCTCGAGCTAGTGGACCACGAGTTGCTTTGACCAGGCAACCTACTGGAGGGCGAAACAGCAATGGAGGTTTTGCATCTCCCTTTACATATGCTGCGGTTAAATGACTATGAAGCTTCATATTTTTTTCCTGTTAACAATCATGTTGCTCATCTTAAAAATGTTTTTTTTTCACAGGCCTGCGTCTTGGTGAGATGGAGCGTGATTGTTTAATTGCGCATGGTGCCAGTATGGTGATATTTGAACGTCTATTGCTGTCGAGTGACCCATATCAAGCGCAGGTAATCTTTGAAGTAGATTCTGATACTTCCAGTAGGCTGGACAGATGGTATCATGCAAGAAGCATAAATGTGCATGTTGTTTTTGTTGTTGTAGCATTGGTAGTCGTATATGAAACATGTCAACCTTGTCACTCAGTTCTTGATTATGGTCGGTTGGTTAATCTAGCATTCAAATCAAATAATTTTTGTATCCGTCAACTCTGAAAGATTGTCAGTGTTATCTGTTCTGCTGCTCTTTTAAATATATTTCACTGAATTTTGGCTGCTGTTTTTCCTTCTGGGTGGGGCGGGATGGCTATGGAGGTTTACAGTTTATCCAGAAGAATATATTTAAATAATTTTAACCTATCCCATGGTTGGAGTCTTTGGAAATGATATAAAGATGGGTTGCCATTTGTCTGGTACAACCTGACTTGTTATGTGGGGATGTGTGACCATATAGATGGTTCTAGCATTAAGTTTTTTCTACATGTGTTGTAAAATTGCTGCACCATTTTATCTTCTGAGTAAATGCGTGCATATGCTTATTTACATGTTTAGGAAAATTCGAACTGCTTAGTTGCAAAAACTGCAACATTTTGTATGCAGGATGCAAGTATAGCAAATGAGATAACACGAGTTTTAGGCAACCTAATGTTAGGCATATATGGCTGTTCATGTTCTCCAGGTTTGCAGAAAATGTGGTTTGTTAGGCTACTACAACCAGAGACTCAAGACCTCCTTCTGTTCATTCTGTAAAAGTGGAGAAAATATGCAGCAACTGATGATGCCATATGCTTGCAAGCTATTGTTTCAGGTACTGCAGAAGGGAGGGAGTGAAAATGGCAATGTTAAGTGACACAGATTAATTGTTTTCTTGAGATATTTCATATCCTCTCCTAATCCAGGGCCTGTAGCTGAATTGTGTGCCTTGTTTTGGTTGCTTGGATATCCTCGGTTTCATTCAAGTTACGTATTGCCTGGCTATCTTTTTCAGGAACTGACAGCGATGAACGTCGTTCCAAGGTTAAAGCTGACCGAAGGATAACTTGTAACGTAGTGCACCGATGATCTGGAAGGATAATTAGTGATGTCCATTTTGTTCTTGAAGCCTGATGCATGCGTTGCGCTAGGGTTGTTGTAAAAATGAAATTGTATATATGAGATGGGGAAGTTCTTGTGACATAAAGAGGAAGTGAAATATGTTTTTGGTTCCAAGAAAAGGAGTAGGGAGTGATTCCCAGGGTGCCTCGGTTTTTGCAACGTAGCTGTTTTATTTTGGGCGCAAATACAGACAGCGACCGTGCTCCCAGGCCTAGCGACAGCGGGAGGAAAACCCAGAAAAAGCTGGGCCGGTCTTGCTGAAACGTAAAACATACTACTATAGCATATCAACGTAACCACAGAAATGTACAGTACTGTACATTTTTTAGATGGACGCATCTAGTGGGCGGCCGGCGGCCCGCTAGCGCGATCGAGCGGCCTGTCTAGAAAAGGCAACTTCCTGTCCCCCTGGTCCTAGGAAGGAAAGTTCCTTCCAACGCCGCCCACGCTAGAAACAGACAGAGAAACTGCCCCATTGCTATCACGTGATATAACCACTACATCCCTATGCCTCCCACGCCCCCCTCGCCCACACTTTCTCCCACACGGGTCGCCCTTCTTCCACACGAAAGAAAGGGGATACGAGGTCTGGATCCAAACCCTAGCGAGCTCATTTGCAGAAGTTATGGCAGTTCTGGTTTTATTTGTATCCTCTGTTTTCTGTGGATTTTCAGTGGCATGCAAGCGGTAGTACCGCTTATGCGGTAGTACCGCTGGGTACTTCGGTGGCACTGCCGCTTGGGGTTTCCCCGAGCGTGCAACTCTCTGTTGCCAGTTTGCCATTAACGGTAGTTGCACGGTAGTACCGCCCTTACTACCGCCGCCACTACCGCTTGCGGGGTTTCCTCAGTGCACGCTTCTGTTTCCATTTTCCCTTAAGCGGTAGTAGAGCGGTACTAGGACGGTAGTACCGCTTCGCACGGTACTGCCGCCCTGGCTGCCTCTACTACTGCTGCCTCTCCTGGTCTAAACCCCCTAAGCGGTAGTACCGCCAGGGGCAGCTGTAGTACCGCTCCGGCGGCACTACCGTGGTACACTTAGTGTGTTTCAGGCCAGTGTTTGGTTGTACCGCCTAAGCGGTAGTACCGCTTGGCTGCGGGCAGAGGGCAGATAACGGTTGGATTTTTCCCCACCTATAAAAGGGGGTCTTCTTCCCCATTGGACCTTAATCCTTCTAGCTCGTGTTCTTCCCCCATTGTTGACCTTCTTCGAGCTTGCTATCTCTCAATCCCTCCAATGATTCTTGCTAGTTCTTGAGGGAAAAGAGAGAGGAGATCTAGATCTACGTTTTCACCAATCACTTTCTCCTCTATGTGAGGGGAACCCCTTGGATCTAGATCTTGGAGTTCTTGGTGTTCTCCTTCTTGTTCTTCCTCTCATATTCCTCCATAGCTTTCGTTGTTTTGGTGGGATTTGAGAGTGAGGGACTTGGGCACTCCGTGTGCCCTTGCCATTGCATTTGGTGCATCGGTTTGAGTTCTCCACGGTGATACGTGGTAGTGAAGTTTGAGAAGCTTATTACTCTTGGGTGTTTGAGCACCCTAGAGCTTGTTCCTCTTGGGTGCTTTGGCGCCCTAGACGGTTGGTGGTGCCTCGGAGCTCAATCATTGTGGTGTAAAGCTCCGGGCAAGCGTCGGGGTCTCCAATTAGGTTGTGGAGATCGCCCCGAGCAATTTGACGGGTACCGGTGACCGCCCCCAAGGGTTGCCAAAGTGTACGGGTTCGGTGACCGCCCCCAAGGGTTGCCATTTGTACGGGTTCGGTGACCGCCCTCAAGGGTCCCTTAGTGGAATCACGGCATCTTGCATTGTGCGAGGGCGTGAGGAGATTACGGTGGCCCTAGTGGCTTCTTGGGGAGCATTGTGCCTCCACACCGCTCCAAACGGAGATTAGCATCCGCAAGGGTGTGAACTTCGGGATACATCATCGTCTCCGCGTGCCTCGGTTATCTCTTACCCGAGCCCTTTACTTATGCACTTTACTTTGTGATAGCCATATTGTTTCTTGTTATATATCTTGCTATCACATAGTTGTATATCTTGCTTAGCATAAGTTGTTGGTGCACATAGGTGAGCCTAGTCGATTTAGGTTTTGTGCTTGTCAAATTAAACGCTAGTTTTATTCCGCATTTGTTCAAGCCTAAACCATAATTATTTTAAAGCGCCTATTCACCCCCCCCCCCTCTAGGCGACATCCACGATCTTTCAAGTTCCAAGCAAATGGACACACATACAACATGGGCTACTATCAGATGGGATATATCCAAAGTGGGCTACTTTCGTGAAGCCAATTTCAAATCCCAAAGGTAAGAAATAACTCTACTCTCATAATGCTCAAGCGGCCGCTATGTAAGATGTGGAGAGGGCTTTTGGGATTTTGCAAGCCCAATTTTCCTTTGTGCGAGGACCGGCTATGTTTTGGGATCAAGAGACCCTTTAGTACATAATCACAGCGTGCATGATCATGCACAACATGACCATTGAGAATGAGCATGGGAAACCTACACAGCCACGTAGAAGGCAAGACCGAGTCCAACGCTTCCTTAAAATGTTCCATGACATTAGAGATCCCGATACGCATGGAGATCTTCAAAAAGATCTTATGGAAGAGTGGTGGACATGGCATGAGCAACAAGATTAATGAACTATTGTATTGTTTGATGAATAATAATATTGTGTGTTCAATTTGATGTTGTGGATTGATGTGTTAGAAATTAACAGTCATTAGCAAAGGGGTGTATCCAACCCCGAACAGTCATGTCCCTTCTCTCTCTCTATTGCGACACCTGTTCTGGAGGGATGCCTCCGAACAGTCACCTCTTTTCCCCACCTCTTCCAGATGTATATATACTTGAGAATCAATAGAAATCAAGACTAATCGTCCATTCACTTTCATTCAATCTCGTTTTACTCTAACACGTTATCAGTACGCTCCTAGCAGAGAGTGATTTGGCCACACGAACGAGATTGAATCACGCCACCATCCTGATCGCCGGCGGTCTGGTGCATGTGGTGCCAAAGGCACACGTTCACGGCTTGGGCAGAAGAAAATCAATCAACGGATGAATTGCTAGAAACACTTCCAGAGGCAATGGCGGGAGCGACCTATGGCCTGCGCTCGGTGGCGATAGCCATGGCCTGCGCAGCGGCCGCATCGCTCGACTGCGGATCCGACACCACGGCGTCTCGTCGACAACACGTAATCTGCAGCGGAGGCACAATTTCTTCGCCGGCAAAAGCTGGGCCTGTCCTGCTGAAACGTAAAACATACTACTATAGCATATCAACGTAACCACAGAAATGTACAGTACTGTACATTTTTTAGATGGACGCGTCTAGTGGGCGGCCGGCGGCCCGCTAGCGCGATCGAGCGGCCTGTCCAGAAAAGGCAACTTCCTGTTCCCCTGGTCCTAGGAAGAAGGAAAGTTCCTTCCAACGCCGCCCACGCTAGAAACAGACAGAGAAACTGACCCGTCGCTATCACGTGATAACCACTATATCCCCATGCCTCCCACGCCCCCCTTGCCCACACTTTCTCCCACACGGGTCGCCCTTCTTCTTCCACACGAAAGAAAGGGGATACGAGGTCTGGATCCAAACCCTAGCGAGCTGCCATGGCAAAGCAAGCAAGGTGAAGAAAAATGAAGAAAATTGGCCAGAAAACTTCAGAGGGTTGACTGGGTTTGGGGCAGGTGAGATTAATGCGTGATAAGTGATGAGGTGTTACACGTGCGACGTGGCTTAAAAATCGGTCTGGATTGAAAGCAACACGGCGAATTTTGGAAGCAACCTCAACCGCAAGATGAAAAACACATATAAGCCTTCCGACTAGTCGATGAATGCTTTTATATAGGACGATTGATAGAGAATGTTTCTCATATGCATATGGATATGACGACTTTGTTAGATTTGCTCTAGGGAGAAAACCAAGGAGATAAAAACACGATGGTGGCATGAGTTCGTTATGGGAGCAGTTACTAGCGATGAAGCTCGCAATCAGCTAAGGAAATTAACATCTCGCCTGGGATCGAAGCAGCAAATCAGACATCCATAGTGCTTCCTAGTCTGATGGATGCATCTTATCAATAGTAGTTTGATGTGTAGCACTGTACTTTTATTTATTTTAGAAGTGGAAATGAAGTTGGGAGTGTTCCAACCGAAAATACCCAAATGAACCTCGGTCTAGGTGCACCCTAATTAAAATATATATTAAAAAAGTCAAATATTTCTGAAACTATTTTTGTAACGGATATGGTCTTGTGTTATACTCACAACTAAAATTTTGCGAAGAAATGACTTCCGTAGTCTTTTGTGTGAATACTCACAAAATCGAATCTAAATAAAAAAATTATTCAAGGTTTTGGAAGTTGTGAATTTTTTTCCAGAGGAACACCAAAGTCATTTCTTTGCGAAACTTCATACCTGAGTAGAACACCGAAGCCACGTCGGGTACATTTTTTTTTTTTTGATAAAAATATAAAAAAAATCTATATAGATGCGCCTAAACCTGGTCAAGTGGGCCACGAGCCGGCCCATTTACTAAAAGGGCACGGCACAACCCGGCAAGTTTAGCCTTGGGCCAGGCCGAGCCGGCCAGGTGACAAGGTTTGGGTGCGGGCGCGCGTGCGCGTAGACCAGAACCCCGTCCGTCTTCCAGCATCTTTAAAGTCAGAGAATTGCCCTATCGAACCCCCCAGGGAACCCCCAATCGCGTCTCATCTCTCCCCGCCGCCTCCGCCTCCGCCGCCGCCTCCGACTCGATTTCGACTCCTTTCCACTGCCCCTTCTTCCGTTCATGAGGCCCCCCCGCCCGGATCCAGCCTACCTCCGTTCTTCTACCAGTGCTGCTGGTGGCGCCCACGCCGCACCCCCGTGCCGCCCGATGCCCGCCGCCACCGGTGCTCAACCATCCGGAGAAAGGTAACCCCTAACCCCAAACTCTAAATTTCCTAACCCTAAAAGTCTTCATGAAATTTAGGTGACTTATAGGCATGTTCGGTTGTCTTGCTGAGCCTTGCCCTGTTAGGATGGACAAACTAGCCTAACTGAGCTAGGGTTTCGAGTCAAGGCATATTATTGGTTTGGTCCCCTTGCACCCAATGGCAAGATTTTCATGGTTCTTCATTTGGATTTTAATACATTCATCACTTTGCCATGAGGTTGAGGCTACCAACTTCCCTCGATTGGCTCAATTATTGATTTGAGTATAACAGCTTCCGGATAGACATATTTACTTCAAGTGTTTGTTTTCTTTTAGCCAACACACCAAGTGCTTTGACTAGCTGCATTGAATTTTTCCAAGAGTATAAGTCTTTGATCAAAATATGTGCAGTGCTTAGTAGTACAAGAGAAGAGGGGATTCAAAAAGGAAAAACATGACAGGCAACAACAAAAATCTGTTTACTTAACAAATACTCCCTCCGTTCCAGAATATAAGGTGTATTGTTTTCCGTGCAAGTCAACCATTTAAATGTTTGACCAAGATTATAGAATAAACTAATGACATCTACAATACCAAATAGATAAAATATGAAACTACATTTCATGATGGATCAAATGGTATACATTTTGTAATGTGGATATTGATATATTTTTCCGAAAACTCGGTCAAACATGGCCTCGTTTGACTTTTCAAAAAACAAATACACCTTATATAAAGGAACGGAGGGAGTAGTACGTCAAGTGATTTGACTAGTGTCATTGATTTTTTCCAAAAGTACAAGTCTCTGATCAAAATATGCACAGTACTGACAAGAGAAGAGGAGATTAAAAAATTATAGGAAAAAACAGGACAAGCAACAGCAGGTCAACAGAAAAATCAGTCATTAGAGCTGATGTTTTAGCTGTAAAAGGAGTATGAAAGCTGCTATGGTCACTGCTAGCTTTTCACTCACCCCCACACTACCTGCAGCACGTGCACGTCTTGCCACGGCTGTTCCTTGCTTTTGGCAGCAAGCTAGCCCATCAAGGCTAGGTGGGCTATTTCTGTTTGGGCAAAGGATGCAAGCAGCCCCTTAGATTTTTGCATTATCTTAATGCCTTACCTCTAGCAAATCTTGTTTTCTTGCTGTCATCTCAGCTAGTTTTGCACTCTCTTTTTAGGTTAGTTGAGGTGTTTGATGTCACTAGGTGTATTTCTCTGTACACGGCTTTCATTATTGATTCATCAGTTTTGGGCTTTTGCTGTGAAGTTACTTGTATTTTAAGATACCAGGCTAGCTTATATATTATAATTTATTATAATGTCAATGTCAATATAGTGTCCAGTATAATGGTTTTTACAACCATGCTCTACTTGTTGTAAATGACATTGTTTCATCGACTCCAGGGTTGGGAAGATGCAGAAAAGCATGCGCAAGCGAAGAGGCAAGCACATAGGTTGCTTTAACAAAAAGAAAAATGCTAGCAAAACAAAACTTATGCAACGTGAGTCTTCATACTTCTATTGCCCCTGCAAGTATTTTTACACAGCCAACTGTTGTAGCACTCACAATTGTTTACCTGTACCATGTTTCTTTAATTAACTAGGACCTATTCATCCAGATATTACATTTGAAGATGGATTTGGTAACTTGGTTGAATCCTGTCAAAGTTCCTCGAGTGAACGCACCAAACAGATTGAGTCAGAACTATCGGAAAGTGTTGTCTCCCTTGCTTCATTCGTTAGTAATTAATATTATCATATGCCTATTATTTTCCATTAATTTTCTGAGTACCCCTTTATTGTTGCAACCACTTTATTTTCAACTGACATGTCATGTTTCTTTAAACAGATGGTATGCATGTGATTAACTCTTTTGAAGAGGAATTTGAGGACAATATCTGGAGCACACTCAGTGAAAATGTTGCTTTAACTATGTCTGAACGTGTTGTCTCACTTGCTTCATTCAATGGTGATTTTTATTCGTGATATTCTTGCTTTTATTTTTTCTTATTTCACCGATTATTAATGACCAAATTATGATGTGTGCAGGAAAGGCAAGGTGTTTTGCTTGCACAGGCGTATATATAAACTGTAATCCCGTGAGAATCCTTACTACAGCAAGTTTGGTTAAAATTTCTGGCGATGGAAACAAGATTGATGATAACTTGCGGGTTGGTATTGGTAGTGTGCATCATTGTTTGTGCCTTTTGTTTGTCCGTTTATGACACTGGTTTAACCTTATCATTGCAGATTGAAGTGCACCTTAATAATAAACAACATGTCACGGGGACATTGAAACATTATGATCTACGCTATAATGTTGCGGTTGTCGAGATCATGGGTTCCTACAGTTCTTGTTCAGTGGATGTGGAAGAGCGTATTTCTTTCACCCCTAATATTGAGGTTTTAGCTGTAGGGCGTTTCTTTGAACATCCAAAATTAATGGCCTCAAGAGGGGTGTTAATTGACAGAAAGAGCAAACTTGCTTGCGAAGAGCTTGGGATTTCCACTTGTAAAATCACCAAGGTATATGTATATTTTGCCAGCTTGTATGTTTCGCATGTTGCAAAATAATTATTTGTATTAGAAATATGATCAATTCATCATTGAATCTGTGTATTAATTACGCATTACCATTTTTTTGCATCCCCTTTTTCTGGTGTCACTTATGTTTTTCTTTGTTCTATAGGCTGGGATTGGAGGGCCTCTTATTGATGCTTGTGGGAATTTGATTGGCATGAATTTCTTCCATGATGAAGAAACTCCGTACCTACCGAGGGAAAAAATTCAGGAAGTCTTGGGATATTTTGATGAACAATGGTATGTCTTAACATTTTTTGTAATGTTATAATGTTCAGGTTTGAGGAAGCTCTTTTTGATGCCCTGAGATTTACATATAGTTGTACATGGTTTGTATTCCAACAACATCCGCAGTCTTCACAATTTTCCACGTTCTTTACCATCCCAAGTTCCCAACATTAAGTAGGCACTTGGATATATAGTAGCCCGAAGGCTCAAGTTCTGATCTGCAGCTTACTGAGGTTATGATTCCATGGGCTTATCAATGGTTCTACTCCTATTGGCCTCCTATGTAGGAACTTGAGAACGCAAGAATAGGTAAAAACATGGAATCAGATGCCATGGTTAGTGAAATCCTACGAATCAGATGCTAGAAATCCTACAGGATTAAGTAGTCAAGAATTGATCATTTGAGATATTTGGGTAATCTACGGAACAAATCTAGGAAATTTAAGGCCTCTTTTTGTTTAGAGGAATTTTGTAGGGAAAAAATTCCTTTGGAGCCCTTTGCTTTGTAAGAATAGATTCCTATTCCTATGTAGGATAGGAATCAGTACTTACATTTTCAAAGGAAAAAAAACATAAGTCTAGACCCAATGAAAATTTTCCTATCCTAGTGACATCTCTTTCCATAGGAACTGAGATACATGTCATCTCACTTACGATAGTTTTCCTATTCCTATGATATTTCCTATCCTATGAACCAAATGAGGCCTAAACGATGGTTAAAGTAGAGGGACCAAGGGGGAGTAATTTTGCTTTGAATGCTTTAAGGAAATGAAGGAACAATATCTGAACTTTTAGAGCTCATTCCGAAAATCCATAGTGCTTCATTTGAAAATTCCCTAAGTTTTTCTATGGTACTTTTGTTAATGCTATATATGTTCCCACAGGCCTAGAGCTGTAAGCTTAAAACCAAGACATCGTTATTTTCCCCCCTAAAAAAACAAGCTTACTACTCTACAGTATGGTTTGTTTGGTTTGTTCAGAGACGTGTACTTTTTTGTGATGACATTAAGACCCCATTAAGTTGACCCCTCATTGATTAATCTGATTCAGTTATTTGATGTTAACATTATTTTTTCTCTTTGATTTTGTAGCGTGTCGAATGACAGTTGGTCTGAACCAGGAGATCGTTATTATATACCAGCTTTCTACTCTATACCGTATGGTTTGTTCGGAGAGTACTTCGATAACGAAAAGGATGCATGTTATCCGTCTCCGGTTTTGTGTTGAGACTATTTGTTGGTTGTGTGTCGCTCCACTCTATGAAGTATGGAACCACTTGTTAGTAATGCATCCTTGTGAATTCGAGACTGCTACATATTCTGAGGCATTTGCACTTAATTGTAGCCCATGTGCTCAAAGAATCCCAAGCTAAATCCTTGTTTAGTTATGTGTTCATTTCTGCCAACCCCATTGTATTTCAGATATACTGTACATTGTTGTCTCATACTACAAACAAAATACGAGTCCTGGGTAGAGTTATCTTTAATAGCAGCCCTATTTTGCAGCACAGAAAAGTGCTCGGAGTAAAATTTAGGGCAGCAAAAAGTGATTTTCTTTTTGGCACCAAAAAGTTGTACATCTTTAACAGCCGCCATAAAATAAGTCTGACATCTCCAACAACAGCCGCACGGCATGTTTCTTTTGGAAAATGATTAAAAACAACCTACCGATCTTTCCCTCTCCTAAACCTCCTCCTTGACGTGCCACGAGGCTCACGTTAGGCTCACTACCGCTCCCCCAATTCTCTCTAAGGAAGCTACTCCGCACATTTATTTCTTCCTTCTCCTTGCATCTCATCGCCAGAGGAGTGGAGCCACGGCGAGCACCACCACAACAACTCGGAGATTGGAGGGGTTTGCTGCCGGCTATCGGACACAGCAGCCGGTGCTCCCCCGTTGCATCGCTCCCCAACCTTATCTTCTCTCTAAGGAAGCTACTCCTCCACACATTTCTTTCTTCCTTCTCCTTGCATCTCATCGCCAGAGGAGTGGAGCCATGGCGAGCACCACCACAGCAACTCGGAAATTGGAGGGGTTTGCCGCCGGCTGTCGGACACCAGCAACCGGTGCTTCCCCGTTGCATCGCTGGAAGCGGCATAGCTGCATAGCAGCATTCATGGAGGGGAGCCATGGCTAGCACCACCACAGCAATGGGGAACCACGAGGTGCTGCCGGCGATGCGAAACAGTGCTCATCGACTACCGCTGGTGCTGCAACGTAGCAACTCGTCCACGGCCGTCGCACTGCAATGCAACCTTGACTGCGCTGTGATGCAACACTCGTTTGTCGCTACCGGTGCTGCAAGTCGCCGGCGGCGGAGCTGCAATGGAGCACTCGTCGGCGGCTCCCCCGTGCTCAGATGCAACACTTGCGTGACGGGCCTCGATGTTGCATCACAGCTTTTGCCGATGGCTCGATGCAGCGACGCTGACGGTTTTATTTGTGGGGGGGGGGGGGGGGGAGGGGAGCTTGGTGTTGCTATGAAGCTCGCCGGCGGCTCTTGGTGTTGCGTCGCAGCGGTCGGTGACGGCTCCCGGCGCTGCATCGCAGCGCTCGCCGTCGGCTAGATGCAGTGTGGTGCTGCTATGGAGCTCTTGTCGGCTGCTCTCCGATGTTGCGATGGATGCTCGCCGGCGACTTTTTTGGAGCTGCGCTGCAGTGCTTGCCGATGACTCCGGTGCCGCGAGGTCGCGGAAACACATGCGCCATGGTGGGTGTTGCGTTGCTCTGGTGGAATAGGATCAGATGGAGCAAAACGTGGGGTGGGGCGCGTTGCTACGATCCAACGGCCACTAGCGTCAGATCAGACGGCCAACTATTTGCATACATATTGCAACAAATCAACATCAAACTCATCAAAATTTAATCCAAACTAAACAGTACACACATAACAACATATTCATCATGTTAGAGTAAAACGAGATTGAATGAAAGTGAATATATATATATAGGACAAATGTTTCCTACGACCGGGTGTAGTTACTCCCATTTTTGTTTCGTATGTTCTACGTAGTATCTATCATATCAGAGTATATGTACGCGTAGTACGTAGTATATAAGAATGTTTAGGTAGTATATATACTACTTTTTAGGTAGTATGTATCATATTTTGAGCATACTCCTTTTTAAGTACCATGTGCTAATTAACAAAAGACATGTACTAGTTAATCCACTAATTAATTCCTAACACTCCCCCTTGTACACCACCGCTCCTTGAATGTTTCATCGTTGAAAGCTTTTTGTATATAGATCTTCCATCTTGAGAAATCTTCCGTATAATCTTGAGAGTCTCCCCCAAAAACCCTGTGGGAAAAATATGAGGAGAATAGAGTAGATATGTTGCTAAAACTCCTTTTAACCCAATGGGAAAAGAATAAGGAGAAAAGGTGCAACATATAATGATTATTGTCTCCTTGATAATTCATATGAGAAAAACCTTTGAGAAAGGAGAAAACTCATTGGTGAGTTTGGAGAACAAGAAATATGCTTTGTATACTTTCCTTTAAAAATCCCAGTGGGGAAAAATAGAAAGTATTGCATATGTCGCCACGTTAGAAACTTCGAGAGAATGCTCATAAGGGAAAAGAGTGTGGTCCAATATGCCATTGAAAACTCCTTTAAAACCTTCTGGGAAAAATATAAGTAGAAAATGACATGACATGTCATAACAATTATCTCTTTTAACTCAATACGAGAAAATCCATAGAGTTTAGAGGACAATAAATATGTCGTGTATACTTTCCTAAAAACCCCGGTGGGGAAAACAGAAAGTATGACATATGATCTCATGCTGATATTACCTCATTAAAAACCTTAATGAGAACCTGTAGAAGTAAGCTCATAAAGGGAAAAGGAGTGTATAATATGGTGCTTTGAACAGGAGTAATTCAGGAAGATGCTCCCCCTGATACTTGCATATTTTGAAGCCATCGAATACCAATTCCATAAACATGTTTCTGGAATGTTGAAGTTGGTAGAGACTTCATAAACAAATCAACAAAGTTGTCACATGATTTGACTTGCAAGATGAGCAATATAGTGATATTGCTTACTATGTAACCTATTTGCATCCGGACAACACAATCTACATTATCTTTGAGATAAAGGTTGGTGGATGTAGCCACTAAGTTATGTTTCGAAGACTTTTATAAAATTGCTACCACACCTAGTAGGAACACAAATCTTGTCTACGATCTGACATAATAGGGATCTGATCGATTTATCCAATGATATTGGTGCTCAGATTTCTCTGAAACTGAAAAACTAGGACAAGATATTTGATGTCTTGGAGATATCGAAAGATATTCTTGAGCCCCAACCAATTATGTGTGGTGGGTCAACTGGCACTAGGATATGAAACTTTATGTCCCAATACCGCATTCTCATCAACTCATGGTTTTAATGGATTTTTCTCTACGTCTAGAGAATGAAGCCATGCGAGTTATGGATGCATAAGATTTGTCCACAATGAATTTCTCCAATATACTTTGGATATAGACAATATAGTGTACCATAATGTATGAGTGAAGGTGCTCGAGGTTTTACCATATCCTTCATCTCAAAATCCGTCATTAAGATGGTCATGTGCTTCGTCATTGCAGGAGTAATCCATGTGTATGACAGACATGCATGGGAAATCATCATTGTAGGAGTAATCCTTATGTATAAGGAACTCACTATGTCAGTTGTACAAAATGTACCGACAACAATAAGTCGTATGGTGACTTATTGGTTTTTACACAATGTATGTTGCGTTTTGCATTTTGATTCAGGAGTGTGATTCCATTGGGAACCATCTATGTCTGAATCTAGTGATCCACATGGATATGTAATCACTACATCTATCAACTGCATAGATAGATGATTCTGTATTGCCAATGATATAAGTTATCGGAAAGAGATTCCACCTCTAGGGAATAGTTGGGTATCTGCGTGAACCCTTGTGCTACAATACTTGCTCTATATTTCACCACCTCGTTGTTCTCATTCTGTTTCCAGAAGAAAACTGGTGTAGGTATTGCTTATGTGAATACCTTCCCTTAATTGAGCAAGATTATTTCTACCTAGATTATACCCTTTGCTTGAGTTCAGTCTGAGTGTTGTTCACACTTTGCCATGGGCATGATCTTTGGATATGAATCATTTGAATGGTTTTTGCAATCTAGTTGAGAAATGTATGTCGACACTTGTAGACTTCCGGTTATATGTTTCTCCCGAATCTATATATGTATATATAGTTGATGGAAATATCGTTACCCATGGTGACTATTCGCGATTTTCCAATGCGGTTGAGTCGGATATTGTTGGGAACGTTGCATAGAAAACAAAAAAATTCTACGCACACGCAAGATCTATCCATGGAGATGCATAGCTACGAGAGGGGGAGTGTGTCTACGTACCCTCATAGACCGTAAGCGGAAGCGTTAGAACAACGCGGTTGATGTCGTCGAACAACTTCACGATCCAACCGACCGAGCACCGAACGTACGGCACCTCCGCGTTCAGCACACGTTCAGCTCGGTGACGTCCTCGACTTCTTGATCCAGCAAGACGGCGAGGTAGTGGATGAGTTCCGGCAGAACGACGGCGTGTTGACGGTGATGGTGATGCTATCTCCGCAGGGCTTCGCCCAAGCACTGCGAAAATATGACCAAGGGACGGAACTGTGGAGGGGGGCGCCGCACACGGCTAAGACAATGTTGTGTGTCTTTGGGGCGCCCCCTCTCCTCTATTTATATATGTGTAGGGGCTTGGAGTAGAAGGAATAGTGCCACGTCAACAGTAACCGTGAATAGTACACACGTGGACTTGGACTCCAAAGTCCAATCCTATTCCTACTAGGACTCTCCCTTTTTTTTTCTTCCCTAGCTGCGTGGGCTTTTCAGGACTTGGTGCGCCTGGCCCAATAAGGCCAGGGCGCCTCCCCTTAGCCCATGCCAGCCCTTGGGACGTGGTGGACCCACTTGTGGACTTCCGGACTCCTCCGGAATCCTCCGGAACCTTCTGGAAGCTTCCCGGTACAATACCGAAAAAACTGCACCTTTTTCCGGAACCCAAAATATGACTTCCCATATATAAATCTTTACCTCTCGACCATTCCGAGACTCCTCGTGATGTCCGGGATCTCATCCAGGACTCCGAACAACATTCGGTTACCAATTCACATAACTCATATAACACTATATCGTCAACGAACGTTAAGCGTGCGGACCCTACGGGTTCGGGAATGATGTAGACATGACTGAGACGCCTCTCCGGTCAATAACCAATAGCGGAACCTGGATGCTCATATTGGTTCCTACATATTCCACGAAGATCTTATCGGTCGAACCGCAATGACAACATACGTAATTCCCTTTGTCCATCGGTATGTTACTTTCCCGAGATTCGATCGTCGGTATCTCCATACCTAGTTCAATCTCGTTGCATGATCTCATGGTCTGAGGAACATGTATTTGACATTCAAGAAAGCAGTAGCAATAAACAGAACGATCATATGCTAAGCTAACGGATGGGTCTAGTCCATCACATCATTCTCCTAATGATGTGATCCCGTTATCAAATTACAACTCATGTCTATGGTTAGGAAACCTTAACCATCTTTGATCAACGAGCTAGTCTAGTAGAGGCTCACTAGGGACACGGTATTTGTTTATGTATTCACACATGTATTTAAGTTTCCAGTCAATACAATTCTAGCATGAATAATAAACGTTTATCAAGAACAAGGAAATATAAAATAATAACAACTTTATTATTGCCTCTAGGGCATATTTCCATCAATCTCCCACTTGCACTAGAGTCAATAATCTAGATTACATAGTAATGAATCTAACACCCATGGAGTCTTGGTGCTGATCATGTTTTGCTCGTGGAAGAGGCTTAGTCAACGGGTCTGCCACATTCAGATCCGTGTGTACTTTGCAAATTTCTATGTCTCCATCCTTGACATATTCACGAATGGAGTTGAAGCGTCTCTTGATGTGTTTGGTCTTCTTGTGAAACCTGGGCTCCTTGGCTATGGCAATTGCTCCAATGTTGTCACAAAAGATTGTCATTGGACCCGATGCACTAGGTATTACACCTAGATCGGATATGAACTCCTTCATCCAGACTCCTTCATGTGCTGCTTCCGAAGCAGCTATGTATTCCACTTCACACGTAGATCCCGCCATGACGCTCTGCTTGGAACTGCACCAACTGACAGCTCCACCATTTAATATAAATACGTATCCGGTTTGTGACTTAGAGTCATCCGGATCAGTGTCGAAGCTTGCATCGACGTAACCCTTTACGACGAGCTCTTCGTCACCTCCATAAACGAGAAACATGTTCTTGGTCCTTTTCAGGTACTTCAGGATATTCTTGACCGCTGTCTAGTGATCCACTCCTGGATTACTCTGGTACCTCCCTGCCAAACTTATGGCAAGGCACACATCAGGTCTGGTACACAACATGGCATACATAATAGAACCTATGGCTGAGGCATAGGGAATGACTTTCATTTTCTCTATATCTTCTGCCGTGGTCGGGCATTGAGTCTGACTCAACTTCACACCTTGCAAGACAGGCAAGAACCCTTTCTTTGACTGATCCATTTTGAACTTCTTCAAAACTTTGTCAAGGTATGTGCTTTGTGAAAGTCCTATCAAGCGTCTTGATCTATCCCTATAGATCTTGATGCCCAATATATAAGCAGCTTCACCGAGGTCTTTCATTGAAAAATTCTTATTCAAGTATCCCTTTATGCCATCCAGAAATTCTATATCATTTCCAATCAACAATATGTCATCCACATATAATATTAGAAATGCTACAGAGCTCCCACTCACTTTCTTGTAAATACAGGCTTCACCGTAAGTCTGTACAAAACCATATGCTTTGATCACCTCATCAAAGCGTATATTCCAACTCCGAGATGCTTGCACCAGTCCATAGATGGATCGCTGGAGCTTGCACACTTTGTTAGCACCCTTAGGATCGACAAAACCTTCTGGTTGCATCATATACAACTCTTCTTTGAGAAAACCATTAAGGAATGCAGTTTTGACATCCATTTGCCAGATTTCATAATCATAAAATGCGGCAATTGCTAACATGATTCGGACAGACTTAAGCATCGCTACGGGTGAGAAAGTCTCATCGTAGTCAACCCCTTGAACTTGTCGAAAGCCTTTCGCGATAAGTCGAGCTTTGTAGACAGTGATATTACCATCAGCATTTGTCTTCCTCTTAAAAATCCATTTATTCTCAATGGCTTGCCGATCATCGGGCAAGTCCACCAAAGTCCACACTTTGTTCTCATACATGGATCCTATCTCAGATTTCATGGCCTCAAGCCATTTGTCGGAATCCGGGCTTATCATAGCTTCTTCATAATTCGTTGGTTCTCTATTGTCTAACAACATAACTTCCAGAACAAGATTACCGTACCACTCTGGTGCGGAACGTACTCTGGTCGACCTACGAAGTTCAGTAGTAACTTGATCTAAAGTTTCATGATCTTTATCATTATCTTCCTCTCTTATTGGTGTAGGCATCACGGGAACGGTTTTCTCTGATGAGCTACTTTCCAATTCGAGAGAAGGTACAATTACCTCATCAAGTTCTACTTTCCTCCCACTTACTTCTTTCGAGAGAAACTCCTTCTCTAGAAAGGACCCACTCTTGGCAACAAAGACCTTGCCTTCGGATCTGTGGTAGAAGGTGTACCCAATTGTTTCTTTAGGGTATCCTATGAAGACGCACTTCTCCGCTTTGGGTTCGAGCTTATCAGGTTAAAGCTTTTTCACATAAGCATCGCATCCCCAAACTTTAAGAAACGACATCTTAGGTTTCTTGCCAAACTATAGTTCATATGGTGTCGTCTCAACGGATTTAGACGGTGCCCTATTTAACGTGAATGCAGCTGTCTCTAATGCATAACCCCAAAACGATAGTGGCAAATCGGTAAGAGACATCATAGAACGCACCATATCCAATAAAGTACGGTTACGACGTGCGGACACACCATTACGCTGTGGTGTTCCAGGTGGCGTGAGTTGTGAAACAATTCCACATTTTCTTAAATGAAGGCCAAACTCGTAACTCAAATATTCGCCTCCGCGATCAGATCGTAGAAACTTTATTTTCTTGTTACGATGATTCTCTACTTCACTCTGAAATTCTTTGAACTTTTCAAATGTTTCAGGCTTGTGTTTCATCAAGTAGATATACCCATATCTACTCAAATCATCTGTGAAGGTTAGAAAATAACAATACCCGCCGCGTGCTTCAACATTCATCGGACCGCATACATCGGTATGTATTATTTCCAACAAATCAGTAGCTCGCTCCATTGTTCCGGAGAACGGAGTTTTAGTCATCTTGCTCATGAGGCATGGTTCGCAAGTATCAAATGATTCATAATCAAGAGATTCCAAAAGTCCATCCGCATGGAGTTTCTTCATGCGCTTTACACCAATATGACCTAAACAGCAGTGCCACAAGTATGTTGCACTATCATTATCAACTTTGCATCTTTTGGCATCAATATTATGAATATGTGTATCACTACGATCGAGATTCAACAAGAATAGACCATTCACAAAAGGTGCGTGACCATAAAAGATGTTACTCATATAAATAGAACAACCATTATTCTCTGACTTAAATGAATAACCGTCTCGCAATAAACAAGATCCAGATATAATGTTCATGCTCAACTCTGGCACCGAATAACAATTATTGAGGTCTAAAACTAATCCCGAAGGTAGATGTAGAGGTAGCGTGCCGACGGCGATCACATCAACCTTGGAACCATTCCCAACGCGCATCGTCACCTCGTCCTTAGCCAATCTTCACTTATTCCGTAGCTCCTGTTTCGAGTTACAAATATGAGCAACCGAACCAGTATCAAATACCCAAGCGCTACTGCGAGCATTAGTGAGGAACACATCAATAACATGTATATCAAATATACCTTTGCTCACTTTGCCATCCTTCTTATCCGCCAAATACTTGGGGCAGTTCCGCTTCCAGTGACCAGTCCCTTTGCAGTAGAAGCACTCTGTTTCAGGCCTGGGTCCAGCTTTGGGTTTCTTCGTGGGAGCGGCAACTTGCTTGCCGTTCTTCTTGAAGTTCCCCTTCTTTCCCTTGCCCTTTTTCTTGAAACTAGTGGTTTTGTTAACCATCAACACTTGATGCTCCTTCTTGATTTCTACCTCCGCTGATTTCAGCATCGCGAAGAGCTCGGGAATTGTCTTCTCCATCCCTTGCATATTATAGTTCATCACGAAGCCTTTATAGCTTGGTGGCAGTGACTGAAGAACTCTATCAATAACACTCTCAACCGGAAGATCAATTCCCAGCTGAGTCAAGTGGTTGTGGTACCCAGACATTCTGAGTATGTGTTCACTGACAGAACTGTTCTCCTCCATCTTACAGCTAAAGAACTTGTTGGAGACTTCATATCTCTCAACCCGGGCATTAGCTTGAAATATCAATTTCAGCTCTTGGAACATCTCATATGCTCCGTGGCGTTCAAAACGCTTTTGCAGTCCCGGTTCTAAGCCGTAGAGCATGGCACACTGAACTATCGAGTAGTCATCAGATCGAGCCTGCCAGGCGTTCACAACGTCTGCAGCAGCTCCTGCAGCAGGTCCATCACCTAGCGGTGCATCAAGGACATAATTCTTCTGTGCAGCAATGAGGATAATCCTCAAGTTACGGACCCAGTCCGTGTAGTTGCTACCATCATCTTTCAAATTAGCTTTCTCTAGGAACGCATTAAAATTCAACGGAACAGTAGCACGGGCCATTTATCTACAACATAGATATGCGAAGAAACTATCAAGACTAAGTTCATGATAAATTAAGTTCAATTAATCAAATTACTAATGAACTCCCACTTAAATTAACATCTCTTAAGTTAACTAAGTGATACATGATCCAAATCAACTAGCCCATGTCCGATCATCACGTGAGATGGGATACTCATCAATGGTGAACATCTCCATGTTGATCATATCTACTATATGACTCATGTTCGACCTTTCGGTCTCCAGTGTTCCGAGACCATGTCTGTACATGCTAGGCTCGTCAAGATTAACCCAAGTATTCTGCTTGTGTAAAACTGGCTTACACCCGTTGTATGTGAACGTAGAATCTATTACACCCGATCATCACGAGGTGCTTCGAAACGACGAACTTTAGCAACGGTGCATACTCGGGGAGAACACTTTTAACTTGAAATTTAGTGAAGGGGTCATCTTATAATGCTACCGCCGTTCTAAGCAAAATAAGATGCATAAAGGATAAACATCACATGCAATCAAAATATGTGACATGATATGGCCATCATCTTGTGCTTTTGATCTCCATCTCCAAAGCATCGTCATGATCTCCATCGTCACCGGCTCGACACCTTGATCTCCATCGTTGCGTCGTGGTCGTCTCGCCAACTATTCCTTCTACAACTATTGCTAACGCATAGCGATAAAGTAAAGCAATTACATGGCGCTTGCATTTCATACAATAAAGAGACAACCATAAGGCTCCTGCCAGTTGCCGATAAATTACAAAACATGATCATCTCATACAATAACGTATATCACATCATGTCTTGACCATATCACATCACATCATACCCTGCAAAAACTAGTTAGACGTCCTCTACTTTGTTGTTGCAAGTTTTACGTGGCTGCTACGGGCTTCTAGCAAGAACCGTTCTTACCTACGGCACAAAACCACAACGGTGATTTATCAAGTTTGTTGTTTTAACCTTCAACAAGGACCGGCCGCAGTCAAATTCGATTCAACTAAAGTAGGAGAAACAGACACCCGCCAGCCACCTTTATGCAAAACAAGTTGCATGTCTGTCGGTGGAACCGGTCTCATGTACGTGGACATGTAAGGTTGGTCCGGGCCGCTTCATCTTACAATACCGCCGAATCAAAATAAGACGTTGGTGGTAAGCAGTATGACGATCACCGCCCACAACTCTTTGTGTTCTACTCGTGCATATCATCTACGGATAGACCTGGCGCATGATGCCACTGTTGGGAACGTTGCATGGAAAACAAAAAATTTCTACGCACACGCAAGATCTATCCATGGAGATGCATAGCTACGAGAGGGGGAGTGTGTCTACGTACCCTCGTAGACCGTAAGCGGAAGCGTTAGAACAACGCGGTTGATGTCGTCGAACAACTTCACGATCCAACCGACCGAGCACCGAACGTACGGCACCTCCGCGTTCAGCACACGTTCAGCTCGGTGACGTCCTCGAGTTCTTGATCCAACAAGATGGCGAGGCAGTGGATGAGTTCCGGCAGCACGACGGCGTGGTGACGGTGATGGTGATGCTATCTCTGCAGGGCTTCGCCCAAGCACTGCGAAAATATGACCGAGGGACGAAACTGTGGAGGGGGGCGCCGCACACGGCTAAGACAATGTTGTGTGTCTTTGGGGCGCCCCCTCTCCTCTATTTATATATGTGTAGGGGCTTGGAGTAGAAGGAATAGTGCCACGTGAATAGTACACACGTGGACTTGGACTCCAAAGTCCAATCCTATTCCTACTAGGACTCTCCATTTTTTTTCTTCCCTAGCTGCGTGGGCTTTTGAGGACTTGGTGCGCCTGGCCCAATAAGCCCAGGGCGCCTCCCCTTAGCCCATGCCAGCCCTTGGGACATGGTGGACCCACTTGTGGACTTCCGGAATCCTCCGGAACCTTCTGGAAGCTTCCCGGTACAATACCGAAAAAACTGCACCTTTTTCGGAACCCAAAATATGACTTCCCATATATAAATCTTTACCTCTCGACCATTCCAAGACTCCTCGTGACGTCCGGGATCTCATCCGGGACTCCGAACAACATTCGGTTACCAATTCACATAACTCATATAACACTATATCGTCAACGAACGTTAAGCGTGCGGACCCTACGGGTTCGGGAGTGATGTAGACATGACTGAGACGCCTCTCCGGTCAATAACCAATAGCGGAACCTGGATGCTCATATTGGTTCCTACATATTCCACGAAGATCTTATCGGTCGAACCGCAATGACAACATACGTAATTCCCTTTGTCCATCGGTATGTTACTTGCCCGAGATTCGATCGTCGGTATCTCCATACCTAGTTCAATCTCGTTACCGGCAAGTCTCTTTACTCGTTCCATAATACATCATCCCATAACTAACTCCTTAGTCACTTTGCTTGCAAGCTTCTTATGATGTGCATTACCGAGAGGGCCCAGAGATACCTCTCCGAAACACAGAGTGACAAATCCCAGTCTCGATCCATGCCAACTCAACGGACACCTTCGGAGATACCTGTAGAGCATCTTTATGATCACCCAGTTACGTTGTGACATTTGATAGCACACAAGGTATTCCTCCGGTATCCGGGAGTTGCATGATCTCATGGTCAGAGGAACATGTATTTGACATTCAAGAAAGCAGTAGCAATAAACAGAACGATCATATGCTAAGCTAACGGATGGGTCTAGTCCATCACATCATTCTCCTAATGATGTGATCCCGTTATCAAATGACAACTCATGTCTATGGTTAGGAAACCTTAACCATCTTTGATCTACGAGCTAGTCTAGTAGAGGCTCACTAGGGACACGGTATTTGTTTATGTATTCACACATGTATTTAAGTTTCCAGTCAATACAATTCTAGTATGAATAATAAACCTTTATCATGAACAAGGAAATATAAAATAATAACAACTTTATTATTGCCTCTAGGGCATATTTCCATCAGATATTCCAATGTCCCAGTCACTGTGTGCACTGTGACCTGGGGTGGTGGAGGTTGCCCATCCACTAAGTGTATACTACTCATTAGGTGTCTGTCAACGTGAAGTTGACTTCATTTACTGATTCAGAGGCCTTGATATCCTTGCTTGCGAGAAGCTAAATCCTGATGTACTATTGCCATTCTTCACCCCCTGTTCCTTTGAATGGGGAGTTGAGCGGTTTTAGTTGGTACCTCCACTCTTTCGGGCGTCTTTTTGCAGGATTCTAGGATTGTGAGACACCTTTATATTCCGTAAATGAATTTGGCAGGTTATTTGCGATGTGTTGCAAATCTTCTGAACATGTGGTTCAGATCTTTGAGTATGTGGATTTGAGGCAGAAATGTGTTTAACATTCCACTAATTTCCTGGCATTCTTTATGGTACTTGAAATCTCCCCCTAATGCTTGGAAATGTTCGTCGTTGAATCAACATACTGGCCTTAAATAACTCCTCATTTGACGGGCTTGAGGTATGGACAGAAATACATTTATTCCTCACATAGATCCCAAATATATGTTGAGGTGCCAATGATGTATGTCGAGGTGGTGATATCGGTATGTAATGGAATTATCGCAGATGGGAAATACTTGGTAGATTTCCACGTATCAAAGATACAGGAGAATAGTGTTATGCAGTTTGGTCATGAGCGTGTAAAACTGCATGACTCCAACGTAAAGTTGGTAAGTTGCAATTCCAAAGTAAAGATGATGCGATGAGCTTAATTCTTTGGATAAAGGATTCCACCAAACAATTTTGAGTCTAGACATTAGGACAAAGTGCTAAACTTCAATCCTAGGGTCATAATGAAGGCACACAAGGAGAATTCTGCAATGTTGTCCATTCGATTTTGATTGAAATCGATGTCAGGATAATGCCAACAGTTTCGTGTGGATAAAGCACACTTGAGACCATCGTATAGATGTGTCTTTTAGAACCATGAAATACCTAAATAGTCTAGTCAATGGTTGGGAAGAACCACTTACCTCGACTTAATGCATTCAAGGAGTCTGAGTGGTTCATCGTAGACTTTAAGGTGCGCGAGCCTTAAAATTAGCTTCCTTGTGTACATGCAGTACACATAAAATCCGAAATTTGTTAGAATTTAGCATCATAATAGTCATAAATCAATGAAATTGTTGATAGTTTTGGTTTCAACCCAATGTCTGAATGAACAAGGCATATGCCAAGTTTGCCATGTACAAGACATTCTGGAAAACTATCTTGTATGCATCATGTGCTACGGGTTTTGTAGTATGTCTAGTACAATCCGGACGATAAAAAGATAATGTGTTTGCCATATCCGTATATCGTGAAGAGAAATTTTTCTCTTTGTTGTCATCACAAGTTTCGCTGTGAAAACTATTTTGACGGATATCTCCATAGTTTAGTAGGTGCGAGTTGAACCATGACACAATTAAGCATCCTTGATGGTACTCGAGTACCCATAGGGATAGTAAATATGACCCGAGTTGAGCCAACAATTACCTCATCGCGTCTAGCGATTTAAAATATCTCCTTTTCTCTCAGCGAGAGTGAAAACATTTTACTTCGCGAAGTATAGAGTTTGTTGGTGCATATGTCCACAAGACACATATCATCTTTCATCAGATTGACCACCGTAGAAATCTATATATAGACTTGAAGATTCTCAGTGTGAAAATCTCTATTGTATATATAGAATACATACAATTGTATTTGCACCAAAGTGCTGATACAATATATTGTGATATACTACAATATATGATGACAACAGTACTTATGTTGTTAATACAAAATAAATAAATAGATCACTACGCGGATTGAGAGACTAGCCGAAGTCTCCAAACACGTCGATTAGGCATACTCAACCAACATGTTCTCCGTGTCAGCAAGGTCCTCTGGTTGATGGAAAGTCATGGTGTTGCTCGGTTCAAGAGAAACATCGTGCGAACAACTTGTTCCATTTGCACTATGTGGGTGAGGTTGAACTTGGATTCAAATCTTTTCCCTTGAGGCCCTTTGCGTCCCGTGATTGCTCGTGCTATCTCACGGGACAAATAAAATGATCTTGATGTCCATGATCCACGCAGGTGATGGAAATATGCCCTAGAGGCAATAATAAAGTTGTTATTATTTTATATTTCCTTGTTCATGATAAAGGTTTATTATTCATGCTAGAATTGTATTGACCGGAAACTTAAATACATGTGTGAATACATAAACAAATACCGTGTCCCTAGTGAGCCTCTACTAGACTAGCTCGTTGATCAAAGATGGTTAAGGTTTCCTAACCATAGACATGAGTTGTCATTTGGTAACGGGATCACATCATTAGGAGAATGATGTGATGGACAAGACCCATCCGTTAGCTTAGCATATGATCGTTCTGTTTATTGCTACTGCTTTCTGGAATGTCAAATACATGTTCCTCAGACCATGAGATCATGCAAATCCCGGATACCGGAGGAATACCTTGTGTGCTATCAAATGTCACAACGTAACTGGGTGATCATAAAGATGCTCTACAGGTATCTCCGAAGGTGTCCGTTGAGTTGGCATGGATCGAGACTGGGATTTGTCACTCCGTGTTTCGGAGAGGTATCTCTGGGCCCTCTCGGTAATGCACATCATAAGAAGCTTGCAAGCAAAGTGACTAAGGAGTTAGTTACGGGATGATGTATTACGGAACGAGTAAAGAGACTTGCCGGTAACGTGATTGAACTAGGTATGGAGATACCGACGATCGAATCTCGGGCAAGTAACATACCGACGGACAAAGGGAATTACGTATGTTGTCATTGCGGTTCGGCCGATAAGATCTTCGTGGAATATGTAGGAACCAATATGAGCATCCAGGTTCCGCTATTGGTTATTGACCGGAGAGGCGTCTCAATCATGTCTACATCATTCCCGAACCCGTAGGGTCCGCACGCTTAACGTTCGTTGACGATATAGTGTTATATGAGTTATGTGAATTGGTAACCGAATATTGTTCGGAGTCCCGGATGAGATCCCGGACGTCACGAGGAGTCTCGGAATGGTCGAGAGGTAAAGATTTATATATGGGAAGTCATATTTAGGGTTCCGGAAAAAGGTGCAGTTTTTTCGGTATTGTACCGGGAAGCTTCCAGAAGGTTCCGAAGGATTCCGGAGGGGTCCGGAAGTCCACAAGTGGGTCCACCACGTCCCAAAGGGCTGGCATGGGCTAAGGGGAGGCGCCCTGGCCTTATTGGGCCAGGCGCACCAAGTCCTCAAAAGCCCACGCAGCTAGGGAAGGAAAAAAGGGAGAGTCCTAGTAGGAATAGGATTGGACTTTGGAGTCCAAGTCCACGTGTGTACTATTAACGGTTACTGTTCACGTGGCACTATCCCTTCTACTCCAAGCCCCTACACATATATAAATAGAGGAGAGGGGGCGCCCCAAAGGAGACACAACATTGTCTTAGCCGTGTGCGGCACCCCCCTCCACAGTTCCGTCCTTCGGTCATATTTTCGCAGTGCTTCGGCGAAGCCCTGCGGAGATAGCATCACCATCACCGTCACCACGCCGTCGTGCTGCCGGAACTCATCCACTACCTCGCCGTCTTGCTGGATCAAGAAGTCGAGGACGTCACCGAGCTGAACGTGTGCTGAACGCGGAGGTGCCGTACATTCGGTGCTCGGTCGGTTGATCGTGAAGTTGTTCGACGACATCAACCGCGTTGTTCTAACGCTTCCGCTTACGATCTACGAGGGTACGTAGACACACTCCCCCTCTCGTAGCTATGCATCTCCATGGATAGATCTTGCGTGTGCGTAGAAAATTTTTGTTTTCCATGCAACGTTCCCCAACAGTGACATCATGAGCCAGGTCTATGCGTAGATGATATGCACGAGTAGAACACAAAGAGTTGTGGGCGGTGATCGTCATACTGCTTACCACCAACATCTTATTTTGATTCGGCGGTATTGTAAGATGAAGCGGCCCGGACCAACCTTACATGTCCACGTACATGAGACCGGTCCCACCGACAGACATGCAACTTGTTTTGCATAAAGGTGGCTGGCGGGTGTCTGTTTCTCCTACTTTAGTTGAATCGAATTTGACTGCGGCCGGTCCTTGTTGAAGGTTAAAATAGCAAACTTGATAAATCACCGTTGTGGTTTTTTGCCGTAGGTAAGAACGGTTCTTGCTAGAAGCCCGTAGCAGCCACGTAAAACTTGCAACAACAAAGTAGAGGACGTCTAACTTGTTTTTGCAGGGTATGCTGTGATGTGATATGGTCAAGACATGATGTGATATACGTTATTGTATGAGATGATCATGTTTTGTAATTTATCGGCAACCGGCAGGAGCCTTATGGTTGTCTCTTTATTGTATGAAATGCTAGCGCCATGTAATTGCTTTACTTTATCGCTATGCGTTAGCAATAGTTGTAGAAGCAATAGTTGGCGAGACGACCACGACGCAACGATGGAGATCAAGGTGTCGAGCCGGTGACAATGGAGATCTTGACGATTCTTTGGAGATGGAGATCAAAAGCACAAGATGATGGCCATATCATGTCACATATTTTGATTGCATGTGATGTTTATCCTTTATGCATCTTATTTTGCTTAGACGGCGGTAGCATTATAAGATGATCCCTTCACTAAATTTCAAGATAAAAGTGTTCTCCCCGAGTATGCACCGTTGCTAAAGTTTGTCGTTTCGAAGCACCTCGTGATGATCGGGTGTAATAGATTCTACGTTCACATACAACGGGTGTAAGCCAGTTTTACACAAGCAGAATACTTGGGTTAATCTTGACGAGCCTAGCATGTACAGACATGGTCTCGGAACACTGGAGACCGAAAGGTCGAACATGAGTCATATAGTAGATATGATCAACATGGAGATGTTCACCATTGATGACTATCCCATCTCACGTGATGATCGGACATGGGCTAGTTGATTTGGATCATGTATCACTTAGTTAACTTAAGGGATGTTAATTTAAGTGGGAGTTCATTAGTAATTTGATTAATTGAACTTAATTTATCATGAACTTAGTCTTGATAGTTTCTTTGCATATCTATGTTGTAGATAAATGGCCCGTCCTACTGTTCCGTTGAATTTTAATGCGTTCCTAGAGAAAGCTAAGTTGAAAGATGATGGTAGCAACTACACGGACTGGGTCCGTAACTTGAGGATTATCCTCATTGCTGCACAGAAGAATTATGTCCTTGATGCACCGCTAGGTGATGGACCTGCTGCAGGAGCTGCTGCAGACGTTGTGAATGCCTGGCAGGCTCGATCTGATGACTACTCGATAGTTCAGTGTGCCATGCTCTACGGCTTAGAACCGGGACTGCAAAAGCGTTTTGAACGCCACGGAGCATATGAGATGTTCCAAGAGCTGAAATTGATATTTCAAGCTAATGCCCGGGTTGAGAGATATGAAGTCTCCAACAAGTTCTTTAGCTGTAAGATGGAGGAGAACAGTTCTGTCAGTGAACACATACTCAGAATGTCTGGGTACCACAACCACTTGACTCAGCTGGGAATTGATCTTCCGGTTGAGAGTGTTATTGACAGAGTTCTTCAGTCACTGCCACCAAGCTATAAAGGCTTCGTGATGAACTATAATATGCAAGGGATGGAGAAGACAATTCCCGAGCTCTTCGCGATGCTGAAATCAGCGGAGGTAGAAATCAAGAAGGAGCATCAAGTGCTGATGGTTAACAAAACCACTAGTTTCAAGAAAAAGGGCAAGGGAAAGAAGGGGAACTTCAAGAAGAACGGCAAGCAAGTTGCCGCTCCCACGAAGAAACCCAAAGCTGGACCCAGTCCTGAAACAGAGTGCTTCTACTGCAAAGGGACTGGTCACTGGAAGCGGAACTGCCCCAAGTATTTGGCGGATAAGAAGGATGGCAAAGTGAGCAAAGGTATATTTGATATACATGTTATTGATGTGTTCCTCACTAATGCACGCAGTAGCGCCTGGGTATTTGATACTGGTTCGGTTGCTCATATTTGTAACTCGAAACAGGAGCTACGGAATAAGCGAAGATTGGCTAAGGACGAGGTGACGATGCGCGTCGGGAATGGTTCCAAGGTTGATGTGATCGCCGTCGGCACGCTACCTCTACATCTACCTTCGAGATTAGTTTTAGACCTCAATAATTGTTATTCGGTGCCAGAGTTGAGCATGAACATTATATCTGGATCTTGTTTATTGCGAGACGGTTATTCATTTAAGTCAGAGAATAATGGTTGTTCTATTTATATGAGTAACATCTTTTATGGTCACGCACCTTTTGTGAATGGTCTATTCTTGTTGAATCTCGATCGTAGTGATACACATATTCATAATATTGATGCCAAAAGATGCAAAGTTGATAATGATAGTGCAACATACTTGTGGCACTGCTGTTTAGGTCATATTGGTGTAAAGCGCATGAAGAAACTCCATGCGGATGGACTTTTGGAATCTCTTGATTATGAATCATTTGATACTTGCGAACCATGCCTTATGGGCAAGATGACTAAAACTCCGTTCTCCGGAACAATGGAGCGAGCTACTGATTTGTTGGAAATAATACATACCGATGTATGCGGTCCGATGAATGTTGAAGCACGCGGCGGGTATCGTTATTTTCTAACCTTCACAGATGATTTGAGTAGATATGGGTATATCTACTTGATGAAACACAAGTCTGAAACATTTGAAAAGTTCAAAGAATTTCAGAGTGAAGTAGAGAATCATCGTAACAAGAAAATAAAGTTTCTACGATCTGATCGCGGAGGCGAATATTTGAGTTACGAGTTTGGCCTTCATTTAAGAAAATGTGGAATTGTTTCACAACTCACGCCACCTGGAACACCACAGCGTAATGGTGTGTCCGAACGTCGTAACCGTACTTTATTGGATATGGTGCGTTCTATGATGTCTCTTACCGATTTGCCACTATCGTTTTGGGGTTATGCATTAGAGACAGCTGCATTCACGTTAAATAGGGCACCGTCTAAATCCGTTGAGACGACACCATATGAACTATGGTTTGGCAAGAAACCTAAGATGTTGTTTCTTAAAGTTTGGGGATGCGATGCTTATGTGACAAAGCTTTAACCTGATAAGCTCGAACCCAAAGCGGAGAAGTGCGTCTTCATAGGATACCCTAAAGAAACAATTGGGTACACCTTCTACCACAGATCCGAAGGCAAGGTCTTTGTTGCCAAGAGTGGGTCCTTTCTAGAGAAGGAGTTTCTCTCGAAAGAAGTGAGTGGGAGGAAAGTAGAACTTGATGAGGTAATTGTACCTTCTCTCGAATTGGAAAGTAGCTCATCAGAGAAAACCGTTCCCGTGATGCCTACACCAATAAGAGAGGAAGATAATGATAAAGATCATGAAACTTTAGATCAAGTTACTACTGAACTTCGTAGGTCGACCAGAGTACGTTCCGCACCAGAGTGGTACGGTAATCCTGTTCTGGAAGTTATGTTGTTAGACAACAGAGAACCTACGAACTATGAAGAAGCTATGATAAGCCTCGATTCCGACAAATGGCTTGAGGCCATGAAATCTGAGATAGGATCCATGTATGAGAACAAAGTGTGGACTTTGGTGGACTTGCCCGATGATCGGCAAGCCATTGAGAATAAATGGATTTTTAAGAGGAAGACAGATGCTGATGGTAATATCACTGTCTACAAAGCTCGACTTATCGCGAAAGGTTTTCGACAAGTTCAAGGGGTTGACTACGATGAGACTTTCTCACCCGTAGCGATGCTTAAGTCTGTCCGAATCATGTTAGCAATTGCCGCATTTTATGATTATGAAATATGGCAAATGGATGTCAAAACTGCATTCCTTAATGGTTTTCTCAAAGAAGAGTTGTATATGATGCAACCAGAAGGTTTTGTCGATCCTAAGGGTGCTAACAAAGTGTGCAATCTCCAGCGATCCATCTATGGACTGGTGCAAGCATCTCGGAGTTGGAATATACGCTTTGATGAGGTGATCAAAGCATATGGTTTTGTACAGACTTACGGTGAAGCATGTATTTACAAGAAAGTGAGTGGGAGCTCTGTAGCATTTCTAATATTATATGTGGATGACATATTGTTGATTGGAAATGATATAGAATTTTTGGATGGCATAAAGGGATACTTGAATAAGAATTTTTCAATGAAAGACCTCGGTGAAGCTGCTTATATATTGGGCATCAAGATCTATAGGGATAGATCAAGACGCTTGATAGGACTTTCACAAAGCACATACCTTGACAAAGTTTTGAAGAAGTTCAAAATGGATCAGTCAAAGAAAGGGTTCTTGCCTGTCTTGCAAGGTGTGAAGTTGAGTCAGACTCAATGCCCGACCACGGCAGAAGATATAGAGAAAATGAAAGTCATTCCCTATGCCTCAGCCATAGGTTCTATTATGTATGCCATGCTGTGTACCAGACCTGATGTGTGCCTTGCCATAAGTTTGGCAGGGAGGTACCAGAGTAATCCAGGAGTGGATCACTGGACAGCGGTCATGAATATCCTGAAGTACCTGAAAAGGACCAAGAACATGTTTCTCGTTTATGGAGGTGACGAAGAGCTCGTCGTAAAGGGTTCAATGACAATCTTTTGTGACAACACTGGAGCAATTGCCATAGCCAAGGAGCCCAAGTTTCACAAGAAGACCAAACACATCAAGAGACGCTTCAACTCCATTCGTGAATATGTAAAGGATGGAGACATAGAAATTTGCAAAGTACACACGGATCTGAATGTGGCAGACCCGTTGACTAAGCCTCTTCCATGAGCAAAACATGATCAGCACCAAGACTCCATGGGTGTTAGATTCATTACTATGTAATCTAGATTATTGACTCTAGTGCAAGTGGGAGATTGATGGAAATATGCCCTAGAGGCAAAAATAAAGTTGTTATTATTTTATATTTCCTTGTTCATGATAAATGTTTATTATTCATGCTAGAATTGTATTGACTGGAAACTTAAATACATGTGTGAATACATAAACAAATACCGTGTCCCTAGTGAGCCTCTACTAGACTAGCTCGTTGATCAAAGATGGTTAAGGTTTCCTAACCATAGACATGAGTTGTCATTTGATAACGGGATCACATCATTAGGAGAATGATGTGATGGACTAGACCCATCCGTTAGCTTAGCATATGATCGTTCTGTTTATTGCTACTGCTTTCTTGAATGTCAAATACATGTTCCTCAGACCATGAGATCATGCAACTCCCGGATACCGGAGGAATACCTTGTGTGCTATCAAACGTCACAACGTAACTGGGTGATCATAAAGATGCTCTACAGGTATCTCCGAAGGTGTCCGTTGAGTTGGCATGGATCGAGACTGGGATTTGTCACTCCGTGTTTCGGAGAGGTATCTCTGGGCCCTCTCGGTAATGCACATCATAAGAAGCTTGCAAGCAAAGTGACTAAGGAGTTAGTTACAGGATGATGTATTACGGAACGAGTAAAGAGACTTGCCGGTAACGAGATTGAACTAGGTATGGAGATACCGACGATCGAATCTCGGGCAAGTAACATACCGATGGACAAAGGGAATTACGTATGTTGTCATTGCGGTTCAACCGATAAGATCTTCGTGGAATATGTAGGAACCAATATGAGCATCCAGGTTCCGCTATTGGTTATTGACCGGAGAGGCGTCTCAGTCATGTCTACATCATTCCCGAACCCGTAGGGTCCGCACGCTTAACGTTCGTTGACGATATAGTGTTATATGAGTTATGTGAATTAGTAACCGAATGTTGTTCGGAGTCCCGGATGAGATCCCGGACATCACGAGGAGTCTCGGAATGGTCGAGAGGTAAAGATTTATATATGGGAAGTCATATTTTGGGTTCCGGAAAAAGGTGCAGTGTTTTTGGTATTGTACCGGGAAGCTTCCAGAAGGTTCCGGAGGATTCCGGAGGAGTCCGGAAGTCCACAAGTGGGTCCACCACGTCCCAAGGGCTGGCATGGGCTAAGGGGAGGCGCCCTGGCCTTATTGGGCCAGGCGCATCAAGTCCTCAAAAGCCCACGCAGCTAGGGAAGAAAAAAAAGGGAGAATCCTAGTAGGAATAGGATTGGACTTTGGAGTCCAAGTCCACGTGTGTACTATTCATGGTTACTGTTCACGTGGCACTATTCCTTCTACTCCAAGCCCCTACACATATATAAATAGAGGAGAGGGGGCGCCCCAAAGACACACAACATTGTCTTAGCCGTGTGCGGCGCCCCCCTCCACAGTTCCGTCCCTCGGTCATATTTTCGCAGTGCTTGGGCGAAGCCCTGCGGAGATAGCATCACCATCACCGTCACCACGCCGTCGTGCTGCCGGAACTTATCCACTACCTCGCCGTCTTGCTGGACCAAGAAGTCGAGGACGTCACCGAGCTGAACGTGTGCTGAACGCGGAGGTGCCGTACGTTCGGTGCTCGGTCGGTTGGATCGTGAAGTTGTTCGACGACATCAACCGCGTTGTTCTAGCGCTTCCGCTTACGGTCTACGAGGGTACGTAGACACACTCCCCCTCTCGTAGCTATGCATCTCCATGGATAGATCTTGCGTGTGCGTAGAATTTTTTTGTTTTCCATGCAACGTTCCCAACAATATCCGACTCAACCGCATTGGAAAATCGCGAATAGTCACCATGGGTAACGATATTTCCATCAACTATATATACATATATAGATTCGGGAGAAACATATAACCGGAAGTCTACAATTGTCGACATACATTTCTCAACTAGATTGCAAAAACCATTCAAATGATTCATATCCAAAGATCATGGCCATGGCAAAGTGTGAACAACACTCAGACTGAACTCAAGCAAAGCGTATAATCTAGGTAGAAATAATCTTGCTCAATTAAGGGAAGGTATTCACATAAGCAATACCTACACCAGTTTTCTTCTGGAAACAGAATGAGAACAACGAGGTGGTGAAATATAGAGCAAGTATTGTAGCACAAGGGTTCACGCAGATACCCAACTATTCCCTAGAGGTGGAATCTCTTTCCGATAACTTATATCATTGGCAATACAGAATCATCTATCTATGCAGTTGATAGATGTAGTGATTACATATCCATGTGGATCACTAGATTCAGACATAGATGGTTCCCAATGGAATCACACTCCTGAATCAAAATGCAAAACGCAACATACATTGTAGAAAAACCAATAAGTCACCATACGACTTATTGTTGTCGGTACATTTTGTACAACTGACATAGTAAGTTCCTTATACATAAGGATTACTCCTACAATGATGATTTCCCATGAATGTCTGTCATACACATGGATTACTCCTGCAATGACGAAGCACATGACCATCTTAATGACGGATTTTGAGATGAAGGATATGGTAAAACCTCGAGCACCTTCACTCATACATTATGGTACACTATATTGTCTATATCCAAAGTATATTGGAGAAATTCATTGTGGACAAATCTTATGCATCCATAACTCGCATGGCTTCATTCTCTAGACGTAGAGAAAAATCCATTAAAACCATGAGTTGATGAGAATGCGGTATTGGGACATAAAGTTTCATATCCTAGTGCCAGTTGACCCACCACACATAATTGGTTGGGGCTCAAGAATATCTTTCGATATCTCCAAGACATCAAATATCTTGTCCTAGTTTTTCAGTTTCAGAGAAATCTGAGCACCAATATCATTGGATAAATCGATCAGATCCCTATTATGTCAGATCGTAGACAAGATTTGTGTTCCTACTAGGTGTGGTAGCAATTTTATAAAAGTCTTCGAAACATAACTTAGTGGCTACATCCACCAACCATTATCTCAAAGATAATGTTGCTTGTGTTGTCCGGATGCAAATAGGTTACATAGTAAGCAATATCACTATATTGCTCATCTTGCAAGTCAAATCATGTGACAACTTTGTTGATTTGTTTATGAAGTCTCTACCAACTTCAACATTCCAGAAACATGTTTATGGAATTGGTATTCGATGGCTTCAAAATATGCAAGTATCAGGGGGAGCATCTTCCTGAATTACTCCTGTTCAAAGCACCATATTATACACTCCTTTTCCCTTTATGAGCTTACTTCTACAGGTTCTCATTAAGGTTTTTAATGAGGTAATATCAGCATGAGATCATATGTCATACTTTCTGTTTTCCCCACCGGGGTTTTTAGGAAAGTATACACGACATATTTATTGTCCTCTAAACTCTATGGATTTTCTCGTATTGAGTTAAAAGAGATAATTGTTATGACATGTCATGTCATTTTCTACTTATATTTTTCCCAGAAGGTTTTAAAGGAGTTTTCAATGGCATATTGGACCACACTCTTTTCCCTTATGAGCATTCTCTCGAAGTTTCTAACGTGGCGACATATGCAATACTTTCTATTTTTCCCCACTGGGATTTTTAAAGGAAAGTATACAAAGCATATTTATTGTTCTCCAAACTCACCAATGAGTTTTCTCCTTTCTCAAAGGTTTTTCTCATATGAATTATCAAGGAGACAATAATCATTATGTGTTGCACCTTTTCTCCTTATTCTTTTCCCATTGGGTTAAAAGGAGTTTTAGCAACATATCTACTCTATTCTCCTCATATTTTTCCCACAGGGTTTTTGGGGGAGACTCTCAAGATTATACGGAAGATTTCTCAAGATGGAAGATCTATATACAAAAAGCTTTCAACGATGAAACATTCAAGGAGCGGTGTTGTACAAAGGGGAGTGTTAGGAATTAATTAGTGGATTAACTAGTACATGTCTTTTGTTAATTAGCACATGGTACTTAAAAAGGAGTATGCTCAAAATATGATACGTACTACCTAAAAAGTATTATATATACTACCTAAACATTCTTATATACTACATACTACGCGTACATATACTATGATATGATAGATACTACGTAGAACATACGAAACAAAAATGGGAGTAACTACACCCGGTCGTAGGAAACATTTGTCCTATATATATATATTCACTTTCATTCAATCTCGTTTTACTCTAACATGATGAATATGTTGTTATGTGTGTACTGTTTAGTTTGGATTAAATTTTGATGAGTTTGATGTTGATTTGTTGCAATATGTATGCAAATAGTTGGCCGTCTGATCTGACGCTAGTGGCCGTTGGATCGTAGCAACGCGCCCCACCCCACGTTTTGCTCCATCTGATCCTATTCCACCAGAGCAACGCAACACCCACCATGGCGCATGTGTTTCCGCGACCTCGCGGCACCGGAGTCATCGGCGAGCACTGCAGCGCAGCTCCAAAAAAGTCGCCGGCGAGCATCCATCGCAACATCGGAGAGCAGCCGACAAGAGCTCCATAGCAGCACCACACTGCATCTAGCCGACGGCGAGCGCTGCGATACAGCGCCGGGAGCCGTCACCGACCGCTGCGACGCAACACCAAGAGCCGCCGGCGAGCTTCATAGCAACACCAAGCTCCCCTCCCCCCCCCCCCCCCCCCCCAAATAAAACCGTCAGCGACGCTACATCGAGCCATCGGCAAAAGCTGTGATGCAACATCGAGGCCCGTCACGCAAGTGTTGCATCTGAGCACGGGGGAGCCGCCGACGAGTGCTCCATTGCAGCTCCGCCGCCGGCGACTTGCAGCACCGGTAGCGACAAACGAGTGTTGCATCACAGCGCAGTCAAGGTTGCATTGCAGTGCGACGGCCGTGGACGAGTTGCTACGTTGCAGCACCAGCGGTAGTCGATGAGCACCGTTTCGCATCGCCGGCAGCACCTCGTGGTTCCCCATTGCTGTGGTGGTGCTAGCCATGGCTCCCCTCCATGAATGCTGCTATGCAGCTATGCCGCTTCCAGCGATGCAACGGGGAAGCACCGGTTGCTGGTGTCCGACAGCCGGCGGCAAACCCCTCCAATTTCCGAGTTGCTGTGGTGGTGCTCGCCATGGCTCCACTCCTCTGGCGATGAGATGCAAGGAGAAGGAAGAAAGAAATGTGTGGAGGAGTAGCTTCCTTAGAGAGAAGATAAGGTTGGGGAGCGATGCAACGGGGGAGCACCGGCTGCTGTGTCCGATAGCCGGCAGCAAACCCCTCCAATCTCCGAGTTGTTGTGGTGGTGCTCGCCGTGGCTCCACTCCTCTGGCGATGAGATGCAAGGAGAAGGAAGAAATAAATGTGCGGAGTAGCTTCCTTAGAGAGAATTGGGGGAGCGGTAGTGAGCCTAACGTGAGCCTCGTGGCACGTCAAGGAGGAGGTTTAGGAGAGGGAAAGATCGGTAGGTTGTTTTTAATCATTTTCCAAAAGAAACATGCCGTGCGGCTGTTGTTGGAGATGTCAGACTTATTTTATGGCGGCTGTTAAAGATGTACAACTTTTTGGTGCCAAAAAGAAAATCACTTTTTGCTGCCCTAAATTTTACTCCGAGCACTTTTCTGTGCTGCAAAATAGGGCTGCTATTAAAGATAACTCTACCCAGGACTCGTATTTTGTTTGTAGTATGAGACAACAATGTACAGTATATCTGAAATACAATGGGGTTGGCAGAAATGAACACATAACTAAACAAGGATTTAGCTTGGGATTCTTTGAGCACATGGGCTACAATTAAGTGCAAATGCCTCAGAATATGTAGCAGTCTCGAATTCACAAGGATGCATTACTAACAAGCGGTTCCATACTTCATAGAGTGGAGCGACACACAACCAACAAATAGTCTCAACACAAAACCGGAGACGGATAACATGCATCCTTTTCGTTATCGAAGTACTCCTCTCCGAACAAACCATACGGTATAGAGTAGAAAGCTGGTATATAATAACGATCTCCTGGTTCAGACCAACTGTCATTCGACACGCTACAAAATCAAAGAGAAAAAATAATGTTAACATCAAATAACTGAATCAGATTAATCAATGAGGGGTCAACTTAATGGGGTCTTAATGTCATCACAAAAAAGTACACGTCTCTGAACAAACCAAACAAACCATACTGTAGAGTAGTAAGCTTGTTTTTTTAGGGGGGAAAATAACGATGTCTTGGTTTTAAGCTTACAGCTCTAGGCCTGTGGGAACATATATAGCATTAACAAAAGTACCATAGAAAAACTTAGGGAATTTTCAAATGAAGCACTATGGATTTTCGGAATGAGCTCTAAAAGTTCAGATATTGTTCCTTCATTTCCTTAAAGCATTCAAAGCAAAATTACTCCCCCTTGGTCCCTCTACTTTAACCATCGTTTAGGCCTCATTTGGTTCATAGGATAGGAAATATCATAGGAATAGGAAAACTATCGTAAGTGAGATGACATGTATCTCAGTTCCTATGGAAAGAGATGTCACTAGGATAGGAAAATTTTCATTGGGTCTAGACTAATGTTTTTTTTCCTTTGAAAATGTTAAGTACTGATTCCTATCCTACATAGGAATAGGAATCTATTCTTACAAAGCAAAGGGCTCCAAAGGAATTTTTTCCCTACAAAATTCCTCTAAACAAAAAGAGGCCTTAAATTTCCTAGATTTGTTCCGTAGATTACCCAAATATCTCAATTGATCAATTCTTGACTACTTAATCCTGTAGGATTTCTAGCATCTGATTCGTAGGATTTCACTAACCATGGCATCTGATTCCATGTTTTTACCTATTCTTGCGTTCTCAAGTTCCTACATAGGAGGCCAATAGGAGTAGAACCATTGATAAGCCCATGGAATCATAACCTCAGTAAGCTGCAGATCAGAACTTGAGCCTTCGGGCTACTATATATCCAAGTGCCTACTTAATGTTGGGAACTTGGGATGGTAAAGAACGTGGAAAATTGTGAAGACTGCGGATGTTGTTGGAATACAAACCATGTACAACTATATGTAAATCTCAGGGCATCAAAAAGAGCTTCCTCAAACCTGAACATTATAACATTACAAAAAATGTTAAGACATACCATTGTTCATCAAAATATCCCAAGACTTCCTGAATTTTTTCCCTCGGTAGGTACGGAGTTTCTTCATCATGGAAGAAATTCATGCCAATCAAATTCCCACAAGCATCAATAAGAGGCCCTCCAATCCCAGCCTATAGAACAAAGAAAAACATAAGTGACACCAGAAAAAGGGGATGCAAAAAAATGGTAATGCGTAATTAATACACAGATTCAATGATGATTGATCATATTTCTAATACAAATAATTATTTTGCAACATGCGAAACATACAAGCTGGCAAAATATACATATACCTTGGTGATTTTACAAGTGGAAATCCCAAGCTCTTCGCAAGCAAGTTTGCTCTTTCTGTCAATTAACACCCCTCTTGAGGCCATTAATTTTGGATGTTCAAAGAGACGCCCTACAGCTAAAACCTCAATATTAGGGGTGAAAGAAATACGCTCTTCCACATCCACTGAACAAGAACTGTAGGGCGTAGATCATAATGTTTCAATGTCCCCGTGACATGTTGTTTATTATTAAGGTGCACTTCAATCTGCAATGATAAGGTTAAACCAGTGTCATAAACGGACAAACAAAAGGCACAAACAATGATGCACACTACCAATACCAACCCGCAAGTTATCATCAATCTTGTTTCCATCGCCAGAAATTTTAACCAAACTTGCTGTAGTAAGGATTCTCACGGGATTACAGTTTATATATACGCATGTGCAAGCAAAACACCTTGCCTTTCCTGCACACATCATAATTTGGTCATTAATAATCGGTGAAATAAGAAAAAATAAAAGCAAGAATATCACGAACAAAAATCACAATTGAATGAAGCAAGTGAGACAACACATTCAGACATAGTTAAAGCAACATTTTCACTGAGTGTGCTCCAGATATTGTCCTCAAATTCCTCTTCAAAAGAGTTAATCACATGCATACCATCTGTTTAAAGAAACATGACATGTCAGTTGAAAATAAAGTGGTTGCAACAATAAAGGGGTACTCAGAAAATTAATGGAAAATAATGGGCATATGATAATATTAATTACCAACGAATGAAGCAAGGGAGACAACACTTTCCGATAGTTCTGACTCAATCTGTTTGGTGCGTTCACTCGAGGAACTTTGACAGGATTTAACCAAGTTACCAAATCCATCTTCAAATGTAATATCTGGATGGATAGGTCCTAGTTAATTAAAGAAACATGGTACAGGTAAACAATTGTGAGTGCTACAACAGTTGGCTGTGTAAAAATACTTGCAGGGGCAATAGAAGTATGAAGACTCACGTTGCATAAGTTTTGTTTTGCTAGCATTTTTCTTTTTGTTAAAGCAACCTATGTGCTTGCCTCTTCGCTTGCGCATGCTTTTCTGCATCTTCCCAACCCTGGAGTCGATGAAACAATGTCATTTACAACAAGTAGAGCATGGTTGTAAAAACCATTATACTGGACACTATATTGACATTGACATTATAATAAATTATAATATATAAGCTAGCCTGGTATCTTAAAATACAAGTAACTTCACAGCAAAAGCCCAAAACTGATGAATCAATAATGAAAGCCGTGTACAGAGAAATACACCTAGTGACATCAAACACCTCAACTAACCTAAAAAGAGAGTGCAAAACTAGCTGAGATGACAGCAAGAAAACAAGATTTGCTAGAGGTAAGGCATTAAGATAATGCAAAAATCTAAGGGGCTGCTTGCATCCTTTGCCCAAACAGAAATAGCCCACCTAGCCTTGATGGGCTAGCTTGCTGCCAAAAGCAAGGAACAGCCGTGGCAAGACGTGCACGTGCTGCAGGTAGTGTGGGGGTGAGTGAAAAGCTAGCAGTGACCATAGCAGCTTTCATACTCCTTTTACAGCTAAAACATCAGCTCTAATGACTGATTTTTCTGTTGACCTGCTGTTGCTTGTCCTGTTTTTTCCTATAATTTTTTAATCTCCTCTTCTCTTGTCAGTACTGTGCATATTTTGATCAGAGACTTGTACTTTTGGAAAAAATCAATGACACTAGTCAAATCACTTGACGTACTATTTGTTAAGTAAACAGATTTTTGTTGTTGCCTGTCATGTTTTTCCTTTTTGAATCCCCTCTTCTCTTGTACTACTAAGCACTGCACATATTTTGATCAAAGACTTATACTCTTGGAAAAATTCAATGCAGCTAGTCAAAGCACTTGGTGTGTTGGCTAAAAGAAAACAAACACTTGAAGTAAATATGTCTATCCGGAAGCTGTTATACTCAAATCAATAATTGAGCCAATCGAGGGAAGTTGGTAGCCTCAACCTCATGGCAAAGTGATGAATGTATTAAAATCCAAATGAAGAACCATGAAAATCTTGCCATTGGGTGCAAGGGGACCAAACCAATAATATGCCTTGACTCGAAACCCTAGCTCAGTTAGGCTAGTTTGTCCATCCTAACAGGGCAAGGCTCAGCAAGACAACCGAACATGCCTATAAGTCACCTAAATTTCATGAAGACTTTTAGGGTTAGGAAATTTAGAGTTTGGGGTTAGGGGTTACCTTTCTCCGGATGGTTGAGCACCGGTGGCGGCGGGCATCGGGCGGCACGGGGGTGCGGCGTGGGCGCCACCAGCAGCACTGGTAGAAGAACGGAGGTAGGCTGGATCCGGGCGGGGGGGCCTCATGAACGGAAGAAGGGGCAGTGGAAAGGAGTCGAAATCGAGTCGGAGGCGGCGGCGGAGGCGGAGGCGGCGGGGAGAGATGAGACGCGATTGGGGGTTCCCTGGGGGGTTCGATAGGGCAATTCTCTGACTTTAAAGATGCTGGAAGACGGACGGGGTTCTGGTCTACGCGCACGCGCGCCCGCACCCAAACCTTGTCACCTGGCCGGCTCGGCCTGGCCCAAGGCTAAACTTGCCGGGTTGTGCCGTGCCCTTTTAGTAAATGGGCCGGCTCGTGGCCCACTTGACCAGGTTTAGGCGCATCTATATAGATTTTTTTTATATTTTTATCAAAAAAAAAAAAATGTACCCGACGTGGCTTCGGTGTTCTACTCAGGTATGAAGTTTCGCAAAGAAATGACTTTGGTGTTCCTCTGGAAAAAAATTCACAACTTCCAAAACCTTGAATAATTTTTTTATTTAGATTCGATTTTGTGAGTATTCACACAAAAGACTACGGAAGTCATTTCTTCGCAAAATTTTAGTTGTGAGTATAACACAAGACCATATCCGTTACAAAAATAGTTTCAGAAATATTTGACTTTTTTAATATATATTTTAATTAGGGTGCACCTAGACCGAGGTTCATTTGGGTATTTTCGGTTGGAACACTCCCAACTTCATTTCCACTTCTAAAATAAATAAAAGTACAGTGCTACACATCAAACTACTATTGATAAGATGCATCCATCAGACTAGGAAGCACTATGGATGTCTGATTTGCTGCTTCGATCCCAGGCGAGATGTTAATTTCCTTAGCTGATTGCGAGCTTCATCGCTAGTAACTGCTCCCATAACGAACTCATGCCACCATCGTGTTTTTATCTCCTTGGTTTTCTCCCTAGAGCAAATCTAACAAAGTCGTCATATCCATATGCATATGAGAAACATTCTCTATCAATCGTCCTATATAAAAGCATTCATCGACTAGTCGGAAGGCTTATATGTGTTTTTCATCTTGCGGTTGAGGTTGCTTCCAAAATTCGCCGTGTTGCTTTCAATCCAGACCGATTTTTAAGCCACGTCGCACGTGTAACACCTCATCACTTATCACGCATTAATCTCACCTGCCCCAAACCCAGTCAACCCTCTGAAGTTTTCTGGCCAATTTTCTTCATTTTTCTTCACCTTGCTTGCTTTGCCATGGCAGCTCGCTAGGGTTTGGATCCAGACCTCGTATCCCCTTTCTTTCGTGTGGAAGAAGAAGGGCGACCCGTGTGGGAGAAAGTGTGGGCAAGGGGGGCGTGGGAGGCATGGGGATATAGTGGTTATCACGTGATAGCGACGGGTCAGTTTCTCTGTCTGTTTCTAGCGTGGGCGGCGTTGGAAGGAACTTTCCTTCTTCCTAGGACCAGGGGAACAGGAAGTTGCCTTTTCTGGACAGGCCGCTCGATCGCGCTAGCGGGCCGCCGGCCGCCCACTAGACGCGTCCATCTAAAAAATGTACAGTACTGTACATTTCTGTGGTTACGTTGATATGCTATAGTAGTATGTTTTACGTTTCAGCAGGACAGGCCCAGCTTTTGCCGGCGAAGAAATTGTGCCTTCGCTGCAGATTACGTGTTGTCGACGAGACGCCGTGGTGTCGGATCCGCAGTCGAGCGATGCGGCCGCTGCGCAGGCCATGGCTATCGCCACCGAGCGCAGGCCATAGGTCGCTCCCGCCATTGCCTCTGGAAGTGTTTCTAGCAATTCATCCGTTGATTGATTTTCTTCTGCCCAAGCCGTGAACGTGTGCCTTTGGCACCACATGCACCAGACCGCCGGCGATCAGGATGGTGGCGTGATTCAATCTCGATCGTATGGCCAAATCACTCTCTGCTAGGAGCGTACTGATAACGTGTTAGAGTAAAACGAGATTGAATGAAAGTGAATGGACGATTAGTCTTGATTTCTATTGATTCTCAAGTATATATACATCTGGAAGAGGTGGGGAAAAGAGGTGACTGTTCGGAGGCATCCCTCCAGAACAGGTGTCGCAACAGAGAGAGAGAAGGGACATGACTGTTCGGGGTTGGATACACCCCTTTGCTAATGACTGTTAATTTCTAACACATCAATCCACAACATCAAATTGAACACACAATATTATTATTCATCAAACAATACAATAGTTCATTAATCTTGTTGCTCATGCCATGTCCACCACTCTTCCATAAGATCTTTTTGAAGATCTCCATGCGTATCGGGATCTCTAATGTCATGGAACATTTTAAGGAAGCGTTGGACTCGGTCTTGCCTTCTACGTGGCTGTGTAGGTTTCCCATGCTCATTCTCAATGGTCATGTTGTGCATGATCATGCACGCTGTGATTATGTACTAAAGGGTCTCTTGATCCCAAAACATAGCCGGTCCTCGCACAAAGGCAAATTGGGCTTGCAAAATCCCAAAAGCCCTCTCCACATCTTACATAGCGGCCGCTTGAGCATTATGAGAGTAGAGTTATTTCTTACCTTTGGGATTTGAAATTGGCTTCACGAAAGTAGCCCACTTTGGATATATCCCATCTGATAGTAGCCCATGTTGTATGTGTGTCCATTTGCTTGGAACTTGAAAGATCGTGGATGTCGCCTAGAGGGGGGGGTGAATAGGCGCTTTAAAATAATTATGGTTTAGGCTTGAACAAATGCGGAATAAAACTAGCGTTTAATTTGACAAGCACAAAACCTAAATCGACTAGGCTCACCTATGTGCACCAACAACTTATGCTAAGCAAGATATACAACTATGTGATAGCAAGATATATAACAAGAAACAATATGGCTATCACAAAGTAAAGTGCATAAGTAAAGGGCTCGGGTAAGAGATAACCGAGGCACGCGGAGACGATGATGTATCCCGAAGTTCACACCCTTGCGGATGCTAATCTCCGTTTGGAGCGGTGTGGAGGCACAATGCTCCCCAAGAAGCCACTAGGGCCACCGTAATCTCCTCACGCCCTCGCACAATGCAAGATGCCGTGATTCCACTAAGGGACCCTTGAGGGCGGTCACCGAACCCGTACAAATGGCAACCCTTGGGGCGGTCACCGAACCCGTACACTTTGGCAACCCTTGGGGGCGGTCACCGGTACCCGTCAAATTGCTCGGGGCGATCTCCACAACCTAATTGGAGACCCCGACGCTTGCCCGGAGCTTTACACCACAATGATTGAGCTCCGAGGCACCACCAACCGTCTAGGGCACCAAAGCACCCAAGAGGAACAAGCTCTAGGGTGCTCAAACACCCAAGAGTAATAAGCTTCTCAAACTTCACTACCACGTATCACCGTGGAGAACTCAAACCGATGCACCAAATGCAATGGCAAGGGCACACGGAGTGCCCAAGTCCCTCACTCTCAAATCCCACCAAAACAACGAAAGCTATGGAGGAATATGAGAGGAAGAACAAGAAGGAGAACACCAAGAACTCCAAGATCTAGATCCAAGGGGTTCCCCTCACATAGAGGAGAAAGTGATTGGTGGAAACGTAGATCTAGATCTCCTCTCTCTTTTCCCTCAAGAACTAGCAAGAATCATTGGAGGGATTGAGAGATAGCAAGCTCGAAGAAGGTCAACAATGGGGGAAGAACACGAGCTAGAAGGATTAAGGTCCAATGGGGAAGAAGACCCCCTTTTATAGGTGGGGAAAAATCCAACCGTTATCTGCCCTCTGCCCGCAGCCAAGCGGTACTACCGCTTAGGCGGTACAACCAAACACTGGCCTGAAACACACTAAGTGTACCACGGTAGTGCCGCCGGAGCGGTACTACCGCTGCCCCTGGCGGTACTACCGCTTAGGGGGTTTAGACCAGGAGAGGCAGCAGTAGTAGAGGCAGCCAGGGCGGCAGTACCATGCGAAGCGGTACTACCGTCCTAGTACCGCTCTACTACCGCTTAAGGGAAAATGGAAACAGAAGCGTGCACTGAGGAAACCCCGCAAGCGGTAGTGGCGGCGGTAGTAAGGCGGTACTACCGTGCAACTACCGTTAATGGCAAACTGGCAACAGAGAGTTGCACGCTCGGGGAAACCCCAAGCGGCAGTGCCACGGAAGTACCCAGCGGTACTACCGCATAAGCGGTACTACCGCTTGCATGCCACTGAAAATCCACAGAAAACAGAGGATACAAATAAAACCAGAACTGCCATAACTTCTGCAAATGAGCTCCGAATTGAGCAAACTCAAGCTTATTGGATAGATGACGACAAATACTATCCAACAGCGACTGGTTATAATAAGAAGTGGCAGGGGAGATATGCCTAAGATATAGAGATGAGAAACCTCTATGAATGAAGAACCGGCATAAACTCCAACATCGAAAACATCATAGAAGATGCATATATGAACTCCGTTTTCGATGAACTCGAGCTTGTCATGAAGATGACCACAAGCTCAAAAACTCACAAAGAGAAACACCAAACAAGAACCAAGAAAGATGATGTAAGGATGCAATGGTTTGAGCTCTCTACGAACGAAACGATCAAGCTACTCACTTGAGAGCCCCCCTTGATAGGCTATCGATCCTATAACCCGGTCTCCCAACTACCACCATGAGACCGGTTAAATAGAAAACCTATCAAGGGCAAACCTTTGCCTTGCGCATAGTCCACTTGAGCTAGATGATGACGATCTTGACCTCCTCAAGTTGGACCACATTTCTTGATTGCGCCGGCTCGATGAAGACTAGTTGATTGCTCCCCCATAATCCACTATGGGTGAGCCACTCTTCGGCACATCTTCACAAGTCCATTGTCACCACAATGGACGGCAAGCTTCAAGCTCTTGATCTCTTCGTGATGCACCTCTTGAGCTTGCACACCGCAAACTTGATGACGATCACCACTTGATGTCATCCTCCATGGGTTGAATGAGATCTTCCTCTTGACGCAAGCCCATGGAAACATACCTAACCCTACATAGAACTCTCACGTAGACAATGGGTTAGTACACAAAGCGTACTGGACAATGCTTACCATACCATGGGATCACTTGATCCCTCTCGGTACATCTTCTACGCCTTGTGTGTTGATCAACTTGAATCACTCGTTGTACTTATTCTTGATCAACCTTGAATCTTTCCAACTCTTTTCATTACGATGATGTCTTGAAGGTAAACATGAATGTTCACACAATCTTCTTCTTCAAGACATGCTTGCAATAGGCTCAACACTCACATGACCAATCTTTGGATAAATCCTTGAATAGCACCTTGGTCAACACATATTCTTCTTCTAATAACCTTGAAACCAACAAATGGTCTTCAAGCAATGCCTATGGACAAACCCTTCAAATATAACTCAAGGCAACCATTAGTCCATAGGGATTGTCATCAATTACCAAAACCAAACATGGGGGCAGCGCATGTTCTTTCAGAACTCACCGGTGATAATTCCCCACTGGCTAACTTTGCAAAAAGAGGTGACTGCTGGAGCACATTGATGTCATTGCAAGATCCAGACATCCCAAAATATGTATGTCAAATCCATGTCTCCTGATCTGCCACAGCTTCAAGAATGATGGTGGCGTCTTTCTTGTATCCTTTGAACTGTCCATGTCAGGTTACAGGAAGTTCTTCCAACTCCAATGCGTGCAATCAATAGAGCCAAGCATACCTAGAAACTCACGATCTTTCTTCGCCTCCAAAACCCTAGCCGTGTCCTGAGGGTGCTCTAAAATATTCTGGCCTGAACACTTCAACAATTGCCTTTGCAAATCGTTGGACATAAAAGATTGAAATGCTCTCTCCCATTGCCAAATTATCATCAACGAAATCTGCCGGGACATCATAGGCCATCATGCGCAATGCGGTAGTCACCTTCTACTCAGTGTTGTGTCCAAGCCTTCTGGTGCAATTCCTCCCCTGCTTGAAGGCTTGGTCATGTTGCTTCACACATTTGGCAATGTGAAGAAACAATTTTGTAGACATCCTAAACCGCCGTCAAAAGTATCGCTCCAGGTACACTGGTTTTGTACCAAAATAGTTGTGCATCAATCTATCGTGAGCCTCTTGTCGGTCCCTCCGCATATACTCACGGCCGAAACCAGAACCCCACAGAGAGGATGAATCAACTGAACTATGCTTCGGCCTCTTGTTCGCGTGCATCGTCAAGATCAACGCAATGTCACCCTCTTCCATCATGTCAGATTCCTCATCCGACGAAGAATCACCCCACAGAGAGGATGAATCAACCGAACTCATTTACAATACCAAAATCTCCATCACAAGCTACTCACATTTGTGCACAACAAAAAAAAACAAGCAGGCAATTTTTTACCTTATAGGCGATTGGTATAACACCTACAATGCGAGAAGAAGACAACTGGCCGTCTGCTCAACGGAGACGGGGTGGTCGCCTCACTGGAACAATATGGCTAGGGAGAGACTCGTTGACACCGGGGGGGTTGACTTTGGGGTGAAAAAATGGCAACGACGTGTTGTTGCCGCCGTCCGAAGCAACAGAGGCTGTGCTCGGTCGCGGCTGTCGCATGGCCAGCACCGGAGCTTTGATGGGTACATCCCACGGAGGAGCGGTGACGACCATTATGGGCAGCAGAGTGCCGACAACCAACCATAATCGGGCGGCGGAGGGCACGGCGCCGGATCCCGATTTGACGGCGCGGTTATGCTTCCATGGGTGTCCGGAGCGGCTTGGACGACCGGCAACCAACGTCCCGCAAATAGGTTGCCCGCCATGCAGGTTTTTTGGCTGCCCAACTGTTTCTAAGTTTTTCGTATAGGGCAGCTGTTTTTTAGTCCCAAAAGTCCTAAAAACGGTTAGGCCCTAAAATAGGGCTGTTATTGGAGATGCTCTAAAGGGCGTAGGTAATGGAGAAGAAAACTTTTTTGCTCAACATCTATTGGATTGAAGAAGAGACTGATTCCTTTCTTTTGGACCATTTCTTTGTCTGTGTGAGAGAATCTCGCACCCTGTTTGCGATCAATGCAGATTAATACCGAAAGTACCCTTTTGCACCCGAGCTTAGATGCACCCTCGTGAACAGTAAAATAGAAAAAAAATAGTAAGAAAATCTGAAACTTTTTGGAGACAAACTTTGACGAATTCTGAACATGCGTGCTAAATTTCATGAAGAAACAACATTCCGAAGATGCTTCCGTAAAAAAACAAATGACACTCCAAAAAGTCTCTTTTGTCGGAGCATCAATTTTGTTTTTTTACGGCAGCATTTTTGGAATGTTTCTTCTTCATGAAATTTAGCACGCATGTTCAGAATTCGTCAAAGTTTGTCTCCAAAATAATTCAGATATTTTTGATTTTACTGTTCACGAGGGTTCATGTGAGCTCGGGTGCAGAAACTTCGTGTTCGCTTGTGTCAGCATTATATTATTCATCTCGCTATTCATGAGTGAGACATTACTGGAGGTCTGGTGACCTAATTAATCACAAGTGCCATAAAAAAAATTATGAGTGTTGTGCCCGCATCGATACATGTCTGCAATGCAATGAACACACTGGCTGCCAAAAATCATCGAATCGGGAAACAGACAACTCCCATGACCCCCTTGAGCACCCGATCCAGAACTCTCCCCCAAAAAAGACGACATGCTAATGTACGAACAGGGTGAAGAGACGTCAGCGCATTGGGTAATACCCAAATAAACAAAAGACGCAGGATCAAATAGTGTCGAGATGATAACCTGCGAGTCCCCGTTTCTGCTGAAGCAATCTCCTCTTGTTCTTCTGCTTTTCCACTGGCCACAGCTTGAAGACGGGCTACAGTGCGTAGCACGAGCAAGGCCGGTGCTAATGGACGGCAGCCCCACGTCCAGAGCAGTTATGGCCGACCCACTATCAGACAAGCGAGTATTCATACATGATAAATGGCGCCTGGCCCACTAATGCGAGGCATACCACAAGTATTCTTGAAATGGAACACTCGTATTCCATTCACAGCATGGCAGAACTGCCAGATACAACACGGGTTACATCAACAGGGAAGCTATCAAACCAAACATGCCTCACATCAGGAACATACCCTGCACCCAAACCCGCCCGCACATGCGCTGGTTCGTTGCAATTGCGAACTACTCCAGCCTGGATAAACTGAGTGCTAAGCTTGAACTTAATCTCCCTGAACAAATGGCCCAACGGAGCGTAGTCGTACATGTTGGAGGACACAACCTCTTTGAGAATGAGACTGTCAGTTTCAAAAAGTACTCGACCCACTCCCATTTGGTCTGCCAAGTTTACTGCATGCACAAGAGCCGTTGCCTCAGCGTGGAGGGGATCAGCCATATGTTGAGCTGAACCAGCCGCCATGAACAGGGTATCTGAAGAAGAATCTCTGCAGATGAGCCCCCATCCACCTTTGCCGGAGCGTGCATCGAAGGCTCCATCCACATTGATCTTGGCAATTTCTTGTGGGGGCGGTTCCCAAACACCCTGAGCTGGTATCTGCACTGCAACCTTTGGTCCCAGAAACTCCTTCCATTCATTAACATGGCGTCTGACAGTGAATTGAAACGCATGGACGTCCAGCCTTTTTTCCCCATGGTTACCCCTGTTTCGTTCAGTCCACCATTGCCACAACAATGCAATCGTTAAAAGCAGTTTCTCATCAGGTAGCTTGAATACAATCTGAAGAACATCCTTCGGAGAGGTTTGCTGGGAGAGCTGTAACCAGACATCTTCTAAGAGAAGTGCTCTCCAGCGGTGCTTCACAGGCTTGCATTTAAAGAATAGATGGCCTCCATCCTCGAAGAACTTTCCACAAACTGCACACCGTGTGTCAAGCTCAACTCCTCGCCTGCCGATATTCATATACATGGGATGGCTATTATGTGCAAATCTCCATAGAAAATGGTGCACTTTCGGTGGGCATTTAATCTTCCAGATGGAAGAGAACATCTCAGTTTGCTGCTCCTCGTGCAAAGAGCTTTGAACTGGACAGCAAATAACACGCCAGGTATTGTGCAGCGACCTATGTTAAGTAGTATCGCGATGCACATGCGGACACCCCGAATTTCGGCATCGCGTGCCACCATGTCACAAAAACTTGCGTCCCTCACGTTGGTTCATGTGTTCTTACCCAGCAGGGATTGTGTAAGAAAATGCTCGATTATGAGGAAGCAAACTAAAAGTCTATGTAGTCTTCACAAAATATTCCTATGGGGTCACCCCAGCTGCATTATTGGTTCATATATTCTCTACAAACAAACAATGTTACCCTTATTATATACTCCCTCCGTTCAAGAATATAAAGTGTATTGTTTTCCGTGCAAGTCAGCCATTTGAATGTTTGACCAAGATTATAGAATAAAATAACAACATCTGCAAGACCTAATAGATAAAATGTAATGAAACTGCTTTTCATGATGGATCAAATGATATAAATTTCGTATTGTGGATATTGATATATTTTTCTAAAAACTTGGTCAAACATACACTAGTTTGACTTTTGAAAAAACAATACACCTTATATAAAGGAACGAAGGGAGTAACATATTCTTTATAAATGAACAATAACATTATGTATTCACATATTATTCTCTAAAATGAACAATGATTATCACCATTTTTAATGGAAGGTACGTATCTGATTTCACTATAGTTAGCTACCCGTGGAGTTAATTAATGCTTCTTTGAGAAGACTGGTGTCGTGCAACTTTCAGTAGATAAAACAATACCATGCATGTCGAATTGTCCATCCAGCGCATTATTTTTCAATCCCACCCAGCAAAGCCATTGAGCATGATTGCAAGAAATAATACTAGGTACAAACAAAATATATAAAGAAATAGATGGTTGTCGATAGAATGCCGTATCATAAATATCTGAGTAGACAAGCATGCTAAGGAATAATTGATCTAAGCAGCGTCACCCTCGCCCTTCATTCTCTCATCTAGAACTCCTGCTTTTTGCTCTCCAGGCTGTACCTATAATTTTCAAAGAGAAGTGTAAGCATGATTTCCTCTTGCTATTCATTTCATCTGATCTCTTTGTGGATCTAAAGCAGACACCAGATAGTGATCGGTATGGCGGCAGAAACTAAGCAAGAAATAGCAAGCCCAAGTGCATATGAAGTGTTCTGTGGTAAGGGTGCTTATTATTATGACAACCAAAAATAAAGTCAAAACCATCGTCATAGCACACTGACAGTGAGAAGGGGTAGCCTCACAGTAAGATGCAAGAAAATAGATTATTTTCAGAGCTCCCTCCTCACTCACTCAAGAAAATAGTTTCTTTTCAGAGCTACAATATGGACTCTGCATGTTTGGAGGAAGCAGGATAGATATGATGCCACTGTAGCTAGACGCTGGCCAACAAGTAGTAGCACTACACCTTACTCTCCCTTCTACATATGTCTCTCCTGCACCTCCTGCCTTAGCCTTTGAAGCAGCACTTCACAAGATTTGAACCAAATGCTCCTTTAGCCTTTGCAATTTCAGTGAGAAATTTCTACTTCTGATCGTGTTTTTGCATAATTAGCTAGAGTGTGGACTAGCCAATTCGTTGGTTCTTTGCAAATTATTACGAGGGCTGTATCTAGCTGGGTCTACATGAAAATTTTGATCTACTTGTGATTGTGTTGTTCGATTAGCTAATTTCAGAGATTCTTTGTGTGACGAGTACTAGAATATATGCACTCTAGCTAGCTGGAGAAGTACTAGAATCAATACACCAATGTAAAAAGCTACCCCCTCCATCCCTAACTACATGGCGCCCTCGTTTTCCATGATTAAACTTTGACCGTAAATTTCACCCATTATATATCAAGTATCTATGTCATAAAAAGTATAACATTGGAAACTACATATTAATACGAATTGAACGGTATAATTTTTGTGACATTATAACCTATGTTTTGTTGGTCAAATATCTGTATGCTATGTAAATAGAGACAGAGGGAGTAAACCACATAACCAAAGGAACAAAGGTGGACAAGTGTGGTTCCTGACTAATCAAAAATCAAGATGCAAACAGATAATTAACCGCGAGTTCCTCCGAAAACATAGCATATATTTTTCACACGCAGCAACACGACATATTTAGCATTTCCATCAATGCAGAACATGGTACCTGATGATAGTCTATCTATGACAACTACAAACATCTCCAGGACCTAGTTCATGCAGTCATTCATTTTCCTATAAGCCCTTAATAGCCTATTTGGAGATGATAAGCACCGGGCCATCTCTAATGATTTGTTAAAAGTGTTTCCTATTTATGCTCAAACTCTAAAAAAAGTCATAACCTAACCTTCCATCTGTCCAATCAATCGACATCCTGACACGAAAATTCCAGCCACCGAATACAAAAGAAATGGAAATCAGTAGCAATGCCCAATAAAACCTGATCCACAGAGGAGCTCGGGATAGAGCCCCATATCAAACCATGCTACATGAGTGTACTCACAGCCTAAACCCTAGCTCAAAGTGTCACAAAGCAAGCTTCGGTCGATTGAAGGAGAGGAGATGTCAAAGTCAAACAGAAAAAATAGGAGGGAGAGGGAGGGGAATCATACCGTCGCTGCAGCTGGCGCCTTGGCATTTCCTGCTGACGCCCATACTTCTTCAAAAAACTTCTCGAGTGTCTGCAAACAAAGAGGACCACAATGTGAAATTGAGAAATAGATTTGTATTACAAATAAATAAGGGTAAATGTAAACAATGTTATTCGTATTACATACCTTAGTTTTGTATATCCTCATCAGATTCTGTTTTATTTGGGTCACACAGAGAGCAACGGATGGGCCTTGTATGTTCACAATACATAGGCCAACAAGTTTACCCTTTTCAGAAAAAACGGGTGCACCTTTGCCAGTGTGCAAGCTTTGAGCACAATTATAGACAAAATTGACTCCATCTGTATCCCTGCACCAGGAAATACATTTATAAATTGGAAACACAAAAGGATCCACAAAACATTTTAGGAGAAAACAACATGAAACTTTTTAAGAAAAGAAACTTACATGACATGACCATCTGTGAGGTCAAAGGACAGCTTAGTGAGTCCAAACGTTTAAGTCACAAAGATAAACTACATCAAACAATTCGACTTCTTCACCAAATACAATTGCTTCCACCTTCTTGATATCATATGGTAACTGGTTGTGATAAAGATAGAACCCAGCCAAAGATCCACTTGATAAAATAAAGTCTTCGGCTTTAATCTTAATACTTTTTCCATCATAATTAATTGTGTAGATTCCATCTTTTTGTATTAAAGAAGATTTCACTGCCACGAAGCAGAAGTCTGGTGCCGCCACAACAATTGTACCAATCATGTAGTAGTATTTTCTTTTATTCTCATCTTCCGGAGTTGGATCAGGGGAATTACCATACATTTCAACCACCGTTTTAGTAAGCCGTGTACGAAGTTCCAATTGTTTGCGTTCACCAGACATCTCAGCCCTACAAGTAATTTCACAGCAGAAGCTTAGATGTAACAGCAAACATCAAAACTAATGGTCTATTGTGGTTTTCCATTTCTTCTTTGCATAAACAGCTTAGTGTGATGCGCATCACGTGAATCAACAGAAATGTAATTTTATGAAAGAATAGCATCACCATTGGTACTAAACTTTCCGCGCAAATGCAACCAGCTAAGAGAATAACATCATTGGTAACAAATTACATATAATCAATCATCACATATACATAAGATCATGCACACATGCATTCCCACCTCCATATAATCTCAGATCTATACATGGTTTCGTCACATGAACAGAAAAAAAAAACGTAAAAGACATCCAGTAGAGAACGGGAAGGATGAGCGACCATACCTTGCTCGAAGGACCAGAGGGCAGGGTGGAGGAGCACGGCGTCTCCGTAGACCGCTGGGCAAGGGCGGAGGAGCACAGGCTCGGGATCACGGCGTGGAGGTCGACAAGTTCCCAGGGGCGGAGGACGACGGACTGTAAGAGTACGGCGTCGACGTGGACTAGGGGCGAAGGAGCAGGTCACGCGCCGGGGTAGGACGCGTCTGAGGACGCCGGCGGCGGCAAACCCTAGTCTGCAGCGCGACTCGTCTCGGCTGTTCGGGAGAGCTCGTCCCGGGACGAGAGACTTGCGCAGGGATTGATTGGCGTCCTCCCTGAAAACAGCCTCGATAGTGTTTGGTTGGGGGCGCGGCTATGTGCAGCCCGCAGCGGTTCGTTTTTTTTTTTTTTGAGAAACTCCCGCAGCGGTTCGTATCGCAGCGTCGCCTGCAGGGAGCCGCTGCTGGACCGGCCCAGTGACCGCGCCTGCTGACGTCACACTGATGTTATACATGTGTGTCCTTTTTTCATCACATTTTTGTTTTCTTTTTTCAATTTATTATTTAATAAAATTTTATTTATAAATATTATATATATTTAAAAAGTATTTTATATAATTTTTAAAAAATTCTAAAAGTGTATTAAAAATGTTAATCATGCGAAAGAAAAATGTTTGTGACATTAAAAAAATGTACATGCCATTTTAAAAAATACTCATACAAGGTACAAAAATGTTCGCATAATTTAAAAAAAGTCCGTACATTCAAAAGAATGTATATTACATTTTTAAAAATGTTCACGAGTTTCAAAAATGTATTTGGAATGTCTTAAAAAAGTGTGTACAATGTAAAAAACAAAAAAATTGCGTAATGTAAAAATAATGTTTCATGCCATTAAAAAAATGTACATAAAATTTTACAGAAAAATTCTGGCAATTCAAGAAAATGTTCTTGGCATTTAAAAAGATGTTCCTACAATGTAAAAGAAATGTTCCGTAGGTTAAAAAATGTTTATTTCCATTATAAAAGTGTACATGACATCTTACAGAAATATTCACGTGTTTCCAAAAAAAATTCATAAAAACTTTAAAGATGTTTATACAATCTAAAAAAAAATGCTCATGTAGTATAAAAATGTTTATTTTTATTAAAAAAATATGTACAACGTGTATTTGGAAAATGTTACCATGTATTCAAAAATATTCAAAACATGTATTTTTGAAAAATGTACAACATGTATTTAAAAATGTCAACAGTGTATCAGAAAAATGTTTCACGTATACTCTAAAAATGTATATTCTATACCGAGAAAAAAGTAGACATGAGTTCAAAAAAAGAAAACCAATAAAAACCACAAAGAAAGAAGGAAAGCAAAAAAACACATAAAACGAGTAAAACAAAGAAAACAAAATATAATGAACAAAGACAAAAAAAAACCAGAAAAACCAATGAGAAAACAAAAGAAAACCACATAAAAATGAAAAAAAGGAGAAAAACCGTGAAAAATAAATAAAACCAATGAAAAAACAACAAGAAAAAAAAACCGGATCGATCAAATGTACAACGATCGCTATGAGCGGCAGCGGCTACCATGCAAAATGTGTCAGCGCACTAGTTTGTCATCCGTAGGCGATTCCTATTAGGAATCGGTACAGGGGACACATAGCTATCGCATTTGGTTGGTGTCCAGAAAATAAAAACTAGCCTGGTGAGCCTAAATTCTTGCTTAGCCTGGCATGTGACACAGGAACCTTGATTAGCTTGGCCCAGGCGCGAGGAATCGGACGCATGGGGCACCCTGGCCAGTTGCCTGGACGCATAATTGGATTCCTCGTGGTGGTCTGCTCCGACCGGTTACTTCTTTGATACCAAACCCGCCGCAGAAACTTGAAGAATTGTTTGACACAGCAAATGCTAGTTGGAAGGAGGATTTTGTTCGCCAAGTTTTCATGCCAATCAGTGCAAAGTCTATCCTCAAGATACCAATATGTTCGGAACAGGTAGATGATTTCTGGCCGTGGTCTAAGGACCCGAGGGGCCTATTCTTTGTGAGAACAACATACAATCTAATCTATCGTGTTAAAGCTAGTCGCGAGGCATCTATATCTATACCAATATAATCTATATCTATATCTATATCTATACCAATATAAAAAGACCTAGTGGGGCAGATCCAACCGATCTCGGTCATCCATCTGCGTTAATCCAACAGTCCTTATTGTTCTAATGGTGAGCGACTAAACATGTTTAGCGCTAAACACGATTAGCGCTAATCAATCCTTTCTCTCTCTGGTGATCCCCTTCCTTACGTACCCTTTCACACGAAAGGAAACTGCCATACAAGGGAACCGTCGCACCTTCAGGATGCCGCCCCATCGCATCCAGCCGCCACACCTTCACGACCCCGCCCCCATCAGACGCCACCACCATCGCCTCGACCCGCGCAGCTTCAAGGACACCGCCCCACACATCTCCGTGCCGCCCCCACCCATCGCGTGGCCTCGGCCGTCGGGGACGCCGCTTAGACCGCCTGGCCGGCCGGCACCGTCGGGTCGTCAGGGACGCCGCCTGGACCGCCTGCCCGTCCGTCGCCGTCGGCCCGTCAAGGAGACGCCGCCTGGACCGCCTGGCCTAGGTCGTCAGCGCCGCCGTCAGAAAATGCGCCGCCATCAAACACGCAGCCGCCGGGCCAGAGGTCTTTCATCTCTGCTTTCTTTCTTTCTTCCGGAGATTGATTCACGTTTCACTGAACAGAGAAGCAGCCCTGTATGCACTTGATAAAACTGAACCGAGATCAGTCTTGATAAAACTGAACCAAAAGCAGCCCCGTATGCACACATTCAGCAGTTATTAAGCTTCATTACCAGCATAATTATCAGGCTTGATAAAACTGAACCAAAAGCAGCCCTGTATGCACACATTCACCAGTTATTCAGCTTCATTACCATCGTAATTAGCATTGCTTCAATTTTGCTAACCGTTGATCATTTTATACTAATTCCACCTTCATTACCAACCTGATTTGCATTGCTTCAATTTTTCTCATCATATATTATACCGATTTCACTGATTGTGTACACACATCAAGTAGATGGAAAATAGTCATACAGGTGCTTCCCCGTCACGATCAGGGAGTTGTTCCCAGTTTACAGAACTTATAAACAAGTCCCCAGCAGGAAACGGAAGTCACGCCGATGAGAATCTGCAGGATATAAAACTGCAGGGCAATCAATCATGGTATGCACGAATGTCTGATGATAAGAAGGCGGAATGCCTCGAACCGTCGTCAGGCACGCACCGAAAAGAAGGCTGCAACTCTTATTATTGCAATACACCATTTCCTGTCCGTGCTGACAAGAACAATTATATAGGGAATTTCATAGGGAACGAGGTAAAAAAAGTGTCCTCTGATGACAAATCATACTGCAAACTGAAGTTTACTTTAATTTGTACGTGCAGAAAAGTTTTGCAATTCTTTTGAGAACAAGATTAACACTTGGCTGGATTATGTAATACACGTTATTATCTTGCCCACAATGACATGCATGTTTAGCCAAGTTTATATGGTATGCATGCTTAACTATTTTTTTGTGACTACTATCACATCTTGGTTCTCAATTCTTCTATCTGATATATGTGTAGGGTCTAGCCCGTTGACACAAGCATTTTCTATCCTGGTTCCATCTCCCACAGGTATAGATGCGCATCCTTGTTCCTGGAGACCAGCTCATAAATTGTTCTTCAGTTATGTCTTCTACGTATATAGATGTACATTCTTGTCCGTGTCTTTGTTTTTGCTTGTGAAATTGTACACCGGAACGAAAAATTGTCCAAAGCAAGTTTTGTGTTTTGGCCAGCAAATTTTTTATTCTTTTTTCTATCTCACCATGCTATTATTCTTGCATTTTAGTATGTTTTTTTACTTCACCCATACTTTCCCGTTGCATTGCCAGTTGTGGATGACGTGTTCAAGAACTCACATGGCTCAAACACTGGTATGCTCGCATAATCAATATATTACATAATAAATTATCAAAAGCACACTAACTGATTTCTTATTTCATATTTTATAATGTGTTAATTGTAGATATTGCTGGTGTAGTCATGTACATGGGCCCAGTTAACCAAGACACAGATTCCCCGCTAGGCTTGAGGGAAGTAGCAGTCATCGACGCTGGCATGCGAATTATCTTCCTACACATTTTCGAAGAACTAGCTGAACACCATTGGAATGAACTTCTTCCTGCTGAAGCAAATGTTGGCTTAATCATGGCAGCCTCTATGGAGGTTGATCAACTATCCAGTAAGTTTTTTCTTAAGAAGTTTTGTACCATTTTAGTGCCATGTTATTACTAACTTGAGAGTTGATAACAGAAACTCTTCTTAGCATGGGGGCATCATTTTTATGCATACATTACTCCTCAACTTGCCATAATTTTAATTTTCTTAAAGGTCAGTATCTGTTATATTTATTATTTTACAAAATTCTCCAAAAACTAGACTAATTGTACGCTTATCATTTTCTATAGGTGTGCATCATCAAGTTTTTAATGACTTGTATTTCCGTGATGCTGTCAAGAATGACGTTCTTCTTAGGAAGTATGCTCGCAAACGAGACGACATGGACAGCTCACTTGTCCCCAAGAAAATCGGGGCTGAAATAGACTTTCGCTCTGGTCAATCTCCCCCTGTGAAGCACATTTTCAATTATGCAAAGGGTGGTGAGCGTCCACCAATCAACATCAACAAGATGGATCAATTGGACTAGGCATAAAGGTCCCAAATAAATAAGAAGTTTGAAACTTAAAAATTTCAAGCACTTGCATTCCTAGCCTTTTTCTTTCAGTTGTAAACCCTTTTTTTTTTTGCATATGGCTACACGTGCGTTGCACGTGCATGCTTACTAGTGGCTAGAAGAAACAGAGGGGGTGCGAATCCTGACCTGGAGAGTCGAGGATGGTCCTCTGTATGGGGAATGCAAGTTCCTTCAAAGCTAAAAATGTTTACCTGGAGGCTTGCGCAGCACTCGCTACCCACTGGCGACACTCTTCATCGCCGGAATATGTCTCCTTCTCATGTGTGTGATATCTGCGGGGCGGAAGATAACTGGAGACATGCACACCTGGATTGCTCCCTGGCAAGGAGTGTGTGGGCGGTGGTCCAACACATGTGTATGAACCAGGACGAAAATGCGAAGGAATGGTTATTTGCTATGAGCGAGTCTCTACCGCAACAAGATTTCACAGCGATGATCACCACGCTCTGGGTGATCTGGTATGCACGGCGGAAGATGGAAGAAAATCCTATGCGACCCGGGTCGTACGCCCAGGTCGTGAGACCCTCTCGAGATGAAGACACTTGGCAAAAGCGATTCTCAAAGCACGTAGGCCATTTATCCTTTGTTTACCGAAAAAGGCTTTCGCCCCGCTTTATATATAAAGCAACGATCCACAACAAGCCGATACAAACGCACGCCAACACAACACACACACCCAAGGCATGATACATTGGTGCTGATCGCAGCAACATCACTTGAAGCACTCAAACGGGAATGCCACCGCGAAGAGATAAAGCCGCATATGACGACCCGTGAGCTCCAAGGCGGTGCCTTCAGGAAGGAAACGACACCGGAGCGCCGTCACCGCCGGATCCGAGGATCAGAGTTTCCCCTGGAGCAGCACGACGGGCGATGAGAGCCGCGATGACGCCTTCAAGAAGGGAACGAGCTTCGCCGCCGCCGGTCCGTCCGAAGATAGAGCAGGTTTTCACCCCGGCCAACACACACCGCCGCCGATCGCCACACCCCGACTACCACGCCGCCCACACGGCCATGGCCATCGGGCAGCACCAAGCCACGGGCTCAGCCCATGAGCACCGCGCAACCACCTCCAGGGCCGCCGCCCCGGCATCCAAGACCTAGACACCACCTCACCTGAGATCCGCCACTACCCCAACCAAAGAGACGAGCGAAAAGGAGCGCCTTTTCCACCCCTGGGCAGCCCCCAGCGCCGAGACCCAGCGGCCGGCCAACGCTGGCCTCCATCGTCGCGTCCTGCAGCACCGGGCGCGAGACGAGCGCGGTCCGGCGGCACCGTGTGTGAGCCGAGGTCGGTCCTGCTGCTCGTGCGCGAGACGAGCTCGGCCCCACACGCCATGCGCGAGATGCGCCGGTCCTGCTGCACCGGGCGCGAGACGGGAGATGGACCGCAGCTGGGAGCGGGCCAGCCCATCGACAGAAGTAGTGCCCGAGCGTCGAGGAGATGATGCAAAGGTCACCACGGACCAGCCGCAGACGAGCTGACGCCGGAGAGTGCCGGCCGTCGCCGCGGGCAGGGCCGCCGAGCAGCCGTGAGGCGATGCGCCGCCAGCCCGCGGGAGAACACCGCCACACGCCCGCCGGAACTCCACCACCACCGCGCCGCCACTCCACGGATCCCTGCAGAGATGGCCAACCGCGGCCCAAGCTGCCGCCCAGCCCGCGCCGCCCGCCAGATCTGGCCGCCGCTGCGACAGCCGCCGCCAGCGCAGGCCGGGCACGCCCTGCCCCAGCGCATCCCACCACGCCGCCAGCAGGGCCTCGAGCCTCCGCCGCTCAGCCCCGCCGCCGCGCCGCCGCGACCCGCGCACCGCAGCGCCCCGGCACGACGACGCCGGCCCGCGCCAGCCCTAGTCGCGTGAGGGGGTGAGAGTCCCCGCCGGCGCCGGCGCTGGCGGGAGGAGGGGGGGGGAGGGGAGGGGAAGGAAGAGGCGGCCGGCGGCTAGGGTTCCTCCCCTGCCGCCCGCGGGAGCGCCAGAGGAGGAGGGAGGGGGGTTTACCACCGAAGAGCGTGTTTCACTAACAAAATCCCGAATCCTAACCTCCACTACGGAAACCTAATTCCCCTTATCTTCTTCCGCTCGCTCGCCGCCCCCGCTGTCGCTGCCTCGGCTGCTCTCCCTTGAGGCGCTTCTCGGGCTCGCCCGCCGCGGACGCGGCCGTGCCCCCCCCCCCAAAACACCCCCGGTGCTCTCCCCCGCCGTCGACGACCGCGTTCCTCAGCGGCCGGCAGCTCGTCTGCTCGTTACGTCACTGCACACCGGCGCTCCGCCCACGACCACCGTCCAGCTCCCCCGCCGTCCACACCTGCACATGCATCTTGGCACATGCAGCTGAAAACAGCCCCAACAGTGATGACCAATGGTACATCTTGCCAATGATTTGAGCTGCTGATGTTACCAGTGATGACCAAGGATAAATGTGCCAAAGGAAGAAACTTTGCAGTTTGTACAAAATTCTGTAGTTTGCCCATCTTGTCAGTGATTTGAGCTGCTGATACATGTACAAATTTTTGTAGTTAGCACATCTCGCCAGTGATTGAGCTGCCGTTGTATAAAATAATTTGATGTACACTGTGAATAGAAGTTCCTTGTATTTGACAAAAGAGATTTTTTGTAAGGCAAGAATACAATCTGTTGTGTGTAATGCTGCTTTCTTGTTTGTTGAATAAAGGGATAGACAGAGGCATGGCATTGTTAGGGTCCTGGAGGCATGCTTGTACATGTCTCTTTTGCAAAGTATGACTGCACTTTAGGATCCAGAAGTGAGATTACACTTGACCATTATATTGAGGAAAAAACATCTTTACTTCTTTACTGCACAAATTAAATTGCATCTAGTCATTACTTTCAGAGAAATAAGATTGACCATCCTAATGAATATAGCTACAGAATAAGAGAATAGCTCCAGTTTAATGTTGCAACAAGTACTACCATTTGGCATGAATTGATGTATAGAACATTCCAGTTTAGCCAAAGAGACAAATGCACAAGGTATGAAAATATTTGTTCACCAATATTCAGGTAGCAACACAAGCACATAGCTAATAACACCATTTAGCTGACATGCCCAGCTAACTAGCTTTAAGGAAACAACAAGAATCAGCGTATGATACAGACGTCAGTGCTGAAACCTTGATGTGCTAGCACCTTCGCTGAAATCTAATTGACGAGCAGCCAGCAATGTTGTGTCATCTCCATGACTTTCAAGCAATGATCTTGTAAATTCTCCTTGAATAGGTGGAACAGAAACTGATGGGTGTTGGATCACTCCAGGATCATTAGCACAAGTTTGAGCCACTAAAAGGAATAGGAGATGAATATAACTTGATCTTAAGGCGCAGATGTGTTCTCAGTTTAGTTTCTGACCACCAGCAGCTTAATCTGGTGGTTGTGCAGGTCCTTCCCAGTGCTGACTATGCTTGCATGATCAGTTGCAACAGAGTGAGAGAGAGAGAGAGAGAGAGAGGTCAGTGTATGTATGTGTGTGCTGGCTTGAAGCTCTTGCTGGCCACACCTCCTTCTTATCTTTATCTCTCAATCATTTAACAGCATAGTGCACCAAGGGGGCCTTACACCTGGTTGGAGAGGGGCTGCCCCTGATCAGGGCAGCTCAGCAGGTAGCTAGATATTTTCACTTTCAGCTTTATCTTTAGTCTTTAATGTTTAGAATATAATAGCTACAGTTTAGGCTTAGATCAAAATATCCAACATTCTCCCCCTTGATCGTAAGGCTAAACTCATAAGCCCACTTCTAAATAAAATGGCATACGAGATAAAAGGATTGCAACGGTCAATTGGTACCGTAGAACCCAGTTACTACAATATACCACCTCATCTTGAAATGGAACTTCTTTAACTTTAGGAGCTCCATAAGCTTAATACTCATTTGAAAACTTATGAGTTCATTTCTTTGTTGGAACTTATACAGAGCCAATAAGATACAATAGTCAATTAAGTACCATTGATCTAATTGACCACAGTACATCATTCCATCGAAGAAACAAACTCGTCTTAGGTTTGTGGGGAGATGGTGTTGCAATGGTCCCAAGAGTGCAGTTTCTCTTCATATATTCTTGTGCATATCCTTATGCGCGCTCTTTTGAAAGGAAGAGAAATATATTTTGTTTCCAAAATCATAATTGTCCCTTAATAATAGGCTGCCATTTAATCTTTATGCCGGCAACATTTGAAGGCAAGCCTCTTTAAATATAATGCTTAGCTTTAATACCTTAGCATAACACTTATGAACTAATCATCAAAACATCAGACTTAAGTAATGCTCAACATTTATGCCTTAGATTTAATAATTATTTGTTGAGCCTTAAAACTCAATTCATCAAGGCCTTGAACATGTTTGATTCTGGAATTAATCTTTCACAATGTCATAGGTCTGACAGATACCTTTTGACATATTACTCGAATAATCTGCACTCTTACATAATAAGTTCCGAGATAAATTCCTTAAGAAAACTCTTCATTCTTAAATTTATATGGATCAGGGACATGAATCCATATCTTAAAAGCTTAGGGATTAAAACATGCCACAACTTTAATTTGCATCTTTAACGATGCCTTAAGGAAATTGGGTAAAGCCATTCCACAATATGGCTCCCCCGCAAGGGTGAAACTTTTGTGGATAAAACTTTCATAAATTCACACCTTGCCAATTACCTTAACGGTCCACAACTTGGTGGTCACCTTATATCTTAAAACATAAGCATGCAATCCCTTAGTGTGATGTATCACACATCATTACTTTAGTGCTTATGCCAACAAGGCAAAGCTTTTCTTAATAATTTTCCAGGGGTCCTGTCCTGGACTTATGTCTGTCAGTTATCCCGGTCTCATAAACTTAAAAAGAGTGCATAATAACTTAAACATTAGTGATAACATAAGAAGAAAACTTATCGCCCTTGAGGGAGTAAACATAAACCTTTAGAATAAATTTAATACTCCCCTTCATGGACCAATCTTAGTGAATCTTTAAAACATTAAGAATATCACCAAGATTAATTTAGTACCCCTAGGAAAAACCTCAAGTCTTATGCAATATCCCTATTGCTTATAGTCAATATAGTATTGACCAATCGTAAATTCCTTATTAATCTTATTTCTTATTGAGCTTTGCATCACTTTCAGATACTAATTGCCTCAAAAAATAATAATTGATCATCATAATTGATTCCTTTTATGCAAAAGGAAAAACTTTACGAAATTTCCATCTCTAAAATGGTGATCACATTTCACCTTTTCATAATTTATTCCCTCAAACTCCCATTTACATTAAATTTCTTTCAACAAGTCTTTTAGCAAGACGCGTTGCTTAAACTTTAATAGGAACTTTTGCCATGGATTACCTTGGCAATCTGGGAGTTAGGAATAGCTCCTTTAATAATGTCAACAGTGGAGCTCTTAATTGTCATAAAGCCCTTATAATTTAACTGCTCTCCCTTTAGCTTTCAACATCATACTCTGTTTCAGAGTATCATAATATTCATTATCCTCCTTTGATGCTTTAAGAGAACAATTATGGAGAGCATAATTAAATATTTTATCTTGCTTAAAAGAAAACCTTATGCAAGATTTATCACTTAATATGACATAAACATTAGAAGGAACATAATGACTAATCATATGGCATTAGCATTAAAAGGGCAATTTATAATTGTTCCTTATACCTTTAAGAGATGGAAACTCAAATAAAAAGTTAAGAAAATTTTGACTAAAAGTGGTACTTAACAAAAGCTCAACTTCCATTCATAATTCCACGCCTTACTTAAAATGATGAAAGAAAATAGAAATGGAATTTAAACATACCTGGAAGTTCAATTGCTCCCCCTCGATGTTGGGGAACGTTGCATGAAAAACAAAAAACTTCTACGCACACGCAAGATCTATCCATGGAGATGCATGGCTACGAGAGGGGGAGTGTGTCTACGTACCCTCGTAGACCGTAAGCGAAAGCGTTAGAATAACGCGGTTGATGTCGTCGAACAACTTCACGATCAACCGACCGAGCACCGAATGTACGGCACCTCCGCGTTCAGCACACGTTCAGCTCGGTGACGTCCTCGACTTCTTGATCCAGCAAGACGGCGAGGTAGTGGATGAGTTCCGGCAGCACGACGGCGTGGTGACGGTGATGGTGATGCTATCTCCGCAGGGCTTCGCCCAAGCACTGCGAAAATATGACCGAGGGACGGAACTGTGGAGGAGGGCGCCGCACACGGCTAAGACAATGTTGTGTCTCCTTTGGGGCGCCCCCTCTCCTCTATTTATATATGTGTAGGGGCTTGGAGTAGAAGGAATAGTGCCACGTGAACAGTAGCCGTGAATAGTACACACGTGGACTTGGACTCCAAAGTCCAATCCTATTCGTACTAGGACTCTCCCTTTTTTCCTTCCCTAGCTGCGTGGGCTTTTGAGGACTTGGTGCGCCTGGCCCAATAAGGCCAGGGCGCCTCCCCTTAGCCCATGCCAGCCCTTTGGGACGTGGTGGACCCACTTGTGGACTTCCGGACCCCTCCGGAACCTTCTGGAAGCTTCCCGGTACAATACCGAAAAAACTGCACCTTTTTCCGGAACCCAAAATATGACTTCCCATATATAAATCTTTACCTCTCGACCATTCCGAGACTCCTCGTGATGTCCGGGATCTCATCCGGGACTCCGAACAATATTCGATTACCAATTCACATAACTCATATAACACTATATCGTCAACGAACGTTAAGGGACCCTACGGGTTCGGGAATGATGTAGACATGACTGAGACGCCTCTCCGGTCAATAACCAATAGCGGAACCTGGATGCTCATATTGTGTAACACCCCAAAAATTTAACCATGTTTTGTTAATTAAGATTTTGCCAGGAAATTAAGATTTTTCTTTTTGGATTTTCCTATGACTTCAAAGCCACTTCTTTTGTCTGAATTTCAAAAATTTCTTCTGTCCTATCTGAAAACTTTTGAATATTGTTGTGTGGCTTGTGTGTTTTATTTAATCATTTTATTTCACTCATTAAAACCAGTGGAATAATTTTTAAAAAAAATAAAATTTGTCAAGATTTAATTCATTTAATAGCATTTTACCCAGTTTAAGAGCCTCAATTGCACTGCAACTATTTCATAACTCCATTTATAAATTCCACAAAAATTTGTAGAAGTCATGTGATGTCCCTGCATCACATTTGTGCAAAAACACAACTTGGTGTTTTGGAAAATTTGAGCAAACCATCCTCATCTCCATTCTGGTCCAGTTTGGTAGTTTGTACTGCAACCCCATTTTATCTTGCCCTATTTGCCCTTGGGATTTTTCCTGCTTTTAGTCCACCCTATCAAACCCTTAATTCCAGGAGATTGGACCCATTGGAATACTTTTGACACATGCAATAATAGCCTACATTTTCTGTCCAGAACTGTAATTTTGCAAAACTTGCACTAAATAGTTTCTGTTTTTCTCAAACTAACCTTACCATCCTATTGTGGATCCAAAGAGACCCCAACCTGGAGATGTTGGTGGCCAGCAAGATGCTCTAGGTAGCCATGGCATTTTATCGAACACCTTGTGTGTCTGGCCAATTTTGACATGGTTCTGTGATTACTTTGTGCACTTGATCCCTTGACCCAACAACCATGTCCATTAGGCTTATTGCTTGCACCCTAACCGTTCTGTTAATTTGCAGCATCACCCAAGCCCTATAGCTAGCGCTGGCATTTCGTCGAACGCCTGGCGTGCGTGCACTGGGCGCGGCCAGAGCGCACGTTTTGCTCGTGCTGCTCCCGAGCCGCCGCGACCAGCTGCCGCCTCCCCCGCTCGTTCCATTCATCTCCCCTGTCTCCTGGTTCTGCCGCGACGCGCCAAGACCCTGCCAGCCTTCCCCTCTGTAGCTCGTCGCCGTCCCCGCAAGCAGCCACTGCCGCCGCCAGAGCTTGCCACGGACGGCACCGCCCAAGCCACAACCGCTCGCCAGCTGCCCTCTGGAACAGGCCGAGCTCATCCGCGAGCTCGTCCGCTAGCGCCCGTCGCTGCCACGTCGCCCTGTAGCAACAGAACGACGGTTCGCCGGCGATCTTATCCGCAGCCGCGGGAACCGGCCTCCCCGGGCTATAAATAGGACCCCGTAGCCATAGCGTATCTGCATGAGCCTCCTGGAAGCCCTAGCAAGCCGCCCCTAGCTCCAATTCAACCGGAGGCCGTCGTCCTCCCCAACTCCGGTAGCTTCGGTCGCCGCCGTGTTTCGGTCAAATTCGTCGTGACCAGGGTCCCTTAGCCCATCTATCGCCGCCATTAGCTTCACCTAGCCTCCACGAAGCCTCCCCACCTCTCAGCCTCGACTGGGAGCCACCATAGGCCACTGCCCCAAATTACTCCCGAACCACCGTCCGCCTCGGAGCTCGCCGCCGACGAACCTACCCTCCCCTCCGGCCATGTCGACCACTGGGAGGACCGCCCTGAAGCAGCGGATCCATCCCCGCCATCGGAGCCCCGTGAGAAGCCGCCGTTCGCCAGCGGCGATCGCCGGAGACGCGTCCGTCTCTGTCCCAGGAAGAGGGAGGGAGAGAAGACTAGTCAAACCTGACCAGTGGGCCAGGCGGGCCCACTGTCAGTGACTAGCCAGTCTCGCATGCGCTGGATAAGTGAAGGCGTATTTTGCTAGGTGCATTTCTCTTTTGCGAAAGCGTAAAGTACAGGAGTACGTTTCCCCCTGCTCGAAAGCGTTTTCTGTTTCGAACCGTTTTCTTTTTCTAATTTATATTAAAAACAGATTTGACCCTAACTTTGACTGGCTATAACTTTTAAAATAAAACTCCGATTGATTTGATTCTTTTTCCTACCTCTCTCAAATTTCATCTAGTTTATTTTCATATTTATTTGAAAAAAATTCGAGACAACTTTTTGTACTGTTTTTAATTTGTGTGTTAATTTGAATATTTCTCAAAATAGGAATTAAAGAGAGGAGAAAACTTTCGAAAGTTTTAAGATGCACTCTACCTCTCCACAACTTGAAGGCAAGCATTCTGAACCCTGGTATAATATTTGTTGTGGGTTATATGATGTGACTACAACACCAGATAAATTTGAAGCATGCATTTATCCTATGTGATGTTGTGATCATGCTCGTGAGTGCATGATGGAAATTCCTTGCTGTTGGAATTATAATACTTCTGGCGGTATTCATCCTCTTATACCTCTCATGCCTACCGGAAGGGATCCGGAGGAGTTACTGTCTCGAGTAGACACGAGTTTGGTGCTGACATCTCGTTGGAGCGAGAATGGTCAGTGAGGCATGAAGGGGTATGGTGAGTGGTGATTTCTGTCTGATGTTGTGAAATTATGCTAATCATGCAGGAAACATTTTAACCTCCTGAGTCGACCGTAGATCGAGTCTTGTGCCAGTAACCCCCCATACTTGAATCATGCTACCACTTCTCCCTGCCTCGGGTCGGGTACGGTTGAGTAAGTCGTCAACCCCTTTCCTTGCACACACCGTACAGAGAGGCCATAGTGAAAGATACCACTGATCACTGGTAGGCATGTCACTTGGTCCGAGGGCATGGGTGTTTTCGGTTGGAGCCGAAGGGGGTAGCTCCCCTAGTTTGCACGCGTTATAAATTTTGTGATCCCATGCTAATCGAGGTTGGAGCCTCCCCTCTTAGAGTTTCGCTTAACGAGTGTCGGTGGGTGATTCCAGGCACCGGTAAGTTAAGCTGGTGTGTGCAGGTCAGGCGTGTTTTCATCTCAAAGACCGTAAACGGAATTAGTCCCGGTGGACTAAAGGAATCCGTTACTTGTGGGTAAAGAGTACACCCTCTGCAGAGTTTATATCTATTCGAATAGCCGTGTCCGCGGTTAAGGACTACAGTCTGGGATGGGTCAAGTGTCGGTCTTAGAGTCGGTCTTCGGAGGAAAAACTTCTAAACCGGAACATTTATCATGACGTGTGACAAATGATGATTATGACTATTATTATTGTGGACTAACCAATTTTAATAATGGTATTATTGAGTATCCTTGGGACGGTTCTACCTCCTGGATACTCGTTGTGATTATTCTTACATAAGCCCTTTATGTGGTGTCGCTCAGACGCCCGACTGTGGCATGCTTGTTATTTAATTTCCTTATAAGCCCTTTATGTGGTGTCGCTCAGACGCCCGACTATGGCATGCTTGTTATTTGTTTTCCTTATAAGCCCTTTATGTGGTGTCGCTCAGACGCCCGACTGTGGCATGTTTGTTATTTATTTTCCTTATAAGCCCTTTATGTGGCGTCGCTCAGACGCCCGACTGAGGCATGCCTTATATTATTATCCTTTCGAGGCGTCGCTTCAAACACCCGATCGGTTATTTTATTCTCTGATTGCTTATTCATGTTTAATGTGAATAACCTGCTTGCATGCGTCATGGATTTTATTTCGTGACTAACTAAGTGATCATGGAATATTTCAGTGCATGATTATCATCTGTTATATTATACTTGTGTTCTTAATGTTTGCGAGTACATTCAAAGTACTCACTGGCTTGTCCCTGGCTATTGTCTTGGCCAGATTTCTTGTTTGGAGAGGAGCGCCACGAAGACAGCCCGGAATCTAGACAACGATGATAACAGCCTCGCGAAGATAGGAATTAACCAGGTCAGCTGTTCCTGTGGGAAATGGAGTCCCATGGACGCTGATGATCCGCAAACCGCTTCCGCCATCAACCACTAGAAACCTTTTGTTGTACTCATAGACCAGAATGGTCTTGTACTACATATTTTGTATTTTGCTTGGAATTTCTGTATCAAGATTGTGTCTCATCAGCTAACAGTAATCCTGGGGCTGATGAGCACAAGGGCCATTTACTGGGAAATATTATCCTGGAAATCCGGTCCTGACATATTGGTTCCTACATATTCCACGAAGATCTTATCGGTCGAACCGCAATGACAACATACGTAATTCCCTTTGTCCGTCGGTATGTTACTTGCCCGAGATTCGATCGCCGGTATCTCCATACCTAGTTCAATCTCGTTACCGGCAAGTCTCTTTACTCGTTCCGTAATACATCATCCCGTAACTAACTCCTTAGTCACTTTGCTTGCAAGCTTCTTATGATGTGCATTACCGAGAGGGCCCAGAGATACCTCTCCGAAACACGGAGTGACAAATCCCAGTCTCGATCCATGCCAACTCAACGGACACCTTCGGAGATACCTGTAGAGCATCTTTATGATCACCCAGTTACGTTGTGACGTTTGATAGCACACAAGGTATTCCTCCGGTATCCGGGAGTTGCATGATCTCATGGTCTGAGGAACATGTATTTGACATTCAAGAAAGCAGTAGCAATAAACAGAACGATCATATGCTAAGCTAACGGATGGGTCTTGTCCATCACATCATTCTCCTAATGATGTGATCCCGTTATCAAATGACAACTCATGTCTATGGTTAGGAAACCTTAACCATCTTTGATCAACGAGCTAGTCTAGTAGAGGCTCACTAGGTACACGGTATTTGTTTATGTATTCACACATGTATTTAAGTTTCTGGTCAATACAATTCTAGCATGAATAATAAACATTTATCATGAACAAGGAAATATAAAATAATAACAACTTTATTATTGCCTCTAGGGCATATTTCCATCAGTATCCCACTTGCACTAGAGTCAATAATCTAGATTACATAGTAATGAATCTAACACCCATGGAGTCTTGGTGCTGATCATGTTTTGCTCGTGGAAGAGGCTTAGTCAACGGGTCTGCCACATTCAGATCCGTGTGTACTTTGCAAATTTCTATGTCTCCATCCTTGACATATTCACGAATGGAGTTGAAGCGTCTCTTGATGTGTTTGGTCTTCTTGTGAAACCTGGGCTCCTTGGCTATGGCAATTGCTCCAGTGTTGTCACAAAAGATTGTCATTGGACCCGATGCACTAGGTATTACACCTAGATCGGATATGAACACCTTCATCCAGACTCCTTCATGTGCTGCTTCCGAAGCAGCTATGTATTCCGCTTCACACGTAGATCCCGCCACGACGCTCTGCTTGGAACTACACCAACTGACAGCTCCACCATTTAATATAAATACGTATCCGGTTTGTGACTTAGAGTCATCCGGCACTACACCACAACACCAATGCAATGGCATGTTATCTGCCGAGAGAAGGCCCTTAAGAGGGCAGACAAACTGCCGGGACAAAGTTTCTCCCGGCAGATAGAACTGCCACAAGAACGGCTGCCGGGAAATAGATCTCCCGGCAGATAGAGATCTCCCGGCAGTTACATTGCCAGGAAGCCCTGTTTTCCCGGCAGATAGAAGTATATGCCAGTAATATAATTGCCGGCAGTTACAATGATGCCCGACAGATGGTCTGCCCTTGACTTTTACTTACCCCGGCAGTTTTCTTGATCCTGGTAGCATATATATTTCTTTTTATTTCTATTCATATAGGAATTGACTCAATATTCAGTAGCAGATCTCAAACACATAATGACTAAAAGTTCAGTATTTCAACATTCATAGATCCATTCAGTAGCATCCAACTACATCGGTAAAAAGAATTTACACAAGACAATAAAATTTCTTTTGTTCAAACTAAGATAAACAAATTGTTTGAGCTTGACGCACTGCTGCAGCCATGTCCAGGAAGACAAATTGCTTGTTTGCACCGTTTGTTGGATGGCTTCATCAGATGTCTTGTGAATAACAGCCTCGCCACCATCCTGTGAAACTGCATTCTTCAAAGAGGGGCTCATGTCTCCCACAGAAGAGTCACCAAACTTGCAATGCTTTTGAAGATCGCAGCTTAACCTCGCCCCCCACATGATTGTGTTGTTGCTATGAATACAAGAAACATCATGTAGACATACTAGTTGACAAGTACAACCACTATAATGTAGAAGTTTTGTAGCATTCTAACAATCTCCTCCTTGTGACAAAACTTGTTGAACTGCAGAGAAAACAAAATCAAGTTTAAAATTTTCTAAGTACAAACTAGCAGCATCTACTAACTAACAAATATTAACATCAAACCAGGAGAAGATTAAAAAACTGAATACAAGACAAAGCAAAAGATATGACAGTTGTACCTTTTCTAGAATATTTCAGATTTTCAGTGTGTATATATCTATAGCAATATTACTATCGATGATTATAAATGACAATTTTTGACAATTCCAAGTACAATTTTGGATGTATAGTAAATAGTAAACAGTAAAATGCAAGGTCAAACCATTTGTACACATGAGATGCTTCCTTTTTCCCTAAAATTGCATGCCAAGAATAGCATGTTTATACTTGGGAACTCACTCGGTTGAGACAGTAAATAGTAGTGTTCATCTATGAGATGCAGTTCAGTGGTTCTTTTTTTTTTAATTATCCAGAAAGAAGTTTTCAAGCCATTTCATAACAATCTGCAAGATACTACACTTATCTATACAGAGTATAATGCCCGACAAATTCAGTACAAGTAGCATTTTTTCATGGAGGGGGTAAAAGTAGCATTGCTTCGATTCTAATTGTAACCATTGACAACTTTCACAATCCAAAAGGCACAACTTACAGAAATAAAGAAATAAAATGTATGAGTTGCTAAACTTTAGCACCTTCATTCCAGTATGCAAGTACAGCCGATGAAAAATTCAGAAGTACATGTAAACTGGTGTAGCATTGATTAAACAAACTACACCAGATCCTTCTAGCACATGGGTCAAACAATTGATATGCGTCAAAATTCTGGATCACACATCAGCACAAAAGCTAACGAAAGATAAAACCAATCTGGATTATCTACTAGAAGAGAGGGCAAATCCATATGGTAACTCGTTTCATGGAAATACCAAGACGGGTTTGCTGGTCTGAGTACTCAAGACTGTCGGCATCTTTTGGTTCCTGGTCACTCACTCCCGTGTCGCTCGCATGGGCGACACCAGTGCGCCCAACCTTAGCCGCCGCAGGACCTCGGCATCTTGCTCCTTCTCTTTGGTAGCTTGCCTGCGTTCGATCCATTGAATACACACTATTAGAATAGCCCTGTTCTCTGTCTGCTCTCTCGGCTTAGAACCAGAATCATGCAACTTCGGTCGATAGATAAGTCATTGTTTAGTTTTTTGTATGTTGTGCATTTAGCAAACAAGAAACTGGATCTTCACTGGATTGTGCGCTCGGTTTTTTGAAAAGACCAGTCATTACGAACCAAACTTGAAATTTGAAATTACAAACCAGTTATAATGAAAAGAGCACCACCGATACAAACAGCAGGCTGCGCTGTTTCAGTCTGAATACAAATTCAGATAATTTTACAGTTTACGCTTAGTTTCTTTCAATCTGTACAAATTTAGATGCATATAAGGATTAAGGTCAAATAAAGGGCTTTCTGCAGGGAATGGCCTGAGCAAGAACTTGTCATAAAGCAAACAATGAGCCCAGCATCATGTAAGCAGAGTATGGACAACAGTGTCATCTATAATCCAATACAGTATTCGAGATGTACCATTTGGCAAAAAAATCATTGGAGAAGCACATAGATTTCTCGTTTTACACAAAATTGTCTACATGCTCTACATTTTGGCAAACAACGTATTCCAATGCAGTACTTATAACAGGAACACGCATAAAAATAGTTTAACACGCACTGAATTAATCAAGTGAACATGAAGAGAATTAAGATATTGAGGCTAACCGCAAAATTTCAACACCATAGCAGTGCCCATTACATGATTACTAGGGCTGAATGATAGAAATAGCAAAGAAATCTCACCGTCGATTGAGAAGGAGAGGAGACGGGGCTGCTCAGGTGATGAAGCAGAGGACGTAGGCGGCGCTGCTTGGGGGCGAGGATGTAGACGAGGTGCTACCCAGGGCAGACGACGTAGTCAAAGCAGTGCTGCTTGGTGGAGAGGACGAAGAGGAGGCGCGCTTCTCAAAGGAGACAGAGCAATTACGTAATGTAACATACAAATTGAAGGACCAAATCAAGGGTACAACCATGATAAATGAAAGAATTTAAGCAACATGGATCCTTGGATAATCACATTCATATCCTGAAGCAATATGTGCATGGGCGTGAGTGGGCACGACATATCAGTTCTTGTTCACATCACATCTAAGCAGTAATAACTAAACTTTGAAGAAATTAGAACAGAGGGCCTAGAACTCTGCACATGATACAGTATCATCCAAGCTAAATGCCACATTTTGATAGCCCAAACAATTGGCCTAGAACTGCAAACTATTCACAAATCTTCTCAAAACAAAACTCACAATTGTTACAATTTTCTGTAGTGACTTCCAAAGCACAACCAGTGTAGTACATATCCCAACAAAAAGTTTGCCCAATGTATGACTGAGATAGGAAGTGTAAGTATGGCCTAGCTAGCTTACAAAATCCACATTCATGTTATTAAAGGTACTAGCCACTTCTAATTTATTGACTATGGAAAATAAAATTTAGAGGCAGAGCATGCCACTTTGGTTTTCTTGATCTAGCTTTAACTGAAAAGGCTGCAGTGTGTAATAACACTGACTTGCTCATAAAAGTACAGAGCAATCTGCATTCCATAAATCCTAAGATGCAAGTAACAGATTGAATTCTGAAACGCCTACACATATGGTTATGATCTACTTTCAGAACCTCACTTTCTATCTGATGATTCAATTAAACCTCATTCATTTTGGAGTCTACTCTCTTAACCTTATTTCTTTAAACTCTCTTTTCAAGTAGTTTCTATCTAATGATTCAAGAAATTTTCAAAAACTATAGCTCTTGTTCTGTCCACAGATCACACATCACAAAACACATACCTGAGACTAATAAAACTCATAAGACAAAGAGAAATCTGACGGGTTGGGGTGAGGAAGTAGAGGAGACCGCGATGTAGTCGACGCGGCACTGCTCGTGTGAAAGAACGCGGAAGAGGCATCTGCTCGGGGGAGAGGATGTAGTAGGTGCTCTTGGGGGAGAGGACGAAGACGTGGCACTGCTCTGAGGCTCCTGGAGAAGGAGGCACCTACTCCGGGAAGGACCTTCTGGAAATAGCGACGCTGCTCGGAGCAGGAGCTCCTGGAAGCGGCGGCGCTTCTCGGGCAGGAGCTCCTGGAAGCGACGGCGCTGCTCGATGGAGGATCTCCTGGGAGCGGCGGGCTGGTGGCGAATGGTGGTCTGGGCGGCGGAGGGTGTTCGGGGGAGGGGTCGGGCAGGGGATGGCACTGGGGCGGCGTGGTCGGGGAGGGAGGTGGCATTGGGGTGTGGTCGAGGGTGGTCGGCAGCCGCGGAGGGCAGGCGACGGCGGCGGCGGCCGAGGGTGCTCGAGGAGGAGGCTAGGTCAGGCGGCCCATTTGGGGATTTTGGTGCGAGTCAAGATTGGGGATTTTTGTGTGTATCAGCGAAAATTTTGGCCCCTCGCGCGCTCTCCCGCGCATAGGCGAAACCAGTTTTACTTTTTTGGTTTGGCCCCACAAGTAGTCCCCGACAGTTAATATGCCATTTGTTTAGTTGTGCCGGCAGATGTTGTGCCCTTAGAAGCCGGCATTTTTGCCGGCAGTGTGCATGCCCTTGTTGTTTGACTTCTACCGGCAGTTTATCCATCGTTGGTTATTTCTACCGGCAGTTGAATGATCCTCGGCAGATGATTTGTCCTTGTGATGCTATTTCTCCGGCAGTTAACTGCCCCCAATTAAGGGTTGTGGTGTAGTGCGGATCAGTGTCGAAGCTTGCATCGACGTAACCCTTTACGACGAGCTCTTCGTCACCTCCATAAACGAGAAACATGTCCTTGGTCCTTTTCAGGTACTTCAGGATATTCTTGACCGCTGTCCAGTGATCTACTCCTGGATTACTCTGGTACCTCCCTGCCAAACTTATGGCAAGGCACACATCAGGTCTGGTACACAACATGGCATACATAATAGAACCTATGGCTGAGGCATAGGGAATGACTTTCATTTTCTCTATATCTTCTGCCGTGGTCGGGCATTGAGTCTGACTCAACTTCACACCTTGCAAGACAGGCAAGAACCCTTTCTTTGACTGGTCCATTTTGAACTTCTTCAAAACTTTGCCAAGATATGTGCTTTGTGAAAGTCCTATCAAGCGTCTTGATCTATCCCTATAGATCTTGATGCCCAATATATAAGCAGCTTCACCGAGGTCTTTCATTGAAAAATTCTTATTCAAGTATCCCTTTATGCCATCCAGAAATTCTATATCATTTCCAATCAACAATATGTCATCCACATATAATATTAGAAATGCTACAGAGCTCCCACTCACTTTCTTGTAAATACAGGCTTCACCGTAAGTCTGTACAAAACCATATGCTTTGATCACCTCATCAAAGCGTATATTCCAACTCCGAGATGCTTGCACCAGTCCATAGATGGATCGCTGGAGCTTGCACACTTTGTTAGCACCCTTAGGATCGACAAAACCTTCTAGTTGCATCATATACAACTCTTCTTTCAGAAAACCATTAAGGAATGCAGTGTTGCGGAACGTTGCATGGGAAACAAAAATTTTCCTACGCACACACAAGATCTATCCATGGTGATGAGCATCTACGAGAGGGAGAGTGAATCTACATACCCTTGTAGATCGCTAAGCGGAAGCGTTAATAAACGCGGTTGATGTAGTCGAACGTCTTCGCGATCCAAATCGCCGAGCGTCCCGCGATCCAATCACGATCCTTCCGATCTAGTGCCGAACGGACGGCACCTCCGCGTTCAACACACGTACGGCTTGATGACGCCTTCACCTCCTCGATCCAGCGAGCGATGGTGAAGTAGTGGTTGAGTTCCAGCAGCACGACGGCGTGGTGATGGTGGTGAGGAACAATCTCTGCAGGGCTTCGCCAAGCACTACGGAGATTATGACGGAGGAACTAGAGGGCTAGGGTTGCCGGCACACGGCTTGGGAAATCCTGATGTGTCCCGTGTGCTAGCCCTGCCCCTCTATTTATATGTTGAGCCTTGGGGTCTAAACTTGGAGTAAAAGCCTCCTCCGGGTCGGTTTTGCCCGCACAAGGTCGGTTTGGCCCGCAGGGAAAGAGTCCAACTCGGATCCCTGCCGAATCGTGCACAGCCGCGCACAAGCGGTAGTACCGCTTCACACAAGCGGTAGTACCGCTTGGGCGGTAGTACCGCTTCACATAAGCGGTAGTACCGCTCGGGCGGTAGTACCGCTTCACCAAGCGGTAGTACCGCTTACGCGGCAGCAAAACTACTTTTGCACTTTCCAATACCTTGTGGGCTTTATCCCTTTGGCTCATATAAAGTGTTGCTGCACCCGAACACTTCGGTAAACATCCGGAACCCCTTCCGGTGAACTCCGGAACCCTTCCAGAGATCAAAACACTATTATCACATATATCAATCTTTACCTCCGGACTATTCCGGAGATCCTCGTCATGTCCGGGATTTTATCCGGGACTCCGAACAACTTTCGGTCACCAACATAATAACTCAATTATACTAATCGTCACCAAACGTTAAGTGTGTAGACCCTGCGGGTTCGAGAACTATGTAGACATGACCGAGACACCTCTACGGCCAATAACCAATAGCGGGACCTGGATGCCCATATTGGCTCCTACATATTCTACGAAGATCTTTTATCGGTCGAACCTCTATGTCAAGGATTCAGTTAATCCCGTATGCTGTTCCCTTTGTTCTTCGGTATGTTACTTGCCCGAGATTCGATCGTCGGTATCACTATACCTAGTTCAATCTCGTTACCGGCAAGTCTCTTTACTCGTTCCGTAATACAAGATCTCGTGGCTAACACTTTAGTCACATTGCTTGCAAGGCTCATTGTGATGTTGTATTACCGAGTGGGCCCTGAGATACCTCTCCGTCATACGGAGTAACAAATCCCAGTCTTGATCCATGCCAACCCAACAGACACCCTCGGAGATACCTGTAGAGCACCTTTATAGTCACCCAGTTACGTTGCGACGTTTGATACACACAAGGTATTCCTCCGGTGTCAGTGAGTTGCATGATCTCATGGTCAAAGGAACAGATACTTGACATGCAGAAAACAATAGCAATAAACTGACACGATCAAATGCTACGTTTACAGTTTGGGTCTTGTCCATCACATCATTCTCCTAATGATGTGATCCCGTTATCAAATGACATCTCATGTCAATGGCTAGGAAACCTTAACCATCTTTGATCAACGAGCTAGTCAACTAGAGGCTTACTAGGGACACAGTGTTGTCTATGTACCCACACATGTATTTGAGTTTCCAATCAATACAATTATAGCATGGATAATAAACGATTATCATGAACAAGGAAATATAATAATAACCAATTTATTATTGCCTCTAGGGCATATTTCCAACAGTCTCCCACTTGCACTAGAGTCAATAATCTAGTTCACATCACTATGTGATTTACATTGTAATGAATCGAACACCCATGCAGTTCTGGTGTTGTTCATGTTTAGCCCTTGGAAGAGGTTTAGTCATCGGATCTGCAACATTTAGATCCGTGTGTACTTTGCAAATATTTATGTCGTCCTCCTTGATGTAATCGCGGATGGAATTGAAACGTCGCTTTATGTGTCTGGTCCTCTTGTGAAATCTTGGTTCCTTGGCTAGAGCAATGGCACCAGTATTATCACAAAACAGAGTCATTGGGTCAAGTGCACTAGGCACTACTCCAAGATCTGTCATGAACTCCTTCATCCAGACACCTTCCTTCGCCGCCTCCGAGGCTGCGATGTACTCCGCTTCGCATGTAGAATCAGCTACCACGCTTTGCTTGGAACTGTACCAGCTAACCGCACCCCCATTAAGAATAAATACGTATCCGGTTTGCGACTTAGAGTCATCCGGATCAGTGTCAAAGCTTGCATCGACGTAACCCTTTACGACGAGCTCTTGATCACCTCCATAAACGAGAAACATGTCCTTAGTCCTTTTCAGGTACTTCAGGATATTCTTGACCGCCGTCCAGTGTTCCATTCCTGGATCACTTTGAAACCTTCCGGCCATACTTATGGCAAGGCTGACATCGGGTCTTGTGCACAGCATTGCATACATGATAGAGCCTATGGCTGAAGCATAGGGGATGACACTCATCTTTTCTCTATCTTCTGCAGTCACTGGGCATTGAGTCTTACTCAACTTCACACCTTGCAAAACAGGCAAGAACCCCTTCTTGGACTGATCCATTTTGAACTTCTTCAAAATCTTATCAAGGTATGTGCTTTGTGAAAGTCCTATTAAACGTCTTGATCTATCTCTATAGATCTTGATGCCTAATATGAAAGCAGCTTCTCCTAGGTCCTTCATTGAAAAACTCTTGTTCAAATATTCCTTTACGCTTTCCAGCATTTCTATATTGTTTCCAATCAGCAATATGTCATCCACATATAATATTAGAAACGCTATAGAGCTCCCACTCACTTTCTTGTAAATACAAGCTTCTCCGTAAACTTGTATAAACTCGAACGCTTTGATCACTTTATCAAAACGAAGATTCCAACTCCGAGATGCTTGCACCAGTCCATAAATGGATCGCTGGAGTTTGCAAACTTTGTCAGCATTCTCTGGATCGACAAAACCTTCTGGTTGCATCATATACAACTCTTCCTTAAGGTAACCGTTAAGGAACGCTGTTTTGACATCCATCTGCCAAATTTCATAATCGAAAAAGGCAGCTATTGCTAACATGATTCTGACGGACTTAAGCATCGCTACGGGTGAGAAGGTCTCATCGTAGTCAACTCCTTGAACTTGTGAAAAACCCTTTGCCACAAGTCGAGCTTTATAGACGGTGACATTACCGTCCGCGTCCGTCTTCCTCTTAAAGATCCATTTGTTCTGAATGGCCTTACGCCCTTCAGGTAATACTTCCAAAGTCCATACTTTGTTTTCATACATGGATCCCATCTCGGATTTCATGGCCTCTAACCATTTCTCGGAATCCGGGCCCATCATCGCTTCTCCATAGCTCGTAGGTTCATCGTTGTCTAACAACATGACCTCTAAGACAGGGTTGCCGTACCACTCGGGAGCAGTACGCGTCCTTGTCGACCTACGAGGTTCGATAGCAACTTGATCCAAAGCTTCATGATCATCATCATTAACTTCCTCTTCAGCTAATGTAGGCTCCACAGAAACAACTTTCTGCGCTGCGCTACTCTCAGGTTGAAGTAAAGGTTCAACAACCTCATCAAGTTCTATCTTCCTCCCACTCAATTCTTTCGAGAGAAACTCTTTCTCAAGAAATGTTCCGTTTTTAGCGACAAACACTTTGCCCTCGGATCTGAGGTAGAAGGTATACCCAATTGTCTCTTTTGGGTATCCTATGAAGACGCATTTCTCCGCTTTGGGTTCCAGCTTTTCAGGCTGAAGCTTTTTGACATAAGCATCACATCCCCAAACTTTAAGAAACGACAGCTTTGGCTTCTTGTCAAACCAAAGTTCATAAGGCGTCGTCTCAACGGATTTCGATGGTGCCCTATTTAAAGTGAATGCAGCTGTCTCTAATGCATAACCCCAAAACGATAGTGGCAAATCGGCAAGAGACATCATAGATCGTACCATATCCAATAAAGTTCGATTACGACGTTCGGACACACCATTACGCTGTGGTGTTCCAGGCGGTGTCAATTGTGAAACAATTCCACACTGTTTTAAGTGACTGCCAAACTCATAACTCAGATATTCTCCTCCTCGATCAGATCGTAGGAATTTAATCTTCTTGTTACGATGATTCTCAACTTCACTCTGAAATTGTTTGAACTTTTCAAATGTTTCAGACTTGTGTTTCATTAAGTAAATATACCCATATCTACTTAAGTCATCAGTGAAGGTGAGAAAGTAACGATAACCACCGCGCGCCTCAATACTCATCGGACCGCACACATCAGTATGTATGATTTCCAATAAGTCACTTGCCCGTTCCATTATTCCAGAGAACGGCGTTTTAGTCATCTTGCCCATGAGGCATGGCTCACATGTGTCAAGTGATTCAAAATCAAGTGACTCCAAAAGTCCATCAGCATGGAGCTTCTTCATGCGTTTTACGCCAATATGACCTAAACGGCAGTGCCACAAGAAAGTGGTATTATCATTATCAATTCTATATCTTTTGGCATCAATGTTATGAACATGTGTATCATTACTATCGAGATTCAATAAGAATAAACCCCTCACATCGGGTGCATGACCATAAAAGATATTACTCATATAAATAGAACAACCATTATTCTCTGATTTAAATGAGTAACCGTCTCGCAATAAACAAGATCCAGATATAATGTTCATGCTTAACGCAGGCACCAAATAACACTTATTTAGGTTCATCACTAATCCCGACGGTAATCGAAGAGCGAGCGTGCCGACGGCGATCACATCAACCTTGGAACCATTTCCCACGCGCATCGTCACTTCGTCCTTTGCCAGCCTCCGTCTATTCCGCAGTTCCTGTTTTGAGTTGCAAATATGAGCAACCGCACCGGTATCAAATACCCAGGCACTACAACGAGAGTTGGTAAGGTACACATCAATAACATGTATATCATATATACCTTGTTTGTTGTTGGCCGCCTTCTTGTCAGCCAAATACTTGGGGCAATTCCGCTTCCAGTGTCCTGTTCCCTTGCAATGAAAACACACAGTTTCTGGTTTGGGTCCAGCCTTGGGTTTCTTCACGAGAGGAGCAACTGCTTTGCCACTCTTCTTGGAGTTACCCTTCTTACCCTTGCCATTTTTCTTGAAACTAGTGGTTTTATTGACCATCAACACTTGATGCTCCTTCTGAATTTCAGACTCAGCGGCTTTCAGCATCGCAAACAGCTCGGCGACTGACTTGTTCATCCCGTGCATGTTATAATTCAACACGAAGCTCTTGTAGCTAGGTGGCAATGATTGAAGAACTCTGTCAGTGATAGCCTCTGGCGGAAGGGGCATCCCCAATTCAGCCAGACGGGTAGAGTACCCAGACATTCTGAGCACGTGATCACTGATAGACCCGTTCTCCTCCATCTTGCAAGCATAGAATTTATCGGAGATCTCATATCTCTCGATCCGGGCATTCTTCTGAAAGATAAACTTCAACTCCTGGAACATCTCATATGCTCCATGACGTTCAAAACGTCTTTGAAGTCCCGGTTCTAAGCCATACAACATTGCACATTGAACTATTGAGTAATCATCAGAACGAGCCTGCCAGGCGTTCACAACGTCTAGAGACTCAACTGGAGCGGGTGGATCACCAAGCGGTGCATCAAGGACATAAGCCTTCTGGGAAGCCGTAAGGATAATCCTTAGATTACGGGCCCAGTCCACAAAGTTACTTCCATCATCTTTCAACTTAGCTTTCTCTAGGAACGCATTAAAATTCAGGGGTGCTACTGCGCGAGCCATGATCTACAACATAAATACTGCAAAGACAACTTAGACTATTGTTCTTAGATAATGAGTTTAGTTAATCATATTTAAAAAACTCCCACTCAAATTGACATCCCTCCGATCATTCGAGTGTAACATGATCCAAATCCACCAACTCAAGTCCGATCATCACGTGAGTTGAGGTGGTTTCAATGGTGAACATCTTCATGTTGATCATATCTACTATATGACTCATGTTCGACCTTTCGGTCTCTTGTGTTCCGAGGCCATGTCTGTACATGCTAGGCTCGTCAAGTTTAACCCGAGTGTTCCGCACGTGCAACATGGCTTACACCCGTTGTATGCGAACGTAGAGTCTATCACACCCGATCATCACGGCGTGTCTCGAAACGACGAACTTTCGCAACGGTGCACACTTGGGGAGAACACAATTTATCTTGAAATTTAAGTGAGAGATCACCTTATAATGCTACCGTCGTCCTAAGCAAAATAAGATGCATAAAAGGATTAACATCACATGCAAATCATAAGTGACATGATATGGCCATGAACTTGTGCTTTTGATCTCCATCTCCAAAGCACCGGCATGATCTCCATCGTCACCGGCATGACACCATGATCTCCATCATCTTGATCTCCATCAACGTGTCGCCATAAGGTTGTCGCGCCGACTGTTGCTTCCACGACTATTGCTAACGTTTAGCGATAAAGTAAAGCATTACATAGCGCTTAATGATTGACACGCAGGTCATACAATAATTAAAGACAACTCTATGGCTCCTGCCAGTTGCCGTACTCATCGACATGCAAGTCGTGATATTCTATACAAAACATGATCATCTCATACATCACATATATCTCATCATGTAATTGGCCATATCACATCACAACATACCCTGCAAAAACAAGTTAGACGTCCTCTAATTGTTGTTGCAAATTTTACGTGGCTGCTACGGGTTTGCAAGAACCGTTCTTACCTACGCAAAACCACAACGTGGTGTAGTGATTGCTTTTTGATCTTCTAAAAGAACCCTCTTCATTGAACCGATTCAACTAAAGTGAGAGAGACAGACACCCGCCAGTCACCTTTATGCAACAAGTGCACGCAGCGGTGAAACCAGTCTCGCGTAAGCGTACGCGTAATGTCGGTCCGGGCCGCTTCATCTCACAATACCGCGGAATCAAGTATCAACTAGTAACGGCAAGCAATATGTATACACCCACGCCCACAACTCGTTTGTGTTCTACTCGAGATCTCATCTACGCATAGACCTAGCTCAGATGCCACTGTTGCGGAACGTTGCATGGGAAACAAAAATTTTCCTACGCACACACAAGATCTATCCATGGTGATGAGCATCTACGAGAGGGAGAGTGAATCTACATACCCTTGTAGATCGCTAAGCGGAAGCGTTAATAAACGCGGTTGATGTAGTCGAACGTCTTCGCGATCCAAATCGCCGAGCGTCCCGCGATCCAATCACGATCCTTCCGATCTAGTGCCGAACGGACGGCACCTCCGCGTTCAACACACGTACGGCTTGATGACGCCTTCACCTCCTCGATCCAGCGAGCGATGGTGAAGTAGTGGTTGAGTTCCAGCAGCACGACGGCGTGGTGATGGTGGTGAGGAACAATCTCTGCAGGGCTTCGCCAAGCACTACGGAGATTATGACGGAGGAACTAGAGGGCTAGGGTTGCCGGCACACGGCTTGGGAAATCCTGATGTGTCCCGTGTGCTAGCCCTGCCCCTCTATTTATATGTTGAGCCTTGGGGTCTAAACTTGGAGTAAAAGCCTCCTCCGGGTCGGTTTTGCCCGCACAAGGTCGGTTTGGCCCGCAGGGAAAGAGTCCAACTCAGATCCCTGCCGAATCGTGCACAGCCGCGCACAAGCGGTAGTACCGCTTCACACAAGCGGTAGTACCGCTTGGGCGGTAGTACCGCTTCACATAAGCGGTAGTACCGCTCGGGCGGTAGTACCGCTTCACCAAGCGGTAGTACCGCTTACGCGGCAGCAAAACTACTTTTGCACTTTCCAATACCTTGTGGGCTTTATCCCTTTGGCTCATATAAAGTGTTGCTGCACCCGAACACTTCGGTAAACATCCGGAACCCCTTCCGGTGAACTCCGGAACCCTTCCAGAGATCAAAACACTATTATCACATATATCAATCTTTACCTCCGGACTATTCCGGAGATCCTCGTCATGTCCGGGATTTTATCCGGGACTCCGAACAACTTTCGGTCACCAACATAATAACTCAATTATACTAATCGTCACCAAACGTTAAGTGTGTAGACCCTGCGGGTTCGAGAACTATGTAGACATGACCGAGACACCTCTACGGCCAATAACCAATAGCGGGACCTGGATGCCCATATTGGCTCCTACATATTCTACGAAGATCTTTTATCGGTCGAACCTCTATGTCAAGGATTCAGTTAATCCCGTATGCTGTTCCCTTTGTTCTTCGGTATGTTACTTGCCCGAGATTCGATCGTCGGTATCACTATACCTAGTTCAATCTCGTTACCGGCAAGTCTCTTTACTCGTTCCGTAATACAAGATCTCGTGGCTAACACTTTAGTCACATTGCTTGCAAGGCTCATTGTGATGTTGTATTACCGAGTGGGCCCTGAGATACCTCTCCGTCATACGGAGTAACAAATCCCAGTCTTGATCCATGCCAACCCAACAGACACCCTCGGAGATACCTGTAGAGCACCTTTATAGTCACCCAGTTACGTTGCGACGTTTGATACACACAAGGTATTCCTCCGGTGTCAGTGAGTTGCATGATCTCATGGTCAAAGGAACAGATACTTGACATGCAGAAAACAATAGCAATAAACTGACACGATCAAATGCTACGTTTACAGTTTGGGTCTTGTCCATCACATCATTCTCCTAATGATGTGATCCCGTTATCAAATGACATCTCATGTCAATGGCTAGGAAACCTTAACCATCTTTGATCAACGAGCTAGTCAACTAGAGGCTTACTAGGGACACAGTGTTGTCTATGTACCCACACATGTATTTGAGTTTCCAATCAATACAATTATAGCATGGATAATAAACGATTATCATGAACAAGGAAATATAATAATAACCAATTTATTATTGCCTCTAGGGCATATTTCCAACATGCAGTTTTGACATCCATTTGCCAGATTTCGTAATCATAAAATGCGGCAATTGCTAACATGATTCGGACAGACTTAAGCATCGCTACGGGTGAGAAAGTCTCATCGTAGTCAACCCCTTGAACTTGTCGAAAACCTTTCGCGACAAGTCGAGCTTTGTAGACAGTGATATTACCATCAGCATTTGTCTTCCTCTTAAAAATCCATTTATTCTCAATGGCTTGCCGATCATCGGGCAAGTCCACCAAAGTCCACACTTTGTTCTCATACATGGATCCTATCTCAGATTTCATGGCCTCAAGCCATTTGTCGGAATCCGGGCTTATCATAGCTTCTTCATGGTTCGTAGGTTCGATGTTGTCTAACAACATAACTTCCAGAACAGGATTACCGTACCACTCTGGTACGGAACGTACTCTGGTCGACCTACGAAGTTCAGTAGTAACTTGATCTGAAGTTTCATGATCTTTATCATTATCTTCCTCTCTTATTGATGTAGGCATCATGGGAACGGTTTTCTCTGATGAGCTACTTTCCAATTCGAGAGAAGGTACAATTACCTCATCAAGTTCTACTTTCCTCCCACTCACTTCTTTCGAGAGAAACTCCTTCTCTAGAAAGGACCCATTCTTGGCAACAAAGACCTTGCCTTCGGATCTGTGGTAGAAGGTGTACCCAATTGTTTCTTTAGGGTATCCTATGAAGATGCACTTCTCCGCTTTGGGTTCGAGCTTATCAGGTTGAAGCTTTTTCACATAAGCATCGCATCCCCAAACTTTAAGAAACGACAGCTTAGGTTTCTTGCCAAACCATAGTTCATATGGTGTCGTCTCAACGGATTTAGACGGTGCCCTATTTAACGTGAATGCAGCTGTCTCTAATGCATAACCCCAAAACGATAGTGGCAAATCGGTAAGAGACATCATAGAACGCACCATATCCAATAAAGTACGGTTACGACGTTCGGACACACCATTACGCTGTGGTGTTTCAGGTGGCGTGAGTTGTGAAACAATTCCACATTTTCTTAAATGAAGGCCAAACTCGTAACTCAAATATTCGCCTCCGCGATCAGATCGTAGAAACTTTATTTTCTTGTTACGATGATTCTCTACTTCCCTCTGAAATTCTTTGAACTTTTCAAATGTTTCAGACTTGTGTTTCATCAAGTAGATATACCCATATCTACTCAAATCATCTGTGAAGGTTAGAAAATAACGATACCCGCCGCGTGCTTCAACATTCATCGGACCGCATACATCGGTATGTATTATTTCCAACAAATCAGTAGCTCGCTCCATTGTTCCGGAGAACGGAGTTTTAGTCATCTTGCCCATGAGGCATGGTTCGCAAGTATCAAATGATTCATAATCAAGAGATTCCAAAAGTCCATCCGCATGGAGTTTCTTCATGCGCTTTACACCAATATGACATAAACGGCAGTGCCACAAGTATGTTATACTATCATTATCAACTTTGCATCTTTTGACATCAATATTATGAATATGTGTATCACTACGATCGAGATTCAACAAGAATAGACCATTCACAAAAGGTGCGTGACCATAAAAGATGTTACTCATATAAATAGAATAACCATTATTCTCTGACTTAAATGAATAACCGTCTCGCAATAAACAAGATCCAGATATAATGTTCATGCTCAACGCTGGCACCAAATAACAATTATTGAGGTCTAAAACTAATCCCGAAGGTAGATGTAGAGGTAGCGTGCCGACGGCGATCACATCAACCTTGGAACCATTCCCGACGCGCATCGTCACCTCGTCCTTAGCCAATCTTCGCTTATTCCGTAGCTCTTGTTTCGAGTTACAAATACGAGCAACCGAACCAGTATCAAATACCCAGGCGCTACTGCGAGCATTAGTGAGGAACACATCAATAACATGTATATCAAATATACCTTTGCTCACTTTGCCATCCTTCTTATCCGCCAAATACTTGGGGCAGTTCCGCTTCTAGTGACCAGTCCCTTTGCAGTAGAAGCACTCTGTTTCAGGCCTGGGTCCAGCTTTGGGTTTCTTCGTGGGAGCGGCAACTTGCTAACTAGTGGTTTTGTTAACCATCAACACTTGATGCTCCTTCTTGATTTCTACCTCCGCTGATTTCAGCATCGCGAAGAGCTCGGGAATTGTCTTCTCCATCCCTTGCATATTATAGTTCATCACGAAGCCTTTATAGCTTGGTGGCAGTGGCTGAAGAACTCTGTCAATAACACTCTCAACCGGAAGATCAATTCCCAGCTGAGTCAAGTGGTTGTGGTACCCAGACATTCTGAGTATGTGTTCACTCTCAGAACTGTTCTCCTCCATCTTACAGCTAAAGAACTTGTTGGAGACTTCATATCTCTCAACCCGGGCATTAGCTTGAAATATCAATTTCAGCTCTTGGAACATCTCATATGCTCCGTGGCGTTCAAAACGCTTTTGCAGTCCCGGTTCTAAGCCGTAGAGCATGGCACACTGAACTATCGAGTAGTCATCAGATCGAGCCTGCCAGACGTTCACAACGTCTGCAGCAGCTCCTGCAGCAGGTCCATCACCTAGCGGTGCATCAAGGACATAATTCTTCTGTGCAGCAATGAGGATAATCCTCAAGTTACGGACCCAGTCCGTGTAGTTGCTACCATCATCTTTCAACTTAGCTTTCTCTAGGAACGCATTAAAATTCAACGGAACAGTAGCACGGGCCATTTATCTACAACATAGATATGCAAAGAAACTATCAAGACTAAGTTCATAATAAATTAAGTTCAATTAATCAAATTGCTAATGAACTCCCACTTAAATTAACATCCCTTAAGTTAACTAAGTGATACATGATCCAAATCAACTAGCCCATGTCCGATCATCACGTGAGATGGGATAGTCATCAATGGTGAACATCTCCATGTTGATCATATCTACTATATGACTCATGTTCGACCTTTCGGTCTCTAGTGTTCCGAGACCATGTCTGTACATGCTAGGCTCGTCAAGTTTAACCCAAGTATTCTGCTTGTGTAAAACTGGCTTACACCCGTTGTATGTGAACGTAGAATCTATTACACCCGATCATCACGAGGTGCTTCGAAACGACGAACTTTAGCAACGGTGCATACTCGGGGAGAACACTTTTATCTTGAAATTTAGTGAAGGGATCATCTTATAATGCTACCGCCGTTCTAAGCAAAATAAGATGCATAAAGGATAAACATCACATGCAATCAAAATATGTGACATGATATGGCCATCATCTTGTGCTTTTGATCTCCATCTCCAAAGCATCGTCATGATCTCCATCGTCACCAGCTCGACACCTTGATCTCCATCGTTGCGACGTGGTCGTCTCGCCAACTATTGCTTCTACAACTATTGCTAACGCATAGCGATAAAGTAAAGCAATTACATGGCGCTTGCATTTCATACAATAAAGAGACAACCATAAGGCTCCTGCCGGTTGCCGATAAATTACAAAACATGATCATCTCATACAATAACGTATATCACATCATGTCTTGACCATATCACATCACAGCATACCCTGCAAAAACAAGTTAGACGTACTCTACTTTGTTGTTGCAAGTTTTACGTGGCTGCTACGGGCTTCTAGCAAGAACCGTTCTTACCTACGGCACAAAACCACAACGGTGATTTATCAAGTTTGCTATTTTAACCTTCAACAAGGACCGGCCGCAGTCAAATTCGATTCAACTAAAGTAGGAGAAACAGACACCCGCCAGCCACCTTTATGCAAAACAAGTTGCATGTATGTCGGTGGAACCGGTCTCATGTACATGGACATGTAAGGTTGGTCCGGGCCGCTTCATCTTACAATACCGCCGAATCAAAATAAGACGTTGGTGGTAAGCAGTATGACGATCACCGCTCACAACTCTTTGTGTTCTACTCATGCATATCATCTACGCATAGACCTGGCTCATGAAGTCACTGTTGGGGAACGTTGCATGGCAAACAAAAAATTTCTACGCACACGCAAGATCTATCCATGGAGATGCATAGCTACGAGAGGGGGAGTATTCTACGTACCCTCGTAGACCGTAAGCGGAAGCTTTAGAACAACGCGGTTGATGTCGTCGAACAACTTCACGATCAACCGACCGAGCACCGAATGTACGGCACCTCCGCGTTCAGCACACGTTCAGCTCGGTGACGTCCTCGACTTCTTGATCCAGCAAGACGGCGAGGTAGTGGATGAGTTCCGGCAGCACGACGGCGTGGTGACGGTGATGGTGATGCTATCTCCGCAGGGCTTCGCCCAAGCACTGCGAAAATATGACCGAGGGACGGAACTGTGGAGGGGGGCGCCGCACACGGCTAAGACAATGTTGTGTCTCCTTTGGGGCGCCCCCTCTCCTCTATTTATATATGTGTAGGGGCTTGGAGTAGAAGGAATAGTGCCACGTGAACAGTAATCGTGAATAGTACACACGTGGACTTGGACTCCAAAGTCCAATCCTATTCCTACTAGGACTCTCCCTTTTTTCCTTCCCTAGCTGCGTGGGCTTTTGAGGACTTGGTGCGCCTAGCCCAATAAGGCCAGGGCGCCTCCCCTTAGCCCATGCCAGCCCTTTGGGACGTGGTGGACCCACTTGTGGACTTCCAGACCCCTCCGGAATCCTCCGGAACCTTCTGGAAGCTTCCCGGTACAATACCGAAAAAACTGCACCTTTTTCCGGAACCCAAAATATGACTTCCCATATATAAATCTTTACCTCTCGACCATTCCGAGACTCCTCGTGACGTCCGGGATCTCATCCGAGACTCCGACCAATATTCGGTTACCAATTCACATAACTCATATAACACTATATCGTCAACGAACGTTAAGCGTGCGGACCCTACGGGTTCGGGAATGATGTAGACATGACTGAGACGCCTCTCCGGTCAATAACCAATAGCGGAACCTGGATGCTCATATTGGTTCCTACATATTCCACGAAGATCTTATCGGTCGAACCGCAATGACAACATACGTAATTCCCTTTGTCCGTCGGTATGTTACTTGCCCGAGATTCGATCGTCGGTATCTCCATACCTAGTTCAATCTCGTTACCGGCAAGTCTCTTTACTCGTTCCGTAATACATCATCCCGTAACTAACTCCTTAGTCACTTTGCTTGCAAGCTCCTTATGATGTGCATTACCGAGAGGGCCCAGAGATACCTCTCCGAAACACGGAGTGACAAATCCCAGTCTCGATCCATGCCAACTCAACGGACACCTTCGGAGATACCTGTAGAGCATCTTTATGATCACCCAGTTACGTTGTGACGTTTGATAGCACACAAGGTATTCCTCCGGTATCCGGGAGTTGCATGATCTCATGGTCTGAGGAACATGTATTTGACATTCAAGAAAGCAGTAGCAATAAACAGAACGATCATATGCTAAGCTAACGGATGGGTCTTGTCCATCACATCATTCTCCTAATGATGTGATCCCGTTATCAAATGACAACTCATGTCTATGGTTAGGAAACCTTAACCATCTTTGATCAACGAGCTAGTCTAGTAGAGGCTCACTAGGGACACGGTATTTGTTTATGTATTCACACATGTATTTAAGTTTCCGGTCAATACAATTCTAGCATGAATAATAAACCTTTTTCGTGAACAAGGAAATATAAAATAATAACAACTTTATTATTGCCTCTAGGGCATATTTCCCTCAGCGAAATGTGGACGGAGCTACTACTCAACATTTCGACGAACTTCCATAATAAGTATTCCACTTTTAGAGGAGAAAGTCCATAAAACTAATAACATAAATCAGATTATAGGAATGGATGATAAGAAACTTTATATTTTGTGCTTAATGGAAAACTTCCATTAGCCTTAACATTAGTCTCCATTCCAGCTTTTTAAAAAAAAAACTTCACCTCAAAACATTCTTGTCCATGAGGCCATAATAATATCATACTTATAGTATCCAATTTTGTGACGCCCCTGCTCGACCGTGCACTAATCATACATGCAAAAATGCACACGATCGAGATCAGAGACTCACGGGAAGATATCACAACACAACTCTAAACACAAATAAAAGTCATACAAGCTTCATATTACAAGCCAGGGGCCTCGAGGGCTCGAATACATAAGCTCGCGATCAAGCGTCAGCGAAAAAAACATAATATCTGAGTACAGACATAAAAGGGAAACAAGTTTGCCTTAAGAAGGCTAGCATAACAACGACACTGATCGAAAAGGCGCAGGCCTCCTGCCTGGGAACCTCCGAAACTACTCCTGGTCGTCGGTCTCCACGTAGTAGTAGGCTCCACCGGAAGTGTAGTAGCAGTCGTCGGCGGTGGCAGCTGACTCCTGGGATCTGTCATCTGGTCGCAGCAATCGGGTATGGGGGAAAAGAATAGCAAAGCAACCGTGAGTACTCATCCGAAGTACTCGCAAGACTGACATCAGAACTATACTATATATGCATCGGTATCTGTCGGGGGGATGACCCCCGGAGCCCCTTTTCAAAAGCATCGGGGCAGCCCGTGCCCCTCCCCGCCGGCTGGCAAACCGACCGGCTTCTCAGCGCTAGCCGGCTAGGCCCGGCCCGGGCCGGGTCCGGCTGGCCGCTAGCCGGCTGGCGATAGGTCGGCGGCTGTCCCATCGCGTCCTGTGACAAGACAGCTCCCCACGAGGGGAGAACATGGCTACAGTACAACTCGTCTCGGGAGGGCGCGCCGGCAAAGCTGCCACCTTGTTGACGCGACGGCCGGTGTCAGCGCCAGCGTGCCGGTGCAGCCCCCCGCGAAGCCGCCTACTCCGGCACGCCTCTGCAGAGCGCGCACGCGCCGTCTACTCATGCGCGCCTCGGCAAGAGCGCGCATGCGCCGTCCACTCCGTGACGCTCGAAGTGACGGGCCATAGTGTCGTGCCGCCCTCGGGCGCCGCAGCCGGCGGGGCCCAGCAGCCGGCGAGCCCACGGCCGGCTCCAAACGCTGACGCCCGGGTCCCGGCGCGCGTAGTTTACCCATGTAACCCTGGGGGGTCGGGCTATAAGACCCCCCAGGAGGCCTCCATGCAGGGGGTCGCATTTTAGCTCACTCCTCCTCCAACACATACACACACATAGGAGAGGCCGAAGGGAGAGCTAGCTCCTTCTCCTTCCTCCATTAAAACAGCTCCAGGAGCACCACTGTAACCATCGTGGCCCTTGTGCCTATCAACCCACTCGGCAGGACTAGGGGTGTTACCTCTCCGGAGGGCCCCGAACCTGGGTACGTTTTGTGTCTCTCGCATGCGCGTGCCAACCTCGCTTCCGGAACCCACCGGCGTCCTCACGCAGCCCCCCACTTTTAGCCATCTCATGGCATCTGCCGTGATTTCACCACGACAGTTGGTGCCCACCGTGGGGCTGCTCGCGGCGTCGACCGGAGTCAAGTTCCGGACGAGGCCCTTCACCAGCTCCGGCGAGCGCATCGTGCACGGTTTGGTCCGTGCGCCTCGCACGGCCAACCCGGCCGGCTGCGGCACCGTATCGGGCGCTAGCACCCCCTACCCCGCAGGCTGCTTCGTCGTCCCCTTCGGCACGCTGCGCGTCTTCGTCGCGCTCGTCCCCGACGTGTTTCCCGGTAAGGTACACAGCTTCACCGATTCGCCCTTCCCCGTTGGCTGCGCCGCCTCCGACGACGGCGCGAACCTCTGCGTTCGTACGGAGGTGCTGACCATCGGCACCAGTTCCGGCTCCCCGCGCGCCAAGGAGAAGGCTGCCGCGGCTGCTGCCGCCGCGGCTGCGGCCCCACCTCGCTGGGCCGACCCGCTCCACGAGACGATCCGGAGCCTGCAGGCCCCCATCACGCCCGACGCCGACACGGCGGCAGCGGCGGCTCAGCTCAACGAGGACCGTGAGCATTTGCTGTTCGAGGCCACGGAGCTCGCAGCAATGCGGCGCCGGCTGGAGTCCGACCAGCGGGAGTACGACAGCGCCCATGGCTTCACGCCGGCCGCTGCTGAGCCCAGCCGGGCTGCGGAGGTCCGAATCCGCGGGGGTGCAATCGGCCGCGCGCTAGGCGCAGGCCGGCCCGTCTACGACACCCCCGTCAAGAACATGCGCGCGGCGCAGGCGGCCATGGCGGATCTCGAGTTCCTGGAGGGCGAGGAGCTGCTGCAGCAGCAGCAGCGCATCCATGACCTCATCACCGTGGCGAACGAGCAGCAGCAGCGTTTCGACCCGGCCCAGCCATCCGCCTCTACCTCAGGCAAAACCAGAAACCCGGAGAGGGCTCTTCGGGACACACAGCAGGCGTCTTCCCCTGCTGGCTCGACGAGTCGCGGCTCTGGCCGGCTCCGCCCGAGCCGGACCCGGCGCGACCACGCCACGATGGCTGGCAACGGCGTTGCCAACAAGCTCGCCGGCAACGACCGGGCGCGGCAGCCGGAGTTTCCTCCCCCGCAGCCTCGAGGGCCCCGACCGGTTTCCGTCGGCGCGGTGCCACGTGGTCCCGTCGCAAGCCGGCTGGGCCCCCGCGTGCCCTACAATGAATCCGACGCTCGCCACCGCATCGACCGGCTGGCGCGGTCCACGCTTCTCGAGGAGGAGAGCTCAGTCGGCCCGACGTGCTTTGGCCCCCGCATCCGCGGTGAGCCCTTCCCCAAAGGCTTCTCGCTGCCCCGCGACTCCCCCAAGTACAGCGGCGTCTCCAAGCCGGAGGACTGGCTAACCGATTACACCACGGCTGTCGGCATCTCCGGCGGCAACCGGCGCGTGGCGGTTCGCTACGTTCCCCTCATGCTGCTCGGCTCGGCCCGGACGTGGCTTAACAGCCTGGGGGCCGACAGCGTCAATTCCTGGCTGGACTTCGAAGATGCATTCGTGCGCAACTTCACCAGCACGTACACGCGTCCTGGTCGGCCTCGCCAGCTCTCCATGTGCGTTCAGAACCCGGGCGAGCCCCTCCGCGACTTCCTCACGCGGTGGACTGAGCTGCGCAACTCCTGCGAAGGCGTCCATGAGGTGCAAGCCATCCAGTACTTCGTCGACGGGTGCCGAGACGACACCCTGCTCAAGCACCGCTTGATGTGCGACGAGCCGGACACCCTGGCGGAGCTCATGGCGGTGGCGGACAAGTACGCCAGGGCCGACTCCTCAATGCGTGTAAAGATCACAGTCGACGCGGATGGCAAGACGGTCCCGGTCCAGCCGGCCGTCCCGAAGCCGGCTGGCGAAACCGGCCAGCGCCGGCAAGACGGCCACAGCAACAACAAGCGGAAGGCCGAGCAGCCGGCTCCTCGCTACAGCAACCAGCAGGTGGCCGCGGTGGAAGGGGAGCGGTAGGCCGAACAAGGCACCGGCCAGCGTCCGCGCACCGGCAAGGCCACCTGGCAGCCCAAGCTGTCTTTCGAGCAGATGCTCGACGCCCCCTGCAAGAACCACGGCGGCGCGAAGCCATCGACGCACACGCTCCGGCAGTGCAGCTTCACCCAGCGTCTGTTGAAAGGCAACCTTCCGCCCCCGCCACCCGGAGCCGGCCCGCAGCCGCCGCTTCCGCCTCCTCCGCCGCCTCCGGCGGCCGGCGCCCTCGCCAACGACCCCTATCCGCAGCAGGACGCGGCCTATGTCGTCTTCACCAGCGAAGGCGACGACAAGCACAGCAAGCGCAAGTACCAGCACGAGGTGAACGCCGTCGTCCCCCCGGTCCCCCAGTACATGCACTGGTCCGACCGTCCCGTCAGTTGGACCCGGGAGGATCACCCGGCCGCGATGCCCACGCCGGGTGGCTACGCGCTCGTCCTCGACCCCACCTTCGTCGCTGAGAAGCGCACCTGCCACTTTTCGCGGGTGCTGATCGACGGCGGCAGCAGCATCAACATCCTCTACCGCGACACCATGATCAAGCTCGGCATCGAGGAGGGCTAGCTACAGCCAACCCAGACGGTGTTCCACGGCATCGTTCCCGGCGCTTCGTGCTCTCCCATCGGCCGGGTGCGGCTGGACGTGCTGTTCGGCACCCACGCCCACTTCCGCCGCAAGCCGATCTGGTTCGAGGTGGTCAACCTCGCCAGCCCTTACCATGCGCTTTTGGGCCGGCCCGCCATGGCCAAGTTCATGGCGGTTCCGCACTACGCCTACCTCAAGATGAAACTGCCGGGTCCCAAGGGCATCATCACCATCACTGGCGACTACAAGAAGTCCCTGGAGTGCGCCAAAGCCGGCTCCAAGCTGGCCGAGTCGCTGGTCATCACCGAGGAGAGGCGCCAGCTCGACTGCCTTGTCGCGCTGGCTGGCGAGCAGCCGGTCATGCCGGCTCAGCCCAAGCAGCCGGCCGATGAGGGGTCCTTCAAGCCGGCCAAGGGCACGAGGAAGGTTTCGCTCGACCCATCCAACCCCGACTCCAGCGAGTACGTCGTCGTGGGCTCCGGCCTCGACAGCAAATAGGAAGGCGAGCTCGTCGACTTCCTCCGTGAGAATCGGGATATCTTTGCATGGTCCCCCAAGGACATGCCGGGTGTTCCGAGGAAGTACGCCGAGCACAAACTCCACGTCCGGCCGGATGCCAAGCCGGTCCGGCAGCCGCTACGCCGCTTCTCCGAGGAGAAGCGAAGAACCATTGGCGAAGAGATCGCCCGGCTGCTCAGAGCCGGGTTCATCATGGAGGTGTTCCACCACGAGTGGCTGGCGAACCCGGTCCTCATCCTGAAGAAGAACGGCACTTGGCGCATGTGTATCGACTACACCAGCCTGAACAAGGCCTGCCCCAAGGACCCGTTTGCCCTTCCCCGGATTGACCAAGTCATCGACTCCACAGCCGGCTGCGAGCTCCTGTCCTTCCTGGATGCTTACTCCGGCTACCACCAGATCAAGCTGGACCCGACGGATGCCCTCAAGACGTCCTTCATCACCCCCTTTGGGGCATATTGCTACATCACCATGTCGTTCGGCTTGAAGAACGCCGGCGCCACCTTCCAGCGCTGCATGCAGAAATGCCTCCTGCCGCAAATCGGCCGGAATGTGCACGTTTACGTCGACGACATCGTGGTGAAGACCAAGCAGCACCTCACCCTCCTCGAGGATCTCAGGGAGACGTTTGCAAACCTGCGCCAGTACCAGATCAAGCTCAACCCGGAGAAATGCGTCTTCGGCGTGCCAGCCGGCCAGCTCCTTGGCTTCCTCATCTCGGAGCGCGGTATTGAGGCCAACCCGGAGAAGATCAAGGCCATCGACCGTATGCGCAGGCCGGCCCAGCTGCGCGATGTCCAGAAGTTCACCGGCTGCTTGGCCTCTCTCAGCCGGTTCGTCAGCCGGCTGGGGGAGAGGGCCCTGCCCCTATATCAGCTGATGAAGAAGACGACGCCGTTCGAGTGGTCCGACCAGGCAGACGAGGCTTTCCGCGACCTCAAGCGCATGCTCTCCACCACGCCCGTCTTGGCCGCGCCGGCTGAGAAGGAGCCGCTCCTGATGTACATCGCGGCAACCACTCGCGTGGTCAGCGTGGTGCTGGTGGTAGAGCGCCCCGAGGAAGGCAAGGTGCAGCCGGTCCAGCGCCCTGTGTACTACCTCAGCGAGGTCCTCTCCACCTCCAAGCAAAACTACCCCCACTATCAGAAGATGTGCTACGGCGTCTACCTGGCCGCCAAGAAGCTCCGGCAGTACTTCCAAGAGCACGCCATCACCGTGGTGAGCACGACCCCCATCGGCGAGATCATGGGCTGCCGGGATGCCTCTGGCCGGATCGCCAAATGGGCCATCGAGCTAGCCGGCCACACCATCCTCTACGAGCCTCGCACCGCCATCAAATCGCAGGCCTTGGCCGACTTCCTCGTCGATTGGGCGGAGACCCAGTACTTGCCACCGGCTCCCGACGCAACGCACTGGCGCATGCACTTCGACGGCTCGAAGATGGCGTCCGGCTTGGGAGCCGGCATCGTGCTCTCCTCCCCCAAGGGCGACCGGCTGCGCTACGCGCTGCAAATCCACTTCGCCGCCTCCAACAACGTCGCCGAGTACGAAGCCATCGTCCACGGCCTCCGGCTGGCCAAAGAAATCGGCATCCGACGCATCCTCTGCTTCGGCGACTCCGATTTGGTGGTCCAGCAAGTCTCCGGCGAGTGGGACGCCAGGGACTCCAACATGGCCAGCTACCGCAACCTGGTCCAGCAGATGACCGGCAGTTTCGACGACTGCGAGTTCCTCCACGTCCCCCGCATCGAGAACGAGGCGGCCGATACCCTAGCCAAGCTTGGCTCCAGCCGGCGAGCAATCCCAACTGGCGTCTCCCTCGAGCACCTGCGCAAGCCGTCCATCAAGCCGTCTCCGGATTCAGAGTCCATCTTCGTCCCAACCGACCTAACAACCCTCCGCCCGGCCCCGGGGGCTGCCGGCTCCGGCTCGGGGGCCGCCCTCTCCGGCTCGGGGACGGCCGGCGACGGCTCGGGGGCTGCTGGCTCCAGCTCGCCACCTCCCGGCCCGGCCAAACCCGCGCAAGTGGCCGTCCTCACGGTGCTGGAGGCGCCATCTTGGGCTCAACCGATCCTCGCGTTCCTGGCGAACGGCGAGCTCCCGGCGAACGAGGTCGAGGCTCGGCAGGTGCAACGCCGGGCTTCCGCCTACTGCAACATCAACCACGAGCTCGTTAAGCGCAGCACAACCGGCGTCTTCCAGCGATGCGTCGAGACGGCCAAGGGTCTCGAGATCTTGCTCGATATCCACCAGGGCGAATGCGGGCACCACGTCGCCTCCCGGTCCCTGGTGGCTAAAGCATTCCGCCATGGTTTTTACTGGCCGACTGCGCTGAAGGACGCCGAGGAGCTGGTTCTCAAGTGCAAGGGCTGCCAGCACTTCAAGGCCTAGAGCCACCAGCCGGCTTCGGCACTCCAAACCATCCCCATTGCGTGGCCCTTTGCCGTCTGGGGCCTCGACATGGTGGGACCCTTCAAAACCGCTCGGGGCGGCATGACGCACCTACTGGTGGCCGTCGACAAGTTCACCAAGTGGGTCGAAGCGAGACCGATCAAGAAACTCGATGGCCCCACGGCCGTCAAGTTCATCACCGACATCGCTGTCCGCTACGGCGTTCCCAACAGCATCATCACCGACAACGGCACCAACTTCGCCAAAGGCGCGCTAGCGCGCTACTGCTCCGTCTCCGGCATCCGGCTTGACCTGGCTTCCGTCGCCCACCCTCAGTCCAACGGCCAGGCGGAGCGGGCAAACGGCCTCATCTTGGCCGGCATCAAGCCGCGACTCGTCGAGCCGCTCATACGTTCACCCGGCAGCTGGATCGACGAGCTGCCGGCTGTCCTATGGAGTATCCGGACCACCCCCAACCGCTCAACCGGCTTCACTCCATTCTTCCTCGTCTACGGGGCCGAGGCGATCATCCCCATGGATCTCGAGTTCGACTCACCTCGGGTCACCCTGTACACGGAAGTGGAGGCCGCAGCAGCACGCGAAGACGGCGTCGACCTGCTCGAAGAGGCACGCCTACTGGCCCTCAGCCGGTCGGCCATTTATCAACAGAGCCTGCGCCACTACCACAGCAAGAAGATCAAGCCCCTCGCTTTCCGCGAGGGCGACCTCATGCTCCGGCTGATCCAGCGAACAGCCGGCCAGCACAAGCTGTCCTCCCCATGGGAGGGCCCCTTCATCATCAGCAAGGCCTTGCGCAACAACGCGTACTACCTCATCGACGCGCAAAAGCGAAGCAAGCGCAAGAGAGACGCCTCCGGCGAAGAGACGGAACGCCCTTGGAACGCGGAGCTCCTCCGTCCGTTTTACAGTTAAACCATGTATGTATGTATCACTACCCCTTTTGAAATTAATGAAAGCAACAGGTCCCCCGAACGACACTCGGGGGCTACCTTTTCATCTCTACCAAGTTTTTTCGCACTTTACCGCATTCCCCCCCCCACCGGGTCGGCACGGCCGGCTTGGAGGGCTCGGGGGCTTGTCGGCTAGCCCACGCCGCGTTCTCCTCAACCCGGTCAGTAGCGTGCGTACCGCCGAAGCCCTCTCTTCCATAAGCCACAGACCAGCTCCCGACTGTTCAAGGCCGGCAAGAGCCAAAGGCTGCAAGCATCCGCACGCGAAAAACGGCTAAGTAGGAACGGCCGGCTCGGCTAGCCCAGCTCTCCTCACTTCACTCTCCGCCGCACAGACCGGCTACGCTCCAGCCGGCTTCGCCAGCTGCAGCCAGCCGGCCCAGTGGGTGTTTCGTTTACGCTCGAATCCTAAAGCCCAAGTACTAGGCGCTCTCTTCTGAGTCCGGCTTCCCGTCCCAGCTACAGACCGGCTCCCGGCTGTCCGGCTGGCGGGGAGAAGGAAAAAATAAAAGCCCTTGGCTGCGGCTTCGTCGGCGTCGCTCGGCGCCGGGTTCTCTGTGGTGGCGGTGTCGTCCAATCCGTCAGCGTCGTCGTCCGCATCGGCGATCGTCTCGGCTGAGCTGCCTTCCGGGTCCTCGAGCTCTAGGACGAAGTCGTCGGCGGGAAGCTGCGCGCCATCCGGCGCCCGCTCCGGCACGAAGTCACCATACGGGGCGAACGACGCAATGTCGCTGGCCCGCACGGCGATCGCTGTCTCCCGCTCCGCCAAGTCCGCCTCCGCCCCAGCCTTCCGAGCGCGCAGTTGGTCCAGGCGGATGGTGGGATACCAGGACAGCACGACCCCGAGCGCCATGTTTGCGCCGGCTCGAGTTGCGGAGGCCCTCCACGCGTTGAGTCGCGCCGCGCCGGACTCCAGCCAGTGCGCCAGCCGACTCACGCTGCTCGGCGCCACCGCACCCGGCCACAGCGCGGCCACCATCGACAAGCCGGCTTCAAACAACCGGTTCATCTGGCGCTCCACCGTCTCCAGGCGAGCCTTGGCGGACACGGTGATCTCCGTCACCGACCAGGCGGCGTATTCTTCGATAGCGGCCCCCGCCGCAACCTGCTCCTGCCGATGGGCGGCCACCGCCGCTTCGGCCGACCCTTGGGTCTCGGGGAAGAACCCTGGAAGAGAAGGGGGGGGGGGAAGATGACCAAGACGCCAAAGGGTGGAAAACAAAAAGAGGCAAAAAGACGAAAGCGAAAGCACTTACGCGTGAGGAGCTCGTCGATGTAGAGCGCATCTTGCAGCGCCTCCCGCTCCCTCGCCGCCAGCGGATTGGCGCTGCGGTCGCGGTCCGCCTGGAGCTGGCTGACCTCCTCGGCGGCCTTCTTCGCTGCCTCCTCCTGCCGTGCCGCCGCTTGACGGCGTTCTTCGGCAAGCCGGTCCAGCTCGGCCTTGTGGACGGCGGCGGCTTCGTCCCTCTCCCGGACTGCCCGGGCCGCCTCCTCCTGGAGCCGGTCGCGCTCCGCGGCCGCCTGGTCGCGAAGGTGGCTGGTTTCCGCCAGTTGGCGCCGGAGCGTCTCCATCTTCGCCGGGTCAACTGCAGCGGCTGCGCGTCCGGACCCGGATTCCGGTCAGAAGCCGGACAAGAAAGCAAAACAAGAAGCCAAGATCCGACCCGGCTGCTGCGCAAACCGGCTCGGATCTCGGGGGCTACACCCAGTGGGTGCGCTAGCGCGCCCTCACTGGAAGAACGCAAGAAGGAAGTTGGAAATAGTACCTTTGACCTGGCGAAGCTCCTCCTCCTTGGCCGCCAGCTGGTCCCTGGCCGCGCGGTACCGGGCCAGGAGGTGGTTGTACGCCGCCACCCGCTGGTCGTAGATGGACTGCAAAGAAGACAAAAGTCAAAACATGGACGCCTGAGAAGGCCCGACCCGCCTGCTGCGCAGCCGGCCCGGGCCTCGGGGGCTACACCCAGTGGGTGCGCTGGCGCGCCCCCACTGGAAAGCGACCAAGCCGGTCGAAAAGAGCAACAAGAAAACAAAAGCAAGAAGGCACGAAAAGCAAAGGAACTCACCGCGAAGGTCTGCTCCAACTGGCGTAGCCGGCCGCTCTCCGCCTGGGCGAAGCTCTGCCACTTAATAGCGGAAGCAAACATGTCAATTGTAAATATAAAACCTACAATAGCTTAATAATCAATTAATTGATTTATGTCTTTAGTTTAATTCCCCAAAAGTACTTTAATATTTGTGGCCTATTTCAAAAAAATTGTCCAACAGCCTTATGCATGAGAATTCTTTTCCCAGATCATAAACTTCTTTTGTTGATATGATCCACATCAGCTTTGGCCAGAAGTGTATCATAACAACAAAATTTTGTGATCAAGTATTCATTAATCAGCTTTGGCCAAAATAACAAATACCAGTCACACTTTATGGCCTCTTCAAACTTCTTTTACTAATCCAACTCACATCAGCTTTGGACAGAAGTGAGCAAGAGTAGTAAAATTTTGCAGTCAGATATTCATCAACCAGCTTTGGCCAGGATGACAAACATCAACCACATATAATCATAATCATGTCTCCTTTTTTCTTCTTTTATTGAACTAGTCCACATCAACTTTGGTCAGAAGTGGACAAGAACAACAAAATTTTGCAGTCATGTACCTACCAATCAGCTTTGGCCAGAATGGTAAATACAGACCACCCTTAATTAATCAGAGACATTCAATAAAACAGCCTCATTAACTATGTATGGCTTAAGGACAAAATTTCTTTAGTGGGCAATTGGTTATGACAATCCATGGTTTGGTTAAAATATAGCCATGAAAAGTCAACATTAGGTTTTCCTTATGCCCAAAACATAATTATGGCTCAAATCAAAGGCCACTTAATTTTCTTAAGCAAATAAATTATTAATGAAATTTTGGGGAACATTGTTAACATAAAAGACCACATTCAAAAAAAATGATACATTATTTGAGCAACAATATTTAGTTATTTTAGGGCTATAACCATAATTGACATAATTGCTCATAAAGAGCATAAAAGCCCCAACTTAATTTGATTGCTCAAAATATTATTTAATTGAGGCCACATTAAAATTAAAGAACCTTAAAGTTCTCTAATAAGAAATTAATTAGAGAAGCACGTCATAAATTTTAAATAGAATATCATTATTCTAAGATCAAGACATAATACAAAAGGCCTTGAAACAGTTAATCATAACATAATTACCTTAGAAACATTAATGATAATATGATACCATAAAAAAATATTTCACAGCGGAAACATTATGCCATAATGATCATAATAATATTTAACATCAAAATAAAATGTCATAATTGAAAATAACTAAACATAATTAATTTGCAGCAAAAATAATTTAAACATAACATTGCATGATATATTAAAATATAACAGACATTAAATATCTAAAGAATTAAATTGCTAAGGACAACATAATAATTTGTGCATCAAATTTAGCCCTAAAAAATGTTTACTGAATTATATAAAATTCAGTCATTACTAGGAAGAATGTTAAAACATTTTTCCTAAATTACTTATCCCCAGAACAAAAAATTTCTTTGTTTTTTTTTTTCGGGCTAAAAGAAAACCCCTTCCGTGCTGAGCCGGAAATCAAATCTGGCCCAACACAAAATCCCTCTACTCCCTTGACTTCAGGCCAGCCACTTGGGCAGGGACGGCCTGCCGGCCCAGCTGCCGCTGGCTCGATCAAAACCGATCGGCCAGCCCAGCTCCCCCTCACCCGAAACCCTATCCTCTCCATCTCCTACCTTTCTCCTCCCCATCCACAGCGAGAAAGAGAGTGCGACGGCGGCGGCAAAGCCAGCCGCAATGAAGAGAGGAGATGACTGCACCAGTGAGCTCCCCTCGCCGGAGTCCCGTGCGGCTTTGGCCTGCGCGAGGCTCCGTCGAGCGGGGCTTGCCGGTACGTCCCCACACCGCAGCCGCACGCGCGCGGGCGTCTCCGCAGCAGTTGCGACGGCGAGCGGCATTAGGCCCAGCGTAGCGCCTCCCCTACCTCGACAGTGGGTGTGCAAGGAGAGCAACAGCCACGGCTGGAGCAGTGGGTGGCCAGGCGGCTCGGGTTCGAGCCCAGCCGAGCCTGCCGGCGCACAGGGAGGCCATGGCGGCGTTGTACGGCGGCAAGGAGCACCCCAGCCCCAAGGTAAGATTCCACTGCCCTCTTTTCATCATTAGGATTAGAATTTGCCCCAATTTGGGGAAAATTCCATAATTAGGGTTAGGGTTCGTCAGCAAATTGGGGAATTTCTTTAGTTAGGGTTTCGGGAATTGGGGATTTTACCTTAGGATTTGCTTCAAATCACATTATCCCCTTTTAATTGAGTCTTCACCGAAACCATAAACATTAGCAATAAGAGGGAATCATTAATTTCATTAGCTAGGGTTTCGGTTTTGAGGAAATATTTAGGATTTAGGCATAATTTGTTGATTTCCTCATCAATACATGCATAAAACCGAAACCACAGCTATGTAATCAGAGGAGAAATAGGGAATTCTAGTATCTAGGGTTTTCTTAAATTGGGGATCTTGTGTAAAAGCATCATTCCCCATTTTAGATCATCATTAAATGAAACCCTTGATACTCACTTGATCTGTTAGGGTTAGAACTTTAGTAACTTTAGGGCTAAATAATTAGATCAAGCATGGACAAGAATAACTGCTTGATATGTACCATAAACTCAGCTTAAGTACAACAGATCAAGACTGATCTGTTCCTTAAAGGGCTTACATAAATTCAAGCCATGCTTGAACATGAAGAACAGCATGAATTTAATCATGAACTTAATGGATCAAGCAAGAACTGGAAAAGGCTGCTTGATCTATGACTTAATCATAATGAACCAACCATAAAATTGAGCTAGATAGGGCTCAAACTTAGTGCCATTAGGCTCTGGTGCCATTGTTGGATCACTCCAGGATCATTAGCATAAGTTTGAGCCACTAAAAGGAATAGGAGATGAATATACCTTGATCTTAAGGTGCAGATGTGTTCTCAGTTTAGTTTCTCACCACCAGCAGCTTAATCTGGTGGTTGTGCAGGTCCTTCCCAGTGTTGACTATGCTTGCATGATCAGTTGCAACAGAGTGAGAGAGAGAGAGAGGTCAGTGTATGTATGTGTGTGCTGGCTTGAAGCTCTTGCTGGCCACACCTCCTTCTTATCTTTATCTCTCAATCCTTTAACATCATAGTGCACCAGGGGGGGCCTTACACCTGGTTGGAGAGGGGCTGCCCCTGATCAGGGCAGCTCAGCAGGTAGCTACAGTGGCCACCGCATACTGTAGCAACCGCCTACTATAGCTCTTTAGATATTTTCACTTTCAGCTTTATCTTTAGTCTTTAATCTTTAGAATATAATAGCTACAGTTTAGGCTTAGATCAAAATATCCAACAATGGGTACTGGCACTCGTTCAAAAAAAAAAATTCTCGTGGAGAAGATTGTACTCACCATGAGTGGAGGAGATGTGAGCAGAGGAGGTTCCGATGGATGTGCTGCCATATATGTTGATTGATCCGGTGCCTCGTCGCCGTCGTCCGGCTGCGCCATGGTGCGGCGTCGTCGCCGGCGAGATGGAAGAGACAGAGAAGATGAATCTGATTAGAAGCTGAAAGGACGAGGCGTGGGAAACAGAGTGGGATGGAAGAAACGTGATTAAGCAATTTGTTGCTGGAGTTAATTAGAGAATTTATTGGCTTGCCTGCGTTGAAAAGCTTTTGCCAAGTGTCCTCATCTCGAGAGGGTCTCACGACTTGGGCGTACGACCCGGGTCGCATAGGATTTTCTTCCGCGGAAGATTATTCATGAAGGAATTCTACAAACTCCCTTTGCAACACATGCATTCAGTGACAGATATCTATCCGACTTGCACTGTCTTACAAAGAAGGAACCCCGATCACATGCAGCGGCAACGCCCAGACCAAGTTCCTGGATCCCACCCCATGAGGGACATGCTAAGATAAACGTCGATGCGGTAGTCTCCAGATTGGGAGGTTTTTTGGTGCAGTAGGAGCTATTTGTCGTGATGGTTCCGGAGTATTCCAGGGGGCATCAGCGGTGGTTTTCAGGCACATCGAGGAACCTGAGGAACTCGAAACATTGGCGATCAGAGAGGATCTATCTAGGCGAAGTATCATGTGAAAACCGGATTTCAGTGAAAATCTGGAAACTCCCCTCGTGGACCACCGGATCGACAAGGAGCGGCATAGATGTTAGGTGGGATCACCACGAATCACTTAAACACGAATTAGCGAATAACCCCTTCTTTTTGCGCACAGGTCCTTGAAGTTTCAACTACGATTGATTCGTCTTCAATCTCGTGGACGAGATGGAGATGTGCCCTACGCCGGCCGCCACGACGGGCACTCCGTCGACCGTGAACTTTCTCCCTCCGCCGACCACGATGGGCCCTCCGCCGGCCGTGAACTATTTCCCTCCGCCGGCCACGAAGAGCCCTCCGCCGCCCATGATCCCTGTCCCTTGGTTTTGACTCGCCCTTTAGAAGATGCATCAGCGCCGCCTCTCCAGGATCTCGCTGCACCTCCGTCCCCTGCCATGCCTCAACGTCCTCTTAGCCCTGCACAGGTAAGCAACATAATACACCATGTGCTTCATGTACTGATTGTACTCATATGGCGTCATAGTCGTATTGCCACAACATCCTCATAGCTCTTCACCTGATGGTAGAACAAGCACTACCTGAATCATGGTAACCTTCATAGTTGTCCTTCTTCAATTCATCTTTTGAAGCATCTGGATCAGTCTTTCTTGTTTGTTTGTTTCGTCAGTGTACTGTAGCATGTACAGTAGTTGCTGACAGTAGATTATGTAAACTGAACTTTATAAATCCTACTTGAGAGCAGTAGACTAAATTCCAAAAAGGAAAAATATGGGATGAGTTCCCAGATAAAAAAACAAGCTAAGGAGGATTTGAATCATGGATCAGTTTGTTTGAAAACAAACTAGTTGTGTGTGTGTGCGCGCGCGCGCGTGTTTACTGTATTTTCTGTTCACCTATAGTTGAATTGTTGTACACAATACAAGTTCTGTTGCCTCTATCTCTGTTACTCTATTTTTTGGATACAAATTGGTAATGCCAACCCATGTTACATTGGTCGTAGTATATATGCCTAATGAAGTTGAGGCATACACGTTAAATTGGAAGCTTTGAGAAACGATCTCCTTGACAGGAAAACAAATTTATCTCAAATGGTTGCTACCAATAATATTAGTAGACAAGATGAGTTCGATGCATACATTGGTTGTTGCCTAATGAAGTCGAAATTCATCCACCAACTGATGTCCACACAAAGGGGAGATGCAAACGAATTAAGGGGCACTTGGATAAGGGTGGAGAAGTGAAGCAAAAAGGGGATGGAGAAGGGAAGAGAAATAATAATGGAGAGGGGAAGAAAAATGTGGGAGGACCGAAAAAGCCTCGCACCTGCAGGACATGTAGGCCTCGTTTGATACAAGAGGATTGAGAGGGTTTTGAGAGGATTAACCCCGCGAGGCCCAGAAGAGAGGGTTTTGAGAGGATTAACCCCGCGAGGCCCAGAAACCTCGCGGAAGCTGGACGGCCCATTTGTTTCGCGGGGTTTGCACAGCCCATCCCCCTCCGATCCCCGTCGACCCCCTCCTATCCACGCGGATCTTAGCCCTCGAGGGGGGACTCAAGGATTTGGAGGAGACGACGCTGCCGCCGCCCGCGCAACGCGCGGCCGCCCGACTCCTCCTCAAGACGCCGCCGCCAGACGCCCCGACGCCCGACGCCGGTGTACCTCCTCCAGCATACTGAACCCCCTCGTCGTCTAGGGTTCTTCCATCCGCCCGGCCATGGTTGCCGCCGTCCTCCCCGGCGAGCTCGCCAAGCACGCCGTCTCCGAGGGAGTCCGTCACCAAGTTCACCTCGTCCTAGGCCGGGCTGAAGTATTAGGTGCAAAAGGATCTGATTACTTCTTTTCATTGCATTGTGAACAACAAGAATGTTATGTAACAATCTCAGTATATGGTGAATATTGAGCCTTCTTTCTCCACTATATTTCATAAAATGGTTATAGTGGTGTCAGCAATAGCAAAGGAGCCCCGATTACGCTAGTTTACAGTTTAGCTATTTTCTTTTATTTGATATATGCTGGCTGTACATACAATGCATGTCATGGCAAAAGGGTCTCGGTGTTGAGTTACTAAATACATGTTCATTATGAGCGGCACATACTGATGGCACGGTTTAAATATGTAAACGTTCTAAGGTGATTTTTTTAGCACGCATAATTAGTTTATGAACATCCAAGGTTGCACGCATAAGCTTGATGCATAAAGTGGCTCCATATATTTGATATGTTCAGGTTTTTTTTTTTCCGCATCTAACCCTTGGACCAATTCATCTGTTTTTTATAGGGACCTGATCTCGTGGAAGACGGGCGACCACGCTTTGCTGCCACAAGTCTCCTCCACTCTGTGCAACCCGCAAACATGTCTCGGAGCATTCGCCGATCAAACATGTGTTTATGTTGTGATGAACTGTTGACTTTCGTTGCCGAACATCTTGTATTTTTCGTTTGGACCGTGGCATGTGTCATGCTTCTCACTTGGACCGTGGCATGTATGCATGTACCATTTTCATTTGAACCGTTGATAGTACTTGTAACAGAGCATGTTTGTTGTTTTGCGTAATCTAGTTGCACCTTTGTTGCAAGTACATTTCTTCTGTGAGCTTTTGAAGTTGTAAAAATTGCATTTTTAATTATAGTATAGTAATTTTGCAAACCCTGTGTATCAATCCCTGTGTACCAAATAGTAGGGGTATGTGAGGGGTTTGGGGATTGAGAGGATTTGAGAGGATTGGGTGAAAGGGAGGGATTCACCAAATCCTCCCAAATCCCCTCCTCCCAAAACCTCCCCAATCCACTTCTATCAAATAAGGCCGTAAGCAGGTTGGATTCCATGACAGTCGCAGTTGCCCCCAAAAGAATCAATAATAATAAAGGTAGTTATCCTATACACAAAATAGCTATATTATTTCATAATTTGTACGTCCATTCTGACTGTTTTTTCATGTCTACCTGCAGTTTCAATGTTTTCTTCTCAGAGCTTTCGGCATCATCTTTTCAGCTACTCGGAGTTTGAAGTTCATCCATTACTGGCTTTGTGCCGATATTTTGCTTGGACTACTATTTTCTACATCTCTGAATTTTGTACTTCTGAGAGTTGTCTAGTTATGTGCCTGAACCTTGTAGTTAATTAAGTTAGTACCGTATCATTACAAGGTTTTATAGTTCTGGAAAGGATTGTTACAGGAATAATTCCACCAGTTCCATGAAAAATTCATGCTTCTTGTCTGCAGAAATGAAAGTATGCAACCTTCTGATGCTTACTGCATTTTCAGTTCTTACTTTCTTCTATTCTTATGACTAGAAGGTGTAATCATGTAGCTTGTTGCAATGGTGTTTCCATCATTATTCAGATCTGTACAAATAAGTCATCCATTAGTCATATAAACTAAAGCAAAAAATCCTGTTGAATCTTGAATGGTAATACATCAGCATTCAGCTACAAGTTCACAAAGGAGGAGCCACAAAGTCGGAAAGAAAATTCTGGACATCAAGAATTAGTAGGAGCTACAACTTCGCACTGAATCAGATACGACCTACGGGATTTACATGAAAATTGTAGCCCACTTTGCTGGACGGGCTGCCTACATACACTTCATCTCCAGAGACGGTGTAGCACGAGCGTAGGGATCCCAGCTTGAGGTGGCCTGCACCGCGTTAACTATGAGCCCCGCCTGCTGTAGTCGCCTCACCTCACGAGCCCTCCCCGCCGAGGGGATCTTTGAGGCGGTGGGTGCCTGCGCCGCCGGCGTTGGGAACACCGGCTGTGGCCGCCTCGCCGCAGGAGCCGTCCCCGCCGAGGGGAGTCGGTGCGGTGAATGGACGCTCCGCCGCTGTATGCAGCGCCGGCTGTGGCGCCTCGCCTCGGCAGCCCTCCGGCGTGGTGCGCGCCGGCGTCGCCATGGCTATTTCGCTGCGGGATAGGAACGGGAGGGGATAAGCCAATCCTCAAAACCTGACAACATTACTAGGAAGGAGGGGGTTTTCTGCTAATGTGTGTTTAAGTTGCTGGTGGGAGCTCGTCTTTGAGTAGATGCCGGTCGCTACAGATCCAACGGGGTGGGATCCAAGTTTTCAGATTTTCACTGAAATCAAGTTTTCACTTGATACGTCGCCAATGACCTATATCTCTCTTCTCTCTTTACTCCTAAGTCCTAAAGGGTGAGTTGGTAGGCCGGTACCGCGGTTTTTTTCCGCTTCACCGGTTTATTTTTGCCTCACCTCCCACCACCCATCTTCATTTTGGTTTTCTTATTCACCGGTTTATTTTTCTCTCCACTCTTCCCTTTCAAAATAACACCTTCCTAACGTATGAAAGATCAGGATCTAACTTTCCTAACTTACCCAATCAACCGATCCCTCCCATCAATGCAATTTGCTTTAGGAAACAAATAACAGATTTTATGAAAACAAATAACAGATTTTAAGGAAACTAACATGTAAATCATGACTCACCGTACAGGATAGAAACAAATAACGGATTTTAAGGAAACTACTGGACTTTTTTTACCCTTTTTGGGGAAGGATTTGGGTGGTTCTTTTCAACTTTGCCTCTCTCTTTCCATTCTATTGCTATCTCTTCTTCTCCTTCTCTCATCTCCACCGATCTAATCTTCTACTTCCCCTCCCCTTCTCCTCCCATTCGGCTGGTCCCCGTCCCGTTGTCCCCTTCTCCTCTACATCCTTATCGTCGCCCCCACAGGGACAAGCCAGGACAACGGCCACCACGCCGATCGATGGTGGCGCGCACGAGGTCGTCCACAGCGGCTTCAACCAAGACACTGGCGTCCACATGGAGGAAGGATTGCTTGCATAGGTCAGAGTCCACCCGGTCCACGACGTGCTCCCAGATGGTGGTGCACACGAGAGGTCTTCCATAGCAGCTTCAACCAAGATGTCAGTGACACTATTTTTTGGAATCGTTTTGATGCTCAGCCAATACGATTCTGACAGTGACACTATTTTTTAGATTGTACTCTACTTACTGTACCCAATGATCTGCATGCAATATTTTGTGAGTTTCAATAAACATCTTTAAGTTTACCTTTGCAGCCTTTCTCCTCTCACCTGCATATATGTGACCCAACAACTCGACGGCGAGCTACTTGGACGTCGAGGAGGGTGTGGAGCTCCTGGCCACCTGACCAACACACAACCAAGGGACAAATGTGGATGTTGTGTCCGAACATTAGGGATAAATAAACATGTGATATTGTGTAACGTTTTAATGCCTTCTTTTTTAGTTTGCTGGATTGGCTTTGCTACGATGGTGGTTCCCATTCGTGAGTTAGGAACTTGGGATCTTCCACTATTTTTAATATTGTCCATTTTCTATTTTTATAGGCCCATACTTAAACATAGATGTTGGGACTATATATGTTTCCTTTAGAGCATGGTGAGGTGTTTTGTGCTTGATGATGGTGGCGAGGTACCCCCTCTTGGGTGCACATATAAGTTTTAATGTTACACTTTCAGTGTCTTGCGCCTGATTTTTGAAATTTATAGGTGGACCTGGTCTTAGGGAATTATGAACGTTTCTTTGACGAGGTAAAGTAACATTACCACTAGGAAGATATATCAGGTAAGCACTCCCCCATGAAAAGTATTGATGATTGTCACTTGAACTTCTAAACGGTGGATGCCTTTTTTTCATTTTGTCATTGAGAAGGAGAGGAAGGGTGACTATCTTGGAAAGACGGTCTAGGTAACTCCCTTGAGTTATTCATTGCTATGTTCACATATGCACGAAAATGCAAAATATGATAGCCTATGACACTCTTACAACTAGAATTTATTTAGGTTGTTCCTCATGTAACTGATGAAATAAAACAATGGATACAATCGGTGTCTTCTGTTCCTGTGGATGGGAAGACTCGTCCAGCTGATGTTTGTTTTATCGAATTGGACAACACTATAGGTAGGATTTTGGGACATCTTACTCCTATATATGATGGCGGCTACTACAAATCACCCGGATGATTTTAGCCAAAAATAAGCCGTCTCGAGAGCCATCCGACCAGACGCTCTGCAGCCATAGAATTGGGCAACTCCCATGGCAGCACCACGAGTCCACGCATCACCTCCCATGGCAGCACCGCTCGCCGGAGCTTCAACGGCCCCGGCAGCGCTTTACTGCAGCTCCGCGGTGCTTCACTACAACCCTCGCCGGAGCTTCAACGACCCCGGCGGCGCTTCACTGCAACTCCGGTGGCGCTTCACTTCAACTGCGGCAGCGCTTCACTGCAGCTCCACGGGCGCTTCATTGCAACCTCGGCAGCACCCCGACGGCCGCCGGCGAAGCTTCACTGCAGCGCCACGGCCGCACGGCGGTGCTCCACCGCAGCATCTGACGGCCCCCGTCGAAGCTTCACTGCAGCGCAGCGTGATGTCGACGGGGGTGCTGCGACGAAGCACGCGGCGGCGACGCGCGGATCGAGTGACGCAGCACGGCGGCGACGGAGATGCTGCGATGCAGCACGCAGTGGCGACGGGTGAATCTTGCAGCAGCAAAAGAAGCCCCGAGCTCGTACGCCAGTGGCTAGGAGTGGTGGACTGCGCCTTGTCTTACAGTATCAACGCGTTTTGCAGCGAAGGTGAGGTCGGGCCTTGCAGTGCCATCCCATAGCTGCGTCGTCCGTCAATGGTGATGGATGAAAAAATGAGAAAGGGGAATTGAAGGGAGAAGACGACCAAGAGAGAAAGGATAAGGAAGAGGAAGGCGGATGTGCCGGTGCGTGGGTCCCATGTAGATGCGTGCCACGCGAGGGTCGCGCCAGGGAGAGATGAGCGCCGCTCGATCCAGGTGGATCGGACGCTTCGCCGGGCGGTTGATGCCAGCGAGAAATCAGCCGGTTTAAAACAAACTTTTTCCATATGTGATACTTTACTTACGATAAAGCACGAGTGGACATGCAGCCACGCGAGGTCGGAATCAAAACCGCCCATTCCCACGTGATTCGTGTAACTTTAATACATCAAGTACGTATATTGAATTCCATCCACCGTATACAAATGGTATAGCTCGCTTATTACCTCTGACTTCGCCAGGAGATGGCCCACAAGGCAGCCTCATGCATTGAAACGAGACGCGTGTTGATTACAACGGCATTGAATAGTTGTTTCCATCCATGCAAACTGACGACAGGAGAAATGCCCTGCGCACAAGCCAACCAGCAAAAACTCCTTCAGTCTGACCCCATTCGTTTAATGTTCACAAATTAATTCTGTTTAAATGGATGGCAGGACATCAAGGCACCCACCATCTTTTAAATGCAGCATGCAGACCATCCCTTGTCCATCCCGCTTCTCTAGTTCTTGTGCTTTGTTCATGTGCATAGCTAGCTAGAACTCATCCATGGAGATGTGGAGCTCCTTTTGAAAGAAAAAATGAAGATGTAGAATTTTAATTGTACAGATGTTTAGATCTCTCTAATCTCTCTCTTAAAAAAGAAGATGTAGAATTATAGTTGCACAGAAGTTCATCTCTTTCTCTCCCACTCTCTCCATTGATGTTTATGTGTCACTCAATGTCTAAGAGTACTTCACCGGCTCCTCCAACACAAGTATTTTAAGTTCATATGTCTCAGGTTCATTTATGAAAAGGATTAACACACTCAAGCAAAGCATGAAAAAACCATGTTAGAACACATTCAAACCTGGAGTGGTAGATTATTGGATGACAGGATAAAACATGAAATCTCCATTGAAGTGGTATCTGTACTAGATGTATATGTAATATATTTAGCTCGCCAGATGTATAAAGACACCGAACAACATATCCATCGACGAAAAAAAAGTTGCATGCCTCGTACAAAGAAACAAGAATTCAGTAAAAAAAAAGAAAGAGAGCTCAGAATCAGTTCTGAGGATACACTGCACGACATCACTTGTATTTACAGTTCATTAAAACACCAAATTATGAGGATGTGCACTGGCTAGATAGCAATAAATGACAACACCCTTTTTTTTTTTGAACAAGGCGAGGGGTCTCGAAGGACCCCGAGAGAGCTGCATTAATCATCAGTGGTGGAGATACAAGATACAAAAGGGACCCTGAAAAAAACTGAAATTACAGCGCAGTCCACAAACTTAGCACAAAGGACCTTAAACAGCAAAAGAAGATCGCAATCCGGCCCTTCTTCTCCACCAGCATCGCAGGGACTCCCAACACCGGCCATCTTCTTCTTCACCGGGGACAAAACCACTTGGGAAGGAGAAGCCGAAAGACGCCGCCGTGAATCCCACAGAGGGCCTCCGCACTGGAGGTTGGATTGATGCCATCTCCGGCACCTGGAGCGGCTGCCTCATCAGCCAAGGATCATGGCAACGGCACAAGGCCACCATGTGGGTACTCCAAAACACCTGCAGCTCGATCCAGCGATCAGTCCCCCAAATCAACATCAAACAGGGGAGAAACCTTGTGCAGCATCGCTGATTTATTGAGGAAAAGAAAGGGGAACACGAGTGTGGGAGCGAAGGCAGCCTAAGCAACTCCTCGCCATGGACTCGGCCAAGGGTGCCGGCATAAGATCCGCTCCTAGTCTTGCTCCAACCATCCACCTCGCAGCCATGGCCATGAGCACAGGATGGTCGAAGAAAGAGAGCAACGGACCTGGATCCGACCGCCCATTTATTTGCCTGGGAGAGAGAAAGCACAAGAAAACCTACAACTACTAGAAGCCAGACCCCCCTCCCGCCCGTCGCCGGCCACCATGGCCGCCGGCAGCGAGGGGGAGAGAGGCCGACAGGGAGATCTGGAGGCGAGAGCAGAAGATGGGGGCGGCAAAGGAGCCAGTCACGGCACGAAAGGCCAGTCCAGAAAGTTTTATGACAACACCCTTAAAATACACATTTAAGATGTCTAGCTCAACCCACATGTATCACAGATGCGTATTCGCCAAATTAACCAACGGTATCATTTTGGTATTCATTAATTTGCTATATTAAGTGCTAATCTCATAGCACATACGAACAGCCCAGATTTCATCCTCGCGTGGCACCATGTCCCAAAAATCCGCGTCCACTTTACTTATTGCTATTGTAGAGGAGAAGTTGATTTTGTTCATGTTTCACGTGATATTGAATCAATGCCATTCATTGAAGTTCTACCCCAGTTGTCATTTTTTACATGTATAGTTGGGTTTTCTTGTTGTAATTTCAATTCCCATATCCATGGTTGCTAGAATGTGCCGGTTTACGAGGCTTCTATGACTGTTGTAGCATTTCACATTGTTTTTCTTGAATCTCTACTCCTAAACGGGGAGTTGGTAGCCTCCCCTCCACGGTTTATTTTCGTCTGGTTTTTTTTTTCTCACCTCCCACCACCCTTCCCGCTGAATTTTCTCCCTCCCATTAAAAAATCAAATCCCATTAAAGGGGAAGATCTTGTTTCGTGCTTGCTTTAATTCAATCACGTAAATAATAGGTAATTAAGATTTCAGAAATTTAATCACACCATATATGTGAGATCACCTTCTTAAAAGACAGACATAAGATTTTTCTTGATAACCTTCCAAAACAAAATCAGATATTCCTCAATAACAAATCGCTAATCCGCTCACTATGACATTTATTATTACCATTATCTCTACTATTAATTGGCAATCACAAGTTTCCTAATATAACAAAAATAGCATATCTTTTTTGTTATGAGCGTACACATCCGTGCGCCCACGCCGAGTGCGACACCATGGAGGACGCCGTGGCCGGCCGGGCTTGACGCCGGCGCGATGCTCGACAATGCTAGGGCGTGGATCACGACGCCGAGGACGGTCGCGACGAAAGGCGGGTCGTCAAACCGCCACATACACGCATTCGTGGACACGGTCATGTTATATTTCTTGTCAGTCATACAGAGAGCCAGATAGTCCACATTCTCAAATCAAGTGTGTCCATTCAAATATTAAAAAACCGTTAAGGAAATATGTCCTACAATACTCTGTAGTCGTCGTTATCGTTCGTAGTAGCCATTCATGCGAAAATATTTTGGAAATCGAGCATTGAATCAATTTGGAAATCAAACCATCAATGGAATTAATTAGCTAGACAGTTAATTACTTATGTAATTAATTATGCCATTTAAATATGCTTTTCGCACCAAATCAATTTGGAAACCGAGCCACTAATACAACTAATTAATTAGGTATATAGTTAATTATGCCTACAGATAATTAGAAGTATGGATTTTTCGCACTTAGGCAGATAATTAATTGACTTGATTGATAATTAATTAGGTAGGCCATTAATTATTTGTGTATTAATTAAGCAAGCAGTTAATCTCGCTAAATCATTTCGAAAGCGCTCGTGGGCAAGGACGATCAACAGGCACTCAGCGACATGGCCGAGCACCGCTTGCCAACAAGGACAACGACCACCATGTGCTCGCAACATGGGCGACCTAGCGTTCACCAAAATGGATGACGGCCATGCTCTACAGGATGTCCACACGCTGATGATTGCCGAAACATTCGCGGGTGAGGACAACACGACACAACACTGGGCAGATGGTTCATGCTATGGTAGAAAGAAAATGTGTTCCAAGAATAAGAAGGAAAAAAACTAAAACAACCAAATGATCCATGATGTTGGAGAAGAAACGAGTATTCCAAAGAATAAAGCGAAAAAATAAATAAAAAGTATTCTAGAAAATAAGTAGGAACGAGAACTAAAGTTGGCGAGGAAGGAGGAAGAAGAAGATAAGGCGTTGCTGATAAACACACCGATGTTGACGTGGTGCTGGTTGGCGCCAACGAAATGGGTTGGCGAAGAGGCTAGGAGTAGAAGATGTAGGGAAGGACGGGGAAGAAAAGAACGACAATTATCCGTTCTAGCAATGAATGGTATGTGTGCTGGAGGTGGAGCTTATTGGTGATAAGGAATACGTTCAAGTTGTCACTCTCCTCCCACGTCAATGTGCATTTGCAAAGTTGAATGGACCGTTGAGAATGATCTCTATAGTTATTTTGTTGTTTTGTGTCAATAGTATATGTTAGTTTAACCCACTCTATTATGTTGTAAATATGAAAAATTTCATTCCTATTGAAACGCATGGCGAAGGTGAGGTAGGCGTCATCTGATTTTAAATGAGGAGGCTCCAGCAAGAAATGCCCCGCTATGGTGGGAAACCGAGCGGGAAGGGGAGGGCTTGATAGGAAAAGAGAAGGGTGCGTCATGGGGTGGGTTTTTTATGTTGAGCCCGCGTGTTAAAGATAACATGACGGTTGGTAAATATAAAGTGAATGGAGTCGGGGGCCATAGCGTTCACTAGAGGCATCTCTCTCATAAGCATATCATCGGTTGGTAAACAAATTACTGTTGGGCAATTGATGGAAAAGGGCATAGTTATGACGATATCCATGTCATGATCAATATATAGGCATTACGTCCGAGACAAGAGACCAACATCCATCTGCATCTACCTATTACTCCACCCCTCGATCGCTATCCAGCATGCATCTTAAGGTATTAAGTTCATAACAAACAGAGTAATGCTTGGAGCATGATGACATAATGCAGACAAAATAAGACCAAATAATATGTTCGAACCCCGTCGCTTTACCCTTATTAGTGACAATACAAATACGTGCCTTGTAACTCCTCTGTCACAAAGTAAGGACACCGTAAGATTGAACCTACTACCAAGCACCTCTCCCACTGAAGATAAATCAATCTAATTGCCCAAGACGATAGATAGATCGGATATAAATACAAGGCTATAAAATCACACACAGATAAATCTCAGAAAAGACTCAAATACTTTCCATGAATAATCTGATCATAAACCCACAATTCATCGGATCCCAACAAACACACTGCAAAAAGGTTACATCGAATTGATCTCCGAAGAGAACATGGTATTGAAGATCAAAGAGAGAGAGAGAGAGAGAGAGAGAGAGACCCATCTAGCTACTGCTATGGACCCGTAGGTCATGTGGGAACTACTCATGCATCATCATGGAGACACCAAGGTTGATGAAGATGGCCTCCGTGATGGATTCCCCCTCCGGCAGAGTACCAGCGGAGGCCTCCAGATGGGATCATGGAACAATAGAGGCTTGCGACGGTGATAAAATTGTTTCGGGTCTCGCTCTGGGGGTTTCTAGATTAATGGGAATTTATAGCGCTGGAATTAGGTCAAACGGAGCTGCAGTGGGCCCACACGGGGGCTGGGCGCGCCTCCCCCTCCAGGGCGCGCCCCTGCCTGGTCGCTTCGTCATCTGTCGTCTGGTCTCCTCTCCAAGCTTCTAGGGTCTCTTTTGATTCAGAAAAAAATCATCAAATAGTTTCATCGTGTTTGGACTTCGTTTGGTACGGATTTTCTGTAAAACAAAAAACAAGCAGAAAACAACAACTGGCACTGGGCACTGAGTTAATAGGTTAGTTCCCAAAAGTGATATAAAATGGCGTATAAAGCATACAAGACTGATAATATAATATCATGAAACAATAAAAAAATTATAGATACATTGGAGACGCATCAGTATTTATGCGACTCGCCATGCTAGCCATTTTAATGTTGATATTAGATATAGCGAGGATAGTTTTTGCCTAGAGTACACCTAGATTATGAGAGCATGAAGGAGCATGATTTTATTATCAGTGGTGATCCTCGTTATCAATATAACTTGGTGTTCAGCCAGGGCACCCATGAGATTATTACTGTGCCTGCGCCTTCTTTGTTTGACCTTTCCAGGGGGAGATACATTATCATGCCCGAGGATATCATTGTACTAGATCTAGATGGCAGCACCAGAGGAGGTCCACCCTTGGAAGACTCAGGTGTCTCAGCAGCCTCAGTTCTTTCCTGGGCCGGATGGATTCTTTCAGTGGCCATAGACCAACTTAACCCAAAAGCATAAGCTTGGGGGAGTATGTATTCTCACCTACATTTCAATCATGTATTCTCACCGACATTTCATTCATGTTATCACATATTCATTACACTTGATGGTGTTCATCGTTTTCTTTGTATATCTGTGTTTTTTTTATTAGTTTCTCCTGTGTGTTTGAAAAACTTTGAAAATCCAAAAAATGTTCTTGTTTCTTTTTCGGTTTTTGTTTTCCTTTTAGTTAGCTTGTAGTATTAAAAGAAAATCCAAAAAGATTTCTCGTTTCTTCTTTTGTTGTTTGTTGGGAGTTCTTCGGTTGTAAATAGTTTTTCTCGCTTTTCGTTTTTCTTCTTTCTTGTGCTTTCTTCAGAAAAACTAGAAACTCCAAAAATATTTCAGTTTGTTTCTCGAATTTCTTTTCTTTTCTTGAGTCGTCGTAAGGAGAAGACTTCGTAAGAATTGTCAAGTGGCTCTTATATGCTTTATTGTTGATCTAATGAAAGGCAAATTATTTCATTATCTTCTTCTATGAATAAAATGTTTGCAAATTTCAACTTAGTCCGCAACACAATTGCACTATTATATTTTCATACCATTCTGTTGTGCAAGTGAAAGGCAATAATGACGATGATTTGATGAAGTGCCTATGGTGAAAGAAAGCTGGTATGAACTCTTCTTGTTTTTGTTTTTGTAAATATGTTTAACTCAGTAGTCCTGATTCAACATATTATGAGTAAACATGTTTGTGATGACAATTAGAGATTATAGTTTCTCATGCCTTGCTTAAGTAGCTAGGAGGGAATAATATGTTATCTTGTGTGTCAACATGCATTAAAATGATTAAGGTGTAGTATGTTGGGATGGTATCCTCCTCTGAAGAATTCAAGTGGCTTGACTTGGCACATGTTCACGCATGTAACTGTTTCAAACCCAACATTGACTCTATGATATTTATGTTCAGAGTGTTTATATCCTTCTCATGCTCATGTTCAATGTTAATTGTTCAAAATGCATGATTATGACCGTTATCGCTCTCTAGTTGGTCGTTTCTCAATCTATTTGCTAGCTTTCGCATGTACTAAGCAAAAATGCTGCTTGTGCATCCAAAATCTTGAAACAAAAGTTGCGCCAAAAGAGTCCACCATATCTACCTATATATGGTATTACCCTGCCGTTCCAAGTAAATTTGCATGTGCCATCTTTAATCCATCAAATAAACATTTGTTTTCTATGCCCGTACCGCTCATGAACCGACGGGGCGGTCAATACCTTCCATGCTAAGTGTGTTTTACTCACGACGAGAGTTTATTCACTCGTCTTGTACGAGGGAGGCTTGTATTTGGGATGCCCGGTCCCGCTTCAATTTATAAAAATAAACTCCCATTGGACAGTTGATTGTTGGAGGGCACCCGAGGATTCAGCTAGCCATGGATTGTGTCTGTATGGTTGTGGGGGAGAAAAAACTTTTTGCATGGGAACCATCATTAACGTGTTTAGCATGAAAGATATTGAAAACTCTTGTCATAACGTTGACAAGAAAAGCACACCACTCAAAATGTATTCATCTCTGTTTTAACTTTGAGCTCTGGCACCTTTGCAAATCCCTGCTTCCCTCTGCGAAGGGTCCTTCCTTTACTTTCATGTTATTTAGTTTTATTGTTGAGTCATCATCTTCTCATTCAAGCACCAATCCTTAGAGCGCTATTCTCATTCTTAGTTTAACATGCATTTGGTCTAGTTAATGTTGGATGTGAGCATGACTGGATATCTTCTACCCTAAATTACAATGTTTAGTCGCTGCTTGAACTTTGGAGGTGCTCTTTATTTATGTTTTGCGGTTTCATCGTCTTTATTTATTCGACGGCGAGCTACTTGGACGTCGAGGAGGGTGTGGAGCTCCTGGCCACCTGACCAACACACAACCAAGGGACAAATGTGGATGTTGTGTCCGAACATTAGGGATAAATAAACATGTGATATTGTGTAACGTTTTAATGCCTTCTTTTTTAGTTTGCTGGATTGGCTTTGCTACGATGGTGGTTCCCATTCGTGAGTTAGGAACTTGGGATCTTCCACTATTTTTAATATTGTCCATTTTCTATTTTTATAGGCCCATACTTAAACATAGATGTTGGGACTATATATGTTTCCTTTAGAGCATGGTGAGGTGTTTTGTGCTTGATGATGGTGGCGAGGTACCCCCTCTTGGGTGCACATATAAGTTTTAATGTTACACTTTCAGTGTCTTGCGCCTGATTTTTGAAATTTATAGGTGGACCTGGTCTTAGGGAATTATGAACGTTTCTTTGACGAGGTAAAGTAACATTACCACTAGGAAGATATATCAGGTAAGCACTCCCCCATGAAAAGTATTGATGATTGTCACTTGAACTTCTAAACGGTGGATGCCTTTTTTTCATTTTGTCATTGAGAAGGAGAGGAAGGGTGACTATCTTGGAAAGACGGTCCAGGTAACTCCCTTGAGTTATTCATTGCTATGTTCACATATGCACGAAAATGCAAAATATGATAGCCTATGACACTCTTACAACTAGAATTTATTTAGGTTGTTCCTCATGTAACTGATGAAATAAAACAATGGATACAATCGGTGTCTTCTGTTCCTGTGGATGGGAAGACTCGTCCAGCTGATGTTTGTTTTATCGAATTGGACAACACTATAGGTAGGATTTTGGGACATCTTACTCCTATATATGATGGCGGCTACTACAAATCACCCGGATGATTTTAGCCAAAAATAAGCCGTCTCGAGAGCCATCCGACCAGACGCTCTGCAGCCATAGAATTGGGCAACTCCCATGGCAGCACCACGAGTCCACGCATCACCTCCCATGGCAGCACCGCTCGCCGGAGCTTCAACGGCCCCGGCAGCGCTTTACTGCAGCTCCGCGGTGCTTCACTACAACCCTCGCCGGAGCTTCAACGACCCCGGCGGCGCTTCACTGCAACTCCGGTGGCGCTTCACTTCAACTGCGGCAGCGCTTCACTGCAGCTCCACGGGCGCTTCATTGCAACCTCGGCAGCACCCCGACGGCCGCCGGCGAAGCTTCACTGCAGCGCCACGGCCGCACGGCGGTGCTCCACCGCAGCATCTGACGGCCCCCGTCGAAGCTTCACTGCAGCGCAGCGTGATGTCGACGGGGGTGCTGCGACGAAGCACGCGGCGGCGACGCGCGGATCGAGCGACGCAGCACGGCGGCGACGGAGATGCTGCGATGCAGCACGCAGTGGCGACGGGTGAATCTTGCAGCATCAAAAGAAGCCCCGAGCTCGTACGCCAGTGGCTAGGAGTGGTGGACTGCGCCTTGTCTTACAGTATCAACGCGTTTTGCAGCGAAGGTGAGGTCGGGCCTTGCAGTGCCATCCCATAGCTGCGTCGTCCGTCAATGGTGATGGATGAAAAAATGAGAAAGGGGAATTGAAGGGAGAAGACGACCAAGAGAGAAAGGATAAGGAAGAGGAAGGCGGATGTGCCGGTGCGTGGGTCCCATGTAGATGCGTGCCACGCGAGGGTCGCGCCAGGGAGAGATGAGCGCCGCTCGATCCAGGTGGATCGGACGCTTCGCCGGGCGGTTGATGCCAGCGAGAAATCAGCCGGTTTAAAACAAACTTTTTCCATATGTGATACTTTACTTACGATAAAGCACGAGTGGACATGCAGCCACGCGAGGTCGGAATCAAAACCGCCCATTCCCACGTGATTCGTGTAACTTTAATACATCAAGTACGTATATTGAATTCCATCCACCGTATACAAATGGTATAGCTCGCTTATTACCTCTGACTTCGCCAGGAGATGGCCCACAAGGCAGCCTCATGCATTGAAACGAGACGCGTGTTGATTACAACGGCATTGAATAGTTGTTTCCATCCATGCAAACTGACGACAGGAGAAATGCCCTGCGCACAAGCCAACCAGCAAAAACTCCTTCAGTCTGACCCCATTCGTTTAATGTTCACAAATTAATTCTGTTTAAATGGATGGCAGGACATCAAGGCACCCACCATCTTTTAAATGCAGCATGCAGACCATCCCTTGTCCATCCCGCTTCTCTAGTTCTTGTGCTTTGTTCATGTGCATAGCTAGCTAGAACTCATCCATGGAGATGTGGAGCTCCTTTTGAAAGAAAAAATGAAGATGTAGAATTTTAATTGTACAGATGTTTAGATCTCTCTAATCTCTCTCTTAAAAAAGAAGATGTAGAATTATAGTTGCACAGAAGTTCATCTCTTTCTCTCCCACTCTCTCCATTGATGTTTATGTGTCACTCAATGTCTAAGAGTACTTCACCGGCTCCTCCAACACAAGTATTTTAAGTTCATATGTCTCAGGTTCATTTATGAAAAGGATTAACACACTCAAGCAAAGCATGAAAAAACCATGTTAGAACACATTCAAACCTGGAGTGGTAGATTATTGGATGACAGGATAAAACATGAAATCTCCATTGAAGTGGTATCTGTACTAGATGTATATGTAATATATTTAGCTCGCCAGATGTATAAAGACACCGAACAACATATCCATCGACGAAAAAAAAGTTGCATGCCTCGTACAAAGAAACAAGAATTCAGTAAAAAAAAAGAAAGAGAGCTCAGAATCAGTTCTGAGGATACACTGCACGACATCACTTGTATTTACAGTTCATTAAAACACCAAATTATGAGGATGTGCACTGGCTAGATAGCAATAAATGACAACACCCTTTTTTTTTTTGAACAAGGCGAGGGGTCTCGAAGGACCCCGAGAGAGCTGCATTAATCATCAGTGGTGGAGATACAAGATACAAAAGGGACCCTGAAAAAAACTGAAATTACAGCGCAGTCCACAAACTTAGCACAAAGGACCTTAAACAGCAAAAGAAGATCGCAATCCGGCCCTTCTTCTCCACCAGCATCGCAGGGACTCCCAACACCGGCCATCTTCTTCTTCACCGGGGACAAAACCACTTGGGAAGGAGAAGCCGAAAGACGCCGCCGTGAATCCCACAGAGGGCCTCCGCACTGGAGGTTGGATTGATGCCATCTCCGGCACCTGGAGCGGCTGCCTCATCAGCCAAGGATCATGGCAACGGCACAAGGCCACCATGTGGGTACTCCAAAACACCTGCAGCTCGATCCAGCGATCAGTCCCCCAAATCAACATCAAACAGGGGAGAAACCTTGTGCAGCATCGCTGATTTATTGAGGAAAAGAAAGGGGAACACGAGTGTGGGAGCGAAGGCAGCCTAAGCAACTCCTCGCCATGGACTCGGCCAAGGGTGCCGGCATAAGATCCGCTCCTAGTCTTGCTCCAACCATCCACCTCGCAGCCATGGCCATGAGCACAGGATGGTCGAAGAAAGAGAGCAACGGACCTGGATCCGACCGCCCATTTATTTGCCTGGGAGAGAGAAAGCACAAGAAAACCTACAACTACTAGAAGCCAGACCCCCCTCCCGCCCGTCGCCGGCCACCATGGCCGCCGGCAGCGAGGGGGAGAGAGGCCGACAGGGAGATCTGGAGGCGAGAGCAGAAGATGGGGGCGGCAAAGGAGCCAGTCACGGCACGAAAGGCCAGTCCAGAAAGTTTTATGACAACACCCTTAAAATACACATTTAAGATGTCTAGCTCAACCCACATGTATCACAGATGCGTATTCGCCAAATTAACCAACGGTATCATTTTGGTATTCATTAATTTGCTATATTAAGTGCTAATCTCATAGCACATACGAACAGCCCAGATTTCATCCTCGCGTGGCACCATGTCCCAAAAATCCGCGTCCACTTTACTTATTGCTATTGTAGAGGAGAAGTTGATTTTGTTCATGTTTCACGTGATATTGAATCAATGCCATTCATTGAAGTTCTACCCCAGTTGTCATTTTTTACATGTATAGTTGGGTTTTCTTGTTGTAATTTCAATTCCCATATCCATGGTTGCTAGAATGTGCCGGTTTACGAGGCTTCTATGACTGTTGTAGCATTTCACATTGTTTTTCTTGAATCTCTACTCCTAAACGGGGAGTTGGTAGCCTCCCCTCCACGGTTTATTTTCGTCTGGTTTTTTTTTTCTCACCTCCCACCACCCTTCCCGCTGAATTTTCTCCCTCCCATTAAAAAATCAAATCCCATTAAAGGGGAAGATCTTGTTTCGTGCTTGCTTTAATTCAATCACGTAAATAATAGGTAATTAAGATTTCAGAAATTTAATCACACCATATATGTGAGATCACCTTCTTAAAAGACAGACATAAGATTTTTCTTGATAACCTTCCAAAACAAAATCAGATATTCCTCAATAACAAATCGCTAATCCGCTCACTATGACATTTATTATTACCATTATCTCTACTATTAATTGGCAATCACAAGTTTCCTAATATAACAAAAATAGCATATCTTTTTTGTTATGAGCGTACACATCCGTGCGCCCACGCCGAGTGCGACACCATGGAGGACGCCGTGGCCGGCCGGGCTTGACGCCGGCGCGATGCTCGACAATGCTAGGGCGTGGATCACGACGCCGAGGACGGTCGCGACGAAAGGCGGGTCGTCAAACCGCCACATACACGCATTCGTGGACACGGTCATGTTATATTTCTTGTCAGTCATACAGAGAGCCAGACAGTCCACATTCTCAAATCAAGTGTGTCCATTCAAATATTAAAAAACCGTTAAGGAAATATGTCCTACAATACTCTGTAGTCGTCGTTATCGTTCGTAGTAGCCATTCATGCGAAAATATTTTGGAAATCGAGCATTGAATCAATTTGGAAATCAAACCATCAATGGAATTAATTAGCTAGACAGTTAATTACTTATGTAATTAATTATGCCATTTAAATATGCTTTTCGCACCAAATCAATTTGGAAACCGAGCCACTAATACAACTAATTAATTAGGTATATAGTTAATTATGCCTACAGATAATTAGAAGTATGGATTTTTCGCACTTAGGCAGATAATTAATTGACTTGATTGATAATTAATTAGGTAGGCCATTAATTATTTGTGTATTAATTAAGCAAGCAGTTAATCTCGCTAAATCATTTCGAAAGCGCTCGTGGGCAAGGACGATCAACAGGCACTCAGCGACATGGCCGAGCACCGCTTGCCAACAAGGACAACGACCACCATGTGCTCGCAACATGGGCGACCTAGCGTTCACCAAAATGGATGACGGCCATGCTCTACAGGATGTCCACACGCTGATGATTGCCGAAACATTCGCGGGTGAGGACAACACGACACAACACTGGGCAGATGGTTCATGCTATGGTAGAAAGAAAATGTGTTCCAAGAATAAGAAGGAAAAAAACTAAAACAACCAAATGATCCATGATGTTGGAGAAGAAACGAGTATTCCAAAGAATAAAGCGAAAAAATAAATAAAAAGTATTCTAGAAAATAAGTAGGAACGAGAACTAAAGTTGGCGAGGAAGGAGGAAGAAGAAGATAAGGCGTTGCTAATAAACACACCGATGTTGACGTGGTGCTGGTTGGCGCCAACGAAATGGGTTGGCGAAGAGGCTAGGAGTAGAAGATGTAGGGAAGGACGGGGAAGAAAAGAACGACAATTATCCGTTCTAGCAATGAATGGTATGTGTGCTGGAGGTGGAGCTTATTGGTGATAAGGAATACGTTCAAGTTGTCACTCTCCTCCCACGTCAATGTGCATTTGCAAAGTTGAATGGACCGTTGAGAATGATCTCTATAGTTATTTTGTTGTTTTGTGTCAATAGTATATGTTAGTTTAACCCACTCTATTATGTTGTAAATATGAAAAATTTCATTCCTATTGAAACGCATGGCGAAGGTGAGGTAGGCGTCATCTGATTTTAAATGAGGAGGCTCCAGCAAGAAATGCCCCGCTATGGTGGGAAACCGAGCGGGAAGGGGAGGGCTTGATAGGAAAAGAGAAGGGTGCGTCATGGGGTGGGTTTTTTATGTTGAGCCCGCGTGTTAAAGATAACATGACGGTTGGTAAATATAAAGTGAATGGAGTCGGGGGCCATAGCGTTCACTAGAGGCATCTCTCTCATAAGCATATCATCGGTTGGTAAACAAATTACTGTTGGGCAATTGATGGAAAAGGGCATAGTTATGACGATATCCATGTCATGATCAATATATAGGCATTACGTCCGAGACAAGAGACCAACATCCATCTGCATCTACCTATTACTCCACCCCTCGATCGCTATCCAGCATGCATCTTAAGGTATTAAGTTCATAACAAACAGAGTAATGCTTGGAGCATGATGACATAATGCAGACAAAATAAGACCAAATAATATGTTCGAACCCCGTCGCTTTACCCTTATTAGTGACAATACAAATACGTGCCTTGTAACTCCTCTGTCACAAAGTAAGGACACCGTAAGATTGAACCTACTACCAAGCACCTCTCCCACTGAAGATAAATCAATCTAATTGCCCAAGACGATAGATAGATCGGATATAAATACAAGGCTATAAAATCACACACAGATAAATCTCAGAAAAGACTCAAATACTTTCCATGAATAATCTGATCATAAACCCACAATTCATCGGATCCCAACAAACACACTGCAAAAAGGTTACATCGAATTGATCTCCGAAGAGAACATGGTATTGAAGATCAAAGAGAGAGAGAGAGAGAGAGAGACCCATCTAGCTACTGCTATGGACCCGTAGGTCATGTGGGAACTACTCATGCATCATCATGGAGACACCAAGGTTGATGAAGATGGCCTCCGTGATGGATTCCCCCTCCGGCAGAGTACCAGCGGAGGCCTCCAGATGGGATCATGGAACAATAGAGGCTTGCGACGGTGATAAAATTGTTTCGGGTCTCGCTCTGGGGGTTTCTAGATTAATGGGAATTTATAGCGCTGGAATTAGGTCAAACGGAGCTGCAGTGGGCCCACACGGGGGCTGGGCGCGCCTCCCCCTCCAGGGCGCGCCCCTGCCTGGTCGCTTCGTCATCTGTCGTCTGGTCTCCTCTCCAAGCTTCTAGGGTCTCTTTTGATTCAGAAAAAAATCATCAAATAGTTTCATCGTGTTTGGACTTCGTTTGGTACGGATTTTCTGTAAAACAAAAAACAAGCAGAAAACAACAACTGGCACTGGGCACTGAGTTAATAGGTTAGTTCCCAAAAGTGATATAAAATGGCGTATAAAGCATACAAGACTGATAATATAATATCATGAAACAATAAAAAAATTATAGATACATTGGAGACGCATCAGTATTTATGCGACTCGCCATGCTAGCCATTTTAATGTTGATATTAGATATAGCGAGGATAGTTTTTGCCTAGAGTACACCTAGATTATGAGAGCATGAAGGAGCATGATTTTATTATCAGTGGTGATCCTCGTTATCAATATAACTTGGTGTTCAGCCAGGGCACCCATGAGATTATTACTGTGCCTGCGCCTTCTTTGTTTGACCTTTCCAGGGGTAGATACATTATCATGCCCGAGGATATCATTGTACTAGATCTAGATGGCAGCACCAGAGGAGGTCCACCCTTGGAAGACTCAGGTGTCTCAGCAGCCTCAGTTCTTTCCTGGGCCGGATGGATTCTTTCAGTGGCCATAGACCAACTTAACCCAAAAGCATAAGCTTGGGGGAGTATGTATTCTCACCTACATTTCAATCATGTATTCTCACCGACATTTCATTCATGTTATCACATATTCATTACACTTGATGGTGTTCATCGTTTTCTTTGTATATCTGTGTTTTTTTTATTAGTTTCTCCTGTGTGTTTGAAAAACTTTGAAAATCCAAAAAATGTTCTTGTTTCTTTTTCGGTTTTTGTTTTCCTTTTAGTTAGCTTGTAGTATTAAAAGAAAATCCAAAAAGATTTCTCGTTTCTTCTTTTGTTGTTTGTTGGGAGTTCTTCGGTTGTAAATAGTTTTTCTCGCTTTTCGTTTTTCTTCTTTCTTGTGCTTTCTTCAGAAAAACTAGAAACTCCAAAAATATTTCAGTTTGTTTCTCGAATTTCTTTTCTTTTCTTGAGTCGTCGTAAGGAGAAGACTTCGTAAGAATTGTCAAGTGGCTCTTATATGCTTTATTGTTGATCTAATGAAAGGCAAATTATTTCATTATCTTCTTCTATGAATAAAATGTTTGCAAATTTCAACTTAGTCCGCAACACAATTGCACTATTATATTTTCATACCATTCTGTTGTGCAAGTGAAAGGCAATAATGACGATGATTTGATGAAGTGCCTATGGTGAAAGAAAGCTGGTATGAACTCTTCTTGTTTTTGTTTTTGTAAATATGTTTAACTCAGTAGTCCTGATTCAACATATTATGAGTAAACATGTTTGTGATGACAATTAGAGATTATAGTTTCTCATGCCTTGCTTAAGTAGCTAGGAGGGAATAATATGTTATCTTGTGTGTCAACATGCATTAAAATGATTAAGGTGTAGTATGTTGGGATGGTATCCTCCTCTGAAGAATTCAAGTGGCTTGACTTGGCACATGTTCACGCATGTAACTGTTTCAAACCCAACATTGACTCTATGATATTTATGTTCAGAGTGTTTATATCCTTCTCATGCTCATGTTCAATGTTAATTGTTCAAAATGCATGATTATGACCGTTATCGCTCTCTAGTTGGTCGTTTCTCAATCTATTTGCTAGCTTTCGCATGTACTAAGCAAAAATGCTGCTTGTGCATCCAAAATCTTGAAACAAAAGTTGCGCCAAAAGAGTCCACCATATCTACCTATATATGGTATTACCCTGCCGTTCCAAGTAAATTTGCATGTGCCATCTTTAATCCATCAAATAAACATTTGTTTTCTATGCCCGTACCGCTCATGAACCGACGGGGCGGTCAATACCTTCCATGCTAAGTGTGTTTTACTCACGACGAGAGTTTATTCACTCGTCTTGTACGAGGGAGGCTTGTATTTGGGATGCCCGGTCCCGCTTCAATTTATAAAAATAAACTCCCATTGGACAGTTGATTGTTGGAGGGCACCCGAGGATTCAGCTAGCCATGGATTGTGTCTGTATGGTTGTGGGGGAGAAAAAACTTTTTGCATGGGAACCATCATTAACGTGTTTAGCATGAAAGATATTGAAAACTCTTGTCATAACGTTGACAAGAAAAGCACACCACTCAAAATGTATTCATCTCTGTTTTAACTTTGAGCTCTGGCACCTTTGCAAATCCCTGCTTCCCTCTGCGAAGGGTCCTTCCTTTACTTTCATGTTATTTAGTTTTATTGTTGAGTCATCATCTTCTCATTCAAGCACCAATCCTTAGAGCGCTATTCTCATTCTTAGTTTAACATGCATTTGGTCTAGTTAATGTTGGATGTGAGCATGACTGGATATCTTCTACCCTAAATTACAATGTTTAGTCGCTGCTTGAACTTTGGAGGTGCTCTTTATTTATGTTTTGCGGTTTCATCGTCTTTATTTATTCGACGGCGAGCTACTTGGACGTCGAGGAGGGTGTGGAGCTCCTGGCCACCTGACCAACACACAACCAAGGGACAAATGTGGATGTTGTGTCCGAACATTAGGGATAAATAAACATGTGATATTGTGTAACGTTTTAATGCCTTCTTTTTTAGTTTGCTGGATTGGCTTTGCTACGATGGTGGTTCCCATTCGTGAGTTAGGAACTTGGGATCTTCCACTATTTTTAATATTGTCCATTTTCTATTTTTATAGGCCCATACTTAAACATAGATGTTGGGACTATATATGTTTCCTTTAGAGCATGGTGAGGTGTTTTGTGCTTGATGATGGTGGCGAGGTACCCCCTCTTGGGTGCACATATAAGTTTTAATGTTACACTTTCAGTGTCTTGCGCCTGATTTTTGAAATTTATAGGTGGACCTGGTCTTAGGGAATTATGAACGTTTCTTTGACGAGGTAAAGTAACATTACCACTAGGAAGATATATCAGGTAAGCACTCCCCCATGAAAAGTATTGATGATTGTCACTTGAACTTCTAAACGGTGGATGCCTTTTTTTCATTTTGTCATTGAGAAGGAGAGGAAGGGTGACTATCTTGGAAAGACGGTCCAGGTAACTCCCTTGAGTTATTCATTGCTATGTTCACATATGCACGAAAATGCAAAATATGATAGCCTATGACACTCTTACAACTAGAATTTATTTAGGTTGTTCCTCATGTAACTGATGAAATAAAACAATGGATACAATCGGTGTCTTCTGTTCCTGTGGATGGGAAGACTCGTCCAGCTGATGTTTGTTTTATCGAATTGGACAACACTATAGGTAGGATTTTGGGACATCTTACTCCTATATATGATGGCGGCTACTACAAATCACCCGGATGATTTTAGCCAAAAATAAGCCGTCTCGAGAGCCATCCGACCAGACGCTCTGCAGCCATAGAATTGGGCAACTCCCATGGCAGCACCACGAGTCCACGCATCACCTCCCATGGCAGCACCGCTCGCCGGAGCTTCAACGGCCCCGGCAGCGCTTTACTGCAGCTCCGCGGTGCTTCACTACAACCCTCGCCGGAGCTTCAACGACCCCGGCGGCGCTTCACTGCAACTCCGGTGGCGCTTCACTTCAACTGCGGCAGCGCTTCACTGCAGCTCCACGGGCGCTTCATTGCAACCTCGGCAGCACCCCGACGGCCGCCGGCGAAGCTTCACTGCAGCGCCACGGCCGCACGGCGGTGCTCCACCGCAGCATCTGACGGCCCCCGTCGAAGCTTCACTGCAGCGCAGCGTGATGTCGACGGGGGTGCTGCGACGAAGCACGCGGCGGCGACGCGCGGATCGAGCGACGCAGCACGGCGGCGACGGAGATGCTGCGATGCAGCACGCAGTGGCGACGGGTGAATCTTGCAGCATCAAAAGAAGCCCCGAGCTCGTACGCCAGTGGCTAGGAGTGGTGGACTGCGCCTTGTCTTACAGTATCAACGCGTTTTGCAGCGAAGGTGAGGTCGGGCCTTGCAGTGCCATCCCATAGCTGCGTCGTCCGTCAATGGTGATGGATGAAAAAATGAGAAAGGGGAATTGAAGGGAGAAGACGACCAAGAGAGAAAGGATAAGGAAGAGGAAGGCGGATGTGCCGGTGCGTGGGTCCCATGTAGATGCGTGCCACGCGAGGGTCGCGCCAGGGAGAGATGAGCGCCGCTCGATCCAGGTGGATCGGACGCTTCGCCGGGCGGTTGATGCCAGCGAGAAATCAGCCGGTTTAAAACAAACTTTTTCCATATGTGATACTTTACTTACGATAAAGCACGAGTGGACATGCAGCCACGCGAGGTCGGAATCAAAACCGCCCATTCCCACGTGATTCGTGTAACTTTAATACATCAAGTACGTATATTGAATTCCATCCACCGTATACAAATGGTATAGCTCGCTTATTACCTCTGACTTCGCCAGGAGATGGCCCACAAGGCAGCCTCATGCATTGAAACGAGACGCGTGTTGATTACAACGGCATTGAATAGTTGTTTCCATCCATGCAAACTGACGACAGGAGAAATGCCCTGCGCACAAGCCAACCAGCAAAAACTCCTTCAGTCTGACCCCATTCGTTTAATGTTCACAAATTAATTCTGTTTAAATGGATGGCAGGACATCAAGGCACCCACCATCTTTTAAATGCAGCATGCAGACCATCCCTTGTCCATCCCGCTTCTCTAGTTCTTGTGCTTTGTTCATGTGCATAGCTAGCTAGAACTCATCCATGGAGATGTGGAGCTCCTTTTGAAAGAAAAAATGAAGATGTAGAATTTTAATTGTACAGATGTTTAGATCTCTCTAATCTCTCTCTTAAAAAAGAAGATGTAGAATTATAGTTGCACAGAAGTTCATCTCTTTCTCTCCCACTCTCTCCATTGATGTTTATGTGTCACTCAATGTCTAAGAGTACTTCACCGGCTCCTCCAACACAAGTATTTTAAGTTCATATGTCTCAGGTTCATTTATGAAAAGGATTAACACACTCAAGCAAAGCATGAAAAAACCATGTTAGAACACATTCAAACCTGGAGTGGTAGATTATTGGATGACAGGATAAAACATGAAATCTCCATTGAAGTGGTATCTGTACTAGATGTATATGTAATATATTTAGCTCGCCAGATGTATAAAGACACCGAACAACATATCCATCGACGAAAAAAAAGTTGCATGCCTCGTACAAAGAAACAAGAATTCAGTAAAAAAAAAGAAAGAGAGCTCAGAATCAGTTCTGAGGATACACTGCACGACATCACTTGTATTTACAGTTCATTAAAACACCAAATTATGAGGATGTGCACTGGCTAGATAGCAATAAATGACAACACCCTTTTTTTTTTTGAACAAGGCGAGGGGTCTCGAAGGACCCCGAGAGAGCTGCATTAATCATCAGTGGTGGAGATACAAGATACAAAAGGGACCCTGAAAAAAACTGAAATTACAGCGCAGTCCACAAACTTAGCACAAAGGACCTTAAACAGCAAAAGAAGATCGCAATCCGGCCCTTCTTCTCCACCAGCATCGCAGGGACTCCCAACACCGGCCATCTTCTTCTTCACCGGGGACAAAACCACTTGGGAAGGAGAAGCCGAAAGACGCCGCCGTGAATCCCACAGAGGGCCTCCGCACTGGAGGTTGGATTGATGCCATCTCCGGCACCTGGAGCGGCTGCCTCATCAGCCAAGGATCATGGCAACGGCACAAGGCCACCATGTGGGTACTCCAAAACACCTGCAGCTCGATCCAGCGATCAGTCCCCCAAATCAACATCAAACAGGGGAGAAACCTTGTGCAGCATCGCTGATTTATTGAGGAAAAGAAAGGGGAACACGAGTGTGGGAGCGAAGGCAGCCTAAGCAACTCCTCGCCATGGACTCGGCCAAGGGTGCCGGCATAAGATCCGCTCCTAGTCTTGCTCCAACCATCCACCTCGCAGCCATGGCCATGAGCACAGGATGGTCGAAGAAAGAGAGCAACGGACCTGGATCCGACCGCCCATTTATTTGCCTGGGAGAGAGAAAGCACAAGAAAACCTACAACTACTAGAAGCCAGACCCCCCTCCCGCCCGTCGCCGGCCACCATGGCCGCCGGCAGCGAGGGGGAGAGAGGCCGACAGGGAGATCTGGAGGCGAGAGCAGAAGATGGGGGCGGCAAAGGAGCCAGTCACGGCACGAAAGGCCAGTCCAGAAAGTTTTATGACAACACCCTTAAAATACACATTTAAGATGTCTAGCTCAACCCACATGTATCACAGATGCGTATTCGCCAAATTAACCAACGGTATCATTTTGGTATTCATTAATTTGCTATATTAAGTGCTAATCTCATAGCACATACGAACAGCCCAGATTTCATCCTCGCGTGGCACCATGTCCCAAAAATCCGCGTCCACTTTACTTATTGCTATTGTAGAGGAGAAGTTGATTTTGTTCATGTTTCACGTGATATTGAATCAATGCCATTCATTGAAGTTCTACCCCAGTTGTCATTTTTTACATGTATAGTTGGGTTTTCTTGTTGTAATTTCAATTCCCATATCCATGGTTGCTAGAATGTGCCGGTTTACGAGGCTTCTATGACTGTTGTAGCATTTCACATTGTTTTTCTTGAATCTCTACTCCTAAACGGGGAGTTGGTAGCCTCCCCCTCCACGGTTTATTTTCGTCTGGTTTTTTTTTTCTCATCTCCCACCACCCTTCCCGCTGAATTTTCTCCCTCCCATTAAAAAATCAAATCCCATTAAAGGGGAAGATCTTGTTTCGTGCTTGCTTTAATTCAATCACGTAAATAATAGGTAATTAAGATTTCAGAAATTTAATCACACCATATATGTGAGATCACCTTCTTAAAAGACAGACATAAGATTTTTCTTGATAACCTTCCAAAACAAAATCAGATATTCCTCAATAACAAATCGCTAATCCGCTCACTATGACATTTATTATTACCATTATCTCTACTATTAATTGGCAATCACAAGTTTCCTAATATAACAAAAATAGCATATCTTTTTTGTTATGAGCGTACACATCCGTGCGCCCACGCCGAGTGCGACACCATGGAGGACGCCGTGGCCGGCCGGGCTTGACGCCGGCGCGATGCTCGACAATGCTAGGGCGTGGATCACGACGCCGAGGACGGTCGCGACGAAAGGCGGGTCGTCAAACCGCCACATACACGCATTCGTGGACACGGTCATGTTATATTTCTTGTCAGTCATACAGAGAGCCAGACAGTCCACATTCTCAAATCAAGTGTGTCCATTCAAATATTAAAAAACCGTTAAGGAAATATGTCCTACAATACTCTGTAGTCGTCGTTATCGTTCGTAGTAGCCATTCATGCGAAAATATTTTGGAAATCGAGCATTGAATCAATTTGGAAATCAAACCATCAATGGAATTAATTAGCTAGACAGTTAATTACTTATGTAATTAATTATGCCATTTAAATATGCTTTTCGCACCAAATCAATTTGGAAACCGAGCCACTAATACAACTAATTAATTAGGTATATAGTTAATTATGCCTACAGATAATTAGAAGTATGGATTTTTCGCACTTAGGCAGATAATTAATTGACTTGATTGATAATTAATTAGGTAGGCCATTAATTATTTGTGTATTAATTAAGCAAGCAGTTAATCTCGCTAAATCATTTCGAAAGCGCTCGTGGGCAAGGACGATCAACAGGCACTCAGCGACATGGCCGAGCACCGCTTGCCAACAAGGACAACGACCACCATGTGCTCGCAACATGGGCGACCTAGCGTTCACCAAAATGGATGACGGCCATGCTCTACAGGATGTCCACACGCTGATGATTGCCGAAACATTCGCGGGTGAGGACAACACGACACAACACTGGGCAGATGGTTCATGCTATGGTAGAAAGAAAATGTGTTCCAAGAATAAGAAGGAAAAAAACTAAAACAACCAAATGATCCATGATGTTGGAGAAGAAACGAGTATTCCAAAGAATAAAGCGAAAAAATAAATAAAAAGTATTCTAGAAAATAAGTAGGAACGAGAACTAAAGTTGGCGAGGAAGGAGGAAGAAGAAGATAAGGCGTTGCTGATAAACACACCGATGTTGACGTGGTGCTGGTTGGCGCCAACGAAATGGGTTGGCGAAGAGGCTAGGAGTAGAAGATGTAGGGAAGGACGGGGAAGAAAAGAACGACAATTATCCGTTCTAGCAATGAATGGTATGTGTGCTGGAGGTGGAGCTTATTGGTGATAAGGAATACGTTCAAGTTGTCACTCTCCTCCCACGTCAATGTGCATTTGCAAAGTTGAATGGACCATTGAGAATGATCTCTATAGTTATTTTGTTGTTTTGTGTCAATAGTATATGTTAGTTTAACCCACTCTATTATGTTGTAAATATGAAAAATTTCATTCCTATTGAAACGCATGGCGAAGGTGAGGTAGGCGTCATCTGATTTTAAATGAGGAGGCTCCAGCAAGAAATGCCCCGCTATGGTGGGAAACCGAGCGGGAAGGGGAGGGCTTGATAGGAAAAGAGAAGGGTGCGTCATGGGGTGGGTTTTTTATGTTGAGCCCGCGTGTTAAAGATAACATGACGGTTGGTAAATATAAAGTGAATGGAGTCGGGGGCCATAGCGTTCACTAGAGGCATCTCTCTCATAAGCATATCATCGGTTGGTAAACAAATTACTGTTGGGCAATTGATGGAAAAGGGCATAGTTATGACGATATCCATGTCATGATCAATATATAGGCATTACGTCCGAGACAAGAGACCAACATCCATCTGCATCTACCTATTACTCCACCCCTCGATCGCTATCCAGCATGCATCTTAAGGTATTAAGTTCATAACAAACAGAGTAATGCTTGGAGCATGATGACATAATGCAGACAAAATAAGACCAAATAATATGTTCGAACCCCGTCGCTTTACCCTTATTAGTGACAATACAAATACGTGCCTTGTAACTCCTCTGTCACAAAGTAAGGACACCGTAAGATTGAACCTACTACCAAGCACCTCTCCCACTGAAGATAAATCAATCTAATTGCCCAAGACGATAGATAGATCGGATATAAATACAAGGCTATAAAATCACACACAGATAAATCTCAGAAAAGACTCAAATACTTTCCATGAATAATCTGATCATAAACCCACAATTCATCGGATCCCAACAAACACACTGCAAAAAGGTTACATCGAATTGATCTCCGAAGAGAACATGGTATTGAAGATCAAAGAGAGAGAGAGAGAGAGAGAGAGAGACCCATCTAGCTACTGCTATGGACCCGTAGGTCATGTGGGAACTACTCATGCATCATCATGGAGACACCAAGGTTGATGAAGATGGCCTCCGTGATGGATTCCCCCTCCGGCAGAGTACCAGCGGAGGCCTCCAGATGGGATCATGGAACAATAGAGGCTTGCGACGGTGATAAAATTGTTTCGGGTCTCGCTCTGGGGGTTTCTAGATTAATGGGAATTTATAGCGCTGGAATTAGGTCAAACGGAGCTGCAGTGGGCCCACAAGGGGGCTGGGCGCGCCTCCCCCTCCAGGGCGCGCCCCTGCCTGGTCGCTTCGTCATCTGTCGTCTGGTCTCCTCTCCAAGCTTCTAGGGTCTCTTTTGATTCAGAAAAAAATCATCAAATAGTTTCATCGTGTTTGGACTTCGTTTGGTATGGATTTTCTGTAAAACAAAAAACAAGCAGAAAACAACAACTGGCACTGGGCACTGAGTTAATAGGTTAGTTCCCAAAAGTGATATAAAATGGCGTATAAAGCATACAAGACTGATAATATAATATCATAAAACAATAAAAAAATTATAGATACATTGGAGACGCATCAGTATTTATGCGACTCGCCATGCTAGCCATTTTAATGTTGATATTAGATATAGCGAGGATAGTTTTTGCCTAGAGTACACCTAGATTATGAGAGCATGAAGGAGCATGATTTTATTATCAGTGGTGATCCTCGTTATCAATATAACTTGGTGTTCAGCCAGGGCACCCATGAGATTATTACTGTGCCTGCGCCTTCTTTGTTTGACCTTTCCAGGGGGAGATACATTATCATGCCCGAGGATATCATTGTACTAGATCTAGATGGCAGCACCAGAGGAGGTCCACCCTTGGAAGACTCAGGTGTCTCAGCAGCCTCAGTTCTTTCCTGGGCCGGATGGATTCTTTCAGTGGCCATAGACCAACTTAGCCCAAAAGCATAAGCTTGGGGGAGTATGTATTCTCACCTACATTTCAATCATGTATTCTCACCGACATTTCATTCATGTTATCACATATTCATTACACTTGATGGTGTTCATCGTTTTCTTTGTATATCTGTGTTTTTTTTTATTAGTTTCTCCTGTGTGTTTGAAAAACTTTGAAAATCCAAAAAATGTTCTTGTTTCTTTTTCGGTTTTTGTTTTCCTTTTAGTTAGCTTGTAGTATTAAAATAAAATCCAAAAAGATTTCTCGTTTCTTCTTTTGTTGTTTGTTGGGAGTTCTTCGGTTGTAAATAGTTTTTCTCGCTTTTCGTTTTTCTTCTTTCTTGTGCTTTCTTCAGAAAAACTAGAAACTCCAAAAATATTTCAGTTTGTTTCTCGAATTTGTTTTCTTTTCTTGAGTCGTCGTAAGGAGAAGACTTCGTAAGAATTGTCAAGTGGCTCTTATATGCTTTATTGTTGATCTAATGAAAGGCAAATTATTTCATTATCTTCTTCTATGAATAAAATGTTTGCAAATTTCAAATTAGTCCGCAACACAATTGCACTATTATATTTTCATACCATTCTGTTGTGCAAGTGAAAGGCAATAATGACGATGATTTGATGAAGTGCCTATGGTGAAAGAAAGCTGGTATGAACTCTTCTTGTTTTTGTTTTTGTAAATATGTTTAACTCAGTAGTCCTGATTCAACATATTATGAGTAAACATGTTTGTGATGACAATTAGAGATTATAGTTTCTCATGCCTTGCTTAAGTAGCTAGGAGGGAATAATATGTTATCTTGTGTGTCAACATGCATTAAAATGATTAAGGTGTAGTATGTTGGGATGGTATCCTCCTCTGAAGAATTCAAGTGGCTTGACTTGGCACATGTTCACGCATGTAACTGTTTCAAACCCAACATTGACTCTATGATATTTATGTTCAGAGTGTTTATATCCTTCTCATGCTCATGTTCAATGTTAATTGTTCAAAATGCATGATTATGACCGTTATCGCTCTCTAGTTGGTCGTTTCTCAATCTATTTGCTAGCTTTCGCATGTACTAAGCAAAAATGCTGCTTGTGCATCCAAAATCTTGAAACAAAAGTTGCGCCAAAAGAGTCCACCATATCTACCTATATATGGTATTACCCTGCCGTTCCAAGTAAATTTGCATGTGCCATCTTTAATCCTTCAAATAAACATTTGTTTTCTATGCCCGTACCGCTCATGAACCGACGAGGCGGTCAATACCTTCCATGCTAAGTGTGTTTTACTCACGACGAGAGTTTATTCACTCGTCTTGTACGAGGGAGGCTTGTATTTGGGATGCCCGGTCCCGCTTCAATTTATAAAAATAAACTCCCATTGGACAGTTGATTGTTGGAGGGCACCCGAGGATTCAGCTAGCCATGGATTGTGTCTGTATGGTTGTGGGGGAGAAAAAACTTTTTGCATGGGAACCATCATTAACGTGTTTAGCATGAAAGATATTGAAAACTCTTGTCATAACGTTGACAAGAAAAGCACACCACTCAAAATGTATTCATCTCTGTTTTAACTTTGAGCTCTGGCACCTTTGCAAATCCCTGCTTCCCTCTGCGAAGGGTCCTTCCTTTACTTTCATGTTATTTACTTTTATTGTTGAGTCATCATCTTCTCATTCAAGCACCAATCCTTAGAGCGCTATTCTCATTCTTAGTTTAACATGCATTTGGTCTAGTTAATGTTGGATGTGAGCATGACTGGATATCTTCTACCCTAAATTACAATGTTTAGTCGCTGCTTGAACTTTGGAGGTGCTCTTTATTTATGTTTTGCGGTTTCAGAAAGGGCTAGCAAGATACCATTCTATAATATTATATCATGGTTGTTTTGACAAAGTGTTGGCGTTTGAGAAATATTATTATTGCTCGCTAGTTGATTATGCCATTGACATGAGTAAATGTAAGTTCTAATTGTTATCATTTATACGGTTAGTTCATAATCTTTGCTTAAAACTTGGTTACTAGTTAAGCTTATATACGACAACAGAAACAGAAGAGTTTGTAAAAGTTTTTTTTTTTCACTTTCAGTTTGTCAACTGAATTGCTTGAGGACAAACAATGAGTTAAGCTTGGGGGAGTTGATACGTCTCCAACGTATCGACTTTTCCAAACACTTTTGCTCTTATTTTGGACTCTAATTTGCATGATTTGAATGAAACTAACCCGGACTGACGTTGTTTTTAGCAGAACTACCTTGGTGTTGTTTTTTGTGCATAAATAAAAATTTCTCGGAATTGGACAAAATTTCACGGAGAATTATTTTGGAATATACTGGCGCAAAGAGTTACCAGAGGGGGCCACCACAGAGCCAGAAGCTCAGGGGGCGCCCACCCTGGGGCGCGCCGGCTGAGCTTGTGGGCCCCACGAGCCTCCGTTTGCCCTACCTCCAAGTCCATAAGTACCTTCTTCCTGACAAAAAATTTAGAGAGAAAGTTTTATCGCATTTTATGATATGGAGTCGCCGCCACCTCCTGTTCTTCGTTGGGAGGCCTGATCTGGAGTCCGTTCGGGGCTCCGGAGAGGGCAATTCGTCGCCGTCGTCATCAACAACCCTTCTTCATCAACAACCTCATGATGCTCACTACCGGGAGTGAGTAATTTCATCGTAGGCATACCGGAGGTAGATGGAGAAGGATGAGATTCGTCATGTAATCGAGTCAATTTGTTAGGGCTTGATCCCTAGTATCCACTATGTTCTGAGATTAATGTTGTTATGACTTTGCTATGCTTAATGCTTGTCACTAGGGCCCAAGTGCCACGATTTCAGATCTAAACCTATTATGTTTCCATGAATATATTTGAGTTCTTGATCCTATCTGCAAGTTATATGCACCTGTTATTGTTCTGATCCGTAGACCCCAAGGTGACAATAATTGGGATACTCTCCGGGGATGACTGTAATTTGAGGAGTTCATACATTCACTATGTGTTAATGATTTGTTTTGGTTCTCTAATAAAAGGAGCATCTTAATTTCCCTTAGTTTCCATTAGGACCCCGCTGCCACGGGATGGTAGGACAAAAGATGTTATGCAACTTCTGATTATAAGCACGTATGACTATATACGGAATACATGCCTACAAATGATTGATGAATTGGAGCTATTGTGTATCGTTCTAGGTTGTGACTGTCACATGATGAATGCCATCCAAATATCCATCGCTACACCATGCCTACGCTTTGCTCATATTGTCTTTGCTAAGTTATTACTATTGCTACTGCTTTCCAGCTGCTACAAAATTGCTACTGTTACTATTAGTATCAAAACTATCATATTACTGTGCTACTAATATTTTTTCGCAGAGAAACAACTTCTCAGGTGTGCTTGAATTGACAACTCAACTGCTAAGGCTTATAAATATTCTTTGGCTCCCCTTGTGCCGAATCAATAAATTTGGGTGAAATACTACCCTCGAAGACTGTTGCGATCCCCTATACTTGTGGGTCATCAAAGGGTGATGAAGTTCGCTATGCTATGGATTTTCGAAACATGGGTGATCCTATATCTAGCTTCTAAAGCATAATCCAGCGACATTGGAGGATTTTATCCAAATGCATCATTAAATTCAACATCAATGAAATCATGAGAAGCTCCAGAATGATCTGGTTGAGCATCTCTGGGTGTTTCATATGGACAACTAAAACATGTGTCTGACTAAGATGAATTTAAATTTGAATTATTTTATCTCTTATGTTTGGATTGTACTATTCTTATTGAATTATTGTTCTATTGGAATATTTATTGTTCAACTGCTCGAATTGTGCTATTTATTTTTTATTGTTTTGAGTAGTCCAAGTATAGAAAAATAAATAAAACGGACATTTGATGCCTGCGGTTGGATGCCGTCTGCACCGATCCCTTTCCGCGGCCACGTTCGAACGTGCCCGCACACATTTGATGATGTGCGTTTTGGTGATCATGTTGGGGTGCCCTAATATTGTATCTAACTCTTCGCTCCAGCCGTGGCCCACGTTGTTGCATCGTTTTCGCATGGTTGATATGCATCGAACGTGCCGCAGACATTTGATGATGTGTGTTTTGGTGATCACGTTGGATTTGCCCTAATACCGTATTTAACTCTTCGCTCATGCGTCTTTAATAATCTTCTACGGGGTGATGGTTCGCATGGTCGATATGCATTGGAAAACTCTCGCATCTCTTTCGTGGATTTGAGATTTGAGGAGAAATAATGAAAAGGGAGGACCCTTTCCTTTTGCCCTAATTCGTTCCAAAACCCTAAATTGTTGTTCTTCCTTTCTATCGACGGAGATTGAGGACGTCCTAACTGTCCTGCTTGCCCGACGGGTCCCTAACTTGCAGGCGAGTGCCCGTTGGTCTTTGAGAAAATTCCTTATATATAACACTGTTTTAAATGTTGGTTTCCTATTTAACACTACAAAAACTTTTCTTCCTTATCTAACACCAAGTGTAATTTTCCCCCTTTCTAACACTTCCGCCAGTTCTGTTACGAGAAACCGTTAAAATATGCATTGACCGATGTCAGTTCTTTGTAGTTGGACGAAATTGCCCCTGTCCATAATAAGCATGAGAAAATGGAAAAACAAAGGCCGAACCGACCTCTCTCTTCTCTCCCGAGTCCCCGACCCAACGCTCTCTTCTCATCCCCTTTCCCCCCAACCCTAGCGCGGCGACGAACCCTAGCGGCAGCGGCGGCTTAGGGCTATGGGTGGCGGCGGTGTTGCGGATGGAGACGGCGCTGCAGAATACGGCCAGGGCGCGGCGGACGGGTCAGGCCTTGGCGCGGATGTGGATCCAGCGTTGGTGACCGATGGCTACAGCGGGGCTGCGGTTGGCTCGGGCCAGGGCGCAGCTGCCCGGGGGGGGGGGGGGGGGGGGGGGGGGGCGGGGGCACAGCTGTTTAAATACTACTCCTATAAATTCAGCATGAACAGTATTGGTGATAATTGAATTCAGTTGGTGACAAAATCACTACTTCGTGTACACATTGACTGAATTTAACTTGGAGTACAGTCACTACATTGCTTCTTTACAAAATTCAGATTGAATTTCACTACCAAAAGAAAAGAAGTGGAGATTAAATGCTGCTGTCCACTTACTTCACCTGTGTGACATGATCTTCTGTTGGTTACTACTCCACTGGATATTGACTGAATAGACTAAACTGTAGGATAGTGGTGCTGGTCCATCTAGAGCACTACTCCCATTTTTGCTCTGCTCCCATTTTTGCTCACAATTATTCAGAAAAGAACTACTCCTAGTAACAAAACAGATCATTTACTGAAAATAGCTCTACATTTCTTCTTTCTAATGGTTGTTCCTGTAGCAATAGCTCTACATTTACTGAAAATAAACTTGGGCATTGTTTACTGAAAATAAACTTGATGCCCCTCCACTTGTCAAGGTGAAGACTAGGGAAACTCATGGAGAAAAGAAGACAAGGTTGATGCCCCTCCACTTAGCACTTAGTTTGTACAATGACTCAAATCTTTACAAATTTGCATTTACTAACTGGCACTGCATTTGGATAGGTTCATAACTGAATTTTCTGTGCAGTAGTGCATCTAGGAATCATTTAAGCTCTGCTGCTATATGAAGTGGTGAGCGAGCCATCCATAGAAGTTGTTCCCTGTGTTCCAAATAGGTGATCGAGCCATCCATCGAATCATTTATGATCATATAGAAGTGTTTCCCTGTGTTCCAATAGGTGAGCGAGCCATCCATCGAATTGCCCGCAAAAATCAAAATGTAACTAGGATAACACTGTATATTTAGTGTAGAATCTTGTAAACTGAATATTTAGTGTAGAATCTTGAAAACTGAATTTATGGCAGAATTAGTACATGAAAACTGAACTTATTGTTACTGTAATTTTAGTTACCAGTTTGGGAGTACAATACTGATCTATTCTGAGAGATTAAAAGTAGATGGCCATTCCTTAAAGAAACATGACACAGCAAATTTGACAGTAACAAGATTCTTTCAGAGATTTTGTTGGTACTCTTTGCTGCATGGTTAACATGAATTGACAGTAACAAGATTTAATTCAGTTAACTTGAGTTATCCGGAGTTGACCAGTAACAAGAAGATTTTTCCCATTTTACTTGTGTTGAATAACCTGTGAACAAAATTCAGGTTCCAACAGAGCATGCATGACCTGTGAACAAAATTCCCATTTTACTTGGGTTCTGCATGATGTTGGGAAGATGCATTATTCCAGTATTCGTTTGTGCTGCACATTTTCATCAATTAAACTCGATTTTGAATTTGACCCTGACAATGAATTTCGATTGCAATTTTGATTTTGATTTTGCAATGATCATCATTATTAACAGTCATCCTGACATTTAACATTTGAAATTGGATACCAGGAGGACAATTGGACAGCATCATCAGGAGGACAGCAACAAGAAATTTCAGGATCATCAAGAGTAATCTGACCAGCGATGTTGATGATGTGCTTCAGCAGAGGCGGGGGCAGGGATGGGGATTGGAGTACCAGTCGTCAGCAATAGAGGTGGGGGTGGGGATCGGGGGCATCAGCGTCGCCCACCAGCAGCAGCGGTGGCAGCAGAGGCGTCCACCACCGCGACCACCACCAGCAGCCGGCGGCCAAGCGGACCAGCGTGGTGGCCGAAGCGGATCAGCGCGGTGCCGTTAGGCGGCGGAATCAGGGCGGTGAGCTGTGTCTTGGGTGGTGCCGGTCCTGCTCGTGGGTGGGCGACGGAGTTCCTGCCCGTGGCGGCGGAGGTCCTGCTCGTGGGCGGCGGAGGTCCTGCTCGTGGGCGGCGGAAGTCCTGCTCGTCGGCGGGCTAGTGGGCGGCGGAGGTCCTTCTCGTGGGCGACGGAAGTCCTGCTCGTCGGCGGGCTAGTGGGCGGGCTCCTGGGCGGCGCATGACCTGCTCGAGGGCGCCGCATGACCTGCTCGAGTGCGTGGAGGAGCAGAAGCCGCAGGTGGGCGGCGGCGCAGCTCTCCTCTGTGCGGGCGGCGCAGGTGGGTAGCAGCGGAGGCGCAGGTGGGCAGGGTCGGCGCAGGCGGGCGGCGGCGCAGGTGGGCTTTGCTCGCGCGACGGTGGCTGGGCCTGGGTGCCGACGGTGCTGCTGCGGGCGACGGGGGGCGGAGGAAGAAGGAGAGGGGATAATTAGTGTGATGTTTAAAAGTCAGAGGTCTTTTTTGTAAAAATGCCAATGAACTAGGCTGTGGACAAGTTTTCCCGGACGGAGGGAGTATCTTGCATTTGAACATAATTTGTACTAGCAATTCATGGCTTTAAGAAATTGAGTAAAACCTACCCTTGGAGGCTTCAAATCCAATCATGCATATTTGTTTCAATTCGCCATAGCAAATGTTTTGTTATAGCTTTAATATTGAAAACTAAGTTTCCCTGGAGCTTTGCTCATATGTTTTTTTTTTTTTGACCCAGGCTTTGCTCATATGTTAGGACAATTATACTTTTTTGTTAGCTTTCAATTCACAAGTTATAGTAATCTGCTATTCTAGGCTTTGCTCCAGCATGACAAGGAGGAAAGCACTTGATATTTTAGAAATAACGCCCACACACTGGCCCTCATTTTATTATTACCAAATAAAACCTGAGGTTTCTGCTAGGCAGCTAAAAAAAATCTGTTGTCTGACTCTTCCTGTACTTTTGACAAATCTTGTCACTTCCATTTCTGTTAAACATATCGTCTTACTGTCACATCCTCCTGGTCATGTACTCATGTTGGAGTCTGCTTTTGATGCATTTCCTCCAAAATTGGCCATGCCGACCTATTTGCAGCTTTGGTTGGAGTTGCTCTTAGTTAGTCTGGAATGTTGCTACTTTGAGGCATACCCCATCAATAATATGTGCATCTTTTCATCTCCTTGTACTACGGTATAACATAACAAAGTATCAATAATTCAATACATTGAAGATATCTGTCCTTGTTCTAAAAAATAAGATGCCTGTCCTTGTCATTTGTCATCCTTACGACTTACTATTTGTACTACGTTATAACATAGCATGGTTTTGATTGTGATACATGGCTAGATTCATTGTGTGTGTGCTTACTAATGCATGCGATTATGTTAACTAACGGTGTTATTCAGTTTATCAGCCTTTGGAGAAACCGCAGGGACCAAGAGGGGCGTTTGTTATGTCAGCAAGTCCTGTCCAGAATCGAATCATAACGGTGATTTCACGGATCCCATTATTAATCGTTCCCATGTTTGTTGCATCAGTTGCTTCTTAATTCCCAACACCAGACCTCTTATTATTCTTCAAATTTGGTTACTTATATGATTTTATTCTTATTACTATTTGCAGTGCCTATACTTGGTTGTAATCTCTCATGTGGCCATGTCATTTTTAGTCATGACTGTTGTTCTAATGCAGTTGGAGAGCTCCAAGTTCCCAAACGCCAAAATATTCTAACACTGGAATTGGAAATACGGACAACACATGTTCTTGTTGCTGCTCATGTTATGTGGACTTGCACTCATGTATGTGAACCTAAAGTCACTTTTATGCTACTCATGGCATGTATGTATGGAACTTGGACTATGTATGTGAACCTGGATATGATGATTCACTTTTATGTTGTTCATATGATGTATGGTCGGACATGGACTCATATATGTGAACCTCGATATGTTGCAAGTCATATATATGTACTTGGATGTGAACCTCGATGTTTATGTCTCATGCCATTGGCAAATTTGAATATTGTGTGTTGAATTATGTATATGTGAATGGTGTGGCGTCAAATTACAGGGGAGGTTTTGCCTAATTTTTGAATTAAATTTTGAAATAATTTACATCTGAGATTTTTTTTTCATGTTTACAGGAGAGGTTTTGCCCAATTTTGCATTTAACAACAGGAAAAAGTCATTGTTTCTTTAGCCATATGAATAATTTTGGTTATATGTCACATCAGGGGTAAAATCGTCTTTTTAGGTGTCACTTAACACCGTTAGTACTCAAAATGGATGGAAGTGTCACGAAGGAAATAAATTTTAGAATTGGTGTTAGATAAGGAAGAAAAAGTTTTCCAATATCAAATAGGGCAAAAAATTTAAAGCTAGTGTTAAATGAGGTCTTTCTGTTGAACATTAACTTCCGAATATTGTACATAATTTTAGGTCTTGCAGAAACACATGTAAAGCATGCCGCTGCCGGCTGCACGCAAGGTGCTCATGAATCGGCGCGATCTAGCATCAACAGAGGAGTCCAGAATTCATGTTCCCTCAACAATTTATATTTCGGGTAATGTTCCCTCAACATGCATGCATGTAGCGGAAAGAAGATGACCATACTACTAGTAGAGTGCAGTAGAACTACAAAGTGATGATAATAAAGACATGCGTTAGTGCGTTACATCATACGTAATAAAAACACACAGGTTACAAAGTGATAATACTAATACCCAGAAATCGAACTAAACATACTACTAGTAGAATGAACTAGAACTAGTACAACCCCTGGGTCATGCATTATTAGTGAGCAACCACGCTCACGGAGCCTTCTCATTTTGCCTCCTGACGTTGCAATTTTCACCAGTCCTGTTGGAACTGCAGCCAAATTGAAGTCTTAATAGATTTCCTAAAAGAAAACAGCCAAAATAAGGAAGGCATCGGATTTTTTTCTCAAATGTTGCTTAAAAAGTATCAAGTATCTTGTGAAAGACTAGCATAACATAGTTAAGGGTGATGATTTGCATTCCGTTGGCATGTTCTTGGCAATTTGTTTGCTTTTGTTCTATCTATCTGTTTTTTATGAAAGGGATCACTCCCCGATTTCATTAATAAAACCATTCAGATTCATTACAGGATCAGAAGGAATAGCCAGGAAAAGAGAACGGTTCTATCTATCTAGCCATAAATCCTCGCAAAAATATTGAGGAATGACAAAGGCCTCGTGCCGCAAGTTTGTGTCCATCACCATTTAGCAATTTTTTTTTAAATAATACATTTTTTTTTATAAATTACAGAAATAATATACAAATTTGAAATTTTTCAAAAATATGACCCAGTCGGCTTTTGTCATGGGCACATGCAGAACATCATGGAAGAAGAAGACACCGATATTGATAGTGGTCATGCAGATAATTCTGCATGTTCTGCATGATGTTCTGCATGTGCCCATCTACCCCGGCTGCACGCAAGATTCATTACAGGATCAGAATGACTAGGCGAGCATACAGGGCATTAAACGAGCAGTTTGATTTGTACACTGGGGTGATCTGGCAGCCGTACACGCAAGAAGTCATGAATGCAAGATACCCCGGCGGTATGTCTGAGCTATGCTTCAGAGATACTAATTACTGGATGACGAAATCGAAGATCATATTCGATGTCTTCGTCGAGGAGATGGCCCAGCAGAGGGTTATGAGGCAATTTGGTCTTCAGCAGTTGGAGGAGCCTCCCCCTACAGAGGACCCGGTGCCAGGACACATCCACAGGTATTGTCTTGTTATTCAATATTGAATTGTCTTTCACAATTGTCCATAGTGAAGCATTAGTTAATTGTTTAACAAACACCATAATTTTAGGATCACAAGGAAGGGGCTTAACAGGACTGCTGCGTGGTGGCTACTTAGGGTTCAGCCGTACGTTACACAATGGGAGACCGCGAACACACATGTGTGGCAGGAGAATGTCGAGTTTGATCTCGATGAATTCAATCTCTATTTGCAGCGGTACATGACCAGAACACGGTTATGCATCGTTCAACACACTCACCCAGATGATATACCTGCCCCTAGTACGTCCGATATGTACCCGAGCTATGATATTTCGGGCTCTAGGCAGTACGCGGTAAGATATATTCTCTTTATGTAATGCATCTAGTTGTTACATACTTTGCCGTGCATACTTAATAATCGTCGTGACAATTTCAGGCTGAGTTGACTTACGGACTTGGCGAGGAGGTGTCCAACTACCGGCGTTCACTTTCGGATCCACCACTACTCGTTCCTCGGCCTCAGATGCAGAACTGGATGGCGCGCATTGAGGGGAGGCTACGATCTGTGTATCGGTCTATCACGTGCACACGCACTTCGGACGTTCTTCATCAGCAGCCCGTACAACGCCCCCCGCGTCACTCCACGCAGCAGCAGCAGCCGCGTCACTCGATTGGTCAGGTAGACCCCACACATCACCGACATGACCCGCGTCCACGTCTAGCAGAGCAGTGGACGCCCAGGCCACCACGTCCTGACCAGGCTGGTAGTTCGGCGTGGCATCACCAACAGGGTCCCACGCCAGGCTACGTGATGCAACCCCCTCCTACAGGTATGTTTCTTCATATTAATTCTTTTCAATATCGATTGGGACTACGTATTTCGTCATTACTTATGTTCCATCCCTCCCGCAGCAGGCTACGGATATATGGCGTCTATGTCCGGACATGACGCGTCTATGTCTGAATCCAGGTGGGATAGTGACCATGAAGATGGGCATAACACACAGGAATACTTGTCGCAGCACAACGAGTGGATGGACATGTATTCGACTCCTGCACCACCTCCCACACAGGAAACACAGTATGACCAGGACGGGTCCGAGCTTCCTCCCCGTAACGTCTGGCCACCCCACAGGTATATGTGGCCGACGCCGGAGACACCACCTCCACGACGAGGCGGACGACGTGGCTGATGCTTGTGTATCACTTATATCTAGCTATGTATGCGATAGACATATATCTGCCTATGTATGCGAGAGACATATTCTGCCTATGTATGCGAGAGACATATTTCTATTAATTCGCATTGTTAATCGAGTTACATTTCCGGAGAGAGTGCTACAGATAATTAAGATACAAGTACATCTGAATTAAACGGTACGACTGACCTTAAATAATACTGCACACAAACTACATGAAGACAACATCGTGCTTCTCGCTAACACTACATAAAGTCATCATCACTATTCTCACTAACAAGTTTCTTCGACTTTGATTTTTTCGGGGCTGACATAAACTCATCGCTGGAAGAGTAACCATCATCACCGGGCTTTGGTGATGCGTCGCTGCATTTCTTCTTCTTCGAGCTTGAGCCATCATGAGTTGATACATATTTCGGCGGCGGAACAGACCCAAATAAAAGCTTGAACCATGCCAACATACTGACATCGTGGTTCATTTCTTTAGCGTCCACATTGTATCTCTACAAACCACAAAATGAACAAAAATGAATTAAAACGACAAACATATTAAATATGTAAATCAAATACGAAATTTAAATTACCTTTTGAAACGCAATATATTCATCAACTGGCAAATGTATCACATGATGATCTAAATCATCAAATGATCGTATGAATCGCGCTGATTCATATATTAGTTCACAAAGTCTTTCCCACCTTGCACGCAACCGAAAAAGTTCTAGTCGAATATCCGCTGTGTTTCTACTATGACAAGCTGTTTGTCTCAACCTCCGCAAATTACTCTCACTGCTAACTAATTCATCGAAAGATACACCTGGAGTTCCATGAAGCCCGGACTTCATGGAAACCGCACCCATCAAGACATCACAAGATGCCTCTCGTGAAAATGGACGAGGATCACCCATCACTGCGGAATTGTTAATGCTACCACAACAAGCAGTGAGGAGAAGAGGCAGTGAGGAGAAATGTTGTGAGGACAAGAGGCAGAGAAGAGCTCTTTTTATAGAACCGCCGAGGCTCAGTGCGCTGCTGTTTTCCAGTCACCTCACTCGTAATCAGTGCAGATGCTCTCCTCGGAGTTAGCGCAATCAGTGTCAAACCGCCGAGGATTAACGATGGACGAAGATAGGAGAGGGAGCAGTGTCTGCGCGCGAGAGAGTAGACAATGTGTCTGTGCGAGAGAGCAGACAGGGTGTGTGTGTGCGAGAGAGCAGACAGGCTGTGTCTGCGAGAGAGAGCTGGCATCGTGTATAAAAAGAATACGGGCACTGTAGTGTCGGCACACCGCGTTAGAATTTGCTCTCGCGTCCGCCGCAGCAACAGCAACGCTGTCTCGAACCAGCAGCGGGAATCAGCATCCTTTAAAAAAGCAGCGTTGTCGCGCGTGCAGCCGTTTCCCGCGCAGCAGGCCTCGGAATGAGCATCGTGGGAATCAGCGCCGTAAGTCTCGGAAACAGCGCCATCTAAATCAGCGTATGGGCAAGGAGAAAAGAGAAAGGGCTGGTCGGCAGGGAGAAAGGAGAAAGGTGCCAGCCTGTCGGCTTAGCCCCAGCTGACTGGCCTGTCGGCTTAGCCGTGGCCGACAGGGGCCTGTCGGCTTAGCCGTGGCCGACAGGGGCCATGCCACATGCAGTCGGCTGGCAGGCCATGCAGTCGGCTCTGCCTAGGCCGATTGGGCCTAGTCGGCCACGGCTAGACCGATTAGGTCCTGTCGGCTTAGCCCCAGCCGACTGGGTCATATTTTTGAAAATTTTCAAATTTGTATATTATTTCTGTAATTTATAAAAAAAATGTATTATTTTAAAAAAATTCGCCACCATTTACAGCAACAACAACAAAATACTTATAGGTTCTTGGAATAAGCATGTTGTTTTTGGGAAGTTACAAAACTTTGTTCTTTCTTTCTTCATAAGAGGCTTCCAAACTTGTACTAAGAAGAATATTTTTAAAGGTGGTATATTTTTAATTTCAAGCTAGTATACCGTACTCCCTCCACTTTTAAAGACTTAATTCGTTTCCCTAGGACAAGGCTGTAACCAAAATTACTCCATTTGTACCTCATTCATGTCATAAAATTATAATCACGAGTAAACATTTTTAGAGCTACATTTTTGTATTAAAATTATGTACTAATAGAATAATCGTTCATAAGAAAACGCGCATCTTTTTTTAGAAGGAAAAAAAAAGTTCCTTTTAACAAAACGAAATAAGCCTTGTAATTTCACACGGAGGGAGTAATAGTATGTAGCTTAACGATATTGGACAGGGAGGAATATTATATACCTGCTTTATACTACTTCATTCCCGAGCAAGCATTGCTAGCATGTCATCGATTCCAGCAATATCGCTCTAACAACAAACAGAGATTTACTTGTCACAACCTGTAGTAGAGATAAAAAGCTAAATGTGCACAACAAGGCAATGCAAAGAAATTCCTTTTAAACACTTACATCTCCCTTATTAAGCCACTTCCGTAATGTGTTACGTACACCGATGACAGAGATGGCAAATCGGCGCGCTCCACAATAGCTGGTGTTTACCCCAATAACCCTATCCCCCTTAAGAACAGGACCTCCTGATGTGCCATCCTCGCTTGTGTAATTGCATTTAATACGGTCATCTATCGGCTCGCCGCTGCGTCAAATCAATAAATAATAAAGTGATTAGCTCGAGTCACTAAACTACATGCGTTGTAATTTTGTTGAGATAGCCATTACATGATTTTGCCGTCGAACACTCCTGGGCTCAGAAGGCGTCCCTCCGGAACCTGATGGTATCCTATCATCCGAACTACCCCAGAATTTAGTGGAGTATTTAGTTCTACGAACTTATCGAAAAAGGCTTTCGCCCCGCTTTATATATAAAGCAAAGATCAACAGCACCCGGTACAACGCACACCCCCACAACAAACGCACACACACCCAAGGCAGGATACATAGGCGCTGAGCGCAGCAACACCATCCCTAGCACTACGCGAAGAGGTGAAGCCGCATATGATGAACCGTGGGCTCCAAGGCGGCGCCTTCAGGAAGGGGACGACACCGGAGTGCCGCCACCGCCCGATCCGAGGATCAGAGTTTCCTCTGGAGCAACACGACGGGCAATGAGAGCCGCGACGACGCCTTCAGAAAGGGAACGAGCTTCGCCGCCGCCGGTCCGTCCGAAGATAGAGCAGGTTTTCACCCCGACCACCATTCACCGCCACCGAACGCCACACCCCGGCTACCACGCCGCCCGCACGGCCGTGGCAACCGGGCAGCACCAAGCCACGGGCTCTGCCCAAGAACCTCGCGGACCCACCACCAGGGCCGCCGCCCCGGCATCCAAGACCTTGACACCACCTCACCCGAGATCCGCTCTACCCCAACCAAAGACCGAGCGTGAGACGAGCTCGGTCCTGCTGCCGGGCGCGAGACAAGGTCAGTCCTGCTGCCGTGCGCGTGACGAGCTCGGCCCTGCTGCCGGGTGCGAGACGAGTGATGTACCGCAGCTGGGGGAGGGCCAACCATCGACGAAGATAGCGGACGGATGACCGAGAAGAAGGATCGAAGGTCGACACAGGCCGTACACCGACGGGCCGACACCGGAGAAGTCCAGCCGCCGCCGTGAACGACCCAAACCACCGCCAGGAGCCACCACCACGCCGTGGCAGCCCACATCCACGCCGGGACCCCTAGGGGGAGCCCCGCGCCGCCCTACCGACCCGCACCCTGGATGAGGACAGCCCAGCCGCAGACGCCACCGGCCACCCCACCATGGCACGCCTCCACTCCAGCCACCTCCAGCACCCAGGGACCGCCAGAGACGACCGGACCACGCCGCCGCAGCCCGCACCGCCTGCCGGAAAGGCTGCGCCAGATCCGGCCGGCATGCATCGCCACCACCGCCACCACTCGCCGGAGCCACCCCTGCTGCGCCGCCTCCCCACCAGCCGCAGGTCACGGCAGGGGAGCTGCCTGCAGCTCGCGCCGCCCGCGGCCCTCTCCACCCGACGCCGGTGCTGCCCGCAACGCCCAGGAGCGGAGACGGCCAGCCCGACCAGGGGTGAGAACCACCACCGTGACGCCCGTCGCACCGCCGCCAGGAGGATGTCGCCGCCCACTCCTCAGCACGCCGCACCGCCGCACCCGTCACCTGTCCGGCGCCCCAGCCCAGCGGATCTGGCCCGCGCCTGACCATCTGCGCGAGGGGACGAAGAAAGCCTCGCCGCCGCCTGCGCCGACCGGGCTTCGCCCGGCCGCGCCCACCGGCGGCGGCGAGGGAGGAGCAGGGGGCAGGAGGGGGACGCGCGGAGGAGATCGGGGAACCCTCCCCAACCGCCTCGCGGGTGGCGGCGCGGGAGGGATAGGGTTTCGTCGGCTTCCACGAACTTCAATGCGACACCCCGTTCAAGGCATTCGCCATCGGGCACAAATCTAATTAAAGCAAGGTCTGTTGCTTGGTCGTGCTTCAGGACTCTAGCTTTATATGGTTTAGTTTCGCCAGGAAAAAAGATTTGGAGTTCCTTACACCTACGAACGACATGCTCGCATGTCATGGCTAGAAACGCTTCTGGGCTGGTGTAAACAATAAAACCGCTACCGCGATGACTACGGGAATACACCAAGCTGACCACAGACATCATACTTCAACTTCAAGAGTATAGTCCAACTCGATGTACCTGCAGAAGGTATCGAAAAGTGTTGATGATGGAAGGAGAAGTAAAAAACAGACGGCCATGCTTTCATTTTTTGACATCCGAACTATCATGATTTAATTTATTGGAGACGAAATACATATCGATCGACATATGAATTCCGAACCAACATACTAGGAATTACTAGCTAATAAAGAACGTACGACGTAAAGGCGAGTTCAACTGTTCAAGCACACTTACACATCTAATATACTAATAGTGTATACAAAGCAGAAGCGTGACCCAACCAAAACACCAACCCCTCCCTCAAAAGAAGAAAACCAAAACACCAACCCCTCCCTCAAAAGAAGAAAACCAAAACACCAAGCTCGGAACTAACACACGCGGAGAGGAAGAGAGGACGAGTATCAGTGTATGATTTGTGTACCAGGCGACGACGACCTCAGGAAGTTAGGAGCGTGCTTGAGCTCCAATGTGCTTGCCTTCCCGGTGGGGGAAACAAAGCCTCTCACCACATGCTTTTATACACCCATGTCATGATTCGTCTCTTGCGTATTTTTTTCTTTTACGTTGTACAAAAGACTCTACAGTCGACACCTCTGCAACAGTGACTGGCAGGTCGTCGATCACAAAAGCACAGCGACGCACGCCACGCCACGCCAAACCCGCTTTTGCTACTGGACTAGTACTAGCTAGTACGTACTGCGCAGGCGATGCATGATACTCCTGTGTATAGAGTAGAGCGCATTGATAGCGTACGTGCCCCAGTGTTGAATGGGCTCGAAATTGAAGTAATACACATGTGATTATTAAAATGACAATGAATATCAAGTACTAACAAAATAGGGCAAAATATGATCACCGTGGGTCCCAAAACATAGGTTCAATAATCCTTATCTTCACGGTTATGTGATCGTTCATCCGCAAAAAAAAAAAAAAGTTATGTGATTGTTTTCCCTGCAAAAAAAAGAAAAAGGTTATGTGATGGTTTGAACAAGACATGCATGGTCTCTAAGGGCATCTCCAACGCTGACCCGCAAATTTGCTCTGCCATCCGTCCGCGGACACGGATGCGGGAGCCGGCCATCCAACGTTATCATGTATATGTCCGCTAGTAAAGGGCAATTTCAAATTCAAATAAAAGTCTCGATCCATAGCGCGCGCCGGATCACATGCCTGATCACAAAAAAAGCAAGTATGCTTAAGTTTTTACATGTCCGATCACAAAAGAATATCAGTCCGGCAATCCGTGCAAAAAATTGAGATAATTTTTACATGACGCATGTGCTCCCCGGCCGCCGTCCGCGCCCGGACGAGCTGAGACAAAGAAGACTCCGAGAAGAGCAGCGGCGCCACGTTGACGTCGACGATGTAAGGCACTCGCCCGGCGGCGGTTTGTAGGGTCGAGGAGATAGGTCTAGAGGGGGGTGAATAGACTTTTAACCAACCAAAGGTGCAGTTTTTAGTTCTCTTGAAATTTAGGCAGATTTTGGCACTAGTTAAGATATCACCAAAACTTTCTATACATGCATATCTAGAGATTGAGCAGCGGAAATAGTGAAGTATGCAAATGTGCGAAAAGTAAAGGGGTAGAGAAAAGAAAATCAAACGCAATGAAGACACGGTGGTTTTTGGCGTGATTCCGATAGGTGGTGATATCGTATGTCCACGTTGATGGAGGCTTCAACCCACGAAGGGTAACGGTTGCGCGAGTCCACGGAGGGCTCCACCCACGAAGGGTCCACGAAGAAGCAACGTTGCCTATTCCACCATGGCTTCCGTCCACGAAGGACTAGCCTCACTCGGGGTAGATCTTCACGAAGTAGGCGATCTCCTTGCCCTTACAAACTCCTTGGTTCAACTCCACATGATCTTGTAGGCTCCCAAGTGACACCTAACCAATCTAGGAGACACCACTCTTCAAAATGTAATAAATGGTGTGTCGATGATGAACTCCTTGCTCTCGTGCTTCAAATGATAGTCTCCTCAACACTCAATCTCTCTCTCACAGATTTGGCCTGGGTAGGAGAAGGATTGGAGTGGAAAGCAACTTGAAGAGGCTTGAAATCAAGGTTCAAATGGTTGGATTGGAATCTTTTGATCTCAACACATGAGTAGGTGGTTTTTTCTCAGAAAATGTATGGTGGAAATGTAGGCACGTTCTGATGGCTCTCTTACTAGGTAAGAGGGTGGTGGAGGGTTATATATAGCCTTCACCTAAAATCCAACCGTTACACACTTTTGACCCATCTCGGTGGCACCGATCATAAATCTTGGTGAGACCGATCTGTGTAAAAGATATGAACGTTGGGATTTTCGGTGGGACCGAACAAAACATCTCGGTCAGACCGAAGTGCAATGGCTAGGGCAAGACCATGTTTCGGTAATTCCGATTATTTCAACTCGGTGATTCCGAAGTGAAGTAATGGTGTTACAGCAACTTGGTCAAGCCGTCTCGGTGAGACCGAGAACCATTTCGGTTGCACCGAAGTGTTAGGGTTTTGGCTGTGGCAGTGGAATGATCATCTCGGTGAGTCCGGAGTAGGTGATATCGGTGGGACCGAAATGATGAATTAGGGTTTGGACAGATGTGTTTTGGGAAAGTGGTTGAGGGTTTTTGGAGCAATATCACTGAGCACTTTGAGCAACAACCTCATCAACAATACCTCATCCCCTCTTAATAGTATTGTCTTTCCTAAGGGAATCAATGTGATCTTGGATCACTAAAATGAAAATGAAGAGTCTTGTGGATGCCAAACTTGTTCTTGACATTTTAAGGGATTCCACATCTTCTTGTCCTTGCCATGCCATTGTTGAACTTGTCTAAAATAAACTAGATAAAAATATTAGTCCAACAACATGTATGTTGACATTGATTACCAAAACCACCAAGGGAGCAAATGTGCTTTCAATCTCCCCCTTTTTGGTAATTGATGACAACATACATCAAAGCTTCAAATAAAGATGTAAGAGAAGATTGTATGAAAGTTTTGAAGAAAACATGTAACATGTATGAGCTCTGTTGGGGATATAACCCCGCGGTTAACCCTGTTGGCGACTCATAGTGCAAGAGCCTAAGCCGGCCCAGGAAGGCAAGGCGTGAAGACGACGACTTACAGATGGGCCAGTCGAAGGCCTAAAGCCTGGTGGCGACTCAAGGCCCGAAAGGGTAAACCGCCATGTGAAGACTTATCTTGTAAGACTAGGAAAGTAGAACCTGGGTCGGTTACGTTGTGTAACCCGACCCGGACTCTTGTAAGCCCAGGGCCTATACCTATGTATATAAAGGTGAGCCCCTGCGGCGGGTGAAGGGGGGTTAAGAAAGACAGACAAGCCTTACGGCGAGAGAGATCAAGCAATTGAGAGTTAGGGCAAGCAAGCCGCCCCTTGTACTCGATATACCAGTTAATACAGCTTAAGCGGGACGTAGGCTTTCACCTCCACCGTGAGGGGCCGAACCTGGGTAAAACCGTGTCCCTTGTCCCGCTTAACCCCTTTGAGTCCACTTCCATGGCGTTGACTCCGAACCTAAGCCTTCGGGCATCTGCCGTGACAAAACCACGATAGTTGGCGCCCACCGTGGGGCTAGCGCTCGGTGGTGTTGTGTTCTCAAAGGGTGCTCTCCTCGGGGGCGAGGGGTACGTGGTCGGCGAGATGACTAAGAGCCGCCGCGGAAAGCTTTACATCGACGACGCCAGCTGGGGTCCTGAGGCTGACTCAATCGAGTACGGCTTCCGGGTCCCCTTCGGTGGAATCCATGTCTTCATCGGCAATATTGGCGGATCTGAACCCGGGCCGGACATCTGCACCAACATCGTCGAGCCGGCCCGGCGCAAGCAACCCGCCCGGAGCATGCAACCCGCCCGTTCTGACCCGGGCAGGAAGCATGTCTTCGTCGGCTTCACTCAGGGCATAGAACTTGAGGGTTCTGTGTCCGAGGAAGAAACTCACGACTACTCCGGGGAGGAATCTTCATGTGGGGAGATGGAATCGATCTATCAGCTTCAGGATGGAGGGCTTGGGGGCTACGACGAGCCTTACCCCGAGTCAGAATACCATGAGCCGGAGGGTTATGAGCCGCCAAGTCATGCAGCCGTCTTCATGGCCGGTTCAGCGGCGGCTCAGGGCAGTACACCTGGTGCGGCCGTGTCCGGGTCAGGCACGCCCCCGGCTCAAGTTCTCCTGGATCTGATGAACGAGCTTACAACCTTGATGGCAACTGAGGTCACTGTTGTGAACCAAGCGGCCCGCAATGCAGAAATCACTAGGTTGAAGGATCGGATGGCCACGGTCCAGCAGGAAGTTAACGAGCTGAAGGCTCAGATGGATGCTAAGGCGGAGCGCCTTAAGGCAGACACTCTTCGCCTCGAGATAGAGCAACAGTCGGCCGCGGCGGTTCAACGGATGAGACATCAGTCCCGCTTGCCGGAGCAGTATGAAGCTAGGAATCTCTTCAACACGCCAGGAACGGGACGAAGTGTGCCTTTGGCCATAACCCGGATGGCGGAAATACCTGGGAGCCGGGCGGCGGTTCAGCGTCAAGACCCGCCACGACGGGGCCAAAACCCGCCACCGCTTTATCCGACACCGCCGGGTCATTATTCTAACCCGGCGGAGAACATGGTGGCAGCAGCAACCAGGCTTGATACAATTCCGATCCCCGATGAGGCGCCTTATGCAGAAGAGGTGCGGAACGCCATCGGATACCTGCGCACGGCGATGGCCCAACAAGAGAAGTATAATTACAGCCGGAGTCGCGTGCACTCAACGCCCATCCATAGCGGTAGCTACAGCCGGCGTTATGAGTCGCCGGCGGTTTCTAGCAGCGAACGACATCGTAACCCGCCGCAAGCGGATCGGGCGGCTCTGGATGCTCAGACATTGGTGGATTAGGTGAGAGCACGGCGAGAAGAGGCGGCTCAGGCAGCGGCGGCGTCTCAGGAACACACAGTCGCCCCTTCCATTTCAGGAGGAGCGGGGTTGACTTCCAGGGCTGTGGGGGTGCCGTGTCTGGTACCGGCTCTGCAGAATGAGCGTCTGCCGAAGGATTTCAAGGGTCCTCATAAGGTGCCCAATTACACTGCTGATTTACCTCCAGAGGCCTGGGTTGAAAGTTATGAGCTAGCCATGGAGATGTTGGACGTTAGCGATGCGGTCTGCGCCAAGTATTTCATCATGATGCTGGAAGGGCCGGCTCGCACATGGTTGAAGGGTTTGCCACCCAACACCATTAACTCCTGGGCCGAGTTAAGGGAGAAATTCATCAAAATTTTTAAAGGAACATGCAAGCAGCCCATGACGATTGTGGATTTGGACCATTGTGTACAGCGTGAGGACGAGTCGGCTCATCACTGGGTCCGGCGGGTCTCTACTATCATCCACTCTTCGGAGCAGATTACGGCGGCTCAGGCGGTTTTAATTCTTGAGAAGAACTGTTACTTCACGCCTCTGAAGCAGAAGCTTGGCCGGCTCAAGCGGTCATGTCAAGACATGGGGGAGCTCATGGCGGCTCTCACCAAGTATGCAGATTCTGACAATACGAAGGACCCGGGCTCTGATGAGGAGAAATCAGGTCAGGGGAAGAAGGGTAACAATGGCAAGGGTCAACAGCCGGGTACGGCTGGAAGTAACAACGCTGGAAAGCGGAAACACCCGGAAGGCGGGTCAGAGCTAGTGGCTAATACCAACACTAGGAATAACCGTGCTAAGGGCAATGGGAATTATATACAGCCTTTTAACAGGGGTAAGATTCCTCTAGAGGAGATGCTTAATAGACCTTGTCCAGAGCACAGCCGGAATGGCAAGCAAGCAGATCATACATGGGGAAATTGCAGCGTTATGCGGGATTTCCGGAACTACAACATTCAGCAGCATCGTAACAACGGTAATGGCCCGTCGGGCGGCTCAGGGATGATTTTTTCAAAATTGGGGTGCAGCGAGTTGAGAACTTACCCCCTCTTTTGATGATTTTTTCCAAATTGGGGTGCAACGAGTTGAATACTTACCCCCTCTTTGATGACTTATTCCAAAATTGGGGTGCAGCGAGTTGAGAACTTACCCCCTCTTTTGATGATTTTTTCCAAATTGGGGTGCAGCGAGTTGAATACTTACCCCCTCTTTGATGACTTATTCCAAAATTGGGGTGCAGCGAGTTGAGAACTTACCCCCTCTTTTGATGATTTTTTCCAAATTGGGGTGCAGCGAGTTGAATACTTACCCCCTCTTTGATGACTTATTCCAAAATTGGGGTGCAGCGAGTTGAGAACTTACCCCCTCTTTTGATGATTTTTTCCAAATTGGGGTGCAGCGAGTTGAATACTTACCCCCTCTTTGATGACTTATTCCAAAATTGGGGTGCAGCGAGTTGAGAACTTACCCCCTCTTTTGATGATTTTTTCCAAATTGGGGTGCAGCGAGTTGAATACTTACCCCCTCTTTGATGACTTATTCCAAAATTGGGGTGCAGCGAGTTAGCCACTCACCCCCTCTTTTGATAACCTCTCCAATATTGGGGTGCAGCGAGTTGAATACTTACCCCCTTTTTGATGACTTATTCCAAAATTGGGGTGCAACGAGTTGAGAACTTACCCCCTCTTTTGATGATTTTTTCCAAATTGGGGTGCAGCGAGTTGAATACTTACCCCCTCTTTGATGACCTTTTTTCAAAATTGGGGTGCAGCGAGTTAGCCACTCACCCCCTCTTTTGATAACCTCTCCAATATTGGGGTGCAGCGAGTTGGCCACTTACCCCCTTTTTGGATGACTTGTAAGAGCAGAGAACATCATACATCATGCATTGCATCATACATCACACTTACATATCATTCCGGTTTTGACAAGCCGGGTCAAGGAAAGATTATGAAACAAGACGCAAGACCATGAAAGACATCTCCGGGTTGTGCTGTTATAAGCCGCCCTTACAACAATACAGAAGTTTTCTGTCTTGTTTATTTTGCAGGTTTTATCTTTTTTGATAAGCCGCCATGGACCTTGAAAGCATGGTTGAGAGTAAGAGCATATGAAAGATATCATTGCAGCAAGACTATTCAAAAAGGGTTATACGCGCACGAAGGCACGACTCAGGCATTTCAGATGTCTCTACAGCTATTACAAAAGCTCCCCATGGAGTACAAGACAAGGCAAGATTAAAGTTTTTTTTACAAAAGACAGCCTTGGCGGCTCAGACAGGCCGAGTTATCAGTTTCAGCCGAAAGTACAACTCGCTGGCTAGTCATCCTTCGCCGGGTCTTCGACCTCTTCGATCTGAAGATTGTCGACATCCCAGTTGCAGCGTGTTAAGGCCTCAAATTGGGTCTGGTCGAAGAAGGGAGATGCATCAAGGTCAGGAGCGAAGAGCTGCTTACGACGTGCGGGAGTCAGGCTCCTCGATTCAAAGGTTGGGCCGCGCACGCGTTTGTTTTTCGCGTCATAAGCCGCCTGGTATGTGGAAAGGTCTAACTCATTGGCAAGACTTGGGGCCAGCACCCGGGAATCTTTCATACATTTGACGTAGTCGGCTTCTGTGAAATCTGAGCCGTCGACCTTTTTGGCTGGGAACCCGTCCGTCGTTTCCGCTGTAGTTAACTCCGGGGCAAAAGCAAGACACCGGCTTAAAGCAGCCATGGCTCCCTGCCGGGCGGCTGACCGTTTGAGTTCTCCAACCTGTTTGGGTAGGGTGGATAGAAGTTCTATCACCCCCTTCATATGCTTTGGGATGCATTTCTCGGTCAGCATCGCCTTCATGGTGCAGAGGGTCCCGCAATATAACTGTTCGGTTAAGGAGTAGATGGCTTTCAGCTTAATCACGCTGTCAGAAGCGAGTTGGCGGCTCCGTTCACCTGCAAGATAGTCAAGTATTATAAGCCGCCTGTATGAGTTATTCAACAAGACAAGGTAATTTTCAAGTGCTTGGCACTTACCGAAGATCGCAGAGGCCATTCTGGAGATATGGTCTTTGAGAGTTTGTAGCTCATCGGACACAACCTTAAGCCGGCTTTCAGTGTCGTTGGCTCGTTGGGTTATAGCAGCTTTTTCCGCCTCAGCCGTCTTCTGATAAGCAGCGAGTTCAGCCCGGGTTTTCTCCATCTCTGTCACGGCAACTTGCCATTTATTGTCCGCCTCAGCCCTGGCGGCTTGTTGCACAGTGAAATTCGACTCAGCAGTTGCTAAAGCTTCCTGCGTTACGCAAAAGACAGTTTCAAAGGTTTTCAGTCAGGATATGATTCGCACATTGGTGAAACTATTGTGTTATAAGTCTCAAGCAGATTGCAAGCAATATACTTGACACTTGGGGGCTAATGCCTGTGTTTTTCTCTAAGTCTACATGGCAGTCCCGGCTCATCTTTGTTAAAGTTAAGACGGCACTTGGGGGCTACACAGAGCTCTCCAAAGTTTACAATGCAGTTCTGGCTCATCGTCATGACCCGAACTCGAGGGCTACACTTGGATCAACCCTTTCAACTAAGTACCGGCTCAATATCAGTATTAACCCGATACTTGGGGGCTACAGGTATTATAATTTGAAGTATGACAAGAAGTATAAGACCCGGTCTACTATTTTGCAAGACTAAACCGGATCTTGGGGGCTACATAAGGGTATAAGGAAAGCAAGAAAGGAGCAGTACCTCAAATTTGGACTTCATAAGGCTAACAAGTTTTCGCTCCATGTTGTGGCTTGCGCTGAGGCGATTTAAATAGCCGGCATGAAGATCATCTGTAGACATCTTTTCCAACGAGGGCAATGCAAAGTCGAATCTTTCTGGCGAGTTCTCTTTAGCCTCGCCGGTGTGTCTTGTCAGCACATGAGAGGTCGATTGATAACCCGCCCCAGTAAGAGCGACGTTTTTGGTAGCTGGAGAGCTCGGCGTTTGGAAGTCAGTTCGTGGAGGGCTCGTAGGAGCGACCGTATCATGAACAGCCGGCTCGTGGAGCTGAGGATCATCGGCATGTGTTTCTTTTATAGCTTCTGTAGGCTCAGCATGAGGTACAGGGGAAGCCGGCTTGGATTTCTCCGGCTCTTGGACAGTGGGGGCGGCTTCAGACCCGCCGGTTTTCTTCCGCTTCGCTTGAGCCCTAGAGAGCAAAAACAATTGTCAAATAAAAGACAAGATTGAAGAAAAATATAGTACAAAGGAAAAATGCATACTCTGGGTTGATTCTCAATAGAGGCAGCTTAGTGGCCGTTGAGTCGCCAGACGAAGGGGGCGAGTCCTGGAAAAGTTATAGTTCTTCAGGTAAAGTAAGGTTGCAAGACAAGACTGTTAAGATGATCAGACTTGGGTAAAAAGTACCTCTGCAGGACGCTTCCGGGAAGCCGGGGAGTTGGGTAAGCCGCCCATCAGCTCCTCAGAGCCGGCACTCCGGGTCGGACGCCTGGAGGTGTGCTGTTGCTTTTTCAAAAGAAAATGGCAGTCCAAGTAAGCAAGAGGATGAGAGAATGGGACTTTTCGGATAACCCGCCGTTTCTTCTTTGGGGGAGAATTTTCTAAATCGGAGGAAATATTGATTACCTCAGGAGCGACCCTGTGCCCATTTATAAGGGTAGGTGGGGTAGTGAAACAGCAGGCCCGGAGATCGAGGAGGCGATAAAGTTATCATGGCTGAGATGGCGCCTCGTTTCTCGGATGGCGGGTAAATGAAAGATTCATTGTGACGTCACTGTTGGATATGGCGGGTTAGGGAAGACCAGTCAAAGTTGTAGTTCCAGAAGACCCGCATAAGACTCGCCAATTGAAGAATTTAAATTGTCATGAACAGGTTCAAATCAATTTGGGGCCTAATGTTGGGGATATAACCCCGCGGTTAACCCTGTTGGCGACTCATAGTGCAAGAGCCTAAGCCGGCCCAGGAAGGCAAGGCGTGAAGACGACGACTTACAGATGGGCCAGTCGAAGGCCTAAAGCCTGGTGGCGACTCAAGGCCCGAAAGGGTAAACCGCCATGTGAAGACTTATCTTGTAAGACTAGGAAAGTAGAACCTGGGTCGGTTACATTGTGTAACCCGACCCGGACTCTTGTAAGCCCAGGGCCTATACCTATGTATATAAAGGTGAGCCCCTGCGGCGGGTGAAGGGGGGTTAAGAAAGATAGACAAGCCTTACGGCGAGAGAGATCAAGCAATTGAGAGTTAGGGCAAGCAAGCCGCCCCTTGTACTCGATATACCAGTTAATACAGCTTAAGCAGGACGTAGGCTTTCACCTCCACCGTGAGGGGCCGAACCTGGGTAAAACCGTGTCCCTTGTCCCGCTTAACCCCTTTGAGTCCCTTCTGGTCCAGAAAAAATTAATCCAAAGTTTTTTCTTCGTTTGGACTCTGTTTGATAATGATTTTCTGAAAAGGCAAAAACAAGCAAAAAATAGCAACTGGCACTAGGCACTGGGTTAATAGGTTAGTCCCAAAAAATGATATATAATGGCATATAATTGCATATAAAACATCCAAGATTGATACTATAATAGCATGGAACAATCAAAAATTATAGATACGTTGGAGACGTATCAAGCATCCAAGCTTAATTCCTGCTCGTCCTCGAGTAGGTAAATGATAAAAACAGAATTTTTGATGTGGAATGATAGCTAACATGTTTCATCATGTAATCTCTCTTACGGTATGAATAATAAGATCCGAATGATTCAAAGCAATAGTCTATAGTTTGACATAAAGACATCAATACTCAGGCATACTAATAAACAATCATGTCTTTCAAAATAAAAATGCTAAAGAAAGTTATCCCTACAAAATCATATAATCCTGTCGTGCTTCATCTTCTTAACACAAAGTATTTATCATGCACAACCCCGGTTTTAGCCAAGCAATTGGTTCATACTTTTTAACGCGCTTCAGCTTTTTCAAGCCCCACGCAATACATGAGCGCAAGCCATGGATATAGCACTATGGGTGGAATAGAATTTGGTGGTAGAGATTAATAAGGGGAAGTCAAAAATAAGAAGATAGTCTCACATCGACGCGGCTAATCAACGGGCTATGGAGATGCCCATCAATTGATGTCAATGCGAGGAGTAGGGATTGCCATGCAACGGATGCACTTAGAGCTATAAGTGTATGAAAGCTCAATATGAAAACTAAGTGGGTGTGCATCCAACTTGCTTGCTCATGAAGACCTCGGGCATTTGAGGAAGCCCATCATCGGAATATACAAGCCAAGTTCTATAATGAAAAATTCCCACTAGTATATGAAAGTGACAAAATAGGAGACTCTATATAAAAAAGATGGTGCTACTTTGAAGCACAAGTATGGAAAAGGATAGTAACACTGCCCCTTCTCTCTTTTTCTCTCATTTTTTTCCTTTTTTTTTCGTGGACTCTTTTTGGCCTTTTTTTATTTCCTCACTGGGACAATGCTCTAATAATGATGATCATCATACTTCTATTTACTTACAACTCAAAAGAAAATTACAACTCGAACTAGAACAAGTATGACTCTATATGAATGCCTCTGGCAGTGTACCAGGATGTGCAGTGATACTAGCGTAACATGTATAAAAAATGATGAACGGTGGCTGAGCCACAAATACTATGTCAGCTATATGATTATGCAAAGCAATATGACAATGACGATGTGTGTCATAAAAATGAAACGGTGGAAGTTGCATGGCAATATATCTCGGAATGGCTATGGAAATACCATGATAGGTAGGTATGCTGGCTGTTTTGAGGAAGATATAAGGAGGCTTATGTGTGATAGAGCGTATCATATCATGGGGTTTGGATGCACCGGCGAAGTTTGCACCAACTCTCGATGTGAGAAAGGCAATGCACGGTACCGAAAAGGCTAGCAAATTGCGGAAAGGTGAGAGTGCGTATAATCCATGGACTCACATTAGTCATAATGAACTCACATACTTATTGCGAAAGTTTATTAGCCCTCGAAGCAAACTACTACTACACATGCCCCTAGGGGGTGGTTGGTAGGAGTTAACCATCGCGCGCCCCCGACCGCCACACAAAGGAAGACAATCAATAATAAATCATGCTCCAACTTCTTAGCATAACGACAGATCATACGTGCATGCTTCGGGAATCACAAACCTTAACACCAATATTCTTACTAAACCACAATTATCTAGTAGCACCTCCCAGATATTACCATCTTAATATCGCAAAACTATTGCAAGGAATCAAACTTATCATATTCAGTGATCTACATGAAAGTTTTTATTATATCCCTCTTGAATACCTATCATATTAGGACCAAATTCATAACCCGTGCATATTACCATTGCTATTAATTAGACTCTCAAAAAGATATAAGTGAAGCATGAGAGTGCAACTATTTCTTTAAAATATGACCACCGCCGTGCTCTAAAAGATATAAGTGAAGCACTAGAGCAACTGCCTAGCTCAAAAGATATAAGTGAAGCACATAGAGTATTCTAACAAATAACGAATAATGTGTGTCCCTCTCAAAAAGGTGTGTTCAACAAAGATGATTGCGACAAACTAAAAAGCAAACAAACTATATCACAAGACGCTCCAAGTAAAACACATATCATGTGATGAATAAAAATATAGCTCCAAGTGAGTTATCGATAGATTGTAGACGAAAGAGGGGATGCCATCCGGGGCATCCCCAAGCTTAGACGCTTCAGTCTTCCTTGAATATTACCTTGGGGTGCCTTGGGCATCCCCAAGCTTAGGCTCTTGCTGCTCCTTATTCCTTTATCCATCGTAGTCTCACCCAAAACTTGAAAACTTCAGCACACAAAACTCAACAGAAACCTTGTGAGATCCTTTAGTATAACAAACAAATCTTAAACTTTTGGTACTGTTGTAAATTAATTTATATTTAATATTGGCATAATGCTACTGTACTCCAACTTCTCCATGACTCGTACCCCCTGATACGATCCATAGATTCATCAGAATAAGCAAACTATGCAACAAAGACATAATCTTTCTAAAACAGAACAGTCTGTAACTCCCAAAATTCTGAAAAATTAGGACAATGTGGGAAATTCATATATCAATATTGTGTAAAAAATTCAGAAGGTTCTGACACTCCAGCAAAAAAATCAAAATTTCAGCACTGGACGCAAAAGTTTCTGTTTTCAAATAGCATCAATTATACTATCTTCCAAATCATCCCAAAGGCATTACTTGGCACAAATACTAATTAAAAGATAAAAACACAATCATAACAGAGGGTAAAATTGTGTAAGCACACAAAAACAGAAGGCAAAACAAAAATTTATTGTATTCATTGGTTGCCTCCCAACAAGCGCTATTGTTTTATGCCCCTAGCTAGGCATAATGCATAGTTTCAAGTGTTGTCATCCTTGGTTTCCAAATCCTCAATTACACACCCACTCTTTCTAAGAGAATTAACATAGGAATTTTTTTATCATAATATTCCTAGGCACAAAATTAAGAATTTTGCTTTTATAGATAGGTTCCTTTATTATATCAATGAAATTAGGGTGCACACTAATCATTTTAAGATCCTCATTCCCCTTGCTAGAAGTGGCACTCTTAGTCTTAGGAACATACATAAACTTGCAATTCTTATGGGGAGGAGTCCTATCAATAGTTTTAACGGAGGAAAACGCGGAACCCAAATTAGTAATAACCTCCTCTAACTTATCGATTCTAGTGGGACTTTGTTCTATCCTTTCGTTAAATATAGGTTCCTTTTCCTTTAAGGTTTTCAATGCAATTCCCACCTTAGAACCAAATTGAGAATATGATTATGGACCTTTTTGTCTAAATTCTCAAGATGTTCAATAGTAGACATTTTATTTTCAATAACCTTTAACCTTTGCATAACATGTTCCAAGGTCAAAGCTGTTTCATTAAGAGTGATAGGTGGTGATCCCACAAGATTTCCCATAGCATTAAAAGCATCCATAGAGGGACACATCAAGAAATTCCCTCCGGTAATAGTATCAAGCACAAATCTATACCAAGTAGTAATTCCCACATAGAAATTGCGAAGAAGAACGGTGGTGGATTGCTTACGAGTTGATCTATTTTGAGCATCGCAAATCCTATACCAAGCATCTTTTAAATGTTCTCCTCCCCTTTGTTTAAAATTGAGCACTTCATTTTCAGGGGTAATAGTAACAAGCGAAGAACTAGCCATAGTGGTGAAGCAAACAAACAAGCGAACAAAAATATTTTTGTGTTTTTGTAAAATTGTTTTAGAAGTGGGGGAGATGAAAACGAGAGGCAAATGCAAATAAAAAGGCAAATAAAATAAATGCAAGTGGATGATAGTTTGTGCGAAGGTACTTGATAAATTTTGGTGATGTCTCCCCAGCAACGGCGCTAGAAATTCTTCCTGCTACCTGTAGACTGCGTTGGTATTTCCCCGAAGAGGAGAGGATGATGTAGTATAGTAGAGATAAGTATTTCCCTCAGTTAAGAATAAAGGTTGTCAATCTAGTAGGAGAATCACACAAAACCCCTTTAGCAGCACCTACACACACAAAAGCAAACACTTGCACCCAACGCAAATAAGAGGGTTGTCAATCCTCTTAGCGGTTATTTGCAAGGATTAATTCTGATAGTGATAGATAGAAATATAAATTGCAAAATAAAATAAAATAAAATTAATTGCAGCAAGGTATTTTTGGATTTTAATATATGATAAAAGTAGACCCGGGGGCCATAGTTTTCACTAGAGGCTTCTCTCTTGAACACATAGTATACGGTGGGTAAACAAATTACTGTTGGGCAATTAATATAAAAGCAAATAATTATGACGGATTCATGGCAATGATCATGTATATAGGCATCACGTCCGAGACAAGTAGACCGACTCCTGCCTACATCTACTACTATTACTCCACCCATCGACCGCTATCCAGCATGCATCTAGGGTATTAAGTATGAAACAGAGTAACGCGTTAAGCAAGATGACATGATGTAGACAAAGTAAACTCAAGCAATATGATTAAACCCCGTCTTTTTATCCTTAATGGCAACAATACAAATACGTGTCATGTCCCTTTCTGTCACTGGGATTGAGCACCGCAAGATTGAACCCATCACAAAGCACCTCTCCCATTGCAAGATAAACCAATCTAGTTGGCCAAACCAAATCGATAGATCGGAGAGAAATACAAATCTATAACAATCACGCATAAAAGAGTTCAGAGAAGACTCAAATATTTCTCATGAATAATCTGATCGTAAACTCACAATTCATCGGATCCCAACAAACACACCGCAAAAGAAGATTACATCGGATAGAACTCCAAGAACATTGAGGAGAACATGGTATTGAAGATCAAAGAGAGAGAAGAAGCCATCTAGCTACTAGCTATGGACCCGTAGGTCTGTGGTAAACTACTCACACATCATCGGAAGGGCAGCAAGGTTGATGTAGAGGCCTTCCGTGATCGATTCCCCCTCCGGCAGAGTACCGGAAAAGGCCTCCAGATGGGATCGCAGAAGAACAGAGGCTTGCGGCGGCGGAAATGTTTTCTATTCTATCTCTCTGGTATATTGGGAATATTTGGGAATTTATAGTGTTGGAATTAGGTCAGGATGTGCCACGAGGGGTCCACAAGCCTGGGGGGCGCGCCCTACCCCCCAGGGCGTGCCTCCCGAGCTTGTCGCTCCCTCGTGGCTCGTCTGGTATTCTCCCGAAGATTCGAGGGTCCCTTCTGGTCCAGAAAAAATTAATCCAAAGTTTTTTCTTCGTTTGGACTCCGTTTGATAATGATGAAGGCAAAAACAAGCAAAAACAACAACTGGCACTGGGCACTGGGTTAATAGGTTAGTCCCAAAAAATGATATATAATGGCATATAATTGCGTATAAAATATCCAAGATTGATACTATAATAGCATGGAACAATCAAAAATTATAGATACGTTGAAGACGTATCAATAATTTCTCCAAGAAAGGACACAAGATCAACAAGAAACCAAGATTGGGATGACATGTAGAAGAAAGTATCACTAAGTGAATACTTCTGTCAGACGCAGACATGTCCCCAAAAGAAAGATCAACTAGAATAGAATTAGTTAACTCCCCCTAAAAGGACTGCCTCTCCCCCTGAATCTGACATTGGATATTGGGAGTAGGTAGGGTGAGAGAACTAGAGCAACCAGAAAACAGACCATGTTTCTCCCCTCTTAGAAATATGTAACATTCTCTGCTCTTATAAAATGCATCACTCTCCCTTAGGATATACCTTTTGATATGGAAGAGTTTGTGGTGATAAGCTTTGATGTGCATCTCTCTCCCCCTTTGACATCAATTTCCAAGAAGGGATAGCTTCAAGGTTATTGGTCAAGTGGGTGTGGTCCTTGAGAAACATAACTAGCCATTGAGTAGTTCCAGATGCAAGCAGAGGGAAAGAATCATTGAGTGGAGCTGGAGCAGAAATCTCACAAGAAAATTTGACTGGAAATTCCTTTGAGCAATAAAGTCGGTGACTCCGAGTTGGAACAATTCGGTGTGACCGAGTTTAGTGCGAAGAGAAAAATTCTGTCAACTCAGCTCACTAGGCAAGAAATTCTCACAAGGATGTGCAATGAATTTACTAAGAGACTAGCTAAAGAACAGGAACACAGAAAAACAAAGAAACATCTAGATGAAGTTTAAAAAAAAAGAAGAGAAACTCAAAGACACAAGAAAAACACTAGAGAACTTCATCTAGAGGGGTCGGCGACTAGGTCACCTATGTTAGAGTATATTGACTCAGGAGTCAAGTGAGAACACTTGATCATGGGTCATACTCATCGTTAAGCTCAAAATGGGGTTACCATTTTTCCTTTAAGCATTTCAATGTATTCACATCTTGTTGAGTTGCTTTATCTCATCTCTTTGAGTAAGGCTTCTCTAAGGTGTGAGAACTTACATTTGGGTTTTGGTGGTGATGTCCATCATGTAGTTGAACTTGAGGTGGATGCTCATGAAGTGAAGTTGGGAGCAATCCTATCATTTGTAGTTCATCTTCCTACATGGGTTAGATTTGCAAGGAACAACATATGTATACAAAGTGACAAGAATGAAGCATAAATTCAAATGTTGTCAAAGGATATGTTTGAGTTGTCTTGTTACTTGGCACACCAAAGATTGTTGATACTTGGGTTATACAAGATTGCTCAACATAAGAGTGAGATGTAATCTTGTGACATGAAACTTGTCCAAGTACCTACAAGAAGTTAGATGCAACTCAAGGGAGCAAAGTGTCCAAGATATAATATAATCATAGAAATATCATGGATTAGTCAAGAATGCTCATGCCCTTGCATGCATCCAAGTGAGTCTCTAGTTTACGTTTGAGGCATCAATGATGTTCAACTCACTCGTCAAGTGACAAAATACCTTCCCATTAAGAGGTTTAGTGAATATATCCACCAATTGCTTGTCGGTACGAACATGTTTAAGGTCAATGCCACCTTTTGCAACTTGATCTCGAATAAAATGGTGACCAACCTCAATATGCTTAGTTCAAGAATGTTGCACGGGATTGTGTGCAATCTTAATAGCACTCTCATTGTCACATAGTAGTGGAACATGTCTCATATGTACACCATAGTCTTTAAGAGTTTGTGTCATCCATAGTAATTGAGCACAACATGATCCTGCGGCAATGTATTCCGCTTCGGCGGTAGATAGAGATACCGAGTTTTGTTTCTTGGAGGACCAAGACACAAGAGATCTACCAAGAAATTGACATGTACCCGAAGTGGATTTTCTATCAACCTTGTCTCCGGCATAGTCCGAATTGGAATAGCCAACAAGATTGAAAGAGGATCCTTTGGGATACCAAATGCCAAAGTTTGGTGTATGTAACAAGTATCTCACAATTCTTTTCACGGCCTTAAGATGACACTCTTTTGGTGCCGCGTGGTATCGTGCACACATGCACACACTTAGCATAATGTCGGGACAGGAGGCACATAGATATAACAATGAACCAATCATGGATCGATAAACCTTTTGATCAACCGGTTTGCCATCCTTGGTCAAGTCAAGATGTCCACTCATGGGCATGGGAGTTTTCATACCTTTACTTTCTTGCATGTTGAACTTCTTGAATAAGTCCTTGGTATACTTCGTTTGAGAAACAAAGGTAGCCTCCTTAGTTTGCTTGATTTGCAAACCAAGAAAGAATTTGAGTTCACACATCATAGACATCACATACTTCTCCGACATCAACCTTCCAAACTTTTTACTAAAAGAGGGATTAGTAGATCCAAAGATAATATCATCAATATATAGTTGGCATACAAATAGTTCTCCATTAACCCTCTTAGTGAACAAGGTTGAATCAATTTTCCCAATTTCAAAACCTTTTTCAAGAAGAAACTTTATCAAGCATTTGTACCAAGATCTAGGGGCTTGTTTGAGACCATAAAGAGCTTTACGAAGTTTATAAACGTGGTTAGGTTTCTTAGGATTAACAAAGCTGGGAGGTTGTTTAACATAAACTTTCTCCTCAATTTCACCATTTAAGAAATCACTTTTAATATCCATTTGGTAAAGAGTGATATCATGGTGATTGGCATAAGCAAGTAAAATGCGAATGGACTCAAGTCTAGCAACGGGGGCATAGGTCTCACCATAGTCCATACCTTCGACTTGTGTGTAACCTTGTGCTACGAGACGAGCCTTGTTGCGTATAACTTGTCCATCTTCATCTTGCTTATTCCGAAACACCCATTTGGTTCCAATGATGTTTTGCTCATTCTTAGGCTTCTCAACCAATGTCCAAACTTGATTCCTCTCGAAGTTATGTAGCTCCTCATGCATTGCGTTCACCCAATCGGGATCCTCGAGAGCTTCTTCTACCTTCAAAGGTTCAACACTAGAGATGAATGAGTAATGCTCACAAAATTTAGCTAAGCGAGATTTAGAGCGAGCGATTCTCCCGGATTTGATGTCGCCAAGAATTTGTTCGACGGGATGATTCTTGTCAATTCTTGCTCTAACTCGAGGTAGCTTTGGCTTGGGTTGTGTTGAAGCTTCCTCACCATCATCATCATCATTGTCTTCCTCATTGTTGTTGTTGTCGTTGTTTGCTTGTGGAGGTGGAGAAGGAGGGTGAGGTGGATCATCCTGTTGCACTTCCTCATTCCCTTCGTCTTGACATGTTCCACTTGTGGATGCCTCCATGTCAACTTGTGGTTCACCTTGACGTGAGGTTGGGGCTTCCACTTGAATAGACGAAGTACTCTCCTTCACCTCTACGGGACGAATCTTGCCAATAGACAAGTCTTGGATTGCTTTCTATGGTTCTTGATCTCCTACATCAATTGGCAATTACTCGACTTGCGAGCCATTAGTCTCATCAAACTTCACATCTACCGTCTCTTCAACTTTTCGAGTGAAGTTGTTGTAGACACGGTAAGTGTGAGAGTTCGATCCGTAACCAAGTAGAAAACCTTCATAAGATTTAGGAGCAAATTTTGAATGACGATGCTTATCAAGAATGTAACGTTTTGAGCCGAATACTCAAAGTATCCAACTTGTGGCTTGTTACCGGTGAGTAGTTCATACACCGTTTTTCAAAGAAGCTTGTGAAGATAAAGTCGATTTGTAGCATGACAAGCTGTCTCAACCGCTTCCGCCCAAAAGTGTTTTGGCGTCTTGTATTCATCTAGCATTGTCCTTCCAATCTCAATAAGAGTTCGGTTCTTCCTCTCAACAACTCCATTTTGTTGAGGTGTGTACGTTGCCGAGAACTCATGTGAAATGCCTTCCTCATCAAGAAAGGTATCCACATTTGCGTTCTTGAACTCTGTTCTGTTTTCACTCCGAACCTTCTTGATCTTCACTTCAAACTGATTTTGGGCCTTCCTAGCGAAGTTCTTGAAGATCTTTTGTATCTGCGATTGGTCATCGAGAAAGAACACCCACGTAAATCTGGAAAAATCATCAACAATGACCAAACCGAAGGAGTTACCACCAAGACTTTTATAGGCATCCGGACCAAAGAGATCCATATGAAGTAGTTCGAGTGGTCTCCTTGTGGTCATAATGTTCTTCACGGGATGACTTCCTCCAACTTGTTTTCCTGCTTGGCAAGCGCTACAAAGTCTATCCTTGTCAAAGATAACATCTTTCACACCAAGAATATGATCTCCCTTAACAAGTTTATCAAGATTACGCATGCCAACATGTCCAAGCCTTCTATGCCATAACCAACCTTTAGATGATTTAGCAATTAAACATGTACGAGGTTGGGCTCTCTTAGTGAAATCAACAATGTATAGATCACCTCTACGAATGCCGGTAAAGACCATATTATGATTATCTCGACGAAACACTTGGCAATCTACTTCGGTAAATAGAACATTGAAACCAAAGTCGGCTAGTCTAGATACGGAGAGAAGATCGTAACCAAGAGATTCAACAAGCATAACATTTTGAATGGAGCTATCATTGGATATGATCACCTTACCAAGGCCAAATACCTTACCCTTGAAGTTGTCTCCAAAAGTCACATACTTGCGTGGACCATCGTTTTTTGCATGCTCACAAAACATGTCTCTATCTCCGGTCATGTGATTGGTACATCCACTATCAAGAATCCACTCTTTTCCTCCGGCCATGTAATCTCGAAGGTTTGCCATAAGACTAAGATTCCTCATAGTCTTCTCATATTCGATGTCGAACTCTTCGTCCTCATCATAATAGCCATGCTCAACATTATCATCAACATGTATGTGGTCATCACCTAGGGCAATGAATTCGTTAGTTTCATGATAATGACAATGTTCAAGTTTATGAATTCTAATGGCTTCTGTGATAATGTTGCTAATAGTTCTAACATCTCCTTTAGCACGCATAAGATCATGAAGCTCAAACAAGCAATCATCAAAGTTAGGATCACTAGGCTTCATCTTGTGAAAAGCAATAGTCTTATGAAGAATCTCATCAAGATTCTTTAAAGAGTAGTTAGGATATCGCTTTTCCAAGTCATTCCAAAGAGTATAGGCACACTCAAAGTTTTGCATACAACCAAGCACAACTTCAGGTAATCCTCTAATGATAAGATTGATAGTTCTAAAATTACGAAGCATGTCAATTTCCTCTTCATGAGTGGGATGCAAGGGATCAATGGGAGGCACAAAAGGATTATGAATGTACTTGCTCAAGTTAAATTCATCAAAGATATCAAGCATCTCATCCTTCCAAAAGTGATAATACTCCCCATTGAGAATAGGCACTCTACGTCTAAGACTTCCCAAAGTAGACACATCCATCTCCCTCCAATGGTGATTAAACCAAAGCAATGGAGACCAATGCTCTGATACCAATTGTAGGGTGGAGGAGATAGGTCTAGAGGGGGGGGGGGTGAATAGACTCTTAACCAACCAAAGGTGCAGTTTTTAGTTCTCTTAAAATTTAGGCAGATTTTGGCACTAGTTAAGATATCACTAAGACTTTCTACACATGCATATCTAGAGATTGAGCAGCAGAAATAGTGAAGCATGCAAATGTGCGAAAAGTAAAGGGGTAGAGAAAAGAAGATCAAACGCAATGAAGACATGGTGCTTTTGGCGTGGTTCCAATAGGTGGTGCTATTGTACGTCCACGTTGATGGAGGCTTCAACCCACGAAGGGTAACGGTTGCACGAGTCCACGGAGGGCTCCACCTATGAAGGGTCCATGAAGAAGGAACCTTGCCTATTCCAGCATGGCTTCCATCCATGAAGGACTAGCCTCACTCGGGGTAGATCTTCACGAAGTAGGCGATCTCCTTGCCCTTACAAACTCCTTGGTTCAACTCCACGTGATCTTGGAGGCTCCCAAGTGACACCTAACCAATCTAGGAGACACCACTCTCCAAAAGGTAATAAATGGTGTGTTGATGATGAACTCCTTGCTCTCGTGCTTCAAATGATAGTCTCCTCAACACTCAATCTCTCTCTCACAGATTTGGCCTGGGTAGGAGAAGGATTGGAGTGGAAAGCAACTTGAAGAGGCTTGAAATCAAGGTTCAAATGGTTGGATTGGAATCTCTTGATCTCAACACATGAGTAGGTGGTTCTTTCTCAGAAAATGTATGGTGAAAATGTAGGCACGTTCTGATGGCTCTCTTACTAGGTAAGTGGGTGGTGGAGGGGTATATATAGCCTTCACCTAAAATCCAATCGTTACACACTTTTGACCCATCTCGGTGGCACTGATCATAAATCTCGGTGAGACCGATCTGTGTAAAAGATATGAACGTTGGGCTTTTCGGTGGGACCGAACAAAACATCTCGGTGAGACCGAAGTGCAATGTCTAGGGTAAGACCACGTTTCGGTAATTCCGATTATTTCAACTCGGTGATTCCGAAGTGAAGTAATGGTGTTACAGCAACTTGGTCAAGCCATCTCGGTGAGACCGAAAACCATTTCGGTTGCACTGAAGTGTTAGGATTTTGGCTATGGCAGTGGAATGATCATCTCGGTCAGTCCGGAGTAGGTGATATCGGTGGGACCAAAATGATGAATTAGGGTTTTGGACAGATGTGTTTTGGGAAAGTGACTGAGGGTTTTTGGAGCAATATCATTGAGCACTTTGAGAAACAACCTCATCAACAATACCTCATCCCCTCTTAATAGTATTGGCTTTCCTAAGGGACTCAATGTGATCTTGGATCACTAAAATGAAAATGAAGAGTCTTGTGGATGCCAAACTTGTTCTTGACATTTTGAGGGATTCCACATCTTCTTGTCCTTGCCATGCCATTGTTGAACTTGTCTGAAATAAACTAGATAAAAATATTAGTCCAACAACATGTATGTTGACATTGATTACCAAAACCACCAAGGGAGCAAATGTGCTTTCACGGTTGCCGTGGACTGCCTACCGAGCTGCTTGGCGGCATAGTAGTACGGAGCCTTTTAATGCTCCAGCCATAGTGGCATCTGGACGATGGGCGACACCATCAGGGCTTCGCGACCCTGGCCGTGACCTCCACCACGTCCGCGACCAGCATGCCCACCGCCACGGACGCCATTAGCATGCCCTCCGCCGGCCTTCTGCTTCCTCCGCGTTTCCTCCTTTGTGGCCCTCGCTTTAACACAACAATTTTGCCGCGTCGCCGAGTTGATCTTCTGGGCGAGGGTGATGCTTGGATCCTCTTCCACCTCCACCACCTCCATCTCCGGCAAGTTCTCGTCCAGTTCCATGTGTTAGCGGCGGCGGTGAAGAAGGAAGTGGGAGAAAAGGGCAGGAATTGGGTGGAGAGCGGCGGGATGGAAGAACAGAGTGGGGGATTTTGGCGCGGAAATAGTGCAGGATGCTACAAAAGGGCGGGCTCCGCCTTCCTTTTGGGTAGGCCATGGGTGTAAGAGTCCGACGTGGCCCGCGTTGGAAGGCTTCCGAGGTCCGGACCTCGCGGTTCGGACATATGTGGGCGGTTTGAGGGTCAGCGTTGGAGATGCCCTAAGAGCATCTACAACCACAAGTAGCAAATCTCGTCCCACAAAGGCCCGCGGACGCGCCCGGGCGCGTCCGTGGACATCACACAAAATTTATCCTCCACAATTGGATACATAACACTGAATCCTCAAATCCATATTGTTCTCATGCGACGTAAGTACGTAGCTAAACACATGTCATCCGACTACCAAAAATTGACATGCTCTACTAACTACAAACAGAGCGACAATGGGAGAAGTTCATCTACGGCCACCCTTGCCCTTGGTTTCACCCTCCCCGTCGTCCGTACGGCAGTAGCGGTCGAAGACACATAACGGATCGAAGCGGATATGCTCACTGCAGGAGCTGTCCGATTTGTCGCCGTCCTCGGCCTTCTCCTCCTTGGGGGCAGTCTGGCCATGGCATGGATCACCCGGCTTTGATCTTTTTCCATGTCCTTCACCACCCTCATTTGCCACTTCTCGGCTACGTGGGCACGGAGGGCTTCCTCCGATGCTGTCGATGCCGCCTCCGCGTCGCGTGCTGCCGTTGCCACCTCCACCGTGAGGGCTGCTCGAAGCCGCCTCTGCTTAAAGCCGCCCCCGCAGCCTCACGCGCCGGGCTTCCCACGCCTCCATTTTGGATTGGTCGTGACTTATGGAGGCGCAGATGGCCTCGGTTTTGGCGCCCGATTCCGCGGGGACGAGGTGTCACCTAAATGGTTTCGGCGGCACAATGAGGTTGTGCCATGCGGTGGTCACCGCTTCCGGCGAGGCCTCGGTCACGTGCCAAGATCCACCGGCCCTGGATCCGAGCGCCATATGGGTAACAGATGCCTGACAACTCGTGGAATATTAGGGGAGGGCGCACTCCTCCCAGGAGCGTCGGAGAGCAGCGCAGACAGCCATCTGCTCCTCGGGGCTGCGCGGGATGAGCTCCCAGTCCTCGGATCTGGACATCTCAGAGTCGGATATAGTGGTTACCATGGAGGAGAACGCCAGAGATTGCCGAAGAGGAGCTTGGTCCTGTAGAAGGGGGAAGTGGGGTGGAGTGGAATGTGGGTAGGGTTTTGTTCGGAGTGCGTATAGGGTCCAATTTATGTGGGGTCGGGTGGGCTAGAGTGGGACGGATCCGACATGGAGGGCTCGTACGGGCATCCCCATATCCACCCTAAATATGGGCTGGATAGGGGGGGTGTCGGTCAGTCTGGGCATTTGGGCTGGATATGGGGAGCCCGGTTGGGTGGCGTTTTTTTGTCCAGACACTGACCGGGCAGCTTGCCTGGTCGTGTGCGGGTATGGGGGGGGGGTCCGATTGTAGATGCTCTAATAAGCCTTTGGCTTCCCTTAATGTGGCCAATTCAATTACCCAAATTATAAAAGTCTTGGGCACTTTAGCAACTTAGGCTACATTTGGTTGCTCTTTTTTTAGTATAGGAGAATATTGTGGGTTCTTTAAAAACCATGGTTTAAATATTTTGATGGGTTTAGCATCAACAAGTATATTAGTCTCATAAATCATAATATATCCAATACCACAGTTGTTTTGTTTGCAGTATTTGCAAAAAAGGACCCTGGCTCTTTTTTCTAAACCAAACTTAGAAAAATCGAGACTTTTAGAATCACAAGTTCATTGTCCAAGCATTGGAATACCAAGGTTTTGACTAAGGATTAAGAAAATGGTGCTACCAAACTAGACCTAAGGGCACTCCCAATGCTTGTCTCTTAGCATGGTTTCATGGCTAAAATGCTGAGGTGTCATACTAATTAAAGAAGAAAAAGGCAGAAATGTATGTTAGTGGAGATATGACTCTTGGCTTGTTTTCTTATGTAGTGTAATTGATGTTCTCATCTGGTGTGGCTTCTATCCCTATTTCCTTCTCCTTCAATTCTCTCTATAATTAGGCCACAAAGTAAAAGAAGAAAATCACCGTGAAGTTTCGTCCAATTTCGAGAACTTTTATTTCTGCACAAAAATAACACCAAGGTAGTTCTGCTGAAAACATCATCAGTCCGGGTTAGTTTCATTCAAATCATGCAAATTAGAGTCCAAAACAAGAGCAAAAGTGTTTGGAAAGGTAGATACGATGGAGATGTATCAACTACCTGATACGTCTCCAACATATCTATATTTTTGATTGTTTCATGCTATTATATTACCAATCTTGGATACTTTATATGTAATTTTATATCATTTTTTGGGACTAATTAACTCAGTGCCCACTGCCAGTTGCTGTTTTTTGCTTGTTTTTGGCTTTTTAGAAAATCAATACCAAATGAAGTCCAAACACGATGAAACTTTACAGTGATTTTTTCTGGACCAGAAGGAACCCTAGAAGGTTCGGGAGGAGGCCAGAAGATCTACGAGAGAGTCAGGAGCTCACCCGGCGCGCCCTAGGGGGAGCAGCCCCTGAGCTCGTGGGTCCCACGCAGCTCCGTTTGACCTAATTCCAAAGCTATAAATTCACAAATATTCCCAAATAAATAGAGAGCAACCCAAAACACTTTTTCCGCCGCCGCAAGTCTCTGTTCTTCCGCAATCCCATATGGAGGCCTTTGATGGTACTCTGCCAGAGGGGAAATCGATCACGGAGGGCTTCTACATCAACCTAGCTACACCTCCAATGATGTGTGACTAGTTTACCACAGACCTACGGGTCCATAGCTAGTAGATAGATGGCTTCTTCTTTCTCTCCGATCTTCAATACAAAGTTCTCCATGATCTCCATGGAGTTCTATCCGATGTAATCTTCTTTTGTGGTGTGCTTGTTGCGATACGATGAATTGTGGGTTTATGATCAGATTATTCATTGAAAGTAATTGAGTCTTTTCTGAACTTTATTATGCATGATTGTTATAGCTTTGTATTTCTCTCCGATCTATCCGTTTGGTTTAGCCAACTAGATTGATTTATCTTCAGTAGGAGAGGTGCTTTGTGATGAGTTCAATCTCGCGGTGTCCTCGCCCAGTGACAGAAAGGGTAGCAAGGTACGTATTTGTATTCTTGCCATTAAGGATAAAACGATGGGGTTTATTCATATTGCTTGAGTTTACTTTGTCTACATCATGTCATCATACCTCATGCATTACTCTGTTTGTTATGAACTTAATACATAGAGAGGCAAGCATAGAAGTGCTCTCGAAGTGGAGTAATAGTAGTAGATGCACACAGGAGTCGGTCTACTTGTCACGGACGTGATGCCTATATACATGATCATTGCCATGAATAACATCATAACTATGCGCTTTTTTATCAATTGCCCAACAGTAATTTGTTTACCCACTGTATGCTATTTATTCGAGAGAGAAGCCTCTAGTGAAAACTATGGCTCCCGGGTCTATCTTTATCATATTACTAAAACCAAAATTCCCTTGCTGCAATTTTATTCTTTTTGTTTTACTTTTTTTTATCTATCTACCACTACTAGATTTGATCCTTGCAAGTAACGAGTTCAAGGGGATTGACAACTCTCTTGCCCGCGTTGGGTGCAAGTATTTGCTCTTGTGTGTGCAGGTGCTATTCACTAGGGTTGCGCGATTCTCCTTTTGGTTCGATAAACCTTGGTTCTCACTGAGGGAAATACTTATCAGCTACTATATTGCTTCACCCTTCCTCCTTGGGGAAAATCCCAACGCAACTCACAAGTAGTAGAAAGAATTTCTGGCGCCGTTGCCGGGGAGACATCATCAAATCACTACAAGTATCTTTACTCAAACTAGCATCTACTTGCTCTACTTTTTATTTGTTTTATTTGCTTTCATTAGTCTTGTTACAAAAAATATCAAAAACACAAACATATTTTACTTTGTTAGTTTGCTTGTTTGCTTGCCTGGCCACTATGTCTCAAGAAAATACCAAGTCGTGTGACTTCTCAAATACTAATAATAATGATTTTGTTAGTACTCCAATTGCTCCTCCCGCGACTAGTGCGGAGTCATATGATATTAATGCTGCATTGCTAAATCTTGTGATGAAAGAGCAATTTTCTGGAAATCCTAATGAAGATGTTGCATCCCATCTTAATACCTTCGTTGAATTGTGTGATATGCAAAAGAAAAAAGATGTGGATAATGATATTATTAAGTTGAAATTATTTCCTTTCTCGATAAGAGATCGTGCTAAAACTTGGTTTTCATCCTTGCCTCGAAATAGTATTGATTCATGAAATAAATTCAAGGATGTTTTTATTGACAAGTATTTTCCTCCCGCTAAGATTATTTCTCTTAGAAATCAAATCACTAACTTTAAGAAACTTGAGCAAGAACATGTTGCACAATCTTGGGAGAGAATGAAATTAATGATTAAAAATTGTCCCACTCATGGATTAAGCTTATGGATGATAATACAAAAAATTATGCGGGACTAAACTTTGTGTCGAGAAATCTTCTAGACTCTGCTGCAGGTGGCACTTTTATGGGAATTACACTGGGAGAGGCTACAAAGCTTCTTGATAATATGATGATGAATTATTCTCAGTGGCACACCGAACGAGCTCCAACTGGTAAGAAGGTAAACTCTGTCGATGAACTTTCTACTTTGAGTGATAAAATGGATGCTCTTATGAATATGCTTACTAGTAAAAATGCTCATGTTGATCTTAATGATGTGCCACTATCTACTTTGATTGAGCAAAATAATGATGCTATTGATGTGAATTTTATCGCTAAAAATAATTTCAACAACAATGCTTATAGAGGTAATTTCAATCTTAGACCGTATCCTAGAAATTCCTCTAATAATTATGGTAATTCCTATGGTAATTCATACAATAATAATAGGATACCTACTGAACTTGAGAACAACATTAAATATTTTATTAGTTCTCTAAAGATTTTTAATGCTATGGTAGAAGAAAAACTACATAAAGTTGATGATATGACTATAAACATGGATATAATTGCTTTTTTTTACCAACATGGATAGAATTGCTCATGATGTGGAAACTCTTAAAATAAAACTTTGCCACCTAAGCATGATATTAATGAGTCTATAAAATCTATCCAAGTCTCCATTAATGAAAGTAAAGAGATAACCGCTAGGTTGAGAGCTAAGCGAGAATTCCTAGAAAAGGCCATTCCACCTGGTTTTTATCGTAACCATGACGAAGATATTGAAATGATTGGTGTCTCACTTGATGAAAAAGGGACTGGAGATGAGTCAACTTTAGCTAGAAGGTGTCCCAATTGTTCGGAGGGTGATGATCTTAATGATAAAAATGATAAAAGTGGGTTTGAAGAGGTCAAGATTTTAAATAGTGATGTGCCCACTACTTTGGATTACACGGACTTTAATTATGATAATTGTTCTTTGATTGAATGTATTTCCTTGTTGCAATCCATGATAAATTCCTTGTTGCAATCCTTGGGAGCTTCAGGACCCTTGCCCAAACAACAATCTTATCTAGATTCACCTCTCGTGGTTTTGTGAATCCATCATACTCTTCTATCATCACAACTTGATTACGAAAGAGCCATGGTCATTAAGCACTACTTTGTTCCAATCAACCAAACATCCAAACTAAATGGTGAACAAGTTCTCTTCTATCAATCTTCATCTGACTTTGTTGGATTCCACATGGAGCGCATATCTGCATGCAGAGCACAGAGACTACAACCCTTACTGATATATGAACATGCACGATCACCAACCACTTGGCATGCATGTCTGGAGCCTCGACCTCTTCTTCCTAGACGAATTCATCCCCATCATCCTCGTGCAGATCAAGTCTTTAAGCAATTCCTCTACATCTTCATGCGCCTTGCCTTTTCCTTTGCTCTACTGCCTTCAACTGTCATACCTTGTCAAGCCCTGGACACAGTGTATCCCCCGCAGTCCCTCGAGAACCCTCGTCTGACCAAGCCTGGGAAGGAACACTAGCCCCCCCCGGATCAGCCCGAGGCGTAGGAGGGGGAGCGAATACAGGGAGAGACCGATCAGAGATTGGAAACTCATGACATTATTGTCGCCGGAGGAAAGACAAACCCTAGCCGCCTCATTAGGGGAAAACTAAGATCGCAAAAAAAACATCATCTTAAATGACTTGTTAAGAGCCAATGCATTGGAAGTCCCTTAGGCTAGTCATAGTGGAGAGTAACTTAGACTAGTGTCGTGCATATGACAATAATCTCTGTTACTACCTTCATAGTGCAAAGTAACATAGAAGTAGTATCATAGATGATTGCATTTATTAGATTATAGAATCATTTGCTTTGGATTGCGTTATGTTATGGTAACGTATTATGTTACTCTAAACACCTCTCTCCTCATTAGAGCAAGTATAATAAGGTGACATAAGCAGGCTGTAAGGATTTAAATATTATAACTTTGCTTAGTTGGAGGGGAGAGGAGAGGAGAGAGAATGAAAGCGGGCTGTAGAATAAGAGCCGGCTATAGCATGAGCCCCAAGACACTTTGTGGGATTTTAAGGTGGGACAACCATTAATAAAGTAGCACATATTCAAAAGTTACTATTGTACATGGCTATGGTTGGATATAGATGACATGGCAACTCCTTAGACTAGCCAAAGTGGAGAGTAACTTCAAGAGTAACATACACATTATCCTAGGCTATGTTACTACCTTCATAGTGGGTTGTAACATAAATGTAGTGTCATGCAAACCTTCATTTATTATATTATAGACTCATATTGTATTGGGATATGTGATGTTACGGTAACTTGCTAAGTTACTTAATTTGCCTCTCTCCTCATTAACTCAATGCCACATAGGCAATTTTGTTTAGTTGGAGCTTATGTTACTCTTAAAGTTACTCCCACTATGGCCAGTCTAGTGGAGGTAACTTCAGCAATAACAAAGGGTCTAACTCAGCAAATTTGCTTATGTGGCAATGATTTAATGAGGAGAGAGATGATATGAGTAACATAGCTAGTTACTCATGTTATGGGTAACATCACACATACCAAGACAAGATTAGTCTACAACCTAATAAATGAAGTGTTGCATGACACCACATATATATTACTCCCCACTATAGAGATATTAACTTAGACTCTTATAGCTGGTTGCTAGCTATATTATTAATCATGATCTTAGCTACATGCCACATAAGCAAACTTGTCTTGAAATGCGCTATGTTACTACTAGTATAACTAAGTTACCCCACTATGGCCAGGACGCGAATTTTTGGGACATGGTGCCACGCGAGGATCACATCCAGTCCGTGTATTTGTGCTTTGAGATCCGTATTTAATATAGCGTTCTTTTCAATACATGACAGATACGGGCTACTACCTCCGTCCGGGTTTATTAGGCCCTCTAGTATTCTGAGCTGAACTGACCATCCATATAACTAATCAACAGCCGGCCAAAGTCCACATGAACATTAAACATTAATTAAACACACACAAAAGTCCGCGCCACCGCACACGCTGCCCTAGGCACTGGCGGATGAGCGTAGCTTCCACTCGTTGACGCATGGGCCCGCGGTAGGTGGCCGCGTTAAATACGACCGCGTGTGGTGGTTGGCCGGCCGACATGTGGGACCGCTGCGGACACCGAGGGACGCGCGGCGCGTCCGCTTCGTGTCCATGCCGACGCAAATCAGGCCCAAATTTGGGCCTGAAATGCGTTGGCGCGGACGCGTTTTGGGTTTGGTTCGGCGCGTTGGGACGGCGTTTTTGTTCGCTTCGACCCAAATGGACATGGGCAGACGAAATGGTCGGCCGGTTGGAGTTGCTCTTAGAGCAACTCCAACGCACCGACCCAAACGGACGCGCGCTTTGTTCGCTTTTCGTCCGTTTGGGTCGGTGAGGTGGACGGCCGCGTCCGCTTTTTGATTTGGGTCGGCTTATGCGCCCAACGGGACGCAGACCCATATTTTAGCGTGCCGAAAAAAGGTGAATAATAAATGCGTGGCCAAAATTACCTTAATAAAACATGTAATTAAACATAAATGGCCGGTCAACCGCCGGCCAAAGTCCACCTAAACATTAATTAAACAATAAAAAGAAAACTCGGTGCCCGCACGCTGCCCTAGACGTCTGCCTTGCCCTTGCCCTTGACGTCCTCGTCGCTGCCGGGGAGGTCGGTGAAGACGGGAGGCGGCCCAGTGATACGTCTCCAATGTATCTTTAATTTTTGATTGTTCCATGCTGTTATATTATCAATCTTGGATGTTTTTATAATCATTTACAGCAATTATATATCATTTTTTGGGACTAACCTATTAACTTAGTGCCCAGTGCCAGTTGCTGTTTTCTGCCCTGTTTTTGTTTTACAGAAAATCAATACCAAACGAAGTCCAAATGCAACCAAACTTGTTGGAGATTTTTTATTGGGCAAGATAAACACTGGAAGCTTCGGGAGAGGGCCAGAAGAAGAAGAGGTGGGCCACGAGGCACCAGGGCGCGCCCCGGGGGGTTGGCGCGCCCTGGTACCTCGTGGGCCCACCCCAGCTCCGTTTGACCTAATTCCAGCACTATAAATTCAGGAAAAATCAGAAACCCTGAGGGGAGTCCACGATATACTTTTTCCGGCGCTGCAAGTTTCTGTTCTAGAGAGATCCCATCTGGGGTCCTTCTCCGATAATCTGCCGGAGGGGGAATCGATCACGGAGGGGCTGTACATCATCCTTGCTGCCTCTCCGATGATGCGTGAGTAGTTTACCACAGACCTTCGGGTCCATAGTTAGTAGCTAGATGGCTTCTTCTCTCTCTTTGATCTTCAATACAATGTTCTCCTCGATGTTCTTGAAGTTCTATCCGATGTAATCACTTTTTGCGGTGTGTTTGTTGGGATCCGATGAATTGTGAGTTTATGATCAGATTATCCATGAATATATTTGAGTCTTTTGCTGGTCTCTTTTATGCATGATTGCTATAGCCTCGTATTTCTTCTCCGATCTATTGATTTGGTTTGGCCAACTAAGTTGATTTATCTTGCCATGGGGAGAGGTGCTTTGTAGTGGGTTCGATCTTGCGGTGCTCAATCCCAGTGACAGAAAGGGACATGACACGTATGTATCATTGCTACTAAGGGTAAAAAGATGGGGTTTATTCATGTGTGTATTCACTCGTGGGTTTTACTTTGTCTACATCATGTCATCGTTCTTAAGGCATTACTCCGTTCCTTTATGGACTTAATACACTAGATGCAAGCGGGATAGCGGTCGATGTGTGGAGTAATAGTAGTAGATGCAGGCAGGAGTCGGTCTACTAATCTTGGACGTGATGCCTATATACATGATCATTGCCTTGGATATCATCATGATTATTTGCTTTTCTATCAATTGCCCAACAGTAATTTGTCTACCCACCGTATGCTATTTTCTATGAGAGAAGCCTCTAGTGAAAACTATGGCCCCCGGGTCTATCTAAATCATATTACTAAAACCCTAAAAACCTTGCTGCAATTTTATCTTTATTATTTTATTTTGTATTTTTGTTTCAATCTATCTATCTATCATATACAATTTAATCTTGCAATCTACCGCCGAGAGATTGACAACCTCTCGTTTGCGTTGGGTGCAAGGATTTGTTGTTTGTGTGCAGGTACTGTTAACGAGGTGTTGCGTGATTCTCCTACTGGTTCGATAACGTTGGTTTCATAACTGAGGGAAATACTTATCTCTACTGTGCTGCATCATCCCTTCCTCTTCGGGGAAATACCAACGCAAGCTACAAGTAGCAGGAAGAATTTTTGGCGCCATTGCCGGGGAGAAGTCATGTCAACACAAGTCACATCAACACAAGTCTCTCGTCAACTTGCCAATTTTTGGCGCCGTTGCCGGGGAGACATCATCAACATCTATGAAGTACCTTTGCACAAACAGTCATCTCCTTGCATTTACTTTATTTTCCATTTGCCTCTCGTTTTCATCTCCCCCACTTCTAAAACGTTTTTACAAAAATACAAAAAGATTTGCCTTTTGCCTTTTTGCGTGTTTTCTTGTTTGCTTGCTTGCTTTACCATTATGGCTAGTTCTACTCCCGATATGCCTTTCCCTCCTCACTTAGGAGACGATCCAGGAATTTTGAACTTTAAATATTTGAGTGATGAATCTTTAAAAGAAGCATGGGATAGATTATTAAAAATACAAGTGAGTGCTAGGCCTCAGTTTCACATCAAATTATTCCTTAAAAGTTTTTATGTTGGCCTACCTTTTGCTCATAGACGTGTCTTGGATTCTATATTTGAAAACGATTTTCTTGGGAGTGATTCTTTTGACACCTATGAAAAGATGAAAAGCATATTTGGACAACCAAAAGTTGAAACTATCAAACCTATTACTCGAGAGTGTTTTCGTCAAACTGAACAAATAAAGGAAACAAAAATTAGTATGGATACTAACTTTCGAGGAATATTTAATCTTGCCTCTAAAATAAATAGCAATGTGGTGTCACAAAATAGGAGTGTTGATGCTTTAGATCAAAAGATCTCTCTTTATGTTTTGAAAGAAATAAAAACCCTTTGCACTAAGCTTGATCATCTAGTGTACATCATTGATAATGGCAAAGAAAATTAAATAGGAGTTGCAAGGGTTAAGAAGAAAGATGACAATACTTCAAACTACGCATTATGCCTAGCTAGGGGCATAAAACAATAACGCTTGTTGGGAGGCAACCCAATGAATAAAATAAATTTTTCGTTTTGTTTTGGTTATCGTGTGTTTTCACTTTTATCTTACTGTTATGAGTGTGTTTTTGTGTTTTTAATTAGTGTTTGTGCCAAGTAGAACCTTTGGGATGATTTGGAAGATAGTATAATGGATGCTGTTTGGAAAACAGAAACTTTTGCGTCCGGTACAGAAATTTTGTTTTTGTACTGGAGCATGAACAAAATCTGAATTTTTTACACAGTATTGGTATATGAATTTCCCACATTGTCCTAAATTTTCAGAATTTTTGGAGTTACAGAAGTATGGCTTCTAAATAGATTGCTACAGACTGTTCTGTTTTTGACAGATTCTGTTTTTGATGTGTTGCTTGCTTGTTTTGATGAAACTATGGATTGTATCGGGGGGTATAAGCCATGGAGAAGTTATAATACAGTAGGTTTAATGCAAAAATAAAATATGAATGGGTTTGCAACAGTACTTATAGTAGTGATTTATTTTGTTATACTAACGGATCTCACGAAGGTATTGTTGAGTTTTGTGTGATTGAAGTTTCCAAGTTTTGGGTGAGAGTACGATGGATGAAGGAATAAGGAGTAGCAAAAGCCTAATTTTGGGGATGCCCGAGGCACCCCAAGGTAATATTCTAGGAATACTCAAGCGTCTAAGCTTGGGGATGCCCCGGAAGGCATCCCCTCTTTCTTCTAACAACCATCATTAATTTTACTTGGAGCTATATTTTTATTCGTCACATGATATGTGTTTTGCTTGGAGTGTCGTGTATTATATGAGTCTTTGCTTTGCTTGCTGTTTAGTTTGTCACAATCATATTTGCTGGACACACCAATGTGAGAGAGCCACACATTCATCATAATTTGCTAGAATACTCTATGTGCTTCACTTAATTTTTTTGAGCTAGGCAGTTGCTCTAGTGCTTCACTTAAATCTTTTTGAGCACGGTGGTGGCTATATTTTGTAGAAATAAACTTTCATGCTTCACTTATATTATTTTGAAAGTTGCTAAAATTTTGAAGAAATTTGCTCTTATGCTTCACTTAAATTATTTTGAGAATTGATGAAATTTTGAAGAAATATTCTCTCATGCTTCACTTAAATTATTTTGAGAGATGATAAAATTTTGAAGAAATGAATTCTCATGCTTCACTTATATTATTTTGAGAATTGATAAGATTGAAATTTTGAAGAAATATTTGCACTCTCATGCTTCACTTATATCTTTTTGAGAGTTGATAAAAAGTAACGGTAATTTGCACAAGATATGAATTTGGTCCCAAAGTGATGAATATCCAAGGGGGATATAATAAAAACTTTCATATAGATCATTGGATATGATGAGTGTGATTCCTTGCAATAGTTTTACGATATGGAAATGATAATATGTGAGTGATGTTAGTGAGTAATTGTGGTTTAGTAAGAATATTAGTGTTAAGGTTTGTGATTCCCTATGCATGCACGTCAAGTCAATAGTTATGCAACGAAATTATATCCTGCTTATGGTGCATTATTCGGTGTTAGTTATGTTCAATGCATGTTTATGACCGTTTTCGTTTTTTGGTTGGTCACTTCTCAATCTATTTGCTAGCCTTCATTTGTACTAAGCGGAAATACTGCTTGTGCATCCAAACTCCTTAAAACCCAAGTTGTGCCAAATGAGTCCACCATACCTACCTATATGCGGCATTTCCATGCCATTCCAAGTAAATTTGCGTGTGCCAACTCTAAATTTCAAAATAATTTTTCTGTTTTGTGTGCTCGTATCGCTCCTGAGGCGGAAGGGGGTGGCCAATATTTTCCATTCTAGGAGGATTATTCTCACGATGAGTGTTTATTCACTTGTCATTGCACGAGAGTGTGGCGGTATTAGGGATGCCCAGTCCCGCATTGAAATCAAAAATTAATAACAACAAAATTCCTTGGAAAGTGATGGTATGGAGGGCACCCGTGGATACGGCTAGCCATGGATTGTGAAAGAAATGGTGGAAAGGAAATAAATTTTACTTTCTGTTTGGGAACCGCCTATAGTTGATCTAGCATGGAAGATATTGGGAATTCTCATTCGTTTTCGTTGACAGGAAAAGCATGCCTCCCAAAATATTTTTATCTCTCTAATTTAAAACTTTGAGCTCTGGCACATTTGACAAATCTCTGCTTCCCTCTGCGAAGGGCCTATCTATTTACTTTTATGCAATTTTTATTTTTTGAGTCTCCATCTTCTCTTACAAAGCACCAACTAGAGAACACTATTGTCATACTTGTGCATTGGATGTAGCTAATTTTGAGTGTGTTTCATGAATGGATCAATGATTGAGCATAATGGGCTAGGGATAACTTTCTTTAGCGTTGATATTTTGAAAGACATGGTTGCTTGTTAGCATTGCTTGAGTATTGATATTTTCATGTCAAATTATAGACTATTGCTTTGAATCATTCTAGTCCAATGTCCATGATACAAAAGAAAAGAATATGTGATGAATATGATGGGCAGCATTCCACATCAAAAATTCTGTTTTTATCATTTACCTACTCGAGGACGAGCAGGAATTAAGCTTGGGGATGCTGATACGTCTCCAACGTATCTATAATTTTTGATTGTTCCATGCTGTTACCATATCAATCTTGGATGTTTTTATAATCATTTATAGCAATTATATATCATTTTTTGGGACTAACCTATTAACTTAGTGCCCAGTGCCAGTTGCTGTTTTCTGCCCTATTTTTGTTTTACAGAAAATCAATACCAAACGAAGTCCAAATGCAACCAAACTTTTTGGAGATTTTTTATTGGGCAAGATAAACACTGGAAGCTTCGGGAGAGGGCCAGAAGAAGAAGAGGTGGGCCACGAGGCACCAGGGCGCGCCCCGGGGGGGTGGCGCGCCCTGGTACCTCGTGGGCCCACCCCAGCTCCGTTTGACCTAATTCCAGCACTATAAATTCAGGAAAAATCAGAAATCCTGAGGGGAGTCCATGATATACTTTTTCCGCCGCCGTAAGTTTCTGTTCCAGAGAGATCCCATCTGGGGTCCTTCTCCGGTAATCTGCCGGAGGGGGAATCGATCACGGAGGGGCTGTACATCATCCTTGCTGCCTCTCCGATGATGCGTGAGTAGTTTACCACAGACCTTCGGGTCCATAGTTAGTAGCTAGATGGCTTCTTCTCTCTCTTTGATCTTCAATACAATGTTCTCCTCGATGTTCTTGAAGTTCTATCCGATGTAATCACTTTTTGCGGTGTGTTTATTGGGATCCGATGAATTGTGAGTTTATGATCAGATTATCCATGAATATATTTGAGTCTTTTGCTGGTCTCTTTTATGCATGATTGTTATAGTCTCGTATTTCTTCTCCGATCTATTGATTTGGTTTGGCCAACTAAGTTGATTTATCTTGCCATGGGGAGAGGTGCTTTGTAGTGGGTTCGATCTTGCGGTGCTCAATCCCAGTGACAGAAAGGGACATGACACGTATGTATCGTTGCTACTAAGGGTAAAAAGATGGGGTTTATTCATGTGTGTATTCACTCGTGGGTTTTACTTTGTCTACATCATGTCATCGTTCTTAAGGCATTACTCCGTTCCTTTATGGACTTAATACACTAGATGCAAGCGAGATAGCGGTCGATGTGTGGAGTAATAGTAGTAGATGCAGGCAGGAGTCGGTCTACTAATCTTGGGCGTGATGCCTATATACATGATCATTGCCTTGGATATTGTCATGATTATTTGCTTTTCTATCAATTGCCCAACAGTAATTTGTCTACGCACCGTATGCTATTTTCTATGAGAGAAGCCTCTAGTGAAAACTATGGCCCTCGGGTCTATCTAAATCATATTATTAAAACCCTAAAAACCTTGCTGCAATTTTATCTTTATTATTTTATTTTGTATTTTTGTTTCAATCAATCTATCTATCATATACAATTTAATCTTGCAATCTACCGCCGAGAGATTGACAACCTCTCGTTTGCGTTGGGTGCAAGGATTTGTTGTTTGTGTGCAGGTACTGTTAACGAGGTGTTGCGTGATTCTCCTACTGGTTCGATAACGTTGGTTTCATAACTGAGGGAAATACTTATCTCTACTGTGCTGCATCATCCCTTCCTCTTCGGGGAAATACCAACGCAAGCTACAAGTAGCACCCAGCCCACCCGAACGCGGCTTGATAGGCCGCCAGGGCAGCCTCCTCCGGCGTCTGCTGCGGCGGCGGCATTGCGGCCAGGCGGGCGCGCTCCTCCTCCTCCTCCTCGAGGCGCAGCGCCTCCTCGTCGCGGCGCAATGCCTGCTCGTGGCGCATCTGCCGCTCGCCGTCTTCCGCCTCCTCGGCGAGCCAATGCGCCTTCCAGCGCTCGAGCAGGGCCGCATCCTCGTCCGGCGACGCGGCGTAGTGGACTGGAGGCGTGCTCACCCACTCGCGGAGCTGGCCGGTCTAGGAGTAGGACTCCTCGGGCCAAGTGGGCGGCGGCGGCGACCGCTTACGCAGGGTCTCCTCCGCCTTGGGCTCGGCGAGAGGCGGCGGTGGCGGTGGGAGGACGAGGGGAGCGTGGACGCTGTCGCCTGCCGCCGAAAGGGGCAATGGCGTGCTCCAGCCTCGCCTGGTAGTCCGCCTCGTCCTCCTCCGCCTTGCGCCGCTCCTCCTCGAGGGAGGTCTGCATGGCCGCCGCCAACGCCGCCTGGTATTCCGCCTCTGCCGCCTCATCCTCCGGCTTGACCTCGAGGAGCGGTGGGGGGAAGGGGACCTGGGTGCCGACGCCGCGGCGGCGTTGCTCCTCGTGCTTGAGGGCGAACCAGAACTCCCACTCGGGGGAGTCTGCCGCGTACGCAGGGTCGGCGCGCTGCTCCGGCGTTAGGAGCGCCCGACGCCTGCATACCTCCTCCGCGTGAGCCCGCTGCGACCGGGGAACTGCCAGCACCGGGATGTGCTGCGGATCCAGGTGCCAGTGGTGCGGCAGCGTCACGTCGCGGTACTGCAGCGGGATGCGGTACCTCGAATGCCACTCCGCTTAGTGCTCCGGGATGTGCAACCGCTGCCGCCCCGGGCGTGCAGGCCGCGGCGGCGGTGGCGGAGGAGGAGTGCGGGAGGAGCTGGCGCCGGGTGTGAGACTGCCCTTGCCTCGGCGGTTGAAGAGCCCCATTGCTGCTGGGTGGCTTGCTAGGGTTTCGGGCTTGGCTAGGGTTTGTGGTCGCCGGCGAGGGAGCAAGTGTGGCCATATGTGGACGGGGAGATGGAAGTGGATGAGGCCGGCCCCGCCGAACGCTTCCATTAAAAAGGACGGGCACGCGACCCTTCCACACACTGCCAGGCGGGCCCGAGGTAGGTGCTGGCGTTTAACACGGCCGTGTGTGGTGGTTGGCCGGTCGACATGTGGGGCCGCAGCGGACACCGAGGGGACGCGCGGCGCGTCCGTTTCGTGTCCGCGCCGACGCAAATGCGGCCCAAATTTGGGCTTGAAATGCATCGGCGCGGACGTCTTGCGGACGCGATTTGGGTTTGGGTCGGCGCGTTGGGCCGGCGTTTTTGATCATTTTGACCCAAACAGATAGGCGCGGACGATTTGGGTCGCCGCGTTGGAGTTGCTCTTATGGCCAGCATGCGGGCTTCCAATGTATTGACTGCTTACCGACTTGCTCCAAATATACTGTAGCCACATCTTCAACCTAGCGCTGGAGAAAAAGATGGTCAGGGAATCACTTCACTACTCTGGCGAGACCTTTTCTATGCTGATTGGAATCCTAGTACAGAACAAGAGCTTGGAATGTCCACCACCTCATTCTGAATAGGTTTAATTAGTTTGGTTTGAGCTTGGTGCAGATAGCTCGTTCCATGGAGCTGCAGAGACAAGGGGTGGATAAGAAGGGATCAATGCGGTGGACAGAAGGGAAGAAAATGCAGTCTGTCGTTAGTGCAAGTTGCCATTGGCCAGCTGCTCCACATACATGGAGAGTTACTCCTTCTATTTAACAATGTGGTTCCGGTGCAGTTATTGATGTGTTAATACTATGATTATGCAATGCTGAAGCATTTTATACACGATTGTGGGTATGTATACTGCACACATCTCAGAGGAACGTGCCGTTAGGATTCTGGGTATGCATTTTCGACTATGACCAGCCTTAAAGAAATGGTTCGCTCCCGACTATTAATTTCTTATGCCGTAATTGCTGTGTAGAGTTAATATTGATTAAAGGAGAAGATATTTATGCACTTTTGGTTGCTCCTCTCAGCCAGAGAGGGCTCGACACGTGCCGCGCACCTCCTCTGCTCTGATTAAAGGAGCAGATATTGGTTGCTCCTCTCAGCCAGAGAGGAATCGACACGTTCCGCGTACCTCCTCGGCTCTGTGGCAGTAGCAGTACTGCAGCAGCGCGCAATCCAGAGGAGGCAGTACTGCTAGGTTCTCATTTGTCATTTTCTGGCCTGCTCTGTCGTAGCTGAGGGTCGAGGGAAGCGCTTTTCCATGCTCGTAGTAGCTAGCCTCCAAAGGAGCAGTACCATGCGATAGCCTGTGCCCTGGCTTTTCATTCATTGCCCACAGCGGACGAAATCACTGTTTTGACCTTTTGTGCTAACAAATTCTCGAATTGACCTTGATTGCAAAAAAAAATCGAATCTGACCTTTTTAGGTGACGCCAACATCCCTGGCGTTCAGTTTGCACGGGTGACGCCATGGACCTTGGCGTCTGGTCCCTGGCCCGCACGACCCGCTGACACGTTGACCGGCTGACGTGGTGCCCGGCGTTTGGCCAGACGCCGTAGAACCTGGCGTTTGGTCCTGGTAAGTGAATAACCCCACGGGAGAGTGGGTGGGACCCACCCCACTCACTCTCCCCAATCCAGCCCGAGTTGCAAGAACACTTGCTGGTCCCCCCCTCTATCCCATCCCTCAAGCCCCCCCTCAAATCCTCCCCAAAAGGTGCTTCCCTTAGGTGGATCTTTCCATCACTTTGTTGCTTGTGGTAATCTCCCCCAAATCACCCAAATTTTTTTGGTTAAATCTTGTTATTTTGCTAGCATTTTTTACATGTGGGTGGAACCCTAGTTCTATGCTTTTCCCCAAATTTTAGTGTGAATATCTTGTTTAACTATGATAATATAGGGATATGCATAGTGTGTAGTATGTATGTTTGCTTGTTGAGTAGAAAGATTGGGGGTTAGGGTTAGTTAGCGTTTAGGGTAAACTTTGCTTAGTGTATGTTAATTAATGATACATTTTTGGACATCATCAATAATGTAGTGTTGATATGCTTTGGATATAATGGATTGTTTTTGGATAACCAACAATTGTCATTGATGCCTTAAATGCATTCATGTTGTTTTTAGATGGGGAGACTTGTTAATGTTCATTATATGGACAATGAGGCATTCTTGAGTAACAATGCCGACACGGGTGAGGAACCAATGGTTTTTGATACAAGCCCTAGCTATGAGGAGGTTATTGCAAAAGTGAGACATGTCTTAAAGTGGATGGACCCCAATGATGATGTTAAGTTAATAGGAAGGTATGATGTTGGAGTTGGAGCCAAATCTCACTTGAAAAGTATGCCTGTCACCTCGAATTTGCATTGGGATGTATACAAGGAAAAAGTTGCCCAATCGGAAGATAAGTCACTTGAATTATTTGCCACCAAGGTTGAACCTCCTCGGTTTACAATTGACTTGAACCGGCATGTGTCGTCCCCAATGAATGACATGACCGAGAGGACAATCGTGCCCCTTGTTGAGCATAGGGTTGTGGTTGATGCCCCCAATGCTTATCGCCAACCACGTCCCCATCCACCAACTAGTGAAGCAAATGAGGTTGAGTTGTATGCCCCCAATGCTTCTAGCCAACCACCAACTAGCCAAGCAAATGAAGTTGAGGTGATTGCTAGTGACAATGTATATGAAGAGGATGGTGATGCTCATGGTGATGACGATGAGCAAGAGGAAGGTTTTCATGGTAATGATGTTGGTGACTTGGATGCGTACATAGCGCAAAAGGACATGGATTGTGAGTTGCCTTTTAGGCGTCAATATGCATATGACTCGGAGGACGAAGGTCCGGGGGAACAGTTGGATGAGGATGGATTCACAAAGGCTGAAAACCAAATGTACTTTGAGTTGACGGGCTTAGAAAAAAGAACTCACTTGTTTCGAGATCTTAGCCTTGCCCATAAAGCCGTAGTTGATGGTGGCATGAGAATGACGGCGATTGAGCCAACACCATGCCCGGATCCAGGCGAACCAAGGGATAAGAACGAGGACGAGAATGCTTATTTGAAGAAAGGAGTGAAGTTTCTGAGCTTGGCTGGGCTGAAGGTTTGGTTGTCTGACTATGCCATTCGGAACCATAGACCATATTATGTTGAGCACTCCGACATAAATTTGCATTACACTATCAAGTGTGAGCAAAAAGGATGCCCATGGAAGGTTCGTGCAAGAAAGCTTGAAGAAACCGGAGAATGGGTGTTAAGAAGTTGTGTTGCCACTCATAGGTGCAAACCGCCAAAGAAACGTCTTCGAAAGACACACCGTCAACTCATGTCTGAGTATCTCGGATACAAATTCATGAAAGACATAGCCGTTGATCCCACTGTGAAAGTGAGGTTTCTCATGCGGACGGTGAAAAAAAAATTTGGTTATAAAGTCTAGTATGGGAAGGCATGGAAGGCAAAGGCAAATGCTATTACCATGTTGTATGGTGGTTACGAAGAAGCATACAACCAGCTCCCGAGGTTGTTGGGTGCGATTGCACATAGGAACCCGGGCATGTATCATGTGGTCGATGATAACGAGGGAGTGTTCCACCGTGCCTTCTGGAGTTATGGACAATGTGTGGCGGCGTTTGAGCATTGTCGTCCGGTCTTATCTATAGATGGCACCTTCTTGACAGGCAGATACAAGGGCACACTAATGGTAGCAATGGCGCACTCCTCCAATGACAATGTGTTGCCAGTGGCATTTGCTTTGGTGCCTTCCGAGCATCAAGACAACTGGGAGTGGTTCATGGGTCATGTGAGGGAGAAGGTGATTGGGGCTAGGGAGGTATGCATCATATCGGACCGGCACCATGGCATACTCAAGGCAGTGGACATTGTAATTCCAGGCTTTCCAAAGCTTCACCACAGATGGTGCATGAGGCATTTCGTGGCCAACTTTTACCGGGCATGTAAGAGCAAGGAGCTCAGCAAAGACCTTACCCATGTATGTCTGGCCTTCACCACCGATGCTTTCGATGCTCGCTACAACAAACTCTTTGCAGCGGTGAACGAAGGGGGGAAAGATTTCTTAACACGGAATTTCGGCGAGAAGCACAAGTGGGCACACGCTCATGACGATGGAGGTAGGCGATATGGCGACATGACGAGCAACCTGGTTGAATGTTTCAACAATGTGCTCAAGGGTGCCCGTTCATTGCCGGTGACTGCAATAGTGGAGTACACCTTCTTCAAGCTTAATGATTACTTTCAGAAGCATTCGGAAGAGACAGCCAAATGGATAGGTGAGAAAATGGATTATCAGGAAAAGGTTGATGAATGGCTTCAGTTACAAGTAAGCAAGTCTTCGCAACAACAAATTGTCACATTCGACAACACTGAAATGATCTATCAAATCGACGAGCCAGGTGGCACAACACAAGACGGTTTTTCATATGGTGGTGCCGCATTTGAGGTGCACCTGAAGACACGGTGGTGCCAGTGCGAGAGGCCTAGTAAGTATCATTGGCCATGCTCGCATTTGATAACAGCGGCGAAGGCGAGACACATATCAATTTGTGATGGGAAAACCGTGCAGATGCAAGAGTTCCACGTGGAAGCTACTAGGTTGACATGGGCGCCTCGGTTTCACCCTTTCTTAGATCAATCACAGTGGCCTGAGTATCATGGCCCCCATATTAAGCCAGACCCTCTCCTGAAGGTGGAGACCAAGGGTAGAAGGAGAACTAAGAGGTTCAGGGGTGATATGGATGACCTGGCTGGATACACTGGCATGAAACAATTTGGTAGCGGTCATTTCATGGAGGCTCCTGACACTATCAATTGTGGGGGGTGCGATGAAGGGCGACACAATGCGCGGACATGCAAGAAAAGGAAAACGTCAAAGGGGGGCATTCCTAGCACTAGCCGTAGAGGAAGGACTAGTCGTGGAGGAGGATCCAGTGGTGAACGAGGGGGAAGAGGTGATGGTGGTGGTCGTAGAGGAAGGACTAGCCGTGGAGGAGGTTCCGGTGGTGAACGGGGGTGGAAGAAGTGATGCTGGTGGCCGTACAGGAAGGACAAGTGTTAGAGGAGGTGGTGGTGGTCGTAGAGGAAGCACAAGTGTTAGAGGTGGTGGTGGTCGTAGAGGAATCACAAGTGTTAGAGGTGGTGGTGGTCGTAGAGGATGGGTTGATAATGGATCGGCATTCGGTTATTTGCTTAATCCAGATGGTTGATAGAATAAGAATGGTATATTATGTGTTCATACAATTCCTAGCATTTCTTGTTTTATTGTATTTACACATTTACTTTGTTCATGTCTTTTGCTAACAATTGTTGCTCTTGTAGGCATGGCTTCATCCGGTTCCATGACGAGGCCGCCGTGTGCCAACCGAGAGGACATGCTGAATACATGGAGGGAGGCCAAGTTGGACAAGAAGAAGGAGAAGGATGTGCCCACACCACCATGTTGGTGTGGTGATGTTTGCAAGGTGAAGGTGTCCACTGACCGTAAAAAGTCATGGACAGAAGGTAGAAGATTTTTCTTGTGTCCCAACTACGCACATGATCGTGCGCGGCCAACTAACGCATATGACCTACCGCCGGTATGTTAGATGTGACATCCAAATAACTTCAATTTGTTTGAACTCATATTACTAATTCAAACATGCCTTTTATGTAGTCGCCTCCTCCACTTTGCAAGTACTTCACTTGGATAGATCACGAAGTACCTAAAGATGTCCAAGAGGACCAATATCGAGATTGCATGCGGAGGCAACGCCTGTTCGAGGAATCCTTTGCACGGGAGGAGGAGAGGGAGCGTCGTGAGAAGGAAAAGAAGGAGACGAAGCGTGAGGAGGAGAGGCCGGCACGCAAAGAGAAGGAGGCTCGTGAAGAAGAGAGGGCAAGAAAACTTGCAAGGGCTCGTGATGCACAAGAGGAGGACGAGGCACGCGACAAGAAGGGAAAATGGCCCCGTACTACTCAGTAAACAAAGGGAAAATTCCCTCTCTTCTATGATGGACTTTCGTGTCATTCGAGACTCTTTGTGTGTGATGAACTATTTATGTTGTTAGGAAACCTTGTGTGTCATGAACTTGTCATTCGAGATTATGTGAAAACTATGTATGTCATTCGAGATTAATTTGCTATGTTCACAGTTTTTGTGTGATTTGCAATGTTTAACGATGTGTGCAAAAAGTAGGTATGTCAAAGAGAATAGATCTGCCTCAGTGCCAGAAAAGTTTCTGTTGTTTTGGCACAGACCCAAATGCCAGGGTCCCTGGCGTCTGGAAATCTAGGTGACGTGGCCCCTATTGCCAGACGCCAGGGACCCTGGCGTTTGGGTCTGTGCCAAAACAACAAAAACTTCTATTGTTTTGGCACAGACCCAAACGCCAGGGTCCCTGGCGTCTGGCAATAGGGGCCATGGGACGCCAGGGACCCTGGCGTTTGGGTCTGTGCCAAAACAACAGAAGTTTCTGTTGTTTTGGCACAGACCCAAACACCATGGTCCCTGGCGTCTGGCAATCCGGGTGACGTGGCCCCTATTTCCAGATACCAGGGACCCTGGCGTTTGGGTCTGCGCCAAAACAACAGAAGTTTATGTTGTTTTGGCACAAACCCAAATGCCATGGTCCCTGGCGTCTGGCAATAGGGGCCACGTCACCGAGATGCCAGGGACCCTGGCATTTGGGTCTTTTGCAGTGGATAAGTAGCATTGGCCCCACCTCAAGCCAACTCCCTACCTCATTCTTCACCACTGTCCGAGCTGCTGCCCCCCTCACTCTCTCTCCACCACCCAAACTCCCCTCAAATCTCTCACAAATCGGTCCCATTTAACCATTGGATTGGAGTCATTTCCAACCATTGAGGTAAATCCATTTCACCCCCATGATTTGTTTGGTTCAATCCATCGTACTTAGTGGATTTTAGCAAACCCTAGTTTCGATTTATTTTAGCAAATCCTTTGCAAAAAAAAGGTAGAATATGGTGCTATATGTGGTGTTGTAAGCTTTAGACTAATAGATTTACTTGGTGCACTATGCATTCCCCCAAGGGTTATGCTTTGGATTAGGGTTATGATTAGGATTAGGATTACACTAGTTGTTATGCTTAGCATTAGGGTTAGGGTTACGTATTTGTTTACGATGTAAACTTATTTGATTTGTCTGTTGTAGATGGCTATATGTGGTGTTCTTAATATTGTTAGGTCGTAGCTATTAGTCTATTATCCTAGTGATTATGTTTACGATTAGGGTTATTGCTTATGATGTTGCACTTAATATTGTTAGGTCGTACGAATGGCTGACGCCGACATGGTCTTCATTGAAAAATATATGGATGCGGCGGATGAACGTAACCGCCAACTCATCAAAGCAAAGATGGATACGTGGGTCAATAGTTGTGATGCCATGAATGAAGCTGCGAGGAAATGTGCACAACTTTACTTTGGCGATTACACAGAAGATGTCATCGCTGAAAGGGAAAAGAATTTCAGTGAGCTGCAAAGGACTGAACTAGAATATAGAAATGATCTAGTTAGGCAAATCGCATTTTACGCTACTATGGAAGAATTTAATAAGATGGACTTGAAGAGGCCTGGACAGATCATTGACTGGGCAATAAGGGAAGGAGCGTCCCCAATACCAAGCCAGGCTGCTCGCTGGGATTGGGTTCTGGAAAGGAGGGATGTCATCTTTTGCAACCCTGGACCAAACAATGAGATTAAATTGAAACCTATCACGCTAGATGGGGACAATGCAGGCAAGAAAAAAAAGAGGGACAATGCACGCAAGAAAAATACAAGGGGTTGAACTACGTGATGAACTATGTCAATTGAACTCTAATGGCATCAACTTTCCTTCTATGATGAACTATGTAATGTTTATGTGTATTTGAATTATGTGTTGTTGTATGTCATTTGAGTTATGTGATGTTGTATGTCATTTGAACATTAATGGCATCAACTTTCCTTCTGTGATGAACTATGTAATGTTTATGTCATTTGAATTATGTGATGTTGTGTGGAATTTGAATTATGTGATGTTGTTGTTTATCACTTCCATAAATTCAAAGGAAACAGAGGGAAAAAAACGCCTGAACCTTTGGCGTTTACCCTGGAAGAGAAGAAGCAGAACGTTCTGTGCTCTGGGTAGGGGAATAGATGCCAGGAATCATGGCGTCTGCCCTATTTATAATATATCTTTAGATCCCTCTGGTGCACCCCCAGACGCCAGGGACCCTGGCGTCTTGCTGCCCTGTTTCCAGGACACAGGAACTGGTCGACACCCAGACGTCGGGGACCCTAGCGCCTGGATGCCCTGACTGCCACCAGACGCCAGGGACCATGGCGTCTGGTCCCCTGTACAGGAATTTTACTTTGCTATTTTCTGACTTTGCTGTTTAACAGGAAACAAAAGATACATCAATTGAAGATTTTAACAGGAATCAACATTTCACAAATACATACAAATGACTGAGTTCAGCATTTAACCAACAAATTCATGTCATACATTCATAGCAAGTTCACGAATTCATGGCAAGTTCAAGACAACCTAAAAAGTTTTCACCACGACACCAAGTTCATGCAAACAACGACACCAAGTTCATGAAACGACTAGTTCACTTCTTCCTTAGTCTCTTCAGGGCATTTGCTAGCACCTCCTCTGAGCTAGCCTCTTCCTCCTCGCGGTCCTCCTCCTCTTCCTCGCTAGACTCCTCATCCTCGTTAGACTCATGTCTAGTCATTCCTTTAGGCAAAAGATGATGAGGATACTCAGGACTACGGAGGAAAGTGTTCCATGTCTTCTTTCTCCCTTTATCTTTTCCTTTACCTTTGCTTGGTGTCTTAGCTTTGCCTTTGCCTTTCTTAGAGCGAGCTTTGCCTTGTGTCGGTTGTGTAGCCTGTGATGGCTGTGGAGCATCAATATCATACTCATGCTCTTGTTGTACCAGTTCCTCTTGTTGTGTTGGCTCCTCTTGATGGACCTCCTCCTCAGTCTCCTCGTCGCGTAGATAGCGGCGTCTAGCTCTGGCGGCGCGGGTACCAGGTGCACTCACTTCAGCGGCCTGAGCACCGTGGCAAGAAAGCATAGCTGCCATCTTGTGGAACCGCTTCTTGAACTTCTGCAACAACACAAAATATGATATGATATGAGATGCAAATAACTAATCCGCAAAGATAAGCTTTTCTAATAAATGGCTCATACCTCCATCGTGGTCCTAAGAGTCCTCTCAGATAATCCACCACCCAGAGGATGACCGAGTGCTACATTGGCATCGTTGACGCACATCAGCAACTCTCTGCCCTGCAATTCATGATCACACAAAACATTCATATTTGAAATAAAGACAAGATAATGCAACTGTAGGTTCATTAAACTACCAATTCGTCATGCATCGGTGCGTAGTCAACGTGAGTCCCTCTGGTCTCTCTCACCACCATGTTGAAGGCATGATAACCTTCTGCAGCCCCCGGGTCTTCCGACACCAACTCCGACCACTCCTCCTGAGTCCAGCCAGGCTTTAGCTTTAACCGGTAACGCTTCGCATACCACACTTGATACTTCTGGAATGCTGACTGATTGTGGGGTCAATTCTCTGATTCCACTAACGTCTCTCTTTCATTCCAAATTTGTATCCACTGACGGTGCTTGTTCGCCCAATCTGATGTATCTTGATTGTTTCTTCGACTGAACCTACAAATGATGCACGGTACTAACAATTAGCAAACAATGACTTTGTTACTGCTCAACTACATATCTCAAAGACATGCTTGCTCACCGATGCAGAGATTGGATTGTCTCCTTGCTCTCCTCAACTGGAATACCTTGTCTTTTTCCAAATTGCCTGGCAACACGGTCTACGAAGTGCCACTCGACTGCGTAGAAGCATATCATTGGGCACCTCGCCCGCCAAAGATGCTTATCACGCGTGCACATCTCGTTAAGAGAGAAGTCACGATCTCCCACATAAGACAACCAGTGGACCTGCAACACAACGAGATAAATTGTTAGACACAAATTTCATTCTTGACTAAATTATGTCTGATTCAACTTCTCGGTACCTGCTCAGCAGTCAAGGTGTCCAGTTCATTCACATAGCACTTGTATCACACATGCGAGCTTCCTGTGTACACCGCCACCCGTTCCCAACAATATGCAATCGTGGGGCGCCGATATGGATCAGCATCATGAAGCCCTTCATGAAGCGGACGTGGGTTTGGGTGCTCGAGGTTTAGCGCATCGGGCCGTCCAACCGGCATCCGCTCCCACATCCACACGGATAGGCTCCAAACAAACCCGGCCAATGAGGATGTATTTTGCATCCTGCGACACCCCAGGTCATGCTGCAATTGAACATACATGTTAGATATGGAGGCGCATGACAAATGCAAGATAAATGGTTGCAAATATTTGATACCTAACGATACAAGTATGCTAGTGCCGCCGAACCCCAGCTATACTAAGTATCCCAGTTACTGAGTAGCTCCAAGAACATCCAGAGGGCTGAGTTCCCGGTTGAGTCTGAGAAGACTACCTTGGTTAGTACATACCAAAGATAGGTCCGAGCGTACTGTTGCACAACTATCTCATTAGCATCCTCGGGGCACGGATTTGTTGCTCCTCTCACTTCTTTTAGCCAAGAATGCTTCACTTTCGGGGTATCGGCCTTGCCTGGGAGAGGGGAAGCGGGCTCAACACCAATTAAATTGCCAACCCGAGCTCGCCAATTAACGGCGCTGACATGACCGGTAACAGCTTGTCCGTTGATAGGAAGGCCGCTTATCATAGCCATGTCCTCTAAGGTCATCGTCATCTCCCCACAGGGAAGGTGGAAGGAGTGTGTCTCTGGCCTCCAACGATCCACAAGTGCGGTGAGCGCCGCGTGACCCCTCATGTGCATAACAACTACAGGCTGCAAACAAAGTGAGTTTCGGATCAGTAAAAAACACAAATGGAATAACACCGAAAATTGATTAGTCTTGCTTCTTACCTTCCGGTTCTCAATGGCCCGAGCACGATGCTCCTTGTCGAACTCCTCGATTAATCCGACGTACCAAGGCCCATCATCATCTGCCATCCTACCAAATAAATCACAACATCTATAAATACATGAACAATATCAAACAATACAATTTGCTTCTCCAAGTTATGCATTCTTTTTTCCATATGACCACATCATTCTTCTCAAATATAAGCACATCATCTTTCAATCAAATAAAATTCTCAAACAATATGGTGTCACATAACCATATGCAAAATTTCATCATATGCAACAACATTTCTCTTAAAACACTCCTATTCACAACATATGCAAATACATAACATCTAGAGTACCCAAACCAATCTCTTGAACAAATCATGCCACACACAACCATCAAATTTCATCATCTCTTTTGCAAAAATAACATGCCAACAATAGGATGACCTACATATGGACCAAACCGAAATAAAATTGCATACATATTCAACAACATAACATGTACTATCTACAAATCATCTATACCATCTAACAACTACAAAAAAATTCCTAAAATGAAAACAACATGTACTCATCTAACATCACCCAATGTTGAATAATGCAACCAAAAGAAGATGTTCTAACCAAAACAAATTGGAGGGAATGGGGGAGAATACCTCAAGGATGCTTGGGGGGGTCAGATCCATGAATTTGACTGGAGGATGGAGTAGATCAAGAGGGAATTTGGTGTGAGGGAGAAGAGGGGCGAGGGAGAGAGCTCTCTGGTTTGGCCAGACGCCAGGGAGAAAGGAGATGGGGATGGGTGGGCTGGGCCAGCACGCGTGAGTCAGTTACCAGGGCCAGACGCCAGGGTCCTTGGCGTCTGGTCCCTTTGCCACGTCAGCCGGTCAACGTGCCAGCGGGTCGTGCGGGCCAGGGGCCAGACGCTAGGGTCCATGGCGTCACCCGTGCAAACTGAACGCCAGGGATGTTGGCGTCACCTAAAAAGGTCAGATTCGATTTTTTTTTGCAATCGAGGTCAATTCGGGAATTTGTTAGCACAAAAGGTTAGAACAGAGATTTCCACAACTCTTGGCTGGTCATTTTCTACAAATAAAAAAAAGTTAATTACGTTTTTTTACATAAACTTATACTCGATGTACAGATTCATATATAAGCTTGAAAAATGACACAAATCGGTCCAACAACTTGTATTTCGGGTACATTTAACTACATTTCCGTCCTTTGCCGTTAACTGTCCGTTAAGTTATGCATGCCAGCTAGCCCACACTCTATACATTTCTGTGGGTCCGACCTGTCAGCGGCATAGAAAACATAGCAAAAACAATGGTTACCGGCAGGATTTGAACTCGCAATTCACGTCGCGCACGACACGCGATTAGCCACTGAACCAGCTGCCACTTTTTGTTAGTACGTGCATGTCGCTCCTCATATATTTATCTGGTAACTGATTTGAATCCAAAACGTGTGTGCACGGGATTTACTGCGTGCATATGTCCCTTTTTTTTCCCGGTCGACTATGTAGCAAAAAATTCGGTGACCATCGAATGTTTTTGATATTGTTCAAATACAGTTATCTTTTTGAATATAAAAGATCACATATTGTCAAATAGAGTTTGTGTGCCCTCGCAAAAAAAAAAAAAAGAGTGTGTATGCATATATTTTTCTCATAACAGTTTTCCTCCGAGTGCACGAACCATCTTGCAAAAACTGGACATATTTAGTGTTATATTTAACGCTTTTGAAAAAAGTCGGTGAGCACCGAATGTTTTTTATATCATTTATTTTTTTTATTTTTTGAATTTAAAAGGTCAGATATTGTCAAATAGAGCTCATATGCATATGTTTTCACATAACAACTTTCTTCCAACTGATAAGGCGCGCGAACCATCTTGCATAAACTGGACTATTCAACGCTTTTAAAAAAAATAGTGAGCACCGAATGTTTTTGGTATCGTTCTTTTTTTTGAATTAAAACGTTAGATATTGTCAAATAGAGCTCGTATGCATATATTATTCACATAACAGTTTTCTTCCAAGTGATAAGGCATGCGAACCATCTTGCAAAAACTGGACCCTTTTTTTGCGAGATAAAAACTGGACCTTTTTAGCGTTATATTCAATGTTTTTAAGAAAAAATGGACGAGGTGCCTTAGCATCGCCTTGAACCCGCACCTTCTATTAAAACAAGGCAAGCTGACCGCAACAGGCAACACATTTTATCATATATGGTGTTAAACGGAATATATGTTTACACTAAAATAATTTGAATTCAAAATTTGTTTGAAAAAATCAAAGAAATAATACTGAAAATTCTGAGTTTTTTTGGAAACCGAGTTTTCTGGTCCCTTCCGGAATAAAATCGAAATGGAGAAAAAAAAAACCTTGTGCAGACCCCCTCATGTAGTGCGTATTTTGACTTCAAATCAATAGTTCTCTGAGTCATCTAAATATTGGTCTATCTAAGCAAATCCAGAAATAAGACTCGCAGGAGAACTCCAGCTCTCTCAGCGATTTGAAACATCCAGCTGTCCATTTCGTTTGCTTAATGGGATCTGGACCGTCGGATCGAGCCACCAGAGGACGTCGGCCGTCGGATCGAAGAGGCGACGCTGTAGCAATGAATAGTTTCACCCTCGTTCGTGCCACTGCGCGTAATTCCGGCGCCCCGCCGAGGGCATTTTCATCATTTGACGCACAGTGGTATAAAAGGGGGCGGCTCCCGTGGAGATAACCCTAGCCGCCTCACTCCCGCACTCGCGCGTCGCCGCCTCCCTCCTCTCCTCCCCGCCCCACGTCTTCTCTCGTCGCCGACTCGCCCTGGCCCCCGATTGAACCCTAGCCGCCACTCCCCCCCAGCCATACTCCCCGTCCGCCGCCGCCATGCCATCGCCGCCACCTGCCCGACGGCGCTGTGAAGGAAGCGACCAGAGAGGGAGGGCGTCGCCGGGTGTGCGCTTGCCTCCGCAGGTTCGCGCCGCGGTTGCCGGAGGCGTGGGCGCCGCTGGTCAACCACGTTGGGGAGGATGGGCGCCACACGCCATGAGTCCGGGCGCGTCGGATCCGGTGGCTGTGAGGAGGCAGTGCTAGGAGGAGGCCGTACGCAAGGGGGCAGCGCGCGGAAGAGTCCAGACGCATGGAGGCAGCGCACAGAGCTCAGTTGCGGCGACGAGTGGGGCTTGCGTATTCTCCAGCACCTCCTCCCTGTCGGCCTCCTCTTCCTCCCCGTCATGCAGGTGCCTCTCTCTCTCTCTCTCTCTCTCTCTCTCTCTCTCTCTCTCTCTCTCTCTCTCTCTCTCTCTCTCTCTCTCTCTCTCTCTCTCTCTCTCTCTCTCTCTCTCTCTCTCTCTCTCTCTCTCTCTCTCTCTCTCTCTCTCTCTCTCTCTCTCTCTCTCTCTCTCTCTCTCTCTCTCTCTCTCTCTCTCTCTCGTGTGTGTGTGTGTGCGCGCGCGCGCGTCTCCATCAATGGCCACTGTGATTTATTCTTGATTTGGTAGGATAAGCTTCTTCTCTGTAGAAGAGGAACCTAGATATTGCAAAATATCCGGCCAACATTTGCTAGGTAAAAAAAACATCACTGGCCACTTGTTCATTGTGAGATTTGCCATATATACATGATTGGTAAGAGCAGCAGGTCAATTTGATGGGCATAAGCATTAGTGAGGTGAAATATGCAGAGTTTGGATTGGGGATGTAAACATTGTTAAATTTCATTGCATGCTAGATTTTTTGATTTTCTCTAGGTCAGTTTGCTTGAAATAAAAAATTGTACCTCATACCTTAAGACTGACCGTCAGTTTTCACCATACATGTCGTGCTCACAGAATTCTACTGTTACATGCGTTTATCGGTTGATTTGTTTTGATGAGTTACTGAGAGGTACTCTGTATTTTGTTCCTATTGATTTACAGAACTTCAGTTATCAATAATGTATCATATATCTACCGAATAATAAATTTAGGAATAATGCTAATAGTTTGCTCTTTGCTGTCCAATACTTCTAAATATGGATTGGCTGCTCCACTGCATGTTACTCTGTGAGAGGTGGGCTTAGATTTCCTGTTCAGTTTATGTGTTTCAAGAACATATGCATGTAGATTGTCATTTATATTTGGTTGCTTCATTCTTATCTAAAATTGCAGGTATATTCCCACATTGGGCTGCATTATTGGTATGACATATACTGTATCATGCAGCAAAGCAACAGAGTCATTGATGCAGTGAGAGCTCAGTGTCGCGTCCGCTGGCTGAGCGACAAGCTGGAGCTGCAGTCGCTGAACATAGTGGTTCTACTGTGAGGACCTCCTCGCCTCCTTGGCCGCTTCGGTGCCCGTGGCGTTCGTGCTCATCGGCAGGACGGTGCAAGACGCAACTCCGACGCGGTTCCTTGCCGGTTGGACGGCGTTCAGGCGCAACCCGGGAGCCCACCGAGTACTGCCTCGGCTACAACCTCCCTCGGGGAGCTCCATCTTCCTCCTATTCCTCTGCTTCGGCTACTGTATGGAACATGGCCGTGGCTATATTGATGTGGTGCTCGTCTGGTTGATGCTCTATGCCCTACTGATACGTCTCCAACGTATCTATAATTTTTTATTGTTCCATGCTATTATAGTATCAATCTTGGATGTTTTATTTACATTTACAAGCAACTTTATATCATTTTTTGGGACTAACCTACTAACCTAGTGCCCAGTGCCAGTTGCTGTTTTTTGCCTGTTTTTCGTTTTCCAGAATATCAGTACCAAACGAAGTCCAAATGCCATGAAACTTTTTGGAATTTTTTTTCTGGACGTAAGAGACACTAGAAGCTTCGGGAGAGGGCCAGAAGACAGAAGGGGTGGCCATAAGCCACCAGGGCGCGCCCCGGGGGGGTGGCGCGCCCTGGTAGCTTGTGGGCCCACCTCTGCTCCGTTTGACCTAATTCCACCTCTATAAATTCTCTCAAATCGGGAAACCAACAGGGGATTCCACGAAATACTTTTTCCGCCGTCACAAGCTTCTGTTCTCGAGAGATCCCATCTGGAGGTCTTCTTCGGTACTCTGCCGGAGGGGGAATCGATCATGGAGGGGCTCTACATCATCCTTGCTGCCCTTCCGATGATGCGTGAGTAGTTTACCACAGACCTTCGGGTCCATAGTTAGTAGCTAGATGGCTTCTTCTCTCTATTTGATCTTCAATACAATGTTCTCCTCGATGTTCTTGGAGTTCTATCCGATGTAATCACTTTTTGTGGTGTGTTTGTTGGGATTCGATGAATTGTGAGTTTATGATCAGATTATCCATGAATATTATTTGAGTCTTCTCTGAACTCTTTTATGCATGATTATTATAGCTTCGTATTTCTTCTCCGATCTATTGATTTGGTTTGGCCAACTAGATTGATTTATCTTGCCATGGGAAGAGGTGCTTTGTAATGGGTTCGATCTTGCGGTGCTCAATCCCAGTGACAGAAAGGGACATGACACGTATGTATCGTTGCTATTAAGGGTAAAAAGATGGGGTTTATTCATGCGTGAGTTTACTTTATCTACATCATGTCATCTTGCTTAAGGCGTTACTCCGTTCTTTATGAACTTAATAGTCTAGATGCATGCTGGATAGCGGTCGATGGGTGGAGTAATAGTAGTATATGCAGGCAGGAGTCGGTCTACTTGTCTCGGACGTGATGCCTATATACATGATCATTGCCTTGGATATCGTCATGATTATTTGCTTTTCTATCAATTGCCCAACAGTAATTTGTTTACCCATCGTATGCTATTTTCAAGAGAGAAGCCTCTAGTGAAAACTATGGCCCCCGGGTCTATCTTTATCATTTACTAAAACCCTAAAAATACTTGCTGCACTTTTTCTTTATTTATTTTATTTTGTATTTTTGTTTGATCTATATATCTATCACCATACAATTTAATCTTGCAGTTGACCGCCAAGGGATTGACAACCCCTTGTTCGCGTTGGGTGCGAGGATTTGTTGTTTTGTGTGCAGGTGCTGCTAACAAGGTGTTGCGTGATTCTCCTACTGGATTGATAACCTTGGTTTCATAACTGAGGGAAATACTTATCTCTACGGTACTGCATCATCCCCTCCTCTTCGGGGAAAAACGAACGCAGATCACAAGTAGCACCTACTCATGCATCGGTTCCTAATTGAGCTCTGTAGTTGTGGATCCATGCTATTCTAGGGTTCGCAGGCTGCTGTTCATGTTTAGTTGCTATCATAGGAGCTCCTGTGATGCTCTGGTTTACATGTGGATGCCCTGGTCCTATAGCTATGCTCCTGGATTTGCTAAATTGATCAGTGGCGTTCGTGCTAGGGCGATGATGATTAACCGTGGCTGAAATAAGTGAGCCTTTGAGCAATCGAGGCACCCGTTGGTATCAAGTTGGATCCTCCCTCTTGTCTCTAGAATCCTTTTTGATCCTGTGATACTTATTGTTCTGTCCTTGGATGGTCATTCTTGTTGAGTGATAACCACGGCAGCTCCACTGTATAAACAGATTGATCTGGTGATAAGAGATGATGGGGGTAGGTTATATGATCGACGAAAGGCGAATCTGAGCCCACTATGCAATGAACCCTGAACCCTTTTTATTTGTATCTAAAGGTGTTGCTTATTTATGTTCCAATGTTTATAGCCGTCTTATGTGGTTTACATGTGGATGCCCTGGTCCTATGGCTATGCTCCTGGATTTGCTAAATTGATCAGTGGCGTTCGTGCTTGGGCGATGATGATTAGCCATGGCTGAAATAAGTGTGCCTTTGAGCAATCGAGGCACCTGTGGGTATCAAGTTGGATCCTCCCTCTTGTCTCTAGAATCCTTTTTGATCCTGTGATACTTGTTGTTCTGTCCTTGGATGGCCATTCTTGTTGAGTGATAACCAGGGCAGCTACACTGTATAAATAGATTGATCTGGTGATAATAGATGACGGGGGTAGGTTATATGATCGAGGAAAGGCGAATCTGAGCCTAGTATGCAATGAACCCTGAACCCTTTTTATTTGTATTTAAAGGTGTTGCTTATTTATGCTCCAGTGTTTATAGCCGTCTTATGTAAAAAATTATTCTCTCTCATACAGTAGTAATGATTTTTATGTTGCACTAGCTTTCTCATATTCAGTTTAGACGCCACTGATTCTTCCCTTTTTTGTGTCATTTCTACAAATATCCTTTAAAGTTTGAGAAAATTTGGCTCTATGATTGTGATTTTAAGATGCTGATGCCTTATTGGTAAGAGGATGTGGATTGTGAGGAGAAACGTGCATCAGCTAGCAAAAGGAAAGCTAGGTAACTCCTATGGTTTACTAATGATACGTACAGATCTAAGTGGATTCAATGCTTTTCCTTATCCAATGTTTTATTCTTTCCGCAAAAACGATTTTTACTGGCACAATAGATAACTTGCAATGAGATGGCAGTATATTAGTGTATTTACAGAATAAAAAGAAGACAAATGGTCGTATATATATATATATTTTTTCTTATAAGAACAATCTTTTACTATTTCTTGCGGTATGCTATCGTATAGTGCCTCCCTACTTGCTCAAAATCAAATGTACATCTATGAAAAGGTAAAAATTAAGGTCGGTATGATGGCAGTAGATTGGCATGTTTGCAGAAAAAAATAGCCATGCAAGTTCAAAAGAACATTTTCAACTATTGCTGCTACATGCTTTGTATATTTCCTCTCTGGTTCCTTTGAAATCGGAGAGGGCCAAGGTCTCCATCGTTGATTTTGAAGGAAGCTGAGAGGAAAGAAAATGTATATAGCAGGAAATATGTTAAAATATGTTCTTTTGAACTTACATGGCAACGGCGGCCCTTGATGGCGAGTAAATAGTTAAATGATGTTTGCTTGATGGCAAGGGCGGACCTTGATTGTAGTAGATCCGCGTCTACAAAAGGATAAGAAATTAAGGATGCTATCTAAGAATCTGCAATGCTGTACCACACTTCTCATATATTAGGACAAAGAAACAGACATTGTTTTGGGTCATCCTTTTGTTCTTATCTGTATATTTTGTGCAAACAAAATATCTCACTCCGCAATGTTGTATCTCTGGATTTTGTGTTTTTTCCTGGTGGATCATTTATCGATTGTTTGGTGTCCAATTCTACATATGCTTTGATGCCTGGGTTTGCCCTTTTGTTAATCTCCTGATGATATGTGAGGCAGGCAAGTTTCATTCTTTGGTTTCTTATGATACTTCTAAAACCTACTGCCTATTAGGGATGCATGGCTGAAATGTGTGCACACTTACAGTTTCGGTTCTTGTGGAGTTAAATTCTAAATGTTTTGTTGAATGTGGCAGAATAGCGAAAGGGATGCATTTCAGTTTTAATATTCTTACAAATGTTTTGATGGGAGTCTTTAATAGAATATTCAGTTCATCTCTATATCCTCAATGGTTCAACAGTCTTCGAATTATGTGGTGGCGTTTGGGAAAACTGGTGCTGCAAGTTTCACAATCTGTGCAAAACACTAAGCTCACATATTAATAGCTACTTGAAAGATGCAAAGGCTTGCTCTGCTTATTTGAATTTTCAGTACTACCATGTTCTAATATATTTGTGCAGAAGATTTGAGAGTCAAAGCATGGCTTGCTCTTTCTAATAAATCATGTTTTACTTTTATAACCAGGTCATCAGTGTTCCCTATATATCATCGATTCGATCAATTAAGAGGTGAAGACATCATGTTTGGCAATACCCCTCACTTAGAGAAAGGTATATGCTCAATTCTCAAAACAGGTTGTGCATTGGCCGCGTAGGCCGCTGCCCCGTTCATTAGGGACACGATCAAGTGAAGTTTGCTATCCATCTTACTCACATTGTTGGTTGTGGCTGCCATTATCATTATATTACAGGTTCTTCATTTCCTTCTATTGTGCCAACCTGCATTCTTAACTATATGCTCTTTATGGAAATCATAGGTTCATGAAAAAGGCTATCTCAGCTACTCAAGGTGGTTGAAGGAGACATGTTCAGAAAAAAAAGTTATTGGAGGATAAACTCTTCATGCCCCAACTACAACAAGAGGAGATAGCTCATGGTAAATAAAAACTCAAAAGATTCAGCTCCTCTAGGTGTGTTCCACGTGGGTGATACTAATTCAGGGTAGAATTTTCATACCCACATGCCGCGGGGGTACTCACATAGTTAGAAAAATCTGAAGCACCTATCAGTTTGTTGGCAAGCCGTATGCATCAGAACTAGGTACTTTTACCTGTCATGGAATTTGAGTACAATTTTATTTGTTGGTGCTCTTGTGTATATTTACACGAATCTAAAGATGGTCATGATTCAGCTGACCAGTAGGCTTTTCTTCTGTGTTTGGAGAAGAAAGAAGCTGGTAGATAATATAGAACCAAAGTAGTCCATCCTATATTTACACGAATCTAAAGGTGGTCATGATTCAGCTGACCAGTAGGCTTTTCTTCTGTTCTTAGAGAAGAAAGAAGCTGGTAGATAATAGAACCAAAGTAGTCGATCCTCTTGTGTACGTTTGTAAAAATGAAATAGAATAGCTACTTCGTGACCTGAAGATTGTTGTCATGTTTTTGTGGGCTAGCTGCACTGTCGCCAATACTTGCGAAACCACAAGGTGATGTACAGAATGTCTAAGCACTAAAGATTGGGATTGCCTGGGCCTTACTCTAATGTACTAAAATTGTTCAAAGTTGCGATTTAAAGGATCATGATGTATTACAGAAAAATCTGAAAATACTCATGACTGTCTGTTAGTCAGGTTCAAGATTTCTGCATAATTACTATGTTACCTATTTTTATTTAAAAAAATTAAGTACAATGTTAAATGTGCTGGTTCACATGCCAATTGTTACTATTCTTCAGGCCTTGCTCTTACTATCCTCTCTGAATAATTGCTCCGCGCTGCCACCAACGGCTTTGCCACGGACCGCATCATCTCCGAGCACGGCGAGAAGGTGTCCAACGTCGTCTACCACGGCACCCTCTTCAGCCACTCCGCCTGGCCCGGCGCACGCTAGTTTGTGGTTCGTGCCCCTTGCTTTGGTTTGCTTTGCTTCGTGGGGGTGAATCGTCACCTCGTATGCAACAGTGTTCGACTAGCTTCTGCTGTGGAGTCTGATCTGAATTTGGCTGTCGTTTTTGTGGATGTTCAGGAGGAGGCTAGGGCCGTTGGGCTACTGCGGAGTGGTCGCCTGTCCAACCTCATCGGATGCTACTGCAAGGGTGGCGAGTTTCTGTGTTAGAATTATGTGTTGATTCTCAGTTTTTTCTTCTTATTTGGGATTGAAGTTGGTGAACCATTCATGTTCAAAGCTTAGTTTAGTCGGATGTTGTTCAAGAACTTTATCTTTATTTATTAATATGATGGTGTTCATGTTAAAGGCTTATCTCAACCTAATAACATGTAGGGACTTCAAGTTTATTTGTTAATATAATGGTGGAATCATATATCTCTACGGTGTAGTCATTAGTCAAGTGTTTGTAACTTGCTGATAATTCTATTATGTCATGAGCTAAACTGCTGACTTGGTTTCTTCCATTTTATGAATTAGCAGTGCGCCCAACTGTTGTGAAGTCTGAAAAATGGAAAATGGTTGTCCATTAGTTGGTAGTTTGTAGTTTGTGAACATTTTTTTTGGTAGTTCACTAGTACAAAACAGGGCATCGGTCCACCCCTGAGAAGCCCATTAGTCCCGGTTCACTCACGAACCGGGACCCATGGGGGCATCGGTCCCGGTTCGTGAGGCCAGGGCGCCGGCCGGGCCTCGTGGGGCATTGGTCCCGGTTCGTCTGACCCCTTCTGTCCCGGTTCTAGACACGAACCGGGACCAATGCGCCTCGCTCCTGGCCCACAACCATTGGTCCCGGTTTGTGGCTGGAACCGGGACTAAAGGTGACCCCTTTGGTCCCGGTTCCAGCCACGAACCGGGACCAATGCGCCTCGCTCCTGGCCCACAACCATTGGTCCCAGTTTGTGGCTGGAACCGGGACCAATGGTTGGCCTATATATAGCCCGCGAGCAGAGCAATGCATTGCTCTGTTTTTTTGCCCGGCCGTGGGAGAGCTTTTGTGGTGCTCTAGCTCACCTCCTATGCACATGAGGTGTTCGATGAAATGCCCGAGCCACACTTAAGCTTTCTCCTCTCGAAGCTCCTTGTCCAAGCTCCATTTTCCTCAAGATTTGTCTAGGTTTGGCGGTCCGTCCTGTCCCGTCCCCGTCCTCACCGCCGTCGATCGCCCGCGCCCATCTCGGCGCCGGCAACACCGTGGTTAGCCTCTTCTTCTTATCTTCTTTCTATAAGAAAAAAGTTCTTATTTGTGTGTTTTAATTAGATGCTCTAGAGAGTTATATGTTGTTCAATAATAAGAACTATATAACGCACGCAGATGAACCGGCAATGGATGTACGGTGACCGACGCACCTTCGAGTATATTAAGGGCCTGCATAATTTTCTCGAAGCGGCTGAGGCAAACAAGCAGAATGGTTTTATGCATTGTCCATGTACTGTCTGTGAGAATACGAAGGCTTTCTCCAACTCTAAAACCCTTCACTTCCACCTGCTTGAGAAGGGTTTTATGCCACACTATAATGTTTGGACCAAGCACGGAGAAAGAGGGGTTATGATGGAAGACAACGAAGAAGAAGAGGATGATGACAACTACCCGCCCCCTGAATACGGTGATGCTGCAATGGGGGAAGCTGAAGATCAAGAGGAACCAGACGATGTGCCCGATGATGATCTTCGCCGGGTCATTGTTGATGCACAGAGAGAATGCGAAAGTGAAAGGGAGAAGTTGAAGTTCGATCGCATGTTAGAGGATCACAAAAAAGGGTTGTACCCAAATTGCGAAGATGACAACAGAAAGCTCGGTACCACACTGGAATTGCTGCAATGGAAGGCAGACAATGGTGTATCTGACAAGGGATTTAGTTCGCTGCTGAAAATAATGAAGAAGAAGCTTCCGAAGGATAACGAATTGCCCGGCAGTACGTACGAAGCAAAGAAGGTTCTATGTCCTCTAGGATTGGAGGTGCAGAAGATACATGCATGCCCTAATGACTGCATCCTCTACCGCGGTGAGTACGAGGATTTGAACGCATGCCCGGTATGCAGTGCATTGCGGTATAAGATCAGACGAGATGACCCTGGTGATGTTGAGGGCGAGCGCCCCAGGAAGAGGGTTCCTGCCAAGGTGATGTGGTATGCTCCTATAATACCACGGTTGAAACGTCTGTTCAGAAACAAAGAGCATGCCAAGTTGATGCGATGGCACAAAGAAGACCGTAAGAAAGACGGGAAGTTGAGAGCACCCGCTGACGGGTCGCAGTGGAGAAAAATCGAGAGAAGGTGGGGGGACTTTGCAGGTGACGCAAGGAACGTATGGTTTGGTTTAAGTGCAGATGGCATTAATCCTTTTGGGGAGCAGAGCAGCAATCATAGCACCTGGCCCGTGACTCTATGTATCTATAACCTTCCTCCTTGGTTGTGCATGAAGCGGAAGTTCATTATGATGCCAGTGCTCATCCAAGGCCCTAAGCAACCCGGCAATGACATTGATGTGTACCTAAGGCCATTAGTTGAAGAACTTTTACAGCTGTGGAATGGAGAAGGTGTACGTGTGTGGGATGAGCACAAACAGGAGGAATTTGACCTACATGCGTTGCTGTTTGTAACCATCAACGATTGGCCTGCTCTCAGTAACCTTTCAGGACAGACAAACAAGGGATACCACGCATGCACACACTGTTTAGATGACACCGACAGTATATATTTGGACAAATGCAGGAAGAATGTGTACCTGGGGCATCGTCGATTTCTTCCGACCAACCATCAATGTCGAAAGAAAGGAAAGCATTTCAAAGGTGAGGCAGATCACCGGAAGAAGCCCGCCCTCCATACTGGTGATCACATACTTGATATGGTCAATGATTTACAAGTAATCTTTGGAAAGGGTCCTGGCGGACTATCTGTTCCGACTGACGATGCGGGACGCGCACCCATGTGGAAGAAGAAATCTATATTTTGGGACCTACCCTATTGGAAAGACCTAGAGGTCCGCTCTGCAATCGACGTGATGCACGTGACGAAGAATCTTTGCGTGAACCTGCTAGGCTTCTTGGGAGTGTATGGGAAGACAAAAGATACACCGGAGGCATGGGAGGAACATCAACGTGTGCATGAAAAAGACGGCATGCATCCAAAGCAGTATGAAGGTCCTGCCAGCTACGCTCTTACCAAAGAAGAGAAGGAAATCTTCTTTGAATGCCTGCTCAGTATGAAGGTCCCGTCTGGCTTCTCGTCGAATATAAAGGGAATAATAAATATGGCAGAGAAAAAGTTCCAGAACCTAAAGTCTCATGACTGCCACGTGATTATGACGCAACTGCTTCCGGTTGCATTGAGGGGGCTTCTACCGGAAAACGTTCGATTAGCCATTGTGAAGCTATGTGCATTCCTCAATGCAATCTCTCAGAAGGTGATCGATCCAGAAATCCTGTCAAGGTTAAGGAGTGATTTGGTGCAATGTCTTGTTAGTTTCGAGCTGGTGTTCCCACCATCTTTCTTCAATATCATGACGCATGTCCTAGTTCATCTAGTCGACGAGATTGTCGTTCTGGGCCCTGTATTTCTACACAATATGTTCCCCTTTGAGAGGTTCATGGGAGTCTTAAAGAAATATGTTCGTAACCGCGCTAGGCCAGAAGCAAGCATCTCCATGGGCCATCAAACAGAGGATGTCATTGGGTTTTGTGTTGACTTCATTCCTGACCTTAAGAAGATTGGTCTCCCTCAATCGCGGTATGAGGGGAGACTGACTGGAAAAGGCACGCTAGGAGCGGACTCAATAATATGTAGGGACGGGCATTCTTGGTCTCAAGCACACTACACAGTTCTACAGAATTCTACCTTGGTGACCCCGTATGTCGATGAACACAAGAATATTCTGCGCTCCAAACACCCGGAGCAGTGTGACAACTGGATTACATATGAACACATCAGGACTTTCGGCAGTTGGTTGCAAACACGTCTCATGGGTGACAACACTGTTTGTGATGAGCTGTACTCGTTGGCCAGGGGACCATCTTCGACTGTATTGACTTACAAAGGGTACGAGATAAATGGGAATACATTTTACACGATCGCCCAAGATCAAAAGAGCACCAACCAAAACAGCGGTGTCCGCTTTGATGCAGCAACCAAGAGGGGAAAGGACACATATTATGGTTACATAGTGGACATATGGGAACTTGACTATGGACATGATTTCAAGGTCCCTTTGTTTCAGTGCAAATGGGTCAATCTGTCAGGAGGCGGGGTACAGGTAGACCCACAGTACGGAATGACAACAGTGGATCTCAACAATCTTGGGTACACAGACGAACCATTCGTCCTAGACAATGATGTGGCGCAGGTTTTCTATGTGAAGGACATGTCTACCAAACCGAGAAAAAGAAAAGATAAGGAAGCGAATACATCATACGATGAGCCAAAGCGCCACATAGTTCTTTCAGGAAAAAGAGACATCGTGGGATTGGAGGGCAAGACAGACATGTCTGAAGATTATGAAAAGTTTCATGAAATTCCTCCCTTCAAAGTCAAGGCTGACCCAAGCACCCTGTTAAACGATGAAGATTATCCATGGTTACGGCGCAATAAGCAAAGGACACAAGCGAAGAAAAAGTGAAGACTTACTCTCCACAACTATATCATTGCAGTTACATGTGAAGAAATTAAATGCCTTTTGTAACAGATGAGTTTTCGTCCGAAACCCTGATACTTCGAAAGAGATTGTCCGTTTTGTACACGAAGTGCATCCAGTTTTTTCCGTAACCCTCTCAACTTTTTAGCACATGCTATGTGGGTGAAATGATGATACCATGCCAACTTTCAACCTGTTCAGAGTTCATTTGTAGTGCTTTTCAATTTCAGGGTCATTTGGCTTAAAAAAAATCAGTAAATGCATGAAAAATAGGAAATGAAGTCAGAAAGGGTTGAAAATTGATGATGTGGCTTTGAATGGTGCATTTTGAACACACAAAAAGTCTGGAGTTCAAATAAGTTCAAAAAAATGAAATCCCTTTGTAACAGATGAGTTTTCGTCCGAAACCCTGATACTTCGAAAGAGATTGTCCATTTTGAACTAAAAATAATTAATTAAAAAATTCTATTATGATCAACTAAAATAAAACTATAATAGCAAAAAGAATCAACTAAAAAGCTTTTATAAAACTCTAATAGAAAAAGGAATCAACTAAAAATATTTTATAAACCTCTAGTATTTATGAAACTAAAATTATATAAAATTTATGCAACTAAAGTTATCAAAGTATTTTTTGTTCAAAACATTAATAGCAAAAAGAATTTTCATAAAGAATTTTTTTAGAAACTTTAATAGCAAACTAAAATAACAAAATCTGTTTTTGGTTAAAACAGACATTTAAAATTACCTAAAAATTACCAAATTGAATATAATGATAAAACACAGTAATATTAAATAGCAGGAAAAAGAATCACTCAAAAATCTATTTTTATAGTAAAGTTATTCACAAACTAGTGATTCACACCAATTTAAAAGAATTCAAATTTAAACTATTCAAATTTGGAAACTAATGGCACTAACAGAAAGTTTATAATTTTTGTGACCTAAAAGCAAAAAGAATCACTGAAAAACTGTAAGTAGAAACAAAAGAAAATAAAAAAAGCAAAAATGAAAATAAAAAAAGTAGAAAAAAATTAAAAAAAATGCCGCCTACTGGGCCACCACGGCCTGAATACGACTAGACACCCAACAATCTAGTTGGGCCAGGATTCAGGCCCGTAGAAGGCCCAGAAGGCCCACAGGCAGAGGTCATGCAATTAGGCCCGTAAGCCTGCTGCTGAGAGAAGCTCGAGAGGGTGTGCGCAGCAGCGCTTATAAACCACTCTCAAGCCCTCTCAGCTAGCGAGGTGGGACTAAACTTTTGGCCCCGGGCAGCACCACCCTTTAGTCCCGGTTGGTGGCACCAACCGGGACCAATGCCACCCTTTAGTCCCGGTTGGTGCCACCAACCGGGACCAAAGGTCCCTGCTTCCCGCCCTTTGGGCTGACGAAAAGTGACCTTTGGTCCCGGTTGGTGGCACCAACCGGGACTAAAGGTGGGCATTGGTCCCGGTTGGTGCCACCAACCGGGACCAATGCTTCTTGTATATAAGAAAACCCTTAGAAAATTTCAGTTTTCATCTACCAGTTGCCCCGAGCCGCCGTCCTCTTCCCCGTCGCCTCCACGAGCCGCCGTCCTCGTCGCCGGCCCCGTCGCCTCCCCGAGCCGCCGTCCTCGTCCCCGTCGCCACCGTCCTCGTCCCCGTCGCCTCCCCGTCGCCGCCGTCCTCGTCGCCTCCCCGTCGCCGCCGTCCTCGTCCCCGTCGCCGCCGTCCTCGTCGCCTCCCCGTCGCCTCCCCGAGCCGCCATCCTCGTCGTCTCCCCGTCGCCTCCCCGAGCCGCCGTCCTCCCGAGCCGCCGTCCTCGTCCCCGTTGCCACTGTCCTCGTCCCCGTCGCCTCCCCGTCGCCGCCGTCCTCGTCGCCTCCCCGTCGCCGCCGTCCTCGTCCCCGTCGCCTCCCCGTCGCCGCCGTCCTCGTCGCCTCCCCGTCGCCTCCCCGAGCCGCCGTCCTCGTCGTCTCCCCGTCGCCTCCCCGAGCCGCCGTCCTCGTCCCCGTCGCCTCCCCGAGCCGCCGTCCTCGTCCCTGTCCCCGTCGCCTCCCCGAGCCGCCGTCCTCGTCCCCGTCGCCGCCGTCCTCGTCTCCGTCACCGGCCTCCAGCCTTCGCCGCCCCCCCAGTGAGCCCCCCTGCTTCCCGTCACCGCGTATATGTGTGTATATGTTCATGTATATGTTTTTGTTCGGGCATGTATATGTGTATATGTTCATGTATATGTTTTTTTTCATTTATGTATATATGTTCATGTATATGTGTGTATATGTTCATGTATATGTTTTTTTTTCATGTATATGTATATATGTTCATGTATATGTGTGTATATGTTCATGTAAAAAGTCTTCGTTGTTTTTCGTATGTACGAAAATGTAGAGTGAAAACGAAAACAAACATATAAGAAAAAACAAAGGAAAAAATGAAGAAGGAAAAGAAAACCGCCCGGCCCTGCCACCACCGCATTTTCATAAAGTTTTTCCACCGAGTCCACGTCGCACCGAGCACCCGCGGTGAAGCAAGTCGCCCACGCCCCTGCCCCGCCCCCGAGCGCGCCCGGCCGCGCCCCTGCCCCGGCCCGCCCCCGCCGTCGCCGTCGCCGGCGCCCTCGCCGCCCCCGCCGTGAGCCGCCGCCGCCCCCGCATGTATGTGGCTATATGTATGTATGTCGCCGTCGCCCTCGATCTCCTACCCCCTCCCGCCCCTACCCGACAAACTCTCGAGAGGAGATCGACATGAGGGGGGACGTCGGACATATCGAGCGACCAACTCTCGAGGCCACGCAAACCCTAGAAAAAAAGTGTTGTCGATCTCCTACCCCCCCTCCCCTACCTGACAAACTCTCGAGGTCAGCCAAACCCCTAGAAGAAAACTCCGGTAACTTCGACATGAGGGGGGACGTCGATCAACCCCCTCTCGCCCGACCAAACACTCGAGTCCTCCCAAACCGGGACTGAGATGTGATAGGTAGTATTTTTTTTGTTCATAGAAAACTCCGGTAACTCTCCAACATGAGGGGGGACGTCGATTGATCAACCCCCTCTCGCCAAACCGGGACTGAAAAAGCGTTGTCGAGGCCACCCCAAACCCTAGAAGTGTTGTCGAGGCCACCCCAAACCCTAGAAGCATTGTCGAGGCCAACCAAATTTACCAAGTTAAATGAGTTAAAAGAGCGTTGTTGAGGCCACCCCAAACCCTAGAAGAGTTGTCGAGGCCACCCAAATTTACCAAGTTAAAAGAGCGTTGTCGAGGCCACCTCCCCGATAACTTCGACATGAGGGGGACGTCCGACATGACATGAGGGGTGAGCGTCGTTGTCGTCTACCCCCTCCGGTAACATAGATAACTCCGGTAACATAGATTTATCAAGAATGCCCCCATTATGGATGTGCACAAGTTGATCCAATTTTTTTTGATCTCATCTATATATATTCTTTTATATGTCACGTTGTCTATCAAAGTATTGAAGAAATCCATGGCTTCATCATTAGTCGGAAGTAACATGCGTATGATGCTATGAAGCTCTTCAAAGTTGTTTTGGAACGGAGTTCCGGATAGAATAATTTGCTTTTTGGTACGAATTTCAGCAAAGGCCTTCCAAATAGCGATATTCGGAAGGCTCTTGCTGAACTTCGTACCAAAAAGCTAATTAATTATCCTATCCGGGACTCCGTTCCAAAACAATTTTGGAGAGCTTCGTACCATTATGCGCCTGTTACTTCCGGCTAATGATGAAGCCTTGGTTTTCTTGAATCCTTTGACACTAGACAACGTGACATATAGAAGGGTAGATGAGATCAGGAAAAATATGGACCATTTTCTGCACATTCAGAATGGCGCCATTTTGTTAAATCCCTTAAAGGTTAAGAGAATCCCTTGTTTGACATTCATGAGAGAGGCGGTCCGGACGTCGAACATTCATGAGAGAGGCAGTCCGGACGTCGGACATTCATGTTTGTATATTAATTGCCATGTTGTAATATTTGCAGAAACTATGGATCAAAGAGACTTGGAACAAGAACAGTTGTTGGGGGAGATAATCCTCGCCGGAGGTGATGCTGTCTTGTCGTTTCTCAACGACACCGATGGAACAATGGAGGAGGAAGGACATGATCATGATGGCTCCGGTGACATGATCATGATGGCTCCGGAGGTGCTGACTAGCTAATTGATGCATTAATTGTTTTGGTATGTACATATATATATTAACTCTTCTTTCTTCTTTTATAGCCCTCCGGATCGAGCCAAACTTCGGTAACGAGACGAGGCCCGAAGAAGAGGTTGCGCAAGGACGAAAGGTTCACGATCACAGCACTCGCGGACGATGGCCTACCGATTGAACCCAAGCGGACCAAGGACGCATTTTCTGCTCAGTGCGGAGCTATTGTTAGGGACAACATCCCGATCAGCATCAAGCAATGGAATAAGCCTAAGGACGACGCCCCTGAAGGTGATTATGTCACCGATAGACAGAAAGATGATCTTTGGACCTTGCTGAAGGCAAATTTCACCCTACCGCCAGAGGAGGATCCGAATAAGCCCGTTATAGAGCCATTGGTCAAGGCGTGTGCTCTTAAGAAGATGGCAGATCTATTCAGGAGGTGGAAGAAGGAGTTGAAATCAAAGTTTGTCGACAAAGGTGAGACTCCAGAATTCATCGGCCGATTTGAGAAGATAAGAGATCACTGGCCCGCATTTGTGGCCTACAAGACATCAGACAAGAGTAAGAAAATGTCAGAGACAAACAAGAACAACGCTGCAAAGAAGCAGTATCACCATCACACGGGGTCAGGTGGCTACCTCAAAGCCCGGCCGTTGTGGGACAAAGCTGAGAATGACCTGATTGCTAAAGGGGTCGAACCAGAGACATTGAACTGGCCAGACCGTTCAAGGACTTGGTTCTTCGGGGTTGGGGGAACTTTGGACCCTGAAACAGGGAAGTGCCGTTGGACGGACGAGCAACTTGCAATACCCGTCGCGAAGCTTCAGAAGTATATCACCGCAGCGCAGGAAGGGACGTTTATTCCCGACAGAGAGAAGGACAAGCTGACTGAGGCCCTAGGGAATGCTGAGCACCCTGGACGAACACGAGGCACACCAGGCTCCGTTCCGTGGAAGTTTGGGTTTCCCGACGCAGGCGGTTACAGAAGCCGAGAGAGAAAGAGGAAAGCGAAGCTGAGCGACATGCAGAAGATGAGTGCAAGACTACAAAAGCTAGAGGAAGCTGAGAGCCAGCGAGCTGCCGGCCAACTATCTCAGCGGCACGAAGCTACCCCAGAAGCTACCCCGCCATCTCAGCGGAGAAGCAGCGTGGCTTCCACGGATCCCGTTCAGACTGACTTCACGGAGCCTATCTACCCCGTGGATACTATCACGGAGGCTCAAAATTGCGAGCTTATGACGAAATGCCATAACCTCACTTTCAAGGCGGCTCTCGGCTCTGTTGCACCTCCTCAACCCAACGGAACTTTTCACTGCCTTATGATTCCACATGGCTATGCTGTTGTGATGGTGGATGAAGTAATGGAGGGATTTGAGGAGCTCGAGCTTTACCACTCTACAGGTGAAGGGGAGAATCAGCTGGTTCGTGCTCTGAGGAGTACATGTCTATGGCAGAAGGAGTACATCAAGCTTCCAAACTGGACGCCTCCGCCTCCTCCTCCTCCTCCGGCGAGTCAGGGCACTCCGCCTCCTCCTCCTCCTCCTCCGGCGAGTGATCAGGGCACTCCGCCTCCTTCTCCGGCTCCTCCGACGCGTGAGGGCACTCCGCCTCCTCCTTCGCCTACTCCAGCGCGTCGGAGCACTCCGCCTCCTTCTCCGCCTCCTCAGCAACGACGGAAGAGAGACGCCGCCGCTCCGGCGGCTAGCAGTACAAGCAGAGGCGGGAGGCAATTCAAATACGGTCCATGTCTCAAGCCTGTGGAAAAGTTACCATATGAGAGGACCGAGCAGGAAAACGAGGACATATGTCGTGCCGAAGTGAGGGACCATTTTGCAAAGAAAACTCCACCTCCGAAGGAGAAGCTAGATCCGGTGAAAGTGAAGCGCACTATCGATGCCCTGAAGCGACCACCACCGCCTCCGCCGGATTCCAACTATGACCGCATAATTACTAAGACACATGCTAAAGCGCAGCAGTCGGGAAGTACTTCCAGTGCTGCAAGAGAGAAAAAACGAAGAAGTGGGAAAACAATTCCCCAGCTCGGCGAACAGGAGAAGCAATCGTGCCCCCCGCTCAAGGTGTCTAGCGATATCGCTAATCATCCGGTGCTACTGCCCGGTACCACTCTTGATGATTACCTGCCCGATGATGTACAGTTTGAAATGGCTGAGGTAGTAGACGTCTTTAGATACGAGCACGGGAAGCCTCTCGTCAAACCTGATCATCCTCATCTAACAACGATGATGCAAAAATTGCATGACTGGTACATGGAAACCTGCAGGAAGTCTGGGAAAGACAGTTTGTTAGTCGGAATTAAAAAAGAGCATGACTTCCCTGGAGTCGACCTGCTGCCTGTTGAATTTGTGGAGTTATTTCAATTATACAATCAAAAGGCCCTCGACAAACAACTCATGACTTGCTACTGTCTGTAAGTATTACTTCTATAATTAAGTCTCTAGCTCAGCTCGTTCATTGCATGTATATATAATTATCCTCACTATATTATGCAGATTGAAGATGGTCGAATGCCAAAAAAATAGGAATCTTTGACGTTGGGTTCATTAGCCCAAATACCGTAAATGAATGGTCGGTACGAAAGGCGGCTGAAGATACCGAGAACAACTTACTACAAACGTTCCTTAAACATCAAAACAAAAGGGAAATACTCTTTCCTTACAACTTCAATTGAGTGTTACTGTCTTCTGCATATTCGGTTCCGCTTACTCGTGGTTAAGTAATGTAATTGATGAGTTATGCGTGCGCAGCTTCCACTATATTCTGCTATCCATTAACCTTGACGGGGCATTAGTAACTGTCTTAGACTCGCTCCGTAAAGATCCCAAGTATTATGCGGACATGACTGCAATGCTCCAGAAGTAAGTTCAATCAATACCGGGACCATATCGGCAACTTTCGTTCATTTCTTGATATCAAGTAATCATTTTCTTTGCCTGCCAGGGTTTGGAAAACGTTCACCGCTAAGGTTCCGGGTCTGAAGAAGGAGCTGCGATTTACACACCCCAAAGTAAGTAGTACTAGCTAGTTCCGCGCATCTCTCATTGATTCTAGTTTCATCAATACCATTATCATGCTTGCTTATCAGTTTGATTGAACTCTATTCTCGTAAAGTGCTTGTTGCAGGCACCCAACACTCATTTATGTGGATACTACATATGCGAGTTCATTCGCTACTATACCTCTGAACGGGCCTCCTCTGAGAAACAATTTGAAGTACGTAAACAATATTCACAATTTTATTTTATATATTACCATCAATTGTGTTGAGTTTCATTCATATATATGTATTGACCCCTTCTTTAAATTAGATCTGGCAGATGCGGGATGAACTCCTACCACATGATCGCATACGAGCAATTCAAGAGGAATTGGCGGGATTCTTTCTTGACCACGTCATACCTGAACAAGGAGAATACCATGTGAAATTGAAATTGTTGTAAGGGATGTTATATATTGTACATATGTAGCAGCGTCGGATAGATATACGAAAACTTGTTGTTCGACCAAGCACGAAGAAAGAGATGTCACTTCTCTCTATATATGTTCATGACGATCTTGTGTAATTAATGGTTTCCTTTATTTGCTTACTAGCTAGCGTCGAGTTCTCTCTATATGTGTAGTAGCTAGCGTCGACCAAGCACGGAAAAAGAGAGGTCACTTCTCTCTATTAGCTCGCTAACACAATATGAAACCCCTAAATTAACCCTCCAAAACCCCAAAACCCCCCCTTCCAAAAAAAACAAAACCCAGCGACTGCGAGCTGCTGACGCGTGGCCGCCTTTTGGTCCCGGTTGGTAACACCAACCGGGACTAAAGGTCCTCCCTCCCCCGCCCCAGGCAGCGCCACGTGGATGCCTTTTGGTCCCGGTTGGTGTTACCAACCGGGACTAAAGGTCCTCCTGCCTGGGCTTCCCGCAGCGGCCACGTGGAGCCCCTTTGGTCCCGGTTCGTAAGCGAACCGGGACTAAAGGTTTTGGGCTTTAGTCCCGACCCTTTAGTCCCGGTTCCAGAACCGGGACTAAAGGCCCTTACGAACCGGGACAAATGGCCCTTTTTCTACTAGTGGTTTGTGAACATTTTTTTGAAATCACGAATGAGTTCTAAAATTCCGAATTTAACTTAGCATTATCGCTTGACCAAAACGTTGGGACCGGCACCCTCACGCCAAGGCACGATCCCGATCTAGTAGCGAAATTAGTGGGTGGCGCTGTGGTTGCTCCTGGGCGCGTGAGAGGGAGCGTTTTGAGTTCGATTCGTGCAGGTCACAATTGTTTTTGCTATGTTTCTATTTCTTTCTTTGCCACTGATAGGTGGACCTCATGCGCAGGAATAGAGTGTGGGCCAACTGACGTGCAGAGTTTAACGGAGAGATAACGACAAACGACGGAATGTACTTAAACGTACCCAAACACAAGTTGCAGGACCGATTTGTGTCATTTTCAAGTTTATATATGAATTTATACATCAAGTGCAAGTTTATATATCAAAAGTGTAATTACGCTTTGGCTAGTCAAATTATTGGGGTAGGGTAAGGGCAGCTACAACGCTGACCCTAGCCACCGTATCCGTACTAATACATGAGCCGACTATTCAAAGATAGTTGCAAACACTCGGTCACATTTTAAAGGAATTTAACGAAATTAAACAAATGTGATGCAAATTTAAACAAATCAAACGATTTTCATTGAAACTTGGATATATGTTTTACATAAAACCAGATGATATTTCGTCCGGTGAAGTAAAAAACAAAAAAAAACTAAACCTTGAGAGGTCGCGCTGGTCAACGCCGCCCTCCCGTCCGATCACATCGTGCATCATCAATGTCGGTCATTGCATGCTCTAGGCCAGTTTGAATGCGATACATCCATTCGAGGATGCGCGGGAGAGGGTTTAGGGTGGGCCATGGTTGTCGGACGCGTGCGAGGCAGTTGTTCGGACGCCCACGAAGCCCCCTCACCCCCGGTTTGCGAAAAAAAGGACGTCCAGACCGGCCCACAGACGGATATAGAACCGCTGGATTGCAAAACACGTCCTGACCACGCGGTCCGGATTGATGTAGCCGGTTTGAAGGTCCGTGTTGGAGATGCCCTAAGAGATAACTTGTGCACAAGCAATCGAGGTGCTCCCGTCTCTTGATACGTCTCCAACGTATCTATAATTTTTGATTGTTCCATGCTATTATAGTATCAATTTTGGATGTTTTATATGCAATCATATGCCATTATATATCATGTTTTGGGACTAACCTATTAACTTAGTGCCCAGTGCCAGTTGCTGTTTTCTGCTTGTTTTTGCCTTTTCAGAAAATCATTATCAAAAAGTGTAGGATCGAAAGTATGTCTAGAGGGGGGGTGATTAGACTACTTGACCAAACAAAACCTAACCTTTTCCTAATTTTAGTTGTAGCCAGATTTTAGCAATAGAACAAGTCAAGCATCACCCTGCACATGCAATTCTAAGAGTATAGCAGCGGAAAGTAAACAATTGCATATGTATGTAAAGGAGGGGATCAGAGATTTCAAACGCAATGAAGACACGGTGGTTTTTGGCGTGGTTCCGATAGGTGGTGCTATCGTACGTCCACGTTGATGGAGACTTCAACCCACGAAGGGTAACGGCTGCGCGAGTCCACAGAGGGCTCCACCCACGAAGGGTCCACGAAGAAGCAACCTTGTCTATTCCACCATGGCTTACGTCCATGAAGGACTAGCCTCACTCGGGGTAGATCTTCACGAAGTAGGCGATCTCCTTGCCCTTACAAACTCTTGGTTCAACTCCACATCATGTTGGAGGCTCCCAAGTGACACCTAACCAATCTAGGAGACACCACTCTCCAAAAGGTAATAGACGGTGTGTTGTTGATGAACTCCTTGCTCTTGTGCTTCAAATGATAGTCTTCCCAGCACTCAAACAACTCCTCACAGATTTGGCTATGGTGGAAGCAGGATTTGAGTGGAAAGCAACTAGGGAAAGGCTAGAGATCAAGGTTCAAATGGTAGGAATGGAATATCTTGATCTCAACACATGAGTAGGTGGTTCTCTCTCAGAAAATGTATGGTGGAAGTGTAGGCACGTTCTGATGGCTCTCCTTACTGAGAAGTAGGTGGTGGAGGGGTATATATAGCCTCCACACAAAATCCAACCGTTACACACTTTTGACTCAACTCGGTGGCCCCGAAACAATAATCTCGGTAGCACCGAACTGTGTAAAAGATATGAACTTTAGGAATCTCGGTGGGACCGATAGGAACAACTCGGATGGACCGAAGTGCAATGGCTAGGGCAATCCTCATCTCGGTGGCACCGATTGCATCAACTCGGTAGGACCGAAGTGAAGCAATAAGGCAACAGAGAGTTGGCAAGCCATCTCGGTGAGACCTATTTGCATAACTCGGTGAGACCGAAGTGAATGCAAACGATTACAGAGAGTTGGCAAGGCCATCTCGGTGGGACCGAGATCCATTTCGGTGGATCCGATTTGTTAGGGTTTTGGCAGTGGCTAAGTCTTGGTGAACTCGGTGGGGCCGAATAGAGAATTTCGGTGGGGCCGAGTTGGAATGTTGGTTTGGGACATATTTGGAATTGAGAGAGTGGTTGAGGGTTTAGGAATACTGTCACTAAGCACTTGAGCAAAAAGATCATTAAGCAACACCTCATCCCCTTTTAATAGTATTGGCTTTCCTATGGACTCAATGTGATCTTGGATCACTAAACCAAAAATGTAGAGTCTTGATCTTTAGCCAATCCTTGTCCTTAGCATTTTGAGGGGTCCACATCTCTAGTCCATGCCATGCCAATCATTGAACATCCTGAAATCTTAATCTTGAATGGACATTAGTTCAATGAGATATATGTTGTTATGAATGACCAAAACCACCAAGGGAGCAAATGTGCTTTCAATCTCCCCCTTTTTGGTCATTGATGACAACATATAGATCAAAGCTTTGACAAAAGATTAAATGAATGAAGTACATCATCACTTTGAGAAGTATGTGATAAGCAAGAGCTCCCCCTAAATTTATGCATTATTAAAAATTTGCGTTTGAATGCAAATGCACAATCGATTAGGCTCATGGGTCACTCTTCCATGTCACATACAACTTGGTGGAGCGCGCAAAATGATATGAGTGGAAAAGGTAAGCATGCATCACCAACATAAGTAATTGATCATCACAAGATAATGATAAAGATAAGCATAGATCATCACAACAAGCATAGTATGATCATCACATGAGGCATAGTATCTTACAAGCATAAGAAAAATATCAAAGTACTGTAGCAAGCACACTCATAACAAGGTAGCATCAAACAAACAGTAGCAAAAGAAGTCGAAGCAAATAAAAGCAAGAACTCTCTCTCTCTCTCTCTCGAAGCCTATGATCTATACAAATTCTCCCCCTTTGGCAACAAGTACCAAAAAGTTCGAATAGGTATAGGACTATGCGGCTCTCTAAGCACGGTGCTCCGAAGCTCCTGAAGGTGATCTTCTGCTGGCGGCTCCGGTGTGCGTTGACGGCGTTGAGATAAGAGCATCTGCGAAGGCTTCTGCAGACATTCGCTGGGCTGGTGGAGTGGAGACCTGTGGTGGCACTGTGGCAGTAGCGGCTGGTGCAGATACTGTGGTCCGTGGATCCACGACTGGCACTGTAGCAGACCTGGCTGCCCTAGGCACGGTCTGAAAACGCTCTGTGGTAGGTCTGTCATCTCCACTGTCAGAGGTTTTCTTCTTCCTTGTTCTGGTAGCTGCCTTAGGAAGGTCTGGAGAGCTCCTCTCTCCCTCATAAAAACTTTCTACAGGGCTAGAGCCTGCGCTAAGGTCTGTGTGCTGCTCTGACATGTTCTGGCTGTCACTTGCATCTGACATCTTGCTGAGCTGACCCTGTGAATAGATGGGAATGGGCAGAGTAGATGAGTAACCACAAAAAGCAGATAGTTTTTCATAAAATTTGAGTTCAACTTTTAGTTTCAAGTTTTCACAGGATGCATTTCGGATGGACCGAGTTGATAATCTCGGTGATACCGAAGCACACAACAGAAACCTTACACGCCATTTCGGTCAGACCGAGATGGGTTTCGGTGGCTCCGAGATGCTTGGGTTTCACTGAGACTTTACTTTCGGTCTCACCGATTCGTACAACTCGGTGGCACCGAGACGTACTAGTGCTATGGCCAGAGGCCAAATCGGTGGGGCCGAAAATTTCGAATCGGTCGGTCCGAGATGCATTCGGCGGAAACTTAAACCTAGAAATTTTTGCTCGAATCTAATCTATGGAATTTTCCTGGTGGATTTAGCATTGCAATCGTGGCAAGAATCATGGCATTCCTAACGTGCATTGAATCGGAAAAGGGAAGCACGAAAGGGATCGAATCTCACCCTAATTCGGTGAAGATCCTCTACGGCGGCAACGGCGGTGGAGATTGCCGTTGACGGCGACGGAGTCCTGCGGCGAAGGCGCACAGGAGGCGACAGCGACGATCCGGAGACCAAGGGCGACGGCAGCAACGGGGTGCGGGGACGAGTGGGGCGAGAAATTTCAACCGTTGCTGTCGGTGGCGCCGAGTTGAACAACTCGGTGGCACCGATATGTGTATCTGCACACAGTATAGCACATCGGTGACGCCGAAATGGTTCAATTCGGTAGCACCGAGATGGAAAACCTAGATCAATCTAAGTGATTTCGGTTGGACCGAGTTTGAGTGAGTTGGTTCGGCCAAAATCATTTAGAAGGTTTTGGAGGTTCAGCCCTTTTAGATCGGTGGCTCCGAGTGCTCCTCACCCGGAGGGTCCGAAAAAGACTTGTTCAATTTTTGTGATGCAGGAAGAATAGAGTTTGAGACAAGAAAGCATAAATAGCTAGAGAAGGTACTTAGGCATTCTTGTACATCCACTTGGCCAGAAAAACCAAGACAATCAAAAACAACAAATGGATGTCCTCGAATGATGAAAGTATGCAAACCAACATGCTCACACAATAAGATAGCAAATGAAATATGTGTCAAACATGCACAACCAATTCTAGCATCTATCAAGCAATGGCGATGACTAGGTCATCTATATATGAGTATATTGACTTAGGAGCCAAATGTGAACATTTGATCATAGGTCATACTCATCGTTTAAGCACAAGTGGGGTTACCACTTTTACATAAAGCATTGATATGTTCACACCATTAGAGTTGCTTTAGCTCAATTGTGTAGAGCAAAGCTCCCCCTAGATGTGATATCCCCCCTAAGAGGGATGAACTAACCTTGGGTTTTGTCGATGATGACTTCATGTAGATGTTGAAGATGTGGATGCTCAATGTTGATGTAGACCATCAAGAGTTGGGAGCAATCCTTTGGAGTTTTGTGCTTTCAATACCTACATGGGTTAGTCCCACACAAGGAACATACAAGGATATCCATAGACATAGAGTGAAATATACATATGATGATGTCCATGAATGCATTGAGTACCTTGTCCCTTGCCTTACCAATAAGAGGGTTTGTGACTCCATGAACTAGTGCAAAATGTGGAAGTTGGTTGCACGAGTCCTTGCCATAAAGAATATGTGTGAAGTTTGTTGGCGGAGTCACCCTCAAGAACTCTCTAGTTCTTCTTCTTTTGGACCCACATCAACTTGATGGGAATCCTTGGAGTTGTAGTAGCACTTGATGAAGTAGAACTTGATGTAGTCTTGGGAACCCACTTGACCATGGCTTGAGGAGCTTCTTCAAATGAATCAATCTCTTCTTGAAGCTTGTCCTTGCCTTTTAGCTTATGGTCTTGTGGTGGAAGATCTCCTTGAGCTTATGTTCCCTTGAAGGAAGTAGAATCATACTTCACTTGTTGATGAACAAACTTCGTCCTGGGGTATTGATCTTCTTCCCACTCAACTCCATTGGCATTGAACTTTCGTTCAAAACCAACACCTTGGTTCTTCCGGTGCCTTCCTTGCTTGCGTACAATTTCCTCAAATTGCTTACTCCCGGCAAGACTCTTGTTGACACCTTTTTCTATAATTCCTTTCAATAGCATATTTTCTTGCTCAAGTGTAACTTGGCTAAGAGAATCATTAGTGGAATCAATAGAACTACTAGAAGCAACAACATTGGATTTAGCATTGTTATTGTTACTACTAGAGGTAGAACCATTTTTACCCTTGTTGCTAGTTTGCTTAGATTTAACTTGTGGCATAAAGGTAGACAAGAGTAAACGCTTGGCAAGATATGAAGAACTCTTCTTTCGAAGATCGTCATTGATAGTTTTAAGAAACTCATGCGTAGCTTCTCATGAGTTCTTAGAAGTTCTCTATGATCCTCTTGAGTTGTTTCATGAGCTAACTTAAGAGCATTTAGTTCTTTAGTTAGACGCTCAATCTCCTTCATACCATTTTCACTTGTTTCCTCTTGACTATCATGATTACTAGCATTTTCATTATAGCTCACATCACTAGCCCTATCAACAAGTAAATCATCATCACCAAGCAAATCATCTTCATAACTATTGAAATCAAGATACTCGTGGTGTGATACCTTGGGGCCTTTTGCCATGAAGTATCTTCCAATTCCTTCATTTGGTGAGTCAAATAGATCATAGGAGTTGGATGACACAAGAGCAAGTTCGGCAACACCTTCATCTTGACTATAGTCGGAGTTGGAGTGATAACTTCTCTCGGAGTGGTTGTCGGAGTCGGAGCCGGAAACCCATTCACCAACATGAGCTTGATGTCTTATTCTTGTGTAGCTCCTTGATGATTTGTCCTTCCTCTCCGAATCCTTGCTTCTTCGAGAGTGTCTTCGTTCATAACGGTCATCTCTACTCCTTCTCTCCTTATGAGGTTATTCATCTCTTCTATGTCTTCCTCTTGGTGATTCGTCTCTTTTCTTGTAGGGAGCCGTACACTCATTGGAGTAGTGTCCGGGCTTTCCACAATTGTAGCAATTATGGTCACGACTTGATGATCTTCTCTCATAGTGTCTTGAGCTAGAGCTTCTTTCTTTCCCTTTGTTCTTGTAGAACTTGTTGAACCTTTTCACCATTAGGCTAATCTCTTCATTTGATACTAGCTTGTCACTTGGGGTTGTTGGAGCATCGGTTGAGGCTTTGTAAGCACCAATTGATTTGTTGTGTAGCTCCTCTTTGTCCTTGAGTGACATTTCATGAGCAACAATCCTTCCAATGACTTCCGTGGGCTTGAGATCTTTGTAATTTGGCATCATTTGGATCAATGTGCAAACGGTATCATATTTTCCATCCAAAGCTCTAAGTATCTTCTTGATGATGAATTTGTCGGTCATCTCTTCACTTCCTAAGCCGGCAATCTCATTTGTGATGAGAGCAAGCCTAGAGTACATCTTAGCGACTCCTTCACCATCCTTCATCTTGAACTTGTCAAGTTGACTTTGAAGCACATCCAACTTAGATTCCTTGACGGACTCGGTACCCTCATGCATATCAACCAAAGTATCCCAAATTTCCTTTGCATTCTCGAGGCGGCTGATTTTGTTGAATTCTTCGGGACATAAACCGTTGAATAGAATGTCACAAGCTTGAGCATTGTATTGCAACATCTTCAATTCTTCCGGGGTTGCTTCACGATCCGGTTCCTTGCCATCCTCAAAGAAGTCACCTTGCAAGCCAACATGAACAACAGCCCAAACGGCAGGGTTATGACCAAGAATATGCATTTTCAACTTATGTTTCCAACTAGCAAAGTTTGTACCATCAAAATATGGACCTCTACGGTGATAGTTACCCTCACTAGACGCCATACTCTCCTAGGTTGTGAAACCAAGCCTATGATCACCAAAGCAATGGAAATCAAGGCTTACGGAGACCAAAGCTCTGATACCACTTGTAGGATCGAAAGTATGTCTAGAGGGGGGGGGGTGATTAGACTACTTGACCAAATAAAACCTAACCTTTTCCCAATTTTAGTTGTAGGCAGATTTTAGCAATAGAACAAGTCAAGCATCACCCTGCACATGCAATTCTAAGAGTATAGCAGCAGAAAGTAAACAATTGCATATGTATGTAAAGGAGGGGATCGGAGATTTCAAACGCAATGAAGACACGGTGGTTTTTGGCGTGGTTCCGATAGGTGGTGCTATCGTACGTCCACGTTGATGGAGACTTCAACCCACGAAGGGTAACGGCTGCGTGAGTCCACGGAGGGCTCCACCCACGAAGGGTCCACGAAGAAGCAACCTTGTCTATTCCACCATGGCTTACGTGCATGAAGGACTAGCCTCACTCGGGGTAGATCTTCACGAAGTAGGCGATCTCCTTGCCCTTACAAACTCTTGGTTCAACTCCACATCATGTTGGAGGCTCCCAAGTGACACCTAACCAATCTAGGAGACACCACTCTCCAAAAGGTAATAGACGGTGTGTTGTTGATGAACTCCTTGCTCTTGTGCTTCAAATGATAGTCTTCCCAGCACTCAAACAACTCCTCACAGATTTGGCTATGGTGGAAGAAGGATTTGAGTGGAAAGCAACTTGGGAAAGGCTAGAGATCAAGGTTCAAATGGTAGGAATGGAATATCTTGATCTCAACACATGAGTAGGTGGTTCTCTATCAGAAAATGTATGGTGGAAGTGTAGGCACATTTTGATGGCTCTCCTTACTGAGAAGGAGGTGGTGGAGGGGTATATATAGCCTCCACACAAAATCCAACCGTTACACACTTTTGACTCAACTCGGTGGCACCGAAACAATAATCTCGGCAGCACCGAACTATGTAAAAGATATGAACTTTAGGAATCTCGGTGGGACCGATAGGAACAACTCGGATGGACCGAAGTGCAATGGCTAGGGCAATCCTCATCTCGGTGGCACCGATTGCATCAACTCGGTAGGACCGAAGTGAAGCAATAAGGTAACAGAGAGTTGGCAAGCCATCTCGGTGAGACCGATTTGCATAACTCGGTGAGACCGAAGTGAATGCAAATGATTACAGAGAGTTGGCAAGGCCATCTCGGTGGGACCGAGATCCATTTCGGTGGATCCGATTTGTTAGGGTTTTTTGCATTGGCTAAGTCTTGGTGAACTCGGTGGGGCCGGATAGAGAATTTCGGTGGGGCCGAGTTGGAATGTTGGTTTGGGACATATTTGGAATTGAGAGAGTGGTTGAGGGTTTAGGAATACTGTCACTAAGCACTTGAGCAAAAAGATCATTAAGCAACACCTCATCCCCTTTTAATAGTATTGGCTTTCCTATGGACTCAATGTGATCTTGGATCACTAAACCAAAAATGTAGAGTCTTGATCTTTAGCCAATCCTTGTCCTTAGCATTTTGAGGGGTCCACATCTCTAGTTCATGCCATGCCAATCATTGAACATCCTGAAATCTTAATCTTGAATGGACATTAGTTCAATGAGATATATGTTGTTATGAATTACCAAAACCACCAAGGGAGCAAATGTGCTTTCAAAAAGTGTCCAAATGAGAAAAAAACTTTGGATTAATTTTTTCTGGACCAGAAGAGACCCAGAAAGCTTCGGGAGAAGACCAGAAGAGCCACGAGGAGGCGACAAGCCTGGAGGGCGCGCCCCAGGGGGTGGTCGTGCCCCCCAGGCTTGTGGGCCCCTCGTGGCACCTCTTGACCTAATTCCTTCGCTATAAATTCACAAATATTCCCAAACCAACAGAGAGACAGAAGAGAAAACCTTTCCGCCGCCGCAAGCCTCTATTCTTCCGCGATCCCATCTGGAGGCCTTTTTCGGTGCTCTGCCGGAGGGGGAATCGATCACGGAGTGCTTCTACATCAACCTTGCTGCCCTTCTGATGATGTGTGATTAGTTTACCACAGACCTACGGGTCTATAGCTAGTAGCTAGATGGCTTCTTCTCTCTCTTTGATCTTCAATACCATGTTCTCCTCGATGTTCTTGGAGTTCTATTCGATGTAATCTTCTTTTGCGGTGTGTTTGTTGGGATCCGATGAATTGTGAGTTTATGATTAGATTTTTCATGAGAAATATTTGATTCTTCTCTGAACTCTTTTATGCATGATTGTTATAGTTTTGTATTTCTCTCTGATCTATCGATTTGGTTTGGCCTACTAGATTGATTTATCTTGCAATGGGAGAGGTGCTTTGTGATGGGTTCAATCTTGCGGTGCTCAATCCCAGTGACAGAAGGGGACATGACACATATTTGTATTGTTGCCATTAAGGATAAAAAGATGGGGTTTAATCATATTTCTTGAGTTTACTTTGTCTACATCATGTCATCTTGCTTAAAGCGTTACTCTGTTTCATACTTATACCCTAGATGCATGCTGGATAGCGGTCGATGGGTGGAGTAATAGTAGTAGATGCAGGCAGGAGTCGGTCTACTTGTCTCGGACGTGATGCCTATATACATGATCATTGCCATGAATTCGTCATAATTATTTGCTTTTCTATCAACTGCCCAACAGTAATTTGTTTACCCACCGTATGCTATGTGTTCGAGAGAGAAGCCTCTAGTGAAAACTATGGCCCCCGATCTACTTTATCATATATTAAAAACCTAAAAATACCTTGCTGCAATTTATTTACTTTTATTTAATTAGTATTTTACTTCATCTATTTACCTCGATAAGATTTAATCCCTGCAAATAATCGCTAAGAGGATTGACAACCCTCTTATTTGCGTTGGGTGCAAGTGTTTGCTCTTGTGTGTGCAGGTGCGCTTAACAGAATTTTGCTTGGTTCTCCTACTGGATTGATAACCTTGGTTCTTAACTGAGGAAAATAATTATCTCTACTGTACTGCATCATCCTCTCCACTTCGGGGAAATACCAACGCAGACTACAATTAGCAGGAAGAATTTCTGGCGCCGTTGCCGGGGAGACATGATGAAAATTACCAAGTACCTTTGCACAAACTATCATCCACTTGCATTTACTTTATTTGCCTTTTATTTGCATTTGCCTCTCGTTTTAATCTCCCCCACTTCTATTTTTTTTACAAAAACACATAAACATTTTTATTTGCTGGTTTGCTAGTTTGCTTGCTTTGTCGCGATGTCTCAAGAAAATACAAAATTGTGTGACTTTTCCAATACTAATAATAATGATTTTTTTAGTACTCCTCTTGCTGCTCCCTCCACTAGTGCAGAGTCGTGTGACATTAATGCTGCCTTGCTTAATCTTGTTATGAAAGAACAATTTTTTGGTAGTCCTAATGAAGATGCTGCATCCCATCTAAATACTTTCGTTGAACTTTGTGATATGAAAAAGAAGAAAGATGTGTATAATGATATTGTTAAGTTAAAATTATTTTTGTTCTCATTATGAGACTGTGCTAAAACTTGGTTTTCATCCTTGCCTAGAAATAGTATTGATTCTTGGGATAAGTGTAAGGATGCTTTTGTCACCAAGTATTTTCCTCCCGCTAAGATTATTTCTCTAAGAAATCAAATTATGAATTTTAAGGAAATTGAGCATGAACATGTTGCACAATCTTGGGATAGAATGAAATTAATGATAAGAAATTGCCCAACTCATGGCTTGAATTTATGGATGACCATACAAAATTTTTATGCAGGACTAAACTTTGTCTCTAGAAATTTGCTAGACTCTACCGCAGGTGGTACTTTTATGGAAATTATATTGGGAGAAGCTACAAAACTTCTTGGTAATATTATGAATTCTCAATGGCACACGGAACGAACTTCAACTGGTAAGAAGGGAAATTCTGTTGAAGAAATTAATATTTTGAGTGATAAGATGGATGCTCTATTGAAATTGGTTGCTAGTAAAAATGCTCATATTGATCCTAATGATGTGCCATTGTCTACTTTGATTGAGAAAAATAGTGATGCTATTGATCTGAATTTTATCTCTAGAAATAATTTCAACAACAATGCTTATAGGGGTAATTTCAATCCTAGACCGTTTCCTGGAAATTCCTCTAATAATTATGGCAATCCTTATGGTAATTCTTATAATAATAATAATAGGATTCCCTCTGATCTTAAAAGTAATATTAAAGAATTTATTAGTTCGCAAAAGAATTTCAATACTATGATAGAAGAAAAATTGAATAGAGTTGATGAATTGGCTAGGAACATGGATAGAATTGCTCATGATGTGGAAAATCTCAAAACTAAAATTTTGCCACCCAAGCATGATATAAATGAGTCTATTAAAGCTATCTATGTTTCCATTAATGAAAGTAAAGAAAGGACCGCTAGGTTAAGAGCTAAGCGAGAATTTCTAGAAAAAGCGATTCCACCCGGTTTCTATCGTAGTAATGATGAAGATATTAAAATAATTGGTGTCACTCCTATTGAATCATTATTTAGTAACATAAAACTTGATGAAAAAGGGACTGAAGAAGAGTCAACTTTAGATAGAAGGAGTCCCACTTGCTTGGAGGGTGATAATCTTAATGATAAAAAATGAAAAAAAGTGGGTTTGGAGAGGTCAAAACTTTAAATAGTAATGCACCCACTACTTTGGATAATAAGGACTTTAATTATGATAGTTGTTCTTTAATTGAGTGTATTTCCTTGTTCCAATCCATGATTAATTCACCAAATGCATATGAACAAAATAAAGCTTTCACAAAACATATTATAGAAGCTATGATGAAAGCACATGAAGAAAAGCTTGAGTTATAAGTATCAATTCCTAGAAAATTACAAGATGAATGGGAACCTACTATTAAATTCAAAATTAAAGATTATGAATGTAATTCCCTTTGTGATCTTGGTGCTAGCGTTTCCACTATACCAAAGTCTTTGGGTGATGTGCTAGGTCTCACCGACATGGATCCTTGTTCCCTTAATTTGCATCTTGCGGATTCAACTATTAAAAAGCCATTGGGTAGAATAAATGATGTGCTTATTCTTGCAAATAAAAATTATGTGCCCGTGGACTTTATTGTTCTTGATATTGAATGCAATCCTTCTTGCCCCATAATACTTGGTAGGCCTTTTCTACGAACAATTGGTGCTATTATTGATATGAAAGAAGGTAATATAAGATTTCAATTTCCAATAAAGAAAGGGATGGAACACTTCCCTAGAAAGAGAATTAAAGCACCTTATGAATCTATTATGAGGGCCACCTATGTAATTAACATGAAGGATGACAACACTTGAAACTATGCATTATGCCTAGCTAGGGGCATAAAACAATAGCGCTTGTTGGGAGGCAACCCAATGAATAAAATAAAATTTTGCTTTTACCTTCTGTTTTTTAGTGTTTACACAATTATAGGTTCTGTTATGATTGTATTTTTATGTTTTAATTAGTGTTTGTGCCAAGTAATGCCTTTGGGATGATTTGGAAGATAGTATGATAGATGCTGTTGGAAAACAGAAACTTTTGCGTCCAGTGCTGGAATTTTTTTTTGGCTGGTGTGTCAGAACCTTCTGAATTGTTTACACAGTATTGATATATTAATTTCCCACGTTTTCCTAATTTTTCAGAATTTTTTGAGTTACAGAAGTATGACGTTAATTCAGGTCTTTACAGACTGTTCTGTTTTAGACAGATTCTGTTTTTGTTGCATAGTTTCTTATTTTGATGAATCTATGGATCGTATCGGGGGGTATGAGTCATGGAAAAGTTGGAGTACAGTATCATTATGCCAATATTAAATATGAATCAATTTACAACAGTACCTAAAGTTTAAGATTTGTTTGTTATACTAACGGATCTCACGAGGTTTCTGTTGAGTTTTGTGTGCTGAAGTTTTCAAGTTTTGGGTGAGACTACGATGGACAAAGGAATAAGGAGAGGCAAGAGCCTAAGCTTGGGGATGCCCAAGGCACCCCAAGGTAATATTCAAGGAAGACTCAAGCGTCTAAGCTTGGGGATGCCCCGAAAGGCATCCCCTCTTTCGTCTACAATCTATCGGTAACTCACTTGGAGCTATATTTTTATTCATCACATGATATGAGTTTTACTTGGAGCGTCTTGTGATATAGTTTGTTTGCTTTTTAGTTTGTCACAATCATCTTTGCTGAACACACCTTTTTGAGAGGGACACACATTATTAGTGATTTGTTAGAATACTCTATGAGCTTCACTTATATCTTTTGAGCTAGGCAGTTGCTCTAGTGCTTCACTTATATCTTTTAGAGCACGGCGGTGGTTATATTTTAAAGAAATAGTTGCACTCTCATGCTTCAGTTATATCTTTTTGAGAGTCTCATGAATAGCAATGGTAATATGCACATGTTATTAATTTGGTCCTGGTATGATAGGTATTCAAGAGGGATATAATAAAAACTTTCATGTAGATCACTGAATATGATAAGTTTGATTCCTTGCAATAGTTTTGCGATATTAAGATGGTAATATGTGGGAGGTATTAGTAGATGATTGTGGATTAGTAAGAATATTGGTGTTAAGGTTTGTGATTCTCGAAGCATGCACGTATGATCTATCGTTATGCTAAGAAGTTGGAGCATGATTTATTGTTGATTGTCTACCTTATGAGTGGCGGTCGGGGACGAGCGATGGACCTTGTCCTACCAATCTATCCCTCTAGGGGCATGCATAGTAGTACTTTGCTTCGAGGGCTAATAAACTTTCGCAATAAGTATGTGAGTTCTTTATGACTAATGTGAGTCCATGGATTATACGCACTCTCACCCTTCCGCAATTTGCTAGCCTCTTCGGTACCATGCATTGCCCTTTCTCACATCGAGAGTTGGTGCAAACTTCGCCGGTGCATCCAAATCCTGTGATATGATATGCTCTATCACACATAAGCCTCTTTATATCTTCCTCAAAACAGCCACCATACCTACCTATCATGGCATTTCCATAGCCATTCCGAGATATATTGCCATGCGACTTCCACCGTTCCGTTTTATGACACACATCGTCATTGTCATATTTCATTGCATGATCATATAGCTGACATAGTATTTGTGGCTCAGCCACTGTTCATCATTTTTATACATGTTACGCTAGCATCATTGCACATCCTGGTACACTGCCAGAGGCATTCATATAGAGTCATATTTTTGTTCTAGTATCTAGTTGTAAGTAAATAAAAGTGTGATGATCATCATTATTAGAGCATTGTCCCAGTGAGGAAAGGATGATGGAGACCATGATTCCCCCACAAGTCGCGATGAGACTCCGGACGAAAAAAAAGAGGCGAAAAAGAGCCATGAAAAAAAATGAGAGAAAAAGAGAGAAGGGGCAATGTTACTATCCTTTTTCCACACTTGTGCTTCAGAGTAGCAACATGTTTTTCATATAGAGAGTCTCCTATTTTGTCACTTTCATATACTAGTGGGAATTTTTCATTATAGAACTTGGCTTGTATATTCCGATGACGGGCTTCCTCAAATGCCCGAGGTCTTCATGAGCAAGCAAGTTGGATGCACACCCACTTAGTTTTCATGTTGAGCTTTCATACACTTATAGCTCTTAGTGCATCCGTTGCATGGCAATCCCTACTCCTCGCATTGACATCAATTGATGGGCATCTCCATAGCCCGTTGATTAGCCTCGTTGATGTGAGACTATCTTCTTATTTTTGACTTCTCTTATTTATCTCTACCACCACACTCTATTCCACCCATAGTGTTATATCCATGGCTTACGCTCTTTTATTGCGTGGGAGTTGAAAAAGCTGAAGCGCGTTAAAAAGTATGAACCAATTGCTTGGCTTGTCATCGGGGTAGTGCATGATAAATACTTTGTGTTAAGAAGATGGAGCATGACAGGATTGTATGATTTTGTAGGGATAACGTTCTTTAGCATTTTTATTTTGAAAGACATGATTGTTTATTGGTATGCCTGAGTATTGATGTCTTTATATCAAATTATAGACTATTGCTTTGAATCATTCGGATCTTATTATTCATACCGTAAGAGAAAGATTACGTGATGAAACATGATAGGTAGCATTCCACATCAAAATTTCTGTTTTTATCATTTACCTACTCGAGGACGAGCAGGAATTAAGCTTGGGGATGCTTGATACGTCTCCAACGTATCTATAATTTTTGATTGTTCCATGCTATTATAGTATCAATCTTGGATGTTTTATATGCAATTATATGCCATTATATATCATTTTTTGGGACTAACCTATTAACTCAGTGCCCAGTGCTAGTTGCTGTTTTCTTCTTGTGTTTGCCTTTTCAGAAAATCATTATCAAAAAGTGTCCAAACAAGAAAAAAACTTTGGATTAATTTTTTCTGGACCAGAAGAGACCCAGGAAGCTTCGGGAGAAGACCAGAAGAGTCATGAGAAGGCGACAAGCCTGGAGGGCGTGCCCCTGGGGGGTGGCCGCGTCCCCCAGGCTTGTAGGCCCCTCGTGGCACCTCTTGACCTAATTCCTTCGCTATAAATTCATAAATATTCCCAAACCAATAGAGAGACAGAAGAGAAAACCTTTCCACCACCGCAAGCCTCTGTTCTTCCGCGATCCCATCTAGAGGCCTTTTTCGGTAATCTGTCGGAGGGGGAATCGATCACGGAGGGCTTCTACATCAACCTTGCTGCCCTTCCGATGATGTGTGAGTAGTTTACCATAGACCTATGGGTTCATAGCTAGTAGCTAGATGGCTTCTTCTCTCACTTTGATCTTCAATACAATGTTCTCCTCGATGTTCTTGGAGTTCTATCCGATGTAATCTTCTTTTGCGGTGTGTTTGTTTGGATCCGATGAATTGTGAGTTTATGATCAGATTATTCATGAGAAATATTTGAGTCTTCTCTGAACTCTTTTATGCATGATTGTTATAGCTTTGTATTTCTCTCCGATCTATCGATTTGGTTTGGCCTACTAGATTGATTTATCTTGCAATGGGAGAGGTGCTTTGTGATGGGTTCAATCTTGCGGTGCTCAATCCCAGTGACAGAAGGGGACATGACACGTATTTGTATTGTTGCCATTAAGGATAAAAATATAAGGTTTAATCATATTGCTTGAGTTTACTTTGTCTACATCATGTCTTCTTGCTTAAAGCGTTACTCTGTTTCATACTTATACCCTAGATGCGTGCTGGATAGCGGTTGATGGGTGGAGTAATAGTAGTAGATGCAGGCAGGAGTCGGTCTACTTGTCTCGAACGTGATGCCTATATACATGATCATTGCCATGAATCCGCCATAATTATTTGCTTTTCTATCAATTGCCTAACAGTAATTTGTTTAGCCACCGTATGCTATGTGTTCGAGAGAGAAGCCTCTAGTGAAAACTATGGCCCCCGGTCTACTTTATCATATATTAAAAACCTAAAAATACCTTGCTGCAATTTATTTACTTTTATTTTAATTAGTATTTTAGTTTATCTATTTACCTCGATAAGATGTAATCCTTGCAAATAACCGCTAAGAGGATTGACAACTCTCTTATTTGCGTTGGGTGCAAGTGTTTGCTCTAGTGTGTGCAGGTGCGCTTAACGGAATTTTGTTTGGTTCTCCTACTGGATTGATAACCTTGGTTCTTAACTGAGGGAAATACTTATCTCTACTATACTGCATCATCCTCTCCCCCTCGGGGAAATACCAATGCAGACTACAAGTAGCATCTCTCTACAAAAAAACTAATAAGAACATCTACAACTGGTCCCCTCAAATTCTCCTCAAACGTCCGTGGATGGGCCCGAGCAGTCCCCGGATAGAAGAGAGAAGAAAAAACAAATGACCCAACCAGACTACCATATCATCCTTATACATCCGGGTTGTCCGCAGAATCTCATATTGAGACCATATATGGGGAGGATATGAGGGCTCGTGGACGCGCCTGATCAGTCTGCCATGTAGGACGAAGCCCACCCTGGACCACTTTTTCACTTTCTTTATTCTTTTTCTCTCTCTCTTCATCTTCACCAATCACATGCATGTGATCGGACATATATGAGAAAAAATGGGAGTATGACTGCATGCATAGACAAAATAAAGGGCTCAAAATGGACACGCCCAAACACTGACCAGACGCACCCGCGGACGTTTAAGGGGCCAAATTTGCCAAGTACGACTGTAGATGCCCTAAGATCATTCAAAAGTGCTTAGAAAATAAAAAACAAATATGGATGGATAGATGATGCAGTCATCTATGTTCGCTCAAAATTTTAGGTTCAACAAAAGTTTGTGCAAATATTTTAAAAATAACCAGCATGCAAAATGGAGCTGGTGCAATGTTCATTTGTCAAATCCAGACATGTATTTTTGATAGCCAGTTCGAAATTCGCAACCTTCACCAATATACATGCCGAATTCTATCTTTATTTTTATTATTCTCCTTGCACGAATTGTTTTTCAACCTGAAATTAGTTATGATCGTAGATGAATTCATCATATATCCATCCATATTTTTATTTGAATTATTCATGTGCTCTTGGATGTATTTTTTATTTTGAAAAAATTAGGTCTGTGCCACTATCCAGTGCCGACGTACGATGGTTGCCATTTAAATTGCATGAATTGTGACTATACCACTAATACTACTGAAGATATTGACCACAAGCCCATGCATGCCGTCGCTATGACTTGTCGTCGGGTCAAGCCTCGTTGCCATCTCATGTAGACCAGAAGATTCCAGTGAATGCGCTTTGGATAGAACATCATCCAAAAGAAGTTGGTACCAAGTAGGCCCAAAGGATAATCTCAATTCCAACCAAACAAAGGATCGGAGGGGACACGAAACTCACAAGTTCTTCAATGAAGTCTTATCGAGCTGAGCTTCAGCACACTGAATGCTCGAGAAAGGACATTGTAGGAATGAAGTATGTCTACCAGAGGGGGGGATGGGAGTTTCAAAAATTTCTTCGAAAACTTCAAAACTCTCGAAACCCAGCAGCGGAGTGAATAAAAATAGATTATAGTGAGCGAATATAAACTAGCAAACATGAATCAAACGCATGCATCGAAGAGAATCACATGGTCGAAACTTATCATACAATGTAGATCGAAAGGAAATAGGTGAAGAGATAACCGGTGATGCTCAATGGCGACAGGGAATTTGGTAGACCAGTTCGCCCTTCTGTAAAAGGACTACGTCTGGTTGGAGGGGCTATGACTTAACACGGAAGATAAACTCTCTTCACCCTATTCTCCTCGACAATTGGTTCATCAACCAATGCCGATCACTCATGGTAGATGCTCGAGGTGATCTCCAAACCTTTATGGACTTCTTCTTCAAGAACCACAATGACTCTTGGTCTCTGAAGAAATTGACACCTAACCGTCTAGAGAGTTCGCAGCTCTCAAGAGTAATAGGTGGAGCGTACTAGACTTAGATTCGAGTGATGCTAAACCAGTATCTAATTTTTCGGCTCTGGGTTTTTCTCTCGGTGGATTTTAAACTCAAATCACGCAGGAGAGAGGGTTGCTCAACTAACTTCCCAGAATCAAATGGAGCAGCCACCGGACAAAGCCGGTGCGGGGTGGCTATTTATAGCCGCGGCCTTCCTTGATGGGAAATGACCATTTTAGACACGCGGTCCAGCCAATGGCCAACCGACACGTTCTCAACGGTCAGATTTTGGAAGCAACAGTAACATTACTTGAGGAACAAGGAAGGCTAACTCTTCGATCAGAGACAAATCTCTCATAGCGAAGAAGATCACAGTCTCTTGCTGGCAAGTATTTGCTCAGAACACAAAGAGATTTCTCTCTCAACTCACATAGGATTAGGTTTAGCATCAGAGAATCAAAGCTTTGAACACTATACCCCTCTTAATAGTACGATGGTCCTATGACTCAACAAAGAGAAAGAAGAACAACGAAATAAATGCTATGTCTCCACTTCGTCTTCAACTTCTCGGCTGCAGTCAATTCCTTCAGACGGCACCGAACCAATTGCTTTGCGTCAACAATTTTTGGGGGTCACTCTCGACTGCATAATCTTCGGTGATAATCATCGCTGCCACGCAGGAGATTATCTTCGGAGTTTGTACCAAACTTCACATGACTCCAGGGACCTGTTACTCTGTGTGCCTAGCAAACACATTAGTCCCTTACTGTTTACGTCAACAATCTCCAAAACATAAGGAGACAATTATTGCACCAACAGACATCGACATCAAGAAAGCCGAAGAGCCATTATTCCCATCATCGCCGCTATGCCAACTTCACCAATGACCGGTCTGAGACATAGATCTAGGGTCCCTCAACCATCCTCCACCGTAGCAGTCGGCAGAGAGCACGAGACCCGCAGTGGCGTGCGAAGGATAAATGTTGGTGGCCTGATGGTTGCCAAACCCTAGAAATACGCTTCATACACCCTCTCCTCGGTCACCAACAAAATAACTCAACTATACTAATCGTCACCAAACGTTTAAGTGTGTAGACCCTGCGGGTTCGAGAACTATGTAGACATGACCGAGACACCTCTACGGCCAATAACCAATAGCGGGACCTGGATGCCCATATTGGCTCCTACATATTCTACGAAGATCTTTATCGGTCGAACCTCTATGTCAAGGATTCAGTTAATCCCGTATGCTGTTCCCTTTGTTCTTCGGTATGTTACTTGCCCGAGATTCGATCGTCGGTATCACTATACCTAGTTCAATCTCGTTACCGGCAAGTCTCTTTACTCGTTCCGTAATACAAGATCTCGTGGCTAACACTTTAGTCACATTGCTTGCAAGGCTCATTGTGATGTTGTATTACCGAGTGGGCCCTGAGATACCTCTCCGTCATACGGAGTAACAAATCCCAGTCTTGATCCATGCCAACCCAACAGACACCCTCGGAGATACCTGTAGAGCACCTTTATAGTCACCCAGTTACGTTGCGACGTTTGATACACACAAGGTATTCCTCCGGTGTCAGTGAGTTGCATGATCTCATGGTCAAAGGAACAGATACTTGACATGCAGAAAACAATAGCAATAAACTGACACGATCAAATGCTACGTTTATAGTTTGGGTCTTGTCCATCACATCATTCTCCTAATGATGTGATCCCGTTATCAAATGACATCTCATGTCAATGGCTAGGAAACCTTAACCATCTTTGATCAACGAGCTAGTCAACTAGAGGCTTACTAGGGACACAGTGTTGTCTATGTACCCACACATGTATTTGAGTTTCCAATCAATACAATTATAGCATGGATAATAAACGATTATCATTAACAAGGAAATATAATAATAACCAATTTATTATTGCCTCTAGGGCATATTTCCAACAGTCTCCCACTTGCACTAGAGTCAATAATCTAGTTCACATCACTATGTGATTTACATTGTAATGAATCGAACACCCATGCAGTTCTGGTGTTGTTCATGTTTAGCCCTTGGAAGAGGTTTAGTCATCGGATCTGCAACATTTAGATCCGTGTGTACTTTGCAAATATTTATGTCGTCCTCCTTGATGTAATCGCGGATGGAATTGAAACGTCGTTTTATGTGTCTGGTCCTCTTGTGAAATCTTGGTTCCTTGGCTAGAGCAATGGCACCAGTGTTATCACAAAACAGAGTCATTGGGTTAAGCGCACTAGGCACTACTCCAAGATCTGTCATGAACTCCTTCATCCAGACACCTTCCTTCGCCGCCTCCGAGGCTGCGATGTACTCCGCTTCGCATGTAGAATCAGCTACCACGCTTTGCTTGGAACTGCACCAGCTAACCGCATCCCCATTAAGAATAAATACGTATCCGGTTTGCGACTTAGAGTCATCCGGATCAGTGTCAAAGCTTGCATCGACGTAACCCATTACGACGAGCTCTTGATCACCTCCATAGACGAGAAACATGTCCTTAGTCCTTTTCAGGTACTTCAGGATATTCTTGACCGCTGTCCAGTGTTCCATTCCTGGATCACTTTGAAACCTTCCGACCATACTTATGGCAAGGCTGACATCGGGTCTTGTGCACAGCATTGCATACATGATAGAGCCTATGGCTGAAGCATAGGGGATGACACTCATCTTTTCTCTATCTTCTGCAGTCACTGGGCATTGAGTCTTACTCAACTTCACACCTTGCAAAACAGGCAAGAACCCCTTCTTGGACTGATCCATTTTGAACTTCTTCAAAATCTTATCAAGGTATGTGCTTTGTGAAAGTCCTATTAAACGTCTTGATCTATCTCTATAGATCTTGATGCCTAATATGAAAGCAGCTTCTCCTAGGTCCTTCATTGAAAAACTCTTGTTCAAATATTCCTTTACACTTTCCAGCATTTCTATATTGTTTCCAATCAGCAATATGTCATCCACATATAATATTAGAAACGCTATAGAGCTCCCACTCACTTTCTTGTAAATACAAGCTTCTCCGTAAACTTGTATAAACTCGAACGCTTTGATCACCTCATCAAAACGAAGATTCCAACTCCGAGATGCTTGCACCAGTCCATAAATGGATCGCTGGAGTTTGCAAACTTTGTCAGCATTCTCTGGATCGACAAAACCTTCTGGTTGCATCATATACAACTCTTCCTTAAGGTAACCGTTAAGGAACGCTGTTTTGACATCCATCTGCCAAATTTCATAATCGAAAAAGGCAGCTATTGCTAACATGATTCTGACGGACTTAAGCATCGCTACGGGTGAGAAGGTCTCATCGTAGTCAACTCCTTGAACTTGTGAAAAACCCTTTGCCACAAGTCGAGCTTTATAGACGGTGACATTGCCGTCCGCGTCCGTCTTCCTCTTAAAGATCCATTTGTTCTGAATGGCCTTACGCCCTTCAGGTAATACTTCCAAAGTCCATACTTTGTTTTCATACATGGATCCCATCTCGGATTTCATGGCCTCTAACCACTTCTCGGAATCCGGGCTCATCATCGCTTCTCCATAGCTCGTAGGTTCATCGTTGTCTAACAACATGATGTCTAAGACAGGGTTGCCGTACCACTCGGGAGCAGTACGCGTCCTTGTCGACCTACGAGGTTTGATAGCAACTTGATCCAAAGCTTCATGATCATCATCATTAACTTCCTCTTCAGCTAATGTAGGCTCCACAGAAACAACTTTCTGCGCTGCGCTACTCTCAGGTTGAAGTAAAGGTTCAACAACCTCATCAAGTTCTATCTTCCTCCCACTCAATTCTTTCGAGAGAAACTCTTTCTCAAGAAATGTTCCGTTTTTAGCGACAAACACTTTGCCTTCGGATCTGAGGTAGAAGGTATACCCAACTGTCTCTTTTGGGTATCCTATGAAGACGCATTTCTCCGCTTTGGGTTCCAGCTTTTCAGGCTGAAGATTTTTGACATAAGCATCACATCCCCAAACTTTAAGAAACGACAGCTTTGGCTTCTTGCCAAACCAAAGTTCATATGGTGTCGTCTCAACGGATTTCGATGGTGCCCTATTTAAAGTGAATGCAGCTGTCTCTAATGCATAACCCCAAAACGATAGTGGCAAATCGGCAAGAGACATCATAGATCGCACCATATCCAATAAGGTTCGATTACGACGTTCGGACACACCATTACGCTGTGGTGTTCCAGGCGGTGTTAATTGTGAAACAATTCCACACTGTCTTAAGTGACTGCCAAACTCATAACTCAGATATTCTCCTCCTCGATCAGATCGTAGGAATTTAATCTTCTTGTCACGATGATTCTCAACTTCACTCTGAAATTGTTTGAACTTTTCAAATGTTTCAGACTTGTGTTTCATTAAGTAAATATACCCATATCTACTTAAGTCATCAGTGAAGGTGAGAAAGTAACGATAACCACCGCGCGCCTCAATGCTCATCGGACCGCACACATCAGTATGTATGATTTCCAATAAGTCACTTGCCCGTTCCATTGTTCCAGAGAACGGAGTTTTAGTCATCTTGCCCATGAGGCATGGCTCACATGTGTCAAGTGATTCAAAATCAAGTGACTCCAAAAGTCCATCAGCATGGAGCTTCTTCATGCGTTTTACGCCAATATGACCTAAACGGCAGTGCCACAAGAAAGTGGTATTATCATTATCAATTCTACATCTTTTGGCATCAATGTTATGAACATGTGTATCATTACTATCGAGATTCAATAAGAATAAACCCCTCACATTGGGTGCATGACCATAAAAGATATTACTCATATAAATAGAACAACCATTATTCTCTGATTTAAATGAGTAACCGTCTCGCAATAAACAAGATCCAGATATAATGTTCATGCTTAACGCAGGCACCAAATAACACTTATTTAGGTTCATCACTAATCCCGACGGTAATCGAAGAGCGAGCGTGCCGACGGCGATCACATCAACCTTGGAACCATTTCCCACGCGCATCGTCACTTCGTCCTTTGCCAGCCTCCGTCTATTCCGCAGTTCCTGTTTTGAGTTGCAAATATGAGCAACCGCACCGGTATCAAATACCCAGGCACTACAACGAGAGTTGGTAAGGTACACATCAATAACATGTATATCATATATACCTTGTTTGTTGTTGGCCGCCTTCTTGTCAGCCAAATACTTGGGGCAATTCCGCTTCCAGTGTCCAGTTCCCTTGCAATGAAAACACACAGTTTCTGGTTTGGGTCCAGCCTTGGGTTTCTTCACGAGAGGAGCAACTGCTTTGCCACTCTGCTTGGAGTTACCCTTCTTACCCTTGCCATTTTTCTTGAAACTAGTGGTTTTATTGACCATCAACACTTGATGCTCCTTCTGAATTTCAGACTCAGCGGCTTTCAGCATCGCAAACAGCTCGGCGACTGACTTGTTCATCCCGTGCATGTTATAGTTCAACACGAAGCTCTTGTAGCTAGGTGGCAATGATTGAAGAACTCTGTCAGTGATAGCCTCTGGCGGAAGGGGCATCCCTAACTCAGCCAGACGGGTGGAGTACCCAGACATTCTGAGCACGTGATCACTGATAGACCCGTTCTCCTCCATCTTGCAAGCATAGAACTTATCGGAGATCTCATATCTCTCGATCCGGGCATTCTTCTGAAAGATAAACTTCAACTCCTGGAACATCTCATATGCTCCATGACGTTCAAAACGTCTTTGAAGTCCCGGTTCTAAGCCATACAACATTGCACATTGAACTATTGAGTAATCATCAGAACGAGCCTGCCAGGCGTTCACAACGTCTAGAGACTCAACTGGAGCGGGTGGATCACCAAGCGGTGCATCAAGGACATAAGCCTTCTGGGAAGCCGTAAGGATAATCCTTAGATTACGGGCCCAGTCCACAAAGTTACTTCCATCATCTTTCAACTTAGCTTTCTCTAGGAACGCATTAAAATTCAGGGGTGCTACTGCGCGAGCCATGATCTACAACATAAATATAGCAAAGACAACTTAGACTATTGTTCTAGATAATGAGTTTAGTTAATCATATTACTTAAAAACTCCCACTCAAATTGACATCCCTCCGATCATTCGAGTGTAACATGATCCAAATCCACCAACTCAAGTCCGATCATCACGTGAGTTGAGGTGGTTTCAATGGTGAACATCTTCATGTTGATCATATCTACTATATGACTCATGTTCGACCTTTCGGTCTCTTGTGTTCCGAGGCCATGTCTGTACATGCTAGGCTCGTCAAGTTTAACCCGAGTGTTCCGCACGTGTAACATGGCTTACACCCGTTGTATGCGAACGTAGAGTCTATCACACCCGATCGTCACGGCGTGTCTCGAAACGACGAACTTTCGCAACGGTGCACACTTGGGGAGAACACAATTTATCTTGAAATTTAAGTGAGGGATCACCTTATAATGCTACCTTCGTCCTAAGCAAAATAAGATGCATAAAAGGATTAACATCACATGCAAATCATAAGTGACATGATATGGCCATGAACTTGTGCTTTTGATCTCCATCTCCAAAGCACCGGCATGATCTCCATCGTCACCGGCATGACACCATGATCTCCATCATCTTGATCTCCATCAACGTGTCGCCATAAGGTTGTCGCGCCGACTGTTGCTTCCACGACTATTGCTAACGTTTAGCGATAAAGTAAAGCATTACATAGCGCTTAATGATTGACACGCAGGTCATACAATAATTAAAGACAACTCTATGGCTCCTGCCAGTTGCCGTACTCATCGACATGCAAGTCGTGATATTCTATACAACACATGATCATCTCATACATCACATATATCTCATCATGTAATTGGCCATATCACATCACAACATACCCTGCAAAAACAAGTTAGACGTCCTCTAATTGTTGTTGCAAATTTTACGTGGCTGCTACGGGTTTGCAAGAACCGTTCTTACCTACGCAAAACCACAACGTGGTGTAGTGATTGCTTTTTGATCTTCTAAAAGAACCCTCTTCATTGAAATCGATTCAACTAAAGTGAGAGAGACAGACACCCGCTAGCCATCCTTGTGCAACGAAGTTACATGTCAGTTGAAGGAACCTGTCTCGCGTAAGTGTACGCGTAATGTCGGTCCGGGCCGCTTCATCTCACAGTACCGCCGAATCAAATATCAACTAGTAACGGCAAGCAATATGTATACACCCACGCCCACAACTCGTTTGTGTTCTACTCGAGATCTCATCTACGCATAGACCTGGCTCATGATGACACTGTTGGGGAACGTTGCATGGGAAACAAAAATTTTCCTACGCACACACAAGATCTATCCATGGTGATGAGCATCTACGAGAGGGAGAGTGAATCTACATACCCTTGTAGATCGCTAAGCGGAAGCGTTTAAGAAACGCGGTTGATGTAGTCGAACGTCTCCGCGATCCAAATCGCAAGTCGTCCCTCGATCCGATCACGAACTAGCGCCGAACGGACGGCACCTCCGCGTTCAACACACGTACGGCTTGATGACGCCTTCACCTCCTCGATCCAGCGAGCGATGATGAAGTAGTGGTTGAGTTCCAGCAGCACGACGGCGTGGTGATGGTGGTGAGGAACAATCTCTGCAGGGCTTCGCCAAGCGCTACGGAGATTATGACGGAGGAACTAGAGGGTTAGGGTTGCCGCACACGGCTTGGGGAAATCTTGATATGTCCCGTGTGCTAGCCCTGCCCCTCTATTTATATGTTGAGCCTTGGGGTCTAAACTTGGAGTAAAAGCCTCCTCCGGGTCGGTTTTGCCCGCACAAGGTCGGTTTGGCCCGCAGGGAAAGAGTCCAACTCGGATCCCTGCCGAACCGTGCACAGCCGCGCACAAGCGGTAGTACCGCTTCACACAAGCGGTAGTACCGCTTGGGCGGTAGTACCGCTTCACACAAGCGGTAGTACCGCTCCGGCGGTAGTACCGCTTCACACAAGCGGTAGTACCGCTTACGCGGCAGCAAAACTACTTTTGCACTTTCCAATACCTTGTGGGCTTTATCCCTTTGGCTCATATAAAGTGTTGCTGCACCCGAACACTTCGGTAAACATCCGGAACCCCTTCCGGTGAACTCCGGAACCCTTCCAGAGATCAAAACACTATTATCACATATATCAATCTTTACCTCCGGACTATTCCGGAGATCCTCGTCATGTCCGGGATCTTATCCGGGACTCCGAACAACTTTCGGTCACCAACATAATAACTCAATTATACTAATCGTCACCAAACGTTAAGTGTGTAGACCCTGCGGGTTCGAGAACTATGTAGACATGACCGAGACACCTCTACGGCCAATAACCAATAGCGGGACCTGGATGCCCATATTGGCTCCTACATATTCTACGAAGATCTTTATCGGTCGAACCTCTATGTCAAGGATTCAGTTAATCCCGTATGCTGTTCCCTTTGTTCTTCGGTATGTTACTTGCCCGAGATTCGATCGTCGGTATCACTATACCTAGTTCAATCTCGTTACCGGCAAGTCTCTTTACTCGTTCCGTAATACAAGATCTCGTGGCTAACACTTTAGTCACATTGCTTGCAAGGCTCATTGTGATGTTGTATTACCGAGTGGGCCCTGAGATACCTCTCCGTCATACGGAGTAACAAATCCCAGTCTTGATCCATGCCAACCCAACAGACACCCTCGGAGATACCTGTAGAGCACCTTTATAGTCACCCAGTTACGTTGCGACGTTTGATACACACAAGGTATTCCTCCGGTGTCAGTGAGTTGCATGATCTCATGGTCAAAGGAACAGATACTTGACATGCAGAAAACAATAGCAATAAACTGACACGATCAAATGCTACGTTTACAGTTTGGGTCTTGTCCATCACATCATTCTCCTAATGATGTGATCCCGTTATCAAATGACATCTCATGTCAATGGCTAGGAAACCTTAACCATCTTTGATCAACGAGCTAGTCAACTAGAGGCTTACTAGGGACACAGTGTTGTCTATGTACCCACACATGTATTTGAGTTTCCAATCAATACAATTATAGCATGGATAATAAACGATTATCATTAACAAGGAAATATAATAATAACCAATTTATTATTGCCTCTAGGGCATATTTCCAACAGAGACCACCGTCCCGAGTAGCATGGGATCACAATTTATAACGCACGGAATACAAGTGGTGCCCCTCTCTCGGCCCAGCCGGATACACCCATGACCCCTGACCAAGTGGCATGCCTACCAGTGATCAATGGTATCTTTCAGTATGGCCCCTCTGTATGGTGTGTGCAATGAAAGGGGTTAACAACTTACTGAACCGTACCCTACCCGTGGCAGGGACAAGTGGCAGCACGAAACAAGTATGGGGATTACCGGAACAAGACTCGATCTACGGTTGACTCAGGAGGTTTAAGTTTTCCTGCAGTGGTTAGCACAATATATTTCCTTGGTAGTACCCAGCAGGGTCATCATCTGGCATGTCCCAACATGCCAAGAAAATAAATGCCAAACAGGTGTCTGAATGCGACGCCTCGAGAGGTCTTGAAAAGAAATGCCTAACGGGTGTCTGAATGCGACGCCTCGAGAGATCTTGAAAAGAAATGAGTATCCAGGTGGCTCAACCATCCCAAGGGATACTCAGAATAAATAGAAATGAATATCCAGGTGGCACAACCATCCCAAGAGATACTCAGAAAAAAATAGAAATGAGTATCCAGGTGGCACAACCCTCCCAAGAGATACTCAGAAAAAATAGAAGTGAGTATCTAGGTGGCACAACCATCCCAAGAGATACTCAGAAAAAATAGAAATGAGTATCCAGGTGGCACAACCATCCCAAGAGATACTCAGAAAAAATAGAAATGAGTATCTGCTACTTGTGAGCTGCGTTGGGATTTCCCCGAAGAGGACGGGATGATGCAGTACAGTAGAGATAAGTATTTCCCTCAATTATGAAACCAAGGTTATCAATCCAGTAGGAGGATCACGCAACACCTCATTAACAGTACCTGCACACAAAAGAACAAATCCTCGCACCCAACGCGAACAAGGGGTTATCAATCCCTTGGCGGTTAATTACAAGATTAAATTGTATGGTGATAGATAGATAGATCGAACAAAAATACAAAATAAAATAAATAAAGTAAAATTGCAGCAAGGTATTTTTAGGATTTTCAATATATGATAAAGGTAGACCCGGGGGCCATAGTTTTCACTAGAGGCTTCTCTCTTGAAAATAGCATACGGTGAGTAAACAAATTACCGTTAGGCAATTGATAGAAAAGCAAATAATCATGATGATATCCAAGGCAATGATCATGTATATAGGCATCACGTCTGAGACAAGTAGACCGACTCCTGCCTGCATCTACTACTATTACTCTAGACATCGACCGCTATCCATCATGCATCTAGAGTATTAAGTTCATAAAGAACGGAGTAACGCCTTAAGCAAGATGACATGATGTAGACAAAGTAAACTCACGCATGAATAACCCCCATCTTTTTACCCTTAATAGCAACGACACATACGTGTCATGTCCCTTTCTGTCACTGGGATTGAACACCGCAAGATCAAACCCATTACAAAGCACCTCTCCCATTGCAAGATAAATCAATCTAGTTGGCCAAACCAAATCAATAGATCGGAGAGAAATACGAAGCTATAACAATCATGCATAAAAGAGTTCAGAGAAGACTCAAATAATATTCATGGATAATCTGATCATAAACTCACAATTCAGTGGATCCAACAAACACGTCGCAAAAAGTGATTACATCGGATAGAACTCCAAGAACATCGAGAAGAACATTGTATTGAAGATCAAAAAGAGAGAAGAAGCCATCTAGATACTAACTATGGACCCGAAGGTCTGTGGTAAACTACTCACGCATCACCGGAAGGGCAGCAAGGATGATGTAGAGCCCCTCCGTGATCGATCGCCCCTCCGGTGGAGTACCGGAAAAGGCCTCCAGATGGGATCTCTCGAGAACAGAAGCTTATGGCGGCGGAAAAAGTATTTCGTGGACTCCTCTGTTGGTTTCCCGATTTTAGAGAATTTATAGAGGTGGAATTAGGTCAAACAGAGCAGAGGTGGGCCCACGAGGCACCAGGGCGCACCACCCCCCTGGGGCGTGCCCTGGTGGCTCGTGGCCACCTCCTTTGTGTTTTGGCCCTCTCCCGAAGCTTCTAGTGTCTCTTATGTCCAGAACAAAATCTCGAAAAAGATTCGTGGCATTTGGACTTCGTTTGGTACTGATATTCTGGAAAACCAAAAACAGGCAAAAAACAGCATCTGGCACTGGGCACTAAGTTAATAGGTTAGTCCCAAAAAATGATATATAATTGCTTGTAAATGTATATAAAACATCCAAGATTGATAATATAATAGCATGAAACAATCAAAAATTATAGATACGTTGGAGACGTATCAGTATCCAGGTGGCACAACCATCTCAAGAGATACTCAGAAAAAATAGAAATGAGTATCCAGGTGGCACAACCATCCCAAGAGATACTCAAAGTTACATAGAAGAGGAAATGGTTAGTCCACAGTAATTTTCATGTTAACAATAATATTCGTGGTAGCATCAGTAGCGATAATAATCATCCTGCAAAAGTGAATCATGCTCAATGTTAATTATTTCCTCCGAAGACCAACACTAAGACCGACACTTGACCAACCCAGACTGTAGTCCTTAACCGCGGACACGGCTATTCGAATAGGTTTTAAAACTCCGCAGAGGGTGTACTCTTTACCCACAAGTAAAGGATTTCTTTAGCCAACACCGAGACGCTGACTAATTCCCATTACGGTCTTTGGCATGAAAACACACCTGACTAGCACACACCAGCTTAACCGTTCTGATGCCCGGAATCACCCAAGGCATCACTCCAGAAAAACTCTAAGATGGGGAGACCACCGTCTTGAATAGCATGGTATAACAATTTATAACGCGCAGAATACAAGGGGTGCCCCCCTCTCGGCCCAGCCGTATACACCCTTGCCCCCTGACCAAGTGGCATGCCTACCAGTGATCAATGGTATCTTCCACTATGGCCCCTCTGTACGGTGTGTGCAATGAAAGGGGTTAACAACTTACTGATCCGTACCCTACCTGTGGCAGGGACAAGTGGCAGCACGAAACAAGTATGGGGGTTACCGGAACAAGACTCGATCTACGGTCGACTCAGGAGGTTTAAGTTTTCCTGCAGTGGTTAGCACAATATATTTCCTTGGTAGTACCCAGCAGGGTCACCATCTGGCATGTCCCAACATGCCCTCACTGATTATTCTCGTCACAACGAGATTTCTGTTTCATGGTCATTTTTCTCTCGTGACTGATTCTTTCCTGCAGGTTAGTTTCGTACCAACATAGACATCTGTGGCATGTGAGAACAATCACCCTCACTCATATTTCATGTTTAAGTGAGGTTAACAAAATATCAATGGATCATGTATGCAAAAATAGCAATATGCAAGTTTCATTCAAAATTATCATAATCATGATTCAAATATCCTAGCTAGCAAACTACCAAACATTCACCATATCAAGTGTTCAAGATGCTTGCCTTAAGCATGCAGAAGGGTTGGGTGCACTCCAAAACTTTGAAAATTACATCATCCCTCCATTTTCCTATTTTAAAAATATTGCAATTACCACATAATCTGAAAAAAGTACAAAAAAGTTGTTTGGAAATTTTTGAAATAAATACTAACATAAACTAGATGAAAAATGGGGAATATCAGAAAAATAATCAAATGATTTGGAGTTCATATGATTATCCTTGGGAATTTCTAAGCTGAAATAGATGAAGAAATGGACTATTAATAGATCCAACAGAAACAAAGCTTAGGAAAAATGTTCACTGTGCCTAGTTAAATAGAGAACAATTTTATAAGCCCCTATAACTTTGTATTGTCTCATTTGAATTTTAAATGAATCCTGTGGAAATATTTAAGTCTTTGGATAAAGGAAAAAGACAGAAAATCACCCTGGCGGACAGGCAGAGGCGCACACAGGGCGAGGCCCAGCTAAACGGTGCCACTGGGCCGAGCCCAGAGGTGCTGTGCTACTTATGATCTGCGTTGGTTTTTCCCCGAAGAGGAGGGGATGATGTAGTATAGTAGAGATAAGTATTTCCCTCAGTTATGAAACCAAGGTTATCAATCCAGTAGGAGAATCACGCAACACCTCGTTAGCAGCACCTGCACACAAAACAACAAATCCTCGCACCCAACGCGAACAAGGGGTTGTCAATCCCTTGGCGGTTAATTGCAAGATTAAATTGTATGGTGATAGATAGATAGATCAAACAAAAATACAAAATAAAATAAATAAAGAAAAAGTGCAGCAAGTATTTTTAGGGTTTTAGTAATTGATAAAGATAGACCCGGGGGCCATAGTTTTCACCAGAGGCTTCTCTCTTGGAAATAGCATATGGTGGGTAAACAAATTACTGTTGGGAATTGATAGAAAAGAAAATAATCATGACGATATCCAAGGCAATGATCATGTATATAGGCATCACGTCCGAGACAAGTAGACCGACTCCTGCCTGCATCTACTACTATTACTCCACCCATCGACCGCTATCCAGCATGCATCTAGAGTATTAAGTTCATAAAGAACGGAGTAACGCCTTAAGCAAGATGACATGATGTAGACAAAGTAAACTCATGCATGAATAAACCCCATCTTTTTACCCTTAATAGCAATGATACATACGTGCCATGTCCCTTTCTGTCACTGGGATTGAGCACCGCAAGATTGAACCCATTACAAAGCACCTCTTCCCATGGCAAGATAAATCAATCTAGTTGGCCAAACCAAATCAATAGATCGGAAAAGAAATACGAAGCTATAATAATCATGCATAAAAGAGTTGAGAGAAGGCTCAAATAATATTCATGGATAATCTGATCATAAACTCACAATTCATCGGATCCCAACAAACACACCGCAAAAAGTGATTACATCGGATAGAACTCCAAGAACATCGAGGAGAACATTGTACTGAAGATCAAATAGAGAGAAGAAGCCATCTAGCTACTAACTATGGACCCGAAAGTCTGTGGTAAACTACTCACGCATCATCGGAAGGGCAGCAAGGATGATGTAGAGCCCCTCCGTGATCGATTCCCCCTCCGGTGGAGTACCGGAGAAGGCCTCCAGATGGGATCTCTCGAGAACAGAAGCTTGCGACGGCGGAAAAAGTATTTCATGGACTCCCCCGTTGGTTTCTTGATTTTAGAGAATTCATAGAGGTGGAATTAGGCCAAACGGAGCAGAGGTGGGCCCACAAGCTACTAGGGCGCGCCACCCCCCAGGGCGCGCCCTGGTGGCTTGTGGCCACCCCTTCTGTCTTCTGGCCCTCTCCCAAAGCTTCTAGTGTCTCTTATGTCCAGAAAAAAATCTCCAAAAAGTTTCATGGCATTTGGACTTCGTTTGGTACTGATATTCTGGAAAACCAAAAACAGGCAAAAAACAGCAACTGGCACTGGGCACTAGGTTAATAGGTTAGTCCCAAAAAATGATATAAAGTTGCTTGTAAATGTAAATAAGACATCCAAGATTGATACTATAATTGCATGGAACAATAAAAAATTATAGATATGTTGGAGACGTATCAGCATCCCCAAGCTTAATTCCTGCTCGTCCTCGAGTAGGTAAATGATAAAAACAGAATTTTTGATGTGGAATGCTACCTATCATTTTCATCATAAACTCTTTTCTTTTGTGGCATGGACATTTGGACTTGAATGATTCAAAGCAATAGTCTATAATTTGACATGAAGATATAAATACTCAAGCATACTAACAAGCAACCTTGTCTTTCAAAATATCAACGCTAAAGAAAGTTATCCCTAGCCCATTATGCTCAATCATTGATCCATTCATGAAACACACTCAAATATTAGCTACATCCAATGCACAAGTATGACAATAATGCACTCTAGTTGGTACTTTATAAGAGAAGATGGAGACTCAAAGTAAAAATAAAAATTGCATAAAAGTAAATAGATAGGCCCTTCACAGAGGGAAGCATTGATTTGCAGAGGTGCCAGAGCTCAAGGCTTAAATTAGAGTGATAAAATTGTTTTGAGAGGCATGCTTTTCTTGTCAACGAAAACGACCGAGAATTCCCAATATTTTCCATGCTAGACACATCATAGGTGGTTCCCAAACAGAAAAATAAAGTTTATTTCCTTTCCATCATTCTTTCACAATCCATGGCTAGCCGTATCCACGGGTGCCCTCCATACCAACACTTTCCAAGGAATTTATTATTAACATCATATTAAATTTTTTTGCATTTCGGGACTGGGCATCCCTATTACCTGCCACTCTCTCGTGCAATGACAAGTGAATAAACACTCATCGCGAGAATCACACACCTAGCATGGAAAATATTGGCCACCCCATGCCGCTTCATGAGCGGTACGGGAACACAAAACGGAAAATTGTTTTTGAAAATTTAGAGTTGGCACATGCAAATTTACTTGAAACGGCAAGGTAATACCGCATATAGGTAGGTATGGTGGACTCATTTGGCACAACTTTAGGTTTAAGGAGTTGGATGCACAAGCAGCATTCCCGCTTAGTACAAATGAAGGCTAGCAAATAGATTGAGAAGCAACCAACCAAAAAACGAAAACGGTCATAAACATGCATTGAACACAACTAACACCGAATAATGCACCATAAGTAGGATATAATTTCGTTCCATAACTATTGACTTAATGTGCATGCATTGGGAATCACAAACCTTAACACCAATATTCTTACTAAACCACAATTACTTACTAACATGACGCACATATTATCATCTCCATATCGCAAAACTATTGCAAGGAATCAAGCTTATCATATCCAATGATCTATACGAAAGTTTTTATTATATACCTCTTTAATATTCATCACTTTGGGACCAAATTCATATCTTGTGCAAATTACCATTGCTATTATCAACTCTCAAAAAGATATAAGTGAAGCATGAGAGTGCAAATATTTCTTCAAAATTTAATCTTATCAACTCTCAAAATAATATAAGTGAAGCATGAGAGTGCATGTATTTCTTCAAAATATAATCACCACCGTGCTCAAAAAGATTTAAGTGAAGCACTAGAGCAACTGCCTTGCTCAAAAAATTTAAGTGAAGCACATAGAGCATTCTAATAAATCATGATAAACGTGTGGCTCTCTCAAATAAGTGTGTCCAGCAAAGATGATTGTGACAAACTAAAAAGCAAACAAAGCAAAGACTCATATAATACACAACGCTCCAAGCAAAGCACATATCATGTGATTAATAAAAATATAACTCCAACTAAAATTACCGATAGTTGGTAGAAGAAAGAGGGGATGCCTTCCGGGGCATCCCCAAGCTTAGTTGCTTGGGAGTCCTTGAATATTACCTTGGGGTGCCTCGGGCATCCCCAAGCTTAGGCTTTTGCCACTCCTTATTCTTTCATCCATCGTGATCTCACCCAAAACTTGAAAACTTCAATCACACAAAACTCAACAAAACCTTCGTGAGATCCGTTAGTATAACAAAACAAATCACTACTTTAAGTACTGTTGCAAACCCATTCATATTTTATTTTTGCATTATACCTACTGTATTCTAACTTTTCCATGGCTTATACCCCCCGATACAATCCATAGTTCCATCAAAACAAGCAAAACAATGCATCAAAAACAGAATCTGTAAAAAAAACAGTCTATAGGAATCTATTTAAAATCTATACTTTTGTAACTCCAAATTTTTTGAAAAATTAGAAAAACGTGGGCAATTCAGATACCAATACTGTGTAAAAAATTAAGATTTTTCTGACTTAACAGTACCGAACCAAAATTCCAGCACTGGACGCAAAACTTTTTGTTTCCCAAACAGCATCAATTATACTATCTTCCAAATCACCCCAAAGGGATTACTTGGCACAAACACTAATTAAAACATAAAAACACAATCATAACAGTAGCATAATTGTGTAAACACAGAAGAAACGAAACAAAAAGCAAAAAATTATTTTATTCATTGGGTTGCCTCCCATCAAGCGCTATCGTTTTATGCCCCTAGCTAGGCATCACACATAGTTTCAAGTATTGTCATCCTTCAAGTTGATTCCATAAGTGGCCCTCATAATGGATTCATAGGGTGATTTAATTATTTTCCTAGGGAAGTGTTCCATCCCTTTCTTTAGTGGAAATTGAAATTTTATATTACCTTCTTTCATATCAATAATAGCACCAATAGTTCAAAGAAAAGGTCTACCAAGTATTATGGTGCAAGAAGGATTGCATTCAATGTCAAGTACAATAAAGTCCACGGGCACATAATTTCTATTAGCAAGAATAAGCATATCATTTATTCTACCCAATGGCTTTTTAATAGTGGAATCCGCAAGATGCAAATTAAGAGAACATTCGTCTATATTGATAAAACCTAGCACATCACATAGAGATTTTGGAATTGTGGAAACGCTAGCACCCAAATCACACAAAGCATTGCACTCATAATTTTTAATATTAAATTTAATGGTAGGTTCCCACTCATCATATAATTTTCTAGGAATTGAAATCTCTAGTTCTAGTTTTTCTTCTAACGCTTTCATCATTGCTTCTACGATGTGTTTAGTAAAAGCCTTATTTTGTTCATAAGCGTTGGGTGAATTTAGCATGGATTGTAACAAACAAATACATTCAATCAAAGAGCAACTATCATAATTAAAATCATTGTAATCCAAAAGAGTGGGCACATCACTAGTTAAAGTTTTTACCTCTTCAAACCCACTTTTATTAATTTCTTCATCAAGTTTTTCACCCTCCGAGTCATGGGGACGCCTTATAGCTAATGTTGACTCTTCTTCAGTCCCTTTTCATCAAGTTTTATATTGATAAACAAAGAATCAATAGATAAAACACCAATCATTTTAATATCCTCATCATTACTACGATAGAAATCGGGAGGAATCGCTTTCTCTAAAAATTCTCGTTTAGCTTTTAGCATAGCGGTTCTTTTCTTACTCTCATCCACGGAGACATATAAAGATTTAATTGATTCATTAATATCAATTTTGGGTGGCAAAATTTTAGTCTTAAGATTTTCCACCTATCCCAAGAATCGATACTATTTCGTGGTAAAGATGAAAACCAAATTTTTGCACGATCCTGGAATGAGAACGGGAATAATTTTAATTTCACAATATCATTATACACATCTTTTTTCTTTTGCATATCACACAATTATACGAAAGTGTTAAGATGGGATGCAGCATCTTCATTAGGACTACCAGAAAATTGTTCTTTCATAACAAGATTCAACAAAGCAGCATTAATATCACAAGTCTCTGCACTAGCGGCGGGAGGAGCAATCGGAGTACTAATAAAATCATTATTATTAGTATTGGAAAAATCACATAATTTTGTATTTTCTTGAGACATCGTGACTACGCAAACAAGATAACAAGCAAGCAAAGAAGCAAAAAAGAAAAAGGCAAACGGAAAATATTTTTGTATTTATGTAAAAAAAATTTAGAAGTGGGGGAGATGAAAACGAGAGGCAAAGGCAAATAAAATAAATGCGAGGAGATGAGGTTTTATGCGTAGGTACTTGATAGATGTTGATGATGTTTACCTGGCAACGGCGCCAGAAATTCTTCCTGCTACTTGTGATCTGCGTTGGTTTTTCCCCGAAGAGGACGGGATGATGCAGTACAGTAGAGATAAGTATTTCCCTCAGTTATTAAACCAAGGTTATCAATCCAGTAGGAGAATCACGCAACACCTCGTTAGCAGCACCTGCACACAAAACAACAAATCCTCGCACCCAATGCGAACAAGGGGTTGTCAATCCGTTGGTGCTCAATTGCAAGATTAAATTGTATGGTGATAGATAGATAGATCAAACAAAAATACAAAATAAAATAAATAAAGAAAAAGTGCAGCAAGTATTTTTAGGGTTTTAGTAATTGATAAAGAAACACCCGGGGGCCATAGTTTTCACTAGAGGCTTCTCTCTTGAAAATAGCACACGGTGGGTAAACAAATTACTGTTGGGCAATTGATAGAAAAGCAAATAATCATGATGATATCCAAGGCAATGATCATGTATATAGGCATCACGTCCGAGACAAGTAGACCGACGCCTACCTGCATCTACTACTATTACTCCACCCATCGACCGCTATCCAGCATGCATCTAGAGTATTAAGTTCATAAAGAACGGAGTAACGCCTTAAGCAAGATGACATGATGTAGACAAAGTAAACTCACGCATGAATAAACCCCATCTTTTTACCCATAATAGCAACGATACATACGTGTCATGTCCCTTTCTGTCACTGGGATTGATCACCGCAAGAACGAACCCATTACAAAGCACCTCTTCCCATGGCAAGATAAATCAATCTAGTTGGCCAAACCAAATCAACAGATCGGAGAAGAAATACGAAGCTATAATAATCATGCATAAAAGAGTTCAGAGAAGACTAAAATAATATTCATGGATAATCTGATCATAAACTCACAATTCATCGGATCCCAACAAACACACCGCAAAAAGTGATTACATCGGATAGAACTCCAAGAACATCGAGGAGAACATTGTATTGAAGATCAAATAGAGAGAAGAAGCCATCTAGCTACTAACTATGGACCCGAAGGTCTGTGGTAAACTACTCACGCATCATCGGAAGGGCAGCAAGGATGATGTAGAGCCCCTCCGTGATCGATTCCCCCTCCGGTGGAACAGAAGCTTGCGGCGGCGTAAAAAGTATTTCGTGGACTCCCCCGTTGGTTTCCCGATTTTAGAGAATTTATAGAGGTGGAATTAGGTCAAACGGAGTAGAGGTGGTCCCACAAGCTACCAGGGCGCGCCACCCCTTGGGGCGCGCCCTGGTGGCTTGTGGCCACCCCTTCTGTCTTCTGGCCCTCTCCCGAAGCTTCTAGTATCTCTTATGTCCAGAAAAAAATCTCCAAAAAGTTTCGTGGCATTTGGACTTTGTTTGGTACTGATATTCTGGAAAATTAAAAACAGGCAAAAAACAGCAACTGGCACTGGGCAATAGGTTAATAGGTTAGTCCCAAAAAATGATATAAAGTTGCTTGTAAATGTAAATAAAACAACCAAGATTGATACTATAATAGCATGGAACAATAAAAAATTATAGATACGTTGGAGACATATCATGCTGCCACGCGGGGGAGGGGAGCGGTGGCTCATCGACAGGTGGGGCCCACCTGTCAGGTTTGTCTTCTCCCATGCACGCGCCTGGACAGGAGTAGGGGAAGGGCTCCGGCGATGATTGCCGGCGGTTGGAGGCGCCGTTCCCGGCGCTCGGCACACCAACATGCTCAGGAGATCGGACCGCGTCCGTTGGAGGGGGAGGGAGTCACCGGAGAGCTCGAGGTTGAGCAGAGCTTCAACCATGGCGGAAGGGAGCTTCGGGTGGAATACTGCTTTCTTCCATGGGCCGTCTCCAGTGGAATTGATGACGGGTAAGGATCCGCGGGTGCTCCAGGAGGCTATTGGTGAAAAAAATGGGGAGGGAAGGCACTGGAGAGGTGGGTATCATCGAGGAGTTGGCGGCGGGCGCCTCGTTTGGAGGTGGGGAAGACGACCACTCCCGGCCGTGTGGCTGCCTCGGATGGCCTACAGAGGTGGGAGGGAAGTACTAACGACGATAGGGAGCTCGGGGGGGATTTTATAGCGCGGGCAAGGCGGTTCCGTGGCTTCCAGAGGACGGCTCGGCTGCGGGCGGCCATTACTGAGGTAGATGAGGCCGGTGAGGTCGGTGGCAGTGGTCGGCGGGGTCGGTGGAGCTTCGGATGAGCTCAGGTAGGTAGAGATTAAGACGGTGGCGCGCTGGCTAGCTCGGAAACGCGCCACGCGTCCTGGACGGCGTGTGACAGAGATGTGCGGCATTCGGTGGCAGCGATAGGCATCGTCAGAGGCCAAGGGAGATGCAGGGGAGGTGCGGGCGATCAGCGGGTGGGGTGGACCGAGCCGGGGGAGGTCGCGGCTGCGGTGCAGGTGACGTGCAGGGCTGCGGTGCTCTGGCCTGCAGTTGGCGCGCTCCGGCCGCTCTCCGGGCATGCACCAAAGGTGCTCGAGGAAATGCCACGTCGATCTAGATGAGTTTTCTGAGGCTGAAATTTGGTAGGGTGGTGGTTCATGGTATAGTGAAGTTTATGGACATGCTGCTTTGGCCAAATGAGCAAGTGTCACATGGTGATTTTGGAAGTTGAATATTTTGGTCATGCACTCAAAGTGTTCGACAGAATGATAGGGTTATCTAGAATTTTTTTTCTAGGCTAGGGAATTGGCAGGTTGAGGTCTCTTTGGATGGTAAAGATGATGGTGGAGTTGGTTTGCGAAAGGAGAAAACTTGCTAGTGCAAATTTGGAAGAATGTCAGTTCTGGACAAAATCTTTAGGGAATTATTTAGTGAACTTAAGTTATGCTAATGGAGCTGGTCTTATGGACTTAAGGGTTTGGTTGGAAGGACTATAAGGTGGAAAAATTTCAGAATTTTTGGAGCAAGGAAAATTAGGGTTGTAGTTCAATGTTCAAATTGAACCAGAATTGAAAAATGGAAGTTTTGCTCAAAATTTTCAAAGGATCATGTTGGGTTTTTGCATAAAAGTGATCTATAGGCATCACATGACCCCTCATAATTTTTGTGGAATTTTAAAAGAATTATTTGAAATAGTTGTAGTGCAACAGAAGCATTTCGAAGATTGAAAATGCTAATTAATGGGATTATTTTGGGCAAATTTTGTGATGAAAATATTTCCTATTGTTATTTAAAATATAAATGAAATGATTGAAGAAAACTACCAAAACCCATAATATTTTTCCAAAATTTTGTATATGGAGGGAAGAGTTTTGGAAAACCAATAACAGAGAAGATTCTGAAACAATAAATGACCTAATATAATTCAAAATTTTATTTTTGGCCAAATTTTACTTAATATAAATATGGTTAAATTTTTGGGTTGTTACAAACTCTACCCCCCTTAAGAAAATCTCGTCCTCGAGATTTGTGAAGGTGGTTACCAGAATTTAGCCCACCTTTTCGAGGAGATTTGTCTGAACTAATTATTTGAACTATCTAATTAGGCATAGTTGATGTGGGGCTACTGGTAATTGGTGCAACTATAGTGAGGTACTGGTGCTGTGCTTTTACTGTTAGGGCAATTGAGGATCTACTGCTACGACAAATTTGGAAAAAGTATAATTTCTAATTCCAAATTTCGCTTGCCGTACTCCAGTGCACAGTATTCTCTCCGGCTGACAGGTGGACCCAGGGCCCACTGTCAGTCTCTTGTTCTTCCTCCGGCTCTCCTTTCTCTTCTCTTGCTCATGCGCTTTCCCGTACTTTCTTCCACCTGTGGCGTCTAGCGCGTAGGGTATCTAGGGCCTTACCGTGGTAGTGCGCAGCATGCTTGCTGCCGGCGCAGCGTGCACTCACCTCGCGGGCCAGCACCCTGTCGGCACTGCTCGCGGATTCACCTCCAAACACCGGCGATCGAGCAATGAGCGGCGCTGGTGGACTTCGCGCACCGTGCACCGAGCTCGAGCTATAAAAATGACCATGGTTTTTCTTCCTTCTACCTCACACCTCACCTCACTTCTTCTTCCTCTTCTCCTTCTTCCCCTGCTTGCAGGAGCTCGAGACGAGGCATTAATGGAGGATGTGGTCCTAGAGCTGATCATGATCCTTCTGGCTGGTGCGCTGGCGGCGTTGGTTGGCTTCTCACTGCTGCTGTGTGCGATGATCCTCGATGATCGCTGTGATGCCGCTGCTCAAGTGGTGGCTTTCCGAGGCGGCAGTGATCATGGGGACAAGGCATCAGTGTTGGTTATGAGCGAGTGCTGGTGCGTTTTGTAGCAGGCTCCGTAGAAATAAAAACCCATGAGTTTTTCTTTGGGAAAACTGTGGTGTAGTGAGAGTGATCCAGTGGGCGAGGCGGTTAATTAGATGCTAAGTGTGGTTGTGAGGTTTCTGCACTTAGTGCATCTGGTGGAGTTAGTGTGACTGTAAGCCGGACGCCGTGGCTGCACGCGAATTAAATATATGCTGGGAATTTTTTTGTGATAATGGCCCTTAAGAAATTTCCTCCCCTAAGTGCGGATGAACTAAGTGCAGATCACCACAATCAAATATTCGTAGGCAAACTGCAATCATATTAATGCATTCATGACATATGTCCTAAAATACGTCGCAAAGATTGCATCATGTAAACAAGTGCTAGACACAGTAACAACCCTACTATGCCATACAACTGCTACTACGAAAATACAGGGGAACCGGGCCACTAAGGCTTGACAACAATTCTGGTGGACTCAGTCCACCTCGTTGACATCTAGCCGGGCATGTCTTGCAGATGTCGAGGCTTCCCCGTGAGCTTCAGTGTCGGAGTTGGCTGGGGTAGGATGGGGAGCTACAGGGCTGGGGTAGCGGTGGTGTCCCTCGCGGGGTGTCGAGGCCACAGTCCCGTTGGAGTAGGCCTCTAGGAGACGAGGGAGTTCCCCCGAGGAGGTGAATGCATTGCCCGGGTGGATAACAGGAGCAGACCTTGGTGGCTCAACTGATCTCCCAAGCAGCACTATCGGGGTGTCGGTGGCGGTTGCAGTTTTGCTTCTCACCGGGGTCAGGAGAGCGAGCGTCTTGCGGGTCATAATCAGATCAAGGGTGACCTGATCGAATAGTGCCTCTTGCGCTCTCAGGTAGCGCACCAGATGCACTAGGGCGGGATCTGTCTCATGGTCTCCGCTGGCAACTTGGGTCGGGCTACCATAGCCTTCACGACTAGGGTAGTAGTAGAAAGGGTGACTGTTAACCCTCGGCGACAAATGCCGGAGATTAATTACAGCCTCTCGGGCTGCAAGTTGGATGGCTTGGGGCTCGTCGGAGGTCGTCCTCCTGGTGAACCGGTAGGGGCGTTCTGATGGGGTGCCCCTCCCGTAGATGTGCCCCGTGGCCCGGAAGTGGTGGATGGCATCACTTGTGTGCTCTTGGTACACAACATACTCCGGGGGCTCTTCTATGCCAAAAGCACGACGAGTGAGATTGGCGAGGATGACTACAAAGTCTCCAAGCTCGGTTGCGGTGGTCTCATTGTGAACAATGGGGCCAGGCATCTTGGTGGTTGGATATCGAACTGAGAGTGAGTCTGTGTTATGCTGAGTTGGGGCAAGGCTTCCTTTATAGGTCAGCAGAGTCTTCCATCGCATGCTTGTGGATGGGACAACTCAAGTGTCGGCCACAGGCACACGGCCTATGGACAGGCTGATAGGTTAGGCACCTACTGTCAAGAGATGTCGGCTGGCCACTGTGCAGGCTATCGGATGAGATGGGCTTGGCTACGGACAGGAAAGGTTTTAGATGGTGTGGAAACCTAGGGATAGCGACCAGGCTAACATAGGATTAGCCAATGGTCAGCCTGGGCTCTTATACCAAGGCTGTCGGGGCCGGTTTTCCGGAACACAATATCCCAGAAATTAACCCCTCGTGTCGTTACCAGCCCCAAGATCATTGTTACTGGTGGACACGTCCTTGTTACAGACTACCAGCCAATTACAAGAATTGGATATAGAACCATAAAGGTCTAATGATACAACAATGATTTCTAACAGCGGATGGCGGAAGCGGGTAGCGGATCTCCATCTCTGGTGGGGCTCCATTCCCACAGGAATAGCTGACCTGGATAACTCCTATCCCGTGTGGCTGCTATCTCCGATTCCTAGGTAGCGGGGTGTGCCTTCGTAGTGCTCTTCTCCTATTCGTGATCTAGCCAAGACAATAGCCAGGGACAAGCCAGTGAGTACGTTTGAATGTACTCGCAAACATCATGAACAAAAGATATACCGAATGCAATAGAGAGCATATGATCATGATGAACTAAATTATATGCATATGCTGATTGATATTAAAGCATGGCGTGATAAATATCAATACGGTGTAGATGGCTAAATATATCATTCTAGTAAATAAACCAAGAAAATAAAATGGAACATCGGGCATTGGACCACCCGAGGATTCCAAGAAAATAAATGCCAAACGGGTGTCTGAATGCGACGCCTCGAGAGGACTTGTAAAGAAAAGCCAAACGGGTGTCTGAATGCGATGCCTCGAGAGGTCTTGAAAAGAAATGCCAAATGGGTGTGTGAATGCGACACCTCGAGAGGTCTTGAAAAGAAATGAGAATCCAGGTGGCTCAACCATCCCAAGGGATACTCAAAAAAAATAGAAATGAATATCCAGGAGGCACAACCATCCCAAGAGATACTCAAAAAAATAGAAATGAGTATCCAGGTGGCACAACCATCCCAAGAGATACTCAGAAAAAATAGAAGTGAGTATCCAGGTGGCACAACCATCCCAAGAGATACTTAGAAAAAATAGAAATGAGTATCGAGGTGGCACAACCATCCCAAGAGATAGTCAGAAAAAATAGAAATGAGTATCCAGCTGGCACAACCATCCCAAGAGATACTCAAAAAAATAAAAATAGAAATGAGTATCCAGTTGGCACAACCATCCCAAGAGATACTCAAAGTTACATAGAAGAGGAAATGGGTAGTCCACATTAGTATTCATGTTAACAATAATATTCGTGGTAGCATCAGTAGCGATATTAATCATCCTGCAAAAGTGAATCATGCTCAATTTTAATTATTTCCTCCGAAGACCGACACTTGACCAACCCAGACTGTAGTCCTTAACCGCGGACACGGCTATTCGAATAGGTTTTAAAACTCTGCAGAGGGTGCACTCTTTACCCACAAGTAAAGGATTTCTTTAGCCAACACCGAGATGCTGACTAATTCCCATTACGGTCTTTGGGATAAAAACACACCTGACCAGCACACACCAGCATAACCGTTCTGATGCCCGGAATCTCCCAAGGCATCACTCCAGAAAAACTCTAAGACGGGAAGACCACCGTCTCGAATAGCATGGGATCACAATTTATAAGGCGCGGAATACAAGGTGTGCCCCCCTCTCGGCCCAGCCGGATACATCCATGCCCCCTGACCAAGTGGCATGCCTACCAGTGATCAATGGTATCTTCCACTATGCCCCCTCTGTACGGTGTGTGCAATGAAAGGGGTTAACAACTTACTGAACCGTACCCTACCTGTGGCAGGGACAAGTGGCAGCACGAAACAAGTATGGGGGTTACCGGAACAAGACTCGATCTACGGTCGACTCGGGACGTTTAAGTTTTCCTGCAGTGGTTAGCACAATATATTTCCTTGGTAGTACCCAGCAGGGTCACCATCTGGCATGTCCCAACATGCCCTAACTGATCATTCTCGTCACAACAAGATTTCTATTTCATGGTCACTTTTCACTCATGACTGATTCTTTCCTGCAGGTTAGTTTCGTACCAACATAGACATCTGTGGCATGTGAGAACAATCACCCTCACTCATATTTGATGTTTAAGTGAGGTTAACAAAATATCAATGGATCATGTATGCAAAAATAGCAATATGCAAGTTTCATTCAAAATTATCATAATCATGATTCAAATATCCTAGCTAGCAAACTACCAAACATTCACCATATCAAGTGTTCAAGATGCTTGCCTTAAGCATGCAGAAGGGTTGGGTGCACTCCAAAACTTTGAAAATTTCATCTTCCCTCCATTTTCCTATTTTCAAAATAATGCCATTACCACATAATTTGAAAACAGTACAAAAAAGTTGTTTGGAAATTTTTGAAATAAATACTAACATAAACTAGATGAAAAATGAGGAATATCAGAAAAAGAATCAAATGATTTGGAGTTCATATGATTATCCTAGGGAATTTCTAAGCTGAAATAGATGAAGAAATGGACTATTAATAGATCCAACAGAAACAAAGCTTAGGAAAAATGTTCACTCTGCCTAGTTAAATAGAGAACAATTTTATAAGCCCCTATAACTTTGTATTGTCTCATTTGAATTTTAAATGAATCCTGTGGAAATATTTAAGTCTTTGGATAAAGGAAAAAGACAGAAATCACCCTGGCGGACAGGCAGAGGCGCGCACAGGGCGAGGCCCAGCTAAACGGTGCCACTAGGCCGAGCCCAAAGGTGCTGCCACGCGGGGAAGGGGAGCGGTGGCTCACCGGTAGGTGGGGCCCACCTGTCGGGTTTGTCTTCTCCCACGCGCACGCCTGGACAAGAGCAGGAGAAGGGCCCCGGCGATGATTGCCGGCGGTTGGAGACGCCGTTCCTGGCGCTCGGCACACCAACGTGCTCAGGAGGTCGGACCGCGTCCGTTGGAGGGGGAAGGAGTCGCCGGAGAGCTCGAGGTTGAGCAGAGCTTCTACCATGGATGAAGGGAGCTTCGGGTGCAAGAGGGCTTTCTCCCATGGGCCGTCTCCGGTGGAATTGATGACGGGTAAGGATCCGCGGGTGCACCAGGAGGCTATTGGTGAAAAAAATGGGGAGGGGAGGCACTGGAGAGGTGGGAATCATCGAGGAGTTGGCGGCGGGCGCCTCGGCCGGAGGTGGGGAAGACGACTACTCCCGGTCGTGTGGCTGCCTCGGATGGCCTACAGAGGAGGGAGGGAAGTACTGACGATGCTAGGGAGCTTGAGGGGGATTTTATAGCGCGGACGAGGCGGTTCCGTGGCTTCTAGAGGACGGCTCGGCTGCGGGCGGCCATTACTGAGGTAGATGAGGCCGGTGAGGTCGGTGGCAGTGGTCGGCGGGGTCGGTGGAGCTTCGGATGAGCTCAGGTAGGTAGAGATTAAGACGGTGGCGCGCTGGCTAGCTCGGAGACGCGCCACGCGTCCTGGACGGCGCGTGACAGAGATGTGCGGTGTTCGGTGGCAGCGATGGGCGGCGTCAGAGGCCCAGGGAGATGCAGGGGAGGTGCGGGCAACCAGCGGGTGGGGTGGAGCGAGCCGGGGGAGGTCGCGGCTGCGGTGCAGGTGACATGCGGGACTGCGATGCTCTGGCCTGCAGTTGGCGCACTCCGGCCGTGCTCCGGGCATGCACCAGAGGTGCTCGAGGAAATGCCACGTCGATCTAGATGAGTTTTCTGAGGCTAAAATTTGGTAGGGTGGTGGTTCCTGGTATGGTGAAGTTTATGGACATGCTGCTTTGTCCAAATGAGCAATTTTCACATGGTGATTTGGGAAGTCGAATATTTTGGTCATGCACTCAAAGTGTTTGACAGAATGATAGGGTTAGCTAGAAATTTTTGCTAGGCTAGGGAATTGGCAGGTTGAGGTCTCTTTGGATGGTAAAGATGATGGTGGAGTTGGTTTGCGAAAGGAGAAAACTTGCTAGTGCAAATTTGGATGAATGTCAGTTCTGGACAGAAACTTTAGGGCATTATTTAGTGAACTTAAGTTATGCTAATGGAGCTGGTCTTATGGACTTAAGGGTTTGGTTGGAAGGACTATAAGGTGGAAAAATTTCAGAATTTTTGGAGCAAGGAAAATTAGGGTTGTAGTTCAATGTTCAAATTGAACCAGAATTGAAAAATGGAAGTTTTGCTCAAAATTTTCAAAGGATCATGTTGGGTTTTTGCATAAAAGTGATCTATAGGCATCACATGACCCCTCATAATTTTTGTGGAATTTTAAAAGAATTATTTGAAATAGTTGTAGTGCAACAGAAGCATTTCGAAGATTGAAAATGCTAATTAATGGGATTATTTTGGGCAAATTTTATGATGAAAATATTTCCTATTGTTATTTAAAATATAAATGAAATGATTGAAGAAAACTTCCAAAACCCATAATATTTTTCCAAAATTTTCTATATGGAGGGAAGAGTTTTGGAAAACCAATAACAGAGAAGATTCTGAAACAATAAATGACCTCATATAATTCAAAATTTTATTTCTGGCCAATTTTTGCTTAATAAAAATATGGTTAAATTTAGGGGTGTTACAGTAAGGGCAACTCCAAGGCGGACCTGCAAACCGCCTGCATCCGTCCGGACCGCGGAAGCCATCCAACCCGGGCCTGTATCGGTCCGCGGGGCAGTCCGGACGGGTTTTCTCCCGCAAACCAGAGAGAAACGTGTGTGTGTGTGGGGGGGGGGGGGGTTGCGGGAATTAGGACACCATACACATAGGACTCTGACACCCCTACCCCACCCAAAACCCTTCTCGGACCCCGCGCCTCCATCCTCCCCATTTTCTCTTCTTCCTACTTTCTCTCTTGCCTTCGCCACCGCTCCACCACCCCGGCCGCCATGCTACACCCCTGCCATAGCTCTACGGGTCCGTCACCTCGAGCGCTCTAGCAGGGCTTGATACGTCTCCGTCGTACCTATAATTTTTGATTGTTTCATGCCAATATTCTACAACTTTCACTTACTTTTGGCAACATTTTATATTATTTTTGGGACTAACCTATTGATCCAGTGCCCAGTGCCAGTTCCTGTTTTTCTGCTTGTTTTTGTTTCACGGAAAATCCATATCAAATGAAGTCCAAATGCAATAAAATTTTACAGAGAATTATTTTGGAATATATGTTATTTTTGGGAGGTGGAAACATCGTAAAAGGAGGCCCACAGCCTCCACGAGCCACCAGGGCGCGTGGCCCCCCCTAGCGCGTGGTGGTACCTAGTGGCCACCTCGTAAGTCGGTTGGGGCCCTTATTTGGGCGCAGGGTAGCTAATATCTGGAAAAAAATCGTGTTAAAGTTTCAGCCCAATCGGAGTTACGGATCTCCGGGAATTTAAGAAACGGTGAAAGGCCAGAAAACAGGAACGCGAAAACAGAAGAGAACAGAGAGATAGATCCAATCTAGGAGGGGCTCCTGCCCCTCCGCCGCCATGGAGACCAAGGACCAGAGGGGAAAACCTTCTCCCATCTAAGGGGGGAGGCCAAGCAAGAAGAATAAGAAGGGGCGCTCTCTCCCTCTCTCTTCCGGTGGCGCCGGAGCGCCGCCGGGGGAACGATCGTGATGGCGATCTACATCAACAACCTCGCTACCGTCAACACCAACTTTCTCCCCCTCTATGCAGCGGTGTAACCTCTCTTCTCCCGCTGTAATTCTCTACTTAAACATGGTGCTTAATGCTACATATTATTATCCAATAATTTGTGGCCATCCTATGATGTTTGAGTAGATCCGTTTTGTCCTATGGGTTGATTGATGATCGTGATTGGTTTGAGTTGTATGTTTTATTTTGGTGCTGTCCTATGGTGCCCTCCGTGTCGCGCAAGCGTGAGGGATTCCCTCTGTAGGGTGTTGCAATACGTTCATGATTCTCTTATGGTGGGCGGCTAGAGTGACAGAAGCTTACACCCGAGTAAGGGGGTTGGTGCGTATGGGAGTAAAGATGACTTGATACTTAATGCTATGGTTGGGTCTTACCTTAATGATCTTTGGTAGTTGCGGATGCTTGCTAGAGTTCCAATCATAAGTGCATATGATCCAAGTACGGAAAGTATGTTAGCTCATGCCTCTCCCTCATATAAAATTGCAATAATGATTACCGGTCTAGTTATCGATTGCCTAGGGACAAATAACTTTCTTGTGTTACAAAAGCTTTCTACTAAACAACTAACTTTTATTATCTTGCAAATTACTCATAGTTTTATTCTCGCAAAGTACTTCTAGTTTTATTCTTGCAAACCTATCCTATCACCTACAAAATAGTTTCATACTTGTTCTAGGTAAAGCGAACGTTAAGTGCGCGTAGAGTTGTATCGGTGGTCGATAGAACTTGAAGGGAATATTAATTCTACCTTTAGCTCCTCGTTGGGTTCGACACTCTTATTTATTGAAAAAGCTACAATTGATCCTCTATACCTGTGGGTTATCAGGGCTCCACCCCGCTTCTCCTCCGTCGTCGTTCAACCCATGTCCTCCGACCGCTCCGCCAGGTACTGCAATACTCACTATGCCCGGCAACTGTTCGATGAATCGCCGGAGCTAAAACAGTTTTCCCTTCTTGTTTCTAGCAATGGATTCTGATTTGGAGTACATATACGAGCACTATGTGGAGTCGTCCAATGGATCGTCGGATGAGGAGGGGTACTCCGATGAGACGGCAATGATGCAGGCGGTCCTTGAAGATGTGGAGCATGCGGAGGAACATGTTCTCAATTTCAAGGGCTTGATCGAGGGTCATCGAGTGCTCAACCGCAGCAGGGAGCGCGACCATTTGACACTGATGGCTGACTACTTTGCCCCGGATGCACTCTTCGCTGACCATTTTCGCCGGCGTTTTCGGATGCGCAAGACTGTCTTCGATCGTTTTTACCATGGTGTCCGTTCCTATGATGACTACTTCATCCTGAAGAAGGACGCCATGGGAAGAATTGGCTTCTCTGGTTACAAGAAGTGCACGGCCGCACTACGGATGCTTGCATATGGCACGACCACTGATTCATGGGACGAGTACCTACGGATGTCTGAGAGCACATGCGGAGATGCCATGGTCAGGTTTGCAACTGTCGTGGTCGAGGTGTTCGGACCTCAGTACCTGAGAGAACCAACTGTGGTAGACACCGAGGGGCTCTTGGCATTCTCAGAAGCAAGAGTGTGGCCAGGTTTGCTTGGATCTCTTGACTGCATGCATTGGAAATGGAAGAACTATTCGAAGGCTTTACAAGGGCAATATCAGGGTCATGTTAATAAGCCCACCATAATTCTTGAAGCAGTTGCATCACATAATCTTTGGATTTGGCACGCTTTCTTCGGCATGCCCCGATCTCACAATGGCATCAATGTGCTGTAGCGATAGCCATTGTTTGTGAGGCTGACTGAAGGAAAAGGTCATCCTTGCCACTATACTGTCAATGGACATGAGTACAACATGGACTATTATCTGGTTGACAGTATCTATCCTCCGTGGCCTACCTTTGTCAGCACCATCTCTAACCCAGTTGGCCAGAAAAAGTCTCACTTTGCCCGAAGACAAGAAGCAGCTAGAAAGGATGTCGAGAGGGCATTTAGAGTTCTGCAGACCCGTTTTGCAGTTGTTCGTGGACCTGCTAAACAATGGGATCCGGAGACTTTGTGCGAGGTGATGACATGTTGTGTGATCATGCACAACATGATCGTCGAGGATGAGGGTGACGATGCTGCTGCAACTCTAGAATCTGAGAACATGGGTGATCCTATCCAACTTTCAGACCAGAATCCGGCCACATTTGAAGTGTTTATTGAAATGCATCAACAAATTCAGCATCGACCAGCTCACGAGCAACTGAAGGAAGATCTGATTGAGCATCAGTGGATGGTTAAAGGGGAAAACAATGTTAGGATGTAATATTTGAACTTTTTAAAATTTGACTACTGCTGCGGCTATTTGAACGTCTGTACCTTTTGTATGCGGCTATTTGAACGTTTGTACCTTTTGTATGCGGCTATTTGATTGTGCGGACTTAAAAAAATTAAGGAAGACCGGATGTATGTGGCTACGGTTGGATGTCGGCCTCCCGTATCCATGTTCATGGACTTGTCTCCTTCTTTCTGCGGACGGATGCGAGATTGTGAAAGGAAATTTGCGGGATGCCGCTGGAGATGGCCTAATGCTGAAAGGAACTTCGCACGGTTCTTTGTCTATTGACTCCGCATGTGCTGCTCAAACGGGCACTGTTCATGCATTTTATTGAAGCGTGAACAATAGGCAGGCGACACGTAGCTGTCTGGTTTGTCTGGTCACATCATGATCAATGCTGGATGGCACCTCAGCATGGGTCCCTGTCATGCGCAGCTCAAACAGGGCGCTGCTCCTGCATTTCATTGAAGCGTGAACAGTGCACGCGACATGGCGTCCTAGGATAGTAGCATACTAGCCGTTCCATGCTGCAGTCCGTTCCATGCTGCACTTGACTGCCAAAGGGCATCCTGTCTCCAACTCTGACCCGAAACATAGCTTTTCGAATATCCCAGCACAATGGATATAATTTAGCAGCCCAGTGATTTAGCCCCAATAGGAGAGCCCATAATTAACTGGGAGGGAGGCTCTCACATGAATCCGGCACAGGTACATTCTCATGCTTCCCTAAATAAATAAATAAATTAATAAAGCTAAATGTTCATGCACAGATTGTTTAAATTTATAATTTGAAAAGTATGATTTTAACTGAAGGATATTAGTTTCCTACGAAAGTATCTTTACATTCAGTCGATATTATTTTTAAGCAAAGATAGCGATCAGTCTTTTTTCTCACACCCTTTTCTTCGTGCAACCAGCGGACTATTATTTGGTACCCACCAGGTTGAAGCCGATGCAAATCGTAGTCAAGTCAACATCTAACAATTATTAGCGTTAAGTTGTAATAAATATCACAATTTTTTCCCTTGCATTTGTATGTTTTATGGATTGTGCTGCCCAGGTCTCCCGTTCGAATCCCAGGTACCACAAGTTTTTTGACAAGCCGAGTTTTTTTATGATAAAAATTTCCAGCCCAACATTATTTTTCGATAAGAATGCCCAGCCCAGCCCAACACATGTGGCGACCCCACTTTATCCCAGGGCTTCTGAATGTGCTCGGCTTCACACCTAAAGAAAAAAAGTGCTCGGCTTCATTTTACAATAAGTTGTAGCCATATAAAATTAATTCTTATTATCGAGCATGCTGAGTTTTTGGGTCTGACCGATCCAGGCACCAAAACCAAACCAGCGCCGGCGGCACGGCCTGTTCCCGCCTTCCACGGCTGGTTGCGGTGTTGTGCCCGGATCGCCGCCCTGTCGTACCATGAAATGCTGGCCAGGCCATCCCTCTACTCCCCCACACATCCTATTCTTCTCTGGCGACGGCAGCCCACCCCGCACCAGAACCAGTCAACCCTCGTACTCCCCGCCGCCTACGACCACATAGCTGCATCTTCCCTGACTCCTGTTCATTCCCGCCCGAGGCCTCGCCGTCGTCCTCCGCCTTGGTGCGCTCGCCGCGGCGCCGCCGTCCGGCCTTGTCAACATAGTCAACATGGTGAATCGAGGGAGGACTGTACTTGAGAGTGTGACAGTAGGGACCCACTAGGTCCACTGCCGAACGCAAGCAAGTGCCTCCTTACTACTCAGATCCACCCCTCAATTTTTTTTATTCATATCCACCATGCTGATATCTGGGACCGACATCATTGTCAACGTATAGTCAATTAACGACAGAATTGCACAAGGAGCGGCTGATACCAGGGATCCAGCAGCTCGAGTAATTTTTTTTGGTTGTTCAGACGGAGCAGCGTATAAACTGGGTTGTGCGGTGTCTGTGGCCCGTCTAACAATATGACCAGGACAGCTGTTTTTCTTTGGGAAAATGGGTAGCCCACCATTTTTTTTAAGAATACCCAACCTAGGCCTATTTGTTTTCTCCGACTTGCTGGGCTGCAAATCTTTCAAGACGAGTAGGGATGCATTCGGCCTGGCCAGAAAATGGGCAATAAATCAAAAATGTAATATGAAATGGGCTGCAAATGTAAAAAAACACAGCAAATGAGCAATTAGTTTCATATTTTGTTTTTTTCTTCTTTGAGATTTTATATTTCATTGGATTTTAACATTTTTTAAAATTAGTTTTAATCTCGCTCCTAATTTTGGGATTAAAAATAGTTCGGACCCCAGCAAAAATTTGCGAAAGTTCAAAAGTTTCGCATATTTTTTAGCAATTTTTTAACCCTGGTCCTGACTAGAAAAGGGTAGCAATTCTAAAAATGGCAAATGGGCTGTAATAAATTCCATATGAATTAGCGAATGGGCTTTAAATTGTAATAATAATAGAAATGGGCTGTACACGCCACAGATTTCCAAGCTGACTTGTTGGCCGACTAAGTTGACGCCTACGTAAGGCTTTGTCAACTTATAGTCAACAAACGATTCTAGCAGCAGTGACTGTTGGATGTCCATCCAACGGCCGTCGTGCTTCTTCAATCTCTGATCTTCCTGCTCAAGCCGCCCAAACCAGCGCCGACTTTACTGCCTGCTCCCACCCTACTCCCACCGCTGGCCAGGCCATCCCTCTACCCACCCTCACCTCCTGTTATTTTCCGGCGACGGCAGCCTCACCCCGTAGCCGAACCAGTCAACCCTCGTACTCCCCTCCGCGTGGGCATCCAATGCTATGTCTTCGCCGGCTCCGGGTCATTCCCTTCCTAGGCCTCGCCGTCGTCCACCGCGTTGGTGCTATCGGCGCGGCGTGGTCAATGTGGTCAACAAACAACAATCATCGGAAGAGGGATGTAGGTGGAGAGATTGACAGTAGGGCCCCACATGGTCCATGGCCGCACGCAAGCAAGTGCCTCCTTATTACGCGAAAAAAAATGATTCTTCCCCCTGACAGGTTTGACCGACCAACGACATCTTCGCACGCAAGGAAGTGCCTCCTTGTTACGCGGAAAAAAAAGTTTCGTCCCTCTGACAGCTGGGACCTACCAGCTGCATCTTTTTCAAGGAAGTGCCTCCTTATTAGGCGCAAGAAAAATAATTCCTCCCCCTGCTAGCTGGGTCCCACCTAATTTGGAGGCTGACTTGTGGGCCTACTAAGTTGACACATAGGCAGGGCTATTTCAACTTAGTCAACAAAATCGACTCTAGCAGCGTGAGACCGTTAGATGTCAATCCAACAGCCGGCGTGCTTCTTCAATCTCTGATCTTCCTGCTCCAGCCGCCCAAACCAGCGACGGCGTGACCGCCTGCTCCTGCCTTCCGTGGCCGGCTGTGCTGCCGCGCAGGCCTCACCGCCCCACCCTACTCCCATCGCTAGCCAGGCCATCCCTCTACTGACCCACACCTCCTGTTATTCTCCGGCGACGGCAGCCTCACACCGCAGCCGAGGCAGTAAACCCTCGTATTCCCCTCCGCGTGGGCATCCACTACCGAGTCTTCCCCGGCTCCGGGTCGTTTCCCTCCCTGGCCTCGTACATCAGTACATATCCCCATTCGGGTGGACCGGTGCTGCTCCAACAAAACTTGTCTATTGCCCGGCACTCTGACGGTCCCACCGACAACCACACCCCTTCCGGGTCATGTCCTAGGTGGCCCCTGTGTCACTCCTGACACCTGACACCGTCGTGGCGAAAGTAAACTGTGCCAAACAGGGACGTCGGCAAATAACTCAACTGCGCTCACAAGGTTATCGCCGCCTACCGGGCCAGGGTAGCACGCACGCATAACCTTCCCTCTTTGGTGGTACCGATAAGAGGCAAGACAACAGACCAAGTCAGGGCCTTCCCATAAAGGCAAATGTGGCTGCACTGATAAGTTCGGTTCAGTGGCACTATGACTCGATCCAGCCGACGGAGGAGGTTGTCATTATTAAGTCACATTCTTTATCATTGCAATAACAGTTGTAATGCACAATGAAAACATAACAACCTATCTCCATAATGTCACATGTGAGTCACTAGTGCAATAACATGATGAGTATTAGCAGGTAATGTGCATAGCAAGTTCAAACTAGCAGGAGTTTAATTATTTCGAACACGGGCATATTCATTAATTAAACACGCAAGAATAACAAAGAGCAATGCTTTAGGGCATATATCAGATGGTCGGCTTGCCTGGGGGTCGATGAATTCACCGGAGAGAAGTGCGATCACCTCGCGGAAATATTTGCCAGAGAAGATTCTCTCTTGAAGGGCTGAATATAGGGCAGGGGAAAAATGGTCATTTTTAGATTGTCTAAACCATATAAAAGTGGTGCCACTGGAACGGGCTCGACGAACTGCGGAAGTGGGCTTTGGAATCACCTGATTCGGAGTTGTGAGTGAAAAGATATGGGTGGATGAAGTGGAAGGACCTTTCTATAAATATAGTATTTACTTCTGGGCCCCTGGGTGGAAAAACTGGTGGATAAAAGAATAAAAATGACCACTGGGCTGGCCTGGGCCGAAAGCAGCTAGCCGGCCTGCTACAGCGCAGTTGGGCCGAGCCCACTGTGGCTGGCGCGGGGACGACGAGGAGTATTCACTGGAATACGTCTTCACAGTGGGGAAGGCGGGTTTTGACGGGAACCGTCTCCACTTAACAGGCGGGCCCGGTGGCTAGGTGACTTACAGGTGGGGCCTGCGGAACAGCTCTCTCTCTCATCTTCTTCTTTCTCCCGCCGATGAGCAACAGAGAGCTCGGGTCGCCGTGGCTCCAGCCACTCCGATGGTCGAGGGGTTGCGGGAATGGTGGGATGGATGCAGCGGTGAGTGCCACGCCTGCACGTACCCGCAGCGGAGGCAGGGATGCTCTGTGGTGGCTGGACGATGGTGGCGGCGGAATGGGCGTCGGGTGGAGCTCGGGGTCGAGGCCATGGTCTGCTCCGGCGCAAAATAGAGATCGGGGCGGCGCCGTGATAGTGGTAGTGGTCGGCTACGGTGGTTTAGAGGGAGGGGGAGTGGCCGGAGTGCTCGAATTAGAGCAGGGGAGGAGGGCGACAGTGGTGGCCGTGGAGGAGCGGGAGAGCTTCCCGAGCTCGGCTACGAGGTGAGGCGGGGTACTAGGAGGGTGGAGAGGGGCTGGTGAGCTCGAGGGACTCGGGAGCGGCCTATTTATTGGCGGCCGACCGGAGCGGATAGGGACGGCCGTGGGATGCGCTGGCCGGCGCATTGGAGCTCGGGGGTGGCGTGGCTGGATGGTTCCTAGCGTTGGGGAGTGGCCGACCTGACAAGCCCCACGGGAAAGCGACGGCTCGGAGAAGAAGAGGCCATCGGAGGGAAGCAATAGAGGAGGTTCACGGGAAGACAGTACCGTGGCGGCGGCTGCCATGGCGTGAAGAGGAACAATCCAGAGGGGAGAAGGAGCTAGAGATGCGAGTGTGGACGGCGCAGAGCTAATCGGCATGCCCGGACGAGCCAAGGCCGGCTGGAGGCGACCGCACGGGCAGGCGGTGCGCAGAGCGCGTCGTTTGGCTCGGCTGCCACGCGGTCACCACGTGCACCGGCTGCTCTGGCGCGCGTCTGTTTGCCACAGCTTGTCCAACACGTCCCTCTCTGCTCAAATATATGGGATATGGCACTGGAGAGACCAAGAAGGGTCTAGGTTGATCGAAGGGATCCAAAACAGTTTCTGGACAGAAACTTGGACAGGAAGTTATGGTTAGAAAAATGTGTCAATGAGCTGGGCAAGTTGTCACAGGGAAATGTAGTAGGAAGGTGTAAATGCTGGAAAAATTTGAAGTCATTTGGACCTTGTTTGCATGTACTTCCTTCACAATGCAAAATTTGTTCCAGAAACTAGATTTTGATGTTGTGTTCAAATGGCTGAATGAATTGGTCTGAAATTTGGTGGAGGCAGGTTACTTTGCTATATGGAGGCACTGGTAAAATTTCATACCATTTGTACATACCAAAGTGGTACTTCCTTCACAGTGCTTTTCTCTGGACAGAAATCAGATGGAATTTTTGGGAGAAATTGGCTAGGCAAAATGATATGTATTTTTTCATGCTCACATCATATAGGGAATGTGAGGTCATGGATTAATTTCAAGAATTTTGAAGTAATATAAAATATAGTTGCTTCACAACCTCAAAATATGTCCAGAAACAAGAGCTGGATGATGTGCTCAAAATTAGAACTATGGAATTTGGTTTCTTGATAGAAATGGTGAATATATGGATAGAAGAAGCTCCACAAATTATTTGGGATTTTTCCTGGCTACCAAAATGGTAGTTCCTTTGGAAAGTGCCCAAAATGCAATATTGGCTTTAAATAGGAAAATGCAATTTCCCTTATTTAATTATGGCCAATATTTTTATGAGAGCTCAACATGATCACAAAGAATATCTCCACAAGTTTTCATGAACTTTGGAGATGGATAGATATTTTCCTAGATTTAATTCCTTTAAACAGTAGAAAAATGAATTAATTTTAAATGTAAAATATTGCAAATGACTTGGTAATATTTTTTCATATCTAGGGTTTATAGATATAGAAGAGTCAGTGGGAAAAATTTGGGTTTCAACAGATCAATGGAAATTGGGGTTCCTTTGTAACTGCCAGAATTAGGGTTTACCCTCCGATAGCTCGGAAGGTAGGGTTTCGGCGAAAAAACCCTAAGAATATATCTTAGGTGGCAAGGTTGGACTGAAGAGAATCTCTGGTTGGATAGGAAAGGCAAGGCTAAATGACTATCTCCATATACCCAAGAGCGAGAGAAAATCCGATAACATCGAAAAAAAGACGGGGTCCAATCCCGCGAAGGAAAAAAAAGGAGCAAAAACCAGGGTGTCACAAACCTACCCCCCTGAAGAAAATCTCGTCCTCAAGATTTTTGGGCTTACCTCCCGACGAGGGGGACATACCTGTGTGTGACCTGGATCCATCAGCTGTCTTGTCTTCGTTGGTTCATTGACCTTTTAACTGCCTCTTCTGATGGCTCAAGTGTTATCTTTTCACATAGCTACCTTGAATCCTTCTCTTTCTTGTCAGGCAAACCCTTTGTCCTGGTAGTTTGTTGCCTAGGCTTAGTGGGTAGCTCATAGTACTGACAAGTAGTTTGGTTTCCATGGCCTGGAGCTAGCTGCATCGGGTTTTATTACGATACTTCGTACACTGACTGCCAAGGGCGAGACATCCTTTCTGGGTACAGGGCTCACGTGCTCATATGGCCTTGAGTGACTAGGGGTGGCTTTCTTTCTATCTTGTCAGAAGGTTAGTCTGGCTCTGGGTTCCGTACTGGTGGTTCCTTCTGTCTTATGCATTCTGACTTTGTCCTTAGGTGATCCACAATTCAAGGAACAACATGATCGAACTATTACCACCGTATCCTCAACTGATATGTCAGGCATGATCATAAACTAATCATAGACAGTAATCTCAATGACACCGTGGCATCTACGAACCGTCGATGCCGACGTGTATGTGCTTTTAACTATTCTGTCTAAATGTCTTGTTTCCAAGTGAGTTCAGACTATCGAACTTTGTCAATTACTGAGGTGGCTCTTGTCATATATATCCTCTGTAGTCCTTGCTGTGATCACTGAGCTGAACATAGTATGGCTAGCATTTGGTGCATCTTTCGGAGCATAGCCTCTTATCTGGGTTGATGGCCCATTTTCATGATGACATGCTAGCTGCATTGTTGTGGCCGCATATGCATGAGTTTGACAAGGATGGGTAATATCACCTTGTCCATGAAGCATTTATTTTATTGATCATCGTGGAGACTGTTTGTCCACAACTTCTTTGTTCTTAGGGGTTCCTTCTGTGGACCCGTCATGACCCGCCAGCACGGCTCCTTGGTCATGTCGTAGCTCGTAGGGCTTGTTCTCACAACCTTTTCTTGCATATCCCGTAGGGGTTGCTGTGTTCCTATTCTTCTTTGAAATGTGGGGCCAATGTTTTTCTGAACATAGTCATTCCCATGTACAAGTGGCTTGCATGAACTGACCCACTGGACTGCATGCTCACAACATATGCAGAGGTAGGATAAATCCTTTCATAATCAATTGAGTTCTGAGGCAGACGTGTGTCCGAACTAGTTCGTGCTTTTGACAAGATTGTTGTGGGCATGATGGAGTTTTGAAGAAGGCTGCATTCCTTATGCTCGAAGCTTCTGCCAGGGTAGTGTGCCGAAGAAGACTGGGTATCGTACCTCAGAAGCTTTCCCCCATGTGGCTTACTGCGGGAGGTCGGGTACCTTATGTTGGAAGCTTTCCATGGTAGCAGCCTGAGGAAGATTGGAGTACCGTATCCCAGAAGATTTTTTCCCTAGTGGCTTAGCGAGGAAGATTGGGAGTCTTGTGTCGTAATCTCTTCTTGAGAGCTTGCAAAGGAAGGCTGGGTTTCTTACACCAGAAGCCTTTCATTGTGATATGCGGTCGGATCTATGGCCGATTCTGGCTTCCTTCCGAAGTATCAAAAATTTACCCATAGCAGAGCCAAAATTTGGTATAGGCCATACCTTGTCTGAAGATATTCCACTGGTCATGCACACCTCTTGTCCTTCTACTGATTTGATCATTGTTGCCGTAAGGGTTGCACAACTGATACAGACTTTATGTTGACAATTAATTCAGAATACCCTTTGCATTCAAACCAAGTGTTGCCGGTAGTGAGCAGTTGACTGGTAATTCCATACGTACTTGAAATTCTCATTAATTCTGGATAGCCGTGGACTTATCCATATATTCTCCGCAAGCCGTGTTCGCTTTGCCCAGAAAATTCTGGATATGCACCAGTGAATTCCAAGATATGCTTTGAAATTTGCATCAACATACCAGAGTTTTGTTGTTGCTCTCAGCACATTCAGATTCTTGAAATATGTCTTCTGTGGGTAATAAATGATCCTTGAGTCCATTGAGAAGAGACTCAAGGTTCACCCCACTGGCTAAAATAATCCTTGTGTTGGGGATGGAATAATTTGTCCCTGTTGGTGTCTATTCCAGATAGCTCATCTGACTGTTCCTCAAATGTGCTCTGTTCTGAGGCAAACTCCCTCATGTATATTCTGGCCTTGTCTGTAGCACGCAGATTCTGCTTCTGACCCATTCTTCATTCTTGACATATTCGGTGTTGCTGTTCTGAATATCATGTGGTTGTCTTGGACTATTGAGTATTATCCAGGCTGTATGCTGGTCTTCTTAGCGGTACTTGCAGATGGATTCAGTCAGAGCAAGAGAACGGAATCGACAAAAGAAGCAAGAACCGCGAAAAACCCAAAAGCAAATAAAGCTCAAATTTTGTGGATTTTACACATGTGGCCAAAGATTCACTAGTATAACTAACCTAGCGCACTCGATGCACCTCTAAGGACTTAGAAGCAAAACCACACAATGCTCCTGGTAGCAATTGGATTCAGGCTCCTACTACTTCCTTAGGGAACATCAAACTTGACGCACGAACATAGCCAAGATGGCTTAGTCCACGATCCTAGGGTTGTCTGGGGAAAGATGGAATTTATAAGCGTTTCCCAAAAGAAACTGGATTTAAGAAGAGAAATGCCATGGTTAGCAAGCAAGGTGGGGATATCTGGTTTACCTAGGGGTTAAGGGCTCACGGGTCAATGCCTGGTGCGGACTTTTCCCACCAGAGGCAAGGGCCACGAGAGTTGGGGTCTGATGGAGCCAAAAACCTATGGGATTGCCTTATGATCAATAGTAGCCGTGCCAGTTTGGCAAAGATGGCTGAAATCCATCGGGGCTTTCTGCTGATCAAGAGATAATGAAGCCTGGCTAAGGTAACCTATAGTTAGCCTGGCTGCTCTGATACCATCCGTTGTGGCGCCCCGCCTGAATACTACTGTAGCCAGATGGTCGCCGCACACACCAGCCCAGGAAATCACTCTGGCATGCGCGTTTACAACAAGTATCATGAACACAGACATTTCTATTAATGGATATATATAAGTCTTACATGATATTTTTACAAGGGTGATGGCAGCGGAAAAGCTCTATCTAAGGCAGCATGGTCTTGGTGCGGCTCCAATCCACAGGGATCTGACTGGGTTACTCTTCTAGCCCGCGAACACTCCGGCTCCTCGCTAGCGGACGTCGGATCCTTAGGTGAACCTGGCCACATTGAAGGCCACTGAGTACTTTTGAATGTACTCGCAAGCAAACAAAACCAACATATACACCAAGCAAAGCAATCCATTTCATTCAAGCATGAACTTGTTATTAGAGCAACATTATTTATTAAGGCATAGCATATTTATCTAGCAATATTAATTATCAGGTCATAACAGGATTATCCAGCAATATAACTACTAAAATGCAGACAATAAGGTAAGGTATAACCGTAAATGCAATTGATCAAATTCATTCACATGATCCCTCCGGATCCAAGTTCTTACGGTCATTCGATCCTCCCTTTCATAGCCATCCCATGGCTAACATCTCAACTTGCTGACATCATCTGATGTCCAGGCGTCTGCACTGCAAGTCTGACCAACCTTACCTTTCCCTGGTTCATTCTCGGCAATAACATTATATAGTTTAATCCTCCAGACTCGACACAGACCAAATAGTGTGACCTAGTATGAACTGTGTCCCATGACCAAGGATGCGGCTATTCGAATAGATTTACACTCTGCAGAGGTTGCACACTTTACCCACACCATGGAGCTCCTGGCCTCGTACATCAGTACATATCCCCATTCGGGTGGACCGGTGCTGCGTCAACAAAACTTGTCTATTGCCCGGCACTCTTACGGTCCCACCGACAACCACACCCCTTCCGGGTCATGTCCTGGGTGGCCCCTGTGTCACTCCTGACACCTGCCACCGTCATGGCCAAACTAAACTATCCCAAACGGGGACGCTGGCAAATAACTCAACTAGGCTCACAAGGTTATCGCGGCCTACTAGGCCAGGGTAGCACGAACGCATAACCTTCCCTCTTTGGTGGTACCGATAAGAGGCAAGACAACAGACCAAGTCAGGGCCTTCCCATAAAGACAAATGTGGCTGCACTGATAAGTTCGGTTCAGTGGCACTATGACTCGATCCAGCCTGTCGGAAGTGGGGCTCCGGGGACCCAAAGGTTCGAACACTGGGGTGAGCTCCTTCTACTACTCCTTCCCCTACCACGGCAGTGCGACGGCGAGACTACAGCGAGAGCGCGCTAGCATAGGACGGACAAAGGCACATCGATTTACCCAGGTTCGGGCCACCTTGCGGTGTAAGACCCTACTCCTGCTTTGTGGTTGAGATTATTGTGGGTGAGAGAGTTCTCACGTACAAGGTTGAAGACGATCCGTCGAAGATGATCGATCCCTCGAAGATGATCGATCCCCCACTACGGTGGCTGCACTGCCCCTTTTATGCAGCCTTGGTCCTCTTGCCCCTCGAAACTTAGGCGGGAAGGGTTGCCACACTTGGCGGTTTCGAAAGGGGACAGGCGCTCAGGCTATCCTGACTAAAGGTGGTCTTCGCCTGCCAAAGCATGATCCATGACGCGCTGATGGGCTCGATGATGACCTCCGCCCTGCGCGCCCACCGTCTTGGTCTTCCTTCGCCGATCGGGCAACCTTTGGGGCTGCTTTGGGGAGTAGATAGCTGGCCCCGCTTCCCTAGCACAAAAGAGGAAACCATCTACATCCGCGCCTACTGGCGCGGCCTCTGCTGCTGCTCGTCGCCGCACACGTCACCCACGTGATGGGCTCCAGTCCGCGCGACACGCCGAACGGCCTTCTCCCCGAGCGCCTAAGGGAGGGGGCCTCGGAAGGCCACCTCAGGAAGCCTCCTCGTGAGTGGACCTCGCGAGGCCGTTTATGGTGGTGCTGAGCGTTGCCTGCTACTTCCTGAGGAGGGGGTCTCAGGAGGCTAGGGCCCCATGAGGGGTCTTGGCGAGATGCTTGGTGGCGACGGCCAGCCGGGCCCACTCCAGGCGTCGCGCCCTGGGCCAAAGGCAGACGGGCCTGGATACCCCGGGTTCCATGGGCCCGACAGTAGCCCCTGGGCCCGCGGCGCGCACGTTCCCGCCTACGGAGGGGCGAAACGGCGCGGGCCCTAACCGCCTGCGGCCAGGCGCGACGCGTGGCGCACGATGTGACGGGCGACGCCCCCACTTCCCCACAACGCCTCGGGAACTGCCGCGCTGACATAAATCTGCCGCGGGCGGCGCGAGACCATCATTGCCTTCCCTTGCACATTTCCGCCCTCCTACGCCTTCCTTCCTACGCATGGCTTCTTCTACTTCTCCCAAGCTGCGCCGCCCTAACCCCTTGCTATGCCGCCATGGCACCCGTCGGCAGGGAGGAAGGAGAGGCGGACACGGCGGTCGCGGAAGTGGTGCCAGAGCCTGCTCTGGGTAGGCCCACAATCGTCAATGCCGAGGGGCTCGACAAGGTGCTTCCGATGACCACGGCCGCTTCCAACGAGTGGGGGGCCACTCGCATCTGGCCGGCTTCGCGCCCAATCGCTGACCTTGATGCCACCTCCGCCGTCCTCTTCCTTCCTGCGCTCTTCGCGGGCCTGCTGCCTCCATTCTCTGATTTCTTCAACGCCATTCTTTCCCACTACCAGGTCCATGCGCTGCATCTCGAGCCGAATTCTGTCCTCCTTCTTTCCGCCTTTGCCTTCTTATGCGAGGCCTTCCTGGGCGTGACGCCTTCGGTGGCGCTCTTCCGTCACTTCTTTAGTCTGCGGCTGACCGCAGCGAACCAGTGCTCCGGGTGCGTCTCGTTTTGCGTCGCAGGCGACACAGCGGGCGACGGTATTGACATGAGGCTTACCAAAGAGGTCGAGGGCTTCAGGCGGCAATGGTTGTACGTGGACGCGGCCCAATTCAGCCCCTTATTGCAGCTGCCGACATCCCCGGCCGTGAGAAGCTCCGGGTGGGGGCACGAAAGGCTCGCCGACCCACGGCTGGCGCGGGTATGGAAGAAGTTGGCCGAGCTGAGGGCCGTGAAAGTAACGGTGGTCATGATCGTGCGGGAGTTCCTCTGGCGCCGCATAGCCCCCTTGCAGCGACACTCCCGCCCGATGTGGGCCTTCACCGGCCCACAGGATCCGATGCGATTGAGCATGGACAGCTTGCTGCCGGAGGTGCTGTACAGGATGCTGCATACCCTGACCGGCGAAGAAGCGAGTGATCCACCAAGGGACGGGCTTCCTTTGTATCGCTACAAGAACAAGGAGGCGCCGGCGGGCTCAATGCCGCGTTTCGACCAGTGGGGACCGCTCCCAGTGGGCTTCGAAGGGCCCCGTGACAACCCTTTCCTGGAGGTCCCCGGCTCAGGCGGGCACGGCAGCGCCGCGGCTTTGGCGGGCGCAGCGGGGGGCGGAATCCACCTGGTTCGTCCGGCCCGCCGCCAACTCGTCCGCGAGCTCGGAAACGACGATGGTACCACCCCGCCGGCGGCCTTGCCTGCCGCGTCCGTCCGGGCGGAGGGCGTGGGAAGCCCCCGCGCGGTAGCTGCGAAGTCGCGGGGCCCCGGAGACGGTGGTGGAGGCGGGTGCCGCGGCCCTCCCGAAAGAGGGGTCGACCGCGAAGGAGGGCCCGGCGAAGGAGGTGGCAGCAACGCGCCTTCGTGGCCGCTGAAGAAGAGGAGGTGGTTTGCCAGGGACCAGTAAGCGCTCGCTTTCCTTTCTCTTGCGCCCTGTGTGTAGCGCGCATCTGAGTCCTTGTTTTTCTTTTCGTCTCCAGGACTTCCTCGAGGAAGAAGAAGAAGAAGGAGGAGAGGCCCCCCGTCTTGGCGGGAGCTTCACCGCCGGTTGCTAGGACCGGGGGGGGGGGCGCACGGAGGGCACCAGCAGCCTCGCCGCCGGGGCCGACCTCGCGGGGGCCGAAGAGGAGGCAACGCCTCCTGACCCGCAGGAGGACGCGGCTCGGGGGACCCAAGCCGGCGAGCCATCGGAGGCGTCGTCGAGGGACGGCTCCGCCATCCCCGGGGCGCCCACCGCCGGGGCGAAAAACGCGGCGACGGAAGCGGAGGCGCCGGCTTCCACCCCCCGGAATGCTATCGACGGCGGTGTCGTGGGAGGTCAACCGGGCATGGCAGCGCGCGGGACCCCGCAGGCCAGAGGGTCGCTAAGCCCTCGGGGCGTGTCGCCTCATCGGATCAAAGAGGGGACCCCTGCAAGCCCTTCGCTCCCGGCCGGCAACGGCTGGCCCTCGCGAGAGGGCAGCGCTCGGGCGCACACCGGTTGGGCCCTGCAGCTCGTGAGCGGCAGCGCTGTGCTCAAGCGTGGGGCCCTGCAAGGCGCCAGGGCTGCCCTTGACCAACTGGAAGCAGACCTTCGGGCGGAAGAAGCACGCATCATTGAGGAGCATCAGCGCCTCGCGGAGAGGTGGCACCAGCGTGATGTGGCCATCAAACTGAGCCACCACCAAGACGACACCGCGCGGGAGAAGCGCGAGAAGGCCGCCCAGGACGCGAAGGAGATCTTTGAGAACGCCGTCCGGGAGGCCAGCGAGGCCGACAGGCGGCGCGAGGCGGCGGAGGCCCGCGAAAAGGAGCTCCAGGACCAGAACGCCTCGCTGGAGCGACAACACCAGGCACGAAGGGACGCCATCTCAGCCCTCGAAGAGGGGCTGGCGGCCCGCGAGGCGGACCTTGACATCCGTGAGCGGGAGCTCGCACGGTCGGCATCTGCGCAGGACCTGGAGCGCGAGCGGCTGGAGACGCTGGAGCGAGAGGTGTCCGCTGCCCAAAACTCCTACGCCGAGCGCCTAGACAAGGCCAACGCCAAATTGGCGGCCACGGCGGAGAAGATCTAGGAGGACGCCGACAGGAGGGTCGCGGAGAGTCGCGAAGCGTTTGCGGACGAGAACCGCAAGAAGCTGAAACGGCAGGAGGACCGCTTCAAGGCCAAGCGCGAGGAGCTCAGGCATGAGATCGCGGGCCTTAAAGAAATGCTAGCCCAAGCTGAAGGGCGGCGGAAGACTGCTCTGAAGGCCCAGGCCGACGCCGAGGCCGAGCTGTCCTCCCTCCGACAGCAGGTGGGGGGTGTTACCGCGGTCGTGGAGCAAGCGCGGGACGAGGCGGCCCACGCGCGAGGGCGGCAACTCCAGCGCTCCAAGATGTTCCGCGCCCTCGAGCTCCGGGCCCGCCGCGCCTTGGGCTCCATTTGCAAGGAGGACGTCAGCAGCCCCCTCGAGACCCACGACGGTAGCTACCTCGATGTCTTCACCAAGCTCGTGGAGCGGCTCGAGGTGGGCGCCAAGAAGGTAGGCGGAATCGTCGAGGAGGAGAGCCGCGACCTCCTCACTCAGGCCGCGACGCGCATCTTCAACCATCTTCTGAACGCTGATCCCAACTTTCACTTCGGCAAGGTGATAGTCCCTGTCCCCGAGGAGGTCCGTGACACCCTTGGGAAGACGGTGGAGGACTATGTGGACGCCCTGCACGAGCACTTCGCTCCTGGCGAGAGCTTGAGCGGAGCCGAGGAGGATGACGATGACGGTGGCAGCGGCGGCGATGGCGACATGTCTTTTTAGGTCCCTCCCCATATCATGTATATAGCTGATTGTGACCCCGTGGGGGCGTGAGGACAGTGCTTTTGCATTTTAAGTGCTTTGTTCTTGACTGTATCGAACGCCCGCGTCCTCGTAGCTCGTTTTGTTCTTTCTGCTCATCACGGCGCCCTGCGCTGTTAGGACCTAGCCCCCGAGCGGGCCATAATTGCTGCCGGTATGACGAGTCGTGAGGGCTCCGTTCGCGCGATCTCCCGAGGCGGAGCCTGCATGCATGCTGGGGGCCCGGCGAGGACACCTCGCGAGGCCCCTCTATGAACCTGTTCCTGCGATAGCTGCATGTAGCGTACTCAACGACAGGGGAGTGGTGCACGCTTGTCGATTCGCTCATGGGCATCACGCGAGGAGATAAGACGCCAAGAACCTTGGCGAGGTGGCGTGCGTGGGGAGCAGACCCGCGAGCTAGAACCTAGACGGAGCCTGCTGCTTTGGCTTTTCGGCGCTGCCGGGACTGATCCGGGCACAGACACCGTGTCCAGCCCCCGCTCGCGTGAGGCTCATGAGGGACGTCGTGAGCGCGCGGGGCTCGTGAGGCAAGAACAAGGCGGAATGCCATGCATAAAACTGAGCTTGCTGAAGCAAGATAGCGACCCGTTACACAATTAAAACGAGATGCGGCTGCCGTGTCCGGCACGGGTCAGCTTGAGGTTGGTGCAACCCGTGGGGCGCCCTCAGTTGATTGTTCCGCCAGCGCGGAGCATGGGGCTTCCACAGGGGTGTGGGCATGATCGCGGGTCGATCGTTCCGCCAGCGCGGAGCATGGGGCTTCCACAGGGGTGTGGGCATGATCGCGGGTCGATCGTTCCGCCAGCGCGGAGCATGGGGCTTCCACTGGGGCGTGGGCGGGAGCTCTCGCGGGCCCATCAGGCGAACGCAATGAGAGGCTCCAGGGCGTGTACAGCCCCGTTTCGTTCGTACTCGTGAGTGTCACGGGTAGAACTTACGGAGGTGTTGGATGTTCCAGGCGTTAGGCACAGGAACTCCGTCCTCCGTCTCCGGCCTGGAGACATGCGTAACCCCGAAAGGGCCTTCCCACATAGGTGGGAGTTTGTGTGGCCCCTCTCTGGAGAGGATCCTGCGCAGGACGAGGTCACCGACTTCGAGGGTGCGAGGGCGGACGCCGCGGCTGTAATGGGGGCGCGAGGCCGGTTTGGCGGCGGCCCTCCTCAATGGGTGGCAGGTCGGCCTCCCGCGAGCAGTCCTGACGCGCCTTGTTGAAGGCAAGGGCTCACGGGGGGCCGTGCTTAACTTCAGAAGGGAACCATGCCAACGACGTAGACGAGGAAAGCGGGGGTCTCGCCGGTAGGCTCGTTTGTCGCCGCGCGGATGGACATGGCACGGACCGCCACTCGCCGAGCCAACCCTTGCCTCTCCCGAGCTGCGCCCACGAGGCGCGCTCGCGAGCCGCGCGCACAAGGCTCAGCGTTCGAAGTGCCTTTGCCTCGCGAAGCCGGCTTGTGAGAGACTGTCCGCGAGGCCCGGTGTTCGAAGCGTCTTCGCCTCACGAGGCCGGTTCGTGAGAGGCCGCCCGCGAGGCCCTCGCGCAGCTCGACTCCTGAAGGGCTGTGTGCCGAAAAATCTCACGATAGGGGGAGCGGCACGCGCTTGCTAATTCACCCGTGACCGTTGCGTGTGGAGATAAGGCACCAAGGACCTTGGTGAGGTGACGTGCGCGGGAGCAGGCCCGCGAGCCAGAGCTCAGTCGCATGGATTTGGCAGCGCTGCAGGGACGGACCCGAGCACAGGCACCGTGCCTAGCCCCCGCTCACGGAATTGGTCAGGGGAGGGGTCGCGAGCGTGAGGCGCTCTCGGGCGGCATCGAATTTATCATAGAAATTTATCATAGAAATTAGCAGGCAATTGAGTAGGTAATATAATTCATTAAAGTAAAAATCAGTAAAATCCATTACACGACCAAAAGGATAAGGTTCCGGGAGCAAAGCTTGAGAGGCACGGCGGGAAGGAGTGCGGGTCGCGTGGGGCGACGCGCCGGGCGCACCCGGCAGGACCGCACTGTAGTGACGTCAGACCACTCGGCGCGGCACGCCAAGGGAGTCTGCTCCTTCGGAGCCAGGCGGCTCGCGAGGCGCTGGGAGCTCGCGAGGAGTGGGAGGCTCACGAGGCCCTGGCACGAAGGGCGCCAGTCTCTGGAAAGAGGCGCCGGCGTTCCTCAGCCCGAAGGGCATGCACGTGCCGCCGACGGTGGGACCAACGCCCTGACCGCCTCACGGCAGCTGGAAGGGGTCGCGAGGGCAGGACTTGTTGAGGCTGGTGAAGTCGACGCACATGCGCTCCTTGCCACCTTTCTTGGGGACGACGACTGGGTTGGCGAGCCATTCTTGATGGCGCACCTCACGAACAACTCTGGCTTCTTCGAGCTTCTGAACTTCACTGACGATGAACTCTTGCTTCTCCGGCGCCTGGCGCCGTGCTTTCTACTTGACCGGGCGTGCATTGGGGCACACCGCTAAGTGGTGCTCGATCACCTCCCTCGGCACACCGGACAAGTCAGATGCTTTCCAGGCGAAAACATCCGAGTTTGCCCGAAGGAAGGTGACGAGCTCGCTTTCCTATGCAGGAGGGAGGCCTGTGCCGATGGTGAAGGCGGGGCTGGAGCCGCTGCCGTCCACCGACACCTTCTTCGTCTCGGCGCGGTCCTGAGAAAACAGCTGCTTCTTCTTCGCCGGCGCGGCCTCGGAAGGCTCGGCGGCGTCCTCGTCAGCTGGGTGCGCGACAGCGGCAGCCTTGTAGGCGTGCTCGAGGGTGCTGGCCGCGTCCTTTTCGTCGCAGGCGACGGTGATGATGCCGCTGCAGCCGGGCATCTTGAGGACGTTGTAGGCATGATGAGTGGCCGCCATGAACTTGGTGAGAGCTGGGTAGCCCAAGATGGCATTGTAGGGCAGGCCGATGTGCGCCACGTCGAAGTCGATGAGCTCGGTGTGGTAGTTCTTGCGGGTGCGGAAGGTGACGGGGAGGCGCACCTGCCCCAGCGGAATGGTGGAGCCATCGGTCACTCCGGAGAAAGGCATGGTCGGCATCAGCTGTTCGTAGGGCACCTGGAGTGTCTCGAAGGTTTCGATGGAGAGCACATTGAGGCCGGCACCCCCGTCGATGAGGGTCTTGGTGACCGCGACGTTGGTGATGGTGGGAGTGCACATCATGGGGAAAGCGCCTGTGGAGGCCGTGGACTTGGGGTGGTCCTTGGAGTCGAAGGTGATGGCGTACTGCGACCACTTGAGGGGCCGCGCGACCTCAGGCCTCGGGAGGGCGGCGTACACCTCGCGAGAGAGTTGCTTGAAGTGGCGGACGGACGCGGGGGCTTGGGACCCGCCAAGGATGCAGGCGACCGCGCGAGGCTCCTGGTAGCCCCCAGCGCCCTCGTCAGGCTGGTTGACGTCATTCCTCCGAGGTGGCGGAGGCAGCGGCGGGAGAGCGGCATTGGCCTGAGGATTCGCCTCACGAGGCTGGTCGCGCCAGGCAGCCTCACGAGGCTGATCGCGCCAGCCCTGGCGGTAGTTGTTGTTATTGTTGCGGCTGTCCCAGCGGTTGCCGCTGCGGCCACCTCCGCGGCCGGCGCCACGGCCGTTGCGGCCTTCTCGGCGGCTCTGGCGCTCGTCGCGGAGCAGCTTGAGCTCATGGCAGTCTTCGGTGCTGTGGGAGCGGACATTGTGAAAGGCGCAGAGTGGCCGGTTGTCCTTTTTTGGGTTCATCGAGATCGCGGCCGCGCTTCTGCTCGGGCTCCGCAGCAAGCACGGCAAGGCCTTTGTGCTTGACGTCCTCGCTCTTGGCCTTGGTGCCGTCGAGCGCCGCTTCGGGGTCGTTGTGGACGAAGAGGCGGCCTTCTTCAGCCTTGAGCAGCTCGAGCACGGAATCGAGCTCACCGTTGATGGCGAGCTTCTCGCGCATCTTGATGTCCGTGACGCCGGTGGAGAACGCGGAGATGACAGCCGCGTCGGAAGCGCGCGGGATCTTGTTGCGCACCTGACTGAAGCGCTGGATGTACTTACGGAGGGTCTCGTCTGGGCGCTGTCGAACGCGCCGCAGGTCGTTGATGGTGAGGGAGCGGTCCTGTGTGCCCTTGAAGTTGGCAATGAACTGGCTGCAGAGCTCGGCCCACGACGAGATGGAAGCCTCGGGGAGGTTCATGAGCCAGGAGCGCGGGCCGTCCTTGAGGGCCATGGGGAACCAGTTCGCCACGACCTTGTCGTCGCCATTCGCCGCCTCGACGCTCAGCGCGTAGAGCTGGAGGAACTCCGTGTGGTTGGGGGTGCCGTCGTAGCGCGGAGGCAGCTCAGGCTTGAACTTCGCGGGCTAGACCACGCGATGCAGCTCGCGGGTGAAGGCACGTCAGCTCACGCCGCTCGAGGGGACGCCGCCAGCGAGGGCGGCGCGGTTTTGACACCTGGCCACTGCAACGTCTTGAACGGCCTGGTCCTGGCGCTGGCGCTCGAGGAGCACTCGCGCGTCGGGGGGCGCGCGGCGGATGATCTGGCAGCTGGGCTCGCAGTGGTCCGGAGAAGACGCATCGCGGGACGGGTCACGAGCCCGCGCGCTGCGCTGGGGCCCGGCGTGCTCGTCCCGCAGAGGAGGCGGCAGGGGAGCGTCGTACGCTGGGTCCCCAGCACGAGACGGAGGAGGGCGGAGCGAGTGAGAAGGCCCCGGCGACGTTGACGAGCTCGGTGATGCGACCAAGCCAGGCGTCGTAGCCGGCGTCATCAGGACGGTAGCGGAGCAGCTCGCGCGCCATGAGCAGCGCGGCCTGCGGGTTCGGCGGCCCACGGTTGGCGAGGCAGGAGGCCGTGGCGGTGTGGCCGTCCGCCCGCACGGAGGGGTGTAGGGAGGAGGCCTGCTGCTCGCGGGCAGCGGGGTCGCTGGCGGCGGCAGCCTCGGCGTCGGGGCGGTGGCGATTGCCGCGGGCCACCGGCTCTGTTTGGGCCACGCGGCCGGCCCTGCGCTCAGCGCGCTCGCGACGTGCGTCCGCCATGGGACTGGTGGAGCTGAAGGTCGAGCAGAGGAACAATAGCGCACCCCTACCTGGCGCGCCAAATGTCGGAAGTGTGGCTCCGGGGACCCAAAGGTTCGAACACTGGGGTGAGCTCGTTCTACTACTCCTTCCCCTACCACGGCAGTGCGACGGCGAGACTACAGCGAGAGCGCGCTAGCATAGGACGGACAAAGGCACAACGATTTACCTAGGTTCAGGCCACCTTGCGGTGTAAGACCCTACTCCTGCTTTGTGGTTGAGATTGTTGTGGGTGAGAGAGTTCTCGCGTACAAGGTTGTAGACGATCCGTCGAAGATGATCAATCCCTCGAAGATGATCGATCCCCCACTACGGTGGCTGCACTGCCCCTTTTATGCCGCCTTGGTCCTCTTCCCCCTCGAAACTTAGGCGGGAAGGGTTGCCACACTTGGCGGTTTCAAAAGGGGACAGGCGCTCAGGCTATCCTGACTAAAGGTGGTCTTCGCCTGCCAAAGCATGATCCATGACGCGCTGGTGGGCTCGGTGACGACCTCCGCCCTGCGCGCCCACCGTCCTGGTCTTCCTTCGCCGATCGGGCAACCTTTGGGGCTGCTTTGGGGAGTAGATAGCTGGCCCCGCTTCCCAAGCACAAAAGAGGAAACCATCTGCATCCGCGCCTGCTGGCGCGGCCTCTGCTGCTGCTTGTCGCCGCGCGCGTCACCCACGTGATGGGCTCCAGTCCGCGCGACACGCCGAACGGCCTTCTCCCCGAGCGCCTGCGGGAGGGGGCCTCAGAAGGCCACCTCGGGAAGCCGCCTCGTGAGGCCACTCGGGAAACCGCCTCGTGAGGGGACTCAGGAAGCCGCCTCATGAGGGGACCTCGCGAGGCCGTTTATGGTGGTGCTGAGCGTTGTCTGCTACTTCCTGAGGAGGGGGTCTCAGGAGGCTACGGCCCCATGAGGGGTCTTGGCGAGATGCTTGGTGGCGACGGCCGCCGGGCCCACTCCAGGCGTCGCGCCCTGGGCCAAAGGCAGACGGGCCTGGATACCCCGGGTTCCATGGGCCCGACACAGCCGACGGGGGAGGTTGTCATTATTAAGTCACATTCTTTATCATTGCAATAACAGTTGTAATGCACAATGAAAACATAACAACCTATCTCCATAATGTCACATGCGAGTCACTAGTGCAATAACATGATGAGTATTAGCAGGTAATGTGCATAGCAAGTTCAAACTAGCAGGAGTTTAATTATTTCTAACACGGGCATATTCATTAATTAAACATGCAAGAATAACACAGAGCAATGCTTTAGGGCATATATCAGATGGTCGGCTTGCCTGGGGGTCTATGAATTCACCGGAGAGAAGTGCGATCACCTCGCAGAAATATTTGCCGGAGAAGATTCTCTCTCGAAGGGCTGAATATAGGGCAGGGGCAAAATGGTTATTTTCAGATTGCGTAAACCTTAAAAAAGTGGTGCCACTGGAACGGGCTCGATGAACTGAGGAAGTGGGCTTTGGAATCACCTGATTCGGAGTTGTGAGAGAAAAGATATAGGTGGATGAAGTGGAAGGACCTTTCTGTAAATATAGCACCTGGGTGGAAAAACTGGTGGATAAAAGAATAAAAATGAGCACTGGGCTGGCCTGGGCCGAAAGCAGCCGGCCGGCCTCCTACAGCGCAGCTGGGCCGAGCCCACTGTGGCTGGCGCGGGGACGACGAAGGTGTATTCACTGGAATACGTCTTCAAAGTGGGGAAGGCGGGTTTTGACAGAAACCGTCTCCACTTAACAGGCGGGCCCGATGGCTGGGTGACTTATAGGTGGGGCTTGCGGAACAACTCTCTCTCATCTTCTTCTTTCTCCCGCCGGTGAGCAACAAAGAGCTCGAGTCGCCGTGGCTCCGGCCACTCCGGTGGTCGAGGGGTTGCGGGAATGGTGGGGATGGATGCAGCAGTGAGTGCCACGCCTGCACGTACCCGCGACAGAGGAAGGGAAGCTCTGTGGTGGCTGGACGGTGGTGGCGGCGGAATGTGCGTCGGGTGGAGCTCGGGGTCGAGGCCATGGTCTGCTCCGTCCCAAAATAGAGAGCGGGGCGGCGCCGTGATAGTGGTAGTGGTCGGCTACGGTGGTTTAGAGGGAGGGGGAGTGGTCGGAGTGCTCGAATTTGAGCAGGGGAGGGTGGCGACAGTGGTGGCCGTGGAGGAGAGGGAGAGCTTCCCGAGCTCGGCTGCGAGATGAGGCGGGGTACTAGGAAGGTGGAGAGGGGCTGGTGAGCTCGAGGGACTCGGGAGCGGCCTATTTATAGGCGGCTGGCCGGAGCGGATAGGGACGGCCGTGGGATGCGCTAGCCGGCGCACTGGAGCTCGGGGGTGGCGTGGCTGGATGGTTCCTGGCGTCGGGGAGTGGCCGACCTGACAAGCCCCAGGGGAAAGCGACGGCTCAGAGAAGAAGAGGCTATCGGAGGGAAGCGACAGAGGAGGTTCACGGGAAGACAGTGCCGCGGTGGCGGCTGCCGTGGCGCAAAGAGGAACAATCCGGAGGGGAGAAGGGGCTAGAGATGGGCGCGTGGACGGCGCGGAGCTAGTCGGCATGCCCGGACGAGCCAAGGCCGGCCAGAGGCGACCGCATAGGCAGGCGGTGCGCAGAGCGCGTCGTTTGACTCGGCCGCCACGCGGTCACCACGTGCACCGGCTGCTCTGGCGCGCACCTGTTTGCCACAGCTTGGCCAACACGTCCCTCTCTGCTCAAATATATGGGATATGGCACTGGAGAGACCAGGAAGGGTCTAGGTTGATCGAAGGGATCCAAAACAGTTTCTGGACAGAAACTTGGACATGAAGTTGTGGTCAGAAAAATGTGCCAATGAGCTGGGCAAGTTGTCACAGGGAAATGTAGTAGGAAGGTGTAGATGCTGGCAAAATTTGAAGTCATTTGGACTTTGTTTGCATACACTTCCTTCACAATGCAAAATTTGGTCCAGAAAATAGATTTTGATGTTGTGCTCAAATGGCTGAATGGGTTGGGATGAAATTTGGTGGAGGAAGGTTATTTGGCTATATGGAGGCACTGGTAAAATTTCATACCATTTGTACATACCAAAGTGGTACTTCCTTCACAGTGCTTTTCTCTGGACATAAATCAGATGGAATTTTTGGGAGAATTTGGCTTGGCAAAATTATATGAATTTTTGCATGCTGACATCATATAGGGAATTTGAGGTCATGGATTAATTTCAAGAATTTTGAAGCAATATAAAATATAGTTGCTTCACAACCTCAAAATGGGTCCAGAAACAAGAGTTGGATGATGTGCTCAAAATTAGAACTATGGAATTTGTTTTCTTGATAGAAATGGTGAATATATGGATAGGAGAAGCTCCACAAATTATTTGGGATTTTTCCTGGCTACCAAAATGGTAGTTCCTTTGGGAAGTGCCCAAAATGCAATATTGTCTTTAAATAAGAAAATGCAATTTCCCTTATTTAAGTATGGCCAATATTTTTATGAGAGCTCAGCATGATCACAAAGAATATCTCCACAAGTTTTCATGAACTTTGGAAATGGATAGATATTTTCCTGGATTTAATTCCTTTAAACAACAGAAAAAGGAATTAATTTTAAATGAAAAATATTTTAAATGGCTTGGCAATATTTTTGCATATCCAGGGTTTATAGATATAGGAGAGTCTCTAGGAAAAGTTTGGGTGGCAACAGATCAAAGGAAATTGGGGTTCCTTTTTAACTGCCAGAATTAGGGTTTACCCTCCGATAGCTCGGAAGGTAGGGTTTCGGCGGAAAAACCCTGAGAATATATCTTAGGTGTCAAGGTTGGACTGAAGAGAATCTCTGGTTGGATAGGAAAGGCAAGGCTAAATGACCATCTCCATATACCCAAGAGCGAGAGAAAATCCGATAACATCGAAAAAAAGATGGGGTCCAATCCCGCGAGGGAAAAAAAACAAGGAGCAAAAACCAGGGTGTCACACCCAGGCTTTTATTTTTTGTTTACAACATGACGAACCCAGGTATTTTTTTCTCGGTGAAAATGGCTAGCCCACCTCTTTTTTTCGTAGAATAGCCTACATAGGACAATTTCTTTTTCTCCGTCCTGCTGGGCTACAAATCTTTCAAGACGACGAGGGATACATTTGGCCCACCCACACAAAAAGGGCTGTAAATCTTATAAGTAATATTAAATGGGCTGTATATGTATAAAAACAAAGAAAATGGGCAATTAGTTTCAAATTGCGGATTTTCTTTTATTTTCTGATATTTCAATTTTCATTTTTTAACATAATTTAAATATAATTTAAATTTAGTTTTTATCGGGCTTGAAATTTCGGCATTAGAAACAGTTCAGCAATTTCACTGAAATATCGCTGAAATTTTTAATCCTGTCCTTGCGAGAAAATGGTAAGGTATTCTAAAATATAATATGGGCTGGAATAAATTACGTAATAATTAGCAAATGGTCTGTAAATTTAGGAAAATAGCAAATGGGCTATATGCTGTCCGCCACAGATGTTATGCTGACTTGTGGGCCTACTAAGTTGACGCGTATGCAGGGCTTTGTCAACCAACAAACACACGATTCCCCTCAAAAAAAATTAAAGTCAACAAACGATTCTTGCAGCGGTGACCGTTGGATGCTAATCCAACGGCCGTGCTGCTTCTTCAATCTCTGATCTTCTTGCTCCAGCCGCCCAAACCAGCGCCGGCGGTATCGCCTGCTCCTGCCTCCCGTGGCCGGCTGTGCTGCCGCGCAGGCCTCAACACCCCACCCTACTCCCACCGCTGGCCAGGCCTTCCCTCTACTCACTCACATCCCCTGTTATTCTCCAGCGATGGTAGCCTCACACCGCAGCCGAACCAGTCAACCCTCGTACTCCCATCCGCGTGGGCATCCACTACTGCGTCTTCCCCGGCTCCGCGTCGTTCCCTTCTGAGGCCTCGCCGTCGTCCACCGCCTTGGTGCTCTCGGCGCGGCGTAGTCAACATGGTCAATGAACGACAGCCATCGGAAGAGGACTGTGCGCAGTGAGGTTAACAACTGGACCCACCAGCTACATCTTCGCACGCAAGGAAGTGCCTCCTTATTACGCGCAAAAAAAAATGATTCCTCCCCCTTATAGCTGGGACCCGCCAGATATATCTTCGCACGCAAGGAAGTGCCTCCTTATCCCCCCTTACAGCTAGGACCAACCTCGTCAAAGCGTACGTAGCGTTGTCTGTCTGGTCGCGAATGTGTACGTACATGCTGGTCGATCGGTCTTTCTGCAATGATGAAGCGTGGGCGTGTAAGGAGCGGCACGTGTCATAGTAGAGCCCCCGACGTAGCAGTTCAGGCAGCCCCGTCTAAATCGTGTACACGTACGTACATCCATACAGCAAAAATACGGCCACGTACATACATATACGGGCAGGGTCTCGAACGCGTACTCGCGCATACGTACAGCTGTCGGAGCGTGAGTTTCGAACACTGGGGGCCCTCTGGTTTTCTTCGACCAACGGTGGCCATGGCGAGGCTACGGCGAGAGCGCTACGCGGGGGCACTACAGGGGAGACGACGGTTACCCAGGTTCGGGCCACGTTGCGGTGTAAAACCCTACTCCTGCTTGTGTTGGGATTGCTATCGGCAAGAAGATGTTCTCGCGAACAAGGTAGAAGGCAGAGGAATCGATCCCCCCTACAATGGCAGCGCTCCCCCTTTTATAGCCGCCTTGGTCCTCTTCCCCCTAAAACTAGGCGGGAAGGGTTGCCACACTTGGCGGGTTTTGAAAGGGGATAGGTGCTCAGTCTTTTCCCGATAAAGGCGGTCTCTGCCTGCAAAAGCATTATCCATGACGCACCGGTGGGCTCGGTGGTGACCTCCGCCCTGCGCGCCTTGTTGTCTTGGTCTTCTTTCACCAAATGGGCGGTCTTTGGGACTTGCTTTGGAGGTGGGCAGCTGGGGCTGCCCCTTTAACACCAAAGAGGAAAGCCTCTCTGTCCGCGCCCGCTGGCGCATCTTCTGCCCACCTTCGTCGCCACGCGCGTCACCCACGTGATGGGCAACGGGCCACGCAACTGATGTCAGGCAAGGTGGCCTCGGGCGCCCAGCTCAGGAGGGCGCCCCGGGAGGCAGCCTCGCGAGGCTCCTGCTCCTGCCACAGCTAAGTGCCGGCAGGGCATGTCTTGAGGAGGGGTCCTCAGGAGGCCGCCGCCTCGGAAGATGTCTTCACTTCGCGGGGCCCTTGGATGGGCCGCGTCTTGGGCCTTCGCCGGGCGTCTCTTCCTGGGCCACAGGCAGACGGGCCGGGATACCCCGATTCCCAATGGCCCGACAGTAGCCCCCGGGCCCATGGCGCGCACGTTCCAGCGCATGGGAGTGAAACGCCGAGGGCCCTAACAGACTGCGAGGCCCAGGCGCGACGCGTGGTGCACGACGGGACATGGGACGCCCCCAGTTCCCACCACGCCTCGGTAACCGCCCGCGCCTGCCATAAAGCCTGCCCTCGCGGGGCGCAGGCCATCATTGCTTCCTTGCTGCCACTTCCATTCCCGATGCCGAAGAAGGCGGAGTGACGGGGAGAGCCCCCTGCCGAGCATAAAGAGGGGGGAGCGGAGAGCCGAGGTCCCTCACCCATCTTCTTCTTCCTCCGCTCTTTCCTTTCTCGTCTTTCCAGAGCCACCGCAGCGATGGCTAGGGGCGGAGGGCGAGCTCGCGCGTCCGCTGCTACCACGAGGGTTCCACCCCGGGGGCGCAGGCGCTCCTCGGTAGTCGTCGAAGCCGGCCCAAGCGCTCGCGGGAGGGCCGGCACCCGTGGTCGTGGAGGGCACGGCGCGCGCGGCTGAGGCGGGCGCGGCGGGACGGCCGCCCGTCCCTCCCAAGCGGAGTTTCACTCGGCCGATGCGACATACGAGTTCATCGTAGGAATGCATCGTCGGCCTTGCAGCTGGCTCCGACTCCCCGACTCCTTCGCGAAGGCGATGGAGGGGAGGGAGCCCCTGGGGTTGTGGTTGCAGGCGGACGGCTGCTGCAGTGGGCCCTCCTGGGTGGCGACGGAGCTCACCCCCTGCGGCTTCCTGTTCTTGAAGCAGGGATGGAAGTCCTTCGCCCTCGCCCATGGCCTGAAGCGGGGGCATCTTCTTCAATTCAAGTTCGACGGAGCCGCCACCCTCTTCCTGAAGATCTTCGGAGCCTCCGGAACCCGCCTCGGGTGCTGTGCGGAGAGCGAGGATGACAGCGGCTCCGAGTCCTCCGACGGGAGTGACAGCAGCAGCAACGGGGGTGAGAGCGGCGAAGGATCTCCCCGCATCAAGAGCGAGGACGAAGACTCTGACTAAGTGCAGACGGCGTCCGTGTTGGTGTCTTGGGGATGACTACGCTCCACCTATGCCTCTTTCTTCTTTTTCTCTTGTCTCCTGCACTGGATCGATGTTGCCCCGTGGGGGTGTGAAAACAGTGGCTTTTGCTTAAGTACTTATGATTTGTCGTGATGCATGTTTCCTTGTGAGGTGCTCTCATGATGCCTCATTTATCTCTTCTTGTTTGCCATGGTGCTCTACGTCGTCAGGACCCAGCCCCCGAGTGGGCCACAGCCATCGCTGGTATGTCGGGTCGCGATGCCTGGACAAGGCCAGGAGGTGTGGGGCACTGGTAGGAGGGAAGGACTCCTGAGGGGCGATGCTCAGGAAGTCCCCCTGTGACGTGCAAGTGGCTTACGCGAAGGAGAAAATGTGGGCGCTCAACGAGATTGAAAGAAGAGGGAGCTTTGAGAGATGACGAGGGTGTCTCGCGAGATAGTTAGACTTAGCTTTTGCGGAAAGGGCGCCGGGCGAGCCGCGGCTCATGAGGCGCACCTCACGGGGCTTGGCCAACGAGATCTTCTGCTCACAAGGCCTCCTGCTTAAATGTCCGCAGCAGGACGGCCCGTGGGACGCCGCCCACGAGACTTTAGTGGCTCCGAAGGGGAGTCCCGCTGGGGCTATCTCACGAGCCGACGCTCGCGAGGCCTTCCGAGCGGCTTGCTCCTGAGACAACTGCAATTAGACAAGCTTCACAATAGGGGAGCGACGCGCACTTGCTGGCTCGCTCGCGGCCGTTACGTGAGGAGGTAAGGCACCAAGGACCTTGGCGAGGTGACGTGCACGGGAGCAGGCCCGCGTGCCGGAGGTCAGTCACTTGGATTTAGCGGCGCTGCAGGGACGGACCCGAGCACAGGCGCTGTGCCTAGTAGCCCCACTCACGGAATGGGCAGGAGGGACATTGTGAGCGCACGACGCTCTCGAGACGATACCTTAACAAATACACAATCATGCAGACAACACAATCTTACTGGGGCATAACAATAAGACTCATTATACAACCAAAAAGAGAGGCACGAGGCTGCCGTGTCTGGCACGGATCAACTTGAGGTTGGTGCAGCCCGTGAGGCACCCTCGGTCTCGTGCTAAAACTGAAGTGCTGCCGTGTCCGGCACGGGTCAGCCTGAGGTTGGTGCATCCATGGTGGTGCCCATAATTGAGTAAAACAGAATCACCTTGGCATGGGGGCCGGAGAAGCGCGCGGGTCGCTTGGCGAGGCGTGGCGTGGAAGCTGGCTCCTCAGGGGCCGAGGGGCTCCCGAGGCCCAGGGGACTCGCGAGAGGCAGGAGGCTCGCAAGGCTCAGAGGGAGAGAGGTCTGAGGAAGTGGCACGCCGGGGGCGTCCCATGGCATCCGCACCCCTCCCCGTCCGAGGTCCTGGCGCGGCACGCGTTATCCTCTGGAAGGTGGCGCTGGCATTCCTCAAACCGAAGGGCATGCGGGCGGAGCTGATGGCAGAGTCCGCGTCCTGCCCGACGCGCGGCGGAAGAAAAGGGTCCTGAGGGCAGAACTTGTTGAGGCTGGTGAAGTCGATGCACATGCGCTCTTTGCCACCCTTCTTGGGCACCACGATGGGGGTGGCGAGCCACTCAGTGTGGTGCACCTCACGGATGACCCCTGCTTCTTGGAGCTTCTGAACTTCCTTGATGATGAAATCTTGCTTCTCTGGCGCCTGGCACCGTGCCTTCTCTTTCATAGGGCGTGCATTGGGGCACACCGCTAAGTGGTGCTTGATCACCTCCCTCGACACACCGGACAAATCAGATGCCGTCCAGGCGAACACATCCAAGTTTGCCCAAAGGAAGGTGACGAGTGCGCCATCCTATGCGGGAGAGAGGCCCGTGCCGATGGTGAAGGCAGGGCCTGAGCCGCTGCCGTCCACCGACACCTTCTTTGACTAGGCGCGGTTCTGAGAGAATAGTTGCTTCTTCTTCGCGGGTGCGGGCTCATGAGGCTCAGCGGCATCCTCGTTGGCGGGGTGGGCGGTGGCGGCAGCCTTGTAGGCGCTCTCGAGAGAACGGACAGCGTCCTTCTCGTCGCAGTAGACGGTGATGATGCCGCTGCAGCCTGGCATCTTGAAGACGTTGTAGGCGTGGTGGGTTGCCGCCATGAACTTGGCGAGAGCCGGGTAGCCCAAGATGGCGTTGTATGGCAGGCCGATGTGCGCCACGTCGAAGTCAATGAGCTTGGTATGGTAGTTTTTGGGGTGCCGAAGGTAAAAGGGAGGCGCACTTGGCCCAGAGGAATGGTGGAGCCATCGGTCACTCCGGAGAAGGGCCTGGTGGGCAGCAGCTGATCGTAAGGCACCTGGAGCTGCTCAAAGGTCTCGATGGAGATCACATTGAGGCCGGTGCCCCCGTCAATGAGCGTCTTGGTGACGGCAATGTTTCTGATGGTGCGGGTGCACAGCATGTGGACCGCGCCAGCCGCGCTTGTGGATCTGGGGTGATCGCTGGAGTCGAAGGTGATCGGGTACTGAGACCACTTGAGGGGGCGAGAAGCTTCAGGCCTCGGGAGGGCAGTGTTCACCTCGCGAGAGGACAGCTTGAAAGTGGTGGTTGGATGCGGGAGCCTGAGCTCCGCCTAGATGCAGGCCACCCCACGGGGCTCTTCGTAGCCCCCGGCGTCTTGGTCTGGCTGGTTGCCAACATTCCGTTGCGGTGGCGGCAGTGGCGAAAGGGCAGCGTTGGCCTGACGGTTGGCCTCGCGAGGCTAGTCGCCCCAGCCCTGGCAGAAGTTGCCGTTGCGATCTCCCCAGCGGCCGCCACCATGGCCACCTCCACGACCGGTGCCGCGGTTATTGTGGTCGCTGCGGCGGCCAAGGCGTTCTTCGCGAAGCAGCTTGAGCTCGTGGCAGTCTTCAGTGCTGTGGGAGTGCGAGTTGTGGTAGGCGCAGAGGGGGCGGTTGTCTCTTTTGGGCTCGTCACGCTCACGGCCGCACTTCTGCTCGGGCTCCACTGCAAACACGGCAGGGCCTTTGCGCTTGACGTCCTTGTTCTTGGCCTTGGCGGTGTCCGGCGCCACGTCGGGGTCGTTGTGGATGAAGAGGCGACCCTCCTCGGCCTTGGCGCACTTGTCGGCAAGGTCGAACAGCTCGAGCACAGAGTCGAGCTCGTCATTGATGGCGAGCTTCTCGGGCATCCGGACGTCCATGACGCCGTTAGAGAAAGTGAAGACGATGGCAGCCTCGGAGGCGCGCGGGATCTTGTTGCGCACTTGGCTGAAGCGCTGGATGTACTTGGGAAGGGTCTCGTCGGGGCGCTGGCGTACAGCGCGCAGGTCGTTGAGTGTGAGGGAGCGCTCGTGCGTGCCCTTGAAGTTGGCGATGAACTGACGGCAGAGTTCACCTCATGAAGAGATGGACGCCTCGGGGAGGTTCATGAGCCAAGGGCGCAGGCCAAACTTGAGGGCCATGGGGAACCAGTTTGCCATGACCTTGTCATCGCCGTTCGCTGCCTCGATGCTCAGGGCATAGAGCTGCAGGAACTCCGCAGGGTTTGGGGTGCCTGTGACGCCCCCGACTTAATCGTGTACTAATCATACCCGCAAATGCACACGATCAAGCCTAAGGACTCACTTGAAGATATCACAACACAACTCTAAACACAAATAAAAGTCATACAAGCTTTATATTACAAGCCAGGGGCCTCGAGGGCTCGAATACATAAGCTCGATGTCATACAAGAATCAGCGGAAGCATCAGGTATCTGAGTACAGACACAAAGTTAAACAGATGGGCCTTTAAGAAGGCGGGGCAAAATAAAACACAGATCGAAAGGCGCAGGCCTCCTGCCTGGGTGCCTCCTATCTACTCCTGGTCGTCGGAGGGCTCCTCGTAGTAGTAGTATCCAGGGGGTAGTAGTAGTGGTAGTCGTCGGCTGGGGCAGCTGGCTCAGCAAGCTCCTGGGCTCCATCGTCTGTTGCAGCAATCGGGTATATAGGAAAAAGGGAGACAAAGCAACCATGAGTACTCATCCAAAGTACTCAGCAAGACATATATCAGAGCTATTCTACTTATGCAACATTATCAATGGAAGGATGTATATGTGGACTGATCTGCAGAAATGCCAGAATAGAAAGGAAAAGCCTAGCCTATCGAAGACTAGCATCTTCAGGGTCTTGCAGCATTAGAAGATTACAGATTAGTACATAAATATAGTAGTAGCAACAAGTATCAACATCGCCCACAGATCCTTCCTCGACTCCCTGCGAGAAAGCAATCCCGGAGCCAATATATTCAACCCATTTCTAGTTGTAGAAGATCGGGATATTCTCCGAGCATAATGTTACTTTGGACACGGCTATTCGAATAGATATACTTCCCTGCAGGGGTGCACCAACTTACCCAACGCTCGATTAACTCTGGCCGGACACACTTGTTTGGTCCATGCCCGGCCTCGGTTGATCGACACGTCGTAGCCCTACCTAGGCTCATCAGAGAGGCTAGCACGCCGATCTACATCCTAAGCACTCAGGGGTCTTGGCCCATCGCCCTTTGCACTCCTGCGCGTTGCGTACGCGGCCGGTGAGCAGTCCTAGCCCCCTTAATACAAGCGCAGGCTTTACCAGACCAACCCGGCGCGCGCCGCTCAACTGCTGACGTCTAAAGAGCTTCGGCTGATACATACGACACCGAGTACCCATATTATTCCCACGTGCTGGTTAACGCGATAAGGCCAAAGGCCTACTCAGATTAAATATCCTAACCCATTAGTGCGTTTGGAGCACGCGGAAACGAGCAGAGACTCATGATCCTGTACCCCGTCGCCCCGTCTCATGGACTTACGGCAAGGGCTAAGAATGCCCGGCCGTGCCACGTATTCATCTCTCGGGTACCCTCTTGGTCAACCCGATATCACATCTCTCGCGGGTACCCCTCGGGGCCGACCTGACTTTATCCAGGTATCAGTAATAAAGTGCAAGTAACCGTGTGTCCATATCATTTAAGAAGGAATCCGAGGAATCACCCTCGTTGGATTCCCTCTCAATGATCCTGTTAAGGTGAATCCAGAGGAATCACCCTCGATGGTATTCACACTTACGAGGTTGCATGACAGAAGCTTCATCGGAGGTGGTGGAAGAGGAATCACCCTTGGTAACCCACAACCGACTAGCTGAACTACAGAGGCATCATCATGAGTGAGATAAGAGGTATCACCCTCGGCACTCGATGTTAGCTCTGTAGAGTCGAGCAACTTAGGGGTGTGCGGTGAGGTGCTGGTCTCATCCCGACGATCACATCGATCGGGGCACAGGTACTAAAGCGGGGCAACTAGTGCAAGGATGAGGGGCCACAGATGGTTCACTGCCATTCTACACTAAGCATTTAGGATATCAGGTAGAGTATCAACAGAAGTTACAAGAAACAGGCTATGCATCAGAATAGGATAAATCAACAACAGTAGAAAATTCTAATGCAAGCTGGCGGGAGAAAGAATAGGTGATATAGGCGTGCGTCAAGGGGGGTTAAATTCGCTAACTGACTAGCAGTGATCATCTCCTTGACAGGCAGAAAGTGTGCAACTTTGGACAATTGGTCAATGACGAAGAGAATAGCATCATGACCCTTCTGTGACCTGGGAAGGCCAGTGATAAGGTCCATTTGCACTTTGTCCCACTTCCATTCAGGAATAGGGAGCGGTTGCAGAATTCCAGATGGCTTCTGATGTTCTGCTTTAACACGATGGCAAACGTCACATTCAGCAACATATTGAGCAATATCCTGTTTCATTCTAGACCACCAGTACCTTTGTCGGAGGTCACGATACATCTTGGTGCTACCTGGATGAATAGACAGGGGTGTATCATGGGCCTCCTTCATAACTTTGTCGGTCATAAGCTCAAATCGAGGTACCACAATGCGGTCTCTGAAATACAAAGTTCCATCTTCAGCAAGCGATAAATCTCTGTACTTTTCAAGGTGAAGATCTCTTTTCATCAGATCAACTTCAGCATCTTTAGCTTGCGCACGCTTAACAGCCTTCTCAAGATCTGGCTGTATAACTAGGGTATTAAGAGAACCCTGTGGAACAATGTGGAGGTTCAGCTCGCGCATTTCTTCATACAGATGAGGTTGAGCTCGCTAAAACATGAGGTTGTTACAATAGGACTTGCGGCTCAAGGCATCAGCCATCACATTAGCCTTGCCAGGGGTATAAGAAATACCGCAGTCATATTCCGTAATAGTTTCCAACCATCGCTGTTGGCGGAGATTGAGATCCGGCTAAGTAAATAAATACTTCAAACTTTGATGATCAATATATATCTCTCACCGGTTACCGAGGAGGTAATGGCGCCACAGCTTCAATGCATAAATCACTGCAGCAAGTTCGAGATCATGCACTGGGTAATTCTCTTCGTGAGGACGCAACTGTCGTGAGGCATAATCAATTGCTCTGCGCTCTTGCATCAGGACACAGCATAATCCCTGACGAGAAGCATCACAATAAATCACAAAATCCTTGCGAGAATCTGGAGGTGCAAGCACTGGTGCAGAAGTCAGCTTGTCCTTGAGGGTCTGGAAACTTTCCTGACATTTATCTGTCCACTCAAACTTAAAGCCTTTATGAAGCAGATTAGTCAGAGGCTTGGCAATCTTTGAAAAGTTCTCGACAAAGCGACAACAATAGCTTGCAAGGCCGAGAAAACTTCTGACTTGCTTGACATTCTTCGGGGGAGTCTAGTCAAGAATAGCCTGAACTTGTTCTGGGTTGACAGCAATGCCATCCTTGGAAATCATATGTCCAAGGTAGGTTACATCCGTGTAACCAGAATTCGCACTTGGAGTACTTGGCATATAGTTGGTGCTCTCGAAGCTTTTCCAGAACCATACGAAGATGTTCAGCATGTTCTTCCTTATTCTTGGAATAAACCAGAATATCATCCAGATAAACCACGACGAATTTGTCGAGGTAATCCATGAAGATATAATTCATCATATGGGAGAACGTTGCTGGTGCATTTGTTAAGCCGAAAGAAATAACTGTGTACTCATAAGAGCCATATCGAGTTACAAAGGCAGTCTTGGGAATATCCTCGTCGCGGACACGGATCTGATGATAACCCAACCTCAAGTCGAGTTTAGAGAACACTGATGATCCAGCAAGTTGATCATACAGGTCATTGATCCGAGGAAGCGGATATTTGTTCTGAATGGTGGCTTGGTTGATAGGCCGGTAATCTTGGACCAATTGGTTCGTACCATCTTTCTTCTTGACAAAGAGAGAAGGTGCTCTCCAGGCAGAGGAACTTGGATGGATGAAACCCTTTTGAAGTGATTTGTCGAGTTCCTCCTTAAGCTCAAGAAGTTCATGTGGAGGCATCTTGTAAGGACGCTTCGCAATAGGAGTTGTGCCTGGTTTTAGGTCGATGACAAACTCGACAGCTCTAGCAGGGGGTACTCCTGGAAGTTCTTTCGGGAATACATCTTGGAAGTCGCGAACGACTGGAATGTTTTCGATCCCCTCAAGAGGAGAAGCGTTTAACGCATTTAGTGCATAGATCTGAGCCTCGGCACTTTGAACAACATGAGCATGGTAATTTACTAGCTCATCGGATGGGTGCAGGAGGTCTACGACTTTGGTGGCACAATTGATCAAGGCGTAGTGAGCCTTCAACCAATCCATTCCCAGAATGAGGTCAATCTTGGAAGACTTCAGAATAATGGGATAAGCACGAAACTCCTAGCCTTCAATATCAATGGTGACATTGGGGCTGAACAGGGAGGTCTGGCATTGGCCCGTGGGAGTGTTTACTACTAGCGATTGGTGCAGCGCTTCACATTTAATATCATGCATGTATGCAAAATTTTCTGACATAAATGAATGCGATGCTCCTGAATCAAATAGTACAGATGCTGGTACTGAATTAACAAGAAGAGTACCCATTACAGTTTTTGGTTGATCTTGAGCTTCAGCCATGTTGATGTGATAAGCCTGCCCACGACCATCTAAAGGTCTGGCATTAAAGTTACGTGGCTGATTATTGCCACGGCCATTACCACGGCCAGCAGAGGGAAGCATAAGCTGATTCTGACTCTGAGAGCAGTCTCTAGCACGGTGACCTGGATGACCACACTTGAAACAGAGTCCATTGTCGGGACGCGGAGCAGGAGCTCGGGGCATTGGAGCCTGAGGTCTGAACTGCCTCGGGGGTGGAGGAGGCATACGCGCTGCAACATACGATGGCCTCTGAATAGGTACAGCTGGACGGTACATGCTTTGAGGGATCCAGATGCGGCGCTTCTGAGAAGACGAGCCCGAAGATGAGCCCACTTCAGGAATGCGCTTGAGAGCGTCCTTGTTATCCTTGATACCAGTCTCAACCTGAATCGCCTTGTTCACCAACGTGGCGAAGTCGGCAAAGTCGTGGACTAGTAGTGCCATCTTGATTTCAGGGTTGAGCCCTTCATGGAACTTTTCCTGTCTGCGGGCATAAGTAGCAATGTCCTCCTCAGCATAGCGAGATAACTCCAGAAATTCCCGCTGATAGGCTTCCACAGACTTATTCCCCTGAGTGAGATTGCGGAACTCACGCTTCTTCTGGTCCATAACTCCTTGCGGAATATAACAAGCACGGAAAGCAGCTTTAAACTCCATCCAGGTGATGATGGTTCCAGGAGCTAAGGTTTGCCTGTGAGTGTCCCACCATTGTGCTGTGGGTCCCTTCAGAAAGTAGGAGGCAAAAGTGACATAGCTGGCAGGGTCCACATTCGTAGACTCCATCTCAAATGCGATATCACGGAGCCAATCATCAGCATCTAGCAGCTGAACTGAGTTGCGGTAGATAGTTGGATTCAGATGCATAAAGTCTTGCAAGGTGATTGCGGCTGGCTGCTGGTTGGCATTGGGGTGGGGAAACTGATCCATCAGCCCTTGCATAAACTGGCGGTGCATTTCAAATTGTTGCATCATGGCTGCCATATAGTCGGGCGGTGGTGGATTGTTGGCACCACGGCCACGACCTGTGGGTCTAACCATCCTGCTAAAATTCAACAGGGGTAGTTTAGCAACGAGCATCGCAATTGTATGGATTCATTCATGAAGTAACATGCACAACAAAAGTAAGTGCAATAGATACATCAACATAGTCAACACGACATACAGATCCATACATAGGTTCGGATTCAAGCCAGCGTTACAACAGCATAAAGGTAAGCTAGACGACTAGGCAGCACACAGGCACGCGGTGGAGGGATATAACAATGCAACATAGCGATATGCTACCTCAACATCGGGGAAAACCACTGAATCTAGGCAGCTGCAGGTGACGAGGTAGGGTACCCTCGATGGAAGGATCCTGCGCTCCGTGAACACTCTAATGCAGAACCTGGTCCCGAACTGGAAGAAGAGGACCACGTGGAGGAGTAAAACCCCCAACAGCAGGCCACTCAAGACCTGGTGGCATCTCCGTCCTGCGCGGGTAAAGGATATACTCTGGATACATCCGTGCACTGACTGCTGGCAGCGACTGTGTCAGAGCGTCGTAAAGGCAACCACGAGTGGCGTACAACTCGACAGCAAGAGCTCGAGCAGTGCGATCCAGAGCCTGGATGTGTTGTACCATAACCTGCGGGTCATAGCGACGTAGCACGTAAGGAGCACAGGTAGCAGTGTAGTATCCAGTCTCATCCCCAGCAGGAGCATACGGGATGTATCTGAAAGCGGTCTCCTCCAAGCGACTATTGTGCTCTCTACGGAGATGGGCAATAGCAGTGTAGGCAGCATCATGGACGGCCATATCAGCGGTCACTCCAACACCATGAAAGGTGTGCAACTCAGTGATGGAGTTGTTCTGCCGATCAAAGATGCGAACCTCAGCATGGTACTGCTCCTGGTTGAACTCGCGGTAATCCTCGTAAACAATGTACTCGGGATACCAGCGATATCCCAGCGTGGTCAAGAGCTCGACCAAAATGGCCGGAAACCCAGTCGCATCATGAGCCACGGTCAGACGGACAAGCTGCCTTGCGGGACGCATCTGAAATAAGATAGTGCAGATGTCAAAAGACAGTGTGAGAAACATATGATAGCATTGGAAAGAAAGGTTAAACAGACCAATGGAAAAGAAAAGATGATTATCAGATTAATCAGATCAAAGGAAAGGATCAGTTGCAGATAATCTAGCTCTCCGGGTGAATGTGATTACGAGAACCTAGTGTCAGAGTTAGCAAAATCATTTAACCCGAAAAGAAGAGAGATCAGAGTCCCAGAGTATAGAAGAGGAATAAAAGATCGTAATACCACCCATTGGCGACGTGGGCCCATAACCCACAGGCCCGAGGATCGAAATCTGGCTCTAATACCAACTTGTGACGCCCCCGACTTAATCGTGTACTAATCATACACGCAAATGCACATGATCAAGCCTAAGGACTCACTTGAAGATATCACAACACAACTCTAAACACAAATAAAAGTTATACAAGCTTTATATTACAAGCCAGGGGCCTCGAGGGCTCGAATACATAAGCTCGATGTCATACAAGCATCAGCGGAAGCATCAGGTATCTGAGTACAGACACAAAGTTAAACAGATAGGCCTTTAAGAAGGCGGGGCAAAATAAAACACAGATCGAAAGGCGCAGGCCTCCTACCTGGGTGCCTCCTAACTACTCCTGGTCGTCGGAGGGCTCCTCGTAGTAGTAGTATCCAGGGGGTAGTAGTAGTGGTAGTCGTCGGCTGGGGCAGCTAGCTCAGCAAGCTCCTAGGCTCGATCGTCTGTTGCAGCAATCGGGTATATAGGAAAAAGGGAGACAAAGCAACCGTGAGTACTCATCCAAAGTACTCAACAAGACTTACATCAGAGCTATTCTACTTATGCAACATTATCAAAGGAAGGCTGTATATGTGGACTGATCTGCAGAAATGCCAGAATAGAAGGGAAAAGCCTAGCCTATCGAAGACTAGCATCTTCAGGGTCTTGCAGCATTAGAAGAGTAAAGATTAGTACATAAATATAGTAGTAGCGACAAGTATCAACATCGCGCACAGATCCTTCCTCGACTCCCTGCGAGAAAGCAATCCTGGAGCCAATATATTCAACCCATTTCTAGTTGTAGAAGATCGGGATATTCTCCGAGTGTCCTGTTACCGTGGACATGGCTATTCGAATAGATATACTTCCCTGCAGGGGTGCACCAACTTACCCAACACACTCGATTAACTCTGGCCGGAGACACTTGTTTGGTCCATGCCCGGCCTCGGCTGATCGACACGTCGTAGCCCTACCTAGGCTCAACAGAGAGGCCAGCACGCCGGTCTACATCCTAAGCACTCAGGGGTCTTGGGCCCATCGCCCTTTGCACTCCTGCGTGTTGCGTACGTGGCTGGTGAGCAGTCCTAGCCCCCTTAATACAAGCGCAGGCTTTACCAGACCAACCCGGCGCGCGCCGCTCAACTGCTGACGTCTGAAGAGCTTCGGCTGATACATATGACGCCGAGTACCCATATTATTCCCACGTGCTGGTTAGCACAATAAGGCCAAAGGCCTACTCAGATTACATATCCTAACCCATTAGTGCGTTTGGAGCGCGCGGAAACGAGCAGGGACTCACGATCCTGTGACCCCGTCCCCCCGTCTCGTGGACTTACGGCAAGGGCTAAGAATGCCCGGCCATGCCACGTATTCATCTCTCAGGTACCCTCTTGGTCAACCCGATATCACATCTCTCGCAGGTACCCCTCGGGGCCGACCCGACTTTATCCAGGTATCAGTAATAAAGTTCAAGTAACCGTGCGTCCATATCATTTAAGAAGGAATCCGGGGAATCACCCTCGTTGGATTCCCTCTCAATGATCCTGTTAAGGTGAATCCAGAGGAATCACCCTCGATGGTGTTCACACTTGCGGGGTTGCATGACAGAAGCTTCATCGGAGGTGGTGGAAGAGGAATCACCCTCGGTAACCCACAACCGACTAGTTGAACTTCAGAGGCATCATCAAGAGTGAGATAAGAGGTATCACCCTCGGCACTCGATGTTAACTCTGTAGAGTCGAGCAACTTAGGGGTGTGCGGTGAGGTGCTGATCTCAGCCCGACGATCACATCGATCGGGGCACAGGTACTAAAGCGGGGAAACTAAAGCAAGGATGAGGGGCCACAGATGGTTCTCTGCCATTCTACACTAAGCATTTAGGATATCAGGTAGAGTATCAATAGAAGTTACAAGAAACAGGCTATGCATCAGAATAGGATAAATCAACAACAGTAGCAAATTCTAATGCAAGCAGGAGGGAGAAATAATAGGTGATATAAGCATGCGTCAAGGGGGGTTGCTTGCCTGGAAGCTCTGCGGCAAAGGAGGGATCGTCAGTGGTGTTGTCGGTCTCCTGAGCTGCGTCGGTCTCGGGGTCTGTCGGAATAGAAGAGGGGGAAGAAACAATAAATAAAAGCAATTGATGCAACACTGATGCACGGCATGGCAAAATGCAGTGTTAGTGGTGACATAATGCAGTGCTACATGTCGCGGACGAAGCGGGAAAAATATCTGGGATATTTTCCTAGCGTTTAAGCTGATTTCGGTATACTGAACCAGAGGGGAAAGTTCCATGTCCAGGTAGTTAGGAGTGATTGTCAAGCATTTTGACCACGTATTCGGATTCGTCTCGTTTTTCTGATCAACTTTCATGTAGAAAGTTTTTCGATCCGAGCTACGGTTAATTTTCTATGAATTAAACAAATTTAAGCAATCTTTTGAATTATTTAAATTAGCAGAAATTGTCAAAAGTGGCATATGACATCATGCTGATGTCATCACTACGTCAGCAGTCAACTGACCAGCTGACTGGTCAAATTGGCAGGTGGGACCCACCTGTCAGCCACTGTGGGGTTTAGCAGTGATTAAATTTAAATTAACAGACTAATAACTAGTTGGCCCGGCCTGCCAGTGGCTTAACTAATTAACAGGATTAACTTAACTAACCACTAACAGTAACTAAGTTAGCGGGCCCACACGCCGGCGTCAGAGGAACAGTACGCGCGCGTTGACCGTGGTCAACGCGGTCAAACAGGCGTTGGGGGCCCTCTGGCAGTGTCTCAGGGTGGGCCCCATGCCTTGCCACGTCGGCGGCGTCGCCGGAAATGCGCCGTCGAGCTTGAACACGGCGGTTCTTCGCCGCAACCGATCGGGATTTCGCTACGGGTCACCGTTTCGTGCATTTTCGGTCGCGTTCGAACGAGCGAGGAGCGGCGCATCCGATGGAGCTAGCGCGGAGCCGCGGGGATGACCAGAGGTGGCCGGACCGGCGACTACAGTGGTGGCCGGAGCGCGTCGGACCGGCGAGCTAGCTACGAGAGGAAAGAGCGGCTCGGGAGATTAGCGGAGAGAGGTGGGGGCTCACCGAGCGGCTACGAAAAGCCTTCGTTAGGTTAGTAGCAGCAGACGAGTCACCGGAGTCGGAGGGGAACGGCGGCGGTCATAGATGCATACGAGGGCGAACGGAGGCAGCGGGGCTCTCCGGCTCCAGCGGAGAGCACCGGACGAAGAGGCGGTCGCCGGCGGACCTTCTGGACAGTGCAGGAGGACGAGCGGGCGCCGGTGGCCGCGAGTTCGACGGAGGTGCGGCGGCGGCAGCGCTCGGTTGCACTCGGCAGAGAGAAGGGAGAAGTGGGTGAGTGCGGAAGGAAGGAGAGGGGAGAGTGAGGGCGGCATCCAGGGGAGGCGAACGAGGGCGCCCTTATCCCCTCGGGCTACCTGCCCCGGCGCCGTGGCCGCCAGCGGCCGGAGCTCGAGCTCCTGGCCATGGTGACGCCGACAGCGAGGCGGGAGCAGGTGAGCAAACCGGTAAGTGGGCTGGGCTCGGCCCAGTGACAGGTAAGGCCTCGCCCATTCCTTTTCTCTCTGTTTTTCTCTTTTTATTTAATAAACAGAGAGAGGAAAGAATATTTGGGGCCATACAAGAGCTGAGAAAAATTGTGGGACTTAGCCCAATAAATAGTCTGCATTTTTAGGCACTGCCACAAATTTTTTGGGAGCAAGATGAATCCATTTGGAATTTTCATAAATGAAATTGCATTTTAAATTGCTGGAATGGCACTGTTTTAAATGCTAATGCTCATTTCAGCAACCTGGTGATGTTGTTTTTCTTAACAATAAATTGTTTTGGAATATTTGCTAAATGATGAACATTTTTCCAGCAACTTTTGAGCAACTGCAAATTTCACTTGCATTTGAATTTGAATTCAGTGGCAAAATTTGAAATGAGAAATTGAACCACTGTGATCAAGCACTGCAAATGATGATGACCTGGCAAGGTTAACAGATGATCACTGTGCTTTATTACATAGGGGTGTTACAGTGCCGTCGTAGTATTGAGGAAGGTCTGGCTTGAACTTGGCGGGCCACACCACGCGACGCAGCTCGCGGGTGAAGGCACGACAGCCCACGCAGCCGGAGGGGACGCCACCGGTGAGGGCGGCGCAGTTTTGACAGCCGGCAGCCGTGACTTCTTGAATGGCCCTGTCTTGGCGCTGGCGCTGCAGCTCGAGGAGAACGCATGCATCGGGCAGCGCGCACCGGACGATCTGGCAGCTGGGCTCGTCATGGTCCGGCAAAGACGCGCCGCGAGACTGCTCACGCGCCCGTGGGTCACGGTGGCGCCGGGAGTCCTCGCCATGCAAAGGAGGTGGAGGGGGTGCATCATGCACCACATCTCCGGCGCGAGACGGCGAAGGACGGAGCGAGTGAGAGGGCATCGGGGCGTCGCCTGCGGCGTTGACGAGCTCGGTGATGCGGCCAAGCCAGGCGTCGTAGCCGGCGTCGCTGGGACGGTAGCGCAGGAGCTCTCGCGCCATGAGTAGCACGGCTTGCGGGGCCGGTGCGTCGCGGCGAGCAAGCGATGAGGCCGTGGCGGTGTGGCCATCTACCTGCACGGACGGGAGGAGGGAAGACGCCTGCTGCTCGCTAGCAGTAGGGTCGATGACGGCGCCGGTGGCGCGGCATCGACGGTCGTCGCGGGCGACTGGCTTCGTCTGGGTCACCCTGGCAGCCCGGCGCGTGTAGCGCTCACGGTGAGAGTCGGCCATGGTGGCGAGGAGGTGGAGGAGAACCCGGGGCCCCCTACCTGGCACGCCAAATGTCGGAGCCTAGACTTCGGGGAACTAGAGGTTCGAACACTGGGGGGCCCTCTGGTTCTCTCCGACCAACGGTGGCCACGGCGAGGCTACGGCGAGAGCGCTACGCGGGGGCACTACAGGGGACACGACGGTTACCCAGGTTCGGGCCACCTTGCGGTGTAAAACCCTACTCCTCCTTGTGTTGGGATTGCTGTCGACAAGAAGATGTTCTCGCGTACAAGGTAGAAGGCAGAGGAATCAACCCCCCCCTACAATGGCAGCGCTCCCCCCTTTTATAGCCGCCTTGGTTCTCTTCCCCCAAAAACTAGGCGGGAAGGGTTGCCACACGTGGCGGGTTTTGCAAGGGGACAGGTGCTCAGTCTTATCCTAACTAAAGGCGGTCTCCGCCTGCAAAAGCATTATCCATGACGCGCCGGTGGGCTCGGTCGTGACCTCTGCCCTACGCGCCTTGCTGTCTTGGTCTTCTTTCACCAAACGGGCGGTCTTTGGGACTTGCTTTGGAGGTGGGCAGCTGGGGCTACCCCTTTAACACCAAAGAGGAAAGCCTCTCTGTCCGCTCCCCTGGCGCATCTTCTGTCGCCCTTTGTCGCCACGCGCGTCACCCACGTGATGGGCAACGGGCCACGCAGCTGACGTCAGGCGAGGTGGCCTCGGGCACCCAGCTCAGGAGGGCGCCCCGAGAGGCAGCCTCGCGAGGCTCCTGCTCCTACCGCGACTAAGTGACGGTAGGGCGTGTGTTGAGGAGGGGTCCTCAGGAGGCCACCGCCTCAGGAGATGTCTTCACTTTGCAGGGCCCTTGGATAGGCCGCGTCTTGGGCCCTCGCCAGGCGTCTCTTCCTGGGCCGCAGGCAGACGGCCCGGGATACCCCAGTTCCCAATGGCCCGACAACGGCCAGGGCTCGTGTACATGGAGAGAGGCAACGGACGGCAGCCACGGCCTCTTGTTCATCGGTAGCCAACTGGCTGGGTTGGAATGGAGGAAACAGCGTCGTGTTCATCGGGAGCCAAGCGACTGGGTCAGAACGCGTCTTGTTCATTGGGAGCCAACCGGCTTGGATGAAACAGCCGAAACGGGGTCATGTTCATTGACTCAGGGTCTGGCATACCGCAAAACGGAGGAAACGGCCTTTTGTTCGACCGCCTACGGTCGAAACGGGGTCCTGTTCATCAGTTGGGGGTCTGGCATACCGCAAAACGGAGGAAACGGACTACTATTCGAGTGCCTACGGTCGAAACGGAGTCCTGTTGATTGGGAGGGCTCTGGCATACCACAAAACGGAGGAAACGGACTTCTCCCCAACTGCCTACGGTCGAAATGGGGGTCCTGTTCATCAGGAGGGGTGTGGCGTACCGCAAAACGGGACTCCACGGGCTATTGTTCATCCACAGTTGACCTCCCTCCAACCTCCACCAGCTACTGTACATCCACCGTTGACTTCCTCCAGCCTCCACCGGCTACTGTTCATCCAGCCTCCATGGGGTCCTGTTCATCCACCCCCAACCGGCTGGACTCCTCGGGGTCCTGTTCATCCAGCGCCAACCACCTTCACACGGGGTTATGTTCATCCACAGCCAACCCACTGGCTGGGGTGGGGCGTACGAGCGGGCGGCAACAACGGGAACTGCTCATCCACAGCCAACCAACCGGCTAGGTCAACTCACCACGTCTCGCGCAAGGGGCTCGATCGATGCGTCTCGACTCATTCTACGTATATCTTGCGCGCGGCAGCAACGGGCACTGTTCATCGAGAGGCAACCCAACATGCACCGGCTATGTCTCGCACGTATGGGGGCTCGACTGGCTTCAGTTAGCAGCGAAGGAATCGCTCGGGTTCAGTTAGCAGCGAATGGATCGATCGGCTTCAGTACGTAGCTAGTGCGATCGCTCGAGTTCAGTAAGCGAACGCCTCGCTCGGGTTCAGTTAGCGAATGCCTCACACACACGTGCGCGTATGAGAGAAACGCGCAAACCACACTGCATCGCTCGGCCCCGATCACCCACCGCAACCGGGAACTCCCTGATTCCTCGCCCTCACTTCTACCATGATTGTTTACGTCATGGACAGCCCAAAGAATGTCATGCAGGTGCGTCTCCGGCCCGCCCAGGACGAAAAGCCCATTTTCTGTCATAATTTTTTGTCATAGAAGTAGGAGCACAGCACATCTATGATGATACGTGTTTTTATCACAATTATTGTCATAGAAGTGTCACAACCATGACAGAAAAAGTTTTCGTTTAGGCCATAATGTCACGGATGTGTCTTTTTTTTGTAGTGTAATGAAGATGCTGCATCCCATCTAAATACTTTCGTTGAACTTTGTGATATGCAAAAGAAAAAAGATGTGGATAATGATATTGTCAAATTAAAATTATTTCCGTTCTCACTACGAGATCGCGCTAAAACTTGGTTTTCGTCCTTGCTTAGAAATAGTATTGATTCTTGGGATAAGTGTAAGGATGCTTTTATTACCAAGTATTTTCCTCCCGCTAAGATTATTTCTTTAAGAAATCAAATTATGAATTTTAAGCAACTTGAGCATGAACATGTTGCACAATCTTGGGAGAGAATGAAATTAATGATAAGAAATTGCCCAACACATGGCTTAATTTTTATTTATGGATGATCATACAAAATTTTTACGCGGGGCTAAACTTTGTTTCTATAAATTTGCTAGACTCTGCTGTAGGTGGTACTTTTATGGAAATTACATTGGGAAAAGCTACAAAACTTCTCGACAATATCATGACAAATTATTCTCAATGGCACACTGAACGAACTCCAACTGGTAAGAAGGTAAATTCTGTTGATGAAATGAATACTTTGAGTGATAAGATGGATGCTCTTATGAAATTGGTTGCTAGTAGAAGTGCTCATATTGATCCTAATGATGTGCCATTATCTACTTTGATTGAGCAAAATAATGATGCTGTTGATGTGAATTTTGTCTCTAGAAACAATTAATGCTTATAGGGGTAATTTCAATCCTAGACCGTTTCCTAGAAATTCCTCTAATAATTATGTAATTCCTATGGTAATCCATATAATAATAATAATAATAGGATTCCCTTTGATCTTGAAAGTAATATTAAAGAATTTATTAATTCGCAAAAGAATTTCAATGCTATGATAGAAGAAAATTTGAATAGAGTTGATGAATTGGCTAGGAACATGGATAAAATTGCTCATGATGTGGAAAATCTCAAAATTAAAGTTTTGCCACCCAAGCATGATATAAATGAGTCTATTGAATTTCAAAATGTAAAAAGAAAAATTGAATAGAGTTGATGAATTGGCTATCTATGTCTCCATTAATGAAAGTAAAGAAAGGACCGCTAGGTTGAGAGCCAAGCGAGAATTTCTAGAAAAAGCTATTCCACCCAGTTTCTATCGTAGTAATGATGAAGATATTAAAATGATTGGTGTCACCCCTATTGAATCCCTATTTAGTAACATAAAACTTGATGAAAAAGGGACTGAAAAAGAGTAAACTTTAGATAGAAGGAGTCCCAATTGCTTGGAGGGTGATAATCTTAATGATAAAAATGAAAAAAGTGGGTTTGGTGAGGACAAAACTTTAAATAGTAACGCACCCACTACTTTGGATTAGAAGGACTTTAATTATGATAGCTGTCCTTTAATTGAGTGCATTTCCTTGTTGCAATCCATGATTAATTCACCAAATGCATATGAACGAAATAAAGCTTTCACTAAACATATTGTAGAAGCTATGATGAAAGCGCATGAAGAAAAACTTGAGTTGGAAGTTTCAATTCCTAGAAAATTACAAGATGAATGGGAACCTACTATTAATGTCAAAATTAAATATTATGAATGTAATGCTCTATGTGATCTTGGTGCTAGCGTTTCCACTATACCAAAATCTTTGTGCGATGTGCTAGGTCTCACCGATATGGATCCTTGTTCCCTTAATTTGCATCTTGCGAATTCTACTATTAAAAAAATCATTGGGTAGAATAAATGATGTGCTTATTCTTGCAAATATAAATTATGTGCCCATGGATTTTATTGTTCTTGATATTGAATGCAATCCTTCTTGTCCTATAATTCTTGGTAGGCCTTTCCTACGAACCATAGGTGCTATTATTGATATGAAAGAAGGTAATATAAGATTTCAATTTCCATTAAAGAAAGGGATGGGACACTTACCTAGAAATAGAATTAAGGCACCTTATGAATCTATTATGAGGGCCACCTATGGAATTAACTTGAAGGATGACAACACTTGAAACTGTGCTTTATGCCTAGCTAGGGGCATAAAACAATAGCGCTTGTTGGGAGGCAACCCAATGAATATAATATTTTTTTTTGTTTTACTTTCTATTCTTGTGTGTTTACACAATTATAGACTCTTTTATGATTGTTTTTTATCTTTTAATTAGTGTTTGTGCCAAGTAATGCCTTTGGGATGATTTAGATGATAGTATAATTGATGCTGTTTGGAAAACAAAAAGTTTTGCGTCCAGTGCTGGAATTTTGATTATGTACTGGAGCGTCAGAAAAATCTGAAATTTTTACAAAGTATTGGTATATGAATTTTTTTTGTTGTACTAATTTCTCAAAAAATTTGGACTTACATAACTATAGCTTCTAAATAGATCTTTATAGACTGGTCTGTTCTAGACAGATTCTATTTTTGTTGCATAGTTTGCTTATTTTGATGAATCTATGGATCGTATCGGGGGGTATGAGTCATGGAGAAGTTGGAGTACAGTAGCATTATGCCAATATTAAATATGAATCAATTTACAATAGTACCTAAAGTTTAAGATTTGTTTGTTATACTAACGGATCTCACGAGGTTTCTGTTGAGTTTTGTGTGCTGAAGTTTTCAAGTTTTGGGTGAGACTACGATGGATAAGGGAATAAGGAGCGGCAAGAGCCTAAGCTTGGGGATGACCAAGGCACCCCAAGATAACATTCAAGGAAGACTCAAGCGTCTAAGCTTGGGGATGCCCCGGAAGGCATCCCCTCCTTTGTCTACAATCTATCGGTAACTCACTTGGAGCTATATTTTTACTTGGATCGTCTTGTGATATAGTTTGTTTGATTGTGTTTGCTTTTTAGTTTGTCACAATCATCTTTGCTGAACACACATTTTTGAGAGGGACACACATTATTCGTGATTTGTTAGAATACTCTATGTGCTTCACTTATATCTTTTGAGCTAGGCAGTTGCTCTAGTGCTTCACTTATATCTTTTAGAGCATGGCGGTGGTTATATTTTAAAGAAATAGTTGCACTCTCATGCTTCACTTATATATTTTTGAGAGTCTAATAAATAGCAATGGTAATATGCATGGGTTATGAATTTGGTCCTAATATGATAGGTATTCAAGAGGGATACAATGAAAACTTTCATGTAGATCATTGAATATGATAAGTTTGATTCCTTGCAATAGTTTTGCGATATTAAGATGGTAATATGTGGGAGGTGCTAGTAGATAATTGTGGTTTAGTAAGAATATTGGTGTTAAGGTTTGTGATTCCCGAAGCATGCACGTATGATCTGTCGTTATGCTAAGAAGTTGGAGCATGATTTATTCTTGATTGTCTACCTTATGAGTGGCGGTCAGGGACGAGCGTTGGTCTTTTCGTACCAATCTATCCCCCTAGGGGCATGCGTAGTAGTACTTTGCTTCAAGGGCTAATAAAATTTCGCAATAAGTATGTGAGTTCTTTATGACTAATGTGAGTCCATGGATTATACGCACTCTCAACTTTCCGCAATTTGCTAGCCTCTTCGGTACCGTGCATTGCCCTTTCTCACATCGAGAGTTGGTGCAAACTTCGCCGGTGCATTCAAACCCCGTGATATGATACGCTCTATCACACATAAGCCTCCTTATATCTTCCTTAAAACACCCACCATACCTACCTATCATGCCATATCCATAGCCATTCCGAGATATATTGCCATGCAACTTCCACCGTTCCATTTTTATGACACACATCGTCATTGTCATATTGCTTTGCATGATCATATAGCTGACATAGTATTTGTGGATCAGCCACCGCTCATCATTTTTTATACATGTTACGCTAGTATCATTGCACATCCTGGTACACCGCCAGAGGCATTCATATAGAGTCATATTTTTGTTCTAGTTTTGAGTTGTAATTTTTTGAGTTGTAAGTAAATAGAAGTATGATGATCATCATTATTAGAGCATTGCCCCAGTGAGGAAATTAAAAAAACCACGAAAAAAAGAGAGAAAAAGAGAGAAGGGGCAGTGTTACTATCCTTTTCCATACTTGTGCTTCAAAGTAGCACCATGTTTTTCATATAGAGAGTCTCCTATTTTGTCACTTTCATATACTAGTGGGAATTTTTCATTATAGAACTTGGCTTGTATATTCCAATGATGGGCTTCCTCAAATGCCTGAGGTCTTCATGCGCAAGCAAGTTGGATGCACACCCACTTAGTTTTCATGTTGAGCTTTCATACACTTATAGCTCTTAGTGCATCCGTTGCATGGCAATCCCTACTCCTCGCATTGACATCAATTGATGGGCATCTCCATAGCCAGTTGATTAGCCTCGTCGATGTGAGACTATCTTCTTATTTTTGACTTCCCCTTATTAATCTCTACCACCACACTCTATTCCACCCATAGTACTATATCCATGGCTTGCGCTCATGTATTGCGTGAGGGTTGAAAAAGCTGAAGCGCGTTAAAAAGTATGAACCAGTTGCTCGGCTTGTCATCGGGGTAGTGCATGATAAATATTTTGTGTTAAGAAGATGGAGCATGACAGGATTATATGATTTTGTAGGGATAACGTTCTTTAGCATTTTTATTTTGAAAGACATGATTGTTTATTAGTATGCCTGAGTATTGATGTCTTTATATCAAACTATAGACTATTGCTTTGAATCATTCGGATCTTATTATTCATACCGTAAGAGAGAGATTACATGATGAAACATGTTAGGTGGCATTCCACATCAAAAATTCAGTTTTTATCATTTACCTACTCGAGGACGAGCAGGAATTAAGCTTGGGGATGCTTGATACGTCTCCAATGTATCTATAATTTTTGATTGTTCCATGCTATTATAGTATCAATCCTGGATGTTTTATATGCAATTATATGCCATTATATATCATTTTTTGGGACTAACCTATTAACCCAGTGCCCAGTGCCAGTCGCTGCTTTTTGCTTGTTTTTGTCTTTTCAGAAAATCATTATCAAAAAGAGTTCAAACAAGAAAAAAACTTTGGATTAATTTTTTCTGGACTAGAAGAGACCCACGAAGCTTTAGGAGACGACCAGAGGAGCCACAAGGGAGCCACAAGCACGGAGGGCATGCCCTGGGGGTAGGGCGCGCCCCCCAGGCTTGTGGGCCCCTCATAGCCCCTCCTGACCTAATTCCAGCGCTACAAATTCCCAAATTTTCCCAATATACCAGAGAGACAGTAGAGAAAACCTTTCCACCGCCGCAAGCCTCTGTTCTTCCGTGATCCCATCTGGAGGCCTTTTCCGGTACTCTGTCGGAGGGGCAATCGATCACGGAGGTCTTCTTCATCAACCTTGCTGCCCCTCCGATGATGTGTCAGTAGTTTACCATAGCCTATGGGTCCATAGCTAGTAGCTAGATGGCTTCTTCTCTCTCTTTGATCTTCAATAGCATGTTCTCCTCGATGTTCTTGGAGTTCTATCCGATGTAATCTTCTTTGGCGGTGTGTTTATTGGGATCCGATGAATTGTGAGTTTATGATCAGATTATTCATGAGAAATATTTGAGTCTTCTCTGAACTCTTTTATGCATGATTATTATAGCTTTGTATTTCTCCCCGATCTATCAATTTGGTTTGGCCAACTAGATTGGTTTATCTTGCAATGGGAGAGGTGCTGTGTGATGGGTTCAATCTTGCGGTGCTCAATTCCAGTGACAGAAAGGGACATGACATGTATTTGTATTGTTGCCATTAAGGATAAAAATATGGGGTTGAATCATATTGTTTGAGTTTACTTTGTCTACATCATGTCATCTTGCTTAAGGCGTTATTCTGTTTTATACTTAATACCCTAGATGTATGCTAGATAACGATCGATGGGTGGAGTAATACTAGTAGATGCAGGCAGGAGTCGGTCTACTTGTCTCGAATGTGATGCCTATATACATGATCATTGCCATGAATCCGTTATAATTATTTGCTTTTCTATCAATTGCCCAACAGTAATTTGTTTACCCACCGTATGATATGTGTTCGAGAGAGAAGCCTCTAGTGAAAACTATGGCCCATGGGTCTACTTTTATCATATATTAAAAACCAAAAGTACCTTGCTGCATTTTATTTACTTTTATTTTATTTAGTATTTTAATTTATCTATCTACCACTATCAGAATTAATCCTTGCAAATAACTGGTAAGAGGATTGATAACCCACTTATTTGCGTTGGGTGCAAGTGTTTGCTTTTGTGTGTGCAGGTGTTGCTAAAGGGATTTTGCATGGTTCTCTACTGGATTGATAACCTTGGTTCTTAACTAAGGGAAATACTTATCTCTACTATACGGCATCATCCTCTCCTCTTCGGGGAAATACCAACGCAGTCTACAAGTAGCACACGGGCGTGATACGTCTCCAACGTATCTACAATTTATGAAGTATTCATGCCATGTTTATAACAATTTTATATGGTTTTGGTATGATTTGATTAGAACTAACCCAGACTGACGCTGTTTTCAGCAGAACTACCGTGGTGTTGTTTTTTGTGCAGAAATAAATGTTCTCGAATTGGGCTGAAAATTTACGGTGATTTTTTATGGAACAAAAGAGACCCCCGAAGCTTCGAGGAAGGACCATAAGACCCACGAGGCGGTCACAAGGTATCCCACGTGACCAGACCCACGAGGCGGTCACAAGGTATCTCGGCGCGCCTGGGGGAGGGGGGTCGCGTGGGATTGCCTTGTTGGCCCCTCGGCACTCTTGTTGCTGCCCTCCTCAGCAATATCCTTAGCGACCTCTGATACGTCTCCAATGTATCTATAATTTATGATGTATTCATGCCATGTTTACAACAATTTTATATGGTTTTGGAATGATTTTATTAGAACTAACCCGGACTGACGCTGTTTTCAGCAGAACTACCGTGGTATTATTTTTTGTGCAGAAATAAAAGTTCTCGGAATTGGCTGAAACTTTTTGGTCATTTTTTTTGGAACATAAGAGACCCCCGAAGCTTCGTGGAAGGACCAGAAGAGTCACGAGGAAGCGACAAGCCTACTAGGAGCGCCCTGGGGGTAGGTAGGGCCTAGTGAGCTTGTCGCTCCCTCGTGGGCCCCCTTGACGTGAAACCAACGCCAAAAATTCCTATAAATACCAAAAACCCCAGAAAGAAACCTAGAATTTCCACGCCGCCGCCGCAAGCCTCTGTACCAAAGCAATCTCATCCGGAGCCCTGTTCCGACACACTGCCGGAGGGGGAAATCATCGCCGGAGGCCATCTTCATCATCCCGGCGGTCTCCATGACGAGGAGGGAGTAGTTCACCCTCGGGTATGTACCAGTAGCTATGTGTTTGATCTCTCTCTCTCTCATGTTCTTGATTTGGCACGATCTTGATGTATCACGAGCTTTGTTAATATAGTTGGATCATATGGTATTTCTTACTTCTCTATCTTCTTGTGATGAATGGAGTCTTTTCCTTTGAGGTTTCGTTATTGTCGGATTGAATATTTCAGATTTGAGAACACTTGATGTATGTCTTGCATGTGGATACCCGTGGTGACAGTGGGGTATTCTATTGATTCACTTGATGTATGTTTTGGTAATCAACTTGCGGATTCCTGTGACCTTGGGGTGATCTAGGCATAGGGGTTGGTTGCAAGTTTTCACTATCGTTTCTCCGATAAGAAACTTTGGGGTACTCTTTGAAGTTCTTTGTGTGGATTGAATATTATGAATTTGAGGTTGTTTGATGCATATTGAATAATCAACTCACGGATACTTGTGGTGACATTGGAGTATCTAGGTGACATTCGAGTTGGTTGATGCGTATCATATGGTGCTATTTTGGGAAAACTTTGTTTTTGCCACTCTAGCTTTTGCCAACTTTGCTTATGCCACTCTAGAATTTGACATCTCACTTTTGCCAATCTTAGCTTTTGATAATATATCACAAATGCCATTCTGTTAGGTCAATGGACGTTTTGACCAAATGGAGCAGGGAAAAGACAATACTGCCCTCGTTTATTTGTTTTGCTTTTACCACTTTCGTTTTTGCCAAATATTGCTTTTGCCATTACAGTAATAACGTCTATACTCACTATATTATTAGTTCATGGGTTACAAATTGGCATGAGCTATTTGTAAAACTAACCATCACACATAATTACACAATATTTTCACCAGATATAAGCACAATAATAACATCAGACCAGAAATAAGCACAATAATAACATCAGATCAGCAACATGGTAATGAGGAAATTTTGGTAGGACCTATTTGAAAATCTAACCAGCACACATAATTACATAATATCATGACCAAAAGTAAGCACAATAATTACATCATGACCAACAGCATAGTAAAGAGGTCAAGACATTCTAAATATCAATAAATTACTTCATAGGAGCCAAATCCATCATTTATTCTAAATAGTTAGGTTCACATGCATATGGACCACCCCAAAAGCAGCTCCGCACAAGTTAAAACATAGTACAACCAGGTCTAGGAAAATGTAGTTGCATCAGCCAAACATCAAGGTTCACATATGCATAGTGCTCCACAAAATATCATGTAGTTCCATGAACTAAACAGCAAGGTTCACGGCTTCTTTTTGCTTCTTGCGCTCTTCGACAAAGGACAATTTTTGCTTCTTGTATTCTTTGACGGAGGACATTTGCTTCTGGTGTTCTTTGCTGGGCTATCATGTGTAGCAGAAGTCTTCTTAGATGCTTCATGAATTGGGCTAGACTTTGCCCTTTTACCACCTCCTTTTCTCTTGTTTGTAGCATCATTGTTGGAATTGAAAATGAATGAAAATAAGAGTGTTAAAATGCAGATTTTCAATAGGCAAAATTAGACTTCTATGCATTAACTTGTTTGAAGCAAAATTAGATGAACCAGAATAGGCATTTGCAGATTTACAAAAGGCAAAGTTAGACCATCATGGATTGTTTGAAGCAAAACAAGAATATTTATCTAGTACTACCCATAGTTTCAGCATCTATGGCATTGGCTTCTATGTCTTCAATGTCTTGTGGCTCAACATTTTTTCTTTTCCTAGCAGATTTCACATAGAGAAATTTAGTTAGGCTATGCATTTATTTGCATTTAAATTTTGAATGTACAAACCTTTGCTAGCAGTTACCTATTTCTTGGCTTGTGTTCGGGATGAAGTTTTGGACATGTCTTCAACAAATGCCCAAATTCTTTGCATTCTGGGCACTTGTGTTTTCTCTTGGATATGCTCTCAAGGGCTGATTTATCCTTTGTGTCCTAGGTCTACCAGCAGCTTTTTTCAACATAGGAGGGTGCAATTTGAACCCGACACAGGAGGGTGCAATTTGAACACGACAGCAACATGCCAACACGCTGGTTCAATCGTAAGATACAAGTACATACAACATTTCAACATGAGTCATATCCCTAATCATGCAGAACTCTTTTTAAAAAACACAGATTTGATGGTCGACTATTACATAAGCATCTCATGGGCAGATGTATAACATGAACAGATCAAACAAACGAAGCAGCATGAGCATACAAACAAATTTATTTCTAGCATAAATAGAAATTTATTTCTAGCAGAACAAATGCTACACATCAATGCTTCACCGATTATTTGAGGAGTTGAGAACTTGACCATCAGGAAGAGGAACCAGTAGGTTTGATGCCTTCTGTGCCGCTCCTGTCGCCATGGCTGACGGTGCGGCTCCCTCCATCCCGTGTGAGCTGCTAAAGGCGGAGGAAGGGAGGTTGCTGATGTAGACCGCATCAGGGAGGGAGGCCGGAGCGGAGGGAGGGTGCTTGCTGGTGGTGTGTTTCATGTCGGGGAGGGAGGCCGGAGCGGAGGAGGGGTGCTCGCTGGTGCGGATCACGTCGGGGAGGGAGGCCGGAGCGGAGGAGCGGAGGTCACTGATGCGGACCGCGTCGGGGAGGAAGGCCGGAGTAGGGAGCCGGGGAGGGGACATCGGAGATGCACGATGCATTGGCAAGGTCTGAGCAGGGTGCTGCGGAGGGGTGACCCGAGACGCGCGATGCGTCGACGAGGCTAGAGGAGGGGGCCGTGGAGGGGGAGCTGGAGCAGACAGGCGTGCCGGCGAGTCTGGAGGGGACGTGGATGCGGCGGTGGACGGCGAAGTGTGGACACGGTAGTGGCGGGCGGGGGGATGCGGACGCCGTGCCATGGATGCGTGCTAGGGTTAGGTCATTCATGTGGATTGGGACGGGTGTGTGGTGTGGTTCGATCCGTGTGTGGCGTGGTGTGTGTATGTTTTTTGTTATGGGTCACTTGCAAAGTGGCCCCACAAGTCAGTAGGGGCAACCTATGGTATTTTTACAAATAATGACAACTCTTTTCCTGGTCAACTATTTAGAATAAACGGTGCACTAACAGATGTGTAACAGAATGGCATTTGTGATATATTATCAGAAGCTAAGAGTGGAAAAATTGAGATGCCAAATTCTAGAGTGGCATAAGCAAAGTTGGCAAAAGCTAGAGTGGAAAAAACAAAGTTTTCCCTGTTATTTTAGTACGAACTCTTGGGCTGTTTGTGACCCTTATAGGGATGGCTCAATAGATTGATCGGAAAGGATAATTTGAGGTGGTTTCGTACCCTACTACAATTTCTTCTTATGTTCTCCGCTAGATAAGAACTTTGGAGTGATTCTTTGTTTCACGTTGAGGGATTTTTATATGATTCTTTATCACACGTTGAGTTGTCAATTTAACCACACCTGGAGAACAAAATATCTGCAGCAAAGTGTTTAGTAGCACAGTAGTATTATAGTTTTGATAGCAGTAGTAACAGTAACAGTAGTAGCAAAGAGAGTAACAGTAGCAGTTTTGTAGTGATTGTAACAGCAGCAGCAACGAAAGTAACTTAGCAAAGATCAATATGCGAAAAGTGTAGGCATTGGATCAGTGATGGATAATTGTGTTGGATAACATACATCATGTAACAGTCACAACCAAGAGCGATACACAATAGCTCCAATACATCAATGTAATGTAGGCATGTATTCCGTATATAGTCATACATGCTTATAGTAAGAACTTGCATGACATCTTTTGTCCTACCCTCCCGTGGTAGCGGGGTCCATAAGGAAATCTAAGGGATATTAAGGCCTCCTTTTAATAGAGAATTGGAACAAAGCATTAGCACTTAGTGAATACATGAACTCATGAAACTATGGTAATCACCGGAAAGAATCCCAATTATTGTCACCTTGGGGTATGCGGATCATAACACGTAATAGGTGCATATAGCTTGCTAGATAGGATCAAGAACACAAATATATTCATGAAAACATAAAGGGTTCAGATATGAAATCATGGCACTCGGGCCCTAGTGACAAGCATTAAGCATAGCAAAGTCATGGCAACATCAATCTCAGAACATAGTGGATACTAGGGATCAAGCCCTAACAAAAATTGACTCGATTACATGATAAATCTCATCCAACCCATCACCGTCCAGCAAGCCTACGAAGAAATTACTCACGCCCGGTGGTGAGCATCATGAAATTGGTGATGGAGGATGGTTGATGATGATGACGGCGTCGAATCCCCCTCCCCGGAGCCCCAAACGGACTCCAGATTATCCCTCCCGATGAAGAACAGGAGGTGGCGGCGGCTCCGTATCATAAAATGCGATGATTCTTTCTCTCTGATTTTTTTGTCCACGAAGAGGTATATATAGCGTTGGAATTAGGTCAAACGGAGTTTCCAGGGGGCCACAAGCCTAGAGGGCGTGCCCTGGGGGGAAGGCGCGCCCCCCTGGGCTTGTGGCCCGTGGGTGGCTCCCCTCCAGTAGATCTTTTCACCAGTATTTTTTATATATTCTGAAAAAATTCTTCGTAAATTTTCAGGTCCATCCAAGAACTTTTATTTCTGCACAAAAATAACACCTTGGCAATTCTGCTGAAAACAGCGTCAGTCCAGGTTAGTTCCATTCAAATCATGCAAATAAGAGTCTAAAACAAGAGAAAAAGTTTTTGGAAAAATAGATACGTTTGGGACGTATCAACTCCCCCAAGCTTAACTCATTGCTTGTCCTCAAACAATTCAGTTGATAAACTGAAAGTGATAAAGAAAAACTTTTACAAACTCTTTTGTTCTTGTTGTTTGTATATATACTTAACTAGCATCCAAGTTTTCAGCAACAATTATGAACTAACCATATGAATGATAACACTTTGGTCTCACATTTACTCATGTCAATAACATAACCAACTAGCGAGCGATAATAAGATATCTCGGATACCAACAATTTGTCAAAACAATCATGATATAATATGATAACATGGTATCTCGCTAGCCCTTTCTGAGACTACAAAACATAAATGCAGAGCACCTCTGAAGTTCAAGTAACGACTGGATATTGTAATTCATGGTAGAAGAGACCCCGTCACGTCACACGCAACATTAACTATACTCATGCATAAAAATGACAATAGTGCTCTCCAACTGGTGCTTGAATGAGAAGGTGATGACTCAACAATAAAAGTAAAATAACATAAAAGTAAATAGATAGGCCCTTCGCAGAGGGAAGCATGGATTTGCAGAGGTGCCAGAGCTCGAAGCTTAAAACAGAGATGAAAACAATTTTGAGAGGTGTACTTTTCCTGTCAACGTCACGACTGAGAATTTTCAATATCTTCCATGCTAAACACATTATAGCCGGTTCCCAAGTGGAAAGGTAGAGTTTACTCGCCCTCCACCATACCAACACAAGCCATGGCTAGCCGAATTCACGGGTGCCCTCCAACCAATCAAATTTCCCGGGGAGTTTGTTTTATTATATTTTGCTTATTTTGATTACAGGACTAGGCATCCCAATTACCAGCCCCTCTCGTGCAATGACAAGTGAATAAACACTCATCTGAGAATAACCCGCTTAGCATGGAATACTGACCACCCCGTGTCGCTCCATCAGCGGTACGGGCACACAAAACAGATGTTTATTTGAATGATCAGAGGTGGCACATGCAAATTTACTTGGAATGGCAGAGTAATACCGCATATAGGTAGATATAGTGGACTCATCTAGAACAACTTTGGTTTAAGGATTGTGGATGCACAAGCAGTATTCCCGCTTAGTACAGGCGAAGGCTAGCAAATAGATTGAGAAGCGACCAACTAGAGAGCGAAAACGGTCATAGTCATGCATTGAGAATAATTAACACTGAATACAAGCATGAGTAGGATATAAACACCATGAAGATAAATATCGTGGTGTGATCAACTACATGTGTGAACATGTGCCAAGTCAAGCCACTTGAATTGTTCAAAGGACGATACCATACTAACATACTACATCACAACCATTTTAATGCATGTTCACACTCAAGATAAATAATTATCCACTCCTAGCTATGTAAGCATGGCATGAGCAACTATAATCTCTAATTGTCATCACAAACATGTTTACTCATAATAATGCTAAATCATGAATACTGAGTTTACATATTTACAAAACAAAAACAAGATGAGTTCATACCAGCTTTTCTTCACCGCAATCACTTCATCAAATATCATCATTATTGCCTTTCACTTGCATGACCGAATGGTGTGATAATAATAATAGTGCAAGTGTGATGTGGACTAAGATGGAATCTGCAAACATTTATTCAAAGGAGAAGACAAGGTAATGGTGGCTCTTTGCTAGATTAACAATAAAGCATAAGAGAGCTACTCAACATTTTCATCATGGTCTTCTCCTTGCGACGACTCAACAAAAAGAAAAGAAATTCAGAGAAACACACCGAAATGTTTTTGGAGTTTTTAAGTTTTTCTGAAGAAAACAAATTAAAAGAAGGAAAAACAAAAAACAAGAAAAACTATTTACATGGGAAAGCTCCCAACAAGCAAAAGAAGAAACGAGAAATCTTTTTGGGTTTTCTTTTAATACTACAAATTAACTAAACAAGAAAGAAACTACAACTAATTTTTTGGATTTTTGAAATTTTCTAAACGCACAAGAAGAAAGCAAAAATAAAACTAACATGGATATACAATGAAAAAGGATGAACACCGATAACTGGAATGAATGTGTGAAAATGAATGTAATGTCGGTGAGAAATATGTACTGCCCCAAGCTTAGGCTTTTGGCCTAAGTTGGTCTACGGCCACGGATCGAAGTCGGCACGTCCAGGATAATGCTGAGGTTGGTGAGGATCCCACAGTGGCTGCTGAGGGTCCCACTGATAAATCGGTGCCGGAACCGGTGCTGGCACAGGTGCTGGCTCAGGTACTGGGGGCGGTGTCAGGCCCCAATAAGCATAGATGTCCTCAGGCATGATGATATACCTGCCACTGGAAAGATCAAACAAAGACGGTGCAGGCAAAGTAATAACCTCACGAGTGCCCTGGCTGAATACCAAGTTATATCTAAAGCGAATAGGACCGTCATCTATAAAGTCATGCCCAACAATACTACTATAATCAAGATACATAGTAGGTAAAAGCCTCTCTTCCCTCTCGTCGTGCCTAATAGGAATCTCAAAATGTTTAGCGAGACGGGAAGCATAAATACCACTGTAAATAACGCCCTTCAAGCGGTTCGTGTGCAACCGTCGGGTGACGATAGCACCCAAACTGAAAGTCCTATTAGCGTAAAGAGCATGGCGCAAAATAGCAAGGTCAGGTGAGCTGAGCGTTCCACTCTCCCACCGACCTGTGAAACACCTCCCGACAAATAATGAATAATATCGTAAAACGGGAAAATGTAAACTAGCAACCCTAGCCTCTGAAACTCCACTCGATATTGTTCACACTTATCTTTGAGTAACGGGATAAGGCCGACATTGTTCGCCAAGTAGTAGAAATCATAAAAAATCCCCGCATCCCTCAAGAATGTGTCGCATGGCCATTCGCACGGCCGCACCTCGGCTCACAAGGAAGGTGGTACTTGGGCTTCGGAGCCTCCTTAGGACTCCGGCTCGAAGAACCTCTCAACCTCCACTTGAGCATTTTCTTTTTCTGAAAATTTCTGAAATTTTTAGTGACTCAAAATAAAAGTGAACAAAACTCAATAAAATTGATAGCAAATACTCCCACAAGTATCTAGAGGCTATATCATGCATGAAAACTACTTTGGAGCATACAAATTCAACATGCAAGCTCATATACATGGTCACCACAGCAGCCAAAATTTGCAAAACATAAAGCACTAGAACAAAAACTAATTTGAGCATTGGAGGAGTCACATACCAAGGAGCAATTCCTCAAAACAGTTTCGGAAATGGAGTTCCGAGCAAGGAGATTGAAATTCTCACAGAAATGAGCAAGAACACGGGCTTGGGAGCAAGTTTGATTTTTTCTAGAGGAAGAAGAAGGAGATGGCCGGCTGGAATAAGTGAGGGGGTCCCTGTGGGACCCACAAGCCTGCTAGGCGTGCCCAGGGGGGTGGCCGCGCCCTGTGAGCTTGTGGCTCATAGGTGCAACCCCCCTGAGGTGTGTTTAGTGCCAAAAATTCTTCAATATTTAGGAAAAAATCATACTAAATTTTCAGGGCATTCTGAAAACTTTTATTTTTGGGCCATTTTTTATTGCATGGAAAATTCAGAAAACAAGATAATCATGGCACTTTACTTTATTAAACTATAATTAACAGAGAGCAAATGATAGGTGTAGTAGGTTGTGTTTACTAAATTCATTGACCACATGCACCTCAAGAAGAATCCATTAATAAGGTTGATCAAGTCTTATTAACAAACTATTTTCGATTGGCCTGAAACCAAAGAATCTTTGTATGACACTAAGTTACCTCAACGGGGACATGCATCTCCCCACCAATAAGAATTTCATACTTCTTTTTAACAGTAAGAAAAGGAAATTTAAACCCTCTAATAGTGATTGTCGAAACCTTTTCAATACAATTGATACCATTCACTGAAGTTGTTTTCCTCGGAAAATAAACCGTATGCTCATTACCATTGACATGAAAAGTAACCTTGCTTTTGTTGCAATTAATAATAGCCCCTGCAGTGTTCAAAAATGGTCTACCAAGGATAATCGACATGTTGTCGTCCTCGGGCATATCAAGAATAACAAAGTCCGTCAAGATAGTAACATTTGCAACTACAACGGGAACGTCCTCACAAATTCCAATAGGTATAGCAGTTGATTTATCAGCCATTTGCAAAGATATTTCAGTAGGTGTGAGCTTATTCAAATCAAGTCTTTTATATAAAGAGACAGGCATAACACTAACACCGGCTCCTAAATCACATAAAGCGGTTTTAACATAATTTCTTTTAATGGAGCATGGTATAATAGGTATTCCTGGATCTCCCAACTTTTTAGGTACTCCACCATTAAAAGAATAATTTGCAAGCATGGTGGAAATTTCAGCTTCAGATATCTTTCTTTTATTAGTTACAATGTCTCTCATGTATTTAGCGTAAGGAGACATTTTCAACATATCAATCAAGCGAGTACGCAAAAAGACAGGTCTAAGCATTTCAACAAAGCGCTCAAAGTCTTCCTCATCCTTATTTCTATATGGTTTAGTAGGAAAAGACATAGGTTTTTGAACCCATGGTTCTCTTTCTTTTCCATGTTTTCTAGCAACGAAGTCTCTTTTATCATATCTTTTATTCTTAGGAGGTGGGTTATCAAGATCAACAACAGGTTCTATTTCTACATCATTATCTGGTTGAGCATCACTACGAACATCATTATCATTATCATTTTCTGGATGTTCATTACCAGATTGTGTTTCTGCATCAGAAATAGAAATATCATTAGGATCCTCAGAAGGTTTTTCTATCACAGATTCACTAGAAGCAGGCAAAATTTTATCATTTTTCTTTTTCTTTTTCTTCTTAGATGAACTAGGTGCATCAATATTAATTCTTTGAGAATCTTGGTCAATTAGTTTAGGATGACCTTCAGGATATAGAGGCTCCTGAGTCATTCTACCCCCTCTAGTAACAACTCTAATAGCACGATCATTCATTTTATAATGCATCTCATCAAGCAAATCATTTTGAGACTAGCAATTTGTTCTAACTAAGTATGAACCATAGAAGCATGTTTACTTAAGCCCTTAACATCATTAGCCGCTCTAAACATTAAATCACTCAAACGATCTATCATGAAAGCATTGCGTTTTAGTTGATTGCTAACATACGAATTAAAGTGTTCTTGCTTAATGATGTAATTATCAAATTCATACACGCATTGACTAGCAGATTTATTATAAGGAATATCACCTTCATCGAATCTAGTAAGAGAATTTACCTCCACTACCTGTGTCGGGATGTCGAGCCCATGTATTTCTTCAATAGGTGGTAAATTCTTAACATCTTCAGATTTAATACCCTTTTCTTTCATAGATTTCTTAGCTTCTTGCATATCTTCTGGACTGAGCAATAGAATACCTCTCTTCTTCGGAGTTAGCTTAGGTGGTGGTTCAGGAAGTGTCCAATCATCGGCATTTCTCAACATATTATTCAATAGTTCTTTAGCCCGTCCAATAGTTCGTTCCCTGAAAACAGAACCTGCGCAACTATCTAGGTAGTCCCTAGAAGCATCGGTTAGTCCATTATAAAAGATATCAAGTATTTCATTTTTCTTAAGAGGATGATCATGCAAAGCATTAAGTAATTGGAGAAGCCTCCCCCAAGCTTGAGGGAGATTCTCTTCTTCAATTTGCACAAAGTTAAATATTTTCGGTAAGGCAGCTTGTTTCTTATGAGCAGGAAAATATTTTTTAGAGAAGTAATATATCATATCCTGGGGACTATGCACACAACCAGGAGCAAGAGTATTAAACCATTTCTTAGCATCACCCTTTAATGAGAAAGAAAACAACTTAAGAATGTAATAGTAGCGAATTTTTTCCTCATGAGCAAATAAGGTGGCTATATCATTCAATTTAGTAAGGTGTGCCACAACAGTTTCAGTTTCATAACCATGAAAAGGATCAGATTCAACCAAAGTAATTAACTCTGGATTGACAGAGAATTCATAATCCTAATCGGTAACAAAGATAGGAGAGGTAGCAAACTTAGGGTCATATTTCATTCTCTCCATCATAGATTTTTCTTTTAACTTAGCCTGTAATTTTCTAACATCATGTCTATCATTACAAGCAAGAAATTCTCTAGCTATCTCCCCATCTAAAACATAACCATCAGGTATCTTAGGCATTTCAACTCTAGGAGAGCTGGGCATAATAGGCGAGTCATAATTTTCAGAAGTTTCAACATTTTTAGTTTCTTTAGCTTTATCAATTTGTTCATCAAGAAATTCACCTAGTGACATAGTATCATCAAGCATAGTACTAGCATCATCATAAGTATCGTGTATAGCAGAAGTAGTATCAATTACTTGCGACATATCAGAATGAATAGCAGGTGGTGGTGTCCCAAGCCTACTCAAAAAAGAAGGTGAATCAAGTGCACAGTGCGATGGCAGTTCCTTACCTCCCCTCGTCATAGAGGGAACGATCTTGGTCTTAGCGTCTTTCAGATTCTTCATAGTGATCAACAGATATAAATCCCAAGTGACTCAACAAGTAGAGCTATGCTCCCCGGCAACGGCGCCAGAAAAAGGTCTTGATAACCCACAAGTATAGGGGATCGCAACAGTCTTCAAAGGTAGTATTGCACTCAAATTTATTGATTCGACACAAGGGGAGTATTAGCAGTTGAGTTGTCAATTCAACCACACCTGGAGAACTAAATATCTGCAGAAAAGTGTTTAGTAGCACAGTAGAATGATAGTTTTGATAGCAGTAGTAACAGTAAAAATAGTAGCAAAGATAGTAATAGTAGCAGTTTTATAGTGATTGTAACAGCAGCAGCAACGAAAGTAACTTAGCAAATATCAATATGTGAAAAGCGTAGGCATTGGATCAGTGATGGATAATTGTGTTGGATAACATTCATCATGTAACAGTCACAACCTAGAGCGATACACAATAGCTCCAATTCATCAATGTAATGTAGGCATGTATTCCGTATATAGTCATACGTGCTTATAGTAAGAACTTGCATGCCATCTTTTGTCCTACCCTCCCGTGGGAGCGGGGTCCATAAGGTAATCGAAGGGATATTAAGGCTTCCTTTTAATAGAGAACCGGAACAAAGCATTAGCACTTAGTGAATACATGAACTTCTCAAACTATGGTAAGTACCGGAAAGAATCCCAATTATTGCCACCTTGGGGTATGCGGATCATAACACATAATAGGTGCATACAACTTGCAAGATAGGATCAAGAACATAAATATATTCATGAAAACATAAAGGGTTCAAATCTGAAATCATGGCACTCGGGCCCTAGTGACAAGCATTAAGCATAGCAAAGTCATAGAAACATCAATCTCAGAACATAGTGGATAATAGGGATCAAGCCCTAACTAAATTGACTTGATTACATGATAAATCTAATCCAACCCATCACTGTCCAGCAAGCCTACGAAGAAATTACTCATGCCCGATGGTGAGCATCATGAAATTGGTGATGGAGGGTGGTTGATGATGATGACGGCGTCGAATCCCCCTCTCCGGAGCCCCGAACGGACTCTAGATCAGCCTTCCCGATGAAGAACAGGAGGTGGCGGTGGCTTCGTATCATAAAACGTGATGATTCTTTCTCTCTGATTTTTTTCTCCACGAAGAGGTATATATAGTGTTGGAATTAGGTCAAACGGAGTTTCCAGGGGCCCACAAGCCTAGAGGGCGTGCCCCCTGGGCTTATGGCCCCTGGGTGGCTCCCCTCCAGTATATCTTTTCGCCAATATTTTTTATATATTCTGAAATAATTCCCCGTAAATTTTCAGGTCCATCCGAGAACTTTTATTTCTGCACAAAAATAACACCATGGCAATTCTGCTGAAAACAGCGCCAGTCCGGGTTAGTTCCATTCAAATCATGCAAATTAGAGTCCAAAACAAGAGAAAAAGTGTTTGGAAAAGTAGATACGTTTGGGACGTATCATTGATCTCTCTCTCTCTCGTATTCTTGATTTGGCACAATCTTGATGTACTGCGAGCTTTGTTAATATAGTTGGATCATATGGTGTTTGTTCCCTCTCTATCTTCTTGTGATGAATTGAGTCTTTCCTTTTGAGGTTTCGTTATTGTAAGATTGAATACTTTGGATTTGATAACACTTGATGTATGTTTTGCATGTGGATACCCGTGGTGACAATGGGGTATTCTATTGAGTCACTTGATGTATGTTTTGGTGATCAACTCGCGGATTCCCGTGACCTTGGGGTAATCTAGGCATAGGGGTTGATTGCACGTTTTCGTTCTACTTTCTCCGATAGAAACTTTGGCGTACTCTTTGAAGTTCTTTGTGTGGATTGAATATTATGAATCTGAAATTGCTTCATGCATATCAAATAATCAACTTACAGATACTTGTGGTGACATTGGAGTATCTAGGTTACATTAGAGTTGGTTGATGCGTATCATATGGTGTTATTTTAGTACGAACTCTACGGCTGTTTGTGACACTTATAGGGATGGCTCAATAGATTGATCGGGAAGGAAAACTTTGAGGTGGTTTTGTACCCTACAACAATTTTTTCTTATGTTCTCCGCTAGATAAGAACTTTGGAGTGATTCTTTGTCGCACGTTGAGAGATTGTTATATGATTCAGTTATGTTAGCATTGTTGAGAGATTGCACTAGTGAAAGTATGAACCCTGGGCCATGTTTCTAAGCATTGCAATACCGTTTATGCTCACTTTTGTTGCTTGTTACCTCGCTGTTTTTTATTGTTCGGATTACAAAAACCTATATCTACTATCCATACTACACTTGTGTCACCATCTCTTCGCGGAACTAGTGCACCTATACAATTTACCATTGTATTGGGTGTGTTGAGGACACAAGAGATTTCTTGTATTTGATTGCAGGGTTTTTTGAGAGACCATCTTCATCCTACGCCTCCCACGGATTGATAAACCTTAGGTCATCCACTTGAGGGAAATTTGCTACTGTCCTACAAAACTCTGCACTTGGAGGCCCAACAGAGTCTACAAGAATAAAGTTGCATAGTAGACATCAGGGCGGCACTTTCACCATAAGTGCCACCCTTCGTGACAAATAGGAAAGCGCGCTCATTGGCTTCCTACGGGCGAATGTCGATGTGTTTGCATGGCAACCATCTGACATCCCCTGTGTTCCCAGGGAGGTAATTGAGCACCATCTTGCCATATGTCCTGATGCGCGGCCTGTCAAGCAGAAGGTCAGGAAGCAAGCTCTGGAGCGGCAACCGTTTATTGCCGAAGAAATAAAGAAGCTAGAAGCGGCAGGCCTGGTTAGAGGAGTACTCCATCCAACATGGTTGGCCAATCCAGTTGTAGTGCGCAAAGCAAATGGGAAATGGAGGCTTTGTATCGATTACACTGGTATCAATAAAGCTTGCCCGAAATATCCTTTCCCTTTGCCATCCATCGACCAGATTGTGGACTTCACTGCCGGCTGTGATTTACTCTCTTTTCGTGATGCCTACTCTGGTTACCGACGGATTTTTATGGCCAAGGAAGATGAGGAGAAAACCACATTCATCACTCCATGTGGCACACATACTGCTTTGTGCGTATGCCTTTCGGATTGAAGAGTGCTGGTTCAACATTTGCAAGAGTAGTCCAGGTTGGTTTTGAGCCCCAGTTGCAAAGAAATGTATAAGCTTATATGGATGATATAGTGGTCAAAACCAAGGACAAATCAACCCTCATTCAAGATTTATAAGAAACATTTGCAAATCAGCGTAGGATCAACTTGAAGCTCAACCCTGAGAAGTGTGTATTTGGCGTTCCATTCGGCAAACTTCTCGGGTTCTTTGTATCTCAGCGAGGAATTGAAGCCAATCCTGACAAGATCAAAGCTATTGAGCAAATAGAAGCACCCAAGCGCATCAAGGATGTGCGACGTCTTGCCGGCTGCGTAGCTGCACTAAGCAGGTTCATCTCCAAGTCTGCTGAGCGCCCCTTGCCATTTTTCAAGATTTTGAAAAAGGCAGGTCCAACAAAATGGACTTCAGAAGCGTACGCCGCGCTGCAAGATTTGAAGAAGTACCTCTCCTCTCCGCCAACACTAGTTGCGCCTAGGCCACAATAACCGTTGCTGCTATACTTGGCGGCAACAAATCAAGTGGTTAGTGCTGCATTAGTGGCAGAGATAGAAGCTGACAAAGAAGCAGCAGCTGCAGAGCCATCAAGTGACAAGCCGGAATCTTCTCCGGCAAGGTTTGGTGCCGACAAGTCAGAATCAGCGCAAGCAAATGAAGCAAATCAACAAGTGGTACCGAAGAAGAAAATGGTGCATGCTACTTGTGAACTGCGTTGGGATTTCCTCGAAGAGGAGAGCATGATGCAGTACAGTAGGGATTAGTATTTCCCTTAGTTAATAACCAAGGTTATCAATCCAATAGTAGAACCACACAGAACCTCGTTAGCAGCACCTACACACACAAAAGCAAATACTTGCACCCAACGCAAACAAGAGGGTTGTCAATCCCCTTGGCGGTTACTTGCAAGGATTAATTCTGATAGTGATAGATAGATAAATAAATTGCAAAGAAAGATAAAGGAAATAAAATTGCAGCAAGGTATTTTTGGATTTTATATATGATAAAAGTAGACCTGAGGGCCATAGTTTTCCCTAGAGGCTTCTCTCTCGATCGCATAGCATACGGTGGGTAAACAAATTACTGTTGGGCAATTGATAGAAAAGCGCATAGTTACGACGATATTCAAGGCAATGATCATGTATATTGGCATCATGTCCGAGACAAGTAGACCGACTCCTGCCTGCATCTACTACTATTACTCCACGCATCGACCGCTATCCAGCATGCATCTAGGGTATTAAGTTAATGAAAACAGAGTAACGCCTTAAGCAAGATGACATGATGTAGACAAAGTAAACTCAAATAATATGATTAAACTCCATCATTTTATCCTTAATGGAAACAATACAAATACATGTCTTGTCCCTTTCTATCACTGGGATATAGAACACCGCAAGATTGAACCCATCACAAAGCACCTCTCCCATTGCAAGATAAATCAATCTAGTTGGCCAAACCAAACGGATAGATCGGAGAGAAATACAAAGCTATAACAATCATGCATAAATAAGTTCAGAAAAGACTCAAATATTTCTCATGAATAATCTGATCATAAACCCACAATTCATTGGATCCCAACAAACACACCGCAAAAGAAGATTACATCGAATAGAACTCCAAGGAGATCGAGGAGAACATTGTATTGAAGATCAGAGAGAAAGAGAAGAAGACATCTAGTTACTAGCTATGGACCCATAGGTCTGTGGTAAACTTCTCACACATCATCGGAAGGGCAGCAAGGTTGATGTAGAAGCCCTCCGTGATCAATTCCCACTTTGGTAGATTACCGGAGAAGGCCTCCAGATGGGATCATGGAAGAACAGAGGCTTGCGGCGGTGGAAAATTTATTCGAGGTGGCTCTCTAGTATATGGGGAATATTTGAGAATTTATAGTGGCGGAATTAGGTCAAGAGGTGCCACGTGGGGACCACAAGCCTGGGGGGCGCGCCTACCCCCTGGGCGTGCCTCCCGAGCTTGTTGCTCCCACGTGACTCATCTGGTCTTCTCCCAAACCTTCTAGGGTCCCTTCTAGTCCAGAAAAAAATAATCCAAAGTTTTTTCTCCGTTTGGACTCTGTTTGATATTGAAATTCTGAAAAGCCAAAAACAAGCAAAAAAACAGCAACTGGCACTAGGCACTAGGTTAATATGTTAGTCCCAAAAAATGATATATAATTGCATAATAAACATCCAAGATTGATACTATAATAGCATGGAACAATAAAAAATTATAGATACGTTGGAGACGTATCAGTGCAGCATCCAGTTTACTTTGTCAGTTCCCTTTTGCAGGGGGCTAGAGCAAGGTATTCTGGTGTGCAGAAATTGCTTTTCGACCTTCTCATGGCCTCGAGAAAGCTGTGCCATTACTTCCAAGCACATCAAATCACCGTCGTCACTCGCATTCTGTTGTAGCGTATCTTGAGAAATCCAGATGCCACTGGCAGGATAGTGGAGTGGGTGTTGGAATTGTCAAGCTTTGGACACAAGTTTGAAAGTACATCAACTAATCAAAGCGGAGCCTAGGCGGAGTTCATTGCAGAATGGACGCCAATGCAAGACGAAGAGATTCAAGAGACCTCTCTCCCCGGCAAAGAAACAAATTAAGAATGGATCATGTATTTTGATGGTGCCTTCTCGCTTCAAGGCACCGGTGCCGGAGTGCTGCTTATCGCACCCACCGGAGAGCACCTCAAATATGTGGTACAGATGCACTTTCCTCGGGATAAAGCTACCAACAACACTGCTGAGTACGAAGGTCTGCTTGCCGGTCTCAAGATCGCAGTGGACCTTAGGATCAGAAAGTTGATCGTCAGAGGTGATTCGCAGCTTGTTGTGAAGCAGGTCAACAAAGACTACCAGAGCCCATTGATGGAGCTTATGTGGATGAAGTGAGAAAAATGGAAGAGCACTTTGAAGGATTACAAACAGAGCACATTCCTCGTGCGGAAAACAGCATTGCTGATGATCTGTCAAAACGTGCCGCCCAAAAGCTGCCTATGGAACCTGGGACTTTTGTGCTCCATTTGACTCAGCCATCTGTTACACCATCAACACGACCATGCAAAAGAAGAAAGTTAAACACCGGCGAGTACTTTCTGACAGAGCTCCCAGAAGCCGCCGGCAAGGAAGCTGCCAGAGACAACACTAAGCTTGCGAGTGAGCAGCAGCCTTCGGCAGGACCACAGGTCCTTGCCGTCAAGACAAGCGCTCCCGCAGCTGAAGAGATGCCTTTACTCCTTGTCGTCGAACCACAGGCTCCGACATGGGCACATCATATAGTCCAATTCCTTCAAACAGGAGAACTTCGCGATGAGCAAGAAGAAGCTGAGAAAGTAGCCCATCAGTCAAGTATGTACCAGTTTGTTAACAACATTCTGCACAGAAAGAGACCAAATGGGGTGAAATTGAAGTGCATTTGCTGGGAAGATGGACTGAAGCTGTTGGCGGAGATACATAGAGGCATGTGTGGCTCCCACATAGGATCAAGGGCCCTTGTCGGCAAAGCTTTCTGGCAAGGCTTCTATTGGCCCACTGCTCTCCAGGATGCAACTGCACTAGTAACCAAGTGTGAAGCGTGCCAGTTCCATTCCAAAAATACACATCAACCAGCTCAAGCCCTTCGAACAATCCTTCTCTCCTGGCCCTTCTTGGTCTGGGGGCTCGATATCTTGGGCCCTTTTCCCCATGCTACCGGGGCTTTGAGTTCTTGTACGTCGCAATCGACAAGTTCACAAAGTGGCCCGAGGTAGAGCCAGTGAGGAAGGTGACAGCACAGTCAGTCGTCAAGTTCTTCAAAGGATTAGTTTGCCACTTTGGTATTCCTAACAGGATCATCACCGACAACGGCACACAGTTCACGAGCCACACCTTCGTGCAGTACATCCAAGACCTTGGAAGCAAGATCTGTTTTGCATCTGTTGCTCACCCGAGAAGCAACGGCCAAGTGGAGAGGGCAAACACAGAAGTGCTGCGTGGCCTCAAGACAATAACTTTCGATAAGCTACGCAAGTGTGGAAGGCGCTGGATTGATGAATTGTCGATGGTTCTTTGGTCACTCAGGACGACACCAAATCGAGCCACCGGCCAAACACCCTTCTCCGTAGTCTATGGTGCAGAGGCGGTTCTCCCCACGAAACTCATGTATGGGTCACCTCGAGTGCTCGCTTATGATGAAGCTGAGCAAGAGCAGCTACGGCAAGATGACACCACGCTCCTTGAGGAAGATTGTCTTCGGGCTGCTATGCGAGCTGCACGCTACCAGCAAGCTTTGAGCCACTACCATAGCTGCAAAGTTCACACCCGGAGCCTTGAGGAAGGCGACCTTGTTCTTCGACGGATATAGTCCACGAAGGGATCAAACAAGTTGACACCGAAGTGGGAAGGCCCTTATTGGGTAGTGCGAGTCACCAGACCTGGCGCAATCCGTCTGGAGACCGAAGATGGCACTTCAGTCTAGAACTCATGGAAGATTGAGCATCTTCGCAAGTTCTACCTGTGAGGTGCAGTTGCCGGGCGCCCCGGCAACCCCTTTTGTACAAGTTTGTCACCAAGACATGTAATCCTTTGTACAAAGCTAGGCGCAGACCCAGTGCATAAGTGAACTAAAGCTAAGTGTTTCATTATTCTTTGTCAAAGTACATGTTTATTTGTGTATATTGCATATGATGTTGTGTTACATTTTCCCTTGTGTGAAATGCTTAACGAACCGTCAAGGTTTCTAGCCTCCTCTTTTCTCTTCTTTCTTTTTCTCAAAGGACAGAAGGGTTCCTCGCGTGCAAGTTTTCCAAGGGGAGTGATGGTGTGGATACCACCAAGTGATGTTCAAGTGATCATTTTACGACAAGAAGTACAACAAAGAAGAAGTTAAGTTGAAAAACTTTGAAACAAATTCTTTGTTGTAGTTACAATTTCTCCTTGAACGATTTTGGCCTTTGTATGAGAAACCTACACGCTAAGGAACCTTGTCGTGATTGGCTGCGCTCTTACTTTGTTTTGAGTCCGCTCAACAACTTAAGTAGCTCCGTTGTGATCGTCAAGCGTAACCTTGCTGGCAGCGGCACATCCGGCAGGCTGCTAAGGATCCATTCGTCAAGCGCTCACGGCAAGAGTGCGCACACCGGCAAGTTTCCAGCAAGCGTAGGGTACAAAAATCATGCAAAGACAGAATAAAACAAGGGGAATAGCATACATTCATTCATCAGCACAAGATATAGTACATCAAAAGATAAATGCAGTTCTAATTTAAGATAAACATGTCTTTTACATGGACTGCACTTGTGACAAGATGGTGCAAGGAGAACTAGTGCCTGTGCTGGCCCTCTGTCCTAGGGATCTGGCCAACCCTATCGGCGATGGGCGCGACAAGCTCTTCGACGGCCTTGGTGTCGGCTCCCTTTGGCAGGCTGGTGAAGACTTTGGTGAGATCAATGCCTGGGTTCCGGTACACCAACTTGATGAGCACCTTGAAGAGGACATCCCGACAAAGCCTGTGGGATTCGCTGGCAAGATATGCAGCTCGAGTATCGTGGTGCTTCTCTAGTGCCTTGATAAGACTTTCGAAGAATAAAGTGAGCCTGGCGCTAGCGGCGTCCCTTTCGTTGGTGGAGAAGCGGTATTCCGGCAAACCCATGGCAGATAACTGTGCAGTGAGGTTTTCCGCAGCAGCCATGAGACGGTCGGTCCAAAGCTTGTAGGTGCCTTTGAGCACATTGAAGGAATTTGTGGCACTCTCAAGCAAGGCCTTCTCATTCTGGAGGTCCTTCGTCTAGATTCTCTCATGCTCCTTGGCATCTTCAAGAGACTTTTCCAAGGTAGTCAGTTTTATCTTGTGGTCTTCAATGACGTCTGTGGCCTTGGTGAGTTCTTGGTTCTTGGAGGATACTGAGGTTTGCAGCTCCACCAAGGTGTGAGTTTTCTTCTCTCTGTCTCCTTTGAGTGCCAAGACTTCCTTGTCGTTGGCGGCAAGATCTGCTTCAAGCTTCTGCACCTTGCCCTCTAGCTCGTTCTTGGCGGCCTCTGCAGCTTCAGCAGCATTGATGTCTTCCTTGATCTTGCTGGCATGATCTGGAGCCTGAGCTTCGATCACCTCTTTGTGCTTTTGCTCCAGCTCTTGGGCCTGCTGTGCAAGAAGAGCTTGAATTTCATCATCCTTACTGCGAAGTTTAGCGGCAAGCGCTCCTTCACGAGCGGCAAGTTCTACCTCATGAGCGTTAAGGCCAATCTTGCGCTCATTCAACTTCGCCTCGGTTGCCGCTATCCTCTGCGCAGCCTCCTCTTGTGCCTTGTCGGCTTCAGCCTTTTCCAAGATGAACTTCTCCTTGGTGATGGAAAGTTGGGTGTGGTGTTCGTGGAGATCTTGGAGGCACTTTGAATATCAGATTTGCGTCTCCTCCACACGCTTCTGAAACTCTTCCTCTGCCTTACCAAGGATGGTTGCTCTGGAGTCCAAGCTCTTCGTTCGGCTATGGAAATATGCTTGAAGCTTCTGGAAGTTTCCACTCATGGCCTTGAGGAGCTGCTGCTCTTTAGATTCATCGCTGCTGACATGCGGCTCATCAACAACTTCGAGCCCGGCAGCAGTGATGACATCACCATCAAAAGCTTCTCCTCCAGTGGGCGCTCCAATGCTTGACGTCCCAGGAATGCTGACAAACAGATTCTTTCCAACCTTCAGAAATCTACTTGAGGGAGGCTCTTCAGATGTCGAAGGATGATCGTCAGCAGCCGCCTTGCCGGCAATTATCGCCCTCTTGGCCGAGTCAGCGCTTGGCGCTCCTGAGACAAAAATGTCGCCAGTGGCCTTAGCGACCTCTGATACGTCTCCAACGTATCTATAATTTATGAAGTATTCATGCCATGTTTACAACAATTTTATATGGTTTTGGTATGATTTGATTAGAACTAACCCAAACTGACGCTGTTTTCAGCAGAACTACCGTGGTGTTATTTTTTGTGCAGAAATAAAAGTTCTCAGAATTGGCTGAAACTTTTTGGTGATTTTTTTGGAACATAAGAGACCCCTGAAGCTTCGTGGAAGGACCAGAAGAGTCACGGGGAAGCGACAAGCCTGCTAGGCGTGCCCTGGGGGGTAGGGAGGGCCTAGTGTGCTTGTCGCTCCCTCATGGGCCCCCATGACGTGAAACCAACGCCAAAAATTTCTATAAGTACCAAAAACCCCAGAAAGAAATCTAGAACTTCCATGCTGCCGCCACAAGCCTCTGTACGGAAGCGATCTCATCCGGAGCCCTTTTCCAGCACTCTGCCGGCAGGGGAAATCATCGCCGAAGGCCATCTTCATCATCCCGGCGGTCTCCATGATGAGGAGGGAGTAGTTCACCCTCAGGGCTGAGGGTATGTACTAGTAGCTATGTGTTTGATCTCTCTCTCTCTCTCTCTCTCATGTTCTTGATTTGGCACGATCTTGATGTATCACAAGCTTTGTTAATATAGTTGGATCATATGGTGTTTCTTTCCTCTCTATCTTCTTGTGATGAATGGAGTCTTTCCCTTTGAGGTTTCGTTATTGTCGGATTGAATATTTCAGATTTGAGAACACTTGATGTATGTCTTGCATGTGGATACCCAAGGTGACAATGGGGTATTCTATTGATTCACTTGATGTATGTTTTGGTAATCAACTCATGGATTCCCGTGACCTTGGGGTGATCTAGGAATAGGGGTTGGTTGCACGTTTTCATTATCTTTTCTCCGATAAGAAACTTTTGGGTACTCTTTGAAGTTCTTTGTGTGGATTGAATATTATGAATTTGAAGTTGTTTGATGCATATCGAATAATCAACTCACGGATACTTGTGGTGACATTGGAGTATCTAGGTGACATTAGAGTTGGTTGATGCGTATCATATGGTGTTATTTTAGTACGAACTCTAGGGCTGTTTGTGACACTTATAGGGATGGCTCAATAGATTGATCGCAAAGGATAACTTTGAGGTGGTTTCGTACCCTACAACAATTTCATCTTACGTTCTCCGCTAATAGGAACTTTGGAGTGATTCTTTGTCGCACGTTGAGGGATTGTAATATGATTCAATTATGTTAGCATTGTTGAGAGATTGCACTAGTGAAAGTATGAACCATAGGCCTTGTTTCTAAGCATTGCAATACCGTTTGTGCTCACTTTTGTTACTTGTTACCTTTCTGTTTTTTATTGTTTGGATTACAAAAACCTATATCTACTATCCATACTATACTTGTATCACCATCTCTTCGCCAAACTAGTGCACCTATACAATTTACCATTGTATTGGGTGTGTTGGGGACACAAGAGATTTCTTGTATTTGATTGCAGGGTTGTTTGAGAGAGACCATCTTCATCCTACGCAGCCCACGGATTGATAAACCTTAGGTCATCCACTTGAGGGAAATTTGGTACTGTCCTACAAAACTCTACACTTGGAGGCCCAACAACGTTTACAAGAATAAAAGTTGCGTAGTAGACATCAAGCTCTTTTCTGGCGCCGTTGCCGGGGAGGTGAGTGCTTGAAGGTATATCTTTAGATCTTGCAATTAAATCTTTTAGTTTCTTCTTTTATCACTACTTTGGTTTTATAAAAGAAAATTACAAAAAAATGGAATTGAGGTTGCCTCAAATGCTTCATCTATATAATGTCTTTGTTGAAAATATGGATTCCGATAATTGTGCTCAATTGTTAGAGGAAGAATTTAATAAAATGTTTAATGTGAGTCCTTTGAATGATGAGAATGATTGCAATGTTGTTAGTATGCTTTTTTTGAATATCCATGATGCTAATGTGATATGCAAAGCCATAAGCTTGGGGATGCTATGTTTGATGAAGATGATATTTTTAGTCCCCCAAATTTTGATGAGCAAATTTATTATGATGATAGCATGCCTCTTATTTATGATGATTATATTAATGAAAGTGGGTTTGGAAGAGTGTCAACTCCAGGTACTAATGATCCCACTATTTTGGAGGGTGTTGAATCTTATGGCAATAATTATGGAAGTGGATTTGGAGAGGTCACGACTTTATTTAAAGATGATTCCACTATTTCGGAAGAGGTTTCAATTGATTATGACAACAAAGTTGCTATCTATGATGATTATTGTGATGAAATATATGCTATAAAGAGTAATAATAACCATGAAACTTGTCATCATGATTTTAATGTTCAATTTGGTTATGTCAATCAAGTATCTCATGACAGTTATTTTGTTGAATTTGCTCCCACTATTATTGATGAGAATAGATTTGCTTATGTGGAGAGTAATAAAATTTCTATGCTTGTAGATCATGAAAAGAATGTTTTGTGTGATAGATATATTGTTGAATTCATTCATGATGCTACTGAAAATTATGATGAGAGAGTTATATATGCTTCTACATTTCCCATTAATATCAAGTTTCCTCTCTATGTGTTGAAAGTTTTGAAGTTATACTTGTTTTGCCTTCCTATGCTAGTTGATTCTTGCTCCCATAAATTATTTGCTCGCAAAATCCCTATGCATAGGAAGTGGGTTAGGCTTAAATGTGCTTGTCATATGATTCATGATGCTCTCTTTATGTTTCAATTCTTTATTCTTATGTGAGCATCATTAAAATCATCATGCCTAGCTAAAAGGCTTTAAAGAAAAGCGCTTGTTGGGAGGCAACCCAATATTTATACCTACCGTTTTTTTGTGTCCACATGATTAAGCTATTGTAGTAATCATGTTTTATATGTTTTCTTTCAATCATGTGCCAAGTAAAGCCTTTGGGATAGTGTGGATACTTGTTGATTTGATTCTATGCAAAAACAGAAACTTTTGCGTCAAGTGATGGAATTTCTATCCTGTACTGGAGCATGAAAAAATTCTGAAATTTTTAAAGAGTATTGGGTTACAAATTGTTTATGTTCTCCTAATTTTTCAGAATTTATGGAGGTACAGAAGTATGGTTTTTAAATCACTCACTACATTTTGTTCTGTTTTTGACAAATTCTGTTTTCAATGCATAGTTTGCTTGTTTTAGTGTTTCCATAGATTATATTGAGTAATATAAATTGTCGAAATGATGGAATACAGTACGAATTATGTGATAACAATTATGAATCTTGTCTTGACAGTACCTAAGTGGATGATTTATTTTTATCATACTAACCTATCTCACAAGTTTCGTTAAGTTTTGTGTGATTGAAGTTTTCAAGTTTTGGGTGAGATATCGATATGAGCAAAATAAGGAGCAGCAAGACCCTAAGCTTTGGGATTCCCAAGGCACCCCAAGATAATATTCAAGGAAGACTCAAGCGTCTAAGCTTGGGGATGCCCCGGATGGCATCCCCTCTTTCATCTTCAACATTATCGGTAACCTTACTCGAAGCTATATTTTTATTCGTCACATAATATGATTTTTGCTTGGAGCATCATTTTATTTTATTTTTATTTTCTTTATGTTATCAATAATCATCTTTTTTATCTTTTAGTTCAATAAAATGTCAAGTATAGCCTTTACCATGCTCATTTCGCAAGTTTATGTGTTGCTCTTTTAAAACAGAAAGTTTTCTGTTATATCCTGAATTTTTGTGAATTTTCAGAACACGATAAAAATCTGAAATTTTTACATAGTAAGCATGCATGAGTTCTCTGTCACGTGGTAATTTTTCAGAATTTTTGGAGTTAGAGAAGTATAAATTTTAAATCCCCCTTTACAGACTGTTATGTTTTGGCAGATTTCAGTTATGGTTGCATTGTTTGCTTGTTTAATGTTTCTATTTGTAGATAGGAGTATTAAATATGTAGAGGCATTTAGTATGCAATGTTTAATTATAATTTTAGTGATTTTTTACAGTAGAGAATGTTAAGGTTTTGAGTTGATTTATACTAACTTATCTCACGAGTTCTTGTTGAGTTTTGTGTGGATGAAGTTTTTAAGATTTAGGAGACGCCACGATATGAGAGGAATTAAGGAGACAGAAGAGCTCAAGCTTGGGGATGCCCAATGCACCCCAAGATATCATTCCAAGAAGTCTCAAGCAACTAAGCTTGGGGATGCCCCGGTTGGCATCCCACCTTTCTTCATCAACACCTATCGGTTAGCCTATGTTTTTACTTGTTCACATTATATGTGCTATTCTTGGAGTGTCCTTTTATTTTCATTTTGTTTGCTGTTTGAATAATATTATCAAGATCTGAAATCTTTATTTGGAGAGAGTCTTCACATAGCTACTTAATTTTTTAACTACTCATTGTTCTTCACTTATATCTTTTGGAGTAGTTTGTCATTCATTCTTGTGCTTTACTTATATCGTTTGAGTAAATTGTTGAATGATTTGAATATTATAAATCTGAAATTATATATGTTTCATATGCTTAGTAATATTTCACATTGGTTTAGAAAGTAAAGTCTATTGAAGTTTGACAATCATAATATTGGTCATACGAGCAATTCATGAAAGATAGTATATGGAAGAGAACTTTCACATATAAATATATTATCTTGGACATATTTTATGATTGTGAATACCCATTAATTATTTTCAACTTGAGAAAATTAGTTGAAGTTGGACAAGGAAGACAATGTAATGAGTTATGTTTGGGTATATTTGCATCGAAGTTACTCCCTCCGTTCCAGAATATAATGTGTATTGATTTCCATGCAAGTCAACCATTTGAATGTTTGACCAAGATTATAGAATAAAATAAGAACATCTGCGATACCTAATAGATAAAATATGAAACTACTTTTCATGATGGATCAAATAATATAAATTTTGTATTGTGGATATTGATATATTTTTGTGAAAACTTGGTCAAACATGCACTCATTTGACTTTTGAAAAAACATATACACCTTATATAAAGGAACGGAGGGAGTATATTGTTATGGATCCTCCAACATGTAGTGCTTGTTTAGAATCTTTTGCTAGCCAAAATTTCTGTACTAAGCGGGAATACTGCTTGTGCATCCAAAATCCTTGAGCCAAGTTTCTTCCATGAGTGTCCACCATACCTACCTATATACGGTATTACTCCGCCGTTCCAAGTTAATTTGCATGTGCCACCTCTAATCATTCAAATAAGCATCTATTTTTCGTGCCCGTACCGCTCATGAAGCGGCAGGGGGTGGTCAGTATCTTCCATGCTAAGCGGGTTATTCTCACGATGGGTGTTTATTCACTTGTCATTGCACGAGAGAGGCCGGTAATTGGGATGCCCAGTCCCGCAAAACAAAAACATATATAATGAAACAAACTCCCCCGAAAAGTTGATTGTATGGAGGGCACCCGAGGATTCGGCTAGCCATGGCTTGGGTTTGAATGGTTGAGGGGGAGTAAACTTTACCTTTCCGCTTGGGAACCACCTATAATGTGTTTAGCATGGAAGATATTGAGAACTCTCGGTCGTGATGTTGACAGGAAAGGCATGCCTCTCAAAATGTATTCATCTCTATTTTAAGCTATGAGCTCTGGCACCTCTGCAAATCCCTGCTTCCCTCTGCGAAGGGGCATTCTATTTACTTTTATGTTATTTACTTTCATGTTATTTATTTTTGTTGAGTCAACTTCTTATTCCAAACCTATTCTATAGTTGGCAAGCATCATGTGGTGGGGATAGATCCAGGCACATATGGCCATTCAAATATATTTGATCATGAATTATTATTGTTGACAATTATCTCTATGATAAATAAGTTGGGAGGCGAAACATTAAGCCCCTATCTTTCTCTGTGTTCGATGGATATTATTTGTTCTAAAAATATGCTTTGAGTACTAGCAATCATAGAAGACTATATGATAATTGAGTATGTGCAGCTCTTACTTAGACTCTGTTGAAGATAAGTTGAATTGTAATTGTTTGGTGACTAAGAACATAGGTTGTTAAGTTTTAAGAGAATGCATTGTTTGAACCATAACATGTGAATTGATTGCTAATTCATCATGATGAGTTTTATGAGAAAGAGTTGCTGTTATGATGCTAGGAAAAGTGATTGAAATTATCACTGATCAAACTTATGCACTATGCTAGCATTCACACTTCATAAATTATTTATTTTATCATTTACCTACTAAAGGACGAGCAGGAATTAAGCTTGGGGATGCTGATACGTCTCCAACGTATCTATAATTTATGAAGTATTCATGCCATGTTTACAACAATTTTATATGGTTTTGGTATGATTTGATTAGAACTAACCCGGACTGATGCAGTTTTCAGCAGAACTACCGTGGTGTTATTTTTTGTGCAGAAATAAAAGTTCTTGGAATTGGCTAATACTTTTTGGTGATTTTTTTGGAACATAAGAGACCCCCAAAGCTTCGTTGAAGGACCAGAAGAGTCACGAGGAAGTGACAAGCCTACTAGGCATGCCCTGGGGGGTAGGGAGGGCCTAGCGAGCTTGTCACTCCCTCGTGGGCCCCCTTGACGTGAAACCAATGCCAAAAATTCCTATAAATACCAAAAACCCCAGAAAGAAACCTAGAAATTCCACGCCACCACCGCAAGCCTCTGTACCGAAGTGATCTCATCCGGATCCCTGTTTCGGCACTCTGTCGGAGGGGGAAATCATCGCCAGAGGCCATCTTCATCATCCCGGCGGTCTCCATGATGAGGAGGGAGTAGTTCATCCTCGGGGCTGAGGGTATGTACCACTAGCTATGTGTTTGATCTCTCTCTCTCTCTCTCTCGTGTTCTTGATTTGCCACGATCTTGATGTATCACGAGCTTTGTTAATATAGTTGGATCATATGGCGTTTCTTCCCTCTCTATCTTCTTGTGAAGAATGGAGTCTTTCCCTTTCAGGTTTCGTTATTGTCGGATTGAATATTTCAGATTTGAGAACACTTGATGTATGTCTTGCATGTGGATACCCATGGTGACAATGGGGTATTCTATTGATTCACTTGATGTATGTTTTGGTAATCAACTCGTGGATTCCCGTGATCTTGGGGTGATCTAGGCATAGGGGTTGGTTGCACGTTTTCATTATCTTTTCTCCGATAAGAAACTTTGGGGGTACTCTTTGAAGTTCTTTGTGTGGATTGAACATTATGAATTTGAAGTTGTTTGATGCATATCGAATAATCAACTCACGGATACTTGTGGTTACATTGGAGTATCTAGGTGACATTAGAGTTGGTTAATGCGTATCATATGGTGTTATTTTAGTACGAACTATAGGGCTGTTTGTGACACCTATAGGGATGGCTCAATAGATTGATCGGAAAGGATAAGTTTGAGGTGGTTTCATACCCTACAACAATTTCATCTTACGTTCTCCGCTAATAGGAACTTTGGAGTGATTCTTTGTCGCACGTTGAGGGATTGTTATATGATTCAATTATGTTAGCATTTTTGAGAGATTGCACTAGTGAAAGTATGAACCCTAGGCCTTGTTTCTAAGCATTGCAATACCGTTTGTGTTGACTTTTGTTACTTGTTACCTTACGGTTTTTTATTGTTCGGATTATAAAAACCTATATCTACTATCCATACTACACTTGTATCACCATCTCTTCGCCAAACTAGTGCACCTATACAATTTACCATTGTATTGGGTGTGTTGGGGACACAAGAGATTTCTTCTATTTGATTGCAGGGTTGTTTGAGAGATACCATCTTCATCCTACGCCTCCCATGGATTGATAAACCTTAGGTAGCCCACTTGAGGGAAATTTGCTACTGTCTTACAAAACTCTGCACTTGGAGGCCCAACAACGTCTACAAGAGTAAAAATTGCGTAGTAGACATCAACCTCTTCGTGGGCGGCTTTGGCGGCTTCTTCATCAGCAACCCTGGCGGCTTCGTCAGTGGCAATTTTGCTGGCTTCGTCGGCAGCGTCCTTTGCAATCACCGTCAATGGTGATATCAACATCCATTTTGTCAGTTGGGGGTGGATCTGAAAGGGTGGAGAAGACAGAAATCGATTTCAAGATCAAGTTCAAGAAGACAAAAATGATTAAAGAAGAATAGTGCTTGACGGCAGAAGACTTACCATACTGGGTCTGTTGAGGAGGAATTGTGCCTTCTCCGACAACCTCGGTTGTCGTCGCATGGTTGCTAGCAGCTCCAGTTACCGGCACTTCATCAATGCAGACATGCTCGTCGATGGAGGTCCTTGCCGGAGAGTCAGTTGTCGGGGCAGTGGTAGATGGAGGCGTTACAATTGAATCTGCCTCCGGGCGTTCCTCTTCGTGGCGCTCTTCTCCTACTCCCTTGCCGATGTCAGAGATGACTACTTCAACACCAACACTTGCCAAAGGAAAATGAGTAATGGCCTCACGCTGGGGGCTATGCCGAGGGCTAGCAACCACGACGTCATCATCTGGTGCCGTGCTTCTCATCGGCTCATCCTTTGCTGTGGTCCTCGCCCTTTTGGCCATCCTTTGCACCAAGGTTTGCTCGTCACTGCTAAATCAACTCAAGATGGAGCAAATCAGATTAACAAAAACAAGAGATCAAGAATTAATGAAAATGGTTGAAGACACATACTCTTCTTCCTTCTCCTTGTCGCTAAGGATAGAGAGGTCATATATGCCCTCGGGTCCAGTGCTGGTAGCAGGAGGTGGAGTAGGAGTTCTGGCCCGCTTAGTTGCTGTGTGCGTAGCTAGTTGAGAAGACTTAGCTATTCTAGCAGCTAATGTGGCTGGTCGCCTCGTAGAGGTGCGCTGCACTTTCTGCTGTTGAGGAGCTTGGCGTCGAGATCCTTGCCGCCCGGTAGCCTTAGCGGCCGCTCCCTTGTCGACTACCTCATCACCCGAAGATGGAGGATGAACTGGCTCTCCGGAGATGGCTTTCTGGAGGACGCGAGATTTCCTTGATGGGACAGGAGGAACAGGTGGCTCCCTACGCACCTGCTTCCCAGCGGTTTCTTCAGCCTGTTCCCCGGCAAGCTCTCCTCCTTCCCCGACAGGTTCTTCTGGCGGCTCGTCTATTGGTTCATCCTCATCTTCTTCGTCAACATCGGTTGCCGCAGATCCAGAGCCGCCGACACCTTCAGCCATTTTTGCCTCCGCCGCCCTGTCGGCAATGTGCGCCAGCTCCTCGTCGGTGGTGTCGCGGCTGAGGTCCTTCTCCTCCCTGATGGTCCTCTCCACCAGTGTATCAAACCATACACTCACCGTGTCTTCAGGCGGTTCTTGCCAAGTTCCTTCGATGCCATGGGCATTGTAAGCTGGCATCATTGCAATGATGGTATCCTTGGCGGAGTTGTTGCACAAGGGTACCACATTTGCCGGCAGCTTGAACTTGTCGGTGGTGCGGAAGAGCTGGTGGCAGAGAACTGTATGTTGCAGTACTGTCAAGTTGGCATGAAGCCCGGTCCGCACTCGCATGATGTCAGCCGCGTTCTTGTAATCCTAGGCGGGCCTTCCTTTATTCTGAAGGGGAGCAATGTGGCGGCAAAGAAAATCAGCACCCACCATTTCAATGGTGAGGCCGGCAATCCTGAGGCAGAGGATGCGAATCGTGGCAATTGTGAGCTTCTCGTCATTTGCATCAAGGTAGCTCCAGTCCTTGCCGCGCTCCACCTTTGTTGTTCTGGGCTTGCAGAAATCTGGGAAATCATCATCCTTAATCCAGCACCATTCTACGCGCCATTCATTCCACTTCAAGTGAAGTTGCCCCTTAAGATAGACTTCCTTGGCGTCGGGCCTGGGAATCCAAGTGATACCGCCGGAAAGCGAATCTGCTTTCGATGCGTGGAATGAAGTAATGGAGAAATAGAGCTACATTGGGTACTACTCCAATAAAGTTCTCGCACATGTGTGCAAAGACAAACATGCAGGTCATGGCATTTGGTGTGAAGTCTAAGAGGCAGAACCCATATCTGTACATGATCTCAGAGAATAAATCAGAGAAAGGGGGGACAAGCCCGCAATAAAAGTATGCAGTGAAGAAGGGATATTTGTCCTTGCCAGATTTGACGGAGCTGGGAAGAATGTGTGGCATGGAGTGAGCTGCCGTCTCCTTCCCCCACATGATCGAGTACCACTCCACCAAGTCGTTCTGCTTCAACACCGGCACGAAGACGACGTTGTTTCTCCATAGCGCCGCCAATTCCTCTTTCCTCGCCTCTGCTTCTGGGTCGACTACCTTCTCTGGCTTATCTTGGCCCTTCTTGGGTGCCATGATTGCTTTGGGGGATGGTGGATTTGGAAGCAAGCGGGAGCGCGGCACGGCGGCGGAAAAAGATGCGCTCTGTTCTTGCGCGAGGATGAAGACGAAGCGGGTTGCTAGATTGGAGAAGAAGGGGGTAAATGAGGAGCGCCCCCTCACAACTTCTTTGTGACACCCTGGTTTTCGCTCCTTGTTTTTTTTCCTTCGCGGGATTTGACTCCCGTCTTTTTTTCCGGTGCTATTAGATTTTCTCTTGCCTTTGGGTATATGAAGATGGTCACTTAGCCTTGCCTCTCCTATCCAACCAGAGATTCTCTTCAGACCAACTTTCCCACCCAAGATATATTTTCGCAGGACTTTGCCACCGAAACCCTACTCTCCGGTCCACCGGAAGGAAAACCCTAATTCCTTCCGTTGCAAAGGAACCCCAATTTCCTTTGATCTGTTGCCTCCCAAATTTTTCCCAGTGGTCATCCCACATCTGTAAACCCTGGATATGCAAAAATATTGCCAAGTCATTTGCAATATTTTTCATTTAAAATTAATTCCTTTTTCTGCTAGTTTAAGGAATTAAATCCAGGAAAATATCTATCCATCTCCAAAGTTCATGAAAATTTGTGGAGATATCCTTTGTGATCATATTGAGCTCCCATAAAAATATTGGCCATAATTAAATAAGGGAAATTGCATTTTCCTATTTAAAGCCAATATTGCACTTTGGTCACTTTCCAAAGGAACTACCATTTTGGTAGTCAGGAAAAATCCCAAATAATTTGTGGAGCTTCTACTACCCATATATTCGCCATTTCCATCAAGAACCCAAGTTCCATAGTTCAAGTTTTGAGTACATCATCCAGTTCTTGTTTCTGGATTTATTTTGAGGTTGTGAAGCAACTATATTTTATATTGCTTCAAAAATCTTGAAATTAATCCAGGACCTCACATTCCCTATATGATGTGATCATGCAAAAATTCACATCATTTTGTCTAGCCATTTTTTTCTCAAAAATTCCATCTAGTTTCTGTCCAGCAGAAAGCTCTGTGAAGGAAGTACCATTTTGGTATATCCAAATGAGCTGAAATTTTTCCAGTACCTCCATATATCCAAATCATCACCGTACACCAAAATTCAGCTCATTTCATCAAGCCAGATGAGTGCAGCTTCAAAGTCAAGGTTCTGGACCAAATTTAGCATTTACAAAGGAAGTGTGTGCAAATCTTGTCCAAATGACCTCAAATTTTGCAAGCATCTACTTCTTCCTACCCTATCTCATTGTGACAAAGGTTCAGCTCCCTACTCTCATCCATTTCTCCACAAGATTCCACCAAAGTTTCTGGTCAAAACCTAGATCAGCTCACATCAGTCAAATCAGTGTCTCCATTTGCTTCCAACACTCACAGGTCAACTCACTGACCACTGATGCATCTATTTGACATGGCCTGGGGTCAAATAGGCGCTCTGGACGCATGGTACCCGCGGTGACCATGAGTTGGCTACGCCAAATCGGCGCTCTGCGCGATGAACCGCGGCGGACAACGAGCTCCAGCCGGCCATGGATTGTCTGGGCATGTCCACTGGCTTCCCCGTGGCCGCTTGCATCCTCTCCCATAGCTTCCCCCTTCCCCTTCTTCTTATCCATGCCATGGAAACTCCGCCGCACTGTGCGCCCGTGACGCCGTCGTTTTCCTTCCTGTCTCCTTCCTCTCCGAGCCCTCCCGAAGCGGCGGCCAGCTTCTCCACTCTCCCGGAGACCCTGCCGACATCGCCCCCTCCCTCCGCGTGTCCCCTAGCTCAAGTAAGGCGATGAGAATGCCACGGCGGCCGATCCTATCCTCCCTCGCTGGCCGCCTATAAATAAGCCCTCCCCGAGCTTCTCCGAGCACCACAACCACTTCCCCTAACTCGCAGGACCCCCCTGCCCTCTCCATTGAGCTCTAGGAGCTCCCCTGCCCTCCCCATAGCCGAAGCATCGCCGGTGGCCAGAGCTCAAATTCACATACACCGGGGCTCCCTCCTCCCTCTAACCGCACCACCGCCCTCCCCTAGCCACCGCACGTCTTCCCAGTGCCTCACTTTCCTCTCTCCGCAACCGTGGCACCTTCCTCAAAACCAGTCGGCGCCGCCGTCCGCCATGATTGAGGTCGCCGTCGCTCCTGTCATTCCCGAGGTCCGTGGATAGGGTGGATGGATGTGCCGCACCACAGAGAGCACTCCGGTGGTCCGAGCTCCACCGGAGGTGGCCGGAGCCGGCCGGACGTGCGTCGGCGCCGCGCGGCCTCGCCTCTATCTCTGCTGTCGTGGGGAAGACGAAGGAAGAGCGGGAGGATAGAGAGGATGAGGCTGGGCCCACCTGTCGGTGAAACGAAGCCGGTCCAGTCAGCTAAGTGGAGGCGCCCTCCCGCCAAGCCGTCTCCCTGCGTTGAAGACGTATTTGCGAAAATATGCCTTCTGCTCTCAGGCCAGTCCCCAGGCTCTAGCCGCTTTCGGCCCAGGGCAGCCCATTGCAACAGTACACTTTAATCTTTCCCGGCCTAATTCCGGTCAGGGGCTTGTTTGTGAATACTTTATTTACAGATAGGTCCCTGGCAGTCAAACCCTCATATCTTTTTGCTTGCAACTCCGATTCAGGTGAATCCAAAGCCCACTTCTTCAGTTCGTCGAGCCCGTTCCGATGGTATCATTTTCATGAGGTTGAAACTTTCTGAAAATACCCATTTTGCCCCTGCCCTATATCCAGCCCCTTCGAGAGGGAATCTTCTCCGGCGAATTTTTTCCGCTAGGTGATCGCACTTCTCTCCGGTGAATCCATCGACCCCAGGCAAGCCGACCATCTGATATATGCCCTAAAGCATTGCTCTGTGTTATTCTTGCGTGTTTAATTATTGATTATGCATGTGTTAGAAATAATTAAAATCTTGCTAGTTTGAATTTGCTATTTACATTACCTGCTAATGCTCATCATGTTATCGCACTAGTGACTCGTTGTAATGCATATGGAGATAGGTGGTTATGTTTTCATAGAGATTACATCATGCATTACCATTGTCATTGCAATGAGTAAGAATATGATATAATGACAACAACCTCCTCCGTCGGCTGGATCGAGTCATAGTGCCACCTATCCGGACTTATCCGTGCAGCCACATTTGCCGGTATGGGACGGCCCTGACTTAGTCAATTGTCTTGCCTCTTGTCGGTACCACCAAAATAGGGAGGATTATACGTGCGTGCTACCCTGCCCCGGTAGGTGGCGATAATCTTGTGAGCCCAGTTTATGGTTATGTGCGCACGTCCCCGTTTGGGATAGTTTTGTTTGGCCACGACGGTGGCAGGTGTCACGGGGTGACACAGGGGCCACCCAGGACATGACCCTGGGAGGGTATGATTGTCGGTGGGACCGTAAGAGTGCCAGGCAATAGACAAGGTTTTGTTGGAGCAGCACTGGTCCACCCGAATGGGAACATGTACTAAAGTACGAGGCCAGGAGCTCCATGGTGTGGGTAAAGTGCGCAACCTATGCAGAGTGTAAATCTATTCGAATAGCCGCGTCCTCGGTCATGGACAGTTCGTACTAGGCCACTATTTGGTCTGTGTCGAGTCTGGAGGAGCAAATTATATAATGTTATTGCTAAGACTGAACCAGAGAATGGTAAGGTTTATCAGACTTGCAGTGCGGATGCATGGGCATCGGATGATGTCAGAGGTATGAATGTTAGCCATGCGATGGCTATGAGATGAGTGGTCAGACGACCACAGGACTTGGATTGGATTTGGATCGGGTTTGGTTGGATCCTAAGAATATTCGGAGTATGGACTATTTACTAGATATGCTTTATCTTCGTCATACCGTATTTACTTCAGTAGTTATTATGCTCGATAATCCTATTTTGTCATGATAATTTATATTGCTAGCTAGTTATGCCATGCGATGATAATTAATGTTGCTCTAATAACAAATGCATGCTTGAATGCCATGGATTGCATTGCTTGGTGTATATGTTGGTTTGGTTGGCTTGCGAGTACATTCAAAAGTACTCAGCGGCCTTCAATGTGGCCAGGTTCACCTAAGGATTCGACGTCCGATAGCAAGGAGCCGGAGTGTTCGCGGGCTAGAAGAGTAACCCAGTCAGATCCCTGTGGATTGCAGCCGCACCAAGACCATGCTGCCTTAGATAGAGCTTTTCCGCTACCATCACCCTTGTAAAGTAAATCATGTAAGACTAGTATATCCATTAATAGAAATGTCTATGTTCATGATACTTGTTGTAAAAGCGCATGCCAGAGTGATTTTCCTGGGCTGGTATGTGCGGCGACCGTCTGGCTATAGTGGTATTCAGGCAGGGTGCCACAATGGATGGTATCAGAGCCAGGCTGACCGTAGGTTACCCTAGCCAGCTTCCATTGCCTTTTTGATTAGTAGAAAGCCCAGATGGATTTCAGCCATCCTTGCCAGACTGGCACGGCTACTACTGATCATAAGGCAACCCCATAGGTTTTTGGCTCCATCAGACCTCAACTCTCGTGGCCTTTGCCTCTGGTGGGAAAATGTCCACACCAGGCAACGACCCGTGAGCCCTGAACCTCTAGGTAAACCAGATATCCCAACCTTGCTTGCTAACCATGACATCTCTCTTCTCAAATCCAGTTTCCTTTGGGAAACACTTATAAATTCCATCTTTTCCCTGATAACCCTAGGATCGTTGACTAAGCCACTTTGGCTATGGTCATGCGTCGAGTTGGATATTCCCTAAGGAAGTAGTAGGAGCTTGACCCCAATTGCTACTAGGAGCATTGTGTGGTTTTGCTTCTAAGTCCTTAGAGGTGCATCGAGTGCGCTAGGCTAGTTATACTAGTGAATCTTCGGCCACATGTGTAAGGTCCGCAAAATTTGAGCTTTATTTGCTTTTTGGTTTTTCGCGGTTCTTGCTTCTATTGTCGACTTCGTTCTATCGCTCCGACTGGATCCATCTAGCTACCAAGGAAGACCAACACACAACTTGGATAATACCCAATAATCCAAATTCCGTAAGAGTCAAGTCAACTGCCTGATGTTCAGAATACCAACACCGGATTTGCTAAATGAAGAATGGGTCAGACGTAGAATCAGCGTCCAACCAACAAGGCCAGAATATACCTGAGAGAGTTTGCCTCAGAACAAATCACACCCGAGGAACAGCCAGATGATCTACCGGGAATGGACACCAGCAAGAAAAAATTATTCCATCCTTGATATAAGGATTATTTTAGTCAGTGGGGTGAACCCTGAGTCTTTTTCCAATGGACTCAAGAGCCATTTATTACTCATCAAAGACATATTTCAAGAATGTGAAGGTGCCGAGAGCAACAACAAAACTCTGGTATGTTGATACAAATTTCCAAGCATATTCTGGAATTCTTCGATGCATATACAAATTTTCTGGGCATGATGAACAAGGTCTGCGAGAAATATGGATGAGTTCATGGCTGCCCAGAACCAATGAGGATTCCAACTACCTGGAAGCTCAGCTGAACCGAATGGAATTATCCGCTAACTGCTCACTACCGGCAACACTTGGTTTGAATACAAAGGGTATTTTGAATTAATTGTCAACATAAAGACGACATCAGTTGTTTAACCTTTACATGCCACAATGATCAGACCAGCAGAAGGACAAGCGGTGTGCATGACCAACGAATTATCTCCAGTGAAGATATGGCCTACACCAAGTTCTGACTCCGCTATGGGTAAATTCTGGATACTTCGGAAGGAACCGGAAATGGCCATAGACCCGGCCGCATATCACAGTGAGAAGGCTTCTGGTATAAGAAACCCAGTCTTCCTCTGCAAGCTATCAAGAGGAGCTTACGGCGCAAGGCTCCCAATCTTCCTCGCTACACCACTGGGTGAGAAAATCTTCTGGGATACGGAACCCCAATCTTCCTCAGCCCGTTACCGCGGGAAGCTTCCAGCATAAGTCACCTGACTTTCTGCAGTAAGTCACATGAGGGAAAGCTTCCAAAGTACGATACCCAGCCTTCTTCAGCACACCACCTTGGCAGAAGGTTCGGGCGTAAGGAATTCAGCCTTCTTCAACACGTCGTCGTGCCCACGACAGTCTTGTCAGAAGCCCGAACTAGTCCGGACACACGTCCGCCTCAGAGCTCAATGGATTATGAAAGGATTCATCCTACCCCTGCATATGTTGTGAGCATGCAGTCCAGTGGATCAGTTCAAGTGAGCCACTTGTACACGGGAATGACTGTGTTCAGAGAAACATCGACCCCATAGTTCAAAGAAGGATAGGAGCACAACCACCCCTACGAGATATGCAAGAGTAAGTTAAGACATAACCAAGGAGCCGTGTTGGCAGGTCATAACAAGGAATTCTCAAGAGCAAAGAAGTTGTGAATAAACAACCTCCGTGACGATCAATAGAATAAAGCTTCATGGCTAAGGCGATGTTACCAACCATTGTCAGGCTCTTGCATATACGATCACAACAATGCACTATTTGTGGTTACAAGTGAGCTGCCGCACTTATCATGAATACGGGCCGTCAACCAAGATAAGAGGATATGTCCCGAAGGATGCACCGAATGATGACCATACTACGTTCAGTTTAGTGGTCATAACAAGGACTACAGAGGATATATATGGCAAAGCCACCTCAGTGATTGACCAAGTGTGGCAGTCAGGATGCGGAGTATCGCAATAAAACCCGAAGCAGCTAGCTCCAAGCTTTGAAAATGAGCTATTCCGTTGAGACTACTCACTACCAACCAACCTCAAGCTACAAACTACCAGAAGAGAAGGTTTGCCTGACAGGAAAGAGAAGGATTCAAGGTAGCTATGAGAAAAGACAACATCTGAGCCATTAGAAGAGGCAGTTAAGAGGACAACAAACTAATGAAGACAAGACAGCTGATGGATCCAAGTCGCACACAGGTAAGTCCCCTTCACCGGGAGGTAAGCCCGGAAATCTCGAGGACGAGATTTTCTAAAGGGGGGTAGGTTTGTGAGACCCTGGTTTTCGCTCCTTGTTTTTTTTCCTTCGCGGGATTTGACTCCCGTCTTTTTTTTCGGTGCTATTGGATTTTCTCTTGCCTTTGGGTATATAAAGATGGTCACTTAGCCTTGCCTCTCCTATCCAACCAGAGATTCTCTTCAGACCAACTTTGCCACCCAAGATATATTTTCGCAGGACTTTGCCACCGAAACCCTACTCTCCGGTCCACCGGAAGGAAAACCCTAATTCCTTCCGTTGCAAAGGAACCCCAATTTCCTTTGATCTGTTGCCTCCCAAATTTTTCCCAGTGGTCATCGCACATCTATAAACCCTGGATATGCAAAAATATTGCCAAGTCATTTGCAATATTTTTCATTTAAAATTAATTCCTTTTTCTGCTAGTTTAAGGAATTAAATCCAGGAAAATATCTATCCATCTCCAAAGTTCATGAAAACTTGTGGAGATATCCTTTGTGATCATATTGAGCTCCCATAAAAATATTGGCCATAATTAAATAAGGGAAATTGCATTTTCCTATTTAAAGCCAATATTGCACTTTGGTCACTTTCCAAAGGAACTACCATTTTGGTAGTCAGGAAAAATCCCAAATAATTTGTGGAGCTTCTACTACCCATATATTCACCATTTCCATCAAGAACCCAAGTTCCATAGTTCAAGTTTTGAGTACATCATCCAGTTCTTGTTTCTGGATTTATTTTGAGGTTGTGAAGCAACTATATTTTATATTGCTTCAAAAATCTTGAAATTAATCCAGGACCTCACATTCCCTATATGATGTGATCATGCAAAAATTCACATCATTTTGTCTAGCCATTTTTTTCTCAAAAATTCCATCTAGTTTCTGTCTAGCAGAAAGCTCTGTGAAGGAACTACCATTTTGGTATATCCAAATGAGCTGAAATTTTTCCAGTACCTCCATATATCCAAATCATCACCCTACACCAAAATTCAGCTCATTTCATCAAGCCAGATGAGTGCAGCTTCAAAGTCAAGGTTCTGGACCAAATATAGCATTTACAAAGGAAGTGTGTGCAAATCTTGTCCAAATGATCTGAAATTTTGCAAGCATATACTTCTTCCTACCCTATCTCATTGTGACAAAGGTTCAGCTCCCTACTCTCATCCATTTCTCCACAAGATTCCACCAAAGTTTCTGTTCAAAACCTAGATCAGCTCACATCAGTCAAATCAGTGTCTCCATTTGCTTCCAACCCTCACAGGTCAACTCAGTGACCACTGATGCATCTATTTGACATGGCCTGGGGTCAAATAGGCGCTCGGGACGCATGGTACCCACGGTGACCACGAGTTGGCCACGCCAAATCGGCGCTCTGCGCGATGAACCGCGGCGGACAGCGAGCTCCAGCCGGCCATGGATTGTCTAGGCATGTCCACTGGCTTCCCCATGGCCGCTTGCATCCTCTCCCGTAGCTTCCCCCTTCCCCTTCTTCTTCTCCACGCCACGGCAACTCCGCCGCACTGTGCGCCCATGACGCTGTCGTTTTCCTTCCTGTCTCCTTCCTCTCCGAGCCCTCCCGACGCCGCGGCCAGCTTCTCCACTCTCCGGAGACCCTGCCGACATCGCCCCCTCCCTCCACGTGTCCCCTAGCTCCAGTAAGGCGATGAGAACGCCACGGCGGCCGATCCTATCCTTCCTCACCGGCCACCTATAAATAAGCCCTCCCCGAGCTTCTCCGAGCTCCACAACCAATTCCCCTACCTAGCAGGACCCCCCTGCCCTCTCCATTGACCTCTAGGAGCTCCCCTGCCCTCCCTATAGCCGAAGCATCGCCGGTGGCCAGAGGTCAAATTCACGCACACCGGGGCTCCCTCATCCCTCTAACCGCACCACCGCCCTCCCCTAGCCACCGCACGTCTTCCCAGTGCCTCACTTTCCTCTCTCCGCAACCGTGGCGCCTTCCCCAAAACCAGCCGCCACCGCCGTCCGCCATGATTGAGGTCGTCGTCGCTCCTGTCATTCCCGAGGTCCGTCGATAGGGTGGATGGATGTGCCGCACCGCGGAGAGCACTCCGGTGGTCCGAGCTCCACCGGAGTTGGCCGGAGCCGGCCGGACGTGCGTCGGCGCCGCGCGGCCTCGCCTCTATCTCTGCTGTCGCGGGGAAGACGAAGGAGGAGCGGGAGGAGAGAGAGGATGAGGCTGGGCCCACCTGTCAGTGAAACGAAGCCGGTCCAGTCAGCTAAGTGGAGGCGCCCTCCCGCAAAGCTGTCTCCCTGCGTTGAAGACGTATTTGCGAAAATACGCCTTCTGCTCTCAGGCCAGCCCCCAGGCTCCAGCCGCTTTCGGCCCAGGGCAGCCCAGTGCAACAGTGCACTTTAATCTTTCCCGGCCTAATTCCAGTTAGGGGCTTGTTTGTGAATACTTTCTTTACAGATAGGTCCCTGGCAGTCAAACCCTCATATCTTTTTGCTCGCAACTCTGATTCAGGTGAATCCAAAGCCCACTTCTTCAGTTCATCGAGACCGTTCCGATGGTATCATTTTCATGAGGTTGACACTTTATGAAAATACCTATTTTGCCCCTGCCCTATATCCAGCCCCTCCGAGAGGGAATCTTCTCCGGCGAATTTTTTTCGCTAGGTGATCGCACTTCTCTCAAGTGAATCCATTGACCCCAGGCAAGCCGACCATCTGATATATGCCCTAAAGCATTGCTCTGTGTTATTCTTGCGTGTTTAATTATTGATTATGCCTGTGTTAGAAATAATTAAACTCCTGCTAGTTTGAATTTGCTATTTACATTACCTGCTAATGCTCATCATGTTATCGCACTAGTGACTCGTTGTAATGCATATGGAGATAGGTGGTTTTGTTTTCAGAGAGATTACATCATGCATTACCATTGTCATTGCAATGAGTAAGAATATGATATAATGACAACAACCTCCTCCGTCGGCTGGATCGAGTCATAGTGCCACCTATCCGGACTTATCCGTGCAGCCACATTTGCCGGTATGTGACGGACCTGACTTAGTCTATTGTCCTGCCTCTTGTCGGTACCACCAAAATAGGGAGGATTATACGTGCGTGCTACCCTGGCTCGGTAGGCGGCGATAATCCTGTGAGCCCAGTTTATGGTTATGTGCGCACGTCCCCGTTTGGGACAGTTTTGTTTGGCCACGACGGTGGCAGGTGTCACGGGGTGACACAGGGGCCACCCAGGACATGACCCTGGGAGGGTATGATTGTCGGTGGGACCGTAAGAGTGCCAGGCAATAGACAAGGTTTTGTTGGAGCAGCACTGGTCCACCCGAATGGGAACATGTACTAAAGTACGAGGCCAGGAGCTCCATGGTGTGGGTAAAGTGCGCAACATCTGCAGAGTGTAAATCTATTCGAATAGCCGCGTCCTCGGTCATGGACAGTTCATACTAGGCCACTATTTGGTCTGTGTCGAGTCTGGAGGAGCAAATTATATAATGTTATTGCTAAGACTGAACCAGAGAATGGTAAGGTTTATCAGACTTGCAGTGCGGATGCATGGGCATCGGATGATGTCAGAGGTATGAATGTTAGCCATGCGATGGCTACGAGATGAGTGGTCAGACGACCGCATGACTTGGATTGGATTTGGATCGGGTTTGGTTGGATCCTAAGAATATTCGGAGTATGGACTATTTACTAGATATGCTTTATCTTCGTCATACTGTATTTACTTCAGTAGTTATTATGCTCGATAATCCTATTTTGTCATGATAATTTATATTGCTAGCTATTTATGCCATGCCATGATAATTAATGTTGCTCTAATAACAAATGCATGCTTGAATGCCATGGATTGCATTGCTTGGTGTATATGTTGGTTTGGTTGGCTTGCGAGTACATTCAAAAGTACTCAGCGGCCTTCAATGTGGCCAGGTTCACCTAAGGATTCGACGTCCGGTAGCGAGGAGCCGGAGTGTTCGCGGGCTAGAAGAGTAACCTAGTCAGATCCCTGTGGATTGGAGCCGCACCAAGACCATGCTGGCTTAGATAGAGCTTTTCCGCTGCCATCACCCTTGTAAAGTATATCATGTAAGACTAGTATATCCATTAATAGAAATGTCTGTGTTCATGATACTTGTTGTAAAAGCGCATGCCAGAGTGATTTTCCTGGGCTGGTATGTGCGGCGACTGTCTGGCTACAGTGGTATTCAGGCGGGGCGCCACATTCTTTTTTATGGGGAGGGCGCGGGGGCTGGCTCTTTACTGTCCTACGTGGTTGCGCTTTTCAGGCGCACTACCCCTGGCAGCCGTTACGATCCACATCTCCCACGTCTGCATTTAATACGCATCGTGGGGCGCGTGGTAAAAGAGAAGATTACAGCAGTTATCCTCTGCCACGCGTGCCTGTGCACAGTTTGGGCCTAGTCCAACGACACCTCGCATGCGTGTGTGGCCCAGGCCCGGGCGCTCCTGTCGGTGTACCAAGACATGAGTGCCTTAGTACCCTGACTTGTGCACAGGCAGTTGTGGCCTTCCCGACGGCAGGACATGCCGGAGGACTACTATATGCAAGACTCAAGACTTGGTGAACAAGACCATGAAGAAGACCTCCAGGAAGGTCATTGAGAAGTACTAGTTTAGTACTGAGGACCAAGACTTTGGATGCCGGCAAGCTACTTGCCGGCAAGCAAAGACCCGGCAAGCTCCGTGCTGGCAAGCTCCTACCACTTGTGCACCACTCCACCTCAGTGACACGCCAGTCGCCTGTCAAATAGGTGTCGAGCGGGCAGGCTGTTTGGTGAGCTTTGTCTGGGCACGTGTCAGCTTACCGCCAGAGATACAACTTTAATGACACCTGTCCTGGAGGCGTGTCAAGATAATAAGAGGTAGCTGGGTGAATGGCACAAAAGGAGAGACAACCCTTGCCGGCAAGCTTCACCAGCGTGACACCTCACGGCACATTTAATGCATTTGTCCTAACCCGTCAGAGTTAGGTATTTGGCACTGTAGCCACTATTTACCTTGTGTAAAGACTGTTTTGCCACTGTGGGAACCCCTTTCTCTATAAAAGGAGGCCCATGGCTACCTTTACAATGGTCGACACTTTCCTCAATTACACGCGTAGCCGCACTTCCCGTGCACTCTTGCTGGCAAGCTGTGCTCCATGTAACTTGAGTTCATACACATCCAATACAAGCAAAGCAGGAGTAGGGTTTTACACCTCATGGTGGCCCGAACCTAGGTAAAACACTTGTGTTAACTGCTGAATCTGCTCTTTGTGCTTGCGCATCCCCACAGTCGAACCGCAAAGGGATCTTTGCAATCCCATAGATCATCGCACATACGACAACTGCTAACCCATATCCTACTCTGACTCTTGTTCATCTTGCCTTCCAAGTTAGGGAACTTTCCCCCACCTGGGCCTTCTCCGTGAGCAGGCCCACAAAGCTCCTCCACGAGCCGGCCTTCGGATTGGTCTCGCTATGGGCCTTAGTCCCTTCCTTGTCACATCATCATGACCTGGAAAACAGGGTGACCCATAGTGCCTCTGGCATTTTGCCGGGTCACACCCTGGGCCGGGTCTTGGTCGTGGGGAATATCCCCAACACAAATGATACAACACAAGATTAGCTTGCACAAAGTAAAGGTAAGAGATAACCACAAGTGGAGTCGATGGAGATGAGGATGTGTTACTGAAGTTCCTTCCCTTTAGGGGGAAGTACGTCTCCGTTGGAGCGGTGTGGAGGCACAATGCTCCCCAAGAAGCCACTAGGGCCACTGTATTCTCCGCACGCCCTCGCACAATGCAAGATGCCATGATTCCACTAGTGCTGCCCTTGAAGGCGGCGACCGAACCTTTACAAACAAGGTTGGGGCTCTCTCCACAACTGAATTGGAGGCTCCCAACACCACCACGAAGCTTCACCACAATGGAATGTGGCTCCGAGGTGACCTCTTCCATCTAGGGTGACCAAACACCCTAGAGTTACAAGATCCGCAAGGGATTAGTGCGGGGATCAGATTTCTCTTGGCGGAAGTGTAGATCGAGGCTCTCTCAAGCAAACCCTAGAGAATCAACAAGATTTGATGGCTAGGGAGAGAGATCAGGCGAAAATAAGCTTTAGGGCACAACAATGGAGCAAGGGGATAAGAGGGTTAGTCTTCTTGGGGAAGAAGACCCCCTATATATAGTGGGGGAAAATCCAACCGTTATCTACCTCAAAGTCATGCTCAAGCGGTACTACCGCTAGAGGCGGCAGTTCTAACCGGGGCTTGGGAGTTAGTGAAATCGGGCACGGTAGTGCCGCCCGAGCGGTACTATCGTCCCCACCAGTGGTACTTCCGCTTGGTGTCATAGAGCCAGCCAGAACCGCGGTGGTCACTACTGCAGGCGACCGCTAACACGACACATGAATCAGAGACCCCGCGACCAAACTGTGTGTGATGTATGAATCGCAAAGGGTGTCGTAATAAAACCGTCACCAATAAGAAGAACTGTGTGCGATGCCGAAGACATCAAGCATGATTCAGATTAGAGACACGTGTGCGATTCGTGGTATACAGTTCATCCATATGAACTGTTTGCGATGAGCCAGAACAACAGAAACGGGCAGCCAGTTTGAGATGTGTGCGATATACGGCATACAGTTCCCTCGGATGAACTGTTTGCGATTAGGAAACACAACAGAAACGGTCAGCCAGATCAAGGTGTGTGCGATAGATGGCATGCGGTTCGCTCGGATGAATTGTTTGCGACGAGCCAACACAACAGAAATGGTTCAACTGAACAAGATGTGTGTGATACGCATCAAACAGGTCAGTAATCCAAAATGTGTGGGAAGACGGATAACAACACGGACGATTCCTGCTAATAAGCCATGTGTGTTGTGGGCAAACGCTTGCTGGTATACTATTGTCAGCGATTGATGAAGTCATCACCGACAGGTTCCCTAGTTTAATCCGTCTGCGATGTGATTTGCTCTGTCGGCACAACATCTATGCTTTTCTACAGAACAACAACATATATACTTATAAGGACATGATTGCATAACCAAATTAAACATCCAATTACATAACTGACTACACACATAACATTTGCACACACCAAAGTAAACAATTACATGCATAATAAACTAGGATAAATGATCATATCTAATCATCATCTACTTCTTCTTGTGACGCTTGCCGCCGTCGCTCTGCTGGTGGCTCGATCCCTCGTCGTCTACACGAAGGAGGCACTCCCTCATGTCGAAGATCCGCCTGTGCAGCTCGTAGCATGTGTACACGTTCTTGGCTACAAACTTGAGGTGAGCTTCATCCAGTCTCTGCACCCAGGCACCGTTCCAGGATGCAGGATTTCTCTTGGCACCTTCCTTCATGTTTTCATCATAGTAGGGGTCGATGATGGCCACGGCGAGTTCAACTAGGGAGTCCTTCTTCATGCTGCCCCAGACCCTGTAGTGGCCACGGATGTCGACAAGCTCCGGGCAGGCCAAGCCCGAAATCGGGAGCGCTTTTACATCATCAGTGGTGTCCACCGTAGTGAACTTGTAGTTGGGGCTCTTGACAAACCTGGCGAAATGCTCACAAGGGCTTGTGGCCAGGTAGTAGTTGTAGACGAGGATGTGATGGCCCATGCACAACCGGGCGACGGCAACCGTCTGATCAACCCCGGGACGACCGGCGGTGTACTGGAGGTCGAAGCCGACCACTTTGTACTTGTCGTCCTTAGCAAGCAACTGCTCCATGGTGTTGATGGAGTCCTCCGCCATGGCCGGGCCGATGGTGTACACCACCGAGAGGTCCTTCCCCCTCACGTGGGTGTCCACACAATGCACGCCGAACTCCATTGGAGCGCCGCTGGATATCCTCTCTCTATGTGTCAGCGTGGGTGTGCTTGTTGTGTTGCGGGGCGCGATCGAAAGGTTGAAGAGACTAAGGTTATAATGGCCGTGGGAATAAATGGGGAGGCCGAACGGCCTGGAGTATCGGTATGTGCGGATGGCAGTTGTTGCAGCGCGTAACTGCATCATGCCGCACGTATTAACTGCATCGTGGCGACGTGCGCGGACGCAACCGCATGCATATGGCGCCCAAAACATGATCGTGCGCCAGCCCCAACCGCTGAAAGAGCGCGCGCGGAGGGACACGAGAAGAGCATGCCATGGCTACCTCAACGTCGAGTAGAGCACGCGAAGGAACGTGAGCATAGCGCGCCATGGCCGCCTCAACGTCGAGCAGAGCAGGCGAAGGGACGCGAGCAGAGCGCGCCGCGGCCGCCTCAACGGCGAGCAACCACCTATGTATCTGTTCACATTCCAAATTACCACGCAATAAGTAATTACAAATCTGTTTCCCTTCACATTCCAAATTACCACGCAATAAGTAATTTCAAATCTGTTCAAACCGATCAAACCTAAATGTGTTTCCACTTAGCACTGGGCTATAAAAACTACCCACTCGAAAATTACTGCACATTCCCCTCCTCATCACCAAAAAACAGGTCTTTCCTGTTAAGTCATTCCTTGCGTCTGCCATGGCCGGTAGGAGGAGTTCTGGGTCGAGATATAACTAGGGAGCAAAGACCAAGGCCGTGGAAGCACTAGAGAGATCCCGCCGCAACGCGGCAGCCGCAGCAGAGATGTCCTGCCGCATCGCGGAGCCCTCGAACGATCTCTCACAAGCGCACTCACTGCGTCGGTGAACTCGACAAGCTGGCGGGGCTGAAATCCTTAGCCAGCGACGACGACATTCTCGCTAGCCTAATTAACCAGCAGGAGCTGGTCGCTGGCCTGGTGAAGCTGCTCGAGATTAGTGATGCCTCGATTGAGAAGGCGACCGGCCTCGTCGTGCAACTCATGAGTGACAATGCGAAGCTCCACAAGGAGCTCGACAAGCAGGAGGAGGCCGCCGGCTAGAAGAAGCTGCATGAGAAGAGCATTGCCTCACGGATGACGCTGACAGCCGTCATCCATGAACTTAGGGATGACTTGAAGAAGCTCCGAATCGACCGCGAGCTGCAGGTGGAGGAATCCGTGGCTGCTATCAAGCAAAGTCATGAGGATGTGAAGAAGGAGCTGGAGGAACTCCTCGCCCAGCGATCCATCGAGAAGTAGAGAGCAGCGACCCAGATCGTTGTCTGCGACTTCCTTCTTCTCTTGCCCCCTGTGTCTTTCACGCGTTGCCGCATGTGGCATTTTAAATTATCTAGAATATGTAAGACAATTATTATCCATTGCCATTGTAATTTTTTTCATATTATTTTGTTTGTAACCTCATAGGTACATGTATACGAGTCAAAAACAGGCTAAAAGTCACATTCTCAGAGAGGCACGAACAAAACAATGCTAGAGTTGAGCGGGGCCATGGGATCACAAGCTAACACCCTCCATCCAGGTGCATTAACCACATGTTAAATAGTGGCTCAGCTGCCATTAATGGAGAAGTTGGGAGCGAGGCAGCGGGTGGAGGTCAAAGAGCTCGCTTCCCGATGAGCCTGCTCGGCCGCCATTAATGGAGAAGTTGGGAGCGAGGCGGCGGGTGGAGATCAAAGAGCTTGCTTCCGGTGAGAATGTGCGGCAGACTGCTCACATGCATCCCATCGAGCCTGCGCGGCGGACTGGTCGCACGCGTCCCGTCGAGCCTGCGCGGCGGACTTCTCGCAGTCGTCCCGTCTAATCAAACAGCTAAACGCACGCCACCTAGTATGGTCAAATTTTGGCCCAAAATAAAAAGAGGACCAATAAACCAGGACCAAGGTAGTACTCTCCAATAAAAAGAAGGACGCGTGGCCGCACGTAAATGGTTAGTAGAACGCCCACGGTTCAAACAATACAACCGTTTGCGATAGTAACCTGTCATATATTTGTGTCAAAATGCCTATGTTGGCTATTAATGTGTGCACCTTGTCTCAAATTGGACAAAAAAATTACCATGGCATATATGTGCCAGATAATGACACGATGCCAAGTTTCATGAATTTCGGGTGAGTTTTGGATTTACGGAGATTTAAAAACCGAGATTCTCAATGTTTGAGGCCGAGCTAGTATGCCGAGATGTTTGTAATTCATCCGCATTTCTTGCATGGGACCTAAACATACACCCAAGGACACATGTATGGTTTTTGAAGCCATTTTGGTGCACAGGAACATGTGCTTGTAGTTCAAATTTGAATTATGGACATTAAATGCCTAGAAAACTCAATTAATATATAAAAAGGCCAAACGAACCCTGAATAATTCCATATTTCAGCACGAATCTTATGTTGGGCTATGTTGCCTGTAGAAAAAAATACAAGGCGAGAAGAGGCAGCGACGATTGTCGTTTCGCCCACAAGGGTGACACGTTCCTTATCGGAACCATGAGGCTTCTTGGTAGAAGCTCTGGTTTGTAAGAGGCTTGTACTAGAACTTGCCCCAAGTTGGACAAATTTTTTACCACGGCATATATGTGACATGTCATGACACGAAGCTAAGTTTCATGAATTTTGGGTGAGTTTTGGATTTACGGGGATTTAAAAACCGAAGATTCTCAATGTTTGAGGCCGAGCCAGTACGCCGAGATGTTTGTAATTCATCCCCATTTCCTGCATGGGACCTAAACATGTGCCCAAGAACGCATATATGGTTTTTGAAGCCATTTCAGTGCACTGGAGCATGTGCTTGTAGTTCAAATTTGAATTATGGACATTAAATGCCTAGAAAACTCAATTAATGTACAAAAAGGCCAAACGAACCCTGAATAATTCCATATTTCAGCACGAATCTCCTGTTGGTCTATGTTGCCTGTAGAAAAAAAATACAAGGCGAGAAGAGGCAGTGACGACTGTCATTTCGCCCACAAGGGTGACATGTTCCCTATTGGAACCACGAGGCTTCTTGCTAGAAGCTCCGGTTTGTAAGAGCCTTGTACCAAAACTTGCCCCAAATTGGACAAAAAAATTACCACGGCATATATGTGACCTGTCATGACACGATGCCAAGTTTCATGAATTTCGGTTGAGTTTTGGATTTATCGGGATTTAAAAACCGAGATTCTCAATGTTTGAGGCCGAGCCAGTAGGCCGAGATGTTTGTAATTCATCCCATTTCGAGCATGGGACCTAAACATGCACCCAAGGACACATGTATGGTTTTTGAAGCCATTTTCGTGCACCGGGGCATGTGCTTATAGTTCAAATTTGAATTATGGACATTAAATGCCTAGAAAACTCAATTAATGTATAAAAGGCCAAAGGAACCTTGAATAATTCCATATTTCAGCACGAATCTCCTGTTGGTCTATGTTGCCAGTAGAAAAAAAATACAAGGCAAGAATAGGCAGCGATTGTCGTTTCGCCCACAAGGGTGACATGTTCCCTATCGGAACCACGAGGCTTCTTGCGAGAAGCTCTGGTTTGTAAGAGGCTTGTACCAAAACTTGCCCCAAATTGGTCAGTTTTTTTACCATGGCATATATGTGCCATGTCATGACACCATGCAAAGTTTCATGAATTTCAGGTGAGTTTTTGGATTTATGGGGATTTAAAAACCAAGATTCTCAATTTTTGAGGCCGAGCCAGGACGTCGAGATGTTTGTAATTCATCCCCATTCCTTGCATGGGACCTAATCATGCACCCAAGGACACATCTATGATTTTTCAACCCATTTTGGTGCACTGGAGCATGTATTTGTAGTTCAAATTTGAATTATGCACATTAAATGCCTAGAAAACTCTATTATAATGTATAAAAAATGCCAAACCAACCCTTAATAATTTAAAACATTTCTGATCAAACGTCTGGCACCCATGGGTAAGCACTGTGCGCACGCGTCATGCTAGCTCGTGCTTCCTTCTTTCCCAAGTTTTCCATATTAATGGTGTTATATATCCAAACACGCTACCAGTTGCCGCCACTCCCCCAATCGGTTTCCCGCCACTCCCCCCAATCAGTTTCCTGCCACTCCCCCCATTGGTTTCCCGCTGCCAGTGTCAGTGGGCATAGAAGGCTAGGCGGTGACACACCGGCCATACCGCAGTATACCATTCCAAGCATGCCAATCCGGCGATGCGCCGCTGCCGTCATCAACCTCCTCAACGAGGAGAACGAGCTGGAGCAGGCTGGAGAGCCAGAACGGCCGTGCGCCGCCGAGCAAGAGAGGTAGCGCGCCGCCGAGGGTGAGCGGTATCATCGTGCCCCCGTGCTTGAACTGGCCAATGTCTACGCATGTGTTCGTCGCCACCCATGGAGCGGAGCAGAGCAAGAGTGGGAAAGCGCTGCCATGCAAGAGCGGGAGAACGCCGCCGCGCATCAGGTGCGGTGCGCCGCACTTTCTGAGCGGAGCCGTGTCAGCATCCTGTTGACTCAACCACTCGAAAGGCCGTTTCCAGGGCCGGTAAGCATCCCGATTCCCTGCCAGGAATGGGCAGCCACCGTCAACGCCATAATTGCGCCGGACAGCGTACGCACTGCTAGAATCCGCCGGCATGACGCCAACGGGCTGGTCGATTGGCTCTTTGACCTCCTGGGCCCCCCAGGTGCCGCCAACGACGAAGCAGAGCAAAATGCTCGTCGCGGCTTGGAATCGACCGTCATCGATGAAATATCCTGGGCGGAGATTGATATTGTGGTACAGCAGTTCCACGAGCGTATCAGACGCGTGGACGAAGGCCTGTACCAGTTCATGCTCAGCCAAGAGTTCCCGTAGGTTTAGGCCCTGTTTGTATCGGTTTTCGCCCGGTTTTCCGCAATTAACTGGGCAACTATCTTGTTCTTAATTAATGAAAAGGCAAAGCTTTTGCTTCTTCCGGCTAGTTTTAACTAAAATTAATAATGTAAGTTTGAATGGAAGTGGTCCGATATATAAAGATTGCACACAGTTCTAAAAGCACAAACGTGTGTGATATTAAGGAGTAGGTACCACACAGTGACCATTAGTAAATGCCTTAAACGCGAGGAGGCAACACTTATCAGCAAGGGGCAGCTTCCCATCCACAAGCCTAGTCGAATAGAATGCATGAGTTAAGCATGCTGGGGCTGGAGCAGTCTAAGGATGGGTGACCGGGTGGCAAGTTGCAATATCTCAAGCTTCATTTAAGCACCATGATACGGTCATTACAGACATTTAGCATCTAAATGTGTCTGTAGTGACATGTCATGTCAATTAAATAAACCTTGTGATCCTTGTTATGAAAATTTGGAGAATGATGTTTTTTTTGTTATTTGTTGTTTTGATAAATCAGAGAATGATCGAGATCGATCTGTGGGCCCGCCTTGTTCTATCCTTTGACCCACAACGTTCGAGATCTGTGGGCCCGCGCGTTCTATCCTTTGACCCACAACGTATGAGAAGGGTTTGACCATGACGGGTTCCTCTTGGTATAGGTCATGGTGGCATGTCAGACCAAATTAATTTAGTTTGGGAACATTTGTTGGATTCCCTCCTGCCGGCTCGAAGTTGGGGAACCGGCATCATACATAACCTGGCTTCCTGGGGGTACGGTGTTCGGTTTGTAATGCAGCTGGTGCCCCATCGAAGTTGTGCATTGGGGATTTGAACACTTCACACACCACCCATACATATATATATTTGGGCTGCATGCAAGGTATAGGGTCTTGTGATCGACCCCATCTCCCATGTACGGTTTTCAACGACACGCCTATCTGTGGGCCTGGTCTATATATACATATAATCCCTTTGGCCGACAACGAGGGGGTTTGGCCATGAATGGATTCCTCCTGGTTCGTGTTACCACGGGTCATGGTGACATGTCCGAGCAAAGTTTGAGCTCATGCATTCTGATGATTCCCTCCCATGCGCTCGAATTGGTGGGTTGGATCAACACCCTACGTATGTCGACGTCGTCCTTAATTACTACCTAGCTTTCATGGGGGTTGTCCGTTTCATGAGGTAGGTGCCACATCAAAATTGTATAATATTGGATATTTGAAACACATCACCCTTCCAACGTACATCAATTTGGGTCCCATGCAGGTGGTGCTGGTTTTGTGGCCCCTCTCGTGCGGTTTACGGTGATGGTCCAATCTATGGGCCCGAGCAGTCTATTATATCCCTTTTTGACCGACAACAACAGTGGTCATTTGACCAAGATATATAGATTCACTTGGTCCATCTTATGGTAGGTCATGGTGACATGCATGTCAGACCAAAGTATGAGTACGTGCATGCGTCCCACCGACACGAAGTGGGGGTGGGGCAGGCACCCTAGCTACGACCTTAACCTGTCATTATAGATATCCAAGGGGGCTTTCCAGTTTGCGAGGGAGGTGACACATCAAAGTTGTGCATTGTGTATTTAAACATCACACCCTTTATTCCTACATATATTTGGCCACTTCCAGGTGGTTGTTGTCTTGTGGCCCCTCTCACCCGATCTTCGATGACATGCCCCCCCCGTGGGCCCGCGCATCAAAGTTGTGCATTGGGAATATGAACATCATGCTCCACCCTTTTCATACATATATATTTGGGCCACATGCTGGTGTGGTTGTGTTCTAACCCTCTCTCGCGTTTTTTGTTTTGCCAAATGGTGCTATATAAAAAAGCAGACGACTCAGATGAAAAACTGCCTGCGAACGTATGCGCAACGGACACGGGTGCACTAGCTTAACCGTGTGTGAAGCTCGTGCCCTGTAAAATCGCCATGACTTCGCAAGCGCCAAAAAGGGTGAAGGGGTAATGTGTACAGGATTTTAGGATGAATTCCACGTATGCGTCTGAAAATTAGGACGAACCATGTGCGATAAACCAGCTAGCTAGAAATTTGAAAAAAAGCTTCCCGCCTTGAGCGATGCAAAAATTGGTGGTTCCGCGGCTTTACCTTATTATCATACACAATTATTATGTTTGGACCGTGTGCAATCTTGGTTGCTCCCGGCCCGCTTCATTTCCTTTACCCAAATTTTAGTTGCCGTGGTATTTCAACCGTCGCCCCCACTTCTCCACCACCGACCTTATAGTAAAATTCCAGTAGCCGAGGCATTTGAACCGTCGCCCTCCCTAGTCCACCACCATCTCCACCCACCATTACTAAAATTTTCAGTAGCCGCGGCATATCCTTAAACACCACCCGCCCCCCTCCATAGTCTACACCCCCTCGTTTGAACCCTAGCTCCTCGCCGCCGCCAAAGCCGCCGCCGCCGCCACCAACCCCTACCGGTCTGCCCGTGCCTCCTAGCTTAGATAAGTTTAGGTTACCCACCGATTCCCATACCCTCACCGCCTTGAGTTTTTAGATGAGGCCTGCGGTGTCCCTCCCCCCCAGATCCCCATCCCCTACTCCTGAGAGTCGCAACCTAAGCCCGACCACATATCCCGGGGAGCCCGAGGAGCGTACGGCCAAAAGGAGATCTATCATGGCCTCTCCGCCGGACAATGTCTAGGTGGCCACCGTTCGTGTCGACCTGTCGATCCCGAAGGAACACCTCGCCACGGAAGCCGGCGAGGACGTTGACTACGTCGCCATGCCAAAGGCTTCACGTCAGTGGGCTCGCGTATTACTGTATCTTAGGACAGCCGGCTACGACATCAAGCTCGTTGACAGCGAAGGCTTCACGTGGGCCATGTCACAGGTTAAGTGGTCCATCCCCAACGCATCTAGTTCAATCGCCGTCAATCTCTTCGAAGGCCCCGCCGCTGATCTCCTCCACCTCGCGGTCAAGGATTTGCGATCCTTGTACGTCATCGAGCCCATTATGTCATTTCTGAAGGACACGTTCTACGGCGGTGGCTTGGGATCCTCAGCTGCCAAGTCAGATCTCATCGACCATGACCATGCGAAGGGCACCCACTACGGCTCTTCCAAGGTGAAACAGCCCATCTGCGACATCAGGGAGCGCACCCTGGGTCTGTGCTCTTCCAAGTGGAAGGATCCCGTCCATGACAAGTGAGGCAATATCCTATAAGAAAATCTTACTTTTTCTAGCTAGCCAACTCGTACCCATTGTTGTAGTAGCTTTTTCCATGCGATGTTTTAACTGTGCCGTGTTTAATTATTTTAGTTATGCAAAAATGTAATGTTCAATAGGGCTATCTGATGTTTAAGTATGAATTGTCCACTTCAGTTTCATGAATGGCTATATTTGGTTGTTTATAGTGAGTAGATGCCTTGTTTATTTGTATTTGGTTTTTAGGTTGGTTGCAGTGAGCATTTGCCCAGTTTTCAAGCAGATGCCTTGTTTATCTGTATTTGGTTGTTAGGTTGGTTGCAGTGAACATTTGTCCAGTTTTCAAGCAGATGCCTTGTTTATCTGTATTTGGTTGTTAGGTTGGTTGCAGTGAGCCTTCGTCTAGTTTTCAAGAAGATGTCTTGTTTATCTGTATTTGCTTGTTAGGTTGGTTGTAGTGAGCCTTTGTCCAGTTTTCAATGGCTATATTAGGTTGTTATAGTGAGCATATATGCCTTGTTTATTTCAGTTATTCATAATCTGATATTCATTATGTGCAAGTATGAACTGTGCAGTTCGATGGCATCAATACCAGTTTGAACGGCTATATTTGGTTCCTGTTATGCCTGGTGAAGTTAACATATGCCCTTTATTATGTGCAAGTATGAACTGTGCAGTGTGAAGTTTAAGCATGAGCTACGTTCTATTCATTTTCCACAGTACCAGTTTGAATTACAATATTTGGTCCCTGTTAAGCCTGCTGTAGTTAACGTTCCCTTCCTTTTTTTATCTGCTTTAACAGCACGCTGAAACCAACACATTCAAGCTATCATTTCGAGATGTTGTTTACCATGGCTATATTTGGTTGATGTTAAGCCTGTAGTACTTATCATGCCTTTCCATGTACTTGCGCAGGACAACAACGGGAGTGGCCAGCATTTTCCACCAAGGTTAGTTTCATCCCTCGACTTATATTGCCTCCGTTCCATAATGTAGTGCATACAGATCCATGCTTGGACACTTTTTAGCTTCTAATATTGACTTGTTGCTTGTAGGTACATATGTCCTAGGCAAAGATCCACGCCACGACCCTTTATGCGTATGTGGCAATGAGATATTCATGAACCAGCATCAAGTGAGGAAACTGATAAGAATTATTAGCAAAAAGATATGAATGATGGCAATTAAATTATTTGTCTACGCTCTATCCAACACAACAGTGAGCTGTAGGATGGTAACTACGAACTCTTTAGCCTTCTATTTTTACTGCCCATCATGAGTTGTTACATAACAATGTCTGAATCTTTTTCATTTGCAGTGTTTCCCAAAGCAGTTTACTCAAGATTACCTCGCAAAGTATATGATTGGTGGACATGCAATGAAGGTTAAAGTATTTCATCGAGACTACAATGAGCATCGAGAAGTCCTAATGAATACAGTGAAGGATGGGCGGGCGGCCATCACAAGGGGTTGGCCTAGAGTCATGCGCACATTAGGCATGGAGGAGGGCACAATATGGCCATTCCGCTTCACCTTCTCTAGCAACCAGAATGTCTTCCACCTCTCTCTTTACAGTCTTTAGTACAACTGTGGTTCATCATTCTTTACTTGCTGCTTCTGTAGTTCTTCAGTATATGTACCTGTGCATCAAATTATGCATTCGTCCTTGAACTTGTATTTGTAATAAACATGGTTCGATATGAAATAAGCGATTGCCTACTTTCATATTGAAAATCTGTTTCAAATTCAAATTCTATGAATTTTAAATGTAGGGATTAAATTAGGGATAAATTATGCTCTGCAGGCCATTACACTGCACATGGTTTGCGAAAGTAAAACGTCTGTGATAAACGTCAAGATCAGACATGTTTCTCAGATCATTACGTGTGCGATGAAACTCTACTGAACACATGATCAGACAAGAAAAAACGTGTGAGATTAACAACGACAGCGCACACAGTTCCTTCTTAATAAATGTTTGTGAAAGTCACCTTATCACACACGCTAGGCAATTATGAACTGTTTATGATGTCGTGTGCATTGTAAACATTTATGCACAGAGAAATGTGTGGGACATATTCAAGCTTCGCATACAGTTTTATAGGAACAACTGTATGTGCTCTTACATCGAATCGCATACGGTCTAGGAAAGGCAAATGTGTGTGATAGTATACTTATCATACACGCTTTACAATCATGAACTGTTTGTGATGGGGCGAGCATCGTAAACATTGCACCACAGAATACCGAGTGCGATGGTAATGCGATCACACAATAGTAGCAAGGACGGAGCATTTGGGAAAGATGTGGGCATCGCATACGCTTAGTTCTGTGAAACGTATGCTTGCGTGCTCCCTATCGCCGACGGTTTCTGGGTCGTGTGGGAAGGACCCCCTATCGCACACACAGGCAAGGCGACGGTTTAAAACTCTGTCGCGGAAAGGGGGTAAAACCGTTTGTATAGCAGGTCGCTGCACCAGTGGGTAGAGGTGGGTAGACCGGAAGTATCGCCCGAAGCAGTACAACCGCTTGCTACTACTGCTCTACTTCCGCTAAGAGGAAAAGGAGTACATAGAGCTAAATATAAGGGGAGGTTCATGAGTTAGTAAGATGCGGAAGTATCGCACAAGCGGTACTACCGCCCAACTTTCGCTTAGTACTCTGGGCTATAGAGAAAATATCGGTAGTGGGGTAGTACTTGGGCCGTAGTACCGCAGGAGCGGTACTACCGCCCTAATTCCCTAGAGAGGAAAAGAGTCTAGTAGGCCAAATATAAGTGGTAGTGCCCACGGAACTGGACTGCGGAAGTACCACGCAAGCGGTACTACCGCTGCCCAGGTTGGTACTACCGCTAAGTAGCTCACACAACTCCTTAGATGAAAAACAGTGGAAACTCCAGAGAAGCGGGGAAGGTATGTGGGTGCATATAGGAATGTGTACATGTTTATTCCACCCAAACCTTTCCGAAGCGGACCCCCTCTTAATAGTATGGTTTTCCTATGACTCAATTCCACCAAAAAAGAAACGCCGGAAAGAAACCGTCTTCACTCTAAATCACCGAGGGGAATAAATCATCTTGTGCCATATGACAGAGTATCTGAAATGCTCAATGCACACGATTAGTCCACAAATTGTATTGTCATCAACCATCAAAACCACTAAGGGAGAAATATGCCCTAACAATCTCCCCCCTTTTGGTGGATTGATGACAACACCGGATTTGCACAAGGAAATCAAAGAATAATATGCAATCCCAAAATCTACAAAATATAGATGGGCTCCCCCTAGATGTGTGCACTATTTGAATATGCTTTTGGATTGCAAAGCACACACACTAGGATCAACACTCCCCCTATATTTTATAGACAAGGCAATACATGCAACAAAACTAATATGAAACTAAGCATAGTTGCAAGAATGAGCATTTGAGAATAAAGATAGAGGGCACAATAAGCATTGTGTTGGGGATATTCCCCACAACTAAGACCCGACACAGGGTATGACCCGGCAAGGTGCCAGAGGCCTCATGGGTCATACTGTTTTCCCGGGTCATGATGATACAACAAGGAACGGGCTGGCGGCCTATAGCAAAGACCCGCCAAAGGCCGGCTCATGGAGGAGCCTGGTGGGCCGGCTTGTGGGGAAGGCCCAGATAGAGATTTTCCTAACTTGGAGAACAAGAAGGATAAGGAGTTAGAGTAGGACATGGGTTGACAGTACGACCCAGAGTATTCTGTAAACTAGGGGACTCAACCTGTTATATAAAGGGGAGCTGATACATCTCCAACGTATCTATAATTTTTTATTGTTCCATGCTATTATAGTATCAATCTTGGATGTTTTTATATGCAATTATATGTAATTATATATCATTTTTTGGGACTAACCTATTAACCTAGTGCCCAATGACAGTTGCTGTTTTCTCCTTGTTTTTGGCTTTTCAGAGAATCAGTACCAAGGGAAGTCCCAATTCCACAAAACTTTTTGGAGATTTTTTTCTGGACAAAAGAGACCTTGGAAGCTTCGGGAGGAGGCTAGAAGCCTCACGAAGGCTTCACAAGGCAACAGGGCGCGGCCCAGGAGGGAGCGCCGTGTTGCCTTGTGGGGCCCACGTGGCTCCGTTTGACCTAATTCCACTTCTATAAATTCAGAAATATTGGGAAACCAACAAAGAGCCAGAAGAGAAAACCTTTCTGCCGCCGCAAGCCTCTGTTCTTCCGTGATCCCATCTGGAGGCCTTTTCTGGTACTCTGACGGAGGGGGCATCGATCACGGAGGGCTTCTACATCAACCTTGTTGCCCTTCCGATGATGTGTGAGTAGTTTATCACAGACCTACGGGTCAATAGCTAGTAGCTAGATGGCTTCTTCTCTCTCTTTTATCTTCAATACAATGTTATCCTTGATGTTCTTGGAGTTCTATCCGATGTAATCTTCTTTTGCGGTGTGTTTGTTGGGATCCGATGAATTGTGAGTTTATGATCAGATTATTCATGAGAAATATTTGAGTCTTCCCTGAACTCTTTTACGCATTATTAAATATAGCTTTGTATTTCTCTCTGATCTATCGATTTGGTTTGGCCTACTAGATTGATTTATCTTGCAATGGGAGAGGTGCTTTGTGATGGGTTCAATCTTACGGTGCTCAATCCTAGTGACAGAAGGGGACATGACATGTATTTGTATTGTTGCCAATAAGGATAAAAAGATGGGGTTTATTCATATTGCTTGAATTTTCTTCTCTACATCATGTCATCTTGCTTAAGGCGTTACTCTGTTTTTATTAACTTAATACTCTAGGTGCATGTTGTATAGCGGTCGATGAGTGGAGTAATAGTAGTAGATGCAGGCAGGAATCGGTCTACTTGTCTCGGATGTGATGCCTATATACATGATCATTGCCATGAATCCGTCATAATTATTTGCTATTCTGTCAATTGCCCAACAGTAATTTGTTTACCCACCGTATGTTTCTATGCTCGAGAGAGAAGCCTCTAGTGAAAACTATGGCCCCCGGGTCTATCTTTATCATATAAAAAACCTAAAAATATCTAGATGCAATTTATTTACTTTTATTTTAATTAGTATTTTATTTTATCTATTTACCTCGATAAGATTTAATCCTTGCAAATAACCGCTAAGAGGATTGACAACCCTCTTATTTGCGTTGGGTGCAAGTGTTTGCTCTTCTGTGTGCAGGTGCGCTTAACGGAATTTTGCTTGGTTCTCCTACTGGATTGATAACCTTGGTTCTTAACTGAGGGAAATACTTATCTCTACTATACTGCATCATCCTCTCCTCTTTGGGGAAATACCAACGCAGACTACAAGTAGCAGGAAGAATTTCTGCATCCGTTGCCGGGAAGACATCATCAAAATTACCAAGTACCTTCGCGCAAATTATCATTCAATTGCATTTACTTTTTTTATCTTTTATTTTGATTTACCTCTCGTTTTCATCTCCCCCACTTGTAATTTTTTTTTACAAAACAGAAAAATATTTTATTTGCTTGTTTGCTAGTTTGCTTGCTTAAAGTTGCCACCATGTCTGATTTTGTTATTGAAAAAGATGAGGATGCTAAAGTTCCTAAGATAGAAATTCCCTCAAATTTAGACTCAAAAACTTTTGTAGTAGGGAGTGGAAATGTCATAGGGAAAAACATTATTCAAGAATTCTTTAATTGCATGTGAACTTTGGTTTGTAATGACACTCCAATTCTTAAAAGAACCAACAGTTATGGGGAGGCTATCTCCGCACTCATTCTTAAAGCTAAAAATTGTTTTATGAGTTGCCGGTTATAAATAACCCCAAAGCTAAAAAAATAGCTACTCTTATCCTTATGAATGAGTTTGATTACATAGTACGAGAAGCTAGAGAGATCTTTGATTTCTATAATATGAGTCAAGAAAATCCTGTGATAGATGAAATTTTATATAATGAGGAGTATATGTTGCGATATCTTTTTCATGATCACCAAGCCTTTGATGAAAATACTAAAAATAAAGTTCCTCCCATACATATCATCCAACAAGTTTTCAATGGAATTAATCGTAAGTATGCTTGGATCGTAAAAGGGAACCAAGAGGGGTTTGAAGAAGGTAGCCTTTATAACCCTAGTATTTTGGTTGATGATGTGTTCCCCATTGTTTTTGAAAAACCTCCTGAATGTCATACACCTAAGGATGTCAAAATGAAGGATGACAACACTGGAAACTATGCATTATGCCTAGCTAGGGGCATAAAACAATAGCGCTTGTTGGGAGGCAACCCAATGAATAAAATAATTTTTTTCTTTTACCTTCTGTTTTTGAGAGTTTGGATGATTATATCTTCTGTTATGATTGTATTTTTATGGTTTAATTAGTGTTTGTGCCAGGTAATGCCTTTGGGATGATTTGGAAGATAGTATGATAGATGCTGTTTGAAAACAGAAACTTTTGCGTCCAGTGCTGGAATTTCTAATTTTCGCTGGAGTGTCAGAACCTTCTGATTTTTTTACACAGTATTGATATATGAATTGCCCACGTTGTCCTAATGTTTCAGAATTTTTGGAGTTACAGAAGTTTGACCATAAATCAGATCTTTACAGACTGTTCTGTTTTAGACAGATTCTATTTTTGTTGCATAGTTTGCTTATTTTGATGAATCTATGGATCGTATTGGGGGGTATGAGTCATGGAGAAGTTGGAGTACAGTAGCATTATGCCAATATTAAATATGAATCAATTTACAACAGTACCTATAGTTAAAGATTTGTTTATTATACTAACGGATCTCACGAGGTTTCTGTTGAGTTTTGTGTGCTGAAGTTTTCATGTTTTGGGTGAGACTACGATGGATAAAGGAATAAGGAGTGGAAAGAGCCTAAGCTTGGGGACGCCCAAGGCACCCCAAGGTAATATTCAAGGAAGACTCAAGTGTCTAAGGTTGGGGATGCCCCGGAAGGCATCCCCTCTTTCGTCTACAATCTATCGGTAACTCACTTGGAGCTATATTTTTATTCATCACATGATATGTGTTTTACTTGGAGCGTCTTGTGATATAGTTTGTTTGCTTTTTAGTTTGTCACAATCATCTTTGCTGAACACACCTTTTTGAGAGGGACACACATTATTCGTGATTTGTTAGAATACTCTATGTGCTTCACTTATATCTTTTGAGCTAGGCAGTTGCTCTAGTGCTTCACTTATATCTTTTAGAGCACGGCGGTGGTTATATTTTAAAGAAATAGTTGCACTCTCATGCTTCACTTATATCTTTTTGAGAGTCTCATGACAGCAATGGTAATATGCACGGGTTATGAATTTGGTCCTGATATGATAGGTATTCAAGAGGGATATAATAAAAACTTTCATGTAGGTCACCAAATATGATAAATTTGATTCATTGCAATAGTTTTGCGATATTAAGATTGTAATATGGGGAGGTATTAGTCGATAATTGTGGTTTAGTAAGAATAATTGTGTTAAGGTTTGTGATTCCCGAAGCATGCACGTATGATCTGTCGTTATGCTAAGAAGTTTGAGCATGATTTATTATTGATTGTCTACCTTATGAGTGGCAGTCGGGGACGAGCGATGGATCTTGTCCTACCAATCTATCCCTCTAGGGGCATGCGTAGTAGTACTTTGCTTCGAGGGCTAATAAACTTTCGCAATAAGTATGTGAGTTCTTTATGACTAATGTGAGTCCATGGATTATACGCACTCTCAGCCTTTCGCAATCTGCTAGCCTCTTCGATACCGTGCATTGCCCTTTCTCACATCGAGAGTTGGTGCAAACTTCGCCGGTGCATCCAAACCCCATGATATGATACGCTTTATCACACATAAGCCTCCGTATATCTTCCTCAAAACAGCCACCATACCTACCTATCATGGCATTTCCATAGCCATTCTGAGATATATTGCCATGCAACTTCCACCATTCCATTTTTATGACATACATCATCATTGTCATATTACTTTGCATGATCATATAGCAGACATAGTATTTGTGGCTCAGCCACCATTCATCATTTTTATACATGTTACGCTAGCATCATTGCACATCCTGGTACACTGCCAGAGGCATTCATATAGAGTCATATTTTTGTTCTAGTATCGAGTTATAATGTTGAGTTGTAAGTAAATAGAGGTGTGATGATCATCATTATTAGAGCATTGTCCCAGTGAGGTAAGAATGGTGGAGACTAATGAGTCCTCGAAAAAGTGGGGATGAGGTCCATGAGACCATTCTAAAAAAAAAGGCGAAGAAGAGCCATGATAAAAATAAAAAAATAAATGAGATAAAAAGAGAGAAGGGGCAATGTTACTATCCTTTTCCACACTTGTGCTTCAGAGTAGCACCATGTTTTTCATATAGAGACTCTCCTATTTTGTCACTTATATACAATTATAGAACTTGGCTTGTATATTCCGATGATGGGCTTCCTCAAATGCCCGAGGTCTTCATGAGCAAGCAAGTTGGATGCACACCCACTTAGTTTTCATGTTGAGCTTTCATACACTTATAGCTCTTAGTGCATCCGTTGCATGGCAATCCCTACTCCTCGCATTGACATCAATTGATGGGCATCTCCATAGCCCGTTGATTAGCCTCGTTGATGTGAGACTATCTTCTTATTTTTGACTTCTCTTATTTATCCCTACCACCATACTCTATTCCACCCATAGTGCTATATCCATGGCTTGCGCTCATGTATTGAGTGGGAGTTGAAAAAGCTGAAGCGCGTTAAAAAGTATGAACCAATTGCTCGGCTTGTCATCGGGGTAGTGCATGATAAATACTTTGTGTGAAGAAGATGGGGCATGACAGGATTAGATGATTTTGTAGGGATAATGTTCTTTAGCACGTTTATTTGGAAAGACACGATTATTTATTAGTATGCCTGAGTATTGATGTCTTTATATCAAATTATAGACTATTGCTTTGAATCATTTGGATCTTATTATTCATACCGTAAGAGAAAGATTACATGATGAAACATGATAGGTAGCATTCCACCTCAAAAATTCTGTTTTTATCATTTACCTACTCAAGGACGAGCAGGAATTAAGCTTGGGGATGCTTGATACGTCTCCAACGTATCTATAATTTTTGATTGTTCCATGCTATTATAGTATCAATCTTGGATGTTTTTATATGCAATTATATATCATTTTTCAGGACTAACCTATTAACCTAGTGCCCAGTGCCAGTTGCTGTTTTCTGCTTGTTTTTTGCTTTTCAGAGAATCAGTACCAAACGAAGTCCAAATGCCACAATACTTTTTGGAGATTTTTTTCGGGGCAAAATAGACCTTGGAAGCTTCGGGAGGATGCCAGAAGCCTCATGAAGGCTTCACAAGGCAACAGGGCGCGACCCAGGGGGGGGGCGCGCCGTGTTGCCTTGTGGGGCCCACGTGCCTCCGTTTGACCTAATTCCACTTCTATAAATTCACAAATATTGGGAAACCAACAGAGAGCCAGAAGAGAAAACCTTTCCGCCACCGCAAGCCTCTGTTCTTCCGCGATCCCATTTGGAGGCCTTTTCCGGTACTCTGCCGGAGGGGGAATCGATCACGGAGGGCTTCTACATCAACCTTGCTGCCCTTCCGATGATGTGTGAGTAGTTTACCACAGACCTACGGGTCCATACCTAGTAGCTAGATGGCTTCTGCTCTCTCTTTGATCTTCAATACAATGTTCTCCTTGATGTTCTTGGAGTTCTATCCGATGTAATCTTCTTTTGCGGTGTGTTTGTTGGGATCCGATAAATTGTGAGTTTATGATTAGATTATTCATGAGAAATATTTGAGTCTTCTCTGAACTCTTTTATGCATGATTAAATATAGCTTTGTATTTCTCTCCGATCTATCGATTTGGTTTGGCCTACTAGATTGATTTATCTTTCAATGGGAGAGGTGCTTTGTGATGGGTTCAATCTTGCGGTGCTCAATCCCAGTGACAGAAGGGGACATGACATGTATTTGTATTGTTGCCATTAAGGATAAAAAGATGGGGTTTATTCATATTGCTTGAATTTGCTTCTCTGCATCATGTCATCTTGCTTAAGGCGTTACTCTGTTTTTATTAACTTAATACTCTAGATGCATGCTGGATGGCGGTCGATGAGTGGAGTAATAGTAGTAGATGCAGGCAGGAGTCGGTCTACTTGTCTCGGACGTGATGCCTATATACATGATCATTGCCATGATTCCTTCATAATTATTTGCTATTCTGTCAATTGCCCAACAGTAATTTGTTTACCCACCGTATGTTTCTATGCTCGAGAGAGAAGCCTCTAGTGAAAACTATGGCCCCCGGGTTTATCTTTATCTTATAAAAAACCTAAAAATACCTTGTTGCAATTTATTTACTTTTATTTTAATTAGTATTTTAGTTTATCTATTTACCTCGATAAGATTTAATCCTTGCAAATAACCGCTAAGAGGATTGACAACCCTCTTATTTTCGTTGGGTGCAAGTGTTTGCTCTTGTGTGTGCAGGTGCGCTTAATGGAATTTTGCTTGGTTCTCCTACTGGATTGATAACCTTGGTTCTTAACTAAGGGAAATACTTATCTATACTATACTACATCATCCTCTCCTCTTCGGGGAAATACCAACGCAGACAACAAGTAGCAGGAGCCCCTGGGATGAAAAGACTTAAGCTACAATCTCTCGAAAGCTAGGTTAGCGAATCTGCACCCTTCTAATCGAGATCCAGAGCAATATCAATCCAGCAGGAGTAGGCTTTTACCTCCACCGCGAGGGGCCAAACCTGGGTAAACCTATGACTCTCTTTTCCGCTCAACCCTGTTCAAGCTTCCACACAACTGCGATGGCCTCATGACTAAGTCGTTTCACGAGGACATCTGTCATGATAAAACCACGACAGTTGGCGCCCACCGTGGAGCCAGTGCATGGTGGAGTTGAGTTCTTGGCGGGAGCTCCTTCAGGGATCGAGGGATACGCGATCGGTCATATGACCAAGAGTCGCCGTGGCAAGCTCTACATCGATGATTCTGGCTGGGGCCCCGAGGCCGACTCAACCGAGTATGGGTACCGGGTCCCCTTCGGCAAGATCTATGTCTTCATCGGTGTAATTGGCGAGTTTGGTCCCGAGCCGGACGTCTTCGCCGGCACCGTCGAGTTGGCTCGCCATACCAGACCCGGCCAGGTAGGACCCGGCCCGGCCAGAGCCTGCTGAAAACATGTCTTCGTCAGTTTCACGCAGGGAGTGGACCTGGCAAGCAATTTTGCATCTGGGGAGGACACGCTCATTTATTTTGATGGCGAGTCATCGGTTGGAGAGACCGAGTCCATCCGTCCGCTGTTCGATGACAAGCTGGGAGGCTACTCAGATGAGGAAGTTTGTCTCGAGTCCTTTGAGCCGACTCGGTTTGCTGCGGTCTACATGGCTGGGAACCAAAATCCGCTTCAGCAGCAGCAACAACCACCAGTCTAGCAGCAGCAGCCGGTTGAGACCCGGCAGACCCAGCTGCAGGACAAAATCCCACAGCAGCCGGCTCAGCAGCCGCCGGCTCTCAGAAGTCAGGAGAGCCCAGCCACTTTTCTGAGATGATGACCAACCTCGGGACGCTCTTATCGGAGCCAATAACTGCAGAAAATATGAAAGCTCGTAACGCGGAGATTACAAAGTGTCGTGAGCAGTTGGCTAATATTCAGGAGGATATCGACGCAGAAAATGCGTGTATGGTTGAAAGATAGGCTCACATCCTTAGCAAAACCAGGCGCTTGGAGGCAGAAGCCTTGCACCTCACCTTTCGCCAAAATGAGTGGGAGGAGGTTCACCGAAGGAGACATCAGAGTCAGCTTCCGGCAAATATTGAGCTGACGCATCTGCTCAGCACGCCTCGTGACCCGGGGGCTGGCGCTAGATCATTGGATGTCATACCCCAATTGACTCAGAATGTTCCCCCCCAGTGCAGTCCAGCAGCAGCAGCTGCCGGTGTAGCAGCAGTAGTAACCGGCTAGCCAATAGCAACAGTCGCTGGTCCAACAGCAGCAGCAGCCATCGGCTCCACCTCATCGTTTCCAGACGCCAACTGGGCATTACTCCAATCCAGTTGACAATGTGCTAGGGGTGACTCACAACCTTACTGCAATCCCGATTGTGGGGAATAGTCCCATGGAGGTTGAGGCTAGGAACGCCATCGAAATGTTAAAGACGGCAATCACGCAGCAGGCAAATTATTCTCACAGGCAGCACCGGCTTCATTCCACCCCTCATCAGAGTCGCAGCAAGAGCAGACACACCGAGTTACCAGCTGTCTCCAGTAGTGCGCAGTGATGAAGGGTGCAGGAGCCGCCCCTACATCAAATGCAGCTAGCGACCTTGAATGCGCATGCAATTGTGGATGCTGCTCGTGCTCTGCAGGCAGCAGAGGCAGGAAACGCAGGAGCTGCGTATGCTCAGCCCATGGTGCAACCCCCACCCGCCTCAACCTAGCCTGCAGTCCATACTACGAGAATAACTGGGTGAACCATCAGAACTCCATGTTTAGTCCCGACTCTTAGGGATGCTTGTATGCCTCCGGACTTTAATTGTCCTCGCAAGGTGCCCAATTATACAGCAGATTTGGAGCCGGCCGAGTGGATTGAAAGTTATGAGTTAGCCATGGATATGATGGAAGCCAGTGATGCTATGTGCGCTCATTACTTGCCTCTGATGTTGGAAGGACCAGCACGGACATGGTTGAAAAACTTGCCTGCAAATTCCATCAACACCTGGCAGGAGCTGAAAGAGTGCTTCATCAAGAATTTTCAGGGAACTTGCAAGCGTCCAACTACAATTGTCGATCTTGAGCATTGCGTTTAGTGCGATGTTGAGTCTACACATCACTGGTTGCGCCGGGTTGCAGAAATTATCCACTCCTCAGATGGCATCACCGCTCAGCATGTTGTCCTTGTCCTAGAAAGGAATTGTAAATTCCAGCCGTTGGTCCAGAATCTTGGGCGGCTCAAAAGGAAGGTCAAGGATATGGGTGATATGATGGATGTTTTAACCCGGTATGCTGAGTCTGACAACACCAAGGATCCAACTTCTGATGAAGAGAAGTACGGTAAGGGCAAGAAAAACGGTGGCAAGGGTCACCAGCAGAACGGTAATGGTAACAACAATAACAATCACAAGCGCAAGAATCCTGAGGGCAATTCTGATTTTGTTGCTAGTACCAATACTGGTTTTAAGAATCAGTGTCAGAACAACAAATCCAGGAAACCCTTTTTTGGTAATCGACCTCGTAGTTACGAGGAGGCGCTGAAAGGCCCTTGTCCCAAACATAGCACGGATGAAAAGCCATCAAGTCACTCTTGGGAAAACTGCTACATCATGCAGGAGTACCGGAATAGCGCTCTTCAGAATCATCACAATGGTGGTGGTCATGGTGGTCATCCAGGAATCCCGGTCTAGGTGGATCTGGAGCCAGCTTCCAGGGAGCCGGCTTCCAGGGGCCCTTCAATAATGCCAGTTTCTAGAGTAATGTCGGTCAAGGGTCCGGATTTCAGGGGGCTGGCAATGGCGGAGGCAACCATCAGCGCAACAACCAGAGAAATCAGAATCAGGGAGTTCAGTCTGGGTTTCAGAGCAATCCTAAGCAGTTGAATAGTGGACAATATCATGTTTTCACCACAAGTATGTGTAAACGCGACCGGAAGCTTCAGCGACGAGCTGTCAATACAGTTGAGCTGGCAGTCCCGTACTTCTTAAACTGGTTCGAGCAGCTAGTGACTTGGAGTCGGGTGCTACTTGTAGACTGCGTTGGTATTTCCCTGAAGAGGAGAGGATGATGCAGTATAGTAGAGATAAGTATTTCCCTTAGTTAAGAACCAAGGTTATCAATCCAGTAGGAGAACCAAGCAAAATCCCGTTAAGCGCACCACAAAAGCAAACACTTGCACCCAATGCAAATAAGAGGGTTGTCAATCCTCTTAGCAGTTATTTGCAAGGATTAATTCTGATAGTGGTAGATAGATAAACTAAAATACTAAATAAAATAAAAGTAAATAAATTGCAGCAAGGTATTTTTGATTTTAATATATGATAAAAGTAGACCCAGGGGCCATAGTTTTCACTAGAGGCTTCTCTCTCGAACCCATAGCATATGGTGGGTAAACAAATTACTGTTGGGCAATTGATAGAAAAACAAATAATTATGACGGATTCATGGCAATGATCATGTATATAGGCATCACGTCCGAGACAAGTAGACCAACTCCTGCCTGCATCTACTACTATTACTCCACCCATCGACCGCTATCCAGCATGCATCTAGGGTATAAGTATGAAACAGAGTAACGCTTTAAGCAAGATGACATGATGTAGACAAAGTAAACTCAAGCAATATGATTAAACCCCATCTTTTTATCCTTAATGGCAACAATACAAATACGTGTCATGTCCCCTTCTGTCACTGGGATTGAGCGCCGCAAGATTGGACCCATCACAAAGCACCTCTCCCATTGCAAAATAAATCAATCTAGTAGGCCAAACCAAATCGATAGATCAGAGAGAAATACAATGCTATATTTAATCATGCATAAAAGAGTTTAGAGAAGACTCAAATATTTCTCATGAATAATCTGATCATAAACTCACAATTCATTGGATCCCAACAAACACACCGCAAAAGAAGATTACATCGGATAGAACTCCAAGAACATCAAGGAGAACACTGTATTGAAGATCAAAGAGAGAGAAGAAGCCATCTAGCTACTAGCTATGGACCCATAGGTCTGTGGTAAACTACTCACACATCATCGGAAGGGCAGCAAGGTTGATGTAGAAGCCCTCCGTGATCGATTCCCCCTCTGGCAGAGTACCAGAAAAGGCCTCCAGATGGGATCAAGGAAGAACAGAGGCTTGCGGTGGTGTAAAAGTTATTCGGGGTGGCTCCCTTCTGGTTTCCCACTATTTGAGAATTTATAGAAGTGGAATTAGGTCAAACGGACCCATGAGGGCCCCACAAGGCATCAGGGCGCGCCCCCCCAGGGGCCATGCCATGTTGCCTTGTGGAGGCTTCGTGAACCTTCTGGCCTCCTCTCCAAGTCTCCAGGGTCTCTTTTGTCTAGAAAAAAATCTCCAAAAAGTTTCGTGGCATTTGGACTCCGTTTGGTACTGATTTCCTGAAAACCAAAAACAAGCAGAAAACAGCAACTGGCACTGGGCACTAGGTTAATAGGTTAGTCCCAAAAATGATATATAATTGCATATGAAAACATCCAAGATTGATACTATAATAGCATGGAACAATCAAAAATTATAGATACACTGGAGACGTATCAAGCAACCCCAAGCTTAATTCCTTCTCGTCCTCGAGTAGGTAAATGATAAAAACATAATTTTTGATGTGGAATGCTACCTAACATGTTTCACCTTGTAATCTTTCTCTTACGGTATGAATAATAAGATCCGAATGATTCAAAGCAATAGTCTATAGTTTGATATAAAGACATCAATACTCAGGCATACTAATAAACAATCATGTCTTTCAAAATAAAAATGCTAAACAAAGTTATCCCTACAAAATCATATAATCCTATCATGCTCCATCTTCTTAACACAAAATATTTATCATGAACAACCCCAGTTTTAGCCAAGCAATTGGTTTATACTTTTTAATGCGCTTCAGCTTTTTCAACCCCCATGCAATACATGAGCGCAAGCCATGGATATAGCACTATGGGTGGAATAGAGTGTGGTGGTAGAGATCAATAAGGGGAAGTCAAAAATAAGAAGATAGTCTCACATCAACGAGGCTAATCAACGGGCTATGGAGATGCCCATCAATTGATGTCAATGCGAGGAGTAGGGATTGCCATGCAACGGATGCACTAAGAGCTATAAGTGTATGAAAGCTCAACATGAAAACTAAGTGGGTGTGCATCCAACTTGCTTGCTCATGAAGACCTCGGGCATTTGAGGAAGCCCATCATCGGAATATACAAGCCAAGTTCTATAATGAAAAATTCCCACTAGTATATGAAAGTGACTAAACAGGAGACTCTCTATATGAAAAACATGGTGCTACTTTGAAGCACAAGTATGGAAAAGGATAGTAACATTGCCCCTTCTCTCTTTTTCTCTCATTTTTTTCTCTTTTTTTTGGTGGGCCCTTTTTGGCCTCTTTTTTCGTGGGCTCTCTTTGGCCTCTTTTTTTTTTCCTCAATGGGACAATGCTCTAATAATGATGATCATCATACTTCTATTTACTTACAAGTCAAAAGAAAATTACAACTCGAAACTAGAACAAAAATATGACTCTATATGAATGCCTCTGGCAGTGTACCAGGATGTGTAATGATACTAGCGTAACATGTATAAAAATGATGAACGGTGGCTGAGCCACAGATACTATGTCAGCTATATGAGCATGCAAAGCAATATGACAATGATGATGTGTGTCATAAAAATGGAACGGTGGAAGTTGCATGGCAATATATCTCGGAATGGCTATGGAAATGCCATGATACGTAGGTATGGTGTCTGTTTTGAGGAAGATATAAAGAGGCTTATGTGTGATTGTCGAAAGTCGGGCTCCAGGGACCCTAGAGGTTCGAACACTGGGGGCACGCTGACTCTCTCCAACCTAAAGCGACCACGGCGAAGCTTCGGCGAGAGCGCTACACGGGAGCACGACAGGGGACACGATAGTTTACCCAGGTTCGGGCCACCTTGCGGTGTAAAACCCTACTCCTGCTTGTGTTGAGATTGCTATGAGCAAGAGGGTTCTTGCGTACAAGGTAGGAGACAAAGGAACCGATCCTCTCTACAATGGCAGCTCTGCCCCCTTTATAGCTGCCCCGGTCCTCTTCCCCAAAAACTATGTGGGAAGGGTTGCCACACTCGGCGGGTTTTGAAAGGGGACAGGCGCTCAGTCAATCCTGACCAAAGGCGGTCTTCGCCTACAAAGCGCTTATCCATGATGCGCCGGTGGGCTCGGGGATGACCTCCGCCCTGCGCGTCCACCATCTTGGTCTTCTTTCACCGATCGGACAATCATTGGGGTTGCTTTGGGAAACGGAATGCTGGCCTTGCTCCCTTAGCACTAAAGGGGTAATCCTCTCCATCCGCGCCTGCTGGCATGGCCTTTGTCGCCGTTCATCGCCGCGCGTGTCGCCCACATGGTGGGCACGAGACCACGTGACCGAGCCAAAAAACGCTCGCCTTGCATGTCTTCCGGAGGTCGCCTCGGGAGGCCGCCTCGCGAGGCGCCCGGTGAAGCCGTTGGGTCTTGCCCGCTCCCTGAGGAGGGGTCCTCGGGAGGCCAGGGCCTCGCGAGGGGTCTCGCTTGAGGTGCCAGGGCCCTCGCCAGGCATTGCACTCTGGGCCGAAGGCAGACGGAACGGGGTACCCCGGGTTCCACGGGCCCGACAGTAGCCCCCGGGCCTGCGGTGCGCACGCTCCCGCCAAAGGGGGCGAAACGGCGCGGGCCCTAACCGCCTGTGTCCAGGCGCGACGCGTGGCGCACGATGCGACGGGGGATGCCCCACTTCTCCGACGACACCTTTGTAACTGCCCGCACTGACATAAAGCCTGCCCACGCGCGGCGCGAGGCCATCATTGCCTTCCTTCGTGCACTCCATCTCCCTGTGCCTTCCTCCTGTTGCCGCTGCCTCGATTCCTGTCGCCGAAGAAGGTGGCGCGATGGGGAGAGCCCCCGCCGAGTATAAAGAGGGAGGCAAGGAGAGGTCCTTCACCCACCTCCTCCATCGGCTCCTCCCTCACACTCCCCGATCCAGGCAGACATTTGCGGCGATGGCGAGGGGAAGGGGCCGAGCTCGTGCTTCTGCTACTGCATCCCGAGTCCCGCTCTACCTCCCCAAGCAGGGAGCCACTCGGTAGAGGTGGCCCATGAGTTCATAGTGAGCATGCATCGCCGGCCCTGCACCTGGCTCCGGCTTCCGGAGTCCTTCGCGGAGCCGATGGCGGACCGCGCTCCCCTGGGCCTGTGGGTGCAGGCGGACGGCTGCTGCAACAGCCCCTCCTGGGTGGCGACGGAGCTCACCCCCACGGGCTTCATGTTCTTGAAGCAGGGGTGGAAGTCGTTCACCCTCGCTCGCGGCCTGAAGCGGGGCCACGTTCTCTAGTTCAAGTACGATGGGTCCGTCACGCTCTTCGTGAAGATCTTCGGGATCTCCGGCAGTCGCCTGGAGTGCTGCGCGAAGAGCGAGGACGGCAGCTATAGCGGCTCCTCCAGCGAGGGCGACAGCGACGGCGGCGCTACCTCCTCCGGCGGAAATGGGAGCGACGACAGCTCCCCCCGCGTTAAGAGCGAGGACGAAGACTCTGACTAGACGCGAGCGGCGCCGGGCTGGAGCCTTGGGGATGATGGTGCCCCACCTAGGCCTCTTTCTCCTTTTCCTTTCCTCCTGCACTAGATCGATGTAGCCCTGCGGGCATGTGAACATTGGTTTTTATGTTTTAACTTAATGCTTTTGTAGTTTGGAATGCATGTTCCCTCCCGAAGTCCTCTCGCGAGGCCTGCTTTTCTTTCTTGTTTGCCTTGGTGCACTACGCCGCCAGGACCCAGCCCCCGAGCGGGCCTACAGCCATCGCTGGTATGTCCAGTCACGATGCCTGGACAAGGCCAGGAGGTGATGGGCACCGGGAGCTAGTGAGGGCTCCTGAAGCGCGATGCTCAAGAAGCCCCGCTTTGGTGTGCAAGCGGCTTACACGAAAGGAAAATGCCAGCACTTAACGAGATCGCGAAGGAGGGGAACTCGAGTGACGGTGAGGGCGTCTCACGAGGTAAATAGACTTAGCTTTTACGGAGGGAGGCGTCGTGCGAGCTGTAGCTCACGAGGGGCACGTGCGGCTCATGAGGCTTGGCCTTCGAAGTTTTTGGCTCGCGAGGCCTTCCGATTAGGCGACCGCCGCAGGCCACCTCGCGAGGTGCCGCCCGTGAGGCTCTCGAGTGGCTTGCTCCTGATGCCACTGCATGTCAACAAGTTTCGCAATAGGGGAGCGATGCGCACTCGCTAGCCTGCTCGTGGCCGTTGCATGAGGGAATAAGGCACCAAGGACCTTGGTGAGGTGACGTGCGCGGGAGCAGGCCCACGATCCAGAGCTCAGTCACTCGGATTTAGCAGCGCTGCAGGGACGGGCCCGAGCATAGGCGCCATGCCTAGCCCCCAGCTCATGGGACGGTCAGGAGAGGGGTCGCGAGCGCGCGGCGCTCTCGTGACGGCATCGCACCAAATACAGTTAAATGAGCAACAAGAACTTATTAAAGCATAGGCAGCAAGATTCATTACACAACCAAAAAGAGATGCGGCTGCCGTGTCCGGCACGGGTCAGCTTGAGGTTGGTGCAACCCGTGGGACGCCCTAAGTTACACATCGATAGAAAAGGAGGGGCTGCCGTGTCTGGCATGGGTCAGCTTGAGGTTGTTACAGCCAATGGGGCGCCCTCATGTGAGTAAAATGAAATCACTTGGTAGGAGGGTCCCGACGGTGCGGAAGGCGTGCCTAGAGAGATTCGGGCCGCGCGGGGTAATGCTCGAAACGTGGCGCGGAAGCTCGTCCCTCAGGGGCCGAAGGGGCCCTAATGCCCGGGGGGTTCACGGGGAGCAGATGGCTCGCGAGACCTCGGCACAATGGGCGGCAGCTTCTGGAAGGCGGTGCTGGCATTCCTCAGGCCGAAAGGCCTGCGCGCGTGGCCAGCGGCGGAGCCTGCGCCCTGACCGACCCGCAGCAGCAAGAAGGGGTCCTGAGGGCAGGTCCTATTGAGGCTCATGAAGTCAACTCACATGCGCTCCTTGCCGCCCTTCTTGGGGATGACGATGGGGTTGGCGAGCCATTCGGGATGGCACACCTCGCGGACGACTCCAGCTTCTTGCAACTTGTGTACTTCTTGGACAATGAACTCTTGCTTCTCGGGCGACTGGCGCTGTGCTTTCTGCTTGACTGGGCATGCATTGGGGCACACCGCTAAGTGGTGCTCGATCACCTCCCTCGGCACACCGGACAAGTCAGATGCTTTCCAGGCGAAAACATCCGAGTTTGCCCGAAGGAAGGTGACAAGCGCGCCTTCCTATGCAGGAGAAAGGCCTGTGCCGATGGTGAAGGCAGGGCCTGAGCCGCTACCATCCACCGACACCTTCTTTGTCTCGGCGCGGTCCTGAGAGAACAAGTGCTTCTTCTTCGCGGGCGCGGCCTCAGGAGGCTCAGCAGCGTCCTCGTCAGCCGGATGCGCAGCAGCGGCGGCCTTTTAGGCATGCTCAAGGAAGCAGATCGTGTCCTTCTCGTCGCATGCGACAGTGATGATGCCGCTGCAGCCCGGCATCTTGAGGACGTTGTAGGCATGGTGGGTCGCCGCCATGAACTTGGCGAGAGCTGGGTAGCCCAAGATGGCGTTGTACGGCAGGCCGATGTGCACCACGTCGAAGTCGATGAGCTCAGTGTGGTAGTCCTTGCGGGTGCCGAAGGTGACGGGGAAGCACACTTGCCCCAGAGGGATGGTGGAGCCATCAGTCACTCTGGAGAAGGGCCTGGTCGACATCAGTTGGTCATAGGGCACTTGGATTGTCTTGAAGGTCTCGATGGAGATCACGTTGAGGCCAGCGCCTCTGTCGATGAGGGTCTTGGTGACCGCGACATTGCTGATAGTAGGAGTGCACAGCATGGGGAGCGCACTTGCAGCGGCCGTGGACTTGGGGTGGTCCTTGGAGTCGAAGGTGATGGCGTACTGCGACCACTTGAGGGGCCGCACGGCCTCAGGCTTCGGGAGGGCGGCGTTCACCTCGTGAGAGAGCTGCTTGAGGCGGCGGTTGGACATGGGAGCCTAAGCTCTGCCGAGGATGCAGGCCACCGCGCGAGGCTCCTGGTAGCCCCCAGCGCCCTCGTCAAGCTGGTTGACGTCATTCCTCCGGGGTGGTGGCGGCAGCGGTGGAAGAGCGGCATTGGCCTGAGGGTTTGCCTTGCGAGGCTGGTCGCGCCAGGCGGCCTCACGAGGCTGGTCGCGCCAGGTGGCCTCACGAGGCTGGTCGCGCCAGTCTTGGCGAAAGTTGCCGTTGCGGCTGTCCTAGCGGTTGCCTCCGCGGCCACCTCCGCGGCCGGCGCCGCGGTTGTTGCGGTCGCCTCGGCGGCCCAGGCGCTCGTCACGGAGCAACTTGAGCTTCTGGCAGTCTTCGGTGTTGTGGGAGCGCGAGTTGTGGTAGGCACAGAGAGGGCGGTCGTCCTTCCTGGGCTTGTCGCAGTCACGGCCGCACTTCTACTCGGGCTCCGCCGCAAGCACGGCAGGGCCCTTTCGCTTGATGTCTTTGCTCTTGTCCTTGGCGGCGTCGGGTGCCGCGTCGGGGTCATTGTGGACGAAGAGCCGACCTTCTTCAACCTTAGCGCACTTGTCAGCGAGGTCGAATAGCTCAAGCACCGAGCTCAACTCGTTGTTGATGGCGAGCTTCTCGCGCATCTTGACGTCCGTGACACCGGTGGAGAACACAGAGATGACGACCGCATCGGTGGCGCGCAGAATCTTGTTACGCACCTGGCTGAAGCGCTGGATGTACTTACAGAGGGTCTCGTCTGGGCGCTGCCGCACATGCCGCAGGTCATTGATGGTGAGGGAGCGGTCGTGCGTGCCCTTGAAATTGGCGACGAACTGGCTGCAGAGCTCGCGCCACAACGAGATCGACGCCTCAAGGAGATGCATGAGACAGGAGCGCGGGACATCCTTGAGGGCCATGGGAAACCAATTCGCCATGACCATGTCGTCGCCGTTCACAACCTCGATGCTCAGGGCATAGAGCTGCAGGAACTCCACGGGGTTCGGGGTGCCGTCGTAGCGTTGAGGTAGGTCCGACTTGAACTTGAGGGGCCATACCACACGGCGCAGCTCGCGAGTGAAGGCGCGGCAGCCCACGCTGCTCAAAGGGACACCGCCGGCGAGAGCGGCGCGGTTCTGGCGCCCTGCCGCTGCGACCTCCTGGATGACCTGGTCTAGGCACCCGCACTGCTGCTCGAGGAGCACACGTGCGTCGGGCGGTGCGCGGCGGATGATCTGGTAGCTGGCCTCGTCTCGGACCGGCGAGGACGCACCGCGGGACGACTCACATGCCCGCGCGTTGCGCTGGGGCCCGGCGAGCTCGTCGTGCAGAGGAGGCGGAGGAGGCGCGTCGTGCACCACGTCCCTGGCGCGAGACGGCGGAGGACGGAACGAGTGAGAGGGCACCGGGGCGTCGCCTGCAGCGTTGACGAGCTCGGTGATGCGACTGAGCCAAGCGTCATAGCCAGAGTCGGTGGGGCGGTAGCGCAGGAGCTCACGCGCCATGAGCAGCGTGGCCTGCAGGGCCGACGCGTCGCGCCTGGCGAGCGTAGAGGCCGTGACGGTCTGGCCATCCGCCCGCATGGACGGATGGTGGGAGGAAGCCTGCTGCTCCCTTGCAGCGGGGTCGGTGGCGGCACCGGTGGCGCGGCGTCGATGGTTGTCATGGGCAACGGGCTCCGTCTGGGCCACCCTGCCAGCTCAGTGCGTGTAGCGCTCGCGGCGGGCATCGGCCATGGCGGTGAGGAGGTGGAAGAGAACTCGGTCGCGCCCCTACCTGGCACGCTAAATGTCGGAAGTAGGGCTCCGGGGACCCTAGAGATTCGAACACTGGGGGCACGCTGGCTCTCTCCAACCCAAGGCGACCACGGCGAAGCTACGGCGAGAGCGCTACGCGGGAGCACGACAGGGGACATGACGGTTTACCCAGGTTCGGGCCACCTTGCGGTGTAAAACCCTACTCCTGCTTGTGTTGAGATTGCTATGAGCAAGAGGGTTGTTGCGTACAAGGTAGGAGACAAAGGAACCGATCCTCTCTACAATAGCAGCTCTGCCCCTTTATAGCCGCCCCGGTCCTCTTCCCCAAAAACTAGGCGGGAAGGGTTGCCACACTCGGCAGGTTTTGAAAGGGGACAGGCGCTCAGTCAATCCTGACCAAAGGTGATCTTCGCCTGCAAAGCGCTTATCCATGACAAGCCGGTGGGCTCGGGGATGACCTCTGCCCTGCGCGTCCATCGTCTTGGTCTTCTTTCACCGATCGGGCAACCTTTGGGGGTTGCTTTGGGAAACGGACTGCTGGCCTTGCTCCCTTAGCACTAAAGGGGTAATCCTCTCCATCCGCGCCTGCTGGCGCGGCCTCTGTTGCCGTTCGTCGCCGCGCGCGTCACCCACGTGGTGGGCACGAGACCACGTGACCGAGCCGAACAGCGCTCGCCTTGCATGTCTTCGGGAGGTCGCCTCGGGAGGCTGCCTCAGGAGGCCGCCTCGTGAGAGGGCCTCGTGACGCGCCCGGTGAAGCCGTTGGGTCTTGCCCGCTCCCTGAGGAGGGGTCCTCGGGAGGCCAGGGCCTCGCGAGGGGTCTCGCTTGAGGCGCCCGCTGGTGGGCCTCCTGCTGGGCCCTCACCAGGCATTGCGCTCAGGGTCGAAGGCAGACGGGCCGGGGTACCCAGGGTTCCACAGGCCCGACAGTGTTAGAGCATATCATATCACAGGGTTTGGATGCACCAGCGAAGTTGGCACCAACTCTCGATGTGAGAAAGGGCAATGCACGGTACCAAAGAGGCTAGCAAATTGCGGAAAGGTGAGAGTGCGTATAATCCATGGACTCACATTAGTCATAAAGAACTCACATACTTATTGCAAAAGTTTATTAGCCCTTGAAGCAAAGTACTACTACGCATGCCCCTAGGGGGAGGTTGGTAGGAGTTAACCATCGCGCGCCCCCGACCGTTACACAAAGGAAGACAATCAATAATAAATCATGCTCCAACTTCTTAGCATAACGACAAACCATACGTGCATGCTTCGGGAATCACAAACCTTAACACCAATATTCTTACTAAACCACAATTATCTACTAGCACCTCCCATATATTACCATCTTAATATCGCAAAACTATTGCAAGGAATCAAACTTATCATATTCAGTGATCTACATGAAAGTTTTTATTATATCCCTCTTGAATACCTATCATATTAGGACCAAATTCATAACCCATGCATATTACCATTGCTATTCATTAGACTCTAAAAAAGATATAAGTGAAGCATGAGAGTGCAACTATTTATTTAAAATATAACCACCACCGTGCTCTAAAAGATATAAGTGAAGCACTAGAGCAACTGCCTAGCTCAAAAGATATAAGTGAAGCACATAGAGTATTCTAACAAATCACGAATAATGTGTGTCCCTCTCAAAAAGGTGTGTTCAGCAAAGATGATTGTGACAAACTAAAAATCAAACAAACTATATCACAAGACGCTCCAAATAAAACACATATCATGTGATGAATAAAAATATAGCTCCAAGTGAGTTACTGGTAGATCGTAGACAAAAGAGGGGATGCCTTCCGGGGCATCCCCAAGCTTAGATGCATGAGTCTTCCTTGAATATGACCTTGGGGTGCCTTAGGCATCCCCAAGCTTAGGCTCTTGCCGCTCCTTATTCCTTTATCCATCGTAGTCACACCCAAAACTTGAAAACTTCAGCACACAAAACTCAACAGAAACCTCGTGAGATCCATTAGTATAACAAACAAACCTTAAACTTTTAGGTATTGTTGCAAATTGATTCTTATTTAATATTGGCATAATGCTACTGTACTCCAACTTCTCCATGACTCATACCCCCCGATACGATCCATAGATTCATCAAAATAAGCAAACTATGCAACAAAAACAGAATCTTTCTAAAACAGAACAGTCTATAAAGATCTGAATTAACGTCATACTTATGTAACTCCCAAAATTCTGAAAAATTAGGACAACGTGGGCAATTCATATATCAATATTTTGTAAACAATTCAGAAGGTTCTGACATTCCAGCAAAAAATTAAAATTCTAGCACTGGACGCAAAAGTTTCTGTTTTCAAACAGCATCAATTATACTATCATCCAAATCATCCCAAAGGCATTACTTGGCACAAACTCTAATTAAAAGATAAAAACACAATCATAACAGAGGCTATAATTGTGTAAACACACAAAAACATAAATAAAATTTTTATTGGGTTGTCTCCCAACAAGCTCTTTCTTTATAGCCATTAAGATAGGCTTGAGATTTCAATGATGCTCTCACGAAAGATAATAATTGAAACACAAAGAGAGCATCATGTAGCATGTGAAAAACACATTTAAGTCTAACATACTTCCTATGCATAGGCGTTTTATAAGAAAACAAATTATCAAGACAAGCAATATCTAGCATATGCAAATAGGAAGAATGGAGCATTAATAATTTTACCACAAAGAGAGATAATTTAGTGACACGAAAGTTTCTACAACCATATTTTCCTCTCTCATAATAATTACATGTAGGATCATAAGAAAATTAAACAATATAGCTATCATATAAAATTTTATCTTCATGATCCACATGCATAAAAGTTTTATAATCTTCCAGGACAGTGGGATTAACATCAACTAAAGTCATGACCTCTCCAAGCCCACTTTTATCAAAAATGTCATAAGATTGAACACTCTCCAAATATGTGGGATTATTTTTACCTAAAGTTAACACTCTTCCAAATCCACTTTCAATATTATTGTAAATATTATTATCAATAAAATATTCATCATGAGGCTTAAATAAATTTTCAAGATCATAAGAAGCAGTATCACCCCAATCATGATCATTGCAATAAGTTATGGACATGACAAAATTATCATCCCCAAGCTTGTAGCTTTGTGTATCATTAGCACAATTGACATTAATAGAACTTATAATAACATTATTGCAACCATGCTTTTCATTCAAGGAGCTATCATGTGTGGGTGCAATAGCAATGATTTCATTTTTAACATAAGGAACTATAGCAAGTTCATCTCCATAAGCATAATTAATATTGGCATCCTGGCCACAAGCATAGCGCGCATCAAATTCATCAAAAAGGGATATTTCAAGCGGATCAACAGAATCACAATTATCTATAGATTCATGCATATCATTATTCTCTTCCAAAGCAGCAGACATTCTCCCAATGAATTCACTAACATAGGTATTGGAAGCATAGTTTTCATCGCAATATTTAAGTATGGCAAAATTTTTGGATTTGTAGAGAGTAATATCATACTTTTCAATCAAAGAAGCAACTTCATGGGCACCCTTAAAAGCAACAAATTCTTCAATTTGTTCGATATCATAATAGCTATAAACACCCTTGGCATAAGAATATAAGATTTCATTATCATTAAACTCACGCAGGTAGGGAAGGTGTTTTTTAGGGTTTTCAGAGCAACAAGTAAAATTATTAATTTCACATAGATTCCAAGCATAGCATAGCAAACAATTTATTTGATTCCATAAGAGTCTCCCTTTTTTAGACAAACGGTGACGCACAAAATGAGCATGCTCATCTAATGATTTTCCCTCAATTAAACTTGATGGGGTTTCAGCACGAGCACAAATGGATCGAAGATGATCCAAGTAGAAAACTTTAAGGTGATCCATAGTGATCTTAAATTTTTGTTTTACTTTCTGTTTTTGTGTGTTGACATGGCAATAAAAGCAAGCAAGCAAATAAAATATTTTTGTGTTTTTGTAAAATTGTTTTAGAAGTGGGGGAGATGAAAATGAGAGGCAAATGCAAATAAAAAGGCAAATAAAATAAATGCAAGTGGATGATAGTTTGTGCGAAGGTACTTGGTAATTTTGATGATGTCTCCCCGGCAACGGCGCCAGAAATTCTTCCTGCCACTTGTAGACTGCGTTGGTACTTCCCCGAAGAGGAGAGGATGATGCAGTATAGTAGAGATAAGTATTTCCCTCAGTTAAGAACCAAGGTTATCAATCCAGTAGGAGTACCAACCAAAATCCCGTTAAGCGCACCTGCACACACAAAAGCAAGCACTTGCACCCAATGCAAATAAGAGGGTTGTCAATCCTCTTAGCGGTTATTTGCAAGGATTAATTCTGATAGTGGTAGATAGATAAACTAAAATACTAAATAAAATAAAAGTTAATAAATTGCAGCAAGGTAATTTTTATTTTAATATATGATAAAAGTAGACCTGGGGGCCATAGTTTTCACTTGAGGCTTCTCTCTCGAACACATAGCATACGATGGCTAAACAAATTACTGTTGGGCAATTGATAGAAAAGCAAATAATTATGACGGATTCATGGCAATGATCATGTATATAGGCATCATGTCCGAGACAAGTAGACCGACTCCTGCCTGCATCTACTACTATTACTCCACCCATCGACCGATGTCCAGCATGCATCTAGGGTATTAAGTATGAAACAGAGTAACGCCTTAATCAAGATGACATGATGTAGACAAAGTAAACTCAAGCAATATGATTAAACCCCATCTTTTTATCCTTAATGACAACAATACAAATACGTGTCATGTCCCTTTTTGTCATTGGGATTGAGCACTGCAAGATTGAACCCATCACAAAGCACCTCTCCCATTGCAAGATAAACCAATCTAGTTGGCCAAACCAAATCAATACATCAGAGAGAAATACAAAGCTATAATAATCATCCATAAAAGTGTTTAGAGAAGACTCAAATATTTCTCATGAATAATCTGATCATAAACTCACAATTTATCGGATCCCAACAAACACACCGCAAAGAAGATTACATCGGATAGAACTCCAAGAACATCGAGGAGAACATGGTATTGAAGATCAAAGAGAGAGAAGAAGCCATCTAGCTACTAGCTATGGACCCGTAGGTCTGTGGTAAACTACTCACACATCATCGGAAGGGCAGCAAGGTTGATGTAGAAGCCCTCCGTGATCGATTCCCGCTCCGGCAGAGTACCGAAAAAGGCCTCCAGATGGGATCACGGAAGAACAGAGGCTTGCGGAGGCGTAAAAGTTATTCAGGGTGGCACCCTATTGGTTTCCGAATATTTAAGAATTTATAGAAGTGGAATTAGGTCAAACGGAGCCACGAGGGCCACACAAGGCATTAGGGCGCGCCCCCTGGGGTCGCGCCCTATTGCCTTGTGGAGGCTTCGTGAACCTTCTGGCCTCCTCTCCAAGTCTCCAGGGTCTCTTTTGTCCAAAAAAAATCTCCAAAAAGTTTCATGCCATTTGGACTTCGTTTGGTACTGATTTCCTGAAAAACCAAAAACAAGCAGAAAACAACAACTGGCACTGGGCACTAGGTTAATAGGTTAGTCCCAAAAAATGATATATAATTGCGTATAATTGCATATAAAAACATCCAAGATTGATACTATAATAGCATGGAACAATAAAAAATTATAGATACTTTGGAGACGTATCATCGGGAAGATCACCCCCCACGGATTGATAATCCTGGGGGTCTTGCCTTAGTGGTCGCGTCGCAAGTCGGCGGTTACACCTTAACTAAGGTACTCATGGACGGAGGAAGTAGTATCAATATACTCTATTATGATACTTTCAGGCGGATGAACTTGTCAGAAAAACAGCTCACCCCTTCTCTCTACAGTCTTTCATGGCATTGTTCCTGGCAAGTCGTCTTACCCTATTGGCAGAATCTCTCTGGAAGTCGCCTTTGGCACTGAATTCAACTATCGCTCAGAGTTCTTGTTGTTTGAGGTGGTCAAGCTCAAGAGTCCGTATCATGCCCTCTTCAGGTGGCTGGCTTATGCGCGGTTCATGGCACGGCCATGTTATGTTTACCTGCAGTTGAAGATGCCTGGGCCAGAAGGCACTATCACCGTCAATGGTAATAGGAAAGTTGCCCTTGAGTGCGAGGAGGGAGATGCAGCTTATGCTGAGACGGCTTGTGTGGCTGAGGAATTGAAATTCTACCAGGCCAATGTTGACCCGGCTGATATGACCTCCCTAAAGAAACTGACAATGGAGTCTGATCCTTTGCTCAAGTTCAAGTCGGCCAGAGACAGCAAGCAAGTCGATTTCACCCCCTGGTGATTCTTCTGAGTAGTTCACCATCGGGTCCAATATGGATCCTAAATAGGAAAGCGTGCTCATCGAGTTCATCCATGAGAATCGAGACATCTTTGCATGGAAACCTTCTGACATGCCTGGTGTACCGAGAGAACTCGCTGAGCACTCTCTTAACGTTGATCATAAGTTTAAACCCGTGCGGCAATACCTCCATCGTTTCAACGAGGAGAGACGCAAGGCCATTGGGGAAGTGGCCTAGCTCCTAGCTGTCGGGTTCATTGTTAAAGTATTTCACCCAGAGTGGTTGGCTAACCCAGTACTTGTTCTGAAGATAAATGGGACTTGGCGGATGTGTGTCGACTACACGGACTTGAACAAAGAATGTCCTTGTGATCCTTTTGCTATGCCCCGTATTGACCAGATCATTGATGCTACGGCTAGCTACCTGTGTTTGTGTTTTCTGGATGCTTACTCCGGTTATCATCAGATCAAGATGAAGGAGGAGGACCAAGAAAAGACAGCTTTTATCACGCCCTTTGGAGCTTTCCGTTATACGTCGATGCCATTTGGTCTGAAGTGTGCACAGGCAACTTATCAGCATTGTGTCCAGAATTGTTTTCACAAGCAGATCGGGCGTAATGTTCATGCATATGTTGATGATATCGTGGTCAAGTCTCGGAAGAAGGAAACCTTATTGGATGATCTGAAGGAGACATTTGATAACCTGCGAGTTTACCAGATGAAGCTTAACCCGGCCAAATGTGTGTTCGGAGTGCTAGCTGGAAAATTGCTTGGTTTTCTTGTCTCCAAGCATGGTATTGAGGCTAACCCTGAAAAAATCAAGGCCATTACAACCCTGAAGAAGCCGGCCAATATCAATGTTGTCCAGAAGTTGACGGGTTGTGTTGCAGTCATGAGTCGGTTTATCAGCCGGCTCGGTGAGAAGGCAATCCCTTTGTATTAGCTTCTGAAGAAATCAGATAACTTTGTCTGGAATGATGCTGCTGATAAAGCTTTTGAGTCCTTTAAAAAGCAACTATCTGAGCCACCAATCCTTACTGCTCCTCAGGACAAGGAACCGATGTTATTATACATTGCTGCTAACAACAAGGTTGTCGGTATTGCAGTTGTTGTAGAGCGCAAGGAAGAAGGCTAGGAATACCCAATCCAGCGACCGGTGTATTATGTCAGTGAGGTTTTAACCGAGTCCAAGCAACGGTACCCGCATGTGCAGAAGCTGGTTTATGGTGTGTTCATGGCGAGTCACAAATTGAAGTACTATTTTCATGAGCATCACATTACTGTCGTCAGTTCTGCACCTCTTGGGGATATAATTCAAAACAAGGAGGCGACAGGCCGGGTTGCAAAGTGGGCTATTGAGCTTAGCCCACATCATCTCAAGTATGTACCATGGACCGCCGTTAAATCTCAGGCTCTGGTGGACTTCATCAATGACTGGACTGAGTTGCAAGCTCCAGAGGACAAGCTGGATACCACATATTGGACGATTCATTTTGATGGGTCCAGGCAATTGGAATGCTCGGGGGCTGGAGTTGTGATAACTTCCCCGCGAGGTGATACGTTTTGTTATGTTTTGAGACTCATGTTTTCCTGTACTAACAATGCAGCAGAATATGAGGCCCTGCTTTATGGTCTTTGTATGGCTAAGGAGATGAACTTAAGCCGGGTCAGATGTTTGGGCAACTCAGATTTGGTGGCTCAACAGGTCTCTGGCACTTGGGATTCCAAGGACCCCCTCATGGCGGCTTAAAGGCGTGCTGTTACAAATATCGATGGACACTTCAAGGGATACAAGGTCAATCATACTGATCGCCGGCTCAATGAGGCAACAGATGCACTGTCTTGCTTGGGGTCTCAGCGTAAGCCTGTTCTACCTAATGTTTTCCTAGATGTTCTACTCAATCCATCAGTCAAGTTACCAATGGAGGAGGACATTGCTATTCCTGACCCGGAGGCAGCATTGGTGGCTGCTATTCATGCTACCTGATACGTCTCCAATGTATCTATAATTTTTGATTGTTCCATGCTATTATAGTATCAATCTTGGATGTTTATTATGCAATTATATGCAATTATATATCATTTTTTCGGACTAACATATTAACCTAGTGCCCACTGCCATTTGTTGTTTTTGCTTGTTTTTGGCTTTTCAGAAAATCAATATCAAACGGAGTCCAAACAAAGAAAAAACTTTGGATTAATTTTTTCTGGACCAGAAGGGACCCTAGAAGCTTCGGGAGAAGACCAAATGAGTCACGAGGGAGCGACAAGCCCGGAGGGCGCGCCCACCACCCTAGACTGGACAATACCTTATCTGGCATATCTTACCCGTGGCGAGCTCCCAACAAAGGAAATCATCGCTCGGCAGATCATCCAGAGGTCTAAGTCCATGACCATAGTCAATGGCGAGTTGCACAGACAAAGTGTTACGGGCGTTTTTCAACGTTGTGTTTCTCCTGACAAGGGCCGAGAGGTCCTTAATGAGATACATTCTGGTGATTGAGGACATCATGCCGGCTCAAGGTTTCTGGTTGCGAAGGCTTTTTGACACGGCTTTTACTGGCTTACAGCTCACGTAGATGCAGAGGAGATTGTTCGCAAGTGTGATGGTTGCCAGAAATTTGCTTGTCAAGCTCATGTGCTGGCTCAAGAGTTATGGATGATCCCAATCACTTGGCCTTTTGCAGTCTAGGGGCTTGATATGGTTGGACCCTTCAAACGCTCCAAGAATAAACATACTCACTTGTTGGTTGCTGTAGACAAGTTTACTAAGTGGGTTGAAGCTGAGCCAGTCAATCATTGTGATACTGCTATAGCTGTCAAGTTTCTGAAAAAGTTAATTTACCATTACGGTTATCCACATAGCATCATCACTGATAATGGTACTAATCTGTCTAAGGGAGCTATGAAGCAGTTCTGCCAGCGAGAACATATGCGGCTTGACTTGGCGTCAGTGGCACATCCTCAGTCCATTGGACAAGGAGAGCGAGCTAACCAAGAGCTGCTACGTGGTATTAAACCAAGACTCGTGGTTCCTCTTGAGCGAACCCCCGGATGTTGGGAGGAGGAATTACCTGTAGTACTTTGGAGCATACAGACTACTCCCAACAGATCAACGGGCTATACACCGTTCTTCCTGGTCTATGGTGCAGAAGCAGTGCTTCCAAGCGATATTCGTCATGGCTCCCCCCAGAGTAACAGCTTATGTGGAGGCTGATAATGAGCAAGCTCGCCAAGATGCTCTTGATGCTCTGGAAGAAGAACACGATCAGGCAGCGTCCCGATCTGCAATATATCAATAAGACCTACATCGCTATCATAGCCATAGAGTTCGCACTCATACCTTCCAGGAAGCCGACTTAGTGCTCTGTCTGATACAAGACCAGACAGGCATGCATAAGCTTTCACCTCCTTGGGAAGGACCTTTCGCCATCAGCAAGAACCTCAACAATGGATCATATTACCTTGGTGATATACGTGAAGCAAATAAATCGTGTACCTCAGAAGAGGAGGGCAGTCGACCCTGGAATATTGCACATCTTCAACCATACTATACCTAAGTCACTGACTTGTTAGTATCTCCTGTAAATATCTTTATCATATGTATATATATTATGATCAAATGAAATAAAGGCAGCATCTCTGGATACTAGAGTTTGTCGTTTCACCTCCAAAGTTGTGTGTTGAGTCTTTATTCTTTGATCATTGGTTACTTGGGGGCATCCAACTCATCGAGTTTAGCTACTAACATCCCTCTTAACCCGGCAAAAAGCCATTATATACTTGGTTAAACCTACCTGTTAGCTTGATGCTACTCACACCACGGTAACCCGGTTGAACGCTTGATGAGTCAATCACACTGATGACCCTGAACTCATCAAAGTTAAAACACTGGTTTAAGTCACGTGAGAGCCGGCTCTTAGAGAGCGAGGACAAACTAAAAGAGGCTACAAGGCCTGCTTCCACTGCAAAGCAACCTCAGACTCGAGCCTCGAAAGCCGGTCTTATGTCGAGCCTCGAAAGCCAGCTTTTTATTTTATTTGTCATTGTATATGATTTTTCTTCTATATATCTATACATCTTATTCGCTGGTACCGGTTTTTTTTTAAAAACACTGGGTCACAATAATACCGGGTCATACATATGACCTGGGTCTTAGTGGATTCACTTTAAGTTTCTGTACATGACTACACCACTGGGTTTCTGCTCATTTTATTTTATGGGGTTGCACTGCAACTGCGGCCAAGGATTTACACAAAACAAATATACGCAAACTGGGTTGAGAAAACGACCACGGTGGAGATATACTTCCCAAAGATAGAATGAATGGCTCAGACATAAAATATTTTGTGCATGATGGCACTACAGCAAAAGTGAAGTTTTCCTCACTGCCCTATTACAAGGACATGCAGGGGCAGATTTTCATCAAGTTTTTCATTACATCACTGGAAGGGCTTTAAGGCTGCGAGTCGGCGGCACATTCTTCCGGATTAACGTTAACTTCTCCTTTTGCACCAGTAGAAGCCGGGTTAGCATGTGCTGGCTCTTCGGGGGCTTCAGGATTTTCCCCTGCTTCTTGGGCTTGGGGGTCGTCGGCCAGCCACTGGATTGAAGACAAAGCTTGAAAAACCATGTCTTCCTTGATTACAGATGAAGTGCTGACATCGGAGGCAAAACGTTGCTTACGTGGAAGAGCAAGTTCAAATGGCCTTGGCTTGGGCAACTCCATGCGTTTCCCGGCTTCCGAATAGCCAGCTTGAAACTTGTTCAAATCCAACTCATCAGCAATATTTGTTGCTGCCACCTGGGTCTCCTTCACAAAATGCAGATAGTCTTTATTGGTGAAAGATGTGCCATCAGCGTTGAATTTTGGGAACCCGTCCGCCAATTGAGCCGGCTCCATCTCTGGCAAATAAGCTTTCGTGCGCGTCAGCGCGTACATCGCACCTTGACGACAAGCTGCCCTCTTTAGTTCCACTATCCATTCTGGAATAGTGGAGAGCTCATTGAGCATATCCATGATGTAATGAGGTGGCGAATTAGTGTTTTTTACTGCCATCACACAATAAGCACCACCTACGTACAGCTGTTCCAAGAACTTGTAGACAACCTTCAACTTCACAAGAGGAAGCTCTACAACGTTATGGCTTTTCTTGCCTGGTGACACGCATAATACAAGTCAGTGACCCAGTTAAAAGAAATCAACCCGGAAAAATTGGACGGCTTATGATCAATAAAAGGATAGACTCACCAAAGATGGCTATGCACATCTCAGTAATGTGACGCTTAAGTGTCTGTAATTCTTGGGTCACCGGCTCGAGCTTTGACTCAGCCTATTCTGCTCGCTTCAGCAAGGCGGCTCTTTCTTCTTCAAAGGCAAACTTGGTCTTCTCCAGCGTGTCCGTCACAGTAAGCATGGATTTGTGGAAATCTGAAGATAGGCTTTCTGCCTTTTCTCGAAGTTTCCTTTCCTTTTTCAGCTCTTTCTGTAAGCCGGCCGCTTGTGACTCAGCCTGGTTCAACATGTCCTGCATATAAGATTCGGTTAGGCACATTATTGAAAGTCTCGGGCCGCCATCGGCGATCGACGGCACTTGGGGGCTACATCATTCAAAATTCTACAAAGTCCCGAGTTGCCGTTTTAACGAACGACCCAGCACTTGGGGGCTACATCAGTTAGTTCTAGCCTTTCTTGTATTAAGTCCAATATAGCTGCAAGCAGTTGACAACCCACAAGCATAGGGGATCACAACAGTTTTCACAGGTAGTATTTCACCCAGATTTATTGATTCGACACAAGGGGAGCCAAAGAATATTTGCGAGTATTAGCAGTTGAGTTGTCAATTCAACCACACCTGGAGAACTAAATATCTGCAGCAAAGTGTTTAGTAGCACAGTAGTATGATAGTTTCAATAGCAGTAATAACAGTAGCAATAGTAGTAGAAACAGTAACAGTAGCAGTTTTGTAGTGATTGTAACAGCAGCAGCAACGAAAGTAACTTAGCAAAGATCAATATGCGAAAAGCGTAGGCATTGGATCGGTGATGGATAATTATGTTGGATGACATTCATCATGTAACAGTCACAACCTAGGGCGATACACAATAGCTCCAATTCATCAAGGTAATGTAGGCATGTATTCCGTATATACTCATACGTGCTTATAGTAAGAACTTGCATGACATCTTTTGTCCTATCCTCCCGTGGTAGCGGGGTCCATAAGTAAATCTAAGGGATATTAAGGCCTCCTTTTTATGGAGAACCGAAACAAAGCATTAACACATAGTGAATACATGAACTCCTCAAACTACGACAATCCCCGGAAAGAATCCCAATTATTGTCACCTTGGGGTATGCGGATCATGACACGTAATAGGTGCATATAACTTGCAAGGTAGGATCAAGAACTCAAATATATTCATGAAAACATAAAGGTTCAGATCTGAAATCATGGCACTCGGGCCCTAGTGACAAGCATTAAGCATAGCAAAGTCATAGCAACATCAATCTCAGAACATAGTGGATACTAGGGATCAAAGCCCTAACAAGTTGACTCGATTACATGGTAAATCTCATCCAACCCATCAGCGTCCAGCAAGCCTACGAAGAAATTACTCACGCCCGGTGCTGAGCATCATGAAATTGGTGATGGAGGATGGTTGATGATGACGACGGCGTCGAATCCCCCTCTCCGGAGCCCCGAACGGACTCCCGATCAGCCCTCCCGATGAAGAGCAGGAGGCGGTGGCGGCTCCGTATCGTACAATGTGATGATTCTTTCTCCCTAATTTTTTTCTCCATGAATAGGTACTTAGAGCACTGGAATTAGGGTAAACGGAGTTGCCTGGGCCCCACAAGCCTGCCAGGCGCACCCTGGGGGGTGGGCGCGCCCCCTAGGCTTGTGGCACCTGGTGGGCCCCCTCTGGTGGATCTTTGCGCCAGTATTTTTTATATATTCTGAAATAATTCTTCATAAATTTTTAGGTTCATCCGAGAACTTTTATTTCTGCACAAAAATAACACCATGGCAATTCTGCTGAAAATAGCGTCAGTCCAGGTTAGTTCCATTCAAATCATGCAAATTAGAGTCCAAAACCAGAGCAAAAGTGTTTGGAAAAGTAGATACGTTTGGGACGTATCAACTCCCCCAAGCTTAACTCATTGCCTGTCCTCAAGCAATTGAGTTAACAAACTGAAAGTGACAAAGAAAAACTTTTACATACTCTTTTGTTCTTGTTGTCTATATATATACTTAACTAGCATCCAAGTTTTCAGCAAAGATTATGAACTAACCATATGAATGATAACACTTAGGTCTCACATTTACTCATGGTAATAACATAACCAACTAGAGAGCAATAATAAGATATCTCGGATGCCAACACTTTGTCAAAACAGTCATGATATAATATGATAACATGGTATCTCACTTGCCCTTTCTGAGACCGCAAAACATAAATACAGAGCACCTCTGAGATTCAAGCAACGACTAAACATTGTAATTCAGGGTAGAGGATATCCAGTCATGGTCACACCCAACATTAACTATACTCAATGCATAAAAATGACAATAGCGCTCTCCAAGTGGTGCTTAAATGAGAGGGTGATGACTCAACAATAAAAGTAAAATGACATAAAAGTAAATGGATAGGCCCTTCGCAGAGGGAAGCATGGATTTGTAGTGGTGCCATAGCTCGAAGCTTAAATTAGAGATGAAAATAATTTTGGGAGGTATGCTTTTCCTGTCAACGTCATGACCATGAGTTTTCAATATCTTCCATGCTAAACACATTATAGGAGGTTCCCAAGCGGAAAGGTAAAGTTTACTCCCCCTCCACCGTACCAACACAAGCCATGGCTAGCCAAATTCACGGGTGCCCTCCATACCAACAACTTTCCAGGGGAGTTTGTTTGCATTATATAATTTCGATTTGAGCATAGGACTGGGCATCCCGATTACCAGCCTCTCTCGTGCAATGACAAGTAAATAAACACTCATCTGAGAATAACCCGCTTAGCATGGAAGATACTGACCACCCCCTGTCGCTCCATGAGCGGTACGGGCACACAAAACAGATGTTCGTTTGAATGTTTAGAGGTGGCACATGCAAATTTACTTGGAACAGTAGAGTAATACCGCATAGAGGTAGATATAGTGGACTCATCTGGAACAACTTTGGTTTAGGTATTTGGATGCACAAGCAGTATTCCCGCTTAGTACAGGCGAAGGCTAGCAAATAGATTGAGAAGCGACCAGCTAGAGAGCGAAAACGGTCATAGACATGGATTGCGAATAATTAACATTGAATACGAGCATGAGTAGGATATCAACACCCTGAACATAAATATCATGGAGGCTATGTTGGTTTTGATTCAACTACATGTATGAACATGTGCCAAGTCAAGCCACTCGAATTACTCAGAGGAGGATACCATGCTAACATACTACATCACAACCATTTTAATGCATGTTGACACTCAAGATAAATCATTATCCACTCCTAGCTATTTAAGCATGGCATGAGCAACTATAATCTCTAATTGTCATCACAAACATGGTTACTCATAATAATGCTGAATCATGAATACTGAGCTAAACATATTTACAAAGACAAAAACAAGAAGAGTTCATACCAGCTTTTCATCACCGCAATCACTTAATCAAATATCGTCATTATTGCCTTTCACTTGCACGACAGAATGATGTGATAATAATAATAATGGTGCAAGTGTGCCATGGACTAAGCTGGAATCTGCAAACATTTATTCAAAGGAGAAGACAAAGTAATAGTGGCTCATATGAGAGCCACTCAACATTTTCATCGTGGTCTTCTCCTTGCGACGACTCAACGAAAAGAAAAGAAATTCAGAGAAACACACTAAAATATTTTTGGAGTTTTTAATTTTTCTGAAGGAAGCAAATTAACGAAGGAAAAATGAAAAACAAGAAAAACTATTTACACGGGAAAGCTCCCAACAAGTAAAAGAAGAAATGAGAAATCTTTTTGGGTTTTCTTTTACTTCTATGAATTTACTAAACAAGAAAGAAACTACAACTAATTTTTTTGGATTTTCGAAAGTTTTTCAAACATACAAGAAGAAAGTGAAAATAAAACTAACATGGATATACAATGAAAAAGGATGAACACCGACAACTGGAATGAGTGTGTGAACATGAATGTAATGTCGGTGAGAAATATGTACTCCCCCAAGCTTAGGCTTTTGGCCTAAGTTGGTCTAGGGCCATGGGTCGAAATTAGCACCTCCTGCATAGTACTGAGGCTGCTGAGGATCCCACTGGTAAACAGCCTCCTGAGGCTCCCACTGATAGATGGGCTCCTGGTATGGCTCTGGCTCAAGTGCTGGCTGCGGTGCTTGGGGCAGGTCCAAGCCCCAATAAGCATAAATGTCCTCAGGCATTATGATGTATCTACCCCTGTGAATATCAAACAAAGTAGGTGCAGGCAAAATAATAACCTCACGAGTGCCCTGACTAAACACCAAGTTATATCTAAAATGAATAGGGCCCTCATCTATGAAGTCATGCCCAACCATGCTATTATAATCAAGATGCATAGTGGGTAAAAGCCTCTCTTCCCTGTCGTCATGCCTAATAGGAATCTCAAAATGTTTAGGGAGACGGGAAGCATAAATACCACCATAAATAACGCCCCTCGAACAGTTGGTGTGCAACCGTTGGGCAACGATAGCACCCAAACTGAAGGTCCTATCAGCATAAAGAGCGTGGCGCAAAATAGCATGGTCAGGCGAACTGAGCGTGCCACTCTCCCATCGACCAGTCAAACACATCCCAGCAAATAATGAATAATAGCGCAAAACGAGGAAATGTAAACTAGCAACCCTAGCCTCAGAAACTCCCCTCGACTCCCCCACGGTAACCTCAGAGATGAACTCTGAGACATCCCTGAGGTGTGGCTCTAATGGGCTGCCCTCGTTGGTAAGTTTGCATACCTCGCAAAAATCCTCAAGTGTCATCTCTTTGGGAATATCATATAAATTAAATGACACTGTGGTTGTATCTCTCCTAGCATGAAAATGAAAGCTTTGCACGAAAGTATTAGTGAGGAGAAGATACTAGTCACACTTATCTTCGAGGAACGGGATAATGCCGGCATTGTTCGCCAAATGATAGAAATCATCGAAAATCCCTGCATCCCTCAAGAATGTGTTGCATGGCCATTCGCACGGCCACACCTCGGCCGCACGAGGAAGATGATACTTGGGCGTAGGAGCCTCCTTGGGGTTCCTGCTCGAAGAACCCCTCAACCTCCACTTGAGCATTTTCTTTTTCTGAAAATTTCTAAAAAATTTAGTGACTCAAAATAAAAGTGAACGAAACTCAACAAAATTGATAGAAACTACTCCTACAAGTATCTAGAGGCTATATCATGCATCAAAACTACTTTGGACCATACAAATTCAACATGCAAGCTCATAAACATGGTCACCACAGTAGCAAAAATTTGCAAAGTGTAAAGCACTAGAATAAAAACTAATTGGAGCATTGGAGGAGTCACATACCAAGGAGTAATACCTCAAAACAGTTTTGGAAACAGAGTTCCGAGCAAGGAGATCGAAAATCACAGCAATATGAGCAAGAACACGGACATGGGAGCAAGTTTGATTTTTTTCTGGAGGAAGAAGAAGGAGATGGGTGGCTGGCATAAGTGAGTGGGTCTCTGTGGGACCCACAAGCCTGCTGGGCGCGCCCAGGGGGGTGGGCGCGCCCTGCGAGCTTGTGGCTCACAGGTGCACCACCCTGGGGTGTGTTCAGTGCCAAAAATTCTTAAATATTCTGGAAAATCATACTAAATTTTCATGGCATTCTGAGAACTTTTATTTTTGGGACATTTTTTATTGCACGGGAAATTCAGAAAACAGGATAATCATGGCATTTTATTTTATTCAACTACAAATAACAGAGAGCAAAAGGTGTATACAGAAAGTTGTGTTTACTAAATTCATCGACCACATGCCCTTCAAAAAGAATCCATTAATAAGGTTGATCAAGTCCTATTAACAAACTATTTCCGAATGGCAGGAAACCGAAGAATCTTCGTATAACACTAAGTTACCTCAATGGGGATATGCATCTCCCCAACAATAAGAATTTCATATTTCTTTTTGACAGTAGGGAGAGGAAATTTGAAACCTCCAATAGTGATCGTCGAAACTTTTTCAATACAGTTGATACCATTCACCGAACTTTGTTTCTTCGGGAAATAAACCGTATGCTCATTACCATTGACATGAAAAGTAACCTTGCTTTTGTTGCAGTCAATAACAGCCCCTGCAGTATTCGAAAAAGGTCTACCAAGGATAATTGACATGTTGTCGTCCTCGGGCATATCAAGAATAACAAAGTCTGTCAAGATAGTAACATTTGCAACTACAACAGGAACATCCTCGCAAATTCCAATAGGTATGGCAGTAGATTTATCAGCCATTTGCAAAGATATTTCAGTAGGTGTAAGCTTATTCAAATCAAGTCTTCTATATAAAGAGAAAGGCATAACACTAACACCGGCTCCCAAATCACATAAAGCAGTTTTAACATAACTTCTTTTAATGGAGCATGGTATAGTAGGTATTCCTGGATCTCCAAACTTCTTAGGTATTCCACCCTTAAAAGAATAATTTGCAAGCATGGTGGAAATTTCAGCTTCAGGTATTTTTCTTTTATTTGTGACAATATCTTTCATGTATTTAGCATAGTGAGACATTTTCAACATATCAATCAAGCGAGTGGGCAAAAAGACAGGTCTAAGCATTTCAACAAAGCGCTCAAAATCTTCCTCATCCTTATTTTTAGATGGTTTAGTAGGGAAAGGCATAGGTATTTGAACCCATGGTTCTCTCTCCTTTCCATGTTTTCTAGCAACAAAGTCTCTTTTATCATATCTTTTATTCTTAGGAGGTGGGTTATCAAGATCAACAGCAGGTTCTATTTCTACATCATTATCTAGTTGAGCATCAACATGAACATCATCATTATCATTAACATTATCATTATCATTATCACTTTCACTAGGTATATGTTGATTACCAGATTGTGTCTCAGCATCAGAAATAGAAATATCATTATGATTCTCAAGAGGTTTTTCTATCTCAGGTTCACTAGTAGCATGCAAAGTCCTATCATTTTTCTTTTTCTTTTTCTTCTTAGATGGACTAGATGCATAAATATTATTTCTTTGAGAATCTTGTTCAATTATTTTAGGATGACCTTCAGGATATAGAGGATCCTGAGTCATTCTACCCCCCCCTCTAGTAACAACTCTAACAGCATGATCATTCATTTTATTATTCATCTCTTCAAGCAAATCATTTTGTGACTTAGCTATTTGTTCTAACTGAGTCTCAACCATAGAAGCATGTTTACTCAAGCATTTAACATCATTAGCAGTTCTAAACATCAAATCACTCAAGCGTTCAATCATGATGGCATTTCATTTTAGTTGATTGCTAACATACATATTAAAGTGTTTCTGTATAATGATGTAATTATCAAATTCATATAGGCATTGACTAGCAGATTTATTATACAGAATATCACCTTCAGCAAATCTAGTGAGAGAATTTACCTCCACTACCTGTGTCGGGATGTCGAGCCCATGTATTTCTTCAATAGGTGGTAAATTCTTAACATCTTCAGCTTTAATACCTTTTTCCTTCATAGATTTCTTAGCTTCTTGCATATCTTCTGGACTGAGGAATAGAATACCTCTCCTCTTCGGAGTTGGCTTAGGTGGTGGTTCTGGAAGTGTCCAATCATTGGCATTTCTCAACATATTATTCAATAGTACTTCAGCCTATCCAACAGTTCGTTCCCTAAAAACACAACCAGCACAACTATCTAGGTAGTCCCTAGAAACATCGGTTAGTCCATTATAAAAGATATCAAGTATTTCATTTTTCTTAAGAGGATGATCAGGAAAAGCATTAAGTAGTTGGAGAAGCCTCCTGCAAGCTTGAGGGAGATTCTCTTTTTCAATTTGCACAAAGTTAAATATTTCCTGTAAGGCAGCTTGTTTCTTATGAGCAGGAAAATATTTTTCAGAGAAGTAATATATCATATCCTGGGGATAACGCACACAACCAGGAGCAAGAGTATTAAACCATTTCTTAGCATCACCCTTTAATGAGAAAGGAAACAACTTAAGAATATAGTAATAACAAAAAATTTCCTCATGAGCAAATAGGGTGGCAATATCATTCAACTTAGTAAGGTGTGCCACAACAGTTTCAGTTTCATAACCATGAAAAGGATCAGATTCAACCAAAGTAATTAACTCAGGATCGACAGAGAATTCATAATCCTTATCAGTAACAAATATGGGAGAAGTAGCAAACTTAGGATCATATTTCATTCTCTCCCTCATATATTTTTCTTTCAACTCAGCAAGCAATTTTCTAACCTCATCTTTATCATTACAAGCAAGAATTGCCCTAGCTATCTCCCTATCAAAAAAATAACCATCAGATGTCTCAGGCATTTCAAATCGAGTAGGAGAGCGAGGCATAATAGGTGAATCATAATTTTCAAGAGTTTCAACATTTTCAATTCCTTTAGCTTAAACAATTTGTTCATCAAGAAATTCACCAAGTGGCATAGTATTATCAAGCATAGTACTAGCATCATCAATAGTTTCATTCATAGCAGAAGTAGTATCATCAATAACTTGCAACATATCAGAATGAATAGTAGGTGGTGGTGTCGCAAGCCTACTCAAAACAGAAGGTGAATCAAGTGCAGGGTGTGATGGTAGTTCCTTACCTCCTCTAGTCATAGAGGGGACGATCTTGGTCTTAGCGTCTTTTAGATTCTTCATAGTGATCAATAGACACTACTGCAGGCGACCGCTAACGCGACACATGAATCAGAGACCCCGCGACCAAACTGTGTGCGATGCATGAATCGCAAACGGTGTCATAATCAAACCGTCGCAAATAATATGAACTGTTTGCGATGTCGGAGACATCAAAAATGATTCAAATTAGAGACGCATGTGCGATACATGGCATACAGTTGATCCATACGAACTATTTGCGATAAGATAGAACAACAAACACAATTCAGATTAGAGACGCGTGTGCGATACGTGGCATACAGTTGATCCATACGAACTATTTGCGATAAGCCAGAACAACAAACACGGTCAGCCAGTTCATGGTGTGTGCGATACATGGCATACTGTTCACTCGGATGAACTGTTTGTGATTACGCAACACAACAGAAACGGTCAGGCAGATCAAGGTGTGTGCAATATACGGCATGCGATTAACTCGGATGAACTGTTTGCAATTACCCAACACAACAGAAACGGTTCAACTTAACAAGATGTGTGTGATACGCGGCAAACAGGTCAGTAATCTGAAATGCGTGGGAAGACGGAGAACGACATGGACGATTCCTGCTAATAACCCGTGTGTGTTGTGGGCACACGCTTGCTAGTAAACAACTGTCAGCGATTGATGAAATCATCATCGACGGGTTCCGTAGTTTAATCCGTGTGCGATGTGATTTGCTCAGTCTGCACAACATCTATGCTCTCTGTGTACAGAACAATGTTATTTTGTGTGAATAGTGTGCTCTGTTGGGCACACGAGATATATGGATCACACCCGTGGGCAAGCAATGTGCACGCACGCGTCGTGCTAGCTCGCGCTTCCTTCTATGCTAAGTTTCCATTAATTGATGGCGTTTTATGAACACACCACTGTTTCCCACCATTTCCCCATCGGTTTCCCGCCGCCACCTAGCGATTGCGCATAAGCCTAGGCGGCGCATGACACACCGAGGCACAAGCACAGCCTATAGCCCCTCTAGCTACCTTTTCCAAGCATGCCAATCCTCTGAAGTGCCGCATCTGCCATCAACCTCCTCGACGAGGTAAACGAGCAGGCGCCATGGCCCGTCGAGGCCAAGGATATCCCCGGCAACGCGATGGACGGCGCCGTGCTGCGCGTCATCGCCAGGGTTGAGCAGACCCTTGGCGGACGGCGCTTCAGCGCCACGGATCAAGAAAGGCAACTCAGCGCTGAGAGGCTGCAGCTCGATGCACAAGATGATCGGTGGTGCCCCGCAGCGCAAGATAGGCGCGTCCGCGCTGATAGGCAGCGGCTCGCCGCACAGCGAGACCGATGGACCGCCGCAGAGTGAGAGGCGCGGTGCGCCACACAACAAGAGCGATTCCATCGATGCTTGCCTGCTATCAACAGGGCGTTGCAGCTGGCTACACGGCCCGTCAGTAGCCCCATTCCTCGCCAGGAGTGGGCAGAGGCCCTTTGCGCCGTACTAGCACCAGAGGCCGGCCGCACCGTGCTTGCACTGGACGCCGGCCGTGCCGTTCGCATGGGTCACGCCGTTCGCCTTGTTCGCGGCCCTCTCGATGCCAATGCACTGGTCGCTAGGCTCAAGCGCCTCCTTGGCCCAGGTGTCCACATAGGCGCAGTAGAGGAACATGGCCGTCGCATCCTCGAGTTGGTGATCTCCATTGAAATAGCCAACTTGGAGCTCGAGATCATGCTCCAGATGTACTGCGAGCGTGTCAACCTCTTAGATGAACGCCTGCTCGAGTTCAGGCAGAGGCAAGAGCTACCATAGGCAGGGGTGGTGGTCATGGACGCATTTTATTTTGTTGAGTCATTTCGACATTGATCGCTATGTATTCCCAACAATCATAATATTGCTCTGTTTCAATGTGTGTACTCTGTTTTCCGTTCTTATATATTGTTCTCTTTCAATGTGTATGTTTTCCATTTTGTACATGTGGATGGTAAACAGCTAGATAGATATTAATACGAAAATGAACAATACATGATGATACTTAACTGGGATCCCATACTTAACTACTAAGTACAATGCATAAAATTGAGAACGAACAATACTAAAACTAATAATCCCTCCTTATGCGGCTAGTATTCCGGCAGCCCCTTGCTAGCAGCTCCCTGGTGCGCGGCGGCTTCCCAGCGCGGAGGGAGTTCTCCGCTTCCTCCGCCTCGCAGCGCTTGATGTGCCGATCTGCCTCTTCCTGGCAGACACGCGCGAACGATCTTGCCATCTCGGTGGGCGCCCATCGAAGCTCCTCGTCGGTAGCACGCTGGAGCTTATCGGCCTACCTCCACGCAGCGATGAGGCACCTAGCGCCTTTGGCCTTCCTGGCGAAGTACCGGCCATCTTCGTACACCTCGTCCGCACGTCGACGCGCCCGCCGCCAAAGCTCCAGCGCCTCCTTTTCCCAGGCGGCCTCACGGGCTTCACGGGCCACCTGGTACCTGGCTTCCTCCTCCGCCATCTCCTTCTTTAATGCCAGTTGCCTGGCTTTCTTAGCCGGCGGCAGCGCCTTCCACAGACAAAGATTGTACTGGCCCCAAAACCACTCCAAAGTTGGGGGTTCTGGCGCAACCTCGTCTGGTGGCACGTAGTGGTCCTCCTCGTCGCTGCTTTGCGCCTGGTTGTCCTCGCGGGGCGGCGCCTCCTCGTTGACGGGTGGGCAGATCATCGGTGCCACGGCAGAGTTTTGTGAGAGAGAGGGGGGCGAGCCAGGAGAGAATGTAGATGAGAATGCAGGCGGGACGACATGGGTGGGGTAGTATTTATTGGCGGCCAGAATCTAGATCGACGGGAGCAGTAGAAGCGCCGGTGGTCGGAATTTATGAGTAATATAGCTTGAATTACACACGATTCCTGCATCAAAATCCGTGTGTGAAATAAATCGCTGAAGGTTCCCAAGACCGAACCGCATCTGATTAAAAACCCGCGCCATTCACCATCCAAACCTCGCGGCACGAAACAGAGTGCCAATCATGGGGGGCCCAGTTGTCTTGCTAGATATTTACATTTTCTTTCCAAATGTTTTGCATGAATGCTTATTTCGTGTTACCATGATATTGTTGGAAAATGTATTACATAAATGATTTTTCCAACACATGATGATATTCTGTTGCATGTACATGTAGTTCAATTTAGAATTACGGCCATTAAATGGTTAGAAACCCACTTAATGTCTTAAAAATGTCAAATAACCCCTGAAAATTTCCAAATTTTAACATGAAAGTTGTATTCATGGATGTTAACGCTAGAACAAAATGCCAAGCCATAAGAGGAAGCCATTGTCAGTTCGTCATCAAACATGCATATTCTTCCCTCTCGGAACCATATGTCTTCTCGTGAGATGCTCCGATTTGTGAAAGGTGTGTGTCAAAACTTGTGTCAAAGTGGCCAATTCTTTTACCACAGTATTTTGGTGCCATTTCATGAAATCAAGCAAGGTTTCATGTATTTCTGATCTTTTTTTTTTGGAATTTAAAAGCCATGGTTCTCACTGTTTGTGTCCAAGCTTAAGACCAATATGTTTGAAAATTCCTTCCAATTTACTGCACAGGGCATTAACTCGCACACAAGGACATAAATATGATTTTCCAACCCATGATGGTTTGCCGTTGCATGTACATGTAGTTCAAATTTGAATTACGGCCATTATATGGCTAGAAACTCATTTAATGTCTTAAAAAGGTCAAATCAACGCCAAAAATTTCAAAAATTTAACATGACTATTGCATTAGTGCATGTTAACGGTAGAAAAAAATTCAGGGTCATACAAGGAAGCAAGCGCCGGTTCGTCATCAAACATGCATTGTTCCCTCTCGAAACCACGTGTCTTCTCACAAGATGCTTCGATTTGTGAGAGGTGTGTGCCAAAACTTTCGTCAAAGTGGCCAATTCTTTTACCACAGCATCTTGGTGCCATTTCATGAAATCAAGCAAGGTTTCATGTTTTACTGATCATTTTTGATTTTTTTGGAATTTAAAAGCCATGGTTCTCACTGTTTGTGTCCAAGCCTTGACACCAATATGTTTGGAAATTCCTTCCAATTTACCGCACAAGGCATTAACTCACACAAAAGGACACAAATACGATTTTCTAACCCATGATGGTTTGTCGTTGCATGTACATGCAGTTCAAATTTGAATTATGGCCATTATATGGCTAGAAACTAATGTCTTAAAAAGGTCAAATCAACACCGAAAATTTCAAAAATTTAACATGACCGTTGCATTAGTGCATGTTAATGGTAGAAAAAAATTCAGGGTCATACGAGGAAGCGAGCGCCGGTTCGTCATCAAACATGCATTATTCCCTCTCGGAACCACGTGTCTTCTCGCGAGATGCTCCGATTTGTGAGAGGTGTGTGCCATAACTTTCGTCAAACTGGCCAATTATTTTACCATAGCATCTTGGTGCCATTTCATGACATCAAGCAAGGTTTCATGTATTTCTGATCATTTCTTATTTTTTTGGAATTTAAAAGCCATGGTTCTCACTGTTTGTGTCCAAGTCTTGACACCAATATGTTTGAAAATTCCTTCCAATTTACTGCACAGGGCATTAACTCGCACACAAGGACACAAATATGATTTTCCAACCCATGATGGTTTGCCGTTGCATTTACATGCAGTTCAAATTTGAATTACGGCCATTATATGGCTAGAAACTCACTTAATGTCTTAAAAAGGTCAAATCAACACCGAAAATTTCAAAAATTTAACATGACCGTTGCATTAGTGCATGTTAACGGTAGAAAAAAAAATTCAGGGTCATACGAGGAAGCGAGCGCTGGTTCGTCATCAAACATGAATTGTTCCCTCTAGGAACCACGTGTCTTCTTGTGAGATGCTCCGATTTGTGAGAGGTCTGTGTCAAAACTTTCGTCAAATTGGCCAATTCTTTTACCATAGCATCTTGGTACCATTTCATGACATCAAGCAAGGTTTCATGTATTTTTGATCATTTTTGAAATTTTTGGAATTTAAAAGCCATGGTTCTCACTGTTTGTGTCCAAGCCGTGACACCAATATGTTTGAAAATTCCTTCCAATTTACTACACAGGGCATTAACTCGCACACAAGGACACAAATATGATTTTCCAACCCATGATGGTTTGTCGTTGCATGTACATGCAGTTCAAATTTGAATTACGACCATTATATGGCTAGGAACTCACTTAATGTCTTAAAAAGGTCAGATGAACCCTGAAAAATTCCAAATTTTAACATGACAGTTGTATCAGTGCATGTTAATGGTACAAAAAAATTCAAACAATTTCCATCACCATCCGCTGCCAGTGTACTCCAAATTAGTCTATCGCAGGTAATTAAAAAATGGACTACATCGCACACAGTTGTTTATAAGAACCGTTTGCGATGAAAATTCGTGGGTCTTTTTATGTCTTCCTCCATAAGCTTCACCGGATTCGTCTGCTCACGCGCTGTTCATCCCCGAATCCTCGAGTCCTCGATACCCATTCCCCATCCCCTTCTTGCAAAGAATGACGCTGTGGAGACGCTTCGTGAGGGCCCGTACGGTCGCAGGGTCCTCCCCGAGTGGCTCCGCCTCCGCCGAGAGCGCGGCCGCCTATGCCGAGAGCTTGGCCGCATCCGCCGAGAGGGCGTCTGCGGCAGCCAACAGGGCAGCTGCAGCAGCCGAGACAGCTGCAGCAGCTGCTGCGATGGCGGCTGCAAACGCCGAGAGCACTTGAGCAGCTGTTCGTGCCATGGAGGTTGCCCTGCCCCGGGTCGAGGGCATCCACGCCCAGGTCGAGGACGCCCATGCCAAGATATTCCAGGCCTCCTCGGAATCCAGCATGCACCCCACATCCGAAAAGGCGGCGGAGATGCTTGTCGACGATGCGGCGGCGGAGGCCGTGGAGCCCCTGCTTCCTCATGAGATCACCGAGCGGGAGCTGGAGATGCTGGAGGCGGCGGAGATCGAGGAGCGCCAGGAGGAGGAGTTGCGCGTGGCTAAGGAGGAGGTAGAGAGCCGCCTGTCCATCGAGGAATTGGCGGTGGAGTACCAACGCGAGCTCTGGCACCGCCACTACTACGAGTACTACAACCTTGAGGGCGGCGCCGAGGACAAGGACGAGGACGACGACGCGGTCGACTTTAGCCTCGGGGACGCGGAGTCCACCAGCGGCGGCATGTCGCCAGGACAAGTCATCGACATCTCATCTTACACCGGCGAGGCATAGGGCAGCGGCGCGTCGGCGGCTTTGTTTAAATTATGCGTACTTAGCCTTTGTTTATAACACTGGTGTTTTGTTAGAGCAATGTTTAGGTCAACTGGCTCTGTTTAATTACTAAAATTGCTCGATTCAGTAAGTGTGGTCCATGTGCTGTAGGCTCTTTTGTGTACCCCCGAAATTAGCAAGTGATGTTAAATATGCAATGACGTGGATGAGCACTGTACCCAGGGAAATTTCCACCAAAATTCGAGTACTCAAACTCATCGCATGTGCGTAAAGCAGAAGAATCATTTGCGATGCACACATTTGTTCAAAGTGAAAGGTGTCCGATGATACTGCGCGCCAAGTTTCCCCCCCCCCCCCTCAATCTTTCGAAATTTTTTGCCTACCGCCAAAATATCTAACTCTTCCCCCCGTTCCACCCCCTTTTCTTCCCGACCACGAGCCACATTTCCCCTGTTTATACCTTCCTTCCTTCCCAAGCTATAGCCGCTTCCTCACTTGCTTTCCTCGCTCTCGCCGTCTCGCATCCGACCGCCGCGGACGCCATGGTTTTCTTTGACCTCTCCAGCGGTTCCTCCTCCTCCGACGAGTATGTCACCAGCCAGGTATGCCTCTCTCCTCTCTCTCGCCCCCCCAGGCTTAGGGTTCTGATTTGTAATAAATGATTTTAACCCGGAGACCGATTTGAGCCATTTGTTCCTCTTGTAGCTCCCTAGGACCATCACTTGCAAGGAATGGAGTGGGGTAGCTGAAGATATGCGTGCTCGTTGTCACCATCAATCTCCATGCGTGAAGTTAGTGGCTTTTGAATCTGTGGACAGTGGGAGGAAGTTTCTGGCATGTGCAGAGAAGGTTAGCCCCACTTTCGTTATTACAAATCATTTGTTAGATGTGATTCAGACGCTGTCACTGTGATGTGTTAATATGGATGTGATTAAGACACTGTCAAAGTTTCTACCTAGTATCTAAAAATGTTGCCATCTCATCAGCGGTTCCCTGAGAAAATTATTTGGCACCGCTTCAGCAGTTTGTGCACCCAACTTTGCTCCACACATCCGAGCAGCCAAGCAATAAAATACTAATACTTTATGGCAGGAAGGAACTGCTCATCGGAGCAACTAGGTGCTCCGGTTCCCTGAATTTTTCCTCTGGCAACGACTCGGCAGTGCAGGATACCGGTGCCAAATGTAGCAACAGTTGATTTGACACCGGTTTTGGCCTACACAGTGGAGGGCCTTTATTGGTATTACTTCTATGTTATTAAATTTGTGCATGTACATACCTGTTAGTATTAATTTAATGGCATTGAAACACTGTCGCTGTGCTATTGCAGTTATATTTAGCTTCCTCATAAAATGGTTAATTTGTTATTATAGTACCTGACTAAGAACTTAATTATAGCTTGTGATGTTCCTGAATTTGGTTGTTGTCTCAGTAGCAATTAATTCATTTGCACATTGAACTTTTTGAGAAGATATGTCATAATAAACGTGTTTCTTCAGTTTTTCAAACTATGTATATGGTGATTTTCTATGTTGCTAGAAACCCATTTTCCCTACAACTGTAACTGATTTAATTTTAAATATTATAGGATGAACGGAAGTGTTCTTACCTGGATTGGGTTGATCAAGAGTGGCCACCGTCTTTGAAGATGTGCCTAGGAAAGCTCTAGAGCATGTTTGAGGAAGAGAATAGAGATAGGCATAGAGAAAATGTTGTCAACGCTGAAGAATATTTCAAGGTACTGGAAAAAAAGAGAAAGATGGAGAATGAGCTCAGATTTTTTAAATTAGACTTTGCTAAGATGGTGTTTGCGAAGGAGGAGGCACTTTCCCAGTTGGTCAGTGCAAAACAGGTTCTTACTGAACTGAAAGTAGAGGTGGAGAAGACTAATTTGGTTGATCATGCATTAGTCGATTAGGGAAATGAATATATTGTTCTAATATTGTACTTATGAAGGTGAACTAGCTATATGATGTACTGTGCTGTTTTCACGTACCTATCGTACTGTGATGTTATAATATATTTATGTGGCTGATATGAAATTGGCAAATAGTTGTTCGATATGAAATGTGATTTTGCTTAATACTGGAATTATTAATAGTAAACTAATAAACCTGCTAAATGGGTCATGGAACTTTACAAAAGGTTCTAGCAGCGAAAGCGTGTGTGATATACTTGAATAACGCAAATGGTATACGGAGGCAGAGCGTGTGTGATCGTTACACCTATCATAAACGAGGCTATACAGAAAACTGTGCGTGGTGTAGATATGAACGGAAACGTTTGTCTGGGATTCACTGTGTGGGATGTGCATACGAACGGAAACATTTGGCTGGGATTCACTGTGTGGGATGTCCATACGAACGGAAACGTTTATCTGGGATTCACTGTGTGGGATGTACATACGAACAGAAATGATTGGGCCTGTATAATTGTATGCGATGGCTCGCCCGATCGCACACGAGCTCATTTTGCCTAGCGTGTGTGACCGGAGGACCTATCCCCGATGGTTTTTGGGTCGTGTGGGAAGGACCCCCCTATCGCACACACATGCAAGGCGACGGTTTAAAACTACGTGTCGGGCCTGTTTTCAGAATAAATTTTGGAGTAGCCTCAAGTCACACCAGCCCCAAGATCAGAACAACTAGTGGACTTCCTTGATACAGATATCCAGTACATACATAATATTACACAAGGTTGAGCCAGAGTACTCAACATTTATTATAGACTTGCCAATATATGGCAGTGGTGGTATAAGACAGTGGTGTGGTGACATTACAACACTGATACAATAAAGTAAAGTCAAGCGTCAGTGTGAGGCTTGACTATTTATTTAGTGGGGCAGAAGTATTGCGGATGATACACGTGATAGATTCCAAGACCACAAGGTGACTGACTGGGAACACCTCTAAGCGTCGGGCTCGCTAGCGGACCCTTCCTCCACAAGATCGTCTTCATCCAAGTCTGGCCAAATTAACAAGCCAGGGACAAGCCAGTGAGTACGTTTGAATGTACTCGCAAACATTAAGAACAAAAGATATACTGAATGCAATAGAGTGCATATGATCATGATGGATTAATTTATATGCATCTGCTGACCGAAATTAAGGTATGGCATGATAAATAACAATACGGTGTGGATGGCTAAATATATCATTTTGGTAATGAACCATGAAAATAAAATGGAACATCAGGCATTGGATCGCCCGAGGACTCCAATAAAATAAAGGGAAAGGTATATTTTTCGTCCCCGAACTTTCTCGAAAGTATAGAGATGGTCCTTCAACTTCAAAACCGGTAAAACTTAGTCCCTCAATTTCTCAAACCAGATTAGTTTAGTCCCTCGACTCAACAAAGCGGTGTTCGTGCTGACTTGGCATGGTTTTTGACCAGTTGTCGCCACGTGGGCATCTTCTTCTTCCTTCCCATTTTAACTTAGCTGGGCATTTCATCGAGCATAGTGTGCGCAGAGCAACATGAAATGGATATAGGCATGCAAATTGTGCGGTTCACGGTGAGCACGTAGAGAGGTGCAAGCGGCCGGGAAGCTGCGGCAAGACAAGGCTCGCGGGACCAGCAGGCAGGGTCAAGGTGGGACTGTGCTCATGGCTTGCAGCATAGGCGAGCTTGCGGCTAGCAGGAGCAGGCAGCAGCACAGAACAATGCAACAAGCCAACAACTAACGGCAAGGGACGTGAGCGAGCAGCAAGAGCGGTCGAGGTTCAGGTAGCTGCGAAGCGCGGCGCACTTCATGTCCTCCACGCCGCATTCGTACCCCCGAGCTCCCACTCCGCCAACGCCCGCTCGTACTCCCTGCTCGACCCCCTTGCTAGCGTCGCTGTGGTCTCGGCGAGCTCCACCTCCTGCGCCTCGTCCGCCTATAGCATCAACACATAGCTTGAGGCGGCTATGTCGGCCGGCTTGGACGTGGCATGCTTGCGCTGCCGCGATGGCATGATGGTGCCCTGCAACAGCAGCCTCTCTGCCTTCTTGTCTCCCTCGCGGTGCTGCTACACGTTGCCGTCCTCGCCATGTGCTGATGTGCCCTCTCCACGAGCCGCTGCGTCGCGGAGACATAACTTCAAGGCGTCCTCGTCCCTCTCGTCGTCCTCATGCTCGGGACGCGACGCAGGCAACCTGAGTTGTGCTTGTGCTCAACACCATGAGCATGCAAAACTTCCGTTTGTTGAGCACGCCGTCACTGTGTTGTAGCTTCCCAGACGCATGCACCCTCTGCATGATGCTTCGCCGCAAGCCACACAAGCTCCATGCTTACGTCCTTCCCCTGTTGTTCGGTGCGTGCCAACTGCTCGACGAAATGCCAGCTACGTTAAAATGGGAAGGAAGAAGAAGATTGCCACATGGGCGACAACTGGTCAAAACCATGCCAAGTCAGCACGAAAACTGCTTTTGTTGAGTCAAGGGACTAAACTAATCTGGTTTGAGAAATTGAGGGACTAAGTTTTACCAGTTTTGAAGTTGAGGGACCATCTCTATACTTTCGAGAGAGTTCGGGGATGAAAAATATATTTTTCCCTAAAATAAAATGGAACATCGGGCGTTGGACCGCCCGAGGAATTCCAATAAAATAAAATGGAACATCGGGCGTTGGACCACCCGAGGAATTTCAAGAAAAATGCCAAACGGGTGTCTAAATGCGACGCCTCGACAGGTCTTGAAAAGAAATGCCAAACGGGTGTCTAAATGTGACGCCTCGAGAGATCTTGAAAAGAAATGCCAAATGGGTGTCTAAATGCGATGCCTCGAGAGGTCTTGAAAGGAAATGAGTATCCAGGTGGCATAACCATCCCAAGAGATACCCAGAAAAAGAAATGAGTATCCAGGTGGCATAACCATCCCAAGAGATACCCAGAAAAAGAAATGAGTATCCAGGTGGCAAAACCATCCCAAGAGATACCCAGAAAAAGAAATGAGTATCCAGGTGGCATAACCATCCCAAGAGATACTCAAAGTAACACAGAAGAGAAAATGGTTAGTCCACATTAATGTTCATATTAACAATAATATTTATGATAGCATCAGTAGTGACAATAATCATCCTGCAAAAATGAATTATGCTCAATTTTAATTATTTCCTCCGAAGACCGACACTGGGACCGACACTTGACCCTCCCAGCTAACGTCCTTGCACTACTAGAAAAAAGGCTGTTAGTGGCGCACCTATTTTGGCTATTAATGGCGCACTATAGGTGCACCACTATTATCACGCCACTAGTAACAAATACTAATGGCGCACCACTGGTGCGCCATTAGTATCACAGATAATAGTGGCGCACCACATGGTGCGCCATTGATATGCCTTCTGGTGCGCCATTGATATGCCTCCTAGGGGCCCTGGTATTTAACCGGGTGCGCCATTGCTATGCCTCCTGGTGCGCCATTGATATGCCTCCTAGGGGCCCTGGTATTTAACTGGGTGCGCCACTAATATGAATTATGGTGCGCCACTAATATTAATTCTAGGAATTATTATTTTTTTATTTTTTGGTATTTGCACAGGTTACAGAATACAATACACAGCACAGAATAAAAACAACACATAATATAAACAGCACATATATAATACAATTCGTCATATTAGTCTCCGAATTCGAAATAGCGAACAAAGTTCAAATATTAGACAAGTTTAGCTCTCGAGACCGAGTAGCGAGTTTGTCGTCACATTACAAAGTCGATATCATCTAAACTACCATCACATAGAAGAGAGCTGCGGTCACGATGAGCATCATCGCGATGAAACTGGTCTTCATCCGGTTCCTCCTCCGCTCCCTCCTCTCTCCCGCTAGATAGCGCGCGTATCTAGCATCCGCCTCCGCCCTAGTGGTGTACCCTTTGTAACTGTTACCGCTGAAACGGTGAACCTGTTTCCGACACTCCTCCCAGTCGTCGTAGACTCCGGGAACCTCACCCTTGTACACGACATACGACGGCATCTCTATGCACTAGACAAACAAAACGTTAGTATATAAGCAATATATAAGTATGCAACAAAAGGATCGGAAGAGAAAAGCAACACATTAATAGCACGGTTCATGGTCCTACTAATAAATAGCATCGATTACATATAAGTTGAACGACTGTCCAAACTAAAGAGACATACAAGTTCATTAAAGTTTAATTACAAGATGAGCTAATCGATATTTCAGAACTACATAGCATCAATACTTTCGACTCGACTCAGGGACCGGAGCATGGATGAAGCCGCCGTCTTTCGTGATGGTCATGAATGTGCGGTCGTTGTCAGCCTGCATTTGTAGCGTTGTTTCTATTTCACTGTTGGACGGTTGATAGTTGAGGTAGAACTGCCCCGAGGTACGAAGGACATCTTGATAGATGATGTCCGCTAACTCCGACTGGATGCGAAAGAATTATTGTCTGATGTCCTCGTCCTGGATTGCCGACAAGCGTGCGGCCCATTATTTGAGATTATTTGGTAGCATACGCTGATGATGGTTCCGTACGATCGCCCGCATGTGATGGAGGGCGTAGTAGGCATCCTTCTATCTGCCAGGCGGCTGCTTGACGCAGGGGAACGTCGTTACGTGGGTGAACACGTGCTTGCCGTACCTACAAATTGGCCTCCTGAAGGTGCCTCCAGATTTGGCGTAGCCGGGGAGAGCATCATCAAGAACTTTCTTGATATTTGTGTAGTCTTTCTTCGACTGACGGTCCGAGTCGAAATACGTGGCCATGGAATATTTCGGGCTTAAGAGGATGAGTGTGCACCGTGTGTCACTGCACAAAACACGGAATGTTAGAAAAAAAAAAGAACGATCGAAATCTAAGAAATCATATGTTACGGGGCGGTGAGGGGACGACTTACTCGGAAAAGTAAGGCACGAGGAAGTTATCCTTATCTGGGTTCGCCAGAATGACGCCTTCGAGGTATGAACTCGCGACTTGCCGGTCCCCAGCGCTGCCCAAGATCTTGGCACGCATGCAGAAGGGGTCGACTATCACGATGTCCGGGGTCTTGTCTCTAATGATCCGCATCTCCTTACTGAGCGAAAATAGCCGAATGAAGGTGTAGTGCAGCGGATAAAGGTTAAACATAGCGAAGATGTCATCAAACCGCAGGACGATCATACGCCCGATGGTGCTATCGACAAAGCCCTTGCCCTCTGGCACCTTGGCCACGTAAACCGGGTATGCCACATCATTCTCGGAGAGACGCCGCTTCTCCATAGAAAGAACACCGTCATGTAGACTCCGCATAGCACCGGTTGCAGCATTGAGCAGATTAGTCGGTAGCATCGGCCTACCTGCCACATGCACCCTCCTCGAGATATCCTTAGGTATTGGTGGCCCGTCCTGAGCACGGATCGTACTCGGTGCCGGCTGGCTCGCACCCTTGTTATTTTTTCTTTTCCGTTCCTTCTGCTTCTTCTGCTGTAATGGGATCGAGTTCTGTTCAGAGACCACCTTCTTGAGTGTGTTGGGGCTGATAATATTTCGCACCTCGACTGTTTGAGTCTCGGTGAAGGCGGCAGCTGGAGGCGTCTCCTGAGAACTGAAAAGACGACGCCTGTTGCAATTGGGTTTCTCCGCGGTACCACCTAGATTGCGATCGTCTTTTGCAGGGTTGGGTTCTTGAGAAGGAGGCCCCAAGAATTCGTCACCGTACCCATGTTCGTTGATGTACTTATCGACGTTAGAAAATGTACCGTCGTCGTCGTCCGGATCCTGTGCCATATGCATGTCCGGATCAGCTGACGGCGGTAGGGTTGCGGCGGTCTTGCCATGGCTTGGCGCCGGCACGACTGGCGGTGTTATCTGTGGGGTGGAGTCCCCCGCCCCCAAACGAATCTGGCTCTTCGGCCAAAGCATGGACCAGTTTAAGCAGGCGCTGAGGGTCATCACATCATCTTCGTCGGCCCTAGGGGGTCGATGCGGAGGTAACAAGTCGTCGCAGCCCCGCAGCACCCGAACCAGTTGAACCCTATACACGGTGGGTGGCATCGGATTACCGTGGAACACGCGGTTGCCCGTTTCAACGATTTTGGCCTTGGCGACATCGATCAACTCGCCTTCCACGAAGTGCAGGAGAGTGCATGGAATGTTGGCGGTGCCCTGCGAAAACATGTAGGGCGTTAGGGATGCCCAGTCAAAGGCAAGGAGATGAAGTCATCGGCCGAGGCTTAGTTACCGTGATGGCGTCGAGCTCGGCTAATGTCGAGGCACCGCCAACGGCGGGCGTGCAAGTGACGGAGGGGCCGCTTGCTGCCGAGGTGCCGGCCGGCGTATTCTTCCCACACCAGGGTGCATTAAGCTCCAATACTGGCGCCGACGCTGGAGACACCAATGCCGCCTCCGCCGGAGACACCAAAGCCGGCGCGTTGTGCGAGTTGCTGCCCGTGAAGCTGGGAATCGGGGGCGGCCCCTGTTGGCCGCCCGCAATCCACCCCCGCAGCCCCTCAAGCAAGGAAGGCATAATGGCGGTGATCGTCGCTCCCAGTTGGTCTCGCACTTGCTCTTGGACTATCTCCGGAATCCGCGCCACTTGTGCCTTGAGTTCTTTAACCTCGCGCTCCTGGCTTTCCGAGCTGGTCTTTCTCTCCTTTCGCCCAGCCTTATAGTATTCCGACCATTTCGTGGACAAGCCTTCGCCGGCCACACGACCAGCTGACGATGGCTTACTAAACTTATCCTTGTGTTTCATTATGTTCAACGCCCTATTTAAAGTGGTGTCCCAAGGGGCAGACGGGGAGCTCTGAGACCCCGCGCTACTGCTTTCAGTTTCCTGCGGAAGGAACGTGAACCATTTAGAAATTTGGCTTCATTAATTAGAATGCAACCATATGGAGCTAATTACGCGGGGGTGTATTCCTTACCAGAACACGCTCAAGATCCTTCACCTTCGGATCCGTGGTAAGCTCCTTTGTTACCGGGTCCTCCTTGTACCGGGCCCTGACATAGTTCCTGGTCTGCTTTTCATGGTATTTATCGAAGAGGGGTGGTAGGCTTTGCTCGGCACGCTCCGCGTCCTCCTTGTCCCATTTAGGTTCCGCCACTCTGTAACCGCCGGGACCGAGTTTGTTGACCCCTAAGTTCAAGTTCCGCATACCTTTCCCCCACTGACTTGATTCCGCGGATGCGTTGCTCTCGCACTTGATCTTGAACTCCAGGTAGTCAGCTTCGCTGATCGAAGGATTTGTCTCCTTGATCTTCTCATAACTATCACCTCTTAGAATCATTCTCTTCACCGCGGCTCTCCAAGTAGCCAGGGCTGTGCTCATCTTCGTGAGGGCGGCACTGTTCACTTTATTCCCTGAGAGGCGTGTGTTTGCGAAGTCACCGGGGAACTTGTATCGTTCGTGCAGCTTCGTGAAGAGGAGGTTGCGCAAATTCCCTCGGTCACGATGCCTTAGGTTCTCGGTGTTGATCGAGACGGTGCTCCGGAGAATGCACCCGAGTTGTCCCGCGTACCCACCGACTAATTCTTTGGGCACCGTTGGATGCCCACTGGAGGACACTTCAGTAAATTCCTCCTTGACGGTGCCGAGCACGTTCGGGCGCCGGTCCTTCCGTTGCCTCTTCGGTTGGCTGCCATCTGTGCGTTCGCTGCCATCATCAGTGGTGGCATCCCCGGCGGCACCATCAGTGGTGTCATCCCCGATGCCACTAGGGGTTGTGTAGTCGGGATCGGTGTCTTCCGCGGCATCCTTGTAGCGGTGAGGTTCTTCCTCCATCTCCTGGGACAGCTCCCAGAATGGCTTGCCCGAACCACCGGCCTCATCGTTGTCGGCCATGTTCGCTCTAAATAGGAAAAAATGGCTAATAATTAGTGCCATGGTGATCTAGAAGTGCCCGTTTTTCACCGAATGGATAACTTAGCTAAACATAAATTCTAGGAAAAATTCGGCATGACCTTTGCTATTTTCTTGACCTAGAAGTGCCCGTTTTTCGCCGAAACGGAAATGAATCAACATTTCGGTGATAACGGGCACAAATCCCTGCACAAATAAAGAATGCAGTATGCCATAACAGCTCATAGAAACAGTTCATAGCAGTAGCCACATGTTCTGCTAAATGCCACAAACTACACAAAATGCCACAAACCACATGTTCTGCTAAATGCCATAGCAGCCACATGTTCTGCTAAATGCCATAACAGCTCATTATTTGAATCAGGAGAATAACCACAGCCTTCTCGGTCCAGGAGAATAACCACAGCCTGCCTCCTCAAAATACCAGCAGAACCAACTCTAAACAAAAATACGCATCAGGCACTAGTGCATCCAAAGTAACTATATGGCAATCTGCAAGAGCTAAAACAAAAGACATATAGATGCCAAACCTTTCTCCCTTACAAAAAAAGTGTCATAACTAGCCATCATGAATTGATGATACTTGGGGTAACTTGTCCAAATGAGACTAAAATTCAACCATGGTAGTTCGGTTTCAAAGAGAAACAGTGCACGTTCAGTTCCAAGTTGGCTTGCCACACGTTGACTGAAAAATAGGTGCCAAGAAACATATTTTACATCTGACTTTTAACGGTTTAGCTCACAGCAAAATGGCTCATGCAAATCAAGCAAATATCGGAGATGCAACCTTTATTTGTCATCGAGCACAGAAGAGCTTGTTGAGCATAGGTTAATACCCAGGAGAAACAGAGGGGGCTAAAACAACATAACATTCAGGACTGCACTTCATGTGTTTGTATTTAGAAATAATATTTGTAGATCTAGCACTCAATAATTGTGAGGCGTGCTATTATGACAACCACAATACCATGGGTGGAAAAAACCACTTAAACTTTCAGTTTAGAAAAATTACATGAACAGAGCTTTCCAACCTTCTAAATTATGCATGCTTACAAATTGCATTGATTTTAAACCCCTGCTCATCTGCCTAGCATAATTTTTGAAGCAATTATGCTTTTCTGCATCCATTTTACAGGTTGCAATCAGCAACCAGAACCAGGGTGGTGCCGTATCAATTTGATCATATTACTCCTATTCCTAGTAGGTTGATATTAACCATAATGCTTCAGTAACTACAGAACGTAATGCTTCAGTAACCACACGGTTTTTCTCTGTTTAGTTGCAAGAACAGAGCATGTTCTTTTTTTGCCTTCATTACCTCACAGATTCAAACCACATGTTCAATTACCACAAACTGAATGTTAATTCTGTATAGAAAGCCACTTGGTATTGTATTAAGTCAAACTGTTTCAAGTTTGACCAAGTTTGTAGAAGTTGGCGGACCTACCTTGAGCAGGGGCGGCCAGGGGCGGTCGGGGATGAGCAGGGGCGGTCGGGGGCGAGCAGGCGCGGTCGGGGGCGAGCAGGGGCGGTCAGGGGAGAGCAGGGGCGCCGCGGTCGATCTGCGCGACGGGACCGTTGGCGAGCAGGGGAGGCGAACGGCGGGGGAGCTCGTGCGGCGGCGTGTTGGCAAGGGAGTGGGAGCCGGCCGGTGGAGGCGCTGCTGGGCTCCTGCACCGACGGAGGGGCAGCGGGGGCCTCGGCCGGCTGGGCGCGCCGCGGAGGAAGGGCGGCGGCGAGGAACCCTAGCTGTCGTGCTCGGGAAGGGGAGGGAGGCAGATCTCTCTCTCTCTCTCTGGTCTGGTCGTTGGCTCGGGGGAGGGTCAGGGAAGGGTACGTAACTGCAGGGGGAGCTGGGTAACAATGGCGCACCTGGGAGGGGTGTCCTGCATCTACTTCGTGATCATGTCCTGGAGATTCTTCGTCTTCTCGCCCGCCCTCGCCGCTATTGTCTTGCTGCCCTTCCTTATTTCTTGCCCGGCCCCCATGGACGACTTCATAATCATCTTCATCACCTTGCCACCGATAGCCATCCATGAAAGCTTTCCCCTTACTTACCTATCAAAAAAAGGAAATTTAACCACTTAATTTGTGTGAATCTATGGTGCAAATGAGGTGAGGAGGAGGAGGCAGCCGAGACCAAGCTTGGTAGAGGTGGAGAGAATGAAGTGGGGAAAGTGAGTGTGGTAGGTGGCTGTCAAAAATATCTAGCTGCTCTCAGGTTACTAATGGCGCACCTGGTGTGTGGTGCGCCATTACTAGTTTTGGAAAAAAAATGTTAGTAGTGGCGCACCGGGGTGTGGTGCGCCATTACTAGTTAAAACTAGTAATGGCGCACCACACCCCGGTGCGCCATTACTAGTTTTGAAAAATAAATTGAAAAAAAAATTGTTAGTAGTGGCGCACCGGGGTGTGGTGCGCCATTACTAGTTAAAACTAGTAATGGCGCACCACACCCAGGTGCGCCATTACTAGTTTTGAAAAAAAAAATGAAAAAAAATTGTTAGTAGTGGCGCACCGGGGTGTGGTGCGCCATTACTAGTTAAAACTAGTAATGGCGCACCACACCCCGGTGCGCCACTGGTAAGTCTGGGGAGGGGGTGTGCCCAGGAGAAACTTAGCAGTGGCGCACCACACACCAGGTGCGCCATTAGTAATATGGACATTAATGGCGCACCCATATCTGGTGCGCCACTGCTATATAGCAGTGGCGCACTACATACATGGTGCGCCATTAATGTCCATATTAGCTATAGCCGTTTTTCTAGTAGTGATTGACCGTGGACACGGCTACTCGAATAGGTTTAACTCTGCAGAGGTTGTACTCTTTACCCACAAGTATAGGATTTCTTTAGTCAACCTCGAAATGTTAACTAATTCCAATTACGGTCTTTGGGTTGAAAACACACCTGACCAGCACACACCAGATTAACTTTCCGGATGCCAGGAATCACCCCAAAGCATCGTTCAAGAAAAATTCTAAGGCGGGGAGACCGCCATCTCGAATAGCATGGGATCACAATTTATAACGCGCGGAATACAAGGGGTGCCCCTCTCTCGGCCCAGCCGGATACACCCCTGACCCCTGACCCGATGACTGGCATTAGTCCATGGCCATGGAACCCTCATCATGGCCCCTCTATGTGGTGTGTACTCGGAAAGGGGTTAGCAGCTTACTAAGCCGTACTCCCCTCGCGGGAAGACAAGTGGCAGCACGATTTTTAGCTAGGCTTGACGGAACAAGACTAGATCTAGGTCGACTCAGGAGGTTGTCTTATTATGATTGGCACTCTACACATGCCACAGTGACACCATCGTGTCATGATGTGATCCGTTCCTACCGGCATGACAAAGACAGGGGGTACACCCTTGATTACTCACAATTTCATCCAAGTTAGAATGGTTCAAAAATGCATGCAAGAAATGCACAAAAAGACATGACCATGCAGGCCCTTGCTATTCACGACATATCTGGTGATTACTTCGATCCTATGCAAACATGCATGCAAACATCATATCCCAGGTTCAAAAATGCTTGCCTTGATCAAAGTTGGCAGAAGGTGATCCCTCGAAATTTTCGGCAAAGTTTCCCTCCTCGTTTTCTATAAAATAAGAATTCAAATTCAAATCAAAAATTTTGTGACTAAACAAAAAGTTGGCTCAAAATATTTTGAAATAAATTCTAAAAAACTAGAGTGAAAAAGAAAATTTTCAGAAAAAGAATCAATTGAAAAGGAGTTATGGTTAAAAGGTAATAGAGATTTTAAAACCAGGGACCTCTTTGTAAATAAAATAACTGCTACCGGGTCCCTACTGTAATAACAGAAAGCGCCTCGGGCAAGAGTACCCTTTCCAGTATAGAAGACGTAAAGAGACAGAAGACGTTTTCGAAATAGCTAGAAAAGAATAAAACACTGACGGGTGGGCCCCACCCGTCAGGTTTGAAATTTGAATGTGCCTCGCGCGCGGTTACAGAGCGGGTGCGGTGCTCACCGGTGGCGATCGCCGGTGTTCCAGTGGGTGGCGATGTTATGAACGTGCTCGGGGGAGTGTTCCGCGTCGGTGGGTGGTGGTGGTGGTCGCCGGCGAGCACCGTGGTGACGGTGAGGTCAACTCCGGCGGACGGCGGCGTCGGGTGGTGTTGGATCTCGTCGGGGAGGGCTCCGGACGTCAAATTGACACGCGGAATGGATGAGGTGGAGTGATAGGAGGTGACTGGTGGGTTTTTTGCGGCGGAGGTGGACGAACGGCGTCGTGGTGCTCGTGGTGACAGAGGCGGATCGGGTGGCCGGAGCTGGGGAAGGAGACCTCCCCGAGGTCGTCCGACTCCTCTGGGTGGCGATTGTGGATGGGTGGAGGCGGTGTGGGTGCAGAATGAAGCTCGGGGTGCCCTCTTATAGGCGAGGCGAAGATGACCGAGGCGGGGTGGATCACGGCGGAGTAATTCCGGCCGGTGAGGTCGGTTGAGGGTGGTCGGCCTGGATGGTGGTCATCAGTGAGGTCGGTGGAGTTCTCTCGAAGCTCCAGCGCGACGTCCTCGAGCTCTATCGCCTTATCCTGACGCTGGGCTCCCGTATGGCCATGGCAGGCGATGAGCGGCTCCGGCGACTGACAGGCGAGCTCGGTCGGCTTGGACGGCGTTCGGGTGCTACGGAGAAGCTGCCGCGTGGAGAGGAGGTAGGAGAGAGCGTTGAGGAGGAGTGATGGAGGCTGTCGGTGGCCGAGCTGATCCTCTCGGCCGCCGTGGCCAAGAGCAGTGGCCGCTGCACCGGCTCACCACCGGCCTTTCGGCGATGAGGGGCTGGCGAGGGGGGTTTACGGCGAAGCATTGATGGCCAGGGGCGATGTGGATGAGGAAGAGGTGGAGTGAAGTGCACTGCACGGCATCGATGACCCCCTCTCTGAACTTCTCTGCATTTTCTGAATTTTTTGACAGTGATCAACAGTGCACATGAGGTGTTTGATGAAATGCTAGATGGCCCTAGGCATTTTTGGAATTTTTGAAATTTTTTGTGGTGAGGTACTGATGCATAACAAAGGTGCTGGCAAAGTTTCCGAATTTTTGGAGAAGTTTAAATTAGGTTTTGAGCAGGGAGATTGAACCTGGTCCAAATTTTAGTTAAATGAAATTTGAAAATTTTGAACTGTGGAACAGAATATTTTTGGTGAAATGGAGTGTGGGTACTTGTCGGGCGTATGACCATCTATGGGGCCATCTAGCCCCTTTGTAGTTTGGCTAGGGAGATCGATGAGCACAAAGAACATAATCAACAGAGAGACGCAAGGGATTTACCCAGGTTCGGGCCACCGTGATGTGTAAAACCCTACTCCTGCTTTGGTGTATTGAGTGTGTATGAACACAAGTACAAGGAGCGCTTCCCCGGCAAGGTGCGGGAGAAGCAGCAACGCATGCAGGTTGTGCGAGGGATTGAAAAGTGGAACCCCTGTAAATGTTACCCTGGCCCTCCTTTTATAGCTCAAGGGGTTACCACAGTGGCAAAACAGTCATTACATAGTGATTAGATAGCAAACAGTGCTATCATACCTAACTCTGCCAGTTTAGGACAAAAGCAATAAATGCTCCGTTAGGTGTCATGTAGAGGAGCAGTCCCGGCAAGCTTTGTGCACCGCTCGCCCAGCTACCTCCTGTTAGCCTGACACGCCTCCTGGACGGGTGCCATTAGAGGCAAACCTCCTCCCGGCGTGCTGACACGTGCCCGACAAATCTCACCAACTGGCCTGCGCGGTCGACACCTTACCGATTAGCGACTAGCTGTGTGGTGAGGTGGAGCGCTGATGAGCTAGTGAAGCTTGCCGGCATGGAGCTTGCTGGGTCCTCGTCTTGCCGAGCCATTTCTTGCTGGCAAGAAATGTTTTCATCTTCAGCACTAGCTGAGTGCTTCATCTTGATCTCCTCTCCAGTAGCTTCTGCAACTGGGTCTTGAATCTTGGTTTTGGCAATTTCCGGCAAGCCTTGGCCGGCAGGGAGGCTACTACTGTCTATGCATAAGTCAGGGTATAAAATAACCCTGTTTTATACACCGACAGGAGCCCCCGTGCCTGGGCCATACGCGCGTCCGAAGCGTCGTTGGGCTAGGCCCAAACAATGCACAGACACGTGGCGGGAAAAATGCCGCTCTAATTTTTCTCATGATGGTTTTTGTCTTCTGAGATCTTCTTTGCTTCTTCATTAATCTGAATTGTGTCTGCTTTTTGATCATCTTCCGGCAACCCTTGCCGTTGAATGGACAGATACTATCCGTGTCCAAGCCAGGAGCACACATACTTCTGAGGCATTGCTGGTTCAAACCGAAACAGGTGCGCGGCCCTGCGTGGCAAAGGGTAACTGCTCTATCTGTCATTATCTCTCCTTTTTCTGCGCCTTCCTGCCACGCGTTCTCACATGCAAGGCAACGGACAAGCGAAGAGGGGCGGCCGCTGGAGCGGTGCACCTGGCGAGGGACGCAAGGCGCAAGATTGGCGAAGCTGGGTGGTTGCTGGAGTAATGCGCCCGGCCAGGAATGGAGGGCACAGGATTGGTGAAGCTGGGCGGTCACCCAAAAACAATGAAGAGCCAGCCCTCGCTTCTTCCCTATAAAAGGGGGGTCGCAGAAGGCGATGCTCATTCATCTCCTCCCCTTCCAATCTCACAGCCCCCCGCCATCTTCTTCTTCTACCTTCCCCCCGCATCTGCCGCCATTATGGCGAGGGGAAAGGGTCGAGCTCGCGCATCCGCCGTCGCCACGAGAGCTTCTCCTCGGGGCCACGCCCACGTCTCGGGCATAGATGCGGAGGCCGGCTCCAATGCCCGAGGAAGGGCTGCAGTTCGGGGTTGAGGTCGCGGCGCTCGGGGCCGGGGTGGCCATGGTGGAGCGCTTGTCGTTCCATCTCCGGCCACTCAGCCCCCGGCAGAAGGTCATACCGAAGATACGGTGCACGAGGTCGTCGTGGAGCTGCGTGATCGGTCGCGGAGCTGGCCGCGGCTTCCCCGCCCTTTCGCTAGGGAGATGGAAGGCAGTCATCTGCGCGGCTTGTGGTTGCGTGTGGATGGCTGCTGCAACGGCCCAGTCTGGGTGACCGTCGAGACCTCCAATAACAGCATTATGTACCTCACGCGCGGGTGGAAATCCTTCGTCCGTGCTCGCTGCTTGGGGCAGGGGCACCTCCTTCACTTCAGGTTGGATGGACCCGACACGCTCTTTGTGAAGTTCTTCGGAGCTTCAGGTGCTCGCCTGGAGTGCTGTGCGGAGAGCTCAAGCGACAGCGACACCGCTTCCTCCAGTGAGACTAAGGATGACGATGATGACGGCGATGATGACGGCTCTCTAGGTGTGAAGATCAAGGACGATGGCTCCGACTCCAGCTGATTGCCGGCAGCACCATCATCTGGTCTTCCGGCAGCGAGTCGGTCTCCGCCTAGGGGCCCCTTTTGCCCCCTTGCACTCGATGTAAACCCTGTGGGGAAGGGCCAATAAAATGTAATTGAGCACTTTTTTTAATGAACATCTATTATTTGTTATGCTTAGACGAATGTGTGATGTTCCCCTTGTTTTATTTTGTCTTTGTATGAATGTGTTCCCTACGCTGTTTGGAAACTTGCCGGTGCGCATGCTTGCCGCGAGCGCTTCGAGGAACAGGTCCTTAGCAGCCTGCTGGAAACGTCGCCACCGGCAAGCTTGCCGGAGCGCACACTTGCCACGAGTGCTTTGAGGAACAGGTCCTTGGCAGCCTGCTGGAAGTGCCGCTACCGGCTAGATAACTTGCCGGGCCAGAACGCAGCTGCTAAGCTTGCCGAGTGGACTCGAGGCAAAACTAGAGCGCGAACTGACTGCGACAAGGTCCTTTCATGTGCAGGTTTTTCATACAAACACAGAATCGTTTAAGGGAAATTGCAAATGTAACAAGGAAAAGTTTCAAAGTTTTTCAACTTAGCTTTTCCTTGCACTGTCTTTCTTGTCGTATGAAATGATCACTTGAACGCCATTAAATGGTACCCATGTCACTCCCCCCGGGAAACTTGCATGCGAGGGATCCTTCTGTCCTTTGAGAAAAAGAAAGAAGAAAAAAGAGTGGTTTGGGAACCTTGGCGGTTCGTTAGCCATTTTATACAAACTAAAGTGTAGTCACAACATTACATGGATTCATACATAAAGGAAAAATGTACGAAAAGTTGTGAAGCACTTAGCTTTATTTCACTTATGCACAGGGTCTACGCCTGGCTTTGTACAAAGGGTTACATGTCTTGCCGACAAGGCTTGTACAAAAGGGGTTGCCGGGAGACCCGGCAACTGCGCCTTATGGGTAGAACTTGTGAAGATGCTCAATATTCCATGAGTTTTGCACTTGAATGCCATCTTCGGTCTCCAGACGGACTGCGCTAGGTCTGGTGACTCATACTACCTGATAAGGGCCTTCCCACTTCGGCGTCAACTTGTTTGATCTCTTGGCAGACTGAACGCGCCGAAGAATAAGGTCGCCTCCCTCAAGGCTTCGGGCATGCACTTTGCGGCTATGATAGCGGCTCAAAGCTTGCTGGTAGCGTGCAGCTCGCATAGCCGCCCGAAGACGATACTTCTCAAGGAGCACTGCGTCATCTTACCGCAGCTGCTCTTGCTCCACCTCATCATAGGCGAGCACTCGAGGTGACCCGTATATGAGTTCCGTGGGGAGCACCGCTTCTGCACCGTAGACTAGGGAGAAGGGCGTTTGGCCGGTAGCTCGATTTGGTGTCGTCCTGAGTGACCAAAGAACTGCTAGCAACTCATCAATCCAGCGTCTTCCACATTTGCGCAGCCTATCAAAGGTTCTTGTCTTGAGACCACGCATCACATCAGCATTTGCCCTTTCCGCTTGACTGTTGCTTCTCGGATGAGCAACAGATGCAAAACAGATTTTGTTGCCAAGGTCTTGGGTGTACTGCATGAAGGTGCGGCTCATGAACTGTGTGCCGTTGTCAGTGATGATTCTGTTAGGAACCCCGAACCGGCAAACCAATCCTTTGAAGAACTTGATGGCTGACTGCGCTGTCACCTTCCTCACTGGCTCCACTTCAGGCCACTTTGTGAACTTGTCGACGGTGATGTACAAGAACTCAAAGCCCCCGGTAGCATGAGGGAAGGGGCCCAAAATATTGAGCCCCCAGACCGAAAAAGGCCAGGAGAGAGGGATTGTTTGGAGAGTTTGAGCTGGCTGATGTATGTTCTTCGAATGGAACTGGCATGCTTCACACTTGGTTACTAGCTCAGTTGCATCCTGGAGGGCAGTGGGCCAATAGAAGCCTTGCCGGAAAGCATTGCCGGCAAGTGCTCTTGATCCTATGTGAGAACCACATATGCCTCCATGTATCTTCGCCAACAGCTTTAGTCCATCTTCCCGGCAAATACACTTCCATTTCACATCGTTGGGTCTCTTTTTGTATAGTGTGCTATCCACAAACTGATACATACTTGACTGAAGGGCTACTTTCTCAGCTTCTTGGTTATCGGGAAGTTCTCCTGTTTGAAGGAACTGAACTATCTGCTATGCCCATGCCGGAGCTTGTGGCTCGACGACAAGGACTAAAGGCATCTCTTCGATCGTGGGAGCGCTTGCCTCAGCGGCAGGAACCCAAGGTTCTGCGCGAAGTTGCTGCTCACCAGCGGTCGCGTTGTTGTTCCCGGCAACATTCTTGTCGGCGGCTTCTTGGAGCTCTGCCGGGAAGTTCTTGCCGGTATTCAACTTTCTCCTCTTACTGGCCTACGTTGATGAAGTGACAGATGGCTGATTCAAATGGAGTACAAAAGTTCCCGGTTCCACAGGTAGCTTTTGAGTGGCACACTTTGACAGGTGATCAGTGATGCTATTTTCCGCATGAGGAACGTGCTCTGTTTGCAATCCGTCAAAGTGTTCCTCCAATTTCCTCACTTCTTCCACGTACGCTTCCATCAACGGGCTGTAGTAATCTTTATTCACTCGCTTCACAACAAGCTGCAAGTCACCACGGATGATCAACTTTCTGATTCCAAGGTCCACTGCGATCCTAAGACTGGCAAGGAGCCCTTCGTACTCGTCGGTGTTGTTTGTAGCTTTCTCCCTGGGAAAGTGCATTTGAATCACATACTTGAGGTGCTCTCCGGTGGGTGCGACAAGCAGCACTCCAGCACCGGCGCCTTGCAGCGAGAAAGCGCCGTCAAAGTACATAATCCATTCCTTAGCTGTTTCTTTGCCGGGGATAGCTGATTCTTGAATTTCTTCGTCTTGCGTTGGCGTCCATTCTGCAATGAACTCCGCCAAGGCTCTGCTCTGAATAGTTGAAGTGCTTTCAAACTTAAGTGCAAAGCTTGACAGTTCCAACGCCCACTCGACTATCCTGCCGGTTGCATCTGGATTTCTCAAGATACGCTGCAACGGAAAGCGAGTGACGACGGTGATCTCGTGCGCCTAGAAGTAGTGACGCAGCTTTCTCGAGGCCATGAGAAGGCCGAAAAGCAGCTTCTGCACTCCAGAGTATCTTGATCTAGCCCCCTGGAGAAGGGAACTAACAAAATAAACCAGCCGCTGCACCACCTTAATCTTCGGCACCACTTGCTGATTAACTTCATTTGCTTGCACTGTTTCTAACTTGTCAACATCAGTCCCCGCCAGAGTAGATTCTGGTTTGTCGTTGGATGGGCTTGCCGCTGCTGCTTCTTTGTCGTCGGCTTCCCTCTGCGCCACTAGTGCAGCACTGACCACTTGATTCGTTGCCGCTAAATATAGCAGCAACGGCTCTTGTGGTTTAGGCGCAACTAGCGTTGGCGCAGAAGAGAGGTATCTTTTCAAATCCTGCAGCGCGGCCTCCGCTTCCGGAGTCCATTTCATTGGTCCTGCTTTTTTCAAAATCTTGAAAAACGGCAGGGCACGCTCAGCAGATTTTGAAATGAACCTATTTAAGGCAGCGACACAGCCGGCAAGACGCCGCACATCCTTGACGCTTTTGGGTGCCTAAATCTGCTCAATTGCTTTGATCTTGTCGGGATTTGCTTCAATTCCATGTTGCGATACAAAGAACCCGAGAAGCTTGCCGGATGGAACGCCAAACACACACTTCTCGGGGTTGAGCTTCAAATTGATCTTGTGCAAGTTCGCAAATGTTTCTTTCAAATCTTGAATGAGGGTTGATTTGTCCTTGGTCTTGACCACTATATCGTCCATATATGCTTCCACATTCCTGTGCAGCTGAGGCTCAAAACCAATCTGGACCGCTCTTGCAAATGTTGAACCCGCACTCTTTAATCCGAAAGGCATACGCACAAAGTAGTATGTGCCACATGGGGTAATGAATGCGGTTTTCTCCTCATCCTGCTTGGCCATGAATATCTGATGGTATCCAGAATAGGCATCAAGGAAGGAGAGCAAATCACAGCCGAAGGTAGAGTCTACAATTTGATCAATGTGCGGCAAAGGGAAAGGATCCTTTGGACATGCTTTGTTAATATCAGTGTAGTCGATACAAAGTCTCCACTTTCCATTTGCTTTGCGCACTACAACTCGATTTGCTAACCAAGTTGGATGTAGTACACCTCTAACCAAGCCTGCTGCTTCAAGTTTCTTGATCTCATTGGCAATAAACTATTGCGGCTCCAAAGCTTGCTTCCTGACCCTCTGCTTGACGGGCCGAGCGTGGGGACAGACGGCAAGGTGGTGCTCAATTACCTCCCTGGGAACACCGGGGATGTCAGATGGTTCCCATGCAAACACATCAACATTCGCCCGCAGGAAGGCGACGAGCGCACTTTCCTATTTGCTATCAAGGGTGGCACTGATGGTGAAGGTACCATCAGCGCCATCCTCCCTTGCTGGCACCTTCTTGGTTGCTGGTGGAGTAGCCTTGGATTTCTTGCTGGTAGAGCACTCCGGCAAGTCTTCAACAGGTGCGCAGCACTCCGAGGAAGTGCACTTCCCGGAATCCTTGTCAGAGGTCTTGCCGGACTTCTTGCTTTTCTTCTTGGTGGGAGCTGGCGCCTTGGCGGCCTCTACTGCAACCGCATCTCTGTATAGTTTGATGCATATGACTACATCTTTCTTGTCGGAGTTGATGGAAATGACACCCATCGGCCCTGGCATTTTCAACGTGTTGTAGGCATAGTGGGATGCTGCCATAAACTTAGCCAAGGCTGGGCGGCCAAGAATTCCATTATATGGCAAGGGGATCTTGACAACATCAAACACAATCTTTTCTGTTCTGTAGTTCAACTCCCCGCCAAATGTTACCGGCAGCGTAATCTTTCCCTTGGGTTGGCTTCTTCCCGGGTTCACTCCTTGGAATGTACCAGTCTGTTTGAGCTCCTCGTCGGGAATCTGCAGCCTCTTGATTACTTCTGGCGAAATCAAGTTCAAGCCGGCCCCACCGTCAACTAACATTTTCATGACCTGGAGGTTGCGAATCATTGGTGAAACCAACAACGTCAAACACCCGACCGCAGTTACGTGATCTGGGTCATCCTCGGCATCGAAAATGATAGACGTGTGTGACCACTTGAGTTGCTTCTGGACTCCCATTACCAGCTCCGCTGCATTGACCTCACGTGCCCACTATTTGAGTTGGCGGTGAGAGGAGTGCAAAGATGCGTCTCCGTCAATGCACATGGCTTCTGTTGCCTTCTGGAATTCCTGCTCACTGGACTCTCCGTCGTCCTCTTCCTCTTCGCTTCCATCATCTTCCTCTTTTTTCTCTCGGCCTCTAGCATGTTTCTCCTCCTGCTGGTTGGCCTTGCCGCAGCGGCCTCCTCGGCCACCATGACCCTTCTTGCCAGATCCGCCAGCACCATTCTGGCCTTTCTCCTTGTCGCGTTTCTCATATTCAGCTTTCTGCTTTTCTGCAAGGTGCTCGACTTGTCGACACTCATGGAGGTCATGGCCCTTAGTGTGGTGAATCTTGCAGTACGGTCTGTCAAACTTGCCGGCTTTCTTGTTTGCCACCGCCTCCTGACAAGCGGCACATACGGCAGCCTCCTTGCCGGAATTTTCTGTTTTGGCTTTCTTGGCGGACTCAGAGTTGCCGGACCCTTCGGCAGCCATCACAGTTTTGCCTTTACACTTTCTGTTGCGCTTTCGGCCCTTCTTCTTCAGGGTGGCAGTATCATCATCCTCGGAATCCACCTCGGCACCAGTGTCCTCCCAGGGAAGTCTCCTTCCTTCTTCAGCACGTGCGCACTTATCCGCCAACGTATAGAGCTCGTTGACGGTCTTCGGCAACCGGACAGTCATATTTTCCCGTATCTTCCAATTGCGCACGTTTGTGTGAAACGCGGCAATCACAGCTGCCGGGTGTACATCTGGGATGTTGCGGTGCACGCGACTGAACCTCTGGATGTACTTGCGCAAAGTCTCGCCATCTCTTTGCGGGATTACATGTAGATCGCTGGGCTGTCCAGGGGCCTTGCGGCCTCCGGTAAAGGCACCAACAAACTCATTGCAAAGATCTGCCCATGAAGAAATGGAGTCCTCCGGCAAGTTCATCATCCAAGATCACACATTGGGCTTCAGTACCAACGGAAAGTAGTTGGCAAGAATCTTTTCGTCTCTTCCCCCGGCTGCTTGCACGGCAATCGTGTAGATTCCCAGAAACTCTGCCGGGTTCAACTTGCCGTCGTACTTTTATGGTACTTCCGGCTTGAAGGCCTGGACAGACGGCCAGCGGACTTGCCGCAGCTCATGAGTGAAAGCTGGGCATCCAACCTCGTAAGGTAGATACCCATCAACACTGGGCGCAGGCTCATCAACGACTGGGCCGTTGCGCACATCGGATTGACGGCGCGCCTCCTGGCACCATTCAATGGTAGTGTGGGCGTCCTCTACCCGTCTGTCTTGCAGCACTTGCCGCTGATCTTGTCGTGCCCACGAGTTTGAGATGCCATCGACATCTCGTTGGGCTCTGTAGTTCGCTGGGTTTGCCGCGGCTGCTGACGTTGCTGCTGTTGAAGTTGTTGCCGCTAAGGTGATTACTCCGTTGGTGCAGCGCCATAAACACAGCCACCAGCTTGAGCTACCGGTGCTGTTCGCGGACGCCGTGAGGGCTTCGCATGCTGCGACTTGCTTGCCTCGGCAAATTCGATAAGGCTCTGAATGGTGGCACTCCACTCATCCATCTTCTCTGCTGCAGGAGGAAAGTTGAGTAGCATCTGGGCCCATGCCATCGCCTCTGCTGCTGTGGCTGGCATGGCCGGGAGCAAAGAACGCGATGTCGCTCTACTCCTGGCAGAGCCAGCTGGAGCACCATCGCGATCTTGCTGCCGTGGCACATGATCAGCAGCGGGCTGTCATGGCAGAGGTAGTGCCTAAGGATCAGGAACTTGATCGACAGGGGTCTTGCCATGTGGTCACCGCCGCCCGGAGCCGTCGACGTCGCTCGGAGCCGCGTTGCGCAAATCGGGTGACGGGCGTGGTGTCCGTCCTGACGTAGCATCTCTAGACGTCGCCATAGCAGGATCCTGGCTCACGCCGGCTCGGGCATTGTTCCTCCGGTGGCTGCGTTCGTCGACACGGCGAGGAGGAGGAAGAAGACGTCCATTCGTCCTGCCCGTGCCGTTGTGGCTTCGCTCGCCAGAGGGCCGAGGAAGTTGGCCGCCTCTAGCGCTTCCGCCTCCTACTCCGGCCACGGTGGGCATGGCGACCGCGCCGCCTGCGCTGGTCGTGCCAACCGCGGCGTCCGCACCGCCCGCGTTGGTTGCGCCGCCTGCGGATACGTGCGAGGGAACCTTGGAGGTGGAAGGAGCCGTTATCCTGATGCCCTTCTTCTTGGGGGCCATCAGCGATGACGAAGACGATGAAGTTGATGAAATCGACGCGCAATCTGCTGATTCAAGTTCGCGCAAGCGATCCCCCTGCCTGGTGCGCCAAAGATGTCAGGCGTACGACCATCTATGGGGCCATCTAGCCCCTTTGCAGTTCGGCTAGGGAGATCAACGAGCAGAATCAACAGAGAGACGCAAGGGATTTACCCAGGTTCGGGCCACCGTGAGGTGTAAAACCCTATTTCTGCTTTGGTGTATTGAGTGTGTATGAACACAAGTACAAGGAGCGCTTCCCCGGCAAGGTGCGGGAGAAGCAGCTACGCATGCAGGTTGTGCGAGGGATCGAAAAGTGGAACCCCTGTAAATGTTGCCCTGGCCCTCCTTTTATAGCTCAAGGGGTTACCACAGTGGCAAAACAGTCATTACATAGTGATTAGATAGCAAACAGTGCTATCATACCTAACTCTGCCAGTTTAGGACAAAACCAATAAATGCTCCGTTAGGTGTCATGTAGAGGAGCAGTCCCGGCAAGCTTTCTGCACCGCTTGCCCAGCTACCTCCTGTTAGCCTGACACGCCTCCTGGACGGGTGTCTTTACAGGCAAACCTCCTCCCGGCATGCTGACACATGCCCGACAAATCTCACCAACCGGCCTGCAAGGTCGACACCTCACCGATTAGCGACTAGCTGTCTCATGAGGTGGATCACTGATGAGCTAGTGAAGCTTGCCGGCATGGAGCTTGCCGGGTCCTCGTCTTGCCGGGCCATTTCTTGCCGGCAAGAAATGTTTTCATCTTCAGTACTAGCTGAGTGCTTCTTCTTGATCTCCTCTCTAGTAGCTTCTGCAACTGGGTCTTGAATCTTGGTTTTGGCAATTTCCAGCAAGCCTTAGCTGGCAGGGAGGCTACTACTGTCTGTGCATAAGTCAGGGTATAAAATACCCATGTTTTATACACCGACAGTACTGTCATGTAGTTGGGAGAATTTTTGTGGGTGTAGAAGAGCTAGGAAAAATATATTTCCTTTGTAAATCAAAGGAACTAGATTTTAATGGAAATTCCAATTTTGGAATTTGCTAAATATGTAAAAATATTTTTGTGGCAAGGAGAAGTATTGGGTACTGTCCTAAAGTGTGAGAATAGCTTGGATGAGAAGTTGGAAATGATATATGGAATTTTGAGAATTTCCTAAGTGTATGAAAAGAATGACATGGACCATTTCATTGAAATAATTCAATTATACAAAAAAAATCTAAAAGAAAATATTTTTGGTCCTACAAAATATTTACTCAAGTAAGAAACCATTTTAAAATTTTAGAAACCCAATTAAAAACTTAAAAAAAAGAATGACTTTATAAACAAAAGAAAAAGAGAATATAGCCATAGTAAACCAAAGTATTTTATTTTAAAGAAAAGATTTTGAAAATCAAAAGAAAATATTTTTGGTGTGTTACAACACCTACCCCCCTTAAGAAAAATCTCGTCCCCAAGATTTCAGCTGTTCCTCAAATAGGTAGGGGTACTCAGTGCTTAGGTGATCCTCTCTTTCCCATGTTGCTTCTTCTTCGGTGTGATTACTCCACTGGACCTTGTAAAACTTTATCACACTCTGACGGGTTCTTCATTCTGACTCTTCCAAAAAAATTATAGGATGTTCCTTATATGTAAGGTCTGGTTGGATATCCAGGTTCTGATGTTGGACTTGCTTGTCCGGATTACTGACACATCTCCACAGTTGTGACACGTGAAATACATCATGAACATCTGACAATTCTGCTGGTAGCTCCAGTTGGTAGGCAACCTTGCCTCTCCTTGCAATTATTCTAAATGGTACAATAAATCACGATGCCAGTTTCCCTTTGACTTTAAATCTTTGTTGTCCCCTCATTGGGGATACCCTGAGATACACATACTCGTCGGGTTCAAAACTGATCTGATGATGTTTCTGGTCATAATAGTTTTTCTGACGGCTCTGAGCTGCTTTCAGTCTGTCTCGGATAAGTTTTACTATTGTTTCTGCTTCTTTGAGAACTTCCGGGTCGAAGATTCAGCTATCTCCGGTTTCTGACCAATTGAGTGGGGTACGACACCTTCGTCCGTATAGGGCTTCCAAAGGTGATATCTTTAGACTAGCTTGATAACTGTTATTATATGAAAATTCCGCATATGGCAAACTGTCCTCCCAGCTGACTCCATAGGTAAGGACACAAGCTCTCAGCATGTCTTCCATTTATCCGTTCAGTTTGCCCTCCTATCCGTGGGTGGTACGCCGTACTGAATACCAGTTGAGTTCCTAAGGCTTGCTGCAGGTGATCCCAAAACCTAGAGACAAACTAAGTGCCTCTATCAGAGACTATGGTTTTGGGTACCCCGTGTAGGCAAACAATTCGGGAGAGATATAACTTAGCAAGTTTCTGGGTTGAATAAGTTGTTTTTACCGGAATGAAGTGTGCCACCTTGGTTAATAAATCGGTGATAACCCAGATAGCATCATTCCCGTGTCGTGACCTTGGTAATCCAACAATAAAATCCATCCCTATCTCATCCCATTTCCATTCAGGCACTCTGAGAGGCTGTAACAATCCTACTAGCCTCTGGTGTTCTGCCTTTATGCATTGACAAGAATCACAACGTGCGACATATATGGCTATATCCCTTTTCATCCCGTGCCACCAAAATTTGTCCTGAAGATCCTTGTACATTTTGGTTCCCCTGGGTGAATGGAGTATGGGGTGGTATGGGCTTCTACCAATATCTATTGCTTTAGCTCTTCCTTATTGGGTACGCATAATCTTTTCCCGTACCATAGGATTCCTTGGGTGTCAATGGTAAATTCAGATGCCTTGCCTGGATTTACTTTCCTTTTAATTCCCTCGATACCGGGGTGTCCTTTCTGGGTTTCTTTGATCTGATCCTCCAATGTTGGTTTTACTTCTAGGCAGGAAATGGTTCCTTCCGTGACTAGGACCATGTTAAGTTTGGAAAATTCTTGGTTGAACCTATGTTGTGAAAATTGCACACTGTCATTGTCGGTACATGGATTTTGTCTTAGGGCATCTGCCACAACATTTGCTTTACCCGGATGGTAATGAATTCCCACATCATAATCCTTGATTAGCTCTAGCCAGCGGCGTTGTCGTAAGTTTAGTTCTGGCTGGGTGAAGATATACTTAAGACTTTTATGATCCGTGTATATCTCACATCAATTACCAAGAAGGTAATGTTGCCATTCTTTGAGTGCATGTACTACAGCTGCTAGTTCCAAGTCGTGGGTAGGATAATTCTCTTCATGTCGTCGTAGCTGTCTTGAAGCATATGCTACGACCTTTCCTTCCTGCATTAATACACATCCAAGGCCTTTTCTGGAAGCATCACAGTATATTTCAAAATTCTTGTGCACATCTGGCACGGTCAGAACAGGTGCCGTTGTTAACCTCTTTTTTAATTCTTGGAAACTTTTCTCACATGCTTCAGTCCATTCAAACTTTCTATCCTTCTTGAGTAATTGAGTCATGGGTTTGGCTATGGTGGAGAACCCTTCTATAAATCGTCGATAATAGCCAGCCAAACCAAGAAAACTCCTGATCTCAGTCATGTTGGTGGGTTGCTTCCAACCTAAGACATCCTTTACTTTGCTTGGGTCCACTGCTATTCCATCCTTTGTCAGTACATGTCCCAGAAAACCAACTTCTCGTAACCAAAATTCACACTTACTGAATTTGGCATATAGTTGATTTTTCCGTAATTCTTCTAGGACTATTCGAAGATGTTGCTCATGTTTTTCTGGCGTCTTGGAATAAATAAGTATATCATCAATGAACACAACCATGAACTTGTCCAAATATTTCATGAAAACCTTGTTCATGAGATGTACAAAATAAGAAGGAGCGTTAGTCAATCCGAAAGGCATCACAGTGAACTCATATAATCCGTATCTGCTGGTGAAAGCGGTCTTGGGTATGTTTGATGATCGGATTCTTAACTGGTGGTAGCCTGATCTCAAGTCTATTTTTGAGAGAACCTTGGCTTCTGCCAGTTGGTCGAACAAGTCGTTGATCCTTGGTAGTGGGTATTTATTTTTGATAGTAACCATATTGAGTGCCCTGTAATCAATACATAACCTTAGGGTCCCATCCTTTTTCTTGGCAAATAAAACCGGTGATCCCCATGGTAATGAGCTGGGTCGGACATATCCCTTTCCTAGTAATTCCTTAATTTGTTTCTTCAGCTCAACCAATTCTGTTGGAGCCATTCGATAAGGCTTCTTGTAGATGGGTGCCGTTCTGGGTGCTAGTTCAATAACAAATTCAATTTCACGATCTGGTGGCATGCCTGGTAGCTCCTCAGGGAATACATCAGGGTATTCGCATACCACAGGAACCTTGCTTAATTCTGTCATGTCCACTTGGTTTAGCTTTCCTTGCGAGGTAGAAATCCCCCTCGTTCCAAACTTTACTGTCTTCCCTCGACAATTGGTGAGAGTCACTGTATGATTGTAGCAGTCTATAAAGCCTTTATTTGTGGTCAACCAGTCCATCCCCAAAATAACATCCAAATCAAGTGCTTCCAATACAATAAGATTTTCTAAAAACTTCATTCCTTTTATTTCAATGTTCACATCCTGGCAGTACCATTGTGTGCTTTGCTTTAATGCTGGGGACTGAATAACCATCGAATTTTTCAAAGGCGAAAAAGAAAATTGATTCTTCGAGGCAAATCCCTTAGAGATGCACAAATGGGAAGCTCTAGAATCAAATAAAACTATAGCATTAATGGTGTTGATAGGAAACGTACCAAACACGATGTCCGGTGCATTCTGTGCTTCCTCAAATGTCACATGGTTAAACTGTCCCTTTCTTTGATTGTTGTTGGTGTTGGGGTTGTTGTGTCGCGGAGCTGCACTAGTACTGCGGTCATTGTTGTTGGGTTTGGGGGCATTATTCCCCTATTTTGGGCATTGCCTAGCATAATGCCCCTCTGCTCCACAGGCATAACAGGTGATGCCAGGATGGTATATTGCTTCCTTGGCCCTGTTGTTGTAGGAACTACAGTTTTGTTGCGGTCGAGGTGTTTGAATTTCTGGTCGGGGTGCCACAGGCCTCTTAGGTTCATTTCGGGGCCAATTGTTATGAACCTATACTGACTGGTTCATGCGGCACTTGCGAAACTCATTCATGTTGCGGTGCTCATTTTCTAGGATAATAGCTTTGTCTACCAGTGTCTTGAAATCCGGAAATGTATGGACCACCAGTTGGCACTTTAAAGATGGAACAAGCCCATCGAGGAATTTCTCCATCCTTTTGCTTTCTGTCATATATTCATCATTGGCATACCGGGCTAGCTGAGTAAACTGGTCGAGGTACTGAGTTACAATTGTGCCCCGTTGCTTGAGATCCTCAAATTCTCTTTTCTTCAATTTCATGATGCTGTTGGGAATATGTGCTCCCCGGAAGCTTTCCTTGAATTGCTCCCAGGTGATGTCTTCTCCATTGGAATGCGTGTGGCGTAGATTTTCCCACCATGATGCTGCTGTTCCAGAAAAATAATGCGGAGCATATAGTACTTTTTCCTAGTCCGTACACTGGGCTATGACCAATTTTCTCTCAATATCACATAGCCAGTCGTCTGCCTCCAAAGGTTTATCTGTGTGAGAAAAGATAGTTGCACTACTAGGAAAATGCTTATACGTAGAACTTTACCAGTAGCGCCAAAACGCAGAAAAAACTAAAACTTTAGCAGTGGCGAGGGGGCAAAGTTTACCAGCAGCGCTCAATTAACAGTAGCGCTTATTATCAACACTTGCTGCAGACAATTACCAGTAGCGCGCTACAAAAAAGCACTACTGCTATCTTCAGTTACCAGTAGCGCTGTGACAAACAAGCGCTACTGCTAAAAAATAGCTGTAGCGTCATAGCAGTAGCGCGTCTGCCAGCGCTACTGGTAGCAAAAAAACCAGCGCTGCTGGTAAGCATTTTCCTAGTAGTGTTGGATTGGTCCTCTGAAGTTCAGATAATTTTGATCTGGGTTGATGCTGTCCTTGGTGATTTCCCATATTTATCAAATGCTGCATCATTTCCTGGTGCTGCTGCTGACTTTGTTCATACAGATGGCATACTTGTGAGAATGCCGAATCATTGCCTTGCTGACTTGTCTGTCCTGGTGTGAAGTTGTTTTCAATTTGTGCAAAGTTGTCCTCTGGTGGACTGGGCATAGAACGAGTCCAGGGACGATGCATTTTCTTTCTGGGGTATTTGTGTAAACACCGATGAGGAAATAAATTATAAAGGAAAATAAATAAATTTTAAGAGACTGAAAATAAATCCCCCCAAAAATGTAGGTACAAATAAGTAGCGGGTTATATTATACATGTAAGCTTTAATTATACATGCACGGTTTCATTATACATGCAAGATTTAATTATACAATACTCTCGTCGTGGTCGTGATGCTTGCATCACAGCTTATTTAGACTAGTGCACTTCTCCATCCTCTTAGCATGATGCGATCCAAGTCTACTACTCCCCATCTTACAAAGAAGAAAAGAAACAGAAAATAAATATTTTACAGCTACACTCTCATAAAAGGCGACTGCAGTGCTGCTGTCTAGTCTGCTATGACGGAGTGTCTGGAACGTTGTAGGCCCTGCTGAGGGTAAATCCCAGACGGGGTGCTGAAGACTCGACCTCCTCCTCCTCAGGTATGGTTTCCACTCGGGCAGCTGTCGATGTCATGCCTGCTCATGGTGGTACTGTACTCGTAGGTGGTGAAGCTCTAACTGGAGTGGGTGCAGCCAAACGACTAGACTCGTCGCTCGGGGATGTATGTCGAATCGTGGAACGGTTAGGAGGATCGTATGGTGGAGTCGGAATGCGAGGAGCGCGTGGTGAAGGGGAACGGAACTCACTCTTGTGAGGAGCCCTCGCACGAGCCAAGTCCATCCGTGCGGCAAGATAGTCATCCACCAGTGAGGTGAAGACTGACTCTAGAGCCATGATGTACTGGACAAGGGGCTCAATCGCCTCGTCACTTTCTCCCGCGGTGCAAGAGAAAGCATAGTGACTAGTGTATGGAACATGGCATGGGAAATAGATAGGGACGTGTCTGCATGACTGGAAGAATGTCCCTAAGACGAGCGATGGCCTCTCGGACAGCCATCTGGATAGCATGCCTCTCAGTAGGCATGACTCTCCCCACAAACCGATAGTTGCGATGAGGCGCGGCATCTCCACCCCGAATATATACCGAGGCCTGGTACATAGTCAGGGTGTCCGAGATCCTGTCGGGAAAGACTGTGTACTCCGGACGGCTCAGAGATCCCATCGCGACCCTGGCGATGTAGACGAGAAGGCGGGAAAACCCCACAGGCTCGTTGGCGAAGATCTAGGTCGGGCAGTTGCCGCCAGACATCTACAACAGTAGACAAAAAATCCAAATAGTCATATCATAAATATATGATGACCAAGGAAAATTTGTTACAATGCATGAGACGCTGCTAAAAATTGTTAGGACTGACTCTACTACTAGCGACCGCACCTAGGGCTTCCTCCAGTCAGCCTGCCACTGATACCAAGGTTTGTCGGGCCTGTTTCTGGAATAAATTTTGGAGTAGCCTCAAGTCACACCAGCCCCAAGATCAGAACAACTGGTAGACTTCCTTGATACAGATATCCAGTACATACATAATATTACACAAGGTTGAGCCAGAGTGCTCAACATTTATTACAGAATTGCCAATATATGGCGGTGGTGGTATAAGACAGTGGTGTGGTGACATTACAACACTGATACAATAAAGTAAAGTCAAGCGTCCGTGTGAGGCTTGACTATTTATTTAGTGGGGCGAAAGTACTGCGGATGATACACGTGGTAGACTCCAAGACCACAAGGTGACTGACTGGGAATACCTCTAAGCGTCGGGCTTGCCAGCGCACCCTTCCTCCACAAGATCGCCTTCATCCAGGTCTGGCCAAATTAACAAGCCGGGGACAAGCCAGTGAGTACGTTTGAATGTACTCGCAAACATTAAGAACAAAAGATATACCAAATGCAATAGATTGCATATGATCATGATGGATTAATTTATATGCATCTGCTGACCGAAATTAAGGTATGGCATGATAAATATCAATACGGTGTGGATGGCTAAATATATCATTTTAGTAATGAACCATGAAAATAAAATGGAACATCGGGCGTTGGACCGCCCGAGGAATTCCAATAAAATAAAATGGAACATCGGGCGTTGGACCGCCCGAGGAATTTCAAGAAAAATGCCAAACGGGTGTCTAAATGCGACACCTCGAGAGGTCTTGAAAAGAAATGCCAAACGAGTGTCTAAATGCGACGCCTCGAGAGGTCTTGAAAAGAAATGCCAAACGGGTGTCTAAATGCGACGCCTTGAGAGGTCTTGAAAAGAAATGAGTATCCAGGTGGCATAACCATCCCAAGAGATACCCATAAAAAGAAATGAGTATCCAGGTGGCATAACCATCCCAAGAGATACCCAAAAAAAGAAATGAGTATCCAGGTGGCATAACCATCCCAAGAGATACCCAGAAAAAGAAATGAGTATCCAGGTGGCATAACCATCCCAAGAGATACTCAAAGTAACACGGAAGAGAAAATGGTTAGTCCACAGTAATATTCATATTAACAATAATATTTATGATAGCATCAGTAGTGACAATAATCATCCTGAAAAAATGAAATATGCTCAATTTTAATTATTTCCTCCGAAGACCGACACTGGGACCGCACTTGACCCTCCCAGCTAACGTCCTTGCACTACTAGAAAAAAGGCTGTTAGTGGCGCACCTATTTTGGCTATTAATGGCGCACTACAGGTTTAACTCTACAGAGGTTGTACTCTTTACCCACAAGTATAGGATTTCTTTAGCCAACCCTGAAACGTTGACTAATTCCGATTATGGTCTTTGGGTTGAAAACACACCTGACCAGCACACACCAGATTAACTTTTCGGATGCCAGGAATCACCCCAAAGCATCGTTCAAGAAAAACTCTAAGGCGGGGAGACAGCCATCTCGAATAGCATGGGATCACAATTTATAATGCGCGGAATACAAGGGGTGCCCCCCTCTCAGCCCAGCCGGATACACCCATGCCCCCTGACCCGATGACTGGCATTAGTCCATGGCCATGGAACCCTCATCATGGCCCCTCTATGTGGTGTGTACTCGAAAAGGGGTTAGCAACTTACTAAGACGTACTCCCCTCACGGGAAGACAAGTGGCAGCACAATTTTTAGCTAGGCTTGACGGAACAAGACTCGATCTTGGTCGACTCAGGAGGTTGTATTATTATGACTGGCATTCTTCACATGCCATAGTGACACCATAGTGTCACGATGTGATCCGTGCCTACCGGCACGACAAAGACAGGGGGTACACCCCTGATTACTCACAATTTCATCCAAGATAGAATGGTTCAAAAATGCATGCAAGAAATGCACAAAAAGACATGACCATGCATGCCCTTGCTATTCACGAATTATTCGGTGATTACTTCGATCCTATGCAAACATGCATGCAAACATCATATCACAGGTTCAAAAATGCTTGCCTTGATCAAAGTAGGCAGAAGGTGATCCCTCGAAATTTTCGGCAAAGTTTCCCTCCTCATTTTCTATAAAATAAGAATTCAAATTCAAAAAAAAATTGTGACTAAACAAAAAGTTGGCTCAAAATATTTTGAAATAAATACTAAAAAAACTAGAGTGAAAAAGAAAATTTTCAGAAAAAGAATCAATTGAAAAGGAGTTATGGTTAAAAAGTAATAAAGGTTTTAAAACCAGGGACCTCTTTGTAAATAAAATAACTGCTACCGGGTCCCTGCTATAATAACAGAAAGCGCCTCCGGCGAGAGTACGCTTTCCAGTACAGAAGACGTAAAGAGACGAAGACGTTTCCGAAATAGCCAGAAAAGAATAAAACACTGACGGGTGGGCCCCACCCGTCAGGTTTGAAATTTGAACGCGCCTCGCGCGCGGTTACAGAGCGGGTGCGGTGTTCACCGGTGGCGATCACCAGCGTTCCAGTGGGTGGCGATGTTATGAACGTGCTCGGGGGAGTGTTCTGCATCGGTGGGTGGTGGTGGTGGTCGCCGGCGAGCACCGTGGTGACGGCGAGGTCAACTTCGGCGTCCGGCGGCGTTGGGTGGTGTTGGATCTTGTCGGGAAGGGCTCCGGATGTCAAATTGACGCGCGGAATGGATGAGGTGGAGTGATAGGAGGTGACTGGCGGGTTTTTAGGGGCGGAGGTGGATGAACGGCATCATGGTGCTCATGGTGACAGAGGCGGATCGGGTGGCGATTGGGGATGGGTGGAGGTGGTGTGGGTGCTGAACAGAGCTCAGGGTGCCCTCTTATAGGCGAGGCGAAGATGACCGAGGCGGGGTGGATCACGGCAGAGTAATTCCGGCCGGTGAGGTCGGTTGAGGATGGTCAGCCTAGACGGTGGTCATCAGTGAGGTCGGTGGAGTTCTCTCGAAGCTCTAGCGCGACGTCCTCGAGCTCTATCGCCTTATCCCGACGATGGGCTCCCGTACGGCCATGGCGGGCGACGAGCGGCTCCGGCGACTGACAGGCGGGCTCGGTCGGCTTGGACGGCGTTCGGGTGCTGCGGAGAAGCTGTCGCGTGGAGAGGAGGTAGGAGAGAGCGTTGAGGAGGAGTGATGGAGGTTGTCGGTGGCCGAGCTGATCCTCTCGGCCGCTGTGGCCGAGAGCAGTGGCCGCTGCACCGGCTCGCCACCGGCCTATCGGCGATGAGGGGCTGGCGAGGGGGGTCTACGGCGAAGCATTGATGGCCAGGGGCAATGTAGATGAGGAAGAGGAGGAGTGAAGTGCACTGCACGGCATCGATGACCCCCTCTCTGAACTTCTCTGCATTTTCTGAATTTTTCGACAGTAATCAACAGTGCACATGAGGTGTTTCATGAAATGCTAGATGGCCCTAGGCATTTTTGGAATTTCTGAATTTTTTTGTGGTGAGGTACTGATGCATAACAAAGTGCTGGCAAAGTTTCAGAATTTTTGGAGAAGTTTAAATTAGGTTTTGAGCAGGGAGATTGAATCTGGTCCAAATTTCAGTTGAATGAAATTTGAAAATTTTCAACTGTGGAACAGAATATTTTTGGTGAAATGGAGTGTGGGTACTCTCATGTAGTTGGGAGAATTTTTGTTGGTGTAGAAGAGCTAGGAAAATATAGTTCCTTTGTAAATCAAAGGAACTAGATTTTAATGGAAATTCCAATTTTGGAATTTGCTAAATATGTAAAAATATTTTTGTGGCAAGGAGAAGTATTGGGTACTGTCCTAAAGTGTGAGAATAGCTTCGATGAGAAGATGGAAATGATATATGGAATTTTGAGAATTTCCTAAGTGTATGAAAATAATGAAATGGACCAATTCATTGAAATAATTCAATTATACAAAAAAATTCTAAAAGAAAATATTTTGGTCCTACAAAATATTTACTCAAGTAAGAAACCATTAAATCAGAAACCATTTTAAAATTTTAGAAACCCAATTGAAAACTTAAAAAAAAGAATGACTTTCAAAACAAAAGAAAAAGAGAATAGAGCCATAGTAAACCAAAGTATTTTATTTTAAAGAAAAGATTTTTAAAATCAAAAGAAAATATTTTTGGGGTGTTACACTACGTCGTGGAAAGGGGTTAAAAATTGTTTGTATAGCTGCTTGCTGTACTAGTGAGATATAAATCCCAAGTGACTCAACAAATAGAGCTGTGCTTCCCGACAACGGCGCCAAAAAAAGGTCTTGATAACCCACAAGTATAGGGGATCGCAACAGTTTTCGCGGGTAGTATTTCACCCAGATTTATTGATTCAACACAAGGGGAGCCAAAGAATATTTGCGAGTATTAGCAGTTGAGTTGTCAATTCAACCACACCTGGAGAACTAAATATCTGCTGCAAAGTGTTTAGTAGCATAGTAGTATGATAGTTTCAATAGCAGTAGTAACAGTAGCAATAGTAGCAGAAACAGTAACAGTAGCAGTTTTGTAGTGATTGTAACAGCAGCAGGAACGAAAGTAACTTAGCAAAGATCAATATGTGAAAAGCGTAGGCATTGGATCGGTGATGGATAATTATGTTGGATGACATTCATCATGTAACAGTCACAACCTAGGGCGATACACAATAGCTCCAATTCATCAAGGTAATGTAGGCATGTATTCCGTATATAGTCATACGTGCTTATAGTAAGAACTTGCATGACATCTTTTGTCCTACCCTCCCATGGCAGTGGGTTCCATAAGGAAATCTAAGGGACATTAAGGCCTTCTTTTAATAGAGATCCGAAACAAAGCATTAACACATAGTGAATACATGAACTCCTCAAACTACGGCAATCCCCGGAAAGAATCCCAATTATTGTCACCTTGGGGTATGCGGATCATGACACGTAATATGTGCATATAACTTGCAAGATACGATCAAGAACTCAAATATATTCATGAAAACATAAAGGTTCAGATCTGAAATCATGGCACTCGGGCCCTGATACGTCTCCAACGTATCTATAATTTTTGATTGTTCCATGCTATTATAGTATCAATCTTGGATGTTTTATATGCAATTATATGCCATTATATATCATTTTTTGGGACTAACCTATTAACCCAGTGCCCAGTGCCAGTTGCTGTTTTTTTGCTTGTTTTTGCCTTTTCATAAAATCATTATCAAAAAGTGTCCAAACAAGAAAAAAACTTTGGATTAATTTTTTCTGCACCAGAAGAGACCCAGGAAGCTTCGGGAGAATACCACAAGAGCCACGAGGAGGCGACAAGCCTGGAGGGCACGCCCCAGGGGGGTGGCCGCGCCCCCAGGCTTGTGGGCCCCTCGTGGCACCTCTTGACCTAATTCGTTTGCTATAAATTAACAAATATTCCCAAACCAACAGAGGGACAGAAGAGAAAACCTTTCCGCCGCCGCAAGCCTTTGTTCTTCCGCGATCCCATCTGGAGGCCTTTTCCGGTACTCTGTCGGAGGGGGAATCGATCACGGAGGGCTTCTACATCAACCTTGCTGCCCTTCCGATGATGTGTGAGTAGTTTACCACAGACCTACGGGTCCATAGCTAGTAGCTAGATGGCTTCTTCTCTCTCTTTGATCTTCAATACCATGTTCTCCTCGATGATCTTGGAGTTCTATCCGATGTAAGCTTCTTTTGCGGTGTGTTTGTTGGGATCTGATGAATTATGAGTTTATGATCAGATTATTCATGAGAAATATTTGAGTCTTCTCTGAACTCTTTTGTGCATGATTGTTATAGCTTTGTATTTCTCTCCAATCTATCGATTTGGTTTGGCCTACTAGATTCATTTATCTTGCAATGGGAGAGGTGCTTTGTGATGGGTTCAATCTTGCGGTGCTCAATCCCAGTGACAGAAGGGGACATGACATGTATTTGTATTATTGCCATTAAGGATAAAAAGATGGGGTTTAATCATATTGCTTGAGTTTACTTTGTCTACGTCATGTCATCTTGCTTAAGGCGTTACTCTGTTTCATACTTAATACCCTAGATGCATGCTGGATAGCGGTCGATGGGTGGAGTAATAGTAGTAGATGCAGGCAGGAGTCGGTCTACTTGTCTCGGACGTGATGCCTATATACATGATCATTGCCATGAATCCGTCATAATTATTTGCTTTTCTATCAATTGCCCAACAGTAATTTGTTTACCCACCGTATGCTATGTGTTCGAGAGAGAAGCCTCTAGTGAAAACTATGGCCCCTGGTCTACTTTATCATATATTAAAATCCTAAAAATACCTTGCTGCAATTTATTTACTTTTATTTTTATTAGTAATTTAGTTTATCTATTTACCTCGATAAGATTTAATCCTTGCAAATAACCGCTAAGAGGATTGACAACCCTCTTATTTGCGTTGGGTGTAAGTGTTTGCTCTTCTGTGTGCAGGTGCGCTTAACGGAATTTTGCTTGGTTCTCCTACTGGATTGATAACCTTGGTTCTTAACTGAGGGAAATACTTATCTCTACTGTACTGCATCATCCGCTCCTCTTCGGGGAAATACCAACGCATACTACAAGTAGCAGGAAGAATTTCTGCCGCCATTGCAGGGGAGACATCATCAAAATTACCAAGTACCTTCGCACAAACTATCATTCACTTGCATTTACTTTATTTGCATTTGCCTCTCGTTTTCATCTCCACCACTTATAATTTTTTTTACAAAAACACAAAAATATTTTTATTTGCTTGTTCGCTAGTTCTGTCACTATGTCGCTAAAGGAATTTCGCGATAGTTTCTATACCAGAAGATTGTCTGAAATTGAAAATGTCACTAAGAGTTTTATGACTTCGCAATTTGAGCACAATAAATTCTTTTCCGAAGAGCTGAAGGAACATTCTAGCTTGTGGGATGCTATTAATAAACAACTTGAAGATGTTAATCTAGAAGTATCCAAACTTCAGGCTCAAGTTGCTAATACTAAAAATTTACTAGGAAAAATTGCGGATAAACAAACAACTCTAGTGAATAGGATGGCCGCCAAACCAGAGTCACTATCTAGTAATGATGAAGATATTAAAATGATTGGTGTCACTCCTATTGAATCATTATTTAGTAACATAAAACTTGATGAAAAAGGGACTGGAGAAGAGTCAACTTTAGATAGAAGGAGTCCCAATTGCTTGGAGGGTGATAATCTTGATCATAAAAATGAAAAAAGTGGGTTTGGAGAGGTCAAAACTTTAAATAGTAATGCACCCACTACTTTGGATTTAAAGGACTTTAATTATGATAGTTTTTCTTTAATTGAGTGTATTTCCTTATTGCAATCCATGATTAATTCACCAAATGCATATGAACAAAATAAAGCTTTCACTAAACATATCGTAGAAGCCATGATGAAAGCACATGAAGAAAAGCTTGAGTTAGAAGTATCAATTCCTAGAAAATTACAAGATGAATGGGAACGTAGTATTAAAGTCAAAATTAAATATTATGAATGTAATGCTCTTTGTGATCTTGGTGCTAGCGTTTCCACTATACCGAAGTCTTTGTGTGATGTGCTAGGTCTCACCGACATGGATCCTTGTTCCCTTAATTTGCATCTTGTGGATTCCACTATTAAAAAGCCATTGGGTAGAATAAATGATGTGATTATTATTGCAAATAGAAATTATGTGCCCGTGGACTTTATTGTTCTTGATATTGAATGCAATCCTTCTTGCCCCATAATACTTGGTAGGCCTTTTCTACGAACAATTGGTGCTATTATTGATATGAAAGAAGGAAATATAAGATTTCAATTTCCATTAAAGAAAGGGATGGAACACTTCCCTAGAAAGAGAATTAAAGCACCTTATGAATCTATTATGAGGGCCACCTATGGAATTAACTTGAAGGATGACAACACTTGAAACTATGCATTATGCCTAGCTAGGGGCATAAAACAATAGCGCTTGTTGGGAGGCAACCCAATGAATAAAATAAATTTTTGCTTTTACCTTCTGTTTTTGAGTGTTTGCACAATTATAGCTTCTGCCATGATTGTATTTTTATGTTTTAATTAGTGTTTGTGTCAAGTAATGCCTTTGGGATGATTTGGAAGATAGTATGATAGATGCTGTTTGAAAACAGAAACTTTTGCGTCCAGTGCTGGACTTTTGTTTTTTCGCTGGAGTGTCAGAACCTTCTGAATTTTTTACACAGTATTTATATATGAATTTCCCACGTTGTCCTAATTTTTCAGAATTTTTGGAGTTACAGAAGTATGATGATAGCTCAGGTCTTTACAGACTGTTCTGTTTTAGACAGATTCTGTTTTTGTTGCATAGTTCGCTTATTTTGATGAATCTATGGATCGTATCGGGGGGTATGAGTCATGGAGAAGTTGGAGTACAGTAGAATTATGCCAATATTAAATATGAATCAATTTACAAGAGTACTTAAAGTTTAAGATTTGTTTGTTATACTAACGGATCTCACGAGGTTTCTGTGGAGTTTTGTGTGCTGAAGTTTTCAAGTTTTGGGTGAGACTACGATGGACAAAGGAATAAGGAGCGGCAAGAGCCTAAGCTTGGGGATGCCCAAGGCATCCCAAGGTAATATTCAAGGAAGACTCAAGTGTCTAAGCTTGGGGATGCCCCGGAAGGCATCCCCTCTTTCATCTACAATCTATCGGTAACTCACTTGGAGCTATATTTTTATTCATCACATGATATGTGTTTCACTTGGAGCATCTTGTGATATAGTTTGTTTGCTTTTGTTTGCTTTTAGTTTGTCACAATCATCTTTGCTGAACACACCTTTTTGAGAGGGACACATAGTATTCGTGATTTGTTAGAATACTCTATGTGCTTCACTTATATCTTTTGAGCTAGGCAGTTGCTCTAGTGCTTCACTTATATCTTTAAGAGCACGGCGGTGGTTATATTTTAAAGAAATAGTTGCCCTCTCATGCTTCACTTATATCTTTTTGAGAGTCTGATGATTAGCAATGGTAATATGCACAGGTTATGAATTTGGTCCTGATATGATAGGTATTCAAGAGGGATATAATAAAAACTTTCATGTAGATCACTAAATATGATAAGTTTGATTCGTTGCAATAGTTTTGCGATATTAAGATGGTAATATGTGGGAGGTATTAGTAGATAATTGTGGATTAGTAAGAATATTGGTGTTAAGGTATGTGATTCCTGAAGCATGCACGTATGATCTGTCGTTATGCTAAGAAGTTGGAGCATGATTTATTGTTGATTGTCTACCTTATGAGTGGCAGTCGGGGACGAGCGATGGACCTTGTCCTACCAATCTATCCCTCTAGGGGCATGCATAGTAGTACTTTGCTTCGAGGGCTAATAAACTTTTGCAATAAGTATGTGAGTTCTTTATGACTAATGTGAGTCCATGGATTATACGCACTCTCACACTTCCGCAATTTGCTAGCCTCTTCGGTACCGTGCATTGCCCTTTCTCACATCGAGAGTTGGTGCAAACTTCGCCGGTGCATCCAAACCCCGTGATATGATACGCTCTATCACACATAAGCCTCCTTATATCTTCCTCAAAACAGCCACCATACCTACCTATCATGGCATTTCCACAGCCATTCCGAGATATATTGCCATGCAACTTCCACCGTTCCGTTTTTATGACACACATCGTCATTGTCATATTGCTTTGCATGATCATATAGCTGACATAGTATTTGTTACTCAGCCACCGTTCATCATTTTTATACATGTTACGCTAGCATCATTGCACATCCTGGTACACTGCCAGAGGCATTCATATAGAGTCATATTTTTGTTCTAGTATCGAGTTGTAATATTGAGTTGTAAGTAAATAGAAGTGTGATGATTATCATTATTAGAGCATTGTCCCAGTGAGGAAAGGATGATGGAGACCATGATTCCCCCACAAGTCGGGATGAGACTCCAGACGAAAAAAAAGAGGCGAAAAAGAGCCATGAAAAAAAATGAAATGAGAGAAAAAGAGAGAAGGGGCAATGTTACTATCCTTTTTCCACACTTATGCTTCAGAGTAGCACCATATTTTTCATATAGAGAGTCTCCTATTTTGTCACTTATATACTAGTGGGAATTTTTCATTATAGAACTTGGCTTGTATATTCTGATGATGGGCTTCCTCAAATGCCCGAGGTCTTCATGAGCAAGCAAGTTGGATGCACACCCACTTAGTTTTCATGTTGAGCTTTCATACACTTATAGCTCTTAGTGCATCAGTTGCATGGCAATCCCTACTCCTCGCATTGACATCAATTGATGGGCATCTCCATAGCCCGTTGATTAGCCTCGTTGATGTGAGACTATCTTCTTATTTTTGACTTCCCTTATTGATCTCTACCACCACACTCTATTCCACCCATAGTGCTATATCCATGGCTTGCACTCATGTATTGCATGGGAGTTGAAAAAGTTGAAGCACGTTAAAAAGTATGAACCAATTGCTCGGCTTGTCATCGGGGTAGTGCATGATAAATACTTTATGTTAAGAAGATGGAGCATGACAGGATTGTATGATTTTGTAGGGATAACGTTGTTTAGCATTTTTATTTTGAAAGACATGATTGTTTATTAGTATGCCTGAGTATTGATGTCTTTATATCAAATTATAGACTATTGCTTTGAATCATTCGAATCTTATTATTCATACCGTAAGAGAAAGATTACATGATGAAACATGATAGGTAGCATTCCACATCAAAAATTCTGTTTTTATCATTTACCTACTCGAGGACGAGCAGGAATTAAGCTTGGGGATGCTTGATACATCTCCAACGTATCTATAATTTTTTATTGTTCCATGCTATTATAGTATCAATCTTGGATGTTTTATATGCAATTATACGCCATTATATATCATTTTTTGGGACTAACCTATTAACCAAGTGCCCAGTGCCAGTTGCTGTTTTTTGCTTGTTTTTGCCATTTCAGAAAATCATTATCAAAAAGTGTCCAAACAAGAAAAAAACTTTGGATTAATATTTTCTGGACCAGAAGAGACCCAGGAAGCTTCGGGAGAAGACCAGAAGAGCCACGAGGAGGAGACAAGCCTGGAGGGCGCGCCCCAGGGGGGTGGCCATGCCCCCCAGGCTTGTGGACCCCTTCTGGCACCTCTCGACCTAATTCCTTCGCTATAAATTCACAAATATTCCCAAACCAACTGAGGGACAGAAGAGAAAACCTTTCCGCCGCCGCAAGCCTCTGTTCTTCCGCGATCCCATTTGGAGGCCTTTTCCGGTACTCTGCCGGAGGGGGAATCGATCACGGAGGGCTTCTACATCAACCTTGCTGCGCTTTCGATGATGTGTGAGTAGTTTACCACAGTCCTATGGGTCCATAGCTAGTAGCTAGATCGCTTCTTCTCTCTCTTTGATCTTCAATACCATGTTCTCCTCGATGATCTTGGAGTTCTATCTGATGTAATCTACTTTTGCGGTGTGTTTGTTGGGATCCGATGAATTGTGAGTTTATGATCAGATTATTCATGAGAAATATTTGAGTCTTCTCTGAACTCTTTTATGCATGATTGTTATAGCTTTGTATTTCTCTCCGATCTATCGATTTGGTTTGGGGTACTAGATTGATTTATCTTGCAATGGGAGAGGTGCTTTGTGATGGGTTCAATCTTGCGGTGCTCAATCCCAGTGACAGCAGGGGACATGACACGTATTTGTATTGTTGCCATTAAGGATAAAAAGATGGGGTTTAATCATATTGCTTGAGTTTACTTTGTCTACATCATGTCATCTTGCTTAAGGCGTTACTCTGTTTCATACTTAATACCCTAGATGCATGCTGGATAGCGGTCGATGGGTGGAGTAATAGTAGTAGATGCAGGCAGGAGTCGGTCTACTTATCTCGGACGTGATGCCTATATACATGATCATTGCCATGAATCTGTCATAATTATTTGCTTTTCTATCAATTGCCCAACAGTAATTTGTTTACCCACCGTATGCTATGTGTTCGAGAGAGAAGCCTCTAGTGAAAACTATGGCCCCTGGTCTAGTTTATCATATATTAAAATCCTAAAAATACCTTGCTGCAATTTATTTACTTTTATTTTTATTAGTAATTTAGTTTATCTATTTACCTCGATAAGATTTAATCCTTGCAAATAACCGCTAAGAGGATTGACAACCCTCTTATTTGCGTTGGGTGCAAGTGTTTGCTCTTGTGTGTGCAGGTGCGCTTAACGGAATTTTGCTTGGTTCTCCTACTGGATTGATAACCTTGGTTCTTAACTGAGGGAAATACTTATCTCTACTGTACTGCATCATCCTCTCCTCTTCGGGGAAATACCAACGCAGACTACAAGTAGCAGGCCCTAGTGACAAGCATTAAGCATAGCAAAGTCATAGCAACATCAATCTCAGAACATAGTGGATACTAGGGATCAAAGCCCTAACAAATTGACTCAATTACATGGTAAATCTCATCCAACCCATCACTGTCCAGCAAGCCTACAATGAAATTACTCACGCTCGGTGGTGAGCATCATGAAATTGGTGATGGAGGATGGTTGATGATGACGACGACATCGAATCCCCCTCTCCGGAGCCCCGAACGGACTCCAGATCAGCCCTCCTGATGAAGAACAGGAGGTAGTGGCGGCGGCTCCGTATCGTAAAACATGATGATTCTTTCTCCCTGATTTTTTCTCCATGAATAGGTACTTATAGCACTGGAATTAGGGTAAACGGAGTTGCCAGGGCCCCACAAGCCTGCCAGGCGTGCCCTGGGGGGTGGGCACGCCCCCCAGGCTTGTGGCGCCTGGTGGGCCCCCCTCTGGTGGATCTTTGCGCCAGTATTTTTTATATATTCTGAAATAATTCTTCGTCAATTTTTAGGTCCGTCCAAGAACTTTTATTTCTGCACAAAAATAACACCATGGCAATACTGCTGAAAACAACGTCAGTCCGGGTTAGTTCCATTCAAATCATGCAAATTAGAGTCCAAAACCATAGCAAAAGTGTTTGGAAAAGTAGATACGTTTGGGACGTATCAGCAGTCAACATGGCACTAGGGGGCTAATGCTTTGTCATTTCAAAATCAACATATGCTTGAAGACCTGGCTCATCACACAATGATGAGCCGGCCCTTGGGGGCTACATATATATGTGCATGAGGGGAAAAGGCAACAAAACATATCTCACATTTCCTCCTCAGTATGTTCATCATAGCAATTTCAGTATCCCGGCTCTCTGATAGCCGGGTCAACAGGTCATGATGCAGAGACGTTGCATCTAAATCGTCAAGATATTGAAGACTGGCTTTTCCTTTCTCTTTCCTTCGCGACTCATTCTTTACTATAATTTTTGCGAAGGCTGTTGAAGTTTCAGGTACTGGGCCACGGTGTTCACTAACAATAACCACATCATTCTGGGCTATGGTCTCCAGCTCAGCAGCAGTCGAGTTATCCTTTGAAGTTTCTTTATTTTCTTCCACAATAGGTGTGGAAGCGCAGACAGGGCTCACCGGGTTATCTTGGAGAGCCGGCTCTTCTTCGCCAGATGGGTTAACTAAGATCTCCAGGTTGCCTGTCGCAATGTCATCAGAAGTATTTTCTTCCTCAGTTCCCGTCATGGTGGCAGAGGGCTCGCCGGTTTTGTTTTTCATAAAAGCTTTGGCCCTGGATTTACAAAACATATGAGAATCGGTGAAGGAAAGATGAGAAAAATTAAACAAAATTTTGTAAAAAACTTACCCTCGGTTGATAGTGAAAGCTGTTATTTGAGTAGCACTGGATTCATCAAAAGACGGGGACGTCATTTGGTAGTCTGGGTCAGCTTGAGGACGTGGAGTTGGGCTGTGAGGCACCTCAGTTCGTGCCCTTCGTGAAGCCGGCTCGTTTGGTAAGCCGTCAGTTAATTCTCCAGAACTACTCCGGGTCTTCCGCCTCGAGGTGCCAGCGTACTGAGTTTTCTTCAAAAGAAATTATGGCTCTAAGTGAGCATCTGGATGTGAAAATGGTACCTTTCGGATTGCTCGTCTCTTTTTCTTTGGGAAGACTGGTTCTAAGTTAGAAGAAGAGGGGTTTACCTCCGTCTCGTCGGCTCGACAGGTCTCAGTATTTTCCTGCGATGTGGTGGCGTCAGCGAGTTCGTTAAAAAGGCAGCCGAGAGAGTCAAGATCTTCTACCTCAGTTTCTTCTTCTTTTGGCTCCTTGTCCCTAGGTGGAGTAAGATTTTGAGGTTCAGTTTTCCACCATTCAGAGTGCTCCTGGGCAAGTGACAAGCTAGCATATTAAATAAAGCAACAAAGCAAAATTATATAAGCAGAACGAATGGAAAGTAAAAAGGTGACTCACTGCAGGTGTCGGGTTTCCTGTGAAGAAAGGAGCTAGCCCTACAATATCAATTGCCTCCCGAGTCTCGCCAAGCAACTTCTTGGTAGATTTTGAAAGTTCAACGGCTGATAGATTGATCCAGCTAAAATGCAGTGCATCTTCCGGCTCACCAGTATATGTGTGCATGAGCCGGTCCCTCAGGCTGAGGGGTTGGATTCGCCAGCTCATCCAGCACCGGGTCAGATCAACTCCAGTGAGGCCGTGAGCTTTTAAGGCATTTATCTTCGAGTATAAGGGCTGCAATGCTTCCTGATGAGTCCAATTTATGTGATGTTTTTCCTTTATATTTTGTTCCTACAAGGTGGGCTTTGTGGAATTTTACCACATTCGCGCACTTCTGGTTGATAATACTTCAGGTAACGTCTTTTGGAGCAATATTCATTTAATAGAGAAAATCCTCAAAAATAGCAATGGAATCATGTATTAAAGGTGATGAACACTTTCCATAAAAGAATCAAGCAAGAAGGCCAAAGAAATAGCCGTCCTCGCGCTCCCCGAGCGAACGACGGTGTTCCATGCACTACAAAAAAAACACTTCCGTGATGATACGTCTTTGTCAGAGTAGGTCAAGTTTTCTGTCATGCATGTACATCCATGACAATCTTATGACAGAATCAAGATAGTCATACCTGTGTTGTCGTAGAAGTGTTCCATGACAATACTGAAATTATCATCACGGAAGTGTCCACTTCCATGACGATAAATGTCGCGTCATGGAAGTGTTTTCGTCAAGGGTGACCGACATGTGGCATCCACCGTAACGGGTCGTCGTTAAGCTATTGAGTTCCAGTTTGGATCCGATAACCAGTTAACAGCCCTAACCAATGGGGATTTTCCAATTGTAAATTTCTCATTCGCCGGTGGATCCACGTGTTAGCTTGGCGTTGCGACAGATGTCATACATTCATTGGACAAGAGACGCCTATGATACGTCGGCACGTGGCACAGCCCAATAGTGGCCCATTCAGGTTAAAGGGCCGGCCCAGCCAAAGGCCCACAAGATTTTGTCAGGTACTAGTGGACCGGCCCGTTAACAGCCTGCCATGTTTTGGGCCAAATTACGGCCCATATCAGATATGGCCCGATAACAGTGCACTGTGTTTTGGGCCCATCTAAGCCCCGGGTTGTATTACGGCCTGTTACAGGCCCGTTGAACTATTTGACCCAGTTCGGCCCGATGATAGTTTGGCCTTTTAGAGGCCTTTCGTGCAATTGGGCCGTTTTCAGCCCGGTTTCACTTTTGGCCATTTAACGTCCTGTGCGGCATTTGGGCCCATTTCTGGTACAAGTGACTTTCGGCCTCTTAACGGCCCGTGCCGCATTTAGGCCCATTTCTGGTACAATTTACTTTCGGCCTCTTAATGGCCCGTGCGGCATTTGGGCCCATTTCTGGTACAAGTGACTTTCGGCCTCTTAACGGCCCGTGGTCTTCGTGGATAAATTTAAGCCCACTCTGACTATCGGCCTGTTAAGGGCCCGTGAAATAATTGGGCCTAATTATGGCCCATTTTGCACTCGGCCTACTTACAGCCCATCATGTTATTGGGCCAACCACGGCCCGGGATAAATTTTGGCATGTGAACGGCCCATCATATAATTGGGCCAATCATGGGCATAGGTATATTTAGGCCTGCTATCGGCCCGTGAATTGTTTGGCACAATTCAAGCCCGATCTAATTTTCAGCCTGTTAAAAGCCCATGGTATTTTCGGGCCCAACTAAGGCACGCGGTTTACTCGGCCTGTTAAAGGCCCGAGACTACTTGGGCCCGGTTTACGTTCAGGCCTGCTAACAGCTCGAGATGATAATAGGCCCACGTTTGGACCCATCTATAGAGTTGCGGGCCGGCCCGTTTGCGTAGTCTATTTTTTTATATATAGCACTGACGGACCAATAACGTTTTGGCCCATTGATCTCCGTCGAAGCTTACGGCCTAGCGACGATAGCATGTACAGTGAATAAATTCTTCTAAAAAAAGTAAATAAATTACAGCATAGTGACTACGAATAAACCTAGACTATACAATAATGAAATAACGGGATATTACATCGACTGGGCATCAAAGTTGGCCACCAGAGATAATAAAGCGCAACCAAACAGCGGATTTCATACACTGGGCATCAAAGGTCGCCACCAGTGCAAATAAATGCGCCGACAAAACATACAAAACCAACAGCTCTTCAACAGAGTTAAGAAAGGTTAGGCCTGCATGGCAGCTGCAGCGCAAGCAGCTGAGCAAGCTGATGAGACTGTGCTTGTTTGACGCTTATATCCTCCAACTCTAGCTGCATAGCATCAATAGACGTCCTGTACTTCTAGTTAATCTTTGATAGAGATTGGAGTTCCAGTATGAGTTGAGCTGAAGCATGTCTTTCTGCTTGAATTTGAGACTGAAGAAGTCGAACAGATTCAGGCGGCGCCTTCATCGAGCTTGTGTCACTGCTATTATCGAGTAAGTTCGACACTACATCAAGACATGACTTTGGGGTTGTATCGCTATCCCCAAGATGTGTTGCCTTCTTCCCTGCAATATATGTTAGAGGGACAAGCAATGGGTTCGTCTCACTATCATTGTGGCAGTTCTTCCTGGCGTCAGTGATATCACCCTGAAAGAGAAACAAGCAGAGAGATAACAGGTTTTGCACATATAAGCATCAGTGTTGTCAATTCATCCCATTTCTTAGTGGCAAATAAAGAGACACGGTTTAAAATATTATTAACATAATAAGACATGGCAGGAAATGGCATTGTGCAGGAGTGGCCAACTTAACCACACCACTGGATTACAGATCAAGAACACAAGCATACATGCAGAGCTAAAGAACGTATAAGCATCAATGGTGAGTGTACTATCAATTTATCCCATTTCAGATTGGTAAATAAAGAGACGATTTAAATAACATTAACATAATATGGCATTATTCATAGTTAAGACATGGCAGGATATGACATTGTGCTAGAGTTGGTAGTTTCACCACACCACTGGATTACAGATCAAGAACACAAGCATACATGCAGTGCTAAAGAAGATCACTTGCTATGTTTAGTTTAATTTACATCGTATGAATAAGGAACTAGGTTGTGCAACTAAAAACTGAAATTGAGAAGGACAAACTTATGTTTATGAACTTCTTCGTAATAAACTTTAAACATGCAATTTGATGCAAATGACAAAAATAAACAGCAGTAACAGAAATAGCTATCCAAATATACACAACAAAGTTTGAAGGCTCGAGAAGGACAAACTTACATTAGTAGTGAAGACCGGCTCTATAAAGCCCTTTTCCATGTTGATGGGGGGGGCGCAATTCAAGAAGTTTACCAACGAGTCTTCTTCATAAGCATTGCCTTTATTCTACATTTTGTTAAGAGTAGATATAGATGTGATAATATAGGAACAAATGGAGATTATTTAAGCTAAGATGCAAAGTGATGCTACATCATGAACTAGCTATAAATGTAAGTACAGCATACAGGCAAAAGGTACTAACAAGAGCAATGCAGAGCTAAACTTCTTCAGTAGCATTGGTTTTATTCAACATTTTAGTAAGAGTAAATATAGATCTGATGTGTACAAAATCGAGGGCAAGGAAAATAAGCTGCAAAGTGATGGTACATGAACAACTAGCTGACAATATAAGTACAGTGATAAAGGACAACAGATACTTAGAAGAACAATGCAGAGCTAAACTTCTTCATAAGCATTGGGTTTATTCTACATTAATGTAAGCATTAATATAGATCTGATAATTTGGAGCGAACAGTGGATAAGCAAGCTATCATGCACACTGATGTCACATAATCAACCAGGTATGAATGTAAGTACAGGGATACATGACAACAGGTGGTAACAAGAGCAAAGCAGCGAGCAGCATAGTTGCGATATCCTAGGTTTTGTGGCGCTAATTCTATCACCAATATAAGTGGGTTGCTATTTGATTTCTCCGGTACCACAACCTTTTTCAAGGACTTTGCTTTTACTCCTTCAGGTTCTGCGGTCACCCTCTTCCTTTTGGATGTCTGATACACAAGAACATCATTTGAATGGAAAAACATGGTATGATGACAAATGGAATAGGTATTGATAATGGATGGGCATGGCATCTTCACATATATGATGAGTAAACTAAGCAGATGGCGGTGCAACGAAGTAGAAGAAATGCAAGACACCTTATGCAAGATACGTGCAAGCAATAAAACCTTGCCAAATTAGAACCCAGGCACCTTGTTGGCTGAACAGGATAGGCCATCTTCCTTTGACTCCTTGAGCTCAGAATAGTCATTAGGATCATATTCTGAACACGAATCTGTAGGTGGTGAGCGTGTGGGTTTCATTGCATCCAGAATGGAACTCAATCCCTTGATGCCAAGTTTGTTAGCCATTGCATTGTTTCACAATATTCTTCTGGTGTGCGCATTCCCATATTCATTGTGATTATGTTCACTATCTGAGAAGCATAAAACATAAATAGTAGTGAGATTATCTGTGTAATGCAGAGGATGTACTAATATAATAGGGGCTCCCTGTAAACCCTTGTGTGCAATCACTAGATTCTGATGAGAGAGCCCATGTGTTCTGTAATTTTGTGTGTACATTAATATAATCTGGCACAACTACACAAAAAAATAGGCTCCCTATTGGGAGCTCCAGAGTTAAGGATAGTTGGCAGATGATAGGTTTCAAAATTTACAGTATAGAAAGTTTATTGCCAAACCATGATAACGAGAGCGCACAGAGAAATAGTATTCCGTCATGTCTCTATATGTGGCGCACATGCATTTCAAAACTCACGTACTAACATTAGCTGACCAATTAAATGTAAGCTTTGGAAATATGAGTGGCATGTAGTTTAGCTTGGAGGATGGAGTGCTTCTAGTACGACACAAAGGCACTAGGCAGATCGCAGTGTAGATAAAAGGGGGACACCATAAGCATCATAAATAAATCGGGAAAGTGGAACTGGCCGGAAAACATGCGGTTATATTGCCGCTACTAATCGAAACCCTACCGATCACCTACAGGCCAGCTCTATTCACTTGAAGGCGGACTACTGTTACTATTAGTCTAGTCTCTCAAAGGCCACACGGCTCCCAGCATTTCATGGATATTATGGCAGACCAACTTGAAGTGCTGAAAGCATCTAGAAGAAGCGGCCCAATAGACCTGTCAACTGCAGATGTCACTAATCCCCTTCCTGACAAGGAATATACTGTACTTATTAAAGAAGAACAGAAGAGGAACATGTTAAAGAATAGAAGAGGAAGCATATTATGGAGATTTCGCTTCTTTCTATACAATGGTGGTTGCCCACCCATGATGAATCAGAGTGCCCAAAGAAATGCTATTCCCTGGTGTCTCTCTACATATGGCCACATGCATTTGGAAACTCAAGTGGGAGCACTAGCTGACCAATTAAATGTGTGTCTGTTAACTAATATCAATATCATATCACATTCGTATTTGAACAACTAAGCTTTGGAATTATGATTGCTGTGTTGTTTAGCTTCAAGGGTGGACTGCTACTAGTACCACACAAAGCACCTACGCAGATCATAGTGTATATATAATGCGAAAACCCTAAGCATCACGAGTAAAATCAGGAAAGTGGAACTTGCTGGAAAATATGGGCTAGTATTGCCGGTAAGGCTAGAAAGGCTTCGGATACCAGCTCTCTTGAATTGAAGGCACAGTACTGTTACTATTAGTCTAACTATCAAAGGCGACACAGCTCCCAGCATTTCCTAGATATTATGGCAGACCAACACGAAGAGTTGAAAGCATCCATCACAAGCGACCGAATAGACTTATATACTACAAATGTCCCTGCTCCTCTTCACTACGAGGAACATATTGTACTACTATACTTATTAAAGAAGAACAGAAGAGGAACATGTTAAAGAAGAGCAAGCAGATTTTGGATAATAAAATGTTCGTTGCCCACCCATGATGAACCAGAGCGCATAAAGAATGCAACTCCCTGTTGTCTCTCTATATGTGGCGCACGTGCTTATCGAACAAAAGAAGGAACATTAGCTGACCAATTAAACGGTCTCTATTTTAGTAATATCAGCATCATATCAGATTCATATTTGAACAAATAAGTTTGGAATTATGAGTGGCATGTTGTTTAGCTTGATGGGTCGAGGAGCAGTGCTAGCACATCACGAAGCACCTACGATGATGGTACTGAATATAAAGGGAATGGCTACATGCAAGTCGCCTAACTTTCATCATTTGGGTCAGTCGACCATTTCAGGCGGTTGGATGAAGATCCTACGTCTCCTAACCCTTCTTCTTCCCCAACAGACCACCGCACGGGCTACCGCCCGAACCACCGGCCCCCATCCCCCGCCGCCGCCGGCGCTCCCGTGACCGGCTCGCCACCCCGCCCTCCCCTGAACCGCCCCCCACCACCGCGCCCACCCGAAACCCTAAGATAGATAATGGGGTAGCCCCCCGGCGAGCCCCTTCCTTATCCTTCCTTCCCTACGGCGAACTCCGGCGAACTCTCAAAAATCGACTGACCCCAATTTGAAATTCAGTCGACTGTCATTTAGCTAATGTGGAATATAAAAGGGGAAAACCATAAGCATTGCGAGTATAGTGTTGAGCGTGCCATGGTGGATCTGAAGGTGCAAACCGTACAAAGGCTATTTGGCAACCAATGTTTCCTTTCAACTAACAAGTAAGATTCTAAGAGATGGACAAAAAATCACAGTAAAGTAGTGGCGATCTATTTTCTTTCTAAGATAAATAACTTGAGTAGATACAAAAGAGTACCACCTCTTGTGCGGCGCCATGAAAGCATCTGCTGAGACGTCGAGGGTGCTGCGGTAGCGATGGCTGTCGGCGGTGTGGAAGCAAATCTGGGAGGGCAGACGGTGGCAGGGGGGATATGTCCCGGCGCGATGGACGAGGCAGTCGTAGGAGCAGCCCCGGCAAGGTGGACCACGGTGCGGATGAAGCAAGAGGACGCGATGCAAGGGTCCTGGTCCGGAGCCGTGGATGAGAGATGTCGATCTCTTGTAATGGACGACGGCGTCGGGGAATCAGCTCCGGCATGGTGAAGGAGGACGGCGGTGGATGGGGTGGCGGACGGAGGAGGCTGGGGTGGAGAGGGTGTTTTGGCGCCCACAGAGTACGAATGGGGAAATGGAGGGAGAGAGGTAGGGGGGAACCGTGTCTCTGGGACGCGCTTGTCTCAAATGCGGGGAAAGTTACAAACTTAGCCCCCGTTTCAAATTTTAGACATCAGAGCAATATTGGTCGGTTGGTGTCGGGGCCGGATTTCCGGGACATGATATCCCAGAAATTAACCCCTCGTGTCGTCACCAGCCCAGGATTACTGTTACTGGTGGACACGTCCTTGTTACAGATTACCAAGCAATTACAAGAATTGGATACAAGACCATAAAGGTCTAATGATACAACAATGATTTCTAGTGAGGATGACGGAAGCGACTCATGGTTCGCCAGCATCGATGGGGCTCCATTCCCACATGAACGGCTGACCAGGATAATTCCTATCCCGCGTGGCTGCTATCCTAGGTTCCGCATGGACGTCGTGGTAATACTCCTTGTTGAAAATCCTAACCTGGCCAAGTAAATAGCCAGGGACAAGCCCGTGAGTACGTTTGAATGTACTCGCAAACATAATGAACAAAAGATATACCGAATGCATATGATCATGATGGGTTAATTTATATGCATATGCTGAACGAAATTAAAGCATGGCATGATGAATATTAATATGTTGCTGAAGAATAAATATGAAATGTTAGTGACAAACAAAGAAAGTTAATGGAGAATCGGGCGAGACTGGACCGCCCGAGAATCCAAAAGAAAATATAAAAGAAATGCCAAACGGGTGTCTAAAAGAGAATCGGGCGAGATAGGACCACCCGAGAACTCAAGCGACGCCACGAGAGGTCTTGAAAAGAAATGCCAGTCGGGTGTCTAAAAGTGACGCCACGGTAGGTCTTGAAAAGAAATGCCAAACGGGTGTCTAAAAGAGAATCGGACGAGACAGGACCATCCGAGACTCAAGCGACGCCACGAGAGGTCTTGAAAATAAATGAGTATCCCGGGTAGTCTAGCCAGCCCATGAGATACTCAGAAAATAAAAATAAGAGAAACGGTTAGTCCATAATAATAACAATAATATTCATGACAATAATAATGTTCATGATAGCGTCAGTAGTGGCAATAATCATTCTGCAAAATAATTCACGATCAATTTAATTATTTCCTCTGGAGACCGACACTAAGACCGACACTTGACCAACCCAGACTGTAGTCCTTAACCGCGGACACGGCTATTCGAATAGGTTTTAACTCTGTAGAGGGTGTACTCTTTACCCACGTGTATGAGATTTCTTTAGTCAGCACCGTGACGCTGGCTAATTCCCATTACGGTATTTGGGTTGAAAACACACCTAACCCGCACGCACCAGCTTTAATTTTTCCCGGGCCAGGAATCACCCAAAGCAGCGGTAAAGTAAAACTCTAAGTGGGAAGGCCTCATACAACGGCCTCCAATAGCATGAGCGTTCAGCTTCGGTCCCAGACCGGCCACTCATGCCCCCGGACCAAGTGACATGACTACCAGGGCCAGTGGTATCATTCACTATGGCCTCTCTGTACGGTGTGTGCAAGAAAGGGGTTAACAACTTACTGAACCGTACCCTACCTGCGGCAGGGACAAGTGGCAGCACGAAACAAGTATGGGGGTTACTGGAACAAGACTCGATCTACGGTTGACTCAGGAGGCCTATGTATTTCATGCAGTGATTAGCACAATAAAGTGTTCTTTCAACAGTAACACCAAAACAGGGCCACAGCCCTCGCATGTCCCAACATGCATAACCAACAAGGCATGATCACGCTCCAACGTGATCACCCTTTTACTGGTAACGGTATTTCTCTTATACCTGCTCCTGCAAGTTAGTCATGACAAGCACACGTTGCACGGTACGAGGAAACATGCCAACACTACATGCATGCAAATTTCATTTGAATTCAACATATGCATGATTCAATTTATTTCTTGCAAACATTTAACATGCAAACACCATATCAAGTGTTCAAGATGCTTGCCTTGATCATGCAGAAATATTGGGTGCACTCCAAAAGTTTGAAAATTTTATCTTCCCTCCATTTCCTATTTTCAAAAATATTTAAATTACCACATAAAGCAAAAACAGTACTAAAAAGTTGATTGGAAAATTTTAAAATAAATCCTAAAATAAACTAGATGAAAAATTAGGAATTTCAGAAAAAGAATCAAGTTGTTTGGAGTTCATATGATTGTCCTATGGAATTACTAAGCTGAAATAATTAAAGAAGTGGACTTGTTTAATGGATTCAACAGAGAAAAAGCCTAGGAAAAATGTTCACCTAGGCTGAAATAATAGAGCATGATTTTAGAAGTATGCATAATTTTGGATCATCAAATTTGGATTTGAATTGGTGGCTGTGGAATTATTTGTAAACTACTGGAAAAGGAAAAACAGAAGACAGAAACGCGCCCTGAGCGCTATTTAGTTGGACGGCGCCACTGGGCCGGGCCCAGCCGCTCAGCCACGCGGAAGAGGTGATGACGTCGAAAACGTATTCCTGGAGTATGTATCCCTTGCGCGAAGGCGGCCTCAGTGGAGTCCGTCTCCACTTACAGCCGAGTCGGCGGGGGCTGGGTCACTGACAGTGGGCCCGCCTGGCCCACTGGTCAGGTTTGACCAGTCGTCCCGCACGCCTTCTCTTCCGGCCGAACAGAGCAGGGCTCCGGCGATGCTCGCCGGCGAACGGCGGCGCCGTTCGGGGAGACGAGGCCACCGTCGTGCTCAGGAGGTTGAGACGGTCCTTCCGGTACCCGTCATGGTGGCTGGGATGGACGGAGTCGCCGGCGGCGAGGTCCTCGGCGGACGTCGGCCATCGGGTGAAAGGGGGATTTCTCCTACGGTGGCTCCCGAGACGAATTGGAGGTTGGGATGGAGTCGTGGGGCTAAGATCAAGCTAGTGGTGGAGGAAATGGAGTGGAATAAGCTATGGTTTCAACGGAAGCAACGCGACAGGGGCGGCGGCCATTGTCACCGGAGAGGGTGAAGAAGACGACGTCTCGGTCAGTTGGGTGCTCTGCGGGGTTTGCAAGGAAGGAGGGAGTGGCCATGATCAACGAGAGGAGCTCGGGGTGGCTTTTTAGGCGGGGGAAGTCGGTTCAGTGGCTTCCAGAGAACAGCTCATCGGCGGGTAGCCATTGATGGCGCCGTCGAGGTGGTTGTGGGCGGTGGCGATGGTCAGAGGGGTTGGTGAGGTCGGCGTGGACGGTGGCCGCCCGCGGATAAGCTCGGTGGTTGGCAATTAAGGGAGCAGAGACGTGGCGGGGCGGGTTTCGTCGGGCGGCGTTGAGTGGCGGCGGTGGACGGTGATGGACGGCGCTAGGAGACGAGCGAGGGTGTCGGCGAGGGCGGTGGCTTGCCCGTGAAGCTGGCAGAGGAGAAAAAACATGCGGGGGAGGCAGCAGGGAGGCCACGCGTGGCGGTGCCGATGCCTGCTAAACGAGCACTCTGCTCGTGCTCTATGCATGCACACCAGGCGTTCGATGAATTGCCACAGTGGCCAAATGAACTTATTTGAATTTGGAATTTGGCATGATGATGATTCACTCTGTAATGGAGCTACTGGACATGGTGGTTTGGCAGGAGAAGCAAATGCCAAATGTAGTTTAGAAGAGACCAAATTTCTGTCATGCCCAAAAGGTGTTTGACAGAATGCTAAGGTGATCTAGGTGGCTTTATTGGATTTGAATTTTTGCAGGATGGTGTCTCATTAGAGGGTAGAGATGATGATGGAGTTGGTTTGGCAAAGAGAGAAACTTGATAGTGCAAGTTTTACCAGAATTTAGTTCTGGACAGAAACTGCAGGGAATAATTTGGTGAACTAAAATGATGAGATTGGGGGTGAGCTCCTGGACTTAAGGGTTTGGTTGGAAGGACTATAAGGTGGAATAATTTCAGAATTTTTGAAGCAATAAAAATTGAGGTTGCAGTTCAAAGCTGAATCTGGACCAGAAAAGAAAAGAGGATGTTTTGCTCAAAATTTTCAAAAGACCAAGTTGGGTTTTTGCATAAAAGTGATCTATAGGCATCACATGACTCCTCATAATTTTTGTGGAATTTTAAAAGAATTATTTAAAATAGTTATAGTGCAACAGAGGCAATTAAAGAATTGAAAATGCTATAAAAAGAGATTATCTTGGGCAAAATTTTATTATGAAAATACTTCCTACTGTTATTAAAATATAATTAAAATGATTTAAGAAAACTACCAAAGCTCACAATATTTTACCAAAATTTCTATATGGAGGGAAGAATTTTGGAAAACAGAAAAGACTCTGAAAAAAAAGACCCAATATAAATCAAAATTTTATTTCTGGCCAAATTTTATTTAATAAAAATATGGTTAAATTTTTGGGGTGTTACAGTTGGGGATAGGACGGTAATCTCGCATACCCCAAATATTGGCCGAGATTGATTTTGTCCGAGGAGAGTTTGTTTTGGCACCCACTATTGGCGCCCACCATGTATGAATCGGGGTGAGAGGCAATTTCGGCCGTGGAGAGACTATGTTTTGGGGCCCACCGTGTATGAATCGGGGTGAGAGGCAGTTATGTCACGTTTGACTGAAATTACAAAGCTACCCCTATCTAGCCGATAGGCTTTGATTGTCAGGGATAGGCAGTATTGGAAAATTTCCATCTCCCAAAATTTCTTTTCGGGCGGTTACGGCCGAGGAGGGACTGGGTGTTTTGCCGCTTCATTCAAATTTTAGGAGAAAGTAAGTTTCACGTTTACAGTGCCAACTTAATTCGAATCCATTTTGTATTCTTTTTTTCGGGCAGGATCCAAGATATTTTATACTGCATCGCACACGATTCTTGCTAATAAACTGTTTGTGGTGTACTTGATTTTTTCATTTTCATTTGAAAGACAAAATGGGGTTACGACAGGAAAGGTCAGTGTTTGAATTGCTAGAACATTTATCTACAGTGAACATGCAACTATAGGAGTGTCATGCTAAAATATGGAATTATTCCGGGTTCGTTTGGCCTTTTTTATACATTAATTGAGTTTTCTAGGCATTTAATGTGCATGATTCAAATTTAAACTACAGGCACATGCTCCAGTGCACCAAAATGGGTTGAAAAATCATATTTGTGTCCTTAGGTGAATGTTTGGGTCCCATACAATAAATCGGAGTGAATTTCAAGCATCTGGGCGTCGTGGCTCGGCCGAAACATTGAGAAATTTGGTTTTAAAATTCATGTAAATCCAAATTTTGCCTAAACATCACGGAACTTGGCATGGTGTCTTGAGATTGCACCAACATGCTATGGTAAAAAAATTGTTTGATTTGGGACAAGTTTTTGGTATAAGCTTCTTACAAATCGGAGCTTCTCTCAAGAAGGCTCATGGTTCCGATAGGGAATGTGTCACCTTTGTGGGCGAAACGACATACGCTACCTCTTCCTGCCTTGATTTTTTTTACATAGGCAACATAGACCAATAGGAGTGTCGTGCTAAAATTTGGAATTATTCTGGGTTCGTTTGGCCTTTTTTATACATAAATTGAGTTTCTAGGCATTTAATGTGCATAATACAAATTTGAACTACATGCACATGCTCTAGTGCGCCAAAATGGGTTGAAAAATCATATATGTGTCCTTGGAGAATGTTTAGGTCCCATACAAGAAATGGGAATGAATTTCAAACATCTGGGCGTTGTGGCTCGGCTGAAAACATTGAGAAACTTGGTTTTTAAATTCCTGTAAATCCAAAAATTGCCTAAAAATCACGGAACTTGGCATGGTGTCTTGACATGCCACCAACATGCTGTGGTCAAAATTTTGTTCGATTTGGAACAAGTTTTGGTATAAGCTTCTTACAAACCAGAGCTTCTCTCAAGAATGCTCATGGTTCCAATAGGGAATGTGTCACCTTTGTGGCTTTTGGTGGGGGGGAGGGGGCGGGGACCTAGATATTTCCACGGTTGCCAAAATTTTACGAACGGTGCAGAGAATAAGTAGCGCGCAAGTGTGGTTGACGCGCGTCCGATGGACTGTAGCCGATGAACCTTCCGGCGTAAGGCATACATGAGGGAGCCCCAAGATATTTTATACTGCATCGCACACGATTCTTGCTAACAAACTGTTTGTGGTGCACTTGATTTTTACATTTTGATTTGAAAGACAAAATGGGCTTACGGCAGGAAAGGTCGCTGTTTGAATTGCTAGAACATTTATCTGCAGTGAACATGCAACTATATGAGTGTCGTGCTAAAATTTGGAATTATTCCGGGTTCGTTTGGCATTTTTTATACATTAATTGAGTTTTCTAGGCATTTAATGTGCATAATTCAAATTTGAACTACACGCACATGCTCCAGTGCACCAAAATGGGTTGAAAAATCATATCTATGTCCTTGGGTGGATGTTTCGGTCCCATACAATAAATGGGAGATAATTTCAAACATCTGGGCGTCGTGGCTTGGCCGAAAACATTGAGAAACATGGTTTTTAAATTCCTGTAAATCAAAAAATTGCCTAAAAATCATGGAACTTGGCATGGTATCTTGACATGGCACCAACATGCTGTGGTAAAATTTTTGTTCGATTTGGGACAAGTTTTGGTATAAGCTTCTTACAAACCGGAGCTTCTCTCAAGAAGGCTCATGGTTCCGATAGGGGATGTGTCACCTTTGTGGGCGAAATGACATACGCTGCCTCTTCCTGCCTTGATTTTGTTACAGAGGCAACAAAGACCAATAGGAGTGTCGTGCTAAAATTTGGAATTATTCCGGGTTCATTTCGCCTTTTTTATACATTAATTGAGTTTCTAGGCATTTAATTGCATAATTCAAATTTGAACTACATGCACATGCTCCAGTGCACCAAAATGGGTTGAAAATCATATATGTGTCCTTGGGTGAATGTTTAGGTCCCATACAAGGAATGGGAATGAATTTCAAACATCTGGGCATCGTGGCTCGGCCGAAAACATTGAGAAACTTGGTTTTTAAATTCCTGTAAATCCAAAAATTGCCTAAAAATCACGGAACTATGCATGGTGTCTTGACATGGCACCAACATGCTGTGCTAAAAATTTTGTTCGATTTGGGACAAGTTTTGGTATAAGCTTCTTACAAAATGGAGCTTCTCTCAAGAAGGCTCATGGTTCGATAGGGGATGTGTCACCTTTGTGGGCGAAATGACATCCGCTGCCTCTTCCTGCCATGATTTTTTTTATAGAGGCAACAAAGACCAATAGGAGTGTCGTGCTAAAATTTGGAATTATTCCGGGTTTGTTGGCCTTTTTATACATTTATTGAGTTTCCTAGGCAATGTGCATAATTCAAATTTGAACTACATGCACATGCTCCAGTGCACCAAAATGGGTTGAAAAATCATATATGTGTACTTGGGTGAATGTTTAGGTCCCATACAAGAAATGGGAATGAATTTCAAACATCTGGGCATCGTGGCTTGGCCGAAAACATTGACAAACTTGGTTTTTAAATTCCTATAAATCCAAAACTTGCCTGAAAATCATGAAACTTGGCATGTTGCCTTGACATGGCACCAACATGCTGTGGTAAAAAATTTGTCCGATTTTTTGAAGGCGCACAAATTAACAACCAACAAAGTCATTTTGGAACAAAGAGCTGCCACGTTACAATCGGAAACACAAGTGTTATTCAAACCGTGGGCGTTGTACTACCCATTTACGTGCCGCCACGCGTCCGCATTTTTATTGGCTAGGAGGCGCCGTGCGGGGTACTCCCTCCGTGCTTAGGGCACCTAAGGTGCTGCACTGTGATTTAGGCGTGTGAAGATTGGCCATGATAACTAATATAATCCGTGCTGAAAAATCTCGTCAATTGAGCCGAATAATTACTAATCCTTCACATGCAGTTACCACCGAGCAATGCTAGACTCACGGGGAGGATTTTTACAGATTTTACGGAGTAGCAAACGTGGAGGATTAGGATTGGATTTAGGGGGTGGGAAGGGGCCCACCCCCCCTGAAAATCAGGGGGGTCTAGTTTGATTAGTTGGAAGATGCCCGTATTAGCCCCGTAAAGGCCCATGTGTGCAGCATTTTTGGTTACCACTCACTTCTCACGCCCACCCATCATAAATTTAGGTGCTGGGTAGCAAATCAGCATGCAGTACAAGGTGCATGCACAACCTAGGGACCAGAGGGAGACGTGTATCGAGGCATGTAACCAGAATTATTTACTATGGGATTTAAAAGGCTGGGCGTGGAGAGTGGGTCGAACCAAGCATGCAGACCGCTCTATGCACCTGGACGGAGGGAGTAGCTATTTGAGTAGACGGGAGACGTGGAGCAGACCGCTGCGTAGGCTCACCGGGAGGCGAGCCCTTTGACCTCCATCCGCCGCCCACCTCGCTCCCAACTTCTCCATTAATGGCGCCCGAGCCCCTGTTTTAATGGCGTGGCTAGGCCTCGGTCGACTGAGATTTAAGAGAGAGAAAAGAAAATCTGAAAAAAAATTGCACGGATCTTGATGTAAGATCTCACAAACATAGCATCGACTGAGACTTAGCAACACTGATATATATGATGACGATGGCAATGGATAATAATAATTGTCTTACATATTCAGGAAGATAATTAAAAGATGCCACATGCGGCAACGCCCGAAAGACACAAGGGCAAAACAAGGAAGACGCAGACAATGATCTGGGTCGCTGCTCTCTACTTCAACTTGATCTACTCCGCCATCTTCATCATTTCGTCCACCTTGATCTCTTTCACGTCCTCAATACGTCGCTTGCGAGCATCCACGGATCCCTCCAGGAGCATTTCATGCTCCATGCGGAGCTTAGCATTCTCGTCCATAAGTTTCCTGACCATGACGGCCGTCTTCTTCAACACGGCAGTTGTCTCCTCGTGCTGCTTCGCCCTGCCGGCTATCTTCGCCCTCATCAGGTCGTGCTCGGTGCGGAGCCTCACCTTGTCACCCCTTAATCCACGAATGATGCCGGTCGACTTATCCAATGCGGCATAGCTCTCCTCCTGTAGCTTCACCCAGCGGGGAATGTCATCGTCCATCAGCTTATTAAGCATAGCGTGCATGCGCCTGTGAGAGCCCTTGAGTGCCCACGATAGAACTATCCAGGCCACCGCGAAGCGGCAGGACTGTCGGAAGTCGGGCTTCGGGGACCCAAAGGTTCGAACACTAGGGTGAGCTCGTTCTACTACTTCGTCTCCTACCACGGCAGCACTATGGCGAGACTACGGCGAGGGCGCGCTAGCGTAGGACGGGCGAGGACACAACGGTTTACCCAGGTTCGGGCCACCTTGCGGTGTAAGACCCTACTCCTGCTTGTGTGTTGTATTGCGGTGGGCAAGAGAGTTCTCGCGTACACGGTGAAGGAAGAAGAACAGGTTTCGAACCCCCTCTACAATGGCAGCACTGCCCTTTTTATGCTGGCCTTGGTCCTCTTCCCCCTGGAAACTTAGGCGGGAAGGGTTGCCACACTTGGCGGTTTTGAAAGGGGACAGGCGCTCAGGCTATCCTGACTAAAGGTGGTCTTTGCCTGCCAAAGCATGATCCATGACGCGCCGGTGGGCTCGGTGATGACCTCCGCCCTGCGCGCCCGCCGTCTTGTTCTTCCTTCGCCGATCGGGCAACCTTTGGGGTTGCTTTGGAGAGTAGATAGCTGGCCCTGCTTCCCTAACACAAAAGAGGAAACCATCTGCATCCGCGCCTGCTGGCGCGGCCTCTACTGCTGCCCGTCGCCGCGCGCGTCACCCACGTGATGGGCTGAGATCGCGCGACTGAGCCGGATCTTCCTTGCCTTGTAAGCCATCGGGAGGATGCCTCGGGGGACCACTTGGAGAGGAGGCCTCGTGAGGCCACCTCGGGGAGCCGCCTCGTGAGGGGACCTCGCGAGGCCGTTGATGGTGGTGCTGAGCGTAGCCTGCTACTCCCTGAGGAGGGGGGCAGAGGAGGCCAGGGCCTCACGAGGGGTCTTGGTGAAACACTTGGTGGCGACGGCCCGCCGGGCCCACTCCAGGTGTCGCGCCCTGGGCCAAAGGCAGACGGGCCTGGATACCCTGGGTTCCATGGGCCCGACAGTAGCCCCCGGGCCCGCGGCGCGCACGTTCCCGCCTACAGAGGGGCGAAATGGCGCGGGCCCTAATCGCCTGCGGCCAGGCGCGACGCGTGGCGCATGATGTGACGGGCGACGCCCCCACTTCCCACGACGCCTCGGGAACTGCCGTCCTGACATAAATCTGCCGCGGGCGACGCGAGACCATCATTGCCTTCCTTCGCACACCCCGCCTCCCTGCGCCTTCCTTCCTACGCACGGCTTCTTCTACTTCTCCCAAAGCTCCGCCGCCCCAACCCCTTGCTGTGCCGCCATGGCACCCGCCGGAAGGGAGGAACAGGCAGCGAGCACGGTGGTCGCGGAAGTGGTGCCGGAGCCCGCTCTGGGTAGGCCCATCATCGTCAATGCTGAGGGGCTCGGCAAGGTGCTCCCAATGACCGCGGCCGCTTCCAACGAGTGGGGGGCCACTCGCATCTGGCCGGCTTTGCGCCCGGCCACCGACCTCGACGCCACCTCCGCCGTCCTCTTCCTTCCTGCGCTCTTCGCGGGCCTGCTGCCTCCGTTCTCTGATTTCTTCAACGCCATTCTTTCCCACTACCAGGTCCATGCGCTGCATCTCGAGCCGAATTCCGTCCTCCTTCTTTCTGCCTTTGCCTTCTTATGCGAGGCCTTCCTGGGCATGACGGCCTCAGTGGCGCTCTTACGTCACTTCTTCAGCCTACGGCTAACCGCGGCGAACCAGTGCTCCGGGTGCGTCTCATTTCGCATCGCAGCCGACGCGGCAGGCGACGGTATTGACATGAGGCTTACCAAAGAGGCCGAGGGCTTCAGGCGGCAATGGGTGTATGTGGACGCGGCCCAATTCAGCCCCTTGTTGCAGATGCCGACATCCCCGGCCGCGAGAAGCTCCGGGTGGGGGCACGAAAGGCTCGCCGACCCGCGGCTGGCGCGGGTATGGAAGAAGTTGGCTGAGCTGAGGGCCACGAAAGTAACGGTGGTCATGATCGTGCGGGAGTTCCTCTGGCGCCGCATAGCCCCCCTGCAGCGACACTCCCGCCCGATGTGGGCCTTCACCGGCCCACAAGATCCGATGCGGTTGAGCGTGGACAGCTTGCTGCCGGAGGCGCTGAACGGGATGCTCCATACCCTGACCGGCGAGGAAGCGAGCGAGCCACCCAGGGACGGGCTTCCCTTGTATCGCTACAGGAACAAGGAGGCGCTGGCAGGCTCAATGCCGCGTTTCGACCAGTGGGGACTGCTCCCAGAGGGCCTCGAAGGGCCCCATGACAACCCTTTTCTGGCGGTCCCTGGCTCAGGGGAGCGCGGTAGCGCCATGGCCTCGGCGGGCGCGGCGGTGGGCGGAGGCCGCCTGGTTCGTCCGGCCCGCCACCAACTCGTCCGCGAGCTCGAAAGCGATGATGGCACCACCACGCCTATGGCCTTGCCTGCCGCGTCCGTCCGGGCAGAGGGCGTGGGAAGCCCCCGCGCGGCAGCCGCGAAGCCGCGGGGCCCCGGAGGCGGTGGTGGAGGCGGGCCCCGTGGCCCTCCCAAAAGGGGGGTCGATCGCGAGGGAGGGCCCGGCGAAGGCGGCGGTAGCAACGTGCCTCCGTGGCCGGTGAAGAAGAGGAGGTGGTTTGCCAGGGACCAGTAAGCACTTGCTTTCCTTTCTCCTGCGCCCAGTGTGTTGCGCGCATCTGAGTCCTTGTTTCTCTTTCCGTCTCCAGGACTTCCTCGAGCAAGAAGAAGAAGAGGGAGGGGAGGTCCCCTGCCCTGGCGGAAGCTTCGCCGCCGGCTGCTAGGACTGTGGGGCGCGCGGAGGGCACCAGCATCTTCGCCACTGGGGCTGACCCCACGAGGGCCGAGGAGGAGGCTTGGGGGACCCGAGCCGGCGAGTCACAGGAGGCGTCGTCGAGGGACGGCTCCGGCACTACAGGGACGCCCGACGCCGGGGCGGAAAACGCGGCGACGGAGACGGAGGCACCGGCTTCCACCCCCCGGAACGCTGTCGACGGTGATGTCGCAGGAGGTCAGCCAGACTCGACAGCGTGCGGGGCCCCACAGACAGGTGGGTCGCTAAGCCCCCGGGGTGCGTCGCCTCATCGGAACAAAGGGGGGACCCCTGCGAGCCCTTCGCTCCCGACCGGCAGCGGCGGGCCCTCGCGAGAGGGCGGCGCTCGGGCGCACACCGGTTGGGCCCTGCAGCTCGTGAGCGGCAGCGCCGTGCTCAAGCGCGGGGCCCTGCAAGGCGCCAGGGCTGCCCTTGACCAGCCGGAAGCAGACCTTCGGGCGGAAGAAGCACGCATCAACGAGGAGCATCAGCGCCTCGCGGAGAGATGGCACCAGCTTGATGTGGCCAACAAACTGAGCCGCCGCCAAGACGACACCGCGTGGGAGAAGCGCGAAAAGGCCGCCCAGGATGCGAAGGAGATCTTCGAGAACGTTGTCCGGGAGGCCGGCGAGGCCGACAGGCGGTGCGAGGCGGCGGAGGCCCGCGAAAAGGAGCTCCAGGACCAGAACGCCTCGTTGGAGCAACAGCTCCAGGCACGAAGGAACGCCATCTCTACCCTCGAAGAGGGGCTGGCGGCTCGCGAGGTGGACCTTGACATCCGTGAGCGGGAGCTCGCACGGTCGGCATCCGCGCAGGACTTGGAGCGCGAGCGGCTGGAGACGCTGGAGCGAGAGGTGTCCGCTGCCCAAAACTCCTACGCCGAGCGCCTAGACAAGGCCAACGCCAAATTGGCGGCCAAGGCAGAGAAGATCCAGGAGGACGCCAACAGGAGGGTTACGCAGAGCTGCGAAGCATTTGCCAACGAGAACAGCAAGAAGCTAAAGCGGCAGGAGGACCGCTTCAAGGCCAAGCGCGAGGAGCTCCAGCACGAGATCACGGGCCTCAAGGAGATGCTAGCCGAAGCTGAAAAACGGTGGAAGACCGCGCTGACGGCCCAGGCCGACACCGAGGCCGAGCTGTCCTCCCTCCGGCAGCAGGTGGGGGGTGTTGCTGCGGTCATGGAGCAGGCACGAGACGAGGCGGCCCAAGCGCGGGTGCGGCAAGTTCAACGCTCTAAGATGTTCCGCACCCTCGAGCTCCGGGCCCGCCGCGCCTTGGGCTCCATTTGCAAGGAGGACGTCAGCAGCCCCCTCGAGACCCATGACGGCAACTACCTCAACTTCTTCACCAAGCTCGTGGAGCGGCTCGAGGTGGGCGCCAAAAAGGTAGGCGGAATCATCGAGGAGGAGAGCCGCGATCTCCTCACCCAGGCCGCGACGCGCATCTTCAGCCATCTTCTGAACGCCGACCCCAACTTTGACTTTGGCAAGGTGATAGCTCCCGTCCTCGAGAAGGTTCGCGACACCCTTGGGAAGGCGGTGGCGGACCACGTGGACGCCCTGCACGAGCACTTCGCTCCTGGCGAGAGCTCGAGCGGAGTGGAGGGGGGTGACGATGACGGTGGCAGCGGCGGTGATGGCGACATATCTTCTTAGGCCCTTCCCCGTATCCTGTGTATAGCTGATTGTGACCCCGTGGGGGCGTGAGGACAACGCTTTAGGATTTTAAGTACTTTGCTCCTGACTGTATCGAATGCCCGTGCTCCCGCAGCTCGTTTTGCTCTTTCTGGTTGTCATAGCGCTCCGCATCGTTAGGACCTAGCCCCCGAGCGGGCCATAATCGCTGCCGGTATGGCGAGTCGTGAGGGCTCTGCCCGCGTGATCTCCTGAGGCGGGGCCTGCAGGCTTCCTGGGGGCCTGGTGGGGCCACCTCGCGAGGCCCCTCCGGGAACCTGCTCCTGCGATAGCTGCATGTAGAGTACTCAATGACAGGGGAGCGGCGCACGCTCGTCGATTCGCTCATGGGCATCACGCGAGGAGACAAAACACCAAGAACCTTGGGGACGTGGCGTGCATGGGGAGCAGGCCCACGAGCCATAGCCCGGCTGCTTGGGTTTTTCAGCGCTGCTGGGACTGACCCGAGCACAGACACCGTGTCCAGCCCCCGCTCGCGTGGGGCTCATGAGGGACATCGTGAGCGCGCGGGGCTCATGAAGCAAGAACAAGACGGAATGCCATGCAAGAAACTGAGCTTTGCTGAAGCAAGATAGTGACCCGTTACGTAACTAAAACGAGATGCGGCTGCCGTGTCCGGCACAGGTCAGATTGAGATTGGTGCAACCCGTGGGGTGCCCTCAGTTGGTTGTTCCGCCAGCGCGGAGCATGGGGCTTCCACAGGGGTGTGGGAATGATTGCGGGTCGATCGTTCCGCCAGCGCGGAGCATGGGGCTTCCACTAGGGCGTGGGTATGATCGCGGGTCGATCGTTCCACCAGCGCGGAGCATGGGGCTTCCACAGGGGTGTGGGAATGATTGCGGGTCGATCGTTCCGCCAGCGCGGAGCATGGGGCTTCCACAAGGGTGTGGGAATGATCGCGGGTCGATCGTTCCGCCAGTGCGGAGCATGGGGCTTCCACAGGGGTGTGGGAATGATCGCGGGTCGATCCTTCCGCCACCGCGGAGCATGGGGCTTCCACTGGGGCATGGGCGGGAGCTCTCGCAGGCCTATCAGGCTAACGCAATGAGAAGCTCCGGGGCGTGTACAGCCCCGTTTCGTTCGTACGCGTGGGGGTCACGGGTAGAACTTGTGGAGGTGTTGGATGTTCCAGGCGTTAGGCACAGGAACTCCGTCCTCCGTCTCCAGCCGAGCTGAGCCGGGCCTGGAGACATGAGTAACCCGGGGAGGTCCTTCCCATGTGGGTGGCAGTTTATGGGGGGCCCTCTCTAGAGAGGATTCTGCGTAGGGCGGGGTCGCGGACCTCGGGAGTGCGAGGGCGGACGCCGCGGCTGTAACGGGGGCGCGAGGCCGGTTTGGCGGCGGCCCTCCTCAAGGGGTGGCAGGTCGGTCTCCCGCGAGCCGCCCTGACGCGCCTTGTCGACGGCAAGGCTCACGGGGTACCATGCTTAACTCCAGAGGGGAACCGTGCCGCGCCGTAGACGAGGAAGACGGGGGTCTCACCGGTGGGCTCGCTTGTCGCCGCGCGGATGGACATGACACGAGCCGCCACTCTCCAAGTCAGCCTTTGCCGCTCCCGAGCTGTGCCCACGAGGCGCGCTCGCGAGACGCGCGCACAAGGCTCGGCTCGTGAGAGGCCGCCCGCGAGGTCCTCACGCAGTTCGCCTCCTGAGGGGTTGTATGTCAACAGATTCATGGTGGGGGAGCGGCACGTGCTTGCTATCTCGCCCGTGGCCATTGCGAGAGGGGATAAGACACCATGGACCTTGGTGAGGTGACGTACACGGGAGCAGGCCCGCGAGCCAGAGCTCAGTCGCTTGGATTTTGCGGTACTGCAGGGACGGACCCAAGCACAGGCACCGTGCCTAGCCCCCGCTCCCGGAGCTGGTCAGGGGAGGGGTCGCGAGCGCGTGGCGCTCTCCGGCCAGCATCGAACTTAACATAGAAATTAGCGGGTACCAAAACTCATTAGGGCGAAATCAGTGAAATCCATTACACGGCCAAAAGGATAAGGTTCCGGGAGCGAAGCTCGAGAGGCGCGGCGGGAAGGAGTGAGGGTCGCGCGAGGCGAGGCGCCGGGCGCACCTGGCAGAACCGCACTGTAGTGACGTCAGACCACTCGGCGCGGCGCGCCAAGGGATTCTGCTCCTTCGGAGCCAGGGGCTCGTGAGGAGCGGGAGGCTCACGAGGCCCTGGCGCGAAGTGCGCCAGCCTCTGGAGAGAGGCGCCGGCGTTCCTCAGCCCGAAGGGCATGCGCGTGCCGCCGACGGTGGGGCCAACGCCCTGGACACCTCGCGGCAGCTGGATGGGGTCACGAGGGCAGAACTTGTTGAGGCTGGTGAAGTCGACGCACATGCGCTCCTTGCCGCCCTTCTTTGGGACGACGACTGGGTTGGCGAGCCATTCGGGATGGCGCACCTCACGGACGACTCTGGCTTCTTGGTGCTTCTGAACTTCATTGACGATGAACTCTTGCTTCTCTGGCGCCTGGCGCCGCGCTTTCTGCTTGACCGGGCGTGCATTGGGGCACACCGCTAAGTGGTGCTCGATCACCTCCCTCGGCACACCGGACAAGTCGGATGCTTTCAGGGCGAAAACATCCGAGTTTGCCCGAATGAAGGTGACGAGCGCGCTTTCCTATGCAGGAGGGAGGCCCGTGCCGATGGTGAAGGCGGGGCCGGAGCCGCTGCCGTCCACCGACACCTTCTTCGTCTCGGCGCGGTCTTGAGAGAACAGCTGCTTCTTCTTCGCGGGCAAGGCCTCGGAAGGCTCGGCCGCGTCCTCGTCGGCTGGGTGCGCGACAGCGGCAGCCTTGTAGGCGCGCTCGAGGGTGCTGGCCGCGTCCTTTTCGTCGCAGGCGACGGTGATGATGCCGCTGCAGCCGGGCATCTTGAGGACGTTGTAGGCGTGATGAGTGGCCGCCATGAACTTGGTGAGAGCTGGGTAGCCCAAGATGGCATTGTAGGGCAGGCCGATGTGCGCCACATCGAAGTCGATGAGCTCGGTGTGGTAGTTCTTGCGAGTGCCGAAGGTGACGGGGAGGCGCACCTGCCCCAGCGGAATGGTGGAGCCATCGGTCACTCCGGAGAAGGGCCTGGTCGGCATCAGCTGGTCATAGGGCACCTGGAGCGTCTCGAAGGTCTCGATGGAGAGCACGTTGAGGCCGGCACCCCCGTCGATGAGGGTCTTGGTGACCGCGAAGTTGCTGATGGTGGGAGTGCACAGCATGGGGAGCGCGCCTGTGGAGGCAGTGGACTTGGGGTGGTCCTTGGAGTCGAAGGTGATGGCGTACTGCGACCACTTGAGGGGCCGCGCGACCTCAGGCCTCGGGAGGGCGGCGTACGCCTCGCGAGAGAGTTGCTTGAAGTGGCAAATGGACGCGGGGGCTTGGGACCCGCCGAGGATGCAGGCGACCGTGCGAGGCTCCTGGTAGCCCCCGGCGCCCTCGTCAGGCTGGTTGACGTCGTTCCTCCGAGGTGGCGGAGGCAGCGGCGGGAGAGCGGCATTAGCCTGAGGATTCGCCTCACGAGGCTGATCGCGAAAGGCGGCCTCACGAGGCTGATCGCGCCAGCCCTGGCGGTAGCCGCCATTATTGTTGCGGCTATCCCAGCGGTTGCCGCTGCGGCCACCTCCGCGGCCAGCGCCGCGGCCGTTGCGGTCCTCTCGGCGGCTCTGGCGCTCGTCGCGGAGCAACTTGAGCTCATGACAGTCTTTGGTGCTATGGGAGCGGACGTTGTGAAAGGCGCAGAGTGGCCGGTTGTCCTTCCTGGGCTCGTCGAGGTCACGGCCGCGCTTCTGCTCGGGCTCCGCCACAAGCACGGCAGGGCCCTTGCGCTTGATGTCCTTGCTCTTGGCCTTGGTGCCGTCGAGCGCCGCGTCGGGGTCGTTGTGAACGAAGAGGCGGCCTTCTTCAGCCTTGGCGCACTTGTCGGCCAGGTCGAGCAGCTCGAGCACGGAGTCGAGCTCACCGTTGATGGCGAGCTTCTCGCGCATCTTGATGTCCGTGACGCCGGTGGAGAACGCGGAGATGACGGCCGCATCGGAGGCGCGCGGGATCTTGTTGCGCACCTGACTGAAGTGCTAGATGTATTTGCGGAGGGTCTCGTCTGGGCGCTGTCGAACACGCCGCAGGTCATTGATGGTGAGGGAGCGGTCCTGTGTGCCCTTGAAGTTGGCGATGAACTGGCTGCAGAGCTCGGCCCATGACGAGATGGAAGCCTCGAGGAGGTTCACGAGCCAGGAGCGCGGGCCGTCCTTGAGGGCCATGGGGAACCAGTTCGCCATGACCTTGTCGTCGCCGTTCGCCGCCTCGACGCTCAGCACGTAGAGCTGGAGGAACTCCGTACGGTTGGGGGTGCCGTCGTAGTGCGGAGGCATCTCGGGCTTGAACTTCGCGGGCCAGGCCACGCGACGCAGCTCGCGGGTGAAGGCACGGCAGCCCACGCCGCTCGAGGGGACGCCGCCTGCGAGGGCGGCGCGGTTTTGACGCCCGGCCGCTGCAACGTCTTGAACGGTCTGGTCCTGGAGCTGGCGTTGGCGCTCGAGGAGCACTCTCGCGTCGGGGGGCGCACGGCGGATGATCTGGCAGCTAGGCTCGCAGTGGTCTGGAGAAGACGCGCCGCGGGATGGCTCACGAGCCTGCGCGCTGCGCTGGGGCCCGGCGCGCTCGTCACGTAGAGGAGGCGGCGGGGGAGCGTCGTGCGCCAGGTCCCCAGCACGAGACGGTGGAGGGCGGAGCGAGTGAGAAGGCGCCGGAGCGTCCCCGGCGACGTTGACGAGCTCGGTGATGCGGCCGAGCCTGGCGTCGTAGCCGGCGTCACCAGGACGGTAGCGGAGCAGCTCGCGCGCCATGAGCAGCGCGGCCTGCGGGTTCGGCGGCCCACGGTTGGCGAGGGAGGAGGCCGTGGCGGTGTGGCCGTCCGCCCGCACGGAGGGCTGCAGGGAGGAGGCCTGCTGCTCGCGGGTAGCGGGGTCGGTGGCGGCGGCGATTGCCGCGGGCCACCGGCTCTGTCTGGGCCACGCGGCCGGCCCTGCGCTCAGCGCGCTCGCGACGGGCGTCGGCCATGGGGCTGGTGGAGCTGAAGGCGGAGCAGAAGAACAGTAGCGCACCCCTACCTGGCGCGCCAAAGGTCGGAAGTCGGGCTCCGGGGACCCAAAGGTTCGAACACTGGGGTGAGCTCGTTCTACTACTTCGTCTCCTACCAAGGCAGCGCTACGGCGAGATTACGGCGAGGGTGCGCTAGCATAGGACGGGCGAGGACACAGCGGTTTACCCAGGTCCGGGCCACCTTGCGGTGTAAGACCCTACTCCTGCTTGTGTGTTGTATTGCGGTGGGCAAGAGAGTTCTCGCGTACACGGTGAAGGAGGAAGAACAGGTTCCGAACCCCCTCTACAATGGCAGCACTGCCCTTTTTATGCTGGCCTTGGTCCTCTTCCCCCTGGAAACTTACGCGGGAAGGGTTGCCACACTTGGCGGTTTTGAAAGGGCACAGGCGCTCAGGCTATCCTGACTAAAGGTAGTCTTCGCCTGCCAAAGCATGATCCATGACGCGCCGGTGGGCTCGGTGATGACCTCCGCCCTGCGCGCCCGCCGTCTTGGTCTTCCTTTGCCAATCGGGCAACCTTTGGGGTTGCTTTGGAGAGTAGATAGCTGGCCCTGCTTCCCTAACACAAAAGAGGAAACCATCTGCATCCGCGCCTGCTGGCGCGGCCTCTGCTGCTGCCCGTCGCCGCACGCGTCACCCACGTGATGGGCTGAGACTGCGCGACTGAGCCGGATCTTCCTTGCCTTGTAAGCCATCGGGAGGATGCCTCGGGGGACCGCTTGGAGAGGGGGCCTCGTGAGGCCACCTCGGGGAACCGCCTCGTGAGGGGACCTCGCGAGGCCGTTGATGGTGGTGCTGAGCGTAGCCTGCTACTCCCTGAGGAGGGGGCCTCAGGAGGCCAGGGCCTCATGAGGGGTCTTGGTGAAACACTTGGTGGCGACGGCCCGCCGGGCCCACTCCAGGCGTCGCGCCCTGGGCCAAAGGCAGACGGGCCTGGATACCCCGGGTTCCATGGGCCCGACAAGGACCTCTTTGCTGCTGCCATGGCGCGGTGGGACATCTGTGCGACTTCCGTGACGCGGCCGGACCACTCTGCTGCTTCGGCGGCATGGCGGGACCTCAGTGCTGCTTCAGCGGCGCGGCAGGACCTCTATGCTGCTTCGGCAGCGCAGCGGGACCTCTCGGCTGATATCGCGATGAGGCGGGACATCTGTGCTGCTTCGCTCGCCGCTCCATGGTCATTTCTCAACCAACAACTCCTCCCACGAGCCATGGCAGATGCAAGGAAGGACGAAGACTTGTTTGTTTGTTGATGATGAATTGAGGAGGAATGTGCAGTCATTTTCGAGTAGGTGGTATATATAACCTAGTAATAAGCTGCTAAGTGGGAAAACGTTTAGGTTTTGATCAGTGTGAACAGGTTTGCAATTACATATAGCGTGGTAATTTGGAATGTGATGGGAAACAAGGTCAAAATTATTTGACGGTTCCGGTTTTGAAGTGCGGCACGATTCCCGGATGGTGTAATTAACAACAAGTATAATGAGGTGACGTAAGCGGGCTATAAGGATTTAAATATTATATTGTTGCTGAGTTGGAAGAGAGAGAGAGGAGGAGAGAGAGGAGAAGCGGGCTGTAGACTTACAGCCGGCTGTAGACTTACAGCCGGCTGTAGCATGAGCTCCAAGAAGCTTTGTGAGAGTGCAAGGTGGGCATATGTTAAGAAAGTAGTACATTCTTATAGCTAACTATTATACGTGTTGGCTATTACATTGATTATAGATGACATGGCAACATGCTATAGCTAGCAGCTGGCTATATTATTAACCATGCTCTAACATGGGCATGCGTTCTCGGATGCATACGTGGCGTGTGCACCGCAATCGGCGATGTCAGCACATGACTTGTTCCATCAACCATGTGCGCTTATTATTACCATCGTGCACAATTCTTTTAATTAGACATCACCTCTCTATGATGAAGCCACACAGACTTAATTACTTTCCCTACCGAAGACTCCATTTCACACACACACACACAAACTCTCTCTCTCTCTCTTCTCTCTTTCACACAGTCTCTATACGACCAGACATGAGATAATTGCATGGTTAGTCCTTGTACTAGCAGACGGCGTCTAACGTGGTCCTCATAGTTAGGAAGTGCTTCGATACAATCTTCATACATGCAAATACGGTGTGTATATAGTCCCTGAAGTTGCAACAGTGGTTCTGGCTATACGCCTCGCATACGTAGCCCGTATGCCTCCACTGCCATGTCACCATCGAGCCCACAGGTCAATACGACTGAGTCAAACGTCCGTGTGGGACCAACGTGTCAGTGGGCGCGAGAAATCAGTTGAGAATAAATCAACATGCTCTATTATATTGTACGGTAAAGATGCGCTGGTTATTTATTTTTCGTGGTAACATGCTCTTTTTTTTAGGGGACGGGGTAACAAGCTCTGGTTTATTCGTAGAGTACATGCTAACTGCTTAGACGCGCATGCATGTGTGCATGCATGTATGTTCATGACCACATAACACGTGCTACATCAACACTAAGAATCACTACAACAATATCAATTATTCGAATATGGCGATCATACAGATAGAAACAGCACAAGCAACAAGAATGAGACTCAAACTTGGCTAGCACTCGAAAAACAACTACTGCAAACGCAAACGTCTAGGAACGTATGCGCATGTGCAAACTGGACTAAATCAGCATGCATGTTACGATCAGCTCTACTTTGGCCCAACTAAGATATCTACTAACCAAGCTAACCAAATTAAGAAGTATGCATCTCGATAACAAATAATTGCACTTGGCCTGGTTGTTCGCCTCGCGCTGCTTGTAGCAGAGGTTGCGGGTTCGAAACCCCGTCTACACATTTCTTTTAATTCTCACTTATTTCTCACAGCCACTGACATGTGGGTCTCATACGGACGTGGACCAGCGGTTTGACTCAGTCCGCACGACCCATGGGATTGATGCTGACGTGGCAGTGGCGGCATACAAGCTACATACATGAGGTGTATAGCCAGGACCGCTGTTGCAACCTCAGGGACCGTATACACACCGTATTTGCATGTATGAGGACTGTATTGAAGCACTTTCTAACTATGAGGACCATATTAGACATCGCTTGCAAGTACAAGGACTAAACGTGCAATTATCTCGACTAGACACACACACGCATGCTCTAGGTGTAGTATTTGTTCGTACCACACCTTTCGTCCAACCTTCCCCGTATGATTATCAATCACCTTAGTTTACTTATAACATGGACAAATTCCACTGCAATTTAGTTAGCAAACTTCTCATTAAAATATGACGCAAATCACAAGCAGGAATTGAGAAATTTTTATTTACACAATCACATTAATATGGTCAGGTAAATCACAAGCTAACGTACCATTGTACTAATATTTATATCCCAATGCAAAAGGTGGAGTACATATCCGAAGAGTAGAGGCGCACACACACACTCCGTCAAATCAATATCATTGGATTCATCATTGCATATATTTTCACATCATATAAATTTGTCACTGTAAATGTTCATATTGTTTTCTACAAACTTGGTCAAACTTTACAAAGTTTCACTTCAGTCAAAGCTAATATGCGGAGTCAATAAAAACGGAGGGAGTACTATCTTAGGGTTGACCAGTCACTGCCCGCGGACGTGCCCGGGCGGTGCAAGAGGAAGGAGGAGAAGCGCGATGTGGAGTACACTAGCTGCAGCACGAGCTCCAAGGAACTTTCGTGCCACCCAATGCATATTTAACTACTAGTACTATGTACACCCAGGCCTTTAGGTTGCGTGTAGATGACATGGCTACAACATTGTGGCGCCCCGCCTGAATACCACTATAGCCAGACGGTTGCCGCACACGCCAGCCCAGGAGATCACTCTGGCGTGCGCGTTTACAACAAGTATCATGAACACAAGCTTTCTATTAATGGGTATATAAGTCTTACATGATATATTACAAGGGTGATGGCAGCGGAAAAGCTCTATCTAAGGCAGCATGGTCCTGGTGCGGTTCCAATCCACAGGGATCTAACTGGGTCACTCTTCTAGCCCGCGAACACTCCGGCTCCTCGCTAGAGGTCGTCGAATCCTTAGGTGAACCTGGCCACATTGAAGGCCGCTGAGTACTTTTGAATGTACTCGCAAGCAAACCAAACCGACATATACACCAAGCAATGCAATCCATGGCATTCAAGCATGCAGTTATTATCTTAACAATATTAACTAATATACTATGGCAGAATTATCAAGCAAGATTAGTCATCTAACCACATTAATCATCATGTTCTAGTAGGATTATCTATCATAATAACTATTGGAGTAAATGAGTAAGGTAAAGCATATCAATTAAATAATTCATACTCCGAATATTCTCACAATTCAAGTCCGGTCCAAACTTTGCGGTCATCCAACCGCTCATCTCATAGCCATCACATGGCTAGCATTCATACCTCTGACATCATCGGATGTCCATGCATCTGTACTGCAAGTCTGATAAACCTTACTCTGGTTCAGTCTTAGCAATAACATTATAAGGTTTGTTCCTCCAGACTCGACACGGACCAAATAGGGGCCTACACGAACTGTCCATGACCGAGGACGCGACTATTCGAATAGATTTACACTCGGCAGAGGTTGCACACTTTACCCACACCATGGAGCACCTGGCCTCGTACTTTAGTACATGTTCCCATTCGGGTGGACCAGTGTTGCTCCAACAAAACCTGCCTATTGCCTGCCACTCTTACGGTCCCTCCGACAATCATACCCTCCCAGGGTCATGTCCTGGGTGGCCCCTGTGTCACCCCGTGACACCTGCCACCATCGTGGCCAAAACTGTCCCAAATGGGGACCTGGTACCATATAACTAAATTGGGCTCACAAGATTATCGCCGCCTACCGGGCCAGGGTAGCACGCACGCATAACCCTCCCTATTTGGAGGTACCGACAAGAGGCAGGACAATAGACCAGGCTAGGACCGTCCCATACCGGCAAATGTGGCTACACGGATAAGTCCGGATAGGTGACACTATGACTCGATCCAGCCGACGGAGGAGGTTGTCATTATTAAGTCATATTCTTAATCATGGTGATAACAACAGTAATGCACGATGAAAACATAACAACCTATTTCCATATTGTTACATACGAGTCACTAGTGCAATAACATGATGAGCAATAACAAGTAATGTAAATAGCAAGTTCAACCTAGCAGGAGTTTAATTACTTTACAAGTCTTAGCTGTAAGTGACAACCATCTGAACCCTTGTATGAAACCGGCAAATAAACCAGTAGCCACTAGACGGTCTTTACAACTCAGATCTGGGACGTTACCGGAATAACTCAACCCCGGCTCAAGACGGCCGAAAAGCAGCTCAGAGCATGAGACGGTGTTGATAAAAAGAGTGTAGCAGTTCCCTAAGACGGCCGAAGATCAGCTCAGAGCATAGGGGCACCGCTACAGAGAGAAATTCAACAGATGCCCGAGACGGCCGAAAAGCAGCTCAGAACACGGGCCAGTTGTTGAGAAGAGAAATATAAAGTCGGCATCCACCCCGGACGGCCGAAAGCAGCTCAGAACACAGGCATGGTGCCATCATCAAAGAAGGGCAGACAAGGGTTCGACAGAGTCACATACAGCCCACTACTATGTACACGAGCATCAACATATTAATTTAAACACGCAAGAATAACACAGAGCAATGCTTTAGGGCATATATCAGATGGTCGGCTTGCCTGGGGGTGAAGGAATACTCCGGGAGAAGTGCGGGAGGTTCGCGGAAGAATTCGCCGGAATGGATTCCCTCTCGAAGGGGCTGAATGGAGGGCAAGGGCAAAATGGTCATTTTCACAGTGTGGAAACATTATGAAAATGATGGCATCGGAATGGGCTCGACGAACTGAAGACGTGAGCGTTGGATTCACCTCGATCGGAGTTACGAGCGAAAACTTACGGGCGTTCGTTCGTTAAACGGTGAGATGAACAAATAGTGTCCACTTCAGCCGCTAACAAGTGAACGTCCACTAAATAATTATTTCGGCAGCCGGCTGGAGCGAGAAAACGCCTTTGAGGAAATACGTTTTCCAGAGGGGAAAACGTACTGGCCACCGGGGCGCCTCCACTTAAGCTGACGTGGCGGGGCCGGGCCGGGCTACTGTCGCCGACATGTGGGTCCCGTACCCCTTCTCTCTCTCCTCCAGCCTTCTCCTTCCTCCTTCTCCCTTCTCCCCGACGCAGCCACAGAGGGCTTCGGCCCCGTCGACGCCGGCGACTGGAGGCCACGGCGGGCTTGGTCGCCGCCGGGGATGGATGTGCCACTCCCTCCCGCGCCTGTGGATGGTCGTGGCGGAGGCGGGGATGCACCGAGGCGGGCGGTTGGAGTGGAGGCAGACGGCGGTGATGGGGAGCTTGGGCCGGAGCTACGGCCTGCCCCGGGAAGAAATGGAGGCGGGGAGGGCTTGTGGGTGGTGGCGAGGGTCGGCAGTGGGTGATAGGAGGAGAGGAGGGGCTCGGGGGAGAGCGAATTTAGGCCGAGCTGGGCGGCGGCCATGGCGGCAGAGAGCATCGATTTGAGCTCGAGCGCTCGAATACTTCGGCTGGAAGAGTTGCTAGGAGGAGAGGGGAGGTCTGGATGCATGGGGAGGCCGTCGAGGTTGGCTATTTATAGCCCGGCCGCGACGACCGGATGAGCACGGCCGCGGTGGCGATCTCATCGGCGCACTGGCGCTGCGGGGAGATGTGGCTGGAATGTAGCGGCGTCGAGCGGCTTCACGGTGAGGTCAGAGGCCTCGAGAGCGCTCGAGAGAGATCGGGGAGGAAGAGGACAGTGAGGAAGACGACGGCGACGGACACGGGCGGGATAGTGCCATGGCAGTACTCGCCGCGGCGTGGGGCGGAAGAAAACGGAAGGGGAAGTGACCGGAGAGGAGGAAGTGGACGACGGGGAAGCTGCTAGACATGAATGGACAGGCCAGGGCAGCCTAAGCTAGCTGGCCCGACGCGACGAACACGCGGTGCACTGTTTCTGTGTGCAGCTCACGTGGTCACCACAGGAATGTTGTGTTCTGGCCCTCCTCTGGGTGCCAAATCTTGTCAAACACGGAAGGCATTGATCATATAGATGAGATGGGTCATTGGATGGACCAGGATTGCTCTAGAGTGATCGAGGGGATCTAGAATAGTTTCAGGATAGAAACTTGGGGAGGAAGTTGTGGTCAACCAGAGGTGCCAATGAGCTGGAAAAGTTGTCATAGGGAAATGTGGTAAGAAGGACTAGGTTCTTGCAAAATTTGAGCCCATTTGGACAAGTTTTGCATACACTTCCTTTGTAATGCCAAATCTGGCCCAGAAACTGAATCTTGAAGCTGCACTCATCTGGCTTGGTGAAATGGGCTGAATTTTGGTGTAGGGTGATGATTTGGAAGTATGGAGGTACTGGAAAAATTTCAGCTCAATTGGAAATGCCAAAGTGGTACTTCCTTCACAAAGCTTGGATCTGGACAGAAACTAGATGGAATTTTTGGGAGAAATTGGCTAGGTAAAATGATGTGAATTTTTGCATACTCACATCATAGAGGAAAAGTGAGGTCCTGGATTAATTTGAGAATTTTTGAAGCAATATAAAATATAGTTGCTTCACAACCTCAAAATAAGTCCAGAAACAAGAATTGGATGATGCTCTCAAAATTTGATCTGTGGAACTTGGGATCTTGATGGAAATGGTAAAGATATGGATAGGAGAAGCTCCACAAATTATTTGGGATTTTTCCTGGCTACCAAAATAGTAGCTCCTTTGGAAAGTGCCCAAAATGCAATATTGGCTTTAAATAGGAAAATGGAATTTCCCTTATTTAATTATTGCCAATATTTTTATGGGAGCTCAATAGGATCACAAAGAATATCTCCACAAGTTTTCATGAACTTTGGAGATGGATAGATATTTTCCTGGATTTAATTCTTTTAAACCGTAGAAAAAGGAATTAATTTTAAATGAAAAATATTGCAAATGACTTGGCAATATTTTTGCATATCCAGGGTTCATAGATATGGGAGAGTCTCTAGGAAAAGTTTGAGAGGCAACAGATGAAAGGAAGTTGGGGTTCCTTTGTAACGGAAGGAATTGGGGTTTCCCTTCCGGTAAACCGGAGAGTAGGGTTTCGGTGGCAAAATACTGAGAAAATATCTGGGGTGGCAAGGTTGGTCTGGAGAGAATCTCTGGTTGGGCAGGGATGGCAAGGCTAAATGACCATCTTCATATACCCAAGAGCGAGAGAAAATCCAAGAACACCGGAAAAAAAAAGACGGGAGTCAAATCCCGCAAAGGAAAAAAACAAGGAGCGAAAACCAGGGTGTTACAAACCTACCCCCCTTAAGAAAATCTCGTCCTCGAGATTTCCGGGCTTACCTCCCGGTGAAGGGGACTTACCTGTGTGCGACTTGGATCCATTAGCTATCTTGTCTTCATTTGTTTACTGACCTTTTAGCTGCCTCTTTTGATGGCTCAGGTGCTATCTTTTTCAGACGGCTGCATTGAATCCTTCTCTTTCCTGTCAGGCAAACCCTTTGCTGGTAGTTTGTTGGCTGGGGTTGGTGGGTAGCTTCGAGTATCGACAAATAATCTGGTTTCCATGTCCTGAGACTAGCTGCTTCGGGTTTATTGCGATACCTCTTACACTGACTGCCAAGGGCGAGACATTCTTTCTGGGTACCGGACTTACGTGCTCGTATGGCCTGGAGTGGCTAGGAGTGGCTCTCTTTTTGCCTTGTCAGAATACTCAATCTAGATGTGGGTTCTATACGGATGCTTTCTTCCTGTCTCTTGCATTCTGACTTCGTTCTCAAGACGTTCCCAGCTGAAATGTCGGGCATGATCACAAAGTAATCATAGACGGTAATCTCTGAGATGGCTCTACCATATATAGCCTCTGTGGTCCTTGCTATGACCACTGAGCTGACATAGTATGTCTATCATTCCGTGCATTCTTCGGAGCATAACCTCTGACCTTGGCTGATGGCCCGTATTCACGATGACATGCTGGCTGCATTGTTGTGGCCGTATATGCAGGAGTCTGACCAGGATTGGCAATATCACCTTGTCTGTGGAGCTTTACTTCATTGACCGTCGCGGAGATTGTTTATTCAAGACTTCCTTGTTCTTGGGGGTTCCTTTTTGGGGAACTTGTCATGACCTACCATCATGGCTCCTTGGTCATATCCCAGCTTGTTGGGCTTGTATTCACAATTTACTCTTGCATATCTCGTAGGGATTGCTGCGTTCATATCCTTCTTTGAAGTGTGGAGCCAATGTTTCTCTAAACACAGCCATTCCTGTGTACGAGTGGCTCGCATGAACTGATCCATTGGACTGCATGCTCACAACATATGCAGGGGTAGGATAACTCCTTTCATAACCACTGAGTTCTGAGGTGGATGTGTGTCCAGACTAATTCGTGCTTCTGACAAGATTGTTGATGGCGTGTTGAAGAAGGTTGAATTCCTTACGCCCGAACTTCTGCCAGGGTAGTGTGCTAAAGAAGGATGGGTATCGTACCTCGGAAGCTTTCCCTCATGTGGCTTACTGAGAAAGGTCGAGTACCTTATGCCGGAAGCTTTCCGCGGTAGCATGCTGAGGAAGGCTGGAGTACCGTATCCCAGAAGATTTTCTCACCAAGTGGTGTAGCAAGGAGGATTAGGAGTCTTGCGTTGTAAGCTTCTTCCGATAGCTTGCGGAGGAAGGCTGGGTTGCCTATATCAGAAGCCCTTGTCTGAAAATGTCCTGTCGGTCATGCACACCACTAATTCTTCTGTTGGTCTGATCATTGTTGCTGTCGAGGTTGCACAACTGATACAGACTTCATGTTGGTAATTAATTTGGAACACCCTTTGCATTCAAACCAAGTGTTGGCGGTAGTGAGCAGTTGACGGATAATTCCCTTTGGTTTAGCTGAGCTTCCAGGTAGGTGAAATTCTCATTGATTCTGGGCAGCCGTGAACTTATTCATATTTCTCGCAAACCTTGTTCACATGCCCAGAAATTTGTGTATATGCACTGATAACTTCCCAGAATATGCTTTGGAATTCGTATTAACATACCAGAGTTTTGTTGTCACTCTCGGCACCTTCACATTCTTGAAACATGTCTTCTGTGGATAATAAATAATTCTGGAGTCCATTGAGAAAAGACTCAAGGTTCACTCCACTGGCTAAAATAATCCTTGTGTCGAGGACGGAATAATTTGTCCCTGTTGGTGTCCATTACTGATAGCTCATCTGGCTGTTCTTTTGTGATCAATTCTGAAACAAACTCTCTCAGGCATATTCTGACCTTGTCTGTAGCACGTAGAGTATGTTTCTGACCCATTCTTCTTTCTTGACAGATCCGGTGACCATGTTCTGAATATCGGGCATTTGACTTGGCTTGACTCTTACTGAATTTGGATTATTGGGTATTATCCAGGCTGTACGATGGTGTTCTTACTGATGGATCCAGTCGGAGCAGCAGAACGAAACTGGCAAAAGAAAACAAGAATCGCAAAAAACCAAAAAGCAAATAAAGCTCAAATTTTGCGGACCTTACCCATGTGGCCAAAGATTCACTAGTATAACTAGTATAGCGTACTCGATGCATCTCTAAGGATTTAGAAGCAAAGCCACACAATGCTCCTGGTAGCAATTGGGGTCAAGCTCCTACTACTTCCTTAGGGAACATCAAACTCGACGCACGACCATAGCCAAAATGGCTTATTCAACGATCCTAGGGTTGTCGGGGAAATATGGAATTTATAAGCGTTTCCCAAAGGAAACTAGATTTGAGAAGAGAAAGGCCATGGCTAGCAAGCAAGGTAGGGATATCTGGTTTACCTAGGGGTTCAGGGCTCACGGGTCATTGCCTGGTGCGGACATTTCACACCAGAGGCAAAGGCCACGAGAGTTGAGGTCTGATGGAGCCAAAAGCCTATGGGGTTGCCTTATGATCAATAGTAGCCGTGCCTATCTGGCAAAGATGGCTGAAATCAATCTGGGCTTTCTACTAGTCACAAGACAATGAAGTCTGGCTAGGGTAACCTACAGTCAGCCTGGCTCTGATACCATCCGTTGTGGCGCCCCGCCTGAATACCACTGTAGCCAGACGGTCGCCGCACACGCCAGCCCAGGAGATCACTCTGACGTGCGCGTTTACAACAAGTATCATGAACACAAGCTTTCTATTAATGGGTATATAAGTCTTACATGATATATTACAAGGGTGATGGCAGCGGAAAAGCTCTATCTAAGGCAGCATGGTCCTGGTGCGGCTCCAATCCACAGGGATCTGACTGGGTCACTCTTCTAGCCCGCGAACACTCCGGCTCCTCGCTAGAGGTCGTCGAATCCTTAGGTGAACCTGGCCACACTGAAGGCCGCTGAGTACTTTTGAATGTACTCGCAAGCAAACCAAACCGACATATACACCAAGCAATGCAATCCATGGCATTCAAGCATGCAGTTATTATCTTAACAATATTAACTAATATACTATGGCAGAATTATCTAGCAAGATTAGTCATCTAACCACATTAATCATCATGTTCTAGCAGGATTATCTATCATAATAACTATTGGAGTAAATGCAGTAAGGTAAAGCATATCAAGTAAATAATTCATACTCCGAATATTCTCACAATTCAAGTCCGATCCAAACTTTGCGGTCATCCAACCGCTCATCTCATAGCCATCACATGGCTAGCATTCATACCTCTGACATCATCGGATGTCCATGCATCTGTACTGCAAGTCTGATAAACCTTACTCTGGTTCAGTCTTAGCAATAACATTATAAGGTTTGTTCCTCCAGAGTCGACACGGACCAAATAGGGGCCTACATGAACTGTCCATGACCGAGGACGCGGCTATTCGAATAGATTTACACTCTGCAGAGGTTGCGCACTTTACCCACACCATGGAGCGCCTGGCCTCGTACTTTAGTACATGTTCCCATTCGGGTGGACCAGTGCTGCTCCAACAAAACCTGCCTATTGCCTGGCACTCTTACGGTCCCTCCGACAATCATACCCTCCCAAGGTCATGTCCTGGGTGGCCCCTGTGTCACCCCGTGACACCTGCCACCGTCGTGGCCAAAACTGTCCCAAACGGGGACCTGGTACCATATAACTAAACTGGGCTCACAGGATTATCGCCGCCTACCGGGCCAGGGTAGCACGCATGCATAACCCTCCCTATTTGGAGGTACCGACAAGAGGCAGGACAATAGACCAGGCTAGGGCCGTCCCATACCGGCAAATGTGGCTGCACAGATAAGTCCGGATAGGTGACACTATGACTCGATCCAGCCGACGGAGGAGGTTGTCATTATTAAGTCATATTCTTAATCATGGTGATAACAACAGTAATGCACGATGAAAACATAACAACCTATTTCCATATTGTTACATACGAGTCACTAGTGCAATAACATGATGAGCAATAACAAGTAATGTAAATAGCAAGTTCAACCTAGCAGGAGTTTAATTACTTTACAAGTCTTAGCTGTAAGTGGCAACCATCTGAACCCTTGTATGAAAAAGGCAAATAAACCAGTAGCCACTAGACGGTCTTTACAACTCAGATCTGGGATGTTACCGGAATAACTCAACCCCGGCTCAAGACGACCGAAAAGCAGCTCAGAGCATGAGACAGTGTTGATAAAAAGAGTGTAGCAGTTCCCTAAGACGGCCGAAGATCAGCTCAGAGCATAGGGGCACCGCTACAGAGAGAAATTCAACAGCTGCCCGAGACGGCCGAAAAGCAGCTCAGAACACGGGCCAGTTGTTGAGAAGAGAAATATAAAGTCGGCATCCACCCCGGACAGCCAAAAGCAGCTCAGAACACAGGCGTGGTGCCGTCATCAAAGAAGGGCAGACAAGGGTTCGACAGAGTCACATACAGCCCACTACTATGTACACGAGCATCAACATATTAATTTAAACACACAAGAATAACACAGAGCAATGCTTTAGGGCATATATCAAATGGTCGGCTTGCCTGGGGGTGAAGGAATACTCCGGGAGAAGTGCGGGAGGCTCGCGGAAGAATTCGCCGGAAAGGATTCCCTCTCGGAGGGGCTGAATGGAGGGCAAGAGCAAAATGGTCATTTTCACAGTGTGGAAACATTATGAAAATGATGGCATCAGAACGGGCTCGACGAACTGAAGACGTGAGCGTTGGATTCACCTCGATCGGAGTTACAAGCGAAAAGTTACGGGCGTTCGTTCGTTAAACGGTGAGATGAACAAATAGTGTCCACTTCAGCCGCTAACAAGTGAACGTCCACTAAATAATTATTTCGGCAGCCGGCTGGAGCGAGAAAACGCCTTTAAGGAAATACGTTTTCCAGAGGGGAAAACGTACTGGCCACCGGGGCGCCTCCACTTAAGCTGACGTGGCGGGGCGGGGCGGGGCCGGGCTACTGTCGCCGACATGTGGGTCCCGTACCCCTTCTCTCTCTCCTCCAGCCTTCTCCTTCCTCCTTATCCCTTCTCCCCGACGCAGCCACAGAGGGCTTCGGCCCCGTCGACGGCAGCGACTGGAGGCCACGGCGGGCTTGGTCGCCGCCGGGGATGGATGTGCCACTCCCTCCCGCGCCCGTGGATGGTCGTGGCGGAGGCGGGGGTGCACCGAGGCGGGCGGTTGGAGTGGAGGCAGACGGCGGCGATGGGGAGCTCGGGCCGGAGCTACGGCCTGCCCCGGGAAGAAATGGAGGCGGGGAGGGCTTGTGGGTGGTGGCGAGGGTCGGCAGTTGGTGATAGGAGGAGAGGAGGGGCTCGGGGGAGAGCGAATTTAGGCCGATCTGGGCGGCGGCCATGGCGGCAGAGAGCATGGATTTGAGCTCGAGCGCTCGAATACTTCGGCTGGAAGAGTTGCTAGGAGGAGAGGGGAGGTCTCGATGCTCGGGGAGGCCATCGAGGTTGGCTATTTATAGCCCGGCCGCGACGACCGGATGAGCACGGCCGCGGTGGAGATCTCATCAGCGCACTGGCTCTGTGGGGAGACGTGGCTGGACGGTAGCGGCGTCGAGCGGCTTCACGGTGAGGTCAGAGGCCTCGAGAGCGCTCGAGAGAGATCGGGAAGGAAGAGGACAGCGAGGAAGACGACGGCGACGGACACGGGCGGGACAGTGCCAAGGCAGTACTCGCCGCGGCGTGGGGAGGAAGAAAACGGAGGGGGAAGTGACCGGAGAGGAGGAAGTGGACGACGGGGAAGCTGCTAGACATGAATGGACAAGCCAGGGCAGCCTGAGCTGGCTGGCCCGACGCGACGAACACGCGGTGCACTGTTTCTGCGTGCAGCTCATGCGGTCACCACGGGCATGTCGTGTTCTGGCCCTCCTCTGGGTGCCAAATCTTGTCAAACACGGAAGGCATTGATCATATAGATGATACGGGTCATTGTATGGACCAGGATTGCTCTAGAGTGATCGAGGGGATCCAGAATAGTTTCTGGATAGAAACTTGGGGAGGAAGTTGTGGTCAACCAGAGGTGCCAATGAGCTGGAAAATTTGTCACAGGGAAATGTGGTAGGAAGGACTAGGTTCTTGCAAAAATTTGAGCCCATTTGGACAAGTTTTGCATACACTTCCTTTGTAATGCCAAATCTGGCCCAAAAACTGAATCTTGAAGCTGCACTCATCTGGCTTGGTGAAATGCGCTTACTTTTGGTGTAGGGTGATTATTTGGAAGTATGGAGGTACTGGAAAAATTTCAGCTCAATTGGAAATGCCAAAGTGGTACTTCCTTCACAAAGCTTGGATCTGGACAGAAACTAGATGGAATTGTTGGGAGAAATTGGCTAGGTAAAATGATGTGAATTTTTGCATACTAACATCATATAGGGAAAGTGAGGTCCTGGATTAATTTTAGAATTTTTGAAGCAATATAAAATATAGTTGCTTCACAACCTCAAAATAAGTCTAGAAACAAGAATTGGATGATGCTCTCAAAATTTGATCAGTGGAACTTGGGATATTGATGGAAATGGTAAATATATGGATAGGAGAAGCTCCAAAAATTATTTGGGATTTTTCCTGGCTACCAAAATAGTAGATCCTTTGGAAAGTGCCCAAAATGCAATATTGGCTTTAAATAGGAAAATGGAATTTCCCTTATTTAATTATTGCCAATATTTTTATGGGAGCTCAATATGATCACAAAGAATATCTCCACAAGTTTTCATGAACTTTGGAGATGGATAGATATTTTCCTGGATTTAATTCCTTTAAACCGCAGAAAAAGGAATTAATTTTAAATGAAAAATATTGCAAATGACTTGGCAATATTTTTGCATATCCAGGGTTCATAGATATGGGAGAGTCTCTGGGAAAAGTTTGAGAGGCAATAGATGAAAGGAAGTTGGGGTTCCTTTGTAACGGAAGGAATTGGGGTTTCCCTTCCGGTAAACCGGAGAGTAGGGTTTCGGTGTGAAAATACTGAGAAAATATCTAGGGTGGCAAGGTTGGTCTGGAGAGAATCTCTCGGTGGGTAGGGAAGGCAAGGCTAAATGACCATCTTCATATACCCAAGAGCGAGAGAAAATCCAAGAACACCGGAAAAAAAAGACGGGAGTCAAATCCCGCAAAGGAAAAAAACAAGGAGCGAAAACCAGGGTGTTACAAACATGCAGGCTGACAGCCTACCGCTCTGCCTCGCACAATTTTTTTTATTTTTGCCATGCAAGATTTGCATGCAGGCATGTCACGCACGAGAGAGTATCTGCTGTTACCGAGGCTTAGGTGGTACCATGATACGGGCTCCTGTGCATTTTTGCAAATGTTGCAGAGTTACCGGGAGTCGTTCGATCTTAGAATCTGACGGCCTAGAAGCCCGTATCATGGTAGCACATAAGCCTTGGTAGCACTAGATATTTTCCGTGTCACGCACGTAGTTGTCGAAGTCGTGCTCGAAAAAGGGCGACGAGGTCCGCTAGTCCGTGTTAGTTGGTGTGCCCGGAAAACAAACCAATCCCAGTTGCCTTAAATGTTGTGCATGCTTTAATTACGGGAAGGTGGATGGACGCGAATGTGCCGAACAACGAACCGCCCGCCGGCTCCCTGATCTCAAATATAAACCGCACTAGCGCACTACTACTAATGCGCACCCGCAGAACATCCTTTCCGAAGGGACGAAGCCCTGCGGTTACCATCTCCTCTCGTCTAAACCAGTTCCCAAAGGGAGAAGGAAGTTTGTTGCCATTGCTATGGATTCCCAAGGCGGTGGTGTTTCTCGTCCTCATCGAGTTTGGGAGACCTTGGACGACGATGCTTTGGGGGAAATCATAAGTCGCTCTGACTTCCTTACATCCGCAAGACTGAGCGGTGCTTGCACCAAATATTTTTAGACGGTGTGTAAATATGCGTGGGAGAAGCCCATGCTAGTTGGTCTACCATGCGTCCTTGAGGACAAGGATGTTTCCTGGGGGGGTCTCTCCAGCGCAGCATGGCCGTAGTTGCAAGTTGACGCCCCTTGAGATGCCGACGTTGAGGGGCACTCGGATTTTGTCCGATCAACAGGTCAGTGATGAGTTTGATCACGTAAATGTATTCTAAAGACTACTTCCGTGCTTCATTTCATAATTACCCCACTGCCCACTATTGCACAGGTTAGGCTTAGTGCCAATGGAGATTGGCTTGCATACGTACGGGAGGGTACCAACATCAATTTGCACAACATTCACACCAGTGAGACCGTTCCCGTTGAACCTTTGTCCAGCATTGGGATCGGCCATCCAATGGGGCACCTCCTGAATTGGTACAATGGAACCACGGTGAGTATGAAGAAGATAGCAATCCTGGAAGCCCCGATAAGGTCATGAGGCAACAAAGATTACTCTCTCATCGCGGTGTTCGACATCGCGATTGCTTTCACAAAACATCCTGCATGTGGCGGTCAAAGCTAGACCATGCCGTCTGCGGCCGATTTGTTGCCGTACGAGTACGAAGACGCCGTGCTCCTTTTAAACCGCATCTTCGCGGTGACAAACCAGGGTACTTGTTTCGTATGGGACACATCCTATGGTATACTCCCTCTCTTCTGGTTTAATATGTTTAGTTTTTCCATTTTATAAGTTTCAAATTTATTGCTCCACATCACATGTTCAGATTTCAAGGTGCATTAAATCATTGCATGCAGGGAAAAGTCATCCCCCGATCAAAATCAGATCACTGATCATGGATGTGCACGGGCCATTCGGTCTCACTAATTGGAACCTTGTAACTGACGACACCCAGTTGGGACGTACTATCTTAGCAGTCGTTACCCATGGTACCATTGAAGTGCAGCAAGGTACCACGGTCTATCACGATCGGACCCTGATCATGTTCCCAGGTAATCCATTATCTCCAATCTAAGACTAGTAGAGCCAGGAGCTAGAGTATACTATCTTATTTCCATGTCATCTTATAACATTTCAGTACATGTCTCGTTATACTCCATGAGGAGTAGTTCTTTTCTTTTTTTGATTGATTGGGATAGTCATCGACGCAACATTATAATACAAGTTATAATTAGCAATTTCAATTCCGCAATGTACTGGCTAGTAAGCCTGAATCCCATCTAATAAAAAAAGTACTACTACTACTAGGACTCCTCCTACTTTAATTAATATACATCGCCCACGTCACACTCTCAAATTGTTTCTTCTAGCCCGTGCCGCAGCTGGCTCCTAATCTACTCCTACTAGACTTCTTCCCTTCCCTATCATAGAAATAAGAAAATATAGAATATATTATTTTAATCCGTATCCTCTGCTTACATCACCTTATTGTGCTTGCTACACAACATTTATCCTGCATGGACCTTGACCATGCCCGGCACCATGTGTCCAGGTTTGAGATGCCAGGTGTACCAGATGAACGGCTGCGTGTTCGACCCCCGTGATGCTACCTGGGCGCGGAGGAACACAGTTGGAGAGTACTTGGTTTTCATTGGGGACAGCTACCGCACAGTGAAAACGATGCCACCTTCCGTGCACGACGCCGACGGCCTGCCGTTCATGAAGAGTGGGTGCGTTTTCATTGCGCACCGCCGGATTAATATCTTGAACGCCCCTATCCCTGACTTATGCCACTTCAGCTTGGATGAGTCTCCATCGTGGGGAGCTACACTAAAAAGCTGCGATGATATGTATTCCCGTTGCCCTCCGTTATGGATCGTGTCATCTATGAAGAACACCTGGGACTGGAACTACGAAACGGACATGTACCCAGGCACCTACGAACCTGACTAATGTACCACAGTAAATATAGGTGAAGTAGCTAGGCACAAATAGTATGAACCTGTGTGGCATGTTGGCATTTGTCTTTTAGAACTTACTATCACTAAATATTACGTGCAATGCACGTTGATATTATGATGTATGTGCCTAAGTACTCTACTATATTAATTGCAGGCACATACTCCGTATTAGGTTGGATATTTATTTACGTATATGGTCTGAGCCCTTCCAACTAGACGCGTCTGTCTCTCCGGGTCACACTTTGTATCGTTATGTACTATGTGTGGTCTCCGACCCTACAACTAAATAGTCAAATCACCCTCAAAGAAAAACCGGACGGTCATATCACCTGTGCTGCCGTGTTTCGCGCTCCTCCCTCATAGAGTGGAGACGCTTGCTTCCATAAAAATGGAAGAAGTGGAGACACCCTCCCACGCTGTTCCTATCCTCGTCCTTTCGCTGACGTGTGGGACATCCAACACGTGCCAAGCAGCAATTTATCCCCATATCTTGATCTCTAGGCTACATGTCGGACTTAAGACAAGTTTGTCGTATGAAGCACTGCACACCAAGCAGCAGGCATGGTGAGCAATCTTCAAATCATCAAGTCATTAAATAAAAACAGTATATGAACTACTGCACATGCAAGTTCACTGGGCTGCCGTGTTTGGCACTCCTCCGTCGTAACAGTAGAAACGCTAAAAATAGGAAATATATATAAAACAGCAGTGACACTCTACCGCGCGGTTTCCTTGCTTCTCCTCCATAGCGGGTAGAATACTTTCGTTCGCCGACATGTGGGACATCCACCATTTGGGTCCACTTGCCAAGCACCAAAATTAGAGTGCATCACGCAGAACTGCAGGGGAGACTCACCCGGTCGTAGCTCCGCAGTAATAATGATTAATGAGCCATCAAATAACAAGGCCCCACCTATCCAACTGTAAGTTGCTCGGACGAAGCAACCATCATTTCACACGCCAAGACTGTAGCATCAATACCGTTAGCACACGCCAAGACTGGACGGCACTGTGCCAGCAAAGGATATGAACATGGTCCGTGACGTGAAGGGAGGATGGTTCTAGAAAATAATATTCGCTCACTCGTCTTTTCTAACCGGGTTTTGCATCGATCATTCGTATGAAGGTGCTAAACCAAGTGTAGCACTTACAAGTTCAAAACGAGAAAGTGGACCACTCACGGCACGCATGTCGCGTTTGGCCCGTCGCTCAACGTGCTTCCTCACGGCATATCACTGACACATGGGAACGTATATGAGCAAACCGACTAGGCGAAACTAGCCTGCCTAACACACAGGAAAGCCCCGCGCTCGTCTTTTCTATCTGGATTTCTACTGATCGATCGCAAGAGCAAGCGAAAGATAATGTTACACTTCACAAGTTCAAAAGGAAAAGGCGGAATACTTAAAGCACGCCTGTCGCGTTCGCGTCGCACTCCCACGGTCGGTCTGGCACGCCGCTCACCAAAGGGAACACGCACACGTTTCTTGCATTTTCAGTGACATGTGGGACTGCAATTGAATAAACTGATGATACCCAAAATCTAATCGCCCGCTGAGTGTCGACTGAAAAAAGAGAGACGAGGAGGGAGAAGAGATCACCCGCCAGCCGCGCATGGACTCCTAGAAATATGGTGATAATGTGAGGTGGGCCATGTTTTAATAAAGTCGGAGCACTCCTTTGTAGTGCTTGCAGAGTTGATTTGACACATGCCCAGATTTGACGGAAATGTATTAGTATAAAATGCACCGTTTGAAAGTTTTTGTACGCCAATGTTCTAGGATTCGTACGTTTCTGTATGATTTTGTTGCCGACTAAAAAGAAATGGAGGGCCTTTCTCTCTCTCGGGTCTCTCTTTATCCCACAACCCCTCTCTAACACACGTACACACACACACTCTCTAGGCACTGAAAAGTACTACTCGTTCACGCTTCCTCCAAAAGATCGATGGCCAAACCTATTTGTATATTTGCAAAGTGGAGAGGCCACTTGCTATAATTTTACAAAGCCAACTAAAGTGGTCCTAGTCATATTTTTGTCTCAATGACCGGTGGGCCATGTATGCCGCGCGCGTGTGTGTGCTGTGTACGTGTGCTGTGTGCGCGTGTTCGTGTGACGTGTGTATTTTTTTTGCATGCCGCATGTGTGCTGTGTTGTATACGTTTTTTATTGCATGGATTTTTTTTCATGGAGTGTGTACGTGTACCCGTGTGTGTTGTGTGTGTATGTGACGTGTACGGTGGCGAGTTGTGGTAGTATATGTATTCATGTACGTAAGCTAGTGTGTAGTGTGTATGGCAAACTGTCCCCACATGTCATTGTGTGTTTTGTACAAATATAACAATCCAATATACAAAGGCTGAGAAAGCAAAAAACATGTTTGCTTTGTAGACCTTCTCTCTCCTCTTGCTATAACAAGTTTTTAGCAATCCAATATACAAAGGGTGTTGGAGATGCTCTTGCTGTAGAACGAGCTGGTCAGCCCCAACTTTCTCTTTGCTCAGTGTTTGCAAGTAGTAGTATAGCTTGCAAAGTAGCTAGCCTACTAACACAGCGCGGATTCAGACGAGGTTTGACACCAACAATCATCAAACAAGCCCTGCTTATATGATAGACAGTGCAAACATACATCTCAGCATGCCATATATTACATCAAAAGCTGGTGAGGATACATCTGTTTCCATAACTCAGAGAGGGTTCGGATGATTCACTAACAAACAAAAGTATCACGTACCGCCCACATAGACCCTACAGGGTTTGATAACACGCATCTGGTAATTAAACACAATGCAAACTACGTTGAAAGATTAGCCCGACCAACTATTTCGTGTCATCAATCTCTGGGGAAATATCCACAGGACGGACCGCGGCATGGGAATCATCAAGGACGTCCACCGGCAGCTGCACAACCCTAACATATTAGCAAGCACATTGCAAATAATCAAAGACCACAATTATGGTAAGCTAATATTTTTTTTTACCTTGGGCAGCTCACCGGGGGATCCCATCCCTCCGGGGGCCATCGTCTTGCCAGGGGAACACTGCTCCTCAACGGCGACTATCTCCTCAAATCCAGCCTTGAGCCTCTCATAGGTGGCCATTAGGGTTTCTGGGGTAGGCACGGTTCGGGCCTTGCAGTTGTTGGAGCTCTCTTTGTTCAGGAGTTCGTCTACCAACGTCGTGAACTCTTTGGCCAGTGCTTGTTTCTTGGAGATCTTCATCTCCATGGGTTTGCCCGCCAACTCGTTAGCCGGTGCTCGCTTCCTGGAGATCTCTGTCTCGAGTGGGTTGTCCACCGGCAACTCTTTGCCTAGTGCTCCAGGATCCATGAATAAACTGACAAACAAAAAGAAATCGAAAGGAAACCATAATCACAATGACAACGGAAAAAGAATAGGCAATGAGGATCGGTCAGTGCTTCGCAAAAGAAAAATCTTGGAAAGAAAATAGAGCAGCATCACTGATTCGCTCACCTTTCCTTCGTCGGTAGAGAAGAAAAATGGCAGAAGTGAGTAGCCTGGAGTGTGGTTTTCTTCAAGATAGAGGGGAGAAAGGGATTGAGCGAGCGTTCTGGTGAAATGATGGTTGCTTCGTCCGTCCAACTTACCAGGCCACTTTACTACTGCTGGTAAAGGTATGGGTTTTGTGATATGACGGGTCATGACTGCCACACCGGGGTGACTGGTGAGTCTAGCCTGTAGCACCTCACTGTGATTTGGTGGATGGCAATCAGGCCTGGATGCTTGATGGCCCGCATGCCCGTGAAATAATGGAATAGAGCGGCTTGTCATAGAAACAGTTTCGACGACCGAGGGGCTACCAAGCGGTCAAGCGTGTCTACCCTTAGACTGGCCATAGTGGGAGTAGTCCCCTCATATTTTGTGTTATATTTTGACCATAATTTTAACTAATAAAATATAAATTGTATGTATCAAATCCAATACTCCATAAAAATAGGAATCCAACAATATAATTTTTGGTGACATGCATTAAAAGTTTGCTACTTACTATATATGTGGTCAAACTGTTGATACTCCCAATTTGCATCATGATTTCCTATGAATAATTATTATGTTTTTAATCATTATTTCACTTTATGGTACAATTCTTATGCCTTTTCTCTCTTATTTTGCAAGATTTACACGAAGAGGGAGAATGCCGGTAGCCGGAATTCTGGACCTGAAATAGCCACATCAGAGATACCTATTCTGCAGAGCTCCAATTGACCTGAAACTTCACAGAGATTTTTTATTGAATATATAAAATATACTGGATAAAAGAAATACCAGAGGGGAGCCGCCAGTTGCCCACAAGGCAACAGGGCGCCCCCCTGGGCGCGTCCTGATGCCTTGTGGGGCCCCTGGCTGGCATCTGCCCCCCCTCCTTCTGCTATATGAAGCCATTTGTCCTAGAAAAAATAGGGAAAAGACTTTCGGGATGAAGCGCTGCTGTCTCAAGGTGGAACCTTGGCAGGAGCTATTTTGCTCTCCGGCGGAGCGATTTCACCGGGGATACTTCCCTCCGGGAGGGGGAAATCGAAGCCATCGACATCACCAACGATCCTCTCATCATGGGAGAACCAATCTTCATCAACATCTTCACCAGCACCATCTCATCTCAAACCCTAGTTCATCTCTTGTATTCAATCTTTGTCTCAAAACCTCAGATTGGTATCTGTGGGTTGCTAGTAGTGTTGATTACATCTTGTAGTTGATGCTAGTTGGTTTATTTGGTGGAAGATTATATGTTCAGATCCTTAATGCTATTCAATACCCCTCTGATCTTGAACATGAATATGATTTGTGAGTAGTTACTTTTGTTCTTCAGGACATGGGAGAAGTCTTGTCATAAGTAATCATGTGAATTTGGTATTTGTTCGATATTTCGATGATATGTATGTTGTTGCTTCCTTTAGCGGTGTCGTGTGAACGTCGACTACATGACTGTCGGGGTACAACCATCTATGGGACCATGCAGCCCCTTGTGGTTCGGCGGGGGAGGTCGATGTGCACAAAGAGCATGGACAATGGGAAGCGCAAGGGATTTATCCAGGTTCGGGCCGCTGAGAAGCGTAAAACCCTACTCCTCCTTTTGGTGTATTAATGGTGCAGAAACACAGTACAAGGAGCGCCTGTCCTGGCAAGGCGCGGAGAGAGCAGCTACGCGAGACGTGCTTGTGTCTGAAAAGGGGTCCGAATCCTCTAAACTGTTGCCTTGGCCCTCCTTTTATAGCTCAAGGGGTTACCACAGTGGCAAAATAGTAATTACATAGCGATTAGATAGCAAACAGTGCTATCATACCTAACTCTGCCAATTTAGGACAAAGGCATTAAATGCGCCGTTAGGTGTCAAGTGGAGAGGTAGTCCCGGCAAGGTTTCTGCACCGCTTGCCCAGCTACCTCGTATTATCCTGACACGCCTCTTGGACGGGTGTCGTTAGGGGCAAATCTTGTCCCAACGTGCTGACACGTGCCCGACAAGCCTCACCAACCAACCTGCGCGGTCAACACCTCACACATCAACGAACACCTGTGCGGTGAGGTGGAGCGCTAGAGGGCTGGCATAAGCTTGCCGGCACGGAACTTGCCGGGTCCTCACCTTGCCGGTTCAACCTTTCCGGCAAGGAATGTCTTCATCTTTGGTACTAGTTGTGTGTTGTGCTTTGAGCTTCTTTCTGGTAGCTTCTGCGGCTGGACTCCGAATCTTGGTCTTGGCAGTTCCCGGCAAGGCTTTGGCCGGCAAGGAGGCTGCTACCGTCTATGCATAAGTCAGGGTATAAAATACCCATGTTTTATACACCGACAGGAGCCCCCGGGCCTGGGCCATACGCGCATCCGAAGCGTCGTTGGGCTAGGCCCAAACAATGCACAGACACGCGGCGGGAAACTGCCGTTGTAATTTTTGTCATGATGATTATCCTCTTTTGAGATCTTCTTTGCTTCCTCATTAATCCGGCCTTGAGCGTGCTCTCAGCCACTTCCCGGCAAACCTTGTCGTTGGGTGGCCGGCCTGTAGGCGTACTCAGGCCAAGGGTATGTTCATATGTGGGATGCTGCTGGTTCAAATCGAACGGGCGCTAAGCTCCTCATGGCGAGGGGTAACTGCCCCGTCTATCTTTACTCCTCCTTTTTCTGCGCCCCTCCATCACGCGCGTCCGCATGCATGCAGGGTAGCAGATTGGTGGAGAAGGGCGGACGTTGGAGTGATGCGCCAGGCCAGGGGGCGCAGGGCGCGGAATTGGCGATCATGGGCGGTTGCTAGAGTAATGCGCCCGTCAGAAGCGCGGGACGTGGGATTGGCGATCGTGGGCGATCGCCCGAAGATGGTTAAGGGCCAGCTCTCCGCACTCCCCCTATAAAAGGGGGGCATGCAGGATGCTAAGCTCACCCATATCCTCCTGTCTCGACTTCCAGCGACACCGCTTCCTCCAGCGATGCTGAGGATGACGATGATGACGGCGATGACGACGGCTCTCCGGGCGTGAAGGTCGAAGATGACGGCAAAGAGTCTGGCTGATCGCCACCAGCACCATCATCTGGCCTTTCGGGAACAAGCCGGACCCCACCTAGGCGCCCCTTTTACCCTCTTTGCACTTGAGATAGACCCTGGCAAAGGGCAAATAGAGTGTAATCAAGTACTTTCTTAATGAACACCTGGTGTTTGCTAGGTTTAAATGAACGCATGCTGTTTCCCTTGTCTTATTTTGCCTTTGTATGATTTGTGTTCCCTACGCTTATCGGAAGCTTGCCGGTGCGCACACTTGCCGCGAGCGCTTCGAGGAACGGGTCCTTAGCAGCCTGCTGGAAGTGCCGCTGCTGGCAAGGTGACTTGCCGGGCCAGAACGCAGCCGCCAAGCTTGCCGAGCGGACTCGAGGCAACCTAGGGCGCGGACTGATCGCGACAAGGTTCCTCTCGCGTGCAGGTTTCTCATACAAAGCTCAGAACTGTTCAAGGGGGAACGCGAATGTAACAAGGAAATTTTTTTCAAAGTTTTTGCAACTTAGCTCTTCCTTGTGCCGTTTCTCTCGTTGTACAAAATGATCACTTGAACGTCGCTAAAAATGGTCCCCCATCTCCACTCCCTCTGGGAAACTTGCATGCGAGGGATCCTTCTTATCCTTTTAAGAAAAAGAAAGAAGAGAAAGGAGCGGTTTGGGAACCTTGACGGCTCATCAGTCATTTCATACAAACTAAAGCATAAATCACAACATCACATGCATCGATACATAAATGAACATGTACGAGGAGTTGCGAAACACTTAGCTTTATTATGCACAGGATATGTGCCTGGCTTTGTACATAGGGTTACATGTCTGGTCGACAAGGCTCGTACAAAAGGTGTTGCCGGGGTATGACCCGGCAACTGCGCCTCACAGTTAGAACTTGCGAAGATGCTCAATATTCCATGAGTTCTGCACCGAGGTGCCATCTTCGGTCTCCAAATGGACTGCGCCGGGCCTGGTGACTCGTACTACCCGGTAAGGGCCTTCCCACTTCGGCGTCAACTTGTTTGATCCCTTGGCGGACTGAACACGCCGAAGAACAAGGTCGCCTTCCTCAAGGCTTCAGGCATGCACTTTGCGGCTATGGTAGCGGCGCAAGGCTTGCTAGTAGCGTGCAGCTCGCACCGCCGCCTGAAGACGATCTTCCTCAAGGAGCAACGCGTCGTCTTGCCGCAGCTGCTCTTGCTCAGCTTCATCGTAAGCGAGCACTCGAGGTGACCCGTATATGAGTTCCGTGGGGAGCACCGCTTCTGCACCATAGATTAGGGAGAAGGGTGTTTGGCCGGTAGCTCGATTTGGTGTTGTTCTGAGTGACCAAAGAACCGCCGGCAACTCATCAATCCAGTGCCTTCCACACTTGCGCAGCTTGTCGAAGGTCCTTCTCTTGAGGCCACGCAGCACTTCAGCGTTCATCCTTTCCACCTGGCCATTGCTTCTCGGGTGAGCAACAGATGCAAAACAGATTTTGCTGCCGAGGTCTTGGATATACTGCATGAAGGTGCGGCTCATGAATTGTGTGCCGTTGTCGGTGATGATCCTGTTAGGAACCCCGAAACGGCAAACTAATCCTTTGAAGAACTTGATGGCTGATTGCGCTGTCACCTTCCTCACTAGCTCCACTTCAGGCCACTTTGTGAACTTGTCGATGGCGACGTACAAGAACTCAAAGCCCCCGGCAGCACGGGGAAAAGGGGCCCAAGATATCGAGCCCCCAGACCGAAAACGGCCATGAGAGAGGAATTGTTTGGAGAGCTTGAGCTGGTTGATGTATGCTCTTTGAATGGAACTGGCATGCTTCACACTTGGTTACTAGCTCAGTCGCATCCTGGAGGGCAGTGGGCCAATAGAAGCCTTGCCGAAAAGCTTTGCCGACAAGAGCCCTTGATCCTATGTCAGAGCCACATATGCCTCCGTGTATCTCCGCCAACAGCTTTAGTCCATCTTCCCGGCAAATGCACTTCAATTTTACACCGTTTGGTCGCTTTCTGTATAGGATGCTATCCACAAACTGATACGTACTTGACTGACGGGCTACTTTCTTTGCTTCTTCTTGCTCATCGAGAAGCTCTCCTGTTTGAAGGAAACGAACTATCTGCTATGCCCATGTCGGAGCCTGCGGCTCGACGACAAGGACTAAAGGCATCTCTTCGGCTACGGGAGCGCTTGCTTCTGCGGCAAGAACCTATGGTTCTGCGCTAAGCAGCTGCTCACCGGCAACCGTATTGTTGTTCCTGGCAACATCCTTGTCGGCGGCTTCCGGGAGCTCTGCCAGAAAATACTTGCCGGTACTTAACTTCCTTCTCTTGCTGGCCTGCGTTGATGGGTCGACTGTTGGTTGATTCAAATGGAGCACAAAGGTTCCCGGTTCCACGGGAAGCTTTTGAGCGGCACACTTTGACAGGCTATTAGCAACGCTGTTTTCCGCATGAGGGATGTGCTCTATTTGCAACCCGTCAAAGTGTTCTTCCAATTTCATCACTTCTTCCACATACGCCTCCATTAACGGGCTTTGATAATCTTTGTTCACTTGCTTTACAACAAGCTATGAGTCGCCGTGGATGATCAATATTTTGATTCCAAGGTCTACTACGATCCTAAGACCGGCAAGAAGTCCTTCGTACTCAGCAGTGTTGTTTGTAGCTTGCTAACTGGGAAAGTGCATTTGGACCACATACTTGAGGTGCTCTCCGGTGGGTGCGATAAGCAGCACTCCGGCACCGGCGCCCTGTAGCGAGAAGGCACCATCAAAGTACATGACCCATTCCTTTGTTGTCTCTTTGCCGGGGAGAGCTGTCTCTTGAATTTCTTCATCTTACGTTGGCGTCCATTCAGCGATGAACTCCGCCAAAGCCCAGTTCTGAATGTGTCATGGGTAGCGACCATCTACGGGGCCATGCATCCCCTTGTGGTTCGGCGGGGAAGATCGACGTGCACGAAGAGCATGAACAATGGGATGCGAGGGATTTTACCCAGGTTCGGGCCGCTGAGAAGCGTAAAACCCTACTCCTGCCTTCGGTGTATTAGTGGTATGGAAGCACAGTACAAGGAGCGCTTCTCCCCGGCAAGGCGTGGAGAGAGCAGCTACACGAGAGGTGCCTGTGTTTGAAGAGGGGTCCGAATCCTTTAAACTGTTGCCTTTTCCCTCCTTTTATAGCCTAAGGGGTTACCACAGTGGCAAAACAGTAATTACATCATGACTAGATAGCAAACAGTGCTATCATACCTAACTCTGCCAGTTTAGGACAAAGGCATTAAATGCGCCGTTAGGTGTCATGTGGAGAGGTAGTCCTGGCAAGGTTTCTGCACCGCTTGCCCAACTACCTCGTATTATCCTAACACGCCTCCTGGACGGGTGTCTTTAGAAGCAAATCTTGTCCCAGCGTGCCGACACGTGTCCGACAAGTCTCACCAACTAGCCTACGCGGTCGACACCTCACTTGTCAGCGAACACCTGTGCAGCGAGGTGAGCGCCGGAGGGCTGGTATAAGCGGGCCGGCGCGGAGCTTGCCGGGTCCTCACCTTGCCGGTTTAGCCTTGCCGGCAAGGAACGTCTTCGTCTTTGGTACTAGTTGAGCGTCGTGCCTTGAGCTTCTTTCTGGTAGCTTCTTTGGCTGGACTCTGAATCTTGGTCTTGGCAGTTCCCGGCAAGGCCTTGGCCGGCAAGGAGGCTGCTACTGTCTGTGCATAAGTCAGGGTATAAAATACCCATGTTTTATACACCGACAGGAGCCCCCGGGCCTGGGCCATACGCGCGTCCGAAGCGTCATTGGGCTAGGCCCAAACAATGCACAGACACGCGGCGGGAAACTGCCGTTGGAATTTTTTTGCTATGATGGCTTTCCTGACGCACGTCCCATCCACGCATTAAATGCGGGTCATGGGGACTTGGACTATTGTGGTTACATTGCGGTAGTGTGCCTGTAAAAGAACGTGGCTGGGGCAAACAGTAAAGGGCCAGCCTCCCCTCGCGCCTTCCCCATAAAAAGGCAACCGCGAGGGGGAGGCGCCCATCCGCCTCGGTTTTCCCCTGCTTCATCTTCCTCCTCAAGCCAGAACTGCTTCCGCCGCCGCCGCCGTTGCTCTACATCTTGCCTCGGCCACCTTCCTTTTACCCAACCCCCGATGGCACCTAAAAGGGCCAACGCGGCGAAGAAGAATAAGCCCGCCAAGCCGCTCGACCCCAAGGCGGAGGAGAATAAGAAGGCGCTGGAGGAGTTGGAAAAGCGGCGGAGGGAAAATGCAATCTTCTCGCCGTGCTCCTTGGATGTCAACGAGCTGATCAGGAGGTACGCGTACATGTGGGGGAGAGATACCAAGGATCGCAAGGCGCCCGTAGTGCTTCCTGAAGGTGGCAAGGACCCGTCGGATTCATATCCATTCTTCTGCGCATACTTCTACTGCGGTTTGGTTCCCCCATTCTCAGATTTCTTCAGCGCCATGATGTTCAGCAACGGGTTCAGGCTGCTGGACTTCACTCTGAATGCGATGACTTGCATGGCGGTCTTCGCCCATTTATGCGAGAATTTCGTCGGAGTGGCGCCCAATGTGGATCTGTTCTGACACTTTTTCATCCCTCGGATCGAAGATAAATCTCTCTCCGGCATCATTGCTTGGATCCCCAGGGCAAAGACGAAAGGCGAATATCTTCCTGGGCAGCTTCACCTCAAGTGGGAAGAGTGGAGGTCCGAGTGGTGCTGGATCCAGGAGAAGGACTTCCCCCAATTCTGTATACCGCGCACCGTGAAGGTTGAGCGCGGCAAGAACTGGAGCAGCATAGGAGCCACAGACGCCAAGCTTCGTCTGGCACTGAACAGGATCGCCCGTCTCAAGGCCGCCAAGTTGACCATAGAGATAGTTGGTGCCAATTTCCTCCGGCGACGCATAGCACCGTTGCAGAAGAGGGGGAGGTTCGCCCGGGAATACCAGAATGCCGCTGACATCATGAGATTGTACCCTGGCCGCGGCAACAACTTGTCGGTCATGGAGCACGCCAGCCTCTACGAGGCGTTGTTCTGGAAAACCGGCACGTTCCACTTGCCGGATAGGATCGTCCCGCTGCACATCAATTCCGCCAAGGACTCCATCTTGGCGGCGATGCCGGACTGTGACACTCATGGAGTGAAAGCAGACTGGGTTCTGCCCTCCTTGGAGTCCTAAATGGAGTGGGCTTCCAACTTGACGGAGGTGGCTTCCCGGAAGGAGACGGACCTCATCCGGGCCACCACTGCAGAAGAGCTGGTGTACATCACCAGCAAGGCCGAGGAGATCGCGAGGATCAACGCAGCAAGCGGTTCTGGAGCCGCGGCAGCCGAGGATGAGGAGGATGAGCATTCCGAGGAAGAGGCCGCCGAAGGACAAGAAGACGAGCCTGTCGACGACGAGGCCACTGAGGCTGAGGTTGTCGGGACCGACGTCGCCGGGTCTGAGGCTGCCGGATCTGAGGGCGTCGAAGAGCCTGAAGACGAGGAAGGCCCTCGAGCCCCGAAGAGGAGGCGCCACCTTCGGAGAGCGGTCAGCCAAGAGCCGGTGCACCCTTCTTCGCCGGTGGCCGGCCCTATGGTGAAGAAGACCACCACCAAGACCGGCCGCCAGGAAGAGGTTCGGCGGCAGTGGTCCCGGCATCCGCGAACTCAGCCCTCGTCTCCCCGGCAAGAGGTCGTCGAGGAAGTCGAGCCCGCCAACCCGACAGGTTCTCCTCCCCCGGCGCTCAAGAGGGCAAGGGAGTCGCCTCCGCCAGTGATGTATGACTTCGACATCTTCGGCGCGTCCGAGGAGGAGGAGTATGTGTTTTAGCTCGCTTCCGGGAAGTTTCGATTCCATCCGGTCATCGTTCTAACTTGATTTTTTTTTGTCTTGACAGGGACCCAGAGCCGCTCGTGCATCGGTCGAAGCGGGCCAGGCCTGCAGCAGCACAGGACCCTGCGGTAAGAGTTGAGCAGGGGGCTGTGATGGCCGAAACCATTGTCATCAGCCCCCAGCCTAGCCCCTGGCGTGATGATGTGGAGCAGATTCCGCCCACCGGCGCTGGTACTGAAGTTCCTCCCCTCGAGCTTGACAAAGAAGCGGGGGAGCCCCGCCAAGAAGAAGACCGCCAGGAGGTGGACCCCGCTGTTGTCCCCCCGTCAACCAGCGTTCCGGAGAGCGCCTCTTCGACAAGGGCTTCCACCGATGAGCCTGCCCGCGCGGAGATCATCCCGACAAGCGGGGCTGGAGACGACCGCACGCCAGCAACGCAAGCTGCCGGGGGAGGAGACGCCCCTCCTCATCAAGCGTCAGCGGGTAATCCTCTTGTCCTTGGGCATTTTCCATGGAACATTCCTTCTTTCTCTATTCTCTTTTTTTGTTTTCTTGAACTTGGCTCATGATTCCGAATTCTATCCCGCCCTTGCTTACGCCTCAATCCACAGTTTAAGCTTCTCCCGACGAAGGTGAAGTCCTTGTGGAGGTGGCTAACATTGCAAGGGATGCTGCTGAGGAAGCCGCCAAGATCGCCACTGAAGGGGGTCCCGCGCAGGCCGCTGAGGAGGCTGGAACGCTTCCTGACGAGTCTGAGAGGCCCATCGGCAGTGCGCCTGACCCCGTCAGGGTGGATGCGGAGAAGATGCCTGCCAAAACCGACGTGCCGACTCCCGACAGCTAATTAGTGGTGTCAACCCTGCAAGCTCCGTCAAGCGACTTGGCGCTGGTCATTCCTCAGCACGGGTCCGAAGCCCCCAGTTCCTCCAGCGCCGCGGGGCCGAGTTTCGATGAGGAGATAGCTCGAATCTTGGTCCCCTTGGTCCAAAGGACTGACGAGTCCACTGACGCAGCTGACAACGCCGAAGATCTTGCCTTCATGGAAATCATGGCTGTCAGTTTTAAAGGCGTTCAGGAGCGGTACAGCCGGAGGTGGGACAAGGTGCACGAGGAGCGCAAGGCTGCAGAGTCAATCGACCGGAAGCTGAGAGAGAAGGCGGACGAGCTGCGCACATGGTACAGCCAGCAGGCCCGCAATCTCAATGCCGCCATCGAGAGAGCTGCAGCTCGCGATGGCAAGCTGACGGAGCGCGAATCACTGCTCAACGCCAAGGAAAAGGACCTTGGCGCACGATAAGGAGCCCTTGTCGCCACTCTTCACAGCAAGGACGATGAAATCGAAGCACTCCTTAAGCAGCGGACCCAAGAGCTAGAGGACGGGTACAAGAAATCCATAGAGGCCCAAGTCTCGGAGAATGCCGCCAAGCTTAAGGAAGCCTCCGACAAGGTTGCCGCTGCTGAATCCGCCAAGGCAGAACTAGAATCTCAGGTGGCCAAACTGAAGGAGGATCTCGTCGGCAGCAGCAAAGAGGTCGAGGTTCTCAAGGACGAAGCACTGAAGGCAGCCCGCACTTTAGGAGATTTGCAAGCGCAGCTGTCATCCAGGAACTAAGAACTCGACGATGCCACCAAGGCGACCGAAGATCTGAAATCCCAACTAGCCACTGTGGTAGCAGCTTCGGAATCCGCCAAGGAGAGGGAGAGGGTCTTGACAAAGAAGCTGGAGGAGGCCTCGAAGAGGGAGGCTGAAAACAACTATGCCCAACTGCATGAGAACCTCTCCCTCTGGACCGGCAGGCTTGTTAACACTGCCGAGCGCATCAGCTCCCAGATGGCCGTGATAGATATGAAGAGCTGGGGCTTCCCTGTCAATGACAAGGAGGCCGCCAGCGTCCGCCTGACCAAGTTCTTTGAGGGCCTTATTGACGCCTTGAAGACGCATCATGAAGACAGATCCGCTTCGTTTGCCGACGAGTCCCGGAAGTTCGCGCGTGAGATAGTGTACCGGGTGCTGCTCAAGATCGCCCATCACAATCCCGGTCTTGATCTCTCCGGGGTCTTCAGGAGGCTGCCGGATAGCATAGACGTCAGCGCCGCCGACAAGATCGCCGCCCCTCTCACCGACAAGGTTCTCCAAATCCCCAGGGTTCAAGGCAACCATCAGGACTGAGCTTGTCGCCATATCCACCACTGAGCTGCCATGTACATGATACATTCAATCTCTTGTTAGCCCTGCGCTATTCCTGTGGTGTGATATAACTTGTGCTGCTTGAATGTATGCGCCCCGTTCCCCTCGTTTTATTTTGCCTTTGAATGATTGTATCCCTACGCTGTTCGGAATCTTGCCGGTGCGCACGCTTTCCGCGAGCGCTTTGAGGAATGGGTCCTTAGCAGCCTGCTGGAAACACCGCCGCCGACAAGCTTGCCGGAGCGTGTACTTACCGCGAGCGCTTTGAGGAACGGGTCCTTAGCAGCCTGCCGGAAGTACCGAGTCCGGCAAGTTTTCCTTAGCCGTTTTCACCGCAGCTACTTAAATTGTTGAGCGGACTCGAAACAAAATAAGAGCGCGAATGAGTGCGACAAGGTTCCCTTGCGTGCAGGTTTCTCATACAAAGTGCAAAATCATTCAAGGGAGAATGCGAATGTAATTAAGGAAAAAAATTCAAAGTTTTGCAACTTAGCTTTTCCCTGCGTCGTTTCTCTTGCTGCATGAAATGATCACTTGAAAGTCATTAAAAATGGTACCCATCTCCACTCCCCCCGGGAAACTTGCGCGCGAGGGATCCTTCTTATCCTTTTAAGAAAAAGAAAGAAGAGAAAAGAGCGGTTGAGGAACCTTGACGGTCCGCTAGTCATTTCATACAAACTAAAGTGTAAATCACAACATCAGATGCATAGACACGTAAATGAATATGTACGAGGAGTTGCGAAACACTTAGCTTTATTATGCACAGGGTCTGTGCCTGGCTTTGTACAAAGGGTTACATGTCTTGCCGACAAGGCTTGTACAAAAGAGGTTGCCGGGAGATGTCTCGGCAACTGCGCCTCACGGGTAGAACTTGCGAAGATGCTCGATATTCCATGAGTTTTGCACTGGGGTGCCATCTTCGGTCTCCAGCCGGACTGCGCCAGGCCTGGTGACTCGTACTACCCGGTAAGGGCCTTCCCACTTTAGCGTCAACTTGTTTGATCCTCTGGCGGACTGAGCGCGCCGAAGAACAAGGTTGCCTTCCTCAAGGCTTCGGGCATGCACTTTGCGGCTATGGTAGCGGCGCAAGGCTTGCTGGTAGCGTGCAGCTCGCACAGCCGCCCGAAGATGATCTTCCTCAAGGAGCAACGCGTTGTCTTGCCGCAGCTGCTCTTGCTCAGCTTCATCGTAAGCGAGCACTCGAGGTGACCCGTATATGAGTTCCGTGGGGAGCACCGCTTCTACACCATAGATTAGGGAGAAGGGTGTCTGGCCGGTAGCTCGATTTGGTGTCGTCCTAAGTGACCAAAGAACCGCCGGCAACTCATCAACCCAGCGCTTTCCGCACTTGCGCAGCTTGTCGAAAGTTCTTGTCTTGAGACCATGCAGTACTTCAGCATTCATCCTTTCCACTTGGCCGTTGCTTCTCGGGTGAGTGACGGACGCAAAACAGATTTTGCTACCAAGGTCTTGGATATATTGCATGAAGGTGCGGCTCGTGAATTGCGTGTCGTTGTCGGTGATGATCCTGTTAGGAACCCCGAAACGGCAAACTAATCCTTTAAAGAACTTGACGGCTGATTGCGCTGTCACCTTTCTCACTGGCTCCACTTCAGGCCACTTTGTGAACTTGTCGATGGCGACGTACAAGAACTCAAAGCCCCCGGCAGCACGGGGGAAGGGGCCCAAGATATCGAGCCCCCAGACCGAAAAGGGCCAGGAGAGAGGGATCGTCTGGAGAGCTTGGGCTGGTTGATGTATATTCTTTGAATGGAACTGGCATGCTTCACATCTGGTTACTAGCGCAGTTGCATTCTGGAGGGCAGTGGGCCAATAGAAGCCTTGCCGGAAAGCTTTGCTGGCGAGTGCTCTTGATCCTATGTGAGAGCCACATATGCCTCCATGTATCTCTGCCAACAGCTCTAGTCTGTCTTCCCGGCTGATACACTTCAATTTCACACCGTTTGGTCGTTTCCTATACAGGATGTTATCCACAAACTGATACATACTCGACTGACGGGCTACTTTCTCCGCTTCTCCTTGCTCATCGGGAAGCTCTCCTGTTTGAAGGAAACAAACTATCTGTTGCGCCCATGTCGGAGCCAGTGGCTCGACGACAAGGACTAAAGGCATCTCTGCGGCTACGGGAGCACTTGCTTCTGCGGCAAGAACCTGAGGTTCTACGCTCAGCGACTGCTCACCGGCAACCGTGTCATTGTTCCCGGCAACATCCCCGCCAGTGGCTTCCGGGAGCTCTGCCGGAAATTATTTGCCGGTACTTAACTTCCTTCTCTTGCTGGCCTGCGTCGATGGGGCGACCGTTGGTTGATTCAAATGGAGCACAAAAGTTCCCGGTTCCACAGGAAGCTTCTGAGCGGCACACTTTGACAGGCCATCAGCAACGCTGTTTTTCGCACGAGGGATGTGCTCTGTTTGCAACCCGTCAAAGTGTTCTTCCAATTTCCTCACTTCTTCCACATACGCCTCCATTAACGGGCTCTGATAATCTTTGTTCACTTGCCTTACAACAAGCTATGAGTCGCCGCGGATGATCAATTTTTTGATTCCAAGGTCTACCGTGATCCTGAGACCGGCAAGGAGTCCTTCATACTCAGCAGTGTTGTTCGTAGCTTGCTCCCTGGGGAAGTGCATTTGGACCACGTACTTGAGGTGCTCTCCGGTGGGTGCGATAAGCAGCACTCCGGCACCGGCGCCTTGCAGCGAGAAGGCACCATCAAAGTACATAATCCATTCCTTTGTTGTTTCCTTGCCGGGGAGAGTTGTTTCTTGAATCTCTTCGTCCTGTGTTGGTGTCCATTCAGCAATGAACTCTGCCAAGGCTCTGCTCTGGATTGTTGAAGTGCTTTCAAACTTGAGTGCAAAGCTTGACAATTCCAACGCCATCTCCACTATCCTGCCGGTTGCCTCTGGATTTCTCAAGATGCGTTGCAACGGAAAGCGAGTGACGACGGTAATCTCGTGTGCTTGGAAGTAGTGGCGCAGCTTTCTTGAGGCCATAAGAAGGCCGAAAAGCAATTTCTGCACCCCCGAATATCTTGACCTAGCCCCCTGCAGAAGGGAACTAACAAAATAAACAGGCCGCTGCACCACTTTCTTCTTTGGCACCACTTGCTGATCAGCTTCATTCGCTTGCGTTGTATTCGTCTCGTCGGCGTCACACCCTGGCGGAGAAGATTCCGGTTTGCCGTTGGATGGGCTTGCCGTGGTTGCTTCCTCGTCATCGATTTCCCTCTGCGCCACTAATGCAGCACTAGCTACTTGATTCGTTGCCGCTACGTATAGCAGCAACGGCTCTTGTGGTCTAGGCGTAACTAGTGTTGGCGCAGAGGAGAGGTACCTTTTCAAGTCTTGCAGCGCGGCCTCCGCTTCTGGAGTCCATTTCATTGGTCCTACCTTTTTCAAAACCTTGAAAAATGGCAAGGCGCGCTCGGCAGATCTTGAAATGAACCTACACAAAGCAGCAACACAACCGGCAAGACGCCACACATCCTTGACGCTTTTCGGTGCTTGAATCTGCTCAATTGCCTTGATCTTGTCAGGATTTGCTTCAATTCCCCGCTAAGATACAAAGAACCCGAGAAGCTTGCCGGACGGGACGCCAAACACACACTTCTCGGGGTTGAGCTTCAGATTAATCTTGCGCAAGTTTGCAAATGTCTCTTCCAAGTCTTGAATGAGGGTTAATTTGTCCTTGGTTTTGACCACTATGTCATCCATGTAGGCTTCTACATTCCTGTGTAGCTGGGGCCCAAAACCAATGTGGACTGCTCTTGCAAACGTAGAACCGGCACTCTTTAATCCGAAAGGCATACGCACGAAGCAGTATGTGCCACGTGGAGTAATGAATGCGGTTTTCTCCTCGTCCTCCTTGGCCATGAATATCTGATGGTATCCAGAGTATGCATCCAGGAAGGAGAGTAGATCACAGCCAGAGGTAGAGTCTACAATTTGATCGATGCGCGGCAAGGGGAAAGGATCTTTTGGACAAGCTTTGTTGATATCAGTGTAGTCAATACAAAGTATCCACTTCCCGTTTGCTTTGCGCACCACCACTGGATTTGCCAACCACGTGGGATGTAACACTCCTCTGACCAGGCCTGCCACTTCGAGTTTCTTGATTTCTTCGGCAATGAACTGTTGCCGCTCCAAAGCTTGCTTCCGAACTTTCTGTTTGATGGGCCGAGCATGGGGACAGACGGCAAGGTGGTGCTAAATTACCTTCCTGGGAACGTCGGGGATGTCAGACGGTTGCCATGCGAACACATCGACATTTGCCCGCAGGAAGGCAACGAGCACGCTTTCCTATTTGCTGTCAAGGGTGGCGCTGATAGTGAAGGTACCGTCAGCGCCGCCCTCCTTTCCCGGCACCTTCTTGGTCGCCGGTGCAGGGGCTTTGGATCTCTTACCGGCAGAGCACTCCGGCAAGTCTTCAACGGGTGCGCAGCACTCCGAAGAGGTGCGCTTCCCAGAATCCTTGCTAGAGGTCTTGCCAGAGTTCTTCTTTTCCTTCTTCTTGGCGGGAGCTGGCGCCTTGGCGGCTTCAGCTGCAACCGCATCTCTGTACATCTTTTTGATGCGAATGATTGCATCTTTCTTATCAGAGTTGATGTAAATGACACCCATCGGCCCTGGTATCTTCAATGTGTTGTAAGCATAGTGGGATGCTGCCATGAATTTTGCCAAAGCCGGGCGGCCAAGAATTCCATTGTATGGCAAGGGGGTCTTGACGACGTCAAAGACAATCTTTTCCATCCTATAGTTCAGTTCCCCGCCAAACGTTACCGGCAAGGTGATCTTCCCCTTGGGCTAGCTCCTTCCCGGGTTCACTCCCTGAAACGTGCCCGTTCTCTCGAGTTCCTCGTCGGGGATCTACAGCCTCTTGAAAACTTCCGAAGAGATCAGGTTCAGACCGGCCCCACCGTCAACTAATATCTTTGTTACCTGGAGGTTGCGAATTGTTGGTGAGACCAACAACGGCAAACACCCGACCGCAGTTATGCGATGAGGGTGGTCCTCAGCATCGAAGATGATAGGCGTGTGCGACCATTTGAGTGGATTTTGAGAGCCCATCACCGGCTCTGCTGCGTTAACTTCACGAGCCCACTTTTTAAGTTGGCGGTGAGAGGAGTGCAAAGATGCGCCTCCGTCAACGCACATGGCGTCGGTTGCCTTCTGGAATTCTTGTTCGCTGGTCTCATCGTCATCCTCTTCTTCCACACTTCCATCATCTTCGTCTTTCTTCTCACGGCCTCTAGCAGGCTTTTCTTTCTGCCGTTTGGCCTTGCCGCGGCGGCCTCCCCGGCCACCGCGGCCCTTTTTACCGGACACACCGGCACCATCTTGGCCCTTTTCCTTGTCGCGCTTCTCATATTCAGCCTTCTGTTTCTCGACAAGGTGCTCGACTTGTCGGCACTCTTCGAGATCATGGCCCTTGGTGCGGTGAATCTTGCAGTATGGCCCATCTAACTTGTCGGCCTTCTCGTTAGCCGCCGCCTCCTGGCAAGCGGTGCATACAGCAGCCTCCTTGCCGGAGTTCTCAGTCTTGGCTTTCTTGGCGGACTCAGAGTTGCCGGAGCCTTCGACAGCCATAACAGTTTTGCCTTTGCGCTTCCTGTTGCGCTTTCGGCCTTTCTTCCTTGGGGTGGCAGCATCATCGTCCTCAGAATCTACTTCGGCGCCAGCATCCTCCCCGGGAAGTCTTCTTCCTTCCTCAGCCCGTGCGCACTTATCCGCCAACGTATAGAGCTCGTTGACGGTCTTGGGCAACTTAACGTTCATTTTCTCCCGCATCCTCCGATTGCGCACATTCGTGTGAAAGGCGGCAATCATGGCCGCGGGGTGCACGTCTGGAATGTTGCGGTGCACACGGCTGAACCTCTGGATGTACTTGCGTAAGGTTTCACCATCTCTTTGCGGGATCACCTACAGATCGCTGCGCTGTCCAGGGGCCTTGTGGCCTCCGGTAAAGGCACCAACGAACTCGTTGCAGAGGTCTGACCACGAAGAGATGGAGTTCTCCGGCAAGTTCATTAGCCAAGACCTCACGTTGGGTTTCAGCACCAACAGAAAGTAGTTGGCGAGGATTTTCTCGTCTCTTCCTCCGGCAGCTTACATGGCAATCATATAGATGCCCAGAAATTCTACCGGGTTCAGCTTGCCGTCATATTTTTCTGGCACTTCCGGTTTGAAGGCTCGAACGGACGGCCATCGGACTTGCCGCAGCTCATGAGTGAAGGCAGGACACCCAACCTCGTAAGGTAGGTATCCGCCAACCTCCGGCGCAGGCTCATCAACGATGGGGCCATTACGCGCGTCGGACTGTCGGCGCGCCTCGCGGTGCCGTTCGATGGTGGTGCGGGCGTCTTCAGCCCGCCTGTCTCGCAGCACATGCCACTGGTCTTGCTGCACTTGTGGATCTGAAGACGCGATCGACATCTCGTTGGGTCCAAAAGACTGATGGGCTTGTCGCGGCTGTTGGCGTTGCTGCTGTTGAGGCTGTTGCCGCGGCGGTGACTGCACCATTAGTGTAGTTCCGTCAGCACAGCCACCAGCTGGGGATGCCGGCGCCGGTTGCGGACGCCGTGAGGGTTCCGCTTGCTGTGATTTACCGGCATCGGCAAATCCGATCAAGCTCTAGATGGTGGCTCTCCACTCGTCCATCTTCTCTGCTGCTGGAGGGAAGTTTAGCAGCATCTGAGCTCGCGCCATTGCTTCTGCCGCTGTGGCTGGCATGGCCGGGAGCGAAGACTGCGACGTCGCTCTACTCCTGGAAGAGCCAGTAGGAGCACCATCGCGGTTTTGCTGCCATGGCACATGATCAGCAGCAGGTCACCGTGGCGGAGGCGGTGCCTGAGGATCTGCGATTTGGTCCACAGGTGTCTTGCCATGGGGTCGCCGCTGCTCGGAGTTATTGGCGCCGCTTGGGGTTGTACCGCGCCCATTGTGTGAGGGGCGCGGCATCTGTCCGGAAGCAGCGTCCTTGGACGTCGCCGCAGCGGGGTCTCGGCCCTTGCCGGCCCGGGCGTTGCCGCTCCGGTGGCTGCGTTCGTCGTCGCGGCGGGGAGGAGGAGGAGGAAGACGTCCGTCCGCTCCGCCTGCGCCGTCGCGGCTCCGTTCGGCAGAGGGCCGAGGAGGTCGACCGGCTCCGTCGTGCTCGTCCCTTGCGCCGACTGCGATGGGCGCAACGACCGCGCTGTCGGAAGTGGGGCTCCGGGGACCCAAAGGTTCGAACACTGGGGTGAGCTCGTCCTACCACTTCTTCCCCTACCACGGCAGTGCTACGGCGGGACAACGGCGAGAGCGCGCTAGCGTGGGACGGGCAAAGACACAGTGGTTTACCAAGGTTTGGGCCACCTTGCGGTGTAAGACCCTACTCCTGCTTTGTGGTTGAGATTATCATGGACGAGAGAGTTCTTGCGTACAAGGTTGAAGATGATGGATCTCTCGATACTCCATCTTCTACTACGGTGGCTGCACTGTCCCTTTTATGCCGCCTTGGTCCTCTTCACCCTCGAAAACTTCGGCGGGAAGGGTTGCCACACTTGGCGGTTTTGAAAGGGGACAGGCGCTCAGGCTATCCTGACTAAAGGTGGTCTTCACCTGCCAAAGCATGATCCATGACGCGCCGGTGGGCTCGGTGATGACCTCCGCCCTTTGCGCCCGCCGTCTTGGTCTTCCTTCGCCGATCGGGCAACCTTTGGGGTTGCTTTGGGGAGTAGATAGCTGGCCCTGCTTCCCTAGCACAAAAGAGGAAACCATATGCATCCGCGCCTGCTGGCGCGGCCTCTGCTGCTGCCCGTCGCCGCGCGCGTCACCCACGTGATGGGCTACAGTCTGCGCGACACGCCGAACGGTCTTCTCCTCGAGCGCCTGCGGGAGGGGGCCTCGGAAGGCCACCTCGGGAAGCCAGCCTCGTGAGGCCACTCAGAGAGCCGCCTCGTGAGGGGACTCGGGAAGCCGCCTCGTGAGGCGACCTCGCGAGGCCGTTTATGGTGGTGCTGACCGTTACCTGCTACTCCCTGAGGAGGGGGCCTCATGAGGCCAGGGCCCCATGAGGGGTCTTGACGAGATGCTTGGTGGCGACGGCCCGCCGGGTCCACTCCAGGCGTCGCGCCCTGGGCCAAAGGCAGACGGGCCTGGATACCCCGGGTTCCATGGGCCCAACAGTAGCCCCCGGGCCCGCGGCGCGCACGTTCCCGCCTATGGAAGGGCAAAACGGCGCGGGCCCTAACCGCCTGCGGCCAGGCGCGACGCGTGGTGCACGATGTGACGGGCAACGCCCCCACTTCCCCACGACACCTCGGGAACTGCCGTGCTGACATAAATCTTGACGCCGGAGAAGGCGGAGCGACAAGGGGAGTCCCGCGCCGAGATAAAAGGGGGGAAGGGAGAGCCGGAGCCCCCACTCATCTTTCCTTCCTCCAGCTTCCTCGTCTTCTTGCTAGAACTGCCGAAGGGATGGCGAGAGGACGAGGGCGCGGCCGTGCCTCCGCCGCCGCATCGCAGGTCCCGCCCCGGGGGCATGGCCGATCCTCGACGGCCGCCGGCGCCGGGCCCAATAGTCGTGGAAGGGGCGTCGCTCGCGGGCGCGGCGGGCGAGGCGCGCAAGGCCGGGGCGGCCACGTTGGAGCGGCTGCGCTTCCGCCCCAGGCGGGGAGTCACTCGGCGGAGGCGGCACGCGAGTTCATCGTGAACATGCACCGCAGCCCCTGCACCTGGCTCCGGCTCCCGGACTCCTTCGCGGCGGCGATGGCGTACCGTGCGCCCTTGGGCCTGTGGGTGCAGGCCGACGGTTGCTGCAACGGCCCCTCCTGGGTGGCGACGGAGCTTATCGCCTCGGGCTTCATGTTCCTGAGGCAGGGGTGGAAGTCGTTTGCCCTCGCCCGCGGCCTGAAGCGGGGGCATGTCCTCTAGTTCAAGTATGACGGGGCCGCCACGCTCTTCATGAAGATCTTCGGGCTCTCCGGTAGCCGCCTGGCGTGCTGCGCGGAGAGTGAGGACAGCTACAACGGCTCCTCCAGCGAGGACGACTCCTCCGACGGTGTCGCCCCCTCCGGCGGGGGCGAAAGCGACGGTGACTCCCCCCGCGTCTAGAACGAGGACGAGGACTCCGACTAGGCGCGCGCGACGACGACTCTGGAGCCGGGACACCGTGCGCACGGTGACGTTTCGCACTTGCCTAGGCCTTTCTTTCTTTTCGTTCTCCTGCATTGAACCGATGTAAACCCCGCGGGGGCGTGAAACAGTATCTTCTATGTTTAACTAGTGTTTTTGTGACATGGGGTGCATGCATTCTCTCCCGAGGTCCTCTCGCGAGGCTGGATTTTCTTCTTTGTTCGCCTCAGCGCTCTACGCCGTCAGGACCCAGCCCCCGAGCGAGCCTCAACCGCCGCTGGCATGTCCGGTCGCGATGCCGGGACAAGGCCAGGAGGTGAGGGGCATCGTGAGCTAGTGAGTGCTCCTGAGGCGCGATGCTCAGGGAGCCCCCCTTTGGCGCGCAAGCGGCTTACGCAGAAGAGAAACGCTAGCACCCAACGAGATCGCTAGGGGAGAGAGCTTGAGTAATGGTAGGGCGCCTCATGAGGCAGTCACACTTAGCTTTTGGCGGGTAGTGGTGTCGGGTGAGCCACGGCTCATGTGGGGCTCACGCAGCTCGCGAGGCGTGCTCGCGAGGCCCGGTGTTCGAAGCGTCTTCGCCTCGCGAGGCCGGCTCGTGACAGGCTGCCTGCGAGGCCTTCGCGCGGCTCGACTCCTGAAGGGCTGTGTGTCGAAAAATCTCATGATAGGGGAGCGGCACGCGCTTGCTAAATCACACATGGCCGTTGTGTGAGGAGATAAGGCACCAAGGACCTTGGTGAGGTGACGTGCGCGGGAGCAGGCCCGCGAGCCAGAGCTCAGTCACATGGATTTTGTAGCGCTGCAGGGACAGACCCGAGCACAGGCACCGTGCCTAGCCCCCGCTCACGGAATTGGTCAGGGGAGGGGTCGCGAGCGTGAGGCGCTCTCGGGCGGCATCGAATTTATCATAGAGATTAGCAGGCAACTGAGTAGGTAATATAATTCATCAAAGTAAAAATCAGTAAAATCCATTACACGACCAAAAGGATAAGGTTCCGGGAGCGAAGCTCGAGAGGCGCGGCAGGAAGGATTGCGAGTCGCGCGGGGCGACGCGCCGGGCGCACCCGGCAGGACTGCACTGTAGTGACGTCGGACCACTCGGCGCGGCGCGCCAAGGGAGTCTGCTCCTTCGGAGGCAGGGGGCTCGCGAGGCGCTGGGAGCTCGTGGGGAGCAGGAGGCTCACGAGGCTCTGGCGCGGAGGGCGCCAGCCTCCGGAAAGAGGCGCCGTCGTTCCTCAGCCCGAAGGGCATGCACGTGCCGCCGAGGGTGGGACCAATGCCCTGACCGCCTCCCGGCAGCTGGAAGGGGTCACGAGGGCAGGACTTGTTGAGGCTGGTGAAGTCGACGCACATGCGCTCCTTGCCGCCTTTCTTGGGGACGACGACTGGGTTGGCGAGCCATCCGGGATGGCGCACCTCACGAACAACTCCGACTTCTTGGAGCTTCTGAACTTCGCTGACGATGAACTCTTGCGTCTCTGGCGCCTGGCGCCGTGCTTTCTGCTTGACCGGGCGTGCATTAGGGCACACCGCTAAGTGGTGCTCGATCACCTCCCTCGGCACACCGAACAAGTCGGATGCCTTCGAGGCGAAAACATCCGAGTTTGCCCAAAGGAAGGTGACGAGCGCGCTTTCCTATGCAGGAGGGAGGCCTGTGCCGATGGTGAAGGCGGGGCTGGAGCCGCTGCCGTCCACCAACACCTTCTTCGTCTCGGCGCGGTCCTGAGAAAACAGTTGCTTCTTCTTCGCCGGCGCGGCCTCGGAAGGCTCGGCCGCGTCCTCGTCGGCTGGGTGCGCGACAGCGGCTGCCTTGTAGGCACGCTCGAGGGTGCTGGCCGCGTCCTTTTCGTCGCAGGCGACGGTGATGATGCCGCTGCAGCCGGGCATCTTGAGGACGTTGTAGGCATGATGAGTGGCCGCCATGAACTTGGTGAGAGCTGGGAAGCCCAAAATGGCATTGTAGGGCAGGCCGATGTGCGCCACGTCGAAATCGATGAGCTCGGTGTGGTAGTTCTTGTGGGTGCCGAAGGTGACCGGGAGGCGCACCTGCCCCAGCGGAATGGTGGAGCCATCGGTCACCCCGGAGAAGGGCCTGGTCGGCATCAGCTGGTCGTAGGGCACCTGGAGCGTCTCGAAGGTTTCGATGGAGAGCACGTTGAGGCCGGCACCTCCGTCGATGAGGGTCTTGGTGACCGCGACGTTGCTGATGGTGGGAGTGCATAGCATGGGGAGCGCGCCTGTGAAGGCCGTGGACTTGGGGTGGTCCTTGGAGTCGAAGGTGATGGCGTACTGCGACCACTTGAGGGGCCGCGTGACCTCAGGCCTCGGGAGGGCGGCGTACACCTCGCGAGAGAGTTGCTTAAGGTGGCGGGCGGACACGGGGGCTTGGGACCCGCCAAGGATGCAGGCGATCGCGCGAGGCTCCTGATAGCCCCCAGCGCCCTCGTCAGGCTGGTTGACGTCGTTCCTCCGAGGTGGCGGAGGAAGCAGCGGGAGAGCGGCGTAAGCCTGAGGATTTGCCTCACGAGGCTGGTCGCGCCAGGCGGCCTCACGAGGCTGATCACGCCAGCCCTGGCGGTAGTTGCTGTTATTGTTGCGGCTGTCCCAGCGGTTGCCGCTGCGGCCATCTCCGCGGTCGGCGCCGCGGCCGTTGCGGTCGTCTCGGCGGCTCTGGCGCTCGTCGTGGAGCAGCTTGAGCTCATGGCAGTCTTCAGTGCTGTGGGAGCGGACATTGTGAAAGGCGCAGAGTGGCCGGTTGTCCTTTCTGGGTTCGTCGAGGTCGCGGCCGCGCTTCTGCTCGGGCTCCGCCGCAAGCACGGCAGGGCCTTTGCGCTTGACGTCCTTGCTCTTGGCCTTGGTGCCGTCGAGCGCCGCGTCGGGGTCGTTGTGGACCAAGAGGCGGCCTTCTTCAGCCTTGGCGCACTTGTCGGTGAGGTCGAGCAGCTCGAGCACGGAGTCGAGCTCACCGTTGATGGTGAGCTTCTCGCGCATCTTGATGTTCGTGACGCCGTTGGAGAATGCGGAGATGACAGCCGCGTCGGAAGCGCGCGGGATCTTGTTGCGCACCTGACTGAAGCGCTGGATGTACTTACGGAGGGTCTCGTCTGGGCGCTGTCGAACGCGTCACAGGTCGTTGATGGTGAGGGAGCGGTCCTGTGTGCCCTTGAAGTTGGCGATGAACTGGCTGCAGAGCTCGGCCCATGACGAGATGGAAGCTTCGGGGAGGTTCATGAGCCAGGAGCGCGGGCCGTCCTTGAGGGCCATGGGGAACCAGTTCGCCATGACCTTGTCGTCGCCATTCGCCGCCTCGACGCTCAGCGCGTAGAGCTGGATGAACTCCGTGGGGTTGGGGGTGCCGTCGTAGCGTGGAGGCAGCTCAGGCTTGAACTTCGCGGGCCAGACCACGCGACGCAGCTCACGGGTGAAGGCACGACAGCCCACGCCGCTCGAGGGGACGCCGCCAGCGAGGGCGGCGCGGTTTTGACGCCCAGCCGCTGCAACGTCTTGAGCGGCCTGGTCCTGACGCTGGCGCTGCCGCTCGAGGAGCACTCACGCGTCGGGGGGCGCGCGGCGGATGATCTGGCAGCTGGGCTCGCAGTGGTCCAGAGAAGACGCGCCGCGGGACGGCTCACGAGCCCGCGAGCTGCGCTGGGGCCGGCGTGCTCGTCACGCAGAGGAGGCGACGGGGGAGCGCCGTACGCCGGGTCCCCAGCACGAGACGGTGGAGGGCGGAGCGAGTGAGAAGGCGCCGAAGCGTCCCCGGCGACGTTGACGAGCTCGGTGATGCGACCAAGCCAGGTGTCATAGCCGGCGTCATCAGGACGGTAGCGGAGCAGCTCACGCGCCATGAGCAGCGCGGCCTGCGGGTTCGGCGGCCCATGGTTGGCGAGGGAGGAGGCCGTGGCGGTGTGGCCGTCCGCCTGCACGGAGGGGTGCAGGGAGGAGGCCTGCTGCTCGCGGGCAGCGGGGTCGGTGGCGGCGGCAGCCTCGGCGTCGGGGCGGCGGCGATTGCCGTGGGCCACCGGCTCCGTCTGGGCCACGCGGCCAGCCCTGCGCTTGGCGCGCTCGCGACGCGCGTCCGCCATGGGGCTGGTGGAGCTGAAGGTCGAGCAGAGGAACAGTAGCGCACCCCTACCTGGCGCGCCAAATGTCGGAAGTGGGGCTCTGGGGAGCCAAAGGTTCGAACACTGGGGTGAGCTCGTCCTACTACTTCTTCCCTTACCACGGCAGTGCTACGGCGGGACTACGGCGAGAGCGCGCTAGCGTGGGACGGGCAAAGACACAGTGGTTTACCCAGGTTCGGGCCACCTTGCGGTGTAAGACCCTACTCCTGCTTTCTGGTTGAGATTATCGTGGACGAGAGAGTTCTTGCGTACAAGGTTGAAGATGATGGATCTCTCGATACTCCATCTTCTACTACGGTGGCTGCACTGCCCCTTTTATGCCGCCTTGGTCCTCTTCCCCCTCGAAAACTTCGGCGGGAAGGGTTGCCACACTTGGCGGTTTTGAAAGGGGACAGGCGCTCAGGCTATCCTGACTAAAGGTTGTCTTCGCCTGCCAAAGCATGATCCATGACGCGCCGGTGGGCTCGGTGATGACCTCCGCCTTGCGCGCCCGCCGTCTTGGTCTTCCTTCGCCGATCGGGCAACCTTTGGGGTTGCTTTGGGGAGTAGATAGCTGGCCCGGCTTCCCTAGCACAAAAGAGGAAACCATCTGCATCCGCGCCTGCTGGCGTGGCCTCTGCTGCTACCCGTCGCCGCGCGCGTCACCCACGTGATGGGCTCCAGTCAGCGCGACACGCCAAACGGTCTTCTCCTCGAGCGCCTGCGGGAGGGGGCCTCGGAAGGCCACCTCGGGAAGCCAGCCTCGTGAGGCCACTCAGAGAGCCGCCTCGTGAGGGGACTCGGGAAGCCGCCTCGTGAGGCGACCTCGCGAGGCTGTTTATGGTGGTGCTGAGCGTTACCTGCTACTCCCTGAGGAGGGGGCCTCATGAGGCCAGGGCCCCATGAGGGGTCTTGACGAGATGCTTGGTGGCGACGGCCCGCCGGGCCCACTCCAGGCGTCGCGCCCTGGGCCAAAGGCAGACGGGCCTGGATACCCCGGGTTCCATGGGCCCGACACGCGCCGCCTGTGCTGGTCGCGCCGACCGCAGTACCCGCGCCACCCGCATTGGTTGCGTCGCCTGCGCCGCCTGCGGACGCGCGCGAGGTGGCCGTCATCGTGATGCCCTTCATCTTGGGCGCCATCGACGACGAGAAGGACGGTGATGAAGTTGATGATGAAGATGAAGAAGAAGCGCGGTCCACTGATCAAGGTTCGCACAGCGCTCCACCCCTACCCGGCGCGCCAAAGATGTCGTGGGTAGCGACCATCTATGGGGCCATGCAGCCCCTTGTGGTTCGGCGGGGAAGATCGACGTGCACGAAGAGCATGAACAATGGGACGCGAGGGATTTTACCCAGGTTCGAGCCGCTGAGAAGCGTAAAACCCTACTCCTGCCTTCGGTGTATTAGTGGTATGGAAGCACAGTACAAGGAGCGCTTCTCCCCGGCAAGGCGTGGAGAGAGCAGCTACACGAGAGGTGCCTGTGTTTGAAGAGGGGTCTGAATCCTTTAAACTGTTGCCTTGGCCCTCCTTTTATAGCCTAAGGGGTTACCACAGTGGCAAAACAGTAATTACATCGTGACTAGATAGCAAACAGTGCTATCATACCTAACTCTGCCAGTTTAGGACAAAGGCATTAAATGCGCCGTTAGGTGTCATGTGGAGAGGTAGTCCCGACAAGGTTTCTGCACCGCTTGCCCAGCTACCTCGTATTATCCTGACACGCCTCCTGGACGGGTGTCTTTAGAAGAAAATCTTGTCCCAGCGTGCCGACACGTGACCGACAAGTCTCACCAACTAGCCTGCGCGGTCGACACCTCACTTGTCAGCGAACACCTGTGCAGCAAGGTGGAGCGCCGGAGGGCTGGTATAAGCGGGCCGGCGCGGAGCTTGTCGGGTCCTCACCTTGCCGGTTTAGCCTTGCCGGCAAGGAACGTCTTCGTCTTTGGTACTAGTTGAGCGTCGTGCCTTGAGCTTCTTTCTGGTAGCTTCTTTGGCTGGACTCTGAATCTTGGTCTTGGCAGTTCCCGGCAAGGCCTTGGCCGGCAAGGAGGCTGGTACTGTCTGTGCATAAGTCAGGGTATAAAATACCCATGTTTTATACACCGACAGAATGGTTGAAGTGCTTTCAAACTTGAGGGCAAAGCTTGACAATTCCAACGCCCACTCCACTGTCCTGCCGGTTGCCTCTGGATTTCTCAAGATGCGCTACAACGGAAAGCGAGTGACGACGGTAATCTTGTGTGCTTCGAAGTAGTGGTGCAGTTTTCTTGAGGCCATAAGGAGACCGAAAAGCAACTTCTGCACCCCAGAGTATCTCGATCTAGCCCCCTGCAGAAGGGAACTAACAAAATACACTGGTCGCTGCACCACTTTCTTCTTCAGCACTGCTTGTTGATCAACTTCATTTGCCTTCTCTGTTTCTGACTTATGGGCACCAGATCTTGCCGGAGAAGACTCTGGTTCGTCACTGGACGGGTTTGCCGTGGTTGCTTCCTCGTCATCGAGTTCCCTCTGCGCCACTAGTGCAGCACTAGCCACTTGATTCGTTGCCGCTACGTATAGCAGCAACGGCTCTTGTGGTCTAGGCACAACTAGTGTTGGCGCGGAGGAGAGGTATATTTTCAAGTCCTGCAGCGCGGCCTCCGCCTTCAGAGTCCATTTAATCGGTCCTGCCTTTTTCAAAATCTTGAAAAACGGCAAGGCGCGCTCAACAGATCTTGAAATGAACCTACTTAAGGCAGCAACACAGCCGGCAAGGCGCCGCATATCTTTGACGCTTTTTGGTGCTTGAATCTGCTCAATCGCCTTGATCTTGTCGGGATTTGCTTCAATTCCTCGTTGAGATACAAAGAACCCGAGAAGTTTGCTGGATGGAACACCAAACACACACTTCTCGGGATTGAGCTTCAAGTTGATTTTGCGCAAGTTCGCAAATGTCTCTTCCAAGTCTTGAATAAGGGTAAATTTGTCCTTGGTTTTGACCACTATATCATCCATGTATGCTTCTACATTCCTGTGCAGCTGGGGCTCAAAACCGATTTGGACCGCTCTTGCAAATGTTGAACCGGCACTCTTTAATCCGAAGGGTATACGTACGAAGTAGTACGTGCCACATGGAGTAATGAATGTAGTTTTCTCTTCATCCTCCTTGGCCATGAATATCAGATGGTATCCAGAATATGCATCAAGGAAGGAGAGCAAATCACAGCCGGAAGTAGAGTCTACAATTTGATCGATGCGCGGCAAAGGGAAAGGGTCCTTCGGGCATGCTTTGTTGATATCCGTGTAATCAATGCAAAGTCTCCACTTCCCATTTGCTTTGTGCACCACCACTGGATTTGCCAACCAAGTGGGATGTAGCACTCCTCTGACCAGGCCTGCTACTTCGAGTTTCTTGATTTCTTCGGTAATGAATTGCTGCCGCTCCAAAGCTTGCTTCTAGACTTTTTGCTTGACGGGCCGAGCGTGGGGACAAACGGCAAGGTGGTGCTCAATTACCTCCCTGGGAACGCCGGGGATGTCGGATGGCCGCCATGCGAACACATCGACATTCGCCCACAGGAAGGCAACGAGCGTGCTTTCCTATTTGTTGTCAAGGGTGGCGCTGATGGTGAAAGTACCGTCAGTGACGTCCTCTCTCGCCGGCACCTTCTTGGTTGCCGGTGCGGTGGCTTTGGACTTCTTACTGGCAGAGCACTCCGGCGAGCCTTCAACAGGTGCGTAGCACTCCGAAGAGGTGCGCTTCCCGGAATACTTGCTAGAGGCTTTGCTGGATTTCTTGCTTTCTTTTTTCTTGGCGGGAGCTGGTGCCTTGGCGGCTTCTGCTGCAACCGCATCTCTGTACATCTTGTCGACGCAGATGACCACATCTTTCTTGTCGGAGTTGACGGAAATGACACCCATCGGCCCTGGCATCTTCAATGTGTTGTAAGCATAGTGGGATGCTGCCATGAATTTTGCCAAGGCTGGGCGGCCAAGAATCCCATTGTACGGCAAGGGGATCTTGACGATGTCAAAGACAATCTTTTCTGTCCTGTAGTTCAGTTCCCTGCCAAACGTTACTGGCAACGTGATCTTTCCCTTGGGCTGGCTTCTTCCCGGGTTCACTCCTTAAAAGGTGCCTGTCTTTTCGAGCTCTTCGTCGGGAATCTGCAGCCTCTTGATTACCTCCGGAGAGATCAGATTCAGACCGGCCCCACCGTCAACTAACATCTTCGTTACTTGGAGGTTGCGAATTGTTGGCGAAACCAACAACGGCAAACACCCAACCGCAGTTATGCGATCAGGGTGGTCCTCAGCATCAAAGATGATAGGCGTGTGTGACCATTTGAGTGGTTTTTGAGAGCCCATTGCCGGTTCCGCTGCACTAACCTCACGAGCCCACTGTTTAAGCTGGCGGTGAGAGGAGTGCAAAGATGCGCACCCGTCAACGCACATGGCCTCAGTTGCCTTTTGGAATTCTTGTTCGCTGGTCTCATCATCGTCCTCTTCTTCTTCACTTCCATCATCTCCCTCTTTCTTCTCACGGCCTCTAGCAGGCTTTTCTTTCTGCTGCTTGGACTTGCCGCGGCGGCCTCCTCGACCACCACGGCCCTTTTTGCTGGATCCACCAGCACCATCTTGGCCTTTTTCCTTGTCGCTCTTCTCGTATTCAGCCTTCTGTTTCTCAACAAGGTGCTCGACTTGTCGGCACTCTTGGAGATCATGGCCTTTGGTGCGGTGAATCTTGCAGTATGGTCCATCTGACTTGCTAGCCTTCTCGTTTGCCGCCGCCTCCTGGCAAGCGGCGCATACAGCAGTCTCCTTGCCGGAGTTCTCAGTTCTGGCTTTCTTGGCGGACTCGGAGTTGCCGGAGCCTTCAACAGCCATAACAGTTTTGCCCTTGCGCTTCCTGTTGCGCTTCCGGCCCTTCTTCCTCGGGGTGGCGGCGTCGTCATCCTCAAAATCTACTTCGGCGCCAGCGTCCTCCCCGGGAAGCCTTCTTCCTTCCTCAGCCCATGCACACTTATCCGCCAACGTATAGAGCTCATTGACGGTCTTGGGCAACTTGACGTTCATTTTCTCCCGCATCCTCCGATTGCGCACATTCGTGTGAAAGGCGGCAATGACGGCTGTGGGGTGTACATCTGGAATGTTGCGGTGCACGCGGCTGAATCTCTGGATGTACTTGCGTAAAGTTTCGCCATCTCTTTGCAGGATCACTTGCAGGTCGCTGGGCTGTCCAGGGGCCTTGTGGCCTCCGGTAAAGGCACCGACGAATTCGTTGCAGAGATCTGACCACGAAGAGATGGAGTTCTCCGGCAAGTTCATCAGCCAAGACCTCACGTTGGGTTTTAGTACCAACGGGAAGTAGTTGGCGAGGATCTTCTCGTCTCTCCCTCCGGCAGCTTGCACGGCAATAGTGTAGATGCCTAGAAACTCTGCCGGGTTCGGCTTGCTGTCATATTTTTCCGGCACTTCTGGCTTGAAGGCTCGAACGGATGGCCATCGGACTTGTCGCAGCTCGTGGGTGAAGGCAGGACATCCAACCTCGTAAGGTAGGTATCCGCCAACCCCTGGCGCAGGCTCATCAATGACGGGGCCGTTGCGCGCATCGGATTGACGGCGTGCCTCTCGGCGCCGTTCGATGGTGGTGTGGGCGTCTTCTGCCCGCCTGTCTCGCAGCACTTGCCGCTGATCTTATCGCGCCCGTGGATCTAAAGAAGCTATCGACATCTCATCGGGTCCAAGAGATTGCTGGGCTTGTCGCGGTTGTTGGCGTTGCTGCTGTTGAGGCGGTTGTCGCGGTGGCGATTGCACCGTTAGTGTAGTACCGTCAACGTGGCCATCGACTGGAGATACCGGCGTTGCTCACGGACGCCATGAGGGCTCCGCTTGCTGCGATTTACTGGCTTCAGCAAATCCAATCAAGCTTTGGATGGTGGCTCTCCACTCATCCATCTTCTCTACCGCTGGAGGAAAGTTTAGCAGCATCTGAGCTCGCGCCATTGCTTCCGCTGCCGTGGCTGGCATGGCCGGGAGTGAAGAGCGCGACGTTGCTCTACTCCTGGCAGAGCCAGTAGGAGCGCCATCGCGGTCTTGCCACTGTGGCGCATGATCAGTAGCAGGTCGCCGTGGCAGAGGCGGTGCCTGAGGATATGGGATTTGATCCACAGGAGTCTTGCCGTGAGGTCACTGCTGCCCGGAGTTGTTGGCGCCGCTCGGAGCTGCACCATGCCCATTGTGTGAGGGGCGCGGCGTCTGTCCTGAAGCAGTATCCTTGGACGCCGCCGCAGCGGGATCTCGGCTCGCGCTGGCCCGGGCATTGCTGCTTCGGTGGCTGCGTTCGTCTGCGCGGCGAGGAGGAAGAGGAGGAGGTCGTCCGTCCGCTCTGCCCGCGGCGTCGTGGCTCCGTCCGTCAGAGGACCGAGGAGGTCGACTGCCTCCGGCGTGCTCGTCCCATGTGCCAACCGTGGTGGGCATGGCGACCGCGCCACCTGCGCTGGTCGTGCCAACCGCGGTATCCGCGCCGCCCGCATTGGCCGCGCCGCCTGCGCCACCTGTGTATGCGTGCGGGGTGGCCGTCATCGTTATGCCCTTCTTCTTGGGCGCCATCGATGACGAGAAGGACGATGATGAAGTCGATGAAGATGATGAAGAAGACGCGCAACCCACTGGTCAAGGTTCACGCAAGCGATGCACCCCTTACCTGACGCACCAAAGATGTCGGGGGATGACCATTTATGGGGCCATGCAGCCCCTTGTGGTTCGGCGGGGGAGGTCGACGTGCACAAAGAGCATGGACAATGGGAAGCGCAAGGGATTTACCCAGGTTCGGGCCGCTGAGAAGCATAAAACCCTACTCTTGCTTTTGGTGTATTAATGGTGCAGAAACACAGTACAAGGAGCGCTTGTCCCGGCAAGGCGCGGACAGAGCAGCTACGCGAGACGTGCTTGTGTCTGAAAAAGGGTCCGAAACCTCTAAACTGTTGCCTTGGCCCTCCTTTTATAGCTCAAGGGGTTACCACAGTGGCAAAACAGTAATTACATAGCGATTAGATAGCAAACAGTGCTATCATACCTAACTCTGCCAATTTAGGACAAAGGCATTAAATGCGCCATTACGTGTCAAGTGGAGAGGTAGTCCCGGCAAGGTTTCTGCACCGCTTGCCCAGCTACCTCGTATTATCCTGACACGCCTCTTGGACGGGTGTCGTTAGGGGCAAATCTTGTCCCAACGTGCTGACACGTACCCGACAAGCCTCACCAACCAACCTGCGCGGTCGACACCTCACACATCAGCGAACACCTGTGCGGTGAGGTGGAGCGCTAGAGGGCTGGCATAAGCTTGCCGGCACGGAGCTTGCCGGGTCCTCACCTTGCCGGTTCAACCTTTCTGGCAAGGAATGTCTTCATCTTTGGTACTAGTTGTGTGTTGTGCTTTGAGCTTCTTTCTGGTAGCTTCTGTGGCTGGACTCCGAATCTTGGTCTTGGCAGTTCCCGGCAAGGCTTTGGCCGGCAAGGAGGCTGCTACCGTCTGTGCATAAGTCAGGGTATAAAATACCCATGTTTTATACACCGACAATGACACTTCACCATGTTTGGGCCTAACGGAAGGCATTGTGGAGTAGTAATTAGATGATGGGTTGCTAGAGTGACAGAAGCTTAAACCCTAGTTTATGCGCTATTCTGTAAGGGGCTGATTTGGATCCATATGTTTCATGCTATGGTTAGATTTATCTTAATTCTTCTTTCGTAGTTGCGGATGCTTGCGAGAGGGGGTAATCATAAGTGGGAGGCTTGTTCAAGTAAGAACAGCACCCAAGCACCGGTCCACCCACATATCAAATTATCAAAGTAGCGAACGCGAATCAAACAAACATGATGAAAGTGACTAGATGAAATTCCCATGTGTCCTCGAGAACGCTTTGCTTATTATACGAGTTCGTTCCGGCTTGTCCTTTGCTACAAAAAGGATTGGGCCACCTTGCTGCACTTTTGTTACCGTTACTACTTGTTACTTGTTACGAATTATCTTGCTATCAAAACTATCTGTTACCGCTACTTTCAGTACTTGCAGAGAGTACCTTGCTGAAAACCGCTTGTCATTTCCTTCTGCTCCTCGTTGGGTTCGACACTCTTACTTATCGAAAGGACTACGATTGATCCCCTATACTTGTGGGTCATCAAGACTCTTTTCTGGCGCCGTTGCCGGGGAGTGAAGCGCCTTTGGTGAGTGGAATTTGGTAAGGAAACATTTATATTATGTGCTGAAATTTATTGTCACTTGTCACTATGCAAAGTAATCCTTTGAGGGGCTTGTTCGGGGTATCTTCACCTCGACCGGAAGCATTGAGAGTTGCTCCTCAACCTATTGAACCTACTGAAAATATTTATTATGAAATTCCTTCGGGTATGGTAGAGAAACTGCTAGCTAATCCTTATGCAGGAGATGGAATGGTACATCCCAATATGCACTTGATCTATGTGGATGAAATTTGTGGATTGTTTAAGCTTGCAGGTTTATCCGGAGATGGAGTTAAGAAGAAAGTATTCCCTTTATCTTTGGAGGGAAAGGCATTGACATGGTATAGGCTATGTGATGATACTGAAACATGGGACTAGAACCAGTTGAAGCTGGAATTCCACCAGAAATTTTATCCTATGCATTTGGTTCATCGTGATCAGAATTATATATATAATTTTTTGCCTCGTGAAGGAGAAAGTATCGCTCAAGCTTGGGGGAGGCTTAAGTATATGTTGCACACATGCCCCAATCATGAGCTCTCAAGAGAAATAATTCTTCAAAACTTTTATGCTCAGCTTTCTTATAATGATCAATCCATACTCGATATTTCTTCTGCTGGTTCCTTTATGAAGAGAACTATTGAATCCAGATGGGATCTTCTAGAAAGAATTAAACGTAACTCTGAAGATTGGGAAATCGACAAAGGTAATGAGTCAGGTATAAATCTTGAGTTTGATTGTGTTAAATCTTTTATGGAAACTGATGCTTTTCGTAAGTTTACTACTAAATATGACTTGACTCTGAGATAGTAGCTACCTTTTGTGAATCTTTTGCTGCTCATGTTGATCTCCCTAAGGAGAAATGGTTTAAATATCATCCACCTATTGAATTGAATGAAGAACCTGTTAGTGTTAAAGAAGAAACAATTGTTTACCATGTTGATCCAGTTGTGCCTACTGCTTATATTGAGAAACCTCCTTTCCCTGTTAGGATTAAGGAACATGCTAAAGCTTCAACTGTGGTTAATAAGAGTAATATTAGAGCACCTAGACCTTCTAAACAAATTAAAGTTGAACCTAGTGTTGCAATGGTTAAAGATCTTTTGGTTGATAATATTGATGGACATGTCATATATTTCTGTGATGAAGAAACTAGAATTGCTAAGCCAGACAGTAAAGATAAACACAAACCTGTGATTGGCATGCCTGTTATTTCTGTTAAAATTGGAGATAATTGCTATCATGGTTTATGTGATATTGGTGCTAGTGTGAGTGTTATTCCGTTTACTCTCTATCAAGAAGTCATGAATGATATTGCACCTGTTGAGATTGAAGATATTGATGTTACTATTAAGCTTGCAAATAGAGATATTATTTCACCACTTGGGATTGTTAGAGATGTTGAAGTCCTGTGTGGTAAGATCAAATATCCTACTGATTTTCTTGTTCTTGGATCACCACAAGATGATTTTTGTCCCATTATATTTGGTAGACCCTTCTTGAATACTGTTAATGCTAAGATTGATTGCACTAAAGAAATTGTCAGTGTTAATTTTGGTGAGATGTCTCATGAGTTTAATTTCTCTAAGTTTCGTAGACAACCTCATGATAAAGAATTACCTTGTAAAGATGAAATTATTGGTCTTGCCTCTATTGTTGTGCCTCCTATTGATCCTCTAGAACAATATTTGCTTGAGCATGAGAATGATATGAATATGAATGAAAGAAATGAAATAGAAGAATTATTCTTTAAACAAGCACCTATTTGGAAACATAATTTGCCTGTTGAAACCTTGGGAGATCCACCTCCACCCAAGGGTGATCCTGTGTTTGAATTGAAGCAATTACCTGATACACTTAAATATGCTTATCTTGATGAAAAGAAGATATATCCTGTTATTATTAGTGTTAACCTTTCAGAGCATGAAGAAAAGAGATTACTTAAAACTCTGAAGAAGCACCGTGCTGCTATTGGATATACTCTCGATGATCTTAAGGGCATTAGTCCCACTATATGTCAGCATAAAAATCATATGGAGCCAGATGCTAAACGTGTTGTTGATCATCAAAGAAGGCTGAATCCTAGAATGAAGGATGTGGTAAGAACTGAAATATTAAAGCTTCTGGAGGCAGGTATAATTTATCCCATAGCTGATAGTAGATGGGTAAGTCCTGTTCATTGTGTTCCTAAGAAAGGAGGTATTACCGTCGTTCCTAATGATAAAAATGAACTTATCCCTCAAAGAATTGTAACTGGTTATAGGATGGTAATTGATTTCAGGAAATTAAATAAAGCTACTAGGAAATATCATTACCCCTTGCCTTTTATTGATCAAATGTTAGAAAGATTGTCTAAGCATACACACTTTTGATTCTTAGATGGTTATTCTAGTTTTTTCTCAAATACATGTGTCACCTGAAGATCAAGAGAAAACCACCTTTACTTGTCCTTTTGGAACTTATGCTTATCGTCGTATGCCTTTTGGTTTATGTAATGCACCTGCTACCTTTCAAAGATGTATGACTGTTATATTCTCTGACTTTTGTGAAAAGATTGTTGAGGTTTTCATGGATGATTTCTCCGTTTATGGAACTTCTTTTCATGATTGCTTGAGCAACCTTCATCGAGTTTTGCAGAGATGTGAAGAAACTAATCTTGTCTTGAATTGGGAGAAGTGCCACTTTATGGTGAATGAAGGTATAGTCCTTGGGCATAAAATTTCTGAAAGAGGTATTGAAGTGGATAAAGCTAAAATTGATGCTATTGAGAAAATGCCATGCCCTAAAGATATCAAAGGTATAAGAAGTTTCCTCGGTCATGCTGGTTTCTATAGAAGATTTATAAAAGACTTCTCTAAATTTCTAGACCTCTTACCAATCTCTTGCAAAAAGATGTTCCATTTGTTTTTTATGATGATTGTGTAGAAGCCTTTGAAGTACTTAAGAAAGCTTTAATTTTTGCACCTATTGTTCAACCACCTGATTGGAACCTACCCTCTGAAATTATGTATGACGCTAGTGATTATGCTATTGGTGCTGTTCTAGAACAAAGAGTTGATAATAAATTAAATGTTATCCATTATGCTAGTAAAACTCTAGACAGTGCTCAAAGAAATTATGCTACTACTGAGAAAGAATTTTTAGCAGTTGTGTTTGCATGTGATAAATTTAGATCTTACATTGTTGATTCCAAAGTTACTATTCACACTGATCATGCTTCTATTAAATACCTTATGGAAAAGAAAGATGCTAAACCTAGACTAATTAGATGGGTTCTTTTGCTACAAGAATTTGACTTGCATATTATTGATAGAAAGGGAGCTGAGAATCCCGTGGCTGATAATTTGTCTAGAATGGAAAATGTTCTTGATGACCCACTACCTATTAATGATGATTTTCCTGATGAACAATTAGTTGTGATAAATGCTTCTCGTAGTACTCCATGGTATGCAGACTATGCTAATTACATTGTTGCTAAATATATACCACCTAGTTTCATATACCAACAAAATAAAAAGTTTTTCTTTGATTTGAGACATTACTTTTGGGATGACCCACACTTATATAAAGAAGGAGTAGATGGTGTTATTAGATGTTGTGTACCTGAGCATGAACAAGAACAAATCCTACGTAAGTGTCACTCCGAGGCATATGGAGGACACCATGTGGGAGATAGAACTGCACACAAGGTATTACAATCTGGTTTTTATTGGCCTACTCTTTTTAAAGATGCACGTAAGTTTATCCTTTCTTGTGATGAATGTGAAAGAATTGGTAATGTTGGTAGACGTCAAGAAATGCCTATGAATTATTCACTTGTTATTGAACCGTGTGATGTTTGGGGTTTCGATTATATGGGACCTTTTCCTAAATCCAACGGGTATACTCATATTTTAGTAGTTGTTGATTACGTTACTAAGTGGGTAGAAGCTATTCCAACTAGTAGTGCTGATCACAACACTTCCATCAAAATGCTTAAAGAGCTTATTTTCCCGAGGTTTGGAGTCCCTAGATATTTAATGACTGATGGTGGTTCACATTTTCTTCATGATGCTTTCCGTAAGTTGCTTGCTAAATATGATGTTAACCATAGAATTGCATCTCCTTATCATCCTCAGTCTAGTGGTCAAGTTTAATTAACTAATAGAGAAATAAAATCGATTTTGCAAAAGACCGTTAATAGATCCAGAAAGAATTGGTCTAAGAAACTTGATGATGCATTATGGGCCTACAGAACTGCATATAAAAATACTATGGGTATGTCTTCGTATAAAATGGTTTATGGAAAAGCATGTCATTTACCTCTTGAACTAGAACACAAAGCTTATTGGGCAATTAAAGAACTTAACTATGATTTTAAACTTGCCGGTGAAAAGAGGTTATTTGATATTAGCTCTCTAGATGAATGGAGAACCCAAGCCTATGAAAATGCTAAGTTGTTTAAAGAAAAAGTTAAAAGATGACATGACAAAAGAATTCAAAAACAGAAATTCAAAGTAGGTGATCATGTTTTATTATACAATTCTCGTTTGAGATTCTTTGCAGGAAAACTTCTCTCTAAATGGGAAGGACCGTATATCATCGAAGAAGTTTATCGCTCCGGAGCCATCAAAATAAACAACTCCGAAGGCAATAATCCGAGAGTGGTGAATGGACAAAGAATTAAGCACTATATTTCAGGTACTCCCATTAATGTTGAAACTAATATTATTGAAACAATTACACCAGAAGAGCACATAGAAGAGTCCTTCCGGAACGCTCCAAAACCCTGAAAAGGGGTAGGTATGTGATACGGTATGTAAACCGACTCCAAAATTTCCATAAAAATTATTTCTATCAGTTTTGGAATATTAGAAAAATTACAAAAATAAGAAACAGCCGAGGGGACCCACGAGTCGCCCACAAGGCAATAGGGCGCGACCCCCCCTGGGGCGCGCCGTGATGCCTTATGGGCCCCACGTGTGCCTTCCCGACTCCGTTTTCTTCCCGTATGCTTGTTTTGCAAGATAAAAATTCTTTATATATACTCCCGTATGTTTTGACCACCGTATCGCAAGTTTCTTCTCTGTTCTTGTTTTGGGCTATTTTTCTGACAGATCTAGATCGCCATGGCTCCCTGAAGACTCCGCACCAAGCATTGGATTGTTCAACCTTCCCCCGGCAAACGTCCTTTCAGTGAAGTATATTATGAGTGGTCGTGCGGAGAGGAGGACACTGCTATGGAGGAGGAACCCGGAAAGGTCTTGGAGGACCGTATTCAAGGAGAGGGAGATCAAGCCATGCACAAGAAGGAACCTACAGAAAAGGGAGATTCGTGGCAAACTCTTTATGATAAATTTCCCCAATCTGGAATTGATACACTAAAAGTTTTTGAAGCAATTTGTGCTCAGAATACTTCGCTTACTCATGAAGTTATTGTGTTAGAAGAGCAGAATCATGCCCTTCGAAGGATCAATCGTAATCTGGAGTACTTGCTGAAGTTGAAGGACAAGCCCACCACCTCACCATCGCCACCAACACCGAAGAAGGAGACTTGAGTACACGGGTATGGGCACTCCCCTTGGCTTGTGCCAAGCTTGGGGGAGGCGCCCCGGTATCGTACCACCATCAGTTTTTCATCATCGTTATCTATCTTAGTTCGATCCTTAGTTATTTTGTGATTTAGAGGAATAAAATTTTAGTATGATTTAGTTTCGAGTGCTTGCTTTGTGATCTATCTATCTATGTAATCATGTGTGTAAGTTATATCATAAAGAGTAGTTTGAGTTGAGTGTTTTGCTTTTGATGATCCAATCTTAGAAATAAGAAAGAATAAAAATAAGATCATATGCTAATCCCATGGGGAGTGATGACTTCACATAAAAGAAGTATAATTGATAAAACTTGTTGGAAGTTGACAAATATAGCATTGGTCATTGTAGCAATTCATGAAAAAGTAATAAAGGAAGAGAGGTCTCACATATAAATACACTATCTTGGACATCTTTTATGATTGTGAGCCCCCATTAAATATTCTATGTCAATTAGTTGACGTTGGACAAGGAAGACAACGTAATGGGTTATGATTGCTTATATTCACATACAAGTTATATTGTTTTGGATCCTCTAACATGTGGTGTTTGCCCCCTATCTTTGCTAGCCAAAAATCCGCACCAAGTAGAGATACTACTTGTGCATCCAAAACCTTAAACCCAGTTTCATGCCATGAGAGTCCACCATATCTACCTATGGATTGAATAAGATCCTTCAAGTAAGTTGTCATTGGTGCAAAAGCAATAAAAATTGCTCCTAAATATGTATGAACTTTTATTATAAGGGAAAATAAACTTTGTACGATCTTGTGATGGTGGAGCAATAAAAGCGACAGACTGCATAATAAAGGTTGCTACCACAAGGGGCAATATAAAGTGATGTTCCTTTACATTAAGAGCTTGCACATCCAAAAACAAAAAGCGCATGACAACCTCTGTTTCCCTCTGCGAAGGGCCTATGTTTTACTTTATGTATTTACTTTCATGCAAGAGTCAATAGTATTCTCCTCTATTCCGTTTTTATTTTTCTCTTTTGGCAAGCATCATGTGGTGGGGATTGATCCATGCATATATATCCAGTTGAATGTAGGTGATCATGAGTTATTATTGTTGACATTACCCTTGAGGTAAATACGTTGGGAGGCGAAATTATAAGCCCCTATCTTTCTATGTGTTCGACTGAAACTTTTGCTCCATAAGTATGCTATGAGTGTCAGCAATCATAGAAGACTAAATGATAGTTGAGTATGTGAACTTGCTAAACAAAGCTCTTACATAGACTCTTTCTGATAATATGATGAATTGCAATTGCTTCAGTGACTGAGATCATAGTTTGTTAGTTTTCAATTTGGTTTATAGTTCATACTTTAACTTGTGGATGAATTTTCAGTTTTTCATGAGAAGTTTTATGATGATATATTGCTGTTATAATAAAGATCATGATGCTCCATGTCCGTATTTTATTTTTATCGACGTCTATCTCTCTAAACATGTGGTCATGATTATCGATTTTGACTTTTCGCTTGAGGGCAAGCGAGGTCTAAGCTTGGGGGAGTTGATACGTCCAATTTGCTTCATGATTTCCTATGAATAATTATTATGTTTTTAATCATTATTTCACTTTATGCTACAATTCTTATGCCTTTTATCTCTTATTTTGCAAGATTTACATGAAGAGGGAGAATGCCGGCAGCTGGAATTCTGGAACATGAAATAGCCACATCAGAGATACCTATTTTGCAGAGCTCCAATTGACCTAAAACTTCACGGAGATTTTTTATTGAATATATAAAAAATACTGGAGAAAAGAAATACCAGAGGGGACCCACCAGTTGCCCACAAGGCAACAGGGCATGGCCCTCCCATGGGCGCGCCCTGATGCCTTGTGGGGCCCCTGGCTGGCGTCTGGCCCCCTCCTTCTGCTATATTAAGCCATTTGCTCTAGAAAAATAGGGAGAAGACTTTCTGGACGAAGTGCCGCCGTCTCGAGGCGGAACCTGGGCAAGAGCTATTTTGCTCTCCGGCGGAGCAATTCCACCGGGGATACTTCCCTCCGGGAGGGGGAAATCGAAGCCATCGACATCACCAACGATCCTCTCATCATGGGAGGACCAATCTTCATCAACATCTTCACCAGCACCATCTCATCTCAAACCCTAGTTCATCTCTTGTATTCAATCTTTGTCTCAAAACCTCAAATTGGTACCTGTGGGCTGCTAGTAGTGTTGATTACATCTTGTAGTTGATGCTAGTTGGTTTATTTGGTGGAAGATTATATGTTCAGATCTTTAATGCTATTCAATACCCCTCTAATCTAGAACAAGAATATGATTTGTGACTAGTTACTTTTGTTCTTGAGGACATGGGGGAAGTCTTGTCATAAGTAATCATGTGAATTTGGTATTCGTTCGATATTTCAATGATATGTATGTTGTTGCTTCCTTTAGTGGTGTCGTGTGAACGTCGACTACATGACACTTCACCATCTTTGGGCCTAAGGGAAGGCATTGTGGAGTAGTAATTAGATGATGGTTGCTAGAGTGACAGAAGCTTAAACCCTAGTTTATGCGCTATTCCGTAAGGGGCTGATTTGGATCCATATGTTTCATGCTATGGTTAGAGTTATCTTAATTCTTCTTTCATAGTTGCGGATGCTTGCGAGAGGGGGTAATCATAAGTGGGAGGCTTGTTCAAGTAAGAACAGCACCCAAGCACTGGTCCACCCACATATTAAATTATCAAAGTAGCGAACGCGAATCAAACAAACATGATGAAAGTGACTAGATGAAATTCCCATGTGTCCTCGAGAATGCTTTGCTTATTATACGAGTTCGTTCCGGCTTGTCCTTTGCTACAAAAAGGATTGGTCCACCTTGCTGCACTTTTGTTACCGTTACTACTTGTTACTTGTTACGAATTATCTTGCTATCAAAACTATCTGTTACCGCTACTTTCAATACTTGCAGAGAATACCTTGCTGAAAACCGCTTGTCATTTCCTTCTGCTCCTTGTTGGGTTCGACACTCTTACTTATCGAAAGGACTACGATTGATCCCCTATACTTGTGGGTCATCAACTGTACATAGAAAATATAAATAATATTGCATGTTGGTGCCACGTTTTTGATAATTTGAACCGTGGGCTTATTCATAAAATATATATGTGTTTGTTCACTTAATGGAGGGTCGAGTACCACATGTGAACGTTACAAAGTGCGACCTAGCATGTACACAATTTTAAACGATTGTTTTTATAGAGTGAAAGAAGAAAACTACTCCACTATATGTATATATAGGCAGGAGCTCAGCGCTTGCTTGCTAGGGTTGCTCTCTTCTCACACTCTCATCCTCTCTACATCTAAGAAAGATAGCGGTGGTCACTCTCTCTCTCTGCTCACTGCGGGTCACATATCTGGACGCATCCCCTCGGCTGGGGAAGGGGAGGAGGTGCAGCGTTTAGGCCGTCGTCGACGATGAGGGAGGAGTCCCACTGCCGGCTGCACCGTCATCTCTGACCGAGCGCCGTCGCCGGAGGTCCTCCTATCCCTTCGTCACTGCCAATAGGGGTGGATCCGGCCTCCCGCCCCCCACCTAGCCACACCCCGACGACCTTCTGGTATATCTTCCTTCGAAATCGGCCTTGCTCTACTGCCCCAGCTCCCCACATCGCCATGTGTATCAGTTTGTACCTCTCAGCCCCCCCCCCCACGTAGCTAGGCTCGATCGGCTGGTCCAACGCCACCTTTTTTCTATTATTAGAGGTAAAGGTACTTCATGCAGTCGAATCTTGTACTTGGTTCAAACAGGAAAGAAAGGGGGGAAAGATGTAGTATGTATATAGGACTTGGTTCAAACAGGAAAGAAAGGGGGTGAAAGTAGTAGAGACTAGCTATCCAGCCGGTTTCTTGGTCGAAAAGGGAAATATAGGGGAAACGTTGTATACACTGGATAAGCAACCAATATCTTGGTTGAAAAAGGAAAGAAAGTGGGGGTTGGGTGTGACAAGGCACTAGAGTATGACCAGGACTAGATTTGCTTTCCACACATAGGAATAGGTTGCTAAAGAGAACAAAAATGGGACCAACCCAGATATGTTACTTGGATGTTTGTTTCTCTTGGGGCAACAAACTCTGCATCACACTTTATGCCCCGGTTGAGGTACATGGTGCTGGTGCACCCACTGTCCCATGCCCTTATAGCAACTATTTAGCTGTTCTTAATCTAATGCCCCTGGTAAAATGAAGCCATGCCACTGTTATTAGTCATTACAAGTTTAACCAATTGTTATTGCCAGTAATTAGTAATTGTTTGAGACTCTGATTGTTTCCTCTGTAGCTTTTTGTGCAAATAGGGATATCCATTTCACCTCATTTCTTTTGGGACCTTTTGGTGTACTGCACAAAATACTTCTTAAAAGAAGCGAGAAGTGCTTTGTGCGGTTGAACTAAAATGTCACACCGGAACCGTTGGTCGATTTCAGTGGAACTACACAAAGGGAGATCTGTGTTCCAATCCTCATCATCCATATTGGCACCATAACCTTCCCTTAGGTAAGAATGATATTTAGCGCATCTGTTCACCTCTATTTTGCTACGGTCATGAGAAAATAATGCTATTGTTTATTAGTATACTTGTACCCCCTCACTTACAAAACCAAATCTAACATTGAAGGCCAATAATGTCCTTGGTTTCACCAATTGGTGAGGAGAAAGGGAAACACACCAAGAAGACGAAGATGAAGAAGAAGAAGGAGGAAATGAAGAAGGATCACTTGCTGGTACCGTCCTTTCTTATCCTTACAGGTCCTTTTACCTCTAAAATCAATGTGCTCTTGATTTTTAGTGATAAATAAAATGACCTGGCAGATAGTACACATAAAAATGAGCAACACATCTATATGGCATATATTTATGTGCTGCATGGTTGTTTAGTTATGAATTTTGTTAAATGCTAAGTCTTACTGAAAAACGGTAAAACACCTAATTTTGAGTACTGACCGCACGTTAAGTAGTACTTTTGAGTACTTCCTTGCCAGTACTACCTAGTACTATCTATTTATCTACCGTTGGATCGAGACAAATGGACGGCTTATAAAAATGCCAACTACCGTAAAGCTTGTAAATATGCTATTGTCTTTCTATCATTTCTCACTAAGCTAATGAAGGTATCACCTCGTTCCTACTTCTGCAAACAGGGATCATGTTGTGTCAATCGTACATTTTAGTGGAACTGCACAAGAGGATACTATGGATTGTATTCCAGCCGGTGCTTTTACTCTGCTCGAAGTTCTTGATAATCTCTCGATATAATCTCACAAGAGGATACCCTTGAATGATTCCTGTTAGCGCTTTATCTTCTCTTCTGGAATTACTTGAATAAATTTCCTCGCGCAGGTTGGTACCGGGCCTACGTCCTTAATCCAGATTAGTGTGCTGTCATCTCTATTGGTATCGTGCTTGCTACTGTCATGAGAAAGTGCTTTATCTTTGCACGTTAAATCTTTGCAACTGATGATACATGGCAATGCTTTGCGTGTTGAGCTAATTGGCACTGATAAAATAAACTAATACCTCTCTTTAAGCAAGGCTACTATGTTGCTATCTTTACCCACTAAGATAATGAGGATGCTTCTATTTGTTAGTGTATGATTCATCAACCAGTGCCACTATTACAGTAATCTCACTTTCTCTATATATGTGCCAACAGATGCTCGATTTTAGTGGAATTGCACAAAGACTTTGGGTGGTTCATTGCCGTAACTGCCTCCTTACTTTCATGTCAGTCGCTTTTCTCTGCATCCAGTCAAAGGAAGTACTAGTTGATAAGCTTCCTCACACAGGTTGGTACCCGTCTACAGCCTTCATCCTGATTATTGTTCTTTGTCATATCTATTGGTAATTTGGTATTGTGCTACTGTTTGCTACTGTCATGAGAAAGTGCTTTAGTTTTGCATGTTAATCTAATGCAACTTATGTACACGCCAATTCTTTGCGTGATGAGCCTATGCCACTGATAAAATAAACTAATACCACCCTTTAAGCAAGGCTACTATGTTGCTATCTTTAGCCATTAATGAGCTAGTGTTGCTATTATAGTAAATCTCACTTTCTCAATATCTGTGCAAACAGGGATGCCCGACTGCTGGAAATATTGGCACCCTTTCAATTAATCTAATCCATGAGTAGATAATAAGCATGGCAATCACAGTGGATGGTTCATTGCCTTCACTGCCTCGTTTAGCCATTAAGATAATGGGAAGACCCTACAAGCAAAGCATTACGTTGTCGAGATCAGATGGTCAGATACTTATGCTGGCTCCTATGTACTCCAAAGTTCACGCAGACAAGCATCGATGTTGACAAGAAGAAGTGCTAGAGTGAACACCACTTAACCAGTCTGCACCCCAGGGATGCTTCATTTCAGTTCAACTGCAAAATAACTTTTGGTGGTTCATTTTGTCCACCGCCTCCTTGTCTGCACGGTAGAATTTTGGCGAGCTACAGGACCAAGATGAGCCAGTAAACTAGTTGGATGAAAGTAGTGGCCAAGATGCTCAAACCTCTCGCAGCATCGAGGCCACCATCATGAGGATAACCTACAAGCAAAGTTCAGATGGTCTGTGCTGCCTCTTATGTACTCGAAATTTTGCTCAGACAAGCACTAATTTTAGCAAGACGTACCACCGAGTGAACACCACTTAACCAGTCTGCACCCCCGGTAATTAAAGTGTGTCGATGGAGGATATTGGCTGTGATCTCTCAATCATTTGGATGCATAAACATGCTTAACTTGTATATGTGAATCTTTTTTGTTGATTGTGAATGTTGTCTATGAATCGTGACTTGTGATCTCTCAATCATTCTGAGGCATAAACATCCTGAACTTGTGTATATGTGAATCTTTTGAGGAGAACGTATCCTGTGACCTGAGTTTGATCTGAATGTTTACCTTTTCTATTGTACTTGGTGTGTTAACTTGTATGCTGTGGGCTTGTGACGTGTGAGTGTCACACGGCACACCATCGTCCCGAGAAGAATGGCACCTGCTTGTTAGGGTTGCAAGGGTGCAACAACTCTTATTTATCTTTTGGTCAGTCTTTACAAGCACTGATAGCCTGCTAACACACGAACACTACATGGGATCAGATCGACTATATCCTACACGAATGACCCAGCGCATTATCACGCTCGAACACACAGGGTACCTAGCATATTTCAGACTGACATCCGGTACCCCGTACCCGGTTGAACCGCCCCGTTCAGCCCCGGCCATATTGTTTTTGGCCTCTAAATAAACACACTACTGCATTGTTTTTGGGCTTTGACAAGTGATGTTTTCTGTAGATTGGGCCGCCCAGCAAATGGGCTGCTGGTCCGCCACGGACTGGGAGGCTATAATAACAAGTTGTATCATGGAGAGGCAAGCTAAAAAAATACCCCATCGAGAGCCACTGAAAAACAAATTCATGTCTGACGTTCTTCTTCAGTCTTCCCTCTGCTGGTTGTCCCGCCGCCCAAACCAGCGTGGCTGGACTTCCTGCTGCCGCCCAGGGGCCGGCGGCACTGCCTCGCGTTGTGCTCCCCACCCCCTCTTAAATCCAGCTCGCTCCATACCCCAACCGCCAGCGCAGGACGGAAGTTTCATCTTCTTCCCCCTCGGCCCTCGCGCTGTCGGGGGATTTAAGAAGCGTGGCATCAAATGCACCACCGGCGATGGCTGCCTGTCATTAATCTCTCCAATTATGGAGACTACGACGCGTCATCCATGTGCATCCAGGAGGCGTGAGAGCCGGCGGCAGCAGCTTTTCTCACTGGGAGACGTGCCCTTTAACCGCCTGCCGCCGCTCTTACCTCCTCCTTAATGGCGCCCGTGGCAGCCTATAAGACGCCGCCGCCGTACCCATTATCCACCAAATCCTCTCTCTGGCACCTCCCATTCCCATCTCCAATCCACTAGCACTCCCTCATCAATGGCGCAACCGAAGGAGCACCCACTCGTGTTCAATTTTGGAGAGGAGGAGGATGAGCATCCCGTGAATCCTCTGGATCTGTTATGGGATGAGATGGACCTGGGCTTGGAGATAGTTGCCCAGAAGAAGGCGGAGGCGGAGCAGCTGTTTGGGGCCCCCGCGCCCGCCATGGACGAATGGCCTACCTTGGACGCTGATGCCGCCGAAGCGTATTTCCACGCCCTCCACTCCAACTTTGCCTGATTCCATGCATTTTACCACGGTGGTGGCCGTGGCGGAGGTTGCGGCCGTGGGGGTGGCGCTAGCGGTGGCTGTGGTGGTGGCGGTGACTGCGGTCGTGGCGATGTCAGATGTCGTGGCCACGGGGGTGGCGCTGGCCGTGGCTAGTGTCTGGTTCAGCTTCAGCTTCTAAAAATGTAGTCGTGGTGGAAGCAAATTAACTAGTACTACTACTGTTTGTCTAAATGAATCAACTATCAAAAGGGTGTTTTCTTTCTGCCAATGGTTTGATTCATATCGAACGGCTGGCGTGCATTTTCTCTTACATCTTCTATCTCCCGTCTTCTTCTTCCTCCAGCCTCCCAAACCAGCGACGGCTGGACCGCATGCTCCCGCCACCCTGTGGCCAGCGACTGACGCGAAACAAATGTTCTGCCAGCAGAAATATAAATAGTAAAAGCAAAAAAGAAAGAGTCTCACCTCCAGTAAAATACTGACATCTCAGACCCACCAGGTTGTCATCAACGTAGTATTTTTTTTGAGAAACTCATCAACATAGTAAATAAACAAGTTAATTAAGCAAGGAGAGGCAGTCACCAAAGTCTATTTTATAACTGGGCTTTGGCCTGCCCAGCCTATTATATGCGCAACCCACGACATGCTGACACCAGGATCCAGCAGTTCTCGAATGGGCTATGGGACGCGGAGTTACCTTCTTTTAAGAAAAAACGCATAGCCAAGTTCTTATTTTCTACTCCCTCCATATAAAAATATAAGACGTTTTGGTAGGCTAAAATAGCCTTAAAATGTCTTATATTTTATAATAATGTTGTGGCCAAACCAACATTACTATTTAACCCAGACAAGCAAATGTGTGTATTTCTAAAAAAAGGTAATGGTTGTAAATTAACCAAAAATATTAAATGGGGCTTGTCCGCAACATTATTTTTTAATCCAGCCAAGAAATCAGTGTATTTTTAAAAAAAATGGGCTTTAAATTCTAATAAAAAGGTTAATCGGTTGCAGTCCGCAACATTATTTTTTCAGCCATCCTGTAAATCATTAAAGAAAATCTCTTGTCCAAACGAATGCCCAGCCTAGTTTTATTTTTTTATATCATTGCTCTGTCCAGCCAACCCAGCAAATGTGTGTATTTAGAAAAGAAGCAAATGGGTTGTAAGTTCTAAGAAAAAAAGAATTATTGGTTGCAGCATGCCCGCAACATTATTTTTTCACCCAGCCCATCAAATGGGTGTATTTTGATTTTTTTAACAAATGGGCTGTAAATTCTAAAAAATATGAAATGGGCTGAATGTCAGGCACAGAATACAAAGCGCACATTGTGGGCCCATGAGGGTAAAGCCCACGCAAGGCATTGTCAACTTGGTCAACAAAATGATTCTGATAGCCGAGGCATTGGATGTAAATCAAACGGCCAACGTGCTTCTTCAATCTCTCGTCCTCTTCCTCCCGCGCTGGCGGGACCGTGCTGGGCTGTAATTGCTTTTTGCGAGCTGCTGGGCTACAAATCTAGACAAGGAGGCATGCATTCGGCTTGCCCAGAAAATTGTTTGAAATAACTAGTAAGAAAAAGGTTGTAAATATAAAAAAACACAGCAAACTGGCAATTAGTTTCAAATTTAGGCTTTTTTCTTTGGATTTTTGAGATTTTAAATATCATTGGATTTTATTTAATTTTATTTAAAAAATAATAATTAGTTTGAATCTAACGCGGAATTTCAGGATTAAAATAGTTCGGACTACACCGAAGTATGCGAAATTTCATTGAATTTATTGACTGTGGTACTGGTCCGAAAATGGGTTGTAATAAATTCCTTAAGAATTAGCAAATGGGCTGTAAATTATTCACAAAAAATAGCAAATAGGCTGTATGCTGTCTACCACACATTTGGAGGCTGACTTGTGGGCCTACAAAGTTGACGGGTACGCAAGGCTTTGTCAACTTAGTGAACAATCGATTCTACCAGCGTGACCGTTCGATGTTAATCCAACGGCCCCTGCGCTTCTTCAATCCCTGATTTCTTGCTCCAGCCGCCGAAACCAGTGCCAACGGGACCGCCTGCTCCCGACTCCGATGGACGGCTATGCTGCCGCGAAGGACTCACCGCCCCACCCTACTCCCACCGCTGGCCAGTCCATCCCTCTACTCACCCACACCTTCTGTTGTTCTCCGGTGACGGCAGCCTCACACCGCAGCCGAACCAGTCAACCCTCGTACTCCCCTCCCCGTGGGCATCCACTACCGTGTCTTCCCCAGCTCCAGGTCGTTCCCACCCTTAGCCTAGCCGTCGTCCACCGCCTTGGTGCTCTCGGCACGGCATCGTCAACGCGGTCAACGAACGACACCCATCAGAAGAGGACTGTACGTGCAGAGGCTGACAGCTAGAACCCACATGGTCCATGGTCGCCTCCTTATCACGCGCAAAAAAAATGATTCCTTCCCCTGATAGCTTGGACCCACCAGCTACATCTTCGCATGCAAGGAAGTGCCTCCTTATTACGCGCAATAAAAATGACTCCTCCCCCTGACATCCGGGACCCACAAGCTACATCTTCACACGGAAGGAAGTACCTCCTTATTACGCGTATGCAGGGCTTTGTCAACTTAGTCAACAAACGATTCTAGCAGTAGTGACCGTTGGATGTTCATCCAACGGCCGTGCTGCTTCTTCAATCTCTGATCTTCCTGCTCCAGCCGCCCAAACCAGCGTCGGTGGGACTGCCTGCTCCTGCCTCCCGTGGCCGGCTGTGATGCCGCGCAGGCCTCACCACCCCACCCTACTCCCATCTCTGGCCAGACCTTCCCTCTACTCACCCACATCCCCTGTTATTCTCCGGCGACGGCAGCCTCACACCGCAGCCGAACTAGTCAACCCTCGTACTCCCCTCCGCATGGGCATCCACTGCCGCGTCTTCCTCGGCTCCGTGTCGTTCCCTTCCTAGGCCTCGCCATCGTCCACCACCTTGGTGCTCTCGGTGCGGCGTAGTCAACCTGGTCAATGAACGACAACCATCGAAAGAGGACTGTACGCGGTGAGGCTGACAGGTGGACCCACCAGCTACATCTTCACACGCAATGATGTGGCTCCTTATTATGTGCAAAAAAATGATTCCTCCCCCTGACAGCTGGGACCCACCATTCGCACGCAAGGAAGTGCCTCCTTATCCTCCCTTATAGCTGGGACCCACCCGGTCGAAGCGTACATAGCATTGTCTATCTGGTCGCGAACGTGTACGTACATACTGGTCGATCGGTCTTTCTGCAACGATGAACCGTGGGTGTGTAAGGAGTGGCACGTGTCGTAGTAGAGCCCCCGACGTAGCAGTTCAGGCAGCCCCGTCTAAATCATGTACACGTATGTACAGCCACACAGCAAAAAATATGACCACGTACGTACATATACGGGCGGGGTCTCGAACGCGTACTCGCGCATACGTATGGCCAGGGCTTGTGTACATGGAGAGAGGCAACGGACGGCAGCGATGGCCTCCAATTCATCGACAGCCAACTGGCTGGGTCAGAACAGAGGAAATAGTGTCGTGTTCATCGGGAGCCAAGCGACTGGGTCGGAACACGTCCTGTTCATCGGGAGCCAACCGGCTTGGACAGAACAGCCGAAACGGGATCCTGTTCATTGACTCGGGGTCTGGCGTACTGCAAAACGGAGGAAACGGCCTTCTGTTCGACCGCCTATGGTCGAAACGGGGTCCTGTTCATCGGCTGGGGGTCTGGCGTACCGCAAAACGGAGGAAACAGACTTCTCTTTGAGCGCCTACGGTCGAAACGGGGTCCTGTTGATCGGGAGGGCTCTGGCGTACCGCAAAACGGAGAAAACAGACTTCTCCCCAACTGCCTATGGTCGAAACGGGGGTCCTGTTCATCGGGAGGGGTGTGGCGTACCACAAAACGGGACTCCACGGGCTACTGTTCATCCACGGTCGCCCTCCTCCAGCCTCCACCAGCTACTGTTCATCCACCGTCAACTTCCTCCAGCCTCCATCGGCTACTGATCATCCAGCCTCCACAGGGGGTCCTGTTCATCCACCCCCAACCGGCTGGCCTCCTCAGGGTCCTGTTCATCCAGCGCCAACCACCTTCACACGGCCAGGGTACTATTCATCCACAGCCAACCCACCGGCTGGGGTGGGGCGTACGAGCGGGTGGCAGCAACGGGAACTGTTCATCCACAGCCAACCAACCGGCTAGGTCAACTCACCACGTCTCGCGCAAGGGGCTCGATTGATGCGTCTTGACTCGTTCTACGTATCACGCGCGCGGCAGCAACGGGCACTGTTCATCGAGAGGCAACCCAACCGGCTACGTCTCGCATGTACGAGGGCTCGACCGGCTTCAGTTAGCAGCGAAGGAATCGCTCAGGTTCAGTTAGCAGTGAAGGAATTGCTCGGGTTCAGTTAGCAGCGAAGGGATCGATCGGCTTCAGTACGTAGCTAGTGCGATCGCTCGGGTTCAGTAAGTGAATGCCTCGCTCGGGTTCAGTTAGCAAATGCCTCGCACACACGCGCGCGTACGAGAGAAACGTGCAAACCACACTGCATCGCTCGGCCCCGACCACCCACCGTAATCGGGAATTCCCCGAAAATTTCCTCGGCCTCACTTCTACCACGATTTTTTACGTCATGGACGGCCCAAAGAATGTCATGCGGGTGCGTCTCCGGCCCGCCCAGGACGAAAAGCAATTTTCTGTCATAATTTTTTGTCATAGAAGTAGGAGCCCACCACATCTATGATGATACGTGTTTTTATCACAATTATTATCATAGAAGTGTCACAACTATGACAGAAAAAGTTTTCGTTCGGGCCATAATGTCACGGATGTGTCTTTTTTTTGTAGTGATGCGACCACGCGCGCTCGCATGAGCGGTCGTTTGGCGCGCCGCCGCCTCTGGGGGGTCAGCTATTTTCACCCCGTCGAAGCGGATTGTGGAGGGGACGAACAGAGACTCCAGAAACTCATCCAGAAGGCAGAACCCTAGCCTCCGGAGCCCATCCGGAGGGAGGATCGACCGGGAGAAGAAGGGGATTCCTCTCACCGCACGAGGAACGGCATCATCATCAACATCTACATCATCACCACCTTCACCATCATCGTCATCCGCATCCTTATCATCTGCAACATCAAGAACCCTAGTGGATCCTTCGGTGTATCGGTTGAATCATTCACCCATGTATTCCATTACCATCACCATGATGATTGTTGTTCTTATGTGTGAGTAGACCCCTAGTTCTCGGGGATATGGATGAACCTTGGTATGTGTAGGATCTAAAACATTTATTATGGATATGAGATCCTCTATTGAATGCTTAGTTTAATAACTTCGTGAATGTTGTGAAGGGGCCCCACTCAGCATTTGTGCCTATATTGGCCACAAAGTATATCACTGTCTTTGCATAGGTTTAGGATGTGGAGTGCTACTTGTAGACTGCTTTGGTATTTCCCCGAAGAGGAGAGGATGATGAAGTATAGTAGAGATAAGTATTTCCCTTAGTTAAGAACCAAGGTTATCAATCCAGTAGGAGAACCAAGCAAAATCCCGTTAAGCGCACCTGCACACACACAAAAGCAAACATTTGCACCCAACGCAAATAAGAGGGTTGTCAATCCTCTTAGCAGTTATTTGCAAGGATTAATTCTGATAGTGGTAGATAGATAAACTAAAGTACTAAATAAAATAAAAGTAAATAAATTGCAGCAAGGTATTTTTTATTTTAATATATGATAAAAGTAGACCCGGGGGCCATAGTTTTCACTAGAGGCTTCTCTCTCGAACACATCGCATACGGTGGGTAAACAAATTACTGTTCGGCAATTGATAGAAAAGAAAATAATTATGACTGATTCATGGCAATGATCATGTATATAGGCATCACGTTCGAGACAAGTAGATCGACTTCTGCCTGCATCTACTACTATTACTCCACCCATCGATCGCTATCCAGCATGCATCTAGGGTATTAAGTATGAAACAGAGTAACGCCTTAAGCAAGATGACATGATGTAGACAAAGTAAACTCAAGCAATATGATTAAACCCCATCTTTTTATCCTTAATGGCAACAATAAAAATACATGTCATGTCCCTTTCTGTCACTGGGATTGAGCACTGCAAGATTGAACCCATCACAAAGCACCTCTCCCATTGCAAGATAAACCAATCTAGTTGGCAAACCAAATCGATAGATCGGAGAGAAATACAAAGCTATAATAATCATGCATAAAAGAGTTCAGAGAAGACTCAAATATTTCTCATGAATAATCTGATCATAAACTCACAATTCATTGGATCCTAACAAACACACCGCAAAAGAAGATTACATCGGATAGAACTCCAAGAACATTGAGCAGAACATGGTATTGAAGATCAAAGAGAGAGAAGAAGCCATCTAGCTACTAGCTATGGACCCGTAGGTCTGTGGTAAACAACTCACACATCATCGGAAGGGCAGCAAGGTTGATGTTGAAGCCCTCCGTGATCGATTCCCCCTCCGGCAGAGTACCGGAAAAGGCCTCCAGATGGGATCGTGGAAGAACACAGGCTTGCGGCAGCGTAAAAGTTATTCGGGGTAGCTCTCTGTTGGTTTCCCAATATTTGAGAATTTATAGAAGTGGAATTAGGTCAAACAGAGCCATGAGGGCCCCACAAGGCATTAGGGAGCCCCCTGGGGCCGCGCCCTATTGCCTTGTGGAGGCTTCGTGAACCTTCTAGCCTTCTCTCCAAGTCTCCAGGGTCTCTTTTGTCCAGAAAAAATCTCCAAAAAGTTCCGTGGCATTTGGACTTCATTTGGTACTGATTTCCTGAAAAACCAAAAACAAGCAGAAGACAGCAACTAGCACTGGGCACTAGGTTAATAGGTTAGTCCCAAAAAATGATATATAATTGCATATAAAAACATCCAAGATTGATACTATAATAGCATGGAACAATAAAAAATTATAGATACGTTGGAGACGTATCAAGCATCCCCAAGCTTAATTCCTGCTCGTCCTCGAGTAGGTAAATGATAAAAATAATTTTTTTTATGTGGAATGCTACCTAACATGTTTCATCATGTAATCTTTCTCTTACGGTATGAATAATAAGATCTGAATGATTCAAAGCAATAGTCTATAGTTTGATATAAAGACAACAATACTCAGGCATACTAATAAACAATCATGTCTTTTAGAATTAAAATGCTAAAGAAAGTTATCCATACAAAATCATATAATCCTGTCATGCTCCATCTTCTTAACACAAAATATTTATCATGAACAACCCCGGTTTTAGCCAAGCAATTGGTTCATAGTTTTTAACGCGCTTCAGCTTTTTCAACCCCTACACAATACATGAGCGCAAGCCATGGATATAGCACTATGGGTGGAATAGAGTGTGGTGGTAGAGATCAATAAGGGGAAGTCAAAAATAAGAAGATAATCACACATCAACGAGGCTAATCAACGGGCTATGGAGATGCCCATCAATTGATGTCAATGCGAGGAGTAGGGATTGCCATGCAATGGATGCACTACGAGCTATAAGTGTATGAAAGCTCAACATGAAAACTAAGTGGGTGTGCATCCAACTTGCTTGCTCATGAAGACCTCGGGTATTTGAGGAAGCCCATCATCGGAATATACAAGCCAAGTTTTATAATGAAAAATTCCCACTAGTATATGAAAGTGACTAAACAGGAGACTCTCTATATGAAAAACATGGTGCTACTTTGAAGCACAAGTATGGAAAAGGATAGTAACATTACCCCTTCTCTCTTTTTCTCTCATTTTTTTGGTGGGCGCTTTTTGCCTCTTTTTTCGTGGGCTCTTTTTGGCCTCTTTTTTTTCCTCACTGGGACAATGCTCTAATAATGATGATCATCATACTTCTATTTACTTACAACTCAAAAGAAAATTACAACTCAAAACTAGAACAAAAATATGACTATATGAATGCCTCTGGCAGTGTACCAGGATGTGCAATGATACTAGCGTAACATGTATAAAAATGATGAACGGTGGCTGAGCCACAAATACTATGTCAGCTATATGATCATGCTAAGCAATATGACAATGGCGATGTGTGTCATAAAAATGGAACGGTGGAAGTTGCATTGCAATATATCTCGGAATGGCTATGGAAATGCCATGACAGGTAGGTATGGTGGCTGTTTTGAGGAAGATATAAAGAGGCTTATGTGTGATAGAGCATATCATATCATGGGGTTTGGATGCACCGGCGAAGTTTGCACCAACTCTCGATGTGAGAAAGGGCAATGCATGATACCGAAGTGACTAGCAAATTGCGGAAAGCTGAGAGTGCATATAATCCATGGACTCACATTAGTCATAAAAAACTCACATACTTATTGCGAAAGTTTATTAGCCCTCGAAGCAAAGTACTACTACGCATGCCCCTAGGGGGTAGGTTGGTAGGAGTTCACCATCGCGCGCCCCCGACCGCCACACAAAGGAAGACAATCAATAATAAATCATGCTCCAACTTCTTAGCATAACGACAGACCATACGTGCATGCTTCGGGAATCACAAACCTTAACACCAATATTCTTACTAAAGGATAATTATCTACTAGCACCTCCCACATATTACCATATTAATATCGCAAAACTATTGCAAGGAATCAAACTTATCATATTCAGTGATCTACATGAAAGTTTTTATTATATCCCTCTTGAATACCTATCATATTAGGACCAAATTCGTAACCCGTGCATATTACTATTGCTATTCATTAGACTCTAAAAAAGATACAAGTGAAGCATGAGAGTGCAACTATTTCTTTAAAATATAACCACCGCCGTGCTCTAAAAGATATAAGTGAAGCACTAGAGCAACTGCCTAGCTCAAAAGATATAAGTGAAGCACATAGAGTATTCTAACAAATCATGAATAATGTGTGCCCCTCTCAAAAAGGTGTGTTCAGAAAAGATGATTGTGACAAACTAAAAAGCAAACAAACAATATCACAAGATGCTTCAACTAAAACACATATCATGTGATAAATAAAAATATAGCTCCAAGTGAGTTACCAATAGATTGTAGACGAAAGAGGGGATGCCTTCCAGGGCATCCCCAAGCTTAGACGCTTGAGACTTCCTTGAATATTACCTTGGGGTGCCTTGGGCATCCCCAAGCTTAGGCTCTTGCCGCTCCTTATTCCTTTATCCATCGTAGTCTCACCCAAAACTTGAAAACTTCAGCACACAAAACTCAACAGAAACCTCGCGAGATCCGTTAGTATAACAAACAAACCTTGAACTTTTAGGTACTGTTGTAAATTGATTAATATTTAATATTGGCATAATGCTACTGTAATCCAACTTCTCCATGACTCGTACCCCCCGATACGATCCATAGATTCATCAAAAATAAGCAAACTATGCAATAAAAACAGAATCTGTCTAAAACAGAACAGTCTTTAAAGATCTGAATTAACATCATACTTATGTAACTCCAAAAATTCTGAAAATTTAGGAAAACATGGGAAATTAATATATCAATATTGTGTAAAAAATTCAGAAGGTTCTGACGTTCCAGCCAAAAATTAAAATTCCAGCACTGAGCGCAAAAGTTTCTGTTTTCAAACAGCATCAATTATACTGTCATCCAAATCATCCCAAAGGCATTACTTGGCACAAACACTAATTAAAAGATAAAAACACAATCATAACAGAGGCTATAATTGTGTAAACACACAAAAACATAAGGTAAAACTAAAAATTTATTTTATTCATTGGGTTGCCTCCCAACAAGCGATATCGTTTTATGCCCCTAGCTAGGCATAATGCATAGTTTCAAGTGTTGTCATCATTCAAGTTGATTCCATAGGTGGCCCTCATAATAGATTCATAATGTGCCTTAATTCTCTTTCTAGGGAAGTGTTCCATCCCTTTCTTTAATGGAAATTGAAATCTTATATTACCTTCTTTCATATCAATAATAGCACCTATTGTTCGTAGGAAAGACCTACCAAGTACTATAGGGCAAGAAGGATTGCATTCAATATCAAGAACAATAAAATCCACGGGAACATAATTTCTATTTACAAGAATAAGCACATCATTTATTCTACCCAATGGCTTTTTAATAGTGGAATCCGCAAGATGCAAATTAACGGAACAAGGATCCATATCGGTGAGACCTAGCACATCACACAAAGATTTTGGTATAGTGGAAACGCTAGCACTTTCAACCACAACTTTCTCAAGTTCAGACATGATAACAATTTCAAGCAAAGCAAGCAAACTAGCAAACAAGCAAATAAAAATATTTTTGTTTTTTTGTAAAAAAAATTAGAAGTGGGGGAGATGAAAACGAGAAGAAAATGCAAATAAAAAGGCAAATAAAATAAATGCAAGTGGATGATAGTTTGTGCGAAGGTACTTGGTAATTTTGATGATGTCTCCCCGGCAATGGCGCCAGAAATTCTTCCTGCTACTTGTAGACTGCGTTGGTATTGCCCCAAAGAGGAGAGGATGATGCAGTATAGTAGAGATAAGTATTTCCCTCAGTTAAGAACCAAGGTTATCAATCCAGTAGGAGAACCAAGCAAAATCCTGTTAAGCGCACCTGCACACACAAAAGCAAACACTAGCACCCAACGCAAATAAGAGGGTTGTCAATTCTCTTAGCGGTTATTTTCAAGGATTAATTCTGATAGTGGTAGATAGATAAACTAAAGTACTAAATAAAATAAAAGTAAATAAATTGCAGCAAGGTATTTTCGATTTTAATATATGATAAAAGTAGACCCGGGGGCCATAGTTTTCACTAGAGGCTTCTCTCTCGAACACATAGCATACGGTGGGTAAACAAATTACTATTGGGCAATTGATAGAAAAGCAAATAATTATGATGGATTGACAATGATTATGTATATAGGCATCACGTCCGAGACAAGTAGACCGACTCCTGTTTGCACCTACAACTATTACTCCACCCATCGACCGCTATCCAGCATGCATCTAGGGTATTAAGTATGAAATAGAGTAACGCCTTAAGCAAGATGACATGATGTAGACAAAGTAAACTCAAGCAATATGATTAAACCCCATCTTTTTATCCTTAATGGCAATAATACAAATACGTGTCATGTCCCTTTCTATCACTGGGATTGAGCACCACAAGATTGAACCCATCACAAAGCACCTCTCCCATTGCAAGATAAACCAATCTAGTTGGCCAAACCAAATCGATAGATCGGAGAGAAATACAAAGTTATAATAATCATGCATAAAAGAGTTCAGAGAAGACTCAAATATTTCTCATGAATAATTTGATCATAAACTCACAATTCATCGGATCCCAACAAACACACCGCAAAAGAAGATTACATCGGATAGAACTCCAAGAACATCGAGGAGAACATGGTATTGAAGATCAAAGAGAGAGAAGAAGCCATCTAGCTACAAGCTATGGACCCGTAGGTCTGTGGTAAACTACTCACACATCATCGGAAGGGCAGCAAGGTTGATGTAGAAGCCCTCCGTGATCGATTCCCCCTCCGGCAGATTACCGGAAAAGGCCTCCAGATGGGATCACGGAAGAACAGAGGCTTGCGGCAGTGTAAAAGTTATTCAGGGTGGCTCTCTCTTGGTTTCCCAATATTTGAGAATTTATAAAAGTGGAATTAGGTCAAACGGAGCCACGAGGGCCCCACAAGGCATCAGGGCGCCCCCCTGGTGTAACACCTCAAAATATTTTCTCTGGATTTTCAAAATCTTTTCTTTAAAAGAAAATACTTTGAATTATTAAGGCCTTTTCTTCTTTTGCTTCTTCTGTTCTGAAAATCAATTTTTAATTTTTTAATTGGGTTTCAACATTTTAAATGATTCTGATTTGAATGGTTTATTAATTGGGAAATTAATTTTGGAGGATCACAAAAATATTTTCATTTAGAATTTTTTTGGAATAATTAGAACTATTCCATGAAAATAGCCTTTTCACTCCTTTCTAGCCCTTCTAAATTCCTCCAATAATTTTTCTATCACTTCTTAATTATCCCTCAAGTCATTCTCACATTCTAGGACAGTGTCCAATACTTACCCACTCCACAAAAATATTTCTCTTATTTTAAATAAATTCCAAAGTTGGAATTTATATTTATCCTAGTTTCTTTGGTTTACAAAGGAACCATATTTTCTATAGTTCTTCTGCTCCCACAAAAAATTGCCCCAATAACTAGGCAGTCCCCACAACCCATTTCACCAAAAACTTTGGGTTCCATAGTTCAAAATTTTCAAATTTCATCTAGTTCAAATTTGGACCAGATTCAAATTCCATGACCAAAACCTATTTTCAATTGTTCCAAAAATTCTGAAACTTTGCCAAACTCTCTTTTATGCATCAACACCTTACCACAAAAATCCTCACAAATTCCTAAAATCCCTAGGACCCTCTGGCATTTCATCATACATGTGGTGTGCACACTGTTCACTGTCGAAAAATTCAGTTAACTGAATTTGGTTCAGAGAGAGGGGGAGCTCGTCGCGTGCACTGCTCTCCAACCCCTCTCCTTCTCCTCCACGTTTCCTCTGGCCATTAATGGGTCGACGGGGACCCCACTGGTCAGTGGCCACCGCCGACAGCATAGGAGGTGGCCAGTGCAACGGGCACCGTCCTCGGCCGCGGCAGCCGAGCAAATCAACACGGCACCCGCCGCCTTCACTCCTCCCCGCTGCTCTCCCACCTACTTCTCCTCCACGCGGCGCCTCCCTCCGCATCCTAGCACACCGTCCACATCGCCCTGGCCCCGCCTGGCAGTCGCCGGAGTCGGTCATCGCCGCCACACCCGCACGAGCACCTCACCGTGGATGAGGCCGAGGAGCTCGAGCTCGTCCACGCCGACTCTTCCAGAGCACTCCACCGTCCTCATAAATTCCACGCCGCCCAAGACCACCGCCCCCAACTAACCTCGCCGGCCGGATTAACTCCGGCATCAGCCGCAAGCCACTGACCCCTCGGCAGCCTATAAATAGAGCTCCCCGAGCTCCGTTCTGAGCATACGCCACACCTACACCGTCCTAATCGAGCTTCCAAGCACTCATACGACCTCGAGAGGGCCATCTTCCTCCCCTCCGATCACCGATCCGTCGCCATCCTCCCCGATCAGTACATCACCATCACTCCACCCCTACCGCTCAAATTTGGCCAGTAGCCCTCTGGTGCACCCTCTCATCGATCCCGCGCCCCAATTCCACAACCGGAGCCCTCTCCGGCAAGATCCGCCGTCACCCGAACCACCGTCCGCCGCCGTCGTTCGGGTACACGCCGGCTACCACCACCACCACTCACCGGTGCGGAAACACTCCCTGAGCACGACCGCACCATCGCCGCCCTCTGATACGCCAGCGATCGTCGCCGGTGATCGCCGCACCTCTTCTGTTCTCGCGCGCGAGCGCGTTCAAATTTGAACCTGACGGGTGGACCCCACCCGTCAGCGTTCTCTTTTTTTTCTGTTTTTAAACAGAAGGCGTATTCTATGCTTTACGTCTTCTACGCTGGAAAGCGTACTTCTGCCCGAAGCGTTTTCTTTTTAAACGCACAGGGACTGGATTTTTGCTGAAAAGCCCCTGGTTTTAAAAGTTTCATAACTTTTAAACCACAACTCTGATTGAGTTGATTCTTTTTTTGAAATTCTTATTTTTCTCTCTAGTTTTTTTTAGTATTTATTTAAAAATATTTTGAGACAACTTTTTGGCACTGTTGTAAAAAATTTAATTTGAAATTTGAATTTTTGCTTTCCAGGAAAAGGAGAGGGAAACTTTGCCGGGAATTTCGAGGGATCTCTCTCTGACTACTTTGATCAAGGCAAGCAGTTTTGAACTTGGGATATGGTGATTGCATTTGCATGCATGGTTGCATCGGTTTGATATTGCACCGCATATGTAGTAATAGTGTATGCATGCATGGTCATGTCACCTTGTGGATTTCTTGCATGCATCATGGTATCTTGCTAACGTGTGGATATGGTGAGAACCAGAAGTGTACTCCTGCCTTGGACGTGCCGGTGGGCACGGGTCACGTTTTGACACGGTGGTGTCACGGTGACATATGTGGAGTATACCGGTCATAATAACAACACCTCCCGAGTCAACCTAGATCGAGTCTTGTTCCGTCACACCTAGCTAAATACCGTGCTGCCACAGGTCTTCTCGTGAGGGAAGTATGGTTTAGTAGGTTGCTAACCCCTGTCCGTGTACACACCACATAGAGGGCCATGATGAGGGTTTCCACGGCCATGGACTAATGCCCGTCATCAGGTCAGGGGGCATGGGTGTATCCGGCTGGGCCGAGAGGGGGGCACCCCTTGTAATCTGCGTGTATGAATAGTGATCCCATGCTAGTCGAGATGTTGGTCTCCCCGACTTAGAGTTTTTCTTGAAAGATGCTTTGGGTGATTCCTGCCATCTGGAAAGTTAATCTGGTGTGTGCTGGTCAGGTGTGTTTTCAACCCAAAGACCGTAATGGGAATTAGCCAGCGTCACGGTGCTGACTAAAGAAATCTCATACACGTGGGTAAAGAGTACACTCTCTGCAGAGTTATATCTATTCGAATAGCCGTGTCCGCAGTCAAGGACGTTAGCTGGGCAGGGTCAAGTGTCGGTCCCGGTGTCGGTCTTCGAAGGAAATAATTAAATTGAGCATGAATTAATTTGCAGGAAAAATTATTGTCACCCTAATGCCATCATGTATAATTTTTGTTATCATGAATGCTATTGTTATAAGTATTATTATTACTATGTATATTATTGTGGACTAACACGTTTCTCTTATTTTATTTCCTGAGTGTCTCAGGGGCTGGCTACACTACCCCGGACACTCGATTTTATTTTCAAGACCTCTCGTGGCATCACTTGAGTTATCGGGCGGTCCTGTCTCGCCCGATTCTCTTTTAGACACCCGTTTGGCATTTCTTTCAAGACCTCTCGTGGCGTCGCTTGAGTTCTCGGGCGGTCCTGTCTCGCCCGATTCTCTTTTAGACACCTGTTTGGCATTTCTTTTCAAGACCTCTCGTGGCCTCGCTTGAGTTCTCGGGCGGTACTGTCTCGCCCGATTCTCTTTTAGACACCCGTTTGGCATTTCTTTTCAAGACCTCTCGTGGTGTCGCTTGAGTTCTCGGGCGGTCCTGTCTCGCCCGATTCTCTTTTAGACACCCGTTTGGCATTTCTTTTCAAGACCTCTCGTGGCGTCGTTTGAGTTCTCGGGCGGTCCTGTCTCGCCCGATTCTCTTTTAGACACCCGTTTGGCATTTCTTTTCAAGACCTCTCGTGGCGTCGCTTGAGTTCTCGGGCGGTCCTGTCTCGCCCGATTCTCTTTTAGACACCTGTTTGGCATTTCTCTTGGATACTCGGGCGGTCTTGTCTTGCCCGATTATCCACTATTAACTTTCTTGGTTTGTCACTAACATTTTATTTTTCTGCACATGCTAATATTTATCATGCCATGTTTTAAATTCCAGTCAACATATGCATATCATTTAATCCAGCATGAGCATATGCATTCGGTATATCTTTCGTTCATAATGTTTGCGAGTACATTCCAACGTACTCACTGGCTTGTCCCTGGCTATTTTATTGGCCAGACCTGGAGGAGGACGAGCTTGTGGAGGAAGATTGCGCTAGCGAGCCTGACGCTTAGAGGTGTCCCAGTCAGTCAACCTGTGATCTTGGAGTCTACCACATGTATCATCCGCTGTGTTTCCGCTACACCAATAAAATAGCCAAGCCTCACACTGACGCTTGACTTTATTTTATTGTACCAGTGTTGTACCACCACTACACCACTGTGTTATTCCACCACCATAGTATATTGGCAAGTTTGTAATAATTTGTAGAGCACTCTGGCTCAACCCTATGTAATATTATATTTATACTGGTTATCTATATCAAGGAAGTCTACCAGTTGATCTTGGGGCTGGTATGACTTGAGGCCATTCTGTGATTTATCCCAGAAATGGGCCTGACAAACCTTGGTATCAGAGCCAGGCTGACTGTAGGAAGCCCTAGGCACGATCGTTAGCACTCGAGTCGGTACTAACATTTTTATGCACTTACGTTTTTTTTGGGGGGGGGGGTTATTTTCAGTCTCTTAAAAATTTATTTCTTTCCGTTATGATTTCTTTTCTCATCGGTGTTACACAAATACCCTAGAAAGAAAATGCATCGTCCCTGGACACGTTCCATGCCCAGTCCGCTAGAGGAAAACTTTGCACAGATGGGAAATAATTTTACACAAGGACAGACAAGTCAGCAGAGTAATGATTCAGCATTTTCACAAGTATGCCGTCTGTATGAACAAAGCCAGTAGCAGCACGAAGAAATGATGCAACACTTAATAAATAAGGGAAATCACCAAGGACAGCATCAGCCCAGATCAAAATTATCTGAGCTATAGAGGACCAATCCAATGGTCTTTTCTCACACAGACAAACCTCTGGAGGCAGACGATTGGCTGCGTGATATGGAAAGGAAATTGAACATCGCTCAGTGTACGGACCAGGAAAAAGTGCTATATGCTCCGCACTATTTTTCTGGGACAGCAGCATCATGGTGGGAAAATATATGCCACACTCATCCCAATGGAGCAGATATGACATGGGAATAGTTCAGGGAAAACTTTCGGGGAGCACATATCCCCAACAGTATTATGAAATTGAAGAAAAGGGAATTTGAGGACCTCAAGAAGCGAAGCACCACGGTAACACAGTACCTGGACCAGTTTACCCAGTTATCTCGGTACGCCAATGATGAGTACATGACAGAAAGCAAGAAGATGGAGAAATTTCTTGATGGACTCGTTCCATCTCTAAAGTGCCAATTGGTGGTCCACACCTTTCCAGATTTCAAGACACTGGTGGACAAGGCGATTATACTGGAAAACGAGCACCGCAACATGAATGAAATTCGTAAACGCCGTATGACCCAGTCAGTGCAAGTTCGCAGCAACAGGCCCCGAATTGAATTTCAGAGGCCTGTGTGATGGAAATATGCCCTAGAGGCAATAATAAAGTTGTTATTATTTTATATTTCCTTGTTCATGATAAAGGTTTATTATTCATGCTAGAGTTGTATTGACCGGAAACTTAAATACATGTGTGAATACATAAACAAATACCGTGTCCCTAGTGAGCCTCTACTAGACTAGCTCGTTGATCAAAGATGGTTAAGGTTTCCTAACCATAGACATGAGTTGTCATTTGATAACGGGATCACATCATTAGGAGAATGATGTGATGGACAAGACCCATCCGTTATCTTAGCATATGAACGTTCTGTTTATTGCTACTGCTTTCTTGAATGTCAAATACATGTTCCTCAGACCATGAGATCATGCAACTCCCGGATACCGGAGGAATACCTTGTGTGCTATAAACGTCACAACGTAACTGGGTGATCATAAAGATGCTCTACAGGTATCTCCGAAGGTGTCCATTGAGTTGGCATGGATCAAGACTGGGATTTGTCACTCCGTGTTTCGGAGAGGTATCTCTAGGCCCTCTCGGTAATGCACATCATAAGAAGCTTGCAAAAAAAGTGACTAAGGAGTTAGTTACGGGATGATGTATTACGGAACGAGTAAAGAGACTTGCCGGTAATGAGATTGAACTAGGTATGGAGATACCGACGATCGAATCTCGGGCAAGTAACATACTGACGGACAAAGAGAATTACGTATGTTGTCATTGCGGTTAGACCGATAAGATCTTCGTGGAATATGTAGGAACCAATATGGGCATCCAGGTTCCGCTATTGATTATTGACCGGAGAGGCGTCTCGGTCATGTCTACATCATTCCCGAACCCGTAGGGTCCGCACGCTTAACGTTCGTTGACGATATAGTGTTATATGAGTTATGTGAATTGGTAACTGAATGTTGTTCGGAGTCCTGGATGAGATCCCAGACGTCACGAGGAGTCTCAGAATGGTCGAGAGGTAAAGATTTATATATGGGAAGTCATATTTTGGGTTCCGGAAAAAGGTGCAGTTTTTTCGGTATTGTACCGGGAAGCTTCCAGAAGGTTCCGGAGGATTCCGGAGGGGTCCGGAAGTCCACAAGTGGGTCCACCACGTCCCAAGGGCTGGCTTGGGCTAAGGGGAGGCGCCCTGGCCTTATTGGGCCAGGCGCACCAAGTCCTCAAAAGCCCACGCAGCTAGGGAAGGAAAAAAAGGAGAGTCCAAGTCCACGTGTGTACTATTCACATGGTACTGTTCACGTGGTACTGTTCACGTGGCACTATTCCTTCTACTCCAAGCCCCTACACATATATAAATAGAGGAGAGGGGGCGCCCCAAACAAGACAACATTGTCTTAGCCGTGTGCGGCGCCCCCCTCCACAGTTCCGTCCCTCGGTCATATTTTCGCAGTGCTTGGGCGAAGCCCTGCGGAGATAGCATCACCATCACCGTCACCACGAAGTCGTGCTGCCGGAACTTATCCACTACCTCGCCGTCTTGCTAGATCAAGAAGTCGAGGACGTCACCGAGCTGAACGTGTGCTGAACGCGGAGGTGTCGTACGTTCGGTACTCGGTCGGTTGGATCGTGAAGTTGTTCGACGACATCAACCGCGTTGTTCTAACGCTTCCGCTTACGGTCTACGAGGGTACGTAGACACACTCCCCCTCTCGTAGCTATGCATCTCCATGGATAGATCTTGCGTGTGCATAGAAAATTTTTGTTTTCCATGCAACGTTCCCCAACAGTGGCATCATGAGCCAGGTCTATGCGTAGATGATATGCACGAGTAGAACACAAAGAGTTGTGGGCGGTGATCGTCATACTGCTTACCACCAACGTCTTATTTTGATTCGGCGGTATTGTAAGATGAAGCGGCCCAGACCAACCTTACATGTCCACGTACATGAGACCGGTTCCACCGACAGACATGCAACTTGTTTTGCATAAAGGTGGCTGGCGGGTATCTGTTTCTCCTACTTTAGTTGAATCAAATTTGACTGCGGCCGGTCCTTGTTGAAGGTTAAAACAGCAAACTTGATAAATCACCGTTGTGGTTTTGTGCCATAGGTAAGAACGGTTCTTGCTAGAAGCCCGTAGCAGCCACGTAAAACTTGCAACAACAAAGTAGAGGACGTCTAACTTGTTTTTGCAGGGTATGCTGTGATGTGATATGGTCAAGACATGATGTGATATACGTTATTGTATGAGATGATCATGTTTTGTAATTTATCGGCAACCAGCAGGAGCCTTATGGTTGTCTCTTTATTGTATGAAATGCAAGCGCCATGTAATTGCTTTACTTTATCGCTATGCATTAGCAATAGTTGTAGAAGCAATAGTTGGCGAGACGACCACGACGCAACGATGGAGATCAAGGTGTCGAGCCGGTGACGATGGAGATCATGACGATGCTTTGGAGATGGAGATCAAAAGCACAAGATTATGATGGCCATATCATGTCACATATTTTGATTGCATGTGATGTTTATCCTTTATGCATCTTATTTTGCTTAGAACGACGGTAGCATTATAAGATGATCCCTTCACTAAATTTCAAGATAAAAGTGTTCTCCCCGAGTATGCACCGTTGCTAAAGTTCGTCGTTTCGAAGCACCTCGTGATGATCGGGTGTGATAGATTCTACGTTCACATACAACGGGTGTAAGCCAGTTTTACACAAGCAGAATACTTGGTTTAAACTTGATGAGCCTAGCATGTACAGACATGGTCTCGGAACACTGGAGACCGAAAGGTCGAACATGAGTCATATAGTAGATATGATCAACATGGAGATGTTCACCATTGATGACTATCCCATCTCATGTGATGATCGGACATGGGCTAGTTGATTTGGATCATGTATCACTTAGTTAACTTGAGGGATGTTAATTTAAGTGGGAGTTCATTAGTAATTTGATTAATTGAACTTAATTTATCATGAACTTAGTCCTGATAGTCTTTGCAAATTATGTTGTAGATCAATAGCTCGCGTTGTAGCTCCCCTGTTTTTGATACGTTCCTAGAGAAAGCTTAGTTGAAAGATGATGGTAGCAATTACACGGACTGGGTCCGTAACTTGAGGATTATCCTCATTGCTGCACAGAAGGATTATGTCCTTGATGCACCGCTAGGTGATGGACCTGCTGCAGGAGCTGCTGCAGACGTTGTGAACGCCTGGCAGGCTCGATCTGATGACTACTCGATAGTTCAGTGTGCCATGCTCTACGGCTTAGAACCGGGACTACAAAAGCGTTTTGAATGCCATGGAGCATATGAGATGTTCCAGGAGCTAAAATTGATATTTCAAGCTAATGCCCGGGTTGAGAGATATAAAGTCTCCAACAAGTTCTTCAGCTGTAAGATGGAGGAGAACAGTTCTGTCAGTGAACACATACTCAGAATGTCTGGATACCACAACCACTTGACTCAGCTGGGAATTGATCTTCTAGTTGAGAGTGTTATTGACAGAGTTCTTCAGTCACTGCCACCAAGCTATAGAGGCTTCGTGATGAACTATAATATGCAAGGGATGGAGAAGACAATTCCCGAGCTCTTCGCGATGCTGAAATCGGCGGAGGTAGAAATCAAGAAGGAGCATCAAGTGTTGATGGTTAACAAGACCACTAGTTTCAAGAAAAAGGGCAAGGGAAAGAAGGGGAACTTCAAGAAGAATGGCAAGCAAGCTGCCGCTCCCACGAAGAAACCCAAAGTTGGACCCAAGCCTGAAACTGAGTGCTTCTACTGCAAAGGAACTGGTCACTGGAAGCGGAACTGCCCCAAGTATTTGGCGGATAAGAAGGATGGCAAAGTGAACAAAGGTATATTTGATATACATGTTATTGATATGTACCTCACTAGTGCTCGTAGCAGCGTCTGGGTATTTGATACCGACTCAGTTGCTAATATTAGTAACTTGAAGCAGGAGCTGCAGACTAACGGAGACTAGCTGAGGGCGAGGTGACGATATGTGTTGGAAGTGTCTCCAAGATTGATATGATCAATATCGACACGCTCGTAATACCTTCGGGATTAGTATTAAACCTAAATAATGGTTATTTGGTGCTTGCGATGAGCATAAAACATTATATCTGGATATTGTTTATTGCAAGACGGTTATTCATTTAAGTCAGAGAATAAATGGTTATTCTGTTTATATGAATAATATCCCTCGTGATCATGCACCCATGTGAATGGTTTATTCTTGTTGAATCTCGATCGTAGTGATACACATATTCATAATATTGATGCCAAAAGATGCAAAGTTGATAATGATAGTGCAACATACTTGTGGCACTGCCGTTTAGGTCATATTGGTGTAAAGCGCATGAAGAAACTCCATGCTGATGGACTTTTGGAATCTCTTGATTATGAATCATTTGATACTTGCGAACCATGCCTCATGGGCAAGATGACTAAAACTCCGTTCTCGGAAACAATGGAGCGAGCTACTGATTTGTTGGAAATAATACATACCGATGTATGCGGTCCGATGAATGTTGAAGCACGCGGCGGGTATCGTTATTTTCTAACCTTCACAGATGATTTGAGTAGATATGGGTATATCTACTTGATGAAACACAAGTCTGAAACATTTGAAAAGTTCAAAGAATTTCAGAGTGAAGTAGAGAATCATCGTAACAAGAAAATAAAGTTTCTACGATCTGATCGCGGAGGCGAATATTTGAGTTACGAGTTTGGCCTTCATTTAAGAAAATGTGGAATTGTTTCACAACTCACGCCACCTGGAACACCACAGCGTAATGGTGTGTCTGAACGTCGTAACCGTACTTTATTGGATATGGTGCGTTCTATGATGTCTCTTACCGATTTGCCACTATCGTTTTGGGGTTATGCATTAGAGACAGCTGCATTCACGTTAAATAGGGCACCGTCTAAATCCGTTGAGACGACACCATATGAACTGTGGTTTGGCAAGAAACCTAAGCTGTCGTTTTTTAAAGTTTGGAGATGCGATGCTTATGTGAAAAAGCTTCAACCTGATAAGCTCGAACCCAAAGCGGAGAAGTGCGTCTTCATAGGATGCCCTAAAGAAACAATTGGGTACACCTTCTAGCACAGATCCGAAGGCAAGGACTTTGTTGCCAAGAATGGGTCCTTTCTAGAGAAGGAGTTTCTCTCGAAAGAAGTGAGTGGGAGGAAAGTAGAACTTGATGAGGTAATTGTACCTTCTCTCGAATTGGAAAGTAGCTCATCAGAGAAAACCGTTCCCGTGATGCCTACACCAATAAGAGAGGAAGATAATGGTGAAGATCATGAAACTTCAGATCAAGTTACTACTGAACCTCGTAGGTCGACCAGAGTATGTTCCGCACCAGAGTGGTACGGTAATCCTGTTCTGTTGTTAGACAACGGCGAACCTACGAACTATGAAGAAGCTATGATGAGCCCAGATTCCGACAAATGGCTTGAGGCCATCAAATCTGAGATAGGATCCATGTATGAGAACAAAGTATGGACTTTGGTGGACTCGCCCGATGATCGGCAAGCCATTGAGAATAAATGGATTTTTAAGAGGAAGACAAACGCTGATGGTAATATCACTGTCTACAAAGCTCGACTTGTCGTGAAAGGTTTTCGACAAGTTCAAGGGGTTGACTACGATGAGACTTTCTCACCCGTAGCGATGCTTAAGTCTGTCCGAATCATGTTAGCAATTGCCGCATTATATGATCTGGCAAATGGATGTCAAAACTGCATTCCTTAATGGTTTTCTCAAAGAAGAGTTGTATATGATGCAACCAGAAGGTTTTGTCGATCCTAAGGGTGCTAACAAAGTGTGCAAGCTCCAGCGATCCATCTATGGACTGGTGCAAGCATCTCGGAGTTGGAATATACGCTTTGATGAGGTGATCAAAGCATATGGTTTTGTACAGACTTACGGTGAAGCCTGTATTTACAAGAAAGTGAGTGGGAGCTCTGTAGCATTTCTAATATTATATGTGGATGACATATTGTTGATTGGAAATGATATAGAATTTCTGGATGGCATAAAAGGATACTTGAATGAAAGACCTCGGTGAAGCTGCTTATATATTGGGCATCAAGATCTATAGAGATAGATCAAGACGCTTGATAAGACTTTCAATGAGTACATACCTTGACAAGATTTTGAAGGAGTTCAAAATGGATCAGTCAAAGAAGGAATTCTTGCCTGTATTGTAAGGTGTAAAGTTGAGTAAGACTCAAAGCTCGACCACGGCCGAAGATAGAGAGAGAATGAAAGTCATTCCCTATGCCTCAGCCATAGGTTCTATAATGTATGCCATGTTGTGTACCACACCTAATGTGTGCCTTGCCACGTGTCTGGCAAAGGGGGTACAAGAGTGATCTAGGAGTGGATCACTGGACAGCGGTCAAAATTATCCTTAGTAACTAAAGGACTAAGGAAATGTTTCTCGATTATGGAGGTGATAAAGAGTTCGTCGTAAAGGGTTACGTCGATGCAAGCTTTGACACCAATCTGGATATCTCTGAGTAGCAAACCGCATGAGTATAATGGAGCAGTCATTTGGAATAGCTCCAAGTAAAGCGTGATAGCAGCATCTACAGTATGACATAAGGATTTGCAAACTACACATGGGTCTGAATATTGCAGACCCATTGACTAAAATTCTCTCTCACGAGCAAAACATGATCACACCTTAGAACTCTTTGAGTGTTAATCACATGGTGATGTGAACTAGATTATTGACTCTAGTGAACTCTTGGGTGTTAATCACATGGCGATGTGAACTAGATTATTGACTCTAGTGCAAGTGGGAGACTGATGGAAATATGCCCTAGAGGCAATAATAAAGTTGTTATTATTTTATATTTCCTTGTTCATGATAAAGGTTTATTATTCATGCTAGAATTGTATTGACCGGAAACTTAAATACATGTGTGAATACATAAACAAATACCGTGTCCCTAGTGAGCCTCTACTAGACTAGCTCGTTGATCAAAGATGGTTAAGGTTTCCTAACCATAGACATGAGCTGTCATTTGATAACGGGATCACATCATTAGGAGAATGATGTGATGGACAAGACCCATCCGTTAGCTTAGCATATGATCGTTCTGTTTATTGCTACTGCTTTCTTGAATGTCAAATACATGTTCCTCAGACCATGAGATCATGCAACTCCCGGATACCAGAGGAATACCTTGTGTGCTATCAAACGTCACAACGTAACTGGTTGATCATAAAGATGCTCTACAGGTATCTCCGAAGGTGTCCGTTGAGTTGGCATGGATCGAGACTGGAATTTGTCACTCCGTGTTTTGGAGAGGTATCTCTGGGCCCTCTCGGTAATGCACATCATAAGAAGCTTGCAAGCAAAGTGACTAAGGAGTTAGTTACGGGATGATGTATTACGGAACGAGTAAAGAGACTTGCCGGTAACGAGATTGAACTAGGTATGGAGATACCGACGATCGAATCTCGGGCAAGTAACATACCGACGGACAAAGGGAATTACGTATGTTGTCATTGCGGTTCGACCGATAAGATCTTCATGGAATATGTAGGAACCAATATGGGCATCCAGGTTCCGCTATTGATTATTGACCGGAGAGGCGTCTCGGTCATGTCTACATCATTCCCGAACCCGTAGGGTCCGCACGCTTAACGTTCGTTGACGATATAGTGTTATATGAGTTATGTGAATTGGTAACCGAATGTTGTTCGGAGTCCCGGATGAGATCCCGGACGTCACGAGGAGTCTCGGAATGGTCTAGAGGTAAAGATTTATATATGGGAAGTCATATTTTGGGTTCCGGAAAAAGGTGCAGTTTTTTCGGTATTGTACCGGGAAGCTTTCAGAAGGTTCCGAAGGATTCCGGAGGGGTCCGGAAGTCCACAAGTGGGTCCACCACGTCCCAAGGGCTGGCATGGGCTAAGGGGAGGCGCCCTGGCCTTATTGGGCCAGGCACACCAAGTCCTCAAAAGCCCACGCAGCTAGGGAAGGAAAAAAGGAGAGTCCTAGTAGGAATAGGATTGTACTTTGGAGTCCAAGTCCACGTGTGTACTATTCATGTGGTACTGTTCACGTGGCACTATTCCTTCTACTCCAAGCCCCTACACATATATTAATAGAGGAGAGGGGGCGCCCCAAACAAGACAACATTGTCTTAGCCGTGTGCGGCGCCCCCCTCCACAGTTCCGTCCCTCGGTCATATTTTCGCAGTGCTTGGGCAAAGCCCTGCGGAGATAGCATCACCATCACCGTCACCACGCCGTCGTGCTGCCGGAACTTATCCACAACCTCGCCGTCTTGCTAGATCAAGAAGTCGAGGACGTCACCGAGCTGAACGTGTGCTGAACGCGGAGGTGCCGTACGTTCGGTACTCGGTCGGTTGGATCGTGAAGTTGTTCGACGACATCAACCGCGTTGTTCTAACGCTTTCGCTTACGGTCTACGAGGGTACGTAGACACACTCCCCCTCTCGTAGCTATGCATCTCCATGGATAGATCTTGCGTGTGCATAGAAAATTTTTGTTTTCCATGCAACGTTCCCCAACAGTGGCATCATGAGCCAGGTCTATGCGTAGATGATATGCACGAGTAGAACACAAAGAGTTGTGGGCGGTGATCGTCATACTGCTTACCACCAACGTCTTATTTTGATTCGGCGGTATTGTAAGATGAAGCGGCCCAGACCAACCTTACATGTCCACGTACATGAGACCGGTTCCACCGACAGACATGCAACTTGTTTTGCATAAAGGTGGCTGGCGGGTATCTGTTTCTCCTACTTTAGTTGAATCAAATTTGACTGCGGCCGGTCCTTGTTGAAGGTTAAAACAGCAAACTTGATAAATCACCGTTGTGGTTTTGTGCCATAGGTAAGAACGGTTCTTGCTAGAAGCCCGTAGCAGGCACGTAAAACTTGCAACAACAAAGTAGAGGACGTCTAACTTGTTTTTGCAGGGTATGCTGTGATGTGATATGGTCAAGACATGATGTGATATACGTTATTGTATGAGATGATCATGTTTTGTAATTTATCGGCAACCAGCAGGAGCCTTATGGTTGTCTCTTTATTGTATGAAATGCAAGCGCCATGTAATTGCTTTACTTTATCGCTATGCATTAGCAATAGTTGTAGAAGCAATAGTTGGCGAGACGACCACGACGCAACGATGGAGATCAAGGTGTCGAGCCGGTGACGATGGAGATCATGACGATGCTTTGGAGATGGAGATCAAAAGCACAAGATTATGATGGCCATATCATGTCACATATTTTGATTGCATGTGATGTTTATCCTTTATGCATCTTATTTTGCTTAGAACGACGGTAGCATTATAAGATGATCCCTTCACTAAATTTCAAGATAAAAGTGTTCTCCCCGAGTATGCACCGTTGCTAAAGTTCGTCGTTTCGAAGCACCTCGTGATGATCGGGTGTGATAGATTCTACGTTCACATACAACGGGTGTAAGCCAGTTTTACACAAGCAGAATACTTGGTTTAAACTTGATGAGCCTAGCATGTACAGACATGGTCTCGGAACACTGGAGACCGAAAGGTCGAACATGAGTCATATAGTAGATATGATCAACATGGAGATGTTCACCATTGATGACTATCCCATCTCACGTGATGATCGGACATGGGCTAGTTGATTTGGATCATGTATCACTTAGTTAACTTGAGGGATGTTAATTTAAGTGGGAGTTCATTAGTAATTTGATTAATTGAACTTAATTTATCATGAACTTAGTCCTGATAGTCTTTGCAAATTATGTTGTAGATCAATAGCTCGCGTTGTAGCTCCCCTGTTTTTGATACGTTCCTAGAGAAAGCTTAGTTGAAAGATGATGGTAGCAATTACACGGACTGGGTCCGTAACTTGAGGATTATCCTCATTGCTGCACAGAAGGATTATGTCCTTGATGCACCGCTAGGTGATGGACCTGCTGCAGGAGCTGCTGCAGACGTTGTGAACGCCTGGCAGGCTCGATCTGATGACTACTCGATAGTTCAGTGTGCCATGCTCTACGGCTTAGAACCGGGACTACAAAAGCGTTTTGAATGCCATGGAGCATATGAGATGTTCCAGGAGCTAAAATTGATATTTCAAGCTAATGCCCGGGTTGAGAGATATAAAGTCTCCAACAAGTTCTTCAGCTGTAAGATGGAGGAGAACAGTTCTGTCAGTGAACACATACTCAGAATGTCTGGATACCACAACCACTTGACTCAGCTGGGAATTGATCTTCTAGTTGAGAGTGTTATTGACAGAGTTCTTCAGTCACTGCCACCAAGCTATAGAGGCTTCGTGATGAACTATAATATGCAAGGGATGGAGAAGACAATTCCCGAGCTCTTCGCGATGCTGAAATCGGCGGAGGTAGAAATCAAGAAGGAGCATCAAGTGTTGATGGTTAACAAGACCACTAGTTTCAAGAAAAAGGGCAAGGGAAAGAAGGGGAACTTCAAGAAGAATGGCAAGCAAGCTGCCGCTCCCACGAAGAAACCCAAAGTTGGACCCAAGCCTGAAACTGAGTGCTTCTACTGCAAAGGAACTGGTCACTGGAAGCGGAACTGCCCCAAGTATTTGGCGGATAAGAAGGATGGCAAAGTGAACAAAGGTATATTTGATATACATGTTATTGATATGTACCTCACTAGTGCTCGTAGCAGCGTCTGGGTATTTGATACCGACTCAGTTGCTAATATTAGTAACTTGAAGCAGGAGCTGCAGACTAACGGAGACTAGCTGAGGGCGAGGTGACGATATGTGTTGGAAGTGTCTCCAAGATTGATATGATCAATATCGACACGCTCGTAATACCTTCGGGATTAGTATTAAACCTAAATAATGGTTATTTGGTGCTTGCGATGAGCATAAAACATTATATCTGGATATTGTTTATTGCAAGACGGTTATTCATTTAAGTCAGAGAATAAATGGTTATTCTGTTTATATGAATAATATCCCTCGTGATCATGCACCCATGTGAATGGTTTATTCTTGTTGAATCTCGATCGTAGTGATACACATATTCATAATATTGATGCCAAAAGATGCAAAGTTGATAATGATAGTGCAACATACTTGTGGCACTGCCGTTTAGGTCATATTGGTGTAAAGCGCATGAAGAAACTCCATGCTGATGGACTTTTGGAATCTCTTGATTATGAATCATTTGATACTTGCGAACCATGCCTCATGGGCAAGATGACTAAAACTCCGTTCTCGGAAACAATGGAGCGAGCTACTGATTTGTTGGAAATAATACATACCGATGTATGCGGTCCGATGAATGTTGAAGCACGCGGCGGGTATCGTTATTTTCTAACCTTCACAGATGATTTGAGTAGATATGGGTATATCTACTTGATGAAACACAAGTCTGAAACATTTGAAAAGTTCAAAGAATTTCAGAGTGAAGTAGAGAATCATCGTAACAAGAAAATAAAGTTTCTACGATCTGATCGCGGAGGCGAATATTTGAGTTACGAGTTTGGCCTTCATTTAAGAAAATGTGGAATTGTTTCACAACTCACGCCACCTGGAACACCACAGCGTAATGGTGTGTCTGAACGTCGTAACCGTACTTTATTGGATATGGTGCGTTCTATGATGTCTCTTACCGATTTGCCACTATCGTTTTGGGGTTATGCATTAGAGACAGCTGCATTCACGTTAAATAGGGCACCGTCTAAATCCGTTGAGACGACACCATATGAACTGTGGTTTGGCAAGAAACCTAAGCTGTCGTTTTTTAAAGTTTGGAGATGCGATGCTTATGTGAAAAAGCTTCAACCTGATAAGCTCGAACCCAAAGCGGAGAAGTGCGTCTTCATAGGATGCCCTAAAGAAACAATTGGGTACACCTTCTAGCACAGATCCGAAGGCAAGGACTTTGTTGCCAAGAATGGGTCCTTTCTAGAGAAGGAGTTTCTCTCGAAAGAAGTGAGTGGGAGGAAAGTAGAACTTGATGAGGTAATTGTACCTTCTCTCGAATTGGAAAGTAGCTCATCAGAGAAAACCGTTCCCGTGATGCCTACACCAATAAGAGAGGAAGATAATGGTGAAGATCATGAAACTTCAGATCAAGTTACTACTGAACCTCGTAGGTCGACCAGAGTATGTTCCGCACCAGAGTGGTACGGTAATCCTGTTCTGTTGTTAGACAACGGCGAACCTACGAACTATGAAGAAGCTATGATGAGCCCAGATTCCGACAAATGGCTTGAGGCCATCAAATCTGAGATAGGATCCATGTATGAGAACAAAGTATGGACTTTGGTGGACTCGCCCGATGATCGGCAAGCCATTGAGAATAAATGGATTTTTAAGAGGAAGACAAACGCTGATGGTAATATCACTGTCTACAAAGCTCGACTTGTCGTGAAAGGTTTTCGACAAGTTCAAGGGGTTGACTACGATGAGACTTTCTCACCCGTAGCGATGCTTAAGTCTGTCCGAATCATGTTAGCAATTGCCGCATTTTATGATCTGGCAAATGGATGTCAAAACTGCATTCCTTAATGGTTTTCTCAAAGAAGAGTTGTATATGATGCAACCAGAAGGTTTTGTCGATCCTAAGGGTGCTAACAAAGTGTGCAAGCTCCAGCGATCCATCTATGGACTGGTGCAAGCATCTCGGAGTTGGAATATACGCTTTGATGAGGTGATCAAAGCATATGGTTTTGTACAGACTTACGGTGAAGCCTGTATTTACAAGAAAGTGAGTGGGAGCTCTATAGCATTTCTAATATTATATGTGGATGACATATTGTTGATTGGAAATGATATAGAATTTCTGGATGGCATAAAAGGATACTTGAATGAAAGACCTCGGTGAAGCTGCTTATATATTGGGCATCAAGATCTATAGAGATAGATCAAGACGCTTGATAAGACTTTCAATGAGTACATACCTTGACAAGATTTTGAAGGAGTTCAAAATGGATCAGTCAAAGAAGGAATTCTTGCCTGTATTGTAAGGTGTAAAGTTGAGTAAGACTCAAAGCTCGACCACGGCCGAAGATAGAGAGAGAATGAAAGTCATTCCCTATGCCTCAGCCATAGGTTCTATAATGTATGACATGTTGTGTACCACACCTAATGTGTGCCTTGCCACGTGTCTGGCAAAGGGGGTACAAGAGTGATCCAGGAGTGGATCACTGGACAGCGGTCAAAATTATCCTTAGTAACTAAAGGACTAAGGAAATGTTTCTCGATTATGGAGGTGATAAAGAGTTCGTCGTAAAGGGTTACGTCGATGCAAGCTTTGACACCAATCTGGATATCTCTGAGTAGCAAACCGCATGAGTATAATGGAGCAGTCATTTGGAATAGCTCCAAGTAAAGCGTGATAGCAGCATCTACAGTATGACATAAGGATTTGCAAACTACACATGGGTCTGAATATTGCAGACCCATTGACTAAAATTCTCTCTCACGAGCAAAACATGATCACACCTTAGAACTCTTTGAGTGTTAATCACATGGTGATGTGAACTAGATTATTGACTCTAGTGAACTCTTGGGTGTTAATCACATGGCGATGTGAACTAGATTATTGACTCTAGTGCAAGTGGGAGACTGATGGAAATATGCCCTAGAGGCAATAATAAAGTTGTTATTATTTTATATTTCCTTGTTCATGATAAAGGTTTATTATTCATGCTAGAATTGTATTGACCGGAAACTTAAATACATGTGTGAATACATAAACAAATACCGTGTCCCTAGTGAGCCTCTACTAGACTAGCTCGTTGATCAAAGATGGTTAAGGTTTCCTAACCATAGACATGAGCTGTCATTTGATAACGGGATCACATCATTAGGAGAATGATGTGATGGACAAGACCCATCCGTTAGCTTAGCATATGATCGTTCTGTTTATTGCTACTGCTTTCTTGAATGTCAAATACATGTTCCTCAGACCATGAGATCATGCAACTCCCGGATACCGAAGGAATACCTTGTGTGCTATCAAACGTCACAACGTAACTGGGTAATCATAAAGATGCTCTACAGGTATCTCCGAAGGTGTCCGTTGAGTTGGCATGGATCGAGACTGGAATTTGTCACTCCGTGTTTTGGAGAGGTATCTCTGGGCCCTCTCGGTAATGCACATCATAAGAAGCTTGCAAGCAAAGTGACTAAGGAGTTAGTTACGGGATGATGTATTACGGAACGAGTAAAGAGACTTGCCGGTAACGAGATTGAATAGGTATGGAGATACCGACGATCGAATCTCGGGCAAGTAACATACCGACGGACAAAGGGAATTACGTATGTTGTCATTGCGGTTCGACCGATAAGATCTTCATGGAATATGTAGGAACCAATATGGGCATCCAGGTTCCGCTATTGATTATTGACCGGAGAGGCATCTCGGTCATGTCTACATCATTCCCGAACCCGTAGGGTCCGCAGGCTTAACGTTCGTTGACGTTATAGTGTTATATGAGTTATGTGAATTGGTAACCGAATGTTGTTCGGAGTCCCGGATGAGATCCCGGACGTCACGAGGAGTCTCGGAATGGTCGAGAGGTAAAGATTTATATATGGGAAGTCATATTTTGGGTTCCGGAAAAAGGTGCAGTTTTTTCGGTATTGTACCGGGAAGCTTCCAGAAGGTTCCGGAGGATTCCGGAGGGGTCCGGAAGTCCACAAGTGGGTCCACCACGTCCCAAGGGCTGGCATGGGCTAAGGGGAGGCGCCCTGGCCTTATTGGGCCAGGCGCACCAAGTCCTCAAAGGCCCACGCAGCTAGGGAAGGAAAAAAGGAGAGTCCTAGTAGGAATAGGATTGGACTTTGGAGTCCAAGTCCACGTGTGTACTATTCACGTGGTACTGTTCACGTGGCACTATTCCTTCTACTCCAAGCCCCTACACATATATAAATAGAGGAGAGGGGGCGCCCCAAACAAGACAACATTGTCTTAGCCGTGTGCGGCGCCCCCCTCCACAATTCCGTCCCTCGGTCATATTTTCGCAGTGCTTGGGCGAAGCCCTGCGGAGATAACATCACCATCACCGTCACCACACCATCGTGCTGCCGGAACTCATCCACTACCTCGCCGTCTTGCTGGATCAAGAAGTCTAGGACGTCACCGAGCTGAACGTGTGCTGAACGCGGAGGTGCCGTACGTTCGGTACTCGGTCGGTTGGATCGTGAAGTTGTTCGACGACATCAACCGCGTTGTTCTAACGCTTCCGCTTACGGTCTACGAGGGTACGTAGACACACTCCCCCTCTCGTAGCTATGCATCTCCATGGATAGATCTTGCGTGTGCATAGAAAATTTTTGTTTTCCATGCAACGTTCCCCAACAGTGGCATCATGAGCCAGGTCTATGCGTAGATGATATGCACGAGTAGAACACAAAGAGTTGTGGGCGGTGATCGTCATACTGCTTACCACCAACGTCTTATTTTGATTCGGCGGTATTGTAAGATGAAGCGGCCCAGACCAACCTTACATGTCCACGTACATGAGACCGGTTCCACCGACAGACATGCAACTTGTTTTGCATAAAGGTGGCTGGCGGGTATCTGTTTCTCCTACTTTAGTTGAATCAAATTTGACTGCGGCCGGTCCTTGTTGAAGGTTAAAACAGCAAACTTGATAAATCACCGTTGTGGTTTTGTGCCGTAGGTAAGAACGGTTCTTGCTAGAAGCCCGTAGCAGCCACGTAAAACTTGCAACAACAAAGTAGAGGACGTCTAACTTGTTTTTGCAGGGTATGCTGTGATGTGATATGGTCAAGACATGATGTGATATACGTTATTGTATGAGATGATCATGTTTTGTAATTTATCGGCAACCGGCAGGAGCCTTATGGTTGTCTCTTTATTGTATGAAATGCAAGCGCCATGTAATTGCTTTACTTTATCGCTATGCGTTAGCAATAGTTGTAGAAGCTATAGTTGGCGAGACGACCATGACGCAATGATGGAGATCAAGGTGTCGAGCCGGTGACGATGGAGATCATGACGATGCTTTGGAGATGGAGATCAAAAGCACAAGATGATGATGGCCATATCATGTCACATATTTTGATTGCATGTGATGTTTATCCTTTATGCATCTTATTTTGTTTAGAACGACGGTAGCATTATAAGATGATCCCTTCACTAAATTTCAAGATAAAAGTGTTCTCCCCGAGTATGCACCGTTGCTAAAGTTCGTCGTTTCGAAGCACCTCGTGATGATCGGGTGTGATAGATTCTACGTTCACATACAACGGGTGTAAGCCAGTTTTACACAAGCAGAATACTTGGGTTAAACTTGACAAGCCTAGCGTGTACAGACATGGTCTCGGAACACTGGAGACCGAAAGGTCGAACATGAGTCATATAGTAGATATGATCAACATGGAGCTGTTCACCATTGATGACTATCCCATCTCACGTGATGATCGGACATGGGCTAGTTGATTTGGATCATGTATCACTTAGTTAACTTGAGGGATGTTAATTTAAGTGGGAGTTCATTAGTAATTTGATTAATTGAACTTAATTTATCATGAACTTAGTCCTGATAGTCTTTGCAAATTATGTTGTAGATCAATAGCTCGCGTTGTAGCTCCCCTGTTTTTGATACGTTCCTAGAGAAAGCTTAGTTGAAAGATGATGGTAGCAATTACACGGACTGGGTCCGTAACTTGAGGATTATCCTCATTGCTGCACAGAAGGATTATGTCCTTGATGCACCGCTAGGTGATGGACCTGCTGCAGGAGCTGCTGCAGACGTTGTGAACACCTGGCAGGCTCGATCTGATGACTACTCGATAGTTCAGTGTGCCATGCTCTACAGCTTAGAACCGGGACTACAAAAGCATTTTGAACGCCATGGAGCATATGAGATGTTCCAGGAGCTAAAATTGATATTTCAAGCTAATGCCCGGGTTGAGAGATATAAAGTCTCCAACAAGTTCTTCAGCTGTAAGATGGAGGAGAACAGTTCTGTCAGTTAACACATACTCAGAATGTCTGGATACCACAACCACTTGACTCAGCTGGGAATTGATCTTCTAGTTGAGAGTGTTATTGACAGAGTTCTTCAGTCACTGCCACCAAGCTATAAAGGCTTCGTGATGAACTATAATATGCAACGGATGGAGAAGACAATTCCCGAGCTCTTCGCGATGCTGAAATCGGCGGAGGTAGAAATCAAGAAGGAGCATCAAGTGTTGATGGTTAACAAGACCACTAGTTTCAAGAAAAAGGGCAAGGGAAAGAAGGGGAACTTCAAGAAGAATGGCAAGCAAGCTGCCGCTCCCACGAAGAAACCCAAAGTTGGACCCAAGCCTGAAACTGAGTGCTTCTACTGCAAAGGAACTGCCCCAAGTATTTGGCGGATAAGAAGGATGGCAAAGTGAACAAAGGTATATTTGATATACATGTTATTGATATGTACCTCACTAGTGCTCGTAGCAGCGTCTGGGTATTTGATACCGATTCAGTTGGTAATATTAGTAACTTGAAGCAGGAGCTGCAGAGTAACGGAGACTAGCTGAGGGCGAGGTGACGATATGTGTTGGAAGTGTCTCCAAGATTGATATGATCAATATCGACACGCTCGTAATACCTTCGGGATTAGTATTAAACCTAAATAATGGTTATTTGGTGCTTGCGTTGAGCATAAAACATTATATCTGGATATTGTTTATTGCAAGACGGTTATTCATTTAAGTCAGAGAATAAATGGTTATTCTGTTTATATGAATAATATCCCTCGTGATCATGCACCCTTGTGAATGGTTTATTCTTGTTGAATCTCGATCGTAGTGATACACATATTCATAATATTGATGCCAAAAGATGCAAAGTTGATAATGATAGTGCAACATACTTGTGGCACTGCCGTTTAGGTCATATTGGTGTAAAGCGCATGAAGAAACTCCATGCTGATGGACTTTTGGAATCTCTTGATTATGAATCATTTGATACTTGCGAACCATGCCTCATGGGCAAGATGACTAAAACTCCGTTCTCGGGAACAATGGAGCGAGCTACTAATTTGTTGGAAATAATACATACCGATGTATGCGGTCCGATGAATGTTGAAGCACGCGGCGGGTATCGTTATTTTCTAACCTTCACAGATGATTTGAGTTGATATGGGTATATCTACTTGATGAAACACAAGTCTGAAACATTTGAAAATTTCAAAGAATTTCAGAGTGAAGTAGAGAATCATCGTAACAAGAAAATAAAGTTTCTACGATCTGATCGCGGAGGTGAATATTTGAGTTACGAGTTTGGCTTTCATTTAAGAAAATGTGGAATTGTTTCACAACTCACACCACCTGGAACACCACAGCGTAATGGTGTGTCTGAACGTCGTAACCGTACTTTATTGGATATGGTGCGTTCTATGATGTCTCTTACCGATTTGCCACTATCGTTTTGGGGTTATGCATTAGAGACAGCTGCATTCACGTTAAATAGGGCACCGTCTAAATCCGTTGAGACGACACCGTATGAACTGTGGTTTGGCAAGAAACCTAAGCTGTCGTTTTTTAAAGTTTGGAGATGCAATGCTTATGTGAAAAAGCTTCAACCTGATAAGCTCGAACCCAAAGCGGAGAAGTGCGTCTTCATAGGATACCCTAAAGAAACAATTGGGTACACCTTCTACCACAGATCCGAAGGCAAGGTCTTTGTTGCAAAGAATGGGTCCTTTCTAGAGAAGGAGTGTCTCTCGAAAGAAGTGAGTAGGAGGAAAGTAGAACTTGATGAGGTAATTGTACCTTCTCTCGAATTGGAAAGTAGCTCATCAGAGAAAACCGTTCCCGTGATGCCTACACCAATAAGAGAGGAAGATAATGGTGAAGATCATGAAACTTCAGATCAAGTTACTACTGAACCTCGTAGGTCGACCAGAGTATGTTCCGCACCAGAGTGGTACGGTAATCCTGTTCTGTTGTTAGACAACGGCGAACCTACGAACTATGAAGAAGCTATGATGAGCCCAGATTCCGACAAATGGCTTGAGGCCATCAAATCTGAGATAGGATCCATGTATGAGAACAAAGTATGGACTTTGGTGGACTCGCCCGATGATCGGCAAGCCATTGAGAATAAATGGATTTTTAAGAGGAAGACAAACGCTGATGGTAATATCACTGTCTACAAAGCTCGACTTGTCGTGAAAGGTTTTCGACAAGTTCAAGGGGTTGACTACGATGAGACTTTCTCACCCGTAGCGATGCTTAAGTCTGTCCGAATCATGTTAGCAATTGCCGCATTTTATGATCAGGCAAATGGATGTCAAAACTGCATTCCTTAATGGTTTTCTCAAAGAAGAGTTGTATATGATGCAACCAGAAGGTTTTGTCGATCCTAAGGGTGCTAACAAAGTGTGCAAGCTCCAGCGATCCATCTATAGACTGGTGCAAGCATCTCAGAGTTGGAATATACGCTTTGATGAGGTGATCAAAGCATATGGTTTTGTACAGACTTACGGTGAAGCCTGTTTTTACAAGAAAGTGAGTGGGAGCTCTGTAGCATTTCTAATATTATATGTGGATGGCATATTGTTGATTGGAAATGATATAGAATTTCTGGATGGCATAAAAGGATACTTGAATGAAAGACCTCGGTGAAGCTGCTTATATATTGGGCATCAAGATCTATAGAGATAGATCAAGACGCTTGATAAGACTTTCAATGAGTACATACCTTGACAAGATTTTGAAGGAGTTCAAAATGGATCAGTCAAAGAAGGAGTTCTTGCCTGTATTTGTGGCGCCCGGCCTGATTACCACTGTAGTCAGACGGTCACCGCACGTACCAGCCCAGGAAAATCACTCTGGCATGTGCTTTTACAACAAGTATCAAGAACACAAGCTTTTCTATTAATGAATATATCAGTCTTACATGGTATTGTACAAGGGTGATGGCAGCGGAAAAGCTCTATCTAAGGCAGCATGGTCCTGGTGCAGCTCCAATCCACAGGGATCTGACTGGGTTACTCGTCTAGCCCGCGAATACTCTGGCTCATCGCTAGAGGACGTCGAATCCTTAGGTGAACCTGGCCACATTGAAGGCCGCTGAGTACTCTTGAATGTACTCGCAAGCAAACCAAACCAACATATACACCAAGCAATGCAATCCATGGCATTCAAGCATGCATTTGTTATCTTAATAGTATTAACTATTATATTATGGTGGGTTTATCTAGCAATGTTAATCATCTAGCAGCATTAATCATCAAGTTATAACAGTATCATCTAGCATAATAATTACTGAAGTAAATGAAGTGAAGTAAAGCATATCAAGTACATAATCCAAACTCCGAATATTCTTATGATCCAATCCAAATCCGATCCAAATCCAAATCCAAATCCGAATCCGAATCCGATCAAAATCCAATCCGATCCAAATCCAAATCCAAATCCAAATCCGATCCAAATCCAATCCGATCCAAATCCAAATCCAAATCCGAATCCGATCCAAATCCAAATTCGAATCCGAATCCGATCCAAATCCAATCCAAACCTTTTGGTCATACGATCGTTTCTCTCCTAGCCATCCCATGGCTAACATTCATATCCCTGACATCATCTGATGTCCATGCATCTACACTGCAAGTCTGACCAACCTTACTATTCTCTGGTTCAGTCTTAACAATAACATTATATAGTTTGTCCCTCCAGGCTCGACACAGACCAAATAGGGGCCTATACAAACTGTCCATGACCGAGGACGCGGCTATTCGAATAGATTTACACTCTGCAGAGGTTGCGCACTTTACCCACACCATGGAGCGCCTTGCCTCGTACTTTAGTACATGTTCCCATTCAGGTGGACCAGTGCTGCTCCAACAAAACTCGGTCTATTGCCCGGCACTCTTACGGTCCCACCGACAATCATACCCTCCCAGGGTCATGTCCTGGGTGGCCCCTGTGTCACCCCGTGACACCTGCCACCGTCGTGGCCAAACAAAATTGTCCCAAACGGGGACGTGCGCACATAACCAACCTGGGCTCACAGGATTATCGTCGTCTACCTGATCAGGACAGCACGCACGCATAACCCTCCCTAGTTGGTGGTACCGACAAGAGGCAAGACAATAGACAAAGTCAGGGCCGTCCCATACCGGCAAATGTGGCTGCACGGGTAAGTCCGGATAGGTGGCACTATGACTCGATCCAATCGACGGAGGAGGTTGTTGTCATTAAGTCACATTCTTAATTACTGTAATAACAACAGTAATGCATGATGAAAATATAACAATCTATCTCCATACTGTCATCTACGAGTCACTAGGGCGATAATATGATGAGCATTAACAACTAATGTAAATAACAAATTCAATCTAGCAGGAGTTTAATTATTACTAACACAGGCATATGCATTAATTAAACACGCAAGAATAACACAGAGCAATGCTTTAGGGCATATATCAGATGGTCGGCTTGCTGGGGGGGGTCGAGCAATACTCCGGGAAGAAGTGCGATCACCTCGCGGAAGAATTCGCCGGAAAGGATTCTCTCTCGGAGGGGCTGGATATAGGGCAAGGGAAAAATGGTCATTTTCACAGTGTGGAAACATTATGAAAATTATACCATCGGAACGGGCTCGACGAACTGAAGACGTGGGCATTGGATTCACCTCGATCGGAGTTACGAGCGAAAAGTTACGGGCGTTCGTTCGTTAAACGGTGAAATGAACAAATAGTGTCCACTTCAGCCGCTAACCGGTGAACGTCCGCATTATAACCGGTTGAATAAACGAAAGCGTATTCGAGGGAATACGTTTCCAGTGTGGGGAGGTGGCTTCGCGGGAAGGCGTCTCCACTTATCCAGCTGGACGGCCGTCTCTTGCCGACAAGTGGGACCGGTGAGGAGGTGGGGCCCGCTGGCAAGGCTGTCTTCCTCCTCCCGTGCATGCGCGCCTGGCCGAGAGAGCAGGGGAGATCGACGGCGACCCCCGGCGACTCCGGCCACCTCTCGCGAGGCTCGACCTACCGGCGTGCTCGGGAGGCCAAGACGCATCCGTCCCGCTAACACACGGACCTCGAGGAAGCCGGGATAGCGTGCTCCATCGGCCATGGTGGCAACCGGCGTCGGGCGAAGTTGAAGCGGCTGCTACGGCGGTGGAGGGATGAGAAGGGGCTCGGGCAGGGCTTCGCCGTGGCTGAGGGACTCCACCGGTGAAGATAGAGAGGAGGGAGGAGCTTCGGTTGGCACGAATTTGAGCTCGAGGTGGCGGCGGCCATGGCGGCAGTGCAGAGCAAGGAGGGATCCCCGAGCTCGATCGAGTGGAGGGGCGAGGCTCTGGGATGGTGGAGAGGGTCTAGGAGTGGTGGAGTGGCTCGGGGAGGGGCTCGGCCACGGCTATTTATAGCCCGGCGACGGAGGAGATTGGCTCGGCCGCCGTGGCGACCTTAGCCACGCACTGGCGCTCGGGGACACGCGGAGGACGAAGGCGATGTCGGCAGGGTCTCCAGGGGAGTGGAGCAGCCTCAGGAGCGCTCGGGAGAGTTCGGGGAGGAAGACGGCATGGGTCACGGGCAGGATAGTGCCGCGGCGGCGCTCGTCGTGGAGTGGGCAAGAAGAAAGGGGAGGGGGAAAGTGCTGGAGGGGGGCACGCGGACGCAGGGGAGCGGTTGGACATGCCCGGACGAGCCATGGCCGGCCGGAGCTGGCTGTTCGTCGCGGTTCATCGAGCAGAGCGCCGTTTTGGCATTGCCAACTCATGGTCACCGCTGGCACCACGCGTCCAGAGCGGCTATTTAACTCCAGGCCTTGTCAAATAGATGCGTCAGTGGTCAGTGAGTTGACCTGTCGAGGTTTGGATGGAAGTGGGGGCAAGAGCTGACTGATTGGAGCTCACAAAGGTTCTGATAGCAAACTTGGACGGGTTCTTGTGGAGAAATGGATAAGGGAGAGGATCTGGGTCCTTGTCACAATGAAATAGGGTAGGAAGGACTAGGTGCTGCCAAAATTTCAAGTCATTTGGACAAGTTTTGCACATACTTCCTTTGCAATGCAAATTCAGGTCCAGAAACTTGACTTTGAAGCTGCATTCATATGGCTTGGTGAAATGAGCTGAATTTTGGTGTAAGGTGATGATATGGAGGAATGAAGGTTTTGGGAAAAATTCAGCTCATTTGGATATACCAAAATGGTACTTCCTTCAGAGAGCTTGGATCTGGACAAAAACTAGATGGAATTTTTGAGAGAAAATGGCTATGTAAAATGATGTGAATTTTTGCATGGTCACATCATTTAGGGAATGTGAGGTCCTGGATTAATTTGAGAATTTTTGAAGCAATATAAAATATAGTTGCTTCACAACCTCAAAATAAATCTAGAAACAAGAATTGGATGATGCTCTCAAAATTTGGTCTATGGAACATGGGATCTTGATGGAAATGGTGAAGATATGGATAGAAGAAGCTCCACAAATTATTTGGGATTTTTCCTGGCTACCAAAATAGTAGCTCCTTTGGAAAGTGCCCAAATTGCAATATTGGCTTTAAATAGGAAAAGGCAACTTCCCTTATCTAATTATTGCCAATATTTTTATTGGACCTCAATATGATCACAAATAATATCTCCACAAGTTTTCATAAACTTTGGAGATGGATAGGTATTTTCCTGGATTTAATTCCTTTAACTGGCAGAAAAAGGAATTAATTTTAAATGAAAAATATTGCAAATGACTTGGCAATATTTTTGCATATCCAGGGTTTATAGATGTGGGATGATCACTGGGAAAAATTTGGGAGGCAATAGTTCAAAGGAAGTTGGGGTTCCTTTGTAACGGAAGGAATTTGGGTTTCCCTTCCGGCAACTCGGAAGGTAGGGTTTCGATGGCAAAAATACTGAGAAATATTTTGGGTGGCAAGGTTGGTCTGGAGAGAATCTCTGGTTGGGTAGGAAAGGCAAGACTGAATGACCATCTTCATATACCCAAGAGCGAAAGAAAATCCAACAACATCGAAAAAAAAGACGGGAGTCAAATCCCGCAAAGGAAAAAAAACAAGGAGCGAAAACCAGGGTGTCACAAACCTACCCCCCTTAAGAAAATCTCGTCCTCGAGATTTCTGGGCTTACCTCCCGGCAAGGGGGACTTACCTATGTGCGACTAGGATCCATCAGCTGTCTTGTCTTCATTTGTTTACTGACCTTCTAACTGCCTCTTTTGATGGCTCAGGTGCTGTCTTCTCAAGCGACTGTATTGAATCCTTCCCTTTCCTGTCAGGCAAACCCTTTGTGTTGGTAGTTTGTTGGCTGGGGTTGGTGGGTAGCTCCGAGTATCGACAAATAATCTGGTTTCCATGTCCTGGGACTAGCTGCTTCGGGTTTTATTGCGATACTTCGTACACTGACTGCCAAGGGCGAAACATCCTTTCTGAGTACCGAGCTCACATGCTCGTATGGCCTCGAGTGGCTAAGAGTGGCTCTCTTTTTGCCTTGTCAGAATGCTTAGTCTAGCTCTGGGTTCCGTACGAGGTGTTTTCTCCTGTCTCTTGCATTCTGACTTCGTCCTCAGGTGATTCCCAACTGAAATGTCGGGCATGATCCCAAAGTAATCATAGACGGTAATCTCTGAGGTGGCTCTGCCTTGTACAGCCTCTGTGGTCCTCACTGAGCTGACATAGTATGGCTATCATCTGGTGTACCTTTCGGGGCATAGCCTCTTATCTTGGTTGATGGCCCATATTCATGATGAGTATGGCATGCTGGCTGCATTGTTGTGGCCGTATATGCAAGAGTCTAACAAGGGTTGGTAATATCACTTTATCCATAAAGTTTTATTTTTATTGACCATCACGGAGGTGTTTATCCAGGACTTCTCTATTCCTGAGGGTTCCTGTTTGTGGAGCTGTCATGACTGGTCAACACGGCTCCTTGGTCATATTCTAGCTTGCTGGGCTTGTACTCACAATTTACTCTTGCATATCTCGTAGGGGTTGTTGTGTTCACATCCTTCTTTGAAGTATGGGGCCGACGTTTCTCTAAACACAGTCATTCCTGTGTACGAGTGGCTCGCATGAGCTGACCCACTGGACTGCATGCTCACAACATATGCAGGGGTAGGGTAAATCCTTTCATAACCACTGAGATCTGAGATGGATGTGTGTCCGAACTAGTTCATGCTTCTGACCAGATTGTTGTGCGCACGTTGGCGTGCTGAAGAAGGTTGAATTCCTTATGCTCGAAGCTTCTGCCAGGGTAGTGGGCAGAAGAAGGCTGGGTATCGTACCTCAGAAGTTTTCCCTCATGTGGCTTACTGCAGAGTGTCAGATGCCTTATGCCGGAAGCTTTCCGCGGTAGCACTCTGAGGAAGATGTGAGTGTTGTACCCCAAAAGATTTTTCCCTTAGTGGCGTCGCAAGGAAGATTGGGAGTCTTGCGTTAGAAGCTCCTTCTGGTAGCTTGCGGAGGAAGGTTGGGTTCCTTGTACCAGAAGCCTTGCACTGTGATATGCAGTCGGACCTATGGCCGATTCTGGCTTCCTTCTGAAGTATTCAAACTTTACCCATAGCGGAGCCACAACTTGGTATAGGCCATACCTTGTTTGAAGATATTCCGTTGGTCATGTATACGCTTGTCCTTCTGCTGGTCTGATCATTGTTGCTGTAAAGGTTGCACAACTAATGCAGACTTCATATTGATAATTCATTCGGAATACCCTTTGCATTCAAACCAAGTGTTGCCGGTAGTGAGCAGTTGACGGATAATTCTATTCGGTTTAGCTGAGCTTCCAGGTGTTTGGAATTCTCATTGATTCTGGGCAGCCATGAACTCATCCATATTTCTCGCAAACCTTGTTCACTTTGCCTAGAAAATTTGGTATATGCACCAAGGAATTCCAAAATATGCTTCGAAATTTGTATCAACATACTAGAATTTTGTTGTTGCTCTCGGCACATTCACCTTCCTGGAATATGTCTTCTGTGGGTAATAAATGATTCTTCAGTCCATTGAGAAAGACTTAAGGTTCACTCCACTGACCAAAATAATCCTTGTACCGAGGATGGAATAATTTGTCCCTTCTGATGTCCATTGCTGACAACTCATCTGACTTCTTCTCAAATGTGAACTGTTCTGAGGCAAACTCTCTCAGGTATATTCTGGCCTTGTCCATTGCACGCAGAGTCTGCTTCTGACCCATTATTTCCTTTTTGGCAGCTCTGGGGTTGCTGTTCTGAATATCTTGTGGTTGACTTGAATCATCTGAGTTTGGACTATTGGGTAGTATCCAAGTTGTATGTTGGTCTTCTTGACAGCACTTGCGGATGGATCCAGTTGAAGCGAGAAAACGGAGAAGAGAAAAGAAGCAAGAACCACGAAAAACCAAAAAGCAAATAAAGCTCGAATTTTGCGGACCTTACATGTGGCCGAAGATTCACTAGTATAACTAGTATAGCGCACTCGATGTACCTCTAAGGATTTAGAAGCAAAACCTCACAATGCTCCTGGTAGCAATTGGGGTCAAGCTCCTACTACTTCCTTAGGGAGCATCAAACTCGACGCACGACCATAGCCAAAGCGGCTGGGTCAACGATCCTAGGGTTACCGGGAAGAGATGGAATTTACAGGCGTTTCTCCAAAGGATACTGGATTTAAGGAGAGAAATGCCATGGTTAGCAAGCAGGGTAAGGATATCTGGTTTACCTAGGGGTTCAGGGCTCACGGGTCGTTGCATGACGCGGACATTTCCCACCGGAGGCAAAGGCCACGAGAGTTGGGGTCTGATGGAGCCAAAACCTATGGGGTTGCCTTATGATCAATAGTAGCCGTGCCTGTCTGGCAAAGATGGCTGAAATCCATCGGGGCCTTCTACCAATCAAAAAGGCAATGAACTCTGGCTAGGGGTAACCTACGGTCAGCCTGGCTCTGATACCATCCATTGTGGCGCCCCGCCTGATTACCACTGTAGTCAGACGGTCACCGCACATACCAGCCCAGGAAAATCACTCTGGCATGTGCTTTTACAACAAGTATCAAGACCACAAGCTTTTCTATTAATGAATATATCAGTCTTACATGGTATTGTACAAGGGTGATGGCAGCGGAAAATCTCTATCTAAGGCAGCATGGTCCTGGTGCGGCTCCAATCCACAGGGATCTGACTGGGTTACTCGTCTAGCCCGCGAATACTCCGGCTCCTCGCTATAGGACGTCGAATCCTTAGGTGAACCTGGCCACATTGAAGGCCGTTGAGTACTCTTGAATGTACTCGCAAGCAAACCAAACCAACATATACACCAAGCAATGCAACCCATGGCATTCAAGCATGCATTTGTTATCTTAATAGTATTAACTATTATATTATGGTGGGTTTATCTAGCAATGTTAATCATCTAGCAGCATTAATCATCAAGTTATAACAGTATCATCTAGCATAATAATTACTGAAGTAAATGCAGTGAAGTAAAGCATATCAAGTACATAATCCAAACTCCGAATATTCTTATGATCCAATCCAAATCCGATCCAAATCCAAATCCGAATTGGATCCGAATCCGAATCCGATCCAAATCCAAATCCAAATCCGAATCCGAATCCGATCCAAATCCAATCCAAACCTTTTGGTCATACGACCGTTTCTCTCCAAGCCATCCCATGGCTAACATTCATATCCCTGACATCATCTGATGTCCATGCATCTACACTGCAAGTCTGACCAACCTTACTATTCTCTGGTTCAGTCTTAACAATAACAGTATATAGTTTGTCCCTCCAGACTCGACACAGACCAAATAGGGGCCTATATGAACTGTCCATGACCGAGGACGCGGCTATTCGAATAGATTTACACTCTGCAGAGGTTGCGCACTTTACCCACACCATGGAGCGCCTGGCCTCGTACTTTAGTACATGTTCCCATTCGGGTGGACCAGTGCTGCTCCAACAAAACTCGGTCTATTGCCCGGCACTCTTATGGTCCCACCGACAATCATACCCTCCCAGGGTCATGTCCTGGGTGGCCCCTGTGTCACCCCGTGACACCTGCCACCGTCGTGGCCAAACAAAATTGTTCCAAACGGGGACATGCGCACATAACCAACCTGGGCTCACAGGATTATCGTCGTCTACCTGATCAGGGCAGCACGCACGCATAACCCTCCCTAGTTGGTGGTACCGACAAGAGGCAAGACAATAGACAAAGTCAGGGCCGTCCCATACCGGCAAATGTGGCTGCACGGGTAAGTCCGGATAGGTGGCACTATGACTCGATCCAGTCGACGGAGGAGGTTGTTGTCATTAAGTCACATTCTTAATTACTGTAATAACAACAGTAATGCATGATGAAAATATAACAATCTATCTCCATACTGTCATCTACGAGTCACTAGGGCGATAATATGATGAGCATTAACAACTAATGTAAATAACAAATTCAATCTAGTAGGAGTTTAATTATTACTAACACAGGCATATGCATTAATTAAACACGCAAGAATAACACAGAGCAATGCTTTAGGGCATATATCAGATGGTCGGCTTGCCTAGGGGGGTCGAGGTATACTCCGGGAAGAAGTGCGATCACCTTGCGGAAGAATTCGCCGGAAAGGATTCTCTCTCGGAGGGGCTGGATATAGGGCAAGGGCAAAATGGTCATTTTCACAGTGTGGAAACATTTTTAAAATGATGCCATCAGAACGAGCTCGACGAACTGAAGACGTGGGCGTTGGATTCACCTCGATCGGAGTTACGAGCGAAAAGTTACGAGCGTTCGTTCATTAAACGGTGAAATGGACAAATAGTGTCCACTTCAGCCGCTAACCGTTGAACGTCCGCATTATAACCGGTTCGGCCGCCGGCTGAATAAACGAAAGCGTATTCGAGGGAATACATTTCCAGTGCGGGGAGGCGGCTTCACGGGAAGGCGTCTCCACTTATCCAGCTGGACGGCCGTCTCTCGCCGACAAGTGGGACCGGTGAGGAGGTGGGGCCCGCTGGTAGGGCTGTCTTCCTCCTCCCGCGCATGCGCGCCTGGCCGAGAGAGCAGGGGAGATCGACGGCGACCCCCGGCGACTCCGGCCACCTCTCGCGAGGCTCGACCTACCGGCGTGCTCGGGAGGCCAAGACGCATCCGTCCCGCTAGCACACGGACCTCGAGGAAGCCGGGATAGCGTGCTCCATCGGCCTTGGCGGCAACCGGCGTCGGGCGAAGTTGAAGCGGCTGCTACGGCGGTGGAGGGATGAGAAGGGGCTCGAGCAGGGCTTCGCCGTGGCTGAGGGACTCCACCGGTGAAGATAGAGAGGAGGGAGGAGCTCCGGTTGGCACGAATTTGAGCTCGAGGTGGCGGCGGCCATGGCGGCAGTGCAGAGCAAGGAGAGATCCCCGAGCTCGATCGAGTGGAGGGGCGAGGCTCTGGGATGGTGGAGAGGGTCTAGGAGTGGTGGAGTGGCTCGGGGAGGGGCTCGGCCGTGGCTATTTGTTCACACACGAACACGTCAACGTGTACCCGCAGGGCCGGGGGTGATGCACCGCAACTCGCCCCGCGGGAGGCCGGCTCACAACGCGATACGCAAGACAGTAAGCCGGCGCTTTTGAGACCAGACGCCCCAGTTCCTCGGGAGGGACCCCGTCGGAGGAAGCCGGCGACGATTGGCTGAACCGGGTCGATTCGCTCGCCCCCGGCTCGGTTGTCGATATCCGATGAACTTACGCGAAGTCGCCGAATAACGGAAGCATGAACAAGGGTTAAGGGGTAAAAAGTAGGTTGTATTGATATGTCGATTGTTTGCTTGATTCAATCGGCCATCACCTCTCACATATATATGAGGCGGCTGGACTTCCCGTGCAAGTAAGAGACTCCTACACGGATTACAAGTTACAATCAGAGTCGGTTTCTAGCCTTAACTAGGTAAGGCACCCGCCAGGGCCGTCTTGGGCTCAGACTCTCTGTTGGGCCGGCTTACAGTGTGAGCCGCCGAAAGCATGGGCCGGCCTTGTTCTTCTGAGTCCATCCTTAGCTTCTCGCAGTCAGCTTTCCTTCTCCTGAGCCATAGAGCCGGCTTATAGGGCCGGCTTTCTGAGTCACCCTTTTGCTCTTGGCTTCCTGAATCGCCCGTGGCTCTCGGCTTCCTGAATCGCCCTTTGCTCTTGGCTTCCTGAGTCGCCCGTAGCTCTCCTGTGTTGATGCAAGTTCACTTTGCTTCATAATCCGCCGCTTTGCTAGTTAGCCGCCTTGCCGGGTCTCAATGGGCACGGTACCACCGCTCTGGGCACGGCTAAGTGCCATACTAAGAGTCATCTTCGTGCTGGGTCATCGTCATCTGCCGAGTCCCAGTTTTGCCAGCTTTTAATAATCTTGCAAACTGAGACATAACATGATCAACAGCCCTTGAACAACGCCGGCTCAATATGATAGCGGCGGCTCATCATCTCTGTCAGAGCCGCCGGTATTGTGAAGCTGAATCCATGATGAGCCGGCTTTGACCTCGAGCTGATTTCTATAGTCGGGTTACTGAGTCATTGAGCCGATAACCTGCCTCTCTGGGCGGCTATATCTCCTTCACATTGGCGCCTTTCCAGCAGTGATCCTTGAGCCGTCGCTAGCCGAGTCATCGCCACACCGGGTCACCCTCTGGGGCGAGTCATCAGCCTTGAGTCGCCTTCTGCCAAAAATGAGTGCTAACATATGCCCCCATGTTTTCTAGCAGAGCTTGCGTGCTAGAAAATATTCCATGTAGGATTTTTTACTAAGGGCGATGCTTATGTTCATCGGCCATGTGGTCTAAGGGCGATGTTTATGCTCATCGGCCATTAGCATGATCTCAGGCGGATTGCCACACACTTGGGTGGAACTTCTTTAAGTATTTCCCGTTGATAGCTCGAGGTAGTAAGTCGCCCTCCAAAGTCTCAACCAGATAAGAGTTACCGGGTGTTATTCTGGCGACCCGCAACGGTCCTTCCCAACTTGGTGACCACTTGCCAAATTTCCGGCTTCTGGAGCCGACTGGTAGTATAACTTTCCACACTAAGTCGCCAACTTGAAAATCCTTGAGCCGGACTCTCTTGTTGTAAGTCTTTGCCACCCGCAACTTCTCTTTCTCAATGTCCCTTAGAGCCTTTAATCGTTTGTCGGCCACATCGTCTAGGTTATCCATCATTAAGCCATAGTAGTCTTCGGCCGACAAATCGTTCTGCTTAGCAAACCTTAAGGCGGCCAGATTCACCTCAACTGGTAAGACGGCCTCTTGCCCATATACCAACTCAAAAGGAGTCACCTTGGTAGCCCCGTGCCTTGAGACCCGATGAGCCCATAATGCTTCGGACAGTACCTCATGCCACCGCCTTGGATGGTCTTTGATCTTTTTCTTAATCAATTTGATCAAGATTTTATTGCTAGACTCAGCCTGTCCATTGGCTTGAGCATAATACGGAGATGAACTGAGCATCTTGATCCCAAGTGATTCGGCAAACTGTTTAACCTCCTTTGCCATGAAGGAAGTTCCTTGATCCGTGGTGAGAGTCTGTGGAATACCGAATCTGTGAACAATATGCTCAGTAATGAATTGAATTACCTCCTTGTGAGTCATGTTCCTGAGAGGTACTGCTTCAGACCACTTGGTGAAATAATCTGTGGCAACAGACACAAAACGATGCCCTTTTGATGAAACCGGGTGAATCATACCGATAAAGTCAAGTGCCCAACCCTGGAAGGGCCACGGTTTTATGATAGGATTGAGCTTGGATGCTGGAACTAGCTGGATATCCCCAAACCTCTGGCAAGCTTCGCAACCCTTGTAGTATTTGAAGCAGTCATTGATCATCGTCGGCCAATAAAATCTAGCTCGCCGGAGCATCCACTTCATCTTGTGAGCCGACTGATGTGTTCCACATAAGCCGTCATGTACCTCTCCCATGGCGACTCTAGCTTGATCCTCGTCTAAGCACTTAAGCAGAAGACCATCAGCTGTTCGGCGGCATAAGTCGCCATTATCCAGTATATACTTGAGAGCAAGTCGCTGAATGGTTCTGTCCGTTTTCTGACTCGGGTTCTTCAGATAACTCACAATAGGTGCTCTCCAGTCAGAAATCCGGGTTGCCCCTTCCTCAGTAGCCGATTCATCTGAGCCAGCTTCTTCTCTATCAGCCGGCTTATCTAGGCCGGCGTCTCCCTTATCAGCCGGCTCGCCTGAGCCGGCTTTTCCTTCGCCAGCCGACTCACCTGAACCGGCCTTCTCTGAGTCAGCAGCAATCAGCATCGGCTTTTCTGCTATGAAGAACATGCGCCTGTCGACATGATAGCCTGATGCCTGTTGCGCTAACTCATTGGCGAGCCAATTATCCTGCCTAGACACGTGAGAGATAGAAAAATAATCCAAACTTGCTATAATGTCTAAGCATCTGTCAAGGTACATATTGAGTGATTCGTCATTACACTGAAACACCTTTGCCACTTGTTGAACAACTAGTAACGAATCACCGTATGCCTTGATATGAGAGACCCCTGTATTGACTAAAAGCTCGAGCCCGAATAGAAGTGCTTCATATTCGGCTTGATTGTTAGTACAAAAGTAGTTAAGCCGGCAGGAGGCCTCAAATACAGTACCGTGGGGCGAGATGTATGCAACGCCGGCTCCCTGCCCATTCTTGCAAACTGAGCCGTCAAAATAGAGCCGCCACGGCTTAGCCGACACAATGTGTAAGGCGGCTTCTTGCTCCGGGTCAATCCGATGCTCAACAATAAAATCAGCTACGACCTGGCCTTTCACAGATTTGAGAGGTTCATAAGCCAAGTCATACTCAATTAACCCATATGCCCACTTGCCGATTCGCCCGCTGAGAATCGGCCTTTGAATCATGTGTCTGAGAACATCGGTCTGACCCACCACCTTACACTCATTAGATAAGAGGTAGTGGCGTAGCTTAGTGCAGGCATAATAAAGGGATAAGCACAATTTTTCCACAGAGCTGTATCTTGACTCGACGTCTATCAAACGGCGGCTTAGGTATGTGATGACATACTCTTTTCCTTCGGCTTCTTGGGTTAAGGCGGCTCCTATTACTCTCTCTTCAGCAGCAATGTAGAGCCGGCATGGCTGACCGTGAGCTGGCGCCCTCAGAACCGGAGGGGTTGATAAGCACGTCTTTATCCTTTCAAATGCCTCTTGCTGCTCTGCCCCCAAGTAAATTCATCATCGTTCTTAAGCCGAAGAATCTGAGTAAATGCATCGACTTTCCCAGACAGGTTAGCAATAAACCGCCTCAAATAATTGACCTTGCTGAGGAACTTCTGCATATCTCTTTTGCAAGCCGGCGCCTGCACCTTTTGAATAGCTCTAACCTTTTCCGGGTCAACCTCTATGCCATGCTCATGTATTATGAAACCCAGGAACTTTCCAGCTGACACGCCAAAGGCACACTTCAATGGATTCATCTTGAGCCCATACTTCCTCATCCTTTCAAACGTAAGTCGTAAGTCGGCCAAATGATCTAACTCGCCGTCCGACTTGACTACCACGTCGTCAATGTAGACTTCCAGTACGACTCCAAGAAGGTCATGAAATATTAAATTCATCGCTCTTTGATAAGTAGCACCAGCGTTCTTTAATCCAAAGGTCATCACTACCCACTCAAATAGACCAACAAAACCGGGGCAGCGAAATGCCGTCTTAGCCGAATCTTCTTCGGCCATGAATATCTAGTTATACCCTGCGTTACCGTCCAAGAAGCTGATGATCTTGTGTCCTGAGGCTTCGTTGATAAGCATATCAGCTATTGGCATAGGATATTCGTCTTTGGGCGTAGCTCGATTTAAATCTCTGAAGTCTATGCATACCCTTAGCTTTCCTGACCCCTTCTTCTCAACTGGGACAATGTTTGAAACCCACTCAGCATACTTGCAGGGCCGAATAAACTTTGCTTTTATAAGCCGGCCGATCTCTTCTTTGACCCGGCCATATATCTGTGGGTTGAACTTTCGAGCCGGCTGCTTGTAAGGTCTAAAGCCGGCTTTGATGGGTAACCGATGCTCAACGAGCTGGCGGCTTAACCCAGGCATCTCATGATACTCCCACGCGAAGCAGTCTGCATACTCTCTGATCAGGGCGACTAACTCCTGCTTATAGCCGGCTTCCAGATTCCGACTTACAAACGTCGGCCTTGGCACCGTGCCGTCTCCAAGGTCCACCTCTTCAAGCGGGTCAGCCGACGTAAAGCCTTGCCCCAATTTGTCTAAGTCACCAGGCTCTTCAGTGGTCTCAAACATATCGTTCCTGTCGGCCCGATACTTGTCAAGCCGGCTTTGAAGCCACTCATCGTTGTTATCCATTCACTTGAGTCTAAGCCGGTTTTCACCAACCGGCTTTAGAGATACTGGCACGAACCCATCCTGGGTTGCACTCAGGAAGTCAAACCCGGACAAGTCACGCCCCGAAAGACATGTAGCAGTGGAGTGTTGCCAGTCAACTAGTGACTCGGCTAATGCAATGCAGGCCGAGTTATCTGCAGGGACGACTTCTACTTCATCGTCGACCCACTGAACTAGCTGTTGGTGCAGAGTAGACGGAACGCACTGGTTTGCATGCAACCAATCTCGTCCTAGTAGCACATTGTAGTTCCCTTGCACCTCAGCAACGAAGAAGGCAGTAGCCAGGGTCTTGCTTCCGACTGTAAGCTCTAGACTGATAACCCCTTTAGCTTCCACTCCTTCTCCGCCTTCGAACCCGTTGAGTACCATGTTCGTCTTCATCAAATCATCATCATCTAGCTGTAACTTTTTGAAGACTGAATAAGGCATTAGATTGACTACAGCACCTCCATCAACCATCATTCTGGTAACCGGCTTCCCATTGATGTGCCCTCTGATATACAAAGGCTTGAGATGCTTAACCGGTTCCTCCGGCTTCTCGAAGATAGCGTTCTTGGGTCCAAAGTCAATTTGAGCTACTGAGACGGCTTCGTCAACAGCGCGAAACTCAGCAGGCAGATAGTACACCATGTTGATATCCATACTCATGTGAGTCGGCGTTCCTTCATAATTCAGAAGCTCTTCATCATCTGTTGACTCGCCCGGCGGCTCATCCATGGCCGACTCTCCTGAGACTGGCGGCTCATCTGACACATGGCTTGGAAGTTCTTCGTCAGCCGCTGACTCGTCAGACACGGCCGAGTCTAGGTCTGCCGGCTCTCCCAGCATTGACTCTGACATTGCTGGCTCACTCGCCGCCGAATCCTCTGGTGTGGACCATGACGTTGCCGGCTTTTCTCTCGCCAGGTCTGCAGCTTCAACCTCATCAGCCCATGATGAATAAGTAATAGTCGGTATTGCAACTGGCTCTTTATCCTTATTTAACGCGGAGACTAGTACACCGGGTGCTTGGGTTATGAGCTCTGTCGGCTTAGGCACCTAGACTTGAGAACGTATCATTGGATGATCCTGGTTGAAACTTGCATCCCTGAGCCACTCAGCTTCTTCTGCAGCCTTCTCTTGATTCCTCAACCTTTGTAGTTTCCTTTTCTGTGTTTTGGTTAACCCGGCAGGGCACCACCTTGGTTGAGTGTATTTTGGGTCACGCGGCTTAGTCTGACCGGAACTGGCTTCATGGTCATTGGCTGCGCCGTTAGGCCCGATAACAAGTATCGGTCTACCTTTTGCCGGTTCCACAACCAGCTCTTTCATCTTCAGTATCTGGCTGCCAATGGTAAGTGAGCCGCCAAATATTCTGCCTGTCATGCTTAGCGGCTCACCGGCCCTAGCAGCTTGCGGCTTGACACGCCATACCTTTCCTCTCTCTGGACTTGGCATATGCTCCTTGAGCCGACTTGCTGGCCCTAGCCGGCTTTTGTCAAAAGTGCTTTTCAGAGGTGGCGTCTTTGCTATAACCGGCTTAAAATATCGACTGAACTCTGCCGGTGACCTTGAACGCTTTCCATAGGGCCGGCTTGTGCTTGCGCCGGCTTGTCTAACATATTTGCTCATCAACATGTCGAAAGTCGGCTTAATGCGTTTGTACTTAGCATTAGCTGTATTAACCTGCCACTGGCCGACTTCCGGGCTCTTCGGCTTAATGAACCTTTGCGGTGATCTGGGCGGCAATTCCTGTTGCCCCCCGAGCGTAGGATTGCTGATGGTAATCTTGATAACCTCCTTGCCGCCGGGTTCTCGACTTATAGTCGCCTTCCTCCCAGACACCATGTTGCCGGCTTGCGTGTCCCTGGGCTCACCAACAACAACGTTAGCTTTGTTAGATGATCCGGCCGTCTCTGGCCGAATGAGTACCTTCTTTCCCTCCAGGTCTAGCGCGTTCATTGGGAACGGCTGTTGATCAATTGCCATGCTAGCAAAGCACAATCGACCGTCATTAAGGGCCGATTGGATCTGTCGACGAAAAACATTACAATCGTTAGTGGCATGAGAAAAAGAATGATGATATTTGCAATAAGCCCGCCGCCTTATCTCTTCAAACGGTGGTATGACATGATTGATCTTTATAATTTTGTCCTTCAACAAGGCATCAAATATTCTATCACACTTGCCTACGTCGAAAGTGCATTTAAACTCATCTTCCCGATTCTTACGAACCGGCTTAAGATCATCACACACATAAGATTTGGCTTTACCCGGCCAAACAAACTCAGCAGTGTAAATATCGGTTTCCTCGTCTGAGCCGGCACTTCCCTCAATGGTGTTAAGCCGGCTCCGGCTTACCCGATGTGAGTCTTTCATCTCATTGGCCCGGCTCTCCTGAACCAGAGCCTTTTCTTGCACTTGGCCGACACTTAGGAACTCATACCCCTCTAATTTTTCTTTTAAGTGGGATCGTAAACCATTAAGTACTAAGTCGGCCATATCTCTCTCAGTTATAGCTAAACTATAACACCGGTTTCTTGTGTTCCTAAACCTTTTGACATAGTCGGATACCGACTCGTCATGCTTTTGCTTAACCGATGTAAGGTGGGACAATTTTAACTCAATCTCTCCGGCAAAAAAGTGTTCATGAAACTTCCGCTCTAAATGAAACCAAGTATGTATGGAGTTAGGAGCTAAAGCAGAAAACCATGAAAAAGCAGTGCCGGTTAAAGATAATGAGAACAAGCGAACTTTATGATGCTCGTGATTGGCTTCACCTAGTTGAGCCAAATATTGACTAATATGTTCCCATGTTGATTTATTATCCACCCCACTAAACTTAGAAAATTCTGGAACTCGGTAACCAGGGGGATAAGGTTGTAAGTCAAAATATTCGGGATAGGGTTTAGTATAATTTCTAGGTTTTAGCGTCACCCCGAATCTATCGTAAGCCATCTGGTCCAACTCACTCCTTAACTTGGCCATCACATCGTCCACATTGAGCGATTGAGCCGGTACAGTGGATGAGTTGGTCACAGGGGCGGCTTGTGTCCAAAGAGCCGAATTCTGAGTCGGCGCCGGCTCATCTCCAAAGCGTACTGCTTGATCCGGCTGTCTAGCCGAATAAGGCATGCTCTGGATAGGAGTTGGACTTGGCAGCATAGGCACAAGTCGGTTATCTCTATTCTGGCTCATCGGCTGTAACTCCGATGGCCGGCTTAACGGCGTGTTTTCTTTAGCCTTATCACGTTCGAGCATCAGATCATAAATACTATTTGTGCTTTGTCCAACATAGTACTGGATTTCGGCTAATTGCTCAGGAGTAAAGAGGCTATTGCTTACGGCGGGTTGGCTGATCTTGATGCTCAGAGGTACGTATTCCGGCTCTTTGATCGGCGAGATGACTCCTTGCCGATCCTTCTTAAGACTCGCCAGATATAGCTCCCGATCTGCTTCAGCCTGTTTCTGCCGCAGTACCTTGAACTCCTCGTCACGCTTCTTCTCCCAAGCCGCCAAGCCTTGGCGTTGTGCTTCTGACAGCTCCTCAAGAGCCGGTTTGATGATGTTGTCAGTGCTGATATCAGCGGAGTCGGTCTTAGAATTGGTCATTGCTGTCCAATTTTTAGATCGAATCGTCCCCAGCAGAGTCGCCAAAAAGTGTGTTCACACACGAACACGTCAACGTGTACCCGCAGGGCCGGGGGTGATGCACCGCAACTCGCCCCGCGGGAGGCCGGCTCACAGCGCGATACGCAAGACAGTAAGCCGGCGTTTTTGAGACCAGACGCCCCAGTTCCTCGGGAGGGACCCCGTCGGAGGAAGCCGGCGACGATTGGCTGAATCGGGTCGATTCGCTCGCCCCCGGCTCGGTTGTCGATATCCGATGAACTTACGCGAAGTCGCCGAATAACGGAAGCATGAACAAGGGTTAAGGGGTAAAAAGTAGGTTGTATTGATATGTCGATTGTTTGCTTGATTCAATCGGCCATCACCTCTCACATATATATGAGGCGGCTGGACTTCCCGTGCAAGTAAGAGACTCCTACACGGATTACAAGTTACAATCAGAGTCGGTTTCTAGCCTTAACTAGGCAAGGCACCCGCCAGGGCCGTCTTGGGCTCAGACTCTCTGTTGGGCCGGCTTACAGTGTGAGCCGCCGAAAGCATGGGCCGGCCTTGTTCTTCTGAGTCCATCCTTAGCTTCTCGCAGTCAGCTTTCCTTCTCCTGAGCCATAGAGCCGGCTTATAGAGCCGGCTTTCTGAGTCGCCCTTTTGCTCTTGGCTTCCTGAGTCGCCCGTGGCTCTCGGCTTCCTGAATCGCCCTTTGCTCTCGGCTTCCTGAGTCGCCCATAGCTCTCCTGTGTTGATGCAAGTTCACTTTGCTTCATAATCCGCCGCTTTGCTAGTTAGCCGCCTTGCCGGGTCTCAATGGGCACGGTACCACCGCTCTGGGCACGGCTAAGTGCCGTACTACGAGTCATCTTCGTGCTGGGTCATCGTCATCTGCCGAGTCCCGGTTTTGCCAGCTTTTAATAATCTTGCGAACTGAGACATAACATGATCAACAGCCCTTGAACAACGCCAGCTCAATATGATAGCGGCGGCTCATCATCTCTGTCAGAGCCGCCGGTATTGTGAAGCTGAATCCATGATGAGCCGGCTTTGACCTCGAGCTGATTTTTGTAGCCGGGTTACTGAGTCATTGAGCCGATAACCTGCCTCTCTGGGCGGCTGTATCTCCTTCACATTGGCACCTTTCCAGCAGTGATCCTTGAGCCGTCGCTAGCCGAGTCATCGCCACACCAGGTCACCCTCTGGGGCGAGTCATCAGCCTTGAGTCGCCTTCTGCCAAAAATGAGTGCTAACACTATTTATAGCCCAGCGACGGAGGAGATTGGCTCGGCCGCCGTGGCGACCTTAGCCACGCACTGGCGCTCGGGGACACGCGGAGGACGGAGGCGATGTCGGCAGGGTCTCCAGGGGAGTGGAGCAGCCTCAGGAGCGCTCGGGAGAGTTCGGGGAGGAAGACGACATGGGTCACGGGCAGGACAGTGCCGCGGTGGCGCTCGTCGTGGAGTGGGGAAGAAGAAAGAGGAGGCGGAAGGTGCTGGAGGGGGGCACGCGGACGCAGGGGAGCGGTTCGACATGCCCGGACGAGCCATGGCCGGCCGGAGCTGGCTGTTCGTCGCGGTTCATCGAGCAGAGCGCCGTTTTGGCGTTGCCAACTCGTGGTCACCGCTGGCACCACGCATCCAGAGCGGCTATTTGACTCCAGGCCTTGTCAAATAGATGCGTCAGTGGTCAGTGAGTTGACCTGTCGAGGTTTGGATGGAAGTGGGGGCAAGAGCTGACTGATTGGAGCTCACAAATGTTCTGATAGCAAACTTGGACGGGTTCTTGCGCAGAAATGGATAAGGGAGAGGAGCTGGGTCCTTGTCACAATAAAATAGGGTAGGAAGGACTGGGTGCTTCCAAAATTTCAAGTCATTTGGACAAGTTTTGCATATACTTCCTTTGCAATGCAAATTCTGGTCCAGAAACTTGACTTTGAAGCTGCACTCATATGGCTTGGTGAAATGAGCTGAATTTTGGTGTAGGGTGATGATTTGGAGGAATGAAGGTTCTGGGAAAAATTCAGCTCATTTGGATATACCAAAATGGTACTTCCTTCACAGAGCTTGGATCTGGACAGAAACTAGATGGAATTTTTGAGAGAAAATGGCTAGGTAAAATGATGTGAATTTTTGCATGGTCACATCATTTAGGGAATGTGAGGTCCTAGATTAAGTTGAGAATTTTTGAAGCAATATAAAATATAGTTGCTTCACAACCTCAAAATAAATCCAGAAACAAGAATTGGATGATGCTCTCAAAATTTGGTCTATGGAACATGGGATCTTGATGGAAATGGTGAAGATATGGATAGAAGAAGCTCCACAAATTATTTGGGATTTTTCCTGGCTACCAAAATAGTAGCTCCTTTGGAAAGTGCCCAAATTGCAATATTGGCTTTTAATAGGAAAAGGCAATTTCCCTTATTTAATTATTGCCAATATTTTTATTGGAGCTCAATATGATCACAAATAATATCTCCACAAGTTTTCATAAACTTTGGAGATGGATAGATATTTTCCTGGATTTAATTCCTTTAACTGGCAGAAAAAGGAATTAATTTTAAATGAAAAATATTGCAAATGACTTGGCAATATTTTTGCATATCCAGGGTTTATAGATGTGGGATGATCACTGGGAAAAATTTGGGAGGCAATAGATCAAAGGAAGTTGGGGTTCCTTTGTAACGGAAGGAATTTGGGTTTCCCTTCCGGGAACTCGGAAGGTAGGGTTTCGATGGCAAAAATACTGAGAAATATTTTGGGTGGCAAGGTTGGTCTGGAGAGAATCTCTGGTTGGGTAGGAAAGGCAAGACTGAATGACCATCTTCATATACCCAAGAGCGAAAGAAAATCCAACAACATCGAAAAAAAAGACGGGAGTCAAATCCCGCAAAGGAAAAAAAACAAGGAGCGAAAACCAAGGTGTCACAGTATTGTAAGGTGTAAAGTTGAGTAAGACTCAAAGCTCGACCACGGCAGAAGATAGAGAGAGAATGAAAGTCATTCCCTATGCCTCAGCCATAGGTTCTATAATGTATGCCATGCTGTGTACCACACCTAATGTGTGCCTTGCCACGTGTCTGGCAAAGGGGGTACAAGAGTGATCCAGGAGTGGATCACTGGACAGCGGTCAAAATTATCCTTAGTAACTAAAGGACTAAGGAAATATTTCTCGATTATGGAGGTGATAAAGAGTTCGTCGTAAAGGGTTACGTCGATGCAAGCTTTGACACCAATCTGGATATCTCTGAGTAGCAAACCGCATGAGTATAATGGAGCAGTCATTTGGAATAGCTCCAAGTAAAGCGTGATAGCAGCATCTACAGTATGACATAAGGATTTGCAAAGTACACATGGGTCTGAATATTGCAGACCCATTGACTAAAATTCTCTCTCACGAGAAAAACAAGATCACACCTTAGAACTCTTTCAGTGTTAATCACATGGTGATGTGAACTAGATTACTGACTCTAGTGAACTCTTGGGTGTTAATCACATGGCGATGTGAACTAGATTATTGACTCTAGTGCAAGTGGGAGACTGATGGAAATAAGCCCTAGAGGCAATAATAAAGTTGTTATTATTTTATATTTCCTTGTTCATGATAAAGGTTTATTATTCATGCTAGAATTGTATTGACCGGAAACTTAAATACATGTATGAATACATAAACAAATACCGTGTCCCTAATGAGCCTCTACTAGACTAGCTCGTTGATCAAAGATGGTTAAGATTTCCTAACCATATACATGAGTTGTCATTTGATAACGGGATCACATCATTAGGAGAATGATGTGATGGACAAGACCCATCCGTTAGCTTAGCATATGATCGTTCTGTTTATTGCTACTGCTTTCTTGAATGTCAAATACATGTTCCTCAGACCATGAGATCATGCAACTCCCGGATACCGGAGGAATACCTTGTGTGCTATCAAATGTCACAACGTAACTGGGTGATCATAAAGATGCTCTACAGGTATCTCCGAAGGTGTCCGTTGAGTTGGCATGGATCGAGACTAGAATTTGTCACTCCGTGTTTCGGAGAGGTGTCTCTGGGCCCTCTCGGTAATGCACATCATAAGAAGCTTGCAAGCAAAGTGACTAAGGAGTTAGTTACGGGATGATGTATCACGGAACGAGTAAAGAGACTTGCCGGTAACGAGATTGAACTAGGTATGGAGATACCGACGATCGAATCTCGGGCAAGTAACATACCGACGGACAAAGGGAATTACGTATGTTGTCATTGCGGTTCGACCGATAAGATCTTCGTGGAATATGTAGGAACCAATATGGGCATCCAAGTTCCACTATTGATTATTGACCGGAGAGGCGTCTCGGTCATGTCTACATCATTCCCGAACCCGTAGGGTCCGCACGCTTAACGTTCGTTGACGATATAGTGTTATATGAGTTATGTGAATTGGTAACTGAATGTTGTTTGGAGTCCCGGATGAGATCTCGGACGTCACGAGGAGTCTCGGAATGGTCGAGAGGTAAAGATTTATATATGGGAAGTCATATTTTGGGTTCCGGAAAAAGGTGCAGTTTTTTCGGTATTGTACCGGGAAGCTTCCAGAAGGTTCCGGAGGATTCCGGAGGGGTCCGGAAGTCCACAAGTGGGTCCACCATGTCCCAAGGGTTGGCATGGGCTAAGGGGAGGCCCCCTGGCCTTATTGGCCCAGGCGCACCAAGTCCTCAAAAGCCCACGCAGCTAGGGAAGGAAAAAAGGAGAGTCCTAGTAGGAATAGGATTGGACTTTGGAGTCCAAGTCCACGTGTGTACTATTCACGTGGTACTGTTCACATGGCACTATTCCTTCTACTCCAAGCCCCTAAACATATATAAATAGAGGAGAGGGGGCGCCCCAAACAAGACAACATTGTCTTAGCCGTGTGCGGCGCCCCCCTCCACAGTTCCGTCCCTCGGTCATATTTTCGCAGTGATTGGGCGAAGCCCTGCGGAGATAGCATCACCATCACCGTCACCACACCGTCGTGCTGCCGGAACTCATCCACTACCTCGCCATCTTGCTAGATCAAGAAGTCGAGGACGTCACCGAGCTGAACGTGTGCTGAACGCGGAGGTGCCGTACGTTCGGTACTCAGTCGGTTGGATCGTGAAGTTGTTCGACGACATCAACCGCGTTGTTCTAACGCTTCTACTTACGGTCTATGAGGGTACGTAGACACACTCCCCCTCTCGTAGCTATGCATCTCCATGGATAGATCTTGCGTGTGCGTAGAAATTTTTTGTTTTCCATGCAACGTTCCCCAACACTGTGGCACCACGACCACCAATTCCAACACCACGACCGCGGCAGAGTCGCAGCACCTTCAACAACAGGACCAAGGACACAATGTTCCGTCCTAGAGTTACCTGTTTCACCTGGAGAGAAGAGGGGCATTATGCCAGGCAATGCCCAAAGTAGGGGAATAATAATATTCAGAAGCCCAACAACAATGGCCGCGGTACAAACGCAGCCCCACAACGCAACAACCCCAACCACAATCAAAGGAAGGGACAGGTGAATCACGTGACATTTGAGGAAGCGCAAAACGCACCGGACATCGTGTTTGGTACGTTCCCTGTCAACACAATTAATGCTACGGTTTTATTTGATTCTGGAGCTTCGCATTCGGGCATCTCTAAAAGATTTGCTTCGAAGAATCAATTTTCTCTCTCGCCTTTGCGAAATTCAATGGTTATTCAGTCCCCGGTATCGAAGCAAAATACCCAATGGTACTGCAAGGATGTGAATATTGAAATACAGGGGATGAAGTTTTTAGCAAACCTTATTGTATTGGAAGCAGTCGATCTGGACGTTATTTTAGGAATGGACTGGTTGACCACAAATAAAGGCTTCATAGACTGCTACAACCGCACAGTGACTCTCACTAATTGCCACGGGAAGACAATAAAATTTGGTACAAGGAAGATTTCTACTTCACAGGGAAAATTAAATCAAGTGGATATGACAGAGTTAAGCAAGGTTCCGGTGGTCTGGGAATACCCCGATGTATTTCCGGAGGAGCTACCAGGCATGCCACCTGATCATGAAATTGAGTTCGTTACTGAACTAGCACCTGGAACGGCACCCATTTACAAGAAGCCTTATCATATGGCTCTGACAGAATTGGCTGAGCTAAAGAAACAAATTAAGGAATTAATGGAAAAAGGATATGTCCGACCCAGCTCATCACCATGGGGATCGCCGGTTTTATTTGCCAACAAAAAGGATGGTACCCTGAGGTTATGTATTGATTACAGGGCACTCAATATGGCTACCATCAAAAATAAATATCCACTGCCAAGAATCAACGACCTGTTCGAGCAACTGGCAGAAGCCAAGGTATTCTCAAAAATAGACTTGAGGTTAGGCTACCATCAATTAAGAATTCGATCGTCAGACATACCCAAGACTGCCTTTACCACCAGATACGGGTTATATGAGTTCACAGTGATGCCTTTCGGATTAACCAACGCTCCTGCCTATTTTGTACACCTCCTAAACAAGGTCTTTATGAAATATTTGGACAAGTTCGTGGTTGTGTTCATCGATGACATACTTATTTATTCCAAGACACCGGGAGAACATGAGCAACATCTTTGGATCGTCCTGGAAGAATTACGGAAAAATCAACTATATGCCAAATTCAGTAAGTGTGAATTTTGGTTACGGGAAGTTGGTTTTCTGGGACATGTACTGACACAGGATGGGATAGCAGTGGACCCAAGCAAAGTAAAAGATGTCTTAGGGTGGAAGCAACCCACCAACGTGACGGAGGTCAGAAGTTTTCTTGGTTTGGCTGGCTACTACCGGCGGTTTATTGAAAGATTCTCCACCATAGCCAAACCCATGACTCAGCTACTCAAGAAAGATAAAAAATTTGAGTGGACCAAAGCTTGCGAGAAAAGTTTCCAGGAATTAAAGAAGAGGTTAACCACGGCACCTGTTCTGATTGTGCCAGATGTGCACAAGAATTTTGAAATATATTGTGATGCTTCCAGGAAGGGACTTGGATGTGTACTAATGCAAGAGGGAAAGGTCGTAGCATACGCTTCAAGACAGCTACGACGACACGAAGAAAATTACCCTACCCATGATTTGGAGTTAGCAGCGGTAATACATGCACTCAAGGAATGGCGACATTACCTTCTTGGTAATCGATGCGAGATATACACGGACCACAAAAGTCTTAAGTATATCTTCACCCAGCCAGAATTAAACTTCAGACAGCGTCGCTGGCTCGAGTTAATTAAGGATTATGATGTGGGAATTCATTACCATCCGGGTAAAGCAAATGTTGTGGCAGACGCTCTCAGCCGAAATCCATGCACCGACAGTGATAGAGTGCAATTCTCACAGCACGAGTTCAACCAGGAATTTGCCAAACTTAATATGGTTCTAGTCACAGAAGGAACCATTGCCCGTTTAGAAGTAAAATCAACACTGGAGGATCAGATCAAAGAAGCTCAGAAAGGACACCCCAGCATTGAAGGAATTAAAAAGAAAGTAAATTTAGGCAAAGCATCTGAATTTACCATTGACGCCCAAGGAATTCTGTGGTACGGGAAAAGATTATGTGTACCCAATAAACAAGAGCTAAAGCAACAAATTTTGGCAGAAGCTCATACCACCCCGTACTCCATTCACCCAGGAGGAACCAAGATGTACAAGGATTTACAGGAAAAAAATTGGTGGCACGGGATGAAAAGGGATATCGCCGTATATGTCGCACGGTGTGACTCCTGTCAGCGTATAAAGGCAGAACATCAGAGGCCGGTAGGATTATTACAGCCACTCAGAGTGCCTGAATGGAAATGGGATGTGATAGGAATGGATTTTATTGTTGGATTACCAAGGTCACGACACGGGAATGATGCTATCTGGGTTATCACAGATTTATTAACCATGGTGGCACATTTCATTCCGGTAAAAACCACATACTCAACACAGAGGCTTGCTAGGTTATACCTCTCCCGAATTGTTTGCTTACATGGAGTACCCAAGACCATAGTCTCTGACAGAGGCACTCAGTTTGTCTCCAGGTTTTGGGATCATCTGCAACAAGCCTTAGGGACTCAACTGGTATTCAGCACAGCATATCACCCGTAGACAGGAGGACAGACAGAATGGGTAAATCAAATATTGGAGGACATGCTGAGAGCATGTGTGCTTACTTATGGAGCCAGCTGGGAAGATAGTTTGCCGTATGCGGAATTTTCATACAACAACAGCTATCAAGCCAGTCTGAAGATGTCACCTTTCGAAGCCCTATATGGACGGAGATGCCATACCCCACTCAATTGGTCTGAGACCGGAGATAGTCGAATCTTCAGCCTGAAGGTTCTCAAAGAGGCAGAAATGAAGATAAAACTTATCCGAGACAGACTAAAAGTAGTTCAGAGCCGTCAGAAGAGCTACTACAATCAGAAGCACCGTCAGCTCAGTTTCGAACCCGATGAATATGTGTATCTCAGAGTATCCCCAATGAGGGGACTACAGAGATTTAAAGTTAAAGGGAAATTGGCACCGAGGTTTATTGGACCGTTCAGGATAATTGCAAGGAGAGGCAAGGTTGCCTACCAACTAGAGCTACCAGCAGAATTATCGGATGTTCACAATGTGTTTCACGTGTCACAGCTGAGGAGATGTGTCAGTAATCCGGAAAAGCAAGTTCAACATCAAGACCAGGATATCCAACCAGATCTTACATATAGGGAACGTCCTATAAAGATTTTGGAGGAGTCTGAATGGAGAACCCGACAGAGCGTGATAAAATTTTACAAAGTTCAGTGGAGTAATCACACCGAGGAAGAAGCAACATGGGAAAGAGAGGATCACCTAAGGACTGAATATCTGTACCTGTTTGAGGGACAGCTGAAATCTCGGGGACGAGATTTTTCTTAAGGGGGGTAGGTGTTGTAACACCCCAAAATATTTTCTCTAGATTTTCAAAATCTTTTCTTTAAAAGAAAAATACTTTGAATTATTAAGGCCTTTTCTTCTTTTGCTTCTTCTGTTCTGAAAATCAATTTTTAATTTTTTAATTGGGTTTCAACATTTTAAATGATTCTGATTTGAATGGTTTATTAATTGGGAAATTATTTTTGGAGGATCACAAAAATATTTTCATTTAGAAAAGTTTTGGAATAATTAAAACTATTCCATGAAAATAGCCTTTTCACTCCTTTCTAGCCCTTCTAAATTCCTCCAATAATTTTTCTATCACTTCTAAATTATCCCTCAAGTCATTCTCACATTCTAGGACAGTGTCCAATACTTACCCACTCCACAAAAATATTTCTCTTATTTTAAATAAATTCCAAAGTTGGAATTTATATTTATCCTAGTTTCTTTGGTTTACAAAGGAACCATACTTTCTATAGTTCTTCTGCTCCCACAAAAAATTGCCCCAACAACTAGGCAGTACCCACAACCCATTTCACCAAAAACTTTGGGTTCCACAATTCAAACTTTTCAAATTCCATCCAGTTCAAATTTGGACCAGATTCAAATTCCATGACCAAAACCTATTTTTAATTGTTCTAAAAATTCTGAAACTTTGCCAAACTCTCTTTTATGCATCAACACCTTACCACAAAAATCCTCACAAATTCCTAAAATCCCTAGGACCCTCTGGCATTTCATCATACATGTGGTGTGCACACTGTTCACTATCAAAAAATTCAGTTAACTGAATTTGGTTCAGAGAGAGCGGGAGCTCGTCGCGTGCACTGCTCTCCAACCCCTCTCCTTATCCTCCATGTTTCCTCTGGCCATTATTGGGTCACCGGGGACCCCACTGGTCAGTGACCGCCGCCGACGGCACAGGAGGTGGCTGGTGCAACGGCCACCGTCCTCGGCCGCGGCAGCCGAGCAAATCAACATGGCGCCCGCCGCCTTCACTCCTCCCCGCTGCTATCCCACCTACTTCTCCTCCACGCGGCGCCTCCCTCCGCATCCTCGCACACCGTCCACATCGCCCTGGCCCCGCCTGGCACTCGCCGGAGTCGGTCATCGCCGCCACACCCGCACGGGCACCTCACCGTAGATGAGGCCGAGGAGCTCGAGCTCGTCCACGCCGACTCTTCCAGAGCACTCCACCACCGTCCTCATAAACTCCACGCCGCCCATGACCACCGCCCCCAACTAACCTCGCCGGCCGGATTAACTCCGGTGTCAGCCGCAAGCCACTGACCCCTCGGCAGCCTATAAATAGAGCTCCCCGAGCTCCGTTCTGAGCATACGCCACACCTACACCGTCCTAATCGAGTTTCCAAGCACTCATACGACCTCGAGAGGGCCATTTTCCTCCCCTCCGATCACCGATCCGCCGCCATCCTCCCCGATCAGTACATCACCATCACTCGACCTCCACTGCTCAAATTTGGCCAGTAGCCCTCTGGTGCACCCTCTCATCGATCCCGCGCCCCAATTCCACAACCGGAGCCCTCTCTGGCGAGATCCGCCGTCACCCGAACCACCGTCCGCCGCCGTCGACCTCGCCGTCGTTCGGGTACACGCCGGTGACCACCACCACTCACCGGTGTAGAAACACTCCCTGAGCACGACCGCACCATCGCCGCCCTCTGATACGCCGGTGATCGCCGCACCTCTTCTGTTCTCGCGCGCGAGCGCGTTCAAATTTGAACCTGACGGGTGGACCCCACCCGTCAGCGTTCTCTCTTTTTCTGTTTTTAAATAGAAGGCGTATTCTATGCTTTACGTCTTCTACACTGGAAAGCGTACTTCTGCCCGAAGCGTTTTATTTTTAAACGCACAGGGACTAGATTTTTGCAGAAAAGCCCCTGGTTTTAAAAGTTTAATAACTTTTAAACCACAACTCTGATTGAGTTGATTCTTTTTTTGAAATTCTTATTTTTCTCTCTAGTTTTTTTTCAGTATTTATTTAAAAATATTTTGAGACAACTTTTTGGCACTGTTGTAAAAAATTTAATTTGAAATTTGAATTTTTGCTTTCCAGAAAAAGGAGAGGGAAACTTTGCCGGGAATTTCGAGGGATCTCTCTCTGACTACTTTGATCAAGGCAAGCATTTTTGAACTTGGGATATGGTGATTGCATTTGCATGCATGGTTGCATCGGTTTGATATTGCACCGCATATGTAGTAATAGTGTATGCATGCATGGTCATGTCACCTTGTGGATTTCTTGCATGCATCATGGTATCTTGCTAACGTGTGGATATGGTGAGAACCAGGAGTGTACTCCTGCCTTGGACGTGCCGGTGGGCACGGGTCACGTTTTGACACGGTGGTGTCACGGTGACATATGTGGAGTATACCGGTCATAATAACAACACCTCCTGAGTCGACCTAGATCGAGTCTTGTTCCGTCACACCTAGCTAAATACCGTGCTGCAACGGGTCTTCCCGCGAGGGAAGTACGGTTTAGTAGGTTGCTAACCCCTGTCCGTGTACACACCACATAGAGGGCCATGATGAGGGTTTCCACGGCCATGGACTAATGCCCGTCATCAGGTCAGGGGGCATGGGTGTATCCGGCTGGGCCGAGAGGGGGGCACCCCTTGTAATCCGCGTGTATGAATAGTGATCCCATGCTAGTCGAGACGTTGGTCTCCCTGACTTAGAGTTTTTCTTGAACGATGCTTTGGGTGATTCCTGGCATCCGGAAAGTTGATCTGGTGTGTGCTGGTCAGGTGTGTTTTCAACCCAAAGACCGTAATGGGAATTAGCCAGCGTCACGGTGCTGACTAAAGAAATCTCATACACATGGGCAAAGAGTACACCCTCTGCAGAGTTATATCTATTCGAATAGCCGTGTCCGCGGTCAAGGACGTTAGCTAGGCAGGGTCAAGTGTCTGTCCCGGTGTCGGTCTTCAGAGGAAATAATTAAATTGAGCATGAATTAATTTGCAGGAAAAATTATTGTCACCCTAATGCCATCATGTATAATTTTTTTATCATGAATGCTATTGTTATAAGTATTATTATTACTATGTATATTATTGTGGACTAACCCGTTTCTCTTATTTTATTTCCTGAGTGTCTCAGGGGCTGGCTAGACTACCCCGGACACTCAATTTTATTTTCAAGACCTCTCGTGGCGTCGCTTGAGTTATCGGGCGGTCCTATCTTGCCCGATTCGCTTTTAGACACCCGTTTGGCATTTATTTTCAAGACCTCTCGTGGCGTCGCTTGAGTTCTCAAGCGGTCCTGTCTCGCCCGATTCTCTTTTAGACACCTGTTTGGCATTTCTTTTCAAGACCTCTCGTGGCGTCGCTTGAGTTCTCGGGCGGTCTTGTCTCGCCCGATTCTCTTTTAGACACCCGTTTGGCATTTCTTTTCAAGACCTCTCATGGCGTCGCTTGAGTTCTTGGGTGGTCCTATCTCGCCCGATTCTCTTTTAGACACCCATTTGGCATTTCTTTTCAAGACCTCTCGTGGCGTCCCTTGAGTTCTTGGGCGGTCCTGTCTCGCCCGATTCTCTTTTAGACACCCGTTTGGCATTTCTCTTGGATACTCGGGCGGTCTTGTCTCGCCCGATTATCCACTTTTAACTTTCTTGGTTTGTCACTAACATTTTATTTTTCTGCACATGCTAATATTTATCATGCCATGTTTTAAATTTCAGTCAACATATGCATATCATTTAATCCAGCATGAGCATATGCATTAGGTATATCTTTCGTTCATAATGTTTGCGAGTACATTCCAACGTACTCACTGGCTTGTCCCTGGCTATTTTATTGGCCAGACCTGGAGGAGGACGAGCTTGTGGAGGAAGATTGCACTAGCGAGCCCGACGCTTCGAGGTGTCCCAGTCAGTCAACATGTGATCTTGGAGTCTACCACATGTATCATCCGATGTGTTTCCGCTACACCAATAAAATAGCCAAGCCTCACACTGACGCTTGACTTTATTTTATTGTACCAGTGTTGTACCACCAGTACACCACTGTGTTATTCCACCACCATAGTATATTGGCAAGTTTGTAATAATTTGTTGAGCACTTTGGCTCAACCCTGTGTAATATTATATTTGTACTGGTTATCTATATCAAGGTAGTCTACCAGTTGATCTTGGGGCTGGTATGACTTGAGGCCATTCTGTGATTTATCCCAGAAATGGGCCTGACACCTGGGGCCACGCCCTGTTGCCTTGTGGAGGCTTTGTGAACCTTCTGGCCTCCTCTCCAAGTCTCCAGGGTCTCTTTTGTCCAAAAAAAATCTCCAAAAAGTTTCATGGCATTTGGACTTCGTTTGGTACTGATTTCCTGAAAAACCAAAAACAAGCAGAAAACAGCAACTGGCACTAGGCACTAGGTTAATAGGTTAGTCCCAAAAAATGATATATAATTGCATATAAAAACATCCAAGATTGATACTATAATAGCATGGAATAATCAAAAATTATAGATACGTTGGAGACGTATCATGGAGGTAATTCGAGGTGACAGTAAAAGCCTACTGCTCCTAACCTTTACAAGTGACCGGGGATCACGGAGAACCCGAGGCTGCATCCACGGGGAAAGCCTTAATTATCATGAGTTGTAACCCTCAGGGGGAGACTATGATGGTGGCGTGCGTGGCACGAAGTCTACCACGAGTGGAACGTGTTCTGTGCCCAGCTCCGCCCAGCATAAACGTCAACAGTGGCTCAAGTATCCATTCCATGCTATGCTTATGCATAGTAGTACTAGAAACATACCAATGGGGATTCCAGACTCCCAGAGAACGCCTTTTTAATTCTATTGTTTCACCATTATTTACCATCCTTGTCTTTAATTTACTTTTATGTTATTCAGTTACAAGTCACCATTTTACTTAATCCTTATTTAAATCCGCCCTCATTCTGCTTCAAGTTTACAATTATCTGCAGGCACAAAGTTACATAATTCTCTACAAGGGGCAAAAGCCTGATTCCTGTGCTCCCTGTGGGATCGATACGCTTACTTCAAAAAGGCTACAACTAAACCCTGTGCACTTGCAGGCTATCAAGCTTTTTCTGGCGCCGTTGCCGGGGAGCTGAGCGCTTTTGGGCCTTGCCTTAAGTTTTGAATTATTTTGTGACCTAACGGTTTTTGCAGACAAAGAGCAGCCATGGTCCTTCAAGAGCAAGTTTATCAGGTAGGTGCTGAGTTAGTAGCAGGACCGGCTCGAGGAGAAAACTTTATAACAATTGGTCTTGACCTACCTGGTAAAGTATATGAGATAAACCCTCGGTTAATTGCTATGATAAAAGAAAATACATTCTGAGGATATGCAACCGAATGCCCTTATGAGCATATTGACAATTTTAATCTTGCATGTGGAACTCTTCAGTTGCAGGCTTTAACCAATGACAAGATCAAAGCAAAAGTATTTCCCTATTCTCTTCAGGGAGCAGCTGTAAGATGGCTAAGATGTCAAGATATAAATACGCTGAGTAGCTGGCCAAAATTATTGGCTGCATTTTCTTCTTATTATTTTCCTCAAGGGAAGCTATACACAATCAGGAGGAAGATAAGCAGTTTTGGACAGCGGGAAGGTGAGAAGCTAGTGGATGCATATATAAGGTATCGTGAAATACTTCTTGCATGCCCAGAACATCATTATCCTGACTTTTTAATAGTCAACTTCTTTTATGGTGGGCTTAATTCACAAAGTAACCAAGCTTTAGATCTTGCCTCTAAAGGTTCCTTTATGGGAACCGAGATATCAGATGCTTGGAGTTTACTTGACAGGATGAGGTACAATGCTGAGAATTGGTACCTTTGTTCGAAGGAAAAGAGTAAAGTTGAGCATGTTTATGATAGCATTAAGTCTTTCCTTAGAACTTATAAAGTAAAAGATTTACGTCGTGAGCTAAATATTGGAACTGACCCCATGCTGCATGTTTTGAAAGATTTTTCTAAGTTTTTGAAATTGCCAGAGAAAAAGTACTTAAAATTCAGCAGGAGGTCTAAGGCTATTCGCATGGTGGAAGCTATAAAGAAAAAGACTACTCCGCCTGAAAGGCGAAAGGAAGCCTACTGTGTCAGCACAAAATTCATATGGAGCCAGATGCTAAACCAGTTGTTGATCATCAACGACGTCTAAATCCTAAAATGAAGGATGTGGTAAGAACTAAAATATTAAAGCTTCTGGAAACAGGTATAATTTATCCTATAGCTGATAGTAGATGGGTAAGTCTTGTTCATTGTGTCCCTAACAAAGGATGCATTACCGTTGTTCCTAATGATAAAAATGAACTTATTCCACAAAGAATTGTAACTGGTTATAGGATGGTAATTGATTTCAGGAAATTAAATAAAGCTACTAGGAAAGATCATTACCCCTTGCCTTTTATTGATCAAATGTTAGAAAGATTATCTAAACATACACACTTTTGCTTCCTAGATGGATATTCTGGTTTCTCTCAAATACCTGTATCAAAAGAAGATAAAGAGAAAACGACTTTTACTTGTCCTTTTGGAACTTATGCTTATAGACGTATGCCTTTTGGTTTATGCAATGCACCGGCTACCTTTCAAAGATGTATGACTACTATATTCTCTGACTTTTGTGAAAAGATTGTTGAGGTGTTCATGGATGATTTTTACGTTTATGGAACTTCTTTTGATGATTGCTTAAGCAACCTTGATCGACTTTTGCAGAGATGTGAAGAAACTAATCTTGTCTTGAATTGGGAGAAGTGCCACTTTATGGTGAACGAAGGTATAGTCCTTGGGCATAAATTTTCTGAAAGAGGTATCGAGGTAGACAAAGCTAAAGTAGATGCAATTGAGAAAATGCCATGTCCTAAAGATATCAAAGGTATACGAAGTTTCCTAGGTCATGCTAGTTTTTATAGAAGGTTCATAAAAGACTTCTCTAAACTTTCTAGGCCTCTTACTAATCTCTTGCAAAAAGATGTTCCATTTGTTTTTGATGATGATTGCGTAGAAGCCTTTGAAATACTTAAGAAAGCCTTAATATCTGCACCCATTGTTCAACCACCTGATTGGAACCTACCCATTGAAATTATGTGTGATGCCAGTGATTATGCTGCTGGTGCTGTTCTAGGGCAAAGAGTAGATAAGAAATTAAATGTTATTCATTATGCTAGTAAAACTCTAGACAGTGCTCAAAGAAATTATGCTACTACTGAGAAAGAATTTTTAGCAATTGTGTTTGCATGTGATAAGTTCAGATCTTACATTGTTGATTCTAAAGTAACTGTTCACACTGATCATGCTGCCATTAAATATCTTATGGAAAAGAAAGATGCTAAACCTAGACTTATTCGGTGGGTTCTTTTACTTTAAGAATTTGATTTGCATATTGTTGATAGAAAGGGAGCCAAAAATCCAGTAGCTGATAATCTGTCTAGGATGGAAAATGTTCTTAATGACCCACTTCCTATTAATGATTGTAGGATCGAAAGTATGTCTAGAGGGGGGGTGATTAGACTACTTGACCAAATAAAACCTAACCTTTTCCCAATTTTAGTTGTAGGCAGATTTTAGCAATAGAACAAGTCAAGCATCACCCTACACATGCAATTCTAAGAGTATAGCAGCGGAAAGTAAACAATTGCATATGTATGTAAAGGAGGGGATCGGACATTTCAAACGCAATGAAGACACGGTGGTTTTTGGCGTGGTTCCGATAGGTGGTGCTATCGTACGTCCACATTGATGGAGACTTCAACCCACGAAGGGTAACGGCTGCGCGAGTCCACAGAGGGCTCCACCCACGAAGGGTCCACGAAGAATCAACCTTGTCTATTCCACCATGGCTTACGTCCATGAAGGACTAGCCTCACTCGGGGTAGATCTTCACGAAGTAGGCGATCTCCTTGCCCTTACAAACTCTTGGTTCAACTCCACATCATGTTGGAGGCTCCCAAGTGACACCTAACCAATCTAGGAGACACCACTCTCCAAAAGGTAATAGACGGTGTGTTGTTGATGAACTCCTTGCTCTTGTGCTTCAAATGATAGTCTTCCCAGCACTCAAACAACTCCTCACAGATTTGGCTATGGTGGAAGAAGGATTTGAGTGGAAAGCAACTTGGGAAAGGCTAGAGATCAAGGTTCAAATGGTAGGAATGGAATATCTTGATCTCAACACATGAGTAGGTGGTTCTCTCTCAGAAAATGTATGGTGGAAGTGTAGGCACGTTCTGATGGCTCTCCTTACAGAGAAGGATGTGGTGGAGGGGTATATATAGCCTCCACACAAAATCCAACCGTTACACACTTTTGACTCAACTCGGTGGCACCGATTTAGAAGACTTGGTGGCACCGAACTGTGTAACAGATATGAACGTTAGGCATTTCGGTGGGACCGATACGTACAACTCGGATGGACCGAAGTGCAATGGCTTAGGGCAATCCTCATCTCGGTGGCACCGATTGCATCAACTCGGTTGGACCGAAGTGAAGCAATAAGGCAACAGAGACTTGGCAAGCCATATCGGTGAGACCGATTTGCATAACTCGGTGAGACCGAAGTGAGTGCAAACGATTACAGAGAGTTGGCAAGGCCATCTCGGTGGGACCGAGATCCATTTCGTGGATTCGATTTGTTAGGGTTTTGGCAGTGGCTAAGTCTTGGTGAACTCGGTGGGGCCGGATAGATAATTTCGGTGGGGCCGAGTTGGAATGTTGGTTTGGGACATATTTGGAATTGAGAGAGTGGTTGAGGGTTCAGGAATACTGTCACTAAGCACTTGAGCAAAAAGACCATTAAGTAACACCTCATCCCCTTTTAATAGTATTGGCTTTCCTATGGACTCAATGTGATCTTGGATCACTAAACCAAAAATGTAGAGTCTTGATCTTTTGCCAATCCTGGCCCTTAGCATTTTGAGGGGTCCACATCTCTAGTCCATGCCATGCCAAACATTGAACATCCTGAAATCTTAATCTTGAATGGACATTAGTTCAATGAGATATATGTTGTTATGAATTACCAAAACCACCAAGGGAGCAAATGTGCTTTCAATCTCCCCCTTTTTGGTAATTGATGACAACATATAGATCAAAGCTTCGACAGAAGATTAAATGAATGAAATACATCGTCGCTTTGAGAAGTATGTGATAAGCAAGAGCTCCCCCTAAATTTGTGCATTATTAAAAATTTGCGTTTGAATGCAAATGCACAATCGATTAGGCTCATGGATCACTCTTCCATGTCACATACAACTTGGTGGAGCGCGCAAAATGATATGAGAGGAAAACTAAGCACGCATCACCAACATAAGTAATTGATCATTTCGAGGCATATGGAGGACACCATGCGGGAGACAGAACTGCACGTAAGGTATTACAGTCTGGTTTTTATTGGCCTACTCTTTTCAAGGATGAACGTAAGTTTGTCCTATCTTGTGATGAATGTCAAAGAATTGGTAATATTGGTAGATGTCAAGAAATGCCTATGAATTATTCACTTGTTATTGAACCATTTGATGTTTGGTGTTTTGATTATATGGGACCTTTTCCTAAATCTAATGGATATACTCATATTTTGGTTGCCGTTGATTATGTTACTAAGTGGGTGGAAGCTATTCCAACTAGTAGTGCTGATCACAACACCTCTATTAAAATGCTTAAAGAAGTTATTTTTCCAAGGTTTGGAGTCCCTAGATACTTGATGACTGATGGTGGTTCATATTTTATTCATGGTGCTTTCCGTAAATTGCTTGCTAAATATGATGTTAACCATAGAATTGCATCTCCTTATCATCCTCAGTCTAGTGGTCAGGTTAAATTGAGTAATAGAGAAATAAAGTTAATTTTGCAAAAGACCGTTAATAGATCCAGAAAGAATTGGTCTAAGAAACTTGATGATGCATTGTGGGCTTACAGAACTGCTTATAAAAATCCTATGGGTATGTCTCCGTATAAAATGGTCTATGGAAAAGCATGTCATTTACCTCTTGAACTAGAACATAAGGCATATTGGGCAATTAAAGAACTTAATTATGATTTCAAACTTGTCGGCGAAAAGATATTATTTGATATTAGCTCTTTAGATGAATGGAGAACCCAAGCACATGAAAATGCCAAGTTGTTTAAATAAAAAGTTAAAAGATGGCATGATAAAAGAATTCAAAATGGGAATTCAAAGTGGGTGAGCATGTGTTATTGTACAACTCTCGTTTCACATTTTTTGTAGGAAAACTTCTCTCTAAATGGGAAGGCCCATACATTATCGAAGAAGTTTATCGCTCCGGAGCTATCAAAATCAACAACTCCGAGGGCACTAATCCGAGAGTGGTTAGTGGACAAAGAATTAAACATTATATCTCAGGTACGCCAATTAATGTTGAAACTAATATTATTCAAACAATGACGTCGGAGGAACACATAAAAGAGTCCTTACGGAACGTCCCAGAACCCTGAAAAGGGGTAGGTATGTGATACGGTAAGTAAACCGACTCCAAAAAATCCATAAAAATTATTTCTGTCCATTTTGGAATATTAGAAAAAAATACAAAAATAAGAAACAGCCGAGGGGACCCACGAGGAGGTCACAAGACAACAGGGCGCGACCCCCCACTGGGGCGCGCCGGGTTGCCTTGCGGGCCCCTCGTGTGCCTTCCCGACTCCGTTTTCTTCCCGTATGCTTGTTTTGCAAGATAAAAATTCTTCATATATACCCCCGTATGTTTTAACCACCGTATCGTAAGTTTTTCCTCTGCTCTTGTTTCGGGCTGTTTTTTTGACAGATTTAGATCCCCATGGCTCCCCGAAGGCTCCGCACCAGGCACCGGATCATGCAACCTTTGCCTGGCAAACGTCCTTTCAGTGAGGTCTATTATGAGTGGTCGTCAGGAGAGGAGGACACCGGCATACAGGAGGAAGCTAGAGAGGTCACGGGAAGCCAGGTTCAAGGAGAAGGAGATCAAGCCATGCCCACAGGAGAGGCAACAGAAAAGGGAGATATATTGCAAACTCTTTATCATAATCTCTCCCCATCTGAAATCGATACATTAAAGGTTTTTGAAGCAATTTGTGCTCAGAACACATCGCTTACTCATGAAGTTATTTTGGCAAAATCTTGCCCTTCGGAGAATCAATGCCAATCTTGAGTACTTATTGAAGCTAAAGGACAAGCCAACCACTTCATCACCACCATCACCGAAGAAAGACACTTGAGTACATGGGTATGGGCACCGCCCTTGGCTTGTTCCAAGCTTAGGGGAGGTGCCCCGGTATCGTTTTATCATCATTATCTATCTTAGTTCGATCCTTAGTTATTTCGTGATCTAGAAGAATAAAGTTTTAGTATGATCTAGTTTCAAGTGCTTGTTTTGTGATCTATCTATCTATGTAATCATGTTTGGGTGTTATATAATAAAGAGTAGTTTGAATTTTGCTTCTTTACTTTTATGTTTCAATCTTACCAATAAAAGAATTATTAGATCATATGCTAATCCCATGGGGAAGTGATGACTTTACATAGAGAAAAGTATAGTTGATAAAATTTATTGGAGATTAACAAACATAGCCTTGGTCATTGATGCAATTCATGAAAAAAAATTAATAAAGGAAGAGAGGATTCACATATAAATATACTATCTTGGACATCTTTTATGATTGTGAGCCCCCATTAAATATTCTATGCCAAAAAGTTAACATTGGACAAGGAAGACAACGTAATGAGTCATGGTTGTTTATATTCACATAGAAGTTATATTGTCATAGATCCTCTAACATGTGGTGCTTGCTCACTATCTTTTGCTAGCCAAAAATCCGCACTAAGTAGAGATACTACTTGTGGATCCAAAACCCTTGAGCCCCGTTTCATGTCATGAGAGTCCACTATATCTACCTATGGATTGAATAAGATCCTTCAAGTAAGTTGTCATCGGTGCACAAAGCAATAAAAATTGCTCTCTAAATATGTAAGCTTTGTATGAACTTGTGATGGTGAAGAAATAAAAGTGACAGACTGCATAATAAAGGTTGCTATCACAAGGGGCAATATAAAGTGATGTTCCTTTGCATTAAGAGTTTGCACATCCAAAAATGAAAAGCGCATGACAACCTCTACTTCCCTCCGCAAAGGGCCTATCTTTTACTTTTTTGTATTTACTTTTATGCCAGAGTCAATAGTGTTCCTCTCTATTCCGTTTTTTCTCTTTGCAAGCATCACGTGGTGGGGAAAGATCTAGGCATATATATCCAGTTGGATGTAAGTAATCATGAGTTATTATTGTTGACTTTACCCTTGAGGTAAATTGGTTGGGAGGTGAAACTATAAACCCCCATCTTCCTATGTGTTTGATTGAAGCTTTCGCCCCATAAATATGCCGTGAGTGTCAGCAATCATAGAAGACTAAATGATAGCTGAGTATGTGGACTTGCTAAAACGTAAGCTCTTACATACTCTTCCTAAAAATATGATGAATTGTGATTGTTTCATTGACTAAGAACATAGTTTGTTAGTGTTCAAGAAAGTTTATGCTTTATACTTTGATGTTGTAATGAATTATTACTCATTCATGGAAAGTATTATGATAATATATTGCTGCTATAGAACTGATCATGATGCTCTCTTGTCCGTATTTTGTTTTATCGATGCCTCTCTCTCTCTCTAAACATGTGGACATGATTATCGATTTTGGCTTTCGCTTGAGGACAAGCGAGGTCTAAGCTTGGGGGAGTTGATACGTCCAATTTGCATCATGATTTCCTACTGTTATTTATAATGTATTTGGTCATTATTTTACTTTATGATGCAATTCTTATGCCTTTTCTCTCTTAATTTGCAAGATTTATATGAAGAGGGAGAATACTGGCAGCTGGAATTCTGGACCTGAAATAGCTACAGCAGAGATACCTATTCTACAGATCTCCAAATGACCTGAAACTTCACGAGGATTTTTTATTGAATAAATAAAAAAACACTACAAAATTTGCTCTATTTTGCGATGTTTCACTTGTGTCACGTATAACCCTTTTTCGTCACGAAAAATACACCCGTGACATTTCCCGGCCGTCACCCTCACCGTCACCGAAGCGCCGTCATGGAAAATAAAATTTTGACAGTACCACTTATTCCATCACGCAAGATCGCATTTCAGGTGATGAGCCAAATAATGTCACCGGTTGCCGTTTTCGTTGATGGCCCAGAATGTCACCTATGATGGCCCAATCTGTCGTCTAAAATCTTTTTGGCGACGATAATCCCATCACCGGTGATCGGTCCAAGGGGTTGACCGGTCAAAGATTCAGACAGGTGGGGCCAGCAGTTGCTGACGTGGCTTCTTCAATGTGGGTCTCCCGTGGGTTTTTTCACCGACCGTCCCGTCAGTAATAACTGGGCGTCAGTTTTGACCGGTCAAAGCTGCTGACATATGGGCCCAGAAGATGCTGACGTGGCTGCTTACATGTGGGACCAGGCATCGTTTTTCGGTGATGATGTGTCGCCTAACCGGTCAACGGTTCTGACATGTGGGCCATTGTTGTGCTGATGTGGATGCGGGCAGGCGGGTGGATACGTGGGTGACATGGCTTCTTAAACGTGGGACCATACGCCGGTGACGGCGTCCATAACCGTCACAGTATTTAGGCGCGCTCAATTTGATAGAATATTGAATTTTTAAAATAAATTTAGTATGAATTCATGCAAAATTTGAATTTCAATCTAAATTCAGTGGTCACTGCATTTAGTAAACCGCAACCTTCACAATTGTCAAATAGACTGTATAAGACATTACAATAGCCAACCATGGGCCACAGCTGCAGAATGAAAATTAGAAACATATGACTTAGTTCCATTGCTCACATATCATAGGATGGGTCAGGTTCTTCTTGTTTGCTCTAAAGGGGCAGTGTTCATTGATTCAAGACGGTTATGCGGATATAACAGGCCCAATTTTAGACTTTCAATTTCAGCTTGTTGCTCTGGCAGGGCCTTCTTGACACCTTCTAGAACTTTTTTGTGCTCTGCAATGGTAATCTTCAAAGATTCTTGGCAATGCTGCGTATCTGGCATGAGATGCTTCGCAGCTACATTTTCTAGCTCACACTCTTCCAGGGCCTTGGCAACAGCTTCAGATTGCAGCTGCTGCCATGCCAGGGCCTTCTTCATATCATCTACTTCATCGTGCTTGTTAACCATGGCGTGCTGCACGTCTTCTGGTTGTTCCTGCTGCACTGCCTGGGCATTGATGACAGCATCAGATTGTTGTTTCTGGGGCCAAACACTTGCAGTATTGTCATCATTTGAGAATCCTAAGTTTCCCTACATACAAAATTTATAGAGGTTAAAACATATATAATAATTCCAAATTGTACATGCATCTACCAGAGTATACATTGGTTGGGTGAAGAAAGACAGTCTTACTAATTAAGGAAGTGTTTACAGAAAAGAGCTGAGCTACTCACCGGCTGAACCCGCTTTCTCTTCGATGTGCTTGATCTTGGGGTTGCATCTGAAGTTACAGACATGAGTTTTTCGAACTCTTCATGTACCATCTATATACCCTTAGTCACTACATCAAGTTGATGACGACACTTAGACTGCACGCAATTTACATTATGTAGTATGAATTGTTACAACAAGTAAACATATTCTAACCATAGTTGTAGAGCTCGCAATAACAATGTCCTCTACATCTGTAGTGGTGGCCAGATCTGCATCCTTTTGTTCACTTTTAGTGTCACTGTTACGGTCTATCAGGTCTTCTTGATGGTTTAGACAGCGAACAGGACCTCTGATATCTGAGAACACAGGGAAATCTATGAGACAACCTACAAAGCAAGGTACAGAGTTAGAAAACTCTTCATTTTGATACAGGTTATTCTTTTCATGCCTTCAGTAATGTTCTCTAACTTGCGTAAAGATTATGACTTGCTTAAAGTAGGTACAGTAGGAGACGGTGATAAATTTTAAATTTGATGCCATAATGATTAAACATTCGCGTACTTACACTAAGATGAAGAATATGAACCAGTAATAAGAACCCTAGCGAGATTGACCCGCATGCTTAGCCCGAATAAGAACCCCAGATGTTGTAAAAACAACAGCAGCAGATTTCACATGAAAAGTAAGTAGATGCATAAGCCGATTAGGATTGAGATAATGCGATAGACATACCATGTGAGCGAACGGGTCCGAGCGTAATGCCGTCGGTCGGGTGCGCCTCCATGGTAACCGAACGATTTGTGGTGGCGAGGCGACAACGACCGGGCGGGACTGGATCGGATCTATAGGCGAAGAGGGAGAGATGGGAGGCGACGTCTTCTTTCTTCGAGGGGGGGAGGATGCTGTTGAAATAAGGGGCGTGATTTGGGGAGGTTTGGGGATAGTTCTGCGCGGCGTTCCAAAACATGAATGTAAATGTTCTAAGATGCAGGAAATGAACTAACAATCGATATATTGTCAACATGGATTAGTTGAGAACATAAGCTAGAATGACATGCAGTGTTAACCAGAATAACAACCCTAACCTTTTTTACCATACATAAAAAACAACACCGCAAATAGAACTCGTCGATTAGGATGAGATCTTGGGGTAGTTTTACCAGTAGAGCGGATGGGGCCAAGCCAAAAGTCGTCGCTCGTGAGCGCCTCCCTCACCGAACGATTTGTGGCCATAGCTAGCGAGATCCACCAGCGGGGAGGGAGGATCTGGAGGAGAAGAGAGAGAGCGAAAGAGAGGGAGATGGAGAGGAAGAGGGAGGTATAGGAGGAGGCGACTAGTTTTATTGGAAGGGGTGTGGTTAGTGTGGAAAAAAGAGGTGGTATTAATGTGAGGATGGTTGGGGTTAGGTGGGCGCGCGGGGCTTTGAAAAACGAGTGGAGGGAAGGGAAAATTTGAGGGAACGCTTAGTGGGGAAGCAAGTATAAATCTGAGGTATGTTCATGTGACAGTATGTTCCTCACATAATGTGTTAACATAGAGTAGTACCAAGTTCCACGCTTGTGTAAGGTGACCAACAGGTTAGCAATGCAGAATCATCTTGTTCGTGCATTGAACTTGAAGAAAGCACGCGTTCATCATGTGAAGTGTCAAGACTGTTTACAAATTCAAATTCCCGGTGCCGGTTGTCACGTCATACTTTGAGATCCTACTCTCCATTTTGTTCATGCAAGTATCCTGGAGAAAGCAAGTTGATCGTGTAAAGTGTAACGAGTGGTTACAAATTCAAGTTTACGGTGTCGGGTGTCACTTCATACTTTGAGATCCTACTTTGCATGCGGTGAAGTGCCGACATAGGTGATTGTTCATGTTGGTCATGTGTGAGGATGTTCATCGCATATGTAAGGTGAGCCCAATAGGTTTGCAATGCGCAGACATTTTGTTCGTGCAAGTATCTTGGAGAAAGCAAGTTGATCATGTGAAGTGTACCGAGTGGTTACAAATTCAAGTTTACGTTGACGGGTACGGTGTGACTTCATACTTTGAGATCATACTTTTGCATGCGGGAAGGTGCCGGCATAGGTGATTGTTCATGTTGTTCATGTGTGAGGATGTTCATGGATCGCATATGTATGTCAGCCCAATATGTTTGCAATAGGCAGAAATTTTTTTTGTGCAACTATCTTGATGAAAGCACATTGATAATGTCAAGTGTAACGATTGGTTACAAAATAACGGTTACCGTGCCGGTTGTCACGTGGCATACCAGGACCACGCTCAGGCCGCCAGGTTGAGCGTGCAATGTTGCCACGGTACAAAATATATTGTTCCAACACAGACTTTTTTTTTGCTATAACAACGCCTGATTCCCGTGACTCCTGGAACCGCCGGCCGACGGCCCAACTGCTATGGTCGGTTACCGTATTTGTGCGAGAAATTAACGATCGATCACATTCCTTTTGTCGCATCCATTTGCATCTTCTTCCTCGGCCGTTCCTTGGCGTCCGCCACAAACCACCACCGCCTCCCTGCAGCCATGGAAGATGAGAAACTAACAACGGAGACCTACCACATCAATGCCCATGGCACAACCGTGCTAGAGGTAGTGTACACCAACGAGCCAGAGACTGTGGAGCGAGTCATCGGCATGTATGAGCAATGGCTCCAGGAGGAGAAGAACAAGTTCATCGGCCTCAACCTCGAGTACACACGTAGGAGCAGTTACATACGACAAGGTGTCGCCGTCGTGCAACTTGCCATGCGCGAACATGTTCTCGTGTACCACTACTGTAGGTCTGAGCGGTGCCAGGCGTTGGTTGAATTCCTGCAACGCAGAGAGGTAACTTTTGTTAGCGTGGACACCAGGGGCGACAAGATCATGCTTGCCCGTGCATGGATCAAAATTCCAGACGAGCACCACATTGACATCCAAAAGCAGTTATGTATCAAAGGTGGTGGAGAAAGGGACTCCATGGGTGACCTCGCAGCGGCCATCATCGACCCCTCATACAAGAACATGAAGAAATCATTAGGAGAAGCACCGGTACTGGGAGTGGAAGCCGCTTTCCCCTCTACACCTCGATTACGCAGCAAAAGACGGGTATGTTAGCTACGAGTTGTACCGTAGGATCCTAATCATCAAGGACGGGCTACGTCACCTTCTCCAACCACCATTGAGGGAACGACTCCGCCTCCGCAATAACAAAGATGAGGGATCTTTGAGCGGCTGGAAGCGCCGGAAGGGAAACATCACGTGGTGAATTGCTAGAAATTGGATGTGTACATTCAACTAGTAGTATCTAGTAGTATGTTAATTTAGATTGAGTGAATATATGTTGTAACTATGATTGTTGTTGGTGAAAGATGCTGCGTGTATTGTATTACTTATTTACGTTGAACATAATGGTGTGGTGATGTACAAATGCATGGTACCTTATGTAAAAAGATGTGCTTGTACCCTCGTTAACTTTGTCAAAATGCTTTTCGTGAATGGGGTGAAGACTTTTAGAAATATTTCTAAGGACTTCCAGAATCAGTGTGAGGGATTTCAGAAAAGGGATTTCTATTTTGGTGCCCCTGGTTCCTTATTTGTGCTTAGTTTTGTCCAAGGCAACTAACTTTTCTCAATTTTCCCCTCCCCACTCCACCACCTGCTCACAGAAGGCCAAACGGAGCACTGCCATCCAGTCAACGCCATTGACCGTTACCTCCTGACTAGTGGGCCGGGGTGATATCCTGACAGGTGGGGCAACGTACGTCCTACGCGACATTTTTTAACGCGTAATAGAAGGAGAAAGACGCAGTTGGTAATAAAAAAAAGATGTTGTGCGATGTTTTAAGGCAGAAATAACTAAGTAACGACCAGGCGATAAACGGTCATCAACGGAATGAGCTTATGTTAGACTTTGTATAGCTTTTAGTATATATGGTGTATACCTTGTATTTGTGTACAACTCTCCTATATAAATATAACTGGCAAGCCGCCCCTAGAGGCCGTGCAATCTCATGTCTGTTCCTAGACTCACTTATGACAACAATGTTTCTGTTGAATTTCACCCATTCTATTTTTTTGTTAAAGACTGAGCAACACACGTTCTACTTAGGGGTCGATATCGCGGTGGTCTTTGCAAACTTGATGTGCGGCGCATGTCTCAAGTCTTTAGTGGTGTTCATGTCTCATCGTCCCAGTGGCATTCACACCTTGGCCATCCGGCCTCTCCGGTTGTCCATCATGTTATTCATCGTCATGAGCTTCCCATGGTGCCTAGTAGTAATAAAACAATAGCAGTGTGTGATGCCTGTCAACAGGGCAAGAGTCATCAACTTCCCTTTTCTTTGTCTACTCGAATTGTCAACAAACCACTAGGGATAATATTTTCCGATGTATGGGGTCCAGCGCAAACTTCTGTCAGTGGTCACAACTATTATGTCAGTTTCATTGATGCTTATAGGCGCTTTACATGGCTTTATCTGCTTAAGCGCAAGGCTGATGTATTTAATATCTTTATTCAGTTTCAATCACATGTTGAACGTCTTCTCGAGCATAAGATTCTCCATGTTCAGTCTGATTGGGGGGGCGAGTATCGCAACCTCAACACTTTTTTTCAGAAACTTGGGATTTCTCACTGTGTGTCGTGTCCTCACACACATCGACAAAACGATGCTGCTGAGCGCAAACACCGTCATATTGTTGAAACTGGTCTCACTTTGTTAGCACATGCATCCGTTCCTTTTCGTTTTTGGAGTGATGCTTTCTTTACGGCTTGTTTTCTTATTAACCGGCTTCCCACACGTGTGCTTAGCATGAAAACTCCTCTTGAAGTTCTCTTTAATGAAGTTCCTGACTACACTTTTTTTAAGGTGTTTGGGTGCGCATGTTGGCCACATCTTCGTCCCTATAATAGTCGTAAACTAGAGCTTCGATCCAAAAAATGTGTTTTTCTTAGGTATAGCTCTCTCCACAAAGGTTACAAGTGTCTTCATGTTCCCACCAATCGAGTGTATATCTCTCGTGATGTCATCTTTGATGAAAACTGTTTTCCTTTTTCTAATCTTCCAACTTCCTCTGATCTACCACAGTCTCTCCGTTCCACCACGTTTTCCCCTGACCAATTTGAAGATATTGCATATTTGCCTTTGTTGTTATCTAATCATGGTGCAGGTATTGGTCGTGGTGCTCGGCTGGAACTTCTTGATGATACAGAACCTGCAGGGTCTTCTTTGGGTGACCCTTCAAGTGCCATGCATGAGCAAGCACGTAGTCCCAGCCATGCAACGGATGGGCTGGCCACCTCTACGTCCATGCATGCATGTAGTCCCAGCCATGCAACGGATGGCCTGGACACCACTACGTCCATGCATGCAGCTACTCCTAGCCATGCAACGGATGGGCTGGCCACCTCTACGCCACCTCATTCAGGTGGGACGCCTGCGCCGACGCCTGCTGGATCAGTCGCATCACCCGCGGCGCGTGCGGCCTCGTCCGCGCCCGACGAGCCTCATGTCTCGTCCTCCACCGAGTGTACTGCATCCCCGCCAACCTCGCCCGTGCTCCCGTCGCCAGAGCCAGCGACGCCTAGTTCTGCTCCCTTATCTGTGCCACCAGCACCGCTTCGTGCTCCTGCTCCTGTGCCCTATCGGCCACACACTCGAAGTCGTAGTGGTATTTTTCAGCCCAAGCAGCGTACTGACAAAACAGTTGCATGGCTTGCTACCTGTATGGCACATGCCGTCTCGGACCCCAATTCCGAACCACGTCATTTTCAAGCTGCTATGAGCATTCCACACTGACGCATTGCGATGGAACAGGAATATAATGCTCTTCTTCACAATAAAACATGGCGTTTGGTTCCTCCTCCGACTGGTGTTAACGTCATTGATTCTAAATGGGTTTTCAAAGTGAAGAAACATTTTGACGGATCTATTGAACGGTACAAGGCACGTCTGGTTGCTAAAGGATTTAAGCAACGACATGGTCTTGACTATGAGGATACCTTCAGTCCGGTCATCAAGCCTACTACCATACGACTTCTATTATCGTTGGCAGTTACTCGTGGCTGGTCTCACCGTCAGTTGGATGTCCAGAATGCCTTTCTTCATGGTGTGCTTGAGGAGGAAGTTTATATGCGGCAGCCACCAGGTTTTGTTGATCCTGATTATCCTCATCACTTATGTCGCTTGAACAAAGCTCTGTATGGCCTAAAACAGGCACCTCGTGCCTGGCATGCTCGTCTTGCACCTGCTCTGCATGCTCTCGGTTTTGTTCCCTCTACGGCTGACACATCCATGTTTCTGTTTCGCCGTCCCGAGGTCACCATGTATCTTCTGGTCTATGTTGATGACATCATCCTTATCAGCTCTTCAATGCCTGCTGCTGATCGTCTGCTCTCAGCTCTTAGTTCTGACTTTGCTATCAAAGATCTCGGCAAGATTCACTATTTTTTGGGTTTGGAAGTTACACATAATGCTCCTGGGCTCTCTCTTACTCAGAAGAAGTACTCTCTGGACCTTCTTCGACGTGCTGGTATGCTCAAATGCAAACCTTCCTCCACACCCATGACTGTGACTGATAAGCTCTCTGCTGATGATGGTGTTCTTCTCTCTCCTGATGATGCTACCACATATCGCAGTATTGTTGGTGGCCTACAATACCTGACTATTACCAGACCAGACATTTCCTTCGTGGTAAATTGTGTTTGCCAATACCTTCACTCGCCTCGTGACTTGCATTGGTCTGCAGTTAAGCGCATTCTTCGCTACATACGCCTCACCGTCACCTATGGTTTGCATCTTCGGCCTGCTCCCTCTGGTAGTTTGTCTGCTTTCTCAGATGCTGACTGGGCAGGTAATCCGGATGATCGGTGATCCACAGGGGGTTATGTTGTGTTCTTTGGCCCTAACTTGATCGCCTGGAGTGCGAGAAAGCAGGCCACGGTGTCTTGCAGCAGTACTGAGGCTGAGTACAAAGTTGTAGCCAATGCAACCGCAGAGCTCATTTGGGTACAATGCTTGCTTCAGGAGTTGGGGATATCTCAGAGGCAGCCACCTGTTCTTTGGTGTGACAATATTGGTGCTACATACCTTTCCTCTAATCCGGTATTTCATGCATGAAAAAAGCACATCGAAGTTGACTATCATTTTGTCAGAGAATGTGTTGCACAGAATCTACTTCAAATCAAGTTCATCTCCTCTAAAGATCAACTTGCGGACATCTTCACAAAGCCGTTGCCATTACCTTTGTTTGAGGTTTGCCGGCGCAATCTCAACGTACGGGACACAGTTGAGATTGAGGGAGGGTGTTAAACTTTGTATAGCTTTTAGTATATATGGTGTATACCTTGTATTTGTGTACAACTGTCCTATATAAATATAACTAGCAAGCCGCCCCTAGAGGCCATGCAGTCCACCCCAAACATACGTACAAACCCTTGTTTTACAGCTTATGTTAAGGCAGGTGGGTCCCCCATGCCAGACTGAACCCTCCCTGCTCCCCTGTTCTTTCACGGCGGCGGGCGACGGAGCTATCGTTCTCGGCTGCGGCGGATGAGGTGAGTGAATTCGGAACCCTACTCCGTGTCGATTTAGATCTGACCGTGGCGCCTCTGTTTTCGGATGCTTTGTAATCTAGATTGTGGGGGGCGCGGGTGGGCTGAACGAGATGGAGCCGGCATTAACAAACAGGGGGGTGGTCTGCAAGGGTTGCTACCGTTGATTGGAATTCAGTAGAATTAGAAGACCCTACAGATTTATTCACTGTACCAATGGCCGACACTGAGATGGCAAATTTTTTTGGCATTCCAGTAGATGATAGAGATAATGAGGAGAGGGGTGAATCTAGTTTGCCTGCTGATGCTAACAGAGATTCATCCGAAGATGTGGATGGACAGTTGATGGAAGATGCCACAGATGGTGTTGATGATGCACATGATGATGAGATGGTAAATGTCTATGACAAAGAAAACCCTGTTATTGAAGTGGGGAAGTTGTGGCCACACATGGATGAGTTTAAGATGTGTTTCAAGACTTATGCGGTCAAGCATGAGTTTGATGCCAAGACTAAGTGGACTGATAGAAAGAAGTTTTATGCGATGTGCAGAGGTTTTGATGAAAACGCCAAGCCTTGCAAGTGATACATATCTGCTAGATGCCAACCTGATGGAAGTACCATCAGGGTTAATCAAATTCCACATCAACATACTTGTATTACAAGTTCACAGAGAGTATCAACCGTGACATCACACATTTGGGTTGCAGAAAAGATCACTCCTATTTTAGCCAAGAAACCAAGCACTACTGCAAAGAAACTTTTAGTAGACTTAGAAAATCAGTACCCCATTAAGCTGAAATATACCACAGTGTGGAAGGCAAAACAAAGGGTAATGAAATAATTATATGGTGATTGGGCAAATACCTTTAGGATGCTTTATAACTTCAAAGCAGAGGTGGAGAAGAGGTCACCTGGCAGTGTTGTTGAGATAGATATAGAGGTAACAGAGGATGGCAAAGTCGTTCTCTCTAAGTTCTTTATGGCTTTAAAGCCTTGCATCGATGGCTTCAAAGCAGGGTGCCGTCCATATTTGAGCATAGGCTCTTCTTCTTTAACTGGCAAGTGGAATGGTCAATTGGAAGCATGCAATGCTCTAGATGGCCACAATTGGATGTTCCCTGTTGCTATTGGCTTGTTTCAGTCAAAGACAGAGGTTTCACGGACATGGTTCATGATGCAGTTGAAAAGATGCATAGGGCCAGTGTCACCTTTGGCATTCCACACAGATGCATGTAAAGAGCTAGAAATTGCAGTCAAGAATGTTTTTTCCCATGCTGAGCAGAGGGAGTGCTTCGGCCATACGTAGATGAATTTGATCAAAAAAATCAGTGGGGAAGAATTTGAGCAGATGTGGCCAGCAGCAAGATGTTACACTACTCAGACACATTCATATCATCTTGGTAAGATAATGGCAGCATGCAGTGAGTTTGTTCCATGGATGAACACCTACCATTCTCTGTTATGGTACAGGTCAGGATTTAACACTGCCATCAAGTGTGATTATATCAACAACAATTTGGCAGAGAGTTTTAACAACAAGGTGAAGCAGTTTATGAACTTGCCTGTGCATGACATGGTTGACCAAATAAGGATTATGGTCATGTGTTTGTGGGAATTGAGAAGAAGGATTGGTGATTGTCTGCAAGGGGATAAGCTTCCGGTAGTGGTACAACAGGTGGTCAACAGGAGCAGAAATGTTACACATTTTTCTGTTGAAAAATCTACAGTGTGGGGTGCTGAAGTTAGAGATACAAAGTCTGGAAGGCGGCATGTTGTTAACACTGAAATGCATGACTGCACTTGCCTAGAGTGGCAACACACTGGGAAACCATGTGAGCATGCCATGCTTTTCTTGGCCTCCCGCCTGAATATAAACATGCACCAATATTTCCATGAATATTACTTAGTGGCAAGATTCAAGGCTGCGTATGCAGCTCCAATTCCAGTACTTATAGATCAGTCTGAGTGGCCTGAAGTGGAAATCAAATTTTCCATGTGTCCTCCCTTAACGAAAAGAAAGGCTGGCAGGCCTAAGGAGAGTGCATTCAAGGCATCGTTTGAGAAAGGTGAGAGTACTAAGAAGGGAGAGAAATACCCAAAGCCTAAAAGGTCCCAAAAAGGTAACAAAAATAGATGCAAGCTGTGCTAGGAACTTGGGCACCGAAAAGGATCTCCAAATTGCTGTTACACTCCTGAAAGGCCAAAGTATGTTCATGTTTGTGATGTTTTTTGATTTGTTGTTTTTTTTCAATTACTAACCAAATGACATGCTTTGTTTGTCAGGAGGAAGCGTGCAGGCCAGCCCCTGGTTGCTAAAACATTGCAAACTAAAGCTAATCTAGCTGTTGTGCTGGAAACTGAACCTATTACAGCTAGTCCAGTGAAGAAAACCAAGAGCATTACTGAGCTTTGTGCTGTGAAATCAAAAGCAAGCTGTCGTAAGAAGTGAAAACTATTGGTCTATGAGTCTCATTTTGTGTGATGTAATGCTACTTGTATTTTGATTTGTGCCGTACTTTGAAAACTATGTGCCATGTTCCAAATTTGAGCCAGATTTCAAATTTGAACCGACTTTCAAATTTGAGGCACATTTCAAATTTTTACTTTGATGTGTATTGATGTTCCAGTGCATTCTTAACTTTTATGCATGTTAGGTGATCAATCCGAGCACTTTTGTGAAGTAAAACACATATTCATGAAAAACGAGCTCCAAATGAGCTCCAAAGCTAGGGTAAACAGCCCTATTTCTAAGCTTTTATTTTTTGAACATCTCCAAATGAGCTCAAAAAAATCCTTAACATCTAGTGCGCAAATATAGGGCCCATGCCCAATATGGGATAGTTTGGACAAACTATGCCATGGTTAACCCTAAACCCTAGATCATTCCCCTTGAAAACCATACAACCTTGTCCGTGATAGCTAAGTTATGTGAAGAGAATTTCATGAAAATATCTGTAGTCGTGATTTCTTATTTTTCCTAGCAACTTAGTAACATAAAACGATGATTTGCAGAGGTTTCATATTTTTTTGAATTAGTTATGCTCAACCCTAACCTTTGAAACCCTCTCAAAACCCCTCAAACCCCTCTCAAAACCCCGCACCATCAAGGCCGTTGGATCGCTATTCGGGGACGGTATGGATAAGGCGCTAGGGTATGCCATGGTCGATCCACGAGAGGAGACCTGATTGGCTAGAGCGGACGTGAGTGGCCCACCTGGCAGCAGCAGCATAGGGACAAGCGACAGTGGCCACGGGCTGGAGCGGACGTGAGTGGCCCACCTGGCAGCAGCAGCACAGGGACAAGTGACAGTGGCCACGGGCTGGAGCGGACATGAGTGGCCCACCTGGCAGCGGCAGCACAGGGACAAGCGGCCATGGGCTGGAGCGGACATGAGTGGCCCACCTGGCAGCAGCAGCATAGGGACAAGCGACAGCGGCCACAGGCCGCGGGCTGGACACCTTTTTTGAAATGCATTCATTCATGGCGGCACGCTCGTCGGACCGATGGGCCGTCATAGGAAGGCCAAAGTCTCAGCCTGCCATGCATGCGCGCAGCCACCCCGTTGGCATGCATGCGTGCGCAGCCACCCGGCGCAGCTACGTCGCATCAGGGCAATTAGTGCCGCCTAGGGACGCAGCTTTACCGATCGACATGCCTCGATTCAGTGTGAAAAGCGCATAGGGCTCTGGTGCGCTATTATTGCCATTATCAGCGGAGGTCGTGCTCCGATGAGCGCATTCAAACGGGCGCGTCACACCGGTGAACGCATTCAAACGGGTGCGTCGCACCGCGGCTATTTAAACACCCCCCCGGTCTACATCCTCGTCTCAACTCGATCTCACATCCATCTGCGCCCCCTTCTTCTTCTTCTCCAAAACCAGATCCCGCCCAAGACAAGATGCAGTACTACGGCCCTACCTACCGTCTGCCGGCCACCGTGCCGGAGATGCAGTACCCCGCCGGGGTCGTCGTGGAGGACACCCTGCGTGTTTGGGCCATCTCAAGGTGGAGAGGCCCGACGGAGCTAGCGAACTTCTTCCTCGCTGCCGGCTACCGCCACCTCCCACGCGGCTCTCTGGTCATGCTTCGCGTGGAAGAGGTTCGGGCCAACGGAGGCCTTGTGATTGGCCTGAATGCTCGCTTCACCAACTGCTTCGATGCCTACTTCCTCCTCGACAAGGTCTTCTGGTGTGGGTGCGAGTTCATCGCCTTCACCACGTACAACATCTTCACCAACTTCGACCACATCTTCCCCACCGCCAACAGCATGCACACTCTCCCCTACAACACCGAGGACGAGGAGTGAACATGGCAGCGGAGGCAGTAGATGTTAAGTGTTTCCCAATGTAGGGCTAAGCTATCTGTAAGGGCGCTACTATAAGCCCTAATATTTAATATTAATATATATCTATGTAACGTGTGTCTTCCCTATATATAAGGGAATATATCAATGGATGTTCTGTTCGTGCAATATGTTTAATATTAATATATCCATCTATGTAATGTGTGTGTTCTATTGCTTGCAAGTAATCGTTCATGTGATTGAGATTTGTGCTGACCATTGCAAACATTAGGATAGCGGCTGCTCGAGCGTCTCCATTTTTGTCTTGAACAAAAAGGGTTTGAGACCGATTTGTTTTGGTCAAACCAAACCAATCCAGTAATTAATAAATCCCACACCAAAACATGATCCGTTTGAAAAATAATCAAAACTTAAATTTTTTTAGAATATCTGGCGTTCATTTGAACCATAAAATTTAAATGTTGCAACAAATATTGGAAAATAGAAAAAAAATTAAAAGAAAAGAACAATCTACACACCTGGCAGCCCAGTTGATGGCCAAATTTAAACTTGTGCCAAATCATTCACTATTTCTAGAGATTTACATAAAGTAATTCAAATTTAAACTGCAACTGTGTTGTATTTTATTGCCAAATCCTTCATCATTTTTAGGGCTTTCTGCGAAGCAAGTAACAGAAATATGATAAAAATTGCACAAGTATATTTTTTTGCATCTTATTTGTTCCACTCGTTTCACACAAGAACCCCTCTTTTTGGCAGTTGAGAAATGTTTTTTTATTATAACAAAAATTTGGAAACTGCCTCTTTTGGAAGTTATCTTTTTAGTATTATTTTTAAAATACAATTCTCTGAAAATCGTGACACAAATTAATGAGGTCAAATAAGGATTTATTGAAATTTTGGTACTGGAGTTGGACCAATAGGGAATTGATTAGGAATTTGTAATGAAGTCCTATATATTAAATATAGTTTTAAATCAAAAATACATAGAAAAGCTTCGTGTATAATTGCAAAAATTAGCTATTACATAGGCCTACAGATATGATGAATTTAGGAACTTGAATCAACTCATCTGGATTTGAAATGAATGTTCTATGAATTTCTAAGTTTGACTAGAAATGGAAAAAGGTTTTCGGCACTGTTCAGGCAGGTTGAACAGGTCGACCAGGACCCTTTTTTTTTGAGAAAACGGCGACCCACGTGTCGCACGGGCTCAGCCCATGGGCTGGGATGTGACGTCGTCGATGGCGCACTTTTGAGGTCCCACTTGTCAGGACGTCATCCAAGTAACGGTCAATGATGGGCTTTGACCCAACGGAATGCGTCGTTTGGGCATTTGAGAGGCTGGGGCCAAGGGAGGAGGGAAAAGTGAGGAACGTTTAGTTGGCGGGGCAAAACTGAGGAGAACTAAGGAACCAGGGGCACGAAAATAGAAATCTCTTCAGAAAATTAATGACCGACTATTCTAAATAGTTTTATAGTGATTTAAGAACTTTGAGTACTCGTTTCGGATATAATGTGAACATTGTTTGAAAAAATGAAAAGTAGGGCGATAATTGTTAGTCATCACAATTATAAATGTCCTGTATTTTTCTAGAATTTTTGAACACGTAACGAGTGATGAACACCAGCCTGCTGAAGTTATTTTTGAAAAGTATACAAAAAAAAATAGCTAATGGAAAGAATGGACGGTCACGTCTTCGTGGTGACATTGATCTGGCTCATCCTTCAAGCTGTTTCGGCAACCTCCTCGTCTCCTACCACGATTTAAGCAGTTGCCAAATCCCTCTACAGTACAACCAACCCACCATCGTCCTCATTCGACTCTCTTTCTCTCTCTCCCCCTGTCTCCCTGTCAACCGCTCTCGCTTCCTATCAGTACCATCCATGTCTCGCGGTAGTTCTTTCGGCCACCTCGTCGGCGACAGGATGGTGCTGCTGGGCTTGGTAGCCCCATTCATGGAGGAACACCGCGTCCCAATCCATGGCGGCGACAGCATCCTCACCGTGTACACCAACGACAATAGCATCGTCCAGTGCTGGATAGCACAGGCTGAACAGTTTATGGATATCTTTCAAGTATCGTTCGTCGGCATGGACGTCGAGTACACCCGCCGCCAGAAGAAAGGAGAGTTTCCTGTCGAAGAACAGAAGGCAGCCCTCATCCAGATCTCCTACGGCACGAAATGTCTCCTTTACCAGGTATGCCAGTCTCAAGGTGTGAGCCCGTCTCTTCGCCAGTTTCTCCTCAAGGACAGATACACATTCGTTAGTTTTGGCATCAATGACGATATAGCCATGCTGCGGCCCTGGGACATCAGGGTCAGACACTACAAGGACATCCATGTCGAATGGGCTGACCCGGATGGGTCCAAGGGTTCTGATTCTCTCGTCTACGTCGCCGGATTGCTCGTTGATAATTACTACCTCCTCAACAAGAATGGTTTCAATAAGGACTATCACGAAAGTTGGGCTGAGAAACTATGCGACGAGCAGATCGAGTACGCAGCAAGGGACGCATATGCATGCTACATCGTATGGAGTCGGATTGATCTCATCAAGCAGGGTCTGATAGAAGCAAAAGATAGGGAAGTGATGAGGGCTATTCATGCAAGCATCAAGAAGACAGAGAAGAAGAAACACAAACTCGAGAAGACGCAGCGTGGGAACAAATTTAGATAGATCGGTACTTGTATTACGTATTTTAATTTATGCTGAAGTTGTGCGTTTCATTGTTCGGAACATATGTGTCATTACCTGTTAAGTTAATGGGGTTTATATGTGTTAACTAAAGCTTCAAGTGTTCATAGTGATTCTTACGTGCTTGACCTCATGTTTAAGGTGAATCTTGGAGGTTTCACCACCTAGTTGAATCTAACAAGTGTTTACAGATCGATGGTAAAACTTGAAGTTTTTGATGCAATATGTGAGTGCTGTAAATGAATGGCGAGCCCTTTGACCGCCCTGTGCATGCTCACCGGGAGGCGAATGAGGGTGTCCCGGGCTAGGGGGTACTCGGGCTGCCGGCCTATCTCTCATGGGTCGGACTGGTGGGCCGCTCTCTACACGTCGATGGAATGCTGGATCATGGACGACCCCGTATGATAGAAGGAAATCTCTGAAGTCTTGGCGTCTCCTCCAAGGAATAGATGGCGTAACCGGCATGTTTATCCCCGATGGTAACCGACCATATGTAACCCTAGGGCCCCCCTGGTGTCTATATAAACCAGGAGGTTTTAGTCCGTAGAGGGGAGATTGATAATCTAGGGTTTAGACCATCTGATCTCGAGGTAGATCAACTCTGTAACCTTCATACAATCACATCAATACAACCAAGCAGGACGTAGGGTTTTACCTCCTCGAGAGGGCCCGAACCTGGGTAAATCGTTGTCTCTACGCTCTCTGTTACCATCGACTCCTTGACCCATAGTTTGGACCCCCTACCCGAGATCTGCCGGTTTTGGTACCGACATTGGTGATTTCATTGAGAGTCCCGTCGTGGGTCGCCAAGGATCAATGGCTCGCCGTCCCCGGACAGTTCTTCAGCAATGGAATCTGCAGCGGGGATATCATCGTCCTCGGACAGCTCTTCTCTCCAGCGACGGAGTTCGTAGCAGGGACATCTTCGTCCCCGGCCAGCTCTTCGCGTTCGGCAGCATCGTGTTATACGTCGATCTGACCGGTCATCTCGACCAGGTCGGCAACTTCACCCCCGAGCAGGAAATCAGGTTCGACGGCCTTCAGTTCGTCGCCGACGCTCGAGGCGATCTGATCTTCACTGGGTTCTCGGCCTCACCCGAGGAACCCACCAACCCCGAGGCCTTGACTTCGGATCCCTTCCCCGCCCCAGTCCTCGGGGCGGGCCTCAGATCGGACCTGACCTTGAGTTTGGCTCCAACCCCGGTGCCGGAGAACCAGGGGTCACCCTTGGCCGAGCACACTCCCGTTAACGACGCGACGGAGCTCAACTCCAGGGACCGTCCGAACATAGATCCGGTGGATTCCTCGATTTTAAGCGAGATGCTGGACCGGATCCAAATGATAAAAATCGCGGACGGCCCGTCCTCGGACCAGGAGGTCGGATAGGATGCCGCCCGCGGGGAATTTTGCGTCCCACCCACCACCCACTTGGTAGCTACTGTCGAAGATTTAACCGACATGCTGGACTACGCTTCCGAGGAGGCTGACTACATGGACGAGGACATGGACGTCCCGCCCTCCACGGACACCTTCCTTGCCACTACAAAAACCGGAAAGTGGACCGCCACCTCCACTTATGACGTCTACATGGTTGACACCCCCGTGAAGGGCGGTGACACAACCAACAAAGGCGGCGACGACACCACCGAAGACCCGCCCAGACGCCGACGACGGCGAGCTAGAGGGCGGGGGAAGGGCAAGGAAAATCACACAGACACAAACGACACCGGCGCTAACGAGACTCCGGATAATTTGGGGGAGCTCGGCGACAACACGCCCGAGCAACGACCTGACACCGCTGAAGGGCACGAGGACCAGGGTGACCCCGAGGACCTCGACGATTCCGAGGACAGTAATTACCTACCCCCATCCGAAGAGGAAGATAGCCTCGGACCCGAGGACTTTATCGTCCCAGAGGATCCCCTGGCACAAGAAACATTCAAACGGCAACTTATTGCCACTGCCCGAAGCTTAAAGATGAAACAACAACAGCTCAGGGCCGAGCAGGATACACTCAACGATAGATGGACGATGGTCCTAGCCGCCGAAGAAGGCCTCGACGATCAACGTCAGGGCCAATATAGGAGTTACCCGCGGCGGCGCCTCCTTCCAGACTTCGAGGATGAGGCCTTCGAGCCCGTACCTCCCAGACGAACTTACGCAGACCAGCCCGACCGGCCCCCTCGAGGACGAGATAGGCCGGCTGTGGAAGCCGAGCTCCCACCCGCGCCCCCTCGAGGACAAAATAAAGCGGCCGGAGAAGCCAAAATCCCGCCCGTACCCCCTCGAGGACGGGACGGGACGGCCAGGGAAACCGAATACCCGCTCGGGCCTTCTCGCCGAGCAGGCAAAGACCCGGTTCAACCGGATGACCAATACGATCTGCGCCACGACCTGAACACACGAGCGATTCAGTCGAGGTCCATCTATGGACCCACAGGATACGCACCCGTTGGACGGGACGGATACCAGGCCTGGCGCGATAGAAACGACAGGGCCCGGGATCAGCACCGTGCCTGGATGACAACTGATCTTCGGCGCGATGCGGCCCGGGCCAGGGGCGCCGCACACCCAATGTGTTTTACTAACGAGGTGATGCAGCATCAGTTCCCCGAGGGGTTTAAACCCGTTAATATAGAATCCTATGATGGGACAACTGACCCAGCCGTGTGGATTGCGGATTTTCTTCTCCACATTCATATGGCTTGAGGAGATGATCTCCATGCTATCAAGTACTTACCACTGAAACTTAAGGGACCGGCCAGGCATTGGTTGAACAGCCTACCCGAAAACTCCATCGGGAGCTGGGAAGAACTCGAAGATGCATTCCAAGCTAACTTTCAGGGCACCTATGTTCGACCACCGGATGCCGATGACCTGAGCCATGTTATCCAACAGCCCGGAGAGTCAGCCCGGCAATTCTGGAACCGGTTCTTGACCAAGAAGAACCAGATCGTCGACTGTCCAGACGCCGAAGCAATTGCGGCATTCAAACACAGTATCAGGGACGAGTGGCTCGCTCGCCAACTCGGCCAAGACAAGCCAAGAACAATGTCGGCCCTTACTTCTCTCATGACCCGCTTTTGCGCGGGTGAGGATAGCTGGTTAGCTCGTCGAAGCAACCACCCCGAAGACCCCGGTACTTCAGAGACCCGGGACGGGAATGGCAAACCCCGGCGCAATAGGAACAACAAGCGCCGACACTCAAACAACGGCGGTGAAGCCGATGACGCAGCGGTGAACGCCGGATTCAGCGGCTCGAAATCGGGACAGCGGAGAAAACCCTCTAAAGGGAACCAAGATGGCCCGTCCGCGCTAGACAGAATATTGGACAGGCCCTGCCAGATTCACGGCACCCCCGACAAGCCAGCTAACCACACCAACCGTCATTGTTGGGTAATCAAGCAGGCCGGAAAGGCCACAGCCAAAGAACAGGGCAAGGGCCCCCGCAGTGAGGACGACGACGAACCTCGCGAGCCGAACAATGGAGGCCAAAAACAGTTCCCTCCGGAGGTTAAACCCGTGAACATGATCTATGTCACGCATATAGCAAAGAAGGAGCGGAAACGCGCGCTTCGGGATGTTTACGCCTTAGAGCCGGTAGCCCCGAAATTCAACCCTTGGTCGGCTTGCCCGATCACTTTTGACCGTCGCGATCATCCGACCAGCATATGCCATGGAGGAACGGCGGCTCTGGTACTCGACCCCATTGTGGACGGATTTCACCTCACTAGAGTCCTGATGGACGGAGGTAGCAGTCTTAACCTGCTATACGCTGATACAGTGAGGAAGATGGGGATCGACCCGTCAAGGATCAAACCCAGCAACACCACCTTTAAAGGTGTAATACCTGGCGTCGAGGCACGCTGCTCGGGATCTGTGACTTTGGAAGTAGTCTTTGGCTCGCCCGACAACTTCCGGGCTGAGGACTTGATCTTCGATATCGTTCCTTTCCGCAGAGGTTATCACGCACTCCTCGGACGGACCGCCCTCGCTCGCTTTAACGCCGTCCCGCACTATGCGTATCTGAAGTTGAAGATGACAGGGCCACGGGGCGTTATTACCATTAACGGTAATACCGAGCGCTCGCTCCGAACAGAGGAACACACTGCGGCTCTCGCCGCCAAAGTCCAAGCTGCCGAAGAGGCGTCGCAATCCCAGTCCACTGTCAAGACACCGGACACATGCAAACGCTCCCGAGCTGCAGCCTTGGTCCCGGCGCGCCCTCATACTCCACCCAAATAGGGATACGCGCCCCACAGCACGGCCCACCTAGTCGCGAAATACGTACCTCGAGTGCACAATTTCGCGCTCAAAATTCCATGGGCAGTTGTGGGGACACAGCAAACAAAAGGTCCAGAGCTCGGTTCGACCGACCAATGGCCACCGAATGTCTTCGAATCGACATCAAACAACGGGCACCACCTAGGGCCCGATCAGCGTCCAGCTACTATACCATGGCGACTTCCCAAAACCCTTTTTCAAGGGCTCGCCCGCCAAAGATTACTACTTACGCCGAACACACGGCGGACAGCTTCGCTTCCACGACAACTTCTTGACGAGCAAAGGCGCAGACGTGCAGCAGGGCATAGTAGGGACGTCAAACCACTCATGGAAGCCCTGTGTAAACCTTTACTCTCAATATATACATTCCTTTAAAGTATCTATTCAAGTTACTTCGGCAATACGGATTGTACGGTTGGACGTCACACATTTAAAGGAAGCAAAGACCACTTTATTATGGTATACCCGTGTAGTCATTCACGTTGCATATTCCTTTCCGCCTTTTTCCGCCGAAGTAAACTATCGCGATACATTTATTTTAAACCGGCTAATAGACCGGGGGCTTGACGATAGATCTTGCCTTAAAACTCTATACCAGCACTTCCTTTTTTCATGTGCTCGGTGTCACGGATATTGCATTATATGAATCGGTTCCGAATTGCGTCTTTGGTCAATGGTTGGGTTGCCCGGCTCCTGTGTTTACCCTCTTACATTCCGCACTGTTCGGTTAAGAGGGTAAAGGGAGAACCACTGCGATTGTACTTCTAGCTCGCCTGGTTAAGTACCTCAGTGGAGAAAGCCGAAAACTGACTGTCCCAATAAGCGAGAACTGGTCGGCGATCCGATGACTGGCGTTAGCCTAAAATCGTTGGAGGTTAGTCCATGTCATACGAAGGGTTCTCTGTCACAAAAACCATGTGATGATGGTATCAACCGCGGCTCGTCCGTATATCACAAACACCGGGGGCTCGTCACCAGCCCCCTGTTGGGGAACGTTGCATGGGAAACAAAAATTTTTCCTACGCACACGCAAGATCTATCCATGGTGATGAGCATCTACGAGAGGGAGAGTGAATCTACATACCCTTGTAGATCGCTAAGCGGAAGCGTTAATAAACGCGGTTGATGTAGTCGAACGTCTTCGCGATCCAAATCGCCGAGCGTCCCGCGATCCAATCACGATCCCTCCGATCTAGTGCCGAACGGACGGCACCTCCGCGTTCAACACACGTACGGCTTGATGACGCCTTCACCTCCTCGATCCAGCGAGCGATGGTGAAGTAGTGGTTGAGTTCCAGCAGCACGACGGCGTGGTGATGGTGGTGAGGAACAATCTCTGCAGGGCTTCGCCAAGCACTACGGAGATTATGACGGAGGAACTAGAGGGCTAGGGTTGCCGGCACACGGCTTGGGAAATCCTGATGTGTCCCGTGTGCTAGCCCTGCCCCTCTATTTATATGTTGAGCCTTGGGGTCTAAACTTGGAGTAAAAGCCTCCTCCGGGTCGGTTTTGCCCGCACAAGGTCGGTTTGACCCGCAGGGAAAGAGTCCAACTCGGATCCCTGCCGAACCGTGCACAGCCGCGCACAAGCGTAGTACCGCTTCACACAAGCGGTAGTACCGCTTGGGCGGTAGTACCGCTTCACACAAGCGGTAGTACCGCTCGGGCGGTAGTACCGCTTCACCAAGCGGTAGTACCGCTTACGCGGCAGCAAAACTACTTTTGCACTTTCCAATACCTTGTGGGCTTTATCCCTTTGGCTCATATAAAGTGTTGCTGCACCCGAACACTTCGGTAAACATCCGGAACCCCTTCCGGTGAACTCCGGAACCCTTCCGGAGATCAAAACACTATTATCACATATATCAATCTTTACCTCCGGACTATTCCGGAGATCCTCGTCATGTCCGGGATCTTATCCGGGATTCCGAACAACTTTCGGTCACCAACATAATAACTCAATTATACTAATCGTCACCAAACGTTAAGTGTGTAGACCCTGCGGGTTCGAGAACTATGTAGACATGACCGAGACACCTCTACGGCCAATAACCAATAGCAGGACCTGGATGCCCATATTGGCTCCTACATATTCTACGAAGATCTTTATCGGTCGAACCTCTATGTCAAGGATTCAGTTAATCCCGTATGCTGTTCCCTTTGTTCTTCGGTATGTTACTTGCCCGAGATTCGATCGTCGGTATCTCTATACCTAGTTCAATCTCGTTACCGGCAAGTCTCTTTACTCGTTCCGTAATACAAGATCTCGTGGCTAACACTTTTAGTCACATTGCTTGCAAGGCTCATTGTGATGTTGTATTACCGAGTGGGCCCTGAGATACCTCTCCATCATACGGAGTAACAAATCCCAGTCTTGATCCATGCCAACCCAACAGACACCCTCGGAGATACCTGTAGAGCACCTTTATAGTCACCCAGTTACGTTGCGACGTTTGATACACACAAGGTACTCCTCCGATGTCAGGGAGTTGCATGATCTCATGGTCATAGGAACAGATACTTGACATGCAGAAAACAATAGCAATAAACTGACACGATCATATGCTACGTTCGTAGTTTGGGTCTTGTCCATCACATCATTCTCCTAATGATGTGATCCCGTTATCAAATGACATCTCATGTCAATGGCTAGGAAACCTTAACCATCTTTGATCAACGAGCTAGTCAACTAGAGGCTTACTAGGGACACAGTGGTGTCTATGTACCCACACATGTATTTGAGTTTCCAATCAATACAATTATAGCATGGATAATAAACGATTATCATGAACAAGGAAATATAATAATAACCAATTTATTATTGCCTCTAGGGCATATTTCCAACAGTCTCCCACTTGCACTAGAGTCAATAATCTAGTTCACATCACTATGTGATTTACATTGTAATGAATCGAACACCCATGCAGTTCTGGTGTTGTTCATGTTTAGCCCTTGGAAGAGGTTTAGTCATCGGATCTGCAACATTTAGATCCGTGTGTACTTTGCAAATATTTATGTCGTCCTCCTTGATGTAATCGCGGATGGAATTGAAACGTCGTTTTATGTGTCTGGTCCTCTTGTGAAATCTTGGTTCCTTGGCTAGAGCAATGGCACCAGTGTTATCACAAAACAGAGTCATTGGGTTAAGCGCACTAGGCACTACTCCAAGATCTGTCATGAACTCCTTCATCCAGACACCTTCCTTCGCCGCCTCCGAGGCTGCGATGTACTCCGCTTCGCATGTAGAATCAGCTACCACGCTTTGCTTGGAACTGCACCAGCTAACCGCACCCCCATTAAGAATAAATACGTATCCGGTTTGCGACTTTGAGTCATCCGGATCAGTGTCAAAGCTTGCATCGACGTAACCCTTTACGACGAGCTCTTGATCACCTCCATAAACGAGAAACATGTCCTTAGTCCTTTTCAGGTACTTCAGGATATTCTTGACCGCCGTCCAGTGTTCCATTCCTGGATCACTTTGAAACCTTCCGACCATACTTATGGCAAGGCTGACATCGGGTCTTGTGCACAGCATTGCATACATGATAGAGCCTATGGCCGAAGCATAGGGGATGACACTCATCTTTTCTCTATCTTCTGCAGTCACTGGGCATTGAGTCTTACTCAACTTCACACCTTGCAAAACAGGCAAGAACCCCTTCTTGGACTGATCCATTTTGAACCTCTTCAAAATCTTATCAAGGTATGTGCTTTGTGAAAGTCCTATTAAGCGTCTTGATCTATCTCTATAGATCTTGATGCCTAATATGAAAGCAGCTTCTCCTAGGTCCTTCATTGAAAAACTCTTGTTCAAATATTCCTTTACGCTTTCCAGCATTTCTATATTGTTTCCAATCAGCAATATGTCATCCACATATAATATTAGAAACGCTATAGAGCTCCCACTCACTTTCTTGTAAATACAAGCTTCTCCGTAAACTTGTATAAACTCGAACGCTTTGATCACCTCATCAAAACGAAGATTCCAACTCCGAGATGCTTGCACCAGTCCATAAATGGATCGCTGGAGTTTGCAAACTTTGTCAGCATTCTCTGGATCGACAAAACCTTCTGGTTGCATCATATACAACTCTTCCTTAAGGTAACCGTTAAGGAACGCTGTTTTGACATCCATCTGCCAAATTTCATAATCGAAAAAGGCAGCTATTGCTAACATGATTCTGACGGACTTAAGCATCGCTACGGGTGAGAAGGTCTCATCGTAGTCAACTCCTTGAACTTGTGAAAAACCCTTTGCCACAAGTCGAGCTTTATAGACAGTGACATTACCGTCCGCGTCCGTCTTCCTCTTAAAGATCCATTTGTTCTGAATGGCCTTACGCCCTTCAGGTAATACTTCCAAAGTCCATACTTTGTTTTCATACATGGATCCCATCTCGGATTTCATGGCCTCTAACCACTTCTCGGAATCCGGGCTCATCATCGCTTCTCCATAGCTCGTAGGTTCATCGTTGTCTAACAACATGATGTCTAAGACAGGGTTGCCGTACCACTCGGGAGCAGTACGCGTCCTTGTCGACCTACGAGGTTTGATAGCAACTTGATCCAAAGCTTCATGATCATCATCATTAACTTCCTCTTCAGCTAATGTAGGCTCCACAGAAACAACTTTCTGCGCTGCGCTACTCTCAGGTTGAAGTAAAGGTTCAACAACCTCATCAAGTTCTATCTTCCTCCCACTCAATTCTTTCGAGAGAAACTCTTTCTCAAGAAATGTTCCGTTTTTAGCGACAAACACTTTGCCTTCGGATCTAAGGTAGAAGGTATACCCAACTGTCTCTTTTGGGTATCCTATGAAGACGCATTTCTCCGCTTTGGGTTCCAGCTTTTCAGGCTGAAGCTTTTTGACATAAGCATCACATCCCCAAACTTTAAGAAACGACAGCTTTGGCTTCTTGCCAAACCAAAGTTCATATGGTGTCGTCTCAACGGATTTCGATGGTGCCCTATTTAAAGTGAATGCAGCTGTCTCTAATGCATAACCCCAAAACGATAGTGGCAAATCGGCAAGAGACATCATAGATCGCACCATATCCAATAAGGTTCGATTACGATGTTCGGACACACCATTACGCTGTGGTGTTCCAGGCGGTGTTAATTGTGAAACAATTCCACACTGTCTTAAGTGACTGCCAAACTCATAACTCAGATATTCTCCTCCTCGATCAGATCGTAGGAATTTAATCTTCTTGTTACGATGATTCTCAACTTCACTCTGAAATTGTTTGAACTTTTCAAATGTTTCAGACTTGTGTTTCATTAAGTAAATATACCCATATCTACTTAAGTCATCAGTGAAGGTGAGAAAGTAACGATAACCACCGCGTGCCTCAATGTTCATCGGACCGCACACATCAGTATGTATGATTTCCAATAAGTCACTTGCCCGTTCCATTATTCCAGAGAACGGCGTTTTAGTCATCTTGCCCATGAGGCATGGCTCACATGTGTCAAGTGATTCAAAATCAAGTGACTCCAAAAGTCCATCAGCATGGAGCTTCTTCATGCGTTTTACGCCAATATGACCTAAACGGCAGTGCCACAAGAAAGTGGTATTATCATTATCAATTCTACATCTTTTGGCATCAATGTTGTGAACATGTGTATCATTACTATCGAGATTCAATAAGAATAAACCCTTCACATCGGGTGCATGACCATAAAAGATATTACTCATATAAATAGAACAACCATTATTCTCTGATTTAAATGAGTAACCGTCTCGCAATAAACAAGATCCAGATATAATGTTCATGCTTAACGCAGGCACCAAATAACACTTATTTAGGTTCATCACTAATCCCGACGGTAATCGAAGAGCGAGCGTGCCGACGGCGATCACATCAACCTTGGAACCATTTCCCACGCGCATCGTCACTTCGTCCTTTGCCAGCCTCCGTCTATTCCGCAGTTCCTGTTTTGAGTTGCAAATATGAGCAACCGCACCGGTATCAAATACCCAGGCACTACAACGAGAGTTGGTAAGGTACACATCAATAACATGTATATCATATATACCTTGTTTGTTGTTGGCCGCCTTCTTGTCAGCCAAATACTTGGGGCAATTCCGCTTCCAGTGTCCAGTTCCCTTGCAATGAAAACACACAGTTTCTGGTTTGGGTCCAGCCTTGGGTTTCTTCACGAGAGGAGCAACTGCTTTGCCACTCTTCTTGGAGTTACCCTTCTTACCCTTGCCATTTTTCTTGAAACTAGTGGTTTTATTGACCATCAACACTTGATGCTCCTTCTGAATTTCAGACTCAGCGGCTTTCAGCATCGCAAACAGCTCGGCGACTGACTTGTTCATCCCGTGCATGTTATAGTTCAACACGAAGCTCTTGTAGCTAGGTGGCAATGATTGAAGAACTCTGTCAGTGATAGCCTCTGGCGGAAGGGGCATCCCTAACTCAGCCAGACGGGTGGAGTACCCAGACATTCTGAGCACGTGATCACTGATAGACCCGTTCTCCTCCATCTTGCAAGCATAGAACTTATCGGAGATCTCATATCTCTCGATCCGGGCATTCTTCTGAAAGATAAACTTCAACTCCTGGAACATCTCATATGCTCCATGACGTTCAAAACGTCTTTGAAGTCCCGGTTCTAAGCCATACAACATTGCACATTGAACTATTGAGTAATCATCAGAACGAGCCTGCCAGGCGTTCACAACGTCTAGAGACTCAACTGGAGCGGGTGGATCACCAAGCGGTGCATCAAGGACATAAGCCTTCTGGGAAGCCGTAAGGATAATCCTTAGATTACGGGCCCAGTCCACAAAGTTACTTCCATCATCTTTCAACTTAGCTTTCTCTAGGAACGCATTAAAATTCAGGGGTGCTACTGCGCGAGCCATGATCTACAACATAAATATAGCAAAGACAACTTAGACTATTGTTCTTAGATAATGAGTTTAGTTAATCATATTTTAAAAACTCCCACTCAAATTGACATCCCTCCGGTCATTCGAGTGTAACATGATCCAAATCCACCAACTCAAGTCCGATCATCACGTGAGTTGAGGTGGTTTCAATGGTGAACATCTTCATGTTGATCATATCTACTATATGACTCATGTTCGACCTTTCGGTCTCTTGTGTTCCGAGGCCATGTCTGTACATGCTAGGCTCGTCAAGTTTAACCCGAGTGTTCCGCACGTGCAACATGGCTTACACCCGTTGTATGCGAACGTAGAGTCTATCACACCCGATCATCACGGCGTGTCTCGAAATGACGAACTTTCGCAACGGTGCACACTTGGGGAGAACACAATTTATCTTGAAATTTAAGTGAGGGATCACCTTATAATGCTACCGTCGTCCTAAGCAAAATAAGATGCATAAAAGGATTAACATCACATGCAAATCATAAGTGACATGATATGGCCATGAACTTGTGCTTTTGATCTCCATCTCCAAAGCACCGGCATGATCTCCATCGTCACCGGCATGACACCATGATCTCCATCATCTTGATCTCCATCAACGTGTCGCCATAAGGTTGTCGCGCCGACTGTTGCTTCCACGACTATTGCTAACGTTTAGCGATAAAGTAAAGCATTACATAGCGCTTAATGATTGACACGCAGGTCATACAATAATTAAAGACAACTCTATGGCTCCTGCCAGTTGCCGTACTCATCGACATGCAAGTCGTGATATTCTATACAAAACATGATCATCTCATACATCACATATATCTCATCATGTAATTGGCCATATCACATCACAACATACCCTGCAAAAACAAGTTAGACGTCCTCTAATTGTTGTTGCAAATTTTACGTGGCTGCTACGGGTTTGCAAGAACCGTTCTTACCTACGCAAAACCACAACGTGGTGTAGTGATTGCTTTTTGATCTTCTAAAAGAACCCTCTTCATTGAACCGATTCAACTAAAGTGAGAGAGACAGACACCCGCCAGTCACCTTTATGCAACAAGTGCACGCAGCGGTAAAACCAGTCTCGCGTAAGCGTACGCGTAATGTCGGTCCGGGCCGCTTCATCTCACAATACCGCTGAATCAAGTATCAACTAGTAACGGCAAGCAATATGTATACACCCACGCTCACAACTCGCTTGTGTTCTACTCGAGATCTCATCTACGCATAGACCTAGCTCAGATGCCACTGTTGGGGAACGTTGCATGGGAAACAAAAATTTTTCCTACGCACACGCAAGATCTATCCATGGTGATGAGCATCTACGAGAGGGAGAGTGAATCTACATACCCTTGTAGATCGCTAAGCGGAAGCGTTAATAAACGCGGTTGATGTAGTCGAACGTCTTCGCGATCCAAATCACCGAGCGTCCCGCGATCCAATCACGATCCCTCCGATCTAGTGCCGAACGGACGGCACCTCCGCGTTCAACACACGTACGGCTTGATGACGCCTTCACCTCCTCGATCCAGCGAGCGATGGTGAAGTAGTGGTTGAGTTCCAGCAGCACGACGGCGTGGTGATGGTGGTGAGGAACAATCTCTGCAGGGCTTCGCCAAGCACTACGGAGATTATGACGGAGGAACTAGAGGGCTAGGGTTGCCGGCACACGGCTTGGGAAATCCTGATGTGTCCCGTGTGCTAGCCCTGCCCCTCTATTTATATGTTGAGCCTTGGGGTCTAAACTTGGAGTAAAAGCCTCCTCCGGGTCGGTTTTGCCCGCACAAGGTCGGTTTGACCCGCAGGGAAAGAGTCCAACTCGGATCCCTGCCGAACCGTGCACAGCCGCGCACAAGCGGTAGTACCGCTTCACACAAGCGGTAGTACCGCTTGGGCGGTAGTACCGCTTCACACAAGCGGTAGTACCGCTCGGGCGGTAGTACCGCTTCACCAAGCGGTAGTACCGCTTACGCGGCAGCAAAACTACTTTTGCACTTTCCAATACCTTGTGGGCTTTATCCCTTTGGCTCATATAAAGTGTTGCTGCACCCGAACACTTCGGTAAACATCCGGAACCCCTTCCGGTGAACTCCGGAACCCTTCCGGAGATCAAAACACTATTATCACATATATCAATCTTTACCTCCGGACTATTCCGGAGATCCTCGTCATGTCCGGGATCTTATCCGGGACTCCGAACAACTTTCGGTCACCAACATAATAACTCAATTATACTAATCGTCACCAAACGTTAAGTGTGTAGACCCTGCGGGTTCGAGAACTATGTAGACATGACCGAGACACCTCTACGGCCAATAACCAATAGCGGGACCTGGATGCCCATATTGGCTCCTACATATTCTACGAAGATCTTTATCGGTCGAACCTCTATGTCAAGGATTCAGTTAATCCCGTATGCTGTTCCCTTTGTTCTTCGGTATGTTACTTGCCCGAGATTCGATCGTCGGTATCTCTATACCTAGTTCAATCTCGTTACCGGCAAGTCTCTTTACTCGTTCCGTAATACAAGATCTCGTGGCTAACACTTTTAGTCACATTGCTTGCAAGGCTCATTGTGATGTTGTATTACCGAGTGGGCCCTGAGATACCTCTCCGTCATACGGAGTAACAAATCCCAGTCTTGATCCATGCCAACCCAACAGACACCCTCGGAGATACCTGTAGAGCACCTTTATAGTCACCCAGTTACGTTGCGACGTTTGATACACACAAGGTACTCCTCCGATGTCAGGGAGTTGCATGATCTCATGGTCATAGGAACAGATACTTGACATGCAGAAAACAATAGCAATAAACTGACACGATCATATGCTACGTTCGTAGTTTGGGTCTTGTCCATCACATCATTCTCCTAATGATGTGATCCCGTTATCAAATGACATCTCATGTCAATGGCTAGGAAACCTTAACCATCTTTGATCAACGAGCTAGTCAACTAGAGGCTTACTAGGGACACAGTGTTGTCTATGTACCCACACATGTATTTGAGTTTCCAATCAATACAATTATAGCATGGATAATAAACGATTATCATGAACAAGGAAATATAATAATAACCAATTTATTATTGCCTCTAGGGCATATTTCCAACACCCCCACCGTCAAGCTCCTCTGGCTAAGTGAAAGCACTAAAACCACATAGTCTGATTGCCTGGTTTTCCGTACACACAACCGCCCCCGGGCACCGAGACGTCGGCTAAGGGTTTACGTATTACAAGAAAACACCCCATGCAGTATCTGCTAGGGGGCTGAAGCCGACGACTGGTAACTTTCAGTTTCAAATCGGCCGCACAAGAGTCAAAATTAATCTGGCACTATATTCATAGCCGATCACTTGCATTACAATAAAGCAAAAGTTTCAACTCCTTGGTTACAAGGAAACTACATCTACTCATAAATTACATCTTTTGGGCATTGGGCATCTACTGCCCGAGCACCGTCCATCACGGCGGGAAAGTACTGCTCGGGACGCCTATGCTCTTTCCCTAGCGGCGGAGGTCCGGTGGCTATCTCAGCGGGCTTTAGCTTCGGCCAATGTACCATTGTCTTGCCGAAGGCCATCCGAGCACCCTCGATGCATGTGGAGCGCTTCCAGGCATCGACCTGTGCAGGAGCGCCGAACAGCCTCTGCACCAGACCGAAGTAGCTGCTCGGCAGCGGCTTCGACGGCCATAGTTTGACGCAGAGGTCCTTCATCACCGGCTCCGCCATCCGATGCAGCTCCATTAGCTGTTTCATCTGGTTGTTGAGGAGGGGAGGGTGTTCGGGCGCTTGAAATTGCGCCCAGAAAAGCCTCTGCTCGGCCCAACCCTCCTGGCCAGCGAAGAACCTTGCCGCATCCGCCGCACTCTTTGGGAGGTCCGCAAAGGCGCCTGCGGAACGCCATACCCGCGTGAGCAACGCAAACCTGTTTCCTCCAAAGACACATTGTAACAAGTACGGCTTACCGTCCGCGATCAGCCTGACTTAGCGGAGCTCTTCTTGACAACCGCGCGCTTCCGTCCGCGCTTCCTTAGCCACCGCGGCCAACGAGGGCAGCTCGGCGGCCTGCTCCTTATTCTTTTGCTCGAGGGCCTCACACCTTGTGACGGCATCCCCGAGCTCCTGCTGCACTTCCAGCACCCTGGCCTCGTGCTTTTCGCTTGTGGTTCTTAGCACCGCCAGCTCGGCAGCTGCCTGTTCGGCTGCCGCCTTTTGCGTCGCCGCGTCCGCCTAAGCTGTCCTCAGTGCGGCCTTGAGGCTTTCGACCTCTGCGGCGGCAGCTGCAGTTCAATCGGTTATCTCTGTTAGGACACATCGAACACTGCTTACAAATCTACGGCTGTATTCACTATCACAACTCGGCCTTACCTTGCGCCTCGTCGAACCTCTTGTTCACCAGGCTCAGATCATCCTCGGAGCTCTTTAGTTTCCGATTCAGCTCGGCCAATTCTTCGGCGTTGGCAGCGGCGGCCGAGGATGATGCCTGCGCATTATTCTGCACCCGTTAGTATCCGAGATGTCGATTTTTGATCCTCCAACCGGCTTTGCTCAACCGGTCAGAGTCTCGGGGGCTACTATGTATGAGGCTATATATTTGCATAAATGAATTTTCCTAAGGAAAAAGCATTACTTTGCTCACCTTGAAGCCGGTCAGAAGGCCACTAAAGGCGTCCTTCAGTCCATTGTCCACGGACCGAATACTTTGCAACACCGCGCCCATAAGGACACGGTGCTCTTCGGCGATGGAGGAGCTGGTTATAGCGTCCTCCATCGTGTCCGGCCACCCGGTTGACGCCTGCTCTGGGGCTGGCGGTGGTGGCGGTGGCGCTTCGGCTCCTTCCCTCTCGACGTCCTGGGCGCCGGACTCCGGACGCTTTGACGTCTCTGGAGTCGTCCTCGGAGAAAGCTCGGTTCGTCCGAGCTCCTCTTCGTTCACCAGAGGGGCCCTACCCTCTTGGTCTTCGGCGACCGAGGCATTCACCTCGGCCATGATAGTATCGCCTCCTTCCCCTGTATGTGGCATGGGAGGAGTCCTCCTCGACAGGACCTCCTCGGTTTCCTTCACGATTGGGGAAGGCGAGGCGCGGGATCCAGTGCCGCTCTCTGCTAGCGCCGCCGGTGGAGAATCCCCCTCCGAAGCTTGGTCGGTGGGAAGATCGCGCAGTGGACTGCAAAGTTGCAAACAAAAACTTGATTAGTATCAAACCCAGTTTGGCTAAAGACGGTCAGGCGGTCGCTAGAGCGCGCGTACCTTTGAGCCTGCGGCTTGGCCCTGGGAATTTTCTGAGGAACCTCTTCGGAGGCCTCAGAGTCCTCGGCAGAATCCGAGCTATCGCCGGACAAGGCTACCTTGGCCTTACGCGGTCTTTTGGGAGCGGGTTGAGGAGGCTCCTCCTCGGCATCCTCGGACGCCACCCTCTTCCCTGTTCGGGAGGAATCGTCCTCCTCCCCGTCCTCTCCTTGCTCCTTCTCCTCCTCTTGCGCGGAGGGAGCATTGGTGTCCCCGGATCTAGCACCCGGGGGTCTTCGGGAGCGGAGGCTCTCTTTGGCCTCCCCCTGTTGCTTCTTCTTCTCCTTCCTTTCCGGCACCTCGTACGGCTCTACGGCCAACATGGCCGTCAGGAGGGGCGTCCTGGGTCCTTCTGGTAGCGGCGCCGGACTGTCAATCCGCTGGGCCTTCTTCAGCCATTTCTGTGGATGAAAAGTCAAGAAGACTGAGTACCTTATTAAAGGGAAATAGTTCGGATACAAGAACAAACTTAGTCATACCTCCCGTGGGGGGTTTGCGGCGTCGAGTCCGATGTCCTCTCCCTCGGCCGGCCAGTCTTTCTGCGGCTTGAACAGCGCTCTCCATAGCTGGGCATGGGTGGTGCGGAAGAAGTTGCGCACGGTGGCCGGGTCTTCGGGCTTGTAGGCCCACATGGGGGAGTCCCTATCCTGGCATGGGAGTATTCGACGACCGAGCATGATCTGGACCACATTGGGCAGCTCGACGCCTTTCCCTATCATCTTGGCAATTCGTTGTTGTAGCTGCTCCACCTCCTTGTTTACCCCCCAGTCAAGGCCCTTCTTGGTCCATGAGACCAGCCTTGTGGGGGGTCCGGAGCGGAAGGCCGGAGTCGCCTCCCAGTTCGCGTGCCTCAGCTCTGTGATATCGAACCACTCTTTTTGCCATACCTTGACGGTCTCGATGAAGGTACCATCTGGCCACTCCACTCGCGGAAGTTTGCTGATCATGGCCCCCCCGCAGTCCGCCTGTTGACCATCTACTATCTTCGGCTTGACGTTGAATATTTTCAACCACAGACCGAAGTGTGGCCGGACTCGGAGAAAGGCCTCGCAGACAATGATAAAAGCCGAGATGTGGAGGAAGGAGTTCGGCGCGAGGTCGTGGAAGTCGAGCCCGTAGAAGAACATGAGGCCCCTGACGAAGGGGTGAAGGGGGAAACCCAGGCCCCGGATGAAGTGGGGTACGAACACCACTCTTTCGCCCTGCCGTGGCGTGGGGATAACTTGGCCCGCCTCCGGAGCACGGTGGGCGATGTCGGCCGGAAGGTAGCCCGCGCTCTTTAACTCCAAAATGGCGTTGTTGGTGACGCTCGAAGCCTCCCACTTGCCCTTGGACCCGGAACCCGCCATTGCTAGATTGGGCGGGTGGAAGGAAGGGTTTCTGAGAGGGCGGATCTGGGCGTTGGAGCTCAAGAGATGGGGAAGACAATGGCAAAAGAGGGGAATGAGAGCGTGCGACCGAAACAAGGACTGTGCCCCTTTTATGGGCAGTAAAACCCACGGTCCCTTTACTGCACCGCAGTCCTCGCCGCTTCCCCGTATAACCGTGCCATTATGCGCGCGTGGGGTGAGGCGGATTATTGATTATATCCCTTGAAAACAGGACACGATCTCCATATCGATGGAGCGTGCCAATGAGAACCACCTCGAACCGCGCATCGAGTTTGTCATAAACCGACTTGCGGTCGTGGCAAGGTGTGGCCCTTCGGTAAAAGTTGTCAGATGAGAATACTGTTCACGCCGAAGCAGCTAGCCTTCGGGGCTAAGTTATTATTATACTTCGTTACCAAGATACAGTTCGGCGCATACATGACCGGATAATGCTTGAAAATACAACTCGGAGTGATACAGGCCTGTTACCAGAGCCATGGAGGAAAGTGAACTGGTCCACGAAGCCAATGGTGTTCAGAATCTACCTCGGCTTCGAAGACTAGTTCGGGGGCTACTGAGGGTGTCCCGGACTAGGGGGTACTCGGGCTGCCGGCCTATCTCTCATGGGCCGGACTGGTGGGCCGCTCTCTACACGTCGATGGAAGGCTAGATCGTGGACGACCCCGTATGATAGAAGGAAATCTCTGAAGTCTTGGCGTCTCCTCCAAGGAATAGATGGCGTAACCGGCATGTTTATCCCCGATGGTAACCGACCATATGTAACCCTAGGTCCCCCCTGGTGTCTATATAAACCAGGAGGTTTTAGTCCGTAGAGGGGAGATTGATAATCTAGGGTTTAGACCATCTGATCTCGAGGTAGATCAACTCTGTAACCTTCATACAATCACATCAATACAATCAAGCAGGACGTAGGGTTTTACCTCCTCGAGAGGGCCCGAACCTGGGTAAATCGCTGTCTCTACGCTCTCTGTTACCATCGACTCCTTGACCCATAGTTCGGACCCCCTACCCGAGATCTGCCGGTTTTGGTACCGACAGCGAACCCTTTGACTGCCCTCCGCTGCCCGGCCGGCTTAATGCCCACTTAATGCCGCCCGAAACGATGTATAATAGGCCGCGTACTCGCCGCTCTCGCAACAATCCTCTCCACACCTCCGATTCCCCTCTCGTCCGCCTCCAATCAGCCACACCTCATCGTACGCCATGGCGCATAACAATGGTCTATCCCCAGTCTTCCAGTTTCCAGAGGAATACCCCGAACCGGAGGAGCATGAACACAACGATCTTAGGGACGTGCCAGCTCGAGCGCTTGCACTACCGCCCGTGCACGCGCCTGTCCGCGTGCCGGTGCTAGTGCGCGCCTCTGCTGCATGTGACGCCGCCATCGACCGCTACCTTGCATCACATGTGCCCGTGCGCGCGCCAGTCGCCGCGCCGGTGGCAGTGCCTGCCTCAGCGGCACGGAACGGCGCTGTCGACCGCTTCCTTGCATCGCCTTTGCCAGTGCACGCGCCTGTCCACGCGCCGGTGCCAGTGCGCACCTCAGCTGCATGGGACGCTCCATCAACCGCTACCTTGCATCGCCTGTGCCCGTGCGTGCGCCAGTCGCCGCGCCGGTGCCAGTGCCCGCCTCAGCAGCATGGGATTGGCTCCAGCAGGAGGCATGGAAATGGCTACTAGAGGCAGAAGTCTAGAACGTGGCCTTACTTAAAGCTTGGCCCGACGTCCCGGACTACATCAACGCCGGTGCAAGACGCCACCGCCGCAATAATTAGTTTGTTAGTTTAAACATTGTATTTCGATCGTATGAATGTAAAGTCACTCTGTGACTGGATGAAATCTATTGTTTGAACAATGAGAGTATTGTTTGAATGAAATCTCTATGATCCACCATGGAGATGCAGTGGCATTCTTATTCTTTTCAATTTATCCTAAAAGAGAGGAGTAGGTCATAGTCCTTTGTCATTATCAGGACTAATTAACTGGTGGATGTTTGTATCGTCAGTCGTGTTTTGCCTACTATGTGTTGGCTGCTACCTAGCTACGAATATTTAGTAGGTGCATTTGTAGGCATGATTGACACGTCGCGGGGAGATCCTTACTGGGAGCGCGATAAACAGGAATAGCCTAGCCTAGTCGTAAACCTCCAAATCAATTGTGTATAGAAGCATGCAGCCATGAGTTCAAATCCCACGGACTCATTTTTTTTGTTTAGATTTTCTTCACTAACTCTCGAGCATTTTGTGTGACGTTGAAAACCGTCCCAGAAAACGGAAATGAATTATGACGCTCAAATGTGTCACCTAAAATCAAGACGAAACGTCACCCAAGATGCCAGGGTTGGCCTTCCGGGGGGTCATTTTTTTGTGACGGCCACCGTCACAGAAAATGATTTTCGGTGACGGTTTGTTCTTCGTCACCAGGGTTTTTGCCACTGAATAGACGAAATTTTGTGGTGAAATATTGGAGGAAAGAAAGCGTGGAGGGGACCCACCAGCTGCCCACAAGGCAACAGGGCGCCCCCCAGGGGCGCGCCGGGATGCCTTGTGGGGCCCTCAACTGGCCTCTGGCCCCCTCCTTCCGCTATATGTAGCCATTTACCCTAAAAAAATTACGAGGAGGACTTTCGGGACGAAGCGTCATTGTCTCGAGGCGGAACTTGGGCAGGAGCACTTTTGCCCTCCGGCGGAGCGATTCCGCCGGGAATACTTCCCTCCGGGAGGGGGAAATCGAAGCCATCGACATCACCAACGATCCTCTCATCGTGGGAGGGCCAATCTTCATCAACATCTTCACCAGTACCATCTCATCTCAAACCCTAGTTCATCTCTTGTATTCAATCTTTGTCTCAAAACCTCAGATTGGTACATGTGGGTTGCTAGTAGTGTTGATTACATCTTGTAGTTGATGCTTGTTGGTTTATTTGGTGGAAGATTATATGTTCAGATCCTTAATGATATTCAATACCCCTCTAATCTTGAACATGAATATGATCTGTGAGTAGTTACTTTTGTTCTTGAGGACATGGGAGAAGTCTTGTCATAAGTAATCATGTGAATTTGGTATTCGTTCGATATTTTGATGATATGTATGTTGTTGCTTCCTTTAGTGGTGTCGTGTGAACGTCGACTACATGACACTTCACCATATTTGGGCCTAAGGGAAGGCATTGTGGAGTAATTAGTAGATGATGGGTTGCTAGAGTGACAGAAGCTTAAACCCTGGTTTATGCGTTATTCCGTAAGGGGCTGATTTGGATTCATATGTTTCATGCTATGGTTAAATTTATCTTAATTCTTTTTTCGTAGTTGCGGATGCTTGCGAGAGGGGGTAATCATAAGAGGGTTGCTTGTTCAAGTAAGAACATCACCCTAGCACCGGTCCATCCACATATCAAATTATCAAAGTAGCGAACGCAAATCAACTAAACATGATGAAAGTGACTAGATGAGAATTCTCATGTGTCCTCGAGAACGCTTTGCTTTATATAAGAAATCATTCCGGCTTGTCCTTTGCTATAAAAAGGATTGGACCACCTTGCTGCACTTTTGTTACACTTGTTACTTGTTTCTTGTTACGAATTATCTTGGTACAAAACTATCAGTTGCCGCTACTTTCAGTGCTTGCAGAAAACACCTTACTGAAAACCGCTTATCATTTCCTTTTGCTCCTCTTTGGGTTCGACACTCTTACTTATCAAAAGGACTACGATTGATCCCCTATACTTGTGGGTCATAATGGAACACCAGCGAGATCTGGACCTCCTCCGGTGTTGGCCGCGGTGATCGCTGCGTCGGGAAACTGGAGCTTAACCTGATAACTTACGCACAAATACCTTGGTAACTTTGATCAAGAAAAAAAGTTGCTAAAAACATGCCCCGTTAACTACTTGTGTTAATAGCATGGTAATATATACATCGTAGACCAGATAACTTACGTATAAACACCGCGGTGACTTTTTACCCCAAGATAAAAGTTGTTCGAGAATACACCACTCATAACTTCTATGTAAATAGTATTGTTATATACGCATAGCAAAGCTGGTAACTCACGTACAAACACAACGTTAAGTTTTAACTGCGGGATATAAGTTGATTGAAACATACCTCCAGTAACTTCTGTATAAATAACATGATAATATACGCACAACAAAGTTGATAACTTACTTTATCCCACGCATGGTAACTTTTTGACCTAGCGAAAAAATACTGAAAATACCACCCAATAACTCATGTGTAAATAGCATGATAATATATGCACAACAGAGCTGATAACTTACTTAGCCCAGGCCTGATAACTTTTTGACCAGAAAAAGTCATCAGAACATACCAACATGGGATCTAGTTTCGAATGTCTCATCGCGAAGGATATTTTATGTGAAAACGACTTTTCGATTTGACCGACGTTTTGAGCTACAAAAAAAATTAAAGTTTTAAAATAAGAGAATTTAGGATGGCATCAGCTTTTTGTCCCTAATGCATGCATGTGCATGTGGGAAGAAGGTTGGAGAAACCATTTTTATGCCTCGTTATTTTCCATGCAAACAACATGATAACTTATGTATCACATGCATGATAACTTATTTGGCACATGCATGATAACTTACGGCACATGCATGGAATTTTTTATCTAAAAAAGTCATCAAAACATATCAATATGGGATCTAGTTTTAAAAATCTCGTCTCAACGTATTTAGTGGTGAAGATTCTTAATCGGTTTTTCTGTTAGAGATATAAAATCTTTTAAATTTTCAGGATAGAAAGAATCTTTTGCAGACATTTTTTTTCTACTTAATTTGCATGCATGCCAAGAAGAGAGATGCGGACTGTATTGGATGAGACAGGAGAGAGAGAGACGGCTGCATGCAGCCAAGGACGCGCACTGTCCGAGGAACCGTTCTTTGCTTAATTTTGAATCATGGTTATTAGGAAGCAGTGGCGGAGCCAGGATTGCAGCAAGCCCCGGGCCAAAAAAAAAATCATCGCGAGAGAAAAACTTAACGTCCATCAGGCTATAGCTACCTCAAAAGAATAACTCAAATATGGCTCAATTCCACCAAAAATTTAGAATTTAAACTCAATGCTTATAAAGATACAACAACATAGATAAAAACATGACAAAAACTATGAACAGTACGTGAAAAAACAGAGTACCAAATCAATGGTTTGATTCATCAGTGTCTTCCATAACCTGATCAACGGTGAAAGAAGAGCCAACACCTTAAAGAAATCAAAAGCAAAATTTCATAAGAGAAGACATAAACATCAAGTGAAACAATTAACATTGATACAAAGCTGAAAACTTACTACTACGACGAGGTAAAATCCCTTTGCGAGATCTGCGATATATAATAGCATCATCATCAATACTTGCAAATATTTCTCGCTCAATATTGCACACCATGGTATAATTCAACCAATCATCACCCATCTCTTCATCTTTTATTTCTACAAAATGAAATGAAATTCATATCAACAGCAGCAACAGCATTCACTTTCAAATTCAATTAAATTGTTCAATCTATTGTAGATGCACTGGAAAGCATACAAATATGCTGAGATAGGCAGATAGGATAGCATAAAAATTTAAGATCAGCAGCAGCAATTATCAGTAGCACATCCATTCATTAGCATCAGTATTCAGTAGCACATCCATTCATTCAGTTAGCATCAACAGCGGCGTCCCCTGTTCAACTTGCAGATAGGATAGCATAAAAAAATTAACAACATCAGCAGCAATTATCAGTAGCACATCCATTCATTAGCATCAGTAGCAGTGTAGCACATCCATTCATTCAGTTAGCATCAACAAATTGTTGTTTGTTGAAAACTTGAAATTACCTCGGCTGCAGGACTGCTCGGCTGGCTCGGCAAGTCGGCACTCGGCAGGCTGAGGCGGCGGTCGGCCGGTCGGGGGCTCGGGGAGTCGGGGCAGCAGTTGCGCGGGAGAGACCGGGAGAGGCCGGCAGGACTGGAGGCCGGAGCACGGGAGCAGAGACGCTGAGCCGGCGCGGCGGCGCCCGGCTAGAGCAGCCGAGCAGGCGAGCCAGGCGAGCAGGCGAGCCAGGCGAGCAGCCGAACGCCCGAGCAGGCGAGCGGTGGGGCCGTGGGGCCGCGGGCGCGGGAGGACTGGGGACGGCCGGGGAGCGCCGGAACCAGGGGAAGGGAGTCACCGGCGGCGGCGGCCTCGGCTCCCTGGAAGTCTGGACTCTGGAACTCGCGTCGCGTGCGTTCTGCTCTAGGTCTGGGCTGTGCGAGTGCCATATGGAGAGGCTGGCCTGGGCCTGACTGTGTTTTGGGCTAAGCTAAGCCCCGGGCCCATTCAAAAATATTGCTAGGTAATAGCCTAAAAAAAAGCCACGCCCCGGGCCTGGGCCCTGGGGCCTGCGGCCCAGATCCGCCCCTGTTAGGAAGGAATCAGGGCGTTCGGATATGTTTCTATCTGGCGACTGATCGCCAGGTATGGTTGTCCCTTATGTATGTGCATTTTTTTAGCAGATGATGTATGTGCACTTGGGACATGCTTCGCTTGAAGGATAGCCGCCCACTTACAAAGCTCATCAATGTATGGCCTATTTACCTTTTATAAATCTTGGTAAATGTGTTCTAAACATACATAAAACATTCCAAAGTTTTAGTTTAATAATGAAAATATTTATATATTAAAAAATGTACATGTACCTTAATATAAGTGTCCAAGGGTCCTTTTTTTAAATGTTCATGTATACAAAAAAAATCATGTAACTCTTTTGATATTCATGTATTTTCAAAAGTCCATGTCACCAAAGATTAATTGGTGTGTGTCAACATATATGTTGGCATACTTGTTTTATTTAATAAATTTTCACATATTTTAAGTGAAATGTTGATCTCATGTTCAAAAGGGTTTATGTATAAGGACAAATATATTAATGTATTTCAGAAAAATGTTGCATTTAAAAAATTATATAGGTGAGAAAATTGTTCATGCATGTTTAAACATATGTTCATATACTTTTAAGATGTATTTGTGTATTTTCCTGAAACAGTAAGAAAAAATTAAAACCTTATAAAATTTAAAAATAAAACATATGATTATGAAAGAACGGAAAAACAAAAGGCATCGGAGAGAAATAGAATACAGAATATAAAATAAAATAGAAAAGGAAATAAAGAACGAGAAGAAGAAAGGAAAAGGAGTGTGGGACGTTATTGGGCCGGCCCACGGAGTAAAGATTTCAGGCGTGAGCGTGAACTCCGTAATTCGCAAACAGCAAAGAAGAAAACGCCCGTGTTCCTAACCTAGAGCCGCCGCCACCTGCCCCGCCGCCGCCCTCTTGCAGCGACTCCCCTGCCGCGCCGCCCCCCTCTTGCAGCGACTCCCCTGCCCCGCCGCCCCACTCTTGCAGCGACTCCCCTGCCGCGCCGTCCCCCCTCTTCCTCGGTCGCTCACTCTTCGTGGTTCCCCCAACACCGTCAATGCCTCTGGTACGTCGGCAGTGGCGGTCCTAGAACCGCAGGCTTGGGTGCCATAGTTCAAAGTTTACACTAAACATCATCATAGTCTCAACAAATAGTCTTAAAATAGCAACAACTCGATGGATATTTACTGTTAGGCATATAGTGTTTTTTTTTTTTGCAATTGTGGAGGGGGTGCCATGGCACCAGGGCACCCCCACTAGATCCGCCCCTGTGGTCGGTGTGCTTCGGGCAGATAGGGATATAAATGTCTGAAGTAAATGTCCTTGCGGATTCCGGGTAGACAGGGCTGTACCATGTGTCCCACATCTCAAACAGGATCCTGTGTTAGGGAAGATGATTTCATCCACTGGCACATAGTAGTAGTTGTATTTATCGTACTAGCAAATGGCACATGCTTCGCATGTACAGCCAACTTAGATTGTCAAGATTGCATAAATAACTTAGCTCTGAATATTTATATAATTTCACTACAATTAATCACTTAAAATTATACCATCAAAAACAGATGTGGCATCTGGGGGTAGTAACAAAATCTTAGTCCCTTCCTAAATGACTATCAAGTGTAGTGTGTGGCAAAACTAAGTTATGACTTATCTAGCTACGCATTGAACCATTAATTCGGTCAAAAGTTCCTTAATGTATAATGTTTTTTCTTTCTGAACATATAGATGGTGATATTTCCTACGGAATTCTTGCATGGATTTATTTGATGTCCTACTGGGTTTTTTATTATCCATAATATTCTTTCGTTATTTTTTAGTTGCTATTCTTTCATTATTTTCTCTAAACATTGATGGCGAAACATAGATAGTTTATTCCATTTTTTACCGTCATTAATACAAGATATGAAGTACGGTTTATTCAAAACTATACTTTTACTCCTCCATTTGCTTTGGATTTTTCATTGTACAAACAATTCAACATCAATAGAAAATTTAGAGAAACTCAAACACTTTGCAATGGTTTGTATGACAACAAGTTATATTTCTAAATGCAAGAGGTACTATTTCTATGTTGACTGATTACTTTTTATAAATAAATTTGCATCAAAAATGTTATATACTCAATCAATCCACAACGGGTAGATGCACTATATGCAAAGCTGGGTCGATGTATACATTTTTGTAGAGCCTCGCGATGTGCAAGTCGCCTCATTAAGAAATTGCAATTTCTGAAGCGGCAAAAAACAAAAATTTGTTTGACATATAATTTCTTATTTATGTCTGTATGCACAATATTAATTATCTTGTATTTCAAGCTTTTATATCGTATTTCAAGCTTGCAACGATATGTACACCCGGAACTTTTTGTTCAGGATATACTCTCGGACATGTTAAATTGGTGTACACCTTTTTTTTGAACCGTGTACACCTTCTCTCAGCAAATGTGTTTTTCTCCATTTCCTCCTTTCTTTATTCTTTATAGATGAAACATTTTGTCTATCTCAGGTGCTAATATTTGCGCACTCCCTTTTTTCCGTGCTCTGCCCTGTATGCATTGCCATGGTCCGAGACTCCTAGAAGACTCCCGATTCGTTGAGTCATTTTCTATATCTTTTTTTCAAAGCCTGCCACCTGACACAGGAGCACAGTGCAACGCTAAGGCCCACCGCGAATCCCTTGGACGCTGGCCGTTGGATCACAAAATCCGGTGGTGGTTGCACTGCCACGTTGTTCAAGATTTCAACACACTGATTGCCAGCCGTCCGATAGGAAAGATCCAATGGCCTATATGCTTTGATACTCATACACTATATAGTAGTATAGATATTTAGTGCACATTTCCCTCCTGGAAGTAAACCACCGGCAGTAATTCATTTTTTTAGCGCATTCAATCCAGTACCTCATTCTATTTAATTACTGTTTCAACATAGGTCCAGCATATTAGGTTTCTTTAGTGGATTTTCCGTTCTTTGAAAGCTCAGTTTTAGCTAACTGAGGTGGTCTTTTTTTTCTCTCTGTTCTTTTCAGGTTCCAGCAGACTATAAGAATGTCATACGTCCTCTGTTTGACAAAGTAAGACCATGCGTCGTTTCTATTGAAGCATTGACACCAACAAAGCAAGTCAAGGTTGTCATCAAACAGGAAGCATTGCCATCGGCAGAGGAACATAAGGATGTCACAAACGTCAAAAAGGTGGAGAACAAACGGAAAGCAGCTGGTACTGGATTTGTAGTTCACTGCAGCGATAATTTTACAGTTGTAACAGTGCATACATCTTTCAAGTTCCAAGGTCAAAACGCAGTTGTGAAGTTCTGGGATGGAACGGAAGCTACCGATACAAGGGTGATCAGACTGAAAGCGCCCATGAACCTGATTGTGGCAAATATTACTCATGGTGATTGGAAAGCGGTTCGGTATGACCAAATCAAAGAGGAAGGGTATTCTCAGATTGTGCTCTCCATTTTCTCCCTAATGTATTGGCGATTGCCGTGTGTATGTCGCATTATGTACGTTCAAACAACCTTGTGTTTTGTCATTTGTTGTTGTACCTTTATTTCGAAACTCAATTAATTGTTGCATTTGTGTTGCAGTTCGCCAAGATGCACTGCTGTCCTTGCCAATGGCCGCAAGGTTCCTGGAAGTGAGCAGACCTTCAGTTTCAACCTTCCAGTGGCAGGAAAACAACGGAAAGACGAATATGAAAATTATGATAAGCAGTTTTGTTACTTGAGAGATTACGTTCTTGGAGCTCCAGTCTTCGATACATATGGAAAGCTTGTTGGATTTGTTCATCAATGTGGAAAGGCTTTTGATTTTAAGTTCGGCGTGAGATCAGAATATTTACAGGATGCATTGTATAAGTGGTTGGCCGGGAAACAATGGAAGGTATGACTCGATTCAGTATATTCAGTTTTACTGAAAATTGCGCTATCATTCATGTTGCAAAAGAAAAAACTTCTGTTCATAAATTTGTATCATGTCTGTATACCTAGGTAGTTCAAAAGCTAGGTGCACTTTTACGAAATCAGATGGTTCTTGATCTTATAGTTTTTTCTTTTTTTCAATAGGATGTAATCAACCCAAGGTCGCAGATTTGGCATCCAGTCGATGAGGAGCACATTGATTCGTCGGTGGGACTAAGGGTAGGTGTAGGGGGTTTGCCGCATGTGCCTCTGGATCAAGAAGAAGAAGACAACTTTCAGTTTGATTCAGCGGTGGGACTAAGGGGAGGTGTAGGGGGTTTGCCACATGTGCCTCTGGATCAAGAAGAAGAAGAAGAAGACAACTTTCAGTTTGATTCGTTGATAGCTAATGGTGACAAGGAAAAGGAATTTGAAGGAGACAAAGTGGCGGTGGACAAGGGCAGCTCAGACATTGTGGATCTTCGTACCGACAACTTCGTAGCAGACGGCGTTATCACCAAGTATTTCAACCGTTTATCTTCTAGGCTCAATGACGATGAAGTGTATCTTGCTGATGCAACGGTGTCTTCGGCGTATGCTCACGATGCTTCATCCATCAATGTCGAGTTACTCCGACGGAACCTTGTGCTCTTGCCGGTTAACAACAACACCAATTTTGAACGGGCTGACATGGGCACACATTGGTCTTTATTCCTTATTGATGCCATCAACGGGCCACCACCACAGTTCTACCATATGGATTCTTTCGGTGGACTGAATCGTTCTGCTGCAGATCGTCTTGCTACAACACTCGGCGCAGTCTTCCCTGATGCACGCGGTGTTGTGGAGGTGCCCACACCAAGACAAAATAATGCGTGTGATTGTGCAATATATGTCATGGCGTTGGCAAAAAGTATCACCACATGGTGGAAAAGCAGAACCGAGTCCAAGGAGGATTGGAAACAAACCATATGGAAAGACGTGACCGCCGACACTGTCCGTGAGTTGAGATTTGATTTTGCTGATCGACTGGAGCGGGAGGAAAATAAAAAGGTTGAGTGCAATGAGGAGGAGAAAGCCAAGAAGTGATGCTAGTCTACTTGTGCACTGACTTGTAGGTTAGTCTTTGCTTCCATCTCTTCTTCAGAAGCTTAATAAGACCATCATCTGTATATATTGCATGAGTTGCACAGCAATGCGTCAACATTTTGTTTACAGCCCTTGTTTACTAATCTATCTCCCTCCCCATATGCATCTGGATTTGAGGCACTTCTGAAGCTAAGCAAAGTGATGGTAAAGGCTCATTTAGTATGGCTGTTTAATACAGCTGTCCATGTGTTTATAAGAATAACAAATCAAATTGTGTGGAATCTCCCTTTTTTATATATTCTAAGAGCCACGACAAGATCTATGTTTCCAAATTTGTCTAACAGTTGCCAGTGCACAGTACTCATGGGAGAAATTGCACATACTACAAGGATATTGGTGCCAAGGGTGCTGTTGTTGGATGGCAATATTGAGTTTTTCTGTATCATATTTTGTACTTGTGCTACACTATCTATGTTGTGCGCCCTTGAATTTGCATGTGGAATGAAGATTTGACCTTTAACATTCATTTACTGGATCAGGAACTCTTTTTTTGGTGGAGATTGCGGCTAGGGGAGCTTATCTGGCAGCAAGGACTGAATGAGACTGGACTGGTCGTTTGAGCCAATGCATTTTTTGGCGACAAAATCACTCCCATCATCTTGCAGGTGGTTAGAAAAGGTCTAGGGCAGTGCTTCGTGCTAGCTTCTGGTTAGAACAGGTTGAAAGCTGATGCTAGCTTTTGGTTTGAAAAGGTCTAGGGCAGTGCTTCGTGCTAGCCAGTTAGTTAGATTTTGCTTTCACTTGTTTGGCTGATGCTTGAGCCGGCCTGGGAGCAGTTGGCCTGTTTTGGTCGTTGTTTTCCTCTGTAAGAATATTCATTCACATGCAGTGATCTCCTGCACGGTTGGAAAGACAAATTCAGGCTAGCTAAAATTCATACTGGACTGTAGCGCTTTGTTGTGTTGCACTGTTTGTCAAGCACTTGATTTTGCATGGATCGATCAATCAGGTCTTGGTGAGTGGAATTGACGAAACATCTACGAAGTCTTAACTATATTAGTGGTAGTTTGATTGAGAAGGAAAACTGCTGTATGCCCATGAAAGTTTTATGTAATTCCTCCTTGAGCACTTTTGATGCACAGATCTATCTTGTTTATAATATATTCCCTGGCGAATGGTTTACTATTTGGTGGCAATTACATATGCAAGACAAGACATATTTATAGCACTTTTTTGTGCTGTAAACTCACATTGACAGTATTGGCGTCAGTATGAAATTTATCTTTGTCCTTATTCCTTGAAAAATTAAACATATTCATAGCACTTTTTTTGTGCTGTAAAGTCACATTGACAGTACTGCCTGCTGAAACCAAATTCATGTCCATCATGTGTGCAGTGTGCCTGCCTGCTGCTAGTCTTGACTGGGGAGGTCGCCTCCGTTCTTGTTTTGCTTCATTTAATTTGTACTGGCTGGCTAGCTAGCTAGGTGTGGTTTCTTTTTTTTTCTTTTTTTTTTTTGAGGGAAACCTTTCTTCTTTTTTCCTTTTATGTTGCTCCTCCATCCATGCGTGTGTGCTTGAGTGATAGCTTCTTTTATACCAGTATATATCTTGGAAAAGAAGATAATGCACAAGCAGCTGGCAATTGGAACTCTGGTCTTAATTACTGGAGTATATATGATTTCATTCAGCGAGTGTGCAGTGTCTATTAGAAGAAACTAATTATAGATGCTCCGGCCAAGCATAAGATAAAAAGTCAGAAATCAAACTCAACAACGACGACGATATTACAAGGGGGGGAATGCAAAACCAAAATTCACAACAGAATGCACTTTCAAAATCGAGCTTGACTGGCGGCAAAATCGCTGGAGCGGCAGCATCAGCACGGGGCTAGCTTTGGTATTGCTATGCTAGTAGCACCACGGCACCGCTGCAGCGAGCCGAGAATAACGGGGCATGGAGGCGTGGAGCGGCGGTTACGGGGGACGCCTCCCTCCTTCCCGCGCGCGTGGCCGTGGCCAGGTCTCTCCCGCCCTCCACCATTTGTGGGTCGCCCCCGCCTCTCCCTCGGCCCGAGACACCACGCGCTCGGCCGGGACAAATCCATGGGGCCGCGCCTCCTGCAGCACTACCGCTCCCGCTCCGCCTCCTACTCGCGCTCACCGGACACCGACGTCCTCCACGGCAGCCCCGGCCCCGGCCCCGCGGCCGCCGACGCCCTCGACTGCCCCTTCGCCCACGTCGATGGCCTCTCCCGCGCCGACGTCCGCGAGGCCGCCTACGAGGTCTTCTTCATGTCCTGCCGCGCCGGCGGCGGCAACGCCAAGGGCGCGGCGTGGGACGGCGGCGGAGGCGGGGACGCGTCGCCCACGATCGGCGCCGGGCCCAGGGGCGGCACCGGAATGAACGTCGTCAACAGCAGGGTCAAGCGCGCGCTCGGGCTCAAGGCGCGCCGCGCCTCGCAGCCGTCCACCGCCCTGCGCAGCGGCGGCATGAACGCGTCGTCGTCCTCGTCCGCGCCGGGTTCCCCCGGCCGCGCCATGCGGGCGCCGTCCGGCTCGCCCAGGGCCAGGCGGCCCATGACCTCCGCCGAGATCATGCGGCAGCAGATGCGCGTCAACGAGCAGGGCGACGCCCACCTCCGCAAGACGCTCATGCGCACCCTCGTCGGACAGGTCCGTTCGTGCACGCCATTGACGCACACTCAAGTTGCATGCGTGTCAGCATGTGTTCGAACATCTATCTGATGTCATGCATGATCGTTCTGAATGCAGGTGGGAAGGAGAGCGGAGACGATCATCCTGCCGCTGGAGCTGCTGCGGCAGCTCAAGCTGCCCGACTTCGCCGACAGCGCCGAGCACCACCAGTGGCAGCGCCGCCAGCTCAAGCTCCTCGAGGCGGGCCTCATCCTGCACAGCTCCGTCCCGCTCGACCACCGCCACAGCGCCTCCGTGCTCCGGTTCCGCGAGGTCATGGAGGCAGCCGAGGCCCGCGCCATCGACACCGGCAAGGCTTCCGACGCCATGCGCGCCCTCTGCGACGCCGTGCTCGCGCTCGCCTGGCGCTCCGCCCCCGCCGGCGAGGCCTGCCACTGGGCCGACGGATACCCTCTCAACGTGCTCCTCTACGTCTCCCTCCTCCAGGGCATCTTCGACCTTAGGGACGAGACCGTCGTGCTCGACGAGGTGGACGAACTCCTGGAGCTCATGAAGAGGACGTGGACGACGCTCGGCATCAACCGGATGCTGCACAACGTGTGCTTCGCCTGGGTCCTCTTCCAGCAGTATGTGGCCACCGGGCAGGTCGAGCCGGACCTCGCCGGCGCGGCGCTCGCGGTGCTCGCAGAGGTGGCCGCTGACGCCGGCACCAGGCAGGACAACCCCCGTGACCCCGTGTACGCGCGGGTGCTCTCCACCGCTCTTGGCGCGATACGTGACTGGTCCGAGAAGCGCCTGCTTGACTACCACGAGTGGTACGGGAATGGCGGCACCGGCACCGCGGCGTTGGAGTGCGCTCTGTCTTTGGCGCTCGGCGCCGGCAAGATCATCGCTGAAAGTGAGCACACGGCTCACGAATGCGGCGGCGATCGCGTCGATTACTACATCCGTTGCTCGATGAGAAGCGCCTTCACCAAGGTCCTCGAGAGCGGGCTCGGGCAGGACAGCATGGTCTCCGGCCACCAGCGTGACGTCGACGACACCAGCGGGATCCTGACGCAGCTCGCCAGGGACACGGATGAGCTGGCGCAGTGGGAGCGCGAGGCCTTCAGCCCGGAGCTGAGGCGGTGGCACCCGTTCCCGGCGGCCGTCGCCGCGGTGACCCTGCACGGCTGCTACGGCGTGGTGCTGAAGCAGTACCTGGGCAAGGCCGTCTGCCTGACCGACGAGCTGGTGCGCGTGCTGCACGCGGCGGGAAGGCTCGAGAAGGCCCTGGTGCAGATGGTGGTGGAGGACGTGGCCGATGACGGCGAGTCGGTGGTGCGGGAGATGGTGCCCTACGACGTCGAGTCCGTCGTGGTCGGCTTCCTCCGGACGTGGATCGAGGAGCGGCTCAGGGTCGCCAGGGAGTGCCTCCTCAGAGCCAAAGACACCGAGGTGAGCTTGCTTCCATTGATAGCACATGTTCAAGCTCCATTCCTGCAAACTAACTCTGTCGTGGCATGTCATGGCATGCTCCATTGTTGTCGTGTAGAGCTGGATCGCGAGGTCCAAGAATGAGCCGTACGCGCAGTCGGCGGTGGATCTGATGAAGCTGGCCAAGGCCACCCTGGACGAGTTCTTCGCGATCCCGGTGAGCGCGAGGGACGGCATGCTGCAGGACCTCGCCGACGGCCTCGGCGCCGTCTTCCAGGACTACATCTCCTTCCTCGCCTCCTGCGGTAACAAGCAGAGCTACCTCCCGCCGCTGCCGGCGCTGACGAGGTGCAACCAGGACTCGACGATCAAGAGACTGTGGAAGAGGGCGGCGGTGGCGCCGTGCCGGGTGCCCCTGACGAGCGGGCGCGGCAACGCGTACCACGGCGGAGGCCAGAGCGTGAGCGCGGCCGGCGGGCACAACCCGCGGCCGTCCACCAGCCGCGGCACGCAGCGCCTCTACGTCCGGCTCAACACGATCCACTACATCCTCAGCCACATCCAGGCGCTCGACAAGTCCCTCTCCTTCTTCTCCGCAGGCGGCGGAGCATGCACCTCGCCGTCCGCCACGAGCCGGCTCCTGACCGCACCGTGCTGCCACTTCGACCACGCCCGCGCGGCGGCCCAGTCGGCCATCGCCCACGTCGCCGAGGTGGCCGCGTACCGGCTCATCTTCTTCGACTCGCACCACTCGTTCTACGACGGGCTGTACGCGGGCGGCGTGGCCGACGTGCGCATCCGGCCGGCGCTCCGCACGCTGAAGCAGAACCTGTCCCTTCTCGTCTCGGTCCTCGTGGACCGCGCGCAGCCGGTGGCGGTGCGGGAGGTGATGAAGGCCTCCTTCCAGGCCTTCCTGATGGTGCTGCTGGCCGGCGGCAACCACCGGAGCTTCACGAGGGAGGACCACGGCATGGTCGAGGAGGACCTGCGGAGCCTGAAGCGGGCCTTCTGCACGCGCGGCGAGGGCCTGGTGGCGGAGGAGGTGGTGGAGAGCGAGGCGGAGGTGGCCGAGGGCGTGGTCGCGCTCATGGGGCAGACGGCGGAGCGGCTGGTGGAGGAGCTAAGCATCGCCAGCGGGTCGCCCCGGGCCGCCCTGCCGATGCCGCTGACGACGAGGCGGTGGTGCCGGACGGAGCCGGACACGATCCTCCGCGTGCTCTGCCACCGCGACGACGAGGCCGCCAGCCACTTCCTGAAGCGCGCGTTCCAGCTCCCCAAGAGGCGGTGACGCTAGGGTTTCCATGGACTACTATTTTGCAGACTCTAATTTGTAAATTAATCGACAATGGAGAGTGTTGGAAGCAAGAGAAGTTTCACTGCAGGGGAAGGAAGAGAAGTTTGCCTGATATCTGAAATTTTCTGCTCTTTTCTTCTTGTATTGCAGATGCTAATGCATTATCTCAGATGTTAATGATAAACCTAGGTCCTTACTCATGTGAGCTACATAGTTATATGCTTGCATCATGATGTTTAATTTTTAAGCCTACAAGATAGTGTTGTGAGGTTCCACAGATAACAAAAGTTTCAGAACATGAATAGCAGGTAGGTACAGTTGAGAAAGGTGAAAACGAACTCAAATGCAGCAGCACATCATATGGATTATTGACAATGCCACACAAAAAAGAACACCATGCTATATAGAATGCTGACATGACATGTTTACAAACACATAAAAGAATAGAAAGCTCTCCCATGGAACAATCTCTCACTCACACTGTATCATCTCTCTTAATTCACACCTCTTTCTAACCTATAGCTGGGGAGGCACATTTCATAATTCAGGAGCAACCCAATTCACCATTTTCATCATGCCAAGTTCTGCAATGGATAAACATCATGAGCACCGCACATTTGGAGCCTGCAAAATGCATCAACCCAAGCTCAATTTGCCCAAGCTAAGAGCTCACCTGCCCAAATCTGCTCCTGGTCTTCATGAACCCGCCTCTCGTCACCGAATCATCATGGCCGCCGCCGCTGCAGTTCCAGTAAGCGCCCACGGTGCCCAGGATCGGCATGTCGTCGGGGCTCGGGCTCGGGGACCGCGACCGTCTCGGCGACGAGTTGGCCGACGAGATCTTGATGTCCTCCACGGTCAGGGCGCCGAGGATGGGCCGGTCCTCCCGGCTGATCGGCGAGTAGGACCGCACCGAGTAGTTGCTCTCCGGTGTGCCAGAGGAGCCCAGCCACGTCGAGAGGCTCGCGTCCACCGAGGCCTCCTGCTTGCTCGGCGTTCTGGGGGTGTAGTCCCAGCTCACCGCCGGCTTCTCTTGCTTCATGGCCGGGACAGTCGCCGGGTCGGAGAGAGTGACCAAGTTCTCCTTCTCTGAATCCTTCGGCGCGGCGGTGTGGGATTTGGCGTCCTTCCACTGGCTGAAATTCTCCACCGAGCTGAGCACGGCGGGGTTCCCGCACGGCGCGAGTGCCTCGGCTGCTGCCCCTGTCTGAGTGGCAGCGGCGCTGTCCTTGGTGGTCTTGGGCGCCGGGAGCAGGAAGAGCGACTCGCACGCCTCCTCCTCGCCCCGCGCGATGCCCAGCAGCCCGCCGTGCTCCTCGTCGTCGTCCACCGCGCACTCGTCGATCCCGTCCAAGCCGTCCTCCTCATCGTCGTCCTCGTCCTCGTATTCATCGTCGTCGTCGTCGTAACAGTCCTCGTAGTCGCTGTCGTCGTCGGCGCCGGCGCAGTTGCCGTACCTGTGGTTGAGCGGGAACGCCTCGGACTTGGCGCACTCGGGCCCCAGCAGCGTCCACGCCTCCTCGGCGCCCGCCGCGGCGCGGCCCTCCTCCGCCTCAGCCTCCTCGCCCTCGGGGATCGGGGGCGCCTCGTAGGCCGTCACGTTGGGGTCGAACGTCACCTTCTTCTTCGCGACGACGGCCAGGCACAGGTCATCGGCCGAATCCCTAATTAACCAATCAAAATGAAACCGAGATCGACCGATCAATCAATCACCAAGCAGATCAACAACAGCCCGTCCGGCCAATCAATCAGTGAGACTAGCAGTAACACTGGATGCGACGACGAACCTGATCTCGAGGAGGGTGGCGAGGAGCGGGGCGGCGGCGGAGGCGGCCTCGGCGTCGCGGTCGGCCTTGGAGGGGGAGTGGCGCGCGCGGGCGCCGCCGGGGGAGAGCGAGGGGGAGCGCTGCTTGCGCCTGCGGTGGCGGCGCTCCTTCTTGGACTTGTCGCCCCCGAAGCAGCCGAGGAAGCAGCCCATGGCCGGCCGGGCGCGTCGGTCGTCGGTCGTCGGCGCAGGCGAGCAGAAGCGAAGCAGCGGCGAAGTGGGTGTTTGGGGAGAGGAGAGGAGAAGAGAAGCTATTCTATTCTAAAGGAGTAGAGCAGTGAAGGAGGCGCGGCATTTGGGGGGAGAGGGGAAGGGAAAGCATCCGTTGGGGAAAAGGGCAAAGCCGGAGTAGTAACGGTCGTGTTGACCCAGCTGGCATGTGACCGTTGGATGGGCGGGCGGACGGAACGGATGGGATCCGAGGAGGGAGGCCCGTGACCAGGAGGATGGGATCCGAGGCCGCCAGAATGGGCCGGGCCGTCGGAATCCTGTGTGTGTGTGGCGGGATTTCTTTGCATCGTATGGCATGAAGGCCTGTGGCATAATTTTACATTTTTTTCCCTTATAAATTTGTTTTACCCTTTTTTAGCCTAAAATGAAACCTTTTTTGTGTGTAGTAGAATTTAGCTTTCTTGTATCACACATGTCAGCAAGTAACGGTATATAAGAAGAAGAAAAATCGACACACATGATGTTTACTGGAGCTCTGAGAAGTTCATCTTCTGCCGAAATAAAAAGAGAGGCCCATTTGGATAACAGTGAACTGCCTGACAGGGCACAAGAATGTGACAAACCTTGTACTGTGCAATTACAGCATCCATTGGGCATCAATTCATGCAAGAATAATGTTAAGCGTGTGATGACAGCATCAGACAGACAGGAACATCAGCTAGTTAGTTAACATGCCAAGAGGCAGATACTACTATTGACAAAAATCGGTCGCAATTCCAGCCGCACAAAAATGCACATGTCTGATTCTAAGAGCATTTTGCTTATCACACATAACGTTACTCGTCAGGAAGAGAGCAAGGCTGCTGCTGCTAAGAACACTGCGTGTGTCCCTTTTTTTTCCTTTCTAACAGCTGTGAGGTGATATCTCAAAATTCTGACCCAATTTCCTGCTGCTTGCGCGTTCAACAGATTATATGGGCTCGTCGTCGCCAGTCCTTGCTAGGTCGCAGCTCTTAGAGTCAGGCCCTGACTTGCACTATATGAGATAGTTTGAGCCTGTTGGAGTGAACCTTCTTCTATACAAGACTGTTAGGCCAATGCATAACATTAAGATACAGACTCACACTCTCCACCTGCGCAAGATGCACCGGAGATTCAGCCCTGCGGTATTTACATGACTGAGCATATGCAAGTATCCAAATAGTCATCATCCGAGTCGCTTGAATCACTGCAAAATATCAAAAAGATGGCAGAGCAATTAGACAAAGAAAATCAAGACAAGCAAATGTCAGCATGTACTTTCTTGAACTACCAACATAATTACAGTTCAACGCGCCCTTTTTAGATACAACCTCTTTAGATGCATGGGGCTATTAACGTATTGTATCTCGGCCCATATACTACGACCCCAAAAAAGATCATTTTCTATGAACAGATATCGTTGTACCCAATGTGGATTCTACTATAAACTGATGCCAGCAGAAAGAAAGACTGATGAAACCAACTGCAATTTCTAAAGCCTATAAAGGTACCGCTCATCTTTTTTTTTTTTAAAGCAAAATAGGAAACTGTAAACTGATCTCTAAAGACTAAAGGGTGCAACAAATATGCAACTGTAGTCAGGCGAAGTAAATATATTGAGAAAAAAAAAATCATATGCCAACAAGTTTCGCTGGGTTAATATGTAATAGTGGTGTGATTATCCTGGCCCCATGGAACTGTGACTGAATAGATTTCTAGAGACAACCTCTTTAGATGCATGGGGCTGTTGATCTATTGAATCTGGCCTATTTCAAAGTCCTTTAATACCATCTAACATCCCAAAGGAGAACAACATTTTCAATTAACACAAATCATCGTACCTTATGTGGTTTTCAATTATAAAGCTGATGCCAGCAGAAAGAAAGACAACTTGAGGTAATTAACGTTCTTACACAAGTATACTTCAGCGATAAAGATTAAGGCCCAATGTAGCTTACAGACTGATAAAACAAAGTATTCATTACACGTCTGCAATTCCCAAAGCCTATAAAAGGTACTGCTCGTGTAAAAATAAGCAATTTGGGACTGTAAGCTGATCGCTAAACAGTGCAACAAATGAGAAACTGTAGTCAGGTGAAGCAAATATCATTTGACAAGTGGAACTCGTTCCCTTGTTTGGGGGTCTTATGGAAAAACAAAGGTGGAGCAAATATCTTGAGAGAAAAAAAAAAGTCATGTGCCAACAAGTTTCACTTGGTTAAAACTAAATTTACACTGAACAAAAATGTAGGGTACCAGCTAAGAAGCACGGACACGGGGACGGAAAGACGGGGATACGCATACGGCGACACGGGATATGGCATTTTTCAAAAATAGCCATTCGGGGATACGACAGGATATATAAGTATTTATGAAAATAAACAACATGTAATAAAGATATAATAGTAAATTTTAGATGAAAGATTGTTTAGTTAGTATTGGACATATGTTGCCTCATTTTTAGATGAAAGGTTGTTTTTTTCTTTTGAGGATCACATGGTCACTTTACGCGACCCTGCACTCAGAGCCCATGTAGCTCTCCACTCAGAGCCCACATAAGGCTCGATTCCAGGAAACCCTACACAAGTGCTCCTCCAGCTGTTCCCTATCCCATGCTCCTCTTTCCTCCCTGCCCCAGCCGCCAAGAACCTGTAGAGAGTAGATGAGACGACCGCTCCTCGCCTGTACCTTCTTGCTCATCGAAGGCTTCCCTTTCAATCCACCCAAATCTTCTTCCTCCCTGCCCGGAGCTTTTTCCTCGCCTAGGACCACCTCGCCTTCTCCTCTGCCTGGATCTTCTTCCAGGCTAGCGACCGTCGAGGTTGCCTGCTCGAGCGTGGCATCCATCGGAGGAGAGCTAAGCCGAGTCCCCCAACGTATCCCCACCGTATCTATGCCGTATCCCGATTTGTTTCTCTTTTTTTTATTCAGAGAAGATGGGATACTGCGGGATACGCGTATCCACGCGTATCCCCGTGTCCCCCCGTACTGGAACGGCAATACGGCAGTTTCTGCCGTATCCATGCTTTGTAGGGTACCAGTGTACCATCACGGGCTAATCAAACTGTAACTTTGAAGAACATAAACAAGTGTTTCCTAATATCAATATCAAAGTAACTGAGATTACCTTAGCTTGTTCAACTGAGATCAGATTACAGTTTAGCAATTTCATGGTTGTTAAAATAACTGAATGTTACGACGCAGATTAATTTGAACTAATGGAATGGTCTTGTTTGGGCGGTAACTAGATGTGCATTTTTGTGTGGACTGTCCTTATTTCATATGCTGGTGGTCGAAGTCCTCGGTCTGGACCGCTAGATATCACATATTACCTCAATCTGACAATTAGATTAGGAGTATATTACTAAACTTGCAGCATAGCTGAATTTGCATCCAGAAATGATATGGATAAGTTAAGCATTTCCTGTTCCAATGCAGGAGGACTTGGGACAAGTTACATAATTACAGCTGTTATAAAAGGAAATAAATAAAACATACCGTATTACCACTTTAATTACCTTTTCATTGTTAGGCATATGTGTCATCAATTCTAAGTTTTTACAAAGTCTATGTTATGGGTAGGGTAGAGGTCCGAAGATCGAGGATAGGGCACTAGAAAACAGTGACAGGGATAGTCTCTGACGTGGAAGAGAGGCTTCTGAACGGGATGGGTTACCACTTTAGCCCATAACAGTATAATGTATAATTGCCCAGTTTACTGAAGATAAATCAAAATAATCAACATTAATAATTACATTCGGATCTAAATTTATTAGTTGAAAATTGAGGAATCAGATGTTCAATAATCTACAGCTAATTAGCATTAACATGTGCAGCCCCACCCAGACATGCATAACTAATAAATACATTTTGATAAACAACGAGAATCAACTCGTCTAAATTTTCAACAAAATCGCCAAAAGTCTACTGATGCTGATCTAAATTTCAACGATTTGTTTAATCAAATTGCCAAAGTCTACTCTCAGAAAATAAAATCGCCAAAAGTCTACTGATCATGGCTTGACTAGAAATCAGAAACTAAAGTTTAAAAAAATAAAGAATTAGCATAGAGATTGAATTATACTGCCAAAAGTTACAGCATCAACTGAGAAACATATACAAATCACCTTCATATATGACAGCACATATCATTTGTATGCCTGTAAGAAGAGCGTATCAAAAGTAATAATAGACCAATATACAGTTTTTCTTATAGGCTAATGGAGACATAATACTCGTACTGATGCCAAGAAAATGCAGCAGCCTCATCAGAAATTCTCATTGTTTTCCACTTTTAAGGACTGTTTCATTTCCAGTCCTTGATACATCAATAATGACCAATCTCTACTCAAACAAATGATTCATAATTGCGCACCAGCACGATTATGGATCAGTTGCTGGATTAGTTGCCTAAGACTTTATGCAACCATTTTGCAATGCCAGTTTGTACTCCCTCCGATCCATATTAATTGTCGCTGATTTAGTATAAAGTTGTACTAAATCAGCGACAATTAATATGGATCGGAGGGAGTGCTTAACTTTCATGGCACGACAACTGGGACATGTTTCCGTGGTAATCAGTTCACAGCGGACTCAGGGTGAATTTATAGGTCAGGTAAATGACAAACTCAAACTGAAATTATAGCCCCATGTTACTTCACAAGAGTTCACCGGAAGCAAGACCCCACTTACTTGATTTAGATGCTGAAAAGCCCCCGGGCACAATAATACAGTTCACCTAGCTAGCTGAAACCCAAATGGATCACATGATCACATGATCTAAAGTGGTATCCTGGCAGGATACATATCATTTGATCACCGAACCTCGTGACTACAGCAATCATTCCCCCCTTTCCGGCTTGACAAGAAACGCCCACCTAAGAGTTCCAACTATCCAAGCAACCCCTATGCAGCTAATTTGGCTAGCCAAACAAGGAAACATTGCACGGAACTCATCGGCATCGGCATCCGCATCCGCATCGACATCATGTAGTGCAGGATCAAAAGAACCATGGTGCGTCTATCTAGCACATTTACGGCAGCCCAAAAAGAAAAAAATTTGAAAGGATGCACGGAGGTTGTTGAGAGGAGGTTGCTTGGTTTGCTTACCTAGGCTGGAATTCCAAGACCTCGGCGAGCTTCTTCCCGTGGGTGTCCTTCCACTGCACCCGCCGCTTGGGGCCCCTGTAGGCCTTGCGCGCCGTGCCGCCCTCGGGACGCCGGGGCAGCAGCGCCTTGCGCTCGCCGACGTTGTCCTTGGAGCCCCCCACCGGCGCCGAGGACGTCCGGTACACCGCCGCCTGCGCCGCGGGCGAGGGGGGAGGCGCCGGGTTCTTGCCGTTGCACGAATTACTCCTGAAGGCTCGGCGATCCATCGCCGGGTGGCATCAACTCCCTCCGCGCCGCTCTCAGGGCAGGCACCTCCGGCCGGGCTCCGGCTCGGCAGCAGAAATCCAACCGAATTGGATCTTTCCGGCCGGGACAGAAGACACCTCGAGGGATTCCAAACGGGAAATGCCCCCAAGCTGATAAACAAAGACGGGAGGAACGGGAATCGGTGAATCTCGGGGGCGGAAAGGGCCGGAGGAACCGAATCTACGGAAGCATTCGCGCGGCACGAAGAGCAGCCGTGGGAGCAAACGAACCTGGGGGGGTGGGCGCAGAATCGCCGGCCGGGGAGATTCCTTCCGGATCGAGGCGAGGCCGCGGGAGGGCGAAGGGAGGAGGAGGAGAGGATTCGGGGGGGATTGGATTGGAGGGGCCGGAGAGGAGGAGGAATGGTGGGGGTGGATTGGAATCCGGCGAGCGAGCGTGCGTGCGTGCGTGCGTGCGGGTGTAGGGACGGCACGGGGCCGGAGAGCGACGCAGGCGGGCGGAGCCGGTGGCGGTGACGGCAGACCCGATCCCGCGCGTCTAACCTTTTCCCCGTCCTTGGCTCTCCTTGGCTCCCACCCCCCAGCCAAATAACCACCGGACCGGACCGGACCTCCCTACCCTGTCTCTTCCGTCCTTTGTTACAAAAACCTCGTCTAGTTTTTGTTTAACTGATTTATTTATGGGGATATCCATGGACGCGTATCCAACTTTATTTTAAAAAATTATTACTCCCACGAGGGAGCAACATGTTTGAATCAAGATCACCAGGGTGGCAATCGCATCCTCATTGTCAACGGATGGATGATATGTTTGTTATCCATGGATGTGCCTCCGCGGCCTCGCTTGGTTGAACTTGAACCGCAGCTACGGTGTTTGCGGCTATAGTTTGGCTTGGCCAAAAATCAATTAGGTTGTGTGTGCATTTTGCTACTTCCACCGCACGGGTTTGTGAGGTTTGCTTGATTTTCTACCTAACTTGTTGTGTATACAGGTTGGATCCTTCTGATCTACACTTCTCTTCATCGGCGACGGTTGTTATTCTGATGAGTTGATCATTGGGGGCCTTGGCACGACGACTTATCGTCCGACTTCGGTGAGGGAGGGACGATGACGGCGATGTGCATTCGCTTCGTTCTAATGTTTGTAGTCGTTGCTAGGTGGCCTACGGGCATGGATGTATTTTTTTTATTACTTCTTCTATTCTTTGTACTGTCATGATGTTTCATAAATAGATCGGAAGTTTTCCCCACAAAAGAAATTATCACCGAAAAACGTTGTTTGAATACGAATTAAGTGGTGTGTTATATTGATTTTTAATACAAATTCAATGGTACCCTTTTTAGCCTAACTTCTTTGTATGGTTTGTAATATATCTTTATATTTTTAGCCCAACTTCGATCGTGAATTGCTAACAAAGTACTGAAAAAATATTTTCCAAATATGAATCTAATGGTATTTTTTTTTAATATACAAATTGGATGGAACACATTTGGCCGTGTGTTGGATTCACATGATTGAATCATACTGGAATTTTTTCCTACAAATGTTTCGTCACAATCTATAAGAAATTTTCCATCCACTCAATTTGTGTACAATGGATTTTTTTTTCCCTACAATGCATTCAAACAAGCAAAATCTTATAAGATCCCAATATGAATGACACTAGAGTATTGTGTGTGTGTGTGTGTGTGTGTGTGTGTTCAAGTCGTATACCTGACAAGTGGTTGTATTTTTTTGGATTTATTCCAGCCTTTCCAACAATATTCGTTCAGCGGTACGACGTGCCCGTCAACTACAAATTTTCTACGACGACTTCGTTAATATCAAGATATGTCGGTTCAGTCTCTCAAAGGTGCTCATAGGGGTTGTGTCGTGGTTTTGTCACGGCAAGATGTCCTCGTAGGAGAACTTAAGTGTGAGGCCATCGCAACTAGGTGGAAGCTTGAAGGGGTTGGTCGGAATCGAGAGACACGAGTTTTACCCAGGTTCGGCCCCTCGCGGTGGAGGTAAAAGCCTACATTCTGCTTAATTGCTATTGATGATGATGATCTCGATTACAAGGGTGCTGTTTCGCTACCTCTATCTCGAGAGCTAGTTTGTCTGTCTCTCCTGACTTGTCCCTCTTGGGGTGCCTTGCCCCTCCTTATATAAGCTGAAGGGGCCGGCTTACATCTAGAGTCCTAATAGGACTACAACTAGTCTATTTTCTATTACAAGTCGGATCCTAGTCCGGGTCTTTTCTTCCGAACTGATCTACCCAGGCCTAGTCTTCTCTCCGGGCCGGGTCTTCTCTCCGAGTCGGGTCTACCCAGGCCGGGTCTTGCTTCTTCCGCCGGGTCTTGCTTCCTGGCCGGGTTCCGTGCAGGCTCCCAACTCATAATGAGCCGGCCCAAGTTGTTTCCTCGATAACCCGGTCTTGGGCCTTCTGGTCATTGGCGGGTTTATACTTGATTTGTCGGGTCTAACCGCGGGTAACTCCCCCGACATTAGCCCCCAGGTTAGCTTGAATTTATTCATGCTAAGCTCACTCTGGCTTCGCAATCAATCTTGTTGACACTAGGTCCTCGCAGAAAAATATTGAGAAAAATAACCCATCTGACGTTTGAGTCGGTTTCCAGTGCTTCGTCTTGATAGAAATATTGGAAAATAAGAAATCCATCTGATGTTGAGCCGGCCTTCAATGCTTCTGGGCCTTCTATGAATAACTTGGAGGAGATGAACTTTGCAAGCTTCCACCAAGAAAATGAGACCCGACTCGCTTCAAAATTGACATCTTGAAGGTGTTCTTCTGTTTTTTATCTCCATATTACCTGTAGCCCCAAGCTCCGAGTTTATCATTTCATGATGACTTGGTGCTTTGCATAAAAATAATATCTTGACTGTGTAGCCCCCAAGTGCCGGGTCGCATGCTTGCAGCGACTTGGGACTTTTTAGAAAATTTGTAGATCTTGAACTAAGTAGTGTAGTCCCCAAGTGTCGGGTCGTATGCCTGCAGCGACTCGGGACTCACATGTACTTCCTCTTTGAAAAGAATAACATCATATGATGTAGCCCCCAAGTGCCAGGTTGCATGCCTGCAGCGACTTGGGACTATTGAAGAAGTTATATGACCCTGATTTTTATGTAGGCTATGTTGACACAAACCGGCTCAGAAATTGCCGATTTGAAAGAGTAGGACTTGTTGCTTTATCTGGCAGTGCCATTATGCACTTTTGAAATATGTGTGCCAAAGATCATCCTCAAATTTTTGTTATGTTGATTGCTCAATATAAATCCTTGACTGGAGCTGCAGCTTAACCAAATAAAAGCCGGCCTTCGAGACTCGTGTAGGGGAACGCGACAGAAAACAAAAATTTACAGTACTGCGAGCACGCCCAGGATCACTATGGAGATGCATACAAGGTTTGATCTGATCGTTACCGACTCGTAGCGCCGCGGAAGTAGAGTCGATGTTGATCGTCGGTGCAGATCTCCGCAACTAGGATTTACAACCTCCCAACCGCGAGGATGTACTCCCTCGTCAGCCCCTTGGACAGTCCCACGGACAGCCCTTCGGGAGGCGGTCGGACAGTCCCCCGGACAGTGTCACGGACAGCCCTTCGGGAGGCACTCACAGAAACTCGGACAGTCACTCGGACAGCCCTTCGGGAGGCACTCTCGAACAGCCCCTCGGGCAAAAAGATCGAACCTACGACCTCTCTACGGGGTTGCACACATACGGTGTCATCTATCCGGCAGGGCTTCGCCGTCCAGAACTAGTTCCCACCGGAACCCAGACAGCCTTTCGGCTCTACGAAACTATTTCGCGGGGAGGGAGAGAGAAGGCCAGATCATGCATGGCATTTGTATGTGAGAGAGAGTGAGTGTGGAGAGTGCATCTCCACCTCTATTTACAGGAGGAGCAAAGGGTAGAGGCAAGGGGTGAAAAGACCAAAAGGGGTTTGGATATTTCACCATGCCACATAAGGAGGACTTGATCTTATCCACCAAATGGTGGAAGGAAGCCCCATGGGGCCCCCCCAAGCCCATGGACGAAATTGGCTGCCCCCTTGGGGGGGGGCACCACCTTTCCATCCACCTTATCCTCTCTCCAAAAATAGGGAATTTCTGCTAGAAGAAAACCCCATTAAAACCAGCCCATAAAGTGCTTTTCACTATTCACGAAAACATTTTCCCGTGACCGTTCAATCCGAAAATATTTATGTGGGTGTAGGATCGAAAGTATGTCTAGAGGGGGGGGGGTGATTAGACTACTTGACCAAATAAAACCTAACCTTTCCCCAATTTTAGTTGTGGGCAGATTTTAGCAATAGTACATGTCAAGCATCACCCTACACATGCAATTCTAAGAGTATAGCAGCGGAAAGTAAGCAATTGCATATGTAAGTAAAGGAGGGGATCGGAGATTTCAAACGCAATGAAGACACGGTGGTTTTTGGAGTGGTTCCGATAGGTGGTGCTATCGTACGTCCACGTTGATGGAGGCTTCAACCCACGAAGGGTAACGGCTGCGCGAGTCCACGGAGGGCTCCACCCACGAAGGGTCCACGAAGAAGCAACCTTGCCTATTCCACAATGGCTTACATCCACGAAGGACTAGCCTCACTCAGGGTAGATCTTCACGAAGTAGGCGATCTCCTTGCCCTTACAAACTCCTTGGTTCAACTCCACATCATGTTGGAGGCTCCCAAGTGACACCTAACCAATCTAGGAGACACCACTCTCCAAAAGGTAATAGACGATGTGTTGTTGATGAACTCCTTGCTCTTGTGCTTCAAATGATAGTCTTCCCAGCACTCAAACAACTCCTCACAGATTTGGCTATGGTGGAAGAAGGATTTGAGTGGAAAGCAACTTGGGAAAGGCTAGAGATCAAGGTTCAAATGGTAGGAATGGAATAGCTTGATCTCAACACATGAGTAGGTGGTTCTCTCTCAGAAAATGTATGGTGGAAGTGTAGGCACGATCTGATGGCTCTCCTTTCAGAGAAGGATGTGGTGGAGGGGTATATATAGCCTCCACACAAAATCCAACCGTTACACACTTTTGACCCAACTCGGTGGCACCGAAACGATAATCTCGGTAGCACCGAACTGTGTAAAAGATATGAACTTTAGGAATCTCGGTGGGACCGATACGGACAACTCGGATGGACCGAAGTGCAATGGTTTAGGGCAATCCTCATCTCGGTGGCACCGATTGCATCAACTCGGTTGGACCGAAGTGAAGCAATAAGGCAACAGAGACTTGGCAAGCCATCTCGGTGAGACCGATTTGCATAACTCGGTGAGACTGAAGTAAATGCAAACGATTACAGAGAGTTGGCAAGGCCATCTCGGTGGGACCGAGATCCATTTCGGTGGATCCGATTTGTTAGGGTTTTGGTAGTGGCTAAGTCTTGGATGAACTCGGTGGGGCCGGATAGAGAATATCGGTGGGGCCGAGTTGGAATGTAGGTTTAGGACATATTTGGTTAGAGAGAGTGGTTGAGGGTTTAGGAGTACTGTCACTAAGCACTTGAGCAAAAAGACCATTAAGCAACACCTCATCCCCTTTTAATAGTATTGGCTTTCCTATGGACTCAATGTGACCTTGGATCACTAAACCAAAAATGTAGAGTCTTGATCTTTTGCCAATCCTTGTCCTTAGCATTTTGAGGGGTCCACATCTCTAGTCCATGCCATGCCAATCATTGAACATCCTGAAATCTTTAACTTGAATGGACATTAGTTCAATGAGATATATGTTGTTATGAATTACCAAAACCACCAAGGGAGCAAATGTGCTTTCAATCTCCCCCTTTTTGGTAATTGATGACAACATATAGATCAAAGCTTCGACAAATGATTAAATGAATGAAATACATCGTCACTTTGAGAAGTATGTGATAAGCAAGAGCTCCCCCTAAATTTGTGCATTATTAAAAATTTGCGTTTGAATGCAAATGCACAGTTGATTAGGCTCATGGGTCACTCTTCCATGTCACATACATCTTGGTGGAGCGCGCAAAATGATATGATTGAAATAATAGGCACGCATCACCAACACAAATGAATGATCATACAAGATAGAGGTAAAGATAAGCATAGATCATCACAACAAGCATAGTATAATCATCACATGAGGCATAGTGTCTTACAAGCATAAGCAAATATCAAAGAACTGTAGCAAGCACACACATAACAAAGTAGCATCAAACAAATTGTAGCAAAAGAACTCGAAGCAAATCAAAAAGCAAGGACTCTCTCTCTCAAAGCCTATGATCTATACATATTCTCCCCCTTTGGCAACAAGTACCAAAAAGTTCAAATAAGTATAGGACTAATCGGCTCGCTAAGCACGGTCCTCCGAAGCTCTTGAAGGTGATCTTCTGCTGGCGGCTCCGGTGTGCGTAGACGGCGTGGAGAGGAGAGCATCCGCGAAGGCTTCTGCAGACGTTTGCTGGGCTGGTGGAGTGGAGACCTGTGGTGGCACTGTGGCAGTAGCGGCTGGTGCAGATGCTATGGTCCGTGGATCCACGACTGGCACTGCAGCAGACCTGGCTGCCCTAGGCACTGTCTGAAAACGCTCTGTAGTAGGTCTGTCATCTGATCTGGCTAGCTTGACAGCATCAACATCACCCTGCAGCTGTTCTACTGAAGTCTGAATCTCTGTAACTTTGACATCCAAATCATGGAATTTCGTCTCAATAATCCGATCAAAGCTAGCCTGGGTCTGGGTGAGGTTGGCCAAACTTCGCTCAATCCTCAGAGTGGCTTCAAGCAGATATGTCATTTGGTCCTTGGGTGTCTTGAGATTGGCAACTGGAGCATTTGGAGCTGATGCCTCCTGGGCTGCTTTTGCTTCTTTGGCTTTGCGGATTTCCTCTTGAGCTTGTGCTGAAGTGGGATGCGAAGGATCCATCACTATAACATTGTCCTCAAAGTCTGGACGGAGTGGCAAGTGCTCTCGATCAAGAAGATATGTGCTGGTTCCAACCTTGGAATTGATCAATAGCTGAATGTGTGGAGCATATCCACACGATCTCTTCTGATCTGCTGCAGTCCTCTTGATAGTCTCTACTATCAGGCTCATCACCTTGAATTTCTGAGGTGTGTCAAACAAATGCAGCAAATTGATGGAGTGGCCACGAATCATTTTGTCATCTCCTGACTTGGGTAATAAGGTGTACCGCAAGATGGTGTTCATTGTGGCTAATCCTGGGAGCAGATGCTTCACTGATCCAAGTTTATGAGTCTCAAGGTCCTTCTGAGGAATTGCAGTGTACATGTTGCCCATGGAGTTGTGATCCATCTTGAGCTTAGCATAAATATCTATATCATCATCCTCTTCCTTGGGTGCACCAAGAAGACTTGCCCACTCAGAGATGGTTGACTGGTACCTTATACCCTCAGTCATCCACACTATTCTACCATCTGGATAGAAGTGTGCTGTAGAGTAGAATTGCATGACCATTTCGTCATTCCACTTGGTCAACTTGTGTCCAAAAAACTCATCAACTCCTGTAATCCTGAAGCTCTCATGAACATGGGGAAAGTAATCCTCATTCTCATCGATGTATTCCCAATCCACCCACTTCATGTCACTGACTATGGGCTTCTTATCAAGCAACACTGTTTCATAAAAGTCCTGTTGTTCACGAGTGTGAAAGCGATAATCACAAGTTGTCCTTCTCCTTATAGCATAAGGATCTGACTGTCTCCATTGACGCAGTCCTTTATCCTTCCTCAGCATCATGTTTTCTGCAACTGGGTGTGCATTGTCATGGTCTGAAATCTTTGGCTTCAACTTTCTGAGCACTAGAGGCTCTTCATCAACATTTGACTCAGGCACTGGGGCCTTGTTCTTCTCAGCAGCTGATATGTTCCTGGTTGACCTCTTGGGTGCTGGCACCTTTGGCTTGGACTTTGAGGGTGCAGCAGTCTTGATTGCATCAGACATGAGCTTTTGAGCTTTTGCTGGGGGTGCATTTGCTGGCTCATCCTCCTCCTCTTCCTCCTCATCAATCATCATGGAGGGTCTGCCAATTATACGGGCAGTAGTTTTCCTCACTCTCTTCTTCTTAGCACCTGCTGCTGGTTCTGTGACACTAGGCTCTTCAAGAGTGTACTGCACAGTCTGCTTGGGGACTTTTCTCACAGCAGTCTTATCTTTGGTGGATGATGGTTTGGTGCTGTACTCCTTAGCAAGCACAACTCTTTTCTTCTTTGTTGCTGCCTCACTAGCAACAAAATCTTCATCCTCACTGTCAGAATTTTTCTTCTTCCTTGTTCTAGTGGCTGCCTTAGGAAGATCTGGAGAGCTCCTCTCTCCCTCATAGAAACTCTCATCAGGGCTTGACCCTTCACTTAGTTCTGCATGCTGTTCAGACCTGTTCTGACTGTCACTGCCACTTGACATCTTGCTGAGCTGACCCTGTGAATAGATGGGTATGGGTAGAGTAGATGAGTCATCATAAAAAGCAGATAGTTTTCATAAAATTTGAGTTCAACTTTTACTTTCAAGTTTTCACAGAATGCATTTCGGATGGACCGAGTTGATTATCTCGGTGACACCGAAGCATACTACAGAAACCTTACACGCCACTTCGGTCAGACCGAGATGGGTTTCGGTGGCTCCGAGATGCTAGGGTTTCACTAAGACTTTACTTTCGGTCTCACCGATTTGTACAACTCGGTGGTACCGAGACGTACTAGTGCTATGGCCAGAGGCCAAATCGGTGGGGCCGAAAATTTCGAATCGGTCGGTCCGATATGCATTCGGCGGAAACTTAAACCTAGAAATTTCGCTCGAATCTAATCTACGGAAATTTTCCTGGTGGATTTAGCATTGCAATCGTGGCAAGAATCATGGCATTCCTAACGTGCATTGAATCGGAAAATGGAATCACGAAAGGGATCGAATCTCACCCTAACTCGGTGGAGATCCTCTACGGCGGCAATGGCGGTGGAGATTATCGTTGACGGCGACGGAGTCCTGCGGCGAGGGCGCGCTGGAGACGACGGCGAAGTCCGAAGACGAAGGGCGACGGCAGCAATGGGGTGCGGGAACGAGTGGGGTCGAGAAATTTCAACCGTTCGGTCCGCGCGATATATATATACCCGTACGCTGTCGGTGGCGCCGAGTTGAACAACTCGGTGACACCGATATGTGTAACTGCACGCAGTATAGCACATCGGTGGCGCCGAAATGGTTCAATTCGGTAGCACCGAGATGGAAAACCTAGATCAATCTAAGTGATTTCGGTTGGACCGAGTTTGAGTGAATTGGTTCGGCCGAAATCAATTAGAAGGTTTTGGCGGTTCAACCCTTTCAGATCGGTGGCTCCGAGTGCTCCTCACCCGGAGGGTCCGAAAAATACTTGTTCAATTTTTGTGATCCAGCAAGAATAGAATTTGAGACAAGAAAGCATAGATAGCTAGAGAAGGTACTTAGGCATTCTTGTACATCCACTTGGCCAGAAAAACCAAGATAATCAAAACAACAAATGGATGTCCTCGAATGATGAAAGTATGCAAACCAACATGCTCACTCAATAAAATAGCAAATGAAATATGTGTCAAACATGCACAACCAATTCTAGCATCTATCAAGCAATGGCGATGACTAGGTCATCTATATATGAGTATATTGACTTAGGAGCCAAATGAAAACATTTGATCATAGGTCATACTCATCGTTTAAGCACAAGTGGGGTTACCACTTTTACATAAAGCATTGATGTGTTCACACCATTAGAGTTGCTTTAGCTCAATTGTTTAGAGCAAAGCTCCCCCTAGATGTGATATCCCCCCTAAGAGGGATGAACTAACCTTGGGTTTTGTCGATGATGACTTCATGTAGATGTTGAAGATGTGGATGCTCAATGTTGATGTAGACCATCAAGAGTTGGGAGCAATCCTTTGGAGTTTTGTGCTTTCAATACCTACATGGGTTAGTCCCACACAAGGAACATACAAGGATATCCATAGACATAGAGTGAAATACACATATGATGATGTCCATGAATGCATTGAATACCTTGTCCCTTGCCTTACCAACAAGAGGGTTTGTGACTCCATGAACTAGTGCAAAATGTGGAAGTTGGTTGCACAAGTTCTTGCCATAAAGAATATGAGTGAAGTTTGTTGGCGGAGTCACCCTCAAGAACTCTCTAGTTCTTCTTCTTTTGGACCCACATCAACTTGATGGGAATCCTTGGAGTTGTAGTAGCGCTTGATGAAGTAGAACTTGATGAAGTCTTGGGAACCCACTTGACCATGGCTTGAGGAGCTTCTTCAAATGAGTCAATCTCTTCTTGAAGCTTGTCCTTGCCTTTTAGCTTGTGGTCTTGTGGTGGAAGATCTTCTTGAGCTTGTGTTCCCTTGAAGGAAGTAGGATCATACTTCTCTTGTTGAGGAACAAACTTCGTCTTGGGGTATTGATCTTCTTCCCACTCAACTCCATTGGCATTGAGCTTTTGTTCAAAACCAACACCTTGGTTCTTCCGGTGCCTTCCTTGCTTGCGTACAATTTCCTCAAATTGCTTACTCCCGGCAAGACTCTTGTAGACACCTTTTTCTATAATTCCTTTCAATAGCATATTTTCTTGCTCAAGTGAAACTTGGCTAAGAGAATCGTTAGTGGAATCAATAGAACTACTCGAAGCAACAATATTGGATTTAGCATTGTTATTGTTACTACTAGAGGTAGAACCATTTTTACCCTTGTTGCTAGTTTGCTTAGGTTTAACTTGTGGCATAAAGGTAGACAAGAGTAAACGCTTGGCAAGATATGAAGAACTCTTCTTTTGAAGATCATCATTGATAGCTTTAAGAAACTCATGCTCTTGCTCTAAATTTAGCTTCTCGAAGCGTAGCTTCTCATGAGTTCTTAGAAGTTCTCTATGATCCTCTTGAGTTGTTTCATGAGCTAACTTAAGAGCATTTAGTTCTTTAGTTAGACGCTCAATCTCCTTCATAGCATTGTCACTCGTTTCCTCTTGACTATCATGATTACTAGCATTTTCATTATAGCTCACATTACTATCCTTGTCAACAAGTAAATCATCATCACCAAGCAAATCATCTTCATCACTATTGAAATCAAGATACTCGGGGTGTGATACCTTGGGGCCTTTTGCCATGAAGCATTTTCCAATTCCTTCATTTGGTGAGTCAAATAGATCATAGGAGTTGGATGACACAAGTGCAAGTCCGGCAACACCTTCATCTTGACTATAGTCGGAGTTGGAGTGATAACTTCTCTCGGAGTGGTTGTCGGAGTCGGAGCCGGAAACCCATTCACCAACATGAGCTTGATGTCTTCTTCTTGTGTAGCTCCTTGATGACTTGTCCTTCCTCTCCGAATCCTTCCTTCTTCGAGAGTGTCTTTGTTCATAACGATCATCTCTACTCCTTCTCTCCTTATGAGGTGATTCATCTCTTCTATGTCTTCCTCTTGGTGATTCATCTCTTTTCTTGTAGGGAGCCGTACACTCATTGGAGTATTGATCTTCTCTCATAGTGTCTTGAGCTAGAGCTTCTTTCTTTTCCTTTGTTCTTGTAGAACTTGTTGAACCTTTTCACCATTAGGCTAATCTCTTCATTTGATACTAGGTTGTCACTTGAAGTTGTTGGAGCATCGGTTGAGACTTTGTATGCACCACTTGATTTGTTGTGCAGCTCCTCTTTGTCCTTGAGTGACATTTCATGAGCGACAATCCTTCCAATGACTTCCGTGGGCTTGAGATCTTTGTAATTTGGCATCATTTGGATCAATGTGCAAACGGTATCATATTTTCCATCCAAAGCTCTAAGTATCTTCTTGATGATGAATTTGTCGGTCATCTCTTCACTTCCTAAGCCGGCAATCTCATTTGTGATGAGAGCAAGCCTAGAGTACATCTCAGCGACTCCTTCACCATCCTTCATCTTGAACTTGTCAAGTTGACTTTGAAGCACATCCAACTTAGATTCCTTGACGGACTCGGTACCCTCATGCATATCAACCAAAGTATCCCAAATTTCCTTTGCATTCTCGAGGCGGCTGATTTTGTTGAATTCTTCGGGACATAGACCGTTGAATAGAATGTCACAAGCTTGAGCATTGTATTGCAGCATTTTCAATTCTTCCGGGGTTGCTTCACGATCCGGTTCCTTGCCATCCTCAAAGAAGTCACCTTGCAAGCCAACACGAACAACAGCCCAAACGGCGGGGTTATGACCAAGAATGTGCATTTTCATCTTATGTTTCCAACTAGCAAAGTTTGTACCATCAAAATATGGACCTCTACGGTGATAGTTACCCTCACTAGACGCCATACTCTCCTAGGTTGTGAAACCAAGGCTATGATCACCAAAGCAATGGAAATCAAGGCTTACGGAGACCAAAGCTCTGATACCACTTGTAGGATCGAAAGTATGTCTAGAGGGGGGTGATTAGACTACTTGACCAAATAAAACCTAACCTTTCCCCAATTTTAGTTGTGGGCAGATTTTAGCAATAGTACATGTCAAGCATCACCCTACACATGCAATTCTAAGAGTATAGCAGCGGAAAGTAAGCAATTGCATATGTAAGTAAAGGAGGGGATCGGAGATTTCAAACGCAATGAAGACATGGTGGTTTTTGGCGTGGTTCCGATAGGTGGTGCTATCGTACGTCCACGTTAATGGAGGCTTCAACTCACGAAGGGTAACGGCTACGCGAGTCCACGGAGGGCTCCACCCACGAAGGGTCCACGAAGAAGCAACCTTGCCTATTCCACCATGGCTTACGTCCACGAAGGACTAGCCTCACTCGGGGTAGATCTTCACGAAGTAGGCGATCTCCTTGCCCTTACAAACTCCTTGGTTCAACTCCACATCATGTTGGAGGCTCCCAAGTGACACCTAACCAATCTAGGAGACACCACTCTCCAAAAGGTAATAGACGGTGTGTTGTTGATGAACTCCTTGCTCTTGTGCTTCAAATGATAGTCTTCCCAGCACTCAAACAACTCCTCACAGATTTGGCTATGGTGGAAGAAGGATTTGAGTGGAAAGCAACTTGGGAAAGGCTAGAGATCAAGGTTCAAATGGTAGGAATGGAATAGCTTGATCTCAACACATGAGTAGGTGGTTCTCTCTCAGAAAATGTATGGTGGAAGTGTAGGCACGATCTGATGGCTCTCCTTTCAGAGAAGGATGTGGTGGAGGGGTATATATAGCCTCCACACAAAATCCAACCGTTACACACTTTTGACCCAACTCAGTGGCACCGAAACGATAATCTCGGTAGCACCGAACTGTGTAAAAGATATGAACTTTAGGAATCTCGGTGGGACCGATACGGACAACTAGGATGGACCAAAGTGCAATGGCTTAGGGCAATCCTCATCTCGGTGGCACCGATTTCATCAACTCGGTTGGACCGAAGTGAAGCAATAAGGCAACAGAGACTTGGCAAGCCATCTCGGTGAGACCGATTTGCATAACTCGGTGAGACCGAAGTAAATGCAAACGATTAAAGAGAGTTGGCAAGGCCATCTTGGTGGGACCGAGATCCATTTCGGTGGATCCGATTTGTTAGGGTTTTGGCAGTGGCTAAGTCTTGGATGAACTCGGTGGGGCCGGATAGAGAATATAGGTGGGGCCGAGTTGGAATGTAGGTTTAGGACATATTTGGTTAGTGAAAGGATCAATATGGTTGACTAGAGGGGGGGTGAATAGGCAACTACCAATTTTTAGCTTTTCTTAACAAATTAGGGTTAGCAACAAAATAGGTTGTCTAGATGTGCAACTAGGTGAGCAACCTATATGATGCTAATAACAATGACAACACAAGCAAGCAAGGGATACAACACAATAATAGCTTGCACAAAGTAAAGGTAAGAGATAACCACAAGTGGAGCCGGTGAAGACGAGGATGTGTTACCGAAGTTCCTTCCCTTTAGGGGGAAGTACGTCTCCGTTGGAGCGGTGTGGAGGCACAATGCTCCCCAAGAAGCCACTAAGGCCACCGTATTCTCCTCACGCCCTCGCACAATGCAAGGTGCCGTGATTCCACTAATGGTGCCCTTGAAGGCGGCAACCGAACCTTTACAAATAAGGTTGAGGCTCTCTCCACAACTGAATTGGAGGCTCGCAACACCACCACGGAGCTTCACCACAATGGAATGTGGCTCCGAGGTGACCTCTTCCGTCTAGGGTGCCCAAACACCCAAGAGTAACAAAATTCACACAAGAAAGTATGGGGGAATCAAATTTCCTTTGGTGGAAGTGTAGATCTAGGTCTCCTCCTTCAATCCCTAGCAAATCAACAAGCTTGAGTGGCTAGAGAGAGAGATCGGGCAAGAAAGCTTGAAGGGCAACAATGGAGGAGAAAGAGAGGCAAGAGGTAAAAGGTAGGTGGAGGAACCACCTACTTATATAGTGCCCCCAAATTCCAACCGTTACAGCAGTTTTTACACTGCAGCGGTACAACCGCTTGGAGCACCGGTACAACCGGTAATCACGGGATCCCACTGCAGAAATGCCCTAGCGGTACAACCGGTGGAGCAACCGGTAGTACCGGTCGGCCGGAGCCAACCAGGAACTACCGCTCCACCACCGCCCAACAACCGCCTCATTACAGAAGGGGAGTCACCCCATAGCGGTAGTTGGGGCGGTGGTTGTGCCGGTACAACCGCTAGACCAGTGTCCATGTGGTGGCTAAGTCTGGAGCGGTACAACCGCTCCAGGCACCGGTAGTACCGGTTCGCCGAAGCCGTCCGGGAACTACCGGGCCACCACCGCCCAACAACAACTCCACTACAGAAGGCATTCCGGTAGTGGAGCGGTGCAGGGCCGGAACAACCGGTCGGGTGGTACAACCGCTGGGCACTAAAACCACTGCCACAGAAAGACTTTGAGGACCTCTCTCCTCGAACAGAAGGATATATCGTGGGTGCAATACAATGTGTACGTGCATTGATTCACCCAGTACCTTCCGATGCGAATTCCCTCTTAATAGTACGGATTTCCTATGACCAAAGAAATAAATGCGTCGGAAACTCCGTCTTCGATCTTTTCCGTCCTCAGGGATTGCCTGACCGTCTTGCGCCAAACGAGGTGTACCTGAGTAAACTAGGGCGCACGATTAGACCAAGGGTGCATTGTCATCATCACCAAAACCCTAAGGCGGGAAATGCCCTAACAATCTCCCCCTTTTTGGTGGATGATGACAATTACACGATTTGCACCGGAGATCTAGAAAATATAGACGGGCTCCCCTACATGTGAGCACTATTTTAATTTTGCTTTTGGAATGCAAAATGCTCACATTAGGATCAATGGTCCCCCTAGATTTTATAGACCAACCAATGACTGCAAATGAATTGAATTGACAACAAGCATGCATTTGCAGGAACATGAAGTAGAGCAAAATATAAGGGTAACAATAATAAGCATGCTCTACAAACATACGAGACAAGATATAAAGGCATAAGATAGATATATCGGGATCGCATGTCTCACACCATGCACAAAGTCTCCACACACGACAAGTTCACAAACCAAACCAACTCGAAGCAAATAAGTTCAACTGACACAAGGCAAATGCAAATAAACCCATGCAAATCCCGAGACCTAATAGAACTCTCTCCCCCTTTGGCATCAAGACACCAAAAAGGAAAAGAGCGATGCTAACGCCCCAGAGCTCAGTAGTCCTCCTCTGACTCCTCGGTCACCTCTGGATCATCACCATCAGATGCCTCTGGATCGTCGTCACCATCAGATGCCTCTGGGTCTTCATCCATGATATCATCCTCGGCGGCGGCAGCAGAGGTAGATGTAGCAGGACGGCCTCTGGTAGCAGGACGGCCAGATGCCTCATCGTCAGTCCACGTGCTGTTCTCAAAGATCCACCTGTCCTCTGGAGTGATGCTCTTCTCAGATCCACTGTCCACTTGCATGTTGAGGTGCCTCATCATCTCAATCTGTCTGCGTCTGGCCTTCTTCTCATTGACATGAGCCTCATAGAGATTCTTCTGGATATGAGTCTACAAGCAAAAGGTCTTCTTCATCTTGGCTGTGAGCTTAGCAACCCAGGAGGGCTTGGCCCCAGCCTCCAGCTCAAAGTCCTCATCACTAGAGGTGGCATACACATCCTCGGGATCATCGGCAGGATAGCGAGGCTCAACATGTTTCTTCTGTAGGAGATATGCCCTAGAGGCAATAACAAATGTTATTATTTATCTCCATGATCATAATTATGTTTATGTTCCATGCTATAACTGCTATGGTTCTCGAGTCTGCAATAACCACGAGGCTTGAAGGAAGACTCATATGCATGTGTCGAATAATAAACGGTAAAATGTATTCCTAGTCTGGCCTCTAAGACTAGCTCAAGTGTGGCATGATGGTTCTGTTTTCCTGATCATGGGCATGACTATGCCGGCAACTTTGAGGGCACAATGTTAGTAGAACACTTGTGTTGAATCGACCCGATTGATGTTATGCTATGAGATTCATTCGTCATAAGTTAATGGTTAATAACACAGAGAAGTTAATGTTTGCATAATTCCTTAGACCATGAGAGTGTCGAGTTTCTTCATGCTTGCTTCATGAACTTTGGGGTTTGTTAAACGTCATCCGTAAATGGGTGGCTATTACGGCGGCTTACGGGTTCATGGAAAAGTATGTTAAGTAACTTGATAGCTCAAGATTGGGATTTGCTCCTCCGACTATGGAGAGATATCTCTGGGCCCTCTCGGTGTTACGGTATCCATCATCGTCTGGCCTGACACAAGTGTGATTTGATCACAGGGATGCCGGAACACAGAAACGAGAAAAGAGAACAAAAACCGGCAACGAGGTAATTGGCATTGTGGACAAGTGTTGATCCACGAGGATGCCGATGTTTATCACCTCGGGTATTTGTAACATATCGCGAAGCAACAGGAATAGCATACGGCAACTGGAGGTTCACTCGAATATTCATTCGTGTGGGTATAGGGGTCAATATGGGTGTCCACGGCTCCGATGTTGATCATTGACCGGAAAGAGTTCCGGTCATGTCTATACTTCACCGAACCTATAGGGTCAAATGCTTAAGGGTCATCTATCTATTGAATACTAGACAAGGAGTCTGAGAGAAAATCACCGAAAAAGTTTCGGACGAAACGGAAACGTTCCGGAGAGATATCGGAATAGTTCCGGTGAAACTGAAAAGTTGTTTTAGGGTATTCCATTAAGTCAAATTGGTTCTGGCACACGTCTGGAAATTCTTGGAGGATGCCAGAAGTGTTCTGGTAACTTCTGGGAATTTTCCGGGATGAAAACCGGAAATGTTCCGGAGCAGCCGGAACCGATTTGGTTGCTTTTCGCTGAAGAAACATTGTTCCGAAATTGTTTCGGAATGCGTTCAAAATTATTTTGGTGGGTACTGGAATTGTTCTAGGCACACAAAAATAATTTGGGATTTAACGGACGCAGAAAAATGTCTTCGTGAATAGTGAAAGTGCTTTTTGGATATTTTTTTGGAAAGTCACCTTTTGGGATATTTTCCCAAAAGGTTTCTAGAAGGCTTGGGGGCTAAGAAACCCCCCTTGGGGGGGCCCCCCAAGAGGTTGGCTGACCACATGTGGAGGTGCTCCATGGGGCCCCACTTACTCCATTAAAACCCTTTTATGCCCTTGTGAAAGTTTTCCTTCATGGGCATTTTGGGTTTTTTGGAAGTGCCCATCCTACCCCTTGCTTTTCCTATAAATAGAGGTGGAGGGGCTGCCTCCACACTCATCCCTTCTCACATACAAGTGCCATGACATTTCTGGCTTCTCTCTCCCTCCCAACGAAATAGTTTCGTAGAGCCGAAAGGCTGTCTGGGTTCCGGTGGGAACTAGTTCTGGACGGCGAAGCCCTGCCGGATAGATGACACCGTATGTGTGCAACTCTGTAGAGAGATCGTAGTTTCGGTCTTAGTTCAAGAGTGCCTCCCGAAGGGCTGTCCGAGTGATCGTCCGAGATTCGAGGGTCCTCCCGAAGGGCTGTCCGAGGATCCGTCCGGTGGGACTATCCGAGGGACTGTCCCGATGCCTCCCGGAGGGCTGCCCGGAGATCCGTCCGGTGAGCTGACGTGGGAGTACATCCTCGCGGTTGGGAGGTTGTAAATCCTAGCTGCGGGGATCTGCACCGCCGATCATCATCGAATCTACTTCCGCTGCGCTACGAGTCGGTAACGAAACAGATCAAACCTTGTATGCAGTCTCCATAGTGTTCCTGGGCTGGTGCGTAGGTCGGAAAGTTTTTGTTTTCTGCTGCGTTACCCTACAGTGGCATCATGAGCCGTACTATGCGTAGATGCAGGTTCAATCTAGAATACATGAGATGTATGGGTGTTACACAATATAATTAGGTAGTAGATGAGTTCTATTGCTGAAAATTATTTGTGCGGGTAGCAGATGAAATCCGTTACCTGATGTTCTTGTTGCTTCCCTGGAATTTGCATATTTCTGATCTTGATAACGGTATGGTGGAGTTTCAAAGTTCTGGCAATCCGCGATCCTGATTGATCAACGAAGTGCTAACAGTTCTTTGAATTCCACCGTAGTTAAAAAGAAAGATGAAATTTCGCAGATAAAAGGGCAATGCAGATATGATCTGCACGGGGGTCATGCGTATGACGAAGTTTAGTATGGGGCTCGAGATTTAATTATCTTGTGTTTCATACACCCCGCGATGTTAATCTAGCGACTTGAATAATCATACTTGATGATAATACGTAGGTAGCTTCGGTTTGTTTCGAAACCTTAGAAGCCACGTAAAATGAAAATTTGCATAAACCGATTAGAGGCGTCTAACTTGGTTTTGCAGGGTGGTTTGCATGTGCATATGATGTGGTATAGCAGTGCTCATATTAATTTGATTATGTATGAGATGACTATATGATGTAAATTAACATGACCTGCGTGTCATGATTCGGCATGATGGCTGGAGCCATATGATTGTCACTTTAATGACCTGCGTGTCAACCTTAAGTAATGCACTTATTTTATTAGCTATAGAGATAGCAATATTATCTGGTGCATCGACAAGGTGGTGGCAAACTTCACGAAGGTGAACACCGACGCGAATGCCGAAGACGAAGAAATACAAGACTTCTCCGTCAGAAAGGGCTATACCATATCATGCTATTATGAATTGCCTGAGATGTTTATCCCTTTGATGCACCCTTCTTGATTGCGCGGTAGTCGCTTTTATTAGGGTGATCTCTCACAAAAATATCAAGTAGTTAGTGTTCTCCCAAGTGTAGCACCGTCACGGCACCTAACTTCTCGGAGTACGCCATGTACACATGAGTACAAATGATTAGGGAAGTGTGAGGCGGGTGAGGTCAGACCTCGCAGCGAGATCACTTGGTTGTCTTGACGTTCAGGCAGGATAGTCCTGAGCTCGGAACACACGCATCGAAAGATGAACAAGAATCGCATAGAGATGTGATCGGCAAGTTGGCCTACCGATTGAAATTTGCGTCATCAGTGATGAACCCGTCAATGGCGTCGAATTGAAATGCGGATCTTGAATCACTCAAAATCAATTATGAGAGATATTGATTTGAGTGGGAGCGCACTTTAGAATTAATTCTATTAATTCTTAGTGCAATTAATTATGAACTTTGTCTAAGTGAAATTTGCATAAATAGTTGTAGAATAATGGCTCGCATTTCCACCTTCCCTATTAAAATTGAATTAGCTGTTAAATATCTGGTTAAAACTTTACGGTTGGTAACGTAATGTGAGGATTGTCCTCAAGAGTGCCGAGAAGGACTTTGTCCTATCGCATGCTTTTAGTATTCTCCCGCTAATGCTATGGATAATGTGACTCTCGTCCTTCGATCCAAAAGCTAGAATTCCGTTACGGTCAAGTGCAATATGTTTGCTTCCATGAGACCCGAACTTCAAAAGTTTGGGATAGCTATGTGATATTCATGGAACTGAAAATCATTTTTCAGACACAAACAAAGGCTAAAAGATATGGGATATCCAGAGCAATGTTTGTTTAGCAAACTGTTAGTAAAAGTGTTTACTATGCATTTGATTAATAACAGAGGGATCCAGTAGAACGCCTGTCATATGATGAAGGTGAATAAAACAACAACTTAAAGGAAATGTCCAAAGGGTGTTAGTAAGACTTTCACGCCTAGGAAATCCGGGGCTAATGCCACTCTTAAGTTGGGTGCTTCTTCTGGGAGTAGGAGAATTATTGGAAGTAAAACTGTTAGAAGTATAAAGGCAAAAAGAGGGAAGACTGGAATATCCAGCTCATGTATGAAAGTCATACAAGTTATTGATGTATGGAAGGCTGGTCAAAGAAATAGTTCTTGAGAATTATGATTAAATTGTTAATCACTGATTCTTGGGTATTGTGAGTTTATCACAGAGATATCTGTTCGATTGCACTCTGTTGCGACTCGATGCAAGAACTACTATGGCCTGAAAGACTAGCCAGGAATGAGGTTTAAATACATGTTGGGAACTTAGTAAAAGTTACTATACCTTCCATCGGTGTATTACCTATGTATTTATTTTCTTAATTCATTATAGAGTTTTACACACTCTAGCCCTTTGCATAAGGTATCTTGCAAGAAGGTTGTTCATAAGAGAACTTTTGATGTTCGGTGTTATGAATAACATAAGGGCCATACTTTCATTATGAATGAGATGTATGTTATGAATATTGATAATAATACTTTGCCTCTGTATTTACTTTCATAAATCATTTTAGAGTTTTATACACTCTAGCCCATTTGCATAATGTTTGTTGCAAGAGTGTTGTTCATGAAAGAACAATTGTTGTTCGGAATCATGAATAACATAAGGGCCATGCTTCCATCGTGGATGGAACGTATGTTATGAATATTGATGGTAATATGATACATCCATAACACTGATGCTAAATATCGCAAGACTAAAAGAATACCACACAAGTGTGGCACTGCATTTGGTCACATTGGAGAAACCCGCATGGAAAATTCCATTATGATGGATTTTGAAGTCGTTTGATTTTGAATCATCTGACACTTGCAACTTTCCTCTGAAAAGTAAAGTGACTGAAATACCGTTCATGGGCCATAAGGAACGAGCAACGAACTTATTGGTGATCATACATTTTGATGTGTGTAGTCCGATAAATGTTGTTGAAAGCAGTGGATTTGTCTATCTTCAAAAATGACTCAAGTAGATATATGGATATCTACTTGATGATACGTAAGTCTGGATCTTTTGAAATCATTCATAAGGTTTTCAAAATGAAGTAGAAATTATTGTAACAAGAAAATTATGTTTCTGCAATTTGATTGCGGAAAGGAATATTTTGAGTTACAAGTTTAGCGAATGTCTGATGAGTTGTGAAAGGAGTTTCATAACTTACACCTCCCGGAACACCACTGTGTGTGGTATGTCTGTGAAGATGTAATCAAACCATTTTCGACATGGTAAGATCAAAGAGGACATAAATCAATTTGCCATTATCCGTTTTAAAAGTAATGCTTTAGAGACTGCGGCTTTTACACTGAAAAGAGCACCATCTGGTCTGTTGAAATGACGCCATGGTATGGTACGCCCAACCATGTTGCATCTTTTCTTAAACATTTGGAATATGGGGCTTGTGTAAAAGGTTACAAACCTATTCCAAATCAGACAAGAGCTACTTTGTAGGTTATCCCAAGTAATTGGGAATTCCTCCACCACTATACCGAGGCAAAAGGTTTGCCACGGAGAATGGTATGCTTTTAAAGAGAATAGTTCTTGCAGAAAGGTGAGTGGGAGAATAGTGCAACTCGACGAGATAAACAGTATCTTTGTCATCAGATCAAAGGAAAGGAACCTTGGAAGTAATTCCAGAGTTTGCTACTGCGACTGATACGGAAGTCTCTACAATAAAATGTATGGACTTCGGTCGAACTTGCAGCTGAACCACGTAGGCAAAACTCGTGCAAACCTCTCAGGTGCGCAAGCGAGATATTGTTGTTAGACAATAGTATACCTACGATGCACAAGGAAGCGTTGATGGGCCCTGACTCCGGAATTGGCTAAATGCCAATACAATCCGAGATAGTTTCCATATAAGTAATTCAAGATTAAAATCTTGTTACACCTTCGGAAGACTTAGAGTCTAACGAACATTAATGGAGCTATAAACTGATATGGATAAAATGTTTTATCCATAAAAGCTCAACTTGTTGCAATAACATGTTCAAGGAGTTGACTAAGATGAAATTGTCTCACCGTAGCGATGCTTAAAGTCAGATCGGGTTAAACTAGCAATTAATACATATTTCAATCATGGGATATGTAACATGGATGCCAAAAGGATTTCCATATGATGGAAATGCAACCTAGGACTTGTATGTGGTACAGTCCGAAGTATTTTGTCAATCCAGAGGATGCTAGTAAGTATGCAAACTTCAGAGTTCCAGCAATGGACAGAAGAGAGCAAAATGGAGTTGGAATCTTCGTTTTTGATGAAATAGTCAAAGGAGTTTGATTTGATCAATGGATAACAAAGATGCTTGTGGTTTCAAGAAAGTAAGTGGGAGCATAATAATATTTCTAAAAACTTTGTGTGCTTGACACATTGTTGATTGGAAATAATATAAATTTCTTGACACGAATTAGGACTTCATTGAAAATAGTTTTTTCGATGAAGTGCTTGGGCTAAATAGCCTTGACATTAGGCATATTTATCTACGAGATAGAATTGCCTAATAGGCTAAAGCCAAAAAAATACATATTGACAAGATGCTAAAACATTTTAGCATTAAAACGCCAAGGAGTGATTCTTGCCGAAGTCACATGGAAAGGGTTTTTGCAAGACTCGGTGTCTCAAAACACTGATGAGCGAAAAACATGGTGGAGATTCCACACACTTTCGTGTTTGGATTAATCATGTATTCCATGGTATGTAAAACAACCAGATATGTCCAATACTCCAAAGCTGTTGCGAGTATAGATACCAAAGTGATCAAAGTACTGATCATGGGACAACAGTGAAAAATGTCACTAAGTACTAAAGTAGCACTGATGACATGTTTTCTCGCAAGCAGAGATTATGAAGTGCTCGTTGTAAGTGATTACATCGATATAGTCTTCATCAATGCTCCATGCGATTTTCGATTTAAGTTAAGGGTTTTGTGTGATACACAATATGGTGGCACGGTGTTTGGAAATCGTTTCTAAACAGGTTACTGTGGCGAATTCTATAACTAAGGCTAAGTATGTTGCCGCTTTCGAAGCGACATAGAAGATGTTGAATCATACAGTTCGATCATGAACTTAGTATGATTCCAAGATGGTTTTGGTCAATGGAACACTATTGAAGATAGTTGCTCCATAGCTCAGTCTGAGGAATCAAGGTTTGACCAGTGATTCACATATATACGAAGCCAAGTCCACACAAAATATGAATTTTGTGAAAGCATGAAAACGCGAGGACATGCAAAGATACACACGGAACTGAAGTTGTCAGATCTGTTGGACATCAGGCTATACCACATGCGAAGCATTTTTACACGGGTGTGCCACAGGTGTAATGTGCATTAGCATTGACTAGATTATTGACTCTAGTGCAAGTGGGAGTCTGTAGGAGATATGCTCTAGAGGCAATAACAAATGTTATTATTTATCTCCATGATCATAATTATGTTTATGTTCCATGCTATAACTGCTATGGTTCTTGAGTCTGCAATAACCACGAGGCTTGAAGGAAGACTCATATGCACGTGTGGAATAATAAACGGTAAAATGTATTCCTAGTCTGGCCTCTAAGACTAGCTCAAGTGTTGCGTGATGGTTCTGTTTTCCTGATAATGGGCATGACTATGCCGGCAACTTTGAGGGCACAATTTTAGTAGAACACTTGTGTTGAATCGACCCGATTGATGTTATGCTATGAGATTCATTCGTCATAAGTTAATGGTTAATAACACAGAGAAGGTAATGTTTGCATAATTCCTTAGACCATGAGAGTGTCGAGTTTCTTCATGCTTGCTTCATGAACTTTGGGGTTTGTTAAACGTCATCCGTAAATGGGTGGCTATTACGACGGCTTACGGGTTCATGGAAAAGTATGTTAAGTAACTTGATAGCTGAAGATTGGGATTTGCTCCTCCGACTATGGAGAGATATCTCTGGGCCCTCTCGGTGTTACGGTATCCATCATCGTCCGGCCAGACACAAGTGTGATTTGATCACAGGGATGCCGGAACACAGAAACGAGAAAAGAGAACAAAAACCGGCAACGAGGTAACTGGCATTGTGGACAAGTGTTGATCCACGAGGATGCCGATGTTTCTCACCTCGGGTATTTGTAACATATCGCGAAGCAACAGGAATAGCATACGGCAACTGGAGGTTCATTCGAATATTCATTTGTGTGGGTATAGGGGTCAATATGGGTGTCCACGGCTCCGATGTTGATCATTGATCGGAAAGAGTTCCGATCATGTCTATACTTCACCGAACCTATAGGGTCACACGCTTAAGGGTCATCTATCTGTTGAACACTAGACAAGGAGTCTGAGAGAAAATCACCGAAAAAGTTTCGGACGAAACGGAAACGTTCCGGAGAGGATATCGGAATAGTTCCGGTGAAACTGAAAAGTTGTTTCAGGGTATTCCATTAAGTCAAATTGGTTCTGGCACACGCCTGGAAATTCTTGGAGGATGCCAGAAGTGTTCTGGTAACTTCTGGAAATTTTCCGGGATGAAAACCGGAAATGTTCCGGAGCAGCCGGAACCGATTTGGTTGCTTTTCGCTGAAGAAACATTGTTCCGAAATTGTTTCGGAATGCATTCAAAATTATTTTGCTGGGTACTGGAATTGTTCTAGGCACACAAAAATAATTTGGGATTTAACGGACGCAGAAAAATGTCTTCGTGAATAGTGAAAGTGCTTTTGGATATTTTTTTTGGAAAGTCACCTTTTGGGATATTTTCCCGAAAGGTTTCTAGAAGGCTTGGGGGCTAAGAAACCCCCCTTGGGGGGGGCCCCAAGAGGTTGGCCGGCCACATGTGGAGGTGCTCCATGGGGCCCCACTTGCTCCATTAAAACCCTTTTATGCCCTTGTGAAAGTTTTCCTTCATGGGCATTTTGGGTTTTTTGGAAGTGCCCATCCTACCCCTTGCTTTTCCTATAAATAGAGGTGGAGGGGCTGCCTCCACACTCATCCCTTCTCACATACAAGTGCCATGACATTTCTGGCTTCTCTCTCCCTCCTAGCGAAATAGTTTCGTAGAGCCGAAAGGCTGTCTGGGTTCCGGTGGGAACTAGTTCTGGACGGCGAAGCCCTGCCGGATAGATGACACCGTATGTGTGCAACTCTGTAGAGAGATCGTAGTTTCGGTCTTAGTTCAAGAGTGCTTCCCGAAGGGCTGTCCGAGTGATCGTCCGAGATTCGAGGGTCCTCCCGAAGGGCTGTCCGAGGATCCGTCCGGTGGGACTATCCGATGGACTGTCCCAATGCCTCCCGGAGGGCTGCCCGGAGATCCGTCCGGTGAGCTGACGTGGGAGTACATCCTCGCGGTTGGGAGGTTGTAAATCCTAGCTGCGGGGATCTGCACCGCCGATCGTCATCGACTCTACTTCCGTTGCGCTATGAGTCGGTAACGAAACAGATCAAACCTTGTATTCAGTCTCCATAGTGTTCCTGGGTTGGTGCGTAGGTCGGAAATTTTTTGTTTTCTGCTGCGTTACCCTACATCTTCTTCCTCAACTGCTTGACCTCATGCACAGTGAGGTTGTCTGGAGATGTTAGAGGCTCTCCTGGCCTGCGAACTTCCCACACAGAGTTCAGAAAACACATGACAAACGGAGCATATATGGGTACCTTACGGTGCATGGCCATGATGTACATCTCCTCCCATAGCCACTTGGAAACATCAAAAGTTGCACCAGACCCCACCTAGGTCTTCATAGCGACCAACAGATCCACCAGATAGCCATATATCTCATCCTGTTTCCCAACCTTGGGTAGAAGCACATTGCGGAACACACGATGCATAATGTCATAGACCTTCTGAAGATCCTTGGACTCACCAATGACTCCATGTCCTCGGATGTACAAGGGTGCAAGCTTCTCCTTGGGCATGGAAGTGGCACGGTCGTGAGGATGGATGCCACCATTTCCTTCCAGACCGGTATCATCATAGCCTAGAGCATTGCAGAAGGCTCTCCAAGGCACCTGAAAGATCTCATCATGGCACATGAAGGTCAAAGTACGAGCATCATCGGTGCCGAAGTGAACTGTGGCATAGAACTGATGGATAAGCTGCACATCAAAGTCACAGTTGATAGACATGAGCTTGACCAAGTCAAACTCCTCACACAGAGCTAAGGCCTCTCCAAAGTACTCCAAGTTGTTCCTCCAGTGATCAAGGTCAACTGTCCACTGCTTGGTGAACCTGTTCTTGTTATGCTCAAAAAGCTCATGCACAATCCTCACTTGCATCTCGTTCCTGAACTGATGAGTGGACCAGCGAGGATGAACTGGAACCTCATATGGATTCTGCAGACGGAACTTCTCCCAATCCTGTTGCTTCCACCTGTGCATTGGAACGGTCACACGTTGCTTGGCAGCGGCGGACTTCTCACGGCGGGTGGGCTTGGTGGGAATCACCACCTCCTGCTCTTCCTTAGTGTCAGCAGGACGCTTGCATCTGCGGACTCTCTTCCGGGTCTTCTGGCCAGGAGCAGAGCGAGAACCAGAGCCACCTGCACACACACACGGGAAGCACACAAGATACCCAGCACAGATGAGAGGAATGTACACATGATCAGAGGAATATATTACATGTAAGTAGAGAGAAGAAGAAACAGTACACAGAGGTTCAGTAAAGCCGGTTGTACCGGTCATCCGAGCGGTAGTACCGCTCAGGCGGTTGTACCGCCAATTCGAGCGGTTGTACCGCCAATAGCGATTCCACACACCCAGAGAACAGGCACAAATCTAAACTGAATCTAGATGCAATATTTCTACTTCTAACTATCTACAAGCAATAGAGGCATACAATAGGATCTCTTCCACCCAATAGTTTAGCCAAAAACACGGGAGTACACTTAATGCCCTAGATAGATGGATTCAAAGATTGAAACCAAAGACAAGAGAAAAAGGGGGCATTACCGGCATCCATGGGAAGAGATCGGGGTGGAGACGGCCTCCACGGAGCGGATCCGATGAAGAACCGACAGATCCGGAGCACCGGAGGGCACTCCGGGGCAATGGGGACAGCAACAGGTGGCAGGAACAGGAGAAGAGGACGGGCACGAAGGGGAAAAAGAGAAACCCCTTCGGCCCGCGCCCTTATATACCTGCGCAGACCGCGGAGCGGTTGTACCGCTCCTAAGAGCGGTTGTACCGCTCCCTGGTACTACCCAGTGGTTAGGGGCGGTACTTCCGTCGCCTGACAGGCAGCGGTAGTACCGCTCGTAACCACCCGGTAGTACCGGCCGGAAGCTCAGGTCAAGATCCAAGCGGTAGAACCGCCAGGCTTGACCGGTAGAACCGCCGGGACGGTACAGCCAAATGGCAGAGCGGTAGAACCGCCCTGACCACCGGTTGTACCGCCCGGTTACTGCCACCCATGCCAAGATATCAACTTGTGTACATTTGGAGCAGAAAGTTTTATGGGAAGAGGAGGCTTGGGATGGAAACTTGGCACTGACATATGGTGATGTAAACTCCAAGAGTGCAAGAAGCAAACAATAAAAGCCAACACTTGGAGGATACAAACACCTAGGACCTAAAAAGATACTAACAAGGCAAATAAGATCCAAAAAAGGAGAACCAAACCTCCACAATGAGAGGAGGGGCGGTGGCCGAAGCCACCTATGTTTGAGTCAATTGGTATGGCATCGCGAAGATTTTAACCTTGGGCCCATGACCAAAACTCATCTTTGAAGCACTAGTACCATCAAAAATGGCTAATGTGAAAGATTGGGTTAATTTTGGCATAATAGGGGGAGGGAGGGTTCATTGAGAGAACAACACCCCCCCTAAATCCATGCCTACATCTAGAACAAGATAATCATGATGAATGCGGTGGGGTGTGACGGGTTTCAAGACACGTTGCTCGAATCAATGATATTTAGCTCATGCCTTAACTCGCGAAATCTTGCTTCATCTAATGGCTTTGTGAAAATATCCGCTAGTTGCTCTTGAGTTCCAACATGAATAATATCAATCTCTCCACGCTTGACGTGATCTCGGATGAAATGATGACGAATCTCAATGTGCTTCGTCTTGCTATGTTGCACCGGATTGTAGGAGATCTTGATTGCACTTTCATTGTCACAGAAAAGAGGCACTTTGTCACAAGTGACACCGTAATCCTTTAAAGTTTGCCTCATCCATAGCAATTGTGCACAACAACTTGCGGCGGCTACATACTCGGCCTCGGTGGTGGAGAGAGACACACAATTTTGCTTCTTCGAAGACCAACTCACCAAAGAGCGACCAAGGAATTGGCACCCTCCGGAGGTTGACTTCCTATCCACACGGTCTCTCGCCCAATCCGAGTCAGAATATCCCATGAGATCAAAGCTTGCTCCTTTGGGGTACCATAAGCCAAAGTTTGGGGTATGAGCCAAATATCGAAAGATTCGCTTGACCGCCACAAGGTGACTTTCCTTAGGCGCGGCTTGAAACCGTGCACACATTCCCACACTCAACATGATATCCGGCCTAGATGCACAAAGGTAAAGCAAGGATCCAATCATAGAACGATATACCTTTTGATCCACTACTTTACCATTGGGATCAATGTCGAGTTGGCACTTGGTAGGCATTGGAGTCTTGGCTGGTTTGACATCTTCTAGCTTGAATCTCTTGAGCATGTCTTGGGTATATTTGGCTTGGTTGATGAAGGTTCCTTCTCTTCTTTGTTTGACTTCGAACCCAAGAAAGAACTTCAACTCACCCATCATGGACATCTCAAACTTCTCGGTCATGAGTGCAGCAAACTCATCATTGAAAGCTTTGTTAGGAGAACCAAAGATAATATCATCAACATATAGTTGGCATATGAACAAATCCCCTTTAACCCTCTTAGTAAAAAGAGTGGGATCGATTACCCCAATTTCAAACCCACGATCTTGCAACAACTCGGTAAGGTGCTCATACCATGCACGTGGGGCTTGTTTAAGGCCATAGAGTGCCTTATCGAGCTTGTATACATGATTGGGGAACTTGGGATCCTCGAACCCTGGGGGTTGTTTGACATACACCAACTCATTAAGAGGACCATTAAGAAATGCACTCTTTACATCCATTTGTTGCAACTTAAAATCATGATGAGATGCATATGCAAGCAACATACGAATAGATTCAAGATGAGCAACGGGAGCAAAGGTTTCGCTGTAGTCGATACCCTCGACTTGGGAGTAGCCTTGTGCCACCAATCTTGCCTTGTTTCGAGTGACAGCACCGTTCGTATCTTGCTTGTTCTTAAAGATCCATTTGGTTCCAATGACATTATGATTCTCCGTTCGCCTTGGCACCAATGTCCACACTTTGTTGCGCTCGAAGTTGTTGAGTTCATCATGCATGGCTTCAAGCCAATCCGTGTCCTCGAGCGCTTCATGTACCTTTTGGGGTTCAACACAAGAAACAAACGCGTGATGCTCACAAAAGTTTGTTAATTGTCTACGAGTAGTTACCCCTCTTTTCAAGCTTCCATAAACATTCTCCAAGACATGTTGTTGATGCTTGAGTTTAGAAGCAATCTTGGTGGCACGACGCTCCAATAGCTCCTCCGAAGTCACTTGAGGAGGATCATCTTGAATATCTTGAGCGTCATCTTGAGCTTGCTCTTGATCATGAGCTTGCCCTTGATCTTGAGCTTGCTCGGTGTCGTGATCTTGATCTTGGGCATCATTTGGTGCATCACCATCATCTTGAGGTTGATCTTGCCCTTGATCTTGATCACTTGGTTGAGGGCCTTCAGTTTGTTCTTCGGAACCGTGTGGGTCAATGGTTGGTGATGGCTCCACTTGCGTAGAGCATTGTCCTTCTCCTTCGGCCACAAGGGGTTCCTCAATGGGGAGTATTTGACCAATCCCCATTCTTCTTATGGCTTGGGGAGGAATTTCATCACCTATATCACAAAGACCACTTTGCTCCACTTGGGAGTCATTATTTTCATCAAACTCTACGTTACACGTCTCCTCAATAAGTCCGTTGGACTTGTTGAGGACACGGTAAGCATGAGAGTTTGTAGCATAACCAACAAATATGCCCTCTTGAGCTCTAGATTCGAATTTAGACAAACGAGTACCTTTCTTGAGAATGAAACACTTACATCCAAACACCCGAAAGTACTTGAGGTTGGGCTTGTTACCGGTAAGTATCTCATATGGAGTCTTGTTCAAGCCTTTGCGGAGGTAGAGCCGATTGGATGCATGACATGCGGTGTTGATGGCTTCGGCCCAAAAGTTGTACGGAGACTTGAATTCCGCCATCATGGTCCTTGCCGCGTCCATCAACGTTCGGTTCTTCCTCTCCGCTACACCATTTTGTTGAGGGGTATATGGTGCGGCGTATTGATGCTTGATCCCCTCATCACTAAGAAACTCATCCAAGGTGTAGTTCTTGAACTCGGTACCGTTGTCACTTCTAATCATCAATATCTTTGCCTCATGTTGACGTTGAGCTTCATTGGCAAAGTCGATGACGGTTTGTTGGGTCTCGCTCTTCCTCTTAAAGAAATATACCCAAGTGTATCTTGAATAGTCATCCACAATCACCAAGCAATACTTTCTTCCCCCAAGACTATCAAAGGATGGAGGTCCAAAGAGATCCATGTGAAGGAGCTCCAAGGGCCTCTTCGTGTAGATGATAGTCGTGGGTCGGTGAGTTGTCTCATGTAGCTTTCCTTCGATACAAGCACTGCAAGCACGATCTTTGGCAAAACTCACATTTGTTAGTCCACGAACGTGGTCCCCCTTGAGGAGACTTTGCAAAGATCTCATATTGACATGGGCTAGTCGGCGATGCTAAAGCCACCCCACATCAACTTTAGCCATTAGGCAAGTCGCGGTCTTAGTGGGTCGCTCCGAGAAGTTAACCACATAGAGACCGTTCTCGACATGCCCAACAAAAGCTACTTTAAGAGTCTTGCTCCACAAAAGGGCCACGGTATCAAGGTCAAAGAATGTGGCAAAACCCATAAGTGCAAGTTGACGAACGGAAAGTAAATTGTATGCAAGGGTCTCAACAAGCATGACTTTCTCAATTGATAAATCATGAGAAATCACAACCTTGCCAAGACCCAATACCTTAGATGTTGAGGCATCACCGAATTAAACATGGGTGGGCATAGATGAGCTTGGTTGCACGTCCACCACCAAATTCTTGCTCCCGGTCATATGATTTGTTGCTCCACTATCGAGCAACCATGATCCTCCACCGGAAGCAAACTCCTACAAGAGATCAATGCTTGGTTTTAGGTACCCATTTTTGAATGGGTCCTTTGATGTTAGTAACAAGGGTCTTAGGAACCCAAATAGACCATTCAATGTACTCGTAATAAGAACCAACAAATATGGCATAAACATGCCCATCACTAGCACGGCATAAAACATAAGAAGGGTTAAAGTCGCCGACTTTGTTCGATGAAGTGGGATTGTCCTTCTTGACATTTCCACCCGCCACCTTGTTCTTCTTCTCCTTATGAGCACTCTCTCCCTTCTTGACAAATACCTCTTTGAGAGGGAGAGGTTTCTTGATCTTGTTGTTGTTCTTCTTCTTTGACTTGGGCACAAATCCAAGTCCCTCCTTTGCCACAACTTCCTTTTGATTGCTCAAAAGTTCGTTGAGATTCTTCTCGCCTTGTATGCAAGTCACAAGGCCTTTCTCGATTTGCTCTTTCAACTTGGCATTCTCCTCCACAAGATGCTCATGCTCACAACAAGGGTTAGTAGCATTGGCATTATCAATTAAAACGAAAGGAGGACAAGTGGCTATTTCCTTAGTGAGCTTCGCTTGGAGTTGATCATGAGACTCCTTGAGAGTAGCATGTGCACCTTTCAAGGCCTTGTGAGCCTTGTCAAGTAGCTCAAACTCCTCTTTGAGTCTAGCATGGCCAACCCCAAGTTTGGCATTCTCGGATTTAAGCACACGAACATGAACTTGAGCATGATCATGATCTTTCTTTAGTTGAGCAAGGTCAACGTTTTGCGACTCCTCAAGAGCCGAACGAAGACCTCGCTCTTCCTCAAGAGCGATGGAAAGATCCGCAATTTCATCGGCATAGTCACGACTATGGCCTTCCAAGTTAGTGATGTTCTCCTCGTGAGACTCAATGATATCATTGGCCTCACCAAGTTGTTCCAAGATAGCAACAAAGTGCTTCTTGGTCTCACCTTTGAGCTTACCCAAGAACTTATCAAACTCATTCTCATCCACTTCCACCTCCTCTTGATCATCCACACAATCCAACAATGAAGGATTAGGAGAGATGGAAACTTTGATGTTGGAGGTTGAGGTTACCTTGTTGACGCCTCTTGCCATTAGGCACTTGGGGATGATGTTCTCGTTGGGGGCGTCGAAGAGAGACACCGAGGTTGGAGAAGAGGTGGCAATGGCCACGGTGGCCATTGCGAACACTTCACCATTTGTATCATCATCATCATCATCGGAGTTGTACTCTTCAAGCGCCACCAAGCCCTTTGGAGGCACCTTCTTGTTGAAATTATTCTTGTTGGGGAAGGACTTGGCCTTGTCTTTGCGGATCAGCTTGCCACCATTGTCCTCCCTCTTCTCATATGGACAATCCACCACAAAGTGACTCACATTGCCACAATTGTAGCAAGTCCTTACACGTTGCTTGCCCTTTGAGTTGTTCTTGGAGGAGTTGGGCCTTGTGTTTCTCTTGTTGCCCCAAAATTGCCTTGACGCAAGAGCCATGTGCTCGTGGTAAGCATATTTGGTGTCTTCGGGGCAACTCTCTTCTTCTTCCTCTTCTTCTTCTTCCGGAATACCATTGGCCTTCAAAGCAAGGTTGGGTGAGCCTTTCTTTGACCGGACACGAGCTAGAGCATTGTCGGCGGTCTTGTTCATAATGTTCATGGCAATAAACTCATCCAACACTTCACTTGAAGATAATGTGTGGAAGTCCGGTCTTTGACGAATCACGGAGGACATTGCCTTGTTGAATGGCATGATGGCCTTGAGAAACTTGCGCTTGATCCAATTATCATCCGTATCCTTGCTCCCATGATCTTGAAGAGCGACCGCAAGAGTTGTCAATCTTCGGTAGAGATCCCGAGGATCCTCATCTTCATTCATCACAAATTCATCGGCCTCATCAAGTACCACCTCAAAGTTGGACCGTTGAATGCTTGAGCTTCCCTTGTACAAAGATATGATGTGTTCCCAACTATCCTTTGCACGGGAGAAGGGACGCAAGTGAGCTAGATCTTCGGGAGGCACCGCGGATTGAAGGATGAACAAAGCGAAGTGATTTTATTGATTGTCCGCCTCTTCTCTTGGAGTGAGGTTGCTTGGATCATGTGGGTAGAAGCCTTGCTCGATGATTCTCCAAAGATTCGTTGAGATATGATTCAAATGAGACTTGATACGAAAAACCCAATTAGCAAAATCACCCTTTACAAGCTTAGGAGGAGGACCAAGATGGTTAATATGCGGTGTAGGGACCGGTCCTCCATAGACCGGGGGAGGGGGAACCGAGGCATAGGTTCCCGTCCCATTCTTAGCATGAGGGGAAGATGTTTGAGTGTCTTTAGCCGCTTCCTTGCCGGAATTGGCCTCCGACGCCGATGCGGTGGGATTAACCACAAGCAATGGATCTGGAGTGGACTTTAATCCCTCAAGGAGTTCTTTAAGCATGGACTTGACCTCGGCCATCATAGACGTCTTAAGTGAAGCCATAGATTCATTTAAGACGTCTCGGGTGACCGTGTTCAACTCCACGGCCTCGGGCACTTCCTCATCCCGACCCCCGTCGTCAACCATACTCTTCGGGTGGTAAAACCCTTAATAAAGAGACGAGGCTCTGATACCAATTGAAAGGATCGATATGGTTGACTAGAGGGGGGGTGAATAGGCAACTACCAATTTTTAGCTTTTCTTAACAAATTAGGGTTAGCAACAAAATAGGTTGTCTAGATGTGCAACTAGGTGAGCAACCTATATGATGCTAATAACAATGACAACACAAGCAAGCAAGGGATACAACACAACAATAGCTTTCACAAAGTAAAGGTAAGAGATAACCACAAGTGGAGCCGGTGAAGACAAGGATGTGTTACCGAAGTTCCTTCCCTTTAGGGGGAAGTACGTCTCCGTTGGAGCGGTGTGGAGGCACAATGCTCCCCAAGAAGCCACTAAGGCCACCGTATTCTCCTCACGCCCTCGCACAATGCAAGGTGTCGTGATTCACTAATGGTGCCCTTGAAGGCGGCAACCGAACCTTTACAAATAAGGTTGAGGCTCTCTCCACAACTGAATTGGAGGCTCTCAACACCACCACGGAGCTTCACCACAATGGAATGTGGCTCCGAGGTGACCTCTTCCGTCTAGGGTGCCCAAACACCCAAGAGTAACAAAATCCACACAAGAAGGTATGGGGGAATCAAATTTCCTTTGGTGGAAGTGTAGATCTAGGTCTCCTCCTTCAATCCCTAGCAAATCAACAAGCTTGAGTGGCTAGAGAGAGAGATCGGGCAAGAAAGCTTGAAGGGCAACAATGGAGGAGAGAGAGAGGCAAGAGGTAAAAGGTAGGTGGGGGAACCACCTACTTATATAGTGCCCCCAAATTCCAACCGTTACAGCAGTTTTTACACTGCAGCGGTACAACCGCTTGGAGCACCGGTACAACCGGTAATCACGGGATCCCACTGCAGAAATGCCCTAGCGGTACAACCGGTGGAGCAACCGGTAGTACCGGTCGGCTGGAGCCAACCAGGAACTACCGCTACACCACCACCCAACAACCGCCTCATTACAGAAGGGGAGTCACCCCATAGCGGTAGTTGGGGCGGTGGTTGTGCCGGTACAACCGCTAGACCAGTGTCCATGTGGTGGCTAAGTCTGGAGCGGTACAACCGCTCCAGGCACCGGTAGTACCGGTTCGCCGAAGCCGTCCGGGAACTACCGGGCCACCACCGCCCAACAACAGCTCCACTACAGAAGGCATTCTGGTAGTGGAGCGGTGCAGGGCCGGAACAACCGGTCGGGCGGTACAACCGCTTACACAGGCGGTACAACCGCTGGGCACTAAAACCACTGCCACAGAAAGACTTTGAGGACCTCTCTCCTCGAACGGAAGGATATATTGTGGGTGCAATAGAATGTGTACGTGCATTGATTCACCCAGTACCTTCCGATGCGGATTCCCTCTTAATAGTACGGATTTCCTACGACCAAAGAAATAAACGCGTCGGAAACTCCGTCTTCGATCTTTTCCGTCCTGAGGGATTGCCTGACCGTCTTGCGCCAAACGAGGTGTACCTGAGTAAACTAGGGCGCACGATTAGACCAAGGGTGCATTGTCATCATCACCAAAACCCTAAGATGGGAAATGCCCTCACAGTTAGAGAGAGTGGTTGAGGGTTTAGGAGTACTGTCACTAAGCACTTGAGCAAAATGACCATTAAGTAACACCTCATCCCCTTTTAATAGTATTGGTTTTCCTATGGACTCAATGTGATCTTGGATCACTAACCCAAAAATGTAGAGTCTTGATCTTTTGCCAATCCTTGTCCTTAGCATTTTGAGGGGTCCACATCTCTAGTCCATGCCATGCCAATCACTGAACATCCTGAAATCTTTAACTTGAATGGACATTAGTTCAATGAGATATATGTTGTTATGAATTACCAAAACCACCAAGGGAGCAAATGTGCTTTCAGTGGGCCTAGAACATTTCTAGTACCCCCTAAAATAATATTGGACGCGTTCCGAAACAATTCTAGATCAGTGATTTTCATCAGCGAAAAGCAACCAAAGCGGTTCCGGCAGCTCCGGAACATTTCCGGTTTTTTTCTCCGGAAAAATCCCAGAAGTTCCCAGAACAATTCTGGCACCCTCCAAGAATTTCCAGGCGTGTCGCGAAACCATTTTGACTTAATGGTATACTCCGAAACAACTTTTCGGTTTTACCGAAACTATTCCGGTGTTCTCTCTCCGGAACTCTTCCGTTGTCTCCGAAACTTTTCCGGTGACTTTCTCTCAGACTCCTTGTCTAGTATTCAGTAGATAGATGACCCTTAAGCATGTGACCCTATAGGTTCGGTGAAGTATAGACATGACCGGAACACTTTCCGATCAATGATCAACATCGGAGCCGTGGACACCCATATTGACCCCTATACCCACGCGAATAAATATTCGAGTGGACCTTCAGTTGACGTGTGCTATTCCTGTTGCTTCGCGATATGTTACAAATACCCGAGGTGAAATTTATCGGCATCCCCGTGAATCAACAACTCCACTATGTCAGTTACCTCGTTACCGATTTTGTTCTCTTATCTCGTTTCTGCGTTCTGGTATCCCTGTGATCAAATCACGATGTGTCTGGCCAGACGATGATGGATGCCGTAACACCGAGAGGGCCCAAAGAATATCTCTCCATCGTCGGAGGAGCAAATCCCAATCTTGAGCTATCAAGTCCCTTGACATACTTTTCCATGAACCCGTAAGCCGCCGTAATAGCCACCCATTTACGGATGACGTTTAACAAACCCCAAAGTTCATGAAGCAAGCATGAAGAAACTCGATAGTCTCATGGTCTAAGGAATTATGCAAACGTTAACTATCTCTGTGTTATTAACCATTAACTTGTGACGAATGTATCTCATAGCATAACATCAATCGGGTCGATTCAACACAAATGTTCTTCTAACATTGTGCCCTCAAAGTTGCCGGCATAGTCATGCCCATGATCAGGAAAACAAAACCATCATGCAATACTTGAGCTAGTCTTAGAGGCCAGATTAGGAATGCATTTTACCGTTTATTATTCCACACGTGCATATGAGTTTTCCTCCGAGCCTCGTGGTTATTGCAGACTCGAGAACCATAGCAGTTATAGCACGGAATATAAAACTTAATTAGGAACATGGGGATAAATAATAACATTTATTATTGCCTCTAGGGCATATCTCCTACAGCTCGGCACTTGAAATATAAAGGCCGGCGACCACTGATGCTGAGATAAATCAAGCAAACATCAACCCGGACAATCCAGCTGCCGGCTCTCAGGCATGAATTTTGCCAGCTTAATCCATTGTGATAAAAACTTGTTGAAAATGACCCATTTATGGCTTTGTAATAGTCGTTGCAAAACTCTGTAATCTGTCAATGCCTTCATGCATTGAGTATGTTAGCTTTTGAGCTGATGACACTCTAACGAAAAATATATTCTGATCATGCCAGTTTGCTCAACCTGGTCATATAGACTTTGATGTTAATTAAAACCTTGGCCGTGATTGCAGTGCAACCCGGCAAATATATATTTAAGAAATCCAGAAGTGTTGTATTGTAATACAAAGCACAAATTAAATGTCCCAAGCCCCGGTCAATTCTGTGACCCAGAATTTCTGTGACCAGGTTTCTATTTAGAGCCGGGTCGTATGTATGAAAATTGATACCTGAAAAGAAAGTGCATAGATAGAAATATATAAAAGAAATAACATGCCAGAAAAAATAACTTAAATATTAAGCCGTCTTTCGAGGCACGACATAAAGACCGGCTTTCGAGGCTCGAGTCTGATTCGCTTCTGTGAAGCAGGCTTTTTGGCCTCTTTTGGTTTGTCCTAGCTCTCTGAAAGCCGGCTCTCACATGACCAACTGACGTTTTAACTCTGATGAATTCTGGGTCACCTCTGTGATTGACTCATCAGGCGTACGCCGAGTCACCTTTTTGGAGTAGCATCTTGCTAACAGGCAGGTTTAACCAAGTATATTTTGGCTTTTCGCCGGATTAAAAGGGTTTTGTAAGCTAAACTCGATGAGTTGGAAGCCCCCAAGTAACCATATGATCATGGAAAAGCTCAGCATAGGATATACAGGAGACAATGCTACTACTGCAAAACATCTGAGGTCCAGATAAACCGGTTTTATTCCATTGATCATAATTGAGTAGGATACCCATGTTTAGACTGTGCATCATGGTGACTAGTCTTCGTTGGTAATCTTACTTTTCGCCAATAAGGCAGGATACCTATGTTTGAACTGCGCATCGTGGCAGCTAGTCCTCTTTGGGAACCTTTAATTTTTCGCCAATGAGGCAGAATACCTATGTTTGAACTGCGCATTGTGGCAGCTAGTCCTCTTTGGCAACCTTTAATTTTTTCGCCAACAAGACAGCAGTCCCCGGGACCGGGTTGTCTTCCCTTCAATGACCCGGGGTTCTTATATTTGTTAAAACCGGCCAAATCCGTCGAGTTATATCTGTGTAGCCCCCGAGTCTTAAGTCGACTCGAGGAGTTGGCTTGAGATTCTTTATACTTGGCTGTGGCATAAACCGGCATAGAGTTGACAGCTGAAAGATGGAATTTATTGAAGCCGGAGGCGATGTGGCGAGTGTATGATCTTTGCGATGCTCGTCGTATGTTCTCGGCATATGTCGTTCAACAAAGCCATTCTTTCCCAAATTGAGCCTCTTGGCCCATTCCTTGCTATTCTCTCTTGGTCCGGCGCACTTGGCTTCTCCAGGGCCCTTTTTCATATTTTTTTTGTTCGCCGATGGCTTTTGAATTGCCGGCTCAATGGTGGCTGGCTCACCTAGCTTCTCCAGGGACGGTTCCTCCGTCGCCGACTCTCCTGTTTCATCGACGTGTTGAAGCGGACCGTACTGTGGGGATGGCAGGCCAATACGCCTATCCATTGGGCAACTCGGCGCGGGTGAAGGCTGATAATAGAGATATATTTCTTTTTTGCTCCAGCGTTGTTGGAGTAGACTGAGCCGTGGGGGCGGCGGCCTGCGCGCGTCCGTTGGGCAACTCATATGGGCGGGCGCAGATCCGGTGTGTTAATGTAGATCGGACCGTAGGGGCGGCGGCTTGAACGCGTGTTCGTTAAGCAATGCGGCATGGACAGACACTGGCGCATGATAATGTAGGCGTGAGCTCTATATCCGTGGCATGACGGTCACCCTTGCGGTGAACAATTGCCCTGATAAAAAATATCGCAAGCCAGAGTAGTTGTTCTTTGAACAAATTAATATGTGCTAATAAAATAGACTGGACGGATATCACCTGATGTATTTGGATGACAGAGGATCTATGTGCAACGTAGTGCGCAAAACGCACATGTCATCGGAATTGTCGAGGCCGTAGTACTACTTTGGTCGGTCGTAATTTTGAACAGAAAAAATTGATCCGACATATAGATGCAGCAATTGTAGACCGGAAACTGGTGTGACCAGACCACTTGAAAAACCTTTACGTGAGATCAACTTTGATGTAATAATTGGCATAAAAACTTGTGCCTTTGAGAGGTTTGCTTCTTCGTTGAACCTTTTGTATATAGGAAAAAGTGGAGATGGCAGTGGCAGAGGGACTGGTAGCCCATACGAACGACAGCAATACCGCGGGCGGCCGCTGATGGAGCGCCTCTTCTTTTGTCCTTGCATGTAGGAGATGCTGCCAGCCGCGGCTTGCTCTGCTCTCGCTGTTGCTTACTGCTTTCTTTTTTGTGATGAGATGGAGAGCAGTAGCACAAACACGGCACCCTGGGCGGATTGAGCCCCCCGCAGCTTTTTTTTGTATGCCTTTGACTAGGTCGCAGCAGGAGGACTTGTAGGTCGTGGGACACATCCAGTAGCGGTGGATCATCGCAAAAAATCGGAGTTTGCGCCGCGCCTGGTCTCATCGATTGATGTGCAGGGGCCGGTTGCTCCAGCTGGATGTCATCACTTTTTTTTTCTCCAGTAGAAAGCTTGACTACGCACATGGGCGCCGAAAAACGCCACAGGTAGATCGGGTCGAGAGGTCGCCACTGGGTTTAATTGAAAATAGATGACACCTAGTAATTGTTTCGTAGTGGACATCACAATTGAAGATTAAAAAACTGATTTGGAGTTCTCGCTTCACGTGGGACTAGTACTCCCTCTGGTCTGATGGGTCAACTTTTACCTTTATGTAAAAAGTAGCAATGACGAAACGCCTTCGGTTTTGCCCGCTGCCACCGCTGTAGAATTCCTCGGGACTTGATTCTCTGCATTACACGTGGATGAGGAAAGATGCAATAGCAATCGGACACGGCCGCCGCACAGACTGCAGCGAAAATTCTTGACAGCCTCGACTCGGCAACTTGCGGCGATATATGGACGCGCAATCCTAATTTCTCTTGAACTCAGATCTCGTACTACCAGCTCCAAAGTTCATCAACGGAATTAATTAACCTGGCTGGCGGCGGAATTCTTGAATAGTCCGGCGACTCATGATTCTGATCACAAACGATGAATTTGCCGGTTCTGCCCGAGGTTGTCCCATGCCGGGTTGTTCTGCGCGATTGTTCCGTGCCGGCTCGTCTTCATCTGGCCAATTGCGAGCTTCTCGGTCTGTGAAGAGTTCCCTCCAAGAACACAACACCACCGTGCGGTGGCCCCACGGTGGGCGCCAACTGTCGTGGTTTTGTCACGGCAAGATGTCCTCGTAGGAGAACTTAGGTGTGAGGCCATCGCAACTAGGTGGAAGCTTGAAGGGGTTGGTCGGAATCGAGAGACGCGAGTTTTACCCAGGTTCGGCCCCTCGCGGTGGAGGTAAAAGCCTACATTCTGCTTAATTGCTATTGATGATGATGATCTCGATTACAAGGGTGCTGTTTCGCTACCTCTATCTCGAGAGCTAGTTTGTCTGTCTCTCCTGACTTGTCCCTCTTGGGATGCCTTGCCCCTCCTTATATAAGTTGAAGGGGCCGGCTTACATCTAGAGTCCTAATAGGACTACAACTAGTCTATTTTCTATTACAAGTCGAATCCTAGTCTGAGTCTTTTCTTTTAAAATAATCTACCCAGGCCTGGTGTTCTCTCCGGGCCGGGTCTTCTCTCCGAGCCGGGTCTACCCAGGCCGGGTCTTGCTTCTTCTGCTGGGTCTTGCTTCCTGGCCAGGTTCCGTGCAGGCTCCCAACTCATAGTGAGCCGGCCCAAGTTGTTTCCTCGATAACCCGGTCTTGGGCCTTCTGGTCATTGGCGGGTTTATACTTGATTTGCCGGGTCTAACCGCGGATAACTCCCTCGACAGGTTGGGAGCGCTTCTGTGCGTTCATAGGAATGGTTGCATGTGCGTGTATGTGAGCACAGTGTCTGCATAGTGTTTCTCAAATATTTATATTTTAAAAACACAATATAAATGCAGTGCTCGCATGAAAAAGATTTTACTTGCTTTTTTTACCCGAATATTCAACGAACGTCAGATTTTTAGGCATGGTAAATCATACGTTTTCCATGGCAAATTGTGTTTGCCGAGGATAAAAAATTTAATTGACGAGCATGGCAAATCTATCTTAGTTCATTTTTTTATCTGTAAATTGCCATGTTTGCAAACTAAATTTTTCACCCTCGCGCCAATATAAATTGCCATAAAAAACATTCGATTTGCCATGTCTAAAAATCTGATGTCAGATTTTTAGCATTTTTTTTTCGTTTTTGAATCTAAAGGCTTTAACTCTCTGTAAAAAAAAACATAGTGCATTACCTCCGAACTACTCGCCTCCCTTTTTTCACACCATTTCAAGATTTTATTTATTGTTTTATATGGATAATGTCCTTTGATATGTTATCGCAACATGCTAGGATCAAAGCTCATGATTGGCAGCCATGTAATGATTGTCCATGATATGGATGAATCTCTCTCGTGGCTCGTCGATGTGTACGTGTGTCCGTATCTACAATGCTACCGTGCATCCGATGAAAATCGGACGTGGTTGGTTTATTCACACGCAACTTGAACTAGTGTCGACTTAGCCGTAGCTGTTATCATCAATAACTAGATCGGGATCGCGCCTTAGCGCGAGGGTGCCAGTCCCAACGTTTGGGTCAAGCAGGTAATACTAAGTCAGTAGTAATCCAAGTTTAACATATGCATTTATACAGGATAACAATATAGTGTAGAAGAAACATTCAATTGTGATAGGAGCGAGACATAGTGGTGCTCAATATCGGCATGAGACTATAAGGCAGAATCAATGTCCCTGCTTCTCTTTGATTTTTGAAAGTAGATCAATTTATCTCTCTTTATCTTCACATATATCTATAGTGGGTGCTCAACAATGAGATTCTAAAAGCCAAGAAGTGTTACAGAAGTAACAATAAAAAGTAGCCATTCTTCTCACTTTTCCAGTAACGACACTTCTCAATGTTTGATAAGCTCAATACATGTCTCTACTGTCACCCGGCATATGGTTCATATCTTGTCCGTTCACCCAGCAAATAATAAAGAAGAAAAAGAAGGTGAGGCATGTGCATAACTCAAAACCAAAAACGGTAACAGTAGTAGACATAGCCAAGAGTGCTTAACTTCTAATGGCATATTTTCTAATCTATAAACAAATGAACTTCTACCACATAAATCTAAAGTTAATCCGTTAGCCATGTTAAGTCAGAGAGAAGCAGCCCTATATCCTAAACGCACCAGTGTGTTTATTTTTTATTTCTCATATGACAATGCCATTGCCTAAAGTGCATTGCATTCCTATAAGCAAGGCTACAATTAAAAAAATCAGAGAATGCGTAATTGCTCAAGTACATTGCATCGTCGATGAACAGGAGGACAAAGCTCTGAGATCCTTGAGAGACACATTGTGAAAATCCTGTTCATTGAAGTTGTCATCGGCAGTAGCAACATTAAGTTCTGAAAGTGAAGGAGAGGCAACTTCTTCATAATCAATTATCTCAGTCTTGACAGACTTTAAAGTGGTGAAATCCATTTCATAATCGTCGTTGTACATATCACTTATTACGCAGGTCGTCTTGAATTTTGCAGGCCTTCTGAGACTCGAATCTATTCTGCGAACCACGCAAGATAGTGTGGCTAAATGACAGTCCCTTATTTGTAGTAAAATCTATTCAGGGAAGTAATAAAAGGATCCCTGTAGACATAAAAAACATGTGTTATAATCAAGTAAATGGAGCAGATAAGCATCAATATCTTCATTAGAAATGAAGTCATCTTTCAAAGACAGACACCCATATTATGATATTCATGAAAGCGTCTTTTATAACTGAAGAAAATGTTTGAGGACATTGCAATTAGCTCGTGCATTCTTCATAATAGAGCAGAAGAAGAAAAAAAGAGCTTAACGCAAGATTTAAAAACAGAGCATAAAAGTAAAATCTTGTAATAAACAACCTTGCTTCCAGTAGGGGAGATAGATGAAGAACATTGAACAGACAATTTGTATAGAGATGGACAAAAATTGCCGCCTTTTACGAACAAAAAAACACACCCCTGTGGTCGTAAAGAGGGAAAGCCCTCAAATTTGTTATCAATCTTCAACTACGGAACATTTGTTGGTTTGTCCATAGGCTTTTCTTGAAGTACATTTGTTGGTTTCAAGGAGATTTTGAGATGACCAAGGTGGTTATTCATTGAGTTATCCAAAGATTGGTCATGTAAGAGATGAGCCTATTGCAAGCATGTCTTGAAGAAGAAGATTGTGTGGACATTCATGTTTACCTTCAAGACATCATCTTAATGAAGAGAATTGGAAAGATTCAAGGTTGATCAAGACTAAATATGAAGAGTGATTCAAGTTGATCAACACACAAAGCGTAGAAGATGTACCGAGTGGGATCAAGTGATCTCACGGTATCATAAGCATTGTCCATTACGCTTTGTGTACTAACTCATGTTCTATGCGAGAGTTCTTTGTGGGGTTAGGTTTGTTTCCATGGGCGTGCATCAAAAGGAAGATATCATACAACCCATGGAGGATGACATCAAGTGGTGATCGTCATCAAGATTGCGGTGTGCAAGTTCAAGTGGAGCATCACGAAGAGATCATGCTTGAAGCTTGCCGTCCATTGTGGTGACAATGGACTTGTGAAGATGTGCCGAAGAGTGGCTCACCCAAAGTGGAGTATGGGGGAGCAATCTTCTAGTCTTCATCGAGCCGGCGCAATCAAGAAAGGTGGTCCAACTTGAGGAGGTCAAGATCGTCATCATCTAGCTCAAGTGGACTATGCGCAAGGCAAAGGTTTGCCATTGATAGGTTTTCTATTTTACCGGTCTCATGGTGGTAGTTGGGAGACCGGGTTATAGGATCGATTGCCGTACTATCAAGGGGGGCTCTCGGATGAGTAGCTTAATCGTATCTTTCGTAGAGAGCTCAAACCATTGCATTCTTGCATCATCTTTCTTGGTTCTTGTTTGGCCTTTTTGCTTTGGGGGTCTTTGAGCTTTTGGTCACCTTCCTGACAAGCTCAAGTTCATCGAGAACGGATTTCATTTGCTTCTCCTAGTATGTTCTTGATGTTGGGGTTTATGCCGGATCATCACTGATGGAGGTTTCACACCTCTTTATCATAGGCATATTTCTCCTGCCACTTCTGATGATTTCCAGTCATGATTTGACAACTCTTGTCATTAGCTTTCCTTCAAGCTTGAGTTCGTCTAAACCAGAGTTCATTTGCAAAAGTTATAGCAGTTTTGGTCTTACTTGCATCCATCTGTTTTGCTTGGGCAATTTTATTGCACCCAAGTGGTAGTACCGCTCGGTACCACGGCAGTACCGCTTGCGGTACTTCCGCCGTGGACTACCGTAGCCACTACCGCTTGGGAAATGTCCTATGTGCATGTTTCTGCTGCCTGTTTTCTTTAAGCGGTAGTACCGCTCAAGCGGTAGTACTACTCCCCCGAGCGGTAGTACCGCTTGCGGTACTTCCGCTGTGGACTACCGCAGCCACTACCGCTTGGGAAATGTCCTCTGTGCATGTTTCTGTTGCCTGGTTTCTTTAAGCGGTAGTAGAGTTGTAGTACCGCTCAAGCGGTAGTACCTCTCCCCCGAGCGGTAGTACCGCTCAAGCGGTAGTACCTCTCCCTCGAGCGGTACTACCTCTCTGGCAGAACTACCATTCGTGTTTTTCTATCTCGTTGGGCTGTTTTGACTGTGCTAAGCGGTAGTACCGCTCCCCCAAGCGGTAGTACCGCTTGTGCACGACTTGTGGGCACAACGGTTGGATTTGGGGGGGCTATTTAAGGGGGTCTTCTTCCCCAATGGTCCCCATCCTTTTAGCTCGTGTTCTTCCCCCATTGTTGACCTTCTTCGAGCTTGCTATCTCTCAATCCCTCCAATGATTCTTGCTAGTTCTTGAGGGAAAAGAGAGAGGAGATCTAGATCTACGTTTCCACCAATCACTTTCTCCTCTATGTGAGGGGAACCCCTTGGATCTAGATCTTGGAGTTCTTCGTGTTCTCTTCTTCGTTCTTCCTCTCATTTTCCTCCCTAGCATTAGTTGCTTTGGTGGGATTTGGGAGAGAAGGACTTGGGCACTCCGTGTGCCCTTGCCATTGCATTTGGTGCATCGGTTTGAGTTCTCCACGGTGATACGTGGAAGTGAAAGTTGAGAAGCTTGTTACTCTTGGGTGTTTGGGCACCCTAGAGCTTGTTCCTCTTGGGTGCCTTGGTGCCCTAGACGGTTGGTGTTGTCGGAGATCAATCATTGTGGTGTAAAGCTCCGGACAAGCGTCGGGGTCTCCAATTAGGTTGTGGAGATTGCCCCGAGCAATTTGACGGGTACCGGTGACCGCCCCCAAGGGTTGCCAAAGTGTACGGGTTCGGTGACCGCCCCCAAGGGTTGCCATTTGTACGGGTTCGGTGACTGCCCTCAAGGGTCCCTTAGTGGAATCACGTCATCTTGCATTGTGCGAGGGCGTGAGGAGATTACGGTGGCCCTAGTGGCTTCTTGGGGAGCATTGTGCCTCCACACCGCTCCAAACGGAGATTAGCATCCGCAAGGGTGTGAACTTCGGGATACATCGTCGTCTCCGCGTGCCTCGGTTATCTCTTACCCGAGCATTTACTTATGCACTTTACTTTGTGATAGCCATAGTGTTTCTTGTTATATATCTTGCTATCACTTAGTTGTTTATCTTGCTTAGCATAAGTTGTCGTGCACATAGGTGAGCCTAGTCGTTTTAGGTTTCGTGCTTGACAAATTAAACGCTAGTTTTATTCCGCATTTGTTCAAGCCTTAACCGTAATTATTTTAAAGCGCCTATTCACCCCCCTCTAGGTGACATCCACGATCTTTCAATTGGTATCAGAGCCTCGTCTCTCATTATTAGGCTTAACCGCCTAGAGAGTAAAGATGTCGACTAGGGGATTAGGATTCTTTGACACTCTTAGTTTCGATGGCACAAATTTTGATGTTTGGGTGATTCGCATGCTTAATCATTTCCGGGCCATTGACCCTTGTTTAGAGCGAATTGTAGATATGGGTTTTTCTCCTCCAAAGGATTCTCAAAGATTATCTATAGAGGATGAGAAAAACTCTTATCTCAATGCTCAATCTTCTAATGTGCTTTTCGATGCTTTGAGCAATGTAGTTATATTTCAACTCATGCCGTTTCGGGATGCTCATGAGTTGTGGACAAAGCTTCAAGACAAATATGGTGTGTCCAAGATTTGTGGGGATGATTGTTCTCCCTCCACCTCCGGTCGTGTTGTCTTCTCAACTTCTTCTACTTCACCTACATGTGGTTTGCCACAAGGTAATGATATGGCGAGTAGTGTTGGTCATTGCAATGATGATAGTGGGCTTATTATTGATGATCCTTCATCACTATCTTATTGCAATGCTCCTTCTTTGGACTTTAACACTTCGAGAACCATAGATGGTTCACATTCTTGTGTTAATAGTCCTTGCATATCATGTAGAAATTGCTTGACTAAATGTCATGATGATATGCTTGCTATGTCTTGTTGCCATGATAAAAATGCATGTATTTCCTCTAGTTGTTGTGCTAACAATGTAGAGGAAACCCAACACTCTATGGAACAAGATATGGTATTGAATGGTGCCGCAAGGGATCCTACATCATCATCTATTGCTTTTTGCCTTATGGCTAAGGCTTCAAAGGTATCTCCTACTTTGAACCCCAATATGTCTCTTGATGATGATGTTGATGCTAATGATGATGAGGATAATGATGAAGAGAATGATAATGTTGCTTCCTTAAAAATTAAGGGGGAAATTATTTTTAAAGCTCTTCACAAGAATAAAATTGCTCGTTCCAACTTCATGGAAATTATGTCTATTGCCATTGAGGGCAAGAAATACAATGAGGTGTTGGAATCTCATCTCGAGGAGCATGAGGTCACCATTGAGAAAATGGAAGGTCATGAGCGTGATTACGCTAATTAGAGTGCGGAGCTATCTCAAGCTCTTGAACTTGAACAAACCACCAAGGAATCTCTTGAGGAGACCTTTGCTCTAGAATTATCTAAAGTAAAGGAATCTCGTGATGGAGCTCTCGAGGTGGCCAATGATTTCAAAACTAAAAATGATAAGCTTGAAGTTGCACATGCCAAACTCCTTGAGGACTTTGAGCACCTCGAAAATGGCTCAAGGGTCATTAAGAGTGAGCTCATCGGACTCACCGAGTCTCATGCACAACTTAAAGCTTCATATTTAAAAGAGCTTGCCAAGTTGCCTTCTCCTCTTGTTGTTAATGATGATGCTTGTGCTACTAACTCTATTTCTTGTGAAGCATACATATTGAAGGAGAATGTTGGCCTAAGGGCTCAACTTGAGTTGCTATCTAGCAATTATGGGAAATTGGAAGAAAGTCATGTAAAGCTCACAAGCTCTCATGATGATCTTCTAGTATCTCATAATGTGCTAAAGATAGTTCATGAGGCTAGTATCTCTAAGGTAACATCTAGTGAGCCTCATGTGGACATAAGCACTACTTCTACTCAAAATGCTATATTGCCTTGTGCTAGTCCATGTAATTCATCTACTCATAATGTTGGTACATCTTGTGATGAATTACTTTCCTTGCCTTGTTGCTCTAACGATGAAGCTTATACTTCCTCTAGTACTTGTGTTGATACTAACCATGTAGAGGAAATCAAAGAGCTCAAGGCCCAAGTCACTTCATTGAAGAAAGACTTGCAAAAGTGTCATGAAGGGAAGTCCACACTCAACAATATCTTGAGTGTGCAAAAATCCCCCAATGACAAAGGTGGACTTGGATTCAACTCCAATAAGAAGAAGAAGTCTAAGATCAACAAGAAGAAGGGCCAAGAACAAGTCAAGAATTCGGCCAAGATTGTTTGCTTCAAGTGCAAGATTGAAGGGCATCATGTTAGATCTTGCCCATTGAAGAAGAAGCATCATAGTGACAAGCAACAAGGGAAACGGCCACAAGTTCAATCTCATGCTCAACCTCAAGTTAAAGAAAGGCCACTTCCCAAGAAGACTCAAGTTAATGCTTCTCAAGTTGAGAAATCAAGTGAGAAGAAAATGAAGAGTAGACGTTGCTACTTATGTCGTGAGAAAGGTCACGTCGCTTCTTCATGCATGAATGGTACCTTATCCAACCCTATTCTAATTGATGATATCTATTCTCTTGGGAAGGATAAGGTTGGCTATGTGTTTGCCAAGTTTGTTGGTACTCAAAGTGGTGTCAAGAAAAGAACCATTTGGGTAGCCAAGCCTATTGTGACTAACCTCTTAGGACCCAACTTGGTTGGGGACCAACAAGCTTAAACTTGATCAATAGGTGTTGTTGGAGGGCATTGGAGACTTGGCTACCTCATGAAGAATTAAGGGATCTTCATCATTATATTTTCTCATGCCAAGTCATTCGGATTATCATGTGCCTATCTCATATCCAATGTGCCTCCTTGCGGTAACTTGTACTTAAATTGTTTACATTGAAAGTTACTTGCCCCTTTGCATGTTTGGTTTTGTACCTTGCATGTGTATGTATATGTTGTGCTTCCAATTTGCGTATCTTGATAAATCAAGTATGTGTATGTTGGTTTGCACATCATGTAAGTGTGTGTCTTGTGTTGAGCCTCTTTGCATCTTGTTCGTATCTTAGTTGGATCTTGTGAGAGATTAATGGAACATCCCATTTTTGGGGAGTGATGAGCTTCGTGCACTTCACGAACCTAGAAATGTGTGTACATGAGGAATACCACCTAGTATTGATATTGCAAGATTATCTAGTCTCTATGTGGTATGTCTTCTCATGAGAAATTCAAATTCTAAATAGTCCATTAATTATCTCGTGTTGGATCCTTTTATTGCCTCTTGTTTAGTTGTCATTGGTATCACATTATGGGGGAGTAATATGCTATGTGTATATTACAAGCCTAGAAAATGTGTACATTTGAGGTATTGCCACTTAGAGTTGATATTGTAAATTATCTTGTTCCTAGGTGGCATGTTAGCTCTACAAGTTGCATTTTGCTTGTGTGTTTGGGGTGAAGATGATGTTGGATATCTTTGCAATCTACCACCGGGAATTATTTCCAACTACTTCTTGTCTCTTGACAATTGGTAATCATTTATGTGGTAGAAATTGTTGATCCTCTTTACATTGGTTTTTGCTTTTATTTGCCTTATCTCTTGCCAAGGATTGTGTCAACTCCCATTGTCTTCCATACCACTTGTGGATCTTGTTATTTTCTTGATCTTGTCTAGTGTTTTTCTAGATATAGTGAAAGTGGTGATCCCATCTTGTGCATTTTGTATTCAAATGCAAATTCTCAATAATGCACAACGCTTGGGGGAGCTATCCTATTTTCTTTAGAACACTCATCTTATGATCCTTATCAAGTGTGTGTTGGTGGAAGGCAAGCCGTTTCTTTTTGGTACTTTGTGCCATCATGAAACTTTGTAGAGGGTGTCGGTACCAAAACCGGCAGATCTCGGGTAGGGGATCCGAACTATGGGTCAAGGAGTCGATGGTAACAAGGAACGTAGAGACAGCGATTTACCCAGGTTCGGGCCCTCTCAAGGAGGTAATACCCCACGTCCTGCTTGATTGTATTGATGTGATTGTATGAAGGTTACAGAGTTGATCTACCTCGAGATCGACTGGGCTAAACCCTAGGTAATGATCTCTCTCCCCTGCGGACTAAACCTCCTGGTTTATATAGACACCAGGGGGTCCTAGGGTTACATATGGTCGGTTACCATCTGGGATAAACACGCAGGTTACACCATCTATTCCTTGGAGGAGATGCCAGAACTTCGGAGGTTTCCTTCTGACACACGGGGACGTCCATAATCCAACCTTCCGTTGACATGTAGAGAGCGGCCCATCAGCCCGGCCTATGAGAGATAGGCCGGCAGCCCGAGTACCCCCTAGTCCGGGACACCCTCAGTAGCCCCCGAACTAGCCTTCAATGTCGAGGTCTACGGTCTTCGGCAGCTTCATGCTTCAGAAGTCTTCGGCTTGGATGGCGAGTTCCTCCCGTTACCTATATTCGGATTAACAATAATTCGGCCACCAATAAATCAGTTACCAAGGTATCTTCAGAGATAGAATTAAATGACGACCCTCGATTTCTGCGCGCCCACGGAATGCGAGTGGCCCGATGGGTTCTTACAAAAATGTCCCTTTAATAGGCCAAGGGCGTGGAGGTTTACGCACCCCACCCCCTGCCATTCTTCTCCACATCTTCGCAAAGCCAAAGTCAACAAACAATGGCAAGCGTCCCAGGCTCTTCCTCACGCCCTCATGGCCCCCGTCAAGGTGATTGGGCGGGATGCTCCGTATCTTGTATGCGACTACGTAGGCTTGAGGCGCAGGGGTATCTGCCCGCCTCAGATCTCACATCCACCCGCCCCGGATTAACTTCCGCAAATGGAAAGGCCCTTGGGGAGAATTTTCCTTCCCCTCACGGGGAGGAGAGAGTCTGCTTCGTGCCCTTCGTGCTGCGAGGCCTGGGTTTTCCCATCCATCCCTTCTTGAGGGGTTTACTAGAGTTCTACAGGATTCAGCTCCACCACCTTACCCCCGGATCGATCCTCCATATTTCAGGCTTCGTCGCTTTATGCGAGATGTTCCTGGGCTGCGAGGCGCACTTTGAGTTGTGGAGGAAATTCTTCTGCCTTGTCCCCCGCACCCGAGAAGGGCTTATCTACGAGGCCGGCAGAGCCAAAGTATGGTGCATTGCCGGGACCGGATACCCCGTTGGGACTCCGAAGAAGGATGCCGAAGAGTGGACTTCGGAATGGTTTTATATTGAAGACGTCCCTTTATTCGATCCAGTTCGAAGGGGTCTACCGGAATTTTCATTGGCTTCTCCAACGAAGCGGTTCAACTGGCGCCCGAAGAGTCCTTCTCAAGAGGAAAGTGCCGAAGTAGCTCGACTGGCTGCTCAAGTGAGGTGGTTAGCTCATAACGGACTAACCATCGTTGACGTGATGGCAATAGCTATCGCTCGATGTGTCCAGCCTCTCCAACAGAGAATTCATCCGCTATGGAACTACAACGGGGAGGACGACGCAGCCCGGTACACCAAGAATGGGCCTGCCAATCAGGCGGCGATAGCCGCCATACTAGCCGATTTGTTCAAGGGGGAAGAGCAAGAGTTCGCTCGACTACAGCTCAAGAAAGGCTTCTCGATGTATGAGCCCATCGAAATGGTGAGTTCGACCACTCTTTATAGTTCGGATATTACCCCAGATTTTTCATAATCGGATCTTCATCTTGTACGAACAGAGTTGGAGGCGATGGATCCAAACGGTGAGTTGCCCGGCTCCTCAACCGGAGAATTACTCTCGCGACGACAATCCTGGGTTCCATGACGACCCTGAAACATCGATTAATTTCAAGGACGGAGTTTTCTACCAGGAGAGCCTTGATGGCTCCAAGGTGGCCCTGTTGGCCGATCATCCCGGGACGCTTCCTTCCTCCGTGGTAAGTGGCCAACGGGCTTCCTCTCGAAAGAAACGCTCAGCCGCTGTAGGCCCGAACACACTGACACCTACTCCCAAGGGCCGCCGCACGACGCGCCGAACAGCCGCAAAAGCGGCACTAGCAGCTCCGACGACAAGTAGTCATGGGGTGACCCCACGCGTGGCCCCAACGGGAGCTACATCATCGGCGCCCCGCCCAAAGAGGTAATGTATTCACCGTACTGTTATGGCCTCTATCTTCAACATCCACCGCATATGCCAATAATTTGTTCCATGGTGTTCGATAGATGATGTGTGGAACCGCGCGCGGCCGAGGATGTTGAGGAGGTACCAAGGGGTGACTCAAATCCGAGGTCGCCAGCTGTAACCGGAGTTACTCCGGGAGCCACTGCCGAGGACCAAAATCCCAAGGACTCGGGAGATGTCTCGGTCACCAATTCCGAAGTTGAAAGTGTGATGAATCATCGGCGGCGCAAGGCATCACTTCGGCAAACCGCGTTGTCTAATCAGGAGTTCAATGCTCTTAGCTCGGTAGATGCATACCTCGGCGCTGCCCGAACGGGACTTGAAGGCGCAGTGAGGCTCATGTCTTCGAATATGCAGGTATAGTAATAGTTTTGACAACTAGTACCTAACCCAGTAGCCCCCGAGCCTTAATTTGGGCGGGACGGCGGAGTTAAGGGTCTGATACCCATGTTGCCCTGCTATTTGTGCACACTGTTCGGGAGCAGAACAAAAAGCTGTCCGAGGACCTCAAGCTGGCTCAAACAGAGTTAAAGTCTGTGAAAACCGAGCTAGAGGGGGTGAAAACATTCACCAGAGAGGCACATGGTAAGTGCCTGAATTTAAAGTTCATTAAAGATAAAATGGGGTGGAACACCTCCACTAATGAAAAATGTTTCCATAGCAGCCGAGACGATAAATCAGCTGCAGAAGGACCTGGATATGGCTAGGAAATCCCAAAGATATGCGGAGTCACAGCAAGAGGCTGGCTACCGGGTGCTGTCCCGAAGTCATGAGGAGAGGGATAAGCTTAAGGCAGAAGGCGAACAACAGGTCCAAGAAATCAAAAGCTTGAAAGCTCAACTGACTGTAACCCAAGAGGAGAACCAAAGACTGAAAGCAGGCATGTTCGGTAAGTGCAATCTAACTCGCCCGTTCAATAACTGAACGTATATGGTAGCAAGATGAACAACGCCCCGTCTTATTGTAGTTCTGCTGACCGGGCGTCCCGAAGAGGAAGCCGGTTCCTTCGAGCGGGACCTACTGAAGGAGCTATCCGCTGTACATGAGCGGGCCCGGAGAGCCATGAAGAGCATGTTCAAAGCACTGTGGCCTGGCGAAGTGGCTCCGGAAGGGATGGCCGAACTCGCAAGTCGCTTCAAAGGAGCTCGGCGCCGCTTTGAGTTATGGAAGATGTCATCTTGTCGTGAAGGAGCACGGGAAGTGTGGGCGATGATCAAGACCCGATTCACCAAGCTGGAACCGGAGCATTTAGCGAGAGTTGGGCCGGTAGGGCCAGATGGGCAGGAAGTGCCCGTGCATCTGGTATATGACCAGGTTATGCCCGCAGCCCGGCTGTCCCAAGCAGATTGTGCTCTGGAGACCATAATAGATGGTCTAGATCAAGATGAATAGGTCGATTCTATGTACCTATGTACTTTACATCGGATAGTCTCCAAACCGTGCAGAAAAAACGTTGTCTTAACCGGCCATCGGCTTCCGCCTCCTCGACCAGAAGCCAAGGAGTGTTTTCCTACTATGCAATCCGAGAACATCGGAAAGATACTTCGGAAAACCAGGCAATCCGGCCATTTGGTGCAAACAGACAAAAACGTGCTCGGGGAGTTATGTTATATTACTGATTAACATAAGAAACATCTTCCGACGAAAATAGTTCCGCTATGGGTTCCTTTCGTCAGGTGACCACGTTATCCGTGGATGGATAACCGAGTACCCGAATTTAGACGGGGACGGTTACTTCGGGAAAATACCCCGGAAACTTGGTGATAGGTACCAATTATTTTCACTTCCCCCCGTGGCCGACCAACTTGTTGTCTTAAGACGCTAGCTTTTGGCTTCACCCGTCTGAGGTACGTACCCGGGAAATCCGGACGTAACAATCACAGAGGTGCTCCCTTTACTCCCTAGCCGAACAATCGGGAACGTAGGGGGTAAACACAGGAGCGAGGCAACCCAGCTTGGCCAAATCTTAAGTCAGGTTGATGCATATAGTGGCTTGAGAACGATACAGGAAGGTTGCAAACACGTAAAAAACGGATGATTGCATAAATGAAATTTGACGAGCTTCGTAAAAGAAGCCCCCGGGTAACAAAGTGTGGTACATTCAAAGATGTTTGCCGAAGAAGAACTTAACATAATTCGGCATTTCCGAACACAACCCGGGAGAGACTATTGACTAGAAAGATGAAGATCCGAAAAGGATAAATCAAACAAGGTAAGTTTGCGGGACTAGTCGTAGAAACGTCGCAGCCGAGCTGCATTCCATGGGTTTGGTTCGAGGCGATCGTCCGTCGGGTCGCGGAGGTGGTACGCCCTGCCCGTGAGTACTTGGTCGATTATGAAGGGCCCCTCCCATTTGGGCGCCAGCTTATGCTTCTGCTTCTCCGGGAGGCGCAATACTAAATCGCCAACATTGTAGGCCTTCGCCCGTACTTCCCTGCTCTGATAACGTCTGGCCTGCTGCTGATAAAAAGCAGAACGAGCCCGAGCTATGTCGCGCTCGCCCTCCAAGGCGTCCAGATCATCTTGCCGATCCAGCTCGGCCTCCTTTTCTTCGTACATACGCACCCGAGGGGCGTCGTGAATAAGGTCGCAGGGGAGGACGGCTTCTGCCCCATATACCATGAAGAATGGTGTGTAGCCCGTGGATCGATTAGGAGTGGTGCGTAGGCCCCACAGTACGGAGTCAAGCTCCTCAACCCAATGGCAGCCGGAGTCTTTCAAAGATCAGACCAAACGAGGCTTAATGCCGCTCAAGATCAGGCCGTTCGCTCTCTCGACCTGTCCATTAGACTGTGGGTGATACACCGAGGCGTAGTCGAGCTTAATGCCTAAATTAGCGCACCAGTCTTTGACTTCCTGGGCGGTAAAGTTGGATCCGTTGTCCGTTATTATGCTGTGGGGAACACCGTAACAGTGTACGACGCCGGATAGAAAGTCGATGACTGGCTTAGACTTGGCTGAAGTGACCGGCTTTGCCTCGATCCATTTAGTGAATTTATCTACCATGACGAGTAGATATTTCTTTTTCTTGGTCCCCCCTTTAAGTGGTCCAACCATGTCCAGCCCCCAGACCGCGAAAGGCCAAGTAATTGGGATCGTCCGAAGGGCCGTGGGGGTGACTCTGATTTGCAAAGAGCTTGCATCAAACGCAATGTTGGACCAATGTCTGGGCGTCTGTTCGGGCAGTGGGCCAAAAGAACCCTGCTCGGAAAGCCTTGCTGACCAGGGCCCGAGCTGCCGCGTGGTGACCGCCCATGCCAGCATGAATCTCGGCCAGAAGCTGCCTTCCCTCCTCTTCGGAGATGCATCTCTGGAGGACGCCAGTAGTGCTTTTCTTATATAGCTCCCCCTCGTGGACTTTATAGGCTTTAGATCGTCGAAGGATACGCCTGGCCTCGGTCTGGTCAGCCGGTAATTCTTGGCGGAGGAGGTAGGCGAGGAAAGGCTCGGTCCATGGCGCGATTACCGCCATGACTTCGTGAGCCGAAGTTGTCATTGCGATGGCCGAGCCCCCGATAATTCCATTATCTGGTTCAATAGGCGGAGGGACGAACTCTCCGGGGGTATTGGTGTCCGGGCCCTGGGCGTTCTCCTGCCACACCACGGATGGCTTGAAAAGTCGTTCCAAGAAGGTGTTCTCGGGGACGGGGTCGCGCTTAGCGCCCATTCAAGCAAGGATATCCGCAGCTTGATTGCTGTCACGAGGTATATGGTGAAACTCCAGTCCTTCAAAGCGGGCGGAGATCTTCAGGACGGCGTTGTGGTATGCTGTCATTTTTGGGTCTTTTGCGTCGAATTCGCCGTTAACTTGAGAGATGGCGAGATTAGAATCTCCCCGTACCTCGAGCCACTGTATGCCCATTGACACCGCCATCCGAAGTCCGTGCAGCAGAGCCTCGTATTCGGCTGCATTGTTGGAGTCGGTGTACATGATCTGGAGTATGTACCGAATATTGTCGCCAGTGGGGGATGTGAGGACCACTCCAGCTCCCAGTCCTGCGAGCATTTTGGAGCCGTCGAAGTACATCGTCCGATGTGAGTATGTGCTTTACTCCCTAGGGAGTTCAGCTTCCGTCCATTCCGCAACGAAATCAGCCAAAACTTGAGATTTAATAGCTCGGCGTGGTCGATAGATGATTTCGAAGGGGAGAAGTTCTATAGCCCATTTGGCTATGCGCCCGGTGGCGTCGCGATTGTTGATTATGTCATTCAATGGTACTTTGGATGCTACCGTAACCGAGCACTCCTGGAAGTAATGGCGGAGCTTTCGGGATGCCATAAAACTGCGTAGGCAATCTTCTGGTAATGCAGGTACCTTGTTTTACACGGGGTGAGCACTTCGGATACATAGCACACAGGTTTCTACACCTGGAGCTTGTGACCCTCGGCCTCTCATTCGACGACGAGAACCGCACTGACCACCTGATTCGTCGCCGAGATATATAGCAGCATTGGCTCAGCCGGGCTGGGTGCCGTCAAAATCGGGTTGCTGGCCAGTAGAGTTTTTATTTCTTCGAGTGCCGCCGCCGCTTCGCTAGTCCATTCAAAGTTCTTCGTCCGTTTGAGCAATTTATATAGCGACAGGGCCTTTTCGTCGAGGCGCGAGATGAAGCGGCTTAGGGCTGCAATAGTACCGGCCAGTTTCTGGACGTGTTTGAGCTCAGTAGGGATAGCCAACTCGGACAGTGCCCGGATTTTTGCTAGGTTGGCCTCTATTCCTCTATGGGAAACTATGAAGCCGAGCAGCTTGTCGGCTGGCACTCCGAAGACACACTTTTCCGGATTAAGCCGTATATCAAAAGTCCGAAGATTGTCAAAGGTTTGCCGGAGATCGTCCACCAGCTGGCTGACGTGTTTGGTTTTGATAACCACATCGTCCACATAAGCTTCGACTGTTTTGCCGATTTGTTTCTCCAGACACGTTTGGATCATGCGCTGGTATGTGGCCCCTGCGTTCTTTAAACCGAAGGGCATTGTGTTGAAGCAAAATGGTCCATAAGGAGTGATGAATGCGGTGGCCGCCTGGTCGGACTCCTTCATTTTGATTTGATGGTATCCGGAGTAAGCGTCGAGGAAACATAGCGAGTCGTGCCCGGCGGTGGCATCAATGATCTGGTTGATGAGGGGCAAGGGGAAAGGATCCTTAGGGCAGGCTTTGTTCAAATCCTTGAAGTCGACGCACAATCGCCAGGACTTATCCTTCTTTGGCACCATGACCAGGTTGGCCAACCACTCAGGATGTTTGATGTCCCGGATGAATCCGGCTTCGAGCAACTTGGCCAGTTCCTCACCCATGGCTTGACACTTGGGTTTGGAAAACCGACGGAGAGTCTGTTTAACTGGCTTGAAACCTTTGATTATGTTCAGGCTGTGCTCGGCTAATCTACGCGGGATCACTGGCATGTCTGAAGGGTGCCAGGCGAAGATATCCCAGCTTGCGCGCAGAAATTGGCGCAATTCTTCATCAACCGCGGGGTCCAGCTGGGCTCCGATGGACGTCGTCTTGTTGGGATCTGTTGGGTGCACTTGGAATTTTATGATTTCATCTGCTGGTTTAAAGGACGTGGATTTTTGCCTTTTATCAAGGATGACGTCGTCCTTGTCCACCGTTGAGCGGAGCGCGGTTAATTCTTCGGCCGCGAGGGCTTCGGACAACGCTTCGAGGGCGAGCGATGCTGTTTTATTCTCGGCTCGCAGGGCTCTATCCGGATCACTTATTACCGTGATTATACCGTTTGGCCCTGGCATTTTAAGCTTCATGTACCCGTAATGGGGTACAACATGGAATCGTGCGAAGGCATCGCGCCCTAGTAAGGCATGATAGCCGCTGCGGAAGGGCACGATGTGGAAAAGCAGTTCTTCGGACCGGTAGTTCTCGGGAGTTCCGAAGACCACATCAAGAGTCACGCAGCCACTGGCATGCGCCTCCTTTCCGGGGATAATCCCTCGAAAGGTAGTGTGACTTTGCTCTATGCGGGATCTGTCGAACTGCATTTTATCCAAGGTATCCTCGTAGATGAGGTTTAGCCCGCTGCCGCCGTCCATCAACACCTTTTGTAGCCGGAATCCATCTACTATGGGGTCAAGGACAAGGGCGGCAGCGGCTCGGGTAGGACAGGATCTCGGCTGGTCTTGTTCACTAAAAGTGATGGGTGTATCTGTCCAGGAGTCTGTCTCTGCCATGTGGTAAATTTGGGCGAACTCTCGAAGGGCTCTCTTCCTCTGATTCTTCGAAGAGTAAGTCTCGTAGATTGTTAAGATTTCGGCGTCGTCATCAAGGGGCATAACTGGACCTTTGGTGGAGTACGGGCCTCCGAGAATGGCCTCGCCGCTCTTGGCGACTTGCCTGATCACCCAGCAAGCTCGAAGGCTGTGGGTTGGATTTGTAGAGTGTATGGGGCATGGTTTATCCAGTATTCCGTCAAGGACCGTTCTGGACCTCGTCAGGGGTTTCATCTTTTTCTCGGACGGCTCGTATTGGCGTGTCCGGTGAGGGAGCACGCGTTTCGCCCAAGCTCGTTTTAGTTCCTCTGTGCAGGTTGACTCCCTTTGCTCAAGCTGGGCCTGCCAAGCGTACTCCATGGCGCAATATTTGGACACCAGATCCGATAAATCAGAGAATTTTTGGATGTGGCGGCGGGCGAGGGCGTTTAAGACGCCCTCGTCTCTGCAGTTTTGCCGGAAGATCTCTAGAACGTCCTTGTCGCAGCCGTCCGTCATCTTAGTTTTGATGATAAGGAATCTGGCCCAGAAGTGCCGGACTGTCTCTCCGGGCTGCTGCTTAACGTACATCAGGTCCCATATGTCGGGACGTCCTGTGTTATCCGGACAATACTCAATGTGGGGGGTGGGCGGGATAAAAAACTTGATCCCAGCGGAGTGTAAGTCTGGAGTTTTGGGGGCCGCGTCCTGGATTGTCATGGAATCCGGTGCGTCGAGACCTGGATAATTGACCAGGCGCGGGTGAGCGGATCCGAACTTGCATGTTGAGCCAGACTCCGGCTCTAAACCTTCTCCGGAGCGGAATTCGGCTGCCGAGCTGAGAGGCGAAGCCTGTTGGTCGAAAACCCGCACCTCATGCGTTTTTGGTTCGGAGGTAACGGGTGAGGCCTCTGAGGGGCCTTCAATAGTGGCGACCAAGTGAGTAGTGGCGGGGGTATAAATTTCCCTGTCGTCGGTTTTAAGCCCGATCTGATCGTATACCGAGGACTGGCCATCGACGATTCCCAGAGCTTGGATCCGATCTAGTATCCCGTTTAATGACGAGAGATCGGTTGATTCCAGGTTCGGGTAACTTGCGGGGTCGACCCGCAGTATGGCCGTGACGGGGGTGTCAGAATTTGTCCTGAAGTTATGTTCGGCCGAGGCTGGAGTTCGACAACCGAGCGCGGAGGTCAGATCCGGGCTTAAGGTTGAATCTGCAGTGGCTGCCGTATCGGCGGCGGGGTTGGCCGTATTCGAAGCCGGCGCTTCAGGATTCGTGGGTCCGTCAGGCGAAGCTGAGGACCCCGTGAGGATAACATCTCCCCGGGAGTCGGCGACGAATTCTAAGTTTCCAAACCTGATCTCCTGGTCAGGGGTGAAGCTGTCGACCCGGCCAAGGTGACCGGCCGGATCGGCGTGTAGCACGACGCTTCCGAACGCGAAGAGCTGGCCGGGAACAAAAGTGTCCCTGCGGCTAGCGCTGTTGCTGATGATTAGGCGAGCCATTGCTCCTTGATGTCCCACGGCGGAACTCTCAATGAAAGCACCAATGTCGGTACCAAAACCGGCAGATCTCGGGTAGGGGATCCGAACTATGGGTCAAGGAGTCGATGGTAACGAGGAACGTAGAGACAGCGATTTACCCAGGTTCGGGCCCTCTCAAGGAGGTAATACCCTACGTCCTGCTTGATTGTATTGATGTGATTGTATGAAGGTTACAGAGTTGATCTACCTCGAGATCGACTGGGCTAAACCCTAGGTAATGATCTCTCTCCCCTGCGGACTAAACCTCCTGGTTTATATAGACACCAGGGGTCCTAGGGTTACATATGGTCGGTTACCATCTGGGATAAACACGCAGGTTACGCCATCTATTCCTTGGAGGAGATGCCAGAACTTCGGAGGTTTCCTTCTGACACACGGGGACGTCCATAATCCAACCTTCTGTTGACATGTAGAGAGCGGCCCATCAGCCCGGCCTATGAGAGATAGGCCGGCAGCCCGAGTACCCCCTAGTCCGGGACACCCTCAGAGGGCTTGGTTTGTTTGGAACCATCCTCTCTCTTGGGAGTTCGATATCTTTCTTTTTGCGTGTATCAATGGATATCTCATTCCTTGATGTATCTTCATTGATATCTTCCAAGTGATGGTTTCTCCATTTGGTATCCTATTTTCACTTGGTATTTCTTTTTCAATTGGTATCGGTTCTTGAAAGTCTTAAGCATGCATATTTACTTCATGCATTTCATTGGCATGCTTTCTTTCTTTGACCCAATATATAGGGGAAACTCCACCAAGTCTCAAATTGGATGAGATGTGCATGAAATTCAATTTCATATCCATATGCACATATCTTTGTGGAGTTTGTCCTATGTAGTATTGGTTCTCTAACTCTTTGGTCCCAATGAGTTTGGGCACCATTTTGTTTGTGGTGTTGTTCTAGGAACAATTGGAGATGCATTGGATGCTCGGCTCACTCACAAGGAAGGTGTTGTCACCATGTGCTTATTGGAGTCAAGCTAGGATGATCAATGAACTACAATCTACTACATTCAATTGGTATCTACTACATCATTTCAATGCTATCTCGGTAACAAGTATCAACTTCATGCATACATTTCTAGCATTCAACCTTGTGTAGGTTGCATCATGGCATGAATTTCTTGATTCGTTCTTGTGATTCTTGCTTCTTTTCTCAAAGCATCCCAACAATGATTTCTTGGTACGAGTTGTGATGTCTTTGATGTTTGTGTAGTTGGAGTTCATTGATATACAATAAGACAATATTAAGCCATGTGCTATGTTTTCAAGCGAAGATCTTATTGGTATATTTATGACTTCCTTTTGGATATCTTGTTCCTTCGTGTTGTAACTATTTCGTGTGTATATCCTTCTTTGTGGATTGATATCATCATGATTTTCATCTACCTAGAACCTTATACACTTGAGAGAAATTACATCTCTAGATGATATCCTTTCTATCACGACCACCTTGTCTTTCTTGTATTATTTCTTTGGTGGCTCCGTGAAATCGTTTGCCTTGAGTGCGGGTCTCATTTCGTTGCATCTTGATGCACTCATTTGTGGTGAAGATTGTTTTCCTCATTCTTGTCTTGACGAGGCTTTCGCCATGTCAATTGGTATCCCTCCTCTTGATAAAGCTATCTTTCTCTATCTTCACCATGGGTTATCACAAGCTTTGTTGTTATTTTGCTCGTTAGTGAGCTTGTGAACCCATTTGCTAGTTGTGTGTGTGTGGGAAGGACGTGTCTTGCTCCTTGTATCTCATTTATTCAAGACTATGTTGATGCTTAATGCTCATCCTTATATTAGTCTTCTCAAGTGCTTTGCCATGACTCACACGCATCGTTTTGGTTGAGCCTATTCCTATGTTGCCTCTCTTTCATATTGCTCAACCATGTGTTTGTTGCAAGTGCTAGGCTTAGTTTCCTATTTGCTCACTTGCACTTGTTGTGTGTTTCTATTGATTTTGGGGGAGTGATGATCCTATTTTGTGCACGTTGTATCCAAATACAAAACTAAATAATGCACAAATCATGGGGAGCTTCTCTATGTTCTTTAGAACACTCCTATGCTCATATCATAATATCTTTTAATCGTGTGGCTCGTCGGTTCATTTGATTGATTGGTTCAATCGGTATCTTTTGATTGCTTGCTTCAGCTTTTGGTATGTCTTTGTGTCATATCATCCTTTTTGCAATCTTTGGATCCTCAATATAGTTTGTCTTCCTCCAACTATTCATCATTGGATATGTGTATTGTATTCCACTCATATTTTGAGAAATACACACTTTATGGAGGAACGCATATTATATTGGCCTTCTAAGCTTGGAGCCCATTTTGGCAATCGATGCCAATGGGGGAGAAGTTTAGAGAGTTTATAGGAGAAGTGAGTTGCTTCTTCGTTTCATGCTTTGGTTTTGTTCCTAAGCATTTGCATCTCATGCTCTTGCATTATTAGCTGTTGCTTTGCATGGTGATGCTTAATTCCTTATATAAACTCTCTTGAAAGTGATTGTCATCAATTACCAAAATGGGGGAGATTGAAAGAACATGCGCTGCCCCCATGTTTGGTTTTGGTAATTGATGACAATCCCTATGGACTAATGGTTGCCTTGAGTTATATTTGAAGGGTTTATCCATAGGCTTTTCTTGAAGTACATTTGTTGGTTTCAAGGAGATTTTGAGATGACCAAGGTGGTTATTCATTGAGTTATCCAAAGATTGGTCATGTAAGAGATGAGCCTATTGCAAGCATGTCTTGAAGAAGAAGATTGTGTGGACATTCATGTTTACCTTCAAGACATCATCGTAATGAAGAGAATTGGAAAGATTCAAGGTTGATCAAGACTAAATATGAGGAGTGATTCAAGTTGATCAACACACAAAGCGTAGAATATGTACCGAGTGGGATCAAGTGATCTCACGGTATGTTAAGCATTGTCCATTACGCTTTGTGTACTAACCCATGTTCTATGCGAGAGTTCTTTGTGGGGTTAGGTTTGTTTCCATGGGCGTGCATCAAAAGGAAGATATCATACAACCCATGGAGGATGACATCAAGTGGTGATCGTCATCAAGATTGCGGTGTGCAAGTTCAAGTGGAGCATCACGAAGAGATCATGCATGAAGCTTGCCGTCCATTGTGGTGACAATGGACTTGTGAAGATGTGCCGAAGAGTGGCTTACCCAAAGTGGAGTATGGGGGAGCAATCTTCTAGTCTTCATCGAGCCGGCGCAATCAAGAAAGGTGGTCCAACTTGAGGAGGTCAAGATCGTCATCATCTAGCTCAAGTGGACTATGCGCAAGGCAAAGGTTTGCCCTTGATAGGTTTTCTATTTTACCGGTCTCATGGTGGTAGTTGGGAGACCGGGTTATAGGATCGATTGCCGTACTATCAAGGGGGGCTCTCGGATGAGTAGCTTAATCGTATCTTTCGTAGAGAGCTCAAACCATTGCATTCTTGCATCATCTTTCTTGGTTCTTGTTTGGCCTTTTTGCTTTGGGAGTCTTTGAGCTTTTGGTCACCTTCCTGACAAGCTCAAGTTCATCGAGAACGGATTTCATTTGCTTCTCCTAGTATGTTCTCGATGTTGGGGTTTATGCCGGATCATCACTGATGGAGGTTTCACACCTCTTTATCATAGGCATATTTCTCCTGCCACTTCTGATGATTTCCAGTCATGATTTGACAACTCTTGTCATTAGCTTTCCTTCAAGCTTGAGTTCGTCTAAATCAGAGTTCATTTGCAAAAGTTATAGCAGTTTTGGTCTTACTTGCATCCATCTGTTTTGCTTGGGCAATTTTATTGCACCCAAGCGGTAGTACCGCTCGGTACCACGGCAGTAACGCTTGCGGTACTTCCGCCGTGGACTACCGCAGCCACTACCGCTTGGGAAATGTCCTATGTGCATGTTTCTGCTGCCTGTTTTCTTTAAGCAGTAGTAGAACGGTAGTACTACTCCCCCGAGCGGTAGTACCGCTTGCGGTACTTCCGCTGTGGACTACCGCGGCCACTACCGCTTGGGAAATGTCCTCTGTGCATGTTTCTGTTGCCTGGTTTCTTTAAGCGGTAGTAGAGCGGTAGTACTGCTCAAGCGGTAGTACCTCTCCCCCGAGCGGTAGTACCGCTCAAGCGGTAGTACCTCTCCCCCGAGCGGTACTACCTCTCTGGCAGAACTACCTGATGGAAATATGCCCTAGAGGCAATAATAAAGTTGTTATTATTTTATATTTCCTTGTTCATGATAAAGGTTTATTATTCATGCTAGAATTGTATTGACCGGAAACTTAAATACATGTGTGAATACATAAACAAATACCGTGTCCCTAGTGAGCCTCTACTAGACTAGCTCGTTGATCAAAGATGGTTAAGGTTTCCTAACCATAGACATGAGTTGTCATTTGATAACGGGATCACATCATTAGGATAATGATCTGATGGACAAGACCCATCCGTTAGCTTAGCATATGATCGTTCTGTTTATTGCTACTGCTTTCTTGAATGTCAAATACATGTTCCTCAGACCATGAGATCATGCAACTCCCGGATACCGGAGGAATACCTTGTGTGATATCAAACGTCACAACGTAACTGGGTGATCATAAAGATGCTCTACAGGTATCTCCGAAGGTGTCCGTTGAGTTGGCATGGATCGAAACTGGGATTTGTCACTCCGTGTTTCGGAGAGGTATCTCTGGGCCCTCTCGGTAATGCACATCATAAGAAGCTTGCAAGCAAAGTGACTAAGGAGTTAGTTACGGGATGATGTATTACGGAACGAGTAAAGAGACTTGCCGGTAACGAGATTGAACTAGGTATGGAGATACCGACGATCGAATCTCGGGCAAGTAACATACCGATGGACAAAGGGAATTACGTATGTTGTCATTGCGGTTTGACCGATAAGATCTTCATGGAATATGTAGGAACCAATATGAGCATCCAGGTTCCGCTATTGGTTATTGACCGGAGAGGCATCTCAGTCATGTCTACATCATTCCCGAACTCGTAGGGTCCGCACGCTTAACGTTCGTTGACGATATAGTGTTATATGAGTTATGTGAATTGGTAACCGAATGTTGTTCGGAGTCCCGGATGAGATCCCGGATGTCACGAGGAGTCTCGGAATGGTCAAGAGGTAAAGATTTATATATGGGAATTCATATTTTGGGTTCCGGAAAAAGGTGCAGTTTTTTCGGTATTGTACCGGGAAGCTTCCAGAAGGTTCCGGAGGATTCCGGAGGAGTCCGGAAGTCCACAAGTGGGTCCACCATGTCCCAAGGGCTGGCATGGGCTAAGGGGAGGCGCCCTGGCCTTATTGGGCCAGGTGCACCAAGTCCTCAAAAGCCCACGCAGCTAGGGAAGGAAAAAAGGGAGAGTCCTAGTAGGAATAGGATTGGACTTTGGAGTCCAAGTCCACGTGTGTACTATTCACGGTTACTGTTCACGTGGCACTATTCCTTCTACTCCAAGCCCCTACACATATATAAATAGAGGAGAGGGGGCGCCCCAAAGGACACAACATTCTCTTAGCCATGTGCGGCGCCCCCCTCCACAGTTCCGTCCCTCGGTCATATTTTCGCAGTGCTTGGGCGAAGCCCTGCGGAGATAGCATCACCATCACCGTCACCACGCCGTCGTGCTGCCGGAACTCATCCACTACCTCGCCGTCTTGCTGGATCAAGAAGTTGAGGACGTCACCGAGCTGAACGTGTGCTGAACGCGGAGGTGTCGTACATTCGGTGCTCGGTCTGTTGGATCGTGAAGTTGTTCGACGACATCAACCGCGTTGTTCTAACGCTTCCGCTTACGGTCTACGAGGGTACGTAGACACACTCCCCCTCTCGTAGCTATGCATCTCCATGGATAGATCTTGCGTGTGCGTAGAAATTTTTTGTTTTCCATGCAACGTTCCCCAACAGTGGCATCATGAGCCAGGTTTATGCGTAGATGATATGCACGAGTAGAACACAAAGAGTTGTGGGCGGTGATCGTCATACTGCTTACCACCAACGTCTTATTTTGATTCAGCGGTATTGTAAGATGAAGCGGCCCGGACCAACCTTACATGTCCACGTACATGAGACCGGTTCCACCGACAGACATGCAACTTGTTTTGCATAAAGGTGGCTGGCGGGTGTCTGTTTCTCCTACTTTAGTTGAATCGAATTTGACTGCGGCCGGTCCTTGTTGAAGGTTAAAACAGCAAACTTGATAAATCACCGTTGTGGTTTTGTGCCGTAGGTAAGAACGGTTCTTGCTAGAAGCCCGTAGCAGCCACGTAAAACTGGCAACAACAAAGTAGAGGACGTCTAACTTGTTTTTGCAGGGTATGCTGTGATGTGATATGGTCAAGACATGATGTGATATATGTTATTGTATGAGATGATCATGTTTTGTAATTTATCGGCAACCGGCAGGAGCCTTATGGTTGTCTCTTTATTGTATGAAATGCAAGCGCCATGTAATTGCTTTACTTTATCGCTATGCGTTAGCAATAGTTGTAGAAGCAATAGTTGGTGAGACGACCACGACGCAATGATGGAGATCAAGGTGTCGAGCCGGCGACGATGGAGATCATGACGATGCTTTGGAGATGGAGATCAAAAGCACAAGATGATGGCCATATCATGTCACATATTTTGATTGCATGTGATGTTTATCCTTTATGCATCTTATTTTGCTTAGAACGACGGTAGCATTATAAGATGATCCCTTCACTAAATTTCAAGATAAAAGTGTTCTCCCCGAGTATGCACCGTTGCTAAAGTTCATCTTTTCGAAGCACCTCGTGATGATCGGGTGTGATAGATTCTACGTTCACATACAACGGGTGTAAGCCAGTTTTACACAAGCAGAATACTTGGGTTAAACTTGACGAGCCTAGCATGTACAGACATGGTCTCGGAACACTAGAGACCGAAAGGTCGAACATGAGTCATATAGTAGATATGATCAACATGGAGATGTTCACCATTGAAGACTATCCCATCTCACGTGATGATCGGACATGGGCTAGTTGATTTGGATCATGTATCACTTAGTTAACTTGAGGGATGTTAATTTAAGTGGGAGTTCATTAGTAATTTGATTAATTGAACTTAATTTATCATGAACTTAGTCTTGATAGTTTCTTTGCACATCTATGTCATAGATAAAAGGCCCGTGCTACTGTTTCGTTGAATTTTAATGCGTTCCTAGAGAAAGCTAAATTGAAAGATGATGGTAGCAACTACACGGACTGGGTCCGTAACTTGAGGATTATCCTCATTGCTGCACAGAAGAATTATGTCCTTGATGCACCGCTAGGTGATGGACCTGCTGCAGGAGCTGCTGCAGACGTTGTGAACGCCTGGCAGGCTCGATCTGATGACTACTCGATAGTTCAGTGTGCCATGCTCTACGGCTTAGAACCGGGACTGCAAAAGCGTTTTGAACGCCACGGAGCATATGAGATGTTCCAAGAGCTGAAATTGATATTTCAAGCTAATGCCCGGGTTGAGAGATATGAAGTCTCCAACAAGTTCTTTAGCTGTAAGATGGAGGAGAACAGTTCTGTCAGTGAACACATACTCAGAATGTCTGGGTACCACAACCACTTGACTCAGCTGGGAATTGATCTTCCGGTTGAGAGTGTTATTGACAGAGTTCTTCAGTCACTGCCACCAAGCTATAAAGGCTTTGTGATGAACTATAATATGCAAGGGATGGAGAAGACAATTCCTGAGCTCTTCGCGATGCTGAAATTAGCGGAGGTAGAAATCAAGAAGGAGCATCAAGTGTTGATGGTTAACAAAACCACTGGTTCAAGAAAAAGGGCAAGGGAAAGAAGGGGAACTTCAAGAAGAACGGCAAGCAAGTTGTCGCTCCCACGAAGAAACCCAAAGCTGGACCCAGGCCTGAAACAGAGTGCTTCTACTGCAAAGGGACTGGTCACTGGAAGCGGAACTGCCCCAAGTATCTGGCGGATAAGAAGGATGGCAAAGTGAGCAAAGGTATATTTGATATACATGTTATTGATGTGTTCCTCACTAATGCTCGCAGTAGCGCCTGGGTATTTGATACTGGTTCGGTTGCTCATATTTGTAACTCGAAATAGGAGCTACGGAATAAGCGAAGATTGGCTAAGGACGAGGTGACGATGCGCGTCGGGAATGGTTCCAAGGTTGATGTGATCGCCGTCGGCACGCTACCTCTACATCTACCTTCGGGATTAATTTTAGACCTCAATAATTGTTATTTGGTGCCAGCGTTGAGCATGAACATTATATCTGGATCTTGTTTATTGCGAGACGGTTATTCATTTAAATCAGAGAATAATGGTTGTTCTATTTATATGAGTAACATCTTTTATGGTCACGCACCTTTTGTGAATGGTCTATTCTTGTTGAATCTCGATCGTAGTGATACACATATTCATAATATTGATGCCAAAAGATGCAAAGTTGATAATGATAGTGCAACATACTTGTGGCACTGCCGTTTAGGTCATATTGGTGTAAAGCGCATGAAGAAACTCCATGCGGATGGACTTTTGGAATCTCTTGATTATGAATCATTTGATACTTGCGAACCATGCCTCATGGGCAAGATGACTAAAACTCCGTTCTCCGGAACAATGGAGCGAGCTACTGATTTGTTGGAAATAATACATACCGATGTATGCGGTTCGATGAATGTTGAAGCACGCGGCGGGTATCGTTATTTTCTAACCTTCACAGATGATTTGAGTAGATATGGGTATATCTACTTGATGAAACACAAGTCTGAAACATTTGACAAGTTCAAAGAATTTCAGAGTGAAGTAGAGAATCATCGTAACAAGAAAATAAGGTTTCTACGATCTGATCGCGGAGGCGAATATTTGAGTTACGAGTTTGGCCTTCATTTAAGAAAATGTGGAATTGTTTCACAACTCACGCCACCTGGAACACCACAGCGTAATGGTGTGTCCGAACGTCGTAACCGTACTTTATTGGATATGGTGCGTTCTATGATGTCTCTTAACGATTTGCCACTATCGTTTTGTTGTTATGCATTAGAGACAGTTGCATTCACGTTAAATAGGGCACCGTCTAAATCCGTTGAGACGACACCATATGAACTATGGTTTGGCAAGAAACCTAAGATGTCGTTTCTTAAAGTTTGGGGATGCGATGCTTATGTGAAAAAGCTTCAACCTGATAAGCTCGAACCCAAAGCGAAGAAGTGCGTCTTCATAGGATACCCTAAAGAAACAATTGGGTACACCTTCTACCACAGATCCGAAGGCAAGGTCTTTGTTGCCAAGAATGGGTCCTTTCTAGAGAAGGAGATTCTCTCGAAAGAAGTGAGTGGGAGGAAAGTAGAACTTGATGAGGTAATTGTACCTTCTCTCGAATTGGAAAGTAGCTCATCAGAGAAAACCGTTCCCGTGATGCCTACACCAATAAGAGAGGAAGATAATGATAAAGATCATGAAACTTCAGATCAAGTTACTACTGAACTTCGTAGGTCGACCAGATTACGTTCCGCACCAGAGTGGTATGGTAATCCTGTTCTGGAAGTTATGTTGTTAGACAACAGCGAACCTACGAACTATGAAGAAGCTATGATAAGCCCGGATTCCGACAAATGGCTTGAGGCCATGAAATCTGAGATAGGATCCATGTATGAGAACAAAGTGTGGACTTTGGTGGACTTGCCTGATGATCGGCAAGCCATTGAGAATAAATGGATTTTTAAGAGGAAGACAGATGCTGGTGGTAATATCACTGTCTACAAAGCTCGACTTGTCGCGAAAGGTTTTCGACAAGTTCAAGGGGTTGACTACGATGAGACTTTCTCACCCGTAGCGATGCTTAAGTCTGTCCGAATCATGTTAGCAATTGCCGCATTTTATGATTATGAAATCTGGCAAATGGATGTCAAAACTGCATTCCTTAATGGTTTTCTCAAAGAAGAGTTGTATATGATGCAACCAGAAGGTTTTGTCGATCCTAAGGGTGCTAACAAAGTGTGCAAGCTCCAGCGATCCATCTATGGACTGGTGCAAGCATCTCGGAGTTGGAATATACGCTTTGATGAGGTGATCAAAGCATATGGTTTTGTACAGACTTACGGTGAAGCCTGTATTTACAAGAAAGTGAGTGGGAGCTCTGTAGCATTTCTAATATTATATGTGGATGACATATTGTTGATTGGAAATGATATAGAATTTCTGGATGGCATAAAGGGATACTTGAATAAGAATTTTTCAATGAAAGACCTCGGTGAAGCTGCTTATATATTGGGCATCAAGATCTATAGGGATAGATCAAGACGCTTGATAGGACTTTCACAAAGCACATACCTTGACAAAGTTTTGAAGAAGTTCAAAATGGATCAGTCAAAGAAAGGGTTCTTGCCTGTCTTGCAAGGTGTGAAGTTGAGTCAGACTCAATGCCCGACCACGGCAGAAGATATAGAGAAAATGAAAGTCATTCCCTATGCCTCAGCCATAGGTTCTATTATGTATACCATGCTGTGTACCAGACCTGATGTGTGCCTTGCCATAAGTTTGGCAGGGAGGTACCAGAGTAATCCAGGAGTGGATCACTGGACAGCGGTCAAGAATATCCTGAAGTACCTGAAAAGGACCAAGGACATGTTTCTCGTTTATGGAGGTGACGAAGAGCTCATCGTAAAGGGTTACGTCGATGCAAGCTTTGACACTGATCCGGATGACTCTAAGTCACAAACCGGATACATATTTATATTAAATGGTGGAGCTGTCAGTTGGTGCAGTTCCAAGCAGAGCGTCGTGGCGGGATCTACGTGTGAAGCGGAATACATAGCTGCTTCGGAAGCAGCACATGAAGGAGTCTGGATGAAGGAGTTCATATCCGATCTAGGTGTAATACCTAGTGCATCGGGTCCAATGACAATCTTTTGTGACAACACTGGAGCAATTGCCATAGCCAAGGAGCCCAGGTTTCACAAGAAGACCAAACACATCAAGAGACGCTTCAACTCCATTCGTGAATATGTCAAGGATGGAGACATAGAAATTTGCAAAGTACACACGGATCTGAATGTGGCAGACCCGTTGACTAAGCCTCTTCCATGAGCAAAACATGATCAGCACCAAGACTCCATGGGTGTTAGATTATTGACTCTAGTGCAAGTGGGAGACTGATGGAAATATGCCCTAGAGGCAATAATAAAGTTGTTATTATTTTATATTTCCTTGTTCATGATAAAGGTTTATTATTCATGCTAGAATTGTATTGACCGGAAACTTAAATACATGTGTGAATACATAAACAAATACCGTGTCCCTAGTGAGCCTCTACTAGACTAGCTCGTTGATCAAAGATGGTTAAGGTTTCCTAACCATAGACATGAGTTGTCATTTGATAACGGGATCACATCATTAGGAGAATGATGTGATGGACAAGACCCATCCGTTAGCTTAGCATATGATCGTTCTGTTTATTGCTACTGCTTTCTTGAATGTCAAATACATGTTCCTCAGACCATGAGATCATGCAACTCCCGGATACCGGAGGAATACCTTGTGTGCTATCAAACGTCACAACATAAATGGGTGATCATAAAGATGCTCTACAGGTATCTCCGAAGGTGTCCGTTGAGTTGGCATGGATCGAGACTGGGATTTGTCACTCCGTGATTCGGAGAGGTATCTATGGGCCCTCTCGGTAATGCACATCATAAGAAGCTTGCAAGCAAAGTGACTAAGGAGTTAGTTACGGGATGATGTATTACGGAACGAGTAAAGAGACTTGCCGGTAACGAGATTGAACTAGGTATGGAGATACCGACGATCGAATCTCGGGCAAGTAACATACCGATGGACAAAGGGAATTACGTATGTTGTCATTGCGGTTCGACCGATAAGATCTTCGTGGAATATGTAGGAACCAATATTGAAAGTGCAATCATGCCCTTAATCTTATTTTGATGTTGATGACAAAATACATATAGGGGACTAATCATGTTTGTCAAGTATATCTCAGGTTTTAGTCCCCGAGGAATCATGTGTGGATCATGACTACATAATCGTATATTGCTCAAGAACGAAGAAACAAGATAAAATAGCTTAGGCTTTTCGGTTTGTTCTTGAGTATAGGGATCCCGCACTATTAAGAGGGGATCATCGGGGCTCGTGAAGGATTTGCTCAAAACCCACTATTGCTTCAAACTTCATTCTCTCATTTATACACATGTGTCACATTCTTCATCCACAAAACACCCCTAGGCACTTCACATATGTCCCACTTATTCGTGCCTAGGATGAACATCCCATTTGGTCTCTGTTCTCTCGGACGACCGATAGTGGTCGGACGTCCGGTCACTCATCGCCCTCCGGACGACCGGTATTCACCGGAAATCCGGTGTACACCGTGCAGAGCCAAAACGTCGGATTTCCGGTGAAGAGACCGGAAATCCGGTCTGTCCCCAACCGAACCAAATTGTTGGACGTCCGGTCCCTGTCGGACGTCCGGTGCGCCGGTCGACCGGCGTGCGCCGGAAATCCGGTGCATCCTTTGCAGAACCGAATCGTCGGATATCCGGCATCTGTCGGATGTCCGGTGTCTCTTGGGACATCGGATGGCCTACATGTTCCGGATGGCCGGCGTTACCTCCTCACCACCAGTACACGCACACACGGTCCTGGTCTCCTCAGTGTTGTCGGACGACCGGTGATTTGTCGGCTGTCCGGTGTCTCACAAGACACCGGACGTCCGACATACGTTGGACATCCGGCGTCTGTGCAGTTTAAGTGGCTCCAACGGCCACTTATTGAGTGGCACTATAAATATCTCTCCCCCACCCCGTGAGAGAGTTGACCATTCACTTTGGAAGAACACAAGAACACACTCTACTCTCTCTCCCATCCTCATACACCAAATCCTAGATCCCAAAGGGATTTGGGAGAGTTCTCGAGAGGTTCTCCAATCAAGTGATGGATCCACTCCTTCCCCTTGTCTTGACCGAAGCAATTTGTGATTTGAGCAAGTCTTGAGCTTTCCCCTTTGTTCTTGTTACTCTTGGAGGTTAGAGACTCCTAGGCGGTAGGAGTTCTTCGGTGAGGAATCAAACATTGTGATTGCCCCCCGGAGTGGTTGTAAAGGTTTGGAGACCACCTCAAGGTCTACCACTAGTGGTTGAGAAACGCCTTCGTGGTGTTGTCTCAAGGGGAGAATAGGGTGAGCCTTCGTGGCGTTGGTGTGCCTTCGTGGTAACATCCACCTCTCTAACGGTGACTTGCTTCCCTCCAAGGAAGTGAACATCGGCATACATCCTCGTCTCTCGGAGCTCCGGTTAACCCTAACCCTAGCTCCCTACTTGTGGTTGTTTGTCTCTTAGCTTTTACTTTCACCATATTGTGCTTGCATATCTTAATACTTGTTGTAGTTGCTTATATTTCTTAGCACTAGAATCACCTTTGCAATTGTTAGGCTCACATTCATATTCCGCATTATTGCCTAAAATTGCTAAGTAATAATTAAAATTTGTAATTGTACCTATTCACCCCCCCCCCCCTCTAGGTCCATCTCGATCCTTTCAATTAGTATCAGAGCCTCGTGCTCTAATCTTGTGGCTTAACCGCCCTAGAGCGAGATGAACCCCGATGGGACCCCCTTGGGCCCAAATCCTCAAGAGAGGGATGCTTCTTCTTCGGAAGAGCATAAGACATTCTCCGCTGAGGATTTGGAAAAGGCCCTTGCTAAGCAAAAGGCGGAGCATGATGCTTCTGTCGAGGCCTTGGTCCAAATGAGGATTGCCGCAATGGCTCCGAATCCTATGCCACTTGTTAACTCAAGTGGCGTGGCTCCGGGGTCAACTGCGCCCATTCCTCAGTTGGGTCAACAACCTCCTAACAATGACAACTCCGGTGTGTCATGGCTTTATCCAAAACCCAAACCGGAAAAACCTAAGTATAACCCTGGGGGTAAGCCTCCTTTGCTTGATGACACTGCCGATTTTTCTCTTTGGAGAGTTGGGATGCAGGATCATCTCCGATTCGCCAACGACGAGATGTTGGAAATCTTGGAGAACGGCTACAACCCCGTCAACCCGAAGAACCTCACACCGGGTGAAGCATATGACAAGCATCTCAACGACACCGCAACTATGCTCATAAGGAAGGGCATGTCTGACAAGCAGAAAAGGCCCTACATTCACCTCACAAGTGCCAAGGAGCTATGGGATAGCATTGTGATGACCAAGACCGGTACCACCACTCTCCGGCTTGCACGGTATGAGATTGCGAAAGGGGCATTACAATACTTTTGTATGGAGAAAGGTGAAACCCCCAAGCATCTTCTCGAGCGTCTCATGACTCTTGCCGCCGACATTGAGTCCTATGATTGTGACAAGAGCCAAGATGGATTCAACATGACGAAGAAGTTCCTCGTGGACAAGCTACTAAATGCCCTTGCACCTTATCATCATCAAATGGTGTGGGACATAAGGGGCAAGTATGGTTTCAAGGACATGTCTCCCGATGACATCATTTCCACATTCCAATTGTTTGATGAATCCAAGGCCAATGCAACAAGACACCTTGCCATGCATGGTGTTTCAACTCCAAAGACCAATCTTGCATTGAAGGCCAAGCAAGTGTATGATGAAGAGCAAAGTGATGAAGATGATGAGGATGAAGATGGTGATGAGATTGACTCGGATGAGTGCCCCTCCTATGATGAAATTGCCCTCTTCGTGAAGAAGTTTAGCGCGGGAAAATTCAAGGGAAGATTCCCAAAGAAGAAAGTGAGAAGTTGCTACAACTGTGAAGAGACCACCCACTTCTCCAACGAGTGCCCCTATGAGAAGAGAGAAGATAGACCAAGGTTTCCCAAGACCTTTGTGAGGAAGAAGTTGCCAAACCCTTTGAACTCCAAGCTCAAGAAGAGAGATGGGAAGGCAATGGTTGCTCAAGAAGAATCCGACCCCGACGACGTTGGTGGTGTTGCCGGAGTAGCCCAAGACTCCCAAACCACCTTGCGGCTTGTCAACAAGGGTGGTGAAGTTGTCACCTACAACTACATGAAGGACTATAAAGGCAACGCTCACAAGTGCCTCATGGCTAAGGCCGCGGTGGATGACCATGAGCAACAAGTTTCCTCAGACAAGGTCAAGGTAACGCCTCGTCCAAACCCCCCTCTCTTTACTCCTCCTTCCTCTAGTGATGAGTATCTTGATGCAGAGGATAACCATGATGATGATGATATGAATGATCCTATATTTGCCAAAATAGAGAAAGTCATGTGCTCCCTTAAAGGAAAGAAGCTCATTATGTTTCGTATGCTTATGGAGATGGTGAGTAAGCACACCCTCACCATTAAGGAACTCGAAACCCTCTTTACCGAGGAAAAGGAAAAATGTGAAATACTTGAGCGGAAAGTCCAATATGAGGAAGCACGTAATGATGAATTGTGCTTAAAAATTGGTAATAACATTGACATACATGCTAAGAAACTTGCCTCCTTGAAAAAGGCTAAAAGCTCATGCAAGGAGTTGATGAATGATAAGAGTAAGCTTGAAGAGTCTCATGCTACTCTTTCTAAGGATTGTGAGCTTCTAAGCTTGTCTCTCAAGACTAAGTAAAATGAGCTCACCATTCTTACAAAGAGCTTTGAGAAACTTAAACTTACGTATCTAGAGACTCTTGGCAAGGCTTACTCCTCACCCATTATAAATGTTGATGCTTGTACTACTAACTCTAGTGGTGATCTAGCAACTATTCTTGAGGAGAACCGCTCTCTAAAAGCACAACTTGAGAGAGGGCTCATGTCTTGTGCCCAAGGACAAAAGAACCTCAATGAAGTGTTGAGCCAACATAAGGAGGTGGTAGCCAAGGAAGGGCTTGGATTTGAGCCAAGCACAAGCAAGAAGAAGATGGCTTCTCAAAAGTGCACCACTCCCATCAAGGAGACATTTGTTCGTGAAGGACACAAGAAGAAAGGAAAGGGTAAAGTTGACAAGGTTGTGAGTGGGAAGGCCACTAGGGGCATGCCCACTCCCAATAAGCAAAAGGGATTCATGCCTCCATCCTATGTGCTTCGTAAGACAAAGGATGGAGATGTTTACGCTCAATTTGTTGGTCCTCGTAATGCATTTCTTTACTATGCAATTTGGGTCCCTAAGACCCTTGTTTCTAACTTGAGAGGTCCCATTGCAAAATGGGTGCCTCTAATCAAGAGTTGAATTGTGTGTAGGTTCCCTTCTCCGGTGGAGTTAAATGGGTGATCGATAGTGGATGCACCAACCATATGACCGGAGATAGGAAATTGCTCATGGATTTCATGGAAGCCATTAAACCATTTATGAGCATTGTGTTTGGTGGAGGATCAAAAGGACAGGTACTTGGATTGGGCAAGGTGGCTCTTACTAATGACATGTCTCTTGCAAATGTCATGCTTGTCCAATCCCTTAAATATCATTTGCTTTCCGTTCACCAATTGGCTTCCGTTGGTTATGATACACTATTTGGACTAACGGATGTGAAAGTCTTTAAGAGAGATACCCTCGAAGTGGCCTTTGTTGGAGAGTTGGATGGCAACCTTTACACGGTTGATTTCTCGAAAGAGAGCACCTTCCATGCAACTTGTCTAATGGCCAAGGCCGACAAGGGGTGGCTATGGCATCGCCGGCTAGCCCATGTCGGCATGAGAAATCTTAAAGATCTCTTAAAGGGTGACCACATCCTCGGACTAACCAATGTTTCTTTTGAGAAAGATCGTGTGTGTAGTGCATGCATAGCCGGGAAGCAACTTCAAACAAAGCACCCACCCAAGAATATTGTATCAACGTCTAGGCCTTTGGAGCTCCTTCATGTGGATCTCTTCGGGCCTCCATCATGGGCTAGTCTTGGTGGGAAGAAGTATGGTCTTGTCATTGTTGATGATTACTCAAGATACACATGGGTGTTTTTCCTCAAGTCCAAGGACGAGACGAAGATCACCTTCATTGATTTTGCCAAGCAAGCTCAACGGAAGTTCGACAAAGAGATCTTGGCAATAAGAAGCGACAATGGCTCCGAGTTTAAGAACTACACCTTGGAAGAATTTCTTAGTGATGAGGGGATTGAGCATCAATATTCCACACCTTACACCCCTCAACAAAACGGTGTAGCCGAGAGGAAGAACCGCACACTTGTGGAAATGGCAAGGTCCATGTTGGATGAGTACAAGTCACCACATAGCTTTTGGGCCGAAGCCGTCAACACCGCATGTCACGCATCAAACCGGCTCTTCCTTCGCAAGATCTTGGAGAAGACCCCATATGAGCTCATAACCGGAAACAAGCCAAACGTCAAGTACTTCCGAGTATTTGGTTGCAAGTGCTTCATTCTCAATAAGAGAGAACGGTTAGGAAAATTTCAATCCAAAACAATTGAGGGTATATTTGTTGGTTATGGATCAAACTCTCACGCCTATAGGGTCTACAACAAATCCAATGGATGTGTTGTAGAATCTTGTGATGTGGTGTTTGATGAATTTAATGGCTCCCATGGGGAGCAAGTTGATCTAAGTGATGTTGGTGATGAAGATCCCTCACAAGATATCTTGTCCATGGGTGTTGGTGCTCTTCTTCCAATGGAACAAGTACCTCATGAAGATGAAGAAGAAGACACAAGCTTCACTCATTCCCAAGCTACTACATCACCCACACCACCACAAGATCCCATTACTCAAGAGGAGCCCATAATCCAAGAACAAGAAAATGGTCCTCAACAAGAGGAGCCCATAATTCAAGATGATGTGCCTTGTCACGATGAAGTGTTCCAACAAGTGGAACTTGAAGAGGAAGATCTTCCACCACACATAAATGATCCGTATGTTGAGGATGTGGATGATGGAAATGAAGTGGAACCTCGAGACACCTTAACCTCCATCATGCCTCGTGTGGCCCGTCGTGTGGATGTTGATCAAATTCTCACCGGCATATCGGAAGGTAGAGTCACTCGTAAACAATTGACCAATTTTTGTGCTCACTTCTCGTTTGTGTCTAGTATTGAGCCACTCAAGGTCCAAGATGCATTGATGGACGCCGATTGGCTTGTGGCCATGCAAGAAGAGTTGAACAACTTCGAACGCAACAAAGTGTGGACACTAGTGGAGAGGCCAACCAAGGAACACAATGTCATTGGAACCAAATGGATCTTCAAGAACAAGCAAGATGAGCACGGCATCATCATTCGAAACAAGGCAAGGTTAGTGGCACAAGGGTTCTCTCAAGTTGAAGGTTTGGACTTTGACGAGACCTTTGCTCCCGTTGCCCGTCTTGAGTCTATTTGCATCTTGCTTGCTTATGCCGCTTTCAATGGTTTCACCTTACATCAAATGGATGTGAAGAGTGCTTTTCTTAACGGTCCTCTACAAGAGGAGGTATTTGTGTCACAACCACCTGGGTTCGTCGATCCCGATCACAAAGACTATGTTTATAAACTTCACAAGGCTTTGTATGGCCTCAAACAAGCACCTCGTGCTTGGTATGATCATCTTAAGAAGTTTTTAATCGATGATGGTTTTGTGAAAGGGTTGATTGATCCCACTCTTTTTACTAAGAGGGATAAAGGTGATTTGATTCTATGCCAAGTCTATGTAGATGACATCATTTTTGATTCTCCTAACGCTCATTTGTGCAAGAAGTTTGCGGCCTCAATGACCAAGAATTTTGAGATGTCACTCAACGCGGACTTGAAGTTCTTTCTCGGATTTCAAATTCAACAATTTCAAGAAGGAATATTTCTGTCTCAAACCAAGTACACCAAGGATCTACTTGAGAAGTTTGGGATGACCGATGCCAAGCCATGTAAGACACCCATGCCAACCAAGATTGTACTTAATGAAGACTCAAATGGTACACCTTTTGACCCCCACTCTTTACCGCTCTATGATTGGTTCCTTGCTTTACCTTTGTGCATCTAGACCGGACATCATGTTAAGTGTAGGCATGTGTGCAAGATATCAAGCTTTCCCTCGGGAAAGCCATCATACGGCGGTTAAGCATATTCTTAGATACCTTGTTCACACCCCAACGTTGGGCCTATGGTACCCCAAGGATGCCAAGTTTGATCTCATTGGGTACACGGATGCGGATTGGGCCGGAGACAAGGTGGACCGGAAGTCAACCTCCGGTGCATGCCAATTTCTTGGACGCTCCTTGGTAAGTTGGTCCTCGAAGAAACAAAATTGCGTCTCCCTCTCCACCGCCGAAGCCGAGTATATTGCAACCGCAAGTTGTGCAACACAATTGCTATGGATGAGGCAAACCTTGAAGGATTATGGAATCACTTACAGACATGTGCCTCTTCTATGTGACAATGAAAGTGCAATCAAGATTGCCAACAACCCCGTTCAACACCCTCGCACCAAGCACATTGACATTCGGTATCATTTCTTGAGAGACCATGTGCAAAAAGGAGACATTGATATTGCTCATGTTGGAACGGATATGCAACTTGCCGACATCTTCACCAAACCCTTGGATGAAGCAAGGTTTTGTCAACTAAGGCGTGAACTTGGTATCTTGGAGCTTGATAGCATTATGTGATATCTTGTGCCCATGCATGCATTTTCTTCATGTTTGTCTAGGTGTAGGCATGTATTTAGGGGGAGAACTTCAATTCATGAATTTTCTTCTCTCTATATGATGCATAAATGAAACAAACACTTTCAAAGTTACTTTGCTCATCTCTATGTGACCACGGTACTTTAAATGATGGAGTTGTGACTTTGAACCCAAGGTTAAAATCTTCGCGGTGTCAAGTCCCATATACTCACACATGGTGGCCACGGCCACCGCCCCTTCCTTGAAGGGTTTGATTGTCATTGTTGGTTGTTATGCATAGAACATATATGGTGTGCCATATATATATATATATATATATATATATATATATATATATATATATATATATATATATATATATATATATATACTCAATTATATATCTACTATGGGTACTACCCTTTCGCATCACTAAGCAAACCTATAAACACCTAAGGAAAACCAAAACTCTTGATCCTTTCCGGACGTCCGACATTCGTCGGTCGTCCGGTGTCTCGCAGGCGTCCGGTCGTCCGACACGTACCGGTTTTCCGGTACTTCACAACCACAGCCGTTCCACTCCAGGCCTCGGACGTCCGACACGTTCCAGTCGTCCGACGCCTGGTAGTTCGCGCGCACCTAACAGGTTCCGGACGTCCGACAACTGTCGGTCGTCCGGTAAACTCTGCGGCCCATATAAATCGCTGGGGACGGGATCGAACGGGCAGTTGCCCTATTCGGTCCCCTCCCCACCACGCGCCTCCAGTCGCCGCCACGCCGCCGGGGTCGCCCCTTCGTCGTTCCTCCCTCTCCGGCCTCCCATTCCTTCACCCGAGGGTTGTGGTGAACCAACAATGCCGAAAGTCAAGCACACGGCCCGCAAGGATACCGGGGGCTCTTCTGCTCGCGGTAATTTCTTCGTTCCACATCGCTTCCTTGCGGTCTCGAACCCTCTCCTTACACTTCCTCGTATTCATGTCGTTTTTCAGCTTCTCGTCGCGGTGGCTCGGATGACTCCCAGGAGCGTCAACGTCCGCGGAAACGAGCTGACAAACGCCCTGTGTATGAGGGTTCCTCTTCTCCCGACGCATCTGACTATGAAGAGGAGATGGAGTATGAGGAACGCGCTGAATTTGTGGCCGTTCCTACCAGACACCCCAGTTCTCGGCGGCCTACCTATATGCCTCCTCCTCCACCGGTGCAACCAAATGAGGAAGGTCGCCGCATATCTATTGAGCCTCCTCAGCTTCTTGGGCGTGAACTCAAGGATTTCACCAAAGTGCCCAAGGCCGCATATTTCAAGTTCCGTCATGATATTAATCAGTTTGAGGTTGAGCAAGACTCTATGGACCACAGGTTCCGCACCAATGTGCAGGCTGACATTTTCACCACTGTCATTCTTCCAAAGGGTCTTTCAGTGCACCACTACATTGACTTGGATCACATTCGTGCCAATCCCGAGAAGTACCCTGATGCCATTGGGCTTATTGAGTCTTCTGGACTTGCTCTGCCGTTTGCTTACCAGCATGACTTCAACGAGGCGGCCATCCTTCAGTTTTATGCCACATGCTTTTTCCATCCTAACAAGACCGTCTCATGGATGACTTCTGACACCGAGCTCACTGCTTCCTATGAGGACTTTGTTGCTGCACTTGGATTTCCTAATATTGGGTTCAAAATCCACAAGGATGATCCCAATCACCGTCCGAAAACTATTGACAAGTGTGGCTTCTTGCTCAAGGATTTGGCTGACATTGCGGAGGAAGACCGCCTTCGTGATGTTAACCAAGTGGCCATCTGGAGGTCCCCATATTTCATCATCTATCAGTGTGTGATTCTCACCATCTATCCTAAGATGGGTGACAAGGGGTCCTGCAGCAGCTACTGTATTGATATCATGCATCGCCTGTATGAGTCTCCGAAGGGCAAGATCAATGTTCCTCACTTTATCTGGCATGAGATTCGTCTGGCGAGCCTTCAGTATAAGCGGGCATTCCCACATGCACCGTTTATCCATGCTCTCATTGAGCATGCTGCCCCGTTTCCTTTGGTCAGGACCTCTACACTCCAGAAGTGGGACATTCCTCCTCATATGGCTGATGATTATGTTCCCAAGCCCTCTGCTACTACTCGACGTGCTGAGGCACGTCCTCATCCTGCCTGCAGTAGGCCTTCTCCTTCCGGCTCTGCCCCGTTTGGTCGCATTGCCCGGTTTCTAGGGAAGGCCCATTCAGCGATGATGAAGGCCTTCTCCTTCCACTGCCAGCAGAACCATGACGTTGTCTCTCGCCTGGTCAAGTCCAAGAATTCACTGAAGGCACGACTGCGAGACTCCGGTGCTACTGACGTGAGCGACGATGAGCGTCTTCCTGAGGCCCCTCCTTCGGACTTCGGTTTTCCCTCTGGCCGTGAATGGGCCGATTTCTTCGATGAGGCTGGAGGCAGTGGTGCTCGCGATGACGACGACGATGATGTGTGATCCCATGCTGCTCTTCTCCTCGTCCCTTTTGGGTACTTGATGCCAAGGGGGAGAAGTTATTTATCTTAGGAGTGTGTCCTAGTCTCATTGCCTTGCTTCTTCCGTGATTTAATGTATGGCATGAGCACTAGTTTTATTTGGTGTTAAAACTATTTGTGATGGTTGTATGAACTATGTGTGATGAATCTTTGTCTATCTATGAGTTGGAGACTATGCTAATATTGTTTCACTGCATATTATATAGAGTTTAGTCTCTTTGATTATCATTGTTGCTTCATCACTCATTATGCATTTGAGTATTGTCAAATTTATATCTACTGCTCAAATGTGTAAATGGTTGTAAGTTTGAGGGGGAGCTCTCCTTACTTGTGCATCGTGTGTAACGTCAAGATCATCTATGCACATGCTTAGGGGGAGCTCTTCTACTAATGCTCTCCTAAGAGAACATATATCTATTTCGATTGAGAGCTATATGTGTTTTGTCGTCAACTACCAAAAAGGGGGAGATTGAAAGTGCAATCATGCCCTTAATCTTATTTTGATGTTGATGACAAAATACATATAGGGGACTAATCATGTTTGTCAAGTATATCTCAGGTTTTAGTCCCTGAGGAATCATGTGTGGATCATGACTACATAATCGTATATTGCTCAAGAACGAAGAAACAAGATAAAATAGCTTAGGCTTTTCGGTTTGTTCTTGAGTATAGGGATCCCGCACTATTAAGAGGGGATCATCGGGGCTCGTGAAGGATTTGCTCAAAACCCACTATTGCTTCAAACTTCATTCTCTCATTTATACACATGTGTCACATTCTTCATCCACAAAACACCCCTAGGCACTTCACATATGTCCCACTTATTCGTGCCTAGGATGAACATCCCATTTGGTCTCTGTTCTCTCGGACGACCGACAGTGGTCGGACGTCCGGTCACTCATCGCCCTCCGGACGACCGGTATTCACCGGAAATCCGGTGTACACCGTGCAGAGCCAAAACGTCGGATTTCCGGTGAAGAGACCGGAAATCCGGTCTGTCCCCAACCAAACCAAATTGTCGGACGTCCGGTCCCTGTCGGACGTCCGGTGCGCCGGTCGACCGGCGTGCGCCGGAAATCCGGTGCATCCTTTGCAGAACCGAATCGTCGGATATCCGGCATCTGTCGGATGTCCGGTGTCTCTTGGGACATCGGATGGCCGACACGTTCCGGATGGCCGGCATTACCTCCTCACCACCAGTACACGCACACACGGTCCTGGTCTCCTCAGTGCTGTCGGACGACCGGTGATTTGTCGGCTGTCCGGTGTCTCACAAGACACCGGACGTCCGACATACGTCGGACGTCCGATGTCTGTGCAGTTTAAGTGGCTCCAACGGCCACTTATTGAGTGGCACTATAAATATCTCTCCCCCACCCCGTGAGAGAGTTGACCATTCACTTTGGAAGAACACAAGAACACACTCTACTCTCTCTCCCATCCTCATACACCAAATCCTAGATCCCAAAGGGATTTGGGAGAGTTCTCGAGAGGTTCTCCAATCAAGTGATAGATCCACTCCTTCCCCTTGTCTTGACTGAAGCAATTTGTGATTTGAGCAAGTCTTGAGCTTTCCCCTTTGTTCTTGTTACTCTTGGAGGTTGGAGACTCCTAGGCGGTAGGAGTTCTTCGGTGAGGAATCAAACATTGTGATTGCCCCCCGGAGTGGTTGTAAAGGTTTGGAGACCACCTCAAGGTCTACCACTAGTGGTTGAGAAATGCCTTCGTGGTGTTGTCTCAAGGGGAGAATAGGGTGAGCCTTCGTGGCGTTGGTGTGCCTTCGTGGTAACATCCACCTCTCTAACGGTGACTTGCTTCCCTCCAAGGAAGTGAACATCGGCATACATCCTCGTCTCTCGGAGCTCCGGTTAACCCTAACCATAGATCCCTACTTGTGGTTGTTTGTCTCTTAGCTTTTACTTTCACCATATTGTGCTTGCATATCTTAATACTTGTTGTAGTTGCTTATATTTCTTAGCACTAGAATCACCTTTGCAATTGTTAGGCTCACATTCATATTCCGCATTATTGCCTAAAATTGCTAAGTAATAATTAAAATTTGTAATTGTACCTATTCACCCCCCCCCTCTAGGTCCATCTCGATCCTTTCAAATATGAGCATCCAGGTTCTGCTATTGGTTATTGACCGAAGAGGCGTCTCAGTCATGTCTACATCATTCCCGAACCCGTAGGGTCCGCACGCTTAACGTTCGTTGACGATATAGTGTTATATGAGTTATGTGAATTGGTAACCGAATGTTGTTCGGAGACCCGGATGAGATCCCGGACGTCACGGGGAGTCTAGGAACGGTCGAGAGGTAAAGATTTATATATGGGAAGTCATATTTTGGGTTCCGGAAAAAGGTGCAGTTTTTTCGGTATTGTACCGGGAAGCTTCCAGAAGGTTCCGGAGGATTCCGGAGGAGTTCGAAAGTCCACAAGTGGGTCCACCATGTCCCAAGGGCTGGCATGGGCTAAGGGGAGGCGCCCTGGCCTTATTGGGCCAGGTGCACCAAGTCCTCAAAAGCCCACGCAGCTAGGGAAGGAAAAAAGGGAGAGTCCTAGTAGGAATAGGATTGGACTTTGGAGTCCAAGTCCACGTGTGTACTAGTCACGGTTACTGTTCACGGTTACTGTTCACATGGCAGTATTCCTTCTACTCCAAGCCCCTACACATATATAAATAGAGGAGAGGGGGCACCCCAAAGGACACAACATTCTCTTAGCCGTGTGCGGCGCCCCCCTCCACAGTTCCGTCCCTCGGTCATATTTTCGCAGTGCTTGGGCGAAGCCCTGCGGAGATAGCATCACCATCACCGTCACCACGCCGTCGTGCTGCCGGAACTCATCCACTACCTCGCCGTCTTGCTGGATCAAGAAGTCGAGGACGTCACCGAACTGAACGTGTGCTGAACGCAGAGGTGCCGTATATTCGGTGCTCGGTCGGTTGGATCGTGAAGTTGTTCGACGACATCAACCGCGTTGTTCTAACGCTTCCGCTTACAGTCTACGAGGGTACGTAGACACACTCCCCCTCTCGTAGCTATGCATCTCCATGGATAGATCTTGCGTGTGCGTAGAAATTTTTTGTTTTCCATGCAACGTTCCCCAACACTACCGTTCGTGTTTTTCTATCTCGTTGGGCTGTTTTGACCGTGCTAAGTGGTAGTACTGCTCCCCCAAGCGGTAGTACCGCTTGTGCATGACTTGTGGGCATAACGGTTGGATTTGGGGGGGCCTATTTAAGGGGGTCTTCTTCCCCAATGGTCCCCGTCCTTTTAGCTCGTGTTCTTCCCCCATTGTTGACCTTCTTCGAGCTTGCTATCTCTCAATCCCTCCAATGATTCTTGCTAGTTCTTGAGGGAAAAGAGAGAGGAGATCTAGATCTACGTTTCCACCAATCACTTTCTCCTCTATGTGAGGGGAACCCCTTGGATCTAGATCTTGGAGTTCTTCGTGTTCTCTTCTTTGTTCTTCCTCTCATTTTCCTCCCTAGCATTAGTTGCTTTGGTGGGATTTGGGAGAGAAGGACTTGGGCACTCCGTGTGCCCTTGCCATTGCATTTGGTGCATCGGTTTGAGTTCTTCACGGTGATACGTGGAAGTGAAAGTTGAGAAGCTTGTTACTCTTGGGTGTTTGGGCACCCTAGAGCTTGTTCCTCTTGGGTGCCTTGGTGCCCTAGACGGTTGGTGTTGTCGGAGCTCAATCATTGTGGTGTAAAGCTCCGGGCAAGCGTCGGGGTCTCCAATTAGGTTGTGGAGATTGCCCCGAGCAATTTGACGGGTACCGGTGACTGCCCCCAAGGGTTGCCAAAGTGTACGGGTTCGGTGACCGCCCCCAAGGGTTGCCATTTGTACGGGTTCGGTGACCGCCCTCAAGGGTCCCTTAGTGGAATCACGGCATCTTGCATTGTGCGAGGGCGTGAGGAGATTACGGTGGCCCTAGTGGCTTCTTGGGGAGCATTGTGCCTCCACACCGCTCCAAACGGAGATTAGCATCCGCAAGGGTGTGAACTTCGGGATACATCGTCGTCTCCGCGTACCTCGGTTATCTCTTACCCGAGCCCTTTACTTATGCACTTTACTTTGTGATAGCCATAGTGTTTCTTGTTATATATCTTGCTATCACTTAGTTGTTTATCTTGCTTAGCATAAGTTGTTGGTGCACATAGGTGAGCCTAGTCGTTTTAGGTTTCGTGCTTGACAAATTAAACGCTAGTTTTATTCCGCATTTGTTCAAGCCTTAACCATAATTATTTTAAAGCGCCTATTCACCCCCCTCTAGGCGACATCCACGATCTTTCACCAGCGCCTACTGTCAGTCTATAACCCACCCACCGGCCTAGAATGCTAGCTCGCAAAAATTACAAGAGTCCTAGCCATGGCAGATTCAACATAGCCCATCCCGCAAAAAAAAGATTCAACGCAACGGTTCATTTCATCAGCTTGAGATGCGAAAAAATAAACAGAGATGTAGACACTGCAGGTACCTGCCTGAAGCCCCCGTATCCCTGGGTAAACCGAGGAAAAAGCCGCGGGACGGTCGGTGTTGAATTCAAGGAGGGCGACCGCCCGCTCCGTCCGGGGAGGCGCCGGACTTGAGGAGGGAGGGACTGAAGAAGGATGGAGGGAGCGGCATTAACTAAAACCAATTTGACAGAACCTGAAACCACACAAAAAAACAACTTGGGGGTGAATACTCAAAGCTTGGAGACCAAAGATAAAAACCTGCTCTGAACAAAGAAGAAATTCATAAATGAGATTCAAAACAAATGGGTTGTCTCATTGGTTTCGTATGATAGGGAAAAAATCACCCAATGCGTACAGTCTATTGTTGCTTCATACATAACACATGCTTTTCTTAGTTAATTTGTTACCACACGTAAAGACAAACTTGAGTTATTCTGTTCAAACATACAGCCAGAAGAAGCTGAAAATATTGCATATTTAAAAGCACAAGATGTACAACATGCAGAAACAAATGATGCTTAAGCCTGTTCAGGAAACTGTACCATTTCAGCATCAGAACCTTTCAACTTTAGAGAGTTTCGAATAATATATCTAGCAATGGGGTCCTGTAGATGATGCAACAAAATTGGTAATGTAATTGCTTAAAAGAATTAGCTTTGTTAAGGCACCTAATATCCAACTTCAGCTTTCTTACAGAAGAACTGACCAAGTATTCTCTAGATTCAACAAAATTTAAGCAAATAATGAAAGTAATCATGTTTATTTGTCATTTTGAAAGGTTATGTTACTTCCAGAAACCACATCTCCATCAATATTTTCTGTCTGGCCATGGTGTAGATCTGTTCATGCTGTGCTTTTTTCATTTGCTCTTGACTATTATATTTTGTCAGACAGAGAAAAAGCTAGACAACCAACAAATAAAGCAAGGCAATAAAGATGCACTTTGTCAAAAAGGAGACAAAGCCAAGACCTTGTTTCACAGTAAAGCGCCAACAAAACAACAAAGACAAAGAAGAATCTGTTCTTTGGAACCTAGCCAGGCCTGAAAATCTCTTCTTTGGAACCTAGCTAGACCTGAGGATCTCCTTCACAAGAAGAAACCAAAAATCTCTGTGAGGCTAACAACCGCATGAATAAGAGCACAAGCAAGCGCAGGTCTGGAGAACTGAGAATAGAAGAAGAAAAGAGATCAACCTGCAGAGCGGCGACCAAAGACGCAGCAGGACAAACCGACCAGAGCCACGAGCACCCCCAGCGGACCAACCTGCAAGGGAAAACAGGCAAATCAAGGATGAGCTCCAGCCAACCAGAACTGGGACGGTCGAAAACGAACGAGCACGTACAGATCGAGGGTCACAGCAACAGATCCGGCGCACAGACGGCTAGAACAGAGGACCTGCAACAAACCCGATCTAAACAGAGGACCTGCAACAAACCCAATACATTCTACCTTAAAAACAATTCATTCTGGCCCATGAGAAGCCATCATAAATAGAGTAGCAAATATATACCTTCATCATCAATGATGTATATCAGGCCGTTGATCTTCGCTCCTCATGCTGCAATGCGTATGGAGTTTTAGAGATAGTTGAATCAATCCGATGTATTTACGTACATATGCAATGCAGTCTAATTCTTATTCTCAATTTCTTATCATTATTGTATACTGCACTTAATAATGGGGCCCTGGAAAAAGTAGGAGCATCTAAATATACTTATGCATACTGGTATAGAACCTAGTTAAACCCAAATGCTAGGTTCATTTAATTTCTTATTTTTCAATAAACAATGGTTCAACCCAAACAGTATCAATGTTAGTGGTCATTCTACCTATCTTTTGATCAACAACTCAACTGACTATTGTATTATAAGGTAAAACTACACGGAAGGCCATTATAGAAAAATGGAGATCATTGTGTTCATACATATTTATCCAGAGGAGAGCAATGTACTTCACTCTTAGAGCTATGATGAGTTATTTGCAGGCCACTGTAGGGAAAAGAGTAAATGTATATCATCTTTTGTTAATGGGGGTTCCCATTGCAGAAAGTGTTGACTACAGGGAATGCATGTTCATGTCCTAAACAAAAAAAGTGCTCTCTTGAAACCACATAAGTGAGGATCAGAATGCTCAAGCATTATTCATGAAAACAGATGAAATGGATACATCAATGCCTCGATAACATAACATTAAAACAGAAGCACATGTTGAGCCGTGGTCCAGAGAAGAGCACACCCTAACAACAACACCAGACAACAGACACGTCAAAGTTCCACATCAGGTACAACACCATCGGATCTAGAAAGCACAACCAAACCCTAACCACACCCCTGCGCGGCTAAAAAAACCTAAATGAGTAACAGCACAACATACAGCGAGCAGTAAAAGCATATAGAAAAGTGGAGCAAGAATGAACCCCTTCCATTGCACGGCTAATGCGAAGGCGAGGGCGAACGACGAATGGAATCAATCACACAAGCACAGCCGGCAGCAAAGAGAACACGGGCGCAGAAGAGAGCGACGGGGGCACTTGAGGTGAGGCGAAGATGGCGGCGGCGGCGAGCAGCAGCGGCAACGACGCGAGCTCAAGATGGGTGAGGCGAAATATTTTAAACCAAGCCAACAACATAAGCATCAGACAAATTCAGAAAGGAACAAAAAAACTGGCAGGAATGTAGACATGCGGCCGAGCCTCCCACGTGGCAACAAAAAATACCAAGGATCCAAGTAGATGAACCAAGCTATCTCCAAGTAGTTCCACTAATCCATCGGTATGTCCGTACTGAATGGCACTAATAAAAGATCAAGAGCAACTTATATGCAATGAAGGTACGAGAGAGAAGAAATCTTCACATAAGACGGCTATAAACACTGGAGCATAAATAAGCAACACCTTTAAATACAAATAAAAAGGGTTCAGGGTTCATTGCATAGTGGGCTCAGATTCGCCTTTCCTCGATCATATAACCTACCCCCGTCATCTCTTATCACCAGATCAATCTGTTTATACAGTGGAGCTGCCCTGGTTATCACTCAACAAGAATGACCATCCAAGGACAAAACAATAATTATCACAGGATCAAAAAGGATTCTAGAGACAAGAGGGAGGATCCAACTTGATACCCACAGGTGCCTCGATTGCTCAAAGGCACACTTATTTTAGCCACGGTTAATAATCATCGCCCTAGCAAGAATGGCCTCTGACCGGCCGGCTATAAACACTGGAGCATAAATAAGCAAGACCTTTAGATACAAATAAAAAGGGTTCAGAGTTCATTACATAGTGGGCTCAGATTCGCCTTTCCTCAATCATATAACCTACCCCCGTCATCTCTTATCATCAAATCAATATGTTTATATAGTGGAGCTGCCCTGGTTATCACTCAACAAGAATGACCATCCAAGGACAGAACAATAAGTACCACAGGATCAAAAAGGATTCTAGAGACAAGAGGGAGGATCCAACTTGATACCCACAGGTGTCTCGATTGCTCAAAGGCACACTTATTTTAGCCACGGTTAATCATCATCGCCCTGGCAAGAATGGCCTCCGACCGGCCGGCTGTCCGCGGACACGTCAGGACATGTACGCGGACATTTGCGGACAGAACTTTCGGGGTCAGCGTTGGAGATGCCCTAACAATGCAATCCTGCATTTTTCCCCCACGAGAGTAACTATCCATTGCGACAGTGTCGCGGGCTCGATCCGACGGCCTGCGTCCTCCAGCGGCTCGATCCGACAGTCCAGATCTCATGAAGCAAACGAAATGGACGGTCGGACCTTTCAAATCTCCAGTCTACCTAAATTAAGGTCCAGGGAGGAGTCTTCGCCTGCCAAGAAAGCTCAAATCACAAAATGCTCTAGCATGCTCCGCAGGGCTAGCAGCTCCAGTGGCATCACCTATCAGCCCATTCAAGTGGTTGTAGATCATCTATCCCTGCCAGCACCAAATTACACACTACAAAAGTGGATGTGGCTATGAGCAAGAAATCATTTGGCAGTTTGCAAATAGGAAATCAGCACTGCCACTGATCAATTTAGCAAATCCATGAGCATAGCTGTAGGACCAGGGCATCCACATGTAAACCAGAGCATCACAGGAGCTCCTATGATAGCAACTATAAAATGAACAACAGCCCGCAAACCCTATGCATGAGTAGGGCATAAAGCATCAACCAACCAGCACCACATCAACATAGCTACGGCCATGTCCCATACAGTAGCCAAAGCAGAGGAGCAGGAGGAAGATGGAGCTCACCGAGGGAGGTTGTAGCCGAGGCAGTACTCAGTGGGTGCCGGGGTTGCGCCTGAACGCCGTCCAACCGGCGAGGAACTGCTTCCTACACCGCACACCCGCACCGCCACGTCGGAGCTGCGCCTTGCACCGTCCACATCCTGAAGCCATAATGGGGCACCAGCATATAAAGTAGGCCAATATGAAAAGAAGATTCATCTCATAATTAAATACAAGACACATGAAGTAAACCTAATTGTAAGAGCAATCTGTGCACAACCATCTGTCAGACACCTGCAACTAACAAGAATGAAAACCCTAAACATGGTATATAACAATGCTGACCATCCCAATAAACAGAAAACCTAGCATATCACACCTGACCCGTCACCTAAGCTGGCACCAGATCGATCTACCCATTCAAGAGGACCAATTAAGCGATCCACACTAACTATCAACATCACAAAAGCATGCCACAACGTCCAATCTGAGACCACCACACACACCAATATGAATATGAGACTGATCCAACATTCCCCTTCCTTAAAACCTACCTGGACCATATGAATATGAATATGAATATGCCACAATTGTGCACCTAATTTGTTACCACACACCAACATTAACCTAAGCCTGAACAGTGGAGTCTGCAATGACACCAAACCTAAGATCTCTAAAATTATTTTATCCTTAATCTTGGACCAGATCCACTTAGTTTATCCAAAAAACAATTGGTAAGAGCCACACTAACCATCATAGCACAGATTCGAGATTCATGTTTTACACTCTAGGACAGGAAAAAAGAAACACCAACCAAAGAACATAAGACAGAAAAATCTCCTTCCAAGGATGTAGCTAGACCCAAGCTCCTCCTGGACAGAAAGAAACAAAAGTCTGTCCCTTTCTTGACAGAAAAAAATAGAACCAGGAAGACAACAAAAAGCTACTTTGGATGAATCTTGCTAGATCCAAGGCTGGGACTGAACTGCAGCCATTCATATGCTACAGATTTTAACTCACCTAAGATGAACATGTGTGCTCTATTTAAATGCCTCAAGGCCCCCCAAATCAGCTGACCCGCATCTCCAATATAAGAAACAAACAAAGAATTCGAAGGCGCCATACCTCGGGTCGTCTTCTTCCCAGAGGCGCACGGACGCAAGGATGAAGGTCCAGCGCTTCCTCGGTGTGGTCGAACAGGAGGTGCCGAGGGCCGACGGCAGGCAGCGGCTCAACCTCCTTGCCCACTCCTAGGGTTAGGGGGGGAACGATGGGAGGGGAGGAGGAAGGGTGGAGCAGCATGCGGCCTCACGACGGGGAAGAGATGCGGGAGGAGGAGGACGGGAGGGAAGGAGGAGGCGGCGACGTGTGATTGGCTCTCGTCGACCTCGCAGAAGACGGGACGACGGCACGTCGGCCTCGTCGCCCGCAGCCCCAATCTTCTTCTCTCTAGATGGGCGGCGTGAGGTCGAGGATGGGTGCCCGGGCGAGCGGCGGCGGCGGCGGCCGGTGGCGGGGCAGGGAGGCGGGCGCTAGTTAGGGTTTGGAGGGAGAGAGAGAGGTGAGGCGGGAGGAAGAGGAGAGGGAGCGGCGCGAGTGCGGGAGGAGCAGACGGGCGCTGGGCTCTCCACGGGAGCCACTGCATTTTATACGCCTGTATGCGAAATGACGAAAATGCCCTCGGCGGGGCGCCGGAATTACGCGCGGTGGCACGAACTGGGTGAAACTATTCATTGCGACAGGGTCGCGGGCTCGATCCGACGGCCGAGGTCGTCCACGCGCTCGATCCAACGGCCGGAAACGCATCAAGGAGCTCGATCGGACGGCCGAGATGCTCTAAGCTCTGAGAGAGCCGGGAGTCAGCCGTGAGTCTTGTTTCTGGATAAACGAAAATAGCGCCGGTTTGCTTTTATTTTTTCAAGTAAATGACGTCATCATGCTAGGTCACTTGGAAGACTCTGGAGCAGAGCCTTGTTCTCACGTGCAAGCAAGTCTGCTCACGTTCGACCATGACCACGGGACCTCCTTTTTTCTCTCTTAGAATTAGAAAACCACGGGACCTCCTATACGGCAATTCCTATCTACCTCCTTTTTTTTCTTTGATTGAAATAATGGGCAGCACCTTTTCATTCATTCACGTAGAAACATGTTCATTACAAATAATGGTCCTGATTTCATCAGGTGGCTCATTAGATCAACATGACCCAGCATCATGTTCGGCGGATTTTGCTAGTACATGAGCCGCCTCATTACAACAACGTTTGGCATCAATAAAATCACAAGATAAGAACTTTGTGGCCCCTTTTTTTGAAACATCCTAGACTATGGGACGTGTCGAAACTCACATCTTGCATCTTGTTCATCAGCGACATGCAATTAGAGAGGCCACCTGAATCTTATGAAAACCAACATCTTCAGCAAAGATGAGGGCTTGACAAACAGCAACAGCTTCATCCACTTCTGGGTTTTGAATGAGAACAATAAAAGAGCCTTCATACCGTTTTGGGAAGGTTTCAGAGTCTGTTTCTTTTCGGTTTTAGGAAGGCTTCAGTCTGGTTTTTTCTGTTGTTTTATCTATATTTTTTTTCTTCTGTTTTTTCCCTTTTCAATTTTTTTTCTGAATTTTTAAAAAATTTAAGTTTCCCTGAAAATATTCACGAATTTTAAAAAATATTCACTAATTAATGTTCAAGTTTCTTGAAAAATATTCATACATTGTTTAAAAAATCCACATTTTTTTCCAAAAAATTCAAACAATGTTTGGAACTTTAAAAAATCGCTTTAAAAACACAAATTTTGTAAAATGTTTGGTTTTTTAATCATTTTCTTCAGAAAAAAAATTATTTTTTTTCAAAAATGTCCACTTTTTAAAAAGGTCAATTTTATATTTTTTGGGGAAACAAAAAAAAGACTAAAAGCTAATAAAACAGAAAACCCCAGAAGAACGTTCGACCAAGCGCATGTGCGAAAGGCGAACATCTTGTCACAATTAGCGACAAATAGGTGGATCTCCTTTCCGTGTGTCGCATTGTATTTTTTTTTTTTTGAGAAACTTAAAAATATGTGTCGCATTGTAAAGAGGACGTACAGAGTGGCCCGACCCAACCGTGTCGCTCCCTTGTTTCAGAGATACTATATTATCGATTTTCCAGCATTTTTGTTTCGGTTTTATAGTTTTGATGTTGGTTGTTTCATTTTGCTTTCCATAACACATAAATGTTTTTTTTATTTTAAAGTGATTTTTTCTTACCAAAATTGTGAACTAATTTTATAACCCCCAAGTACTTTTTTTAAAGTCATGAACAAATTCTAAAATTTCGTGAAGATTTAAAAAAACATGAATATTTCTAGAAGTCTTTTAATATTTTTAAAATCCATCAACATTTTCAAAACAGAAAACATTGAGGAAAACCCAAGAAATAGATAACCATTTTTTAAAATAAAATAAGGGAACGGATTGGTGAGCAGAGAAAATTGGTTGGAAGAGGAGGCCACGGCGATGAATTCAATACTAAATATAGGCATAAAGTAGAAATGGGGGTATGTACAAAGGGACGGGAATATACGGACGCGGTATGTACAAAAAGCGAGTATATACTACACAAACACAAGAGATACCTCTGATGGTTGGAGCCGTATCCTGATATTTTAAGGCTTATAGCAATACAAATGATGTAGCACGAAATCACACATCAGCATCTGGCGCTAAATGTCAAACTTCGCCTGTCCACTGAGCTTCGACTGCCAGTAAAATTCTGCAACGAAATAGATGGCAGTTTGCCGATGCATTCCTTACGTAGGCTCTCAGGATGACAATTTGCTTCCGTGCGTTCATAGGAATGGTTGCATGTGCTAGTATGTGAGCACATGCGTCTGCATAGTGTTTCTAAAGAAATATATATTTAAAAAACACAGTATAAATGCAAATGCTCACATGAAAAAGGCATTTACTTGCTTTCTTACCCGAATATCCAGCGGACGTCAGATTTTTAGGCATGGTAAATCGTACGTTTTTCATGGCAAGTTATGTTCGTCGAGGATGACAAATTTAGTTGGCAAGCATGACAAATCTGCCTTAGTTCATTTCCCCCCTGTAAATTGCCATGTTTGCAAACTAAATTTGTCATCCTCGTGCCAATATAAATTGCCATAAAAAAATTCGATTTGCAATGTCTAAAAATCTGATGTCAGATTTTACCTCTTTGAGAGGGCCCGAACTTGGGTAAACATTGTCTCCCTTGTCTCATGTTACCATCGTTTCAAGACCCACAGCTCGGGACCCCCTACTCGAGATCCGCCGGTTTTAGCATCGACACTGCTTGATTGTAAGTTTGGGGAGATCCATAAAGACCATGTATCTTTACTATTTTTGCATGCTTACTTTTTGCAAGGTCATGTTAGTTTATTTCCAATTTTGCATAATAAGTTCAACGTTAGCTCTCCATGAGCAGGGGATGATTTATCTATCCAATGATGAGCATGTCTTAATGATGTAATGATATTACATTGTGTGGTATTTTTATTTGATGTGTGAATTATGTTGAGTTCTACTGTACTTGTTACTTTCCATAGATTGTAGTGTCTTCCGCACCACTACTGTTAATTGTTAAGAGTAGGTTTTTAGTCCTATATGTTAGAATATTTTGGCTTGATTAGCTTGTCAAAAATTAAAAGTAAAATATGAAACTAAAATTTTGCCAAACATATTGTAGCATCGAACGAGTAGCAAGTAGAGGTGGGACTCTCAAACCACAAGCATGGATTGTTTCATACCCTGTTCGCAATTAGCAATTTGCTTGATTGCTTTTTATTTTCTCTTGTGAATGTTGGACATTCTTAGCTCTCATGGCCCCAGTAATCATAAAACTCTGAGCTAAACGTTGTGTCATGAGCAAATAAGCTTGTTTAATATTGTGTGAGAAAGTAAAAGAGAATGACCGGAGTATTCAATTCTAAAAGGATTTTCAGATCTCTAAAAATGTTGAGAGCCCCTCACCGTTCGCTCAGTCGAGCTCTAATATTTTATTTTATAAGATTGTTCTACCTTCGCTGGTTAGTAGAAGAATGTGAGCACTCATGTTGATTATGTGTCTTTTACGAGTACCATTTTGATGCAATGTCCTCATTCGATTGTAACAACTTGCGCTTCATGAACATAATAATCATGTTCTCTCATCCGCAAATTTTCTTGGGGACGAGCAAAAGTCTAAGCTTGAGAATGTTGATGTTCATTTTGCATCATGTTTTGCTTAGCACTTTTGCATCGTAAACTTTTCTACATTTTATCGCATTTGCGCGCCCCTTTTTGATTTATTTCCACATGACCCCAAACAAGAGGGGATTTGGAGCATTGATTGGAAAACACCTTTTTGGGTGTAAAATAGGCTAACTGGACGTCATAAAAACCTTCTTTACAAAGAGACGAGCACGTGGGAAGAAACCAGGCGGCGACTGATGTTCCATAAAAGAAGACGCCTAAAAGGATTTGGGATGGTCGTAAAGGGGATTGAATAGGGACAACCACATTTTTTTTGTTAATTATTACCAAATTTAGGGCGCTGAACGCAGTCGGGGAAGGCGAAGGCGATGGCGAGAATTCCCGATGTCTACGGTCGATTCCGCGGGCGGAGACATTCAGCGCGTCGAGGCAGAGCTAATCGACAAGGTGGCGGTAGTCGAGGTGGCCGATGGCCGTGTGCCCCAAGTCGTCGCGGCGAATGGGCGTGCTCTAGGTTCACTGCAGAGAGGGAGCTAGGGAAAGGGAGGGTGACCACCAGCTTGGGGATACGACAGAGGAGGTCGAAGAAATGTCGACTACGCGCAAAGGAGGCTGGGGATTAGCTCCAGAGGCCGGGGGAGGTCGGCTTTGTCGCCATGCAGCTACATGTGTGTCCTGGCTAAAGGTAGAAGACGACCGTGCCCCTTTGGGTTGGGCTAGGCCGACTGGGCTGCACATTACTAGTGCCAAAGGAACAATGCTCTTTCTCTATTTTCTTTTGCTTTCTTATTTTGCTATTGATTTGCATTTTATTGGTTATCCACAATAGTAGAAAATTTATGAAACTTTTTATATGTCCTCTTTGGACCCTTAGAAGCACACACAAATAATTTCATGTTTTCAGGTTTATATTTCTATTTCTAAAGATATAAACCTAATTAAATTAAATTATGACTTAATTCCAAAGCCCCAAAACAATTCGTTAAAAATATCAAAATTTAGGGTGGGGCCCACATGGTCACATATGAGATCATGCCTAAACCTTGGGGTTTAATAACGACATTTTGGATTCACTAGAAAATTCTTAGGGTTTTAGCCCTTTATTAAACCTGAGGCTTGAATTTCCCTCAATTTCATATTTCAGAAAAAAAAACATGCATGCTATGCTTAGGACTACTCTAATACATTGCCATTAGCTAGGGTTGTGACATTTCTCAAATTCATCGTGTCACAAATCTAAAAGTGGAAAGTTAGGGACACGAAACTTGGAACCAGAGATATAATGTACCTTCGTAGCCAAGTCTTCCTTTAGAGAATGGTTCTAGTCTTACCTTCCCTCTAGGATTGTAAGAGTCAGGTTGTTCTTTGAGTTTTGGGTATCACCTGTTACATGTTCTACTTTGTTATTCGTATGTGCAAAATATACAGGTTGGTTGGGGATGGGAAGTGTGGCGCTTATGTTCTCTAAGATGAACATGACAGATGACATGGTTGGCCTATCATTGGGGTTGTCCTGCACGCACAAGAGCCCCATCTGGACGCAGAGCAAAGCTTCATCATGTACACAACTCTCCACAATGTTAGAATCAACTAAATCTTTCGTCTTCCCTTCCTTCCATAGGTTCCATGCCTGAATACATAAGATAAACCAATGAAATCAACAATTGAGGTTCTTGATGAAGATATAGGCTTAATTATCTACTGTTTGAAATTCAACTCACATATGCTATTAGATTTTCAAACTCCATTGCATGATCAGTAGAGCTTATCTTCACTTACAACCTCCAATGTCAACACACCGAAGCTGTAAACATCCGACTTGGTAGAGAATATGCCTCTCGTTGCATATTCAGGAGCCATGTAGCCGCTGTTGATATTTTTTACCAACAAGCAGTGATTATTTTTCTTTAACTTTGGTTCACTTGTGTGCTAAATTCATGGAAGATAACATTTTTACTCACTATGTTCCCCCTACTCGCTTCGTGTCCGCCTTCTGTTGGTTTTCACCAAACATCCTTGCCATGCCAAAATCTGCAATCTTGGGTCTCATCTCTTCGTCCAGCAAAACATTGCTTGCTTTGAGATCCCGGTGAATTATCTTCAACCTGGAATCTTAATGAAGATATAGGAGCCCTCTGGCCAACCCTTTGATTACCCTGAACCGGGTTGGCCAATCGAGCGTTGTTTCTCTTGAACTGTCTACAAAAGGGCAACAAAGTTATGATTAGTGGTCAATTTGCTGAGCTTATTGAAGAACTTATTATGACGTGTTGCTAGATCATACTGAAAAGGAGAGCATCTAAGCTTTTGTTAGGCATGTACTCGTAAATCAACAACTTTTCATCTCCCTCGGAGCAGCAATCAACAAGGCTAACCAAATTCCTATGTTGTAGCTTGGCAATCAGAACAACCTCGTTTCTGAACTCTGTCATTCCTTGGTCAGAATTCCTGCTGAGCCTTTTGATAGCAACTTCACGGCCATCTAACACCGCCTTTTGCATTTGATGGAGAGAATGAATGAGATAAGAAAACAAGACCGGGATAGATAAGATGACTACTAGAATTACCTTGTACACTTTGCCAAAACCGCCTTGTCCGATCATATGCGATGTGTGGAAGTTGTTTGTCACAGCTGCAATATCTCTGAAGCTCACCAGTGAAAACTCAAAACCTTCGGTGGGACTTCCTACTCCAAAGCCTTCACAGGTGCTCAAATCTCCTAGCCCTGGTAATCTATTGAAATTGTCATGTTTCTGCTTACTGCCTGCTTCCAAAATATTGATATAAACATTTTACAGTGTTAGTGTAGAATTGGATTATGTCAGATATGCTTGAGCAAAGTATGTTGTACCTTTGGACTTGCAAACCCATATCACAAGTGATAAGCATGTGAGCACCAGCAGAGCACCTGCTAAAACTGGCAATACAATTTTCATAGTGTTCCTCTCCTCTCTGCCTTGAGAAATCCAGATTAACGTTATCAGATAATGTTTGTGGTGCAAAGTCCAACAGTTTCATCATGATCGAGTATTACTGTGGAGAGGATTGATTGGTGGGGTACCTGGGTGGCCACGCCGGCGACGCGGAGGTGCAGCGTGTCGCTGCCGGCAGCGCTGCCCCCCAACTTCTCGGCGTCGATGAGGTCCCCCAGCCAGACCAGGCACCTGGTGGCGTCCCCCCTGGAGCTGCTGCTCAGGTTGGCGTGCGCTAACGCCACGCAGGAGCAGTTGCCAGCGCACTCCGCCGCGCACCCCGCCACGCCCGTGTTCGCGATCACCACGAACCTGTCGGGCACCTTCATGTCCGGCACCGCCAAGAACCCGCCGCCGACGTCATCAGCGACGCCGCACCGTAGCTCCTCCTTGCGATGGCACCCCTGCGAGAACCTGCCGCTGCTCCACTCGTCGGGGCTGGCCGGCTCGAAGCCGTGGAGGCACTTGCACGCGGGCGCCGCGTCCGTGTTGTCGCATTAGCCGAACGGGCCGCAGTGGCCGTACCGGCTGCAGTCGTGGGGCGGCCAGCGGCCCAGCGTGTCCCACTCGGTACCGCCGCTCTTCCAGCTCTGGAGCTCGAGGCTGCCAAAGTGCGTGATGACGTAGCGCGTGCGCGGGGCGGCGTCAGAGAGCGCAAAGGCCACGTACGAGTCGTCGTCGATGTCCACGACGGCGAGCGAGACGACGGCGGTGGCGTTGGCAACGTACTCGCTGGCGACGCTGTACCCCGTCCACACGCCGCTGCGCCAGAGAGGGCGCGACCCGTTCCAGGTGAAGAGCTGGAGCGAGGTGGCGGCCGGGTCTATGCCGTAGGCGAAACTCCCCGGCGCCGGGTCGCCGGGGCCCTTCCACGACACGAGGAAGGGGCCGGGGCGCGCAATCCGGATCTTCATGCCGGGGAGGAACGTGTCGGTGGGGTGGTCAAAACTCTGCCACGGCGTGGTGCCGTTGGGCGACCGGAGGACGAGGTTGCCGGCGTCGGTGAGCACGGCGACCCCGGGCGTGTCATCGGGCGCGGCGACGACGTCGGTCACCCAGACGACGCGGCCGTCGGCGTCGGCCAGGGCGAGGTTGGAGGCGTTGGTCAGGGCGAGCGTCGGGCCAGAGGACGGTCCCCGGGCGGCGGCGGCGACGATGGGGGACTCGCGGTTGGCGACCCACACGACGGTGAGCTCGGTGATGCCGCTGTACCATATGCCGAGGTAGAGCCTGGCCCGAGAAGTGGAGTTGGAGGGGGAGAAGAAGCCCAGTGCGAAGTCGCCGCCGTCGGAGATGATGGTGGCGCTGGGCGAGAGCGGCCTGCCGGGAACGAGCTGGTCGTCCGACGACGCGCTCGGCGGCGGCACGGCGATGACGACGAGCAGAGCAGGAGGAGCAGGACGATCGACGGCGGAAGCTTCATTGGGCTGCAAAACGAAGTCGTGGAGATGGCTCATTCAGAGTTCAGACCAACAGCACTAGGATAACATTGTTTGTGATCACGCCATGCGGGAACTGTGGCTGATAAACTAGCTTCGGGATGGTTGCAAAATGGCAGAGTCGACTCCGAAGGGATTAAAAATGTTTGTGCGTGCCACATAGAGGCAATGCCAGATGAAAACCAGGTGACTGAAGACGCGTGCCAACCAGAGCGGAGCAGAGACAGATAACACATGTTTTTTTTTTTAGAGTACGCCTAGGCGTACCATAGCTTTATAGAAGACAGAATGTTAATTATAAGAAAGCTAACCCTCGCTGCGAACAACGAGTGTAGCACACACCCCACACCAGGGTAAGGCCACAAATGGCCACCACCGCAAAGCAAACTACAACAAAAGAGCCTATCCTAACAGATAACACATGTAGGAAAGGAGAATAGGAGATGATCATATTACAGGATCCCCTCCAACTAAACAAACACCCTAGGTCAACCACTTTGACCGAATAAATGGAACAAAATGCCCCTTTGGCAAAATTATCAAAATGAATTTGTGGTACCCATTTGTTTCGAAATGCCCCTTTTCCCAGTGTGCACTAATCACTAGTGTTCCATTTCAAATGAAAGTTGCCAAACACTACTACTCTTTTTTTGGACACTAACGTGAAGATGGTAAAAACAAATCAAAAATTTAATCTTAGATTTTAATTTTTTTACTGTTCACAGTAGAAGCAGATGCTCCCCAGTGCAGAATTGGATATCCACAATTTGTGATATAATTTATGTTTTTTTTTTTTTTGAGAAACTGTGATATAATTTATGTAGTGTGCATGGTTGTTGTTACTTGAGAGTTGAGAGCTGCCAGAGACAGCTAGCACACACAATTTTTCATCGTTGCTTTTTTTTTTAATTTTTTTTGTGTGGAGAACATCAGTAAATCCTATTCCATGCTAAGCTACAGAGTGTGTGCAGTTGTGATAATGCACTTTGGTGGCCCGGCTCCAGGGAGCCTGGTATTTTTTTCTTTTGAAAATGGTACTTTTTATACGGTATTTTTGGCTGTGCTCAAGGGAGTCCGGTATTTTTTCTTTCGAAAATGGTACTTTTTATACCTCAAAAAATTCACAATTTTTGGCCGGGCTCTAGGGAGCCCGGTATTTTTTGCTTTCGAAAATGGTACCCTTCATACCTCAAAAAATTCTGAATTTTTGTAATATGTATATACAGATGTGTTGTATGTGTTGCAAATTTTTAGAAGAATACATATCTATACACGACTTATATAAAAAGACTAATACATGAACCAAAATGGGCCTGTATTTTGTTGTTTTGGGCCGGAATTATGTATTTTTTATATAGCCTATAATTTACTTTATTATTTTGTGAAACTCATGTATACCTAGAGAAGATGCATTTGTTTTGCATTTTTTTTTGAAACTTTTAATTGGCAGTTTCAATTTTTGCAACATACCGGGCTCCATGGAGCCCGGACCTAAAACACCGTTCTCATGGAATTGTCCCTAACGACATGATTTTTTTTGTGGGAAATGACATGAAGTGTTCCCTGTATGGGTCGGCCCATGACATGTTTTTCTTCTATTTTCCTTTTTTACTTGTTTGTTTTTGTTTTTCTCATTTTTCTTATTTTCACTCATGTTTTTATTAATACAACAAATCTTTTTGGGTAAGCACACATAAGTTTCCAAAAGTATATGAACATACATCCAGACATGTATGATCCTTTTTCAACACATCAACATTATATTTTGTGTCAGAAACATTTTTCAAATATGAGATGCATATTGTTTGCATTATATAGGTTTTTCTTTATTTTTATACCTTTTTTTACAACATTTTAGTTTTTTAAATAAAAAAGTATTTTATGAAATACGTATGAAAAATAGCAAAATGTATTAGTCTTTCTTTTTTGAGAGACGCCTGTAATTTTATTCATACTCAATTACATGTACACTGATTTGGATCTAAGATTCAAGAAAATACAAAGTAACTCCTGTAACTAAGAATTACAATGAAATCTCTTGAAAACACCTCCTATAACTAGGGCGGCGGCAGCGGTTGCAGCCCTAACGAAACCCTCACGCGAAGTGTTTTTAAGAGATTTCATTGTAATTCTTAGCCATAGAAGTTACTTTGTATTTTCTTGGATCTTAGATCCAAATCAGTGTACCTGTAATTGTTATGAGTATATGAATAAAATTACAGGTGTTGCTAAAAAAAATCTGAGCCTTTTTTTTAGGAGACACACACACCTTTTTTTTTCAAGGGACCGGAGACACACACACCTGCGCCTACCATCGGAGGTTCAGGCCTAAACATTTCCGGCCCGTCTCGCTAGCAATTGCCGGGGCCCGAGGCCTTGGCATAGCCCAACTGGAGCGACTGTCTCGGGTCGGGTGTGTCTCTCGTCCGTCTCCCCACGAGCCGGAGAGACGGCGAGGAGGAGAGAGAGATCATCCAAAACCCCAATCCCCGCAGGCCGCAGCCACCACCCCGGCGACGGCGAGCCAACCAACCACCGCCGCCCCCACTGCCCCCGCCGCCGCCCCGCTCCGTCCCTTCAGCGCCCGGATTCGCCGCTCCTCCAGGTTGCCTCCGTCTGCCCCTCACAGATTCCACCCCCTCCCCCTCCCCGTAATCCCTTTCCTCTCCGCCGCCCGCGCTCGACGCTCGACGCGACGCGGGCCTCCCGCCCCCGGGCCCGCCGCCAGGGCAAGGCTCGGGGCGGGCTCGCGTGGTTATCTCACGCCATTCTGACATCCCCGCGGTGCGATTTGCAGGGAGGAGGCCCGCATGGTGGTGCCGACCGCTCTCCGCGCCGCCTCGGTCCTGTGATTATGCTCCTGGTGATTTAGGATCCCACTGTTTTTGGCCAGGTTGCTGGTCCGAGGAGCAGGATGAGCAGCAGAGCACAGGGTGAAAAGGGTTCCGAGTCAGCTGCCCGCACGAGGCCTCTGAGCATCCAGGAGATCTTGCTGCGGCGGGAGAAGAAGGCCCTCGCAGAAGCTAAGAAGGCTGCCGCGGAAGCTAAGAAGGCCAGGGAAGAGCTCCAGGACAAGGATAAGGGTAAACCTAACCACTCAGAACCAGGAAGAGGGCACAAGAGCAGAAAGGATCTCAAGGATGTGCCTGTGGAGGGTTCCAAAAAGGAGAGCGTTAGAGATGCGCCAAGGGAGGACTCCAAGAAGGATGATGTGCGGCGTGAGGGTTCCAAAAAGGAGAGCATTAGAGATGCGCCGCGGGAGGACTCCAAGAAGGATGATGTGAGACGCACGTCCAAGGAGGGTTCCAAAAAGGAAAGCATTCGAGATGCGCCACGGGAGGAGTACAAGAAGGATGATATGAGGCGTACATCTAGGGAGGGTTCCAAAAAGGAGATCATTAGAGATGCACCAAGGGAGGTCTCCAAGAAGGAAAACTTGAAAGATAGGCCAAAAGATGGTTCCAAGGTGGATGACTTGAAAGATACACCAAAGGTTCCAAGGAAGGATGACCACAGAGATGCACCAAACAAGGGCTCCAAGAAAGAGAGGTCCTCCATAAGAGATGATAGTCAGGCAGCTGGCAAAGACAAAGATGCTCATAATCCGCATAAACATAGCACAAGCATGAGAGGCCGGCCTGCTGAAAGCAAAGATGGAAACCATGGTGAAATCAGAGCAAGGAATGGTGATGCGACGAGATCTGAATCTATAAAGGGACCGGGTAAGAGATGGAATGGCGAACCTGTTCACAATGATAGAATCATGGAGAGGAGCGACAAGCTCCGGAATGAAGCAAAAAGGAAAATCCATGGTTTTGATGATGAGAAGCCTTCATATGTTGATCGACCGGTGCTGAAGAAACATGATTCTGTACGATTCCAAGCCAAACACTATGACAGAAATGATGCAAGGAGAGAGTATGGAAAACCATACCATGAAGAGCCCAGGTCAAAAAGGAGAAGATCAAGAAGCAGGGATCATGATCAAGGAAGACGTGACAGATCTCTCTCACTATCCCCAAGGCGTAGCTACCATGGACATGATCATGGTAATTATCCTCCTGGAAGGAAGTACGCTGAAAACGACAGGCACAGAACATTAGATAATGTTGGACAAGGTGGTGGATCTTACCAGAGATATGAAAGTCGTCTTGGTGGCTATTCACCAAGGAAAAGGAAAACAGTGCCACAAGACGAACAATTGACTACCACGATTACTCCACCAGTCATTCGATCACCAGAAAAGAAACCAGCCACGTGGGATCAGCCTCCTGTGGCAGCAGACCAATCTAATTTCTTCACCAATTTGCAGCCAATTGTTAGTCAAACCTCTTCTGTTTCAGTCAGTTTTAACGCACCAAAGCAGAACCCTGCTACTACACTTGACACTATATTGTCAGGGAATAGTTCGTCTATTGATTCTGTCCAGCTAACACAAGCAACACGCCCACTTAGGAGGTTGCACATCGAGAATTTAACTAGTTCAGCCTCAGAGGATATGTTGATTGGTTGCTTGAATGACTTCTTGCTGTCATCGGGTGTTAACCGTATCCAGAGGTCTAAACAACCATGCCTCAGTTGTACGGTGAGTGATCTACCACCTCACCTCTTAGTAGTTCGTACTACTTTGCCACATTTTCTTCGTAACATTTATCCACATCGTATGTTCCTCCTTCAATGCAGATAAACAAGGAAAAACGCCAGGCATTTGTTGAATTTCTTACACCAGAGGATGCTACAGCAGCTCTTTCTTTCGATGGAAGATCTTTCAATGGGTCTGCTCTGAAAATTAGACGTCCCAAAGAATATGTTGAAATGGCAGTAAGATCTCCATACCTTTCACATCTCTTCTTTTAAATTGAAGGTTTTACCTTTTCCATTAATTGCTTGGGTGTTTGTTTGATCTAGATTATCAATTTTTAAAAGTTTAAAGTGGTATTTGCTCCAAGAATCTGTCAGTTGTTTCATTTCCCCCCTTCTGTTTTGGAGCTTATTAGTTTATAGAATTGCGACTTGGCAAGACAATTATTGCTTCTGTTCTAGATTAGCTCTCAGTTTATTATTTTTTCCTTTAAACAAGTGTCTTGTGGGTTGAAGAAACGTCTTCGTATTACTACAATTTATCAGTATATAACCATTCTTCATACTGGGCCGTGTGGTGCTGTAATTTCGCGACTATGAATCTTGTGATGTTGCGTATAACATGCCGAACACGTTTTCAGGATACAAGACCATCATTGTTGTTCCAGTGTGCTCATGTATTTTCCTGTTTGTGTTGCATGAGCTATCCAGCTTTGGATTGAGGGTTTCATTCTGCATGTAAATGATTAGGTGTTACTGTTGACGTTCCTAATATCTGCTCTCCCTCATACAGCAGGCTACTGACTGCTTGACTTAGTTTATCATCAAATCTTCTACGCGCCTCAAATTTCTCCTAGTTTATATTCAATACATGCCATATCTGCTTCCTTCAGTTGTTCGCAGTTCTTAATATTTCAGAAGCTTCCTGCATGTATGGAATTTATTTTGCAGCTAAATGACTTGCCTCAACTTGCACATGTTCTTTCCATTTTATGCTTGGATGCCTTCTTTAATTGCTAAGCACTAGCATTTCAAGCACCACCCTTGTACTAAATGATATGATTTCATAGGGAAGAAGCTCTTTGATCCTCTCGTACATTCTATCACTCAAAGCTGTCTAACCACCAAATGGCTCAGTAATGAAATCTTAGCAAAAACGAGACCATGCTGTGTTATAGTTGCTGTTTGCTTTCAGTTTTTGCAATTTCAACATTATAGTGCCTTGTCCATAATTTGTGTATTATCAGCATGCTATGATTAATATTGTTATGGTGAACTCTTGATCCAGTGCTCTTATCAACTGTTCCAAGTAAGAATTGCTGATTAGTATGGTTATTGAGTATCACGTTCATTTCTATTCGCATATTTACCTTAGATATGCATGATTTCTTGTACCTTTTGTATGCAGAAGTAGCTGAGAGTAGTTATTTCAGATTTACTCATGGTGCAAAAATTATTTATAGTTGCTGGTTTGGATTTACTCATCGCATATATTTGTATCCTTCGGGAAGTTTTTGTCTGATGGGCATGTTGGAATCTCTTAAATAGGGTATTTTAATTGTGGGTGTCATAATTCACGTTCAGGATCGTGAAGCAAAGGAATTATAAAGCAGGCTTCCAGATATAGTGCCTGTATTGTGTGACTGCCACTTCTTCCAAAATCCATTGGTTGCTGATTACAGTGCTGGCAGAATGCCTATGGTGGTCAGTTCATGGAAAAATAGGAAGACAGTTTGTACAGCATGGTTCAAGTAAATATATTATTAGCGAAGATTTGAGCATGATGATTGTTAATCATAATCATCTAATCATGGTTCCAAACATTTATGATCTTAATTCATGACAGTATGAATGGGTTGTGGTATCATGAGCTGTCAATTTTTTAATTAATCTGCATATAGTTTAGTGTGACATTTGAACTTGCTTTTCTCTTGTTCACCATACCATGTTCCTGCTCAGCATATTTCCTGGACCAGATGATGGCATATTTAGCCCTTCTACTTTGTCCTAGGGTTTAGTTTGGAATCTTTACTCTCAAAAGGACCCAATAACTATCTGTGCGTACCAACAACCAGAGAGCTCGCTCAACCTTGCCAACAAATGAGCTACCTTATTTGCACTACAACTAACATGAACAAAACTATAGAAATAAAACGTTTCGACAACGACTTGATTTCAGCAACAATGGCACCCACTTGAGACCGATCTATTTCTCTTAATCAGTAGACCTGATATAGTTAGTTCTCATAATCACAACTAAAAAAAAGTTAAAAGTTTTATGGCAAACTGCCGCAACTGAGACGTAAGTGCTGGGATAGTTTGTAGGTTCCATGCAGGTGCAATTTGGCTTTGCGTAGGTTATCGTTGGCCTTTTCATTTCTCCCTGATGCCTCCTCTGCTCCTCACCAATATGTAAATCTTGTCCAACACTACGGTGCAAGAAGGGTAGATACAAAAAGGAAACTCCAATCTATCTGGATGACATGTAAGCAAGAAGAGAAAGGAAACTAATAAATCCAGAATTGAACTCAAAGTAAAAGTTAATTTGGACTACTTTTGAGCACCTAGAAGCATGTGACGAATACCAAATGTTTCTCGTGAAAACTTAGCCAGCATACTTTAGAACTCTTCCTATTCTGCTTCAATGATTGGTTGCTTGGGCAGGGTTTTTCTCCAAGTTTAATTTCGAGGGGTCGAGGATCAGTTAGGTCAGCTCACAGAGGTTTTGTGGCTAGATGACAAGCGATGTGTTTTTTAGCCTGTTGGTAGAGTTGCTAGATTGCAAAACCGTATCTGCATTTGCTAATGCCAGCTTGAATCCAACTGGGGGATACAACATACAATCAGGTGAATAGGCCCTCTACTGACTCATAGAAGGACCAAATATACCCAAGTTAATAAGTAACCTATCTATTTGGTCTTTGTAGAATACAGGGATCGAGGTGAGCCCATGACCATATAGGCAACTAAAGGGACTAAATATGCCATAATCCCCTTATTTTAAAATTCCTTTTTAGCCGTCTCATTGTTAGAAAACTCTGTAGTAAGATGTCAAAACATTTGTTTGATGGAATTTAACCTGCACCCAGTGTGATTTTGATGTTATAGCCGATTTTGGTGTTCATAGGGACTATTCTCGGTTATTCTTGTTTTCAAATGCACTTTTCTAGTATGTTTACGAATTAAGATGTCTATAAAGTTGAATATTGTAATCCTTATATTCCCTTTTTAAGTTTTCTGCATGGACATTCTTTGGTGTACTTGCTGTTTGCATTTTGTAAACCATTTGGCCTATTTGAGTATTGGAAAGGGCAAACTACCCCTAGTATTATTATCAGTCACCCTTAACTGTCCATGGTGTCAATGATGACATTGCTATCTACTCATTCAGCGATATGTTTGCCACTTAACAAAGGAACCAAACTTGATTAACAACAATTGTGTTATAATATGAGTTTCTGCTTTCCTTGTCCAAAACTATTGTTGGCATACTTATTAGCAGCTATCTGTTAAAGACAATAATGTTTCGACTTAAGTATTGAGAAAATTATGGTTGGCCCACAAGTTAAGTATGGCTTGTTGAAATGGACAGTAGAATTATATCACTGAATCCAAAACATCACTCTCACATAAAGTGAACCCGAGAGTATTTGACGAGAAACCACATCTGTGTTTTATTTGCATGCTATAAACCGCTGTACTTTGACTATTGTGTTTTTAATGTGAATTGACTATTGTATATGATTTCTACAGCTTTAAAATAGATTATGGTTTCCGAAACCTTTTTTTATTGCACTTTTAATGTTATGACACACCGTTTGTTCTCTGCAGCATGCTGCTCAAAAGAAACCCATGGAAGAAGAAATTAAAGAAACATCTGATGTTGTTGCAGATTCACCACATAAGGTAACTTGCAGAGTTAGAGAGGCCTCTTTCTATTTTCAACTCACTAGAATATGAGCGATTGTATTTAGTATTTACAAAGAGAAATGTGGCTAGAAATGTTTTCACGTTTTTCTCCTTGTTGATATCATACTCCAGTCCCCAGATATATATGATAAATGTAGGGTGGCTTGTTCAAATTTGTTGGGCACAAGGAGATTCAACCAATAATTATTAAGCCTTCTCATGTGCTGGTCTCACCTTGTAATTTTGCAGATTTTCATTGCTGGTATTTCTGGTGTTCTTTCATCTGAGATGGTAATACAATTGTGTCCATCAGTATATGTCCGTCATGTGTTGCTGTGAAAAGAGCCAGACGTTGAAACATATGTTCCTGACATTTAGTATGCCTTTCCCACTCTTTCAGCTCGTGGAAATTGTTAGTTCATTTGGCCAGTTAGCTGCATACCGCTTTGTTTGTAATGAGGACCTTGGTGGGCAATGTGCATTTCTTGAGGTATGGAACTCCTGTTTGCATCCAAACTAAGGCTTATGATATGAATATAAAATCAGCATACTTATCTGTGACCAATTTGGTGGAACAGTACATTGATCACTCCATTACAAACAAGGCATGTGCTGGCCTCAATGGGATGAAGCTTGGTGGGTGCATCCTAACTGCTGTTCAGGTTTTTCCAAATCCTCTCGAGGTGCAACCATTTTCATGCCCATTCATGTAGTGTCATGTATCCATTTCGTTATTTGTATTGAGTCATATGCTGCTCCATTGGATTCCAGGTTCACAATGAAGCTTCCCCGTTTTATTGTATTCCTGATAGTGCCAAAGCGCTTCTTGAAGAACCAACAAATGTCCTGCAGCTAAAAAATGTGGTATGCCACAGTTTTGTCCCTGCTTGATTATGGTTTCTGTAAAATACATTACTCTTTTCACATCAAAACCATTGGTTGCTTATTTTTCTCCCTACTAGATTGACACTGTTGTTACCATACCAACCAACAAAAATGTTTCCACCTGTGAGCTATTCACCATGCCATGAATGAATTAAAATGATACAGCAGTACTCTGTCATCTCACTCTTCTGTGGTATTGTGGTAGTTATGAAACACAAGTATGAACCCATTTTTCACATTCTGAAGTTTGTACATCCAATTTATGTAGTTTGACCGAGAAGAATTTTTGGCCCTTTCAAAACCTGAGCTGGAGGAAATATTGGAAGACATACGCATGGAGTGTGCAAGGTATAACATTCTGTTACTTTCATGCTTTACTCATTGTTGTGGCTAGTAGCTTACATTATGCACGAGATTGGCAGGTTTGGAGCAGTCAAATCCATAAATATTGTAGAGTATCCTGCTAGCAGTGACAACATTACTGAGGATGTCCTAGTTGAGCCCAAAGATGAACCAGTAAAGCTTGAGCCCACTGAATGTCGTGCCAATGATAACTGTGTGGAGACTGGAACAGATTGGCCTTTACCAAGTAGGAGCATAGTAGTTCCTTCCAACCCTATGGAAATTACAGGTGCCGAGTGCCAGGATCACAAAGAGCTTGATACACTTCGTGAGTGTGATGCGTCTGCGGCGGCAGATCAGGATACCAACCTAGATGACATCCATGCTAGAGCTGCTGGCCCCACAGTGGATCAACAAATGGTGACTGATCATATGGATTCTGCGCAGGCTGATCAAGATGCTAATGCAGTGGGTGACATCCATGCTAGAGCTGCTGGCCCCACAGTGGATCAACAAACGGAGGCCGGTCATATGGATTCTATGCAGTCTGATCAAGATGCTACTGCAGTGGTTGACATCCATGCTAGAGCCGCTGACCCCACAGCAGATCAACAGACGGAGGTCGATCACATGGATTCTATGCAGGCTGATCAAGATGCTACTGCATTGGTTGATGCTAGAGCTGCTGACCCCACAGCAGATCAACAAATGGATGCTGATAATATGGATTCTACACAGGCTGATCAAGATGCCACTGCTGTGGTTGACATCCATGCAAGAGCTGTTGCCCCCACAGTGGATCAACAAAGGGAGGCTGATCATATGGATTCTATGCAGGCTGATCAAGATGCCACTGCAGTGGGCGACATCCAAGCTGGAGCTGCTGACCCCACGTTGGATCAACAAACGGAGGCCGGTCTTATGGATTCTACACAAACTGATCAAGATGCTGCTGCTGTGGGTGAAGATAGTTTAGGAGGACATGCAGACCCAACAACTTTGGAGATCTGTGGTTCTACTATACCCGGAGATGTGGCGGAGAGATCTGAAACTGAGAACGAGCAACAAAGTGTTAATGACGTGAGTGAAACTGGTGCAGAAATACTACCTGTGGCTGACACTAGGGACGATGCTCCGGTTTCAGACAGCATCATGCTGGAAGCTGGCTCTATACTGGTGGAGTTCATGCGGAAGGAGGCTGCATGCATGGCCGCACATTCCTTGCATGGACGCAGCTTCGGCGACAGGACCGTGTCTGCTGGATATGCGGCGCATGATCTCTACTTGCAGAGGTACCAGAGGTGATTTCCGCGGCGACAACGAGATCCTGATGTTCCGATGATACCTGATGATTGCGTATGTAATAGAAACACATAGGGCAGGTCTTGGTAGTTTTGATGTTTTGGATGCGTCAGTCAAGTAGCTTTGGATCAAGATGATGTACCGTTAGTTGGGAGGTAATCTAGGAGACCCATAGCAGAAGCACTATTGGGCTGAAGACAATGGGATAACCACTGGCCGTTAACATTTTTGTTGTGAATTTTTTTTTTTTTTGAAACGGAGGCAAAAGCTTTGCCTCATCCATTAAATAAGCAGAAGAGAGTTGCCCAGTTAATTAGTGGAAAACCGGGCGAAAACCGATACATCAAGGGCCGAGCCCACACTCACACACAACGAACCACAGCCTACATTCGCCGACAACATGCCGAACGACACAGCACATTCGCCGACAACATGCCGAACGACACAGCAAGCGCCCACCACACATGCACAGACCTTGTTGTGAATTTGATACCTGTATTTTTGCAGTGAGGGGAAAGAACCTGAACATTCCCTTGTAATCGTTGCTTTTGATTTGGGTCACATGCGTGGGTGTGAGGCTCTTTTATATATGGAAAAACAGACACTTTACTCTCTCCACATTTTGTTCAACGATGTTATCAATCAAATCAAAATGGCAGTTTCCATTGGCCATTTTAGGCATGATGCATCCATACTTGGTACTCCCTCCATTCCCTTATACAAGGCCACAAACTCATATTACAAGTACTAAGATAAAATTTAATGACTGCTTTGAAGCCAACTTTTCTTTTTGTTAACCGGGATCATTAATACGCCACATGCATGCAAAGGAAGAAATGAGAAGGTAGTAGCTGAGTGTCATTATGACTACATGCATGCAAGTATTAAACAAGTTGCTAGTACGAGAAAACATCATTAATTTTCGCCTCGATTACTGTTAGTGGCCTTGTATAGATGTAAAATGTATTTTTGATTGTGGCCTTGCATTAGGGAATTGAGGGAGTAGTATGAACAGGTGGAACTTCATATTTGCCGCTATTTGTATTGAATTTGCGAAATGCGCATCTCTTTGCTTTGCATTGCCAACTTCCATTGCCTCACCCCCATGCACACGTCGAGACGTAGTTTTGCATCCTTCCATAAACGAAAAACATGTCAACAAAGAAGATGCATAAATAACATATATATGTATACTACCATGTATTGTTATCTCAATTCTCAAATAAGGATGCAAAGCATATTTACACCAAATACTTACATTGCACTGCTAGCTGCAAGCTCTTAAATCTTAATGTCCATGGTAGTTAATTTAAAAAAACCTTGGTGCAACCATAGAGGCGTTCAAATTTCTTGCTACAAAAGGTTCAACAATGTTTTTTTTTTTTTTTTTTTTTTTTTTTTTTTTGCGAAGAAGAAGAAGGTCCAACAATGTTAATTCACATAAATTAGTGAGCAGAGATGGTGGCAGCGGAAGAGGCCTTGGAGATGGGTGTGGCTCCCGTGGAGGAGCATATATTCCTGAATGTAAAATTAATAAAAACCTGGTTAACCCAATTGCACAGTACAAACAATTCTCCTCTATCGTCCGCCTTGCGCGGGGAGCCACCCTCGATCGCCACCATTGTAGCCCGACTGGCGGCGAGGGGAGCGCGAACAGATGCGGCGCGCGTCCGCCATGCCGTCCCCAAGGCCACGACGCTCCCGACGGCGGCCATCGCGTGCAGCAGCTGGCCCACCGCCGTCGTCGTCATCGTGTCGGCAGCTTGCCTTCTTACGGCGCACCAGGGGAGGGGGCTCTGCTTCCGTTGTCTCTCCCCACTCGACCACGCCAGGCACTACCACGACCCAATCCAGTGCCTCGCCTGCCGACGCTCCGGCCACCGCGAACGCGACTGCACCTACAGGGCCGGCCCTGTGTTTTGGGAGGCCCTAGGCGAACTCGACGACATGGGCCCCTATGTCTAAACCCTAAACCCGATGAAGAAAAGAGGATACAAAGAATTAGAAGTTTATACATCGGATGATTGGAACCCTGGACATGTACACAGAATGACAAAAAACTAGGATGGTTGAATACATACTGTGAACATTGAATTAGAAAATTATACATTAAAATTTTAAAACTTCGTGTATACTAAAATTGGAGGATGGATCATGGATGAATATTTGAATACGTACATACTAAATAAAGAATAAAATAAACTACTCAAATTGTCAAATTGGGGTTTGGGGGATGGATCAGGAACATGGATATGGATGGATACGTACTGACTACTGCGGTGCGCTCACGGCCGGTGATGGGGAGCCTCGTTGCAGACTTGCAGTCGGCCAAGTAGCGGACTTGCCGGATGTATACGTATTGCCGCCTTGCCGGGTAGCGTACTGACTACATGGATGTATATGTATTGCCGCCTTGCCAGATGCCGGATGGCCGGTCTGCTGGACTGCCATGAGGCGCGCGCAGCGGCGACAACCAGAGGTGACCGAGGCGGCGAGGCGCCGAGCGACAGGCAGGCCGACGGTCGACGAGAGGAGGAAGACGATTAGAAGAACCGACGAGAAGAAGGAAAACCAGCCGTGCCTCGCATCTGGCGTGAGTTACGCCGCGTGACGGTTCGCTAATCGCTAGCTATCTGATGGGCCTAGCCCATCCCGTTTCTTTTCTTTTATACATTTTTTATCTATTTTTTTGCTGGGCTATAGTATATATAAACTACATCATGGGCCCCCTCCCCGCCTGGGCCCTGGGCCGTCGCCCCTCCGGCCATACACCAGGGCCGGCCCTGTGCACCTACCGCCCAACTCAGCAGCCGACCGCGCCCGCGTGTCTTCCGGCTTCTCCCATGCGTCCTGGGAGTGGGAGCCCGTCCTCCACCTCCTGGGCGGCAGTCATCGCCCGCCTTCATTGCCCAAGCCTGCTCGTCATGGCTCAGCTGGGCTTTGGCACTTTGACGCTCCGGCCAGCCGGCCTGACGAGGACACCTGCATCGTTGGGGCTACTTTCGAGCTCGATCGGGGCCGCCGAAACTGGGCAGTGGACTCGTCGCGTCTGAGGTGGAGAACGTGCTCCGGGACTACTTCCGCCGCAACGACACTTCCCCCGAAGAGTTCCTCCTCAAGTTGGAACGCAAGGAGGACTGCGATGCCGCCCGGAAGAAGGGCCGCATCAAGGTGGACGACGTCTCCATCCTCTTCTTCATTTTTCCATGGCGCATGCTCTCGGCGCGGCGCTCTTTTTCCGTCGGTGCTCGGCTGCCAGTGCGCACTGGAGCGAACCGGTTCGACGACCGCTCCGTCACTATGACGGACACACATGCTCTGGGGCTCTCGGCCTGGACTACCAACCCCAGCGCTCTGGCTAAGGTGGTCTAGCTCACCTTCTGCTTCACCTCGCGCTCGCCGGACACGGATGCGGTCGCCACCGCGGCTAGGCCGATCGACCAGGTGCAAGCGGGGATCGACCTTTCGGGTCCTCGTGCACCTCGACACGGTCGAGGACTAAACCGCCGCTCCTCTCGACCTGGATGGCCACTCGACTGGCGAGCCGCCCTTCTCCGCGGCCACGACAAAGTTCGACTCACGCGGTTCAAGGGCTGCGGCTGTCCGTCGGGAACGGCGCGGCCAAGACCAAGATGATCCCCTCGATCGTATTTGCAAGCGACTTGTACTGCATTTGCCAAACGCGCATGTAGTTGCACTGTCAACTCCTCCCTTGTGTTTGCACATGCCCTATACATCCCTAATTACTTGGTCTATAAATAAAAATAAAGCAAGCCAAGCTCTGGCCTCCCCATTTTTGCTCCAAAAGCTCTGGTCTTTTTGTCGAGCACTCTGCGTGCGCTTGCACTTGTCGGCTCGCCTTGCTGCTCCCCTTGGGTCATGGGTGCGCCAACGTGCTCTGGAACCGGAAACTCTTCAAGGCCCCATGGTGCGCCCCCATCGAAACCCTCTTCCCCCACCCATCGCCTTGCAGGATGCTCCCTCCCGGACAAAATGCGTGCGGACACGCTCTGTAGGCTCCGCACGCATCATGTACTAGATTTCTTTTCATTCTTGTTGAATTGAAGCCATGATAACTTGATAAGGTAACACGTTGAGAGCTTTGTACCTAGTCAACCAAATGTTCATATTCCTTTCAGTTTATCGTTGCCCTCTCTGTGTATTTAGGGATGTAAACGGACCGGGTCGGATCGGATAATGTTTTTTCCATATCCTTTACCATAATTTTGTCGGATTCGGAGCAGAGCGGTTAATGACCGGATTTGGATTCGAATGTGGAATTTATCGGATTACTGATTCGGAGCGGAAACGCAACGGACTCGGACTGAAAACGGACAAAAAATATCGAAAACATGCGAATAAGATATCAAATTGTTCAGAAAAACATCACTCATGTCATTTGCATTTATGAAAAAGTGTTGTCTAAGCTACATGAGGTTATTAATACCATTAATGTTATTAAACATAAAAAGTTATGAACAATACCTTTGTCGTGAAAGCAAATGACATGCACATATAGGTGACGTTTTTCTGAACATTTTGATATCTTATTTGCATGTTTCTGAGTTAATATGATTTTTTTTTTGCGAATGAGTTAATATGAATTTGTTATGAAGTTTTCAAATTGACAGTTAAGCAGTCAAAAGGCAAAAGTATAAGAGGAGCAAAGACGCTCGGGTAGAACTAAGGGTTTTTCGAAACTAGGGGCAAATCAAATGGGTATGCCCGAACTAGGGCTAGAATGTAATTAGACCTTTATTTTTAGTATGCAAATAATATGAAGACAACTTTTTATCCAACCACATAACCGCACAGACTGAACTGATAGCAACTTGCTTCTGTTTTGTTGGAGTTTCACAAGATGGCTTCCTGGCCTCCTCTGCCAGGCAACCAGCCCCCACCTCCTTAGGGCCTGTTCGGAACACAGGTTTGTGAAACAAAGGAGCAGGGAGAAATAGAGGAAATGAGAAAGAAAAGCTGATGCAAAACATAGGATTGGGTAAACAGAAGAACCGGCAGTGAACTGCTGTTCGGATCGGAGATAAAATGACGAAGGAAAGCATCCAGAGTTCTGTAGCTAAGGGAGTTTTTTATTTGGGTGGATAATGAGTGCTCACTCACAGAATCTGTCACATGGAATTGTTTATTGACGTTCACACCTCCACGTTGCATGCCTGTCAGGTCCATGCCTCGGGCTTCCGCCAAAAATGAGGTTACAGTGGATGTTTTCAATCCTCTGGAATCGTCACCGGATTGAAAACTTTCCTCTGAAACACTGTTCATAATTCCTCCATTCCGAACGCTAGAAAAGAAAACCATTCCTTAGGAATAGCTTTCCTGTGGAATTCCTCCAGAAATCCTATGTTCCGAACAGGCCCTTAGTAAGAATCATGTGAGAGCAGCAACATGGGTGGGCCCAGTGCTCGGCAGAATGGAAGCTGTTGCTTGCCGCCAGTAGCCCTTGTCATTGCCGGTAGTTAATTAAGGTATCATATTCTTGAAACAGGCTTTCGTCCTGCTTTATAGATAAATTAATAACTAAAGTACATGACCAAACGATACAAGACAATGAGAAAGCCCTCTTAGAAAGCAAATATCCGGACAACATAAATGCACGCGACTACGCTGTCGAAAAATAACGCAAGTAGGCTTGAATACGACGCAACGACGCACCCTATGACACATAAGCTCCACAACAACGCCCTCTGGAGGGGAAACGACGTTAAACGTCGCCGCTCCCGAGTCCGAGATGGACAAGGGTTTTCACCCGAAACTTTGACACGGAAAAGAGAACCACGACGATGTCCTCAAGAGGAGAACGGCAGCCGCAGGTGTCACCGCTGTTGGTGCCAAAGTGCGGAGTTTTCGCTCGACAGCTCACCCGCCGCCGCCGAACAAGCCCTAGCCATAGCCCTCTGGCCTTGGCCCGGACTAGCTCGGACGACACCACGCCCGTGGCAATCGACACCGATCCGTCCAACGGCACAATGACCCTGCCCAAAGACGCCTCAATCTTTCACTGACGCCATAACGTGTGGACGCCTCCCGAATCATTCTGCAAGATCCCACCTTGGCCTGAACCGAGGCGGGCCTATAGTCGAGAAAACGTGACTCCAAGGCGACCGATCTCTGGAGCACTTGGCCGGCATTGTACATCTAGCTGTTACTCGTACCCAAGGGGCATCGTGCCTAGACCCATATAATTAGCTGAATGAAACGTGGAATGGTGACATGTATGTAAAATAAAGAGAAAGTGCTTAGTCGTTGTGCTCGGTCTTTAAACAATAATGTGTAGTCACCTAGAGCTAAAATGTGAACCTTTTGTGCTTATCCTTATGCGTATGTCCGGGATACGATGCTAGCATTACGCATTCACATGTCTAGACTGTAGAATCGACTATAATTAGCCGTATGTATATTGGGATGCCGCTGTCATTACACATTCATTACATATCTAGACTAGAGTCAAACTATAATTAATTTGGCAATGCAGCTTTCATTACACATTCATCACACATGTCTAGAGTCAACTCAAAAATCTTTTTTGTTTAAAAAATGAGGGCAGCCTCCGGTCCGGTCGATGCACGCATCCGTAAGTCAACTCAATTATTTCCTAATTAAAGATGCATCCAGAACATTAGCTAAACTATCTCTGTCAAAGCGAGTAAGTTAATCATATTTGGATGGAGATCTAGGTCTCTACACGTTACCTCTCTTCCATGGTATACCACATCCCCTCCCTCATAATATTTAGCTTCACAAGACTAGCCAACATCTGAAGCAGGTTAACACACTAGGCGGCAGCAGGGCTTCTCTACAGGTAATTCCCATTGATATTTTCATTCAACCTCTGCTTATTGCTTAACTGTGTTTAGGATGATGCTCTGGTTCATCATATCACAGCTTCATGCATGCTCGTTTCCCATCAGTTTGCTGCCAACATGTTACAGTTAGTCGCCTACTTCTTTGTCCAGTATTTTTTTTTTTTGAAAAGGAGGATTACCCCCGGCTTCTGCATCGAGCGATGCACACAACCGTCTTTGTCCAGTAAATGTTACAGTTAGTTGCCTGTCTTCTTTGTCCATCAATGTGTTTGAAGCTATTTGGGTAATAGAAGATGATCTCTCTTATGTACATATGTATGAATGGGGAATCGAGTTTGTTATAGCTAGTGGCCTCATAATAATCTCCTAATCCGCATACTTATTGTCTGTTTCTTAACATTTTACAGAGAATTGTTATTGGAAGAGATATGCCCATTCAATTCGAGGAAAATAAATAATACTCTGAGGCGACTCGGGGGTGAACCCTAGCCCTCCGCCCCGTCCCTCCTTCGCCTCTCTCCTCTTCGCCGCCGCCAGAGGGGCTCACCGGCGCGGCCGCGTGGCACCGGTGAAGGTGGCGGCGGGGATCTGGGCGGCTCCACCTCGCTGGAGAGCCTCGGCTTCCAGGGCGTCGGCCCTGGGTGGTGGCGCGCGGCGCGGCCTGTGCGGCGGGCGGCGCCGGCGGGTGCTGGTGGGCCTCTTCCCCGGCCGTGTGGGCGGCGTGGAGGCAGTGGACGTCGGCTGTTGCGGCGGCCCCCCGCTGGTCGCTGGATTGTCACGACGACGAAGTTCGTCCTCGACCCCGATCTACTCCGATCTGCTTTAGATCCGGCCCCTGGTGGCTTCGGCCGCTGTCCTCGGGTGCTGGCTCTACGGATCTGGTGGCTGGTAGTGGATCCGGGGGAATTCCTTGGCCGGCGCGGCGGCCACACCGAAGTCGGCGCCTTTGGGTGCTGTTCCCTTGTTGAAGGCTTCGGCGAGGATCCCCTCCCTCCCACCCCTCCCAGGAGCTCAGGTGAAAGCCTCAGACCCCCCTGTTCCATGCGACGACGACACCATGGTGGCGTGACCCTTCCTGAAGGCGTCGTTTGGGGGCTGCTCAAGCGGTGGTGGAGTTGGCGGTGGTTCGATGACGGCGTGTGTTGGCCAGGCTTCATCTTCGGTAGCCTGCTCGGTTCTTGGTGCGGATGGTCCCGGACGCTGGTGTGAGGGGATCGGTGTCCTTCTCGGCGCCTGTGGTTTCCGGCGATCCTTCCCTTGGCCGATGTATTGTGCTGCCATTTTCGGCCTTCTCCGTGGTTCGGCGCCTTCGTTCGACATCTCCTGTCCGGCGTTCTGTCTTGCCGCTGCCGGCGACGGTGCTTGGGTGGTAGGGTCCCCGTTGCGTGTGGGTCTGCTCCTGTTGTCTCCCCTTGGGCAGCTTGGACACCTGGATTTGGGTTCTTGGGGAACCACTCTGCTGGTCGCCGGTGCGGCACCCATCGAGCCTGGGTGAAAGGGTAGTGGCCCTTTGCGGCGGCAGAGACAAATCTTTGTTGCCCATGTTTGGTCCTTCGGTGGCAGTCAGTGAACACAATACTCGCACGATGGTGCCCTCCTCCCGTGGCCTTAGTTGGTTAGCTGGTGTAGGTGTAGCGGCGGTCGTTGGCAACGGCGTGGTGTGTTCTTGCCCGCTGTGGTTGTTGCCTTGGAGTTGTTCTACTTAGCACCTTGTATCCCTTTTTCCGCTTTCTTCCTTTGTGTATGTTCTACCCTGTAATCCTGGCCGGTTGATGGCTTTGTTAATTCAAAGTCGGGCTAGGTTCGAGCTCTTCTCGGGCTCGGCCGACGCCTTTTCTCTAAAAAAAAAGTTATGGATTAAGTTTATGTTAGCCATCAAAGTTTTTGAATCTATCTGCAATATAATAGAAGATGATCTCTCTTCTGTACATAAGTCTGAATGGGCAATCGAGTTTGATCTAGCTAGTGGCCTCATAATTAATAATCTCCTAATCCGTATGCTCTTTCTTAATGCTAACAACTAGCTGGAGTGTCTTTTCATAGCTGGAGTACCAATGGATCACCAAGCTAGTATCACACCATGTGACCTGGAGAGCATGCTAGTTGATGAAGCACCGGAGCCCAAGGCCCTGCCATTATCACTTTTGGCAGAAATTACAAATGGCTTCTCTGATAACCAGAAAACTGACAGAGGTGGTTTAGCGGTGGTCTATAAGGTATATACAAATGAAAACCCCTGCAACAAGCTTCTTATGCAACCGATGAAGAATTGCATCTCTTTTCACACTGCCTGTTGTGTGGATGGTGCATGTCGGGGTCGCTTCTTTTAGATCAATCTTTTGGTTATGTTAACCGCACGCGCTTCATAAAATTTATGTTGCTTGATTCGTGCCCGAAAGTACTTATTTGTGGTTATGATTTTCTATCGCAGAAATTACATGCTAGTGTGATTTTTTAAATAAAAAAAGTACTGTAATATTCTGCACGTGCAGTACCTTTAAAGCCTGAGGTTCACTCGATTATTATCCAAAAATGCTTTACCTCACTAGTAGAAAACAGGGCATCAGTCCTGGTTTCAGAGGGCCTTTAGTTCCGGTTCTGCAACCGGGACTAAACAATCGGGACAAAAGGCCCCCACTTTTAGTCCCGGTTGGGTTACGAACCGGGACTAAAGGAGCTCCACGTGGCCGCTGTGGGCGCCCAGGCAGGAGGACCTCTAGTTTTGGTTGGTAACACCAACCGGGACTAGAAGGCAGCCACGCGTCAGCACCTGCCAGGCGCTGGTTTTTTTTTTAAAGGAGGGGTTTAGGGGTTTTAGAGGGTTTAGGGGTTTCATATTGTGTTTCCCCTTTTCTTTTTGTGTTTACCATTCAATTCCTTTACATTTAGGGTTTTCATTTTTATTTTATGCTTTTCATTCAACTCGACGCTAGCTACTACATATATATAGCAATGAAGGAACCATTACACAACATCGTCATGATCAATATATAGAGAGAAGTGACCTCTCTTTCTCCGTGCTTGGTCGAACAACAAGTTTTCGTATATCTATTCGACGCTACTACATATAGTACACGTTCATGCATATATACAATATAACATCTTTTACGATCCCTAATATCTAATTACCACAATCGCTTTGCAAATCCCGATGGTATTCTCCGTCTGTAGGTATGACATGCTCAACAAAGAATCCCGCCAATTCCTCTTGAATTGCTCGTATGCGATCAGTTGGTAGGAGTTGGTCCCGCTTCCGCCAGATCTAATTTAAAGAAGGGGGTCAATATATATATATATATATATATATATATATACATATATATATATGTATATATATATATATATATATATATATATATATATATATATATGAATGAAACTCAACACAATTGATGGTAATAAAATAAAAATGTGAATATTGTTTACGTACATCAAATTGTTCTTCAGATCTGCCCCGCTCAGAGATCTTGTGGCGAATGAACTCGCAAACGTAGTATCCACATAAATTATTCCCGGCTTCCTGCCACAAGCACTTTACGAGAATAGAGTTCAATCAAAATGATAATCAAGCATGATAATGGTATTGAAACTAAAATCAATGAGAGATGCGCGGAACTAGCTAGTAGTACTTACTAATTTGGGGCGTGAAAATCGCAGCTCCTTTTTCCATTCACCCCTAATCTGGTTGGTGAACTTTTTCCAAACCCTGCCCGGCAAAGAAAATGATTACTTGATATCATGAAATGAACGAAAGTTGCCGATATGGTGCGATAATGATTCAACTTACTTCTGGAGCATTTGACTCATGTCCGCCCACTCCTTAGGCTCTTTACGTCTCGAGTCCAAGACATTTACTACTCCTGCGTCAAGCTGAATGGCTAGCAGAATATAGTGGAACCTGCGCACGCATAACTCATCAATTACACTTAACCTCGAGTAAGCGAAACAGAATGTGCACAAGACAGTAACACTCACTGGAAGTTGTAAGGAAATAGTATTTCCCTTTTGTTTTGTTGTCCAAGTAACGCCTTTAGCAAGTTTTGCTCTATATCATCGGGGTTTTTTTGTACCGTATATTCATTTACGGTATTTGGGTTAATGAACCCAATGTCATAGATTTTTCCTCTGCATTCTCGGATCTTCAATCTGCATAATATAGTGTGAGGATAATTATACATGCAATGAACGAGCTGAGCTAGAGACTTAATTACAGAAAAATACTTACAGACAATAGCAACTGACGATAGTTTTGTCGAGGGCGTCTTGATTGTATAACTGAAATAATTCTTCAAATTCAATGTACAACGCCTCGACTCCATTGAAGTAGTGCTCATCTTTAATTTCCACGTAGATACTGTCGGTCCCTTCCTTGCAGGCTTTCAAGTACCAGTCATGCAATGTTCGCATCATTGTTGATAGGCGCGGGAGCTGCTCAGGTCTGACGAGAGGCTTCCCGTGCTCGTATCTAAAGGCTACCTCAGCCATTTCGAACTGTACCTCATCGCCTAAGTAATCACCAAGAGTGTAACCAGGCTGAGCGGCCGCTACCCCCGGATCATTAGCGATATCGGGAAACACCTTGAGCGGGGGCACGATTGTTTTTCCTATTCGCCGAGCTGGGGAATTGTTTTCCCACTTCTTGCAGCACTGCTAGTACTTCCCGACCTTTTCGCTTCATGAAATGTCTTTACAATACAGCGGTCATAGTGTGAGAGCGGCGGAGGAGGTGGTGGTCGCTTAAGGGCATCCAGACAGCGCTTCGCTTTTACCGAATCTATTTCCTCCTTTGGATCTGGACGTTTCGGTGCAAGCTGGCGTTTCACATCGGCAGCCACGATCTTGTTGTTTTCCTCCTCAGTCATGTCGTATGGTAACTTGGCAGGAGCCTTCTTGACGCTTGGACCTGCTCTGGATTTCTTCATTGTTGTACTGCTAGCCGCCGGAGCGGCGGCGGGTCTCTTCCGCCGTTGCTGAGGCAGCGGAGGAGGCAGAGTCCGCTGAGGTGGCGGAGACAGCTGAGGCGGCGGAGGATTCTGCTGAGGGGCCTCCTTCGGCGGAGTCCCCTGACGCGGTGGAGACAGCTGAGGCGGCGGAGTGTGCTGACGCGGCGGAGACGACTGAGGCAGCGGAGATAGAGCTGGACTGTGAGGAGTCTGCTGAGGGGCCTCCTTCGGCTGAGTCTGCTGACGCGGCGTCCATTGTGGAAGCACGATGTTTTCCTTTCTCCATAGAATGGTAGTCCTTACGGCATCTACCAGATGAGTCTCCCCTTCACCTGTAGGGTACTCAAGGTCCAGCCCCTCGAATCCGTTGGTAACTTCATCCACCCCGACAATAGCATAGCCAACTGGAATCGGATTGCAATGGAAAGTTCCATCAGGTCGAGGAGGTAAGACATAGCCGACCGCCACCTTCAAGGTTAGGTTGCTGCATTTCGCCATTAGCTCACAATGTTCCCTCTCCGTGATATCATCCACGGGGCAGCGAGGAGCCGTGATATCAGGCCGAAAGTGTTGGAAATATGCCCTAGAGGCAATAATAAATTGGTTATTATTATATTTCCTTGTTCATGATAATCATTTATTATCCATGCTATAATTGTATTGATTGGAAACTCAAATACATGTGTGGGTACATAGACAACACTGTGTCCCTAGTAAGCCTCTAGTTGACTAGCTCGTTGATCAAAGATGGTTAAGGTTTCCTAGCCATTGACATGAGATGTCATTTGATAACGGGATCACATCATTAGGAGAATGATGTGATGGACAAGACCCAAACTAAGAACGTAGCATTTGATCGTGTCAGTTTATTGCTATTGTTTTCTGCATGTCAAGTATCTGTTCCTATGACCATGAGATCATGCAACTCCCTGACATCGGAGGAGTACCTTGTGTGTATCAAACGTCGCAACGTAACTGGGTGACTATAAAGGTGCTCTACAGGTATCTCCGAGGGTGTCTGTTGGGTTGGCATGGATCAAGACTGGGATTTGTTACTCTGTGTGACGGAGAGGTATCTCAGGGCCCACTCGGTAATACAACATCACAATGAGCCTTGCAAGCAATGTGACTAAAGTGTTAGCCACGAGATCTTGTATTACGGAACGAGTAAAGAGACTTGCCGGTAACGAGATTGAATTAGGTATAGAGATACCGACGATCGAATCTCGGGCAAGTAACATACCGAAGAACAAAGGGAATAGCATACGGGATTAACTGAATCCTTGACATAGAGGTTCAACCGATAAAGATCTTCATAGAATATGTAGGAGCCAATATGGGCATCCAGGTCCCGCTATTGGTTATTGGCCGTAGAGGTGTCTCGGTCATGTCTACATAGTTCTCGAACCCGCAGGGTCTACACACTTAAACGTTTGGTGACGATTAGTATAGTTGAGTTATTTTGTTGGTGACCGAAAGTTGTTCGGAGTCCCGGATAAGATCCCGGACATGACGAGGATCTCCGGAATAGTCCGGAGGTAAAGATTGATATATGTGATAATAGTGTTGTGATCTCCGGAAGAGTTCCGGAGTTCACCGGAATGGGTTCCGGATGTTTACCGAAGTGTTCGGGTGCAGCAACACTTTATATGGGCCAAAGGGATAAAGCCCACGAGGTATTGGAAAGTGCAAAAAGTAGTTTTGCTGCCGCGTAAGCGGTACTACCGTTTTGTGAAGCGGTACTACCGCCCAAGCGGTACTACCGCTTGTGTGAAGCGGTACTACCGCCCAAGCGGTACTACCGCTTGTGTGAAGCGGTACTTGTGCGCGGTACTGCAGGGATCCGAGTTGGACTCTTTCCCTGTGGGCCAGACCGACCTTGTGCGGGCAAAACCGACCTGGAGGAGGCTTTTACTCCAAGTTTAGACCCCAAGGCTCAACATATAAATAGAGGGGCAGGGCTAGCACACGTGACACATCAAGATTTCCCCAAGCCGTGTGCGGCAACCCTAACCCTCTAGTTCCTCCGTCATAATCTCCGTAGCGCTTGGCGAAGCCCTGCAGAGATTATTCCTCACCACCATCACCACGCCGTCGTGCTGCTGGAACTCAACCACTACTTCACCATCGCTCGCTGGATCGAGGAGGTGAAGGCGTCATCAAGCCGTACGTGTGTTGAACGCGGAGGTGCCGTCCGTTCGGCGCTAGTTCGTGATCGGATCAAGGGACGACTTGCGATTTGGATCGCGGAGACGTTCGACTACATCAACCGCGTTTCTTAAACGCTTCCGCTTAGCGATCTACAAGGGTATGTAGATTCACTCTCCCTCTCGTAGATGCTCATCACCATGGATAGATCTTGTGTGTGCGTAGGAAATTTTTTGTTTCCCATGCAACGTTCCCCAACAGTGGCATCATGAGCCAGGTCTATGCGTAGATGAGATCTCGAGTAGAACACAAACGAGTTGTGGGCGTGGGTGTATACATATTGCTTGCCGTTACTAGTTGATATTTGATTCGGCGGTACTGTGAGATGAAGCGGCCCGGACCGACATTACGCGTACACTTACGCGAGACAGGTTCCTTCAACTGACATGTAACTTCGTTGCATAAAGATGGCTAGCGGGTGTCTGTCTCTCTCACTTTAGTTGAATCGATTTCAATGAAGAGGGTTCTTTTAGAAGATCAAAAAGCAATCACTACACCACGTTGTGGTTTTGCGTAGGTAAGAACGGTTCTTGCAAACCCGTAGCAGCCACGTAAAATTTGCAACAACAATTAGAGGACGTCTAACTTGTTTTTGCAGGGTATGATGTGATATGATATGGCCAATTACATGATGAGATATATGTGATGTATGAGATGATCATGTGTTGTATAGAATATCACGACTTGCATGTCGATGAGTACGGCAACTGGCAGGAGCCATAGAGTTGTCTTTAATTATTGTATGACCTGCGTGTCAATCATTAAGCGCTATGTAATGCTTTACTTTATCGCTAAACGTTAGCAATAGTCGTGGAAGCAACAGTCGGCGCGACAACCTTATGGCGACACGTTGATGGAGATCAAGATGATGGAGATCATGGTGTCATGCCGGTGACGATGGAGATCATGCCGGTGCTTTGAAGATGGAGATCAAAAGCACAAGTTCATGGCCATATCATGTCACTTATGATTTGCATGTGATGTTAATCCTTTTATGCATCTTATTTTGCTTAGGACGACGGTAGCATTATAAGGTGATCCCTCACTTAAATTTCAAGATAAATTGTGTTCTCCCCGAGTGTGCACCGTTGCGAAAGTTCGTCGTTTCGAGACACGCCGTGATGATCGGGTGTGATAGACTCCACGTTCACATACAACGGGTGCAAGCCATGTTGCACACGCGGAACACTCGGGTTAAACTTGACGAGCCTAGCATGTACAGACATGGCCTCGGAACACAAGAGACCGAAAGGTCGAACATGAGTCATATAGTAGATATGATCAACATGAAGATGTTCACCATTGAAACCACCTCAACTCACGTGATGATCGGACTTGAGTTGGTGGATTTGGATCATGTTACACTCGAATGACCGGAGGGATGTCAATTTGAGTGGGAGTTTTTTAGTAATATGATTAACTAAACTCATTATCTTGAACAATAGTCTAAAGTTGTCTTTGCTATATTTATGTTGTAGATCATGGCTCGCGCAGTAGCACACCTGAATTTTAATGCGTTCCTAGAGAAAGCTAAGTTGAAAGATGATGGAAGTAACTTTGTGGACTGGGCCCGTAATCTAAGGATTATCCTTACGGCTTCCCAGAAGGCTTATGTCCTTGATGCACCGCTTGGTGATCCACCCGCTCCAGTTGAGTCTCTAGACGTTGTGAACACCTGGCAGGCTCGTTCTGATGATTACTCAATAGTTCAATGTGCATTATTGTATGGCTTAGAACCGGGACTTCAAAGATGTTTTGAACGTCATGGAGCATATGAGATGTTCCAGGAGTTGAAGTTTATCTTTCAGAAGAATGCCCGGATCGAGAGATATGAGATCTCCGATAAGTTCTATGCTTGCAAGATGGAGGAGAACGGCACTATCAGTGATCACATACTCAGAATGTCTGGGTACTCCACCCGTCTGGCTGAGTTAGGGATGCCCCTTCCGCCAGAGGCTATCACTGACAGAGTTCTTCAATCATTGCCACCTAGCTACAAGAGCTTCGTGTTGAACTATAACATGCACGGGATGAACAAGTCAGTCGCCGAGCTGTTTGCGATGCTGAAAGTCGCTGAGTCTGAAATTCAGAAGGAGCATCAAGTGTTGATGGTAAATAAAACCACTAGTTTCAAGAAAAATGGCAAGGGTAAGAAGGGTAACTCCAAGAAGAGTGGCAAAGCAGTTGCTCCTCCCGTGAAGAAACCCAAGGCTGGACCCAAACCAGAAACTGAGTGCTTTCATTGCAAGGGAACTGGACACTGGAAACGGAACTGCCCCAAGTATTTGGCTGACAAGAAGGCGGCCAACAACAAACAAGGTATATATGATATACATGTTATTGATATGTTCCTTACCAACCCTCGTTGTAGTGCCTGGGTATTTGATACCGGTGCGGTTGCTCATATTTGCAACTCTAAACAGGAACTGCGGAATAGACGGAGGCTGGCGAAGGACGAAGTGACGATGCGCATGGGAAATGGTTCCAAGGTTGATGTGATCGCCGTCGACACGCTCGTTCTTCGATTACCGTCGGGATTAGTGATGAACCTAAATAAGTGTTATTTGGTGCCTGCGTTAAGCATGAACATTATATCTGGATCTTGTTTATTGCGAGACGGTTACTCATTTAAATCAGAGAATAATGGTTGTTCTATTTATATGGGTAATATCTTTTATGGTCATGCACCCAATGTAAGCGGTTTATTCTTATTGAATCTCGATAGTAATGATACACATGTTCATAACATTGATGCCAAAAGATGTAGGATTGATAATGATAATACCACTTTCTTGTGGCACTGCCGTTTAGGTCATATTGGCGTAAAACGCATGAGGAAGCTCCATGCTGATGGACTTTTGGAGTCACTTGATTTTGAATCACTTGACACATGTGAGCCATGCCTCTTGGGCAAGATGACTAAAACGCCATTCTCTGGAACAATGGAACGGGCAAGTGACTTATTGGAAATCATACATACTGATGTGTGCGGTCCAATGAGTATTGAGGCGCGCGGTGGTTATTGTTATTTTCTCACCTTCACTGATGACTTAAGTAGATATGGGTATATTTACTTAATGAAACACAAGTCTGAAACATTTGAAAAGTTCAAACAATTTCAGAGTGAAGTTGAGAATCATCGTAACAAGAAGATTAAATTCCTACGATCTGATCGAGGAGGAGAATATCTGAGTTGTGAGTTTGGCAGTCACTTAAGACAGTGTGGAATTGTTTCACGATTGACACCGCCTGGAACACCACAGCGTAATGGTGTGTCCGAACGTCGTAATCGAACCTTATTGGATATGGTGCGATCTATGATGTCTCTTGCCGATTTGCCACTATCGTTTTGGGGTTATGCATTAGAGACAGCTGCATTCACTTTAAATAGGGCACCTTCGAAATTCGTTGAGACGACGCCATATGAACTTTGGTTTGGCAAGAAGCCAAAGCTGTCGTTTCTTAAAGTTTGGGGATGTGATGCTTATGTCAAAAAGCTTCAGCCTGAAAAGCTGGAACCCAAAGCGGAGAAATGCGTCTTCATAGGATACCCAAAAGAGACAGTTGGGTATACCTTCTACCTCAGATCCGAAGGCAAAATGTTTGTCGCTAAAAACGGAACATTTCTTGAGAAAGAGTTTCTCTCGAAAGAATTGAGTGGGAGGAAGATAGAACTTGATGAGGTTGTTGAACCTTTACTTCAACCTGAGAGTAGCGCAGTGCAGAAAGTTGTTTCTGTGGAGCCTACATTAGCTGAAGAGGAAGTTAATGATGATGATCATGAAGCTTTGGATCAAGTTGCTATCGAACCTCGTAGGTCGACAAGGACGCGTACTGCTCCCGAGTGGTACGGCAACCCTGTCTTAGAGGTCATGTTGTTAGACAACGATGAACCTACGAGCTATGGAGAAGCGATGATGGGCCCGGATTCCGAGAAGTGGTTAGAGGCCATGAAATCTGAGATGGGATCCATGTATGAAAACAAAGTATGGACTTTGGAAGTATTACCTGAAGGGCGTAAGGCCATTCAGAACAAATGGATCTTTAAGAGGAAGACGGACGCGGACGGTAATGTCACCGTCTATAAAGCTCGACTTGTGGCAAAGGGTTTTTCACAAGTTCAAGGAGTTGACTACGATGAGACCTTCTCACCCGTAGCGATGCTTAAGTCCGTCAGAATCATGTTAGCAATAGCTGCCTTTTTCGATTATGAAATTTGGCAGATGGATGTCAAAACAGCATTCCTTAACGGTTTCCTTAAGGAAGAGTTGTATATGATGCAACCAGAAGGTTTTGTCGATCCAGAGAATGCTGACAAAGTTTGCAAACTCCAGCGATCCATTTATGGACTGGTGCAAGCATCTCGGAGTTGGAATCTTCGTTTTGATGAGGTGATCAAAGCGTTCGAGTTTATACAAGTTTACGGAGAAGCTTGTATTTACAAGAAAGTGAGTGGGAGCTCTATAGCGTTTCTAATATTATATGTGGATGACATATTACTGATTGGAAACAATATAGAAATGCTGGAAAGCGTAAAGGAATATTTGAACAAGAGTTTTTCAATGAAGGACCTAGGAGAAGCTGCTTTCATATTAGGCATCAAGATCTATAGAGATAGATCAAGACGCTTAATAGGACTTTCACAAAGCACATACCTTGATAAGATTTTGAAGAAGTTCAAAATGGATCAGTCCAAGAAGGGGTTCTTGCCTGTTTTGCAAGGTGTGAAGTTGAGTAAGACTCAATGCCCGGTGACTGCAGAAGATAGAGAAAAGATGAGTGTCATCCCCTATGCTTCAGCCATAGGCTCTATTATGTATGCAATGCTGTGCACAAGACCCGATGTCAGCCTAGCCATAAGTATGGTCGGAAGGTTTCAAAGTGATCTAGGAATGGAACACTGGACGACGGTCAAGAATATTCTGAAGTACCTGAAAAGGACTAAGGACATGTTTCTCGTTTATGGAGGTGATCAAGAGCTCGTCGTAAAGGGTTACGTCGATGCAAGCTTTGACACTGATCCGGATGACTCTAAGTCGCAAACCGGATACGTATTTATTCTTAATGGGGGTGCGGTTAGCTGGTGCAGTTCCAAGCAAAGCGTGGTAGCAGATTCTACATGCGAAGCGGAGTACATCGCTGCCTCGGAGGCGGCGAAGGAAGGTGTCTGGATGAAGGAGTTCATGACAGATCTTGGAGTAGTGCCTAGTGCGCTTAACCCAATGACTCTGTTTTGTGATAATACTGGTGCCATTGCTCTAGCCAAGGAACCAAGATTTCACAAGAGGACCAGACACATAAAGCGACGTTTCAATTCCATCCGCGATTACATCAAGGAGGACGACATAAATATTTGCAAAGTACACACGGATCTAAATGTTGCAGATCCGATGACTAAACCTCTTCCAAAGGCTAAACATGAACAACACCAGAACTGCATGGGTGTTCGATTCATTACAATGTAAATCACATAGTGATGTGAACTAGATTATTGACTCTAGTGCAAGTGGGAGACTGTTGGAAATATGCCCTAGAGGCAATAATAAATTGGTTATTATTATATTTCCTTGTTCATGATAATCATTTATTATCCATGCTATAATTGTATTGATTGGAAACTCAAATACATGTGTGGGTACATAGACAACACTGTGTCCCTAGTAAGCCTCTAGTTGACTAGCTCGTTGATCAAAGATGGTTAAGGTTTCCTAGCCATTGACATGAGATGTCATTTGATAACGGGATCACATCATTAGGAGAATGATGTGATGGACAAGACCCAAACTAAGAACGTAGCATTTGATCGTGTCAGTTTATTGCTATTGTTTTCTGCATGTCAAGTATCTGTTCCTATGACCATGAGATCATGCAACTCCCTGACATCGGAGGAGTACCTTGTGTGTATCAAACGTCGCAACGTAACTGGGTGACTATAAAGGTGCTCTACAGGTATCTCCGAGGGTGTCTGTTGGGTTGGCATGGATCAAGACTGGGATTTGTTACTCTGTGTGACGGAGAGGTATCTCAGGGCCCACTCGGTAATACAACATCACAATGAGCCTTGCAAGCAATGTGACTAAAGTGTTAGCCACGAGATCTTGTATTACGGAACGAGTAAAGAGACTTGCCGGTAACGAGATTGAATTAGGTATAGAGATACCGACGATCGAATCTCGGGCAAGTAACATACCGAAGAACAAAGGGAATAGCATACGGGATTAACTGAATCCTTGACATAGAGGTTCAACCGATAAAGATCTTCATAGAATATGTAGGAGCCAATATGGGCATCCAGGTCCCGCTATTGGTTATTGGCCGTAGAGGTGTCTCGGTCATGTCTACATAGTTCTCGAACCCGCAGGGTCTACACACTTAAACGTTTGGTGACGATTAGTATAGTTGAGTTATTTTGTTGGTGACCGAAAGTTGTTCGGAGTCCCGGATAAGATCCCGGACATGACGAGGATCTCCGGAATAGTCCGGAGGTAAAGATTGATATATGTGATAATAGTGTTGTGATCTCCGGAAGAGTTCCGGAGTTCACCGGAATGGGTTCCGGATGTTTACCGAAGTGTTCGGGTGCAGCAACACTTTATATGGGCCAAAGGGATAAAGCCCACGAGGTATTGGAAAGTGCAAAAAGTAGTTTTGCTGCCGCGTAAGCGGTACTACCGTTTTGTGAAGCGGTACTACCGCTTGTGTGAAGCGGTACTACCGCCCAAGCGGTACTACCGCTTGTGTGAAGCGGTACTACCGCCCAAGCGGTACTACCGCTTGTGTTAAGCGGTACTACCGCTTGTGCGCGGTACTGCAGGGATCCGAGTTGGACTCTTTCCCTGCGGGCCAGACCGACCTTGTGCGGGCAAAACCGACCTGGAGGAGGCTTTTACTCCAAGTTTAGACCCCAAGGCTCAACATATAAATAGAGGGGCAGGGCTAGCACACGTGACACATCAAGATTTCCCCAAGCCGTGTGCGGCAACCCTAACCCTCTAGTTCCTCCGTCATAATCTCCGTAGCGCTTGGCGAAGCCCTGCAGAGATTATTCCTCACCACCATCACCACGCCGTCGTGCTGCTGGAACTCAACCACTACTTCACCATCGGTCGCTGGATCGAGGAGGTGAAGGCGTCATCAAGCCGTACGTGTGTTGAACGCGGAGGTGCCGTCCGTTCGGCGCTAGTTCGTGATCGGATCAAGGGACGACTTGCGATTTGGATCGCGGAGACGTTCGACTACATCAACCGCGTTTCTTAAACGCTTCCGCTTAGCGATCTACAAGGGTATGTAGATTCACTCTCCCTCTCGTAGATGCTCATCACCATGGATAGATCTTGTGTGTGCGTAGGAAAATTTTTGTTTCCCATGCAACGTTCCCCAACAGAAAGAGCTCCGTGGAAGGCACGCTGCTTTTCCGCTGAGATGGTGGGGTAGCTTCGTGAGCAGTATCGAATGAAGGATCTTCGTGCTGCTGAGATGGTGGGCCGGTAGCTCGCTGACTGGTAAGTGCCTCTAGTTTCTTCTCCTGCAACGCTAATGTTTCTTCTACCTTCTGCATTCGGTCTGCATTCTCTTTCTTCTTTCTCCGTCGGCTTCTATAACCAGTGCTGTCGGGAAACCCATGCACCCACGGAACGGAGCCTGATGTGCCTCGTGTTTGTCCAGGGTGTTCAGGATTCCCGAGGGCGCGTGATAGCTCGTCCTTCTCTCTGTCGGGATGGAACCTCCCTTCCTTCACGTCCTTGATTGCTTCCTGAATCTTTATGACGGGTGTTTCAAGTTGTTCTTTCGTGTAAACACACTTCCCTGTTTCTGGGTACAAAGTTCCCCCATGCCCGAAGAACCAAGTCCTTGCCCGTTCGGGTCAGTTCAATGTCGCTGGTTGGATCCCTTTAGCAAGCAGGTCATTCTCAGCTTTGTCTCACGTAGGCCGGGCAACCTTGTAGCCACCTGACCCCGTAACATGGTGATACAGCTTCTTTGCAGCATTTAGCTTATTTGTCTGTGACCTGTTCTTAGCTTTCTCCGATTTCTTGTACGCCACAAATGCGGGCCAGTGATCTTTTATCTTCGCATATTGACCGGTGAATTCTGGAGTCTCGTCTTTCTCGACAAACTGTTCGTTCAATCTTTTCTTCCAGTTCTTGAATTGTTCTGCCATCTTCTTAAGAGCCCATTTTTTGACTTTTCGCTGTATAACTGGGTTATTTGGATCCTCCTCTGGCGGTAGGCTGAAATTTATCATGAGCGAGTTCCAAAGCTCATATTTGCATCTATCGTCTACATAAGAAACTCCATCGTCCTTCTTCTTATTCCATTCTTGGATGCTGATCGGGACGCTGTCCCTAACAACAACTCCGCATTGATGTATAAATCGGTCTTGGGTCCGCTTGGGAACAGTCGGTTTGCCATCTCGATCGACTTCTTCGATCGTGAACCTTTCATTCTCGCCCAACCTTTTCTTCAGGCCTCGTCTCCTTATAGAAGTTTGGCTCGATCCGAAGGGCTAAAAGAAGAAAGAAGCGTTAATATATGTACATACAAAACAATTAATGCATCTAGTCAGCAGAGGCTTAATTAATATATATACCTCGCCGGACTTTGCAACAGTTAAGGCTCCAACACCGGCGGAGCCGTCATCTTCTCCCTCCTCCATTCGACCATCGGAGTCGTTGAGAAACTGTGAGGTGATGATATCATCATCTCCGTCGCGGATTATTTCCTCCAACGCCTCTTCTTGTTCTAAGTCTCTGTCGTGTTCCATAGTTTCTGCAAATATTACAACATGGCAATATACAACCATGATAGATGGATTAGTGGCAAACATAGACCTAATCACAACAAGGAATCATATGCATACGAGGATTAGTGGATTACCGGGGTTATGTTTTAACGACCCCCTCCCCCCTCATGTCGAAGTTATACCAAAATTATCGGGGTTATGTTTTAACGACCCCCCCTCATGCCGAAGTCAATGAATAACATGAAAATTTGTAAGTGATTGCTAAACTTTTATGCTTCATTTATATGAAGATCAATTATCCAATATAACTATGTTCGCGATATGAGGCATTGGACATTATCTAGAATCATATCTGATGAGTCGTCCTATCTTTCGGGAGAGGATACTTTGCGGACCGCCTCTCTCATGCCTGTCCGACGTGCAAATCAGGTTTTCATATGCCTCAAAATCAAAGTTATCGGGGTTATGTTTTAACGACCCCCCCTCATGTCGAAGTTATGACGATATTTGTACAAGATGAATACAAGATTTATACACAAGATGAATACAAGATGAATACAAGATTTATACACAAGATGAATACACAACTCAACAAATGAACCAACCATCATCCTATGAACAAAACTCAACATACAACAAATGGACACCTTTTGTCGAACAGCGGAGGGACGATCAGGGACCAACACCACGGAGATGCAACACCACAACCTGTAATTCCACGGAGATGTAACACATGGCAAAACATGCTTACTGAACTAATTCAAATGACCCCTAGATCAATGGAAATCATCATGATCAAGTTGACAAGTATTAACAGATTTTCAGACTTAAGTGGCAGAAAACAGATTCATGATGCAACCTTTGAGGCAAGTAAAATATATGCTACATCAGTTTTTCATGGCAACAAAGAGCATGGCAAGCATGTACTAATTACCCTCAACAAAACACCCTTACTGATCATGATCCAAAGATGCCCAGATTTGTTGCAAACCTCAAGGCAAAATGCAAAGTATTAATACTGCCAGTTTCAGACTTAGAGAAAAATAGCATGGCATATATGGCAGAAATGAATAGATAGCAAGTTTACAAGCTTGTAGCACTCACTACAGGTCCTAACATGGCATGAACTAAAATCTACCAGCAAGATGACATCAAAATGCTCCTACTTCATGTTCAAAGATTGCCCAAAAGATGCTTGCATTAAAACATACAAAAAAGACAAAATGAACTCTAATGCAAAAAATTTGTTCTTCAATTTGTTTATATGCTCACTAATTGCAATCTATATATATCCATACACATTGCAATCTATATATATATGCATACATATGCATTCATCCACTAATTGCAATATGCATCTATCCATACACATTGAGAAAAAACCAAGTCCAACATATCCATACAATTTATTCATCCATACAAATTAAAAAAATTAACTACAACATATCTATACATTCATCAACACACCTCTATTACTACCTCATATCCATACTAAACAAATTTAACATCACAAAATTTCAAACAAAGTGATGAACTAGGGTTCACCTACTGCCAAATAATGCATCAAAACTAAAAGGACCTGACAAAAAATATTTGGAGGGATCGATCAATACATCCATCCATGAATCCATCCATCCATCCATTTGGGGAAGAGGGGGAGGAGGGGGAAAGGGTGCTCACCGTGGGGCGGCGACGACGAGGAGGGCTCGATCGGGGGCGGCGACGAGGAGCGGGCTCGAGGGCGGCGATGCTCGGGGAGGACGGCGAGGAAGTTCAGCGACGATCAGCGGGCTCGGGGGCGGCTCGGGGCAGGGCGTCGCGGCAGCCTGGCGGCGGCGTGCGGTGGTTCGACGTCGGGGCAGAGGAGCGAGAGAGAAAGAAGATTGGGGAGGAAGAAGGCAACGCGCGGTTTATATAGCCCGAGCTTTAGTCCCGGTTGGTGGCTCCAACCGGGACTAAAGGCCTACCTTTAGTCCCGGTCCGAGCCACCAACCGGGACTAAAGGTGAATTTCACCAGCCCAAAGGGCGCGAAACCTAACCCTTTAGTCCCGGTTGGTGGCTCGGACCGGGACTAAAGGGGGGCCTTTAGTCCCGGTTGGAGCCACCAACCGGGACTAAAGGGTTGGTCCTGGCACAGCCGAGGGGCGGTGGGAGTTTAGTCCCACCTCGCCAAGCAAGAGGCACTCGCAGCGGTTTATAAGCCCGCCTGCGGCTACCGTTGCAAGCTCCTCTCAGAGCACAGACAGCTCATCTTCTGACCTGGCCCCTCTCTGCCCTGTGGGTCCTACTGACAGCAGAAATTCGTGCCCCGCGGGCCTGCATCCTGGCCCATATATAGTTGGGTTTCTAGTCGTATGCAGGCCGTGGTGTGTGAATTCTCCTGCTAGTAGGCGGCCATTTTTTTATTTTTTGCATATGTTATGTCAATTTTTTGACCTTCTTCAAATCACATCCTAATTTTTATACATACTCACTTATGTGTAATACACATGATTATCAAATAATTTCAACAAAATATATGAAATTCTAAAAAATGCAAAACTTTCATATTCTTTCTATGTTAATGAAAGAGATCATGCCTATTTTTGGTTTTAATTCTAAAGTTTTCTTTTAAACAGATGCATACATGCCTAGTTTTCATTTAATTCTTTTTGCTATTAAAGTTTTTAACAAAAAATACTTCATGAAAATTTTAGTTGCATAAATTTTATATAATTTTAAGTTAATATTATTTTGATCATAACTAGAGTTTTATAAAAGCTTTTTAGTTGATTCTTTTTGCTATTGAAGAATATTATAGTTTTGTTTTAGTTGATCATAACTAGAATTTTATATATATGTCAATTTTTTGACCTTCTTCAAATCACATCCTAATTTTTATACATACTCACTTATGTGTAATACACATGATTATCAAATAATTTCAACAAAATATATGAAATTCTAAAAAATGCAAAACTTTCATATTCTTTCTGTGTTAATGAAAGAGAGCATGCCTATTTTAGATAACTTTATTTCATGATATAGATTTTCATCAGATAGTGACAAAATAGCTAGTTCTATCAAGTTATTTTCATATGTACCATTGCCGCAACATATTCACCATAAATTCCAATACTTTTTGTTAACCTAATTTATTTTGATGCATAGACACATAGTGATTCAAAAAAAGCCGACACCAATGTTCCCTATGTGAAGGAGATAGACCCTTACTATGAATCTTCTAGAAGATCCATAGTATTTTCTGTTAACCTAATAATGTTATATTTTCTTTATGTCATACAACGTTTCTCTCTTATCATCTCCGATCAGAGAAACCACATAGTACCTCCAACTTTATGTCATACAACGTTTCTCTCTTATCATCTCCGATGCTTCTGCTGTATTCATCTATGTCAAGACGTTTAAGCCATGTCTATATTAACCTTGTTATTATATATGGAGCCACCAACCGGGACTAACCGTGTATGATCAACCTTGCAAACCATGTGACTGAAAGGATAGGAATAATTGAAATTTCATAACTTAATAAATAATTATTATAAAATCATGTTTCAAATGCCAAAATTCCCTAGCTAGATCTTACAAAGATTCCCGCCGGTTTGTCCGAAGTGGCACTTTCCAGCTATAAGTCCGGAAACTCACACTAGAGAGAAAGTGATGGCGGTGAAGCCGGTCACATCCCAGAGTGGGATCTTGGGGTATAAAACTATTTCTTCGCGTGTGTCCCTTGCTTATTGCGCCGTAACCATGGATAATCTTCATCATTTAACAGGATGCTTGGGTCAGTCTTCACTCTGAAGGGAGAAATTTCATGAAACTTTTCATAATCTTCTGACATGTCTGTCTTGTCCTCCACTCCCACAATGTTTCTTTTCCCTGAAAGAACTATGTGGCACTTTGGCTCATCGTATGATGTATTCGCTTCCTTATCTTTTCTTTTTCTCGGTTTGGTAGACATGTCCTTCACATAGAAAACCTGCGCCACATCATTGGCTAGGACGAATGGTTCGTCTGTGTACCCAAGATTGTTGAGATCCACTGTTGTCATTCCGTACTGCGGGTCTACCTGTATCCCGCCTCCTGACAGATTGACCCATTTGCACCAAAACAAAGGGACCTTAAAATCACGTCCATAGTCAAGTTCCCATATGTCCTCTATGTAACCATAATATGTGTCCTTTGCCCTATTGGTGTTTGCTGCATCAAAGCGGACACCACTGTTTTGGTTGGTGCTCTTTTTATCTTGGGCGATCGTGTAAAATGTATTCCCATTTATCTCGTACCCTTGGAAAGTCAATACAGTCAAAGATGGTGTCCTGGCCAACAAGTACAACTCATCTCCAACAGTGGTGTTACCCATGAGATGTGTTTGCAACCAACCGCCGAAAGTCCCCATGTGTTCACGTGTAATCTAGTCGCCAGACTGCTCCGGGGGTTTGGAGCGTAGAATATTCTTGTGTTCATTGATATACGGGGCCACCAAGGTAGAATTCTGTAGAACTGTGTAGTGTGCTTGCGCCCAAGAATGCCCGTCCCTACATATTATTGAGTTCGGTCCTAGCGTGCCTTTTCCATCCAGTCTCCCCTCATGCCGCGATTCAGGAACACCAATCGGCTTAAGGTCAGGAATAAAGTCAACACAAAACTCAATGACCTCCTCTGTTTGATGGCCCGTGGAGATGCTTCCTTCTGGCCTAGCACGGTTACGAACATATTTCTTTAAGACTCCCATGAACCTCTGAAAGGGGAACATATTTTGTAGAAATACAGGACCCAGAATTGCAATCTCGTCGACTAGGTGAACTAGGACGTGCGTCATAATATTGAAGAAGGATGGTGGGAACACCAACTCGAAACTGACAAGACATTGGACCAAATCATTCTGTAACCTTGGTAGGATTTCTGGATCGATTACCTTCTGAGAAATTGCATTGAGGAATGCACATAGCTTCACAATGGCTAATCGAACATTTTCTGGTAGAAGCCCCCTCAATGCAACCGGAAGCAGTTGCGTCATAATCACGTGGCAATCATGAGACTTTAGGTTCTGGAATTTTTTCTCTGCCATATTTATTATTCCCTTTATATTTGACGAGAAGCCAGACGGGACCTTGATACTGAGCAGGCATTCAAAAAAGATTTCCTTCTCTGCTTTGGTAAGAGCGTAGCTGGCAGGACCTTGATACTGCTTTGGATGCATGCCGTCTTTTTCGTTCATACGTTGCTGGTCCTCCCGTGCCTCCGGTGTATCTTTGGTCTTCCCATACACGCCCAAGAAGCCTAGCAGGTTCACGCAAAGATTCTTCGTCACGTGCATCACGTCGATTGCAGAGCGGACCTCTAGGTCTTTCCAATAGGGTAGGTCCCAAAATATAGATTTCTTCTTTCACATGGGTGCGTGTCCGTCAGCGTCATTCGGAACAGATTGTCCGCCAGGACCCTTTCCAAAGATTACTTGTAAATCCTTGACCATATCAAGTATATCATCACCAGTACGGAGGACAGGCTTCTTCCGGTGATCCGCCTCACCTTTGAAATGCTTGGCTTTCTTTCTTAAGGCATGCTTGGTCGGAAGAAATCGACGATGTCCCAGGTACACATTCTTCTTACATTTATCCAAATATATACTTTCGGTCTCATCTAAATATTGCGTGCATGCGTGGTATCCCTTGTTTGTCTGTCCTGAAAGGTTACTAAGAGCAGGCCAATCATTGATGGTTACAAACAGCAACGCTCGTAGGTCAAATTCCTGCTGTTTGTGCTCATCCCACACACGTACACCTTTTATGTCCCACAGTTGTAAAAGTTCTTCAACTAATGGCCTTAGGTACACATCAATGTCGTTGCCGGGTTGCTTAGGGCCTTGGATGAGCACTGGCATCATAATGAACTTCCGCTTCATGCACAACCAAGGAGGAAGGTTATAGATACATAGAGTCACATGCCAGGTGCTATGATTGCTGCTTTGCTCCCCAAAAGGATTAATGCCATCTGCACTTATGCCAAACCATAAGTTCTTTGCGTCACCTGCAAAGTCTGGCCACTTTCTCTCGATTTTTATCCACTGCGACCCATCAGCGGGTACTCTCAACTTCCCGTCTTTCTTACAGTCTTCTTTGTGCCATTGCAACAACTTGGCATGCTCTTTGTTTCTGAACAGATGTTTCAACCATGGTATTATAGGAGCATACCACATCACCTTGGCAGAACCCTCTTCCTGGGGCGCTCGCCCTCAACATCACCAGGGTCATCTCGTCTGATCTTATACCGCAATGCACCGCATACCGGGCATGCATTCAAATTCTCGTACTCCTCACCGCGGTAGAGGATGCAGTCATTAGGGCATGCATGTATCTTCTGCACCTCTAATCCTAGGGGGCAGAGAACCTTTTTTGCTTCGTACGTACTTTTAGGCAATTCGTTATCCTTTGGAAGCTTCTTCTTCATTATTTTCAGCAGCTTCCCAAATCCCTTGTCAGATACACCATTCTCTGCCTTCCATTGCAGCAATTCCAGTGTGGTACCGAGCTTTGTGTTGCCATCTTCGCAATTTGGGTACAACCCTTTTTTGTGATCCTCTAACATGCGATCGAACTTCAACTTCTCCCTTTCACTTTCGCATCCTCTCTGTGCATCAACAATGACCCGGCGAAGATCATCATCGGGCACATCTGGTGCCTCTTGATCTTCAGCTTCCCCTGTTGCAGTATCACCGTATTCAGGGAACATAGGATAGTTGTCATATTCCTCTTCTTCTTCGTTGTCTTCCATCATAACCCCTCTTTCTCCGTGCTTGGTCCAAACATTATAGTGTGGCATGAAACCCTTCGAAAGCAGGTGGAAGTGAAGGGTTTTCGAGTCAGAGTAATCCTTCGTATTCTCACAGACAGTACATGGACAATACATAAAACCATTTTGCTTGTTTGCCTCAGCCACATGGAGAAAATTATGCAGGCCCGTAATGTAGTCGGAGGTGCGTCGGTCACCGTACATCCATTGCCGGTTCATCTGCGTGCATTATATAATTAAGTATATCAAAAACCATTACAGAACATCATGAATAGAGAAATGACCAAATTAATACAAGTTCATCATCACATTAAAACCAAAGTATATTAGTGATCAAATGTTATTACTGAAAAAATAAATACATAAACTTCATACATAGTTCTCATAGAACAACATACAACTCTCTAGAGCATCTAATTAAAACATACATTGAAACTAACATACAACTATGTAAAACATTTAAATGCAACAACAAATGCGATCAAAATCACAACTAAGGTAACAATTGATCCAACAGCATAATGATACCAAGTCTCATTATCAATGGCATATTTTCTAATCTTTCTAATCTTCAAGCGCATTGCATCCATCTGGATCTTGTGTAGATCGACGACATCGGCAACATGCAACTCCAATTTCATCTTCTCTTCTTCAACTCTTTTCAATTTTTCTTTCAAATAATTGTTTTCTTTTTCAACTAAATTTAACCTCTCAACAAGAGGGTTGGTTGGAATTTCCGGTTCACATACCTCCTAGATAAAGACATCTATGTCAAGTTGGTCGGCATAATTGTCATAAACACTAAATGAAACAAATAGTTATAAAAGATAATATACCACATCCGAATCATAGACCGGACGAGAGCCGACGGGGGCGAATACCAAAACCATGGCACTATATAATAACAAACAATAATACAAGTAAGAAAATTATACAAGTAGCTATATAAATCATACAAGTAAGAATTTTTTCTTTAAAAAAAAAGATAAGAATAAGAGGCTCACCACGGTGGTGCCGGCGACGAGATCGGCGCGGGCGATCGACGACGGTGAGGACGGGGACGGGGACGGGACGTCACCCTACACATGTGCAAACTAAGAAGTTAATTTGAGCTCAAATTGTGCATCTAAATCAAATAAACTCACACATACACTCCTCCACTAAAACCCACAAACCACACTACTTCTAGAGCATTTAAAATGAGCTAAACTAGCAGTGAGAGATGAAAGGATGAAGTTGCTAACCTTTTTAGAACACTTGGATAGTTGGTGCACCGCCAAACCTAGACAAATCTTGGGGAAAATGGAGCTTGGAGGTCGAGCTTGGAGGAAGAACAGAGAAGAAAGCTTAAGTGTGGCTCCGGCATTTCATCGAACACCTCATGTGCATATATAGGCAAAAAACAGAGTAGCCCACACCTCCACCCTTCCACGGCCAAAAAACAGAGGAGATGGGGGGGGGGCGTGGATATATATAGGCAAAACTTTAGTCCCGGTTTGTGTCTAAATACGGGACTAATGGCCTACCCTTTAGTCCCGGTTCCAGACACCAACCGGGACTAAAGGGCAGCAACCCCTTTAGTCCCGGTTGGTGTCTGGAACCGGGACTAAAGGTCCCAGCCGAACCGGGACTGATGCCTGCCGAGGCCCGGCCGGCGTCCTAGCCTCTCGAACCGGGACTGATGCTCCCATTAGTCCCGGTTCGTAACACGACCGGGACTAATGCTCTGATCTGGCAGGACCAAAGCCCTGTTTTCTACTAGTGCCTATTGAGCAGGAAATCACAGGGTCCACCAGCGAGCTACCTATACTTGACGTTCACCTGCTGGAGCTCCGCTTCCCACCTGAATCCAGCGACTCTATCATGTGCCCAGTGCACCTAACAAACAATACAAGTGAAAATGTGGCATGGTGGTACGACAGGCTGCATCTGCATGGCATTGTGCCTCCCAGATCCACCTGCACTTTGTTTGTGAGAGTTAAAGATAATCAAATGGACTACGGTAACATCCTGCACAGCGGCATACCGGGTGAAAAATACCTCGCGCCATTCAAAGACGCGGCCGAGCGCGATGGATTTCTCAAGGAGTCCAAGGAGATGGGGAATGCGGTGCATGAGGCGGCACTGAAAGCTATTTATACTCCACAAGGCGAGATGGGGAACATGGTGCACGGCGTGACATCAAGATTGTTAGAGGTGAGTTTTGGTTCAAGAACTGACAGCTGGTTATGTTGTACTCCTACTAGGGTTTAAATGTTTCTCCCTAAACTTCCATTCATTTGCTTTTTGCTGGTGGTACTGCATGCACATATTAGCCTCCAATACGACCAATAATAAAGGTACTGTGGTTGTTTTTCTCTTTCATGTATACATGGATGGTCAGTGCAACTTAATTTGAACTATTGTTGACTAGGTGTTTTGTTGGATCAGATCACATCAGTGATGGATATTATTGATTTGACATGTTCCCTGGATGCTCATCCAACAGAGCCATGGTGAGTTAATATATATAGTAGTATGACATATTTCCTTCTGTTAATATGTTCAAATGAATGTGCTGGATGCCTATATATCCTCTACGATATACAGAATTTTCATATTGTATGTTACACAGGATTATAGCAGGTGATTCCAAAGGAAACGTTCACACATGGAACTATCAGACGTAGGCAAGTTGATGCATGCGTTCTATCAATATATGTAGTTCTAAATTTCGATTATATACTGCAGGCTGAGGCTAGCAAAATTTAACTGGTAGTCATCATGAAAAAAAAAGGCTCGATCAAGCTGTTACAAGCGTGGGCAGCAATCATCTTAAAAAAACATGTTGTATGTTGGCAAATGAAAATGTATGACTTGTCTGTAGGCATCGAACTAACAATGTCATTTGCATTTACCGGCATGCAGACACCGATGGACTCGTTTCAAGTCTCAGCAAGAGCTCATAGGCATTCTTTCCGGCCAACTCCTTTCTCCCTAAGCCTTCTTTTCTAGCATAAAAAAAGCCTTCTTTTTTCCCGATCGCGATACTATCATGTACGTATAAAGCCATTGAGATGCATTGCTAACAAATTGGTTTCACTGCAGAGGCCATCAAATTTGTTGCAAGGAAGTAGTGGGTGCTGGCTGGGACATCTGATGGTTTCGTCCATGTGTACCACTATATACTCCAGTATCTTTTGACCACCGTATCACAAGTTTCTCCTCTGTTCTTGTTTCGGGCTATTTTTTCTGACAGATCTAGGTCGCCATGATGTCTCCAAGCTCGTCCAAGGACAAGTTCTAGGAGAAGGTCATCAACCCGTACCTACCGGAGGTGGTGAAGCACCCTCAAGCCATTGAGATGCGTGAGGGGGTGCTCCACATCCGGGACGTTCAAGGACCTAAGAAGACCGGGAGCGAGAAGGCCAGGCTGGAAGCGGTGGAACAGTAAATCTTCAAGTGCCAGGGCATGGTGGTGCGCGGACTTTGTGCTAACCACTCCATGATCACGGAATTCATCCGTGAGCACAAGGTGGACGGCAAGAATATTGGGGACGTCATCTTCAAGCTCAATGATCGGATTGATTATCTTCAGGCCCAAATATATGATCAACAAAACCAAAATTTTGAGTATGAGGCCAAGTTCAAAGGTATGAGTTTAGCTGCAAATTTCAGGACTCCGGAAACACGTTCGTCCTTTTATGATGGAGAGCCTATGCCTTGGAAGACGGAGGACAAGCCTACCTCACCACCACCATCACCCAAGAAGGAGACTTGAGTACATGGGTATGGGCACTCCCCTTGGTTTGTGCCAAGCTTGGGGGAGGTGCCCCGGTATCGTATCACCATCACTTTTTCATCATCACTATCTATCTTAGTTCGATCCTTAGTTATTTCGTGATTTAGAGGAATAAAATTTTAGTATGATTTAGTTTCGAGTGCTTGCTTTGTGATCTATCTATCTATGTAATCGTGTGTGAAAGTTATATAATAAAGAGTTGTTTGAGTTAAGTGTTTTGCTTTTGTTGATCCAATCTTAGAAATAAAATAAAGATAATAAAAATTAAGATCATATGCTAATCCCATGGGGAGTGATGACTTCACATAAAAGAAGTATAGTTGATAAAACTTGTTGGAAGTTGACAAACATAGAATTGGTCATTGTAGCAATTCATGAAAAAGTAATAAAGGAAGAGAGGCCTCACATATAAATATACTATCTTGGACATCTTTTATGATTGTGAGCCCCCATCAAATATTCTATGTCAATTAGTTGACGTTGGACAAGGAAGACAACGCAATGGGTTATGTTTGCTTATATTCACATAGAAGTTATATTGTTTTGGATCCTCTAACATGTGGTGTTTGCCCCCTATCTTTGCTAGCCAAAAATCTGCACCAAGTAGAGATACTACTTGTGCATCCAAAAACCATTAAACCCAGTTTCATGCCATGAGAGTCCACTATATCTACCTATGGATTGAATAAGATCCTTCAAGTAAGTTGTCATCGGTGCAAAAGCAATAAAAATTGCTCCTAAATATGTATGAACTTTTATTGTAAGGGAAAATAAGCTTTGTACGATCTTGTGATGGTGGAGTAATAAAAGCAACAGACTGCATAATAAAGGTCGCTATCACAAGGGGCAATATAAAGTGACGTTCCTTTACATTAAGAGCTCGCACATCCAAAAACAAAAAGCGCATGACAACCTCTGCTTCCCTCTGCGAAGGGCCTATCTTTTACTTTATGTATTTACTTTCATGCAAGAGTCGATAGTATTCTCCTCTATTCCATTTTTATTTTTCTCTTTTGGCAAGCATCATGTGGTGGGGATTGATCCATGCATATATATCCAGTTGAATGTAGGTGATCATGAGTTATTATTGTTGACATTACCCTTGAGGTAAATATGCTGGGAGGCAAAATTAGAAGCCGCTATCTTTCTATGTGTCCGACTGAAACTTTTGATCCATAAGTATGACGTGAGTGTCTGCAATCATAGAAGACTAAATGATAGTTGAGTATGTGAACTTGCTAAACAAAGCTCTTACATATACTCTTTCTGATAATATGATGAATTGCAATTGCTTCAGTGACTGAGATCATAGTTTGTTAGTTTTCAATTTGGTTTATGGTTCATACTTTAACTTGTGGATGAATTGTCACTTTTTCATGAGAAGTTTTATGATGATACATTGCTGTTATAATAAAGATCATGATGCTCCATGTCCATATTTTATTTTTATCGACGTCTCTCTCTGTAAACATGTGGTCATGATTATCGATTTCGACTTTTCGCTTGAGGGCAAGCGAGGTCTAAGCTTGGGGGAGTTGATACGTCCAATTTGCATCATGATTTCCTACTGTTATTAATTATGTTTTTGATAATTATTTCACTTTATGGTACAATTCTTATGCCTTTTCTCTCTTAATTTGCAAGATTTACATGAAGAGGGAGAATGCCAGCAGCTGGAATTCTGGACCTGAAATAGCCACATCAGAGATTCCTTTTCTACAGAGCTCCAGTTGACCTGAAATTTCACGGAGATTTTTTATTGAATATATAAAAAATACTGGAGAAAAGAAATACCAGAGGGGACCCACCAGTTGCCCACAAGGCAATAGGGCGCGCCCCCCTGGGCGCGCCCTGATGCCTTGTGGGGCCCACAGCTGGCCTCTGCCCCCCTCCTTCTGCTATATGAAGCCATTTGCCCTAGAAAAAAATAAAGAGAATACTTTCGGGATGAAGCGCCGCCGTCTTGAGGCGGAACCTGGGCAGGAGCTATTTTGCCCTCCGGCGGAGCGATTCCGCCGGGGATACTTCCCTCCGGGAGGGGGAAATCGAAGCCATCGACATCACCAACGATCCTCTCATCGTGAGAGGACCAATCTTCATCAACATCTTCACCAGCACCATCTCATCTCAAACCCTAGTTCATCTCTTGTATTCAATCTTTGTCTCAAAACCTCAGATTGGTACCTGTGGGTTGCTAGTAGTGTTGATTACATCTTGTAGTTGATGCTAGTTGGTTTATTTGGTGGAAGATTATATGTTCAGATCCTTAATTCTATTCAATACCCCTCTGATCTTGAACATGAATATGATTTGTGAGTAGTTACTTTTGTTATTGAGGACATGGGAGAAGTCTTGTCATAAGTAATCATGTGAATTTGGTATTCGTTCGATATTTTGATGATATGTATGTTGTTGCTTCCTTTAATGGTGTCGTGTGAACGTTGACTACATGACACTTCAGGATCTTTGGGCCTAAGGGAAGGCATTGTGGAGTAGTAATTAGATGATGGGTTGCTAGAGTGACAGAAGCTTAAACCCTAGTTTATGCGCTATTCTGTAAGGGGCTGATTTGGATCCATATGTTTCATGCTATGGTTAGAGTTATCTTAATTTTTCTTTCGTAGTTGCGGATGCTTGCGAGAGGGGGTAATCATAAGTGGGAGGGTTGTTCAAGTAAGAATAGCACCCAAGCACGGGTCCACCCACATATCAAATTATCAAAGTAGCGAACGCGAATCAAACAAACATGATGAAAGTGACTAGATGAAATTCTCATGTGTCCTCGAGAACGCTTTGCTTATTATACGAGTTCGTTCCGGCTTGTCCTTTGCTACAAAAAGGATTGGTCCACCTTGCTACACTTTTGTTACCGTTACTACTTGTTACTTGTTACGAATTATCTTGCTATCAAAACTATCTATTACCGCTAGTTTCAGTACTTGCAGAAAATACCTTGCTGAAAACCGCTTGTCATTTCCTTCTGCTACTCGTTGGGTTCGACACTCTTACTTATCGAAAGGACTACGATTGATCCCCTATACTTGTGGTTCATCAATGAGTGATGCCAAGTTCATCAAGATAGTCGTCAAGGCATGTGTTCTTGAATTCAGTGCCGTTGTCACTCCTAATGTGCTTGATCTTGATGCCATAATTCATCATGGCCTGATTGGAGAATCGTCTGAAGACATCCTGAACTTCAGTCTTGAAGGAAATGATGTGCACCCAGGTGTAGCGAGAGTAGTCATCAACAATGACGAATCCGTAGAGAGATGCTGCATTGGTTAGTGTAGAATAATGGGTAGGACCAAACAAATCCATATGAAGCAATTCAAAAGGACGAGTAGTGGTCATGATTGTCTTCGCCAAGTGCTTGGATCTGGTCATCTTTCCAGACTCACAAGCACCACAGAGATGGTCCTTGACGAATTTGATACCCTCGATGCCAATGATATGCTTCTTCTTGACGAGAGTGCTCAAATTCCTCATCCCAGCATGTCCAAGTCATCGATGCCATAGCCAGCATTCTGAAGCTTTTGCCATTAGACATGTTGCGGGCTGAGGATCTTTAGAGAAATCTACAATGTAGAAGTCACCTCTCCTAAAGCCTTCGAAGACTTTGGATTTGTCAGATTCTAACAGCATAATGCAACGATGTTTTCCAAAGATGACAATCATATCAAGATCACAAAGCATTGAGACAGACATGAGGTTGTATCCAAGGGACTCGACAAGCATCGCCTTTTCCATGTGTCGATCCTTTGAAATAGCAACCTTACCTAGACCCAATACCTTGCTTTTTTCCTTTGTCGACATATGTGATATGCTTCAGATGTGATGGCGTGAGAGGAGCATCAGTAAGTAAATTCCTGTCACCAGTCATGTGATTCGTGCAGCCACTGTCCAAGACCCATTCAGTAGCTTTGGTGGAATCATCCTGTAGAAGCATTAGTCTGACTTACAAATTCATATACTTCAAAGTGAAGAATATGGTTATCAATATCATCAGTCAATATCATCAGTAACAGTAACCAATATAGGGGATGTGTGAAATAGTCAAGTATTTCATCATGATTAGCTTGCATCCCAACAAGCATTATGTCAGGTCTTCAGCAAATTCATCAGACATTTGTTGTCTGAAGACCTGACCCTGCAGAAGAGACTAGTTCTTATTCTTAAACACCCACATCTGAATGGGTGGCTGAGAAGCAATGTAACGAAGTGCATTAATGGAGAACTTAGGCATTGAAGAATATGCATTTCTCTTCACAGGAGGGTTATAGTACTCAAATGAATAAGCAGAGAAATTCTTCGATGATTTGTGAACATAGTGGTTCGAAGAATAATGCACATATTCATCAGATCTCTGTTTGTTTCCCTACAAAACAGAGTCATTAGCACGACCATGAGTAGGTCTGCGTCCATTTGACAACTTTGAACCATGTGAAGAATTTGCCCTGGGAGTGTTTTTCCTCATAGGTGGTGTCATGACGACATGCACCTGAAGATTCTCAATGATACTTTTGGGTACCCAGATTTTCTTCACTGGGGAACCATTCCTGCAGTGAGTACCAACAAATCTGGCAAATACTTCACCATTCTGATTTTTGAACAGTTTGAAGTTTGAGTCAATTGACTCATCTGAAGAACATGAAGAATCATAGTTATAGCCAGAGAGAGTTGATGGATCAATTGGAGGTCCCTTTGCAGCAACCCAAGTGGTTTTGGGATACTGCTCAGGCTTCCAGTAGGAACCATCGGCGTTCAACTTTCTATGAAAAGCAATACCCTCTTTCCTAGGGTTCCTGTGAAGAATGTGCTTCTTGAGCACATCACAAAGGGTTTGGTGCCCTTTGAGGCTTTTGTACATACCAGTGACATACAATTCCGTCAAATATGCATTTTCATCAGTAACACTGGTGGCTTCTGTAGGGGAACGCGACAGAAAACAAAAAAATTCAGTACAGCGAGCACGCCCAGGACCACTATGGAGACTGCATACAAGGTTTGATCTGATCATTACCGACTCGTAGCGCAGCGGAAGTAGAGTCGATGTAGATCGTCGGTGCAGATCCCCGCAGCTAGGATTTACAACCTCCCAACCGCGAGGATGTACTCCCTCGTCGGACAGCCCTTCTGGAGGCGGTCGGACAGTCCCCCAGACGATGTCATGGACAGCCCTTCGGGAGGACCCTCGAAGCTCGAACGGTAACTCGGACAACCCTTCAGGAGGACCCTCGAACAGCCCCTCAGGCAAAAGATCGAACCTATGACCTCTCTACGGGGTTGCACACATACGGTGTCAGCTATCCGGCAGGGCTTTGCCGTCCAGAACTAGTTCCTGCCGGAACCCAGACAACCTTTCGGCTCTACGAAACTATTTCGTGGGAGGGAGAGAGAAAGCCATATAATGCATGGCATGTGTATGAGAGTTGGAGTGAGTGTGGAGAGCTCCTCTCCACCTCTATTTATAGGAAAGCCAAGGGGAAGGGTGGTACTAAAAAATACCAAAACACCCATGCCTTATGTCACACATAATGGGCATTATGGGCATAAAAGGAAGCCATGTGGAGCTCCATGGAGGAGCTCCACCCTTGGCCGGCCACCCCATGGGGGCCCCCCAAAAGGGGTTCCTTCCCTTGTAAGCCAATCCCTTCTAGAACTTTGGGAAAAGCCCCAAAAGGTGGCTTTCCAAAAAGCAACCCAAAAAGCACTTTCACTATTCATGAAGACATTTTTCTGTGACCGTTAAATCCGAAAATATTTCTGTGAGTCTTAGAATAATTCCAGTACCCACTAAAACAATTCTGGATGCATTCCGAAACATTTCCAGATCAATGATTTTCTTCCGCGAAAAGCAACCAAAGCGGTTCCGGCAGCTCCGGAACATTTCCGGTTTTTATCCCAGAAAAATCCCAGAAGTTTCCAGAACAATTCTGGCACCCTCCAAGAATTTCCAGGCATGTGCCGAAACCAATTTGACTTAATGGTATACTCCAAAACAACTTTTCAGTTTTACCGAAACTAATCCGGTGTTCTCTCCGGAACGTTTCCGTTGTCTCCGAAACTTTTCCGGTGACTTTCTCTCAGACTCCCTGTCTAGTATTCAGCAGATAGATGACCCTTAAGCGTGTGACCCTATAGGTTTAGTGAAGTATAGACATGACCCGGAACACTTTCCGATCAATGATCAACATCGGAGCCGTGGACACCCATATTGACCCCTATACCCACACGAATAAATATCCGAGTGAACCTCCGGTTGCCGTGTGCTATTCCTGTTGCTTCGCGATATGTTACAAAACCCGAGGTGAGATTTATCTGCATCCCCGTGGATCAACAACTTGTCCACTATGCCAGTTACCTTGTTACTGGTTTTGTTCTCTTTTCTCGTTTCCGTGTTCCGGCATCCCTGTGATCAAATCACATTGTGTCTGGCCAGACGATGATGGATACCGTAACATCGAGAGGGCCTGAGAATATCTCTCCATCGTCGGAGGAGCAAATCCCAATCTTGAGCTATCTCGTTCCTTGTCATACTTTTCCATGAACCCGAAAGCCGCCGTAATAGCCACCCAGTCACGGATGACGTTTAACAAACCCCAAAGTTCATGAAGCAAGCACGAAGGAACTCGATACTCTCATGGTCTAAGGAATTATGCAAACATTAACTTTCTCTGTGTTATAAACCATTAACTTGTGATGAATATATCTCATAGCATAACATCAATTCGGGTCGATTCAACACAAGTGTTCTTCTAACATTGTGCCCTCAAAATTGCCGGCATAGTCATGCCCATCATCAGGAAAACAGGATCATCATGCAATACTTGAGCTAGTCTTAGAGGCATGACTAGGAATACATTTTACCATTTATTATACCACACGTGCACATGAGTTTCCCTCCGAGCCTCGTGGATATTGCAGACTCGAGAATCATTGCAGTTATAGCATGGGACATAAACATTCATTACAAACTTTTGGAGATACAAAATAACTGTTATTACTGCCTCTAGGGCATATCTCCTACAGACTCCCACTTACACTAGAGTCATAATCCAGTTACATGGCTTCCCTAACACCAATGGCTATTCGGTGCTGCTCATGTTTTGCTCGTGGTAGAGGCTTTGTCATCGGGTCTAACACGTTCAGATCCGTGTGAACTTTGCGTACTTTCACTAAACCTGCTTCGACATGATGTCGATTGAGTTTATATTTGCATTCAATATGTCTTGTCTTATGGTGCGAAGATGGCTCCCTAGCCTGAGCCACGACGCCACTATTATCACAATAGATTTCCACTAGGTCTAGCGCACTTGGAACCACACCAAGGTCTTCAAGAAATTGCTTGATCTAGACCACCTCCTTGGAGGCTTCTGAAGCTGCAACATATTCCGCCTCCGTCGTAGAATCCGCCATAGTCTTTTGTTTGGAACTTTTCCAATCAACTGCACCACCATTCAATATGAAAACATAGCCTGATTGAGATTTGAAGTCATCTGGGTCAGTCATGAAGCCTGCATCAGTGTAACCACTTACAATGAGCTCTTCATCACCTCCGTACACAAGGAGTAAATCCTTGGTCCTTCTGAGGTACTTAAGAATATTTTTGACTGCGGCCCAGTGTTCCAATCCTGGATCACTTTGGTACCGGCTGCTAACACTTAGCACATAGGAAACATCCGGTCTTGTACATAGCATGGCATACATAATAGAACCAACTGCCAAAGCATATGGAACATCATTCATTTGTACTCGCTCATCGAGAGTCCGAGGACACTGATTCTTGCAAAGCACTGTGCCAGGTGACATGGGGAGTAGGCCTTTCTTGGAGTTCTCCATGTTGAACCTTTTCAACAGCTTGTCAATGTACGTGCTTTGGCTAAGTGCTATCAGGCGTTTTGATCTATCTCTATAGATCCTGATGCCCAATACATATGCTGCTTCACCTAAGTCTTTCATTGAAAAACTCTTCTTCAATGAGTCTTTTATTTCGCTAAGAAAATTCACGTCATTCCCAATCAACAATATGTCATCCACATACAAGATTAGGAATGCTTTTCCGCTCCCACTAAACTTCTTGTAAACACAAGATTCTTCGTCATTCCTGATGAAGCCAAACTCTTTGACTACTTCATCAAAATGAATGTTCCAGCTCCTTGATGCTTGCTTCAGACCATAAATGGCCTTCTGAAGTTTGCATACCTTTCCAACATCCTCATGAATGACAAAACCTTCAGGCTGTATCATGTATACATCTTCTTTGAGATTTCCATTTAGGAAAGCCGTTTTGACGTCCATCTGCCATATTTCATAATCGAAATAAGCAGCAATTGCTAGCAATATCCGAACGGACTTAAGCATAGCTACGGGCGAGAAAGTCTCATCGTAGTCCACTCCTGGAACTTGCGTGAACCCTTTCGCGACAAGTCTAGCTTTATGGATAGTAATGTTACCATCTGCGTCTGTCTTTCTTTTAAAAATCCATTTACAACCAATGGGCTTAACACCTTCTGGAAGTTCTACCAAGTTCCAAACTTGATTTTCGTACATGGATTCCATTTCGGATTTCATGGCTTTGTGCCATTCCCTTGAGCTGGGCCCCGCCATCACTTCTTTGTAGTGCGTAGGTTCATCGTCTTCAAGAATGAAGATTTCATTATGAAACCACTCAGGTGGCTGGATAGCCCTACCCGATCTACGCGGTTCAGTTACAACATTGTCTGAAGTTTTTCCGCATCACATGCGACAACTTCCGGCTCGGTTGTAGGGATAATTTGTGGAATTTCTTCCGGTTCCTTAGCCATAACAACGGTTGCCGAAGATTCTCTAATCTCATTAAGTTGTACTGTCCTCCCACTTAATTCTTTTGCGAGAAACTCTTTCTCAAGAAAAACCCCATACCTTGCAACAAACACTTTGTTATCGGACAGGTGGTAGAAAGAATACCCAACTGTTTCCTTGGGATAACCTACAAAGTAATATTTGTCTGATCTAGGATCGAGTTTGCTTGGTTGTAAACGTTTTACATAAGCTTCACAACCCCAAATTTTTAGATGCGACAAACTGGGTTTCTTCCCATGCCATAACTCGTATGGTGTCGTCTCAACAGACTTAGATGGTGCTCTGTTTAATGTGTGAGCGGCAGTTTCTAGTGCGTGACCCCAAAAATATATCGGTAGATCTGTAAGAGACATCATCGACCTTACCATGTCTAACAGGGTTCGGTTACATCTTTCTGATACTCCGTTTCTCTGTGGAGTTCCGGGAGGCGTAAGCTGTGAAACGATTCCACAGTCACTCGGATGTTGGCTAAACTCATGACTAAGATATTCGCCCCCGCGATCTGATCACAGAAACTTAATCCTTTTGTTACAATGATTTTCTACCTCATTCTGAAATTCTTTGAACTTTTCAAAGGTTTCCGACTTATGCTTCATCAAGTAGATATAGCCATACCGACTTAAATCATCAGTAAAAGTCACGAAGTAGAAATACCCACCCCGTGCGGCTGTGCTCATTGGACCACATACATCACTATGTATTATTTTCAATAATTCACCCGCCCGTTCAGGATGACCCGTGAACGGCGTCTTGGTCATTTTCCCCATAAGACAAGCTTCACATGTGTCAAATGATTCAAAATCAAAGGACGGTAAAACTCTATCTTTATGGAGTCTTTGCATGCATTTCTTTCCAATGTGGCCAAGCCGACAGTGCCACAAGTAAGTGGTGGTGGTATCAGCCTTCTTAAGGCGTTTAGCATTCACGTTAAAGACATCATTTCCACATTCAAGATTTAGTATGAAAAGGCCCCCAACAATGGGTGCAAATCCATAAAACATATCCTTACAATAAAGTGAACAACCATTGTTCTCAGACTTGTAAGAGTACCCATCGTGCACTAAACATGATCCAGAGATAATGTTTCTACACAATGCCTGAACAAAATAACAGTTACTTAGTTCTAAGGTAAATCCTGAAGGGAGACGCAGAGGCATAATGCCGATGGCTTGAGCAGCGATCCCAGCGCCGTTCCCGACGCGCATCACGACTTCATTCTTTGCTAGCTTGCGCACCTTCCGAAGCCCCTGTATCGAGTTGCAAATGTGAGCAACCGATCCGGTATCAAATACCCAAGACTTAGAATTTTCGCTAGCAAGCAAAACGTCAATTACATTAACCTGTATAATAGTTATACCTTTTCCGGTTTTCTCGGACTTCTTATCTACCAGATACTTCTTGCAGTTTCTCTTCCAGTGTCCTGTGCCCTTGCCGTAGAAGCACTCACTTTCATTCTTGGCTCCGCCCTTAGGGTTTCTTTGGGAGCCGGTCTTACCGACGCCCTTGCCCTTCTTGGACTTGCATTTCTTTTTGAAACTGTCAGTTTTATTCACAAGCAACACTTGCTTGCGATTTTTCCGCAGTCCTCCTTTCGCAGTTTTCAGCATGGCGAGCACTTCATTCGGTGTCTTCTCCATCCCACTGATGTTGTAGTTCCTGGTAAAACCGTCGTAAGACGGGGGGAGTGAAGCAAGCAACATGTCCATCATATGGGCTGGTGGAATTGGAAATTCCAGGGTTTTAAGCCTTTCGGCGTAGCCAATCATTTTGACTATGTGTTCGCCAACTGAACTGCCCTCAGCCATCTTGCAATCCATCACGGTCTTCATGATATCAAATCATTTAGACCGTGCGGTTTCCTTGTACAGAGCATCCAATTCCCGGATCATATCATGAGCGTTATGGAATTCAAAACGTTTTTGAAGCTTTGGACTCATGCAAGCTAGCATGAGGCACTGCACTAAGTTGTAATCATCATCCTTAGTGGCCCAGACATTTTGTTCATCTTCCGGGGCAGTTGCCACCGGTCCAGCTGGAAGAGGAGTTTCAAGCACATACATTCTCTTAGCGCTCCTGAGGACAATCCTCAGGTTACGAACCCAGTCCACATAGTTGTTTCCAGTCACAACTAACTTCTCTTTCTCTAACATTGGGCCTAAGTTGAACGCGGTGTTGCGAGCCATTTGATCTACAACGGTAAACACAAGTTTCACTTAGACTTTGTTCATAATTAATTTGCACTAGTGAATAAACAATTTTATTCTAAAGTGCGCTCCCACTCAAATCAATATCTCTCATAATTGATTGTGAGTGATTCAAGATCCACATTTAAATTCCACGCCATTGATGGGAACATCACTGATGACGGGAACTTCAATCGGTAGGCCAACTTGCCGATCACATCTCAATGTGATTCTTGTTCATCTTTCGATGGGCGTGTTCCGAGCTCAGGACTTTCCTGCCTGAACGTCAAGACAACCAAGTGATCTCGCTGCGAGGTCACAACTCACCCGCCTCACACTTCTCTAATCGTTTGTACTCATGGAAACATGACGTACTCCGAAAAGATAGGTGCCGTGACGGTGCTACACTTGGGAGAACACTAACTACTTGATATTTTTAAATGAGAGATCACCCTAATAAAAAGCAACTACCGCGCAATCAAAAGGGTGCATCATAAGGGATAAACATCTCAGGTAATTCATAATAGCATGATATGGTATAGCCCTTTCTGACGGAGAAGTCTTTAATTTCTTCGTCTTCGGCATATGCGTCAGTGTTCACCTTCGCGAAGATTGCCACCACCTTGTCGATGCACCAGATAATATTGATATCTCTATAGCTAATAAAATAAGTGCATTACTTAAGGTTGACACGCAGGTCATTAAAGTGACAATCATATGGCTCCAGCCATCATGCCGAATCATGACACGCAGGTCATGTTAGTAAATTTACATCATATAGTCATCTCATAAATAATCGAATTAATATGAGAACTGCTATACCACATCATATGCACATCCTGCAAAACCAAGGTAGACGCCTCTAATAGGTTTATGCAAAATTTTATTTTACGTGGCTTCTAAGGTTTTAACTTAAACCGCAGCTACCAACGTTTATCATCAAGTATGATCGTTCAAGTCGCTAGATTAACTTTGCGGGGTGTATGAAACAAGAGATAATAAAATCTTGAGCCCCATACTGAACTTCGTCATACGCATGACCCCCGTGCAGATCATATCTGCATTGCCCTTTCATCTGCGAAATTTCATCTTTCTCTTAACTATGGTGGAACTCAAAGAATTGATAGCACTTCGTTGATCAATCAGGATCGCGGATTGCCAGAACTTTGTGAAATTCCACCATGCCATTTCAAGATCAGAAATACACAAATTCTAGGGAAGCAACAAGAACATCGGGTAACAGATTTCATCTGCCACCTGCATAAATAATTTTCAGCAATAGATCTCATCTACTACAAAATTATATTATGAAATACCCATACATCTCTATGTATTCTAGATCGTAACCTGCATCTACGCATAGCAAGGCTCTTGATGCCACTATAGGGGAATGCGACAGAAAACAAAAAAATTCGGTACAGCGAGCACGCCCAGGACCACTATGGAGACTACATAGAAGGTTTGATCTGATCATTACCGACTCGTAGCGCAGCGGAAGTAGAGTCGATGTAGATCGTCAGTGCAGATCCCCATAGCTAGGATTTACAACCTCCCAACCGCGAGGATGTACTCCCTCGTCGGACAGCCCTTCGGGAGGCGGTCGGACAGTCCCCCGGACGATGTCACGGACAGCCCTTCGGGAGGACCCTCGAAGCTCGAACGGTAACTCAGACAGCCCTTCGGGAGGACCCTCGAACAGCCCCTCGGGCAAAAGATCGAACCTACGACCTCTCTACGGGGTTGCACACATATGGTGTCAGCTATCCAGCAGGGCTTCGCCGTCCAGAACTAGTTCCTGCCGGAACCCAGACAACCTTTTGGCTGTACGAAACTATTTTGTGGGAGGGAGAGAGAAAGCTAGATAATGCATGGCATGTGTATGAGAGTTGGAGTGAGTGTGGAGAGCTCCTCTCCACCTCTATTTATAGGAAAGCCAAGGGGAAGGGTGGTACTAAAAAATACCAAAACACCCATGCCTTATGTCACACATAATGGGCATTATGGGCATAAAAGGAAGCCATGTGGAGCTCCATGGAGGAGCTCCACCCTTGGTCGGCCACCCCATGGGGGCCCCCCAAAAGGGGTTCCTTCCCTTGCAAGCCAATCCCTTCTAGAACTTTGGGAAAAGCCCCAAAAGGTGGCTTTCCAAAAAGCAACCCAAAAAGCACTTTCACTATTCACGAAGACATTTTTCTGCGACCGTTAAATCCGAAAATATTTCTGTGAGTCTTAGAATAATTCCAGTACCCACTAAAACAATTTTGGACGCATTTCAAAACATTTCTGGATCAATGATTTTCTTCAGTGAAAAGCAACCAAAGCGGTTCCGGCAGCTCCGGAACATTTCCGGTTTTTATCCCAGAAAAATCCCAGAAGTTTCCAGAACAATTATGGTACCCTCCAAGAATTTCTAGGTGTGTGCCGAAACCAATTTGACTTAATGGTATACTCCGAAACAACTTTTCAGTTTTACCGAAACTAATCCGGTGTTCTCTCCGGAACGTTTCCGTTGTCTCCGAAACTTTTCCGGTGACTTTCTCTCAGACTCCCTGTCTAGTATTCAGTTGATAGATGACCCTTAAGCGTGTGACCCTATAGGTTCGGTGAAGTATAGACATGACCCGGAACACTTTCCGATCAATGATCAACATCGGAGCCGTGGACACCCATATTGACCCCTATACCCACACGAATAAATATCCGAGTGAACCTCCGGTTGCCGTATGCTATTCCTATTGCTTCGCGATATGTTACAAAACCCGAGGTGAGAATTATCTGCATCCCCGTGGATCAACAACTTGTCCACTATGCCAGTTACCTCGTTACCGGTTTTGTTCTCTTTTCTGGTTTCCGTGTTCCGGCATCCCTGTGATCAAATCACATTGTGTCTGGCCAGACGATGATGGATACCGTAACACCGAGAGGGCCCGAGAATATCTCTCCATCGTTGGAGGAGCAAATCCCAATCTTGAGCTATCTCGTTCCTTGTCATACTTTTCCGTGAACCCAAAAGCCGCCGTAATAGCCACCCAGTCACAGATGACGTTTAACAAACCCCAAAGTTCACGAAGCAAGCACGAAGGAACTCGATACTCTCATGGTCTAAGGAATTATGAATACATTAACTTTCTCTGTGTTATAAACCATTAACTTGTGACGAATGTATCTCATAGCATAACATCAATTCGGGTCGATTCAACACAAGTGTTCTTCTAACATTGTGCCCTCAAAATTGCCGACATAGTCATGCCCATCATCAGGAAAACAGGATCATCATGCAATACTTGAGCTAGTCTTAGAGGCATGACTAGGAATACATTTTACCGTTTATTATACCACACGTGCTCATGAGTTCCCTCCGAGCCTCGTGGATATTGCAGACTCGAGAATCATTGCAGTTATAGCATGGGACATAAACATTCATTACAAACTTTTGGAGATACAAAATAACTGTTATTACTGCCTCTAGGGCATATCTCCTATAGCTTCCTCAGTTGAGGGGTTAGTGGCCACCGAAGCAGTTGAAGCAATTGAAAGTACTGAAGCATTTGAACATTCAGCTAAAGAATTTGCTTTTTCACGTTCAAGAAATTTTAAGCATGGTGCAACAAATTCTTTCTGAGCGGTACTGATCTGTTGAGCGAGTAATGTATCGTTTTCTGTTTGAAGGTCATCATGAGACGCTCTCAGCTTCTCTAGATCTTGCTTCCTTTGAAGAAATTCATAGGACAGCTTCTCATGTTCGGCTGAGAGGGCCACATGACGACTTTGAAGTTCATCATACTGTGACTTGAGCCGTCTGAGATCCTCAGACAAAGCCTGACTACGATCCATTTCCTCGTCCAACAGGTCATCGCTTTTGTCTAGCAGTTTTTGAATCTGTTGTTGCTTAGTTGCAATTTTAGCAAGTTTCTTATAGCTTGGTTTAGATTCACACTCAGAGTCATCATCACTGGAAGTTTCAAAGTAAGCTTCTCGTGAGGTTACCTTAGCACCTCTTGCCATGAAGCAATAGGTGGGAGTGTAGTCATCAGCATTTTCTTCATTGTTGGTGGAGACATCATTCTCCTCATAGTTGAAGATGGACTTGCTGACGTATTCAGTAGCGAGGGCTAGGCTTACCACGCCAGTATCTAACTCCTCCTCAGATTCCTCAGCTTCCTCATTGTCAGATTCTTCCTCAGAATCCATTCCTTCCCAATGAATGCACGAGCTCTGCTAGAACTGCCCTTCTTGCGTGAAGATTTTGATGAAGACTTTGAGGATTTCTTCTTCTTGTCATCAGAGTCATCATCTCTGCTCTTCTTCTTCTTCTTCAGCCAGAGAGGATAATCAGCGATGTAGTGGCCGGGTTTCTTGCATTTGTGACAAGTTCTCTTCTTGTAGTCACGATTAGCAGCCTCAGTGTTCTTCGAGTCAAACTTTGAAGACTTGCCAAAGCGGTTCTTGGAAAACTTCTGAAATTTCCTCACCAGCATTGCAAGTTCTCTGCCAATTTCCTCAGCACCATCAGAATCATAGTCAGACTCCACTTCTTCCTCAGATGAAGAAATGGCTTTCGCTTTAGCTTTATCCATCAGAGCGCGAGATCTGCCATAGCTTGGACCATACATATCTCTTTTCTCGGCTTGTTGAAATTCATGAGTATTGAGTCTCTCAAGTATGTCAGCTGGGTCCAATGACTTGTAATCAGGACGCTCTTGAATCATCAGTGCCAAGGTGTCAAATGAACTATCCAAGGACCTTAGCAATTTCTTCACCACCTCATGATCGGTGATGTCAGCAGCACCAAGAGCCTGAAGCTCATTGGAGATATCAGTGAGGCGGTTGAAGGTTCGCTGCACGTTCTCATTGTCAAGTCTCTTGAAGCGATTGAAGAGATTGCGAAGGACGTCAACTCGAGAGTCATGTTGAGTGGATACACCTTCATTCACTTTTGAAAGCCGGTCCCAGATGAGCTTCGAGGTTTCCAGTGCACTCACTCTGCCATACTGTCCTTTGTTGAGATGACCACAAATGATGTTCTTCGCCGGAGAGTCGAGTTGTTTGAATCTCTTCACATCAGCAGCGTTGATGCTTGGTGCAATGGCGGGGATGCCATTCTCGACGACAAACCAGAGATCGTTGTCGATAGCCTCAAGATGCATGCGCATCTTGTTCTTCCAATAGGTGTAGTCTGTGCCATCGAAGATGGGGCACGCATCGGAGACCTTGATCATTCCTGCGGTTGACATAACTAAAACTCCAGGTGGTTAAACCAAAATCACACAGAACAAGGGAGTACCTTGCTCTGATACCAATTGAAAGCGCAGGATAACTCCCAGAGGGGGGTGAATGGGAGATTTTTAGAAATTCGTCAAACTTCGAAGACTTTGACAAAAATCAGAGTGAAGAAATAGAAACAGAATTGAAACTAAGTCTACACAGATATGGAAAGCATGCATACGAAGTATAAGGAAGTGAAGAACATGCAATCATACACACAGATAGGCATGAGGAAGATGAACTAAAGAAAATGAGATAGCTTGATGAAAGTTTTCAGTTCAAATTCTTCAGAAAGGAAAGACACAAGTTCTTGAGCAGCGGAATAGTAGTAAAGTAAAGAGGTGAGGAATTTGAAACCAGTTGAGCTTGATGAAGACACAACAATTTGGTAGACCAGTTCCAGTGGCTGTATCAACTGTACGTCTGGTTGAGGCGGCTGAGTTTTACCTCAGAGGACACTTAGCCCTCATTGTATTCCTCTTGAGCTAAGGTCACTTAGTCCTCGCCCAATCACTCATGGTAAGTCTTCAAGGTAGACTTCCGAAACCTTCACAGACTTGTTCACCGGCATGCCACAATTACTCTTAGGTGCTCAGAACATGATGCCTAACCGTCTGGAGGAATGACAGTCCTCAAAGGTAACAAGCGTCGGATCGCACATATCAACTTCTTCAGTGATGCTCAGTCACTTAGGCTCTGGTTGGGTTTTTCCTCACTTAGGTTCTCACAAAGTCGTCAGAGGAAGGGTTGCTCTCAAATGACAAGTGTCAAGTTCTCTCTAGAGCAGCCAACCAACTAGTGGTTGTGGGGGCCGGCTATTTATAGCCAGGAGGCAACCCGACATGAAATGTCATAAATGCCCTTCTCAGACAAGACTGCTGTCAGGATAAGGATCCACTCGACAGCTGGCACGCGGCGCAGCAACGGTCGAAATTGAAGTTTCAATTTCGTTGGGGCACTCAATTTCCTCACGATAGGCAGATCGTATTGGCGAAATCCTAACTCCCCAGCCTGACCAAATTTGTCAGAGACCAGATGAACTTTGTCACTGTCACTGTCAAATTCGTCAGCTATTCCGGAGATTTCCAAAGGCTTCACTCGAAGCGGCTTGTGTATGTATAGGTTTGAGCATCACTTTGGAAATGTGATAAATCTTTCACCTTGACCCCCTTTGACAGTACGGTTTTTCCTATGACTCAAATAAGAAGAAAAAGAAACTATGAAAAAAAAGTCTTCAAGCTTCAAAGTCTTCACATCAATTTCCTCAAGGGCCGCACCAAATTCTTCCCTTGAAGAAATACATTTTTAGGGGTCATCTTCCGTGGTTAAACCAAGTCTTCAGGGACTATATTCTCCTGTGTACACTCACAAACACTTTAGTCCCTTAACCTATTTGTCTTCAATACTCCAAAACCACTAAGGGGGCACTTGGTGCACTTACAGCTTGCAAACAGAGATACTATCACACCACTTGGGATTGTTAAAGATGTTGAAGTCTTATGTGGTAAGATCAAATACCCTACTAATTTCTTAGTACTTGGTTCACAACAAGATAATTTTTGTCCCATTATATTTGGTAGACCTTTCTTGAATACCGTTAATGCTGAAATTGATTGTGTTAAAGAGAAGGTTAGAGTTAAGTTTGGTGATATATCTCATGAATTTAATTTCTCTAAGTTTAGTAGACAATATCATGATAAAGAATTACCTAGTAAAGATGAAATTATTGGTCTTGCTTCTATTGTTGTACCTCCTACTGATACTTTAAAACAATATTTGCTAGACCATGAGAATGATATGAATGTGAATGAAAGAAATGAAATAGATGAGTTGTTCTTTAAACAAGCACCTATCCTTAAACATAATTTGCCTGTTGAAAACTTGGGAGATCCACCTCCACCCAAGGGTGATCCTATGTTTGAATTAAAGCAATGACCTGATACACTTAAATATGCTTATCTTGATGAAAAGAAGATACATCCTATTATTATTAGTGCTAACCTTTCAGAGCATGAAAAAAAGAGATTACTTAAAACTCTGAAGAAGCACCGTCTTGCTATTGGATATACTCTTGATGATCTTAAGGACATTAGTCCCACTTTATGTCAACATAAAATTCATATGGAGCCGGACGCTAAACCCGTTGTTGATCATCTAAGAAGGCTGAATCATAAAATGAAGGATGTGGTAAGAACTGAAATATTAAAGCTTCTAGAGGCAGGTATAATTTATCCCATAGCTGATAGTAGATGGGTAAGTCCTGTTCATTGTGTTCCTAAGAAAGGAGGTATTACCGTTGTTCCTAATGATAAAAATGAACTTATCCCACAAAGAATTGTAACTGGTTATAGGATGGTAATTGATTTTAGGAAATTAAATAAAGCTACTAGGAAAGATCATTACCTGACGGTGTCCTGGAATAGGGGGTGCTAACCTAGCCGGCCCGTCTCCTTGGTTGGGCCGATGGGCCCCCGTACGTGATCAAGATGGACTCCGGAGACTGTACACATGAAGCGTGATCAAGACTGTCTCTCCCGAAGAGTTGACGTATACTCCAAGATCTCTCCTGCCGCCTCTCCTCTAAGATACTGACTTTGTAACCCTAGATATCCTCCCTGGCGTGTATATAAGCCATAGGGTTTAGCCCGTAAGGGGGACATCAACGCAATATCGCTCACCTAGCCCTAGAAGTTAGACACACATTACGATCTCGAGGTAGATCAACTCTGTACTTGATACATCTCCATCAATATAAACAGAAGCATGACGTAGGGTTTTACCTCCATCAAGAGGGCCCGAACCTGCGTAAACATTGTCCCTCTTGTCTCTGTTACCACCGATCCGAGATCCCCAGCTCGGGACCCCCTACCCCGAGGTCTGCCGGTTTTTACACCGACACTGATGCTTTCATTGAGAGTCCCGCTGCGTGATCACCAGAAGGATCGATGGCTCACCTGCAGATCAACTGCGCTAACGGCCACGGGGACGTCTATGCCCCCGGCCAGCTTTTTGTCTTCGGCAACATGGTATTTTGCGCCGACTCGACGGGTCATCTGACCTCTGTCGAGAACTACACCCCAGGTCGGATTGCGACCTTCGGTGGCCTCGAATACACTGCGGATTCCCGTGGCGAACTCATCCTATCGGGATGGACTCCCGGCCGGATCGAGAGCTCGGCCGGTTCTGGAGGCTCGGCTCCGGAACCGAACTCTGTCACGGCGCCTCTTGAGATCCCTGACGCCACCACTCCGGCCAGTTTCTCCCCGATCGCTAGTCTGGAGATAGATTCGGCTCCCACTCCCAAAATTACGCCGGTACCATAACTGACTTTGGCGGAGAACCCGGAATTATGTCCAGGTTCCCTTTGCACCGAAAACACATCCGGTTACACCCCGGGCGTACTTCGAGTCAGCCTTGCCTATGGCGCATCAATGAATCCCGAAGAGTTATCTCACCTCGATGAGATGCTTGACCGCATCCGGAGCATGTCCATCTCGGACGGCAAGACCTCGGTCTACAATCAGATCAGACTTAAAGCCGACGATAGGGAAATTTACATCACGCCCACCACCCACCTAGTCGCCACGATCGACGATTTAACCGACGTGTTGGACTATGGTGAGGCCTCAGACATGGAGGAAGATGATGATGGCCCCATTGAGAACACCTTGCCCCCGGTAAACGCGGGCAGGTGGACCGCCACGTCCACCTACGATGTTTACATGGTAGACACCCCCAAATCCCCTCCAAGACGTCGGCGAAGGCGCCGAAGGGGCAATAATGGGGAACCCAGTGGTAATGACGCGGTAGCCAATAACGGCGACGAGGAGGACGGCAATGCCGGTAACCATGAAGAGGATGTTCAAGCCTCCCCAGTAAGGAACGACACACCAGATCGACTTTCTAGGGACTCCGATCCCGATGACCTCTTCGAAGGGGCCGACGAAAACTACATGCCGGAATCCGAGGAGGACGCGAGCCTCGGTACCGAGGACTACATCGTCCCAGAAGACCCTTTTGAACAAGAGCGCTTCTGTCGACGCCTTGTTGCGACGGCCCGGAGCATAAAGCGCAAGCAACAACAGCTGCAGGCCAATACCGATGCACTAAATGAAAAGTGGATTGAGGTGCTCTCCGCCGAGCAAGAAATGGAGAACCGGCGCCATAGTGCGCCGAAATCATACCCACATAGGCGTCTCTTGCCGGAGTTCGACGAGGAGCTCGCTGACGACCTCGACCGCCCCCCAGAGGCCGGGACAGGCCAAGACGAGAAGACCCCAGTGAACGGCCACCTCCACGCCGTTATGGCAAGGACCCCATGGATTACCTAGATCCTCATGACGCTAGACGTCGCATTGAGGAAAACAGGGCCCCCCTTGGTCCATCTATGGATCAAGGGGATGCGCGCCCGCTGGGCTCGATGGCTACGATGCCTGGGTGGACAGGAAAGGCCGTGCCCGAGATCAACCCTACTCACGGTTTTCTCCCGACCTCCGACGGGACGCTCCTCAGTCCCGAGGACCAGCTCACCCAATCTGCTTCACAGACAGGGTCATGGAACATCAATTCCGGAAGGATTTAAGCCCATCAATATAGAGTCATATGATGGCACCACGGACCCAGCAGTTTGGATTGAAGATTTCCTCCTGCACATACACATGGCCAATGGAGATGATCTCCATGCCATCAAATATCTGCCGCTCAAACTAAAGGGGCCGGCGAGGCATTGGCTTAACAGCCTCCCTCCCCACTCTATCGGCAGCTGGGAGGCCCTAGAAGACGCTTTTCGAGCAAACTTCCAGGGCACATATGTCCGACCCCCAGACGCTGATGACCTCAGCCGTGTCACCCAGCAGCTAGGCGAATCAGCCCGGAAATTCTAGAACAGGTTCCTCACCAAGAAGAACCAGATCATAGACTGCTCCGAAGCCGAGGCCATCGCCGCCTTTAAAAACAACATCCGAGATGAATGGTTGGCTCGCCAACTCGGCCAAGATAAGCCGAGGACCATGGCGGCCCTGACCTCACTAATGACTCACTTTTGTGCGGGAGAGGACAGCTGGCTTGCCCGCAGTACTCATAACGGCGAGGCAGGCACCTCGGAAACTCGCGACGCCAATGGAAAACCCAAGCGTAATAAAAATAAGCGCAGGTATAAAAATGGCGGAAGCGACACTGAAGACGCCGCGGTCAACGCAGGGTTCACCGGACCTAAACCGGAGCAGAAAAGAAAACCCTTTAAAGGGAACAAAGACGGACCTAGCCAGCTTGATAGGCTCCTGGACCGCCCATGTGGGATTCATGGTACTCAGGAAAAACCAGCAACCCACACTAATAGGAATTGCTGGGTCTTTAAACTAGCCGGCAAGATAGTGGCAAAGGGTCAGAGTAAAACCCAACACCGCAGCGAAGACGAGGATGAACCTCGGCGGCCCAATAATGGAGTCCAAAAGAAATTTCCTGACGAGGTAACAGAGGTCAATATGATCTATGTCACCTACATCCCTAAAAGGGAGAGGAAGCGTGCGCTTCGGGATGTATACACGCTGGAGCCCGTCGCCCCGAAGTATAACCCATGGTCGGCTTACCCGATCACGTTTGACAAGCACGATCATCCGAACACCATCAGGCATGGCGAATCAGGGGTACTCGTCCTGGACCCTATTGTTGATGGTTATCCTCTGACACGCGTCCTGATGGATGGTGGAAGCAGCCTCAACCTCATCTACGAGGACACAGTTCGGAAGATGGGCATCGACTCATCTCGGATCAAGCCGAGCTCCACCACCTTTAAAGGTGTCATTCCGTGCGTCGAAGCCCACTGTACCGGAACAGTCACCCTAGAGGTAGTCTTCGGCTCGCCCGAGAACTTCAGAAGCGAGGAGTTAATCTTCGATATCGTACCCTTCCGAAGTGGATACCACGCGCTCCTAGGGCGCACAGCCTTCGCGTGCTTCAACGTAGTCCCGCATTATGCCTACCTCAAGCTTAAAATGCCGGGACCTAACGGCGTTATCACAGTCAACGGTAACACCGAATGTTCACTCCGGACGGAGGAACAGACCGCGGCTTTCGCAGCCGAGGTTCATGCGTCCGAGGAGGCAGCCCGCAGCGATAAACGCGCAGCCCGCTCTTTGAAGCGCGCCCAGGCTGCACAAATCGACCTCGGCTAGGTACCCCCGCACCCGCAATAGGGATGCTGGCTCCTCGCGTGCCCTCTCTGGAGTGGGCACTATGTCCCCAAAGTGCATAATTTCGCACTAAAGATTCCCTGGGACGTCGAGGAGCCAGAACACTTACCCAAACGTCGGCACGGTTCAACCAAGCAAAGACGTGGCTTCGAGCCCCTACACAGGCAAGTATCTGTAAAAGAAACAGCAAAACTTGACTATGTCCATGTGGTTTTAACCACAGAGTGACTTTGGCAATGCCTCCTCTAAAGGAGCTCGGTCAATCAAACACTCGAAGTGTATAAAGGGCCCGAAGAGCATCAACCTTCACAAATTCCCCACCATCAATGGTGAACATCTGGTCAATAGTTCAGAAACGCAAACGTGCGGCAGGTAGCGGCCCGGAATCTTTAAAATCCGATTATCCGCCCTGTTTCTTCCTCTTTCTTCTTTACCATTTACATTGCACTCTTTCAATTACTCTCGCCGCAGCTGGGCATGTACACGATTGATATTATGAAATAAAGAAACTGTGCCCCTTCAAGGTCGCTATCATATTTCTTTATCAGCATAGCCCCTGTGGGACGAAGAAGTCCTCTATCAAAAAGATGCAATTGTATAACAAGTCCGAAGTATTCGGCGTCTCAGATTTTGGCTTTATATGCATCAGTTTCGAACCTAGATTTTGGTCAATAGTTGGGTTGCCCGGCTCCTATGTGTACCCCTTACGTTTCCGATGAATTCGGCTAAGGGTGTAACGGGAGAACCACTGCGATTGCGCTGCCAGGTCAATTGGCATGGCACCTCAGTGGAGAAAGCCAAAAACTGACTATCTAGGTATGCGTAAACTAGTCTGCCATCCGAAGACCGCGTCAAGCAATGTGACAATAGAGATCACCCATGTTAAATGAAGGGCTTTCATTCCTAGCCGAAGTGTGCTTTGGCCTAGACCTCGGCCGACCTGGCCAAACACTTCCCACACCGGGGGCTGGTCATCAGCCCCCACAGTCAAACTCCTATGACTAAGTGAAAGATATCAAACAACTATAGTCCGATTGCCTAGTTCCTATGAGGCACCGACTGCCTCCGGGTACTGAGACGTCGGCTAAGGGTCCAGTGTGCCTTAAGGAACACCCTTTGTATGACCTACACTGGGGCTGAAGTCGACGACTGGCCACTCTCACTTTAAAACAGTCATATCAGAGGAAAAATTAATTATAAAACAACATACATGGAATTTAAAGCCATTTTTCATTCAACCAAAAGATAAAGTTTTACATCATACACTCCGGCATTCCGAAGTATCATCTAGAAATACATGGTGTCTTTGTGACACGTGGCTTCTGTGGTCCGAGCTCCCGCCTCCACCTCGGCGAAGAACTGCTCGGCGGTGCGCGGATTGTCGGCAGGAGGGCCCACGGCACATGTCTTTGCATCGACCTTGCGGAAGTGCATCTTCACGCAAGCGTACGCCCTCCGCACCCTTCAAAGCACGCAGGCCTCTTCCATTGATCCACGCAAGGCACGGCGTCTCGCAGATGGGCCGTAAGGCCGAAGAGGCTCTTCGGCATGGCTTCGGCAGGCCACAGGGCGATGCAAAGGTCCTGGAGCGCCGGTCTCGTCATGCGAAACAACTCCACTAGCTACTTCACTCGATGTTTCAGCAGCTGCGCGGACGGTGACCCCGGAAACTGCCCCCAGAAGGCCTTCTCCGCCTCGTGGCCCGCCAGCTGGCCGAAGTACGCCACCGCATCCGCCGTGCTCTGCGGGAGATCCGCACAGACCTCTGTGGAATGCCATAACTGGGTGAGCTCGACACAACCTTTGCTGCCAAACAAACACTGCAGCAAAAATATCTTACCCGAGGCAATTTGCTCCACTTGTTGAAGCACCTCGCCGTTAGCTCGGGCCGAGGTCTTGAGCTCGGAGTGGGCAAGTTGAAGCTTCTCGAGCTCCTCCTTCGTTCGTTGCCCCTCCTCCTGAAGCATGTCGCGTGCTTCGAACATGCCCTTTAGGGTCTCCTCAACCTCCAACACCCGCGCTTGGTGCTTCTCCCCGGCGGCCTTCTCGGCAGCCCGGGCCTTCTCGGCCGCGGCGGCAGCAGCCTCCTGCTGCCGCACCTCCTTCCGAGCCCTTTCGAGCTCGGCCTTAAGCGTCTCCAGCTCCGCTAACACTGCTGTCATCAAAACAGCTCGACCTTAGTTGTTTTCTTTGACAAAACATGTCATACCTCCTTCATTCAAAGTACAGGGCAAGTTTAAACTTGCTTACCTTGAGACTGCTCGAGTTTCTGGTTTGCCAGGATGAGCTCTTCCTGGGACCTCTTGAGTTTCCGGTTCATCTCTGTGATCTCCTCGGAGACGGAGTCCGGAACCAAGGTCGAAATCTGGCACAAATAGAGAGAGATCCTTATTACAAAGGAAAAAATTTAAACCACTTAAAGGCTCTAGGATGGCTGCCTCAAGCAGCGCCCTGGGGGCTACTTAACAGGCTACTACTTAATCAAACGACCCCAATGCCAGTTTCTTGAAACCGACTTCGGGCTCGGGGGCTACTCACTCACTAAGCCGTTTAGAAGGCTGTACTCTTATGTCCTCGGACAAATTCATAACTCATAAATGCTCAAATAAACAAATTAAACTGGATGCGCAGACAGAAAGCGTACCTCAAAACCTGCTACGAGGTTCTTGAAAACCTCATGCAGGCCGGCCCCTGCGGACCGGTAGCCCTGTAGCGCCGCGCCTATCAAGGCACGGTGCTCTTCCTTGATGGAGGACCCCTTCAGGGCATCCTCCATCTCTTCGGTCCACCCCGCACCAGCCCGACCTTGGGCAGTCAGCTGGGGAGGAGGGAGGACCACTGATACATTCGTCCGAGTATCCTCCACCTGGGGCGGCGGAGCCGAGGTAGATGTCGGCTGGGCCGATGACTGGCCCAGCCCTTCTTCGATGACTGTGGGGCGCTTCTCCCCGGGGTCTTGTTGGGCCGAGGTGTCGACCTCGGCCATGACGGCCACCTCGTCGACCCCTTTCGTGTTAACGTCGGGGGCCAAGGTGGATGTTGCCTCCCCTAGTCCGTCATGCACCGGGGGAGGATCAGCGGGCTCCGGAGTCCCGCTGGCGGATGGCAACCCGCTTGAGGAACCACTGGGGATTACCCTTGGTGGGCTGCATAAGAAAAGATGCCTTTGTAAGTTTCCCCTTGCCTGGAAATGATTTGTCATATTAACAGGCGGGATGCAAAGACGACGGCTTACCCTCGGGGTGCCGGCTTCTTCCTCCCCCCAGCGAGGAGGTCTTCTTCTGAGTCACCGGAGAGCTCGGTCCTCTCCAACGACTTGTTGGCAGCCCCGAACGAGGTTTGCCTCGGGCTCTTCGGGCCCTTCGGTGGCATGCCCACATCGGCGTCTTCTAACGCCGACCTCTTCCCCTTCGGGGGGGGGGGGGACCTCTTCCTCCTCACCCTCCTCGGCGTCGCCGTCTTGGGCGGCGGAGGTGTGGGTCTCTTCGGACCGGGTGACCGAAGTCCCCCGGGTCCGAGCACTTGACCTCCCCTTCTGGGACTTCGTCCCTTTGGGGGCCACCACATGCGGCTCCTCGGTCAGAAGCACCAAGAGCAGGGGAGTTGGAGGCTGCTCTGGCAGTGGGGCCGGGCATCGAACTCCTTGTACCCAGGCCAACCACTTCTGCAAAATATCAAACACGACGATTCAAGTAAAAACGTTACTCCTCAGTACAATGAGCAAAGAACAATGATTGGGGGGCGGAACCACTTACCGGGGGGGCCTCGTAGCCGTGTTCGAGGCCGCGGTCCTCCCATTCCTTGGGGATCTTGTCCTTGGCCAGCTTCATGAGCCTCGAGGACTTGAGCTCCTTGGGAGGCCCAGCTGAGAAGGCCGGGACTTCGGTTTGACCAGGGGCGAGTGGCTCGGTGATGTAAAACCACTCTCTCTGCCACTCCTTCACCGTTTCGATGAAGGTGCCCTTGAACCAGGTGGCCCCCTGGTTTTTGCTGATCATGGCCCCTCTGCACTCCGCGAGATCTGAGCCGCTCGACTTTGGTTTGATCCCGAAGAGCTTCAGCCACAAGCCGAAGTGCAGCTCGCAGCGGAGGAAGGCCTCGCAGACCGTGATGAAGGCCGCGAGGTGGAGAACAGAGTTGGGGGCCATGTGGTGGAAATCCAACCCATAGTAGTACATTACCCCACGCACAAAGGGGTGCAGCGAGAACCCCAGACCTCGGATGAGGTGGGGGACGAAGAGCACCCGCTCCCCGGCGTTGGGAGCGGGCACCAGCTGGCTAGCCGTTGGAGCATGGGCGGCGATGGCGGGAGTCAGATACCCCGCGCTGCACAGCTCTGAGATGGTCGCGGCCGTCACAATGGAGCCGCCCCAGTGCCCCTTGAGGGTGTCGGCCATGGCTGGTTGCGGAAGATGGGCTCGCGAAAGGGAAAAGCGGGCTGGTTGGATCTGGGCGCTGGAGCTAGACGAAGCAGTAGGGGGAGGAGGATGGGAGCGTGGGCGATTGCGCTGTCCTCCCTTTTGCTCTTATAAGCCTATGAAAGGCCAAGAGTCCCCCTCGCTGCGCCTATCAATTCGTTGTTGCTATCAAAAATGCCGTTGAAGCATATGGGGGGAAACAAAATCTTGATGATATCCCTAAGAAAGCGGGCACGATCTCTGCCTCGAGGGGACGTGCCAGTAGAAAGGCTGCCTCGAACCAAAATTTGAGGGGGAGGCAGTAACTGCTCAGCCCGTCGTGGGGCAAGCCTCTTCGACAAAAGTTTTCAGGCCGGATTGGACGGTCCATACCCGAGCGACAGGCCTTCGAGGCTAAGATGTCTGTCCTCTTCGGAGAGGGTGCAAGCTCGGATGAACCTCGGACATCCTTGTCCTATTGCGATGAATGTAGTGTGAAGGGGAACTCGTCTGTCAAGCCAAGGACTCCGGATCCGAGGTGATGTTTTCTGAAAGGTCGTCCTCGGCATAGAAGACCAGTTTGGGGGCTACTGACGGTGTCCTGGAATAGGGGGTGCTAACCTAGCCGGCCCGTCTCCTCGGTTGGGCCGATGGGCCCCCATACGTGATCAAGATGGACTCCGGAGGCTGTACACAGGAAGAGTGATCAAGACTGTCTCTCCCGAAGAGTTGACGTATACTCCAAGATCTCTCCTGCCACCTCTCCTCTAAGATACCGACTTTGTAACCCTAGATATCCTCCCTGGCGTGTATATAAGCCATAGGGTTTAGCCCGTAAGGGGGACATCAACGCAATATCGCTCACCTAGCCCAAGAAGTTAGACACACATTACGATCTCGAGGTAGATCAACTTTGTACTTGATACATCTCCATCAATATAACCAGAAGCAGGACGTAGGGTTTTACCTCCATCAAGAGGGCCCGAACCTGGGTAAACATTGTCCCTCTTGTCTCTGTTACCACCGATCCGAGATCCACAGCTCGGGACGCCCTACCCCGAGGTCTGTCGATTTTTACACCGACATTACCCTTTGCCTTTTATTGATCAAATGTTAGAAAGATTATCTAAGCATACACACTTTTGCTTCCTAGATGGTTATTCTGGTTTCTCTCAAATACCTGTTTCACCTGAACATCAAGAGAAAACCACATTTACTTGTCCTTTTTGAACTTATGCTTATCGTCGTATGCCTTTTGGTTTATGTAATGCACCTGCTACCTTTCAAAGATGTATGACTGCTATATTCTCTGACTTTTGTGAAAAGATTGTTGAGGTTTTCATGGATGATTTCTCCATTTACGGGACTTCTTTTGAAGATTGCTTGAGCAACCTTGATCGAGTTTTGCAGAGATGTGAAGAAACTAATCTTGTCTTGAAATTGGGAGAAGTGCCACTTTATGGTGAATGAAGGTATAGTCCTTGGGCATAAAATTTCTGAAAGAGGTATTGAAGTTGATAAAGCTAAAGTTGATGCTATTGAGAAAAGGGATTTCTATTTCTGTGCCCCTCCTTCCTTAGTTGTACTCAGTTTTGCCCCGCCCGTCTAACTTTGCTCACTTTCCCCCTCCCCCCCTCGCCTCACAAGAGGCCAAACGGTGCCTTGCCGTCGGGTCAAAGCCTTTGACCATTACTTCACCCGGTGCTGACGCGTGGGACCGACCTGAAATGCTGAATTGTGGGACCGGTTAGTGGACGGCTGGGTCATTGGTAAAAAACGTGGTGCTGGGGGGGGGGGTAAATATCTATCATTTCGCATCCACCATGGCCCGAGCAGCCCACATCCTCCTCCCCTTCCCCTTCCCCACCCCCAATCTTGTGGCCGCCGTCGGTGATGACGACCCCGTTGGAGGTGTTCTGCGCCGGTGATGCTGTCTTACTAGAGAAGTGCAAGGAGATCTGCTCTTGGTTTCCAAGCACGAAAGCTCTGGCGGAGCATGCGCTGCAACTGTTGATAGATGTAGGCCAGATGAGCTCCAGCGGATAATCCCAGATCGAGTCAAAGGGGTGACTTGTATCGGGGTTTTTGTCTGGGCGATGTGTGAGGCAATGGAGTCTTCGGATCCTTGTCAGCGAGCTCGCTGGTATTCGTACGGGTCTCGACGCGTCCCGCCGGATCCAGCGGTCAAATGAGAGCTTGCAGCTATTCCGGGGGTGAGATATGTGCAACCTCCTCATGGTATGTCTCTACACATAATTATGCCTGATGATGTGAAGGAATTTATGAGGACCATCGAAAGGCCTGCGCCCAGAGATGAGCAAATGGTAGTTGAGGATGAGGAGGAGAACAAGGATTGTTTGTCAAAGCCTGCTTCGGCCGCCGACGAGGAGGAGGAAGAGGATGAATATGCACAGGAGGATAGGTATTCATCCGTCATAAAGCGTATGAGCGAAGACGACGATGTTTTAGGGGCTATCATGTACAAAGCAAAGCCGGAGGATGAGTGGTCGCCCGTAGTTGTGTAACTGGAGTTGTCATGTATTTCTAGTTTGTTTATCGCTATGTAATTGGAGTTGTCATGTACTTCATGTAATTGGAGTTGTCATGTATTTCTAGTTTGTTTATCGCTATGTAATTGGAGTTGTCATGTACTTCATGTAATTGGAGTTGTCATGTATCCATGGAAAAATGGAAAATAAAACCAATTCTTCAATCTTGGTTGAAAGTCATTGATTATTTTTCTCACAAGCCATTGCACATAAGAGGACTCCATGCAAAATGATTTCAATTTTTGAGCCTTTTTTTCATTTTCTTTAATTTCTTTCGATGTGTTGTCGAAATTGCATGGATGAGTAATCATATATAATGGTTGGGTAATTGAGTTTTCTTAGTGGATACTTCCTACACTCCTAATGCGGAAGGTGAAAATAATTTTTCAGAATTTATTGGTCGAAACTAGAGCACACTTGCAGTCAAATTTGAATTACTTGATCTAAATCGCCAGAAATTCAATAAATCAATGGAATATGGCAATATCACTCTGAAATTCATGACAAATTGGCAGTTGGCATCCCATGTGGTATACTTTAGGTGAAAATTGTAAGGGCACAATTTACAATCTTATTTATGACACTTGCTTCACAAAAAAGTCATGCATTGCACTAGAAAAATGAATAATTAACTTTTTATTTGTGGTATTGTGAGTTTATTATTTTTTCCAGAAGCCATTGCACATAGGAGGCCTCCATGCAAAAGGATTTCAATTTTTGAGCCTTTTTATCCTTTTCTATAATTTCTTTCCCTTTCTTTCAATGTGTTGTCAAAATTGCATGGATGAGTAATCATATATAATGGTTGGGTAATTGAGTTTTCATTGTGGATACTGCCTACACTCCTAATGTGGAAGGTGAAAATGATTTTTTAGAATTTTTTGGTCGAAACTAGAGCACACTTGCAGTGCAAATTTGAATTACTTGATGTAAATCGCCAGAAATTCAATAAATCAATGGAATATGGCAATATCACTCTAAAATTCATGAAAAATTGGCAGTTGGCATCCCATGTGGTATACTTTAGGTGAAAATTGTAAGGGCACAACTTATAATCTTATTTATGGCACTTGCTTCACAAAAAAAGTCATGCATTGCACTAGAAAAATGGAAAATTAACTTTTTTTAACCAAATCTTCAATCTTTTTGTGGAATTATTGCTGCCAATGTTAACACCCTTGTTATTTCCAAAAATGGTCATGTTATCATGTATTATGCCATGAAAATGCTCATGGTCATGGTCATCTTGGTTGAAAGTCATTGATCTTCATATGAGATAGGTCTGTTTGTGTAGGTTTTTTTTAAGTTTGTCGTATTGTGAGTTTATTATTTTTCCCACAAGCCATTGCACATAGGAGGCCTCCATGCAAAAGGATTTCAATTTTTGAGACTTTTTTCATTTTCTTTAATTTCTTTCGATGTGATGTCAAAATTACATGGATGAGTAATCATATATAATGGTTGGGTAATTGAGATTTCTTTGTGGATACTGCCTACACTCCTAATGTGGAAGGTGAAAATGATTTTTTAGAATTTATTGGTCAAAACTAGAGCACACTTGCAGTGCAAATTTGAATTACTTGATGTAAATCGCCAGAAATTCAATAAATCAATGGAATATGGCAATATCACTCTGAAATTCATGAAAAATTGACAGTTCGCATCGCATGTGGTATACTTTAGGTGAAAATTGTAAGGGCACAATTTACAATCTTTTTAATGGCACTTGCTTCACAAAAAAAGTCATGCATTGCACTAGAAAAATGGAAAATTTGCTTTTTATTTGTGGTATTGTAAGTTTATTATTTTTCCCACAAGCCATTGCACATAGGAGGCCTCCATGCAAAATTATTTCAATTTTTGAGCCATTTTATCATTTTCTATAATTTCTTTCCCTTTCTTTCGATGTGTTGTCAAAACTGCATGGATGAGTAATCATATATATTGGTTGGGTAATTGAGTTTTCTTGGTGGATACTGCCTACACTCCTAATGTGGAAGGTGAAAATGATTTTTTAGAATTTATTTGTCGAAACTAGAGCACACTTGCAGTGCAAATTTGAATTACTTGATGTAAATCGCCAGAAATTCAATAAATCAATGGAATATGGCAATATCACTCTGAAATTCATGAAAAATTGGCAGTTGGCATCCCATGTGGTATACTTTAGGTGAAAATTGTAAGGGCACAATTTACAATCTTGTTTATGGCACTTGCTTCACAAAAAAGTCATGCATTGCACTAGAAAAATGGAAAATTTGCTTTTTATTTGTGGTATTATGAGTTTATTATTTTTCCCACAAGCCATTGCACATAGGAGGCCTCCATGCAAAAGGATTTCAATTTTTGAGCCTTTTTATCATTTTCTATAATTTCTTTCCCTTTCTTTCAATGTGTTGTCAAAATTGCATGGATGAGTAATCATATATAATGGTTGGGTAATTGAGTTTTCTTTGTGGATACTGCCTACACTCCTAATGTGGAAGGTGAAAATGATTTTTTAGATTTTTTTGTTCGAAACTAGAGCACATTTGCAGTGCAAATTTGAATTACTTGATGTAAATCACCAGAAATTCAATAAATCAATGGAATATGGCAATATCACTCTGAAATTCATGAAACATTGGTAGTTGGCATCCCATGTGGTATACTTTAGGTGAAAATTGTAAGGGCACAATTTACAATCTTATTTATGGCACATGCTTCACAAAAAAAGTCATGCATTACACTAGAAAAATGAAAAATCAACTTTTTATTTGTGGTATTGTGATTTTATTATTTTTCCACAAGCCATTGCACATAGGAGGCCTCCATGCAAAATGATTTCAATTTTTGAGCCTTTTTTATCATTTTCTATAATTTCTTTTGATGTGTTGTCAAAATTGCATGTAAAATCATACAAATACACTTTCTGATTTTCGTGAGGCATCGGGTTTCAAACGAGTACAAATCATGAGTCATTCAAAGTGCATCCAAACAACTTGAAATACAATCCAGTCTTAGCATACGAATTCATACATACTTTATTTAAATAAAACGACAAATCCTAAACTAAATCTTCTGGCTCAACCTGCGAGCGGCACGCGGCAATCACGTCGTCGAAGCTAAGGCCATCTCAGAAGGCACGTCGGCCGGCGATGTTTAAGTGCGGCATCGGGTTGGGGCCGTCGAAGCGCTGGATCCGAGCGGTGCGGTCCTGCTCGAGGATCTGCGGCCATGTTCGACTGTTAGGATCGAAGCTTGGATGCGCCCTCTCCTCCGGCATCAGACCTGCACGAAACCTATGGATGGCGCGTGCAAAGGGGACCATTCTGGTCGCAGGGACAGGCGCCAACAGAAGTCTCCCCGCACTCAGAACCCATCCCGCCGGCAAACGCGTGTCCGACGGCTCGCAGATGGCGAGAAGCTTGGCTTCACAGAGAGTGATACTGCGTGACCACGCCATGGATGCGGAAGGGGGATGAGGGCTAGGATTTGTGCTGGAGTGGTGCCGGTGGCGGATAAGGTTGTGGAGGTGAGGGGGGAAATGGGATGGGGGGCTGCATATATGGCACGGGAAGGGGTGGGTTTGCGGCTTTAAGCTGCCATTAATGGGCGCGGCGGCGCGACTCCCCGTGTGTGAAAACGCGAGTAGTGGCCTATATGGAAGAGGCTGATCCAGTTTTGCATGTCATTAGGTCCCACATGTTAGCGGCAGACCGTGTAGGATCAACGGGGGACGCGAAATCAGTAATACATGCGGTCAAATGTGGGTCCCACGCGACTGGATGCACCGGCGATGCGAATGCATGCGGCCTTACATGGCGGCCCCACGCGTCAGCACGCGTCAGTGACGACGATGCGATGGTCAAAGGCTTTGACCCGATGGCAAGGCACCGTTTGGCCTCTGGTGAGGCGCGGGTGAGGGGAAGGGGGGGAAAGTGAGCACACTAAGATGGGCGGGGCAAAACTGAGTACAACTAAGGAAGGAGGGGCACGAAAATAGAAATCCCTTGAGAAAATGCCATGTCCTAAAGATATCAAAGGTATAAGAAGTTTCCTCAGTCATGCTGGTTTCTATAGAAGGTTTATAAAAGACTTCTCTAAAATTTCTAGGCCTCTTACTAATCTCTTGCAAAAAGATGTTCCATTTGTTTTTGATGATGATTGTGTAGAAGCCTTTGAAATACTTAAGAAAGCCTTAATTTCTGCACCTATTGTTCAACCACCTGATTGGAACCTACCCTTTGAAATTATGTGTGATGCTAGTGATTATGCTGTAGGTGTTGTTCTAGGACAAAGAGTTGATAAGAAATTAAATGTTATTCATTATGCTCGTAAAACTCTAGACAGTGCTCAAAGAAATTATGTTACTACTGAGAAAGAATTTTTAGCAGTTGTATTTGCGTGTGATAAATTCAGATCTTACATAGTTGATTCCAAATTTACTATTCATACTGATCATGCTGCTATTAAATATCTTATGGAAAAGAAAGATGCTAAACCTAGACTTATTAGGTGGGTTCTTTTGCTACAAGAATTTGATTTGCATATTGTTGATAGAAAGGGAGCTAAGAATCCCGTAGCTGATAATTTGTCTAGAATGGAAAATGTTCTTGATGACCCACTTCCTATTAATGATGATTTCCCTGATGAACAATTAGCTGTGATAAATGCTTCTCATAATACTCCTTGGTATGCAGACTATGCTAATTACATTGTTGCTAAATATATACCACCTAGTTTCACATACCAACAAAAGAAAAGTTCTTCTTTGATTTAAGACATTACTTTTGGGATTACCCACACTTATATAAAGGAGTAGATGGTATTATTAGACGTTGTGTACCTGAGCATGAACAGGAACAAATCCTACAAAAGTTTCACTCCGAGGCATATGGAGGACACCATGCGGGAGACAGAACTACACACAAGGTATTACAATCTGGTTTTTATTGGCCTAATATTTTTAAATATGCATATAAGTTTGTCCTTTCTTGTGATGAATGTCAAAGAATTGGTAATGTTGGTAGACGTTAGGAAATGCCTATGAATTATTCACTTGTTATTGAACCATTTGATGTTTGGGGTTTTGATTATATGGGACCTTTTCCTAAATCCAATGGGTATACTCATATTCTAGTTGCTGTTGATTATGTTACTAAGTGGGTAGAAGCTATTCCAACTAGTAGTGCTGATCATAACACTTCTATTAAAATGCTTAAAGAAGTTATATTCCCGAGGTTTGGAGTCCCTAGATATTTAATGACTGATGGTGGTTCACATTTTATTCATGGTGCTTTCCGTAAATTGCTTGCTAAATATGATGTGAATCATAGAATTGCATCTCTTTATCACCCTCAGTCTAGTGGTCAAGTTGAATTAACTAATAGAGAAATAAAATTAATTTTGCAAAAGACTGTTAATAGATCCAGAAAGAATTGGTCTAAGAAACTGGATGATGCACTATAGGCTTACAGAACTGCTTATAAAAATCCTATGGGTATGTCTCCATATAAAATGGTTTATGGAAAATCATGTCATTTACCTCTTGAGTTAGAACATAAAGCTTATTGGGCAATTAAAGAACTTAACTACGATTTTGAACTTGCCTGTGAAAACAGGTTATTTGATATTAGTTCTTTAGATGAATGGAGAACCCAAGCTTATGAAAATGCCAAGTTGTTTAAAGAAAAAGTTAAAAGATGGCATGATAAGAGAATTCAAAAATGGGAATTCAAAGTAGGTGGTCATGTTCTATTATACAATTCTCGTTTAAGATTTTTTGCAGGAAAAGTTCTCTATAAATGGGAAGGTCCATACATCATCGAAGAAGTTTATCGCTCCGGAGCCATCAAAATAAACAACTCCGAAGGCAATAATCCGAGAGTTGTTAATGGGCAAAGAATTAAACATTATATCTTAGGTACACCCATTAATGTTGAAACTAATATTATTCAAACAATGACACCGGAAGAGCACATAGAGGAAACCTTCCGGAACGCTCCAGAATCCTGAAAAGGAGTAGGTATGTGGTACGGTAAGTAAACCGATTCCAAAACTTCCATAAAAGTACTTTCTGTCCGTTTTGGAATATATAAAAAATTAGAAAAATAATAAACAGTCCGAAAAGTGCACGAGGAGGTGACAAGCTTGTGGGGCGTGCGCTACCCCCCAGGGTGCGCCTACCAGGCTTGTGGCCCTCTCGTGGACTTTCCCGACTCCATTTTTCTTCCATATTACTTGTTATGCACGGGAAAAATTCATTATATATACTCACAGGTGTTTTGACCACCGCATCGCAAGTTTCTCATCTATTCTTGTTTCGTGTTGTTTTCTGTCAGACTCTCGAGGTCAAGCGCCATGTCATCTCAGGATTCGGACGGGGAAAGCTATGTTTCTCATCTTGTTGCAAACCCTAGATTCTATGGGGACGGTGATCCCTATGGCTGGACAACTGATGAAGAGGAAGATGCTGATTTGAGGGAGAAGCAAGGTCATTCTAGCGAGGAGGACGAGGATCCCCCATTGCCTCAACCAGGAGATATGCATATTGAATTCCAGAGGTCCAGCTTACCTAACACGGTGAAGGTTCCTAAAGTTCAATTCACTCCTTTTCGTCATGTGTAGGAAGATTCGGATAAGCTACGTCGCAAAATTTGGGATCTCGAAAGAGAGAATGACAAATTAAAAGAAGAAATTCGTGTCCTCAAGTGGAAGGACAAGCCCATCACTTCGTCACCACCATCACCAAAGAAGGAGATTTTTTTTTGAAACGGAACACAGATTGCTTTCCTCTTACATTTCGTTGCTGGGCATGTCCCCAGCTACAAGATTCTGAACAAACTCTAGGAATTGTCCTAGTCAAGTAACACACGCACCAGAGTTCAATTTTGCTCCAAACGCTGCTAGCCTATGCGCCACCTGGTTACATGTTCGAGAACAGTTTACAACACATACATCTGAAAAACCTACATGTAACAGAAATTTAATCTCTCTGAAGATGGCCCCCAGTGCAAACAAGTCATATTCCTCAGTAGACACAGCCCTTCTCAACTGTATAGAATCTGTTTCAAACATGACTCTATCACAACCCATTTGGCTAGCAATATTTATTGCGTACAACATAGCCACTGCTTCAGATTGGAAGGCATCAGCCATATATTCTAGTTTGCCTGCACCTACAGCTATAGCTGTACCTTGATCATTTCTAATAATGAATCCCCAATCTCCATCGTTGAAAATCCTGTGAAAAGCTACATCAGTGTTGATCTTCAATATTCCTGAAGCTGGTCTTGTCCACTTTTGCTTTGGCTGTTGGGCTATCCCCTTCCCTTTCTCCTGTACCTTCATGACATTCATGAAGTGATAATCAATAGAAGAGAAAATTTCGTTCGATGATTTCATAGGCTTCCCTTTATTTGCATTGTTTCTTTCTTGCCACCAAAGCCAATGTAATAAACATGTTTTTAACTTGATCTCCTCCCTCAAATTAATAATTTCTTCGATCAAGTTCAAAGCATTGACACAGGAAATTAGCTGCAACCTAACATGCTCGATTTGGGTCATTCTCCATATTTCTTTTACTTTCTTGTACTTGATAAAACAGTGCCCCCCGTCCTCATCCAATCTATAACAGATAGGGCAACGAGTGTCTACTTTCATACCTCTGTTTTGTAGCTTTGTCCGCAGTGGTAAGCTATTAGTAGCTAGACGCCATAAGAAATGGAGCACTTTGTTTGGAAGGGGCATTGACCATAGTTTACGCCAGTTAAATCCGCCGTCTTCTTCAATTGCACTTGAGGTAGATGTTAGACCTGAGCGAGATTCTCGAGCTGCGCAATCCATTGCTACTTTGTATGCAGATTTTACTGAAAATATACCTTTTTTATCGTAGTGCCATGCCGTGAAGTCATCGAGATGATCTTGGATTGGGATCTGAAGGATAATCCTTGTGTCTTCCGGGGAAAAAGTTTGCATCACTAGTTCTTCGTCCCATTTGTTCGTGATTGGGTTAGTTAGCTCACTAACTTTAGTTATCAAATTATTGCCCCTTTGGGAAATAACCCTTCTGGTGCTGCCTCTCGGGATCCATGGGTCACACCATATGTCAATATTCTTACCGTTCCCAACTCTCCATATAATTCCCTTTCTCAACAGCTCAACGCCTTTTAGTATGCTGCGCCATGCATAAGAAATGCCATTACTTGGTCTCACCTGCAGAATTGAACATTCTGGGTAGTATCTAGTTGAAAGAACCTGGGCACAAAGCGAGGAGGGGTTTTGGAGCAGCCTCCATGCTTGCCTTGCCAGCATTGCCAGATTGAACGCATGTAGATCCCTAAACCCCAAGCCTCCATTTCTTTTTGATCTAGTTAGTCTCTCCCAGCTGACCCAGTGCACTTTATTTTCCTTATCCATTTGGCTCCACCAATACCTATTAATCATGGTGCTCAGTTCTTCACATAGGCCTTTGGTGATATCAAAGCACGCCATGGTGTAGACCGGAATTATCTTGCTATCAAAACTATCTGTTACCGCTACTTTCAGTACTTGCAGAGAATACCTTGCTGAGAACCGCTTGTCATTTCCTTCTGCTCCTCGTTGGGTTCGACACTCTTACTTATCGAAAGGACTACGATTGATCCCCTATACTTGTGGGTCATCAATGACATTTGAGCAACCCCAAAGTCCACTGTTCGGTAGTAAGTGACTAAGATACTCTCATGGTCTGAGGAACTAAAACACATGCTAACACTCCGTGTTATAACAAATGATTTCAGATGATATAATCACAAAGTATAACAGACAAGTTTTGGGTCAATTCAATATGATCGTTCTTCTAACCTCATACTCTCAATGTTGTTTTAGGACTATCGTTACACTTAACGATATCCTAAGATCTGGAAACGTGATCACCAACAACACTTGAGCCAGTCTTAGAGGCGAGACTAGGAATCTATTATTTACCGTTTATCATTCCACACATGCATATGAGTTTTCCACTGAATCACATATTCCAGGATCATAGCAGTTATAGCGTGAAATATAAACTCTTAATTATGAATAATGGAAATATATTAATACAATATTATTGCCTCTAGGGCATATTTCCAACAGTCCCCCACTTGCACTAGAGTCAATAATCTAGTTGCATAGACTTTTAAACACCTATGGCTTATCTGGTGTTACTGATGCTTTGCATGTGATAGAGCCTTTGTCATTAGTTTTGACATATTCAAAACTATTTGATATTTGTTTTAACCCTGCCCGATTTTTAGGATCTCTCGATTCATTTTGCTTAGAGTAATAACATTCTATTCATAATATAATGTTATTAGTCCCATTGCACTTTTGAATCACACCAACTTATATCAAGAATCTTCTTGATTATAGTCATAATATAGTGTTATTGGTTCTCATCGCATTTCGGATCACACCAATTGTATCAATACTCTTCTTGATCAGCTATATTCAAAATATAGTGTCATGGTTTTTTATCACAATTTGGATCATCCAATTATATCAAGACATTTCTTGTTTCAGACAACTTTGAAACATCTGATATTTCAAACATAAATTTCTTTTGTCATATAATCAACAATATTCTTCATAAAATAATTCTAAGCAATTATCATAGCCCAATTTTATATCAGTCATGAAGTTGATGTTCATATATTATTCAATAATGAACTTCTACTTCATATCTTCAAAATAATACACTTATTCTTTTGAGGTCCTTGATATCTGTTACTAACACTCAGTAGAACTCTTTGGCCTTTATATATCATAACTTTCGTGATGAATCCATTCATCTATCCATGCTTATCAATTGATTCATAAGCATCCTGTTATGTGACATTGAGAGAAAGCATTTTTCTCCATTTAAACCTTTAAACCTTGTCAAAAATATATAAACTTAGTTTAGCTTAATCAGACAGTTTGATCCATCTTTATAGATTTTATGTCCAATATCTTGCGTTTACTATTTCACTAGAAACAAAAATTCTTTTTGTTGTGCCCGGAAACGTATGTTATTTCCATTCCACAATATGTCATTTACATATGAGATTAGAAATACTATATATAGCTCCCACTGAGTTTTATATACATAAAATCATTTTAACAAGATTAAAATGTTAATTCCAGCTTACTTGTCATTATGTTCAAAAACCCTATTGAAGTTTGCACATTTATCTGGTATCCTGACGATTTCAAAAACCCTCCGATTGTATCATTCATACATCCTTTCCCATTTAGGAAACTTGTTTCTGATATCCATTCCAATTACTTCACATCTCTTGAAGAATCAACCAAGTTTTAAACTTGATCATTGTGTATGAAGATTAACAACCAAGTTCTAAACATAATTGTATATGAATCTTCATTCTAGTGTGCATGGCTATGAGCCAATCCTTTGAGCTGGGTGCCGCTATTGCTTCCCTATAGTGCATAGGTTCATCTTCTTCTAAGATGAATATCTCATTTGTGAAATTTCAGGAAATTCAATAATAGTCCTGTTACAAGCTATAGAGTTTCTACATCCAATGTAGTAACTTACGGTTTTGTTTTGCAGGCAAATTATCAAGCCGTTCTGTCCTCCCACTTATTTCTTTGACAATAAAACTCTTTCTCAAAAAAGTGTTTATTCGTGACAAACACTTTGTCTTTAAACATTTAAGTAGCAGGAATCTAAATCACATTTTGAGATATCTACAATTCAACATTCATCTGGTTCATGAACAGCATATCTCATATGGTTTCTTTTATCCAGACTAATATGCGGTGCTTTGTTTAATGCATATCTTGTTGTTTCAATTCCCCAAAGATAAAAGCAGATCAGTAAAAATAATTCCACAATTATTCAAGTGTTTTGCTAAACTTATGACTCAGATAATTTTCTTCAAGATTGAAGAACTATTTTATCTTTTGTCATAATGATCCTTATCTTCATTATGAAATATTTGAACCTTTCAAATTTTTGAATCTCTTTGAACTTATTCAAATATTTTTTAGATTTATATTAAGTAAATCATATTTACTCAAATTTTAATGAAGTATAATTAATCACCGCCCTGGGTTATTTATCGGATCTCATACATCACTATGTATTCTCTTGCTACTTGTAAAAAAATTTAGAAGTGGGGGAGATGAAAATGAGAGGCAAATGCAAATAAAAGGCAAATAAGATAAATGCAAGTGAATGATAATTTGTGCGAAGGTACTTGATAATTTTGATGATGTCTCCCCGGCAACGGCGCCAGAAATTCTTCCTGCTACTTGCAGTCTGCGTTGGTATTTCCCCGAAGAGGACAAGATGATGCAGTACAGTAGAGATAAGTATTTCCCTTAGTTAAGAACCAAGGTTATCAATCCAGCAGGAGAACCAAGCAAAATTCCATTAAGCACACCTGCACACACAAGAGCAAACACTTGCACCCAACGCAAATAAGAGGGTTGTCAATCCTCTTAGCGGTTATTTGCAAGGATTAAATCTTATCGAGGTAAATAGATAAACTAAAACACTAATTAAAATAAAAGTAAATAAATTGTAGCAAGGTATTTTTAGGTTTTTTATATGATAAAGATAGACCCGGGGGGCATTGTTTTCACTAGAGGCTTCTCTCTCGAGCACTGAAACATACGATGGGTAAACAAATTACTGTTGGGCAATTGATAGAAAAGCAAATAATTATGACGGATTCATGGCAATGATCATGTATATAGGCATCACATCCAAGACAAGTAGACCGACTCCAGCCTGCATCTACTACTATTACTCCACTCATCGACCGCTATCCAGCATGCATCTAGAGTATTAAGTTAATAAAAACAGAGTAACGCCTTAAGAAAGATGACATGATGTAGAGAAGCAAATTCAAGCAATAGAATAAACCCCATCTTTTTATCCTTAATGGCAACAATACAAATACGTGTCATGTCCCCTTCTGTCACTGGGATTGAGCACCGCAAGATTGAACCCATCACAAAGCACCTCTCCCATTGCAAGATAAATCAATCTAGTAGGCCAAACCAAATCGTTAGATCGGAGAGAAATACAAAGCTATAACAATCATGCATAAAAGAGTTCAGAGAAGACTCAAATATTTCTCATGAATAATCTGATCATAAACTCACAATTCATCGGATCCCAACAAACACACCGCAAAAGAAGATTACATCGGATAGAACTCCAAGAACATCGAGGAGAACATTGTATTGAAGATCAAAGAGAGAGAAGAAGCCATCTAGCTACTAGCTATGGACCCGTAGGTCTGTGGTAAACTACTCACACATCATCAGAAGGGCAGCAAGGTTGATGTACAAGCCCTCCGTGATCGGTTCCCCCTCCGGCAGAGTACCGAAAAAGGCCTCCAGATGGGATCGTGGAAGAACAGAGGCTTGCGGCGGCGGAAAGGTTTTATCTTCTAGCTCTCTGGGGGTTTCCCAATATTTGTGAATTTATAGAAGTGGAATTAGGTCAAACGGAGTCATGTGGGCCCCACAAGGCAGCACGGCGCCCCCCCCTTGGGGCGCGCCCTGTTGCCTTGTGAAGCCTCCGTGAGGCTTCTGGCCCCCTCCCGAAGCTTCCAAGGTTTCTTTTGTCTAGAAATAAATCTCTAGAAAGTTTCCTGGCATTGGGACTTCATTTGGTACTGTTTCTCTAAAAAGCCAAAAACAAGCAGAAAACAGCAACTGGCATTGGGCACTAGGTTAATAGGTTAGTCCCAAAAAATGATATATAATTGCATATAAAAACATCCAAGATTGATACTATAATAGCATGGAACAATCAAAAATTATAGATACGTTGGAGACGTATCAAGCATCCCCAAGCTTAATTCCTGCTCGTCCTCGAGTAGGTAAATGATAAAAACATAATTTTTGATGTGGAATGCTACCTATCATGTTTCATCATGTAATCTCTCTCTTACGGTATGAATAATAAGATCCAAATGATTCAAAGCAATAGTCTATAGTTTGATATAAAGACATCAATACTCAGGCATACTAATAAACAATCATGTCTTTCAAAATAAAAATGCTAAAGAACGTTATCCCTACAAAATCATATAATCCTGTCATGCTCCATCTTCTTCACACAAAGTATTTATCATGCACTACCCCGATGACAAGCCCAGCAATTGGTTCATACTTTTTAACGTGCTTCAGCTTTTTTAACTCCCACTCAATACATGAGCGCAAGCCATGGATATAGCACTATGGGTGGAATAGAGTATGGTGATAGAGATGAATAGGAGAAGTCAAAAATGCCGAAAGTCTCACATCAACGAGGCTAATCAATGGGCTATGGAGATGCCCATCAATTGATGTCAATGCGAGGAGTAGGGATTGCCATGCAACGGATGCACTAAGAGCTATAAGTGTATGAAAGCTCAACTTGAAAATTAAGTGGGTGTGCATCCAACTTGCTTGCTCATGAAGACCTCGGGCATTTGAGGAAGCCCGTCATCGGAATATACAAGCCAAGTTCTATAATGAAAAATTCCCACTAGTATATGAAAGTGACAAAATACGAGACTCTCTATATGGAAAACATGGTGTTACTCTGAAGCACAAGTGTGGAAAAGGATAGTAACATTGCCCCTTCTCTCTTTTTCTCTCATTTATTATTTTTTTTCTATTTTTTTCATGGCTCTTTTTTGCCTCTTTTTTTCCTCATTATTAGAACGATCTCATGGACCTCATCCCCACTTTTTCGAGGACTCATTAGTCTCCATCATTCTTTCCTCACTGGGACAATGCTCTAATAATGATGATCATCACACCTCTATTTACTTACAACTCAACATTACAACTCGATATTAGAACAAGATATGACTCTATATGAATGCCTCTGGCAGTGTACCAGGATGTGCAATGATGCTAGCGTAACATGTATAAGAATGATGAGCGGTGGCTGAGCCACAAATACTATGTCAGCTATATGATCATGCAAAGCAATATGACAATGATGATGTGTGTCATAAAAACGGAACGGTGGAAGTTGCATGGCAATATATCTCGGAATGGCTATGGAAATGCCATGATAGGTAGGTATGGTGGCTGTTTTGAGGAAGATATAAGGAGGCTTATGTGTGATAGAGCGTATCATATCACGGGGTTTGGATGCACCGGTGAAGTTTGCACCAACTCTCGAAGTGAGAAAGGGCAATGCACGGTACCGAAGAGGCTAGCAAATTGCGGAAGGGTGAGAGTGCGTTTAATCCATGGACTCACCTTAGTCATAAAGAACTCACATACTTATTGTGAAAGTCTATTAGCCCTCGAAGCAAAGTACTACTACGCATGCCCCGAGAGGGATAGATTGGTAGGACAAGGTCCATCGCTCGTCCCCGACCGCCACTCATAAGGTAGATAATCAATAATAAATCATGCTCCAACTTCTTAGCATAACGACAAATCATACGTGCATGCTTCGGGAATCACAAACCTTACCACAATTATTCTTACTAAACCACAACTATATACTAATACCTCCCCCATATTACCATATTAATATCGCAAAACTATTGCAAGGAATCAAATTTATCATATTCAGTGATCTACATGAAAGTTTTTATTATATCCCTCTTGAATACCTATCATATCAAGACTAAATTCATAACCCGTGCATATTACCATTGCTATCATGAGACTCTCAAAAAGATATAAGTGCAGAATGAAAGTGCAACTATTTCTTTAAAATATCATCATCGCCGTGCTCTAAAAGATATAAGTGAAGCACTAGAGCAACTGCCTAGCTCAAAAGATATAAGTGAAGCACATAGACTATTCTAACAAATCACGAATAATGTGTGTCCCTCTCAAAAAGGTTGTGGCACCCCGGCTCAGAGCAACCGGTTTACCTTGCATTGCCAGCCCAGAGATCAAGTCTTCTGGCAATACACAACAACTTGGTACAGAAAACAACCGCTTTATTGATCTCTTAGCGGGTGTCGGTTCTAAATCTGGCATATCTCGTAGAAGGGGTCCTAAGCTAGGCGTCTTGGAGCGATGGTAACACGGACATAGAATTTTACCCAGGTTCGGGCTCTCTCGAAGAGATTATACCCAACGTCCTGCTTTTGATTGTATTCTTATGAGGTGTAGTACAGAGTACATGTATCTACCACGAGATTGTTCTAATGAATATTAGTTGATCTATTGACTAGCCTGGCCTCGGTTTATATATGCACCGGAGGCCTAGGGTTTAGGAGAGTCCTCGTCTTGGGCGCCAAGTCTTGTGGAGTCTTCCTTGTATGCGTCATGGGCTGCCCGAAGTGGCCCATGAGTGAACCGCCATGGGGGTCCTCGGCTCAACCCACCGGGTCGGCAGACGATGTGGTGAGTACCCCCTAGTCCAGGACACCGTCAGTAGCCCCCTGAACCGGTCTTCAAGTTGGGGACGCTCCTCGGTTCTTCCGAGTTGTTCTTCGTCTTCGGTCGTCGGTCTTGAAAACTGGTTCAACAAATCTTCCCATCTTCGATCTTGAGGATCGCCGAGGTGTATCCGAAGAGTTCATACGTCGGGTATCCGAGGAGTCCTTTAAGTTCTTGGCCTTTATCAATGCCTTGTTATTTTTTCTGCCACACCTCGGGTTCAAAGTGTTTCCACCGCGGCGGTGTCCTCTTGCAGCCGAGCTCCAATGTCGGACTCCATCCAAGGTGTCTTTTTGTAGCCGAGCTCCAATGCCGGATTGCATCCGAGGCGTCTTTTTGCAGCCGAGCTCCAACGCCGGACTGCATCCGAGGTATAGAGTACCTCGTCTCTGAAAAAGTTTGAAGGAGGTTGTCCGAGTTTAACACCGAAAAAGTTCTCTATGGAGCCAGCCACTCGCAGCCGAGCTTTATGCCGGACTGCTTCCAAGGTGGTGCACCACCTCAGCCGTGGGCTGATGTTTTATAGAATTGTTTTCGATTGGTGCAATTTATTCTCTGCCGAGATGTATAACCAGTAGCCCTCAAGGTGTGTGCCGACATAAAATCCGGGATGCACCTGAAGGATAAAATAAAACCGCTGATCCCAGTAGCCCCTGAGACTCAGGTCGATTTGCGAAATCGGCCTGAGGATCAATTCCTTGCTCGGCAGCATTCTTAAAAACAGAAACGCGGTGTGCATAGTTCCCGAGACTCAGGCTGGGAGCGGCCGACCAACCTGAGGATTGTAATCTCCTCGAAAACTTTGTTGCACTCTTTTTTTTATTGTCTGCATTGAATAGGCAATGCAGTAGCCCCCGAGACACTGGTCGGGTGGCAACACCAGATAAGGGGATCAATGTAACCTGTTGAGGGCTTTTACGGGAGAAGCGCGAAGCCCAGTAGCTCCCGAGCCATAATTTGGGCAAGGTTGGCCGAATTAAGGATCAATATCCGGAGTAAATTGATTTTAATCATAATTTATGTGTAATGATTCTATGTATCCAAGTACTTTACATCATTAATGCTCGGATCCGCATTGTACAAAACTTTGTTGACCGACCATCGGCTTCAACCTCCTCGGCCAGTAGCCGAGGAGTGTTTGTCCTACTTTATAAAGCCGTTGTAAGGGCAAAGATTTACGGCAAACAAGGCAATCCGGCCATATGGTTTTATAAACAAAGGTACACGGAGAGATATGTTATAAAACATCTGCTGAGAAAAATAGTTCCGTTATAGGTTCCTTTTCTCAGGTCATCATGCTAAGCAGGATGGTGTAACTTCACCTTCGATCTAAGTGGGAGAAAATAGTGAAGATTAATTCGGAAGAAATTTCCAAAGTATGCGGCTTAAAAAAACCGAGATTTTCACTTCCGTCGTTGCCGACCAATTATATTCTTGAGATTGCTAGCTTTCGGCTTCACCCAGTCTGAGGTACTAACCCGGATAACCCGGTAGTATCAATCACAGAGGTGCTCCCTTTACCCCCTAGCCAAACAATCGGGAACGTAGGGGGTAAGTACAAGAGCCAGGCAACCCAGCTTGGCCAGATCTCAAGTCAAATTGATGCATATTGTGGCTTTATAACGATTTATGGGAAGGCAGCGTTCTTATATTAAATACAAATGCTATATGTTATTTTGACTCCGTTCCGACTGTTTATAATTTGAAAGTGGCCCATCGTCGGCTTCCCCCCCTTTGTAGATACTACGCAGGGTGTTTCCACAATAACAAGACAACCCTTAGCCGACGTCTCGGTGCCCGGAGGCGGTTGTGTTAGCGGAAACAAGGCAATCAGATATGCAGGCTTTATAACTTTCACTTAGTCATAGAAGCTTAACGTTGGGAGGCCAGTTACTAGCCCCCGGTAGTGTTCGGTGTCTGCCGAGGACAAACCGTTAGCACTTCGGCCCACTGTATGAAGGGCACATTGTTTAACACGGGGTGACCTCTATCGATCTATAGGTTGACCAGTTATCGGACCACTGACCAGTTTACGCTTATTGTGACAGTCAGTTTTCGGCTTTCTCCACTGAGGCGCTTGACCAGCTAAACCGGAAGCACAATCGCAGTGGTTCTCCCTTTACCCTTAGCCGAACAATCGGAAACGTAAGGGTAAGCACAGGAGCCGGGCAACCCAACTATTGATCGAAGACACAATTCGAAACTGATGCATATAAAGCAATATCCGAGAACGTTTTGCCGAGGACTCCTCGGAGTACCTTGGCTTTTGGTGGGTTCGGCTCTAGTCGCAGCCCCCCGGTGTTTGGAGTGTTCTCACGTGCCGAGGTGCAGCTCGGCAGGGAAGTTGCCGAACTACGGGTCGGAAAAGATTTCCCGAGCCGGATTATTATCCACGGCACCTTGGTCAAGAGGATGTCCCGCCTCCTGAAAGAAAAACATACAAATAGCTTAAAAGTGCCATACGCTCAAAAAGCCAAAAAACTTATGTAAAAACTTGGCGTCCGAACTAAATCAAGTTTTTTGGTGCCAATCCAAACATTGGTCTTAAAATTAATTTGTGCTTCCGTCGTGCTTTAACATGACACATCCGATCTCAAGACTTCAAGCGGGTCAGCCTTCGGCTTCAACCTCTTATTCCCGAAGGCGGAGTGCTTCTCAGGCCAGTTTAGCGAACCAAACTCGAGCGGCTTTAGAGAGAAACCAGGCTATCCGGCTATTGACCACACACTCGTGTCGAGAAAGGAGTGGTAGAAAAAGAATTTACAACGACCAAGAAGAAAACACTTATTATAACGGCTCATATAAATTTAAGAGCCCCTAGTTAACATGGGAAAAAGAAGCGATTTTTGACGAACCTCGTTTTTAACAAACAGATTTTAACATAAATATAATGCTTGGTCGAACCAAACGAAAAATTAAGAATTTAGAAAATTTAAGCATGAAAGCGACTTAGCTGGTTAATGTGCTCGGCGTTGATGACGTAGTCCGGGCTTGCAATGGATCGAGATCCCAGCCCCCAAGCCGGTCCTGGGGTGGCCGAGCGAAGAGCTCGGCTGATGAAGTGGCAGCACAAAACTACCGATGTGCCGAGGCGAAGCCCCTGGTCCAGCCGAGGAGACGGAGTAAGTCGGCAGGGTGACGCCGGAGTAGGTCGATGAAGCGATGGCGAAGCCCCCGGTCCGGCCGAGGTGTCCGAGCAAAGAGCTCGGCTTGATGAAGTGGTAGCACGACACTGCCGAGATGTTGAGGTGAAGCCCCCAGTCCGGCCGAGCTGACGAAGCTGGTCGGCTAGAGACGCCGAAGTCCCCGGAGTAGGTTGATAAAGAGATGGCGAAGCCCCCGGTCTAGCTGAGGTGACGGAGCAGGTCGGTAAGGTGACGTTGGAGCCCCATGCTAGCTGAGGTGTCGAAGCAGGTCGGCGTGCTGGACATCGGCTTGAAGAAGCAACGGCGCGGCGATGCCGACGCAGGTCAGAACTTGTGACGCGGTCAATGCCGGCTTGAGAAGTGACCGCGCGGCGATGCTAGCGCGCCTGACCCATACAATCCATAAGGTGACGATGTTATCTTGACGATCATTAGGGAGAGCGGTGCCGAACTCTTGGTCGGCTCGCCGAGGTGATGATCCGAGGTGCTTGTCGTCGGCTCGATGAAGCGACGGCACAGTCGATGCTAGCGTAGGTCGGCAGCCATGGAGCAACGTGGCCAGGCTGGTTTGACACTGGCGCGACGACGAAGATTGCCTCGGAAAAGGCTTAAAATTTGCAGGCACGTGCTTTGAAACAAAACACAATACCCTATAAAAAATTCCCTTCAAAAAGGATGTCCGATAATCTGTTCATGAAAAAGATGAACTCGGGCCGGATTCGTTTTCGCGCAGAAAGCAGATCCGAAAATTAATGCACTCACCGGACGCTTCCCGGAGTTTGAACGGTCGGATCGACCTGAAATTTTGAGGGGTGGTAGATATGGGAATTCCACAGCCGATGAATGGTTGGATCTTCCAAAGGACGTCCGAGCTGACTGCTGGACTCCTCGCCCTAAACTCGTCCAGATTCCCGTCCAGATTCGACAGGGCTCCGGTATATCGGAGATCGCTGGAGATTCCTCCATCGAACGCGACGAAATTTTGCAGGGTTGTTCTAGACTCAATTCCGCACAATTCCACCGAAGCAATCATCAAAGCGACGCTCGAGGAGACGGGGACGGCGAACACGAATTTGCTGTCCAGAAAAAACTGCATGATCACGCGAGGGCAATGTTGACGTTGAGCCCCCGAGCACCATGGATGATTTTTCCATGATCCCGGATGAGATCGGAGTTAATGATCACGAAGACATCCGTCCGAACTTGACGATCCGAAGAGAAGCCTAGTCCTCGGTCCAGCCAAGGTGACCAGTCAGGTCGACGACGAAGATGTCGACGCTGTCGATGTAGCTCGGTTCCGACGCGTAGATCGCGGTGGAGCCTATCTGAATTCCCATCGCGCCGCGGCGACTACCCAGCAGACTCTCAACGAAAGCACCAATGTCGGTTCTAAATCTGGCATATCTCGTAGTAGGGGTCCTAAGCTAGGCGTCTTGGAGCGATGGTAACACGGACACATAATTTTACCCAGCTTCGGGCTCTCTCGAAGAGATAATACCCTACGTCCTGCTTTTGATTGTATTCTTATGAGGTGTAGTACAGAGTACATGTATCTACCACGAGATTGTTCTAATGAATATTAGTCGATCTATTGACTAGCCTGGCCTCGGTTTATATATGCACCGGAGGCCTAGGGTTTAGGAGAGTCCTCGTCTTGGGCGCCAAGTCTTGTGGAGTCTTCCTTGTATGCGTCATGGGCTGCCCGAAGTGGCCCATGAGTGAACCGCCATGGGGGTCCTCGGCTCAACCCACCTGGTCGGGAGACGATGTGGTGAGTACCCCCTAGTCCAGGACACCGTCAGCGGGAACATAGGTTCACATATTACATGATGAACGAGGCCAAGCGGCACACATGGTGCGGCTGCACTTATGTACATTATTTAGTAGACATGACAGGGGCCTCGATGATAAGGGAACTACTACGCGGCAGCGGAACGACGAGGTAGCGGAACGCCACTCCACAGGGACACTGCTGGGACACGGCCTAGAGCGCGACATACTGCTCGACATCCACACCTTGCACGGCTTCTCCTGCATCTGGCATGATAAGCCAGGTGAGTACTTTGAATGTACTCGCAAGCTCACAGCAAACAAAACAAGTGCGACAAACAACAACAAGGCATTTAACAGGTTTAATGCATGAGCATGATACTACTCAACATGAGGTGTGTGTGAAACATTGCCATGGTCCCTGGGACCAACTTACCATTTCGGGGTTACCGCGTAACCACCGTTCATAACTTACCAATGTGATTCTTACTTGATCGCATCCATACCTTTCTTAGTGACCCTCACCCGATCACCACTTCTGCATGTGCCATCTTGTTAATCTTAGTGTGCAAGTTTATTATATCTGTTGACCCACGGTGTGACCTACTACGAACTATGTCCATATCCGAGGACGCGGCTATCGATAGTTTATACACTCTGCAGAGGTTAGTACACTGTACCCACACTACGGAACTCATGGCCTCGTGCTCCCATTCGGGTGGACCAACGACATTCCGACAAAACCAATCAATTGCATGACACTCTCCCGGCCACTCCGACACACTCCCCTTTGGGCTATGTCATGGGTGACCCCGATGCCAACATGTGACATCCGCCACCTCTGTGGCTGCCACCGTCGTGGCCAAACATAAACATCGTCCCAAACGGGGACCTCGGTACCATAAAACTCGGGTCCTCAAGGTTATGACTGCCTACCGGGCCAGGGTAGCACCAGAGCACAACCTTCCCTCGTAGGAGGTACCGGCGAGAGGCATGACAATAGACCGCATTAGGGCCTCCCCATCCACGCAAGTGTGGTTGCACTGCTGAGCTCGATTCGGTGCACCATGACTCGATCAACAGCAGGTTCAAGTTGGATTAATATCAAGTTTAACTTGAAATGAAAATGATTCGAGTCATAGTGCGAATGGATGCACGGGTCATGTTCATGAGTGATGAATGCATCATGCTACCATATGTGCATATGACATGATTTCTACTGTCCACATTAGCAAGTAAGCATATACCCTACTGCATAATATCAAAATGACAGAACAAAGTATATGCAAGAAGATCTTTATAGCAAATTATTTTAAATAGTGAATAAATGATTAATTTAATTCAATTAAACCAAAGTCATTGCAATGTCAGCCTTGCATATGAATGTTGTGGCTTGCCTTGGTTCAGAGGAGTGTCACAAAACTCCTGGCCTTCTCCAACACAACTAGGTTCTTCTGAAAATAAATTAAATGCAAAAAGAAAATGTCACATACTACTGTTTATTTCACCAGAAATTCTCAACAGGAAGAAAAATTCTCAAATTTGGCATACAGAAACTTTGGAATTTTACAAACCAGTAGCAAAAAGAATCAACTCAATTGGACTTATAGAATAAAAGTTATAGCTGGTCAAAGTTGGATTAGATCTAGTCAAAATTTGAATTTAAACAAAAAACCAGAAGTGGCCACGTCGAAGACGTATTCAGAGAATACGCCTCCACTTATACTGCTTCGGGCGGGCGGGTGAGAGGCTGACGTGCGGGTCCTGCTATCAGGATTAAACAGGGGCGAGGGAGGGAACAGAGAGAGCGGCGCTTTCGCCGGCGATACTCTGGCGAGGAGTCCACGGCGGTCGCCGGAGTTGGACGGGATGGCGAGCACGCACGTACCCGAAGTGATGGCGGGGGTGGACGGACGTCGTCAGAATCTTCCTCTCCAGAGACGACGGCGGTGGAGCTTCTCGGTCCCGGCGATTCCGGCGACAACCGGTGAGCTCTCGGTACCGTCGTGCTCAGGAGGTTACCACGGTCTCAGGGGTAGCAGTGGTTGGAGCTGGGGTGGGCTAGAATGAGTGCACGATGGTGGGGGATCCGCGGCTGTCTCCGGCGATCAACGGTGGCGAGAGGCCCTCCCGGCCTTGCCGCGCTCGTGGGGGAGTAGTTTGTGGCCAAGAGAGGTGAGGGTGATGCTCAAAACGAGTCCGGGAAGCTTCTATTTATAGATGGGGCTCACCCGCTCTCGGGTGCCCGCCGGAGTTGAGCTGCAGAGGAGGAGAGGAGAGGATAGGCTCGGGCGCGGCGTGGGGATAAGCAGAGGAGCACAGGGCGACGCGGTGCACGCGTGCGGCCACAGTGGCGCGCACTACGCGAGCAACGCGGGCACGCGAGCCCACTGTTCCGCCGCTTAGCTCTCGGCCGCTTCCGGCGAGCGGCTTGCCAGCGTCGGGGAGGAACAGGGAGAGGGTAGGGTGGCGCTCTGGGGTTGGCTGCGGGACTGGGACACGGCGAGGTGTCGCGGGGAGGGCGGATGGACGGTGGCCGAGGGCCCCGACGCACAGAGCGCGGCGAGCGCATGCAGTGCACCGCGCTCTCACGCGGTCACCGCGTGCACTAGCACGCGGGGTGCTTTCAGCGCTGCCACACTATGTCCACCGTATTGTCCCTTCAACGCGGTGCCTAAAAATGCTCTTGGCTTGACAGGTGGCTTACTGGAGGTGACTAGAGGAAGCAGCAAAGTTTCTGGACAGAAACTTGCTCCAAGCACTGAGGACAAACGGCTGGGAGTTTTGAGCTGATTTTTGGTGGTTAAGCATTACTTAGGAAGGTGGTCATGTGGTAGAAATTTCAGCTTAAAAAGATCAAGGAATAATATAGTTGCTTCACAAAGTGACTTTTCTGACCAGAAGCAAAAAACATTTTCCTTGGCTGAAAATTTCCAAATGACCATAGGATATTTTTGCATAGGAAGGTGAGGCATGATCCAAAGAATATTTGGGAATTTTATTGAAATTTTTAGAGCAATAAAAATAGGGGTTGCTTCATAGCTATGTGAGAAAATGGGCATTTTCAGAGAGAAAAAGAATATAATGCCATTAAATAAAAATACCCAATGGCATTATGGTGAGAGGGATGAGGTCTAGGGAGGGTTTATGGATGATAGAACCCACTTGGAAGAAAATCAAAAATAAATCCAAGTGGTAAGTCCAAAAGAATTGACAGAAAACCTCAAATGCAAATAAAATATTCAATAAACCCAAATAAAAGAAAAAGACAAAAATCCAGGGTGTTACAAACCTCCCCCCCTTACGATGAATCTCGTCCTCGAGATTCGGTTGCTCAGGAAACAAATATGGGTATGCAGTCCTTAAGAAATCCTGTCTTTCCTAGGTGGCCTCATCCTCAGTGTGGCGCTCCCATTGGACCTTGTAAAACTTTATGGTTTTGCTGCGGGTTACTCTGTCCATCTCTTCCAAGATTCTCAAGGGTTTCTCCTCATAGGTTAAATCCTTGGCAAGCTCTAGTTCTGTCATATCCGTCTGTTTTGCGGGTGGTGCGATGCATTTCCGTAACTGAGACACGTGGAACACATCATGAACCTCGGATAGCTCGGGAGGCAATTCTAATTGATAAGCCACTTTGCCCACTCTGGTCATAACTGGAAATGGACCGATGTATCTTGGTGCGAGCTTTCCCCGAGTATGAAACCTTTTAACTCCTTTCATGGGGGTAACTTGGAGATATGCATATTCACCTGGTTCCAAGCTGATCTGCCTATGCTTTGAGTCATAGTAGCTCTTCTGACGAGATTTTGCCACTTGCAGTCTGTCTTGAATTTCTTTGAATTGCTTTTCTGCTTCCATCATCAAATCAGTCCCGAAGATTCGGCTGTCTCCTGTCTGAGACCAGTTCAGCGGGGTACGACACTTATGTCCATATAGGGCCTCAAACGGTGACATCTTGAGGCTAGTCTGGTAGCCCTTGTTGTAAGAAAACTCAGCGTATGGCAGGCTGTCTTCCCATTTGGGTCCATGAGCAAGAGCGCACGCCCGAAGCATATCTTCCAAGATTTGATTTACCCGCTCTGTCTGCCCATCCGTCTGAGGGTGATAAGCGGTGCTATGCTTCAAAGCGGTTCCCAAAGCTTGGTGTAGACGTAGCCAGAATGCCGAGGTAAACAAAGATCCTCGGTCTGAAGTGGTAGTCCTGGGTACCCCATGCAGACTGACAATTCTGGACACGTAGAGTTGAGCAAGTTGGTCTGCACGGTTGTCCTGATTGGAATAAAATGGGCCACCTTGGTAAGCATGTCGACCACGACCCATATGGCGTTATTACCTCGTGGTGTCCTTGGTAATCCCACGATAAAGTCCATGCAGATATCATCCCATTTCCATTGTGGAACGGGTAAGGGTTGAAGTAGACCGGCTGGTTTCTGGTGTTCAACCTTCACCTTGTTGCATATATCACAACATGCGACGTAATAGGCGATATCTTTCTTCATACCTTCCCACCAGAATGTTTGCTTTAAGTCTTGATACATTTTAGTGCCCCCAGGATGAATAGAGTATGCGGACTCGTGAGCTTCCTTCAGAATCTTCTGCTTTAAGTCCCCGAGGTCCGGTACACAGACTCGATCCCGAAATCGGAGTGTACCTTTGTCATCAATGTTGAAATCTGGCGTCTTCCCTTCTCGTACTTGGGCCCTTATTTTGAGTAACATTGGGTCACCAGGTTGAGCCCTTCGGATTTCGTCTTCCAGGGTAGGGGTTACTTCCAAGGTAACCGAGCAAATTGCATCACACAAGATCATATTGAGCTGAGCTATTTCTTTTTGAAGTGTTGGGTGCAGATGTTTGATTAATGAGGTTGTGGTAGCCGGTTTGCGACTGAGGGCATCGGCGACCACATTTGCCTTTCCTGGGTGGTAGTTGATACCCAGGTCATAGTCTTTGACCAACTCAATCCATCTTCGCTGTCGGAGGTTCAAGTCCGGTTGAGTGAATATATATTTGAGACTCTTGTGGTCGGTGTAGATTTGGCATCGTTTTCCGATGATATAATGCCTCCAAATCTTTAAAGCATGAACCACAGCTGCCATCTCCAGATCATGGTTAGGGTAATTCTCCTCATGGGGTCGGAGCTGTCTTGATGCATAGGCCACGACCTTTCCATCTTGCATAAGTACACACCCAATGCCACGCCTGGATGCGTCGCAATAGATGTTGAAGCTCCGGTAGATATCTGGTAGAGTCAACACTGGAGCTGTGGTCAACCGGGTCTTGAGCTCATTGAAACTGTTCTCACATGCTTTTGTCCATATGAACTTCTGATTCTTCTTGAGTAGCTCAGTCATTGGCTTGGCAATCTTTGAGAAGCCTTCGATGAAGCGACGGTAATAACCTACTAGACCCAAGAAACTCCTGATTTCTCACTACAAGAAATATGTCAACTTGTGACCTTCTGTCAGTGACCCTGGAAAAAATGGTCGTAAATCTACGACCATTTGAGACCAATTGGTCATAAGCTATTCGGGGGGCTCCAAACCCTAAACCATAACGACCATTTTGGTCAGAAAGGTCGTAATTTCCTTACACGAAATGGTCGTAAAGAAGACATCACTCGTCCGCTGCCTTATTTCTAGCTGATCACGACCAATATAGATGGTCATAGCCTTGTAAATTGTGGTGCATTGCTATGACTAGGCGCCACCTCATCAGTTTTGCCTATGTGTCATGTCCATGTGTCAATTTTTGCCCTAGGTTGTGAAGCAGCCTAAATTTCTGTCATTCCCAAAATTCCTAAAAAATTCTCATAAATTCTTTGGATCATATCTTCCTCGAATATGTCAAAAACCTTCCTTTCCTAGTTCAAAAATAATTCAGGAATATTCATTTTCCTATTCTGTTCAGAACAGCACTTTGTGAAGGAAGTGCTATTTATATTTTCTTGATTGCCCTCAAAATTTTTGGGCACTATTTCCTATCCAAATCATTGCCTCATGACAAAATTCAGCTCCATTTGCCTCGTAAATCTTCCTCAGCAAATTTCCAAAGTTTCTGTTTAGCTAGAAGCTTTGTGAAAGAAGTACTAGCTAGGCATATCCTAATGAGTTGAATTTTTTCCACATCTTCTATATGCCCAAATCATAGCTCTCCACAAAATTTGAGCCCCATCTAACAATACATGTGAGCTCACCATCCAATCTTTGTTTCTAGTAATATTTTCAGTTTGGGAAGCAACTATATTTTATATTACTTTATAATTGCTGCAAATTTACCAAGACATGACCCTACCCATAGAACCTCCCTCCACCAAATTTTAGCTCATTTAATTTAGCCAATTTCCCTCAATATTTTTCCCAATTTTCTGTTCAGTGGAGAGCATTGTGAAGGAAGTACCATTTTTATTTATCCAAATGATATGAAATTTTTACAGTGCGTTCATATGCCCAAATTATCATCCTCATCCAAATTGCAGCTCAATCGAATCATCTATGTGAGCCCAACTTCAATTTCTATTTTCTGGCCAGATTGGCACATTGCAAAGCAAGTGCTATCTAGACCACTCCTATTGCCCTCAAACTTTTTGGGCGCTCTTCCATATCCAAATCATTGCCACATGACAATATTCAGCTCCATTTGCATAGTAAACTTCCTTAGAAAATTTCCAAAGTTTCTATCCAGAGAGAAGCTTTGTGAAAGAAGTACTAGCTAGGATTATCCAAATGATTTGAGATTTTTCCAAATCTTCCATATGCTCAAATCATCACTCTCCATAAAATTTGAGCTCTATCCGGTGATCCATGTGAGCTCATCATCCAATCTTTTATTCTGGTCATATTTTCAGTTTGTGAAGCAACTATATTTTATATTGCTTAATTATTGCTGAAACTTTACCAGGGCATGTTCCTACCTATATAACTTCCCTCCACAAAATGTCAGCTCAATCCATTCGTTCATTTGAGCCCAGCTTCAACATCCATATTTCTTTCCAGTGTGGTACTTTGCAAAGCAAGTGCCACCTAGGCTCCTCCTTTTGAGCTGCAAATTTGCCAAGACAGCCTCCTTAGTAGATGATCATCCACAGCCAAAACTCAGGCCCATTGGCCATGTGCATTTCCCCCACCACTAATCAAACACTTGGCTGCTAATTCATGTTTGAGCTTAGTTCAGTCTCCTCGTGAGATTCTTCTGTTGTATTCTTCTTCCTAACACCTACCGGGGGAGTGCCCAACCCACCAGACATGCCTAGGCACCCAGAACGCGTGGCAACGCCACGGTCACGCGGTGACCACGCGGCTGGCATGCCAGTTTACGCGCTCTGGAGTTGGGGGCCTCGGCCACCATCCAAACCTCGACGTCTCGCCACCACACCATGTATCTCTGATTAAATATATACTTATGTACCTAGAAATGATTTTTGGAAAAAATAAAGAGCAAACTATAAGGCAGCTGCAGTTCAAATTTGACCCGCTTCCTACCGAATCGGCGGAAATTTGTCTTTTTCACGAGAGGTGGATCATAGCTTTTGACATGCAACCATTTGGTCAATTGTACATTAAATATGGCCTAATATTTTAGAAAATTGATTTGGTCCAATTTTGCAACAAATATATGGTAGGTCCTTCACAAAAAAAACTCATTTTGGGCACTCGAAAAATGGAAAATGAATTTTTCGTCCAAAGAAAATGAAAACTTCCTTAGGCAACATTGTTTGTCATTCCAAGATGCACCCTTGTGCACAATATGAGATCATTTGAACAAACTATGCCATGAATGTGGCCATAAGATTGATCATTTGGCTTGAAAGCCATGAATCTTCACACATGATAGCTTATTTCTGAGAACACTTTTTTAAAATAATTGCCGTATTACAAGTTTATTATTTTTTCTGGAAACTAGGTCAGATATAATGACACAATGCGAAGGTTTTCAATTTTTTTGTTTTTTTTTGAATTTCTTGTGCCCGTTTCAAAATGCGGTCAAAACGACGGGCATGACCGTTCGTAGCTAGGGGTTGAATCTTGCAAAACTTTTGAAGTTTCTATGATTAAATAGATACTTATGTACCTAGAAATGATTTTTGGAAAAAATAAAGAGCAAACTATAAGGCAGCTGTAGTTCAAATTTGACCCGCTTCCAACTGAATCGGCGGAAATTTGTCTTTTTCATGAGAGGTGGATCAAAGGTTTTGACATGCAACCATTTGGTCAATTGTACATTAAATATGGCCTAATATTTTAGAAAATTGATTTGGTCCAATTTTGCAACAAATATATGGTAGGTCCTTCACAAAAAAACTCATTTTGGGCACTCAAAAAATGGAAAATGAAATTTTCGTCCAAAGAAAATGAAAACTTCCTTAGGCAACATTGTTTGCCATTCCAAGATGCACCCTTGTGCACAATATGAGATCATTTTAACAAACTATGCCATGAATGTGGCCACAAGATTGATCATTTGGCTTGAAAGCCATGAATCTTAACACATGACAGGTCATTTCGAAGAACACTTTTTAAAAATAATTGTCGTATTACAAGTTTATTATTTTTTCTGGAAACTTGGTCACATATAATGACACAATGTGAAGGTTTTCGAATTTTTTAATTTTTTTTTGAATTTTTCATGCCCGTTTCAAAATGCGGTCAAAACGGCGGGCATGACCGTTCCTAGCTAGTGGTTGAATCTTGGAAAACTTTTGGTATTTCTCTGATTAAATAGCTATTTTTGTACCTAAAAATTATTTTTGAAAAAAATCATGAGCAAACTATGAGGCAGCTGTAGTTCAAACTTGACCCACTTCCAAGTGAATCGGCGGAAATTTGTCTTTTTCACGAGAGGTGGATCAAAGCTTTTGACGCACAACCATTTGGTCAATTGTACATTAAATATGGCCTAATATTTTATAAAATTGATTTGGTCCAATTTTGCAACAAATATATGGTAGGTCCTTCACAAAAAAACTCATTTTGGGCACTCGAAAAATGGAAAATGAAATTTTCGTCCAAAGAAAATGAAAACTTCCTTAGGCAACATTGTTTATCATTCCAAAATGCACCCTCGTGCACAATATGAGATCATTTGAACAAACTATGCCATGAATGCGGACATAAGATTGATCATTTGGCTTGAAAGCCATCAATCTTCACACATGATAGGTCATTTCTGAGTACACTTTTTTAAAATAATTGCCATATTACATGTTTATTATTTTTCCTGAAAACTTGGTCACATATAATGACACAATGCGAAGGTTTTCTAATTTTTTTGATTTTTTTGAATTTTTTCATGCCCATTTCAAAATGCGGTTAAAACGGTAGGCATGACCGTTCCTAGCTAGTGGTTGAATCTTGGAAAACTTTTGGTGTTTCTCTAATGAAATAACTAATTTTGTACCTAAAAATGTTTTTTGAAAAAAATAATGAGCAAACTACGAGGCAGCTGTAGTTCAAATTTGACCGAGTTTATATTGAATCGACAGAAATTTATCTTTTTGATGAGAGGTGGATCGAAAGCATTTTACATGTAAAGATTTGGTCAACTGTACATAAGTGCTGTCTTATAGTTTTGGAAAATGGAGTGGTGCCATTTTGAAACAAATATTTGGTAGATTCTTCACAAAATGCTAAAAACTCATTTCTCATAACACTTTTTAAAGATATTTGCCTTTTTCTAATTCCAAGTTTGTTAGTTTTCCTAAAAACTAGGTCACATTTGGTGACACAATGAGATTTTTTTTTATTTTTTTATTTTTTTTGAATTTCTCATATCATAAAACTGTTTATATGATTCAACACCTTATTTTTAGTCGATTACGACCAATTTAGATGGTCATAACGTGTACTGGGTTCTGATTGGTCCATGGGCATGTCACGCGGATCATGCATCAAACGCCGTCGGATGCTCCCGGATCCGACGGCAGCCCTTACTCCCTCGCCCCCTCACTCCTCCCTCGTCCCCATCTCTCTCCCGCACGACTCACCTCGCCGCTGCCACCAACATCGCCCGATCCCAGCGACCTCCGGCGTTAATCGACGCCGCCCATCACACCAACCTGACCCCCACGCTTCGCTCTTCCCTCCTGTCCGGTGAGATCCGGCGCGCGCGTCCTCCAGCGGCCAAGCGCGGCCGTCTCCCATCGTTAGGGTTTCGTTCGCCGATGGATCCAGTGCCGGCCGGCGACGAGGGCCGCCAGATCCGCGACCTGGGAGGCTCCTCCCATAGGATACGGGAGCAGCGCGGTGCACCCTGCAGTCGCCGGTCCGGGACGAGCGCAGCGGCTCGAGGACGGCGGCGACGAACGCCGGCGCTCCTCTGCTCCATCGACCTCCTAGGCCGCCCAACTACCTCACCAGCCTCAGCGCCCAACTCCCTACAGATGCCGCCGGCCAAGGTTAGATCCGCCTCGATTCTTTCCCGTCCTTCTGTCGAGCATCAACGAGTTTGATCGATTGGCGATTTGTTCGTTTCCTAGCAATAGCAGCAGGCACACGACATCAACTAGGACGACGACCACGAGCAGTTGGACGAGGACCCCGACGGCCACGGCAACGCACTGCACATGGTCCCTGCTGCCGGCAGGGGCTCCGTGCAGGTAACACCTTCCTCTTCCTCCACCATCACTTGCTAATCTCCTTTATCCACAATCTGCTACTGTTGCTGCAAATGCCGATAAAAAAACACTTCATTGTCATGTTCATCAAGCCATTTACCCACAAATTGCCATGTTTCTCTTGTGATTTTTCCTAGTAGATGAAACTGTGTGATTTTGGATAATACCTACCTTATGTGAACAGAGGAAGAGGTTTGGGCTGCTGATGGGTACAACCCTGGAAGGGGCTTCGGTTGGACCTCTGATTGAGCTCCCCATAGACTTTGACCCAAGGTAAACACGAATTTGCTTCTGTTGTTGCTGCAAATGTCCATGTCTTGTTGAGAATAGTTTATGAGTAAACCCTGTGGTAACAAAACCATATGTCATGGGAGTGTGACACGTACTGTTTGTGAATGCCTGTGATTGGATTATTGGATATCTGCTGATTATATGTCCTTATCCATCATTGCCTGGTTGTTCTTGCAAGCATTATTAGTTAGGTTGTGTAGGTGCCAAATTCTGCTTCTGGATTAGTCTATTATTCTCCTGAGACCCTCCTTTTTCCTACATTGTCTGCTGTTTGGATGGGTCGCTATCATTATAGTCTTTTAATGGATGCTATCTAGATCGATAGTTTGTACCTGGGCCCTTCCCGGTGGGGTTTGGACCCTGTGTCTGGGTTATTGGTATTGAACTTTGGGCCTGATCATGGACTTTTTGGGCCTTCATTTTTGTTGGTGGTTCTGAATTTGTGTACCTACAGTTCTACAAAATTGATATGACTGATTGTTTTGTTACTTGGACAACCAGCTTTGCTGGTGTTTTTCGCAGAGCTTTGCTTCTAGTTTGTTGCTGCTCAATGCTCACCTTCGTTTCTCATCCCTGTTATTTATGTTGGCTGACATAACTTGCCTGTTGCTCTTGTGCGACCAGCATCCTCGTGACAGGGTTTGTCGGAACCGCCATCGCCTTAGGGTGCTTCTCTGGCGCCGCCAGCATCGCCAAGCGTAGGGAGTACCTGTACCTCGGTGGCCTGCTCTCTTCTGGCCTGTCGATCCTGCTCTGGCTGTAGTTTGCCACGTCCATCTTTGGCCACTCCTCTGGCAGCTTCATGTTTGAGGTGAGACACTACTGCTAAGAAACCACCACCCAACCGCAACCGACATCATTCGTCTTTTGGCCGAATGAACATGATACAAACATGGTTTACGTGCCCTGCAAGTTTACTTTGGCCTGTTGATCTTCCTGGGGTACATGGTGTAAGACACGCAGGAGATCATCGAGAGGGCGCACCGCGGCGACATGGACTACATCAAGCACGCGCTCACCCTCTTCACCGACTTCGTTGCCGTCCTCGTCCACATCCTCGTCATCATGGTGAGCATACCTTCAACTGCCTACTCATCCTCCACCCACTGGGTGCCAAAATTTGTGATTCGTGTCAATATGGTCTGATCAACTGTGCTTAACGGTGCTGTGTCCTCACGCAGCTCAAGAACGCAGGTGACAAGTCAGAGGACAAGAAGAAGAGGAAGAGGAGGTCCTGAACGTTTCTCCCGCACATCGTAGATACCACCACCGCCGCCGCTAAGTACGGAGTAGGAATTAAGCTGGCGCCATGCCACCCTTGTGTATCTGTTTTTGATTGTATGTGCACTTGTTGGACGTGCAGACGTGTATGTGCTCTTGTGAGTATTTGACTGGATGATTTCTGGATTTAATCAGTTAATTGAGAGATTTATTGACTTTTTGCTGTTCAAATGTGTAAATTGAAATATGTGAATGAAAAAGACCAAATGTTCTACTTGACAAAATAATATTTGGGCTCTAAAAAGGCTGCGGCCCAAACTATAGTGGATCGGAACATTGTGCATTTCTAAAAAACCAGAAAAATAGGCTTAATGAAATGGTCCGCAAAAAAGGCCATGGCCCAAAAATAATAAGGCTGCAATGTTTTGCTTGGCCCGTGTAGCTGACCAAAATTGACAGGAAAATTATATAAATAGCCTGAATTAATGGGCTTGGCCCATATAGACACCGAATTGGACCGGGTTGATTCTTATCAACGACCAATTCAATTGGTCGCAATTTTGCCATGTTGGATCCGACGTGGCCTGGGCAGACAACCAGTGACCAAAAAAATTGGTCGTAGAGTCTACGACCTTTTATTTTGGTCGTAACCTTCTACGACCATATCACAAAGAAGGTCGTTAAGTTTCATTAAAGACGGCCAGCTTTTGACCAACTGTTTTTGGTCACAAAAAGGTCGCAAATGAAAAACAATGACTATTCAGTGACCAATATTGATGGTCGCAAGTTGCCATATTTCTTGTAGAGTCTGTTACTGAAACAGGTGTCTTCCACTTCAGGACTTCCATGACTTTCCTTTGGTCCACGGCCACTCCTTGAGCGGAAAGAGTATGACCAAGGAATCCCACTTCCTTAAGCCAAAATTCGCATTTGCTGAATTTGGCGTAGAGTTGATGAGCGCGTAATCGTTCCAACACTGCTCGGAGATGCTGTTTGTGCTCTTCTTCACTTTTGGAATATATGAGGATGTCATCAATGAACACCACAACAAACTTGTCCAAGAAGTCCATGAACACCTTGTTCATCATGTGCATGAAGAATGCAGGAGCGTTGGTCAGCCCAAATGACATGACCGTATACTCGTACAACCCATATCGTGTAGTGAATGCTATCTTGGGAATATCTTCTTTTCTGATTTTCAGCTGGTGATACCCGGTGCGCAAATCGATCTTGGAGAACACTTGAGCTCCGCTGAGTTGATCGAACAAATCATCGATCCTGGGCAGCGGGTATTTATTATTGATTGTGACATCATTGAGAGCACGGTAGTCAACACACATCCGGAGACTGCCATCTTTCTTGCCCACAAATATTGCAGGTGCACTCCAAGGAGATGAACTGGGGCGAATATATCCTTTTTGGAGCATCTCATCTGTTTGTTTCTTCAACTCCACTAGTTCGGATGAAGGCATTCGATAATATTTCTTGTAAATTGGTGCTGTCCCGGGCACAAGCTCGATTGAAAATTCAATCGCTCGATCAGGTGGCATGCCTGGCAATTCATTTGGAAAAGCATCTGGGAATTCACAGACCACTGGGACTAGATTCATTGCAGTAGCAATTGCTGCATAGACCATCCCCTTCTTTGGCATGGCTCGACCAGCATAGAATCGAGCGGACTAGCCCGAGGGATTTATTAGCGTGACTTCTCTTGTTACGCAGTTGATGCAGACCTGGTGTCTTGTCAACCAATCCATCCCCAGAATAATATCCAATGTTGGAGATTCAATGGATACCAGTGATGCGGGGAAGATGACTCCATTGATTGATATTTTCAATCCTCGGCATACAATATTTGTCCTGAGCCTGGATCCGGGGGATTGTACCACCATAACTTTGTCCAAAAGAGTATTGGAAAGGCGATGTTGGGCAACAAAACTCCACGAAATAAAAGAATGGGAAGCTTCGGAATCGAATAAAATTGTTGCAGGTATGTCATTAACAGGAAACATACCAATGACCATATCGGGAACTTCGGAGGCTTCTTCGGCGGAGATATGATGAACTTGCCCTTGAATATACCTCCGTTTGGGGAATTGCCCCACATAGTTGACTTGAGGCTTCAGGTTGGCTGTCGTCTTGCCGTTCTTGGGGCACTGCCTAGCGTAATGCCCAGTTTGTCCACATGAGTAACAGGCATTGTTGCGCTGACAGTCTTCCTTGTTTGGCTTGGCGACCACAGTCTTGATCTGACTTTCATTCTTGATATTCCCCTACTGCCAGGTTGGCTTGAACTCAAACTGAGGTTGCTGCCAAGTACGAACCTTCTGAAAAACTTGCCCTTCCTTCTTGGGTTCAAACTTGCATTTGCGGTCTTCATTGGCAGTCTTATGATCATTAATCGGCTTGTGTTCCCTTTCGGCAATGAGTGCCTTGTTCACCAAAGTTTGGAAATCAGGGAAATCCAGCATACTGAGTGCACATCGGAGGGTAAGGTTGAGTCATCCGAGGAACCGATCTATCTCCGTTCTTCGGTGGCCACATCATGTGTGGAATAACGGGCCAAGTGATTGAACTTGTTTAAATATTCACTTACAGTCGAGGTCCCTTGTGTAAGGGTGAGAAATTCTCGCTGCTTGACTCTCATGATGCCGGCAGGAATATGGTACTTGCGGAATTTATCTTTGAATTTATCCCAAGTAATCTCGTCTTCAGCATGCCACATAACTTTAGCATTGTCCCACCATATAGCGGCTGGTCCTTCTAGATAATGAGTGGCGAAGGGCACCTTATCAGCATCTTCAGTGCGAGCAATTTCTAACTTCTTCTCAATGGTCCTCAACCAATCATCGGCTTCCATCGGATCCACTGCTTGACTGAAACTTGGTGGTTTGGTCCTCTGAAAGTCTGACAACTTGGAGTGATTACCATTGTGATTATTCTGCCCAACCACAGTCTGCATGCTTCTCAGGAACTCCATCAGATCTTGGTTCCTCTTCTCTTCAAACATCCGCATAATCTGCTCTATTGTGGGTGCTTGAGGTGGAGGAGGTGGTGGTTGATATGGTTTTGGAGAATGTCCTGCTTGCCTGGCGGATCGACGAACTGGAGTATCGTCGCCACCATAACAGTTACTACCACACCTTGTCATCCTATATATGTTTCCCAATACGAAGCATCAAGATGAGCAACATCCATTAGGGAAGAACAAGAAAAATAGGGAGGTGAAGCAACAAACCCGGAAGAGAAATCGAGAAAAGCCAAAGCGAATAACAGAAAGCAACATAATTATACAATACATCATACAGGATACATAACAGGACAACAGCATAGCTAGTACTACTACATGCATACAACCAAACACCACATCATCCTCGTCTACATGCGACGACAGGGATCGCACTGGCACACTGACGGTCCTGCTGGTGTCTCCTCGGTGTCAGACTCCGAATCAAAACTGATAACGGATACCTCCGGAGCAAAGGAAACACGACGACGCTGACGGGAAGACTCTCCCTCAGGGTCCGGAGCAGGGTGACTCCGCAGCATCGGAGTGGCTGGGGTAGCGAGAAGCATAGCCCACTGGGCTGGGGACTCATGAGGAGTCACTACCGAAGTGCCTGAGTTACTCTGAGAAGGTGTGGGGGTCACTGGGATGGGTGGAGGTAAAGTAACTGGAGGAAAAAGTGATGTGTGGATAAGCAGAGGTGGAGCGAAGGCAGATCGAGCGGCAGCTAGCTCGTCTCGAACGTGGTTCAGCTTCTGGGATAGGCTGACGATCAGAAAGTATCCAGCCGTTATGTAACGAGACAGGTGGCTGGCTGACCGGTCACACTCTGGATCAATGTAAGGGAAGCGGATCTATCCTGACTCAAACAGGGACGGATAGAAGTAGAAACCTGGGTGAGTCTGCATCTAGATCTCGTTATAGCGCAAGTCAGTGAGAGGCTCAAATGCTTCAAACTGGACCGCCTGGTCGGGTGTAGAAGCAGTCCCGCCCTTGGTGGAGCGAGTGTAAGTGCCCACCACGGTACTGTTGTGCATGATGATCCCCGCATGATACTCGTAAACACCATCCGCAAGCTGCTCTCAGTACACCTGGTATATGGGGTTATCGCCATCGGGGTAGAGTCGGCGCCACACGTTGCTAAGCAGATGCGGAAAGGTGGAATGTGCCGGCTCAGGCTGGTACGGATAAGGGACTGGTGCCATCTACACTCACAATATTAGCTTATCAGTATTAACAACAAGCTATATGCATGCAATGCAACACCCAAGTGCAGAGTCAATCCCTAGATCGCTACAGAGACTAATACTACCGTTTTCTAGCACGTCGGTTGTCTAGGGCATCCTACAGTCAGCGCGGCTCTGATACCAAGCGTTGTGGCACCCTGGCTCAGAGCAACCGGTTTACCTTGCATTGCCAGCCCAGAGATCAAGTCTTCTGGCAATACATAACAACTTGGTACAGAAAACAACCGCTTTATTGATCTCTTAGCGGGAACATAGGTTCACATATTACATGATGAACGAGGCCAAGCGGCACACACGGTGCGGCTGCACTTATGTACATTATTTAGTAGACATGACAGGGGCCTCGATGATAAGGGAACTACTACGCGGCAGTGGAACGACGAGGTAGCGGAACTCCACTCCACAGGGACACTGCTGGGACACGGCCTAGAGCGCGACATACTGCTCGACATCCACACCTTGCACGGCTTCTCCTGCATCTGGCATGATAAGCCAGGTGAGTACTTTGAATGTACTCGCAAGCTCACAGCAAACAAAACAAGTGCGACAAACAACAACAAGGCATTTAACAGGTTTAATGCATGAGCATGATACTACTCAACATGAGGTGTGTGTGAAACATTGCCATGGTCCCTGGGACCAACTTACCATTTCGGGGTTACCGCGTAACCACCGTTCATAACTTACCAATGTGATTCTTACTTGATCACATCCATACCTTTCTTAGTGATCCTCACCCGATCACCACTTCTGCATGTGCCATCTTGTGAATCTTAGTGTGCAAGTTTATTATATCTGTTGACCCACGGTGTGACCTACTATGAACTGTGTCCATATCCGAGGACGCAGCTATCGATAGTTTATACACTCTGCAGAGGTTAGTACACTGTACCCACACTACGGAACTCATGGCCTCGTGCTCCCATTCGGGTGGACCAACGACATTCTGACAAAACCAATCTATTGCATGACACTCTCCCGGCCACTCCGACACACTCCCCTTTGGGCTATGTCCTGGGTGACCCCGATGCCAACATGTGACATCCGCCACCTCTGTGGCTGCCACCGTCGTGGCCAAACATAATCATCGTCCCAAACGGGGACCTCGGTACCATAAAACTCGGGTCCTCAAGGTTATGATTGCCTACCGGGCCAGGGTAGCGCCAGAGCACAACCTTCCCTCGTAGGAGGTACCGGCGAGAGGCATGACAATAGACCGCATTAGGGCCTCCCCACCTAGGCAAGTGTGGTTGCACTGGTGAGCTCGATTCGGTGGCATCACGACTCGATCAACAGCAGGTTCAAGTTGGATTAATATCAAGTTTAACTTGAAATGAAAATGATTCGTGTCATAGTGCGAATGGATGCACGGGTCATGTTCATGAGTGATGAATGCATCATGCTACCATATGTGCATATAACATGATTTCTACTGTCCACATTAGCAAGTAAGCATATACCCTACTGCATAATATCAAAATGATAGAACAAAGTATATGCAAGAAGATCTTTATAGCAAATTATTTTAAATAGTGAATAAATGATGAATTTAATTCAATTAAACCAAAGTCATTGCAGTGCCATCCTGGCATATGAATGTTGTGGCTTGCCTTGGTTCAGAGGAGTGTCACAAAACTCCTGGCCTTCTCCAACACAACTAGGTTCTTCTGAAAATAAATTAAATGCAAAAATAAAATGTCACATACTACTATTTATTTCACCAGAAATTCTCAACAGCAAGAAAAATTCTCAAATTTGGCATACATAAACTTTGGAATTTTACAAACCAGTAGCAAAAAGAATCAACTCAATTGGACTTATAGAATAAAAGTTATAGCTGGTCAAAGTTGGATTAGATCTGGTCAAAATTTGAATTTAAACGAAAAACCAGAAGCGGCCACGTCGAAGACGTATTCAGAGAATACGCCTCCACTTATACCGCTTCGGGTGGGCGGGTGAGAGGCTGACGTGCAGGTCCCGCTGTCAGGATTAAACAGGGGCGAGGGAGGGAACAGAGAGAGCGGCGCTTTCACCGGCGATACTCCGGCGAGGAGTCCACGGCGGCCGCCGGAGTTGGACGGGATGGACTCAGGGCATTATGGCGAGCACACACGTACCCGAAGTGATGGCGGGGGTGGACGGACAGTGTCGGAATCTTCCTCTCCAGAGACGGCGGCGGCGGAGCTTCTCGGTCCCGGCGACAATCCGGCGAGCTCTTGGTACCGTCGTGCTCAGGAGGTTACCATGGTCTCGGGGGTAGCAGTGGTTGGAGCCGGGGTGGGCTAGAATGAGTGCACGATGGTGGGGGATCCGTGGCTGTCTCTGGCGATCAATGGCGGCGAGAGGCCCTCCCGGCCTTGCCGCGCTCGTGGGTGAGTAGTTTGTGGCCAAGAGAGGTGAGGGCGATGCTCAAAACGAGTCAGGGAAGCTTCTATTTATAGATGGGTCTCGCCTGCTCTCGGGTGCCCACCGGAGTTGAGCTGCAGAGGAGGAGAGGAGAGGATAGGCTCGGGTGCGGCGTGGGGATAAGCAGAGGAGCACAGGGCGACGCGGTGCACGCGTGCGGCCACAGTGGCGCGCACTACGCGGAGAATGCGGGCACGCGAGCCCACTATTCTGCCGCTTAGCTCTCGGCCGCTTCCGGCGAGCGGCTTGCCGGCGTCGGGGAGGAATAGGGAGAGGGTAGGGTGGCGCTCTGGGGTTGGCTGCGGGACTGGGACACGGCGAGGTGTCGCGGGGAGGGAGGATGGACGGTGGCCGAGGGCCCCGACGCACAGAGCGCGGCGAGCGCATGCAGTGCACCGCGCTCTCACGCGGTCACCGCGTGCACTGGCACGCGGGGTGCTTTCGGCGCTGCCACACTATGTCCACCGTATTGTCCCTTCAACGCGGTGCCTAAAAATGCTCTTGGCTTGACAGGTGGCTCACTGGAGGTGACTAGAGGAAGCAGCAAAGTTTCTGGACAGAAACTTGCTCCAAGCACTGAGGACAAATGGCTGGGAGTTTTGAGCTGATTTTTGGTGGTTAAGCACTACTTAGGAAGGTGGTCATGTGGTAGAAATTTCAGCTTAAAAAGATCAAGGAATAATATAGTTGCTTCACAAAGTGACTTTTCTGACCAGAAGCAAAAACATTTTCCTTGGCTGAAAATTTCCAAATGACCATGGGATATTTTTGCATAGGAAGGTGAGGCATGATCCAAAGAATATTTGGGAATTTTCTTGAAATTTTTAGAGCAATAAAAATAGGGGTTGCTTCATAGCTATGTGAGAAAATGGGCATTTTCAGAGAGAAAAAGAATATAATGCCATTAAATAAAAATACCCAATGGCATTATGGTGAGAGGGATGAGGTCTAGGGAGGGTTTATGGATGATAGAACCCACTTGGAAGAAAATCAAAAATAAATCCAAGTGGTAAGTCCAAAAGAATTGACAGAAAACCTCAAATGCAAATAAAATATTCAATAAACCCAAACAAAAGAAAAAGACAAAAATCCAGGGTGTTAGAAAGGTGTGTTCTGCAAAGATGATTGTGACAAACTAAAAAGCAGACAAAAGCAAACAAACTATTTCGTAAGACGTTCCAAGTAAAACACATATCATGTGATGAATAAAAATATAGCTCCAAGTGAGTTACCGATAGATTGTAGACGAAAGAGGGGATGCCTTCCGGGGCATCCCCAAGCTTAGACGTTTGAGTCTTCCTTGAATATTACCTTGGGGTGCCTTGAGCATCCCCAAGCTTAGGCTCTTGCTGCTCCTTATTCCTTTATCCATCGTAGTCTTACCCAAAACTTGAAAACTTCAGCACACAAAACTAAACAGAAACCTCGTGAGATCCGTTAGTATAACAAACAAATCTTTAACTTTAGGTACTGTATTAAATTGATTCATATTTAATATTGGCATAATGCTACTGTACTCCAACTTCTCCATGACTCATACCCCCCGATACGATCCATAGATTCATCAAAATAAGCAAACTATGCAACAAAAACAGAATCTGTCTAAAACAGAACAGTCTAGAAAGATCTATTTAAAATCCATACTTATGTAACTCCAAAAATTCTGAAAAATTAGGAAAACGTGGTAAATTCATATACCAATATTTTGTAAAAATTTCAGATTTTTATGACTCTCCAGTACAGAACTAAAATTCCAGCACTCGATGCAAAACTTTCTGTTTTCCAAACAGCATCAATTATACTATCTTCCAAATCATCCCAAAGGCATTACTTGGCACAAACACTAACTAAAACATAAAAACACAATCATAACAGAAGCTATAATCATGTAAACACTCAAAAACAGACAGAATAAAAATTTATTGGGTTGTCTCCCAACAAGCTCTTTCTTTATAGCCATTAAGATAGGCTTGAGATTTCAATGATGCTCACATGAAAGATAGTAATTTAAACACGAAGAGAGCATCATGAAACATGTTAAAAACACATTGAAGTCTAATGTACTTCCTATTAATAGGTATTTTATAAGAAAACAAATTATCAAGACAAGCAATATCTAGCATATGCCAATAGGAAGAATGGAGCATCAATAATTTCAACATAACGAGAGGTAATTTAGTAACATGAAGATTTCTACAACCATATTTTCCTCTCTCATAATAATTTCATGTAGGATCATAATCAAACTCAACAATATAGCTATCATAAACAATAATCTCTCTATGATCCATATGCATAAAAGTTTTATAATCTTCCAAGATAGTGGGATTAACATCAACTAAAGTCATGACCTCTCCAAACCCACTTTTATCAAAAAAATCATAAGATTGATAATTCTCCAAAGTAGTGGGATCATTATTACCTAAAGTTGATGCTCTTCCAAACCCACTTTTAATAGTATTGCAAACATTATTATCAATAACATATTCATCATGAGGCTTAAATAAATTTTCAAGATCATAAGAAGCATTATCACCCCAATCATGATCATTGCAATAAGTAGTGGACATAACAAAATTTTCATCCCCAAGCTCGTAGCTTTGCACATAATTAGCACAATTAACATTAATAGAATTTATAATAACATCATTGCAATCATGCTTTTCATTCAAGGAGCTATCATTTATGGGTGCTATAGCAAGAATTTCATTTTAACATAAGGAACTATAGCAAGTTCATCTCTATAAGCATCATTAATATTGGCATCATGGACATAAGAATAGCAAGCATCACATTCATCAACAGGGGATATTTCAATCGAATCAACGGAATCATAATTATCTATGGATTCATGCATATCATTATTTTCTTCCAAAGTAGCAGACATCCTCTCAATAAATTCATTAACATAGGCATTAGGAGCATAGTTTTCATAGCAATATTTAAGTATGTCAAAAATTTCAGATTTGTAGAGAGTTATATCATACTTTTCAATTAAAGAAGCAACTTCATAAGCACCCTTAAAAGCAACAAATTCTTCAATTTGTTCGATATCATAGTAACTATAAACACCCTTCGCATAAGAAGATAAGATTTCATTATCATTAAACTCACATAGGTAGGGAAGGTGTTTTTTAGGGTTCTTAGAGCAACAAGTAAAATCATAAATTTCACATAGATTCCAAGCATAGCATAGCAAACAATTTATTTGATTCCATAAGAGTCTCCCTTTTTGAGACAAACGGTGATGCACAAAATGAGCATGCTCATCTAATGATTTTCCCTCAACTAAACTAGTTGGGGTTTCGGCACGAGCACAAATGGATCGAAGATGATCCAAGTAGAAAACCTTAAGGTGATCCATAGTATCTTAAATTTTTGTTTTACTTTCTGTTCTTGTGTGTTTGACATGAAGGCAATAAAAAGCAAGCAAGCAAGCTAGCAAACAAGCAAATAAAAAAAATTGTGTTTTTGTAAAAAAAATTAGAAGTGGGGGAGATGAAAATGAGAGGCAAATGCAAATAAAAGGCAAATAAGATAAATGCAAGTGAATGATAATTTGTGCGAAGGTACTTGGTAATTTTGATGATGTCTCCCCGGCAACGGCGCCAGAAATTCGTCCTGCTACTTGTAGTCTGCTTTGGTATTTCCCCGAAGAGGAGAGGATGATGCAGTATAGTAGAGATAAGTATTTCCCTCAGTTAAGAACCAAGGTTATCAATCCAGTAGGAGAACCAAGCAAAATTCCGTTAAGCGCACCTACACACACAAGAGCAAACACTTGCACCCAACGCAAATAAGAGGGTTGTCAATCCTCTTAGCGGTTATTTGCAAGGATTAAATTTTATCGAGGTAAATAGATAAACTAAAACACTAATTAAAATAAAAGTAAATAAATTGCAGCAAGGTATTTTTAGGTTTTTTATATGATAAAGATAGACCCGGGGGGCGTAGTTTTCACTAGAGGCTTCTCTCTCGAGCACTGAAACATATGGTGGGTAAACAAATTACTGTTGGGCAATTGATAGAAAAGCAAATAATTATGACGAATTCATGGCAATGATCATGTATATAGGCATCACGTCCGAGACAAGTAGACCGACTCCTGCCTGCATCTACTACTATTACTCCACTCATCGACCGCTATTCAGCATACATCTAGAGTATTAAGTTAATAAAAACAGAGTAACGCCTTAAGCAAGATGACATGATGTAGAGAAGCAAATTCAAGCAATATGAATAAACCCCATCTTTTTATCCTTAATGGCAACAATACAAATACGTGTCATGTCCCCTTCTGTCACTGGAATTGAGCACCGCAAGATTGAACCCATCACAAAGCACCTCTCCCATTGCAAGATAAATCAATCTAGTAGGCCAAACCAAATTGATAGATCGAAGAGAAATACAAAGCTATAACAATCATGCATAAAAGAGTTCAGAGAAGACTCAAATATTTCTCATGAATAATCTGATCATAAACTCACAATTCATCGGATCCCAACAAACACACCGCAAAAGAAGATTACATCAGATAGAACTCCAAGAACATTGAGGAGAACATTGTATTGAAGATCAAAGAGAGAGAAGAAGCCATCTAGCTACTAGCTATGGACCCGTAGGTCTGTGGTAAACTACTCACACATCATCGGAAGGGCAGCAAGGTTGATGTAGAAGCCCTCCGTGATCGATTCCCCCTCCGGTAGAGTACCGGAAAAGCCCTCCAGATGGGATCGTGGAAGAACAGAGGCTTGTGGCGGCAGAAAGGTTTTCTCTTCTAGCTCTCTGGGGGTTTCCCAATATTTGTGAATTTATAAAAGTGGAATTAGGTCAAACGGAGTCACATGGGCCCCACAGGGCAACACGGCGCCCCCCCCTTGGGGCGCGCCCTGTTGCCTTGTGAAGCCTCCATGAGGCTTCTGGCCTCCTCCCGATGCTTCCAAGGTTTCTTTTGTCCAGAAAAAAATCTCCAAAAAGTTTCGTGGCATTTGGACTTCATTTGGTACTGTTTCTCTGAAAAGCCAAAAACAAGCAGAAAACAGCAACTGGCACTGGGCACTAGGTTAATAGGTTAGTCCGAAAAAATGATATATAATTGAATATAAAAACATCCAAGATTGATACTATAATAGCATGGAACAATCAAAAATTATAGATACGTTGGAGACGTATCAATCATCATCTCCGATTTGCATCACGTCTTCATTTCTTCTCAACTTGTGAGCTTTCTGTAGTCCCTGCATCGGATTGCAAATGAAAGAAACCGATCAGCATCAAATACTCGTGACATACAGATACAAGTAAAATAACATTAACTTTGTATAACTTTTATACCTTTACCGGAAGAACCGTTCTTCTTATCTGCCAAGTACTTTTTGCAGTTGCGCTTCCAGTGTCCCTTCTGTTTGTAGTAGAAACATTCAACCTCTTTAGTGGCTCCACCCTTGTTCTTCTTCTGAGAGACGGTCTTACCAGCACCAGCAGATTTCTTCTTGGACTTGCCCTTCTTCTTGAAACTGGTAGTCTTGTTGACCATCAACACTTCTTTGTTCTTCTGCATTCCAGCTTCCGCAGTTTTGAGCATAGCAAACAACTCGTTTGCACTTTTCTCCGTCCCATTCATGTTGTAATTCATGATAAAACCATCGTAAGATGGGGGAGTGAAGCAAGCACAATGTCTGTACCGAGTGTTGGTGGAACTCCAAATTCCAGAGAAGCCAGTCTATCAACATAGCCAGCAAGTTTTACTATATGCTCACTCATTGAGGAACCCTCTTTCATCTTGCATTCAATCAGGGCCTTGGTTATTTCAAACCGTTCGGTCCTCACCTGCTTCTTGTATAGAACTTCTAGTGACCCAATTATAAATTGAGTGGTAGATCGTTCAAAACACTTCTGCAGTTCAGGATCCATGCAAGTTAACATGAGGCACTGGACTGACTCATAGTCATCACTACGAGTAGCATAAGCAGCAACTTCTTCTGGTGGTGCATCCTTTGCAGGAGCATCACCCAAGGGCTGATCCAGCACGTACTTCTCAGCACTCCTGAGAACAAATCTCAGGTTCCAGATCCAATCCGCATAGTTTCCACCATTTGCAGCCAACTTTTCTTTCTCTAGCATAGGGGCTAAGTTGAACATATTGCGAGCCATTTAATCTACAATGACAAACACATAAATAATTTTAGATACAATTCATAATTAATATTGCACTAGTATTTAAACAAATTTTAACTTTAAAGTGCACGCCCACTCAAATTAATATCTCTCATAATTAATAGTGAGTGATTCAAGATCCAAATATGGTTCTCAGCCATTGATGTGGACATCATGGATGACGAGAATTTTGACCAGTGGGCAAACTATTGCCGATCATATCACCATATGACACTTGTTCATCTTTCGATGCATTGTGCTACGAGCTCAAAACGTTTCTGCTCGAACTTCAAGTAAACCAAGTGTTATCTGCTCACATGGTCTGACCATACAATTGTCTTACATTTCACAAACCGTTTGTACTCATCTGGACATGATGCACTCCGGAATGTTACGTGTTATAGACGGTAGCAACACTGGAAGAGCACCTTTTTATCATGATTTTTTTACTGTGAGAGATCACCCTAATAATTGACTACCGCGCAATCAAAGGGTGCAAACAACAAAGGGATAAACATCTCAGGCAATTCATAATAATATGATATGATATAGCCCTGGGCGCCGAGAATCCTCCATGATCGTCTTCAATCTCCAGTTGAGACGTCGTGAAGGCCAATATTTCATTGCCGTGGCAACTGTTTCAAAAACATTGCTGCTACTTGTGAGCTGCGTTGGGATTTCCCCGAAGAGGAGGGGATGATGCAGTACAGTAGAGATAAGTATTTCCCTCAGTTATGAAACCAAGGTTATCAATCCAGTAGGAGAATCATGCTACAACTCGTTAGCAGCACCTGCACACAAAATAACAAGTCCTCGCACCCAACGCGAACAAGGGGTTGTCAATCCCTTGGCGGTTAATTGCAAGATTAAATTGTATGGTGATAGATAGATAGATCGACCAAAAATACAAAATAAAATAAATAAAGTAAAATTGCAGCAAGGTATTTTTAGGATTTTCAATATATGATAAAGGTAGACCCGGGGGCCATAGTTTTCACTAGAGGCCTCTCTCTTGAAAATAGCATACGATGGGTGAACAAATTATTGTTGGGAAATTGATAGAAAAGCAAATAATCATGATGATATCCAAGGCAATGATCATGTATATAGGCATCATGTGACGCCCCCGGCTCAATCGTGCACTAATCATACACGCAAATGCGCACGATCAAGCCCAGGGACTCATGGGAAGATATCACAACACAACTCTAGACACAAAATAAAATAATACAAGCTTTATATTACAAGCCAGGGGCCTCGAGGGCTCGAATACATAAGCTCGAGTCATACAAGCATCAGCGGAAGCATTAGCATCTGAGTACAGACATAAAGATTGAACAAGTCTGCCTTAAGAAGGCTGAGCAAAACAACGACACTGGATCGAAAAGGCGCAGGCCTCCTGCCTGGGAGCCTCCTATCTACTCCTGGTCGTCAGTCTCCACGTAGTAGTAGGCTCCACTAGTAGGGTAGTAGTGGTCGTCGACTGGGGCAGCTGGCTCTGGGGCTCCGTCATCTGGTCGCAGCAATCGGGTAGGGGGAAAGATAGGGAAGCAAAGCAACCGTGAGTACTCATCCAAAGTACTCGCAAGACTTACATCAGAGCTATACTAGGTATGCATCGGTATCAAAGAAGGGGCTGTATCTGTGGACTAGACTGCAGAAATGCCAGAATAGGGGGAAAGCCTAGCCTATCGAAGACTAGCATCTTCAGCATCTTACAGCATTAGAAGAGTGTAGATTAGCATATAGTAAAGTAGTAAGCACGTAGTAACAACGCCCAGAGATCCTTCCTCGACCCTTGCGAGAAAGCAATCCCGGAGCTAACATATTATTAAACATCACATGTGTCCAGTTCTAGTTGTAGTAGATCGGGATATTTTTCGAGCGTCCTGATACCGTGGACACGGCTATTCGAATAGATAACTTCCCTGCAGGGGTGCACCAACTTACCCAACACGCTCGATTAACTCTGGCCGGACACACTTACTCGGTCCATGCCCGGCCTCGGCTGATCGACACGTCGTAGCCCTACCTAGGCTCAACAGAGAGGCCAGCACGCCGGTCTACCTCCTAAGCGCTCAGGGGTCTTGGGCCCATCGCCCTTTGCACTCCTGCGCGTTGCGTACGTGGCCGGTGAGCAGACCTAGCCCCCTTAATACAAGCGCAGGCTTTCCCAGTCCAACCCGGCACGCGCCGCTCAACTGCTGGCGTCTGGAGAACTTCGGCTGATACATACGACGCTGAGTGCCCATACTATTCCCGCGTGGTGGTTAGTGCGAAAAGGCCAAAGGCCTACTCAGATCACATATCCTAACCCATTAGTGTGTTGGGAGCTTGCGGAAACGAGCAGCGATCCACGATCTGTGGTCCCGTCGCCCCGTCTCGTGGACTTACGGCAAGGGCCAAGAATGCCCGGCCGTGCCACGTAATTATCTCGCAGGTACCCTCATGGTCAACCCGACTCCACATCTCTCGCGGGTACCCCTCGGGGTCAACCCGACTTCCACAAGTTTCTGAAGTAAAGGCAAAGTATCCGTGTGTCCATAACATCAAGGAGGAATCCGAGGAATCACCCTCGTTGGATTCCCACTAGATGTATCCGTCAAGGTGAACTCGGAGGAATCACCCTCGAAGGGTTCACACTTGAAGGGTTGCACGACAAAGGCATCATCGGAGGTGGTGAAAGAGGAATCACCCTCTGTAACCCACATCCGACTAGCTATACTACAGAGGCAACATCAGGAGTGAGGTAAGAGGTATTACCCTCGGCACTCGATGGTAGCTCTGCAGAGTCATACAACTAAGGGGGTGTGCGGTGATGTGCCGGTCTCAGCCCCTTGATCACATCGATCGGGGCAACCGTACTAAAGCGGGGCAACTGGAACAAGGATGAGGGGCCACAGATGGTTCACTACCAACCTACACTAAGCATTTAGGATAGCAGGTAAGGTATCAATAACAGTTTACAAAAACAGGCTATGCATCAGAATAGGTATTTCGAAACAACAACTGTAGCAATTCTAATGCAAGCATGAGGGAGATAGAGTAGGTGATATAGGCATGTTCAAGGGGGTTTGCTTGCCTGGAAGCTCTGCGGGGAAAGAGGGGTCGTCGACGGTGTAGTCGTACTCCGGAGTTGCGTCGGTCTCGGGGTCTACCGGAGAGAAGAGGGGGAAGAAACAATAAATAAAAGCAAACAATGCAACACAGGTGCATGGCATGGCAATATGCAGTGCTGGTGGTGACCTATCGCAGTGCTACACGTTGCAGGCAGAGCGCGAAAATATCTGAGGATATTTTCCCGGCCTTAGGCAGTTTTTGGACAGTTGATCCGGAGGGGAAAGTTCCATGTTTGCAGTGTTGTGGGCATGTGACAGCTTCATGGAGGGCACCAACGGATTCGTCTCATTTTTCTGAACGTTTTTCATATATAAAACATTTTCATCGGAGTTACGGTTGAATTTATATGAATTTTCAAAGATTTAAACAATTTCTAAATTTTCTGTATTTATTTTTAACTCGAAAATCATTTATTCTTAAATGCTATGGGTACCCAGTGGGTGTACCCAGAGTGTGGCTTATGTGGCTGACTGGTGGGCCCAGTTGACTGGGTCAACTGCCCAGTCAGCCAGTCAACAGGGTCAAAGAGACCCACCTGTCAGTGACTAGGGGCAATCCCAGTCAGCTTGGACTGGTCAACTGGGTCCAGTGGGACCCAGCTGTCAGTGTCTGTTAGCACTAACAGTAGATTAGGCAGTTAATTAGGTTAGTTAGTGGGGTGGGTCCCCTGTGTCAGACAGTGGGTTAGGGGTTAGGTTATTTCCTAATTAGGTTTAGGAGTTAATTAAACCAGGAGGGCCCACACGTCAGTGGGCCACCCCACTGGTTTAAACGCGCGCGTGCATAGCGTACGCCGGCGGCGAGCCCGACACGGCGGCGGGTCATCGGAAAGGCTCACCAGAGACCAAACGGGGCGGCGGCAACGGCAAAACACATCTGCGCGAAGTGCCGCATCCAACCGTGCATTCGGTGGGAGGGGGTGTCTAACACGACGGCGACGAGCAAACCCGACGGTGGCTGGAGCTCGGCCTCGCGGCAATGGCGCTACGGGACGCGGGGAAGAGAGGGGAGAGGTCGAGGAGGAGTGCGAGCTCACAGTGAGGGCGACGGCGAGGTCAGATGGCTCGGGGAGGCTCGGACGACGTGGATCGAAGCGGTGGTCGTGGCGGATGTCGAAGAATGGGAACGGCGCGGGTGTCGTCGTGGAGGCTCCTGAGGCTCGATCCGGTGGCGAGGAGGAAGAAGGCGTCCGCGACGGAGCTTCCGGACAGTTCAGAATGGAGAGGGGAGGCCAGTGGCCGCGTCAACGGCGAGGCGCGGCCATGGACGTGGTGGGTGTGCTGCCGAACGGGAGGGGGAGCGAGAGAGAGGGAAAGGGGGGAGGCGCTAGGGTTCCAGGGGGCGCAGGGGGGGTCCTTATCCATCGCGAGGCGAGCGGGCACGCGTCGGCAGCCGCGAAGGGGGGGGCATGGCGCGGACGCGCTCGGCGCCCGACAGCGGGGAGAGAGAGGCGGGAGGTAGGGGAAAGGCCGGCTCGGCTGGGCCGGGCCGCGCTGTAGCAGCTTAGGGCCCAGCGTAGCAGTAGGTTTTTAGCTTTTCTCCTTTTCTTTTTCTGCTTTGCTTTTTCTTTTTGCACCAAAACACTTTTGTAAAAAGTGTAGCTGGGTTCAATAATTAGTGTGCAATATACCTCACTGCCACAAATAGTTTGGGGGCAAAATCATTCCATTTGGATTTTGTTGGAATTTAAAAAGGGGAAGAAGTGCCGCTGGACCACTGTTTTAAATATCAAGGGGCATTTTGGGAATCCAAATGAGGTTGGTTTCAACATGAAAGATACTTAGAGATTATTTGCCAAATTATGAACTATTTTGATGGCATGTTTGAGGAAGCAAATATTTGACTTGCATTTCAAATGGAATTTGAATTAGATTTTGGACAAGTGGCATATTTGGATTAGAAAAAGCATGATGACATGGCATCATTAGCATGAGATCACTGTAGCTTAGCAGTGGGGGTGTTACACATCATGTCCGAGACAAGTAGACCAAAACGATTCTGCATCTACTACCATTACTCCACACATCGACCGCTATCCAGCATGCATCTAGAGTATTAAGTTCATAAAGAACGGAGTAACGCCTTAAGCAAGATGACATGATGTAGACAAAGTAAACTCACGCATGAATAAACCCCATCTTTTTACCCTTAATAGCAACGATACATACGTGTCATGTCCCTTTCTATCACTGGGATTGAGCACCGCAAGATCGAACCCATTACAAAGCACCTCTCCCATTGCAAGATAAATCAATCTAGTTGGCCAAACCAAATCAATAGATCGGAGAGAAATACGAAGCTATAACAATCATGCATAAAAGAGTTCAGAAAAAACTCAAATAATATTCATGGATAATCTGATCATAAACTCACAATTCATCGGATCCCAACAAACACACCGCAAAAAGTGATTACATCGGATAGAACTCCAAGAACATCGAGGAGAACATTGTATTGATGATCAAAAAGATAAAAGAAGCCATCTAGCTACTAACTATGGACCCGAAGGTCTGTGGTAAACTACTCATGCATCATCGGAAGGGCAGCAAGGTTGATAGAGAGCCCCTCCGTGATCGAATCCCCTTCCGGCGGAGTGCCGGAAAAGGCCTCCAGATGGGATCTCTCGAGAACAGGAACTTGCGGTGGCGGAAAAAGTATTTCGTGTACTCTTCTGTTGGTTTCCCGATTTTAGAGTATTTATAGAGGTAGAATTAGGTCAAACGGAGCAGAGGTGGGCCCACGAGGCACCAGGGCGGTGGCCACCTCCTCTGTCTTCCGGCCCTCTCCCGAAGCTTCTAGTGTCTCTTATGTCTAGAAAAAAATCTCCAAAAAGTTTCGTGGCATTTGGACTTCATTTGGTATTGATATTCTGAAAAACCAAAAACAGCTACTGGCACTGGGCACTAAGTTAATAGGTTAGTCCCAAAAAATGATCTATAATTGCTTGTAAGTGTATATGAAACATCCAAGATTGATACTATAATAGCATGGAACAATCAAAAATTATAGATACGTTGGAGACGTATCAAGCATCCCCAAGCTTAATTCCTGCTCGTCCTCGAGTAGGTAAATGATAAAAACAAAAAAAATTATGTGGAATGCTACCTATCATATTCGTCATATACTCTTTTCTTTGTAGCATGGACATTTGGACTTGAATGATTCAAAGCAATAGTCTATAGTTTGACATGAAGACATAAATACTCAAGCATACTAACAAGCAACTATGTCTTTCAAAATATCAACACTAAAGAAAGTTATCCCTAGCCCATTATGCTCAATCATTAATCCATTCATGAAACACACTCAATATTAGCTACTCACAATGCACAAGTATGACAATAGTGCTCTCTAGTTGGTGCTTTGTAAGAGAAGATGGAGACTCAAAATAAAAATAAAAATTGCATAAAAGTAAATAGATAGGCCCTTCACAGAGGGAAGCAGAGATTTCTAGAGGTGCCAGAGCTCAAGGCTTAAATTAGAGAGATAAAATTATTTTGAGAGGCATGCTTTTCCTGTCAACAGAAACGATCGAGAATTCCCAATATCTTCCATGCTAGACACATTATAGGCGGTTCCCAAACAGAAAATAAAGTTTATTTCCTTTCCACCATTCTTTCACAATCCATGGCTAGCCGTATCCATGGGTGCCCTCCATACCAACACTTTCCAAGGAATTTATTATTATCATCATATTAAAAAAAATCATTTCGGGACTGGGCATCCCTGTTACCTGCCACTCTCTCGTGCAATGACAAGTGAATAAACACTCATCGTGAGAATAACACACCTAGCATGGAAAAAAATTGGCCACCCCCTGCCGCTTCATGAGTGGTACTTGCACACAAAACAGAAAATTATTTTTGAAAAATTAGAGTTGGCACATGCAGATTTACTTGGAACGGCATGGAAATACCGCATATAGGTAGGTATGGTGGACTCATTTGGCACAACTTTGGGTTTAAGGAGTTGGATGCACAAGCAGCATTCCCGCTTAGTGCAAATGAAGGCTAGCAAATAGATTGAGAAGTGACCAACCAAAAAGCGAAAACGGTCATAAACATGCATTGAACATAACTAACACCGAATAATGCAATATAAGTAGGATATAATTTCGTTGCATAACTATTGACTTTATGTGCATGCATAGGGAATCACAAACCTTAACACCAGTATTCTTACTAAATCACAATTACTCACTAACATGACTCACATATTATCATCTCCATATCGCAAAACTATTGCAAGGAATCAAACTTATCATATCCAATGATCTTTCATGAAAGTTTTTATTATATCCCTCCTGAATATTCATCACTTTGGGACCAAATTCATATCTTGTGCAAATTACCATTACTATTATCAACTCTCAAAAAGATATAAGTGAAGCATGAGAGTGCAAATATTTCTTCAAAATTTAATCTTATCAACTCTCAAAATAACATAAGTGAAGCATGAGGGTTCAAATATTTCTTCAAAATATAGCCACCGCCGTGCTCAAAAAGATTTAAGTGAAGTACTAGAGCAACTACCTAGCTCAAAAGATTTAAGTGAAGCACATAGAGTATTCTAACAAATCAAGATAAACGTGTGGCTCTCTCAAATAGGTGTGTCCAGCAAATATGATTGTGACAAACTAAAAAGCAAACAAAGCAAAGACTCATATAATACACGACGCTCCAAGCAAAACTCATGATATGTGACGAATAAAAATATAGCTCCAAGTAAAATTACCGATAGTTGGTACAAGAAAGAGGGGATGCCTTCCGGGGCATCCCCAAGCTTAGACGCTTGAGTCTTCCTTCAATATTACCTTGGGGTGCCTTGGGCATCCCCAAGCTTAGGCTCTTGCCACTCCTTATTCCTTCATCTATCGTGATCTCACTCAAAACTTGAAAACTTCAATCACACAAAACTCAACAAAACCTTCGTGAGATCCGTTAGTTTAACAAACAAATCTTTAACTTTAAGTACTGTAGTAAATTGATTCATATTTAATATTGGCATAATGCTACTGTACTCCAACTTCTCCATGACTCATTGTGACGCCCCCGACTCGACCGTGCACTAATCATACACGCAAACGCAAACGATCAAGCCCAGGGACTCACGGGAAGATATCACAACACAACTCTAGACACAAAATAAAATAATACAAGCTTTATATTACAAGCCAGGGGCCTCGAGGGCTCGAATACATAAGCTCGAGTTACACAGGTGTCAGCGGAAGCATCAGTATCTGAGTACAGACATAGTTAGACAAGGCTGCCTTAGGAAGGCTGAGCAAAACAACGATAACTAGATCGAAAAGGCGCAGGCCTCCTGCCTGGGAGCCTCCTAAACTACTCCTGGTCGTCGGTCTCCACGAGGTAGTAGGCTCCGTTGGGGTAGTAGTAGTCATCGGCAGGATCAGCTATCTCCGGGACTCCGTCATCTGATCGCAACAATCGGGTATGGAGAAAAAGAGGTAGCAAAGCAACCATGAGTACTCATCCAAAGTACTCGCAAGACTTACACCAGATCTATGCTAAGTATGAATCGGTTTCAAAGGAAAGGGGCTGTATCTGTGGACTATACTGCAGAATTGTCAGAATAGAGAGAAGGCCTAGCCTATCGAAGACTAGCAACTTGCATCATCTTGCAGCATTAGAAGAGTGTAGATTAGTACATAAATATAGTAGTAGCATAAAGTATAATAGCAGCCAAGCCCAGAGATCCTTCCTCGACTCCCTGTGAGAACGCGATCCCGGAGCTAACATTTTATTAAGTACACAAGTATCCAGTTTAAGTTGTAGTAGATCGAGATACAACACTGAGCGTCCTGTTACCGTGGACACGGCTATTCGAATAGATAACTTCCCTGTAGGGGTGCACTACTATTACCCAACACACTCGATTAACTCTGGCCGAACACACTTTTCTTGGTCATGCCCGGCCTCGGCTGATCGACACGACGTAGTCCTACCTAGGCTCCGCAGAGAGGTCCCCACCGGTCTACATCCTAAGCGCTCCGGGGTCTTGGGCCAATCGCCCTTTGCACTCCGGGTCGTTGTGTCGCGTATCGAAGTCCAAGCACCACCTCAGTCCTGGATGGCACTTGTCCCGACGGGCTCACAATGCTGAACTGGACATTTGACAGAGCTTTCGGCTGATACATACGGTGCCGAGGGCCCCATTAAACCATTATCCCACGTGGTGGTAGTGCGTATAGGCCAGTGGCCAACTCAGATCAAATACCCGAATCCGTTAGTGTGTTGGGAGCTCGCGGTGATGATCAGTGCTCCTGTCGCCCCATCTCAAGGACTTGCAACAAGGGTCAGGCCCATCCCTCTCTAGGGCGGTCTCTGCCTGCCCAGCCGCGCCTCGTAATTATCTCGCGGGTACCCTCCAGGTCAAACCGACTCTCAAGAGACTGTCGGGAACTCAAGTCCACCTCTACCGGGGTGGTACCGCCTGTCCCTTCAGTCCCGCAATAACAGTACATGGGGGTAACAGTTAAAGGTAACAGTGTGTTCTTGTCATCAAGGGGGAAGTCCGAGGAATCACCCTCGATGGACTCCCACTCGATGTATCCAGCAAGGTGAACTTGGAGGAATCACCCTCGAGGGGTTCACACTTGAGGGGCTGCACGACAGAGGCATCATCGGAGGTGGTGGAAGAGGAATCACCCTCGGTAACCCACAACCGACTAGCTATGCCACAGAGATATCATCAGGAGTGATGTAGGAGGTATCACCCTCGGCACTCGATAGTAGCTCTGTAGAGTCATAAAACTAAGGGGGTGTGCAGTGCTGTGTCGGTCTCGGCACATCGATCACATTGATCGAGTCATCGGTAGTAAAGCAAGGCAATACGGACAAGGGTGTAGGGCCATTGTTGGATCACTAACCAACCTATACTAAGCATTTAGGATAACGAGTAATGTATCAACAACAGGTTACAAAATCAGGCTATGCATCAGTATAGGAGCAATCAATTATAGTAGTAATTTCTAATGCAAGCACGAGGAAGAAGGAATAGGTGATATAGGAATGTTCAAGGGGGGTTTGCTTGCCTGGTTGCTTGGCAGATGAAATCGAATCCTCAACGAAGTAGTCGATCACAGGGGGATCGTCAGCGGTCGCAGGGTCTACCGGAGAGAAGAGGGGGGAGGAAACAGTAAATATTAAGCAAACAAATGCACACAGATGCTTGGCATGGCAATAGGCTGAGCTAGGGGTGCCCTAACGTAGTACTAAGTATTTTAAACGGAGCGGGAAAATATCCGGGAATATTTTCTCAGCTCTAGGTGCTTATCGTTATATTGATCCGGAGGGGAAGGTTCCATGTTCATCTAGTTAGGAGTGATGGTCAAGCATTTTGATCACATATTCGGATTCGTCATATTTTTCTGATCGTTTTTCATATATAAATTATTTTCATCTGAGTTATGGATTATTTTATATGATTTTACAAAGTTTTATCGATTTTCTGAAATTTCTGGAATTTAATTTTAATTCAAAATTAAATAGCAAAATGCTAAATGCACCTAGCACAGTGTACACAAAAGTGTACACAATGGCTGACAGGTGGGGCCAGTTGACTAAGTCAACTGCCCAGTCAGCACCCAGTCAGCAGAGGCTGACATGTGGGTCCCAGTGTCAGGCTGGGTCCCACATGTCGGTGACTCAGGTAATTAACAGAGGTTAGTTTTATCTAATTAAGTTAACTAGCTGGTGGGGCCCATATGTCATACACACTAAGGTTAATCAGTGTTTTATTTTTAAACATGGATTAATTAGTGGATGGGCCCCACCTGTCATAGGGTCGGTTATTTAAAATAGTGGCTTAAACATCTTAGTTAGCAGCTAATTAGTATTAACCTAAACGCTACAGTACCCGGACCCACCAGTTAGTGGCTGCTTAGCAGCCAATTAGTGGCTAATGACGACGGGGCCCACTGGCAGGGCCACGTCGCGGTGGCGCACCGGCGTTTAGCCGCCGGCGAAGCTCCGGGTACTGTAGCGTTTAGGTTAATACTAATTAGCTGCTAACTAAAATGTTTAAGCCACTATTTTAAATAACCGACCCTATGACAGGTGGGGCCCATCCACTAATTAATCCCTGTTTAAAAATAAAACACTGATTAACCTTATTGTGTATGACATATGGGCCCCACCAGCTAGTTAACTTTAATTAGATAAAACTAACCTCTGTTAATTACCTGAGTCACCGACATGTGGGACCCAGCCTAACACTGTTCATTTGGATAAGGTTGCTGAGTCAGCATGCTGACTCAGCACTGGGACCCACATGTCAGCCTCTGCTGACTGGGTGCTGACTGGGCAGTTGACTTAGTCAACTGGCCCCACCTGTCAGCCACTGTGTACACTTCTGTGTACACTGTGCTAGGTGCATTTAGCATTTTGCTATTTAACTTCGAATTAAAATTAAATTCCAGAAATTTTAGAAAATCGATAAAACTTCGTAAAATCATATAAAATAATCCATAACTCGGATGAAAATAATTTATATATGAAAAACGATCAGAAAAATATGACGAATCCGAATATGTGATCAAAATGCTTGACCATCACTCCTAACTAGATGAACATGGAACCTTCCCCTCCGGATCAATATAACGATAAGGCATCAGTTCTTCGCCTTCTTGGCCGGGCGAGGAGGGGGCGGGACGTAGAACGCCTCATGCCCTACCACGTACTTTCGGAGGAAGGTGCCGAAGGCCGCGTGCCCAGCCTTGACAATGGGCTTGTGCTTCTTGTCTGATCCCTTGCCAACGCCCGTGGCGTGCTGGATCATGCTATTGATGTCCCTCGCGATGACCTTGGTACAGAAGGGGCAGGATATGTATCCGTACCGCTTCTGGGTGCGGTACGGGATTTCCCCGTTCCGCAGCCTCCTCAGGATGTACCGGCTCTTGTTGTCCCTGTTATCTTTGTCATGGTCCACGTCTTCGTCAGCTTCCTGTGAATTAGTACACACAGAATAACTCAGCTGAAATATTTAACTACTTATAATTTGAAGGTTTGAAAGCAATCATATGAACAATGGCAATTACCACTAGTTTTTAACCTTGTAAGAAGATACCAGGTTGAAGGTGGGTGATTATTATTATATAAATCATATCTTCTCCAGAAACATGGGTCACGTCACACAGTCAAAGTTGGGGTTATCAGAATTGTTTGGAATGTGTGCGTAGCACCATAGTACTCAACTATGAATTCCCCTTGTTGGAGAGAATAAAAAGGAAAATTACCTTGCTATTTATATTTACTGATGTGATCCATGTTTTCAAAATAACTAGACAAATGCCATGTACATGGCTGAGCTATAGCATGTAACTTCGACCGTTTACCGCAAGAGCATGTTGAGCAATCTCTAAACTAGAAAGAGCTTCTGGAGCATTTTGTACCAGTAGTAAGTACATTATAATACAATGATTACCAAAAAAGAGCATGCAGATGATTCACACTAATCTACCTCTTATATTGTATTATATTTTGTTGTATTCCTTGTTATCTATCTTCAAATTTTCTTTCGTTTGCATGTATAGCTCTTTTTCCCTGTTAAGAACTACTCTTATTTGTACTATTTAATTTCAGAAATAATTAAAGGGTTTAGGGTCTAGGGTTAGGCACATTAGTAGGTGTGTTATCTAATTATGATAAACCCGCTACGATTACCCAACTAGGTAACAGATAAGGTAATTCATATTTAACATAGTTCATTCCAGAAACAAGATCCTCTCTTAGCATTTCCTTTGTAAATATTTGTATGATATGGATTTATGATAATGAGATAACAGACCTACAAACTTGCCATCAACATAATCTAGTTTCATGAATTTCAAACTATATGACTAGGTACTAATAACTAAAACTATTGCAGAAAGAAATTAAAGATTGCTGCCAGTAAATGTTTTCAAGAGAAGAACTAATGGATTTTTTGTTGTCAATGGCAGAAGGTGGCCCTAATTTGTTACTACATGCATCACAAATGACCACATGCATGACTGAATGATGTGGCACAGTTTCATGAATAGGAAAACCAGATACCGGGTTGCCACAATTGAAGAACAGAGCATAGTTGTAACAGGGGTTCTACTGATTTAAAAGCTTCATCATTGATATTCTTTATGATACTAGTGAGGCACACGTGCATTGCACGTGAGAACTTACATAACAAAAGTACGATTGCATATTGACATATCACATGAAGCAATTATATAAATTTACAGTCACATATGCATCATGTATAAATGTAGATTTAATTCTTCTAGTTCATGGCACTGAAAATAGATATAAATCATTTTATGAAGATACTGTCATAGCCTTGTAGAAGTAAATAAAGCAAAAGTTAATGTCAATTCTTTCAGAGGCATTTTACATTGCTATGCTACTGTAGCAATGGAGTTTTTTGTGTGTGTTTTCTTTAATAAAGTTATAAGGTTTGTGCATACTATGCATTGATTTATATCCAATGGCCAACAATGCTCGCATTTGCCAACTTTCCACCGTTGGATTGGCTTCATCCAACATCCTATATTCAAAGTTATTCCCACACTTTATACTGGTATAGATGTATTTATCATAACCACATAGCAGGGATATTAATCATTGATCCTCTTGATGACTGTAATTAAGTAAACTCATCTGTACAACTTGTTACCTAACAAATCCACCGTTTAGTACATCACAACAGATTCATAATCAGTTTGAGAACAATATTCGTACACATCTTCACAAACAAAATCCAGGCACAGAGGGATTTTAGGCCTCCATGCCTACTTTTGCATGCCAACTTTTAGATTCGTAATGAATTTTTTTAAGCAAATCAAGGGGGTTTCCTTCCAAATCTACCAAACAACTTGTAAAAATCCTAACCCTAAGGGACAGATCGAACATATAACCCTAAACCTATCTGGGCGAAATCAAATCCGTGCTACATGCATTTTAGAAGAAAACCCCATGGGAGAAAACCCCAAAAACAGAGTAGGAGAAAACCCCAAAACAGAGTATTACCTCCGAGAGCTCGTCGGAGACCTCCTCCTCGAACTCGACGGCGTCGTTCTTAAATTCGACACTGGCGAGCTCGGCCTCCTCGTAGTACGCGTCCACCAGCTCGAACTGCTCCCGCTTGCGCTTGGCCCTCTGCTCCTCCAGATCGACCGCCACCTCCTCCTCCACCTGCTCCCCGACCGCAGGCTCGACCGCTGCGACGGCGGCTGGAGCAGTCACAGCAGACGGTGCACCGCCACCCATCGCCGCAACGGCGCCCTCGGCCGCGTCAACCGCGGCCGCAACGACGGCAGCAAGCTTCTCCTCTGCTTGTATGGCTGCGTCCTTCTCTGCCGCCACGTCTTCACGCCCGGCCTTCATCTTCCGACGACGAAGGGACTAGGGTGGTGCAGCAAGGGAGGAGGTTGGTGGCTCATACGAGGTAGGGTTTGAGGGGAGGGGAGAGGGCTTTTTGCTGATTTGGGGAAGAAAAGGACTAGGCGTGGGGGAGAGGGGGAGACGCGGCTGGGGGAGACTGCCAAATAAAGACGTGGGTGGACATTTGGAGTTCTCGAGACTAGACGCGTGGCGTCGTGCGCTCGTGCACGCTCCCACTACTTTCCTTTTTTTTGTCTTGTTTATTTTTTGACAAAAAATACATATTGGTTTTTTTACAAGTGCAGAAATTACATCTACGTACTCCCAAACCAATCCTCATTGCATTCCAAAGAAATTCTTTTTTTGTTGACCACACCAAGTGGGATACTGACATGTGGGTCCCCCATGTCATCCACACACACATAGCACCTACAAAAATACTTCCCGGACGTGCAAATGTTACCAAAATTTTCCTACAGCCTTGTATGAACATGAAAAGCATCCATGACAAGTTTGGTAGCTTTCTGATGTTGTATGGATTTTCTAGCTTTTTAGTGACGATAAAACACTCAGATACTTCCCGAACGTAAAGCAACGTGCGTTCGTTGTCGGAATTGCTTCAAATTTTGTGTGGGGTTGTTGTTGTCAAGATGACCAAAAATTTGGTGTTGTTGTCAAGATGACCAAAAATTGACCATGTTCATCGGAGGCCGTTTGGGTAGGAGGGAAGGGTCCGTCTCGAATGACGTATTTTCGGACATCCTTAAAATGGATCCAAAATTTTTCTACAGCCTTCTATCAACATGAGAAGCATCCATGCCAGGTTTGGTAGCTTTCTGATGTTGTATGGATTTTCTAGCTATTTCCTGACGGTAAAACACTGAAATACTTCCCGGAGGTGACGCAACGTGCATTCGTTGTCGAAATTGCTTCAAATTTTGTGTAGGATACCGGGGTGGGCATGCCCACTTGCTGGCAAAATTTGGTGTCGTTCTGAAGATGACCAAAAATTGGCCTTCTTCATCTGGGGCCGTTTGGGTAGGAGGGAAGGGTCCGTCTCGAATGACGTTTTTTTGACATGCTTCAAATGTTACCAAGTTTTTACTATAGCCTTGTATTAACATGAAAAACATCCATGCCAAGTTTGGTAGCTTTCTGATGTTGTATGGATTTTCTACCTATTTCCCGACGATAAAACACTATAATACTTCCCGGACGTGACGCAACGTGCGTTCGATGTCGAAATTACTTCAAATTTTGTGTGCGATACCGATGTGGGCATGCCCACTTGCTGCCAAAATCTTGTGTTGTTCTGAAGATGACCAAAATTTGGCCTTCTTCATCGGAGGCCGTTTGGGTAGGAGGGAACGGTCCGTCTCGAAGGACGGTTTTTTTACATGCTTCAAATATTACCAATTTTTTTCTACAGCCTTGTATGAACATGAAAAGCATCCATGCCAAGTTTGGTAGCTTTCTGATGTTGTATGCATTTTCAAGCTTTTTCGAGATGATATGTTAACTTGCTGTTGGTTCCGCATTTTATGAAAATGCATTTCTCATACTACTAAAAGTAGATGTCTCAAATTCACAGAATACTTATATGCTAAGTACTGCAAGGATCTGAGATTCAGAAGACATTGGTTAACAGAATCTCTACTTTAAAAAGACTACAAACATAAGCTACTCAGAGAAGCATAGATACCGCTGCTGTCAGGAAAGGATCCATCCCTCCCACCCACCCAGCAGCTCACGCAAACAGTATAAACCCAGCACAAGCGCCAGGCAAGAACCAGTTTTTAGTGCACTACGTATTACATTACCCAAAAAGACAAGACATAAAAACAAAGCAGAACAGGCTTTTCTCTACCAAGAGATTGTCTTCAGATGCTTTCAGCATGTCCAGCGTCAAGGATAAACCAGCGTCGGCACCCCTATCCTCCATCCATGCGTACTACATCTGAAGATCTCCCCCGCAACCTGCTCAACTTCTCTTACGCCCGCCGTCACGCGCCTTATTTTTTCTTGGTTTTTCTGCAACACATTCCAATCATGCAAATTTTTAATAATCATATTAATAGGAACACAGAGATCAACCACCCTCATATTAGCTTGGGTCAGTAGCTTATCATGTGTTTCATGGCATGGCAATAATTTTAACAAGAAGTAGGCATGAAAATGACCCAAACACATGTACAACTTAGGCCATATGATGCATGGATTAATTCAAACAAAAATGACAAAATGCCAAGTTATGCAAAATGTCATGCACCAAAACTTATCCGAATGACAAAATTAATACCACCATTGGATTAGTTGGATTTTGCTACCCCAATTTATATATAACATGCATATGTTCATATATGAAATTGCACACAAATCCACAAAACAATATACTGCATACAAGGGAAACCTAGGACATGCTAGATTACGAATATTCCGAAAATGACTAAAAGACAGAAGGGCTGGAATTGCAAGAGGGACACTGGGGTTGGCTAGGCATCAAGGATGACCAGTGGGCCAGGGCCACGTGGCTTGGAGCGTTTGTGTGTCTGACTACCCGGTTTGAAATTTTGCAACAAAAAATTGTGGCCTAAGATGAAAGTTGCCTTATTTGATGATTTGTTATACTACCATCAATGGCATAAACACTGACAATCATATTGATGCTTCTTTGACATATATCATTACTATAATGTGGATTTAACTTATATGGTATGCATTAGTAGATACGTGCATTAGCCGAAATAGCACTACTGAAATTGCACTATTGAAATAGTTTAGTGTCTACCTGTGTGTACTGAAACTGCACTACTGAAATATTTCAGTGTCTACCTGTGTGTACTAAAACTGCACTACTGAAATATTTCAGTGTCTACCGGTGTGTACTGAAATTGAACTACTGAAATATTTCAGAATCTACAACTGTCTACTGAACTTGCAGTACTGAAATATTTCATTGTCTACCTGTGTGTACTGAAACTGCACTACTGAAATATTTCAGTGTCTGTCAGTGTGTACTGAAATTGAACTACTGAAATATTTCAGAATCTACAACTGTCTACTGAACTTGCAGGACTAAAATATTTCAGTGTCTACCCAGAGTCTACCACTGGAAATCTATTGATCCAATTTTCTTATCTTTTTTTGAAAACTTAATTAGCCAAATTAAGTTTGATTCAGTATTCAAGGGACAAATTCAGTTAACTAAAAAAAATTCAGTTAAATTTACAAATTCTGTTAACTTAACACACATAATTCCGCCTAGGGTTCATCTACATCAAAATCTAGCACTAAAAGACTACAAATTTTTCCTAGGGTTCATATACATCAAATTATAACACTAGAATACTACAAATTTTGCCTAGGATTCATAATTCTGCCTAGGGTTCATATACATCATAATCTAGCCCCCAAAGCATGTAGTCAAATCTTCATGCCAATTATTCAGATTAAAATGACATCCTTCCCCATTCAATGACATCTAGCATCCCCTCTCTGAACTATTATCATCACTATCACCATGACGATAACCATGAGCAGAAGGAAGATTAGGAGTGCAGAAGCTTACTCATACCCCTACTACTCCTCGACCGCAGACCGCTGCCCCATGAGACGAGTGGAACAGCGAGGGAACCGTGGAGAACGGCGGGGAAGCGACGTCGGCACATATTTGTTCCTCCTCCTGCGGTTGCTCGACGAAGGCTCCTCCGGCACAGGGTCCCATGGCACGACCACAAGCGGCACCATGAGGAGGCTCGGTTCTTGCTCCTCTGGTTTCTCGATCTTGGAGCGATAGTTCCACCACCTCATCCTCACGTCCGGCCTCGGGGAATCCGACTGCTCCATGGCCCAGAGGAGGTACTGGATGTAGAACAGGGACCCATCCACGGCAACTCCTTTGATCGCATCCCTCTCTTTCTGTATCAGATGTGGGCGCATCAACTGCACCGACGCCGCTAACTGCCGCGGGTAGTCAAACCAAGAGACGATCTCCCTCAGCCGGCGTAACTTGACCTCATCGCCGCCGGCGATCTGCACGATCTCATCCTCCATGTGCGTGGCAAAGTTGAACTTCTCGCCGCCGGCGATCTGCACGATCTCGTCCTCCATTGAGGTTTCGGTTTTGGATGGAATGCAAGAGGAGAGGGAGGAGAGGAGCGGCGGTGGTTTTGGAGTGCAGGAGGAGAGGGCTGCGGTTGTTTAATGGCAATGGAAGAGGAGAGGACCCCTGGGCGGCGGTTCTGCATTGGAGGAGAGGGGCGGCGCGCTGTGGATAATTTCACGGTGATTAAATTGCCCCTCAATTAACAAGCGAGCCCACATTGTCATTAGTACCGACCCCACACAAATTAGTACTTTCCAGTACTTTTCCGTGAGTACTACCTAGTACTAGCTATTTCTCTACCGTTAGATCAAGAGGAACGAATGGCCTCTAAAAACACCAACCACCCTAAAACTTGTATTGGATTAATTATCAATAACCTATATAATTTGGCCGACCATATTCTCCAACCAAATTACATCATCAATAGGACCGACATGACAAAACTGAAAAGATAGCAGAATATCTCTGAGCTTGACACCAACGCCCGTCACCTGCCTCTGGAACCACCACAGCAGCCACCGAAGAAAAGAATGACGGATCACCTCCTCACCCGAGCTCGACGCGGCTCCATCGCTGATATGCAGCTTTGCAGACCTTCAAGGTGGCTCACCAAAAGTGAAGCCATTGCCGTTGAACGAATCAGATCGGGGCAACACCCCGGACACGCCATAGAACTCCAGATCTGGCACCCCACCACGACTAAGACGCCGAAGGAGGAAACCACACCTGCCATCCATCAACCACGATCCCAGCACACGTTCCGTCTTCCAGATGTCGTCGATACAGACCACAATCTGCATCCGCTCCTGGACTACCTCCCAAGCTCCGCACCGATGTTGGAGCAGACGCCGTCGCAACGGCGGAGCCCGAGGACACATGTCCACCACGAGGATTCCGCCGCCGCCACACCATCATTGCTTGAACAGACTGGTTTCCAAAACCATCCCCAACCATAGGTCCGATCACCTTGTCGGGGAAGGATCTGAAGAATCTTTATTCAGCGCCACCATCACCGCTGCCGAAGGCAAGACGATGAACAGCCTAAAAACGAAGCTACTTTAGCCTAAAACTATCCACGCACGTGGATCCGGCGACCCCCTCACTACCGACGACGGAGGGGAGCCGTCGGAGGACGGCGACGGAGGAACTCTCCTTGGAGAGACGCTGGCCAGATCGCCCTTTTTTCTTCTAGTCTAGAGGAAGAAAGAACTGGGCCGTCTAGAAATCGTGCTAGCGCCCGCCAGCTCGCCAAATAGGAGTGGCCTATAGATACGGGACCCAGAATTTTGCAAAAGAAAACTTTCACGAGGAGGTTGGGCGTATTGTGCCGAACAGGGCCGGGCTCGGGCTAGATCCCATTATCCCATGGGATAAAAGGGCACCAGATCAAGGAAACCCTAAGGAAACCTAAAATCCGGAGAAAAAAGAGGGATGGAGAGCGGCGGCGCCCTGGCGATCGGGATGCGAGACGACCGGGCTCCAATCGAGAGCGGCGGCGTGCAATTGGTCGCATCGTCGGCGGCTCAGCCTCCGCGCCGGAGCAGAGTAGCCTTGCGCGCAGACGGGGCTCCGGTCGAAGAGAAGGGGAGGAGGAAGATCGGCGGCGCACCTCCGCGTCCGTGCCAGAGCAGGGTAGCCATGTCCGGCAAAATCGATGAGAAGAGGAGGGCGAAGAGCGGCGGCACACACGTGGCCACATCGTCGACGGCTGTGCCTCCACGCCAGAGCAAAGCAGCTCTCTCTGGCAGCGGGGCTCCAATCAAAGAGAAGACGAGCATGAAGAGTGGCAGCACACAAGCGGCCACATCGTCGACGGCTCCGCCTCAGATCTGGAGCATAGTAGTCATGTCTGGCATTGGGGCTCCAATCGAAGAGAAGACGAGGTCGAACAGCGGCAGCAAACAAGCGGCTAAGCCTTCGCTCTGGCGCAGAGTTGCCACGTTCGGTGCTTCAGTCGAAACGGCTCCGCCTTTGCTCCGAAGCAGAGTAGCCTCGCTTGCTGAATTGGCTCCAAACAAAGAGAATAGGAGGAGGACGAAGAGCCACAGCACACAAGCGGCCACTTCGTCGACGGCTGTGCCTCCGCACCAGAGCAAAGTAGCCATATGTGGTAGCGGGGCTACAATCAAAGAGAAGACAAGGTCGAAGAGCTGCAGCACACAAGCGGCCGCATCGTCCACAGCTCCGCCTTTGCACCAGAGCAGAGTACCCATGTCTGTCAGCGGGGTTCCAAACAAAGAGAAGAGGAGGACGAAGAGCTGCAGCACACAAGCGGCCGCATCGTCCATGGATCCGCCATTGCACCAGAGCAGAGTACCCATGTCTGTCAGCGGGGTTTCAGTGGAAGAGAAGAGGAGGACAAAGAGCTTGATGCCTAAGCCTCCACGCCGGAGCAAAGTAGCCTTGAGTGCCAATGGGCGTCCTGTGGATGGTGTACGACGTGCAGACGTCATTGAATACTACAAGCATTGCGATGGATCCATCTACAGACAAACTGATTTTTTGTCCAAACTTTATCGTCTCCATGATACCAACGAGAGTACGTTAGCCTTTCCATCTTGATTGTTGAATTATGGGAGATATCATTTTTACAGTGTTGAGGAAATTCAGCTCACGGTATTATATTATTGCTGTTATTTACTATTTAGTTGGGTAATATGCAATCTCAAGATTCAAATGGCTACTGAGCATTTGCAAGAACCAGTGTCTGTTGATTCCAAGAAACACATTTAAACGCACATGATCCTCATGTTTAAATATGATCCTATTTCCCTTGTTTTATTTACTTTGCAATTTTATGCTAAAATTAGGATCTTTTTTTAACGAGTAGGAGTTTGTCCTAGTTGTAGATTCCCATTGAAAATGATATATTTTGTGCTGGCACCTAATTACCTACTCCCTCCGTTTCTAAATATAAGTCTTTTTAGAGATTTCAATACAAACTACATACGGATGTATATAGACATATTTTAGAGTGTAGATTCACTCATTTTGCTCCGTATGTAGTCCCTTATTTGAATCTCTAAAAAGACTTGTATTTAGGAACGGAGGGAGTAGAACAGTTTACCTAACTTGCTTGGTTCCTTCTTTTTCTCCTCCTTCTGTACCAGCAGTTTTATACTTGATTAACTTATCTCCTCCTTCCATCCCGGCAGTTTCGTACTTAAGTTATCCTAGTACGCACTGAAGATGTCCATCAGGAATAACATTATGATAATTATCAAGGCCTTCCTCTAAGCCTGTATATTGGTATCCAGCAATTTCGTTCTTCATCAAGTTCTCCAAGCACGCATCAAAGATACCCGTTAGAAACAACACTTTTATCTTATGGCTGTCATTTCTCAAGATAACCTTCATACAAACCTGTTCAATATCAATCCATTTATTATCTTATACTTATAATCTCCAAATGACAGCAGCTTCCTCGGCGTCGACACTTTGTAGTGCTAATCCTGAAACCAACCACAGACTTGTGATCGTCATCAAGGTTCACATTTAAAAACCGACCAGCCATATCTGTGCAGCTTCCAACTACACACCTAATGTCCAAATTGTTAATTGTCTCATCCCCATCATTCGAAAAACATTATGAGTTTCAATAAATATTATTTCCCCCCGACTGATTGCCTGTTGCCCATGAATTTATTATAGAAACCACATGAATTTTCTGTGCTTATAGTCTATAACCGTGCTTATCATATGATCTTTCAACCCACATTGCGATCATTGTACTACTGTATTGGTAATCTGTAAGTTCAGGCGTTATCATATTTAAGTTATGATTCTGTTTCTCTAGTTTTGGACAACACTTGATATCATGTCCATCCTATTGTTTTATTTTGTTCCTTTCTATTAGAGTTGGGGTTAGGGATTTTAATCATTGATCTAACGCATGTACAATGTTCCTATTGCTGCTCGATCAGCTGGGCTGGAGCCAATGATGAGGTCGGAGCCATCAGACGATTGCTCGGTGAACTGGAGGGCCTGTGAAAGACATGCCAATTGCACCATGATGCAGATATTTTCACTGAAGCTGGCGTATCCTCCTGCTGGTGACCAAGTTAAGGTGTATGGATTCATGGCTGTCCGGGATACTAAGGACCATCTGCGTAACTACATCTTCAACCGCACCAGAGACGACCCTTTCATCGTGGAACAAGAGGACGGATTTATACAGTTGTCCGGACCCAAGAGAGGCATCTGGTGGTATGACAAGCAGCTGGTTGAGTTCGACATGAGGATCAAGAGAGGGGAGAATGAAGCGGACGATCTGCAGATCATCGACGGTGCCGTCTGGTTCTACGACGGTTGCTCGCCGCACGCTAGAGTGCTCACGCAACGCATCGACGGTGACTATGGCTCGGTGGACATAAGCTACACGCGCCTGCTACTGGCGATGGAGTCCACAGTGCAGATTGCTGTGTCGGAGCTGGACAGAGACATAGGCCTGCTTGTAAGGGCGTTTTACGTCAGTGATCTCTTGCACCAGGGGATGCAGCTGTTTGATGGTGTTATCCCTGCTGATGCTGGTGGTGCCGACAGGTATGAGCTAGATAAGTATGTGGTCGCTGCTTCCCGGCATACCAAGTTGGCTCTGCAACTGAGGATCCGTTCTTTGGATGATGATGGTGATGTTTGGAGATCTTGTCTCAGCCCAGCCAGTACGCATGGAACTGACGACTTCAGTTTCGCGCTCAGTTTCACGACCATTGATGTGAAAATCTCTTGGTCGACATTGGACTAGATCACATCTACTGTCTCCGGTCGACAAGTGATGTATATGAGACGGTGAAAGTGCAGTCGAGCAATAAATAGCAATTTTACTTTGGTAGATGTTGTTTATGTCAGATTATCCGCCCTGCGCTTAATTATGGGAATGTTGCTGAAATTATGCTTGTGTATCTGGAATAACACATTGTGTCCTTGTAAATACTTTACGCTGGATGTGTTTGTGTGCATGTTTGGAGGTTGTGTGTGGTTTGCTTTGGTGATCTTTAGACTGATTCTCATTTTAGGGTCATATTTGCCATTCGTTAGTACAACATGCCGCTGGACATAATCCTGTTTTGAGTTTTTAACATGTGAAAATCCAAAGACGGTGCATGCTTAATCACAGAACTCAATTTTTTTTTCTGTTTTCTCTTTTTTTTTTGTTTGAACTGAAACACCTGGCATTCCATATATAGATCACGATGGACCAATCAAATCGGCGGTTACACTGGTAGGGAGATTAGACAGCCACACATGCTGTTCTCCATAAACTCTACTCCTACCTAAAGCAGCCAGCTTGTGTGCTGGAACATCACATTTACAGGAACGTGGACTGTGGACAACACTCTAGAGACTAGAACCCATCTGCAGAAGGTATCTCACGAAAAACGGTGCCAAGCGGGGAGCGGTCGAGCATGCATGGTGGAATTCAGAGCTTGAGCCAGGCCCAGCGAGTCCGTTTCAAAGATGACTCTCCCCATTCCATGTGTTTGAGCCAACTGGATAGCTTTGATCATGGCACACGCCTCTGCCACCCATTCGCCCAACCCAAGCTTGGCCGCTGCAGCGAAAACGACATCACCCTAGCTCATGATCGCGCCGCGCGCAATGCAACCCAGCTGAGTAGACGGATCGTCAGTCGGCGGCCTTTCCCATTTGGCGTACGTACCCTCTGGTTGTCGGTTTTGGCATAAAACTCCCGCCACTCAGAGATGTGCTTTGTCATCATCAGCGTGGAGTTTTATGGTACAGTGGGTCTATCAGCTCCGATACTCGCGTCAGCAGCGTACTACCTCCCGTACCATAAAACTCCCGTCCGGCTACTACTTGGCACACAGCACTTGGGCGCACAACGAGTCAGGTGCTTGGAGCAGCCGCCAAACTTGCCGTGATAACATCGCTACGTTATGTTAAAACCATGCATGGAGGTCCCTGAAACCGAGGCCACCTTGTTCCTTTGGAAGCGTCATCTTCTTCCAGCCGACCCAATGATGTTTGCGTTCATCGTCTTGCTGAGCCCACCAGAATCGACATATCATATGGCCGGCTTATGCTCTTACACACAGGCTTTGTCAAGTCAAAACTTTTTTAATACTAAGAATAAAATGCATTTCGACCCCGTCCTAGTTCTCAATCATTTCGTGGCACCGGGTGTGGCTGAACCCCATCGTATGTGCCACGGTTTTAATCAAGATCTCCTTTCCTTTCTTTGACGGTAGCTTCACCTTATACCCCTGCAGCAGCAGCTCCCAAATTCTGTCCCTGATACTACCTATATTCAAAGCAAATCTGCCTTAGACTTGCCCACATGGCTTTTTTTTCTTTTTCGAAAAGGAGGTTGAATGCCCACATAGCTTTTTTTTTTCTTTTTCGAAAAGGAGGTTGAATGCCCACATAGCTTGGAAGGCCCAAATATTGCCCTGTTGGCATTCCCACTGCAACCCTAGCACAAGTAACATCTGCTCCTTTCTCTGACGTGGGGTATTCGTACTAAAAAGAATTGTTGATTTATCCCGATTAATGGTCTGCCCCGAGCCCTTCTCATACACCGCAAGGATCTCATTTACTGTACTCACACTCTCCTCCGTGGCCTCCATCAACACAAGTGAGTCATCCGTGAATAAGAGATGTGTAACCGGGGCGGGCGCACCTTGATGCCCTTAATTTTGCCTACCGTTTCAGCATGATTGATCAAGGCAGAGAGTCCTTCGGCACAGATGAGGAAAAGATAAGGCGATATGGGATCTCCCTGTCTCAATCTGCGTCCCGGAATCACCGTGTCCGTGCATGAATCATTTATCTTAAATCTGAAACAGACTGTACTGATACACTTGCTGATGAGCTCCACAAAGCCTTGTGCAAAACCAAGCCGGGTCATAATTTTCTCTAGGAAAGGCCACTCCACCCGATCATAGGCCTTACTCATATCAAGTTTAAGAGCAGCAAAACTCGAGGCTCCCGATCTCTTCCGCAGAAAGTGGGTCATTTCATAGGCCAAAATGGTATTATCCGATATGAGCCTGCCCGGGACAAAGGCACTCTGGTTTGGCGAGATAATTTCATCAAGTATGCATTTTAGCCGGTTGGCCAACACCTTGGAGACGAGCTTGTAGACAACGTTACAAAGGCTAATTGGGCGAAGATCTTTTAGTCTTTTAGGGTTCCGAACCTTTGGGATCAACACGACCAGGGTGTCGTTCCATCCCTCCGGTATACTAACGCCTTGTAACACCTGCAACACCTCGTGAACCACGTCGTCGCCAATAAGCTGCCAATAGTGCTTATAGAAAATAGCCAGTAAGCCGTCCATCCCTGGTGCCTTCAAGTCCCCAATGCTATCCAGGGCAACCTTAACTTCTTCCACCGTGAACTCCGCCATTAGGAAAGCATTCATTTGCGTCGACACTTTCGGGTTTAAGTGGTTAAGGATTTCCGCTGCGTCCGCACCTGCCATAGGGGTAAACAAGCTCGAAAAATAGTTAGCAACGAGAGCCTTTAAGCCCTCCTCTTGTTTACATTGTTAAGGCAACTTGATTAGATTAGGCTGTTTTTTTACCTTATAAGATCTCCAGATGCCGCAAAACTACCTGGCCGCTATAATAGCCGCCGTTTTACGGGACTGGGGAGAAAAATCGTCCCGCGAAACCCGAATATTTTTTGGGGAGCAGTATATTTTGGCCCTCCCGCCGCATATGTCCAGTCCACGTTTTGCCGTTTTCTTAATCTCTCGCACGACTTGGCGGGAGGGACATTTTAGTTCGCGTCCTCCATTCCGTCGCCGCGGATCGTCCTCGCAGCCAGCGCGCCTTCCGGCGCCGCTGGTTTGGGGCTGTGGGGAAGTAGGGGCGACGGATTTCCTACTGACCGGCGGTGGGGAAGAGGCTCTGTTGCGCGGATTTGCTACCGGCCAAAGGCAATCTCTCCAATTATTTCCGTGCGTTTTAATTTTAGTGATGGGTGATAGCTACGCAATCATACAGCAAAGAAACTTCAAAAGATTCGATTATATTCAATGAACAATTTGATCATAAATCCACAATTCATCGGATCCCAACAAACACACCATAAGAATTACATCGGAATGATCTCAGAGGAGGTCATTGTATTGAAGATCCAAAAGAGAGAGAAGAAGACATCTAGCTACTACTATAGACCCGTAGGTCCTGAATGAACTACTCACACATCATCATGGAGGCAGCAAGGTTGATGAAGAGGCCTTCGGTGGTGGCTTCCCCCTCCGACAGAGCTCCGGAATAGGGCTCCAGATGGGATCGCTTCGGAACAGAGGCTTGCGGCGGCGATAAAATTTATAGACTAGGAATTAGGTCAAACGGAGCAGCGGGGGGGGGGGGGGGGGGGGAGGGGCACAAGCCTGGGTGGCGCGGCCAGGGGGTAGGCTGCACCCCTGGGCTTGTGGCCCCCTTGTCCATCTTCTGGTCTTCTCCCGAAGCTTCTAGGGTCTCTTATTTTCCATACAAAATCATCGTAAATTTTCATCGTGTTTGGACCTTCCTAGATATGGTTTTTCTGTGAAACCAAAAACAAGCAAAAAAAAATAGGAACTCGCACTAGGCACTAAATTAATAAGTTAGTCCAGAAAAGTAATATAAAATGATAAAAAAACATATAAAAATGATAATAAAATGGCATTTAACAACCAAAAATTATAAATATGTTGGAGACGTATCAGAGAGCCCCCTAGCTTGCCCTTATATACACGATGGAGGCTAGGGTTTTACAGGAAGATAGATGCGATCTAGGGTGCCGCCGGCCCTAGCTTGCCCTTATATACACCGGTGGAGGCTAGGGTTTTACAGGGAGAGAGATGCGATCTAGGGGGCCGCCGGCCCTAGCTTGGGGATCAAGATGGCCACCAGGTGCTTATCCTCTTCTGCGGGCTCCCCTTTTGTAGCTGGGCCTTGCGGGCCCCTAGGAAGGCCTTCTGCCAGGCTCCCCTCGGTGAACCACCCACGGTGTATGACACCCGTAAGTCTGTGTCGCGACGAAGTCCATGTCCTCATCACTGGCCATCTCCGCAGCTACCTTCGCCGCCGCTACCTTCTCCGCCGCCTCACGCTCGCGCTGCCTCCGATGGCGGTGCTTCCGGGCAAGGTTCTCCGCCTTGCAAGGAACCACCACACCGGGGAGCCCGACCGATTCTGTCGAGGCATCATCAGTGCCGATGGTGGCGGACAGGGTTGTCGGCAACGACATCAGCGACGGTGGACGAGGACGACTACACAGACGACAAGCAAAGGAGGCGTCGGCGGCTGCGCGGAGGCGGGAGATGGAGGATGGAGGCGGGAGGAATGAGGTCGAAGTGATGTACTAGTAAATTTTGAGAGTATCTGGGATGGGTTTGGCTTGTCGGAGCCGATGTGACGGACGTGTCCGGGCGTCCCCATTTTCCATCTCAGATATGTGGCCGGTAAACCTGTTCATGGACAACCCGGCCCGGAGCTTGGGCTCCAGTTCTCACCCGAAGCCCGGCCCGAAAGCCCGAAATGACTATATATATATATATATTATTCGAAATGTAGGTATAATAAATTAATATAATATCCTGAATATGATTAATTTAATTAAAAAATACCACTGTTCATGTGCTTCAGGCCGGGCCGGGCTCGGGCTTGGGATTTTTTCGTCGGGCTTTGCCAAGCCCGGCCCGGCCTGGGGAATGATCAGGTTTAGTGGCCGGGTATATAGAGTGTCGGTCAGCCCGGGTGTTTAGGCCTGATTTGTCAGGTTCTGTTAGATGGTTGTTTTCTGTTCAGACACTTACTGACTGGAAAGACCGTCCGGGCGTTTAGGATGGATGGGAGGGCTGGGGGTCGTAGATGCTCTAAAACCCGCAAAACCCCCGCCTGCGTCTCGCACAGCGCCCCGACGCACACAACGCCACCCACTCCCCCTTCCATTCCAGCAGAGCGAGAACAGGGCAGGAGCGTCGCGGCGGGCCGACGGGAGCCAGAAAGATGGGGTGGAAGAAGCAAATCCCCCAGCCGAAGCTACCAAGAGTAATCTCCCTTTCCTTCCCCGTCCCCTCCCCCTCCCCCACTTCTGGATTTGCTTCTTCGAAAGCAAACGAAACAAGTTTTTGGGACATGAACGCTCCGCTGCTTTGGAGGAGCCGGGTGCGCGATGGTTTCTGATTTGGGGGCAAAATCGCAACCTTTTGTGCTCTTACATTCCCAAAAAATCATGTTCCTTTAGGGATTTCCGCCCATAAATTTTTTGGTGATAAATCCGGAACTGGAGACTTTTGCGTTGCTTCAGTGCCGGGGCTCCCAAAGGCGCAGGATGGCCGGTTCCCTGAGTGGTGGGAGGCTGCTCGGACGGGGGTGCCGGCTCGGGACAGGGCCGGAATAGATGGGATCATTTCTTACACTGTGTGGGATATTTGGGGAGAGAGAAATCGCCGTATATTTAAGAACTGCTACAATACGGTTGCTGGGGTTTGTAGGCTTGTTAAGGATGCAGCGTTTAGGCGTGTTGTTAGTGATGACCTGGGCTAAGTCTTATCTGCTTGGGTGTGTTGGTGTTTGAGGCATTGTCTCAGCACCAGGGTGTAGCTGAATGTAAACTCGGTTACTGTTTCTTTTCGTCTAATAGAATGGGCAGAACTCCTGCCGGCCCTAGGAAAATCGTTGTTTTTTTGTGTGTTCCTAGATTACAAGGAAAAAAAGGCCCTTCTTTTATCACATGAATATCCTGAAGGGCGATTACTGATCAAAGCTTCTTGTTTTTTGCAGAACACGGTTACTTTCGATCTGAATGGAACGGACCAGGAGGTTTTGGCGAGCTATCGAGCAGCTCAAGCTCATTTCAGGTTCTGGTTTTTCTGTATGTCTGAACAGAGAGTCAGAGTGGCTAATCAGATTTTATACACCACACCTCTCTCCGGCACATTCTACTATGCAGTAACATGCAGAGATCAGTATGTTGTGTTTGTGATCGAGGCACGGACATATTGGCTTCTGGGCTTCTATACTGACAAAGGCTACTTCCAGATGCTCTGGCAAGAGGATAGGCTTTACATGGATGATCCACAGGTTGTTTTGACTGGATTTGACGGCAATCATGGTCGAATATCACGGGCGCAGATCGAGCAGACCAAGCTCGGAGTGCACTGGGTGAGGAAGGGGTTTGGTGGCATCTGTGATTACTTGGGGCCATCTCAAAGACCTGAGCCAGAAGAGTTTCGCCCTGGACTCGGCAGATTCGTGGTCATGATAATGGAGAGCAAATATAGGGAGATCTTTCCTCGGTGCTGCATGTCTATGACGAGATTCCAGCACAAGAGGCTCGGAGATGAGGGTGCTAATCACCAAGTACATAACTGGAACTCGAATTGCAAGACTGTGATGCCTCGTATTGTAGAGGGGCATGCCAGCGAAGAAGTTGAGCATACAATGTTCATCCTCAGTGAGCTGTACATCTTTAACATCGATGCTTGTCATCTTGGTTTCTTTTCCCACACCCCACTGCCTCCTCTGCCAAGAACTGACACTTGGGAGGCAATAGACAATGGGTCTGGTGACCCCAGAGTCCGTCGTCCTGACTTGTCGGCAAGAAGAGGGAGAGGTGCTGTACAGCAGCCAAGGATGTCTCCTTCCATGGCCAGGATGCGTGATCAGCAAAAGAAAAGTGGACCTAGGGGAGGAGCAGCTGGAGGCACTCCAGACGCTCCAAGTTGGTTCACAAATTGGTATCAAGGAGACGATAATGTAAGTTGTTTTCCTGCCCCTGTTGCATTCAAATTTTGTATCAGCTTAGATAAATTTCGAGATGCTCATTAGCTTATCGTCGTACTATTTTTATTGCAGGAGAAGCAATGCACTTTGGTGGTGTCAGGGGCAAGAAATATGGGACTGAATGTCATCGAGCAGAAGCCATTCCTGAAGAACTCCCCCAAAGAGACCCAAGAGACCAAGTCGAGCAGCAGCATTGAGGATGCCAACACTACCAAGACCTTCAAGACCCAGAAGTTTATTGGCAGCATCGAGGATGGCAGCAAAATTAAGAAATCTAGCAGCAACATCAGGAATTGCAACAATACCAAGAACTTCAACGCCAAGAGCTCCTCCAAAGACGGCAACAGCACCAATATCTGCAAGACCAAGAAGTATAGCAACAGCATGCTCGAGGATGCCAGCAACACCCAGAGCAGCAGCATCAGGAATTGCAACAATACCAAGAACTTCAACACCAAGAAGTCTAGCAACAGCATGCTCGAGGATTCCAGCAACACCCAGAGCAGCAGCATCAGGAATTGCAACAATACCAAGAAGTCTAGCAACAACATGCTCGAGGATGCCAGCAACACCCAGAGCAGCAGCATCAGGAATTGCAACAATACCAAGAACTTCAACACCAAGAAGTCTAGCAACAGTATGCTCAAGGATGCCAGCAACACCCAGAGCAGCAGCATCAGGAATTGCAACAATACCAAGAGCTCCTCCAAAGACGGCAACAGTACCAATATCTGCAAGACCAAGAAGCCTAGCAACAACATGGTCAAGGATGCCAGCAACACACAGAGCAGCAGCATGGTCTTGGCAAGTGATGTCCAGGAGTTGCAGGGTCCCAACTTTCTGAGCGACACGCACATCAACCGATTCTTCCGTCATTTGTCAAACTTTGTCGGAGGAGGTGCGTCAATACAGTTTGTTGATGTTGCGACTACTCAGCTTATTGCGCACTGTCCTTACCTCTCGCATGAAGGGGTTGATTTGACCTCGCTTGATATTGGCCTGTTTGCTGTGAATGATAATGAAAACCATGAAGTTGTGGGCGGAACCCACTGGTCCCTGCTGGTTTTTGATGGCACTCAACAACCGCCCAGGTTGGTGCATCATGACAGCTTTGGTGGTAGAAACATCGAGGCAGCAAACCGCCTTGCGGCATCTCTTCAACGCCTTTACCCTGGAATGGAGGAAGAAGTCGTCCAGGCGTGGACCCCACAACAAAACAATGGTTGGGACTGTGGAGTCTATGTGATGGCAATTGCAAGAACCATTATGCGTTGGTGGTCGGAGGGTGCAGGTGGCACTTGGGTGGACAGTTGGGAGGACAGATTGCTCACGGAAGTGGACCTGGAGCAGGTGAGCCAACTCAGGGCAAATCTTGTGAGGCTGCTGATGGGCGAAATTGCATTTCAAGATCTTGTGTGAGTGGCTCATTTGCTGCTTTTAAATGGGTGTGTGTGATTATGTCATGTTGTTGCCGCATGTAGTCAGGGCTTGAGATGCCATTGCTGCATTGTTCATCTTGTTGTGACCAAGATAGTCAACTTAAGGGTTTGGCAAGACAGACAACCCCCATTATGTGCATCTTTCTTTTCTTCTCTGCATCTACATTTGTTTGGAACACCTTATAATTGTTGCATTGCCATGTTCCTTGAGCTCTGAATTCAGGTAGGTCTGCTTTGTTAGCCCATGAGTTGTTTAAAGTTGAGTTTCCAAATCTTGCCTTGCTTATTTGATTTGTTCCTTGTCAAAGAGGTCATGAATAATAGAGGCAGTGCTCTTTGCTGCAATCTTTGCACATGATTGTGTTGGAAAATGCCAGTGCTTCTCTGCATCCAGGAACTGGGCATTTCTTTTTCTTTGTTACTCTCTGGTAATTTGATGGATCGCAGTCGGTATTAACATGAGACTCCGGAGTGATGTTTGTCAGTAGGCGTTGAGCTGCTTGATGGCTGTACCTACTGCTTTGCAGAGGAATGGCCATGTTACTAATGCCATCCAACTAATTGTTCACATCAATAGGTAAAATATCAAACCTCATCGTTTTGATATGAAATACAATCTTATTATCTGCACCTGTGATTATCTATCAGAGAGAGCCACATCATATAGCAGAGAGAACTTTAGGTGTGTGAGAGTATTTACTATAGGGAAGCCTTAATATTTTCGTGCATTTGATTTCTTTTCGTATATTTATTTGACAACTGAGATAAACAACAGTTGGAGAGAGTCTAGACAGCTGTGACTTGAAGTAGTGCAGTGCTAGGTGAAGATGGGTACCTGATAGGGGAGGAATATGTCTGAAACAGCTTGTCAAAATGAAAAATCCAGAACATGATTTTAAGAACTATGATACTCCCTCTGTAATAAATTTATATGGAGTATCATTAGATGCTGCTGTAGAGATTCATAGTAATGTTGCTGTAGAGACAAAATGCTCCTTCATAGCATTCCTCCTTTTATTTATTCAGATCTGTCATAAACAACATTCAGGTATGCAGGATTCTAATGCTTGTAGTAGTAATGCAGGAGTAGTAGATATGCTAGATAATGCTCCATTTCAAACTAGATAATGCAGGAGTAAATTTCTTATTAGTATGGTCCGGTTGCAGAAATACAGATTATTCAACCCTAGGATTCATTTCATAGTGATGTTTCTTGACACACAAGTGATACTGTGCAGAAAAGTGACTATTCTTCTGTAAATTACAAATGCTGTACTTACAAGTAACTACTCCATGTTTAGCTCTCACTGTTTACAAATGATACTCCATGTTTACAAATGTTGTAGTTACAGACAAGATACTCCATGTTTAATTCTCAAAGGACCGTTGATCACCCCCCCACTCTCCTTTTCTTCACCTCAGTTTCCCTGCTAAAACTAGAATTTACTCCAGCAGTTAACATTACTAACTTGCCCAGCAGTACTAACTTTTCTTTTATGCAAGTCATGTATCTTAGCAAATTAAAAAACTCATTTTGTTTCCCAAAACTCAAAGAGTTTTCCAGTATTTTGCCCTGTAATATTAATTGCAAATCTGATTAAGCTGTGCCAGTACTACTCCTGCTGGAAATGTTGCACTTATGATGTTGTTCAGTGACTTTCCAGTAGTTCTTTCAAAGAGTAGAATTCAGCTTTTTCCAGTTGCACTTATGTTGTGAGTACTGTCTACTACTACTCCTGTTGGAAATGCTTGAATGGTTCAACCTCAAATTTGATAGGTTGTGAGTACTGTCTGATGTTAGGAATATAAGAGCAAACTACGCCCTCCGTAAAGAAATATAAGAGTGTTTAGATCACTACTTTCTAAATGCTCTTATATTTCTTTATGGATGGAGTACATGTTTAGTTTTGGGTGGGGGCAAGGCGGAGCTACAGAGCGTGTCCGTGGCGGAGCAGCGATGGGTGAAGAAAGAGGGACTCCATGGGCATTGAAGAGGTCCCGGAGCAGGACGCGATCATGCTCTTGCCAAGCCTGCAGCAACGGCGGGAACTGAAGATGGCGTGACGGTAACTGAACCTGAAGACGAATGAGGTTGCTCTGCTTCGAAACCTGACGAAACTGAAGAAGAGGAAGGTCGCTCTGTTTCGCAGGGCAACGATCAGATCGAGCTCGAAAGTAGCCTCCCAGTTTCTGCGGTCCCGATCGAGCTCGAAAGTAGCCACGACGACGCAGGTGTCCTCGTCAGGCCGGCTGGCCGGAGCGCCAAACCCCAGGTGAGCCATGGCGATCAGGCTTAGGCGATGAAGGCGGAGGGGGGCCTGCCGGTGCCGTCGACAACTGCCGCCCAGGAGGAGGAGGGCAGGCTCCCAGGACGTAGGGGAGAAGCCGGAAGACAGGCGGCTGCCGAGTTGGGCGGCAGGTGGCCGGAGCGTCGGCAGGCGAGGCGCCGGATTGGGTCGCGGCAGTGCCTGGCGTGGTGGAGTGGGGAGAGACAACGGAAGCAGAGCCCCCTCCCCTGGTGCGCCTCAAGAAGGCAAGCTGCCGGCCCCCAAACAGCGCAAGACGGCAGCCCAATCGCTCGCTGGAGTGGTAGGATTGCAAAGAAGAAGCTGCAGGCTTCCACTGATGGTGGGAACAAAATTCAGGAGCTCATTGCCCCCATCTCTGCTCACTGCTTTCTGTGAATTAACATCGTTGGACCTTTTGTAGCAAGAAATTTGAACGCCCCTTTGGCTGCACCAAGGTTTTGTAAATTAACTATCATGGACATTAAGATTTAAGAGCTCGCCGGAGTGGTAGGATTGCAAACAAGAAGCTGCTGGCTTCTACTGATGGTGGGAACAAAATTCAGGAGCTCATTGCTCGTGCACAATTTACATTGCTCGTGCAGAATGGGGCCTGAAGAATAGTGTGATGCAGTGCACATAAGTAAGTTATATCAGAAAAATCGTATGATCTACAGCGAACACCCTCATCACCATTGCACGGATCTCGCCGCAGGGCCGATGCGACGTCAGATTTCAAAACTAGTTCGCTATAAGATAAAATCCAGCAAACATTTAACTTTTCAAAACACCCCCGCACACCACACTGGCTAGGCGCGCGAGCTTGCACATGGGATCCACCCCCTCTAACGTTCTTTTTTTCACCATTGATGGATTTATGCTGTTTTTTTTTTCTTTCCTTAGGTACATGGCAATCTTTTCTATAAAAAATTAACATGGCAGTCTTATAAATTTTCGAAATATGTCACATGGCAATTTAAATATATTTTTTGCACAAGTCAAGTTTGTTTTTGTACAATGCATCTTTATTATTAAGAGATGGCGTTTTTTATTATTAAAAGAAGACATTTTTATTATTAAGAATTGAATTTTTTTATTAAGAGGTGGCTTTTTATTATGAAGAGATGAAATTTTTTTAGTATTAAGAGATGGCATTTTTTATTATTAAGAGATGACATTTCCATATTTTCAAAGCATGGCATTTATAAGTTTATAATTTTCTGTTTATTTTTTGTTCATGGAATTTTTTTTAGAGGATGGCAGTTTTAAAGTTTAGCATGGATATTTTATTTTTCTAGATCACACTTTAGAAAAAACTTAAGCATGGCAATTTTTTAAAAGAAAGTTAACCGGGCCTTTGGGCCAATGGAGGAGGTTTTGCAGGGTTTGCGCTGGCTTGCCCCCTAGCAAGCTGGCTGAAACTGTCACTGGGAGCTGCTCCCTTGGCGAACGAAAGTTCGCTGGAGTCCGCCCTTTGGGCGATCGAACACCAGATATTAGGGTCCTAAAATTATTATTTTTGTTTTGCGGGGTGTATTGGGGTCCTAAGTTATTCGCCTTCTATGCTGACCCAGGGTTGGAAGCTTGTATTGGTTTATCATAGCATCCATCCAGGTCAGATGTTCTTGTCACTCAACATCGGTAAAGCTCTCATTTTCTCTCATCAACCTATGTATATTTTGACATTCTTCAGAAGTGATATTTCTAATAAAGTTGAATAAGCTGCTATTAACATGTACTCCGTCTGTAAAGTAATATAAGACCTTTTAGATCACTATACCATCTATAACAAAAAGGAGAATTGTTTGTACTGTGCAATTGGGTTAACCAGGTTTTATTAATTTTACATTCAGGAATATATGCTCCTCCACGGGAGCCACACCCATCTACCAACTAACCGTGCATCATCTTGATCAAACGCTACTTGCTGACAGTTGACCTACGAATCCAAAAGGTCAAAATGCCAATCTCTACATGTATAATCGGCTAAACCCAACAGGGGTCAATAACAGCGTACTATCCAAACAAACTGAAAAAAGACTGCAATTAACGGACTCACTAAACTCGGCGCGTGCATGGGGGTGGGACGATGCAAGTTGGCAATGCAAAGAGATGCGCATTTCGCAAATTCAATACAAATAGCAAATATGAAGTTCCACCTGTTCATACTACCAACTATGGATGCATCCTGCCTAAAATGGTCAATGGAAATTACCATGGGGAGAGAGTATAAGTGTCTGTTTTTTCATATATAATAAAAGAGCCTCACACCCACCCATGTAACCCAAAATCAACAGCAACGATTACAAGGGAATGTTCAGGTTCTTTCCCCTCACTGCAAAAATACAGGTATCAAATTCACAACAAAAATGTTAACGGCCAGTGGTTATCCCATTGTCTTCAGCCCAAAATTGCTTCTGCTATGGGTCTCCTAGATTACCTCCCAACTAACGGTACATCATCTTGATCCAAAGCTACTTGACTGACGCATCCAAAAGATCAAAACTACAAGACCTGCCCTATGGTTTCTGTTACAGCCACAAGCATCAAGTGTCATCGGAATATCAGGATATTTCCATCACGGCGAAAATCACCTCGGGTACCTCTGCAAGTAGAGATCATGCGGGGCATATCCAGCAGACACGGTCCTGTCCCCGAAGCTCCGCCCATGTAAGGAATGTGCGGCCATGCATGCAACCTCCTTCCGCATGAACTCCACCAGTATAGAGCCAATGGTGTCTGAAACCGGAGCATCATCCCTGGTGTCTACCGCTCCATTCTCATCCCCAAGGTGGGGAACCAGGACCAGATTCATGACTATCTTGTTGATCTCATGCTTGATACTCACAAGAGGAAGGGAAATGGTGTGCCACTTGATGTCCCACACTTTTTTTTTGGAATGAGATGTTCTATTTGGTGATGAATAGGAAATGCACCTTATATCATGTCATTTCTGAATGCAAAGTGGGTTGTGCGTAGGCCCAATGTGCCTTTGACCTCTCCTGAGAGACTTGTGGTCCATGAGCTCAAGAAGCTGGAGAAGAAGAACAACTCTGAGCCCCGTATTACTGAGGATGAGCAGGAGGTGTTTGCTGACTCCAGTGACAGCGACTTTGAGTTGCCCCCTAGGGAGGAGCCTAGCTGAGCTGTCAAATTGAAGAACAAGATCAAGAATTCTGTTTGCAGGCTGACATTCAACACAGGTTGTATCCTTTTCTTTTGTGCAAGCTTGTTATATTGTGTTTACTTAGCTTGCACTCGTGGTTGTTGTGCTTGTCATATAGTGTTGGAAATATGCCCTAGAGGCAATAATATTGTATTATTATATTTCCATTATTCATAATTAAGAGTTTATATTTCATGCTATAACTGTTATGATCCTGGAATATGCGATTCAGTGGAAAACTCATATGCACGTGTGGAATGATAAACGGTAAATAATAGGTTCCTAGTCTCGCCTCTAAGACTGACTCAAGTGTTGTTCGTGATCACGTTTTCTGGATCTTAGGATATTGTTAAGTGTAACGATGTCCTAAAACAACATTGAGAGTATGACATTAGAAGAATGATCATATTGAATCGACCCAAAACTTGTTTGTTATACTTTGTGATTATATCGTCTGAAATCATTTGTTATAACACGGAGTGTTAGCATGTGTTTTAGTTCCTCAGACCACGAGAGTATCTTAGTCACTTCCTACCGGACGGTGGACTTTGGGGTTGCTCAAACGTCATCTGTAACAAGGTGATCATAACGACAACTTCCAGGCTCATCGAAAAGTTTGACAAGTGACTGGATAGCTCGAGTGTGGGATTTGCTCCTCCGACGATGGAGAGATATTCTTAGGGCCCTCTCGGTGTGACGACATCCATCATCGTCTAGACAGACACAGGTGACAACGTCACGGGGATGGCGGAACACTTCAACGTGAAAGAAGAACAAAACCGGTAACGGGAGCAACGGTATAGTGAGCATGGTGATGACTCAGGAGGATACCGATGCACACTGGGTTTTGTAAAGTATCGCGAAGCAAAGGGAACGTCGCATGATAACCAAAGGTTCACTCGAATATCATTCATGTAATCATAGGGACCGATATGGACGTCCACGGTTCCGCTATCGGTCATTGAACGAAGGAGTTTCGTTCATGCCTATGATTTACCGAACCTATGGGGTCACAAGCTTAAGGTAATCACGATCTGCTGAGTGTTAGTAGGACGGGAGTGATGAGAATATATTTGTGGAATTCTTTCATTAATATTCAGAATAGTTCTGAGAGGATCCAGAAGCGTTTCGGGGTCACCGGAAGGGTTTCGGTGAATATCGGGTAATACCAGGTATTACCGATAAATATATATAGGTGGAAAATGTTTTTGGAGATGTTAAATTATATATATAATGGTTTGAAAATATTTAGAACATTTATATATTTAATTTAATATCAACGGGCCTTAAATGGCCAAGTGGTGGAAGGAATTATGGGCCACAAGGGCCCATAAGGAAGTGGCACCCCCCTTTCCATATTGGGTGGGGGGGAGGATTGGACTAGGGGAGGAGTCCTACTCCCTCCCTTGGCCGCTGCCCCCTCCTCCTCATCTAGCCTATATATACTAGGGGTTTTTGCTCTATTGAATACAAAAGTTCTGGAGCATCCTCTAGTTCATCTAGTACTAGTTCTAGTTGGTCCTAGTTGACTAATTAGAGATAGCCCTAGCCTCCTCTAATACTCATAATTAGAAGCCCCATGTGGTTCTAATCTCCTCCCTCTAATTCTTTGGCGACGATTAGCTCTGGACGGCGAAGCGCTGCCGGATCGTGAAGACCGTACGCTTGCAACCAAGTAGAGAGGCCGTGCTTTCGGTCTTCTGTTCGAGGGATTGTTTGAGGGCGGTTCGTGAGATCGTCATCGATGTTCAAGGGACTCCAAGTACGATCTACACCGACTCGTCTTCTTCCGCTGCACTCCGGAGTCGGTAACGATCGTTGATCCAAAACCATATGCATCTTCATATTGTTCCTGGGTGATCGTAGGCACACTTTTTTTTTCTACTATGTTTCCCAACAGTGGCATCATGAGCGGTTCTATGAGTAGATGCAGGTTTCGATGTAGATCACATGTAATTGTGAGGGTGATGTTCCTGCTATGCTTCCCTCTAGTGTTGCTTCGGTTCAGTTCATTGACGGCATTGTGTCGCTTTTCACAAGGTTCTGACAATCGCTTGGCTCTGGCTGTCGATGATCTGCTAACAGTTCCTTGGGCTTCACCATAGTCAAGAATAGTAAACCGTCGTGTACCCAAGAGGGCGATGAAGATGAACGATCTTCTAGGGGATCACGCGTATTTGACAAAGTTTAGTGTGGGGGAACGAGATTTTTAATTAAGTCTCTTCTTTCACACACCTCGAAAGTTAATCTAGCAACAAGAATTATCGCCTTATGGTGTGCACGTAGGTAGCTAGGTTTATCCGGAAACCCTAGAGCCACGTAATTAAAATTTGCTAAACCGATTAGAGGACGTCTAACTTAGTTTTGCAGGGTTTGCATATGATGTGGTATAGCCTTCGTCATGATAATGAGTTTATGTATGAGATGGTTATATGTTGTAATGTTAAGTGGCATGCGCGTCACGACATGATGGCTGGAGCCACGAGGTTGCCACCTTAATGTAAATATCGTAGAGATAGGTGATACGTCTCCATCGTATCTATAATTTTTGATTATTTCATGCCAATATTCTACCACTTTCACATATTTTTGGCAACATTTTATATTGTTTTTTGGGACTAACATATTGATCCAGTGCCAGTTCCTGTTTGTTGCATGTTTTTTGTTTCGCAGAATATCCATATCAAACGAAGTCCAAATGCAATAAAATTTCATGGAGAATTATTTCGGAATACATGTGATTTTTGGGAGGTGGAATCAACGCAAGGCGGTGCTCGTGGGCCCCACGAGGCACCAGGGCGCGCCAGGGGGGTCCGGCGCGCCGTGGTGCCTCGTGAGGCCCTCGTAGGTCGGTTGGTGCTCTTCTTCGGGCACAAGGAAGCTAATATCCCGAAAACAATGGTGTTAAAATTTCAGCGCAATCGGAGTTACGGATCTCCGGGAATTTAAGAAACGGTGAAAGGCCAGAAAATAGGAACACAAAACAAAAGAGAACAGAGAGAGAGAGAGAGATCCAATCTAGGAGGGGCTCCTGCCCCTCCGCCACCATGGCGGCCATGGACCAGAGGGGGAACTCTTCTCCCATCTAGGGAGGAGGCCAAGGAATAAGAAGAAGGAGGGGGGCTCTCTCCCCCTCTCTCCCGGTGGCGCTAGAGTGCCGCCGGGGCAATGATCGTGACGGCGATCTACATCAACAACCTCGCTACCGTCAACACAAACTTTCTCCCCCTCTATGCAGCGGTGTAACACCTCTTTTCCCCGTTGTAATCTCTACTTAAACATGGTGCTTAATGCTACATATTATTATCCAATGATTTGTGGCCATCCTATGATGTTTGAGTAGATTCGTTTTGTCCTATGGGTTGATTGATGATCGTGATTGGTTTGAGTTGTATGTTTTATTTTGGTGCTGTCCTATGGTGCCCTCCATGTCGCGCAAGTGTGAGGGATCCCCGCTGTAGGGTTTGCAATACATTCATAATTCTCTTATGGTGGGCGGCTAGAGTGACAGAAGCTTACACCCGAGTAAGGGGGTTGTTGCGTATGGGAGTAAAGAGGACTTGATACTTAATGCTATGGTTGGGTCTTACCTTAATGATCTTTGGTAGTTGCAGATGCTTGCTAGAGTTCCAATCATAAGTGCATATGATCCAAGTACGGAAAGTATGTTAGCTCATGCCTCTCCCTCATATAAAATTGCAATAATGATTACCGGTCTAGTTATCGATTGCCTAGGGACAAATAACTTTCTTGTGTTACAAAAAGCTTTCTACTAAACAACTAACTTTTATTATCTCGCTAATTATTCATAGTTTTATTCTCGCAAAGTACTTCTAGTTTTATTCTTGCAAACCTATCCTATCAGCTACAAAATAGTTTTATACTTGTTCTAGGTAAAGCGAACGTTAAGTGCGCGTAGAGTTGTATCGGTGGTCGATAGAACTTGAAGGGAATATTAATTATACCTTTAGCTCCTCGTTGGGTTCGACACTCTTATTTATCGAAAAGCTACAATTGATCCCCTATACTTGTGGGTTATCAAGACCTTTTTCTGGCGCCGTTGCCGGGGAGCAATAGCGTGGGGTTAATATTCTCGTGTGTGCTTGTTTGCTTTATCACTAACTAGATTTTTTTTTCTGTTCTAAGTTGTTTTATATCTTTAGTTATGGATATGGAACACGAAATACCAAAAAAATTAGTTGTACTTGCTACTCATGGAGATGGGGAACCTCCTAAAACCCTCGATGCTCGTTATGTGGAAAATATTAAACACTACTTTGATAATCCTGAGAAAACGCCATTCAACTTGATAATGGGAGACACGTTGGATCAACGTGAATACTTTAGGGATTATCGCTTGTCTCAAAAAGGGAAACTCTTATGGGATCAAATTGATTATTTGCAATGGTATGCTTGGAATTTATGTTTGAGATATGATTATACTTGTTGCTCTAGAATGAAGGCTCCACACCTTCCCTTTTCACGTAAATTTAATGATAATGAAACCTTGGCTTCTTATGCTAATGGTATATATGATTACTATGATGTGGAACAAATAGAAGAATTTGTTGCTTTTAAGGGTGCTTATGAAATTGAATCTTTGTTTGAAAAGTATGAAGATTGTGATGATGCTGTCTACAGATCTAAATTTTTTGCTATACTTAAATATTTTTATGAGAATTATAAATTCAATGCCGATATTGATTAATTTATTGAGAAAGTCTCCGCTGTCCAAGAAGAGACTAATATTTTGCAGGCTCCTATGGAAGAAGAAAATGATGACACTGTGAGCTCATTAGATGAAAAAATTTAGGAGGAGAGCGAAGAACAAAAGGAGGAAGAGCGAATTGATCACCCGTGCCCACCTTCTAATGAGAGTAACTCTTTATCCCATACATTGTTTAATTTCCCTTCGTGTTTACCGAAGGATGAATGCTATGATAATTGCTATGATCCCTTGGATTCGTTTGAAATATCCCTTTTTGATGAAAATGATGCTTGCTATGCTTGTGGCCATGATGCCAATATGAATTATGCTTATGGAGATGAAGTTGCTATAGTTCCTTATGTTAAGAATGAAATTGTTGCTATTGCACCCACACATGATAGTCCTATTATCTTTTTGAATTCTCCCAACTACACTATATCGGAGAAGTTTGCTCTTATTAAGGATTATATTGATGGGTTGCGTTTTACCGTTGCACATGATGATTTTGATGGATATAATATGCATGTGCTTGCTGCTCCTAATTGCAATTATTATGAGAGAGGAACTACACCTCCACCTCTCTATGTTTCCAATACGATAAAATTGCAAGAAACTGCTTATACTATGCATTGGCCTTTACTTGATGTGCATGAATTGTTCTTTTATGACATGCTGATGCATATGAAGAGAGTTAGACTTCGTGATTGCATGATATATATTGCTTTGTGCTCACTACTAAATTACAAATCATTGTTAATTAAAATTGGCTTTGATATACCTTGGGATCCGGGTGGATCAATTACTTGAGCACTTTATGCCTAGCTTAATGGCTTTAAAGAAAGCACTGCCAGGGAGACAACCCAGAAGTTTTAGAGAGTCATTTATTTCTGTTGAGTGCTTTTATAAAGTTTAAAAATAAAAAAATATAGAGGGGAACCTAAAACTTTTCAAAAAGGAAAGTGAAAGTAAGAAAGACGAGCACCGTTGAAGTGGGGGAGCTCCTTGAACTTTGTTCATGCCCATGGAAACTTTGCAAATCTTGAATTACAGAAACTTTTCAACAAAAATAATTATCCCCTTGTACAAATCCATTGTATTATAAAAATAATGTGCCAAGATTTACCGTTAGGATGTTTAAATTGCTTGTTTGGTATGTGCAGTGCAAAAACAGAAACTTTTGCTGTAGTGCGTGAATTTACATTTTTTACTGGAACATGAAAAAATTCTCAAAATTTTTACAAGGTACTTATATGAATGTTTTTTATTTTTTCCTATTTTTTCAGAATTTTTGGAGTCATAGAAGTATGGTCAATGTTCAGATTATTACAGACTGTTCTGTTTTTGACAGATTCGATTTTTAATGCATTGTTTTGCTTGTTTTGATGAAACTATGGATTGTATCGGGGGGTATAAGCCATGGAGAAGTTAGAATACAGTAGGTATAATGCAAAAATAAAATATGAATGGGTTTGCAACAGTACTTAAAGTAGTGATTTGCTTTATTATACTAACGGATCTCACGAAGGTTTTGTTAAGTTTTGTGTGGATGAAGTGTTCAAAGATCGAGGAGGTATTGATATGAGAAGAATGAGGAGAGGAAATAGCTCAAGCTTGGGGATGCCCAAGGCACCCCAAGTAAATATTCAAGGAGACTCAAGCGTCTAAGCTTGGGGATGCCCCGAAAGGCATCCCATCTTTATTCAACAATTATCGGTATGTCTCGGTTTTTGTTTTGTTCACATGATATGCGTAAATTCTTGGAGCGTCGTGTGCCTTTTCTTTTTCTTTTAATAAATGCACCATGCTGGTATGAGATAGTCCTTGGTTGATTTATAGAATGCTTCATGCACTTCACTTATATCTTTTGAGTATGGCTTTATAGAATGCTTCATGTGCTTCACTTATATCATTTGAAGTTTGGATGCCTGTTTCTCTTCATACAGAAAACCGTTATTTGTAGAATGCTCTTTTGCTTCGCTTATATTTGTTAGAGCATGGTCTTTTGTAGAAACAATTAAACTCTCTTGCTTCACTTATATTTATTTAGAGAGTCAACAGGAATTGGTCATTCACATGGTTAGTCAGAAAATCCTACATAAACCTTGTAGATCACTGAATATGATATGTCTGATTCCTTGCAATAGTTTTGCGATATGGAGATGATAATATGTGAGTTATGCTAGTGAGTAATTGTGATTTAGTAAGAATATTGGTGTTAAGGTTTGTGATTCCCTATGCATGCACGTAACGTCAATAGTTATGCAACGAAGTTATATCCTACTTATGGTGCATTATTCAGTGTTAGTTATTCTCAATGCATGCTTATGACCGTTTTCGTTTTCTGGTTGGTTGCTTCTCAATCTATTTGCTAGCCTTCATTTGTATTAAGTGGGAATGCTTCTTGTGCATCAAACTCCTTAAAACCAAAGTTGTGCCAAATGAGTCCACCATATCTACCTATATGCAGTACTTCAATGCCGTTCCAAGTAAATTTGCATGTGCCAACTCTAATTCTTCAAAATAATTTTCCATTTTGTGTGCTCGTACCGCTCATGAAGCGGCAGGGGGTGGCCAATATTTTCCATGCTAGGTGTGTTATTCTCACGATGAGTGTTTATTCACTTGTCATTGCACGAGAGAGTGGCTGGTAATAGGGATGCCCAGTCCCACAATGAATCAAAAATTAATAACAACAAAATTCCTTGGAAAGTGTTGGTATGGAAGGCACCCATGGATACGGCTAGCCATGGATTGTGAAAGAATGGTGGAAAGGAAATGAACTTTATTTTCTGTTTGGGAACCGCCTATGATGTGTCTAGCATGGAAAATATTGGGAATTCTCGGTCGTTTTCGTTGACAGGAAAAGCATGCCTCTCAAAATAATTTTATCTCTCTAATTTAAGCTTTGAGCTCTGACACCTCTGCAAATCTCTGCTTCCCTCTGCGAAGGGCCTATCTATTTTACTTTTATGCATTTTTATTTTTATTGAGTCTCCATCTTCTCTTATAAAGCACCAACTGGAGAGCACTATTGTCATACTTGTGCATTGGGTGTAGTTAATGTTGAGTGTGTTTCATGAGTGGATCAATGACTGAGCATAATGGGTTAGGGATAACTTTCTTTAGCGTTGATATTTTGAAAGACATGGTTGTTTGTTAGTATGCTTGAGTATTGATGTCTTTATATCAAATTATAGACTATTGCTTTGAATCACTCGTGTCTTAATATTAATGCCATGATTAGATTATATGATCAAGATTATGTTAGGTAGCATTCCATATCAAAAATTATCTTTTTTTTATCATTTACCTACTCGAGGACGAGCAGGAATTAAGCTTGGGGATGCTGATACGTCTCCATCATATCTATAATTTTAGATTGTTTCATGCCAATATTCTAACACTTGCACATATTTTTGGCAACATTTTATATTGTTTTTTGGGACTAACATATTGATCCAGTGCCCAGTGCCAGTTCCTGTTTGTTGCATGTTTTTTGTTTCGCAGAATATCCATATCAAACGAAGTCCAAATGCAATAAAATTTCACGGAGAATTATTTTGGAATATATGTGATTTTTGGGAGGTGGAATCAACGCAAGGCGGTGCTCGTGGGCCCCACGAGGCACCAGGGCGCGCCAGGGGGGTCCGGCGCGCCGTGGTGCCTCGTGAGGCCCTCGTAGGTTGGTTGGTGCTCTTCTTCGGGCGCAAGGAAGCTAATATCCTGAAAAAAATCGTCTTAAAATTTCAGCGCAATCGGAGTTACGGATCTCCGGGAATTTAAGAAACGGTGAAAGGCCAGAAAACAGGAACGCGAAACAGAAGAGAACAGAGAGAGAGAGATCCAATCTAGGAGGGGCTCCTGCCCCTCCGCCGCCATGGCGGCCATGGACCAGAGGGGGAACTCTTCTCCCATCTAGGGAGGAGGCCAAGGAAGAAGAAGAAGGAGGGGGGCTCTCTCCCCCTCTCTCCCGGTGGCGCCGGAGTGCCGCCGGGGCAACGATCGGGACGGCGATCTACATCAACAACCTCGCTACCGTCAACACCAACTTTCTCCCCCTCTATGCAGCGATGTAACACCTCTTTTCCCCGCTGTAATCTCTACTTAAACATGGTGCTTAATGCTACATATTATTATCCAATGATTTGTGGCCATCCTATGATGTTTGAGTAGATTCGTTTTGTCCTATGGGTTGATTGATGATCGTGATTGGTTTCATACTTGTTCTAGGTAAAGCGAACGTTAAGTGTGCGTAGATTTGTATCGGTGGTCGATAGAACTTGATGGGAATATTAATTCTACCTTTAGCTCCTCGTTGGGTTCGACACTCTTATTTATCGAAAAAGCTACAATTGATCCCCTATACTTGTGGGCTATCAATAGGTTACAGGTGATGGTGGCTAACGTACACAGAGGACCCCGACGAGGAGTAGGTGTACCAGGCGCGGGACGAGGAGCTATGATTTTGTGCCACGGTGGAATTTCAGATTTTGGTGCCATGGCAACGTTTTCTGAAACGGTCGCCACGGCAATATTTTCTGAAATTGCCGCCACGGCAATTGATACGTCTCCAACGTATCTATAATTTTTGATTGTTACATGCTATTATAGTATCAATCTTGTATGTTTTATATACACTTAGAATCAATTATATATCATTTTTTGGGACTAACCTATTAACTTAATGCCCAGTGCCAGTTGCTGTTTTTTGCCTGTTTTTGGTTTTTCAGAATATCAGTACCAAACAAAGTTCAAATGCCACGAAACTTTTTGGAGATTTTTTTCTGGACATAAGAGACACTAGAAGCTTCGGGAGAGGGCCAGAAGACAGAGGAGGTGGCCACAAGCCACCAGGGCGCGCCCTGGTGCCTCATGGGCCCACCTCTGCTCCGTTTGACCTAATTCCACCTTTATAAATACTCTAAAATTGGGAAACCAACAGAAGAGTCCACGAAATACTTTTTCCACCGCCGCAAGTTCCTGTTCTCGAGAGATCCCATCTGGTGGCCTTTTCCGGCACTCCGCCGGAGGGGGATTCGATCACGGAGGGGCTCTCCATCAACCTTGCTGCCCTTCCGATGATGCGTGAGTAGTTTACCACAGACCTTCGGGTCCATAGTTAGTAGCTAGATGGCTTCTTTTCTCTTTTTGATTTTCAATACAATGTTCTCCTCGATGTTCTTGGAGTTCTATCCGATGTAATCACTTTTTGCGGTGTGTTTGTTGGGATCCGATGAATTGTGAGTTTATGATCAGATTCTCCATGAATATTATTTGAGTTTTCTCTGAACTCTTTTATGCATGATTGTTATAGCTTCGTATTTCTCTCCGATCTATTGATTTGGTTTGGCCAACTAGATTGATTTATCTTGCAATGGGAGAGGTGCTTTGTAATGGGTTCGATCTTGCGGTGCTCAATCCCAGTGACAGAAAGGGACATGACACGTATGTATCGTTGTTATTAAGGGTAAAAATATGGGGTTTATTCATGCGTGAGTTTACTTTGTCTACATCATGTCATCTTGCTTAAGCCGTTACTCCGTTCTTTATGAACTTAATACTCTAGATGCATGCTGGATAGCGGTCGATGTGTGGAGTAATAGTAGTAGATGCAGAATCGTTTCGGTCTACTTGTCTCGGACGTGATGCCTATATACATGATCATTTCCTTGGATATCGTCATGATTATTTGCTTTTCTATCAATTGCCCAACAGTAATTTGTTCACCCACCGTATGCTATTTTCAAGAGAGAAGCCTCTAGTGAAAACTATGGCCCCCGGGCCTACCTTTATCATATATTGAAAATCCTAAAAATACCTTGCTGCAATTTTACTTTATTTATTTTATTTTGTATTTTTGTTCGATCTATCTATCTATCACCATACAATTTAATCTTGCAATTAACCGGCAAGGGATTGACAACCCCTTGTTCGCGTTGGGTGCGAGGACTTGTTATTTTGTGTGCAGGTGCTGCTAACGAGTTGTAGCGTGATTCTCCTACTAGATTGATAACCTTGGTTTCATAACTGAGGGAAATACTTATCTCTAATGTACTGCATCATCCCTTCCTCTTCAGGGAAATCCCAACGCAGCTCACAAGTAGCAGGAAGAATTTCTGGCGCCGTTGCCGGGGAGACATCATCAACATCTATCAAGTACCTACGCATAAACTTTCATCTCTTTGCATTTATTTTATTTGCCTTTGCCTCTCGTTTTCATCTCCCCCACTTCTAAAAAAGTTTTTACAAAAATACAAAAATATTTTCCGTTTGCTTCTTTGCTTGCTTGTTATCTTGTTTGCGTAGCCACGATGTCTGAAGAAAATACAAAATTGTGTGATTTTTCCAATACTAATAATAATGATTTTATTAGTACTCTGATTGCGCCTCCCACTGCTAGTGCAGAGACTTGTGATATTAATGCCGCTTTGTTAAATCTTGTTATGAAAGAACGATTTTCTGGTAGTCCTAATGAAGATGCTGCATCCCATCTTAACACTTTCGTAGAATTGTGTGATATGAAAAAGAAAAAAGATGTGGATAATGATATTCTGAAATTAAAATTATTCCCGTTCTCATTGCGGGATCGTGCAAAAATTTGGTTTTCATCTTTACCATGAAATAGTATCGATTCTTGGGATAGGTGTAAAGATGCTTTTATTACCAAGTATTTTCCTCCCGCGAAAATTATTTCCCTTAGAAATCAAATTATGAATTTCAAGCAACTTGATCATGAACATGTTGCCCAATCTTGGGAATGGATGAAATTAATGATAAGAAATTGCCCTACTCATGGTTTAAATTTGTGGATGATCATACAAATTTTTTATGCGGGATTAAATTTAGTTTCTAGAAATCTTTTAGATTCCGCCGCGGGTGGTACTTTTATGGAGATTACATTGGGGTAAGCTACTAAATTGCTTGATAATATTATGGCAAATTATTCACAATGGCATACCGAAAGAGTTCCTACTAGTAAAAAAATGAATTCTGTTGAAGAAATTAGTACTTTGAGTGATAAAGTTGATGCGCTTACAAAATTGGTTGCCAGCAAAAACACTCCTATTGATCCTAATGATGTGCCTTTATCCACCTTGATTGAGCAAAATAATGATCCCGTAGATGTGAATTTTGTCTCGCGAAACAATTTTAATAGTAATGCTTATAGAGGTAATTTTAATCCAGGGCCGTTTCCTGGAAATTCCTCTAATAATTATGGCAATTCCTATGGTAATCCTTATAATAATAATAATAGGATGTCCTCTGATCTTGAATGTAATATTAAAGAATTTAGTAATGCTCAAAAAGTTTTCAACACTACGATAGAAGAAAAATTAAGTAAACTTGATGATATGTCTAGGAGCATTGATAGAATCATTCATGATGTGGAAAATCTTAAGACTAAAATATTGCCACCCAAAATTGATATTAATGAATCAATTAAAGCTTTATATGTCTCCATGGATGAGAGTAAGAAAAGAACCGCTATGCTAAAAGCTAAACGAGAATTTTTAGAAAAAGCGATTCCTCCCGGTTTCTATCCTAGTAATGATGAGGATATTAAAATGATTGGTGTTTCATCTATTGATTCCTTGTTTAGCAATATAAAACTTGATGAAAAAGGGACTGAAGAAGAGTCAACTTTAGCTAGAAGGCGTCCCCATCATTCGGAGGGTGAAAATCTTGATGAAAAAATTGATAAAAGTGGGTTTGGAGAGGTAAAAACTTTAACTAGCGATGTGCCCACTCTCTTGGATTACAAAGACTTTAATTCTGATAGTTGTTCTTTGATTGAGTGTATTTCTTTGTTACAAACCATGCTAAATTCACCCAACGCTTATGGACAAGTCAAGGCTTTTACTAAACACATTGTAGAAGCGATGATGAAAACGTTAGAAGAAAAGCTAGAACTAGAAATTTCAATTCCTACAAAATTATATGATGAGTGGGAACCCACCATTAAAGTTAAAATTAAAAATTATGAGTGCAATGCTTTATGTGATTTGGGTGCTAGCGTTTCCACAATTCCAAAATCTCTATGTGATGTGCTAGGTTTTACCAATTTAGATGAATGTTCGCTTAATTTGCATCTTGAGCCATTGGGAAGAATAAATGATGTGCTTATTCTTGCAAATAGAAATTATGTGCCCGTGGACTTTATTGTACTTGATATTGAATGCAATCCTTCTTGCCTCATAATACTTGGTAGGCCTTTTCTTCGAACTATTGGTGCTATTATTGATATGAAATAAGGTAATATAAGATTTCAATTTCCACTAAAGAAAGGGATGGAACACTTCCCTAGGAAAATAATTAAAGCACCCTATGAATCCATTATGAGGTCCACTTATGGAATCAACTTGAAGGATGACAATACTTGAAATTATGCATTATGCCTAGCTAGGGGCATAAAACAATAGCGCTTGTTGGGAGGCAACCCAATGAATAAAATAATTTTTTGCTTTTTATTTCTGTTCTTGTGTGTTTACATAATTATAGCCTCTATTATGATTTTGTTTTTATGTTTTAATTAGTGTTTGTGCCAAGTAAAGCCTTTGGGATGATTTGGAAGATAGTATAATTGATGCTGTTTGGAAAACAGAAAGTTTTGCGTCCAGTGCTGGAATTTTAATTCTGTACTAGAGCATCAGAAAAATCTGAAATTTTTACACAGTATTGGTATATGAATTTCCCACGTTGTACTAATTTTTCAGAATTTTTGGAGTTACATAAGTATAGCTTTTAAATAGATCTTTACAGACTGTTCTGTTTTAGACAGATTCTGTTTTTTGTTGCATAGTTTGCTTATTTTGAATAATCTATGGATCGTATCAGGGGGTATGAGTGTAACATCCCCTGTAATTAAGCCACAGTAACCATCCTCTAATTATGCCAAGTCATATTATGCAATGCTTGATCACCTTTGATTCAAATCTCATTTCAAATTCCACTTCAAATCAAAATTCAATTTGCAATGTCAAAATAAAAGTTGTTCGAACTTACAATAAAAATAGTTCATGATTTTGCAAATATTCCATAACAAATAATGGTTAAGGAAAACAACATCACTTGTTTGCTCAAATGGAAACTAGCATACAAAAATAGTGCCAAAACAACCCATTTAGCCCATTTCATTTTAAACAAAACTCAAATGAATTCATTTAAATCCCATACTTATTGTGGCAGTACCGAATATTGCAGAATATTTATTGAGACAAGTTTCACATTTGCAAAAGTCATTTGATACAAAAACATAATGCGAAACAGAGCGGAAATAAATGACAGAAAAAGAAAAAGAAAAAGGGGAAACTAGCTACTGTGCTACTGGGCTCTACATAGCCATAGTGCAGCCCAGCCCATCTAAGGGCCTTCTCCATCCTCTGTATAGAGAGGAGGAGGCAGAGCACGCCGTGGCGTGCATCCACGGCGCCTTGGCCATGGATGGCCTCCCGTCGCCCCCACGACCTATAAATAGGTCCACCGAAACCCTAGCCCCATCTTGCTCAGTTCCCCCCCTCGATCCCATCGTTCCCCCTCCTTCTCTGGCTCGATTTCGAGCTCGAAGTCACTCGCGGTGACCGCTGCCTCGCCATCATCGTCGCGGCCACCATCGTCTCCGGCGTGTCGGAGCATGTCCAGGAGGTCCGCCGTGGCCGGATTCGTCCGCTCCGGGGACCAGCTCAAGCCGGGACGGTCCGTGTGCTCGCCATCGAGCTCTTCTCCGCCACGGACGTCACCGCCTCGTCGTCGTTGCCACTGCCCCGGGCCGCCCCCGACCTCCTCACCTTGTCCACGAGAACCGGGGTGAGCTCCTCCCTGGGATCTCCCTTTCCCCCCTTCGATTTGGACGCCGTAGGCTGCCGTCACCGTCGTACCCGAGCTCCCGCGTACATCTACTGCTGCCGCTGCTGCTCATGCTATTGCGCGACTGCTACTGCTGCTCCTGGCCACTTGCGCTGTCGCTGCCTTGCGGCTGCCGCCCCGTGGCCGCGCCTCGCTGGCCGAGCGCTGCTCGCGCGCCCGCGCCCCGCACGCACGCCCGCCCGAGCGTGGCCTCACGCCACTGCCTGCCGTTGCTCGCCCCGCCTACTGCTGCTGCTAGCTACCACTGCCGCCGCCTCCTACTGCTGCCCCCGCGCCGGCGCTCGCCACCGCTGCCCCGCGCCCCCGCGCTCGCCGCTGGCTCTGGCCATCGCCATGGCTATGGCCGTGTGCGTGCATGCGTGCTGTGTGTGTGTGTGAAGCATGTGTGTGTGTGTCGTGTGTGTGTGAGCCAGCCTGATGGCTGGCTGTGTTAGGGCCGGCCCTGTTAGTGTTAGTTTAGGTTAGTAGTTAATTAGTAGTCTATGTACAGATGACATGTGGGCCCATAACCCATAGGTCCCAGGATCGAAACCTGGCTCTGATACCAACTTGCGACGCCCCCGACTCGACCGTGCACTAATCATACACGCAAACGCGCACGATCAAGCCCAGGGACTCACGGGAAGATATCACAACACAACTCTAGACACAAAATAAAATAATACAAGCTTTATATTACAAGCCAGGGGCCTCGAGGGCTCGAATACATAAGCTCGAGTTACACAGGAGTCAGCGGAAGCATCAGTATCTGAGTACAGACATAGTTAGACAAGGCTGCCTTAAGAAGGCTTAGCAAAACAACGATAACTAGATCGAAAAGGAGCATGCCTCCTGCCTGGGAGCCTCCTAAACTACTCCTGGTCGTCGGTCTCCACGAGGTAGTAGGCTCCGTCGGGGTAGTAGTAGTCATCGGCGGGATCAGCTGTCTCCGGGACTCCGTCATCTGATCGCAGCAATCGGGTATGGAGAAAAAGAGGTAGCAAAGCAACCGTGAGTACTCATCCAAAGTACTAACAAGACTTACATCAGATCTATGCTAAGTATGAATCGGTTTCAAAGGGAAGGGGCTGTATCTGTGGACTATACTGCAGAATTGTCAGAATAGAGAGAAGGCCTAACCTATCGAAGACTAGCAACTTGCAACATCTTGCAGCATTAGAAGAGTGTAGATTAGTACATAAATATAGTAGTAGCAAAAAGTATAATAGCAGCCAAACCCAGAGATCCTTCCTCGACTCCCTGCGAGAAAGCGATCCCGGAGCTCACATTTTATTAAGTACACAAGTATCCAGTTTAAGTTGTAGTAGATCGAGATACAACACTAAGCGTCCTGTTACCGTGGACACGGCTATTCGAATAGATAACTTCCCTGCAGGGGTGCACTACTGTTACCCAACACGCTCGATTAACTCTGGCCGAACACACTTTTCTTGGTCATGCCCGACCTCGACTGATCGACACGACGTAGTCCTACCTAGGCTCCACAGAGAGGTCCCCGCCGGTCTACATCCTAAGCGCTCCGGGGTCTTGGGCCCATCACCCTTTGCACTCCGGGTCGTTGTGTCGCGTATCGGAGTCCAAGCACCACCTCAGTCCTGTATGGCACTTGTCCCGACGGGCTCACAATGCTGAACTGGACATCTGACAGAGCTTTCGGCTGATACATACGGCGCCGAGGGCCCCATTAAACCATTATCCCACGTGGTGGTAGTGCGTATAGGCCAGTGGCCAACTCAGATCAAATACCCGAATCAGTTAGTGTGTTGGTAGCTCGCGGTGACGATCAGTGCTCCTGTCGCCCCGTCTCGAGGACTTGCAACAAGGGTCAGGCCCATCCCTCTCTAGGGCGGTCTCTGCCTGCCCGGCCGCGCCTCGTAATTATCTCGCAGGTACCCTCCAGGTCAACCCGACTCTCAAGAGACTGTCGGGAACTCAGGTCCACCTCTACCGGGGTGGTACCACCTGCCCCTTCAGTCCCGCAATAACAGTACATGGGGGCAACAGTTAAAGGTAACAGTGTGTTCTTGTCATCAAGGGGGAAGTCCGAGGAATCACCCTCGATGGACTCCCACTCGATGTATCCAGCAAGGTGAACTTGGAGGAATCACCCTCGAGGGGTTCACACTTGAGGGGCTGCACGACAGAGGCATCATCGGAGGTGGTGGAAGAGGAATCACCCTCGGTAACCCACAACCGACTAGCTATGCCACAGAGATATCATCAGGAGTGAGGTAGGAGGTATCACCCTCGGCACTCGATAGTAGCTCTGTAGAGTCGTACAACTAAGGGGGTGTGCGGTGCTGTGTCGGTCTCGGCATGTCGATCACATTGATCGAGTCATCGGTAGTAAAGCAATGCAATATGGACAAGGGTGTAGGGCCATTGTTGGATCACTAACCAACCTATACTAAGCATTTAGGATAACGGGTAATGTATCAACAGCAGGTTACAAAATCAAGCTATGCATCAGAATAGGAGCAATCAATTATAGTAGCAATTTCTAATGCAAGCACGAGGAAGAAGGAATAGGTGATATAGGAATGTTCAAGGGGGGTTTGCTTGCCTTGTTGCTTGGCAGATAAAATCGAATCCTCAACGAAGTAGTCGATCACAGGGGGATCGTCAGCGGTCGCAGGGTCTACCGGAGAGAAGAGGAGGGAGGAAACAGTAAATATAAAGCAAACAAATGCACACAGATGCTTGGCATGGCAATAGGCTGAGCTAGGGGTGCCCTAACGTAGTACTAAGTATTTTAAATGGAGCGGGAAAATATCCGGGAATATTTTCCCAGCTCCAGGTGCTTGCTTGCCTGCCTGCCTGCTGCTGCCCCAGTCCCACCGCACCTATTTATGTTTAAATCATGTCTTTTGGTTGTCGTTGTTTCAAACTGATGCCCCAACGTACTCTAATCGTACTTATGCGCTGCACAGCTTAAGTGCCTATCATATTAATCTGCCGTCTTAATTAAGTGTTTTCCAGTACTTTGATGATGTGTGTTAAGGCCTTGTACAATGGTAGGTGGTTAGGGAGATGCGTAGGAAAATAAACCGAGTTCTCTGGAGCACCAGTGACTATTTCCGCAGGAGAGACACGCAATTATGCGTCTACCCTATAGTAATAAGCGCTGGTGCTTAAAGAAATACCGGTTTATTTTTCTATGCACCTCCCCTAATCGCCTTGCATTGTACAAGGCCTGATTAAGTAACGATGGTGATCTATGGTACAAGTTTGCCCTAAACTGAAGAAGTTCAGGTTATATATTGAACTGGAGATGTTCTATCTCTAATTGAAGATACTCCTGCTATATCCTAAACTGAATATGTTCAGTTCTCAAGTGAAGATGTTTAGTCATATGTAGGGATGTTTGCTGCAAGTAGAATTGATCATGTAGTAGTTGTTGCCAATAGTAGAGCATGCAACTGTTTGCCAATAACACCTATTGCCATTTTAAGCAAACGAACTGAGCATGTATTAGTTATTGCCAAAAGTAGAGCATGCGCTTGATTGCCAAAAGCTACTACAGCCAGATTCTGATAATAACTGAGCATGTACTAGTTGTTGCCAAAAGTAGAGCATGCAACGTGTTTGCCAAGAGTGCCTATTGCCAGTTGAAGCAAAAAAATTTCGTAAAGCATGTATTAATTATTGCCAAAAGTAGAGCATGCACATGATTGCCAAAAGCACCTACTATGAGTTTTGGAAAAATAACTTACCATGTATTACTTGACTAGGGGAGTTGTTGTTTCATGGATAGCAACATAAAGATGAAATCCAACTATATAGCAGTGCTTGCGTAACTAAGATCACCATAGCATAAATGACATATGTACCATAAGTGATAACTCCAGTGCTATCCAGTACATACCTAAACTACCATTTGCATTCCTTGAATGGGCTCAACAAAGCTTGTGATGGTCTGCGTGATCGTGCTGATATCGAACCCACACGTTTAGCAATGGTCTTCGTATCAAATTTAAGTTTGAGCTCTTCAAGAGTTTTTGTTTTTGTAGCTTGCACTTCATCGACAATCTTCCTCGGGCGTCCACGTGGTCTCCGCATTTTTGGGGAGCTGGGGGTGTCGGGATCCTTTTGGGAGCTCGACGTGTCTATTTTGTTGCAAAGAATACGTTCGTTCATTTCTTGGACGTCGTCTTCTGAACCCTTAGGTTGCGATGCAACGTGGGCTTCGTACGCCTCCTTCTGTACAACAGACATCGGTGCATTCGTTCAAATCATGAGACCTATGAAAAAAATGAAATATTCGTGCTGTATCGCTAACCGTTATGGGGTACTTGTATGAATCGAGGCGAAGACTGTTGCAATTTGAACGCAGGAGGCTTGAAACTATTTTCCAGCTGAAAATCTCTATCTGTGACTATATTTGATAAGTGACACATATGTCAGCACAGCATTGAGGCAAAAGATATTTCAAATTAAATATAGTGTTTGACTGACCTGCTCCAAATTCTCGGTAAAATCTACACCGTTCCATGTTAACATGTACTTCAGTGTGAACAGCGCACATGAATGCCTACAAGGTTTAGTTTAAGTTTAGTAAACTTGGACGTGTAGGCGAGGAATAATTTAGGAGGTTGTACGTACCCGTCCTTCTGTTGTGGTATGTTGTCATAGCGTACTACCTCCCACTCGCCAATTTTGATGGGCTTAGCTGTTGTTAACAAGCCATCCTTCACCTCTTCGTCGATGCAGTTCCGAATCGACTCCACCTAGCATAATACGAGTTTTACAAAGGGTTACGGTGATTTGGGAGTTCATGTGCCATGCGACGGTAAAGAGGCAGCAAGAGAACACTTACAAGAGCAGTTTCCTTCTCCTTGTCAAAATGATCTTTCAAGGAGTTTAGGATTTGAATCTCTTCTTTGTCGAAATTAAACAGCATTAGCATCCAGTGGTTACTATGTACATTCAACGGGATGTGCACCTGCCGTAAAATAAATGCGGACTCATTGCACGGAATAATTTACATATGCGAAACAATTATGGTTCGGGGGACCCCTGAAATGTTTCGTCTACACTATCTATACAAAATATGAAAGTGAGAAAAACGGGTACCTTTCGGCGTCCTACAAATTTATTTGCAACACGAGCAACCCACGAGCTTCCACGTCCCCTAGGATTAACCCCATTTGATTCTAATAGCTTTCTGGTTTCAGCGGGGGATATGATTGACGTAGTATCATTCTCAACTCCGCTGATGTGAGCATACGCCATAATAACCTGCCAAATTTGTAATCATATAATAATACGCCAACAGTTCCAATACTTGATGTACAATGGAGTACAAGGGGCTTACATCATCGTAGATGTATTCGTTCTTCAAATTTCGCTTGAGTTTTCCCGCTGTGAGGGGAATGTCTCCGATTAGAGCTACTTTAACAGGGTCGTGTGTTCCGCGTTTGAAAACGGCTGCCTCTAAGTCCTCGTCTGTCAGCTTGTAATCATTATGAAACAGAGGCTTCGACGGTGTGATTCGAGGATCCTCCTTGTTCGGTAGGACGTGTCTTGCACTTGGTGTTGGAGTCGAAGTATGTGCCGTGGATGCGTCAAACTTAGGAGTTGCTGTGAAGGATTCACTGCGCACATTGACTTGTTCCTACAATAAAAAATGGTCACTTAGAAGTAGTTTGTTAATAGTAGGTACGTGTGGGGCCATAATTATCACCTCGACGCCTGCCTTGTGTGACACGGATTGTCGGTTGCCTTTATTTTGGTTTTTTAATTCCTGTAACAATATAAACAATAATGAATATGGAGGAACATATTCATAAAAATAAAAAATGGACAACATGACATACCTGCAGTTCCCTCCTTAAGTCTTTAATTTCGTCCTCGGCCATCGAGAGCCTAGGATTACTGGCAGATTTACTCTTAAGGTCGATTAACTCTTCGCTGATGGTGAGGAATTTCGTGTCAAATCTGTGCTCAAGTTCCATTAGCTGTCTGCCTATCTTCTTCTCTTGTTCAGAAAAACGTGCATTCATGGCTGCAACTATCATTTCCACCTGTGCAAACTAAATAACACCCCGTTGAGAACAAAGCTAAATGAATGAGGTTCGATGCGACCTTTTAGTGGTATTCGAAAAAAAATTGTCTTCGAAGGGCTTACTTGCTGGCTACTCATATTTTGACCCTATGATTGTGCTCGATACGAATCATGTTCATCCACATGTACAAAATTATTGCTTCGTGGATCATTTCTATTGTCGGCCTGTGGTTGTCGAGCACAAATTTCCATCACAACCTTTGAATTAGGTAGAATGGATCATTAGTAGCAAATAAATAACCGGTTATAGAAGGGTCAAATCTAGAAACATACCAGTCCTTTATGAAGACCTCCTGTGTTGTAAGCTTCTGTTCTTATTTTGACATGCTTTCGTCCCATCGTGCGACCAATGGTGGGGGTATACTAGGATACATCAATTTGCCAGTACGCACATGCTCCCAGTACCAAATCTACACAACACATTACTTCATCAGTATAGAGAGATAGACAACAGAACAATAATTGTAGAATGTTAACTAGTGATGTAGCACTAACCTGGAGCAGAGGTAGATTTCCTTGTAGAGATACTTGATCAAAATTGTTAAATTTGTAAAGGAACATGAACAAGTTATTCAGTGTGAAACATCCCCAGTTCAATCTCCGAATGATTTTAATATCCACAACAAGTTTAAGATATTTCGCGTCGACATAAGATTGTGCTGGTGGTGCTAAAACAGTACCGATTGCATACAGAACAAACCGCACCAGGAAATCCTCGTCCGGAGTTTTGGAAAGTCTGATCGCATTCTCAAGGTTAGACACCGAAATTACCCCATTGTTTTGATATGTGTTAAACAATTTTGGATCTGCTGTGCTTTGCAGCTTTTTATCAATATCCTCCCCTTCTATCGCAAGGCCAAATATATGGTGCACGTCCTCTGCGGTGATAGGAATGGGCATTTTACCAATGGTAATCGACGCCGTCTCACTATCGAAGCTCTTGGCTAGTCTTACCAACATCATGCGCCGGAGATTAAAGTCATGCATCTTGGTTAGACCCCCAAGACCGGTATTTGTTGTGATGGACTCTATGTGTTTTGGGGATAACATTTCCATGGTTTTGGCGAACCTTGACGGTGAGCATGCTAACTTCATATGAGCGTGCTTCGCAAACAGTTCCTGCAAAGTGGCATTTGATTTTAGCGACTATGAAAGAAGTAAATGTACGAAAAGTTTGCAAACAAAATGTCAATTACGGACCTCATCGGTCATTTCGGAGAAGTGTTTTTCTCCATTAGCAGTACTTTTAGCTGTAGTTTCCATTTTCCTGGCACGTAAGGAACAAAAGCAAAACCAGGTCAATTAATTTGAACTTAATATTGACAAATGTATAACAAATTAAAATCTTATATCAGGCATGGATGACTATTTTTACCATATGAACCACTTGTAAGTATGTACATTTGTTATTTGTGGGTAACTTTATGTGAGCGATTCATATGTAGGCTAAGCATCGTCAGACGACACAGTCCCCAATCACTCCAGGCCTTGCGATGTCGGTGTCACCCGTTGAATGCTACAACACTCCAGTCGAACAACATGTCTTCAAGTCTCCCCCTGTAAGTACCTCGCACACATGGTAAACATTCACAGCCAACATTTTGTATGACCATTTTTAATTTGTGTGTAACCCTGTATCGGCGATTCATACGTAGGCTAAGCATCCAGAGACGGCACAATCCCCAATCACTCCAGATGAAGATTCCTTCGGATATAATAAGGTAACTATGTCGCGATGTTGCTACGCACATCCAAAATTATGTTTGGCCCTTTGCTCATTGCAATGTATTAAATCTGACGTGAGATACTCGTATGTAGGTGCTGGTAATGGAATTTTTTATTCATAGGGATTATGAGCTTTCGCATGTCCCGACAGGATACTTCGAGGGAAGACCCTGCGAGATGAGATTGTTTAAACCCGGCGTATTGGACTACACTTTTCTCATGAAAGAAATGGCTGGATTTGGTTATAAAAAGGATTCAGATTTGTACCACTTCTTACCTGAGCATGCGTGCAAACTACCAGAAGGAATGTTCCTGATTTCAGGACCAGATGATTTTGCAAAGATGATTTCCCTTCTGAACGGCAGCAAGACATGTCATTTGTACCTAGTGTATAATCGTCCACCGAAAGATGATTATGAGTATTCGGACATGGATTCAGAGGTTCCTATTCTACATGTTACATCAATTTTACGGCTTCATCATCTTTAAGTTTGTCCTAATACCTTCGTATGATTTTTGACAGGAACTGCGCATCCGAGATATGGAGGAGGCGGAGGGTCTGGCTAGAGAGCGTGAGGCACAGGCACAACTGGACTCCTTAGGTTACATTGATGTACCGTGTAAAAATATGGGAGAAGGTGGGTCGTCGCCAAGCCCGAAGCAAACTACAACGACCAATACGAAGAAGTCACTGGATTTTGGCAGCGGAGACGAGCTTCTGTAGGAGGCTTAATGTTATTTGAACCGTTTTAAGGTTGAGAAAACATTTTTTGTTTTTGTAGGAATGTTTGAAGTTATGAAACAATTCATTCACGATAGAGGTCTTTTAACAACATTTTTGCTACAATGTGATTTTCATTTTCGACGCGACATGCATGTGTTTATATCCAACCGTATAGTTGTTTGTGAGCAGGCCATGCAAAAAAAAACTATGTAGTCACATTTATGTACATTCATGCTGTGTGGTCGTGGATGTGGCCGCACTTGTGCTAGCGATGGTTGTCTACCTGACCGCAGAAGATCCCGCGCCAGGTGCTGCAGGATCATGTACAACTGCGACAGAAAAAAATTGGTGCAAAACGGTGGAGGAAATAAACCAGACGGACATTTTATGTGAGACAAAGTGCCAAAACTGCTGGTGAATCGTCCTCAGGATCCGCGGACTCAGACCTGACGAGATCTGCTCCGGGATCGGTGCGGCATCAGGAGCGGATCCCAGCAAAGTGCATGACGCCATCCACACGCGGCGACCAGAGGTCGGGTCGTCGCACGCGCGCGCGTCGTCACCCGGAGACAGGCCGACCGACAGATTCGGTGCGAGCCCCGCACGTGTACGCCTGTCGGGCCCCAGACGGATACCCCGCGCGATTCATGGGTCTTCATGCATGTCTGGCTGGCGGCGGGGTGTGCCGATCGTGCACGCGTGATTACCAGCGCCATGCATGCACCGCCGTGCCACCGTAGGGGCAGGTATGGGCGGCCGCCACATGTAGCCGTAATGTGCGCCTTGTATATCTTTTTTTTACACAATCGCCTCATATATCTGTAGTAATTCGTTCGTCCAGTAGTTGATTTCTTTTGGATGAGAAGACAGAGAACGTGAGAGACAGAACAAGAAAAGAAGCCATTTTCCCGTACTTTTCGTCTGACCGTGACCGTTTAAGCACAGCTCCGGCGCCGTCCACACCACACCGCACCACTTTTCTCTCCGCTCATAGCCACTCCGACCCTCTCTGCTCCGGCGCCGTCCACACCACACTCGCTCCGCTCTCCTTGCCGCATTCATGCCGGTAAGAGTGGACGTGACCGGATGAGACGACGAGACGGATTCTTACACGCATTCATGTTTGCTGACCGGTCAGCCACCTGCCCGGCATTCACACCGACACACCGAATGACACCAAATATTAGGTCATCTTCAGAATGACACCAAATTTTGCCAGCCAGTGGGGATGCCCACCCTAGTACTATATGCAAAATTTCAACGAATTCCGACAACATACACACGTTGCGTCACGTCCGGAAAATATTTTTTTGACAGCATGCAATATCGGCCTATATTTTTTTCCGCGAGCAAAATTTAATTCCTCCACTACATCTATTTCCAAATATTCTCCTCCACAATACACGAGCTCCATGCTGGCCGCGAAGACACCATGATTCTTAAAGTTGGACATAAAAAACTCACATAGAAAATGCAAACCAAAGATCCCAAACTCATACTGTAACAAGGGAGTGGAGCACCAATTCGCTGAGTCATACATAAAAATAATTATCAGGAAGTCACTAACTAACTGACACAATGAAGTAGATTTTAAAGACTAGGTCACACGGTACTAAACATACACAACAATGCACACGACAACATCAGGTTCATCGTCGACGTACATGCTCCCCGACCGTGTGCACAATGCTGTAGCTATCAGAGTTCTGCTTCGAGATCCTACATAGAAGAATATATTTAATGCCATGCAATATATTTGGACACATGCTAAAATTAAATTTGTACATATTTGGTACCTCTAACAACTTGCTGCATCTACGTCGATTGTGACCTTCCACGTGACAATAGCCACATTTATCCTTTGATCTTGTCATCTTCATCTTTGCCTGTAACCTTTTCTTCGGAGCACCTCGGCCTGGCACATGCACGGGATCCAGAACCTTATCCAAACCTTCACCATCAAGGTTAGCCGCTTGCGGCATCAGCGGGCCAAACCTAATGCTGTTACTCTGAGCATTAGTTGATTCCTTGCTGTCAGCTTGTTCAATATTTGATTCCTTGCTGACATCTTGTCCTTCCAAAACCCTCTTTAGATGCTGAAACGCCTCATCAGAGTGGCATGCCTTGAAACATGCCGCGTGAATAAAATTCCGCAACTTACGGTACCTTTGCAGGCGCAGAATATTCATACATGTCGCTCTTTCTGGTCGCTGCGTATGCACATTTTGCACTCATTGTCCACCTAGTGGGAACACAACACCTGGGCAGTCTTTCTTCTTGTAAAATTCCCAATATGTAAAATATGTGGGAACATGGTGTGCCTACGCATTCCAACTTGCGGCAAGAACAACTGATCCTGTGAAGCACACCTTCCTTCTCCTCACTGCGCACTTCGATCTTTTTATCCATTCTTTCCTTCTTAGACACAACGTATGTGGTAACTTCTGATGCATCAAGTACCTCTCTGATCACACATTTGCTTACAACATTTATGCTCCATAAGACCAACTTAAACACAGCAGGAGTGAAAACTTTTGCGGCATGTTTCTCAAGACTTGAAGCATTTTCCTCTGTGAACGGAACGGACTGCAAGGCCTCGATGTCTTGGAGAGCCTCGTTCAAGCGTCGTGACACACAAGGCAACGCTCATAGTGCTCTAGCATTTGAAACAACGTCATCTTAGCCTCAAGATGCGTATGTAGCACCGAGTTTAAGCTCTCACTCCGCTGATTACTGCTCAATCCAAGGAAACAACACCCCTCAAGATATGGAGCACACCACAACTTTCTCATCTTATACATCTGATGCAGCCAGGACTCCTCACTTGTTACTTTATTCCGTTGTAAGAATTGTAACCATTTTCTCTCATGCTCTTCAATGGAAGATGTATCATATATGAAAGATCTGAATTCCTCCTTTACCGCGTCATCGTGCAGATGACGTACAATGTTCTGCTGAATGTGCCATATACACAGCCTATGGTTTGAGTCAGGCCACACCATCCTGATTGCTCTCTGCATTGCAAGGTCCCCATCCGTGATCACAGATATCGGATGCTTCTGTCCCATGGCATCAGAAAAGGTCCGTAACATCCACTCGTATGCCTGGCTTGTTTCATGAGAAATGATACCACATCCAAAAATAACAGTGCTGCGGTGGTGATTCAACCCGACAAACGGCACAAATGGCAGATTGTACTTATTGGTTCTGTATGTGCTATCAAAAACAATAACGTCTCCGAAAGCCTCGTAGTCAAGTCGGGATTGACTATCAGACTAGAACAGTCCCTTCAGATGGCCAACTTCATCAACCAAGTACCTGAAGAAAAAATCTGATTCTCGCTCTCGCCGCGCCACCATGTGATTGATCACCATTTGAGCATCACCGGAAGCGATTGATTCCTGCTTGTTAGCATGGCAGCAATTGTAAATGTCCCTCGTCGTGCATCCAACCTCATCATATCCACCGTATTGCATGCACAAAATATCCATAATATGGTGTTTCCGGATGCCAGATTTTTCCATGTCTGCAATGTCCGCTTTCTGCTCATCGCTAATTCTTCTGTGTGAATGTAAAAGACACGAAAGATCCCGTGGGGCTAGAGGATGGTTGTGTTCATCGATGAAATCCTTCACAAACCACCGACCTGTTTCCTCCTATCTTGCAATGACCAATTTAGCTTTACACCCTACACGAGTTATACTCCGTGGCCTCCTCTTTCTATCTTCCATCTTCCTCTTCATGTGCTTCTCTTCACGAACCCCTTCACGACTACACACAATTTTCCTTAAAATTATATGGCTGTTGGATCCATCCCACTCAACATAGCTTCTCCTGACACTAAAACCTTTCTCAAGACCATATTTGTTATAGAATCTATAACCTTCATCCTCACTATCAAACATCTTGTTGGCAATATGATAGTACTCCAACATAGACTCATCACTTACATCTGCCATGTCTTCCTGCATCACCATTCAGATTAAAAAAAGCTCAAACGACAAAGACAAATGCATGCAAAACCAGTACGGAATCTTGTGTGGAATTTTAAACTTTGCTCGTTGTATATGTTATGCCAACCGATCATCAACGTCCATAAACTACTGAACTGACCATGGATGATGAAAAATCCTAAATTGTATTGCATGCACTAGGGAAACCTAAATTGATGATGACTAAACTAATCTAAGTAGGAAGTGCAGGCTACGAATCCAAGTCAAGTGAGATTCGCGCGATTCATACCTTAGGATGGAAGTCGGGAAGAGATGGGATCGGCCAGGGGCGAGTTCCTATAGCGCCGCCTCCGTCGCCGCCGACTCAACCGCTGCAGATGTGATGCCTTATTCTTCTTCTTGCCGCCGGGCACGTCGAGGACAATGAAGGGGACGAGGAGGAGGATGAGGACGAGGCCGAGGACGGTGAATTGGTTCCTCTCGCCGGGCACGTCGGAGACAACGAAGGGGACGAGGACGACGACTTGACCTCGATCTGGATCGACTAGACGTGGTTCTGATCGTGGACGTGATCGGTTGAAAGCACAATATTTTACCCTGGACCATTATGCCCTTCTAGGATTAAGCAAATTAAATTTAATCATTTTTAATCCCCCACCAGATTGGACGGCTAATAAAAATCAGAGGGATAAGTACTGGGTAGTACTCCCAATACTACGCCAATCACCCTAAAAGAGCTCTTAATCCAAATTAGTTGACATGGTCAAGAATATGTCCAATTGTCCATATGGGGGTCGGACGGCAGATTAATGCAGCATCCTGGAGTGCACGTGTGAAGAAAAAGAAAGCAATGAAGAAATTGGAAGGAGATCAAGAAAACATTTTGCACAGATTAATCGTCTGGCCAGAGGAGTTCTACTATTTGGATTGGATAATGACGTGTCATATGTCCCAGGTTCAACCGTGCAGAGCCAAACGAAGCAAGGAGGTTTAGGAAAGATATTTTATTTGATGTATATGTATATATGCGCTACTAGTATACGTATCTGTTATAGAGTCCTAAAACTCCACGGCAAAGTCCAGCCGCCTATTTAAAAGTCAGGGCCGATTGCAAAAGTTTCTCTAGCCAATCGACATTATCAATCTATTATTTTTCCAGTATTATGTTTTCTTCTACCTTAGACAGTAGTACACGCCAAACCCTAATCTCCATTAGGGATTGGTAATCTTTACCGTTTTGTGCTGAAAAACGACCGGCTCTCCTCCACGAAAGCGAGGAACCCTTTGCTAGTTTGTCCTGGAAACTAGTCGCTCGTCGTCGCGAAAGTACGATAGTTATTGTGGTGTCGCGTGATCAAATTTTCGCGGCAACACAATTGGCAACTCCGCTGGGGACGAAAATCTTTATCAAGAAGAAACACGAGGCCGATACTATCGTTGATTCATTCGGCCATCTATCAAGACGCTACCAGCAATTTCGTCGAAGGCCGACATCCAAGTTTGATTCAGCTAATATTCAACACATCAATTTTCAAGCAAGCCAAAGCAACAGAGAGAAACAAGCAGAACGTTCTTCCATAACAGAAAACTGCAGGCGCTGGCTCCAGCTGAGAACGATATCATCATTAATTTCGTTTGTCTGCATCGGCGTAATCTGTAAGTAAGATATTTTATCTTATTGCAACTACAATGGATTCATATAGTCATGTTGATGGACCCATTGCATCAGCTAGTCATTTAGATGGATGTTTTGTACACCCAAATTACCGATCTCAGAATTATATAGAGCCTATGCAGAGTACGAGTTTTAGTCATGCTAGCAATATGCAACAAGAATTTTTCGACTCTAGTACATCGGCAATGTTTATAACACCTGTATCATAAAAAATGCACATGCCGTTGTATAATCATGATGGTAATATAATAATGTTTATTCGGCCAGGTGTTTTGTACCTAACACTAATAATTCTACCGTCTTAACTTCGGTTTCACAAAATCTTGGCATATATAACCGAAGTGTTGGCTTTAGTTCTAATATGCAACAACCATTTTATCAAAAAGTAGCTTGTAGCACACCACCTTCGCCAACTATGGGTACCGGGGTTCCGTGTGAGCCGGTTCCAAATGTGTATTCTAATGTATCTCTGCAGCATACCTCGCATGCTAAACCCTCTTTGCCAGAATTACAATCACATACCTATGTTGCATCTGTGCCACAACCTAATTCTCTAGAGCCATCTCAATATTTGAAGGACCTGATTGACAATATTCTTATAGAATGTGGTTTCAAACCTCGTGCAAGTTTAAAAGAAAATAAAATCGATTCAGATATGAATGATAATTCGGTTATTGAAAGAGCCGAAGAAAACAATACTTGTTCCGATTCAATTATATTAGAAGACATCAGTGGCGAAGGCAGGAATGATTTTTAGGTGTGGCGAAGTTTATGAAGGCAAAAACTACAACAGAAATCTAAAAGTAAGTATTGGTAATCAGAATACCTCACTAGACGAAGATTACATGGATTCCCATCATCAATTTATCATCTTTATGAAACAGATGAACATGATAAATCATGAATTAGTTATTATTATTATTAGGATATAATCGAATAAAACACTTTATACAAGCGAAGATAGTTAGAAAGAATACATACCTATAATAAAGCTTTGCTTTTATTAAGTACACCGTGACAATGGCATTCTTCTAGGCTTATTTTGAATTTCTTGCTTAATTTCAGCAAGAACAATTCTTTTAAATATCCATATCTCAGCTACAAGAGGAAAATAATTAATTAGTTTTTCAACTATGTGAGCACTGGAATAAATATAATGCGCAAGTACGTATGTGATTGGATCTAAAACTGAAGAACGTACGCATGTATTTGAATAGTTGATCTAGTCCAATTTCAGTCAACGGTAACTCAGCAGGAATAACATGCAAGTATTCGATCTTATTTACGCCGCCAAGATCTGCTCACCCTCGCGGCCTGGCCGGGTCGCCGTCGCCGGTCGCCGGTTGCCACTTGACGGTCGAAGGCGGCCGCGCGCCGCTGGCCGCTAGCGCCCTGCCGTGCCATACTGCCCTATCCGCCGCCGCCTCCACCACGCACGATCGCGGTTTCACGAACCAGCACACGAGCAGTCTGCAGTCGCAAGGTTTGGTCGTATACTATTGAACGTGGTGGCCGCACTCGATTTTAGCGTCGTGGAGTTGTGGCGAATCAGGCCCATCAAGAAACATCTAACCAGGCTGTACTTGGGCTAGTACAATACTTACGTACGTGTCCTAAAAACCAGTACAATACGTATGTATATTTGCAGCGAGCAGGTTTGTTTAGGTATGGCGGGCGCCAAAGCTCGCCAGATAGCTGGCTTCGCCCCTGGAAGACATACATCTGGCTATGCAAGAACATGAAGAAGAGAGCAAGGTGGCTGCAATCGACCCCGACGATGTCATCGCCGTCACGCTCGACGATCTATCTGAGGATGAACGGCGGGAAATTGAACGGGAGCTCGAGGAAGAGAGGCATGGGAGTCTACAGAGAAAATTAGCAGGCCTTCAGAAGACGAGGAACATCATCGTCACAAAGGTAGCTGCATCAGACCACTCTGCTTCACCTAGCACCGAGGTAAGTAAATCACTTTCCTCCAACAAATTCAAAGAGGTACGGATCACAAATACATTGCCTATTTCTCAATTTAATGAAGTCTTTATATTAGATAAATCCGGAGATTATCCTAGGAGTTCTCGGTTATATGTCCTAGGCAATAACATTTTTGTGAACTCCACCTTATGTGTTCCAAAGTCAATATATGCTTTCTCACAATTAAGCGACATGTTTTATGATAATTTTGCTACTAGAAATATGAAATTGATAACTGATAAAATAAAAGAGTGATTTTAATGGGACCGAATACGCTTCTGAGTTATCAAACAGTGCAAGTCCAAGCAAGGTTCAGATAGCCGAATTAGAGAGTAATTCGGGTGGTGTTAAAAGTAGTGATAAAAATCTGAAAATTAGTAAAGATAAAAAGGCCGATGTTAGCAATGTGAAAGAATGTAATTCTGAAGCATCGGACAGTGTTCAATCAGCTATTGTCAAAGGTCGGTTCGATTCCATAGAATCTCAAGGGATTGGGGGGCACAGATCAACTGAAAAACCTAACCCCAAACATGTAATTAATTTTGAGGATAAAAAGGTGTTGATTCGGCCAGAACAGGCAGTTTCAACGAAAGGCAAGAAAGTAGTGTTGTCTAGTGAAATCAACAGTGACCTTTTTCATGATAAGATTGAAAAGCCTAGGAAAGTTGTGAGCCAAAAGGAGAAAATGGTTTGGGTCCCTAAAATTAGCAAAGATATTAAGTGTGCGTCCCAAACATCTGCCCCTAGTACTACGAAATCAAGAAAGCCGAAGGTGACGTTCCAACAGCTTCTGGATAAATATGAAAAAGAAAAGGCCGACAAAGGTTCTAATCGGCCTAACTATTTCAGGCATACTAAATCTTTTTCTAGGCAACATTTTGATGATTACAAGCATTGGAAAGAAAATGAGTACACACAAACGCCATATTTTCCACTGGAGCATATGTACTGGGAATGTCCACCTTATATGCCAATGTCATATCCATCACGTGGATTTAACTGCCAGAATCCGGACTTTAAATGCACAGCTCCTCCATCATGGTTGGCAACCTGCAGGGCAGTTGTTTGGGCACCAAGTGCACAACAAAAGGAGACGGTTACAACAGCAGGGCACTGGAATGTTTCCATATCAAGATCACAGGCCAAGAGATACTATATTTGTTCATGGTGGGGAAGAGATTCCAGTTAGTGAAGCTTTTAATTCAGAAAGATATAGTGTGGCTGGAAGTACAAAATTGAGCAATCATGCTTTGGGTGCCAGGAGGGTGTCGTCTAGGTATGATGCTGGTGTTAGGGCATATTTTACCCCAGTGGTTTCGATGATTGATGACAATGCGTTTTGCGGACTAATCGTGTGCATTGACCTTTTCAGAGATTATATTGATAGGCACGAGACGGTTTATCTCCCCTCGATGGTAAAGAGTGAAGACGGTTATTTTCCGACGATTTCTTTTCGGTGAATTTGAGTCGTAGGAAACCCGTACTATTAAGAGGGGGTCCGCGTTGGAAAGGTATGGGTGGAATCAACACGTACACAGCCCCATATGCACCCACAGCCTCCTTTCCCTTCTCTGGAGCCTTTCCTATGTTTTCTGTGGATTTTCAGTGGCATGCAAGCGGTAGTACCGCTGGTGCCCACGGTAGTACCGCTTATGCAAGCGGTAGTACCGCTGGGTACTTCCGTGGCACTGCCGCTTGGGGTTTCCCCGAGCGTGCAACTCTCTGTTGCCGGTTTGCATTTCACGGTAGTAGCGCGGTAGTAGCACGGTAATACCGCTCTGACAGTACTACCGCCCGTACTACCGCCGCCACTACCGCTTGCGGGGTTTCCTCTGTGTGCGCTTCTGTTTCCTTTTTCCCTTAAGCGGTAGTAGAGCGGTACTAGGACGGTAGTACCGCTTCGCACGGTACTGCCGCCCTGGCTGCCTCTACTACTGCTGCCTCTCCTGGTCTAAACCCCCTAAGCGGTAGTACCGCCAGGGGCAGCGGTAGTACCGCTCCGGCGGCACTACCGTGGTACACTTAGTGTGTTTCAGGCTAGTGCGAGGTTGTACCGCCTAAGCGGTAGTACCGCTCCTAGGAGCGGTAGTACCGCTTGGCTGCGGGCTCAGGGCAGAAAACGGTTGGATTTTTGTCTCCCTATATAAAGGGGGGGTCTTCTTCCTCCTAAGGTTTACCTCTTCCCCCAAGCTCCATTGTTGTTCCAAAAGCTCATTCTTGCCCGATCTCTCTCCCTAGCCAATCAAACTTGGTGATTCTTTAGGGATTGGTTGAGAAGGCTCCGATCTACACTTCCACCAAGAGAAATTTGATTCCCCCCACTAATCCCTTGCGGATCTTGTTACTCTTGGGTGTTTGAGCACCCTAGACGGTTGAGGTCACCTCGGAGCCACATTCCATTGTGGTGAAGCTCCGTGGTGGTGTTGGTAGCCTCCAATTAAGTTGTGGAGATTGCCCCAACCTTGTTTGTAAAGGTTCGGTCGCCGCCTTCAAGGGCGCCACTAGTGGAATCACGACATCTCGCATTGTGTGAGGGCGTGAGGAGAATACGGTGGCCTTAGTGGCTTCTTGGGGAGCATTGTGCCTCCACACCGCTCCAACGGAGACGTACTTCCTCTCAAAGGGAAGGAACTTCGGTAACACATCCTCGTCTTCACCGGCTCCACTTGTGGTTACTTCTTACCATTACTTTGTCGTTGCTTTACTCGTGTAGTATCTTGTGCTTGCTTGTATTGTGATTGTTGGCATCATATAGGTTGCTCACCTAGTTGCACATCTAGACAACCTATTTTGTTGCTAACCCTAATTTGTTAAGAAAAGCTAAAAATTGGTAGTTGCCTATTCACCCCCCCTCTAGTCAACCATATCGATCCTTTCAATTGGTATCAGAGCCTCGTCTCTTTATTAAGGGTTTCACCACCCGAAGAGTATGGTTGACGAAGGGGATCGGGTTGAGGAAGTGCCCGAGGCCATGGAGTTGAACTCGGTCTCCCGAGACGACTTAAATGAAGCTATGGCTTCACTTAAGACGTCTATGACGGCCGAGGTCAAGTCCATGCTTAAAGAATTTCTTGAGGGGTTGAAGTCTACTCCCGATCCTTTGCTTGTGGTTAATCCCACCGCATCGGTGTCGGAGGCCAATTCCGGCAAGGAAGCGGCTAAAGGCACTCAAACCTCTTCCCCTCATGGTAAGAATGGGACGGGAACCTATGCCTCGGTTCCCCCTCCCCCGGTCTTTGGAGGACCGGTTCCTACACCGCATATTAACAACCTTGGTCCTCCCCCTAAGCTTGTGAAGGGTGATTTTGCTAATTGGGTTTTTCGTATCAAGTCTCATTTGAATCACAGCTCAACAAATCTTTGAAGAATCATTGAGCAAGGCTTCTACCCACATGACCCAAGCAACCTCACTCCAAGAGAAGAGGCGGACAATCAATACAATCACTCCGCATTGTTCATCCTCCAATCCGCGGTGCCTCCCGAAGATCTAGCTCACTTGCGCCCCTTCTCCCGTGCAAAGGATTGTTGGGAACACATTATATCTTTGTACAAGGGGAGCTCAAGCATTCAACGGTCCAACTTTGAAGTGGTGCTTGATGAGGCCGATGAGTTTGTGATGAATGAAGATGAGGATCCTCGGGATCTCTACCGGAGATTGACAACTCTTGCGGTCACTCTTCAAGATCATGGGAGCAAGGATACGGATGATAATTGGATCAAGCGCAAGTTTCTCAAGGCCATCATGCCATTCAACAAGGCAATGTCCTCCGTGATCCGTCAAAGACCGGACTTCCACACATTGTCTTCAAGTGAAGTGTTGGATGAGTTTATTGCCATGAACATCATGAACAAGACCGCCGACAATGCTCTAGCTCGTGTCCGGTCAAAGAAAGGCTCACCCAAGCTTGCTTTGAAGGCCAAGGGTATTCCGGAATAAGAAGAAGAGGAAGAAGAAGAGAGTTGCCCCGAAGACACCAAATATGCTTACCACGAGCACATGGCTCTTGCGTCAAGGCAATTTTGGGGCAACAAGAGAAACTCAAGGCCCAACTCCTCCAAGAACAACTCAAAGGGCAAGCAACGAGTAAGGACTTGCTACAATTGTGGCAATGTGAGTCACTTTGTGGTGGATTGTCCGTATGAGAAGAGGGAGGACAATGGTGGCAAGCTCATCCGCAAAGACAAGGCCAAGTCCTTCCCCCAACAAGAACAATTTCAACAAGAAGGTGCCTCCAAAGGGCTTGATGGTGCAAGAAGAGTAGAACTCCGATGATGATGATGATACAAGTGATGAAGTGTTAGCAACGGCCACCGTGGCCATTGCCACCTCTTCTCCAACCTCGGTGTCCCTCTTCAATGCCCCCAATGAGAACATCATCGCCAAGTGCCTCATGGCCAAAGGTATCAACAAGGTAACCTCCAACATCAAAACCACTACCACTACTACTCCTTCATTGTTGGATTGTGTGGATGATAGTGAGATGGTAAAGGTTGATGAGAACGAGTTTGATAAGTTCTTGAGTAAGCTCAAAGGTGAGACCAAGAAACACTTTGTTGCTCTCTTGGAACAACTTGGTGAGGCCAATGATATCATTGAGTCTCACGAAGAGACTATCACTAACTTGCAAGGCCATAGTCGTGATTATGCCGATGAGATTGCGGATCTTTCCATTGCTCTTGAGGAAGAGCGAGGTCTTCGTTTGGCTCTTGAGGAGTCACACAACGTTGACCTCGCTCGACTAAAGAAAGATCTTGAACATGCTCAAGTTCTTACTCGTGTGCTCAAATCCGACAAGGTTGACCTTGGAGTTGGCCATGCTAGACTCAAGGAGGAGTTTGAGCTACTTGACAAAGCCCACAAGGTTTTGAAGAGTGCTCATGGCTCTCTCAAAGAGTCTCATGATCAACTCCAAGTGAAGCTAACAACGGAAATAGCCACTTGTCCTCCGTTCGTTTTAATTGATAATGCCATTGCTACTAACCCATGTTGTGAGCATGAGCATCTTGTGGAGGAGAATTCCAAGTTGAAAGAGCAAATCGAGAAAGGCCTTGTGACTTGCATACAAGGCGAGAAGAACCTCAACGAACTTTTGAGCAATCAAAAGGAAGTTGTGGCAAAGGAGGGACTTGGGTTTGTACCCAAGTCAAAGAAGAAGAAGAACAACAAGACCAAGAAACCTCTCCCTCTCAAAGAGGTATTTGTCAAGAAGGGAGAGGGTGCTCATAAGGAGAAGAAGAACAAGGTGGTGGGTGGAAATGTCAAGAAGGACAAACTCACTCCATCAAACAAAACCGGCAACTTTAACCCTTCTTATGTTTTATGCCATGCTAGTGATGGGCATGTTTATGCCAAATTTGTTGGTTCTTATTATGAGTACATTGAATGGTCTATTTGGGTTACTAAGACCCTTGTTACTAACATCAAAGGACCCATTCAAAAATGGGTACCTAAAACCAAGCATTGATCTCTTGTAGGAGTTTGCTTCCGGTGGAGGATCATGGTTGCTTGATAGTGGAGCAACAAATCATATGACCGGGAGCAAGCATTTGGTGGTGGACGTGCAACCAAGCTCATGTATGCCCACCCATGTTCAATTCGGTGATGCCTCTACATCGAAGGTATTGGGTCTTGGCAAGGTTGTGATTTCTCATGATTTATCAATCGAGAAAGTCATGCTTGTTGAGACCCTTGCATACAATTTACTTTCCATTCGTCAACTTGCACTTATGGGCTTTGCCACATTCTTTGACCTTGATACCGTGGCCCTTTTGTGGAGAAAGACTCTTAAAGTAGCTTTTGTTGGGCATGTCGAGAACGGTCTCTATGTGGTTAACTTCTCGGAGCGACCCACTAAGACCGCGACTTGCCTAATGGCTAAAGTTGATGTGGGATGGCTTTGGCATCGCCGACTAGCCCATGTCAATATGAGATCTTTGCAAAGTCTCCTCAAGGGGGATCACGTTCGTGGACTAACAAATGTGAGTTTTGCCAAAGATCGTGCTTGCAGTGCTTGTATCGAAGGAAAGCTACATGAGACGGCTCACCGACCCACGACTATCATCTACTCGAAGAGGCCCTTGGAGCTCCTTCACATGGATCTCTTTGGACCTCCATCCTTTGATAGTCTTGGGGGAAGAAAGTATTGCTTGGTGATTGTGGATGACTATTCAAGATACACTTGGGTATATTTCTTCAAGAGGAAGAGCGAGACCCAACAAACCATCATAGACTTTGCCAATGAAGCTCAACATCAACATGAGGCAAAGATATTGATGATTAGAAGTGACAACGGTACCGAGTTCAAGAACTACACCTTGGATGAGTTTCTTAGTGATGAGGGGATCAAGCATCAATACGCCGCACCATATACCCCTCAACAAAATGGTGTAGCGGAGAGGAAGAGCCGGATGTTGATGGACGCGGCAAGGACCATGATGGCGGAATTCAAGTGTCCGTACAACTTTTGGGCCGAAGCCATCAACACCGCGTGTCATGCATCCAATCGGCTCTACCTCCGCAAAGGCTTGAACAAGACTCCATATGAGATACTTACCGGTAACAAGCCCAACCTCAAGTACTTCCGGGTGTTCGGATGTAAGTGTTTCATTCTCAAGAAAGGTACTCGTTTGTCTAAATTCGAATCTAGAGCTCAAGAGGGCATATTTGTTGGTTATTCCTCAAACTCTCATGCTTACCGTGTCCTCAACAAGTCCAACGGGCTTATTGAGGAGACGTGTAACATAGAGTTTGATGAAAATAATGGCTCCCAAGTGGAGCAAAGTGGTCTTTGTGATGTAGGTGATGAAATTCCTCCCCAAGCCATAAGAAGAATGGGGATTGGTCAAATACTCCTCATTGAGGAACCCCTTGTGGCCGAAGGAGAAGGACAATGCTCTACGCAAGTGGAGGCATCACCAACCATTGACCCACACGCTTCCGAAGAACAAACCGAAGGCCCTCAACCAAGTGATCAAGATCAAGGGCAACATCAACCTCAAGATGATGGTGATGCACCAAATGATGCCGAAGATCAAGATCACGACACCGAGCAAGCTCAAGATCAAGGGCAAGCTCGTGATCAAGAGCAAGCTCAAGATGACGCTCAAGATGTTCAAGATGATCCTCCTCAAGTGACTTCGGAGGAGTTATTGGAGCGTCGTGCTGCCAAGATTGCCTCTAAACTCAAGCATCAACAACATGTCTTGGAGAATGTCTATGGAAGCTTGAAAAGAGGGGTAACCACTCGTAGTCAATTAACAAACTTTCGTGAGCATCACGCGTTTGTTTCTCGTGTTGAACCCCAAAAAGTACATGAAGCGCTCGAGGACACGGATTGGCTTGAAGCCATGCATGATGAACTCAACAACTTCGAGCGCAACAAAGTGTGGACATTGGTGCCAAGGCCAACGGAGAATCATAATGTCATTGGAACCAAATGGATCTTCAAGAACAAGCAAGATACGAACGGTGTTGTCACTCGAAACAAGGCAAGATTGGTGGCACAAGGCTACTCCCAAGTCGAGGGTATCGACTACGGTGAAACCTTTGCTCCCGTTGCTCGTCTTGAATCTATTCGTATGTTGCTTGCATATGCTTCTCATCATGATTTTAAGTTGCAACAAATGGATGTAAAGAGTGCATTTCTTAATGGTCCTCTTAATGAGTTGGTATATGTCAAACAACCCCCGGGGTTCGAGGATCCCAAGTTCCCCAGTCATGTGTACAAGCTCGATAAGGCACTCTATGGCCTTAAACAAGCCCCACGTGCGTGGTATGAGCACCTTACCGAGTTGTTGCAAGACCGTGGGTTTAAAATTGGGAAAATCGATCCCACTCTTTTTACTAAGAGGGTTAAAGGGGATTTGTTCATATGCCAACTATATGTTGATGATATTATCTTTGGTTCTCCTAACGAAGCTTTCAATGATGAGTTTGCCACACTCATGACCAAGAAGTTTGAGATGTCTATGATGGGAGAGTTGAAGTTCTTTCTTGGGTTCGAAGTCAAGCAAAGAATAGAAGGAACCTTCATCAACCAAGCCAAATATACCCAAGACATGCTCAAGAGATTCAAGCTAGAAGATGTCAAGCCGGCCAAGACCCCAATGCCTACCAAGTGCCAACTGGACATCGATCCCAATGGTAAAGCGGTGGATCAAAAGGTATACCGTTCCATGATTGGGTCCTTGCTTTACCTTTGTGCATCTAGGCCGGATATCATGTTGAGTGTGGGAATGTGTGCATGGTTTCAAGCCGCGCCTAAGGAAAGTCACTTGGTGGCGGTCAAGCGAATCTTTCGATATTTGGCTCATACCCCAAACTTTGGCTTATGGTACCCCAAAGGAGCAAGCTTTGATCTCATGGGATATTCAGACTCGGATTGGGCGGGAGACCGTGTGGATAGGAAGTCAACTTCCGGAGGGTGCCAATTCCTTGGTCGCTCTTTGGTGAGTTGGTCTTCGAAGAAGCAAAATTGTGTGTCTCTCTCCACCACCGAGGCCGAGTATGTAGCCGCCGCAAGTTGTTGTGCTCAATTGCTATGGATGAGGCAAACTTTAAAGGATTACGGTGTCACTTGTGACAAAGTGCCTCTTTTCTGTGACAATGAAAGTGCCATCAAGATCTCCTACAACCCGGTGCAACATAGCAAGACGAAGCACATTGAGATTCGTCATCATTTCATCCGGGATCATGTCAAGCGTGGAGAGATTGATATTATTCATGTTGGAACTCAAGAGCAACTAGCGGATATTTTCACGAAGCCATTGGATGAAGCAAGATTTCGCGAGTTAAGGCATGAGCTAAATATCATTGATTCAAGCAACGTGTCTTGAATCTCGTCACACCCCACCACATTCATCATGTTTGTCTTGTTCTAGATGTAGGCATGGACATACGGGGAGTGTTGTTCTCTCAATGAACTCTCCCTCCCCCCATTATGCATAAATTGATCAAGTCTTTCACTTTAGCCATTTTTGATGGTTCTTGTGCTTCAAAGATGAGTTTTGGTCATGGGCCCAAGGTTAAAATCTTCGCGGTGCCATACCAATTGACTCAAACATAGGTGACTTCGGTCACCGCCCTCTCCTTGAGAGGTTTTGTCCATACTAGGCTTTCTTGTGTTGGATCTCTCCATGTGTGCTCTTGTTTTTGGTTGTCTTTGACCATGGAAGATCCCTTCCCTCTTGCGGTGTTTTCGAGTCTTCAACCTAAGCCTTTCTTCTCTCAAACCCCTAGTTTTTGCATAAGCCATCCTGTTGTGCTGGGCTTTTCTGTCTCCTGCACGCGGTACTACCGCTGGCTAGGAACGGTACTACCGCTCTAAGCGGTACTACCACTCCTGCCACCGGTACTACCGCTTGAGCGGTACTACTGGGCCTCCTGCCCGGTAGTAGTACCGGGGCGGTACTACCGCTACTCCTAGCGGTACTACCGCTTAGAGGGACGCTGTGGGGTTAAGTGTCGGGCAGGGGGAGTTCTAACTCCCCCATACCCATTCACTTTTCCTCCCCACGCCTCTCTCTCTCACAGGCGACGAAGAGCTGCCCCGACCACCGCTCCGGCTGACCGATTCCGTGCCGTCCTCCACGTTTCCGTCCGGTGGAGTCCATCCCCACCATCTCCTCTCGCCATGGAACCCGGTATTGCCCCCTTTCGTTGTTCCTACGGTTCTCTCCTTTGAATCTAGGTTTCTAGGGCAATGCATGTTGGTTTCTCGATTTTTGGCTAAATCAGGGCTTGAGTAGGACGTTGGATGACTGCTAGATAGGAGGATTGAAGTTTTAGTGGTATATTTTTTGAATTTGTGATCTCCGGTACTACCGGATCTGGGAAAGGTCGTGCGTCAGTTCTCAGAGCGGTACTACCGCTCCAGTGCAGCGGCACTACCGCTCGGGCGGTACTACCGCCCCAGGTCCGCGGTACTACCGCTCGAGGTCCCAACTTCCAAAATTATCCACTAACATTTCATTTCTCAGTTTTGTTTCTTCTTGGCTTATGCATAGGTTTTATTCATGCTTTTCCTCGCTGTGTTGTGTCTGGTTCAGGTGGTAGTAGCTCCAAGGCTCGTCGCAAGAGTGCGAATCCTCCATCCAAGCGTGGGCGCACCCATTACGCCAGGCCTGTCTATTCTGAGGGAGAGGAAGAAGAGGCTGCCCCGACACCACCACCTGCTCGTCGTCAGTCGGCCAGAAACAAGGGCAAGTCTAGTGCCAAGTCAGTTGCTCGCAAAAAGAAGTCGCCTGTCAAGACTGCAGCTGAGATGAAGCAAAATGAGTATTGGCAGTACCGCGAGAGGAACCCCTATTGTCGTCCTCAAGACGCCCCTTCTGGACCAAGGATCAGTCATTGGTGTATTTTGACAGGATCAAGGCCAAGAAAAATCTGTTTGTCAGGACCAAGTCCATCAACATTGAGCATATGGAGAAGGACCGTGCATACTTTGGAGAAGCCCTTGAACTTTGTGTGCAGTTCAACATTGTGCCCATCATGACCTTCAACTATGACTTTGATGCAGAGTTGGTTGCACAGTTCTTTGCAACCGTGTGGTTTGGGACAAGTGAGGACAGGACTATGATTTGGATGACTCACGGTAGACAGCTTCGTGCCACTTGGGGTGAGTTCATGGGTCTTCTGGGCTATCCTGATGAGGGACTGAAGAAGCCCCTTGGTCTGCGCCCTCACCACGAGGGTGGACCTTCTCACAAGGACAATCTGCTTCCCCACATGACTATCACTCCGACAGATAAGGGATCCAAGAAGGAGCTGAAACCTTTCTTTGATATTATGCATCGCATTTTCCGGCACACTCTATTTCCTCGGGTTGGCAACTTGGACATGGTGCACGGACACCTGGTGGATATGCTGTTGTTGTGCCACTCTGAGAAGGGCATGGGAGCTGTTTTGGACGTCTCTCATGTTATGTGGAAGGAGCTTGTGAATGCAACCTATGGTGATCACGTGCCTATCTATGCTCCCTTCATCTTCAGACTCATTGTGAACACTTGGACTGCCATGTTTCCTGGGGAGCAGCTTGAGACCGGGCCTCTGACTACTCATGAGACGATCAACTTGCGCCAGAAGGAGCTCTCGGCTCCCACCCGTCGTGCTGCGAGCGTGCCACTTGCTTCTGAGGAGGATGTGGAGGATTCTGACTATGTGCCCGACCCCGAGCACTCGTCTGGTTCGTCTGGTTGGGCTGCCAAGCTCAAGAACAAGGTGAAGAAGCTGTTCTGTCTTCAGACAGATGTTCAACACAAGATGTACTTGGCACATGTGGATGCCAAGAAGGCGCGTCAGCAGAGGAAGGCCATCATGAGGAAACTTGATATTGCTGTTGAGAGCGGTTCTGAGACAGTTATCACTCCTGAAGACAATTGGATTTCTTCTCACTCCCGCTGGACTGACTCAGATGATTCCATCACCGGCGCAATGGCACCCGCTCCGGAGCAGGAGCACGAGGAGGAGGAGTCTGAGGATCCCGAAGATTCGGAGGAGACGTCTGACGAGGAGTCCGATGCTGAGGACTCTGACGAGTCCATGGGAGGAGACTAGTGCTACCACCTGTTGGCGCGTAGTGTCACTCTCTGCCCTTTTGGTGTCTCGATGCCAAAGGGCGAGAGAGTCTAGGACCGGGGTTTGCATTTGATTTCTGCAGGGTGTTGCTGAGTCACAAGCTTGCCTTTATTTGCTTCGATTTATTGCTTGTGAACTCCTTTATCTTCGTGTGCTTTGGTTTGGTGTGAGACTCTTTCATATGGTGTAAGACATATGCTTCCCTAGTTATCTTAATTATGTCTCGTTGTGTGTGAGTTAATGCTTATTGCTCTTACTGCAATCATGCTTAGCATTGTATATTATGTTGTTGCAAGTTTTGCCCTATCTATAAAATATAGGGGGAGTGTTGATCCTAGTGTGTGCACTTTGTATTCCAAAGGCATACTCAAGTAGTGCACACATCTAGGGGGGGCCTGTCTATATTTTGTAGATAGTTGGTTTGCATTCTTATCTCTTATTTCCTTGGTGCAAATCCCGTGTTGTCATCAATCCACCGAAAAGGGGGAGATTGTTAGGGCATATTTTACCCCAGTGGTTTCGATGATTGATGACAATGCGTTTTGCGGACTAATCGTGTGCATTGACCTTTTCAGAGATTATATTGATAGGCACGAGACGGTTTATCTCCCCTCGATGGTAAAGAGTGAAGACGGTTATTTTCCGACGATTTCTTTTCGGTGGATTTAAGTCGTAGGACACCCGTACTATTAAGAGGGGGTCCGCGTTGGAAAGGTATGGGTGGAATCAACACGTACACAACCCCATATGCACCCACAGCCTCCTTTCCCTTCTCTGGAGCCTTTCCTATGTTTTCTGTGGAGTTTCAGTGGCATGCAAGCGGTAGTACCGCTGGTGCCCACGGTAGTACCGCTTATGCAAGCGGTAGTACCGCTGGGTACTTCCGTGGCACTGCCGCTTGGGGTTTCCCTGAGCATGCAACTCTCTGTTGCCGGTTTGCATTTCACGGTAGTAGCACGGTAATACCACTCTGACGGTACTACCGCCCGTACTACCGCCGCCACTACCGCTTGCGGGGTTTCCTCTGTGCGCGCTTCTGTTTCCTTTTTCCCTTAAGCGGTAGTAGAGCGGTACTAGGACGGTAGTACCGCTTCGCACGGTACTGTCGCCCTGGCTGCCTCTACTACTGCTGCCTCTCCTGGTCTAAACCCCCTAAGCGGTAGTACCGCCAGGGGCAGCGGTAGTACCGCTCCGGCGGCACTACCGTGGTACACTTAGTGTGTTTCAGGCTAGTGCGAGGTTGTACCGCCTAAGCGGTAGTACCGCTCCTAGGAGCGGTAGTACCGCTTGGCTGCGGGCTCAGGGCAGAAAATGGTTGGATTTTTGTCTCCCTATATAAAGGGGGGTCTTCTTCCTCCTAAGGTTTACCTCTTCCCCCAAGCTCCATTGTTGTTCCAAAAGCTCATTCTTGCCCGATCTCTCTCCCTAGCCAATCAAACTTGGTGATTCTTTAGGGATTGTTTGAGAAGGCCCCGATCTACACTTCCACCAAGAGAAATTTGATTCCCCCCACTAATCCCTTGCGGATCTTGTTACTCTTGGGTGTTTGAGCACCCTAGACGGTTGAGGTCACCTCGGAGCCACATTCCATTGTGGTGAAGCTCCGTGGTGGTGTTGGGAGCCTCCAATTAAGTTGTGGAGATTGCCCCAACCTTGTTTGTAAATGTTCGGTCACCGCCTTCAAGGGCACCACTAGTGGAATCACGACATCTCGCATTGTGTGAGGGCGTGAGGAGAATACAGTGGCCTTAGTGGCTTCTTGGGGAGCATTGTGCCTCCACACCGCTCCAACGGAGACTTCCTCTCAAAGGGAAGGAACTTCGGTAACACATCCTCGTCTTCACCGGCTCCACTTGTGGTTACTTCTTACCTTTACTTTGTCGTTGCTTTACTCGTGTAGTATCTTGTGCTTGCTTGTATTGTGATTGTTGGCATCATATAGGTTGCTCACCTAGTTGCACATCTAGACAACCTATTTTGTTGCTAACCCTAATTTGGTAAGAAAAGCTAAAAATTGGTAGTTGCCTATTCACCCCCCCTCTAGTCAACCATATCGATCCTTTCAGCTGGTCATGGAGCATATGGAGTTGTTGGACTGCCCAGGCACAATGTTGATGGGCTGATCCAAATTGGTGGACAACAGTTTAAGTGGGTGGCAATCAAGTCCAGAGATCGCAATCAACCTGTGATAGGTTCAAATGGGCTAGGTGTTGTTCATGGTATGAAAACCGACGACATCTTGATTAATAAACCTAAACTGGCTGCAGATGTTAATTTGAACATAAATAGAGCTGTTAGGTTTCAGTATGGTTCAGTTCTGAAACATGGAACAGGTTCAGGGGATTCTTGGAATGATGCAAGGCAGCAGCAGCAAGGCTCCGATGCGTTTCAGAAAAAAGATATTGTAGTAGAAAACGATGGCTTGCTTGCTGATTCAGAATGTGATTCACAGAACAATTCAGAGAAGCCAGTTGCTACTACCAGTACTAGCTAGGAGCCTGAATTGTCCAGCATTCCCGCCAATTCAGTCATGAGAAGTAGTAGCACAGGGAACCCCAAGGACGTGTTTTCTGCAGGCTTTAAATTGAACACTGGCACGCTTATGCAGCATAAGAATTTAGAAAGCAACAGCAAGGAAGTTGTGCCTGGTGGGATGTCTGACCAATGGAGAAAGTTTTCGGCCAACTACAATTTGTTTAGGCCAAAAACAACAGCACTTATCTACCGACCAAGGTTCTTGGGGGGGCAGCAGAATTAGGTCGGTTGCATCAGAAACCAAACCGAAACCACAGTGGTGCCCGGCGGGTCTCATGCATACACAAAAGCGACGGGTACAACGACTTCGAGCCACAGAAATTTAGGAAGAGAAATTTTTTGGCGATTGGAGATTTGACAAAAAGAAAACTATGATGTCCATTAAGAAGGCATGGAGGCCAAAATAAGTGAAGGTGTTGGCTAGCGATAATGAAAATAGAATTAGCTTGGTCGATGGAGGGTCATTGTCGAAATAGCATGGTACTCCGCATCACAAAGGTATGGATATGTTTTGTTGTGAGAGAAACTACATGAACACCTAAATTAAGGCCGATGCTTTATTTATCATCGTCCTGAGGAAGCTAAAATATTATATTGCTTGTATTTATATTATTTTGTATTGATAAAAATGACATATATAGTTTAGGCTGAATTACACTGACAAGTTGATGATTAATCGGTCCATTAGCTAATGCAGATATTAAACATTATTTTGACCGGATTAGTTCATCACATGCTAATTAATTGGTAGAATTGGAAAGTGGGTTTATGCACTAGTAGAATATGATTTAACATATGAATCGTTGCTTGCTATGAGAGGTCAAGTTGTGGCCGATTTTATTGTTAATCATAGAATAAAAGATGAAGAGGATATTTGCCTTGTTAGTGTATGCCCACGGAAACTTTATTTTGATGAATCGGTTTGTAGATATGGACAAGGCGTCGATAATATTTTGATTTCTCCAAAGAATGTAGCTTATGAAACATCGGTTCACTTAGAATATCCTTGCACTGATAATTAAACTAAGTATGAGGCATTATTGTTTGGCTTGCAAAGTTTAGTTGATACATGGGTGTGAGGGATGCTTCTGGAGATTCTCCTTTAATCGTTCAGCAGAATTTCATTGTTTCGATGATGGACTGCTGAATAGTTACTTGGACCGATGTTTAGATATAATTAAGTCTCTGCACACTTTTACTATCAGCCATATATCTAGAGAAGTTTTAGAGCTAATCATTTGGCCCAACAAGCATCTGGTTTCCAGGTTACTAGTGGAAAGTTTTTAATAATAGAAAAACCGATGCTAGTTGTTATCGAAAGGGAGGCCGATCTGCAAGTTGCTAGTTCGGTTCTGGGTCAAATTGGGAGTTCTGGAGCTGAACAGATTAGTAGTTTTGGGGTACAGGGTGCATCAGATGCTAGTTTAGTCCAGCAGCAACCAGTACAGGGCAAGGAAGATTCAGTACAGGGTTCACAAATAACCGAATCTGTTAGTGAGTTAGAGCCTGGTGATTGGAGAAGCCCTATAGTTAATTATTTAAAGAATCCAAGTCAAACAAGAGATAGAAAAATTCGACGACAAGCTTTAAAATATACTTTGTTAAATAATGAATTATACCGCCGAACCATAGATGGATTACTCTTGAAGTGCTTGGGTTCTGATCAGTCTAGAATAGCTATGGGTGAAGTACATGAAGTCTTTCGAGCCATTGACAGAACTCTCAGGTACTTGCTTATATATATCAATGCACCGTAATTTTACGTTCCGTAAATTTTGTCTTATTTCAGACGTAAAAAGAGAACGTAAGAAAATATATAATCGCCGTAAAACATATTTTATGTTACGTAAAATTACAAATGTAAAAACATAGTGTAAAATGTACATAAAAAGCAATTTTTCTAGTCTTATGGCCTATATTTTTTTTCTTATACCAAATTTTACGCAGTGAATCAATATGAATGTAACTATTTGTATTTCAAATGTAATTTCTTTATGAAATGATCGTAAGATTACCTCGGGTGAAGAATAACTTATTCTGCGCCCTGGGTGATGAATACACTTTCTATATATATATAGGACTAATTTTCTGTACTCCTGGGTGTATGTATGTAACTATTTGTATTTCAAATGTAATTTCTTTATGAAATGATCGTAAGATTACCTCGGGTGAAGAATAACTTATTGTGCGCCCTGGGTGATGAATACACTTTCTATATATATATAGGACTAATTTTCTGTACTCCTGGGTGTATGTACTCCCATCCTTAATATACCCCGTATACGCATTGATTATACCTCTTTATCATTCTCAATATACTTCATTAAATATTCTAAGATATCTCAATACAAGTTCTGTTGAAAAAATATCAGTTGCGACGTACTTTTTGTAATATACCTTTTTCACATATAAACAAATCAGTATATACATACACCTTTAAAAATATGTAGACTCGCATGAATTTTTTCATGAAACTCATTTTGAGGTATCTAGTAATTATTAATGAAGTATATTAAAAATAATAATGAGGTATAAAAGATTCATCTATGTGGTATATGAGGAGCGGGAGTACGTACTCCCAAGAGTACATAGCCATTTTCCTATATATATATATATATATATATATATATATATATATATATATATATATATATATATATATATATATATATATATAGAGAGAGAGAGAGAGAGAGAGAGAGAGAGAAACTCTATTCATCATCCAGGGTGAAGAATAAGTAATTCTTCACCCAGGTGTAAACTCAGTGAAGACATGAATCCTTTTGGATGTTGTAATTTTACCTCACGCAAGTCGTAATCTTACCTCACCGGCATGTTGTAATGTTACCTCACATGCATTGAATTCTCACCCGCATGTTATAATATTACCTCATCTCACGCATGCATGTGGTAATCTTACCTCACATGTATAACACATTTCTTCCTCACGGTGGATGTTAGGAGCCCATAACTACACACCGTAATATTACCTCACGTGCATTTTGGTTCTTACGGTGACTATAGGGTGCGTGAGGAGGTGGGGTGTATATATATATATATGTGTGTGTGTGTGTGTGTGTGTGTGTGTGTGTGTGTGTGTGTGTGTGTGTTGCCTCTAGACTCAATATGGGGTCATGGTTCATCATTTACACAACTGAATATCGACCTAGGTAAAAAATAATTAAATACAAGATTTGGCCATTGTGCCATGTAAGCATGTTCCGAGAAAAGGAAAATAGCATAGCCATTGCGTTAGTCGTCATGGCTTTCAGATTTTGGTGCATCGGATAAATCTTGTATGAAGGAATGCAGGTGGGTAGCATGCTTGTGCTGGTTCAGAAGAAGTAGTAATAAAGAATTATTTGAGCCGGCTCAGGTGAGTTTGTTTTTGCATACAGCTTAAAATCCGGTCTTTAGATTTTGCCAAAGTCATCTATTAAACATTATTATGGTAGCTAGACCATGACCGAATTTGTGAGTAAGAGTTTATGTGTCTTGTGTTTTAGGTAAATGCAATATCTCTGTGATAAACAAGATGGTTATTCGGCTGTTTGCTACATGAAAAGTTGTTTTTGCCGAATGATAATAATATAAAATCTTAGTGTTATTGGCAGGATGATTGAATATATTTGCTGAGATATTACTTCACATATACATATATATGGCCGAGACTAGCTCATCATTGCTCTTGAATGAAATGTGAGTCATGAGTTTGCACTACTTTTATAACAAATTTTGGCCGATATATGATGGAATATCGTTCTAAATAAAAGAACAAATACAACCGATGTGTTAGTCATCATGGCTAAGGTTTTGATGTTTATAATGTGGTTGCTAATTTTGTATGAATTGCACGTGAATAGTGTCCTTTAGCCGGTTCATAATTGACGGGAGCATCAATGAGGTTACTTTACTGCTAGACGTAACCTAAACATTCGGTCATCAATGTGGCAAAAATTGTGTTAATGCTATATTGATCAAATTATTACGACCGAATCTGTGGACAAATTTGATACTTGTAAAAGTGTTTTCGGTAAATGCAATTGTACCGAAAACAGGGGGGCATGTGTTGATGGTGTAATTTGGTTGGAGAATATGATGGGCCAAATTATATAGGTTATTGATAATTAATCAAAATTAGTTGACATGGTCAAGAATATGTCCAATTGTCCATATGGGGGTCGGACGGCAGATAGTCTGGCCAGAGGAGTTCTACTATTTGGATTGGATAATGACGTGTCATATGTCCCAGGTTCAACCGTGCAGAGCCAAACGAAGCAAGGAGGTTTAGGAAAGATATTTTATTTGATGTATATGTATATTTGCGCTACTAGTATACGTATCTATTATACTCCCTCCTTTCCGGTTTAGAGGGCTTATCTTAATTTTTTTCCATTTTTTCGATTTAAAGGGCTCATCTCCATCTCCTATTGAGATTCTGAGGTGCATTAAATCTTTGCATGCAATACTTAAAAAGGAACTCACCAATGCATGTAATGTTCCTACTCATCTAGTGGCCGAGCATGCATGCACTGCAATTAATCCAGATTAATGCATCAGTTTAATTTGGGTAGTTTTGTAAAGTACGAGACACATTTCTCCATTCACCATCTGTCTTGGTTGATGAGATTTTAGATGTGAGCCCTGTAAACCGGTAAGGAGGGAGTAGAGTCCTAAAATTCCACGGCAAAGTCCAGCCGCCTATTTAAAGGTCATGGCCGATTGCAAAAGTTTCTCTAGCCAATCGACATTATCAATCTATTATTTTTCCAGCATTACGTTTTCTTCTACCTTAGGACAGTAGTACACGCCAAACCCTAATCTCCATTAGGGATTGGTAATCTTTGCCGTTTTGCGTTGAAAAACGACCGGCTCTCCTCCACGAAAGCGAGGAACCCTTTGCTAGTTTGTCCTGGAAACTAGTCGCTCGTCGTCGCGAAAGTACGATAGTTATTGTGGTGTCGTGTGATTAAATTTTCGCGGCAACAGGTCCTTACATGACTTGTACTTTGATCTTTATGATATGAATGAGACACGTATTACCATGCAAAAAAATAGCGAGCTAGCGCGTACCCCATTGAGCGTCCGCTACATTTTGGACCGGCCCAATTCGGGATTCCTCCCCCACCGGTTTTTGGAAGGTTCTGGAACCTTCGAGAACCAGTTTTTTGTTTTTTTTTCTTTCTTTTTTTCTTCTTTTTTCCTTTTTTTATTTACGTTTTTTCTTTTTTCTTTTTATTTTTTCTTTTTCTTTTTCGTTTTCCTTTACTGTTCTGTTTTTCTTTTTCTTTCTTTTCTTTTCTTCATTATTTTTTCCTTTCCTTTTTTTTCGCTATCTTACAAATTTGCGAATAAGTTTTCTCAAAATATGAATATTTTGTGAAGTCATGAACGTTTTTTGAAATTGTGAACATTTTTCAAATTGACAAACATTTTTTAACTGACGAACATTTTGTACAAATTTGCGAACATTTTTTGGAAAAAGAGTGAACATCTTTCCAAATTCATGAACATTTTTTAAATTGTGAAAATTTCTTAGTATCGTGAACATTTTTTTGAAATCATGAACATTTTTTACAAATTCGTGAACATTTTTCAAATTCACGAACATTTCTTGAAATTGTGTACATTATTTGGAACACGTGAACATTTTTTTAAGTTGGGAACAATTTTTAAAATTTAGGAACATTTTTTGTTTTTGACAAACATTTTTTTAGTTCACTAATACTTCTTGAAATAGCGAACATTTTTTGAATTTTGTGAACATTTTTCTTGAAATCGTGAACATTGTTTGGAGTCCGTGAGCATTTGTCATTTCCTGAATAGTTTGCAAATCATGAACAATTTTTGAATTCACAAACAATTCAACAATTTGTACATTTTTCTAGAATCCTGAATTATTTTTAAAACTTAAAAAAGCCTGAAAAAAGCAAAAAAAACAAGGGGCTCGCCGCCCCGCACATGGGCCGGCCCGCTAGGGAGCGGGGAGGGTGCGGGTTCCCGTGGCTTCCGACGCGTACGGTGCCATATAGGAGGTCCCGTATCTATAATACCTAACTACTAGTAGTACATATGCCGTCTTCTCAAAAGAAAAAGTACATATACCCGTGCGTTGCAACGGGTGAAAAAAACAAAACCTACACCACGTGCCACTTTTTATATCCAACTCCAACAAACATGACAAATACGATTACTCTCATCTCTAGTAACATTGTGAAAGTAAAGTTGTTTCAATACAAAAAAAATACAAATATCTAGATTAAAAAATGAAGGGAAAACTTTGTCAAACTTGCAAAAATGGTTACGTTTTCTTGCATTTAGCAACTTAATATTACTTGCGTGAGGTGTATAGATGGTCTGAAAACTCCGGCTCCTATGACCTGAAGATATAGAAAAACTTGATTCAAGTATGAAGGAAACTTCTTTCAAATTTGGAGAACCTGTCTGTAACATGTGAAAAAAATGGCGTGTAACAGTCCACTTAGAAGTGCCCATATTCTCTGTATTTTCATTGATCAAGGATTTAATTACAATTGAAGAAAAAATTGGCATGTACTCCCTCTGTAAAGAAATATAAGGGAGTATATTATAAGTGGGAACCATCGACTCTTATGTTATATACTCCCTCCGTTCTCAAATAAGTGTACGTTTAGCATCCAAAATTTATCCACAAAAGAGTATACCTCTTTCTTCACAATGCAATTTAAACTAGAAAAAAATGCTTCTCTCTCATAACACGGGAATCAAGACCAATTACATTCAACACATGGTCTCCTCACTTTCTACATGCACTTAGCTCATTTGAGGTGGGGTAATTAAAAAGAAGAGCGATGATGGCTTAGGCTGGTTGTAATGGGGAGTATCATATACTAGTATCATGCATATGATACTAGTGTATGATACTACCTCCCTAATGCATAGTATCATATATTAGTATCATGTAGTACTTTATTTATTGCCATGCATGACACATAGTAGAATTGCATTTATTATGATACGGTATCATGATATGATACTCAACCCTCTCTTTCTTCATTTAATTATATGACATCTCATAAAAAATGACTAGTTGGCATGCATGATACTAGCTATGATACTCTCATTACAACCAACCTTACACCTTCCCAATGCATTTTCTACTCCACTTCATAATTTGTCTTAATATTTCTACATGTACACTTATTTAAGGACGGAGGGAGTATCTATCTAGTCTGTCGGTCCAGATTAGTTGGAACCGTAAGCAAGGGAGAGGCGCCCGTTCGTATGCATGCATGCGATATCAGCGTGTGTGGAAGCAGGAAATACATACGCAATCGTTGCAACGTGGACATTTGAGAAATCCGTTGTTATTCTTTAAAGCCAGCAATATCTATTTAATTCGGGTCTCTCTTTTCTATTAATAACTAGAATAATACCCCGCACGTTGCCGCGGGATGTTGGTGTAACAAAGAGCTTAAAAGAGCTATAGAAGAGAGGGCGTACAATAAGGAGAAAAATAGTAAAGCTTGCTCAGTACAATCAGTTTTGCGACAAAATCTGTACCTGGTCTTAGTAAAAAATTTTATTGGAAAATAAAAAACAATTTGTTCATCTCAAATGAAAAGAATGCAATGCACCTGATATGCTGCTAACTGAATAATATGACCAAAAGGGCATCAGAGAGAATGTATGCAAAGCTAATACTGCAATGCAAATTTACATTTTGAATGAACTCCAGGCTATAGTCTTTCTGGGGCACGTGACTTCACACGACTTACATAATGCTACGTCTACGTGTTATAGCATCTACGTGGAATAGTCTGGATTGCTAAAAAGAAAGAAGTGTGGCAATTTGTGCTGGAAACGGTACAAAGGAAGCACTGAATTCAAGAGCTGGACCTGAAGGTTCGTTCTCTCCCTCTTACAACTACTGGATGTGGCTTCAGTGGAACAAATCAGCGGACGCTACGACCTACGAGGAGTAAGTGGAGCGTGCAGGTGGATGCCAACCGGGTATTCCTGCGATGGTGACGCAGTGCACAACCTGCTCATGTAGGCGACTGAAAATTTGAGATCAGATAGATGAGTGGAAGGAAAACATCAAGAAATGTGAATGCGCGTGTGCGTGACCTGGGTCGCATGACGCTGCTGGTGAAGGCGGACCAGATGGCCAGATAGAGGTGGCTCCGTGCTCTCACGGGGTTCGGCGCCGGCAGCATCGTCAGCGGCAGCTCGCACCGTGACTGCGCCTCCCTCTCGTCCCGCCTTGTTGTACCCATCCTCTACAACACTGATGATATTGTCCACGGCCGATCGTATTCCACTTCCGAGAACAGATGCATAGGTGGATAAAAAGAGGCTAAACAATGATCCTTCATATGCCCACACACACTACATCGAATTGAATGCCTGCTAGTAGCCGGTTCGATGATCGGATGAATTAGAGCAAGTACTCCAAGGGCCGTTGGCCGATTTGCTCTTATTAGATAGTGGGAGAGAAAAAGACAGATTACAAGATGAATTAGAGCAAGTACTCCAAGAGCCGTTGGCCGATCTGCTCTTATTAGATAGTGGGAGAGAAAAAGACAGATTACAAGATGAATTAGAGCAAGTACTCCAAGGGCCGTTGGCCGATTTGCTCTTATTAGATAGTGGGAGAGAAAAAGACAGATTACAAGATGAATTAGAGCAAGTACTCCAAGGGCCGTTGGCCGATCTGCTCTTATTAGATAGTGGGAGAGAAAAAGACAGATTACAAGATGAATTAGAGCAAGTACTCCAAGGGCCGTTGGCCGATCTGCTCTTATTAGATAGTGGGAGAGAAAAAGACAGATTACAAGATGAATTAGAGCAAGTACTCCAAGGGCCGTTGGCCGATCTGCTCTTATTAGATAGTGGGAGAGAAAAAGACAGATTACAAGATGAATTAGAGCAAGTACTCCAAGGGCCGTTGGCCGATCTGCTCTTATTAGATAGTGGGAGAGAAAAAGACAGATTACGAGATGAATTAGCGCAAGTACAATAGCGCCTCGTCAGCCGGCTGCAAGCCATTCCACGTCAGAAAAAATCTAGCTGGAGGGTGGAGAAGGCAGGAGAGAGAAGGGAGCGGGCGCTCCGTGAGTCGCCCGGCTGCAACGCAGAAACCGAAGAACAGCCGCCCGCTTGCAGCCCGTTGCAAGCGCTAGAGCCGGCGCTCTCGATCCCGTGCGTCTTCCTCACCTCGCGCGCTTCTCTCATCACCACGGCGCGAAATCCTTCCTTCCCTCGCCCCAAGTCGTTTCTTGCGCGCCAAATCGAAGATATAAAGCCCCCAAATCACCCTCAATCTGTCACCTCGCGAATCCTAGAATTGCCGCATCAGCGACATGCTCCAGCAGCCTAGAAGGACGCGTGCGCCGGCGCCTCTGGATGTCCCTCCATCGGAGCCTCAGGTCGACGTGCCGCCGGCGCCTCATCTCATCTGGCCGCAGGCGCATCGGTTCGTTCTGCCGGCGCCTGAACTCGTCATGCCGCTGGTGCCTCACTTCATCCCGGCTCAGATCGTGCCGCCGGCCTCCTCTGCACCATGCTGACCCGCCAGGCTGAGTGCAGCAAATTCTTCGGCTGAAGGTCGTTGCTGGGCACCGACGGTCAACATTGGTTGCTCGACTCAGATCCACAAGCATGGTATGTGTCCCTGCTAGTTGCTACACTTGTGTCCCTGTTTATCTCAACTCTGAACAATCTGATGGCCCTTCGTGGTGTCATTTATTTATATGATTTGGAGCTGTTGTTCATTTCATGGGATGAAAAACTATTGAAGAATTTATTTGCAGCAGTAACCCAGAAGATTGTAGTCATATAGGTAATTATAGAAGTTGAATTAGTATCTGAATCAAGCTTTGTGGAAGCAAAAAAGAGTGAAGAACAGGGAACAGGGAATATAATGTACAGTATGAAAAACAGAGAATATTGGCTGTGCTACCTGGTAGTACAAAGCTTCAGAATATTTGCCTACACTTTGGAATTAGTCAACTAACAAAATTGAGGAGACCAACTAGTCTGTGTGAAATATTTGCCTACTGTATATGAAGCTAACTAGTCTGTGTGTGTATGGTATGGCGCACATAATTTCAGTTGTATAAAATAGTAAGAGAAATGAATGACATATATATATGCTGATTGAAATTGCATGAATATTAATCAGTTCCTCTTGGTATGTCCTGTTGGCATGAATAACATATATATGCTGATTCAAATGGCCACAAAGATGTTGTTTACATTAGATCACAACAGGTAATATATACATGCAAGCAGTGGCGGAGGCAGCAATCTGGCAAGCTTTGGCCTCCGCCACAGCTTAATTTTTTCCTCTCTTCATGCTATATACACCCTGACGTTGAAGCAAGCTTCACACTCTATTGTTGTGCACTAGCCTGCCTACGCCGGCCACACCTACAAAACAATTCTGCCTTTGCCACTGCATGCAACTATTAAATATCTAAGTCTTTATTAGAGTCGGTCTTACAGCCAACCTAAAAGCTAGTCTATTGTGTGTGAGGGCTTTATAGATGATGTGGAGGTGGCTTATAGCCAGCAGCCGGCTGTGCTATTAACCATGCTCTTACGGAGTTTGGAAACTAACGAAGAAAGTGGCCAGTCAATTACACTCTTGGTTTGGTGTGGGGCATGAAGTTGAAAAGAGATACTACTACATAGCCATCGGTAAGGAACCTAAAAGCCACCGGTAAACTGATCTGGATAGTTTATGTTAAAATAAAATAAAATGACATGCAGCATAGGAAAATTAAATAGTGACGTGGTAACTACAGAGAAACATGATTGGATGGTAACTGCTGATGGGGCATGTATGATGAGGTGGATAGGCTGCATGTCAAGAAAAAATAGGATAGTGGGAATAAACTATTTACGTATTATAAATTCCATCAATCTAGCTCCGTATTAATTGCCACCATGCATGTCTCAATTCTGGGTCTCTTCTTTCCCATTAATTCTACCATGTCTGAATCTCTGCTTTCCTTTAATTCCTCTCTTAACATGCAGTCTATCCACCTAAGCAGCCTTGCCACATCATCGGTTACTCTTTTTTTTGAACTTCATCATCAGTTACTCTTAATTATTTTGATCATGCAGCTCACCACGTCAACATTCTTTTACAAAAAATAAAAAATAAAAAAAATCGTGTGGTTCGTATTTCTTTCCCAAATCTATTACCCTGTCACGCCGCTTCCTGGCTTCACCGATTCTTTGGTCTTACCGTCAAAAGAAAATGGATTCTATGGTCTTCCAGCGACCCGACACGACGCCTCCGCTCCTTTTCTTCCCCATGCACCTCTGCTCCCCTCGCAGTATCACGGCGGCCCCTCTCCCTCTCCACCTTGTCCAATTTCCCAACGGATCCCACTATTGTCTTGCATGAGAAACAGATGAATTAATGTCCAAAGATGGAACGGCTTGATTTACTGCTCTCTACTACTGCGTGTGTGACCGAAGCAATACCTCTCCCCTTTTTAAGCCGTGGACCTGATACGTTCCCGTCGTTTCAGGTTTCGCCCTCTGATGATGGTCGATGTTGATGGGCCGACTTTAAAGCCGCCGATAATCATCTAGTAATGGTGCCGCGCGTGTTCGTCGGGACACACCGGCAGCCCTCGTCATCGTCTCCCCTTTCGGCCTCTCCGTGCAAGGTTATCCCTGCAGCCTCGTCCTCGCGGCAGCGTTGATTTTGCCCCTGCCAATCCGGTTTTTACATTTATTTATTTTTTTGAAAAGGAGGATGACCCCCGGCCTCTGCATCTGGAAGATACTTGCAGCCACTTTATTAATTATTCAAAAAACCTTAAAAAGTAATACATCAATATGTCTGAAGTCGTCATCTTGGCAACAACTATCGCTACTCTTATCCGTTGATGAAGGGGTGCAGAAAGTATGAGCCGAATACTCAGAGCTCTCACCTAGCCTAACATTTAAAGCCGGAGGCCCTGACCAAACCACATACCGGGTCTGGGGCACAAACCGGTCCAACGCACTCTCATAAGTCATCGCCGCCGTCTTCCATCAACCCATCTTCATAGCAGATACTGACGCATCGACCTTGCCAGGCCTGCCGTCGACGCCCCCACGACGCCAGACAGCGCCTCCTACCTACGCGTTCATCATCACGCATCCGTCGCCGAGACTTTGTTGCGCCTCGCCGCCGAGACTCCACGACGTCGATGCGTCACAGGGAACGCCGCTCCACCGCAGATGTCGTCCACTGGTTCCTCGAGCCTATGCACACCTCCAAGAATGACGCCCTCAAGAGGGGTACGACACACGAGCGCCGCCGTCATCCGATCGACTGATCTAGGGTTTCCCCCGGAGGTAGCGGATAGGGGTCTAGAGCTTCTCCACGACGATGCCTTCAAGAAGGGATGACACAGAAGAACGCCGCCATCGCCGACCTTGGCAACATGCCAAGAGTAGGGTTTTCACCCGGATCCGCTCGAGGACCCTCCATCCAGCATCGTGTGCACGGGACCGCCACCGATCGCCGGCGCCGCACATGGAACAGGCCGCACCGGCCGGATTAGATATGATCGGAGACCAGGCCCACCATGCCGCCGCCGCAGTTCCGAGATCAGATCAGATCTGACCCACCGCCACCGCGAGCACGCAACCAGCGTACAATGGGCCGCCCCCACCGCATCACCGTCCCGACTTGAGGACGCCGCCACTGCGCCGCCGATCCTCGCGCCCGCCCGCCGCCGCCGCCTGGCGAGACCGCCCCGCACCGGCCATCCCGAGGCGCGGAGAACAGGGCCCCGCCGCCGGCCACCGCGAGGGGCTTTGCCCCAGCGGCCCCTGGCCAGTTAATCGCTACTCGTAGGATGGCTGATGACCCACAAGTATAGGGGATCAATCGTAGTCCTTTCGATAAGTAAGAGTGTCGAACCCAACGAGGAGCAGACGGAAATGATAAGTGGTTTCAGCAAGGTGTTTTCTGCAAGCACTGAAAGTAGTGGTAACTGATAGTTTTCTAGCAAGATAATTCGTAACGAGTAGCAAGTAACAAGTATAATAAAAGTGCAGCAAAGTGTCACAATCCTTTTTATAGCAAAGGACAAGCCGAAACGATTTCTTATATAAAGCAAAGCATTCTCAAGGACACATGGGAATTTCATCTAGTTACTTTCATCATGTTTATTTGATTCGCGTTCGCTACTTTGATAATTTGATATGTGGGTGGACCGGTGCTTGGGTGTTGTTCTTACTTGAACAAACCTCCCACTTATGATTACCCCCTTTCGCAAGCATCCGCAATTATGAAAGAAAAATTAAGATAAATCTAACCATAGCATGAAACATATGGATCCAAATCAGCCCCTTACGAAATAACACATAAACTAGGATTTAAGCTTCTGTCACTCTAGCAACTCATCATCTACTTACTACTCCATAATGCCTTCCCTTAGGCCCAAATATGGTGAAGTGTTATGTAATCGACGTTCACACGACACCACTAAAGGAAGCAACAACATACATATCATCAAAATATCAAATGAATACCAACTTCACATGATTACTTATAACAAGACTTCTCCCATGTCCTCAAGAACAAAAGTAACTACTCATAAATCATATTCATGTTCAAGATCAGGGGGTATTGAATATCATTAAGGATCAGAACATATATTCTTCCACGAAATAAACCAACTAGCATCAACTATAAGATGTAATCAACACTACTAGCAACCCACAGGTACCAATGTGAGGTTTTGAGACAAAGATTGAACACAAGAGATGAACTAGGGTTTGAGATAAGATGGTGCCGGTGAAGATGTTGATGAAGATTGGTTCTCCCACGATGAGAGGATCGTTGGTGATGTCGATGGCTTCGATTTCCCCCTCCCGGAGGGAAGTATCCACGGCAAAATCGCTCCGCGAGAGAGAAAAAGTGCTCCTGCCCAGGTTCCGCCTCGAGACGGCGGCGCTTCATCCCTAAAGTCTTCTTTTGATTTTTTTTCTAGGGCAAATGGCCTTATATAACAGAATGAGGGAGCCAGAGCCCTGCCAGGGGCCCCACAAGTTCGGGCGCGCGCCCAGGGGGGTAGGGCGCGCCCCCCAGGCTTGTGGCGTCCTGGTGGGTCCCCTCCTGGTATTTATTTTGCCAATATTTTTTATATATTCCAAAATAATTCTCCGTAAATTTTCAAGTCATTTGGAGTTGTGCAGAATAGCTATCTCTGTTGTACCCCTTTCCGGTCCAAAATTCCAGCTGCCGGCAATCTCCCTCTTCATGTGAAACTTGCAAAATAAGAGAGAAAAGGCATATGAATTGTATCATAAAGTGAAATAATGATCCAAAACATAATAAATAACAGTAGGAAAATATGATGCAAAATGGACGTATCAATGGCTGAATCAAATAGCACCTATTCGTTGCGTTAACTTGTCAGGCCGATTAACTTGCCTGTGAGACCGATTAATAGGTTGTTAGGCCGATTAATCGCTGCTGACCCATTAACTTAGGGGCAAACAAAGCCTAAATTTTTGGCCCGTCACCCCTCCCATCCCCCTCTCGCTCCTCAATAGTTAGGGTTCGACCAAATCGTAACAAATTTGGTCTATTACATAGTTGAGAGCATGACAGTATGGTATAATACCTAAAAAATTAGATATATGTTGGCAGGTTCCTATTTAATCTACCGATTAATGATCGACCGATTAATCCAGTTAATAGGCCGATTCACTGATTAATCGTTGCTCCCAAGCTGACCGAGCAGCTACAAGTTACCGATTTCCTTAACAATGGTTTTCACTAGAGGCTTCTCTCTCTCGAACACATAGCATACGGTGGGTAAACAAATTACTATTGGACAATTGATAAAAAAGCGCATAGTGATGACGTATTCACGGCAATGATCATGTATATAGGCATCACGTCCGAGACAAGTAGACCGACTCTTGCCTGCATCTACTACTATTACTTCACCAATCGACCTCTATCCAACATGCATCTATGGTATTATGTTCAAAACAAACAGAGTAATGCTTTAAACAAGATGACATGATGTAGACAAAGTAAACTCAATCAATATGAATAAACCCCATCATTTTATCCTTAATGGCAACAATACAAATACGTGACTTGTCCCCTTCTGTCACTGGGATATAGAGCACCGCAAGATTGAACACATTACAAAGCACTTCTCCCACTGAAGATAAATCAATCTAGTTGGCCAAACCAAACGGATAGATCGGAGATAAATACAAAGCTATAACAATCATGCATAATAAAGTTCAGAAAAGACTCAATTACTTTCAATGAATAATCTGATCATAAACCCACAATTCATCTGATCCCAACAAACACACCGCAAAAGAAGATTACATCGGATAGAACTCCAAGAAGATCGAGGAGAATATGGTATTGAAGATCAAAGAGAGAGAAGAAGACATCTAGCTACTAGCTATGGACCCGTAGGTCTGTGGTGAACTACTCACACATCATCGGTAGGGCAGCAAGGTTGATGTAGAAGCCCTCCGTGATCGATTCCGCCTTCGGCAGATTACCGGAAAAGGCCTCCAGATGGGATCGCGGAAGAACAGAAGCTTGCGGCGACGGAAAAGTTATTTCGGGTGGCTCCCTGTTAGTTTGGGAATATTTGAGAATTTATTGAAATGGAATTAGGTCAAACGGAGCTGCATGGGCCCCATAAGCTCAGGAGGCGCGCCCCTAGAGCATGTGGCTCTCTCGTAGGTCTTCTGGCCTCCTCCCGAAGCTTCTAGGGTCCCTTCTGGTCCAGAAAAAATTAATCTAATGATTTTTTTCCGTTTGGACTTCGTTTGATAATGATTTTCTGAAAAAGCAAAAAACAGCAACTGGAATGGGGCACTAGGTTAATAGGTTAGTCCCAAAAAATGATATAAAATAGCATATTATTGCATATAAAACATACAAGATTGATAATATAATAGTATGAAACAATCAAAAATTATAGATACGTTGGAGACGTATCAGAGTGCCACTGACGCACTTGATGGTCTGTGCCCTCATCTCCGAGCGTCTAGTATTTGAAGTTTACTACAAATGACATGCAACATCGCCGGAGGATCTCGCTGTATTTGGCCTCCATAATCAGGGTGACGAACCTGCCAATGCCCGGCAAGAACCCCTTTGGTTGCGGACGCTGAGCTGGCCCCGAGTAACCATGGATGGCATCGAACCCCTTCCTGGACGAGCGAACCCCGAGCTTGGGTCAGCTGTATCTTCCCCCCTGAGATTCTCTTATGGTTTCCATCAAAGTCGGTCAACATGACATATGGATCGTCCATGTATAACCTATCATTTTTGAACAGCGTCTGAAAATAACCTTGCTCATTGTAAAAGCCAATGAGCCAATACAGCCTGGCCACAATCACGAAGACAATGTAGCGATCTTCATATGTCACAGCATAATAGAACGTCCTTGAAGTTGGTGTTGTCACTACTAGGAAAAAGCCTACTAGTAGCGCGGGTGCCCGCGCTACTACTAGGGCGCTACAGCTAACTGATAGTAGTAGCGTGGGTGCCACCACTACTAGGGAAAAGGCTACTAGTAGCGTGGGTAAACTGGCTACTAGTAGCGCGGATACCCACGCTACTAGTATCACGCTACAGCTAAAAGTTAGTAGTAGCGTGGGTGGCACCCGCGCTACTACTAAAAAGTTAGTAGTAGCGTGGGTGCACCTGCGCTACTACTAACCTAACACCCGCGCTACTACTAACCTAACTACTAGTAGCGCTCACTTTTTCCCCACGCTACTACTAACAATTTAGGAATTAAAAAAAATAAAAGTTAGATGTAGTATTCATTGATGGTAATACGTCCACTGCAAACCAAACCAACGTCACAGAACCATCTCAAGATTCCATTTAACATCATACACACACAACCATCATCGAAAGGTGGGTACCTTCCCTAGTGGTCCACCACCAACCTAAACAGACCACTTCTCTAGATGTATCTACCAAGGCTCGGAGTTCAGACGCCAATGTACCCGAATCCTCCCTCCCCCCGGACGGTGGCGTCGAGGTCCTCCACCTCGGCGACCTCCGGCGTCGAAATCACCTGGACGATCATCTGTGCGACGTGGCCACCGGGCTTCACGGCGAAGTCCGCCTCCAAGTGGTTGAAGAGCACAGCGCCCACCGGGCCGCGCTTGTCAGCGTCGATCACCCCTGCGCCCACGTCGGGAAAGTGAAAACTTGTTAGTACGCAAATTGCATCAGTTCAACTAAATAGTATATTACAATTCACAAGACCCATTAAGTTAAGATTCCTTCTCATCTAGCAATTTAAAGGGGCTCATGCCGAAAATATATGCTTAATTCCTCACTGGCTATTCAAACTAAATGATCCAGGAACGCACATGGTTACCATGGATACCAGTCTAGATTAGTATTGTCTATAAAGTTGCAATTCCTAAAGTTGATCGTATCTTAGTTTTGCGAGGAAAAGATGTTCCTCTTTAGAAAGCGTACAACTACAAATATCTTCTTACGATCTTAGCTACGCGATACAGTTAAAAGATAAACATGCACAATCTTTTTTTTGAGAATATAAACACAATCAATATGTGAAAACACCAACTCTTTACATAAAACGAAGATGGAGAATTCGGATATTCAATCATTATGTGGCACTCTCCCTCTTGAGAATGCTGACTCGATCTTGGAATCCATCCATAGCTCGCTCATTCTCATGTGAAGAATAAGCTGGTGCTCGTATTCCACCTTCTTCAATGCCATCAAAGAGAGCAGTTCTGGTGTTTCGGTAGCTATGAAAGGTGCAGAGAATAGTTATATAAGAATGCATATAGATTTGACAAGTGCATAGAAAAACATAAAGTCCAAAAGAAACACAGAAATGCATATGCGAACTAAATTACTTTGCATAGTCAATAAATTATTTTTTATATTTTTTTTTGTAAATCACAAGTCAATAAATTCTCAAAACACCATCACTGGCATTGCCATAAGTTTTTTGTGTTAGCAGATTTCTTATTAGGTTATACGCTATATATAGTACCACATCAGGCAGGGTGCTGTGTTTACTTCGCGCAGCAATGTTTGGCACCAAATTCAGTCTTCGTAGACAAATAGAATACATTGCTGGGCGGGACAAGGCAAAGAAAAACACAGAAATTTGTAGTTACTAAATCATTAGCATTAATCAGTGCCTTCTGCTCTCGTTTGTTACAATATCAAGTTAGCCAATGTAAACAAAAGAAAGCTAGATCAAACTACTACAGCTTCATCTTTAGATTATTTTTGATCCGTATGATATGAACATACTACCTACACCAGTACAATTGATTGAAATTTAAGGCAAGGAAACTGTGAATGAATCAAATTGGATGCGGGCCTACAATCAATCAAATTGGACACAAAACAAGCTCAAAGTGAAATTTAAGGCAAAGATATTTGCCTAGACTACCCAGGGTAGTAGCTCCGCCGCGGGGGTCATGTGTCAACTGATTTCAAGTATGTTCTTGCAAGCTACAAAGATGTTCAGAATTACTTGCAAACTTCCAATGTATCTGTATATAACCAAAAACTTCAGGAGCATTCATTTTTGTTGCGAATCAGGAGCATTCAGACATTAACCATTTTTCTGTAGCATTACAAGGATTCACAAGAAGAGATGAACAGAGGATAGACTAGCTTACCTGCCGACGGGATTTGCTGGCTCGTGATCGCTTCATGGACGCCGTTGCCGTGGGGAGCTCCGTCGCCTAGTGGATGCCGTCCGGCAGCAGAGGAAGTGCATCCAATTACCCTCTCTTGGGCCAGAGTGATGTCTCAGTATAACACCACATTTCTCGAACTCTTGGAGAACGAGGTTGGTATCTCTAAGCAAGAATCTGTAAGAGGGGAAACATTAAACATCAATAAACCAATTCATCCTATATAAGGCACCCAACAAAAAGCTAAGTGACGGCTACTGCTTTCTCGGGCAGGGGTGTACAAACTTAACAAAAATGAAAGTGCACTAGCACTATAGAGTCCGGTATATCCAGTTGCTAGGACAAGTACTAAGGTCTAAGAACGATATGCTACTAAATGATTGATTTTGTTGTTGTTCATGGACATAGAGAGGAGCAAGCACATGGCAGGGCCATGAACCTACGCAAACCAGCAATTGTTTTCAGCTCCATGGCTACATGTCCAGCGGAAATCAAGATACTACCCACTTGCAGAACTGAATCTACCATGCACATGCGGCAGGCTATAGCTTCCTCAAAAAACAAGTAAAAGAAGAGCATCATAGTTTCCAACGTCACCTACACTGGTATCCGGGGCACCTACGACATGGGCGGCCCACCCATCCACTTGGGCTGCAGCGACGCCGTGCCGTGCACTAACATTACCCTCTCCGGCGTCGAGCTGCTGCCTGCCTCCGGTGACACCATCGACAGCCCCTTTTGCTGGAACGTGTACGGCAACACCACAACGACCGTTGTGCCGCCGGTGGCGTGCCTCATGGAGGGCGTGCCCAGGAACAACGCTAGCAGCTTAAAGTGTTACTGATGAGCGACCTGCGTTAATTAGGCATCAGACGATTCGAGAAACAAACTTAATTAGTTCCTCCGTACATGGCAAAGACTCGACCAACAAGCTAGGCGCAGAATTCAGTAATGATGCCTATCTATATATGGATATGGATCGATCGATCAATCCAACATGTGTTTGTACTAATCGATCACAACACGGCCGCCATCGCATGCAGTATCCGGTCCGGACGAGGTTTCAGTTGGGTTCGGAGGACATGGCGGTATCGAACCAACGAATCTCGGTGGACAAGTCAGGTGCCATTCCAGCTGCGCCCGAGAGCTTCCATTGGAAACGCGCACAGTGTCCGTGTGTGGAAGACTCACCTACGACGGCGACGCAGACGCAGGCCATGGTTGACCTGCGTGAAGAGGAGCGGCGGCGGCGGCGTGGCAGAGGGCGGGGCAGCGGACGCGGCGGACGCGAAGCGGGAGCCGCCGCGGTGGGACGGGATGGGGGAGGCGAGGTCGCGGAAGAAGGGCGACTGTCGGAAGTGGGGCTCCGGGGACCCAAAGGTTCGAACACTGGGGTGAGCTCGTTCTGCTACTTCTTCCCCTACCACGGCAGTGCTACGACGAGACTACGGCGAGAGCGCGCTAGCGTAGGACGGGCAAAGGCACATCGGTTTTACCCAGGTTCGGGCCACCTTGCGGTGTAAGACCCTACTCCTGCTTTGTGGCTGAGATTATCGTGGATGAGAGAGTTCTTGCGTACAAGGTTGAAGATGATGGATCCCCCCTACCGATGATCCATCTCCTTGCTACGGTGGCTGCACTGCCCCTTTTATGCCGCCTTGGTCCTCTTCCCCCTCGAAACTTAGGCGGGAAGGGTTGCCACACTTGGCGGTTTTGGAAGGGGACAGGCGCTCAGGCTATCCTGACTAAAGGTGGTCTTCGCCTGCCAAAGCATGATCCATGACGCGCCGGTGGGCTCGGTGATGACCTCCGCCCTGCGCGCCCGCCGTCTTGGTCTTTCTTCGCTGATCGGGCAACCTTTGGGGTTGCTTTGGGGAGTAGATAGCTGGCCCTGCTTCCCTAGCACAAAAGAGGAAACCATCTGCATCCGCGCCTGCTGGCGCGGCCTCTGCTGCTGCTCGTCGCCGCGCGCGTCACCCACGTGATGGGCTCCAGTCCGCGCGACACGCCGAACGGTCTTCTCCTCGAGCGCCTGCGGGAGGGGGCCTCGGAAGGCCACCTCGGGAAGCCGCCTCGTGAGGCCACTCGGGAAGCCGCCTCGTGAGGGGACTTGGGAAGCCGCCTCGTGAGGGGACCTTGCGAGGCCGTTTATGGTGGTGCTGAGCGTTGCCTGTCGTGGGAACGTGCCTGACAGTAGATGGTAGGGGTACGAAAGGAGAGGGCAGAGTCCTAGCTACGGCGAGGATGTACACACAGATGTATGAGTTCAGGCCTCACTCGTAAGTGATAACAGCCCTACGTCTCAGGTGCTCCGGGGAGCTTACTCTGTCGAGTGATATGTGTGTTGTGTTACAAAGGATTGCCAACCCTTGTGCCAGTGGGGAGGGGTGGCTTATATAGAGTGCGCTGCCCCTCATAAACGTCTGGCATTAACGGGTTTGATTGCGGTAATAAAGGGGGGACGTTACCGGTAACGTATATAGTAAATGCTAGTTAAGACGAGCATAACGCCTGACCGTTGGCCTCCCTGGGGAGTCTCCTGGTCTTCCGTTGTCGAGTGGTTGGCGACCCCTCCGAGTGAGGGGGGGTCTTCCGAGTGAACATTCGTCGAGTGACTCATATGCCTTGTCTAGTTCAGTCGGAATCTTTCTTGTAGTCTTGTAGATCTTGAATGTGGTGCCCTTAGGAGGGGCATGTAGGACAGGCCTAATACCCTACCCTAGGTACGTATCCTCGTCATTAGCCCCCGAATGGATCGGGGCTCGAGTGGAGAAGGTACAGTGCAAGTTCTGTCGAACTCAGTGTTCCGACTGAGCTTCGGGATCTTTCCGATACCTGTGACGACTGGAACTTCCAACGCCTGCCTTGATCTATTCAGCTTGTTAGTTCTTCCGAGTGAATTTAGACGCAGGTCCGAGTCCGAGTGGTCAGCAGGGTCTTCAGATGCGACAGGACGCTCTGTCCGGCCCGGATTTCGCGGGATTCGAATTTACGGGGAACGCGCGCAGAGCGGGGATGACGCCACCGTCGGGACAGCGGCTCCTCGATCTTCGCGCCGACTTTATCGCCACGTATCGCGTCTCCGCCGTTAGTGGGATGCACAGGGATATGGCGGGCCCACGAGTCAGTGACTCGGGTCGACGGACATAAAAAACGAGAGGGGAGGGAAATTTGCGACTGTGCGCTCATTTTCCCCTCGTCTCCTCCGCTTCTTCTGCTCCGCCGCCGCGCTGCTCAGATCGAATCCGCTCGCCGCTGCGACAATGGCGCCCAAGAAGACAACGAAGGGGAAGAAACCCTCGAGCGCCCGGGCCGCAGCGCCACCCGGATGGATGCAGGGCGATTTCCTGCCGTCAACTGTGACGACGTTGGACGTGGAGAAGCTCGTCGCTGACGGCCTGGTTGCGGCTGGGTCGTGGAGGTTGCCGGGGACAGAAGCGGAGCCGGAGCCGCGCGAGGGCGAGCGGGTCCTCCTGACCACCCATTTGGAGAGAGGTTTTGCTCTGCCCCCGCATCCCTTCTTCCGCGGTTTTCTGAATTTCTTCGGGGCTCAGTTTCACCATTTTCCTCCCAACGCAATTGCGTATCTCGCTGCTTTCGTGACGATGTGTGAGTGTTTCTTGGGTTGTCCCGCCCACTGGTGTCTGTTCAAGCACATCTTTACCATCCGTTCTCAGTCGGTAAAGAAGGCCCACACTAGTGATAATAGGACCAACGTCATCCAGCTATGCAGGGGTTTGGGTCTTCAGAAGAGGACGGGGAGTGCATTCCCAGCGCTCACCTTTCCGGAGTCGGTGCGGGGCTGGCAGTCGACCTGGTTCTACTGCCATGACATCGCGTCCCCAAACATGTCGACCGGCCTTCCTCCCTTCACACTGGATCGACCCACTGCGCCCCCATCTCTGACCGTGGCCGAGGAAGAGAAGGCCAATGTGGGGATCTTGATGAACAGTGTTGTGAATCTGATTCGTGATGGAGTGACCGGCTTGGATCTGTTGGAGGTGTTCCTGGGTCGACGGATCCAGCCGCTCCAGGCGCGGGACCATCCGATGTGGCATTACTCAGGAGTCGACGATACCACTCGTACCCACCCGGAAGAGGTCCCAGAGGAAACTGTCACTCAGTGGCTGCGCGGCATCACGGGGGTACGGGATAACCCCAGAGGTTCTAAGAGAGTCCAGCCCTTTTCTGCCGAGCGCCAGCCGAATGTGGTAAGTCTTGTAGTTGTCGATTGCTTTTGTATCTTGTCGAGTGAATATGTCTTCAGCTGACTGACTTGAATCTTTGCAGGAGCTCACGAACATGTACTCACCCTTGCCGAATGGAGGTCAGAACCTTGAAGGAGCGGGGAGCGAGAGCGACGGCGACAGCATCAGCTACGCCGAGGACAGCGAAGGCAACGGTGACGACTCGTCGGGGAGCGATGAAGTTGAAGTCATGTCTCCTCCGCGTTCTGAAGGGCGTTCCAAGCAGCGTCACGACCCAACACTCGACCGGGGTCGGGCCGGGAGGTCGACCACCAGGAGCTCCAAGCGCAGTCGGACGTCGACGCCAGAGCCGATTGAAAAGATTGCCAAGCAGCCCAAGGTCACCACCACCAAGCTCCAGAAGGCTCTCCCCAGAATCAAGGTTGACGTGCCGATTGCCTCGATGTAAGTACTCTTGCTCTTCACTTGACTTGTTGCTAGATTTCATATTATCGCTGACCGAGTGACTCTTGAATGTCAGGGCTGCTACCTCGGTGACATCGCCAGGGCGAAGAGAGGAGAGCGCGGAGAAGGACACACCTGATGCAGCTACCTCCCGCCTGGGTATGATATATTGCATTCGACATTTTTTTCTCGAACCATTCGACAGTCTTGTGAAACGTCGACTGATGACTTGCAGAGCCAATGGAAACTGACCCCGTAGCCCCTCCTTCAACTGAACCGATTGCAGAGCCGACTCAGATGACCGTGGAGCTCGCCAGTCCGCCTCAAGTGCCTGTCTCCCAAGCAGCAACCTCGCAAACGCCAGTACTTGTGACTGCATCATCGACCCCTTCGCAGACCATTTTCTCCCTGCACCGCGTTCCAGAAGATCAGACTGGGGCTGCCAAGGAGGCGATGATGCAGGCTGAACACATGATGCAGCGAACCAAGGAGGCGTACGAGGCCAGCAAGCTGGCTTACGACGCTAGCTCAGCGCTTCGGGCGAACGTCCAAGTAAGTGCACTTGTAAGTGCGTTTTCTGATTGTGTCTTTGCCATCACTTGACTTCTGCACCCGCTGGGAGTTTTCTATCCGTCGAGTGGCAATCGATCGTCACACACTCGGCCAGGGCTGACCTGGTCGAGTGGACAACCTGTTTTTTTTTGTTTGGCCATCACTCGGATTGGGCGGACCGTTCCGAACGGATACCGTTCCGGTGGGGGCACGCTGAGTGCACCCACTGGGTGTAGTCCCCGAGACTGCTGTCGACTGCGGGCGGTCGGCAGGAGTCTTATAACTTTTGTCTTGTTTCTTCTCTTTTTTTTTGTTGTTCGGCCGTCACTCGGATCGGGCGGACCGTTCCGAGTGGATACCGTTCCAGTGGGGGCACGCCGAGTGCACCCACTGGGTGTAGTCCCCGAGACTGCCGTCGGCTGCGGGCAGTCGGCGGGAGTCTTAGAACTTGGACTCGGAGCCCATATTTCTGTGGACTGAATTGTTTTTGTTGTTTGATCTTCAGAAGGCTTGTGAGCTCGGCACTCGGTACGTTGATTTGGAGAAGGAGAAGGCCCGGCTTGAACTGGACTTGGAGTTGGCACGAAAGGACCTGGAGCGGGCTCAAGCTGACCTCAAGGCTTCAGGAGGTAAACTTTGTTGACTGAATGTTCCATTATTTGTTTCTTCCATCTTTGAACCGAGTGACTCCACCCGAGCAGACGTGCGTGCTGAAAACCGTCGACTCCAAGCGCGACTCAACAGTGATGTTTCCTTACATACGATGAAGAAGGCACTGGAGGACAAAGACCAAGCACTCGCCGATGCCCAAAAGACGGCGAGGGAGAAGACTAAAGCTGCTGAGAAGAAGCTTGCCACAGCCAAGAAGCTGGAGGAGGAAAACACCAAGCTGAAGCAGGAGCGGGCTGACTGGGACAAAAAGCTTGACCATGCAACCAAGAAAGCAAAGTGCTTGGAGGCCTATCTGGGGGATTACGCCCAGAAGATGTATGCTCTGCTTGAAGGTAATTTTATCCAGTCGAGTGAATCTTGTCAATCCCAACTTCATCCAGTCGAGTGAACCTCATTAATTTCCAGAGAACAGTATTATGACTAATCCTTCCCATCTTCTTCACGTAGAATTCTGCAAGGACTTCGAGAAGGAGACCGAGGAGATCAAACCCAATCTGGATCCTTCTAAGTCACTTGTTGGGGATGCTGTGGCCACGAACATGTTCCGGCTTGAAACTCGAATTGCTGGCGTCCGGGAGTATATCACTCGGCTGAGGAGCGCCATGGAGAAGGTCGACAAGGAACTGTGGCCAGAAGACTCCCTTCAGGCTGACCTGGAGTCACTGATGACTCGGCTCGATGAGCTCCCTGGTCGAGTGCAGGCATGGAAGAAATCCGCGGCGCGCTGTGGAGCTGATGTGGCTCTCTCACTCGTCAAGGTCCATTGCAAGGAGGTTAAGGAAGACAAGCTGAAGGCACTTCAGGTGGCCAATACCAAAAAACTGCAATTCGAGGACTTCCTGGAGACCTTCATCTTAGCAGCTACTCGGATCGCCGACGGGATCGACCTGGATACCTTCGTCGAGCCCGCGAGTCCCCCTGAAGCTTGAAAAAACTTTGCTGGTGATCAAAAAACTTGAATTTGCCTCGGTATGCCGAGTGGTGGTGTATCGTTAAAACTTCTTTCGGGTCTTGGGCCCGAGTACTTTCATCATTTGCATGGGCAACTTTTATCCATGCTGAATACTCTGGATTTATCTGAATTTGCTTTTCAGTCCTTTGCTTGATTTCCTCTCGAGTAGATCAGGTCTTGTCGAGTGGTTTCTGGTCCAGTGGGGGCACGCGGAGTGCACCCACTGGGTGTAGTCCCCGAGACCGCTGTCGAGTGGCGGCGACATCGGCAGGGGTCTTAAATTTGTTTGATTGATTTCGGACTTAGGCGAGGACTGACTCGCAGCTAAGCCCCCCGAGTGAGAGGACCGCTCGTCATTCGGGAGTGAGTATCAGAACTTAGGTGAAGACTGGTTCGCAGATAGCCTCCGAGTGAGAGGATTGCTCGTCACTCGGAGTAGTTTATAACTTAGGTGATGCGGAATCACGGCTAAGCCCCCGAGTGTGAGGATCGCTCATCACTCGGAGTAGCGTTTTAACTTGGGCGAAGCGGATTCGCAACCAAGCCCCCGAGTGAGAGGATCGCTCATCACTCGGAGTAGCGTTTTAACTTTGGCGAAGCGGATTCGCAGCCAAGCCCCCGAGTGAGAGGATCGCTCGTCACTCGGAGCAGCGTTAAACTTAGGCGATGCGGAACCGCGGCTAAGCTTTCGAGTGATGCTATTCACTCGACGAGGTTCTGAACTTAGGCGACACAGAGTCGCAGCTAAGCCCCCGAGTGTGAGGATCGCCCATCACTCGGAGTAGAGTTTTAACTTAGGCGATGCGGAACCGCGGCTAAGCTTTCGAGTGATGCTATTCACTCGACGAGGTTCTGAACTTAGGCGACACAGAGTCGCAGCTAAGCCCCCGAGTGTGAGGATCGCCCATCACTCGGAGTAGAGTTTTAACTTAGGCGATGCGGAACCGCGGCTAAGCTTTCGAGTGATGCTATTCACTCGACGAGGTTCTGAACTTAGGCGACACGGAGTCACAGCGAAGCCCCCGAGTGTGAGGATCGCCCATCACTCGGAGTAGAGTTTTAACTTGGGCGAAGCGGATTCGCAGCCAAGCTTTCGAGTGATGCTATTCATTCGACGAGATTCTGAACTTAGGTGACACGGAGTCGCAGCTAAGCCCCCGAGTGTGAGGATCGCCCATCACTCGGAGTAGAGTTTTAACTTGGGCGAAGCGGATTCGCAGCCAAGCTTTCGAGTGATGCTATTCACTCGACGAGGTTCTGAACTTAGGCGACACGGAGTCGCAGCTAAGCCCCCGAGTGTGAGGATCGCCCATCACTCGGAGTAGATTTAAACTTAGGCGATGCGGAATCGCGGCTAAGCCCCCCGAGTGAAAAATCGCTCGCACTCGGAGTATTCTTGAACTCAGAATTGAGCAATCGGAATCGACAAAAGACTGCAGGAGTCGTATCCTTGATAATCAAAACAGTTTACTCTTATTACATCAGACAGATCAACCTTCAGGTGTAGAACCGACGAAGCAGATCCGCGTTCCAGGCCCGTGGCTCGTCAGCGTTCTTCTTGAGATTGAAGAGGTGGTAGGCTCCATTGTTCAGCACCTTGGTGACGACGAAAGGGCCTTCCCACGCGGGGGCTAGCTTGTGAGGCCGCTGCTGATCCACTCGGAGCACGAGGTCACCTTCGTGGAAGGTCCGACTCCTAACGTGCCTTGCATTGAAGCGACGCAGATCTTGCTGGTATGCAGTCGACCGGATCAAAGCCATTTCTCGCTCTTCGTCAAGGAGATCCACAGCATCCTGGCGTGCTTGCTCAGCTTCAACCTCCGAGTAAAGGTCCACCCGAGGAGAATTGTGAAGAACATCACTCGGCAGGACAGCTTCAGCCCCATACACCATGAAGAAAGGAGTGCGATCAGTTGACCGATTTGGAGTTGTCCTCAAGCCCCACAGAACAGACGGTAATTCTGTAACCCAAGCTCCAGCTGCGTGATCGAGTTCGCGCATGAGTCGAGGCTTCAACCCTTGAAGGATAAGGCCATTTGCTCGCTCGGCCTGACCGTTTGACTGGGGGTGCGCAACGTATGCGTAATCCACCCGAGTGCCTTGAGAGGAGCAAAAGGCTCTGAACTCTTCCGAATCAAAATTAGAACCATTGTCCGTGATGATACTATGGGGAACTCCGTATCTGAATATTATTTCCCTCATGAATTTGATGGTTGTGCGAGAATTCAGCTTCCTGATAGGCTTGGCCTCAATCCATTTAGTGAACTTGTCGACTGCTACCAGAAGGTGCGTGAAACCACTCTGGCCCGTGCGGAGAGGTCCGATCATATCCAATCCCCATACAGCGAACGGCCAGACGAGTGGGATGGTCTTCAAGGCAGACGCAGGCTTGTGTGACAAGTTTGCATAGAATTGGCATCCTTCACAGTGCTGCACAATATCCTTAGCCATCTCATTGGCGCGCGGCCAGAAGAAACCAGCTCGGTAGGCCTTGGCAACAATCGTCCGAGAGGACGCATGATGGCCGCAAGTTCCCGAGTGAATTTCCTCCAGAATCAGTCGACCTTCTTCGGGAGAAATGCATCGCTGAGCCACGCCGGTTATGCTCTCTCTGTAGAGCTGCCCATTCATAACAGTGAAAGCTTTGGATCTGCGGACAATCTGTCGAGCTTCAACTTCGTCTTCTGGAAGTTCTCGCCTGAGGATGTACGCGATGTAGGGCACCGTCCAATCGGGAGTTATCACCAGAATCTCACTGACCAGATCTATGACTGCTGGGACATCAACTTCAGTCGGATTGGAGGCGCTTATAGGCTGCGGGGGCTCTTCGGTGAAGGGGTCCTCTTGTACCGAAGGAGAGTGTTGGAAATATGCCCTAGAGGCAATAATAAATTGGTTATTATTATATTTCCTTGTTCATGATAATCGTTTATTATCCATGCTATAATTGTATTGATTGGAAACTCAAATACATGTGTGGGTACATAGACAACACTGTGTCCCTAGTAAGCCTCTAGTTGACTAGCTCGTTGATCAAAGATGGTTAAGGTTTCCTAGCCATTGACATGAGATGTCATTTGATAGCGGGATCACATCATTAGGACAATGATGTGATGGACAAGACCCAAACTAAGAACGTAGCATTTGATCGTGTCAGTTTATTGCTATTGTTTTCTGCATGTCAAGTATCTGTTCCTATGACCATGAGATCATGCAACTCCCTGACATCGGAGGAGTACCTTGTGTGTATCAAACGTCGCAACGTAACTGGGTGACTATAAAGGTGCTCTACAGGTATCTCCGAGGGTGTCTGTTGGGTTGGCATGGATCAAGACTGGGATTTGTTACTCTGTGTGACGGAGAGGTATCTCAGGGCCCACTCGGTAATACAACATCACAATGAGCCTTGCAAGCAATGTGACTAAAGTGTTAGCCACGAGATCTTGTATTACGGAACGAGTAAAGAGACTTGCCGGTAACGAGATTGAACTAGGTATAGAGATACCGACGATCGAATCTCGGGCAAGTAACATACCGAAGAACAAAGGGAGCAGCATACGGGATTAACTGAATCCTTGACATAGAGGTTCGACCGATAAAAGATCTTCGTAGAATATGTAGGAGCCAATATGGGCATCCAGGTCCCGCTATTGGTTATTGGCCGTAGAGGTGTCTCGGTCATGTCTACATAGTTCTCGAACCCGCAGGGTCTACACACTTAAACGTTTGGCGACGATTAGTATAGTTGAGTTATTATGTTGGTGACCGAAGGTTGTTCGGAGTCCCGGATAAGATCCCGGACATGACGAGGATCTCCGGAATAGTCCGGAGGTAAAGATTGATATATGTGATAATAGTGTTTTGATCTCCGGAAGAGTTCCGGAGTTCACCAGAATGGGTTCCGGATGTTTACCGAAGTGTTCGGGTGCAGCAACACTTTATATGGGCCAAAGGGATAAAGCCCACGAGGTATTGGAAAGTGCAAAAAGTAGTTTTGCTGCCGCGTAAGCGGTACTACCGTTTTTTGAAGCGGTACTACCGCCCACGCGGTACTACCGCTTGTGTGAAGCGGTACTACCGCCCAAGCGGTACTACCGCTTGTGTGAAGCGGTACTACCGCCCAAGCGGTACTACCGCTTGTGTTAAGCGGTACTACCGCTTGTGCGCGGTACTGCAGGGATCCGAGTTGGACTCTTTCCCTGCGGGCCAAACCGACCTTGTGCGGGCAAAACCGACCTGGAGGAGGCTTTTACTCCAAGTTTAGACCCCAAGGCTCAACATATAAATAGAGGGGCAGGGCTAGCACACGGGACACATCAAGATTTCCCCAAGCCGTGTGCGGCAACCCTAACCCTCTAGTTCCTCCGTCATAATCTCCGTAGCGCTTGGCGAAGCCCTGCAGAGATTGTTCCTCACCACCATCACCACGCCGTCGTGCTGCTGGAACTCAACCACTACTTCACCATCGCTCGCTGGATCGAGGAGGTGAAGGCGTCATCAAGCCGTACGTGTGTTGAACGCGGAGGTGCCGTCCGTTCGGCGCTAGTTCGTGATCGGATCGAGGGATGACTTGCGATTTGGATCGCGGAGACGTTCGACTACATCAACCGCGTTTCTCAAACGCTTCCGCTTAGCGATATACAAGGGTATGTAGATTCACTCTCCCTCTCGTAGATGCTCATCACCATGGATAGATCTTGTGTGTGCGTAGGAAATTTTTTGTTTCTCATGCAACGTTCCCCAACAGTGGTATCAGAGCCAGGTCTATGCGTAGATGAGATCTCGAGTAGAACACAAACGAGTTGTGGGCGTGGGTGTATACATATTGCTTGCCGTTACTAGTTGATATTTGATTCGGCGGTACTGTGAGATGAAGCGGCCCGGACCGACTTTACGCGTACACTTACGCGAGACAGGTTCCTTCAACTGACATGTAACTTCGTTGCATAAAGATGGCTAGCGGGTGTCTGTCTCTCTCACTTTAGTTGAATCGATTTCAATGAAGAGGGTTCTTTTAGAAGATCAAAAAGCAATCACTACACCACGTTGTGGTTTTGTGTAGGTAAGAACGGTTCTTGCAAACCCGTAGCAGCCACGTAAAATTTGCAACAACAATTAGAGGACGTCTAACTTGTTTTTGCAGGGTATGATGTGATATGATATGGCCAATTACATGATGAGATATATGTGATGTATGAGATGATCATGTGTTGTATAGAATATCACGACTTGCATGTCGATGAGTACGGCAACTGGCAGGAGCCATAGAGTTGTCTTTAATTATTATATGACCTGCGTGTCAATCATTAAGCGCTATGTAATGCTTTACTTTATCGCTAAACGTTAGCAATAGTCGTGGAAGCAACAGTCGGCGCGACAACCTTATGGCGACACGTTGATGGAGATCAAGATGATGGAGATCATGGTGTCATGCCGGTGACGATGGAGATCATGCCGGTGCTTTGGAGATGGAGATCAAAAGCACAAGTTCATGGCCATATCATGTCACTTATGATTTGCATGTGATGTTAATACTTTTATGCATCTTATTTTGCTTAGGACGATGGTAGCATTATAAGGTGATCCCTCACTTAAATTTCAAGATAAATTGTGTTCTCCCCGAGTGTGCACCGTTGCGAAAGTTCGTCGTTTCGAGACACGCCGTGATGATCGGGTGTGATAGACTCCACGTTCACATACAACGGGTGCAAGCCATGTTGCACACGCGGAACACTCGGGTTAAACTTGACGAGCCTAGCATGTACAGACATGGCCTCGGAACACAAGAGACCGAAAGGTCGAACATGAGTCATATAGTAGATATGATCAACATGAAGATGTTCACCATTGAAACCACCTCAACTCACGTGATGATCGGACTTGAGTTGGTGGATTTGGATCATGTTACACTCGAATGATCGGAGGGATGTCAATTTGAGTGGGAGTTTTTAAGTAATATGATTAACTAAACTCATTATCTAGAACAATAGTCTAAGTTGTCTTTGCTATATTTATGTTGTAGATCATGGCTCGCGCAGTAGCACCCCTGAATTTTAATGCGTTCCTAGAGAAAGCTAAGTTGAAAGATGATGGAAGTAACTTTGTGGACTGGGCCCGTAATCTAAGGATTATCCTTACAGCTTCCCAGAAGGCTTATGTCCTTGATGCACCGCTTGGTGATCCACCCGCTCCAGTTGAGTCTCTAGACGTTGTGAACGCCTGGCAGGCTCGTTCTGATGATTACTCAATAGTTCAATGTGCAATGTTGTATGGCTTAGAACCGGGACTTCAAAGACGTTTTGAACGTCATGGAGCATATGAGATGTTCCAGGAGTTGAAGTTTATCTTTCAGAAGAATGCCCGGATCGAGAGATATGAGATCTCCGATAAGTTCTATACTTGCAAGATGGAGGAGAACGGGTCTATCAGTGATCACGTGCTCAGAATGTCTGGGTACTCCACCCGTCTGGCTGAATTGGGGATGCCTCTTCCGCCAGAGGCTATCACTGACAGAGTTCTTCAATCATTGCCACCTAGCTACAAGAGCTTCGTGTTGAACTATAACATGCACGGGATGAACAAGTCAGTCGCCGAGCTGTTTGCGATGCTGAAAGCCGCTGAGTCTGAAATTCAAAAGGAGCATCAAGTGTTGATGGTCAATAAAACCACTAGTTTCAAGAAAAATGGCAAGGGTAAGAAGGGTAAATCTAAGAAGGGTGGCAAAGCAGTTGCTGCTCCTGTGAAGAAACCCAAGGCTGGACCCAAACCAGAAACTGAGTGCTTTCATTGCAAGGGAACTGGACACTGGAAGCGGAACTGCCCCAAGTATTTGGCAGACAAGAAGGCAGCCAACAACAAACAAGGTATATATGATATACATGTTATTGATATGTTCCTTACCAACCCTCGTTGTAGTGCCTGGGTATTTGATACCGGTGCGGATGCTCATATTTGCAACTCTAAACAGGAACTGCGGAATAGACGGAGGCTGGCGAAGGACGAAGTGACGATGCGCGTGGGAAATGGTTCCAAGGTTGATGTGATCGCCGTCGGCACGCTCGCTCTTCGATTACCGTCGGGATTAGTGATGAACCTAAATAAGTGTTATTTGGTGCCTGCGTTAAGCATGAACATTATATCTGGATCTTGTTTATTGCGAGACAGTTACTCATTTAAATAAGAGAATAATGGTTGTTCTATTTATATGGGTAATATCTTTTATGGTCATGCACCCAATGTAAGCGGTTTATTCTTATTGAATCTCGATAGTAATGATACACATGTTCATAACATTGATGCCAAAAGATGTAGGATTGATAATGGTAATACCACTTTCTTGTGGCACTGCCGTTTAGGTCATATTGGCGTAAAACGCATGAGGAAGCTCCATGCTGATGGACTTTTGGAGTCACTTGATTTTGAATCACTTGACACATGTGAGCCATGCCTCTTGGGCAAGATGACTAAAACGCCGTTCTCTGGAACAATGGAACGGGCAAATGACTTATTGGAAATCATACATACTGATGTGTGCGGTCCGATGAGTATTGAAGCACGCGGTGGTTATCGTTACTTTATCACCTTCACTGATGACTTAAGTAGATATGGGTATATTTACTTAATGAAACACAAGTCTGAAACATTTGAAAAGTTCAAACAATTTCATAGTGAAGCTGAGAATCATCGTAACAAGAAGATTAAATTCCTATGATCTGATCGAGGAGGAGAATATCTGAGTTATGAGTTTGGCAGTCACTTAAGACAATGTGGAATTGTTTCACAACTGACACCGCCTGGAACACCACAGCGTAATGGTGTGTCCGAACGTCGTAATCGAACTTTATTGAATATGGTGCGATCTATGATGTCTCTTGCCGATTTGCCACTATCGTTTTGGGGTTATGCATTAGAGACAGCCGCATTCACTTTAAATAGGGCACCATCGAAATCCGTTGAGACAACGCCATATGAACTTTGGTTTGGCAAGAAGCCAAAGCTGTCGTTTCTTAAAATTTGGGGATGTGATGCTTATGTCAAAAAGCTTCAGCCTGAAAAGCTGGAACCCAAAGCGGAGAAATGCGTCTTCATAGGATACCCAAAAGAGACAGTTGGGTATACCTTCTATCTCAGATCCGAAGGCAAAGTGTTTGTCGCTAAAAACGGAACATTTCTTGAGAAAGAGTTTCTCTCGAAAGAATTGAGTGGGAGGAAGATAGAACTTGATGAGGTTGTTGAACCTTTACTTCAACCTGAGAGTAGCGCAGTGCAGAAAGTTGTTTCTGGGGAGCCTACATTAGCTGAAGAGGAAGTTAATGATGATGATCATAAAGCTTTGGATCAAGTTGCTATCGAACCTCGTAGGTCGACAAGGACGCGTACTGCTCCCGAGTGGTACGGCAACCCTGTCTTAGAGGTCATGTTGTTAGACAACGATGAACCTACGAGCTATGGAGAAGCGATGATGGGCCCGGATTCCGAGAAGTGGTTAGAGGCCATGAAATCCGAGATGGGATCCATGTATGAAAACAAAGTATGGACTTTGGAAGTATTACCTGAAGGGCGTAAGGCCATTCAGAACAAATGGATCTTTAAGAGGAAGACGGACGCGGACGGTAATGTCACCGTCTATAAAGCTCGACTTGTGGCAAAGGGTTTTTCACAAGTTCAAGGAGTTGACTACGATGAGACCTTCTCACCCGTAGCGATGCTTAAGTCCGTCAGAATCATGTTAGCAATAGCTGCCTTTTTCGATTATGAAATTTGGCAGATGGATGTCAAAACAGCGTTCCTTAACGGTTACCTTAAGGAAGAGTTGTATATGATGCAACCAGAAGGTTTTGTCGATCCAGAGAATGCTGACAAAGTTTGCAAACTCCAGCGATCCATTTATGGACTGGTGCAAGCATCTCGGAGTTGGAATCTTCGTTTTGATGAGGTGATCAAAGCGTTCGAGTTTATACAAGTTTACGGAGAAGCTTGTATTTACAAGAAAGTGAGTGGGAGCTCTATAGCGTTTCTAATATTATATGTGGATGACATATTACTGATTGGAAACAATATAGAAATGCTGGAAAGCGTAAAGGAATATTTGAACAAGAGTTTTTCGATGAAGGACCTAGGAGAAGCTGCTTTCATATTAGGCATCAAGATCTATAGAGATAGATCGAGACGTTTGATAGGACTTTCACAAAGCACATACCTTGACAAAGTTTTGAAGAAGTTCAAAATGGATCAGTCCAAGAAGGGGTTCTTGCCTGTATTGCAAGGTGTGAAGTTGAGTAAGACTCAATGCCCAGTGACTGCAGAAGATAGAGAAAAGATGAGTGTCGTCCCCTATGCTTCGGCCATAGGCTCTATCATGTATGCAATGCTGTGCACAAGACCTGATGTCAGCCTTGCCATAAGTATGGTCGGAAGGTTTCAAAGTGGTCTAGGAATGGAACACTGGACGGCGGTCAAGAATATCCTGAAGTACCTGAAAAGGACTAAGGACATGTTTCTCGTTTATGGAGGTGATCAAGAGCTCGTCGTAAAGGGTTACGTCGATGCAAGCTTTAACACTGATCCGGATGACTCTAAGTCGCAAACTGGATACGTATTTATTCTTAATGGGGGTGCGGTTAGCTGGTGCAGTTCCAAGCAAAGCGTGGTAGCAGATTCTACATGCGAAGCGGAGTACATCGCTGCCTCGGAGGCGGCGAAGGAAGGTGTCTGGATGAAGGAGTTCATGACAGATCTTGGAGTAGTGCCTAGTGCGCTTAACCCAATGACTCTGTTTTGTGATAATACTGGTGCCATTGCTCTGGCCAAGGAACCAAGATTTCACAAGAGGACCAGACACATAAAGCGACGTTTCAATTCCATCCGCGATTACATCAAGGAGGACGACATAAATATTTGCAAAGTACACACGGATCTAAATGTTGCAGATCCGATGACTAAACCTCTTCCAAGGGCTAAACATGAACAACACCAGAACTGCATGGGTGTTCGATTCATTACAATGTAAATCACATAGTGATGTGAACTAGATTATTGACTCTAGTGCAAGTGGGAGACTGTTGGAAATATGCCCTAGAGGCAATAATAAATTGGTTATTATTATATTTCCTTGTTCATGATAATCGTTTATTATCCATGCTATAATTGTATTGATTGGAAACTCAAATACATGTGTGGGTACATAGACAACACTGTGTCCCTAGTAAGCCTCTAGTTGACTAGCTCGTTGATCAAAGATGGTTAAGGTTTACTAGCCATTGACATGAGATGTCATTTGATAACGGGATCACATCATTAGGACAATGATGTGATGGACAAGACCCAAACTAAGAACGTAGCATTTGATCGTGTCAGTTTATTGCTATTGTTTTCTGCATGTCAAGTATCTGTTCCTATGACCATGAGATCATGCAACTCCCTGACATCGGAGGAGTACCTTGTGTGTATCAAACGTCGCAACGTAACTGGGTGACTATAAAGGTGCTCTACAGGTATCTCCGAGGGTGTCTGTTGGGTTGGCATGGATCAAGACTGGGATTTGTTACTCTGTGTGACGGAGAGGTATCTCAGGGCCCACTCGGTAATACAACATCACAATGAGCCTTGCAAGCAATGTGACTAAAGTGTTAGCCACGAGATCTTGTATTACGGAACGAGTAAAGAGACTTGCCGGTAACGAGATTGAACTAGGTATAGATATACCGACGATCGAATCTCGGGCAAGTAACATACCGAAGAACAAAGGGAGCAGCATACGGGATTAACTGAATCCTTGACATAGAGGTTCGACCGATAAAAGATCTTCGTAGAATATGTAGGAGCCAATATGGGCATCCAGGTCCCGCTATTGGTTATTGGCCGTAGAGGTGTCTCGGTCATGTCTACATAGTTCTCGAACCCGCAGGGTCTACACACTTAAACGTTTGGCGACGATTAGTATAGTTGAGTTATTATGTTGGTGACCGAAGGTTGTTCGGAGTCCCGGATAAGATCCCGGACATGACGAGGATCTCCGGAATAGTCCGGAGGTAAAGATTGATATATGTGATAATAGTGTTTTGATCTCCGGAAGAGTTCCGGAGTTCACCAGAATGGGTTCCGGATGTTTACCGAAGTGTTCGGGTGCAGCAACACTTTATATGGGCCAAAGGGATAAAGCCCACGAGGTATTGGAAAGTGCAAAAAGTAGTTTTGCTGCCGCGTAAGCGGTACTACCGTTTTTTGAAGCGGTACTACCGCCCACGCGGTACTACCGCTTGTGTGAAGCGGTACTACCGCCCAAGCGGTACTACCGCTTGTGTTAAGCGGTACTACCGCTTGTGCGCGGTACTGCAGGGATCTGAGTTGGACTCTTTCCCTGCGGGCCAAACCGACCTTGTGCGGGCAAAACCGACCTGGAGGAGGCTTTTACTCCAAGTTTAGACCCCAAGGCTCAACATATAAATAGAGGGGCAGGGCTAGCACACGGGACACATCAAGATTTCCCCAAGCCGTGTGCGGCAACCCTAACCCTCTAGTTCCTCCGTCATAATCTCCGTAGCGCTTGGCGAAGCCCTACAGAGATTGTTCCTCACCACCATCACCACGCCGTCGTGCTGCTGGAACTCAACCACTACTTCACCATCGCTCGCTGGATCAAGGAGGTGAAGGCGTCATCAAGCCGTACGTGTGTTGAACGCGGAGGTACCGTCCGTTCGGCGCTAGTTCGTGATCGGATCGAGGGACGACTTGCGATTTGGATCGCGGAGACGTTCGACTACATCAACCGCGTTTCTCAAACGCTTCCGCTTAGCGATCTACAAGGGTATGTAGATTCACTCTCCCTCTCGTAGATGCTCATCACCATGGATAGATCTTGTGTGTGCGTAGGAAAATTTTTGTTTCCCATGCAACGTTCCCCAACAGAGAGTGCAAATGCTCCAGGAACACATTGCTGGGCACAGGCTTCCGAGTGGAACCGATTTTTGCCAGTTCGTCAGCTGCCTGATTCTTCACTCGGGGAACGTGATGGAGTTCCAAACCCTCAAACTTCTTCTCAAGCTTTCTTACTGCATTGCAATATCCGGTCATGGCGGGGTTTCTGACATCCCACTCCTTCATCACTTGATTGACCACCAAATCCGAGTCACCGTATACCATCAGGCGACGGACGCCGAGCGAGATGGCCATACGCAACCCGTAAAGGAGTGCTTCGTACTCAGCTTCATTATTGGAGGAATCAAAGTGAATCTGGAGGACATAGCTGAGTTTATCGCCCTTGGGAGACACCAATACCACACCAGCACCAGAACCGTTCAGCATCTTCGAGCCGTCAAAAAACATGGTCCAGTGATCCGAGTGGATCCGGACTGGCTGCTGCTGTTCTATCCACTCAGCCATGAAGTCAGCAAGTGCTTGAGATTTAATGGCTTTCTTCGCTTCAAACTTGATATCAAAATAAAGAAGTTCAATGGCCCATTTGGCCACTCGACCAGTCGCGTCTCGATTGTTGAGGATTTCATTCAAAGGCGCATCACTGACGACTGAGACTGAGTGATCTTGAAAATAGTGCGCCACTTTCTTCAATGATAGATATATACCATAGACAAGCTTCTGGTAATGTGGGTACCTTTGCTTAGAAGGAGTCAACACTTCAGAGATGTAATAAACTGGGCGCTGGACTTTGTAGGCCTTGCCCTCTTCTTCTCGCTCGACAGTAAGAACTGTACTGACGACCTGATTGGTGGCTGCAATGTACAGGAGCAGGGGTTCTTTGCTGTGTGGAGCGGCAAGCACCGGCTGGGTGGAGAGCAGGGCTTTGAGCTGGACAAACGCTGCTTCTGCCTCTGAATTCCACTCGAATGTATCGGATTTCTTCATCAGTCGGTACAAAGGGAGTGCCTTTTCTCCAAGACGAGAAATGAATCTGCTCAGCGCTGCCAGGCAACCAGTAAGCTTCTGGACATCGTGAATACGCTCGGGGCGTTTCATTCGGACGATGGCACCGATCTTCTCGGGGTTGATGTCGATTCCTCGTTTGGAAACGAGATAACCGAGTAACTTTCCACCCGGAACTCCAAAAGTACACTTGGTTGGATTCGGCTTGAGGTCATATCTTCTTAAGTTGGCGAATGTTTCCGCCAAGTCAGTCAGTAGGTCGGAACCTTTGCGAGACTTGACTACGATATCATCCATGTAGGCTTCGACATTCCGACTAATCTGGTCGAGGAGACACTTCTGAATCATGCGCATGAAAGTAGCGCCAGCATTCTTCAGACCAAAAGGCATGGTGATGTAACAGAAACACCCGATTGGGGTGATGAAGGCCGTTTTTATTTCATCTGGACCAAACAGACGGATCTGATGGTAGCCAGAGTATGCATCGAGAAAAGACAAACGCTCGCACCCTGCAGTCGAGTCCACAATCTGGTCGATGCGGGGGAGCGGGAAATGATCTTTCGGGCAGGCCCGATTGATATGCTTGAAGTCTATACACATTCGGAGCGACTTGTCCTTCTTGGGGACCATGACGACATTTGCAAGCCACTCGGAGTGATAGACCTCGCGAATGAACTTGGCCTCCAAGAGTCGAGCCACCTCCTCGCCGATTGCCTTCCGCTTCTCTGTTGCCGACCGGCGCAAGTGTTCTTTTACAGGCTTGGCCTTCGGATCAACTCTCAGACGGTGCTCAGCCAGTCCCCTGGGTACACCAGGCATGTCAGCGGGCTTCCATGCAAAGTGTCCCAGTTCTCATGGAGGAACTGGATGAGCTCGGCTTCCTATTTGCTGTCGAGTGTGCTTGAGATGTTGGTCGGAGCAGCAGTAGGATCTGTCGGGTGAATGTGCACTTGTTTCAAGTCTCCTGCCGACTGAAAAGCTGACTCGGTGGTGGGCTTCTTGGAACGCAACAGATCAGCGGGATCAGCAGTCTTCTTGTACTCTTCTAACTCGACTACAGCCATTTGCATGTCGGCGATCTTGGAGCCCTGTTGGAGGCACTCCTCAGCCCTCTGTCGGTTGCTTGTGACTGTGATCACACCCTTGGGCCCGGGCATCTTCAGCTTGAGATACACGTAACACGGGCGGGCCATGAAACGTGCATACGCTGGACGGCCAAGGATGGCATGATATGCACTCTTGAAGTCTACAACTTCAAATGTCAGCTTCTCTTTGCGAAAGTTCCTGTCAGTGCCGAACACCACATCCAGCGCAATCTGTCCGAGTGACTTGGCCTTCTTCCCAGGGATGACCCCGTGGAACTGCATATTGCTTTCGCTGAGCCTGGACATTGGAATGCCCATCCCTTTGAGGGTATCAGCGTACAGAATATTCAGGCCACTTCCTCCATCCATGAGAACTTTGTGGAGCCGAGTGCCACCTACCACCGGATCCACCACCAGCGCCTGTCGACCTGGGGTAGGGACATGAGCGGGATGGTCCGACTGATCGAAGGTGATAGCTGTCTGGGACCACTTGAGGTACTCGGGGGTAGCTGGAGCAGCCATGTTGACCTCCCTGTTGATGACCTTCAATCGACTCTTGCTTTATACATCGGCAAAAATCACCAATGTGGCATTGATCTCAGGAAAGTCTTCTTTATCTTCGTCCTCTTCTTTCTCAGGATCTTTGTCACTCGACTGCTCTCCCTTGAACCCTTGGATCAGCAATCGGCACTGTCGAGTGGTATGCTTTGACAGGATCAAGTTGCCTTCTTCATCCTTCCGTGAGTGAATGGGACATGGCATATCCAGGACATCTGTCGACTGGTTCTTGGACTTCTTCTGAACAAACTGCCCCTTTGGCTTCACTTTCCCTTTCGCCGCCAGAGCGGCTACTTTTGCCTGGAAAGAGCCGTCAGCTTTACGCTTTTGCTTCCGACTGGAATTTCCGCCGCCGGGATTACTGTCGACTGCTTTACCCTTGCCATAGCGGAGGCGATCCTCCTCCTCGCCGTTGGCGTAACGGGTGGCAATCTCCATCATCTTGCTCAGGGACATATCTCCTGTCCGACCAAACTTCAAATAGAGCTCTCTGTATCTGACTCCGGCCTTGAAGGCGCAAACAGCCTGGTGCTCGGAAACACCTTCCACCGTGTGATGAAGAGTGGTCCACCGCTGAATGTAATCCCTCAAGGTCTCATTCGGCTTCTGGACATAGTGCCGCAACTCGAGTAAACCGGCAGGGCGCTTGCAGGTGCCTTCGAAGGTCTTGACAAACACTCGGGCAAGATCCTCCCAGCAATAGATGCTAGAAGGAGCCAACTGATTAAGCCACGCCCGGGCCGGACCCTCCAACATCAGGGGCAGATGCTTCATAGCCACGTTGTCATTGCCTCCGCCGATCTGAACAGCCACTCGGTAATCGTCTAGCCATGTTTCTGGCTTCGACTCGCCAGTGAATATGCTAATCCCAGCCGCCAACCTGAAGTTGGGGGGAATCTCAGCAGATCGGATGGCTCTGCTGAAACACTCTGGACCAGAAACAGCTGTACCACTGCCACTCGGAAAATCTCTGTCATAGCCACCTCTGTTGTATCTGCCTCTGTCGACCCGGTTCTGAACGAGAACGGATCTCGCGTCAAACCCAGGGTCTCGCTCATCACCGACCGGGCGCCTGTCATCATAGTGCCGGGGCACGTATGGACCACTCCGCGGAGGAGTAGGCACTCGACGGTGGTCATCACGGTGATGCCGAGGAGCAAACTGATCTCGCCTTTGATCTCTGTACTGATCGTTGCGGTAATCTCTGCCTCTGCGATGCTGAGGTGACCCCGGACTGTGGGCCGATTGGACTGTGTCTGCTCTAACTGATTTGCTGTGAATCCTGTTGTGCGACTGAGAGACAGCGGAGTTCATCTGTCGAGCCGCCCCAAGCAGGGTTCGGATCTGCTCGAGTCCTCTGCCGGCCTCTGAATCGGACGGCTGTATAGAATCTGCAATCCTAGCCGCCGCTGCAACATTCTGGATCGGAGTACGGTATACCTGACGATTGTCGTCGACTGGAGGGAACAACTGACGCTCGCGGCGCTGTCGAGTGCGCTCGTCGAGTGACCTCTGCATCTCCTCGAGGCGCGTGCGCTCTGCCAAGGTGGCAAGACGCGCAGCCTCCAGAGCCTGGGCTTCTGCAGTCGTGCCGACGATGGGGGTTTGGAGGACCTCCTCATCCTTGCGCTGCTGATCATTCGACGGGCCACCACGCTCGCGGCCGCCACGGCCATAGCCGGGTGGGCTCTGATGAGAACCCGCCATGAAAACTTCTGCTGCAGGATCGCAGCTCTCGCACTCAGAAGGGAGCTCGGATGAATCTGATGCCGAGTCGAACGCGCCGTGAAGTGGCTCGGCGGGCTCGATAGCCGCGATCTGCGGAGTCGATGCCTGGCGCGCCGCCGCGTTCCTCACCCATCGCTGGAGCCGCGAACGACCGGATCGCTTGCGGCGACGAACAGCGGGGAGAGTGGACGACGCTAGAGCCGACATGTACGGGGACGACGGCTGACGAAGGAGAACACCGCATGAACTCGCGCTGAAGTGCGTCGCCCCGCGGACGGGGAGAGCCTCAACGTCGAGAGGGGCTTCCTGGAGCCATGCGGAGTCGTCGGCGATGAAGGTGAACGCACCGAGACGGATCTCGCAGCCCAGGATCAAACCGCCGTCGGGAGACATGGTGAAGATGAAAAACTGCAACCTCGCCGGAAGTCGCTTAGACGCCTGCCCCATGGTGGGCGCCAACTGTCGTGGGAACGTGCCTGACGGTAGATGGTAGGGGTACGAAAGGAGAGGGCAGAGTCCTAGCTACGGCGAGGATGTACACACAGATGTATGAGTTCAGGCCTCACTCATAAGTGATAACAGCCCTACGTCTCAGGTGCTCCGGGGAGCTTACTCTGTCGAGTGATATGTGTGTTGTGTTACAAAGGATTGCCAACCCTTGTGCCAGTGGGGAGGGGTGGCTTATATAGAGTGCGCTGCCCCTCATAAACGTCTGGCATTAAGGGGTTTGATTGCGGTAATAAAGGGGGGACGTTACCGGTAACATATATAGTAAATGCTAGTTAAGACGAGCATAACGCCTGACCGTTGGCCTCCCTGGGGAGTCTCCTGGTCTTCCGTTGTCGAGTGGTTGGCGACCCCTCCGAGTGAGGGGGGGTCTTCCGAGTGAACATCCGTCGAGTGACTCATATGCCTTGTCTAGTTCAGTCGGAATCTTTCTTGTAGTCTTGTAGATCTTGAATGTGGTGCCCTTAGGAGGGGCATGTAGGACAGGCCTAATACCCTACCCTAGGTATGTATCCTCGTCATTGCCTGCTACTCCCTGAGGAGGGGGCCTCAGGAGGCTAGGGCCCCATGAGGGGGCATGGCGAGACACTTGGTGGCGACGGCCCGCCGGGCACACTCCAGGCGTCGCGCCCTGGGCCAAAGGCAGACGGGCCTGGATACCCCGGGTTCCATGGGCCCGACAGTAGCCCCCGGGCCCGCAGCGCGCACATTCCCGCCTACAGAGGGGCGAAACGGCGCGGGCCCTAACCGCCTGCGGCCAGGCGCGACGCGTGGCGCACGATGTGACGGGCGACGCCCCCACTTCCCCACGACGCCTCGGGAACTTCCGTGCTGACATAAATCTTGGCGCCGGAGAAGGCGGAGCGACGAGGGGAGTCCCGCGCCGAGATAAAAAGGGGGGAAGGGAGAGCCGGAGCCCCCACTCATCTTCTCCTTCCCCCAGCTTCCTCGTCTCCTTGCTAGGACTGCCGAAGAGATGGCGAGAGGACGTGGGCGCGGCCGTGCCTCCGCCGCCGCATCGCAGGTCCCGCCCCGGGGGCGTGTGTTGACACACGAACGCGTCACGCGTACCCTCGACGCCGGGGGTGATGCACCGCAGCTCACGTCGAAGGAGGTCCGTCCGGCAGCGCGGTACGCAAGCAAACCGGCGGACGCTTTTGAGACCCGACGCACCGCTTCTCCGGGATGGAACCCGTCAGGAGTCACGGATGGACGATGGGCTGCCCTAGGTCGGTTCGCCCGCCCCTAGAGCCTCGAGGATCGCTGCCCTTCAACACGAAGAACGAACGAAGAACGAGAGAGAAAGAACAAGGGAGAGATGTAAAAGCTAGGGTAAAAAGTAGTAGATTGATTTGTTCGATTGTGTGTTGTTTTAATCGGCCATCACCTCTTCTATTTAAGAGGGGTTGGACTTCCCGTACAGGACACGGACCCAGATTTCCTTCCAAAGGGTCAAAAAACGCAGCCAAACTCGGACTTTTTCGATCTGCCCGAGTCTGTGCGGCTATAGGCAAGCGGTAGTACCGTTCTGGGCACGGTAGTGCCGTTCTGGGCGGTAGTACCACTCTAGTACCGCTCTAGTACCGCTTAGGGTCTCGGGATGCCAGAAACTTTTTCGTAAGCGGTAGTAGACGCGGTAGTAGGAGCGGTAGTACCGCTCAAGCGGTAGTACCGCTTATTCGAGCGGTAGTACCGTTCTCTGCTGTATCAGCAATCTTGTAACGGCAGTAACTTTTGCATACGAACTCGGATTGAGACAATTTTTATATCAAAATCGACCGATTTGACGAGACAAAGACAATCCGTGTAGAAACTTTTCTCATATAAGGCCGGCTTGGGAGCGTAATCAGCCGAATAGTGTTCTGCATACACTTCAAACACAACTTCGGCCTTAGAGATGAGATCGGATGGCTATGGCTCAAATATCAAAGTTTCTCCTTTCGATGATACGGAACTTTCTCACCTTGAGCACTTTTCCATTTGAGGCCTTCTTAATTATGTTTTTGACCATGCCAAAATCTGGTGTCAACACATGCCCCCCTGTTTTTCGGCAAAACTTGTGTGCCGAAAAATAATGTGCATTAGGCTTGTTCTAAGGACGATGTCAACACTCCATCGGCCATTTGTATTCTTAGGGCGATAGTTATATATCGGCCATGTTTGCTCTTAGGGTGATAATCATATATCGGCCATGTTTGTGCTTAGGATGATAAGTATACATCTTGAAGTCGATTGCCACCATCCCGAACCGGCGTAGATTCAAAATCCTCCATCTCATCTTCATCTCCCAATGTGTATATTGGACTTAAAATTTCCTCAATCAAAGGGGATGTTTCAGGTGGCGTGGAAGATGTAATAAGGGCTGCATCATCCTTTTTTCGTGGCGTAGGTGCTGTTGTAGCTAGTGTAGAGGCATCTGCGTTCCCTTTTTGTTTAAGCCTCCACACTTGTTTTGTGGGCGCCACGGGCCGAATTTTATTGAACAATTCGTCCTTTTGCTCTTCTACTTCATGTGCCGCCTTCTCGCGGCTCCTCATGCGTTGTAATCTCCTTTTTTGTGTCTTGGACAGACCGGGAGGACACCACTTAGGTTGAATATACTTGGGATCCTTAGATTCTGCTTCGCTTGGAGAATTTTTTGTTGGCCGATTAGCACCATGGCTTGAACGGCCTTGTGTAGGATAATAAAGCTTTTTGTGAGCAGGCCTTCTAGGTGTAGTCCACCCCATATGAAAAGCATAAGGAGCCATTGGGGGCTGCCCCCATCCTCCATTGAAGTCTCCCATGTAATATGGCGCATAGGGGGGGTGGTAGCATCCATGGTGCCAGTGCCCATGACCCATATGGCCTTGCATAGTGTCGCGACTCTTGGTTCGGAAGTGATCTTGAACGCTTTGAATATGATGGCCGATTAGAGCTAGAACCGGCCGCTTGACTTGCATATTTGGATAGCAACATATCAAAAGTTGGCTTGATTCGCTTGCGCTTAGCTTCACTCTTTTTACACTTGCCAACTTCTGAATTCTTGGGCTTGATAAATTCAACATGAGTATCCTCTTGTAATTGCGGTTGCCCCCCGAGTGCAGGATTTTTTATGGTGATCTTGATTACCTCTCCACCATCGGATTGCTTCTCAAGCACGACTTGCCTCCCCAAGATCTTGTCGCCATCTTTGTTCTTCCTGGGCTCACCAATGACAATATTATCTTTATTAGCTGATTCGGCTATGTTAGGCCGAATTAACATTTTCTTCCCCTCCAAAGTCATGGTATTCATTGGGAAGGGCTGTCTATCAACTTGCATCTCAGAAAAACTCAATCGTCCGTCATTAATGGCCGATTGTATCTGTCTCCGAAAAACATTGCAATCATTAGTAGCATGAGAAAATGAATTATGATATTTGCAATAAGCACGCCGTTTCAGATCCTGAAACGGCGGTATGGTGTGTGATATTCTAATCATCTTTTCTTGCAAGAGAGCATCAAATATTCTATCACACTTGGATATATCAAAAGTAAATTTCATCTCCTCATCACGATTCTTACGAATCGGCTTAAGAGCATTGCATGCATAGGGTTTGACCTTTGAGGACCAAACAAATTCAGTGGTACAGACATCAACCTCATCGTCCGAATATTCATCATTATAATCAAGCATATGCATTCTAGGACGATCAGTTGTTGCCCTATGAATCTCTTTACTTCGGCTTTCTTGAGCCAAAGCTTTCTGCAAGACTTGGTTAATATTTAAAAACTCATAACTTTCTAGCCTCTCCTTCATGTGAGTTTTCAAACCATTAAGGACAAGATCCGCCAAGTCTCTTTCGGTTATCACTAAGCTATAGCATCGGTTTTTTATATCTCTAAATCTTTTGACATAATCGGTGACCGATTCATCATGCTTTTGCCTAACCGATGTAAGATGTGACAACTTAAGCTCATTATCGCCACTATAAAAATGATCATGAAACTTCTGCTCTAATTGTGACCATAAGAGAATTGAGCCAGGTGGTAAAGCAGCAAACCATGAAAACGCGGTGCCAGTTAAAGAGAGGGGAAATAAGCACACTTTCAATTCTTCTGTGGAACTTGCTTCACCCAACTGGGCTAGATATTGACTAACATGCTCCCAAGTTGTTTTTGTGCCCTCTCCGCTAAATTTAACAAAATCAGGAACCTTGTAACCTGGAGGGTACAAAACTGCATCGAAGTGTTCAGGATAAGGCTTTTGATACACACGACTCTTTACTTTCGGCTCGTTTCCGAAAGTTTCTTGAAACATCTTATGCAAATCCTCCCTTAGTTTGGCTAAAATCGGATCTGGAGTAGATGAAGATGTTTGTGGCAATGACATAAGAGCAACTTGGGAACTAGCTAGTGGTGCAACTTGTGGAGTAGGCGCCGAAACATAATTCGGCGGAAAACCAAACATGCTTGTGCCTATGGGTGGTGTGACAAAGTGATTCGGCGTAGACGCCGAATTGGGCACACTCATAATAGGATTAGGGTATGCAGGTGCAGCCACAAGTTGATTGGTTTGGCTAGGATAAAAATTCATCGGCAAATTGTAATGTTGTTGCATGGGAGGTGCCGATGAAATAGGTAAAGTTGGATTAGGTTTTTCTGGGCTAATGGATACACCAACATTACCACTAGATGACGGCGGCATATTTTTCTGAGCATTAGTATTTGCCACGAAAGAATTGTACGCCATCACATTACCCTTACTAACAAGACTTTCAATCATAGCTAGTTGCTCAGGAGAAAAAACTTTGCTCACAGTGATTTCATCTTGTTCATCAATGGGAGGAGGTAACCTGATTTCTCCAATCGGAGTGATGTTGCCTTGGCGGTCCTTCTTGAAACTTGAAAGAAACGCCTCCAAATCCTCCTCCTCGCACTTCTTCTTGAGCGCCTCAAAAGCCTCTTCACGCTGTTTCTTGAGCGCTTCGTAGGCCTGGCGATGTTCCTCCGATAGCTCATCAAGACCGGGCTTAATGATGTTATCGGCGTTAACTTCTGAGGGTTTGGGGAGATTAGACATGGTTGATGATGATTCTTGATCTATCGTCCCCAGCGGAGTCGCCAAAAAGTGTGTTGACACACGAACGCGTCACGCGTACCCTCGACGCCGGGGGTGATGCACCGCAGCTCACGTTGAAGGAGGTCCGTCCGGCAGCGCGGTACACAAGCAAACCGGCGGACGCTTTTGAGACCCGACGTACCGCTTCTCCGGGATGGAACCCGTCAGGAGTCACGGATGGATGATGGGATGCCCTAGGTCGGTTCGCCCGCCCCTAGAGCCTCGAGGATCGCTGCCCTTCAACACGAAGAACGAACGAAGAACGAGAGAGAAAGAACAAGGGAGAGATGTAAAAGCTAGGGTAAAAAGTAGTAGATTGATTTGTTCGATTGTGTGTTGTTTTAATCGGCCATCACCTCTTCTATTTAAGAGGGGGTTGGACTTCCCGTACAGGACGCGGACCCAGATTTCCTTCCAAAGGGTCAAAAAACGCAGCCAAACTCGGACTTTTTCGATCTGCCGAGTCTGTGCGGCTATAGGCAAGCGGTAGTACCGTTCTGGGCACGGTAGTACCGTTCTGGGCGGTAGTACCGCTCTAGTACCGCTCTAGTACCGCTTAGGGTCTCGGGATGCCAGAAACTTTTTCGTAAGCGGTAGTAGACGCGGTAGTAGGAGCGGTAGTACCGCTCAAGCGGTAGTACCGCTTATTCGAGCGGTAGTACCGTTCTCTGCTGTATCAGCAATCTTGTAACGGCAGTAACTTTTGCATACGAACTCGGATTGAGACGATTTTTATATTAAAATCGACCGATTCGACGAGACAAAGACAATCCGTGTAGAAACTTTTCTCATATAAGGCAGTCTTGGGAGCGTAATCAGCCGAATAGTGTTCTGCATACACTTCAAACACAACTTCGGCCTTAGAGATGAGATCGGATGGCTATGGCTCAAATATCAAAGTTTCTCCTTTCGATGATACGGAACTTTCTCACCTTGAGCACTTTTCCATTTGAGGCCTTCTTAATTATGTTTTTGACCATGCCAAAATCTGGTGTCAACAGCGTGGTCGATCCTCGACGGCCGCCGGCGCCGGCCCAATAGTGGCGGAAGGGGCGCCGCCCGCGGGCGCGGCGGGCGAGGCGCACAAGGCCGAGGCGGCCACGTCGGAGCGGCTGCGCTTCCGCCCCAGGCGGGGAGCCAGTCGGCGGAGGCGGCATGTGAGTTCATCGTGAGCATGCACCACAACCCCTGCACCTGGCTCCGGCTCCTGGACTCCTTCGCGGCGGCGATGGCGGACCGCGCGCCCTTGGGCCTGTGGGTGCAGGCCGACGGTTGCTGCAACGGCCCTTCCTGGGTGGCGACAGAGCTTACCGCCTCGGGCTTCATGTTCGTGAGGCAGGGGTGGAAGTCGTTCGCCCTCGCCCGCGGCCTGAAGCGGGGGCACGTCCTCCAGTTCAAGTACGACGGGGCCGCCACGCTCTTCGTGAAGATCTTCGGGCTCTCCGGTAGCCACCTGGCGTGCTGCGCGGAGAGTGAGGACAGCTACAGCGGCTCCTCCAGCGAGGACGACTCCTCCGACGGTGTCGCCCCCTCCGGCGGGGGCGGAGGCGACGGCGGCTCCCCCCGCGTCAAGGGCGAGGACGAGGACTCCTACTAGGCGCGCACGACGACGACTCCGGAGCCGGGACACCGTGCGCACGGTGACGGGGCCGCACTCGCCTAGGCCTTTCTTTCTTTTCGTTCTCCTGCATTGAACCGATGTAAACCCCGCGAGGGCGTGAAATAGTATCTTCTTGTGTTGAACTTAATACTTTTGTGACGTGGGGTTGCATGCATTCTCTCCCGAAGTCCTCCTGTGAGGCTGGGTTTTTTTTCTTTGCTCGCCTCAGCGCTCTACGCCGTCAGGACCCAGCCCCCGAGCGGGCCTTAGCCGTCGCTGGTATGTCCGGTCGTGATGCCGGGACAAGGCCAGGTGGTGAGGGGCACCGTGAGCTAGTGAGGGCTCCTGAGGCGCGATGCTCAGGGAGCCCCCCTTTGGCGTGCAAGCGGCTTACGCAGAAGAAAGAACGCTAGCACCCAGCGGGATCGCGAGGGGAGAGAGCTTGAGTGATGGTAAGGGCGCCTCATGAGGTAGTCACACTTAGCTTTTGGCGGATAGCGGTGTTGGGTGAGCCACGGCTCATGAGGGGCTCACGCAGCTCGCGAGGCGTGCTCGCGAGGCCCGGTGTTCGAAGCGTCTTCGCCTCGCGAGGCCGGCTCGTGAGAGGTTGCCCGCGAGGCCTTCGCGCAGCTCGACTCCTAAAGGGCTGTATGTCGAAAAATCCCACGATAGGGGGAGCGGCACGCGCTCGCTAACTCACCCGTGGCCGTTGCGTGAGGAGATAAGGCACCAAGGACCTTGGTGAGGTGACGTGCACGGGAGCAGGCCCGCGAGCCAGAGCTCAGTCGCATGGATTTGGCAGCGCTGCAGGGACGGACCCGAGCACAGGCACCGTGCCTAGCCCCCGCTCACGGAATTGGTCAGGGGAGGGGTCGCGAGCGTGGGGCGCTCTCGGGCGGCGTCGAATTTATCATAGAGATTAGCAGGCAATTGAGTAGGTAATATAATTCATCAAGTAAAAATCAGTAAAATCCATTACACGACCAAAAGGATAAGGTTCCGGGAGCGAAGCTCGAGAGGCGCGGCGGGAAGGAGTGCGGGTCGCACGGGGCGACGCGCCGGGCGTGCCCGGCAGGACCGCACTGTAGTGACGTCAGACCACTCGGTGCGGCGCGCCAAGGGGGTCTGCTCCTTCGGAGCCAGGGGGCTCGCGAGGCACTGGGAGCTCACGAGGAGTGGGAGGCTCACGAGGCCCTGGTGCAAAGGGCGCTAGCCTCTGGAAAGAGGCGCCGGCGTTCCTCAGCCCGAAGGGCATGCACGTGCCGCCGACGGTGGGACCAATGCCCTGACCACCTCACGGTAGCTGGAAGGGGTCACGAGGGCAGGACTTGTTGAGGCTGGTGAAGTCGACACACACGCGCTCCTTGCCGCCTTTCTTGGGGACGACGACTGGGCCGGCGAGCCATTCAGGATGGCGCACCTCACGAACAACATCTTGGAGCTTCTGAACGTCGCTGACGATGAGCTCTTGCTTCTCTGGCGCCTGGCGCCGCGCTTTCTGCTTGACCGGGCGTGCATTGGGGCACACCGCTAAGTGGTGCTCGATCACCTCCCTCGGCACACCGGACAAGTCGGATGCTTTCCAGGCGAAAACATCCGAGTTTGCCCGAAGGAAGGTGACGAGCGCGCTTTACTATGCAGGAGGGAGGCCTGTGCCGATGGTGAAGGCGGGGCCGGAGCCGCTGCCGTCCACCGACACCTTCTTCGTCTCGGCGCCGTCCTGAGAGAACAGCTGCTTCTTCTTCGCGGGCGCGGCTTCGGAAGGCTCGGCCGCGTCCTCGTCGGCAGGGTGCGCGACAGCGGCAGCCTTGTAGGCGCGCTCGAGGGTGCTGGCCGCGTCCTTTTCGTCGCAGGCGACGGTGATGATGCCGCTGCAGCCGGGCATCTTGAGGACGTTGTAGGCGTGATGAGTGTCCGCCATGAACTTGGTGAGAGCTGGGTTGCCCAAGATGGCATTGTAGGGCAGGCCGATGTGCGCCACGTCGAAGTCGATGAGCTCGGTGTGGTAGTTCTTGCGGGTGCCGAAGGTGACGGGGAGGCGCACCTGCCCCAGCGGAATGGTGGAGCCATCTGTCACTCCGGAGAAAGGCCTGGTCGTCATCAGCTGGTCGTAGGGCACCTGGAGCGTCTCGAAGGTTTCGATGGAGAGAACGTTGAGGCCGGCACCCCTATCGATGAGAGTCTTGGTGACCGCGACGTTGCTGATGGTGGGAGTGCACAGCATGGGGAGCGCTTGTGGAGGCCGTGGACTTGGGGTGGTCCTTGGAGTCGAAGGTGATGGCGTACTACGACCACTTGAGGGGCCGCGTGACCTCAGGCCTCGGGAGGGCGGCGTACACCTCGCGAGAGAGTTTCTTGAAGTGGTGGACGGACGCGGGGCCTTGGGACCCGCCAAGGATGCAGGCGACCACGCGAGGCTCCTGGTAGCCCCCAGCGCCCTCGTCAGGCTGGTTGACGTCGTTCCTCCGAGGAGGCGGAGGCAGCGGCGGGAGAGCGGCATTAACCTGAGGATTCGCCTCACGAGGCTGGTCGCGCCTGTTGGAAATATGCCCTAGAGGCAATTAATAAAGTGTTTATTATTATCATATTTCCCCGTTCATGATAATGGTTTATTATTCATGCTAGAATTGTATTGACCGGAAACTTAATACATGTGTGAATAGATAAACAAATACTGAGTCCCTAGTATGCCTCTACTAGACTAGCTCGTTGATCAAAAGATGGTCAAGGTTTCCTGACCATGGACATGAGTTGTCATTTGATAACGGGATCACATCATTAGGAGAATGATGTGATGGACTTGACCCAACCATTAGCATAGCAAATGATCGTTCAGTTTATTGCTATTGCTTTCACTATGTCAAATACACGTTCCTCTGACCATGAGATCATGCAACTTCCGGATACCGTAGGAATACTTTGGGTGTATCAAACGTCACAACGTTACTGGGTGATTATAAAGGTGCACTACAGGTATCTCCAAAAGTGTTTGTTGAGTTGGCATGGATCGAGATTGGGATTTGTCACTCCGACTATCGGAGAGGTATCTCTGGGCCGTCTCGGTAATACAACATCACAGAAGCCTTGCAAGCACCGTGACTAAAGAGTTAGTTGCAAGATGATGTATTACGGAACGAGTAAAAGAGACTTGCCGGTAACGAGATTGAACTAGGTATTGGATACCGACGATCGAATCTCGGGCAAGTAACATACCGCCAGACAAAGGGAACAACGTATGTTGACATATGAGGTTCACCGATAAAGATCTTTGTGGAATATGTAGGAACCAATATGAGCATCCAGGTTCCGCTGTTGGTTATTGACCGGAGAGTCGTCTCGGTCATGTCTACATCATTCCCGAACCCATAGGGTCCGCACACTTAAGGTTCGATGACGATTTAGTATTATATGAGTTATGTGATTGGTGGCCGAAGTTTGTTCGGAGTCCCGGATGAGATCACGGACATGACGAGGAGTCTCGAAATGGTCGAGAGGTAAAGATTCATATATTGGAAGGCTATATTCGGACGTCGGAAAGGTTCCGAGTGATTCGGGTATTTTTCGGAGTACCGGGGAGTTACGGGAATTCACCGGGAGAAGTAATGGGCCTTATTGGGCCATACGGGAAAAGGAGAGGCAGGCCACGTGAGGAGGCACGCGCCCCCCCTTGCCCAAACCGAATTGGACTAGGGGAGGGGGCGCAACCCCCTCTTTCCTTTCCCTCTCCCTTCCCCCTTTCCTACTCCGTATGGGAGGTGGAATCCTACTAGGACTAAGGAGTCCTAGTAGGACTCCCCACACTTGGCGCACCCCTAGGGGGCCGGCCTCCTCCCTCTCATCCTTTATATACGGGGGCAAGGGGGCACCCCAAAGTAAGACAATTGTTCTCTTAGCCGTGTGCGGTGCCCCCCTCCACAGTTTACCACCCCGGTCATATTTTCGGAGAGCTTAGGCGAAGCCCTGCCGGAATCACTTCACCGTCACCGTCGCCACGCCGTCGTGCTGACGGAACTCATCTACTACCTCGACGTCTTGCTGGATCAAGAAGGCGAGGAACGTCACCAAGCTGCACGTGTGTAGAACTCGGAGGTGCCGTACGTTCGGTACTCGATCGATGGATCCCGAAGGAAGTTCGACTACATCGACCGCGTCTTGAGACGCTTCCACTAACGGTCTACGAGGGTACGTAGACACTCTTTCCCCTCTCGTAGCGATGCATCTTCATCGATAGATCTTGCGTGAGCGTAGGAAATTTTTGAAATTCATGCTCCGTTCCCCAACAGTGGTATCAGAGCCAGGTTTATGCGTAGATGTGATTTGCACGAGTAGAACACAAGTGAGTTGTGGGCGTGGGTGCATACATATTGCTTGCCGTTACTAGTTGATACTTGATTCGGCGGTATTGTGAGTGAAGCGGTCCGGACCGACATTACGCGTACGCTTACGCGAGACAGGTTTCACCGCTACGTGCACTCGTTGCATAAAGGTGACTGGCGGGTGTCTGTCTCTCTCACTTTAGTTGAATCGGTTTCAATGAAGAGGGTTCTTTTAGAAGATCAAAAAGCAATCACTACACCACGTTGTGGTTTTGCGTAGGTAAGAACGGTTCTTGCAAACCCGTAGCAGCCACGTAAAACTTGCAACAACAAAGTAGAGGACGTCTAACTTGTTTTTGCAGGGTATGCTGGTGATGTGATATGGTCAAGACATGATGTGATATAAGTTGTTGTATGAGATGATCATGTTTTGTAAAGTTATCAGGCAACCGGCAGGAGCCTTATGGTTGTCTCTTTATTGTATGCAATGCCAACGCTTTGTAATTGCTTTACTTTACCGCTATGAGTTAGCAGTAGTAGTAGTATTAGCAATAGCCGGCGAGACGACCACAACGCTGCGATGGAGATCAAGGTGTCACGACGCTACGATGGAGATCATGGTGTCAACCCGGTGACGATGGAGATCATGACGGTGCTTTGCTGATGGAGATCAAAAGCACAAAGACGATGATGGCCATATCATGTCACATATATATTGAATTGCATGTGATGTTAATCCTTTTATGCATCTTATTTTGCTTAGGACGATGGTAGCATTATAAGATGATCCCTTCACTAAATTTCAAGATAAGTGTTCTCCCCTAGTATGCACCGTTGCGAAGGTTTGACGCTTCTAAGCACCACGTGATGATCGAGTGTGATGGATTCTTTCGTTCGCATACAACGGGTGTAAGTCAGTTTTACACACGCAGAATACTTGGGTTAAACTTGACGAGCCTAGCATATACAGATATGGCCTCGGAACACAAGAGACTGAAAGGTCGAACATGAGTCATATAGTAGATATGATCAACATGAAAGATGTTCACCATTGATGAACTGATCCACCTCACGTGATGATCGGACGTGGATTAGTTTGATGTGTATCATGTTACACTTAGACAACTTGAGGGATGTTAATCTAAGTGGGAGTTCTTAAGTAATTTGATTAATTGAACTTCAATTATCATGGACATAGTCAATAGTGTCTTAGCAAACTTATGTTGTAGATCGATAGACCACGCTGTAGCTCCCCTGTATTTTAATGCGTTCCTAGAGAAAGTTAAGTTGAAAGTTGATGGAAGCAACTATGCGGACTAGGTCCGTATTCTGAGGATTGTCCTCACTCCTGCACAGAAGGCTTATGTCTTTGATGCACCGCTCGGTGAGCAACCCCTATGGCTTTGTCTGAAGACGTTATGAACATCTGGCAGACAAGAAAAGATGACTACTCAATAGTTCAGTGCGCCATGCTTTGCGGCTTAGAACCGGGGCTCCAAAGATGTTTTGAGCACCATGGAGCATATGAGATGTTCCAAGAGCTGAAAGTTTGTTTTTCAAGCTCACACCCGGGTCGAGAGGTATGACACCTTCGACAAGTTCTATAGCTGCAAGATGGAGGAGAACAGCTTCGTTAGTAAGCATGTGCTCAGAATGTCTGAGTACTTCAAATCACTTAAATCAAGTGGGAGTTAGACTTCCGAATAAAAGTGGTGATTGATAAAGTTCTTTAGTCACTATCACCAAGCTACTAGATCTTCGTGATGAACTATAAACATGCAAGGGATAGATGATCCTTAAGCTATTCGCGATGCTACAAGCTGCGGATGTAGAAATCAAAAAGGGAGCATCAAGTGTTGATGGTTAATAAGACCACTAGTTTCAAGAAGGGCAAGGGAAAGAAAAGGGAACTTCAAGAAGAACGGTAAAACTGTTGCCGCTCACGCGAAGAAACCCAAGGCTGAACCAAACCCGAGACTTAGTGCTCCCATTGCAAAGGGAAATGTCACAGGGAGCGGAACTTCCCCAAAGTAACTGGCAGATAATAAGACTGGCAATGTCAAAAAAGATATTTGATATACATGTTATTGATATGTACCTTACTAGTACTCGTAGGAGCACCTGGGTATTTGATACTTGTTCAGTTGCTTACAACTTGAAACATGGAGCTTCGGAATGAACGAGGGCTAGCTAAGAACGAGGTGACGATGTGCATTGGAAGTGTCTCCAAGGTTGATGTGATCACCATCGCCACGCTCTCTCTACCTTCAGGATTAGTGATGAACCTAAATAATTGTTATTTGGTGCTTGCGTTAAGCATGAACATTACATCTGATAGTGTTTATTGCAAAACGGTTATTCAATTTCAGAGAATAATTGTTATTCTATTTATTTGGATAATATCATTGATGATCAAGCACTTAAAATGAAAGGTTTATTGAATCTTGATCGTAGTAATACATATGTTCATAACACGAATGCCAAAAGATAATGATAGTACCACATATTTGTGGCACTGCCGCTTAGGTCATATTGGTGTTAAACGCATGAAGAAACTCCATGCAGATGGACTTTTGGAATCAATTGATTATGAATCATTTGAGACATGCGAACCATGCCTCATGGGCAAGATGACTAAGACTCCGTTCTCCAGAACAATGGAGCGAGCTACAGACTTGTTGGAAATAATACATACCGATGTATGCGGTCCGATGAGTGTTAAGGCGCGCGGTGGATATCGTTATATTCTCACGTTCACAGATGATTTGAGTAGATATGGCTATGTCTACTTGATGAAGCATAAGTCTGAAACATTTGAAAAGTTCAAAGAATTTCAGGGTGAAGTAGAGAACCATCGTGACAAGAAAATAAAGTTCTTACGATCTGATCGTGGAGGAGAATATTTGAGTTACGAGTTTGGCAATCACTTAAGACAATGTGGAATTGTTTCATAGCTCACGCCACCTGGAACACCACAGCGTAATGGTGTGTCCGAACGTCGTAATCGTACTCTATTAGATATGGTGCGTTCTATGATGTCTCTTACCGATTTGCCACTATCATTTTGGGGTTATGCATTAATGACAGCTGCATTCACTTTAAATAGGGCACCGTCTAAATCCGTTGAGACGACACCGTATGAACTGTGGTTTGGCTAGAAACCTAAGCTGTCGTTTCTGAAAGTTTGGGGATGCGATGCTTATGTCAAAAGGCTTCAGCCGGATAAACTCGAACCCAAAGCGGATAAGTGCGTCTTCATAGGATACCCAAAGAAAACCGTTGGGTACACCTTCTACCACAGATCCGAAGGCAAAGTATTCGTTGCTAAGAATGGATCCTTTCTAGAGAAGGAGTTTCTCTCGAAAGAAGTGAGTGGGAGGAAAGTAGAACTTGATGAGGTAATTGTACCTCCTCTGGATAGTAGTACGTCACAGGAAGAAATTTCTGTGACACCGACACAGACCAGAGAGGAAGTAGATGATGATGATCATGAAGCTTCGGATCAAGTTGCTACAGAACCTCGTAGGTCAACCAGGACACACTCCGCACCAGATTGGTACGGCAATCCTGTCTTGGAGGTCATGTTGTGATATGGGGTGTCCCGATCTTCTCAGTAAGCGGCGGTGGTGATGATAAAGATGATAGATAACTTGTACGTCGCCGATGAACTCTCCCTCGCTTGATCCCTGATGCCAATGCAAAAGGTCTCAACCCTTTGGATATTCACAACGTCACACACTTGCGCACGTAGCCGTCGACCACGAAACGGTATAATTGCAATATACTAATTCCCAATGGAACAGCAGATTACACTCGACTTGCAGTATATGATCTCCAGATCGATACGAATTGGAGATGAGGATTCAAGATGAATGCTTACAAGCAATCTCAAGAACTAGGGTTTATCTTAAATGTGGTCTGCCTCTAACTAACCCTAAGGAAGGGTATTTATATCCTAAGATAGATCGAAGGGGTACACGGGCCGTTAGCCCCAAAGTCTGCGCGCAGGCAGCACGGTAGTACCGCTTATAGCAAGCGGTACTACCGCTCCTAAGCGGTACTTCCGCTCTAAAAATACTTAGTGCCGCTTTAGTACCGCTTGGGGTCGCTTGGATTCCAGAAGAAATTTCCTAAGCGGTACTAGGACGGTAGTACTGGGGCGGTACTACCGCTAAGCGGTACTACCGCTTGTGTGGGGCGGTACTACCGCCCTGGAAACTGCAGGGTCTTCCTCCCTTCCCAGCTGCAATGCATCCTTGCTCCCCTCCTTGCTCCCTTGTGCCATGCCTTCCTCTCCAATGTACCTAATGACACATACACACAAGGATTAAGGCAGTATAAAGCTCTCATTAAAATAAATAGCATTATCAACTAAGAGAGAATTCACCTTATGATATTTGTCAACGGGGCTCAATATTTCTTTCCAGCTTAAGCAAGCAGAATCATCATATTTCGTGAATATTTCCTCATCATGTTGTTAGACAACGGTGAACCTACGAACTATGAAGAAGCGATGGCGAGCCCGGATTCCGACAAATGGCTTGAGGCCATGAAATCCGAGATTAGATCCATGTGTGAGAACAAAGTGTGGACTTTGGTAGACTTGCCCGATGAACGGCGAGCTATTAAAAATAAATGGATCTTTAAGAAGAAGACGGACGCTGATGGTAATGTCACCGTCTATAAAGCACGACTTGTTGCTAAAGGTTATCGACAAGTTCAAGGAGTTGACTACGATGAGACTTTCTCACCCGTAGCGATGCTAAAGTCTGTCAGAATTATGTTAGCAATTGTTGCCGCGTTTTATGATTATGAAATCTGGCAAATGGACGTCAAAACGGCATTCCTTAATGGATTTCTTAAGGAAGAATTGTATATGATGCAACCGAAAGGTTTTGTCGATCCTAAAGGTGCTAACAAAGTATGCAAGCTCCAGCGATCCATCAATGGACTGGTGCAAGCATCTCGGAGCTGGAATACTCGCTTTGATGAAGTGATCAAAGCGTTTGGGTTTATGCAAGTTTATGTAGAAACTTGTATTTACAACAAAGTGAGTGGGAGCTCTATAACATTTCTAATAAGTATATGTGATTGGAAATGATGTAGAATTTCTGGAAAGCATAAAGAATTAATTGAAAGGAGTTTTTTCAATAAAAACCTGTTTTTGAGTTATCCACGGTTTTGCATCGAGATCTATAGAGATAGATCAAGACACCTGATAAAAGATTTTCACACACCTTGATGAGATTTTGAAGAAGTTCAAAATGGATCAAGTCAAAAGAAATGAGTTCTTGCCTGGTGTGAAGTGGAGTAAGACTTGAAAATCTAGGTAAAGGTTGTTTTACATGTTAGGCATCAAAATCTATAGAGATAGATTGAGACGCCTCATAGGACTTTCACGAAGCACATACCTTGACAAGATTTTGAAGAAGTTCAAAATAGATCAGTCAAAGAAAGGGTTCTTGCCTGTATTGCAAGGTGTGAGATTGAGTAAGACTCAAAGCCCGACCACGGCAGAAGACAAAGAGAAGATGAGTGTCATCCCCTATGCCTCAGCCATAGGCTCTATTTTGTATGCCATGCTGTGTACTAGACCTGATGTATGCCTCGCTATTATCTTAGTGGGAAGGTACCAAAGTGATCCAGGAGTAGATCACTAGATAGCGGTCAAGAATATCCTGAAGTACCTGAAAAGGACTAAGGAAGAATTTCTCGGGAATAGAGGTGATAAAGAGTTCGTCGTAAAGGGTTACGTCGATGCAAGCTTTAAACACCGATCCGGAAGACTATGAGTCTCATACCGGATACGTAAAGTGGGACAGTCGGTTTTGGAGTAGCTCCAAGCAGAGTGTGGTAGCAGCATCTACATATGACATAGAGATTTGCCAAGAACACACGGAACTGAATATTGCAGACCCGTTGACTAAAAACCTCTCTCACAAGCAAAACATGATCAGCCCTAGAACTGATTGGATGTTAATTACATGGAGATGTAAACTAGATTATTGACTCTAGTGCAAGTGGGAGACTGTTGGAAATATGCCCTAGAGGCAATTAATAAAGTGTTTATTATTATCATATTTCCCCGTTCATGATAATGGTTTATTATTCATGCTAGAATTGTATTGACCGAAAACTTAATACATGTGTGAATAGATAAACAAATACTGAGTCCCTAGTATGCCTCTACTAGACTAGCTCGTTGATCAAAAGATGGTCAAGGTTTCCTGACCATGGACATGAGTTGTCATTTGATAACGGGATCACATCATTAGGAGAATGATGTGATGGACTTGACCCAACCGTTAGCATAGCAAATGATCGTTCAGTTTATTGCTATTGCTTTCACTATGTCAAATACACGTTCCTCTGACCATGAGATCATGCAACTCCCGGATACCGTAGGAATACTTTGGGTGTATCAAACGTCACAACGTTACTGGGTGATTATAAAGGTGCACTACAGGTATCTCCAAACGTGTTTGTTGAGTTGGCATGGATCGAGATTGGGATTTGTCACTCCGACTATCGGAGAGGTATCTCTGGGCCCTCTCGGTAATACAGCATCACAGAAGCCTTGCAAGCACCGTGACTAAAGAGTTAGTTGCAAGATGATGTATTACGGAACGAGTAAAAGAGACTTGCCGGTAACGAGATTGAACTAGGTATTGGATACCGACGATCGAATCTCGGGCAAGTAACATACCGCCAGACAAAGGGAACAACGTATGTTGACATATGAGGTTCACCGATAAAGATCTTCGTGGAATATGTAGGAACCAATATGAGCATCCAGGTTCCGCTGTTGGTTATTGACCGGAGAGTCGTCTCGGTCATGTCTACATCATTCCCGAACCCATAGGGTCCGCACACTTAAGGTTCGATGACGATTTAGTATTATATGAGTTATGTGATTGGTGGCCGAAGTTTGTTCGGAGTCCCGGATGAGATCACGGACATGACGAGGAGTCTCGAAATGGTCGAGAGGTAAAGATTCATATATTGGAAGGCAATATTCGGACGTCGGAAAGGTTCTGAGTGATTCGGGTATTTTTCGGAGTACCGGGGAGTTACGGGAATTCACCGGGAGAAGTAATGGGCCTTATTGGGCCATACGGGAAAAGGAGAGGCAGGCCACGTGAGGAGGCACGCGCCCCCCCTTGCCCAAACCGAATTGGACTAGGGGAGGGGGCGCAGCCCCCTCTTTCCTTTCCCTCTCCCTTCCCCCTTTCCTACTCCGTATGGGAGGTGGAATCCTACTAGGACTAAGGAGTCCTAGTAGGACTCCCCACACTTGGCGCACCCCTAGGGGGCCGGCCTCCTCCCTCTCATCCTTTATATACGGGGGCAAGGGGGCACCCCAAAGTAAGACAATTGTTCTCTTAGCCGTGTGCGGTGCCCCCCTCCATAGTTTACCACCCCGGTCATATTTTCGGAGAGCTTAGGCGAAGCCCTGCCGGAATCACTTCACCGTCACCGTCGCCACGCCGTTGTGCTGACGGAACTCATCTACTACCTCGACGTCTTGCTGGATCAAGAAGGCGAGGAACGTCACCAAGCTGCACGTGTGTAGAACTCGGAGGTGCCGTACGTTCGGTACTCGATCGGTGGATCCCGAAGGAAGTTCGACTACATCGACCGCGTCGTGAGACGCTTCCGCTAACGGTCTACGAGGGTACGTAGACACTCTTTCCCCTCTCATAGAGATGCATCTCCATGGATAGATCTTGCATGAGCGTAGGAATTTTTTGAAATTCATGCTCCGTTCCCCAACAGCGCCAGGCGGCCTCACGAGGCTGATCGCGCCAACCCTGGCGGTAGTTGCTGTTATTGTTGCGGCTGTCCCAGCGGTTGCCGCTGCGGCCACCTCCGCGGCCGGCGCCACGGCCGTTGCGGTCGTCTCGGCGGCTCTGGCGCTCCTCGCGGAGCAGCTTGAGCTCATGACAGTCTTCGGTGTTGTGGGAGCGGACATTGAGAAAGGCGCAGAGTGGCCGGTTGTCCTTCCTGGGTTCGTCGAGGTCGCGGCTGCGCTTCTGCTCGGGCTCCACCGCAAGCACGGCAGGGCTTTTGTGCTTGACGTCCTTGCTCTTGGCCTTGGTGCCGTCGAGCGCCGCGTCGGGGTCGTTGTGGACGAAGAGGCGGCCTTCTTCAGCCTTGGCGCACTTGTCGGCGAGGTCGAGCAGCTCGAGCACGGAGTCGAGCTCATCGTTGATGGCGAGCTTCTCGCGCATCTTGATGTCCGTGACGCCGATGGAGAACGCGGAGATGACGGCCGCGTCGGAAGCGCGCGGGATCTTGTTGCGCACCTGGCTGAAGCGCTGGATGTACTTACGGAGGGTCTCGTCTGGGCGCTGTCGAACGCGCCGTAGCTCGTTGATGGTAAGGGAGCGGTCCTGTGTGCCCTTGAAGTTGGCGATGAACTGGCTACAGAGTTCGGCCCACGACGAGATGGAAGCCTCGGGGAGGTTCATGAGCCAGGAGCGCGGGCCGTCCTTGAGGGCCATGGGGAACCAGTTCGCCATGACCTTGTCGTCGCCGTTCGCCGCCTCGACGCTCAGCGCGTAGAGCTGGAGGAACTCCGTGGGGTTGGGGGTGCCGTCGTAGTGTGGAGGCAGCTCAGGCTTGAACATCGCAGGCCAGACCACGCGACGCAGCTCGCGGGTGAAGGCACGGCAGCCCACGCCGCTCGAGGGGACGCCGCCAGCGTGGGCGGCACAGTTTTGATGCCCGCCCACTGCAACGTCTTGAACGGCCTGGTCCTGGCGCTGGCACTGCCGCTCGAGGAGCACTCGTGCGTCGGGGGGCGCGCGGCGGATGATCTGGTAGCTGGGCTCGCAGTGGTCCAGAGAAGTCGCGCCGCGGGACGGCTCATGAGCCCGCGCGCTGCGCTGGGGCCCGACGTGCTCGTCACGCAGAGGAGGCGGCGGGGGGGCGCCATACGCCGGGTCCCCAGCACGAGACGGTGGAGGGCGGAGCGAGTGATAAGGTGCCGGAGCGTCCTCAGCGACGTTGACGAGCTCGGTGATGCGACCAAGCCAGGCGTCGTAGCCGGCGTCATCAGGACGGTAGCGGAGTAGCTCGCGCGCCATGAGCAGCGCGGCCTGCGGGTTCGGCGTCCCACGGTTGGCGAGGGAGGAGGCCGTGGCGGTGTGGCCGTCCGCCCGCATGGAGGGGTGCAGGGAGGAGGCCTGCTGCTCGCGGGTAGTAGGGTCGGTGGCGGCGGCAGCCTCGGCGTCGGGGCGGCGGCGATTGCCGCGGCCATCGGCTCCGTCTGGGCCACGCGGCCAGCCCTGCGCTCAGCGCGCTCGCGACGTGCGTCCGCCATGGGACTGGTGGAGCTGAAGGTCGAGCAGAGGAACAGTGGCGCACCCCTACCTGGCGCGCCAAATGTCGGAAGTGGGGCTCCGGGGACCCAAAGGTTCAAACACTGGGGTGAGCTCGTTCTACTACTTCTTCCCCTACCACGGCAGTGCTACGGCGAGACTATGGCGAGAGCGCGCTAGCGTAGGACGAGCAAAGGCACAGCGGTTTTACCCAGGTTCGGGCCACCTTGCGATGTAAGACCCTACTCCTGCTTTGTGGTTGAGATTATTGTGGATGAGAGAGTTCTTGCGTACAAGGTTGAAGATGATGGATCCCCCCTACCGATGATCCATCTCCTTGCTGCGGTGGCTGCACTGCCCCTTTTATGCCGCCTTGGTCCTCTTCCCCCTCAAAACTTAGGCGGGAAGGGTTGCCACACTTGGCGGTTTTGGAAGGGGACAGGCGCTCAGGCTATCCTGACTAAAGGTGGTCTTCGCCTTCCAAAGCATGATCCATGACGCGCCGGTTGGCTCGGTGATGACCTCCGCCCTGCGCGCCCGCCGTCTTGGTCTTTCTTCGCTGATCGGGCAACATTTGGGGTTGCTTTGGGGAGTAGATAGCTGGCCCTGCTTCCCTAGCACAAAAGAGGAAACCATCTGCATCCGCGCCTGCTGGCGCGGCCTCTGCTGCTACTCGTCGCCGCGCGCGTCACCCACGTGATGGGCTCCAGTCCGCGCGACACGCCGAACGGTCTTCTCCTCGAGCGCCTGCGGGAGGGGGCCTCGGAAGGCCACCTCGGGAAGCCGCCTCGTGAGGCCACTCGGGAAGCCGCCTCGGGAGGCCACTCGGGAAGCCGCCTCGTGAGGGGACTTGGGAAGCCGCCTCGTGAGGGGACCTCGCGAGGCCGTTTATGGTGGTGCTGAGCGTTGCCTGCTACTCCCTGAGGAGGGGGCCTCAGGAGGCTAGGGCCCCATGAGGGGGCATGGCGAGACACTTGGTGGCGACGGCCCGCCGGGCACACTCCAGGCGTCGCGCCCTGGGCCAAAGGCAGACGGGCCTGGATACCCCGGGTTCCATGGGCCCGACAGCGACTGGCGCGCCGCGTGGCCGCCCCGGCGCGCGGCGGCGGGGGTGTAGGAGGAGGAGGGGGAGGAGGCTCCTATCCCTCTGTGTGCTAGTACTCGCCGGCGGCAAGTGGGTTGGGAGAAGAGAGGAGGTGGAAGGGAGGCCGGCGGTGGAGGGGATCTGGATCGGGGGTTGGGTGGATTTTTTTTAGACAAACGGGGATGGGTGGAGTGGGACGGTTGGTGAGGTGGGGTGGATCGGGGGGTGGGTGGTGTGGGAGTATACTAGTAGCGTGGGCGTCTCACCTGCGCTACATCTATCCACATAGTAGTAGCGCAGGTTTTAGAACCCGCGCTACTACTACGGTCTATTCGCGGGGCACGGTTGGAAATATTTACTAGTAGCGTGTTTTTTTTTGGTCACACGCTACCAGTAATATTTACTAGTAGCGCAGGTCAATATAGCACGCTACTAGTAAGTAGCAGTAGTGCAGGGAAATATAGCGCGCTACTAGTAAGCGACTGTCTATAAGCTTTTCCCTAGTAGTGCACCCGCGCTACTACTACGTCTGTTAGTAGTAGCGCGGGTGCCACCCGCGCTACTACTAGTTATCTGTAGCGTGGGTCTGGACCCTCGCTACTACTAACTAATTAGGAATTAAAAAAATAAATTCCAGCCATGGCTGCTGCTGCTGGGCATCATCGTCCTCTCCATCCATGGCTGATGCTGATCCTGGAGGGGATGAAGTTGTCCATGGTGATGGTGCTTCCCCAACCAACTCTTCCCCAGACCTCTCCTTTGCTACTTCTACAGAAAAAGAGAAAAGGATTAGAAGAGGACGAGAGAGATAGAGAGGAGTAGGAGAAGCTACTCACCGGTGGCCGCCGGAGTTGGAGCCGACGCCCGAAACCCTAGACGACGCCTGGTGACCTTCTACTGCTTTTCCTGGGACCTCATGTCCTCACGAGGCCCTGTCCCGACGAGGAAGTGCAAGTGGTTGTGTCCATGGCAGATCTGGCCATCGCCATGGACGGCACTCTGCTGGATCTCCCTCTCCTTCCAGCAGCGGAGAAGAAGGGGGAAGAAGGGGCAGGGGAGGGGGCTGCGGTGGGAGAGAAGGTCGCCAGATTTGCGGGAGATGTCGAGGTGCGAGGCCGGTAGTGGCGGTGGGTGAGGAAGGGCATCGTGGGTGGGAGGGAGAAGGGGAATCGAGAGAGTGTGGGTCTGGGTTTGGGCCTCCCCGCGCTATGTGTATACATGTGTTGGTGGGTCGATAGTAGTAGCGCTGGGTTTATACCCCACGCTACTACTATGGCCTGTCCTGGGGGGCACGGTGGAGACAACTTAGTAGTAGCGTGGGGTTTATACCCCGCGCTACTACTATGAACTTAGTAGTAGCGTGGGTTTATACCCCGCGCTACTACTATGAACTTAGTAGTAGCGTGGGTTTATACCCCGTACTACTACTATGGCTTGTCCCGGGGGGGGGGGCACGGTGGAGACCACTTAGTAGTAGCGTGGGGTTTATACCCCGCGCTACAACTATCAACTTAGTAGTAGCGTGGGTTTATAACCCGCGCTACTACTAATTAGTAGTAGCGCGGGGTTTATACCCCTCGCTACTGCTAAGCATCTATCTATAAGGTATTTCCTAGTAGTGTGTGTATCGACGTTGTTCTTTCGGCCATGTTCGATAGATTATCGAAGAAACCGATTCAAGTTGTTGTCATTCAAAAAATAGGGACCTTCCAATTCTTGTATGGGGCTCTTCCTGGTCTTGCAGCGACGTCAATGTTGTTGCTGGAGGTCAAATAAATAGTTTTTATACCAAACTTTTATACTTTTTTTTATTTTTTATCATACTACAATATTAAGCATTATAAATTTTATTATTTAGTTGGTATATTTGATCACATAGTTTAGTTGACATAGTTAACCAATGTTCTTTGTTATCGGTTGTAACATAGTATATCACTGATCACTTTATTTATACTAAATTTAGATTAAGTGATGTAACGTAAATTATATTTGAATGATTTTTGACAATTCCACAAATTATATAGTGCACACATACGTATTTGTATGTATTCCCATATGTTCATGTATAGTTTTGTTTCATTAAATATCATGCTAGAGGTTTCTACAGAATAATATCCAACTAATATCTTAACGATAATGTTACCCAGTTGACGTTCGCTGGGAGAGGGGTGGCAAGCGAACGCCATTTGATAGCTGTTTTAGATGAGAAGAAAAATCAAACGACGACAGTTTTTAAACGAAAAATGTCTTCTCTGAAAAAACTACCATGTCGCTCTAAACTGCCACCCCCTCAGAACTAAGAATGCCACCTAAAACGTTCGCGTGTGCTACCTCCCTGGCGAACGTTCGCCAGTTAGGAGCGTCCTATCTTAAAGTGGTTTCTAGTGTATTATTAGATGTGCACGTTTATAGAACCTTAGTGTAATTTGTATCATTTGCAAATGTGTCGCAAGTTAGATTCTATAGTAAGTTCAACATATGCATGGTACTGAAATATCACTGATCGTCCATGAACATAATCATATCACCAATTCAGTTATGATTACATACCTTTTGTTTATTTGGTATGCTCATCTGGACGTTTGGTTTCATCTGGTATCTAGTGTATACAAGAGCTCTGGCCCGTTTCTAAAATAAAAAAATTCTATACGGATTAAACATAAAAACCTAATTTACATAGATTTTAGCATAACTTGCAGGACGTCCATCAGAGAGAGAGAGAGAGAGAGAGGGAGAGAGAGAGAGAGAGAGCCTAGAAAGCTAACTAACTTCATGAAAGGATCGGTATGGTCGACTTGAGGGGGGGGTGACTAGTCGACTAACAAATTTTAACTTCTTTTATAAATTTTAGGCTCAACAATAAAGTAGGTTGTCTAGATATGCAACTAGGTGGACAACCTATATGACAAGCATAACAAACCACGAGTGCAAGCTAAAGAGTAAACACAATATAACGAGCTTGCACAAAAGAAAAGGATACAACCTATGCTGAATGTTAGCCTGCAAACAGAATTATTGATCATGTTTTTCAGTTTGGCAGCCCAGCTAGGCTCCTCCCTACGGGCAACTCAAAGTCACTATCACTGGAGTCAGCTGATAACCCACAAGTATAGGGGATCAATTGTAGCCTTTCTAGATAAGTAAGAGTGTCGAACCCAACGAGGAGCTAAAGGTAGAATTAATATTCTCTCAAGTTCTATCGACCACCGATACAACTCTACGCATACTTAACGTTCGCTTTACCTAGAACAAGAATAAAACTAGAAGTACTTTGTAGGTGTAGTAGGATAAATTTGCACGGATAAAACTAGAAGTACTTAGCAAGAATAAAACTACGAGTAATTTGCAAGATAATAAAAGTTAGTTGTTTAGTAGAAAGCTTTTGTAACACAAGAGAAGAATTTGTCCCTAGGCAATCGATAACTAGACCGGTAATCATTATTGCAATTTTATATGAGGGAGAGACATGAGCTAACATACTTTCGGTACTTGGATCATATGCACTTATGATTGGAACTCTAGCAAGCATCCGCAACTACCAAAGATCATTAAGGTAAAACCCAACCATAGCATTAAGTAACAAGTCCTCTTTACTCCCATACGCAACAACCCCCTTACTCGGGTGTAAGCTTCTGTCACTCTAGCTGCCCACTATAAGAGAATTATGAACGTATTGCAAACCCTACAACGGGAATCTCACACGCCTGCGCGACACGGAGGGCACCATAGGACAGCACCAAAATAAAACATACAACTCAAACCAATCACGATCATCAATCAACCCTTAGGACAAAACGAATCTACTCAAACATCATAGGATGGCCATACATCATTGGATAATAATATATAGCATTAAACACCATGTTTAAGTAGAGATTACAGCGGGGAGAAGAGGTGTTACACCGCTGCATAGAGGGGGAGAGAGTTGGTGTTGACGGTGGCGAAGTTGTTGGTGTAGATCGCCGTCACGATGATTGCCCCGGCGGCATTCCGGCGCCATCGGGGGAGAGGGGGGGAGAGCCCCTCTCCTTCTTCTTCTTCCTTGGCCTTCCCCCTAGATGAGAGAAGGTTTCCCCCTCTGGTCCTTGGCCGCCATGGCTCCCGGTGGGCGGGAGCCCCTCCGAGATTGGATCTCTCTCTCTGTTCTCTTCTGTTTCTGCCTCTCTGTTTCTGGCCGAAAACCGTTTCTTATATTCCAGGAGATCCGTAACTCTGATTGGGCTAGAATTTTGAGAGGATTTTTATCTGGAAGTTATCTTTCTTGTGGCGAAAGAAGGGCATCAACCGACCTACGAGGTGCCCACAAGGCATCGCGCCGTGTTGCCTTGTGGAGCCCTCGGGCACCGTCTTGCGTTAATTCTTCTTCCCAAAAATCACATATATTCCAAAATAAATCTTCGTAAAGTTTTATCACGTTTGGACTTCGTTTGGTATGGTTTTTTTGCGAAACAAGAAACAAGCAGAAAACAGGAACTGGCACTGGGCACTAGGTCAATATGTTAGTCCATGAAAATCATATAAAAGTCATATGAATGTGCACCAAAACCATATAAAACTATTGCTAACATGGCATGAATACTTCATAAATTATAGATACGTTGGAGACGTATCCTCAGCAAACACCTCCTGCTCATCCTTAGTAATACGGGGCTCAGAGTTGTTGTTGTTCTTCTCCCGCTTCTTGGCCTCATGGACCACAAGTCTCTCAGGAGAGGTCAAAGGCACATTGGGCCTACGCACAAACCCACTTTGCGCTCAGAAATGCCATGATATAAGGTGCATTTCCTGTTCATCACCAAATAGAACATCTCATTCCACAAAAGTGTGGGACATCAAGTGGCACACCTTTTCCCTTCCTCTTGTGAGTGTCAAGCATGAGATCAACAAGATAGCCATGAATCTGGTCCGGGTTCCCCACCTTGGGGATGAGAATGGAGCGGTAGATGCGGTGCAGGATATCATAGAGTGGCTTCAAATCCTTTGAGTCACCCATCACACCTCTCCCATGAATATATAGCTCACCAGAATATTATTGTCACTTGCCTGAGCCCTATCATGCGGATGGAAACCCATAGGCTCCTTAATATACCCTTCACACTCCTTTATTTGTTAACTCGGGGGATGCGACCAATGTAGGAAACAAGAATATCTTCTCTTTCAAACTATCGTGGTTCGAAAGGGAGGGTTTCATTGACCTTTTAGCCCGGGAATGGGTTAAGGAGACCAGAGACCAGTCGAAGATAGGAAGATGGCAATATAAGATTAGACATTTGCGTCAGTTCTTGAGGGGCTGGGCAAAAAATGAAAGTGGCATATATAAAGTGGAAAAGGAAAGGCTTCTACAACTTATTTATGAGTTGGATCTAAAGGCCGAATCCATCTTGCTAGACGCGAGTGGTCGGACTACTAAGACAGAAACCGAGGAGAAATTACGAAACCTACTTCGAGAAGAAGAGATGAAATGGGCACTTAGAGCTAAAGTGCGGCAGGTAGTCGAGGGTGATAATAACTGATATCTACTACGCAACTTTTATTCTTGTAGACGTTGTTGGGCCTCCAAGTGCAGAGTTTTGTAGGACAGTAGCAAATTTCCCTCAAGTGGATGACCTAAGGTTTATCAATCCGTGGGAGGCGTAGGATGAAGATGGTCTCTCTCGAACAACCCTGCAATCAAATACAAGAAATCTTTTGTGTCCCCAACACACCCAATACAATGGTAAATTGTATAGGTGCACTAGTTCGGCGAAGAGATGGTGATACAAGTGTAGTATGGATAGTAGATATAGGTTTTTGTAATCTAAAAATATAAAAACAGCAAGGTAGCAAGTAACAAAACAGAGCACAAACGGTATTGCAATGCTTGAAAATAAGGCCTGGGGTTCATACTTTCACTAGTGCAATCTCTCAACAATGCTAACATAATTGGATCATATAACAATCCCTCAACGTGCGATAAAGAATCAATCCAAAGTTCCTATTAGCGGAGAACATAAGATAGAAATTGTTGTAGGGTACGAAACCACATCAAAGTTATCCTTTCCGATCAATCTATTGAGCCATCCCTATAAGTGTCACAAATGGCCCTAGAGTTCGTACTAAAATAACACCATATGATATGCATCAACCAACCCTAATGTCACCTAGATACTCCAATGTCACCACAAGTATCCGTGAGTTGATTATTCGATATGCATCAAACAATTTCAGATTCATAATATTCAATCCACACAAAGAACTTCAAAGAGTACCACCCCAAAGTTTCTTATCGAAGAAAAGATAATGAAAACGTGCAACCAACCCCTATGCCTAGATCACCCCAAGGTCATGGGAATCCGCTAGTTGATCACCAAAAAATACATCAAGTGACTCAATAGAATACCCCATTGTCACCACGGGTATCCACATGCAAGACATACATCAAGTGTTCTCAAATCTGAAATATTCAATCCGACAATAACGAAACCTCAAAGGGAAAGACTCAATTCATCACAAGAAGATAGAGAGGGAAGAAACACCATATGATCCAACTATATTAACAAAGCTCGCGATACATCAAGATCGTGCCAAATCAAGAACACAAGAGAGAGAGAGATCAAACACATAGCTACTAGTACATACCCTCAGCCCCGAGGGTGAACTACTCCCTCCTCGTCATGGAGACCGCCGGGATGATAAAGATGGCCTCCGGTGATGATTCCCCCCCTCCGGCAGGGTGCCAGAACAGGGCTCCAGATGGTATTTCTTCGGTACAGAGGCGTGCGGCGGCGGCGTCGAAGTTCTAGGATTATTTCTGGGGGTTTCTCTATTTATAGGATTTTTCAGCGTTGGAATCACGCGAAAAGGAGCTACGAGGGCCCCACAAGGCAGTGACGTCTACTACACAACTTATTCTTGTAGACTCGTGTTGGGCCTCCAAGCGCAGAGTTTTGTAGGACAGTAGCAATTTTCCCTCAAGTGGATGACATAAGGTTTATCAATCCGTGGGCGGCGTAGGTTGAAGATGGTATCTCTCAAACAACCCTGCAACCAAATACAAGAAATCTCGTGTGTCCCCAACACACCCAATACAATGGTAAATTGTATAGGTGCACTAGTTCGGCGAAGAGATGGTGGTAAAAGTGTAGTATGGATAGTAGATATAGGTTTTTGTAATCTGAAAATATAAAAACAACAAGGTAGCAAGTAACAAAACAGAGCACAAACGGTATTGCAATGCTTAAAAACAAGGCCTAGGATTCATACTTTCGCTAGTGTAATCTCTCAACAATGCTAACATAATTGGATCATATAATCATTCCTCAACGTGCGATAAAGAATCACTCCCAAATTCCTATTAGCGGAGAACATAAGATAGAAATTGTTTGTAGGGTACGAAACCACCTCAAAGTTATCCTTTTCGATCGATCTATTGAGCTATTCCTATAAGTGTCACAAATAGCCTTAGAGTTCGTACTAAAATAACACCATATGATACACATCAACCAACTCTAATGTCACCTAGATACTCCAATGTCACCACAAGTATCCGTGAGTTGATTATAAGATATGCATCAAACAACTTCATAATCATAATATTCAATCCACACAAAGAACTCCAAGGAGCACCCCAAAGTTTCTATCGGAGAAAAGATAATGAAAACGTGCATCAACCCCTATGCATAGATTACCCCAATGTCACCTCGGGAATCCGCGAGTTGAGTGCCAAAACATACATCAAGTGAATCAACATAATACCCCATTGTCACCACGGGTATTCATATACAAGACATACATCAAGTGTTCTCAAATCTGAATATTCAATCCGACAATAACGAAACCTCAAAGGGAAAAGATTTGATTCATCACAATAAGGATGGAGAGGGAAGAAACACCATATGATCCAACTATATTAACAAAGCTCGCGATACATCAAGATCGTGCCAAATCAATAACACGAGAGAGAGAGAGAGATAAAACACATAGTTGCTGGTACAAACCCTCAGCCCCGAGGGTGAACTACTCCCTCCTCATCATGGAGACCACCGGGATGATGAAGATCGCCTCCGGTGATGATTCCCCCCTCCGGCAGGGTGCCGGAAAAGGGATGTAGATTAGATCGTGGAGGTACAGAGGCTTGTGGCGGCATAAAAACTCATCTAGGTTAACTTTCGGGGGTTTCTGAATATATATGATTTTTTTGGCGTTGGAATCACGCGAAGAGGTGCCACAGGGGGGCCACGAGGCACCAGGGCGCGCCTGGGGGGGGCAGGCGCGCCCAGGTGGCTCGTGGGGCCCCTGTGGCTCTTCTGCTGCTTCCCCGAAGCTTCCTGGGTCCATTTCCTTCCAGAAAAAATCATCAAAAAGTTTCGCTGTATTTGGACTTTATTTGATATGGATTTTCTGGAAAACCAAAAACAAGCAGAAAACAGCAACTGGCACTGGGCACTAGGTCAATATGTTAGTCCATGAAAATCATATAAAAGCCATATAAAAGTGCACCAAAATCATACAAAAACTATAATAAACATGGCATGAATACTTCATAAATTATAGATACGTTGGAGACGTATCAGGCAGCACGACGCGAGCCCCCCCCCCCCAGGTCGCGTCGTGGTGCCTTGTGAGCACCTCGTGAGGCTTCTGGTCCTTCCACGAAGCTTCGGGGGTCTCTTTTGGTCCAAAAAAATTGTCAAAAAGTTTCGTCCAATTCCGAGAACTTTTATTTCTGCACAAAAAACAACACCACGGTAGTTCTACTGAAAACAGCGTCAGTCCGGGTTAGTTCTAATCAAATCATACCAAAACCATATAAAATTGTTATAAACATGGCATGAATACTTGATAAATTATAGATACATTGGAGACGTATCAGCATCCCCAAGCTTAATTCCTGCTTGTCCTCGAGTAGGTAAATGATAGAAGAAATAATTTATGAAGTGTGAATGCTAGCATAATGCATAAGTTTGATCAATGGCAATTTCAATCACTTTTCCTAGCATCATAACAGCAACTCTTTCTCATAAAACTTCTCATGATCAAGTAGCAAACTATTCATATGTTAAAGTATAGACCATAAACTTTCTTGAAAACTAACAAACTATGTTCTCAGTCATCAAACAATTGCAATTCATCTTATTTTCAGGAAGGGTCTATGTAAGAGCTTTGATTTAGCAAATTCCACATACTCAACTATCATATAGTCTTCCATGATTGCTGACACTCAAAGCATATTTTTAGAACAAATCGTTTCAGTCAAACACATAGGAAGATAGGGGCTTAATGTTTTGCCTCCCAACTTATTTATCTCATGGATAATGTCAACAATAATAACTCATGATCACCTATATTCAACGGGATATATATGCCTGGATCAATCCCCACCACATGATGCTTGCCAAGAGAGAAAATAAAAACGGAATAGAGGAGAATACTATTGACTCTTGCATGAAAGTGAATACATAAAGTAAAAGATAGGCCCTTCGCAGAGGGAAGCAGAGGTTGTCATGCGCTTTTTATTTTTGGATGTGCAAGCTCTTAATGCAAAGGAATGTCACTTTATATTGCCCCTTGTGATAGCAACCTTTATTATGCAGTCAGTCGCTTTTATTTCTTTACCATCACAAGTTCGTACAAAGCTTATTTTCCCTTACAATAAAAGATCATACATATTTAGGAGCAATTTTTATTGCTTTGCACCAATGACAACTTACTTGAAGGATCTTATTCAATCCATAGGTAGATATAGTGGACTCTCATGACATGAAACTGGGTTTAAGGGTTTTTGGATGCACAAATAGTATCTCTACTTAGTGCAGAATTTTGGCTAGCAAAAGATAGGGGGCAAGCACCACATGTTAGAGGATCCAAAATAATATAACTTCTATGTGAATATAAGCAAAAATAACCCATTAGGTTGTCTTCCTTGTACAATATCAACTACTTGATCAAGGTTGAAAATAATTAATGGGGGCTCACATAGAAGATGTCCAAGATAGTATATTTATATGTGAAATCTCTCTTCCTTCAACATTCTTTCATGAATTGTTCAAGTGACCAATGCTGTGTTTGCTAACTTTCAATAAATTTTACCATGTATACTTCTTATTTGTGAAGTCACTACTCCCCATGGGACAATCATATGAAGCACATGTAATTTCACCTTTATGATATTCAATTCAATCAACAATTTACTCTTAGGATATAAGTGAAGCACGAAAGTAAACGAGAAACTACTCCAAAAGATATAAGTGAAGATCAATGAGTAGGCAAACAATTAAGTAGCTATGTGAAGACTCTCTCTCAATAAAGATTTCAGATCTTGATAATTTTATTCAAACATCAAACAAAATGAAAATAAAAGGACACTCCAAGAATAGCACATATCATGTGAACAAGTAAAAACTTAGACTAACCGATAGGTGTTGATGAAGAAAGGTGGGATGCCTACCGGGGAATCCCCAAGCTTAGTTGCTTGAGACTTCTTGGAATGTTAACTTGGGGTGCCTTGGGAATCCCCAAGCTTGAGCTCTTGTGTCTCCTTAATTCCTCTCATATCATGGTTTCTCCTAAATCTTAAAAACTTCATCCACACAAAACTCAACAAGAACTCGTGAGATAAGTTAGTATAAATCAACTCAAAACCTTAACATTCTCTACTGTAACAAATCAAAAAAATTATAATTAAAAATTTCATACTAAATTCCTCTGAATATTTAATACTTCTATCCATAAATAGAAACATTAAATAGGCAAACATATGCAAACAATGCAACTATAACCGAAATCTGCCAAAACAGAACAGTCTGTAAAGGGGGATTTAAAATTCATACTTCCCTAACTCCAAAAATTCTGAAAAATTACCACGTGACAGAGAACTCATGCATGCTTATTGTGTAAAAATTTCAGATTTTTATCATGTTCTGACTATTGAGGAATATTCTGGACATTACAGAAACTTTCTGTTTTCAAACAGAAACACATAAACTTGCAAACTGAGCATGGTAAAGGCTATAATTGGCATTTTATTGAACTAAAAGATACAAAACATGATTATTGATAACAGCAAGAAAATTTCAACAAAAATAAAATGACGCTCCAAGCAAAACACATATCGTGTGACGAATAAAAATATAGCTCCAAGTAAGGTTACCGATAATGTTGAAGATGAAAGAGGGGATGCCTTTCGGGGCATCCCCAAGCTTAGACGCTTGAGTCTTCCTTGAATATTACCTTGGGGTGCCTTGGGAATCCCCAAGCTTAGGGCCTTGCCACTCCTTATTCTCCACATATCGATATCTCACCCAAAACTTGAAAACTTCAATCACACAAAACTTAACGGAACTTGTGAGATAGGTTAGTATGATAAAAATAAATCATTCACTTAGGTAGTGTCAAGACAAGATTAATAATTGTTCTCACATAATGCCTACTGTATTCCATCATTTCCACAATTTTTATTCTTGTAGACGCTGTTGGGCCTCCAAGTGCAGAGTTTTGTAGGACAGTAGCAAATTTTCCTCAAGTGGATGACCTAAGGTTTATCAATCCATGGGAGGCGTAGGATGAAGATGGTCTCTCTCAAACAACCCTGCAATCAAATACAAGAAATGAAGGGGAACACAGCAGAAAACAAAAAAATTCCGACCTACGCACCAGCCCAGGACCACTATCGAGACTGCATACAAGGTTTGATCTTTTTCGTTACCGACTCGTAGCGCAGCGGAAGTAGAGTCGATGACGATTGGCGGTGCAGATCCCCGCAGCTAGGATTTTACAACCTCCCAACCGCAAGGATGTACTCCCCCATATGCCCCTCGGACAGCCCTCCGGGAGGCGGTCGGACAGTCCCTCGGACGGTGTCACGGACAGCCCTTCGGGAGGACCTTCGAAACTCGAACGGTCACTTGAACAGCCCTTCGGGAGGACCCTCGAAACTCGGACGATCACTCGGACAGCCCTTTGGGAGGCACTCTTGAACTAAGACCGAAACTACGATCTCTCTACAGAGTTGGACACATACGGTGTCATCTATCCGGCAGGGCTTCGCCGTCCAGAACTAGTTCCCACCGGAACCCAGACAGCCTTTCGGCTCTACGAAAACTCTTTTCGTGGGAGGGAGAGAGAGAGCCAGACGAGCATGGCATTTGTATGTGAGCAAGGAGTGAGTGTGGAGGCAGCCTCTCCACCTCTATTTATAGGAAAGCCAAGGGGTAGGATGGGAACTTCCAAAAAACCCAAAATGCCCATGAAGGAAAACTTCCACAAGGGCATAAAGGAGAATTAGTGGAGCAAGTGGGGCTCCATGGAGGAGCCCACATGTGGCCGGCCAACCTCTCTTGGGGGGCCCCCAAGGGGGGTTTCTTAGCCCCCAAGCCTTCTAGAAGCCTTTTGGAAAATATCCCAAAAGGTGACTTTCCAAAAAAATATCCAAAAAGCACTTTCACTATTCACGAAGACATTTTTCTGCGTCCGTTAAATCCCAAATTATTTCTGTGTGCCTAGAACAATTCCAGTACCCACTAAAATAATTTTGAACGCATTCCAAAACAATTCCGGAACAATGTTTCTTCAACGAAAAGCTATCATAGCGGTTCCGGCTGCTCCGGAACATTTCTGGTTTTCCTCCGGAAAAATCCCACAAGCTTCCAGAACGATTCTGGCACCCTCCAAGAATTTCCAGACATGTGCCGGAACCAATTTGACTTAATGGAATACCCTGAAACAACTTTTCAGTTTTACCGGAACTTTTTCAGTGTTTTTCTCTCAGACTCCCTGTCTAGTATTCAGCAGATAGATGACCCTTAAGCGTGTGACCCTATAGGTTCGGTGAAGTATAGACATGACCGGAACTCTTTCCGATCAATGATCAAGATCGGAGCCGTGGACACCCATATTGACCCCTATACCCACATGAATGAATATTCGAGTGAACCTCCAGTTGCCGTGTGCTATTCCTGTTGCTTTGCGATATGTTACAAATACCCAAGGTGAGAAACATCGGCATCCCCGTGGATCAACACTTTTCCACAATACCAGTTACCTCGTTGCCGGTTTCGTTCTCTTTTCTCGTTTCCGTGTTCCGGCATCCCTGTGATCAAATCACAATGTGTCTGGCCAGACGATGATGGATACCGTAACACCGAGAGGGCCCAGAGATATCTCTCCAACGTCGGAGGAGCAAATCCCAATCTTGAGCTATCAAGTTACTTGACATACTTTTCCATGAACCCGTAAGCCGTCGTAATAGCCACCCATTTACGGATGACGTTTAACAAACCCCAAAGTTCATGAAGCAAGCATGAAGAAACTCGATACTCTCATGGTCTAAGGAATTATGCAAACATTAACTTCTCTGTGTTATTAACCATTAACTTGTGACAAATGAATCTCATAGCATAACATCAATTCGGGTCGATTCAACACAAGTGTTCTACTAACATTGTGCCCTCAAAGTTGCCGGCATAGTCATGCCCATGATCAGGAAAACAGAACCATCATGCAACACTTGAGCTAGTCTTAGAGGCCAGACTAGGAATACATTTTACCGTTTATTATTCCACACGTGCATATGAGTCTTCCTTCAAGCCTCGTGGTTATTGCAGACTCGAGAACCATAGCAGTTATAGCATGGAACATAAACATAATTATGAGCATGGAGATAAATAATAACATTTGTTATTGCCTCTAGGGCATATCTCCTACAGACTCCCACTTGCACTAGAGTCAATAATCTAGTCAATGCTAATGCACATTACACCTGTGGCATACCGGTGTAAAAAATGCTTCGCATGTGGTATAGCCTGATGTCCAACGGATCTGACAACTTCAGTTCCGTGTGTATCTTTGCATGTCCTCGCGTTTTCACGCTTTCACAAAATTCATATTTTGTGTGGACTTGGCTTCGTATATATGTGAATCACTGGTCGAACCTTGATTCCTCAGACTGAGCTATGGAGCAACTATCTTCAATAGTGTTCCATTGACCAAAGCCATCTTGGAATCATACTAAGTTCATGAACGAACTGTATGATTCAACATCTTCTATGTCGCTTCGAAAGCGGCAACATACTTAGCCTTAGTTATAGAATTCATCACAGTAACCTGTTTGGAACGATTTCCAAACACCGTGCCACCATATCGTGTATTACACAAATCCCTTAACTTAAATCGAAAATCGCATGGAGTATTGATGAAGACTGTATCGATGTAATTACTTACAACGAGCACTTCATAATCTCTGCTAGTGAGAAAACATGTCATCAGTGCTACTTTAGTACTTAATGACATCTTTCACTGTTGTCCCATGATCAGTACTTTGATCACTTTGGTATCTATACTCGCAACAGCTTTGGGAGTATCGGACATATCTGGCTGTTTTACATACCATGGAATACATGATTTAGCCAAACACAAAAGTGTGTGGAATCTCCACCATGTATTTCGCTCATCAGTGTTTTGGGACACTGAGTCTTGCAAAAACACTTTCCATGTGACTTCGGCAAGAATCACTCCTTGGCGTTTTAATGCTAAAATGTTTTAGCATCTTGTCAATATGTATTTTTGGCTTTAGCCTTTTAGGCAATTCTATCTCGTAGATAAATATGCCTAATGTCAAGGCTATTTAGCCCAAGCACCTCATCGAAAAACTATTTTCAATGAAGTCCTAATTCGTGTCAAGAAATTTCCAATCAACAATGTGTCAAGCACACAAAGTTTTTAGAAATATTATTATGCTCCCACTTACTTTCTTGAAACCACAAGCATCTTCGTTATCCATTGATGAAAACAAACTCTTTTGACTATTTCATCAAAAACGAAGATTCCAACTCCATTTTGCTCTCTTCTGTCCATTGCTGGAACTCTGAAGTTTGCATACTTACTAGCATCCTCTGGACTGACAAAATACCTTGGACTGTAACACATGTAAGTCCTAGGTTGTATTTCCATCACATGGAAATCCTTTTGCTATCCATGTATCATATCTCAAGATTGAAACATGTAGTAATTGCTAGTTTAACCCGATCTGACTTTAAGCATCGCTACGGTGAGACAATCTCATCGTAGTCAACTCCTTTAATTTGTTATTGCAACAAGTCGAGCTTTATGGATAAAACATTTTATCCACATCAGTTTATAGTTCCATTAATGTTCGTTAGACTCTAAGTCTTCCGAAGGGTTTATCAAGATATAATCTTGAATCATTTATATGGAAACTATCTCGGATTATATTGGCATTTAGCCAATTCCGGAGTTAGGGCCCATCAATGCTTCCTTGTGTATCGTAGGTATACTGTTGTCTAACAACAATATCTCGCTTGCGCACCTAAGAGGTTTGCATGAGTTTTGCCTACGTGGTTCAGTTGCAAGTTCGACCGAAGTCCATACATCTCATGTAGAGGCTACCGTATCAGTCGCAGTAGGAAAATCTGGAATTACTTCCAAGGTTTCTTTCCTTTGATCTAATGACAAAGATACTGTTATCTCATCGAGTTGCACTGTTCTCCCACTCACCTTTTTGCAAGAACCATTCTCTTTAAAAGCATACCAATTTTGTGGCAAAACTTTTTGCCTCGGTATCGTGGTGGAGGAATTCCCAATTACTTGGGATAACCTACAAAGTATTACTTGTCTGATTTGGAATAGGTTTGTAAATATTTTACACAAGCCCCATATTCCAAATGTTATGAAAAGACCAAGCATGGTTGGGCGTACCATACCATGGCGTCATTTCAACAGACCTGATGGCGCTCTTTTCAGTGTAAAAGCCGCAGTCTCTGAAGCATTACTTTTAAAAGGGATAATGGCAAATTGATTTATGTCATCTTTGATCTTACCATGTCATAAATGGTTTGAATACATCTTCACAGACATTCCACTCACAGTGATGTTCTGGGAGGTGTAAGTTATGAAAAACTCTTTTCACAACTCATCAGACATTTGCTAAACTTGTAACTCAAATATTCCTTTCCGCAATCAAATTGTAGAAACATAATTTTCTTGTTACAATAATTTCTACTTCATATTGAAAACCTTTCGAATGATTTCAAAAGATCCAGACTTACGTCTCATCAAGTAAATATCTATATATCTACTTGAGTCATTTCTGAAGATAGATAAAATCCACTGCTAGCAACAACATTTATCGGACTACATACATCAAAATGTATGATCACCAATAAGTTCGTTGCTCGTTCCTTATGGCCTGTGAACGGTATTTCAGTCACTTCACTTTTCGGAGGAAAGTCGCAAGTGTCAGATGATTCAAAATCAAACGACTTCAAAATCCATCATTATGGAATTTCTCCATGCGGGTTTCTCCAATGTGACCAAATGCAGTGTCACATGTGTGGTATTCTCTTAGTCTTGCGACATTTAGCGTCAGTGTTATGGATGTATCATATTACCATCAATATTCATAACATACATCCCATCCATGATGGAAGCATGGCCCTTATGTTATTCATGATTCCGAACAACAATTGTTCTTTCATGAACAACACTCTTGCAACAAACATTATGCAAATGAGCTAGAGTATATAAAACTCTAAAATGATTTATGAAAGTAAATACAGAGGTAATGTATTATTATCAATATTCATAACATACTTCTCATTCAAAATGAAAGTATGGCCCTTATGTTATTCATAACACCGAACATCAAAAGTTCTCTTATGAACAACCTTCTTGCAAGATACCTTATGCAATGGGCTAGAGTGTGTAAAACTCTAAAATGAATTATGAAAATAAATACATAGGTAATACATCGATGGAAGGTATAGTAACATTTTACTATGTTCCCAGCGCGGATCAAAACCTCATTCCTGGCTAGTCTTTCAGGCCATAGTAGTTCTTGCATCGAGTCGCAACAGAATGCAATCGAGCGGGTATCTTTGTGATCAACTCACAATACCCAAGAATTAGTGATTAACATGTTTAATCATAATTCCCAAGAACTATCTCTTTGACCAGCCTTCTATACATCAATAACTTGTATGACATTCATACATGAGCTGGATATTCCAGTCTTCTCTCTTTTTGCCTTTATACTTCTAACAGTTTAACTTTTAGTATTTCTCCTACTCTCAGAAGAAGCACTCAACTTAAGAGTGGTGTTAGCCCCGGACTTCCTAAGCGTGAAAGTCTTACTAACACCCTTCGGACATTTCCTTTCTCATTAATTGTTGTTTTATTCACCTTCATCATCATATGACAGGCGTTCCACTGGATCCCTCTGTTATTAGTCAAATGCATAGTAAACACTTTTACTAACAGTTTGCAAAACAAACATTGCTTTGGATATCCCATATCTTGTAGCCTTTGTTTGTGTCTGAAAATGATTTTCAGTTCCATGAGTATCACATAACTATCCTAAACTTTTGAAGTTCAGGTCTCATGGAAGCAAACATATTGTACTTGACCGTAACGGAATTCTAGCTTTTGGATCAAAGGACGAGAGTCACATTATCCATAGCATTAGCGGGAGAATACTGAAAAGCATGCGATAGGACAAAATCCTTCTTGGCACTCTTGAGGACAATCCTCACATTACGTTACCAACCGTAAATTTTTAACCAGATATTTCACAGCTATTCAATTTTAATAGGGAAGGTGGAAACGCGAGCCATTGTTCTACAACTATTATGCAATTTTCACTTTAGACAAAGTTCATAATTAATTGCACTGAGAATTAACCAAGTTAATTCTACAGTGCGCTCCCACTCAAATCAATATCTCTCATAATTGATTGTGAGTGATACAAGACCCACGTATCAATTGTTCGCCATTGGTGTAACACCACTGATGACGAAAATCTCAACTGGTAGGCTAACTTGCCAATCACATCTCTATGTGACTCTTGTTCATCTTTCGATGCGTGTGTTCCGAGCTCATGACGGTCATGCCTGAACATCAAGACAACCAAGTGATCTCGCTGCGAGGTCTCAACTCACCCGCCTCACACTTCTCTAATCGTTCGTACCGGTGTGACATGGCGCACCCCGAAAAGATAGGTGCCGTGACGGTGCTACACTTGGGTGAACACTAACTACTTGATATTTTTGTGAGAGATCACCCTAATAAAAGCGACTACCGCGCAATCAAGAAGGGTGCATCATAAGGGATAAACATCTCAGGCAATTCATAATAGCATGATATGGTATAGCCCTTTCTGACGGAGAAGTCTTGTATTTCTTCGCCTTTGGCATTCGCGTCGGTGTTCACCTTCGCAAAGATTGCCACCACCTTGTCGATGCACCAGATAATATTGCTATATCTATAGCTAATAAAATAAGTGCATTACTTGAGGTTGACACGTAGGTCATTAAAGTGACAATCATATGGCTCCAGCCATCATGCCGAATCATGACACGCAGGTCATGTTAATTTACATCATATAGTCATCTCATACATAATCAAATTAATATGAGCACTGCTATACCACATCATATGCACATGCAAACCATCCTGCAAAACCAAGTTAGACGCCTGTAATCGGTTTATGCAAAATTTCATTTTACGTGGCTTCTAAGGTTTCGAACAAACCGCAGCTACCAACGTCCATCATCAAGTATGATTATTCAAGCCGCTAGATTAACATCGCGGGGTGTATGAAACACGAGATAATTAAATCTCGAGCCCCATACTAAACTTCGTCATACGCATGACCCCCGTGCAGATCATATCTGCATTGCCCTTTCGTCTGCGAAATTTCATCTTTCTTTTTAACTATGGTGGAATTCAAAGAACTGTTAGCACTTCGTTGATCAATCAGGATCGCGGATTGCCAGAACTTTGAAATTCCACCATGCTGTTATCAAGATCAGAAATATGCAAATTCCAGGGAAGCAACAAGAACATCGGGTAACAGATTTCATCTGCTACCCGCACAAATAATTATCAGCAGTAGAACTCATCTACTACAATTATATTGTGCAACACCCATACATCTCTATGTATTCTAGATCGCAACCTGCATCTACGCATAGCACTGCTCTGATACCACTGAAGGGGAACGCAGCAGAAAACAAAAAAATTCCGACCTACGCACCAGCCCTGGACCACTATGGAGACTGCATACAAGGTTTGATCTTTTTCGTTACCGACTCGTAGCGCAGCGGAAGTAGAGTCGGTGACGATCGGCGGTGCAGATCCCCGCAACTAGGATTTTACAACCTCCCAACCACGAGGATGTACTCCCCCATCTTCCCCTCGGACAGCCCTCTGGGAGGCGGTCGGGCAGTCTCTCGGACGGTGTCACGGACAGCCCTTCGGGAGGACCTTCGAAACTCGAACGGTCACTTGGACAGCCCTTCGGGAGGACCCTCGAAACTCGGACGATCACTCGGACAGCCCTTTGGGAGGCACTCTTGAACTAAGACCGAAACTACGATCTCTCTACAGAGTTGCACACATACGGTGTCATCTATCCGGCAGGGCTTCGCCGTCCAGAACTAGTTCCCACCGGAACCCAGACAGCCTTTCGGCTTTACGAAAACTCTTTTCGTGGGAGGGAGAGAGTGTTGGGGAACGTTGCATGGGAAACAAAAATTTTCCTACGCACACATAAGATCTATCCATGGTGATGAGCATCTACGAGAGGGAGAGTGAATCTACATACCCTTGTAGATCGCTAAGCGGAAGCGTTTAAGAAACGCGGTTGATGTAGTCGAACGTCTCCGCGATCCAAATCGCACGTCGTCCCTCGATCCGATCACGAACTAGTGCCGAACGGACGGCACCTCCGCGTTCAACACACGTACGGCTTGATGACGCCTTCACCTCCTCGATCCAGCGAGCGATGGTGAAGTAGTGGTTGAGTTCCAGCAGCACGACGGCGTGGTGATGGTGGTGAGGAACAATCTCTGCAGGGCTTCGCCAAGCACTACGGAGATTATGACGGAGGAACTAGAGGGCTAGGGTTGCCGGCACACGGCTTGGGAAATCCTGATGTGTCCCGTGTGCTAGCCCTGCCCCTCTATTTATATGTTGAGCCTTGGGGTCTAAACTTGGAGTAAAAGCCTCCTCCGGGTCGGTTTTGCCCGCACAAGGTCGGTTTGGCCCGCAGGGAAAGAGTCCAACTCGGATCCCTGCCGAACCGTGCACAGCCGCGCACAAGCGGTAGTACCGCTTCACACAAGCGGTAGTACCGCTTGGGCGGTAGTACCGCTTCACACAAGCGGTAGTACCGCTCCGGCGGTAGTACCGCTTCACCAAGCGGTAGTACCGCTTACGCGGCAGCAAAACTACTTTTGCACTTTCCAATACCTTGTGGGCTTTATCCCTTTGGCTCATATAAAGTGTTGTTGCACCCGAACACTTCGGTAAACATCCGGAACCCCTTCCGGTGAACTCCGGAACCCTTCCAGAGATCAAAACACTATTATCACATATATCAATCTTTACCTCCGGACTATTCCGGAGATCCTCGTCATGTCCGGGATCTTATCCGGGACTCCGAACAACTTTCGGTCACCAACATAATAACTCAATTATACTAATCGTCACCAAACGTTAAGTGTGTAGACCCTGCGGGTTCGAGAACTATGTAGACATGACCGAGACACCTCTACGGCCAATAACCAATAGCGGGACCTGGATGCCCATATTGGCTCCTACATATTCTACGAAGATCTTTTATCGGTCGAACCTCTATGTCAAGGATTCAGTTAATCCCGTATGTTGTTCCCTTTGTTCTTCGGTATGTTACTTGCCCGAGATTCGATCGTCGGTATCTCTATACCTAGTTCAATCTCGTTACCGGCAAGTCTCTTTACTCGTTCCGTAATACAAGATCTCGTGGCTAACACTTTAGTCACATTGCTTGCAAGGCTCATTATGATGTTGTATTACCGAGTGGGCCCTGAGATACCTCTCCGTCATACGGAGTAACAAATCCCAGTCTTGATCCATGCCAACCCAACAGACACCCTCGGAGATACCTGTAGAGCACCTTTATAGTCACCCAGTTACGTTGCGACGTTTGATACACACAAGGTATTCCTCCGGTGTCAGTGAGTTGCATGATCTCATGGTCAAAGGAACAGATACTTGACATGCAGAAAACAATAGCAATAAACTGACACGATCAAATGCTACGTTTACAGTTTGGGTCTTGTCCATCACATCATTCTCCTAATGATGTGATCCCGTTATCAAATGACATCTCATGTCAATGGCTAGGAAACCTTAACCATCTTTGATCAACGAGCTAGTCAACTAGAGGCTTACTAGGGACACAGTGTTGTCTATGTACCCACACATGTATTTGAGTTTCCAATCAATACAATTATAGCATGGATAATAAACGATTATCATGAACAAGGAAATATAATAATAACCAATTTATTATTGCCTCTAGGGCATATTTCCAACAGTCTCCCACTTGCACTAGAGTCAATAATCTAGTTCACATCACTATGTGATTTACATTGTAATGAATCGAACACCCATGCAGTTCTGGTGTTGTTCATGTTTAGCCCTTGGAAGAGGTTTAGTCATCGGATCTGCAACATTTAGATCCGTGTGTACTTTGCAAATATTTATGTCGTCCTCCTTGATGTAATCGCGGATGGAATTGAAACGTCGTTTTATGTGTCTGGTCCTCTTGTGAAATCTTGGTTCCTTGGCTAGAGCAATGGCACCAGTATTATCACAAAACAGAGTCATTGGGTTAAGTGCACTAGGCACTACTCCAAGATCTGTCATGAACTCCTTCATCCAGACACCTTCCTTCGCCGCCTCCGAGGCAGCGATGTACTCCGCTTCGCATGTAGAATCAGCTACCACGCTTTGCTTGGAACTGCACCAGCTAACCGCACCCCCATTAAGAATAAATACGTATCCGGTTTGCGACTTAGAGTCATCCGGATCAGTGTCAAAGCTTGCATCGACGTAACCCTTTACGACGATCTCTTGATCACCTCCATAAACGAGAAACATGTCCTTAGTCCTTTTCAGGTACTTCAGGATATTCTTGACCGCCGTCCAGTGTTCCATTCCTGGATCACTTTGAAACCTTCCGGCCATACTTATGGCAAGGCTGACATCGGGTCTTGTGCACAGCATTGCATACATGATAGAGCCTATGGCTGAAGCATAGGGGATGACACTCATCTTTTCTCTATCTTCTGCAGTCACTGGGCATTGAGTCTTACTCAACTTCACACCTTGCAAAACAGGCAAGAACCCCTTCTTGGACTGATTCATTTTGAACTTCTTCAAAATCTTATCAAGGTATGTGCTTTGTGAAAGTCCTATTAAACGTCTTGATCTATCTCTATAGATCTTGATGCCTAATATGAAAGCAGCTTCTCCTAGGTCCTTCATTGAAAAACTCTTGTTCAAATATTCCTTTACGCTTTCCAGCATTTCTATATTGTTTCCAATCAGCAATATGTCATCCACATATAATATTAGAAACGCTATAGAGCTCCCACTCACTTTCTTGTAAATACAAGCTTCTCCGTAAACTTGTATAAACTCGAACGCTTTGATCACCTCATCAAAACGAAGATTCCAACTCCGAGATGCTTGCACCAGTCCATAAATGGATCGCTGGAGTTTGCAAACTTTGTCAGCATTCTCTGGATCGACAAAACCTTCTGGTTGCATCATATACAACTCTTCCTTAAGGTAACCGTTAAGGAACGCTGTTTTGACATCCATCTGCCAAATTTCATAATCGAAAAAGGCAGCTATTGCTAACATGATTCTGACGGACTTAAGCATCGCTACGGGTGAGAAGGTCTCATCGTAGTCAACTCCTTGAACTTGTGAAAAACCCTTTGCCACAAGTCGAGCTTTATAGACGGTGACATTACCGTCCGCGTCCGTCTTCCTCTTAAAGATCCATTTGTTCTGAATGGCCTTACGCCCTTCAGGTAATACTTCCAAAGTCCATACTTTGTTTTCATACATGGATCCCATCTCGGATTTCATGGCCTCTAACCACTTCTCGGAATCCGGGCCCATCATCGCTTCTCCATAGCTCGTAGGTTCATCGTTGTTTAACAACATGACCTCTAAGACAGGGTTGCCGTACCACTCAGGAGCAGTACGCGTCCTTGTCGACCTACGAGGTTCGATAGCAACTTGATCCAAAGCTTCATGATCATCATCATTAACTTCTTCTTCAGCTAATGTAGGCTCCACAAAAACAACTTTCTGTGCTGCGCTACTCTCAGGTTGAAGTAAAGGTTCAACAACCTCATCAAGTTCTATCTTCCTCCCACTCAATTCTTTCGAGAGAAACTCTTTCTCAAGAAATGTTCCGTTTTTAGCGACAAACACTTTGCCCTCGGATCTGAGGTAGAAGGTATACCCAATTGTCTCTTTTGGGTATCCTATGAAGACGCATTTATCCGCTTTGGGTTCCAGCTTTTCAGGCTGAAGCTTTTTGACATAAGCATCACATCCCCAAACTTTAAGAAACGACAGCTTTGGCTTCTTGTCAAACCAAAGTTCATAAGGCGTCGTCTCAACGGATTTCGATGGTGCCCTATTTAAAGTGAATGCTGCTGTCTCTAATGCATAACCCCAAAACGATAGTGGCAAATCGGCAAGAGACATCATAGATCGCACCATATCCAATAAGGTTCGATTACGACGTTCGGACACACCATTACGCTGTGGTGTTCCAGGCGGTGTTAATTGTGAAACAATTCCACACTGTCTTAAGTGACTGCCAAACTCATAACTCAGATATTCTCCTCCTCGATCAGATCGTAGGAATTTAATCTTCTTGTTACGATGATTCTCAACTTCACTCTGAAATTGTTTGAACTTTTCAAATGTTTCAGACTTGTGTTTCATTAAGTAAATATACCCATATCTACTTAAGTCATCAGTGAAGGTGAGAAAGTAACGATAACCACCGCGCGCCTTAATGCTCATCGGACCGCACACATCAGTATGTATGATTTCCAATAAGTCACTTGCCCGTTCCATTATTCCAGAGAACGGCGTTTCAGTCATCTTGCCCATGAGGCATGGCTCACATGTGTCAAGTGATTCAAAATCAAGTGACTCCAAAAGTCCATCAGCATGGAGCTTCTTCATGCGTTTTACGCCAATATGACCTAAACGGCAGTGCCACAAGAAAGTGGTATTATCATTATCAATTCTACATCTTTTGGCATCAATGTTATGAACATGTGTATCATTACTATCGAGATTCAATAAGAATAAACCCTTCACATCGGGTGCATGACCATAAAAGATATTACTCATATAAATAGAACAACCATTATTCTCTGATTTAAATGAGTAACCGTCTCGCAATAAACAAGATCCAGATATAATGTTCATGCTTAACGCAGGCACCAAATAACACTTATTTAGGTTCATCACTAATCCCGACGGTAATCGAAGAGCGAGCGTGCCGACGGCGATCACATCAACCTTGGAACCATTTCCCACGCGCATCGTCACTTCGTCCTTTGCCAGCCTCCGTCTATTCCGCAGTTCCTGTTTTGAGTTGCAAATATGAGCAACCGCACCGGTATCAAATACCCAGGCACTACAACGAGAGTTGGTAAGGTACACATCAATAACATGTATATCATATATACCTTGTTTGTTGTTGGCCGCCTTCTTGTCAGCCAAATACTTGGGGCAATTCCGCTTCCAGTGTCCAGTTCCCTTGCAATGAAAACACACAGTTTCTGGTTTGGGTCCAGCCTTGGGTTTCTTCACGAGAGGAGCAACTGCTTTGCCACTCTGCTTGGAGTTACCCTTCTTACCCTTGCCATTTTTCTTGAAACTAGTGGTTTTATTGACCATCAACACTTGATGCTCCTTCTGAATTTCAGACTCAGCGGCTTTCAGCATCGCAAACAGCTCGGCGACTGACTTGTTCATCCCGTGCATGTTATAGTTCAACACGAAGCTCTTGTAGCTAGGTGGCAATGATTGAAGAACTCTGTCAGTGATAGCCTCTGGCGGAAGGGGCATCCCTAACTCAGCCAGACGGGTGGAGTACCCAGACATTCTGAGCACGTGATCACTGATAGACCCGTTCTCCTCCATCTTGCAAGCATAGAACTTATCGGAGATCTCATATCTCTCGATCCGGGCATTCTTCTGAAAGATAAACTTCAACTCCTGGAACATCTCATATGCTCCATGACGTTCAAAACGTCTTTGAAGTCCCGGTTCTAAGCCATACAACATTGCACATTGAACTATTGAGTAATCATCAGAACGAGCCTGCCAGGCGTTCACAACGTCTAGAGACTCAACTGGAGCGGGTGGATCACCAAGCGGTGCATCAAGGACATAAGCCTTCTGGGAAGCCGTAAGGATAATCCTTAGATTACGGGCCCAGTCCACAAAGTTACTTCCATCATCTTTCAACTTAGCTTTCTCTAGGAACGCATTAAAATTCAGGGGTGCTACTGCGCGAGCCATGATCTACAACATAAATACTGCAAAGACAACTTAGACTATTGTTCTTAGATAATGAGTTTAGTTAGTCATATTTAAAAAACTCCCACTCAAATTGACATCCCTCCGATCATTCGAGTGTAACATGATCCAAATCCACCAACTCAAGTCCGATCATCACGTGAGTTGAGGTGGTTTCAATGGTGAACATCTTCATGTTGATCATATCTACTATATGACTCATGTTCGACCTTTCGGTCTCTTGTGTTCCGAGGCCATGTCTGTACATGCTAGGCTCGTCAAGTTTAACCCGAGTGTTCCGCACGTGCAACATGGCTTGCACCCGTTGTATGCGAACGTAGAGTCTATCACACCCGATCATCACGGCGTGTCTCGAAACGACGAACTTTCGCAACGGTGCACACTTGGGGAGAACACAATTTATCTTGAAATTTAAGTGAGGGATCACCTTATAATGCTACCGTCGTCCTAAGCAAAATAAGATGCATACAAGGATTAACATCACATGCAAATCATAAGTGACATGATATCCATCGTCACCGGCATGACACCATGATCTCCATCATCTTGATCTCCATCAACGTGTCGCCATAAGGTTGTCGCGCTGACTGTTGCTTCCATGACTATAGCTAACGTTTAGCGATAAAGTAAAGCATTACATAGCGCTTAATGATTGACACGCAGGTCATACAATAATTAAAGACAACTCTATGGCTCCTGCCAGTTGCCGTACTCATCGACATGCAAGTCGTGATATTCTATACAACACATGATCATCTCATACATCACATATATCTCATCATGTAATTGGCCATATCACATCACAACATACCCTGCAAAAACAAGTTAGACGTCCTCTAATTGTTGTTGCAAATTTTACGTGGCTGCTACGGGTTTGCAAGAACCGTTCTTACCTACGCAAAACCACAACGTGGTGTAGTGATTGCTTTTTGATCTTCTAAAAGAACCCTCTTCATTGAACCGATTCAACTAAAGTGAGAGAGACAGACACCTGCCAGTCACCTTTATGCAACAAGTGCACGCAGCGGTGAAACCAGTCTCGCGTAAGCGTACGCGTAATGTCGGTCCAGGCCGCTTCATCTCACAATACCGCGGAATCAAGTATCAACTAGTAACGGCAAGCAATATGTATACACCCACGCCCACAACTCGTTTGTGTTCTACTCGAGATCTCATCTACGCATAGACCTGGCTCTGATACCACTGTTGGGGAACGTTGCATGGGAAACAAAAATTTTCCTACGCACACATAAGATCTATCCATGGTGATGAGCATCTACGAGAGGGAGAGTGAATCTACATACCCTTGTAGATCGCTAAGCGGAAGCGTTTAAGAAACGCGGTTGATGTAGTCGAACGTCTCCGCGATCCAAATCGCACGTCGTCCCTCGATCCGATCACGAACTAGTGCCGAACGGACGGCACCTCCGCGTTCAACACACGTACGGCTTGATGACGCCTTCACCTCCTCGATCCAGCGAGCGATGGTGAAGTAGTGGTTGAGTTCCAGCAGCACGACGGCGTGGTGATGGTGGTGAGGAACAATCTCTGCAGGGCTTCGCCAAGCACTACGGAGATTATGACGGAGGAACTAGAGGGCTAGGGTTGCCGGCACACGGCTTGGGAAATCCTGATGTGTCCCGTGTGCTAGCCCTGCCCCTCTATTTATATGTTGAGCCTTGGGGTCTAAACTTGGAGTAAAAGCCTCCTCCGGGTCGGTTTTGCCCGCACAAGGTCGGTTTGGCCCGCAGGGAAAGAGTCCAACTCGGATCCCTGCCGAACCGTGCACAGCCGCGCACAAGCGGTAGTACCGCTTCACACAAGCGGTAGTACCGCTCCGGCGGTAGTACCGCTTCACCAAGCGGTAGTACCGCTTACGCGGCAGCAAAACTACTTTTGCACTTTCCAATACCTTGTGGGCTTTATCCCTTTGGCTCATATAAAGTGTTGTTGCACCCGAACACTTCGGTAAACATCCGGAACCCCTTCCGGTGAACTCCGGAACCCTTCCAGAGATCAAAACACTATTATCACATATATCAATCTTTACCTCCGGACTATTCCGGAGATCCTCGTCATGTCCGGGATCTTATCCGGGACTCCGAACAACTTTCGGTCACCAACATAATAACTCAATTATACTAATCGTCACCAAACGTTAAGTGTGTAGACCCTGCGGGTTCGAGAACTATGTAGACATGACCGAGACACCTCTACGGCCAATAACCAATAGCGGGACCTGGATGCCCATATTGGCTCCTACATATTCTACGAAGATCTTTTATCGGTCGAACCTCTATGTCAAGGATTCAGTTAATCCCGTATGCTGTTCCCTTTGTTCTTCGGTATGTTACTTGCCCGAGATTCGATCGTCGGTATCTCTATACCTAGTTCAATCTCGTTACCGGCAAGTCTCTTTACTCGTTCCGTAATACAAGATCTCGTGGCTAACACTTTAGTCACATTGCTTGCAAGGCTCATTATGATGTTGTATTACCGAGTGGGCCCTGAGATACCTCTCCGTCATACGGAGTAACAAATCCCAGTCTTGATCCATGCCAACCCAACAGACACCCTCGGAGATACCTGTAGAGCACCTTTATAGTCACCCAGTTACGTTGCGACGTTTGATACACACAAGGTATTCCTCCGGTGTCAGTGAGTTGCATGATCTCATGGTCAAAGGAACAGATACTTGACATGCAGAAAACAATAGCAATAAACTGACACGATCAAATGCTACGTTTACAGTTTGGGTCTTGTCCATCACATCATTCTCCTAATGATGTGATCCCGTTATCAAATGACATCTCATGTCAATGGCTAGGAAACCTTAACCATCTTTGATCAACGAGCTAGTCAACTAGAGGCTTACTAGGGACACAGTGTTGTCTATGTACCCACACATGTATTTGAGTTTCCAATCAATACAATTATAGCATGGATAATAAACGATTATCATGAACAAGGAAATATAATAATAACCAATTTATTATTGCCTCTAGGGCATATTTCCAACAGAGAGAGAGCCAGACGAGCATGGCATTTGTATGTGAGCAAGGAGTGAGTGTGGAGCCAGCCCCTCCACCTCTATTTATAGGAAAGCCAAGGGGTAGGATGGGCACTTCCAAAAAACCCAAAATGCCCATGAAGGAAAACTTCCACAAGGGCATAAAGGAGAATTAGTGGAGCAAGTGGGGCTCCATGGAGGAGCCCACATGTGGCCGGCCAACCTCTCTTGGGGGGCCCCCCAAGGGGGGTTTCTTAGCCCCCAAGCCTTCTAGAAGCCTTTTGGAAAATATCCCAAATGGTGACTTTCCAAAAAAATATCCAAAAAGCACTTTCACTATTCACAAAGACATTTTTCTGCGTCCGTTAAATCCGAAATTATTTCTCTGTGCCTAGAACAATTCCAGTACCCACTAAAATAATTTTGAATGCATTCCGAAACAACTCCGGAACAATGTTTCTTCAGCGAAAAATCTATCATAGCGGTTCCGGCTGCTCCGGAACATTTCTGGTCTTTCCTCCGGAAAAATCCCAGAAGCTTCTAGAATGATTCTGGCATCCTCCAAGAATTTCCAGACATGTGCCGGAACCAATTTGACTTAATGGAATACCCTGAAACAACTTTTCAGTTTTACCAGAACTATTCCGGTTTCCTCTCCGAAACTTTTCCGTTTCGTCCGAAACTTTTTCGGTGTTTTTCTCTCAGACTCCCTGTCTAGTATTCAGCAGATAGATGACCCTTAAGCGTGTGACCCTATAGGTTCGGTGAAGTATAGACATGACCGGAACTCTTTCCGATCAATGGTCAACATCGAAGCCGTGGACACCCATATTGACTCCTATACCCACACAAATGAATATTCGAGTGAACCTCCAGTTGTCGTGTGCTATTCTTGTTGCTTCGCGATATGTTACAAATACCCGAGGTGAGAAACATCGGAATCCCCATGGATCAACACTTGTCCACAATGCCAGTTTCCTTGTTGCCGGTTTCGTTCTCTTTTCTCGTTTCCGTGTTCCGGCATCCCTGTGATCAAATCACAATGTGTCTGGCTAGATGATGATGGATACCGTAACATCGAGATGGCCCAAAGATATCTCTCCATCGTCAGAGGAGCAAATCCCAATCTTGAGCTATCAAATTACTTGACATTCTTTTCCATGAACCCGTAAGCCACCGTAATAGCCACCCATTTACGGATGACGTTTAACAAACCCCAAAGTTCATGAAGCAAGCATGAAGAAACTCGATACTCTCATGGTCTAAGGAATTATGCAAACATTAACTTCTCTGTGTTATTAACCATTAACTTGTGACGAATGAATCTCATAGCATAACATCAATTCGGGTCGATTCAACACAAGTGTTCTACTAACATTGTGCCCTCAAAGTTGGCGGCATAGTCATGCCCATGATCAGGAAAACAGAACCATCATGCAACACTTGAGCCAGTCTTAGAGGCCAGACTAGGAATACATTTTACCGTTTATTATTCCACACGTGCATATGAGTCTTCCTTCAAGCCTCGTGGTTATTGCAGACTCGAGAACCATAGCAGTTATAGTATGGAACATAAACATATTTATGAGCATGGAGATAAATAATAACATTTGTTATTGCCTCTAGGGCATATCTCCTACAAGAAATCTCTTGTGTCCCCAACACACCCAATACAATGGTAAATTGTATAGGTGCACTAGTTCGGCGAAGAGATGGTGATACAAGTGTAGTATGGATAGTAGATATAGGTTTTTGTAATCCGAAAATATAAAAACAGCAAGGTAGCAAGTAACAAAACGGAGCACAAACGGTATTGCAATGCTTGAAAACAAGGCCTAGGGTTCATACTTTCACTAGTGCAATCTCTCAACAATGCTAACATAATTGGATCATATAACAATCCCTCAATGTGCGATTAAGAATCACTCCAAAGTTCCTATTAGCTGAAAACATAAGATAGAAATTGTTGTAGGGTATGAAACCACCTCAAAGTTATCCTTTCCGATCAATCTATTGAGCCATCCCTATAAATGTCACAAACGTCCCTAGAGTTCGTACTAAAATAACATCATATGATACGCATCAACCAACCCTAATGTCACCTAGATACTCCAATGTCACCACAAGTATCTGTGAGTTGATTATTCGATATGCATCAAACAACTTCTGATTCATAATATTCAATCCACACAAAGAACTTCAAAGAGTACCCCAAAGTTTCTTATCGGAGAAAAGATAATGAAAACGTGCAACCAACCCCTATGCCTAGATCACCCCAAGGTCACGGGAATCCGCCAGTTGATCACCAAAACATACATCAAGTGACTCAATAGAATACCCCATTGTCACCACGGGTATCCACATGCAAGACATACATCAAGTGTTCTCAAATCGGAAATATTCAATCCGACAATAACGAAACCTCAAAGGGAAAGACTCAATTCATCACAAGAAGATAGAGAGGGAAGAAACACCATATGATCCAACTATATTAACAAAGCTCATGATACATCAAGATCGTGCCAAATCAAGAACACAAGAGAGAGAGAGAGATCAAACACATAGCTACTAGTACATACCCTCAGCCCCGAGGGTGAACTACTCCCACCTCGTCATGGAGACCGCCGGGATGATGAAGATGGCCTTCGGTGATGATTCCCCCCCTCCGGCAGGGTGCCAGAATAGGGCGCCAGATGGTATTTCTTCGGTACAGAGGCGTGCGGCGGTGGCGTCGAAGTTCTAGGTTTATTTCTGGGGGTTTCTCTATGTTAGGGCATATTTCTCCCTTAGTGGTTTTTGTGATTGATGACAATACTTTTGCGGACTAATCATGTGCATTGAGCATTTCAGATAATCGACCATATGGCACAAGACGATTCGTGCCCCTCGGAGCTATTATGAAGACGGTGTTTTTCTTGCGTTTCTTTTTTGGTGGATTTGAGTCGTAGGAACACCGTACTATCAAGAGGGGGTCCGTATCGGAAAGTTTTGGGTGGAATCAACACGTACACACTTTCCTTGCACCCTTCCTTCTTTCCCGACTTTGGAGCTTGCCCTTCCTTGTGCTTGAGCCTTCTTGAAGCACATAAGCGGTAGTACCGCTCATCTCCACGGTAGTACCGCTCCAACGGTACTACCGCAGTTTAGTGCTACTGGGACTTCCGCTTATTTTAGGGTTCTGTAACTGAGCGGTAGTTATGCGTGGTAGTACCGCTCCAGCGGTACTACGGCCCTTAACCACCACTCCACTACTGCTGGTTCACTGGGCTTCTATGTACTAAGCGGAAGTACCGCCCTGCGGAGCGGTACGCTCCGCTCCGGCGGAACTACCGCTATTGCACTACCGCAGGGAGTACCGCTTATTTTCGTCTTCTGGTTAGCTCTGCCCTTCGGGCGGTAGTAGAGCGGCAGTAAGTGGCGGTAGTACCGCTCTGAGCGGCACTACCGCACTGCCCTCCACTACTTCCGCTACCTCTACCAGTTGCTCAACACCAAGCGGTAGTACCGCTGGTGGGTGCGGTAGTACCGCTCCGGCGGCACTACCGCCTCCTCGACGTGCTCGGTTTTACGCTACTGCTAGAACTACCGTGCCAGCGGAAGTACCACTCATCAGAGCGGTACTACCGCTTATGCACGGGCTGAAGGTGCATAACGGTTGGTTCTTTTCCCCCCTATATAAGGGAGTCATCTTCCCCAAGTTGTATTACCTCTTTCTCTCCCAAGCTCCATTGTTGCTCCTAAGCTCAAACTTGCCCGATCTCTCTCCCTAGCCAATCAAACTTGTTGATTCTTTGGGGATTGGTTGAGAAGGCCTAGATCTACACTTCCACCAAGAGAAATTTGATTCCCCCCACTAATCCCTTGCGGATCTTTTTACTCTTGGGTGTTTGAGCACCGTAGACGGTTGAGGTCACCTCGGAGCCACATTCCATTGTGGTGAAGCTCCGTGGTGGTGTTGGGAGCCTCCAATTAAGTTGTGGAGATTGCCCCAACCTTGTTTGTAAAGGTTCGGTCGCCGCCTTCAAGGGCACCACTAGTGGAATCACGGCACCTCGCATTGTGTGAGGGCATGAGGAGAATACGGTGGCCCTAGTGGCTTCTTGGGGAGCATTGTGCCTCCACACCGCTCCAACGGAGACGTACTTACTCTCAAAGGGAAGGAACTTCGGAAACACATCCTCGTCTTCACCGGCTCCACTTGTGGTTACTTCTTACCTTTACTTTGTGCAAGCTTTACTTGTGTTGTATCCTTTGCTTGCTCGTGTTGTTGTTATTAGCATCATATAGGTTGCTCACCTAGTTGCACATCTAGACAACCTATTTTGTTGCTAACCCTAATTTGTTAAGAAAAGTTAAAAATTGGTAGTTGCCTATTCACCCCCCCCCCTCTAGTCAACCATATCGATCCTTTCAATTGGTATCAGAGCCTCGTCTCTTTATTAAGGGTTTCACCACCCGAAGAGTATGGTTGACGGCGGGGATCGGGATGAGGAAGTGCCTGAGGCCGTGGAGTTGAACTCGGTCACCCGAGACGACTTAAATGAAGCTATGGCTTCACTTAAGACGTCTATGACGGCCGAGGTCAAGTCCATGTTTAAAGAACTCCTTGAGGGGTTGAAGTCTACTCCCGATCCTTTGCTTGTGGTTAATCCCACCGCATCGGTATCGGAGGCCAATTCCGGCAAGGAAGCAGCTAAAGGCACTCAAACCTCTTCCCCTCATGGTAAGAATGGGACGGGAACCTACGCCTCGGTTCCCCCTCCCCCGGTCTATGGAGGACCGGTCCCTACACCGCATATTAACAACCTTGGTCCTCCTTCTAAGCTTGTGAAGGGTGATTTTGCTAATTGGGTTTTTCGTATCAAGTCTCATTTGAATAACAGCTCAACAAATCTTTGGAGAATCATCGAGCAAGGCTTCTATCCACATGACCCAAGCAACCTCACTCCAAGAGAAGAGGCGGACAATCAATGCAATCACTCCGCATTGTTCATCCTCCAATCCGCAGTGCCTCCCGAAGATCTAGCTCACTTGCACCCCTTCTCCCGTGCTAAGGATTGTTGGGAACACATTATATCATTATACAAGGGGAGCTCAAGCATTCAACGGTCCAACTTTGAAATGGTGCTTGATGAGGCCGATGAGTTTGTGATGAATGAAGATGAGGATCCTCGGGATCTCTACCATAGATTGACAACTCTTGCGGTCGCTCTTCAAGATCATGGGAGCAAGGATATGGATGATAATTGGATCAAGCGCAAGTTTCTCAAGGCCATCATGACATTCAACAAGTCCATGTCCTCCGTGATCCGTCAAAGACCGGACTTCCACACCTTATCTTCAAGTGAAGTGTTGGATGAGTTTATTGCCATGAAAATCATGAACAAGACTGCCGACAATGCTCTAGCTCGTGTCCAACGGTCAAAGAAAGGCTCACCCAACCTTGCTTTGAAGGCCAAGGGTATTTCGGAAGAAGAAGAAGAGAGTTACCCCAAAGACACCAAATATGCTTACCGCGAGCACATGGCTCTTGCGTCAAGGCAATTTTGGGGCAACAAGAGAAACACAAGGCCCAACTCCTCCAAGAACAACTCAAAGGGCAAGCAACGAGTAAGGACTTGCTACAATTGTGGCAATGTGAGTCACTTTGTGGTGGATTGTCTGTATGAGAAGAGGGAGGACAATGGTGGCAAGCTCATCCGCAAAGACAAGGCCAAGTCCTTCCCCAACAAGAACAATTTCAACAAGAAGGCACCTCCAAAGGGCTTGGTGGCACAAGAAGAGTACAACTCCGATGATGATGATGATGATGATACAAGTGGTGAAGCGTTAGCAACGGCCACCGTGGCCATTGCCACCTCTTCCCCAACCAAGGTGTCTCTCTTCGGCGCCCCCAATGAAAACATCATTGCCAAGTGCCTCACGGCCAAAGGTATCAACAAGGTAACCTCCAACATCAAAACCACTACCACTGCTACACCTTCATTGTTGGATTGTGTGGATGATAGTAAGATGGTAAAGGTTGATGAGAACGAGTTTGATAAGTTCTTGAGTAAGCTCAAAGGTGAGACCAAGAATCACTTTGTTGCTCTCTTGGAACAATTGGGTGAGGCCAATGATATCATTGAGTCCCACGAAGAGACTATCACTAACTTGCAAAGCCATAGTCGTGATTATGCCGATGAGATTGTGGATCTTTCCATTGCTCTTGAGGAAGAGCGAGGCCTTCGTTTGGCTCTTGAGGAGTCACACAACGTTGACCTTGCTCAACTAAAGAAAGATCTTGAACATGCTCAAGTTCTTACTCGTGTGCTCAAATCCGACAAGGTTGACCTTGGAGTTGGCCATGCTAGACTCAAGGAGGAGTTTGAGCTACTTGACAAAACCCACAAGGTTTTGAAGAGTGCTCATGGCTCTCTCAAAGAGTCTCATGATCAACTCCAAGTGAAGCTAACAACGGAAATAGCCACTTGTCCTCCGTTCGTTTTAATTGATAATGCCATTGCTACTAACCCTTGTTGTGAGCATGAGCAACTTGTGGAGGAGAATGCCAAGTTGAAAGAGCAACTCGAGAAAGGTCTTGTGACTTGCATACAAGGTGAGAAGAACCTCAATGACCTTTTGAGCAATCAAAAGGAGGTTGTGGCAAAGGAAGGGCTCGGGTTTGCACCCAAGTCAAAGAAGAAGAACAACAACAAGACCAAGAAACCTCTCCCTCTCAAAGAGGTATTCGTCAAGAAGGGAGAGGGTGCTCATAAGTAGAAGCAGAACAAGGTGGTGGGTGGAAATGTCAAGAAGGGCAATCCCACTCCATCGAACAAAGCCGGCGAATTTAACCCTTCTTATGTTTTATGCCGTGCTAGTGATGGACATGTTTATGCAAAATTTGTTGGTTCTTATTATGAGTACATTGAATGGTCTATTTGGGTTCCTAAGACCCTTGTTACTAACATCAAAGGACCCATTCAAGAATGGGTACCTAAAACCAAGCATTGATCTCTTGTAGGAGTTTGCTTCCGGTGGAGGATCATGGTTGCTCGATAGTGGAGCAACGAATCATATGACCGGGAGCAAGCATTTGGTGGTGGACGTGCAACCAAGCTCATCTATGCCCACCCATGTTCAATTCGGTGATGCCTCAACATCTAAGGTATTGGGTCTTGGCAAGGTTGTGATTTCTCATGATTTATTAATTGAGAAAGTCATGCTTGTTGAGACCCTTGCATACAATTTGCTTTCCGTTCGTCAACTTGCACTTATGGGCTTTGCCACATTCTTTGACCTTGATACCGTGGCCCTTTTGTGGAGCAAGACTCTTAAAGTAGCTTTTGTTGGGCATGTCGAGAACGGTCTCTATGTGGTTAACTTCTCGGAGCGACCCACTAAGACCGCGACTTGCCTAATGGCTAAAGTTGATGTGGGGTGGCTTTGGCATCGCCGACTAGCCCATGTCAATATGAGATCTTTGCAAAGTCTCCTCAAAGTGGATCACGTTCATGGACTAACAAATGTGAGATTTGCCAAAGATCGTGCTTGCAGTGCTTGTATCGAAGGAAAGCTACATGAGATGGCTCACCGACCCACGACTATCGTCTACTCGAAGAGGCCCTTGGAGCTCCTTCACATGGATCTCTTTGGACCTCCATCCTTTGATAGTCTTGGGGGAAGAAAGTATTGCTTGGTGATTGTGGATGACTATTCAAGATACACTTGGGTATATTTCTTCAAGAGGAAGAGTGAGACCCAACAAACCGTCATCGACTTTGCCAATGAAGTTCAACGTCAACATGAGGCAAAGATATTGATGATTAGAAGTGACAACGGTACCGAGTTCGAGAACTACACCTTGGATGAGTTTCTGAGTGATGAGGGGATCAAGCATCAAAATTCCGCACCATATACCCCTCAACAAAATGGTGTTGCGGAGAGGAAGAACCGGACGTTGATGGACGCGGCAAGGACCATGATGGCGGAATTCAAGTCTCCGTACAACTTTTGGGCCGAAGCCATCAACACCGCATGCCATGCATCCAATCGGCTCTACCTCCGCAAAGGCGGAACAAGACTCCATATGAGATACTTACCGGTAACAAGCCCAACCTCAAATACTTCTGGGTGTTCGGATGTAAGTGTTTCATTCTCAAGAAAGGTACTCGTTTGTCTAAATTCGAATCTATAGCTCAAGAGGGCATATTTGTTGGTTATGCTACAAACTCTCATGCTTACCGTGTCCTCAACAAGTCCAACGGACTCATTGAGGAGACATGTAATGTAGAGTTTGATGAAAATAATGGCTCCCAAGTGGAGCAAAGTGGTCTTTGTGATGTAGGTGATGAAATTCCTCCCCAAGCCATAAGAAGAATGGGGATTGGTCAAATACTCCCCATTGAGGAACCCCTTGTGGCCGAAGGAGAAGGACATTGCTCTACGCAAGTAGAGCCATCATCAACCATTGACCCACACGCTTCTGAAGAACAAACCGAAGGCCCTCAACCAAGTGATCAATATCAAGGGCAAGATCAACCTCAAGATGATGGTGATGCACCAAATGATGCCCAACATCAAGATCACGACACCGAGCAAGCTCAAGATCAAGAGCAAGCTCAAGATGACGCTCAAGATGCTCAAGATGATCCTCCACAAGTGACCTCAGAGGAACTATTGGAGCATCGTGCCGCCAAGATTGCTTCCAAACTCAAGCATCAACAACATGTCTTGGAGAATGTCTATGGAAGCTTAAAGAAGGGGGTAACCACTCGTAGACAGTTAACAAACTTTTGTGAGCATCACGCGTTTGTTTCTTGTGTTGAACCCCAAAAGGTACATGAGGTGATCGAGGACACGGATTGGCTTGAAGCCATGCATGATGAACTCAACAACTTCGAGCGCAACAAAGTGTGGACATTGGTGCCAAGGCCAACGGAGAATCATAATGTCATTGGAACCAAATGGATCTTCAAGAACAAGCAAGATACGGACGATGTTGTCACTCGAAACAAGGCAAGATTGGTGGCACAAGTCTACTCCCAAGTCGAGGGTATCGACTAAGGTGAAACCTTTGCTCCCGTTGCTCATCTTGAATCTATTCGTATGTTGCTTGCATATGCATCTCATCATGATTTTAAGTTGCAACAGATGGATGTGAAGAGTGCATTTCTTAATGGTCCTCTTAATGAGTTGGTATATGTCAAACAACCCCCGGGGTTCGAGGATCCCAAGTTCCCCAATCATGTATACAAGCTCGATAAGGCACTCTATGGCCTTAAACAAGCCCCACGTGCGTGGTATGAGCACCTTACCGAGTTGTTGCAAGACCGTGGGTTTGAAATTGGGAAAATCGATCCCACTCTTTTTACTAAGAGGGTTAAAGGGGATTTGTTCATATGCCAACTATATGTTGATGATATTAGCTTTGATTCTCCTAACAAAGCTTTCAATGATGAGTTTGTTGCACTCATGACCGAGAAGTTTGAGATGTCTATGATGGGAGAGTTGAAGTTCTTTCTTGGGTTCGAAGTCAAGCAAAGAAGAGAAGGAACCTTCATCAACCAAGCCAAATATACCCAAGACATGCTCAAGAGATTCAAACTAGAAGATGTCAAACCGGCCAAGACTCCAATGCCTACCAAGTGCCAACTCGACATTGATCCCAATGGTAAAGCGGTGGATCAAAAGGTATATCGTTCTATGATTGGATCCTTGCTTTACCTTTGTGCATCTAGGCCTGATATCATGTTGAGTGTGGGAATGTGTGCACGGTTTCAAGCCGCGCCTAAGGAAAGTCACTTTGTGGCGGTCAAGCGAATCTTTCGATATTTGGCTCATACCCCAAACTTTGTCTTATGGTACCCCAAAGGAGCAAGCTTTGATCTCATGGGATATTCGGACTCGGATTGGGCAGGAGACCGTGTGGATAAGAAGTCAACTTCCGGAGGGTGCCAATTCCTTGGTCGCTCTTTGGTGAGTTGGTCTTCGAAGAAGCAAAATTGTGTGTCTCTCTCCACCACCGAGGCCGAGTATGTAGCCGCCGCAAGTTGTTGTGCACAATTGTTATGGATGAGGCAAACTTTAAAGGATTACGGTGTCACTTGTGACAAAGTGCCTCTTTTCTGTGACAATGAAAGTGCAATCAAGATCTCCTACAATCCGGTGCAACATAGCAAGACGAATCACATTGAGATTCGTCATCATTTCATCCGGGATCACATCAAGCGTGGAGAGATTGATATTATTTATGTTGGAACTCAAGAGCAACTAGCGGATATTTTCACGAAACCATTGGATGAAGCAAGATTTCGCGAGTTAAGGCATGAGCTAAATATCATTGATTCGAGCAACGTGTCTTGAATCCCGTCGCACCCCACCGCATTCATCATGATTATCTTGTTCTAGATGTAGGCATGGATATAGGGGGAGTGTTGTTCTCTCAATGAACTCTCCCTCCCCCCATTATGCATAAATTGATCAAGTCTTTCACATTAGCCATTTTTGATGGTAATTGTGCTTCAAAGATGAGTTTTGGTCATGGGCCCAAGGTTAAAATCTTCGCGGTGCCATACCAATTGACTCAAACATAGGTGACCTCGGTCATCGCCCTCTCTTTGAGAGGTTTTGCTTCGTTTGGTTTGAGTTGTGCTTTCGTGTCTTAGGCTTTTTGGGTGTTGGTTTACTCCATGTGTGCTTGTGGTTTAGTTGCTTTTTGACCTTGGAGTATTCCTTTCCATTTGATGTGTTTCCTTGTCTCCAACCCAAGCCTTCCCTCCCTCAAACCTCTTATAATTGCATAAGGCCCTCTTTCAAATTTGTCCCTAGCAGTTCTTCTGGTAGCAACCGGTACTACCGCTGTATGGCACGGTACTACCGCTCAGGCGGTACTACCGCGCATATCTACGGTACTACCGCTGAGTGCAGTGTGCCGACCTCCTGTCGAAGCACTGGGGCGGTACTACCGCTTGGAGTGACCGGTACTACCGCTCGGGCGGTACTACCGCTTACTCCAGCGGTACTACCGCTTCGAGGACCCGCAAGGGGGTTAAGTGGTGGGCACGGGGAGTTCTAACTTCCCCTTGCGCATTCACTTCCCCTCCTCTCGTGTTCTCTCTCTCAGGCGACCAAGAACTGCTCCGGAGGCCGGCTCCGACCCTCCGAATCCGTGCCGTCTTCTCCATTTCCGACCGGTGGGATCGATCCCCACCCTCTCCTCTTGCCATGGATACCGGTATTGCCCTCGTCTTTCTCTCCTACGGTTCTATTTTTTGAATCTTGGTTCTAGGGCAATGCATGTGGTATTCGTAGATTTTTGGCTAAATCTAGGCATGAGTAGAATGTGGAATGACTGCTAGATAGGGGTATAGTAGTCTTTGCCAAAATTTTGCAACTCTACGTCACCGATACTACCGGATCCATCCGCGGAAGTTTTCCCGTCGGGTGGGCGGTACTACCACTGGGACACGAATGGTACTACCGCTCGTGTCCAGCGGTACTACCGCTTACCTGACGGCGGTACTACCGCTCTTGTGCCTGGTACTACCGTTGTGATGTAGTTTTTCTGAATTTTTGCACTTGCTTCTATATTCATTTTTTATCTCTTGGCTTATGCAATGGCTTTACACCTGCTTTTCCCTCGCTCTGAGTTTGTGGGTTCTAGGTGATGGTAGCTCCGCTCATCAGGCTCGCCGCAAGAACCCGGATCGTCACGGTGGATCCAAGCGCTATCGCACCTCAGAAGATGCAGCTGCCAGTTCCAGTGCCCCTCCAAAGCAGAATGTGAAGACAACTGTCAGTAAGAAGAAGGAGAAGGAGAAGAGCACTCCTCCAGATGAGATGACTGCCAAGGAGTTTGTTGCTTTCCGTGTGCGCAACCCGTATCGCCGTCCTCAGGACGAGGCTCTTGTTGGTCGTCCCTTCTGGACCAAGGAGCAATCTCTTATCTATTTGGATATTCTGAAGGCCAATAAGAACTTGTATGTTGCGGTCAAGTCTATCGACATCACTCACATGGAGAAGGACCTTGCTTATTTTGGAGAAGCTCTTGCTCTTTGTCACCAGTGGGGCCTTATTCCTTTCATAGCTTTCAACAAGGACTATGATGCTGAGATAGTGGCTCAATTCTATGCCACCGTTCACTTTCATGCTAATGAGGAGAGATCTATGTCATGGATGACTGGTGGGAGAAGATTGAAGGTTGATTGGAAGGACTTCATGGATTGTTTGGGCATTGCTGATGAGGGGGAAGATAACCCCGTGGGTCTCCGGCCTCACAAGGAGACCAATCCTACACACAAGTCGAAGCTTATCCGTTAGTCCAGGTCTGTGACTTCTCTCAGGGGGATCACTCGCACGGAGCTCATTCCATTCTTGGACATCATGCACCGTATCTTTCGCAACACTCTATGCCCTCGCATTGGGAACCTGGATCAGGTACACTCCTATTTGGTGGATCTTCTCTTGCTTTGCATCAAGGAGAAGGGCAAGACATCTACTTTGGATATCTCCCACATCATGTGGCGTGAGCTACGTTCTGCCGTGCTCGACCGGAAGGTGTCCATCTATGGCCCTTATCTGTTTACATTGATTGAGAAGACTTGGGCTGCTGAGTTTCTAGGGGAGGCTCTTCCCACTGAGCATATGGTTTCTCATGGGGTTCTGAGCTTGCGTCAAAAGGAGAACTGGGGGACCGCACCTGCTGCCCCTAATAAGGAGATTGCCCCCACTGACTCGGATGATGAGCCAGAGCCTGACTATGAGTTTGTTCCTTCTTCTCAGAAGGTCCCTTCTTGGGCTTCCAAGCTCAAGTCAAAAATGAAGAAGCTCCTTTGCATTGAGGCCAAGGGTCAGTATAGAGCTCATGTGGCCGAGAAGGCTGCCCGCGCATGTCATACGTCCATGATGAGGGCTCTGGGTCAGGAGATCACTAGTGGCTCTGAGGAGCGTGTCACAGATGAGGAGGAGTGGATCTCGCAGCACTGCAAGTGGTCCGACTCAGAGGTGGAGCATCAGGATGCAGCAGCAGAGGAGTCTGAGGAGCATAAGGGCTCGGATGAGCACGAGGAGTTCTGATGATCTGGAGTTCTTCATCACCTTGGACGTGTTTAGTACTCTTTGCCCGTTTGGTGTCTCGATGCCAAAGGGGGAGAGAGTGTAGGGATTTGCCGAGTCACAAGTGTGTCTTCTTTGTTGTTGATTTCGTTCTCTTGTGAACTCTTTCTCGTTGGTTTGCTTTAGTTTCTGTGTGGAACCTTCCTATCATATGGTGTGAGACATATGCTACCCCATCTTTATCTTTATGTCAAGTACCTTATTAGCTCCGTGACCTATCTTTATGCTCTCATGCTATTTCCTTGCATCCATACTTATCTCTCTTATGTAGTTGTTGCAAGTGTTGCCGGTCTATAAAATATAGGGGGAGTGTGGATCCTAATGTGTGTACTTTGCATTCCAAAGGCATACTTAATTAGTGCGCACATCTAGGGGGAGCCCATTTATATTTTGTAGATGTTGGGTTTGCATATTATCTCGTTCTATCTTTGGGCAAATCCCGTGTTGTCATCAATCCACCAAAAAGGGGGAGATTGTTAGGGCATATTTCTCCCTTAGTGGTTTTGGTGATTGATGACAATACATTTGCGGACTAATCGTGTGCATTGAGCATTTCAGATAATCGACCATATGGCACAAGACGATTCGTGCCCCTCGGAGCTATTATGAAGACGGTGTTTTTCTTGCGTTTCTTTTTCGGTGGATTTGAGTCGTAGGAACACCGTACTATCAAGAGGGGGTCCGTATCGGAAAGGTTTGGGTGGAATCAACACGTACACACTTTCCTTGCACCCTTCCTTCTTTCCCGACTTTGGAGCTTGCCCTTCCTTGTGCTTGAGCCTTCTTGAAGCACATAAGCGGTAGTACCGCTCATTTGCACGGTAGTACCGCTCCAACGGTACTACCGCAGTTTAGTGCTACTGGGACTTCCGCTTATTTTAGGGTTCTGTAACTGAGCGGTAGTAGAGCGGTAGTTATGCACGGTAGTACCGCTCCAGTGGTACTACGGCCCTTAACCACCACTCCGCTACTGCTGGTTCACTGGGCTTCTATCTACTAAGCGGAAGTACCGCCCTGCGGAGCGGTAGTACCGCTCCGGCGGAACTACCGCTATTGCACTACCGCAGGGAGTACCGCTTATTTTCGTCTTCTGGTTAGCTCTGCCCTTCGGGCGGTAGTAGAGCGGCAGTAAATGGCGGTAGTACCGCTCTGAGCGGCACTACCGCACTGCCCTCCTCTACTTCCGCTACCTCTACCAGTTGCTCAACACCAAGCGGTAGTACCGCTGGTGGGAGCGGTAGTACCGCTCCGGCGGCACTACCGCCTCCTCGACGTGCTCGGTTGTACGCTACTGCTAGAACTACCGTGCCAGCGGAAGTACCGCTCATCAGAGCGGTACTACCGCTTATGCACAGGCAGAAGGTGCATAACGGTTGGTTCTTTTTCCCCCTATATAAGGGAGTCATCTTCCCCAAGTTGACTTACCTCTTTCTCTCCCAAGCTCCATTGTTGCTCCTAAGCTCAAACTTGCCCGATCTCTCTCCCTAGCCAATCAAACTTGTTGATTCTTTGGGGATTGGTTGAGAAGGCCTAGATCTACACTTCCACCAAGAGAAATTTGATTCCCCCCACTAATCCCTTGCAGATCTTGTTACTCTTGGGTGTTTGAGCACCCTAGATGGTTGAGGTCACCTTGGAGCCACATTCCATTGTGGTGAAGCTCCGTGGTGGTGTTGGGAGCCTCCAATTAAGTTGTGGAGATTGCCCCAACCTTATTTGTAAAGGTTCGGTCGCCGCCTTCAAGGGCACCACTAGTGGAATCACGGCACCTTGCATTGTGTGAGGGCGTGAGGAGAATACGGTGGCCCTAGTGGCTTCTTGGGAAGCATTGTGCCTCCACACCACTCCAATGGAGACGTACTTCCTCTCAAAGGGAAGGAACTTCGGAAACACATCCTCGTCTTCACCGGCTCCACTTGTGGTTACTTCTTACCTTTACTTTGTGCAAGCTTTACTTGTGTTGTATCCTTTACTTGCTCGTGTTGTTGTTGTTAGCATCATATAGGTTGCTCACCTAGTTGCACATCTATACAACCTATTTTGTTGCTAACCCTAATTTGTTAAGAAAAGTTAAAAATTGGTAGTTGCCTATTCACCCCCCCCTCTAGTCAACCATATCGATCCTTTCACTCTATTTATAGGATTTTTCAGCGTTGGAATCACGCGAAAAGGAGCTACGAGGGCCCCACAAGGCAGCACGGCGCGACCCCCCCCCCCAGGCCGCGCCGTGGTGCCTTGTGAGCACCTCGTGCGGCTTCTGTTCCTTCCACGAAGCTTCGGGGGTCTCTTTTGGTCCAAAAAAATCATCAAAAAGTTTCGTCCAATTCCGAGAACTTTTATTTCTGCACAAAAAACAACACCACGGTAGTTCCACTGAAAACAGCGTCAGTCCGGGTTAGTTCTAATCAAATCATACCAAAACCATATAAAATTGTTATAAACATGGCATGAATACTTCATAAATTATAGATACGTTGGAGACGTATCAATAACACACAATTTTTCCATATGATTGCGAATGGAAAACACAGAAAGAAGAAAATTATTCAATTAGAACAGGATGAGGGTACAATTGTAGGCCATGGGAACCTAAAATTGTATATCTCTAACTTCTATAAAAAACTTTTTGGAGCACCAGAGGAGAATTTTGTGTCGCTCGATGAGCACGTGGTTGGGGATCTACCTCAACTTGGGACCGACGAGAATGAGATTTTGTCTACGCCCTTCACAGAGAAAGAGGTGTTTGAGGCGATAGCACAGATGAAAAATAATAGGGCACCAGGACTGGATGGCTTCCCAACAGAGTTTTATAAGAGATGATGCAGTATCATAAAGGGAGACCTTATGCCCATGTTCCATGATATGTTCAATGGCCAACTACAATTATTCCACCTAAACTTTGGAACGATAACGCTGTTGCCAAGGAAGGAGGAGGCAGTTCGTATTGAGCAGTTCATACCGATTTGTCTGCTTAATGTGAGCTTTAATTTTTTTTACAAAAGTTGGTATGAATTGCCTGACGCGGATTGCACAAAGTGTGGTACAACCGACTCAGACGGCTTTCATGCCGGGCCGACACTTTTGGAAGATTAAAGTACCATTAAGAATCAAAATTTTCATGTGGTTTGTACATAAGAAAGTGATTCTGACTAAGGATAACTTGTCAAAGCGCAGATGGGAGGGTAGTAAATGATGCTGCTTTTGTGATCAAGACGAAACTATAAAACACCTCTTTCTCAAATGCCCACTCGCCACGCTCTTACAGCATACGATACACGTAGCCTTCAACGCCAGTCCTCCAAATAGTATTAACACATTATTTGGTACGTGGCTAAATGGAGTTGAGCCCAAAATTGCGGCACATATTCGAATCGAAGTATGCGCATTACTTTGGGCTATATGGAACTGCCGAAATGATGTGATCTTTAAGAGACAAACTCTTACAATTTTTTTGCAGGTCATATACAAAGCAACTGCTTGGATCCGTACGTGGTCGTCACTCAGTCATGCGGAAGCCAAGGAGCATATGGCTATTGGGTGCAACCTTTGGGAGACGGTAGCATGGGATACTTACAATCGATTTGGATGATGATCCAATAATAAGCTAGGTGTTTAGTCATCTTGTTCTATTTTTGCCGGTTGTGGCAACTTTTATCTTTATTACATTTCAGCTCCTCATGCGAGCTTGTGCCAAACTACAAACCTTGTTGTTTGCTTAATAATATGGCTGCATGCATCATATTGATGCAGAGACAGGGGGTAATCCTCCTTTTTTTTAAAGAAACCTTTAGAAGTTCGGCTAGAACTAACGCCACCCATTACACAACTCCCAACAAAAGATCGTTCTCGATAGTTTCCCCCCAAAGTACAGATGTCACACGCATGTTAACCGCCATCCGACCCCAAAAACCGATAAAAAATCAAATCCTTATAGGTTCAAGATATGTTGTATACATACATGTAAGATATGTAGTATACTACATGTGTACACAAAGAGGTCTGCCTACCGGAGCCTAATTATAATTCAAAGAGTGATATAAGCTAACAAAAAGGGCTGCTTCAGGACAATGTGTGAATCGAGATAAGAGTGCCATATTTTTCAGTACAAACACACCTGAAGTTTTGAAGAGCTCCCTCAAGGGGATTCTGGATATACATGTTGAGGCTTTCAACAAGAGATACCTTGGCCTTCCCACTGCAGTGGGGCGTATCACGAGTGGCACTTTTGAATATATCAGCGAGAAGGCCAGAGGAAAGATTCAAGGATGGTCGAAAAAGCTTCTAGCTTGTGCGGGTAGAGAAACATTGCTGAAATCTGTTGTGCAAGCCATTCTGACGTATCCGATGGGTACCTTTTTATTCACCAAAAAGGTATGTAAGAGTTTAACTTCTCCTATGGCGAAATATTTTTGGAGCAGTTCTCTTGACAAGAAGTCAATGCACTGGGTATCTTGGCAAGACCTTGCTACACCGAAATGTAAGGGCGGCATGGAGTTCCGAGATTTGCATTTGTTTAACCTAGCACTACTTGGGAAACATGGTTGGCATTTTTTGACAAAACCAGACTCCTTGTGTGCGAGAGTGTTGAAAGGTAGATACTTCCTTGATGTGAATTTTATGCAAGCTACATGTCCCCGGTCGGCCTCGGCTACATGGCGGGCAATCATTGCAGGAAGAGAGGCTCTTGATGCTGGTCTAATAAAAAGAATTGGTGATGGGAATTATGTTTCTGTCTGGGATGACAAATGGATACCAGGCATCATATCCATGAGGCCATTGCTCAAGCCAGCTACCACCAATGTGGACACAGTTGCGGACTTGATAGACTCAGACATTGGTATGTGGCAGCAACAACTAGTTCGTGACACGTTCATTGCACCTGATGCGGAGGCGATCCTCAACATTCCTATCCGTATGAACGGCGGCGAGGATTCTCTTGTTTGGGCCTTTCAGAGACCAGGCAACTACACTGTTAAATCGGTGTACCGTATTCTTGTGTCTCAGAAAGAGCGTGCAGCTCGCGAGGAAGGATCGGCTACCGGCACCTCAGAGGATGAAAAACAGATGTGGAATGCCTTATGGAAGCTCAATGTTGTTCCCAAAGTGCATGTTGTCTGGTGGAGGGTCCTTCGTGGAATTCTTCCCGACGAATGCACCCTGAAGAGACGACATATAGTAGAGATTGACAGATGCAAAATCTGTCTTGCAATGGGAGAAGATCTAAAACATGCCTTGATTCATTGTTCACATGCAGCTAGGTTCTGGGAAGAAGCTCGGGCATGGTTTGAGATAAGTCTCCCGCGACTACACCCTGCCACTTGGGCTAGGGATATCTTATGTGATCAAGGGTTCACTGAAAGAGATCGGGCTATCATTATTACCATCATGTGGAACATTTGGCACTCGCGTAATAGTGAAGCACGATGGCGATGCTCTGGATCCTGTGAACGCGGCAAGACGTATGAAAGAGGTGATGGCGATCCTAGAGCTACCCAGAACTATGCCGGTGGTGCTGCTAGGACATGGCTGGAGGCCCCCGGAGCAAGGCGTCATCAAGATCTCTACAGATGGCGCGCTGAACTTTGCCGATGACCGAGGAGGAGGTGGTGGTGTTCCTCGTTCGGACACTTCCCTACTCGTGGCGTGGTGCAAACCTTATCCGGGCATCTCTGACCCCTTTATTATTGAAGCTTTTTCAATCAGAGATGGTGTCAAGTTCGCCAAGCTGAGAGGTTTCTTTCATGTGATCATGGAGACTGATTGTCTGGAGTTTGTTTCACTCTGGAACACTCGCCACAACTCTCATTCGATTGTGGCTTCTATCTTAGATGAAATTGGAGAGCTAACTAGGGATTTTACCCTTTTTGATATTCATCATGTATTTAGGTCAGCAAACATTCCGGCTCATCTTTGAGCTAAGCGTGCTTGCACTTTGAATGTAACCGAATGCTGGCTTGACGATACCCCAAGCTTTCTGGTAACCAGTCTTTTGGCTGACTGCCCTAGAAGTGCTTTCTTTTAATAAAGCTCTCTGAATTGCCCCCAAAAAAAAGCTAACAAAAAGAACTTCGATTATTTATTCGAATACTAACAGCTCGATAACCTAATCATAATTAAGAGAGTGATAGGCTGCATTTCCTGTTCTACTGATGCGAGATTATACTCCAGCGTTCATGTTCTTGCAGGAGCCACAGGGCGGCATCGTGAGCCCTCTCGCGCGGGCGGCGCCCTGGCCTGCCAGAAGCCACCGGGCGCGGCGGCACCGGCAGGCCGGCATCCACGTAGGACTTCACGCACGGGGCCTGAAGGGAGGCGTCGTCGCCGGCCTTCCCCCAGCACGTCAACGCCTTCCAGTCGCCCTGATCGACGCGCGGGCTCATGAGCGTGACCTCGAACACAGCCACCCCGCGCCGCACGTCCTCTGCAAGGCTGTCCAGCAGGAACCCTGGCACGGCCACGCCCCTCCCGCGCGCCACGACGTGAATGTCTTTTCGCTTCCCCCGCCGCCGCGCATGCCCCCTCGCCTGGCTCCGGCGCATGCCCACCAGCCAGCGGCACGCGGAGGTACGACACCTGCACGGACGTGCCCTTGTCAAGGCAATACGGCGAGCCATCGCCGCTCAGCGAGGCGTCGATGCGGACGATGAGGTTGAACGCCGGGTCGAGCGTGCGCTGGTCCTGCAGGTCCGTGGCCGGGTCGAGGCCCGAGACAGTGCCGACCGCGACGGAGTACCACAGCGGCGGCGGCTGCGTCGCGAGCCAATATATGCAGGGCAGCATGAAGAGGATCGGCAGGACAGCCGGGCACAACAAGTCGCAGTAGTATCTGCAGCAGCCTTGATCGTCCCGCGCCCGCTGCTGGAGCCTCGCGCCCATGGTTGGCCTCAGATGACGATGTGGTACTATGTAAGTTTGCTAGGGTTTTTTGATGATGGGTTTGGTGAGGAAGCGGAGGTCGTTATTTTCTTCCCTACAACTAGCCTTCCAACAAACGAAGACTCTCCCTTGCACGTAGGATTCCTGCCAGGAACACCAAGGTATAGATAGATCAAAGTGTCCTACCAGTGCCTGCCCTGGGGCGACGGCGACGGCCACAGGGAGATAGATACCCGCGCGCGGACACGCATGCCATTTTCGATGGCCAAAAAAATGGGATTCCAGCGGCAACTTTCTGATGCTTGTTGATCCACGTTAAACTTTGGGTACAAACTTTGTGTTGGTGATGACAGCCGACGTGGCGTATTGATTGAGCAATAGAGTAGCTACAAATATAATTGGCCCATCTACTCGCTCCGCGGCGGCACACGCAAGCTGGTTCAGTTTGTGAGAGAGAGATACAGTAGTTTTTAGGCAACGAATGCCTTCTTCTTTTCTTGCTTTTTTTTTTACCGGAACGGCAGGAGCTCTGCCTTTTCATTATATTAGAGGGAAAAACTGTACAAGACTGCCCAAAGCAGCCGGAGGGGATTACAACAGATAAGAAAAGAAGGTGAAGCCAGAGGCATACATCCTCACCACCCAAGGCGACTACTCCCCTGCCTCCCTAAGGAGGCAGGGGAGTACAGCAACTTTAGCAGAGCAACGAATACTCAAACTCTTATTTATAGACTTATGATGCAACATATATGCAGACAAAACACTGAACCGACTAGCCAGCTTGTACACGCACGCACACCTACAGTCAAACTTGCAGCTAGTTGCAAGCCAGCCTGCTTCCCCCACAATCACACAAGTGCATTCACATTGCACTAACAATTGTTTGACTGTAATAATCAGGTTTAAGCTAACAAAATTAAAGCGAATGGCGATGCCAACCAGGACCAAATTAAATGAAAAGCTAGTGGTGATGCCGATGAGGACCATCGATCAGCTCTACTACATTCACAGGTGCAATGGGAAACAAAGGGATGGGAAAGATAAACACTGATGGATGAATACAAATTAAGACTTGAGAGTGCAGCATTACATATATTATTTCAGTTCTGAAAGAAACTCTGTATATATTGTTCACTGCGATAAGAAGAAATAAAAAGGTACTGTTGCTACTACACTACTTCTTTGATGCGTAAGGAAGGGTTCACTTCATCAAAATTCTAGTCTTGGTGGAGCGTGCAGCACCTCTGAAGCTTGAAGCAAAAGTTCTATATATCCTCCGGGGATCAATGGAATAAACATGGTTCAAGGGCCCCCGTTAAACAGATTATTTGCATAGACCGGTATTGTTTCTAGTATTACAACTTGCGCCTGCCTCTGAATATCCCTGCTTCGTTATAACATGGAAACCATTTATCATTGTTGTGGTAGGATTAAATTCCTGAAATATGTTGAAGAACTAGAAGCAATTTATCTTACAATATTTTGTGGAGGACCTTCTGCAGCAAAATCATACGTCGTTGCTGCGTTTCCATGTCCCTGTGTCTAAGTAGGAAACTACCTACAACAAAGTTATTTTTGGAGGACATAAAAGAACATTGGTAATCTGTCTTACAATCGATTGTTCATGACCTTCTTCAGCAGGATCATCCGGGTACTCATCCGGACATCCGGCGGGCTTGCCCCTGATCATCCGGGTTGCTACACGGACATCCAGGCACTTATCTAAAATGGTTCAAACGGCTCCTTTTCTTGTATCTATAAATACCCCTCTACCACTCAGGTAGAAGGTGGACCACGTCATTCGAAACGTCCTGAAGAACACAAGTGATCCATTTCTCGATCCTTTCACACGCGCACCGCCTACGCACTCAATTGGATTCGCAGCAGCCCGGATGCCTTCTTTTTTGCCACGGCTGAGCTCCCGGAGACTCTCCTCTGCTGGGAAAATATCTGGTGCTACGGGAGCATCTAAACTCGGCCGTTGGATCTCTGATCCAAGAGTTCCCGTGAGATGACGAACATTTTTGCAAAAAAGCCATCGAGGAGTCCAAAAAATACGCACAAGTACAACAGCTCCTTAGGTGCCATTGGATCTCAGATCCGACGACCCGGAAGGCTGTATCACGGGAGCACCTGTGTTCCCGTATCACAGGATACTCTACCCCTCCTCTGCCTCCTTGCATTTGACCGAATACTTAGCAGGCAGCGTGGCAAGGGGCGGTGGCACCGCCGGGGTAGTCCACCACTAATCTTTAAGGTCCTTCTACGACGTTTGCGTGCATCCGCTGCGCGACCTTGCCGTTCCTAGGCCCCTCTATGGTGCTGGAGGAGCTCGCTCCAGCTCCGGTTAGCCCCGGAGCTCGTCCTCTGCTCCCTTCTTGTAGCTTCTCCCGTGCATAATTACAGGAGGGCTCCACTCCTCCCGTGCATAGTTAGAGGAGAGAAGGACCCATCGTTAGAAGAGATGATTTTCTAGGGGGGTTTGTGCAAAATGTTGACTACATGACGGTGGTCAAAGTGCCACGTGAGCGGGTCCGAGGTCAATAGGACATGTGATGAATTACTTAAAGAAGAATTGGGACTCAAAAATGCCTTTTTCGTAGACTAATTTAGCATTTCGGCGAAACTATTAGGACCACCCATGCATTTAACTCTTATTTGGCGACCTAAACACCCAAAATTATTATAAAATAAATTAAAATAACAACATTGATAAATATCTTCTGAGATCTTCATCTTATGAAACTACATACCTCTCTTAGGAAGTGACAACCACATGTCCATCAAGATCAACCTAAGATATATATAGTTCTTTGACAAATAAGACCAATATGCTAATTTAGAAATAATGATGATTTATATTCTCAAATACTAAAAACAATCTTTATATTTTGAACTCGTGTGTTATGCTTAGAAGTCGACAGATCAAATCTCGAATGTGTGTTCTGTAGAGGAAGATGATGAAACTACAATACATGCGGCTGACCGTCGGGGCCGGCTGCCCATGTGAGTATGATGTTCCGCCATTCTGCAGCAAGCGTATCGTAGTCGGCGATGAAGCCGCCGTCCAGCACGACGTAGCCCATTTGGCACAGATCGGTGCGGACCCGGCTCTCGAGCTTCACCAAGATGTTGTACACGCTCTGGCAACGGGAAAGGGCTCCGGCACCGGCAGCGTGCAAGTCCGTTAGTTTCTCCATCGATTTATTAATATTACAAGTGTCTTCTGTGGCAAACATATCACGGCTAAACCATTCTCGATGAATATACCAAAACCCCTATTTCCGGGGAAGATTTCACCCCCACGTTTCACCACTTGTTCCGGTCAAAATGATCGGCCTATCCGCGTCGGACACGTGCATTAGTTTGGTAGGTGGAGGGGTAAGATCTGCGTGTGGATCTAACCGTCCCGTGTGAATTTTCTTAGCTGTCCAACTATTCGTGTGGATCTAGCGATTCTGTTGGGGATTTGCTTCCCAGGTCAAGCAGCTGGTTTGTCGGGCGGTGAAGCCTCATATGGCGACGTGGATGGCCCATGCAACCGCTTTTCCTGCTGCTTCTAGACTTTGCTACCGTGTCGTGTTTGTGTTCGTAGTTGGAGCGCCGCGATGGTTCGTGACGTCGCTTAGTCAGTTTCTCTGCCACTTATCGTTGTTTTCGACATTGTTGGGCTCCTATAAATACAGAGCTCAGTTCTTCACGGAAGGCCAAGCCAATCGAGGCCGGCGGCGACTTCGAGTGCCTCTTCTCCCCCTACGCTGACGCTGGGCCGCCCTCGCTCCTCTCCCTCGGCCTGCCCGCGGCGGCCGCGGAGACCGCGAGCTCGCGACCTTCCAGTCTGCCGGCGCCCCGCCATCCGGTGTCACGTCGTCGCCATCTCGATCTCACATTCGCCTAGCCCGCCCGCGCCTTATCTTCCATCACCACGGGAGGTCTTTGCCCCGCATCGTCGTCGTGTAGAGGTGCTTCCCCCTCCGCGTCGTGTCAACCACAGGATGGCGCTCTCCCGCTCAACGAGGTGTGCGCTTGGATCGGGACTGCGAGTTCATCATCGACAACCGCGACGGGAACGTGCAGTACAACCGGTACTACGGCTGCGACGCCGCCGTAGCCGCCGACCTCGACCTAGAGTGGGCGCTGTGAACTCTGCCGAGGAGCTACTATCTCCAGGAGGGCGTGCTAGACCTCGATGAGGTATACGGCATGCTCGACAGGGCCTGGTCCAAGCCGCGTGAGGAGACTGCGCTCCGCGGGATCCAACCGTTGCAGCGTCCTTGATCTCAGAGGTTGCACACCAATTTGTTTTTCGTCTTACCCGGCCGGCCTGTGAATTTGTGATTGATTGCGCCGGTGCTGTTCCACCCGGGGATGGGGCTGTGTGTGGTGCGGCGGTAGTTGATGCAGCCGCTGGACTTGGGCCCGTGCGCCGAGACGCAAGCGTGGGCGTACGCGCAGCAGCAGCGGCACCTAGCGCTGCGGGACAGCCCGCTGATGTGCCTCTATGCGCAGTGCGCCGGCCGGCCGCGCCTCGTCCTACCGTGGGATGACGGCATGTCCCGGTGGCGCTTCGTGTCAAAATTCCAGGTTGCACGTTGCTACCAACGCGTCGTCGTCATCGTCCGGCTTCGCAGCGGCGTGTTGTGCCTGGACTTCAGGGCGGACGGGCGGAGCGTGAACCAACGCATGCCAGTGCCTGAGCGTAGGCAACATCTGCGACCGGAGAGCCAGTGGTTCAAGCTGGTGAGCAGCACGAGGAGCATCGTCGCCAAGAGCGTCTTCGTCGTTCACCATCGACTCACCGCCGCTCTGGGGCTCGAGTCCGTCTGAGGCGGCCACCCGGAGATGGAGGACGCCACCGCAGTCGTCTCCCACTTCTACTGCGTCCCGCTCTGGATGGTCGACGGCTTCGACTGCACCTTCTTTCGCCTCGCCGCGCACTTTCTCGCCCAGGACAGGCTACACACCACGCTCCTCGAGGAACTGGCGAGCTGCCCGCCCCAGAGGACCGCGTCGGCGCCTCCGATGACCTGAGCTCTCTGGACTCGACTGCTTCTGTCGTGTCGATGCTGAGGCCGAGCCGCGGTGACAAGTTGTCCCGTCGCTGTTTTCGATGTCGTCGCCATCGTCGTGGGCCTATGCGCCGACAATCTTGGACTTGACGAGGATATGTACTTAGGGTAGGGTGCTAGGCCCGTCCTACATACCCCACCTAAGGACACCACATTGGAGGACTACAAGACTACGAGAGAGATTCCGACTGAACTAGCCATGGCGTATGAGTCACTCGGAATACCCCCCCCCCCTCCACTCGACGGTCAGCTCTCACTCGGAGGGGCCGCCAATCACTCGACCGCAGAAGACCAAGAGTCTCCCTAGGGAGGCCAACGGGCAGGCGTTACACTCGCCGCCTTAACTGGCATTTATTGTATACGCTACCAGTAACGTCCCCCCTTTTTTATTACCTACAATCAAACCCCTAAATGCCAGACGTTTATGAGGGGCAGCGCACTCTATATAAGCCACCCCTCCCCACTGACACAGGGGTTCGCAATCCTTTGTAAACACAACACACGTATCACTCGACAGAGTAAGCTCCCCGGAGCACCTGAGACGTAGGGCTGTTATCACTTCCGAGTGAGGCATGAACTCATACATCTGTGTGTACACCCTCGCCGTAGCTAAGACTCTGCCCTCTCCTTTCGTACCCCTACCATCTACTGTCAGGCACGTTCCCACGACAGTTGGCGCCCACCGTGGGGCAGGCGTCTAAGCGACTTCCGGCGAGGTTGCAGTTTTTCATCCTCACCATGTCTCCCGACGGCGGTTTGATCCTGGGCTGCGAGATCCGTCTCGGTGCGTTCACCTTCATCGCCGACGACTCCGCATGGCTCCAGGAAGCCCCTCTCGACGTTGAGGCTCTCCCCGTACGCGGGGCGACGCACTTTAGCGCGAGGTCATGCGGCGTTCTCCTTCGTCAGCCATCGACCCCGTACATGTCGGCTCCAGCGTCGTCCACTCTCCCCACTGTTCGTCGCCGCAAGCGATCCGGTCGTTCGCGGCTCCAGCGATGGGTGAGGCACGCGGCGGCACGCTAGGCGTCGACTCCGCAGATCGCGGCTATCGAGCCCGCCGAGCCACTTCACGGCGCGTTCGACTCGGCATCAGATTCATCCGAGCTCCCTTCCGAGTGCGAGAGCTGCGATCCTGCAGCAGAAGTTTTCATGGCGGGTTCTCATCAGAGCCCACCCGGCTATGGCCGTGGAGGCCGCGAGCGTGGCGGCCCGTCGAATGATCAGCAGCGCAGGGATGAGGAGGTCCTCCAAACCCCCATCGTCGGCACGACTGCAGAAGCCCAGGCTCTGAGGCGGCGCGTCTCGCCACCTTGGCAGAGCGCACGCGCCTCGAGGAGATGCAGAGGTCACTCGACGAGCGCACTCGACAGCGCCGCGAGCGTCAGTTGTTCCCTCCAGTCGACGACAATCGTCAGGTATACCGTACTCCGATCCAGAATGTTGCAGCGGCGGCTAGGATTGCAGATTCTATACAGCCGTCCGATTCAGAGGCCGGCAGAGGACTCGAGCAGATCCGAACCCTGCTTGGGGCGGCTCGACAGCAGAACTCCGCTGTCTCTCAGTCGCGCAACAGGATTCACAGCAAATCAGTTAGAGCAGACACAGTCCAATCGGCCCACAGTCCAGGGTCACCTCAGCGTCGCAGAGGCAGAGATTACCGCAACGATCAGTACAGAGATCAGAGGCGAGATCAGTTTGCTCCTCGGCATCACCGTGATGACCACCGTCGAGTGCCTACTCCTCCGCAGAGTGGTCCATACGTGCCCCGGCACTATGATGACAGGCGCCCGTACGGTGATGAGCGGGACCCTGGGTTTGACGCGAGATCCGTTCTCATTCAGAACCGGGTCGACAGAGGCAGATACAACAGAGGTGGCTATGACAGAGATTTTCCGAGTGGCAGTGGTACAGCTGTTTCTGGTCCAGAGTGTTTCAGCGGAGCCATCCGATCTGCTGAGATCCCCCCCAACTTCAGGTTGGCGGCTGGGATTAGCAAATTCACTGGCGAGTCGAAGCCGGAAACATGGCTAGACGATTACCGAGTGGCTGTTCAGATCGGCGGAGGCAACGACAACGTGGCTATGAAGCATCTGCCCCTGATGTTGGATGGTCCGGCCCGGGCGTGGCTTAATTAGTTGGCTCCTTCTAGCATCTATTGCTGGGAGGATCTTGCCCGAGTGTTTGTCAAGACCTTCGAAGGCACCTGCAAGCGCCCTGCCGGTTTGCTCGAGTTGCAGCACTGTGTCCAGAAGCCGAATGAGACCTTGAGGGATTACATTCAGCGGTGGACCACTCTTCATCACACGGTGGAAGGTGTTTCCGAGCACCAGGCTGTTTGCGCCTTCAAGGCCGGAGTCAGATACAGAGAGCTCTATTTGAAGTTTGGTCGGACAGGAGATATATCCCTGAGCAAGATGATGGAGATTGCCACCCGATACGCCAACGGCGAGGAGGAGGATCGCCTCCGCAGTGGCAAGGGTAAAGCAGTCGACAGTAATCCCGGCGGTGGAAATTCCAGTCGGAAGCAAAAGCGTAAAGCTGACGGCTCTGTCCAGGCAGAAGTAGCCGCTCTGGCGGCGAAAGGGAAAGTGAAGCCAAAGGGGCAGTTTGTTCAGAAGAAGTCCAAGAACCAGTCGACAGATGTCCTGGATATGCCATGTCCCATTCACTCACGGAAGGATGAAGAAGGCAACTTGATCCTGTCAAAGCATACCACTCGACAGTGCCGATTGCTGATCCAAGGGTTCAAGGGAGAGCAGTCGAGTGACAAAGATCCTGAGAAAGAAGAGGACGAAGATAAAGAAGACTTTCCTGAGATCAATGCCACATTGGTGATTTTTGCCGATGTAGAAAGCAAGAGTCGATTGAAGGTCATCAACAGGGAGGTCAACATGGCTGCTCCAGCTACCCCCGAGTACCTCAAGTGGTCCCAAACAGCTATCACCTTCGATCAGTCGGACCATCCCGCTCATGTCCCTACCCCAGGTCGACAGGCGCTGGTGGTTGATCCGGTGGTAGGAGGCACTCGGCTCCGCAAAGTTCTCATGGATGGAGGAAGTGGCCTGAATATTTTGTACGCTGATACCCTCAAAGGGATGGGCATTCCGATGTCCAGGCTCAGCGAAAGCAATATGCAATTCCACGGGGTCATCCCTGGGAAGAAGGCCAAGTCACTCGGACAGATTGCGCTGGATGTGGTGTTCGGCACTGACAAGAACTTTCGCAAAGAGAAGCTGACATTTGAGGTTGTAGACTTCAAGAGTGCATATCATGCCATCCTTGGCCGTCCAGTGTATGCACATTTCATGGCCCACCCGTGTTACGTGTATCTCAAGCTGAAGATGCCCGGGCCCAAAGGTGTGATCACAGTCACAGGCAATCGACAGAGGGCTGAAGAGTGCCTCCAACAGGGCTCCAAGATCGCCGACATGCAGATGGCTGTAGTCGAGTTAGAAGAGTACAAGAAGACTGCTGATCCCGCTGATCTGTTGCGTTCCAAGAAACCCACCACCGAGTCATCTTTTCAGTCGGCAGGAGACTTGAAGCAAGTGCACATTCACCCGACAGATCCTACTGCTACTCCGACCAACATCTCAATCACACTCGACAGCAAATAGGAAGCCGAGCTCATCCAGTTCCTCCGTGAGAACTGGGACATCTTTGCATGGAAGCCCGCTGACATGCCTGGTGTGCCCAGGGGACTGGCTGAGCACCGTCTGAGAGTTGATCCGAAGGCCAAGCCTGTAAAAGAACACTTGCACCGGTCGGCAACAGAGAAGCGGAAGGCAATCGGCGAGGAAGTGGCTCGACTCTTGGAGGCCAAGTTCATTCGCGAGGTCTACCACTCCGAGTGGCTTGCGAATGTCGTCATGGTCCCCAAGAAGGACAAGTCGCTCCGAATGTGTATAGACTTCAAGCATATCAATCGGGCCTGCCCGAAAGATCATTTCCCGCTCCCCCGCATCGACCAGATTGTGGACTCGACTGCGGGGTGCGAGCGTTTGTCTTTTCTCGATGCATACTCTGGCTACCATCAGATCCGTCTGTTTGGTCCAGATGAAATAAAAACGGCCTTCATCACCCCTTTAGGGTGTTTCTGTTACATCACCATGCCTTTTGGTCTGAAGAATGCTGGCGCTACTTTCATGCGCATGATTCAGAAGTGTCTCCTCGACCAGATCAGTCGGAATGTCGAGGCCTACATGGATGATATCGTAGTCAAGTCTCGCAAAGGTTCCGACCTACTGACTGACTTGGCGGAAACATTCGCCAACTTAAGAAGATATGACCTCAAGCTGAATCCAACCAAGTGTACTTTTGGAGTTCCGGGTGGAAAGTTACTCGGTTACCTCGTTTCCGAACGAGGAATCAACATCAACCCCGAGAAGATCCGTGCCATCGTCCGAATGAAATGCCCCGAGCGTATTCACGATGTCCAGAAGCTTACTGGTTGCCTGGCAGCGCTGAGCAGATTCATTTCTCGTCTCGGAGAGAAGGCACTCCCTTTGTACCGACTGATGAAGAAATCCGATACGTTCGAGTGGAATTCAGAGGCAGAAGCAGCGTTTGTCCAGCTCAAAGCCCTGCTCTCCACCCAGCCGGTGCTTGCCGCTCCACACAGCAAAGAACCCCTGCTCCTGTACATTGCAGCCACCAATCAGGTCGTCAGTACAGTTCTTACTGTCGAGCGAGAAGAAGAGGGCAAGGCCTACAAAGTCCAGCGCCCAGTTTATTACATCTCTGAAGTGTTGACTCCTTCTAAGCAAAGGTACCCACATTACCAGAAGCTTGTCTATGGTATATATCTATCAGCGAAGAAAGTGGCGCACTATTTTCAAGATCACTCAGTCTCAGTCGTCAATGATGCGCCTTTGAATGAAATCCTCAACAATCGAGACGCGACTGGTCGAGTGGCCAAATGGGCCATTGAACTTCTTTATTTTGATATCAAGTTTGAAGCGAAGAAAGCCATTAAATCTCAAGCACTTGCTGACTTCATGGCTGAGTGGATAGAACAGCAGCAGCTAGTCCGGATCCACTCGGAACACTGGACCATGTTCTTTGACGGCTCGAAGATGCTGAACGGTTCTGGTGCTGGTGTGGTATTGGTGTCTCCCAAGGGCGATAAACTCAGCTATGTCCTCCAGATTCACTTTGATTCCTCCAATAATGAAGCTGAGTACGAAGCACTCCTTTACGGGTTGCGTATGGCCATCTCGCTCGGCGTCCGTCGCCTGATGGTATACGGTGACTCGGATTTGGTGGTCAATCAAGTGATGAAGGAGTGGGATGTCAGAAACCCCGCCATGACCGGATATTGCAATGCAGTAAGAAAGCTTGAGAAGAAGTTTGAGGGTTTTGAACTCCATCACGTTCCCCGAGTGAAGAATCAGGCAGCTGATGAACTGGCAAAAATCGGTTCCACTCAGAAGCCTGTGCCCAGCAATGTGTTCCTGGAGCATTTGCACTCTCCTTCGGTACAAGAGGACCCCTTCACCGAAGAGCCCCCGCAGCCTATAAGCGCCTCCAATCTGACTGAAGTTGATGTCCCAGCAGTCATAGATCTGGTCAGTGAGATTCTGGTGATAACTCCCGATTGGACGGTGCCCTACATCGCGTACATCCTCAGGCGAAAACTTCCAGAAGACGAAGTTGAAGCTCGACAGATTGTCCGCAGATCCAAAGCTTTCACTGTTATGAATGGGCAGCTCTACAGAGAGAGCGTAACCGGCGTGGCTCAGCGATGCATTTCTCCCGAAGAAGGTCGACTGATTTTGGAGGAAATTCACTCGGGAACTTGCGGCCATCATGTGTCCTCTCAGACGATTGTTGCCAAGGCCTACCGAGCTGGTTTTCTTCTGGCCGCGCGCCAATGAGATGGCTAAGGATATTGTGCAGCACTGTGAAGGATGCCAATTCTATGCAAACTTGTCGCACAAGCCTGCGTCTGCCTTGAAGACCATCCCACTCGTCTGGCCGTTCGCTGTATGGGGATTGGATATGATCGGACCTCTCCGCACGGGCCAGAGTGGTTTCACGCACCTTCTGGTAGCAGTCGACAAGTTCACTAAATGGATTGAGGCCAAGCCTATCAGGAAGCTGAATTCTCGCACAGCCATCAAATTCATGAGGGAAATAATATTCAGATACGGAGTTCCCCATAGTATCATCACGGACAATGGTTCTAATTTTGATTCGGAAGAGTTCAGAGCTTTTTGCTCCTCTCAAGGCACCCGGGTGGATTACGCATCCGTTGCGCACCCCCAGTCAAACGGTCAGGCCGAGCGAGCAAATGGCCTTATCCTTCAAGGGTTGAAGCCTCGACTCATGCGCGAACTCGATCACGCAGCTGGAGCTTGGGTTACAGAATTACCGTCTGTTCTGTGGGGCTTGAGGACAACTCCAAATCGGTCAACTGATCGCACTCCTTTCTTCATGGTGTATGGGGCTGAAGCTGTCCTGCCGAGTGATGTTCTTCACAATTCTCCTCGGGTGGACCTTTACTCGGAGGTTGAAGCTGAGCAAGCACGCCAGGATGCTGTGGATCTCCTTGAAGAAGAGCGGGAAATAGCTTTGATCCGGTCGACTGCATACCAGCAAGATCTGCGTCGCTTTCATGCAAGGCACGTCAGGAGTCGGACCTTCCACGAAGGTGACCTCGTGCTCCGAGTGGATCAGCAGCGGCCTCACAAGCTAGCCCCCGCGTGGGAAGGCCCTTTCGTCGTCACCAAGGTGCTGAACAATGGAGCCTACCACCTCTTCAATCTCAAGAAGAACGCTGACGAGCCACGGGCCTGGAACGCGGATCTGCTTCGTCGGTTCTACACCTGAAGGTTGATCTGTCTGATGTAATAAGAGTAAACTGTTTTGATTATCAAGGATATGACTCCTGCAGTCTTTTGTCGATTCCGATCGCACAATTCTGAGTTCAAGAATACTCCGAGTGCGAGCGATTTTCCACTCGAGGGGCTTAGCCGCGATTCCGCATCGCCTAAGTTTAAATCTACTCCGAGTGATGGGCGATCCTCTCACTCGGGGGCTTAGCTGCGACTCCGTGTCGCCTAAGTTCAGAACCTCGTCGAGCGAATAGCATCGCATTCACTCGAAAGCTTAGCCGCGGTTCCGCATCGCCTAAGTTTAAATCTACTCCGAGTGATGGGCGATCCTCACACTCGGGGGCTTAGCTGCGACTCCGTGTCGCCTAAGTTCAGAACCTCATCGAGTGAACAGCATCGCATTCACTCGAAGGCTTAGCCGCGATTCCGCATCGCCTAAGTTTAAATCTACTCCGAGTGATGGGCGATCCTCACACTCGGGGGCTTAGCTGCGACTCTATGTCGCCTAAGTTCAGAACCTCGTCGAGCGAATAGCATCGCATTCACTCGAAAGCTTAGCCGCGGTTCCGCATCGCCTAAGTTTAAATCTACTCCGAGTGATGGGCGATCCTCACACTCGGGGGCTTAGCTGCGACTCCGTGTCGCCTAAGTTCAGAACCTCGTCGAGTGAATAGCATCGCATTCACTCGAAGGCTTAGCCGCGATTCCGCATCGCCTAAGTTTAAATCTACTCCGAGTGATGGGCGATCCTCACACTCGGGGGCTTGGCTGCGACTCCGTGTCGCCTAAGTTCAGAACCTCGTCGAGTGAATAGCATCACTCGAAAGCTTAGCCGCGGTTCCGCATCGCCTAAGTTTAAATCTACTCCGGGTGATGGGCGATCCTCACACTCGGGGGTTTAGCCGCGACTCCGTGTCGCCTAAGTTCAGAACCTCGTCGGGTGAATAGCATCGCATTCACTCGAGAGCTTGGCTGCGAATCCGCTTCGCCCAAGTTAAAACGCTACTCCGAGTGATGAGCGATCCTCTCACTCGGGGGCTTGGCTGCGAATCCGCTTCGCCCAAGTTAAATCGTACTCCGAGTGACGAGCGATCCTCTCACTCGGGGGCTTGGCTGCGAATCCGCTTCGCCCAAGTTAAAACGCTACTCCGAGTGATGAGCGATCCTCTCACTCGGGGGGCTTGGCTGTGAATCCGCTTCGCCCAAGTTAAAACTCTACTCCGAGTGATGAACGATCCTCACACTCGGCGGCTTGGCTGCGAATCCGCTTCGCCTAAGTTATAAACATACTCCGAATGACGAGCGATCCTCTCACTCGGGGGGCTTGGCTGCGAATTCGCTTCGCCCAAGTTAAAACGCTACTCCGAGTGATGAGCGATCCTCTCACTCGGGGGCTTGGTTGTGAATCCGCTTCGCCCAAGTTAAAACGCTACTCCGAGTGATGAGCGATCCTCACACTCGGGGGCTTAGCCGTGATTCCGCATCACCTAAGTTATAAACTACTCCGAGTGACGAGCAATCCTCTCACTCGGAGGCTATCTGCGAACCAGTCTTCGCCTAAGTTCTGATACTCGCTCCCGAATGACGAGCGGTCCTCTCACTCGGGGGGCTTAGCTGCAAGTCAGTCCTGCTGATGTCGCCGCCACTCGACAGTGGTCTCGGGGACTACACCCAGTGGGTGCACTCCGCGTGCCCCCACTGGACCAGAAACCACTCGACAAGACCTGATCTACTCGAGAGGAAATCAAGCAAAGGACTGAAAAGTAAATTCAGATAAATCCAGAGTATTCAGCATTGATAAAAGTTGCCCATGCAAATGACGAAAGTACTCGGGCCCAAGACCCGAAAGAAGTTTTAACGATACACCACCACTCGGCATACCGAGGCAAATTAAATTTTTTGATCACCAGCAAAGTTTTTTCAAGCTCCAGTGGGACTTGCAGGCTCGACGAAGGTGTCCAGGTCGACCCCGTCAGCGATCCGAGTGGCCGCTTCGATGAAGGTCTCCATGAAGTCCTGGAACTGGAGCTTCTTTGTGTTGGCCACCTGAAGTGCTTTCAGTTTGTCCTCCTTGACCTCCTTGCAATGAACCCTGACGAGTGAGAGCGCTATGTCAGCTCTGCAGCGTGCAGCAGATTTCTTCCATGCCTGCACTCGACCAGGGAGCTCGTCAAGCCGAGTCATCATTGACTCGAGGTCAGCCTGAAGTGAGTCTTCCGGCCACAGCTCCTTGTCGACCTTCTCCATTACACCTCGCAGTCGAGCGACGTACTCCCGGACGCCTGCGACTCGAGCTTCAAGCCGGAACATGTTCATAGCCATAGCATCTCCGACAGGTGACTTGGAAGGGTCCAGATTGGGCTCGACCGCCTCGGTCTCCTTCTCAAAGTCCTTGCAGAATTCTACATGAAGAAGATGGAAAGAATTAGTCATGATACTGTTCCCTGAAAATCAACGGAATTCACTCGACTGGATGAAGTTAGGATTAACGGAATTCACTTGACTGGAGAAAATTACCTTCAAGCAAAACATACATCTTCCGGGCGTAATCCCCCAGATAGGTCTCCAAGCCCTTTGCTCTCTTGGTTGCATGGTCAAGCCTTTTGCTCCAGTCAGCTCGCTCCTGCTTCACCTTCGTGTTCTCTTCCTCAAGCTTGCTGGCCGCGGCGAGCTTCTTCTCGGCAGCTTCAGTCTTCTCCCTCGCCGTCTTCTGAGCATCGGCGAGTGATCTGTCTTTGTCCTCCAGCGCCTTCTTCATGATATCTAAAGAAATAGCATTGTTGAGTCGCGCTCGGAGTCGACGGTTTTCAGCACGCACGTCTGCTCGAGTGGAGTCACTCGGTTCAAAGATAGAAGAAACAAATAATGAAGTACTCGATCAACAAAGTTTACCTCCTGAAGCCTTCAGATCAGCTTGCGCACGCTCCAGGTCTCTCCTCGCCAGTTCCAAGTCGAGCTGAAGCTGAGTCTTCTCCTTCTCCAAGTCAGCGTATCGAGTACCGAGCTCACAGGCCTTCTGAGATCAACGACAAAAACAATTCAGTGGACAGAAATATGGGCTTCGAGTCCAAGTTCTAAGACTCCCGCCGACTGCCCGCAGTCGACGGCAGTCTCGGGGACTACACCCAGTGGGTGCACTCAGCGTGCCCCCACCGGAACGGTATCCACTCGGAACGGTCCGCCCGATCCGAGTGACGGCCGAACAAAAAAAAAATTGTCCACTCGACCAGGTCAGCCCTAGCCGAGTGCGTGACAAGCGATTACCAGTCGACAGACAGAAAACTCCCAGCGGGTGCAGAAGTCAAGTCATGGTAGACGGAAAGCGACACAATCAAAAAGCGCACTTACAAGTGCACTTACTTGGACGTTCGCCCGAAGCGCTGAGCTAGCGTCGTAAGCCAGCTTGCTGGCCTCGTACGCCTCCTTCGTACGCCGCATCATATGTTCGGCCTGCATTAGCGCCTCCTTAGCAGCTCCAGTCTGATCTTCTGGAACACGGTGCAGAGAGAAGATGGTCTGTGAAGGGAGCGGCGATGTAGTCGGAAGGACTGGCGCTTGCGAGGCTGGCGCTTGGGAGACAGGCGCTTGTGGCGGACTGGCGAGCTCCACGGCCATCTGGGTCGGTGCTGTAATCGGTTCAGTCAGAGACGGGGCTGCGGGGTCGGTATCCATTGGCTCTGCATGTCACCAGTCGACATATCACATGACTGTCGAATGGTTTGAGAAGAATGTCAAATGACAATATGCCATACCTTGGCGAGAAGTGGCTGCGTCCGGCGTGTCCTTCTCCGCGCTTTCCTCTCCTCGCCCCGGCGATGTCACCGAGGTAGCGGCCCTGACAATCAAGATCCACTCGGTCAGCAAAAATATGAAGTTCAGCAACAAGTTAAGCGAAGAGCAAGGATACTTACGTTGAAGCAATCGGCACGTCAACCTTGATTCTGGGGAGAGCCTTCCGGGGCTTGGTGGTGGTGACCTTGGGCTGCTTGGCAACCTTTTCAATCGGCTCTGGCGTCGACGTCCGACTGCGCTTGGAGCTCCTGGTGGTCGACCCCCCGGCCCGACCCCGGTCGAGTGTTGGGTCGTGACGCTGCTTGGAACGCCCTTCAGTACGCGGAGGAGACACGACTTCAACTTCATCGCTCCCCGACGAGTCGTCACCGTTGCCTTCGCTGTCCTCGACGTAGCTGATGCTGTCACCGTCGCTCTCGCTCCCCGCTCCTTCAAGGTTCTGACCGCCATTCGGCACGGGTGAATACATGTTCGTGAGCTCCTGCAAAGATTCAAGTCAGTCAGCTGAAGACATATTCACTCGACAAGATACAAAAGCAATCGACAATGACATGACTCACCACATTCGGCGGGTTCGCAGCTGAGAAAGGCGATACTCTTTTGGAACCCCGGGGGTTGTCTCGCGCACCAATGATGCCGCGCAGCCATAGCGTGATGGTTTCCCCTGAAACATCTTCCGGGTGGGTACGAGTGGTATCGTCGACTCCTGAGTAATGCCACATCGGATGGTCCCGCGCCTGGAGCGGCTGGATCCGTCGACCCAGGAACACCTCCAACAGATCCAAGCCGGTCACTCCATCACGAATCAGATTCACAACACTGTTCATCAAGATCCCCACATTGGCCTTTTCTTCCTCGGCCACGGTCAGAGATGGGGGCGCAGTGGGTCGATCCAGCGTGAAGGGAGGAAGGCCGGTCGACATGTTTGGGGATGCGATGTCATGGCAGTAGAACCAGGTCGACTGCCAGCCCCGCACCGACTCCGGAAGGGTGAGCGCTGGGAATGCACTCCCCGTCCTCTTCTGAAGACCCAAACCCCCGCATAGCTGGATGACATTGGTCCTATTATCACTAGCGTGGGCCTTCTTTACCGACTGAGAACGGATGGTAAAGATGTGCTTGAACAGACCCCAGTGGGCGGGACAACCCAAGAAACACTCACACATCGTCACGAACGCAGCGAGATACGCAATTGCGTTGGGAGGCAAATGATGCAACTGAGCCCCGAAGAAATTCAGAAAACCGCGGAAGAAGGGATGCGGGGGCAGAGCAAAACCTCTCTCCAAATGGGTGGTCAGGAGGACCCGCTCGCCCTCGCGCGGCTCCGGCTCCGCTTCCGTCCCCGGCAACCTCCACGACCCGGCCGCAACCAGGCCGTCAGCGACGAGCTTCTCCACGTCCAACGCCGTCACGGTTGACGGCAGGAAATCGCCCTGCATCCATCCGGGTGGCGCTGCGGCCCGGGCGCTCGAGGGCTTCTTCCCCTTCGTCGTCTTCTTGGGCGCCATTGTCGCAGCGGCGAGCGGATTCGATCTGAGCAGCGCGGCGGCGGAGCAGAAGAAGCGGAGGAGACGAGGGGAAAATGAGCGCACTGTCGCAAATTCCCCCCCCCCTCTCGTTTTTTATGTCCGTCGACCCGAGTCACTGACTCGTGGGCCCGCCAAATCCCTGTGTATCTCACTAACGGAGGAGCCGCGATATGTGGCGATAAAGGTGGCGCGAGGATCGAGGAGCCGCTTCCCCGTCGGTTGCGTCATCCCTGCTCGGCGCGCGTTCCCCGAAATTTCGAATCCCGCGAAATCTGGGCCGGACAGAGCGTCCTGTCACATCTGAAGATCCTGTTAACCATTCGGACTCGAACCTGCATCTAGATTCACTCGGAAGAAATGACAAGCTGAATAGATCAAGGCAGACGTTGGAAGGCCCAGTCGTCACAGGTATCGGAAAGATCTCGAAGCTCATTCAGAACGCTGAGTTCGACAGAACCTGCACTGCACCTTCTCCACTCAAGCCCTGATCCATTCGGGGGCTAATGACGAGGATATGTACTTAGGGTAGGGTGCTAGGCCCGTCCTACATACCCCACCTAAGGACACCACATTGGAGGACTACAAGACTACGAGAGAGATTCCGACTGAACTAGCCATGGCGTATGAGTCACTCGGAATACCCCCCCCCCCTCCACTCGACGGTCAGCGCTCACTCGGAGGGGCCGCCAATCACTCGACCGCAGAAGACCAAGAGTCTCCCTAGGGAGGCCAACGGGCAGGCGTTACGCTCGCCGCCTTAACTGGCATTTATTGTATACGTTACCAGTAACGTCCCCCCCTTTTTTATTACCTACAATCAAACCCCTAAATGCCAGACGTTTATGAGGGGCAGCGCACTCTATATAAGCCACCCCTCCCCACTGACACAGGGGTTCGCAATCCTTTGTAAACACAACACACGTATCACTCGACAGAGTAAGCTCCCCGGAGCACCTGAGACGTAGGGCTGTTATCACTTCCGAGTGAGGCCTGAACTCATACATCTGTGTGTACACCCTCGCCGTAGCTAAGACTCTGCCCTCTCCTTTCATACCCCTACCATCTACTGTCAGGCACGTTCCCACGACAGGACTCGAACCCGCCCTACTTGTCGACGCCGTGAGCTCGCGACCTCCCAGGCCGACAGCGCCCCACCGTTCCATGTCAGGTCGCCACCGGCGTCGCTCAGGCCGCGGTCGCCTTGCCGTCCCGCGCCATCAGAGGTGCTGCCTAGGCTAGAGCCGAAGCGGACATGAGGAGTCACCTGCTGGATGGTGAGTACACAACGGTTGTCTCTTCCTAGCTCACTCTCTAGGCCGTGCGGCCTTCCGTCCGCGCTGTGTTGTTTGCGTGTGCTGCTTGTGCGCTCCTGCTGTGTCGCGCGTGCGTGTGGGCACTGTGCTGGGTACTGGCTTCGTGAGTTCGTGTGTAAGTCGGGTGTGCTCGCTGCCAACGTAGAACCGTAGAAGCCTCTCTTGCGAAAAGCAGCACTGCAGGCTGCACATCTTTGTATTTATTTACTTATATGAGCTCAAAGGTTCTTATATTGACTACAATTACACGTGCTTATACTTTGTACTACTTGCCTTCTAAGGCCCCCTTTGTTTGGGCTACAGATTCCTGAGAATCAGCTGTGGCTTAGATTCTAAGAATCAGCTATGGCTGTGGATTTTGAGAATCCGAAGCTGACTGTTTATTTACCCTGCTGTAGAAAAACCACAAGTGTTGTGAAATGTCCACAATGCCCGGAATGCACAAATGGTCAGCATAAACTTGCAAAATCTTATCACATTCATCAAACAGTTTATAAATCTTCTATTCATTCGTTCATACATACATACACTTTCTGGCCGGGATCATACGCACATGATCTGAGCAAAAAAAATCATCAAAGAAGGGGGAAAATGACAAATAACAGGCAACTACCAGGCTGAGGAGCAGGAGCAGCGCCAGGGAAACGAGGCAACAAGGACGATCGTGAGTGGAAGAAGATGGCTGTAAGAAGAAGAGCATGATGACTTGATGAGAATCAATGTCGTTTGTGTCTTTTGACTCCCTGTACGTAGCAGGCAGTAGCTTCAACACCAATGCCAGGACGCGCGCCGTGCTCGCCACAGCCACGCCGTGCTATCAAGTGGAGGAAGAGAAGGTCACGAAGAGGACATCACTCGTCATCACGGGTTCAGGGTCGAGTTCCGACCCCGCCGGCTGAGCGCCGCCTCCCGGAAAGACAAAGACGCTGGGGTCGTTTGCCAGCCAGCGCGTGACCACGCCCCTGCACGCGGCCTCCTCCCTCTGGCCTCGGCGCCTGGTTTCGTCTCGCAGCCTAGCAAGCTATGGCTCCAGCAGACAAGGCCGCTCAGGCAACACGGCGGCGTCTCCCGTTGCGCGCCACAGCGTGGGTACGTGGCGGCGTCCACCTGGCAATGGCATACAAGGAGGCTGCCACGAAGCTCAGGGCGCAACGGAAGGAGACGGACGACGAGGCCCTGTGGGAGGCCGACATCCACGGGAGCTCACGGGCGCCACGGGAGCCCAGCCGGACCATCGACCCCCTCGTGCTCTTCTTGCTCGGCGGCGGCTGGGTGAGAGCGGCGGCGGTTGGGGAATCGCTCGGGTGAGACGAGGGATGAGGGGTGAGGGTTGTGGTGGCAGTTTCTTTGTAATTTAGACTAGAAATAGGGGTAAGGGCTGAAAACGAATAGTTTTCTTTTGTGGGTTGGGGCGGAATCGCTAGAATCACAGAAATCGCCGCTTCTGGATTCGCTTCGATGGTAGTACATTTTTTAGAATCGATTCTGGGTATCTAAACAGGAATCCGGTGTGTTTGTTTGAGGTTCTGATTTTGAAAGGACAGAATCTGAGAATCAGAAGCTAGAGCCCAAACAAAGGCCACCTAAGTATGCCATGACACACAAGCATGGAGAAATTTAAAAAAAAGTTCTCTAGAGCTCAGCGTAATGGCTCTCGGAAAGCAACGCATTGGCTCTGGCAACAAAACAAGCTTCTGAACGTGAACTGATGCATTGTTTAATTCATCCTGAACCTGTGTACTGTTTCTCCGTGATTCAAGTGGAAGCAGCAATGAAGGCCGCACCTAGACATGTAAAATTTTATCTTATATTGTATTACATTTAATTGGATATCGATTAAGTTGTGGGTTTCTGATGTGCCCACAATTTACATAATTTCCTGAAGTATTGTAAGGATTATTATTTTTTGAAACGAGGCAAAAGATTTGCCATTTTCATTGATTAAGAAGAAGAGAATTGCCTGGTTAATTGACGGAAAACCGGGCTAAAACCGATACAACACAACCCACATGACATGGGCACCACCGGCCAACCTGGCCACCGACATGGAACAGAATCCACGACGGCACATGCCAACAGATGACCACACGCACAAGCAACCGACAGCTCCGACTTTGACGACGAGCAACGCAAGGGAAATATGCAGGACTTGCGCCGACCGTGCCCTCCGCAAACGACCACCGAATGCCCATCATCTTCACCACCTGGACTCGCTCCAACGCAGCTCCGACTTCAAAGCAACCAAGCAACCACGAAGAGCACCTCGGACACGCCGGGAAGAACCGACTGCCGAAGACCACGCCGCGACCCAAGCTCCGCTCGACGCCATCATCGTTGCCAAACAGAAACCAGCGCCCCGCCTCAGCAAAACACGCGGCGAAGATGCCGCCATCCACGGCGAAGATGCCATCATCCACCAGTCTCCCAGTCGTAGCCGGCTCCGAGACGATGCCCCCAAGGAGGAGAAAGACGCGAAGACGCCTCCATCGCCCGATCCAGCGGATCTGAGGTTTCCCTCCGGAGCCAAAGCCGTGGGGAGAAGGAGCACACCTTCACGACGACGCTTCCAAGAAAGATAGCGGCACCCGCGGGCACCGCCGTTGCCAGCTCCGGTGAAGACCGGAGCAAGGATTTCTCCCAGAGATGTGCCGACCACCTGCCACCACCGACCGCCGCCCACGAACCACCACCCCTGCCGAGGCCGACCTCACTCTGGCCACGGGATCCCACGATCCACCGCAACCAGGCACGCACCACCCCCTGGCCGAAGCCGCCACCACCACACCCGGGGCCGCCGCCCCGAAGCCCAAGAGCCACCACGTTATCGTCTTCACCGTCGACAGGAGCCGCCCAGGCCCGACGGCATGGAGCCCACATCACAGAAATGGAGGCAAGGGAGGGCCTGACCAGACTGCGACCTTGCCCCAAGCCTTGCCTCGGTGGGCCGGAGGACATCCAAAGCCGCCGCCGGGAGGCTACAGCCGGGCCGCACTGCGCAGATTTGAATCGCCTGAAGCCGAAGCCGCACGAGCGAGATGGAGCCACCGCAGCCGCCTAGCCTCGACCCACCGCTGGACGTCGCGAGGCCGCCGCCGTAGTCGCGCCAACTCGCCGCGCCGCCTAGCCGTCGCACCGCCGGAGGAGCAGCCGCTGCCGCGGGACTCGATGCCTCGGCTACCACCAACCTGCGCGGGGGAGAAGGCGCCGCAAGACCACGCCCCGCCGCCACCGTCCGCGGCCCGGGCTTAGCCTGGCCGCATCCTCCGGCGGCGGCGAGGGGTTGTGGAGGGAAGGGAGGGGCGCAGCCTGTGGCGGCTAGGTTTCCCCCGTGTCGCCCGTGAGAACGACGCTGGGGTCAAGTATTGTAAGGATAGCACTGGTTAGTTGTTGCATGTCATGCTTTACTAACATATGTGTCACTTGACTACAATTAATAAATGAACCAATTCCAGTCAAAATTGTTTATTTACAACATTTATATTGTAACTCATTTTTCACCAGTTCTATATACTTACTAAACAATATGGTTTTACCCCCTTCTTATAATTGTTGTATGCGGGCATCAAGACTAAACAATATGGGTTTACCCCATTTTCATATTTGTTGTATGTAGGCATCAATACTAAAGATATGGTTTTACCCTCTTCTCATATTTGTTGTATGCATGCGTCAAGTTGTGATGAATTTGGAAGACACGCTATTAACTTACATAATAAGATCCTTAAGGGTGAAAAAACGCAAGCAATGGCAAGGTATTAACAATCTATTTTTCTCATGTTGCTTACTGAAGGTGAACAACATGATGCATTTTAATGGCCCTCTTGACCTGCTGCTTATTTTAGATTCAGGTTGGTCCAGATTTTATTCATATGAAAAACGTAAAGTTTGTACTGTCATGTTCTAGCTGCTAAAATGCTTACCATGTCAGCAGGACAATGCAAGGTGTTGTTGTGAGTTGTCAGTTTCAGTATTCATTCTTTTCTGCAGCACACCAACTTTACAGAGACATCTTACATTTTTCTCCCAGTGTTTGATTTTGAAAGCTTATTTTTCTCTCCAGGTGCATATTTCTGAGAGGAAAAAACTTAGTTCATGAATCAAGATTTGTATGTGCGGTCTACCTGGTTTATACTAAAATCACTGTACTTTTTCTTCTTTGTGTAATGTGTTCCCATCACACTAGCTATGTTTCTCTGTGTTGTATTTTTGTTTTTCCTTTGAATGTTTTGAGATAATGACCAGTCTAAAAGATCAGTGAAATATGTCTACTTTTGCTTGGCTTCTGGCTGAGAAAATGTTTTTCAATTGCTATGTCATGAATGCAAGTTAGTCACCAGTCAGACAAAAAAAAACTGCAACAGTTGGCCATACCCATTGGTATTTCTTCCTATACATAAACATTGGTATTTCCAGTTTTATACACAAACATTATCTTGATGTATAGCTGAAGTCTATATGGTCATAAATGACTGATTCAGGCACAGGTTCATGCACATTATTTGCCCCATGTATGAACTCTATCATGTTAACTACTAATATGACACTCCCTCGGCTAATGGTGCCTTCATATACTGAAACTAACGGAAGGAAGTTATCATTATAGCATACTCTTTGTTTTATAGAATGACATGGCGAGAATAAATGAGTCTTATTAGAGATGTCGCAATGTGTATTTCCCTGTGTAGCAACATGCAGCATGCAAGATGCCAATAATATGTCTCTTTCCAATTTATCTTACATACAGAGTTCTCTTATCTTAAACCAGTAACATTTGTTACACACCGTATCGATGGGCGCGGCGTGCCGCGCGGGCTAAGCTAGTAATTGTTCTAGATCATGTTTTCCCTCCTATCCTATAAATAAAGAAAAAGAAGGTTGGAAGAGTTGTGTTTTGGGGTTTGCTAGAAATCGGATACTAGTTCAGTTTGTGTAAAAACCAAATCAATTTCCCCTCCACCTCCACAGTCCACTTCGCTCGACACAGCCAGCTGCCAGCCTCCCGAACCCTACCTCGCCGGAATGAGCCGGCTCTCGCCGGCGCCCGCGCAGGACGGCGGCGTCGTCCTCCTCCAAGAGATCCTCGAGGAGGTCCTCCTCCGCCTCCCTCCGCAGCCCTCCTCCCTCCCGCGCGCATCCCTCGTGTGCACGCGCTGGCGCCGCATCCTCTCCGACGCCGGCTTCCGCCGCCGCTTCCGCGAGCACTACGGCCGAAACAAGCCACCGCCGCTGCTCGGCTTCTTTGATAAGGAGTTCCGCGCAGACAAGCCGCCCATCTTCAACCCCACGATGACGGGCCGGCGGGACCGCATCCCACCCGCGCGCTTCTCCGCGCCATGGAGCCGCGGCGAGGGCTGGGGGTTTCTCGGCTGCCGTCACGGCCTCGCCCTCAGTGGCGGAGACAAGGGGGGCCGAGCAGGGGCCTGGCCCCCCCCCAACGATCGAGCGAACCTGATATATGCAGTACGCAGTCTTTTTTTTTTTTTTTTTGAGGGAGAATTTTCATTCAAATCACGAAACAGTACAAGAAAGTTGACCCTTACAAGCACACTGAAACGCAAACACAAAGGAACAAGAACACCTAGAGTACCCTAAGACAACCATAACACAAGAAGATCTCCGGAGCCCTGTGTCATCATCCCTGAATCTTGAGAGAAGACCCCTGCAGGAGGATCTGCAACCAGTCACAAGCAGGTCATCATCTTCGACCACGGCACAATTGCTGCCACGCTGCTTCATCCTTTCTTGACACCAGCGCTGATAGGGCATGGACATCAATCCAACACACCTACAACAGCCGTCGCCATCTTTGGCTTTGAGTACCGCGAAAAGTGTCCCTTCCGAAAGGAAGAGAACTCGAGTCATCCGACCGGTCCAGCACCGCGGCCGGGCCATCCGCCCGGGCAAAGCAGGATCTCCCACCAGCATCAGCGCAGAAGAAGGAGAAGAACAGCAGCCGCAAAACATACCGACAAGGAAGAAGAAGGGTCTTCGTCTCCTTGCATCCATCGCCCATCTGAGGACCCAAACGGCCAGTGCCAATGGACCTCCAGTCACCATAGCCCGCGACCTCGACGAGATCCGGGGATCCCCCACACCGCTGGCTCCTAGACGAAGGCAAAAGCCTCGCCTGACCGTGAACGGAGCCCGGAGAAACTTATTCCGACACAACACCACCGCAACGGCCTCGGCAGCGTCTCCCTCAACCCTAACCCTACCACACACCCACCAAGCAACTAGACCCGAGGTTCCCCCTCCCTCCCGCCGCCGGAGCGGCCGACGGAGAGAGAGGGAACCGGCGGCGCTGCTGGCGGCGCGCAAGGGACCCTCGTCGCCTCCTAGATCGCCTCGAGCGATCCTATTTTCGCGGAGCCAAAGAGTCACTATGATATGTACGTACACATGTGTTCGGCCCCCCCTAGCGCTATCTCAACGTGAATATATTGGAAAAAAGGAAAGACAAAAAAGGCCCATGTGAAAAGCCCTCTAGCCTGCCGTGATTAGTGTGAGATTAGCCGCAGAAGTTTAGTCGTCGCGACGCAACCGTTCCTGTTTCCACGCCGCACGCTCGCCTCTCCCCTCCCTCTCCATCTGATTCAGGCATTCAGCAACGGCGCGACACAACCTGCTGCTCGGCATTCAGCAACGGCGCGACACAACCTGCTGCTCGGGATCTGAATTCCACGGCGGCCGATGGCGCGGCGCAACCTGCTGGATTCATCAAATCTTCCGGCTGGCGGCTGCAACCAACGAACCAGGAACTAGCCAAGGTTACACCATTTACTAATCTCTCGATTGTCATCTTGCATCCGTGTCAAATTGATACATCGGATTTTTTTTGATCTGCTTGTGTGATTTGTGACCCTATGATTCTGTGGAGAGTTCCTATTCTGTTTTGTACATGTCCTAGAAATTATCATGATCGTGATGCAAATTATTTGTACTAGTTCTTGTATATGATTCAGTTTTTATGACATCCCAATTATAGCTGCACGCCTCAATTCTACGGTCCAGCCAACGAAATAACAGGTTTGCCATAGCACTATCGATTACTATACTATCTCGTCTTGTAAAATTATAGATCAGATTTTACCTCTTTTGGTTGTATGATATGTCATGTGAATTCAAAAACTTGCAGTTCAACTGTTATGTAAAGAAAAACGACGCCAAACATTGTAAAGATTAACGACAGACAACTTTACTTCAACATTGCATTGTAATGTACATCAAAACAAATTAGCAGCTATGTTTTGTTCTTTAAAAATTATTGATTTTTTTTATCTTATTGGCAATCGTAAAATTGAATTTAAATGTAATCATATTTTATACTAGCATCTAAGTGACACATTATTATAATATTGGATAGTTAGCAAATTTTTTTTTGCTTGGCCTCCATGTCGAAATCCTATCTTCGTCTTTGGACTTGGCCCCCCCTATGCTCAAATCCTGGCTCCGCCCCTGCTCGCCCTCCTCATCTGCCAGGCGCGCCGCGAGGCCGTCGTGTGGGATCCCCTCACGGGCCACCAGCGCCGCGTCGGGTTTCCACCGGGGTGGAAGTCCGTCCAGAACGCCGCGGTGATGTGCGCCGCCGCCGGCCAAGATGGGCATGTGCACGGTGACTGCCGGTTCACCCCATTTAGATTGGCCTTGGTGCGCAGTGATTCTACCGGCACACGCCATTTTGCATGCCTCTATGAGTCAGAGTCTGGTGCGTGGGGGGATATTGTTTCAGTAGAGACTGCACATTTGACTTCGACTTGTATTGCGAACCCCAGCGTCCTGCTTAGGAATTCTTTTTGCTGGCTTATGTCTGGAGGTGCCATCCTGGAGTTTGATTTTCAAAACCAGAGCCTCGCGGTGACCCAGAAGCCGGCAGACGCTCATCCAATTTTACATGGAGCTGCCGACCACTACTGGTCCTTTTACGCGGTATGGACAGAGCATAGTGGCCTGGGCCTTGCTGTTTTGCCAGAGACAGATTATGTAAGCAAGATCATCCAATTGTGGGAGAGGAAATCTAACTGCGATGGTGTTGTTGGATGGGAGCTGCAGAAAACCATTCAACTAGACGGGCTCTTTTCACCACAACCAGAAATGGGGCAAAATGCTATTGTGATGCAGGGGTACGATGAGGACACCAATGCGATTTTTCTATCTACGTTTTTCGGGGACTACATGCTCCAGCTTGAGTCCACGCAGTTCACAAATCTTTTTAAAACACGAAGACATTGCATTTCTAGCAGGACCTATTATCCCTACAGAAATTTCTACATTACAAGTAATTTCTTGTCCCTGTACTGGTATTGGTATATTCAGCATGAGAACAACTACACTAAAACTGTATTGTCAAAACATTTTATATCTGAAAGTGTTATTTGATTTCCACATGTGGAGTGCTATGTATCTTGATATTAATCATAAATTCATAATAGCTATTGGCATCTATATTATCTTACATTGGAAAAACATTACTAGTTTCATTGAACCCGAACAGTAGTGAGTATTGTCATTTGCCACTTAAGTTTCTCAAATTGAGCTCTTTTTTACCCATTTGGTATTACTGGAAGGAATCCTCTCCAGAATAGTAATTCTATTTGAAACCTCTGGACAGCTAAACAGTCCTAACATGTAATTCATTACTAGGTAAATGATAATTGTTGCTCTACCTTGTGCCTAGCAGTAGATGCTGTTTCATTTCCCTATTCCTACCTTTGTCATAAATGGTCGTTTTTGCCTTCTCATCAATTTAGCTCTTCCACAAATTTTCTTTGGTTTATTGGATTCCTTTTGCCTGTAGGTAGCGGAGTTGGTGGTCGAGATGGTGGAGCTGAAATGTCAATGAATTAGATGATTGTCCCATTCGGTATGCTATAATGTGCTATGTTTGTTGAACAGGTTATGTGGATTTACCGTTTTGATATATCAACATTTGTAAATTTGGACGATTCAAATGTTTTATATAGTATTGGAGCTGAACTAGTAGTAATCATTATCAGAGATCAGTTGATGATGCTGTCTGGACAAGTGAATGATGCTTCTGATTCTATTTTGCCTTTGTTTATCCAATCTATACAGCATATATTAATTGCTTTAGCTCTTAGTTTCCTTATTTTGTTTATCCATATCACACAAGAGCACTATGTTGCTACTGCTTGCATCTTCTGTTAATAATTTCATCAGTTGAACACTCTTACATACATACTGTTGGGTAGTATAGATTAATTGCTTTAGCTGTTGGTTTCCTCATTTTCCATTCAGGATATTTTCACTTATTATGTTGCTAGTGTACATGACAAGGGAAACACTTTAGAAATGTACCTAAAGTTTTATAACTTAAAAATGTACACATGTCGGTTGCTATCGCAGACAGTCATGTATGAACCTCCAAATATGCATGCAAGTCAGAAATGACTATGCAATATGATTCCAAGCTCAACGCCATTGATTTGTTTCTCACAGTGAAGTGTTTGTCATATTTTCCTTGCAACTAACATGACATCCCCTTATTCCAGGCTTGCACTTTGGGGAATTCAGATGCAATACAAGCTGCTTATGGAGCCACCTTATTGTTCTTCTGTATTGTGGCGTCCCACGTGCTCGAATTCGTGACATCATAGAGATGGTTACTACACAGCTGACAATTTCATTTTCTCTAAGCTGCATTAGTAGTTTAGTACTGTACTGTTATTGTATGTTGTATTGTTTGGAGCTTGTGGACTGAAATATGCTAAGATGCCCATAGATTAGTTATTTAACTAGTAGGGATTCAGTGACTGCATGCCAGACCGCTTCAGTTCTTATGTCATGCCCTAGCAAGTGTGTACTGTTTTAATGGAGTAGCGAGTGGAACTGCCTATGTCTTTCAGATTTGAACTCCTTTTGTTACTAGATTTTAGTTTCAGTTATGAAAATGAGTAGAACTGATGTTGCTGTAACAGCAAGCATGATGCAGCATGAATACTAGAGAATTTATCCGTAGTTATGCTCTTATAAGGAACCTATATGGAGTTCTCTTAAGAAAGAGATTTTGATGAAAAGTTTGGATGGAACATACTAAATTTCCTATATGAAGATTTTCTCTGGACATGTACCGATTATCGTACTAGTGATAGCTTCTATTTTTGTAGATGTCAGGAATATAAGTGCTGACCAACATGGTTTCATTTTATTAAAAGTTTATACTACAACCTATGAACTTTTTTTTTTGGTTATAACTAGAACTAGTTATTGTGATTTCTGGATGTAAAAATGTTTGTCCCACCATTGACTTAGTTTCAGTTCTTGTGCACATGCTTGGAAGATGCTAAGGTCTTGAGTACTGATTTATATGTAGCACAACACCTGTCTACATCATCTGGATTTATGGACTGAACGAAACAGGATAATTTTGGCAGACACATCTGTCCTGGCCGATACTGCTGCCATGTTAGCTCGTGATGATCTTGACCTTATCCTAGAGGCCTTCTGGGCTTCAGCAACCCTACACAGATTGTTCCCTCTTTTAATAATGCAATGGCAGATCTCCTGTATTTCCCGTCAAACAAAACTATCTAACATTTTCTTCTCTTGCTCAATTTAGATTCTAGCCACTCGATCCATGTCAGGGTGCATGTAAGAGCATCTACAGCCGGACGCCTCAAACCATCTCTCGTACGCTCGCGGACGCGTCCGGTCAGTGATCGGACAGGAGAGAGAAGGAAAAATGTGACCCAACCGGACCCCTCATATCATCCCTATATGCCCGGACTGTCCGCGAACCCTCATATCCATCTCAAATATAGGGAGGATATGAGGGCTCGCGGACGCGCCCGGGCAGTCCGCCACGTAGGACGCGGCCCCACCCCAGACCACCATTTTTCTTTCTTTATTCATTCTTTTATTTCTCTCTCTTCACCTCCACCAATCACGTGCAAGTGACCGGACATATGAGAAGGAAAATAAGGAGTGTGGCTGCGTGGACGGACAAATAGGGGTTCAAAACAGACACGTCCGGTCACTGACCGGGCGTGTCCACGGGCGTTTAAGGGGTCATATTTGCTATGTCCGGCTGTAGATGCTCTTAACTTCATTACACTAGCAACATAACACATCATCTGATCTGATCGATGGACTAATGTCATATACAAATAGGCCATGGCTAGCATTTACAGATTAGCTACTGTAGTTAACAGTGCACCACTTCGAATCAGCAACTTCATTACAGTAGCAAAATAACACAAATTTATCTATTGAAGGCAAGCCACCAAGCAAAAATCCATGAAACCAGACTGTGGAGACAGGATGATCTCTTTGATGAGCCCCCGAATCAGCAAATTTGAGGATGAGAGTCACCACTTTGGCTGCTGTGCATTGGACCTGCACGCAGATTAAGGAGGTCGGTTAGTTCAGTTGTGTAACCAGCCCCCCACTCCCCTCTTTTGCAGATCACAATATCCGCAGGAGTTTTATGATTTTGCACGTGCAGCGAGTAGAGATGATTGCGTAAACCAAAAAGGGTCAGCAATTTGCAAGTGCGGCGAAGAGAGAAGATTGCGTATACCAAAAAGGGTCGGCAATGCTAAGGAAGCCTGCTCAAACTAGAAAGTTTCAATAATTCTTCACCTTCCACCATTCAGCAATCACTTTTGAAAAGAGAAAATTTAAGGATGTATGCACACAAATTCAGTAGTAACATTCCCTCAAAGAAAAATCAGCACTAATAAAGCTTATTCAGCCTATTACGGGGATACGGGCACAACCAAACTTCATGGACTACAAAAACAATATAACATCTCGTACATGCAAAAGCAGCGTAGATGGTGAATTTTCAGAAAATGAGGGTTTAGTACTTTGGAACCTAAAGAAAATACTAAACATAGCAAGCACATTCCTCAAACCTACATAACAGAGCGTTAGAACAAATATATCAGGAGGAAAAGCTAAAGACAAGACACCCTGGAATAAATAAGTGGCACAACACGGAAGCCACTGACATACATAACTATATGCATTTTCATAGCTGAATATATGTAAAAGACTAATAACAAATATAAAGCTTGCATCCCACAGAAGGATACACCTTCAGGATGTCGTATATTTTTGCGCGCCAGTCGTCGTTACTTGTTGTGACCTCATGTGACGGCCTCACGGTCATTCTTTTCAGCCTTGGTGCACATTTCAATATCAGCCTCAAGAAATCAAAAACATGATCCTCTCCTCTGAAGCCTCTGATTTCAACTTCTTCGAGATTAATCAAGGGGATAGTTTCGCTTCTCCAGTTCCCAGGCTCATCACAGGGACAATTTACTGGGCATGCTTTTCCTTTTTCCCCCTAAAAGAAATATGAATAACTACAATTATTGATACTCCTCAAAGACATCATCTAAAAAATGTACCTGGATTTTCCTTTTGCTACATATATTTCGGATATAACTAATTAAGCAAAGGAAAGAATTACCAGCCCTATCTTAAGGATTTTTATAGCAGTGTGCATCCAATGAATCCTAAGGAGGCGGAACACAAATGCTCCAAAAGCATGCCCGGTTGTGTTGAAATGTAGATCCAAAACGGAGAAGTTTGTAATCACTAGATGTTTCTCTATTTCTTGCGCAAGGCTGAGCTCGGTCTGTGGAAAACTAAATGAGCCCTGCAAAAAAAACAATTGACAGTAACATATATCATCCATAATAAGTTTAATACTAATTTAGCAGTAAGTAAATTGAGCAAGAGACAAAGAGACGAACAAGGCTGCTGTCGTCCGACTCCATCCACAGGCACAGGGCATTGCTCTCCGCCGTCTCTAATCTTACCATTGCAAGGCCCCAAGGACTGATCCCGGCAGCCGGCTTGGAATAGCAGCACCGCCACAGAACCTTCTCCACCATAGGTGCCGAGATGGACAATCTGAGCTCGCCGCGACTGTTTATGGATAGTGTCAATTGCTTAAGCACGGGGACGTCGACGTGCACGCGCCCTGTCGACTTGCGCTTGTTCTCCACAACGAGCTCCTGCAGGGATGCCGAGCGGATGGCGTGGCCGAGCGAACAGCCGGTCGCCCTGAGCACGCGCAGGCGCGGGCAATGGAGGAGCAAGGCGGCGGCGTCGACGTGGCAGCCAGAGAGGGACAGCACCTCGAGCGCGGGGAACATGCAGCGGCTTGCCGGCGGGTCGGTGGCGGAGAGGAAGAGGTCCAATCCGCATAGGTCAACGGAGGTGGCCCGGTGGAAGCCGGGCAGGTTCACGGGAGGGGGAAGGAACCGCATGTCGCGTGTCCGGCGAGCAAGTGGGCTGCGAGAGACGTTGAAGCGGAGCTCCACCGGCGAGAGCCCCGCGGCGGCGCGGATCAGCGAGGCGACGTCGGCCACGTACAGCATATCGTACTGAGGAGGACGCGGGGGCGGCTCGGGGACGTGGATGTCGAGGAGGGACACGTCGGGGACGTGGGCGAGGGAGCCGAGCGCCGGTCGGAGCAAGCGGGGCGCGACGTCGCGGAAGGTGAATTCGGTGAGGCGGCTCCAGAGGCGGCTCCACCGGCGGGAGAGGAGGCTGGTGCGCGCGGCGGCGCGGGCGCAGCGGAGGCGGACGAGCACCTGGAGAAGCAGGTCGTCCGGGAGGGAGCTGATGAGATCGGCTCCTCCTCCGGTTGGGCTTAGCTCGGGAAGGCCGCCAAGCCGTGCTTCTTCCTCCATGGCCATGGCGAACCCTAGTGCTAGTGCGTGCTGGAATTTGCCGAGGATCGATTACGTCGAAATCAGGAACAACTCGCACACAAAAATTTTCAACCAGATCGTGCACGTCAGTTATTTTTCGTTCTCGTTTTTCTCATTTATTTTTTTTCGGTCAGTTTAATTTATAATTTGAAAAAAAGTTTGCGAATACAAAATCAAAAGGTAGTGAATTCGAAAAACTATTCACGTGTATTAAAAAAATGTTCGTGAAAGGTTTGCGAATTCAAAAACAACGTAGGCGAATTTAAAGGACGTTCGCGAATTCAAAAATATATATCATAAAATACAAAAAATATTCATGAATTCAGAAAAATGTTGGCAAATTCAATACAATTCACGTAAAATACAAAACAAATGTTCACATATTCAATAAATGTTCTAGAATTCAAAAAATGTATATGAATTAAAAGACATTCGTGGATTCAAAAACATTTCATGAAATTCAAAACTTGTTTGCAAACAATTTCCGGCATCCCAAACATTTTTTTCAAAGTAAACATTTCTTAAAATTGTGAACAGTTTTTTGAATTCTGAACATTTAAAAAAAGATGAACAAATTTTAAAAATGTGAACAATTTTTGAAATTACGAAAATATTTTGAAAAACATTCCCATTTTTGGAAAATTCAAAAAAATGTTTCGTTACATTTTGAACATTTTCTATATTTGTGAAATTCTAAAAAAAGAAGAAAAGAAAAAAAGGAAAAGAAACAGAAAAAAGGAAACTAATAAAAAGTCAAAAAGAAAACAAAAAGAACAGGAAATAAACAGCCCGGAAGGTTCCTAAAACCGACATCAAAGCTTCCGGAACCTTCCTATAACATGCTGCTTGTGAGCGCCCCGTAGTGCGATTAAATGGGCCGGCCGGCGAGCGCACGTAGGCGATTGGAGTTTTAACGCTCGCAGCGGACGATACATATCAGTTGTGGTTATTTTTTAGGGAACTCCAAAATAGCTAAACAAAACATATAAAAAAAAAAGGTTACCATTGACAAAAGAATGAATGTTCCATGGTTGCGTTACATAGTTACCATCCATGGCCTAATTTAGAAATTTTTGTGTCATAAAATCATGGCAAAGTTATAAAGTCGCATGACTAGTTTAGAAATTCTTGTGTCCAAAAATCATGGCAAATTATTGGTCACATCGAAAATGTAGCGATTTCTCCTCTAAAAGCATGACAAATTTTGGAAAATATTTATAGTGGTCACATTACAGATCATAGAATTTTTTTTTCAGAAATCAACGCAAGTGTAGAAAAAATTGTAAAAAATGAAAATTTTCACATGGAAAATTAGATTTCCTAAACCCTGGAAAATTAAGAAAATTTGAAAACGGTGACAAGACAAATTTAGGATATTTGTTCTACAAAAGTTGGCAAGTTTTTGGTAAAATATACAATGGTCACATGGGAAATTAAAATTGTAACATTCTATATTATTTGTATATAAATTCTAGAAAAATCATGGATGGCAACTTTTGAAAATTTTGTTCTGCACATCATAGAAACTTTATAAAAGAAAATTTAACACATGGTAATTTTTTAGAAAATGTTTGCAATGGTCACACGACAAATTATGATTTTTAATGGCATGGCAGTTTTATTACTAAGTGCATGGCATCTTTATAAAAATGGCATTTTATTATTATTATTATTAAGAGATTACACTTTTATATTAATAGATGAATTTTTTTTATTAAGAGATGACATTTTTATTATTAAGAGTTGACATTTTTTATTATTAAGAGATGTCATTTTTATTATTAGGAGATGGCATTTTTATTATTAAGTGATGGCATTTTGGTTTTTTTAGCTGGCATTTTTTTTTATTAAGAGATGTCACTTTTTTTAACATGTTTTTTTTTCTTTCTTTTTGTGTTCACATGGCACTTTTTTGTTCATGGCGTTTTTATCCTGAGGATGGCAGCTTTAAAGTTTTAGCATGACATTTTTCATTTTTGTAGTTCATACAACTTTTTTTTAATCATACTCATTGTATATTTATAAATTAGAGAGATGGCATTTTTTATAAAGTAGTATAGCATTTTTTCATAAGTTAGATCATGGCAATTTAGGTTTTTTTTTTTGTTGATGGCATTGTTTTTGAAAAAAAAAATGTTAAACTGGGGGTTCGCCCCAGGCCTCCTTCCTAGCAATCGATAGGGGCGGCTGAAATTGTTCGCTGGGAGCTGCTCCCCCTGGTGAACGAAAACGTTCGATGGGAGCAGCTCGCGACTCGTTGCCAGATATGGGAGCAACTTCTGATGTCTTTCATTTTGTCCAGTTCATTGACAAATAAGACCAACAATCTGATTTGAAAATAAGGCTAATTTATATTATTAATAAATACTTTCTCCGTCTGAAATTAATTGTCACTCAAATGAATGCATCTAACACTAAAATAGTGCTAGATACATCCATTTGAGGAACAACTAATTCTAGACGGAGGGAGTACCATAAAAGAGATATTTTAGACTTATGTTCCCTGTGTTTTTAACGGGGTATTGTGCTCAAGGCTCAGTTCAGGATAAATTTTTATGGAACAATGCCTAACAAAAAAGAAGTCAAACACACGAGTGTTTTCTTCATCAAGCATGGCAAGGCTAAACTATTCTCGATAAATATGAATAGGTTGAGGCCATGCAATTTACTCTCAATAATCATCCATTTCGTAAATTAGCCTCTTAAAATTATCCTAGTAAATAAATAATTTAATCTGATTGTTCATCATCAGTATGTAAATGAGTTTTGTTTTTGACAAATGAAATAAACTAAAAGGGGGTTGAGCGTGCTTAGCTGCGTCGTTGTTGTTATTTGGGTTGACACGTGGGAGAAATGGTATATGTTTCTTTTTTTATAATGCAGTGTTTTGCTTGGCACTGTGCTTTTGTGTTATCTGCTAACAAACTCTTACTCTCTCTGTTTCAAACAGAATTACTTGTCGCGAAAATAGGTGCATTAGTTCAGTTGGTTCAAAAATCAAATCAAATAACCCCCAAACCACCCCTTCACTCCACACTCCAGTCTCTCCACTCCACTCGGCGCAGACTGCGGCCAGACTCCCGAACCCTAGCCTCTCCGGAATGAGCAGCCCCTCCGCCGTCGCATCGTCGCCGGCGCCCGCGCTGGACGGCGGCGTCATCCTCGAAGAGATCCTCGAGGAGATTCTCCTCCGCCTCCCTCCGCAGCCCTCCTCCTTTCCGCGCGCATCCCTCGTGTGCACGCGCTGGCGCCGCATCCTCTCCAGCCCCGGCTTCCTCCGCCGCTTCCGCGAGCACCACGGCGGGAACAAGCCACCGCCGCTACTCGGGTTCTTCGACCAGGAATTCCGCAGAGACAAGCGGCCCATCTTCAAGCCCACGACGATGGGCCGGTGGGACCGCATCCCACCCGCGCGCTTCTCGGCGCCATGGAGCCGCGGCGAGGGCTGGGCGTTTTTTGGCTGCCGACATGGGCTTGAAGACGCGCCAGACGCGCCGCGAGGCCGTCGTGTGGGATCCCCTCACCGGCCACCAGCGCCGCCTTGCGTTTCCACCAGGGTTCTGCAAGAAACAAGGGAGATTCGTCCAGAACGCGGCGGTGATGTGCGCCGCCGCCGTCGAAGACGGGCATGTGCACGGTGACTGCCGCTTCACCCCGTTTAGATTGACCTTGGTAGGCAGTGATTCTGACGGCACACACAAATTTGCTTGCCTCTATGAGTCGGAGTCCGGTGTGTGGGGGGATGTTGTCTCAGTAGAGACTACACGTTCGGCATGTGCTGCAAAACCCAGCGTCCTGGTTAGAAATTCATTTTGCTGGCTACTTTCTGGAGGTGGCATCCTCGAGTTTGATTTTGAAAGCCAGAGCCTTGTGGTGACCCAGAAGCCAGCAGACGTTAATGTTGTAGACTACCACTGGTCCTTTTTCGTTGTACGGACAGAGCACAGCGGTCTGGGCCTTGCTGTTTTTTCCGAGCCAGATTATCAGAGCAGTATCATCCAATTATGGGAGAGAAAATCTAACCGTGATGGTGTTGTTGGATGGGAACTGCAGAAAACCATTCAGCTAGATGGGCTCTTTTCATTAGGACTGACCGGGGGGCAAAATGGGTTTAAGATGCAGGGGTATGATGAGGACAGCAATGCGATTTTTCTATCAACGTTTTACGGTGAATACATGCTCCAGCTTGTGTCCACGCAGTTTATAAATCTTATTGAACACCAAAGCGGTTGCATTTTTACCAGGACCTATTATCCGTACAGAAATTTCTATGTTATAGGTAATCCCTTGTCTATGTCTGCTCTTGGTGTATTTAGCATGTTCTTTCTAATTATTGGCAACTGGCGAGTGGGCAGGAACTGTGCTAAAACTATATTGGCAAACCATTTTATATGTAATGTGTTATTTTATTTCACAGGTGGAGTGCTATGTATCTTGATATTAATCACATATTCATAATAGTTATTGGCATCTTTACTATCATACATGGAAAAACATTGCTTGTTCATTGAACCTGAATAGTGGTGAGTATTGTCATCAGTCACTTAAGTTTCTCAAATAGAAATAACGAGCTTATTTTTTTTGACCCATTTGGCATTGCTGGAACGAATCCTCTTCAGAATAGTAATTCTATCTGAATACATTTCCTCTGAACAGCTAAACAGTCCTAACATGTAATTCATTACTAGGTAAACGATGATTGTCTCTCTACCTTGCGCGCCTAGCAGTAGATATGGTTTCATTTCCCCATTCCTACCTTTGTCATAAAGGGTAGTTTTGCCTTCTCATCGATTTACCTCTTCCATGAATTTTCTTCGGTTTATTGGGTTTCTTTTGCTTGTAGGCAGCGGAGTTGGTGGTCGAGATGGTGGAGCTGAAATGTCGATGCATTAGATGATTGTCCCATTAGGTCTGCTAATGTGCTAGTATGTTTGTTGAACAAGTGATGTGGATTTATTGTTTTTCTACATCAACAACATAAATAAATATAGACGATCCAAATGCTTTATATAGTATTAGATCTGAACTGGTTGTAATCATTAGCAGAGATCAGTTCATGATGCTGTCCTTGGACAAGTGAATGATGCTTCTGATTTTATTTTATTTTGGTATCCGATCTGTACAGCGTAGATGAATGTGTGTCTAGAATCCCAAATGGCTATGCAATATGATTCCAAGCTCAATGATATTCATTTGTTTCTTGCAGTGAAACGTTTGTCATATTTTCCTTGCAACTAACAGGGCATCCTTATTCCAGGCTTGCGCTTTGGAGATTTCAGATGCCATGCAAGCTGATTTATGGAGGCATCTTATTGTTTTTTTTTTTTGATTTGGTGGCGTGCCACATGTTCGAATTAGTGACATCTTGGTGATGGTTATTACAAACCTGGCAATTTCATTGTATCTAAGCTGCATTATTACTGTGCTGTTATTGTATGTTCTATTGTTTGCTTCGTAGTGTCGAGAACGTAGACTGAAATATGCTTAGATGCCCACGGGTTAGTTATTTAACTAGTAGGAACTCGATGACTACATGTCAGATGGCTTCACTTGTTATGTCATGTCCTAGCAAGTGTGTACTGTTTCAATTGAGTAATGAGTGGAATTGCCTATCTCTTTCAGATTTGAACTCTTTTTGTTACTTGTTTGTTAATTTTGGCCTTGAAAATGATTAGAATTGATGTTGCTGTAACCGCAAGCGTGATGCAGCATGAATACTAGAGAATATATTATATATCCATGGTTATGCTATGAAGGAACTGATAAGGAGTTCTCTTAAGAAAGAAATTTTGATGAAAAGTTTACTGTGTACATAGTACGTACTAAATTTCCTATCTGAAGAGTTTCTCCAGGTATGTACCAATCATCATACTAGTGTCTGCTTCTATTTTGTAGATGTCAGCTAATATAAGTGCTGACCAACATAGTTTCATTTTATTAAATTTCATACAACGTATGAACATTTTTTGGTTATAATTAGAGCCAGTTATTGTGATTTGTGGATGTAAAAATGTTCGTCCCACCATTAACTAAGTTTCAATTCTTGGGCACGTGCTTGGAAGATGTGAAGGTCTCAAGTAATGATTTGGATGTAACACAACGCCCATGTAATGTGAGCAATGGCTGAGAGATGTGAACCAACCGCCATGCAGGTAGAGGGATGAATTGTGGGGCTGGCTCGGTTGTAAGAATATACTGATTCACCAGCAGAAAAGGGTATTGGCTAAGACGGTGATGATTTATCAGCATGTGTGTCCTACAGAAATAGTTACTTTAACTTGCAGGCAGCATCCATACATTTGCTTTCTTGTACATGGTTTGTCCTACTGAAATACTAGTTACTTTCAGCCCCTTGCTTTTCGCTGAATCACTATTTTTTATGTGGAGCAGAGAAATGTTTCTCTTCTTTGTCTTGAAAACAACCAGCCATCATGCGTGCCTTGATGCGTATAACTTTTTCTTCTCTGCAAAACTGTGTGCATCGATTCCTCATTCCTGTGACTGATAAGCAGAGTAATGCACTTGTTCAACATTTGCCATTCAGGAATGCATTTCAATCGGTGTTGGAATGTTGCCGTAGAGGTACAGAGCAGGGCATGTGGTGAATAGCACCGGAAGTTTCTGAGTTCTCTCTTGCCTTTGCTTATGAAGTAGGAACAATGCAACGAGAACGGACGTTTGGCTCTTGGCCTCCATGGAGTAAAAAAAATAAATCAAAATTCAAACTTTTCGGTTTCAAAAAAATCTGAAAAAAAGTGTGCAAGTAAACAAGGATGTTATGTGTATGTGTAAAATTTCAGGATGAAAAACGTTGAAATGCGACCTGTACAAAAAAGACAAATTCATGGCCTGGGAGGATGAATAGTATCATGTGTTAAAAAGCCTCAGATTTGTCTTTTTTGCACAGCCCTCATTTCAACGTATTTTGCCCTAAAAATTTACACACATGTGTGTTATGCCTTCATGTATACCTATGTTTTTTTTTCAGAATTTTTTGAAACGTAGAAAATATGAAATTTGATGAAATTCGAATTTTTCAAAACCGAGCTCCATGGAGCTCAGCCCCCAAAGACAATATTCGCAATGCAACTACTTATATTTAGATACAGAGGTAGTATTATATTCCAAATCAATAATGTGCGCCAGGTGGTTTTAACATAAAAGAAAAACCGCGACCCCTGAATGTTCTTCATAAGTTCTGATTTATTGTTTTGACCACATAAGACCAGTTTCCAAGTACGAAATGCTAGAACTGTTACTGTTACACCTATTTTTTGTTTGTCCGCGGTGTGTCCTTTCTGTGATTGTCCGGACAAAATGCAAAAAGAGAGATACATGTGGACCCACACAAACTGGCCTGTAGTTAGCTCTTCTGAGCCTGGCTCGACAATAAGTTAGCCCAATGCAGTATTCATACTCTCAAAAAACAACATTGAGAATCTGTCATTTACATACTCATTTGCAATTCCCCCGCAAAATAAATAAATACTCATCTGCAATTCAAAATAACATTCGGACTATAGTGAGGATTCTGTTGACATGAGTTAGATAATCACAATTTGAAATATACGCCAATTTAAAATAACATTCGGACTATAGTGAGAAGTATTTGTTCCTGGATGAGATACAACTTAAGCAAACAGAATGATAAAGGCAGCTACGGAACGGCACATGTCCCAACTTCCCGAGAAAGAAGTGGCGACTTTCCTCCTAAGGGCTTTCGCCGCCACTAGTTTCCCTTGCCTCCGAGTGCCTTCCGGTGCTGACGAGATGGGGGGAACCTTGGTCTAGGATGGTATGTAATCTCTGGTCGCCCTAGCAATAGTTAGGGTTAAGTCTAGGTGTGTGGTCGGCGGTGGTGAAGCAATGTCGCGATGGGCAATGAGGAATAAGACCTCCCCGTCATGTCCTTTTTTCGGTGATGTTGTTTGGCATTGGTGAAAGGTGTGTGGAGCTTCAATTAGGGCCAGATCATGGGACTCATTTTTTTGTCTAGGTGACTGGCGACATCCTACTAAGGGGGTGGCGTCACGGCGTGATTTTGTTCCATGGTTCCTTCTCCATCCGATGAAGCTCAACCAAATGCGGCTTCGTTGGGGAGCTTGCGAGATTTGTGACCCCTCCTCTGTCTGGCTATAGTTGGGATTATCTCCTGGCCCTCCTTTGTGCTAGTTTCTCCAACATGACAATCTGGTCACACTGTGGTTGTTGGCGTCTTATAGTCTAGATCGACAACTTATCAGCCGCTGCTTCTTCAAGCTCCTGGGTTTCAACAAGGTTGCTCTAGTAATACGAAGGCTTAGAGGAGGCAACAAGCATTGCTGTAACATCGTGCTGCCAATGGATGCGAAAGGGAGACAATTATGATTTTATCAAGGAATTTCTTATGATTTCATATTCTTTTAAGGATGTTCTAAGTGTTGGTTTTTATCTAATACATGGCCTTGGGCCTTTCTGCGAAAAAGATATGAGATCCTGGAATGGAAAAAAGCACAAAAAATATTGTACTTTCACGTCTCACATAAATAACATAAGGTGTGCATTATATAGAGGAGTATGAAAAGGTACTAATATTTGTTGGCCTTCGTTACTTAATAGAATAATATCAAGTCCTAAAGCTCCTTGTCTAGCTCGCCAAATTTAATGTTGCCCAAAAGGAGTTGCACCAACTTAAACCTCAGGTTGTTGACCCTCCCGGGGTACACCTCCCCAGGCACCCTCTCAAGCCAACCCCCATGTGGCGAATCTTCATCGCATTCTGTCCATCAATGGCCGATAGACCTAGCTATTGGCATGATGAATATTGCACAATCCCACCCATGCTTGAGTTGATGTATCCTATTCGATGTCACCTTCTTCCACAACTAGTAGCATCCAATGAAGAGAGGTGCTCAGATGGCGGGTGGCTTCGGAGTTCGTGTGGCGAGAGATATTGTGGTGGACAAGTCGCGGAGGATGGTGAGTGGCATCGAACACCAATAAGGACCAGTGTGTTCCTCTTTCCTGATCAACTTTCTCATTGTCATTCCGAAAAGTAACATCCCGCGGGATGTTAGGCCAACGCCCATAGCAAATGTATCTTGAGCTCTATGAGCAAAGAATCGAGCAATGTTGGGGTCAACAAATCATATGTGATCATCTCAAATCATGTTTGCCATATGATTGGAGAACATATGTATGTTGCTTAATGTCCAACTGAACCTATAAGGGAACTTATGCTGTGGTGTGAGTTCTTGCCAACACATTGTCCATTCTCTTGTCCTTGTGCTTTGTCATTCTTCTTGAGAACTATTTCATCATTGGCTATCTTGACCTCACTAGACCATTGATGGCGCGCGTTGCTGCGCCCATCGGTTTAATGATAGAATGATAGGAATAGTCAAAACATAGAAGGGAGATTGAAAGTAAAAGGTTAAATATGCACGAACCTTCAAGTTTTTTTTTATGTTTGTTAGTAGTGGAAGGGATTATTTTGAACTTAATGTTGACAGACTATCAAAATTGATTTGCTACAAGCAATTTGGAACGTGTCTTACACAATCTGTTTTTTTGTTCTAATATCTACCTGAAAAATTATGTTGATAATGAGGGAAATTCCTTAGTTAATGCTATGCACTGAGTAGGTAACAAACATAGTCAAACAATTAGCATACAGAATGAGATAAAAGTTACATTATATTTAGAGCGATCTCATTGGTGGGAATGCAGGAGAATCTTATAGCAGAGCTAAGAACTTAGCCAAGATGTCAATACTAAAAACAATAAACTGGTTATATTAGTGACATACATTGCAAGTTAGGATACTACCATGTCAAAAGTATAATAATGAGCAAGAATGAATACAACGATCCCAGGCAACGAATCAATAATATTTTTAGCGAACAAACATGCTCACCCATCTAGAAGTGATGAATAAGAAGCTTTGATGACATGGGCACCTGTAGAAAATTAGAAAACAATTAACTTCGATGAACATGATTTGGCACAATGCTCTAGATAGATGCTAGTTACAGCTTTCACTCTGATTACCTAAATTTGCCATGCTTTTGTACTAAGTTTTGTGAAGATTCTAATTGTCAAAACTCGCAAGGTCTAAGAAGCTTACTATACATGGTGAATTGAAATGAAAAATTGGAAAGAACAAAAAAAAGTAGAAATATTGATCAAGAAGTTCCATGAGCCATGGGATTGAAAATAATTACTGCACAATCATTCAAATCCTTTAGTTGACAAAATGATGCGAGATAGAAGGAACCAAATCCAAACTTGAAACAACCGAGTAGATTCATGTAATACAAGCTTTTATAACACCGAATATAAGGATGTCCAGTGACATCTTAATGTCATCATAATTTTTTTTCATGGATGACCTGACAGACATACGTAGTAACAATGTGTACAACTCAAAATCCAATGATATTATAAAGCTCCTTGCTTGCTCTAATAACGAAAACAATACAATACAATGAGAAAAAGGGATAACCCCATGAAATTACCTCCTGGCAGTGGCAGAGCTTCATGGGGCTAAAGGGGGCCAATGCCCCCTACTCTAGGAAACCTCTTAAGTGTACCCCTAATATTATTAGGGAACTTATCTTATTCGCCCCCTCAACTCTGAGTTCATGAGGTCTGACGGCTGGACCCACTGCACGTTGCCGGCGGCCACCGCAGACCTAATTTCCTCCTGCACCTTCTTCATGGCCCTTGGTGTCCGGATAAGCTCGGACATTGCCCAGATGACCGTGACATGGCTGGTGTCGACACCGCCGACGAATGCGTCCAGGAGGACGACCTTGACGACACAACCACAGCCCGCGTCGCACCGAGGCTGAGCATCATGACCAGGCCGTGCCGACGGGCCATGTCGCCGAGGCTGCAGTGCGGTAGCGCCCCCAGCTGGTGGAGGTTGCCTAGCACGGGCAGCCCGGCCGGCCTCCTGTGGCATACATGAACTGTGGAAGCTCTAGAAGAATCCATTATATGGCATGCAAATTGAATGGGCAACACGGTGTTACACAAGGAACAAGAAAAAACAAGTGGTAGACAAAAGTGGGAAACGAGGATTGAAGGAAGACATTCTCACAAACATAGACCAGGCAAAGTGGCATGTACGCTTCTAGATGTCCAGTCCAACTCCAAAAAGAGCAAATCCATCGGTGAGCAACAGAACACCCGAAGCAATTTTTATAAGGCCACTTTTTGTCAACATATGCACGTTATATGATGTGTACATGGTGGTCTTACTGAATGGAAGGAGGTAATATCTTTGCTCTTTCTAAGTTTAATGGTTTCTAAGTACATCTAGCTCTTTATTCTATCACTTTGATTCGTGGAAGCCACTAAGTCACTGGACATCCGTAAGGCAAGGCGCCGCCTCTCTCTCACTGTGCATCGTATCTAGACGCACCACCGTCGACATCAGCTACCGCCTATACATATGATCCATGTATCATCTTTAGTATCTCTCATGCTCAGGAGAGGCAGAGGTCAGTCAGCTAGCTCATGCAGGTATCATATCTATCTACCATATAAATACACACTACTAGCTCATGATCTTGGCATCTTCTAAGCTGGCTATCTTTGGTTGGTTGATGATTAGCCCGCATTGTTCTAGCTCGATACCCAATAAGCATAATCCAACACGTTGGGGTGTGCATCTTAAAAAGATGGATTTTACTCAGCACAACCAACACTTATATTGTCTAAAAATCACCTACTGTTTTTGATAATGAAAGGATCAGAAGGCATTGGTCTTGGTCAGTAGATCTCTCTTAAGTTTCAGATGTGGATGAAATGTTTCTCTCTAGATTAGTTAAGTTTTGGGCCAATTTTTCTTTTCGTTGTTGCTAACACATGTGAATTGTTTCAGCACCAAGGGCGATGGAGAAATGCAAGAACATTAGTTGATGAGAGGATGTACTTAATGTTATGCAGAAACCAAATCAATAACTTTTCTTGGTCATCCGTATATCATGTTCTCAATCCAAAGTCTGTATCTTTTGATCAGTTAAGTCATTTTGGTTTGTGATCTTTTTTCCATTCAGTTAGTCCCAAGCCTCATCTTGTCATATACATAAAAAAGAAGAAGCCAAGAACATGTGAAATGTATCTGGACCTGTCTGCCACATAATTGTAGGTTTTTTTTTGCTCCGCGAAAATAGCCGCACGGGAGGCGCAATGAGGCGCTTCGGCAAGACAAGTGCGCCACAAGTAGGGGTGGGCACTTTGAAACCGAAAACCGAAAAACCGAACCAAACCAAACCTTTTTAACCGATTTGTCGGTTTATTCGGTGTTCAGTTTTACGGTTCGGTGTGAAAGCTGAGCAATATTTAGTGTTCGGTGTTGTGTTCGGTTTCGATCGCTAACAAACCGAATTCACCGAAGTAACCGATCTGTATGTATCTTTTTTTTTTAGGCAATCTGTACGTATCTTTGCTTGTTCCTGTAGTGCAAGCGCAACATCCGGCAGGCCAATTTGCGATCGGCCTAGCCCAATAGCTCCACAATTGTATATTTAACTAATGGTTCTTAAAAAAAACTAATATATATTTTAGTGAAAAAACTACTCTGTAATATACAGTTGCTACCGCATCTAGCCGGCGGCCGCTCAAAGGTACTTCGCTGCTGGCTTCTTCAAGTTCTAGTCTCTCGATGCATTCTACAAAAAGATCTAATCTCTTAATATAACTAGATAATACCTCGCACGTTGCTGCGGGAATTGGTTGTAATATATTTAAGTGCTATTTGGTTGTATGAAAATGAATATTTAAATATACAAGATGAATTGGAAATAAAAATAAATATGCTCGGTTATTGTATTGTTTTACAATCTTTATTGAATAAAGGTTGCATAAACAAATGTATTTTTCTATGCATGATTGCTTGTTGAGGTTGTCCTTTTCTCGTGCATGATTGTATGTTGAGGTGACATATTTGCACGTTGAGAGAAATATGGGCAGTGAGGATCAACTATTTTAGTGAGACTCCGCACGTTGTTTTCCCATGCATGATGTGCTTGTTGAGATGGTCTTTTTCTCATGCATGATTGCATGTTGAGGTGACATATTTGCAGAAATATGGGCATTGAGGATCAACTATTTGAATGAGACTCCACACGTTGCTGCAAAAAAAATTTAGTGCATACAATTGTGACTTACTTAATAAAATTATTAATTTTAGAGATAACTATGTGAGCTGAAACAAACTTGACACGGAAATTCCTGATATTTCCTATAAAACACATGGAATGAGATAGATCGTACACGCTCGGGAAGGTATTAATGTCGAGAATAGATATATAGGACTGGATCAGATGACCTATCACCGATGAGATATGTACAACAGAACTATAAGCATAAAGCACGTAGTGCATTAACAAATGTACAGTTACAATACCAATATGCCACTCTACATATGATCACAAATATATTCATTGAGTGCTCTATCGGATGCATGCTTAGTTCAATGGTATTTTTTGTACTTGACAAACATATTTGCATCGTGTGCTAAACTATTCAGGAATGGTCTGATATCCCCACCATCTCCTTGCCAACAACATATGAACATATTGACATCACAGGCACAATATGGTGACATCGGTCGCTAGCTAGTCTTTTAGCATCGAAGAACCATCAGCAGTAATATGATATGCATACTTACCCATATTAAATATAGTTGGCATATATTCCAGTCGACGACCCTTCCACATGCAGCCTTAATCCTAGCAACCGCATGTAATTCGTACCATGCTAGCTCGTCAGCTTGAACACCACACCAAAATTAGATGTAAGCAGGTAACCTTTACCTGGAACGTGAACCTCTATATATAGACCAATGATCTACTCTTTTCTTTTTGAAATATAGAAAAATGATCTACTTCCTGCAGCAGAAAAATCAATACAGTGCTCCTGAATTTACCATACGCTGAATAATTTCGCAGAAAAATGGATCGTGCTCAGGAATTTTTCTTCAGGTGAGAGACTCTTTTACCTACCTCGTGATGCATAGTGAACTCACATGCCTTTCTTGTTAATTGAGGACCAAGATGGTAGATTTTTGTACCATGATGGGCTGGGAGTCCTAGAACGACCCATCCCTACCATCACACCGTACCACACCGGTCCTCCTTGGTTATACACATCATACAGGCGCTGACACTGGATACGGTGGTTACCAGCGGTGGCCGATTCGACAGCACGCTGGGCGCCGGCAAGGTGACGATCCCAAGACCACCGCCCGCCGTTCGCTGCAGATCGCTCAAGTCTCTGGCCCGTCCTCCAGCTGCACTCCGCTGACCTCCCTCATGATGCTGGAGGTCGCCATTGTCACCGCCGAGGCCCACACGGACCTCTGCCTACGGGGCTCGCAGAAGACACTAATGGATAGCCGCGCCAGCGCGTCATGCTCACCCCGCCGGATCTCAAGCAGCCAACTGATAGTGTGCTGCTTGTGGGGATGTCCATCAACTGCGCATGCGCTTCTACCTAGTGCTGCACGCCGCAATTTAAGGAGTTGGATGATCTAGAAGTTGAAACGAAAGTGCACAGTAGCAGATGGATTGAATAGTGACGGATAACTTACCTCCAATAAATAATGGTGGAGAACTGTTTCAGATCTAGTATGTGGGAGGAGACGAAGCGAAACGATCTGTGCCCTGTTCTTATCTGCAGTTGCTATTTCTTTGGGTTCCTGATATGTATATGCTCGCCTCTTTGTTAAAGGACGTCGATAACAACCGACCGTTCGGTCTGGGAGCACCCCAGACCGAACGTTTCGTTCGGGATGGAAGGGGCATCGATCGAACAACTTGTTCGGGAAGAGAACGCCCCAGCCCGAACGCCCCACCCACCGGGCCCTACAGGCCTTTTTCCTGTAAAAAGAAAAACGAAAATTAAAGCCCGTGTATGACTAGTTAAAAGCCCAGTTTTTCTGTGACTAATAAACACTGGTCTTTTGCATGACAAAATTGCCATGGACTTTTGCCATTCTATGAAAGAAATTGCCATGTTCAAGTTTATGTTTTCAAAAATGGCGCAAAAAAGGAAGAAGTCATGGCAACCTGCATCTCTACAGTACGAAAAGCTGCCATCACTACGAAGTTTACAAAAAAAAGGAAAAAAGTTGCCATGAAGTGATATGGTGAAAAAAGTTCTCTCTAGACACATAGAAATTTTTTGGGAAAAATGGAGAAAACATTTTAAGTTGTAATGATATCGTACATGTAATCCCCATGGCAAAACAAATTTCAAAGAATCAAAACTTTTTGCCATGGAAAAAACAATTTTGAAAGAACAAACTTGCCGTGTTCTCAAACTTATTTGTAATGGCCATGACAAACATTCTTCGGATGGACATGGCAAAACGACACAATGAACCATGGCAAAAAATGCATTTAGTTGCCATGGAAAAAAACACATTTATAAACAATACTGATTTTAGTTGCCATGGCAAGTTTGCCATGTTTTTGAACATCTTAGGTTGCCATGTTTTTGAACATCATTAGTTGCCATAGCAAGTTTGCCATGTTTTTGAACATCATTAGTTTGTCATGTTTTTGAACATTTTAAAATGCCATGGCAAATTTGCCATATTTTTGAACATCTACAAAGTTTGACATATTTTTAAACATCTATAACTTTGCCATGGCAAGTTTGCATGTTTTTGAACATGTTAATTAAAGAAGTTTGCCATGGCATAAAATGGAGTAAAATTTGCCATGGCAAAAATGGTTTAATTTTTGCCATGGCAAAAATGTAGTACTTTTGCCATGGAAATAAATTAAAAAATGCCATGGTTACACAAGTATATTTAGGATGCTACATAGTAAAATTTGCCATGTTCTATAAAATGTAAATTTGCCATAATATTTAAATTAAAATTGCCATGGCAACTTAAAATAAAATTTGCAATGGCAACTTAAACTAAAATTTGCCATGTGAAATAAAAGTATTTTTGCCATGGCAAAATATGGAGTTAAATTTGCCTTGGCAAAAGTGAAGTAAAAATTTGCCATGGCAAAAAATGGATTAATTTTGCCATGGCAAAAATGGAGTACTTTTGCCATGGAATAAATTAAAAAATGTCATGGCTATACAAGTATACTTACCGTGCTATGTAAATTTGCCATCATATTTAAAACAAAATTGCCATGCTCTTTACAATAAATTTGCCATGGCAACTTAAAGTAAAAATTGCCATGGCAACTTAAACTAAAATTTGCCGTGTGAATAAAAGTATTTTTGCCATGGCAAAAATGGAGTAAAATTTGCCAAACAAGGGCATGACAGAGGCTGTGGATGTTCTTAACATTCAAAAAAATAAATAAATAAAGAAAATCTGTAACCAATGCCACCGCTTGAATTAATTTGTAAAATACATAGACTGTAAAATGTTGTGAAATCATTGACATGATTCTTAGAGACAAAAAAATTGTATGCTGGTAATTTCAGGCATTCATGCATGGGTGGTTGGTAATTGTAGGCATTCACGTACAGGATGGTTCGGAAGCATTTAGAGGGAGCCACATAGGGATCCAAGCATTGCTCACCTTCAAAACCTATTTCCTGACACTGCGCGGTCCTCATCCAGAGGAGCAGCGCCTCACACACCCGAGCCTCGTGCAGCTCGCCTCCCTCGAGCTCGCACCCGAGCCTCATACAGCCTTCCGCGCGCGGCCCTCCGAGCTCGCTGCCTGCCATCGACTGGACCCAGCCGAGCACCGCGCCCGCCGCCCCCTGTGATGTATACCTACTTTCGAGCAATTCATAGTGAAAACCATAATCTGAGAAAATTCATAGTAAAGTGAATATCAATTTCCCATGGCCTGAAAAAATTCATAGCAAAAAACGAGGCAAATTTGCCATGGCAACTATTTACTAAAACAAAAGATGGTAGCTAAAAATTGTTGATGCCAAAAAATTGATGACAATTTGCTATGTTGCTACACAAGTACAAAATGCAGCAGCAACAAAACTAGTCAATCAAAAAATACAAGAATCAAACATACTTTTAAACCATGGTGCCAGATTCACGTTTACAGAAAAGTTACCATGGCAATACAGATGAATTTGCCATCGTTTATGAACATCGTTTAGGAACACAGATAGAGATAAAATTGCCGTGATGGTGTGCGACTATTACAAAGATTTCTAAAAAATTGCCGTGATGATGTGTGAACTCAGTACTCATAGCAACTTAGTCCAATCACCAAAGCAAAACACTGTATATGATCTAGAGGGAAAACAGAAGCAATCATAAAAAACGGAGATAGCATGCATACCACAGGAGCAGCCGCAGCTCCTGTTCGCTCGGCAGTGTGGGAATAGGAAGACGAAGCCGCCAACCTCTCTAGATCCTGTCCGAGCAGCAGCTCCTCCTCTAGCACGCCGCCTACGCGAGCACTAGCAGCTCCTCTGGTGGAGGGCACTGGCCCATTGACGGCCGTCAGCTGTCGATGCAGGAAGCCACGCCAGACCCGGCGCGTCATGCTTGTGCGAGGCAAAACTGGCGGAGATGGAGCTCCAGGACGGAAGCCGCGATGTCGCCGGCTGCTCGCGAGCAGCGCCGCGCGCAGCTGCAACCCCGCCATGGCTGTCGCTTGTTGGATCGCCGCCGGAGCCGAAGGAGACTCCTCTCGCACGGCGACCAAGGGGATCGTCGCCGGAGCCGAAGGGGGCTCCTCTCGCAACGGCGACGATGGGGATCGCCGCCGGCGCCGCAGATGCAGTGCATGAGCTCCTCCTCTCCTCGCATGGCGACGAAGGGGATCGCCGCCGGCGCCGCAGATGCAGCCGCCGCACACCGCGGTGACCCCTCCAAGGCTACCGCCTGTCGGACCCAGCTCGGCTGCCTCCACCGCTGGCAACAGGGCCAGCCATCGCCGGAGAACCGCCTGGGATGGAGAGAGGAATGATTCGGCCGCGGGTTGTGTGTGTGGGGAAGGAAGAGGATAAGGGAGGGGATAGCGACGGGAGAGAGAAGAAGGTGAGTGGTGCGTGTGGGTCGTTCGCGACGATTTCTATTTTCCCCGAACGAGTGCCTGGGATGACGTGGCAACGGGAGACCATCAAGATTCGTGCAGCGGCTACGAGCACGTTCGGCGCGACTTGCCTCAAACCGGAACGTTCGGCACTTATCGATTCCGTTGTTAAAACATAAAAGCCGTAATAAAAGGCCAAAGGAGGGGAGATGAACGGGGATGTGGGGACAGGAAACACTGTGGCTATCGGTGGTTTACGGCTGGAAATAAAATGCATGAGATAAATTGAACGACTGTAAACTGAACGCATGACATGGCATGGATGTAGGTTCTGAGTTGATGACATGGCATGATTGCTGAGGTGGACGGGCTGCATGTTGAGATAAATATGTATATATAGGAAATATGTCCCTGCGTTGCAACGGGAGAAAAAAAATCACACACCAACAGGCTCAAACCCCTCCCCGGTCCATGTATTCTGTTTCAACATGGCACCCCGTTCATGTCGTTGCTTATCCTCCTTTCGACCCTCGCCAATGGTGGTTGTAGTGTTCACCTAATCATAATGCATTCGAACATGGTCAATCTCAAAAGAACTCGACCACTGCATCACACACATGTCATTGAACCACGCTAGCGCAAAGAAATGTTTAAAACTTAATGAACAATCTCATCGAGCTGGACGTGAGGCCCGCTATCCCTACGTACTTGGACGCATCATCAACTTTACGAATGGGATGCTGCAACACCCTCGCCTGATATGCTAATCGACCATAAAAAGTTATATGTACATGATTCTATCAACTATGCATCTCGTGAGTGAAATTTATCATTAGTTCCATCTGCTCACAACACAATATTTTTTTTTAGAACAAAGATCATTTAAAATGATCATACACCCGGATTACATTCAGCTTGTAAAAGCTCTCTGAACACAGGTGGGACAAAAGAAATCTCCTTATCTACTGGCCCAATCAGCAAGACAGTGAGCAAACTTGTATTGGTCCCTACAGACCCAATTAATCTGGTGGGATTTGAAGTGCTTCAAAACCTCCTTGATGTCACATGTAACAGAGAACAGCCTGGACTTGTTAAACGTTTCAGGTTTAAGTGCCTGCACCAGCAACAGGCAGTCCAACTCCACAATGATATCAGCATTAGACAACTTCGCCAGTTCCTTCAGCCCAACCAGTAGCGTTGTTGTGTTGTTGCCCACAACACAAATTTTGATCATAGATCAGAATATACAGCAAAAAATATTGGACAGTGGCTCTTAATATCAGCTATAAAATACATTTTGATACATGGACATTCGATCATATGTTGCCATTGTAACTGAAGCTCGCATTGATTGTACTCCTATGCCAACAACATGGAAAACACCACTCTACGTCGAGCACACTGCACAATCAGTACCATTGTGCAGAGATTAGTCTATCAAAGTAACCTGAAGTTATGACAGTCAATACTCGGTGGTCAACTGCATAGCTGAAAAGGCTGAATCTCTCCTCCACCACCGGCCACCGCCGTGCCTTGCTGTCGCTGGTATTCTACTAACACAGAAAATTCAAATAGACAATTCCCACATCGGTAAATCCAATATCTCATCAATTTCCAAAACCATACAAATCAATAATTTGCTAGAATGAACCGGCACTGAGACGATTAAAGCTAATTGATAATGTAGTGGTAGCAGAATTAATCAAATAGGCACCACCATTTCCATCTTGTCTTGGTTGGGAAGTTGGTGAGAGTGGCATATCGTAAGTTCCAACTTAGTTAGTATGGTACTGTTCTGATTTTTTCACAAGTGCATGGAGTTGAACGATTTGAAAGTAATTGTGTCCTAAGGGAACTGAATAACCAAAGTGTTGTATTATTATTATTATTTAATTTTAGAGATGAAGGTTGCAGCCAAACGCCAGCTGATTCTGCACATCTAACAGATGAGGCGTCAAATTCAGGCTGCTTGACCAAGCTGACGATAATTTTAAAATTATTCAGTACATAGACTTTGAGCAGTTAAAATGACCTTTCCTATAATTTGAAGCTTCCTATGATTGTGGTTATATCAATCATATTCGTCACAGGGATGCATGTGACATTTTATTCTGCTTTATTTGTTACATGTGTGCTCGCAGTTGCATCATGATTTCATTAGCTAGTTCTTCTTTTCTCCTCTTTGTCCATCTGTTCATGTGGTGTATCTACCAAACAGAGGTGCATCACAGATCATCATACTACCCATCGAGAGCAAGTTCAAAGATCTACTTTGAGAGGGGTGGCCCACTGGGAGTGTACCTGAAACTGAAAACACTTTAAATATGACCGGCCATCAGACGCTGCACCATGGAGGCCCTCGTTGTCTCCTCCTCCAGCTGCTACCCCGACCAGAGAGCCTCCTTTTCTCGGCAGGGCCACCCTCCTTGCGTCACTGAACTGCAACCCCGACCTGAGCTCGCTGCTACCCGATGTCCTCCTCGGCCTCGAAGCCGTTGTCCCGCTAATTGGTGGTCCCGGACTTGGGGGAAAGGAGGGAAGGCCTCTGGGGAGGTGGAGTCTTCAGGGAGAGGGAGGCGCACCTCACCACCGCCGAAGCCGTCCACATGCCTCGCCTGGATTTGGGGACAGGAGGGAAGGCGGCTGGGGAGGTCACGGCTCGAGGGAGAAGGAGGCGCCGGAGAGATTGATTGAGAGAGGGAGTGCGCCGTGGTGGTCGCAGGAGAGAGGGCTGCTGGGGCGTTGGCGCACAGGGCGGCGGCGGCGGCGGCACCGGAGGGAGTTGGGGCAGCAGGCATTCAGGAGATGCTGTGTGCTCGTGTTCTTTTACAGTCTAAGCGAGCGTATCGTTTTTAGGCCCAATACTGCGAACCGTTTTTCTCTGTTACACGCTTAAAATAGTACGGCGGGTTGAATACTTAAAACTATAGGGTTTTTTTTGCAAAATCGCCGACGACAGGTATAAGGGCAGAAGCACTCCGTGCTTTAGTATTATTATTATTATTATATTATATATATATATATATATATATATATATATATATATATATATATATATAGGGATTGACTATTCGTCACCCTGGGTGAGGAATAGTTATTCTTCACCCCCCTCTATTTTAACATGAATGCATCGTAATTTTTGTCTTATTTCAGACGTAAAAAGAGAACGTAAGAAATATATTATCGCCATAAAAAATATTTTATGTTACGTAAAATTACAAATGTAAAAACATAGTGTAAAATGTACATAAAATGTAATTTTTCTGGTCTTATGACCTATATTTTTTTTCCTTATGCCAAATTATACACCCTGGGTGATGAATAGACTTTCTATATATATATATATATATATATATATATATATATATATATATATATATATATAGTGATTGACTATTCGTCACCCTGGGTGAGGAATAGTTATTCTTCACCCCCCTCTATTTTAACGTCAATTCACCGTAATTTTACGTTCCGTAAATTTTGTCTTATTTCAGACGTAAAAAGAGAACATAAGAAAATATATAATCACCGTAAAAAATATTTTATGTTTCGTAAAATTACAAATGTAAAAAGATAGTTTAAAATGTACATAAAATGTAATTTTTTTGGTTTTATGACCTATATTTTTTTCCTTATGCCAATTTTTACGCAATGAATTAATATGAATGTAATTATTTGTATTTCAAATGTAATTTATTTATGAAATGATCGTAAGATTACCTTGGGTGAAGAATAACTTATTCTGCACCCTGGGTGATGAATAGACTTTCTATATATATATATATATATATATATATATATATATATATATATATATATATATATATATATATATATATATAGCAAATAGGCCCGTGCGTTGCAACGGAAGAAAAAACAATGCATTCCCTAACCCAATAAGGGTGGTCTAAACCGTGTGGAGAGCATCGAGAAAGTCCAGCAGTGGAAGACCGTGTGGACGTCCAGGGCGACACCATGCTGGAATCCCAAGCCATAGAGGTAGCTGTGGGGCTGCTTACGGTGAAGGCATGGGGATTCGCCAGAGGAGAAAAGGAAGTATTTACGCTGATACAGAGCGGTGTGGGGGACGGTCGGGACCGTAGCTGATGACGGCGTTTACTGGGGGAGAGGGGCATCGGAAATATATATTCTTTCTGCTGCAATAGATAAAAAATAGCGATTACTTTTCTCATCAAGTTTTATCGTCAGCATCATCGTTCCTTGGCTTTCCCAACATCTGTGCTTCCCAGCGTTTCCATCATCATCGGATGTCTCGCCGACCCCGCGTTGTCTTCCCTCCTCCCAGCCTATGAAATCCGGTTAAAAAATTTCAACACGTCCAAGCCCACAATTCTGAGTGAATGCCATGCACGCCTCAACGGGCAGGCCAACACGTGGTCCACCCCCTCCCAACAACCATCATCTTCCTTCCTGCGAGACTACATCATCCAGTATTCTCTTCTGCCAATGGATTCTCTCATGTATCCCTCTCTTTGTGTAGGCAGCTTGTTGATATTTCGGATAATTTGCCATCGTTTATGAATTGGTGGAAATTGATATAAGAAAGCAAGGTGGGACTACTCAACAAAAAGATGCATGCATCCTCTCGTTTAAAGTACTGCTAAAGAAAGCACCTTCTCCATGAATTCTATGATGGCCACTTGCCCATATAAAATAAATTCCGAAACGTGGTTTCTGCCCCATAAGCGAGATGATCCAGTAGTGCATTGATTCGATGTAGAGAAGACCTGCAACGATTTTAGAAGCGATGGCCCACTACGTGTGAGAGGCCAGCTTGCGTATGATTTTATAAGCATGTGCGACGTACGAAAATCATTAACCTGACGGGCAGACGAAAACCATAACAACGGACTAATAATCAGAGGAAGAAGCAATCATATTTTATCGTTTGATATCCACTTACCTTTTCTGTCAAATGCATGGACAATTTTTACTCAGTGAATATTTTTTGAATCAATGAACTTTTTTTTAAATTGGGGAACAAATTTTGAAATTCATGATTTTTTTGAGTTTATGTGAACATTTTTTAAAATTCCATAGATATTTTCTTCGAATTCACGAATATGTTTTTAATACATGATCATTTTCAAAATTATGAACGTTTCATATTTGCTGAATATATTTTTCAAAATCATGAACTCTTTTATAATATACGAACAGTTTTTAAAAATCATCAAACAAAATTGAATCCGTGAACATTTTATGATTTCCCAAAGCCTCTTTTAAATTCCCGAGCATTTTGTGATTTAACGAACATTTTTTTCAAAACTCGTAACTTTTAAAATTTGGATTTCTGAAAAATTCTGAATTAATTTAAAGAAGGAAAAAAACAAATTGAAATAATAAAACGTGGGCATATGGGCCGGCTCATGAACCCGTACTGGGGAAGAGGAGGTGCATGCTTGCTGTTAATAAAGAGAGAAAAGGGGAAGAAAAAAGCGTTAGAACCGGGGATCGAACCTGGTTCTCCTCGGTGGGGGAGAGGCGCTCTAGCCAGTACGCCACACACATGCTCATGATATATCAGGGGAAGACCTTATAAGAACCGTACCTCACGGCGACTTTGACAGAAAATAATTCGAATCGTTTTCTTGACTTATGGGTGGCATAGTGGGTAATTTAGGTCAACTTTGTGGGCAATTTGAATGACGTACGACCAGAAGTTATCCGTGCTTTATTATTAGGTAGATATATATATATATATATATATATTACTAGCAAAAAGGCCCGTGCGTTGCAACGGGAGAAAAAAAAGCACATCCTAAAATAAAAATGACTCAAGTGCCCCATCCACACAGGTCCATCCATGTTGGCATATGTCGCTGCTTATACTCCTTTTGTTTATTCTATAATTGCAATGAATGATAGCTAAAATAACAAAAAATAATTTGAGGGGAAGCTAAATTGACAATTTTAAACCTATTAGCCGCAACATTCTCATGACATGCAGAAAATAAAAATAGGTAAACTGCTGTGCTGTAATCTACGTAAACGATAAAATTAAGCATTAGCATACTTTAAAAAATTTAAAAGGAAATTTCTGAAACACACAAGCTTTGCTACATTGATTTGAACGAAAATTAGTTTACAATCGAGTAGTTTGTGTCACACCCCTGAGAAACTCTCAGTCCGACTCCACGTGCATTAGTGACGGGCGCAAATGGATCAAAAGAGACGGGCTTCTTCCCAATGGCGTCTAGGAGAAGAGCATGTCCGATGATGGGCATCGGCTTGTCGACTTGACATGAGGTCGTGTTGTGCAGCATATGCACCTTGTCCACATCCTCCATGGGACGGCCGTCCAGCACCCACCAACCCACACATATTCCTCCTACTATGTGCCCGTGCATTGCAACGGGAGAAACAATGGTAAAAAAAATTATGGATGGGCAATGGACATGATGAACTTGTACTACTTGCGCGGCAATGCTGCATCATCAATCAATTTGCACTATCATCATTAAAAAAGAGTGCCACTACCTTTGGCATCAGCAGCGGCATAGCATTAATCATTCTAGCCAAAACTCATGAAATTTCATATGGTTTTGATTTCCAAAACATGAATTAAAATTCAACTGGAGATAATTATGTTTTCTTGGTGTATACATTTCAGTTGTGTCCCCATAATCAAAATATACTACAGATTTTCAGTCAAAAAACATTGTTTCATTGTTTAAATAAAATCGTTGATTCAAAGTTGTGTCTATCTGTGAATTTTGAGCAATGCTCTTACGTATTTCCAAGTAGTATTCATTTTTGTGCAACTACACGGTGATAGTAGAAAATAAAAAACATGCCAAATCTGGGTCAGGAGAGTGTAGGAAGGCACCTGCCAATAGCAGTGGACCATTTACTGTGGATAAAATCTGGAGCAGTTACCACTTAGCACAGTTTGCATTGCAGAGTTCCCTCATCAACTCCATTGCAACTCCTGTAGTGATAACCAGAAATATTAATATAAATAATTAAAATTCGCACAGAGCACACATTATGCGCCAATCATGAACATTTTGTTGCTAGAAAATCATGTATTGTTGTACTCAAGGCAATTATATGCTACGTCTCCCATTGAAGATTGTAGCTGTCAATTGCCACTGAGAACTGCAAGTATCCTGTAGTTGTGCATGGTAAGCTTCTTGAAAAGAATTACTCAATGCAAGCTTGTTACTGAGACGGATTATGCAAAACTCACCTCTATCCATATTATCTGAAAGAAATTCTAGCAGAACTTGTGTTACTTCCCCTGCATCATCAATGAATTTGCACTATCATAAGAAATTACATGTGTCACAGTCTTTGGCATGAACCACGCTGAACTACAATGCTCTTATCCTTTCTACTCTCTGTTCAATACTTGTCTTTTTTTTCTTATCTAAATTGAACAAGAGATGTCACTATGGTGATAAACATTTATGCTAGAGCTACAAAAATTAATACCTATATCTTTTTGTCTATCTACAATGCAATATTATGAATGGCATAACTTGAAAAATTAAATAACGGCAATTCAGTAAACACATCATTTTTCCAAAATATAATGATGTTTAAAGTTAAAATCTAGGGACGAAGGTCCTGCCTGAAGAACTGTCATCACAAGTTCAGCAAACATACCACACACTGTAACTTTCTGAAAAGGTACATCCTCTAGCCCATTAAGCATATTTTAATAGAAAGTAATGGAAGCACTAACAAAACTAATAAAAAAGGTAAGATTGAGATCGAAAGAGTGTAGCTTACCAAGATCATTCCTTTTTCTTGACTACAGTGTGGTCCTAAGTTTCCGATCATCACGGCTGCAGTACAGACAACAGAGAAGCTTAGACTTGATTAGATTTAGAACTGTTTTTCAGTAGCCTTCCTGCGTTGTAGGGTACGTACCATGTTCCCTTGCAGCTAATATCAACAAAATAATTGTCTTACTCCAAAGTCTTGAGGAACATAATAAAGATATACGTAGGGAATTAATATGGAGTAATCCAAAAGGAGAACTAATCAATTGAAAGGTATCTAGATAGTATGAGGAATGAAACAACACCTTCATTAACATGTCAGACCAGGATGAACCAGTCTAACAATAGTAAAATAAATAGAGGAGCAGGCATACCCGAATTCCACCGTGGAAAGAGTGGTTGATTACTTTTTAGGCTTATTCCCCAATAGGTATGAACTCTAGCCATAACCCATCATTCTAGGTATGGTTTGTCGCACTCCTGCAATTGACATGTGGTTAAAGAATGACCCGCAGCTGCATTCACCTCAACATAACTCGGAATACAAATCCCCGCAAAAGGAAATTCAAAAGACAGATAATAATTGATAGAAACCTAGATCAAACTGACTAAGAAATAGCTCAGATTAAGCATTCATAATTCAAGTTTGCAGTAAAAATCATAACTTGGTCAGAAAATAAAATACTTAAGACTCTGATGTACGGGATTTGCTCTAACTCCGCCAAAGAATTTTGGATTTGGGGCAGTGTTTTCTATTGCAGGAGGTCTGACACAAGACTGGGCACCAATTTTATGCCAATAATATATGGATAAATTAATCTTTACTGAATATTATTCAGAAAAAATCCCGCCAACTACAGGTAATACCCAGAAAGCTAGTAAAGCTACATAGGTTCACGGCATAGCAACAAAATTCCAATATTACGTATCAATCAAAATCTCTAATTTCCAAGATTGAAAAAGCAACACATGGATGCATCTGCAAGACCGACGAAAAATGATGTTCTACGTGGGAAAGAAAGAGGCAGCAGGTCAGCAATCGCAAGACTGACTTGGGCCTTGGCGTCACCACGGGATGCGGGAGGACGCAATTCTGTGGCATTGTACGAATTATTACTTACAATGGCAAAGAGGAGAAAGAAACCGCTGGCACAAAGATGATGACCCCAAAGCAAACCATCACTATGCATCTTTTAGCTTTTTGTCACCTTACCATATTGGTGATCTCACTGGCAGTAGGTGCTTCATCAACTGATTGCATAAAGGAAGAGAACATATATTAAAAGAATACTAGCACATATCCTATCAGTAATCGTGAAAGGAAAGCTAGGGGGTGTAACACGATGTAGCTTGAAAGTGATGAACTATGTATGCTTGACAGGTAACATATCTTGCAAGGAAATTTATGCATGAGGATTATGACGTAAAAGTAAACAATACTGCAGGGGAGTCAGTTTCAGCTAGCAGCTAATTTCAGTAGTGGATGCAAGCTGAGAAAAGCAGATAGAATGCATGATGGCTAAGGCTGTGTTTGGCATTGCAGTAGATTGTGATAATCCCAATTTCCCAGCTAGCTTTTCTCTATTTACCATTTGGCTAACGAACTTTCCCTACTTAAATGTCTATTTTCTATAGTAGATTATAAAATAAGTTCAACACGGTATAGTTCAGGTGTTCAGCAACCACAAACTGAACCTAAATTAGGCATGTATAGAACATTCAGTTGGGTGAAGAAGCCATTTAAACGCCAATGATTTTTGGGTTTCGCCTTGTTGCTGCTGCTAATTCGAATCAAATGAACAGGTGATAGTGTTTTGAAACATGTACAGAAATGATAATTATTTTCATTACCATTGCCAAAAGGACCCTCCAAAATTCCCTCATCTTCCTCTGAATGCCCAGTGTGTAAAGATAGTGATTCAAGTGAGGATGGATCAGCGCCTCCCATTGGCATATCATTTGGAGGAGCATATCTTACTATTAAAAGAGAAATCACAACCATTGTAAATGCCAATAGTGTGCCCACGCTTACCTGAATAAACAGATCAAGAAAACAATTATTACCTGGAGTAGCTCTCCACATGGCAATGCTACCATTTTACATGGCCAGTAACACATTACCATCCCTGCCAATTGTGACACATCCATGAAAAAAAGCAAGGATAGCATCACATATCCCAGTCTGAATTGTGCTCAATGTTGCGTCTTGAGTCCGTTGACCAACAGCTGAGAATATTGGGGGAAGCAGTCCATCTCTTGCCATAGCCATGACAATTCCTGGCTGAGGAAAGACAAGAAATAGAATAAGCTAATCAGTTTTGGTTCCCGCTGTAATTTGCAAAATATTTTGTTTCTCAGTAGAAATACAATAATAGTCTAACCTAAATAGAACTATTTATGACTTCATTGCAAGACCCTGGCATTAAGAAGTTTCACTTGTTTCATTTCCTAGTCAACCTACATATCAGGTGCCGGGAGAAGGTGACTGAAATGGCGATGGCATATACTGATGCTCTAATTTCTCAGTTCTTATGTACCTGAGGGAGAATAGCGCCAATCAGAGATGCTATGAGAGCAAGAACAACCCCACTGAAAATGACATACCTGCATTTTCACAGAGATAAGTACGATGGAATAATGCTCATAACTGAAATAAATACAATGTGTGATTATAATCGTCTTAACAGCCATGTCATGTGGCTCAAAGGGCTGCTGGCACTTACGCTGCCCATTGCATTCCATATTGAGCAAATGCAGATGAAATAGGGGTGTCAGGATCCATTGCATAATATGGCACCAGACTGGCCGGCGAGCCACCGGCGAGCAGCAGCAGCAGCAGGACCACCGCCGCATCTCACCACTCCCTTCTCTCTCCCTCCGGCCTCCAATCTCCTTCCTCCCATCCTTCCTTTTCTCTCCCGCTCATCTCTCTCTTCTCTCACAGGTACCCGATGCCATGCCGCGCCCGCCAGCCTTCGTGCTCCAAGATCCGGCGGTCTTCCTTCCAGATCCGCCGCCTGCGCGCCATTTCCCACCGGATCCGGCAGGTCCTCGCCGACCATGCCACCGTGAGCCCCTGCAAGGCCGCCAGCGGGGTCCTATGTGTCGTGGGGGACGCCCCAGCCCTTCCCGCTCGCCTGCCTCTCCTCCACGCCTCCCATTTTCTCCTCCTTCGTCTCCGCGCGCGGCTCCCGCCTCCCTGCCGCCGCACCGAGCGCGGCGCTGCCTCCACTCCCTGCCATGGCTGCCCCTGCAAAAAAAACGAAACATAAGGACCACGGGTTGAATATACTAAAATATAGGGGCTTTTCTACAAAAACAAAACGTTACCTCAGTTTAGCCACTTAAAAAGGGACTGCGGGTTGATTTCATATAAACTGAGGGGCTTTTCTGCAAAATCGCCGACAACGGGTATACCTCCGTGCTTTGTGCTTTATTAGTGTTATTAGGTTTTTTTTAGAAAAGGAGGCGTACCCCGGCCTCTGCATCACCATGATGCACACAGCCATTTTATTAATAATCCAAGAGGTCCAAAAGTCTCCCTAGTGTTATTAGGTAAAGAGGTATATATATATATATATATATATATATATATATATATATATATATATATATATATATATATAGGTAAAGATAAAGACTCGCCTCTTTGTTAAGCTAAGATGACTTATGCGACCTGCATCTTGTTGGTGGGCGCAGCTAGCGCGCCTGCAAGTCTGGCGTGACGAGCGAGGAAGAAGCAGAGACACCATTGCTGCGGCCGACCACGAAGAGGGTCGCCATTGGGGTAAAGGACTAAAGGTTTAGGTGAGCACGGCACGGGAAGAGGCAACGCTCACTGCAACCAAGTTTCCGTCCTCGTGCGTGCACGTATCGCCAACTGGTGGGATCAAACTCGACGGTGCCGTCGTCGGACGTACGACATTGCCGAACCGATGAGACAGCGCCGTTTGCCCATGGGCAGTGAGGCGCCTCCAAGGTCCAAGCACAGCCGGAGAGCCTCTCCGACGGGATTAGGTGGAAGGGGTCGTTCGTATCCTTCTCCGATGAGCACCAAGTCGCCGGCCGATGTTGTCAGCGTGGAAGATGCTGACGGCACTCTCGCAACCACGAGTATTTGGCGCGCGAGGCTGAGGGACACGGCCGGACGCCGGGGGCCCGCAGCAGGGCGACGGCCGCCATGCCCGCGCAGTTGCAGAATGGGTCGCTTAGGGAGAGGCGGTCGGCGATGCCGGCGAGCAGCGAGGCATAGGTCACCGTGATGGACCTGAAGGCCAAATTTTCAGTCGCTCGCCGCCGGCGTCAGGGATGTGCCTTTCCGTGCATGCCCTTCGACGACCGTACGTGGAGTGACCTGCACCTGCATGCGCGGAACAAGTCGGAAGCTAGGGCCACGCCGCCATTGGAGAAAGGTTTGACCTTTAATTTCCAGGTGAGCACGTACGGGGAAGGCAAACGCTACGACAAGTTTCGATCCTCGCTCGAGTCGTACGTGCGCTCTGAAATGAGTAATGTACGTCTACGGCTCAAGATCAAGGACACGTGCACTCTGAAATGAGTAATGTACGGGTCCGTCGTGATCCACGTACGCTTCAACCTCATTACCTGCTCCACTAATTACCTCGACTAGTAATAACCACAAAATGAGCAACAACACGCTCGCCAAATCTTTTTCCTCCTTCCCCCCGCGGCAACTGGCACGCCAGCCACATCGGCCTGCCCGTAGCGGATGAGCACATCGTCGTCGGGAGTTGCGTGGTTGGCAGTCGAACCACACAGGTTGCGACATAGGAGCTAGACCAACAGCTCACTGAGGGAAATTTCTCATGACATTGCCACTACCGCAGGCAAACCGAAAATGGAGGTAGACGAGAGCGCAAACACAATAATAGTTGAACAGAAGTTAACTCCTACTCAAAAAGGTGCCACAAACAAGAAAAATCTAATTTCTGCCTTGGCACTCCGGCCCTGCCGCCCACGGCAACTGACAACCGCACCGACTGCTAAAAGGCGAGACGACCCATTCAGCGAGAGGAGACGGGGAGATCAGGCTCTCGGGACGGGAGGCACCATGGCACATCCAACAAAGGTCGTCGGACCCGTGGTCACTGTGCATGCACGCGGCGGCTTGCGCGTGGGCGGAGAGTGAAAAGGAGAGAATGGAGGATATATACTTCCGCGAGAAGAAAGGGAGGGACACATGATCAATGGCCTCTCTAAAAAACAAAAGAAAACCACTATTGTCTTTATTTATAGATTACTACTGAGCGTTTTGGACACTATACTAATGTAAAAAACGCTCTTATATTATGGGACGGAGGGAGTAGAAAATAACCAAGGCGCACCAGCCAGCTAACGCCCTGTGTGTGGAGGCACCTCGGCGAGTTGTCCCGCGGCGCCAACCGTCCCTGCTGCTGCATGTACAGCTACCACCTCCCAATGGAGGTGGCAGTGAAGTAGAAGAGGGCTGGTGAGATCCACCCCCCGGCTCCTGGATCTCAACGGTGGTGAACGACCATAAGGTGGTGGCGACGAATTTGAGGACGGGTGCAGCCCAGTCAACCGTTGTACCTGCATGCGACGGCCCTCCTTCAGAGCGGCGACGACCATGGACCACAAGGAGGCGGCATCAATGAATTTGTGGACCGGGCGAGGAGGAGGAGGCGGCGAGGAGAAGGAGAAGGAGGTTGCACGGCGAATCCGAGGCCAGACAGAGGGAATGGGAGGACGAGCGATGGTAGCGGAGGTCGGGCGTGGTGTGGACTGGGCGAGAGCAAATGTGGGAGTTATCACGAGGGGAATGTGACCCTAACACGAAGTTGCACACGTGATGCGGAGGTGAGTGCATAGTGCATACGCGCTGCATAGCTCGTGCATGCCAGGAATATCACAATGAATATTAATTTGGCTCTTATTACAATTTATTGTTTGTTTGGATTTATCGAATTTAGTCATAACTCAAATATGCTCACCGTCATAATACAATAAAATCCACCCAAGATAATATTCATCCTCATTTCATGTGGGCAAACCACACTTTCAAAATTACATTTCATTTTTTCCAAAAACCTATTTGAAGCTTTTGTTTTATGAAACCCCTTAAACGTGTTTTGCATAAAATGATAAAAAAATTCAAAAGAATATTTTTATTAAAAACTATATTTGTGTATTATATTATGTTATACATTGCCCCACTTAAAAAATAAACACTTAAAAGTAGTTAATTGTTTATTTTAAATCTCTTTTAAAATCTACAAGAATAGTAAAACTAATATTGTATCACATGTCCATATCTGTCACTAAAAATGCCCAGAGTTTTACACAAACTACAATATGCTATTTACGACCTTCCAACGTGAAAACCCACGTTGCCATGTTCAAAAATATGCATGGTGCGTGTGTGGAAGTCAGCCACTCGAGGTAGAGGCTTGTAGAGCGAGGTTGTGGCCTACTCACTCCGTTCGAGTTTATTAGGTCCCTTCTTAGTTTGGGCTAATGCCTGACCTACAAAGTTAACTGATAAAATGTTAACTACATGTCACAAAATATATACTATGGATAACCTCTTTCAAATACAAAACCGACATTTGTTCATGCTCGTTGAGACGGAGACACTGCCGGGTCAGGTGATTATTTGGAGGTGCGAGAGAAATCCCTGCTCCGACCTCGAGTCTGGCCCGATGGTGGGGACTCATTCCGGTAGCATTAACCTCCTTGGAGGCAAGGTCATGGAGCTCCACTCCCCTGTCCCAACCGGATAGGGTGCTGGCGGTGTCTTCTTTGTTGGAGTGATCGCCTTGGAGCCTCCGTCCTCCGTAGGCTTGCTCTGTCGTTGCTGCAAACCAACTATTGTGGCCACGGATTGGGGTCCGATGTCAACACCCCATGGTGTTGCAGAGCTACCATCTTCCCCACCTCGTCATGAAAGCTTTGACAACGTCCATTTGTGAAGGTCACAAATAATTGAGCGAGAGAAATTGGTGGGAGATATTGCAATGAAAAATGGCGGGAACAATTGCTGAAAAAATAGGACAACTTAGCTAGGGGGGGGGGGGGGGGGGCACGAGGAGAGGCAACAACAGAAGAGATCATGCCAATTATCCCGAGGAAATTCTGGTAATCAGGGTTTAGTATACTGAATAGTTTCGGTTAGTGCATGCGATGTATGTTATTATTTTGATAATGACCCTAGCTAATATGTTTGATTGATTATTTGTCGGTGGATGCATGCGCTATCAATAGACTTGAAATTACATTATTTGATATCACTATGGTTGTCTTATTAGAAAGAGTGTTAACGTATGTTATACTCGTTCCGTCCCAAAATAAATGTTGTTGACTTAGTATAAAGCTATACTAAATCATTGACACTTATTTTGGAATGGAGGGAGTATTAATTAGAGTTGCCAGTCACTTAATTATTGTCGTGGTGGTGCACATTGTTTTATGAAGTTTTTTGATGTAAATCTCGATTTATATGGCGACAATATGTCAGAAATAGAAATTATCTCTAACAAAAACACAATTACATATCGGTTTTCTAGCTTCATTTACGAACATATGGAATTGGGAAACATATTGAAAAGGTTGGGAGTGGTTGTTACACGCTCAAGGGGGGAAACTCTACTGGACTCTGAACCTGTTACTCTCATCGGCGTGGCCTGGTGGTTGTCATCGTGGTCTCTTGCGATGGTGGTGCACCGCCTTGCTTCCGGGGTGAGTCCCTGGCCTCTGCTTTGTCCTCTGTCTGCTCTGGGACCATACTGTGCTCCGCTCCGGCTGTCGAGCCGATGATTCTAGTGCTTGTGGTCTGTCCTATGGTGTTATGTTGGTACCGTTGACATGTTGAGGCTTAGTGATATGGTTTCTATTAATGATCATGGCTTGGGTTTGTGAGATGTCTGGCTCTGTTTAACAACCTGTTTTGGAACTTTCTTGGTTATTTCTAGTTGTCAGGGTCTACTTAGACTATATGATATTTGATCCTTTTACCAAGGCATGTGTCACTAGTACAAAACAGGGCATTGGTCCAGGCCAGATCAGAGCAACAGTCCCGGTTCTGTTCTGTTACGAACCGGGACTAATGCGTGCATCAGTCCCGGTTTGAGCGGCCAGGACGCCGGCCCTGGCCTCGGCAGGCACCAGTCCCGGTTCGGCTGGGACCTTTAGTCCCGGTTCCAGCCACCAACCGGGACTAAAGGGCCTCGCTCCTGGCGCAACTCCTTTAGTCCCGGTTGGTGTCTGGAACCGGGACTAAAGGTCAGTCTCAGTCCCGGTTCTAGCCACGAACCGGGACTAAAGAGATGCCTATATATATGCTCTCCCCTGCCCGCTCACTCCTCTGTTTTTTGGCCGGCCGGTGTGGGACGTGTGTGCTACTCTGCTCTCACCTCCTATGCACATGAGGTGTTCGATGAAATGCCCGAGTCACACTTAAGCTTTCTCCTCTCCAAGCTCGACCTCCCAGCTCCATTTTTCCCAAGATTTCTCTAGGTTTGGCGATGCACCAACTACACAAGTGTTCTAAAAGGTTAGCAACTTTATCGTTTCATCTCTCACTGCTAGTTTAGCTCATTTCAAATGCTGTAGAAGCAGAGTGGTTTGTGGGTTTTAGTGGAGGAGTGTATGTGGAAGTTCTTTTGATTTAGATGCACAATTTGAGCTGAAATTAACTTCTTAGAGTCTGCACATGTGTAGGGTGCCGTCCCCGTCCCCGTCCTCACCGCCGTCGATCGCCCGCGCCGATCTCGTCGCCGGCACCACCGTGGTGAGCCTCTTGTTCTTATCTTCTTTTTAAAAGAAAAAAAATTCTTACTTGTATGATTTAGATAGATACTTGTATAATTTTCTTACTTTTATTATTGTTTGTTATTATATAGTGCCATGACTTTGGTATCCGCCCCCGTCGGCCCTCGTCCTGTCTATGATTCGGATGTGGTATATTATCTTTATGATCGCATTGCGCTTGAAGATTAGAAAGATTAGAAAATATGCCATTCATAATGAGGCTTGGTATCATTATGCCGTTGGATCAATTGTTACCTTAGTTGCGATTATGATCGCATTTGTTGTTGTTTTTCATAGTTTCAATGTATGTTTTAATTAGATGCTCTAGAGAGCTATATGTTGTTCTATGAGAACTATATATGTATGAACTTTATGTATTTATTTTTTCAGTAATAACATTTGATCACTACTGTACTTTGGTTTTAATGTGATGATGAACTTGTATTAATTTAGTCACTTCTCTATTCATGATGTTCTGTAATGGTTTTTGATACACTTAATTATATAATGCACACAGATGAACCGGCAATGGATGTACAGTGACCGACGCACCTCCGAGTATCTTGAGGGCCTGCATAAATTTCTCGAAGTGGTTGAGGCAAACAAGCAGAATGGTTTTATGTATTGTCCATGCCTTGTCTGTGAGAATACGAAGGATTACTCTAACTTGAAAACCCTTCACGTCCACCTGCTTGAGAAGGGTTTCATGCCACACTATAATGTTTGGACCAAGTACGGAGAAAGAGGGGTTATGATGGAAGACAACGAAGAAGAAGAGGATGATGACAACTATCCCCCTGAATACGGTGATACTGCAACGGGGGAAGCTGAAGATCAAGAGGAACCAGACGATGTGCCCGATGATGATCTTCGTCGGGTCATTGTTGATGCAAAGAGACAATGCCAAAGTGAAAGGGAGAAGTTGAAGTTCGATCGCATGTTAGAGAATCACAAAAAAGGGTTGTACCCAAATTGCGAAGATGACAACACAAAGCTCGGTACCACACTGGAATTGCTGCAATGGAAGGCAGACAATGGTGTATCTGACAACGGATTTGGGAAGCTACTGAAAATAATGAAGAAAAAGCTTCCAAAGGATAACGAATTGCCCGACAGTACGTACGAAGCAAAGAAGGTTCTATGCCCTCTAGGATTGGAGGTGCAGAAGATACATGCATGCGCTAATGACTGCATCCTCTACCGCGGTGAGTACGAGGATTTGAACGCATGCCCGGTATGCGGTGCATTGCGGTATAAGATCAGACGAGATGACCCTGGTGATGTTGAGGGCGAGCGCCCCAGGAAGAGGGTTCCTGCCAAGGTGATGTGGTATGCTCCTATAATACCACGGCTGAAACATCTGTTCAGAAACAAAGAGCATGCCAAGTTGATGCGATGGCACAAAGAAGACCGTAAGAAAGACGGGAAGTTGAGAGCACCCGCTGACGGGTCGCAGTGGAGAAAAATCGAGAGAAGGTGGGGGGACTTTGCAGGTGACGCAAGGAACGTATGGTTTGGTTTAAGTGCAGATGGCATTAATCCTTTTGGGGAGCAGAGCAGCAATCATAGCACCTGGCCCGTGACTCTATGTATCTATAACCTTCCTCCTTGGTTGTGCATGAAGCGGAAGTTCATTATGATGCCAGTGCTCATCCAAGGCCCTAAGCAACCCGGCAACGACATTGATGTGTACCTAAGGCCATTAGTTGAAGAACTTTTACAGCTGTGGAATGGAGAAGGTGTACGTGTGTGGGATGAGCACAAACAGGAGGAATTTGACCTACATGCGTTGCTGTTTGTAACCATCAATGATTGGCCTGCTCTTAGTAACCTTTCAGGACAGACAAACAAGGGATACCACGCATGCACGCACTGTTTAGATGATACCGAAAGTATATATTTGGACAAATGCAGGAAGAATGTGTACCTGGGACATCGTCGATTTCTTTCGACCAACCATCTCTTAAGAAAGAAAGGCAAGCATTTCAAAGGTGAGGCAGATCACCGGAAGAAGCCCGCCCTCCGTACTGGTGATGCCATACTTGATATGGTCAAGGATTTACAAGTAATCTATGGAAAGGGTCCTGGCGGACAATCTGTTCCGAATGACGCTGAGGGACGCGCACCCATGTGGAAGAAGAAATCTATATTTTGGGACCTACCCTATTGGAAAGACCTAGAGGTCTGGTCTGCAATCGACGTGATGCACGTGACGAAGAATCTTTGCGTGAACCTGCTAGGCTTCTTGGGCGTGTATGGGAAGACAAAAGATACATCGGAGGCACGGGAGGACCAGCAACGTGTGCACGAAAAAGACGGCATGCATCCAAAGCAGTATGAAGGTCCTGCCAGCTACGCTCTTACCAAAGAAGAGAAGGAAATCTTCTTTGAATACCTGCTCAGTATGAAGGTCCCGTCTGGCTTCTCGTCGAATATAAAGAGAATAATAAATATGGCAGAGAAAAAGTTCCAGAACCTAAAGTCTCATGACTGCCACGTGATTATGACGCAACTGCTTCCGGTTGCATTGAGGGGGCTTCTATCGGAAAACGTTCGATTAGCCATTGTGAAGCTATGTGCATTCCTCAATGCAATCTCTCAGAAGGTAATCGATCCAGATATCCTACCAAGGTTAAAGAATGATTTGGTGCAATGTCTTGTCAGTTTCGAGCTGGTGTTCCCACCATCCTTCTTCAATATCATGACGCACGTCCTAGTTCATCTAGTCGACGAGATTGCCATTCTGGGTCCTGTATTTCTACACAATATGTTCCCCTTTGAGAGGTTCATGGGAGTCTTAAAGAAATATGTTCGTAACCGTGCTAGGCCAGAAGGAAGCATCTCCATGGGCCATCAAACAGAGGAGGTCATTGGGTTTTGTGTTGACTTTATTCCTGACCTTAAGCCGATTGGTATCCCTCAATTGCGGTATGAGGGGAGACTGACTGGAAAAGGCACGCTAGGAGCGGATGCAATAATATGTAGGGACGGGCATTCTTGGGCTCAAGCACACTACACAGTTCTACAGAATTCTACCTTGGTGACCCCGTATGTCAATGAACACAATAATTTTCTGCGCTCCAAACACCCGGAGCAGTCTGACGACTGGATTACATGTGAACACATCAGGACTTTCGGCAGTTGGTTGCAAACACATCTCATGGGTAACAACATTGTTGGAGATGAGCTGTACTCGTTGGCCAGGGGACCATCTTCGACTGTATTGACTTACCAAGGGTATGAGATAAATGGGAATACATTTTACACGATCGCCCAAGATCAAAAGAGCACCAACCAAAACAGTGGTGTCCGCTTTGATGCAGCAATCAACAGGGGAAAGGACACATATTATGGTTAAATAGTGGACATATGGGAACTTGACTATGGACATGATTTTAAGGTCCCTTTGTTTCGGTGCAAATGGGTCAATCTGTCAGGAGGCGGGGTACAGGTAGACCCGCAGTACGGAATGACAACAGTGGATCTCAACAATCTTGGGTACACAGATGAACCATTCGTCCTAGCCAATGATGTGGCGCGGGTTTTCTATGTGAAGGACATGTCTACCAAACCGAGAAAAACAAAAGATAAGGAAGCAAATACATCATACGATGAGCCAAAGCGCCACATAGTTCTTTCAGGGAAAAGAGACATCATGGGAGTGGAGGGCAAGACAGACATGTCTGAAGATTATGAAAAGTTTCATGAAATTCCTCCCTTCAAAGTGAAGGCTGACCCAAGCACCTTGTTAAACGATGAAGATTATCCATGGTTACGTCGCAATAAGCAAGGGACACACGCGAAGAAAAAGTGAAGACTTTCTCTCCACAACTATTCTGATGATGACTTTGATCTAGAATATCACTGCAGTTACATGTCAAGAAATGAAATGCCTTTTGTAACATATGAGTTTTCATCCGAATCCGTGATACTTCGAAAGAGATTGTCCATTTTGTACACGAAGTGCATCCAGTTTTTGCCGTAACCCTCTCAACTTTTTAGCACATGCTATGTGGGTGAAATGATGATACCATGCCAACTTTCAACCTTTTCAGAGTTCATTTGTACTGCTTTTCAATTTCAGGGTCATTTAGCTCAAAAAAATCAGTAAATGCATGAAAAATAGCAAATGAAGTCAGAAATGGTTGAAAATTGATGATGTGGCTTTGAATGGTGCATGTTGAACGCACAAAAAGTCTGGAGTTGAAATAAGTTTAAAAAAATGAAATGCCTTTGTAACATATGAGTTTTCGTCCGAAACCCTGATGCTTCGAAAGAGATTGTCCATTTTGTACACGAAGTGCATCCAGTTTTTCCCGTAACCCTCTCAACTTTTTAGCACATGCTATGTGGGTGAAATGATGATACCATGCCAACTTTCAACCTTTTCAGAGTTCATTTGTAGTGCTTTTCAATTTCAAGGTCATTTAGCTCAAAAAAAAAGATTAAATGCATGAAAAATAGCAAATGAAGTCAGAAAGGGTTGAAAATTGATGATGTGACTTTTAAATGGTGCATATTGAACGCACAAAAAGTCTGGAGTTCAAATAAGTTTAAAAAATATGAAATGCCTTCGTAACACATGAGTTTTCGTCCGAAACCCTGATACTTCGAAAGAGATTGTCCAGTTTGTACACGAAGTGCATCCAGTTTTTCCCGTAACCCTCTCAACTTTTTATCACATGCTATGTGGGTGAAATTATGATACGATGCCAAGTATTTTTTGTTCAAAACTTTAATAGCAAAAAGAATTTTCATAAAGTATTTTTTGTTAGAAACTTCAATAGCAAACTAAAATAACAAAATCTGTTTTTGATTAAAACACCCATTTAAAATAACCTAAAAATTACCAAATTGAATATAATGATGAAAAACACTAATATTAAACAGCAGGAAAAAGAATCACTCAAAAATCTATTTTTAAAGTAAAGTTATTCACAAACTAGTGATTCACACAAATTTCAAAGAATTCAAATTTAAACTATTCAAATTTGAAAACTACTGGCACTAACAGAAACTTTATAATTTTTGTGACCTAAAGCAAAAAGAATCACTCAAAAACTCTAAGTATTTAGCTGTAAGTAGAAACAAAAGAAAATAAATAAAGCAAAAAACAAAACAAAAATACTGGAAAAGACCTTTAGTCCCGGTTGCTACCACAAACCGGTACTAAAAAGTAAAAAAAATTAAAAAAATGCCGCCTACTGGGCCACCACGGCCTGCATACGACTAGAAGCCCAATCCGCTAGTTGGGCCAGGATGTAGGCCCGCAGCAGGCCCAGAAGGCCCACAGGCAGAGAAAGTGCGTTTAGGCCCATAGGCCTGAATAAGAGAGGAGCTCGAGAGGGTTGGCGCAGCCGCGCTTATAAACCACTCTCGACGCCTCTCAGCTAGCGAGGTGGGACTAAACATCCATCCGCCCGACGCCGTGCCAGCCGCAGCCCTTTAGTCCCGGTTGGTGGCACCAACCGGGACTAAAGGCCCCCCTTTAGTCCCGGTCCGAGCCACCAACCGGGACTAAAGGGCTCTGCTTCCCGCCCTTTGCGCTGCTGAAAATGACCTTTAGTCCCGGTTGGTGGCTGCAACAGGGACTAAAGGGGGGCCTTTAGTCCTGGTTGGAGCCACCAACCGGGACTAAAGGTCTTTGTATATAACCGCGCACTTAGAAAAATTTTCAAACACAATTCACTTCGATCCTCCTCTCCCCCGACGGCGCCGACGACCACCTCGACGCCGCCAGGCTGTCGGACCTCGCCGTCGACGCCCTGCCCCGACGCCCCTGCCCCGCCCCGACGCCGCCGCGCCCCTGCCCTGCCCCCGACGCCGCCGCGCCCCTGCCCTTCCCCGACGTCGCCGCGCCCCTGCTCTGCCCCCGCCGCCGCCGCTCCACAGCTAGCCGGCCGGCCAGGTACTCCCTCCTCCCTCCCACCCCTCTCCTCCCTCCTTCCTCCTTGTATGTATAAAGTTGCCCCTGTTCAGAGAGTTTCAAGATTTCATAGAGTTTGTTGAAATGTGTTTGCCATGTCCACAAGGTGTTTGTTGAAATGCTAGGGCTAGCTAGGGAACTTTGTTGTATGTGAAACTTGGCAGGATGATGTCTCCTTGGATGTTAGAGATGATGGTCAAGTTGGTTTGATAAAAGGAAAAACTTGTTAGTGCAAGTTTTATTAGAATTTAGTTCTGGACAGAAACTACAGGGAATTTTTTGGTGGACTTGCAAGATGAAATTGGGGCTGCCCTTCTGGACTTAAGGGTTTAGTTGGAAGGACTATAAGATGCAAAAAATTCAGAATTATTTGAGCAAGGAAAAATAGGGTTGTAGTTCAATGCCAAGATTGGACCAAAATTGAAAAATGGAAGTTGTGCTCAAAATTTTCAAATGACCAAAGTGGCTTTTTGCATAAAAATGATCTATAGGCATCAGAGGACTTCTCAAAAAATTTGTGGCATTTGAAAAGAATTATTTGAAATAGTTCTAGTGCAACAGGGTCATTCTAGAGTTTGAAAATACTAATAAAAGAATTTTTTTGAGGCCAAATCATTATGAAAATAATCACTACCGATGTTTATAATATAATTAAAAGGATTGGGAGAAAATTTTAAAACCCACATTAAAAGGATTGGTGACAAATATACTTGGTCAATATTTTGTCTTTAGAGTTGATTTAGAGTTCATTTTGATGTTCATTGTGATGGATGAAAACTTGGTCAATATTTTGTCTTTAGAGTTTATTTAGAGTTCATTTTGATGTATGAAAACTTGGTCAATATTTTGTATTGTGGATGCCATGCCATGCTATTTTTCTTTAAGTTTGAAACTTGCTTTCAAATCGGTATCTAGCTAGCTACAATTTTTTTTATCAGGTTGTGGTGTTACATTCATGTCATGCCATTTGTTGCCATGCTAATTTTCACTCTCGGTGGAATTACAGGTTGTGGTGTTGCATCTCCGTGGAGTTGGTCACTTATCGTCCCTCCGCTGTTCAACAAAAGGTGTCCATTTGTTGTATATATGTTGAGTTTTGTTCATAGGATGATGGTTGGTTCATTTGTTGAGTTGTGTATTCATCTTGTGTATAAATCTTGTATTCATCTTGTGTATAAAGCTTGTATTCATCTTGTCGTTAAAACATGAGAGAGGGGGTCGTTAAAACATAACCCCGATAACTTTGATTTTCTCTCGAATGTGAAGCAAGTCTTTTTTTGCCATGTCAAGTGTTGTATTTGCAGAAACTATGGACAGAGACTTAGAAAAAGAAGAGTTGTTGGGGGATATAATCCGCGACGGAGGTGATATCACCTTGTCGTTTCTCAACGACACCGATGGTCAGGAAAGAGAGGATGACGACTCTGGTGATCCAATGGAGGAGGAAGGAGATCATGACGGCTCCGGTGACCGAATGGAGGAGGAAGGAGATCATGACGGCTCCGGTGACCGAACGGAGGAGGGAGCCTTAACTGTTGCAAAGTCCGGTGAGGTATATATACATATATTAATTAAGCCTCTGCTAACTTGATGCATTAATTGTTTTGTATGTACATATATTAACGCTTCTTTCTTCTTTTAATTAGCCCTCCGGATCGAGTCAAACTTCCGTAAGGAGACGAGGCCCGAAGAAAAGGTTGCGCCAGGATGAAAGGTTCACGATCGAAGAAGTCGGTCAAGATGGCCAACCGATTGCTCCCAAGCAGAGCAGGGACACATTTATACATCAGTGCGGAGTGGTTGTTAGGGGCATCGTCCCGATCAGCATCCAAGAATGAAATAAGAAAAAGGACCTAGACAGAAAGATGATCTTTGGACCTTGCTGATGACAAATTTCAGCCTACCACCAGAGGCGGATCCGAATAAGGTCAAGGCGTTTGCTCTTAAGAAGATGGCAGAACTATTCAAGAACTGGAATAAAGATTTGAACAAAAAGTTTGTCGAGAAAGACAAGACTCCAGAATTCACCGGTGCATATGAGAAGATAAAAGATCACTGGCCCACATTTGTGGCCTACAAGAAATCGGACAAGGGCAAGCAAAGGTCAGCGACAAATAAGCTAAATGCTGCAAAGAAGAAGTATCACCATGTTACGGGGTCAGGTGGCTACAGCAAAGCCCGGCCTACGTGGGACAAAGCTGAGCAAGACCTGCTTGCTAAAGGGGTCCAACCAGCGACATTGCACTGGCCAGATCGGTCAAGGACTTGGTTCTTCGGGGTTGGGGGAACTTTGGACCCAGACACAGGGGAGTGTGTTTGGACGAAAGCTCAACTTGCAATACCCGTCAAGAAGCTTGAGGAAGCAATCCAGGCAGCGCAGGAAGGGAGGTGACATCCCGACAGAGAGAATGACGAGCTGACACAGGCCCTTGGGAATCCTGAACACCCTGGACGAACACGAGGCACATCAGGCTCCGTTCCGTGGGTGTATGGGTTTCCCGACAACGCTGGTTATAGAAGCCGAGAGAGAAAGAAGAAAGCGGAAGCAAGCGAAATGCAGAAGATCAATGCAAGATTAGCGAAACTAGAGGAACTTGAGAGCCAGCGAGCTACCGGCCAACCATCTCAGCGGCACGAAGATCCTTCCTTCGACACTGCCCCAGAAGCTACCCCACCATCTCAGCGGAGAAGCAGCGTGGCTTCCACGGAGCTCCTTCAGCCTGATATCACGGCTCCTCGCTACCCCGTGGATAGTATCACGCAGGCTGAACATTGTGTGCTAATGGCGAAATGCCAGAACCTGACCTTGAAGGCGGCGGTCGGCTCTGTTTTACCTCCTCGAACTGAGGGAACTTTCCATTGCCGTCCGATTCCACATGGCTATGCTATTGTCACGGTGGATGAGATAATGGCGGGATTTGAGGGGCTGGAGCTTGACTACCCTACAGGTGAAGGGGAGGATCTTCTAGAAAATGCCTTAAGGAGTACCTGCCTATGGAGAAAGGAGTACATCAAGCTTCCAAACTGGACGCCGCCTCAGCAGACGCAGCCGGATCCTCAGCAGACTCCTCCTCACAGTCCAGTTGTGCTATCTCCGCTACCTGAGTCGTCTCCGGCGCGTCATCCGTCTCCGCCGCCTCAGCGGACTCTAACGGGGGAGGCCCCTCAGCAGAATCCTCCTCCGCCTCAGCTATCTTCGGCGCGTCAGCCGTCTCTGCCACCGCAGCTGTCTCCGGCGCGTCAGCGGTCTCCGACGCGTCAGCAACAGCGGAAGAGAGCCGCCGCCGCTCCGGCGGCTAGCAGTACAAAAGGCGGGAAGAAATTCAAATACGGTCCAAGCCTCAGGGTTCCTCCAAAGTTACCATATGAGAGGATTGACGAGGAAAACAAGGACATCAGTGCTGCCGAAGTGCAGGCCCATTTTGAATGGAAACGTCCACCTCCGAAGGAAACAATAGATCCGGTGAAAGCGAAGCGCACTCTGGATGCCCTTAAGCGACCACCACCGCCTCCGCCACAATCCAACTATGATCGCTGTATTGAAAAGACATATGATGAAGCGCGGCGGTCGGGAAGTACTGCCAGTGCTTCAAGACGAAGAAGTGGGAAAACAATTCCCCAGCTCGGCGAACAGGAGAAGCAATCGTGCCCCCCGCTCAAGGTGTCTAGCGATATCGCTAATCATCCGGGGCTACTGCCCGGTACCACTCTTGGTGATTACGTGGGCGATGATGTACAGTTTGAAACGGCTGAGGTAGTAAAGATCTTTAGATACGAGCATGGGAAGCCTCTCGTCAAACCTGATCATCCTCCTCTAACAACGATGATGCGAAGATTGCATGAGTGGTACTTGGAAAGCTGCAGGAAGAATGGGTCCGATAGTTTGATGGTGAGAATTAAAGATGAGCACGACCTCATTGGAGTCGACCTGATGCCTGTTGAATTTGTGGAGTTATTTCAGTTATTCAATCAAGAGGCCCTCGACAAACAAATCATGACTTGCTACTGTCTGTAAGTATTACTTCTGTAATTAAGTCTCTAGCTCAGCTCGTTCATTGCATGTATATATAATTATCCTCACTATATTATGCAGATTGAAGATCGTCGAATGCCCAAAAAGACAAATCTATGACATTGGGTTCATTAGCCCAAATACCGTAAATGAATGGATGGTACAAAACAATGTTAAAGAAACCGAGGAAAACTTGCTAAAAGCGTTCCTTCGACATCAAAACAAAAGGGAAATACTCTTTCCTTACAACTTCAAGTGAGTGTTACTGTCTTCTGCATATTCGGTTTCGCTTACTCGAGGTTAAGTACTGTAATTGATGAGTTATGCGTGCGCAGGTTCCACTATATTCTGCTATCCATCAAGCTTGACGGGGGAGTAGTAACTGTCTTAGACTCGAGACGTAAAGATCCCAAGGATTATGCGGACATGACTGCAATGCTCCAGAAGTAAGTTCAATCAATACCGGGACCATATCGGCAACTTTCGTTCATTTCCTGATATCAAGTAATCATTTTCTTTGCCTGGCAGGGTTTGGAAACAGTTCACCGGACAGGTTCCGGGTCTGAAGAACGAGCTGCGATTTACATACCCCAAAGTAAGTAGTACTAGCTAGTTCCGCGCATCTCTCATTGATTCTAGTTTCATCAATACCATTATCGTGCTTGATTATCAGTTTGATTGAACTCTATTCTCGTAAAGTTCTTGTGGCAGGAACCCGGGAATAATTTATGTGGATACTACGTTTGCGAGTAGATTCGCCACAGGACCTCTGAGCGGGGCAGATCTGAAGAACAATTTAAAGTATGTAAACAATATTCACAATTTTATTTTATTACCATCAATTGTGTTGAGTTTCATTCATATATATGTATTGACCCCCTTCTTTAAATTAGATCTGGCAGATGCGGGATGAACTCCTACCACATGATCGCATACGAGCAATTCAAGAGGAATTGGCGGGATTCTTTCTTGACCACGTCATACATGAAAAGGGAGAATACCATACGGAAATTCAATGGGAGTTTGGCGCTTGATGATGTCAGGGATGTTACATTGTATATATGTAGTAGCGTCGGATAGATTTACGAAAACTTGTTATTCGACCAAGCACGGAGAAAGAGAGGTCTCTTCTCTCTGTATATGTTCATGACGATCTTGTGTAATTAATGGTTTCCTTCATTTGCTTACTAGCTAGCGTCGAGTTCTCTCTATATGTAGTAGCTAGCGTCGACCAAGCACGGAGAAAGAGAGGTCACTTGTCTCTATTAGCTAGCTAACACCATATGAAACCCCTAAACCTTCCAAAAACCCCTAACCCCCCCCCCTTTCAAAAACAAAAAACAAAAACCCCAGCGCCTACGAGCTACTGACGCGTGGCTGCCTTTTGGTCCCGGTTGGTGTTACCAACCGGGACTAAAGGTCCTCCTGCCTGAGTGCTGCACAGCGGCCACGTGGAGACCCTTTAGTCCCGGTTGGTGTTACCAACCGGGACTAAAGGTCCTCCTACCTGGGTGCCCCACAGCGGCCACGTGGAGCACCTTTGGTCCCGGTTCGTAGGCCAACCGGGACTAAAGGTTTTAGGCATTAGTCCCGATCGTTTTGTCCCGGTTCCAGAACCGGGACTAAAGGCCCTCTGGAACCGGGACTAAAGGCCCTTTTTCTACTAGTGTGTAGTGTAGGCGTCGTGCCCTGTGTATCTCATTCTTAGATGATGAGGGATGTTTGTCCTCTTTTGAATGGGTTCCAGAACATAGCTTTTGATTTTGGTTGTTGTTTGGTCAATATTATGATTGCTTGCTTAAACTGTTCAAGAGTAGCTGCTGCTGTTATATTAACGAGTTTCTCAGAGGCAGTGTTTAGCCTTTGGCGGTCCCTCTGTATCGACTTGTTTGATGAATCTTATGTTTACCTTGGTCTCCTTGTATAAAATGTGATGATTTTATCTTTTAATGGAAAAGTTGTATTTATCTCCAACCTGGCAAATGGTTTATAGGTATCTCTGTTTACTACTTGTGAGAGCAAATTGGCAATGTTTGAAATGAAGCTTGGTTTATTACTTACATTTTGTAGAAGAAGCTTTCGGTTATTTGCAACTCACCGATGGGACCTTGTTAGATATATTTGATTATTGTGTCAGCGTGCATCTATTTATTGTGTTGTGCTATGCTGACTAGTAGAACTTGGTTTTCTTGAGGGCAGACATGATTGATTCGATGACTGTAATATCTCTAGGGATACCAACATAGTCTGTCGGCATGATACAAAAACGAGTCAAATTAGTATACAAAATGAGCCAAATTAGTTGAATACAAAAGGCAATATGACGAAGGAAACCAAGCCGCTCCTCTCCCCGATATTACAAAATGAGCCAAATTCGCAGTCTCCCAGATCTGACAGTAGAACGCCCGTGCGTTGCCACGGGCCTTTTGTTGTATAAAACTCGATGAATTTTTGGCCCCTTCCAATGACATCACCTCAACACCCTTGTCGATGGATTCTTTTTTAGCGTCGACATAATCTATCTTAATATCTCTCATACTATGCAAAAATAAATAAATATAGAGACACACCTTTTGTATTATCATGTGCAACAAATATATAAAGAACAATTATTTGTAAGCATCTATTCTTATTGTGTAACTCGATGATTATTCAGTCAGGTCCATCATAAAGCTTTGTCAATCGACATTTCAAAGCGTCGTCAGAAGCCATTGATTTTGATCTCTGATGTACGAAAGTGAACATATAAACAATATTTAAAAAAAGCTCATATACATTATCTATTCATTGGTCAGCTGCTAAATGCGAGCAGGTGACCATTTTTAGTCAGAGTGAATGGCATCGTGCTTTTTAGTAGAGTGAGTCGCATGCCAATTTTAATAAATCGTAAGCTTACCTGTAAATTACTTGTTGGTAATTATTCACCGGAAATGACTTGTTAGGGTATGTGATATTTTCACTATATAAAAGTACGACATTTCTCTCATAGCAAACAACCACTTTTCCCTAAAAAAGGCAAACAACTTCTCCTTTTCTTCTCATCTTAAATAAAGCAATTCACTCTCTTATTCTCTCACTGCATGGCAAAACGCTCAGACTCACATCTCATTTCCCCGGCTTGCTATCCTTGATGACGCCATTGTCATCTCTCCCTGCCATGGCGTTCAGTCCACACCTTCCTCTCAACGGTGTCTCCCCTGCCCTCCACGGTGTCATCCTCCCCCTCCTCTCCCCTCTACGGTGTCCCAAGCTGATTCCCAGTGCCAAGGAATGGACACCGTCATAGTCGAGGGCGACCACCATAGTGTTTTTTGCTGCCATGATATACAAAATGGTATATATCATGTGATCCTTTCGCCTCTCTTTTTCTGAAATAACTATTGCCAATTTCAACCTCAGAAGAAATAGCAAAATCTGTTATGTTGCTTATGTTTCATTGTTATATCAAGATTGCAAGATTGTTTACAAATATTGTTGTTAATTTTGGATGCTTGTATTTGCAGCCTGAATATAGCTAATATCTTATTCAGAAGGATGCTTGCATTTTCAACCTCTAAATAGCCAATATCTTATTTAACATTTTCTGCTTACCGATGGATAGACCAGCGGTTCATGTTTTTTGGATGTTGAGTTTCGTTCATATTCAAAGTGCAACTGTCCTTATGTTGAATTTTCCAACATCATATGCAAACTTGCTAAGTGAAAAATGTGTGAATAGATTGAAAATGGTGGATGAACAATCTATAAATTTGAATTTTCTAGTTGAATGCCCATGTGTTGCCAAGGAATAAAAAAACATGGCGATTGAATGATTGTCCCAATGCAGAAATGTGTTTGACAAGATGGCGTGTAATAAAATTGATTCTCTCCTCGTTTTGTTCCGCCTTGACAATTGTCATTTTTTCCTAACCATCCTCTCCTTGCAAAGACAAAATGATGTCTACTCTTCTCCCCACCCCTCCTCCTGTTCCATGTTCATGCTTGTACTTGTACAAATTATAAATTTTTAGATCAGCCAGCAGAACTGTTGCCGACGGCCAAGCTCTCCCTCTGCGCCGCTACACACCAGCCTGCAACACCACCGCGCGAAGCTCTCTGTCCGCGCCGTCGTAGATCAGCTAGCCGTGCTGCTGCCGATAGCCGAGCTCTCCCTCCACACCGCTGATCACCAGCCTACCACGCCGTAGCGCCAAGATCTCCGTCTGACTCGCAACATAGTAGCCGACCATGCCGCTTAGGAGCACTTCTGTTGCATCGCCTAGCACTTCTATCACATAGCTGCCGACCGCGCCCCTTATTATTCTCTCACTATTACACACATTTAGTAGTAGTGACGATTTTTTTGGAATTTTCCTTAAACTTGATGTTGTGAAATTTCTAACAACCAAACAATCATGTATAACTCAGAGAAAAGATACATGAAATGGTAAGACCAGAACCCAGTATAGTGCGAAAGGTGAACATTAAACTCCAAAATACACGTGAAATTTATCATAAGTACAAGTATCAAGTAATAACAACATATTTCCCATGCATTTCTAGAAATCCTTAATACACATAGCACGATCGTAACATATGTCGTCCCTTGGATCTGTTATGTCGCTCTGTTTAGATTTTTTTTTTAAACCTTCGCCTACCACGTTGCACTAATCCACATTGTGTGACCATATTTTCATACACGGTATCCTCTTAAGTACTACTCCGTATCTTTTAGATGAACTATGATAACATGGGTACTCCCTTGTTAGCACTTCTATAGAATAGAAGTGTGCCGAAAATAGATGGATAGACAAAAAGGTTATTTTTTCATACCTCACACCCTAGTTTTCTTCCTTGCCGCATTGTTCTCCACCTATCTGCATACGCCTTATTCTCCACCTCTTATGTCACATATTGTTTGAGGAATGCAGAACATGTGTGGCCATTTCATCAGATCATATCACTGAATTGTTTCCATACAACAAGATATGCTTTAACATTTGGCAAGGAAATGGATATGCTTTAATAAGATTTCAGGTGCTAATCAAACAGGATACATAGATCAAACAAAATGCACTTTTCCTTAATATTGAGCAGAGATTGCAACATTAAGTAGGATTGCCTTTTACTCGGTGGGAATCCTAAACCTGAAAGTACATTTTCTTAACCAACAATGTCAAACGACAAATTGGTGTTTGTAGTTGGAATGATATCAACCACAAATTAAAACAGATTGTAAATTATGAGCCAACACACTACACGCATAATATCATCTTCCATTCCTAGAATAATGATCACAAATCAAAGAGGTCTAGATGAAAACTGCAAACAGTTCAATAAATATGAATTGTATAAAGCAGCTCACTAATCTGAGATGTGAGATGGTAACCACGTTGAGTGATCTAGAGGAGCGAAGCTGACACACTGAGCAATGTGGATCCGGTTGCTGCGAGTTACCTCGAGCGGCAAGGTGCCCTATTGCAGCGCATCGGTTGTCTCGAGCTTAGGAGAGGTCAGAAAGACTTCGATTCTATTGATCAAGTGATAGTCCAAATTAGTCAATAAGTAGTGACTCGAATAAATACAAACAGAATGACAATACATTATTGAAACTGGAAATATACTTGGCCTCGAATAGGAGCCGAGCAACATATATGTTCTCATGTAAACAATCTTGCTTCAACATCAAGATGCCACTATTTTGTACTGCCAAGCAAAAAAAGATGACTAAGTTTGCACTGCCACTGCGGCACTGCCACAAAAAATACGGAACCCCAACAACAAAATAGTACTAACACAAAATTTACCTCTTGGCTAGTTAATAGAAGGGAGAACTGACAACATCAAGGTAAAATACTACAGTTCTAATAACTCATAATCAACTGATAAATAACTATAGTTTTTGTCCTTGGAGTTCATCAGTTAGGGAGACAATAAAAATGAAAGCATACGTTAGTTGTTAGGGTTCTCCAAACAAAATCCTGACTTTTTAGTTTAAATTATTAGACCCGGACCAGTAGAGCGACACCATCAAGCATATCAACTACCATACGTACACAGTTGAATCAGAGTTACTAATCGTGTCAGCCTCATCAAAATTCCCAAGAAAAAAAAAGAAATAAATTGGAGAGGGGGGAAGAAAGGGTGCCTCTCACCGTGGGCTCACCTTGGGATTCAGGTTCTTTCCTGGGCTACAGGTTAGTCCTGATCCAAAGCTGCAATTGGAAAACAAATAATGTCAGGTCAAATAGAATGTATAGCAAATACAATTTCTTTGCATGTTCATATACACCAATAATATACAGTCCCGAAAACCCAATGACATGACGTTATTGAGTTATGGGAGACAAAAGTGCAAGCTGCAAGATTCTGCAGTTACACGTAAGGAGAAAATACTTTCACATAATTACACCATTATCATGCAAGGCTGATCAGTATTAAGGATGATGACGGCAGTTAGAGGGGAACATCACTGATCAACACGAATACATCAAGGACTTCTCGTTACCTAGTCAATCAGCTGTAATAGCAAAAGGAGGTGGCTGAAGGCAAATGTCTAGCTTATCATTCTGCAGACTCCATAGAAGGTCCCTATATCATAATGAAAATAGTGTGTAAATATTGTCTGTTACATGTAAAATAAAAATTGCTAGCAGTACATTAATTATTTCATCAACCAGGAGAAAAAATGAAGCAACAAAAAATATGTTTAGATCGGTTTCACACCTGGTCTTTTTTTTTTTAAATCCAGGAATGACTCTTTATTACATCTTTAGATCGGTTCACACCTGCACTATTCGATAAATTTATTTCAGATAACCCCCAAATAGTGCATGTGAAGCAATAAACTGGGAACTAAAAAAATAACAGAAAACTATGTCATTTGACATAGATGTGATAACTTAAAATGGATGGTACCATATATCTTCATCTCTGTTAAATGTTTGATGTGATTGTTGCAAATAAAGACTCGTCCACCATGCTTCTTCCTCTCAGTAGACATGCAAATCAGCGGGGTCACAGAATAAAGTACAAAAATTAAAGAGACAGAAAAGGGAGAGAAGAGACACAAATTCCATGAACACCAACGCCCAGACGACTTCTGCTTCGCTTGATGTGATGTCCCGGTCACCCAAACCCTATCCATGAAGAGGGGATCAACTGGAACATAGGCAGAGATCGAGAACTCAACCACCAGTGATCTGTTGTTGTTGTTGGGCCGTCTCCCAAACCCAATCCGACCCCTGCTTCTTCTGGTGGACTGAAGCCCGCAAGACTCCCCGTGAGTCACCAGTCGTGGAGACCAGAGAGGGGCGGATCGAGGCCGAAGCCTGGATGAGATGAGCGACGCACAACAGAGTGAGGCGCAGCCGCGTGGGAGAGCGATGGCCCTTGGGTGGTTTCGGTTCCCGCAGAGAAATCGAGCAGCATGCGCACGGCCACCCAAATCAAGCAACGCGCGCACGGCCGCCACACGGCCGTCCCCACCACGACGTGCAACAACCTCAGCACGTCGCGGCGGCGGCGCGATTCGCTATCGTACATCCTCCTGCCCCAGCATGGGTGCGCATCCGAGCCCCAACACGAACTGCATCGCCCTGCACCCAGTGCTCCGCGCATCCTTCGCGTCGGCCTTCTTCGCGGTCTCCCGGATCTGATGAGATCGAGGGAAGGGTCCAACGGAGGAAGTGTGCAGCGAGCGGAGAGGAAGGGAGGGTGGAGCGACAGGGGGCGGGGTGGTCGAGGAGCTCCCATGCTGCGGTGGCGCACGAACCCTATCTCGCGCGAGGGCTATCGGGGAGAGGAGCGGCTTGCGGGGCGGATCGTTTTTTATTTACTAGGAAAATGGCCCGTGCGATGCAACGGGATAAAAATTCTGTCAAAAGCTGCACCGTGCCTTGGTTCCAGAGAATAGGATCACGTGCCTTTTAATCCTGGACGGGAGTAGTATTTAAGAGAACTGATCAAAAGGCAATGGTAGCAAATAGCTAGGCGCCCGTGGTTGCAACGGTATAAAAAATTGACGTGTATTTAAATTTAGTGAGAACTGTATGTCCATCAACACTTTGGTTCTAGGTTCTGCACAGGTCATCACAATTAATGTTATTACTTCCTCTATCCGTTATTTATTATTAGGCCGGGAGTAATTCAATATGCTAGTGCATATTAATCCCAAGGGCGCTACAAATATATTATCATGCAAAGCATGTAATCTCATTTTAATTACAATTGACACCACCATGATATCTCTATGGCCAGCGCTAGGCGCCATCTGGATGTAGGGAGGAAAAAAAGAAAAACAGGGTCCGCAACCGTCTAATCGGTCTCCCTGTAGCCGTTAATCGCTATCCACCTCACACACTTGTCGTTTCACATCTATCCTCATGCGTCTCGTTGCTGCAGCCGGCTCGCCGACACCGACGATCACTGCTGCAACCCCCTGTCGCAGCCGGCTCGCCGTCAGCCACCACTGGCATGGTAATTTGCTGGGACTTGGGAGTCTAGATTTTAATTATTGTGGGATGATAATCAGTTTTATGTCGGTTTTATCTTCTCAGGAGCAAGCAAAGTATAGTTTGTACTCAACATTTTGACATTCAACATGTATGTACTACAATTTCAGAAGGGCAATAATACCCAATGCATTGCCTTCCATGAACTATCTTGGTCTGTTCTCGTCGATGATCTGCTAGCAACCCCATTTTAATTCGGTGCCTAGTACTTTTTTTTGGGAGAATGCCTAGGTACTATTTTATTCGGCATTGGTGGTTAAAACATTCGGTACCGAACATTGCCATGCATTACTTAGGTTCTGGGCCAAATGAGGTTTTGAACATTGCCATGCGTGATTGTAATCCCTAATCTTGAGTAATAAAAGAGTTTATTCGCAAAAAAAAACAAAAAAAAACATTCAGTACCGGTGCATAAAACCTGAGCTTTTGTATTTTGAAGGAAAAGAAGGCTTGGGTATGTTCAAGTTGCTAATTCCCATGAATTTTCGTGTGGATGGGGATAGGATAGAAAGAAACTACTGGACCAGTAGGCCTAGGCGGTGGTGTGGGACCCAGTGGACGCGTGTGTATCTCGCGCGAGGCGGCCGACGCCCAGCGCAGCCTTCCTCACAAGTGCGTGGTAGCCGGATTAGATCCACGAAGAAGCAGCATATAGGGTCTCCTGCACATCTCCTGCACTGGCTTTGACCAACATATAGGGTCTCTCTCCCATTGATTCCTTCTTTGACCAACTCTTTCAACGCGGCTTGTTGTCTTCAACTCGTAAACATATTTAAACTGGTGAGATTGAGTACAAGAAGACGATGTGGGACTATCTCTTAACCAGAACCTTCTCCTTTCTGCACAAACACCGGCATGTCGTAAGGTCCGTAGTTCGATCTTAACCAGTGCAATTATTTTTATAGGATTTGTGGGCCAAGATGCATAGGACTAACGGATGGGCTGAAGCCCAAGTGGCAACGCGTCAGCCACGCAAGACAGGGCCGTGCCCATGTAGGAGGCTAGGAGCGCAGACGACAGCAGGCGAAGGCCTAATAAACGAAGCAAAACAAGATCAACCTACCTACGGAACGGACGGACGAAAAATACGGACGAAAATTAGGGAGTAAGAAGCAGTAGACGCTTTATTATTATTATTATTATTATTATTAGGTAAAGGTAAAGATTTGAGTGATTTTTTGTAGATAGATAGATAGATAGAAAACCACTGGTACGGAGGTGGTGGGAGGTGGGAGGAAATAAAACCGGACGAAAATAAAACCGGTGTACCAGGCTACCAACTGCTCCATTAGGAGTAGAGACTAGTATAATGCCCGTGCGTTGCCACGAGCCTTTTTTCTTTCTTGATTGCACATATATAAATATAATGCATATACAGCCCACCGTAGTACCCCGTTCAAATAATAAATATATAACTCACTGCTTAAATTTCACATGTATAGAAAAATTGAAATCCACTCAACTCGCAATGTAATTAACTGATGTATACAAAGAGAGTAATGATAATTATCTGTTACAAACTAAGATCTACTTGATGTGTTTGAGATATTGATGTACAACGTCAGAAATGTTGTCTTTCGCTCCATTTGCATGGTACTTCAGCAAGTATAATAAAAAGTTTGTTCTCAACTCATAACCATCTTGCACGAGCAATATATATAGTTAGCATGAAAATTTCACATGAAAGATTATGAATGTGCAACATAGAACACTCATCGCGCATTGTATACAGAATGGTTATATATTGTGACCATATATGAGTGAGGCGTTTTGGCTCTCGGCCTCTATGGAGGCCTAGAGGCCGGATTTTTTGAAACAAATAAAAATTTGAACTTTTCAGTTTCAGAAGAATCTGAAATTTTTGTACAAGTAAACAAGGATGTTACGTGTATGTGTGTAAAATTTCAGGACGAAATACCTTGAAATGCGATCTGTACAAAAAAGACAAATTCATGGCCTGGGAGGATGAATAGTATCATGTGTTAAAAAGCCTCATATTTGTTTTTTTTTTCACATCGCTCATTTCAACGTATTTCGTCCTGAAAATTTACACAATTATGCATTATGCCGTCATGTATATCTATATTTTTTTCAGAAATTTTTGAAACGTAAAAATATGAATTTTGATGAAATTTGAATTTTTCAAAAACCGGCCTCCATGGAACTCGGCCTCCAAAAGGGATTTTCGGACCATATATATACAGTGTAGTGTCTCACTTTATCCGGATGCCGCTTGATGACTCTGCCATGGTTGCCTCCATCGTGTGTGAACAAAGCATGGACTTTAATATCCCAACATTTCAGAACATGACAAAGGAAATTATATAAAATAAAAAAATAAGACTTTTTAGTGATGTTTTTTATTTTATTTTTATTTTTTATGTGCAAACAGTAGCAAAATCCCCTACTGTGTAATTTACATTAATAAAAGGAGGAAAATGAGAGGACCGTACAAAGTTACATAATTAGACGACATATATAATCTAGTGGTTGAATATCAGTTGTGTTTAACATATACCTTAAGGATTTTCATGCACATTAGATGACATTGTAAGTTTTTTTTACCATTAAATCAATCTTCTTCTCTCCTTTCGAAGCTGGCAGTCGGCGCGACAAGCTGCTCCTCTTTGACTCCATGTCATGGTTTCTTCACCTTCATCGTCATTGAGCAGCTCAATCGGCAGCGTGTTGTTGCTCTCCTTGAGCAGCCTCCGATGCTCCAACAGTTGTCTTGCAAGCTGGTCATCACAATTGCTATTGGTGGTGGCAGCAATGGTAACAACGTCAAGCAGGGCCAAGAGATTTTGATGCTCTTGATATTCTCCTCGTGGTCTCTGACGCCTCTACTTGGGGTGTTGTTCATCAACATCATCACCAACTCATTCTTCTTTATGAGCAGAGGGAGTACATTGTAATCAATTAATCTCAACCTAGCGATCCATCATCGATCATGGCCAACATACACCTATAGGATCTTTACATAAGCCAGCATTGATAACTTTTTTTTTACCGATGAATCACTCTCCTTCACCCGCTATCTCCACCTCCCCTGTCCAAGCTCGCCAACTATTTTCTCCCCAGTCCAAGCTCGCCGCTTCTGTCATTGGTGCATCCAGCTTCAATCAAGAAGCTCGACAACTCTGTCAATGGTGCATCCAGCTTGCAATTCCTCCTTCCGCCTCCATCACCACACGCCAAACATGTAACCACACAATTGTGTTATATTTACAAATGGTTGCTTGTGTTAGCAAGGAGCGTTCCCATTGATTTCGATAAGATTTAATCCCCCTCCCTCCTCTCTCATAATCAACATGTAGGTCTCTCCCTTCCTCTCCAAATTCAGGAGCTATTATTTTCAATAGTGAATTTGATGAAATTATGAGGAAAAAAATCCTACTTCCTAGACATGCATACAACATGGGTTTGTAGAAGCAAATTAATTGAACAGGGGAATATCATGTTTCTGGTGCAACTTGGTGCACATCAGTTGCATGAAATATAATATATCCACATCGCAAGGGCTCGGCGAGTAATGCGCATTGAGTACATATAAAATTTGAAGAGGCATGCATGAAAGATGAAAGACAGTAAATTCATAAATTGAGCCATTAAAGAATACACTACTTGATAGCAAGCAGGGACACTGCCATTTGGATCTTCTTGTCACACTGAAAATTCAACACTTGGTAGATATACATGTATGAGAAACAGGTATGATATACAATCAGCCAACTATCAGATAAATTGTAAGAATAGTTTAACATATCGCCCAACAAAAAGTAAACAAATATAATGTATATACAGCTATGCACCGGCAATAATATTGAAAGTCGAAAGTCGGCTATAATTTACGCACGGGAAACAACTTGTGCATCAATTGCATCAGTATTTTTAGAGGATAATCATCTTATCATAGTTCGCCATGCAACAATAATAGGAGGGGGGGGATACGCAAGCCACACATGGGGAATACCATTACGTTACTTACAGATTATAATACTGCCTAATTAAACAATGGGTATTTTTAAAATAACAATCCATTCTGGTTAAAGAAAAGAAATTGATCATCTAAAAGCCATGGATACGAAGATAATGGACCCGGGCAGATACTAATGAAAAGAATTATCTTTCCTTTCAAATTCATCCATTTAACAAGGAGGCTGACCTAAAAATCCAAACAAATCAACTACAAGCTCTACAATTTGCTACCATTTAAAGTAGATGTGAATTACAAGCATGGTGAACAAATACTTGTAGAGTTCGGTTATATTTCTTATTCTTTTTTTCCTTTTTGAAAATTCAATAGTTCTCCTCAACTTGGTTGTAGACAATACAAGAGAGCTCTTATGCGTGTCTACTTTTACCTTCCTCCCAGCGGTTCTGCAAGGCCCATGGTGTACACGACAGAAAATCCATACAAGTCCAACCGAATAAGCAAAAACAAAAGAACTAAAAAAAGATGACAACTCTACTGACAAATAGTGATTTCTACTTATCAAGTTTTATTGCTAATCCGTGACCAGCACATGAAAGAATGATTGAATAAAGTAAAATATAGCTCTATAACTTTTGGATCAGGCCATCCTTGAATTGCTGCCGGAATTGATGCTCATTTAGATGAATATACTTGGTCAGCCTAACACCATATCATCCACACAAAACGTAGGAAGCATTCCCTTGCACATCTCAGCAAATACATAAGCAATTTCCATCATGGAAGTCATTCCTTATACATGTACAAAATAATTGAAGAGAAAATTAAAATATATTTTCCATTATGGAAGTCATTCCTTATACATGTACAAAAGAACTAAAGAGAAAACCAAAATGTATCTTACTACTCAGTTTAAATTGGAAAGTTCCTCTCCTGCAAAATGAACTCTAACCAGCCTATAGTTAACTTTATCTTAAATACTCCAAGTATTCCTTATAATTGAGTAATTTAAATTACCATGTTCCTCTGCTATAAAATAAACTCTAACCAGCATATAGTCAACTTTGCCTTTAATACTCCCAAGTATTCCTTCTAAATGAGTAATTGTATTTCTGCATAGAACGCCATGCATATACATGCTTAAAAGGGTAGTTGCTAGAGTCCAAAATCAAATCTGATTGGTGTCATCTATGTATAATTTCTTCACTGAACTACCCATTTAAATATGCTTGAATTTAGTACATCGTCAACTAACTATATGACTAATTTAAATACGCTTCATCTTAGCAATCTACAGCTTGAATGGACGGTGGTACCATCCATATAATTCATCTGAGCAGTACCTAGTGACTTGCTTCACAATCAAGTAGTTCTCGAAGTCCCTTAATGCAACAACAAAGATAATTCAGAGGATACAAACGTGCAGTTTGTGAACCATAGTACTGTAGAAGTAACTCATCATACTCCCTGCTCCCGGCGAAAATCAATCCTTGTTCCCTCCCAATGGAGCATGTAGCATATACGTCACTCCTTAAATGTAATAATAACACCAGTTTATGGTTATCCAGAGCAGCATGTAGCATGCTGCAAAAATATCATAAATCCTGTCCAAAGCTACAATCTATAATACAACCATATCTAGTTCAATTGCAATAAAAATAGTGCTTGGGTTTCCAACAACAAATGTTAACATCTCTGGTTATGTTACTCTGAATCGACATATCTGGTACGGAGTTCATGAAATATATTTTGCAGTTAATGGCTCATCCAAGTTAAGTACATGGATAGACATTGCCAGAGCAATGTAAAGGCCGTACTGTGATAATCACAAGTTTTCAACATATCACCTTGAGAAAATATCAGTATAAATACTCTAAAGGAACGCCTTGTACTCAGTGATACGCAACTCAATTTCTATTAATAACTTATTAACTGGCAATATAATTTGTTCATATGCAGAAAAACTTCTCATAGAAATTAACACAAGCTATGTAGTCTATTGCTTGTGTGCCCTCCTATATAACTACTTGGTAAATGCACAAACATGACATTTACCTACTCATCATGTGAAAATCTGCTGGAAGCTCCGCGACTGCACTCATCTTTCTGGAAAGCATAGCAGACACCACGGCCCTTCATAGCTACCTGCTCATCATGTAAAAATCTGGAGGAACCTCCCCGATTGCATAGGCATTTGTGAAAGCATAGCAGACAGCACATGATTCCCCCGTATTTTGTGGACCACGGTGTCTGTCATGCTCCCATTTTGGGTCATCCTCCTTAGAAGTTAGAACCCCAACCAGTGTTCGCATTTCTCTGAAACGGTTCTCTGAAATATAACCATGAACACCAGAATTAGTCGGCAATCATGATGGTTCAGTGGAAGTACTTAAGAAGGTTACTAATAAACTATATGGCCTAGTAAATGAACTAACCATGAAAACATTTTTTAATGCATGTGAAATCAACCAACTCACTAGGTATCATTTGTAAGCTCTACGGCTTCACTCTCTGTCATTGAACTCAAAATGCCATATCCTATCCAACTCGAGTTCAAGCATTCACCGGTAAGATGCTGATATGTAATCTCGTACATCACCTCAATATTCAGTACAAAACCTTTACATCTGGATCTAGATTCAGGTCAAACAAAAGGGTTGAGTAAGACAAAAACGGACTCCAAACTCAATGATCGAAACTGCTTGCCCATGCTTATTTATCTTGGACACGAGCAAACAATTTGTTGTGTGATGTCATATATTTTTCAAAGCAAGACTAACCCCCACAAAATCAGATGAGGTACCAAGAATATCAGTATCACATTTATTAACACACTGCTGCTATTAATCCAAAAAATCGGGGTCTGTACTTGTCCAACAAATCACCTAAGAAATGATTTCAAAGGGGTATTGAAATCTGGTGTCCTACAAAAACAGTAAAATGATGTTGCAAACAGGTCATCATATCTGGAAAATGATCGGTATATTACAACAAATCATTGTATTCATATTAGGTGAAAGTCATTATGCATCACATTATGAGATGCTAAAATTGGAATGACTAACATGATTTGAAACATCCTACACGGATTGAAAGAATCAGATAATTTGGAATCCACAGATCGAAAGAACATAGCAGCTGACAAATTCTGCCTTTTAGAAAGAAAAATGAGCAAGCACATATCCTGCAAGCAACATGCAAGTGTCAATCTAAATGAAGGTTTGAAACAATAAGAAAAGTGCTTACTCATAGCCCGATAAATAACATCTCCCCCTCGACAAATTTTCAGAAGTCTGTATGCACGTTTAATTAGAATAGATCCTATTCAAGAATAACAATTGTTCACAAAGCAGGCATGAAGTCACTACCTCAAAGAGGGACAGATCCATCATTGTAAAATTGATCCACACATATTGAACAATTGGTGGAAGGCATCTCAAACAATATTAACTTTCCAGATTTAACTTATTTGACTAATTTGGTTCCACAGAAAGGAGGAGAGATTGTGGAACTTATTTGACTAATTTGGTTCGATAGAAAGGAGGGCAGAATGTGGGACTAAGAAACAGAGGGCGAGCAAGGAAGCAAGTACGGAGGAGGAGGAGGGGCCGAGAGAGACCTTGGACTTGAGGGAGCGCTTGATGAGCGACCAGAGCCCTAGCACGGACAGCACGAAGAGCCCCAGCGAGAAGTAGTAGCTCGCCTGCGAGTACCCCGCCCCCGCAACGACGACGGCGTCAAGGAGCACCGCGGCGCTGTCGAGCGACGGCGGGCCGGGTTTAGCCGGACCCATCTTCGTCTGCTAGCCCCTGCTCGGCACCGGGAGCAGGCGGCCGCCGGCCGGGCGGCGCGGACAGGGAAAGACAGGAGGACGCGGCTCGTGGAGATGTAGGCTTCCATTTCGTTGGGCGCAGATGCACGGGATGATGGCGGTCGCCGGCGACGGATCGCGGACCTCCGATGCCAAACAGCTGCAATACCAGGGCGAGGAGGTGCTGGGCCATTGGTGGTGGAGACCAGGGTGGAGCTACGGTTTGGATGGCATCTGCGGACCAGAGGCCGGAGGCGGTAAGCGATGGTGAGGTGTGGCTGTGGCGGGCGAGCGGCGGCCGAGGAGCTGAGGGATGGGCTAGGGCTTGCGATGACGGTAACCCTAGCGCGCGGAGGAGGAAGGCAGGGGGCGGCGGAGGTGGTGAACCCTAGAAGAGAGATGGGCGAGCGACGCGAGGATTGGAGAGATCGAGAGAGGGAGGAGTTGGGTCGATCTTAGGTCAGAGGAGGAAAACCAGCGTGGGAGCTACCAAACGAAAATAAACCAAACGAAAATAAACCAGACGAAAAAAAACTGTGGAACGGAGACTACCAACTCCCCCATTAGGAGTAGAGATTAGAGAGGGACCTGACTCGGCGCTTCTTTGAATGTTACAGGAGAGAGGTTATCTATGTAAAGAAAAGAAAAGGCTGGGAATCCGGGGAAGAAAATCTATGTGAGGAGATGGTGGACCTGGAAGTTTGATCTTTCGGAGGGCTGATAACCCACAAGTATAGCGGAACGCAACAGTTTTCGCGGGTAGTATTTCACCCAGATTTATTGATTCGACATAAGGAGAGCCAAAGAATATTTGCAAGTATTAGCAGTTGAGTTGTCAATTCAACCACACCTGGAGAACTAAATATCTGCAGCAAAGTGTTTAGTAGCACAGTAGTATGATAGTTTCAATAGCAGTAGTAATAGTAGCAATAGTAACGGAGACAGTAATAGTAGCAGTTTTGTAGTGATTGTAACAGCAGCATCAACGAAAGTAACTTAGCAAAGATCAATATGCGAAAAGCGTAGGCATTGGATTAGTGATGGATAATTGTGTTGGATGACATTCATCATGAAACAGTCACAACATAGAGCGATACACAATAGCTCCAATTCATCAATTTAATATAGGCATGTATTCCGTAAATAGTCATACGTGCTTAGTTTTATCATTTTTCTTTTTCTTTTTCTTCTTAGATGGACTAGGTGCATTAATATTATTTCTTTGAGAATCTTGTTCAATTCTTTTAGGATGGCCTTCAGGATATAGAGAATCCTGAGTCATTCTACCTCCTCTAGTAACAACTCTAACAGTATGATCATTCTTTTTATTATTCATCTCATCAAGCAAATCATTTTGTGACTTAGCAATTTGTTCTAACTGAGTCTAAACCATAGAAGCATGTTTACTCAAGCATTTAACATCATTAGCAGTTCTAAGCATCAAATCACTCAAGCATTCAATCATTATGGCATTCCGTTTTAGTTGATTGCTAACATACATATTAAAGTGTTCCTGTTTAATGATGTAATTATCAAACTCATACAGGCATTGACTAGCAGATTTATTATACGGAATATCACCTTCATCGAATCTAGTGAGAGAATTTACCTCCACTACCTGTGTCGGGATGTCGAGCCCATGTATTTCTCTAATAGGTGGTTAATTCTTAACATCTCCAGCTTTAATACATTTTTCTTTCATAGATTTCTTAGCTTCTTGCATATCTTCTGGATTGAGGAATAAAATACCTCTTTTCTTCGGAGTTGGCTTAGGTGGTGGTTCAGGAAGTGTCCAATCATCGGCATTTCTCAATATATTATTCAATAGTTCTTCAGCCTGTCCAACAGTTCGTTTCCTGAAAACACAACCAGCACAACTATCTAGGTAGTCCCTAGAAGCATCGGTTAGTCCATTGTAAAAGATATCAAGTATTTCATTTTTCTTAAGAGGATGATCAGGCAAAGCATTAAGTAGTTGGAGAAGCCTCCCCCAAGCTTGAGGGAGATTCTCTTCTTCAATTTGCACAAAGTTAAATATTTTCTGTAAGGCAGCTTGTTTCTTATGAGCAGGAAAATATTTTTCAGAGAAGTAATATATCATATCCCAGGGACTACGCACACAACCAGGAGCAACAGTATTAAACCATTTCTTAGCATCACCCTTTAATGAGAAAGGAAACAACTTAAGAATATAGTAATAACGAATCTTTTCCTCATGAGCAAATATGGTGGCTATATCATTCAATTTAGTAAGGCGTGCCACAACAGTTTTAGTCTCACAACCATGAAAAGGATCAGATTCAACCAAAGTAATTAACTCAGGATCGACAGAGAATTCATAATCCTTATCAGTACTCCCTCCGTTCCAAAATATAGTGCGCCCGCTCTTCTCGAGGTTCAACTTTGACCATAAATTTAACCAACGAGACCGACTGTGGCGAGAGCAAAAATTATATAATTGAAAACTTCTTTCGAATACGAATTCACTGGTATAATTTTTGCTCCCGCCGCAGTTGGTCTCGTTGGTTAAATTTATGGTCAAAGTTGAAGCGCGGAAACTGAGGACGCACTATATTTTGGAATGGAGGGAGTAACAAATATGGGAGAAGTAGCAAACTTAGGATCATATTTCATTCTCTCCCTCATAGATTTTTCTTTCAACTCAGCAAGCAATTTTATAACCTCATCTCTATCATTACAAGCAAGAATTGCCCTAGCTGTCTCTCTATCAAAAACATAACCATCAGATGTTTCAGGCATTTCAACTCTAGTAGAAGAGCTAGGCATAATAGGTGAATCATAATTTTCAAGAGTTTCAACATTTTTAGTTTCTTTAGCTTTAGCAATTTGTTCATCAAGAAATTCACCAAGTGGCACAGTATTATCAAGCATAGTACTAGCATTATGATAACCCACAAGTATAGGGGATCGCAACAATTTTCGAGGGTAGAGTATTCAACCCAAATTTATTGATTCGACACAAGGGGAGCCAAAGAATATTTGCAAGTATTAGCAGTTGAGTTGTCAATTCAACCACACCTGGAAATTAAATATCTGCAGCAGAGTGATCAGTAGCACAGTAGTATGATAGTTTGATAGCAGTAGAAATAATAGTAACAGTAGCAGTAACGGTAGCAGTAGTAGTTTGGTAGCAATGGTAACAGTAGTAACATAGCAAAGAACAATATGTGAAAAACTCGTAGGCATTGGATCGGTGATATTGTTGGATAACATTCATCATGTAACAGTCATAACCTAGGGCGACACAGAACTAGCTCCAATTCATCAATGTAATGTAGGCATGTATTCCGTATATAGTCATGCGTGCTTGCGATAAGAACTTGCATGCCATCTTTTGTCCTACCCTCCCGTGGAAGCGGGGTCCATAAGGAAACTAAGGGATATTAAGGCCTCCTTTTAATAGAGAACCGGAACAAAGCATTAACACTTAGTGAGTACATGAACTCCTCAAACTATGGCAATCACCGGAAAGAATCCCAATTATTGTCACCTTGGGGTATGCGGATCATAGCACATAGCAGGTGTGTATAACTTGCAAGATCGGATCAAGAACACAAATATATTCATGAAAACATAAAGGGTTCAGATCTGGAATCATGACACTCAGGCCCTAGTGACAAGCATTAAGCATAGCAAAGTCATAGCAACATCAATCTCAGAACATAGTGGATACTAGGGATCAAGCCCTAACAAAACGAACATAGTGGGGTATGCGCCCTTGTGCCTCGTGGGCACTGGGTGGCTCCCCTCCAGTAGGTTTTGGCTCCAGTATTTTTTATATATTCCATAAAAAATCTCTAAAAAGTTTCATCCAATTCCAAGAACTTTTATTTCTGCACAAAAAACAACACCATGGCAATTCTGCTGAAAACAGCGTCAGTCCGGGTTAGTTCCATTCAAATCATGCAAATTAGGGGCCAAAACAAGAGCAAAAGTGTTTGAAAAAGTAGATACGACGGAGACGTATCAACTCCCCCCAAGCTTAACTCATTGCTTGTCCTCAAGCAATTCAGTTGACAAACTGAAAGTGATAAAGAAAAACTTTTACAAACTCTTTTGTTCTTGTATCTATATATATGCTTAAATAATACCCAAGCTTTCAGCAAAGAGTATAACTAACCATGCAAATGATAACTCTTAGAAATTATATTCACTCATATCAATGGCATAATCAACTAGCGAGCAATAATAAGATATATCAAATGCCAACACTTTGTCAAAATGATCATGATATAATATGACAATATGGTATCTCGCTAGCCCTTTCCGAGACCGCAAAACATAAATGCAGAGCGCCTCCAAAGTTCAAGCAGCGACTAAACATTGTAATTCATGGTAGAAGAGATCCAGTCATGATGCACACAACATTAACTGTTCACAATGCATGAGAATGACAATAGTGCTCTCAGGACTGGTGCTTATTTGAGAAGGTGATGACTCAACAATAAAAGTAAAATAACATAAAAGTAAATAGATAGGCCCTTCACAGAGGGAAGCATGGATTTGCAGAGGTGCCAGAGCTCGAAGCTTAAATCAGAGATAAATAAAATTTTGGGAGGTATGCCTTTCCTGTCAACGTCACGACCGAGAGTTTTCAATATCTTCCATGCTAAACACATTGGCGGTGGTTCCCAAGCGGTAAAGTAAAGTTTACTCCCCCTCCACCAACAATCACAAGCCATGGCTAGCCGGATCCTTGGGTACCCTCCATACCAACAACTTTACGGGGGAGTTTGTTTTATTATTTTACAATTTTAATAATGGGACTGGGCATCCCGATTACCAACCCCTCTCGTGCAAGGACAAGTGAATCAACACTCATCATGAGAATAACCCGCTTAGCATGGAAGATACTGACCGCCCCATGTCGCTCCATGAGCGGTACAGGCACACAAAACAGATGTTCATTTGAATATTTAGAGGTGGCACATGCAAATTTACTTAGAACGGCAGAGTAATACCGCATATAGGTAGATATAGTGGACTCATCTGGAATAAATTTAGGTTTAAGGGTTTTGATGCACAAGCAGCATTCCCGCTTAGTACAGGTGAAGTCTAGCAAATAGGTGGAGAAGCGACCAGCTAGAGAGCGAAAACGGTCATAATCATGCATTATGAAAAATCAACATTGAATACTAGCATGAGTAGGATATAAACACCATGAACATAAATATCGTGAAGGCTATGTTGGTTTTGAATCAACTACATGCGTGAACATGTGCCAAGTCAAGCCACTTGAAACATTCAGAGGAGGATACCATATCATCATACTACATCACAATCGTTTTAATGCATGTTGACACTTAAGATAAATCAGTATCCACTCCTAGCTACTTAAACATGGCATGAGCAACTATAATCTCTAATTGTCATCATAAACATGTTTAATCATGACATGCTGAATCATGGATACTGAGTTAAACATATTTACAAAAACAAAGAACAAATTGAGTTCATACCCGCTTTTCCTTGCCACAGTCACTTCATCAAATCATCGTCATTATTGCCTTTCACTTGCACGACCGAATGATATGAAAATAATAATAGTGCAAGAGTGCCGTGGACTAAGCTGGAATCTGCAAGCATTTTATTCAAAGGAGAAGACAAGGTAAAATGGGCTCTTTGTTGGATCAACAATAATGCATATGAGAGCCACTCACCATTTTCATCGTGGTCTTCTCCTTACGATGACTCAACAAAAGAAAAGAATTTCGAAGAAACACACGGAAATATTTTTGGAGTTTTTGGTTTTTCTGAAGGAAGCGAAATAAAGAAGAAAACGAAAAATGAGAAAAACTATTTACACGGGAAAGCTCCCAACAAGTAAAAGAAGAAACGAGAAATTTTTTGGGTTTTCTTTTACTACTACGAAACTACAACTAATTAAACTAGAAAGAAAAACCGAAAAGAAGCGAGAAATGTTTTTGGATTTTCTCAAAGTTTTTCAAACACACTAGAAGAAAACGAGAAAATAAAACTAGCATGGATTATACAATGAAAAAGTATGAACACCGACAACTGGAATGTAATGTGTAAGCATGAATGTAATGTCGGTGAGATATACGTACTCTCCCAAGCTTAGGCTTTGTCCTAGCTTGGTCTACGGCCATCCGTAGTAGCCATCCGGTCCCATATGAAACTCCTGAGGCGGCGGCACCCGAGCGTCCCAATCCTGGGGCTCCTCCTCTGCCGCTGCCAACGCGTTCCGGTAAGCGATGATGTCCGGGGGTCATACGTCTCCAATGTATCTATAATTTTTTATTATTCCATGCTGTTATATTATCAATCTTGGATGTTTTTATATACATTTACAGCAATTATATATCATTTTTGGAGACTAACCTATTAACCTAGTGCCCAGTGCCAGTTGCTGTTTTCTGCCCTGTTTTTGTTTTACAGAAAATCAATACCAAACGAAGTCCAAATGCCACGAATTTTTTTGGAGATTTTTTTCTGGACAAGATAAACACTAGAAGCTTCGAGAGAAGACCAGATGCCAGCGGAGGTGGCCACGAGCCACCAGGGCGCGCCTGGGGGGGGCAGGCGCGCCCTGGTGCCTCGTGGGCCCACCCCAGCTCCGTTTGACCTAATTCCACCACTATAAATTCAGGAAAAAATAGAAACCCTCAGGAGAGTCCACGAAATACTTTTTCCGCCGCTGCAAGTTTCTGTTCCAGAGAGATCCCATCTGGAGGCCTTCTCCGGTACTCCGCCGGAGGGGGAATCGATCACGAAGGGGCTCTACATCAACCTTGCTGCCCTTCCGATGATACGTGAGTAGTTTATCACAGACCTTCGGGTCCATAGGCAGTAGCTAGATGGCTTCTCTCTTTTTGATCTTCAATACAATGTTCTCCTCGATGTTCTTGGAGTTCTATCCGATGTAATCACTTTTTGCGGTGTGTTTGTTGGGATCCGATGAATTGTGAGTTTATGATTAGATTATCCATGAATATATTTGAGTCTTTGCTGCACTCTTTTATGCATGATTATTATAGCTTCGTATTTCTTCTCCGATCTATTGATTTGGTTTGGCCAACTAGATTGATTTATCTTGCCATGGGAAGAGGTGCTTTGTAATGGGTTCGATCTTGCGGTGCTCAATCCCAGTGACAGAAAGGGACATCACACGTATGTATCGTTGCTATTAAGGGTAAAAAGATGGGGTTTATTTATACGTGAGTTTATCTTGTCTACATCATGTCATCGTTCCTAAGGCGTTACTCCGTTCTTAATGGACTTAATACACTAGATGCATGCTGGATAGCGGTCGATGTGTGGAGTAATAGTAGTAGATGTAGGCAGGAGTCGGTCTACTTGTCTCGGACGTGATGCCTATATACATGATCATTGCCTTGGATATCGTCATGATTATTTGCTTTTCTATCAATTGCCCAACAGTAATTTGTCTACTCACCGTATGCTATTTTCTCGAGAGAAGCCTCTAGTGAAAACTATGCCCCCCGGGTCTATCTAAATCATATTACTAAAACCCTAAAAATATTGCTGCCATTTTCTTTTATTTATTTTATTTTGTATTTTTGTTTCAATCTATCCATCTGTCATATACAATTTAATCTTGCAATTGACCGCCGAGGGATTGACAACCCCTCGTTTGCGTTGGGTGCAAGGATTTGTTGTTTGTGTGCAGGTGCTGCTAACGAGGTGTTGCGTGATTCTCCTACTGGTTCGATAACCTTGGTTTCATAACTGAGGGAAATACTTATCTCTACTGTGTTGCACCATCCCTTCCTCTTCGGGGAAAATACCAACGCAAGCTACAAGTAGCAGGAAGAATTTCTGGCGCCATTGCCGGGGAGACATCATCAACATCTATCAAGTACCTTTGCATAAACTCTCATCTCCTTGCATTTACTTTATTTGCCATTTGCCTCTCGTTTTCATCTCCCCCACTTCTAAAACATTTTTACAAAAATATTTTCCGTTTGCCTTTTTCTTGTTTGCTTGTTTGCTTGCTTGAAATTTGTTATCATGAGTGATTTTGGCATGGCGGAAACCGATGATGGTAAAACTCCTAAAAAGGGAAGTTCTACCAATCTTGATGCTAAAACTTTTGTGTTGGGACATGGTAATGTTATAGGAAAAAGTGTCATCCAAGAATTCTTTAATTGCATTGGGACCTTGGCTTTTGATGATGCTCCTATACTTAAAGAGACTAAGGATTATGCCGATGCTATTTCCGCACTTATTCTTAAGCTTGAAAGAAGATTTATTCGTACCCATCCTACTTTGCAAAGATTGTTTTATGAGTTACCGGTTATAAAAGATCCTAGAGCTAAGAAAATAGCTACCCTTGTTCTCATGAATGAATTTGATCATATAGTGCGAGAAGCTAGGGAGATCTTTGATTTCTATGGTATGAGCCGTGAAAAACCGGTAATAGATGAGATCCTTTATAATAATGATTACTTGCTGAGATATTTGTTCCGCAATGACCACATCTTTGATGAGAATATTAAAAGGGAAGTTCCTCCTTTGAATATAATCCAACAAGTTTTCAATAGCGTCAATAGACAATACTCTTGGATTGTAGCCGGTAATCAAGAGGGGTTTAAAGATGGACAACTTGCTAATGCTAAAATTTCTATGGATGATATATTTCATATTACCTTTGAAAAACCCCTTGATAAAAGTGCACCTTTGGATAAGAAGAAGAAGGATGACAATACTTGAAACTATGCATTATGCCTAGCTAGGGGCATAAAACAATAACGCTTGTTGGGAGGCAACCCAATTAATAAAATATATTTTTAATATATTTTTTTCTGTTATTGTGTGTTTTCACAATTATGCTACTGGTATGATTGTGTTTTTCTGTTTTTAATTAGTGTTTGTGCCAAGTAAGCCTTTAGGATGATTTGGAAGATAGTATAATTGATGCTGTTTGGAAAACAGAAAGTTTTGCGTCCAGTGCCCGAATTTTGTTTATGTACTGGAGCCTCAGAAAAATCTGAAATTTTTACACAGTATTGGTATATGAATTTACCACGTTTTCCTAAGTTTTCAGAATTTTTGGAGTTACAGAAGTATGGATTTTAAATAGATTGCTACAGACTGTTTTGTTTTTGACAGATTCTGTTTTTGATGCACTACTTGCTTGTTTTGATGAATCTATGAATTGTATCGGGGGGGTATAAGCCATGGTGAAGTTAGAGTACAGTAGGTATAATGAAAAAATAAAATATGAATGGGTTTGCAACAGTACTTAGAGTAGTGATTTATTTTGTTATACTAACGGATCTCACGAAGGTTTTGTTGAGTTTTGTGTGATTGAAGTTTTCAAGTTTTGGGTGAGATCACGATGGATGAAGGAATAAGGAGTAGCAAAAGCCTAAGCTTGGGGATGCCTGAGGCACCCCAAGGTAATATTCAAGGAAGACTCAAGCGTCTAAGCTTGGGGATGCCCCGGAAGGCATCCCCTCTTTCTTCTACCAACCATCGGTAATTTTACTTGGAGCTATATTTTTATTCGTCACATGATATGTGTTTTGCTTGGAGCGTCTTGTATGATATGAGTCTTTGCTTTGTTTGCTTTTTAGTCTATCACAATCATCTTTGCTGAACACACCTATCTTGAGAGAGCCACACGTTTATCATCATTTGTTAGAATACTCAGTGTGCTTCACTTAAATTTTTTGAGCTACACAGTTGCTCTAGTGCTTCACTTAAATATTTTTGAGCACGGTGGTGGCTATATTTTGAAGAAATGAACTCTCATACTTCACTTATATTATTTTTAGAGTTGATTAAAATTTTGAAGAAATGAATTCTCATGCTTCACTTATATTATTTTGAGAATTGATAAGATTGAAATTTTGAAGAAATATTTGCACTCTCATGCTTCACTTAAATCTTTTTGAGAGTTGATGATAGTAATGGTAATTTGCACAAGATATGAATTTGGTCCCAAAGTGATCAATATTCAAGAGGGATATAATAAAAACTTTCATATAGATCATTGGATATGATAAGTGTGATTCCTTGCAATAGTTTTCCGATATGGAAATGATAATATGTGAGTCATGTTAGTGAGTAATTGTGATTTAGTAAGAATATTAGTGTTAAGGTTTGTGATTCCCTATGCATGCACATCAAGTCAATAGTTATGCAAAGAAATTATATCCTACTTATGGTGCATTATTCGGTGTTAGTTATGTTCAATGCATGTTTATGACCGTTTTCGTTTTTTGGTTGGTTGCTTCTCAATCTATTTGCTAGCCTTCATTTGTACTAAGCGGAAATACTGCTTGTGCCAAAATCCTTAAACCCAAGTTGTGCCAAATGAGTCCACTATATCTACCTATATGCGGTATTTCAATGCCGTTTTAAGTAAATTTGCATGTGCCAACTCTAATTTTCAAAATAATTTTCCGTTTTGTGTGCCCGTACCGCTCATGAAGCGGCAGGGGGTGGCCATTATTTTCCATGCTAGGTGTGTTATTCTCACGATGAGTGTTTATTCACTTGTCATTGCACGAGAGAGTGGCTGGTAATAGGGATGCCCAGTCCCACAATATAATCAAAAATTAATAACAACAAAATTCCTTGGAAAGTGTTGGTATGGAGGGCACCCGTGGATACAGTTAGCCATGGATTGTGAAAGAATGGTGGAATGGAAATAAACTTTACTTTCTGTTTGGGAACCGCCTATGATTTGTCTAGCATGGAAAATATTTGGAATTCTCGGTCGTTTTCGTTGACAGGAAAATCATGCCTCTCAAAATATTTTTATCTCTCTAATTTCAGCTTTGAGCTCTGGCACATTTGACAAATCTCTGCTTCCCTCTGCGAAGGGCCTATCTATTTACTTTTATGCAATTTTTATTTTAATTGAGTCTCCATCTTCTCTTACAAAAGCACCAACTAGAGAGCACTATTGTCATACTTGTGCATTGGATGTAGCTAATATTTGAGTGTGTTTCATGAATGGATCAATGATTGAGCATAATGGGCTAGGGATAACTTTCTTTAGCGTTGATATTTTGAAAGACATGGTTGCTTGTTAGCATGCTTGAGTATTTATATCTTCATGTCAAATTATAGACTATTGTTTTGAATCATTCAAGTCCAATGTCCATGCTATAAAATAAAAGAATATGTGATGAATATGATAGGCAGCATTCCACATCAAAAATTCTGTTTTTATCATTTACCTACTCGAGGACGAGCAGGAATTAAGCTTGGGGATGCTGATACGTCTCCAACATATCTATAATTTTTGATTGTTCCATGCTGTTATATTATCAATCTTGGATGTTTTTATATACATTTACAGCAATTATATATCATTTTTGGAGACTAACCTATTAACCTAGTGCCCAGTGCCAGTTGTTGTTTTCTGCCCTGTTTTTGTTTTACAGAAAATCAATACCAAACGAAGTCCAAATGCCACGAAACTTTTTGGAGATTTTTTTCTGGACAAGATAAACACTAGAAGCTTCAGGAGAAGACCAGATGCCAGAGGAGGTGGCCACGAGCCACCAGGGCGCGCCTGGGGGGGCAGGCGCGCCCTGGTGCCTCGTGGGCCCACCCGAGCTCCGTTTGACCTAATTCCACCACTATAAATTCAGGAAAAATCAGAAACCCTCAGGAGAGTCCACGAAATACTTTTTCCGCCACCGCAGGTTTCTGTTCCAGAGAGATCCTATCTGGAGGCCTTCTCTGGTACTCTGCCAGAGGGGGAATCGATCACGGAGGGGCTCTACATCAACCTTGCTTCCCTTCCGATGATGCGTGAGTAGTTTATCACAGACCTTCGGGTCCATAGGCAGTAGCTAGATGGCTTCTTCTCTCTTTTGATCTTCAATACAATGTTCTCCTCGATGTTCTTGGAGTTCTATCTGATGTAATCTCTTTTTGCGGTGTGTTTGTTGGGATCCGATGAATTGTGAGTTTATGATCAGATTATCCATGAATATATTTGAGTCTTTGCTGCACTCTTTTTTGCATGATTATTATAGCTTCGTATTTCTTCTCTGATCTATTGATTTGGTTTGGCCAACTAGATTGATTTATCTTGCCATGGGAAGAGGTGCTTTGTAATGGGTTCGATCTTGTGGTGCTCAATCCCAGTGACAGAAAGGGACATGACACGTATGTATCGTTACTATTAAGGGTAAAAAGATGGGGTTTATTCATACGTGAGTTTATCTTGTCTACATCATGTCATCGTTCTTAAGGCGTTACTCTGTTCTTTATGGACTTAATACACTAGATGCATGCTGGATAGCGGTCGATGTGTGGAGTAATAGTAGTAGATGCAGGCAGGAGTGGGTCTACTTGTCTCGGACATGATGTCTATATACATGATCATTGCCTTGGATATCGTCATGATTATTTGCTTTTCTATCAATTGCCCAACAGTAATTTGTCTACCCACCGTATGCTATTTTCTTGAGAGAAGCCTCTAGTGAAAACTATGGCCCCCGGGTCTATCTAATTCATATTACTAAAACCCTAAAAATATTGCTGCCATTTTATTTTGTTTATTTTATTTTGTATTTTTGTTTCAATCTATCCATCTATCATATACAATTTAATCTTGCAATTGACCGCTGAGGGATTGACAACCCCTCGTTTGCGTTGGGTGCAAGGATTTGTTGTTTGTGTGCAGGTGCTGCTAACGAGGTGTTGCGTGATTGTCCTACTGGTTCGATAACCTTGGTTTCATAACTAAGGGAAATACTTATCTCTACTGTGCTGCATCATCCCTTCCTCTTCGGGGAAAATACCAACGCAAGCTACAAGTAGCAGGAGGCATCACGGTATATCTGTTCTTGGCATGAAAATCAAACAAAGCAGGTGCAGGCAACAGAATAATATCATGAGTATCTTCACTAAAAACCAAGTTATAACGAATGTTGTGAGGAGGCTCAGGAGCATCAAGAAAGTGGTGGTCCCTCATGGACTGGTGATCTAGGTAAACTCTGGGCAACAAACAATCATGAGGGCGTATGTTAACATTAAAACGTCTCGCTAAGCGAGTAGCATAAATACCACCATGAATTTTACCCCTAGTTCTATTAGTGTGCAGGCGGCGTGCAATGATAGCTCCCAGGTTATAAGTGTTGTCATTATGCAGTGCACGGCATAAAATGGCAAAGTCAGGTGCAGCTAACGCACTACCTTGCTCCCTAGCAATCAGGCATTTCCCTAAGAATAAAGCATAGTAATGAACAAAGGGAAATTGCAAGCTAGTGGCTCGGGCTTGCGACACGCCCCTTGTCTCTCCCACAGTTAAAGTGTGGAGGAAACCCTCAAACTCCCCCGGGCGAGGCTCTCTAATTTCCCCATCAAAGGGAATCAAACTTATCTCACAAAATTCAGCCAAAGGTATCTGATAATGTTCAGCATATAAATCAAAGTGCACCTCAGGGGGTTCGAGCCTACTCAGAAAATGAAAGTTTTGCACAAAGGAATTTGTAAGGATGTGGTGCTGTTCACACTCATCTGCGAGGAAGTCGGTCAGTCCGGCATTTGCAACGAATTGCGCGAACTCTTGGTAGAATCTAGCTTCGTCCATGAAGGCATTGTGTGGCCATTCGCATGGCCAGACCTCCGTCCTACGCGGAATGTTGAGGTCACTGTCCGAGGACTCCCAAAGGACTCCCTTGGCGTTCCGCTTCGAGGAACTCCTCCGGAAGATATTCATTTTCCTAAGAACAAATTTCTGAAATTTTTTGGGCCACATAATGATAGCAATAAAACTTCACAAGATTGATAGCAACTACTCATATGGATGTCTAGAGGCTATATCAAGCATTCAAACTACTTGGAACTCAAAGGATTCAACATGCAAGCTCATTTTCTGTAGCACCAAGAGCAACTAATTATGCAAAATATAATCCACTAGAGCAAAAACTAATTGGAGCAATGGAGGAGTCACATACCAAGGAGCAATCTCCCAAAACAGTTTCAGAAACGGAGCTCCGAGCAAAGAGATCGAAAATTTCAGGTTTGTGAGCAAGAACACGAGACAGAGAGCTACCAGGAATTTTTGCTAGAGGTAAGAGATGAAGTGGGCTGAAGGGGTAAGTGAGGAGGTCCCTGTGGGGCCCACGAGGTACCTGGGCGCGCCAGGGGAGTGGCACGCCCTGGTGCCTCGTGGGCACCTGGGGCACCCCCTGGTATGTGTCCAGTGCCAAAAATTCTTAAATATTACATAAAAATTCATATAAAATTTTATTGCATTCTGAGCAATTTTATTTCTGGGCACTTTTTTATTGCACGGATAAATCAGAAAACATGATAATCATGGCATTTTATTGCATTTCACTAAAAATAACAGAAAATGTAAAGTGGGTACAAAAGGTTGTGCTTACTAAATTCATCGACCACATGCCCCTAAAAAAGAATCCATTAATAAGGTTGATCAGGTCTTATTAACAAACCATTTCCGAGTAACATGAAACCGAAGAACTTTCGTATAACACTAAGTTACCTCAACGGGGATATGCATCTCCCCGATAATAAGAGTTTCATATTTCTTTTTAACAATAGGAAGAGGGATTTGAAAACTTCCAATAGTAATTGTCGGAGTCTTTTCAATAATATGAATACCATTCACTTGAAATTGTTTCTTCGGAAAGTGCACCGTATGTTCATTACCATTGATATGAAAAGTGACCTTGCTTTTGTTGCAATCAATAACAGCCCCTACAGTATTCAAGAAGGGTCTAACAAGGATAATCGACATGTTGTCGTCCTCGGGCATATCAAGTATAACAAAGTCTGTTAGAATAGTAACATTCGCAACTACAACGGGCACATCCTCACAAACACCGATAGGTATGGCAGTTGATTTGTCAGCCATTTGCAATGATATTTCAGTGGGAATGAGTTTATTCAAATCAAGTCTTTTATATAAAGAGAAAGGCATAACACTAACACCGGCTCCTAAATCACACAAAGCGGTTTTGACATAATTTCGTTTAATGGAGCATGGTATAGTTGGTATTCCTGGATCTCCTAGTTTCTTAGGTACTCCATCCTTAAAAGAATAATTTGCAAGCATGGTAGAAATTTCAGCTTCAGGTATCTTTCTTTTATTTGTGACAATGTCTTTCATGTACTTAGCATAAGGATGCATCTTTATAATATCAGTCAAACGAGTGCGCAAAAAGACTGGCCTAACATTTCAGCAAAGCGTTCAAATTTTTCCTCATCCTTTTTCTTAGATGGTTTAGGAGGAAAGGGCATGAGTTTTTGAACCCATGGTTCTCTTTCTTTACCATGTTTTCTAGCAACGAAGTCCCTTTTATCATAACGTTTATTTTTAGAAGGTGGGTTATCAAGATCAATAGCAGGTTCTATTTCAACATCATTATCAGGTTCTTTATCATTATCTGGTAGGATGTCTACATGAGCATCATCATTATTATTATCATCAGGTGGTTGTTCATTTCCAGATTGTGTTTCAGCATCAGAAATAGAAACATCATTACTATCTTCTAAGGGTTTTTCTACCTCAGGTTCACTAGAAGTATGCAAAGTCCTATCAATTTTCTTTTTCTTTTTCTTTTTATATGGACTAGGTGCATCAACATTAATTCTTTGAGAATCTTGTTCAATTCTTTTTGGGTGACCTTCAGGATAAAGTGGCTCCTGAATCATTCTACCTCCTCTAGTCATTACTCTAACAGCATGATCATTCATATTGTTATTCATTTCATTGAGCAATTCACTTTGAGATTTAGCAACTTGTTCTAATTGAGTTTGAACCATAGATGCATGTTTACTCACACCTTTAACATCATTAGCAATTCTAAATAACAAGTCACTCAAGTGATCGATCATGTAGGCATTTCGTTTCAATTGTTTCATGACATTTGCATTGAAGTTGTCTTGCTTAATAATATAATTGTCAAATTCATACAAGCATTGACTAGGAGGTTTGTTATAAGGGATATCACTTTCATCAAACTTTATAAGAGAATTTACCTCTACTACCTATGACGGTGTGTCAAGACCATGTATTTCTTCAATAGGTGGTAGATTCTTAACATCCTCGGCTTTAATACCTTTTTCCTTCATACATTTCTTTGCTTCTTGGATATCCTCAGGACTGAGATATAAAATACCCCTGTTCTTCGGAGTGGGTTTGGGCGGTGGTTCAGGAAGTGTCCAATCGTTATCATTCTTCAATATATTATTCAATAATTCCTCAGCTTGTTCAATAGTCCGTTCCCTGAAAATACAACTCGCACAACTATCTAGGTAGTCCCTAGAAGCATTGGTTAGTCCATTATAGAAGATATCAAGTATTTCATTTTTCTTAAGAGGATGATCAGGCAAAGCATTAAGTAATTGGAGATGCCTCCCCCAAGCTTGAGGGAGATTCTCTTCTTCAATTTGCACAAAGTTAAATATTTCCTGTAAAGCAGCTTGTTTCTTATGGGCAGGAAAATATTTTTCAGAGAAGTAATAAATCATATCCTGGGGACTACGCACACATCCAAGAGCAAGAGTATTATGCCATTCCTTAGCATCACCCTTTAATGAGAAAGGAAACAACTTAAGAATATAGTAATAGCGAATTTTTTCCTCATAAGCAAATAGGGTGGCTATGTCATTTAATTTAGTAAGATGTGCCACAACAGTTTCAGTTTCATAACCATGGAAAGGATCAGATTCAACCAAAATAATTAACTCAGGATCGACAGAGAATTCATAATCCTTATTAGTAACAAATATGGGAGAGGTAGCAAACTTAGGATCATATTTCATTCTCTCCCTCATAGATTTTCCTTTCATATCAGCAAGCAACTTTATAATTTCATGTCTATCGTTACAAGCAAGAATAGCTCTAGCTGTCTCCCTATCAAAGCAGTGTTCATCATGTGTTTCAACTCTAGTAGGGGAGCTAGGCATAATAGGTGAATCATAATTCTCAAGAGATTCAACATTTTCAATTTCTTTAGCTTTAGCAATTTGTTCAGTAAGAAATTCACCAAGTGGCACAACATTATCAAGCATAGTACTAGCATCATCATGAGTATCATTCATAGCAGAAGTGGTATCATCAATAACTTGCGACATATCAGAATTAATAGCATGTGTTGGTGTTGCAAGTTTACTCAAAATAGAAGGTGAATCAAGTGCAGAGCTTGATGGCAGTTCCTTACCTCCCCTCGTCTTAGAGGGAACGATCTTGGTCTTAGAGTCTTTCAGATTCTTCATAGTGATCAACAGATATAAATCCCAAGTGACTTAGCAAATAAAGCTATGCTCCCCGGCAAAGGCGCCAGAAAAAGGTCTTGATAACCCACAAGTATAGGGGATCGCAACAGTTTTCGAGGGTAGAGTATTCAACCCAAATTTATTGATTCGACACAAGGGGAGCCAAAGAATATTTGCAAGTATTAGCAGTTGAGTTGTCAATTCAACCACACCTGGAAACTAAATATCTGCAGCAGAGTGATCAGTAGCACAGTAGTATGATAGTTTGATAGCAGTAGCAATAATAGTAATAGTAACAGTAGCAGTAACGGTAGCAGCAGCAGTTTGGTAGCAATGGTAATAGTAGTAACTTAGCAAAGAACAATATGTGAAAAACTCGTAGGCATTGGATCGGTGATATTGTTGGATAACATTCATCATGTAACAGTCATAACCTAGGGCGACACAGAACTAGCTCCAATTCATCAATGTAATGTAGGCATGTATTCCGTATATAGTCATACGTGCTTGCGATAAGAACTTGCATGACATCTTTTGTCCTACCCTCCCGTGGCAGCGGGGTCCATAAGGAAACTAAGGGATATTAAGGCCTCCTTTTAATAGAGAACCGGAACAAAGCATTAACACTTAGTGAATACATGAACTCCTCAAACTATGGCAATCACTGGAAAGAATCTCAGTTATTGTCACCTTGGGGTATGCGGATCATAACACATAGTAGGTGCGTATAAATTGCAAGATCGGATCAAGAACACAAATATATTCATGAAAACATAAAGGGTTCAGATCTGGAATCATGGCACTCGGGCCCTAGTGACAAGCATTAAGCATAGCAAAGTCATAGCAACATCAATCTCAAAACATAGTGGATACTAGGGCTAATAAAACTAACTCGATTACATGATAAATCTCATCCAACTCATCACCGTCCAGCAAGCTTACGAAGGAATTACTCACTCCCGGCGGTGAGCATCATGAAATTGGTGATGAAGGATATTTTATGATGACGATGCCGGAAGATCCCCCTCTCCGGAGCCCCAAACGGACTCCAGATATGGCCTCCCGATGAAGAACAGGAGGTGGCGGCGGCTCCGTATCGTGAAACGCAATAAAACTTCCTCTCTTCTTTTTTTCTCTGGAATTGTGAATTTATAGCGTTGGAATTAGGTCAGACGGAGGGTGGCGCGCCCTGGTGCCTCGTGGGCACTGGGTGGCCCCCCTCCAGTGGGTCTTCGTTCCAGTATTTTTTATTTATTCCATAAAAAATCTCCAAAAAGTTTCTTCCAATTCCAAGAACTTTTATTTCTGCACAAAAAACAACACCATGGCAATTCTGCTGAAAACAGCGTCAGTCCGGGTTAGTTCCATTCAAATCATGCAAATTAGGGGTTAAAACAAGAGCAAAAGTGTTTGGCAAAGTAGATACGACGGAGACGTATCAGGTAGCTCCCCTAGCTGGTGGAGGTTGCCTAGCACGAGCTGCCCCGCCGGCCTCCTGGGGCATACATGAAGTATGGAAGCTCTAGAATTTAGGATACTACCATGTCAAAAGTATAATATTGAGCAAGAATGAATACAACGATCCCAGGCAACGGATCAATAATCTTCTTAGTGAACAAACATGCATTCTACGTCTCTCAGCAGGTAGCAAACATGCTCACCCATCTAGATGTGATGAATAAGAAGCTTTGATGACATGGGTGCCTGTAGAAAATTAGAAAACAATTAACTTCGATGAACATGATTTGGCAATGCTCTAGATAGATCCTAGTTACAGTTTTCACTCTAATTACCTAAATTTGCCATGCTTTTGTACTAAGTTCTGTGAAGATTCTAATTGTCAAAACTCGCAAGGTCTACGAAGCTAACTATACATGGTGAATTGAAATGAAAAATTGGAAAGAACAAAAAAAAGTAGAAATATTGATCAAGAAGTTCCATGAGCCATGGGATTGAAATTAATTATTGCACAATCATTCAAATCCTTCAGTTGAAAAAATGATGCGAGATAGAAGGAACCAAATCCAAACTTGAAACATCCGAGTAGATTCATGTAATACAAGCTTTTATAAGACTGAATATAAGGATGTCTGGTGACATCTTAATGTCATCATATTTTTTGTTCATGGATGACCTGACAGACATACGTAGTAACAATGTGTACAACTCCAAATTCAATGATATTATAAAGCTCCTTGCTTGCTCTAATAATGACAACAATGTTGGAATTATGTGTCCTGCAACTATATTCAAATTACTAAGAATTACTAATATTCGAAATACCTCATTATGGAATTATACATGTATTTATGCATGGAATTACTTTACATGATTATCATGGAATTATCACTTGTTGGAACATACTTAATGTTGGAAATATGCCCTTGAGGCAATAATAAAATGGTTATTATCATATTTTTCGTTCATGATAAATATTTATTATTCATGCTAGAATTGTATTGACCGGAAACTTAAATACATATGTGAATACATAAACAAAACCATGTCCCTAGTGAGCCTCTACTAGGATCAAAGATGGTTAAGGTTTCCTAACCATAGACATGAGTTGTCATTTGATAACGGGATCACATCATTAGGAGAATGATGTGATGGAAAGACCCAACCGTAAGCTTAGCATCAGATCGTTTAGTTATTTGCTATAACTTTCTTCATGTGAAGTATCAGTTCCTTAGACTATGAGATCATGCCACTCCCGGATACTGGAGGAATACTTTGTGTGCTATCAAATGTCACTTCGTAACTGGGTGATCATAAAGGTGCTCTACAGGTATCTCCGAAGGTGTCTGTTGGTTGCATGGATCGAGACTGGGATTTGTCACTCCATGTGACGGAGAGATATCTCTGGGCCCTCTCGGTAATACAACATCACAAGAAGCTTCATGTGACTGATGATTTCAGTCACGGGATCTTGTATTACTGAACGAGTAAAGAGACTTGCCGGTAACGAGATTGAACTAGGTATGGAGATACCGACGATCGAATCTCGGGCAAGTAACATATCGCTGGACAAATATAATTGCATACAGGATTAACTGAATCCTCGACATCGTGGTTCAACCGATAAAGATCTTCGTTGAATATGTGGGAATCAATATGGGCATCCAGGTCCCGCTATTGATTATTGATCGGAGAGGAGTCTCGATCATGTCTACATGTTCCCGAACCCGTAGGGTCGCACGCTTAACGTTCGGTAGCGCTAGGGTAGAAATGAGATATTAATATGGTGAAGTCCGAAGGTTGTTCGGAGTCCCGGATGGGATTCAGGAGATCACGAGGATCTCCGGAATGGTCCGGAGGTAAAGATTTATATATGGGAAGTCATATTTTGGGTTCCGGAAAAAGTTTGGTTTTTTCCGGTGTTGTACCGGGAAGGTTCTAGAAGGTTTCGGAGTGGGGCCCACCTGCATGGGGGGCCCACATGAACGTGGGTAGTGGGGAAAGGCCCCACACCCCTGGTCTAGGTGCACCAAGATCCCCCCTTAAAAGGAATATGATCATATCCCGAAGGGATAAGATCAAGATTTCTAAAAAGGGGGGATAGCGATCGGTGGGGAAAGGAAAGAAGGGATTTCCTTCCTCCCCCCTTGACCAGCCCTCTCCACGCCTATATAAAGGTGGGGAGGCATTGGGGGCAGCCACCCTTCCACCCTTGCCCGTCTCCCTCCCGTTACACCTCTTCCACCTCGCGCACATGCTTGGCGAATTCCTGTTGCAGTTCCATTGCTGCCACCACCACCACGCCGTCGTGTTGGTTCAGATCTCATCTACCTCCTCTCCCTCGCTTGCTGAATCAAGAAGGAGAGGACGCCGCCGAGCCGTACGTGTGCTAAACTCGGAGGTGCCGTCCGTTCGGCACTAGATCGGTTGGATCATGATTCGATCGCGAAGAGTACGACTACATCAACCGCGTTTTATACGCTTCTGCTTTCGGTCTACAAGGGTATGTAGACACACTCCCCTCTCGTTGCTATGCATCTCCTAGATTAGATGTTGGGTGTTCGTAGGAATTTTTTTGATTTTCATGCTTGGTTCCCCAACACTTAAGTTATATGCTTAAGGAAGCTGATCAATTATCAGTGGAATATAATATACTATTCATATTGGAAAGACTACCCGGGTACAATGATAATCGGAAGGAGCTAGATCGTATAATTAGATTTATTTATTTTTTGCGAGGTAGATCGTATAATTAGATTACAGCCCTAATGTTGATCTACATAATTAAAGAAATTTATACTCTATTATGGCGCGTTGCTCACAAGCGCGTGCTCCGGGGACACAACGGGCAGAATCCGTTAACAGACAAATTTGATCGTGGTTGATAATTTGGTCTGGAGTCTATCCCAGAAAACTAGTTGAAAAGACTAGGAATCTTATCTGTATAAGAGGTGGACTATTTGGAAAGACATTATAAAAAAGACCCTAACCCCTAGCCTCAGATATGCGAATTGTGAGCAGCACTACGGATAAACGCAGAGGAATAGGGGTAGACCACAAACCCTAAATTTCTAACATTTTTTTTGACTTGTTTTTTTTTTTTTTTGACTTGCTAAATTTCTAACATTGGCATCATGAGCAAGGTTCGGTCCCGATCATCCTAATCCGCTGCGTACCCGATCTGCTCCGAACTCTGCACCCGTCGTCGTCGATCCGCTGCGATGTCTTCCTCCCCATGAACTCTGCCACCGCGTGGATTGATTCTGCCGTCTACTCTTGCGCTACATCGATCCGTCCCTGCAAGGCTGCAAACAGTGATTGCCAGTTGCGCTGCAAATCTTCTCGTCTGCGTTTCGTGCGCTATCTTGGTCGATCCGGCGAAACCAACAGGAACTCACAGCCGCATGAGACCCACTGTGCCCGTCAGCCAACCGAAGACGCATCGAGTCCCGAGGAGATTCTGCTGATACGATCCACATCGTGTGTCCTCGCCGCAAGCTGCCGTCTGCCTTCCTGATGCTGCGTGGATCAAGGACGGTCCTGCTGCGCAGAATTCAACCGAGACCATCAGCTTCTACTAAAGGACAAGTCCCAAGGTGAACTGTGGCGCACTTCATCACGTCGATCAATGCAAGCAAGTCACCGTGGAGTATTAGCGCTTGATCTACACGGAACCCGAGATCCGATTGATTTTGGATACTCCTCACGTGAAACTCACGTACAGACCATATGCGTGGAAGCTTGGAAAGAAAAGCAAGTACAAAATCTTGCACTATATGAGACGGTTTTGTCTCTTCAGTTCATTCACGTGGGTCAAGGAAGGGGATGTAATGCTTCATGTTTATTCTTCGGGAATTTCTGGGGCACTTCTGAACGTCAACTCTCCCGTTCTTCAGATTGGTAATATTTTTTCCTTACGATGTCTTAAATTATCACGGTTTGGAAAATACAAAATTATGATTATTTTCTACAAAGAATATTCATCACATTATTTAGTAAAAACAAACTGGAAATTAAAATGCCACTTAAAAAAAACCCAAGGAATTAGACAATATGGCACTTGGAATATGGATAGCAACTGGTTTGCGCAATTTTTCTGTGATCATTCTATTGTTCTTTGCCTGCTGAATATGTGAGTACAGATTTTGTGGAAAATTATGTGCAATCTGGAATACATTCTTGGCGAAACATGTCTCGGGCTATTTTTTGGGAAGTGCATGTCATTGTTGTCCTAAACTCTACGCCAAATTGATTGGAATAATTTTATATACACTTGTCACCATGAGTGCTCATTCAATTTAAGCAATATGGGATATTATTTGCTCTATGGAGGAAGACATAAACTCTCCAACGGAAGGATTTGATCAAATATTATTGGTTGCACTCGAAGAGGAAGATATAATATTTTATCAATGCAATTGGCAAAGAGGAAGGTATCACTTCCATGCAAACCATTCCAAGGAAATACTAAAGTTGATAAACTTGGAATTGGAAATTATGCCCTCAAACTCCGTTGTGGAGGAAAATTATTATTGATGGATACACTATTATACTAACCTTGCATGAGAAGGAATTCAAAAAGTGCCTATTATGACAATCACTTATTTATGGAGGAAGATGGGAACCACTCCGTGGAAAATTAAGGAAATTTGCTCTCACTTAACGGTATGCATATTGTTAATATTTGCGTTAAATATGTATATGTCACTACTTTTTCAAATAGTTGCATTGTGGATTTAAGCTTTTATGTATTATATTGCTGGAATACAATAGCAATTTTATTGACATGCTAACAATACCAAAGGAACTTATATATATTGTGTGTTTTGTCATTGCTGCTAAATCTTATACACTCTGGAATTGGAAATTTTGCCATGAAACTCCCTGGTGGAGGAAAAGTATTATTGTTATAGGACACTCTATATGCAACTTCAATGTGAAGGGATTTAATTTATGGTTCTATCTTGGAACCCATTGTTCATGAGATACTGTTTGGAAAAGGAAGAGTGGAAATATTGATCAATGATAAAATTAGTGCATTTCGGAATTTCACACAATGGTCCATTCTTTCTTGATGGTCCATTGGAAGTTAGCAACCCAAACTGTTATTTGGGGAAGATAACTCCATAGAGAGGAATGCTGATTATGGGAACACATGCTTGGAATTTATTATTTTTGTCATGGACGACTTGATCACATACCATGGAACCAAATTGAGTGGCTTACTAATTCCGGAATTCAAAACTTTAGTAGGAATTTGGTTTTCTGAAGCACATATATAATGGCTATTTGACTCACACGCCTTTTCTTAAGGTGGAAGGAGATAAAAAGCTTCACATCAATTTTTTTTATATATACTTATGGTATATTTCTTTGACGCTCCCACCAGAGGTCAGATTGTTTATTTCATTTCACTCATCGATGATTACACTTTATATGGTTATATGTTTACCTTTCATTATATAAGTCAGAAAGTTTTATTGTGATGTTCACATGTTGTACTGAAGTGGAAAATCAGTTGATTAAAGAATATCAAAGTCTTAACAACTGATTGGTTGGGGGGGGGGGGAGTACACTTCATGAATATATCAATTTAATATGTAAAGAGCATGGAACTACATTGCCCATTGTGATATACTGTATACTTCACAATTGAGTGGAGGAATTGAATATCTTTTGATACTCCCTTGTTTTTTTAAAGAAGCATTGCATACTGTCGTTTGTTGATATCATTCTTCATCTAGCATAGTCACTATATGTCTTTTAGACTGGAAGGAAATCTTCTATTTTGGCAGGAAATTCTCAATTACTACAAAGCGCACACCAGGAATTTTTCATGGTTATTCTAGTGGATCAAAGGGTGTTTTCTTTTTATTTGAAAAAGAAAAACTGGTGGAAAGTAGGAAAACAATTATTTCTATGATCAAGGGTGGAAATATTAACAATCATACTGGAATATAATCTTGACCCCAAAGGAAACAACAAGTGAAACTCCCGATACTAACATGCTTAGGATAAGTGGGAGGAATTGGCTTGGAATATCATGTCTGGATAATAGTTATGTGTTGTTGGGGGATGGCACTCTAAATTTTAGAGGAATCACTAAATTCTCTTAAGGAAGTTTTTTTTCCATCCATGTCAGCTATGGGTGGAAGAATTGCGGGAAGTAATAAACTCAAATGAGGAAGAGCATAATTTGGGAACTTAATATCATACCAAATAACCGCAAGCCTATTGTCTGGAAGTGATTTTTTTAAGGAAATTTGGCTCATTGGAATATTATAATGTCACTCTTATTATTCAATTCTTCACACAAAGGGAAATATACTTTGTGGAAACTCTCTCTCTCTTGGAATTTGGGGAAAGAGGAACTAAAGACATGGTTTGCTAATTGAGTATATTAATGTATGGTCTTATAACAAGCTTCACATCAATGGAATAGCAGGTCATATGGTTTTCTAAATGAAGCAAGGCGGTCATCTACAAATGAGTGGAACTACATAGGGTATGTTTTGAAACGTTTCCTATGGAAAATTGCAAACTTATTAAAGTACCTGCAACCAAACTTAGTGAGGAATTATGTTTGAACTCCTGAGGACAAAGGGATAATAATGGTGTTGAAATTTACTGTATCTTCGTTATACAATCATAATTTAGCTTTCGGAATTTATGTTGCACTAGTAGAGTGCCCGTGCGTTGCCACAGGCTTTTGAAATATATTGTTGGAGTTATATAAACATAATGCATGTTAAATTTCACATGAAGAGAATAGATAGCACGGGCATAATCGGCTAATAATCAAAGTCCACTCCACTTGCAATGTAAGTTGATACTCCCTCCGTTCCTAAATATAAGTCTTTTTTAGAGATTTCACTATGGACTACATACAAAGCAAAATGAGTGAATCTATACTCTAAAATATGACTATATACATCCGTATGTAGTCCCTAGGGAAATCTCTAGAAAGACTTATATTTAGGAACGGAGGGAGTAATAAAAAAAGGCAATCTCATCATGTATACGTATAGAGCGATTATTCAACTAAAAATCTGTTACAAATTAAGATCCACTTGATGCGCTTAAGAAATTCTCGCACAATATCAGGAATGTTGTCTTTAGCTTCATCTGCACGATATTTGAACAAGTATAATAAAAAAAATCTTCCTCAACTCATACCCATCCGCACAAGCAATATATGTAGTTAGCATGAATAATTCACGTCAAAGGTCTAAAAATGTGTAACGGATAATACTCATCATGCAAACTGAACGAACTAATTCTTTACTGTTCCACCAAAGCATAAAATAAAAAATAGCCACACACACATCCCTGCAATTTCCTAAATTAATAATATTTTGAAATAATGCAATATATAAATTTATTGCTCGTCTATGCTCGTGGAATACCAAGCTGAAATAAACATTGCCATCTAGATATATCGGAATTCTAGCCGGGTTGCTTTATTTCGAGTGCATCATTGAATTCCCTCACAAATATTTGTTATTTCAATAAATACCTCATAGTTTTAACCTCTGTCGGTTGTGATGTATGGATAGGGTCCAGAATATATACACGGCGTGCATGTTTGTCGATGACGTACAAGATGTATCAGCTGATGAATGCATGCAGAAGATAAATCTACAAGTGGTAGCTATTAGAAATAATAAACAGTGACAACAATGGACAAATGACCTTCCTTACAATGTTGCACGATGTGATGTTGTGTATCACAGGCCAGCTATCAAGCAATAGAACGGACACGTCCGTTCTATTCGTTGGTTCCGATCGTTGTTACGGGCTATGATGCATGCAAATGCATCAAATAAATAATTAATGTCCTCTTCAAGGTCGAAGCTTATTTCTCCGTCATACATCCAGACGTGTTCGGACATCACGGACGACCAGCGGGCTTCCCAAAATTCAGCCGCCTGGATAGTCCGAGCTCCCCCATATCAAGCTCATATGCGGAGGAGAAATGTGGTTGTCCGGACTATCCGCCATGCTATTTTCAACACGGTCCTAACACAAAAAATAATCCCACGATGCCCTTCCCTTTTTTTTCCGGCGTAGCGGGATATTTCTCGCTGGAGCCCTCTCCTTTGAAGTCAGATGACGCCCACCTCACTTTCGTCATAGCGGATGACGCCACCTCACCTTCATCATAGCGCCCTCCCTCCTTCACACAGTACTTTCCCACGAACCGCCAAGGAGTAGTCCCACATAGAGGTTCCTCAAAAAAAATTAGCATGTCCACATTTTAGTAGTTCTATTATTCAAAAATGCAATTTTTGAGTAACCCTTTTTTAGAAATCACGTGAGAGGGATTTCCACCACACACAAACACTTGTTTTTCATTTTCAATGCTCAAACGTGTAAAAATAAGATATAAGAAAAATTAGCAGCAAATATTAATTTTACAGGATTAGTTACTTTACAAATAATGGAATAAAGAAATAGTATTAGATATGAAATCATTGCCAATTGACTTGCGCATTCATGTGCGTATGCGTATTATTCTCCTTCATTTGGCATAACCATGGCTTGTTGCTGTCATCGGCAACCTTGAACACACTAACTTGATCTACTTTTTGACCCATGACATCTTTTCCATCATATCCCTCACTGAAATCCTGCTATGGGTCCAGTTCAAAGTATCTCACACGATTGATGCACTGGGATGTGCACTGCTTGCTTACGCCAAAGCTTCTGGGCAGTGCCATGTTACAAGTAATATAACAAGGAGTAAACATCTTTATCATAAAAGAGTAATGCATATTGATCATCCCAAAGGGTAGAGTGCAGAGAAGAAGAAAAAACACATGGATAAAGTGAACTGCTCTGGTTTCCAAAACAAAGCAAAAATGTACAAACAAACCTACAAAATCTGACTTCCATGAAGGCTACAAGAATGTTCAGCCTAAATCCCCAAATTGACCAACCTAATAAATACGTCCAATGATAGATCTGAGTTTTTCTTTACCTCTCAACCCCTTCCTGAAAGAAGAACCCGAGCACCAAAACGCCGCTCTCGGAAGCGTCGTCACCAGATTTAAGCTTATGCCGTAGGTATACACACATGCATTAGCACGTCTCCCTTGCATGTCAGTGAGCCAATTCTGGGCTTGCCAACAATAAAAATGAGGCTGTTCATGCCACTCAGTACTGAATAACTATAGTCAAGAAATGTACAGTAAGAAATAAGCAGTATAAGTATGCTTATTGACAATTGCCACAGGCTTCAGGGCAACATATTTCACAGAACGGACACGCCGTTGAGGACCTAGTAGTGGTTACATTTGAGCATCGCATGCGTATCCCATTAGCTTTCCACATGGTGCTGAATTTTATAAGTTAGCTCTTTTATTGTTAATGGAAAATCATGTGAACCAAAAGTTATGTCCTTTCATTGTACTGGAGCCTGGGGCGAACAATATTATAAGTTGGTGGCGTGTACAATCCGTTCATCCAATCTGTTACTTATATCTGGAGCAATGGTATTTCTGTAACTCATACAATAGTTGAAGCGGACAAACATGATTTTGTAGAAGTACAGAAGAAAGATTCAGCTAAGCCTTTAGCATGTGTACTATATGCAAAACGTTTCTCAACCAATCTCTCGTAAATAAAAAGAAAATACAATGGATCGAATGCGGGAGGAGAAGAGCAGAACTACAGCCAAGTTACTCAGCCTGATAGATGTAGGAAGGCAGTACGGTGGGGTGCTTAGATGTGTTCTGCGCTATCCAATTTGGTTATATTATATCATGGACTCGAAAAACGGATCTGAATTTGACTGAAATGCACGATCTTCACAGGTATCACTTTTCACGATACCTAAAAGGTGGAATAGCGATTTTCGAACCATTTCCTATAAGAGAATTGTTTCCATTACTTTGAGAAATGGATTCTTATATCAAACTATAGCTATTGCGTCATGTAATTATGTTTATGCAAAACCTTGTAATATTGCTCTTCTCAATCTTAATACAGAAGACACGCGCTTGCGTGTTCTTGAAAAAAGAAAAAATCCATGGCAATTGTCTATGACACATGAGAACCTCAATCAGTTAAATGAAACACGGTAGGGCAGAAAAAAGAGCACTGTAAAACAAAAGAAGGGAGATTACTCTTATTCGCTGAAGAGAATTAAGACACTGCAAACTGAAAATCTGGAGGTCATCGACACCATTGTTCGCTGCAACACATGAAAATCTCAATTTAATGACACCACTATTTCCTGCAATACATGAACATCTTAATTAGCTGAGCAAATAGAATAAAACAAAGTCTGCTTACATAAAAAAGCATTCATAGATCATATTTAATAGGTACGTGACCCATCATGATGTCCTCGTAACCTTCTAGAATCTTACTGAAGCTACTAATGTTTTTGCCACGGTTGGGTGTTGCTACTCACAGCTCAGAATCAATTTCTCCTCCTCACTGATCCTCCTTTAACCCCATGAATCTCAAACAACCATATTGTTGCTGCTCCATTGGAGTAGTCTCATCTTCAGTAAGCTACAGCTTAAGTTCAGCTTCAGTAAGCTGCAGAAAAATAATAGAAAGTCGGTGTTATCATTTAACTTGAATATGTGTACAAAAGGAACATCAAAAAAGGAGCATGTTATAAGATAGCAGCCGCTCTCAAAATATCACCTCTTCTAAGGCTTGCCATGATACAGTTTGTCGCTAATTCTTAAATTGTCGCTAATTCTTCACCAGCCCATTTATTCAGCTTAGAGAAACACTATTAGTGCCTCCAAACAAATGTGCATAAAGTAGACTACAATGCTTTTCTACTTGCTACTGAAGCTACAGATACTACTTTTTATGAGGCCATGAGGTCACACACATCATTGGCACCATATTCAAATTTAAAAAAATAACCCCCAATCTTTTGTGTAAGATTGCACGAAACCATAAATATTCACATGGAAGACGTCCTGATGAGATTGAAGCCCAAAAAGGTAGCTCCAAATTCATCTAAATCCCAGAAGTCAGGTGTCAAAAATAAATCCAGATGGAAATTCCAAAACCATTGCTCAATGTAGACTCGCAAGAAGCTGAAACTGAAGCTTATGTCATCTAGTACTTGAGCAAATTGCACACCATAAACTGGACAAAATAAGAAGCAGACCCATGACCAGCTAATTTTATACAACAAAAACAAAAAAATCTCCAGACTGAATTGGCCTAATAGCAACTACGCCTCATCCGGGTTGCCCCGTCCGTCCACCTGCGACCGAGCGTCAAGCAGCGGAAGGCGGCATGGAGGCAGAGAGAGACAAATGAACATTAGTAAAATAGATTGCAACAACACATTTTCTTAATATACATAGATGTTATGGAATATTCAATCTAAAAACTTAGCAACCGTGTTTTGTAAATTATTTATACTTCCTGCTAATCTCCATAACCCATATCTGAGATAACAAAACATGACGGGTAAGCAAAAACTAAAGCTGCAGATTTATTTGAAATGCAATTCAATATTTTTAAATGTTAAAGGTAATATTTGCTCCATATTTGCAAATGCTTGTTTCCTTCACCTTATTTATGTGTCATGGAGCAATGTCGTGATGGCATGTAAAATATTCAGGAACCAATGACCAGAAAGGCAGGTTAAGATCTTTGTAGTTATTTTCTGTTCAGATCTTTGCCTCACGAAAGATTTTGCATACAACTTGAACTTTAACCACTGAGCTCGAACATTAAGGAGATAGTGTTAGATAAATTTAGCAGCAGTATAAACATCCATAGCACAAAGCCCCATCCTAGCAGATATCTATATGTAACTTTGGATACAAATCTGAGCCACCAGCATAGCAAGAAAGATTAAAAAAATTAATGGTGTAATGGCAGGCAAATTTACCTGCTATGGGGAGGAATCTGGGTGCAGCCATCACTTGAATCTGGGAGGAAGCAGAGGACAAAGTATTAGACAGAGGGAATTGAAGAGAAGCTATCAGATGGAAAGCCACACCACACCGTGCATCAATTAGGCTAATAGCCTGCTGAGTTCCACATCATGCTATATACAAACAGATAATGCTTGGCAAAGCACACAGCGACAGAAAACACACATGTCCTGGCAGAAGTTGTTGCCCAGGTGATGGTGACCGAGACTATGCACGAGATTCATGTTGAAGCACCTAAACAAAGGACTGGAAATTGGTACCTCGGCTGGAACACGGGCGTTCTGGCGAAGTCCACGAAATCGGAACGGGATGTTAGTTGTTTTAGTAATCTAGACACCACAGTGCAAGCCCACACAAATCCTAGCAGTCATTAGAACGGAGTGAATGAATCAACTGCTCCATATAGTATAGGCGGGAAGAGAGACACACCTCGAGGCTATCAGAGACGGCGGCGAGGAACCTGGTTCCCACCCCGGTGGACGGATCGATCCAGAGCACGTTGAGCCCGTAGAGCACCATGAAGTAGGCCCACGACGCCAGCCGCTGGTTCCGTCCCCCTCACCCTTGCCGTCCGAGTCCGCCTCGGCGCCACTAACCCTCGCCCGGGCCGGGGCGGAGGAGAGGACACGGGGACGCGGTGAGAACGCCGGGGACGGGGCTATGGGAGATTGAGGGGCGGTTTGGGTGGTCGGGGGAGGCGGAGGCGATAGAGTTGCTGGTGGTTGTGTAGGGGCGATGGCCCGGCGAGGTGGAGGCGGATGTGGGAGGCCATGGCCGGCAGGACGATGATGGAGCGGAGCAGCTCGAGCTTGGGGATAGGGGCGGGGCATGGGAGGTGGAGGCGAGGGGGAGGAGGTGGAGGCGCCGTTGGCGGCGGCGGCATCGAGGGTTCGTTCGCTCCTGTGGGGGAGAGGTGAGATCGTGACTCGTGAGAGAGGTGCTCTGCCAACAGGAAAAAAAACCGGAGAGGAGAGAAAAAATTGGTGGGAGGTGGACTTGACGTGAAAAACTCGGTGGAAGGAGGGTGGTGGGAGGAGAGACGAAAAAAACCAGACGAAGGTGGGAGGTAGGACAAAAAAACCCGGAACGGAACAGAGAGAGATTCAAGCGGTGGAAGGAAAGACGAGCAGGTAAGGGAATCTCACACATCATATAAGATTGTGGAAAGTGCATCACAAATTGTCACTTGTTCTGGATTTTATATTAAAGGTAAACACATTGAGGAAGCTATTATTGTATCTACGAGATGAGAAATAAGTACAGTATGCATATTCAATTATTATTTTTAGTACTAATATATGACGCAGGTTCACTGACCGAAGTCAGGAATTTATTGGATTTGATATTTATGTGGTTTTAAAATTTTATTCAACACGGTTATCATATATTTTGACTCAATGTGGAATTATTCATATTATTGATATATGTGACTGAAAATAATTGATGCGGAATTTCACTTGAGGAAACAAATACTCAAGGTGCCTATAAAGGTGGAATTACACTCGAGGAAATAATACTCGAAGCGCCGAGGACAGCTATGCTGGAATAATTAGGCAGAAACTAAAGGTCTCTAGTGATCTTAAGTGTATATATATATATATATATATATATATATATATATATATATATATATATATATATATATCTACTACTAATAAAAGATCAAACATTAACTTCTCTAAACGCACCCCATGTTATGTACACGGATCAATTAGCACCGTATGATTAGGCCCACTAAACTTAATCTAACAGTTGGCATTAATTTGATGCATTTTTTATGTGCACTTAGTAATTTACATTGACTGACCGTGGTGAAAAAAATAAAATTATACGACCCGCAGCCCCTACAATTACGCACAGATGAACCGCCGCCGATCCTCCCACCCCCCACCCATCCCTAATCTTCCCGGCGACACCCCAGCCTCATCCACCTCCAATCTCCTGTTGGCGGCCGCCGTCCTCAGCCACGGGTCGAGCACGCCATCTCTCGGCAGGACGTACGCATCGACCACGAACTCCCTGTTGAAGCAAGCGAGGGCGGGTCGCCACTGCCGCCGCCGCAAGGACGCGAGCGTGGGCCGCTGCCGCCCGCCGCTCCTCCTCTGATGGACACAAGCAGGCCGCCGCCGCCGGCCGCTCCTCCTCTAACCTCTCTATCGTCGCGCGCGTGGCCGCCGACCTGATCCGTGAGCTAGAGAATCTAGTAAGTTTCCTCTCCTCGCCGTTCACCTTCATGCCAGTACAGGTGCCTATAGAGCTTCACGCCATGGCCTAGACGACGCGAAGGTACTAATTGAACCGGATAGCCCGTATTTTTGGCCGCGGGTCCGTCACGATCATCGCGTTATGGCCACCTCCGCACGACCGATCTGCACCCAAGAAGCTGCAGCCTGCAGGTAATTAAATTAGTCAACTGATTACCAAGGTTGTATAACAGTTCTGGTCACCTAAATGTAGGTACTCGGGCGCCCTGTGCAGACGCAAGAAAAAACAGAGGTTGGGCCTGATTCAGTCTCCGTCTATTGGATTCAATGCAGAATTGCTTTTTTAATCTACGAATAGGGTTATTTGGAAATGGAAACGCATATGGTGATTACTCTATGGTTTTATCTACTTTGACTTGTTTGCCTTCTTCAGTGACTACACGATTCGTTGCTCGCTGGAGACCATCTTGCGGTTGTGTGCAGCAAGCATGGCGTTCTCATCCATGGGGCCTGCGGCCTTTGGGCTGCTCCTCGCAAGATGTGGCGACAACTCAAATAAATTGTGCTGGTTCATGTGGTCGACAGTGAAGATAGAACACATATGTTTTGGATGAGGTTACTCTGCACTTGTTTGATGGAATGCCAAACACAGGTGATGGCTTGTTTGTGGTTTTTCCTCTGAACTTCATTTGTATAAATTGCAGAAAAAATGAGTTTTATTGTTGCGTTGAGGAGTCCATTGACGACGACGAGTACTTCCTGCTGCAGGATGACGCTGCTGCACCGCCGCGGAGAAGCCGTCGGCCAAGAAGGGCGGAAAGTCCGTCGCACATGACGACGACTATGAGCCCGCCACGCCGCTGCCGCACCTCTGCTGCTCCCATGGTGCCCAGCTATTCTTACAGCCGCTGCCTTCACGGCCTGCCTCTGTTGCTCCAGCTGGCACCCGGTCGCGCCCACCATCGCCGGAGACGTGTGAGACACCTGCGGCCGCCACAGGCACATGAGCCTCCGCCGCCGGAAATGCGCCGGAGACCTGCAGCCTCCACGGGCGCATGAGTCGCCACCTAATCCCCGAGTCCCAAATGGTATGATACTCTCTCCTTTCCTGATGGACCATGGATCAGAGGCATTTTTGCCCCCTCTTTGAATCGAGTACAAGCATGTATCTATATTTTTACCCCCCCTCCCCTTCTCTTCTGTGGATGGGCACGATGCCGTGCAAGTTCCACCGATTCAGGAAGCATACGCCTGAATAGAATCCAGTAGAACCAATGTTGCAGCTATAGCATCCTATATTTAGTGATTCATGTTTATTTCGGTGATAACAGCTATATCATCCTATATTCTTTCACTTGCATGGTTCCCTTCCATTGATGTTGTAGCTGGTACTTGCCAGTCTCTATGGAGTATATGTATGAGTGGAGTAAGTGAGAAGAGTACATGATTGTAGGTTGCAACTTGCTAATTACGTGGCCGTGTTCATGTGTGCGTGTTGTAGTTACCTGAACCATGCGAGAATGGACAGATTTTTCTAGAATATGAAACTTTTATTATCTAACATCTTTTTTTTTTCATTTAGTTGCATTACTGGAAGGTGGATCAGGGTGCAGTGTTGAAGCATTTTGATTGGCCCGAGAGAAATAAGGACACTGTGACAGCTAACCTTTTGCTTACTAACCTCATAAAGATTTGAAGCGTAAGTTTCTAACTACAAAAATGATCTCAAAGCCTTGCCTGTGACATTGCACCTATGATATAAAGAGTACAACAAATTTTATAAAAAAGAATATATATAATTTGTGGTAGTAGAATTACAATTAGTACTCAATATTTGATTGATATTCCTTATTCCGTATGGAGCAATGTCTCTACAACCTTTATATCTACAGCAATTTAACGTCGATACTGGGAAATAGGTATGCTGAGCTTTGCCACTTTCTGAAGTGCGTTGAAATAGGAGTTCCAGTTTCTTGATTTTCGGGAAACTGAAGAGGAGCGCTTGAGGAAAGAGGAGGAGCAGAAGGAAGGCCCGGGAAGCAAAGAAGGGGAAAAAGGAGAGGGAAACCAGGAGCATGAATTGCTAAAAGATAGCGATGATCCCTTGAGTCTATTATAAATACCATTTTAGTTTGATGTCTTTTTATTGATTTTTTATGATAATAATTGAGAAATAAAGAAGCATCATGGCATATCAAATATTACCATACTACCAGAAGTTTTTATTATATTTAGTCATTTCCTTTTTGTGTAGACATGTGTTATGTTTCTTAACAATATTTTTTTGATTTTGGACATTCAAAGTTGGGACTTGGATGTTTGTCCACTCTAATTTGACCCTGTGAGGTTTCGATTTGGATATTCGTCTCTTCCTCGAGACTTATAATACAAATTCTCTATCAATACATACATTCATCGAGCTAGGTGAAAAACTAAGGGGACTTATAACATGGCTACAAAAGAAGCTAATAAGTGATCACTAGGTAGTAGCACCGTATGTTACATATAACTGGGTTGATCGTTGATTTTATTTGCACCTCCTTCATGTGTCCATGTCACTTAGTTTTGCCTGCACATGAAAAACGTTATTGTTGGTAATAGAACATGAATGGATGAAAAACTATGTAAATATTGACAACTATTTTGATAATTATTTGATGGCAAGTGAGACGTGCGTTGCACGTGCAAGCTTACTAGTATGTGTGTATATATATATATATATATATATATATATATATATATATATATATATGGAAAATATGGGGCACCTAGGTGTCTGGCCCCTAGGTCCCAATATAGCAAGTCATATTTGTAGTGCATGATGTAAAATCCATGACATAGTGACTTTCCAAATTTTGTTTGCATGCACTACAACCATCTTTCCAAAAAATTAATATACTACTGGTTTCCTAGTATGATTCCTTTGCAAACAAAAAGGGTATGTATATACACTATTATTTTTCAAGGTATCGGATATGACCAAGAATACGAAACGACATCCCAAAGGTTTGTATGTATATTAAGGATGTTCTTATGTATTTTTCTAAAGTTTGACTTTTAAGCTATCTAGTATTTTTTTTAAATTAAGGTCGGGTCACACTTTTAACGGCTAATATTTCTATACAAATTAAGGTTACCAACTAATATAAAATGTGATCCTATTTATGATACCCACGCATGATTTTTTTTTTCCTATGTACATATACCCACCCATGATTCTTTTTAGTTTTAGGAATGTATGTTACATATACCCACATACGATCCTATGTATTTATTGTATCGGGGTATATACTCATAAATTTCATGTCGAGATATGTAAATACGATAAATTTCATGTCGAGATATGTAAATACGATGAGTATGCAGATACAAGAAAATATATTGCGTACTCTGAGTATATACATACACAAAAAATCCATACATACCTAATCTAATGGGTATGTACTAAATATTCTAGGTATGTACATACACAAAAAATATAATGCGTTACATACTAAATATTCTAGGTATATACGTACTAAAAAACTCTAATGCGTGTGTACCAAATAAACGAATCCGTACAAACCTAATCTAATTGGTACGTACTAAATATTCTGGGTATATTACATAGACAAAAATCTAATGCGTACGTACTAAATATTCTGGGTATATATATACGTATAAAAATCTAAAGGGTACATACTAAATAAATGAATTCATACATACTTAATTCGTACATGTATGAAATAAATATCCATATACCTAATGTGTAGTATTTTTTCCTTCTAAAGATATGTTACCATGCATGGCGTGTTTAATGACATCCATTAAATGATACGCGTCATAATTGTTTCCAAATCTAATTGTTTCAGAATTGGCAGTTACTAATAGATTGACCAGTTACCTTCTATATCTATCACAATAGCACGCATCTAAATGTAATCAAACGGTGAAAAGGCAACGGTCGTCCTATATATATATTTGTGGGTTTTCAACGTAGTGTTAACATGATTGCTGATCCCTTGACTAAGCCTCTTTGTTAGGAGGTATTTGGCAAGCATGTTAAGGCTATGGATTTACAAATATTTGAATGATCGTTTTGGACAAGTGGGAGATGTTGGAATTATGTGTCCTGCAACTATATTCAAATTACTAGGAATTACTAATATTCGGAATACCTCATTCTGGAATTATACATGGAATTACTTTACATGATTATCATGGAATTATCACTTGTTGGAACGTACTTAAGTTATATGCTTAAGGAAGTTGGTCGATTACCAGTGGAATACAATATACTATTCATATTAGAAAGACTACCCGGGTACAGTGATAATCGGAAGGAGCTAGATCGTATAATTATATTACAGCCCTAATGTTGATCTACATAATTAGAGGAATTTATACTCTATTACGGAGCATTGCTCACAAGCGCGTGCTCCGGGGACACAACGGGTAGAATCTGTAAACAGACAAATTTGATCGTGGTTGATAATTTGGTCTGGAGTCTATCCCAAAAAATTAGTTGAAAAGACTAGGAATCTTATTTGTATAAGAGGTGGACTCTTTGGAAAGACAGTATAAGAAGGTCCCTACTCCCTAGCCTCAGATATGCGAATTGTGAGCGGCACCACGGATAAGCGTAGAGGAATAGGGGTAGACCACAAACCCTAAATTTCTAACAAACAATACAATACAATGAGAAAAAGGGATAACCCCATGAAATTACGTCCTGGCAGTGGCGGAGCTTCATGGGGCTAAAGAGGGCCATTGCCCCCCCCACTCTAGGAAACCTCTTAAGTGTACCCCTAATATTATTAGGCTTGAATATCAAAAAATTCTCGAGTTCATGCATAACTTATCTTATTTGCCTCCTCAACTCTGAGTTCATGAGGTCTGACGGCTGGACCCGCTGCACGTTGCTGGCGGCCACCGCGGACCTAATTTCCTCCTGCACCTTCTTCATGGCCCTTGGTGTCCGGATAAGCCCGGACATCGCCCAGATGACCGTGACATGGCTGGTGTCGACACCGCCGACGAATGCGACCAGGAGGACGACCTTGACGAGACAACCACCGCCCGTGTCGCACCGAGGCTGAGCAGCATGACCGGGCCATGTCGCCGAGGCTGCAGTGCGGTAGCGCCCCCAGCTGGTGGAGGTTGCCTAGCACGGGCAGCCCGGCCGGCCTCCTGGGGCATACATGAACTATGGAAGCTCTAGAAGAATCCATTATATGGCATGCAAATTGAATGGGCAACACGGTGTTACACAAGGAACAAGAAAAAACAAGTGGTAGACAAAAGTGGGAAACGAGGATTGAAGGAAGACATTCTCACAAACATAGACCAGGCAAAGTGGCACGTACGCTTCTAGATGTCCAGTCCAACTCCAAAAATAGCAAATCCATCGGTGAGCAACAGAACACCCACCCGAAACAAAGAATTAGAAGTAGTAAGCCAGCGTGTTAATTGGAGCTCAGGCGTACGTCAGCAAATTAGGAAGAAGGACGAGGTCGAGCATTGCTGTGCTGCTGCCTGCCGAAGGTGAAAGTTGTTCACTTGACTTGTTGACTGTCATCCGCACGCACGTTAATTATTTACTTAATTATGATAGATCAAAAAAGGAAAACTGAAGATGGAACTTAGAGAAGTGGAAGTATTCATCTGGAATCACATGGACAAATAAGTAAAAAATGATCACACACACACACACACACACACACACACACACACACACAAACACACACACACACACAGAGAGAGAGAGAGAGAGAGAGAGAGAGAGAGAGAGAGAGAGAGAGAGAGAGAGAGGGAGAGAGAGAGAGAGAGCTCACATGTGAAAACAATTGTACATTCGATTTGCAGCTTTTCCTATACAAACGGAATTTTCAGAAGAATAAGTGAGCAGCAATACCGACATACAGAAATGACAATCCCAACAATGAAATTTTGATACATGCGATTGTTGTCTCTACTGGGAATAAAGGCTCCCTTCAGTACTTTTGTGAGCTCAAATACTCGGTATGATAGCTGCAATATTAAGCATGTGAAATTAGTACATTTTTTATTCTGTTTTATGAAGTGCGCCTGAGATTGGCAAACTTACAAAAATATAGATTGTTGTAGTAAGCATGAAGTTAAGCATTGGGTAATCCGGTGTGAAAGATAGAAGCCATTTGGGCTGCCCATTTGGTACGCTAGACCTGTAAAAGTGAAAACAACCACATATAATTAAAGAAGAGAGCCATCAACTTAAACTTTCAACATCCTAGAGGATACTCGTCAGTGGACTAAATGTGCATTGATTCAGTACTTCAAAAGGATCAACATAGCTGAAATTAACAACTCAGTTCCGACCTGAGCCAGATGTGGAACTGAGAAATGTAAGTCTCAAGCGTGACCTTGCCAAGCCAACTGCCAAATAAAATCTCTGTCTTAGTAATGTAGAAAGCAAAGGAATAGGAAAGGACAGCAAATGCCTAATGCAAGGTGCTACAAACTTGGATGCTTACGTGAAAAGAGCAAGAGAGGCGCCCCTCAACTGTTGGGTGCAATTGCGCAGACAAATATACATGCTGCAAGAAATATAAGGTACTGTGTCAACTGCATGAAACTTGCATATTTATGCCGCATGCATGTCATATATATTGGTTATGCTACCATCTTCTTTTTATACTTACGTGATAGGAATCCATGACGTGTAGGGATGGTACTTGTTGTACGTAATTTTGTCTAGCTTATAGATATATTCATACCATAGACAGCCAGCATAAAAGAACACAAGTTCTAGTTAGTATAGAATTTCTAAATTAATAGTCAAGCTAGCTAACATAAATAACAAGTAGGTGCATTTGTATGTGATGGTCATGTGACTTACCATGATAGAAACAGTCACAATGGTGCCCTTGATCGACAGCCTAACCTTAGTCTTAAATTCTTCCAGCTTCTCCATCCATCTTTCCACCTAAGGTTCTATGCTAGATTAATTTGAGATAGACAAAAGAGATCGGTATAGAAGATAATAACACATCTAAATCCATGCGCTATTTTTACTGTTTAAGTATATAAGGAGAGACTCCAGAACAAACATTTTCAGATAAGGGAAGAGTTTATAACCCCCGGCCTCTAATGTTCATACCATATTCATACCATAGTCTAGCTTAAAGATTGACTACTCATGCATGCATAATGAAAAGAGGGAAGTACATGTACATGTTTGAAAATCTTACATTAGGGTGGAAATAAGCATAAATCATTCCAATAATCCATATGTATCGATCAAGCCCAGATCGAAAATGCCACTCATGCAACAATGGTAAGTGTGACTTGGAAGGATTTGAGTCTTTATAGCCTAATTGGACAGAAAACAAAACAAAGATATACAATTAATCTTGATCCATGACTTGGAATGATAACTCCACACAAAAATATATGAATATAACTCACCAAGCAAAAACGTAAAGGGGCCCCACAAAACATCGAATACCCCAGGAACTTCCCATATCAAAATGACACTCAAGAAGGAGCAAGCAATTTTGATAGCCATAACTGATGGTTTCTCATTATACTTGTTAAACAGACCAAGTGTCCCATACACCATGAGTGTAAATAGGGTGTGCATTGGGCAGATATAATACAACATAAAATCATTGTCAAGGACAATGCAACAGAAGGCAGCAAAGAAATTTAGCATCCACATCATCTGCATTAAAAGTGTATTCGTTGGTCATTAGTGTCTAAAATATGGTCCCGAAAATCAAAGTGAGTTAAATTTATCATAGGCAGAAGAGATAAAGGTTGAGGTAGACTCGGCATCTGAGCAAATCTTGCAATGCTAAAATCTTTCTTGGTATAATAGTACGAGAAATTCCCAAATCCAGTCAACCAAACATAGCAAGCGATGAAAACACGAATTGCATTGTATATTTCCGACGTACCAAAATAGTGGTACATCAGAAATAAGACCTGGAAATGTAGTCAGATAGAAGAATTAGAAGTTTATAATAAAACATACTTACAAGCCTAATACAACTACACAAAACTTAAGAATAAAAAACTAGTTGTGGTTGTGTGCATCACAATGATGCAAAGGCCGGGGGTTATCCTCCTTTCTAAAAAGAAAAAAAAAACTAGCTTTGAATTTAATGCATAGTAAAACCCTTAGCTTGGTAGTATTTTCTCTTCATGTAGCAAGTTTAAAGGATGAATGGCCAAAAACTGCCATCACACGCATGCAAAGTCTCCGCCATAGATATGCCTAAGAGCAACTCTAGCCTATTATGTAAAACCACCACGTTCCTTAAAAATTATAATTATATAGAAAATATTGACTCTAACAAAAACCTTCCTTGAAACCATCACTCTATTCCTTATATTTAAAGAAAAAGAATAAAGAGACCCATTCTATATCCCATTCTTTAAATGTTCCTGGGACACCGGCGAATAGGCTCCACTTGTGGGCTTTGTCTGTTAGCATCCATGCACAAAATTATAAGGAACATATTTTGAGGAGTCTGTTAACTGAAAAAGGTTTTCACCCATCTTTTTATATAAAGCAACACAGTCGATGTGATGAGGAGACACTCTTACAAAGCAGACCAAAAGTAAAACAATAGTATAACGGTAGCCACACCCCATCACAAAGCAACCTAGACTACTGACAAGAAATGGAAACGCGCCTCCTTGGAAAAACCGTTGGACATCGTTGCACCGCTCACACCCAGCTATCTCCGGGGAGGACCCCCTGCCTTCCGCTTTGAGTCATGGAGTGTCGATCCTTCCCGGGGCCAATGAGGGTCGCGAGTGGTGCCAACGAGGACCCGTGTATAAAGTAGGAGGCGAGCGAGACCGCCCCATGCCAAAGCCGAAGAAGCTTCTAGTAGGATCCAAACTTGCCCGCCGATGACAACGTGCCGTGACCAGAGGGAACCTGGGCTCCATGAAGACGACCTCTGGAGGGTGACAATGCAATGTGTCGCCACCACCAAAACCTAAGAGATGATCAAGGGTTTTTACCTGGAGCCAGCAATGACCTCTGGAGGGTGACAATGCAATGTGTCGCCACCACCAAAACCTAAGAGATGATCAAGGGTTTTTACCTGGAGCCAGCAGTGACCTCTGGAGGGTGACAATGCAATGTGTCACTCGGGGTGGGTGGTGCCCGGGCACGGGGAGAGGAACCACAACGACGTCTCCACGAGGAACGCAACACACACGGGCATCGCCGCTGCTGGCGCCGGAGTGTTGTGCTTTCGCCCAGAGCTTCACCCGCGCCACACTGAGGTATTCCAGGCACCACCCACCCCGAGGGTTGGCCTACTGCCACCAAAACAAGTCTCCAGAGCATGATCTGGGTGCCGGCACTGCTGAAGCACCACCAGCACCATGGCCACCAACCGCTACATCCCTTGTCGCCCACACGACTAAAGAACACAACCACTGCCGCAACCATGACGCCTGCCGAAAAGCCAAACAGGCAGACCGCCACCCAGGGCAGCTGCTCCGCCATCCGAGATCCCAAAGCCCTGCACCATCACCGGTCTTCAAGAGCTTGGGCCACTAGGGAAAGCCATGACGACATCTTCCGAGATCCCAGAACGACACCAATCCTCGGCCTCGGTCAGATCTGACCGAGAACCAGGCACTATTCCCTAAACAGCCCAAAGAATTTTACACACTCTCCCTACAACCATTGTAGTAAGGAATCTCTTGGAGTTTCCCTAAAATTGCATTTACCAGAAGAACTAAAGCGGTCAAGTAAAATCACCACTAACCTGCATCCAGCCTCTCCATTCCCCAGTTTGGTGGCGATTAAGATAAGAGTGTGGACTTTCCAGAAAATGCAGATACCTCCTGATGCTTCTTAAGTGAAGTAAGTGTCGATGCTATGATGAGAAGAATGTACAGAAACAGAAACAGGCCGCGGCTGTAGTTCTGTCAAAACAAAAGGATAAATGAAAAAACATGTTACAAATGCATACCGTAAGAAACTAGAGCAGCAGAGTTAGTGAGTTACCTTGTTGCTCTGTGGAAATATGTCTGTCCGGTCACAAATGTAAAAATAAACCAGCATAATGCCACATTCGGCCCTGCAAGATGGTTGGTGGGAACATAAGTTTCAAGTTTCAACCGATAGATAATTATCTTAATTAGCTAAAAAATTAAGACTCGACGCAATTAGTAGTGCAGAGTACTCTTACATGGCTCTCAGTACATCACGGTTCTCAAGCAGAAAAGGCTCATCCAATGTTATAAACCTGCAAATCACAACCTCATCATGACATAAGCAATCGCCATTTGCATGTCTTATGAGAACCTATATATAATGTTTTTTTTTTAAGAAAGGGGTTTCCCTGCCCCATTCTTATTAATTAGAACCTATATATAATCGTTGTAAAATGAGAGGAGCGTTTTGGAGCTCGGGCTCCATGGAGCCCGGAATTTTTGAAAAAATCAAAATTCAAACTTTCCGATTTCAAAAAAATCTAAAAAAAATATACAAGTAAACAAGGATGAAATGTATATGTGTGCAAAAATTCAGGATGAAATACGTTGAAATGCGACCTGCACAAAAAAGACAAATCCATGAACTTTGAGGATGAATAGTGCATCTACTAAAAAGCCTCAGATTTGTTCTTTTTGTGTAGCACTCATTTTAAGGTATTTCGTCCTGAAAATTTACACACTTATGCTTTATGTCTCTAAGTATATGTGTATTTTTTTTCAAATTTTTTTGAAACGTGCAAATTTGAATTTTGATCAAGTCAAACCCGGGCTCCATGGAGCCCGAGCTCCATTGAGCATTTTCGTTGTAAAATATGTATCATAGTAACTAGTAAGTATTGTTTATTCATAGAGATGGATGATACCGTATTAAATTGGCTTTGGTAGATCTGTTCCGGGACTTGTTGGCCGATGGTGATTTCAGTTGTCCTCCTTCAATGGATATAGCCTTGTCATCATCTTCCTTGGAAGAATTATTCTCCAAAGTAGCGTCCGAGTGACTGCAGATGCATGGCAAAATATTGGATGAACAGGGCTAACCAAAACTAGAGATTCTCTGCTGAGATATCCGGTAAATCCTATTTGACGCATTCTGCGTCAAAGTGTCGAGGTACCGCACACCCCCCAACTTCATTTGGGCCGGCCTTTTTTTTGCTGTCCCCCTTCCTCGTTCGTGCGTCTCTTTTGTCGCTCTAGATAAGGAAGCTTTCGTTCCTCTTCATCTGCTTCTCCTACCGGATCCCCGATCCTCCCTCTTCATCTGCTTCTTCCTCCGGGCTCCTACTCCGGCAAGACACCGCCACCCCTCGTAAGCAGTCGACGGTCCTCTCTCCCCCCGATTCGTCCGCCTCATAACCGATCTGATCTGGCTGACGTCGTCGCGATGGATGTTTATTTGCAGCTGGCCAGTGTCTCAGCCGTCGGCGTCGGCTTCGTCTAGGGTTCCGTCAAGCTCGGCGGTGTCTAGGGCTCCCGTCAAGGCCTGCGTCTTCTAGGGTTCCGTCAAGCTCCGCGTCGTCTAGGGTTCGTCTAGTTCGTCATCTTGAAGGTAACGGCCCCAATTCCTCGCGATTTGTTCCTTTGTGTCTGTGTGTTACCGCGAGATCGAGGCTATTTAGTTGCGTTAGTGTCTTTTCCAGTGTTTGCTAGGGTTTGACGAACGTGGTCTTGTACAGGGCAGTTCTGATTTGGTGAATCTGAGTCTAGACTAGGGGGTTGTCTTCAGAGATTAGATTTCAGGGTATGATGCAGCATGATGATGATAGGGTGTTGTGTGTTTGTGTGTTTTGCCTTCTGATTCTTGTTTTTGTTTTTTGTTGATGATGATATGGGGGTTGTGTATCTTGATGGAGAAGTTCTTATCTCTTGTTTTATATGTTCTTTTTAGTTTCTGTAATGTGTAGCAGCATTATGGATTAGTTCAGTTGGCTTGTTAGGATGTATTTTCCTTAGAAGCAAGCACCTGTCAACATTTTTAACCAACTAAAATTACTTAATTTTTTGTATGCTGGTTCGATCAGTACTAGTTCTCTGTGTCTGCTCTGGTTGGGTGTCGTCAGTGGATCTTCTTCTGTTTAGCTGTTAATTAAGAAAAATAAAGTCGTTTGCTGGACTAGACACTAGGGGACAGAAGATAGCAATCAGCATGCAAAACCAGTGCGATGCAAATTTGTGAACAGAACTTGATGAACCTGAGTTTAAGGTTTCAGCGCCACTCCACCAAGTGGATGCACAAATAGTTTATTGGTTTTGGTATTCTCTGAGTTTATTGTTTCAGCGCCACCCCACCAAGTGAACTGTTTTTCTTTGTTTATCTGAGAGTTGTGTGCGATGTCTAGTACTGGAATGTCTATTTGTTCAAGTGGACGCATCTATCATCATTTTGCAGTTATCTTCTATGTAAATAAATTATAAGTGAAGCTCAATCTTTGCTTAGGCAAGTGTGATAAGTTGGTTGCATAATTTACTGTAGCATCCACCAACTAACTCTATATATTTAGGTAATTTGTTCCTACTGCTGCTTACTATAATAGCTAGTTTTCTTGTGTCTTTTTTGTTTTGCCCGCGAGTGATGCTATAAGGGAATGACTAGGGAAAGTATAAAAAAACTCCCTCTCCAGCCATCGTTGAATTAATGTCCGTAGCTTAGAAATGAATGGTTCAAAAAACATTAGCCATTAAATAAGGAGTTCTGTTCCTCAAAATCAAGTCAACAAGTTAACATCAAATATGGTTTGTTTTCTTCTTTTATTTTTCTTACTCTTCACCTTATAAGAGCAAATGTTTTATCTGGTACCTGTCACATGTTACTTTCTAAGCACGTATGACTATATTTTTCCACATAATTTAACTTTTGTATTTCTTTACAAAAGTTTTGTGTTTGTTTAACTCTACAACTTCTTTTTAATGTAGGTAATCAACATGGGCACCCTTTCAAGTCTTCTGGATCCACATACAAGAATGTCGAGAAATTTGAGTGCATTTCGCCTGAGAACTACCCCCAGCAAAACAACCTGTGAGTAAAACAACTATCATTATACTAAGTCCACTTTTCTGTTTAACAAGCAATATACTTTACATTTTTTGAAACAACCTGTTCTTTTTCTGATTTTGATGTAAATGTTTTGGTACAGCCACAATTGTGTACTGTATGCTATTATGTACATGGATATCTGGGATGGCAAGAACATGAAGAACTTTGACGATGTATATTCTTTTTCTTGTTCTATGTTCTTTTTCCTAAATCTTTTTTTATCACTTTTATATGCTTAATCTTTTGTTCACATTTTCATTTGTATCAGGAAATTATTCCTCAATTTCGGCAGGTTGTTGCTTACAAACTCGCAAAGTCTGACAACAATGAAGAATCCTTCGAGGGAGTTCAAGAAGATGTTTCAACCAAGAAGAGGAAGAAGCGCCGTTAGTTATGTTTACAAAGCAAATACTTGAAGCTACTAAAGTGCATCATTTTGGCCCCATCGATGTGTGCCTTTAATAATGTTCATTGCAAACTTGAAGCTACTTGTTTTATATACTTCAAGCTACTGTGCACCAGAAGTACTTATAAGTCACCTGTCAAATGTTTGAAAAACTTTGAAGTATGCTTTTCTCTTGTGTGGAAAACACTTTCCCCCCGGTCTGTACCTAAACTAGTTACGTTACAAGTCATTCCTGGCAGTGGCAATCGTGTCAGCATTACTATGTTTTTTACAACATGTTTTCTGAACTGCTTATTTTTCTTTTTTGTTTCTTCATGTATGTGGTGTATAAGAACAACTTCTTAGGAGTAGTATAATTACACGTTGTGGATCAATGCATATGCTTACTGGAGCAAACATAATGCGCTGAACATAACGCTGCTGGTGCATAGCCTTACAAGGATACAACCTTTTTTTGGTGTTCTTTGATGGTCAGTTCTTAGAAAGTGTCCACACATTTTTTGTATATCTTTCAAAGGAATTTTTTAAGAGTGTATGCACCCGTTTTTTCATGAACAACATGAGTCATGAAAACAGGAATCTTTTTTGCAAAAACAAGGGCATTATTTTAGGCATTTTTTATAAAAGAATCTTGAGACATTCCATTCTCATAACAAGGATTAGAACACATTTTTTTTGCTCCATCCCGCCGATGTTTTTTTGGTCGACACCATTCCTACATAGCAAATTGGAAATGATTGACCCACCCGGAGCAAACAAAGGGAGGGCAGCGTTGTCAATATAAAGAACAAGAAAAAAAAAACGAGGGCAATGTTGCCAATCGCGTTCTCTACACACGGCGATGTTCACTTTAAAATGTTCCTTGAATAATGTTCACTAATAATGTTAATGTTTTCCTACATTATGTTCCCTACATAATTTTTTTCGTAATTAATGCTCGCTGTGTTTTCCAAAAATGGAAATAATGTTCTTCGATTAACGTTCCCTAAATAATGATAATTGAAAAAGTTTAGTTATAAATGTTCCTTCAATAATGTTCCCTAAATAGTGTTCCCTGGAAAATGTTCCTTGAATATTGATCACTAAATTATGTTCCTTCAAAAATGGTACCTGAATAATGTTTCCTAAATAATGTTCCTTGAATAATGTTCACTAAATAATGTTACTCGAGCATCACCGTGTGCCCTGAAATAATGTCCCCTAAATAATGTAATTATGTTTCCCTGAATTATTTAAATTGAAATTAATGGTCTGTGAATAATGTTTCCCTAAATACTTGAAAATATTCCCTAAATAATGTTCCCTAAATATTGTTCACTTGGAATTGTTCCTTCAATAATATTTTGTTCATTATTGATCCCTAAATATTGTTCCGTCAATAATGTTCGCTGAATAATGTTTTCGTAAATAATGTTCATTGAATAATGTTCTCTAAATAATGTTCCCTAAGTAATGATACTTGAAAATGTTCACTTGAAAATGTTCCTTCAAAAATGTTCACTTGAAAATGTTCCTTGAATAATGTTCCCTAAATAGTGTTCCCTGGAAAATGTTCCCTGAATAATGTTCCCTAAATAGTGTTCCCTGGAAAACATCCTAGTAATGTGCTCATGGACGACCATAGTAGCAACCACAATATCCTCATCGTCAGACGATTCTTGAAAAAACAGGAACATTTTGTTAAATTCCGAACAATTTTTCAGAATCATGAACAAGTTTTGACAAAATGCTAACATTTTTTGAATTTGTGAACACTTTTTTAAAAAAGGAACATTTTTTGAATTTGTGAACAAATTCTGAGAACAGGAACATTTTTTAATTTGTGATTTTTTTGCAAAACGGGAACATTTTTTGAGAATCATGAACAAGTTTTAAAGATGTGAACAAATTTTAATCTGCGAACAAATTTTAAAATGGAAACTTTTTTGAATTTGTGAACAAATATTGATAAAGCGGATCATTTTTTGAAAACAAGGACATTTTATGAAAAAGGGACATTTTTTGGCAAATGTGAACAAAATTTGAAACTATGAACAAAATTAGGAAATAGCGTTATTTGAAATTTGCGAACATTTTTTAGTTTGGGAACAAAATTTGAAAACAAGAACATTTTTTGAAGATGTGAACAAAGTGAAACAACAGAAACAAACAGTTCTTACTTAGAAATTGTTTGGAACAGTAGACAGCAGAACCAGCTTCAAAGTGAAACAACAGAAACAGTTGAAATCCCGCCAAAATGAAACAGCAGAACGCGCTACAAACAGCAGAAACAGCAGACACAGACCGGTTTGAAAACGCTCTAGAAAACAGTTGAAATCCCGCCAAACAGTTCGACGCGGCCCAGTAAGCCCACGAACGAGCACCCCTGTGCGAACGCCCAGCATCTTGACGCAGAATGCGGCGCATAGGACCTCCCGAGATATCCTACGCTTTCCCGTGTGGCGAAGCAGGGGCGGACGCACGTTCAGGTGAGTGGGGGCCCAGGATGATCCTACCTTTACATGTCCAGTAACTAGCTCAGCATGGCCCCCGGTCGGCCCAGACCTGGTGCCCCCACTCCCTTGCAAAATCCAAAAAAGTGGAGCGCAACGAAGACAGTGCATGCATGCAGGAGCAATTTTGCAGTAAATGAAATAAAATCGAGCGATTAAATGGGAGGCGAGACGACACCGCTGCTTCGACTCTTTAATTGGAAATTAATTTTACGAAGCAAACAAACCGTCGGCTCGGCCTCGGCCTGCTGCCACGATTGACCTCCATCGCTCCGCAGAGTCCATCGTGCGCCTGGGTCCGACCGCGGCTGCGCCGCCGCCGCCGCCGGCCGGCCTGGCTACCAACGTCGTTGGACACTGGTCGCTCCCCTACTCGACACTGTAGGTTTGCATCAGCCTCATCCGTCAATTCCTCTTCCCCAACTCTGGAACTAGGTTTGTTCGTCTTGAACTGATCTATTTATGATATGAATTTTTCTTCTTCTGAATTTCTGGTTCTGGTTCATGTCAATTCCTCTTCCCCAACTCTTATCAGGCATGTATTTTGTTCTAATCAAATTTGATAGGATTAATGTGACACACTACCAGTAGGTCATTTTCTAGGATTTGAGAATACAGTACTAGTACTTGTGTGCAGACGTAGCAGGCTGCTACTGATAGCATAATTTGTTCTAATCAAATTTTCTGTGCAATTGAATCCGGAAAACGACTCGTTTACTAATACATAACTAGTACTTGTGTGCTAGTCTGCTGCAAGTAGCATACTTTTATCTGAAGTTTTTACAGCTAGTATTTCAATGATTTGATAGAGGAGAAGAAGGAAGATGATGGAGAAGGATTTGATTAAAAATCGAGAGATGTCAACAACACCACCTAGGGGGCTGCCACCACCAACAGTTTAAGTGGTGGTGAAAATGCATCAAGACCTGCACCAAGACATAATTCTGTTGTGCCTGAACTAATTGATTTGAACAAACTTCCCGGGATCCATCTAAAAGTAAGTGAATCGCAGATTACCACCCCAACCAACGTGTGAGATAAGAAGAAAGTACTTAATTTGGGGACCTAACCAGTCTTGCATTGACTTTCCATACAGGAAGTTTGGGAAGGAGAGATTCAATCCAGATTGGTATGATGATTATGCTAATGAGGTAAATTCCGAGTTGTTTCTACGCATATCTGCTTTGAGCCCTAGTGTTTTATTCCGTCGTTTTGATAAGGAGAAGTTGCTGAAATTAGCTAAATCTTATTCTGATGACATCAATCACAAAGATATGGTGACTCTTGAGCATGAATTTGGCCTCTACATTGAAAATATACTCCATGATTCAAGGTTAATCAAGATATAAAGTCTTTGTGTAAGGTCTGTTTACTTTAGTGATAAACTCGTCGTGTTGCTATTGGATTAATATCTTTTTTTAGAACTTGGTTGAAATATCTTATGCCTTAATTGAAAACTGCTAATTATGTATAACAAATTGTGAGGTTTATAAGCCTTTCTATAAATGTGTTCGGCGTTTTCTTATAGATGAGTGCCCCCAGTCAGTTTTAATCCTGGGTCCGCCCTTGTGGCGAAGGTTTCTTCTTGTACTGCAGGACCTCGGAGTAGATCCATGCAACGAGGACCGGGAAAAGACCAAGCAGAAAGGACACCTTCAGAGAAAGGGAAACACCATTCTCTTTTTTTTTTCTAGAATACGCACAAGCATGTGTATCATATATTCATAGAAGAAGGAGCCAAGATGGCCGATACAACGCCTTTCGGCACAATGCTACACCAAGAGGTTAGCACCCACATCCACCATGACAACACCGGCACACTACTCGCCTTGCCCAAACTCAAGCCATAGATGGCAAAGAGATAGGACACAGAGCACACACGCCGCGTCACATCCGTATCCAACACCTCGGAGCACGACCTCCAAACCAAACTAGATCAACGCACCCTCCACTCTTAGCGCCTAGAAGATCGGAAAGTGGACAGCAGGAGCTAGCCTGACTCGAGGAAGACATCTCAAATGAGGCGTCGAAGGTGGAGTACATTGCGCCCCGGATGCCCATGCCCACGGCAGCAACCAACACGTGAAAACATGGCGCCCCAAGCCTCGCCGCCGAGGCAAACGAGGTAACCCACACTAGCTACAACTCCAGAAGACACCCCAAGCACCCACGCAACGTCTCCAAGGAGAGGACGACACCATGGCGCCGCCGCTGCCTGGCCCGGCGAACCGAGCCTAGGGTTTCCCCCGGTGCTTGAACAGGGGATGGACTCATGGACATGGCTATGACAACGCCTCCAAGGAGGAGACGGCGCCCACAGGCGTCGTCGTTGCCCGCAGCCACAGTAGCGCATGGATTTCTCCGGCCATGTTCATCAAGTCTCCGGAGCATAGCAGACTGGGAAGGGGCGAGCAAAGTTTTCACCTTTGGCCATCACCATGGAGAGGGAAGTCGCATGCCGCCGTCATCGAGCCACAGATCGGCCGGCAACCACCGCACGCCGTCCAGATCTCGCACCACCGCGCCGCCTTGCCGCACGGTTTTCCGGGGCCGCCGCCCTGGCTTCCACTGTGAAGATCCACCTCCCGGAGCCGCTGACCCGGCCTCCGCCTCCACCAGCACACCTCACCAGGAGGGTCACCACGGGCCATCCACCATCACCAGCAGGGTCACCACCCACACGCCCTGGACAAAGTCGCCGCCACCAGCACACCACCTTGAGCGACGCCGCCGCGTCACCGCCCTCGATCCGTGGCACGCCGCCACCACCACGGACTCGCGGATGCCAGCAGGAGCAGCCACGCCCCAGCCCGCCCGCCACGCGCGGAGGCCCACCATGGAAGCCGCCGCCCCCGCCGGATCTGGGTCGGTCGGATCCCAGAAACGGTGCCATCCCGTAGCCCCGACGCCGGGAACCGCGAGCCGCCTCACTCCCCCTCCTCCGCGTCCCCGGGGCCGCCGCCCCGGCATGCCCGCGCCGGCGAGCCGCCATCCCCGTCCCCAGCCGAGACCAGCAGTCGCCAGCGCCACCACGAGAAGGAGCCGCCCCCCGCCGCCACCGCGGCGCAGATGCCGGCGGCAGCGGCGGAGGGGGAGCACCGGTGGGTGGGTTCTAGGTGGCGGCGGGGTTGCGCCCCCGGAGTCGCCTGGGGAGCGACTCAGGGGGTCAGGAGCGACTCGGTTTGTCCCGGGAAACACCATTCTCATAGTTAAATTCTTTCTTATCGTGTGTGCATAGTTAAATTTTAGTGCAATTTCTTCGATCACACATAACACAATCAAGCTGAAGCAGTAGTAATCATAGTAATGAGCAGAGACGACGAATCTCGGCGAATAGCAACAAAACAACAAGCAGGGCAAGGCGGTGCAGAGAAGGCAGGTAATTAAGTTTGCGGGAAATCACGTACCTGGCCGGGCGTGAGCGTGAGGGGGGCGGAGACCTCCATTGCGGTCCCAGCACGCACGGACGGAAGAGCAGAGCAAGGAGGCCACCAAGTTGGACGGACGGGGGAGAGAGGAAGACGACGAGGTCGCAGGCGGAGGCGGGGTGGGTGAGAGGGGGCTAAGCTAAGCTAGCTAGCTCCCTATTGCCGACGAGTCATCAGTCCATACTCCATACTTAGTCGTCTCTTAGTCTAGACCGTGTGCTAAGCTTGATGGTCATCTTTTGAGTTTTGACGCGGTCCATGTTGATGTTGGTTCTCACTGGAAAGACGACTGGTTCTCGTTGAATGGCGCCGCCGGACGTTATCCTGCTTTGAATGGCGGCGAGACGAGAAGGCGACAGGCAGGCGCACGGGGGGCATCGGCTCGGCGGGAAGTAAAGCTTCGAGCCCGCAGTAGGTCTGTCCATATATCTCGCCTTTTTTTTCGAGTCCGTCTATATATCTTGCCTTTTTTTTTAGTGGTAAAACCAATTTTTATTCAGCAAACACCACAGAATGTGGGATACAAATCTGGTCATGGGATTGCCAAACCAAACGTGACGTACTAGACCCAACGAGAGTGCGAACTTGGCTAATCTATATATCTCGTCTGGATCAAGGGGGGATGCTCGCGTCGCTTACACGGATGCTTACAGGGCCGGCCCGCGAAGCATGCTGCTTCCTCCTAATCTGCTACGGCATTTCTTCGTTTTCGCTAAAGCTTAAATTTTACATACTTTCTAACATTTTCTTAAATCAGTAAGGGCAGACTATATTATCAGTTGTAATTTCAAAAGAGATTTGCGCTTCTTAAAATGCTCATGATATGTAAAAGTGTTCGTGCATTCCAGAAAAACATTCACTGAATATCAAATTTTGTTACAATTTTCTAAAATGTTCCTGTAATTTTTTTTTTGTAAAAAGGTGTTCATGCATATTTTTTTTGAAATGTTTATGTAATTAAAAGAGTGTTCATGTAATTTTAAAAATTGTCCTGGTCTGTTTAAAAAATGTTTGTGTAATTTCAAGTATTTACACAAGGAAAAAAGTTCATCACAACAAATTGGAAAACATTATGAACGTTTTATAAACACGAGATGAATTTTTAAAATAGATGTAAAATATTTTTTGAAATACACGATAAACAATTTTGTAAAATGTTCACACATTTCGAATATTTTTAATGTAATTTTAAAAGGTATTTACACAGTAAAATTAGTCGCGAGATTAGTAAAGACAAATAATTCTTTTTAAACACGCTGAACCTTTTTAGAAACACTATGGATGTTTTTTATATACACGATAAATATTATTTGAAATAAACAATGGACATTTAGAACACGATCAATTTTTTAAGTACATGGTGAGCATTTTTTTAATTGCACGATGATGTTTTAAAATATGGTCTGAAATCAAAAACCATTATGTAGATTTTAGGAAAACACTATGAATATTTTGGAAATGCACGATGAACCAAAAAATAATGAAAAGAAATAAGAGAAAAGGAAAAATAAGTGAAAAATGAAAAGAAGAAACAAAAGGAAAATAGTAGAAAACTGAAAAGGGAAACAAAAGAAATGGGAATGAGAATATAAAAAGGAAACACCGGTGTACTCCCTGCAAGGCGAGCGCGGGGAAGAAAAAAAACAAAACCACTCTTTTTTGGGGAAAAACTTTCGATCTATTTATCATCTGTCATGGTAGTCTCGGGAAAAACTCCCTAGTCGCATGTTCGCCGGGTCACGAGACGAACAGGTTCATATCATGTAAAATAACAAAAACGCTCGCTCATACCAATCTGAGCATCTCTTGGCAAACCTTTCCATGATCGGTTGAAATCTTACCCCTTCATCCTTCCTTCTAGGGTAGGCAGGCCTAGGTATTTGCTTTCGAATGTAGAGGAGACAACCCCAAGCATGTCTCATGCTGTAAAGGAGGTTCATGTCAAATCGGTAGTCCAAGCTCTCCCAACCTACCCCATGGGAGTTTTTAAGATGACAAAAGGGTTTTGTGAAAAGTATGAGAAAATGGTTCGTGATTTTTGGTGGGGAGACAAAGAGGGCCACTGTAAAGTTCATTGGATGGCCCGGGAACAAATTATCAAACCAAAATGAGGAGGTGACCTTAGTTTGCATGATATGTAGTTCTTCAACCAAGGCCTCTTGGCAAGATAGGGGAGAAGGTTGATCCAAAATCCTGACAGTTTGTGTGCTAGGGTACTCAAATCGAAATATTTTCCCAATGGAGACATCCTAGACGCGGTTTTCACAACGGATGCGTCGCCAATTTGGAGAGGAATTGAATTTAGAGTTGAGCTCCTAAAAGAAGGGGTCATATGGAGGATTGGTGATGGATGAAGTGTGAGAATTCAAAAAGATAAGCAGACCCCGAGACTTCGTTGGGTAAACTGAATTATCAAACCCGAGAGCAGTGAGTGGGATTCTGAACTAATACACCAAATCTTTCCGGCATATGACATTGATGAGATATGCAAAATAAAACTGCCTGGCCAGAAATCAAAGGATTGCATTGCTTGGCATCATGAAAAAACAGGAATTTTCATGGTGAAGAGTGCTTACAGATTGGCCGAGGAAATCAAGGCGAGAGATAAACCACAAGCTTACAACTCCTCTTGTGTGGCAAACAATAGAAGCATTTGGGACCTAATATGGAAAGCAAAGATTCCTCAGAAAATAAAAAATTTGAGTTGGAGAATCGCCACAAATTCTTTGGCAACCATTAAGAACAAGGTCCGATGAACTCTTGGAAAGATTGGCACTTGTACCATCTGTGGTCAAGAGTATGAGGATGAGCACCATGCTGTGGTCAACTGCACAAAGCAAGAGCACTCCGGAGTGAAATGAGAAAGGTTTGGGATCTGCCAGCCGAGAGAAATTTAGGTATACCGGAAAAAAAAACTAGCTACAGTGCTTGCTTGCGACATGCAGTAATGATACTAGGGACAAAACCCTACTACTGCTCCGGAGGGCTTGGTTCCTACGTGAGACCTGCCTGCATGGGGATGGTAAGGCTCGAGTCTCGGTGTTGACTGATTTTCTGAATTGGTATGAAGAGGAACTAAGGATCTCTGTGGGAGGTACTCCTGATGACAAAGGAAAAGATAGCCTGTCAATGCCAGGCGACAAGACCAGATCCCGAGGGAGCTTTGTGCATGGGCTTCGCCGCCGTTGGGGTCCCGAAAAATCAACACGGATGCATCATATGTTGGGGATTCTGATGCCACTTGCCTTGGTCTGATTCTGAGAGGTCATTGTGTCTCTGTCGCTCTGTCTATGGGCCACAGAATCAGACCTAGCGCTAGGGTAGAGGAGGCTGAAGCCAAGGCAGTAAAGGTGGGCCTGAAGGAGCTGTCTAGCATGTATCGTGGGCATCTAATCATTGAATCAGACTGCCTTAGCCCGATCAATCGCCTGAATTCCAAGGACATTGACAGATCCCACCTCTTCCACATCATACAAGACATCAGAGACCAATCAGAGGTCTTCCCGTCTGTGTCCTGGTCAGCCACTAAGAGAGAGAGAGAGAGAGAGAGAGAGAAACAGAATGGCCCACGAGATGGCGGAATGCGCAAGAAAACATTGTAGTGTAGGGTTATTGTTGGTGTGCCGATGTTGTTAACCGTTTCTCTCCTCCTTGAGCATTATCCGGGTTAGAGAGATTCTGTTGTAAGTTTGGCTTGTCTAAAAAAAGTGCGTGCTCGGTCGCGACCTATGAACGACCCATGTAGGCGAGCGCTAATTGCAACCCGCATTAGGCAAGATATAGGCGGGCACTAATTCCAACTCGGCGTAATCTGGCAGGTAGTGTACCTAATTGCTTATGTAGAACTGCTATTAGGTAATTAGCTAGCAGACATCAGTAGGCGCTGTGTAATTGTGTGAGTGTGACAAGTGTCTATGTTATAATCGATATTTCTTTTAGAAAAATGCCAAGGCTAGGCGCCGGTCAGCCCAAATTTTGGATGGCCACATGCTAGCCGTTGGATCTCGCGTCCATCTAACGTACTATCTCCTGCCTCTCTATTCTATTGCTTCTTCCACCTCTCGCACACCCTCGCTGCAAGTGTGTCGTCGCAAAAAACACATCGCAGGTGTCGGCCGCCGCACTCCTTGCCTCGGTCGCCCTCGCCGTTGTCCTCCCCGGCCACCTCCGTCTCCCGTCGTCCTCATCGGCCACCGCCTTCGCCGGTCATCCTCACTAGCTACAAGAGTTGTTTGCAGCTCCCTGTAGTCACCCGTTGCAGCATGGATGGCCGCCCTCGCTGCATTCCAGCAACTGTCATTGATCTTGCAGCACTCGACGCCGCGGTCGCTGCTCGTCGGACCGGTGGTCGCAGTTCACATCTCCGGCCAGTCACCGGTTGTAGCACTTTTGGTCGTAATAGATTTGCGCATCGGTTGTAGCACCGTCAAGTCGCTGGGTGGCCAGTACCTCGGCATGCCAGTCGTAGCATCACGGGGTCGCCAGTGGCAGCACCTCCTCGGTCGACAGGGCCACGCCTTCGCCCCAATGTAGCACTTTGCCCTGCTGGTTCCATCACACCGTGAAGCCGGTTCCAACATCTCTGGAGGCCGAATCCAGCACACCACAAAGTAGTTCTAGCATCTCCGGGCAGCCAGTTGCAGCATCTCTGACAACCGGTTCCAGCACACCATGAAGCCGATTCCAGCTCCGCCAAGGAAAGGTTGCAGCAAACCTGTCCAACCCCTACCGCATGCATCATGCGCTGCAATCGTCGTCCTCAGCAAACCTTCATCCCCATCACAGCGTCGCCGCCTCCCTATCTTCCATCTCCGTCGCGGCCACGCCGCGGGTGCCTCTTGCAGCGCTAGCAGTTGCAGTACCTTGGTGTGGGAGGTAGACACTACTAGGAAATACCTTATAGGTAGAGGCTTAACAGTAGCGTGGGGTAATGGACCGGCGCTACAGCTACTTAGTAGTAGCGCGGGTAAAAACAGTGCGCTACTACTAGAGAATAGTAGTAGCGTAGGTCTAACATCCCCGCGCTACTATTAAGTGGTTCTCGCCGTGCCCCCGGGACAGACTATAGTAGTAGCGTGGGGTATAAAAACTGCGCTACTACTAAATTGATAGTAGTAGCGCGGATGTCCAACACCACGCTACTACTATGGATAGATAGGATCAGCTGGTCGGCTCATTTAGTAGTAGCGTGTGGTCGTGAGGCCGCGCTTGTTGGGGAATGTTGCATGGAAAACAAAAAAAATTCTATGCACACGCAAGATCTATCCATGGAGATGCATAGCTACGAGAGGGGGAGCATGTCTACGTACCCTCGTAGACCGTAAGCGGAAGCGTTAGAACAACGCGGTTGATGTCGTCGAACAACTTCACGATCCAACCGACCGAGCACCGAACGTACGGCACCTCCGCGTTCAGCACACGTTCAGCTCGGTGACGTCCTCGACTTCTTGATCCAGCAAGACGGCGAGGTAGTGGATGAGTTCCGGCAGCACGACGGCGTGGTGACGGTGATGGTGATGCTATCTCCGCAGGGCTTCGCCCAAGTACTGCGAAAATATGACCGAGGGACGGAACTATGGAGGGGGGCGCCGCACACGGCTAAGACAATGTTGTGTCCCGTTTGGGGCGCCCCCTCTCCTCTATTTATATATGTGTAGGGGCTTGGAGTAGAAGGAATAGGGCCACGTGAACAGTACCACGTGAACATTACCACGTGAATAGTACACACGTGGACTTGGACTCCAAAGTCCAATCCTATTCCTACTAGGACTCTCCTTTTTTCCTTCCCTAGCTGCGTGGGCTTTTGAGGACTTGGTGCGCCTGGCCCAATAAGGCCAGGGCGCCTCCCCTTAGCCCATGCCAGCCCTTGGGACGTGGTGGACCCACTTGTGGACTTCCGGACCCCTCTGGAATCCTCCGGAACCTTCTGGAAGCTTCCCGGTACAATACCGAAAAAACTGCATCTTTTTCCGGAACCCAAAATATGACTTCCCATATATAAATCTTTACCTCTCGACCATTCCGATACTCCTCGTGACGTCCGGGATCTCATCCGGGACTCCGAACAACATTCGGTTACCAATTCACATAACTCATATAACACTATATCGTCAACGAACGTTAAGCGTACGGGTTCGGGAATGATGTAGACATGACTGAGACGCCTCTCCAGTCAATAACCAATAGCGGAACCTGGATGCTCATATTTGTTCCTACATATTCCACGAAGATCTTATCGGTCGAACCGCAATGACAACATACTTAATTCCCATTGTCCGTGGTATGTTACTTGCCCGAGATTCGATCGTCGGTATCTCCATACCTAGTTCAATCTCGTTACCGGCAAGTCTCTTTACTCGTTCCGTAATACATCATCCCGTAACTAACTCCTTAGCCACTTTGCTTGCAAGCTTCTTATGATGTGTATTACCGAGAGGGCCCAGAGATACCTCTCCGAAACACAGAGTGACAAATCCCAGTCTCGATCCATGCCAACTCAACAGACACCTTCGGAGATACCTGTAGAGCATCTTTATGATCACTCAGTTACGTTGTGACGTTTGATAGCACACAAGGTATTCCTCCAGTATCCGGGAGTTGCATGATCTCATGATCGGAGGAACATGTATTTGACATTCAAGAAAGCAGTAGCAATAAACAGAACGATCATATGCTAAGCTAACAGATGGGTCTTGTCCATCACATCATTCTCCTAATGATGTGATCCCGTTATGAAATGAAAACTCATGTCTATGGTTAGGAAACCTTAACCATCTTTGATCAACGAGCTAGTCTAGTAGAGGCTCACTTGGGACACGGTATTTGTTTATGTATTCACACATGTATTTAAGTTTCCGGTCAATACAATTCTAGCATGAATAATAAACCTTTATCATGAACAAGGAAATATAAAATAATAACAACTTTATTATTGCCTCTAGGGCATATTTCCATCAGTCTCCCACTTGCACTAGAGTCAATAATCTAGTTCACATCGCCATGAGATTAACATCCAAGAGTTTACTAGAGTCAATAATCTAGTTCACATCACCATGTGATTAACACTCAAAGAGTTCTAAGGTGTGATCATGTTTTGCTCGTGAGAGAGAATTTTAGTCAATGGGTCTGCAATATTCAGACCCATGTGTACTTTGCAAATCCTTATGTCATACTGTAGATGCTGCTATCACGCTTTACTTGGAGCTATTGCAAATGACTGCTCCATTATACGTATCCGGTTTGCTACTCAGAGATATCCAGATTGGTGTCAAAGCTTGCATCGACGTAACCCTTTACGACGAACTCTTTATCACCTCCATAATCGAGAAACATTTCCTTAGTCCTTTAGTTACTAAGGATAATTTTGACCGCTGTCCAGTGATCCACTCCTGGATCACTCTTGTACCCCCTTTGCCAGACACGTGGCAAGGCACACATTAGGTGTGGTACACAGCATGGCATACATTATAGAACCTATGGCTAAGGCATAGGGAATGACTTTCATTCTCTCTCTATCTTCTACCGTGGTCGAGCTTTGAGTCTTACTCAACTTTACACCTTACAATACAGGCAAGAACTCCTTCTTTGACTGATCCATTTTGAACTCCTTCGAAATCTTGTCAAGGTATGTACTCATTGAAAGTCTTATCAAGCGTCTTGATCTATCTCTATAGATCTTGATGCCCAATATATAAGCAGCTTCACCGAGGTCTTTCATTCAAGTATCCTTTTATGCCATCCAGAAATTCTATATCATTTCCAATCAACAATATGTCATCCACATATAATATTAGAAATGCTACAGAGCTCCCACTCACTTTCTTGTAAATACAGGCTTCACCGTAAGTCTGTACAAAACCATATGCTTTGATCACCTCATCAAAGCGTATATTCCAACTCCGAGATGCTTGCACCAGTCCATAGATGGATTGCTGGAGCTTGCACACTTTGTTAGCACTCTTAGGATCGACAAAACCTTCTGGTTGCATAATATACAACTCTTCTTTGAGAAAACCATTAAGGAATGCAGTTTTGACATCCATTTGCCAGATCATAAAATGCGGCAATTGCTAACATGATTCAGACAGACTTAAGCATCGCTACGGGTGAGAAAGTCTCATCGTAATCAACCCCTTGAACTTGTCGAAAACCTTTCGCGACAAGTCGAGCTTTGTAGACAGTGATATTACCATCAACGTTTGTCTTCCTCTTAAAAATCTATTTATTCTCAATGGCTTGCCGATCATCGGGCAAGTCCACCAAAGTCCACACTTTGTTCTCATACATGGATCCTATCTCAGATTTCATGGCCTCAAGTCATTTGTCGGAATCCGGGCTTATCATAGCACCTTCATAGTTCGTAGGTTCGCCGTTGTCTAACAACATAACTTCCAGAACATGATTACCGTACCACTCTGGTGCGGAACGTACTCTGGTCGACCTACGAAGTTCAGTAGTAACTTGATCTGAAGTTTCATGATCTTTATCATTATCTTCCTCTCTTATTGGTGTAGGCATCACGGGAACGGTTTTCTCTGATGAGCTACTTTCCAATTCGAGAAAAGGTACAATTACCTCATCAAGTTCTACTTTCCTCCCACTCACTTCTTTCGAGATAAACTCCTTCTCTAGAAAGGACCCATTCTTGGCAACAAAGACCTTGCCTTCGGATCTGTGGTAGAAGGTGTACCCAATTGTTTCTTTAGGGTATCCTATGAAGACGCACTTCTCCGCTTTGGATTCAAGCTTATCAGGTTGAAGCTTTTTCACATAAGCATCACATCCCCAAACTTTAAGAAACGACAGCTTAGGTTTCTTGCCAAACCATAGTTCATACGGTGTCGTCTCAACGGATTTAGACGGTGCCCTATTTAACGTGAATGCAGTTGTCTCTAATGCATAACCCCAAAACGATAGTGGCAAATCGGTAAGAGACATCATAGAACGCACCATATCCAATAAAGTACGGTTACGACGTTCGGACACACCATTACGCTGTGGTGTTCCAGGTGGCGTGAGTTGTGAAACAATTCCACATTTTCTTAAATGAAGGCCAAACTCGTAACTCAAATATTTGCCTCCGCGATCAGATCGTAGAAACTTTATTTTCTTGTTAGGATGATTCTCTACTTCACTTTGAAATTCTTTGAACTTTTCAAATGTTTCAGACTTGTGTTTCATCAAGTAGATATACCCATATCTACTCAAATCATCTGTGAAGGTTAGAAAATAACGATACCCGCCGCGTGCTTCAACATTCATCGGACCGCATACATCGGTATGTATTATTTCCAACAAATCAGTAGCTCGCTCCATTGTTCCGGAGAACGGAGTTTTAGTCATCTTGCCCATGAGGCATGGTTCGCAAGTATCAAATGATTCATAATCAAGAGATTTCCAAAAGTCCATCCGCATGGAGTTTCTTCATGCGCTTTACACCAATATGACCTAAACGGCAGTGCCACAAGTATGTTGCACTATCATTATCAACTTTGCATCTTTTGGCATCAATATTATGAATATGTGTATCACTACGACCGAGATTCAACAAGAATAAACCATTCACAAGGGTGCATGATCACGAGGGATATTATTCATATAAACAGAATAACCATTATTCTCTGACTTAAATGAATAACCGTCTTGCAATAAACAATATCCAGATATAATGTTTTATGCTCAACGCAAGCACCAAATAACCATTATTTAGGTTTAATACTAATCCCGAAGGTATTACGAGCGTGTCGATATTGATCGTATCAATCTTGGAGACACTTCCAACACATATCGTCACCTCGCCCTCAGCTAGTCTCCGTTACTCTGCAGCTCCTGCTTCAAGTTACTAATATTAGCAACTGAATCGGTATCAAATACCCAGACGCTGCTACGAGCACTAGTGAGGTACATATCAATAACATGTATATCAAATATACCTTTGTTCACTTTGCCATCCTTCTTATCCGCCAAATACTTGGGGCAGTTCCTTTGCAGTAGAAGCACTCAGTTTCAGGCTTGGGTCCAACTTTGGGTTTCTTCGTGGGAGCGGCAGCTTTGCTTGCCGTTCTTCTTGAAGTTCCCCTTCTTTCCCTTGCCCTTTTTCTTGAAACTAGTGGTCTTGTTAACCATCAACACTTGATGCTCCTTCTTGATTTCTACCTCCGCCGATTTCAGCATCGCGAAGAGCTCGGGAATTGTCTTCTCCATCCCTTGCATATTATAGTTCATCACGAAGCCTTTATAGCTTGGTGGCAGTGACTGAAGAACTCTGTCAATAACACTCTCAACCGGAAGATCAATTCCCAGCTGAGTCAAGTGGTTGTGGTATCCAGACATTCTGAGTATGTGTTCACTGACATAACTGTTATCCTCCATCTTACAGCTAAAGAACTTGTTGGAGACTTCATATCTCTCAACCCGGGCATTAGCTTGAAATATCAATTTCAGCTCTTGGAACATCTCATATGCTCCGTGGCGTTCAAAACACTTTTGCAGTCCCGGTTCTAAGCCGTAGAGCATGGCACACTGAACTATCGAGTAGTCATCAGATCGAGCCTGCCAGGCGTTCACAACGTCTGCAGCAGCTACTGCAGCAGGTCCATCACCTAGCGGTGCATCAAGGACATAATTCTTCTGTGCAACAATGAGGATAATCCTCAAGTTACGGACCCAGTCCGTGTAGTTGCTACCATCATCTTTCAACTTAGCTTTCTCTAGGAACATATCAAAAACAGGGGAGCTACAACGCGAGCTATTGATCTACAACATAATTTGCAAAGACTATCAGGACTAAGTTCATGATAAATTAAGTTCAATTAATCAAATTACTAATGAACTCCCACTTAAATTAACATCCCTCAAGTTAACTAAGTGATACATGATCCAAATCAACTAGCCCATGTCCGATCATCACGTGAGATGGGATAGTCATCAATGGTGAACATCTTGAAAGCACATTTGCTCCCTTGGTGGTTTTGGTAATTCATAACAACATATATATCATTGAACTAATGTCCATTCAAGATTAAGATTTCAGGATGTTCAATGATTGGCATGGCATGGACTAGAGATGTGGAACCCTCAAAATGCTAAGGACAAGGATTGGCAAATGATCAAGACTCTACATTTTTTGGTTTAGTGATCCAAGATCACATTGAGTCCATAGGAAAGCCAATACTATTAAAAGGGGATGAGGTGTTGCTTAATGGTCCTTTTACTCAAGTGCTTAGTGACAGTATTCCTAAACCCTCAACCACTCTCTCTACCCAAATATGTCCTAAACCTAAAGTCCAACTCGGCCCCACCGAAATTTCCAATCCGGCCCCACCGAGTTCATCCAAGACTTAGCCACTGCCAAACCCTAACAAATCGGATCCACCGAAATGGATCTTGGTCCCACCGAGATGGCCTTGCCAACTCTCTGTAATCGGTTGCATTCACTTTGGTCTCACCGAGTTATGCATATCGGTCTCACCGAGATGGCTTGCCAACTCTCTGTTGCCTTATTGCTTCACTTCGGTCCTACCGAGTTGATGCAATCGGTGCCACCGAGATGAGGATTGCCCTAGCCATTGCACTTCAGTCCATCCGAGTTGTTTGTATCGGTCCCACCGAGATTCTTAAAGTTCATATCTTTTACACAGTTCGGTGCTACCGAGATGATCGTTTCGGTGCCACCGAGTTGGGTCAAAAGTGTGTAACCGTTGGATTTTGTGTGGAGGCTATATATACCCCTCCACCCCTCCTTCTCAGTAAGGAGAGCCATCAGAACGTGCCTACACTTCCACCATTCATTTTCTGAGAGAGAACCACCTACTCATGTGTTGAGATCAAGATATTCCATTCCTACCATTTGAACCTTGATCTCTAGCCTTTCCCAAGTTGCTTTCCACTCAAATTCTTCTTCCACCATAGCCAAATCTGTGAGGAGTGTTTGAGTGCTGGGAAGACTATCATTTGAAGCACAAGAGCAAGGAGTTCATCAACAACACACCATCTATTACCTTTTGGAGAGTGGTGTCTCCTAGATTGGTTAGGTGTCGCTTGGGAGCCTCCAACATGCTGTGGAGTTGAACCAAGAAGTTTGTAAGGGCAAGGAGATCGCCTACTTCGTCAAGATCTACCCCGAGTGAGGCTAGTCCTTTGTGGACGTAAGCCATGGTGGAATAGACAAGGTTGCTTCTTCGTGGACCCTTCGTGGGTGGAGCCCTCCGTGGACTCGCGCAGCCGTTACCCTTCGTGGGTTGAAGTCTCCATCAACATGGACGTACGATAGCACCCCCTATCGGAACCACGCCAAAAATCACCGTGTCTTCATTGCGTTTGAAATCTCCAATCCCTCCTTTACATACATATGCAATTGCTTACATTCCGCCGCTATACTCTTAGAATTGCATGCGTAGGGTGATGCTTGACATGTACTATTGCTAAAATCTGCCTACAACTAAAATCTGGGAAAAGGTTAGGTTTTATTTGGTCAAGTAGTCTAATCACCCCCCTCTAGACATACTTTCGATCCTACACATCTCCATGTTGATCATATCTACTATATGACTCATGTTCGACCTTTCGGTCTCCAGTGTTCCGAGACCATGTCTGTACATGCTAGGCTTGTCAAGTTTAACCCAAGTATTCTGCTTGTGTTAAACTGGCTTACACCCGTTGTATGTGAACGTAGAATCTATCACACCCGATCATCACGAGGTGCTTCAAAACGACGAACTTTAGCAACGGTGCATACTCGGGGAGAACACTTTTATCTTGAAATTTAGTGAAGGGATCATCTTATAATGCTACCGTGGTTCTAAGCAAAATAAGATGCATAAAGGATAAACATCACATGCAATCAAAATATGTGACATGATATGGCCATCATCATCTTGTGCTTTTGATCTCCATCTCCAAAGCATCGTCATGATCTCCATCGTCACCGGCTCGACACCTTGATCTCCATCGTTGCGTCATGGTCGTCTCGCCAACTATTGCTTCTACAACTATTGCTAACGCATAGCGATAAAATAAAGCAATTACATGGCGCTAGCATTTCATACAATAAAGAGACAACCATAAGGCTCCTCCCGGTTGCCGATAAATTACAAAACATGATCATCTCATACAATAACATATATCACATCATGTCTTGACCATATCACATCACAACATACCCTGCAAAAACAAGTTAGACGTCCTCTACTTTGTTGTTGCAAGTTTTACGTGGCTGCTACGGGCTTCTAGCAAGAACCGTTCTTACCTACGGCACAAAACCACAACGGTGATTTATCAAGTTTGCTGTTTTAACCTTCAACAAGGACCGGCCGCAGTCAAATTCGATTCAACTAAAGTAGGAGAAACAGACACCTGCCAGCCACCTTTATGCAAAACAAGTTGCATGTCTGTCGGTGGAACCGGTCTCATGTACGTGGACATGTAAGGTTGGTCCAGGCCGCTTCATCTTACAATACCGCCGAATCAAAATAAGACGTTGGTGGCAAGCAGTATGACGATCACCGCCCACAACTCTTTGTGTTCTACTCGTGCATATCATCTACGCATAGACCTGGCTCATGATGCCACTGTTGAGGAACGTTGCATGGAAAACAAAATTTTTTCTACGCACACGCAAGATCTATCCATGGAGATGCATAGCTACGAGAGGGGGAGTGTGTCTACGTACCCTCGTAGACCGTAAGCAGAAGCGTTAGAACAACGCGGTTGATGTCGTCGAACAACTTCACGATCCAACCGACCGAGCACCGAACGTACGGCACCTCCGCGTTCAGCACACGTTCAGCTCGGTGACGTCCTCGACTTCTTGATCCAGCAAGACGGCGAGGTAGTGGATGAGTTCCGGCAGCACGACGGCGTGGTGACGGTGATGGTGATGCTATGTCCGCAGGGCTTCGCCCAAGTACTGCGAAAATATGACCGAGGGACGGAACTGTGGAGGGGGGCGCCGCACACGGCTAAGACAATGTTGTGTCCCGTTTGGGGCGCCCCCTCTCCTCTATTTATATATGTGTAGGGGCTTGGAGTAGAAGGAATAGTGCCACGTGAACAGTACCACGTGAACAATACCACGTGAACAGTACCACGTGAATAGTACACACGTGGACTTGGACTCCAAAGTCCAATCCTATTCCTACTAGGACTCTCCTTTTTTCCTTCCCTAGCTGCGTGGGCTTTTGAGGACTTGGTGCACCTGGCCCAATAAGGCCAGGGCGCCTCCCCTTAGCCCATGCCATCCCTTGGGACGTGGTGGACCCACTTGTGGACTTTCGGACCCCTCCGGAATCCTCCGGAACCTTCTGGAAGCTTCCCGGTACAATGCCGAAAAAACTGCACCTTTTTCCGGAACCCAAAATATGACTTCCCATATATAAATCTTTACCTCTCGACCATTCCGAGACTCCTCGTGACGTCCGGGATCTCATCCGGGACTCCGAACAACATTCGGTTACCAATTCACATAACTCATATAACACTATATCGTCAACGAACGTTAAGCGTGCGGACCCTACGGGTTCGGGAATGATGTAGACATGACTGAGACACCTCTCCGGTCAATAACCAATAGCGGAACCTGGATGCTCATATTGGTTCCTACATATTCCACGAAGATCTTATCGGTCGAACCGCAATGACAACATACTTAATTCCCTTTGTCCGTCGGTTTGTTACTTGCCCGAAATTCGATCGTCGGTATCTCCATACCTAGTTCAATCTCGTTACCGGCAAGTCTCTTTACTTGTTCCGTAATACATCATCCCGTAACTAACTCCTTAGTCACTTTGCTTGCAAGCTTCTTATGATGTGTATTACCGAGAGGGCCCAGAGATACCTCTCCGAAACACGGAGTGACAAATCCCAGTCTCGATCCATGCCAACTCAACAGACACCTTCGGAGATACCTATAGAGCATCTTTATGATCACTCAGTTACGTTGTGACGTTTGATAGCACACAAGGTATTCCTCCGGTATCCGGGAGTTGCATGATCTCATGGTCGGAGGAACATGTATTTGACATTCAAGAAAGCAGTAGCAATAAACAGAACGATCATATGCTAAGCTAACAGATGGGTCTTGTCCATCACATCATTCTCCTAATGATGTGATCCCGTTATCAAATGACAACTCATGTCTATGGTTAGGAAACCTTAAGCATCTTTGATCAACGAGCTAGTCTAGTAGAGGCTCACTAGGGACACGGTATTTGTTTATGTATTCACACATGTATTTAAGTTTCCGGTCAATACAATTCTAGCATGAATAATAAACCTTTATCATAAACCAGGAAATATAAAATAATAACAACTTTATTATTGCCTCTAGGGGATATTTCCATCAGCGCTACCACTACGAACTTAGTGGTAGCGCGGCTCACGGGCATGCGCTACAACTAAGCGCACCACACCTCCCTCTCTGCCTTATCCCCCCCTCTCTCCCCCCTTCCTCCCTCGACTCCGATCCAGATCCAGGGCCCTGGCGGAGGGCTTCCCACTCCGACCTTGGTGCCATGGTGCGCCCTCTTCCCCCTCGCCGCCGGCCACCATCCCCTCACTTTCTCTGACTTGGCCCGTGGATCCATCTCTTGCATGGCCGCCTCCCACACCATATCCTCCTTCCCCCATCTCATCACTAGGGAAGACAAGGCAAGCAGGAGGGAGATCGACCGTGTAGGTCAGATCCATCCGCCACGACCTCGACGGAGATGGCCTAGTGGATGGAGCGGACCTGCAAATCGTCAAGCCAAGGTAGCCTTCCTTGATTTCCTTGACCATCTTGGATTACCTTCCCTGATTTCCTTGATTCCTCACGCACAGGGCAGCAGGGCTCCATCCTTGTTCTCTTCTCCACGTGGGTCACGCACAGGGCACCACCTACAAGTGAAGAGAAGACCATCGCTCCTCCGGGTCTGCTTCTTCCTACTCTTCAAGCTCCCTCTCTCCCTCTCATGCCCTGCCTGAATTAATTACGTTAGGTGTCGCAACCAAACTGAAACTTTTTTATCTTCAGAGAGGAGAAAACTGAATCTTTAATTAGGTTAGCTTGCACCTGCTGCTGCTATTTTATTTCTCTTGTTCTTGTGTGTGACAAGATCACTCTAGTAAGTATGATTTCCTGCACATTCTGAATGTTCATCCTTCTCATGTAGGAGTAATAGGTTAACCAAATTGGAGAGTATCGAGGCCGTGAAGGTGTCAAAACATGCTCGGTCCTTGTTGGCCAAAACATGCTCAAGAATTGGGGAGTGATGACCAGCCACACGAGGTACATATGAGAGATACTGCCTTATTGCCCAGCCCTTGTTTCTCTTGTTACCATTTGTATGTATGCTTATATATGTCCATTTACTATGCCGGGCTAAGCCGAAGGTGGTTAGGAAGGGGTTTGCGGAGAGGGCGGGGTTGGCCAAGAACCGCATGGGGAAGAAGTTGTTCGTGGTGATGGAGGCCAAGCGGAGCAACCTGTGTGCCTCCGCGGATGTTGGGACAGCCAAGGAGCTCTTTGAGCTTGCCGACAAGGTACAATTTGATGTGTACAAAATTGTTCTAATATTTCAGCTTGTCCGTCTCATAACAATATTACATAGGTGATGTCTTGTTTATAGAAATCACTCACTTTTTCGCTTTCGTATGTTTATTTTCGTAGCTACTGTACAACACAACATGCAAGGAAATATATGTCTGCTGAAAATTAATTTTAATTGTTCTTTGCTCTGTACAGAAATCTGTTGGATGAAGTGGCACTAAACTATGTTGTTTCACACTTTCACTTAAATACCAGTCAAACTTTGTTCTGTCATTTTCATCTACTTGAGGCCAATTTCTCTTTTCTGTGCTATTACCCCTTTTTTAAACAGACATTCATTCAGCCCCCTCTCCTCCCCGCCACCAAGCATGGAGAGCATGTCCAATGCCCCCAAATACGCTGCAACGGCAAGGTTCCTACTAGTTTAAGAAGAATGGCTTTGTAACTGCCGGCAACTCTTCTAGTATAAGATTTGCTATTTACGTATTCTGACTAGTCGTTTACTATATGTGTGGATAGTTTCTTAGATGGAAACCTTGCAGAGTAGTTAATGTGCAGCCAGAGTCCAGTATGATATCACAATCTTGAGTAAAGCATTTGAATTTAAGCTAGTAGATATTGAGCTCTGTGATTGAAGTGTCTCTGTTGAATACTTCTAAACTGAACAATTTCCTTCAGAATTATGACACTTCTTGGTGTAGCATTGTAGCTTTATTTTTACACAATCAAACTACCTTCTGTATGCAGTATGCAGCCAAACTATGTTGTATATCTTCAGTAGTAAATGTATCATCTTAAGAGTGTACTGAAGCTAGATTATTTAGTACCTCAATTTTTAGGCTTTCTCCATGATTAATATAAATTATGCAAAGCAATGATTACTTTGAGTGTAACTGTAGTGCCATTCTTATCTTTTAATGTACAGCGACGGTGCTGCTGCACTTGTGCTAGTCAGTGGGGAGAAAGCTAAGAACCTTGGCCTTCAAGTTCTTGCAAGGACCAGAGGGTATGCTGATGTTGCTCAGGTAAATCTTACATGCCTCGTCATTAATCATTATTGGTTTTATTTGAGACACATCATTGTTGGTGAAACAAATGTCATTTGAGAAATCTCGGCCCATTGTTCTTGTTAATGAAGACTGTTACCAACATTATCCTTTCCTGTGTCTCAAAACTCTCAACCTGACTCATAGAATGATCTTTTTCTTTAGGATTCATGGTTATTTTTTCTTTTTTCTTGTTATTATGCATTACTATGAGTTCATTGTATTAATATTCCTTACAACTTCAGGCACCTGAGCTATTTACAGAAGGAGGGGACCCGGCCTTCTTCACGTCTCGCGGCAGTGTCTTCCTTGGATTCGTTCGTGCAGCAAGGAGGGGACCCGGCCTTCTTCGCGTCTCGTGCAACAAGTAAGGACCAGCCTCCGGCTGTTACTATTGATTCATGCGCATGTGCTAAAAAGAAAGAAAATACCCCACTGGTTTTGGATGCTGACGTGTACTAACAAGTTCTCACTTTCCCGGCGTGGGAGCAGGGGTGATCGACGCGGACTACCGTGGCCCGGTGGGCACCATGCTCTTCAACCACTCGGAGGTGGATTTCACCGTGAAGCCCGGCGACCGCGTCACACAGATGATCGTCCAGGTGATCGCGACGCCGGAGGTCGCCATGGTGGAGAACCTCAACGCCACCGTCCGGAGGGAGGGAGGATTCGGGTCCACCGGCGTTTGAACTCCGAGCCTTGGTAGATACATCTAGAGAAGTGGTCTGTTTAGGTTAGTGGTGGTGGAACACTAGGGAAGGTACCCACCTTTCGATGATGGTTGTGTGCGTCTTATTTTAAATGGAATCTCATGATCTCTTCGAGTTGAAATGTTCAATGTTGCATCCCATAAACTCTGCAAGTGTTAAGATGGTTCTACTTTATTTTGCACTGGACATGTCTCTGATTTCCATCCATGAATACTGCATCTAACTTTTATTTTTTTTAATTCCTAATTTGTTAGTAGTAGCGTGGGGAAAAACTACGCGCTACTAGTATTTAGGATAGTAGTAGCGCGGGTGCACCCGCGCTACTAGTAACCAGTTAGCTGTAGCGCGATAGCACACCCGCGCTACTAGTAACCAGTTAGCTGTAGCGCGATAGCAGTAGCGCGGCCCTCCGCGCTACTGCTAGCCATTTACCCCACGCTACTACTAGGCGTTTTCCTAGTAGTGAGAACCCATGGGTGAGAGCGGGGGCTTGGGTGCCAGCTTGTTTCCATGGAGGAAGAAGAAGCCGAGGGGAGGGGAATGGCTGATCCCAATGGATTTGGTGGGAGAAAGAAATGACAGCCAGGGCGAGGGGAAAGAAAAAAGGAGTGGACCAGGCGATTTCGGGAAGAGACCAGATATAAATGATAAGAGCGGTGGGGCCTGTAGGTACGCATTGTGTCACGTCCGACCGGCGTAAAGTTTAGCCGGTCAGTCGGTCCGAATCGTTAACCTTAGAAAAATTAACAATTTTTCTTTCAAACACAACAGTATTGTAACGTGACTGAGAAGATAAGGTTTTTTTAGGGAAAAAGCAGATTAGATTTTTGGTTTGCGGTTGACAAGCTCCTTCATCGGAGAATGAACACGTTCACTCTTTCCCCCCCCCAAAAAAACACGTTCTCTGTGCAACAAACAAACTGGATTCCACAATAAATCTGAACTAACAACACATATTTGCCGCTCATGGGAGATCAGGGAGAGCATATTCTACAGGTGCGAATCAGCACGCCTATACATATTTGGCGTTCGATCGATCTCAGCGGCCGATTAGTAGAACAAACCCAACATGGAGCGTGTGCTCGCGGTGCTCTTCCTCCTGGCGGCGCACGCCGCCTCCGCGGCAGCCGGCGTGACGAGCCCCTACCGGCGGAGCCTGCAGATGCTTCCCGACATGCCGCTCGACGCCGACGTGTTCCGGCCGCCGCCTGGCGACAATGCGCCGGAGCAGGTGCACATCACGCAGGGCGATCTGACCGGCCGCGCCATGACGATATCCTGGGTCACCCCGGAGCACCCAGGCAGCAACGTCGTCCGCTACGGCCTCGCCGCTGACAACCTCAACCTCACGGCCGAGGGCACCGTCAAGCGCTACACCTGGGGCGGGGCCTACCAGTCCCCCTACATCCACCACGCCACGATCACCGGCCTCGACCACGCCACCGTCTACCACTACGCCGTCGGCTACGGCTACACCGTGAGGTCCTTCTCCTTCAAAACCCCGCCCAAGCCCGGCCCCGACGCGCCCATCAAGTTCGGCCTCATCGGTACCTATCATCTTCTTATATTAGTTAGGGTTCTTTCTTTCTTAGCGTACTGCAACTAGTGTACGTGGATTGATTAATGTTTGTGAGTCGTACGTACGTGCAACGCATGCAGGTGACCTCGGCCAGACGTTCCACTCCAACGACACGGTGACCCACTACGAGGCCAACGGCGGCGACGCCGTGCTCTTCATCGGCGACCTGTCCTACGCCGACAACCACCCGGGCCACGACAACCACCGCTGGGACACGTGGGCACGTTTCGTGGAGCGCAGCGTCGCGTACCAGCCGTGGATCTGGACCGCCGGCAACCACGAGATCGACTACGCGCCGGAGATCGGCGAGACGGTGCCGTTCAAGCCCTTCACGCACCGCTACCCGACCCCTTTCCGCGCGTCCAACAGCACCGAGCCCTTCTGGTACTCGGTCAAGATGGCGTCGGCGCACGTGATCATGCTCTCCTCCTACTCCGCCTACGGCAAGTACACGCCGCAGTGGACGTGGCTGCAGGACGAGCTCCGGCGCGTCGACCGCAAGACCACGCCCTGGCTCATCGTCTGCGTGCACTCGCCGTGGTACAGCACCAACGACTACCACTACATGGAGGGGGAGACGATGCGTGTCCAGTTCGAGCGCTGGCTCGTCGATGCCAAGGTCGACCTCGTCCTCGCCGGCCACGTCCACTCATACGAGCGCACCCACCGCGTGTCCAACGTCGCCTACGACATCGCCAACGGCAAGGCCACGCCGCAGTTCAACGCGTCCGCGCCCGTCTACGTCAACATCGGCGACGGCGGCAACACCGAGGGGCTCGCCAACAGCTTCCGGTCGCCGCAGCCCGACTACTCCGCCTTCAGGGAGGCCAGCTACGGGCACGCCACGCTGGACATCAAGAACCGGACGCACGCCTACTACGAGTGGCACCGCAACCAGGACGGCGTCAAGGTCGTCGCCGACAAGGCCTGGTTCACAAACAGCTACTACATGCCAACGGAAACCAACTAGATAGAGAGATACCTTAGTCGATTATTAGTATAGCTGCTGAGAAATTAGGAAACAAACGTGTGTTCGTTCTTCATGTTTTTTAGTTAGGAGAAGAAATTAAAGAGATCTTCTCAAGAAGATGAGGCATATACGTGAATGATCAATTTTGGAGCCCTATTTTGGTTTTAAATAATCTACAAAAAAAGTAATTTAATGAGCAATTAATGGTCAGTTTTTTAGGTAATAATGATCAGTTTTTGTGAGAGAAGGTTTAGAATTGATGATCAAGAAACTGAGATGTACATAGATGATCAAGTGAGAGTCTTCGTTCGAGCGGTTACAAGTTTGATCCATTCAATTTACGGTTCTCTTCAATGGTTGTTGCTCGCGTGCGCTGGTTTTATGGGGCCTTAGCACGGCGATTTACTACAACAAGGTTTGCTCGGCTTCGATGAGGAAGGGGCGATGATGATAGCGCGCCTTCTGCTCGCTACAATGCTTGGAATCGTCGCTAGGTAGTTCACAGACCTGGTTGTAGTTATTGTTATTCTGATGATGTTCTCTATATTGAGTATTGATATGATTCATTACGTATAGATCGGAAGTTTCTCCTAAAAAACACTTCTACTGCTTACTGCTACAGTCTAGGCCTGATATTTCTTTATCGGACGTGTCTAGTGGGCGCCCGGCCGCCCTGGGAAGGCTAGCGAGCGGCCGACTAAAAAGGAAACCACCTGGTCCCCCTCGTCCCTAAAAGGAAAGCATCGAAAACCCGTGCGAAAACCCGTCGCTACCAACCAGACGCCCCCGCGCGCGCCAGCTGGCCGTGGGATCACGTGCGCCGTGACCGACCACCCTCCCCACCCCCTGTAACTGCCTTGGATCTGCCAGGGCATCGTCCAGCCGAATTGCCCCCAGGGCATCTTCTTCTTCCCCACGAAAGAAAAAAGAAGAACCCATCAACCAGTGGATCTGCCCAGGTGAAATCCTCCATCGCCAGGAAGAACCCATGGCGGCTCCAAAGAAATAGAAGAGAGGAGAAGAGTGGGAAAAGGTCTTAGAAATCAGGAAGAAGGCCAGAAAAAACCAGATCAAAAGAAGAAGAGACAGAAAAAACGTACCTGGAGGAGAGAGACGAACACAAAGGTGAGGATCCTCCCTTCATCTGATTTCAATTCATCTTCCAGACTTGTCCCTTCTTCTGATTTCCTTGCACAAACCTTTGGTGGATGTACTTGGAGGCCAAAAACCCCTAATTTCTGTGCAGGGAGTTTGCACATAAAGTGTGCAACCAGATCCAGACTTGTCCCTTGTACTAATTTTCTTGCACAAAAGTTTGGTTCATGTATTTGCTGGCCAAAAACCCCTAAATTTTGTGCAGGGAGTTTCCACAAAAATTGTGCAACCAGAAAGCTGCTTTCGTGCAACTAAATTAGAACCAGTAGCCAACTAAAGTGGCACTGTGTACGAAAGAAGGTGCAACTTTGAAGATGGTTTCGTGCAACTAAATCAGTTGCAGCATCCAACTATTGCCACACTGTGTGCAAATGGAAAAAGCTAGAGAGAAAACATCCAACATAGAAAGGTTCTGGTTCATGCATTCAGTTGATGCCTCACACACTGCCATGACAATCTGGAACACAAACAAACGGAAAAAAAAGGATAAACAATTGCTCTAAATCTAACCAATAGCTACACAAATATAGTTGCAATCTGTATTTGCTTCCATCTTTTCAAATTGTTGCAGCAGACCCCAGTTAGTATGTGCAGTTGCATTGGGTTGCAAAATCATGCCCTCCCCCTCCTGTCAGACCTGCACATGGTACATAAAAATAAGATCCTGATAAAAAAATGTACCTATCGCTTGAATAATTTGATTGTGCAACTTGTATACTACTTTTGTGCAACTTGTGTGATACTTTTGTGCAACCACTATCAATGCTCTGTCCAAAAACTAATGAGTAGTTTACTTTTCCTTCTAATTTGTATGAATGTAACCACCCGAATGCATGAACTAGTTATTGCTACTGTGTGCAAGGTTGCTAGTTGGAGAACCTAAGAATGTGTGCAAGTTTCTTGTCCCTGTGTGCAACTAAGGTAAAAAATTGTGTGCAAAACGAAAAGTGACTGTAACTATGCTGATCCATGGTTCATTTGGCTTGCATCTATGTTGGTTTTGATTTCCTTGAAAAACAATAGTTTCGAGTGATGTGCCAAACAGGGTTGTTGAGTTATTTGTTTCCTCTTCGTTTGTTGAAAAAAAATGCAGGTTCCACCAGCATTCAAGGATGATAGATCTCAATGAGTTGCCTGCTGATGATGCTGAGTTTGTGCAGCCAAGGATTTTCACACAGCCAATTCCAGAACATGGTTTGACGGATGATGTTGATGTTACGTTGCAATCAGAGAGTCATACTCTTGATGAAACAAACACAACAGTGCCTGGACCTACCAAAACAGAACTAAGGGCAGGAGCAGTTGGTGGTGATCAAAATGCTGTTGAGGAAGATGAGGCTAGATCTCAGCCGATGGAGCCATTTATTGGGATGAGATTTGATAGCTTGCAAGGTGCTAGGGACCATTACAACGCTTATGCCCTAAGAATGGGTTTCTCTGTTAAGATGAACACTTCAAGGAGGTCTGCTTATACCAACAAATTGGAGAAACGACAATTTGCTTGCAACAAGTTTAGGAAGCCAGAAAAGGATGATGGAGGGGCTGAGTTACCACCTGTGCTGGATCCTATACCTGACCCCAAACCTTTGTGTGATGAAGATGAAATGGAAGAAGTGCCAATATTCCGTGGTGAAGAGAGTGGACAGAAGAAGAACAAGAAGAAGCGGAAAAGAGAAAGAATAAAGCAAACAGAATGTAAGGCAAAAATGTTGGTTAAATTGAAGGATGAACGGTGGGAGGTAACCCACTTTGTCCGTGATCATACACATCCTTTGGTCGCCAAACCTTAGCTGTCAAAATATTTGCGTTCTCACCAGGGGATACCACCGGAGGAGAAGAGTTTTCTAGAAACACTACACAACTGTAACCTAAGTTCAGGTGTGTTCCTCTTTCGTCTGCCGTGAAGTGCACTACATTTTTTATTCCTATTTTGTTCTGTGTGCAACTAAAAGAATAGAATTGTGCAAGTATATATGGTATGTTGTGCAAACCATGGTTATGTAGTTGTTCAATTTACAAAGTAATTTTATATCTTTCACAATAGTGTTGGAAAAAAAAGGTACCCCAAGTACCAGGAGCAACTCCATAAAGAAAATGTTTTGTTGTGCAACTACTGTTCCTATCTCTGCAGCTGATGATAGATTTTTTGACTGAATTTTTTTCCACTAGAAAAAGAAAAAGAGAAAATTAATTTTCATGGCAACTCCATAAACTTGGTTCTGCAACTAGTGTTCCAAACTCTGCAACTGATGATAGATTTTTCTAACTGAATTGTTTCACATCATACAAAAGAAAAAAAAAGGATTTCCTGGGGAAAACTCCATGATATTGGCTGTGCAACTAGTGTTCCTATCTCTGCAACTGCTGATAGATAAATAACTTACTTAATTGTTGCACGCCATAAACAAAAAAAAGAGGAAAATAATTTCTATGGCAACCCCAGGGTGATTGTTGTGCAACTATTGTTCCTGTCTCTACAACTATAATGTGTACAGTATGCAACTAACTAACTATTTCCTTTTCTGTTTACTTTGTTCATCAGGCCATATGATGCAGATCATGTCAGAGTTTTATGGCTCAGAACTAAATGTGGCATATGGGCCAAAGGCAATAACCAACCTCTGCGCTGGTTTCCGCAAAGACTCAACAAATGAAGGTGACATTATCGAGACAATTGCTCATTTTAAAGATTTGCAAAAAGATGGTCCAGATTTCTTCTATAAGATAAAATATGATCTCGAAGGAAGGGAAAAAATATATTTTGGGTGGATGGCTTGGCACGGAAGGCTTATGCCGAGGCGTATCATGATTATATCTCCTTCGACGCCACCTACATGACCAATATCTACAACATGTCTTTTGCTACGTTCATTGGGATCAACTGTCATGGGCAATCTTTCATGCTGGGGTGAGCGTTTGTGAGGCAAGAGATGGAGACAGGTTTGATTGGGTGTTTGGAACTTTCCTAGTGGCTATGAATGGAAGGGCACATGATAACATCATAACAGACCAGGATGTAGCTATGAAAGAGTCCATAAAGAACATATTTCCCACAACCGTGCACCGATGTTGCCGATGGCACATCATGAAAAAAGCTCAAGAGAAAGTTGGCTGGCTGCTAGGACGGAACCCGGGCTTATCCGACGATTTCAACCTATGCATTGATTTCAGCTTCACACCAGAAGAGTTTGAGCAGAACTAGGCTGCATTGATGATGAAGTATGAGGCAATTACGCACACACACTTTGAGAAGCTTTATGAATACAGGACCACTTGGGTGCCATGTTACTTCAAGCATAGGTTTTTCCCCTTCCTGCAGTCTACACAAAGAAGTGAGGGGTTCAATGCAGTCTTGAAGCGATATGTGAACCCCCACAAGTCAATTCTAAACTTTATGAAACAGTACCAGAAAATACGGATGCACATCCTCGTCAAAGAAGGTTGCAATGACTACAAGACAGAACATCTTGACGTTGACATGTGGTCACCATTCCCAATAGAGAAGCAAGCATACAAGACATACACAAGAGACCTTTACTCCAAGTTCTGTGATGAGTTTCAGATGATTGGACGGTATAATGCATTCCAAGTTGGTGCAGAAATGTTTGAGCTGAGGCCGAATGCGGATTGGGTTGCAAAGTATGGTACCAGGAACTACTTGGTGATGGCAAAAATACCCGAGGGATACTATTCTTGTGAGTGTTGCAAAATGGAGCGGGATGGCATCCTTTGTTGCCACATACTGAAAATGTTCACACACATTGGGCTTGATGTCATACCGGAGCGGTACATGTTGCAGCGTTGGACACCAGTTGCTGTCCCAAGTGTACCCAGTGCCACTAGCCAGCAGCCTGATGTAATGCCTCCTCAATCTCTAAAGGAAATTAGGCATGCAAACATGACTGCAGATTTCGAGAAACTAGCGAAGTTTGCTAGTGGTTCTGATGCGGCAAAAGACATTGTTGAGAAGCACATGCGTGCAGCCCGGACAGAGATTGTGCAACTGAACAAGTCTAAAAGGAAAAAGAGAGCTGCAAGAGGTGTAGGTCCGTCCGGTGGTGGTAACAACCAAGATCCTCCCCTGTCGTCCCCATCTACAGGGCCTACTCCACCACCTGCACCTAGTGGTGGTGGCCCACCTCCTCCTCCCATGGGTCGTGGTGGTCATGGTCCAGCGCCTCCTCCCATGGGTCGTGGTGGTCATGGTCCAGCGCCTCCTCCCATGGTGTGACGCCCCCGACTCGACCGTGCACTAATCATACACGCAAATGCGCACAATCAAGCCCAAGGACTCACGAGAAGATATCACAACACAACTCTAGACACAAATTAAAATAATACAAGCTTTATATTACAAGCCAGGGGCCTCGAGGGCTCGAATACATAAGCTCGATTACACAAGAGTCAGCGAAAGCATCAGTATCTGAGTACAGACATAATTAGACAAGGTTGCCTTAAGAAGGTTGAGCAAAACAACGACAACTAGATCGAAGAGGCGCAGGCCTCCTGCCTGGGAGCCTCCTATCTACTCCTGGTCGTCGGTCTCCACGTAGTAGTAGGCTCCGTCAGAGTAGTAGTAGCCGTCGGCGGGATCAGCTGACTCCGGGGCTCCGTCATCTGATCGCAGCAATCGGGTAGAGGGGAAAAAGGTAGCAAAGCAACCGTGAGTACTCATCCAAAGTACTCGCAAGACTTACATCAGAACTAAGCTAAGTATGCATCGGTATCAAAGGGAAGGGGTTGTATCTGTGGACTATACTGCAGAAATGCCAGAATAGAGGGGAAGGCCTAGCCTATCGAAGACTAGCATCTTGCAGATTCTTGCAACAACAGAAGAGAGTAGAATAACATATAATATAGTAACAAGTATATATTAGCAACGCTCAGAGATCCTTCCTCGACTCCCGGCGAGAAAGCGATCCCGGAGCCATCATATCAGTTTAGTATCACAAATATCCAGTTCTAGTTGTAGTAGATTGGGATACAACTCCGAGCGTCCTGTTATCGTGGACACGGCTATTCGAATAGATAACTTCCCTGCAGGGGTGCACCAATTTACCCAACATGCTCGATTAACTCCGGCCGAACACACTTTTCCTGGTCATGCCCGGCCTCGGCTAATCAACACGACGTAGTCCTACCTAGGCTCCGCAGAGAGGTCCCCGCCGGTCTACATCCTAAGTGCGAAGGGGTCATGGGCCAATTGTCCTAAGCACTCTGGGTCGTTGTGCGCAGGGGGATACCAGCGCCACCTCTGTCCTGGATGGCGCAATCCGGCCCGGCCACAATGCTGAACTGGACGTCTGACAGAGCTTTCAGGAGAATCGTACGACGCCGAGTGCCCATAACTTATCCCATGTGGTGGTTAGTGCGAAAAGGCCAGAGGCCTACTCAGATCACATATCCAAACCCATTAGTGTGTTGGGAGCTCGCGGTGACGATCAGTGATCCCGTCGCCCTGTCTCGCGGACTTACGACAAGGGCTAGGCCCATCCGTCTCTAGGGCGGTCTCTGCCTGCCCGGCCGTGCCGCGTAATTATCTCGCGGGTACCCTCCTGGTCAACCCGACTTATCCAGAGACTGTCGGGAACTCAGGTCCACCTATACCGGGGTGGTACCGCCTGTCCCTCCAGTCCCGCAGTAATAGTGAATGGAGAACAGTGTAAGGTAACAGTGTGTCCGTAACATCAAGGGGGAAATCTGAGGAGTCACCCTCGATGGATTCCCACTCGATGTAACCGTCAAGGTGAACTTGGAGGAATCACCCTCGATGGGTTCACACTTGAGGGGCTGCACGATAGAGGCATCATCGGAGGTGGTGAAAGAGGAATCACCCTCGGTAACCCACAACCGACTAGCTACGCTATAGATATATCATCAGGAGTGAGGTAGGAGGTATCACCCTCGGCACTTGATAGTAGCTCTGCAGAGTCGTACAACTAAGGGGGTGTGCGGTGATGTGTCGGTCTCTGCACGTCGACCACACTGATCGAGCATCCTGAAAGCAAAGCATGGCAACACGGACAAGGGTGCGGGGCCACTGATGGATCACTAACCAACCTATACTAAGCATTTAGGATAGTAGGTAAGGTATCAACAGCAGTTACAAAAACAGGCTATGCATCAGAATAGGAGCTTTCAGACAACAGTAGCAAATTCTAATGCAAGCACGGGAGAGAAAGAAATGGACGATATTGAAATGATCAAGGGGGTTTTGCTGTAGGAGATATGCCCTAGAGGCAATAACAAATGTTATTATTTATCTCCATGATCATAATTATGTTTATGTTCCATGCTATAACTGCTATGGTTCTCGAGTCTGCAATAACCACGAGGCTTGAAGGAAGACTCATATGCACGTGTGGAATAATAAACGGTAAAATGTATTCCTAGTCTGGCCTCTAAGACTAGCTCAAGTGTTGCATGATGGTTCTGTTTTCCTGATCATGGGCATGACTATGCCGGCAACTTTGAGGGCACAATGTTAGTAGAACACTTGTGTTGAATCGACCCGATTGATGTTATGCTATGAGATTCATTCGTCATAAGTTAATGGTTAATAACACAGAGAAGTTAATGTTTGCATAATTCCTTAGACCATGAGAGTGTTGAGTTTCTTCATACTTGCTTCATGAACTTTGGGGTTTGTTAAACGTCATCTGTAAATGGGTGGCTATTACGGCGGCTTACGGGTTCATGGAAAAGTGTGTTAAGTAACTTGATAGCTCAAGATTGGGATTTGCTCCTCCGACGATGGAGAGATATTCTCGGGCCCTCTCGGTGTTACGGTATCCATCATCGTCTGGCCAGACACAAGTGTGATTTGATCACAGGGATGCCGGAACACGGAAACGAGAAAAGAGAACAAAAACCGGCAACGAGGTAACTGGCATTGTGGACAAGTGTTGATCCACGAGGATGCCGATGTTTCTCACCTCGGGTATTTGTAACATATCGCGAAGCAACAGGAATAGCACACGACAACTGGAGGTTCACTCGAATATTCATTCGTGTGGGTATAGGGGTCAATATGGGTGTCCACGGCTCCGATGTTGATCATTGATCGGAAAGAGTTCCGATCATGTCTATACTTCACCGAACCTATAGGGTCACACGCTTAAGGGTCATCTATCTGCTGAATACTAGACGGGGAGTCTGAGAGAAAATCACCGAAAAAGTTTCGGACGAAACGGAAACGTTCCGGAGAGAACACCGGAATAGTTCCGGTGAAACTGAAAAGTTGTTTCAGGGTATTCCATTAAGTCAAATTGGTTCTGGCACACGCCTGGAAATTCTTGGAGGATGCCAGAAGTGTTCTGGAAACTTCTGGGAATTTTCCGGGACAAAAACCGGAAATGTTCCGGAGCAGCCGGAACCACTTTGGTTGCTTTTCGCTGAAGAAACATTGTTCCGAAATTGTTTTGGAATGCGTTCAAAATTCTTTTGGTGGGTGCTAGAATTATTCTAGGCACACAGAAATAATTTGGGTTTTAACGGACGCAGAAAAATGTGTTCGTGAATAGTGAAAAGCACTTTTTGGGCTGATTTGCAAATGGGGTTTTTCTTCTAGAAGAAAACCACTTTTGGTGTGTGAAAGGGAGGTGGAGCTCCCCAAGGGGGCTGCAAATTTCGGCCATGGCATGGGGGGCCCTCCTTGAGGTGTCCTTCCACCTCATGGTGGATATCTTCTACACACCCTTATGTGGCATGTGGTGGAAAGATCCTAGGAAGGTCCTTTTGGTCTTTCCTCTACCCCTTGCTCCTCCTATAAATAGAGGTGGAGAGAGCTCTCCAAAATGAGATCATGCTTGCTCTCATACACATGCCGTAGACTTGTCTGGCTTCTCTCTCCCTCCCAGCGAAATAGTTTTGTAGAGCCGAAAGGCTGTCTGGGTTCTGGTGGGAACTAGTTCTGGACGGCGAAGCCCTGCCGGATAGATGACACCGTATGTGTGCAACTCTGTAGAGAGATCGTAGTTTCGGTGTTAGTTCGAGAGTGCCTCCCGAAGGGCTGTCCGAGTGATCGTCCGAGTTTCGAGGGTCCTCCCGAAGGGCTGTCCGAGGATCCGTCCGGTGGGACTATCCGAGGGACTGTCCCGATGCCTCCCGAAGGGCTGCCCGGAGATCCGTCCGGTGAGTTGTCGTGGGAGTACATCCTCGCGGTTGGGAGGTTGTAAATCCTAGCTGCGGGGATCTGCACCGCCGATCGTCATCGACTCTACTTCCGCTGCGCTACGAGTCGGTAACGAAAAAGATCAAACCTTGTATGCAGTCTCCATAGTGATCCTGGGCTGGTACGTAGGTCGGAAATTTTTTGTTTTCTGCTGCGTTCCCCTACAGTGGCATCATGAGCCGTGCTATGCTTAGATGCAGGTTGCAATCTAGAATACATGAGATGTATGGGTGTTGCACAATATAATTAGGTGGTAGGTGAGTTCTATTGCTGAAAATTATTTGTGCGGGTAGCAGATGAAATCTGTTACCCGATGTTCTTGTTGCTTCCCTGGAATTTGCATATTTCTGATCTTGATAACGGTATGGTGGAGTTTCAAAGTTCTGGCAATCCGCGATCCTGATTGATCAACGAAGTGCTAACAGTTCTTTGAATTCCACCGTAGTTAAAAAGAAAGATGAAATTTCGCAGACGAAAGGGCAATGCAGATATGATCTGCACGGGGGTCATGCGTATGACGAAGTTTAGTATGGGGCTCGGGATTTAATTATCTCATGTTTCATACACCCCGCGATGTTAATCTAGCGACTTGAATTATCATACTTGATGATAAAACGTTGGTAGTTGCGGTTTGTTCGAAACCTTAGAAGCCACGTAAAATGAAAATTTGCATAAACCGATTAGAGGCGTCTAACTTGGTTTTGCAGGATGGTTTGCATGTGCATGTGATGTGGTATAGCAGTGCTCATATTAATTTGATTATGTATGAGATGACTATATGATGTAAATTAACATGACCTGCGTGTCATGATTCGGCATGATGGCTGGAGCCATATGATTGTCACTTTAATGACCTGCGTGTCAACCTTGAGTAATGCACTTACTTTTATTAGCTATAGAGATAGCAATATTATCTGGTGCATCTACAAGGTGGTGGCAAACTTCGCGAAGGTGAACACCGACGCGAATGCCGAAGACAAAGAAATACAAGACTTCTCCGTCAGAAAGGGCTATACCATATCATGCTATTATGAATTCCCTGAGATGTTTATCCCTTATGATCCACCCTTCTTGATTGCGCGGTAGTCGCTTTTATTAGGGTGATCTCTCACAAAAATATCAAGTAGTTAGTGTTCTCCCAAGTGTAGCACCATCACGGCACCTAACTTCTCGGAGTGCGCCGTGTCACACGGGTACAAACGATTAGCGAAGTGTGAGGCAGGTGAGTTGAGACCTCGCAGCAAGATCACTTGGTTGTCTTGACGATCAGGCATGACCGTCATGAGCTCGGAACACGTGCATCGAAAGATGAACAAGAATCGCATAGAGATGTGATTGGCATGTTGGCCTACCGGTTGAGATTTTCGTCATCAGTGGTGTTACACCAATGGCGAACAATTGAAATGTGGGTCTTGTATCACTCACAATCAATTTTGAGAGATATTGATTTGAGTGGGAGCGCACTTTAGAATTAATTCTTTTAATTCTTAGTGCAATTAATTATGAACTTTGTCTAAGTGAAAATTGCATAATAGTTATAGAAGAATGGCTCGCGTTTCCACCTTCCCTATTAAAATTGAATAGCTGTTAAATATCTGGTTAAAACTTTACGGTTGGTAACGTAATGTGAGGATTGTCCTCAAGAGTGCCGAGAAGGACTTTTGTCCTATCGCATGCTTTTAGTATTCTCCTGCTAATGCTATGGATAATGTGACTCACGTCCTTCGATCCAAAAGCTAGAGTTCCGTTACGGTCAAGTGCAATATGTTTGCTTCCATGAGACCCGGACTTCAAAAGTTTGGGATAACTATGTGATATTCATGGAACTGAAAATCATTTTTCAGACACAAACAAAGGCTAAAAGATATGGGATATCCAAAGCAATGTTTGTTTTGCAAACTGTTAGTAAAAGGTGTTTACTATGCATTTGACTAATGACAGAGGGATCCAGTAGAACGCCTGTCATATGATGATGATGGTGAATAAAACAACAACTCAAAGAGGAAGGAAATGTCCGAAGGGCGTTAGTGAGACTTTCACGCCTAGGAAGTCCGGTGCTAACGCCACTCTTAAGTTAAGTGCTTCTTCTGAGAGTAGGAGAAATACTAAAAGTTAAACTGTTAGAAGTATAAAGGCAAAAAGAGAGAAGACTGGAATATCCAGCTCATGTATGAAAGTCATACAAGTTATTGATGTATGGAAGGCTGGTCAAAAAAAAATAGTTCTTGATAATTATGATTAAACATGTTAATCAGCAATTCTTGGGTATTATGAGTTGATCACAGAGATACCCGCTCGATTGCACGCTATTTCGATTCGATGCAAGAACTACTATGGCCTAAAAGACTAGCCAGGATTGAGGTTTAAATACATGTTGGGAACTTAGTAAAAGTTACTATATCTTCCATCGGTGTATTACCTATGTATTTACTTTCATAATTCATTATAGAGTTTTCACACACTCTAGCCCATTGCATAAGGTATCTTGCAAGAAGGTTGTTCATAAGAGAACTCTTGATGTTCGGTGTTATGAATAACATAAGGGCCATAATTTCATTATGAATGAGATGTATGTTATGAATATTGATAATAATACTTTACCTCTGTATTTACTTTCATAAATCATTTTAGAGTTTTATACACTCTAGCCCATTTGCATAATGTTTGTTGCAAGAGTGTTGTTCATGAAAGAACAATTGTTGTTCGGAATCATGAATAACATAAGGGCCATGCTTCCATAGTGGATGGAACGTATGTTATGAATATTGATGGTAATATGATACATCCATAACACTGACACTAAATGTCGCAAGACTAAAAGAATACCACACAAGTGTGGCACTGCATTTGGTCACATTGGAGAAACCCGCATGGAAAATTCCATTATGATGGATTTTGAAGTCGTTTGATTTTGAATCATCTGACACTTGCAACTTTCCTCTAAAAGGTGAAGTGACTGAAATACCGTTCACAGGCCATAAGGAACAAGCAACGAACTTATTGGTGATCATACATTTTGATTTGTGCAGTCCGATAAATGTTGTTGAAAACAGTGGATTTGTCTATCTTAAAAAATGACTCAAGTAGATATATGGATATTTGCTTGATGAGACGTAAGTCTGGATCTTTTGAAATCATTCGAAAGGTTTTCAACATGAAGTAGAAATTATTGTAACAAGAAATATTATGTTTCTGCAAACTAGATTGCAGAAAGGAATATTTTGAGTTACAAGTTTAGCGAATGTCTGATGAGTTGTGAAAGGAGTTTCATAACTTACACCTCCTGGAACACCACTGTGTGTGGTATGTCTGTGAAGATGTAATCAAACCATTTTCGACATGGTAAGATCAAAGATGACATAAATCAATTTGCCATTATCTCTTTTAAAAGTAATGCTTTAGAGACTGTGGCTTTTACACTGAAAAGAGCACCATCAGGTCTGTTGAAATGACGCCATGGTATGGTACGCCCAACCATGCTTGGTCTTTCCTTAACATTTGTAATATGGGACTTGTGTAAAAGGTTACAAACCTATTCCAAATCAGACAAGAGCTACTTTGTAGGTTATCCCAAGTAATTGGAAATTCCTCCACCACTATACCGAGGCAAAAGGTTTGCCACCGAGAACGGTATGCTTTTAAAGAGAATAGTTCTTGCAAAAGGGTGAGTGGGAAAACAGTGCAACTCGACGAGATAAGCAGTATCTTCGTCATCAGATCAAAGGAAAGGAACCTTGGAAGTGATTCCAGAGTTTCCTACTACGACTGATACGGAAGTCTCTACAATAAAATGTATGGACTTCAGTCGAACTTGCAGCTAAACCACGTAGGCAAAACTCGTGCAAACCTCTCAAGTGCGCAAGCGAGATATTGTTGTTAGACAATAGTATACCTACGATACACAAGGAAGCGTTGATGGGCCCTGACTCCGGAATTGGCTAAATGCCAATACAATCTGAGATAGTTTCCATATAAGTGATTCAAGATTAAAATCTTATTACACCTTTTCGGAAGACTTAGAGTCTAACGAATATTTATGGAACTATAAACTGATGTGGATAAAAGGTTTTATCCATAAAGCTCGACTTGTTGCAATAACAAGTTCAAGGAGTTGACTACGATGAGATTGTCTCACCGTAGCGATGCTAAAAGTCGGTTCGGATTGAACTAGCAATTAATACATATTTCGACATGAGATATGAAACATGGATGCCAAAAGGATTTCCATATGATGGAAATGCAACCTAGGACTTGTATGAGATACAGTCCAAAGTATTTTGTCGATCCAGAGGATACTAGTAAGTATGCAAACTTCAGAGTTCCAGCGATGGACAGAAGAGAGCAAAATGGAGTTGGAATCTTCGTTTTTGATGAAATAGTTTGATTTCATCAATGGATAACGAAGATGCTTGTGGTTTCAAGAAAGTAAGTGGGAGCATAATAATATTTCTAAAAACTTTGTGTGCTTGACACATTGTTGATTGGAAATTTCTTGACACGAATTAGTACTTCATGAAAAATAGTTTTTCGATGAAGTGCTTGGGCTAAATAGCCTTGACATTAGGCATATTTATCTACGAGATAGAATTGCCTAATAGGCTAAAGCCAAAAATACATATTGACAAGATGCTCAAACCTTTTAGCATTAAAACGCCAAGGAGTGATTCTTGCCGAAGTCACATGGAAAGAGTTTTTGCAAGACTCGGTGTCCCAAAACACTGATGAGCGAAATACATGATGGAGATTCCACACACTTTCGTGTTTGGATTAATCATGTATTCCATGGTATGTAAAACAACCAAATATGTCCAATACTCCAAGCTGTTGCGAGTATAGATACCAAAGTGATCAAAGTACTGATCATGGGACAACAGTGAAAAATGTCATTAAGTACTAAAGTAGCACCGATGACATGTTTTCTCGCAAGCAGAGATTATGAAGTGCTCGTTGTAAGTGATTACATCGATACAGTCTTCATCAATGCTCCATGCGATTTTCGATTTAAGTTAAGGGTTTTGTGTGATACACAATATGGTGGCACGGTGTTTGGAAATCGTTTCTAAACAGGTTACTGTGGCGAATTCTATAACCAAGGCTAAGTATGTTGCCGCTTTCGAAGCGACATAGAAGATGTTGAATCATACAGTTCGTTCATGAACTTAGTATGATTCCAAGATGGCTTTGGTAAATGGAACACTATTGAAGATAGTTGCTCCATAGCTCAGTCTGAGGAATCAAGGTTTGACCAGTGATTCACATATATACGAAGCCAAGTCCACACAAAATATGAATTTTGTGAAAGCGTGAAAACGCGAGGACATGCAAAGATACACACGGAACTGAAGTTGTCAGATCCGTTGGACATCAGGCTATACCACATGCGAAGCAATTTTACACCGGTGTGCCACAGGTGTAATGTGCATTAGCATTGACTAGATTATTGACTCTAGTGCAAGTGGGAGTCTATAGGAGATATGCCCTAGAGGCAATAACAAATGTTATTATTTATCTCCATGATCATAATTATGTTTATGTTCCATGCTATAACTGCTATGGTTCTCGAGTCTGCAATAACCACGAGGCTTGAAGGAAGACTCATATGCACGTGTGGAATAATAAACGGTAAAATGTATTCCTAGTCTGGCCTCTAAGACTAGCTCAAGTGTTGCATGATGGTTCTGTTTTCCTGATCATGGGCATGACTATGCCGGCAACTTTGAGGGCACAATGTTAGTAGAACACTTGTGTTGAATCGACCCGATTGATGTTATGCTATGAGATTCATTCGTCATAAGTTAATGGTTAATAACACAGAGAAGTTAATGTTTGCATAATTCCTTAGACCATGAGAGTGTTGAGTTTCTTCATACTTGCTTCATGAACTTTGGGGTTTGTTAAACGTCATCTGTAAATGGGTGGCTATTACGGCGGCTTACGGGTTCATGGAAAAGTGTGTTAAGTAACTTGATAGCTCAAGATTGGGATTTGCTCCTCCGACGATGGAGAGATATTCTCGGGCCCTCTCGGTGTTACGGTATCCATCATCGTCTGGCCAGACACAAGTGTGATTTGATCACAGGGATGCCGGAACACGGAAACGAGAAAAGAGAACAAAAACCGGCAACGAGGTAACTGGCATTGTGGACAAGTGTTGATCCACGAGGATGCCGATGTTTCTCACCTCGGGTATTTGTAACATATCGCGAAGCAACAGGAATAGCACACGACAACTGGAGGTTCACTCGAATATTCATTCGTGTGGGTATAGGGGTCAATATGGGTGTCCACGGCTCCGATGTTGATCATTGATCGGAAAGAGTTCCGATCATGTCTATACTTCACCGAACCTATAGGGTCACACGCTTAAGGGTCATCTATCTGCTGAATACTAGACGGGGAGTCTGAGAGAAAATCACCGAAAAAGTTTCGGACGAAACGGAAACGTTCCGGAGAGAACACCGGAATAGTTCCGGTGAAACTGAAAAGTTGTTTCAGGGTATTCCATTAAGTCAAATTGGTTCTGGCACAAGCCTGGAAATTCTTGGAGGACGCTAGAAGTGTTCTGGAAACTTCTGGGAATTTTCCGGGACAAAAACCGGAAATGTTCCGGAGCAGCCGGAACCACTTTGGTTGCTTTTCGCTGAAGAAACATTGTTCCGAAATTGTTTCGGAATGCGTTCAAAATTGTTTTGGTGGGTGCTAGAATTATTCTAGGCACATAGAAATAATTTGGGTTTTAACGGACGCAGAAAAATGTGTTCGTGAATAGTGAAAAGCACTTTTTGGGCTGATTTGCAAATGGGGTTTTTCTTCTAGAAGAAAACCACTTTTGGTGTGTGAAAGGGAGGTGGAGCTCCCCAAGGGGGCTGCAAAAGTCGGCCATGGCATGGGGGGGCCCTCCTTGAGGTGTCCTTCCACCTCATGGTGGATATCTTCTACACACCCTTATGTGGCATGTGGTGGAAAGATCCTAGGAAGGTCCTTTTGGTCTTTCCTCTACCCCTTGCTCCTCCTATAAATAGAGGTGGAGAGAGCTCTCCAAAATGAGATCATGCTTGCTCTCAGACACATGCCATAGACTTGTCTGGCTTCTCTCTCCCTCCCAGCGAAATAGTTTCGTAGAGCCGAAAGGCTGTCTGGGTTCCGGTGGGAACTAGTTCTGGACGGCGAAGCCCTGCCGGATAGATGACACCGTATGTGTGCAACTCTGTAGAGAGATCGTAGTTTCGGTCTTAGTTCGAGAGTGCCTCCCGAAGGGCTGTCCGAGTGATCGTCCAAGTTTTGAGGGTCCTCCCGAAGGGCTGTCCGAGGATCCGTCCGGTGGGACTATCCGAGGGACTGTCCCGATGCCTCCCGAAGGGCTTCCCGGAGATCCGTCCGGTGAGTTGTCGTGGGAGTACATCCTCGCGGTTGGGAGGTTGTAAATCCTAGCTGCGGGGATCTGCACCGCCGATCGTCATCGACTCTACTTCCGCTGCGCTACGAGTCGGTAACGAAAAAGATCAAACCTTGTATGCAGTCTCCATAGTGATCCTGGGCTGGTACGTAGGTCGGAAATTTTTTGTTTTCTGCTGCGTTCCCCTACATTTTCTTGCCTGGAAGCTCTGCTGAAAGAGGCTGGGCATCTGCGACGTAGTCGTACTCAGGGGCCACGTCAGTCTCGGGGTCTACCGGAGAGAAGAGGGGGAGGAAACAAATAAATACACAGCATACAAATGCAATCACAGAGCATGACATGGAAAAATGAAATGCATGGGTGATCTAATGCGTCTCTAACCATTTTGGCTAATTTAGGATTTAAATTGGAATTAATTACCGAAGGTCATGCACTATTCATCTGCCAGAAACATGCCTAAAGTTATAGGTTCAGCTACTTAGAGGATTCTAACATGCATGCAGATGACAGAAACGGATTAGTTAGATTTTTCTGATCATTTTTTATATAGAAAACATTTTCATCTGAGCTACGGTTTAATTTCTATGAATTTTCAAAGTTTTAAAAGATTTCTGGAATTTCTAGAATTAATCCAAATTCGAAAATAAATAGGAAATTGCTAGGTGCACCCGGTGCAGTGCACCCAGCTGTGCACACAGAGGCTGACTAGTGGGCCCCCGTTGACCTGGGTCAAATGCCCAGTCAGCTGGTCAACTGTGCCAGTTGACCAGTCAACTGGGCCCGTGGGACCCAGCGTCAGTGGCTCTGGGAGGGGGGGCACATGGCACGCCACGTCAGCGGGCGGCGCCGGAGTAGCTCTGGCGACCCGGAAACGCGGCGGCGCGTCTCGGCCGGCGCCGGAAATCCACTACGGTGGCCCATTCTACGTGCGCGAGGTGGCGTTCAAAAGCTGGCGACATCGCGCGCCATGTGGTGTGCTACTTGTGAGCTGCGTTGGGATTTCCCCCGAAGAGGAGGGGATGATGCAGTATAGTAGAGATAAGTATTTCCCTCAGTTATGAAACCAAGGTTATCAATCCAGTAGGAGAATCACGCAACAACTCGTTAGCAGCACCTGCACACAAAATAACAAATCCTCGCACCCAACGCGAACAAGGGGTTTTCAATCCCTTGGCGGTTAATTGCAAGATTAAATCGTATGATGATAGATAGATAGATCGAAAAAAATACAAAATAAACTAAATAAAGTAAAATTGCAGCAAGGTATTTTTAGAATTTTCAATATATGATAAAGGTAGACCCGGGGGCCATAGTTTTCACTAGAGGCATCTCTCTTGAAAATAGCATACGGTGGGTGAACAAATTACTATTGGGCAATTGATAGAAAAGCAAATAATCATGACGATATCCAAGGCAATGATCATGTATATAGGCATCACGTCCGAGACAAGTAGACCGAAACGATTCTGCATCTACTACTATTACTCCACACATCGACCGCTATCCAGCATTCATCTAGAGTATTAAGTTCATAAAGAATAGAGTAACGCCTTAAGCAAGATGACATGATGTAGACAAAGTAAACTCACGCATGAATAAACCCCATCTTTTTACCCTTAATAGCAATGATACATATGTGTCATGTCCCTTTCTGTCACTGGGATTGAGCACCACAAGATCGAACCCATTACAAAGCACCTCTCCCATTGCAAGATAAATCAATCTAGTTGGCCAAACCAAATCAATAGATCAGAGAGAAATACGAAGCTATAACAATCATGCATAAAAGAGTTCAGAGAAAACTCAAATAATATTCATGGATAATCTGATCATAAACTCACAATTCATCGGATCCCAACAAACACACCACAAAAAGTGATTACATCGGATAGAACTCCAAGAACATCGAGGAGAACATTGTATTGAAGATCAAAAAGAGAGAAGAAGCCATCTAGCTACTAACTATGGACCCGAAGGTCTGTGGTAAACTACTCACGCATCATCGGAAGGGCAGCAAGGTTGATGTAGAGCCCCTCCGTGATCGAATCCCCCTCCGGCAGAGTGCCGAAAAAGGCCTCCAGATGGGATCTCTCGAGAACAGGAACTTGCGGCAGCTGAAAAAGTATTTCGTGGACTCCTCCGTTGGTTTCCTGATTTTAGAGTATTTATAGAGGTGGAATTATGTCAAACGGAGCAGAGGTGGGCCCACGAGGCACCATGGCGCGCCACCCCCCTTGGGGCGCGCCCTGGTGGCTCGTGGCCTGATAACCCACAAGTATAGGGGATCACAACAGTTTTCGAGGGTAGAGTATTCAACCCAAATTTATTTATTCGACACAAGGGAAGCCAAAGAATATTTGCAAGTATTAGTAGTTGAGTTGTCAATTCAACCACACCTGGAGACTAAATATCTACAGCAGAGTGATCAGTAGCTCAGTAGTATGGTAGTTTGATAGCAATAGCAATAATAGTAACAGTAGCAGTAACAGTAGCATCAATAGTTTTATAATAATTGTGACAGTAGTAACTTAGCAAAGATCAATATGTGAAAAACTCGTAGGCATTGGATCGGTGATTATGTTGGATAACATTCATCATGTAACAGTCATAACCTAGGGCGACACAGAACTAGCTCCAATTCATCAATGTAATGTAGGCATGTATTCCGTATATAGTCATGCGTGCTTGCGATAAGAACTTGCATGGCATCTTTTGTCCTACCCTCCCGTGGCAGCAGGGTCCATAAGGAAACTAAGGGATATTAAAGCCTCCTTTTAATAAAGAACTGGAACAAAGCATTAACACATAGTGAATACATGAACTCCTCAAACTACGGTAATCACCGGAAAGAATCCCAATTATTGTCACCTTGGGGTATGCGGATCATAACACATAGCAGGTGCGTATAACTTGCAAGATCGGATCAAGAACACAAATATATTCATGAAAACATAAAGGGTTCAGATCTGAAATCATGGCACTCGGGCCCTAGTGACAAGCATTAAGCATAGCAAAGTCATAGCAACATCAATCTTAGAACATAGTGGATACTAGGGATCAAGCCCTAACAAAACTAACTCGATTACATGATAAATCTCATCCAACCCATCACCATCCAGCAAGCCTACGAAGGAATTACTCACTCCCAGCGGTGAGCATCATGAAATTGGTGATGGAGGATGGTTGATGATGACGATGACGGAAGATCCCCCTCTCCGGAGCCCCGAACGGACTCCAGATCTGGCCTCCCGATGAAGAACAGGAGGTGGCGGCGGATCCGTATCGTCGAACGCGATGAAACTTCCTCTCCTTTTTTTTCCCTGGAATTGTGAATTTATAGGCCTGAGATTAGGGTCAGCGGAGCCACATGGGCCCCACCAGCCACCAGGGCGCACCAAGGGGGGCGTGGCGCGCCCTGGTGCCTCATGGGCAGCAGGTGGCCTCCTCCAGTGGGTCTTGGCTCTAGTATTTTTTATTTATTCCATAAAAAATCTCCAAAAAGTTTCGTCCAATTCCGAGAACTTTTATTTCTGCACAAAAAACAACATCATGGCAGTTCTGATGAAAACAGCGTCAGTCCGGGTTAGTTTGATTCAAATCATGCAAATTAGAGTCCAAAACAAGAGCAAAAGTGTTTGGAAAAGTAGATACGACGGAAACGTATCAACTCCCCCAAGCTTAACTCATTGCTTGTCCTGAAGAAATTCAGTTGACAAACTAAAAGTGATAAAGAAAAACTTTTACGAACTCTTTTGTTCTTGTATCCGTATATAAGCTTAAATAGTACCCAAGTTTTCAGCAAAGATCATGAACTAACCACGCTCATGATGACTCTTAGAAATTATATTCACTCATATCAATGGCATAATCAACTAGCGAGCAATAATAAGATATCTCAAATGCCAACACTTTGTCAAAACAATCATGAGATAATATGACAACATGGTATCTCGCTAGCCCTTTCAGAAACCGCAAAACATAAATGCAGAGCACCTCCAAAGTTCAAGCAGCGACTAAACATTGTAATTCATGGTAGAAGAGATCCAGTCATGATGCACACAACATTAACTATACACAATGCATGAGAATGATAATAGTGCTCTGAGGACTGGTGCTTATTTGAGAAGGTGGTGACTAAACAATAAAAATAAAATAACATAAAAGTAAATAGATGGGCCCTTCGCAAAGGGAAGTAGGGATTTGCAGAGGTGTCAGAGCTCAAAACTTAAATCAGAGATAAATATAATTTTGGGAGGTATGCCTTTCCTGTCAATGTCACGACTGAGAGTTTTCAATATCTTCCATGCTAAACACATTAGCGGCGGTTCCCAAGCGGTAAAGTAAAGTTTACTCCCCCTCCACCAACAATCACACGCCATGGCTAGCCGAATCCTCGGGTGCCCTCCATACCAACAACTTTCTGGGGGAGTTTGTTTTATTATTTTGCAATTTTAATCATGGGACTGGGCATCCCGATTACCAGCCCCTCTCGTGCAAGGACAAGTGAATAAACACTCATCATGGAATAACCCGCTTAGTATGGAAGATACTGACCGCCCCCTGTCCCTCCATGAGCGGTACGGGCACACAAAACAGATGTTCATTTGAATATTTAGAGGTGGCACATGCAAATTTACTTAGGACGGCAGAGTAATACCGCATATAGGTAGATATAGTGGACTCATCTGGAATAACTTTGGTTTAAGGATTTTTGATGCACAAGCAGTATTCCCGCTTAGTACAGGTGAAGGCTAGCAAATAGGTTAAGAAGCGACCAGCTAGAGAGCGAAAACGGTCATAATCATGCATTATGAATAATCAACATTGAATACTAGCATGAGTAGGATGTAAGCACCATGAACATAAATATCGTGGAGGCTATGTTGGTCTTGAATCAACTACATGCGTGAACATGTGCCAAGTCAAGCCACTCGAAACATTCGGAGGAGGATACCATATCATCATACTACATCATAAACATTTTAATGCATGTTGACACCCAAGATAAATCATTATCCACTCCTAGCTACTTAAGCATGGCATGAGCAACTATAATCTCTAATTGTCATCATAAACATGTTTAATCATAATATGCTGAATCATGGATACTGAGTTAAACATATTTACAAAAACAAAAACAAGTTGAGTTCATACCGGCTTTTCCTTACCACAGTCACTTCATCAAATCATCGTCATTATTGCCTTTCACTTGCACGACCGAACGATGTGAGAATAATAATAGTGCAAGTGTGCCGTGGACTAAGCTGGAATCTGCAAACATTTTATTCAAGGGAAAAGACAAGGTAATATGGGCTCTTTGTTAGATCAACAATAATGCATACGAGAGCCACTCAACATTTTCATCGTGGTCTTTTCCTTACAATGACTCAACAAAATAAAAGAATTTTAGAGAAACATACTGAAATATTTTTGGAGTTTTTAGTTTTTTCTGAATGAAGCAATTTAAGGAAAACAAACGAAAAGCGAGAAAACTATTTACACGGGAGAAATCCCAACAAGCAAAAGAAGAAACGAGAAATCTTTTTGGGTTTTCTTTTAATACTACGAACTAACAAACAAGAAAGGAAAACCGAAAAGAAGCGAGAACTATTTTTGGGTTTTTGAAAATTTTCAAACACACAAGAAGAAAGCTAGAAAATAAAACTAACATGGATTATACAATGAAAAAGTATGAACACCGACAACTAAAATGAATGTGTGAACATGAATGTAATGTCGGTAAGAGATACGTACTCCCCCAAGCTTAGCCATCCGGTCCCATATGAAAGTGCTGAGGCGGTGGCACCTGAGCGTCCCAATCCTAGGCCTCATCCTCTGCCGCTGCCAATGCGTTCCGGTAAGCAACGATGTCCGGTGGCATAACGGTATATCCATTCCTGGCATGAGAATCGAACAAAGCAGGTGCAGGCAAAGGAATAATATCACGAGTATCCTCACTAAGAAACCAAGTTATAACGAATGTGGTGAGGAGGCTCAGGAGCATCAAGAAAGTGGTGGTCCATCGTAGACTGGTGATCTAAGTAAACTCTGGGCAACAAATAATCATGTGGGCGTATATTAACATTAAAACGTCTCGCTAAGCGAGTAGCATAAATTGTTGGAAATATGCCCTAGAGGCAATAATAAATTGGTTATTATCATATTTCTTTGTTCATGATAAAGGTTTATTATTCATGCTATAATTGTATTGACCGGAAACTTAAATACATGTGTGGATACATAAACAAATACCGTGTCCCCACTGAGCCTCTACTAGACTAGCTCGTTGATCAAAGATGGTTAAGGTTTCCTAACCATAGACATGAGTTGTCATTTGATAACGGGATCACATCATTAGGAGAATGATGTGATGGACAAGACCCAACCGTAAGCTTAGCACCAGATCATTTAGTTTATTTGCTACAGCTTTCTTCATGTCAAGTATCTGTTCCTTAGACCATGAGATCATGCAACTCCTGACATCGAAGGAATACTTAGTGTGTATCCAAACATCACTTCGTAACTGGGTGATCATAAAGCTGCTCTACAGGTATCTCCAAAGGTGTTTGTTGGGTTGGCATGAATCGAGACTGGGATTTGTCACTCCGTATGACGGAGAGATATCTCTGGGCCCTCTCGGTAATACAACATCGTAAAGAGCTTGCAAGCAATGTGGCTAATGGGTTAGTCACGGGATCTTGTATTACGAAACGAGTAAAGAGACTTGCCGGTAATGAGATTGAACTAGGTATGGAGATACCGACGATCGAATCTTGGGCAAGTAACATATCGCTGGACAAAGGGAATTGCATACGGGGTTAACTGAATCCTTGACATCGTTTTTTCGGTATTGTACCGGGAAGCTTCCAGAGGATTCTGGAGGGGTCCAGAAGTCCACAAGTGGGTCTACCACGTCCCAAGGGCTGGCATGGGCTGAGGGGAGGCGCCCTGGCCTTATTGGGCTAGGCGCACCAAGTCCTCAAAAGCCCATGTGGCTAGGGAAGGGAAAAAAGGGGAGTCCTAGTAGGAATAGGATTGGACTTGGAGTCCAAGTCCTCCCCCCCTTGGCTGCGCCCTAGGGCTTGGAGGGGCTGTTCCCCACGCCCCTCCACCTATATATATAGAGGAGGGGGCGCCCCAAACAATACACCAGCCCTGGGCGCCCCTCTCTCTCCCGTTACACCACCGCCTCGTCCCGACGACGCTTAGAGAAGCGCTGTCGGTGCTCCACCACCACCATCACCACCACGCCGTCATGTTGGTTGTGATCCCATCTACTTCTCCTCTCCCGCTTGCTGGATCAATAAGGAGGAGACGTCATCGAGCCACACGTGTGCTGAACGCGGAGGTGTCGTCCGTTTGGTACTTCATCGGATTGGATCGCGATTGGATCGTGACGAGTACGACTACATCAACCGCGTTATATACGCTTCCGCTTTCGGTCTACGAGGGTACGTAGACACACTCTCCTCTCTCGTTGCTATGCTTCTCCTAGATAGATCTTGGGTGTTCGTAGGAATTTTTTTGATTTTCATGCTTCGTTACCCATCAGTGGCATCAGAGCTAGGTATATGCGTAGATGTATATGCACGAGTAGAACACAAAAGTTGTGGGCATTGATGCTCAAATTGCTTACCTCTCTTGTCTTATTTGGATTCGGCGGTATTGTGGGATGAAGCGGCTCGGACCAACCTTACATGTCCTCGTACATGAGACCGGTTCCACCGACTAACATGCAACTTGTTTTGCATAAGGTGGCTAGCGGGTGTCTGTCTCTCCTACTTTAGTTGAATATAATTTGACGAAGGCGGTCCTTATAGAAGGTTAAAAGGCAACTTGATTATCACCGTTGTGGCTTTGCGTAGGTAAGAACGGTTCTTGCTAGTTGCCCATAGCAGCCACGTAAAATTTGCAACAACAAAGTAGAGGACGTCTAACTTGTTTTTGCAGGGCATGTTGTGATGTGGTATGGCCAGAACGTGATGTGATATATGTTGATGTATGAGATGATCATGTTTTGTAATAGGTTCACGACTTGCATGTCGATGAGTACGGCAACCGGCAGGAGCCATAGGGTTGTCTTTAATTTATTGTGTGACCTGCGAGTCAACTGTTAAACGCCATATAATTGCTTTACTTTATCGCTATGTGTTAGCAATAGTTGTAGATGCAATAATTGGCGAGACGCCCACGTGACGACACGATGATGGAGATCATGGTGTCATGCCGGTTGAGGGTGTCCCGGACTAGGGGGTATTCGGGCCGCCGGCCTATCTCCTATAGGCCGGACTACGGGCCGTTCTTAACTCATTGAAGGAAGGCCGGATTGCGGACGACCCCGTGCACCAGGAGGAAGATTCCACAAGACTTGGCGCCCAAGACGAGGACTCTCCTAAACCCTAGGCCTCCGGTGCATATATAAACCGAGGCCAGACTAGTCAATAGATCATAAAAACTCATATTCATTAGAACAATCTAGTGGTATATACATGTACTATGTACTACACCCCATATGAATACAATCAAAAGCAGGATGTAGGGTATTATCTCCTCGAGAGAGCCCGAACCTGGGTAAAATCCTGTGTCCATGTTACCATCGCTCCAAGACGCCTAGCTTAGGACCCCTACTACGAGATATGCCGGATTTAGGACCGACATTGGTGCTTTCATTGAGAGCCTGCTGGGTAGTCACCGCGGTGCAATGAGAATTCAGATCGGCTCCACCGTGATCTATGCGTCAGAACCGAGCTACATCGTCAACGTCGGCATCTTCGTCGCCGGCTCGACTGGTCACCTCGGCGAGGCCGAGGACCACGCTCCACGTCGGATCGTCAAGATCGGATGGGTGTCTTCATTAAACATCAACTCCAATCTCATCCAAGATCATGGAAGAATCCTCCATGGTGCTCGGGGGCTCAACGTCAACATTGCTCTCGCGCGATCATGCAGTTTTTTTCTGGACAGTGGATTCGCGTTCACCGTCACCGCTTCCTCGAGCGTCGTTTTGACGAATCCTTTGGTGGAATTGTGCGGAATTGAGTCTATAATGACCCCGTAAAATTTCGTCGTATTCCGATGGAGTAAACTCTGGCGATCTACGATATACCGGAGCCCTGTCGAAGCTGGACGGGAATCTGAACGAGTTTAGGGCGAGGAGTCCAGCAGTCAGCTCGGACGTCCTTTATAAGATCCAACCGTTCATCGGCTGCGAAATTCCCATATCTACCACCCCTCAAAATTTCAGCTCGATCCGACCGTTCAAACTCCGGGAAGCGTCCGATGAGTGCATCAATTTTTGGATATGTTTATTGCGCGAAAACAAATCCGGTCCGAGTTCATCTTTTTCATCAACAGATTATCGGACATCCTTTTTGAAGGGAATTTTTTATAGGGTATTGTGTATTGTTTTTAAGCACGTGCCTGCAAATTTTAATCCTTTTCCGAGGCGATCTTCGTCGTCTCGTCGGTGTCAAACCAGCCTGGCCACGTTGCTCCTTGGCTGCCGACCTGCGCCAACATCGACTGCGCCGTCGCTCCATCGAGCCGACGACAACCACCTCGGGTCATCACCTCGGCGAGCCGACCAAGAGTTCGGCACCGCTCTCCCTAATGATCGTCAAGATAACATCGTCACCTTACGGATTGCACGGATCGGGCGCGCCAGCATCGCCGCACGGTCAATTCTCAAGCCAGCATTGAGCGCGTCACAAAGTTTCGACCTGTGTTGGCATTGCCGCGCCGTTGCTTCTTCGAGCCGACGTCCACCTCGCCAACCTGCTTCGACACCTCGGCTGGCATGGGTGTTGCAACGTCACCTTACCAACCTGCTCTGACACCTCGGCTAGACCGGGGGCTTCGCCATCTCTTCATCAACCTACTCCGGAGACTTCGGCGTCACCAGCCGATCAACTTCGTCACCTCGGCTGGACCGGGGGCTTCGCCTCGCCACATCGACCGTACTGTGTTGCTACTTCGGAGTGCGGAGCTCTTCGCTCGGCCACCTCAGGACAGGCTTGGGGGCTGGGACCTCGACCCGCCGCAAGCTCGGCCCGCGTCGTCCACACCGAGCACATTAACCAGCTAAGTCGCTTTCATACTCAAAAATTTTAAATTTTAAATTTTTTGTTCGGTTCGACCAAGCATTATATCTATGTTAAAATCTGTTTGTTAAAAACGAGGTTCGTTTAAAACCACTTCATTTACCCATGTTAACTGCGGGCTCTTAAATTTATATGAGTCATTCTATAATAAGTGTTTTCTTCTAAGTCGTTGCAAAGTCTTTTTCTACTACTTTCTCGACTCGAGTGTGTGGTCAATAGCCGGATAGCCTAGTTTCTCTCTAAAGCCGCTCGAGTTTAGTTCGCTAAACTGGCCTGAGAAGCACTCCGCCTTCGGGATAGGAGGTTGAAGCCGAAGGCTGACCCGCTTGAAGTCTTTAGATCGGATGTGTCGTGTTAAAGCACGACGGAAGCACAAACTAATTTTAAGACCAATTTTCGGATTGGCACCAAAAAACTTGATTTACTTCGGACGTAAAGTTTTCACATAAGTTTTTTAGTTTTTCGAGCTTATAACACCTTTAACCTATTTTTATGTTTTTTTTTCAGGAGGCGGGGCATCCTCTTGATTGAGGTGTTCTGCGTGATGGTTTTGGTCGGGGAATTTTTTCCGACCTGTCGTTTGGCATCTTTCCTGCCGAGCTGCACCTCGGCATTGTCAAAATGTACATAGCAGTTGAACTAGTTCCCGAGGAGATACGATCCTAGGGTCGGCCATGTTGCCCAACCCAAGTCTCGGGGGCTACTGCATCGACGATTCAATGCAGACAATTTACAAAGTGCGAAACAGTTTCCGAGGATATTATGATCCTCAGGTTGGTTGGCTGCACCCAACCTGAGTCTCGAGAACTATGCACACCGCTGTTCTATTTCTAAGTATGCTGCCGAGCTAGGAGTTGATCTTCAGGCCGATTTCGCGAATCGACCTGAGTCTCAGGGGCTACTGGGATCAACGGTTTTATGTTATCCTTCAGGTGCATCTCGGATTTTAGGCCGACACACACCTTGAGGGCTACTGGCTATACATCTCGACAGAGAATAAATTGCACCAATCCACAAAAAACCAGCTCACGGCCGAGGTGGTGCACCACCTCGGAAGCAGTTCGGCATAAAGCTCGGCTGCGAGTGGCTGGCTCCATAGAGAACTTTTTCGGTGTTAAGCTCGGATAACCTCCTTCAAACTTTTTCAAAGATGAGGTACTCTATGCCTCCTCGGATACAGTCCGGTGCTGGAGCTCGGATACAGACCGGCGTTGGAGCTCGGCTGCAAAAGACACCTCGGATATAGACCGGCGTTGGAGCTCGGCTGCAAAATGACACCTCGGATGCAGTCCGACATTGGAGCTCGGCTGCAAGAGGACACCGCCACTCGGGAAAAACTTCAAACCCGAAGTGCGGCGTAAAAATAACAAGGCATTGATAGAGGCCGAGAACTTAAAGGACTCCTCGGATACCCGACGTATGAACTCTTCGGATACACCTCGGCGATCAAGATCGGAGATGGGAAGATTTGTTGAACCAGTTTTCAAGACCGACGACCGAAGACGAAGAGCAGTTCGGAAGAACCGAGGAGTGTCCCCAACTTGAAGACCGGTTCAGGGGGCTACTGAGGGTGTCCCGGACTAGGGGGTATTCGGGCCGCTGGCCTATCTCCTATAGGCCGGACTAACGGGCCGTTCTTAACTCATTGAAGGAAGGCCGGATTGCGGACGACCCCGTGCACCAGGAGGAAGATTCCACAAGACTTGGCGCCCAAGACGAGGACTCTCCTAAACCCTAGGCCTCCGGTGCATATATAAACCGAGGCAAGGCTAGTCAATAGATCATAAAAACTCACATTCATTAGAACAATCTCGTGGTAGATACATGTACTCTGTACTACACCCCATATGAATACAATCAAAAGCAGGACGTAGGGTATTATCTCCTCGAGAGAGCCCGAACCTGGGTAAAATCCTGTGTCCATGTTACCATCGCTCCAAGATGCCTAGCTTAGGACCCCTACTACGAGATATGCCGGATTTAGGACCGACACCGGTGACGATGGAGATCATGCCGGTGCTTTGGAGATGGAGATCAAAGGCATGAGATGATAATGGCCATTGTCAGAAGTCGGGCTCCGGGGACCCAAAGGTTCGAACACTGGGGTGAGCTCGTTCTACCACTTCGTCCCCTACCACGGCTAAGCGACGGCGAGGCTACAACGAGAGCGCGCTAGCGCAGAACGAACCATGGACTTAGCGGTTTACCCAGGTTCGGGCCACCTTGCGGTGTAAGACCCTACTCCTGCTTGGTTGGTATTGCTTTGGTGCTAGAGAGAGAGAGAGAGTACAAGGTTGGGGATGATCAGACTCTGAGCTCTCTCCCTCTCCCCTCTACAATGGCTGCTCTGCCCCTTTATATCAGCCTTGGTCCTCTTCCCCCTGGAAACTTAGGCGGGAAGGGTTGCCACACTTGGCGATTTTGAAAGGGGACAGACGCTCAGGCTATCCTGACTAAAGGTGGTCTTTGCCTGCCAAAGCGTGATCCATGACGCGCCGGTGGGCTCGGTGATGACCTCCGTCCTGCGCGCCCGCCGTCTTGGTCTTCCTTCGCCGATCGGGCAACCTTTGGGGTTGCTTTGGGGGGTAGATAGCTGGCCTTGCTCCCTTAACACAAAAGACGAAACCATCTTCATCCGCGCCTGCTGGCGCGGCCTCTGCCGCCGCTCGTCGCCGCGCGCGTCACCCACGTGATGGGCCCCAGACCGCGCGGCAACGCTGAACGGCCTTCGTCTTGAGCGCCTGCGGGAGGGAGCCTCAGGAGGCCGCCTCGTGAGAGGACCTCGTGAGGCCATTGGTGGTGATGCTGAGCCCGGCTCGCCGCTCCCTGAGGAGGGGTCCTCAGGAGGCCAGGGTCTCATGAGGAGTCCTAGTGAGGTGCTTGGTGATGACGGCCTGCTGGGCCCATGCCAGGCGTTGCGCCCTGGGCCAAAGGCAGACGGGCCTAGATACCCTGGGTTCCATGGGCCCGACAGTAGCCCCCGGGCCCGCGGTGCGCACGTTCCCGCCTACTGGGGGGCGAAACAGCGCGGGCCCTAGACACCTGCGGCCAGGCGTGACTCGTGGCGCACAATGTGACAGGGGACGCCCCCACTTCCCCACGACGCCTCGGTAACCGCCCGCGCTGACATAAAACCTGCCGCGGGCGACGCGAGGCCATCATTGCCTTCCTTCATACTTGTTGTTGCTCCAACTCCCAACGCCGGAGAAGGCGGAGCGACGGGAGGAGCTCCGCGCCGAGCATAAAGAGGGGGAGAGGAAAGCCGGAGCCCTCCACCCATCTTCTCCTTCCTCCAACTTCCTCCGTCTTCTTGCTAGAGTCGCCACAGAGATGGTGAGGGAGAGAGGGCGCGGCCGTACTTCCGCTGATGCATCCCAGGTTCCGCCCCGGGGGCGCGGGCGCTCCCCGACGGCTCCGGCAGTATTCAAAAGGGTCTACCAAGGATAATCGACATGTTGTCGTCCTCGGGCATATCAAGTATAACAAAGTCTGTTAGGATAGTAACATTTGCAAATACAACGGGCACATCCTCACAAACACCGATAGGTATGGCAGTTGATTTGTCAGCCATTTGCAATGATATTTCAGTGGGAGTGAGTTTATTCAAATCAAGTCTTTTATATAAAGAGAAGGGCATAACACTAACACCGGCTCCTAAATCACACAAAGCATTTTTGACATAATTTCTTTTAATGGAGCATGGTATTGTTGGTATTCCTAGATCTCCTAGTTTCTTAGGTACGCCGTCCTTAAAAGAATAATTTGCAAGCATGGTAGAAATTTCAGCTTCAAGTATCTTTCTTTTATTTGTGACAATGTCTTTCATATATTTAGCGTAAGGGGCCATCTTTAAAATGTCAGTCAAACGAGTACGTAAAAACACTGGCCTAAGCATTTCAGCAAAGCGTTCAAATTCTTCCTCATCCATATTCTTAGATGGTTTAGGAGGAAAGGGCATGGGTTTTTGAACCCATGGTTCTCTTTCTTTACCATGTTTTCTAGCAACGAAGTCTCTTTTATCATAACGTTTGTTTTTAGGAGGTGGGTTATCAAGATCAACAACAGGTTCTATTTCAACATCATTATCAAGTTCTTTATCATTATCTGGTTGGGCGTCCATATGAGCATCATCATTATTATTATCATCAGGTGAATGTTCATTACCAGATTGTGTTTCAGCATCGGAAATAGAAACATCATTATTATCCTCTAAGGGTTTTTCTACCTCAGGTTCACTAGAAGTATGCAAAGTCCTATCATTTTTCTTTTTGTTTTTCTTTTTAGATGGACTAGGTGCATCAACATTAATTCTTTGAGAGTCTTGTTCAATTCTTTTAGGGTGACCTTTAGGATAAAGTGGCTCCTGAGTCATTCTACCTCCTCTAGTCATTACTCTAACAGCATGATCATTCATATTGTTACTCATTTCATTGAGCAATTCACTTTGAGATTTAGCAACTTGTTCTAATTGGGTTTGAACCATAGATGCATGTTTACCTACACCTTTGACATCATTAGCAATTCTAAATAACAAGTTACTCAAGCGATCAATCATGTAGGCATTTCGTTTCAATTGTTTCATAACATTTGCATTGAAATGATCTTGCTTAATAATATAATTGTCAAATTCATACAAACATTGACTAGGAGGTTTGTTATAAGGAATATCACCTTCATCAAACTTTATAAGATAATTTACCTCTACTACCTGTGGCGGTGTGTCAAGACCATGTATTTCCTCAATAGGTGGCAAATTCTTAACATCTTCAGCCTTAATACCTTTTTCCTTCATACATTTCTTTGCTTCTTGCATATCTTCAGGACTGAGAAATAGAATACCCCTCTTCTTCGGAGTGGGCTTAGGCGGTGGTTCGGGAAGTGTCCAATCATTATCATTTTTCAATATATTATTCAATAGTTCCTCAGCTTGTTCAATAGTCCGTTCCCTGAAAACACAACCAGCACAACTATCTAGGTAGTCCCTAGAAGCATCGGTTAGTCCATTATAGAAGATATCAAGTATTTCATTCTTCTTAAGAGGATGATCAGGCAAAGCATTAACTAATTGGAGAAGCCTCGCCCAAGCTTGAGGGAGATTCTCTTCTTCAATTTGCACAAAGTTAAATATTTCCTGTAAAGCAGCTTGTTTCTTATGGGCAGGAAAATATTTTTCAGAGAAGTAATAAATCATATCCTGGGGACTACACACACAACCAGGAGCAAGAGTATTATACCATATCTTAGCATCACCCTTTAATGAGAAAGGAAACAACTTAAGAATATAGTAATAGCGAATTTTTTCCTCATGAGCGAATAGGGTGGCTATATCATTTAATTTAGTAAGATGTGCCACAACGGTTTCAGTTTCATAGCCATGGAAAGGATCAGATTCAACCAAAGTAATTAACTTAGGATCGACAGAGAATTCATAATCCTTATCAGTAACAAATATGGGAGAGGTAGCAAACTTAGGATCATATTTCATTCTCTCCCTCATAGATTTTTCTTTCATTTCAGCAAGCAATTTTATAACTTCATCTCTATCATTACAAGCAAGAATGGCTCTAGCCGTCTCCCTATCAAAGACATGTTCATCAGGTGATTCAACTCTAGTAGGAGAGCTAGGCATAATAGGTGAATCATAATTCTCAAGAGTTTCAACATTTTCAATTTCTTTAGCTTTAGGAAGTTGTTCATCAAGAAATTTACCAAGTGGAACAGTATTATAAAGCATAGTACTAGCATCATCATAAGTATCATTCATTGCAGAAGTAGTATCATCAATAACTTGCGACATATCAGAATGCATAACAGGTGGTGGTGTTGCAAGCTTACTCAAAACAGAAGGTGAATCAAGTGCAGAGCTAGATGGCAGTTCCTTACCTCCCCTTGTCTTAGAGGGAACGATCTTGGTCTTAGCGTCTTTCAGATTCTTCATAGTGATTAATAGATATAAATCCCAAGTGACTCAGCAAATAGAGCTATGCTCCCCGGCAACGGCGCCAGAAAAAGGTCTTGATAACCCACAAGTATAGGGGATCGCAACAGTTTTCGAGGGTAGAGTATTCAACCCAAATTTATTGATTCGATACAAGGGGAGCCAAAGAATATTTGCAAGTATTAGCAGTTGAGTTGTCAATTCAACCACACCTGGAGACTAAATATCTGCAGCAGAGTGATCAGTAGCATAGTAGTATGGTAGTTTGATAGCAATAGCAATAATAGTAACAGTAGCAGTAACGGTAGCAGCAATAGTTTTGTAACAATTGTGACAGTAGTAACTTAGCAAAGATCATTATGTGAAAAACTCGTAGGCATTGGATCGGTGATTATGTTGGATAACATTCATCATGTAACAGTCATAACCTAGGGCGACACAGAACTAGCTCCAATTCATCAATGTAATGTAGGCATGTATTCCGTATATAGTCATACGTGCTTGCGATAAGAACTTGCATGACATCTTTTGTCCTACCCTCCCGTGGCAGCGGGGTCCATAAGGAAACTAAGGGATATTAAGGCCTCCTTTTAATAGAGAACCAGAACAAAGCATTAACACATAGTGAATACATGAACTCCTCAAACTACGGTAATCACCGGAAAGAATCCCAATTATTGTCACCTTGGGGTATGCGGATCATAACACATAGTAGGTGCGTATAACTTGCAAGATCGGATCAAGAACACAAATATATTCATGAAAACATAAAGGGTTCAGATCTGAAATCATGGCACTCGGGCCCTAGTGACAAGCATTAAGCATAGCAAAGTCATAGCAACATCAATCTTAGAACATAGTGGATACTAGGGATCAAGCCCTAACAAAACTAACTCGATTACATGATAAATCTCATCCAACCCATCACCGTCCAGCAAGCCTACGAAGGAATTACTCACTCCCAGCGGTGAGCATCATGAAATTGGTGATGGAGGATGGTTGATGATGACGATGACGGAAGATCCCCCTCTCCGGAGCCCCGAACGGACTCCAGATCTGACCTCCCGATGAAGAACAGGAGGTGGCGGCGGATCCGTATCGTCGAACGCGATGAAACTTCCTCTCCTTTTTTTCTCTGGAATTGTGAATTTATAGGCCTGAGATTAGGGTCAGCGGAGCCACGTGGGCCCCACCAGCCACCAGGGCGCGCCAAGGGGGGCGTGGTTCCTTAAACCAGGGTCATCGAGGTTCCTCCAAGAATCTAGCACCTCAAAACGTTGATCCCTTAAGTTAATATTGAACAACCAGTAATGTTTGCCTCCATTTGGATTATTGGGATCATCAAACTCGAGCACAGGGAGCATCACCTGCGCATATATACCACCAGGTAAAAAAGCTATACATTATGAGTTGTGCAAAACTCCTCGGTAAAAAACATGAAACGTGCAAGCTAATATATAAAAGTTGGGTGTGACAACATATAAATAGGGCACAAAAAAATGACCATATCTTGACGGTCTAGGCGTTTTGTCTTCTCAAATTTAGCATGTATCTCAGCAACGTTGTATATTCCATGCTGCAACCGAGCCTGCATTGGAAAGATTGGGCAGAAAACACACGAACAATGTGAAAAAGAGATTTGCGTGAAAACAAAAGATTTCATCAAAAGTGATAGTACCAGAAAAAACAAAAAATGTTGAACTTACAGCAACCCTCAATGGCATGATAGTCTTCTTCGAGTCACTAGGTAGGTTTTTTTTTATTTGGATAAGCGCAGCTTCAACAACCGTATTTGACAGCCATTTAGTGGGCCACATTGAATCAGCTTGCTCTTTTAGGGTAACGAAAAATCCATCATAGTCAATGATTTCAGGGCTGTTTGCAATTGAGGACAAAAAAAATAGTGCTGTGGGGAAGAAAAAAAGAAAAACAGGAAAATAAGATAAAATATAATTATTAAGGGTTTGTAGTCCTGTAGTGCAAACTACATGATTGATGTTGTGCAAGTGTTACACAGTAAAACTGCAATTGTAAGGACTGTGTGTGCAACTATAAAAACTGGTTTAGTGTGCAACCTATAAACTAGTAAAAAAAAAGACTGCAAGTTTACTTCCATTTTACCTGGTTTGTGAATTGTTGGCTCCAGGTGTATTCCTTACGTAGTAGAGGACTGAAGCATAAAGCTTGTTGACTTGTTCACCACAAGCGAGCGTCCTTGTTCTGTTGTAGTCAATATAGGGAGACCTCTGAACTGTAGCTGGCTTGATTATCCTCCTGACGGGTTTTTGAACTGGTGGGCCATATGTAGTCGTGCCGGACCCACTTGCACCTCCTACAGTAGCTATGGGAATAGGGGTGTGGAACTCGTCTGGAGAAGCCGAAGGGGAGGTCTGAACTGGTGCCTTCCCACTGACAACCATATCTGCAGCAGCACAAACCTCTATCACAGTTGCCGAATCCCAATCATCCTGCTCGCTGACTTTCGATGACCCTGCCTCTTGTGGTGTCACTTGTGATTTGTTAAGCACATCAGATGTAGCACCTAGGTAGTCATCATCAAAATCCAAGCCCAGGTCAAAGGTTGGAGCATCGCAGAACCCATCTCCGTGATATGATCTTGCTGATGATGCTCTACGAATGGGATGCACACTGATGCTGGCTCCTTGCAGAACCTTGGGTGCATCACCTGCTAACTTGGTTCATGCAATTATGCTTGGCGGTGGTCTCGGCGGTATGCACATGGAAACAAGGCTGTACACTTCGTCATGTGTAAGAGCATCCTGGTGATCAATAACATGAAATGCGGGCAAAGGTAGTTTCTGAGGCTGCCCAATATAACTGATATCTGGCAACAAGTGTGATGCAGTTGTCACATTGGCTGTTGGGGTTGGCACAGTGGCTGCTGGGGGTGCCACATTGACTGCTGGGGGTGGCACAGTTGGAAGTGCAGATGCCTCACTTCCTGTTGGAGTTGGCACAGTGGGTGCTGGACTTTCCTCGCTGACTGTTGTATTTTTGCGCAGTAGCTGCTGAGGTTGCCATAGTAGCTGCTGGAGCTGGCACATTTGGACCAGCATTTGGCTCACTTGATGCTGGAGTTGCCATAGTAGCTCATGGGGTTGCTGACTTGCTACATGGCATACTGACATACTTAGTTGGCACAGATTCAGGTTTGCTTGGCACAATGCTCTCCTTACTTGGCAACATGCTAGATGGAGCTTCCACACCTTGTTTTCTGGATACACTTAATAATGTCTCCTTTTTACTGTCTGATGCAATCTTAACCGCGTGGCTTGCCACCTTACTTCCCATTTCTGTGAACTTTGTGTCCTTGGCAAAAGAAACTGTTTTCTTGCATTTTTTATCGGGAAGCTTGTGTGTCGGATAGGGGAGCTTAATCTTTACATGTCCAGCAGATGGCTCCTGTTGAACAAGACTTGCCTCCTTGTGCAAAGCAGTTGGCACCTCCTTCCCCTTTGATTTACTTTCCTCCTTCAGATTTTTGTCTGCCATACTTGGGATCTTCTCTTTTGGTTCACCCAACACCAAGTTCTTGCTTAATGAAACAAGCTTCTTGCGCTTTGGGACCGGGGGTGGGCGATGTGGGGATGCTGCCGTCCTCTTGCTACAACCTGACCATGAAGAATCTTCAAATGCGGGACCTTGCTTCATTATCTTCTGAATCATTGTTTTTGAGCCAAACCAGTCCAAACACTTTGCTGCCTCTTCCATCTCTTGCTCACTCCTTTGCAACCCATGCTCAATGATCTCTTCAACCCCAGTATGCTTCTCTTTCATGTCAAAAATTGCATGAGTTTCAAGCAACGGGATTTCGAAGCTATTGGGGACTGCTGGCTCTGATCTACACATGTCAAAAAGGGAGAAACTCTCCTCTGGCGTAGTGGCATTGCTTCCAGCTGATTTTGGATCTTCACCTTTGCGACATATTTCCTTGTTGATGTAAAACTGTAGAGTTACATTATCATCAATTGAGATGCTGCTGCTGTTTCCTTCATGGGCAGGACAAGTGCCAATATTCATTTTTGAACTGCTGCTGCCATCACCACCCATGCCAGCGTCATCATCATCGTCCTTCCCACTGTCACTGCCTCCATCAAACCCCCCTATCATCATCGTCTGTCTCCTCGCTGTCATCACTATCCCCATCCTTTCCCTCTTCGGCATCATCAACCTTGTCAGCCCCCTCCTCTACTCCCTTGTCTTTTCCATCCCCTTCCTCCTCTTCCTCTTCCTCGTCATCATCTCCAGTTTCTCCTCTATTTTCATTGTTATCATCGTCATCCTCTCTGTCATCATCTTCATCATTCCCTTCCTCTTCATCCTCATCTCCATCTTCGGCCTCATCACTATCTTCAACCTCGTTGCCCTCTCCAAGCTCAACATCCTCTTCCTCTGACTTAGTTTTTTCTTCAAATTCACCTTCTTCACTTTACTCTACCTCTTCTGTTTGCTTGGCAGAAAATCGACGCTTACGTCGCCCAGTATGCGAGCTCTGACCCTTTGTTCGCCCGCTTGTTGGCCTCTTGGGAGGAGACAATTCTGGTTCCTCTTCATCAAGCTTCGCAAATCCTTTGATGAACTTGCCAAGTTGCTCCGTTACTCCTTTGCACAAATCATGGACCATGCTTGCTAGCTTGAACTTTTTCTGCAAAAACAATAAAAAGGAGTTTCAAAAAATGAATTAAAGAAAAGAGGAAAAGCTAGTTTGCAACTGAGTTAAGACTCTGGTGCAACTGAAAACATAACCTTGGTGCAAGTAAAAAAACTGATTGGTCCAACCAAACATAAAAATATCCAACATATGTGTGACTTAAAAAACACAATGATAAAAACACCTGATTTTGAACTTGAAAAAAAGGGTGCACATTTGCACCTCAAGATAAACCACATAGTAGGTACGCGAAAAAAATGGAGATATGTGAGCTTCCATGAACACACATAGGGACAAAAAAGAAATCTAGATAACAAGAACAAAAAACGGATATAAACTCACATGTGGATTGTAGCTCATTGGAAGCTTTGACGCCACGAACGCTTCTGCCTGCAACAGTCCTCCAAAAATTGATGATTCCTCAGTGCTTCTGTACCACTCCTTGAGCTGATGCAGGAAAAAAAATTATTGAGCTGTAAACTTCATGGATAGGCAACAATTTTTTTTTTGAAAAAACCATGTCAACCCATAAAGAAAAAAGTCATGTGTGCAACTATCATAGTACTTTGTGCAAGAAAAAGAACTGTCATGCAAGTATGTGCATGCCTAATGTGTTCTTGTGACAAGTACTTTATAAATAAGGGAGTTGGTGCAACAGTCATATACAGGTGTGCAACTAGCATCGTGGCTTTGTGCAACTACCATGTGAGTATATGCAACTCCAAAACTGTTGGTATTTCACCTAGGAAAAAGTCATGTGTGCAAGTATCATATGACTCTAAGCCAAAAGAACTATCATATCAGTATGTCCGTGCCCCCAAAAATGTGTTATTGTGACAAGTACTTTTAAGAAAGCAAAAGTGTGCAATTGTAATATATCTGTGTGCCAACTAACAAAAAGGACTTGTGCAACTATGAAATGAGTATATGCAACTACAATCAAAATAAACAAAAACCTAAACAAAGCCATGTATCCAACTAACATATGAATATATATGCAAGGAAATAGCATTCAATTTGGAATGTCTAACTCACTTGAAGCTTGCCGAAGACGCCAGGGGAAATCAAATCCTTTTTTATAATCTTACTGATCAGATTCTTATCAAAGGCATTGGCTCGAATAGCACATACACTTACTCGCTCGTCAACGTCAAGCGCATCAACATAAAGGATCTGGCACGCACCATCCCCAGAAAACAAAACAAGGAAAAACAGCATGTGAGCACATGATCAAAAACACCAGCTGCAAACAAACTATGTATAACAAAGCTATCATTTCAATTTCTACTCACCATTAGATGGTACAGGCAGCAACATACTGTTTGCTTGTCCTCGCCCATGTTGCGGAATGCTTCATTTATGTCCTCAGCAACAAACAAGCACACATTGCTCTTCAATAGAAATTCAGGTTCCAGGACAGCCCCGTAGCAGCGCAGGCTCAGAGAAAGACTGGTGGTAGGAGCTAGAAAAGTACTCAAAGCAAGCGCAAGCCACCCAGTGAGGAACTTGTCGTCAGTTGCTCCCTTCATTGCTTTCATCGTCTTGCTGAATTTAGTAACCATGGGGTGTTTGGGTGGGCCGGTGTGGCCGAACATCTCATTGAATTTCTTCACAGCTTCACTTTCAACCTTATACTTCAAGCGTGGCCCTCTGTTTGGTAAACCAACATTTCTGTGCACACTTGCAGCATCGACTGGGATAGTGCCCCTGCCTGGAAATACCAATGTAGAACTGCCTGGGTCGTACGACTGGACTAGGAATTTGGTCAAATCCGAAGGCAGTGTGTCGGCTAAGTTTACTAAGCCTCCTAACATCTTCTCATACAGAAAAGTCCTTTGAACAGGTGCCAAATCCATATTCACCTTCACAAACCTCCCTGGAGACGCCCTGATCCTTCCAGCCTGTGCACGTCGTCCTAGAACATTTCCTTCATTTCCTTCCACTACAACTTCACTCTCCTGAGACAAAAAAAAATTAAACCAAAGAGGGAGAAATGCCAACTGCATGCAGGTTTTATGCAACTATATATTATATGGGTGCCAACTCTAATACAACATGAGTCATCTGATAAATGAACTTTGGTTATTCTGAATATAGTTATGTTGTATTAGATTTGGAAACAGCACAAGAATAACTGTACATAAGGTCACGCATACAAAACCATTACCAAAAATTAAACCAAAGAGGGAGAAATGCCAACTGCATACAGGTTTTATGCAACTATATATTATATGGGTGCCAACTCTAATACAACATGAGTCATCTGATAAATGAACTTTGGTTATTCTGAATATAGTTATGTTGTATTAGATTTGGAGACATCACAAGAATAACTGTACATAACGTCACACATACAAAACCATTACCAAAAATTAAACCAAAGAGGGAGAAATGCCAACTACATACAGGTTTTATGCAACTATATATTATATGGGTGCCAACTCTAATACAACATGAGTCATCTGATAAATGAACTTTGGTTATTCTGAATATAGTTATGTTGTATTAGATTTGGATACAGCACAAGAATAACTGTACATAAGGTCACGCATACAAAACCATTACCAAAAAGACGTTTCATAACAGCTGGGTAAAAACTACTGCCCACTATGTATTTTTGATGTGCAACAACAGAAAGAATAAGTGCCAACTAGTACCAACATAATGTGCAACTGTAAAAAGAAAAAACTAACAAAGTAAGAATTGAGGTACCTCAGTATCTTGTGCAGAGGAGGAGCCACCTCCATCAGATGCTTTTGCTTTCGCTTTCCGTCTGGCACGCTTTACAACACGGAATTGATTTTCGTCCACTGACTACAAAACCATGCCACATATAAAATTTAATTCAAAAAAAGAAACAAGAAAAAAAGAGAGGATGCAACATATAAACACATATGCTGTAATTTCTTTCGCATATACTCGAAATTTTTATCGTACATTGCCTTCAATTAAAAAAACAAAAATCTGTTAATGCTTGTGCTAAACTCCTTACCTCTACTTCATCACCATCATCAGGAACAACGGGACTACGAACGCCCCGCTCAGCAGCCCTTTTCCTGTTCCGCCGATTATCCTGTGATACATTCCTATGCATTGGACAAAAACAAAAACAAACTCAAAAAGAATGAAAAAGAACATATATTTGGATCATGCTTGACTCAAAGCCTTTGGGCTCCAAAAAAAATACCTCTCCTCCGCTTCCAGCAGCATCTCCCTCTTCAACCATTGTCACTGCAGAAAAACAGGGTACACACAAATATGAATAACTCAATTGCACATATCATTTCACCAATTACACGCTTAACAAAATGGATGTAGTTGCACACTTAAATGCGGGTAGTTGTATACATAAACAGGTTGCACACTGACAACTGGATAAAAATACTCAAATTGCAGCAGTGAATAGGGTTTTGGTAAACTACAACATTAGAGTAAAATAACATGGACATTTGGGTCAAGTTGCACACACACGCATGTACAAAAATGCATAAAGGAAAAACAACATACTACAAAGTTTACCAAAATCTGAGAGGGCCAACCATATTTGGTTCCCTGTGCAACTCTGGCATCTACAACTGCCAACTGAAAACTACTCAGTTTGCAAAGTAGAAAATGAAAAAAGGCAGATTGCATTTCTGCGCAACTATTACGTCTGAAACTACCAACTGGGTGCTGGTAAGTATGCAAGTAAAATTGCATACTGGATGAACTCTATGAATTTCTCTACCAGTAAAATTGCAACAGTAGTTTCCGTAAACTACAACATTATGGCAGATATTAAAAATGAAAAAAGTTGCACACAAAACATGTCCAAGTTGCACACACAAACGTGTATAATTGCATAGCAACACAGAATACTACTCAGTTTCCCCAAGCCATGTGAGCCAACCAAAATTCGGTTTCTGTGCAACTCTTAATTCAACAAATGCCAACTGGACATTACTCAGTGTTCAAAACGCCAGGAAAAAATCAGAATAAGAAAACAAACTCAAAGGGATCAAGGAACTCATCCTTGATACTGATTATCTACCAACTCAAACTTGCAAACATTACCTAGGGTTTGGGGGGAACCTAGGAACTCAACCTAAATCCGATGGAATACTGGACTTCATCGTACTTGCGTGATCTGGATGCGCGTAAATCACATCCCAGCGCCTCTCAATGACCAAAAACGCACGGAATCGTGAGGATCTAAACGGCAAAAAAAGACCCGAATCGTGAGGATCTAAACGCAATAGCACGGCGCACACCGGTGCATGCCCAAAAACGACAACAGCATCCCGGCGCCTCTCAACGTCAACGCGTGAACCACCGCTTCCCCGACTACGAGCACTAGACAGGAGCAGCAAAAGGGAACTGTCACAGGAGAAAACGAATGAGGGGGATGAGTAGCGAGCGCGGCCGGCGACAGTACCTGAGCCTCCGCCTTCCTCCGCAAACTTCAACGGCGGTTGCGGTGGTGAGACCCGCTCGAATCCGGAAGGGAGGGGAGATGGGTGTGAGGATGCGGGAGAAGGGGAGAAAATGGAGGCGATGGGGGGGAGAGAGGAGTGGCACGAAATTCGAAACTGCCCACCCCCACTACTATGTCTTCGTTCACCACCGCCCGCGCCTACATGGTCTATGACAAGATGGGCCCACCAGAAAAACTGCGCGCCGCGCGACACACTCGACCAGGCCACGTTGGCGGGGATTGCGGGGGAGGGGGAAACCGACCAGGGAACACCTGGCTTCGCGAGGCCGCACGACCTGTCACGATCGAGCGGTCCGTGGCCGGCCGCTCGAGACAGTTAACCAGCGCACGCGCACTATTCTGTATTCCCGTTGTTTATCAGGTTTCCTAAATTTCAATCGACTGAGTTTGTTTTTGTTGCTACGTTTAGCTCAGAGTGAAACCTATGTTTTTTTTTTTTTGAGAATCAATGTTTTTTTTTAGTTCAGAGCGAAACCTATATTTTTTTTGAGAAATCAGAGCGAAACCTATGTGCTGTGACGTGGCCAACATGGGCTGTGAAAGTGGGAGGGGGGCTTCTTTACGTTTCTGTTTTCTGGGCTTTGCCCACTTTCTGGCGGCCGTGCTTTGGGTACTTTTTTCAATTTATTTTTATGGATATGAAGTTTCTACGCCCGCGCTCAAATGCACCCTTATCAACAGTAAAATCAAACAATACAATTTAAAAACTGAAAAAAGTATTTCTTGGCTCAAGATCATGGCCGCCATGTTTGGCTTCTGCAGCCAAATGACACTATTATCGTACCCATTATTATTGATCAATAAAGCGGTCATGTTTACCTAAAAAAAAGTAAAATCAAACAATATAATTTAAAAACAAAAAAAATATTTCTTTTGCAACAAACACCGTTGAATTATCTAACCACATGCGAAATTTCGTGATGAAATAACATTTGTGGAGGTCTGGGCAAAAATAACAAAATTGATGCTCCAATAAGACTATTTTGTAAAGCATTTTGGAGTGCTGAATTTTTTAATTTTTCCCAGACATCCCCAATGTTATTTTATCACAAAAATTTGCACGAACGGAGAAAACTAAACTGTTAGTTGTCAAAAATATTTTTTTGAATTTTACCTATTTCTTGGATTTTATTGTTCACATAACAGTATTTAAGCATGGAATTAGAAGATCACTTTCGCTTTTTTTTTCCTCCTTTTTTGTTTTCACCTTTCTGTAAATCATTTTTGTCTTTTGTTTTTGCTTCACTTTTGTCTTTTTTGTTTGTTTTACTTTTCATTTACTCTTTTTTATATTTTTATTTTTATTTTATTTTTCTTTCCTTCATGTATTTTGTCCTTTTTGTCTCACTTAATTTTTAGTTATGTTTTTCATTTTTATTTTTCCCTTGATAATTTATTTTTTTTGTAACGCAACTTGCAATTGGATGTGTCGCAATCCGTCTGCGACTGTAAGGTGTACAATGTGACTGCAACTGGATAGTTGTTAGTTGCATGTCCATCACTAGAGTCGCAACTACACATGTTATTGCATGTCCATCACTAGAGTTGCAACGACACAAATAGGAATGTTGCATGCCCACCACTAGAGTTGCAACCATATGTGTCGCAACCCGCCTGCAACTGAAAGGGGTACAACATGACTACAACTAAGGGGAGGGAGGTTGGCCAGTTGCATGTCCACCACTAGAGTTGCAACCGCACATGTCGCACCCCGCCTGCAACTGCAAGGGTTACAATGCGACTACAACTGAGGGGAGAGATATTGGCCAGTTGCATGTCGACTAGAGTTGCAACTACACGTGTCACATTCCGTATGCAACTTCAAGGGATACAACACAAGTGCAACTGAGGGGAAGGGATGTTAGCAAGTTGCATGTCCACCACTAGAGTTGCAATTGCACGTGTTACAACCCGTGTACAACTGCAAGGGGTACAGCACGACTGCAACAGAAGTTTTTTTTTTTGGACACACACAATTAAATATCCTTATTTTATTTTATTTTTTTGATTTCTTTGTTAGATAAAAATATTAAAGTTTTTTTAACATAAATGTTTTTCAACAATACAAAGTAAATGATATGATTTTTTTTAAAGATTCTATCTTGGAAAACTCTACCACAGAGGAAAACAAGAGGGCAAAGGGGCTAATTACAAAAAGACATACCACCATCCAAAAGGGACGAATGAGAAAAGAAAAGGGCCAAATCCAGGCTCATGGAGTTCCAAATGGTATGTCTTGTTGCAATTTCCTCGTTTCCAAATATGCCAATCGATCATAGAATCCTACATAGCTAGCAAGGGGCACCACCACTAAACTAAAGGTATTCTTGCAATAATGCATATAGGAATATTTTCAGAGTGAATTTACCATCCCAAGTTATCCGGGTTGCCGAATAAAGAAAGTAATAATGAAAGGGATATTGATCCCATTCACAACCTATGGGGGGCATGTCTTGTTCACAACACTTGGTGCCATATACTAGAACTTCAAGTGGGACGCCACAGCCATCTATTGCAGCAGTGCATGATCCTTAGTGGAAAAACGAGTAACTCATCCATATATCAATACTATCTGATATACTAGATAGCATCTACGATATAACTCATCCATATCTGATATACGATATAACTCATCCATATATCCTTAGGGATCAGTATTTAGTCGTATCGCGGCACAAGGTAAGCACCGAGGCCGACGAGGCTGTCAGGGCTAGAGCGCCCGAAGAAGCTGATGACGGCGGCGTTCTCCGGCAGTGGCACGCTGAAGGCGGGCCCCGCCGGGCACCCAAACGTGCCGTAGACGTCCTCGGTGGAGATGAACTTCAGCGAGGTGATGCCGTATTCATCATGTGTGCCTCTGATGAAGTTGATGTAGTTCCCACCGTTGAGGGAGAAGTCGTGCTTCTGCCCGTTTGTCTTGGACCCCCACGGGCCCATACGGATGCACTGGTCGTTCTTGTCGAGGTAGGTGTAGGATAAGCCATATACGCGGCCGCCGGATCTCTCGCTGCTGCGGATGGTGATGCTCAGCAGCTGCTCCGGCATGCTGCTCATGTTCAGGTCCCTAGAGAAACCGCCGTGACCACCCCATGGGCCAACCTTGATAGGGGACGACTCCTCCTTCCGCAACACAAACACGCCCAACGCCTTGAGAGTGATGGTGCCGGGGTTGCCGAAGAACGCCACCACCTCATTTCGCCCCTGCCGTAGCGGCAAGCTGAACTCAGGCCCGTTCGGCCAGCCCAACGGGCCGTAGTCCCCCAGATTGGTACCCAGCTTTAGCGAGGTCACCCCCCTCTTATTTGAGGAGCAACTAACTAAGAACTAAGGAGCGCTCCTTCCAACGATTACTTGGGGTGGGCTAAGAGCGCGTCACTTGGCGCGCTCTCAGCCGCCGCCACGTGTCGTGCTCTGGGCGCTCTCTTCGGATTTTGGTTTTTTTATTTTTCCGCACGCGTTTTTGGCTTTTTAAACGGTTTTTTTTTCTGGGTTTTTCGGCTTTTTGGTTTTCCACCGGTCTTCCTTAGCTTTTGGAAGAAAAAAAATTTGCACGAAAAAACGCTGTTTTTTTTCCTCCCGCGAGAGGCATGGCCGTGCCTCTCAGAAACGGAAAAAAAAACTCGTTTTCTGTTTTTTTTTCCTTCCGCGAGAGGCACGGTTTTGCTTCCGCGAGAGGCACGGCCGTGCCTCTCGGAAACAGAAAAAAAACACGTTTTCTGTCTTTTTTCCCGCGAGAGGCACGGCTTTGCTTTCGCGAGAGGCACGGTTTTGCTTCCGCGAGAGTCACGGCCATTTCTCTTTCGGAAAGGGAAAGAAACGTGCTTCTGATTCGGTTTTATCGTCCGGGTTTTTTCGACCGGTTTTTTTGGTGAAAAAAACTTCATCAAAATCTATCAACATGGGATTTAATTTTGAAGATCTCGACGTGAGGAATCCAGCGATGAAAACGGTTCAAGATTTGGACGCACGGTTTAAGAGATAAAACGTTTTGAATAAAAGGATCTACGAAAAAAGGGAAAACACTTGTCGCAACCTGGGAAGGTGGGAGTACTCCTTTCAAATTTGAAAGGAGTACTCCTTAATTAGTGATTTTGTCTTATTTGCGGTGCCACTCACATGGTTCAAATACTCACCTGGAGTCAACGCAAGCTACGGGCTAGTTCTTTTACTTGCTTCTAAAATAAGCTGCCAGCTCCAACCAAAAATATTTTTTTAGAAGCCTAGTAGTTAAGACTTGACTAGTAGACTTCTAAAATAATATATTTGATTGGGCTTCTAGAATAAGCTCCCCCTATCCAGCCAGCAAAAGAACTGGCCCTACATCTAATTTATTTACAGAATTGCTAATTAGTAACATATATAGATAGATAGACATAGCTAGCTAGGATGAGCCAGAGAATACACCTGTTGGATATAACCTATGAACATTCCCCAGGTGCCAACGGTGATGGGCTCTCCTGTCTGGTTGACGTAGGTGAAGGAGAAGCCATTTATCATGCCGCTGATGGTGCAGATGGTTATGCTCACAAGACGTTGGGGAATGCTGTAGATGTTGATATCGCGAGATGCGCCGCCGGTCACTATGCCCTACATTTTCTCATATACGCATACATACATGCACAGGCGGAGGACGCGGTAGGGCGAGGTGGGGCGCTCGCCCTACCTTGATTCGTGGAATTTTTTTACCAGGTATACGTATCACGTTTGATCCGATCGCTAATAATCGTCGACTCATGGTCAAACGTTTTATTGGGCTGTGTATAACGTGGACACCTTGTTGGGCCATAGCAGGTCACGCCACGCTCAGCCCACAGGCGCACCCGCACACCTCGCTCGAAGTCGAAGGCGCCCACTCGTTCGTTTCTGTCCAAGCCGCAACGCCCGCCCGAGCAGAGACAGGACACAGGAGCAGGATGAACCCTAGCGGCGCGCGGGGGCAGCAGCAAGCAGCAGGTTAGGCGCGAGCGACGGCCAGGGCCAGCAGCAAGCAGCAGGTTAGGCGCGAGCGACGGCCAGGGCCAGTAGGAGCAAGCGCGGGGGCGGCGTCCAGCAGGAGCTCCGAGCGCGTGTGGGGGCGGGGGCGGCGGCCAGTTCCCGGCGGCTTGCTTGCGCGAGCCCGATGGCCAGCAGGAGCGCGCGCTGTTCCCGGCGCCGGCAGCCAGCAGGAGAGCGCGTGATGGCCAATTCCTTGCGGCCAGAAGGTGAAGATGAATAAGAAGGGGAAAGGGATAGCAAAGACCACAAAGGGCAGAGGTAATTTTGCTTGAATTTTATTGTCATTATTTTGACGTGATGATTTACAGATTTGAAGAGGTATTTTGAGGTGATTATTGGCATCTGACGTGATGATTTACAGATTTGAAGAGGTATTTTGAGGTAGTTGGTGGTGATCGCAGCAGCTGCAATCCAAGTACACGTGAAAGTGGCAATGCTACGGGCCAATCCGTTCATCAAAGTGAAGTGAATTCCGTGGAAGGGGAGAATGCAAATTCAACGCCCTCCGAACAAGTGGAAGAAGAGATTCCTGATTTGAATGGTTGGAATATAGACTTGATGGTGTGTTACATGGTAAGGATGAAAGATATTCTATATTCCAATTTTCCACCAAATAAAGATGAAAGATGCTTTCGAGCATATAAGGATTTTGAATGGTTGGAATATAGACTTGATGGTGTGTTACATTGAGCGATGGATATTCAAAAGTCTTGATCTTGGTAAAATTAAGGAAGATTTCCAAAAGAAGGGTAGGACACTACCATTGCCCGGGTCTTCTACATGCCATTAAAGCATACTTACCGGTATGTTTTAGGTTGTTCTTCTATTTAAAATATGTTTGCATTTTCATTGTACTTGGTTATTCTGTTTAGAATCATATGAAAATATTGGTGTGCACGGTTGGTATATTATCTATGTTGGTTTTGCATCAAAAAAGAAATTTGCTTAAGAGTTCGCCCCACCTTAAAAAAGTTTCGTCCTCCGTCACCGATACATGCATATTTGTAAATGTCCATCTCATTGCTAGTATAATACTAGTACATATGTATATGCAACTAGCTGCACTTACCGCCATTCAATCAAGAGATCCTTCTTGCTATAGCAAGCTCGCCGTGCATGGATTGTCCATCGATAGTGTCCAAGCCCACTTGTTTATGGACGTATTTATATTCGCACTCTCTCTACGCAATGGAATGGATGTACTCGTCATCAATTTGCACGTTACATCATATGTTGCATCTTAATATGCCCTTTCATTTCCAGCTCCGATCGAGTAAAAATTAAAATGTTCTTTAAACTGAGAAAATAACAATTCCTGGTCTAGCACTAACCAATTAATGTAGAAGTATGCAACATAGTCTCTCTTTTTTCCTTATATACAAAGCCACTTCTTATTTTGAGTTTACCAACGATTTAATTTCATTAAGGAAATATTAGTTTTACTAGCAAACATGCCCGTGCGTTGCGACGGGTGAAAAATAGCACGTCATAGTCTTCTGATCTGATCCACCATCTTCACTTGATATGATTTTGATTCCGACTCGTCATGTCGATGACACACGTCATCATGGCCACACCCGGGCACGATGTTGCCCGACAGCGAGGAGTTTGTGTCTACGAATTAATTAAGTCTATTTAAGAAAGTATGTATATTCCACCATCCTGTGTAATGGGTGGAACATAAATTCAACCCCCTACATATGCGGCGTTGCTACAAACAAAAGATGAGGAACGTCCCATGTGATGTATGTCATGGCAAGCGCCAAAGTTCCTCTTCATTTTTTGCCTCTCCGTTCACGAACATGTGATTCACGGATCCATCGGCTTCGTTCTGGTGAGACATGGCGTTGGAGAGTTAGGGGAAGGTGTAGGCCACCGCCGCCATGACTGGGTTCTCGAAGTTCCATAAATTTATACAAAATACTGTGGTTGCAATAAATTATGTATAAAAATGTAGTGTGAAACTCGGAATAACCGTTTTTGAGGTTAACATCAAGATCAAATCAATACCAACAAAGTGAATCTAGTAAGCGAGAGCAAATATAACAACAAAGTAGAACCAGCCAACCAGGTTACGCTTATCAAATCAATACCAACAAAGTGAATCTAGATCAAGTAATTCATAGTATAAGAATTGTATAAGAGAGAAAGCAGGTTACGCTTATGCATGATTGTATCCTGGTCGACTCTCTTGTTAAATACAATAACATGACAGCGCAGGCACTATGATTACCCTAGATACTGTCACGGATCAGCCTCGTGCCTTGGTGAGTGTGAGACTCGACGGAGCATGCCGGGCATACAATCGTGAAAGTCCTCGGAGCACAGGCCACCGGGCAGCACCTCCACCTCCAATACTAACTTCCATAGCCAGCCGTGAGCAATCCTAACATCAATAGTCACATTGTATATAGATACGACTAATCTTTTTGATGCTAGCATGGGTCAGATCGTGACTTGCCTAGCCAAATTTAGCTCTGAACAGTACTACAACCTGAGCAGTACTACCCCCCAAAAAGACCTGAACAATACTACTGATCCATCGATCTGCTAAACTAAAGTGATTCCTCCATACCAATTGTACAAGACGCAGTAAGAAATCTCACGAACACGGCAGCTGCTACTTCTCACGGTCAGCCCCAGCACCCAATCCTGCTGCTCCCCTAATCGTTGGAGATAATAATCACGAGACGACGCAGATAATAATCCCGCTGCTCCCCCTAATCACTGCAGTCACGGGACGACGACAGATAAAAAGAGAACACAAATCACGCAAGGAGAAACCGGCGCTTGGAAGACTGAGTGAAGCCACAGGTAGAAACCTCGAGAGTAGTGAAGAGGCGCCTTGCGACGGCGGCCGCAGTAGATTTAAAAATTTCCAACAGTAATGATGGTCTCGTCGTCTGCCATGCGCTCGAGGCAGGTGGCCTGCGTGATCCTTGGGCTTATGGGTGAGGTATGCTGCACGGCGGCGTGCATGTTCCGGCCAAACGTACCGAAGCAGGCTGTAGGCCTCCATGCCCGGTGGATCGGCATGGGAACAGCTCATCTATAATGGCCGTCGGCCCGCTACGCAGCACGCTCCTCCTTCACGGTCCTGGCCATGGCGTTGGATCGCAAGTTGTACGAGTGGTACAACAATGTCCGGGTCCTTGTATTTATGGGCGCGCTGGACGGTCCGAAGTGGATTAGAATTTGATAGGTTTACGTCTTAATCTTGGACACATTTTGATCTTGGACGTACAAATATTTTTGAGAAAGTAATTTTGATTAGCAGTTTTTAGGCACATTTTGATCTTGGACGTACAAATATTTTTGAGAAAGTAATTTTGATTAGCAGTTTTTAGGCGTACGTGCATGCATTGATTGGAAACTTTATTTTAGAATTTGTGGCGGTTATGTGGCGGTTACGTTATGTACGTTATTTTATTGTCATATGGCCCAAGTGGAGGAACGCAAGCCCAGCCGATACGAACGTTTTTCAACAAACTTGGCTATACAAATTAGTACCACCTCGTGTATTTCACGTAACGTAGAAACAGATGCGGGACGAAACCAAGAATAGCACCTTGCTTTATTAGTATATATATATATATATATATATATATATATATATATATATATATATATATATATATATATATATATATATATATATATATATATATATAAAGTAGGTAGTAAATAGATGTAAAAAAAAAGTATATCAATGTGTTACACACAAAAAGAAATAGCACTTGTTCTATTTTGTTTTGCAATTACGGTTTTGTTATCTTAGTTGGCTAGTTATTTCTAGACAAACAGGGAGGGCTTCTCGGCTTCATCTTATAGATGAAACCGAAAGTTCAGGATACATGCAACAAAAGTTTTTCAGGTAGGTGACCAACTAGGCAAAGAGAGAACTACACCTAAAGGCAGTAAAATAAATGACTGCAGCACCGCCAACCACGGATGGTTTTAGAACAGTTACAAATTCATGATTTAAAATGCACGCGGACAAAGCATAGGAGACCAAAACATATCGAAGCTTTTCAGATCTGGATTTCCAGAGCAGCATGCTTGGCCTTAAGTGGTGGTGCTGAATGAGGTTGGGGTGACCAACTGATCTCCAGATGCGATACCAGGCTCTGACTTGTTGTGATGATTTTTTGTGACAGCCCCAGACCGATACTCTAGATGCCTTTCATGTTTTTCGTGATAGCCGCGTTAATTATTTCTTTGTTGCATTCATCGTCGCATCATTCGCATTGCATCGGCACTCCGTTGCCGTCATTTTTCAAAACCTGCATCCGTTCATAGTTGTCGCTTCTCCTTTGTCTCCGTTGACCTTCTCAGACCAACCGGGTCTTTTGATTCCCTCTTGTGTGACCGCTTGAGCCTCTCTGCACTCGATACATACCCTTCGCGCGCGTCCGAAAACTCCCCCGGACCCGAACCGGGCAGTCGTGACCGGTGGGTCCACATCAATCCCGAAATACCCCAAACATCTTCGGTTCTTCATTAGACTTTCCTAGCCTATTTATTCGCAACCGTTCGATCTAAATCGGATGATCCAAAACCCTCTCCTTTCGCGATATATAGATCAACCACATACCCCAAACCCTATTTTCTAGGGATCCTCCCCCCCCCCCCCTGTCTAGTCGCCGCCGCCACCCACACCTGGTCTCCTCCTTCCTCGGGATCCTGCCCCGATTCACCCAGCCGATCTTCCCCCTCCTCAATTTCAGCAACCACCCAATCCCATCGATCCATCCATCACGCCCACCAACCAGCGCTCGAGCCCGAGCTCCTTCGATCGAGGCCACCAGAGAGCCCTGCTGCCCCGACCGAGAGCTCCATGCTCACTCGATCTGGGATCGAGAGGAGCTCCTCCCGTTTGCCCCTCCCTCCATCGCGCCGACGCCCGCAGCCAGCCGCTCCAACCCCGGCCCCTCCTCTGCTTCCCCGCGCGCCCGCAGTGCGCCTGCCCGAGGCCCGAGCAGGAGCGCTCGGCCTCGTCCCCCTCGCGCCACCTCGTCTCTGGCGACCGCGCCACTGCCGGAGAACCTCCCCACCTCCCTGTTCCGTCGTCGGACCAGGCCAGCCCCTCGCGCCCTGCTTCCCTTCCTTCTCCTGACGTTCTTCTCCCCTACCTCTCATCTCCCTCTTGTCTCTGTAACAGCAGCCATGGCGCCGCAAGCGTCGTCTCCGGCCACCTCGCCTCCTCGCCTGCACAGCCACGCCGCCAGGCGCCGTTCCCTTGCCTGGCCGCCAAGTCACGCGCTGCTCTGCTTCGCCCGCATCGCCCCGGCCCCCTTCTGTTTCGTCCACGCGAGGTGAACGAGCGCACGAGCAGCGCCCGTTGACCGCATCGTTGCCTCCAGATCTGGCCCAGTCAGCGCCTCCACAGCCGGCCTGCCTCTCCACCGACTGGGCTTTGGCCCATGGTGAGAACTCCAGCCCGGGACCCCCTTTGCTCTGCCCAGCGCCTCTGTTGGCCCAGTGTGCACAGTTTCGGCCCGATTCATGTTTTTTCCCGTGGAACAAATTTATCTAAATATCCATGCATGCATATTTACAGAAAACTGCCATGCATTTGAATTGCTAATAACTAAATAACCATGCATCCAAATGAAACATGCCATATATGTAAATTGCTTAGAATCTCATGTAGTTTCACAATATCTAACTTTGATGCATGTTAAAAATATTTAAAATTGATGTTTGCATTAATTTGCATAAATGGCATGCTAAGATGGTTTATTTCATAACTAAATAACCGTAGCTCCGAATTAAATAAACTATATATGTAACTTGACTAGAAAAATGTGTAAATTAACATGATGACATTACTTTTGCTATTTAACAACATTTAATCTTGTCATGCATCATATTTGGTTGTGCATCATGACATGTTTATGCTTGTGTGTTTACCACGTTGTTTGCTTCTTTCCGGTTGTGCTTCTTCTCGATAGTTCCGGTTCCGTTGCGATTGTGAGGATTCGTTCGACTACGTTGGTTCGTCTTCTTCATGTACTCGTTATTCTTCCAAGCAGGATTTCAGGCAAGATGATCATGACCTTGGATATCTCTATTATCTTTGCTTGCTAGTTGTCTCGTTACTATCGCTATGTCGCGCTTCCTACCACATATATGTCAGCCTCCCATATGCCATGATACAGCCTCTAACCACCCCTACCCAGCAAACCGTTGTTTGGCTATGTTACTGGTTTGCTCAGCCCCTCTTATAGCGTTTTAGTTGCAGGTGCAGTGCAGGTTGTTCCATGTTGGGACATGGATATGTTGGGATATCACAATATCTCTTATTTAATTAATGCATCTATATACTTGGTTGTGTGTGGAAGGCTCGGCCTTTTGCCCGGTGTTTTGTTCCACTCATGCCGCCCTAGTTTCCGTAATACCGGTGTTATGTTCCTTGATGAGCGCTTCTAACACATGTGGGGCATATGGGAACCCCCCTGATCACTTGTTTTAGGTTAAGACTTCTCCAGCAAGGCCCAACATTGGTTTTAACATTTGCCAATATGAACCTAATAATTAATTGCATAGAGGGTCGCCACCTCGGGGACTCTTTTAATTCCAACATAACTCGGGCCAGCGGCAAAACACAACCGTTGGTCCACCTACCTAGCAGTCGGCGGAGCCGCCTCGGGGCAACTCGGGTTCTTTTGGCTACCGTCCACTATGCATAGACGGATGATGCCCGTAGATAGAGAGCGTGCGGCTCTAGACACGGATCTGGCTCACCGGGAGGTCTTGCTGGTTTAGTTTTGCCTGTTATGAGTGGCTTGTCCACCGGGATTCTTTATCGTAAGCATCGTGTTATCATGGTGTGAGGATGATCCATCGGATGCATGTGGTAATTTATAATGGACTACTTGGAGCACCCCTGCAGGGTTAAATCTTTCGCGAAGCCGTGCCCGCAGTTATGTGGCGACTTGGAAATTTATAACCTCCGGTTGTAGAGAACTTGACACTAATTCTAATAAAATACCCCAACCGTGTGCGTAACCGTGATAGTCTCTTTTCGAGCAAGTTCGGGAAGAGAACACGGTGGGGTTATGTTTGAATCGTAAGTAGGTGTTCAGGATCACTTCTTGATCATATTAAACTTGCGACCGTTATGCGTAGTATGCTCATCTTTATTCTTGTACTCGTAAGTTAGCCACTTAAACATGCTTAGTGCTTGCTGCAACCTCACCACATTACCCCTTCCATTCCTATAAGCTTAAATAGTTTTGTTACCTTGGGTGATGAGATTGCTGAGTCCCTGTGGCTCACAGATTACTATAAACACCAGTTGCAGGTACGCTTGAGACAGACTAGACCTGGGCATTTCCGGGCCGGGCCGGGTTTCAAAAAGCCCGACCTGAAAATCCCAAGCCCGGGCCCGGCCCGGCCCGGCCCGCAGCCCGACAAAATGCCTATTTTCCTTGTTTTAAAATACTAATATAGCTATTTTCGGGGATTAATACTATAACACTATACCTATATTTATATAAAAAGCCAAAAAATACATGTTTGTCGGGCTTTTTCCGGGCTTCGGGCCGGGCTCGGGCTAGAAAAGCAAGGCCCAAGCCCGCCCCGGAAGCCGGGCTTCGGGCCGGGCCTACCGGGCCGGGCTGCCCATGCCCAGGTCTAAGACAGACACAGGTGAGCCCGAGATGCTCCATTGGGAGTATGACGATGAGCGTGGACGTATGTACGTCACGATACCAGATGATCCGTAGTGGGCCCTAGTCGGTTGATCCGGGGATGATAGCAGGGTGGTGTTTTCTCGTTTGTTTTCGTCCGTAGTCGGACCCTATCTTTCATTTGGATGATCGTATGATGATTATGATATATAATGCTGTAGCATGTGGCGAGTGTAAGCCTTTATCTGGTACACTCATCTGTTCATTCGGTTGTATGTATTTGAGAATCACCTTATTATGCGATCCAAAATGGGGTTCTGTCACGATCTCGACTTCATCACGAGATTGTGATAGAGCTTCATATTGGGCGTTACATTTTTCCCTTCATCGGCGACAAGAAGTCTGCCCTGATCCTTGTTGGCCCATGGTCCGACGATGGAGGAGAGGAGAAACGATCATGTGTAATTAGATTCAGCCTGGACAAATCAAACCGAGGCTTCCTCAGGTAGTCTAACAGGAAGATAGAGAACTCCTCTAGTCTCTGTTTGCTTTGCTCCTGCTATAGAACTAACCGGTACCTGAATAGTTCTCAAGATGTTCCACCACACTTGTTTGACAGCAATCCATTAAACATTGTCAAATATCATGGAGTTCCTAAATTTCCAGATATTCCACGACACAGCGGAGCAAATAGTGTTTAAAGCAGAAAGCCTATTATTCGAAAGCCAGTGTTTAGCAACTGAAATAAAATCATATCCTACCGGGGTTCCAAAGAACCCCCTGATGACAGGCCGGATTACTCTGGCCACCACATAGTAAAACAAAAGTTGATGTGTGGTTTCATGTTCACAGCAAAAAACACATTCCAGAGTTTGATAATATGCCTTTTCCTAATGTTATCTCTGGTCATTAGTTTGTTGTGAGAGAAATGCCAAAGAAAGATATGAATGGTGGAACTTTTAGCATCCTGACAGCAGGAGTGTGAACTGGTTGCACTCCCCTAAAATTAATTACATGGTATAGGAGCTAGTGGAGTATCTACCATTGTTCTCTAGCTGCCAAATCAGAGAGTCTATATCATCAGAAAAATAATAATGCTACGAGCTATCTCTAGTAATTCATACCATAATTCCATAAGCCAGTCATAAAAAATCCTCCTAAAAGTTAGCTTGAGTTGGGTACCATCCCAAATACCATCTTTGGTTTTAGCAGTTTCATTACAAATTATGTAAAGTGGCCAAAATTGAACTGCTAGAGGGGAAGACCCAAACCAGGTATCCTCCCAAAACCTGATTTTGGTTCCATTACCAACAGTCCACTTGTAGCCAAATTTAATATATTTAACTACAGACATAATCCCTTTCCAAAATCTAGAAGTGTTAAGAGAAGAGGACCAACAGAAAATGCTGGGTGTATTCCTATATTCATGATCAATGATAAGGTTCCGGAGCTTGTCATCTCCTTCAGAGTATCTTTTGATCCAGGACCCCAAGAGACACATATTGATATCCTGAAGGTTGGGTATGCCTAAGCCACCAAACTCCTTCAGAGTATCTTAGGGCCAGTTTTTTTGGTGGCTTTTTTGGGCTTCTAGAATAAGTTGCCCCCTACCCAGCTTATTCTAGAAGCCCAACCAAAAATATATTTTTAGAAGTCTACTAGTCAAATGTTAATTAGCAGGCTTCTGAAAAAATAAATTTGGTTGGGCTTCTAGAATAAGCTGGGTAGGGGGCAGCTTATTCCAGCTTATTCTAGAAGCCAGCAAAAGGACTGACCCTTAGTTGGCTTGTTGCAGAGTCTTTTGTTCATAACGTCTCAGCATGTTGATGGATGCCAAGGTTCCTTGTTACCTTGTGGGCATCTTCACAACTTTACGCGCACAACATTCAGCGTATTGCACATGTATGTGGTAGTCCGGTGGCTAAGGTTCCTTGTTATCTTGTTGGCATCCTCACGTGCAGAATATTAGAAATATTCATGGGTGCATGGATGTGGTGGTCCGGCAGCTAAGGTTCATTGTTATCCTGTTGGCATCCTCACGTGCAGAATATTAGAAACTAGTGACTGGGCCCGCCATTGCGGGCCGCTTGAGAGGAAGTTGTGCGCACCTCACCTTCATCTCGAAATTAAAAAAAAAAAAACATTTGCGCGTCACGTGGACATCACATCCATCTCAAAAAGAAAAAGAAAAAGCCTAGAAAAACTTTTCTCGAGAAGAAAAGAAAAAAGTCCCGCTCCCATTTAAAAGAAACTCCAAAAAAAAAATCAAAAACTTTCTCACCTGCGACCAACTAGCATGCGCCACGTGGCATAGCTGGTTGGCCACCATTCTACCGCGCCTTAATGAGTTTAATATCCATGTGTGCATGTATGTGGTAATATCCTGCATATAGTGTTCGATGGACCGGAATCCCGCGCAGCTAGCTAGTGTACGCACTACCAATTAAATTAAAGTTATTTTTTTTTATTGAGGATCAGTTATTCTTTTTTATAGAACACAGTACAGACGCATGCGCTCATATATACGCGCGTACACTCACCCCTACGAACGCATAAGCGCACACCCTATCACTATGAGCACCTCCGAGAGACTGAGACGGCATATCATCTTGAGATTGACGAAGTCACACAGGCATCTCGTAGTCGACAGGTACGTCTCCTCCCACTGAACGCGCATTGCCGGAAATTCTGAAATAAATCTAGGAAAATGCGAGCACCGGGACTTGAACCCTGGTGGGCTGGGGATATCATTGTCCTCCTAACCATCCAACCACATGTTGGTTCGCAAGTAAAGTTATTCTTAAAATAGTGAATGTATTACGTTTGAATATTTAAAGTTCAATGTTTGTCTTACGCCAAAATAATTTAAGTTTCACATGTCTATTGAAAAATATATCAACAACTACAATACAAAAAATAGTTTTCGTATTATCGACAAATATATTTTTATTATATATATTTGATGTTGTACATATTAACATAATTTTGCGTAAACTTGGTCAAATTTATAGAAGTTTGATTTAAAATAAAACCAGAACTTCAATTAATTTAGAATAGAGTAAGTATGAGAGTTTTAGTGAGTTTCGGCGTCTCATATTGTTGGGATTACTAAACAACGAAGAGTAACGAAAGTGAGTCTTCTACGTCTCATATGTACTCCCCTAACCCCTGATTGATCCTCTTGTAGTTATCTTTGATATAATTGAAACTGGGTCACAAGAGCACTTTCGAATGTTTGTTGGCAAAAAAAAATCAGATTTTTTTGAACTTTCTAAATATTTTTTTGAATTTTACAATAGCAAAGGGTGCATGTGATAGCTCAAGCTCACAAGAGCACTTTCTCACAGCAGGGGCCTTCCCCTACACACACGCACTCTCTCTCTCTCTGTCTCTCTGTCTCTCTCTCTCTCATTGGTTGAATTAGTCTTCGACGTTCCAACTTGTTTTAGAAACACTGTGTCCATTCATTTATTTATTTATGTTTCCGCAAATTAAATCCTTGCATTTCATTAGCGAAAAGGGATAAACAATCCCATTATAGTGATATACACACACGACGAAAATAACATTAGCAACGCAATTATTCTCAACGGAGCTCTGGTTCGGCCGGTCAGTGGAGGCAAGGAGAGGCTTCCACTCCCGATGCAGCTTGCGGAGAAGACGACATGTGCTCATTCGTCGTTGTTGTGTAGGCTACCTGTCTCATGTGGAGCTTCATGTAATTCTCTTTGTGTTTAAAGTTGTATCTATGTAATTTGGACCTCCCCGTAAAAAAAATGGACCTATCCATGGGTCATAAAAGCAATTTCACCCCTAACTTAAGATGCTTACCTACCACTACTAGGAAATGGCTTTGGGGTATGCCCTGACCGATCCACCTATCTTTCCCATGGGCAAGACCTCTTGCATGTGGATGAATGAATACATTGAATATTTTGACCCAAGAAATCATCTGTACTAATCTCCATGCACAGCTTTGGAGTATGAGGGAGAGGGGGCCGAGAGGGGGAGAAGAGTCCCTTCCTCTATTGTAGGCTCATCCTAACTAATCTCCACGCACAGTATAATAAAATTATAAATCCATCTAATTAATTATTTAAAGTCAAGGGAGTGCATACATATCTTATATAAATACTATTTTATATATATATATTTGGACGGCAAAATTACAATACATATTTGCATGTGAGCATACATACATGCATATTGCGAACGCACCCGCAAGCTAGCATAAGTAATCCTTATTCACCATACGCATGTATAGCATCATGCAGTAGCTGCTGCCTTGTGTTTTTTAACACAGCTCACTGGGTAGGCAGTAGAATAGGGGTAAGAATGCATAGTCTGGATCGTTAATTAGCTAGTCATCCAGCGGCACGACATAGGCACCGAAGCCGACGAGGCCGTCGGCGCTGGAGCGGCCGAAGAAGCCGACGATGGCCCCGGTGTCCCGCACGGGCACGCTGAAGGCGGTCCCCACCGGGCACCCGAAGGGGCCGTAGTCGTCTTGGGTGGACTCAAACTTGAGCGAGGTGATGCCGTAGTCGTCGTAGGTGCCACTGATGAAGGTGATGTAGTTGTCCTCGTTCATGGAGATGTTGCGCTGCTGGCCTTTGGTCCTGGAGCCCCAGGGGCCCACGCTGATGCGCTGCCCGTCCTTGTCCAGGTAGTTGTAAGAGAAGCCGAAGACGCGGCCGCCGGACCTCTCGCTGCTGCGGACGGCGATGCTCTGCAGCTGCACCGGCATGTTGCTGGCGTAGAGGTCCCTGGAGGAGCCTAGGTGGCCGCCCCACGGGCCCACCTTGACGGGGCACTCCTTGGCCCCCGGCACGTACACGCCCAGCGACTTGAGGGTGTCGCCGGAGTGGCCGAAGAAGGCCACCACCTCGTTCTTGCCCTGCCGCAGCGGCACGCTGAACGCGTCGCCCGCCGGGCACCCGTACGTGCCGCGGTCCCCCTGGTTGGTGACTATCTTGAGCGAGGTCACACCTCTGCTGTTGGAGGTGCCGCTCACGTCGTTCACATGCTCGCCCTGGTTCATATAAATCTGCATGCATGCATGCGCTCAAATTTCTCAATTGATCGATGCTGAGAGAGAGAGAGAGAGAGAGAGAGAGAGAGAGAGAGAGAGAGAGAGAGAGAGAGAGAGAGAGAGAGAGAGAGAGAGATTTAGCAGGTGTGTGTACCGTTTTGACGCCTCCCCAGGTGTTGCCCCATGTGCCGACGTTGATGGCGCCTCCGGTCTGGTCGACGTAGGTGAAGGAGAAGCCAACGATGCAGCCTCCAGGGGTTTCGTTGCTATAGACGGTGATGCTGATAAGGCGTTGGGGGCTGCTGTAGCTGTTGATGTCGCAAAGTTTTCCGCTGGGTAGACCCCATGAACCAATCTTCACTGCGCCCTATATCCATTTACACAAACCAATCTGGATTTAGTGTTCAATCACAAGCAAATCACAGCATATGTAAGTACATGCTCGCATGCATGCAGCTGCAATCACTTACCGCCATTCGATCAAGATCCAACTAGAGCTAGCTAGGGAACGCGTAGCTAGCTAGCCTGAGATGGATGCTTGGTAGTGTGCGCGCAAGCCCAGCTATTTATAGCAAGCGCTACTAGGTACGGATGCATGTTTGCATGTATTCACCACACCCCCATTGATTAGTTGATATTTCTAATTATCCCCGCCAGTCGAATCCAACAAGCATATAGTAGAATAAAGCCACCAGACATCTCGTTGTTTACGGATAGGCCGCATATCATGGAAAGAATATTCCGTCTTAGTGAGACACGACGGACGCCAAACATGAGATTAATTTGATCACCAGCAGACTGATGGTACAACCGCCCGTCCTTTGATGGATGTGAGTATGTGTTCTCTCTTCCCTTAGGCTGCCCGTAGTAGATAGTATCATAAGTTAGTATCACCTTATGCTGAAAAACTGCACTTGTTGGCTCTGCGTCCACTAAAACTTATGAAAAAGAAATCCAGAATGGCTTGTTAGTAAGAAAATGCCTTCTTAGGAAGTGAAGAAGCTAGAATACGCCTGCTTGAGATGCATATGATACTAGTATATGATACTACCTCCGTAATGCATAGTATCATAGATTAATAATCTTAGATGACCTTACTTATTGCCAAGACATAATAGTAGTACAATATTTATTATAATATGGTATCATGATATGATACTCAACCCTCTCTTTCTTCATTTAATTCTGTACCACCTCATAAGAAATGCCTAGTTGACACTAGCTATGATACTCTCTTTACCGGCAGCCTTAGTATGAAGATATTGGAGATGTGTGCACACTTATTTTATTATGCTATAATATTAGGGTAATATTTAAAAAGAAGGAGCATGGTCTTATTCGAATTCAAAGCAGTTGTGCTGAGTAAATTCCACTAAAAAAATGTGTTCACTAATTTATTCCATTGAAGAAACATAATGACATAATATATCCTATTTATGGAACTTACTAGTAACATAATATGCCACCTCTAAAGCATTATGCCCAAAACTAACATGGCCGATATATCAGGCCTACATAGCGTGACATGTAGAAACATATTTTTGCAGGGCGTCTGGCCTGACTAGGCTTCGCACTTGCCACCAATCTCGGTGTCCTCCCTGCTGCTTTGTCCAACAAGTAGGGAGTCGGATCGGGGTTGGCTTGACCATTCTGTGTGGCGCAGCCTTTACCAGCGCCGAAACCTTACAAAAGTAAGTATCACGCGAAGTAAGCCGAGCCGACGGTTGGGCAATATGTTCACTGAATGAGATGCAATGGTAAAAAATACTTACCAGGCTACTCATTGCTACAACCACTAGCTTTAGAGCACAAAGCTAAATTTACTCTATTTTTTTGTTGATTTATGGCCAAGTCTTTTAACATTATTACAATTGCAAAATTTACAAACACCCAAAAATGGCACAAACAAAACAATATCCATTTTCCCAAATAAATTACATTTGCAATAATGTTAAATGCTCCCCGGAGCCATTTTGTACTCCAAAAAATCAACAAATAGAGTAAAAATGTTAAACACACAAACCCCTGAGTCTTTTGCTCTTTCATCTTCTCTTGTATGCATTTCCCGTTGTTGCCACTCCACTTAATTTGTTTCGGTGGAGGCGGACGGTACCAATGGAAAAATGGTCTATTCCAAAATGTACCTATCGAATAGAATCCAACCCCTTCAGTTGGCGTGTAATAGAAAAAGTAGGTTATTCTTGCAATGATGGACATATACCGGAGGGAATGTTTTAGAGAGTGAATCTAATGTGCCACATTATTGATGCTATTGAATAAAGAGAACAATAATAAAAGCGAGAGTGATATATGGAGGAGGAGGCCAACCCATCTTCCCACCCAGAGATCATGCGTGTATGGAGGCGTAGGGCTCGAACTAAAAAATTGTGTACTCTCTCCGTTTGTAAACAGATGCAATTTTGGGCGTTGTCACGGTTTTACTTTGTACTCCCTCTGTACACAAATGGTAGACGTTTGGAGGGAGTATGTACTATTATTATTTTGGGCACTCTACCGACCAGTCGACCGAGGTCACCATGCAACCCGTTAGATCAAGCTATCCAACCCCGTTGGATCAAGCTACTCCCTGCTCGGTCCGCTCCAGAGAAAAAAAAATCCTCCCGTCCCTCGTCAACACACGACCCACACGGAGTGAAATCCAATGTTGAGGAAATCGTTAACTGGTACCTGCTCGCTCGGCTTGGGAGTAGCGATTAATCGGTGAATCGGTCTATTAACTGGATTAATCGGTCGACCATTAATCGGTGGAATTTTAAACCCAATGGGCAAGAAATTTGTATGGAGACAATAGAACTTGAATGCTATAAAAAAATCTACATTGCAAATATGAAGCAAATGGCACTGTTTTCTTTTTTTTTTAATTGATCACGAACATGTATGCAACAACAATCATCAAGAAACATCCATATGGGCGTCAAAAATCATCGACAAACATGTATACGACAACATTTTTTTGCTGATTTCCGCCTTGGCTGCAACTCCGAGAGATGGCGGCCGCACGACTGCGACACGCAGAGGGAAGGTGACAGCAGCTGCGCGGGGCGTCTGAAACGCGTCGGTTGTGGGAGATGGCAGGTCGCAAAGGAGGAGGGGAAGTAGCAGCGTGTAGAGGGAGGAGGAGAAGCGACGACGCACTAATGAGGACCTGACCATGACATCTAGGACAGGAGGAGGGCCAAACCCTAGCTATTTAGGAGTGGAAGAGGGCTAGGAAGGGTTATGGGCCAAATAATCGGGCTTTGTTTGGTCACCAGTTATTGGTCCAGCAAGGATTAATCGGCCTAACAACCGATTAATCGGTCTAATAGGCCATTTAATCGGCCTGACAAGTTAACGCGACGAATAGGTGTTATTCAAGTCGGCCACCCTACGAGTAGCGATTAACTAGCCCGTTAACTGATTAATCGAACGAATTCATGAACAGTGGTGAAATCCATAAAACCACCATAATTATATCGTCATTAGCAAAAGACCATCACTTTAGGTGTTGATCACAAAATGTACTGAATATAACACTATTTTTTCACAAAAAGCATTGATGGCTCATTTAGCACTCTTTGATGAGGTTTCTGACTGGTGGGCCCAGCCGTCAGGCTGAGTTGGCAAACAAAATTGCCATGGGGCATGTTGACTTGGTCTTCTTCTTCTTTCTTCCCCTCCTTTTCTTTCTCTTCTCTTGTGCATTACATCAAGCACCTGGTGTGCATGAGCGAGAGAACAACACCAGCCGAGGAGGGAGCGGTGGGGGTGGTCTGGGCTGGGCGGCACGCGAGCGAAGGTCTGAAGTAGCGCCGTGATGGAGGTCCTCGCCGTCGTCCCCTGGTACCATCCTGACGCTTCCCCCAGCCACGACGGTCTCCTGCTGGCCGGAGGAGGACAACGATGGAGTGGAGGTGCCGCGACGCAAGGAGGACCTTAAAGCAGGAAGGGTTGCGCAACCCCCGGAGACGCAAACGACGAGTCACCGGTGCTCCAACTGTCGAGGGATGCCGTGTTGGCGAGGAAGCAGGGACGCCATGTCGGCCACACCATTGAGCAATCCGGGCCGGGATGGAGCCGAGAATGGTGCCACGCTGCCCATTTGGACGCTCCTCATGCTCACCGCCCACCGCCACATCCTAGTTGCAAAGCTCCACCACTTCTGTGTCGTCGTGGACCCGAACAACTCCAGTTGGCAGTACCCTGCGCACGGTCTTATGTTTCAGGACTTCGACCACGAGAGAGGAAGTCAGCGTGGAGGCAAGAGCCAAGAAACTGCGTATTGGGGTTAGGCCAACTCCAACGCACGACACATTTCGTTCAGCCGCGTTTGTTTGGATCGAAACAGGCACAAATCGCGGCCCAACGTGCACCCGCAAACGGACGGGCGTTCATTTTACGTCCGCGACCCATTTCCGGCCCAAAATTGGTCCGCATTTGCGTCGAAACGGACAGCACACGGACGGGCGGCACGCACGCTCTTGCTCCCCCCTGGACCGCCCGTCGAGGACACAAGGTTCCCAGTTCCCACTTCTTTCCAAACCCTCCCGCCCTCCCCCGCCCCTTTCCGCTCCATGGCTGGCGACCCACGGCAAACCGCCGTCGCCATCCCGACCGCCACCTCTGCCTGTCCTGTAGCGAAGAAGAAGAAGCCGAAGGCGGACCTCAGCTCACGCCGGCGGAGCTCGACCGAGAATCGGCCAAGCGGAGAGCCCGGAGGGCCGCTCAGGCGGACAGAAAAACCGCGGCCCAGAACGCCCTCGAGGCCGCCACCGCACAACACAAGGCCACCGTCGAGGACAACGAGACCCTCGTCGGCAAGGCCACGCAGGTCGATGATGGCCGCGGCGAGCACATGCTCGTCGGTCGTTGGCCCTCCACAGGGCCAGTCGCCGAGCTCCTCCACAACACCTCAAACGGGCGGCGTTCATTCGGCGCACGAGCATGGTGCGACCCCCTTCTCCACGTCACTGGGCTGTAACGTGATCGCGCCGGCCACCCCCGCCCCAACGGCCATCATCGACCTCAACGTCACGCCTAGGTTAGGGGTCTCCGGCCAGTCGGCCACCGGGATGCAAAGCAAGTAGCCCCGAGCGATTCCTACGGCCAACCTTCCCGACACACGCAACCTGTTCGACGGAATGCCCTACCCGATGCCAGCGCAAGACGACCCGACTTCAACGCTTTCATGGAGAACGTCATCTATGAGGGCCGGGGCCAAGCCTTCCACCCCGAGGGCCAAGGCCAATGCTTTGATCCCAACGAGACCCAAAGCAAAAGAGGTGGCGCTAGCTTTCATGACCATGGACTTGAGCAAGATGTCCCCGAAAAGAAGAGGTTGGTTCGAGAAGAAGCAAAGGGAGATGCTTGAGCAAGATGATTGAGCTACGACCAACAGCAACATCATTTTGTATGCCGGCTTGTGTGCCGGCATGAACTAGGGGGCCGCGAGACTTGAACTATGGCCGTTTTTTGTGCGCTGGCAAGTGTGCCGGCCGCGGGCATTTGTTTGCCAGCGTGAAAATTATGGAAGGTGGTCATTTTTTGTAGGCTGGTATGGGTGTTGTCCGCTGGCGCTCTGGCCAGCATAAACTTTGGCCGCTGGCATGACTCTGGCCGCGGCGACTACATTTCTGGTCCATTTTTCTTTTGCCTAAAATCCAGGCGGCCGGACGGTGTCCGCCGGTTGGGTGCACGGCCAGCGCAACGGTAGAAAGGCCGGACGCCGCCCCTTTGCCCGACCCAAACGAATGAAATCCGGACAAAACAGATGTCTGTTTGGGGACCAACTCCAAATGCACGGACCCATTTCGTCTGGCCACGTCCGTTTAGGTCCGCGCGGACAAAAAAAGAGATAATGAGCAATTAGGGAATGTCCTTTTTTACAAATATCATTTGGGCAATTAATTATGTGCCCAAGATTAATTCCAATAAATTCAATCAATGGTGTCTCCATATTGTGGTGATATGATGGATATACACGTTGGAGCTGCAGTGAAGGTGGATATATGTGGTATGGCTAGAGTTTATTAACTATAGTAATGTGTGTGCTTAGTGTTGTAACCTCACCACAAGAAAAAGAGGTTACCACACCACATGTCTTGTACGTAACCAAGCACAGGGAGCACATACTTACAACCAAACCTTGGGTTGTGTTTCTATTGTCATGCAGCCGCTGACATCGTGAGCAACAAAACAAAATATAGAACCTGGTTTAGAGCATGTATATGCTCAGCCCGGCTTTAGGGCATTTCTAACCGATCCCCAATAAATAAAGGAGGATCCGGCCGAGTAAACCCTTAGTGGAGTATATTTACTTTACTAAGTTTTGGCCGGACCTAGCCGATCTCCCATATATAACGGAGTAATTTTTGTTTTCTAAACTTATGCAATTCTAGTATACGTTGCAACTATATATTATCACATATATAGAAACTAAACATGAATATGAATTTTTCAAGCAAATCACGAATATAGTTCACAAACCAAATTCAAAGTTTACAAACAAATTATTCAAATTGAAACACGCTGAATGGTACAAATGTAGCAAATAACATGTGATAGAAGTAGAAGACTCGCTATGACGTTGCCAGTGATGCTCAATAAGATCTTCTTAGAGCTGAGCATGAACTTGTTGGTTCTCGATCTTGCGATGCTCTTCAAGGAATGCCATGATCCTGTTCGTATCAAACTCTGCTTGATGTCTACTACGCAACTTTTATTCTTGTAGACGTTGTTGGGCCTCCAAGTGTAGAGTTTTGTTGGACAGTAGCAAATTTCCCTCAAGTGGATGACCTAAGCATTATCAATCCGTGGGAGGCGTAGGATGAAGATGGTCTCTCTCAAACAACCCTGCAATCAAATACAAAAAATCTCTTGTGTCCCCAACACACCCAATACAATGGTAAATTGTATAGGTGCACTAGTTCGGCGAAGAGATGGTGACACAAGTGTAGTATGGATAGTAAATATAAGTTTTTGTAATCTGAAAAATAAAAAACAGCAAGGTAGTAAGTAACAAAAGTGAGCACAAACGGTATTGCAATGCTTGAAAACAAGGCCTAGGGTTCATACTTTCACTAGTGCAATCTCTCAACAGTGCTAACATAATTGAATAATATAACAATTCCTCAACATGCGACAAAGAAGCACTCCAAAGTTCTTATCTAGCGGAGAACATAAGAGGAAATTGTTGTAGGGTACGAAACCACCTCAAAGTTATCCTTTCCGATCAATCTATTGAGTCATCCCTATAAGTGTCACAAATAGCCCTAGAGTTCGTACTAAAATAACACCATATGATACGCATCAACCAACTCTAATGTCACCTAGATACTCCAATGTCACCACAAGTATCCGTGAGTTGATTATTCGATATACATCAAAACAACTTCAGATTCATAATATTCAATCAAACACAAATAACTTCAAAGAGTACCCCAAAGTTTCTATCGGAGAAAAGAAGATGAAAACGTGCAACCAACCCCTATGCCTAGATCACCCCAAGGTCACGGGAATCCGCGAGTTGATTACCAAAACATACATCAAATGACTCAATAGAATACCCCATTGTCACCAAGGGTATCCACATGCAAGACATACATCAAGTGTTCTCAAATCTGAAATATTCAATCCGACAATAACGAAACCTCAAAGGGAAAGACTCAATTCATCACAAGAAGATAGAGAGGGAAGAAACATCATATGATCCAACTACATTAACAAAGCTCGCGATACATCAAGATTGTGCCAAATCAAGAACACGAGAGAGAGAGAGAGAGAGAGAGAGAGAGAGAGAGAGAGAGATCAAACACATAGCTACTGGTACATACCCTCAGCCCCGAGGGTGAACTACTCCCTCCTCGTCATGGAGATCGCCGGGATGATGAAGATGGCCTTCGGTGATGATTTTCCCCCTCCGGCAGGGTGCCGGAACAGGGCTCCAGATGGTATTTCTTTGGTACAGAGCTTGCGGCGGCGGCGTTGAAGTTCTAGGTTTATTTCTGGGAGTTTCTCTATTTATAGGATTTTTCAGCGTTGGAATCACGGGAAAAGGAGTTACGAGGGGCCCACAAGGCAACAGCACACGCCCCCCCCCCCCCCAGTCTGTAAAGGGTGAATAAGAATTCATACTTCTCTAACTCTAAAAATTATGAAAAATTACCACGTGACAGAGAACTCATGCATTCTTACTGTGTAAAAATTTCAAATTTTTATCATGTTCTGACTATTCAGGAATATTCTGGACATAACAGAAAACTTTCTGTTTTCAAACAGCAACACATGAACTTGCAAACTGAGCATGGTAAAGGCTATAATATGCATTTATTGAACTAAAAGATACAAAACATTATTATTGATAACAGAAAGCAAATATCAACAAAATAAAATGACGCTCCAAGCAAAACTCATATTATGTGACGAATAAAAATATAGCTCCAAGTGAGGTTACCAATAGTGTTGAAGACGAAAGAGGGGATGCCTTCCGGGGCATCCCCAAGCTTAGACGCTTGAATCTTCCTTGAATATTATCTTGGGGTGCCTTGGGCGTCCCTAATCTTAGGGTCTTGCCGCTCCTTATTCTCCTCATATCGATATCTCACTCAAAACTTGAAAACTTCAATCACATAAAACTTAATGGAACTCCGTGAGATAGGTATGTATGAAAATAAATCATCCACTTAGGTACTGTCAATACAAGATTCCTACTGTATTCTATCATTTCCATAATTTATATTACTCAATATAAGCTATGGAAACACTAAAACAAGCAAACTATGCAATAAAAACATAATCTGTCAAAAACAGAACATCATGTGGTGAGCAATTTAAAAACCATACTTCTGTACCTCCAAAAATTCTGAAAAATTAGGATGACGTAAAAAAATTGTAAACCAATACTTTTTAACAATTTCATAATTTTCTCGCGCTCCAGTACAGAATAGAAATTCTAGCACTGGATGCCAAAGTTTCTGTTTTTGCACAGAATCAAATCAACAAGTATCCACACTATCTCAAAGGCTTTACTTGGCACATTATTGAAAGAAAACATATAAAACATGATTACTACAGTAGCTTAATCATGTGAACACTCAAAAATAGAAGGTATAAGTATTGGGTTGTCTCCCAACAAGCGCTTTTCTTTAAGCTAGGCATGATGATTTTAATAATGCTCGCATAAAACTAAAGAATTGAAACACAAAGAGAGCATCATGAATCATATGACAAGCAAATTTAAGCCTAACCCACTTCCTATGAATAGGGATTTTGTGAGCAAACAACTTATGGGAGCAAGAATCAACTAGCATAGGAAGGCAAAACAAGTATGACTTCAAAACTTTCAACATAAAGAGAGAAAACTTGATGTTGTTAAAATATATATAAGCATATATTCCTCTCTCAAAATAATTTTCAGTAGCATCATGAAGAAATTCAACAATATATCCATCACAAAAAGCATTCCTTTCATGATCCACAAGCATAGAATTTTTATTACTCTCCACATAAGCAATTTTCTTCTCATTCATAATATTGGGAACAAACTCAACAAAATAACTATCATGAAATACTTGATTGGCATAATCCAATTGAAAATTAAAATCATGATGACAAGTTTCATAGTTATTATTATCCTTTATAGCATACAAGTCATCACAATAATCATCATAGATAGCAACTTTGTTGTCATAATCAATTGAAACCTTTTCCAAAATAGTGGAATCATCATTAAATAAAGTCATGACCTCTCCAAATCCACTTTTACCATTATTCCAATAAGATTCAACACCCTCCAAAATAGTGGGATCATTATTACATAAAGTTGACACTCTTCCAAACTCACTTTCATGATTGTAATCATCATAAATAGGAGTCATGCTTTCATCATAATAAATTTGCTCATCAAAACTTGGGGGACTAAAAATATCATCTTCATCAAACATAGCATCCCCAAGCTTATGGCTTTGCATATCATTAGCATCATGGGTATTCATAGAAAGCATACTCGCAACATTGCAATCATGATTATCATTCAAAGATTTTATGCCAAACATTTTATTGAATTCTTCTTCTAACACTTTGGCACAATTGTCTGATCCATCATTTTCAAGAAAGATATTATAAAGATGAAGCATTTGTGGCAACCTCAATTCCATTTTTTTAGTTTTCTTTTATAAACCAAACTAGTTATAAAACAAGAAACTAAAAGATTCAATTGCAAGATCTAAAGATATACCTTCAAGCACTCACCTCCCCGGCAACGGCGCCAGAAAAGAGCTTGATGTCTACTACGCAACTTTTATTCTTGTAGACGTTGTTGGCCTCCAAGTGCAGAGTTTTGTAGTACAGTAGCAAATTTCCCTCAAGTGGATGACCTAAGTTTTATCAATCCGTGGGAGGCGTAGGATAAAGATGGTCTCTCTCAAACAAACCTGCAATCAAATACAAGAAATCTCTTGTGTCTCCAATACACCCAATACAATGGTAAATTGTATAGGTGCACTAGTTCGGTGAAGAGATGGTGACACAAGTGTAGTATGGATAGTAGATATAAGTTTTTGTAATCTGAAAAATAAAAAACAGCAGGGTAGCAAGTAACAAAAGTGAGCACAAACGGTATTGCAATACTTGAAAACAAGGCCTAGGGTTCATACTTTCACTAGTGCAATCTCTCAAAAGTGCTAACATAATTGAATCATATAACAATCCCTCAACATGCGACAAAGAATCACTTCAAAGTTCTTATCTAGCGGAGAACATAAGAAGAAATTGGTGTAGGGTACGAAACCACCTCAAAGTTATTCTTTGTGATCAATCTATTGAGCCATCCCTATAAGTGTCACAAACAACCCTAGAGTTCGTACTAAAATAACACCATATGATACGCATCAACCAAATCTAATGTCACCTAGATACTCCAATGTCACCACAAGTATCCGTGAGTTGATTATTCGATATGCATCAAAACAACTTCAGATTCATAATATTCAATCCAACACAAAGAACTTCAAAGAGTACCCCAAAGTTTTTATCGGAGAAAAGAAGATGAAAACGTGCAACCAACCCCTATGCCTAGATCACCCCAAGGTCACGGGAATCCGCGAGTTGATTACCAAAACATACATCAAGTGACTCAATAGAATACCCCATTGTCACCACGGGTATCCACAAGCAAGACATACATTAAGTGTTCTCAAATCTGAAATATTCAATCCGACAATAACGAAACCTCAAAGGGAAAGACTCAATTCATCACAAGAAGATAGAGAGGGAAGAAACACCATATGATCCAACTACATTAACAAAGCTCACGATACATCAAGATCGTGCCAAATTAAGAACACGAGAGTGAGAGATCAAACACATATCTACTAGTACACACCCTCAGCCCCGAGGGTGAACTACTCCCTCCTCGTCATGGAGACCGCCGGGATGATGAAGATGGCCTCCGGTGATGATTTCCCCCCTCCGGCAGGGTGCCGGAACAGGCCTCCAGATGGTATTTCTTCAGTACAGAGGCTTGCGGCGGCGGCGGCGAAGTTCTAGGTTTATTTCTGAGGGTTTCTCTATTTATAGGATTTTTCAGCGTTGGAATCACGCGAAAAGGAGTTATGAGGGGCCCACAAGGCAACAGCACATGCCCCCCCCTAGGCCGCGCCGTGATACCTTGTGATCTCCTCGTGAGGCTTCTGGTCCTTCCACGAAGCTTCGGGGGTCTCTTTTGGTCCCAAAAAAATCGTCAAAAAATTTCATCCAATTCCGAGAACTTTTATTTCTGCACAAAAAAAAACACCACGGTAGTTCTGCTGAAAACAGCGTCAGTCCAGGTTAGTTCTAATCAAATCATACCAAAATCATATAAAATTGTTATAAACATGGCATGAATACTTCATAAATTATAAATACGTTGGAGACGTATCATGGCTCAACCGGAGTCCTGTTGGTGATGTACCAAAAGTTCTCAGGCATATCCCTCTCGTCTTCAATGATCATGTTATGCAATATGATGCAACAAGTCATGATATGCCATAGAACCTTGGAGCTCCAGTACTCAACAGGGCCACGAATAATTGCAAAGCGCTTCTGAAGCACACCGAAGGCTCTCTCCACAGCTTTCCTAGCAATTTCTTGACATTGAGCAAAGTGAATATTTTTGTTACCTTTCGGACATGGAATTGTTTTGACCAATGTGGCCCATGGTGGATAGATGCCATCCACAAGGTAGTAACCCATCGAGTAGTTGTGCCCATTGACCGAGTAGTTGCAAGCAGGAGCATCTCCTGTAATAAGCCTAGAAAACAGTGGTGATCTCGACAGCACATTCAAGTCATTGTGAGAGCAAGGCAAACCAAAGAATGAATGCCATATCCAAAGATCCTTCGTTGCAACTGCCTCAAGAATGATCGTTGGATCGTTGCAGTGGCCTTTGTATTGACCATTCCACCCTGCAGGACAATTCTTTCATGTCCAGTGCATACAGTCAAGTGATTCAAGCATCCATGGCCATCCTCTTGCTTCACTCTTTGTCATCAGCCTCTGGGTGTCTTCCTCGTTGGGTGCTCTCAAGTACTCAGGTCCAAAGACATCGATCACTGCTTTAGTGAACCTTCGAACGGCCTCCAAGATTGTGTCTTCACCAATGCGGACATAGTCGTCAGTGGCAACGGCCGAACACCCATATGCCAAGACTCGAACAGCCGCAAAGCACTTCATCAGAGGGCTTGCACTTATCTCTCCACTTGCATTTCTCCGGAGCTTGAACCAGTCATCATACCTCTCAACGACGTTTGCAATGGTCAGAAAAAGACTTGTGTGCATCCGAAAGCGCCAGTGGAAGTACTTCTCCGGATAGGTTGGCTTTGGATCAAAGTAGTCTCTCATGATCTTGGGATGGCCCTCCGCTCTATCACGGTTTATGTGTATGCGGCCAAACTGCGATCCTCTCCTAGGCCGCCCAACATCATCATTGAAAATCATGCCTAAAATGGCTTCAAAGTCATCGTCGTCTTCTTCCTCTTCGGATGACGACAGGTCCTCGAATACCATCTCTCTCAACCTCTTCATCTACAATTCAAACGGCTACGTTCAACCCAAACGGCTCGGTTCAAAAAGAAACAAACGAAAAAACTCACCTAGGCAATTCGTCGAACACTTGCGGTGCGGTGGTGGTGGACCTGTCGGCCGATGTCGTTTAGACCAAACCGGCGGGCGGCGAGGCGTGCGAATGACCTGCAGCGGTGTGCAAACAAGGTCATATGTGGTGGCCGACAGAAAATGAAGAAGATTCGAAGCAACCCGACGAATCGTCTATGGTGACGGCGGCGGTGTTTCACCTTGATTCTGGCGACGGCGACGGGGGCCGAACGGGCTTGGCGTGGAGACCAATGACATCCGATCTGAATTGAATTTGGATTTTGATGTAGCTCGGTTACAACGTGGGTTTCTTTCCCTTAGCCGACGACACGTACGGCGTTGTGAGAGGACGGGAGAGATGAGGGTTGGCGTGCATTGAGATTACGTTTCCGATTTTCTTTCTGGTTTTTTAGAGACTCCACTAGAAATCTGACGTCGGATTTTTTGACCATGGAAAATCAATTGTTTTTGTAATGGTAGTTTGTATTTGCCGAGTATGACAAATTTAGTTGGCGAGCATGGCAAATTTGGCTCAGGTACACCTGAACCCGGATTTGCATAGAGACGAGTAGGTACAAGTAAACTCTAAAAGCCACGGATACAACAGGAACCAGGCAAAACCCTGAACCCAACCAGAACAATTAAACCCAGCCGCGGGAGGAGAAATCAATGGAAAGCAGCGGCGCACGCACTGTCGCGTCGATGAAGGCTCACCAGGGCAGAGCAACCTCGGACGACGACCATGACGACGGGTGTACGATCGAAGAGAAGAGCGGCGGCGCGGAAGCGATCGCATCGTCGTCGTCGTCGTCGATGCCTCTGCCTCTACCTCCGCGCCGGCCCAGAGTAGCCTTGCTCGCCAACGGGTGCCCCGTGGACGGCGTACGACGCGCCGACGTCATGGAGTACTACACGCACCGCGATGGATCCATCTACAGATGCACTGATTACTTGTCTAGACTTTACCTTGTCCATGATACCAACGAGAGTACGCACCTATCAGCCTTTCCATCGTATTTGTTTAGTGTAGAGAGGTAGAGATATCAACCTTACCTTGTCGAGGCAATTCAGGTCATAGTATGCAAGGACTCTTTCTCAATTTCTCATCCATGAATCTATTGTAGAGATCTCTTTATTGTATGACAGAGGAACCACGTGATTCTGTCCAAGGTTTTTTATGTCGGAAACAAACTAATTTCAGACCTCACCGAAATATGTGAAATTTCGGAAATTTGGCAAATTTCGAAAATTATTTCAAATTTTGAGATTTCAAACTTTACTTAATTTTAATGAGTACTAACATAATTTAAATTTATTTTGAAGTCAGTTGGAATCTGCATCGAAATTTTGGGGTTTAAAATATTTCGGACACCACTGAAATATGCGAAATTTCAGAAATTTTGTTGAAAATTTTAACCCCGATTCTGTCCATACTAGTCACGAGTTAGTCCAAATTAACTGTGCTTTATGATCTTTAGTCCTCATCTGAAAATTCAGTATGATCATATTTAAGTTATGATTCCATTTTCCAGTTTTTTACATCTTGGTTTGTTTTCTTCCTTTCGATTAATTAGAGCCGGGGTTTATAAGAAGTTTAATCATGAATCTAATGCGTGTAAAATGTTCCTATTGCTGCTCGATCATCAGCTGGGTTGGAGCCAATGATGAGGTCGGAGCCATCAGACTATTGCTCGCCAAACTGGAGGGCCTGTGAAAGACACCCATTGCACCATGATGCAAATATTTTCGCTCAAGCTGGCGTATCCTCCTCGTGATCGTGACCCGGTTCAGGTGTACGGATTCATGGCTGTCCGTGACACTCGGGACCATCTGCGTAACTACATCTTCAACCGCACAAGAGACGACCCTTTCATCGTGGAACAAGAGGACGGATTTATACACTTGACCGGACCCAAGAGAGGCATCTGGTGGTATGACAAGCAGCTGGTTGAGTTCGACATGAGGATCAAGAGAGGGGAGAACGAAGCAGACGATCTGCAGCTCATCGACGGGGCCTTCTGGGTCTACGACCGTATCTCGCCACACGCTAGGGTGCTCACGCAACTCATCGACGGCGACTATGGCTCGGTGGACATAAGCTACGCGCTCCTGCAGCTAGCAATGGAGGCCACGGTGCAGATTGCCGTGTCAGAGCTGGACGGAGACATAGGCCTGCTTGTCAGGGCGTTTTACATCAGTGATCTCTTGCACCAGGGGATGCAGTTGTTCGATGGCGTTATCCCTGCTGATGCTTCTGGCGGTAGGTATGAGCTAGATAAGTATGTGGCCGCTGCTTCCCGACGTACCAAGTTGGCTCTGCAACTGAGGATCCGCTCTTTGGATGATGATGATGATGCTTGGAGATACTGTCTCAACCCAGCCAGTACGCATGGAACTGACGACTTCAGTTTCACGCTCGGTCGACATTGGACTAAACACATCCCCTATCTCCGGTAGACCACTGTCGTATATGAGAGAGTACAAACAAATAGCTGTCAGATTATTATCCGCCATGCGCTTAATTATCAGAATGTTGCTGAATTAATGCTTGTGTATGTGGAATAACACTTTTTGTGTCATACTCATACTCAATACTTTACACTGGTTTTGCTTCTGTGCATGCATGTTTGTAAGTTGTGTGTGGTCGCTTTGGTGATGTTAAGACTGATTCTCGTTTGAAGGTCATAATTGCCATTCGTTTGCACAACACATTGGGTTCGCCGCTGGACATAGGACGCGTTTGGTTCACGACCTGGCTTGCATGCCTGAGAAAAAATGATGCCTAGACCCAGCCTGGAAACTAGCAATTTTCAGCCCAAGCTTGGAGTGTTTGGTTGCATACCTGGCCTGAAAAAGGTTTATGGTGGAAAAAGAGTTCACTCTAGACCTGGCCCACAAGAGAATCTATAGCTAACTAAAGTAAGATTCATTGCCAGGCAGCTCCTAGGCAACCTATTCCTAGCGCCTGGCCAGGCTAATCAAGGCGCGTGGGTCACCGGCCAGGCTAAGCAAAGTTTTGAGGTAGCCAGGCCAGGCGAGCTTCTTCTCCTGTAGACTTGAACCAAACACTCTCCAATCAGTTTTCAGGCAGGCTCCAGGCCAGGCACGAAGCGACGAGGACGTAAACCAAACACACCCATAATCATGTTTACAATAGTTAACCTGTGAAAATCCGAAGATGATGCATGTTTAATCAGAGAACTCATTTATTTCTATTTTCTGAAATGGGCAAACATTGGTGTAATCATCTTGTTTACACTGCAAGGTTGCTTTCACTATCTTATAACCATCATCGTGTATTCGGGTGTGAGTATCATTGTAGCGCTAACCCTACTTGGTACTCAGCCCATCAATGCTGAGGGACGAGGGCCTGATATGCTTTGACAAGCCAAATAGCTAGAGAATTTTGCTAAAAAAAATAGGTAGAGAATTAGAGGATGCTATGAGAAGCGAAAGTGTCCTCGGCTCGAGCCCAAATGACGAGCTTGAACAGTAGTCTGAAAAAATTCAAAAAATTCTGAATTTTAAAAAAAAACATTGACAAATGTTTTGAATGCTTACATAGTTTCAGTATGAAATGATTCATGGAAATCTTGGCAAAAAATTCAGCACTCCAAAATGTTCTTGAAAATAACTTTTTTGAGCATCGATTTTTTTTCCACGTCCTCCACGAAGATACTTTGCAAGCAATCAGAACATTTGTCAATGTGTGTTAAAAAACATTTACCAATGTTTGCTATAAAAAAATCAGAACTTATTTTAAGGAAATTATTTTTTTTGGATTTTACTGTTCATCCGAGCTCATATGAGCTTGAGCTCAGATAATCCACTTCCCAAGAGAAGTGCTTACAAAATAAATTTACTTTCTCTTGCCACATACTCCCTCGTCCGGAATTACTTGTCGCAGCGACAAGTAATTCCGGACGGAGGGGTATTGATGCTTTTGTAGCATGGGTGGTCGATTAGGAGAAGCATGTGGTGTTGCTAGATCACCGACCAGTTTGGTTGGTTCATGGAGCAAACCACATGAAGGGGCTGCTGATCCCTTGATCTTGGAGGCATTATCACTGCGAGAAGGTGTTGTCTGTGCAAAGCTTCGAGGTTCAACTCATGTGATAATGAAGATTGATTGTCTTACGTTGGTCAACCTCTCCTCTGGAACACTCGCCGCAATGATCGTTCAGTTATGGTACCGATCCTTGCCGAAATAGGAGAGCTATCTTCATCTTTTATAGTTTTGTTATTCAGCATGTAACTAGATCGGCAAACTTATTGGCCCATCTTTGTGCTAAGCGTGCTTGTAAGCTGATGGTCACTGACATCTGGATAGAATTTGTACCTTCGTTTCTCATCAGCAATCTTCTAGCTGACTGCTCGAGGACCGCTTTTGTTGAATATAAAGCTCCCAAAGTTTCCCGCAAAAAAAAGATTAGGAACTAATGATTAATTACCAACGGAACCTGTAACCCTCGAATTAGTTTTTGTGGGTTTTTGACTAAAATACAGTGCTTCAATAAGGTATGTATAGTACAACTCTCAGAAAAAATTGGGCCCTCACATTTTACCCCATAGCCCTCAGTTCCAGTTGCCTCCGCTCCAATGAAATGTCCCCTCCCGCCATATCTCTCTTCTCTCTCGCCCATGTCGTCGGTAGCTGCCCACCTTCTTCCACGCCTCCACCCAGACTAAACCATATCCTATCGTCCCCACCAAACTTTGCGAGAGAGGGCCTAGAAAGCTAGAGAAAGAACTCAGGTGATGCTACAGTGGCTGGCGTGGACAAAGAGGAGGGGAGGTGAATAGAAGTTGGTGACAAGGGGGCATGTACCGCCTTAGAGGGAAGCAACCGCGAAAACGGGGGTCGACAAAGCGGAAGCGAGAATGTCGACGTCCCACATGATAAAAAAAATCATATTTGTGAGACATGGAAAATGCGGCAACTAATCGCCTCCTCTCATTAATGGCGTCGCCACATTGAGGCAGATCGGAGCCAGGGAGGCGGAGGCATGAGGACGACGACTAGGTCACACACACTCAACTCAAGTCGGTAAGAATCAAGACAAACCATAATAAATACAGATTGGCCAACATCAAAGAAATATAGATTGGCCAAATAGGCTATCTTGTGTTCCCACAAGGATTGGGGGTTGGGCATTCAAGATTTAGATGTTTAAGAGTCAATAAGAATCAACACAAATTAGGATTATATAATTTATTTTTATTTTTGTAGGGAAACAACAGGACTTTTCTGGGTATTTCTATTTATTTTCAAATAAATGGTAAAAGTAACATGTACTATATGCTATTGTCCGCTAGCCCGCCCGCTTGCATCCCTAGCTGCAATGGAGAAACGTTGCGGGGGGCTAAAAATTGAGATGCACTGGTAAGAATCTCTGAGTGTGTAATGCGCCTTGTGCTTCCCTATATATACTTTGTTCCAATTATCAATGCACATTCACGTAGCCATGTCGCTCCCCGTTGATTGCTTGATTAAAGAGTGAGAAAGCGCATATGATATGATAGGGCAAACGCAAGCCAAAACATAGTACTCTAGATCAAGCAACCACACCCATCAAAACCGTGGATCGATCGATATAGATAGCCTACGCGCTGATGATCTAGTGGACAGGCTAAGCTAGACGACGATTAGTTGAATGCCCACGAGTTCTCCCTGCGGACCTCCTGCTCCTCGTCCTCGGTGTAGTCGTTGAGGATGTTGAACTTCTTGCGGATCTCCTCGATGGTCCTGCCCCTTATCTGGTCCGCCACCGTCTTGCACGTCAGGTCGAGCAGGCTCTGCATGTGGAGGTAATTGGCAGCCTGCATGCACGTACATCGGGAGTTCCAGATCAATTGATCTAGCAGTTAACTACGTAGATCGAATCGTTTGTGGGTGTTTTGTCGCGAACACACGAGGCAATATGATGTGATGCCCTTAGAGTGTCTGCTTACAACTTTCGTTTTATGTTGCAAGCGTTTTATTTCTGACTTGCATGCTACATACGTCCAATGTTTTTGTTCTCGTCATTTTTTGCTACTACAAAATGAGTTTGTTGCATAGGTAAAACGTCCAAAATCACCTTGTTGATCCATAAGCACCATCGACAGGGCGTCACAACTTTACAAGCTAGACGTGTGACGCTGCAAAGCCGGACGACTACTTGTACAAGACGAACGCATGGCAATGTTGCAATCCGGCCACCTTTTTTCTTTGCTACAAAACCGAACGGTCACACTGCATTGTTGAGAACGTTGAGAAAGGATGTTGTTTTAGATTAACGACTCTTTTGCATAAGTGTACCATAATTTCTTCAAATGATCAAATTGTTTTGAAAAAGGCTAGCGCTCAACCGATCGATTTTCGTTGCGTCATCCACCGACTCGCCCGTGTGACGCGTGTCCCTACGGGAGCTCAGTCGAGGTTTGATACATGGCCCGTGTTACAATCACAACATGGGTCATGTTGCAAAGGATGGGGGTTGTGCGAGGTGTGTGATGTGTGTCTGTGTGGAAGCTCGGCGTGCAATTCATCCAACGGATACTGAGGAGATCGAAGTATTCCAATTACTACCGACGCGTAGCGCAGCCTTTATGTAAACGGAGTGTGCCATGCGTCGACCGGATGATAATACTACAAGATCGACCGCCCAAGCTGTCGTTCGGTGGAGCCACAGACAGCTGCCCAACCCCTCCCCTTGAGGTCTGAGCCTTTGCAACAAGCCTCGCGTTGCGCTCAGCGTTTTGTAACACGAGCCTCGTTGCAATCCTTCGAAACAATTTTTTTCACGCGACAACCGTCTGATCTGCTCGCCGAGCCTTTGCAACAAGCGTTGTGTTGCGCTTAGCGCTTTCTAGCATTAGCCTTGTGGCAATCACCGACCAGCTTTTTTTTCTTTTTTTTCCTATAGAACAACCATCCGATATGCTCGTTGAGACTTTGCATCGAGCCCCATGTTGTGCTCAGCGCTTTGCAACATGAGCCTTGTAGAAATTCTTCAAACAAATTTGCCATTTTTTCCCTCTGTCGATCGCTTAGCCTTTACAACAAGTCTCGTGTTGTGCTCACGCACTTTGCAACAAAGGTCATGTTGCAAACGACTCAATCGAGGACACGATGGACGACACGGAGAACGTTTCGCGTCCGGAGCATTTCGTTTACTCGATGCAACCAAGCTCTACTAGACGTGGCCATGGACTCATGTGCTAGAAAAAGAGAGAAAAAGATTAGTACTAGTCATTGTAGTGTCCTACTAGTTGAGGAGCAAAGCGAGGCAGCTGAGTAGTAGTAGTAGCTGACAGTGCTGCACTGAATGCAGAGAAAGGAATTCGTGGCAGGAAAGCGACAGCTGGTGTGGGCCACAAATACGCAGCAGGAAAGCGACAGCTCCATGCAGTCACGGGGAGACCGATCCAATGGTTGGATCCAACGGCCATCGAGCCGACTGATCCCACGCGCGGATCAGCCTGTTGATTCGTAGCACGCGCCTAAAGTCGTTTTTCGACTAAATAAGTGACAAACTTTGGGACGCGGACGTTTGGTGGGACATATACACCCTATATGAAAAAAATTAACAAAAATTCAAAAAATTCTGAAAATATTTTTGAATAAACTTGACCTGTCATTGTACTCGTGAGAAAAATTCCACAAAAAAAAAATCCCCCTTTGACTTCTTTTCAAAAAAGACAATTTTTTGTCCAAAATAGTGTGAATAGTGACCTATAATAGCAAATAAATTTTGTCTTTTTTGTTGTGAAGTCAACCTTGGTTTTTTTCGTGAAAATTTATATACTAGTGCAAAAGTAAGTCAAGTTTATTCAAAAAATAGGTCTAAACTATTTTGACTTTTTGTTTAATTACTAAAAAAATCCCCATATAGGGTGTATATATATACAACCAGGTTCCAAAGTGTATTTCCCGCAAACTTTGTCCATCATATACCTGATCATCATGTTTACACTGTTATGTTATTATAAACGGGAGCTCTATTACACTGTTATATAATGCAGGCATAGTACGTACGTTGGCTCATTGGTGTGAAGAATCATCATAGCTAACCTTACTCAGTCAGCCAGCCTTCCACTTCCATGCACGATACAGGAGTTCCATTGCACATTAGCTCGACGAGCGACCGGGATTCGGCTCCTGGCTTTCTCGCTCATCGGTGCTTAGGGGTGAAAGGGCAAATTCTATGTCATGGTAACAATACATGGTCATTAGGGCATCTCCAACGCCGACCCGCAAATGTCTCGGGTATATGTCCGTTTTTATGTCCGGACGTGGTCCGCGGACATGATGCTGGAATGAGCCATCCAATGCTAATCACAAAGTATCCGGTTGGGAGGAGAAAAAGTATGTGGGGACCATGCATGTGATGAGATATTTGTGATTTAGGGTCAGTTTGGATCGTGTCCACAATGTACCACGCCTGGCCTAGAGCTTGCCTGAAGTGTGCCTGGTGATGTTTGGTTGCTGCCCTGGAGAAATGAGTGCTAACCTGGCCCCTTGATGTGACACCTTACTTAGCCTGATATATAACCCAGGCATGCTACTTAGCATGGACCAGGCGCTAAAAAAGCGACGCCTGGCTGGCTGCCTGGTACTAATCAGCTGCGTTTCTTTAAGACTTGCTGTCCTTTTAGGCATATTATAATGCTAGTAATTGTTTAATACTTCTCCAGGCCAAAAACAAAACATACCTAGTCCAGGCTCGCCTCGCCAGGCAGGAAACACTGAACATACCAGGCTCAAACCAGGCACCTTATTTTTCCAGGCAGGTACCCAGGCCACTAACCAAACACATCCTTAGTGTCTGGTTGGGAGGAGAGAGAGAAGAGTGGACCATGCATGTGAAGAGAGAGAAAAGAGAGGAGGGCCACGTGGAGGCTTTTGATTGGTCAAGTGGATGTCCGGACTTCGGTATAGTTCCCCCATGTTTGTCTCGGCTTTGCCGGAAAACGGACGTCCGGACCACTTCGCGGACCAATAAGGTCCCCATTGGATTGCAAAAGTGAACAAAAGTGTCCGGCTGAACATATACCGGAGTTTTGAGGGTCTCCTTTAGAGATGCCCTTATCCCGGACAGAAAAGTTCTCAGCTTACAAACACATCTCGACAACGTTCCCTGCCACGTGGCCATCGCGGAGGTAGTTGACGGCTCCATGACAGAGCAGCCTATGAGCAGAGTGTGAGTCGCAATGTACTCGGCTTACTTTATGGACTTATTTCATTTTAAAAGCATGTGAAATATAAGCCGGGTCCCCGAAAAATGACACTGGCTTACGCTTTGCCTATTTTTTGCAAAACTATATTGGATATGCAAAAATGACTTTTTAATGCTTTTTCTATTGCATTTATGTTTACTTATTGTGTTTTATTTCTTTCCCCTCTTTCTCACCCATTCTCTACCGGCTAGTTTCATCGCCCTTTCGATGCCCTCAATTTATTTCTCAATCTCTCTCTAATTATCACCACTTTGCCACTTTAAAGTTGTGGTGTTACATTAGCCTCTTTACAACCCCTAGTGTACCCATATTAGTATCAAATGCATAAGGACGGGTTTTTCGACCCTAATTCACACGATTTGATGAGTTCCTTGTTCGGTAAGCCCAGAAACGTCTACCCCTAACCTTTCCTGTAAATGGGTAATTCCATATGGACTATCCTCTTTGTGTATGTTATAATTGGTCACGGGACCTGGGCAACAAAAAAGAGGAGAATTAATCACAAGAATTTGGTTGGGGACATATGATATAGCTATTGAGAGGGAATATTGTGAACTTTAGTGCGAATCCCCCAATTCGAGGTGACGAGAGGGAATCTTGTGAAGATTTGGGCTCAATCTTGGTTTGACATGTCCCTATGACCTACCCTAACACTAGCAAAAAGGAAGGTGACATGGTCTACCCCCTTTCAAAGCCGATCAAAGGCGTAGACGGCACAGGTCCCATGGATCATCATCTCGTCTGAAACCGTGCAAGGGTGGATCAAAAAATCTAACCCACTTGCATGTGGCCCTAATATATGTATACAATGGTGGTGTGATGTTTAAAGAGCCAATACACAACTTTGATATGGCACTTGCGTCACAAACAGTACTGTCACCCACGAAGGTTCTGGACTTGCAGTGCGAATCCCCAACTTCGAGGCGACGGTAGGGAATATTGTGAAGACATGGGCTCAATCTTAGTTGACATGTCCCTATGACCTACTCTAACACAAACAAAGAGAAAGGCCCAATGGTCTACCAGATAGATCATCATGTTATATTGTTATTGAACGGGAGTTTTGTTACACTATTATAATGCATAGTACATATGTTTGGCTCACTGGTGTGAAGAGTCATCGTAGCTAACCCTACTTAGCTAGCAAGCGTTCTAGTTCCATGCACGATACAAGAGTTCTAGTGCACACTGGCTCAATGAGCCACCAAGATCCAGTTGTCGGTTCCTGGCTTTCTTGCTCATCGATAATGAGGGGTGAAGGGGCAAATTTCATGACATGGTAAGCATACATGGTGATTGTGTGGATATTGTAATAGAAAATAGGCTTTCATCCCATTTAATAAATAAAGCTAAAGTAACACATTACACGGGCTGGGGGAGGAAACCCAAATGGAGATCATGAGAGAGGTGAATTGAGAAAAACCTAGGGGCCTTGCTCATCCGCTCGGGCGATTATGGAAGAGGGGAATTGAGGAAAACCCTAGGGGCCCCACTACTTGCTTGATAGTGGGAAGTGTCCTAGTCAGGTGGGATGGTGGCTCGAGTGGGCCGTTGTGGCTGTCCCGGTGCCATCCGTAGTGCCGGGTTACACTGCATGGGCTCGTGGGTTGGGTAGCTCGTGGTTCATGGTCATCGTGTCCCCCTTCCGACAGTCGGCTGTTGCGTTGAGTTGCGGCATAGGGGACCCCAGATCTAGGTTGGTCGAGGGTCGATAGCATGGTTTGCACCTTGCTCTAGCCTTGGTAACGTGACGGAGGTCCCCTGTGATGTGAAAGAAGGTGCCTTCTCTGCTGCAAAGATAACTCTAAGTGAAGTTTATAGCAAACTTCTCGACAGATTATAGCAATCTTCTCGATATGCTCGTGACTATTTCCCTCTGTGTGCACTAGCAAACAAATCAATCCCACACTGTTTCTGACAACAATCTCCATAACAGAAGGGGACAATGCATTGCACCAACAATCTCCCTCTTTGTGGACGATTGTTGACAAGACATATAATCATCGAAGAGTAGATGTGAATGTAACCGGTAACGTGCGGAAAGTAAATATGATAATCAGTCTCGAAGATAAAATATTGTCCCCCTAAATGTATGCAGCCTCTGAAAGGTTTGTTATCTGATAACCTGCATATGCGAGATAAAACAGTGGAGAGATATTTTCAAATCTACGAGAGTGACTGGACTGCATTGCTAGAAATGTTTCAATGAAGAATACTTCAATGCATCCACTGTGAATTCTGATAATAATGTTTCCCGCAAGACAAATATTCAAGAGATAAAAGGCAGGAAATCAAAACGGTTATATCATAGAAATTCATAGATATTACAGAGTGATCTCTGATAGAAATTCCTCCTGCAAAACAGATTTTCGAGCATTAGTAAAACGGGGGATAATTATCGAGCTTGGGGCGATTCAAGCTTGTTGCGTGAAAAATGGATGTCAGCGCCTTGTGCCCTACAAATGATTCTCAGTTTCTGGACTTGGTTGATATTGAGGCCCATGACACATGTTTGTTCATGTACTTGACATTTTGATTGTATCCTCCTTCCCCAATATGATTCTTTTTTTTAGAACTCCCTTTTATGATTCTACCTTGTTGCCATATTTTTCTGTCATAAAAAAGGCCTTGTTGTGTGTTCTCTAAGAGCATCTCCAATAGGTGATGTAAAATAGCAGCCCAAAAACTGCTTGATGTAAATTATACATCACCAAAAACGTGATTTTTACATCACGGAAAGTGTCCAACTCCAACAGGTGATGTATTTTAGATTATGTATTTTAGTCACTCAAACTTCTTCTTCTTCGTTGATCTCGGCATCGACGGCTCCTCTTCCACGGTCGGCGACGGGAAGGGTACGGCGGCGGCGACGGGAAGGGTGCGGCGGCGACGGGAAGCGGCGGCGGCGACGGGAAGGGTGCGGCGGCGGGAAGGAAGCGGCGGGGGCGACGGGAAGGGTGCGGCGGCGGTGGGAAGGAAGAGGCGGCGGCGACGCGCGGCGTGGTGAAGGACCTGGAAGTTGGCGGTGTTGGTGCAATGATTTGCCTCCTTATGTTTTGGAGATTGTTGACAAACAGTAAGGGACTGATGTGTTTCCTAGTGCACATAGAGTAACAGGTCCCTGGAGTGAAGAGGAGTTTGGTTTCAAACTCCGAAGAATATCCCCTGCGTGGCAGTGAAGGTTATCACCGAAGATTATGACGACAGGAGTGACCCCTCAAAAATTGCTGACGTGAAGCAATTGGTTCGGTGCCTTTCCGAATGAAGTGACTGCGTCCGAGAATATTGAAGACGAAGTGAAGACGTCGCATTCATTTCGTTGTTTCTTTTCTCTTATTGAGTCATAGGACCACCGTACTATTAAGAGGGGTGTAGCGTTCGAAGATTTGATTCGCTGATGCTTAACCCAAATCCTATGAAAGCTTCGAGAGAAATCTCTTTGTGTTCCGAGCAAATGCTTGCCAGCAAGAGACTGTGATCTTCTTCGCTGCGAGAGATTTGTCTCTGACCAAGGAGTTAGCATTACTTGCTCCCCAAGTAATGTTACCGTTGCTCTTAAAATCCGACCGTTGTGAACGTGTCAGTTGGCCATTGGCTGGACCGCGTGTCCAAAATGGTCATTTCCAATCAGGGAAGGCTGCGGCTATAAATAGCCACCCCGCACCGGCGTTGTCTGGTGGCTGCTCCGTTTGATTCTGAGAAAACCCCAGAGCCGAAAAATTAGATAGTGGTTCAACATCACTCGAATCTAAGTCCAGTACGCTCCGCCTATTACTCTTGAGAGCTGCGAACTCTCTAGACGGTTAGGTGTCAATTTCTTCAGAGACCAAGAGTAATTGTGGTTCTCGAAGAAGAAGTCTGTAAAGGTTCGGAGATCGCCTCAAGCATCTACCATGAGTAATCGGCATTGGTTGACGAACCAATTGTCGAGGAGAATAGGGCGAAGAGAGTTTATCTTCTGTGTTAAATCACAACCCCTCCAACCAGACGTGGTCCTTTTGCAGAAGGGCAAACTGGTCTACCAAATACCTTGTCGCCATCGAGCATCACTGGTCATCTCTGCTACTCTCCTTTACATTCGAACGATGCCATGTGACATGTTTCAATTATGTGATTTACCTCGATGCATGCTTTAGTTTCCATTCGATAGTTTGTATTCGCTCACTGAATACTGTTTTCATTCATTCCGCTGCTGGGTTCCAAGAGTTTTGATACTTCCGAAAGAAATTTTAAAACTCCCATTCACCCCCCCCCCCCCTCTGGTAGACATACTTCGTTCCTACAATTGGTATCAGAGCAAGGTACTCCTTGACTCTGCTCATTTTGGTCTAACCACCTTGGAGTTTAAGTATGTCTTTAGTGAGCTACAAGTCGCACCTCAAGATTCCCATCTTTGATGGGACGGACTATCCCTTCTGGAAGGAGAAGATGAAGATCCATCTTCGAGCTATTGATGATGATATGTGGAATGTGGTGCAGAATGGATTCATGGTTGAAGTGCCCCAGGTCCCCACTGACCACGAGAAGAAAATCATTCAGATGGATGCTCAAGCCAAAGATGAAATTGGTGGCCATCTCTCTCGTGCTCAATTTCTTCGCTATCGTTAGTGTGAAACTGCAAAGGAATTGTGGGACATTCTCGAAAAGATAAACGAGGGTGTTTCAACGCAGAAAGAAGCTCGAATGATACTCTTCGGGCCAAGTTCAATCGGTTCAAGCGAATTGGAAATGAAAGCTGCCAGCAAACCTTTGATAGTCTGAGTGACATCGCAAACGAGCTACAAGGTCTCGGCGCCAAAGACATCACTGACCACAAAGTTGTGAAGAAACTGCTCCGATCCCTGGACAGTTCGTTCGACACTTTAGTTCTTATGATTCGGGAACGAGCTGATTTCAAAGTTCTCGACTCTGCTGATATCATGGAAAGGCTAAACACTCACGAAGAACAAGAAGAAGAAAAGAGAGATCTCTATGGCTCAAGTCACCAAAAAAGTCATGCTCTCAAGGCTGCGGCTGATTCTTCCTCAGAAGGAAACGCCGATGAAGATTCAGATGACCCAGAAAGGATCAGCAAGGACCTCGCATTGATCACGAAAAGATTCCAACGCTTTCAGAAGAAAAATCAGTTTCAGAAGAAAGGATCCAGCAACTCTGGCGGCTCCAAATCTTCATCAAAACCTACTAGAGATTACACCTGCTTCAAGTGCAAAAAGCCAGGACATTTCATCTCGGACTGCCCTCTCTGGGAAGCTGAAATTCGTGCCAGTGGAAGATTTGATTCAGGACACAACCATGGCAAAGGCAAGAGCAAAAGCTACGACTCCGATGATGAGAAGAAAACGAAGAAGTTCTTCAAGAAGAAGGATAGCTCCTCCAAGTCCTCATCAAGATCTTCCTCAAGGAATCCCTCCAAGTCCTCATCCAACCGCAAGAACACTTTTCGCAAGGCCAAGGCGTACATCGGAAAGGAGATGGATTCCGATGAAGAAGCATCATCTGACTCCGAAGAAGTTGATGAATCCGATGAGGATTCTGATTCCGGCATGGCTGGCATAGCGTGTGCTTCTACTCCTGCATCGAACTTCTTTGAGAATCATTCACGCGACAACGAGTCCCCTGCATACTGCTTCATGGCCAAAGCTTCGAAAGAAAAGGACTATGTCTCCGGGTGTACAGAATGGATAATGGATAGTGGATGCACTAGTCATGTGACCGGAGACAAGTCGTTGTTTGTTGACCCCAACTTAACTACTTCATCTGAGAAGTACATTACTTTCGGCGACAACAACAAAGGAAAGGTAATTGGGTTAGGTAAAATTTCTATAACCAAGGACAAGAACATTGATGATGTTTTACTTGTTCAGTCTCTTGGATTCAATCTCATGTCAGTTGGCAAGCTTTGTGATCTAGGCATGCTTGTTCTATTTTCTAAATCCAAATGCATCGTCTTTATGGCCACTGACAATTCCTTCGTTTTTGAGGGAAATAGAAAAGGTGATTTATATATTGTGGATTTCTCTAAGGGTCCCTCAGTCCGAACTTGTTTGCTTGCAAAAGCAACCGAAGGATGGCTGTGGCACCGAAGACTTGGTCATCCAGGTATGAGAAATTTGCAGACTCTCGTGAAGAAAAATCATCTGCGTGGTATTCCTGATGTGAAATTCGACAAGGATCGTCTGTGTGCTGCGTGTGAAGCTGGTAAATTGGCCAAGAAGCATCATTCATCAAAAACTGTCATGACCACAACAAGACCTCTAGAAATTCTTCATATGGATTTATTCGGGCCTCAAAACTATGCAAGTTTCGGAGGCAGTCATTATGGTCTGGTTATTGTTGATGATTTCTCTCGATACACTTGGGTATTCTTTCTCGAACACAAAACCTGCACCCAAGACATCTTCAAAAGATTCGCTAAGAAGGCTCAGAATGAATATGATGTGCGAATTAAGCATGTCAGAAGCGACAATGGCACCGAGTTCAAAAATACTCATATCGAAGATTTTCTCGATGAAAATGGTATCACTCATGAATTCTCTGCCGCATACACTCCCCAACAGAATGGAGTTGTTAAGCGAAAGAATAGAACTCTCATTGAAATGGCGAGAACAATGCTCAGTGAGTATAAAACTCCCATTTGTTTCTGGGCTGATGCTATTAACACTGCTTGCCATGTTGTGAATCGTGTTTATCTTCATAAATTCCTTAAGAAAACTTCATATGAGCTTGTCACTAGAAAGAAACCGAATGTTTCTTATTTACATGTGTTTGGTGCACCTTGCTATATTCGTGACATGAATCATAATTCCAAGTTTGCACCCAAGGCACATGATGTCGGTTCTAAATCCGGCATATCTCATAGTAGGGGTCCTAAGCTAGGCGTCTTGGAGCGATAGTAACATGGACACAGGATTTTACCTAGGTTCGGGCTCTCTCGAAGAGATAATACCCTACGTCGTGCTTTTGATTGTATTCATATGGGGTGTAGTACAGAGTACATGTATCTACCACGAGATTATTCTAATGAATATCAGATCCTCTATTGACTAGCCTGGCCTTGGTTTATATATGCACTGGTGGCCTAGGGTTTAGGAGAGTCTTCGGCTTGTGCACCAAGTCTTGTAGAGTCTTCCTTGTATGCGTCATGGGCTGCCCGAAGTGGCCCATTAGTGAACCGCCATGGGGGTCCTCGGCTCAACCCACCTGGTCGGGAGACGATGTGGTGAGTAACCCCTAGTCCAGGACATCGTCCGTAGCCCCCTGAACCGGTCTTCAAGTTGGGGACGTTCCTCGGTTCTTCCGAACTGTTCTTCGTCTTCGGTCGTCGGTCTTGAAAACTGGTTCAACAAATCTTCCCATCTCCGATATTGAGGATCGCCGAGGTGCATCCGAAGAGTTCATACGTCGGGTATCCGAGGAGTCCTTTAAGTTCTCGGCCTTTATCAATGCCTTGTTATTTTTATGCCACACCTCGGGTTCGAAGTGTTTCCAGTGCGGCGGTGTCCTCTTTGCATCCAAGCTTCAGCGCCGGACTGCATCCGAGGTGTCTTTTGCAGCCGAGCTCCAACGCCGATCTGCATCCGAGGTATATTTTAGCAGCCGAGCTCTAACGCCGGTCTGTATCCGAGGTACCTTCTTACAGCCGAGCTCCAACGCCGGACTGTATCCAAGGAGGCATAGAGTACCTCGTCTTTGAAAAAGTTTGAAGGAGGTTATCCGAGCTTAACGCCGAAAAAGTTCTCTATGGAGCCAGCCACTCGCAGCCGAGCTTTATGCCGAACTGCTTTTGAGGTGGTGCACCACCTCGGCCGTGAGCTGGTTTTTTGTTGATTGGTGCAATTTATTCTCTGCCGAGATGTATAGCTAGTAGCCCTCAAGGTGTGTGTCGGCCTAAAATCCGAGTTGCACTTGAAGGATAACATAAAACCGCTGATCCCAATAGCCCCTGAGACTCAGGTCGATTCGCGAAATCGGCCTGAGGATCAACTCCTAGCTCGGCAGCATACTTAGAAACATAAACGCGGTGTGCATAGTTCTCGAGACTCAGGTTGGGTGCGGCCGACCAACCTGAGGATCATAATCTCCTCGGAAACTGTTTCGCACTTTGTAAATTTTCTACATTGAATCGTCGATGCAGTAGCCCCCGAGACTTGGGTTGGGCAACATGGCCGACCCTAGGATCGTATCTCCTCGGGAACTAGTTCAACTGCCATGTACGTTTTGACAACGCCGAGGTGCAGCTCGGCAGGAAAGATGCCGAACTATAGGTCGGAAAAAATTCCCCGAGCAAAACCATCACGTAGAACACCTCGATCAAGAGGATGCCCCGCCTCCTGAAAAAAAAACATAAAAATAGGTTAAAAGCTTCATAAGCTCAGAAAACCAAAAACCTTATGTGAAAACTTTACGTCCGAAGTAAATCAAGTTTTTTGGTGCCAATCCGAAAATTGGTCTTAAAATTAAATTATGCTTCTGTCGTGCTTTAACATGATACGTCCGATCTCCAGATTTCAAGCGGGTCAGCCTTCGGCTTCAACCTCCTATCCCGAAGGCGGAGTGTTTCCCAGGCCAGTTTAGCGAACTAAACTCGAGCGGCTTTAGAGAGAAACCAGGCAACCCGGCTATTGACCACACACTCGCGTCGGAAAAAGGAGTAGTAGAAAAAGACTTTGCAACGACTAAGAAGAAAACACTTATTATAAAACGACTCATATAAATTTAAGAGCCCCAGTTAACATGGGTAAAGGCAGTGTTTTTAACAAACAGAGTTTTTGTCTAACACAAATATAATGCTTGGTCAAACCGAACAAAAATAAACATTTAAAAAAAATTGAGCATGAAAGCGACTTAGCTGGTTAATGTGCTCGGTGTTGATGACGTAGTACGGGCTTGCAACGGGTCGAGATCCCAGCCCCCAAGCCGGTCCTGGGGTGGCCGAGCGAAGAGCTCGGCTAATGAAGTGGCAGCACAAAACTGCCGATGTGCCGAGGCGAAGCCCTGGGTCCAGCTGAGGAGACAGAGTAGGTCGGCAGGGTGACGCCGGAGTAGGTCGATGAAGCGATGGTGAAGCCCCCGGTCCGGCCGAGGTGTCCGAACGAAGAGCTCGGCTTGATGAAGTGGTAGTACGACACTGCCGAGATGTTGAAGCGAAGCCCCCGGTCCGGCCGAGCTGACGAAGCTGGTCGGCTGGTGATGCCGAAGTCCCCGGGGTAGGTTGATAAAGAGATGGCGAAGCCCCCGTTCTAGCTGAGGTGACGGAGCAGGTCGCTAAGGTGACGCTGCAGCCCCATGCCAGCCGAGGTGTCGAAGCAGGTCGGCGTGGTGGACATCGGCTTGAAGAAGCAACGGCGCGGCGATGCCGACGCAGGTCGGAACTTGTGACGCGGTCAATGCCGGCTTGAGAAGTGACCGCGCGGCGATGCTAGCGCGCCTGACCCGTACAATCCGTAAGGTGACGATGATATCTTGACGATCATTAGGGAGAGCGGTGCCGAACTCTTGGTCGGCTCGCCGAGGTGATGATCCGAGGTAGTTGTCGTCGGCTCGATGAAGCGACGGCGCAGTCGATGTTGGCGCAGGTCGGCAGCCATGGAGCAGCGTGGCCAGGCTGGTTTGACACCGGCGCGACGACGAAGATCGCCTCGAAAAAGGCTTAAAATTTGCAGGCACGTGCTTGAAAACAAAACACAATACCCTATAAAAAATTCCCTTCAAAAAGGATGTCCAATAATATGTTCATGAAAAAGATGAACTCAGGCCGGATTCGTTTTCGCGCAGAAAACAGATCCGAAAATTGATGCACTCATAGGAAGCTTTCCGGAGTTTGAACGGTCGGATCGAGCTGAAATTTTGAGGGGTGGTAGATATGGGAATTCCGCAGCCGATGAATGGTTGGATCTTCCAAAGGACGTCCGAGCTGACTGCTGGACTCCTCGCCCTAAGCTCGTCCAGATTCCCGTCCAGATTCGACAGGGCTCGGGTATATCGGAGATCGCCGGAGATTCCTCCATCGGAATGCGACGAAATTTTGCAGGGTTGTTCTAGACTCAATTGCGCACAATTCCACCGAAGCAATTGTCAAAGAGACGCTCGAGGAGACGGGGACGGCGAACACGAATCCGTTGTTCAGAAAAAACTGCATGATCGCGCGAGGGCAATGTTGACGTTGAGCCCCCGAGCTTCATGAACGATTTTTCCATGATCACGGATGAGATCGGAGTTGATGATGACGAAGACATCCGTCCGAACTTGACGATCCGAAGAGAAGCCTAGTCCTCGGTCCAGCCAAGGTGACCAGTCCGGTCGGCGACGAAGATGCCGACGCTGACGATGTAGCTCGGTTCCGACGCGTAGATCGCGGTGGCACTACTGGAATCAGAGAATTTGTCATCAGCCAGCTCTTTGCCGTCTGCTAGCGGACGGCACAGAAGGATTTTGCCGTCAGCTTACAAAAAGCAGACGGCAAAGATCAGGCTGATGGCAAACATACAGTTTGCCATCAGCCATTTCTTTGCCGTCCGCTAGCCGATGGCAAAGGGCCTGAAGGCAGACGGTAAAGAGCCCAGATGGGCCCCACTGGACCGTGGAGCGGGCTAGAACAGGTGGACGGGCTGTATGCCGTCCGCTGGATCTTTGCCGTCGCAAAGAAGATGGCCTAACTAACGGCCGTGCCCCCCTGCCCCACCCCTCTTTGCCGTCTGCTAGCAGACCTCTTTGCCGTCTGCTAGCAGACGGCAAATAGGCTGCCTTAGTAACAATCGTGCCCCCCTCTGTCTCCCCCTCGATCTCTCTTTCTCCCCCCCCCCCACGTCACCCACCCCACCCGCCACCGAGCCCCGCCGCCGGCCCCTGCGCCCAGCACCGCCGCCGGCCCCTGCGCCCGCCCCGCCACCGGCCCCTGCTACCGCCCCGCCCCCCGGCCCCTGTGCCCGCGACGCCTCACCGCCGGCGAGCCCCGGGCCGAGCCCCGCGACGACCCACCGCCGGCGAGCCAGGCCGCGGCGCCGCCCCCCTCCCCGAGGCCCTTCTCCAGCACCGCAGCGCCGGCGTCCTCCCTACGGCGGCCCTCCTCCACCGGCCCCTCCGAGGTGAGCTTTTTTTTCCTGTTTTTTTTTCTGTTTTTTGCTGTTTAGGTTTAGGTTAGAGTGCTAGGTTTAGGTTTAGGTTTAGGTTTAGATTTACATAATTAGAAGAAGAAAGAAGAAATATGAAAAAAAAAAGAAGAAAAATAAGAATAAGTAGAAGAAGAGGAAGAAGAAGAAGAAGAAGAAGAAGAAGAAGAGGAGGAGGAGGAGGAGAAGGAGGAGGAGAAGAAGAAGAAGAAGAAGAAGAAGAAGAAGAAGAAGAAGAAGAAGAAGAAGATGAAGAAGAAGAAGAAGAAGAAGAAAAAGAGGAGAAGAGGAGAAGAAGAGGAAAAAGGAAAAGAAGGAAGAAGAGGAAGAAGAAGAAGAAGAAGAGGAGGAGGAGGAGAAGAAAAGAAGAAGAGGAGGAGGAGGAGGAGAAGAAAAGAAGAAGAAGAAGAAGAAGAAGAAGAAGAAGAAGAAGAAGAAGAAGTAGAAGAAGAAGAAGAAGAAGAATAAGAAGAAGAAGAGGAGGAGGAGGAGGAGGAGAAGAAGAAGAAGAGGAGGAGGAGGAGAAGAAGAAGAAGAAGAAGAAGAAGAAGAGGAGGGGGAGAAGAAAAGAAGAAGAAGAAGAAGAAGTGTCGACGGAAAAACCCTAAATGATAACTCTTTAGGTTAGGGGTTGTTGCGGGGAACGAGCAGTGCGAATCGTTTTTTTACAACTTGGCGGTGGCATCCTGTTGTAAATATTTAGTTAGGTTGACGGAAAAAACAATAATGCTATGTTACTCATCTTTGGATTTAAATGTGCAGTTGTTTCGTCGTTGCGAGGGTCTGATGTTCGACGACCTCCCCGTGCGTTTGACGAGCTCCCCTGCGTTCGTGGGTGAGCACAAATGACATCTCCTCCCCGCCCCCCTTAATTTGCTCTGTTCCGGTCTTCGTGCCGATGAAACTTGCTAGCTATAGGTGTCTTCAATCATCAGTATGCGTGACCAGTATGTGTCTCCCGTTCGAAAGGGCGGCATCTATAAATATGCATGTCTTTGCATATTTATAACCTCCATCCTTTCGAATTGTCCAACATTATCCATGGACAGCCCGAGTATGTGTAGATTGGGTTCGTTTTCCCATGCTCTGCTCCGGATCCGATGCAGAATTTCGTCAGTGCCTCCCTATTGTTCTCCGGGTACACATCCTCTCTGTTTATTGCCGAGACGTGTATCAGGAGAACAGCGGGGAGGTGCTGCCGAAATTCTGCGTCGGATCCGGAGCAGAGCATGGGAAAACGAACCCAATCTACACATACTCGGGTGGGATTAGGACCTATCTTTACCTATTAGCGTGTAGGTTGCATGGGCGTAATAAAATTGACAAACTTAATTAACTGATGAATATATATGATGAATTATATATATATTTCTTGTGTGTTTAGTAGGTAGGCAAGATGAGTGATCATGCGTGGATGTACACCGGCCACACTGATACGTCCATTTTGCATCATGTTTTACTACTGTTATTTATAGTGTTTTTAATAAATATAACACTTTGTGGAGCTATTCTAATGCCTTTTCTCTCTAAATATGCAAGATTCACACAAGGAGGGAGAATACCGGTAGCTGGAATTCTAGACCTGAAAAAGCTTTGTCAAGATACCTATTCTGCACAACTCCAAATGAGCTGAAATTTTCTGGAGAATTATTTTGGAATATATAAAAAATATTGGAAGCAAAAAGTACTAGAGGGGACCACCCAGGTGCCCACGAGGCACCAGGGCGTGCCACCCCCCCCCCCCCCAGGCGCGCCCTGGTACCTCGTGGGGCCCCTGGCCCACTTCTGGCCCCCATTTTCTGGTATATAAGGGCATTTGACCTAAAAAATATAGAGAAGACTTTCGGGATAGTGCGCCGCTGTCTCGAGGCGGAACTTGGGCAGGAGCATTTTTGCTCTCCGGCGGAGAGATTCTGCCGGGGATACTTCCCTCCGGGAGGGGGAAATCGACACCAGCGACCCTCTCATCGTGGGAGGGCTAATCTTCATCAACATCTTCACCAGCACCATCTCATCTCAAACCCTAGTTCATATCTTGTATTCAATCTTTGTCTCAAAACCTCAGATTGGTACCTGTGGGTTGCTAGTAGTGTTGATTACATCTTGTAGTTGATGCTTGTTGGTTTACTTGGTGGAAGATTATATGTTCAGATCCATTATGCAATTCAATACCCTACTGGTCATGAACATGTTGATGATGTGTGAGTAGCTACTTTTGTTCTTGAGGACATGGGAGAAGTCTTGTCATAAGTAATCATGTGAATTTGGTATTCGTTCGATATTTTGATGATGTGTATGTTGTGATTCTCTTAGTGGTGTCATGTGAACGTCGACTACATGACACTTCACCATCTTTGGGCCTAAGGGAATGCATTGTGGAGTAGTAATTAGATGATGGGTTGCTAGAGTGACAGAAGCTTAAACCCTAGTTTATGCGCTATTCCGTAAGGGGCTGATTTGGATCCACATGTTTAATGCTATGGTTAGAGTAGTCTTAATTCTTCTTTTGTAGTTGCGGATGCTTGCGAGACGGGGTAATCATAAGTGGGAGGTTTGTCCAAGTAAGGGCAGCACCCAAGCACCGGTCCACCCACATATCAAATTATCAAAGTAGCGAACGCGAATCAAACTAACATGGTGAAACTGACTAGATGAAATTCCCATGTGTCCTCGAGAATGCTTTACTTATTATAAGAGATCGTTCCGGCCTGTCCTTTGCTACAAAAAGGATTGGGCTATATTGCTGCACTCTTTGTTACTATTGTTACTAGTCACTTGTTACAAATTATCTTGCTATCAAACTACCTGTTACCGATAATTTCAGTGCTTGCAGAAAACACCTTGCTGAAAACCGCTTGTCATTTCCTTCTGCTCCTCGTTCGGTTCGACACTCTTACTTATCGAAAGGACTACGATTGATCCCCTATACTTGTGGGTCATCAAGACTCTTTTCTGGCGCCATTGCCGGGGAGTGAAGCGCCTTTGGTAAGTGGAATTTGGTAAGGAAACAATTATATTACGTGCTGAAATTTACTATCACTTGTCACTATGGAAAGTAATCCTTTGAGGGGTTTGTTCGGGGTATCTTCACCTCGACCGGAAACACAAATAGTTGCTCCTCAACCTACTGCACCTATTGAAAAGGATATTGAATATGAAATTCCTCCGGGCATGTTAGAGAAACTGCTAGCTAATCCTTATGCAGGAGATGGAACGGTACATCCTGATATGCACTTGATTTATGTGGAAGAAATTTGTGGATTGTTTAAGCCTGCAGGTATAACCGGAGATGGAGTTAAGAAGAAAGTTTTCCCTTTATCTTTGGAGGGAAAAGCATTAATATGGTATAGGCTATGTGATGATACTGATACATGGGATTGGAACCGCCTGAAACTAGAATTCCATCAGAAATTTTATCCTATGCATTTGGTTCATCGTGATCGGAATTATATATATAACTTTTGGCCTCGTGAAGGAGAAAGCATCGCTCAAGCTTGGGGGAGGCTTAAATATATGTTGCATACATGCCCCAATAATGACCTCTCAAGAAAAATTATCTTAGAAAATTTTTATGCTCGGCTTTGTCATGATAATCAAACTATGCTCGATTCTTCTTCGGCTGGCTCCTTTATGAAGAAAACTATTGAATTCAGATGGGATCTTTTGGAAAGAATTAAACGCAACTCTGAAGATTGGGAACTCGACAAAGGTAATAAGTCAGGTATAATACTTGAGTTCGATTGTGTTAAATCTTTTATGGCCACCGATGCTTTTCATAAGTTTAGCACTAAATATGGACTTGACTCTGAGATAGTAGCCTCCTTTTGTGAATCCTTTGCTACTTATGTTGATCTCCCTAAGGATAAGTGGTTTAAATATCATCCCCCTGTTAAAGAAAAGATAGAGCAACCTGTTAGTGTTAAAGAAGAAACAATTGTTTATCATGTTGATCCAGTTGTTCCTACCGCTTATATTGAGAAACCACCTTTTCCTGTTAGGATTAAGGAACATGCTAAGGTTTCAACTGTGGTTAACAAAAGTCATAATAGATCACATAGACCCTCTGAACAAATTAAAGTTGAACCTAATGTTGCTATGGTTAAAGATCTCTTGGTTGATAATATAGATGGGCATGTTATTTACTTCTGCGATGAAGCAGCTCGAATTGCTAAACCTGATTCTAAAGATAAAAACAGACCCGTTGTGGGCATGCCTGTTGTCTCAGTTAAAATAGGAGATCATTGCTATCATGGCTTATGTGATTTGGGTGCTAGTCTGAGTGCTATTCCTTTTACTTTATATCAAGAAATTATGAATGATATTGCACCTGCTGAATTAGAGGACATTGATGTTACTATTAAACTTGCAAACAGAGATACCATTACACCACTTGGGATTGTTAGAGATGTTGAAGTCTTGTGTGGAAAAACAAAATACCCTACTGATTTTCTAGTCCTTGGTTCTCCACAAGATGATTTTTGTCCCATTATATTTGGTAGACCTTTCTTGAACACGGTTAATGCTAAGATTGATTGCACTAAAGAAACAGTCAGTGTTGATTTTGGTGGTATGTCTCATGAGTTTAATTTCTCCAAATTTCATAGACAACCTCATGACAAAGAATTGCCTAGTAAAGATGAAATTATTGGTCTTGCTTCTATTGCCGTACCTCCTACTGATCCATTAGAACAATATTTGCTAGACCATGAGAATGATATGCATATGCATGAAAGAAATGAAATTGATAAGATGTTCTTTGATCAACCACCTATCCTTAAACATAATTTGCCTGTTGAAACTCTTGGAGGTCCTCCTCCACCTAAAGGTGATCCTGTGTTTGAATTGAAGCAATTGCCTGATACATTGAAATATGCTTATCTAGATGAAAAGAAGATATATCATGTTATTATTAGTGCTAACCTTTCAGCGTATGAAGAAAAGAGATTGCTGAAAACTCTAAGGAAGCACCGAGCCGCTATTGGATATACTCTTGATGATCTTAAGGGCATTAGTCCCACTCTATGTCAGCACAAAATTAATATGGAGCCTGATGCTAAACCAATTGTCGACCACCAACGTCGATTAAATCCTAAGATGAAGGAGGTGGTAGGAACTGAAATATTAAAACTTCTGGAAGCAGGTATAATCTATCCCATAGCTGATAGTAGATGGGTAAGTCCTGTTCATTGTGTCCCTAAGAAAGGAGGTATAACCGTTGTTCCTAATGATAAAAATGAACTCATTCCACAAAGAATTGTAACTGGTTATAGGATGGTAATCGATTTTAGAAAATTAAACAAAGCTACTAGAAAAGATCATTACCCCTTACCTTTTATTGATCAAATGTTAGAAAGATTGTCTAAGCATACACATTTTTGTTTCCTAGATGGTTTTTCTGGTTTTTCTCAAATACCCGTATCACAACCCGATCAAGAGAAAACCACATTTACTTGTCCTTTCGGAACTTATGCTTATAGACGTATGCCTTTTGGTTTATACAATGCACCTGCTACCTTTCAAAGATGTATGACTGCTATATTCTCTGACTTTTGTGAAAAGATTGTTGAGGTTTTCATGGATGATTTTTCCGTTTGCGGAACTTCTTTTGATGATTGCTTAAGCAACCTTGATCGAGTTTTGCAGAGATGTGAAGAAACTAATCTTGTCTTGAATTGGGAGAAGTGCCACTTTATGGTGAATGAAGGTATTGTCTTGGGCCATAAAGTTTCTGAGAGAGGTATTGAAGTTGATAAAGCTAAGGTTGATGCTATTGAGAAAATGCCATGTCCCAAAGATATTAAAGGTATAAGAAGTTTCCTTGGTCATGCTGGTTTCTATATGAGATTTATTAAAGACTTCTCCAAAATTTCTAGGCCTCTCACCAATCTTTTGCAAAAAGATGTTCCATTTGTTTTTGTTGATGATTGTCTAGAAGCCTTTGAAACATTTAAGAAAGTCTTAACCACTGCACCTATTATTCAACCACCTGACTGGAACTTGCCTTTTGAAATTATATGTGATGCTAGCGATTATGCTGTTGGTGCTGTTCTAGGACAAAGAGTTGATAAGAAATTAAATGTTATCCATTATGCTAGTAAAAATCTAGACAGTGCCCATAGAAATTATACTACTACTGAAAAAGAATTTTTAGCGGTTGTGTTTGCATGTGATAAATTCAGATCTTATATAGTTGATTCTAAAGTAACTATTCACACCGATCATGCTGCTATTAAATATCTTATGGAAAAGAAATATGCTAAACCTAGACTCATTAGGTGGGTTTTATTGCTACAATAATTTGACTTGCATATTATTGATAGAAAGGGAGCTGAGAATCCCGTAGCAGATAATTTGTCTAGAATAGAAAATGTTCTTGATAACCCACTACCTATTAATGATGATTTTCCTGATGAGCAATTAGCTGTCATAAATGCTTCTCGTAATACTCCTTGGTTTGCAGACTATGCTAATTACATTGTTGCTAAATACATACCACCTAGTTTTACATACCAACAAAAGAAAAAATTCTTCTTTGACTTAAGACATTACTTCTGGGATGACCCACATCTTTATAAAGAAGGAGTAGATGGTATTATTAGACGTTGTATAACTGAGCATGAACAGGAACAAATCCTACGGAAGTGTCACTCCGAAGCTTACGGAGGACACCATGCGGGAGACAGAACTACACACAAGGTATTACAATCTGGTTTTTATTGGCCTACTCTTTTCAAGGATGCTCGTAAATTTGTCTCCTCTTGTGATGAATGTCAAAGAATTGGTAATATTGGTAGATGTCAGGAAATGCCTATGAATTATTCACTTGCTATTGAACCATTTGATGTTTGGAGATTTGATTATATGGGACCTTTTCCTAAATCCTATGGGTATACTCATATTTTAGTTGCTGTTGATTACGTTACTAAGTGGGTAGAAGCTATTCCAACTAGTAGTGCTGATCATAACACTTCTATTAAAATGCTTAAAGATGTTATTTTCCCAAGGTTTGGAGTCCCTAGATATTTAATAACTGATGGCGGTTCACATTTTATTCATGGTGCATTCCGTAAATTACTTTCTAGATATGATGTCAACCACATAATTGCATCTCCCTATCATCCTCAGACTAGTGGTCAAGTTGAACTAAGCAACAGAGAAATAAAATTAATTTTGCAAAACACCGTCATTAGATCTAGAAAGAATTGGTCTAAGAAACTTGACGATGCACTGTGGGCTTATAGAACTGCTTATAAAAATCCTATGGGTATGTCTCCTTATAAAATGGTTTATGGAAAAGCATGTCATTTGCCTCTTGAGTTAGAACATAAAGCATATTGGGCAATTAAAGAATTAAATTATGATCTCAAACTTGCCGGTGAGAAGAGGTTATTTGACATTAGCTCATTAGATGAATGGAGAACTCAAGCTTATGAAAATGCTAAATTGTTTAAAGAAAAGGTTAAAAGATGGCATGATAGAAGAATTCAGAAACGGGAATTTAAAGTAGGTGAGCAAGTTCTATTGTACAATTCTCGTTTAAGATTCTTTGCATGAAAACTTCTCTCTAAGTGGGAAGGACCGTATATTATCGAAGAAGTTTATCGCTCCGGAGCCATCAAAATAAATAACTCCGATGGCACTAATCCGAGAGTGGTGAATGGGCAAAGAATTAAGCATTATATTTCAGGTACCCCTATTAATGTTGAAACTAATATTATTGAAACAATTACACCGGAGGAATATATAAGGGAGACCTTCCGAAACACTCCAGAACCCTGAAAAGGAAGAGGTATGTGATACGGTAAGTAAACCGACTCCAAAAATTCCATAAAAATACTTTCTGTCAGTTTTGGAATATTTATAAAAATACAAAAATAAGAAACAGCCGGGGGGACCCACCTGGTGCCCACGAGGCACCAGGGCGCGCCACCCCCCTAGGCTCGTGGGCCCCATGTGTGCCTTCCCGACTCCGTTTTTCTTCTGGATTACTTGTTTTGCAAGATAAAAAATCTATATATAGACTTCCAGATGTTTTGACCACCGTATCGCAGAAATCTCATCTGTTCTTGTTTCGTGCTGTTTTTCTGACAGATCTAGATAGCCATGACTTCACCAAGCTCTTCCAAAGACAAGTTCTATGAGAAGGTCATCAATCCTTACCTTCCGGAGGTGATGAAACACCCTCAAGCCATTGAGATGCGTGAAGGGGTGCTTCACATCCGGGATGTCCAAGGACCCAAGAAGACCGGGAGCGTGGAATCTAGGCTCGAGGCGGTGGAGCAGGAGATCTTCAAGTGCCAAGGGATGGTGGAACGTGGACTCAGCGCCAACCACTCCATGATCACGGAATTCACTCATGATCACAAGGTGGATGACCGATCAATTGGGGACATCATCTTCAAGCTCAATGAACGAATTGATTACCTCCAAGGTCAAATCTACGATCTCCAAAATCAGAATTTTGAATATGAGGCAAGATTCAAAGGTATGAGTTTAGCTGCAAATTTCAGGACTCCGAAGACTCGTTCATCTTCCTATGATGGGGCATCTATGCCATGGAAGCCGGAGGACAAGCCCATCACTACTCCACCACCATCATCACCGGAGAAGGACACTTGAGCACATGGATATGGGCACTCCCCTTGGCTTGCGCCAAGCTTGGGAGAGGTGCCCCGGTATCGTATCACCATCACTTTTATTATCTTTACTCACTTTTAGTTCGATCCTCAGTTATCTCGTGATCTAGTTGAATAAAAGCTTAGCATGATCTATTTTCGAGTGTTAGTTTCGTGACCCATCTATCTATGTGATCGAGTTGAGAGCTATATAATAAAGAGTAGTTTGAGCCTGTGTTGCTTTACTTTCATGTTTCAATCATAGCAATGAAAATAACGAAACAGATCATATGCTAACCTTATGGAAAGTAATGACATTACATAAAGAAAAGTATAAGTGGTAAAATTTATTGGAGGATAACAAACATAGTATTAGTCAATGATGCAATTCATGAAAGAATTAATAAGGGAAGAGAAGATTCACATGCAAATATATTATCTTGGACATTTTTTATGATTGTGAGCCCCCATTAAGTATTTTGTGTCAAATTGTTGACGTTGGACAAGGAAGACAACGTAATGAGTTATGTTTGTTCATATTCACATAGAAGTTATATTGTTATAGATCCTCCAACATGTGGTGCTTGCCCAATATCTTTGCTAGCCAAAAATTCGCACTAAGTAGAGATACTACTTGTGCATCCAAAACCCTTAGACCCAGTTTCATGTCATGAGAGTCCACTATATCTACCTATGGATTGAATAAGATCCTTCAAGTAAGTTGTCATCGGTGCAAAAAGCAATAAAAATTGCCTCTAAATATGTCTGAACTTTTATTGTAAGGGAAATAAGCGTTGTACGAGCTTGTGATGGTAAAGAAATAAAAGCGACGGACTGCATAATAAAGGTTGCTATCACAAGGGGCAATATAACATGATGTTCCTTTGCATTAAGAGCTCTAGCATTCAAAAACAAAAAGCGCATGACAACCTCTGCTTCCCTCTGCGAAGGGCCTATCCTTTACTTTTATGTATTTTACTTTTTATGCAAGAGTCAATAGTATTCTCCTCTATTTCCTTTTTATTTTTCTCTTTTGCAAGCATCATGTGGTGGGGAAAGATCTAAGCACATATATCCAGTTGGATATGAGTGATCATGAGTTATTATTGTTGACATCACCCTTGAGCTGAATAAGTTGGGAGGCAGAACTATAAGCCCCTATCTTTCTATGTGCCTGGCTGAGACTTTTTGCTCCATATATATGTCGTGAGTGTTAGCAATCATGGAAGACTAAATGATGGTTGAGTATGTGGACTTGCTGAATAGCTCCTACATGTGACCCTTCCTAAAAATATGATGAATTGTAATTGCATTGTTGACTGAGAACATAGTTTGTTAGCTTTCAAGAAGGTTTATGCCTTATATTCCACTGTTGTGGTGAATTGTTACTTGCTCATAAGAAGTTTATGATAAGAAATATTGCTGCCATGATAATAAATATTATTGTTATCATAATGATCATGATGCTTCTATGTCCGTGTTTTGTTTTTATCGACATCTCTCTCTCTAAACATGTGGACATGATTATCGATATCAGCTTTCGCTTGAGAACAAGCAAAGTCTAAGCTTGGGGGAGTTGATACGTCCATTTTGCATCATGTTTTACTACTGTTATTTATAGTGTTTTTAATCAATATAACACTTTGTGGAGCTATTCTAATGCCTTTTCTCTCTAAATATGCAAGATTCACACAAGGAGGGAGAATACCGGCAGCTGGAATTCTGGACCTGAAAAAGCTCTGTCAAGATACCTATTCTGCACAACTTCAAATGAGCTGAAATTTTCTGGAGAATTATTTTGGAATATATAAAAAATATTGGAAGCAAAAAGTACCAGAGGGGGCCATCCAGGTGCCCACGAGGCACCAGGGCGCGCCACCCCCCCCCCCAGGCGCGCCCTGGTCCCTCGTGGGGCCCCTGGCCCACTTCTGGCCCCCATTTTCTGGTATATAAGGGCATTTGACCTAAAAAATATAGAGAAGACTTTCGGGACGGTGCGCCGCCGTCTCGAGGCGGAACTTGGGCAGGAGCACTTTTGCTCTCCGGCGGAGAGATTCTGCCGGGGATACTTCCCTCCGGGAGGGGGAAATCGTCGCCATCGACACCACCAGCGACCCTCTCATCGTGGGAGGGCTAATCTTCATCAACATCTTCACCAGCACCATCTCATCTCAAACCCTAGTTCATCTCTTGTATTCAATCTTTGTCTCAAAACCTCAGATTGGTACCTGTGGGTTGCTAGTAGTGTTGATTACATCTTGTAGTTGATGCTTGTTGGTTTACTTGGTGGAAGATTATATGTTCAGATCTATTATGCAATTCAATACCCTACTGGTCATGGACATGTTGATCATGTGTGAGTAGTTACTTTTGTTCGTGAAGACATGGGAGAAGTCTTGTCATAAGTAATCATGTGAATTTGGTATTCGTTCGATATTTTGATGATGTGTATGTTGTGATTCTCTTAGTGGTGTCATGTGAACGTCGACTACATGACACTTCACCATCTTTGGGCCTAAGGGAATGCATTGTGGAGTAGTAATTAGATGATGGGTTGCTAGAGTGACAGAAGCTTAAACCCTAGTTTATGCGTTATTCCGTAAGGGGCTGATTTGGATCCACATGTTTAATGCTATGGTTATTGTAGTCTTAATTCTTCTTTCGTAGTTGCGGATGCTTGCGAGAGGGGGTAATCATAAGTGGGAGGTTTGTCCAAGTAAGGGCAACACCCAAGCACCGGTCCACCCACATATCAAATTATCAAAGTAGCGAACGCGAATCAAACTAACATGGTGAAAGTGACTAGATGAAATTCCCATGTGTCCTCGAGAACGCTTTACTTATTATAAGAGATCGTTCCGGCATGTCCTTTGCTACAAAAAGGATTAGGCTATATTGCTGCACTCTTTGTTACTATTGTTACTAGTCACTTGTTACAAATTATCTTGCTATCAAACTACCTGTTACCGATAATTTCAGTGCTTGCAGAAAACACCTTGCTGAAAAGCGCTTGTCATTTCCTTCTGCTCCTCGTTCGGTTCGACACTCTTACTTATCGAAAGGACTACGATTGATCCCCTATACTTGTGGGTCATCACACACTAGTCAGGAAGACATGACCACTGAATGGTTAACAAAAACCAAGGGGTTTTTGAAAGCCGCATTTGCAAATGGCCAGAGAAAAACCTGGTGCCCCTGTCTTAGGTGCGACAACTTTAAAAAGAGGACAGAGGATGAAGTGGGTAAACACCTGCAGAAGTGGGGTTTTACGCCTGATTATACGGTGTGGACATTTCATGGTGAGTCTGCCCAATGTACCAGAGCTGAGGTGGTTCCTCGTCGCACCGACGAGCATGGTACCGGGATCGACGATATGGTGCAAGACTTTGATGATGCTCGGGATTCAGACGAGGAGATGGAGGAATCTGCAAAGGCCTTCAATGAAATGTTGGAATCTTGAAAACGTCCTCTCCACGAGCACACTGAGCTTTGTCAGCTGGATGCCATCGCACAAGTAATGGCTCTGAAGGCTCAATTCAACTTGGGCAGAGAATGCTACGACACGATGATGACACTATTTGGACGCTTTCTACCCAAAGGCCATGTAATGCTTGCAAACCTGTACCAGTCGGACAAAATCCTTCGTGCACTTAAGATGCCATATGAGAAGATAGATGCATGTGAGAACGGATGTGCCTTATTTAGGCTTGAGTATGCGGGCTTGAACTATTGTCCCATTTGCAAGTCTTCCAGGTATGTTGTGGTAGACAACGGTATGGGTGAGAAGAGGTAGACCAAAATCCCCGTTAATGTTCTTCGGTATCTGCCAATCATACCAAGACTTCAACGTCTTTTCATGGTCGAAGAGACGGCCAGACAGATGACATGGCACAAATTGGGCAAAAGAACCGAACTAGATGCAGATGGGAATCAGATGATGGTACACACATCGGATGCTTTTGTGTGGAAGAAGTTCGATGAATTACATGGGGATAAAGCGGCAGATCCAAGGCATCCTCGAGTCTGCATCGGCACGGATGGGTTCAATCCGTTTGGTATGACGGCAACCCAATACAGTTGTTGGCATGTATTTGTCATTCCACTCAATCTCCCCCCCCCCCCCCCCCGGACAAATTATGCAAAGAAAGAACATTTTCCTGACGTTGATAATTCCAGGGCCCAACTATCCGGGGAAGAATATGAATGTGTACATGCAGCCGCTTAAGGATGAATTGGAAGAAGCTTGGGATAATGGGTTCAAGACATACGACGCCGCTAGCAAACAAAACTTCATAATGCGTGTCTGGTACATGTACTCGATGCATGACTTGCCGGCGTATGCGCTATTCGTTGGCTGGTGTGTGCATGGAAGGTTCCCGTGCCCCACATGCAAGGCAGCTCTTCAGTTTCGTTGGCTGGAGGCGGCTCGCAAGTATTCTTGCTTCGACTTGCATAGACCGTTCCTGGATCCTCGCCATAAGTTCAGAAAAGACAAGAAGAACTTCATCAAAGGTAGAGTTGTCAAAAACTCTGCACCACCTCGTTGACAGGCCAATAGATCCTGGATCAGTTAAACGCTCTCGAGCCTGATCCAGAGCGTCCAGGGTATTTCAAGGGGTATAATTCGGAACACGCCTGGACTCACAAGACATGCTTGTGGGATCTGCCTTACTTCAAAGACCTCCTTCTTTCACACAACATCGACGTGATGCACACTGAAAAGAATATCGGCGAGGCCCTTTTTGGTACATTGTTCGGCATAGAGGGGAAGTCAAAGGATAATCCTAAGGCTAGAGTCGATCAGCAGACTCTATGTGATAGACCGTTACAGAACATGCGACAACCGAAAGGAAAGAAGAACTGGACGAAGCCAAAGGCCTGGTTCAATCTTGGAAGGCCAGCTATGAGGGAAATTATCTTGTGGGTGAAAATGCAGTTGATGTTCCCCGATGGGTATGCAGCGAATCTAAAGAGGGGAGCGAGTCTTGAAAAATTGAAAATATTTGGTCTCAAGAGTCATGATTGGCACATATGGCTTGAGCGGGTAATGCCGGTGATGTTGCGTAGCTTTATCCCTGAGGATGAATGGCTAGTACTGGCAGAGCTGAGCTATTTCTTCCGTGTTCTTTGTGCGAAAGAACTATCGCCTGCGGTGATAGATGACATGGAAAAGTTGGCGCCGGAGTTGCTCTGCAAGTTAGAGAAGATCTTTCCACCGGGCTTCTTTAATCCAATGCAGCATTTGATTTTACATCTCCCGACCGAGGCAAGATTGGGGTGCCCGTGCAAAATCGTTGGTGCTATGCAACTGAGAGGATGCAGAAGACGCTTCGAGCAAAATGTAAAAATAAACGTAGAATTGAAGCATCGATGGTCGAGGCATTCATTACTTAGGAGGCGGCAAACTTCGTGACAGCACACTACGAAGCCAAAAATCGTCATTTGCATAATCCGAAGCCTCGGTACAATGTTGGCGACCCTAAAAAGGTGGATCCAACCTCAGCCTATTCAAAGGGAAGCTCGCGCCAGCCGGTGCTTCGAAACCAATAGAGTTGGATGTCGAAGAATGGCGGACCATTTCGTTGTATATCTTCAACAACCTAACAGAAGTGCGGCCGTACATCGAGTAAGTTGTCGGTACATTGTTTCGCAACTTCTAATTATTCCTTTGAACTGCTCTTATTCCTGGATATTTGATACAGTCGATACGTCGCCAAATTCTCGGATGGAGCGGTGATCCAAAAGGATTCCGTCGAAGAGTATGAGCTTCTGGCAAAGCATGGAGGCGGCTATCCCGGTTTCATCTCTTGGTTCAAACAAACGGTAATTAGCATTAATAGACCATTTCATTTCTTGGTCTAATTTGCGGCTAATGCAACAATTCTTTCGTATTAAACTTGTAGGCTAATTCAGAGTCTATGGACGCCGAATTGAGACAAGCCGCTAATGACTTTGACTATAAGGTCCGTTCATTTGAGAAATACGACATCAACGGGTATCGCTTTCGTACCTTTGGCAAAGAGCTATCTATGGCCGACCGAAAATCTACAAATTGTGGTGTCTCTGCTATCGGCGAAGGAGGTACCGAGTATTATGGAAGAGTTGACGCAATTTATGAACTTCTATTCTATGGTGAAAACCCACCGAACGTCGTAGTCTTCAAATGTTATTGGTTCCAGCCGAAGGAGACTAGAAGGACTCATGAACATATAGGGCTAGTAGAAATCAAACAAAGCACCCATTTAGATGTTCCCGATGTCTATATTACGGCTCAACAGGCGACCCAAGTTTTCTATCTACCGTGGGCATGCCAAACTAATGCAAATCTGAAGGGTTGGGATGTCGTTTATGAAGTGCCGCCACGTGTTAGACCACCTCCCTCCAATGAAGAGGATTATGAACCTCACATTAACCCAGACACATATGATGGAGACTTCTTCCAAGAAACACGTCTTTCCAAAAAACGTTTCAAGAACCGCTCTACTTCACCCCAGAACATGGAAGTAGACAGCGACAGTGAATCCGACAACACCCCTGAGCCGGAACAAGAAGAGTTGGAACAAGAAGAGTTGGAACAAGAAGAGGTTACTGCTACGGATGACCTGCCAATGCTTGACCGATTACAGAACGGCCTTCCACATGTTGATGCCGCCGAACCCGATGAGCACGTCATTCATGACGACACGCGTGATAGTGATGATGATGATGATGATCCCGGAGCATATATAGACGATCCAGACTATTATTAGTTTGTATGCATCCCAACTTAAATTATATACATATTATTATTCATGTCAGTTCTTCAATTTTTTTATGTTGTACTAATTTCGTTTACTCTTTATCATGGCAGGTGTTGAAAGATGGTGGGCGCGGGTCCAGAGCGCACCGCGGGTACTTCTTCGGCGGCGGCCCGCGGGAGGGGTACTTCCATTCCACCCGTACCTCTCCGGAGAGCGTTGTTAGACAGTATGGGGACACCGCCGGGCGCTTCTTCATCGGCTTCGTTGCCCACCGGGAGAGGAGGTCGGGGAGGGAAGAAGAGAGGAGGTAGATCAGGATGCAGGGGCGGGAGAGGTAGGCAGGCTGCTACGCCTTCCTCGCCGCCACCCCCAGCTGATTCACCCGAGCACAGGACTGCTAGGGTGGACCCGTTTGAGGTGGAGGCTACGGGGACTCCGCACCACGAGCCTCGGGTCGACGGGCCTTCGGCCCACGAGACTCCGGACCCAGAGGCTTCGGCCCACAACACTCCGGACCAGGCTACGTCCCAGGAGACGTCCGGATGGGGTACCTGGCCGGATCTGCGTGAGGGGCCGAGTGGCCATGCTGATGGTGGCGGGGATGATCCGTTTACTGATAGTGAGGGCGAGGTGGTTGAGGGGGCCACCGAGTAACAGCGTGGTGGTACACGGCTCCCGCCCGTGCCGGCGACCCGCGAGCTGCGGCCGGTGATTAGGCCTGATGGGGACAAGTAAGTGCATTTACTCTTTTTGTACCTTTTGCCTTCAGGTTTCTTCAAATATCTAATGCGTTGGCCTTGTCATACTGTAGGGGTTGGGTACACGCCGGTGGAGTCCACAGGCCCAACACCGTCCTTGGTGTGCTTTGCCGGCAAAACTTCCCAGGGTTTGTCACGTTGCCCGGTGAGGGTCAGCTTCCACAGCTAGGATTGAGCTGGGAGCACTACTTGGCTGCCCAGGCCCCGCCGGACCACATGATCGACGGTGTCTTGTGCCACACGATTGCCGAGATGGTGATCAGAAGCTTTTGGGTAATTTCTCCTTTGCACAATTAAAAATTAACAATAGCTAGTTATTTTACTAATCAGTGTTGTCTCGTTTGATTGCAGACCTTCTACAGGTGTGAGGAGGCATACGAGGAGGAGGCGGCACAGGTTATCGATAGCGAGTGCAGGCGCCTACTACAAAACTTACGGCATGAGGCTCGACCGCAGGCTGTTCGAGACTACTACGCCACGCGTGGTATTAAGAAGGACAAGGCGTCGTGCCGGGCTAAGTTTCTGAAGAAGGATCAGTACATGAAGGTAATTAACTATTTTTAAGGCATTGTACTTAGTTTCCTTGATTTGATTCGTAGGCGTAGCGCTCAAATTTCACTTTACTAACTTAGGTGCCCCCGAGATGGTGTGCGGATAAGATGGATTGTTGGGAGACGTTGGTGGATGAGTGGTGCACAGGCCGCTGGCGAGCCGTCCACGACAATGCCAAGGACCGGCGTGCCCAAATGGTTGGTGTGCCACACCATCAAGGCAGCGCCAACTTATTTTAGTTTGGGCGGAACTAGGTATGTGGTTTGCTTCATGATTCATGCAATTCATTCTTCATGCTAGCTTGAGCCCTTTACTAATACTTTGTTCCTCTCTTTTAGGCGGGACACAATAACACGGAGGTGGCAGAGGTTTACGACCTCTATACCATGGCCCATACTGCCTCGTACAAGAAGGTCAAGGCATTCTCTGAGGCTGACCTCGATAATCCAGAGAACATCACCAACATCTCCTCCCACCACAAGCTTGTGAGGTACAGAGATGAGGGGAAGGCGAGGAAAGGGGAGGACTTTAACTCGAGCCAGCATCCCTTTGATCCAGAGCTGGTGATGATATCTGGTGGCGGGAGGCCCCATGGCTCGATAGCCATTGGAAATGGACTTATACGTTGTCCTCGCACTCTCTCGGAGATCAAGGCGCGCCAAACGAGCTCCTGTCCTGAGATAAGGCCTCGTCCACGGCCAGTCAATCTCGCCATCGAGGTAAGTTATACGGACTCAGATATCTTTCCTCCATTACATTGTGTGTGTGCCCATCCAAGATTAAAATGCTAACGAGGACTGGTGTTGCAGGCTGCTCTTCATAAAGAGAGAGAGACAACCCAGGCGCTTCTGGAGGAGAGGGACCGACTAGCGGCGGAGAGGGAACGGCTGGCGGAGGAGAAGACCGCTAGGTTGTTGGAGGAGGAGAGGGCACGGGATGATGCATCTCACCGGGCCATGTACGAGCTCCTTGTGGTAAGTTTCTTATGCATATTAGCCAAATCATGCACGTAATATGTTCGTTTCATTACTAACCTATATGACTGACTCGTCAAAACCAAATGTGCAGTCTATGTGCGAGAAGACCGGTCAGACCCCTCCGCCGATGCCGGTCATTACTAGAGCGGGAACGGTGAGTTTCATTTGAATGGTCATTAGTTACAAGTCTTAACATTTGAGTGTCATCATGCTAACGAGACTTTGCAAATGATCTTTGGTGCAGCATAACTCTGAAGCCGCATCGCACAACCCGACGAACCCCAATGCTTGACCTCCGGTAAGTTTTCTCTATTATGCCACATACTTAGCTTATTTTCCCCAAAAAAGACATACTTATATAGCTAATTATCCTCCAAAATGACATAATTAGCTTATTTAGTCCATTTATGACATAATTAGCTTATTCGTTGCAAAAATGGCATAATAACCTTGATTACCTCATAAATGTCATATACTTAGCTTATTATCCTCCAAAATGACATAATTACCTAAGTTAGCTTTAAATGACCTATACTTACCTAATTTAGCTCAAAAATGGCATAATTACCTAGGTTAGCACAAAAATGACCTATACTTACCTTATTTTCCTAGGTTAGCACATAAATGGCATACTTACCTAGGTTAGCTCTAAAATGACACAAATAAGGAATAAGATGAAGAAAAACAAGGAAGAGGAGAAAAAGAAGGAATAGAAGAAGAAGAAGAAGAAGAAGAAGAAGAAGAAGAAGACTAGAAGAAGAAGAAGAAGAAGAAGAAGAAGAAAAAGAAGAAGAAGAAGACTAGAAGAAGAAGACTAGAAGAAGAAGAAGAAGAAGAAGAAGAAGAAGACATACTTAGCTAATTATCCTCCAAAATGACATAATTAGCTTATTTAGTCCATTTCTTCTTCTTCTTCTTCTTCTTCTTCTAGTCTTCTTCTTCTTCTTCTTCTTCTTCTTAGCTTATTTTCCCCAAAAAAGACATACTTAGCTAATTATCCTTCAAAATGACATAATTAGCTTATTTAGTCCATTTATGACATAATTAGCTTATTCGTTTCAAAAATGGCATAATAACCTTGGCAACCTCATAAATGTCATATACTTAGCTTATTTTTCTCCAAAATGACACAATAAGCTTAGTTAGGTCAAAAATGGCATAATTACCTAGGTTAGCTCTAAAATGACACAAACAAGCAATAAGAAGAAGAAAAACAAGAGGAGAAAAATAAAGAGAAGAAAAACTCTTCTTCTTCTTCTTCTTCTTCTTATTCTTCTTGTTCTTCTTCTTCTTCTTCTTCTAGTCTTCTTCTTTTTCTTCTTCTTCTTCTTCTTCTAGTCTTCTTCTTCTAACTTTCTTATTTCCCATTTTGCAGATTTGATTCACTTCACGGAAGCTTGCATTGATGGAGTGCTTGTGTTTACTTTTTGTTTTGATTTTGTATCCATGAACAATGTGAAACTTGCTACCTATGGATGAAACTATTGTAATATGGTGAAACTTGCACATTTTGTTTTGGTATATCTGTTGGATGATCATATCCATATGGCAGGGATATAGTTTCTTATGTGTTGGATATCATATACTTGCTGTGAAACTTGCACATACTGTTTGCCCTGTGAAATATATATATAATATATATATATATATCATATATTGGCTGTGAAAATGCTTGGATATAACAAAAAAACAGAATAAAAAGGGGCAATACAGGCACTTTGCCGTCTGCCAGCGGACGGCAAAGGTGCCACATGGCAGCAACCTGTGCAACCTGGGAGTACTGGGTCTGACCCATTTGGTCATTATGCCGTCCGCTGGCAGACGGGAAAGGCGAGTGGTTCTTTGCCGTCCGCAAGCAGACGGCAAAGAAAAAGAGCGGCAGACGGCAAAGAGCGTGGAGGAGTGACGTTATGCCACGGGTCTGCTGACGTCAGGAAGCAGACGGCAAAGGGGAGAGCACGTTTGCCGTCCGCCGGCAGACGGCAAAGTCTCCCGTTATCCACCTAACGTGGCTAACGTCTATTCTTTGTCGTCCACTTTCTTTGCCGTCTGCTTGGCCAGGAAAGCTGACGGCAAAGGTCTTTGTCGTCCGCTGTACGAATGCAGATGGTAAAGAAGCTCATTACCATAGCTTCCAGTGCCGGAAGCGTTTGCCGTCTGTGGCAGACGGCAAAGACCTTTGCCGTCCGCTTTCTGGTCCTTTGCCGTCTGCCAAGGCAGACGGCAAATCAGCTGATTCCTGTAGTGTGGAGCCGATCTGAATTCCCATCGCACCGCAGCGACTACCCAGCAGGCTCTCAATGAAAGCACCAATGTCGGTTCTAAATCCGGCATATCTCGTAGTAGGGGTCCTAAGCTAGGCGTCTTGGAGCGATGGTAACATGGACACAGGATTTTACCCAGGTTCGGGCTCTCTCGAAGAGATAATACCCTACGTCCTGCTTTTGATTGTATTCATATGGGGTGTAGTACAGAGTACATGTATCTACCACAAGATTATTCTAATGAATATCAGATCCTCTATTGACTAGCCTGGCCTTGGTTTATATATGCACCGGTGGCCTAGGGTTTAGGAGAGTCTTCGGCTTGTGCACCAAGTCTTGTAGAGTCTTCCTTGTATGCGTCATGGGCTGCCTGAAGTGGCCCATTAGTGAACCTCCATGGGGGTCCTCGGCTCAACCCACCTGGTCGGGAGACGATGTGGTGAGTACCCCCTAGTCCAGGACACCGTCACATGAAGGTTTTCTTCTTGGTTATGGCTCGAACTCACATACTTATCGTGTCTATAACTCTCACCACGGGAAAGTTATGGAAACGGTAAATGTGCGGTTTGATGAATCTAACGGCTCCCAAAAGGAGCACCTGCCTAATGTGATAGATGAACCTCCAATTTCGGATGCTATTCGGCAAATGGCTATTGGGGACGTCAGGCCAGTCGAAGCTAATACACCTGACTCTTCCGATGATGATGCTCCCATAGCTCGACGTACACGCCAATCTACTGTCGAAGAAAATGCAACACCGAACACAAATGGCAACCCAAATGCAAATGCCGATCAAAATGGCAATCAAAATGAAAATGGCGATACTAATGCCAACCCTGATGCTGATAATGAGGATAACGAAAATGATCATCAAGAAGGAAATCCTCTCCCAGGAGTGGCAAATCGAGTTGACCCTACATTAATCCTCGAAGATCTCGAGAATCCAGGTTACCGACCCACAACTCGCTCTCGCACTCGTTTGGCTAACTACTGTGGCAGTATCTCTTTTGTCTCATTGACAGAACCTGCCAAGTATGAAGAAGCTATGAATGATCCCGACTGGATGAATGCCATGCAAGAAGAGTTGGTGCAATTCGAATTGAATGATGTGTGGGAATTGGTTGACAAACTAAATCCTAAGAAGCACAATATCATCGGCACAAAATGGATTTTCCGGAACAAGCAAGATGAAAATGGCATTGTTGTGAGAAACAAAGCACGTCTTGTCGCTCAAGGGTATACACAGGTAGAAGGTATTGATTTCGGTGAAACATATGCTCATGTTGCTCGCCTTGAGGCAATTCGTATTCTTCTCGCTTATGCAAATTACAATGATATTCTGCTTTACCAAATGGATGTGAAAAGTGCTTTTCTCAATGGTGAAATTGATGAGGAAGTATATGTTAGGCAGCCACTTGGCTTTGAAAACCCTCAGTTTCCTAACAAAGTTTTCAGGTTAAAAAAGGCGCTGTATGGGCTAAAGCAAGCCCCTTGAGCTTGGTATGACACTCTGAAGAGGTTTTTGCTCGATAAAGGGTTCAAGCCAGGATCCACTGATTCCACTCTTTTTACTCGTGCTATTGATGGCGATTTATTCGTGTGTCAAATTTATGTGGATGATATTATTCTCGGTTGTACTAACAATACTTGCAGCATGGAATTCGGTCGAATGATGTCCGAGAAGTATCAAATGTCCATGATGGGTGAACTTAAGTTCTTTCTCGGACTACAAATTCGTCAACAGGACAATGGAATTTTCATATCTCAGGAGAAATATCTGAGAGACTGTCTTAAGAAGTTCAAAATGCAAGATTGCAAACAGAAGGGTTACAAAACTCCCATGCCAACAAATGGTCAACTGGACGCAGACGTGTACGGTAAAGATTACGATCAGAAAGCTTATCGTTCGATGATTGGTTCTTTGCTTTACTTATGTGCATCCAGACCAGATATTATGCTGAGTGTTTGTATGTGTGCTCGTTTTCAAGCTGCACCGAAAGAATCGCATCACCAAGCAGTCAAGTGTATTCTGAGATATTTGGCTCACACCCCCACCTTAGGTTTATGGTATCCTAAGGGAGCACAGTTTGACCTCATTGGATATTCAGACTCAGATTATGCAGGTGACCGGATTGACAGGAAATCTACTTCGGGGACATGCCATTTCCTCGGTAGATCATTGGTATGTTGGTCGTCAAGGAAGCAGAATTGTGTCTCACTCTCTACGGCTGAGGCCGAATATATTGCTGCTGGCGCTTGTTGTACTCAGTTATTATGGATGAAGCAGACTCTGAAGGATTATGGCATCAAGGTCAAGAAGATCCCTCTATTGTGTGACAATGAGAGTGCGATCAAAATTGCCCACAATCCTGTGCAGCACTCTCGCACTAAGCATATTGAGATCAGACATCATTTCCTACGCGATCATGTTGCTCGAGAGGATATTGTTATCAGTCACGTCAATACCGAAGAGAATCTCGCCGATATCTTCACCAAGCCTCTCGATGAGAAAAGATTCTGTGCATTACAGTGTGAGCTAAATATCCTAGATTCCGCAAACGTGCAGTAAGCTGGACTCGGGACCCATACCAATAATTCCACATCTTAGAAGGAATGGGTGCATAACACTCGAAGAGCCTGAAAACTTCGACAAAGTGAAATTTTCTTTCCGAGAGTGAATACATTAACGAAGAACTAGACTAACCGGGTGCCACGATAATTGTGCGACGCTCGGGGTCATACAGTTCTTATACGGTGGGTAACGCCACCACAATTTCTCTTCGCTGAGTTGCATTTGAAACCTTTGTGTTAGTCCGAATGTATTTCACTCATAATTTTTCTCTCTGGAGTTTGTGTTTTCTCCTCTGAGTGAAATACCTAGGACCCAGTTTTTTCCCTCTATTCTATCTCTTCCAGTCTATGATGTTCCGTTATGAATGCACAAATTTCATCTGGGAACGAAACTTCATCTGGTGTCCTTGACCACGTTAAAGTTTCAGTCCGAACTTAATCAGTTTTGGCGAAAGCCGTCCAAAATTTGGGGTTTCCCGCCCAAGTCTGGACCACGTTCTTTGGTGACGGTTGCCACATGCTGATCATCAACTGCAAGCTTATCCGATCCGTTGAATCGCAATAGTCCTTTATCTCTGGCCGTCCGATAAGATTCACCAGGGTGCGGTTATTTCCTCCTCGCATATAAATGATGTGCCGCCACCCTCCTTGTTTCACTTCGCATCTTCCCCATCGTCACCTTCCGAAGCCCTACCGCACTGCTCCTCCTCGAGCTCGACGACGTCGACCATCTTCGCCGCTTCGCTGCCGGAAAGAGGTCGCCGGAGTCATTCCTCGCCGCCGCGGATCATCTTCCTCTCCGCGCCGCCGTAGTTGCTGCACATCACTGAGTTAGGGTATGTGTAGTGCGAACTCGTTCTTCCTCTCTTCCTGTTCGAGTTCGTCCGCGGTAAAAATTGCCTATTTTTTACTGTATTTCTCAGATCCTTACTGATAGGTAACTTGTGCGGATGTGGTTTGTAGTTGTCCCTCGCATCCGAAAATTTTCAGATCTAGGGTTTGTGTTATGTCTCGAACAAACGGAATGCTTAGCACGTTTACTAGTATTTTCTTCGAACCTACTAGTTCGTACTACACATTTCTTTCGCCCGAAACATTTCTCAAAGTCTGCATCTATTTCTTCATCAAAAACGAGTTCCTCTTTCAAAATCTTCGCTGTGTGCATTCGTAACCCTGTTCCCATTTTCCCTCGCATCTATCTATGTTCACAGGAAAATGCAGTCAGTTGAGGATTCAGCTAACCCAGTAAGTCGGGTTGACAGAGACGATGTTATTCTGGGCACTGCTGATGAATCCAAAGCTCCGAATACTAAGGGCCCAACGGTAGGCCCATCAACCAGCAAGAGAAAAAGAACAGATCAAAATGCCGACGAGCAAGAAGAGACTGCTCCGAAGAAGAAGAGAGGTGGTAGACAGGCATACACCAACACCGCCGAATACATCTCTCATGATCGGTATGACACTGTTCCAGGAGAAACCAAACATCAGAGAGATACTCGTCAACAATGGATTCGCCGCCACTGGGTGCGCAAGTGGTTCAACTATGAATTTGTTCATCCTCGGTTTGCTCTGAACTTTGCATTTCACCCACCATGGGGTGACTGCCGTGAAATTTCTCTCATCAAGGCAAACGGTCCCCAAGAAAGACCACCTTCTCTGTCCAATGCTCATGAGTCTTCCCTTCGAACTCCCGCATCATATCCTGATGAGCTTGCTAAGCGTCAGCGCAATGCCATCAAGAGAGCCCAGAGGGCTGAAAAGCAAAAGGCTCGTGAACAGGAAAACCTTCGCCTTCTCAAAGATGATGTGGAGAAGAAAAAGGCTGAAGGAAAATCTGAAAGTCGTTCTAAGCGCAAGCATGATCCCAGCGCCGCTGCGAAGAAAAAGAGCGCACCAAAGAGGAAAAAGGCTGAACCTGCTGCTGATTTTCGCATGGATGATTCTTCTGCTGATGATGATGATCCTCCGCTCACCAAGGAAGAAGTTGCTGCTACTCTCAGCGAGGAAGTAAACATTACCACATCTACTGTGCTGCCTGATCTTCGTGTTAACATTGTTCCAGAAGCACCACCAAAGAAGATCCCAGCTCGAAAGACCCCTGCTGCTACTGTCACAATGAAGCAGCATGTGAACACAACTCCTCATACAGATGCTATCAATTTGAAGGATTTGGTAGTTGACGCTCCTGTGAGTACTGCCAAGCAAGGCGAAAATTTACCCAAACCTGACTTGAAGAAAATCAAGGCGCCTGCCGAGAAAGTTGCTCCGCAGGCTACTGCTCCGAAGGAGAAGGTTGCTAAATTTGCGCCTACCTTGACTCAGCCTTTGGCCTCAAAACCTCCTACCGAGCAAGTCCCTGTCCAAACTGCTCCCTCTGTCAAGTCTGATGCTCCTCATTACTATGATCACATATTCATCATGGAACAGCTCGATAAATTTGTGGACAATCCTTTCGATGGAGAAGTGTCTTCCCTACCTATTCCTTCCGAAGTCATTACTCAAGCCATTTCCGTAGTTCAAGAACTGAGAGAAGATGCCGTTGAGATCAACTCTCTCTCTCTCTCTGCCGAGCTAGTGGACATTGATGAACGCATGAAATCTGCCTCTTCCAAATTTGTCATCAAAGCGCTCGAAGACTCCTACAAGGATATCAATCGTGCCATGACTCTTCTTCGCCACCGAAGGTTACGTTTTCACACAGATCTAGATGAAATTGTTCGGAAAATCTGTGATGAACATCAAGCCAAAGTCACCGGATACAATGATCTGGTCAAGGGTCATATTGATCAAGTTGCTCAGCAAAAGAAAAAGCACCGAAAAAGAATTGCGTCGAAAAATGTACCTCCTGCTCCGAAAGAATCATCACCTGCTCCGCAAGAAAAATCTCCTGAGCCAGCTATTCCTTCGAACCCCCCAGTCAAGGACTCGGATGCTCCTTCCTCGCCAAGGCCAACTGAATCAGTGCCTGTGGCCTCCCCTCCTCGAGCTGATATTCCCTCGCAACAATTTGTCACTGAGGAAGGTGAAATCCCTCGCTCCGAGCCCCAAGCTTCTCCGGCTCATGAAGCTCCAACAGTCTCGGTTTCTCCTATAGTCGAGCAACAACAGATTCCAGTCGAGCAACAACCTTCAGTAAATGACCCCGCCTCAGTGCCTACTGTGATTGAACCAACTATGCTGCCTTCTACCTCGGCACCTCCCACAGCTGCAACACCCGCTCCGTCTCCACTCAAGTTATCCATCGACACAGCTACACGAATACCAGATGTTGTTCCCTCCGAACGGAAATCTGTCTCTGCTCGCCTCACGGACTCGGTTGTCTATGGTGACGAATATCTTTCTCCTGAAGAAGAACTTAAATATCCATACCCTCGGGAAGAACTGCCTTTGTTTTCGTCAGGCGCAGGCGCAAAAGGTCCTCTTTTCAATCGGAATGCGCATCCCAAATTCTTTCAGGCCAGTCCGTATGATGGGCCGCGCACTTCAGAATCGCCTCGTTTCTGGACGAAGGAACAGGCCATCTATTACTCTCGGGTCCTCTATGAGAGCAGAAAGATATTTCCTCACGAATATCTGGACATCCCTGCTATGCGCAACATTGGCTGTTTCCATCAATTGCTTCAGGATCTGGCTGATTTCTGCCTCACCAAAGTCTTTGAGTTCGAGCACCCTTGGAACAGAGAGATTGTTCTTCAATTCAATGCTACCCTATATATCTCTGGCGATGAATCTGATAGCTCCAAATGGGTTATGGAATGGATGATCGAAGGAAAACGCATCAAATGCACTTCAACGGATTTTGTCTCGCACTTCCATTTCCCTCGCTTTGAGCATGGTCGCACTGAAATTCGGGTCCATAACATTGATGTCATATCGGATGAAAATTTTCGGTGCACTATGGATCCTAAAAAGATTCGTGACTACAATGGTCCACCTCGTCCTGAGCATTTAACCTTCGACAATCAGACGCTATTCCACATGCTCTCTTACACCATTTGTCCTCTGGCTGGTATGAATCCGGACAAGTCCATCTCAGATGTTCTTCGTAATGCTATATATGCAATCTCTGAGCGATACATTTTCGATGTGGAAGACATGTTCCTACGCATCCTGAAGGATTCTGCCCAATATCCCTTCTGCATCAAAGTGTTTGTGCCATGGATCCAGAAAGTTGTTGATCATGCAATGCGCACAGTGTATCTTGCGAAGGAAAGCCATAAAGGCTTCATTCCTCCTGTTCGCGATACTTTGAAAGTCATGGATGATATATCTTCGGGCAAATCGCCCGCATCAAGCTCCCAAGTCTATCACCAGCAATTTGATGGACCCTGTCTGCCTCAGCGCGACCGAAAGATTTCGCCACACCCTCCATCGCAACTCGAAGTTAGTTTGCGTACACAACAGCTGCTACTGCAACATATAGCTGAGGATCGTCGCGAGAAAGAACATCTCGCCTCCGAACTGAATGCACTTAACAATCGCACGAGGATAATGCATCTGATAGCTGATGAAAACAAGAAGAGATTCTGGAAATTGCTTCGCAAGTTCTTCACCGAGAAACAATTACTGAATGTCAATCTCCAAGAGCTGTATGACTATATTGACAAAGGCTTCACTGTCGAAGATTTTCAAGATCGGAGTACTCCTCTGCCTGCTCGTGAGCCTACAACAGATCTTCTTCATCTCAAGCTTCGCAAACTGCTTGACGAATCTGAAGCCACCTCACCGACAGAGAAACCAGCCGAAGGCAATATGCATTCCCGTATTCCTCCTGTGGCCACTCCAGCTATTCCCTCGTCTGCTCAGCCTCAAGCTCTTATTCTTGAAGGAAAATCTGTTGCTGCTGAAGACGAAGACAATCCCATCACTTCCGAAGAAGAACTAACCTCGGATAGCTCGTCTGGAGATGCCACTGATTGAGCCAAGCTCTGCGTTTCTTTACTCCTGTTATTCCTCACCTTTTTGACACTTGTTGACAAAAAGGGGGAGAATTACATCGAGTCTCGATAGATTTGCTTTCGGTGTTTCGTTTGATTTTGGTTTCGTGTGAGTTTGCTACTTCTGGTTTAAGCCTATCCGAACGATGTTGTTAAATTCGATAACTTCTGTGTTGTAATGCTCATTACCCCTGCTACTGCTCTATTTCTCTCGAAGCATTTATCTTGCAGGTGGAATTATTATCAGAAGTTAAAATTGATTGCACTACGATCTCGATGGATTATTTCTCATCAGTGCGAATCAATGTCTCGAATGATTGAAATTTCCTCCATATACTTCAATTCTTGCAGGAGAATTTATCTCATACCCTTTCTTCCCTGCATACATTTAGGGGGAGTCTATTTCATCTTCGAGCAAAGTAACACTTACTCACTCTTGTTGGTATTGCTTTTTACTTATCTATCTTCACTTCGATGATTATCTGTTTTGTCATCAATCGTCCAAAAAGGGGGAGATTGTTGGTGCAATGATTTGCCTCCTTATGTTTTGGAGATTGTTGACAAACAATAAGGGACTGATGTGTTTGCTAGTGCACACAGAGTAACAGGTCCCTGGAGTCAAGAGGAGTTTGGTTTCAAACTCCGAAGAATATCCCCTGCGTGGCAGTGAAGGTTATCACCGAAGATTATGACGACAAGAGTGACCCCTCAAAAATTGTTGACGTGAAGCAATTGGTTCGGTGCCTTTCCGAACGAAGTGACTGCGTCCGAGAATATTGAAGACGAAGTGAAGACGTGGCATTCATTTCGTTGTTTCTTTTCTCTTATTGAGTCATAGGACCACCATACTATTAAGAGGGGTGTAACGTTCGAAGATTTGATTCGCTGATGCTTAACCCAAATCCTATGAAAGCTGCGAGAGAAATCTCTTTGTGTTCCGAGCAAATGCTTGCCAGCAAGAGACTGTGATCTTCTTCGCTGCGAGAGATTTGTCTCTGACCGAGGAGTTAGCATTACTTGCTCCCCAAGTAATGTTACCGTTGCTCTTAAAATCCGACCGTTGTGAACATGTCGGTTGGCCATTGGCTGGACCGCGTGTCCAAAATGGTCATTTCCCATCAGGGAAGGCTACGGCTATAAATAGCCACCCCGCACCGGCGTTGTCTGGTGGCTGCTCCATTTGATTCTGAGAAGATTGTTGAGCAACCCCCTCTCCGATAGATTTGAGTTTAAAATCCACCGAGAGAAAACCCCAGAGCCGAAAAATTAGATAGTGGTTCAGCATCACTCGAATCTAAGTCCAGTACGCTCCGCCTATTACTCTTGAGAGCTGCGAACTCTCTAGACGGTTAGGTGTCAATTTCTTCAGAGACCAAGAGTAATTGTGGTTCTTGAAGAAGAAGTCTGTAAAGGTTCGGAGATCGCCTCAAGCATCTACCACGAGTAATCGGCATTGGTTGACGAACCAATTGTCGAGGAGAATAGGGCGAAGAGAGTTTATCTTCTGTGTTAAATCACAACCCCTCCAACCAGACGTAGTCCTTTTGCAGAAGGGCAAACTGGTCTACCAAATACCTTGTCGCCATCGAGCATCACTGGTCATCTCTGCTACTCTCCTTTACATTCGAACGATGCCATGTGACATGTTTCAATTATGTGATTTACCTCGATGCATGCTTTAGTTTCCATTCGATAGTTTGTATTCGCTCACTGAATATTGTTTTCATTCATTCCGCTACTGGGTTCCGAGAGTTTTGATACTTTCGAAAGAAAATTTAAAACTCCCATTCACCCTCCCCCCCCCCCCCCCCCCCCCTCTGGTAGACATACTTCGTTCCTACAGGCGGTTACACTCGCGCGCGTGGCTGCATGCATTTTACATCACCGCCCCAAGTGGTGTATATTTACATCACGAGAGGCAAAATATACATCGTGATGTAAAAAGAAATTGCCCATTTTTACATCACGGGCTGCTGTTGGAGAGACTTTTTTGGTCCCTGGTGATGTAAAAATCAGTTATTTATTAGTTTAGGGCATCTATTGGAGATGCTCTAACATAACTTCTTGACGGGTTTGGGTTTGCTCTACTTCACACCCAGTTGCCACATAAATTTTGCCCTAGTTGTCACTGCAATGGTGCCTACTTGCTATGAATTGCCAGTTTTTTTTTTGCTGCCTGATTGCCTAATTGCCGGTTTCTTTTGCTGGAAGAACAGCTATTTGTGCGATTACAAAAAGACCCTAGTTGCCAGTTTTAAAAGCCAGGTAATTCACCTAATTGTAGTTGTGCCTGTTTGCCATGATGCTCCAACAAAGAAAAGAAACTGAAAAAACTAGAATTCAGGTTGTTTTACTCTGTTCCCATGAACCTAGTTGCCATATTAAAAAAACCTAGTTGCAACTACAAATGTCCATAGTTTACATGCTGTTCCCCAATAAATTATCATGTGGATATAGTAGAAAATAAAAGAGACTAAGGTTCCAGTTTAAAGATACCTAGTTACCGGTATAAACATGCACTTTATTGCCAGTTTTTTTGCTGGTAGAAAGTCTAGTTGTGGGATCGCAAAAACATTGCTTGCCAGTTTAAAAAAAAATGTATTTGGTTTCACATAACCTGAGCCTCGTCATTCAATCCAGTTGTTTAGGAAGAGTGATGGTTGTGGTTCTTCCAGTGATGTTTACTCTGCAAAAAAAATGCATTCATTTTCAATCTCTGCCTTAGTGCTTATTACAACATCTGGTTTGCATTCTGTGCTGGTCAAAATGTACTGATAGTGAAGTGATATTTACAACGTTTCACGTGTGCTCTTTCAAAATTACAGCCAAATCAAATAGCAAAAAGTTGCCTGTTAAACAAGAGCTGCCAGGGAAGAGTGTGATGCTATATATAATTTCAACATGTTGGTAAAATCAACGCAATTATGATGATACATGTGTTTTGTATTATTACTATTTTCTGTACCGTGTATACTTCTTTTCTACAAACCCACTATTCATCCTAAATATGTGATCTACAACTGCTCACAGTTTTCTTATTCCCTATAAAAGTACCAACGCGATGTCATCTGAAAGGTTCAGCCGGGGCAGTTTCTTCGAGCAGAGCAGCCGCCTGAAAACATTCGGCGGCTTCAAGTACCGCTGATGAGCTGCCCCCTTCATCCTCGTAGGCTAGTCCGAGGTTAAACCATGCATCATGGTTTGTTCTGTCCAGTCTCAGCGCATCAGTAAGGAGGCACCTTGCGGCAGGCAAGGGCCTCCCTCCAAGCTGTCGAAGAGCAACGGCGGCAGATATCAAACTCAGTACGTGCTTAGGGTCGAGATCTAATGCTTTGGAGTATGCTCCAAGAGCCTCCTTTAGAAACCCTCTTGCTTCAAGTAGCTTTCCTGCATGGATAAACATCTTCGTAAATATTAAGAACGAATTTTGTTTTCCGGTGAAGAATTGGTGTCTCCTTGTGAACTACTGAAAATGTTTTTGTGTCAACACGGTGCAAGGATTCTTGAGAATGGGGAAGTTGGTGGTAAGGAGAATATGAAGCACCTGTAGCATGATAAGCCAAGGGAGAATATGAACTGGCGGCTTTTATTTTCGATATGCAAAGCTCTGTATCCCTCCACTGTGACAGGCTTAGGTACAGAAGGGCCAGATTGTACCATGCCTCTGTTTCCATGCTTCCATCATCCTTCGTGCCCTGTGAAAAGTTGAACAGCGATATCAGAGAAGTCTTCTCACTTCTTTTTCTAATGGAATCCCATAACTGTATGTGGCAAACAGAACAATGCCCTCCCCTTTTTTATTCAAAAGCAATATTCCTAACATGGGCATTGCAATTTATTCTGTCAATTGAATGTATATGCTTAAAAATCATGTAAGATGCTTGTCATTCTAGCTGTCATTAATCAAAGATATGATAAAAACTGTTCCGGCTGGCTTTTTCTTATTATAGTAAAAGGTTATTTATTTAACAGATACAGATTTTTGTTTTCAGTTTGTCATCATATATGCAAATAGATAATAGTACAGAAATAAAACATAATACTGTGAAATATTAAGCACGACAGTCGTATGCTTTAGGAAAAACTCCAAAATCGATTTTTATCAGGTAGCTACCTGTAATACAAAAATCCCAGAGTTGAAACTTTTCTTCCTAAGTTCGATGACAGCAAGAAGCTCGGTATAAGTCTCGACTGCCTTCTTAAATTGCCCGTTTGCAGCCTGAATTTTGGCTTTGGTTTGCAACAGATCTCCTTGGCACCACTTTGCAGTCTGATCAAGGGCAGCATTTACAATAGATTCAGCATCTTCAAACCGTTTTTTAGCACTCGTGATACGAGCTACAAGGAGCCAGCTCCTTAATTCTGAACCATTCTCCAATTTCAGTAACTTCTTTGCATAAAGAGCTGCTGCATCTAGTTTCCTCTGCTCAGCATTTTCAAGGCTCAGATTGTACAGTACCCTAAAATCTTTGTCTTGCATCTTCTTTTCAGCAACACCAAGCACCTTCAGTGCTTCACGCTGCTGAGAAGCCCTCTCTGTACCACTCGAAGCATATCTAGCTTGACGGGAGAGGGAAATGCCAAGTAGAAGGTCCGCGACAACCTCTAACTGGTCACAACCTCCATCGAGACTAGCAAGGGCTCTGCATGCATAGGATGCACCTTCTTCAGCGTGTGCACCGTTCTCGCTACAAATTTTTGAAGTTAGAAGAAGTTCTTTGAGACAACTGGAGTCCTCTCCAAATCTTAGTATCGTTTTGAGCAGATTGAGGGCAGCTAGATCATCTTCTTCTGCTAGGTAACACAGTGCAACATTGTACAACCACTCTCTGCTGTCTAACACACCAGGTAATAATTTTTCAAACTGACCGGCTAGAGGTCTTAACCGTCCTGATATGGACAATGCAAAAGTCAGATGATGCATCACAGTTGGGTCTCTCTCAAGCCTCTTAAGGTTGAATTTCATTAATAAAATCATCAAAAGAAGAATAGCTTCTTCCAAATTATTCCGAGGTACAAATGAACCATCCAATTGGGATCGAAGAGTTGGAGTGCAGGCCTCACAGCCACTGTACAGGAGAAAAATAGCAAACTCCTTCTGTATTCTACCAATGGCCTTCGCATCGAGATTCCAATTACTAAGAAGAGCCCTCCTATATGAAGAGAGCACTTCAGGAGGGAAATCCGCTAATTTCCATAGCTCAGGAAGCAACTCAACGGCATTGCGAATTGTTGCATTCAAGTTACTACCATCTCCAAACTTGGCTGGTAAGCCCTTAGGCAGTGCCGATTCTATAACGTCCAATATCGTACTGCACTCCTGTGCAGCTTCTGCAAAACGAAATAGAGTTGAAGTAATGTTTGAAATAGTATGACAGAAATGAAGAGAATATGAAATGATGGGCATCCATACAAAAACAAGAGGAAGGGGTTGTACCTTTGAACTTCCCAAGATCACGAAGTGCTGTAGTTTTGAGATATATGGTTTCCATTACTAGATTAACAGTATGCAAGGACATTGGTGGATAACTGGAATGAGGATCGGCCCTTGCTAATCTACTGATGGACATTTTCACCATAGGAATTAATTCAGCCGTATTTATCCCATCAAGCACACGAAGTGCTTCTTCAACATGCCCCTGTTGGTACTCGACTTTTGCAAGCAATGCCCTTGCTTCCTGAAAAATTATTTGTATTTACACTTATGAACTATGGATGAAATAAATTTGGAGGACCCTTATTGGGACGGCTATCAAGCATTCAAGCTTACAATCATTAGGCAAGGAATCTTTCTTACACATGTGAAAACACTTGCGAAGCTGAGCATACCAACAACAAAAAACTGCAGATTGGTGTGGTACAAAGTGCAGACTGATGTACTACAGCACACGGGGTGCAGAAATTCAGAGTATGTACTGTGTTGTGATTTATACGATGGTAACTACAAACTAGCATAAAATTCAATATACAATTATAATGAAGAGAAATAGCAGGCAGAGGCACATATAATTTCAGAAAGCAGGCACGAGCTGTCAAAGACAGATGTTTTTGACACATTATGCAGCAGAATCTAAGACAAAAATTTCCCTCTTCTGGATTAAAAAAATAGACAATCAATACATGAAACAGTCCGATAAATAGCTCAAGGACTTCAGTTGCATATAGTATCGTTCGGCATGAAGCAAACATACAAGGAAAACGTGATATAGGCATCGCAGTAGACAATTCAAAACAATGAGCAGGTTCAACAACAAAAAACACTGTTGGTCATGAGAAGATTTATTTAACAAGATGAGGCACCAACCTCATAGTTAAGGGAACCACCCTCCTGGAGAGACAGCTCGGCTTCACGAAGACCATCATTTTTGGCATACAACTCGATTTCACCATTTGATGGGTTCAGCTCATCCACCAGATTGGCCTGCTCCCCGGAGCACAGGCATTGCATCGCCATCCGCCGAAACACTCTACGAGATCTCCCCCTCTCTTTCCTGCCCTCCATCATGTTCCATCATACCCTTGTTAGCACATTTCCCTGGCGGAAAGAATCGTGTATTAAGAGTCGCAATGTTTAGTCATTGGCAACCATGACATTGCACAGCTTGGTATTATTTGAGCAATGATCCTACAGAAACTACTAGCATATACTCAGTGATCTAAAACGTCTTATATATGTTTACAGAGGAAGTACATAACATGATTAAAAACAGCACAATTTGATGCTATGCTTTGGGAATTGACCATCACAATTACCTAGATTATCATTCTTTAACAGGGAGATTAGAAAATGGGTAGAATATCAGTTCTTTTTCGTCCCTAATTCAACATCATTCAGAGAGACTTGAACAAAGACTCCAAATTTAGCACATACAGTACACAAGAAATATTGAAATTCACTCCTGAATTCCAATAAACAAGGGGGGAATTCTACAGAGAAGCCCCACCGCTAAGTGCTAATAGTTGTACCGAACTAACCGATCGACGAACTCGCTCACCTTCGCCAGACGAGCAACTCCCAATCGACGAGGTTCCCCGCAGACAACTCGACCAGCTAATCAAGAATCCAGTCCCGCCCCCGAACCGATCGCCACGAACGCCAATTCGGCCCGAATTCGAACCGAACCGGGCGAGCCGGGGGGGCGGCGGGATCGGGGGAGCTCCGCGGAAGCGACGGGACTGGCGATTCGATCAAGACGCGGATGGGGCGCTCCGGATTCCTCCTCCGGAGCCAAATCCAAGAAACGCCGCGAGGGAAGGAGCGAGTAATCTGGAGATCCTCCTTGCTGTTGGCCACTCGAAATTTGTTTACTAGTAGTACTACTACCTGTTGCTGTTGGTGTTGGGCTGTTGTCTCCACAGAACGGGAATTTACGGAACTTTCCCGGGGTGGGCCGCAAAAGGGATTCCGTAGAGGCCGAGGGGAGGATGTTTGTAGATAGATCCTCGTTGTTTCAGAATACTATCTTGTAGTACTCTGTTTTACATGGTTGAGAGAAAAAAAAAAAAAACAGGGCATAGCAAAAAAAAAATGAGACCATCTAGGACTAGCCTTTGGAGGCATATTTTTACAGAAGACGCCAGCCAACACTCAAACGCGGGCAGGCTAGCTGCGATCCTTGCGGGCCTAGCCAACAGGGTATGGCAAATCATGTAGGTGCATGATCAAAGAGCGAACACACGCGCACTCATACAGCGTTCAGCGAAGATTAAATCATGGAGATCGGAGATTCAGGAAGCTATATATAGCAAAATGTCGATGAATACGGGACTTGCTGATGCAACAATGACCTGCCCTGTTGATGTTGAGACACATAGGTGTCAAATCAAGGTCACATCATTTTAGTTAGCTTAGAGTTAGCACTTACCAGCATTTTTTAACATTTTTTATATTTGTTATAAACTTGTGAGGGGCACAAATATCTAGGTTGTGCTTGAATTTTAAAAAATATCACTCCCTCCGTCTCATGATATAAGATGTTATTACAATTAATACGTGAGCAACGAGTAGATCATTTGGGAAACTAAAGCAATTAGGAAAAATATGTGCATTGCAAATCCTGAAAAACTGGGAGAAGCAACATGATGCCTGAAACATTCATTTGTTCGTTACAGGGATGGGTGTGACTTTTAGGACGGTGTTTGCTTGCATATCTCTATGGAACTGTAACGGTTGTCTTCATTTGGTTTGTGTTCGCCTCGAAGTGTACCGTAAGCTGACCTCCACGGGGACCAATTTAGAGTGCAACTATTTTTTTTTCAGCAGCTTGTTGTTTGACAAATGTAACAAAAAAAAAGATCCAAGACCAATTGTTTCTCCATAAATAATGCATGGTTATGTGGATTAGATTGGGTAGTTCTGTAAAATCCAGAAATGCGCAGGGTCTAGCGACACAGAAAAGCTTGACTTTTCTTAAAACATCCAAAGCGTACTCAATCTCGTGGGGCCCAGGAGGATCGCGCCTGCGATTATTTATATTCAGAATCCACTTTATACCCGAATGACAGGCTGTGCAACCGGGCCCACCGATCAGTGACTGGAACCCATTCCTCGGCGACTGGGCTCGTTCCAGCTGTCGGAGAGCCGCTTCCGATGACTGAGCGCGTCTTCCAGAATACTCCACCTTTGACCGCGTGCGGTAGTAATTGCGCTGCAAAGCCAACTGTTTGGGCCTCAACTGTTAGGCCGTGGCATGTAGCAATGGGCCGCAGGAGCGTCTACGCCTCTGAGACAGATCGTTGCGACGGCTGTTACATCTTTTTATTGCGTCGGCTGTTACATCGTTACGTACGTTTCCTCTGAGACGGATCGTTGCGTCGGCTGTTATATCGAAAATTAGTCTACTTATTAAATTTAGAAAAATCACTAAACATTAAAAATGTTCAAGTAATGTAAAAAACTATTCACGTAAATTGTAAAAATGTTCATAAATCAAAACATTGTTCATCACATTTACAAAATGGTCACGCGTTTACGAGATATGTTTGTGACATTTCTAAAAAACATGTTAGCGTAACTTTGGAAAATATTTTGTACCATATGGAGAAAAAGTTCATGGCACTTAAAGAAATGTTCCTAAAGCTTATAAAATATTTTGCGTGTTCTGAAAAATAATCATGTTATTAATTAAAAATGCTCGCCGTGTATTTTCAAAACACTCAAAAGTGCGCATTTGAAAAATGTTCAACACTTAAAAATGGTTTGCACATTTTTTTTTAAATGTTCATGAAATTTAAAAAAATTCTTCAGTGTGCTTTGAAAAAATGTTCACCGTGTAGCTATTAAATGTTCAACATGTATTCAAATACTGTTCAGCGTGTATTGAAAAATGCGCTACGTGTATCAAAAAATTGTTCAACTTATATATAAAAATGTCTGATGTGCATGTGACAAATTTTCAACTTGTATCTAAAAATGTTTAACTTGTGTTAAAAATGACATGTATGTGAAAAAACTACTACCTCCGTCTCGAAATATATGAAGAGAAAAGTCCTTGATATGTAGGCATGAATTCGACCTGTGTCGAGGAGAGGCTAATTTTCGTGTTTTGACCCTTTTCGTGTAGTTTAGCCGGATTTGACCCCGGTTCGAAACCATTTCGGGATCTGACCCTTTTCCTACCGCCAGGGTAAATGGCGGTAGGGTAGAACAGGCTACTGCCGGCTAGACATGTGCATGGGCAGCCCGGCCCGGAGGCCCGAGCCCGAAAGCCCGGCATCCGGGCCGGGCCCGGGCTCCATTTTCCCGCCCAAAGCCCGGCCCGAAAGCCCGAAAAAAACCCAAAATGGCAACAAATGTATATTTTATTTGAAATATAGGTATATTATATTATTTTAATATCCCGAATATAATTATTTTAATTGAAAATGGCACTGTTCATGTGCTTCGGGCCAGGCCCGGGCTTGGGATTTTTGCTTCGGGCTTTACAAAGCCCGGCCCGAAACCCGGCCCGGCCCGGGGTTTGAACAAGTTTACCGCCGGCCCTCTAGGCGGTAGGTTAACGGCAGCCTCCGTCAACCAAACGTGTATTCTGGCTGACGTGTCCTAACGGCACTACCGCCAGGTTGGATGGCGGTAGGGTAGCTAAAGCTACCGCCATCCCCCGCGGCGGTAGGGTGTGCCAGGCCTGCGCGTGCGCCAGCGTTCTGTAACAGAAAAGAGGGGTTTTTCTGCGGTAGCTTTTCACATCCTATCGCCACCCCCCGCGGCGATAGGGTGTGCTAGGCACGCCAGGGTGCTGTAACAGAAAATAGTGGGTTTTTTGCGGTAGGTTTTCACACCCTACCGTCGGGTGCTCTGGCGGTAGGATGTGAGAACCTACCGCCGCAGTGCCTGGCGGTAGGGTCCTCTCTCACTTCTTTTTCTAGAAGAACTTGACCAATTGAATTACAAATATGACTGATAGTTGAACACACAGCAGCAAATAGTGTTTGCATATGAAAATATGATGATCTCACACATTATAGCTAGCAAAATGGTAGGTAGCAAATCGACATATCAAATAAGTTCAACATATCAAATAGGTTCACCATAGTAAATAGGTAGCAAATCGACAACACCGAGTAGTTCGACATGGCAAACAAGTTCTCGTTCACAACTACTTTAACTAAGCGAGTTCAACACGACCATATCACTAGTTCCTCCCCCTCTTGGCGGCAAGCTCCTCGTTTCTCTTCTAATGGGTTTCGTCTGGCTTCTTTGTGCGACGACGGCACTCTTTCTAAAACGGGGATGGACTCTTCCAATCCTTCTTCGGCTGTTTCCTCCTCTTTTCCTGGGTTGGCTGAGTGGGTGGGGGTCCGTCTTCGTCGTCGTACTCCTCCTCATCACCTCCTTCGTCGTCACCTCCTTCCTCTTCTCCCTCGTCCTCTTCTTCCTGATCATCTTCTCCCTTGGCCTCCTCAACAATGCGAGACGACGAGACGGCATGGCTAGAGGAACCTCCGCCGGCGTGGCTCGATGAAGCGAGGGCACATGTCGACCCACTAGGAGCATGCACGTCAACCGAGGCAGCGCACCCAAGTATGCCCGCTAGCTTGCGGCAACGGTTAATGATCTTCTACAATAACAAATATAGAAGAGAATGGCTTGGATCAGGTTTAGGGTTACAAATAAATAAGAACATGGCATGGATCAAATTTGTGGTTGCTCGAACAGAATGCTATGAGGCTCAAAGTTACCTTCATTGCTTCCCTCAGCTTGCCGTAACCCTCCACAGTCCCGGGGTCACAACTTAGCGCATTCGAGCCATCGAAAATGTTTCTGTTCAGCTCTGAAGCCTGCAAATGTAAGGATCATGAATAAGTTAGCGAGAATGGCCATGTCAGCATCATCCAACTGCCGGCTCGAAACAATGGAACAAAACTTACCACACTGTTCATCAGGGGTGCATACTCCCTGAAATCACATTGCATATCTCTGAGGCTTCTCCTGTAGGCTTCATCCTCAGAGTCCTCCTCCTCCTCCTCCAGTGATGCGATGTCCGCGGCCGTCCATTGTGGCCTTGCTACTTGTAGCTTGCGTTGGTATTTTCCCCGAAGAGGAAGGGATGATGCAGCACAGTAGAGATAAGTATTTCCCTTAGTTATGAAACCAAGGTTATCGAACCAGTAGGAGAATCACGCAACACCTCGTTAGCAGCACCTGCACACAAACAACAAATCCTTGCACCCAACGCAAACGAGGGGTTGTCAATCCCTTGGCGGTAAATTGCAAGATTAAATTGTATGTGATAGATAGATAGATTGAAACAAAAATACAAAATAAAATAAATAAGATAAAATTCCAGCAAGTATTTTTAGGGTTTTAGTAAATGATAAAGTAGACCCGGGGGCCATAGTTTTCACTAGAGACTTCTCTCAAGAAAATAGCATACGGTGGGTAGACAAATTACTGTTGGGCAATTGATAGAAAAGCAAATAATCATGACGATATCCAAGGCAATGATCATGTATATAGGCATCACGTCCGAGACAAGTAGACCGACTCCTGCCTGCATCTACCACTATTACTCCACACATCGACTGCTATCCAGCATGCATCTAGTGTATTAAGTCCATAAAGAACGGAGTAACGCCTTAAGAACGATGACATGATGTAGACAAAGTAAACTCACGCATGAATAAACCCCATCTTTTTACCCTTAATAGCAATGATACATACGTGTCATGTCCCTTTCTATCACTAGGATTGAGCACCGCAAGATCGAACCCATTACAAAGCACCTCTTCCCATGGCAAGATAAATCAATCTAGTTCGCCAAACCAAATCAATTGATCGGAGAAGAAATACGAAGCTATAATAATCATGCATAAAAGTGATCAGAGAAGACTCAAATAATATTCATGGATAACCTGATCATAAACTCACAATTCATCGGATCCCAACAAACACACCGCAAAAAGTGATTACATCGGATAGAACTCCAAGAACATCGAGAAGAACATTGTATTGAAGATCAAAAAGAGAGAAGAAGCCATCTAGCTACTGCCTATGGACTCGAAGGTCTGTGGTAAACTACTCACGCATCATCGGAAGGGTAGCAAGGTTGATGTAGAGCCCCTCCGTGATCGATTCCCCCTCCGGCGGAGTACCGGAGAAGGCCTCCAGATGGGATCTCTCGAGAACAGAAACTTGCGGCGGCGGAAAAAGTATTTCGTGGACTCTCCTTAGGGTTTCTAATTTTTTGGGAATTTATAGTGGTGGAATTAGGTCAAACGTAGCTCTGTGGGCCCCATGAGGTACCAGGGCGCGCCTGCCTCGTGGGCACCCCCTGGGGCTTCTGGCCTCCTCCCGAAGCTTCTAGTGTTGGTATTGTCCAGAAAAAAAATCTCCAAAAAGTTTCGTGGCATTTGGACTTCGTTTGGTATTGATATTCTGTAAAACAAAAACAGGGCAGAAAACAGCAACTGGCACTGGGCACTAAGTTAATAGGTTAGTCTCCAAAAATGATATATAATTGTAGTAAATGCATATAAAAACATCTAAGATTGATAACAAACAGCATGCAATAATAAAAAATTATAGATACGTTGGAGACGTATCAGCATCCCCAAGCTTAATTCCTGCTCGTCCTCGAGTAGGTAAATGATAAAAACAGAATTTTTGATGTGGAATGCTGCCTATCATATTCATCACATATTCTTTTCTTTTGTAGCATGGACATTGTACTTGAATGATTCAAAGCAATAGTCTATAATTTGACATGAAGATATAAATACTCAAGCATACTAACAAGCAACCATGTCTTTCAAAATATCAACGCTAAAGAAAGTTATCCCTAGCCCATTATGCTCAATCATTGATCCATTCATGAAACACACTCAAATATTAGCTACACACAATGCACAAGTATGATAATAGTGCTCTCTAGTTGGTGCTTTATAAGAGAAGATGAAGACTCAAAGTAAAAATAAAAATTGCATAAAAGTAAATAGATAGGCCCTTCGCAGAGGGAAGAAGAGATTTGTCAAATGTGCCAGAGCTCAAAGCTTAAATTAGAGAGATAAAAATATTTTGAGAGGCATGCTTTTCCTGTCAACGAAAACGACCGAGAATTCCCAATATTTTCCATGCTAGACACATCATAGGCGGTTCCCAAACAGAAAGTAAAGTTTATTTCCTTTCCACCTTTCTTTCACAATCCATGGCTAGCCGTATCCACGGGTGCCCTCCATACCATCATTTTCCAAGGAATTTTGTTGTTATTAATTTTTGATTTCATTGTGGGACTGGGCATCCCTATTACCAGCCACTCTCTCGTGCAATGACAAGTGAATAAACACTCATCGTGAGAATAACACACCTAGCATGGAAAATAATGGCCACCCCCTGCCGCTTCATGAGCGGTACGGGCACACAAAACGGAAAAATTATTTTGAAAATTATAGTTGGCACACGCAAATTTACTTGGAACGACATTGAAATACCGCATATAGGAAGATATAGTGGACTCATTTGGCACAACTTGGGTTTAAGGATTTTGGATGCACAAGCAGTATTTCCACTTAGTACAAATGAAGGCTAGCAAATAGATTGAGAAGCAAGCAACCAACCAAAAAGCAAAAATGGTCATAAACATGCATTGAACATAACTAACACCGAATAATGCACCATAAGTACGATATAATTTCTTTGCATAACTATTGACTTAATGTGCATGCATAGGGAATCACAAACCTTAACACTAATATTCTTACTAAATCACAATTACTCACTAACATGACTCATATATTATCATCTCCATATCGCAAAACTATTTTAAGGAATCACACTTATCATATCCAATGATATATATGAAAGTTTTTATTATATCCCTCTTGAATATTCATCACTTTGGGACCAAATTCATATCTTGTGCAAATTACCATTACTATTATCAACTCTCAAAAAGATATAAGTGAAGCATGAGAGTGCAAATATTTCTTCAAAATTTTCATCTTATCAACTCTCAAAATAATATAAGTGAAGCATGAGAGTTTAATTCTTCAAAATTTTAATCTTATCAACTCTCAAAATAATATAAGTGAAGCATGAGAGTTTATTTCTTCAAAATATAGCCACCGCCGTGCTCAAAAATATTTAAGTGAAGCACTAGAGCAACTGCCTAGCTCAAAAAAATTAAGTGAAGCACATAGAGTATTCTAACAAATTATGATAACGTGTGGCTCTCTCAAAATAGGTGTGTTCAACAAGGATGATTGTGACAAACTAAAAATCAAACAAAGCAAAGACTCATATAATACAAGACGCTCCAAGCAAAACACATATCATGTGACGAATAAAAATATAGCTCCAAGTAAAATTACCGATGGTTGGTAGAAGAAAGAGGGGATGCCTTCCGGGGCATCCCCAAGCTTAGATGCTTGAGTCTTCCTAGAATATTACCTTGGGGTGCCTCAGGCATCCCCAAGCTTAGGCTCTTGCTACTCCTTATTCCTTCATCCATCGTGATCTCACCCAAAACTTGAAAACTTCAATCACACAAAACTCAACAAAACCTTCGTGAGATCCGTTAGTATAACAAAATAAATCACTACTTTAAGTAATGTTGCAAACCCATTCATATTTTATTTTTGCATTATACCTACTGTATTCTAATTTCTCCATGGCTTATACCCCCCGATACAATCCATAGTTTCATCAAAACAAGAAAGCAACACATCAAAAACAGAATCTGTCAAAAATAGAACAGTCTGTAGCAATCTATTTAAAAGCCATACTTATGTAACTTCAAAAATTCTGACAAATTAGGACATCGTGGGTAATTCATATACCAATACTGTGCAAAAATTTCAGATTTTTCTAACGCTCCAGTAGAGAAAAAAATTCCAGCACTGGACGCAAAACTTTCTGTTTTCCAAACAGCATCAATTATACTATCTTCCAAATCATCCCAAAGGTTTTACTTGGCACAAACACTAATTAAAAACACAAAAACACGATCATAACAGTAGCATAATTGTGAAAGCACACAATAACAGAAGCAAAAAGATAAAAATTTATTTTATTCATTGGGTTGCCTCCCAAGAAGCTATTTTTTTATAGCCTTTAAGATAGGCTTTGAGATTTCAATGATGCTCACATGAAAGATAATAATTGAAACACAAAGAGAGCATCATGAAGCATGAGAAAAACACATTTAAGTCTAATATACTTCCTATGCATAGGCATTTTATAAGTAAACAATTTATCAAGACAAACAACATCTAGCATATGCAAATAGGAAGAATGAAACACTAATAATTTCAATATCAAGAAAGGTAATTGAGTAACATAAAAGTTTCTACAACAATATTTTCCTCTCTCATAATAATTACATGTAGGATCATAATCAAATTCAACAATATAGCTATCATATTAAATTTTCTCTCCATGATCCACATGCATAAAATTCTTATAGTCTTCCAAAATAGTGGGATTAACATCAACTAAAGTCATGACCTCTCCAATCCCACTTTTATCAAAAATTTCATAAGATTGAACACTCTCCAAATATGTGGGATTATTTTTACCTAGAGTTGACACTCTTCCAAACCCACTTTCAATGTTATTGCAAGCATATTCATCATGAGGTTTAAATAAATTTTCAAGATCATAAGAATCATTATCACCCCAATCATTATCATTGCAATAAGTAGTGGACATAACAAAATCATCATCCCCAAGCTTGTGGTTTTGTATATCATTAGCACAATTGACACTAATAGAATTTATAATAACATCATTGCACTCATGCTTTTCATTGAAGGAGCTATCATGAATCACTTTATAAATTTCTTCTTTCAGCACTTCATCACAATTTTCAGATTCATGATTTTCAAGCAAAACTTCATAGAGGAAATCAAGTGCACTCAACTCACTAGCAATTGGTTCATCGTAATTGGGTCTTTTGAAAAGATTAGCAGGTGGATGAGGATCCATATCAATAGATTTTTAGCAAGCGAAGATGCAAGCAAATAGAAGGCACATGGCAACACAAGCAAAGATAGCAAACAAGCAAAAAGGCAAATGGAAAATATTTTTGTATTTTTGTAAAAACTTTTTAGAAGTGGGGGAGATGAAAACGAGAGGCAAATAAAACAAATGCAAGGAGATGAGAGTTTATGCAAAGGTACTTGATAGATGTTGATGATGTCTCCCCGGCAACGGCGCCAGAAATTCTTCCTGCTACTTGTAGCTTGCGTTGGTATTTTCCCCGAAGAGGAAGGGATGATGCAGCACAGTAGAGATAAGTATTTCCCTCAGTTATGAAACCAAGGTTATCAAACCAGTAGGAGAATCACGCAACACCTCGTTAGCAGCACCTGCACACAAACAACAAATCCTTGCACCCAACGCAAACGAGGGGTTGTCAATCCCTCGGCGGTAAATTGCAAGATTAAATTGTATGTGATAGATAGATAGATTGAAACAAAAATACAAAATAAAATAAATAAGATAAAATTGCAGCAAGTATTTTTAGGGTTTTAGTAAATGATAAAGTAGACCCGGGGGCCATAGTTTTCACTAGAGGCTTCTCTCAAGAAAATAGCATACGGTGGGTAGACAAATTACTGTTGGGCAATTGATAGAAAAGCAAATAATCATGACGATATCCAAGGCAATGATCATGTATATAGGCATCACGTCCAAGACAAGTAGACCGACTCCTACCTTCATCTACCACTATTACTCCACACATCGACCGCTATCCAGCATGCATCTAGTGTATTAAGTCCACAAAGACCGGAGTAATGCCTTAAGAACGATGACATGATGTAGACAAAGTAAACTCACGCATGAATAAACCCCATCTTTTTACCCTTAATAGCAACGATACATACGTGTCATGTCCCTTTCTGTCACTGGGATTGAGCACCGCAAGATCGAACCCATTACAAAGCACCTCTTCCCATGGCAAGATAAATGAATCTAGTTGGACAAACCAAATCAATCGATCGGAGAAGAAATACGAAGCTATAATAATCATGCATAAAAGAGATTAGAGAAGACTCAAATAATATTCATGGATAATCTGATCATAAACTCACAATTCATCGGATCCCAACAAACACACCGCAAAAAGTGATTACATCGGATAGAACTCCAAGACACTACTAGGGAAAACCTTATAGGTGGAGGATTATCAGTAGCGCGCCTTTGTGGAACGCACTACTGCTAATTTACAGTAGCGCGGTCACTGCACATGCGCTACTGCTATCCACTTATCAGTAGCGCGGCTCGGAGCAAAGGCGCTACTGCTATGTGAGCCCCCCCTTAGCCACCAGGCTATGTATAGTAGCAACGCGGCCCGCCTGAAGCGCGCTACTGCTAAAACTTTAGCAGTAGCGCGTGTTGCAGACCCACCGCTGCAAATAAAGTTGTACTGTGTCACATGGTGGGCCCCGCTTATCAGCAGCGCGGACTTCCGAACCGCGCTACTGCTAACGTTTTAGCAGTAGCGCCGTTTTCTGGCCCGCGCTGTTGCTAAGGCGCAGCAGCCACCATTTCAGCCCTCTCCCCCCTCCCCCTGCCTCTCTCCCTTCACTTTGCCCTCCCCCTCCTCTCTCCCTCACTTTGCTTCTTCCTCACCTTGCTTCTCCCCCCATTACTCTCTTTCTTCTCCTACCTCTCTTTCTCTCTCTTTAATGCCCCTAACTACACCACACCTCCATTAATGCAACCCCTTTCTCTTTTCCTCACTTTTCCACCCCCTCCACTAGTTAGAGCCATCTCCTTCCCCAACTAGCTATGTAGATCTATCCATTTAATGAAGTGACCTTTCTACGTCCCCAACTAGATCTATCCATTTAATTGTGCGTGAGCTTCCTATGTTTTGCCGAAATGTCGATTTATTTCCGTTTCGGCGAATTTTGGGCAAACTCTATATGTCCTATTTTTAGGGAAGGTCATGCTTAATTTTTGTATGACTTTGATGCATGCATGCGTTTTTATAATCATTTTGCTTATTATTACCGCGCAGGCGATCATGATGGTGAGTGGAATGATGGTGGAAAGGTGGCTGTGATCGGCGGTGCAGGACATGTATGAAAATAACCGGACAGAGATTTTATGTCCGTGCCAAAGATGCAAAGGAGGAGTTTGGATCGACCCCTATAAGGATGGTCGTTTGAAGGCGCACCTGCTCATGACTGGTTTCATGGATGGCTATACTCAGTGGATAAGTGAAGATGATGAGGATGAGGACGCCGACGGGGCAGCCAATGACGACATGGGGCCAGACGAAGAGATGCCGATAATGGCGGTGGAGAAGAGGCCGGATATGGCGGCGGAGAAGGGGCCGGACATGGTGGTAGCGGAGAAGAGGCCGGAAATGGCGGCGGAGAAGAGGCCGGAAATGGCGCCAGAGAAGACGCGGACACGCCGCAGCCTTCGTCGCTACTAAGTTCAATCGTGCGGGACCCTCATGTTCGAGACCTGCTTCGCAAGAAGACGAGTAGCGACAGAGCTGCTTCCAGAGAGGAGGCCAAGCTGGAGCAACTGGAGGTAGACTTGAAGACTCCATTGTATGATGGTTGCGATCCCGAGGTGACCCGCTTGAGTTTCACGCTTGAACTTCTAAAGACGAAGGCTAAAAACAAATGGACCGACAGAAGCCTCGATGAGCTTCTCAAGTATCTAAAGAAGGTTCTTCCCGCGGGGAACCTGTGTCCTACTAGTGTCGATGAGGCCAAGAAGATCGTGTGCCCTCTTGATCTGCCGCACATTAGATACCATGCATGCATCAACGATTGCATCATTTATCGGAAGGTGCACGCAGAAAAAAACAACTGTTCGGTGTGCAATGCTTCTTGATACAAGAAGGCCGGAAAGAAATCTCCCCAGAAAGTTGTATGGTACCTACCGATCACTCCCCATCTGCAGCGTTATTTCGTAGATCCTAAGGAAGCAAAGCTCATGCGCTGGCACGCGGAGAGGGTGAAGCCCGACGATGGAGATGATCCGAAGCTGAGACACCTCGCGGATGCAAGCCAGTGGAGAGCGTTCAACGCCAAATATCGATTTTTCGCAGGTGATCCAAGGAACATTGTGCTTGGCGCGAGTACCGATGGCATGAATCCGTTTGGCAACCAGAACACCAACCATAGCACATGGCCCGTGTTTGTATGGATGTACAACCTCCCCCCCTAGAAGTGCATGAAGACAAAGTACAAACACATGAGCATGCTGATTCAAGGGCCGAAACAACCGGGAAATAATATTAATCTGTATATGGGGCTACTTCAAGAGGAGTTAGACACGTTATGGAAAACACCGGCCAAGACATGGGACGCCAGCAAAGGCGAGTATTCCTATATGAGAGTCGCGCTGATGACGACGGTGCACGACTATCTCGGTTACGGATATGTCGCAGGCCAGGTGTGCCACAGATATTGCGGATGCACGCAGTGCATGGATGATACAATGTCTCAGCAGCTAATGAAAGATGGCGGGTCTGGGAAAATCATGTACATGGGGTATCGAAGATGGCTCGCGAAGGACGACCCGTGGAGAAACCGTGGAGATCTATTTAATGGTGAAGCTGAGCTTCAAGGACCTCCACGTAAGAGGAGCGGCGCCAAAATCGATGAGCTATTGAAAAACTGGGAACAGTGCCCCGCGCCGGGAAAGATGAAAAAGGTGCCGGAGCCGCTGCTGAAGGTATGGAAAACGATGTCTGTTTTCTGGGACTTGGAGTACTGGCCCAAACTCGACACGCCTCATTGCCTTGATCAAATGCATATCACGAAGAATGTCCTTGAGAGCTTGCTTGCAACACTGATGAACATGCCGGATAAGACCAAGGATGGGCCGAAGGCAAGAAGAGACTTGGAAGATTTGAACATCAGGGCAGATCTCCACATGCCGCCCCGTAAAAAGTCGAAGGAGACGGAGACGGAGACGGAGGCATGGGACCAGGGCAAAAAAGTCAACAAGAAGGAAGAGAATTATTGCCTCCCTTCTTGCTTTACCTTAAGTCCGAAGGAGATCGATCAATTCTTCAACTGCCTTACCGGAATCAAAGTTAGTTCCGGTTACTGTGGGAAGATAAGCAGATTTCTAGACACCAAGAAGAAAAGGTTCAGCGGGATGAAGTCTCATGACTGTCATGTGATGATGACGCAGATACTTCCTGTTGCCCTTAGAGGGATAATGGACAATGTCGGGGGGATAACCCCCGGGTAGGCAAGCGGACCCGGAGCCCCTTTTTCAAAAGGGATAATTAATTTTATGCCCCTAGTTGGGTCTCACTCGTCTGTTTTACCCCTAACTTCAGAAACTCACCTGTTCTGTACAAGCCACTTTGCAATTCTTATGCTTTTGCCCTTTGACCCTTTGACCGTCACTTTGAAAAAATCATAACAAATTCATACTAACTCAGAAAAATGCAAATAAGATATCAAAATGTTCACAAAAACATCACCTATATGTGCATGTCATTTTCATTCTTAACAAAAGTGTTGGAAAGTCCTCATCTCAGTTTTAGCTCATATGACCTTAGCATGAACAATACAATCTAAAAAAATTCAAAAAATTCTAATTTTTTTTGGTGGCAAACATTGACCAATGTTTTGAGTGCTTGCCAAGTTTCATAACAGAATGACATTCGTGGAAGTCATGGCAAAAAAAAATTGAAGCATTGATTTTATTTATTTTGCCACGACTTCCTCGAATGTCATTCTGTTATGAAACTTGGCAAGCACTCAAAACATTGGTCAATGTTTGCCACCAAAAAATTTAGAATTTTTTTAGATTGTACTGTTCATGCTAAGGTCATATGAGCTAAAACTGAGATGAGGACTTTCCAACACTTTTGTCAAGAATGAAAATGACATGCACATATTGGTGATGTTTTTGTGAACATTTTGATATTTTATTTGCATTTTTCTGAGTTAGTATGAATTTGTTATGATTTTTTCAAAGTGACGGTCAAAGGGTCAAAGGGCAAAAGCATAAGAATTGCAAAGTGGCTTGTACATAACAGATGAGTTTCTGAAGTTAGGGGTAAAACAGACGAGTGGGACCCAACTAGGGGCATAAATCTAATTATCCCTTTTCAAAAATGTCGGGGCAGCCCGTGCCCATCCCCGCCGGCTGGCCGTCCGACCGGCTTCCCAATGCGAGCCGGCTAGGCCCGGCCCCTGGCCGGGTCCGGCTGCCCACTAGCCGGCTGGTGACGGGTCAGCGGCCGTCCCATCGCTCCCAACGACAAGACAGCCCCCCACGATGGGAGAGCGTGGCTACAGTGCAATTCGTCTCGGGAGAGCGTGGCTACAGTGCAATCCGTCTCGGGAGAGCGTGGCTATAGTGCAATCCGTCTCGGGAAGGCGCGGCGGTAGTGCTGCCATCCCCCCTGACCGGGACGACCAGCGTCAGCACCAGCGCGCCACTGCAGCCCCCACGACGCCGGCCACTCCGTGACGCGTGAGGCGACGGGCTACAGTGCCGAGCAGCCGGCGGGCCCCGCAGCCGGCTCCGGACGCCGACATCCGGGTTCCGCAGTATGCAATTTTACCCATGTAACCCTGGGGGGTCGGGCTATAAGACCCCCCAGGAGGCCTCCATGCAGGGGGTCGGCACCCAGTAGCAACACACACCCACATCCACAGGAGAGGCAGAACGGCGGCCTAGCCCCTTCTTCCTCCTCCGCTCAAACAGCTCCAGGAGCAACCCTGTAACCCTTGTGCATATCATCCCATTCGGCAGGACTAGGGGGGTGTTACCTCCCCGGAGGGCCCCGAACCTGGGTACGCCTTGTGTCTCCCGCACGCGTGTGCCAACCTCGCTTCCGGAACCCACTGGCGTCCTCACGCAGCCCCCCACTTTTAGCCATCTCATGGCTTCTGCCGTGATTTCACCACGACAGTTGGCACCCACCGTGGGGCTGCTCGCGGCGTCGGCCGGAGTCAAGTTCTGGACGAGGCCCTTCACCAGCTCCGGCGAGCGCATCACGCAAGGTTTGGTCCGCGCGCCTCGCACGGCCAACCCGGCCGGCTGCAACGCTGCGCCGGGCGCAGACGCCGCCTACCCCGCAGGCTGCCTCGTCGTCCCTTTCGGCGCGCTGCGCGTCTTCGTAGTGCTCATCCCCGACGAGTACCCCAGCGAGGTACACAGCTTCGCCGACTCCCCCGTCCCAGTTGGCTGCGCCGTCTCCGACGACGTCGTGGCCCTCTGCGCCCGCGTGGAGGTGCTGACCATTGGCGCTAGCTCCGGCTCCTCGCGCAGCAAGGAGAAGGCCGCCGCGGCTGCCGCTGCCGCATCTGCGGCCCCGCCTCGCCGGGTCGACCCGCTCCGCGAGACGATCCGGAGCCTACAAGCCCCCATCACGCCCGACGCCGACACAGCGGCCGCAGCGGCTCAACTCAACGAGGACCGTCAGCACCTGCTGGTCGAGGCCATGGAGCTCGCTGCAACGCGGCGCCGGCTGGAGTCCGCCCAGCGAGAGTACGACAGCGTCCACGGTTTCACACCGGCCACCGCTGAGCCCAGCCGGGTCACGGACGTGCGGATCCGTGGGGGCGCGATCGGCCGTGCACTAGGCGCAGGCCGGCCCGTCTACGACACCCCCGTCAAGAACATGCGCGCGGCGCAGGCGGCCATGGCGGATCTCGAGTTCCTGGAGGGCGAGGAGCTGCTGCAGCAGCAGCAGCAGCGCATCCGCGACCTCATCACCGCAGCGAACGAGCAGCAGAAGCGTTTCGACCCGGCCCAGCCATCCGCCTCCACCTCAGTCAAAACCGGGAACTCGGAGAGGGCCCTTCGGGACACGCAGCAGGCGTCTTCCCCTGATGGCAGCACCAGCCGCTCTGGCCGGCGCCGGGCAAGCCGGAGCCGACACAACCGCGTCATGACGGCTAGTGACGGCATTGCCGACGAGACTGCCGGCAACGTCCGGGTTCGGCAGCCGGAACTCCCTCCCCCGCCGCCTCGACGGCCTCGGCCGGCTTTCGCTGGCGCGGTGCCACGCGGCCCCGTCGCAAGCCGGCTGGGCCCCCGCGAGCCCTACGACGAAACCGACGCCCGTCACCGCATCGACCGGCTGGCGCGGTCCATGCTTCTCGAGGAGGAGAGCTCCGTTGGCCCCGCGTGTTTCGGACCCCGCATCCGCGAAGAGCCCTTCCCCAAAGGGTTCACGCTAGCCCGCGACACCCCCAAGTACAGCGGCATCACCAAGCCGGAAGACTGGCTAACTGACTACACCATGGCTGTCGGCATAGCTGGCGGCAACAGGCGCGTGGCGGTCCGCTACGTCCCCCTCATGCTGCTCGGCTCGGCCCGGACATGGCTTAACAGCCTGAGGGCCGGCAGCGTCAACTCCTGGTTGTACTTCGAGGATGCATTCGTATGCAACTTCACCAGCACGTACAAGCGTCCAGGTCGGCCTCGCCAACTCTCCATGTGCGTTCAACGCCCGGGCGAGCCTCTCCGCGACTTCCTCACGCGGTGGACCGAGCTGCGCAACTCCTGCGAAGGGGTCCACGAAGTGCAAGCCATTCAGTACTTCGTCGACGGGTGCCGAGACGGCACCCTGCTCAATCACCGCCTGATGTGCGACGAGCCGGACACCCTGGCAGAGCTCATGGCGGTGGCGGACAAGTACGCCACGGCCGACTCTGCGATGCGCGTAAAGATCACGGTCGACGTGGACGGCAAGCCGGTCCCGGTCCAGCAGGCCGCCCCGAAGCCGGCTGGCGAAACAAACCAGCGCCGGCAAGACAACAACTACAACAACAAGCGGAAGGCCGAGCAGCCGGCTCCTCGCTACAGCAACCAGCAAGTGGCCGCCGTGGCGGAGGAGCAGCCGGCAGAGCAAGGCGGCATCAAACGCCAGCGCACCGGCAAGACGGCCTGGCAGCAGAAATTCTCCTTCGAGCAGATGCTGGACGCCCCCTGCAAGCACCACTGCGGCGCGAAGCCATCCACGCACATGTTCCGGAACTGCAACATCACCTAGCGCCTGATGCGTGGCGATTTCCCACCACCGCCGCTCGGTCCCGACCCACAGCTCCCGCCGCCTCCCCCGCCACCTCCGACAGCCGGCACCCTCGCCAATAACCCCTACCTGCAGCCGGATGCGGCCTACCTCGTCTTCACCAGTGAGGGCGACGACAAGCACAGCAAGCGCAAGTACCAGCACGAGGTGAACGCCGTCGTCCCCCCGGTCCCCCAGTACATGCACTGGTCCGACCGTCCCGTCAGCTGGACCCGGGAGGACCACCCGGCCGTGATGCCCACGCCGGGTGGCTACGCGCTCGTCCTCGACCCAACCTTCGTCGCTGAGAAGTGTAACACCCCAAAAATTTAACCATGTTTTTATTAAGTAAAATTTGGCCAGAAATAAAATTTTGGAATTTTATTAGGTCTTTTATTATTTCAGAGTATTTTCTGTTTCTTTTTTCCAAAAATTCTTCCCTCCATTTAGATATTTTGGTAAAATATTGTGGGCTTTGGTAGTTTACTTAAAACATTTCTTTTATATTTTAATAACAGTAGCAATTATTTTCATAACAAAATTTTGCCCAAGATAATCATTTTTATAGCATTTTCAATACTTTAAATGCTTCTGTTACACTACAACTATTTTAAATAATTCTCTAAAAATTCCACAAAAATTATGAGGGCTCATGTGATGCCTATAGATCACTTTTATGCAAAAACCCAACTTGGTCATTTGAAAATTTTGAGCAAAACATCCTCCTTTCATTTCTGGTCCAGATTCAGCTTTTAACTACAACCCAATTTTCTGTTGCTCAAACAATTCTGCAATTATTCACACTTATAGTCCTTCCAACCAAACCCTTAAGTCCATGAGCTCACCCCCAATCTCATCATTTTAGTTCACCAAATTATTCCCTGCAGTTTCTGTCCAGAAATGAATTTCAGTAAAACTTGCACTTGCAAGTTTTTCCTTTGGTCAAACCAACCACACCATCATCTCTACCATCTAAAGAGACACCATCCTGCCAAATTTCACACCCAACAAAGATTCCTAGATAGCCCTAGCATTTTACCAAACGGATTGTGGGCATGACAGAAGTTTTGCCTCTTCCTAAACCACATTGGACACTTGATCATCTGGCCAAACCATCATGTCCCTTATCTCTAGAATTCTCAGAAGCATCACCCTGTTAAATTTCAGCTCATTTTGATCCCTGTAGATGCCATTCGCATTTCATCAAACGCTTGGTGTGCGTGCACTGGACGCGACCAGAACCCGCGTACTGCACCACTGGCATCGAGCCACTGCCTCGCTCCTGCTGCTGCTCTTGCTCGTCCTGAGCTTCGCCTGGATCACCTGATCATCCCTACACATCGCCGACACCCCATCCTGGCCTCTAGCGCTGGCCAGCCGTCGCTATCACCGCCGCCAGACGCCGCCTTCTTTGTCACGCCACCGCCCGAGCCAATCGAAGCCGCCAGCACGCCCCAGCCTTAACCACCACCTACCCAAGCCCATCTGTTGCACCGACCTCGCTGACCCCGGCCACCGCCCCCAGCTACCTCCGCGGCGCAGTAAAGGCCGTCCGTCGCCATGGCTTTCTCTGGAAGCCGCGGCACCGCCTCTCCCTCCCTATAAAAGCCACCTCAAGCTCACCTCTCTCGACGGCAGCCTCTCCTCACCCTCTGTAGACCTCCCCAAGCAACTGGAACGACCAGAGACGGCCGTCTTCCTCGTCTCCGGCCACCCCCACTGCCGCGGCTCTCTAGTCAAATCTGTCGCAACCACAGCCTCCCCGCCAAAACTCTCTCATAAGGAGCCTCTCCTGCTCATCGATAAGCCGTTTCGATGCTCAATTTGGCTCGGGACCGATCATAGGCAAAATCTCTCTTCCACCCGACGACCTCCTCCGCCATGGCTGAAGCCCTGCTCAACTTGAGCTTTCCCGGCGACTCCTTTCCCCTCCAACGGATGCGGTCCGTCCTCCTGAGCACGTAGATGTGCCGAACGCCGGAAACGGCGCCTCCAAGCGCCGACAATCATCGCCGGAGCTCGCCTCTGTTCCTGTCCAAGCGCGCGCGAGGGGGAGGAAGACAAACCCGACAGGTGGGTCCCACCTGTCGGTGAGTCACCCTCCTCTCCAGAAGCGCATCTCTGCGGGTGCGTTTTCCCTGCGGGGGAAACGTACTCCAGGGAGTACGCCTTCGACGCCGCCGTCTCCCCGCGGGCTAGGAGCTGGGTTCGGCCCAGTGACGCCGTCCGGCAATGCAGCGCTCAGGGCGCGCCTCTGCCTCTTTTCTCTTTTTCTTTTCCAATGGATTTCAAATAATTCCACAATAATATTTTCAAAGCCAAATCTGATGATTCTAATTTCTAAATACTCCAAAAATCATGCTCTATTAATCCAGCTAGGGTGAACATTTTTACTAAGCTTTGTCTCTACTGGATCTATTAAACAGTCCAATTAGTCATTTATTTCAGCTTAGAAACTCTCTAGGAAATTCATATGAACTCCAAATAATTTGATTCTTTTTCTGTTATTCCTTATTTTTCATCTAGTTCATTTTAGTATTTATTTGAAAAAAATTCAAACAAATTTTTAATACCGTTTTAGCTCTATGTGGTAATTGCAATATTTTTGAAAATAGGAATAATGGAGGGAAGAGAATTTTCAAAACTTTTGGAGTGCACCAATATTTCTGCATGATCAAGGCAAGCATTTTGAACTTGGGATATGGTGATTGCATTTGCATTGCATGGTTGCATCGGTTTGGAATTGCACCGTATGTGTAGTTTATCGCAAGTGCATGCATGCATGGTCGTATCATTTCTTGTGCATGACTTGCACTTCACTCAAGCATCTGACATGGGGAAAGGCTGTGAGCACCAGGAGTGCAGCTCCTGCCTTGGACGTGCTGGTGAGCACGGCCCCGTTGTGACACGACGGTGTCACCGTGGCTTGTGAGACATGCATGTCATAATAACAACACCTCCTGAGTCGACCTAGATCGAGTCTTGTTCTGTTACACCTAGCTAAATACTGTGCTGCCACGGGTCTTCCCGCGAGGGAAGTACGGCTCAGTAAGTTGCTAACCCCTGTCCATGTGCACACCACTTAGAGGGCCATGATGAGGGTTTCCACGGCCATGGACTAATGCCCATCATCAGGTCAGGGGGCATGGGTGTATCCGGCTGGGCCAAGAGGGGGGCACCCCTTGTAATCCGCACGTATGAATAGTGATCCCATGCTAGTCGACATGTTGGTCTCCCCGACTTAGAGTTTATCTTGAACGGTGTTGTGGGTGATTCCTGGCATCCGGAAAGTTAATCTGGTGTGTGCTGGTCAGGCGTGTTTTCAACCCAAAGACCGTAATGGGAATTAGTCAGTGCCACGGTGCTGGCTAAAGAAATCCTTTACTTGTGGGTAAAGAGTACACCCTCTGCAGAGTTATACCTATTCGAATAGCCGTGTCCGCGGTTAAGGACTACAGTCTGGGTTGGTCAAGTGTTGGTCTTAGTGTCGGTCTCCGGAGGAAAATAAATAAAATTGAGCATGATTTATTTTGCAGGATAATTATTGTCGCCACTGACGCTATCATGAATATTATGGTTGTCATGAATATTATTGTTATTATTATGGACTAACCGTTTCTCTTCATTTTTTTATTTTCTGAGTATCTCATGGGCTGGCTAGACTACCCGGGATACTCATTTCTTTTCAAGACCTCTCGTGGCGTCGCTTGAGTTCTCGGGCGGTCCTGTCTCGCCCGATTCTCTTTTAGACACCCGTTTGGCATTTCTTTTCAAGACCTCTCGTGGCGTCGCTTGAGTTCTCGGGCGGTCCTGTCTCGCCCGATTCTCTTTAGACACCCGTTTGGCATTTCTCTTGGATTCTCGGTCGGTCCTGTCTCGCCCAATTCTCCACTTTTATATTTTCTCTTGGAATCTCGGGCGGTCCTGTCTCGCCCGATTCTCCATTAACTTTCTTTGTTTGTCACTAACATTGCATATCTATTCTTCAGCACCGTAGTAATATTCATCATGCCATGCTTTAAATTTCGTTCAACATTTGTATATAATTTAACCCATCATGATCATATGCATTCGGTATATCTTTTGTTCATTATGTTTGCGAGTACATTCCAACGTACTCACAGGCTTGTCCCTGGCTATTTAATTGGCCAGGTCAGGATTTCACTAGGAGTAATTTCCACGACGTCCATATGGAGCCTAAGGTAGCAGCCACGCGGGATAGGATTTATCCGGGTCATCTGTTCCTGTGGGAATGGAGCCCCATCAACATTGGAGAACCACGAGTCGCTTCAGTCATCCTCACTAGAAATCATTGTTGTATCATTAGACCTTTATGGTCTTGTATCCAATTCTTCTAATTGCTTGGTAATCTGTAACAAGGACGTGTCCACCAGCAACAGTAATCCTGGGGCTGGTGACGACACGAGGGGTTAATTTTTTGGGATATCATGTCCCGGAAATCCGGCCCCGACAAGAAGCGCACCTGCCACTTTTCGCGGGTGCTGATCGATGGCGGCAGCAGCATCAACATCCTCTACCGCGACACCATGGTCAAGCTCGGCATCGAGGAGAGCCAGCTGTAGCCCACCCAGACGGTGTTCCACGGCATCGTGTCGGGCGCCTCGTGCTCGCCCATCGGCCAAGTGCGGCTGGACGTGTTGTTCGGCACCAGCGCCCACTTCCGCTGCGAGCCGATCTGGTTCGAGGTGGTCAACCTCGCCAGCCCCTACCACGCGCTTTTGGGCCGGCCCGCCATGGCCAAGTTCATGGCGGTTCCCCACTACGCATACCTCAAGATGAAGCTACCGGGTCCCAAGGGCATCATCACCATCACCGGCGACTACAAGAAGTCCCCGGAGTGCGCCAAAGCCGGCTCTAAGCTGGCCGAGTCGCTTGTCATCGCCGAGGAGAGGCGCCAGCTCGACCGTCTTGTCGCGCTGGCTAGCGAGCGGCCGGTCATGCCAGCTCAGCTCAAGCAGCCGGCCGATGAGGGGTCCTTCAAGCCAGCCAAGGGCACAAGGAAGGTTTCGCTCGACCCGTCCAACCCCAACTCCAGCGAGAACGTTGTCGTGGGCTCCGGCCTCGACAGCAAATAGGAAGGCGATCTCGTCGACTTCCTCCGTGAGAATCAGGATATCTTCGCATGGTCCCCTAAAGACATGCCGGGTGTTCCGAGGAAGTTCGCCGAGCACAAACTCCACGTCCGGCCGGATGCCAAGCCGGTCCGGCAGCCGCTACGCCGCTTCTCCGAGGAGAAGCAAAGAACCATTGGCGAAGAGATCACCCGACTGCTCAAAGCCGGGTTCATCATGGAAGTATTCCACCTCGAGTGGCTGGCCAACCCGGTCCTCGTCCTGAAGAAAAACGGCACTTGGCGCATGTGTATCGACTACACCAGTCTGAACAAGGCCTGCCCCAAGGACCCGTTTGCCCTACCCCGGATCGACCAAGTCATCGACTCCACCACCGGCTGCGAGCTCCTGTCCTTCCTGGACGTGTACTCTGGCAACCACCAGATCAAGCTGGACCAGGCGGATGCCCTCAAGACGTCCTTCATCACCCCCTTCGGGGCGTATTGCTACATCACCATGTCGTTCGGCTTGAAGAACGCCGGCGCCATCTTCCAGCGCTGCATGCAAAAGTGCCTCCTGCCGCAGATCGGCCGGAATGTGCACGTCTACATCGACGACATCGTGGTGAAGACCAAGCAGCACCTCACCCTCCTCGAGGATCTCAGGGAAACGTTTGCCAACCTGCGCCAGTTCCAGATCAAGCTCAACCCGGAGAAATGCATCTTCGGCGTGCCAGCCGGCCAACTCTTTGATTTCCTCGTCTCAGAGCGCGGCATTGAGGCCAATCCGGAGAAGATCAAGGCCATCGACCGCATGCGCAAGCCGGCTCGGATGCGCGATGTCCAGAAGTTCACCGGCTGTTTGGCCTCTCTCAGCCGGTTCGTCAGCCGGCTGGGTGAGAGGGCCCTGCCCCTATATCAGCTGATGAAGAAGACGATGCCGTTCGAGTGGTCTGACCAGGCAGATGAAGCTTTCCGCGACCTCAAGCGCATGCTCTCCACCACACCCGTGTTGGCCGCGCCGGCTGAGAAGGAGCCGCTCATGATGTACATCGCGGCAACCACCCGCGTGGTCAGCGTGGTGCTGGTGGTAGAGCGCCCCGAGGAAGGCAAGGCACAGCCGGTCCAGCGTCCTGTGTACTACCTGAGCGAGGTCCTCTCCACCTCCAAGCAGAACTACCCCCACTACCAAAAGATGTGCTATGGCGTGTACTTGGCCGCCAAGAAGCTGAGGCAGTACTTCCAGGAGCACACCATCACCGTGGTGAGCACGGCCCCCGTCAGCGAGATCATGGGATGCCAGGACGCCTCTGGCCGGATCGCCAAATGGGCCATCGAGCTAGCCGGTCACACCATCCTCTATGAGCCTCGCACCGCCATCAAGTTGCAGGCGTTGGCCGATTTCCTCGTCGATTGGGCGGAGACCCAATACTTGCCGCCGGCTCCCGACGCAACGCACTGGCGCATGCACTTTGACGGCTCGAAGATGGCCTCCAGCTTGGGAGCCGGCATCGTGCTCTCCTCCCCCAAGGGCGACCGGCTGCGCTACGCGCTTCAAATCCACTTCGCCGCCTCCAATAACGTCGCCGAGTACGAAGCCATCGTCCACGGCCTCCGGTTGGCCAAAGAAATCGGCAGCCGGTGCATCCTCTGCTTCGGGGACTCCGACCTGGTGGTCCAGCAAGTCTCCGGCGAGTGGAACGCCAGGGATTCCAACATGGCCAGCTGCCGCAACCTGGTCCAACAGATGACCGGCAGCTTCGACGGCTGTGAGTTCCTTCACATCCCCCAAAACGAGAATGAGGCGGCGGACACTCTAGCCAAGCTTGGCTCCAGCCGGCAAGCGATCCCAACCGGCGTCTCCCTCGAGCACCTGCGCAAGCCGTCCATCAAGCCGTCTCCGGATTCGGAGTCTATCTTCGTCCCGGCCGACCCAACAGTCCCTCCCTCCGTCTCGGGGACTGCCGGCTCGGGCTTGGGGACCGCCATCCCAGCCCCGGGGGCTGCCGTCTTGGACCCAACCCCGGGGGGTGCCGCCTCCGGCTCGGGGACTGCCAACGCCACCTCGGGGGCTGCCATGCCGATCCCGGGCGCCGCCATCCCAGCCCCGGGGGCTGCCGGCTCCAGCCCACCGCCTCCCGACCCGGCCGAACCCGCACAAGTGGCCATCCTCACGGTGCTGGAGGCGCCGTCTTGGGCTCAACCGATCCTCGCTTTCCTGGCAAGCGGCGAGCTCCCGGTGAACGAGGTCAAGGCTCGGCAGGTGCAGCGCCGGGCCTCCGCCTACACCATCATCAACCGCGAGCTCGTCAAGCGCAGCACAACCGGCGTCTTCCAGCGATGCATCGAGACGGCCAGGGGTCTCGAGATCTTGCTCGACATCCACCAGGGCGAGTGCGGGCACCACGCCGCCTCCCGATCTCTGGTGGCCAAAGCATTCCGCCACGGTTTCTACTGGCCAACTGCGCTGAAGGACGCCGAGGAGCTGGTCCTCAAGTGCAAGGGCAGCCAGCAATTCAAGGCCCAGAGCCACCAGCTGGCAGCGGCACTCCAAACCATCCCCATCGCGTGGCCCTTTGCCGTCTGGGGCCTCGGCATGGTGGGACCCTTCAAAACCGCTCGGGGCGGCATGACACACCTTCTGGTGGCCGTCGACAAGTTCACCAAGTGGATCGAGGCAAGGCCGATCAAGAAACTCTGCGGTCCCATAGCCGTCAAGTTCATCAAAGACATCGCTGTCCGCTACGGCGTCCCCAACAGCATCATCACCGACAATGGCACCAACTTCGCCAAAGGCGCGCTGGCACGCTACTGCTCCGTCTCCGGCAGCCGGCTTGACCTGCCTCCGTCGCACACCCTCAGTCCAACGGCCAGGCGAAGCGGGCGAACGGCCTCATCTTGGCCGGCATCAAGCCGCGATCACCCAGCAGTTGGATCGACGAGCTGCCGGCCGTCCTATGGAGTCTCCGGACCACCCCAAACCGCTCAACCGGCTTCACCCCATTCTTCCTCGTCTACGGGGCCGAGGCGGTCATCCCCACGGATCTCGAGTTCGACTCGCCTCGCGTCACCCTGTACACGGAAGTGGAAGCCGAAGCAGCACGCCAAGACGGTGTCGACCTGCTAGAGGAGGCGCGCCTGCTGGCCCTCAGCCGGTCGGCCATCTACCAACAGAACCTACGCCACTACCATAGCAAGAAGACCAAGCCCCTCGCTTTCCGCGAGGGCGACCTCGTACTCCGGCTGATCCAACGAACAGCCGGCCAGCACAAGCTATCCTCCCCATGGGAGGGCCCCTTCATCATCAGCAAGGCCTTGCGCAACAACGCGTACTACCTCATCGACGCGCAAAAGCAAAACAAGCGCAAGAGAGACGCCTCGGGTGAACAGACGGAACGCCCCTGGAACGCGGAGCTCCTCCGTCCGTTTTACAGTTGAATCATGTATGTATGTATCACTACCCCTTTTGAACTTAATGAAAGCAGCAGGTCCCCCGAACGACACTCGAGGGTTACCTTTTCTGATGGAAATATGCCCTAGAGGCAATAATAAAGTTGTTATTATTTTATATTTCCTTGTTCATGATAAAGGTTTATTATTCATGCTAGAATTGTATTGACCGGAAACTTAAATACATGTGTGAATACATAAACAAATACCGTGTCCCTAGTGAGCCTCTACTAGACTAGCTCGTTGATCAAAGATGGTTAAGGTTTCCTAACCATAGACATGAGTTGTCATTTGATAATGGGGTCACATCATTAGGAGAATGATGTGATGGACAAGACCCATCTGTTAGCTTAGCATATGATCGTTCTGTTTATTGCTACTGCTTTCTTGAATGTCAAATACATGTTCCTCCGACCATGAGATCATGCAACTCCCGGATACCGGAGGAATATCTTGTGTGCTATCAAACGTCACAACGTAACTGGGTGATCATAAAGATGCTCTACAGGTATCTCCGAAGGTGTCTGTTGAGTTGGCATGGATCGAGACTGGGATTTGTCACTCCGTGTTTCGGAGAGGTATCTCTGAGCCCTCTCGGTAATGCACATCATAAGAAGCTTGCAAGCAAAGTGACTAAGGAGTTAGTTACGGGATGATGTATTACGGAACGAGTAAAGAGACTTGCCGGTAACGAGATTGAACTAGGTATGGAGATACCGACGATCGAATCTCGGGCAAGTAACATACCGACGGACAAAGGGAATTACGTATGTTGTCATTGCGGTTCGACCGATAAGATCTTCGTGGAATATGTAGGAACCAATATGGGCATCCAGGTTCCGCTATTGATTATTGACCGGAGAGGCGTCTCGGTCATGTCTACATCATTCCCGAACCCGTAGGGTCCGCACGATTAACATTCGTTGACGATATAGTGTTATATGAGTTATGTGAATTGGTAACCGAATGTTGTTCGGAGTCCCGGATGAGATACCAGACGTCACAAGGAGTCTCGGAATGGTCGAGAGGTAAAGATTTATATATGGGAAGTCATATTTTGGGTTCCGGAAAAAGGTGCAGTTTTTTCGGTATTGTACCGGGAAGCTTCCAGAAGGTTCCGGAGGATTCCGGAGGGGTCCAGAAGTCCACAAGTGGGTCCACCACGTCCCAAGGGCTGGCATGGGCTAAGGGGAGGCGCCCTGGCCTTATTGGGCCAGGCGCACCAAGTCCTCAAAAGCCCACGCAGCTAGGGAAGGAAAAAAAGGATAGTCCTAGTAGGAATAGGATTGGACTTTGGAGTCCAAGTCCACGTGTGTACTATTCACGTGGTATTGTTCACTTGGTACTATTCACGTGGTACTGTTCACATGGCACTATTCCTTCTACTCCAAGCCCCTACACATATATAAATAGAGGAGAGGGGGCGCCCCAAACAAGACACAACATTGTCTTAGCCGTGTGCGGCGCCCCCCTCCACAGTTCCGTCTCTCGGTCATATTTTCGCAGTGCTTGGGCGAAGCCCTGCGGAGATAGCATCACCATCACCGTCACCATGCCATCGTGCTACCGGAACTCATCCACTACCTCGCCGTCTTGCTGGATCAAGAAGTCGAGGACATCGCCGAGCTGAACGTGTGCTGAACGCGGAGGTGTCGTACGTTCGGTACTCGGTCGGTTGGATCGTGAAGTTGTTCGACGACATCAACCGCGTTGTTCTAACGCTTCCGCTTACGGTCTACGAGGGTACATAGACACACTCCCCCTCTCGTAGCTATGCATCTCCATGGATAGATCTTGCGTGTGCGTAGAAATTTTTTGTTTTCCATGCAACGTTCCCCAACAGTGGCATCATGAGCCAGGTCTATGCGTAGATGATATGCACGAGTAGAACACAAAGAGTTGTGGGCGGTGATCGTCATACTGCTTACCACCAACGTCTTATTTTTATTCGGCGGTATTGTAAGATGAAGCGGCCCGGACCAATCTTACATGTCCACGTACATGAGACCGGTTCCACCGACAGACATGCAACTTGTTTTACATAAAGGTGGCTGGTGGGTGTCTGTTTCTCCTACTTTAGTTGAATCAAATTTGACTGCGGCCAGTCCTTGTTGAAGGTTAAATCAGCAAACTTGATAAATCACCGTTGTGGTTTTGTGCCGTAGGTAAGAACGGTTCTTGCTAGAAGCCCGTAGCAGCCACGTAAAACTTGCAACAACAAAGTAGAGGACGTCTAACTTGTTTTTGCAGGGTATGCTGTGATGTGATATGGTCAAGACATGATGTGATATACGTTATTGTATGAGATGATCATGTTTTGTAATTTATCGGCAACCGGCAGGAGCCTTATGGTTGTCTCTTTATTGTATGAAATGCAAGCGCCATGTAATTGCTTTACTTTATCGCTATACGTTAGCAATAGTTGTAGAAGCAATAGTTGGCGAGACGACCACGACGCAACGATGGAGATCAAGGTGTCGAGCCGGTGACGATGGAGATCATGACGATGCTTTGGAGATGGAGATCAAAAGCACAAGATGATGGCCATATCATGTCACATATTTTGATTGCATGTCATGTTTATCCTTTATGCATCTTATTTTGCTTAGAACGACGGTAGCATTATAAGATGATCCCTTCACTAAATTTCAAGATAAAAGTGTTCTCCCCGAGTATGCACCGTTGCTAAAGTTCGTCGTTTCAAAGCACCTCGTGATGATCGGGTGTGATAGATTCTACGTTCACATACAACGGGTGTAAGCCAGTTTTACACAAGCAGAATACTTGGGTTAAACTTGACGAGCCTAGCATGTACAGACATGGTCTCGGAACACTGGAGACCGAAAGGTCGAACATGAGTCATATAGTAGATATGATCAACATGGAGATGTTCACCATTGATGACTATCCCATCTCACGTGATGATCGGACATGGGCTAGTTGATTTGGATCATGTATCACTTAGTTAACTTGAGGGATGTTAATTTAAGTGGGAGTTCATTAGTAATTTGATTAATTGAACTTAATTTATCATGAACTTAGTCCTGATAGTCTTTGCAAATAATGTTGTAGATCAATAGCTCACGTTGTAGCTCCCCTGTTTTTGATACGCTCCTAGAGAAAGCTTAGTTGAAAGATAATGGTAGCAATTACACGGACTGGGTCCGTAACTTGAGGATTATCCTCATTGCTGCACAGAAGGATTATGTCCTTGATGCACCGCTAGGTGATGGACCTGCTGCAGGAGCTGCTGCAGACGTTGTGAACGCCTGGCAGGCTCGATCTGATGACTACTCGATAGTTCAGTGTGCCATGCTCTACGGCTTAGAACCGGGACTACAAAAGTGTTTTGAACGCCATGGAGCATATGAGATGTTCCAGGAGCTATAATTGATATTTCAAGCTAATGCCCAGGTTGAGAGATATGAAGTCTCCAACAAGTTCTTCAGCTATAAGATGGAGGAGAACAGTTCTGTCAGGGAACACATACTCAGAATGTCTGGATACCACAACCACTTGACTCAGCTGGGAATTGATCTTCCAGTTGAGAGTGTTATTGACAGAGTTCTTCAGTCACTGCCACCAAGCTATAAAGGCTTCGTGATGAACTATAATATGCAAGGGATGGAGAAGACAATTCCCGAGCTCTTCGCGATGCTGAAATCGGCGGAGGTAGAAATCAAGAAGGAGCATCAAGTGTTGATGGTTAACAAGACCACTAGTTTCAAGAAAAAGGGCAAGGTAAAGAAGGGGAACTTCAAGAAGAACGGCAAGCAAGCTGCCGCTCCCACGAAGAAACCCAAAGTTGGACCCAAACCTGAAACTGAGTGCTTCTACTGCAAAGGAACTGGTCACTCGAAGCGGAACTGCCCCAAGTATTTGGCGGATAAGAAGGATGGCAAAGTGAACAAAGGTATATTTTATATACATGTTATTAATATGTACCTCACTAGTGCTCGTAGCAGCGTCTGGGTATTTGATACCGATTCAGTTGCTAATATTAGTAACTTGAAGCAGGAGCTGCAGAGTAACGGAGACTAGCTGAGGGCGAGGTGACGATATGTGTTGGAAGTGTCTCCAAGATTGATATGATCAATATCGACACGCTCGTAATACCTTCGGGATTAGTATTAAACCTAAATAATGGTTATTTGGTGCTTGCGTTGAGCATAAAACATTATATCTGGATATTGTTTATTGCAAGACGGTTATTCATTTAAGTCAGAGAATAATGGTTATTCTGTTTATATGAATAATATCCCTCGTGATCATGCACCCTTGTGAATGGTTTATTCTTGTTGAATCTCGATCATAGTGATACACATATTCATAATATTGATGCCAAAAGATGCAAAGTTGATAATGATAGTGCAACATACTTGTGGCACTGCCGTTTAGGTTAAATTGGTGTAAAGCGCATGAAGAAACTCCATGCTGATGGACTTTTGGAATCTCTTGATTATGAATCATTTGATACTTGCGAACCATGCCTCATGGGCAAGATGACTAAAACTCCGTTCTCCGGAACAATGGAGCGAGCTACTGATTTGTTGGAAATAATACATACCGATGTATGCGGTCCGATGAATGTTGAAGCACGCGGCGGGTATCGTTATTTTCCAACCTTCACAGATGATTTGAGTAGGTATGGGTATATCTACTTGATGAAACACAAGTCTGAAACATTTGAAAAGTTCAAAGAATTTCAGAGTGAAGTAGAGAATCATCGTAACAAGAAAATAAAGTTTCTACGATCCGATCGCGGAGGCGAATATTTGAGTTATGAGTTTGGCCTTCATTTAAGAAAACGTGGAATTGTTTCACAACTCACGCCACCTGGAACACCACGGCGTAATGGTGTGTCTGAACGTCGTAACCGTACTTTATTGGATATGGTGCGTTCTATGATGTCTCTTACCGATTTGCCACTATCGTTTTGGGGTTATGCATTAGAGACAGCTGCATTCACGTTAAATAGGGCACCGTCTAAATCCGTTGAGACGACACCGTATGAACTGTGGTTTGGCAAGAAACCTAAGCTGTCATTTTTTTTTAAGTTTGGAGATGCGATGCTTATGTGAAAAAGCTTCAACCTGATAAGCTCGAACCCAAAGCGGAGAAGTGCGTCTTCATAGGATTCCCTAAAGAAACAATTGGGTACATCTTCTACCACAGATCCGAAGGCAAGGTCTTTGTTGCCAAGAATGGGTCCTTTCTAGAGAAGGAGTTTCTCTCGAAAGAAGTGAGTGGGAGGAAAGTAGAACTTGATGAGGTAATTGTACCTTCTCTCGAATTGGAAAGTAGCTCATCAGAGAAAACCGTTCCCATGATGCCTACACCAATAAGAGAGGAAGATAATGGTGAAGATCATGAAACTTCAAATCAAGTTACTACAGAACCTCGTAGGTCGACCAGAGTACGTTCCGCACTAGAGTGGTACCGTAATCTTGTTCTGGAAGTCATGTTGCTAGACAACGGCGAACCTACGAACTATGAAGAAGCTATGATGAGCCCAGATTCTGACAAATGGCTTGAGGCCATGAAATCTGAGATAGGATCCATGGATGAGAACAAAGTATGGACTTCGGTGGACTTGCCTGATGATCGGCAAGCCATTGAGAATAAATGGATTTTTAAGAGGAAGACAAACGCTGATGGTAATATCACTGTCTACAAAGCTCGACTTGTCGCGAAAGGTTTTCGACAAGTTCAAGGGGTTGACTACGATGAGACTTTCTCACCCGTAGCGATGCTTAAGTCTGTCCGAATCATGTTAGCAATTGCCGCATTTTATGATCTGGCAAATGGATGTCAAAACTGCATTCCTTAATGGTTTTCTCAAAGAAGAGTTGTATATGATGCAACCAGAAGGTTTTGTCGATCCTAAGGGTGCTAACAAAGTGTGCAAGCTCCAGCGATCCATCTATGGACTGGTGCAAGCATCTCGGAGTTGGAATATACGCTTTGATGAGGTGATCAAAGCATATAGTTTTGTACAGACTTACGGTGAAGCCTGTATTTACAAGAAAGTGAGTAGGAGCTCTGTAGCATTTCTAATATTATATGTGGATGACATATTGTTGATTGGAAATGATATAGAATTTCTGGATGGCATAAAAGTATACTTGAATGAAAGACCTCGGTGAAGCTGCTTATATATTGGGCATCAAGATCTATAGAGATAGATCAAGACGCTTGATAAGACTTTCAATGAGTACATACCTTGACAAGATTTTGAAGGAGTTCAAAATGGATCAGTCAAAGAAGGAGTTCTTGCCTGTATTGTAAGGTGTAAAGTTGAGTAAGACTCAAAGCTCGACCACGACAGAAGATAGAGAGAGAATGAAAGTCATTCCCTATGCCTCAGCCATAGGTTCCATAATGTATGCCATGCTGCGTACCACACCTAATGTGTGCCTTGCCACGTGTCTGGCAAAGGGGGTACAAGAGTGATCCAGGAGTGGATCACTGGACAGCGGTCAAAATTATCCTTAGTAACTAAAGGACTAAGGAAATGTTTCTCGATTATGGAGGTGATAAAGAGTTCGTCGTAAAGGGTTACGTCGATGCAAGCTTTGACACCAATCTGGATATCTCTGAGTAGCAAACCGGATACGTATAATGGAGTTTGGAATAGCTCCAAGTAAAGCGTGATAGCAGCATCTACAGTATGACATAAGGATTTGCAAAGTACACATGGGTCTGAATATTGCAGACCCATTGACTAAAATTCCCTCTCACGAGCAAAACATGATCACACCTTAGAACTTTTTGTGTGTTAATCACATGGTGATGTGAACTAGATTATTGACTCTAGTGAACTCTTGGGTGTTAATCACATGGCGATGTGAACTAGATTATTGACTCTAGTGCAAGTGGGAGACTGATGGAAATATGCCCTAGAGGCAATAATAAAGTTGTTATTATTTTATATTTCCTTGTTCATGATAAAGGTTTATTATTCATGCTAGAATTGTATTGACCGGAAACTTAAATACATGTGTGAATACATAAACAAATACCGTGTCCCTAGTGAGCCTCTACTAGACTAGCTCATTGATCAAAGATGGTTAAGGTTTCCTAACCATAGACATGAGTTGTCATTTGATAACGGGATCACATCATTAGGAGAATGATGTGATGGACAAGACCCATCTGTTAGCTTAGCATATGATCGTTCTGTTTATTGCTACTGCTTTCTTGAATGTCAAATACATGTTCCTCCGACCATGAGATCATGCAACTCCCGGATACCGGAGGAAGACCTTGTGTGCTATCAAACGTCACAACGTAACTGGGTGATCATAAAGATGCTCTACAGGTATCTCCGAAGGTGTCTGTTGAGTTGGCATGGATCGAGACTGGGATTTGTCACTCCGTGTTTCGGAGAGGTATCTCTGGGCCCTCTCGGTAATGCACATCATAAGAAGCTTGCAAGCAAAGTGACTAAGGAGTTAGTTACGGGATGATGTATTACGGAACGAGTAAATAGACTTGCCGGTAACGAGATTGAACTAGGTATGGAGATACGATCGAATCTCAGGCAAGTAACATACCGACGGACAAAAGGAATTACGTATGTTGTCAATGCGGTTCGACCGATAAGATCTTCGTGGAATATGAAGGAACCAATATGGGCATCCAGGTTTCGCTATTGATTATTGACCGGAGAGGCGTCTTAGTCATGTCTACATCATTCCCGAACACGTAGGGTCCGCACGCTTAACGTTCGTTGACGATATAGTGTTATATGAGTTATGTGAATTGGTAGCCAAATGTTGTTCGGAGTCCCGGATGAGATCCCGGACGTCACGAGGAGTCTCGGAATGGTTGAGAGGTAAAGATTTACATATGGGAAGTCATATTTTGGGTTCCGGAAAAAGGTGCAGTTTTTTCGGTATTGTACCGGGAAGCTTCCAGAAGGTTCCGGAGGATTTCGGAGGGGTCCGGAAGTCCACAAGTGGGTCCACCACGTCCCAAGGGCTGGCATGGGCTAAGGGGAGGCGCCCTGGCCGTATTGGGCCAAGCGCACCAAGTCCTCAAAAGCCCACGCAGCTAGGGAAGGAAAAAAAAGGAGAGTCCTAGTAGGAATAGGATTGGACTTTGGAGTCCAAGTCCACGTGTGTACTATTCATGTGGTACTATTCACGTGTTACTGTTCACATGGCACTATTCCTTCTACTCCAAGCCCCTACACATATATAAATAGAGGAGAGGGGGCGCCCAAACAAGACACAACATTGTCTCAGCCGTGTGCGGCGCCCCCCTCCACAGTTCCGTCCCTCGGTCATATTTTCGCAGTGCTTGGGCGAAGCCCTGCGGAGATAGCATCACCATCACCGTCACCACGCCGTCGTGCTGCCGGAACTCATCCACTACCTCGCCGTCTTGCTGGATCAAGAAGTCGAGGACGTCACCGAGCTAAACGTGTGCTGAACGCGGAGGTGCCGAACGTTCGGTACTCGGTCGGTTGGATTGTGAAGTTGTTCGACGACATCAACCGCGTTGTTCTAACGCTTCCGCTTACGGTCTACGAGGGTACGTAGACACACTCCCCCTCTCGTAGCTATGCATCTCCATGGATAGATCTTGCGTGTGCGTAGAAAATTTTTGTTTTCCATGCAACGTTCCCCAACATTTTCATCTATCGAGTTCTTGCGCACTTTACCGCATTCGCCTCCCTCCCGCCGGGTCGGCACGGCCGGCTCGGCGGCTCGGGGGCTCGCCGGCTAGCCCGCGCCGCATTCTCCTCAATCCGGCCAATAACGTGCGCACCGCCGAGGCCCTCTCTCTGCCTTAAGCCACAGACCGGTTCCCGGCTATTCAAGGCTTGCAAGAGCCAAAGGCCGCAAGCGTCCTCACGCGAAAAACGGCTAAGTACGAACGTCCGGCTCGGCCAACCCGGATTTTCTCCTCTTTCACTCTCCGCCGCACAGACCGGCTGCGCTCCAGCCGGCTTCGCCGCCAGCAGCCAGCCGGCCCAGCGGGTGTTTCGCTTGCGCTCAAATCCTAAGGCCTAAGTACTAATCGCTCGCTTCTGAGTCCGGCTCCCCGTCCAAACTCCAGACCGGCTCCCGGCTGTCCGGCTAGCGGGGAGGAGGACGAAAGGGGGAGTGAACAAGAAAACGGCTAAGGGAAAAGAACAAAAGCGAAACCGCCAGACAGCAGGCACAAGCATACAAGAGACAAGCATGCATTTATATATATAGCCAGGCCCACGGCCAGTTCATTACAATTAACTCACACCCCCCAGCGGGTGGACCACCTACCGGCTAACAAAAGTTTCAAGTTTAAAAAGGAAGAGATACAGGGAAACAAAAACGCCCTAGGCGGCAGCATCGTCGGCATCACCCCGCGCCAGATCCTCCGTGGTGGCGGTGTCGTCCAAGTCGTCGGCGTTGCCATCCGCGCCGGCTCCCGTCTCGGCTGAGCTACCCTCCGGGTCCTCGAGCGCCAGACTGAAGTCGTCCGCCGGAAGCTCCGCGCCGTCCGGCGCCCGCTCCAGCACGAATTCGTCATGCGGGGTGAACGACGCGATGTCGCTGGCCCGCACGGCAATCAGCGTCGCCCGCTCCGCCAGATCCGCCTCCGCCCCGGCCATTCGCGCTTGCAGCCGGTCCAGGCGGATGCCTGGATACCAGGACACCACAAGCCCAAGCGCCATCTCCGCACCGGCTCGGGCTGCGGAGGCCCTCCATGCGGTGAGACACGCCGCGCCGGCTTCGAGCCAACGCGCTAGCCGGCTCACACTGCTCGGCGCCACCGCACCCGGCCAGAGGGCGGCCACCATCGACAAACCGGCTTCGAAAAGCCGGTTCATCTCGCGCTCCACCGCCTCCAAGCGAGCCTTGGCGGCCACGGTGATCTCTGCCACCGACCAGGTGGCATATTCCTCGACAGCGGCCCCCACTGCCGCCTGCTCCTGCCGGTGGGCGTTCACCGCCGCCTCGGCCGACCCTTGGGTCTCGGGGAAGAACCCTGGAAAAGAAGGGGAAAAAGATTGACCAAAACGGCAAAGGGCGGAAAACAGAAAGAAGCAAAAGACACAAGTAAAAGACGCTTACGCGTGAGGAGCTCGTCGACGTAGAGCGCCTCCTGCAGCGCCTCCCGCTCCCTCGCCGCCAGTGCGTTGGCACTACGGTCGCGGTCCGCCTTGAGCTGGGCGACCTCCTCGGCGGCCTTCTTCGCCTCCTCCTCCTACCGCGCCGCCGCTTGATGGCGCTCCTCGGCGAGCCGGTCCAGCTCGGCCTTATGGGCGGCGGCGGCCTCCTGCAACCGGTCGCGCTCCGCGGCCGCCTGGTCACAGAGCTGGCCGGCTTCCGCTAGCTGGCGCCGGAGCGCCTCCATCTCCGCCGGGTCAACTGCGGCGGCTGCGCATCCAAATCCGGATCCCGGTCAGAAGCCGGACAAAAAAGCAAGACAAGAAGCAAAGAAGATCCGATCCGGCTGCTGCGCAACCGGCCCGGATCTCGGGGGCTACACCCAGTGGGAGCGCTGGCGCGCCCCCACTAGAGGAATGCAAAAAAAAGTTCGAAAAAATACCTCTGGCCTGGCGAAGCTCCCCCTCCTTGGCCGCCAGCTAGTCCCTGGCCGCGCGGTACCGGCCCAGGAGGCAGTTGTACGCCGCCACCCGCTGGTCGTAGATGGACTGCAAGGAAGGAAAAGTCAGCATCCGGACGCCTGAGAAGGCCCGACCCGCCTGCTGCGCAGCCGGCCCGGGCCTCGGGGGCTACACCCAGTGGGTGCGCTGACGCGCCCCCACTGGAAAGTGACCAAGCCGGTCAATAATAGCAAAGAAGAAACAAGAAGCAAGAAAGCAAGAAGGACAGGCAAACTTACCGAAAAGGTCTGCTCCAGCTGTTGCAGCCGGCCGCTCTCCGCCTGGGCGAAGCTCTGCCACTGGCCGTGGTGGTTGGCGATCTGCAGCCGGAGGGAGTCCACCGCCGCGTCCAGTTCGCTCCGGGGGGCGCCGCTTGTCGCCTCGCTGGAGCTCGCCGCCCAGGTCCGCTGCGGCTGAACCGCGGACCCGGCGCTGGTCCCGCTGCCGGCCGGCCTCAGTTCGAGGCTGCGCCCCGCGGCCCGCGGCTCCGCCGTCACCAGGGCGCGAGAGCTCAATGGCGCTGTAACACCCTGGATTTTGTCTTTTTCTTTTATTGGGATTTTATTTGGATTTATTGGATATTTGGTTTTGCATTTGAGGTTTTCTGTCATTTCTTTTGGACTTACCACTTGGATTTATTTTTGATTTTCTTCCAAGTGGGTTCTTCCATTCTTAAACCCTCCCTAGACCTCATCCCTCCCATAATAATGCCATTGCGTATTTTTATTTAATGGCATTATATGCTTTTTCTCTCTGAAAATGCCTATTTTCCCACAGAGCTATGAAGCAACCCCTATTCTAGCCATTCCAAACCCCCTCTCCTCTCTCAAATCGAGCTTCTAAAGCTGTGGACAACGCCGGGAAGGCCTCTGGCCTTCAAATCTCGCCGGCGACCGCCGCGGATCCCTCTCCTATGTTCACTCATCCTAATCCACCTCAGCTCCAACCACTGCCACCGTTGAGACCGTAGAAACCTCCTGAGCACGACGGTAGCAAGAACTCACCGGATTGTCACCGGAAACGACGACTCCGATCAGCTCCGCCGCCGCCGTCTCTGGAGAAGATCGCCGCGACGCCGTCCGACCTCCTCAGCTCGCGCTTCGGGTACGTCCGTGACCGTCTAGATGAGCTGAACCCATCCCCCTCCTCTTCAGTGATCGTCGACGTCTCCTTGCGGGAGAAACGCCGGCGCCAGAGCCGCCGAGCTCTGTTCATCTCTCTCTCTATTTAATCCTGACATCGGGCCCCACCTGTCATTCTCTCCCTCGCTCCCGAACCGGTACGTAAGTGGAGGCGTATGCTCAAAATACGCCTTCGACGTGGCCGCTCGGTTAATTTCATTTAAATGGAAATTTTGACCAGATTCTAATCCATCTTTGACCAACCATAACTTTTAATCTATAAGTCCAAATGATTTGATTCTTTTTGCTACTGGTGTATAAAATTCCAAAGTTTCTGTATGCCAAATTTCAGAATTTTTCTTGCTGTTGAGAATTTCTGGTGCAATAAACAGTGTTATGTGACATTTTCTTTTTGCATTTAATTTAATTTCAGAAGAACCTAGTTGTGTTGGAGAAGGCCAGGAGTACTGTGACACTCCTCTGAACCAAGGCAAGCCACAACATTCATATGCAAGGATGGCATTGCAATGACTTGGTTTAACCGAATTAAATTCATCCTTTATTCACTATTTAAAATAACTTGTTACATAAAGCTTATTGCATAAACTTTATCCTGTCATGTTGATAATTTATGCAGTAGGATACATGCTTTCTTGCTAGTGTGCAGTAGGTATCATGGCATATACTCATATGACAACATGATGCATTTGTTATTCATGATCATGACCCGTGCATCCATTCATACACTATGGCTCGAATCATTTTCTTTTCAAGTTAAACTTGATAATAATCCAACTTGAACATGCTGTTGATCGAGTCATGGTGCCACCGAATCGAGCTCACCAGTGCAACCACACTTGCCTGGATGGGGAGGCCCTAATGCGGTCTATTGTCATGCCTCTCGCCGGTGCCTCCTACGAGGGAAGGTTGTGCTCTGGCGCTACCCTGGCCCGGTAGGCAGTCATAACCTTGAGGACCCGAGTTTTGATGGTACTAAGGTCCCCGTTTGGGACAGTTTTGCTGTTGGCCACGACGGTGGCAGCCACAGAGGTGGCGGGTGTCACATGTTGGCACCAGGGTCACCCAGGACATAGCCCAAAGGGGAGTTTGTCGGAGTGGCCGGGAGAGTGACATGCAATAGATTGATTTTGTCGGAATGTCGTGGGTCCACCCGAATGGGAGCAAGAGGCCATGAGTTCCGTAGTGTGGGTAAAGTGTACTTACTTCTGCAGAGTGTATATACTATCGATAGCCGCGTCCTCGGATATGGACACAGTTCGTAGTAGGTCACACCGTGGGTCAACAGATATAATTAACTTGCACACTAAGCTTCACAAGATAGCACATGCAGAAATGGTGATCGAGGATCACTATGAAAGGTATGAATGTGATCAAGTGAGGATCACGTTGGTAAGTGATGAACGGTGGTTACGCGGTAACCCCGAGATGGTAAGTTGGTCCCGAGGACCATGGCAATGGTTCACGCACATCTCATGTTGAGTACTATCATGCTCATGCATTAAATCTGTTAAATGCCTTGTTATTGTTTGTCGCACTTGTTTTGTTTGTTGTGAGCTTGCGAGTACATTCAAAGTACTCACCTGGCTTATCATGCCAGATGCAGGAGAAGCCGTGCAAGGAGTTGATGTCGAGCAGTATGTCGCGATCTAGGCCGTGTCCCAGCAGTGTCCCTGTGGAATGGAGTTCCGCTACCTCGTCGTTCCGCTGCCGCATAGTAGTAGTTCCTTTATCATCGAGGCCCCTGCCATGTCTATTAAATAATGTACATAAGTGCAGCCGCACCATGTGTGCCGCTTGGCCTCGCTCATCATGTAAGATGTGAACCCATGTTTCCGCTAAGAGATCAATAAAGCGGTTGTTTTCTGTGCCAAGTTGTTGTGTATTGCCAGAAGACTAGATCTCTGGGCTGCCAATGCAAGGTAAACCGGTTGCTCTGAGCCGGGGTGCCACAGGCGCGCTCTCCGTCCTTGGGGGCGGCGCTTCTCCTCCGCACGGCGCGGCCTCCGGCTCGCGGTCCCCTCCGCCTCAGGCACTGTCGGCCGGGTCGGCAGCCGGCGACACCTCCTGGTCAGCCGTCGGGTCGGCCTCCGGCTCGTGGTCGCCGGATTCGCCGTGACCGGCTGCTTCCTCGGCGGCCGCGCGGGCATCCGGCTCCGCCCGGCGGGCCAGGTCGTGCACCGCTTTGGAGCGATGCTCCGCAACCGGCGACGGCGGTGGCGACGACGCCGTCCGCTCCGGCCACGCTGCTTCCTCCGCGACCTGCCGCCGCCTCGCCACGACCTCGGCCACAGCGTCGCGCCATGCCTTGGCCGACGCATCGGCCATCTCCTTCTCGGCCTCGGCCCGGGCCCTCGAGGCGTCCCGCTCGGCGTCCTCCAGGGTAGAGCCGGATTGGCGGGCCGCGAGCACCTCTTCGGTGGTCGCCGCCACCTCGTGCTCCTCCGCGCCGCTCTGGCCCCGCCGCCGGTCGGCCTCCTCCGTGGCTGCCGCTGCCACGGCCGCCTCCGCCAGCTCGAGCGTGCTCCTGGACAGTGCGCAAGGGAGATGAAGAAGAAGAAAAGAAAAGAGAACAACAGCAACAGCGACAAATAAGGCAACAACTCGACTGCAAAAGAAAACCTACCCTATGGCCACGAGAACCGCTCGCGTCGGGCCCGCCGACGACGCCGTCCGGCGCGCTTTCTTGGCGGACCTCTTCAGGGCGCCCGTCTGCTCCGCAACAGGGCGCTTCGCAGCCGGCCGCGCCTCGACCGGCTGCTTCCCGTGCAGCCGGCTTGAGCCCGCCGGCTCCCCGGTCGCCCTCCTCTGCCGCCCCCTGAGGGCGGCCCCGTCGCCCGCCTCCACGCCCTGAGGAGCTGCATCGCCCGTCCCATCCTCGTCATCTTCGTCGTCATCCGTCCTCTTCCGCCCCCTGAGGGCGGCCCCGTCGCCCGGCTCCCGCGTTGCTGGCCTCCTCGTCCTCCGGGTCCGATTCGCCCCGGTCCGGCTGTAGAACCATGGGACTCGGGCCGTCATGCACCAACTGGCTCGGAAAGCGCTGCTGCCGGCCCAGGGCGTCAAGGTGCATGAGGAGGGCAGACGTCACGAAGAACAAGGACCAGAGACTCACCGCTGGTGCCGGGTCATCCCGGCTGTACGGCTCCTTGCCGAACTGCCACTCCTTCACCTTGAGCCCGGCGGCGGAGACGTTGTTGACGCGCACAACGATCTCCTCCGGCATCAGGTCCTTCGTCGACAGCCGGCAGGGATCGCGCCGGCCGCTCATATCGCAGATCCGGTGCGGCCGCCGCTGTAGCGGCAGAACCCGGCGGCCGATGAAGGCGGCGATGAGGTCCACGGCGGTGAGCCCCTCGCGGTCCGTCATCTCCTTGACCCGGCGGCAAATTCCCAAGATCTCCGCGGACGGGCTCTTCGGGTTGTGCCCCCAGTTTAGCTTCTCGGCCGGGGGCAAGTCGACGAAGGCAGGGAGGTTGATGCGGTCGCTCGCCGGGTCCGCATTCTTCACGTAGAAGGACTTCTGCCACTTTTTGGTGGAGTCCTCGAGCGGCAGCTTCGGGAAGGGGCCCGCTGTCTGGGTAACCGGCATGGCTACCCCGCACTCGTACATGACGCCGGCGGATGCTCCTTGCTGCTTGAGGTAGAACATCCGACACCACAATTCCACGTACGGGAGGATGCCGACGTAGCCCTCGCACAGCGTTGCGAAGTCGGCGAGCTGCAGAATGGCGTTCGGCCCCAGATGGTGCGACTGGAGACCGAAGTAAGCGAGGAAGCGCCTGAAGAAGACGCTCGCGGGAAGCCCGAGCCCGCGGAGGAAGTGGGTGTAGAACACCACCACTTCGGCACTCCGCGGCGCCGGCGCCATCTCCTCGACGGGCGCGCGCGCCTCCACCTCCGCCCTCGGCGGTAGCCGCCGCGTGCGGCGAAGGTAGTCATCGGTGACAACTGACCCCTCCCAAGAACCTTTCGGTGGCGTCATTGGCAAGAGCGGGAGAAGCGCGTGCAAAGGAGAATGGAAGCGGCGGTGGTGGAGCAAAGGCAGAACGGCCGTGCAAGGGTCGCAGCACGGCGCGGTGGCAGCTCTAGCGGGCAATGGCGGCGTACGGCGGCGGTGTGCGCAAGAAGGAAGATGGGGAGGCAGAGGCGAAGCAACGGGCGGGGGCAGAGGAGCGAATGCCTCGGCCTCTCCCCCTCCCTTCCCTTTTAAGGACCACGGTGGAACGTGGGGGAGTGGGATCGTTTGCGCCCACGATCAACACTCCCCCGCAATGCCCGGGCGCGTTAAAGACACGCCTTAACTGTCCTGAGAACTCCAACAGGCGCGTGCGGCCGCAGTAAATCCCGCGCATGGGCCGAGGCCGCGGCCTGGTGGGACCCAGCTCGCCGCGACGTCCCGTCGTGCGTGTGGCCTGGCAGGCCTCTTCGGCCGCTGGGCTTCACGTGGCAGGGTTTCGTCCGGCAACTGGCACGCTCCCCCGTATCGGCTGGACCAGCCGGCCGAACCGTTCGGACCCCGGCACAATCCAGTACCTCAACCCGGCTCCCGGCAGCCGGCGAACGGCGACCTCAAGATGGCACTTCCTCGCCACGCAACCGCGCTCCTTTGGGGAGGGGATAAGCTACAAAGCCTTCCCCGCTTGGAGCCGGTGAGCCTTTACAGCTTCGGGGACTACTGTCGGGGGGATAACCCCCGGGTAGGCAAGCGGACCCGGAGCCCCTTTTTCAAAAATGTCGGGGCAGCCCGTGCCCTTCCCCGCCGGCTGGCCGTCCAGCCGGCTTCCCAACGCGAGCCGGCTAGGCCCGGCCCCTGGCCGGGTCCGGCTGCCCACTAGCCGGCTGGTGACGGGTCAGCGGCCGTCCCATTGCTCCCAACGACAAGAAATCCCCCCACGACGGGAGAGCATGGCTACAGTGCAATCCGTCTCAGGAGAGCATGGCTACAGTGCAATCCGTCTCGGGAGAGCGTGGCTATAGTGCAATTCGTCTAGGGAAGGCGCGGCGGTAGTGTTGCCATCCCCCCTGACCGGGACGACCAGCGTCAGCACCAGCGCACCACTGCAGCCCCCACGACGCCGGCCACTCCGTGACGCGTGAGGCGACGGGCTACAGTGCCGAGCAGCCGGCGGGGCCCGCAGCCGGCTCCGGACGCCGACATCCGGGTCCCACAGTATGCGATTTTACCCATGTAACCCTGGGGGGGTCGGGCTATAAGACCCCCCCAGGAGGCCTCCATGCAGGGGGTCGGCACCCAGTAGCAACACACACCCACATCCACAGGAGAGGCAGAACGGCGGCCTAGCCCCTTCTTCCTCCTCCGCTCAAACAGCTCCAGGAGCAACCCCGTAACCCTTGTGCATATCATCCCATTCGGCAGGACTAGGGGTGTTACCTCCCCGGAGGGCCCCGAACCTGGGTACGCCTTGTGTCTCCCGCACGCTTGTGCCATCCTCGCTTCCGGAACCCACCGGCGTCCTCACGCAGCCCCCCACTTTTAGCCATCTCATGGCATCTGCCGTGATTTCACCACAACAGACAAGCACGTCCGTGACACGCTTATTAGTCTCTGCAACTTTTTCGACGTTATCTCTCGAAAGTCGATCAGTGTGAAGCAGCTCCGAAGGCTACAGGAAGAGATCATTGTGATACTAAATGAGCTTGAGATGTACTTCCCGCCCGCGTTCTTTGACGTCATGGTGCATCTGTGTGTCCACATTGTGGACGACATCATAGACCTCGGGCCGACATTCCTGCACAACATGATGCCGTTCGAGAGGATGAATGGGGTCATCAAAGGATTCGTTCATAACATGTCCCGTCCGGATGGAAGCATCATCCAGGGCTATCTGACCCAAGAGTGCACCTCTTTCTGCGAGAATTATCTATATGGCGGAGACCCTGTTGTTGGTTTGCCCGTTAACAAGCACCTTGGGAGGCTCGAAGGAGAAGGTCACACCAACGGCCGGAGGGAACTGCATGTGGACCACTCGGGTCGACGCAATGACTTTGACAGAGCAAACTTAGTAGTGCTACAGCACTAGACGTGGTAGATCCTTTCGCGACACTGCACAAAGAAACCATCGCAAAGAAGTACCATGACCGGGGGCTATGCAAGACGAACGCCGAAGTTATTAGAGAGCACAACTCCACTTTCCTGCCTTGGTTCAAAGAGCATGTTCTTGCTAATCCCCCGGAAGAGGGCTCTACGGACGGATTGCTCATATACGCCTTAGCACATGGCCCCGTGGCCAACCTCGCGACCTATCAGGCATACGATATCAACGGATACACGTTCTACACAGAGGCCAAAGATATAAATAGTGATTTTCAGAACTCAGGGGTGACGATGGAATGCATGACCGGCGACAACGCCGCAACTGAAAGATTGTACGGAAGGGTCGAAGAGATCTGGGAGCTTGACTACTCTGGACTGCACGATGCGACGATGTTCCGTGTCAGATGGGCTAAGAACGTCGAAAGAGAAAACCGGTATTTCACTACCATGTCTATACCCGACGCCAAGAGCGCTACCATGAATGCCATCGCAAAAAATGAGCCATGGGTACACGCTAAGCACGTGACACAATGCCTCTTCATAACCGACCCGAGCAATTCCAGCTGTGTTGTTGTGAGGAGAGGCAAAAGGAACATCATCGGAATGGATGGAGTCGCCAACGAGGAAGACTACGACCAGCACGGCAACCCGATGAGGGAAGATGACGACGACGATGAAGCATACATCAAAAGAAGAATCAATACTACATTACCCAAGAAAGATCGTACTCCATGGAAAATGAAAAGTCACAATGAGGGGCCCAATTATTCGACAGCGAACAAGAAGGGAAAGAAGCTCACTCAGAAACGAAAACGTCGACGCTGAGAAACCATCATTTATATATATCTGTATTTATTTTGTGTACACACTTAATCGTTATCGGTCAAATGATGTGTAATATATATCGTAGCTTGAGTTATATACATTGTATCCGATCCCCTTCTTCCCGGCCCGGTCGTCTTTCGGAAAAGAAAAGAAATAGAAAAATGAGAAAGGAAAGAAGAAAATGAAAGGATTAGAAAAGGATATGAAAAGAAAAATAAAAAAGAGAAAGGAAATAAGAAAAATAAAATGAAAAGAAAAAGCAAAAAGAGAAAATGAAAAGAAAAATCAAAGGAATAGCAGTAGCACGTGTCTGGAACCGCGCTATAGCTAACTTATCTGTTGCACGGGCTAACCAAAGAGGCGCTACTGCTAAGATAGCTATAGCAGTAGCACATTTGTGGAGCCGCGCTATGGCTAAGTTAGCTGTAGCGCCGGTTTGGGTATCCCGCGCTACAGCTAAGTTAGCTATAGCGCGGGTCCACACCCGCGCTACTGCTATGTTTGAGTTAACCGCACCGCGCGGGCTCCCTTCCTCCTCATTCCTCCCCCAATTCGCACTGACTCTGTCTCTCCCCTCGTCGCCGCCGGTGCCCCTGCCCTCGCCGCGCCCCAGCCTCGAGCGCCGCTGGAGCCCCTGTCCGTGAGCGCCGCCGGAGCCCCTGCCCTCGCCGCGCCCCAGCCTCGTCGCCGCCGGAGCCCCTGCCCTCCTCGACGTCGCCCCCTCCGGTGCGCCAGCCTCGTCGCCGCCTCGCCACCGACTCCCCCGACCTCCACCTCCCCGCTGATGTCTCCCCCGACAACCGCTGTAAGTCCCCGCCACTCCTCTCTCTCATTTTAGTATACTGAATTCTAGGGTTAGGTGTTTTAGTTAACTGAATTTTAGGTGTTCAGTTAACTGAATTCTAGGGTTATGTATTTTAGGTGTTTAGGGGTTTTAGTTAACTGAATTCCTGGGTTAGCTGTTTTAGTGAACTGGATTTTAGGTGCTTAGTTAATTTAATTCTAGGGTTAGGTATTTTAGGTTTTTAGTTAAGTTAATTCTAGGGTTAGGGTTTTCAGTTCCTGTTAAATGAATTCTATGTATTTTAGGTGTTTAGTTAACAGAATTCTAGTGTAATGTTAGTAAGTGAGTGAGAGTGTGCTTGCTTTTTAAAGATTGGGGGAAAAGATGCAAAATTAGTAGGACAAAAAATTCAGAAAAGTCATAGAAGTTTTATGTTGGACATTAGATAGGAATTTAGCTAGGGTTTTTTATTAGGACAGTAGCTGTTTTATATTAGGACAGTACCTAGGAATTTAAAACATATTTTGATGGTGAATTTCTTTATGGTGAATTTCTTTGAATAATTAAAGTGCATGAATTTCTTTGATATACATGATGTTGGCTGTTGATGGTGAACATATTTTGAATAATTGAAGTGCCAAATGATGTTGGTTGTTGTTGTTGCCATATGATGTGCCAAATGATGGAGATGATGTGCTATTGTTGCCTATGTTGGCTTTTCTAGTTTGCAGGGAAATGATCTGAGTGGCCTATGTTTTGCCGGAGTGTTGACTCATTTCCGTTCCGGCGAATTTCAGGCGCTCGATATGTCCACTTTTTAGCAAAGGTCATGCCATGACTTGTGCTAGAAAGTAGGCATATCGAGTGCCCGGGATTTGCTGGGACGGGAATGAAACGACATTCCGGCAAACCATGGGCCTTTTTTTATGTCATTACTCATTTTATTATAGTTTAAGAATTAAACGAGCAGACTTAATCATAGGAAACATGTCGAACAACGACGAAACCGGGGCTTCTGACCACGCTGCCGACGACATACAATATGACCGTGAACATGATTACCTCGACTTTTTGTCTAGTCAGCAAACAGAAGGTTTGCAGGGCGACCTGGTCATAGCGGACGATGGTACTGCAGCCGACATCGACACCGATGGCGGCGCCGAGACCGGCGCCGAAGGTACCGGCGCCGAAGCCGGTAACGAAAAGAAGAAGCAGAGGACACGGCGCCCTAACAAACTCGGCATCGGAAGAATCCTGGTCACAGAGATGCACCCCGGCAAATTCGAGCCAATAGCGCCGGATGAAGCTCGCAAGTGCTACGGCAACCAAGTCGGATGCATCCTATGGGAAACCGCGAGCATCAACGACAATGACTTAAGGAAGAAACCACATCTAGAGCACTTGCTCCTAACGAAGCTGCACAAGAGATTCCAGTTCCCCGGCCAAGATGACCGCATAGATAACCCGTGGGATGATGCTGCCATGAAAGATATCAATAACCACGCCATGGGCATGTTCAGCAACGATTTGGCGATTGATGCTAACGAACCCCTGTCCAAGATTTTGGCGGACAATCCGACACTTACGGCAGAGGAATTCGAAAAGTTCAAGGACACTTCCGCTACCGAGGCAGCCAAGATTAAGTCTGAAAAATACAAGGGGCTTCAGCAAAGGAACACGGGGAACCAACGCCTCGGAAGCCGTGGCTACATTGGCAAGAGGCCCATATGGGATAAGGAGGACGCGGAACGTGAAGCCGCGGGGATCCCAGACCCCTACGCGGAGTTCACCGACCCGCAGGAGCGTGACTTCATCAGGGCCCGGTACAAGTGGGACAAGGAAAAGAAGGTTTGGTACACGGACCCGACCACGAGGAAATTGATTAGATTACTGGTAATTATTCTTTTACCACCTTACATTTAGCTTCTAATCAAGTCGACTACACGTTGTAGTAACATTCGTAAACAGTTCACGTTCTTTTGCAGAAGGAGCAACACAGGCTTGCGGCCGAAAGCGACTCGTCGTCTCAGTCGTCGATGAGGCCCAAGTGGGACACCCCTCTCAACCGGGCCTTGAACCAACTGAAGGGATTCCCTTTGGACCAGCGGCCGCAATATGGATGTGTGCACAGCGTCGGAGACGGCGCCACGTGGAAGTACTACTACAACGAGGGCCCGGAGGCCAAAAAGCAGAAAAAGAAGTTCAGTCAGTTGAACATCGACGAGAAGGTGAAGCTTGCGGTTGACAAAAATGCTGCTGAGGCCGAAAAAAAAGCAACTGAGGCCGCAGAAGCGACCAAAAATGAGTTGGTCCAGCAGGCAGTCAATGCAGCTGTAGCTGCCTGCAGAAATGATTTCGCTACTAAATTGATTCCGGCTATTATCGACTGGACGAAGCAAAATCCAGACAAGATGGCACAGGATTTTCCCATGCCCAGCTTCGTCGGGGGCAACTCAGTGAACATCGCACCACCACCACCTACTGCCGCTACCGCACAAGGTCCCGCACCCGCGCCTGCTCCCGCACCCGCTCATAGCAGCCCGTCCTCTGTCTCTGGCGTGCTAGGCGGGCCTTCGTCTTTGGCTGACCTTGACGCCCTCACGGTAATTACACGTCGCACCAACATATATATAATCTTCCGTTTTTCGTTGCCTTTCGGATGTCTTACGCCGCAGACATGTCTTCGCAGGCCGACGAAACCCCGTGCACCGTACTCTACATGATCAACAGCCAGAAGGTGGACGTGGGAAAGGCAGTGATAACGAAGCCCTTGGAACTCACGTTCCACGGCCAGTCGATCCCCGTTGGCACCTTCAGGGTTACCTTGTCGAGTGTGAAAGCGGGCCACGAGGATTTGACTCCTCCAGTACGGCTCGGGGGAGAGGAGGACGAGACCCCGATGCGGCTTGGAGAATGCAAGGGTTGGATGCTGCTGTGGCCAAAGAATCTTCTTCGTCTGGAGGCGGCCGAGAGCACACCAATGACCACACATCAGCAAGGTATGAACACCACCACCCCGCCTACACAATTACCAGCGCCTCTCGTGCCGGGTGAGAGCGGCGGACGACGCGAGGAAGGGGGTCCAATAGTGGATGATGTAGTCGGCCCCGTGGAACAAGGAATGGATGATGAGATGGAGGAGGAGGACCCTCTCCGGTTCCTCAATACCGGCGCCGCCTATGACGACGGACAAATGATGAGTCAGCCATATGACTCGGGCTATGAGCATGCGGATGAGGAGATGGATGATGTGCCCGGGCAGAAACGTCCTAGGGTTGATTGCAAGAAGTCTCTCTTCATGCAATCCTCACAGGACACGCCTCCAGATGCCGCCTCAATGCAGGGTCATCTAGCCGAGGGTCGTAAAGTGCTTAGCCCGACGACACTGGTGGCGGGGGTAAGGAAGGGTCTGGACGGTCAACCCAAGAAAAAGGAGAGGAAGAGACAGCCGAAGAGAGGCACTGCTGCCGCCAAAGCTGCCAAAGCTTCTAGCAGCCAGCCGACCGATTTTGCAGACCGTGTACCGGTCAAAGGTGCGGCGGCGTACCATGTCGCGGGCGAGCCGATCCTACTGCCGAAACCGCTAGTGGGCATATCAGGGGATCTCAGGAGACTGCACGACCATGTGTTGTCGACTGAGAAAAGCCTTCTCGCCTCGGAGGATCCAGGATATCCGCTTTACGCGGTTCGTGTGCCTCAGGCCAAGTGCTACGTCGACACACTGCCCGCGGAGGTGTTCTTCCTATGGTTTGATCACATCTTTGAGATGTTTCTCACGAGGCGGCTCGATTTTACGATCGTCCGCCTTTTTGCGCTACATATGAGCTTCATCATCAGGAGAGAACAAATCTCGGTGGCGGATCCATACTACATGCATGAGTCCTTCTTGAGTCTCGGCGAGTTTTAACGTAAAGCTGCTAGGGACTACATCGAATACTTCACGGTAATGAATAAGGACAAGGAAACGATTCTCCTGCCTTATCATCCAATGTAAGTCATTGCCGGACAACCCTTTCGTACGTTTCAATCATTCCTTCGCTCATATGGAGACTAATTTGAGGTGTCTTTATTTTCCGCAGCAACGGGCGCGCCGTCCTTATCGTTCTTTTCCCGCGAGTCTCCCACGCCGTGTATTTCGACTCGTCCAGAAACTTTGAGAAGAAAGACTACACCCACATGATGGATATTCTGGATGATGCTCTCCGCGACTTCAGCATGAGGGGTGGCCACATGGAGATCAGGAAACAAAGGAAGAATAAGCCGGGTTTCTCGCATAAAACTACCTTTTGCTCCATCCATCAACCGACAACAAGCAAGAACGATGGATTCTACCTCCTCCATCTCATGATGGAGTTCAGAAGGGATCACCAACAGCTTCGCATGACAACAAGAAACGATGAACATATCCGCAAATGGGCAGAATCCTTAGGAGACGAACCGGATTATAAACTCAGAGATGACTTCTTTCGCATCCAGAAGGACATTGCAACGATCATCATGAAAGAAGTCGTCGAAGAGAAGGGGATGTTCCACCACGGCCCTATATCACGAGCTGACGTCAGAACTCGCATAGGCATGCAACGTCAGGACCTGACGTCGTTCACGAAGCTAGGGTGCATCCTCCCGGATATGGATGGATGGAACTTCCAGTGATTGACGATGTCGATGATGATGTGTCGGTTGAACTTGTAGTTTCTGTAGCGATGAAACTTTGTGATGTCAACGGTCCTGCTGAACTTGCATAACGCTAGTTTGTTAGTTTGGGTACGATGACCTGCGTACATCTAGTTAATTAGTTTGGGTACGATGAACCTGCGTTGATTAATTATGTTTACTATATGTTGCATCTATTAGCTATCTCTTTCTTTTCGTGTTGCTCAAATATATTATGTTGCATATTATTGTTGAATTCGCTTGATGAAGATGCATCTCTAACAGGTACATAGGTCCTTGATGGCGAAGAAGTGCTATGTCGTGTACATAGGGAGGGTTCCGGGAGTGTACGATGAGTGGCCCGAGTGTCAGGCCCAAATGTCACGGTTCTCGGGTAGCAGCCATAAAGGGTTCGATAGCAGACAAGAAGTAGAAGCTAGTTACTTGAGGTTCACGCTAGCGCGAGAGAGGAATCACAACCGGTGCCTCATGTACTGCATAATTCCGCTCTTACTCATAGTGATAGCTCTTCTCTTCTATATCATCGTTTAGATGGATGATGAAACATGTGTATGGGATGATGATGTAGTTGCATGTATTCGAGACATATCATAACTTGTATCGCTATTTCGAGATCGATGATGATGAGAGAAATCATTTGTGTTGGATGATGATGACATGATTTGATGAGACTATTTGAATGTGTATGATATGATGAGACTATTGTGTGTATGATATGACAGGCTATTGTATAAAACCTATTAAAAACAGAGTAAAAACGCTGCAGAAAAAAAATTACAGACAATAGTAACAGTAGTGCAGGGTATGTGTGTAGCAGTAGCGCTGGCTTAGCAGTAGCGCGTGGTAAACAGGCGCGCTGCAGCTTTTAGCAGTAGCGAGGTTCACGTAAACGCGCTACTGCTAAACTCTGGTAGCAGTAGCGCGGGTGGAACAGCGCTACTGCTAATAGTTAGCTGTAGCGCCGTAGCAGTAGCGCGCCCACCCGCGCTAGTGATATGACAAAACCCCGCGCTACTGCTAGGGTTTTCCCTAGTAGTGAGAACATCGAGGAGAACATTGTATTGAAGATCAAAAAGAGAGAAGAAGCCATCTAGCTACTGCCTATGGACCCGAAGGTCTGTGGTAAACTACTCACGCATTATCGGAAGGGCAGCAAGGTTGATGTAGAGCCCCTCCGTGATCGATTCCCCCTCTGGCGGAGTAGCGGAGAAGGCCTCCAGATGGGATCTCTCGAGAACAGAAACTTGCGGCGGCGGAAAAAGTATTTCGTGGACTCTCCTTAGGGTTTTTGATTTTTTGGGAATTTATAGTGGTAGAATTAGGTCAAACGAAGCTCTGTGGGCCCCATGAGGTACCAGGGCGCGCCTGCCCCCCCCCCCCAGGCACGCTCTGGTGCCTCGTGGGCACCCCCTGGGGCTTCTGGCCTCCTCCCGAAGCTTCTAGTGTTGGTATTGTCCAGAAAAAAAATCTTCAAAAAGTTTCATGGCATTTGGACTTCGTTTGGTATTGATATTCTGTAAAACAAAAACAGGGCAGAAAACAGCAACTGGCACTGGGCACTAAGTTAATAGGTTAGTCTCCAAAAATGATATATAATTGATGTAAATGCATATAAAAACATCCAAGATTGATAATATAACAGCATGGAACAATAAAAAATTATAGATACATTGGAGACGTATCAGGCCTCAGGCGCAGACGGAACTTGACGCCATCGTCATACCAATTCATGTGCCTCTCGTACACATTCCAGTCAATCCCTGACCTCTCCCCGTCTTTGCGGAACCTCCTCTCGTCCCACATTTTCACGTAAGTCTCGTGCTCTTTTCCCCAGTCCGCTAAGGACTGGCAATGCTGCCTACTCTTCCTGCAGAGGGCATAACAAACAATAAAACATAAAAGACCATAAGAACGTCAAACTGAACGAAAACACGGTAAAAGAGATGGCAGCCCATACCAGTGAAGGTCGAAACCACCGGTGTCGTTGGGGCGTGCCGGTGGTGTGTGTTGCAATACGCCAAATTGCGTGGCCACGCGCTGTGGTAGGTGCCATTCGACGGCGTACACGCATATCATTGGGACAATGCACCGGAAGAGAAGGCGGTCCCGATAGCACATCTCATTCAGCTCAAAACCCCAGTCTCTATCGTGGTACGGCCACCAGTTAACCTACAGAAAGACTGTTTAGCAACTGTGAAAGTGGCTACATTAAAAAACTAGCTCGCTCGTTGGTATATATACCTGATAAGATGTCAGGTTGTCTAGCTCGTTGGTGAAGGCCTTGTACACCGCACTGCCCTTGTCTGAGAAGATTTTGACCTTGTCCCAAGAGTACGCGACGGTAGGGTATCGAGCACTGTCGCCATCTTCGCCATACTCCGTCCATGGAGTCCGACTCAGTTTCCCAGGACGACCAACCGGCAGCCGCTCCCAACTCCAAATCGAGAGGGCCCAGACACATCCAAACATCCCAGACGATTTTTCGGTCCTCTGCGTTGCGTCGTCCAGCTACAAACAACAATTGATGATCAGATGACACAATTTAAAGCAGCACACACATACGTCCATATACGAATATTGAGATATATCTCTTACCGAACGGTATAGGTATGCGAGGCCGGCAGACCCCCAGCTATCGTGGTACGGCCACCAGTTACCCTGCATCCCAGTCGGCCAGGAAGTCGAGATACATCCATAAGGCATTGTCCCCCGAGCGGTCTGGAAACACGACCTCTGTGAGAAGAAACCACAAGTAGGCCCTCGCATACTGCTCCACGGTCCTTGCATCCGCATCATCCGAGCATATGGCCCAGTGGGTCAAGAGCCAGGGCAGTGGTACACCGGATGTTCGGTTATCCTTCATGGAAGGGCAGCCGCCGATGAGGGCGTTAACCCTGTCCGGCCAGTTCTTCCTCTCCACGCGCCCAATGAGAGCATGGCCCTCGAGCGGTAGGGCCCTGATCATGGCGAAGTCCTCGAGGGACACCGTCATCTCACCACATGGGAGATGGAAAGAGTGCGTCTCGGGCCGTCAACGGTCCACCAACGCTGTGAGAGCTGTGTGGACAAGCGTCGGCGGCACACGCTTGAACTGGAGCACGAAACCCAACAGCCCGGCTCTCCTGAAATACGGCTCGTAGCGGTGGTCGTACTGCATATGAGCGACCTTCGTGTGGCCCCTCATACGTAATGGCAGAAGCATATGTCAATGTGTACACGAAAATAGTTAGTAACTAACTTTTGGAAAGCCAAAATTTTGATGCAAGACGTTGATCATTGTTATTACCACTCCATTCTCGATGTAACGGGCGTGATGACCGTTATCGAATGCCGGGTCAAGCATCGTGTTATTAGTGTCGACCGCCGGACCAAGGGGGGCCCTCCTGAAACAACAACATTTAGTTACCAACATATAATCATCAAATGTATCATATTCAACCATTCAACTAACATCAATCATATCATATTCAACAATTGTAAAAAAATACTATAAACATGAACTAGGGTTCATCTTCAAACTAGTTAATCAATCTTTCAATCCATCATATCACATTAACCAATCATATTCAACCATTCAACTAATATCAATCATATCATATTCAACAATTGTAAAAAAATACTATAAACATTAACTAGGTTCATCTTCAAACTAGTTAATCAATCATTTTAATCCATTATATCACATTAACCAATCATATTCAACCACATCACCGCATCAATCATATTCAACCACATCAAACATCAATAAACAATTCAAAAAAAATTAACATGAACTAGGGTTCATATTGATACTATATAGAAACATGAACTAGGATTCATCTACTATATTGAAATATGGTTCTATCAAATTCAATTATATTCAACCACATCATCAAACATCAATGAACAATTAAAAAAAAATTATGAACATGAACATGACTAGGGTTCATCAACTATATATAGAGAAAAGTATGTTTTTGGTCCCTCAAGTTCCCAAAAAGTACAGACTTGGTCCCTCAAAAAAATTTGGTATACATTTGGTCCCTCAAGTCTCAAAACCAGATAAGTTTAGTCCTAAACCAGATTTTGAGCACCTTGACCGGGTTTGACTACCACAAAACCGCCTGATGAACAGTAAATTCGAAAAACTTCAAAAAAAACTGAAATTTTTTGGTATCCAATATGCTTACATGCGCAAGGTGCGACCCAATATTCGTGGTGTTTCGACACTCGAGGAGCTCGTGGCAAAAAAAAATTCTACTTCCGATGAACAGTAAATTCGACCAAAATTTTGTGCTCTTTCGACAGTCGAGTAGCTCGTGACAAAAAGAACAAATTTTTGCTCAGAAAAAATAGCCAAAATTTGTTTTTTTTTGCTAGAGACCGTCCGATGTCATTTAATGAAAAAAAATTGGTCACACCTTGCGCATGTAAGCATATTGGACCCTAAAAAAATTTAGAATTTTTTGGATTTTTTTTTAATTTACTATTCATCGGGCAGATATAATTTTTTTTTGCCACGAGCTCCTCCAGTGTCGAAAGACCACGAAAATTTGGTCACATCTTGCGCATGTAAGCATATTTTTTTTCGAATTTACTGTTCATCGGGCGGTTTTGTGGCGGTCAAACCCGGTCAACGTGCTCAAAATCTTGTTTAGGACCAAACTTATCCGGTTTTGAGACTTGAGGGACCAAATGTATACCAAAAAATCTTGAGGGAGCAAGTCTATACTTTTTGGAAACTTGAAGGACCAAAAACATACTTTTCTCCTATATAAAATAGGGTTCTATCATATTCAACCACATCAAACATCATATTACTCCTAACTAAACAAACCTAAAAACAACAAAAATCAAAATCTACTAGATGAAATAGGGTTCATCTTGTGCCAAATAATGCATCGAATCGAAAGCTTTTTAACTAAAACGAATTGGAGGGATTGCGAGAGCTTACTTTTCTCGTTTCGGAGCCATCTCGGAGGGGGGGAGTGGAGGGGATGAGAGAGGAGTTCCTCTCTGTTCTTGCGGCGCGAGGGGAGATGATGGGGGCTGGGGTTCGTGGGTGGGCCCCGCGCCCCGGCCCCGCAGGTTTATAACTGTTCAGCACCTACCGCCAGGGTCTTTGACGGTAGGGTTGCATAGCCTACCGCCGAGTCGCCTGGCGGTAGGGTGGACGGCAGGAGACGGTTGCCGTTTACCAAGGCTGACGTGGATGAGTGGGCTACCGCCGTGGCTTCCGGCGGTAGCCTATTCTACCTTACCGCCAAAATCCCCGGCGGTAAGAAAAAGGGTCAGATCCCGAAATATTTTTAAACCGGGGTCAAATCCGGCTAAACTACATGATAAAGAGTCAAAACACGAAAATTAGCCTTGAGGAGAAACAAACAAATGAAGAGGAAAACATGCTTGTACAACAGAGGACACGGCACCATGAGTCTACGACGCCACGTTGCCGTGGCCACAGCAGACCAATCCTACGCTGCCTGCCTGCCTGCTGCTACCTGGCCGCCGCTAGGACTAGGAGGATGAAGAATCAAACAGAGACAGAGGGAGGTCGCTCTGAAACCCATGATGCCAATGATGAAGCAGTGCTGCAAGAGCACCAGGTTTTTAACACTCCCGTGTCGCGCGTGATGATTGACTGACGATGGGTACTCTACTAGGTAGCTGTGCAGCCACGCACGCACGCACACGCGAGCAGCGGGCGAAGGCACAATCAGAGAGACAGTGCAGCAATTGTAACAATCAATGGGCGTACTTGCTTGCTTGTCCAGGTTCAGGTTCAGGCATGCCCATACCGCCATCCCATCCACGGCCATGTCCGCCATGCTCGCCCTCTCCTACAAAAACCACAGGGCTACTGCGAGCCACACTCTCCGTACCTTTCTTTCATCGCTTGTCTTGAGAATTCTTCGGCGCTGATAGTAAAGTTGAGTCACTTATTTTAAAACGGAGGGAGTACTAATCAGTAAACGTTCTCTTCTGAATGTTTTCAAGTTAGAGAGTAGTAGGGCAAATCCTGGGCTGGCAATGATGATCGCTCGCTCCTGGTTCGTGTTAATGCACTGTCCCTCCCTGTCCCTGGTACCTATAATTGGTACTGCAGCGTTGCCTGCAGGGAAGAAAACTCCAGTAGGCAATAGATAGAAAGGATGTGCTATGCTATTGCCCATTGCTATCCATCCACTGCTCATCTGAAACTGGTGTTTAACACCCCTGTACCTCCCTCCTCCTGTCAGAAATTCAGAACAGGATCCCGGGCCTTTCTTGAATGCACAACAGTGTTGAGTGTCCCACTCCCATTCCTCCCACACAAGCTGAGCCCAAATTAATGTTGTGAAGACACATGGCCTCGTTATCTTTGCTTGATGGAATTCAATTTTCATTTGTGTGACACGACAGCAACCAGAGTGCTGGCTAGCTAGTTTCTTCAGATTTCTCCTGTACTGCTAGTTGCCATAGTTAGAGCAACTCCAACGGGGCGACCCATTTCCTCCGCCCACGTCCGTTTGGGTCGCCGCGGCCAAAAACGCCGGCCCAACGCGCCGATCCAAACCCAAAACGTGTCCGCTTCGCGTTCGCCCGACCCATTTTCCGACCCAAATTTGGGACTGAATTGCGTCGGCGCGGACGCACCACGCGTCCTCTCGGTGTCCGCCGCGGCCCCACGTATAAGTCGGCCAACTACCGCAGGCGGTCGCAGTTAACGCGGCCACCTATTGCGGGCCCACGCGTCAGCGACCGGAAGCTGCGGGGCCCCGTCCTTTTTTAATCCATGCGTGCGCACGCGCGGGGGGGGCGTCCTCATCCACTTTCACTTCCACTGCGTGTCCACATCTGGCCGCGTGCTCCCTCGCCGGCGACAACCCTAGCCAGCCACCATGGGCATCTTCGGCGGCTCCGGCAAGCACAAGGGCAAGATGACGGCCGGCGCTTCCTCCTCCCGCGCCCTTCCCCCGCCGCCGCCGTCGCCTGCCCGCCCCGCCAGGCAGCGGCTGCACATCCCCATGCACCAAGCGCGGTGGCACCACCAGTACAGGGTGCCGCTGCCCTACCCCGACGTGACGCTGCCGCACGACTGGCACCTGGATCCGCAGCGGATCCCGGTGCCGACGGTGTCGCGGTCCCAGCGCGCGCACGCCGAGGAGGTGCGCAGGCGGCGGGAACTGCTCACGCCGGAGCAGCGCGCTATGCGTGCGTACGCGGTGGACTCTCCCAACTGGGAGAGGTGGTTTGCCCTCGAACACGAGGAGCAACGCCGCCTCGGCGTCCAGGAGCACCACACGCATGCTCCGCCGCCCCTCGTCGTCAAGCCGGAGGAGGTCGAGGAGGAGGCCGCCTACCAGGCCGCGCTAGCGGCGGCCATGGAGACCTCCATCGAGGAGGAGCGACGCAAGGCGGAGGCTGAGGAGGCGGACTACCAGGCGCGGCTGGCAGAGGCCCTCGCCCTCTCTGCCGCCGGCAACTGCGTCGTGCCTCCATCACCGTCGAGGTCCACCCCCCAGATGCCCAAGGCCGAGCCGCCGCCGACGGATCCGACCGAGCGCTACGTCTGGACCGGCCAGGTGCGCGATTGGGTCAGCACGCCCCCCGTCTGGCTCGGCGCGACGCCGGCGCAAGAGGCCGCCTACCTCGAGCAATGGAGGCAACGCGCGCTGGCGGACGAGCGCACAGACGGCAAGCGCCTCATGCAGATGGAGCGCCAAGCGGAGGAGGAGTGGCGCGCGCTGGAGGAGGAGGAGCGGCACGAGCGGGAGGAGGAGGAGCGGCGCCGTGCCGAAGCCGCACCGGCGGTGTAGCCGGCGTAGCAGGTCGACGTGACCCGGGCGTGGGAGGCCGCATTCCCATGGGCTGGCCCGGCGCCGGAGCTCGTCGACCTCACTGGCCCCGGCACGGACGACGACGAGGGCGCCTAGGGCAGCGTGCGGGGCGGGACGGCTCGGCGTAGACTTTTTTTTATGTTTATTTAATGTTTTTTATTGTCAATGTGGACTTTGGTCGGCTGTTGACCGGTGTTTTTAATGTTTAAATATATTAAATTCTATGTGTTTTTTGTACTATTTTTTAGCCCGCGTTTACAAATATGGGTTGGGCCAGCGTTGGGTGCGCGCGCCGACCCAAATCAAAAAGTGGACACGGGCGTCCGCTTGGCCGACCCAAACGGACAAAAAGCGGACAAAGCGCGCGTCCGTTTGGGTCGGCGCGTTGGAGTTGCTCTTAGAACCAGGGCCGCGGCTATACCTGGCCATCCCTCGGGCCGGGCCTAACCAAGTCCGAAGCAAGAAACCCAGGGCCAGCCCGGCCCGGGCGTCAGGCCTAAAAATCAGGCCCAAGCCCGGCCCAACACTGCAAAAGCCACCGGGCCTCTTTGTTAAATAGCAAATATGGCCGGCCCGGCCCGGCCCGGCATTCGGGCTCAAAACCTAGGCCTGCCCCGCGGGCAAGACCGGGCCGGGCCGGGTCGGGTCGGGCCGTCCAGCATCTCACCAGCTCCACTTAAACAAAGCCTGCAGCGTTCACTGAATACCACTAGCAGCACTGTGATGATCGAGTAGCCCGCGCACGCACGCACGTACGTAGTACCAGTGGCGATTCTACCGTCCGGGCACCCTGGGCACGTGCCCGGGCTCGAGCGCTGCAAATTTTACGATCAGACCGATCACAATCGCTGATAACGTACGATGTACGATCCAAAATACAACAACATCGTGATGAATTGTCTAGTTTGGGCTTCATTTTTGTCTTTTGGGCTTACCCACGTCAAACCAGTACGCCATAGGCAGGCCCATCCCTTAATTTCATTATATGGGCCACAATAGGTAGTCAGCTCGTGGTCTCCTGTGCAAAGAAAAATAAGGTGAATCGGCAGATCGATCAGGAGGTCCAGTGCATCGCTCGCCTCGCCGGTTCGTCTGTGCGCCGCGCCGCACGACGTGCCCTAGCAACTCCAGGGTTGGAGGCGGCGGTCGGCGAGGTGGACTGGCGGAGGCACGGCGACCAGCAACACCGCAACAGACGGTACATGGCCGGGCCTCCAATCAGGCTACGACCAGCGAGCGAGAGTCAAAGCGGGAGCCCCTGTGGTGGGAATTCCACTCCGGCAGCGGTGAATGGTGGCTCGTCCTCATCACCATCCGCACTTCGGCGAGTCCTAGCCACACATGCATCACCGGTGAGTGCCCAACCTGCGCAAGGCCACAACCAAGAGGCACAAAGTGGGAGTAAAATGCGAAGGACGAGGGCTACCGGCGGCAAGCGATAGCTAGGTGAGTTATTTACCTATGATATATCGATAAATTGTTTAATTTATCCCTAACACATTTTTAACTAACGAGTTAATTGGTATTATATCTTATGTTTTTATTCATTTCTATGATCTATGAAATATTAGTGCCTATATTTCATACGACATTTATCCAAATATACGATACTTGCGGTGTTTGATAGACCAAAGTAAATTTTAGCTTGTGGTGTGCCCAGGCTTTAACAATTCGCTAGCTCCGCCCCTGCGTAGTACAGTACACGTCCAAAAAGCGGGAGGCAGGGAGCAGGCGAGCAGCCCCGGCTGGGCTGCGAGACGTCCTGTCACCTGACAGATATAAACAAACAGCTCCTCGCGCTCTCAAGAATTCTCTATCTCTGGCATCTCCTCCAACAGAGACAGACAATGACTGTTTCCGATAGCATCACGCTGCAAATTGTACTGGCCTAATGCAGCCAAAACCCCGAATTTCATCCGACTTGTCAAAAGAGGTGCAGAACATCATCTTTGAGCCCAAAAAAGAAATTTAGAAACGGAATCCTCCAAAAAGTGGAGGAAAAGTGGTGAAATCCTCCAAGCCAAACCATTGGTTTCAGAGGTGGCCCTAGCTAGAAAAGAAACTGTGCGCGATGCGTTTCTGGACCAGCTCGATCAACTGGAAACGAAGCGGGTTGGCGCGGGCGGCGATGTTTCTTTACCTTGCAGTGAGCCGGTGAGGCGGCAACAGCTGAGCACTGAGCAGCAGCGCTGCCTGCTGCGTCTTTCAGGATCAAATGTCGCCAAGTGCCCTGTTGAGTGCTGACTGACCCCCGCCCGCTGCTTCTTCTGCCTGCCTGCGTACACCCAGACGATAAGCCTCCCTCACGCTCACGCTCACGCTCACGCAGTCGAGCCGAAGAAATGGTAACAAGCAGCTCAAGATGACAGCAGCATGAGTAAATTAGGCTGTGTATGCTGAGTAAATATGCAATTTTTCGATTAATTTAATCCATGAATAAATCACTAGCATGGCATTGACTAAATTACTGACATACTGATTATGAACCAGACTAATATGTACTATGCATATAGTAGAAACATCTACGCACATAGCTAATACTGCTAAGACAGAAGTAAACAGGAGAGGGATAAACATGTTATACCCTCCAATCGGCCAGGTAGAGGCCGCGGCGGCGGCGTCCTCGACGGCCTTCTTGTCGGCTTCCAGCTTCTCAGCAGCGGCACGTTCGGCGTCGGTGGACATGATGATGACGAAGGCGATGCAGACGTAGAGGAAGCAGACGAACAGAGGCGAGCAGTCGCGTAGTCGCTCCCCAAAAACCTAATCGCCCCTCTCCCGTACAGGATCCGGAGAGGTGGGGTTTCGGAGGCCTGCTCTCCCGTCAACCGTGTACGCGGTGAACGGGATGGAGTCGCCGGCGGCAGCAGCAGCAGCAATGGAACGACGTGGGCGTGGAGGCAGATGCGATCTGTTTCGCGTGACGGCTAGAGTTCGCAGCGCCTCACATATATAGGCGCGGCCGCGTGGAGAGACGTGGGCTGAACCCACGTCCATGTCGGTAACAGCCCATGATCTGACGTCTCAGATCATGGCCCCATCTGTCAAAGACTCTCCGTTCCTGGCCGGCAAAAAGAAGCGCATAGGTGTGAGTTCGGCTCGGCTCAATCCCGCAACCCGCGGCGCTTCGTGACGAGGCGTGGTGTGGCGGGCGGCGGAGGAGGAGCGCGCGGGAACCACTTCTCTTCTCAAGCTCCAATAGCATGTGGAAGAGAATCCCTTATAAGGAGGTCCAACTCCTTCTCCACTAGCGGTATGGGACTAAACTTCCCACCACACCTAGTGCCATATAATCCCACATGGGCCCTTGTAGATTTTCTGAAATTGTTAGATGGGCCCTAGGCCCAACTCATATTTCAACAATCCCCCAGCAGATCTCAAGGGCCCATTTTGTCCTTTGTTCCAAACACTGTTTTGATATACCAGTATTTCAGTGGAGACCGGTTAAGGTTGAACTCCACCTAGAGCAAGTAGCTACACTCCTTCACAACTGAACAATGGACTATGCCTTGAATTGTCAGTTTGGCGTAAAGAAGTTTCACCACAGGTCTGACTAGTACTAGACTGCCGAAGGCTGACCCCTCGGGTGGAGGATATTAGTCACACTCCTGGCCTATTCATGAGCTTGCTAGAGATCACCCCAATCTCATAGACTGTGACCAGCAATCGGGCTCATATAGATGTGTTCCTCCAAAGATCGCTCTGTAGGATAGCATCTTGCTTATATATATAAGCCTTGGAACACATTAAGACAGTAGTCATCCTATCATAGAGTTTTCGAGAGTATTGCATCTCTAACAGAGTGGGTTAGTAAAATTACTCTCCTCAGTTCACCACTGGCTTGTTTTCCTAGGTCCTACTTCACGGGATCTCCGATCACATAGGTTGGGTTACTACCATGGCAACTCATGTGGGTCTCATACCCATCTCCCTCGATGCATTATCTATCACAACACGTGATAGCCCTTTAGTAAAGGGATCTGCCAGATTCTTAGCCGTTTGGATATAATCCAACGCTATCACTCCGGAGTTTCTTAACTTTGTGACAGCTTTCAATCTCATTCTTATGTGTTTGTTGGACTTCATGTTGTCCTTTGAACTCTTCACCTTGACAATAACTGTTTGATTGTCACAGTTCATAAGGATGGCCGGAACCGCCTTCTCAACCACTGGCAAGTCCATCAAAAGATCTCGAAGCCATTCTGCTTCGATACCAGATGTGTCTAATGCTGTTAGTTCTGCTTCCATTGTCGATCTCGTTAAGATCGTTTACTTGCAAGACTTTCGGGAAACAGCACCACCTCCAAGAGTAAACACATACCCAGTCGTGGCCTTCATCTCATCAGCATCAGAGATCCAATTCGCATCACTATACCCTTCAAGTACCGACGGGTATCCGGTATAGTGAAGTCCATAGTTCATAGTACCTTTCAGATAACGCATAACTCTTTCAATAGCATGCCAATGTACATCACCCGGTTTGGAAACAAACCGGCTCAGTTTGCTCATAGCAAATGCGATGTCAGGCCTCGTTGCGCTCACTAGATACATCAGTGAACCAATGATTTGAGAGTATCTCAATTGATCTTTAGGCATGCCTTCGAACTTTCAAATTGGCACACTAGGATCATATGGTGTTTGAGATGGTTTGCAGTCCGAATATCCAAAATGACTCAACACCTTCTCAACATAATGGGATTGCAGAAGTGTAATCCCACCCTCATCATCTCTCAATAGCTTGATGTTCAAGATAACATCAACCACTCCAAGGTCCTTCATCTCAAAGTTCTGAGATAAAAAGGACTTAACTTCCTCAATCACTTTGAGGCTAGTTCCAAATATCAGTATGTCATCAACACACAAGCACAGTATAACTCCTTCGCCCCCACCATAGCGATAGTATACACATGTGTCAGCTTCATTAACAAAGAAGCCAACAGATGTCAAAGTTTCATTAAATTTCTCATGCCATTGCTTAGGTGCTTGTCTCAGGCCATATAAAGATTTCAGCAACTTACACACCTTTTCTTCCTTACCATCTAACACAAAGCCATCAGGCTGTTGCATGTAGATTTCCTCCTTTAGCTCTCCGTTCAGGAATGCCTCTTAACATCCATCTGGTGGACGAGAAGACCATGCGAGGCTGCCAACGATAGTAATACTCGAATGGTGGTCAGTCTGGCCACAGGTGAATAAGTGTCGAAGAAATCTTCTTCTTCTTTCTGGGCATAGCCCTTGGCCACAAGCATAGCTTTGTACTTTTCAATCGTACCGTCGAGCCTAAGCTTCTTTTTGAACACCCACTTACATCCCAATGGTTTGCAACCATAGGGACGTTCAATAATCTCCCAAGTCCCGTTAGCCATGATGGAATCCATCTCGCTACGGACCGCATCCTTCCAGTAGTCAGCTTCTGGAGACGCATATGCTTCTGAAATAGAAGTGGGAGTATCTTCCACGAGGTACACAAGAAAATCATCACCAAAGGTCTTTACAGTCCTGTCACGCCTAATATGCGATCCTATCCTCGAGGGACTCGGAGGCCCCACCAGGGATAGAAGCGCATATCGAAGACGCTTGCAAGGTGGATATCATTACATCGTACCATGTACATAATAGATGGGGGTACATACAAATACATACAGACATCGCAGGAATACATCAATATATAGCAAACACCATACATAAGAGCAGAATCCGACTACGGATGAAACACAAACGAAAAACACGAACGACATCCACCCTGCTAGCCCAGGCTGCCAACCCGGAACCTATCCCAAGATCGACGAAGAAGAAGAACTCCAAAAGCAAACGCGCATCGCTCTCACGCCAAATCATCGCATTACCTATACCTGCATCTGTTGTTGTAGTAATCTGTGAACCACGAGGACTCAGCAATCCCATAACCATGGGTAACAAGACTATCAAAGCTTAAATGGGTACGGAAGGGTAAGGTGGTGAGGTTGCAGCAAGCACTAAGCATTGTATGGTGGCTAACTTACGAGTACCAGAATGAGAAGAGTAAACTACGCATAACGGTCGCAAACTAATAATGATCAAGAAGTGATCCTGAACACCTACTTACGAGTCAAACATAACCCCACCGTGTTCTCTTCTTGGTTCAAACCTCACAAGAAGAGACGATCATGGTTACACATGCGGTTGGTGTATCTTACTTAGATTTAGTGTCAAGTTCTCTACAACCGGAGGTTATAAATTTCCAAGTCGCCACATAACCGCGGGCACGGCTTCGCGAAAGATTTAACCCTGCAGGGGTGCTCCAAGTAGTCCATTATAAATTACCACACGCATCCGATGGAACATCCTCACACCATGATAACACGATGCTTACGATAAGGAATCCCGGTGGACAAGCCACTCGTAACAGGCAAAACTAAACCAGCAAGACCTCCCGGTGAGCCAGATCCGTGTCTAGAGCCGCGCGCACTCTATCTACGGGCATCATCCGTCTATGCTAAGTGGACGGTAGCCAAAAGAACCCGAGTTGCCCCGAGGCGGCTACGCCGACTGCTAGGTAGGTGGACCAACGGTTGTGTTTTGCCGCTGGCCCGAGTTATGTTGGAATTAAAAGAGTCCCCGAGGTGGCGACCCTCTATGCATTAATTATTAGGTTCATGTTGGCAAATGTTAAAACCAATGTTGGGCCTTGCTGGAGAAGTCTTATCCTAAAACGAATGGACAGGGGGGTTCCCATATGCCCCACATGTGTTAGAAGCTCTCATCAAGGAACACAACACTGGTATTACGGAAACTAGGGCGGCATGAGTGGAACAAAACAGTAGGCAAAAGGCCGAGCCTTCCACCCATTACCAAGTATATAGATGCATTAATTAAATAAGAGATATTGTGATATCCCATGAAATCCATGTCCCAACATGGAACAACCTGCAACTGCCCCTGCAACTAGCAACGCTATAAGAAAGGGGCTGAGCAAAGCGGTAACATAGCCAAACAACGGTTTGCTGGGTAGGGGTGGTTAGAGGCTGTATCATGGCATATGAGAGGCTGACATGTATGTGGTAGGAAGCGCGACATAGCGATAGCAACGAGACAACTAGCAAGCAAAGATAGTAGAGATATCCAAGGTCATGATCATCTTGCCTGAAATCCAGCTAGGAAGATGATCGAATCCATGAAGTAGTCGAGCAACCGTAGACGAACGAGTCCTCACAACTCCGGAACGAAACCGGACTAGCGAGAAGAAGCACAACCGGAAAGAAGCAAACAACATGGTAAACGCACAAGCATAATCATGGCATTTTGCACAATCAAGTATGATGCATGTCCGGTTTAATGAGGCATGTCATGACAAGATGCAACAACCAAATACTACACATTAAGTGAAGCATTGCCGAAACTCCACAACAATTATTTAGTTCAATCTCGTTTGTGCCACTCAACAAGTTTAAATGTTGTTAAACATGGCAAGAGATGAAGCATTATTCAACTACCTATCTAAGCAATTTAAATGAGGCCGGAAACAACAAATAATAATTCCGGAAAATCCCCATATGTAAATTTCGAATTTGGTACTGTTCTACCTAAAACACAATTTTAATGTTGTTAAACATGCAAAGTAAGTGCACCATGGTAATCTACACATTTTTGTTTAGACCATTTACATATAAAGTTCATTTAATTCGGAGCTACGGTTATTTAGTTATGAAATAAACCGTTTAACATGTTCTTTATGCAAATTAATGCAAACAGCAATTTAAACAATTTTTATCATGGATGAAAGTTGGACATTATGAAACTACACCAAATTCTAAGCATTTTACATATATGAATCATTTTAATCCAATGCACGGTTAATTAGTTATTATATGCATGAAGTATGAGGGTTTTTCTGTAAATCTGTAATTCCCAGGTTAATAGCTAAATTCGCTGGAAAAGGGGAAAAACATAGTCGGGCCGAAACTGGGCACTGTGCTGAAACAGGACATGGGCGCTGGATAACAATAGCGCGCACGGGCGGAGAATAGGGGCACGTCGCTCACCTCGGGCCAGAAATGGCTGGGCCGGCTCGGGCGAGGTGGCACTGGGCCGGGGCGGCTGGCTGGAGCTGGGCCGCGGTCAACGGGTGAGCGCTCTCCTGGCTCGATGCAGAGGAGGCCGGATCGAGGCAGGAGCGAAGCAGGGCACGGCGGCGCTGCTTGGGGAGGAGGCCATGGCAGGGAACGGCGGCGGCTCACAGGCAGGGGTGCGGGGAAGGTCCCGTAGACGCAGATCCGGACAGGATCCACCCGATCCGTCCGTTTTCGGCGGCGGTAGCGGAGATCCGGCGACGGCGAGCTCGGACGCCATGGCGGGCGGCTTCCTGTGAACGACAGGAGAGAGGGGGAGATCGTGAGGGCAGGGATGAGCAAAAAAATGAAGGAAGAGAGAGGGGTCGGTGAGGTCGGCCTGGAGGAGTCCGGCGGCAGCGCGGGTCGCCGGCGTGGTCGGGCGGCGCGGCCGTTGCTGGTGGTGCCCCAGCGGCGCGGGCAGGGGAGGCGCTCGGGGCTGGGGGTCGCGCGCGGGTCACAGAGGCGGCGACGGACGGGCGGCGGCTCGATACAGGCCCGGGCAGGCCGGATCTGGGCTCCACGGGCCCTGGCGCTGAGGAGGCTGGCAACTGGCGGCTCGGGTGGCGACAAGTGGCGAGGAGGAGCTGCAGCGGTGCGGATTTCGAGGATGGTGGCTAGGTCTCCAGATTTGGACGACTAGGATGGGCTGAAATAGGAAGGGGAGCTAGGGTTTGGGATTTGAGGGTGTTTCGGAGCCCTCCGATTCAGATCGGACGGCTCCGGTCAAGGGGGTGCTAGGTGAGGGGGGTAGTGGGCTGTGTAGAAGGGTGTGGGCTGAGAAGAGAGGGAAGGATGGCAGCCCGGCACGATTTTTGGAACACCGGAAACGTCCGACGTTTTATCCGGCTATAGTGCCGCTATAGTTATCCGTTGGGGCATCAAACGACCTCCGAATGGAACAAAATTTGGCAGGTGGTCTACCTACAATATAATAAGACCGCACGCCAACTTTCACTCCATTCCGAGAACATTTTTATCCTACTTATAAAATAATATTTCGGAGGTGCCGCGGGCGCGTGTGAGTGTGGTTGGACTCAGAACGGACAACGAAAGGGACGGGGAGAAGCCAGCAACTACGAACGGATGCAAGTTTTATGAAAACATGCGGATGAAATGCACATGATGACATGGCAAGGTGCAACAAGCAAACGAATCACATGGCAACGACGGACACAAATGGAAGGAATCTGGAGCATCGGTCTCGGGGCGTCACAAGTCCTTTGTCTCTTGCCCCTACCAAGGGTTTCCTCGTCATCCTCCTCAGGATTTTCATCATGTGTTTGTTCATAATATTCCATCAGAATGGCAGGTTCAGGAGTCTCTTCAGATTCCTGTCTAGATGTGCTTTGCATATCTCTCATAGGAAAAATATCCTCGAAGAATGTAGCATCCTTAGACTCCATAATTGTACCGACCTTCTCGTCAGGTACCTCAGATTTCACTACTAGAAATCTATAGCCAACGCTATTCTTAGCGTAGCCCAAATTAACGCAGTCCACGTTCTTTGGTCCAAGCTTACGCTTTTTGGGGATTGGCACGTTGACTTTCGCCAAACAGCCCCAAGTACGCAAGTACGAGAGTGTTGTCCTTCTCTTCGCCCATTTCTCATAGGGAGTGATCTCATTATCCTTTGTCGGAACTTTATTCAGGACATGACATGATGTCAATATAGCCTCCCCCTACCATGCCTTGGATAAACCCGATGTATCTAACATGGCGTTAAGCAAATCAGTTAGAGTACGGTTTTTTCATTCGGCAACCCCGTTTGACTGGGGTGAATAGGGAGGCATCCTCTCATGAATAATACCATGTTGCGCACAAAAGGAATCAAACTCACTCGAGAAGTACTCTCCACCACGATCTGACTGGACTCGTTTAATTTTCATTTCAGGTTGATTCTCAACTTCTGCCTTATAGATTTTAAAGTAGTGTAGAGCCTCATCTTTAGTATTTAACAGATACACATAGCAATATCTAGTGGAATCATCTATCAATGTCATGAAGTATTTCTTTCCACCTTTAGTCAACACACCATTCATCTCACAAAGATCAGAATGTATGAGTTCTAATGGCGCCAAGTGTCTCTCCTCCGCAGCCTTGTGAGGCTTGCGAGGTTGCTTAGCTTGCACACACGAAAGACACTTAGAACCTTTGGCTAAAGTGAAACTCGGGATTAAATTCAGTTTTGCTAGCCGCGTCATAACACCGAAACTAATGTGACAAAGACGTGAATGCCAAACTTCAGATTCATTAACACTCGAATGAATATTGTTCACGACTTTATTACAAAAATCAGCGAGAGAAAGGCGGAACATTCCTCCACATTCATAACCCTTTCCAACAAAAAGTCCATATTTTGTAACAACTACTTTATTAGACTCGAAGACCAACTTAAACCCTTCTCTACACAGAAGGGAGCCACTAACAAGGTTCTTCTTGGTGGTCGGGACATGCTGCACGTTCTTCAGCTGCACGATCCTTCCCGAAGTAAACTTCAGATCGACCGTGCCAACACCATGAACACAAGCACTCGCGCCATTCCCCATCAATACGGACCCGTGACCTGTGGCCTGGTAAGAAGAAAACAATGAAATGTCAGCACACACATGAACACCTGCACCTGTGTCCACCCACCAATCGGTGGACTGACAAACTAAAAATACAGTAAATAAATTACCGTACCCATATGCATCACTTTCATTGTTGCCCACAATCATATTGGTAGACTTGGAGTCCTGCCCTGGCTTCTTGTACTTGTTAGGGCACTTGTTGGCCCAATGTTCATCTAAACCAGAAGTGAAGCAGCCATCTCCCTTCTTGTTCTTCTTAAAGGTCTTCTTACCCTTCTTCTTAAAGTCGGTATTTTGTTGGACACCGTTCTTTCCCTTGGGCTTGTGGGAATTGAAGTTCTTCTGATGCACCATATTGGCTACAGAAGTTCCTTCGACCCCTTTTCCATGCGAGTCTTTTGCTCTCGAGTTCTGCTCAACACTCAGATGGCCGATGACATCCTCTACTGAGAATTCACGCCCCTGATGTTTCAGAGTGGTAGCAAAATTCCTCCAGGAATTAGGGAGCTTAGCGATTATACAACCCGCGACAAATTTGCCCGGCAAATTGCACTTCAGAAGCTCAAGCTCCTTAGCGATGCATATTATCTCATGAGCCTGTTCCAATACAGAACGGTTCTCGGCCATTTTGTAATCGTGGAACTACTCTATAACATACATCTCGCTCCCAACATCGGTGGCCCCGAATTTAGATTCGAGCGTGTGACAGCCCGAGACCGATGCTCTAGATGCCTTCCATTTATTTCCGTCGTTGCCGTGTGTTTCGTTTGCTTGTTGCACTTCGTCATGTCATCGCGTCCATTTCATCCCCATGTTTTCAATAAACTTGCATCCGTTCGTAGTTGCCAGCTTCTCCCTGTCCCTTCCGTTGTTCGTTCTGAGTCCTAACACACTCGCACGCGCCTGCGGCACCTCCGAAATATTATTTTATAAGTGGGATAAAAATGTTCTCGGAATGGGTTGAAAGTTGGCGTACGCTCTTATTATATCGTAGGTAGACCGCCTACCAAATTTCGTCTCAATCGGAGGTCGTTTGATGCCCCAACAGATAACTATAGCGGCAGTATAGCTGGTCAAAACGTCAGACGTTTTCGGTGTTCTGAAAACCGTGCCGGGCTGCCATCTTCCCTCTCTTCTCAGCCCCTAGCCCATCTACACAGCCCATCTAGCCCACTTAAAACCAGCCCACACTTCCCTCCGACCCGGACCGTCCGATTACGATCGGAGGGTTCCAAATACCCCTCTTATTACCTATCTGCTATATATAGCAGATGAAACCCTACCAAAACTAGACCCAACCCTAAAACCTAGGAACTTGTCCCATCATCAGCCGCCGCCGACTACCTCCCTCCTTCCTTGGGATCTTCCCCTATCCCAAATCCACCGAGCCGCCGCTCCACCTCGTCTTCAGCGCCGGGCCAACCAGCGCTCGCCCCTGCCTCCTGCCCCCATCAAATCCATCCAGCCGGCAGCCTCCACCTCCACCCTTCGATCCATCCTCACGCCCACCTCCAGATCGAGCAGGAGGCTCGATCCCGAGCTCCTCCTCTGCATCTTCCCAGGCGCCCGAAGCCTACCTCCTCTCCCCTCGATCCCGAATGGATCGTGAAGGAGCCCGAGCTCCCCTGCCCTGAGGATGTCGCCCTCGACCTCGTCAACCCCGCCAGCGAACCCAACCGACCAGCGCCGTCTCCTTCTCCCTGCCTTCCCTTTCCCTCCTCCTCTCTCTTTTTCTCTCTCTCACACGCCGGCATCTCTCTCTGTTCTTCCCCGCAGGGAACAACCGGAGCACCCTCTCGCGCCATAGGAGATCGCCGCCACCGGACCCTGCTTCACCGCCGTCCAGATCTGGCCGGGAACGGCCAGGTCCCTACCGCCAGGACCTGCTCGTCCCAATCAAGTGAGACCAGCCTCCAACGCTCATCTCGGTCACCTCCGCGCCATCCCAGTCGCCAAGCCGCAGTCGCGCCGCCTTCCTAACCCAGCAACCTGCCCCGCCGGCCTGCTTCCTCGCCTGGGCCGTGGCCCGCTAAGGTGACCGCCCTCCTCTGTCTGTCCAGCGCCCACTGCGCATCATAACCATGCATGTGCAGCCCAGTTCATCCCAGATTCGGCCCGATACGTTTTTTTTTCCTGGACGAATTTGCTAATTATCCAGTGCATGCATAATTACAGTAAATGTCATGGTTTTAAAATGCTAATAATAAAATATCCATGCATCCAAATAAAACATGTCATACATGAAACTTGGGTAGAATTTCATGTAGTTTCACAATATTCAACTTTCATCCATGTTAAAAATGTTTAAAATTACTGTTTGCATTAATTTGCATAAATGACTTGCTAAAATGGTTTATTTCATAACTAAATAACCGTAGCTCCAAATTAAATGAACTTTATATGTAAATGGGGTGGAAAAATGTGTAGATTATCATAATGCACTTTCTTTTGATCTTTAACAACATTAAAATTGTGTTTTAGGCAGAACAGTACCAATTTCGAAAATATGCATATGGGATTTTCCGGAATTGTTATGTGTTGTTTCCGGCCTCATTTAAATTGCCTAGCTAGATAGTTTACATCTTGCTTCATCTCTTGCCATGTTAACCAACATTTAATATTGTTGAGTAGCATAAACGGGAGTGAACTAAATAATTGACGTGGAGTTTCGTCAATATGCAATTCGTTGCATATTGAGCTTCACTTAATGTGTAGTAGTTGTTTGTTGCATCTTTGCCATGCCATGCCTCATTAAACCGGACATGCATCATACTTGGTTGTGCATCATGTCATGATTATGCTTGTGTGTTTACGATGTTGTTTGCTTCTTTCCGGTTGTGCTTTTTCTCGATAGTTTCGGTTATGTTGCGAAGTGTGAGGATTCGTTCGACTACGCGTGTTCGTCTGCTTCATGGACTCGATCTTCTTCCGAGCGGGATTCTAGGCAAGATGATCATGACTTTGGATATCGTTACTATCTTTGCTTGCTAGTTGTCTCGTTGCTATCGCTATGTCGCGCTTCCTACCACATATATGCCAGCCTCCCATATGCCATGATACAGCCTCTAACCACCCTTACCCAGCAAACCGTTGTTTGGCTATGTTACCGCTTTGCTCAGCCCCTTTCTTATAGCGTTGCTAGTTGCAGGTGCAGTTGCAGGTTGTTCCATGTTGGGACATGGATATCATGGGATATCACAATATCTCTTATTTAATTAATGCATCTATATGCTTGGTCTTGGGTGGAAGGCTCGGCCTTTTGCCTGGTGTTTTGTTCCACTCATGCCGCACTAGTTTCCGTAATACCGGTGTTATGATCCTTGATTAGCGTTCCTAACATGCTCAGGGGTATGGGACCCTCTTGACAGTTCGCTTTGAATAACTGCTTCCAGCAAGGCCCAGCATTGGTTTTAATATTTTGCCAACATAATAATAATGAATTAAATAATTAATTTGCATAGGGAGTTAGCGCTACCCGAGGATTCTTAATTCAACATAATACAGGTGGGCCAGTGCCGATGGTGTTGGTCCGAAACGGGTAGACTGCGGGGCCACCACGGGGAAACTTGAGGATCTGGTTTTACTCGTAGGATGTCCCATCCGGTCGTGGCCTGAGACGAGATACGCGCGGCTACTATCAGGGTGTCAGCATGCCGGGAGGTCTTGCTGGACTTGCGTTACCATTGTCGAAATGTCTTGTGCACCGGGATTCCGAGGATACTTCGGGCTGACTCGAGGTTGATCGGGTTTTCTTGAGGTTGAGGTCTTCCACCTTAGCTTGTGTTGGTTTGTGATGGACCAGGTTGGAACACCCATACAGGGTTAAATCTTACACGAAGCCGTGCCCGCGGTTATGTGGCGACTTGGATATTTATAACCTCCGGTTGTAGAGAACTTGAAACTAAATTCAATTAAAATACACCAACTGTGTGCGTAACCGTGATCGTCTCTTCTTGTGAGGTTTGAACCAAGAAGAGAACACGGTGGGGTTATGTTTGACTCGTAAGTAGGTGTTCAGGATCACTTCTTGATCATTATTAGATTGCGGCTGTTATGCGTAGTTTACTCTTCTTATTCTTGTACTCGTAAGTTAGCCACCATACAATGCTTAGTGCTTGCTGCAACCTCACCACTTTACCCTTCCATACCCATTTAGGCTTTGATAGTCATGCTACCCATGGTTATGGGATTGCTGAGTCCTCGTGGCTCACAGATTACTACAACAACAGATGCAGGTACAGGTAATGCGATGATCTGACGCAAGAGCGATGCGCGTTTGCCTTTGGAGTTCTTCTTCGTCGACCTTGGGATAGGTTCCGGGTCGGCAGCCTGGGCTAGCAAGGTGGATGTCGTTCGTGTTTTTGTTTGTGTTTCATCCGTAGACGGATTCTGCTCTTCTGTATGATGTTTGCTATGTATTGATGTATTCCTATGATGACTGTATGTATTTGTATGTATCCCCATCCATTATGTACATGGTACGATGTAATGATATCCACCTTGCAAGCGTCTTCGATATGCGCTTCTATCCCTGGTGGGGCCTTCGAGTCCCTCGAGGATAGGATCGCATATTGGGCGTGACAAGTTGGTATCAGAGCCTCGACCGACCATAGGAGCCCCCTTGATTGATCGAACCGTTGGCGAGTATAGAAGAAAAAACTATTTTGAGTCTAGTTATATATCGGAGAGTAGGAATTCTTTTTACTCCTTATCCCCTTCGTCGCTCTGGTGAGGAATTATGACGTAGGTGTTTCGATTCTACTACTCTTCTCACTCAAAAAAAAATTTAGGATCACGCGGGTATTTTGGAATCGTTATGATATCGTTGTGACGGGAATTCTGTCTTGGTGCCTCCTGACCGTATGGATTGGACCTGGGGAGTTGAGCTCCAAGGTGTTCTTGTCACATTTGCTATCATTTCAGTTCCTGAATACTAGAGGACGCCGACATCGAAACGCTTCTATACTTTTTGTGGTGGCAAATAGTGTCGTGACTTTTCCCCAGTACTGGAGGAGATAGCTCGGATGATCCACCGTGACTAGTATCGCTGTGTTTTCGAAGGTCTGAGGTAGACGAATTTGCGTAGTTTCTCGGTTGTGTGTTAAGGGTTGCGGATGCAGTTGCAGCTGATTAGTTTGTTGTTTGCTGAGTAGGTTCCTGGACCCGCAACCTGATCGCATAATCAAGAAGTTTCGGGAGTTCTTAGGTGGGAATTCAAGTAGTTACCTAGGATATCTTTCCGACAGATGCATGATATGAGATTGGGGTTCGACGTCTAGTGGTCCGCATGTACATGGTCATTTTACAGTGGTCTCGTGGTGTCTTAAAGAGCCCTTGTAGCTTTGCTACGGCTCGGGGATGCTTCGTATGTCAAGGGCAGCAATGTACTTGATGGTCGCTGTACGATCAAGCCCGTGTGGGCCCCACCACGAAAATTTCGGACGAAATCTCTATCATATGTTTGTTCCGGCTTATTCTGCAAGCCAAATCCTTTGTTTTGTTTTTGTTGTGGTATTCGAGTTGCTTCGAAATCAAGTGTTGATCCATATCTTTCCTAAGCGGTGTTCTCATATTTCTATGGGAGTGCTAACCCTTCTTGATCATTAATATGGTCATGGCAATTCTTTTCAACCGGTGTGCATTTGCTTCAAGTTATTGCAAGATCAATTCTCAGTTTTGTCAACGATGTTCGTTTCACCCGTTCCAAGTTGTCTTTCTTTTTCCCACCCCCCACCCTTTTCTCTTCGCGGAGTCAAAATTCTCAAATCATGTATCCATTTTATTGTTGTGTAGTCTCTTCATTCTTTTTTTTTCCTTCAATTTTCTTAGCCGGTGATTTCTCGTGAAGATGCTCAGAAGCTACAAGTTCATCATTCTTCGTTCTTGTTTCTTCTCCGGTGGATTTAATTCAAGCTTTCGGTGTTGATCATTTCCCTTTCAATGATTCAAATATTTTCCCATGTTGGAAATTCTTACCCAAGCCTCTCTTGTTTATTCACCCCTCTCTATTCATATCCGGAGTGCTGAAGATATCTCAGAAGATTCGTGTTTCCATTCAAGATCCGTTCAAGCTAATTCGAGGTTGTTACCTCATTCAATCCACTTAAATCAACCGGTGCAATCTCTCTTTCAAGCAATCATTTCCAACGGTGTTTCTTTTGAGTGGGCCCATAACCCACAGGTCTTTTCCCAGGATCTTACCTAACTCTTCTAATTATCCCGGAGTTATTCTCAAATTATTTCAAAGTTTGACGTAAGAATGGATTCCATCAATCAATTGCCTTCTCCAAGATCGCTTTCAAACTCTTTTCATCTTTGCCTCAACCTTTGTATTCTTCATTATTCCGGAGTATCTCACAAAATCTTCATGGTGGTTCTCGTCGTCATTCTCTGCTTTGAAGACCGAAGGAGAGTTCTCTTAAATCCTTTTCCGTTCTCTTCAAGATTCATGGTTCTAGCTACATGCCATCCTCACAATTGTTTTCGATTGTGATAAATTCTTTTCATACCCATCCGGAGCATTTCATGAGTTCTTTCCATTTTTGATTCTCCGGAGGCCGTCGTTCAGAAGATTTATTCGTTCTCAGTTTTCAGCTTTTGTTCTTCGATTATTGCAAAAATTGATATCTCTTCGTTCGTCTCCTAATTCTTCCGGTGCATCGTTCAAGTATTCTCTAATAAGCACGTGATCTCTTCGTTCTATTGTATCTAAATTCCCTCAAGTATTTCCGTGCGTTTTCTAATTCTTCACGACGACTCCTTCTCTTTTCTACGTTCGTTTTCAATTCTTATGGTGGTTCATTCAACATTCCTCTTCCTTGTTATCGTATCGATCCATTCGTTCTTTTCCAATCCTACCGGTGGTTCGTTGAAGACCTTCCCAAGTTTGCGTTATATCTCTCTTCAACCTTCTTTCAAGAAGAATAAGTAGTATGCAAATCCATTACTTTTCATCAATTTAAATTGATGAAGGATAGGCATAACATAATTCTTATTCTTATTTCATCGAGGTGATTTAATTCCTTCTTCCGGAGTTTGTTCATGATGAATAAATTCTCGATTCTAAGTTGCTCGTATTTCTTGTCCGGAGTTCAAAGCTTTTCTCATTATCTCGTCACGAAGCTCCATCTAAATCATTGCAAGGCTTCAATCTTATTCCTTCAACATCACTGCCGTTCTATCATTCTTCTATTTCTGGAGTTCTTCAACGAGACTCTTCATAGTGGTTCGTTAAAGATTTCATTCATTCTCGAAGTGTTCGTCAAGATTCTTGTTGGAGCTCAAGTATTCATCGTCTTGCATTTCAAAGTGCAATTCCTTCTCCCTTGTCTTTTGAGGTGGTGTTATGTCTTTCTTGACAATGTCCCTTCGTGTTTCATGATTCACAAGTTGTCAGGAATGAGATATTTAAATCCATCTTTTTCTCTTCGTTCAGGGGATCTTTTCAACCCATCAATATCTTTGTTGGAGTTATCTTGGTATAGATTTCACCTAAAGCCTTTCCGAAGGATTGTTGCTATTTGTGGTGATTATGCATGACCCAAGTTCTCTATGTATCCTCTCGGCGAAAGAAGTTTCTTCCCTTTGTTAACCCCAAGCAAGCAAATTATTTCCGTTAGTGGCAGGTTTTCACCTCAAATGTTGAGATGTTTTCCATAAGCCCACAACAAGCTTATTCTATTCGTTGTTGATTTTCCAACAACTCCGTTCAATCCTTCTTGTGAGGATGCTTTTCAAATTCAATTGTGGGAGAAGTTGTCATTTTCTTCTCCATTCTTTTCTTTCCAACGATCTAGCTTCTATTCTTTCGTTCCGGAGGCATTGTGGTGTTTCTCTCTTCGACCCATTATCTCGTTTCGCCAAGATCATGTTCTTTCCTTGCTTGTCCATTTTACTAGAGTGTTGTGCCCTCTTTTCAAGTCATTTTCTTCTTATCAAGCTTTGCTTGTCTTTTCTACCGGAGTGCTGCCCAAATTCTTTTTTGTTCTCATTCCTTATCTATCTCGTTTCAACCAGAGTGGTTTAGAATTCTTGCTTGTTCCTCAAGCCATTCTTCAACTCTTTGCAACCTTCGAGGTTTGTTGGTTTCACTCGTTTGTCCAAGAAGCAACTTTGTTTTACCTCTTCCTTTTTCCTCTTCCTCTTCAATCTTTCGGTTCCTTCCTAAGATCTCGGGTCGAGATCTTCTGTTAGTGGAGGAGTGTTGTGACAGCCCGAGACCGATGCTCCAGATGCCTTCCATTTATTTCTGTCGTTGCCGTGTGTTTCGTTTGCTTGTTGCACTTCGTCATGTCATCGTGTGCATTTCATCCCCATGTTTTCATTAAACTTGCATCTGTTCGTAGTTGCCAGCTTCTCCCTGTCCCTTCCGTTGTTCGTTCTGAGTCCTAACACACTCGCACGCGCCCGCGGCACCTCCGAAATATTATTTTATAAGTGGGATAAAAATGTTCTCAGAATGGGTTGAAACTTGGCGTGCGGTCTTATTATATCGTAGGTAGACCGCCTACCAAATTTCGTCTCAATCGGAGGTCGTTTGATGCCCCAACGGATAACTATAGCGGCACTATAGCCGGTCAAAACGTCGGACGTTTTCGATGTTCCGAAAACTGTGCCGGGCTGCTATCTTCCCTCTCTTCTCAGCCCCTAGCCCATCTACACAGCCCATCTAGCCCACTTAAAACCAGCCCACACTTCCCTCCGACCCGGACCGTCCGATTACGATCGGAGGGTTCCAAATACCCCTCCTATTACCTATCTGCTATATATAGCAGATGAAACCCTACCAAAACTAGCCCAACCCTAAAACCTAGGAACTTGTCCCATCATCATCCGCCGCCGACATCCTCCCTCCTTCCTTGGGATCTTCCCCTATCCCAAATCCACCGAGCCGCCGCTCCACCTCGTCTTCAGCACAGGGCCAACCAGCGCTCGCCCCTGCCTCCTGCCCCCATCAAATCCATCCAGCCGGCAGTCTCCACCTCCACCCCTCGATCCATCCTCACGCCCACCTCCAGATCGAGCAGGAGGCCCGATCCCGAGCTCCTCCTCTGCTTCTTCCCAGGCACCCGAAGCCTACCTCCTCTTCCCTCGATCCCGAATGGATCGTGAAGGAGCCCGAGCTCCCCTGCCCTGAGGACGTCGCCCTCGACCTCGTCAACCCCGCCAGCGAACCCAACCGACCAGCGCTGCCTCCTTCTCCCTGCCTTCCCTTTCCCTCCTCCTCTCTCTTTTTCTCTCTCTCTCACACGCCGGCATCTCTCTCTGTTCTTCCCCGCGGGGAACAACCGGAGCACCCTCTCGCGTCATAGGAGATTGCTGCCACCGGGCCCTGCTTCACCGCCGTCCAGATCTGGCCAGGAACGGCCACGTCCCTGCCGCCAGGACCTGCTCGTCCCAATCGAGCGAGACCAGCCTCCAGCGCTCGTCTCCGTCACCTCTGCGCCATCCCAGTCGCCAAGCCGCAGCCGCGCCGCCTTCCCAACCCAGCAACCTGCCCCGCCGGCCTGCTTCCTCGCCTGGGCCGTGGCCCGCTAAGGTGACCGCCCTCCTCTGTCTGTCCAGCGCCCACTGCGCATCATAACCATGCCTGTGCAGCCCAGTTCATCCCAGATTCGGCCCGATACGTTTTTTTTCCTGGACGAATTTGCTAATTATCCAGTGCATGCATAATTACAGTAAATGTCATGGTTTTAAAATGCTAATAATAAAATATCCATGCATCCAAATAAAACATGTCATATATTAAACTTGGGTAGAATTTCATGTAGTTTCAGAATATCCAACTTTCATCCATGTTAAAAATGTTTAAAATTGTTGTTTGCCTTAATTTGCATAAATGACTTGCTAAAATGGTTTATTTCCTAACTAAATAACCGTAGCTCCAAATTAAATGAACTTTATATGTAAATGGGGTGGAAAATGTGTAGATTATCATAATGCACTTTCTTTTGCTGTTTAACTACATTAAAATTGTGTTTTAGGCAGAACAGTACCAATTTCGAAAATATGCATATGGGGATTTTCTGGAATTGTTATGTGTTGTTTCCGGCCTCATTTAAATTGCCTAGCTAGATAGTTTACATCTTGCTTCATCTCTTGCCATGTTAACCAATATTTAATATTGTTGAGTAGCATAAACGGGAGTGAACTAAATAATTGACGTGGAGTTTCATCAATATGCAATTCGTTGCATATTGAGCTTCACTTAATGTGTAGTAGTTGTTTGTTGCATCTTTGCCATGCCATGCCTCATTAAACCGGACATGCATCATACTTGGTTGTGCATCATGTCATGATTATGCTTGTGTGTTTACGATGTTGTTTGCTTCTTTCCGGTTGTGCTTCTTCTCGATAGTTCCGGTTATGTTGCGAAGTGTGAGGATTCGTTCGACTACGCGTGTCCGTCTGCATCATGGACTCGATCTTCTTCCGAGCGGGATTCCAGGCAAGATGATCATGACCTTGGATATCTCTACTATCTTTGCTTGCTAGTTGTCTCGTTGCTATCGCTATGTCGCGCTTCCTACCACATATATGTCAGCCTACCATATGCCATGATACAGCCTCTAACCACCCTTACCCAGCAAACCGTTGTTTGGCTATGTTACCGCTTTGCTCAGCCCCTTTCTTATAGCGTTGCTAGTTGCAGGTGCAGTTGCAGGTTGTTCCATGTTGGGACATGGATATCATGGGATATCACAATATCTCTTATTTAATTAATGCATCTATATACTTGGTCTTGGGTGGAAGGCTCGGCCTTTTGCCTGGTGTTTTGTTCCACTCATGCCGCCCTAGTTTCCGTAATACCGGTGTTATGATGCTTGATTAGCGTTCCTAACATGCTCAAGGGTATGGGACCCTCTTGACAGTTCGCTTTGAATAACCGCTTCCAGCAATGCCCAACATTGGTTTTAATATTTTGCCAACATAATAATAATGAATTAAATAATTAATTTGCATAGGGAGTTAGCGCTACCCGAGGATTCTTAATTCAACATAATACAGGTGGGCCAGTGCCGATGGTGTTGGTCCGAAACGGGTACACTGTGGGGCCACCACGGGGAAACTCGAGGATCTGGTTTTACTCGTAGGATGTCCCATCCGGTCGTGGCCTGAGACGAGATACGCGCGACTACTATCAGGGTGTCGGCACGCTGAGAGGTCTTGCTGGACTTGCGTTACCATTGTCGAAATGTCTTGTGCACCGGGATTCCGAGGATACTTCGGGCTGACTCGAGGTTGATCGGGTTTTCTTGAGGTTGAGGTCTTCCACCGCAGCTTGTGTTGGTTTGTGATGGACCAGGTTGGAACACCCCTGCAAGGTTAAATCTTACGCGAAGCCGTGCCCGCGGTTATGTGGGGACTTGGATATTTATAACCTCCGGTTGTAGAGAACTTGAAACTAAATTCAATTAAAATACACCAACTGTGTGTGTAACCGTGATCGTCTCTTCTTGTGAGATTTGAACCAAGAAGAGAACACGGTGGGGTTATGTTTGACTCGTAAGTAGGTGTTCAGGATCACTTCTTAATCATTATTAGATTGCGACCGTTATGCGTAGTTTACTCTTCTTATTCTTGTACTCGTAAGTTAGCCATCATACAATGCTTAGTGCTTGCTGCAACCTCACCACTTTACCCTTCCATACCCATTTAAGCTTTGATAGTCTTGCTACCCATGGTTATGGGATTGCTGAGTCCTCGTGGCTCACAGATTACTACAACAACAGATGCAGGTACAGGTAATGCGATGATCTGACGCGAGAGCGATGCGCGTTTGCCTTTGGAGTTCTTCTTCTTCGTCGACCTTGGGATCGGTTCCAGGTCGGCAGCCTGGGGTAGCAGGGTGGATGTCGTTCGTGTTTTCGTTTGTGTTTCATCCGTAGACGGATTCTGCTCTTCTGTATGATGTTTGCTATGTATTGATGTATTCCTGTGATGACTGTATGTATTTGTATGTATCCCCATCCATTATGTACATGGTACGATGTAATGATATCCACCTTGCAAGCGTCTTTGATATGCGCTTCTATCCCTGGTGGGGCCTCCGAGTCCCTCGAGGATAGGATCGCATATTGGGCGTGACAGAGCGCCTCCCACAAGTACTTGGCAACCCGCACATGTAAATATGCGTCAACCAACTTATCTCCGATCTCGCTCAGAACTGCTCCGAGAAAGATGACGGTGGCCTCCCTGAACGCCTTCTCCTGTTCAGGCGTAATCGTTTCAGTGGGAGTCACACCGGCAACCCAGAACACGTTCATTGCCGTGAGCCATAATATGGTTTTGGTCTGCCAATGCTTAAAATATGTACCGGTAAACTTATCCGGTTTCAGTGCAGCAGCAAAACCATGATTCGAAAAATTCCTACACAAATTAGGTTTTTGGATTGCTGAGTAAATAGGCAATTTTTCGATTAATTTAATCCATGAATAAATCACTGGCATGGCATTGACTAAATTACTAACATACTGATTATGAACCAGACTAGCATGTACTACGCATATAGTAGAAACATCTACGCACATAGCTAGTACTGCTAAGACAGAAGTAAACAGGAGAGGGATAAACATGTTATACCCTCCGATCGGCCAGGCAGAGGCCGCGGCGGCGGCAGCGTCCTCGGCGGCCTTCTTGTCGGCTTCCAGCTTCTCAGCGGCGGCACGTTCGGCGTCGGTGGACATGGTGACGAAGGCGATGCGGACGTAGAGGAAGCAGACGAACAGAGGCAAGCAGTCGCGTAGTCGCTCCCCAAAAACCTAATCGCCCCTCTCCCGTACAGGATCCGGAGAGGCGGAGTTTCGGAGGCCTGCTCTCCCGTCAACCGTGTACGTGGTGAACGGGATGGAGTCGCCGGCGGCAGCAGCAGCAGCAATGGAACGACGTGGGCGTGGAGGCAGATGCGATCTGTTTCGCGTGACGGCTAGGGTTCGCAGCGCCTCACATATATAGGCGCGGCCGCGTGGAGAGACATGGGCTGAACCCACGTCCAAGTCAGTAACAGCCCATGATCTGACGTCTCAGATCGTGGCACCATCTGTCAAAGACTCTTCGTTCCTGACCGGCAAAAAGAAGCGCATAGGTGTGAGCTCGGCTCGGCTCAATCCCGCAACCCGCGGCGCGGCGCGGCGCGGCGCGCGGCGGAGGAGGAGCGCGCGGGAACCACTTCTCTTCTCAAGCTCCAATAGCATGTGGAAGAGAATCCCTTATAAGGAGGTCCAACTCCTTCTCCACTAGCGGTATGGAACTAAACTTCCCACCACACCTAGTGCCATATAATCCCACATGGGCCCTTGTAGATTTTCTGAAATTGTTAGATGGGCCCTAGGCCCAACTCATATTTCAACAGTGTAGGCAGAGCAATGCATTCAGGCATACTAATTAACTGACTACTGTAATACTGTAGTGGCCATCGACTTCCACGGCACAACGGAATGCTCCTGGATGCTCTTACTACTTTACTCCCTACGTCCTTGAAATAGTGTACTTCCAACTTTGTTGGAAAGTTAAAAAAAATTATGTTTGACCGTATTTATATAATAATATACCAACATTCATGCCATCAAATTAGTAGCATTAGATTCATAATAAAATATATTTTCATCATATACCTATTTGGTTTCACAAACATTGATATATTTATGCACAAACTCGGTCAAACTTTGAGATAGTTTGACCCCCCAACAAAGTTGGAAGTACACTCTTTCAAGGACGGAGGGAGTATCTATCACTAGCATCAACGTTCTAGGAAACGTGCGTGCCTTTCACAGAAAAAATTAATCGTGTATTTAAAAAATGTTAAACGTATATAAAAAATGTTTCTAGTGTATACCAAAAATGTAGACATGTGTTGAAAAAATTAAAAATCAACGAGAAGAAATGAAGAAAATGAAAATTGGAAAAAACCAAAGAAAACCGGTTAAAATCTAGAAACAAAGAAAAGTCAAGAAAAAGAAAACAAAGGGTGAGAAATAGCTCCCGTGATATTGTTACTTCCGCTTCTTTCTTGTAAATCGCAAAGGAGAGTATAGTTTTCAGCTCCAACTTGATCAGTAGATCCAAGCCCCTGAATTTCAATACCACAGATATACATCCCAAACTTTACAAAGTCGGTTTAATCGTGCGATGGTGTCCTGGATTAGGGGTTACTCACCACGTCGTCTCCCGGCCAGGTGGGCTGGGCCGAGGACCCCCATGGCAGTTCACCAGCAGGCCATCTCAAGAGGACCCATGGCGCATAGAAGCAACATTCCGAAGACTTGGCGCATACTCCAAGACATAAAGGTCGTTTACAACACGTTTTACCTTCTACGTAACCGACCTAATTGTAACCTAGACCCCCAGTGCCTATATAAACCGAGGGGTAAGGCTCGTAGAGGACACACAACGACTCGCGATATATCAACATGTACTTTGTACACCATCCAAATCAATACAACACAAAGTAGGACGTAGGGTTTTATCTCTTCGGAGAGCCGGAACCTGGGTAAACCTCGTGTCCTTATTACCATCGCATCTAGGCTACTAGCTCGGGACACCCTACCCGAGATCAGCCGGAATCGACTCCGTCATCGTGCCCCAGGTGGTTTTGATCATTTGATAGATGGGTTTGCTCATTTCATAGGCTCCATCTCGCTAGTCCACACATTCCTCGCCAACTGCTTTGTTGACAACGGGCATAGGGTTGTCGACCCCTTCTTCGCTGAGATGGATCTGTACCAATAGGAGTTCCGGTTCCGTTGTTGCCTCCTCTGGGTGGACGTCAAGGAGGCGCTCCTCACCGAGTACGTGGACCGGCATGTGGACGACAAGGTCGGCGCCCGCAAGGTGGAGCAGCTTCGATATTACTTCGCCACAATCAACGCCTCAGGGCACATCATGCACGTCGTCGGGATCCTCAAGGCCATCGGCGTCTCGGGGCTACGCGACTACCTCGTCGGCACAAGAGTTTTCGTGCGACCGTCGACGACATCAAGGCCAAAACCTAGTGCCTCGCCGCCACATAGGTGTCCATGATTTGCCGCCACGGTCGACTCCTAGGGTTGGTCTCGATGCCACCACCATCCACGTGCATCTCGTCGACGGCAGCCCATCCGCCGAGTTCATTGCCTGGGAGAGGGACCTACATGGGCCACCACTGTCGGAGACGATTCAGGCAGATCCCTCGATAGGGTGCCCTAGCATAGCTAGGTCGGAGGGGAAACAAGGAGCAAGATTTACCCAGGTTCGAGCCCTCACGATCGAAGTAATACCCTACTCCTGCTCTGTGTATATCGCGATTGGGTTTACAAAGTATAGATAATACCGAAGGATTGTTGTGTCTAGACGTTTAATCGACTAGCGCGGACTCCGGCTTATATAAGATACCGGGGTCCTAGAATTGCAAGAGTCCTAGTCGGCTACGTCGGTGTAGGGGAGTCCTCCACGGATATGAATTCTTTGTCTTGAACGGCGAGGCTCCTCGAATCTTCTGTCTAGAGCGCCATGGGTTGACATAGTGACCCAGGGCGGAACCGACCTAGGGGTCCTCGGACTGGCCCACCAGGCTGGCAACCGACATGGTGAGGTGCCCCTGGCCGTAACACCATCAATCATTAAACTCGATACCGCCTATCAAAGGAGCAAAACCAACGAGGGGCGTGATTAAATTGTTTTGTTGTTGTGAAATTTAGACAGTGAATTATATGGAATTGGCGTTCAGGGGGGTTTGGATCTATTGAAGTGGATTTGGGGATGAAAACTATACTTTCCTCTAAATCGCACCGCTAAAAACGAGGCAAATGTTTTCGTGGAATTATATGTGTGAATGTGGCAGCATTTACCCATTTTTTGGAAAATCTAGAAGGAAAGAAAGACAAATTTTGATTCAAGCAGTAGTTCGTCAACTATGTTTATCCTGGGAAGAATTCACCTCTTACATTCATTGGCTTAGATAGAATGCCACATTTTCCATGTGGCAGACACGAACTCAACTGTGTTAATAAAAAAAAAAAGGCAAAGAGAGAGAGAGAGCGGCATGTTGTGAAGGACGAAATTCACCCGAGAATTCGCTGTCCACATTTCTGCAGGTGGTACAACAGAGGGCACGGCGCCATGAGTCCATGACACCACGTTGCCGTGGCCACAGCAGACCGATCCTACGCTGCCTGCCCGCTAGGAGGACGAAGAATCAGACAGAGGGAGCGAGCGAGCTCTGAAACCCATGACGCCAATGATGCAGCTGCAGCGGTGCCTCTGTGGCAGGCAACAACACCGGGTTTTCAACACTCCCTTGCCGCGCCTGATGATTGACGATGAGCAGGTAGGTAGCTGTGCAGCCACGCACGCACACGCACGCACGAGGGAGCAGCGGGCGGAGGCACAATCAGAGAGACAGTGCAGCAATTGTACCAATCAATGGGCGTGCTTGCTTGCTTGTCCAGGTTCAGGTTCAGGCAAGGCGCTCCCTTTGCCCATGCCGCCATCCCATCCATGGCCGCCGTGGCCGCCATTCTTCCGCTCTCCTACAAAAGACCATAGGCCTACTGCCAGCCACACTCTGCATAGCTTTCCTTCATCGCCTCGTTTCCCTTGAGAATCATCCGGCTGATAGATAAATTCAGACTCTTCACTCCATTTCTGTCGGCAAAACACCACTAATCTGTAAACCACTTTTATTCTGACGGTTTTTGAGTTACTACTGAGCAGTAGCAAGGCAACTCCAGGGCTGGGCAACGATGATCGCCCCTGGTTGAGTCGTGTTAATGCAGCGTCCCTCCCTGGCCCTGGTGCCTGTAATTACGATTGGAAATGGAGCGTTGCCTGCAGTGCAGTGCAGTGCACTCCAAAGTTCAATAGGCAATACTAGAAAGGATGTGCTATCCATCCACTGCTCATCTGAAACTCGTGTTTAAACACCCCTGTACAAGATGTAGTACTCGTACCTCCCTCCTCCTGTCAGAAAATTCAGAACAGGATCCCAGGCCTTTCTTGAATGCACAACAGTGAGTGAGCGTCCCACTCCCGTTCCCCACACACAAGCTGAGCCCTAATTAATACTACTGTCAAAAAGCCATGGCCTCACTGTCTTTTCTTTACTGCCTCACTTGATGTAGTAGATTTCAATTTCTGTGACACGACACAGCCAGTGTCCTGGCGAGCTAGTTTCTTCAGATTTCTGTACCCGTAGTTAGAAGAACTGAAGAACCAGGCAGGGACGGAGAGTGAAGCCGGGCCGCGGCTACAGTAGTAGAGTGAAGCCGGCCCGGGCCCGGGCCCTGGAATCCAGTACAACAGCGAAGCTCGTCAATTTTTGGAGTGTAGAAATTGAAATGGGAGATGAGCAGGCGAATCCAGGCGGACACAGCATTTTCATATCCTGATGTGGTGTCATGTCAACAACAACTCATTTGGTGCTCTTTCTTTCTTCTGCCCAATCTACTGCTTTCAACAGTCACTTTGGTCAAGCATTGTCTACTAAGTTGCTCATGCAGTGATCAGCTGTGGTAATACTACTGTGTTGAGGCCAGCACCTCAGCCACAGCTTAATAAACTTAAACAAAGCCTGTGGCGCTCACTGATTACTACTTACTGTACGTACTGGCGGCACTGACTGATTATCGATTAGCCCGCGCACGGAGTACGTACAGTACGCGGGTGGTGGAGTCCAAAAAGCGGGAGCAGCCCCGGCTGGGCTGTGCGAGACGAGACGTCCCGTCACCTGACCTGACCCGGATCAGATGAGATGGCATAAACAAACCGCGAGTAGGTACTAGTTTTTTTCGTTTGCATGCTTTTGTATGGATTTAAGAATCTAGTACGAGGTGTCCGGATACAGTTGTGCTAATTTGAGACGTGTCCGGTCACTCCCCATGAACGCGCCCGGGCGTATTTGTACAACGTGAGTATCTCCTCGCAGTCAGTCTCAAGTCTGATTGTACAACGTGATTGTTTGGATGCATCCAGAACCCCAGCTCAATTTCAATTTCGAAAAGGGGATTGTACACCGTGATTGTTCGGATGCCCCGCGGGAACCATCGCAGTAACCGTCCCTCGAAAGTTGGAAGGAGAGACAAGAGGAGGAGAGGTGCAGAACATGAGGTTAGAGCATCTCCAGCCGTTGCGCCCCCCAGGAGGCATTTTTTTCGCCGCTTGGGGAGCTGCCGGCGAAAATTTTGGCCTGGGGGTGAAATTTTTTCCACTCGTTGCGCCCCCAGGAGCAGTGTTGGGGCTCACGGAGGCAGCGGCATTTCGTCGAGCAGGTCGCAGACGGCGTCGTGGCGGCCCTCGCGGCCGAGCACACGGACGAGCATCTTGAGCGCGGCGGGTGGGCGTCGACGAGGACCAGCGGGGTGGGTCGCCGGAGAGCTCGAGCGCCTTGAGCAAGGACGGCAGGTCGGAGGCGCGCAGTATGAACGCCGGCGCGCCCGCGGGCTGGGTGGACGGGCTCTCCACGGAGGACCTCCGGCGACGGAGACGAGAGCCGGGCGAGCAGACGGCGGTGCGCGGTGGACCGACGGGGGCCAGCACGGGAGGCGCGGAGCGGACGAGCGGGGGCGCGGGCTTCGTCCCGGGCACGCGAGCGCGCAAGCGGCGAGCTCCGCCCCGGCCATGCGAGCTCCGCCCCGGCGCCCTCTGCCCCGGCCGCGAGCTCCGCCCCGGCGACGCTTCCTCGACAAGTGCCTCGAGGTCTTCCACGACCTCCCCGCCGAGCGGCGGCGGCGACGCGTGCTGGGCGTGGGCTGCCATGGCCGTGTCCGTGTGTGCATGGAGGGGAGCACGTGGGTGGGCCAGGGAGGGAAAGGGAGGAGAGAGAGACGCTGGCAGGTGGGCCAGCGCCTGCAAAACGGCGAAATTAGCCCCCCCAGGTGCCCCCCAGCTCCCTGGGTTTGCCTTGGGGTCGCCGCTCAATTTTGCCCAAATCCGGCGAAAATTGAGGCGCTGGGGGCGCGACTGGAAGGTTTTTTCAGCGCCGGCGGTTAAAAAGTGCTCTGGGGAGGCTCATTGGGGGGGACGAGTGGAGATGCTCTTAGAATCCTCGAGAAAAGAAGTGGAGGGAGGAGAAGGGGGATTTCTATGGAAACTCTCCAAGACAACTCGTCGTACGGGGTATATCTATATAGTACAATTCAAAGGACAGCGTCTGAAGAATTGGCATCGAGATGTGTGCGTGTGCGTGCGTGCTACATAAATAGTAAACTCCAATGAAAAACCCATTTGTATTGTTGTTTCAGACGTGGCCGGGCCCCAGAAAAGAAACTGTGCGCGATGCGTTTCTGGACTGGAAACGAAACATGCAGTGAGGCGGCGATGTTTCTTTTGCTTGCAGCGAGGCGGTGGCATGACAAGAGCTGAGCAGCAGCTGCGTCTTTCAGGATCAATTGTCGCCAAGTGAGTGCCCTCCCTGCTTAGTGCTGACTGACCCCCGACCCCGCCCGCGGCTTCTTCTGCCTGCCCTGCATCCACTGCCCTGCCTACACGGGCACTGCCACAGCCCAGACGATAAGACTCCCTCCCTCACGCTCACGCAGTCGCAGTCGCAGTCGAAAATAAGCGAGGTAATATCACTCGAAGTCATAAAACTTGCATCGTATGCTCAATTTGGTGATAGAACTTTAAAAATACGGTTTTGTGATCATCTAACTTGACTCAAGCGTGCATATACGGTCATAGTACGCGTATGCGAGTGTATCCGAATGTATAGACCCACCTGTCAGCGAGTGATGGAGCCAGGCATGACATATTTTTTATAAAAACACCCTCATATTTTTTTTATTTACAACGAAGTCTACTACTGCGACACATTTATGCGAAAATTAACAACAAAATGAGGGGTCCCTGGGACTCAAACCCAGGGCGATCTATTCTAACATGGAACGCTCCAGCCGCTCAAACCTTCAACTCTTTATGTCTAATATCGATAACGATCTTATATGTACCAAAGGTGACGCATGAGGAGCTTAGGCTGGGTTTGGTTCGGCTTCGAAAGACAACTTCTGCTTTGCAAAATCAGAATCTGAACCAAAGGGCCGGCAGATCACAGCAGATTCTGAAAAGTTGCAGGTTCGCGGTAGTGTAGTTTTCGCAGCAACTCGCAACAGCTCGACCCCAACTTCTCAGCTGTGAGAATCAGATTCTGGATAAAAATTACCCACGCTGCCACTCCCAAGTCGTACCGGTTCATTTCTTTTTTCCCCTCACCCTCGACCGAACAGCACCGGCGGCCTCCTGCTTCCTTCTCCCCACGCACGGGCTAGGGTTCCTAGCACTGCCGCCACTCCAGCCGGCCCTTCGCCTCGGCGCCGGTCATCTGGTCGGACCCTCCACCGCCTCGCCAGGCTTCGAGGCTCGTGCCCTTTCCATCCCGCCGCCCCTCGAGCAGTCCCCCAGCTCCGGCATCCCTCCTACGCCCAGCATCCCGAAGACCCTGACGCGGCCGTCGGCGCCGAGCTCTGACCCAGCCAGCTGCGTTCGTACTCAGCTTGGCATGCGAGCAGTCCTTGTGTGCATCCGTGTCCGGCTCCGGCCAGCCGCGTGCGCGCTCTACTCCAGCTGGCTGTGCTTGCTGTGTGCTAATTTCAGAGATAAATTTGGTAATTTCAGAGATAGATCGAGCACTGTCTAGCAAAGTAGCACGTACGGTAATTTCAGAGAGATGCTAATTTCATAGATAGGACAATGGCGAGTACAGTAGTATGTATATGTCCACCGGTGAACTACATGCATCACACATTCTGGTGTGCATATATAGGTGCTAAATCATCTGAAAGGTTTCGATTGTTTTAATCAAATCTGTATCAATACGGGTATTTCTCTTTAACATAATAATATTTATATATTTGTTAGAGAAAGGATTCGTATGATTCTGGCAAGTGTGTGATATCACATACATATATAGTGTATATAGCTAGCTAGGTCATTAATCATATTGTCATAGTTAATAGTAAAATCACGTAAAATAAGTAAAATCACATGTTTTAGTCTTCAGGGGCATTACAGACAATTCACAACTAAATTTACAGTTTCACAGTCGTTCCAACCAAACAGCTTTCAGCTTTTCCGCAGCTGAAAGTTCACAGCAGCTTTCTCACAGCTCACAGCAGCTTTTTCAGAATCTACAGCTCAACCAAACACAGCCATGGGTGGCGTATATTGCGGCCCATTTTGCACGTGCTATTTTTTAAGATATTTGTAAAACCTGTGTGTTATATAAATGTGTTTATTACATACTTTTGCACATGTTTTTATATAAATGGCTTTACCCTTAAAAATACATATGTTGGCACATATTTTTTAAGATAAAAATATTTTCTAAATATTTTATAAACCTGAGAATCATATAAACTAGTGTGTTATATAAATGTGTGTATTACATATTTCGTTTTCAAAATTACAATTCATAAATATTATTTTAATTATACAAACATTTAAATAATGATGCACACATTTGTATAGTTCAATGTTTGTATAATTAAAAATAATCATAATTTAAAATGTTAATATGGACATTCAATCGTGGCTAATATTTAATTTATATACTTTTTGGATATAAGTCATGAGTAAAAATTATACACAAGTGAATATTCATAAGTATTTCGTAAATGTTTGAATTCATCATTTTTATAATTTAAATATAAGCCACAAGTTTATATTTTTTTGATTCATTAAACATATTTATTTTAGTACATATAAGTGGGCTGCAGTGTACGCAGCCCATTTAAGCTCCACATGCGTTCTATTTCGGTACATATAAGTTAGTTAACGCTTTAACATGTACCCATTGGGATGGTGTAGTGGCTAGTGTGTCTGTTTAAAAGTGTTTGTTGTTGGTTCGAGCTCCAGCGACCCTGTTTTTGTTGTCAATTTTGCATATAATGGCAGCACTGTGGTCGGTTTTTTTTTCTGTAAATAAAAAAATGTGAAGGATTTTGTGCAAATGTTTGTCGCGGTGGTTGACTTTTTGCGCAACTAAAAAATATGAGGGTATTTTTTGTAAAACTATGTCGCGCCTAGTGCTATCACTCACTGACATGTGGGGCCATACACATGGATACGTCTGCATACGTGTACTGTGACCGTATCTGCACGCTTGAGTCAAGTTAGGTGAGCACAAAACCGTATTTTTAAAGTTCTAGCACCAAACTGAACATGCGATGCAAGTTGTGTGACTCCTGGTGATATTGCCTCGAAAATAAGCGTATCCAGTCGACTATTCAGCGTGAAGCACCAACGTTCTTGGAAACGTGCGTGTCTTGCATAAACAAAACCAAAAGAGAACAAAAAAGCGCTGCAACGGATTTACTGTTCAGCGTCCGTCCGTCCGTCCGTTAGATTTAGCAGTGTGGTTCGGTTGGTTTTATATTATTATATCTGAAGAAGAAGAAGAAGAAAGTCAGACGGAACCAGCAAATTATTACCCCTGAACAAGCAGCAATTCCAGGGGAGCTTTGCTTGCTTGCTTTGAGTAAACAAGTTGGAAAGCAGAGGAAACAACAAGGGTCGTCGAGTGAAAAAGGACCCAGATCGCCGGTGCACGGGCACGGGCAGGGCACGGCTAGGCCAAAAAGAGCAGCAAGTTTATTTTACCAGTTTACCTAACCTGGGGGGTAAAAGGAAAGGCTTGCTGTTGCTGGGTAACAAGTGCCTGCGAGGCTGCCAAGAAAGAAAAGAAAATGATTTTTTCAGCACCATCATGGCCATCACCAAGCTTTGGCTTCCCATCAGCCACCATGACCATGACCAGCATCCACTCACCGCGATGCAATGCAATGCAAAGGGATCGATCAGTCACACAAGTGCACAACAGTAACCTCACATGTCCAATCACACGCCTGGTGGCTGGCTAGTGGAATCCATGCAAGCCCGCCCGCATCAACTTGCCTGATTACCACCAAAAAAGCAGTCCAACACGCCAGTGCTAGTGGCCGCCCCAGCTTTTCAGACAAGATGATGACAAGTTTCCACCCCATGCATGCATACAAGTTCATGCACGGACGAATCACACACAGTCACCCACAGGCTCACAGCACTGCAGAGAGAGAAAGAGGAAATAAATCTAGCTCTGATTCATTCATGAATGGAGAACTGGGATTACAGATAACCGAGCTGCTAATCAAGCTAGAGCCTACGGAAATGAGATGTTAACTAGTGACGGTTACAGTGAGGTTGGGGATGAAGCTGTTCCTTCGTTACACTGAGAGATGGCTGGCTGGCTGGCTGAGCTACTGCTGACTGCGGGCTAAATCTAAGTTTTTACAACAGGTGAATCAGAAACCTAACGCTACTGCATTTGCATCGCGCCCACGGCATGATATGCTGCTGCTGCTGCTGGTGGTGGTCATTTTGGTGTTACTGACATCAATGGAGCTCCTGGTGGTGGTGGTGTGAGGAAACAGTCCTAGCAGCCTATCCTCGCCCACTCGTAACGTCCGGGGAGCGGGCGCTCACTCGCGGGGCAGAAGTTGTACCTGATTATTACAACAGAGCAGTCAAGTGTTAGAACATTTCTATGTACACTATCTAGAACAAGAAGAAGATTGATCAGCAGCATGATTTTGTGATCATGGTAGGAGAAGGAAGCGAGTTCTTACTTCTCCCTGAAGGTCTGGTGTTGCTGTTGTTCGGCGGCGGCGAAGAACTCATCCATCTCCAGAGAACTCGGGATGTAGCGGCATATCGGCGTCTGCGCCCTGCGACGGGAGGGGTTGCTGGCTCTGGTCGCGGAGCCGGGGGTGCTCATCGTCTCCGAGCTGTAGATCAGGCTGCAAGGCGTCGTCTCCCTCGTGCCCCTGCAACCAAGCAACAGCAGAACATGAGAAACAGCCCACAAAATGAGAAGTTCAGAAGCCAGAAATGCACACGAGGCCTTGCAAATTACTGCAGATTCAAGCTGGGTTGGTGAGCTCGGGTAGAACAAGCTACAGGTGGTTGAAGGAACATGACAGCTCATTTTCTAGCATGATCTTGTCCATTGTTAACAAGTGCCCCACACAATGTGAGGTGTACCTGATCATTGGTGCAGCGCAAGCACACTGAATGACTGAATGCTGACAAACAACAACTTGGCCTAACACGGCCAAGCAAACTAAATGGGGCGCGTTCAACATGCATACGCCGGAGAAAGGGACCACATCACCAATCATGCGAACAAAGCATAGTAATTAAAGAAGCTGGGAAAATATTTACTGAACTCTTCCAAGGCTTGGCCTTAACTAAGTAAGTAAAATCTTTTTTGTTCAAGTGGCTGGTGCACTCACATCACCAGGTAAATATGAATGGAAGCAACTCCCTCCCTTTCACCCCCAGCACTTGAACAAAAACGTGGTCCGGTCAGTGTCCATTCAAGAAGGTCCAGCCATATCTCTCCCGGGCAGCTAACAACAGGCCAGGAAGCATTCAATGGCGGCGGTGGCGCTCTGGCACAAGGGCTAATGATGAGCAGCCTGCCATTTTCACCCACGGCGGTGGCAACTGGCTGGCGAGCGAGAAATGGGGTCCTGAGTGCGACGCCGGTGGCGCTTTTGGGGATTGAAATTGCTCGCGAAAGAGCGGGGAGGGGCCTCTCCGACTGCTGTTAGGAAAGATTGGGGAAAGCCCCACCGGCAAGGCAGCAAGGAGATGACACTAACACAAGGCCAATGCAGAAAACAGAGGGCGGCTATGGTGGATAGAGGGGAAAGGGGGCTCCTTTCCCCTGCCACTACGGGGAAAAGGGGGAGGCCACGGCCACGGGCACTAGAGGAGGAGGCTCCACTAATCAAGTGCAGCGCCCACTTTGATTGGGTATTGATTGAGTGCGCCTTGATGCATCATCTTTGTTTGGACGGAAAAAATGGCGGCTTTTTTGGAGGGGAAAAAATAGGGGCCCTTTTTGCCGGGTCAACACAGCAGGCGTTTCTTGGATTCTTTCAAAGCTCCAACCAACGGCTGAAACTTCAGGAAATCAAGGCCAGCGGAGGCCTTGATTCTTGCAGGCATCCGGGCTCGATCAGCGGAAGGTGTGGCTATTCCGGCGCTTCAATCCTGAGAGAGAAGAAAACCGCCGGACGGACCAGCGGCGGCGCTCGTCTGAGAAAACCAATAGGTAGGGGATTCTTGAGCTTTCAGGCGCTTCAGAGTTCAGAGTTGAGATTCGAGACCACGCGGCGGCGCTAATGGAGTAGAACGACACAACTGCAGATAAACCCTAAACCCCAATCATGTTAATGTCACCTGGGGCGCGAGAAGGGATTGCTGACTAAACCGGAGAGGAAGGATTGGGGGAAAGAACGGAAAGAAAGCTCTGGTGCTCTGTTGTTACCTGTCGGTGGCGTCCCAATCCAGGACGTTGTCGCCGAAGGAGACCTCGAGGTCGGCCTCGAACCCCTCGGCCGCGAACGACGCCGCCTGCCCCATCCTCCTCCCGCCGGCGGCGGCAGCGGCCCTCCTCGCGGCCGGCGGCTGCGGCGCGTCCTTCTCCTTGTGCCCCGGCGGCGGCTGCTTCTCGAGCCTCCTGCTCCTGAGCTCGAGGTAGTCCCCGGGGTCCTGCCCGGCCGGGTCGCCCACCTCCCCCTTGCGCTGCGGCAACGGGGACGGCGCGCGCTGCTGCTGCGCGGCGAGGGTGCGGGAGCGGGTGCGGACCCCGAGCAGCGCGCCGGCGACCTCCATGACGGCCACCTCCCCCGACGCCTTGCTCTTGCGCATGTACTTCCCCATGGCGCCGGCCTCTGCTTCCTCTGCTCTGCTTCCGGTCGGCGGCAGCGGCGGCGGCGGCAAGGTGGCTAGCTAGCTGGGAGGCGGGGCGGGGCAGGGGAATCGCGGGAATAATGGGGAGGCTGGGGCGCGTTGCGTAGCGGGAAAAAGGGCGCGACGGGGCGGGGGATTTGGCGGGCTCGGGCGCGCGATGCTGCCGCTGTATTTAGAGAGAGGGAGAAAATCGGGGAGGACGGAGGAGGACCCGCGCGCGCGGCCTGGCTTGGCTTAGGGAAGAGAGAGAAAGAGGTTTGGATTCGCTTCTCTCTTGGGGAGGGTGGCGTCGCCGCGTGGGGGTGCGGGTTTGGGGGTTTCCGAGGGCGGGCCACATGGACATGGCACCACAGACATGGTGGGGTATACTGTTGGAATTGCAATAGTGGGATTTGGGGCATATCCTCAAGCATAAATGGGAGGGAAGAGGATGCTTATTGGGTGTTTAGGGGTACTACTAGTACCCCTACTATTGTGGATAAAAGAATATTCCCCCCACTTACAAGGCAAATAGATTATCCTGTCACCTCAAATATATTGCTTTTTATTTTAAAAAATTAGTCATTAGTGATCGGGGAAAAATCGATCATTTCTTCTTTTCTTTTTTTTTTTTGCGGAAAGGGAAAAATCGATCATGGGTGGACTATGTTATGACAGCCGTGGTTTCGTTTCTATGAAATGGAACCGGGGAGCTGCTCCTTGGCGGTCTAACAATATGTAGACAGGGACAGATTTCCTCTTCTCTTCGGTTTCCTGTTGTGGGATAACTGTGGTTTTGACGAATCCTGTACAGTGACCAAAAATATGGTGGCGGACAGGATGGAGCTAGAGAGAAATGGGCCGAGCAGACGGTTTTGATGAAAACTTTTTCGTGCGCTGCTGAAAGGAGCACCGGTGGCTCATCTCAGCCGGAAAAGCGATTTCATCAATCGTGAAACGAACGGTGGGGTGTACCATGGTTGTAGCAGGGTCCTGGAGCTCCGGATCTTGGGGAGCAAAGAACCCGTCGTAGCTGGAGAACGGCTAGCTTTTGGCCGGGCGGCCCGATCAACTCCTCCGGCCGTGGCTGGCTGCATACACAATGCTCGCCATCCGCAGCCGCTGGCACGTCGCCTAGCCTAGACTAGAAAGAGCATTGTGCACACACCGCGCGCACGCATGTCATGCGCATGCACACTTATCTGAGAGAGCCTGATCGATCTCTGCTAAATACTTTTACTAGCTCCGCCCCATAAAATGATTTCTTCTGCCCCATATAGTGTCTTCTGCAACACACACACACACACACACACACACACACACAATGGACCTCCCCGTGCTTGTCTCCAAAGCAAAGAGATCCTGTGACTTTTAGCTGAAAATCAACTCTCCTTTCCGAGAACCAAAAGATTCAAATAACTGGCCCACGTGATTCCAAAACCCTTCTCTTTTTTCGAATTAAGGAGCATGGCTGTCAATTTTTCATTTCATTATGAAAACCTACAACACAGTAGGTTTTCAACAAGTTACATCACAGCTTATCTCCCGCACAACTACTACACTAAACACTCACAACTAAGTTGACTTCTTCTATAGCAACACCTTCATTCAAAGAAAGGATAACGTCATCGCGCCATCGTCGCCAAACAAAGATTCTCATCCTGGTTGTCGAGACCAGCCAATGAAGACTAGCACAACGACAAGAAGACAATGTCTTCAACAAGATGATGACGCAAGTTCGTCGTTGCTGAGCATGGACAATAAAGGTCAGGACAAGAGTTTGCACCCTCGATATGAAGCGGTGTTCCAATCAGCATCCTAAAGACAGATCATTCCATAGAAGCATCCAACATTACTCCACGCTAGGGCCAAAAGGAACTACTTTATTGGTGGAGCGGCATCCCAGCTTAGATCACCGCCACGACTGTCAGGGGGTCGCCCCATGCCTCGACGCGGAACTGGCCGCTACCACGCCACGCCAGCTCGAGCCACACTTTAGCATTCATCCAACCGTCAGAGCCGTTGCCCCGGTGTTAGATGCCGGGGGAACCATGTTCTCGTGTGATGGCCGCTGCCCTAACACTCGTGCGATCATGCCTTTTGACAAGAGCACTTCTTCCGTGATTCACCAAAGACCAGACTTTCACTCAATGTCCTCCAATGATGTGTTCGATGAGTTCATCTCCATGAGAATCTTGAGCAAGACCGCCGACAATGTTCTTACTCATGCTCACGGAGTCAAGAAGCCCAACTTTGCATTGAAGGCCAAAGTGGTCCATGTTGATGAGGCTTGAGAAGAAGAAGAAAATTAGTCGGACCACATGGTCATGCAAACCGTTGGTCAAGGCGACGTGCGTCAGTGGGTTGAGGCCCTACCTATGCCACGTCTAATCAAGTCAGGCAGGCGTGTGCATCCATTCTTGCACCCCTTAACAACGTTTCCCCGATGTTAGTGGGAAAAGGATTCACTGTCGCGTAGCAGGGATTCCACAGGGCCCGGATCACAACTGTTACTCTACTGCAATTAAACCTCTAAGCCTGACTCGAAAGTTCAACACCCAAGTACACAACTCTGAAACTAGATCAAGATTCATACTAATCCCAAAAGCACAACTAGCTACACCCCAAGCATACCTTGCCCGAACTGCTAATGAATAGATGATCAACAATTTCAATCACAAACATATACTTCTCATCTCCAACCCAGCCCGTCTTAACAAGATTAACCTTGGTAAATATGGGTTTTGAACATGAGCCATAATAAGACTTTAATCTTTAAAGGAACTTTAATAAACCAATCTCTCTTCAAAGGAAATCTGACTTGTATAGCCTTTAATGTCACATGCATGGACCGAACCTTAAAACGACCAGAAGTACTCAAAGTCTATAAACATCTATCTCTATCCTCACCAAGGCCTACTCCACAACACATATCTTGCAATTGTTACCAATCAGTGGCTAAATCTCCACACAAAGCCCTCCTAAAACTAATATTACCCAAACTTTTATGTATTACTCTTGCAACAAAAATGTTGAAACTAGTATTAACATAATATAATCTATGGAATTTGTTGCATAAAGGAGCCCCCCCCCCCCCAAACCAGCTATCCCAAAATCTATCCTCACAAAATCTAGTCCCTTTATCGTCCCCAACTACCCTCTTGAAGATTTTATTAAAAATATACCACGCAAAAATGTGACTGGTTAGATTTATGCCAGATAACTTCTGACTCGTGGTACTCCATTATAATTCTGGTCCTAAGAGCATCTCTAGACGAACCCCTATCGTATAACTCCTCTAATGCTCTCCCAAACATTAACACCTCAAGAATGAGAAGTTACCATAGTGGGGCCTTTAATCATTAATCATTAAAGGAACTCTAATAAGCCAATCTCTCTTCAAAAGAAATCTGACTTGTATAGCCTTTAATATCACACACATGGACTATCGTGGGAATGATTCCGACAATAATAGAGAGGGGTAGGGATGAAGCCGGATCTAGCCAGGTGCAAGTGTGAAACCCGAGGTTTTACGAGTTCAGGCCCCTCTCGGAAGAGGTAACGACCCTATATCTTGAGATCTAGGAGCTTCTCTTTCTCTGTATCTGATGATGACTACAAATGATGAGTCCCCGTCTATGTGCTAGGGGAGGCTTATATAGAGTGCGTCGATCCCCTTGCCTCTGTCGTTACAGGGAATACATGGTGTTGCATTTAATTAAACCCACTAAGAAAGGTAATTGTTGTAGTAAAGCTAAAAACACAAGTTCTATTTAAGAGTACGCCTCTCCAGTTACCTTCCCAGCCTGTTTCGCTTCGTGCTTCCGAACAGCAGGAATGTCCGAGCATTCGTGGATTTCTGTCCGAGTGGGTCGGTGCTTTGTGATCGTCCGAGTGAATCAGTGCTTCGAGCTCGTCTGAGTGATCACCTTGACAGGTCATGATCGATCTGTATGTTAGTTATGTAAGGACCCTATGACCTGTAATATGTTGGACCCTCATGGTCCTAACACTTGGTAGGTAGCCGACCGAACCATAAAACGACCAGAAGTACTCAATGTCTATAAACATCTGTCTCTATCCTCACCAAGGCCTACTCCACTTCACATATCTTGCAACTGTTGCCAACCAGTGGTTGATGGCTTGAGAATTTGTGACTTTTTTATGAGGAGTTTTGACTTGGTTTTCATCGGGTTTCCGTTATTTTCGGTTATTTCTAACGCTAATCCTTCGAGAGAGAAGAAAACTCGTTTTTTCCATTGTTTGGCAGGAAAAATCACTTATGGAAGCAAGGGAGATTACTCCAAATCAAGTCAAATGGAGCATCTTCCATGTTGGAAGATTCACCATCAGGTGCACCACAGCGCAAGATGGCCAACCTTCCATAATCCTAGGGTGATCCGCCTACAGAACAAGCAAATCAAATACTAAACTCACAATACAAGGCAACAGGAATTACCGTTGCACTGGCAGACTTGAGGTATACCATGACCCGAAGTCTCTCCGCGCATAATCTCTCTATTGCAGGAAAACACTTCTACTTTCAATTTTTTATTTTATGTTCTTTACTTCCAAGTCGTTATTATTCTCGCTGCAACCATCTCATCATATCCACTATTCTAGTTTATTTGACTCAAGAAGCACTAATAGCTTCTGCAGAATCACAAGCAGTTACTACCTCCTTTCCGGTTTATAAGGCTTGCGTGTATCTGTAGGTTGACAAATAAACCAACGTAATACAGGTTATGTATCATAAAAAATATATCATTAAAAACTTCAAGTCATCTATTTTCTAATGGTATAATATTTAGACTATACAACTCATCTTATGTTGGTCAAATTATAGATCTAAGATACGCGCAAGACTTATAAACCGGAAAGGAGGTAGTACTTCACATAAGAATTGTGACAACTTGTATGTGATAAAAACATTTCTCATAAATACTCTCCTCCGTTCTTCATTGGGACCATAATATGCTACACTATCCTGTGTGTCTTGCATGCCATCAGTGGTTAAATCTCCTCGCAAAGCCCTCCTAAATTTAATATTACTCCGACTTCTATGTAGTACTCTTGCAACAAAAATGTTCAAACTAGTATTAACATAATATAATCCAGGGTATTTGTTGCATAAAGGATCCCCCCCCAAACCAGCTATCCCAAAATCTATCGTCTCAAAATCCAGTGCCTTTATTGTCCCCAACTACCCTCTTGAAGATATATACTATTAAAAATATCCCATGCAAAGAATGTGACTGATTAGGTTTATTCCGAAAACATTCTGACTCATGGGACTTGCTACTTGTAGTCTGCGTTGTTTTTCCCCGAAGAGGAGAGGATGATGCAGTACAGTAGAGATAAGTATTTCCCTCAGTTAAGAACCAAGGTTATCAATCCAGTCGGAGAGCCAAGCAAAATTCCATTAAGCGCACCTGCACACACAAGAGCAAACACTTGCACCCAACACAAATAAGAGGGTTGTCAATCCTCTTAGCGGTTATTTGCTAGGATTAAATCTTATCAAGGTAAATAGATAAACTAAAATACTAATTAAAATAAAACTAAATAAATTGCAGCAAAGTATTTTTAGGTTTTTAATATGATAAAGATAGACCCGGGGGCCATAGTTTTCACTAGAGGCTTCTCTCTCGAGCGCAGAAACATACGGTGGGTAAACAAATTACTGTTGGGCAATTGATAGAAAGGCAAATAATTATGACGGATTCATGGCAATGATCATGTATATAGGCATCACGTCCGAGACAAGTAGACCAACTCCCGCCTGCATCTACTACTATTACTCCACTCATCGACCGCTATCCAGCATGCATCTAGAGTATTAAATTAATAAAAACAGAGTAACGCCTTAAGCAAGATGACATGATGTAGAGAAGCAAATTGAAGCAATATGAATAAACCCCATCTTTTTATCCTTAATGGCAATAATACAAATATGTGTCATGTCCCCTTTTGTCACTGGGATTGAGCACCGCAAGATTGAACCCATCACAAAGCACCTCTCCCATTGCAAGATAAATCAATCTAGTATGCCAAACCAAATCGATAGATCGGAGAGAAATACAAAGCTATATTTAATCATGCATAAAAGAGTTCAGAGAAGACTCAAATATTTCTCATGAATAATCTGATCATAAACTCACAATTCATCGGATCCCAACAAACACACCACAAAAGAAGATTACATCGGATAGAACTCCAAGAACATCGAGGAGAACATGGTATTGAAGATCAAAGAGAGAGAAGAAGCCATCTAGCTACTAGCTATGGACCCGTCGGTCTGTGGTAAACTACTCACACATCATCGGAAGGGTAGCAAGGTTGATGTAGAAGCCCTCCGTGATCGATTCCCCCTCCGGCAGAGTACCGAAAAAGGCCTCCAGATGGGATCGCGGAAGAACAGAGGCTTGCGGCGGCGGAAAGATTTTCTCTTCTGGCTCTCTGATGGTTTCCTAATATTTGTGAATTTATAGGAGTGGAATTAGGTCAAATGGAGCCACGTGGGCCCCACAAGGCATCAGGGCGCGCCTCCCTGGGGTCGCGCCCTATTGCCTTGTGGAGGCTTCGCGAACCTTCTGGCCTCCTCTCCAAGTCTCCAGGGTCTCTTTTGTCCAGAAAAAAATCTCCAAAAAGTTTCGTGGCATTTGGACTTCGTTTGGTACAGATTCTCTGAAAAGCCAAAAACAAGCAAAAAACAGCAACTGGCACTGGGCACTAGGTTAATAGGTTAATCCCAAAAAATGATATATAATGGCATATAATTGCATATAAAAACATCCAAGATTGATACTATAATAGCATGGAACAATCAAAAATTATAGATACGTTGGAGACGTATCAAGCATCGCCAAGCTTAATTCCTGCTCGTCCTCGAGTAGGTAAATAATAAAAACAGAATTTTTGATGTGGAATGCTACCTACCACGTTTCATCATGTAATCTTTCTCTTACGGTATGAATAATAAGATCCAAATGATTCAAAGCAATAGTTTATAATTTGATATAAAGACATCAATACTCAGGCATACTAACAAACAATCATGCCTTTCAAAATAAAAATGCTAAAGAACGTTATCCCTACAAAATCATATAATCCTGTCATGCTCCATCTTCTTCACACAAAGTATTTATCATGCACTACCCCGATGACAAGCCGAGCAATTGGTTCATACTTTTTAACGCGCTTCAACTTTTTCAACTCCCACTCAATACATGAGCGCAAGCCATGGATATAGCACTATGGCTGGAATAGAGTGTGGTGGTAGAGGTAAATAAGAGAAGTCAAAAATAAAAAGATAGTCGCACATCGACGAGGCTGATCAACGGGCTATGGAGATGCCCATCAATTGATGTCAATGCAAGGAGTAGGGATTGCCATGCAACGGATGCACTAAGAGCTATAAGTGTATGAAAGCTCAATATGAAAACTAAGTGGGTGTGCATCCAACTTGCTTGCTCATGAAGACCTCGGGCATTTGAGGAAGCCTGTCATCGGAATATACAAGCCAAGTTCTATAAAGACATCAATACTCAGGAATACTAATAAACAACCATGCCTTTCAAAATAAAAATGCTAAAGAATGTTATCCCTAAAAATCATACAATCCTATCATGCTCCATCTTCTTCACACAAAGTATTTATCATGCACTACCCCGATGACAAGCCAAGCAATTGGTTCATACTTTTTAACGCGCTTCAACTTTTTCAACTCAAACTCAATACATGAGCGTAAGCCATGGATATAGCACTATGGGTGGAATAGAATATGATGGTAGAGATAAATAGGAGAAGTAAAAAATGGAGAAAGTCTCACATCGATGAGGCTAATCAACGGGCTATGGAGATGCCCATGCAACGGATGCACTAAGGGCTATAAGTGTATGAAAGCACAACATGAAAACTAAGTGGGTGTGCATCCAACTTGCTTGCTAATGAAGACCCCGGGCATTTGAGGAAGCCCGTCATCGGAATATACAAGCCAAGTTCTATAATGAAAAATTCCCACTAGTATATGAAAGTGACAAAATAGGAGACTCTCTATATGAAAAACATGGTGCTACTCTGAAGCACAAGTGTGGAAAAAGGATAGTAACATTGCCCTTTCTCTCTTTTTCTCTCAATCATTTTTTTTATCATGGCTCTTTTTCGCCACTTTTTTTTAGAACGGTCTCATGGACCTCATCCCCACTTTTTCGAGGACTCATTAGTCTCCACCATTCTTTCCTCACTGGGACAATGCTCTAATAATGATGATCATCACACTTCTATTTACTTACAACTCATTATTACAACTCGATACTAGAACAAAAATATGACTCTATATGAATGCCTTTGGCAGTGTACCAGGATGTGCATTGATACTAGCATAACAAGTATAAAAATAAGAAACAGCCGAGGGGACCCACGTGTCGCCCACGAGGCAGAAGGGCGCGGCCCCCCTGGGGCGCGCCGTGGTGCCTTGTGGCCCCCACATGTGCCTTCCCGACTCCGTTTTCTTCCCGTATGCTTGTTTTGCAGGATAAAAATTCTTTATATATACTCCCGTATGTTTTGACCACCGCATCGCGAGTTTCTCCTATGTTCTTGTTTCGGGCTATTTTTCTGACAGATCTAGGTCGCCATGGCTCCCCGAAGACTCCGCACCAAGCACCGGATTGTTCAACCTTCACCCGGCAAACGTCCTTTCAGCGAAGTATATTATGAGTGGTCGTCCGGAGAGGAGGACACAGCTATGGAGGAGGAACCCGGAAAGGTCGTGGAGGACCGGATTCAAGGAGAAGAAGATCAAACCATGCACAAGAAGGAACCTACAGAAAAGGGAGACATATTACAAACTCTTCATCACAACCTCTCTTTGTCAGAAATTAATGCATTAAAGGTTGTTGAAGCAATTTGTGCCCAAAATACTTCGCTTACTCGTGAAGTTATGGTGTTAGAAGAGCAGAATCATGTCCTTCGAAGGATCAATCGTAATCTGGAGTACTTACTGAAGCTGAAGGACAAGCCCACCTCACCATCACCACCATCACCGAAGAAGGAGACTTGAGTACATGGGTATGGGCACTGCCCTTGGCTTGTGCCAAGCTTGGGGGAGGCGCCCCGGTATCGTATCACCATCACTTTCTCATCATCATTACCTATCTTAGTTCGATCCTTAGTTATTTCATGATTTAAAGGAATAAAGTTTTAGTATGATTTAGTTTCGAGTGTTTGCTTTGTGATCTATCTATCTATGTAATCGTGTGTCAAAGTTATATAATAAAGAGTAGTTTGAGTTGAGTGTTTTGCTTTTGATGACCCAATCTTAGAAATAAAGAAAGAATAAAATCATATGCTAATCCCATGGGGAGTGATGACTTCATATAAAAGAAGTATAATTTATAAAACATGTTGGAAGTTGACAAACATAGCATTGGTCATTGTAGCAATTCATGAAAAAGTAATAAAGGAAGAGAGGTCTCACATATAAATATACTATCTTGGACATCTTTTATGATTGTGAGCCCCCATCAAATATTCTATGTCAATTAGTTGACGTTGGACAAGGAAGACAACGTAATGGGTTATATTTGCTTATATTCACATAGAAGTTATATTGTTTTGGATCCTCTAACATGTGGTGTTTGCCCCTATCTTTGCTAGCCAAAAATCCGCACCAAGTAGCGATACTACTTGTGCATCCAAAACCTTAAACCCAGTTTCATGCCATGAGAGTCCACCATATCTACCTATGGATTGAATAAGATCCTTCAAGTAAGTTGTCATCGGTGCAAAAGCAATAAAAATTCTTATGATGGACTTTTATTGTAAGGGAAAATAAGTTTTGTACGATCTTGTGATGGTGGAGCAATAAAAGCGACAAACTGCATAATAAAGGTCGCTATCACAAGGGGCAATATAAAGTGACGTTCCTTTACATTAAGAGCTTGCACATCCAAAAACAAAAGCGCATGACAACCTCTGCTTCCCTCTGCGAAGGGCCTATCTTTTACTTTATGTATTTACTTTCATGCAAGAGTCAATAGTATTCTTCTCTATTCCATTTTTATTTTCTCTTTTGGCAAACATCATGTGGTGGGGATTGATCCATGCATATATATCCAGTTGAATGTATATGATCATGAGTTATTATTGTTGACATTACCCTTGAGGTAAATACGTTGGGATGCGAAATTATAAGCCCCTATCTTTCTTTGTGTTCGACTGAAATTTTTGCTCCATAAGTATGACGTGAGTGTCAGCAATCATAGAAGACTAAATGATAGTTGAGTGTGTGAACTTGCTAAACAAAGCTCTTACATAGACTCTTCCTGATAATATGATAAATTGCAATTGCTTCAGTGACAGAGATCATAGTTTGTTAGTTTTCAATTTGGTTTATGGCTCATACTTTAACTTGTGGATGAATTGTTACTTTTTCATGAGAAGTTCTATGATGATATATTGCTGTTACAATAAAGATCATGATGCTCCATGTCCGTATTTTATTTTTATCGATGTCTCTCTCTCTAAACATGTGGTCATGATTATCGATTTCGACTTTTCGCTTGAGGGCAAGCGAGGTCTAAGCTTGGGGGAGTTGATACGTCCAATTTGCATCATGATTTCCTACTGTTATTTATTATGTTTTTGATCATTATTTCACCTTATGATACAATTCTTATGCCTTTTCTCTCTTAATTTGCAAGATTTACATGAAGAGAGAGAATGCCGACAGCTGGAATTCTGGACCTGAAATAGCCACATCAGAGATACCTAATCTACAGAGCTCCAATTGACCTGAAATTTCACGGAGATTTTTTATTGAATATATAAAAATACTGGAGAGAAGAAATACCAGAGGGGACCCACTAGCTGCCCACAAGGCAGCAGGGCACGCCCCCCTGGGCGCACCCTAGTGCCTTGTGGGGCCCACAGATGGCATCTGGCCCCCTCCCTTTGCTATATGAAGCCATTTGCCCTAGAAAAAATAGGGAGAAGGCTTTCGAGATGAAGCGCCGCCGTCTCGAGGCAGAACCTGAGCAGGAGCTATTTTGCTCTCCGGCGGAGCGATTCTGCCGGGGATACTTCCCTCCGGGAGGGGGAAATCGAAGCCATCGACATCACCAACGATCCTCTCACCGTGGGAGGACCAATCTTCATCAACATCTTCACCAGCACCATCTCATCTCAAACCCTAGTTCATTTTTTGTATTCAATCTTTGTCTCAAAACCTCAGATTGGTACCTGTGGGTTGCTAGTAGTGTTGATTACATCTTGTAGTTGATGCTAGTTGGTTTATTTGGTGGAAGATTATATGTTCAGATCCTTAATGCTATTCCATACTCCTCTAATCTTGAACATGAATATGATTTGTGAGTAGTTACTTTTGTTCTTGAGGACATGTGAGAAGTCTTGTCATAAGTAATCATGTGAATTTGGTATTCGTTCGATATTTTGACGATATGTATGTTGTTGCTTCCTTTAGTGGTGTCGTGTGAACGTCGACTACATGACACTTCACCATATTTGGGCCTAAGGGAAGGCATTATGGAGTAGTAATTAGATGATGGGTTGCTAGAGTGACAGAAGCTTAAACCCTAGTTTATGCGCTATTCCGTAAGGGACTGATTTGGATCCATGAGTTTCATGCTATGGTTAGAGTTATCTCAATTCTTCTTTCGTAGTTGCGGATGCTTGCGAGAGGGGGTAATCATAAGTGGGAGGCTTGTTCAAGTAAGAATAGCACCCAAGCACCGGGCCACCCACATATCAAATTATCAAAGTAGTGAACGCGAATCAAACAAACATGATGAAAGTGACTAGATGAAATTCCCATGTGTCCTCGAGAATGTTTTGCTTATTATACGAGTTCGTTCCGGCTTGTCCTTTTCTATAAAAAGGATTGGGCACCTTGCTGCACTTTATTATACTTGTTACTTGTTACTTGTTACGAATTATCTTGCTATCAAAACTATATGTTACCGCTACTTTCAGTACTTGCAGAGAATACCTTGCTGAAAACCGCTTGTCATTTCCTTCTGCTCCTCGTTGGGTTCGACACTCTTACTTATCGAAAGGACTACGATTGATCCCCTATGCTTGTGGGTCATCAATAGATTATAAACGAAAGAGGGGATGCCTTCAGGGGCATCCCCAAGCTTAGACGCTTGAGTCTTCCTTGAATATTACCTTGGGGTGCCTTGGGCATCCCCAAGCTTAGGCTCTTGCCGCTCCTTATTCCTTTATCCATCGTAGTCTCACAAATAAATCTTTAACTATAGGTACTGTTGTAAATTGATTCATATTTAATATTGGCATAATGCTACTGTACTCCAACTTCTCCATGACTCATACCACCCGATACGATCCATAGATACATCAAAATAAGCGAACTATGCAACAAAAACAGAATATGTCTAAAACAGAACAGTCAGTAAAGATCTGAATTATGGTCATACTTCTGTAACTCCAAAAATTCTGAAAAATTAGGACAACGTGGGAAATTCATATATAAATACTGTGTAAAAAATTCAGAAGGTTCTGACATTTCAGCGAAAATTAGAAATTCCAGAACTGGACGCAAAAGTTTCTGTTTTCAAACAGCGTCAATCATACTATCTTCCAAATCATCCCAAAGGCATTACTTGGCACAAACACTAATTAAAACATAAACACACAATCATAACAGAGGCTATAATCATGCAAACACTCAAAAACAGAAGGTAAAAGCAAAATTATATTTGGTTGTCTCCAAACAAGCTCTTTCTTTATAGCCATTAAGATAGGCTTGAGATTTCAATGATGCTCACATAAAAGATAAGAATTAAAGCACAAAGAGAGCTTCACATAACATGTGAAAAACACATTTAAGTCTAACATACTTCCTATGCATAGGCATTTTATAAGAAAACATATTATCAAGACAAGCAATATCTAGCATATGCCAATAGGAAGAATGGAGCATTAATAATTTCAACATAACGAGAGGCAATTTAGTAACATGAAGATTTCTACAACCATATTTTCCTCTCTCATAATAATTACTTGTAGGATCATAATCAAACTCAACAATATAGCTATCATAAACAATATTCTCTCTATGATCCACAAGCATAAAAACTTATAATCTTCCAAGATAGTGGGATTAACATCAACTAAAGTCATGACCTCTCCGAACCCACTTTTGTCAAAAATTTCATAAGATTGAACACTCTCCGAATATGTGGGATTCTTTTTACCTAAAGTTGACACTCTTCCAAACATACTTTCAATATTATTGCAAGCATTATTATCAATATCATATTCATCATGAGGTTTAAATAAATTTTCAAGATCATAAGAAGCATCACCCCAATCATGATCATTGCAATAAGTACTGGACGTAACAAAATTATCATCCCCAAGCTTGTAGTTTTGCATATTAGTAGCACAATTCACATTAATAGAATTTATAGTAACATCATTGCAATCATGCTTTTCAATCAAGGAGCTATCATGAATCACTTTATAAATTTCTTCTTCTAACACTTCATCACAATTTCCAGATTCATGATTTTCAAGCAAAACTTCATAGAGAAAATCAAGAGCACTCAAATCACTAGCAAATGGTTCATTATAATTGGATCTTTTGAAAAGATTAGCAAGTGGATGAGGATCCATAGTGATGTTAAATTTTTGTTTTACTTTCTGTTCTTATGTGTTGACATGGCAATAAAAGCAAGCAAGCAAATAAAATATTTTGTGTTTTTATAAAAAAAAATTTAGAAGTGGGGGAGATGAAAACGAGAGCCAAATGCAAATAAAATAAATGCAAGTGATTGATAGTTTGTGCAAAGGTACATGGTAATTTTGATGATGTCTCCCCGGCAATGGCGCCAGAAATTCTTCCTACTACTTGTAGTCTGCGTTGGTATTTCCCCGAAGAGGAGAGGATGGTGCAGTATAGTAGAGATAAGTATTTCCCTCAGTTAAGAACCAAGGTTATCAATCCAGTCGGAGAACCAAGCAAAATTCCTTTAAGCGCACCTGCACACACACAAGAGCAAACACTTGCACCCAACGCAAATAAGAGGGGATCCCAAATAAGAGGGTTGTCAATCCTCTTAGCGGTTATTTGCAAGGATTAAATCTTATCGAGGTAAAGAGATAAACTAAAATACTAATTAAAATAAAAGTAAATAAATTGCAGCAAGGTATTTTTAGGTTTTTAATATGATAAAGATAGACCCGGGGGCCATAGTTTTCACTAGAGGCTTCTCTCTCGAGCGCAGAAACATACGGTGGGTAAACAAATTACTGTTGGGCAATTGATAGAAAAGCAAATAATTATGACGGATTCATGGCAACGATCATGTATATAGGCGTCACGTCCGAGACAAGTAGACCGACTCCTGCCTGCATCTACTACTATTACTCCACTCATCGACCGCTATCCAGCATGCATCTAGAGTATTAAGTTAATAAAAACAGAGTAACGCCTTAAGCAAGATGACATGATGTAGAGAAGCAAATTCAAGCAATATGAATAAACCCCATCTTTTTATCCTTAATGGCAATAATACAAATACGTGTCATGTCCCCTTCTATCACTGGGATTGAGCACCGCAAGATTGAACCCATCACAAAGCACCTCTCCCATTGCAAGATAAATCAATCTAGTAGGCCAAACCAAATCTATAGATCGGAGAGAAATACAAAGCTATATTTAATCATGCATAACAGAGTTCAGAGAAGACTCAAATATTTCTCATGAATAATCTGGTCATAAACTCACAATTCATCGGATCCCAACAAACACACCGGAAAAGAAGATTACATCGGATAGAACTCCAAGAGCATCGAAGAGAACATGGTATTGAAGATCAAAGAGAGAGAAGAAGCCATCTAGCTACTAGCTATGGACCCGTAGATCTGTGGTAAACTACTCACACATCATCGGAAGGGCGGCAAGGTTGATGTAGAAGCCCTCCATGATCGATTCCCCCTCCGGCAGAGTACCGAAAAAGGCCTCCAGATGGGATCACGGAAAAACAGAGGCTTGCAGCGGCGGAAAGGTTTTCTCTTCTGGCTCTCTGATGGTTTCCGAATATTTGTGAATTTATAGGAGTGAAATTAGGTCAAACGGAGCCACGTGGGCCCCACAAGGCATCAGGGCGCCCCCCCCGGGGCCGCGCCCTGTTGCCTTGTGGAGGCTTCGCTAACCTTCTGGCCTCCTCTCCAAGTCTCCAGGGTCTCTTTTGTCCAGAAAAAATCTCCAAAAAGTTTCGTGGCATTTGGACTTCGTTTGGTACTGATTCTCTGAAAAGCCAAAAACAAGCAGAAAACAACAACTGGCACTGAGAACTAGGTTAATAGGTTAGTCCCAAAAAATGATATATAGTTGCATATAATTGCATATAAAAACATCCAAGATTGATACTATAATAGCATGGAACAATCAAAAATTATAGATACGTTGGAGACGTATCAGTACTCCATCCTAATTCCGGAGCATCTCTAGCCGAACCCCTATCTTATAACTCCTCTAATGCTCTCCCAAACCTTTACTCCTCAAGAATGAGAAGTTATCATAGTGGTCGAACCTAACCGAACCCCTATATTTAACTCCCTAAAAAATTGACCGATTTTTTCCATCCTTTGGCACATACAATTCAAACAATTGCCTGAAATTTCATCAATCATTTGAATGATTCAAATTGATCCGATGCAACAATTGAAGTACAAACATACAGATAGTTCATCCAATCGCACAATTCAAATTAAAACATGCATATAATTCATCCAAAAGACACCAAATCGATGAAATTTATTAAAAAAACATCACATATCATGTCTTATGTCGTGGACCAAGCTCTATCAAATTCATACTACATGAACTCAAGTACTCCCATGCTCACCATCACAATGATGACCCACAAGTATAGGGGATCAATCGTAGTCCTTTCGATAAGTAAGAGTGTCGAACTCAACGAGGAGCAGAAGGAAATGACAAGCGGTTTTCAGCAAGGTATTTTCTGCAAGCACTAAAATTATCGGTAACGAGTAGTTTGATAGCAAGATAATTTGTAACAAGTGACAAGTAGCAATAATAACTAAGGTGCAGCAAGCTAGCCCAATCCTTTTGTTGCAACGGACAGGCCGGAACGTTCTCTTATAATAAGCAAAGCGTTCTTGAGGACACATGGGAATTTCATATAGTCACTTTCATCATGTTTGTTTGATTCGCGTTCGCTACTTTGATAATTTGATATGTGGGTGGACCGGTGCTTGGGTGCTGTTCTTACTTGAACAAGCCTCCCACTTATGATTAACCCCTCTCGCAAGCATTCGCAACTACGAAAGAAGAATTAAGATAAATCTAACCATAGCATTAAACATATGGATCCAAATCAGCCCCTTACGGAATAGTGCATAAACTAGGGTTTAAGCTTCTGTCACTCTAGCAACCCATCATCTAATTACTACTCCACAACGCATTCCCTTAGGCCCAAAGATGGTGAAGTGTCATGTAGTCGACGTTCACATGACACCACTAAGAGAATCAACAACTTACATATCATCAAAATATCGAACGAATACCAAATTCACATGATTACTTATGACAAGACTTCTCCCATGTCCTCAAGAACAAAAGTAACTACTCACACATCATATTCATGTCCAAGATCAGAGGGGTATTGAATAGCATAATGGATCTGAACATATAATCTTCCACCAAATAAACCAACTAGCATCAACTACGAGATGTAATCAACACGACTAGCAACCCACAGGTACCAATCTGAGGTTTTTGAGACAAAGATTGAATACAAGAGATGAACTAGGGTTTGAGATGAGATGGTGCTGGTGAAAATGTTGATGAAGATTGGTCCTCCCACGATGAGAGGATCGTTGGTGATGTCGATGGCTTCGATTTTCCCCTCCCGAAGGGAAGTATCCCTGGCAGAATCGCTCCGCCGGAGAGCAAAAGTGCTCCTGCCCAATTTCCGCCTCGAGACGACGGCGCTCCGTCCCGAAAGTCTTCTCCTTATTTTTTCTAGGGCAAATGGGCTTATATACCAGAAAATGGGCACCGGAGGCTGGCCAGGGACCCCACAAGCCACCAGGGCGCGCCGGGGGGGGGGGGGTGGCGCGCCCTGGTGCCTCGTGGGCACCTGGGTGGCCCCCTCTGGTACTTCTTTTCTCTAGGATTTTTTATTTATTTAAATCTCCGTGAAATTTCAGCTCATTTGGAGATGTGCAGAATAGGTATCTCTGACATAGCTTTTTCAGGTCCAGGATTCCAGCTACCGGCAATCTCCCTCCTTATGTAAATCTTGTATATTAAGAGAGAAAAGGCATTAGAATTGCTCCACAAAGTGTTATATTGATTAAAAACACTATAAATAACAGTAGGAAAACATGATGCAAAATGGACGTATCAACTCCCCTAAGCTTAGACCTCGTTTGTCCTCAAGCGAAAGCCGATATCGATAATCATGTCCACATGTTTAGAAAGAAAGGTATCGATAAAAACAAAATACGGACATAGTATCATCATGATCACTATTATAACAACAATATTCATTATCATAGAACTTCTCATGAGCAAGTAACAATTCATCACAACAACGAAGTATAAGACATAAACTTTCTTGAAAACTAACAAACTATGTTCTCAGTCAACAATGCAATTGCAATTCATCATATTTTTAGGAAGGGTCTCATGTAGGAGCTTTTTAGCAAGTCCACATACTCAACCATCATTTAGTCTTCTATGATTGCTAACACTCACAACATATATATGGAGCAAAAAGTTTCAGCCAGACATATAGAAAGTTAGGGGCTTATAATTTCGTCTCCCAACTTATTCCCCTCAAGGGTAATGTCAACAATAATAACTTATGATCACTCATATCCAACTGGATATATGTGCCTAGATCTTTCCCCACCACATGATGCTTGCAAAAGAGAAAAATAAAAAGGAATAGAGGAGAACACTATTGACTCTTGCATAAAAAGTAAATACATAAAAGTAAAAGATAGGCCCTTCACAGAGGGAAGCAGAGGTTGTCATGCGCTTTTTGTTTTTTGGATGCACAAGCTCTTAATGCAAAGGAACATCACTTTATATTACCCCTTGTGATAGCAACCTTTATTATGCAGTCCATCGCATTTATTTCTTTACCATCACAAGTTCGTACAAAGCTTATTTTCCCTTATAATAAAAGTTCATACATATTTAGGAGCAATTTTTATTGCTTTATGCACCGATGACAACTTTCTTGAAGGATCTTATTCAATCCATAGGTATATATAGTGGACTCTCATGACATGAAACTGGGGTTAAGGGTTTTGGATGCACAAGTAGTATCTCTACTTGGTGTGGATTTTTGGCTAGCAAAGATATTGGGCAAGCACCACATGTTGGAGGATCTATGACAATATAACTTCTATGTGAATATAAGCAAACATAATTCAAATACTTAATGGGGGCTCACAATCATAAAATATGTCCAAGATAGTGTATTTGCATGTGAATCTTCTCTTCCCTTATTAATTTTTTCATGAATTGCATCATTGACTAATGCTATGCTTGTTAACCTTCAATAAATTTTACCACTTATACTTTTCTTTATGTAATGTCATTACTTTCCATAAGATTATCATATGATATTTTTCATTATTTTCATTGCTAGGATTGAAACATGAAAGTGAAGAAGCAAAAACTCAAACTACTCTTTATTATATATCTCTCAACTCAATTACATAGATAGATAGATCATGAAACTAGCACTCGAAAATAGATCATACTAAACTTTTATTCAACTAAATCACGAAATAACTAAGGATCAAACTAAAAATAGGTAAAGATAATAAAGTTGATGGTGATACGATACCGGGGCACCTCCCCAATGCTTGGCACAAGCCAAGGGGAGTGCCCATACCCATGTACTCAAGTTTCTTTCTTCGGTAATGATGGTGATGATGAAGTAGTGGGCTTGTCCTTCAGCTTTAGCAGATACTCCAATTTACGGTTGATGCTCCGAAGGGCGATGTTTTGCTCTTCCAACAAAATAACTTCACGAGTGAGAGATGTATTCTGAGCACAAACTGTTTCAAAGACTCTTAGGGCTTCAATTACAGATGGGGAGAGATGATCATAGAGGGGTTGAAGGATATCTCCCTTCTCTGCGGTCTCCTCCATGGGAATGGCTTGTCCTCCTTCTGGAGCCTGGGTTCCCGCAACTTCCTCGACCTTGTCCTCCTTGCCATTGTCTTCCTCTCCTGACGACCACTCGTAGTAAACCTCGCTGTAGGGGCGTTTGCCTGGCGATGGTTGCACAATACGTTGCTTGGTACGGAGCTTTTGGGGAGCCATGGCGATCTAGATCTGTCAGAAAAATAGCACGAAACAAGAACAGAGGAGAATCTTGCGATACGGTGGTCAAAACGTCCGGGAGTATATATGAAGAATTTTTATGTTGCAAAACAAGTATTCTAGAAGAAAACAGAGTCGGGAAGGCTCATGAGGGGCCCACGAGCCACCAGGGCGTGCCCAGGGGGGTGGCGCGCCCTGGTGCCTCGTGTGCACCTCGTGGGTCCCCTCGGCTGTTTCTTATTTTTATATTTTTTCTAACATTCCAAAACCGATAGAAAGTATTTTTATGGAATTTTTGGAGTCGGTTTACTTACCATATTATGTACCTCTTCCTTTTCAGGGTTCTGGAGTGTTCTGGAAGGTCTCTCTTATGTATTCCTCGAGTGTCATAGTTTGAATAATGTTACTCTCAACATTAATAGGTGTACCTGAGATGTAATGCTTAATTCTTTGCCCATTGACCACCTTCGGATTAGTTCCTTCGGCATTATTGATCTTAATGGCTCCAGAGCGATAAACTTCCTCAATGATATACGGTCCTTCCCATTTAGATAGAAGTTTTCCTGCAAAAAATCTAAAACAAGAATTGTACAATAGAACATACTCACCCACTTTGAATTCACGTTTTTGAATTCTTTTATCATGCCATCTTTTAACTTTTTCTTTAAACAATTTGGCATTTTCATAAGCTTGGGTTCTCCATTCATCTAGAGAGCTAATATCAAATAACCTCTTTTCACCGGCAAGTTTAAAATCATAATTGAGTTCTTTAATTGCCCAATATGCTTTATGTTCTAACTGAAGAGGTAAATGACATGCTTTTCCATAAACCATTTTATAAGGAGACATACCCATAGGATTTTTTTAAGCAGTTCTATAAGCCCATAATGCATCGTCAAGTTTCTTAGACCAATTCTTTCTAGATCTATTGACGGTCTTTTGCAAAACTAACTTTATTTCTCTATTGCTCAATTCAACTTGACCACTAGATTGTGGGTGATAGGGAGATGCAATTCTATGGTTGACATCATATTTAGCAAGCAGTTTACGGAATGCACCATGAATAAAATGTGAACCACCATCAGTCATTAAACATCTAGGGACTCCGAACCTCGGGAAAATAACTTCTTTAAGCATTTTAATAGAAGTGTTATGATCAGCACTACTAGTTGGAATAGCTTCTACCCACTTAATAATGTAATCAACAGCAACTAAAATATGTGTATACCCATTAGAGGAAGGACAAGGTCCCATATAATCAAACCCCCAAACATCAAATGGTTCGATAACAAGTGAATAATTCATAGGCATTTCCTGACGTCTACTAATATTACCGATTCTTTGACATTCATCACAAGATAAGACAAACTTACGAGCATCCTTGAAAAGAGTAGGCCAATAAAAACCAGATTGTAGTACCTTATGTGCAGTTCTATCTCCCGCATGGTATCCTCCGTAAGCCTCGGAATGACACTTCCGTAGGATTTGTTCCTGTTCATGCTCAGGTATACAACGTCTAATAATACCATCCACTCCTTCTTTATAAAGATGTGGGTCATCCCAGAAGTAATGTCTTAAATCAAAGAAGAACTTTTTCTTTTGTTGGTATGTGAAACTAGGTGGTATAAATTTAGCAACAATATAATTAGCATAGTCTGCGTACCAAGGAGTATTATAAGAAGCATTTATCACAGCTAATTGCTCATCGGGAAAACTATCATCAATAGGTAGTGGGTTATCAAGAATATTTTCCAACCTAGACAAGTTATCAGCCACGGGGTTCTCAGCTCCCTTCCTATCAGTAATATGCAAGTCAAATTCTTGTAGCAATAGAACCCACCTAATGAGTCTAGGTTTAGTATCTTTCTTTTCCATAAGGTATTTAATAGCAGCATGATTGGTGTGACAATTACTTTAGAATCAACTATGTAAGATCTGAATTTATCAAATGCAAACACAACTGTTAGAAATTCTTTCTCAGTAGTAGCATAATTTCTTTGAGCACTGTCTAGAGTTTTACTAGCATAATGGATAACATTTAATTTCTTATCAACTCTCTGTCCTAGAACAGCACCAACAGGATAATCACTAGCATCACACATAATTTCAAAAGGCAAGTTCCAATCAGATGGTTAAACAATAGGTGCAGAGGTTAATGCTTTGTTAAGTGTTTCAAAGGCTTCTACACAATCATCATAAAAAACAATGGAACATCTTTTTGCAAGAGATTAGTAAGAGGCCTAGAAATTTTAGAGAAGTCTTTAATAAACCTTCTATAGAAACCAGCATGACCAAGGAAACTTCTTATACCTTTAATATCTTTAGGACATGGCATTTTCTCAATTGCATCAACTTTAGCCTTATCTACTTCAATACCTCGTTCAGAAATTTTATGCCCCAAGACAATACCTTCATTCACCATAAAGTGGCACTTCTCCCAATTCAAGACAAGATTAGTTTGTTCACATCTCTGCAAAACTCGATCAAGGTTGCTTAAGCAATCATCAAAGGAAGTTCCGTAAACGGAAAAATCATCCATGAAAACCTCAACAATCTTTTCACAAAAATCAGAGAATATAGCAGTCATACATCTTTGAAAGGTAGCAGGTGCATTGCATAAACCAAAAGGCATACGTCTATAAGCATAAGTTCCAAAAGGACAAGTAAAGGTGGTTTTCTCTTGGTCGGCTTGTGATACAGGTATTTGAGAGAAACCAGAATATCCATCAAGAAAGCAAAAGTGTGTATGCTTGGACAATCTTTCTAACATTTGATCAATAAAAGGTAAGGGGTAATGATCTTTTCTAGTGGCTTTGTTTAATTTTCTAAAATCAATTACCATCCTATAACCAATTACAATTCTTTGTGGAATGAGTTCATTTTTATCGTCAGGAACAACAGTAATGCCTCCTTTCTTAGGAACACAATGAACGGGACTTACCCATCTACTATCAGCTGTGGGATAGATTATACCTGCTTTCAAAAGTTTTAATATTTCAGTTCTTACCACCTCCTTCATCTTAGGATTTAATTGTCGTTGGTGGTCGACAACTGGTTTAGCATCAGGCTCCATACCACGGCTACCACCATCACCACGGCTACGACCAACACCATCACCACGACAACCATGGCCGACCTCTGACTAGGCGAAGATCTCCCCGCGAGTGAGTAGCTCGGGTTCATGTACATTATAGCTTGCTCTTCGGCCTTCTTCTCTTTTCGGAGCCACTCATTCTCAAGTGTAATCCTACGATCCCCTGATTCCACCACCCTCGCTTGGGCCGCCACCTTTGCTCTCCACTTATCACCGTGCATGAACTTGAACTCGTTCCACCTCGTCGCCTTCTCTTCTTTGCGTTCAGCCACCAAAGCTTTCTTGATCTCGATCATAGCAAAAGCTCCTCTTTATAGGCGCCGACGCCTTCATGCTTCTTCCTATTCTTCGCCGCCGCCTAGTTGAGGGCCTTACCATCCGCCGTCGACTTCCTCGGCCGCTAGTCGTCAGCCGGAGCAAGTGGGGGGCGACCGGTTGTCATTGCGATCGGCGGAACCATGCCGCCGACCTTTGTTGATGGTACAACGGTCAGCACCGCGCTCTTTGTTCCGAGCCACTTTCTTGGCGCGGGCGCCGACGCGTCCATCGACTCCAACGACATAGCGCCGGTGAGAGTGGTCGGTGGGGTTGGGGAGACGGTCAATGGTCCTATCCCTGTCGGAATTGAGGCCTTCGGTGGCTGCGGCGGCGACATTGCATGGTGAAGGTGGGAAGAGGAGGCACAGTGGGCGGGAGCTGGGAGGAGAGAAGCTTTTGCTGAGAATGGTTGGCGGTCGCCCAAAATTGAGAGAGTGGAGCATTTTTGGGGCTTAACTGCTTAATTTTTTAACAGTTAAGCGGATAGGAGTTCGGCTAGATGCGGCTTAACGCCTCAAAACAGAATCTTTTGAGGAGTTAGCCCTTTCCGAGGGTTCGACTAGAAATGCTGTGATACTAGGGATGTAAACCGGTCCCATTTAGTCCTGTTTAAACGAATAAATAGCATAAAACTACTACAATTCGGGCCAGGGTTCCAAAAAACTACCGGATTTTTTTCTCGGATAACCACCAAGTTAGGGGTCGGCTGTTTCAAAAAACCCAAATGACCGAGTGTTTAAATTTTAAACCATTTTTTTGACAGTTGTGGCCCACCCGTCAGGCCCACGTGGCATAAAAGTCAACACCGTTAAGTTAGCCGTAAGGTTTACCGTTCACAGGTCATGACAGGTTTGGGCCCAAATATTTATAAAAAGCAATTGAGTCCTTGTAAATTTCTAACAAAAGCAATCGGGTCCCTGTAATTTTCTAAAAAGAAGAAATCAGGTCCTTGTAAAGAAAAGAAAAAGTGATCGGGTCCCTGGGCCAATCCCGCTCGGCCTCTCTCCCACAACCGGCCGAATCGCCGCCCACTCCCCTCCATCCCCTCCCCCGCCGGTGACCAGAGGAGGCCGAGCTCCAAGGCACTGACTAGGGTTGTGCGGCCAGCGGCTCCCCATGGCGCGGCCAGCAGCGGGGCCTCAGGCGGCTCCCCATGGCGTGGCATCAGGAGGCTCACGTCCAGCAGCATGCGGCGGCGCCCCATGGCGCGGCCAGTAGCGCGCGGCCTCAGGCGGCTCGCGACAAGCAGCGTGCGGCGGCTCCCTGCCGAGCCTCATACTCACACACCAGGGGTGGCGAGGAGCCGGGGACAGCAGCAGGTGCTTCCCTGGACAGGGTCAGTCTGCGCGCGGGGGGGGGGGGGGGGGCAGCCGGCCCGGCCATGGTGGCGAGCGTGCACGTCGAGCATGAGGTCCTCCATGGCCGCATCGGGGGCGAGTGACGGGAGCAAGAAAGAGATATATAGGAAGAAGAAGACGGGTTGAGAAATAGAGATAACGGTGTTAACATTTTATGCCACGTCAGCTCCGACCAATGGGCCAGCCTTGTCATAATCACGATCAATTTTTAAGCACTCGGTCATTTGGGTTTTTTGAAACACCCGACCCTGACTTGGTAGTTATCAGAGAAAAAAAAATCCGGTAGTTTTTTTGGAACTCTAACCCGAATTGTAGTAGTTTTATGCTATTTACTCTGTTTAAACCCACTTATGATCTAACAGTTTAATATTTTGTTTTTTTCTTGGGAGAAATGAACTACCAAGTTAGCTAAAACTAACTAAACGGGACTTGCGGACGCCATTTATTGTCATTTACGTCTCTACGTGATACTTGTCCCCCCAACACGGGCTAATTGAGTGTCAAAAGATGGCTCTCAAATCTGAAGTGAGAACTGAGAAGGGATTACAATCATGAACGAATGATCGTTATTATGATGTGGGAGTATGTACGCATGCACGAGAATGCGCCATGGTATACGAACGGTAGCAGTGTACTATTATTACCGTACAGGGAAAAAACAATACAACACTTACTACAGAAACAGTACTGATGATTGATGAATGGGCCGTGTAGCAGCAGGAGTATAGCTGAACCTCTCTCTGGCACCATCGTCTCCCCGACTTGAATTCCGCGATTGCGATACGATACGGCTCCTGCGCACGACCTTTTCGGCTACGCGCTGCCCTACCACTCCCATGATGCCGATGAATGTGACTCCCGCAGCAGCTAAAAGAGCACTGTGCACGCAGACGCAGGTACAACTACGAGTTATGAACACTGGAGCACACGTACGCGCGTACGCGCGCTCGGTTGAATTGGCCGGCCGGCGCCGTCCCCTCCCTGCAGACAGACACGGCGCAGGGCCGTGGATCCGGCCGGCGGGGCCTCCTCCAGTTTGCACGGATGGACGCTGCCGCCCTGCCGCGCGTGGTCGCGCGCGGTAGCTTCATTGCTCGACAGTGAAAGGCCTGGGGGGATCCTGCGCGCAGGCAAGGCGACGCGCGCGTTCCCCGGCCGGGCCTTGGTTGAAGGCCGCTCTCGATCGTACGCTCAACTGGGAGAAGACGAGAAGTGGGTAGCCTAGAGCATCTCCAATAGAAGATGTAGATGCAATCGTACCTAACTTTTGCATTTCTAAGGACCAAAAACCCTTCTTCAATATATGATGTAGATGCAAAAAAAATTACATCTCTGTTTTCTGAAGATGTAAAATATAACACCTCGCGGTGCAAATTTACATCTTTACCATATGGAGATGTAAAAACGCAACCGCTCGTCAACCCACCAACTGTCGTTCATTTTAGTTCCCCCTCGTTCTTATTCCTCCCGCCGCCCCGCCATTCGGCCGCCGCCCACCGCAGCCACCCCGCCGCAGATCCGCAGTCTCCTCCACCCCCGCCGCCGATCCCGCCGCGATTCGGCCGCCGCCCGCCGTCCCCCGCCGCGAATCGGGCTTTTTTCCATCCGCCGCCGCCCCGCGATTCGGCCGCCGCCCGCCGGTCGATTTGTCTCCGCCCGCCGGTCGATTCAAGTCCGCGGCCTTCTCCACCGTCGCCGCAACCTCCGCCATCGCCGCCCTGCCGTCGCCACGCCGCAACCTCCACCGTCGCCGCCCCGCCGTCGCCACGCCGTAGCCGCAACCGCAGCGCCGCCCCCCGTCGCCAACCACCACCGCGTCACCTCCCCGCCGTCGCCAACCCACAGCGCCGCCCCCACGCCGTCGCCAACCCACAGCGCCCCCCCCCCCCGGTCGCCAACCACCACCGCGTCGCCGCCCAGCCGTCGCCACCCCACAGCGCCACCCCCCACCGCCGCGATGCCGCCGAAGAAGACCCCGAAGAGCAAGACGGGGTTCTTCGGCGTGAGGGCGAAGCCCTTCGGCAACTTCGGGGTGGAGTTCTGCGATGCCGGCCGCCGCTTTTGGCTGGCACCTACCCCACCGTCCACGAGGCCACGCGTGCCTACGACGTGGCGGTGTGGCGTGCCGGGAGGCCGAAGAAGGACCTCAACTTCCCGGAGATCGAGACCCGGGCGGATGCGGAGTTGCTCGTGCCGGGGGGCATCTGTCGTGGGTATAAGTCTGACAGTAGTGTATGGGGGTACGGATTAGAAGGCAGAGCCTAGCTACGGCGCAGTTGTTACACTCGGATTTACGAGTTCAAGCCCCTCACGGTGGAGGTAATAGCCCTACGTCTCGGTGCTCTGGAGTTATTGATTGAGTGTATTGTTTACAGAAGATGCGAACCCTTGTCATGGAGCTGAGGGGTGGCTTATATAGAGTCCGCCAGGCCCCCATGAATGCTGCCATAACCAAGGATTAAAGAGGGGGTTTAAGGGCGCCGGTTACTGGTAACAGGCGCACAAACTACACTTGATGAGGGTGGACGCACGTCCTGACCGTTGCGCTCCTGAAGTGTCTCCTGGTCTTCTCTGACCGACTGATGACAGGTACTCCGAGTGAAATAGGCCGGTCGAGTGAAGTGTTGTCCTCCGAGTGGTTCATTGCGTTCCGAGTGGATGTCAGGCTGCAGAACATCTGACCGCTGGTCTGGTCCTGGGGCCCAGTATAAGGTGTATGGCGTTCTAGGGTAGGGCCTGTAGGTCAGGCCTGTTACCCTATCCCTAATATATGCCCTCGTCATTAGCCCCCGAATAGGTCGAGGTTAAGCGGGTCGAGTCAAGGCGAATTCCTAGGTGAGTTGAGCGCTACGGGGGTGCTCAAGAACTCCTACTGGACATTAGACGGCCTTGTCTTCGCATGATACCTTGACGGATTCTGGACCGTATGATGTCCTAGTGAAAGTCTCCATCCGAGTGAAATGATTCATCGCGCGTCGGGTGACGGAACAGATCCGAGCGTCTTCGGAATGTCTTTAAAGGACGAGCAATCGGATTGCTGGATCCCGGATTTCGCGGGATTCGAAATCAGATATGAGCGCGCGCAAACGGTTGCGACGCGGTGAGTGGGGAAAGTGGGGCGTGTCGCCTCGATTTTCGCCCCGCTTTCCGCCACGTACCACTGGATCTCCGCCGGCGAGATTTGAGGGGATCTGCGGGCCCACGAATCACTGGTGAGGATTGGCGAGCGGAGCAGGCGGTGGTATAAAGAGCCGCCGCGTCGGAGAGGAAAAAGGAGAGCCAGATCCCCTTTCCCTCATTTCCTCCAGTCCCCCAATCTTCTCCTCCGCGCCCCACTCTGCGCAAATCCACTTCGGCGCCGGAGTACTCTACGGCGATGGCGAAGGACAAGACGGCGAAGCTGGAGCGAGTGAAGAAAGCGGCGAAGGCTGATACGTCTCCAACGTATCTATAATTTTTGATTGTTCCATGCTGTTATATTATCAATCTTGGATATTTTTATATACATTTACAACAATTATATATCATTTTTTGGGACTAACCTATTAACTTAGTGCCCAGTGCCAGTTGCTGTTTTCTGCCCTGTTTTTGTTTTACAGAAAATCAAATACCAAACGAAGTCCAAATTCCACGAAACTTTTTGAAGATTTTTTTCTGGACAAGATAAACACTAGAAGCTTCGGGAGGAGGCCAGAAGCCCCAGGGGGTGCCCACGAGGCACCTGGGCGCGCCTGGGGGGGGGGGGCTCGTGGGGCCCACAGAGCTCCGTTTGACCTAATTTCACCACTATAAATTCCAGAAAAATCAGAAACCCTCAGGGGAGTCCACGAAATACTTTTTCCGCCGCCGCAAGTTTCTGTTCTCGAGAGATCCCATCTGGAGGCCTTTTCCGGTACTCCACCGGAGGGGGAATCGATCACGGAGGGGCTCTACATAAACCTTGCTGCCCTTCCGATGATTCGTGAGTAGTTTACCACAGACCTTCGGGTCCATAGTTAGTAGCTAGATGGCTTCTTCTCTCTTTTTGATCTTCAATACAATGTTCTCCTCGATGTTCTTGGAGTTCTATCCGATGTAATCACTTTTTGCGGTGTGTTTGTTGGGATCCGATGAATTGTGAGTTTATGATCAGATTATCCATGAATATTATTTGAGTCTTCTCTGATCTCTTTTATGCATGATTATTATTGCTTTGTATTTCTTCTCCGATCTATTGATTTGGTTTGGTCAACTAGATTGATTTATCTTGCCAAGGGAAAAGGTGCTTTGTAATGGGTTCGATCTTGCGGTGCTCAATCCCAGTGACAGAAAGGGACATGACACGTATGTATCGTTGCTATTAAGGGTAAAAAGATGGGGTTTATTCAGGTGTGAGTTTATCTTGTCTACATCATGTCATCATTCTTAAGGCGTTACTCCGTTTTTTATGGACTTAATACACTAGATGCATGCTGGATAGCGGTCGATGTGTGGAGTAATAGTAGTAGATGCAGGCAGGAGTCGGTCTACTTGTCTCGGACGTGATGCCTATATACATGATCATTGCCTTGGATATCGTCATGATTATTTGTTTTTCTATCAATTGCCCAACAGTAGTTTGTCTACCCACCGTATGCTATTTTCTCGAGAGAAGCCTCTAGTGAAAACTATGGCCCTCGGGTCTATCTAAATCAAATTACTAAAACCCTACAAATATTGCTGCACTTTTCTTTTATTTATTTTATTTTGTATTTTTGTTTCAATCTATCTATCTATCACATACAATTTAATCTTGCAATTAACCGCCGAGGGATTGACAACTCCTCGTTTGCGTTGGGTGCAAGGATTTGTTGTTTGTGTGCAGGTACTGCTAACGAGGTGTTGCGTGGTTCTCCTACTGGATTGATAACCTTGGTTTCATAACTGAGGGAAATACTTACCTCTGCTGTGCTGCATCATCCCTTCCTCTTCGGGGATAATACCAACGCAAGCTACAAGTAGCAGGAAGAATTTCTGGCGACGTTGCCGGGGAGACATCATCAACATCTATCAAGTACCTACGCATAAAACTCTCATCTCCTTGCATTTACTTTATTTGCCATTTGCCTCTCGTTTTCATCTCCCCCACTTCTAAAAAGTTTTCACAAAAATACAAAAATATTTTTTCGTTTGCCTTTTTGCTTGTTTGCTATGTTTGCTTGTGTTTCCATGTGCCTTCTATTTGCTTGCATCTTCGCTTGCTAAAAATCAATTGATATGATACTTATCCACTTGCTAATCTTTTCAAAAGATCCAATTATAATGAACCAATTGCTAGTGATTTGAGTGCTCTTGATTTTCTGTACGAAGTTTTGCTTGAAAATCATGAATCTGAAAATTGTGATGAAGTGTTAGAAGAAGAAATTTATAAAGTGATTCATGATAGCTCCTTGATTGAAAAGCATGATTGCAATGATGTTACTATAAACTCTATTAATGTCAATTATGCCAATGATATGCAAAACTACAAGCTTGGGGATGATAATTTTGTCATATCCACTACTTATTGCAATGATCATGATTGGGGTTATAATGCTTCTTATGATCTTGAAAATTTATTTAATCCTCATGATGAATATATTATTGATAATAATGTTTGCAATAATATTGAAAGTGGGTTTGGAGAGGTCATGACTTTAGTTGATGTCAATCCCACTATTTTGAAAGAGTATAAAAAATTTATGCATGTGGATCATGAAGAGAAAATTTTATATGATTGCTATATTATTGAATTTGAATATGATCCTACATATAATTATTATGAGAGAGGAAAATATGGTTGTAAAAATTTTCATATTACTAAATTACCTCTCGTTATGTTGAGATCATCAATGTTTTATTCTTCTCCCTTGCATATGCTAGATATTTCTTGTCTTGATAATTCATTTGCTTATAAAATGCCTATGCATAGGAAGTATGTTAGACTTAAATGTATTTTTCATACACTTCATGATGCTCTCTTTGTGTTTCTACTATTATCTCTCATGAGAGCATCATTGAAATCTCAAGCCTATCTTAATGGCTATAAAGAAAGAGCTTGTTGGGAGACAACCCAATGAATAAAAAAAAATATTATTTGTTTCTGTTATTGTGAGTTTTCACTTTCATGCTACTGTCATGATTGTGTTTGTATGTTTTTAATTAGTGTTTGTGCCAAGTAATACTTTTAGGATGATTTGGAAGATAATATAATTGATGTTGTTTGGAAAACAGAAAGTTTTGCGTCCAGTGCCCGAATTTTGTTTCAGAAAATCTGAAATTTTTACACAGTATTGGTATATGAATTTCCCACTTTGTCCTAATTTTTCAGAATTTTTGGAGTTACAGAAGTATGGCTTTTAAATAGATTGCTATAGACTGTTCTATTTTTGACAGATTCTGTTTTTGATGCACTACTTGCTTGTTTTGATGAATCTATGGATTGTATCGGGGGGTATAAGCCACGGTGAAGTTAGAGTACAGTAGGTATAATGCAAAAATAAAATATGAATGGGTTTGCAACAGTACTTAAAGTGGTGATTTATTTTGTTATACTAACGGATCTCACGAAGGTTTTGTTGAGTTTTGTGTGATTGAAGTTTTCAAGTTTTGGGTGAGATCACGATGGATGAAGGAATAAGGAGTGGCAAGAGCCTAAGCTTGGGGATGCCCGAGGCACCCCAAGGTAATATTCAAGGAAGACTCAAGCGTCTAAGCTTGGGGATGCCCCGGAAGGCATCCCCTCTTTCTTCTACCAACCGTCGGTAATTTTACTTGGAGCTATATTTTTATTCGTCACATAATATGTGTTTTGCTTGGAGCGTCGTGTATTATATGAGTCTTTGCTTTGTTTGTTTTTTAGTTTGTCACAATCATTCTTGCTGAACACACCTATTTTGAGAGAGCCACACGTTCATCATAATTTGTTAGAATACTCTATGTGCTTCACTTAAATTTTTTGAGTTAGGCAGTTGCTCTAGTGCTTCACTTAAATCTTTTTGAGCACGGTGGTGGCTATATTTTGAAGAAATGAACTCTCATGCTTCACTTATATTATTTTGAGAGTTGATAAGATTAAAATGTTGAAGAAATAAACTCTCATGCTTCACTTATATTATTTTGAGAGTTGATAAGATTGAAATTTTGAAGAAATATTTGCACTCTCATGCTTCACTTATATCTTTTTGAGAGTTGATGAAAGTAACGATAATTTGCACAAGATATGAATTTGGTCCCAAAGTGATGAATATTCAAGAGGGATATAATAAAAACTTTCATATAGATCATTGGATATGATAAGTGTGATTCCTTGCAATAGTTTTGCGATATGAAAATGATGATATGTGAGTCATGTTAGTGAGTAATTGTGATTTAGTAAGAATATTAGTGTTAAGGTTTGTGATTCCCTATGCATGCACATTAAGTCAATAGTTATGCAAAGAAATTATATCCTACTTATGGTGCATTATTCGGTGTTAGTTATGTTCAATGCATGTTTATGAACGTTTTCGTTTTTTGGTTGGTTGCTTCTCAATCAATTTGCTAGCCTTCATTTGTACTAAGCGGAAATACTGCTTGTGCATCCAAAATCCTTAAACCCAAGTTGTGCCAAATGAGTCCACTATATCTACCTATATGCGGTATTTCAATGCCGTTCCAAGTAAATTTGCGTGTGCCAACTCTAATTTTCAAAATAATTTTTCCGTTTAGTGTGCCCGTACCGCTCATGAAGCGGCAGGGGGTGGCCATTATTTTCCATGCTAGGTGTGTTATTCTCATGATGTGTGTTTATTCACCTGTCATTGCACGAGAGGATGGTTGGTAATAGGGATGCCCAGTCCCACAATGAATCAAAAATTAATAACAACAAAATTCCTTGGAAAGTGTTGGTTTGGAGGGCACCCGTGGATACGGCTAGCCATGGACTGTGAAAGAATGGTGGAAAGGAAATAAACTTTACTTTTTGTTTGGGAACCGCCTATGATGTGTCTGGCATGGAAAATAATGGGAATTCTTGGTCGTTTTCGTTGACAGGAAAAGCATGCCTCTCAAAATATTTTATCTCTTTAATTTCAGCCTTGAGCTCTGGCACGTTTGACAAATCTCTGCTTCCCTCTGCGAAGGGCCTATCTATTTAGTTTTATGCAATTTTTATTTTTACTCGAGTCTCCATCTTCTCTTATAAAGCACCAACTAGAGAGCACTATTGTCATACTTGTGCATTGGATGTAGCTAATATTTGAGTGTGTTTCATGAATGGATTAATGATTGAGCATAATGGGCTAGGGATAACTTTCTTCAGCGTTGATATTTTGAAAGACATGGCTGCTTGTTAGCATGCTTGAGTATTTATATCTTCATGTCAAATTATAGACTATTGTTTTGAATCATTCAAGTCCAATGTCCATGCTATAAAAGAAAAGAATATGTGATGAATATGATAGGCAGCATTCCACATCAAAAATTCTGTTTTTATCATTTACCTACTTGAGGACGAGCAGGAATTAAGCTTGGGGATGCTGATACGTCTCCAACGTATCTATAATTTTTGATTGTTCCATGCTGTTATATTATCAATCTTGGATGTTTTTATATACATTTATAGCAATTATATATCATTTTTTGGGACTAACCTATTAACTTAGTGCCCAGTGCCAGTTGCTGTTTTCTGCCCTGTTTTTGTTTTACAGAAAATCAATACCAAACAAAGTCCAAATGCCACGAAACTTTTTGGAGATTTTTTTCTAGACAAGATAAACACTAGAAGCTTTGGGAGGAGGCCAGAAGCACCAGGGGATGCCCACAAGGCACCAGGGCGCGCGTGGGGCGGGGGGGGGGGGGGGCAGGCGCGCCCTGGTACCTCATGGGGCCCACAGAGCTCCGTTGGACCAAATTCCACCACTATAAATTCCAGAAAAATCAGAAACCCTCAGGGGAGACCACGGAATACTTTTTCCACCGCCGCAAGTTTCTGTTCTCGAGAGGTCCCATTTGGAGGCCTTCTCCAATACTCCGCCGGAGGGGGAATCGATCACGGAGGGACTCTACATCAACCTTGCTGCCCTTCCGATGATGCGTGAGTAGTTTACCACAGACCTTCGGGTCCATAGTTAGTAGCTAGATGGCTTCTTCTCTCTTTTTGATCTTCCATACAATGTTCTCCTCGATGTTCTTGGAGTTCTATCTGATGTAATCACTTTTTGCGGTGTGTTTGTTGGGATCCGATGAATTGTGAGTTTATGATCAGATTATCCATAAATATTATTTGAGTCTTCTCTGATCTCTTTTATGAATGATTATTATGCTTCGTATTTCTTCTCCGATCTATTGATTTGGTTTGGCCAACTAGATTTATTTATCTTGCCATGGGAAGAGGTGCTTTGTAATGGGTTCGATCTTGCGGTGCTTTGTAATGGGTTCGATCTTGCTGCACTTTTCTTTTATTTATTTTATTTTGTATTTTTGTTTCTATCTATCTATCTATCACATACAATTTAATCTTGCAATTAACCGCCGAGGGATTGACAACCCCTCGTTTGCGTTGGGTGCAAGGATTTGTTGTTTGTGTGCAGGTACTGCTAACGAGGTGTTGCGTGGTTCTCCTACTGGATTGATAACCTTGGTTTCATAACTGAGGGAAATACTTACCTCTGCTGTGCTGCATCATCCCTTCCTCTTCGGGGATAATACCAATGCAAGCTACAAGTAGCAAAGGCGAAGAAGGCGTCGAGCTCCAGGGTCGCTCCCCCGCGCGGGTGGATCCAGGGCGATTGGCTCCAGCCGACCACCACGGTGGAGGATATCAGCGGGCTCGTCGTGGACGGGCTGGTGCGCGATGGGAGCTGGAGGCTGCCAAAGGAGGGGGAGATCGAGCCTGCACCGCGCCCCGGGGAGCGCGTGCTCCTCACTACTCACGTGGAGAGTGGTTTCTCTATGCCACCTCATCCTTTCCTCCGTGGCTTCCTAAACTTTTTCAGTGCCCAAGTCCATCATCTTCCTCCGAATGCTATAGTGTATCTTGCCGCTTTTATTTCCATGTGCGAAAACTTCTTAGGCTGCCAGCCGCACTGGGGGCTGTTCCAGCATATCTTCACATGTCGTTCTCAGTCGGTAAAAAAGGCTGATTCTGAGGGAGAGAGGACCCATGTGACCCAGCTGTGTGGCGGCTTAGGTATCCAGATGAGGGGTAGGAGCATGTTCCCCGCTATGACCTTTCCTGAGTCGGTTAGAGGTTGGCAGTCGACCTGGTTTTATTGTAATGACATCCCTTGCATCGGTTCGTCGACTGGTCTTCCTCCCTACACGTCCGAGAGAGTCAAGACCCCTCCCTCGCTGACGGCTGATAAGGAGGAGAAGACAGATGTGGGGATCTTGGTGAGTGTCGTAGTTGGTCTGATTTAGGGTGGGGTGACTGGCCTGGATCTTCTGGAGGTCTTCCTCAGTCGGCGGATCCAGCCGCTGCAGGAGCAGGCACATCCCATGTGGCGGTACGTCGGGGCCAATGACTCGACCCGAGTGCATCCGGAGGATGTTGATGAGGAAACGGTGGAGCAGTGGCTCAGATGCATCACTGGCGCACGTGACAATCCGCGAGGGTCGAGATGGATCCCGCCCTACGACGACGCGCACCAACCGTCAGAGGTGTGACGCGCATTTCCGAGTGAATTATTTACGCGCAAATTATCCGAGTGAACTGAATGAACTGACTGTCTCTGTTCTTCGTGTCTTGCAGGATTTCCAGAAGATGCTCTCGCCTGTGCCAAATGGAGGGCACCTTGCCGGGGACATAGAGAGCGACCATGGTAGTGTCGAGGACAGCTATGCGAAGGATAGCGAGGAGGGAAGCGACGAGGTCGAGTCTTCTCCGTCTCCAGAGATGCGCGCTGAGCGCCGCTCCAAGCAAACCCAAGATCCGAGTGCTGGCCTGGGGAAGACGGTGACCCCGAGTGCTAAGAACCCGAAGCGCACTCGGACATCGACGCCAAAGCCGACGGAGAAGGCCGCCAAGCAGCTCAAGGTTGCCTCGCCCAAACCTCGGAAGGTTCTACCCAGGATCAAGGTTACTGTGCCTGTCGCCTCAACGTGAGTGCCGCGTCTTTCCCTTCTGTCTCTGTAAACTTCTGGGCTTTTTTGACCGGGTGATACTTATGAACCAGAGCTGCTACCTCGATGACGTCTCCCATGCAGATCGACGGAGACCGTGTCGAAGCCGAGTCAGCGGACGTGGCCACTTCTCAGAAAGGTAGCGATGATTTCATTTTTTACTTCGATCTGTGATCCGAATGAATCGTGTGTCGTGACTGATTGTGTCGAGTGTGCTTGCAGAAATCATCCATGTCGCGGACGACAATGAAGGACCGCCACGGAAGGACACCGAGAAGGGGACCGCAGCCCCGACTGCCTCTCAGACCACCACACTGAAGACACCGCCAAGCAAAGTGCCTCAAGTTCTCCCTGCGCCTAACGTGGCCGTGCCTCTGGGGCAAGGCTCTTCTCAGGCCGGTGCTGGCCCTGTCATGGCCCCGTCGACTGCTCTGGTCTCGGCTCAGACTCCTCCCGTCAATATATTCAGCCTGCATAGAGTGCCAGAGGACCAGGCTGGAGCCAGCAAGGAGGCGATGATCCAGGCGGACCTGATGGCCCAGCATCTGAAGGAGATGTGTGAAGCTGGCAAGTTGGCGTATGATGCCAGTGCTGCTCTCCAGGCGAATGTTCGAGTAAGTGCTCTTGTAAGTTGATCTCCAATTCATTTTTCTTCTGTAGGAGTTCCAGTCGGTAAATTTTTGGTACACCCACTGGGTGTGTCGTCCGGTGGGGGCACGCTGAGTGCACCCACTGGGTGTAGTCCCCGAGACTGCCGTCGACTGCAGGCAGTCGGCGGGAGTCTTAGAACTTTTTTTTTGCTATTGTTTGGCCGTCACTCGGATCAGGCGGACCGTTCCGAGTGGATACCATTCCAGTGGGGGCACGCTGAGTGCACCCACTGGGTGTAGTCCCCGGGACTGCCGTCGACTGCAGGCAGTCGGCGGGAGTCTTAGAACTTGCTTTAAAGGGTACTTCAGAATCTGGTACTGGTCAAGCTTGTTCCTCTCTGACAAAGGGTACTTCAGAATCTGGTATTGGTCAAGCTTGTTCCTCTCTGACAAAGGGTACTTCAGAATCTGGTATTGATCAAGCTTGTTCCTCTCGGGAGTGCTGGTCTCTGGGCACTCGGAGTATTTCTTATTACTAACTGGTCTGCTCTCTCTTGTGTTTCAGAGGACATGTGAGCTTGGGGCTCAGTATGTGTCACTGGAGAAGGAGACGAACCAGCTCCGACTGGACTTGGAGGTGGAGAAGAGGAACGTAGCCCGCGTCCAAGCGGAGCTGAAGGCCATGGGTGGTAAGCCTCAGCTACCAAGCATTCTGCTTTCGCTTTCCTCCATTCTTTGAACCGAGTGACTTCACTCGAACAGATGTGCGTAGTGAAAACCATCAACTCCAAGTGCGGCTCAGGACTTATATTTCTTTAGAAACTATGAAGCAGGCACTCGAAAACAAGGACAATGAGCTGGCGGGGGCACAGAAGGTGGCGAGGGAGAAGACCAAGGCCGCTGAAGAGAAGTTGGCCTCGTTCGAGAAGCTCGAAGGGGAGAACAAGTCACTGAGGACTGCCGTTGAGGAGGCGAAGAAGGAAGTGACCGAGCTCAAGAAGCAGCAAACCGAGTGGGATGACAAGCTCAAGACTCAGGCGAATGCTTATGAGCAAGAGAAGAGAACTTTGAGCGAGAAGATCGCCCAACTTACCCAAAAGAAGGATTCTCTGGAAAAGTATATAGAAGACTTCACGGAGGAGATGTACACCAAGCTTGCAGGTAACTTGTATCATCCGAGCTAGTTTTGACTTATTTCTGAGTGAACTTCATGCATGCTGAAACTCGTCTCTCCCCTTTCCTTGTTCACAGAGTATTGTCGTGACTTCGAGCTGGAGACTAACAGAATCGAGAGGAACCTGGATCCCACCAGGTCACTCGTCGGTGACAAGGCCGCCCTAGGCATCCTGCGGCTCGAATATCGCCTTGAAGACGCCCTGGGGTACATCATCCGTCTGCGGGGTGCACTCGGAAGGATCGACAAGGAATTGTGGCTAGAAGACACGCTCCAGACTGATCTGGAAGCGACGATGACTCGTCTCAACAAGATCCCTAACCGAGTGCAAGCATGTAAGAAGTCAGCTGCCTGCTGCGGGGCCGACATGGCCCTCTCTCTTGTCCGTGTACACTGCAAGGACGCAATGGAAGAGAAGTTGAAGTCTCTCCAGGTCGCCAACACGAAGAAGCTCAAGTTTGAAGACTTCATGGAGACGTTCATAGAGGCAGCCACTCGGATCGCAGATGGCATCGATCTGGACGCCTTCGTCGAGCCGGCCAGCCCCTCTGGAGCATGAGAAAAACTTTAAGCTTTACACATTTGCCTCGGTATGCCGAGTGGATTTGTATCCGTTAAACTCTTTCGGGCTTCGGTCCCGCGTACTCGCATTTACCTTTGAACTTCTGAAGTTATTCGAATGCTTTCTTTCGAGTCTTTGGATGTGTGCAACTTAGGTGAAAGCTGGTTCGCAGCTAAGCCCCCGAGTGAGAGGAACGCTCATCACTCAGAATCATTTTTGACTTAGGCGAAAGCTGGTTCGCAGCTAAGCCTCCGAGTGTGAGGGACGCTCATCACTCGGAGTCGTTTTTAACTTAGGCGAAAGCTGGTTCACAGCTAAGCCCCCGAGTGAGAGGGACGTTCGTCACTCGGAGTCGTTTTTGACTTAGGCGAAAGCCGGTTCGCAGCTAAGCCCCCGAGTGAGAGGGACGCTCGTCACTTGGAGTCGTTTTTGACTTAGGCGAAAGCTGGTTCGCAGCTAAGCCCCCGAGTGAGAGGGACACTCGTCACTCGGAGTCATTTTTAACTTAGGCAAAAGCGGGTTCGCAGCTAAGTCCCTGAGTGAGAGGAACACTCGTCACTCGGAGTCGTTTTTGACTTAGGCAAAAGCTGGTTCGCAGCTAAGCCCACGAGTGAGAGGGACGCTCGTCACTCGGAGTCGATTTTAACTTAGGTGAAAGTGGGTTCACAGCTAAGCCTCCGAGTGAGAGGGACGCTCGTCACTCAGAGTCGATTTTAACTTAGGCGAAAGCGGGTTCGCAGCTAAGCCCCCGAGTGAGAGGAACGCTCGTCACTCGGTGTCGTTTTTAACTTAGGCCAAAGCGGAATCACAGCTAAGCCCCCGAGTGAGAGGGACACTCGTCACTCGGAGTCATTTTTAACTTAGGCGAAAGCGGGTTCGCAGCTAAGCCTCTGAGTGAGAGGGACGCTCGTCACTCGGAGTCGATTTTAACTTAGGCGAAAGCAGGTTCGCAGCTAAGCCTCCGAGTGAGAGGGACGCTCGTCACTCGGAGTCGATTTTAACTTAGGCGAAAGCGGGTTCGCAGCTAAGCCCCCGAGTGAGAGGAACGCTCGTCAGTCGGAGTCGTTTTTAACTTAGGTGAAAGTGGGATCGCAGCTAAGCCCCCGAGTGAGAGGGACGCTCGTCACTCGGAGTCCTTTTTAACTTAGGCGAAAGCGGGTTCGCAGCTAAGCCTCCGAGTGAGAGGAACGCTCGTCACTCGGAGTCGTTTTTAACTTAGGCAAAAGCGGGTTCGCAGCTAAGTTGAAGGGCGTACACCCACTGGGGGTCGTAAGCCAGAGAATGCGTACGAGTGAACTCAATGTAGTACTGAAAAAGTCATGCTTTTATTCATCGAACATCACTCAAGTGCTTTTGTTACATCTCACTATCAAGTATAAAATCATCGAAGCAAGTCGGCATTCCAAGCACGGGGCTCGTCTACTTGCTTCAGATGGTTGTACAGGCGGTATGCTCCGTTATGCAGAACCTTAGACACGATAAAAGGATCTTCCCACGCAGGAGCAAGCTTGTGAGGTCGCTGCTGATCCACTCGGAGCACAAGATCTCCTTCCTGAAAGGCCTGACCTCTGATGTGTCTGTCGTGAAAACGTCGTAGGTCCTACTGATAGGTGGCTGAACGGATAAGGGCCATCTCCTTCTCCTCTTCCAAGAGATCAACGGCGTCCTGCCGTGCCTGTTCTGCTTCAGCTTCGGAGTATAGTTCCACTCGGGGCGAATTGTGGAGCAGATCACTCGGCAGGACAGCTTCAACTCCGTACACCATGAAGAAGGGAGTACGATTGGTAGACCGATTGGGGGTCGTCCTCAGGCCCCATAGAACTGATGGCAATTCAGTGACCCAGGCTCCGGCTGCATGCTCCAAATCACGCATGAGTCGTGGCTTTAACCCTTGAAGGATCAGTCCATTCGCTCTCTCAGCTTGCCCGTTCGACTGTGGGTGAGCCATGGATGCATAGTCGACCCGGGTGCCTTGGGCGGCACAGAACGCTCTGAACTCTTCTGAGTTGAAGTTTGAGCTATTGGCAGTAATGATGATGTGGGGGACGCCATATCTGAAGACTATCTCTTTCATAAACTTGATCGTCGTACGAGAGTCTAGCTTCTTGATGGGTTTGGCTTCAATCCACTTAGTGAACTTGTCAACTGCAACCAGCAAGTGGGGGAATCCACTCGCCCCTATTCGGAGGGGCCCACCATGTCGAGTCCCCAGACTGCAAACGGCCAGACGAGTGGGATCGTCTTCAGAGCAGACGCGGGCTTGTGTGATAAGTTTGCATAGAATTGACACCCGGCGCAGTGTTGGACTATCTCCCGGGCAGCTTCATTGGCACGTGGCCAGAAGAAGCCGGCTCAGTATGCTTTAGCCACAATTATTCGAGAAGATGCGTGGTGTCCACAAGTTCCCGAGTGAATCTCCTCCAAGATCAATCGACCTTCCTCCGGAGAGATGCAACGCTGAGTCACACCGGTGACACTCTTTCTGTACAACTGATCGCCCATCACTGTAAAGGCCTTGGACCTGCGAACAATCTGGCGGGCCTCGCCTTCATCTTCCGGAAGCTCCTGTCTGAGCAGATACGCAATGTACAGCACCGTCCAGTCGGGCGTGATTGCCAGGACCTCCATGACCAAGTCAATGACTGCTGGGACCTCGATTTCAGTCGAATCGGAGGGACCGACCACTTGCGGAGGCTCTTCAGTGAAGGGATCTTCTTTCACCGTCGGGGAACGCAAATGTTCGAGGAACACATTGCTGGGTATGGGTTTCCGAGTGGACCCGATCTTTGCCAGATTGTCTGCCTCTTGATTTTTGGCTCGGGGGATGTGATGCAGCTCCAGTCCCTCGAATTTCTTCTCCAGCTTTCTCACCGCGTTGCAATATCCTGTCATAGCAGGGCTCCTGATGTCCCACTCCTTCATTACTTGATTCACAAATAGATCCGAGTCTCCGTAGACCATCAGGCGTCGGACACCGAGTGAGATGGCCATACGTAGACCATAAAGGAGCGCTTCATACTTGGCCTCATTGTTGGAGGAACCGAAGTGGATCTGCAGAACATAACTGAGTCGATCGCCCTTTGCGGACAACAACACTACTCCGGCTCCTGAACCATTCAGCATCTTGGAACCGTCAAAGAACATGGTCCAGTGTTCCGGGTAACTCTGAACCGGCTGCTGCTGTTCTGTCCATTCCGCTAAGAAATCAGCTAATGGTTGGGACTTGATCGCTTTTTTCGCCTCGAACTTGATGTCCAGGGGCAGGAGCTCGATAGCCCACTTCGCCACTCGACCAGTCGCATCCTGATTGTTCATGATCTCAGACAGCGGGGCGTCGCTGACGACTGACACGATGTGCTCTTGGAAGTAATGGGCTACTTTCTTCGCAGTCAGGTAGATGCCATAGACGAGCTTCTGATAATGAGGATACCTCTGCTTGGACGGAGTCGGAACTTCAGAAATGTAATAGACTGGGCACTGAACTTTGTAAGCTTTGCCCTCTTTTTCTTGCTCGACGGTGAGGACGGTGCTGACAACTTGACCAGTGGCCGCAATGTACAAGAGCAATGGCTCGTTGTTGTTCAGAGCAGCGAGCACCGGCTGGGTGGAAAGCAGGGCTTTGAGCTCAACAAACCCTGCTTGTGCTTCAGTAGTCCACTCGAAGGAATCAGACTTCTTCATCAATCGGTAAAGGGGTAGTGCCTTCTCATCAAGGCGGGAGATGAATCGGCTCAAAGCTGCGAGGCAACCCGTGAGCTTCTGTACATCATGAAGCCGTTCCGGACTTTTCATTCGTACTATTGCACCGATCTTCTCAGGGTTGGCATCTATCCCTCGTTCGGAAACGAGGAATCCGAGTAACTTACCCCCTGGCACTCCGAAAGTGCATTTTGCTAGATTCAGCTTAATATCATACCTCCGCAGGTTTGCGAAAGTCTCAGCTAGGTCAGCCAGTAGGTCGGAACCTTTTCTGGACTTGACCACTATGTCGTCCATGTATGCCTCGATGTTCTGACTGATATGTGTTTGTAAACACTTTTGGACCATGCGCATGAAAGTGGCACCGGCATTCTTGAGACCGAATGGCATGGTGATATAGCAGAAACACCCGAATGGGGTGATAAAAGCTGTTTTTATTTCGCCTGGCCCATACAATCGGATCTGGTGGTACCCGGAGTACGCATCCAGAAAAGACAGTCGCTCGCACCCCGCCGTGGAGTCTACGATCTGATCTATACGGGGGGGGGGGGGATGATCCTTGGGACAAACCCGATTGATGTGCTTGAAATCGATGCACATCTGGAGAGACTTATCTTTCTTAGGAACCATGACGACGTTGGCGAGCCACTCGGAGTGGTACACCCCACGGATGAACTCGGCTGCCAGGAGCCGAGCAACTTCTTCGCCAATGGCTTTCCTCTTCTGTGTAGCGGAACGGCGAAGATGTTCCTTCACAGGTTTTGCCTTCGGGTCGACTCGCAAACGGTGCTCAGCCAGTTCCCTGGGTACACCCGGCATGTCGGATGGCTTCCATGCGAAGATGTCCCAGTTCTCATGGAGGAACTGGATGAGCGCGGCTTCCTATTTGCTGTCGAGTGTCGTCGAGATGTTGGTGGGTGCGGCATTGGGATCCTCCGGATGAACGTGCACAGGCTTCGTCTCACCGGCCGACTGGAACGCAGATTCCGCAGCTGGTTTCTTGGAGCGTAGCAGATCACTCGGATCGGCGTTTTTCTTGTATTCCTCCAACTGCACCATAGCCATCTATTCATCAGCAATCTTGGACCCTTGCTGCAAACACTCTTCCGCGCGCTGCCTATTGCCAGTGACTGTGATCACGCCTTTGGGACCGGGCATTTTCAGCTTGAGATACACGTAACATGGGCGGGCCATGAAGCGTGCGTAGGCCGGCCGACCAAGGATGGCGTGGTAGGAGCTGCAGAAGTTGACCACTTCGAAAGTTAGTCTTTCCTTCCTGAAGTACTTTTCGTCCCCAAAGACCACAACCAGGGCGATCTGCCCGAGTGACTTTGCTTTCTTGCCGGGGATCACTCCGTGGAATTGCATACTGCTCTCGCTGAGACGGGACATCGGGATGCCCATCCCCTTTAGGGTCTCAGCGTAGAGTATATTCAGGCCGCTTCCACCGTCCATGAGGACCTTACGCAACCGAACACCTCCCACGACAGGATCGACCACCAGTGCCTGCCGCCCAGGGGTGGCAATGTAGGCCGGGTGGTCCGACTGATCAAAGGTGATCGGAGTCTTTGACCAGTTCAGAAACTTTGTCGTCGTCAGCATCGCCATGTTCACTTCCCGGTTGATGACCTTTAGTCGGCTCTTGCTCTCAACATCTGCAAAGATCATCAGAGTCGCGTTGACACTAGGATAAGCTTCATTTTTGTCTTCATCGTCAACATCGTCTGGACTTTTCTCACCCGACTGACTCTCCCGGAACTGCTGTATCAGCAATCTGCATTGTCGAGTGGTATGCTTGGGCAATATCAGATTGCCCTCTTCATCTTTTTTTGGTGTGAATGTGGCACGGCAAATCGAGGACATCCTGGCCCGACTGATCTTTCGTTTTCCTCTGTATCCACTTTTCTTTTGCCTTCCCTTTGTTTTTGGCTTGACCGGCCAGTGCGGCAGCCTCGGCCTGAGCCGATCCGTCAGCTTTACGCTTCGGCTTCCGATTGGGGTTGTTGTTTCCAGGGCTGGGCTCACTAGCTTTTCCCTTGCCGTTACGGAGACGGTCATCCTCTTCTCCGTTCGCATACCGAGTGGCGATCTCCATCATTCGGCTCATGGTCAAAGATCCCAACCGACTGAATTTCAGGATGAGCTCCCGATATCTGACTCCTGCCATAAAGGCGCAGACGACCTGGTGTTCAATGACGTTCTCAACCACATGATGCAAGGTTGTCCAACGCTGAATGTACTCCCTCAAGGTTTCATTCGGCTTCTGCACACAATGCTGCAACTCAGTCAATCCGGCCGGGCGTTTACACGTGCCCTCGAACGTTTTGATGAACACTCGAGCCAAATCTTCCTAGCAGTAGATGCTAGATTTTTTTTTAAACTAACATGTTTTTTATAGCAAATTTGGAAACTATACGACCTAATGCATTATTTTCAGAAGTATGACCCCGTCGGCCTCCAGGAGGCTGAAGACCTGGTTTTCGGCCAGCGCTTGGCTGAAGTGGGCTCGTCAGCCACCTGTTGGCCGAAGTGAGGCCCAGCTGGGCCAAAGAGGGGGTGTCGGTGGGCTGCCAACCGAAGAGGCCATCTTCGGCCTAGGAGCGGCCGAAAAGCTCTTCGGCCAACCCCCGGCCGAAGACATCTAGATAAGGCCGAACGGCTTTCTTCTTCCTCTGGCTCGCGACTTCATCCTCTCTCTCTCTCGTTCGTCTCTGTTTCCTCGCCACCCCGCGCCGATCTCTTCCCTGCTCCATCCATTTTCGCATCCAAGCCACAGAAACAGTAGATCGTAGCAATCCCCGGCGGCCTACGGTCATTTTTTTTTCTATGGGGTAGTTTTTTGTGCGTACAAGCAAGGAGGAGCCATGGTGGGGTGGAGGAGGTGCGGCTGGGGAGGAGGTGGTGGGGTGGAGGTGGTGCGGCTGGGGAGGAGGTGGTGGTGAGGAGCTGCGGCTGGGGAGGAGGTGGTGGTGAGGAGAAGGTGCGGTGGTGTTGTCCGGTGGTGCAAGTACTCCGCGAGGTGACCGGTGCCGCTGAGTTGAAGAGAGGAGCAAGAAGCAAGGGACACACGCGTCGAAGGTATAACCATGTCGTCACATTTTTTCTCTAAGTTGTACGGTTTAGTTAGTGTAGATAAGTCATATTGCGTACTTGGAGTGTTAATTTGTCTGTGGTGGCATTTTAGCGGATAGTTAGTGTAGCGGGTAATAATTTTGTTCGTTGTGATTAATTAGAAGATGGCAATGTCTGACAGGTGAAAATGTCTGAATCAGTAAATTTGACTGTTTACTACGGCCCTGGTAATGTTCGATATAATGAGTTGGGGGTTTATCTTAGCGAGTATAAAAATGGCGTCATGACACTTGCAGACCCGGACAGACTGGACATTAGACAGTTGAAGTACTGGTTGACTACTAGTTTTGGGCTGGATCCTGAAGTATGTTCCGTCAGTATTCATGCATTGTGGACCAAATCCTGTAAAAATGTCAAGTGGGAGTTGATGCCGATAGATAGGAGCCAGCATTGGTTGACGTTGTTAAGTCATTGCCGAGACCGAAGAATCCACCCATATGCCCTAGTGCAACCTGTGGCGAAGGAGGAGAATACCGTACAACTCCACGTGGGGCATGAACCCGGCGAGGGCAGTGAAGTGGCTAACGATATTTGTTTATCCGGGTCATAGCCACTGGATGTGGATGGTAGCCAACCCGAGAAAGAGTCAGACTACGTGCCACACAATGTGTGTGGTCATGATACTGGGCAGAGTAGTCAGTCGATAATATTAGCTGGTTCTGGTTTTGCTGATGGGGATGAGGAAGAGGAGGAAATGCAGAGGGTGATGGAGGAAGAGGACGAGGATGGATTGGCGGAGGATCTGGATTCTGAAAATTCCGAGGATGAAGTGGAGGTACCGATTCCTTCTGCATGGGATCAGGACATATCCACCGGCCTTACGGTCAACAATGGCCATGAGACTCCATGGCAGTATAATCTGAACCAAGTCCAGATAGGGGCTATGTTTGATACAAAGAAAAAATTGAAGTATGCGGTGATCAAGTGGGCTATGTCTACGCAGAGGGTTTTCCGGACACACATATCAAGTCCAACAAACTATACCGTGAAATGTGTTGAAACAGGTTGTCCTGGGAAGGTGCACGTGCACGTGCCGAAGTATAACATCCATTGGGTTGTGACCGATGTCGTCCCACATAATTGTGTGAGGAAAAACCTTCTGGTGAATAACCTAACTTCAACTCTCATTGCGCAACTCATGTATACTGAGATAGTGCAGAAGAAAGATATGGAAGCAAAACACATCCAGACAGCAGTGAAGGTCAGATGGAATTATGACATTCCTTATGGGAAGGCTTGGAGGGCTAAGCAGAAGGCTATGGAGGAAAGGTTTGGGACGTTCATCGACTCATATGATAATGTTGTCCGTCTCCTTGACATACTGAAGGAGAGAAATCCCGGCACTTATGTTAACGTACAACACACGAGGTTGCCGAGTATACCAGATTTCAAGGTGTTGAAACGAGTATTCTTCGCTTTCGCTATGTGCATCGAAGCTTTCCGGCATTTTCCTCCTGTGATGTTTGTGGATGGTACATTCCTGACTGGTCAGTATGAAGGGAAAATCCTGACTGCTATTGGTGTGGACGGGAACAATCAAATCATCCCACTTGCCATGGCATTTGTGGAGGATGAGAACTTTCCGAGCTGGGTATGGTTCTTCCGGCAAGTGAAAATTGCCATCGTGAAGGACTGACCAAACGTGTGTGTCATTCATGACAGACATGCTGGTATATTGAAGGTCGTGAAGACACTAAGGAAGCCAACAGAAGACGAACGAACAGGATTTATGTATAAGACGACAATGGTTGTACAGGATTTATAAGCCACTTTTAAATATAAAAAAACACTTCGGCCTACTATAAACCGAAGAGATGTGCCATGCATCTTCGGCCTTGCGTTTACGCGAAGATGGGACTCTTCGGCCAACGCCCGACCGAAGACCACTCTTCGGCCAACAGGAAGCTGAAGATAGTAACTTCGGCCTACCTCTGCCTGTCTTCGGCCAACGGGAGACCGAAGATCGGTCTTCGGCCAATGATAGGCCGAAAAGGCCCTCTTCGGCCAACAAGAGGCCGACGGGGTCATAGTTTTGATTTTTTTGAATTAGGTCGTATAGTTTCCGAATTTGCTATAAAAAATGTCATAGTTTCAAAAAAAATCTAGATGCTAGCCGGAGTGAGCTGGTTGAGCCAGGCCCGGGCTGACCCTTCCAGCTTCAAGGGTAAATGTTTCATAGCTACATAATCGTTACCTCCTCCAATCTGAACAACCACTCGGTAATCCTCTAGCCACGTCTCCGGCTTGCACTCACCGGTGAATTTACTCACTCCAGTCGCCAATCTGAAGTTAGGTGGTATCTCTGCGGCCCTGATTGCTCTGCTGAAACACTCGGGTCCAGAGACAAAGGCTCCACTTCCACTCGGACGATCTCTGTCCAAACTCTCTTTGAGAGCTCTGCCTCTGTCGACCAGGTTCTGAGCGAGTACGGATCTCGCGTTGAACTGCGGGTCGCAGAAGTCGACTGGTTCTCTCTGGCGATAACCGTCACTATGGCGAGGAGGGCTAGCCCTCCGATCATTGCCGTAAGGACGCCTGACATCGTACGGCCGGGGCGCGTACGAGCCATCTCGCACAGGGGGCGTCGGCATACAACGACGATCATCCCGACACCGCGGAGGCGTATTCCGACTGCGACCCTGCTCCGAGTACTGATCTCGGTAGTGGCCTTGGTCATTTTGCCGCTGGGGCGAGTGTCTGTTTCTTCTCGGGGTCACCGGGCTGTGGGCCGACTGAACGGTGTCAACCCTGACGGATCTGCTGTGAATCATGTTGCGCGACTGGGACACCGCTGAATTCTGCTCTTCAACCGCCTTGAGTAAGGCCCGGATCTGCCGTAGGCCCTCTCCTGCCTCGGATCGGGACGGCTGGATGGAATCTGCTATCCGAGTGGCCGCCGCCAAATTCTGAACGGGAGTGCGAAATACCTGAAAGTTCTGCTACAGGTCATTCGAGAACAACTGCCACTGTCGACGACAGGAACTGGGCTGATGCTGTCGGTGGGCACGATCGTCGAGTGATTTCTGGAGCGCCTCCAGACGACTGCGCTCAACCAAATTGGCCTGGCGCGTGGCCTTCAAAGCTTGTGCTTCGGGAGTCGTCCCGACGATGGGCGTCCGGAGGGCCTGCTCGTTTCTGCGTTGCAGTTCCTCCCTCTGCTGCTGACTGAGAGGTTGGGGGTAGTACTCGTCGGCGTGACAGTCTCCGCCGCCGCCAAGGTCGGCACGCGACGGGTCGCCGGCTCCCGCGTCGCCGCGGGCGTACCTAGGAGGACTAGGCGGCGAATCGGCCATCAGCACCTCCGCAGCGGGATCGCTGCTCTCACACTCGGATAAGCTTTCCGAGTCCTCACGCAAGGAGGCGAACGAATCGAGGATGGGCTCATCGGGCTCGATTGCCGCGACTTGCGGGGCCGCAACCTGAAGGGCCTCCGCGTGCTTGATCCACCGCTGAAGCCGTGAGCGTCCGTAAAGCTTGTGACGGCGGCTGGTGAAGCGAGGAGGCGTCGACTGGTACGGTGTTGAAGGTTGTCGAAGAAGAACGCCGAAGGTACTCGCGCGGAAGTGCGCTGCGCCGCGGACGGGCAACGCCTCGACATCCAGCGGGGCTTCCTGAAGCCACGCTGAATCGTCAGCGACGAAACTGAGGATGCCGAAACGGATCTCGCTGCCCAGAGTCAATCCGCCGCCGGAAACCATGGTGATGGTGGGAAAATCGCAACTACGCCGGAAGTCGCTGGACGCCGCCCCACGGTGGGCGCCAACTGTCGTGGGTATAAGTCTGACAGTAGTGTATGGGGGTACGGATTAGAGGGCAGAGCCTAGCTACGGTGCAGTTGTTACACTTGGATTTACGAGTTCAGGCCCCTCACGGTGGAGGTAATAGCCCTACGTCTCGGTGCTCTGGAGCTGTTGATTGAGTGTATTATTTACAGAAGATGCGAACCCTTGTCCTGGAGCTAAGGGGTGGCTTATATAGAGTCCGCCAGGCCCCCATGAATGCCGCCATAACCAAGGATTAAAGAGGGGGTTTAAGGGCGCCGGTTACTGGTAATAGGCGCACTAACTACACTTGATGAGGGTGGACGCACGTCCTGACCGTTGCGCTCCTGGAGAGTCCCCTGGTCTTCTCTTACCGACTAATGACAGGTACTCCGAGTGAAATAGGCCGGTCGAGTGAAGTGTTGTCCTCCGAGTGGTTCATTGCGTTCCGTGTGGATGTCAGGCTGCAGAACATCTGACCGCTGGTCTGGTCCTGGGGCCCAGTATAAGGCGTATGGCGTTCTAGGGTAGGGCCTGTAGGTCAGGCCTGTTACCCTATCCCTAATATATGCCCTCGTCAGCATCCATATGGAGGAGATGGCGCCAAAGAAGACGAAGAAGAGGCCCGCCATTGTCGTTAGTCCCAGCGATAGCGATGAGTCGGCGATGGCGAGGTTCGCGCGTGAGCATCCCGAGTATGTGCAGGCCGAGCAGGAGTTTTTCTGGAAGCGCGATGCCGAGCAGAAGAAGAAGAAGGAGGTGAAGAAGGTGGACGAGGCCGGCCCCTCGACGGTGATCCCCATCGAGTCTGAGTCGGAGGACTGGGATGACTCGGAGGAGGACGACGAGTGGTGCGACGACCCGAGCAAGGACGAGTTCTGGGAGCAGTTCAAGAGCTCCGATGAGGAGTAGTTTTATCTTTGGTGTAGTTTGAACTAGTACCAGTCGTTCGAGTAGTAGTAATTTGATGAATGTAGTAGTTTGAATTAGTTGAACTGTAGTCGTTTAATTTATGTTTTTAATTAGAACTATGTTTAATTATGTTTGAATTATATGAAGTAGTAGTTGAATTTGCTATGTTTGAATTGTTTCAAATGAAGTACTAGTTGAACTACAGTTTTTTACATCTTCACTTTGCATCTTCTGTTGGAGTTGCTCTTTTACATCACCCTTTTGCATCATCTGTTGGAGTTGGCACTTTTTTGAAGATGCAAAAAGCACTTTTTGGAGATGTTAATTTTTACATCTCCTAAGAGCATCTACAGCCGAGCGCCTCAAACCCTCCTCAAACGCCCGGGCGGGCCGCCCGGTCACTGACCGGTCACGATTTTTCGACCCAGCCGGGCGCCTCAAACGGGCCTCAAACACCCGGGCTGACCGGCACCCCTCATATCCAGCCCAAATATGGGGCGGATATGAGGGCGCCCGGGCACGCCCGCCACGTCGGCCTGGCCCGTGCTGGCCCGCCTCGACCCCACATATATTCCTCCCGATCCGGTCGCCGGACCAAACCCTAGCCACTTCACTCCACTCCCCTCCACCACCCAAGCTCACCTGCACCGATCTCCGGCCATCTCCGGCATGGCGGGGAGCGGATCCGGGTCCTTCACCTCCAGATCCGTCGACCCCGAGCTCATCCCACGCGGCCCCAAGGAGGAGATGGCCGTCTGGATTGCGCTCCGCCGCTCTCGGGATGATGCCCGTGCGAGGCAGCGCGCGGACTCCTTTCGTCGGGAATCCATCGCGTCCGCCCAAATGGCGCATGGATCCGGCGTTCGGGGTGCTGTGGCTGCCTCACCGGAGGCGGTGCGGTCCGCCTGGCGTCCGAACGCGGTGGCGGATGCGCAACCACTCCGTTGGCGTGCGGAGCAGCAGGACGCGCCATGGTTGCCGTCCGACGCTAACATGGCGCGGCGTGCCCGACGGGCGAGGGAGCGGGCGCGGGAGGCGGCGGCAGCCCTCGTGGCGGCGGACGTCGGCGAGGCGGAGTCGCATTCTCCGGCGCCCCGTATGGTGTAGTCCGGGCACCGCAACCGCGTCGTGGTGGATGTCGGCTCGTCCCAGGACGGATCCATGATCGACCTGACGTCCACCGGCACCGTCCGGGTTACGGGCTCCAACGAGGAAGAGTAGGGCATGGGAGACGGCGGCGCCTTGAGTCCCGTGAGTCCGCTCGTGTCCCATGCTCTACTCTACCTTGCCGGCGACCGGACCAACACTCTAGGAAGTGCAGCCGGCCGCCGGACATGGGCACGGCGGAGCCGGACGAGCTCTGCTTAAAGATCGGTTTACGTTGCATGTAATAATATGGATTTTAGGTTTCTAATTTGAGACGTGGCCGGTCAGTGTCCGCGGGGCGCGTCCGGGGGCGTTTGAGGGGCCGGATTTACCATATGGTTGTAGATGCTCTAAGATGCTCTTACGTGAGGTCGTGCAATGCTATATTGCCTGATGCGCACGCGGGGAACTTTTTCTGAGACACGTGCTCTCCGGTACTTGTGTGTTTGAATAACTGACAAAGGCTCCAGAAGACAGGGAGTAAAATATATTCATAATTGTACAACAATTCAATTTTGATAAGTTCGGATTTTTTTTAAACACACTAAAGACGCCGACGCTCATACACTCACCCTAATGAACGCACATACGCACACCCTATCCCTATGAGCACCTCCGAGAAACTGAACCGACATATCATCTTAAGATTGACGAAGTCGCCACAGACAACTTCGTAGTTGACGGGATCGTCTCCTCCCACTGAACGCACATTGCCGGAAGGCCTAAAACAAATCATGAAAATTCGAGCACCAATGTCAAATTTAGGACTTGGACTCTGGTGGGCTGAGGATACCACTGTCCTCCTAACCACCCAATCACAAGTTGGTTCACAAGTTCAAAATATTTTATATAGGTCTAAGTCGATACTCCGAGCCGTCCAATATAGCAATTGGGAAAATCGAGATTAGAATATACGTCTAGCATAATTCACAAAAATATATCGGTTTTGCTAAATTTTGGGTGCGTGAAATATTTCTTGACGTCGGTCGATTTCTGCTATGCACGAGGCTCAAGGCAGGGACGACGTGAGGAGCGGCAGGGTTGGCCACGCCGAGGCCGAGCCAGGACCTCGTCGGAGCCAGGGACGACGCTGCGAGCGGCAGCCCAGGTGGAGGTGAGGAAGAAACTTATTTGGGGGGAGGGGGTCACCGGGTTCCTGAGGGGGGGGGGGGGGGGGGGGGGTAGAGGGATGACCGAGTCGGTGGGTAGCAACGATGGCAGGGGAAGGACGGGGCGGCTAGGCGGTGCGCAGTAGCACCTGCCGGCCGCGGGTGGTGGAGGCCAACGGCTGGGCCAGGTCAAGCTGGAGCGTGTGTGAGAAAGAAGAGATAGGGAGGTTGTAGATTAACATTGTGATCTGTTTTGGGCCATTTGATTAAGATCTAGCGATTCCTATGAAACGTTTTCAGATTCGTGACGTATAGAGAGTCCCAAAAAATATACATCTAGCATACGCGAACAACTTTGGTATAACAAGACTTGTTCAACTTGTGTGTTTGGATGTACCATGTTGCAACTTGCAAGTCTCATCAAACTCTTTGCGGGACTGTCTAATTTACATCCGGATGAAATGCAATTCGCTTTCATCCATATTTTCCATCCAATTAAAGGATGACACTTGTCCCCTGTTCTATGTCCCTTGTCCGCTGGCTCTTTCCTTTTGTGTGTCCCCTTTTTAAACAGACTAACGCGTCCACAGCAATCCCAACCCGGATAGAAAATCACCTAAAGCAGGAAATCAAAGAACCACAGCTACTGCATGTACGGACAGAAAAAAGCACCTAAAGCAAACAAAGGAGGAGAGGACCAAAATGATGTCACCTAGAAAGAACATTGACAGAAAGTAGCATAATTACAATGATATTACCACCAAGAAATTAAGTGTAAAATTCACTAATAACCACTGTAATTTTCACCATGCCCACTAAGAAATACAATGTAAGATGCATTAAGAAGGACAATGTAAAATATGTACAATGTACAATGTAAGACCCGGATTAGTAGTAGAGAAAGAAAAACTAAAAAGGAGGAGACGAAAATGTAACAGACGACAAGGAAAATAAGAACATACATCAAGAAAGAAATCAGTGACAAGAGATTTGTCGCAGCTGTTCAAGGGACCGAAAAACACCCCATTCACGTATTTGATCCTAAGATTTGCAATGTCTGCACTAGAGAAAAGGTTTGCCATCTGAGTTATTTGTGTGAATATCTCCATATACTTGAATGTGAAGACACCACAATCATGGCTGAAAAGTTACAAAGAACACAAATAAGAAAAGAAGCTTTCATACAGTCTATATAAAATAAAACAAAAACATTAAAGGCAAAAGACATAATACCGATTATCTTGCTTAGGAACAACTGGGTATAACACATCAAACTCTTCGAAATTAATCCTTTTATGCATCATAGGAGTAGCATACGCATCCCAAAGCCCGATGAAATTATGAATCTGTGTTGGAACTAAAAAAATAGGAAAACATACCAAACCAATTTACTGAAGAACACAAAAATAATTGCATTGAAGATAAAGAGCTATCAGTGGAATTATAGTACAGTGGAGCTAAGATTTACATGGTACAATCACTAAAGAATTACGGTGTGAATCCACTGAGACTTACAGTGTAAATCCAAATAGAATTACACAGTAAAACCACTAAAAAATTACGGTGTAAATTCACTGAGACTTACACTGTAAAAATCCAATAAAAGAATTACAGTGTAAATCCAAAAAGATTTACACAGGAAAAATTACTAAAAGAATTACGGTGTGAATACACTGAAACTTACACTGTAAATCTAGAAAGATATTACACTGTAAATCCAGTAAGAAATTAACTACAGTGAACAAAAGGACTCGAAGAAAAATCAGGAGCATTAAAAACTATTTGTGTGGTACATGAATTTGGCACAACTACAAAATAACACAGTAAAAACATCAAAAAGAAAAGTGAAACCGCGAGAATTAAATACAAGCTTGCAGAAAAATTACCAGCTCATCGCGGATATCTCTGTGATATGTTGAGTTATCTCCAAACGCCGAATCAAGAAATACAAAAGCTCTATCTTTCATACAGACGACAAACGAGAACCAGTGTTCATCGAGACCAATACGGAAGTACAACTGAAATAAAAAATAAAAAAATAAAATCAGTAACAGATAATAAAAAAAGCATGAACACAAACAAAAGATAAAGAGAGAGAACTTGAACTTACAAAGTTCGATCTCCACAAGAGATAAGCGCTGCAAGCGCCCTCAAAAGCATTACAGACAATGTCCGGATTCCTGGTCTTTGGGTTGTTGTTATTCAGAATGCACTCCTGCACAAATTCAGATAACTAATTCATCAGAACCATAAGAAAAGAAAAATTAATACATGACATAGGGGAAGAAAATAAGAATACATAAAGAAAATGAAAAGGAGTTCAAGCTAGCATACCCCAACATAACTGAAGAAGAAATGTTTCTTCAATTTAGTTGATAAGGACTTCAGGACTATTTGCAACACCCTGCAAGAAAAACTTAGGATTGTCAAGAAAATAAATAAAGCCTATAACATAGGAAATACGAATAGAAAACAGTGATATTACACAATTCCACTATGAACTACACTGATGAGATAAAGAAATTACACTAACAAAAATAATACGAATTAAGCTTTAAAATCATTGATAATATATAACAACAAGTACATTGAACAAAAAAAGTATGAGAGAAAAACACAAAAGAAAGATAAAACACCAGTCTCAAGGAATGAAACATAAATCACTACGGATCACTAAGATTAACACTGCAAACCCAAACCCACTAAGATTTACAGTGTAAATCAACTAAATAATGGTGGAAAAAAGACATGAATAACATGACATTAAACCGAAGCTCTAGTTCTTAAAATCTCAAATCCAAACCTAAGAAAATCAAAGCTAAGGACCATCCCTACATCAAGCTAAAGACTCAAGGATGCGAAATCCAACAGTGAGTTAACATCAACACTTACGGGCCAAAAATGGGAATTACACTGTAAAACCAAAATGAATTACACTGTAAAACCAAAAGGAATTACGGTGTAAATCCCATGAGAATTACAGTGTGTAAATCCAAGGAAAATTACAGTGTAAACCCAATGACCAGGGGACTAAATTCGCATAGCAGCCAAGTTTCAATCCCAAAATAAATTGAACCACTAAGAATTACAGTGCAAGATCGAGATATAATTACAGTAAAACCACTAAGAAAATACACTGAAATTCCGATGAGGATTACAGTGTAAATCCAAATATAAATCCACTGTAAATCCACTAAGGATTACAATGTAAATCCAAAATATAATTACATTTGTAAAATCTAATAAGAAAAAATACACTGTAAACCCATTAAGGATTACAGTATAAATCCACTGAGAAAAAAGTGTAAATCCAGTTTGAATTACACTAAAGAAACACAGGGTAGCCCGTATAGCAACGATTCCGGAAAAAAGAACAGTACATCAAACAGGATAAACCACGTCAAGACACCCTGAAAACATCAACTACTCCCAAAAAAACTGCATGTACAATTACTATTTCCTCCTGAAAGACAAACAGACCAAAAGCCTCCCTAATCATGTACATGACTTCAGTTGCTTGTTAGATTCAGGAGACTTGAGCCTTAGAACTTGCTACCTGCAGGATTAACACCTACTACTACTTGCTGCACGCAGGATACACATTGAACCTACATTACAACCAACAAACACCATGCAACTGAAGACACTCCACTATAGCTTTGATTTGCTGAACCAAAGTACATCACAACAATAAACTAGCAGACAAACTGACTACAGCACAACAGTGACCATAAGATTTGAGGCTGCTACTAGCAGATCAACGATAATCAGCAACTGATAACCACCTATTGTACAGGATTAGCGGATGGATTGGTTGGAGCAGACCGGCTCTGCTGCTGATTTGCAACAGGGACTAACTGGACAGCTAGGGTCAACAGATTAACAAATCAACCGAAAGACAACCACCCAACAGATCAAATCAGACCACATGAACACACCCTAGAATCCTCGGAGTATGGGATTCAATCCCACCTAACAACGCAGAACACACGCAACAGACAAAAAGGGATAGATCTGACCATAAAATCCTACACATAGCTAACAACACACATGGGGATCAAGGCAAAAATGGTGGAACGTACCGAATTACGACCGCGACGGAAGTCGCCGGGGACAAACGGAGGCCGGGGTGGGTGCGGCGGTCGAGAGATCCTGCTGACAAACGGCACGGACAGCGGGGGATCCGGAGTGCGTTGGCAGCCGGACGGACGTGAAGCAGCCGAAGGAAGAACACCGGACGCCTGATCACCACCCTAGCGAATCTAGCGGACAGGGAACCACCAAATCGCCATGGATTTCTCTCTTTCTTCACTCTATTCTGGTGGCTTGTTCGAAATGGCAAAGGAACGAGGAGGGAGCCAGGGAGGGGAATGGAACCCGACGGCTACGCCGGGCGACGATGAAAAAAATTCAAAAAAGAAAAGGACCCCGGGTCGTAAGCAACAACGGGTCTACTTGCGGGCCCGATAAGCGTGTGCCGTCGGCTCGAATCAGAACGAATCTCAACAAAAGATCAGGCGGCTCACAAAAACGGATGAATGCCAATAAATTTCATCCGGCTGAAAGTTAGCAATTCCGAACTCTTTTCATCAGATAGGATCCTCCTATTTTTCGCTTCTCTTTCCGAAACGATCATCGAGACGTCGGGTATCTTTTCAGTCCGTTTCCAGTGCAGGCCGGTGGCGGTGGCCGGTGGGACAAGTGGCCACTGACTTTTCAATACCAAAGCGGAGCTTAAAACACGTCCGAAGTAGTGCTGCCTTAATGTCACTGCGTCCTGCCGGCAAATGCTGAAACTATAGCAGTACTGAACCTGAAACTCCAATTCAAACGCAGGCAGGCATACGGTACTCCAAATCTTTCCCCACCGTACTCCGGACGCCATTATTTCCGGAGGACACATACGATTCTGCCCCAAAATGCATGCGTTAATGTTAATCAATTCTTGGACGCAGGCAATCCATACGGTGCATGTCAGCGCAAGGCCGGCGTGGCAGTACGTACTGCTCGAGTGATTAATCGGGTAAGATACGGGGTCGAGCTAACTCCTGTTCCCAAAATTAATACCATGCTCCTACAGCAGTATACGTGCTTGTCTACCGGAAGCGGATTTGTAGCACCCGGGTGCTCCACACCTCTACACAAACATTAAATTAAAAAAATACCAAGAAATTTGAAAAAAAATCTGAGATTTTGGAATATCAAATCTGGGTTTTCGATCTACTCCCGTGTGAAATTTCGTGAAATAATACCAAGAAACGTATTCGTGGAAAAAAAGACAAAAAATTCCTATGTATAGAAAAAACTGTTTGGATAGATTTTTGTTCGGACAGTATTTCCTTCGCCACAGATACGTTTCATGGTATTTTTTTCATGAAATTTCACACGGGAGTAGATTGAGAACCCAGGTTTAATATCCTGATATTTCATTTTTTTTGAATTTTTTTGATATTTTTTACGTTTAATATTCGTATAGGGGTCTGGAGCACCCAGGAGCTTCTGTGTATTTTCTACCACCTTTGTATCTTCTCCTAGGCTAATAAACTTGGTGCACAGTGAAAATTAGTGATGTTTTTTTCTTGCGGGGACATGAGAGTGCAGCAATGCAATGGAAGAAGCGAGCCACGCCTAGCCTAATTAACCGTGCATTTGGCTAATAATTAAACTAATGCGACGAGCTGAGAATCGGCGGGTCAAACAATACAGCTAGTGCCAGTGGAAGCAAGCGCTTGTTTAGCATTTGGCAGATACGGACATGGACGTGAATTTTCAGAACATGCAGCCACGCGCTGCCGAAATCCCGTTCGTCCGCTAGCGCGCCGCGATTGCTACTTTTAATAGCACTTCCGCAATACGCGACGCGTTATTTACCAGCTACAGTAGGTTAATTCAGCAAATACGTACTCTACTACTACTTGATGGCTGGGCATCTTAAATGAAGTTGGATAGTACGACCAAACCTTTATTCATTAACTTCTCTACTGATGGACTTGATGTTGAGCACTTTAAATAACTAGCAGGGCTGGGGAGGGGCAGCATCTTGATGAGGCCATTTAAGACGGCTGGTGTAAAATGCCGGTGAGGTCTAACATTTTTTTTTTACTTTTGTTATGTTAGAGCGTTTTAATTTGATGCATGTTTTTTTCTGTGACACGCATTGTTAGTATTCACTTAATCACTTGCTCATCAGTGGCATGATTGGAAACTTGGGGTTATGCAGCTTAAACACGGGCACATGTTTTGTCCCACTCCCAAATAGGTTTCAACTACGACCCGCACATGACCATACAAACTTTTGTCTTGTGAGACGACTAACTGCAAACTGATGATATTTTTTGTGAATTTGCATTGAAATATGAATTGCAAGTTGAATGAGAAAAATAATTTCATGTTATTTTTTTGACCCTTCAAGATTTGTAAGAAAATGAATTTTGAAGAACATTAACTAAGACATACTCCCTCCGTCCAAGTTGAGACACTTATTTTGAGACGGAGGGAGTATGTGTTTTAAAATATATATTTTGAAAATGTTTTAAAATAGATATAGATTTTTTAATACGCAGTCAATGAAACTACGTTACGAAATTACCATTCCGACTTAAAAGTGCTTAAGCAATCCAATTCATACAAGTTTTTATGCTAATCTAACTATAAAGTTCATCTGAGATGTTTATTGTATTATGATATTGATCCCACGGTCTGTGTCAAGCATTAAGGAGGCCGCATGCATTTTCAATGCACTGGCAGAATACTAATTCACCAACAGCGTGCATCTGCACCATTTAATCGGTGGAGTTTCGCCAGACAATGTTCTGTTCTCTCTTATCCCAACCAGGACAGGCTAGCGAAGCAGTAAATAACAATCTTTTAAGTGCAAGGGTAGTGTCTGAGCTGCTTCCTGTTCTGTTCTAGGCCAGCTATTCCTATGTACAGTAGGTTTCAACCGGCTACATGTATGAATGAATCAAGCTTCAATCTACTGTTGCCTTGGATCATCAGGTAGAACAAACTAGTTTATCCTCACCGTACTCAGTGCAGGTGGATAAGAACCATGCACAGCGCCCCAAAGTTGCCCAAGCACAAGAACAAAAGAGAATGGCTAAGGGGAAGAGGAGGAAGATGAAATGAGCGGGGAGGAGCTATGAGCTAGGCAGGTGGATTTGGAGAACAAATGCAGGGCCATGGGTACAGGGTGACGTTGGCTCACAGCTGGACATAACTGCGAAAGGTAGCACGTTCGTCAAGTGTGCTACAGGTAGCCATTGTAATTGACGAGCGATTCAATGCGTCTGACTTTGTTACATGCGACTGACTTGTGGGACATGTGATTGCGATGGCATAGCTAATACAGAAACTATACCACACTGATACGGTGCCGACAAATCAATATACAAGCTTGTTGTATAATAAGTGCACGAATCGCGTGAGAGCGAACGGTGTTGATTTCCTCCTCGCTGGCACTATGTTCACTCGTGATTTATCGATACGGGACGTGAATTTTCAGGACATGGCTTAATTAATCTATGGAGTGAGTAAAGTAATGGCGTGCACGTACGGATGTACCACCCTGCCCTGCCTGCAGCGCGTTCGCGTCTGCATGCAGACAACAGAGGGTCCACGTAGTGCAGTATACTAGTATCATGGATATAAAAATATACAAGTATACGAAAGTTACTCTAAGCTTGTCGTGTGGCTACCACGTACTGCTACTTGATGAGAAACAAATTTGCGTTTCGAAAGAGAGAGACCTCGCTGGGTGGAAAATGTTCTTTGGACAACACTAGCTGGGAAATGTGCTTGAGTATATATACAGTACATCGAATCCAAACCTCCATGCACTCCACTAGAAAGATAAAAACTATGCGGGCTTTTTTTTTTATCTTTCTAGTCCCATCATCCAATACCACAGTACGGTGCGGCGCGGAATAAGATCCCTGACCTTTTTGTCCTATGCATCACAGTTTTTTTTTTTTTGGTTATTATTATCCCACGCCGCGGCGGACTGCGAGCGGTGCTCCGTCGAACTGCAAATCGAGAGCCGAGGAGAAAGGGAACGCAGATGGAACGCCGCCATATCGCTTCCCATATCGCCGTGGGGATCGCGCGAGGGCCAGACCCAGATTAATCAACGTACTAAGTAGGCGTCGCAGCTCGGCGCGCGATGCAGACCGACCCAGCAGGATTTGCCCGAGGTAGAAACCTGGAGTGGAATACACACACGCCCGCTGCCTGGCCTGGCCGGGCCTTGCTCGTGGCGACACGCACACACTGGCCTCCGCCGAATCTCCGTGGAGTCGCCGGTGCAATTATCATACTACTACTGTACGTGCGCGCTTCCCGAGGTAAGGATAGGGAGCAGACGTGCGTGCGTCAGGCTGGTAAGTTGAATCAACCTGCCCGGCCCCGCCCGTCCTTTCCATCCGCGTAGTCACCACGTGCGGCATCGGCATCGCGTCCTCGGTCGTCAGGGGCATCCAATGGCGCCGGCCGGCCGGCCGGCCTTGTCACCACCTACCTACGCACGCGCCCGAGTGCGGCGACGGCGGTCGATCCCATTTTCGGCGCGCGGCCGTACCTCGTTCCTTGACCACCGCAGGGCGCAGTGGTTTCTTCCGGAACTGGAACACGCCACCGCTGGGTTGCCTGCAGGATTTCTCTCGCTCGCTCGTTTGCTCCAACTTATCCGTCGGTCCGTGCCTGGCTATGCACGCACGTCGGTTTCTTCACACTGGCCTGACAAGCCAAGCGACAGCAAGAATAAGACCTTCTCATTCATGCCACGCACGTACGTACACTTATTAAAAACAGCTTATTTGCTTCCTCAAGCTATGACCACTATTTTCAATTGAAGCTATGGCCACTTGATAGTGAGCCGATGGTTTCAACTTTCAAAGAGAGTAAAGAAAAGCTGAACCCCAGTTGATGCGCTCTGGGGGAGGGGGGACGAAACAAAACACAGAGCGGCCCACGGTGGATGACCAGGTATGGGTGACGGCCTTGGCCATAGATCGAGCAGCTGGCGCGCCTGCCAGCGCTGTTGACATTGTCTACCGCCCGGCCCTACTCGCTCTTTTTTCGAGAGTACGCCCTACTCGCTCTGAACACTCTTTTGTTAGTTTCAGTTCGCGCCATGTTTAAAAGCAGTCGGCTTTGGCGTCAAAGCCGGTCCCCGTGCACGCGAAAAGTTGCCATTCTCGGGCCTATTTTGGTGCTAGCGTTGGCCAAATTTGCTGTTTTGACCCTTTTACAAAAGTTTAGTCAGATCTGACCCCGGTTTGAAAAAAATTCAGGATCTAACCCTTTTTCCTATCACCAGGGTCGATGCCGGTAGGGTATAACTGCCTACCGCCGCGGGCCTTACGGTAGGACTTAACTGCGCCGTCATACCTATTTAACATGAAAAGCACCGTTGGCCTACCGCCAAAGAATCTGCCGGTAGGCTGTGCAGCACGCAAGCGTGTGGTGCCGGACGCAAGTGCTTATTGATATCTTCAAATCTTCATGCATGCAGGGGCCTAGTAGTAGCGGTACTATTCATAGTAGAAATATGCGTGCATGGTACTCGAGTGGCATTGCTTGGTTTTCATCTGCCATTGCATACTATAAATTAAGTTGTCAAATCACACACATCAGTGCTCCACTACACATGCACCACTCGCCATAACTGCATGCAGGGAGCAATCAATCCATCCATCAGTCTGTTGCACCACGCCACACAGAAGCAGACTAGACAGAGTAATGGATGGATGTAGCGATGGATGGCTACCGTCAAGGACCAGCGGGAGGGTTGCACAGCATACCGTCAAAAGCCCTGGCGGTAGGGTATTTTTCACGTTAAATAGGTATGACGGCGTAGTTAAATCCTACCGTCAAGGTTCGTGACGGTAGGCAGTTATACCCTACCGCCATCGACCCTGGCGGTAGGAAAAAGGGTCAGATCCCGAATTTTTTTCGAACCGAGGTCAGATCTGGCTAAACTTTCGTAAAAGGGTCAAAACACAAAAATCGGCCGCTAGCGTTCGACTTGCACCGTTGATGCATGCATGCTAGCCATGCATAGCGTAGGACCATCCATAGGTTGTGGAAAATACACAGGAGCTCCTGGGTGTTCTACACTCCTATATGAATTTTAAATGTAAAAAATACCAAAAAAATCAAAAAAATCTGAAATTTGGAGATGTCAAACCTGGCTTCTCAATCTTCTCCCGTGTGAAATTTTGTGAAAAAAATACCAGGAAACGTATCCGTGGCGAAGGAAATACTGTCCGAACAAAAATCCATCCAAACAGTTTCTTTTATACATAGGGAATTTTTGTCTTTTTTGTCACGAATACGTTTCCTGGTATTTTTTCACGAAATTTCACACGCAAGTAGACCGGGAACCCAGGTTTGATATCCCAAAATCCCAGATTTTTTTTAAAATTTCTCGGTATTTTTATGAATTTAATGTTCGTATAGGGATGCGGAGCACCCGGGTGCTACAAATCCGCTTCCCATAGGTTGTGTTCTATTGTGGGTGGGAAAAAGTATCAACCTCTGCAGGTTTTGTACTACATGGAATCCCATGCATCGGCATGCATATCCAGCAACCAACCAGCTGCTGGCTAAATTTGGTGTTTTGACCTTTTCTGAAAGTTAAGCCAGATCTGACCCTAGTTCGAAAAAAATTCGGAATCTGACCCTTTTCCTACCGCCAGGGTCGATGGCGGTACGGTATACCAGCCTACCGCCAAGGTCCCTGGCGGTAGGCAACTTATCCACATCAGCACAGCGCAACCCTACCGCCAAACAGGCTGGCGGTAGCCTGTGCAACCCCAGCGTCAAGGTGCCCGGCGATAGGTGTGTACCTGCACTGTATTTGATACTTAGATTTTTTTTTTACAGTAAGGCATGCGACCCTACCGCCAAGGACCTAGGCGGTTGGCAGATATACCCTACCATCTGCCTACCGCCATCGACCCAGGCGGTAGAAAAAGGGTCAGATCTCAAAAAAATTCGAACCAGGGTCAAATCTGGCCCAACTTTCACAAAAGGGTCAAAACACCAACTTTAGCCCCGCTGCTGTATGCAATGTTAATAGTAAGATGTGGCATCTCTCGCAAAAAAAATTAAGATAGGATGTGGCATGCTCGCGACTGTACATAGAGCGCAGCGTGAACCCCAGTTGATGCACTTTGCATCTGTTGCTAGGTGGCAATGCCATGCTCATCCATGTAAGCAGTCAAGCAGACAATATTACGTAGCTTAGGGCAACTCCAACGGGCCGACGCATTTCGTCCGTCCGCATCCGTTTTCGTCCACATGGACAAAAGACACGGTCCAACGTGCCGACACAAACGGATTGATGTCCGTTTACCGGTACATGTATCTGTCGTGACAAACGGTTAGATCGTCTCTTCGCGGGGCCAGCTCTGGGAATAATTTTTTGAAGGGGCCATAGATGTACTTAATTTAAGTTTTAAAAAAGGGCCATTCAGTAGAAAAGATTAGGTTTCTCATGACCATACATAGAGCAGTCTATGTCTATCTGTTTAATAGGTGGAAAAGAAACCCTGGTCGACTCATGTGTGGATGGACCCCTGCATGTCGCGCTTCTCACCAAAGACAGGATCCCCCTGATGCTGGCTTTCACCAAAATCTCTCTCCTTCTCTCGTCCGAGATGGACTCCTTAGCGGCAGTGTCTATGATCACATGTGGTGCAGTGGCGGCGCTAGGTGCCTGAACCAGTGATGTCAAAGCTTTACTATTATGCATATGTAGACAAACTACAACTAATCACAGGCATACATATTAGTGAAGCTAACCCAAATTATGTGATGTCGGTTGACATCTGAGTCAACACATAGCTTCGCCGCTGATGTGGTGGTATCGATCGCTCGGCATATGCTTCGGATTAGATATCTCTTAAGTCTTCGTCAAACTTGTATTACTCATGTTTCGCGGTCGCAAAATAAGGCGAGTGATAGCTTAGGGACTTTTGGTAGAGTTCATAACAGAACCATGACTTGGATTGGCTCGGATCCTCCTCAAGTTTTGGAGTTAGTTGCACTGGACTGTAATGATGTGGTGATTGAGTAATACAAGTATTGATTCCGCAAAAAAAGAAAAAAAATGATCGTCGTCGTCCCTCCGTTTCTACTGCAGGCTGGTGCCTGGTGGGACATGTAGTCAGTCACAGACTTTTCAACGGCCAATGCAAGCGGAGTTTAAAACATGTCCGAAGTCCTAGTCCTAGCGACTGTGTCCTGCCGGCAAATGCTGGAACCAGCGCTGAACCTGTAGAATCAACTCATGCCATGCTATTGCTATGCCTCTCCGCTTATCTGCACAAATACATAAATACGCTGTGTACTCCGTATCTTTTCCCACCGTACTCGCCGCCCATTGTTTCCAGAGGACACCCTTCTCCCCAAAAATGCCCTCGACCGCGTCAGCAAGCACGTACCCGGAGACAAGACGTGAGTGATTAATCGTTAAGATACGGCTCGAGCTAAGAGCATCTACAGCCGGGTGTCCCAAACCGGGCTCAAACGACGGGCTCGGCCCGTCGGTCACTTACCAGTCATGATTTTTCGACCCAGACGGCCCCCTCAAACGGGTCTCAAACGCCCGGGCTAACCGACACCCCTCATATCCAGCTCAAATATGGGGCGGATATAGGGACATCCGGGCGTTGTCCCACGCGGAAATTCCCAGAAACCCGTCGGTCCGAAGCTCGTCTTCTCCGTCGGACCGGTGGCGCCGCTCCGGAGGACCGCGTAGTGCCTAGCCCGGCTATTTAAGTCGACCGGCGGCACCGAAACCCTACCATCCACATTTTACTCCGCCTGTCCGCCACCGCCGTCACTTTCCACTCCACCCGTCCGCCTAGTAGCCATGCCCTCACGCAGCCGGGTGAGGAGCGAGCCATTTCTGACGCCGGAGCGCCGGCTCGAGCTCCTTGAGCAGATCCAGGCAAGGCGCGAAGCCCGGATCGTCGCGGGGTTACCTCCGGATGTAGTGGATCCGGAGGAGAAGTTGGAGGAGGAGGAGGAGGAGGTGGAAGCGGAGGAGGACGAGGAGGAGGAGGTTGAGGAGGAGAAGGATGAGCCGGAGGAGGAGGATGTGGGGGACGCTAGCGACGCGGATCTGCAGGCGGAGCAGCAGGCCATCCTCGATTCCCTCCGGTCGGAGTCGGCTGCGGAGGCCAGACGCCGTCGCCGGCAGGAGATGGAGGCGCAGCAGGCCGCGGAGGAGGCGGAGATGCTCGCCTACATGGATGAGGTCGACCAGGAGGAGAATGAGCCGGAGCCCTCCTACCCGCCCGTCCAGCCGGCGCCCGGCACCGCCGTCGTGGCCATCTCTGACGACGAAGAGTAGCTAGGGTAGTACGTAGTATGTACTACGTAAAATTTCTTTTGCATGCTTTGTATGGATCTAGAGGTTGAAATATGAGAGTCGGATGCAGAATGGCTAATTTGAGACGTGACCGGTCACTGTCCGCGGACGCGCCCGGTCGCGTCCGCGGGCGTTCGAGGGGCCGGATTTGCAAAGTAGATGCTCTAACTCCTTGTTTCCGTCCAAACGTATAATCGTGTACAGCACTGTACGTGTTTGTTTACCACCTTTGCCTTTTTCTGCTCTGCCAATAGTGTATATATTTACTGCCGCTGACTGCCGTACACGGGTGTACAGTTAAACTTAGCGAGACCGCAGGAGAAAGAAGGACACGGCTATACATGGTGATAGTAGCACTCCCGTTGAAGAAGAAATAGCCTTTGTCCATGAGAGTATGAGATGCTGTAGTGTAGTTTGTATTGCACACACATGATGCCATGGTGGAGTTCGCGGTCGCCCAGGCGACGAAGATGGCAGAGCATCAGGCCATCCTGGAGTCCATCCAGGATGAGGCCTATGCCGAGGCCAACCGGCAGTTCATCCGGCAGAAACAGGCGGCGACCGACGCGCTTTTCGCCGTGGAGGCGGAGGCCGGCGCGGAGCAGCCAGAGGAGCCGCAGGAGCCGGAGTTGCGGCTGTCGCCCATGTACCCGGAGCTTGGCATGAAGATAGTGGACGTCTCCGATGAGGATTAGGATAGTATAGCTTATTTAATCTATGTAGTACTTGAATTTCCTCGTTTGCATGCTTTATATGGATTTAAGGTTTCAAAGATGAGGTATCCGGATGCAGAGAAGCTAATTTAAGATGTGACCGGTCACTATCTGTGGATGCCGTTTGAGGACCCGGATTTGCTGTCCGTAGATACTTTTACCTAGCTAGGCGTGGATCACTTTTTCATGGCATTGCTGAATGCATCCATGCCGAAGCCCGCAGCCGGCGCCATCTCCTCCTCCTCCTCCTTCGTCTCGTCCTCCTCTGGATCCTCCATCAGAACGGCTGCTGCTCCGGCTCCGGCTGCCGCTTCTTTTCGTCTTCCTCCTCCTCCTTCGGCTCCGGCGAGTCCGGAGGCAGGCCCGCTGCGATGTGGGCGGCGCGCCTCGCCCGGATCTCCTCCTCGATCTGGAAGCGGCGCTCCAGCATTAGCATAGCGTAGGTGGTCTTCTTCAGTCGGGCCATGTCGGAAGGCGAGGGAAGATGGAGGTTGAGACGGAGAGAAATGTGCTCGGGCTGGCAGCGCCGAGAGGGAGAAAGAGGTTGTGGACAGCGTTGGGGACGTCGGTTGGCTTAAATAACCGGACTTTGGCCTCGGGCAACGAGTCAGAGCGGCGCCACGCGGCGTTCACACCCTCACCGGAGAAGATGCCCGTCGGACTGTTGGGTTTCCGGGCGATTTTGTGTGGGACCCGACCGTCACTCCGACGCGGCGAACGCGCCTGGTCGCTCCCGGGCCTCCTATATCGGCCTTATATTTGGGTTGGATATGAGGGGGTCGGTCAGTCCGGGCGTTTGTGGCGTCAGTATGGGTTGGTTTTTTTGACCGGTCAGTGACTGAGCGTCCGTCTAGGCGTATAAGGGGGTTTAGGGTGCCCGGCTATGGATGCTCTAAACTATGCATATGTCTGTTTAAATTAGAGTGGAGGGGTCCAATCTATGAAGGTGAGTAAAGTAATGGCGTGCACGTACGGATGTACCACCCTGCAGGCCGCAGCACGCCCGCATGTGCACGCAGATAACAGGTTCGAGTGCCATGCATAAAAAAGCTCTAAGTTTGTCGTGTGCCTACCACGTATACTGCCGGATGGAAAACAATTTTTGCGTCTTGAAAAGAAGAAACGGCATGCCACAAAGTGTGATTGCACTCCACAAGACCACAACGGTACGGTCCGCAAGGTTTATTCTTTATGTCGTCCACAGTCGAGATTAGGATGGGGATCACGCGAGGGCCCAAACAAATCAGCGTAGGCGTCGCAGCCCGGCTCGCCAAGCAGAACGACGCAGCAGAATTTACCACGAGGTGGAAGAAGAAGAAACCTGGACTACTCCGTGGGGTCGCCGGTGCAATTACCGCGCACGCTTGTCGACCAGGTGCAGGTCTGGGGAGAAACCGATACGTGGAGCCGGCAATGGCAATGTCGGGATGATGAACTGAACACTTCTTCGTGTCAAAAGGAAAAAACAAACAAATTCTCTTCGGCCGAATATCAGTTATAGAGTTGGTTGGGTGTGTTTTTACACAAAGAAAACACCTTATTTGCTTCTTCAAGCCATCCAACCATAGCCGCATACATTTCAAACTCCTTTTCAACAAACCGGATGAAATTCGTGCAAACAAGACCGGATTTCATATAAACACGTCCGGATTTCATATAAACATAACGGATTTCATTACATTTACATCAAAGCGGTGCTAGTCCGGCTCTAGATGTATAATAGTACCTAACCTAAGTGGTCGCCGGCGCCCGTTCCCCGTTTCCGGCCATGAACCCAGAGAACCGAAGCTTAGCCTTTTCCAGCTCTGCCTCGGCGCTCTCTAGCTCCGTCTCCGTAACCTCCTTCTCCGGAGACCCGACAAGCGCAGATGTCCGCCTCCACGTCGCCGCCAATCGACTAATCGGCCGTCGATGTTGAGCCCACCAGGCTTGGCTTCGACGGGGGGGGGGGGGGGGGGGGGGGGGGGGGGAGGAGAGGTGGCCTTCCTGGGACCCGAGCAGCGGCGACCCCCCGTGCACTACTCTTCCTTGCTACCGCCGGCGCCCGCGGACGTGCCGGCTTCGTGGTCGTGGTGGCGGGGTGCGGCCTCGGCGTTGTCCTCCTCGTCGTCGGTCTCGCCGAACAGCGCCTCGCCCGCCTCGTCGCACTCCTTGGACGCGGCCGCTGATAACCCACAAGTATAGGGGATCGCGACAGTTTTCGAGGGTAGTATTTCACCCAAATTTATTGATTCGACACAAGGGGAGCCAAAGAATATTTGCGAGTATTAGCAATTGAGTTGTCCATTCAACCACACCCGGAGAACTAAATATCTGCAGTAAAGTGTTTAGTAGCACAGTAGTAACAGTAGCAATAGTAACAAGAACAGTAACAATAGCAGTTTTGTAGTGATTGTAACAGCAGCAGCAGCAACAGCGAAAGTAATTTAGCAAAGATCAATATGCGAAAAGCGTAGGCATTGGATCAGTGATGGATAATTATGTTGGATGACATTCATCATGTAACAGTCACAACCTAGAGCGATACACAATAGCTCCAATTCATCAATGTAATGTAGGCATGTATTCCGTATATAGTCATACGTACTTATAGTAAGAACTTGCATGACATCTTTCGTTCTACCCTCCCGTGGCAGAGGGGTCCTTAAGGAAACTAAGGGATATTAAGGCCTCCTTTTAATAGAGAACCGAAACAAAGCATTAGCACTTAGTGAATACATGAACTCCTCAAACTACGATAATCATCGGAAAGAATCACAATTATTGTCACATTGGGGTATGCGGATCATAACACGTAATAGGTGCATACAACTTGCAAAATAGGATCAAGAACGCAAATATATTCATGAAAACATAAAGGGTTCAGTTCTGAAATCATGACACTCGGTCCCTAGTGACAAGCATTAAGCATAGCAAAGTCATAGCAACATCAATCTCAGAACATAGTGGATACTAGGGATCAAGCCCTAACAAAATTGACTCGATTACATGATAAATCTCTTCCAACCCATCGCCGTCCAGCAAGTCTACGGAGAAATTGCTCACACACGGTGGTGAGCATCATGAAATTGGTGATGGAGAATGGTTGATGATGACAACGGTGTCGAATTCCCCTCTCCGGAGCCCCGAACGGACTCCAGATCAGCCCTCCCGATGAAGAACAGGAGGTGGCGGCGGCTCTGTATCGTAAAACATGATGAAACTTCTTCTCTTATTTTTTTCTCGGGGAAAAAGAATTTATAGCGTTGGAATTAGGTCAGGAGGAGATCTGTGGGCCCCACAAGGCATCAGGGCGCGCCTTAGGGGGGTCGCGCCCTGTTGCCTTGTGAGCAACAGGGGCCCCATCTATAGTCGATTCCATAAAAAATCTCCAAAAAGTTTCGTCCAATTCCGAGAACTTTGATTTCTGCAAAAAACAACAACATGGTAGTTCTGCTGAAAACAGCGTCAGTCCGGGTTAGTTTCACTCAAATTATGCAAATTAGAGTCCAAAACAAGAGCAAAAGTGTTTGGAAAAGTAGATACGACAGAGACGTATCAACTCCCCCAAGCTTAACTCATTGCTTGTCCTCAAGCAATTCAGTTGACAAACTGAAAGTGATAAAGAAAAACTTTTACGAACTCTTTTGTTCTTGTTTCCATATATAAGCTTAACTAGCACCCAAAATTTTAGCAAAGATCATGAACTAACCATGCAAATGATAACACTTAGAAACTACATTTACTCATATCAATGGCATAATCAACTAGAGAGCAATAACAACATATCTCAACTGCCAACAATTTGTCAAAACAACCATGATATAATATGATAACATGGTATCTCGCTAGCCCTTTCTGAGACCGCAAAACATAAATGCAGAGAACCTCCAAAGTTGAAGTAGCGACTAAACATTGTAATTCAGGATAGAAGAGATCCAGTCATGATTTACCCAACATTAACTATACTCAATGCATAAGAATGACATTAGTGCTCTCAGGATTGGTGCTTATAATGAGAAGGTGAGACTCAACAATAAAAGTAAAATAGCATGAAAGTAAATGGACATGCCCTTCGTAGAGGAAAGCAGAGATTTACAGAGGTGCCAGAGCTCGAAGCTTAAATCAGAGATGAAAATAATTTTGAGAGGTGTACTTTTCCTGTCAACGTCACGACCGAGGATTTTCAATATCTTCCATGCTAAACACATTATAGGCGGTTCCCAAGCGGAACGGTAAAGTTTACTCCCCCTCCACCATACCAACACAAGCCATGACTAGCCGAATTCACGGGTGCCCTCCAACCGATCAAATTTCCGGGGGAGTTTGTTTTATTACATTTTTCTTTATTTTGATTATTGGACTGGGCATCCCAATTACCAGTCTCTCTCGTGCAATGACAAGTGAGTAAACACTCATCTTGATAATAACCCGCTTAGCGTGGAAGATACTGACGGCCCCCTATCGCTCCATGAGCGGTACGGGCACACAAAACGGATGTTTATTTGAATGATTAGAGGTGGCACATGCAAATTTACTTGGAACGACAGAGTAATACCGCATATAGGTAGATATAGTGGATTCATTTGGAAGAACTTTGGTTTTAACGATTGTGGATGCCTTGGCGGCATATTTATCCCCTGGCGGCAACCGACCATATGTAACCCTAGGTACCCCTGGTGTCTATATAAACCAGAGGGTTTAGTCCGTAGGGGGAGAACTATTATCATCATACCCACCTAGGGTTTAGTCCATCTGATCTCGAGGTAGATCAACTCTGTAATTGTCATACCATCACATCAATACAATCAAGCAGGACGTAGGGTTTTACCTCTTCGAGAGGGCCCGAACCTGGGTAATCGATGTCTCTACGTTCTCTGTTACCCATTGACTCCAAGATCCACAGTTCGGGACCCCCTACCCGAGATCTGCCGGTTTTAGTACCGACATTGGTGCTTTCATTGAGAGTTCCACTGTGGGATCATCAAAAAGATCAATGGCTCGTTTGGTCATCAGCGACGACATCCGCACCAGGGACATCTTCGTTCCCGGCCAGCTCTTCACGTTTGGCAGCATCGTGCTGCACGCCAACCCGACCGGTCATCTTGACCAGGTTGACGGTTTCGCCCCTGATCAGGAAATCAGGTTCGGTAACCTGGAGTACGTCGCTGACTCTCGAGGCGATCTGATCTTCACTGGGTTCTCCGCTTTACCTGAGGGGCCCTGTGATCCCGAGGCCTTAACCTCGGATCTCCTCCCCGACCCCATCTCTAGGTCGGTCTTGATCTCGGATCTGGCTTCGAGCTCGGAACTGATCTCTGCATCCGAGAACCAGGGGTCGGTCTTGGCCGAACATGCCCCCGGCGCGGGCATACCGGAGGTCAACCCTGAAAGATGTCAGAAGATGAATCCGGCAGACCTCTCGCTTTTAAGTGAGGCGCTAGATCGGCTCCAGTCGATGAGTATCGCGGATGGCCCGTCCTTGGTCTATGACCAGACCGGACTCGAGGCCAACCACGGGGAACTTTACGTCCCACCCACCACCCACTTAGTAGCCACTCTCGAAAACTTAACTGACATGCTGGACTACGCCTCTGAGGAGGCTGGCGATATGGACGAGGATATCGACGTCATGTCCTATGCTGCACCCTCCCTGGCCGCTCCCAACACGGGAAAGTGGACCGCTACCTCCACCTACGACGTTTATATGGTCGACACCCCCAAAAAAGACGGCGATGACCCCGGCGAGGAGCCACCCAAACGCCGGCGCCAGCGAAAGCGATCTAAGGGGCGGGGCAAGGGCAAGGAAAGCAACACGGACACAAACGGCACCGGAGACAATGATACTCCGGCAACATGGAGGAGCTCGGTGACAACACCACCCCCGAACAGCACCGCGACGCTATGGAAGGGCATGAGGACCAGGGTAACCCCGAGGACCCCGATGATTTCGAGGATAGCAACTACCTCCCTCCTTCCGAAGAGGAGGAAAGCCTCGGGCTCGAGGACTTCATCGTCCCCGAGGACCCCCTGGACCAGGAACAGTTCAATCGGCAACTCATAGCCACCGCCCGGAGCCTGAAGAAGAAGCAGCAGCAGCTAAAAGCTGAGCAGGATACCCTTAATGACAGATGGACGTTGGTCTTAGCAGCCAAAGAAGGCCTCGACAACCAGCGACAGGATCAAAACAAAAGCTACCCACGGCGGCGGTTGCTCCCATCATTCAACGACGAGGCCCTTGAGCCCATGCCCCCCAGACGAACTCAGACAAACCAGCCTGACCGCCCCCCTCGAGGACGGGACAGGACGGCTGGAGAAGCCGACAACCTGCCTGTGATCCCTCGCCGGGCGGGCAAGGAGCCAGTACAGCCAGACGATCCATATGATCTATGGCGCAACTTAAACGCCAGAGCTACACAGACAAGATCCATTTATGGATCCAAAGGACACACGCCCGCAGGACGGGACGGATACCAAGCTTGGCGCGACAGGAATGATAGGGCCCGGGAGCAGCATCGTGCTCGGATGATAACTGATCTCCGACACGACGTGGCCCGGGTTAGGTGCGCCGCACACCCAATGTGTTTCACAGATGAGGTGATGCAGCATTAGTTCCCCGAAGGGTTTAAACCCGTAAACATAGAACAGTACGATGGGACAATTGACCCAGCTGTGTGGATCGAAGATTTCCTTCTCCACATTCATATGGCCCGAGGAGATGACCTCCATGCCATTAAATATCTGCCATAAAAACTCAAAGGACCGGCAAGGCACTGAACAGCCTACCCAAAAACTACATTGGGAGTTGGGAAGAGCTCGAGGACGCCTTCCGAGCCAACTTTCAAGGCACCTATGTTCGGCCGCCGGATGCCGATGATTAAAGCCACGTTGTTCAACAGCCCGGGGAGTCAGCTCGGCAATTTTGGAATCGGTTCTTGACTAAGAAGAACCAGATCATCGATTGTCCGGATGCTGAGGCAATCGCCGCATTCAAGCACAGCATTCGGGATGAATGGCTCGCTCGCCAGCTCGGCCAGGATAAGCCGAGAACAATGTCGGCCCTCACCTCCCTAATGACCCGCTTTTGCGCGGGTGAAGACAGTTGGTTAGCTCGTAGAAGCAACCACCCCAAAGACCCCGACACCTCAGAGGTCCGGGATGGGAACGGGAAACCCCGACGCAACAAGAATAACTAGCGCCGACACACAAACAACGGCAGTGAAGCTGATGACGTGGTAGTAATCGCCGGGTTCAGCAACTCGAAATCAGGACCGCGGAAGAAGCCCTCTAAAGGGAACCGAGACGGCCCAACCGCGCTGGACAAAATTCTGGATAGGCCCTGCCAGATCCACGGTACCTCGGACAAGCTTGCCAACCATACCAACCGCAACTGCTGGGTAATCAAGCAGGCCGGCAAGCTTACAACCGAGGAATTGGGCAAGAGCCCCCGCAGCGAGGACGACGACGAACCTTGCCGGCCGAATAATGGAGGCCAAAAGCAGTTCCCTCCCGAAGTAAAAACCGTGAACATGATTTATGTCACGCATATACCCAAAAAGGAGCGGAAGCGTGCACTCCGGGATGTCTACGCCGTTGAGCCGGTGTCCCCGAAATACAACCCATGGTCGGCTTGTCCGATCACCTTCGACCGAAGGGACCATCCGACCAGTATCCGTCATGGAGGAATGGCGGCTCTGGTGCTCGACCCCATCGTGGATGGATACCACCTCACTAGAGTCCTTATGGACGGAGGCAGCAGCCTCAACCTAATTTATTCAGATACAGTGAGGAAGATGGGAATCGATCCATCAAGGATCAAACCAAGTAACACTACCTCTAAAGGTGTAATCCCAGGCGTTGAGGCACGCTGCTCAGGAACCGTCACCTTGGAAGTAGTCTTCGGCTCGCCCGACAACTTCCACAGTGAAGAGTTAATCTTCGACATTGTTCCTTTCCGCAGCGGTTACCACACACTCCTCGGCCGAACAGCATTCGCTCGCTTTAATGTTGTCCCGCACTACGCATATCTAATGCTTAAGATGCCAGGACCTAAGGGTGTCATTACCGTTAACGGTAACACCGAGCGCTCGCTCCGTACCGAGGAACACACAGCGGCTCTGGCAGCCGAAGTCCAGGCCGCCAAAGAAGTGTCGAAAGACCAGTCTACCATCAAGACGCTGGACGCGCGCAAATGCGCCCGAGCTACGGCCTCAGTTCTGGAGCACCCCCGTGCTCACCCCAAATAGGGATGCGCGCCCCCACAGCATGGCCCCTCCAGCCACGAAATACGTACCTCGGGTATATAATTTCGCGCTTAAAATTCCTTGGGCAGCTGTGGGGGCAAACGTCACAAGGGTCGAGTGCTCGGTTCGACCAAGCTATGGCCAAAGATGTTCTCGGCTTAACATCAACGACACGCACCATCTAGGGCCTGATCGGCGTCAAGCTAACAACCTACGGCGACTTCTCAAAGTCCTTCTTCAAGGACTCGTTCGCCGAACACTATCACTTCCGTCGTGGAGGTAAGCAGCGGCTTCAATCGCACACTACCCACGGAAGCCTAACAAAGAGCAAATGCGCAGACGTGCAGCAGGGCGCAGTTGGGACGTCAAACCACTCGTGGAGGCCCTGTGTAAACCTTTCCTATGATAAGTTTTTTTAAAGTATCTATAAAAGTTGCTTCGGCAGTTTGGATTGTACGGTTGGACGTCACGAATTCAAAAGGAAATAAAGACCATTCTTCTCTGGTCCTACCGCAGTTACTTGTGTTGTATATTCCTTTCCGCTTATAAACCGAAGTAAACTATCATCATACACTCTTTTTGTAGATGTGACCGGCTAATAGACCGGGGGCTCGACTATAAATCTCGCCCAAAGCATCCTTCCGGCACTAATTTCGTTTCGTGTGCTCGGCGTCTTGGATATTGCATTATATGAATCAGTTCCGAATTATGTCTTTGTTCAATAGTTGGTTTGCCCGGCTCCTGTGTTTGCCCTCTTACGTTCCGCATTGTTCGGCTAGGAGGGTAAAGGGAGGACCACTGCGATTGTACTTCTAGCTCGCCTGGTTAAGTACCTCAGTGGAGAAAGCCGAAAACTGACTGTCATAATAAGCGAGAACTGGTCGGCGATCCGATGACAAGTGTTAAACTAAAAATCGATAGAGGTTAGTCCGTGTCAAATGAAGGGTTCGCTGTTACAGGAACCAGGTGATACTGGTATCAACCTCGGTACGCCCGAATATCACACACACTAGGGGCTAGTCATTAGCTCCCGCAGTCAAGCTCCTCTGGCTAAGTGAAAGCACTAAAGCCGCATAGTCCGATTGCCTTGTTTTTCTGACGCACAAGCGCCTCTGGGCACCGAGACGTCGGCTAAGGGTTAAGTTGTTAGGGAAAAACACCCCATGCAGGATCTGCAAGGGGGCTGAAGCCGATGACTGGTAACTTTCAATTTAAAACGGCCGCACAGGAGTCAAAATAAACACACGATGCATCATATATAAAGCCGACCAGCTGCATTGTAAAGCACAAAAGTTCCAACTTCTTCGGATCAAAGAAAATAAATTCATTCATAAATTACATCTTTTGAGCATTGGGTTTCTATCGCCCGAGCACCATCCATCACGATGGGAAAATACTGCTCGGGGCGCCTATGCTCCTTCCCAGGGGGCGGAGGTCCGGTGGCCACCTCGGTTGGCTTGATCTTCGGCCAGTGCACCATGGTCTTGCCAAAGGCCATCCGAGCTCCCTCAATGCATACGGAGCGCTTCCAGACATCGATCCAGGGCGTGGCGTCATATAGCTTCTGCACCAAGCCAAAATAGCTGCTCGGCAGTGGCTCCGAAGGCCACAATTTGACGCAGAGCTCCTTCATCACCGGCTCCGCCATCTGATGCAACTCCATCAGCTGCTTCATCTAGTTGTTGAGGAGGGGAGACTGTTCGGGTGCTTGAAACTGCGCCCAAAACAGCCTTTGCTCGGCACGACCCTCCTGGGACGCAAAGTACCTACCCGCATCCGCTGCACTCCACGGGAGGTCCGCAAAAGTGCCTGGGGAACGCCATACTCGTGTGAGCAAAGCGAACCTGTTGCCACCAAAGACACTTTGCAGTAAGTAAGGCGTACCATCCGCAATCAGTTTGACTTGGCGGAGTTCCTCCTGGTAGCCCCGAGCCTCCGTCCGCGCTTCCTGAGCTGCCGACCTCAGTGAGGTCAGCTCGGTGGCCTGATCCTTGCCTTTTTTCTCAAGGACCTCACATTTTGTGATCGCATCCTTGAGCTCTTGTTGCACCTCCGACACTCTGGCCTCGTGCTTCTGGCTAGTGGTTTTCACCGAAGCCAGTTCGGTGGCTGCATGTTCGGCCACAACCTTCTGCTCTGCGGCTTCCTGCTGCGCTTTCCTCAGCTCGGCCTTGAGGTTCTTGACCTCCGCGGCGGTGGCTGCAGTAATGTCAGTTGCATTTCGGTTAGCTTAACCTCTTTAACTTTACCAACGAGCCGCTATATTAAATAGTCTAGTTCGGACTTGCCTTGCGCTGCGTCGAACCGCTTATTCAGCAGATCGAGCTCGTCGTCGGAGCTCTTGAGCTTCCGATTCAGCCCGGCTAACTCCTCGGCATTGGCGGCTGCCGCCGAGGACGATGCCTGCACATTAGATTCCGCACATCAGATTCCCGAGCTATCGATTTTCGATCATCTGACCGGCTTTTTTGATCTGGACAGAGTCTCGGGGGCTACCACTCATTTGGCTATCGTCTATATCTTAAAACTATTTGACCCCCGCATGAGTTTTTTCAAACTCACCCAGGGCTCGGGGGCTACCGTGTATGGGGTCGCGTGATCATATGCAAGTAATTTCCTAAGGAAAAGACATTACATGGCTTACCTTGAAGCCTGTCAGTAGGCCGCTGAAGGCCTCCTTCAGTCCGCTGTCCACGGACCGAAGACTCTGCAAAACCGTGCCCATCAGGGCACGGTGCTCCTCGTCGATAGAGGAGCTGGTTAAAGCCTCCTCCATCTCATCCGGCCACCCAGTTGAAGCTCGCCCTAGAGCGGGCGGGGGTGGCGGGGGCACGTCGGCCCTCCCTCCTGTGGAGATCGGAATGGTCGGCTCCTGGTGCCTTGTCGGCTCCGGAGCCACTTTCGGGGAGAGCTCGGAATGATCAAGCTCCCCCTCCTCACTCGCCAGAAGGGTTGTCCCCTCCTGGTCTTCGGCGGCTGGGGTATGCACCTCGGCCATAATAACATGGGCCCCTCCTCCTGTGTTCAACACGGGAGGGGTCCTCCTTGACAGAACCTCCTCGGTCTCCTCAATGACCGGGGGAGGCGAAGCACGCGATCCCGTCCCACTCTCCGCCAACGCGGCTGGTGGAGGGTCCTCCTCCGAAACTTGATCGGTAGGGAAGTCGTGCAGTGGGCTGCAATGTTAAAGGCAGGCGCGGTCAGTAGCAGACTTAGTTCGGCCAAAAAGTACATATGCGTGTCTTAGGATACATACCTTTGGGCCTGCGGTTTTACCCTGGGGGTCTTCCGAGGAACCTCTTCGGAGGCCTCGGAGTGCTTGGCAGAAGCCGAGCTGTTGTTGGACAAGACCACCTTGGCCCTGCATGGTCTTTTTGGGGCGGGAGGAGGTTGATCCTCCTCGGCGTCTTCAGACGCGGCCCTTTTCCTTGTTTGGGAGGAATCGCTTTCCTCCCCTTCCTCCTCCTATCCCTTCTCCTCCTCTAAGGCGGAGGGGGCATGGGTATCCTTGGATCTAGTGTCCGGGGGTCCTCGGGAGCGGAGGCCTTCTCTGGTCTCCCTCTTCTTGTCCTTCTTCTTCTCCTTTTCTCAGGCGCCTCGTACGGCTCCTCGGCCAACATGGCCGTCAGCAGGGCTGTCCTGGGGCCCTCGGGCAGCGGGGCCGGACTATCGATGTGCTCGGCCTTCTTCAGCCAGCTCTGTGGAAGAGGGAAAGTAAATCTTAGTACTTTGTCAAAAAGGAACGTTCGAACATAAGAGTAAAACTTGTCATACCTCGCGAGGGGGGTGTGCGGCGTCGAGACCGATGTCTTCCTCCTCGGCTGGCCAGTCCTTCTGCGGCTTGAAGAGCACCTTCCACAGCTGCGCGTGGGAGGTGCGATAGAAGCTAAGCACGGTGGCGGGGTCTTCGGGCTTGTAGGCCCACATGGGGGAGGCCCGGTCTTGAGAGGGGAGGATACGGCGGCGGAGCATGATCTGGATCACGTTGGGCAACTCAACGTTCCGCTCGATCATCTTGGATATCCGGCTCTGCAGTAACGCCACCTCCTTGGTTGACCCCCAGTTGAGGCCCTTCTTGGTCCACGAGACCAACCTCGTAGGGGGTTCGGATCTAAAGGCGGGAATCGCCGCCCAGTCCGCATTTCGTGGCTCTGTGATATAGAACCACTCTTTCTGCCAGATCTTGATAGTTTCGATGAAAGTGCCCTCTGGCCACTCAACCCGGGGGAGCTTGCTAACCATTGCCCCCCGCAGTCTGCCTGCTGGCCGTCGACGATCTTTGGCTTGACGTTGAACACCTTCAGCCACAAGCCGAAGTGTGGCCAGATCTGAAGAAAGGTCTCGCAGATGATGATGAAGGCCGAGATGTGGAGGAATGAGTTCGGGGCGAGATCGTGGAAATCTAACCCGTAGAAAAACATCAAACCCCTAACGAAGGGGTGAAGGGGAAAACCCAGCCCCCGAATGAAGTGGGGGAGGAACACCACCCTCTCGCCAGGTCTTGGCGTGGGGATGACCTGGCGCTCCTCTGGAGCACGGTGAGCGACGCCGACGGGGAGGTAACCCGCGGTCTTCAGCTCCTGGATGGCGCTCTCTGTGACGATGGAGGCCTCCCACTTGCCCTTGGACCCAGAGCCGGCCATGACCGGAGTAGGGGAGTGGCTGGAGGAAGTTCTTGGGAGGGGAAATCGGATCTGGGCGCTGGAGCTCAAGAGTTTGGGAAAGCAATGGCGCAGGAGGGAGTGAGAGCGTGCAAAGGAAATAGTGGCTGCCTCCCTTTTATGGGCCACCGTAAGGCCAAGAGTCCTTTTACTGCGCCGTAGGCCTCGCCATTTCCCCGTATAATCGTGCCATTATGCGCGCGTGGGATAACACAAATCATTGATCATATCCCTTAAAAACAGGGCACGATCTCCATATTGATGGGACATGCCAATGGAGAAACCACCTCGAACCGCGAATCAAGTTTTCATAATTGGCTTGTGGTCGTAGCGGGTCGCGACCCTTCGGCAAAAGTTGTTAGATGAGGTCACATTTCACACATTTGCGACTGGTCTTCGGGGCTAAGTTATTTGTGCACTTCGGAAACTAAGGCATAATCCGGGAAACATATGGCCAGAAATAACCAAGCAACCCTCGAGGATTTGATTCAGAGTGGTTGCGGGCTTGATGCAAATACCACCGAAGGGAAGGAACTAGTCCACAAAGCCGATAATGTTTGCGCATACTTCGGCTTCGAAGACTAGTTCGGGGGCTACTGAGGGTGTCCCGGACTAAGGGGTCCTCGGGCTGCCGGCCTGTCTCTCATGGGTCGGACTGGTGGGCCGCTCTTAATTCATCAAAGGAAGGCCGGACTATAGGTGACCCCGTGCTCCAGAAGGAAACCTCCGAAGACTTGGCGTCTCCTCCAAGAAAGGTTTAGCGTGGTCGGCATATTTATCCCCTGGTGGCAACCGACCATATGTAACCCTAGGTACCCCTGGTGTCTATATAAACCAGAGGGTTTAGTCCATAGGGGGGAGAACAATTATCATCATACCCACCTAGGGTTTAGTTCATCTGATCTCGAGGTAGATCAACTCTGTAATTGTCATACCATCACATCAATACAATCAAGCAGGACGTAGGGTTTTACCTCTTCGAGAGGGCCCGAACTTGGGTAATCGCTATCTCTACGTTCTCTGTTACCCATTGACTCCAAGATCCACAGTTCGGGACCCCCTACCCGAGATCTGCCGGTTTTAGTACCGACAATCGTCATTATTGCCTTTCACTTGCACGATCGAATGATATGAAAATAATAATAATGCAAGTGTGCCGAGGACTATGCTGGAATCTGCAAACATTTTATTCAAAGGAGAAGACAAGGTAATAGTGGCTCTTTGTTAGATCAACAATAAAGCATATGAGAGTCACTCAACATTTTCATCGTGGTCTTCTCCCTACGACGACTCAACAAAGAGAAAAGAAATTCAGAGAAACACGCTGAAATATTTTTGGAGTTTTTGGTTTTTTTGAAGAACGCAAATTAAAGAAGAAAAACGAAAAGCAAGAAAAATATTTACACGGGAAAACTCCCAACAAACAAGAAAAGAAGAAACGAGAAATCTTTTTGGGTTTTTCTTTTAATACTACAAACTAACAAACGAGAAAGCAAAACCGAAAAGAAGCAAGAAATATTTATGGATTTTCTAAGTTTTTCAAGCACACAAGAAGAAAGCGAAAATAAAACTAACATGGATATATAATGAAAAAAATGAACACCGGCAACTGGAATGAATGTGTGAACATGAATGTAATGTCGGTGAGGAATACGTACTCCCCCAAGCTTAGGCCATCCATAGAATCCATCAGGCCCGGTAGGGAAGTGGTTAGGCTGAGGCACTTGGGCGTCCCAAGCCTGGGCCTCGTTTTCCGCCGCAGCCAACTCGTTCTTGTAAGCAATGAGGTCCAATGGTAGGATGGTGTAGCCGTGCCTGGCATAAGAATCAAACAAAGAAGGTGCAGGCAACGAAATAATCTCATGAGTTACCTCGCTAAATACCAAATTATAACGAATGTAGTGAGGAGGCTCAGGTTCAACAATAAGTGGTGATCGACCATGCACTGTTGGTCTAAATAAGCCTTATGCAGCAAATAATCATTTTGGCGGATAACAACATTAAAGCGATTCGCAAGACGCGAAGCATAAATACCGCCATGGATTTTACCCCTAGTCATGTTAGTGTGCAAGCGGCGTGCAATGATAGCTCCCAAGCTATAAGTGTTATCACCATAGAGTGCGCGGCGCAAAATGGCGAGGTCAGGGGCACTGAGCGTACCACCTTCCTCCCTGGCAGTCAAACATTTTCCTATAAATAAAGCAAAGTAGTGCACAGCAGGAAAATGCAAGCTAGTAACCCGGTCTTTCGACACGCCCCTAGTTTCTCCCACAGTTAAAGTGAGAAGGAAATCCTCGAATTCCTCAGGTCGAGGTTCCCTCACATCCCCATCAGAAGGGATCAAGCATACCTCACAAAACTCAGCTAGCGTTAACTCATGATGTTCAGCATATAAATCAAAACACACCATGGGGATATCGAGCCTAGGTAGAAAATAAAAAATTTGCCCAAAGGAATTTGTAAGGAGGTGGTACTGGTCACACTCATCTGCAAGGAAGTCGGTCAGCCCGGCATTCACGACAAATTGCGCAAACTCTTGGAGGAATCCGGCTTCGTTCATGAAGGCATTGTGTGGCCATTCGCATGGTCGAACCTCCGTCCTACGCGGAACGTTGAGGCCACGATCAGAGGCATTCCCAAGGACACCCTTGGAGCTCCGGCTCGAAGAACCTCTCCAGAGGAAGTTCATTTTTCTAGGAACAAATTTCTAAAAAAATTTGGACCACAAAAAGATGTTAACAAAACTTCAGAAGATTGATAACAACTAGTCATATAAGTGCCTAGAGGCTATATCAAGCATTCAAACTAATTAGAACTCAAAGAATTCAACATGCAAGCTCATTTTCAATAGCACCAATAGCAGCAATTTATGCAAAATATAATCCACTAAAGCAAAAACTAATTGGAGCAATGGAGGAGTCACATACCAAGGAGCAATCCCTCAAAACAGTTTCGGAAATGGAGCTCTGAGCAAAGAGATCAAAAATCTCAGGTTTGGGAGCAAGAACACGAGAGAGAGAGAGAGAGCTACCATGATTTTTTTTCTGGAGGTAGGAGATGAAGTGGCTGAAGAGATAAGTGAGTGGGTCCCTGGGGGGGCCCACAAGGCATCTTGGCGCACCCTAGGGGGGCGGTCGCGCCATGTTGCCTTGTGAGCAACAGGTGCAACCCCCTGGGTTGTTTTCAGTGTCAAAAATTCTTAAATAATCCAGAAAAAATCATGTTAAAATTTTATTGCATTCTGAGCACTTTTATTTTTGGGACATTTTTTATTACAAGGATAATTCAGAAAACAGGATAATCATGGCATTTTACTTTATTAAACTATAAATAACATAGAGCAAACTATGGTTACAAAAAGTTGTGCTTACTAAATTCATCGACTACATGCCCCTAAAAAAGAATCCATTAATAAGGTTGATCAAGTCTTATTAACAAACTATTTCCGTGTAACATGAAACCGAAGAATTTTCGTATAACACTAAGTTACCTCGACGGGGATATGCATCTCCCAACAATAAGAATTTCATATTTCTTTTTGACGGAAGGAAGAGGAAATTTGAAACATCCAATAGTGATTTTCGAAACCTTTTCAATACAATTAATACCATTCACCGAGCTTTGTTTCTTCGGAAAATAAACCGTATGCTCATTAGCATTGACATGAAAAGTGACTCTGCTTTTGTTGCAAGCAATAACAGCCCCTGCAGTATTCAAAAAGGGTCTTCCAAGGATAATCGACATGTTGTCATCCTAGGGCATATCAAGTATAACAAAGTCTATTAAGATAGTAACATTTGCAACAACAATGGGCACATCCTCGCAAATTCAATTGGTATAGCAGTTGATTTATCAGCCATTTGGAAAGATATTTCAGTAGGTGTGAGATTATTCAAATCAAGTCTTTTATATAAAGAGAAAGGCATAACACTGACACCGGCTCCTAAATCACATAAAGCAGTTTTAACATAACTTCTTTTAATGGAGCATGGTATAGTAGGTAGTCCCGGGTCTCCTAACTTTTTAGGCACTCCATCTTTAAAAGAATAATTTGCAAGCATGGTGAAAATTTTAGCTTCAGGTATCTTTCTTTTATTAGTGACAATATCTTTCATGGATTTAGCATATGGAGGCATTTTCAAAATACCAGTCAAGCGAGCGCGCAAAAAGACAGGTCTAAGCATGTCAACAAAGCGCTCAAAGTCCTCCTCATCTTTATTTCTAGATGGTTTAGTAGGAAAAGGCATAGGTTTTTGAACCCATGGTTCTCTTTCTTTTCCATGTTTCCTAGCAATGAAGTCTCTTTTATCATATCTTTTATTCTTAGGAGGTGGGTTATCAAGATCAACAGCAGGTTCTATTTCTACATCATTATCTGGTTGAGCATCAACATGAACATCATTATAATTATCATTATCATTATCATTAGGTGAATGTTCACTACCAGATTGTGTTTCAGCATCAGAAATAGAAACATCATTATGATTCTCAGGAGGTTTTTCTATCTCAGGTTCACTAGAAGCATGCAAAGTCCTATCATTTTTCTTTTTCTTTTTCTTCTTAGATGGACTTGGTGCATCAATATTAGTTCTTTGAGAATCTTGTTCAATTCTTTTGGGATGACCTTCAGGATACAGGGGCTCTTGGGTCATTCTACCTCCTCTAGTAAAAACTTTAACAGCCTGATCATTCATTTTATTATTCATCTCATCAAGCAAATCATTTTGTGACTTAGCAATTTGTTCTAGCTGAGTATGAACCATAGAAGCATGTTTACTTAAGCATTTAACATCATTAGCAGTTTTAAACATCAAATCACCCAAGCGATCTATCATGAAGGCATTGCATTTTAATTGATTGCTAACATATAAATTGAAGTGTTCTTGTTTATTGATGTAATTATCAAATTCATAAAGACATTGACTAGCAGATTATTATACGGAATATCACCTTCATCGAATATAGTAAGAGAATTTACCTCTACTACCTGTGTCGGAATGTCGAGCCCATGTATTTCTTCAATAGGTGGTAAATTCTTAAAATCTTCAGCTTTAATACCCTTTTCTTTCATAGATTTCTTAGCTTCTTGCATATCTTCTAGACTGAGGAATAGAATACCTCTCTTCTTCGGAGTTGGCTTAGTTGGTGGTTCAAGAAGTGTCCAATCATTGGCATTTCTCAATATATTATTCAATAGTTCTTCAGCTTGTCCAACAGTTCGTTCCCTGAAAACAGAACCAACACAACTATCTAGGTAGTCCCTAGAAAAATTGGTTAGTCCATTATAAAAGAGATCAAGTATTTCATTTTTCTTAAGAGGATGATCAGGCAAAGCATTAAGTAATTGGAGAAGCCTCCCCCAAGCTTGAGCGAAATTCTCTTCTTCAATTTGCACAAAGTTAAATATTTACTGTAAGTCAGCTTGTTTCTTATGAGCAGGAAAATATTTTTCAGAGAAGTAATATATCATATCCTGGGGACTACGCACACAACCAGGAGCAAGAGTATTAAACCATTTATTAGCATCACCCTTTAGTGAGAAAGGAAACAACTTAAGAATGTAGTAGTAACGATTTTTTCCCTCATGAGCAAATAGGGTGGCTATATCATTTAATTTAGTAAGGTGTGCCACAACAGTTTCAGATTCATAACCATGAAAAGGATTAGATTCAACCAAAGTAATTAACTTAGCATCGACAGAGAATTCATAATCCTTATCAGTAACAAAGATAGGAGAGGTAGCAAACTTTGGATCATATTTCATTCTCTCCATCATAGACTTTTCTTTTAACTTAGCCAGCAATTTTCTAACATCATCTCTATCATTACAAGTAAGAAATTCTCTAGCTATTTCTCCATCCAGAACATAACTATCAGGTATCTTAGGCATTTCAATTCTAGGAGAGCTAGGCATAATAGGTGAATCACAATTTTCAGGAGTTTCATCAGTTTCAATATTCTCAGTTTCTTTAGCTGTAGCAATTTGTTCATCAAGAAATTCACCTAGTGGCACAGTATTATCAAGCATAGTACTAGCATCATCATAAGTATCATTCATAGCAGAAATAGTATCATCAATTACCTGCGACATATCAGAATGAATAGCAGGTGGTGGTGTCGCAAGCCTGCTCAAAACAGAAGGTGAATCAAGTGCAGAGTGTGATGGCAATTCCTTACCTCCCCTTGTCTTAGAGGGAACGATCTTGGTCTTAGCGTCTTTCAGATTCTTCATAGTGATCAATGGATATAAATCCCAATTGACTCAACAAATAGAGCTATGCTCACCGGCAACGGCGCCAGAAAAAGGTATTGATAACCCACAAGTATAGGGGATCGCGACAGTCTTCGAGGGTAGTATTTCACCCAAGTTTATTGATTCGACACAAGGGGAGCCAAAGAATATTTGCGAGTATTAGCAGTTGAGTTGTCAATTCAACCACACATGGAGAACTAGATATCTGCAACAAAGTGTTTAGTAGCACAGTAGCAATAGTAACAAGAACAGTAACAGTAGCAGTTTTGTAGTGATTGTAACAGCAGCAGCAGTGAAAGTAACTTAGCAAAGATCAATATGCGAAAAGCGTAGGCATTGGATCAGTGATGGATAATTATGTTGGATGACATTCATCATGTAACAGTCACAACCTAGAGCGATACACAATAGCTCCAATTCATCAATGTAATGTAGGCATGTATTCCGTATATAGTCATACGTGCTTATAGTAAGAACTTGCATGACATCTTTCGTCCTACCCTCCCATGGCAGAGGGGTCCTTAAGGAAACTAAGGGATATTAAGGCCTCCTTTTAATAGAGAACCAGAACAAAGCATTAGCACTTAGTGAATACATGAACTCCTCAAACTACGGTAATCACCAGAAAGAATCACAATTATTGTCACCTTGGGGTATGCGGATCATAACACGTAATAGGTGCATACAACTTGCAAGATAGGATCAAGAACACAAATATATTGATGAAAACATAAAGGGTTCAGATATAAAATCATGGCACTCGGGCTCTAGTGACAATCATTAAGCATAGCAAAGTCATAGCAACATCAATCTCAGAACATAGTGGATACTAGGGATCAAGCCCTAACAAAATTGACTCGATTATATGATAAATCTCATCCAACCCATCACCGTCCAGCAAGCCTACGGAGAAATTACTCACACACGGTGGTGAGCATCATGAAATTGGTGATGGAGGATGGTTGATGATGATGACGGCGTCGAATCCCCCTCTCCGGAGCCCCGAACGGACTCCAGATCAGCCCTCCTGATGAAGAACAGGAGGTGGCGGCGGCTCCGTATCATAAAACTCGATGAAACTTCTTCTCTTATGTTTTTTCTCGGGGAAAGAGAATTTATAGAGTTGGAATTAGGTCAGGAGGACCTCTGTGGGCCCCACAAGGCATCAGGGCGCGCCCTAGGTGGGGGGTCGCGCCCTGTTGCCTTGTGAGCAACAGGGGCCCCATCTGTAGTTGATTCTTGCGCCAATATTTTTTATATATTCCATAAAAAATCTACAAAAAGTTTCGTCCAATTCGGAGAACTTTGATTTCTGCACAAAAACAACACCATGGTAGTTCTGCTGAAAACATCGTCAGTCCGGGTTAGTTTCATTCAAATCGTGCAAATTAGAGTCCAAAACAAGAGCAAAAGTGTTTGAAAAAGTAGATACGACGGAGACGTATCAGCCGCCACCTCCGCCACCCGCTGCCGGTACCGCGAGCGGGCGAGGCGGATCTCGCAGGCTGAGCGGTAGGACTGGAGCAGCGCCTCCTGCTCCATGATGTGTACTACGTAACTTTATTCTTGTAGACGTTGTTGGGCCTCCAAGTGCAAAGTTTTGTAGGACAGTAGCAAATTTCCCTCAAGTGGATGACCTAAGATTTATCAATCTGTGGGAGACGTAGGATGAAGATTGTCTCTCTCAAACAACCCTGCAATCAAATACAAGAAATCTCTTGTGTCCCCAACACAACCAATACAATGGTAAATTGTATAGGTGCACTAGTTCGGCGAAGAGATGGTGATACAAGTGTAGTATGGATAATAGATATAGGTTTTTGTAATCTGAAAATATAAAAACAGCAAGGTAGCAAGTAGTAAAAGTGAGCACAAACGGTATTGCAATGCTTGAAAACAAGGCCTAGGGTTCATACTTTCACTAGTGCAATCTCCCAACAATGCTAACTTAATTGAATGATATAACAATCCCTCAACGTGCGATAAAGAATCACTCCAAAGTTCCTATTAGCGGAGAACATAAGAAAGAAATTGTTGTAGGGTACGAAACCACCTCAAAGTTATCCTTTCCGATCAATCTATTGAGCCATCCCTATAAGTGTCACAAACAGCCCTAGAGTTCGTACTAAAATAACACCATATGATACGCATCAACCAACTCTAATGTCACCAAGATACTCCAATGTCACCACAAGTATCCATGTGTTGATTATTCGATATGCATCAAACAACTTCAAATTCATAATATTCAATCCACACAAAGGACTTCAAAGAGTACCCCAAAGTTTCTTATCGGAGAAAAGATAATGAAAACGTGCAACCAACCCCTATGCCTAGATCACCCCAAGGTCACGGGAATCCGCGAGTTGATTACCAAAACATACATCAAGTGAATCAATAGAATACCCCATTGTCACCACGGGTATCCACTTGCAAGACAAACATCAAGTGTTCTCAAATCAGAAATATTCAATCCAACAATAACGAAAACTCAAAGGGAAAGACTCAATCCATCACAAGAAGATAGAGAGGGAAGAAACACCATATGATCCAACTATATTAACAAAGCTCACGGTACATCAAGATCCTGCCAAATCAAGAACACAAGAGAGAGAGAGAGAGATCAAACACATAGCTACTGGTACAAACCCTCAGCCCCGAGGGTGAACTACTCCCTCCTCGTCATGGAGACCGCCGGGATGATGAAGATGGCCTCCGGTGATGATTCCCCCCTCCAGCAGAGTGCCGTAACAGGGCTCCGGATGAGATCGCTTCGGTACAGAGGCTTGCGGCGGCGGCGTGGAAGTTCTAGATTTCTTTCTAGGGTTTTTGGTAGTTATAGGAATTTTTGGCGTTTGTTTCACGTCAAGGGGGCCCACGAGGGAGCGACCAGCCTGCTCCGCGTGCCCTGGGGGGAGGGCGCGCCCCCCAGGCTTGTCGCTTCCTCGTGAGGCTTCTGGTCCTTCCTCGAAGCTTTGGGGGTCTCTTTTGGTCCATAAAAAATCACCGTAAATTTTCAGCCCATTCCAAAAACTTTTATTTCTGCACAAAAAACAACACCACGGTGAAAACAACGTCAGTCCGGGTTAATTCTAATCAAATCATACCAAAACCATATAAAATTGTTGTAAACATGGCAAGAATACTTCATAAATTATAAATACATTGGAGACGTATCACTCCATGAGGTCCGCGTCCGGCGGCGCCGCCCTGCCGGCGTCGAGCTGCTCCTCCGCCTGCAGGTGCTCCTGGAGGGCGCGGTGGTTGTAGGCGGCGTCGGCCTGCGCCTCGCGGAACTGCTCCTCCCACTCCTCCCGCACCATGTCCATGTAATGGGCACGGGCCTCACCGATGGTTAAGGTGCAATGCTCCAGCGAGGGTGGCGCGGAGGATGAGGGCGGCGCTGGCTCGTCGTCGGCAGCGTCCTCCATTGGGATGTCGTCATCCTCCGGCTGCCTGCCGGCCAGACAGCCGCCAGCAATAGCGGCTATCTCCTTCTGGTACGACGTCAGCCCGTCCCAGAGAGCTTTGGCGGGAGAGGGATCCATGGTGGGAGTGGTGCGGAGAGGGATCGGAGGTGGATGACAGCGGTTGTGGCCGGGGTACCGACTTTTATAGCAATGGTGGGCGGCAGAGGGACGGACGGGTGGCGTCGGAGGAGACGCCTCGGCAACCGCGTGCCATCAATGCGGGCGGCAGACGGACGGATGGGCGGCCGTTGTGTCGTTTGAACGTGCGGCAGTCGCCTACACCGGGAAGCGGCGCGGGTGGCGCTCTCTCGGCCGGCGCACCGCTTCAATGCCGGCGCCGGTGAGCGGTCGCGTCCGCTCTGGCTGGGCACTCTTGGTCTTTGCACTCCTGGTCTCCAACCTTGCGACACCCGGTAGATATCACTTGCCACCCGCTCGATTAGCTTTCATCCCAGCATCAACAACTTTTGTTCTGGGTTTTTTTTCCTGCAAAAGAGACCAGTCAATAATCCAGTTGCACATTAGCGTGACAAGGATCATGGGATAATGAACTTCTTTTGATCTGAATATAATGTCATTTCTACATTTCCATATAGACCAAAATAAGGCGGAAACCCCAACCAGAATAAGTTTTTTCTCGGTTTTCTGGAATGTTTTTATCCAAATGTTTAAACATTCATTTAGATCTTTAGGAGTTGTTCTAAGATCAAAATCACATTTTACTAGACTCCAAATCAGCCTAGCAGCAGAGCAATCAAAGAACAGATGATTGATGCTCTCATCTTGTCCATAATATACACATTCTTTTCTTCCCTTCCAACCTTTCTTAGTCAGATTGTCTTTAGTTAGAATGCTTTTTCGAGCAATTAACCACAAAAACATCTTGATCTTGCTGGAATTTTTATCTTCCACAGAAACTTGTGTGGGAAACCTAAATCAGTTTTAACTAGAAAAGACTATAGGGATTTCACAGAGAATTTCCTATCTTTTGTGAGCATCCACACAGGTTGGTCTCTGCCCCCATACATTCCCACTTCCTCACACCTAGACTTGATGCTATCCCATAATTCAGCAGTTACACCCATCAGGTTTCTTCTGAAGGTAAATTTGCTCCACCCTCTATTGATAGCTTCTGCCATAGAAATATTATGATCAAAGCTTATATTATACAACCTGGGATAAGCTTCCTTTAAAGGTTTGGAGCCCACCCAACAACCTTCCCAAAATCTAGTGTTCCTCCCATCACCCAGTTTTTTCCTAACATGTTGATAATATAACTCTTTAACTTTCAGCAAACTGTTCCAAAATTGGGAATCCCCGGGTTTTTTAGTGATCCGAGAAATGCACCTGTCTTTAACATATTTATTAAGCAAAATATCAGTCCAGATAGTAGTTTCAGTTTCTAGTTTCCAAAGCCACTTTGCCAACAAAGCTTTGTTCATGAGATCTAGGTTTAGAATCCCGAAGCCTCCTTGATCTTTTGGGAGGCAGCAGGTCTTCCAGTTCACTAGATGATGACACTATCTTCCTTATGATGATGACACTATCAGCATCCCCAGGTAAAAAATTCCTGATCTTTTGGGAGGCCGTAGGTAATAATGGGGTCAACATGTTACAATATGCTGATGACACTATCTTCATTATGCAAGATGATGAGGAAAATGCAAAAAATTTAAAGTACATATTGACCGCATTTGAGCAAATGTCAGGGTTGACCATTAATTTCAATAAGAGTGAATTATTCCTCTTTGGAGATGCAATTAATAAGGCAGAAAAAGATCAGGAAATTTTTACCTGTGAAGTTGGGAAAATACCTTTAAAATACTTGGGATTGCCTGTAAGTGATGTGAGGTTAGGTAATAAATTCTGGAAGGTGGTGACAGAAAAAATTGAAAAAAGATGTGCCTGTTGGTAAGGGGTACTTCTAAATATGGCAGGCAGAGCGACCCTGGTCCAGTCTTGTTTGTCTAATATCCCAGTTTTTATGATGTTCTTTTATCTTTTACCTGTTGGGGTCAGGAAGAAAGCTGATTTTTTTAGAGCTAGGTTGGTGTGGCAAGAGAATGAAGATAAGAAAAAATATATTGTTTGAGTATTCTCGAAAGAATTTATTATTTGAGTATGACCACTTGATGATAGTGAACCGATGGGTTCCAACTTTCAAGAGAGTAAAGAAAAGCTGAACCCAAAGGCTGAGCAAATCAAAGCCCCCGCATGCTATGGAAGCCCGAACGAAACAAAACATAGAGCGACCTACGGTGCATGATCAGGTATGGGTGGCGGCCCTGGCCCGCTGGATGGAGCAGCTGGCGCGCGTGCCCGTGCTGTTGTCATTGTCTACTGCCCTGCCCTGCTGTTTTCTGGACACTCTTCTGTTAGTTTCTGTTCGTTCCATGTTTACAAGTAGTAATCTTTCGGGAGAGGCTACACATCAGTCGACTGAATTTTTCAGTTAGGGTCAGTCGATTTGTGGACCGTTGGATGAAGATCGTGTGGCATCTGAACCTTCTTCTTTCTCCCCTCTTCTTCTTCCCAGACCTCCATGCGTGCGGCCAGCCGAACCGCCGGCCACCGCCGCCCGCGGCCTGCGGCGCTCCCGCGACCGCCTCGCCGCCCCGCCCTCCCCGGAACCGCCCCCCACCGCCGGTCTAGCCACCGCCCCCGGCCATCCCTCTAGCCCCGCCGGCGATTGGAATTTTTCTCTGGCGAAGTGCGCCACCACCCCACGACCGCCGTCCACCACCGCCCCCACCCTGAACCCTAAGATAGACACTTGGGTAGCCTCTCCGGCGAGCCCCCCTCCGCTGCGGCTGGTTCTTCCTTCCCTCCGGCGCCTCCTTTCTTCTAGGCGCCTCCTTTCTTCTAGGGAAAATCGACTGACCCGAGGTCGAATTTTCAGTCGACTAGAGTTTAGCTAAACTGTAATCTTTCACGCTTAAGCCTGTCCCCGTGCGCGTGAAAAGTTGCCATTCTCGAGCCTATTTTGGTGCTAGCATTTAACTTCCACCGTTGATGCATGCATGGCAGCATGGGTCGTGTTATACAGTGGTTGGCCTCTTGGGGAAAACGTGTGAGCATCTGCAGGCTTTGTACATGGAATCACATGCATGCATCTGCATCTATAGGTAGGCACCAACCAGTTCAAGTGGCATCGTCTGCCCGCTGTACAACACAAGGTTAATCTCCACTAGATCGGGATCGTGCCTTGGCGCGAGGGTGCCGGTACCAACATTTTGGTCAAGCAAGTAATGCTAAGTTAGTAGGAATCCAGATTTAACATATGCATTCATACAGGACAACTACTAAGCGATCCATTAAATAGGGATTTCATAATCTGGAACATCAGTTACTGAATCAGTCAGTATATACCAGGAAAAAACATAAGAACAATACACTTCCTACCAAAACATATGTGTCCTCTAAAATCAGAATCGACATGGACAAACAAAGGAATTGTTGACGAACAACACTTGGACGAAGCAAATCATTCTAAGCCTACAATTGATAAGATGGCTGGGAACACATATGTCTGCCACGCAACTCTGTACAGGCCAGCCGCTGAGTGATGTATGTAAATAGGGATCTCACAATCTGCAACGATAGTTGCTGCATCAATATATAATAGGAAAGATTTGATAAAGAGCAAGGGTATTACTAATGGCAGGGGACAAAAATGGAGTTTGCTAATGCAATCACATGTAGCAGAGTTTTTTTTTTTTTTTGAAACGACATGTAGCAGAGTTGTTCAATCAATTGACAGGAGGAAATGATATATACACTAAGCACCACAAAGTCGTGTAACAAAAAACAGAGGAAAAAACAGAAGAAAGAGGCAATGATGGCCTTACCTTCACAGGAGAGGTAGACGTGCTTTTGCCGGGAGAGGAGCAGGGTAGCGGTCATCGCCGTCGCCGGCGGGAGGTGTCTCCAGTGAGAAAAGACATGGAAGCAAGCTGGAGATTCACGACTCAGCTACAATGAACTCCATTAAAATCCTTTTAAGCATTCAATTGCTGCAACAGACCTAGAGGAAAATAGCCCAATTAGCTCACCCACTCACCAAAAATAAGAAATGGAGGGAAAGAAATCCAAGAACACAAACCTGCACTACAATGGGTGAGTGGATAAGAAACAGAAACATGTAGCAATACAATAAGCCTCTGAAGCAAACACGGCGGCTCAGCGGTGACCTTGACGGCAAGAGAGGTGGGCCGCTGGCTAGCATCCACTTCAGGCTCAGCGTAGTACCTACAAAGAAATGTACCCCTTTAGAAATACCGAACCATTACAAATGCAGCCTCCCATAAAAATATAACCCTCTTCTGATAATAATAAAACTTCTGGTAAATACATATTTCATTAGCAAGAGAAGGGGCAACCTCTTTGTTGGTTGATAGCTTAGCAGGCTCCAAAAGCAGGGAAAACTCTTGTTGGTTGATAGCTTGGAAGTCACTAAAGGTAGCTTGAGGTTCCCACACAAAAATGAAGTCCTCTGAGATCACATAAGAGACATAATATAAATTTCAAATATTTACAAATAAAGTTGCAGTTTGGTTTGGTCTGTTCCCTTGAAAGAAAAAATGTAATGCCCATCTCAGCATTAGTAATACAAATCCATCTTTCAACAATTAAGTACAAAATAATACATTCAACTATCTGAGCATAGTTCTCAGGAAGAATACTTGTTGTGTGGGCTGAGTCAGTGGGTAAGAAACAGAACGAATAATATTAAGATAAATATGATGCGTCTCAATTCAGATGGGCCACTGACCAAAGGGTTATAAGCATTGCAATGTTATATACTGACCAAATTAGTATTGCTCAGTATAACTGTAAGCCCTCTTGTTTAGGAAAAAGAATAGATATTTGATATATCACAGGAAATGCAGCATGATATAATAGGATCAGGAGTACATTACATAGGTCGAAGGATTTATAATAATTAGACCAGGTCATAATAATTAGTACAACACAAAAGTGTCGAAGCTACAAAAGATCACTGAAAAGCTGAGCATTCTCAAAAGAATTAGGAAGTAAGCAAGTGTTGGTTACTTACTCTCATGATAACCGAAAGTAGAGCAAAGCCTGGTGGGATTTCGCCTGAGCATCAACATGAGAAAAACACAGAAGATGTCATAGATACAAATAGAAGCATAAGAAGTGGTTTCAGAAAATATATATATCAAGTTGTACAGATAAATAAAACTACTTTCAATATATAGTAGATGCCAATGCAGATAATAATCCAGTACTAACATTAGAAAAGGTAGATGTGGTTTTGGTCACACCATCAATAAATTAGATAAACACCAGATGTGTGACAAACATGACTGGTAGGGGAATAACCACAAAATGGTGGCCAACGAACACAAAATAAGCATAGGACAATTTGATATTAGCTACAATAGCATGCACATTTAACAGGAAAAAAGAATAAATGACAGGACTATATATATACATGCTAAGATCCCAACAGGACAGCAACAGGCAAGCAAGAGGATCCCGACAGGACAGAACCAACAAAGCAAAGACAGGAAATGCATAGAACGATAGCCTGTAGTATAGCTCTAAATCGATGGAAAAAAAACAACAAATGGCAGAAAGGCACCAATTGTAAACCCTTCAGTTCTAATTATAAAAATCTTCGATATCAGTTTTAGGTTTATAGGTTCTGGCTTATGTGCCTTTTTTTACATAATTGCTTCCTAAATCTATCACACACAATAATCTTAATCCTTTCTCAGTTTTATAGATTGTAGGAGTCTCTTTTCAATATGGTGGTCAACGTAATCCTGTGTTCTAGGATCAAAGAGTCATATGACCATGTTTTGAGTAATGGTAACATGTAGATGAATGCAAAGGAACGTCCAGTTATGCAACATTGAATTATTTATGAGCGAAACCACTGGCTTCAGCGAGGACTGAGCATCATGATGGTAACAAAATGAGAATATTATTCATCCTGACCAGCCTTGCCCACTTCATTAAGACTATCGATCAACCCATATACAGTAAGAGAAACATCAACAAATATTATGTTACTACTGTAAAAAGCAGGGGGTATTTTCTTTTAGTCATTTGAGCAAACAAGCAAGGTGCACCTTTGTTATCACATATAAATGCAGCCATCAGCACAAAAGGTTGTTAAGAGTGGGGATCAAAGATCAATGAAGAAAATACGTGCACACATCCTATCTGATGCATTAACACAATCTTTGCTGCACACTTTAAAAACGATGCAACTACCAGCCGAGCTAATGAAATTTAGATACCATACCACACGATCAAATAGTGCAAAGTAGCAGCAATACCAAATAAAAAAGGCATTGACAACACACTTTTGTAAAATAGTGCAAAGCAAAAAAAATCAATCATATATTGTACACTGTAATAGGAGAGAAGTTTATTATCCAGTTAAGGACTCTATTTGCAAGCAGAAGAGTCACTCAATTTCCTAATCAAATAGGCAAACTCTCCGAGCAGTTACAGACTTACAGTTCAAGCTAGGAGAACCATTATGTTCTTTTTAGTATTCAGGGTAAGAAGGAATCATGCCTAAGTTCTTGCCGATATAATTAAAACAGCGAGAAGTTTACTAATTTCCATGGACCTTTTTACTTTTCTTTCTAATATTTTACACCCCGCTTTTCTTTGGCACTTTCATGGCATGCCCCCCAATCAGTAATTGGTCGATGGAAGCAAAACAAATAGAGAACACAACGGTAGAAAAAGAAATATGCTGCTTGTTTATCAAACGTAATTGATTCACTCAGCAGTTGCTACCTTGAGATCGGGACGGAGGTGAGGGTTGCCAACGCAGAGGTGTGGGGTTGAGGAGGCGGATCTCGGTTGGCTGTCATGAGCGACAAAGAGGAACCAAGGGTGGCGGCGGCATTCGTCTGGCTGCTGCACGAGCGAAGAGGGGTGGGTGGAGGAGGCGGAGAGGCAGGGCTCGGCTGGCCGCTGCACATGGTGTGCCTGATTTTGAGGAAAATATAGATCAGGGATGGGGGTGGCGAGGCAGGAAAGGAGAGTGTGGGAAGAAACACGAAGGAGCACCTATGGAGGAGAAGCTGCTGCGTCCCCAGCCATTGCGAGCCTCCTCGTCGCCAGCCAGCGTCGCTGCCAAGGAGAGGAGAAGATGCGTCTCTGGTCACTTCCCTTTCCGGTCCAACCGCAAGACGGCGCACCGTCTCCTGGTCCAACTGCGAAAAGAAGAACAGATCAGGAACATGCACATGTTAGGAAGGGAATGACAAAGAGCAAAGGGGTGGGCACCTGAGCCACGACGGCGAGGCAACCACGGCGACGGCGGCGTCCACCGTCTTTCGGCCTCGCTCCTCCTCCTCCCGCCGAATCCCGTGGAGCACCGACGCGAGCGGCGTCCTGCACTGCCGGCGATGGCGAGGGGCGAGCTTGACGGGAGGGTAGCAACAGCGTGGCCGCCATTCTCGGCGCCACCGCCGCCACCGCCCGCCCGTCGTCCAGAAGGTAGCAACAAAACAAAATAACCCCAAATGCTTACTTAGCAAGGAAATAAGTTAGAAAGCTAACAAAACACACATCCTTCCAAGTTCACCTACATTTAGTCTGGTGCATGATCCAGAAAATGCAGTGGTGACAGACAGAATTGGGGAAAGCCTCAAAACAAACTAAAGAAAACAAAAGGAAATGTCCGCTCAATGGCTCGGATTAACCCAGCAACTTAATCACAGCAGTCAAAAAATTGTTTATGGATACAGACAGCGACATGGGACATATGCTACCCAGGTCACTCTTTACACGAACAATCCAGCATTATCTCCCAAAAGAACTCTCAAAAAAATCCCATAGCATTATTATTTGTAGCATGTAAGAACAAATAGCTGCAACTGGTAACTTGCGTAAAAATAGAAGTAATAGTATCACAACGAATTAAAACAAGCCATTCAACCGATAACTTGCTGGGAGCGAGTCTTTCTAGTATAACAAACTGCAACTTACTCTTAACCAGATTAAATCAAGGACCAACAACAAACAATAAAAGATCAAGAACAACTTATATGCAATAAAGGTATGAGAGAGAAGAAATCTTTACATAAGACGGCTATAACCACTGGAGCATAAATAAGCAACACCTTTAAATACAAATAAAAAGGGTTCAGGGTTCATTGCATAGTGGGCTCAGATTCCCCTTTCCTCGATCATATAACCTACCCCCGTCCTCTCTTATCACCAGATCAATCTGTTTATACAGTGGAGCTGCCCTGGTTATCACTCAACAAGAATGACCATCCAAGGACAGAACAATAAGTATCACAAGATCAAAAAGGATTCAAGAGACAAGAGGGAGGATCCAACTTGATACCCACAGGTGCCTCGATTGCTCAAAGGCACACTTATTTCAGCCACGGTTAATCATCATCGCCCTAGCAAGAATGGCCTCCGACCGGCCGGCTGTCCGCGGACACATCAGAACATGAACGCGGACATTTGCGGACAGAACTTTCGGGGTCAGCGTTGGAGATGCTCTAACAATGCAATCCTGCATTTTTTTCCTTCAATGTGTTCTTAAATTCCTGCAAACCAAAGAGGCGCTAAATACAAATACAGAACGGCAACAACATAGCACACTGTGCTTGAGACCAGAACTGCATTTGAATGGGCTCAGATTCGCCTTTGCTCGATCATGACCCTTCCCCTAGTGTCTCCATCACCAGATCAATCTGTTCTTACAAGGGTGAAACTGTCCTGGTTATCACTCATCAGAAATGACCATCCAAGGACAGAGCCACTAAAATAAGCACATGATCAAACGGCTCAAAGAAACAAGGGGGGATCCAACTTAATACCCACAAGTGCCTCAATTGCTCGAGAGCATGCTTGTATCAGCCATAACCGATCATCATAGCCCCGCACCGGCTAAGAGCAACTCTAGTGGCAGGCCACCTGAAGATCGGCGGCAGATCAAGAAGGACGAGCGTCGGCGGCGAGAGGAGAGGAGCTCGAGAGAGAAGGGGGGAAATGGGAGCAGGAAGAGGCAAGCCGCTGCTCTCCCCACCTCATGGACGAACGAAAAGATCAAAATACCCTCGGCGGGGGCACGGTATTACCTGCGGTGGCACGGGATATTTGCCAGCCGAAGGACGCCACGGGCCGCACAGGCCACTCCACCAGCCACGGACACCGACAGGCGCGGCCCACACAGGAGTGACCCCACACGGCAGCGAGACCCGGCCGAAAACGCGGAGTGAGGGGAAACCGCTTAGGGACGGGACTATTCATTGCTACAGGGAGGGGATCCGATCCGACGGCCCATCTCGGCCGGTGGCTGGATCAGACGGCTGGAAACACGTCAAGGGGCTGGATCCGACGGCCGAGAATCGCTAAACTCTGAGAGAGCTCGGTTTCAGCTGCTATGTATCTTTCTGGATGATCCATGTGGTACCAGCAATCTGTAAGCACTAAGAATACATATCCTATCTTGCCTAAAAATACAACAATTGCAGGTTACCTATTAATGCCGCCCTTCAATTATTCACATACATCATTTAAGCCCTTCTTCCCGGAATATGGAACTCTGTATCCAGCCAAAGGAGATACAAATGCATCAATGATTCGATGTTCGTCACACAAAGGCCAAGTTGAACAGAGCATCTTCGTATGATGGCTAAGCAAACCCAAAGGGTGAGATTCTGCCGACTTATTGAGGGACCTTGAAGGGACCGGCAGGAGAAATGGTTCTGAAAAACAGAAGACTGAGTGAGTGCAACATCAAAGGAGAAGCAACGTGCACATGTACACATAATATACCACATAAAAAATCAGGAAAGCAAAAGCATGTCGAAAATGAGTATGACGGGCAGTTCCTAGAGCGCTACCATGTTCGGCGCCTCGAAAAGCCAGCCCTGGCTGGCCGCACCGAGGCTGCAGGGAGGAGGCGCCTCGAATCAAACGAATCAAAAAAAGGATCCGACTTCCAAAAAAAGGATCAGCTCATGAATGAAAAGTTACTCTAATGGGCTATTGCAACAAAAATAGACTACATTTAAATTAAAATGGGACTACCTTATGTTAAATGTCTACTCCTCTACTGGAATTAATAGGAGTTTTGTTTAGATGGTAAATTGATTAAGTTAAATGTCTACTCCTCTAGTGGAACAGTTTTGAGCCACTAACTGAAAATGTTCAGGTTCTAAAAATGTCCAGTTTCTGAAAATGTTCAGGTTTAGACTTGTAGCTGTACTTTACAATTTAGGACAACATGGATCTGATCAACAATAGAAAAACAGAACAACAGAAAAACAGGACAACACAGAGCTCTACAAACTGAAAATTATGGAGCTGAAAATTGTACAGGCTGTCTCATACAGTAAAATTATGGAGCTGGATCTGATCTCCAATTTTGACAGTAAAATTCAGTATAGATGATATTCCTGAACCCCATATACCTAAGTTGCACACAGAAAAAAAGAACAGCTTCTAACAGAATTTTTTTGCATCTAAGTATACCTCATGGATTGTCCTAAATACTCAGTGTCAATAATTACGACCCCATCGTCCATGACCTCTCGTAAGTAGGAATGAAATGGCAAACGACACCTCGAAGCAACAACATCTAACATGTGCACATAGGAACAGCCGACGGCAAACATCCTGCCAACACAACGAAGAACCCAAAATAAGCAAACTCCACACAAAAAGAAGAACACAAACCAAGCACAAACGTTAGATCCCATAATGTAGGTGACAGACCATTGCAACATACATAATATGGACTCACAACACATACGGACATAAAGCACACTCCACCTGCAGTATACGTCGACTTGAAATACACACATGACATACACGACCTTGCAGTATTTATAGACCCGAAATACACATACGACCTTCCAGTATATACGGACCGAACAACCTAGAAATAAACTATCTCCATAAGAGTTCGCACGTAGGCAACTGTGTAGTTATTCTCTATCTCCATAAGGGCTGATTAGTTTGACACACATGTACAGAGTGTTTGTCCTGATGCCTCTTCATAGTGTTGTGAGTCAGTTCTTCCAAAACTAAATATCCTGAAAAAATTCTATCATGAATACGCCATCTATTCCAGGCACACAACATAGCTAAGAACGAAATTAAACATTGTTTTTCAGTGAAATTTGAACACCTGAAAATAATCCTACAACCTCCCTTTCTAGGAGCAGCGACAGAATGAATTAACTAACAAATGGGAGGAAGGGTATATTTCTTTACAGAGGGAGTACTCACGAATAAACACATACGGTACAGACTTCTTCCTGCCACTTCTTGGTACATTACATACATATATGTTGTGAAACAAATTTCCCCCAGCAAAATGTCATGTTATATCCATTCCCAGGCAGATTTTAGCATGCACCAGACAGCAGCATTTTGAGCCAATGATGAAATTAAACATTTTTTAACCCCAAACAAACCCTCAAATCGAACCCTTGTGTCGGAAGGAGGAAATGTACAGAGGAAACCGAATCGATCGACTGGATGAGAGCATAGAGAGAGAGAGAGAGAGAGGAGGAGCAGGACGGGTTCTCACCAGAAAATCTTTGTCGTCGGAGGCGAAGAGGAGGAACTGCTTGGTGCGGCCGTGGTCGTGCCTCCACTCCTCGCAGTCCCCGCAGTCGCAGCCTGGACATGGATGGGACCACGGATCGATGTAAGAGAAGGCAGACGGGCAAAGCAAATCAAGAAAGAAAAAGAAAAGGAAGGACGGACGGGGAGGTGGTGGTCACCTGGGTTGAAGAACTCGTCTGTGTCCATGGTGTCCGTGGCGAGCAGAAGCAGGTGTCGCTCGATCTGGAAGCGGTCGAGCAGGAGCAGACGTGGATTCCTCTCCCGGCGCGCGAGCATCTCTTGACGGAGGGGCGTGTCCTCCTCACCTTCTTTTCATAGGGGAAAGGCTGCTCGCCGGGGAGCTCCTGGTCGCCGGGTGGCGCGGTGGCCGCCGCGGCCCCCTCTTGCCGGCGGCGGAGGCGGCGCGTGACCCAGAGCAGCGCGGCCGCCTCGGCCTCCGCGAGCGCGAGCAAGCCGAGGAGGAAGCCCGCCAGGAACCCCGCGGTAGCCATCCCGGGCCGAGCTCCGGCGGCGAAGGAAATGACGTCGGCGTGGGGTTGGATCTGGACGGCGGCGTGGGCAGGGAGGCGCGGGTGCGGGTCTAGGGTTTGGAGGGAGGAGGGAGCTGAGGCGGGAGGAAGAGGAGAAGAGGCGGCTAGGGTTACACCACGGGCGCCACAGAGTTTTATACCCCCGTGCGTGGACAGGGATGATCCACGAGCGAGAGGAAGGCCACCTGAAGATCGGCGGCAGATCGAGAAGGACGAGTGTCGGCGGCGAGAGGAGAGGAGCTCGAGAGAGAAGGGGGGAAATGGTAGCAGGAAGAGGCAAGCCGCCGCTCTCCCCACCTCATGGACGCACGAAAAGACCAAAATACCCTCGGCGGGGGCAAGGTATTACCTGCGGTGGCATGGGATATTTGCCAGCCGCAGGACGCCACGGGCCGCACAGGCCACTCACACAGCCACGGACGCCGACAGGCGCGGCCCACACACGAGTGACCCCACATGGCAGCGAGATTCGGCCGAAAACGCGGAGTGCGTGAAAACCGATTAGGGACGGGACTATTCATTGCTACAGGGAGGGGTTTCGATCAGACGGCCCATATCGTCCGGTGGCTCGATCCGACGGCCGGAATCGCATCAAGCAAAACGATCGGACGGCCGAGAGTCGCTAAGCTCTGAGAGAGCTCGGTTGTCGCCGCTATGTATCTTTTGGGATACAATAGGCAGGCCACTTGAATAGAGCAGTGGACATGGCAACGAGAAGCATAGTCGCCTGCCTTCCGGGATGAGTACACGCACAGGCCACAGCAGTGCTTGCCGGGTGTGCAAAACCGAACCGGAACCAAAAACCGAACCGAAAAAACCAAACCGAACCAAATTTTGGTTTTTTCAGTTTCCGGTTTCAGTTTCAGTTTCAAATTCTAGAAACCATTTAGCATTTGGTTTTTTCAGTTAGAAACTGAAAACCGTTCGGTTAAACCGAGAAAACCGAAGTCCATTTTAATATGCAATGATACGAGTCCTACTGCGTACGACCGGCACCATGGGACGCAGCATGCATGAAGACGGTTGTTCGTCACGAGCACGAGCTACTCAGACAGGTGCGGAGAAATCGTAGAACGCTGCTTGTGTAAAATGTAACAAGGCGGGGCAGTAGAAGTGAAAAGCACAGCAAAATTGTACTGCTGCTGCTGCTGCTCGAGTAGAGAAACTCGAGGCAGGGAATCTTGTGCTGCATATTCGGGTCTCCCCTCGGCTCGAACCGCACAAAGCCGCACCCCTTCCCGCCAAAAACTTGGCGCCATGGCTCGAGAAGTCCATTTGAATCCATGCATGGCTGTCGGCCATACGTAGTAGCAGCAGCAGCGTTGTGCTCCTACAGAGCAGAACCGGTAGGAAAAAGACAAGTAAATACATACAGACAGTGGGGGAAATACACTTCGGAACCTGGTTGTATATACATAGAGTTATTTACCCAAAACCATCACACTTGGGGCTAGGGTAACAACTTAGTACCATATTTGTGTCAGGACACAAAAAACAACCAACTCTGCGCCCAACCAGTAACGCGGAGCACTAATCGTCGATATTGCTCGAGAAAACAGCAAACCCGACAAGTAGGGCCCACCTGTCGGGCTGATGTGGCGAAGACCAAAAAGTTTGACCGACTGATGTGGCAAATAAGATGCGGGACCCACCTGTCAATGAGTAAACAGTCATTTTCTTCCCATCTCTATTTCTATGGGGCATTTCATCACACAGCTTCCGGGCGGCCGTCGGGGAGCCTTTTCTTGCAGTTGCAGGCATGGGGATGAGCTTGACGCGGCCGGAGCACGGGGAAGAGTGCGGTGAGCAGGGGAGGCCACGTGGACACGAAGCCAGCGGCTCGTCGGGCGTCAGGCTGCCGGCGAGGACGACTCGTCAGGCAGCCAGCACTCGCGCGTCCTGGGGCTCCCTGCTCATCACCGTAGCGTCACCATCCGCCGTGCGTGCTGCGTAGCAGTTCCAGCATGCCGCAGCGTCGCCATCCGCCGTGCACAGCCTCCCCGCGCAGGCAGCCAGCGCGCGCTCCGCCGTGGACGTCGGGGTCATCCTTCCTGCGCCGCACTTGGTCGCGCGGGGAGGAGCGTGGTGCTTTCGACGATGGCCCGGGGAGGAGCTGAGGAAGAACGGCGCGACGGCCGGCAGCTCGGGAACGAGGTCCGCAGAAGAAAACCATGGCCGCCGCCCGAGCTTCTGCGCGACGCCGTGCTTCAGGGGCTTCTCGGCCACGCCCTGCACGACGCCGAGGGAGGCGGCCACTTCCACGACGCGGCTCGGGGACGCGACTTGGTCTCCTGGCGCGACGCCCAGGGAGGCAGCCACTTCGACTTCCACGACGCAGCTAGCGAGGATGGCATCGAACGCCGACCACCGCGTGTATGTGTCGCCTGGCGGCGCACAGAGGCTCGACAACGGAGAAGAAGCAGCCACGGTGGAGCTCGGCCGGAGACAGGGAAGAAGCAAGGATCACTCACGACCTATTTGTTGAAATGCCCATGGAGGAAAAGAGGAAGAAAAAAAAACACTCGAGTCATTGACAGGTGGGACCTTCGTCCAACTCAGCATATTGTCCACATAAGCACGCCACGTCAGCCTGACATGTGGGCCCTACTTGTCAGTTTGGCTGTTTTCGCAACCAAATCCAAGCATCGGTGTTCCGCGTTACTGGTTAGGCGCAGAGTTGGTGGTTTTTTGTGCCATGGCACAAATATGGTACCAAGTTGTTACCTGTAACACCCCCTGTAATTAAGTACAGTGATCATCAGTTAATCATGCCTAGTCACCGTGTATTACTATGCTTGATCACAATGAAAATCATATCTCGTTTCGAATTCCAATTAAAACCAAAATTCAAATAACAAGTGAAATTTTAAAAGTTACAAACTGGTATAAAAAATAGTTCATGTTTTTGCAAATATTCCATAGATAATTATGGCTAAGAAAAACCACAACACTTGCTTGCTTAATTGAAAGCTACCATCCAAAAACAGTAGCAAAAACATCTCATTTAATCCATTTGCATTTAAACCAAAATCAAATGAATTCAATTAACTCTCAAACTTTTTGTGGCAGTGCAGATTATTGCCTAGTAATTATTGAGACAAGTTTCGCATGCAACGAAATTCATTTGGATCAAAATTAAAATACAAAACCGAGGAGGAAAATTGTCACAGAAAAAAGAAAAGGTAATAGACTAGATATTACTGTGCACTTAAGGCCCGACAAGCCACAGTGTGGCCTGGCCCGTTTACCGTGGCCTTTCCTCAACCTCTCGACAGAGAGGAGGCCATGGCGTGTGTAGGGGAACGCAGCAGAAAACAAAAAAATTCCGACCTACGCACCAGCCCAGGACCACTATGGAGACTGCATACAAGGTTTGATCTTTTCGTTACCGACTCGTAGCGCAGCGGAAGTAGAGTCGATGACGATCGGCGGTGCAGATCCTCGCAGCTAGGATTTTCAACCTCCCAACCGCGAGGATGTACTCCCTCATCTGCCCCTCGGACAGTCCCTCGGACAGCCCTTCGGGAGGCGGTTGGACAGTCCCCCGGACGGTGTCACGGACAGCCCTTCGGGAGGCACTCTCGAACTCGGACGGTAACTCGGACAGCCCTTCGGGAGGCACTCTCGAACAGCCCGTCGGGCAAAAAGATCGAACCTACGACCTCTCTACGGGGTTGCACACATACGGTGTCATCTATCCGGCAGGGCTTCGCCGTCCAGAACTAGTTCCCACCGGAACCCAGACAGCCTTTCGGCTCTACGAAACTATTTCGCAGGGAGGGAGAGAAGAAGCCAGATCATTGCAATGTCATGTGTATGTGAGAAAGAGTGAGTCTTTAGCCAGCCCCCTCCACCCCTATTTATAGGCCAAGCCCAAGGGTGGCTTCTCCAAGAAGCCAAGGGGAAAAATACCAAAAGGCCCTCAATGTGGCTTCTCCAAGAAGCCACCCAAAAAGCACTTTCACTATTCACGGAAACATTTTTCCGCGACCGTTAAACCCGAAAATATTTCTGTGGGTCTTAGAATAGTTCCAGTACCCACTAAAATGATTTTGGACGTGTTCCGAAACAATTCCGGATTAGTGATTTTCATCTGCGAAAAGCAACCAAACCGATTTCGGCAGCTCCGGAACATTTCTGATTTTTATCCCGAAAAAATCCCAGAAGTTTCCAGAACAATTCTGGCACCCTCCAAGAATTTCGAGACGTGTGCCGAAACCAATTTGACTCAATGGTATACCCTGAAACAACTTTTCAGTTTTACCAAAACTATTCCGGTGTTCTCTCTCCGGAACTTTTTCGCTGTCTCCGAAACTTTTCCGGTGACTTTCTCTCAGACTCCGTGTCTAGTATTCAGCAGATAGATGACCCTTAAGCGTGTGACCCTATAGGTTCGGTGAAGCATAGACATGACCGGAACACTTTCCGATCAATGATCAACATCGGAGCCGTGGACACCCATATTGACCCTTATACCCACACGAATAAATATTCGAGTGAACCTCCAGTTGCCGTGTGCTATTCATGTTGCTTCGCGATATGTTACAAATACCCGAGGTGAGATTTATTGGCATCCCCGTGGATCAACAACTTGTCCACTATGCCAGTTACCTCGTTACCGGTTTTGTTCTCTTTTCTCATTCCCGTGTTCCGTCATCCCTGTGATCAAATCACATTGTGTCTGGCGAGACGATGATGGATACCGTAACACTGAGAGGGCCCCGAGATATCTCTCCATCGTCGGATGAGCAAATCCTAATCTTCAGCTATCCAGTCCCTTGACATACTTTCCCATGAACCCGTAAACCGCCGTAATAGCCACCCAGTTACGGATGACGTTTAAGAAACCCCAAAGTTCATGAATCAAGCATGAAGGAACTCGATACTCTCATGGTCCAAGGAATTATGCAAACGTTAACTTTCTCTGTGTTATTAACCATTAACTTGTGACGAATGTATCACACAACATAACATCAATTCGGGTCAGATTCAACACAAGTGTTCTTCCAACAATGTGCCCTCAAAGTTGCCGGCATAGTCATGCCCATGATCAGGAAAACAGAACCATCATGCAACACTTGAGTTAGTCTTAGAGGCCAGACTAAGAATACATTTTACCGTTTATTATTCCACACGTGCATATGAGTCTTCCTTCGAGCCTCGTGGTTATTGTAGACTCGAGAACCACAACAGTTATAGCATGGAATATAAACATAATTACAAACATGGAGATAAATAATAACATTTATTATTGCCTCTAGGGCATATCTCCAACAGCGTGCGCACGTCGTGCACACCACAGATGGCCACGCGCCGACCATCCCGCGGCTCACTGGGCGGATAAGGACCCCCCTCAACCCCCTGACCAACCGTAGCACGTCTCTCTCCCCTCGCTCACATCCCTACCTCTTTGTCTCACTCGTCCGAGCGCCGCCATGGCCGCCTCACCATAAATCGCGCCGCCAACGACTCCCTCTCGCCGTTCCGAGCTGTCCAGGAAGATCACCGCTGACTACTTCGTCGATCCCGAGCAACAAATCGAGCGGAGCCGCCTCATACGCTCGCCATCGAGCTCGTCCTCACCGCGTACATCGCCGACCGCCGCCGTCGATTGCCTCGTCTCTGGTCCTCCTCCGACCTCCCCGTCGCCTCCGTTGCAACCGTTGTGAGCTCCTCTCCCCGTTGCCCCTTTTCCCCCTCGGATTCGTCGTCGTATGGCCTGCCCCGTGGTTGGCCGCCATGGCCGGAGCTGAGCTCCCGTGCGCACGCCTGCAACCCATACCCCCTGCGCTGCCTGTGCATGCTCCGCGTACGCCAACCGCGTCCACGCGCGCGCCCGCAGCCGCTGCTCCCTGCGTGCTGCCGCGGTTGCTCTTGCCGCTGCTTTGCCGCTAGCTGCTGTTGCTTTAGCTGCTGCTAGCTGCTACCGCTCCTAGCTGCTGCTGCTGCTCTAGCCGCTCCTGTTGCTCTGCTTGCTGCCGTTGCTCTGTGCTGCTAAGCTGCGACTGCTGCTCTTGTGCTGCGCTGCAGCCGCCTGCAGCTCCTAGCTGGCCATGGAGCTCGTGCTCCTTGAGCACAGCCGTGGCTAAGCCACTGCAAGTGGCCGGCCTTGTTTAATTAGACTAGGTCTAATTAGGACCAATTAGGACTAGTTTAGTAGTACTAATTTTGTACTAGTTTAGTCTATAAAGCAAATGACATGTGGCCCCCCTAGTTTAAATTAATTTAGACTAAATAATCTACCCCTATGACACTTACATGTGGGTCCATTGACCCTGGCCCCACTATCATACACTCTGGCTAGCATAGCCCCAGATGACAAAAGTATTTTTTATTTTTAATTCGAATTAATATAATTCCAAAAAATGTGTAAAACTTTGGAAAATCATAGAAAAATAACCGTAACTCAGATGGAAATAATTTATATATGAAAAATGATCAGAAAAATATGACGAGTCCGAATATGCCACCCACATACCTGCCACACCCCTCTAACATGATGAACATGGAACCATCCCCTCCGGATCATCTGACCGATAACTGCCCGGAGCTGGGAAAATATTCTCGGATATTTCCCTCTCCGTCTAAAATACTTAGTAATGCATTAGAGCACATGATCGACCCATTTTGACCTGACATGCATATGTGTGCATTTGTTTGCCTGTTATTTATTTGTTTCTTCCTCCTCTTTCTTCTTCGGTAGACCCTGTGATTGCTGCCGATGCCCCTGTGATCGACTACATCACCGACGACCCTTCTTCCCTTTCAGCAGAGCTTCCAGGCAAGCAAACCCCCCTTGATCATTCCCATATCGCCTATTCCTTCTCCCCCATGCTTGCATTAGATTTTGCTACTGTAATTGATTGCTCCTATTCTGATGCATAGCCTGATTTTTGTAGCCTGTTGTTGATACTTTACCTGCTATCCTAAATGCTTAGTATAGGTTGGTTAGTAATCCATCAGTGTCCCCACACCCTTGTCCTTGTTGCCATGTTTTACCACCGGTGACTCGATCAGTGTGATCGATGTACAGAGATCGAACACAGCACCACACACCCCCTTAGTTGTACGACTCTGCAGAGCTACTATCGAGTGTCGAGGGTGATACCTCCTATCTCACTCCTAATGATATCTCTATAGCGTAGCTAGTCGGTTGTGGGTTACCGAGGGTGATTCCTATTTCACCACCTCCGATGAGGCCTCTGTCGTGCAGCCCCTCAAGTGTGAAACCATCGAGGGTGATTCCTCCAAGTTCACCTTGACGGTTACATCGAGTGGGAATCCATCGAGGGTGATTCCTCGGATTCCCCACGATGTTATGGACACACGGGTACTTTGACCTTCACCTCAGACCGATGGGATTAAAGACGGGTCGGCTCCAAGAGCACCCGCGAGATAATGTTGAAGTCAGGCCGACCCAAAGGGTACCCGCGAGAGAGTCCTGTGGCGGCTGGCTGTTAGCGGTACCACCCAGGATGTGGTGGTAGCTCGGGACTTGTCCCGACAGCCGACACGGAACTTACACTGTAGTCGGAGCGACAGGGCAGGCGGAGACTACCTAAGAGAGGGGTGGGCCTAGTCCCTGGTCGTGGTCCGCGAGATACCTAGTCGGAACGGCCGAAGCACTGGTCGTCTCCGCGAGCTCCTAATAATTCACTAACGGATTTGGGTATTTGATCTGAGTTGGCCACTGGCCTATACGCACTACCACCACGCGGGATAATGGTTTAATGGGGCCCTCAGTGCCGTATGTATCAGCCGAAAGCTCTATCAGACGTCTAGTTCAGCATTGTGGCACGGTCGGATTGTGCCATCCAGGAGAGGGATGGCGCTGGTATTCACCCTGCTCGCAACGACCCGGAGTGCAAAGGGCGATGGGCCCAAGACCCCTGAGCACTTAGGATGTAGACCGGCGGGGACCTCTGTAGGGGAACGCGACAGAAAACAAAAAAATTCGGTACAGCGAGCACGCCCAGGATCACTATGGAGACTGCATACAAGGTTTGATCTGATCCGTACCGACTCATAGCGCAGCGGAAGAAGAGTCGGTGTAGATCGTCGGTGCAGATCCCTGCATCTAGGATTTACAACCTCCCAACCGCAAGGATGTACTCCCTCGCCGAACAGCCCTTCGGGAGGCGGTCGGACAGTCCCTCGGACGATGTCACGGACAGCCCTTCGGGAGGACCCTCGAAACTCGAACCGAAACTCGAACAGCCCTTCGGGAGGACACTCGAACAGCCCCTCGGGCAAAAAGATCAGAACTATGACCTCTCTACGGGGTTGCACACATACGGTGTCAGCTATCCGGCAGGGCTTCGCCGTCCAGAGCTAGTTCCTGCCGGAACCCAGACAACCTTTCGGCTCTACGAAACTATTTCGCTGGGAGGGAGAGAGAAGCCAGACAAGTCAAATGGCATGTGTATGAGAGCAAGGATGGGTTTTGGGGCAGCCCCCTCACCTCTATTTATAGGAAAGCCAAGGGGTAAAGTTGGCATTAAAAAAATACCAAAAGTACCCCCACTTTATGCCTTTTCATAAAAGAATAAAGCAAAGAAGGATGGCAAGTGGAGCTCCAAGGAGCCCCACCTCCCTTGGCCGGCCACTCTTGGGGGCCCCCCCATGAGGGGGCTTCCTTGGCTCCCAAGTCCTTCTAGAAGCCTTTTGGAAAATATCCCAAAAGGTGCTTTCCAAAAAATATCCATAAAACACTTTCACTATTCACGAAGACATTTTTCTGCGTCCGTTAAATCCCAAATTATTTCTGTGTGCCAAGAATAATTCCAGTACCCACTAAAACAATTTTGAACGCATTCCAAAACAATTCCGGAACAATGTTTTTCTTCAGCGAAAAGCAGCCAAAGCGGTTTCGGCTTCTCCGGAACATTTCCGGGTTTTTTCTCCGAAAAAATTCCAGAAGTTACCAGAACAATTCTGGCACCCTCCAAGAATTTCCAGGCGTGTGCCAGAATCAATTTGACTTAATGGAATACCCTGAAACAACTTTTCAGTTTCACCAAAACTATTCCGGTGTTCTCTCCGAAACGTTTCCGTTTCGTCCGAAACTTTTTCGGTGATTTTCTCTCAGACTCCCCGTCTAGTATTCAGCAGATAGATGACCCTTAAGCGTGTGACCCTATAGGTTCGGTGAAGTGTAGACATGACCCGGAACACTTTCCGATCAATGATCAACATCGGAGCCGTGGACACCCATATTGTCCCCTATACCCACACGAATGAATATTCGAGTGAATCTCCAGTTGCCGTGTGCTATTCCTGTTGCTTCATGATATATTACAAACACCCGAGGTGAGATTTATTGCATCCCCGTGGATCAGCAACTTGTCCACCATGCAAGTTACCTCGTTACCGGTTTTGTTCTCTTTTCTCGTTTCCGTGTTCCGGCATCCCAGTGATCAAATCACAATGTGTCTGGCCAGACGATGATGGATACCGTGATACCGAGAGGGCCCGAGAATATCTCTCCATCGTCGAAGGAGCAAATCCCAATCTTGAGCTATCTCGTTACTTGTCATACTTTTCCGTGAACCCGTAAGCTGTCGTAATAGCCACCCATTTACGGATGACGTTTAACAAACCCCAAAGTTCACGAAGCAAGTAAGAAGGAACTCAATACTCTCATGGTCTAAGGAATTTTGCAAACATTAACTATCTCTGTGTTATTAACCATTAACTTGTGACGAATGTATCTCATAGCATAACATCAATTCGGGTCGATTCAACGCAAGTGTTCTACTAACATTGTGCCCTCAAAATTGCCGGCATAGACATGCCCATGATCAGGAAAATAGGATCATCATGCAATACTTGAGCCAGTCTTAGAGGCAAGACTAGGAATACATTTTACCGTTTATTATACCACACGTGCACATGAGTTTCCCTCCAAGCCTCGTGGTTATTGTAGACTCGAGAATCATTGCAGTTATAGCATGGAACATAAACATTCATTACAAACTCGGAGATACAAATATAACTGTTATTACTGCCTCTAGGGCATATCTCCTACAGACTCCCACTTGCACTAGAGTCATAATCCAGTTACATGGCTTCCCTAACACCAATGGCTATCTGGTGCTGCTCATGCTTTGCTCGTGGTAGAGGCTTTGTCATTGGGTCTGACACGTTCAGATCCATGTGAACTTTGCGTACTTTCACTAAACCCGCTTCGACATGATGTCGAATGAGTTTATATTTGCGTTCAATATGTCCTGTCTTATGGTGCAAACTTGGCTCCCTTGCCTGAGCCACGGCGCCACTATTATCACAATAGATCTCCACCGGGTCCAGAGCACTTGGAACCACACCAAGGTCTTCAAGAAATTGCTTGATCCATACCGCCTCCTTGGAGGCTTCTGAAGCAGCAACATATTCCACCTCCGTCGTAGAATCCGCCACAGTCTTTTGTTTGGAACTTTTCCAATCAACTGTGCCACCGTTCAATATGAAAACATAGCCTGATTGAGATTTGAAGTCATCTGGGTCAGTCATGAAGCCTGCATCAGTGTAACCACTTACAATGAGCTCTTCATCACCTCCGTACACAAGGAGTAAATCCTTGGACCTTCTGAGGTACTTAAGAATACCCTTGACTGCGGCCCAGTGTTCCAATCCTGGTTCACTTTGGTACCGGCTGCTAACACTTAGCGCATAGGAAACGTCCGGTCTTGTACATAGCATGGCATACATAATAGAACCAACTGCCGAGGCATATGGAACATCATTCATTTGTACTCGCTCATCGAGTGTCCGAGGACACTGATTCTTGCAAAGCACTGTGCCAGGTGACATGGGGAGTAGGCCTTTCTTGGAGTTCTCCATGTTGAACCTTTTCAACACCTTGTCAATGTACGTGCTTTGGCTAAGCGCTATCAGGCGTCTTGATCTATTTCTATAGATTCTGATGCCCAATACATATGCCGCTTCGCCTAAGTCTTTCATTGAAAAACTTTTCTTCAATGAGTCTTTTATTTTGCTAAGAAAATTCACGTCATTTCCAATCAATAATATGTCATCCACATACAAGATTAGAAATGCTTTTGCGCTCCCACTAAACTTCTTGTAAACACAAGATTCTTCGTCATTCCTGATGAAGCCAAACTGTTTGACCACTTCATCAAAACGAATGTTCCAGCTCCTTGACGCTTGCTTCAGACCATAAATGGCTTTCTGAAGTTTGCATACCTTTCCAGCATTCTTTGGATCGACAAAACCTTCTGGCTGTATCATGTATACAACCTCTTTGAGGTTTCCATTTAGGAAAGCCATTTTGACATCCATCTGCCATATTTCATAATCGAAATAAGCAGCAATTGCTAGTAATATCTGAACAGACCTAAGCATAGCTACGGGCGAGAAAGTCTCGTCGTAGTCCACTCCTGGAACTTGCGTGAACCCTTTCGCGACAAGTCAAGCTTTGTGGATAGTAATGTTACCATCCGCGTCCATCTTTCTTTTGAAAATCCATTTACAACCGATGGGTTTTACGCCATCTGGAAGTTCTTCCAAGTTCCAAACTTGGTTTTCGTACATGGATTCCATCTCGGATTTCATGGCCTTGTGCCATTCCCTTGAGCTGGGCCCCGCCATCGCTTCCTTGTAGTGCGCAGGTTCATCGTCTTCAAGAATGAAGATTTCATTATGAAACCACTCAGGTGGCTGGATAGCCCTACCTGATCTGCGCGGTTCAGTTACAACATTGTCTGAAGTTTCCGCATCACATGCGACAACTTCCGGCTCGGTTGTAGGGATGATTTGCGGAATTACTTCCGGTTCCTCAGCCATATCAACTGTCGCCGAAGATTCACTAATCTCATTTAGTTGTACTGTCCTCCCACTTGGTTCTTTAGCGAGAAACTCTTTCTCGAGAAGGTGTCCAACTTTTGCGACAAACACTTTGCCCTCGGACTGGTTGTAGAAGGAATACCCAATGGTGTTATTGGGATAACCTACAAAGTAACATTTGTCTGATCTGGGATCGAGTTTGCTTGGCTGTAAACGCATTACGTATGCCTCACAACCCCAAATTTTAAGATGCGACACACTAGGAATCTTCCCATGCCACATCTCATGTGGTGTCGTCTTAACAGACTTAGACGGTGCTCTGTTTAATGTATAAGCGGCAGTGAGTAGTGCATGACCCCAAAAAGATATCGGTAGATCTGTAAGAGACATCATCGACCTTACCATGTCTAACAGGATTCGGTTACGTCTTTCCGACACTCCGTTTTGCTGTGGAGTTCCGGGAGGCGTAAGCTGTGAAACGATTCCACGGTCACTCAGATGTTGGCCAAACTCATGACTAAGATATTCGCCTCCGCGATCAGACCGCAGAAACTTAATCTTTTTGTCATGATGATTTTCTACCTCATTCTGAAATTCCTTGAACTTTTCAAAGGTTTCCGACTTATGCTTCATTAAGTAGATATAGCCATATCGACTTAAATCATTAGTAAAAGTCACAAAGTAGAAATACCCACCCCGTGCGGCTGTGCTCATTGGACCACATACATCACTATGTATTATTTCCAATAATTCACCCGCCCGTTTAGGATGACCCGTGAACGGCGTCTTGGTCATTTTCCCCATCAGACAAGCTTCACATGTGTCAAATGATTCAAAATCAAAGGACGGTAAAACTCCATCTCTCTGGAGTCTTTGCATTCGTTTCTTTCCGATGTGGCCAAGCCGATAGTGCCACAAGTAAGTGGTGGTGGTATCAGCCTTCTTAAGGCGTTTAGCATTTACGTTAAAGACATCATTTCCACATTCAAGATTTAGTATGAAAAGGCCCCCAACAATGGGTGCAAATCCATAAAACATATCCTTACAATAAAGTGAACAACCATTGTTCTCAGACTTGTACGAATACCCATCGTGTACTAAACATGATCCGGAGATAATGTTTCTACACAATAGTGGAACAAAATAACAGTTATTTAGTTCTAAGATAAATCCTGAAGGGAGACGTAGAGGCATAATGCCGACGGCTTGAGCGGCGATCCCATTGCCGTTCCCGACGCGCATCACGACTTCATTCTTTGCTAACTTGCGCACCTTCTGAAGTCCCTGTATCGAGTTGCAAATGTGAGCAGCCGATCCGGTATCAAATACCCAAGACTTAGAATTTTCGCTAGCAAGCAAAACGTCAATGACATTAACTTGTATAACAATTATACCTTTTCCGGTTTTCCCGGACTTCTTATCTTCCAGATACTTCTTGCAGTTTCTCTTCCAGTGTCCTGTGCCCTTGCAGTAGAAGCACTCAGTTTCATTATTGGCTCCGCCTTTAGAGTTGCTTTGGGAGCCGGTCTTACCGGCGCCCTTGCCCTTCTTTGACTTGCCTTTCTTTTTGAAACTGGCGGTTTTATTCACAAGCAACACTTGCTTGCGATTTTTCCGCATTCGTCCTTCCGTAGTTTTTAGCATGGCGAGCACCTTTTCCGGTGTCTTCTCCATCCCACTCTTGTTGTAGTTCATGATAAAACCGTCATAAGACGGGGGGAGTGAAGAAAGCAGCATGTCCATCATATGGTCAGGTGGAAGTGGAAACTCCAGGGTTTTAAGCCTTTCAGCATAGCCAATCATTTTGACTACGTGTTCGCCAACTGAACTACCCTCAGCCATCTTGCATTCCATCAAGGCCTTCATGATATCAAATCGTTCAGACCTTGCGGTTTCCTTGTACAGGGCATCCAATTCCCGGATCATATCGCGGGGTTTATGGAATTCAAAACGTTTTTGAAGCCCTGCACTCATGCAAGCTAACATGAGGCACTGCACTAAGTTGTGATCATCATCCTTTGTGGCCCAGACATTTTGTTCATCTTCCGGGGCATCCGCCGCCGGTTTAGCTGGAAGAGCATTTTCAAGAACATACATTTTCTTAGCGCTCCTGAGGACAATCCTCAGGTTACGGACCCAGTCCGCATAGTTGTTTCCAGTCGCAGCTAACTTCTCTTTCTCTAACATCGGGCCTAAGTTGAACGCGGTGTTGCGAGCCATTTTATCTACAACGGAAAACACAAGTTTCACTTAGACTTTGTTCATAATGATTCTGGCACTAGTGAATAGAACAATTTTATTCTAAAGTGCGCTCCCACTCAAATCAATATCTCTAAAAATTAATTATGAGTGATTCAAGATCCGAATTGTAATTCAACGCCAAGGATGTATCCATCTCAAGTGATGAGAATTTCAATTTGGTAGGCCAACTTGCCAATCACATCTCTATGTGATTCTTGTTCATCTTTCGATGGGCGTGTTCCGAGCTCAGGACGATCCTCCGGAACATCAAGACAACCAAGTGATCTCGCTGCGAGGTCTCAACTCACCCGCCTCACACTTCACTAATCGTTCGTACCCATGTATCCATGTGGTACCCCGAAAAGATAGGTGCCGTGATGGTGCTACACTTGGGAGAACACTAACTACTTGATATTTTTAAGTGAGAGATCACCCTAATAAAAAGCGACTACCGCGCAATCAAAAGGGTGCATCATAAGGGATAAACATCTCAGGCAATTCATAATAGCATGATATGGTATAGCCCTTTCTGACGGAGAAGTCAAGTATTTCTTCGTCTTCGGCATTTGCGTCGGTGTTCACCTTTGTGAAGATTGCCACCACCTTGTCGATGCACCAGATAATATTGCTATCTCTATAGCTAATAAAATAAGTGCATTACTTAAGGTTGACACGCAGGTCATTAAAGTGACAATCATATGGCTCCAGCCATCATGCCGAATCATGACACGCAGGTCATGTTAATAAATTTACATCATATAGTCATCTCATACATAATCAAATTAATGTGAGCATTGCTATACCACATCACATGCACATCCTGCAAAACCAAGTTAGACGCCTCTAATCGATTTATGCAAAATTTTATTTTACGTGGCTTCTAAGGTTTTGACTTAAACCGCAGCTACCAACGTATTATCATCAAGTATGATTATTCAAGTCGCTAGATTAACATCGCGGGGTGTATGAAACACGAGATAATTAAATCTCGAGCCCCATACTAAACTTCGTCATACGCATGACCCCCGTGCAGATCATATCTGCATTGCCGTTTCATCTGCGAATTTCATCTTTATTTTGACTATGGCGGAACCCAAAGAACTGATAGCACTTCGTTGATCAATCAGGATCGCGGATTGCCAGAACTTTGTGAAATTCCACCATGCTGTCTCGAGATCAGAAATACGCAAATTCTAGGGAAGCAACAAGAACATCGGTTAACAGATTTCATCTGCTACCCGCATAAATAATTTTTAGCAATAGATCTCATCTACTCCAAAATTATATAATGCAATACCCATACATCTCCATGTATTCTAGATCGTAACCTACATCTACGCATAGCACAACTCTTGATGCCACTGTAGGGGAACGCGACAGAAAACAAAAAATTTCGGTACAGTGAGCACGCCCAGGATCACTATGGAGACTGCATACAAGGTTTGATCTGATCCGTACCGACTCGTAGCGCAGCGGAAGAAGAGTCGGTGTAGATCGTCGGTTCAGATCCCTGCAGCTAGGATTTACAACCTCCCAACCGCAAGGATGTACTCTCTCGTCGGACAGCCCTTCGGGAGGCGGTCGGACAGTCCCTCAGACGATGTCACGGACAGCCCTTCGGGAGGACCCTCGAAACTCGAACCGAAACTCGGACAACCCTTCGGGAGGACACTCAAACAGCCCCTCGGGCAAAAAGATCAGAACTATGACCTCTCTACGGGGTTGTACACATACGGTGTCAGCTATCCGGCAGGGCTTCGCCGTCCAGAGCTAGTTCCTGCCAGAACCCAGATAGCCTTTCGGCTCTACGAAACTATTTCGCTGGGAGGGAGAGAGAAGCCAGACAAGTCAAATGGCATGTGTATGAGAGCAAGGATGAGTTTTGGGGCAGCCCCCTCACCTCTATAAAGTTGGCATTAAAAAATACCAAAAGTACCCCCACTTTATGCCTTTTCATAAAAGAATTAAGCAAAGAAGGATGGCAAGTGGAGCTCCAAGGAGCCCCACCTCCCTTGGCCGGCCACTCTTGGGCCCCCCCCATGAGGGGGCTTCCTTGGCTCCCAAGTCCTTCTAGAAGCCTTTTGGAAAATATCCCAAAAGGTGCTTTCCAAAAAATATCCATAAAGCACTTTCACTATTCATGAAGACATTTTTCTGCGTCCGTTAAATCCCAAATTATTTCTGTGTGCCTAGAATAATTCCAGTACCCACTAAAACAATTTTGAACGCATTCCGAAACGATTCCGGAACAATGTTTTTCTTCAACGAAAAGCAACCAAAGCGGTTCCGGCTGCTCCGGAACATTTCCGGTTTTTCTCTCCGGAAAAATTCCAGAAGTTACTAGAACAATTCTGGCACCCTCCAAGAATTTCCAGGCGTGTGCCGGAACCAATTTGACTTAATGGAATACCCTGAAACAACTTTTCAGTTTCACCGAAACTATTCCGGTGTTCTCTCCGGAACGTTTCCGTTTCGTCCGAAACTTTTTCGGTGATTTTCTCTCAGACTCCCCGTCTAGTATTCAGCAGATAGATGACCCTTAAGCGTGTGACCCTATAGGTTCAGTGAAGTATAGACATGACCTTGAACACTTTCCGATCAATGATCAACATCGGAGCCGTGGACACCCATATTGACCCCTATACCCACACGAATGAATATTCGAGTGAACCTCCAGTTGCCGTGTGCTATTCCTGTTGCTTCACGATATATTACAAACACCCGAGGTGAGATTTATTGCATCCCCGCGGATCACCAACTTGTCCACCATGCAAGTTACCTCGTTACCGGTTTTGTTCTCTTTTCTCGTTTCCGTGTTCCGGCATCCCAGTGATCAAATCACAATGTGTCTGGCCAGACGATGATGGATACCGTGACACCGAGAGGGCCCGAGAATATCTCTCCATCGTCGGAGGAGCAAATCCCAATCTTGAGCTATCTCGTTACTTGTCATACTTTTTTGTGAACCCGTAAGCTGCCGTAATAGCCACCCATTTACGGATGACGTTTAACAAACCCCAAAGTTCACGAAGCAAGTACGAAGTAACTCGATACTCTCATGGTCTAAGGAATTATGCAAACATTAACTATCTCTGTGTTATTAACCATTAACTTGTGACGAATGTATCTCATAGCATAACATCAATTCGGGTCGATTCAACACAAGTGTTCTACTAACATTGTGCCCTCAAAATTGCTGGCATAGACATGCCCATGATCTGGAAAACAGGATCATCATGCAATACTTGAGCCAGTCTTAGAGGCAAGACTAGGAATACATTTTACCGTTTATTATACCACACGTGCACATGAGTTTCCCTCCAAGCCTCGTGGTTATTGTAGACTCGAGAATCATTGCAGTTATAGCATGGAACATAAACATTCATTACAAACTCGGAGATACAAATAACTGTTATTACTGCCTCTAGGGCATATCTCCTACAACCTCTCTGCAGAGCCTAGGTAGGACTACATCGTGTCGATCAGCCGAGGCCGGGCATGACCGAGAAAAATGTGTCCGGCCAGAGTTAATCGAGCGTGTTGAGTAACAGTAGTGCACCCCTGCAGGGAAGTTATCTATTCGAATAGCCGTGTCCACGGTAACAGGACGCTCAGTGTTGTATCCCGATCTACTACAACTTGAACTGAATACCTGTGATACTTAATAATTTGTTAGCTCCGGGATCGCTTTCTCGCAGGGAGTCGAGGAAGGATCTCTGGGCTTTACTACTACATACTTATTACTTTGTAATATACTAATATACACTCTTCTAATGCTGCAAGATGCTGTAAGATGCTAGTCTTCGATAGGCTAGGCCTTCCCCTCTATTTTGGCATTTCTGCAGTTTAGTCCACAGATACATCCCCTTTCCTTTGATACCGATGCATACTTAGCTTAGATCTGATGTAAGTCTTGCGAGTACTTTGGATGAGTACTCACGGTTGCTTTGCTTCCTCATTTCCCCATACCCGATTGCTGCGATCAGATGACGGAGCCCCGGAACCAGCTGACCCCATCGACGACTACTACTACCACAGTGGAGCCTACTACTACGTGGAGACCGACGACCAGGAGTAGTTTAGGAGGCTCTCAGGTAGGAGGCCCACGCCTTTTCGATCTAGATGTCGTTGTTTTGCTCAGCCTTCTTAAGGCAAACTTGTCTAATTATATCTGTACTCAGATATTGTTGCTTTTGCTGACTCTTGTGTAACTCGAGCTTATGTATTCGAGCCCTCGAGGCCCCTGGCTTGTAATATTAAGCTTGTATTATTTTATTTTGTGTATAGAGTTGTGTTGTGATATCTTCCCGTGAGTCCCTGGGCTTGATCGTGCGCATTTGCGTGTATGATTAGTGCACGGTCGGGCCGGGGGCGTCACAAGCTGGTATCAGAGCCGACTGCCTGTAGGAACCCCCCTTTCCAACTCCTTGGCCGAAGTTGAGTCTAGCCTTTGCAAAACTTTTTTACTAACATGGCTGTGTGGCTTACGGGCCCACGTCGCCAATGGATGGGTTTAGAATCTTTTATTCCTCTTCCTTACTCTGGGACTCTGGTCTCTCTTCTATTCGGGTTAAAGATTTTACTAACGCTAACATTAGGTTCTCATGATCACATCCACCCGAAGATCTGAATCAACCCTTCTTTGAATTCTGGGCCAGGTTCTGCTTCGCAATGTTCACGGACCGCAGGATCCTTTTATCGAGGGCACCCTGCGTTGTTACTTGCAAATTCCTCACTCCAGTAGTTTTCTCTGACGTTGACGTAGCCTTTGCTATGTCTCGTTGTTGTATCTCTCCACCGCATGCCTGCGTGCCGCCTAGTTTGTCTAGCTGCGTGTGTTTCCGAACTCGTGCTGCCCTTTGGTATCCAACTCTGTGCATGGATCTGTATGTCTTTAATGACTACTAATATGAATCTATTGCACTTCTTGTTCATTACTCATGTTACATCATGAATGACCCCATGCATTTGCATTTGTTCTTCCTAAACTGCCCCTATTGTTTTGGCAGGATGGCTGACGATCCTCCACCTCCACCCTATATCGCTGCAATGATGCATCAGTTTGAATTGAACCGTCAGCTCAATGAGAGTCTGGTAAACCGATTAGAACGCAATGATGCTCGTCAGGAGCTTGGCCCGACATCACTTCAAGATTTCATGCGCCTCAACCCGTCTATTTTTCGCAACTCCACCAATCCTATGGATGCTGATGATTGGCTTTGTGACATCCTGTTTGAGATGGAGTCAGCTAATGTTGCCCCTGCCAGTTATGTCACCTTTGCGGCATTTCACCTGAAGGGTCCTGCTGCTCAATGGTGGGAAAGCCACAGGCGTATGCTGCCAGCTGGAAATGTAACCACTTGGCAGGAATTTCAGTCAGCTTTTCACGCACGGCACATTCCTCAGGGTCTGATGGACCAGAAGAAGAAGGAGTTCCGCAAACTCACACAGGGCAAAATGACTATGAATGAATATCAAAGGAAATTCCTTGATTTATCCCGCTATGCTGAGGATGATGTCTGCACTGATGCTCGCAAGCAGGAGAAATTCCGTGAAGGACTACGTCCTGATATAAAGCTCGCACTTGTTGTCCATGATTGCACAGACTTTGCAACGCTTGTCAGCCAAGCTTTCCGAGCTGAAACTGGTCTGACTGAGTACCAGGAGTCGCTCAAGCGAACCCGAGATGTTGGCCCATCCTCAGGTCAGCCTGCTCAGAAACGTCAAGTCTGGATCCCACACAATGTTTATCACCGACCTGCTCCAACACCAAGGTCGTCTTATGTCGCACCTCATCTGCCTCCACTGCTGAGACAGCTAACGGTTCAGGGTGGACAGCTCAATGCTATGGTTCCTCCTCATAATGATGATTTATGCCGCAAGTGTGGACAGCCAGGACACCTTACTATCAACTGTCGCCCGGATCAGCCTCAGAATGCACCACATCCTCCTGTTGGTCGTAAGAAGAGCAGTCGAAACCGTCATCTCAGAAATTGTAAGGCCAGGCCGTCTGCTGTGAGCCATGGTCAAGTCACCCATGTCAAGATTGAAGAAGCTCGTGAGGCCCCAAAAATCGTGATGGGTACCCTTCATGTTAATTCAGTGCCAGCCTCTGTTCTCTTTGATTCAGGGGCATCGCATGCCTTTGTGTCCCAGCAATTTTGCTCAGTTACATGGGTTAGGCATGGAAAAATTATCCACTCCGTTATCGGTTCAATCCTCGGGATCCAAGTGGCAAACCACAATGGTAAGCCCCCACAACCAAATCGAAATTGGGGGTCTAATTTTTCTGGCTTCTCTTACTGTGCTCGGACCTTCCAACATAGACATCATTCTTGGTATGGAATGATTGACAACCTATAAAGCTTTGATCGACTGTGCCGCCAAGACAGTTCAGCTCACACACCCTTCTGGCCAGGTGATCAACTACTCAGCCCAGATAATCCAGAATGCCGAGAGTCAGATATATGCATTGAATGCCTTGAATGCTTCACCTCTTGAAGTAATAGAGAACGTTCCAGTCGTTCTTGAATTTCAAGATGTCTTTCTAGAAGAACTTCCAGGAATACCCCCTGCTAGAGCTGTCGAATTCGTCATCGACTTGAAACCTGGCACTACTCCTATTGCCAAGTGCCCGTACAAGATGCCGCCGCATGAACTCCTTGAACTTAAGGAGGAAATTGACAAGTCACTTCGTAAGGGTTTGATTCGCCCCAGTTCTTCTGCTTGGGGAGCACCTTCTCTCTTTGTCAAGAAGAAGGATGGTATGAATCGTCTGGTCCAAGATTATTGACCTATCAACCAAGAAACAATTCAGAACAAGTATCCGCTTCCCAGAATCAATGATCTGTATGATCAACTTGCTGGTTCCTTAGTATTCTCTAAACTTGATTTGAGATTGGGATACCACCAGATCTGGGTTCGTAAAGAGGACATTCTGAAGACAGCCTTCGTTACTCGCTATGGTTCTTACGAGTACACTGTCATGTCCTTTGGCTTAACCAACGCTCCAGCAACCTTCTCTTGGTTAATGAACTACATCTTCATGGATTACCTCGACAAGTTCATCGTGGTTTATTTGGATGACATCCTTGTCTATTCGAAGAATGAAGAAGAACATGCCGAACATCTTCGGCTTGTACTGGAGAAGCTGCGTGAACATCAACTGTATGCCAAGTATTCCAAGTGTTAGTTCTGGTTATCTGAAGTGACATATCTCGGCCACGTGATTTCCAAAGATGGCATCACTGTTAACCCATAATGAGTTCAGGCTATTCTTGAATGGACTCCTCCGAAGAATGTCAAGCAAGTCAGAAGTTTTCTCGGACTCGCCAGCTATTGCCGCCATTTTGTCGAGAACTTCTCTAAGATTGCCAAGCCTTTGACTGATCTGCTTCACAAAGGCGCTAAGTTTGAGTGGACCGAAAAATGTCTGGAAAGTTTTCAGACACTCAAAGACAAGCCGACATCTGCCCCAGTGCTTGCTCCTCCAGATTCTCGCAAGGACTTCATCATTTATTGCGTCGCATCCGGTCAAGGATTAGGCTGTGTCCTAATGCAAGAGCGCATGGTGATTGCTTATGGCTCTCGACAGTTGCGTCCTCATGAAGAGAACTATCCAACGCATGATCTTGAACCTGCATCAGTTATTTATGCATTGAAATTATGGCGACATTACCTACTTGGTAATCGTTGCGAGATCTACACCGATCATCAAAGTTTGAAGTACTTGTTCACTCAGCCATCTCTGAACCTCCGTCAGCAAAGATGGATGGAGGCCATTACGGACTATGACTTGGGTATTTCTTATACCCCTGGCAAGGCTAATGTAATGGCTGATGCCTTGAGCTGTAAATCCTACTGTTGTGAACTTGAGGTTCAGCTACAGCAACCACTCCTGTATGAAGAGCTTCGAAAGCTGAACATCGAGATAGTTCCTCAAGGATATCTAAATACCTTGGTCGTTGAGCCAGATCTCGAGCGCAACATCAAGACAAGGCAGAATTATGACTCTGAAGTCGAGAAGATTAAGAGCTATCTCTCTAAAGGAAATTCATCGTTCTTCACTGTTGATGATGATGGTGCCTTGTTCTTCAAAGGCCGCCTAGTGGTCCCCAGAAAGAAAAATCTGGACTCGCGCTCAGATGTCATGAAAGAAGCACATGACACACCTTTGTGTATTCATCCGGGTAGTATCAAGATGTACCGAGACATTCGTCAGAGATTCTGGTGGCCTAACATGAAGCAAGACATTGCTCGATATGTTGCTGAACGTGACGTTTGCTGTTGCATCAAAGCAGAACATCAAAGACCTGCTGGAACTCTGCAACCGCTTGCTATTCCTGAATGGAAATGGGACAAAGTGGAAATGGATTTCATCACTGGTTTTCCAAGATCGCAGAAGGGTCATGATGCTATTCTTGTTGTCATCGACCGATTCTCCAAGGTTGCTCACTTTCTGCCCGTCAAGGAGACAATAACTGCTAGTTAGTTAGCAGACTTGTATGTTTCCCGAATTGTGTCACTTCACGGTGTTTCATTGGAGATCAGCTCAGACCGTGGCATCCTCTTTACCTCAAGGTTCTGGGAAAGTTTCCAAGAAGCTATGGGAACTCATCTGTCCTTTAGCACGGCTTTTCACCCCCAGTCCCAAGGTCAAGTTGAACGAGCTAACCAAGTGCTTGAAGATATGATTCGTGCCTGTGTCATCTCATTTGGCAAGAAATGGGAGGAATCTCTCCCGTATGCTGAATTTTCTTACAACAATAGCTATCAAGTTAGCTTGAAGATGGCACCATTTGAGGTTCTGTATGGACGTAAGTGCCGAACTCCTCTTAATTGGTCAGAAACTGGGGAACGGCCACTCTTTGGTCCGGATATTATCCAACAAGCTGAAGAACAAGTCCGTATTGTTCGTGAAAATCTGAAGACAGCTCAGTCTCGTCAGAAGAGCAATTATGACCGTAAACACAAGGAAATGGTCTATCAACCTGGCGAACAAGCTTATCTTCGTGTCACTCCGATGAAGGGCACTCATCGTTTTGGGATCAAGGGCAAGATAGCTCCGCGCTACATTGGTCCATTCTTTATTCTCGCAAGACGTGGAGAAATGGCATATAAATTGGAATTACCGCCGAAACTTTCTCAGGTTCATGATGTTTTCCATGTGTCACAACTCCGCCGCTACTTCAAGGATCCTATCCGAGCAGTGGATCACGAAATGCTTGAATTATAAGAAGACCTCTCTTACAAAGAGTACCCGCTCCGCATTCTTGATCAAGCTGAACGTCGAACCTGTCAGAAGGTAATCAAGTTCCTTAAGGTTCAGTGGTCAAATCATTCTGAAGATGAAGCCACTTGGGAACGCGAGGATCGTCTTCGTGAAGAATACCCCGATCTCTTTCCTTCTACCTCTTAATTCTCAGGACGAGAATATTTTTTAGAGGAGGAGAATTGTAACACCCCTTGTAATTAAGTAAAGTGATCATCAGTTAATCATGCCTAGTCACCGTGTATTACTATGCTTGATCACTATGAAAATCATATCTCGTTTCGAATTCCAATTAAAACCAAAATTCAAATAACAAGTGAAATTTTAAAAGTTACAAACTGGTATAAAAAATAGGTCATGTTTTTGCAAATATTCCATAGATAATTATGGCTAAGAAAAACCACAACACTTGCTTGCTTAATTGAAAGCTACCATCCAAAAACAGTAGCAAAAACATCCGATTTAATCCATTTGCATTTAAAAAAAATCAAATGAATTCAATTAACTCTCAAACTTTTTGTGGCAGTGCAGATTATTGCCTAGTAATTATTGAGACAAGTTTCGCATGCAACGAAATTCATTTGGATCAAAATTAAAATACAAAACCGAGGAGGAAAATTGTCACGGAAAAAAGAAAAGGTAATAGACTAGATATTACTGTGCACTTAAGGCCTGACAAGCCACAGTGCGGCCTGGCCCGTTTATCGTGGCCTTTCCTTAACCTCTCGACCGAGAGGAGGCCATGGCGTGTGCACGCCGCCCACGCCACAGATGGCCACGCGCCGACCATCCCGCGGCTCACTGTGCGGATAAGGACCCCCCTCATCCCCCTGACCAACCCTAGCACGTCTCTCTCCCCTCGCTCACATCCCTACCTCTCTGTCTCGCTCGTCCGAGCGCCGCCATGGCCGCCTCACCGTAAATCGCGCCGCCAACGACTCCCTCTCGCCGTTCCGAGCTGTCCAGGAAGATCACCGCTGACTACTTCATCGATCCCGAGCAACAAATCGAGCGGAGCCGCCTCGTACGCTCGCCATCGAGCTCGTTCTCACCGCGTACATCGCCGACCGCCGTCGTCGATTGCCTCGTCTCCGGTCCACTTCCGACCTTCCCGTCGCCTCCGTTGGAACCGTTGTGAGCTCCTATCCCCGTTGCCCCCTTTCCCCCCTCGGATTCGTCGCCGTATGGCCTGCCACGCGCTTGGCCGCCATGGCCGGAGCTGAGCTCCCGTGCGCACGCCTGCAGCCCATACCCCCTGCGCTACCTGTGCATGCTCCGCGTACGCCAACCGCGTCCACGCGCGCGCCCGCGCCCGCTGCTCCCTGCGTGCTGCCGCGGTTGCTCTTGCCGCTGCTTGGCCGCTAGCTGCTGTTGCTTTAGCTGCTGCTAGCTGCTGCTGCGTGCTGCCCTGCTGCTGATGCTCTAGCCACTGCTGTTGCTCTGCTTGCTGCCGCACCGCCTTGCTGGCGCTGCTCTGTGCTGCTAAGCTGCGACTGCTGCTCTTGTGCCGCGCTGCAGCCGCGTGCAGCTCCTAGCTGGCCATAGAGTTCGTGCTCCTTGAGCACAGCCGTGGCTAAGCCACTGCAAGTGGCCGACCATGTTTAATTAGACTAGGTCTAATTAGGACCAATTAGGACTAGTTTAGTAGTACTAATTTAGTACTAGTTTAGTCTATAAAGCAAATGACATGTGGCCCCCCTAGTTTAAATTAATTTAGACTAAATAATCTACCCCTATGACACTTACATGTGGGTCCATTGACCCTGTTGACCAGTCAACATTGACTGGTCAACTACCGCTGATTGGACCCCCTGGCCCCACTGTCATACACTCTGGCTAGCATAGCCCCAGGTGACAAAAGTATTTTCTGTTTTTAATTCAAATTAATATAATTCCAGAAAATGTGTAAAACTTAGGAAAATCATAGAAAAATAACCATAACTCAGATCGAAATAATTTATATATGAAAAATGATCAGAAAAATATGACGAGTCCAAATATGCCACCCACATACCTGCCAAACCCCTCTAACATGACGAACATGGAACCTTCCCCTCCGGATCATCTAACCGATAACTGCCCGGAGCTGGGAAAATATTCTCGGATATTTTCCCTCTCCATCTAAAATACTTAGTAATGCATTAGAGCACATGATCGACCCATTTTGACCTGACATGCATCTGTGTGCATTTGTTTGCCTGTTATTTATTTGTTTCTTCCTCCTCTTTCTTCTCCGGTAGACCCTGTGATTGCTGCCGATGCCCCTGTGATCGACTACGTCACCGACGACCCTTCTTCCCTTTCAGCAGAGCTTCCAGGCAAGCAAACCCCCCCTTGATCATTACTATATCGCCAATTCCTTCCCCCATGCTTGCATTACATTTTGCTACTGTAATTGATTGCTCCTATTCTGATGCATAGCCTGATTTTTGTAGCCTGTTGTTGATACTTTACCTGCTATCCTAAATGCTTAGTATAGGTTGGTTAGTGATCCATTAGTGACCCCACACCCTTGTTGTTGTTGCCATGCTTTACCACCGGTGACTCGATCAGTGTGATCGATGTACAGAGATCGAACACAGGACCGCACACCCCCTTAGTTGTACGACTCTGCAGAGCTACTATCGAGTGTCGAGGGTGATACCTCCTATCTCAGTCCTGATGATATCTCTGTAGCGTAGCTAGTCGGTTGTGGGCTACCGAGGGTGATTCCTCTTTCACCACCTCCGATGAGGCCTCTGTCGTGCAGCCCCTCAAGTGTGAAACCGTCGAGGGTGATTCCTCCAAGTTCACCTTGACGGTTACATCGAGTGGGAATCCATCGAGAGTGATTCCTCGGATTCCCCACGATGTTATGGACACACGGGTACTTTGACCTTCACCTCAGACCGATGGGATTAAAGACGGGTCGACTCCAAGAGCACCCGCGAGATAATGTTGAAGTCGGGCCGACCCAAAGGGTACCCGCGAGAGAGTCCTGTGGCGGCTGGCTGTTAGCGGTACCACCCAGGATGTAGTGGTAGCTCGGGACTTGTCTCGACAGCCGACACGGAACTTACACTGTAGTCGGAGCGACAGGGCAGGCGGAGACTGCCTAAGAGAGGGGTGGGCCTAGTCCCTGGTCGTGGTCCGCGAGATACCTAGTCGGAATGGCCGAAGCACTGGTCGTCTCCGTGAGCTCCTAATAATTCACTAACGGATTTGGGTATTTGATCTGAGTTGGCCACTGGCCTATACGCACTACCACCACGCGGGATAATGGTTTAATGGGGCCCTCGGCGCCGTATGTATCAGCCAAAAGCTCTTTCAGACGTCCAGTTCAGCATTGTGGCACGGTCGGATCGTGCCATCCAGGAGAGGGATGGCGCTGGTATTCACCCTGCTCGCAACGACCCGGAGTGCAAAGGGCGATGGGCCCAAGACTCCTAAGCACTTTGGATGTAGACCGGCGGGGACCTCTCTGCGGAGCCTAGGTAGGACTATGTCGTGTCGATCAGCCGAGGCCGGACATGACCGAGAAAAGTGTGTCCGGCCAGAGTTAATCGAGCGTGTTGGGTAACAGTAGTGCACCCCTGCAGGGAAGTTATCTATTCGAATAGCCGTGTCCACGGTAACAGGACGCTCAGTGTTGTATCCCGATCTACTACAACTTGAACTGGATACATGTGATACTTAATAATTTGTTAGCTCCGGGATCGCTTTTTCGCAGGGAGTCGAGGAAGGATCTCTGGGCTTTACTACTACATACTTATTACTTTGTTATATACTAATCTACACTCTTGTAATGCTGCAAGACGCTGTAAGATGCTAGTCTTCGATAGGCTAGGCCTTCCCCTCTATTCTGGCATTTCTGCAGTATAGTCCACTGATACATCCCCTTCCCTTTGATACCGATGCATACTTAGCTTAGATCTGATGTAAGTCTTGCGAGTACTTTGGATGAGTACTCACGGTTGCTTTGCTTCCTCTTTTCCCCATACCCGATTGCTGCGATCAGATGACGGAGCCCCGGAGCGAGCTGACCCCGTCGACGACTACTACTACCACGGTGAAGCCTACTACTACGTGGAGACCAACGACCAGGAGTAGTTTAGGAGGCTCCCAGGCAGGAGGCCTGCGCCTTTTCAATCTAGATGTCATTGTTTTGCTCAGCCTTCTTAAGGCAAACTTGTCTAATTATATCTGTACTCAGATATTGTTGCTTCCGCTGACTCTTGTGTAACTCGAGCTTATGTATTCGAGCCCTCGAGGCCCCTGGCTTGTAATATTAAGCTTGTATTATTTTATTTTGTGTATAGAGTTGTGTTGTGATATCTTCCCGTGAGTCCCTGGCCTTGATCGTGCGCATTTGCGTGTATGATTAGTGCACGGTCTGGCCGGGGGCGTCACATTACCCTAGCCCCAAGTGTGATGGTTTTGGTTAAAAAAACTCTATATACATACAGATAGCTATACCCTACCATGCACAAATCCACCTCTCTTTCCGAAATAACTCTATATACATACAGACAGCTATACCCTACCATGCACAAATCCACCCCTCTTTCCGAAAAATAGTTAATGCCGTGGGCGTCTAGCGCCTAGAAAGAGCACTGTGTTAGGCCAACTCCAACGCAGACCCGCAAAAGACACCAGGGATAAGCTTGAGGCACTGTTTGAGAGAGGAGAGAAAGAAGAGTAGCGGAGCGGAGGCCACCCAGCCCGATCCCTTGCCGCTTTCGTCGGCTGGAGTTGGCTTGGGAAAGGTGCTCGTGATCCTCCTGTATATAGTAGGACTAGTTTTAGGTATACGAAGTGGTTTGCTTTTAGGTTGTGTTGTGCCCGAGTGGCGTCTGGTGACATGCCGATGTGGAGTGTGCCACCGCCGTGTGCGAGCAGCGGCCGGTGGCTTTCGCTGGTGCTCTTCCTGGTGGTGCTGCCTGGTGGCCAGCTGCTGCTGCGGAGCGCATCGTCGGCATCTCCACCAATAAGCTCGCCTGGATCCCTGTTCTGGAGGTGCTCTGTTCTCTATCTTGTTTTTGTGGCCACCATGGTGGCGGAGATGAAGCAAGGGAAAAGTGGAGGTCCAGATCGGGTTTGTGCGCTCATCCTCGATGGTTGCTTCTGAATGGCTACGGCGCCAGCCATGGCGCTTGGCTGCCGGCCGATTCCACCACGCCATCGAATCCGCTGGCCGAAGGGCGGCCCATCTTCTTCCTCCCGGCCATGGAGCCAATTGGGAGGCAGTGCATCGTCATCATGGGGTCTGCGACGTGGTGTCATGGAGACTTCGCCGCACCAAGTGGTGCCGTCCCCAGTGGCGGTGAGGTTAGGTCTGTGAGGATGGTGCTAGGGACCCGATCGCGTTTTCCTTCTAGTTGTTGGGGTCCTCTTTGTAATATGCAGGGACCAGTCTGTTATTTAGGTTTAGTTCTGGGTCCTTTTGCAAACTGCTATGTACTGCTGTTCCAATATTAATGCAGTTTCGGGGTCCTTCTGGGACCCCTTTCTCGTTAAAAAAAAAGCGCGGACCCCCATGCCCCAAATCGTCCACCTTTGTCCGTTTGGAGTAAAACCTTGCCCAACAGGAATACCCAGACGAACAAATTTGTCCGCAGATGTCCGTTTTTGTCCGGCCCCACCCCAAACGTGGAGCATATTTGGGCCAGTCTGTACGGACACAAACGGACGCTCTCGTCCGCTTCGTCCGCTGGCTGGCCCACAAATCATTGACCGTCTATGCCTCCCCGCTCGACGCGCACGCCTGCCCCACTCGCGCCGGCGCAGTTGGCCCGCCCCGCGCTCGTCACGCCATCGCAGCCCGCCCAGCGCTCGCCAGCTCGCCACAGCCGTGGCCCCGCTTGGCCGCCCCGTGCTCCGCCTCTCCGCCGCCAGCCCGGAGCTTCACGGACGAGCTGCTGCGCCACGTCGACAGTCTCTGCCTCCCCGCAAGCCCCATCGAGCTGCTTCACGGACGAGCTGCTGCGCCACGTCGAGCTGCTTCGCGGACGAACTGCGGCGGGCGAGCTAGGTACAGCTCGGGGCAGCGCACGGCTCGGAGCTAGGCACGGCACGGCCCGAGTGCTAGCGAGCTAGCTAGCTGCTAGCAGCTCCCGTGCGTGCACAGCCAGCCAGCCCATGCATGCTAGCTAGCCGGGCAACCGCGAGCGCGGGGCGTGTCAACGGGCCTGCAGGGCAGCGCACGGGCGAGCAGCGCGGGCGGGCGTGCAGGGCAGCAGGGCAGGGCAGCGCGGCGGCGGCGGGCGACCTAGGCATGGTTCGGCGCAGCGCGCGACGGCCGAGCTCGGGTTGTGCAAGCCGGCGGCGAGGCGTGGGCGTGGGCAGGGCGGCGCCCCAATCGCACCCCTAACGGACAAAAACGGACGTCCGTTTGGGGTGTGCGTTGGAGTTGGCCTTAGGTTTAATCTTGATTGAATCATGTATTCACATATTTAGTTTTGTTATGTGCATGTACCTTAGACGGTTTAGGGAGTAGCTAGTTGTCAAAGCTTCTGTTGAGTGCGCGGAGAAGGCGAGATGCCGGACTGCCGTGTGATGCGGTGAGCATGGTGAGATACCGATAGCGGTGCGAAGCCGCGGTGCTGTACGATGCACCATAGTCGTGAGAATTGCCCGGACGTGCAAGGGGCTGGAGCGCTGGATGAACCAGTTGGAGGCTCGGAGCTGAGGCGTAGAATCAGCGAGTCTGTTAGTTTTGTTAGTACCTAGCTATGTCACCATTCCCTAGCATGAAGGACGTCGCCAAACCCTGTGACCGTAGGAGCTTGTTCCCATCTTCATCGAGGAAGCAGGTATTTTTGTCTTCTCTGTCGCCGTCAACTCCTTGTGTTACAAGTACCATCGGTGATGGCCCCCCTTCGATCTGCCTCAACACTAGCAGGGAAAACCCTATTAGTAGCGCGGGGCCCCGCGCTACTGCTAGGGCGCTACAACTAACTTTTAGCAGTAGCGCCGGTTTGACCCCATGCCACTACTAATTCTGTTATCAGTAGCATTGGGCTGGACCAGCGCTACTGCTAATTAGTAGCAGCATGGGCTGTCCCCCGCGCTACTGCTATTCCTCTCTATTTTATTACTTTTGTTTTATACTGTATTTATACACCGGTATACAAATTTTGATACAGTAGCAATTAAGAGATTTTTATATCATTATGATCATGACGAGTTATTATATCATTGGGTGGAAGAAACGCAGATTAGATTCAAGTGGATGGGTCCAAAGTGACCGCGTTTCTTCCACCCAATGATATAATAACTCATCATGATCATAATAACAACTCATCATCATCATCATAGTCACATAAGAACTCATCATCATCATCATAACTCATCATCATCACAATAACTCATCATCATCATCATCATAGTCATATAAACACTAATCATTCTAGCACATTGTAGCACATAACTCATCTTCATCATCATAATAACAACTCCTGATCATCATCATAGTCATAACCAACTCTAGCTCATATGTTCTTAGAACATGATGAGTACTAACTACCTAGGACCTACTCCTCTCTGCTAGGTAGAATAGCATAAAATAGGCGAGCCCCTCCATCTCCATTATGGAGAATAGAGATCCACCTATCTCCAACTCATGGGCTGCGCACCATATTGCCTCCAAGTACTTCCCTGTACGCAGTCATTACTTTTTGCAATGCTTTGATTCTGATGTCTTCATCTCTTCGAGAAATCGTGTATGGACAACGGAAAGCCCTAGGCAGATTTGGCCGTAAGCTAACAATATCCATGTGACCTTCAATATACATCAGATGAGGCACACATTCCTTCGGGAGCCACTGTTGAAGAACATAATAGTAACATAGTTAGCAATGTAGTTTAGCTTAAGAACAATGTGTATGCAAAATATGGACTAGTGACACAATAGTAAAAATTCTTACCATGCTATCTACATGGATGTTACCATAGTTCAACACGTGGACTAGTGGCACGTATTGACCATAATGTGGGCTCATTTCATAATCGGTATTGAAAGTCTCAACATCATTAATAAATGAGACAAGACAGTTTTTCTCCTCCCAGTTTAATTCAGAGCCATAACTGTAGTAGGTATTGTCTACTACCTTCCGTATATTTCTTGAAGAATGAAAATAAGTTGTCAATGTAAATAAGCTGTCAACTATTTTTAAATAAACAATATAAATTACTTAACAAATTTGTTTGACAAACACATAGAGGTAGAACTGAAAGCGTATCCACATCGACCCAAATGTCGATATTATCTTCAATATCATCTTCAGGACGAATATCGAAGGTGACATGGATATCCTCCTGAAATCCATATGCCTTGCATAGTGCTCTCCAATTTGAGCAACCAAAATAGGAGTGGTTCACTGCATTGTATATCTTAACCGCAAAAGCGAAACCATGTTGCATCCTCAGGTGAGCTCTCTTGGTCTCCATATTCTCACGATCTTCGAAACTGAGCTTATCCAAGACATATGGTCTTGCATGGCAGGGGATGCACTAGTCGAATTGTTAAAAAAAATGAAATTACACGTTGAAGCAAAGAAGCACAAGTCATGCTTAATTACAAAAAAAATACTTGTCGTCGTTACGTACCATAAAAACTTTGAACGTCTCGTCGAGCTTGATGGTGAAGCGCCTAGCGTTTTCCAGGTGAGGCCTGTCGTAGATACCCCGGTCGTCGGAGCAGTACTCGCACTCAGGGATCATATCGTCGTCAGACATTTCCTATGTTCATAATTCAAAGATTAAAAATCGATCGACTGCAATGACCAGGAACTCAACACACAGATCACTATTCAGCTCGGGTTGACTTTCGGTCCGCCGAGTCTTCCTTGAAAAACTCTCATCTCTCGTGGTGTATATATATGGTGGGCACTCCCTCTCTGATATTGCGACCGTCGGTGATGGTCGCTCCTCCTATCTTTCCAAAGTGCATTACACCAAAATGTCTATCACCTTGGAAAGAAAGAGAAGCGACCCCCACGACAACAGCCTGGATTCTTCCTCTCTGATATTTCGACAGTATATGGTGGACACTCCCTCACAGATATTTCGACCTTCGGTGATGGTCGCTTCCCCTCCTTCTCTCGTGCATTACCAAGGTATGTCACGAGAAGAAGGAGAGGAAACGACCCCCACAACAATAGTCGGGATTCTTCCTCTCTAATATATGGAGCAAGGAGCCCCAACAGACTGAAAGTCAACCCGTTACATATATGGAGCAATGGCATAAAAAATGGCCTATGTTCTGCCGGATGTTGATTAATTCCCGTTCCGGCAAATCACGGGCACTCGATAGGTCCTACTTTCTAGCACAAGTCATGCCAAAATTCACGATTTTTTTTGGCACGACCTTTGCTAAAATAAGACATATGGAGCGCCTGAAATTTGCCAGAACGGAAATAAATCAACATTCCGGCAAAACATAGGCCACTCAGATCAGTTTCCCTGCAAACATAGGCCACTTGGGCAAGCACATATCACATGTCCAAATCTCCATCCTATCTGAGCAACACAAGTACACAACACTAGATATACATGAGAAACCACATAGACCATGTTTACTCACTATAGACGATGGCTGTCCAAGATGCGGATGTTGTCGGTGATCTTCTGGGCATTGTCGACTGGCTCGTCAGTGATCTACCCTACGCCACATGAGCATTTATATAGCAAATTTCAATTTTGACAAAGAACATTGCAATATATCTTCTAACCCTAACATTTCATTTGGACAACAAGCATAACTAAATTTGGCAAGCTTAACTAAATACTCTAGTTCTTCAAGAAAGTTGATCTCTCTCTCTCTCTCTCTCTCTCTATACCTAAAATATTTAAAGGTATTTGGTTCAAAAGACCTACATTTACTAAAACAATCTCTATTCTATTCAAAAGACCTACATTTACTAAAATTTTGCTAAAAATGTCTATTCTAAATACCCTAGTTCTTCAAAAAAGTAGGTCTCTCTTTCTCTCTCTCTCTCTCTCCTTAAATTTGGCAAGCATAACTTTGACGACAATGTGAGAATGACATAAAAATAATTCGCGATATAATTGGCAACAACATTTTTATATTTTATTTGATACCTAAAATACTTAATGGTATTCGGTTCAAAAGACCTACATCGAGCGAATAATTTTTTTCTATTCTATTCAAAAGACCTACATTTACTGAAAATATTCTATTCTATTCAAAAGACCTACATTTACTGAAAATTTTTATTCTATTCAAAAGACCTACATTTACTAAAAATTTTCTATTCCATTCAAATAATCTACATTCTATTGTATTAAAAAAACATTAAAAAAAACCAACATTCTACAAGAACAGAGGGAGGAGGGATGGAGGGAGGTAGGAGGGAGGCAGGAGGGAGGGAGGAGGGAGGGAGGAGGGAGGGAGGGAGCAAGGCAGGAGGGAGGGAGGAGGGATGGACGGAGGGAGGGAGGCACGAGGGAGGGAGGCAGGAGGGAGGCGTCCGGAGGAGAGGAGGACGGCGTGCGGCGAGAGGAGGGAGGAGAGAGGAGGGCGGCGAGAGGAGGAGGGAGGGAGATACCTCGGGGCAATGATACGTCTCCAACGTATCTATAATTTTTGATTGTTCCATGTTGTTATATTATCAATCTTGGATGTTTTATATACATTTACAAGCAATTATATATCATTTTTTGGGACTAACCTATTAACTTAGTGCCAAGTGCCAGTTGCTGTTTTCTGCCTGTTTTTGGTTTTACAGAATATCAATATCAAACGAAGTCCAAATGCCACGAAACTTTTTGGAGATTTTTTTCTGGACATATACAACACTAGAAGCTTCGGGAGAAGGCCAGAAGCCCTAGGAGGTGGCACGAGCCACCAGGGCGCGCCTGGGGGGGGGGGGGGGGCAGGCGCGCGCTGGTGCCTCGTGGGCCCACCTCTGCCTCTTTTGACCTAATTCCACCACTATAAATTCCCATAAATTGGGAAACCAACAGAGGAGTCCATGAAATACTTTTTCCGCCGCCGCAAGCTTCTGTTCTCGAGAGATCCCATCTGGGGTCCTTTTCCGGCACTCCGCCGGAGGGGGAATCGATCACGAAGGGGCTCTACATCAACCTTGCTGCCCTTCCGATGATGCGTGCGTAGTTTACCACAGACCTTCGGGTCCATAGTTAGTATCTAGATGGCTTCTTCTCTCTTTTTGATCTTCAATACAATGTTCTCCTCGATGTTCTTGGAGTTCTATCCGATGTAATCACTTTTTGCGGTGTGTTTGTTGGGATCCGATGAATTGTGAGTTTATGATCAGATTATCCATGAATATTATTTGAGTCTTCTCTGAACTCTTTTATGCATGATTATTATAGCTTCGTATTTCTTCTCCGATCTATTGATTTGGTTTGGCCAACTAGATTGATTTATCTTGCCATGGGAAGAGGTGCTTTGTAATGGGTTCGATCTTGCGGTGCTCAATCCCTGTGACAGAAAGGGACATGACACATATGTATCGTTGCTATTAAGGGTGAAAATATGGGGTTTATTCATACGTGAGTTTATCTTGTCTACATCATGTCATCTTGCTTAAGGCATTACTCCGTTCTTTATGAACTTAATACTCTAGATGCATGCTGGATAGCGGTCGATGGGTGGAGTAATAGTAGTAGATGCAGGCAGGAGTCGGTCTACTTGTCTCGGATGTGATGCCTATATACATGATCATTGCCTTGGATATCGTCATGATTATTTGCTTTTCTATCAATTGCCCAACAGTAATTTGTCTACCCACCGTATGCTATTTTCTCGAGAGAAGCCTCTAGTGAAAACTATGGCCCCCGGGTCTACTTAATTCATATATTAAAAATTCTAAAAATACCTTGCTGCACTTTTATCTTATTTATTTTATTTTATATTTTAGTTTAATCTATCTATCTATCACCATACAATTTAATCTTGCATTTTACCGCCGAGGGATTGACAACCCCTTGTTTGCGTTGGGTGCAAGGATTTGTTGTTTGTGTGCAGGTACTGCTAACGAGGTGTTGCGTGATTCTCCTATTGGATTGATAATCTTGGTTTCATTACTGAGGGAAATACTTACCTCTACTATGCTGCATCATCCCTTCCTCTTCGGGGAAAATACCAACGCAAGCTACAAGTAGCAGGAAGAATTTCTGGCGCCGTTGCCGGGGAGACATCATCAACATCTATCAAGTACCTTCGCATAAACTCTCATCTCCTTGCATTTATTTTATTTGCCTCTCGTTTTCATCTCCCCCACTTCTAAAAGTTTTTACAAAAATACAAAAATATTTTCTGTTTGCCTTTTTCTTGTTTTCTTCTTTGCTTGCTTGTTATCTTGTTTGCTTAAACGTGATGCCCCGAGAAAATTATCATGATACTTCTTATTATAAAATTTTGTCTGAAATTGAGAAAAATACTAAAGATTACATGACTACGCAGTTTGAGCAAAACAAATTTTTTTCCGAAGAACTCAAAGAACACTCTACTTTGTTGGATGCTATTGCCAAACAACTCGATGATGTTAGTAAAGAAGTTGCTAATCTTCAATCTCAATTTACTCTTACTGAAAATTTGCTAGGAAAAATTTCTGATGCGCAAGCTACGCTAGTGAACCAAATGGCAGCTAAGCCGGAATCATTAGAACTTAGTAATGATGAGGAAATTAAAATGATTGGTGTTTCATCTATTGATTCTTTGTTTAGCAATATTAAACTTGATGAAAAGGGGACTGAAGAAGAGTCAACTTTAGCTAAAAGGTGTCATCATAATTTGGAGGATGAAAATCTTGATGAAAAAATTGATAAAAGTGGGTTAGGAGAGGTAAAAACTTTAACTAATGATGTGCCCACTCTCTTGGATTACAAAGATTTTTAATTATGATAGTTGTTCTTTGATTGAGTGTATTTTTTTGTTACAATCCATGCTAAATTCACCCAATGCTTATGAGCAAAATAATGCTTTTACTAAACACATCGTAGAAGCGATGATGAAAGCATTAGAAGAAAAGCTAGAACTAGAAATTTCAATTCCTAGAAAATTATATGATGAGTGGGAACCTACCATTAAAGTTAAAATTAAAAATTATGAGTGCAATGTTTTATGTGATTTGGGTGCTAGCGTTTCCACAATTCCAAAATCTCTATGTGATGTGCTACGTTTTACCAATATTGATGAATGTTCTCTTAATTTGCATCTTGCGGATTCCACTATAAAAAAGCCTTTGGGTAAAATTAATGATGTTCTTATTCTTGCAAATAGGAACTATGTGCCCGTTGATTCTATAGTACTAGATATTGAATGCAATCCTTCTTGCCCCATAATACTTGGTAGACCGTTTTTGCGAACTATAGGTGCCGTTATTGACATGAAAGAAGGGAATATAAAATTTCAGTTTCCACTAAAGAAGGGTATGGAGCATTTTCCTAGGAAAAGAATTAAAGCACCTTATGAATTCATTATGAGGGCCACCTATGGAATCAACTTGAAAGATGACAATACTTGAAACTATGCATTATGCCTAGCTAGGGGCATAAAACAATAGCGCTTGTTGGGAGTCATCCCAATGAATAAAATAAAATTTATTGTTTGTTTCTATTCTTGTGTGTTTACACAATTATGCTTCTGTTATGATTGTGTTTTTATGTTTTAATTAGTGTTTGTGCCAAGTAAAGCCTTTAGAATGATTTGGAAGATAGTATAATTGATGCTGTTTGGAAAACAGAAAGTTTTGCGTCCAGTGCTGGATTTTTGGTTCTGTACTGGAGCGTCAAAAACATCTGAAATTTTTACACAGTATTGGTATATGAATTGCCCACGTTGTCCTAAGTTTTCAGAATTTTTGGAGTTACAGAAATATGGCTTTTAAATAGATTACTACAGACTGTTCTGTTTTTGACAGATTCTGTTTTTGACAGATTCTGTTTTTGATGTGTTGCTTGCTTGTTTTGATGAAACTATGGATCGTATCGGGGGGTATAAGCCATGGAGAAGTTAGAATATAGTAGGTATAATGCAAATATAAAATATGAATGGGTTTGCAACAGTACTTAAAGTAGTGATTTATTTGTTATACTAACGGATCTCACGAAGGTTTTGTTGAGTTTTGTGTGATTGAAGTTTTCAAGTTTTGGGTGAGATCACGATGGATGAAGGAATAAGGAGTGGCAAAAGCCTAAGCTTGGGGATGCCCATGGCACCCCAAGGTAATATTCAAGGAAGACTCAAGCGTCTAAGCTTGGGGATGCCCCGGAAGGCATGCCCTCTTTCTTCTACCAACCATCGGTAATTTTACTTGGAGCTATATTTTTATTCGTCACATGATATGAGTTTTGCTTGGAGCGTCATGTATTATATGAGTCTTTGCTTTGTTTGCTTTTTAGTTTGTCACAATCATCCTTGCTGAACACACCTATTTTGAGAGAGCCACACGTTATCATAATTTGTTAGAATACTCTATGTGCTTCACTTAAATTTTTTGAGCTAGGCAGTTGCTCTAGTGCTTCACTTAAATCTTTTTGAGCACGGTGGTGGCTATATTTTGAAGAAATAAATTCTCATGCTTCACTTATATTATTTTGAGAATTGATAAGATTGAAATTTTGAAGAAATATTTGCACTCTCATGCTTCACTTATATCTTTTTGAGAGTTGAGAATAGTAATGGTAATTTGCACAAGATATGAATTTGGTCCCAAAGTGATGAATATTCAAGGGGGATATAATAAAAACTTTCATATAGATCATTGGATATGATAAGCTTGATTCCTTGCAATAGTTTTGCGATATGGAGATGATAATATGTGAGTCATGTTAGTGAGTAATTGTGATTTAGTAAGAATATTGGTGTTAAGGTTTGTGATTCCCTATGCATGCACGTAAAGTCAATAGTTATGCAACGAAATTATATCCTACTTATGGTGCATTATTCGGTGTTGGTTATGTTCCATGCATGTTTATGACCGTTTTCGCTTTTTGGTTGGTCGCTTCTCAATCTATTTACTAGCCTTCATTTGTACTAAGCGGGAATACTGCTTGTGCATCCAAACTCTTTAAACCCAAGTTTTGCCACATGAGTCCACCATACCTACCTATATGCGGTATTTCAATGCCGTTCCAAGTAAATTTGCGTGTGCCAACTCTAATTTTCAAAATAATTTTCTGTTTTGTGTGCCCGTACCGCTCATGAGGCAGAAGGGGGTGGCCAATATTTTCCATGCTAGGTGGGTTATTCTCACGATGAGTGTTTATTCACTTGTCATTGCACGAGAGTGTGGCAGGTAATAGGGATGCCCAGTCCCGAAATGAAATGACAAATTTTTATATGATGATAATAATAAATTCCTTGGAAAGTGTTGGTATGGAGGGCACCCGTGGATACGGCTAGCCATGGATTGTGAAAGAATGGTGGAAAGAAAAGAAACTTTATTTTCTGTTTGGGAACCGCCTATAATATATCTAGCAAGGAAGATATTGGGAATTCTCGTTCGTTTTTGTTGACAGGAAAAGCATGCCTCCCAAAATATTTTATCTCTCTAATTTAAGCTTTGAGCTCTAGCACATTAGCAAATCTCTGCTTCCCTCTGCGAAGGGCCTATCTAATTTACTTTTATGCAATTTTTATTTTTATTTGAGTCTCCATCTTCTCTTACAAAGCACCAACTAGAGAGCATATTGTCATACTTGTGCATTGGATGTAGCTAATATGGAGTGTGTTTCATGAATGGATCAATGATTGAGCATAATGGGCTAGGGATAACTTTCTTTAGCGTTGATATTTTGAAAGGCATGGTTGCTTGTTAGTATACTTGAGTATTTATATCTTCATGTCAAATTATAGACTATTGCTTTGAGTCATTCAAGTCCAATGTCCATGCTACAAAAGAAAAGAATATGATGAATATGATAGGCATCATTCCACATCAAAAATTCCGTTTCTATCATTTACCTACTCGAGGACGACCAGGAATTAAGCTTGAGGATGCTGATATGTCTCCAACGTATCTATAATTTTTTATTGTTCCATGCTGTCATATTATCAATCTTGGATGTTTTATATACATTTACAGGCAATTATATATCATTTTTTGGGACTAACCTATTAACATAGTGCCTAGTGCCAGTTGCTGTTTTTTTGCCTGTTTTTGGTTTTCCAGAATATCAGTACCAAACGAAGTCCAAATGCCACGAAACTTTTTGGAGATTTTTTTGGGCATAACAAGTACTGGAAGCTTCGGGAGAGGGCCAGATGAGTCCACCATACCTACCTATATGCGGTATTTCAATGCCGTTCCAAGTAAATTTGCGTGTGCCAACTCTAATTTTCAAAATAATTTTCTGTTTTGTGTGCCCGTACCGCTCATGAGGCGGAAGGGGGTGGCCAATATTTTCCATGCTAGGTGGGTTATTCTCACGATGAGTGTTTATTCACTTGTCATTGCACGAGAGTGTGGCAGGTAATAGGGATGCCCAGTCCCGAAATGAAATGACAAATTTTTATATGATGATAATAATAAATTCCTTGGAAAGTGTTGGTATGGAGGGCACCCGTGGATATGGCTAGCCATGGATTGTGAAAGAATGGTGGAAAGAAAAGAAACTTTATTTTTTGTTTGGGAACCGCCTATAATATATCTAGCAAGGAAGATATTGGGAATTCTCGTTCGTTTTCGTTGACAGGAAAAGCATGCCTCCCAAAATATTTTATCTCTCTAATTTAAGCTTTGAGCTCTGGCACATTAGCAAATCTCTGCTTCCCTCTGCGAAGGGCCTGTCTAATTTACTTTTATGCAATTTTTATTTTTATTTGAGTCTACATCTTCTCTTACAAAGCACCAACTAGAGAGCATATTGTCATGCTTGTGCATTGGATGTAGCTAATATGGAGTGTGTTTCATGAATGGATCAATGATTGAGCATAATGGGCTAGGGATAACTTTCTTTAGCGTTGATATTTTGAAAGGCATGGTTGCTTGTTAGTATGCTTGAGTATTTATGTCTTCATGTCAAATTATAGACTATTGCTTTGAATCATTCAAGTTCAAATGTCCATGCTACAAAAGAAAAGAATATGATGAATATGATAGGCAGCATTCCACATCAAAAATTATGTTTTTATAATTTACCTACTCGAGGACGAGCATGAATTAAGCTTGGGGATGCTGATACGTCTCCAACGCATCTATAATTTTTTATTGTTCCATGTCGTTATATTATCAATCTTGGATGTTTTATATACATTTACAAGCAATTATATATCATTTTTTTGGACTAACCTATTAACTTAGTGCCCAGTGCCAGTTGCTGTTTTCTGCCTGTTTTTGGTTTTACAGAATATCAATATCAAACGAAGTCCAAATGTCACGAAACTTTTTGGCCAGAAGCCCTAGGAGGTGGCCACGATCCCCAGGCGCGCCCTGGTGCCTCATGGGCCCACCTCTGCCTCTTTTGACCTAATTCCACCACTATAAATTCTCATAAATCGGGAAACCACCAGGGGAGTCCACAAAATACTTTTTCCGCCACCGCAAGCTTCTGTTCTCGAGAGATAACATCTGGGGTCCTTTTCCGGCACTCCGCTGGAGGGGGAATCGATCACGGAGCGGCTCTACATCAACCTTGCTGCCCTTCTGATGATGCGTGAGTAGTTTACCACAGACCTTCGGGTCCATAGTTAGTAGCTAGATGGCTTCTTCTCTCTTTTTGATCTTCAATACAATGTTCTCCTCGATGTTCTTGGAGTTCTATCCGATGTAATCACTTTTTGCGGTGTGTTTGTTGTGATTTGATGAATTGGGAGTTAATGATCAGATTATCCATTAATATTATTTGAGTCTTCTCTGAACTCTTTTATGCATGATTATTATAGCTTCTTATTTCTTCTCCGATCTATTGATTTGGTTTGGCCAACTAGATTGATTTATCTTGCCATGGGAAGAGGTGCTTTGTAATGGGTTCGATCTTGCGGTGCTCAATCCCAGTGACAAAAAGGGACATGACACGTATGTATCATTGCTATTAAGGGTAAAAAGATGGGGTTTATTCATGCGTGAGTTTATCTTGTCTACATCATGTCATCTTGCTTAAGGCGTTACTCCGTTCTTTATGAACTTAATACTCTAGATGCATGCTGGATAGCGGTCGATGGGTGGAGTAATAGTAGTAGATGCAGGCAGGAGTCGGTCTACTTGTCTCAGACGTGATCCCTATATACATGATCATTGCCTTGGATATCGTCATGATTATTTACTTTTCTATCAATTGCCCAACAGTAATTTGTCTACCCACCGTATGCTATTTTCTCGAGAGAAGCCTCTAGTGAAAACTATGGCCCCCAGGTCTACTTAATTCATATATTAAAAATCCTAAAAATACTTTGCTGCACTTTTATCTTATTTATTTTATTTTATATTTTAGTTTAATCTATCTATCTATCACCATACAAATTAATCTTGCATTTTACCGCCGAGGGATTGACAACCCCTTGTTTGCGTTGGGTGCAAGGATTTGTTGTTTGTGTGCAGGTACTGCTAACGAGGTGTTGCGTGATTCTCCTACTGGATTGATAACCTTGGTTTCATAACTGAGGGAAATACTTACCTCTACCGTGCTGCATCATCCCTTCCTCTTCGGGGAAAATACCAACGCAAGCTACAAGTAGCAGGCAGCGATGGGCGACGGCTGCGGCGGGTGACGGCGGCGCCAGAGCGGCGAGAGAGTGTGAGGGGAGAGTTAGGGAGAGGTGGACGGGCCGCGGAGGAAGAGTATAAGGCTGCCTTAGGAGTAGCGCGAGCCTCGAACACGACGCTACTGCTAAGCCGGGCCCCCGGGCCCGCAGTTCCCCCGGGGCTAACCATAGTAGCAGCGCGGGCGGCGAACCAGGTGCTACTGCTATCACGTTAGTGGTAGCGCGTGCCCAGCATAACGCGCTGCTACTACGGCTAGCCCCGGGGGCACTCTGGGCCACACTTAGCAGTAGCGTGGTTCTGTTTAACAGGCACTGCTGCTACGGTTTACATGCAGCGTGGTGTCTAACAGCGCGCTACTGCTAAGTATTAGGAGCGAGTCCCTCTTTACTCGCGCTGCTGCTAAGAATCTACATATAGGCTTTTCCCTAGTAGTGCAAGTGCAAGTTTTTGTTGTGTGTGTGGAGGGAATCATGAACTCTGTGAGTACGTGTTAGTCCATGGTCTTAATGTTTTAGAATATCTGTTAGGGACCTCTTCCGATCTGCCTCAAGGGTTTGTGTTTTTTGTGTGTTGACATGAATCATGAACCTCGTCTGTGGGTGTGACTCCATACTCTGAATCTAAAGTTAATTAAATGTTTATATTGTCTGTTGCTGATCGATAAGCTCTGGATGGTAGGTTCATTGTGCATAAAGCATCCTTCTGTCAACCAGCACCCAAGCCATGGCTGGAAGACTCAATCACTATTGACAATTTGAAGGAACAGTTGGTCCAGCATGGGTTAGGCCAAAATGATTTTATCTACTATCGAAGCAGGGTGATGTCAAGTGACAAGATCATGTGGAAGTTTAATGGCACGAATAGGTTCAGCTCAAGTTACCGGAGGATGTTGAAGTCAAGGTGCAGGACAAGGATGAGCTCAGGTGGGTGGTTGAGGTTTAACACAGGTGGCAGGATGACGATGGCTGAACTAACCAATGATTCCACAGTTTGGAAGATGATCGAAGAATACAAGGCATTTCAGATGGTTAACTTGCATTGGTACAGCAGACCCGAGGGATTTGTAGAGCCTACTCCAATTGCAGATGTTGTCTGTGGAGTAGCCACTCTCCTTCCGTGCCCATGGCTGGGAAATACTATATGATGCTGTCAACAAGTCTGAACTTCATATTTTCAAGTGATTTCATAATGTCTAGAATTCTGAATTTCTCAAGTTAGCACCCCATGTACCCCATGTTGTCTGAAAACTCTGTTATGATTTGCGCTTTTTAGGATAATGTTACTTTCATCTGTATGTTATTATGCTTTCTAGTTTCGATGCAGGCGACCATTGAAATAAGAGCAGACCGTACAATAGCTGTAGACAAACCCACTTTATCCATTCATTTTGGTCGTACTGAACACAACATAATGGAGAACAAGCCTGAATCTAGTCTCACTCACTAGGTCTTTGCTGGCATTTTTCCTAGCGCACCACTCTTTGAATTGCTTCTGATGCTTAGCTCTGTGCTCTTTCTTTTGTTTCTCCTCCAACATCTTCTTTTCTTTTCTTTCCACGTACCCGGCACCGAACCAATATAGCTCGTATTGTTTCTCAGTTTCAAGACAACATTTGCTTGTGCATCTAGCACCTTCCTGCAATCAGTTGGCAAATTTTTCTGATACTGAAGCATGAAAGCGGATACAATAGGATATCAAAACGTTGGCTTACGAAGTATGGCACAGGACCCTTGGTTTTCCCGCAGATGAATCCCCAGCAACCCATCTCTCCTTTGGTTCTTATCTTGTATTTGTCGGCGGTGTAGCAGGCTGGCACACCGCAACGGCAGTGCACGGCCTATGGCACAAAGGAGTCCAGCTCCTCGGTGGATGGCATATCTGGTGGTAGGAAGGTGCCGCTGCGGGGTCCTACTAGTTCATCCAAACCCCTTTTCCTTTGTGCGAAGAGGATGCCACTGTTCGGTTGTGGCTGTGCTGAAACAGTGGTGCTGTTTGAAAATTTATAGATGGTCCGTAGCTGTATAGCCGTTGGATGGAGTGTTCAAACGAGTCAGTATGTCTGATATTGTGGTTGGACGCTATAACCTTGACAGGCTGTGTGTAAAGGGCCGATGGCCTGGCATACTGGGCTTTCGTGGGCGGGCCTTAGTCCTCTTTTTTCCTTGTGTTCTATCCCTCGGGATGGTAGGCGGGCTCATCTCTCTCCTTCTTTCCCCAAATCTATCGCGCTGAAACCCTACCGGGTGGTGCTTGACATCGGTTTCCACGGCAGCTTAGGCCTCGCCGGATGGTCGACGGTATGATACGTCTCCAACGTATCTATAATTTTTGGTTGTCCCATGCTATTATAGTATCAATCTTGAATGTTTTATATACAATTATATGCCATTATATAGCATTTTTTGGGACTAACCTATTAACCCAGTGCCCAGTGCCAGTTGCTGTTTTCTGCTTGTTTTTGCCTTTTCAAAAAATCATTATCAAAAAGTGTCCAAACGAGAAAAAAACTTTGGATTAATTTTTTCTGGACCAGAAGAGACCAGGAAGCTTCGGGAGAAGACCAAATGAGCCACGAGGAGGCGGCAAGCCTGGAAGGCGCGCCCAGGGGGGTAGGGCGTGCCCCCAGGCTTGTGGGCCCCTCGTGGCACCTCTTGACCTAATTCCAGCGCTATAAATTCCCAAATATTCCAAAACCAACATAGAGCCAGAAGAGAAAACCTTTTCGCCGCCGCAAGCCTCTGTTCTTCCGCGATCCCATCTAGAGGCCTTTTCCGGTACGCTGCCGGAGGGGGAATAGATCACGGAGAGCTTCTACATCAACCTTGCTGCCCTTCCAATGATGTGTGAGTAGTTTACCATAGACCTATGGATCCATAGCTAGTAGCTAGATGGCTTCTTATCTCTCTTTGATCTTCAATACCATGTTCTCCTCGAAGTTCTTGGAGTTCTATCCAATGTAATCTTCTTTTATGGTGTGTTTGTTGGGATCCAATGAATTGTGAGTTTATGATTAGATTATTCATGAGAAATATTTGAGTCTTCTCTAAACTCTTTTATGCATGATTATTATAGCTTTGTATTTCTCTCCGATCTATCGATTTGGTTTGGCCTACTAGATTGATTTTTCTTGCAATGGGAGAGGTGCTTTGTGATGGGTTCAATCTTGCGGTGCTCAATCCCAGTGACAGAAGGGGACATGCCACGTATTTGTATTATTGCCATTAAGGATAAAAAGATGGGGTTTAATCATATTGCTTGAGTTTACTTTGTCTACATCATGTCATCTTGCTTAAGGCGTTACCCTGTTTCATACTTAATACCCTAGAAGCATGCTGGATAGGGGTCGATGGGTGGAGTAATAGTAGTAGATGCAGACTGGAGTCAATCTTCTTGTCTCAGACATGATGCCTATATACATGATCATTGCCATGAATCCGTCATAATTATTTGCTTTTCTATCAATTGCCCAACAGTAATTTGTTTACCCACCGTATGTATGTGTTCGAGAGAGAAGCCTCTAGTGAAAACTATGGCCCCCGGTCTACTTTGTCATATATAAAAAACCTAAAAATACCTTGCTGCAATTTATTTACTTTTATTTTAATTAGTATTTTAGTTTATCTTTTTATCTCTATAAGATTTAATCCTTGCAAATAACCGCTAAGAGGATTGACAACCCTCTTATTTGCGTTGGGTGCAAGTGTTTGCTCTTGTGTGTGCAGGTGCGCTTAACGGAATTTTGCTTGGTTCTCCTACTAGATTGATAACCTTGTTTCTTAACTGAGGGAAATACTTATCTCTACTATAATACATCATCCTCTCCTCTTCGGAGAAATACCAACGCAGTCTACAAGTAGCAGGAAGAATTTCTGGCGCCGTTACCGGGGAGACATCATCAAAATTACCAAGTACCTTCGCACAAACTATCATCCACTTGCATTTATTTTATTTGCTTTTTCATTTGCATTGACCTCTCGTTTTCATCTCCCCCACTTCTAAATATTTTTACAAAAACACAAAAATATTTTTTCGCTTCTTTGCTTGTGTTGCCATGTGCTTTCTATTTGCTTGCATCTTTGCTTGGTAAAAAACTATTGATATGGATCCTCATCCACTTGCTAATCTTTTCAAAAAATCCAATTATGATGATCCAATTGCTAGTGAGTTTAGTGCACTAGATTATATTTATGAAGTTTTGCTTGAAAATGATGAATCTGAAAATTGTTATGAAGAAATTTATAAAGTGATTCATGATAGCTCCTTGAATGAAAAGCATGATTGCAATGATGTTATTATAAATTCTATTAATGTCAATTGTGCTAATGTTATGCAAAACTAGAAGCTTGGGGATGATAATTTTATCATGTCCATTACTTATTGCAATGATCTTGATTGGGGTGATAATGTTTCTTATGATCTCGAAAATTTATTTAAGCCTCATGATGAATATGATATTGATAATAAAATTTGCAATACTATTAAAAGTGGATTTGGAAGAGCGTCAACTTTAGGTAATAATTATCCCACTACTTTGGAGAGTGTTCAATCTTATGAATTTTTTGATAAAAGTGGGTTTGGAGAGGTCATGACTTTAGTTGATGTTAATCCCACTATCTTGGAAGATTATAAAACTTTTATGTATGTGGATCATGAAGATAAAATTTTATATGATAGCTATATTGTTGAATTTGATTATGATCCTACATGTAATTATTATGAGAGAGAGGAAAATATGGTTGTAGAAACTTTCATGTCACTAAATTACCTCTCTTTGTGCTAAAATTATTAATGCTCCATTCTTCCTATTTGCATATGCTAGATATTGCTTGTCTTGATAATTTGTTTTCCTATAAAATGCCTACGCATAGGAAGTATGTCAGACTTAAATATGTTTTGTACATGCTATATGATGCTTTCTTTGTGCTTCAATTCTTATCTTTCATGTGAGCATCATTGAAATATCAAGCCTATCTTAATGGCTATAAAGAAAGAGCTCGTTGGGAGACAACCCAATACTTTTTGTTCTCGTGTGTTTACACAATTATAGCTTCTGTTATGATTGTATTTTTATGTTTTAATTAGTGTTTGTGCCAAGTAATGCCTTTGGGATGATTTGGAAAATAGTATGATAGATGCTGTTGGAAAACAGAAACTTTTGCGTCCAGTGATGGAATTTTGTTTTTTCGCTGGAGCGTCAGAACCTTCTGATTTTTTTACACAGTATTGATATATGAATTTCCCACGTTGTCCTAATTTTTCAGAATGTTTGGAGTTACAGAAGTATGACGTTATTTCAGATCTTTACAGACTGTTCTGTTTTATACAGATTCTGTTTTTGTTGCATAGTTTGCTTATTTTGATGAATCTAAGGATCGTATCGGGGGGTATGAGTCATGGAGAAGTTGGAGTAAAGTATCATTATCCCAATATTAAATATGAATAAATTTACAATAGTACCTAAAGTTTAAGATTTGTTTGTTATACTAACGGATCTCACGAGGTTTCTGTTGAGTTTTGTGTGCTGAAGTTTTCAAGTTTTGGGTGAGACTATGATGGACAAAGAAAGAAGGAGTGGCAAGAACCTAAGCTAGGGGATGCCCAAGGCACCCCAAGGTAATATTCAAGGAAGACTCAAGCGTCTAAGCTTGGGGATGCCCCGGAAGGCATCCCCTCTTTCGTCTACAATCTGTCGGTAACTCACTTGGAGCTATATGTTTATTCATCACATGATATGTGTTTTACTTGGAGCGTCTTGTGATATAGTTTGTTTGCTTTTTAGTTTGTCACAATCATATTTGCTGAACACACCTTTTTGAGAGGGACACACATTATTCGTGATTTGTTAGAATACTCTATGTGCTTCACTTATATCTTTTGAGCTAGGCAGTTGCTCTAGTGTTTCACTTATATCTTTTAGAGCACGGTGGTGGTTATATTTTAAAGAAATAGTTGCACTCTCATGCTTCACTTATATCTTTTTGAGAGTCTAATGAATAGCAATGGTAATATGCACGGGTTATGAATTTGGTCCTGATATGATAGGTATTCAAGAGGGATATAATAAAAACTTTCATGTAGATCACTGAATATGATAAGTTTGATTCCTTGCAATAGTTTTGTGATATTAAGATGGTAATATGTGGGAGGTATTAGTAGATAATTGTGGTTTAGTAAGAATATTGGTGTTAAGGTTTGTGATTCCCGAAGCATGCACGTATGATCTGTCATTATGCTAAGAAGTTGGAGCATGATTTATTGTTGATTGTCTACCTTATGAGTGGCGGTCGGACGAGCGATGGACTTGTCCTACCAATCTATCCCTCTAGGGGCATGCATAGTAGTACTTTTCTTCGAGGGCTAATAAACTTTCGCAATAAGTATGTGAGTTCTTTATGACTAATGTGAGTCCATGGATTATACGCACTCTCACCCTTTCAGAATTTGCTAGCCTCTTTGGTACCGTGCATTGCCCTTTCTCACATCGAGAGTTGGTGCAAACTTCGCCGGTGCATCCAAACCCCATGATATGATACGCTCTATCACACATAAGCCTCTTTATATCTTCCTCAAAACAACCACCATACCTACCTATCATGGCATTTCCATAGCCATTCCGAGATATATTGCCATGCAACTTCCACCGTTCCGTTTTTATGACACACATCATCATTGTCATATTGCTTTGCATGATCATATAGCTGACATAGTATTTGTGGCTCAGCCACCATTCATCATTTTTATACATGTTACGCTAGCATCATTGCACATCCTGGTACACTACCAAAGGCATTCATATAGAGTCATATCTTTGTTCTAGTATCAAGTTGTAATATCAAGTTGTAAGTAAATAAAAGTGTGATGATCAGCATTATTAGAGCATTGTCCCAGTGAGGAAAGGATGATGGAGACCATGATTCCCCCACAAGTCAGGATGAGACTCCGGACGAAAATTAAAAAAGAAAAAAAGAGAGGCAAAAAAGAGCCATGAAAAAAAGGAAAAAATAAATAAATGAGAGAAAAAGAGAGAAGGGGCAATGTTACTATCCTTTTTCCACACTTGTGCTTCAGAGTAGCACCATGTTTTGCATATAGAGAGTCTCCTATTTTGTCACTTTCATATACTAGTGGGAATTTTTCATTATAGAACTTGGCTTGTATATTCCGATGATGGGCTTCCTCAAATGCCCGAGGTCTTCATGAGCAAGCAAGTTGGATGCACACCCACTTAGTTTTCATGTTGAGCTTTCATACACTTATAGCTCTTAGTGCATCCGTTGCATGGCAATCCCTACTCCTCGCATTGACCTCAATTGATGGGCATCTCCATAGCCCGTTGATTAGCCTCGTCGATGTGAGACTATCTTCTTATTTTTGACTTCTCTTATTTATCTCTACCACCACACTCTATTCCACCCGTAGTGCTATATCCATGGCTTGCACTCATGTATTGCGTGGGGGTTGAAAAAGCTAAAGTGCGTTAAAAAGTATGAACCAATTGCTCGTCTTGTCATCGGGGTAGTGCATGATAAATACTTTGTGTTAAGAAGATGGAGCATGACAGGATTATATGATTTTGTAGGGATAACGTTCTTTAGCATTTTTATTTTGAAAGACATGATTATTTATTAGTATGCCTGAGTATTGATGTCTTTATATCAAAATTATAGACTATTGCTTTGAATCATTCAGGTCTTATTATTCATACCGTAAGAGATAGATTACATGATGAAACATGGTAGGTAGCATTCCACATCAAAAATTCTATTTTTTATCATTTACCTACTCGAGGACGAGCAGGAATTAAGCTTGGGGATGCTTGATACGTCTCCAACGTATCTATAATTTTTGGTTGTTCCACGCTATTATAGTATCAATCTTGGATGTTTTATATACAATTATATGCCATTATATATATCATTTTTGGGACTAACCTATTAACACAGTGCCCAGTGCCAGTTGCTATTTTCTGCTTGTTTTTACCTTTTCAGAAAATCATTATCAAAAAGTGTCCAAACAAGAAAAAAACTTTGGATTAATTTTTTCAGGACCTGAAGAGACCAGGAAGCTTCGGGAGAAGACCAGAAGAGCCACGAGGAGGCGACAAGCCTAGAGGGCGCGCCCAGGGGGGTAGGGCATGCCCCCTAGGCTTGTGGGCCCCTTGTGGCACCTCTTGACCTAATTCCAGTGCTATAAATTCCCAAATATTCCAAAACCAACATAGAGCCAGAAGAGAAAACCTTTCCGACGCCGCAAGCCTCTGTTCTTCCGTGATCCCATCTGGAGGTCTTTTCCGGTACTCTGCTGGAGAGGGAATCGATCATGGAGGGCTTCTACATCAACCTTGCTGCCCTTCCGATGATGTGTGAGTAGTTTACCACAGAGCTACGGGTCATAGCTAGTAGCTAGATGGCTTCTTCTCTCACTTTGATCTTCAATACCATGTTCTCCTCGATGTTCTTGGAGTTCTATCCGATGTAATCTTCTTTTGCGGTGTGTTTATTGGGATCCGATGAATTGTGAGTTTATGATCAGATTATTCATGAGAAATATTTGAGTCTTCTCTAAACTCTTTTATGCATGATTATTATAGCTTTGTATTTCTCTCCGATCTATCGATTTGGTTTGGCCTACTAGATTGATTTGTCTTGCAATGGGAGAGGTGCTTTGTGATGGGTTCAATCTTGCGGTGCTCAATCCCAGTGATAGAAGGGGACATGACACTTATTTGTATTGTTGCCATTAAGGATAAAAAGATGGGGTTTAATCATATTGCTTGAGTTTACTTTGTCTACATCATGTCATCTTGCTTAAGGTGTTACTCTGTTTCATACGTAATACCCTAGATGCATGCTGGATAGCGGTCGATGGGTGGAGTAATAGTAGTAGATGCAGGCAGGAGTCGGTCTACTTGTCTCGGACGTGATGCCTATATACATGATCATTGCCATGAATCCGTCATAATTATTTGCTTTTCTATCAATTGCCCAACAATAATTTGTTTACCCACCGTATGCTATGTGTTCGAGAGAGAAGCCTCTAGTGAAAACTATGGCCCCCGGTCTACTTTATCATATATAAAAAACCTAAAAATACCTTGCTGCAATTTATTTTCTTTTATTTTAATTAGTATTTTAGTTTATCTTTTTATCTCTATAAGATTTAATCCTTACAAATAACCGCTAAGAGGATTGACAACCCTCTTATTTGCGTTGGGTGCAAGTGTTTGCTCTTGTGTGTGCAGGTGCGCTTAACGGAATTTTGCTTGGTTCTCCTACTGGATTGATAACCTTGGTTCTTAACTGAGGGAAATACTTATCTCTACCATAATGCATCATCCTCTCCTCTTCGGGGAAATACCAACGCAGTCTACAAGTAGCACGGTATGGTTGTTCGCCCACCCTAAGTTGGCTCCGACCCGCCGTCAGCACTGTAAATAGTCCAGGCGGCATGAAATGTGTACGGAGGCTACGGTTTCCCGGGAGAATCAACCGTGGGCGGAAGTAAGTGACCGTAATCGCCTAACCTTTTCAATTTTGCCTACTGTACGGTGGAATTAGTTGGGTGATGCCTAAGGTCACATGTAGGCTTGTCAGTAGAACCTTGTTTTTTTTTCAATTTGTGCCATGTTTAGTTAACAAGCAAGTTCTCTTAGATCTAGTTCCGTGCCTGCTGTATTGAACACTGACAGTAGTTCGTCATGTTCTTGCGCAGCCTACGTACCTGAATCAGTTCTCATGTGGTAGTCAAATTGTGGATCCGGTCCTCCCTTTGTACCAAACAACAACATCCAATTTGGAGGAAGATGGTAATGCTCTTTCCGCTCTTTCCTTTGCGGACGACTGTCCTGCCAATACACCTGGTCCATCACCATTTGGTGATTTTGGTAAAGACCTTTCATTTATAGACGATAGCCGAGGTCTTGGTATGCCCATGCCCGAGCAAGTTCGAACTGTGTCAACCACAACTTCCACCTGGTCACACCGAAGCCGGGCACATGAGGAGGCTACCATCGCCTCAACTAACTCTCATCAGTATAAATCCGTCCACCCACACCAGGTACTGCCTTGTTGTAGGTAATCACTAACATTGTGTGAGTGCTGATGCCCCTTTGGTTGTATTGATTGTCTTTTATTTGTGTTGTGACCATTCGTCATTAACGCAGGTGGTTTCGGATATTGAACCAGCTTTACATACTGAAGCACCAGGTGAACCCACCCCTGTATCGAACTTGGCTGATGATGGTAATGCAGATGGTAATGAAGCGATGAACCACTATCTGAAAAATGTCATGAAGTAAATCCAGCAGAGGATGTTGTTCGCTGCACTGACGACACACAATTCCAACCAGGAACTCCCACCGGGGGTACTGCTATTGACTGTTATACTGAATTATTTGTCATGGGAGACGTAGGAGAACTCCCCAAAGACGCCTCTGGCCATCACAGGGAAGGACAAGAAAGCAATGTACCATTGCAATGGCGAAGCCCCGACAAAGCGGTACATCCTGGCACAACAAGTGTAATTGTGTTTGTCGATGTTAAAAGTTGCATTCTATGTATCTCCAATTGTATCTTTTATAATCGTTACGGTCTCACTTTCTGATCAGGTTTACGGTAGGCGGGGCGTGTCAGTTGCCGGATCAGGTGCATGGCAGCGGGACATAAGAGACGCAGCTGGCAACGGGACTCGAGGGAGGCCTGGACTGAGCAACTATGCCGATTCCGGTGTCGTGGCGTCGAATCGTACAGAAGCAGACCAATTAGGAGCAGAAGCAGTGAATGGAAACATCAGTTTATTTTGCTGATGGCTGGTTTCGTCACCCCTATAGATCTGAAGTCCCCTGGATCTGAGAAGATCATGTACACCAAGGAAAAATCCGGACGTTGCCCTATTTCGAGCGAAGGAACTGTTCATCCAAGTCATGTGTCAGAGAACATTAACATGAGTGATGGTGAACATAACATGGATGAGGCCGCTAATTCAGCATTGGATGCAGTGGTGCAATCACTGGTGCAGGGTGATTTGTTTGAACCTTCATCGGCACACGAGAAGGGAACGGAAGCCATCAACCCTAGGCCGTCACCTCGATACAAAGAACCTACTTTGAAGCGACAACAAACACTATCCATCCTTGATGTAGAGAACAGAAAGGCAGACGAAGAGGCAAAGAAGAGAAAGGCTATGCACCAACAAGGGTTGGAAAGCAGTGTTAAAAAATTTAGCAGGAAGTCAAAGGCTGGCAATTTGTTTTCAGCTAGTCTGCCGCAGCCGTCTGAGTCAGCTGTACCGACCAGGGTGAACGCATTCTCTCGGTCCGCGACGGGCGTCGCTGCATCAATTCGCGTAAACCCTCTACTTAAGTCAGCCAGAGCTTCAACATCAAAGCGTGTCAACCTATCAGCTGAGCCAGCGGCTGCCGTGATATCAACCCGCTTTAGCCTTTCACCTCAGTCAGTCGGTGCCGCAACAACTGCCCCCGCAGCCAATGCACCTTGTGCTGCGGCTAAAAGAAAGAGCAGCGCCACATCACCTCTGGCGGCCACGGAGCAGAATAACAAGAAAGCTCATCCGGGCAGAACTCCATCCGACCCGCCTGTCAGGTCGACTGACGGCGGAACAACAATCCTCGTTCGTGAGCCTTTACACGATGAACCAAAGCACGATCGAACAGAAGGCCGTTTCCTCCATTTTACGGTACGCCAGACTTCGAGTCGATGAACAGGACCCCGTTTCGGCTGTTCCGTCCAAGCAGGTTGGCTCCCGATGAACAGGACATGTTCCGACCCAGTCGCTTGGCTCCCGATGAACACGACGTTGTTTCCTCCGTTCCGACCCAGCCGGTTGGCTGCCGATGAACAGGAGGCCGTTGCTGCCGTCCGTTGCCTCTCTCCATGTACACGAGCCCTAGCCGTATGTCTGCACGAGTACGCGTTCAAGACCCTGCCTGTATATGTATGTACGTGGCCGTATTTTTTGCTATGTGGCTCTACGTACGTGTACACGATTTAGACGGGGCTGCCTGAACTGCTACGTCGAGGGCCCTACTACGACACGTGCCGCTCCTTACACGGCCAAAGTTCATCGTGGCAGAGAGACCGATCGACCAGTATGTACGTACACGCTTGCGACCAGACAGATAATGATATGTACGTTTCGACCTGGTGGGTCCCAGCTGTCTGGGGGATAAGGAGGCACTTTCTTGCGTTCGAAGATATAGCTGGTGGGTCCCAGCTGTCATGGGGAGGAATCATTTTTTCGCGCAATAAGGAGGCACTTCCTTGCATGCGAAGATGTAGCTAGTGGGTGCCAGCTGTCAGGGGGAGGAAACTTTTTTCCACCATAATAAGGAGGCACTTTCCTTGCATGCGACCATGGACCTCGTGGGTCCCAGCTGTCAGCCTATCCACATACAGTCGTCTTCTGATGACTCTTGTTTATTGACCACACCGCGCTGAGCGCACGAAGGCGGTGGACGAAGGCGAGGCCTCGGATGGGAACGACCAGGAGATGGGGAAGATGCGGCAGTGGAGTCGCAGACGGAGAGGAGTATGACGTACGGGGGTTGACTGGTTCGGTGCGACCTGGGGCTGCAGTCAGCGGAGAATAACAGGAGGGGTGGAGGGATGGCCTGGCCGGCGGTGGGGTAGCGCTTCGCAGCTTGGCGTGCGAAGCAGCGCCGCTGGCCATCGGAGGCGGGAGCAGGAGGTCCCGCCGGTGCTGGAGGAAGAAGACGAGAGATTGAAGATGCATGCCGGCCGTTGGATGTACATCCAACGACTACAGATGTCAGAATCATTTGTTGACTAAGTTGACAACGCCTTTCGTAGGCTTCGACCTATTAGCCAACATGTCAGCCTCCTTACGTGCGAAGATATAGCTGGTGGGTCCTAGCTGTCAGGAGGAGGAATACATTTTTTTGCCCATAATAAGGAGGCACTTCCTTGCGTGCGAAGACGTAGTTGCTGGGTCCCAGCTGTCAGGGGGATGAAATATTTTTTCCCGCGTAATAAGGAGGCACTTCCTTGTGTGCGAAGATGTAGCTGGTGGGTCCCAGCTGTCAGGGGGAGGAATAATTATTTTTCACGTAATAAGGAGGCAGTTGCATGCGTGCATCCATGGACCTGGTGTGTCCCCACTGTCAGCCTCTCAATCTACAGTCCTATTCCGATGACTCTCGTTTGTTGACCACGTTGACCACGACGCGCCGAGCGCACCAAGGCGGTGGACGACGGCGAGGCTCAGACGGGAACGACCAGGAGATGGGGAAGACACGGCAGTGGAGTCGCAGATGGAGAGGACTACGAGGGTTAACTGGTTCTGGTGCGGCGTGGGGCTGCAGTCGGCGGAGAATAACAGGAGGAGCGGAGGGTTGGAGGGATGGCCTGGCCGGCGATGGGGTAGCGCTTCGCAGCGAGGCATGCTAAGCAGAGCCGCTAGCCACCGGAGGCAGGAGCAGGCGGCCCCGGCGGCGCTGGAGGAAGAAGATGACAGATTGAAGATGCATGCCGGCCGCTGGATGTAAATCCAATGGCTATGGATGTCAGAATCATTAGTTGACCAAGTTGACAACGCCTTGCGTAGGCTTTGACCTATTGGCCCACATGTCAGCCTGCAAAAATGTGGCACATATTCAACCCATGTTTTTTAGAATTTACAGTCCATTTGCTAGGATGGGTGAACAAATAATGTAGCATCTATGCGGTCCATTTAAATTTTTTTCTAAGAAATCACAGCCCATTTGCACTTTCTCGAAATACACGAATTTGCTGGGCTTGTTCTAAATATAATGTTGGGTTGGACAGAGCAATATTATCAAAAAATAAACCGGGGCTGGGCATTTTATTATATATAAAATTAGATAATTAGGGCGTTATTGCTCAAAATATGAGCGTGTTATTATTACATTGGTCCTTAAATCTGAGCAAGCTTTTGTATGCAATCACCAGGATTTTCGTTGTAAAAAAAACCAGGATTTTGCTTGCGAACTTCTGTTAAACATTTATTTTTTATAAGTTAATAAGACGTGGTATATTTTTAATATATATATATATATATATATATGTATGTATCTATTAAATATATGATAATAATATATAATAACATAAAATAATTTAAATATATATAATATATTAGAAGGGAAAACATAAGTTGGACCTGGCATTCTTATTCTTATATATAGAAAAATAGAAAAGAGTTCTACGTTTTCTTCAAAAAAAGATAAGTTGGGCTGCGGATGTTTAAGACAAAATAAAACCTAGGCTGGGAGGCCCATGGGCCAGTAGATGCATGCTGGAGCTCAAAACAATAAGTTTCAAACACTGTGTCGGCATGCCGTGGGCTTCGCCCTGCGCATGTTAAAAAACAAAACCTTGGCTGGGCAGGCCACAACCCAGCTGATACTTGTTCGCCCTCTGAAAAAATTATACCTGCTAGCTCCCCGATGACAGTCTTTGTTGTAAATTTATCTCATTTATTGACTACGTTGATAGACCCGTGGGCCCCAACGCCAGTATACCATTAGGAGAAACAAATATCCATTTCTGAGAGAAAACTTTTTTTCCACTGAGGCACTTGCTTGCGTAGGGCCATGGATGTTGTGGGTCCCGACTGTCAGCCTCTCCACGTACAGGACGGGAACGAACCGGAGCCGGGGAAGATGGGGCAGTGTAGTAGTAGGTTGCGCGCCTTCTTTCTGTCGAGTACGCGGCAGTAGCCCAGTAGCTACACCCCCTTCCCCGCACCTGCTCGGCCCGGGTTCGATTACCGCTAGTGCAGTTGCAATATTCCCATTTTTTTGCCTCTTCTATTACTGACATGTGAGTCTCCCCTTGTCATCTACACACACCACCTTCAACACTAGCCAGAATTTCGTCCCTAGTTTTCTCTGATTTTCGCACTCTCAACATTGTCTGGGCATTTTGAAAATAGCATATCTTTTTGACTGTGCATCATATGAAGATGTGCTATACATGAATGTTGATCAGCATGATGTTAGCTTGCTGTTAGTTCCATTTTCGACCATGAATAAAATTTGGAACATGCTGTTATCCCTCTTTGAAAAGGGTGTGTTGATATAAATGCTCTGCCTCTGAAACTTGTAGTTTCTTCTCTGAAAATCACATGGTCTGCACTTTTATATGAAACTACATTTTTGAAAGTACTAAAAATAGATCTCTGGAATTCAGAAAATACTTCATATGCTCAATACTGCAAAGATCTGAAATTCAAAAGACATTCATATCTGAAAGTACCCAAAATACACAACATAAAACACAATTCACATCCTGTAAATACTGATAACCATAAGCTCCTCCTATGATTATTCGTTGGGCCACTCCCCTCTTACTCCTCGGCGGCAGACCGCCGCCCCGTGAGACAAGGTGAACGGCGAGGGAGCCTTGGAGAATGGCGGGGAAGCTTCGTCGCGCCAACTGCTTTCCTCCTCTTGCGGTTGGGTACGGTCGATGAAGACTCCACCGGCTGACTCTGACACGGCACCCTCACAAACGGCACCGTGTGGATGCTCGATCCTTGATCCTCTGGATGCTCGATCTTGGATCGATACTCCCACCACCTCCGCCTCACGACCGGATTCGGCGAATCTTTCTGCTCCATGGCCCAGAGGAGCAGCTCTATGGACTCCCGCGTGACTCCATCTGGGTGGATCGCCACCTTTTCGCTCTTTTTCAGATATTTGGCCATCGCCATCACTGTCACCGCTAATTGCCACTGGTTGTCAAACCAAGACTGTATCTCCATCATCCTGGCTAGCTTCACAGGGTTGTCGTCTGTGATCGTCACGTATGGGTTGTACTCCTCCATCGATCTACTTCTCCACAACACCTTCACTCGCCGGTGGTGGTTTTGGAATGGAAGAGGAGCGGCGACGGTTTTGGAATGGAAGAGGAGAGGAGCAGCGGTGGTCTTGGAATGCAAGAGGAGCGACGGGCGGCGATTTTGGATTGGACGAGAGTGACACTGCGCTGTGAGTGGATCCATCCTAATAACTAATTTACCCCTCACTTATGAAGCGACCACACATAAACTTGAGTACTGACCCCACGTTACCTAGTACTACCCTTATCTACCGTTAGATCTAGACCAACGGAAGGCTTACAAAATGCCTACCACCCTAAACCTTTCTTTTTAGTTTTCATATATAACTTGGTCAAGGTCAAACTTTGTAATGTTGGACTAACTTGATAAGAAAAAATACCAACGTTCACAATATGAAATTAATATTATTAGATGCATCACGAAATTAACTTCATATACCATATAACTTTGGTATTGTAGATGTTGATTTTTTATATATAAATTTGGTCAAAGTCAAAAGAAACGGAGGGAGTATTGAAGAGCTTGATAGGGTTGCTGTCGCCCGCATCATCATGTCGTATTTCACAGCTTCCAAGATTCACAACCAACTCATAAGATTCCCATAATAAGTATAACAAAGATGCCTATGCATCTCATTGATTCATAAATCAGAGCCAATATTAACTTTAAAACTAAAACAAAGTTGTGAGAATGTGTACAGGTAAAGATTGATGCTTCTCTGAGAAAAGAGTAATCCCTGGAAAAGTGCCAATATATCCAGCAAACCATAAACCTAATTCATGTAAGCTATTTGATTCAAGGATTTGCTGCAATACTGAAACCATTCCAGTTTATGGGCACGCATGTCAAACACCGGCATATTAACATGTTCTGCATAAGCGGGTCGCCAAGAACTTGTGGAACCATCCGAAAACATCTGTGCTGTTCCAAGCCATGTTTATGTTAGGTGGTGGCACTCACACTCTGCATATGCGGGTTCCATCCGAACATTTGTGCAGTTCCACTAAAATGTAGCCGAATAACCCTGTTTGCACAGACAATGAAAAAGCGTGATTAATAAGTGGACTCAACGGTAGGCCTAAGATGGCACATCGACTCAATTCTCCCAGATACTCCTTCTACAAGTGATGAACCTGGAAGGGCCTTGCATCATTCCAATCACTTTTTTTGTGCAGGTCAACTAAAATAAAGCATCCCTGTTTGCAGAAATATTTAAATGTGTCAATACTTCAAGAATGGAACTATTTGATGAAACGTATACTAACAAAGAGAAAAACTTTCATTATGTACATTGGAAAGGAAATGATAGCGAAGATAGTAGCTCTATTTTAACTGTATTATTACTTCATTTTATTAGTGGCACTAGCGGTGCCAAAACATTGCCTCAAATTATTAGTGGCATTAGATTAAGGTGCAAAATAATAACATTATTGCTTCCTCATGGCAGTGCCAAAACATTAGGACAAGATCACTAGCTGCATGCAGAGTCAACATGCAAAGTCAACATGCATGATCGTTCTGGGAACCATATCTGCAGTCAACGCCATAGTAGATGGGTTGACACTAGTCACCAACATGGATGATTATATTCATGCGACCTTTTTGTGCAGTTCACCTAAAATGAAGCAATGTTTGCATCATGCAGTTAGCAAGAAGTACTTGGTCCCATGAGCTGGCAGCTTCTTCAATAGTTGCACTAAAAATGAGCAACATCAAGGTTGGTCGTCAAGCTCTTGGAATGTGCAACTATAATTTGGATATGCTTTTGTGCAGTTCATCTAAAATCAAACGTCCATGTTCGGAACTATTGTGGTGACGGTGACGGCTAATCTTGCAAAGGCTAATTAACTGTTGGAGGATATTAACCGCAGAGTTCCACGAGAAGGTTAGGAACTCCAACCACCCTTTGTGCGGTTCCACTAAAATCAAGAGAAGTTGCCCGTGTGACATTTTAGTAGAACTGCACAAGACACTCTTTCCAAAAAAGAAGTGTTTTGTGCAGTTCACCAAAAGGTCGCAATAGCAACGAGGTGGAATGTATATCTCTGTTTGCACAAATAGGTAGAAAGTCGGGTGAATAACAAGTGATGAAACATACGTCAAATGAAAAGAAGCATAGTCCTTATCTTAATGGCAATCATAGAAGGACAGTAGCAATTTCTAAAGCTGTAGCATTGCTTTGTATTACTGGGGGCATTAAGATTAACGATGACAACTGTTAAATTTGACATTACTTTAATGGTGCCATTGCTTGATTTTACCAGCTACCTAGATTAACAAGTGCTAAAGAGTTGGTATAAGGGCATGTTACAGTAGGCAGACCAGGACAGTTGCATTTCTAACGAAAAGAAGCAACTTTCTTATCTTAACGGGAAATATAGCAGGACATTAAAACTGTGCCATTGCTTCATATTACTGGGGGCATTACATTAAAAACAACATTGGTTAAACATGTCCTTACTTTAACAGTGATATTGCTGCATTTTACCATCGGCATTAGATTAACAACAGCTAAAAATTGCCATAAGGGCATCGGACAGTGGGCGCACCAGCACCATGTACCTCCACCGATGCATAAAGTGGTGATGCAAACAAACATCCAAACAGGATATGTGGGTTGGTCCCATTTTTGTACACTATAGCCACCTTTTACTATATGAGGGCAGCAAATCTAGTGCTGGAAATACTCTGTTGACTTGTCCCCCAGTCCCCACTTTCTTTCCTTTTTGAACCAGTAGATCGGTTCTATATCCAGTTTGTACTGTGTTTTCCCTTTATTTCCCTTTTCAACCAAGAGACCGGTTGGGTAGCCAGTCTCTACTACCCCCCACCCCCCAATCTTTCCTCTTTGAACCAAGTCCTAAGTCATGCTAGAACTTTTCCCCCATTCTTCCCGCTTTGAACTAAGTCATAGATTCGACTACATGAAGTAGCTTTACCTCCAATAGTAATAATTTAGGTGGCTTTGGAACAGCCGATCGAGTCTATCTACGAGGGGGGCTGAGAAGTAGAAAAAGATGCACATGCAGTGACGTGGGGACCTGGGGCATTAGTGCAAGGCCGGTTTCGAAGGAAGTTATACCTGAGGTTCGTCGGGATTTGGCTAGGTGGGCGGCGGGTGGCCGGATCTGCCCACACCACAGCAACGAGGAAGACTGGGTCAAAGGCCCTTCCTAGTCGGCGTTGTGTGGGAGATAATGGCAAGGCACGTGTATCGAGACACGCCGGCAGTGGGTTTGCTCCGTCGCCGACAAGGACCGCGTGAACGTTGCACCTTCACCCCTTCCCCGGTGAAGGGGATCCGGCCGGATTTGTGACCAGGTGAGTAGAGAGAGAGTGTGTCCACCGATGTCGTGTTTAGATCTGGAGAGGATGAGTGTGTGAATAGAACAACCCTAGCAAGCAAGAGTGGAGGCTCCTGCTTATATACATATAGTGGAGTAGTTTTTTTTTCTGTCCATAAAGACAATCGTTTAAAATTACGTACGTGCCAGGTCGCACTTTGTATTGTTCACTTCTGGTCACCGGCCCTCCATTAATTGAACAACCACACGGGTCAAATTATCATGGGTGAAAATATAGATCGAACAAGCTCGAACTCTTTTGAATTTGAGATGTCGATGGCACCGTTTGAACACATTGCATGCATGGACTAAGTAGTTTGAATTTGAGGTAACATGTGGCTTTTGCAGTTCACATCTAAATGGGGCACACCATATATTTTGTTTGCTTACCACACTATATACTTATAAAACATGCAAAATTTACATTTTGAATAGCTAGCTAGAGCTTGAAATGTATTGTTTCCAATATAAAGTGAAATCAAATTTCTGAAAATTCGTGATCTTAGCATTTGCAACAAAAAAAAGTAAGAGCCATCAATCTTTGTTCTGATTTTGAACATAAACTATATGCAACCTTATTTGAGGGAGACCGGGTCTATTGTAAATGTTTGCAAGTGGTACATAGCATCTCTGATAAAAAATACATCCAAATTCCGAGACCAACGAACAACCAACTGCAGTCAGAAAGAGTCGTCGACGCGTCGTTGTCGTTGCTATCCTACCGAAGCCGGCTTAACCTCGTCAATGACTGTTGAGGAGTCTTCGTGCACGTGCCCCTAAGGAGCAGCGCCCCGGAGGCATAGTTGTCATCATTGATCTGAAGCACCTAATTAATATAACACCAAATTTTCCCGTACGGCAAGAAACTCTAACCTCATTGCCCTAAGGAGACAACATGAATCTACGTCGGAGCTCCATCGACTACGTCCCAACGGACAAACTCGACGAGGATCAAAGCTCAAAGAGCAAACTCATAGACAAGGTGTCAATCGACATCGCCGATGTCCTAACGTAGCCGGCTTCACCTTCTTGATGGTAGCCGAGTAGTCTTCGTGCATGTGCCCATAATAACCAACTCCCTGGAGGAACACAGTTGTTGTTGTGCGTGCGAGGACTAAAAACCCTAACATTGATCCGAAGCACATGACACCAAATCTCGCCGGATGATAAGAAACCTTAACCTCACCGCCCCAAAGGAGATGACAAGAATCTACGCTGGAGTTCCATCAACTATGTCTAGACGAATGAAGTCAAGGACGATCGGAGCTTCGAAGACAGACTCGGAGAAGAAGCGCCGACATCGTCCGCGTGAGCGTTGTGCGTGCGAGGACTAAAAACCCTAACATAAACTAATAACCGGAGCATAGGCACCGGGATTCCCCTCCCCGCCGCCGGCCGATGGAGGGGTGGGAAGAGGGGAGGGGTGAATCCATCGGCTCATCGGTGAAGCATGGAGGGAAGAGGTTGCCCTAGACGCCTAGGGTGAGTGGACTAGATTTGTATTCATACCGAGAATGGATTCAAATTTTATTCGTATTGCAATATACTTAGTGCTCCTACTTTTTTTAGATTTATCAACAAAACTTTCAGCCGTATGTTAGTATGACACAGCCTGCACGATATGTAGACAATAGCCAATCCAGCCGTCTGCTAGACTCTAGTCACATGGATGGACGAAGTGATCCCCCATGTCGTGCAGGGATCGTCCAGGCAACGACATGTGTACAACACTACTCTAGTACTATCACTGGTGTCTCTCTTCTAGTACAACTCAGCCGACGCGTGGGGACGGGGGAGAGTGTGCCTATGGTCGGGTGCTCAATTGCGGTCCCACATGTGAGTGCAAACGCAAGATGACGCACGTTCCATTCCGTGAGCCGCGTGCCGGACCGACTGACCATGTGGGGTGCGACGCGAATGCGACGTGCATGCTATATACATGTAGTACCACCTTTTTCTTTTGGTTTTGCTCCATGGCGCAATCCATCGATACAAAATTATATTTAAAAGTGGAGGGCGGGGCTTTTCCCGCGCGTTAGGCAGGGCAGTTTCGCCTAGTCGGTTCGACATAGAGGCGAGGAGGACGAGGGAGTAGCGCATTCAACTTACTACAGGAAACGTGGGGCTGTGTGATTTGATGGCTAGTTACTGCTGGAAAGGTGGGGCCTTGTGATTTGACTGCTCATTATACTCATTATTACTGCAGCGCTACGACCGGGTGAGTCTCCCCTCCATGGTGTACAGGTGGTAAGCATGCCACATATGCAAAAAATCTAATGTGACAAGGTAAAGAGAAGAGAGAGGAGTTTGGTGACCCCAGGAAGAACCAATGTGAAGCGCGCGGACCTATGCAAAACACTTAAATGAGAGAAGTTTACGCAAAGCATGAAGGAGTTTAGTTGTCAAAGAAAGATTTTAGCACCCCATCTAAGCATGTAGTACTATGCATAATTTGGTGCATGAAACGTCGATCCAGATGCTGGTTGTCCCACATCCAGCATCATACTAGTAGTGGAGTAGTATGTTAGTATAGTAGTACGTATGTATTGTGCTAGTATCGCTGTTCTCTCTTTTCTACGTTAGTAGTAACTCAGCCGACGTGCGGGGCCGGGGGAGTGTGCCTATGGTCGGTTGCTCAATTGCGGTCCCACGTGTGAAGTGCAAATGCAAGATGATGCGCGTTCCATTCCATGAGCGGCGTGCCGGACCGACCATGTAGGTGCGACGCGAACGCGACGAGCGTGCTGTATATGTACCACCTTTTTCTTTAATTTGAGCTTGTTAGTATTGCTGCATGGCGCAATCCATCGATACTTACAAAACTATATTTAAAAGGCGAGGGCGGGGCAAGTTTCGCCTGGTCCGTTTGACAGAGAGGCGAGGAGGACGAGGGAGTAGCGGATTCAACTTACTGCGGGAAAGGTTGGGCTTTGTGATTTGATGGCTCATTACTGCTGGAAGGTGGGGCCTTGTGATTTGACTACTCGTTATAGTCATTATTACTGTGAGTGGTAAGTCTCCCCTTCCATTCCCCACTCTAATTTGGTGTATGACACGTCGACCCGGATGCTGGCTATCCCACATGTCGGCGAAAGGAGGTATAATTGTTGCCGACGACCTAAGGAGGAGCAAAGAACCGTGCGGTATACTCTAGTTTTCGACTGGAGTACTAGCCCGACGCGGAGGAGTGCGAAACACGGCAGCCCAATGCGATATGGCGATAAAAAATGATCTAGTTTGCTTGTGATCCCACGGCACCGCTCATCGTTAGCACTGTTTTATTTGTGCCTCGCAGCCTAGTACAAACGAAATAATATGATGACAATGGCAACGGATAATAATTGTCTTACCTATTCAGGATAATTTAGAAGGACACATGCGGAAACGCCCGAAAGACACAGTGGCAAAAGAAGACACAGGGGCAAAAGAAGAAGGAAGATTACCCACAAAAAAAAGAAGGAAGACACAGACAACGGTCTGGGTGCTGCTCTGTACTTCATGAAGGGTTGCTGGGCGCGGAGTTCTAACTGCTTCTTTATCGCCTCCACAACCTTCGTCTCCTCTTGCCTCTCATCCGTCATCTTCTTCATTGCTTCCATGGCGCGGAATTTCTCCAGACGAGCGTGGATGATCACTTTCACATCTGCATGATGTTGCTTGACAGCAGCCACGCTCTCGGTGCGGAGCTTCGCCATGTCGTCCCTAAGTTCCCCGATGACGGCAGTCAGCATCTTCACCGAGGCACTGCTCTTCTCTCATAGTTTCTCCCAGCTGGTGATCTCCTCCTTCAGCAGGTCGAGCTCGTGGCAGAGCTTCACCTTGTCCTCTTGAAGTTCCGCGATTTTGTCGGTCGCCTTCTCAACTAAGGCATTGCTCTCCTTCTGCTTGTTGAGCTGAGCGGGCATGTCATCGTGGGCTAACGACTTCAGCATTGCCCGCTCGACATGTTCGCCTCCGTGGCGAATGCGCTTTTGAGAGCCCTCTCCTGCCATGAGAGATCTTTCGAGGCCTCCGCGGCGCGGCGGGCCCTCTTTTTTTTCCGCGGCCTTGGTCGTAGCTCCCTTGTTATTTCTCGGCCCAGTGCTCTTCCTACCGGCAGTGGCAGATGCAAGGAACGATGAACAAGAAAGGCTTATGAGGAGGAATGTGCAGTAATATTCGAGTAGTTAGTTTCCCTTTTTATAACCTAGTACTAATATGCTGCAAAGAGGAAACACCTTTAGGTTTGATCGGTGTGAACAGGTTTGCAATTAATTATAGCATGGTACTTTGGAATGTGATGGGAAACAAGCTCGAAATTTATTGATGGTTTTGGTTTCGAAGCCCGGAACGGCTCCCGATGAGTTCTCACGACCAAGCATTCAAAAACTCGTGATAAATCAATGACCATCTTTTTCCAAACGACCGACTATTTTCATAGAAATGCAACACATATAGATGGAGTATTTTTCATAGAAATACAATATATAGATGGAGTGATTGTCATGGTTGCAAACCACCATGGCGCCGCGTGTTCACTGCAGCAGCAACTGAGCAGGTCACTGCATCGCTGGCGGGGAAGGAGGGCAGGTCACCTCGCCTACGATGTATCCCCAGCGCGATATCAGCCGTTGATTACTGTTGATCCAATGGTCTAGGTGGCTGGGATTCGCATCTATCAAAACCTAATTGTACCCTATTGTGTCTACAACACTCTTCTGGAACCAGCAGCACGTCACTGTGATCAATCCACACAAGAAGCTCGCAACAACCCATCCCCCATGTGCCATGTGGCCTCATGGGTGCACCCACATCATTTTAATCATAATATATTGACTGAAAAAGAGAGACATTTTGTAGCGTGCCATTGGAATTCTAACTTACGGGCTTTTGCACATACTGGAAGTACTAGTGCCACATCATCTAAAGCCTTCCTAGACACGCACATTTCTTATACAAATGTGCTCCACCGTGTACCCATGCGTTTGTATGTGGGAACGAGTGCGTGCATGCACCTCTTCTCTTTCGTACACATAGTCTGTGTGTCTGAGAGAGAGAGATGGTGTGTGCAAGAAATCATGGGAGATTCGTGAATTTGTGTGTGTGTTAATGATGTAATTTGTGTGAAAGAGAGGCCTATATACATATATGTATGTGCATGGGGTGATATACGAGAAGGGAGTGGAGGGGTCGTCTTCGCGATATATCGATAGAGACAGATAGAGGGAAGAACTCTACGAGCATATGAGCACTGGGAGAGGGGGGGTGTTGGGAGATGGTGTGAGAGGCCAACTGGACGGAGACTCGGAAGGAGTGTACAAGTGCGAGATCGATATTTTAAGAGAGGGGGCGAGAACGTGCGCGGTTGCACGCGTTTGAGAGATGAAGCGAAAGGCATGGATGATGAGAGGTGAGATGATGGATAGACAATGTGTGTGTGGTAGCTAGGCAGTCCTATCTAGAGAGGTAGATTGATCGATGTGTACATGGGAAAAAGGGCGAGACCTGACTAGATATAGATAGGTCGTTTTGTGTGGAAAACAGGGAAAGACCTAGCTATATATAGAGAGAGAGGAATATCGATCAGTGTGCATGCATGTGAGAGATAATTAAAGAAGTCCCGAAGTGATGAAGAGGGGGAGGTGTGCGTGGGGGGGGGGAGGGGTGCGAGAGTCCTACTAGTTAGAGGTATTGTATGAGTGCGAGATCGATAATAAGAGATGAGGGGATGAGAGTGCGCTAGCACGCGCGCGTGTTTGTGTGCGCGCCTCGTAGCTGGGGCGTGAGGGATGGATGGTGAGAGGGGGAAGGGACTGTGTGTACATGTGTGTGTGGTAGGCAGACCTGCTAGCTAGAGGGGTATATCGATCGGTGTGTGTGTGGGAAAGAGAGGGCGATGAAGAGATCTACCTAGCTTGAGAGATCGTGGGAGACAGACCTGAAGAAAGATATTGTGTGTGTGTGCGATGAATAATGCCGAGTGGGAGTGTGTGTGCCTGCATGCACGAGAGAAAGTTAGTGGTACAACTATAAAGATAAGACGACCGTGTGGGTGTAAAAGACTTGGTGAGATCATAATCAATATAAAAGTGAATTCAAATGTTTGAATAAGAGATCATGATGTTTGAAACCCATGCATGCATGATATAATGGAGATATGTGTGGTGTGGTTTTGAATCGAGCATGCTATACTATATACACATCGAACAAGGCCAAATTGATTTGAATTTGATATACCGTTGGTAGGCATCGTTTGACCAGATTTCATCCATGCATGGACAGAACTATTCAAATTGGAGATAATGGGTGGCTTTGACAACTAACATCTAAATGTTGTGTGTGTGTGTGTGTGTGTGTGTGTGTGTGTGTGTGTGTGTTGTGTGTTAAACACATTATACATATCAAACATCGTTTAGATCCCGAACATCTAGCTAGAGCATACATGTACTATGATTTGAATTCAACATAAAATGGATACACATATTTGAATTCGAGATCATATGGTACATGTAGTTCATATTTAAATGGGAATTTACTACTATATTCATGTCGTGTGTTGTGAAGATAATATTTAGATGATGGTATAACTAACCTGACAACAATCCCATTCAAATACCTAAAATGGACTCAATTTTAGTCCATATGGTAGACGGTACAAATGGTTTTTTTTGTTGTTGAGGGAAGTACGAATTGATTTCGTCCCGTACACGGTAGGCTTGTTCTCCCGAATTTTTAAGTTGTTCATTGTTGTTTTTGAATGGCATTTGTAGTAATTCATATAGTAAAATGGGACATGACTCTCTCTTGTGTGGTGCAAAATGTTTTTTGTTTTTGTTTTTTTACACGTTAAGGTTGTTCTCCCAAAATTTCAAGCCGCACCTTGTTATCCCAAAATTTCAAGCTATCTCTTTGTCTCTTGTGCTGCGAAACTCCCGCCCCTTCAACCCGCGCCTTGTTATCCCAAAATTTCAAAGCGCGCGAAAACTCCCCCCTCCTCCGAAATCGGTCACGCCGCCCCGACACGCGAAATCTCCCTTACATCCCTCAGCCGAAAATCCCGCCTCGACGTCCCATGGTCCAAACGGGTAGGGGTACTTTCATAACTTACCACACATTTCGGACAAGCGCGTCTCTAAGCCATGGTTCCCCCTCCCACCCCCTCCGCCCCCCATTCGTACACCGAGGCCGCCAAAACCCGCGAAACCCCACGCTCCTCCGTCCGCCACCCGACCGCCGCCCAGCCGGAGTCTCTTCCCCGACGACATCGTCCGCCGGAACAGCTCGACGTCACTCATCCACCGCACCATATGAGGATCCATCGTCGATCTCTTCGTCCCGCCGGTTCAGCCGTCCCGTCCACCACCTCCAAGGAGTTGTCCCGATGTTCGCCTCGTCTATCGCGCCACCTCCATTCCCACAGCGCCGTCTTCACCCGCACCACCAGAACCGTAGCACCATCACTGATTCCTCGGATGAAGCCGAGGCCTAGTCGGCGCCACCAAAGAGGTTCTACACTAATCGCTGCATTTTCTCCTTTATTTGATCTCATGGTGCTGCCGCTGCTCGATCCCGAGCCGCCATGGCGCGGCTCCATCGACGGTGGCGTCACCGGCTACTTCCTCCACGGTGTCTCTCCGCCATGGCATTGCTCCCTCGGCGGCGATGCCCACATCAGCAGGAGATGTTGCTGCTGCTCCGGCTGTCGCTGGCCGCGCTGCTACTGCTTCTTGATACGTCTCCAACGTATCTATAATTTTTGATTGTACCATGCTATTATAGTATCAATCTTGGATGTTTTTATATGCAATTGTATGCAATTATATATCATTTTTTGGGACTAACCTATTAACCTAGTGCCCAGTGCCAGTTGCTGTTTTCTGCTTGTTTTTGGCTTTTCAGAGAAACAGTACTAAATGAAGTACAAATGCGACGAAACTTTTTGGAGATTTTTTTCTGGACAAAATAAACCTTGGAAGCTTTGGGAGGAGGCCAGAAGCCTCACGGAGGCTTCACAAGGCAATAGGGCGCGCCCCAGGGGGGGCGCCGTGTTGCCTTGTGGGGCCCACGTGACTCCGTTTGACCTAATTCCACTTCTATAAATTCACAAATGTTGGGAAACCCCCAGAGAGCCGGAAGAAATAACCTTTCCGCCGCCGCAAGCCTCTGTTCTTCTGCGATCCCATCTGGTGGCCTTTTCCGATACTCTGTCGGAGGGGGAATCGATCACGGAGGGCTTCTATATCAACCTTGCTGCCCTTCCAATGATGTGTGAGTAGTTTACCACAGACCTACGGGTCCATAGCTAGTAGTTAGATGGCTTCTTCTCTCTCTTTGATCTTTAATACAATGTTCTCCTCGATGTTCTTGGAGTTCTATCCGATGTAATCTTCTTTTGCGGTGTGTTTGTTGGGATCCGATGAATTGTGAGTTTATGATCAGATTATTCATGAGAAATATTTGAGTCTTCTCTGAACTCTTTTATGCATGATTGTTATAGCTTTGTATTTCTCTCCGATCTATCGGTTTAGTTTGGCCTACTAGATTGATTTATCTTGTAATGGGAGAGGTGCTTTGTGATGGGTTCAATCTTGCGGTGCTCAATCCTAGTGACAGAAAGGGACATGACACGTATTTGTATTGTTGCCATTAAGGCTAAAAAGATGGGGTTTATTCATATTTCATGAATTTGCTTCTCTACATCATGTCATCTTGCTTAAGGCGTTACTCTGCTTTTAACTTAATACTCAAGATGCATGCTGGATAGCGGTCGATGAGTGGAGTAATAGTAGTAGATGCAGGCAGGAGTCGGTCTACTTGTTTTGGATGTGATGCCTATATACATGATCATTGCCATGAATCCGTGCTACTTGTAGCTTGCGTTGGTATTTTCCCCGAAGAGGAAGGGATGATGCAGCACAGTAGAGGTAAGTATTTCTCTCAGTTTTGAAACCAAGGTTATCAATCCAGTAGGAGAATCATGCAACACCTCGTTACCAGTACCTGCACACAAACAACAAATCCTTGCACCCAACGCAAACAAGGGGTTGTCAATCCCTTGGCGGTTAATTGCAAGATTAAATTGTATGGTGATAGATAGATAGATTAAACAAAAATACAAAATAAAATGAATAAAGAAAAAGTGCAGCAAGGTATTTTTAGGGTTTTTAATATATGATAGGAGTAGACCCGGGGGATATAGTTTTCATTAGAGGCTTCTCTCTTGAAAATAGTATACGGTGGGTAGACAAATTACTGTTGGGCAATTGATAGAAAAGCAAATAAGCATGAAGATATCCAAGGCAATAATCATGTATATAGGCATCACATCCGAGACAAGTAGACCGACTCCTGCCTGCATCTACTACTATTACTCCACCCATCAACCGCTATCCAGCATGCATCTAGAGTATTAAGTTCATAAAGAATGGAGTAACGCCTTAAGCAAGATGACATGTGAAAGATCGTGGATGTCGCCTAGAGGGGGGGGGGTGGATAGGCGCTTTAAAATAATTACGGTTTAGGCTTGAACAAATGCGGAATAAAACTAGCGTTTAATTTGTCAAGCACAAAACCTAAATCGACTAGGCTCACCTATGTGCACCAACAACTTATGCTAAGCAAGATAAATAACTAAGTGATAGCAAGATATATAACAAGAAACAATATGGCTATCACAAAGTAAAGTGCATAAGTAAAGGGCTCGGGTAAGAGATAACCGAGGCACGCGGAGACGACGATGTATCCCGAAGTTCACACCCTTGCGGATGCTAATCTCCGTTAGAGCGGTGTGGAGGCACAATGCTCCCCAACAATGCCACTAGGGCCACCGTATTCTCCTCACGCCCTCGCACAATGCAAGGTGCCGTGATTCCACTAAGGGACCCTGGAGGGCGGTCACCAAACCCGTACAAATGGCAACCCTTGAGGGCGGTCACCGAACCCGTACACTTTGGCAACCCTTGGGGGCGGTCACCGGTACCCGTCAAATTGCTCGGGGCGATCTCCACAACCTAATTGGAGACCCCGACGCTTGCCCGGAGCTTTACACCACAATGATTGAGCTCCGAGGCACCACCAAGCCGTCTAGGGCGCCAAGGCACCCAAGAGGAACAAGCTCTAGGGTGCTCAAACACCCAAGAGTAATAAGCTTCTCAACTACTAACTTCCACGTATCACCGTGGAGAACTCAAACCGATGCAACTAATGCAATGGCAAGAACACACGAAGTGCTCAAGTCCCTCTCTCTCAAATCCCACCAAAGCAACAAAAGCTATGGAGGAAAGTGAGAGGAAGAACAAGGAGAACACCAAGAACTCCAAGATCTAGATCCAAGGGGTTCCCCTCACTTAGAGGAGAAAGTGATTGGTGGAAATGTGGATCTAGATCTCCTCTCTCTTTTCCCTCAAGAAGGAGCAAGAATCATTGGAGGGATTGATAGATAGGCAAGCTCAAGAAGGTCAACAATGGGGGGAGAAATGAGATCAAAGGATAAGATAACCGTTGGGGAAGAAGACCCCTTTTATAGGGCCACCCCAAATCCAACCGTTACCCGTGCTGGACGCGTACAAGCGGTACTACCGCTTAAGCGGTAGTAATTCAAAAACAGCAGGCGAGAACACGGGACTGGAGCGGTAGTGCCGCACCAAGCGGTACTACCGTCCACCCAAGCGGTACTACCGCTAAACCGAAACGAGCAACAGAAACTTGCACACTCTGCGAAACACAAGCGGTAGAGCAGCGGTAGTGCAGGGCGGAAGTACCGCACCAAGCGGTACTACTGCCCAGCAGAGCGGTACTACCGCTCTGAGCGGTACTACCGCACTACAGCCGCACTACTACCGTTTAACAGAAAACGGCAACAGAGACGTGCACAGAAGGAAACCCCGCAAGCGGTAGTGGCGGCGGTAGTAAGGGCGGTAGTACCGAGCGGCGCCAGAGAGGTACTACCGTGCTACTACCGCTCTACTACCGTGAATGGCAAACTGGCAACAGAGAGTTGCACGCTCGGGGAAACCCCAAGCGGTAGTGCCACGGAAGTACCAACGGTACTACCGCATAAGCGGTACTACCGTGGGCACCAGCGGTACTACCGCTTGCAAGCTACTGAAAATCCACAGAAAACAGAGGATACAAATAAAACCAGAACTGCCATAACTTCTGCAAATGAGCTCTGAATTGAGCAAACTCAAGCTTGTTAGATAGAAGACAACGAGTACTATCCAAACAGCGACTGGTTATAATAAGAAGTGGCAGGGGAGATATGCCTAACATATAGAGATGAGAAACCTCTATGAATGAAGAACCGGCATAAACTCCAACATCGAAAACATCATAGAAGATGCATATATGAACTCCGTTTTCGATGAACTCGAGCTTGTCATGAAGATGACCAAAAGCTCAAAGACTCACAAAGAGAAACACCAAACACAAACCAAGAAAGATGATGCAAGGATGCAATGGTTTGAGCTCTCTACGAATGATACGATAAAGCTACTCACTTGAGAGCCCCCCTTGATAGTACGGCTATCGATCCTAAAACCCGGTCTCCCAACTACCACCATGAGACCGGTAAAATAGAAAACCTATCAAGGGCAAACCTTTGCCTTGCGCATAGTCCACTTGAGCTAGATGATGACGATCTTGACCTCCTCAAGTTGGACCACCTTTCTTGATTGCGCCGGCTCGATGAAGACTAGTTGATTGCTCCCCCATACTCCACTATGGGTGAGCCACTCTTTGGCACATCTTCACAAGTCCATTGTCACCACAATGGACGGCAAGCTTCAAGCATGTGATCTCTTCGTGATGCTCCACTTGAACTTGCACACCGCAATGTTGATGACGATCACCACTTGATGTCATCCTCCATGGGTTGAATGAGATCTTCCTCTTGACGCAAGCCCATGGAAACATACCTAACCCCACATAAAACTCTCGCATAGAACATGGGTTAGTACACAAAGCGTAATGGACAATGCTTACCATACCGTGAGATCACTTGATCCCACTCGGTACATCTTCTATGCTTTGTGTGTTGATCAACATGACCAATCTTTGGATAACTCCATGAATAACCTTGGTCAACACATATTCTTCTTCTAATAACCTTGAAACCAACAAATGGTCTTCAAGCAATGCCTATGGACAAACCCTTCAAATATAACTCAAGGCAACCATTAGTCCATAGAGATTGTCATCAATTACCAAAACCAAACATGGGGGCAGCACATGTTCTTTCAACATGATGTAGACAAAGTAAACTCACGCATGAATAAACCCCATCTTTTTACCCTTAATAGCAATGATACATATGTGTCATGTCCCCTACTGTCACTGGGATTGAGCACCGCAAGATCGAACCCATTACAAAGCACCTCTCCCATTGCAAGATAAATCAATCTAGTTGGCCAAACCAAATCAATAGATCAGAGAGAAATACGATGCTATAATAACCATGCATAAAAGAGTTCAGAGAAGACTCAAATAATATTCATGGATAATCTAATCATAAACTCACAATTCATCGGATCCCAACAAACACACCGCAAAAAGTGATTACATCGGATAGAACTCCAAGAACATCGAGGAGAACATTGTATTGAAGATCAAAAAGAGAGAAGAAGCCATCTAGCTACTACCTATGGACCCAAAGGTCTGTGGTAAACTACTCACGCATCATCGGAAGGGCAGCAAGGTTGATTTAGAACCCCTCCGTGATCGTTTCCCCCTCCGGCGGAGTGCCGGAAACGGCCCCCAGATGGGATCTCTCGAAAACAGAAGCTTGCGGCGGCGGAAAAAGTATTTCATGGACTCCTCTGTTGGTTTCCCGCTTTTTGGGAATTTATAGTGGTGGAATTAGGTCAAAAGGGGCAGAGGTGGGCCCACGAGGCACCAGGGCACGCCTGCCGCCCCCCAGGCGTGCCCTGGTGGCTCATGGCCACCTCATGGGTCTTCTGGCCCTCTCCCGAAGCTTCCGGTACTTGTTATGCCCAAAAAAATATCCAAAAAGTTTCGTGGCATTTGGACTTCGTTTGGTACTGATATTCTGGAAAACCAAAAACAGGCAAAAAAACAACAACTGGCACTAGGCACTATGTTAATAGGTTAGTCCCAAAAAATGATATATAATTGCCTGTAAATGTATATAAAACATCCAAGATTGATAATATGACAGCATGGAACAATAAAAAATTATAGATACGTTGGAGACATATCAGCATCCTCAAGCTTAATTCCTGGTCGTCCTCGAGTAGGTAAATGATAGAAACAGAATTTTTGATGTGGAATGCTGCCTATCATATTCATCATATTCTTTTCTTTTGTAGCATGGACATTTGGACTTGAATGATTCAAAGCAATAGTCTATAATTTGACATGAAGACATAAATACTCAAGCATACTAACAAGCAACCATGCCTTTCAAAATATCAACGCTAAAGAAAGTTATCCCTAGCCCATTATGCTCAATCATTGATCCATTCATGAAACACACTCCATATTAGCTACATCCAATGCACAAGCATGACAATATGCTCTCTAGTTGGTGCTTTGTAAGAGAAGATGGAGACTCAAAATAAAAATAAAAATTGCATAAAAGTAAATAGACAGGCCCTTCGCAGAGGGAAACAAAGATTTGCAAATGTGCCAGTGCTCAAAGCTTAAATTAGAGAGATAAAATATTTTGGGAGGCATGATTTTCCTGTCAACGAAAACGAACGAGAATTCCCAATATCTTCCATGCTAGATACATTATAGGTGGTTCCCAAACAGAAAATAAAGTTTCTTTCCTTTCCACCATTCTTTCACAATCCATGGCTAGCCGTATCCACGGGTGCCCTCCATACCAACACTTTCCAAGGAATTTATTATTGTCATCATATAAAATTTTTCATTTCATTTCATTTCATTTCGGGACTGGGCATCCCTATTACCTGCCACACTCTCGTGCAATGACAAGTGAATAAACACTCATCGTGAGAATAACCCACCTAGCATGGAAAATATTGGCTACCCCCTTTCGCCTCATGAACGGTACGGGCACACAAAACAGAAAATTATTTTGAAAATTAGAGTTGGCACACGCAAATTTACTTGGAACGGCATGGAAATACCGCATATAGGTAGGTATGGTGGACTCATCTGGCACAACTTGGGTTTAAAGAGTTTGGATGCACAAGCAGTATTCCCGCTTAGTACAAATGAAGGCTATCAAATAGATTGAGAAGCGACCAACCAAAAAGCAAAAACGGTCATAAACATGCATTGAACATAACTAACACCGAATAATGCACCATAAGTAGGATATAATTTCGTTGCATAACTATTGACTTTACGTGCATGCGTAGGGAATCACAAACCTTAACACCAATATCCTTACTAAATCACAATTACTCACTAACATGACTCACATATCATCATCTCCATATCGCAAAACTATTGCAAGGAATCAAGCTTATAATATCCAATGATCTATATGAAAGTTTTTATTATATCCCTCTTGAATATTCATCACTTTGGGACCAAATTCATATCTTGTGCAAATTACCATTACTATTATCAACTCTCAAAAAGATTTAAGTGAAGCATGAGAGTGCAAATATTTCTTCAACATTTTAATCTTGTCAACTCTCAAAATAATATAAGTGAAGCATGAGAGTTTATTTCTTCGAAATTTTAATCTTATCAACTCTCAAAATAATATAAGTGAAGCATGCGAGTTTATTTCTTCAAAATTTTAGCCACCACCATGCTAAAAAAGATTTACGTGAAGCACTAGAGCAACTGCCTAGCTCAAAAAATTTAAGTGAAGCACATAGAGTATTCTAACAAATCATAATAAACGTGTGGCTCTCTCAAATAGGTGTGTTTAGCAAAGATGATTGTGACAAACTAAAAAGTAAAGAAAGCAAAGACTCATATAATACACGACGCTCCAAGTAAAACACATATCATGTGACGAATAAAAATATAGCTCCAAGGAAAATTACCGATGGTTGGTAGAAGAAAGAGGGGATGCCTTCCGGGGCATCCCCAAGCTTAGACGCTTGAGTCTTCCTTGAATATTACCTTGGGGTGCCTTGGGCATCCCCAAGCTTAGGCTCTTGCCACTCCTTATTCCTTCATCGATCGTGATCTCACCCAAAACTTGAAAACTTCAATCACAGAAAACTTAACAAAACCTTCGTGAGATCCGTTAGTATAACAAATAAATCACTACTTTAAGTACTGTTGCAAACCCATTCATAGTTTATTTTTGCATTATACCTACTATATTCTAACTTCTCCATGGCTTATACCCCCCGATACAATCCATAGTTTCATCAAAACAAGCAAGCAACACATCAAAAACAGAATTTGTCAAAAACAGAACAGTCTGTAGAAATCTATTTAAAATCCATACTTCTGTAACTCCAAAAATTCGGAAAAATTAGGACAACGTGGGAAATTTAAATACCAATACTTTGTAAAAATTTCAGATTTTTCTGACACTCCAGTACTTAACCAAAATTTCAGCACTGGACGCAAAACTTTCTGTTTTCCAAACAGCATCAATTATACTATCTTCCAAATCATCCCAAAGGCATTACTTGGCACAAACACTAATTAAAACACAAAAACACAATCATAACAGAAGCATAATTGTGTAAACACACAAGAACAGAAATAAAAAGGTAAAAATGTATTTTATTCATTGGGTTGCCTCCCAACAAGCGCTGTTGTTTTATGCCCCAAGCTAGGCATAATGCATAGTTTCAAGTATTGTCATCTTTCTTCTTCTTATCCAAAGATGTACTTTCATCAGAAGGTTTTTCAAAAGTAATATGAAACACATCATCCATAGAAATTTTAGCATTAGCAAGTTGTCCATCTGCAAATCCCTCTTGATTACCGGCTACAATCCAAGAGTATTGTCTATTAACATTATTGAAAACTTGTTGGATTATATTCAAAGGAGGAACTTATTTTTTAATATTCTCATCAAATATGTGGTCATTGTGGAACAAATACCAAATATGTGGTCATTGTGGAACAAATACCTCTACAAGTAATTGTTATTATAAAGGATCTCATCTATTACCGGTTTTTCACGGTTCATACCATAAAAATCAAAGATCTCCCTAGCTTCTCGCACTATGTGATCAAATTCATTCATCAGGATAAGGGTAGCTATTTTCTTAGCTCTAGGGTTTTTTATAACTGGTAACTCAAAAAACAATCTTTGCAAAGTAGGATGGGTGCGAATAAATCTTCTTTCAAGTTTAAGAACAAGTGCGGAAATAGCGTCGTCATAATTTTTAGTTTCTTTAAGTATAGGAGCATCATCACAAGCCAAGGTCCCAATGCAATTGAAGAATTCTTGGATGACACTTTTTCCTATAACATTCCCATGTCCCAACACAAAGGTTTTAGCATCAAGATTGGTAGAACTTCCAATCTTAGGAGTTCTACCATCATCAGTTTCTGCCATGCCAAAATCATTCATGATAACAACTTCAAGCAAGCGAACAAGAAAGCACGCAAAAAGGCAAACGGAAAATATTTTTGTATTTTTGTAAAAAAAAATTAGAAGTGGGGGAGATGAAAAAGAGAGGCAAATAAAATAAATGCAAGGAGATGAAAGTTTATGCGAAGGTACTTGATAGATGTTGATGATGTCTCCCCGGCAACGGCGCCAGAAATTCTTCCTGTCACTTGTAGCTTGCGTTGGTATTTTCCCCGAAGAGGGAGGGATGATGCAGCACAGTAGAGGTAAGTATTTCCCTCAGTTAGGAAACCAAGGTTATAAATCCAATAGAAGAATCACGCAACACCTCATTAGCAGTACCTGCACACAAACAACAAATCCTTGCACCCAACGCACACAAGGTGTTGTCAATCCCTTGGCGGTTAATTGCAAGATTAAATTGTACGGTGATAGATAGATAGATTAAACAAAAATACAAAATAAAATGAATAAAGAAAAAGTGCAGCAAGGTATTTTTAGGATTTTTAATATATGATAGGAGTAGACCCGGGGGCCATAGTTTTCACTAGAGGCTTCTCTCTTGAAAATAGCATACGGTGGGTAGACAAATTACTGTTGGGCAATTGATAGAAAAGCAAATAATCATGACGATGTCCAAGGCAATGATCATGTATATATGCATCACGTCCGAGACAAGTAGACCGACTCCTGCCTGCATCTACTACTATTACTCCACCCATTGACCGCTATCCAGCATGCATCTAGAGTATTAAGTTCATAAAGAACGGAGTAACGCCTTAAGCAAGATGACATAATGTAGACAAAGTAAACTCATGCATGAATAAACCCCATCTTTTTAACCTTATTAGCAACGAGACATACGTGTCATGTCCACTACTGTCACTGGGATTGAGCACCACAAGATCGAACCCATTACAAAGCACATCCCCCATTGCAAGATAAATCAATTTAGTTAGCCAAACCAAATCAATAGATCGGAGAGAAATACGATGCTATAATAATCATGCATAAAAGAGTTTAGAGAAGACTCAAATAATATTCATGGATAATCTGATCATAAACTCACAATTCATCGGATCCCAACAAACACACCGCAAAAAGTGATTACATCGGATAGAACTCCAAGAACATCGAGGAGAACATTGTATTGAAGATCAAAAAGAGAGAAGAAGCCATCTAGCTACTAACTATGGACCCGAAGGTCTGTGGTAAACTACTCACACATCATTGGAAGGGCAGCAAGGTTGATGTAGAGCCCCTCCGTGATCGATTACCCCTCCGACGGAGTGCCGGAAAAGGCCTCCAGATGGGATCTCCCGAGAACAGAAGCTTGCGGCGGCGGAAAAAGTATTTCGTGGACTCCTCTGTTGGTTTCCCAATTTTTGAGAATTTATAGTGGTGGAATTAGGTCAAAAGGGGCAGAGGTGGGCCAACGAGGCACCAGGGCGGGCCTGCCCCCCCAGGCGCACCTTGGTGGCTCGTGGCCACCTTCTGGGTCTTCTGGCCCTCTCCCAAAGCTTCCAGTACTTGTTATATCCAGAAAAAATCTCCAAAAAGTTTTGTGGCATTTGGACTTCGTTTGGTACTGATATTCTGGAAAACCAAAAACAGGCAAAAAAACAGCAACTGGCACTGGGCACTAAGTTAATAGGTTAGTCCCAAAAAATGATATATAATTGCTTGTAAATGTATATAAAACATCCAAGATTGATAATATAACAGCATGGAACAATAAAAAATTATAGATACGTTCGAGACGTATCAATCCGGCATAATTATTTGCTATTCTGCCAATTGCCCAACAGTAATTTGTCTACCCATCGTATGTTTCTGTGCTCGAGAGAGAAGCCTCTAGTGAAAACAATGGCCCCTGGGTCTATCTTTATCATATCAAAAACCTAAAAATACCTTGCTGCAATTTATTTACTTTTATTTTAATTAGTAGTTTAGTTTATTTATTTGCTTCTATAAGATTTAATCCTTGCAAGTAACCGCTAAGAGGATTGACAACCCTCTTATTCGCGTTGGGTGCAAGTGTTTGCACTTGTGTGTGCAGGTGCGCTTAACGGAATTTTGCTTGGTACTCCTACTGGATTGATAACCTTGGTCCTTAACTGAGGGAAATACTTATCTCTACTGTACTGCATCATCCTCTCCTCTTCGGGAAAAAACCAACACATACTACAAGTAGCAGGAATAATTTCTGGCGCCGTTGCCGGGGAGACATCATCAAAATTACCAAGTACCTTCGCACAAATTATCATTCACTTGCATTTACTTTATTTACCTTTTATTTGCATTTGCCTCTCGTTTTCATCTCCCTCACTTCTAACTTTTTTTTACAAAAAACACAAAAATATTTTATCTGCATGTTTGCTAGTTTGCTTGCTTTGTCACGATGTCTCAAGAAAGTACAAAATTGTGTGACTTTTCCAATACTAATAATAATGATTTTATTAGTACTCCTATTGCTCCTGCCGCCACTAGTGCGGAGTCATGTGACATCAAAGCTGCCTTGCTTAATCTTCTTATGAAAGAACAATTTTCTGGTAGTCCTAATGAAGATGCTGCATCCCATCTAAATACTTTCGTTCAACTTTGTGAAATGCAAAAGAAGAAAGATGTGGATAATAATATTGTCAAATTAAAATTATTTTCGTTCTCACTACGAGATCGTGCTAAAACTTGGTTCTCATCCTTACCTAGAAATAGTATTGATTCATGGGATAAGTGTAAGGATGCTTTTATTACCAAGTATTTTTCCTCCCATTAAGATTATTTCTTTAAGAAATAAAATTATGAATTTTAAGCAACTTGAGCATGAACATGTTGCACAATCTTGGGAGAGAACGAAACTAATGATAAGAAATTGCCCAACTGATGGTTTGAATTTATGGATGATCATACAAAATTTTTATGCAGGACTAAACTTTGTCTCTAGAAATTTGCTAGACTCTGCCACATGTGGTACTTTTATGGAAATTACATTGGGAGAAGCTACAAAACTTCTTGACAATACCATGGAAAATTATTCTCAATGGCACACTGAACGAATTCCAACTGGTAAGAAGGTAAATTCTGTTGAAGAAATTAATACTTTGAGGGATAAGATGGATGCTCTATTGAAATTGGTTGCTAGTAAAAATGCTCATATTGATCCTAATGATGTGCCATTGTCTACTTTGATTGAGCAAAATAATGATGCTATTGATGTGAACTTTGTCTCTAGAAATAATTTCAACAAGAATGCTTATAGGGGTAATTTCAATGCTAGACCGTTTTCTGGAAATTCCTCTAATAATTGTGGCAAATCCTTATGGTAATTCTTATAATAATAATAATAGGATGCCCTCTAATCTTGAAAGTAATATTAAAGAATTTATTAGTTAACAAAAGAGTTTTAATACTATGATAGAAGAAAAATTGAATAGAGTTGATGAATTGGCTAGGAACATGGATAGAATTGCTCATGAGGTGGAAAATCTCAAAACTAAAATTTTGCCATCCAAGCATGATATAAGTGAGTCTGTTAAAGCTATCTATGTTTCCATTAATGAAAGTAAAGAAAGGACCGCTAGGTTGAGAGCTAAGCGAGAATTTCTTGAAAGAAATATTCCACCCGGTTTTTATCGTAGTAATGATGAAGATATTAAAATGATTGGTGTCACTCCTATTGAATCATTATTTAGTAACATAAAACTTGATGAAAAAGGGACTAGAGAAGAGTCAACTTTAGATAGAAGGACTCCCACTTGCTTGGAGGGTGATAATCTTGATCGTAAAAATGAAAAAAGTGGGTTGGAGAGGTCAAAACTTTAAATAGTGATACACCCACTACTTTGGATTACAAGGACTTTAATTATGATAGTTGTTCTTTAATTGAGTGCATTTTCTTGTTGCGATCCATGATTAATTCACCAAATGCATATGAACAAAATAAGGCTTTCACTAAACACATTGTAGAAGCCATGATGAAAGCACATGAAGGAAAGCTTGAGTTGGAAATATCAATTCCTAGAAAATTACAAGATGAATGGGAACCTACTCTTAAAGCAAAAATTAAAGATTATGAATGTAATGCTCTTTGTGATCTTGGTGCTAGCGTTTCCACTATACCAAAGTCTTTGTGTGATGTGCTAGGTCTCACCAACATGGATCCTTGTTCCCTTAATTTGCATCTTGCAGATTCCACTATTAAAAAGCCAATCGGTAGAATAAATGATGTTATTATTCTTGCAAATAGAAATTATGTGCCCGTGGACTTTATTGTTCTTGACATTGAATGCAATTCTTCTTGCCCCATAATACTTGGTAGGCCTTTTCTTCGAACTATTGGTGCTATTATTGATATGAAAGAAGGTAATATAAGATTTCAATTTCCACTAAAGAAAGGGATGGAACACTTCCCTAGGAAAAGAATTAAAGCACCTTATGAATCCATTATGAGGGCCACTTATGGCATTAGCTTGAAGGATGACAACACTTGAAACTATGCATTATGCCTAGCTACGAGCATAAAACAATAGCGCTTGTTGGGAGGCAACCCAATGAATAAAATAAATTTTTGCTTTTACCTTCTGTTTTTGTGTGTTTGCATGATTATAGCTTCTGTTATGATTGTGTTTTCATGTTTTAATTAGTGTTTGTGCCAAGTAATGCCTTTGGGATGATGTTGATGATAGTATAATTGATGCTGTTTGGAAAACAGAAAGTTTTGCGTCCAGTGCTTTAATTTTAATTCTGTACTGGAGTGTCAGAAAAATCTATAAATTTTACAAAATATTGGTATATGAATTGCTTACGTTGTCCTAAGTTTTGTGAATTTTTGGAGTTACAGAAGTATGGCTTTTAAATAGATCTTTACAGACTGTTTTGTTTTAGATAGATTCTGTTTTTGTTGCATAGTTTGCTTATTTTGATGAATCTATGGATCGTATCGGGGGGTATGAGTCATGGAGAAGTTGGAGTACAGTAGAATTATGCCAATATGAAATATGAATCAATTTACTACAGTACCTAAAGTTTAAGATTTGTTTGTTATACTAACGGATCTCACGAGGTTTCTGTTGAGTTTTGTGTGTTGAAGTTAGTTTTGGGTGAGACTACGATGGATAAAGGAATAAGGAGCGGCAAGAGCCTAAGCTTGGGGATGCCCAAGGCACCCCAAGGTAATATTCATGGAAGACTCAATCGTCTAGGCTTGGGGATGCCCCGGAAGGCATCCCCTCTTTCGTCTACAATCTATCGGTAACTCACTTGGAGCTATATTTTTATTCATCACATGATATGTGTTTTACTTGGAGTGTCTTGTGATATAGTTTGTTATCTTTTTAGTCTGTCACAATCATCTTTGCTGAACACACCTTTCTGAGAGGGACACACATTATTTGTGATTTGTTAGAATACTCTATGTGCTTCACTTATATCTTTTGAGCTAGGCAGTTGCTCTAGTGCTTCACTTATATCTTTTAGAGCACGGCGGTGGTTATATTTTAAAGAAATAGTTGCACTCTCATGCTTCACTTATATATTTTTGAGAGTCTCATGATAGCAATGGTAATATGCACGGGTTATGAATTTGGTCCTGATATGATAGGTATTCAAGAGGGATATAATAAAAACTTTCGTGTAGATCACTGGATATGATAAATTTGATTCCTTGCAATAGTTTTGCGATATTAAGATGGTAATATGGGGGAGGTATTAGTAGATAATTGTGGTTTAGTAATAATATTTGTGTTAAGGTTTGTGATTCCCGAAGCATGCACGTATGATCTGTCGTTATGCTAAGAAGTTGGAGCATAATTTGTTGTTGATTGTCTACCTTATGAGTGGCGGTCGGGGACGAGCGATGGACCTTGTCCTACCAATCTATCCCTCTAGGGGCATGCGTAGTAGTACTTTGCTTTGAGGGCTAATAAACTTTCGCAATAAGTATGTGAGTTCTTTATGACTAATGTGAGTCCATGGATTATACGCACTCTCACCTTTCCGCAATTTGCTAGCCTCTTCGGTACCGTGCATTGCCCTTTCTCACATCGAGAGTCGGTGCAAACTTCACCGATGCATCCAAACCCCGTGATATGATACGCTCTATCACACATAAGCCTCCTTATATTTTCCTCAAAACAGCCACCATACCTACCTATCATGGCATTTCCATAGCCATTCCGAGATATATTGCCATGCAACTTCCACTGTTCCGTTTTCATGACATACATCATCATTGTCATATTGCTTTGCATGATCATATAGCTGACATAGTATTTGTGGCTTAGCCACCGCTCATCATTGTTATACATGTTACGCTAGCATCATTGCACATCCTGGTACACTGCCAGAGGCATTCATATAGAGTCATATTTTGTTCTAGTATCGAGTTATAATGTTGAGTTGTAGGTAAATAGAGGTGTGATGATCATCATTATTAGAGGATTGTCTCAGTGAGGTAAGAATGATGGAGACTGATGAGTCCTCGAAAAAGTGGGGATGAGGTCCATGAGATTGTTCTAAAAAAAAGAGAGGCGAAAAAGAGCCATGAAAAAAAATGAGAGAAAAAGAGAGAAGGGGCAATGTTACTATCCTTTTCCACACTTGTGCTTCAGAGTAGCACCATGTTTTTCATATAGAGAGTCTCCTATTTTGTCACTTTCATATACTAGTGGGAATTTTTCATTATAGAACTTGGCTTGTATATTCCGATGACGGGCTTGCTCAAATGCCCGAGGTCTTCATGAGCAAGCAAGTTGGATGCACACCCACTTAGTTTTCATGTTGAGCTTTCATACACTTATAGCTCTTAGTGCATCCGTTGCATGGCAATCCCTACTCCTCTCATTGACATCAATTGATGGGCATCTCCATAGCCCATTGATTAGCCTCGTCGATGTGAGACTATCTTCTTATTTTTGACTTCTCTTATTTATCCCTACTCCTCGCATTGACATAAATTGATGGGCATCTCCATAGCCCGTTGATTAGCCTCATCGATGTGAGACTTTCTCCATTTTTGACTTCTCCTATTTATCTCTACCACCATATTCTATTGCACCCATAGTGCTATATCCATGGCTTACGCTCATGTATTGAGTGGGAGTTGAAAAAGCTGAAGCGCGTTAAAAAGTATGAACCAATTGCTCGGCTTGTCATCGGGGTAGTGCATGATAAATACTTTGTGTGAAGAAGATGGAGCATGACAGGATTGTATGATTTGTAGGTGTAACGTTCTTTAGCATTTTCATTTTGAAAGGCATGATTGTTTGCTAGTATGCCTGAGTATTGATGTCTTTATATCAAATTATAGACTATTGCTTTGAATCATTTGGATCTTATTATTCATACCGTAAGAGAGAGATTACATGATGAAACATGATAGGTAGCATTCCACATCAAAAATTATGTTTTTATCATTTACCTACTCGAGGACGAGCAGGAATTAAGCTTGGGGATGCTTGATACGTCTCCAACATATCTATAATTTTTTATTGTTCCATGCTATTACAGTATCAATCTTGGATGTTTTTATATGCAATTGTATGCAATTATATATCATTATTTGGGACTAACCTATTAACCTAGTGCCAGTTGCTGTTTTCTGCTTGTTTTTGGCTTTTCAGAGAAACAGTACTAAATGAAGTCCAAATGCCACAAAACTTTTTGGAGATTTTTTTCTGGACAAAAGAAACCTTGGAAGCTTCGGGAGGAGGCCAGAAGCCTCACGGAGGCTTCACAAGGTAACAGGGCGCGCCCCGGGGGGGGGGGGGGCGTGTTACCTTGTGGGGCCCACGTGACTCCATTTGACCTAATTCCACTTCTATAAATTCACAAATATTGGGAAACCCCGAGAGAGCCAGAAGAAATAACCTTTCCGCCACCGCAAGCCTCTGTTCTTCCGTGATCCCATCTGGAGGCCTTTTCCGGTACTCTGCCGGAGGGGGAATCGATCACGGAGGGCTTCTACATCAACCTTGCTGCCCTTCCGATGATGTGTTAGTAGTTTACCACAGACCTACGGGTCCATCGCTAGTAGCTAGATGGCTTCTTCTCTCTCTTTGATCTTCAATACAATGTTCTCCTCGATGTTCTTGGAGTTCTATCCGATGTAATCTTCTTTTGCGGTGTGTTTGTTGGGATCCGATGAATTGTGAGTTTATGATCAGATTATTCATGAGAAATATTTAAGTCTTCTCTGAACTCTTTTATGCATGATTGTTATAGCTTTGTATTTCTCTCCGATCTATCGGTTTAGTTTGTCCTACTAGATTGATTTATCTTGCAATGGGAGAGGTGCTCTGTGATGGGTTCAATCTTGCGGTGCTCAATCCTAGTGAAAGAAAGGGACATGACACGTATTTGTATTGTTGCCATTAAGGATAAAAAGATGAGGTTTATTCATATTGCTTGAATTTGCTTCGCTACAACATGTCATCATGTCATCTTGCTTAAGGTGCTCAATCCTAGATGCATGCTGGATAGCGGTCGATGAGTGGAGTAATAGTAGTAGATGCAGGAAGGAGTCGGTCTAATTGTCTCAGACGTGATGCCTATATACATGATCATTGCAATGAATCTGTCATAATTATTTGCTATACTGTCAATTGCCCAACAGTAATTTGTCTACCCACCGTATGTTTCTGTGCTCGAGAGAGAAGCCTCTTGTGAAAATTATGGCCCCCGGGTCTATCTTTATCATATCAAAAACCTAAAAATACCTTGCTGCAATTTATTTACTTTTATTTTAATTAGTAGTTTAGTTTATTTATTTGCTTCTATAAGATTTAATCCTTGCAAGTAACCGCTAAGAGGATTGACAACCCTCTTATTCGCGTTGGGTGCAAGTGTTTGCTCTTGTGTGTGCAGGTGCACTTAACGGAATTTTGCTTGGTTCTCCTACTGGATTGATAACCTTGGTCCTTAACTGAGGGAAATACTTATCTCTATTGTACTGCATGATCCTCTCCTCTTCGGGGGAAAACCAATGCATACTACAAGTAGCAGGAAGAATTTCTGGCGCCATTGCCGGGGAGACATCATCAAAATTACCAAGTACCTTCGCACAAATTATCATTCACTAGCATTTACTTTATTTACCTTTTATTTGCATTTGCCTCTCGTTTTCATCTCCCTCACTTCTAATTTTCTTTTACAAAAAACACAAAAATATTTTATCTGCTTGTTTGCTAGTTTGCTTGCTTGGTCACGATGTCTCAAGAAAGTACAAAATTGTGTGACTTTTCCAATACTAATAATAATGATTTTATTAGTACTCCTATTGCTCCTCCCGCCACTAGTGCGGAGTCATGTGACATCAATGCTTCCTTGCTTAATCTTGTTATGAAAGAACATGTCTGGACCCCGATCCTAAGTCACACCGATCTAGCATGTAACACATCATCTCACTTTGCGGCCTCACGCACGGTAACCCACAGTTGACGCCTTTACCTAGGCCGGGACCGTTTGTGTCTTTTGGCTCACGTATATGATTATGCCGCTAGCATCCATATGACAGAGAACCCGGGCCGACATGACTAGTCGTAAACCAAGGTGGCACAAACTTACAGGGACAGGCATACATGACCCAGCAATGCACGTGTCGGTCAGCAGCGAGTGTAACCGAGTCGTAGCAAGCTACAAGGACTCCAGTAAAACACCGCGCGACATTTCCCCGTGGGGACAGACACAGGAGCAAAGAAGGACACATGCCGATCAATCCAGGTGTTCCGGATGGAAGCACTAGGAGGCATTTCCCCATAAGGAAGGCTACCAAGAGTAAACAACTAGGTGTCGGATCCCACACATACCAAGCATTTCAGTAACATACACACAATATGCTCAATATGTGTAGATACAACATGGCATCACAACATAACTCTACAACTCAAAGTATTTCATTAAGAGGCTCCAAGGAGCCATACATAGCATGATATTACAACCATGGGCCTCATGACCGAACATACAAAGTCAGACAAGCAACGGAAGCATAAACCTGTCTGAGTACAGACGGCTGAAAGAAAGAAGGCTGGAAAGCCTGACTATCTACAAAACCCTCCATAGGAACCAGACCTCTGTCCGGGATTCCCAACTAATCGGTCAACGTCGAGCTCATCGCAGGAATCTAAAGTGAGACTGAAGTCTCCTCTGCAAAAACATAATTAAGCAAACGTGAGTACAAACGTACTCAGCAAGACTTACATCAGAACTAGCTACATATGCATCAGTATCAACAAGGGGGTGGTGGAGTTTAACTGCAGCAAGCCAGCTTTGACTCAGTGGCTATCCTGAACTACGACTACCAGTAACTTCTTTGGGGCGAGAGAGCGCACACAAGTCCACATATTCACCATATCAATACACCACTATGGATCCGCTCCCGTCTCCCTACGAGAAGGCCATCCATAGCACTCACACTTATCTTGTGCATTTTACAGTATCCACTTCAACTTGTCTATGAACAATGTAAGCTTTCCAAGTAGTCCATATCCGCGGACGCGGCTATTCGAATAGATCATTAACCCTGCAGGGGTGTACTTCTTCACACACGCTCCCACCACTTACCACCATGTACACGTCATGTATCTCAGCAACCTTCCAGCAGAAGCCAGGCGAGGGTGTCGGCCATGACCTGACTAACCACACAAGTCTCTAGTCTAGGTTTATCGCCTATTTGAGTCCACTCTGCAAGGATGTCCGGCCGAAGTTTCCAGTACGGCCCCAAACGATGAGTGCATGGTTCCCAAGAGCACCATTCGGGTGTCACTTGGTACACCGTGCCTCGGTGTCTCTACCGCAACATAGCCCACCCCTAGGGTCAGCACTACGCACGGCCACCAACGCATATCCTACAAACACCAGAAACTAGTTGCAACTCCTGGACAGAGTACGAGGCGATTAATAAGTCAAGAGGGGTCGAATTACCGGAACCCAATGTGTGGTAGTAACTGTCTTGGATCACAAACACGGAACTCAGTTCCTGAGGACGGTCCCAATGAGACAACCCACCATGTACTCCTACATGGCCTCTCATCGCTACATTTACCTAATCGTGTTCACACACTTAGCTCTCACACAGTAGGACATGTTCACCACCATTCCAATCCATTCCAGATGAATCAGACCTGACACAACTCTAAGCATAGCAGGCATAACAAGCAAGCATAAATGAGTAGGCACATCATGGCTCAAACAACTCCTACTCATACTAGTGGGTTTCAACTATTTACTGTGGCAAAGACAGGTCATGCAGAGGAATGGGTTCAACTACCGCAACATGTAACAGTTGAATCGTTGTTGTCCTAATGCAGTAAAAGAGAGCAAGAGCGAGAGAGTGGGATTGTATCGGGATGATCAAGGGGGGGTTTGCTTGCTTGGCACTTCTGAAGATAGTATAGCTATTAGTTCTTCATCAGTGTCAACGATCACACCGTCGGAACCGTCTTCTACCGAGAGGGAACAACACCGGCAAACAGGGAAGGAATACAATCAATGCAATGCAGCAATATGATGCATGATCATGACATGGCAATATGCTGTGGATTGTGCTAATGCAACTAGCAACAATTTAAATGAAGTTGGTTTGAACACAAGGTTCAAATTCAAACTCCTTATACGACATTTCAAATGTCATTTATTCAAATGATCAAGTACAACAACTTTAAGTTGTTCAAACATGCATGAAAATGCCATAAACAGATTCTTCATATTTTTCTGATAATTTTTCATGTATAAATTATTTCATTCTGAGCTACGGTTGATTTTCTATGATTTTCTGAAGTTTATATCATTTTCTGGTTATTTTAAATTAATCTAAATCAAGAAAATGATTTATTGCGTCAGCATTATGTCACTGTTATGTCAGCAGGTCAACTGGGCGGTCCAGGTCAAACCTGACCAGTGGGTCCCACTGGTCAGTGTCACAGTGCTGCCTAGGTCACAGACAGGTGGGCCCAGTCAAAGGCCACGTCAGCAAAGTCAATGCTGACGCGTGGGTCCACTGGGTTTATTAATTAACCTAATTATTTTTGTTAACCAGTAAACTAATAAGACGGGACCCACTGTCAGTGTCACTAGGGTTAATTAAGCATGTAGTTAGCTCTAAACTAATCCGCCACGTCAGCATCGCCGGAGTATGGCCGTCGGCGACCTCGCAGGACGGTGGAGGTCGTCGTGTTTGCATCTCCGGTGACCAAATGGACGGCCGAGAGCATCTATGCGAGGCCCAGGCTCTCCCGCATCCAAAGCAACGAGCGGCATCAGCTGGGGTGCGCTGTGGCAGTGGCGGTGGCGAGCGGGGTGGCGGCCGGAGCACTTGTTAGGTTGGGCTCGGCGCTAGGGAGCTCGGGTGGGGAAACGGTTGGTGGCTACGGGCTCGTGGAAGGACGCTGAGCAAGCTGGTGTGCTCGCCCGCGAGCTGCGGCGTCTGTGGCCACGACGGCGTCAAGGCCGGCGGCGAGGAGCTCACGGCTCCGGCAGGTGCAGCGACTAGAGGACACGAGGAACAGCGGAGAGAGGGGAGAACGACGGCAGTGCTCACAGGGAGTCGAACGGAGGGCTCGGCAGGCTCAGGGACGACCCGTAGGTGGTGAATTGGCGGCGGAGATCACCGGCACCCGAGGTCGACAACGGTGGCATTGGCGGGGAAGCAGGCCGTCCGGGCTTGGGTTCCTCTGCTCGAAGACGTGCGGCGTCGTGGTGGAGCTATGGGGCTCGACGGCGGGGCGAGTGGGAGGCAGTGGCCGCGGCGGTGCATGGCGGTGACGACGGGCGCGTTCGGTAGAGAGAGAGAGAGATCCAGGGGAGAGGGTGAGGACAAGAGAGAACGAAAAAGGGTCGAGGGGGGTCCCTGGCGTCTCGAGGCATGGGATAGGGATGAAGGGGAGCTCGCCAGCGCGGAGCAGGAGGTGCAGGCCTCCCAGCGCACGCGTGCGCCTTTGCCTCTGCCTACTGGCAGAGGTGGAAGAAGACACGGCTACCTGGTGGGCTGGGTCGGTTTCTCTCCTGGGCCAGGTAAGCCAGGTGAGGTTTCTGTTCTGTTTTATTTTCTGTTTCCTGCAATTTGTTTCAATTTGGTTTTCAAACCAAACTCTTTTATAAGCTTCTGAAAATAATTGTGGGCATTAACTGAATTATTCCAGAGGCCCTCAGAAATTTTCAGAATTATTAGACCATTTAAAATATCTATAGAATTTAAATACCCCAATTCAAATACAATATGGTTTAATTCAAAAATCCAGAACGTCCCAGAAATATGTGCATCATTTTTGGCAGAGGTTTTCACCTTTAACAAAAATCATGGACTTTTCTGAAGGGCATTTTGGGTTAATCAAAAATATTTTCAACCGATCCTAGTATTTCAGAGGGGTGCTAGGGTTTATTGGACCCCCATTTCCAATTCATTTGAATTTAAACATGATGCATGGATGATTATGCAATGACAAGCAATGACTAAGCTGGGGCTGTGACAGCTCACCCCCACTAAACAAGAATCTCGTCCTGAGATTTAAGACGTAGGGTAAGAGGGAGAGGGGGCTATCACAATCCTCACGATCCAACTTCCCTTCTCGAAGACGTTGGTTCATTGCATCATGTTGATCTTGACATCTTTGCCTTTGAGAGCTTCACTCAACACGATGACGACAGAAGGAACTCTATAGGAATCGATCTTCTCGAAGATCAAGCAACTCAAGATCAACTCATGGAGTGAGATGTAAGAACGTCTCTTGAGCTGAGACACAAAACACACATCAGGAATGATGGAAGAGAGCAGTTGATGAAGGTTCAATTTGGTAGGCAACAATTCCATGCTTAAGATGGTGAAGAGGTTTCAATGTAGCGAGGAGTTAAGTTGCCCTTGACACCATAACAGGGCACCTTAGGGGAGGTGACTCGTATAATTATTCCCTTAAGTGGCAAAAAGAATTACTGTTGATACATAGGTCATTGAAACACTTTATACCAGCCTAAGGCAATTCACAAACGATCGTTTGAAGGAGTTCAAAAGAATGGCATACTCAGACTAGAATGGATGATGTGGGCTACCTTGTTGAAGACAACGCAATGGATGATTTTTGCTTATCATCAGAAATGAATGGGACCCATGGTAAGCCCACTTTTGAAGATGATCCTGAACAGCAATTACTGAGGAGGGCAGCCCATGGGAAAATGGCACAATGGCGGGTGCAAGCTGGGAACAAAATGCAAATGCTGGAAATGATTCTGGTAACTGGGGAGGAGGCTCAACAGCAGAGAATGATTCCACTAATTGAATTTCTATAGAATAACCGGGGGGAAAAACTGAGGGCACATTCCATTTAATGCCGATGATAAAACCTAGTGCCTGAGCGTGCTCTCAAGAACTTGAGCATTTCCATATTCATTAGAGTTTTATCAACATCTAAGCCACGATCCTGGCAACACTTCATACTACCATGATGAATCACGATGGAGGATGCAGATGCAAAGAAAGATAACACTTTCTCAGATTTCACCTTGACTAAGCCTAGAGAACGAAATCTGGATGATCGGCCGAGAGACAATTAGCACTCCGCTTCTAATGTTCTCCTTGATGTACTAGCGTAACCCAACTATATATAGATACCGTTTGGTATCTAGAACATCAAGTAAAGGTCGGACTTCGGGAGCACAAAAATCCATAAGGAACAACTTCTAGAATAAGCCATACGAAATCCTCATGGGGAGTGGCTAATCTTGCTGAACAAGATACTACAACAATAGGTCTTCCGGCTAGGTGTGTTAGCCAGAACATCACTTTACCGGTTAGGAAGACCAATATTATAATTCTTGGGAGAAATCCCAACCATCACATCTGCCTGAGATTCAGATCTGGTTGGTGACAGTATACTTCACACTCAGCATGTCTGAAAAGAAAGTTTGCAACACAAATCGACGAGATGACGTTGCGAGATTCTCAGGAAATGAACTACGAAAGCAAGCTCCAAGACATGTGCTGGTTTGCAATATACATGTGAACAGAATGTCCAGGACAATCATGCCCACATGGAAGTCTTACAAGAAAACACTACTGAGTTCTGATTGGGAACCATCATCAAGGATATCGAAGTCCTTGCATAAGGGATGCTCTTAAGAAGGAACTTCTTCTCCTTGAAGCAATCAATCATTGGCTTGGTGTGCTAGGGAATACATATGGAATGGAGGTAGCTAATCTCTCAAACCATGGTATACTTCGCACATGCATGACTAACTTGGGATGATTCCAGAGGAAGCAAAAACAGGCTTTCTCGAATTTTACACTAGCTTGGTATTCAACAAAATCATGGAGAAGATAAAAATGTTGCCGATGGGCTCAATAACAATTCATCTAGGTTTCCATATAGATGGAATTCCACAATTAAGTGAACACGGTGATAGCATTGGTCAGACCCAAAGACATATAATGATGTATGATCGAGGGATCAACCACGAGTAAAACAACATTACGAAGATCGCTGGTTCTGATTTTGACTTGACGATAGCCCATACTCAAATCAAGATTGGATAAGACGATAGGTCCATCAACTGATCATGGGGATCAATCGATGAAAATACCATCCTTCTTCAACACACATACAAGATATCCCTTTAAAATGAACTAAGTTAGGCAAGGCCTTTATCTTCCAACTCTCCAAGTTGTTGTTTTAGCTTAACCAACTAGCCCAGGGGTAACCAACACAGATTCTTGGAGAAGGGGTGGTTTAAAGGAGACCAACTTGATCATGAACTCAACATAACGACCAGGGGACAACCTGGTAATACTTCCAAGAGGATATTCCGAAAATCACGAACCATCGATATGTTATTAAGCTCGAGAACAATCTTGCTTTTCAGGCAAGACAATAAGATCAAAAGAGCGAGGAATTGACACAATCCTAACTCATTGATCGAAGAGTGCACCAAGAAAAATGGACTAGGTAGCACGATCAACCTTAGAATGGTGATTCAGCGATCAACACACTAAGAATGAAATTATCGTCCATTAAATACCAAGAAACATGGTTGCTAGGAGTATTGATTTCACACATCATGATTCACTTGTCGATATTCCGATTACAACAGCACGGGGACCGAGAAATAAATGATGGTGGCGAGAAGTATCACTGAATCAAGAATCCATAAGATGATGTGCAATTCCCATGACATTCTTGACATAAAGATGGTAACACTCCAAGGTAGAACAGACTAGAAGCTGGATTGGCCTCTTGATCTGCAGAATACAATTACTTTGACCCAATCCAAGAAATGGATGAGGTGCTGGAGTTTGTTTCTCCTAGTCATTCCGAAATAGAATGGCTTGACGGACCATAAGAGTAAGAGGCATCGATGAGCACGAATGCACGACATATTCTTGACTATAAACTGGTAGATGAAAGTCAGAATACAACTGAAGAAGGACAACTCAAAGGAACATATGATTCTCTGAGTTGTGGATGCATAGATTAGCATGTCGAGCAAGGCTCAACATAATTTTTCCGGATAATCCATGCAGAAAGAAAGAATTGGCAGAGTCACCACTATAGAATGGAGAACTCATCAAGAGCACTCTTATTGTGATCTTTTCATTCAAGGAGAACGTCTGCCATGATGGTTCATGGTATTGGAAGAATGATATACCATGGACCTTGAGGACTATCACAAAGGTTACTAATATCCTAAAGGAACGAGCAAACACTATCAACACGAAGTAAATAGAATGAATCTTGGGTTCAAGAACCCAGAGACGGAATACCTACTAACTAAATGGCATCACAAGATGCTTTAAAAAATGGTGGCTAGAATTATCACACTAAAAACACAACACAAGGTTGGGTTACTGGGTGGTTCTCTGAGATATCCTAGTTTTCTGAAAACTTCAACAATTATGTCAAGGTAATGGAATACCTCAACACAATGTTAGTGTGGTTAGTCTGGCCCAAAAGACATCGGGAACGGGGAGAAAAGAGGTTGCAAATGCATCAGATTATTTTAGAAACGTGGGATAACTCGGACAACATAACGGCTGTACGGGCATGGAAATGAGACAACCTGCAAGAAAACTGACAACATAACAACTGAATTATTATGGAAACACCGATCCGAGGAGACAACACCTTTCCTATAAGTCTCCAGCATAGTAACTCGTCATCCTGATAGATAGATGGGAAAGCCTAGTTTCTTAACCCCGTAGAAAAGAAGAGGGTGACTCAGAATAGAATGACACGAGAAGAGAAGTAAAAAAGAGCCTTATGTTCCCATCCACAATCAATTCCCCTATATAACTAAAGCATTTCTAGACTCGACATCGACCAGTTTGGCTTGGCAATCCTACAGGCAGTCAGGCTCTGATACCAAAGCTGTCGGGACCCCGATCCTAAGTCACACCGATCTAGCATGTAACACATCATATCACTTTGCGGCCTCACACACGGTAACCCACGGCTGCCGCCTTTACCTGGGCCAGGACCGTTTGTGTCATTTAGCTCACGTATATGATTATGCCGCTAGCATCCATATGACAGAGAACCCGGGCCGACATGACTAGTCGTAAACCAAGGTGGCACAAACTTACAAGGACAGGCATACATGACCCAGCAATGCACGTGTCAGTCAGCAGCGAGTGTAACCGTGTCGTAGCAAGCTACAAGGACTCCAGCAAAACACCGTGTGACATTTCCCCGTGGGGACAGACACAGGAGCAAAGAAGGACACATGCCGGTCAATCCAGGTGTTCCGGATGGAAGCACTAGGAGGCATTTCCCCATAAGGAAGGCTACCAAGAGTAAACAACTAGGTGTCGTATCCCACACATACCAAAGCATTTCAATAACATACACACAATATGCTCGATATGTGTAGATACAACATGGCATCACAACATAGCTCTACGACTCAAAGTATTTCATTAAGAGGCTCCAAGGAGCCATACATAGCATGATATTACAACCATGGGTCTCACGACCCAACATACAAAGTTAGACAAGCAACGGAAGCATAAACCTGTCTGAGTACAGACGGCTGAAAAGAAAGAAGGCTGGAAAGCCTGACTATCTACAAAACCCTCCATAGGAACCAGACCTCTGTCCGGGATTCCCAAACTAATCGGTCAACGTCGAGCTCATCGCAGGAATCTAAAGTGAGACTGAAGTCTCCTCTGCAAAAACGTAATTAAGAAAACGTGAGTACAAACGTACTCAGCTCGACTTACATCAGAACTAGCTACATACGCATCAGTATCAACAAGGGGGTGGTGGAGTTGAACTGTAGCAAGCCAGCTTTGACTCAGTGGCTATCATGAACCACGACTACCGGTAACTTCTTTGGGGTGAGAGAGCGCACACGAGTCCACATATTCACCATATCAATACACCACTATGGATCCGCTCCCGTCTCCCTACGAGAAGGCCATCCATAGCACTCACACTTATCTTGCGCATTTTACAGTATCCACTTCAACTTGTCTATGAACAACGTAAGCTTTCCAAGTAGTCCATATCCGCGGACGCGGCTATTCGAATAGATCATTAACCCTGCAGGGGTGTACTTCTTCACACACGCTCCCACCACTTACCACCATGTACACGTCATGTATCTCGGCAACCTTCAAGCGGAAGCCTGGCGAGGGTGTCGGCCATGACCTGACTAACCACACAAGTCTCTAGTCCAGGTTTATCGCTTATTTGTGGCCGCGGTGGTGCACGGCGGTGAAGACGGGTGCGTTCGGTAGTGAGAGAGAGAGAGATCCAGGGAGAGGATGAGGACGAGAGAGAATGAGAGAGGGTCGAGGGGGTCCCTGGCGTCTCCAGCGTGGGATAGGGATGAAGGGGAGCTCGCCAGCGCGGAGCAGGAGGTGGAGGCCTCCCAGCGCGCGTGCGCCTTCGCCTCTGCCTACTGGCAGAGGTGGAAGAAGACACGGCTGCCTGGTGGGCTGGGCCGGCTTCTCTCCTGGGCCAGGTAAGCCAGGTGAGGTTTCTGCTCTGTTTTATTTTCTGTTTTCTGTTTCCTGCAATTTGTTTCAATTGGGTTTTCAAACCAAACTCTTTTATAAGCTTCTGAAAATAATTGTGGGCATTAAATGAATTATTCCAGAGGCCCTCAGAAATTTTCAGAATTATTAGACCATTTAAAATATCTATCGAATTTAAATGCCCCAATTCAAATACAATATGGTTTAATTCAAAAATCCAGAACGTCCCAAAAATATGTGCATCATTTTTGGCAGAGGTTTTCACCTTTAACAAAAATCATGGACTTTTCTGAAGGGCATTTTGGGTTCATCAAAAATATTTTCAACTAATCCTAGTATTTCAGAGGGGTGTTAGGGTTTATTGGATCCCCATTTCCAATTCATTTGAATTTAAACATGATGCATGGATGATTATGCAATGACAAGCAATGACTAAGCTAGGGCTACGACAGAACAATTTTCTGGTAGTCCTAATGAAGATGCTGCATCCCATCTAAATACTTTTGTTGAACTTTGTGATATGAAAAAGAAGAAAGATGTGGATAATGATATTGTCAAATTAAAATTATTTCCGTTCTCACTACGAGATCGTGCTAAAACTTGGTTCTCATCCTTACCTAGAAATAGTATTGATTCATGGGATAAGTGTGAGGATGCTTTTATTACCAAGTATTTTCCTCCTGCTAAGATTATTTCTTTAAGAAGTCAAATTATGAATTTTAAGAAACTTGAGCATGAACATGTTGCACAATCTTGGGAGAGAATGAAACTAATGATAAGAAATTGCCTAACTCATGGTTTGAATTTATGGATGATCATACAAAATTTTTATGCGGACTAAACTTTGTCTCTAGAAATTTGCTAGACTCAGCCGCAGGTGGTACTTTTATGGAAATTACATTGGGAGAAGCTACAAAACTTCTTGATAATATCATGGCAAATTATTCTCAATGGCACACTGAACGAACTCCAACTGGTAAGTAGGTAAATTCTGTTGAAGAAATTAATACTTTGAGTGATAAGATGGATGCTCTATTGAAATTGGTTGCTAGTAAAAATGCTCATATTAATCCTAATGATGTGTCATTGCCTACTTTGATTGAGAAAAATAATGATGCTATTGATGTGAACTTTGTCTCTAGAAATAATTTCAACAACAATGCTTATAGGGGTAATTTCAATGCTAGACCATTTTCTGGAAATTCCTCTAATAATTATGGCAATCCTTATGGTAATTCTTATAATAATAATAATAATAGGATGCCTTCTGATCTTGAAAGTAATATTAAAGAATTTATTAGTTCACAAAATAGTTTTAATACTATGATAGAAGAAAAATTGAATAGAGTTGATGAATTGGCTAGGAACATGGACAGAATTGCTCATGAGGTGGAAAATCTCAAAACTAAAATTTTGCCATCCAAGCATGATATAAATAAGTCTGTTAAAGCTATCTATGTTTCCATTAATGAAAGTAAAGAAAGGACCGCTAGGTTGAGAACTAAACGAGATTTCTAGAAAGAGCGATTCCACCCGGTTTTTATCGTAGTAATGATGAAGATATTAACATGATTGGTGTCACTCCTATTGAATCATTATTTAGTAACATAAAACTTGATGAAAAAGGGACTGGAGAAGAGTCAACTTTAGATAGAAGGACTCCCACTCGCTTGGAGGGTGATAATCTTGATCGTAAAAATGAAAAAAGTGGGTTTGGAAAGGTCAAAACTTTAAATAGTGACACACCCACTACTTTGGATTACAAAGACTTTTAATTATGATAGTTGTTCTTTAATTGAGTGTATTTCCTTGTTGCAATCCATGATTAATTCACCAAATGCATATGAACAAAATAAGGCTTCCACTAAACACATTGTAGAAGCCATGATGAAAGCACATGAAGAAAAGCTTGAGTTGGAAATATCAATTCCTAGAAAATTACTAGATGAACGGGAACTTACTATTAAAGTAAAAATTAAAGGTTATGAATGTAATACTCTTTGTGATCTTGGTGCTAGCGTTTCCACTATACCAAAGTCTTTGTGTGATGTGCTAGGTCTCACCAACATGGATCCTTGTTCCCTTAATTTGCATCTTGCGGATTCCACTATTAAAAAGCCAATGTGTCAGTACTAAAACCGGCAGATATCAGGTAGGGGGTCCGAACTGTGGATCTAGGAATCAATGAGTAACAGGTAACGTGGAGACAACGATTTACCCAGGTTTGGGCCCTGTCGAAGAGGTAAATCCCTACGTCCTGCTAGAGTGTATTGATGTGATTGTATGAAGGTTACAGAGTTGATGTACCTTGAGATCGGATGGCTAAACCCTAGGTGGGTATGATGATGGTTCTCTCTCTCTACGAACTAAACCCTCTGGTTTATATAGACACCAGAGGGACCTAGGGTTACACATGGTCGGTTGCCATCAGGGGATAAACATGCAGGTTACGCTAAATATTTCTTGGAGGAGACGCCAAGTCTTCGAAGGTTTCCTTCTGGTGCGTGGGGTCGCCCACTATCTGGCCTTCCTTTGATGAGTAACGAGCGGCCCACTAGTCCGGCCTACGAAAGATAGGCCGGCAGCCCGAGTACCCCCTAGTCCGGGACACCCTCAGTAGCCCCCGAACTAGCCTCCAATGCCGAGGTTGATAGTCTTGGGCAGCTCCACACTCCAAGGGTCTTCGGCTTGGGGGGCGAGTTCCTTCCATCACCTGTGTTCGGTTTGACAATAGTTCGGCTGCCGAGGATCCTCTAATTGGCGAGGCTTTGCGGAGCCCACCATACCGTTTTTCTTCACCCAGAATTAATGACGCGCCTCGATTTTTGCATACCCGGGGAATGCGAGCGGCTCGGTAGGTTTTTACAAAAATGCCCTCTTTGGGGGAAAGGATGCCCTTTTAATAGGTCAAGGACGTGGAGGCTAACGCACCACATCCCCCGCCATTCTTCCTCACATCCCCGAGAGGTCACAACCGGCAATCAATGGCGAGTGTTCCAGGCTCCTCCTCACGCCCTCACGGCCCCCGTCAAGGCGACTGGGCGAGCTGCTCAGTATCCCGCATGCGATTGAGCATGCTCGAGACGCAAGGGTATCTTCCCGCTTCCGATCTCGCGTCCACCCACCCCGGATTAACTTCCGCGGACGGGGAGGCCCTCCCTGAGAACTTCCCTACACCCCACGGGGAGGAAAGGGTATGCTTCGTGCCCTTCCTCTTGCGAGGTATAGGTTTCCCCATTCATCCCTTCCTGAGGGGTCTACTGGAGTTTTACGGGATCCAACTCCACCACCTTACCCCAGGATCGATTCTACACATCTCAGGCTTTGTCGCCCTTTGCGAGATGTTTCTGGGCTGCGAGGCCCATTTCGAGTTGTGGAGGAAATACTTCTACCTTGTCCCCCGCACCCGAGGAGGGATAATTTATGAGGTCGGCGGGGCCGAGGTATGGCGTATCACCGGAACAGGATATCCCATAGGGACTCCCAAGAAAGATGCCGAGAAGTGGACCTCGGAATGGTTTTATATTGAAGACGTCCCCCTATACGATCCAGCTCGGAGGGGGTTGCCCGAATTCTCCCTTGTTTCTCCGAAGAAGCGGTTCAACTGGCGCCTGAAGAGTACTTCCCAAGAGGAAAGCGCCGAAGTAATGCGGCTGGCCGCTCAAGTGACGTGGCTAGCCCACAACGGGCTAACCGTGATGGCGGCAGCCATTGCTCGGTGCGTTCAACCTCTTCAACAGAGAGTACACCTGCTGTGGCGCTACAATGGGGAGAATGACTCGACCCGATACACACAAAAGGGACCTGCCGATCAGGCGGCAATGGCGGCCATACTGGCCGATCTTTTCAAGTGAGAAGAGCAATGGTTTGCTCAGTTAAGGCCCAAAGAAGGCTTCTCGAGCTATAAACCCATCGAAACGGTGAGTCGAACCACGCTTCATAGTTCGGATGGCACGCCAATTTTTCTTAATCCGCTTTTTAACTTGTCCGAATAGAGCTGGAGGCGCTGGATCAAGACAGTGAGCTACCCTGCTCCTCAATCGGAGAGTCATTCTCGTGACGACAACCTTGGGTTTCATGACGATCCCAAAACATCGATCGATTTTGAGGAGGGGGTCTTCTACCAGGAGAGCCTCGATGGCTCTAAGGTGGCCCTCTTGGCCGATCACCCCGGGGCACTTCCCTCCTCCGCTGTAAGTGACCAACGGGCTCCTTCTCGAAAAAGACACTCAGCTACTGCGGATCCAAATACACTGACCTCTACTCCCAAGGGCCGCCGTACGACGCGTCGGACATCTGCAAGAGTGGCACCCGCGGCCCCAGCGGCAAGTGGCCGTGGGGCGTCTAAACGCGCGGCCCCAACGGGAGTTACGTCATCCGCGCCCCGCCCAAAGAGGAAACGCATCCGTCGCACCAACACAGTCTTTACTTCTGACACTCGCCGAGAATGCAACAATTTTTTTTGCGATGTCCTGCAGGCGATATGTAGAACCACCTTCATCTGAGGATGTTGAAGAGGTGCCGGGGGGTGACCCAAAACCGAGGTCCCCAGTTGTAGCTGGTGTTACTCCAGAGGTCCCTGCCGAGGACCAACATCCCGAGGACTTAGGGGGCGTATCGGTCACCAACTCCGAGGTCGAAAGCGTGATGAATCACCAGAGGCGCAAGGCATCGCTATGACACTCTGCATTTTTCGGTCAGGAGTTTAATGCTCTGAGTTCGGTAGACGCGTACCTCGGAGCTGCCTGAACGGGACTCGAGGGGGTAGTTAAGCTCATGTCTACTAATCTGCAGGTATGCCGTTGGTTTTGACAACCAGTTACCTAACCCAGTAGCCCCTGAGCCTTAATTTGGGCGGAACGGACGAGTTAAGGGTCTGATGTTTATAATGCCATGCTATTGTGCAGACTATTCGGGAACAAAACAAAAAGCTGTCCGAAGACCTCGGGCTGCGCAAACACAATTAAAATCTGTGGAAGCCGAATTAGAGGAGGTCAAGAAATTTACCAGAGAGGCACATGGTAAGTGCCGAACTTAAATGTGTATAATTTTTTTGATGCAACACCTTTTCTAACGAAAGATGGATCCGTAGCAGCCGAGTCTATAAATCAGCTGCAGAAGGATCTGGATGCTGCTAGAGAAGCCCAAAGGTATGCGGAGTCGCAGTAGGAGGCTGGCTACCGCGTACTGACCCGAAGTCATGAGGAAAGGGATAAGCTCAAGGCGGAAGGCCAACAACAGGCCCAAGAAATCAAGAGCTGGAAAGCTCAACTGGCCCTATCCCAGGAGGAGAACCAGAGACTGAAAGCTGGCGTGTGCGGTGAGTGCAACCTAGTCTTTCAGTTCATAGACTGCATGTATTAACAGCAATATGAACAACTCCACGCCTCATTGTAGTTCTTCTGACCGAACGCCCCGAAGAGGAGGCCAGATCTTTCAGACGGGACCTGCTGAAGGAGCTATCCGTCGTACATGAGCGAGCCTGAAAAGCCATGAAGAGCATGTTCAAGGCACTGTGGCCTGGTGAGGTGGTCCCGGAAGGGATGGCCGAACTTGCGAATCGATTCAAAGGAGCTAGGCGCCGCTTTGAGTTATGGAAGATGACATCTTATCGAGAGGGAGCACGGGAAGCTTGGGCGATGATCAAGACCCGCTTCACCAAGCTGGAACTGGAGCATTTAGCTAGGGTTGGGCCGGTAGGGCCAGATGGGCAGGAAGTGCCCGTGCATCTGGTATATGACCAGGTTATGCCCGCAGCTCGGCTATCCCAAGCAGATTGTGCTCTGGAGACCATAATATATGGTCTTGATCAAGATTGACATTTTGATTCTATGTATCTATGTACTTTACATCAAATGGTCTCCAAACCGTGCTTGAAACGTTGTCTTAACCAGCCATCGGCTTCTGTCCCCTCAGCCAGGGGCCGAGGAGTGTTTCCTACTATGCGATCCGAAAACATCGGAAAAACACTTCGGAGAACCAGGCAATCCGGCCATTTGGTGCGAACAGACAAAAACACGCTCGGGGAGTTATGTTATATTACTGTTTAACATAAGAAACATCTTCCGACGAAAATAGTTCCTCTATGGGTTCCTTTCTTCGGGTTACCACGTTGATCATGGACGTATAACCGAATACCCGAAATAGACGGGGTTGGTTACTTCGGGAAAATAACCCCGGAATCTTGGCAATAGCTACCAATTACTTTCACTTCCCCCGTGGCCAACCAATTATGTTCTTAAGAACGCTAGCTTTTGGCTTCACCCGTCTAAGGTACGCACCCGGGTAATCCGGACGTAACAATCATAGAGGTGCTCCCTTTACTCCCTAGCCGAACAATCGGGAACGTAGGGAGTAAACATAGGAGCGAGGCAACCTAGCTTGGCCAAATCTTAAGTCAAATTGATGCATATGATGTCTTTAGAATGATACTGGAAGGTTGCAAACATGTAAAAACGGATGGTTGCACAAATAATATATGACCGGCTCTGTAAAAGAAGCCCTCGGGTAAAAGCGTGTGGTACATTCGAAGATGTTTGCCGAAGAAAAACTTAACGTAGTTCGGCTTTACCGAACAAAACCCGGGAAAGACTAGTTATTCAAAAAAATATGAATCCAAGAAGGATAAACTGAAGAGGGGTGATGACGCTGATTTAGCCGTAGAAGCATCGAAGCCGAGCTGCGTTCCATGGGTTTGGTTCGAGGCGGTCGTCCTTTGAGTCGCGTAGACGATACGCTCCACCTGCGAGTACCTGATCAATTATGAAGGGCCCCTCCCATTTGGGCGACAGCTTATGCTTCTGCTTCTCCGGGAGGCGCAGGACGAGGTCACCCACATTGTAGGCTTTTGCCCGTACTTCCCTGCTCTGATAGCGTCTGGCTTGTTGCTGATAGAAAGCAGAACGAGCCTGAGCTATGTCGCGCTCGCCTTCCAGGGCGTCCAGGTCATCTTGCCGATCCAGCTCGGCCTCTCTTTCTTCATACATACGTACTCGAGGTGCGTCGTGAATAAGATCGCTGGGGAGGACGGCTTCTGCCCCATACACCATGAAGAATGGTGTGTTGCCCATGGATCGATTGGGAGTGGTGCGTAGGCCCCACAATACGGAGTCGAGCTCCTCGACCCAGTGGCAGTCAAATTCTTTTAAAGATCGGACCAGACGGGGCTTAATGCCACTCAAAATTAGGCCATTAGCTCGCTCGACCTGTCCATTGGACTGTGGGTGATATACCGAGGCATAGTCGAGCTTAATGCCTAAATTAGCGCACCAGTCTTTGACTTCCTGGGCGGTAAAATTGGATCCATTGTCCGTTAGTACGCTATGGGGGACACCGTAATGGTGCACGACGCCGGATATAAAATCAATGACCGGCTTGGACTTGGCTGAGGTTACTGGTTTTGCCTCAATCCATTTGTTTTTCTTGGCCCCCCCCTTTAAGTGGTCCGACCATGTCCAGCCCCCAGACCGCGAAGGGCCAAGTAATCGGTATCGTCCGAAGAGCCGTGGGGGGCATATGACTTTGATTTGCAAAGAGCTGGCATCCAACGCAATGTTGGACCAATGTTTGGGCGTCTGCGCGAGCCGTGGGCCAAAAGAATCCGGCTCGGAAGGCCTTGCTGACCAAGGCCCGAGCTCTTGCGTGGTGAGCGCCAATGCCGGCGTGGATTTCGGCCAAGAGCTGTCTCCCCTCCTCTTCGGATATACATCTTTGGAGGACGCCGGTGGTGCTTTTCTTGTACAGTTCGCCCTCGTGGACCTTGTAGGCTTTAGATCGCCGAATGATGCGCCTTGCCTCAGTCTGGTCATCAGGTAGCTCTTGGCAGAGAAGATAAGCGAGGAAGGGCTCGGTCCATGGTGCGATTATTGCCATGACTTCGTGGGCCGAAGACGTCTCTTCGACGGCCGAGCCCCCAACAATTCCTTCGTTTGGTTCGATAGGTGGAGGGACGAGTTCTCCTGAGGCCTTGGTTTCAGAGTCCTGGCCATCCTCCTGCCACACCACGGACGGCTTGAAGAGTCATTCCAAAAAGGTGTTCTCAGGAACACGATCGCGCTTGGCGCCCATTCGAGCAAGGACATCGGTAGCTTGATTGCTGTCTCTAGAAACATGGTGGAACTCCAGCCCTTTAAAACGGGCGGATATCTTTAGGACGGCGTTGCGATATGCTGTCATTTTTGGGCCTTTTGCGTCAAACTCGCCATTGACTTGAGAAATGGCGAGATTAGAGTCTCCCCGTACCTCGAGCCGCTGTACACCCATTTACACCGCCATCCGAAATCCATGAAACAGGGCTTCGTATTCGGCCGCGTTGTTGGAGTCGGTGTACACGATCTGAAGTACATACCGGATATTGTCGCCAGTGAGAGATGTGAGAACCACTCCAGCCCCCAGCCCGACGAGCATTTTGGAGCCGTCGAAGTACATCGTCCAATGCGAATATGTACTGTACTCTTTAGGGAGCTCGGCTTCCATCCATTCCGCTACGAAATCTGCCAACACCTGAGATTTAATAGCCCGGCATGGTCGATACATGATTTCGAATGGAAGGAGCTCGATGGCCCATTTAACTATACGGCCGGTGGCGTCTCGATTGTTGATTACGTCATTCAGGGGTACTTCGGATGCCACCGTGACCGAACACTCTTGAAAATAGTGGCGGAGCTTTTGAGATGCCATGAAAACTGCGTAGGCTATCTTCTGATAATGTGGGTACCTCGTTTTACATGGGGTGAGCACTTCGGATACATAGTACACTGGCTTCTGCACCTGGAGCTTGTGACCCTCTACCTCTCGTTCGACGACGAGAACCACGCTGACCACCTGATTCGTGGCTCGCCCAAGATGGGTGCTGTCAAGATAGGGTTGCTAGCCAGTAGTTTTTTAATTTCCTCAAGTGCGGCCGCTACCTCGCTAGTCCACTCGAAGTTCTTGGTCCGTTTAAGCAGCTTGTAGAGTGGTAGGGCCTTCTCCTCGAGGCGTGAGATGAAGCGGCTTAAGGCCGCCACGCAGCCGGCCAGTTTCTGAACGTGCTTCAGCTCGGTAGGAACCGCTAGCTGGGACAATGCCCGTATTTTTGCTGGGTTAGCCTCTATTCCTCTATGGGAAACAATAAATCCGAGCAACTTGCCGGCCGTCACTCCAAAGACACACTTTTCCGGATTGAGCCGTATATCGAAAGTTCATAGGTTGTCGAAGGTTTGCCGGAGATCGTCCACCAGCTGACTGACATGTTTGGTTTTGACAACCACGTCGTCCACATATGCCTCGACCGTTTTGCCGATCTGCTTTTCCAAACACGTTTGGATCATGTGCTGGTATGTGGCCCCTGCGTTTTTTAATCTGAAGGGCATTGTGTTGAAACAGAAAGGTCCATAGGGGGTGATGAATGCTGTGGCCACTTGATCGGACTCCTTCATTTTAATTTGATGGTATCCGGAGTAAGCGTCGAGGAAACACAGCGAGTCATGCCCGGCAGTGGCGTTTATGATCTGGTCTATGCGGGGCAAGGGGAAAGGATCCTTGGGGCAGGCCTTGTTTAAGTATTTGAAATCGACACACAACCGCCAGGATTTGTCCTTTTTAGGTACCATGACCAGATTAGCCAACCACTCCGAATGTTTGATATCTCGGATGAATCCGGCTTCGAGCTACTTTGCCAATTCCTCGCCCATAGCTTGACGCTTGGGTTCAGAAAATCGGCGTAAAGCTTGTTTGACTGGCTTGAAACCTTTAATAATGTTCAAGCTGTGATCGGCTAAACTACAAGGGATCCCTAGCATGTCTGACGGGTGCACTTGGAATTTGACGATTTCATCCGCTGGTTTGAAGGACATAGATTTGGGCCTTTTATCGAGGATTACATCGTCCTTGTCCACCGTTGAATGGAGCGCGGTTAGTTCTTCAGCTGCGAGGGCCTCGGACAACGCTTCGAGGGCGAGCGATGCTGTTTTATTCTCGGCCTGAAGAGCTCTGTCCGGATCACTTGTGACTGTGATCACACCGTTTGGCCCTGGCATCTTAAGTTTCATATACCCGTAATGTGGGATAGCATGGAATCGGGCGAATGCGTCATGCCCCAATAAGGCATGGTAGCCACTGCGAAAGGGCATAATGTGGAAGAGCAATTCCTCAGATCGATAGTTCTCGGGGGTTCCGAAGACTACATAGAGAGTGACTCGACCACTGCAACGTGCCTCCTTTCTGGGGATGATCCCTCGAAAGGTGGTGTGACTTTGCTCGATGCGAGATCTGTCAAACTGCATTTTGTCCAGGGTGTCCTCGTAAATGAAGTTTAGCCCACTGCCGCCATCCATTTGCACCTTTTGGAGTCGAAATCCATCCACTATGGGGTCGAGGACGAGGGCAGCAGCAATTCGGATAGGGCGAGATCTTGGCTGATCTTGTTCGTTGAAAGTGATAGGTATGTCTGTCCATGAGTCCACTGCTGCCACATGGTGAATTTGACCAAGCTCTCGAAGGGCTCTCTTCCTCTGATTGTTTGAGGAATATGTCTCGTAGATTGTTAGGATCGCGGCGTCATCATCAAGGGGCGCTGCTGGACATTTATTTGAATATGGGCCTCCGAGGATGGCTTCGCCGCTCTTGGCGACTTGCCTGACCACCCAGCAAGCTTGAAGGCTGTGGGTTGGGGGTGTGTTGAGCAGGACGGAGTGTATGGGGCACAGTTTGTCCAGTAGTTCATCAAGGACCGTTCTGGATCCTGTCAGGAGTTTCTTCCTTTTCTCGGACGGCTCGTGTTGAAGTGTCCGGCGAGGGTGTGCGCGTTTTGCCCGAGCTCGGCTTGATTCCTCAGCATGGATTAACTGTGCTTGCTCGAGCTGAGCCTGCCAAGCATCTTCCATGGCGCAGTATTTGGACACCAAGTCCGATAGCTCGGAGAAGTTTTGGATGTGGCGGCGGGCTAGGGCGTTTGAGATGCCTTCGTCTCGGCAGTTCTGTCGGAAAACCGCTAGAATTTCTTTGCTACAACAGTCCGTTATCTTGTTGTTGACGAGAAGGAATCTGGCCCAGAAGTGCCGAACTGTCTCTCCAGGCCGTTGCTTTACGTACATTAGGTCCCATATGTCGGGCCGTCCTGAGTTACTTGGACAGTACTCGATGTGGGGGGTGGGTGGGATAAAAAAATTGGTCCCAACATCGTGTGAGTCCGGGGTTTTGGCGGCTGCGTCCTGGATCGACATAGAATCCGATGTGCCGGGCCCAGGATCTGGATTTTTAGCCAGGTGTGGTTGCGTGGACTCGAGGTCGTGTGCTGAATCAGACTTCGACTTCGAATTCTCTCCGGAGCGGAGTTCGGCTGTCGAGTTGGAGGATGGAGTTTGATCATCGGCGACTCGCATCCCATGTGCTCTTGGCTCTGGGAGGAGGAGCGAGCCCTCCGTGGGGCCTTCGATAGTGGCGACCAAGTGGGCGGCCGGAGAGGTGAGAATTTCCCTGTCATCGGCTTCGATCTAGTCGTAGACCGAGGACAGGCTATCTGTGATTCCCATGGCTTGGATCCGATCTAGTATCCTGTTTAGTAGCGAGAGATCCGTCGGGCCCAAGTTCTGGCAGATTTCGTGGTCAACCCGCAGTATGGCTGTGCTGGGAGCGTTCGACATCGCCCCGCAATCATGCTCGGCTGAGGACGGTCTTCGGCCGCCGAGCGCAGAGATAGGATCCGGCCTTGAGCCCGGATCCGGAGTAGCGGCCGTCCCGATAGCGGGGTGGGCCGTACCCGAAGTCAAAGCTTCAGGGTTTGCGGGCCCTCCAGGCGAGGCCGAGGGCCTTGTAAGAATAAGGTCTCCCTGGGAGTCGGCGACGAACTCTAAGTTTCTGAACCTGATCTCCTGATCAGGGGTAAAGCTGTTGACCCGGCCGAGGCGACCGGACGGATCGGCGAGTAGCACGACGCTGCTGAACACAAAGAGCTGGCCGGGAACAAAGATGTCCCCGCAGCTAGCACTGTTGCCGATGACTAAGCGAGCCATTGATCCTCGATGACCCTACAGCAGAGCTCTCAATGAAAGCACCAATGTCGGTACCGAAACCGGCAGATCTCGGGTAGGGGATCCGAACTGTGGATCTAGGAATCAATGAGTAATAGGGAACGTGGAGACAGCGATTTACCCAGGTTTGGGCCCTCTCGAAGATGTAAAACCCTACGTCCTGCTAGAGTGTATTGATGTGATTGTATTAAGGTTACAGAGTTGATCTACCTCGAGATCGGATGGCTAAACCCTAGGTGCGTATGATGATGGTTCTCTCTCTCTCTACGGACTAAACCCTCTGGTTTATATAGACACCAGAGGGACCTAGGTTTACACATGGTGGTCGCCATCAGGGGATAAACATGCAGGTTACGCTAAATATTTCTTGGAGGAGACGCCAAGTCTTCGGAGGTTTCCTTTTGGTGCGCGGGGGCGCCCACTATCCGGCCTTCCTTTGATGAGTAACGAGCGGCCCACTAGTCCGGCCTACGAGAGATAGGCCGGCAGCGCGAGTACCCCCTAGTCTGGGACACCCTCACAATGGGTAGAATAAATGATGTTCTTATTCTTGCAAATAGAAGTTATGTGCCCGTGGACTTTATTGTTCTTGACATTGAATGCAATTCTTCTTTCCCCATAATACTTTTTTTTTCTTCGAACTATTGGTGCTATTATTGATATGAAAGAAGGTAATATAAGATTTCAATTTCCACTAAAGATAGGGATGGAACACTTCTGTAGGAAAATAATTAAAGCACCTTATGAATCCATTATGAGGGCCACTTATGGCATTAGCTTGAAGGATGACAACATTTGAAACTATGCATTATGCCTAGCTAGGGGCATAAAACAATAGCGCTTGTTGGGAGGCAACCCAATGAATAAAATAAAATTTTGCTTTTACCTTCTGTTTTTGTGTGTTTGCATGATTATAGATTCTGTTATGATTGTGTTTTTATGTTTTAATTAGTGTTTGTGCCAAGTAATGCCTTTGGCATGATGTTGATGATAGTATAATTGATGCTGTTTGGAAAACAGAAAGTTTTGCGTCCAGTGCTGGAATTTTAATTCTGTGCTGGAACGTTAGAAAAATCTGAAATTTTTACACAGTATTGGTATATGAATTGTTTACGTTGTCCTACTTTTTCAGAATTTTTTGAGCTAGAGAAGTATGGCTTTTAAATAGATCTTTACAGACTGTTATGTTTTAGACAGATTCTGTTTTTGTTGCATAGTTTGCTTATTTTGATGAATCTATGGATCGTATCAGGGGGTATGAGTCATGGAGAAGTTGGAGTGCAGTAGAATTATATCAGTATTAAATATGAATCAATTTACTACAGTACCTAAAGTTTAAGATTTGTTTGTTATACTAACGGATCTCACGAGGTTTCTGTTGAGTTTTGTGTGCTGAAGTTTTCAAGTTTTGGGTGAGACTACGATGGATAAAGGAATAAGGAGCGGCAAGAGCCTAAGCTTGGGGATTCCCAAGGCACCCCAAGGTAATATTCATGGAAGACTCAAGCATCTAAGCTTGGGGATGCCCCGGAAGGCATCCCCTCTTTCGTCTACAATCTATCGGTAACTCACTTGGAGCTATATTTTTATTCATCACATGATATGTGTTTTACTTGAAGCGTCTTGTGATATAGTTTGTTTGCTTTTGTTTGCTTTTTAGTGTGTCACAATCATCTTTGCTGAACACACCTTTTTGAGAGGGACACACATTATTCGTGATTTGTTAGAATACTCTATGTGCTTCACTTATATCTTTTGAGCTAGGCAGTTGCTCTAGTGCTTCAGTTATATCTTTTAAAGCACGGCGGTGGTTATATTTTAAAGAAATAGTTGCACTCTCATGTTTCACTTATATATTTTTGAGAGTCTCATGATAGCAATGGTAATATGCACGGGTTATGATTTTGGTCCTGATATGATAGGTATTCAAGAGGGATATAATAAAAACTTTCATGTAGATCACTGAATATGATACATTTGATTCCTTGCAATAGTTTTGCGATATTAAGATGGTAATATGTGGGAGGTATTAGTAGATAATTGTGGTTTAGTAAGAATAATTGTGTTAAGGTTTGTGATTCCCGAAGCATGCACGTATGATCTGTCGTTATGCTAAGAAGTTGGAGCATGATTTATTGTTGATTGTCTACCTTATGAGTGGCGGTCGGGGACGAGCGATGGACCTTGTCCTACCAATCTATCCCTCTAGGGGCATGTGTAGTAGTACTTTGCTTCGAGGGCTAATAAACTTTCGCAATAAGTATGTGAGTTCTTTATGACTAATGTGAGTCCATGGATTATACGCACTCTCACATTTCCGCAATTTGCTAGCCTCTTCGGTACCGTGCATTGCCCTTTCTCACATCGAGAGTTGGTGCAAACTTCGCCGGTGCATCCAAACCCCGTGATATGATACGCTCTATCACACATAAGCCTCCTTATATCTTCCTCAAAACAGCCACCATACCTACCTATCATGGCATTTCCATAGCCATTCCGAGATATATTGCCATAAAACTTCCACTGTTCCGTTTTCATGACATACATCATCATTGTCATATTGCTTTGCATGATCATATAGCTGACATAGTATTTGTGGCTCAACCACCGCTCATCATTGTTATATATGTTACGCTAGCATCATTGCACATCCTGGTACACCGCCAGAGGCATTCATATAGAGTCATATTTTGTTCTAGTATCGAGTTGTAATGTTGAGTTGTAGGTAAATAGAGGTGTGATGATCATCATTATTAGAGCATTGTCTCAGTGAGGTAAGAATGATGGAGACTGATGAGTCCTCGAAAAAGTGGGGATGAGGTCCATGAGATTGTTCTAAAAAAAAGAGAGGCGACAAAGAGCCATGAAAAAAAATGAGAGAAAAAGAGAGAAGGGGCGATGTTACTACGCTTTTCCACACTTGTGCTTCAGAGTTGCACCATGTTTTTCATATAGAGAGTCTCCTATTTTGTCACTTTCATATACTAGTGGGAATTTTTCATTATAGAACTTGGCTTGTATATTCCGATGACGTTTCCTCAAATGCCCGAGGTCTTCACGAGCAAGCAAGTTAGATGCACACCCACTTAGTTCTCATGTTGAGCTTTCATACACTTATAGCTCTTAGTGCATCCGTTGCATGGCAATCCCTACTCCTCGTATTGACATCAATTGATGGGCATCTCCATAGCCCATTGACTAGCCTCATCGATGTGAGACTTTCTCCATTTTTGACTTCTCCTATTTATCTCTACCACCATATTCTATTCCACCCATAGTGCTATATCCATGGCTTACGCTCATGTATTGAGTGGGAGTTGAAAAAGCCGAAGCGCGTTAAAAAGTCTGAACCAATTGCTCGGCTTGTCATCGGGGTAGTGCATGATAAATACTTTGCGTGAAGAAGATGGAGCATGACAGGATTGTATGATTTTGTAGGGATAACGTTCTTTAGCATTTTTATTTTGAAAGGCATGATTGTTTGCTAGTATGCCTGAGTATTGATGTCTTTATATCAAATTATAGACTATTGCTTTGAATCAGTTGGATCTTATTATTCATACCGTAAGAAAGAGATTACATGATGAAACATGATAGGTAGCATTCCACATCAAAAATTATGTTTTTATCATTTACCTACTCGAGGACGAGCAGGAATTAAGCTTGGGGATGCTTGATACGTCTCCAACGTATCTATAATTTTTGATTGTTCCATGCTATTACAGTATCAATCTTGGATGTTTTTATATGCAATTGTATGCAATTATATATCATTATTTGGGACTAACCTATTAACCTAGTGCCCAGTGCCAGTTGCTGTCTTCTGCTTGTTTTTGGCTTTTCAGAGAAACTGTACTAAATGAAGTCCAAATGCCACAAAACTTTTTGGAGATTTTTTCCTGGACAAAAGAGACCTTGGAAGCTTCGGGAGGAGGCCAGAAGCCTCACAGAGGGTTCATAAGGTAACAGGGCGCTCCGCGGGGGGGGGGGAGGGGGGCGTGTTGCCTTGTGGGGCCCACGTGACTCCGTTTGACCTAATTCCACTTCTATAAATTCACAAATATTGGGAAACCCCCAGAGAGTCAGAAGAAATAACCTTTCTGTCACCGCAAGCCTTTGTTCTTCCATGATCCCATCTGGAGGCCTTTTTTGGTACTCTGCCGGAGGGGGAATTGATCACGGAGGGCTTCTACATCAACCTTGTTGCCCTTCCGATTACGTGTGAGTAGTTTACCACAGACCTACGGGTCCATAGCTAGTAGCTAGATGGCTTCTTCTCTCTCTTTGATCTTCAATACATTGTTCTCCTCGATGTTCTTGGAGTTCTATCCGATGTAATCTTCTTTTGCGGTGTGTTTGTTGGGATCCGATGAATTGTGAGTTTATGATCAGATTATTCATGAGAAATAATTGAGTCTTCTCTGAACTATTTTATGCATGATTGTTATAGCTTTGTATTTCTCTCCGGTCTATCGGTTTAGTTTGGCCTACTAGATTGATTTATCTTGCAATGGGAGAGGTGCTTTGTGATGGGTTCAATCTTGCAGTGCTCAATCCTAGTGACAGAAAGGGACATGACACATATTTGTATTGTTGCCATTATGGATAAAAAGATGGGGTTTATTCATATCGCTTGAATTTGCTTCTCTACATCATGTCATCTTTCTTAAGGCGTTACTCTATTTTTAACTTAATACTCTAGATGCAAGCTGGATAGCGGTTGATGAGTGGAGTAATAGTAGTAGATGCAGGCAGGACTCAGTCTACTTGTCTCGGACGTGATGCCTATATACATGATCATTGCCATGAATCCATCATAATTATTTGCTATTCTGTCAATTGCCCAACAGTAATTTGTCTACCCACTGTATGTTTCTGTGCTCGAGAGAGAAACCTCTAGTGAAAACTATGGCCCTCGGGTCTATCTTTATCATATCAGAAACCTAAAAATATCTTGCTGCAATTTATTTACTTTTATTTTTATTAGTAGTTCAGTTTATTTATTTGCTTCTATAAGATTTAATCCTTGCAAGTAACCGCTAAGAGGATTGACAACCCTCTTATTCGCGTTGGGTGCAAGTGTTTGCTCTTGTGTGTGCATGTGCGCTTAACGGAATTTTGCTTGGTTCTCCTACTGGATTGATAACCTTGGTTCTTAACTGAGGGAAATACTTATCTATACTGTACTGTATCATCCTCTCCTCTTCGGGGAAAAACCAACGCATACTACAAGTAGCACTGCTCCGGCTCTCGCTCGTGCTGCTGGTCTGCTCTTGCTCTTGCTCGCGCAGCTGCTCTACTCTTGCTCGCACTGCTGCTGCATGAGCAGCAGCTCCGGCACTCGCTCGCGCTCCAGCTGCTGCGACGGCTCTCGCACGCGCTGATGCTCCGGGCGCTGCTACTGCTGCACGACCAGCTGCCCCGGCTGCTCTCTGGTAGTACATTCCCTGCGGGAGCGGCTGCCGATTTAGATCACTGCTTCTCTGCCACTAGTGCTAGAGTGGCCAAAACTACTAGTGCATTGCCTCTCTGCTACTACTGTGTTTAGTTCCGACTGTAAAATTCAGTTTTGACAGCAAAATTCAGTTTCGAGAGTACATTTCAGTTTTGACTGGAAAATTCAGTTTCGATAGTTAAATTCAGTTTTGACAGTTAAGTTCAGAGACGAGCGGCTGATGTATTTTACATTTAGCACTTTTTGGTGATGTATTTTACATCATCTATTGGAGATGCTATTAGAATCCCACTTCAGGTTAACGTTGTCTCTCTTGTCTTGCTTCAGCCTCGCCGTCGTACACCACACCAGAGCTGCTCCAACGACCAAACCGTCCATCACAGTGGAGTAGTACCCTCGGCTCCATCTCCAGACGCCTAAGATCTTCTTCCCCGCCTCCGACAGCCACATCAGCCGCAGCATCCTCAGCGACCAACCCAATGATGCTGAGATTGACATGGCTTCGCCAAAGAGGTTGTACACTTGTCGCATCGCTTTTTTACTCTACATGTAATATATATTGTCCACTGAGCTCACGTAGTAATGAGAAATACGAATAGTTTCTCCTATATGACAAGCAGTGAGGTACTAGGCAAGTTAGCTATCCGTGATGGACTCTCTCGAAAGCCATCATTATTTATTTCTGCGCGTTGGAGCTGTGCATGAGTAGATGGGCCTGGGAGTTGAGCTAGTAGGGCAGTGGGCTGGGTCCAGAGTAGTAGAAGTAGTACAAAAACATTTTTGTAGTGTAGTCTTTTGCCTGTTCAAGCCTGCCTACTAGAATCACCACTGGTTGAAAGGAAAAGTGAAGGAAAGACATAGGAATTGGAAAGTTTCCTATGGTACAACTATTCATGCATTTGGTTCTAAGGAATGGAGCAAGGGAAAACTGTAGGATTTTTTCCTTTAGTGTCTCTTTCAAAGAAAAACCGTAGGAATTTTAATATCCACTTGGCCCTCCTTTTCAAATTCCTATTCATGAAGAACAAGACTAAGTGATAGTAGCATAATAGCATTATAACTGTACAATTTCATGTGGTTTGACTTCAATATGACCATGCTTCTCTGAATTTCTGTGATCTTGCAATTCCTATGAACCAAACACCCAGATTGACAAAAATCATGTGTTAGCAAATGCTCTGTTTTGAACGTGCATTCCTATCATATTCCTGTGTATTTCCTATTCCTGCATTGTTAGAATCCTCCAATTCAAATGAGCCTTTACATAATTACTTCTGATATAGATAGGTGTCAAAGAAAACTTTGTGTGGTTTGTCCCGCTCCTGTCGCGCCATCGTCCGCCCCAGCTAAGCTGCTCCAACGACGGAAGCGTCCACCGCAGCAGAGATCCCCCCCTCCAGACCGTCTTTCGCCTCCTCAGATCTTCTTCCCCGGTGCCGCCGGCCACCACCACAGCATTACCATCATCAACTGAGTAGATAACCTTGAGGACTGCACGGGTCCGCAAGAGAGGATGCACTCTTTCGTGTCTGCTTACGTTATGCATCGCTTAATATTACCTGCTACTTTATTGTCCTATTCACCTCTTAGACTACGTGTCAAGTCCAAACTAATAATCAAACTTGAGTTTTTAAATGGTTGTGGGGTACATATCGGGGCAGCAACGAATAGTATCTCTGTCTAATATCTGCTTAATCTCGGGTGTCTACTATGTGTTTCATGTTGGGTGGGAAACAAACTGTAAAGGAGCCATTACCTGTATTTTTAACTGAAGCTATTATCTGCCTGCTATCATTGGTTTGGGTCTATCCACTGGTTGCTACCATCACTCTGGATTTGTGCATGCATTCCTTACATAATCTCACTATGTTTTATTCCTATGCATGTCAGTTATTGTACACAATGGTACTGAACATGTAGAGCAAAAGAGAAGAGCCTTGCGTGGCAATATAATGTCATGCGGACGTCGCTCCATGGTGGCCGCAATGGCAGCCCCCTCCCCCCATTCGAGATTGTAATCAAGAGGAAGATAACTGTTCAGTGGGGGATTCAGAGGGAGCAGAGCACTCCTATTTACCCCCTGAGGTCTTTGCTCTCACTTGGCATGCTGATGTTGGTCATATCATGCATATGGCGCCTTGCATTGCTTACTTTATACATCATACTTTGTGTCATCTGCTTAGTTTAGACATGTTTTGTGTGAATGCCATCTGTTCAGTTTCTATATCATATATGTGAATTATGCAATGGCATCTTGTTTAGCCAGGCATCATATATGGGAATTTTGCAATTCAATCCTGTTTAGCCAGTCATCATATATGTGAATTATATCATGCCATCCTTTTTTTCATTACGTATTACAATTGTCAACAATGTTAGTACATTCAACTACTCTTCCTGTGCATCAGCCATTTGACACGGTGATGGAAAAATCTGGAGTGAAAACAAGGTCTTCAGAGCAGACAGTGCTATCTGACGAAGCGCATATCTTGCCGGTTACAGATAGCTCCTCAGACGAGAATTCAGAGACAGATGACCATTCATATTGCCCCCCAAGGTGTATGCTCTAACTTGGCAGGGTTATATTGCTCATATCATGCATATGGTGTCTTGCATTGCTATGTCATTTGCTTAGTTTAGACATGCTTTGTGTGAATGCCACCTGTTTAGTGTCTAATTACCATATATGTGAATTATGCAATGCCATCTTGTTGCAATGCCATGCTATTTAGCCAGACATCATATGTGTGAATTATATCATGCCATCCTTTTTTTGTATTACGTATTCCATTTGTCGAGAATGTTTGTTAATTCAACTACTCTTCCTGTGCATCAGCCATTTGAATCGGTGATGGAAAAATCTGGAGTGAAAACAAGGTCTTCAGAGCAGACAATGCTACCTGCTGAAGCAGATATCTTACTGGTTACAGATAGCTCCTCAGAGGAGGATTCAGAGACAGATGACCAGTCCTATTTTCCCCCTGAGGTGTATGCTCAAACTTGGCAGGGTTATATTACTCATATCATGCATATGTTGTCTTGCATTGCTTAGTTTAGACATCATATACACAATATTGAATGCCATCTGCTTAGTTTAGACATCATATATGCGATTGCCATCTGCTTACTTGCTTAGTATATAAATCATATATGTGAACTATATCATGCCATCATGTTTACATAGACAACATGTATGTGAATTATGGCATGCCAACCTATTTAATGAAGACATCATATTTGAATTATGTCATTCTATCATGTTTAGTTAGCCATCATATATGTGAAATTGTGTCATGATATCCTGTTTAGTTAGCCATCATATATGTAAAACGGTGCCATGCTATCATGTTTGGTTAGTGTCGGGCCATTGGGAACCGGGGTATCCCGGCCCGTCTGCCTACGGCCCAGGAGGCGACACCTGGCGAAGGCCCAAGACCCGGCCCATCCAAGGGCCCAGCAAAGCGAAGACATCTCCTGAGGCCCCCTCCTCAAGACACGCCCTGCCAACACTTAGTCACGGCAGGGCCAGGAGCCTCATGAGGCCCTCTCGCGAGGCTGCCTCCCGAGGCGCCTCCTGAGCCAGGCGACCGATGCCACCTCACCTGACGTCAGCTGCGTGGTCTGTTGCCCATCACGTGGGTGACGCGTGTGGCGATGAAGGGTGGCAGAGGCCGCGCCAGCAGGCGCGGATAGTGAAGCTTTCCCTTTTGGTGCTAAGGGGGCAGCCCCAGCTGCCCGCCCCCAAAGCTATTCCCAAGGACTGCCCGTTTGGTGAAAGAAGACCGAGACAGCAGGGCGCGCTGGGCGGAGGTCATCACCGAGCCCACCAGCGCGTCATGGATCATGCTTTTCGCAGGCGAAGACCACCTTTAGTCAGGATAGACTGGGCGCCTGTCCCCTTTCAAAAATCCGCCAAGTGTGGCAACCCTTCCCGCCTAGTTTTTGGGGGAAGAGGACCAGGGAGGCTATAAAAGGGGTGAGAGCTGCCGTTGTAGAGGGATCTTTGATCCCCCTGTCTTCTACCTTGTACGCAAGAGCATCCTCTTGCGCACTGCAATCCCAACAACCCCAAGCAGGAGTAGGGTTTTACACCGCAAGGTGGCACGAACCTGGGTAACCATCGTGTCCCCTGCCGTGCTCCCGTGTAGTGCTCTCGCCGCAGCCTCGCCGTGGTCATCGTTGGTCGGAAAGAACTAGCTAGCCCCCCAGAGTTTGAACCCCTAGACCTCCAAAGTCCAGGCTCTGACATTTGGCGCGCCAGGTAGGTGGGGCTTTCTCAGTCTTTTCACTCCCTCGCCGCCATGGCCGACGCTTGCCGCGAGCGCTACGCGCGCCGAGCTGCCAGTGTGGCCCAGACGGAGCCCGTCGCCCGCGACGACCGTCGACACCGCACCGCCGGCGCCGCCACCGACCCCACTGCTAGGGAGCAGCAGGCGTCCTCCCACCAACCGTCTGTGTAGGCGGATGGCCACACCGCCACGGCCTCGTCACTTGCTCGTCGCAACGCGCCGGCCCCGCAGGCCGCGCTGCTCATGGCGCGCGAGCTCCTGCGCTACCACCCCACCGATGCCGGCTACGACGCCTGGCTCGGCCGCATCACCGAGCTCGTCAACGCCGTCTCACTCGCTCCGTCCTCCGCCGTCTCGCGCCGGGGGCGTGGTGCGCGACGTGCCTCCTCCTCCTCCTCTGCATGGCGAGGGCGCCCGGCGCCATCATGACGCGTGGGCGCACGAGCACTCCCGCGGCGCGTCTTCGCCAGACCATGGTGAGCCCAGCTGCCAGATCGTCCGGTGCGCGCCACCCGACGCGCGCGTTCTCCTCGAGCAACAGCGCCAGCGCCAAGATAGGACCGTCCAAGAAGTCGCAGCCGCCAGCCGTCAGAACCGCGCCGCCCTCGCCGGCGGCGTCCCCTCCAGCTGTGTGGGCTGCCGTGCTTTCACCCGCGAGCTACGTCGCGTGGTGTGTCCTGCCAAGTTCAAGCCAGACCTCCCTCAGTGCTACGACGGCACCCCCAACCCTGCGGAGTTCCTGCAGCTCTATGCCCTGAGCATCCAAGCAGCGAACGGCGACGACAAGGTCATGGCGAATTGCTTCCCCATGGCCCTCAAGGATGGGCTGCGCTCTTGGCTCATGAACCTCCCCGAGGCGTCCATCTCTTCGTGGGGCGAACTCTGCCGGCAATTCGTTGCCAACTTCAAGGGCACGCACGAGCGCTCCCTTAGGCTCAACGACCTACGCGCTGTGCGCCAGCGCCCTGACGAGACCCTTCGCAAGTACATCCAGCGCTTCAGCCAAGTGCGCAACAAGATCCCGCGCGCCTCCGAGGCCGCCATCGTCTCTGCGTTCTCCAACGGCGTCACAGACGTCCGGATGCGCGAGAAGCTCGCCATCAATGACGAGCTCGACTCCGTGCTCGAGCTGTTCGACCTCGCCGACAAGTGCGCCAAGGCCAAGGAGGGCCACCTTTTCGTCCACAACGACCCCGACGCAGCCTCGGACGCCGCCAAGGTCAAGAACAAGGACGTCAAGCGCAAGGGCCCTACCGTGCTCATGGCGGAACCCGAGCAGAAGCATGGCCGTGAGTGTGACGAGCCCAAAAGAGACAACCTCCCTCTCTGCGTCCACCACAACTCGTACTCCCACAGCACTGAAGACTACCACGAGCTCAAGCTACTTCATGACGAGCGCCTTGGCTGCCGCAGCGACCGCAACGACCGCGGCACCGGCCGCGGAGGTGGCCGTAATGGTGGCCGTTGGGGAGACCGCAACGGCAACGGCAACTTCCGCCAGGGCTGGCGCGACCAGCCTCGTGAGGCTAATCCTCAGGCTAACGCTGCCCTTCGACCACTACCTCCGCCGCCACGACGGAACGATGGCAACCAGCCCGACCAAGACGCTGGGGGCTACCAAGAGCCTCGCGGAGTGGCGTGCATCCTAGGCGGAGCTCACACTCCCGCATGCAACCACCACTTCAAGCTGTTCTCTCGTGAGGTGAACGCTGCCCTCCCGAGGCCTGAAGCTTCTCGCCCCCTCAAGGCCATCGAGAAGATGGCCTTCATCACCCCCTGTGCCATATTATGCTACATCTGCATGCCGTTCGGCCTCCAAAGCGCCGGAGCCACCTTCCAGAGGCTGATGCGCATCGCCTTGGGGCCCCAGATGGGAAGAAACGCTGAGGCCTACATCGACGACATCGTTGTCAAGACTCGCGAGGCCTGGTCCCTCCTTGCGGACCTCCAGGAGACGTTCGACAACCTGCACAAGGTCAACCTCAAGCTCAACCCAGACAAGTGTGTCTTCGGAGTCCCCTCCGGCAAGCTGCTTGGCTTCCTGGTCTCCCACCATGGCATCGAGGCCAACCCCGGGAAGATCAAGGCCATCAAGAAGATGCGTCCCCCCAGGAACGTCAAGGAGATGCAGCGCCTGGCGGGATGCATGGCCTCGCTTGGGCGGTTCATCTCCAAGTTCGGCGAGCGAGCCCTGCCATTCTTCAAGCTCATGAAGAGATCCGGCCCCTTCAAGTAGACTCCCGAGGCCGACACTGCCTTCGAAGACCTCAAGAGGTACCTCACGGGCCCGCTCATCATGTTCGCGACGCGCTCTCGCGAGCCCTTGCTCCTATACTTGGCGGCTACTCCCCAGACAACCAGCGCGGCCCTGGTGGCAGTTCGAGAAGAGCACGTACCCGCACAAAAGAGGCCTGCCGCGCCACCAACTCCTGAGGCCTCGCCGTTGCCTGCCAAGGCCTTGCCTTAGGAGGCCTCCGGTGAGCCACCTCGCGAGCCGCCTCCCGAGCCTCCTGAGCCTCACGAGCCCCCCGGGCCCCCCTGAAGACCAAGCTGCTGCAACAACCGCCCGCCTCGTCGTGCACCCCGTGTACTTCGTCAGTACAGTGATGTGAGACACGCGCGAGCATTACCCCATGCAACAGAAGCTCCTCCTTGCGCTCCTCATCGCCTCCCGGAAGCTGCGCCACTACTTCCAGGGCCACCCCATCAAGGTGATTTCGTCTTACCCTTTGGAGCAGATGCTGCGCAGCCCCAACGCCGCCAGCCGCGTCGCCGAATGGAGCATCGAGCTGCAGGCCTTCGGACTGGAGTTCTGCACCACAAGGTTGATCAAGGGTGCAACCTTGGCCGACTTCGTAGCAGAATGGACGGACCCTCCTCAGGAGGAGCCTCGTGAGGATGAATCCCTCTAGCCTGGGGACGAAGCGCCCAGCAGATGGTCCATGCACTTTGACGGCGCCTTCTCCCGACACGGCACGGGGGCTGGCGTCGTGCTCACATCGCCAACGGGAGACAAGCTCTACTACGCCGTCCAGCTCTGCTTCAGGCGCGACGATAAGGTCTCCAACAACATCGTAGAGTACGAGGGCCTCATCGCGGCCTCAAGGCCACCTCTGCCCTAGGCATCTAGCACCTCACCATCAAGGGTGACTCTCAGCTCCTCGTCAACTTCTCCAACAAAAGCTGCAAGTCCAAGGACGAGCACATGGTCGCCTACTTAGAAGAGGTACGTAAACTTGAGAAGCGTTTCCTTGGCTTGGAGCTGTAGCACGTTCCTCGCGGCGGCAACAAAGAGGCTGAAGACATCGCAAAGCGGGCATCCCGCCGCGAGCCTCAGAGCCCCGACATCTTCGAGGAAAGGCTGCTCAAGCCATCAACGACACTGCCCGTCGCGGGCACCGCGCTGCTTCATGAAGAACTCCCACCCACACCACCCACAGGCGCGCCCGACTGCGGCCCGGCCTCAGGAGCCCGCCTGCTGCTGGCGCTAGAACCTCAAGCAGACAGCTGGGCCGCGGAATTCAAGGCCTACTTGCTTCATGGCACCCTCCCGGAGAAGGACCCAGAAGCAGAGCGCGTGGCCCGGTAGGCCACCGCTTACTGCTTGCAAGACGGCGAGCTGTACCGCGGGCGCCCCAATGGCGTCTCGCTGCGGTGCATCTCTGAGGAACAAGGTCGCGAGCTGCTCGCCGACATCCATGGAGGAGACTGTGGTCACCACTCCTCGTCGCGCATCCTTGCCGGCAAGGTGTTCCGCAGCGGCTTCTACTGGCCCACCGCGCTCCACGACGCCACCGAGCTGGTCCAATCCTGCGAAGCTTGTCAATTCCATGCCAAGCAAATCCACCAGCCGGCGCAAGGCCTCCAGACGATTCCCCTCTCATGGCCCTTCGCGGTCTGGGGGCTGGATATCTTGGGACCCTTCTCTCGCGCAGCTGGCGGCTACCGCTACCTCTACGTCGTCATCGACAAGTTCACCAAATGGGCGGAGGTCGAGCCCGTGCGCACCATCCCAGCAGGCTCTGCCATCAAGTTCATCAAGGGCCTCATGAGCCGCTTCGGCGTCCCCAACCGCATCATCACTGACAACGGCTCCCAGTTCACAAGCGGCCTCTTCAAGTCATACCGCGCCAGTCTCGGCACGCAGAACTGCTACGCCTCTGTGGCGCACCCTCGAAGCAACGGCTAGGCCGAGCGTGCCAACGCCGAGATCCTCAAGGGCCTCAAGACGAGAAGCTTCAAGAAAAATCTCGAATCCTGCGGCGAAGGCTGGCTTGACGAGCTGTAGTCTGTGTTGTGGTCCATCTGCACAACGGCAACCAAACCTACCGGCGAGACCCCCTTCTTCCTCGTCTATGGAGCCGAAGTGGTCCTCCCATCTTAGCTCCAGCACAGCTCTCCGCGAGTCCTTGCCTTCGACGAGGCTCGTCAGGACGTCTCACAAGAGGCCGACCTGCTGCTCCTCGAAGAAGCGCGTTGCCAGGCCGCCCTCCGCGCCGCCAGATACCAGCAGGCTTTGCGTCGCTATCATAGCCGCAACATACGCCCACACACCCTGGAAGTTGGCGATCTCGTCCTGAGAAGGATCCTCTCCAGAGAGGGACTCCACAAGCTCTCACCCATGTGGGAAGGCTCTTTCAGGGTTACTCATGTCTCCAGGCCCGGCGCCGCCCGACTGGAGACGGAGGACGGAGTTCCTGTGCCTAACGCCTGAAACATCCAACACCTCCGCAAGTTCTACCCGTGACCCTCACGCGTACGAACGAAGTGGGGCTGTACACGCCCCGGAGCCAGGGGCGGACCCAGGACAAAAATGCCCCGGTGTCCCATGTACATTACACACATATGAATCTCAAGCAATAATTTGTATAATGTTCACAAGTTTTGTAATCGAACAGTACAAAAATTCAGGTGCGACCGTGAAAATGCTTACCAAGTAAAATGTCTCATTTCAAATACCATTGATGATTGAACAATAAAATACGAAAGGCTTCAAGCAATGAAGACATTGCCATCGGGAGTGAAAACAGCAATATTAGATCTCGGTTGCCTGTAAAAACAAAACACTTTATCCCCCACAAAAAATTTTATTTATAATGTGATATAAAATTAAAAACCATACATTTTAAGCGGTTTTGTGTGTTCTTTTATGGCCGCAATCAATTGCTGCATCACCGGTAATTCTCAGAAATTTTGTTCATATGACAAGCCAGCAATCTCATAATGTATCGAGGTGCTCCTTTTCCCCTTTTTTAAAGGTTTCCATTTTTTTCAGTATTTTGGTGATTGCTAATTCAGCATTATGTTAGATAATTTATATTTGAACCAAGAAGATCAGAACAACATATATATTTGATGCTCTAGTTGCATGGTTATGGAATTAATCTTACGGAGTACTTTTTTTTCTGCAGGGTAATTTATCTTACGGAGTACTTGACATATCTCGACAAGACCAAGTATCTTCCAAAAAACTATGAATATGCCTTCATGTCATGGCTAAGAATTCCATAATCCAATTCCCAACAACAATTCAAAATCCTAGACTACAGTTTGAGAAGCAAAAATAAAATTAGAAGTGACGGGCGGTGTCGCGGTGAGTACGGTGACCTTTTCTTTGAGGATCACCGTGGGAAGTTTTTTTTTTGAGGGAGCACCGTTGGAAGTTTTGATAGAGCGCAAAGGAAAAGACGGCGCACGACTCGGGTTGATTGATTCTTTTTGGAGCTAGCCGGTGATGGATTGATGGATATTGATCCATATATGTCGCTTTTTTTAGGGTATGTATATGTGTCCGTTGCCCCGCCGCTCTCGCTTGCCGCTTAATTGGGCCTAGCTTCGCTGGAACATGGGCCTCTCTGTAGGTAGGTCGAGGGGGCGATTGTGCCACTGGACCCCACATCGCCTTGCTGACCGGTGTCCACTTGACAAATTTACCGGTGTCCCAGCTCTATATGTGTTATACATGTACGTGTAACACATTTTTTCCCGGTGTCCTGTGCACTACCCTAGCCTAACGTGGGTCCGCCCCTGTCTGGAGCCTCTCATTGCGTTCGCCTGATGGGCTCGCGAGAGCTCCCGCCCATGTATCAGTGTAAGCCCCATGCTCCGCGCTGGCGGAACGATCGAACCGCGATCATGCCCACGCCTAGTGGAATCCCCATGCTCCGCGCTGGCGGAACAATCACTTGAGGGCGTCCCACGGGCTGCATCAACCTCACGCTGATCCGTGCCAAACATGGCAGTCATATCTCTTTTTGGTTGTGTAATGAACTTATTACTATGTTTCAGTAAATCTCTATTTCCTAAGATATCTCATGTGTTGCTAAGTTGCTTGCCTCAGGAGCTGCGCACGCTCGCGACCCTTCCTCCTGCGCATCTCGCGAGCGGGGGCTGGACACGGTGCCTGTGCTTGGGTCAGTCCCAGCAGCGCTGCAAAAACCCAAGCGATCGAACTCTGGCTCGCGGGCTCGCTCCCGTGCACGCCACCTCACCAAGGTCCTTAGTGTCTTGTCTCCTCGCGTGATACCCACGAGCAAGCTAGCAAGCGCGCGCCGCTCCCCCCGTTTTCTGAAATCAATGCGAAGTTATCACAGGAACAGGGCACTCGAAAGGCCTCGCGAGTGCTGCCTCGCGAGGCGACTCACAACAAGACGTCATCATAACCCCTAGGGAACCTCGCGAGCGCTGCCTCACAAGCCAACCTACGGCGACACCTCCGCCAAGTGCCAGCGGGAGGCTTCGCGAGCGGGAGCCTCGTGAGGCGCGCCCCGCAGCCACGACACGGCAATCAACACTCGCAAGAGCTAAGTATAAAAATACCTCACGAGCCGTTCGCGTCACCTCTCAAGTTTTCTCTCCCCGCGACCTCGTTGAGTGCTGATGTTCTCTCCTCCGCGCAAGCCGCTTGCACATCAAAGGGGGACTCCCTGAGCATCGCGCCTCTGGAGTCCTTACCGCCTCTCAGTGCCCTACACCTACTGGCCTTGTACATGCAACGTGACCTGACATACAAGCGATGGCTGTAGCCCTCTCGGGGGCAGGGTCCTGACGACGTAGAGCGCAAAGGCAAACAAGGAAAGGGAAACATGCCTCACGAGAGAGCCTCATGAGGAAAACATGCATCACGCCAAATCATAAGTACTTAAAACAAAAGGCATTGTTTTTCACGCCATCGGGGGCTACATCGGCCCATTACAGGAACAAAGAAAGAGATAAAGGGCAAACACGGCGAGCCCTCAAAATCCGACACGGGCGCCACCTGCGCCTAGTCGGATTCTTCGTCCTCACTCTTGATGCGTGGGGAGCCTTCGCCGCCCTCGCTCCCCCTGCTAGAGCCTCCGCTGCTCCCGCTGCTGGTCCTGTCGGAGGAGTCGGAGCCGCTGTCATCCTCGCTCTCCACGTAGCACTCCAGGCGGACACCGGAGGACCCGAAGAACTTCACGAAGAGGGTGACGGCTCCGTCATACTTGAATTGAAGAAGGTGCCCTCGCTTCAGGCCGCGGGCGAGGGCAAAGGACTTCCACCCCCGCTTCAAGAACATGAAGCCGGTGGGGGTGAACTCCGTCGCCACCCAGGAGGACCCGTTGCAGCAGCCGTCCGCTTGCACCCACAGCCCCAGGGGCTCCCTGCCCTCCATCGCTCTCACGAAGGAGTCAGGGAGCCGGAGCCAGCTACAAGGCCGGCGGTGCATCCCCACGATGAACTCATACGTTGACTCCGCCGCGTGAAATCCCGCCTGGGAAGGACGGGCGGCTGCCCCGCCGCGTCCCCCTCGGCCGCGGGTGCCGCGCCCTCCATGGCCTCGGGTGCCAGCCCTTCCACGAGTGCTTGGGCCGGCTTCGGTTGTCGCCGAGGGGTGCCCACAGCCCCGGGGCAGAACCCTCGTGGCGGCGGCGGACGCACGAGCTTGCTCTCTGCCCCTCGCCATCACAACGGCAGCTCCGGAAGGATGAGGAGTAGAAGAAGAGAAGGGGCGGAGGAAAGAGATAGGAGAAGGATCACTGCCTTCCGTCCCCCTTTTATACCCGATTAGGGCGCTCTATCTGTCGCTCCGCCTTCTTCGACGTCGGGAACCGAGGTAGCAGAAAGGAAGCAGTGATGGCCTGCGCCCCGCGCGGGCAGGCTTTATGGCAGGAGCAGGCGGTTACCGAGGCGAAGTGGCGAAGTGGGGGCGTCCCACATCTCGTCGTGCGCAAAGCGTCGAGCCTGGGCCCCGCAGTCTTTCAGGGCCCGCGCCGTTTCGCTCCCAACGGGCGGGAACGTGCGTGCCACGGGCCCGGGGGCTACTGTCGGGCCATTGGAAACCGGGGCATCCCGGTCCGTCTACCTGCGGCCCAGGAGGCGACGCCTGGCAAAGGCCCAAGACGCGGCCCATCCAAGGGCCCAGCGAAGCGAAGACATCTCCTGAGGCCCCCTCCTCAAGACACGCCCTGCCAGCACTTAGTCGCGGCAGGGGCAGGAGCCTTGCGAGGCCCTCTCGCGAGGCTGCCTCCCGAGTTGCCTCCCGAGCCAGGCACCCGAGGCCACCTCGAGTGACGTCTGCTGCGCGGTCCGTTGCCCATCACGTGGGTGACGCGTGTGGCGACGAAGGGCGGCAGAGGCCGCGCCAGCGGGCGCGGATAGTGAAGCTTTCCCTTTTGGTGCTAAGGGGGCAGCCCCAGCTGCCCACCCCCAAAGCTAGTCCCAAGGACTGCCCGTTTGGTGAAAGAAGACCGAGACAGCAGGGCGCGCAGGGCGGAGGTCATCACCAAGCCCACCAGCGCATCATGGATCATGCTTTTCGCAGGCGAAGACCGCCTTTAGTCAGGATAGACTGGGCACCTGTCCCCTTTCAAAAACCCGCCAAGTGTGGCAACCCTTCCTGCCTAGTTTTTGGGGGAAGAGGACCAGGGCGGCTATAAAAGGGGAGAGAGCTGCCATTGTAGAGGGATCTTGGATTCCCCTGTCTTCTACCTTGTACGCAAGAGCATCCTCGTGCCCACTTCAATCCCAACCCCAAGCAGGAGTAGGGTTTTACACCGCAAGGTGGCCCGAATCTGGGTAACCGTCGTGTCCCCTGTCGTGCTCCCGCGTAGCGCTCTCGCCACAGCCTCGTCGTGGTCATCGTTGGTCGGAAAGAACTAGCTAGCCCCCCAGTGTTCGAATCCCTAGACCTCCGGAGTCCAGGCTCCGACAGTTAGACAACATATATGTGAATTGTTTCATGCCCTCTTTTATTCCCTACTATCCATTGCACCTGTCTATCATACAATGTCTGTACATTCAATTACTTTTCTTGTTTATCAGCCATTTGAATTGGAGGGGGTGATGGCAGTATCTAAGGGAGTAAAACACGGTCTTCGGAAAAGACAGTGCTACCCGTCGATGCAGATAGAACCATGGTTGTACTTGCCCAAGAACCAGCCCCACCACACATAACCTAGACTCTCACAGATTGTACCCCTACCCAGTTAGACAGAGAACCAGCTACACCCCATCCAACCTCAACCCCAGCAGATAGTAACCCAGTTCCACTTGACACAGCACCATCTCCACTATAGAGCACCCAAACACGAGCAGTTAGTAAGGCAACTGCAGTGCCCAAAGCATGAGGACCAGCACTGTGAACCCCAACTCCACGCTTACAGCAGAAGAACAGCTGTTCTCAGGTCAGATTCCGTAGCTATGGTGCATACTCCTTTGCTCTTGCATCACTGTATTTACTCATACCAACTATTTCAAATTTGAAGGATCCAATTGAAACTCCAATGGCAAAACATGTATGTTTTAAACCTATTTCTTTAACTGGTTTGCTGTTGTAACTTCTTGCTATATGTTGATTTCAGTTTCAATTGTATAAACAGTTATGTTCTCATGTCATGCACATTACAAGTGTTGTTAGTGCTGTTAGTTTCCCACACTTATACTCAGTCTAAGCCGCTTTGTCTTAAACATATATGATTTGAACCGCGTCTCTATCTTGATTTGGCAACATAAACTAGGATGATATAGACAATACAGTGACCATAGTACATAAATATATGTTTATTTCATGTTTATATCCTGTCAACATTACTACTGAACTGGTTTACCAAAATGAGTTTCATATACTACATGCTAAGCCTGTGATGTGTCTGCTTGTTCCTCTTTTAGAATGCCGGCAGAATATTGGAGAAGAGTACCCCATTATGCAATGGTAAAGGAAGTAATGCAGACATGGTTGAAGATAGTGAGACAACCCTATTGGTCTCCAAGAAAGCTGATAAAAACTATCTTCAAGACAGTGAGACAACCCCAAAGTCCTGCCGTGATGTTGTGTTCGAGTTACTGGCCACTACCGCTGGCACAAGCTCTTCGAACTTGCTGCCTGAATCAGTTCGGCCTCTTGAGTCTCAACTTCAAGTTGAAAGACAACAATCAGCTATGTTGAGACAAGAAGCCGAAGGACTGAGGAAGTCTGTGCAGAATTCAGATGCACACTTTCTGGTGCAACAACAAGAGTTGGAGGAGTTTAGCGCCAAACAAGATAAAGCTAATAAGCTTGCTAAGCTTCTTGCCAGTATGGTGGGTGCCCAGGATATCGTTTCTTGAGCTCTTCTGAAGTGGTTCCATTTCTGGACTTGTTTTGCTGCCACATTTATTTGCACTGGTGGCCAACTTAGTCGCCCGGTGTTTGTACTATGCTGCTTTGTTGTTCCCTTTATTTGCACTGGTCGCGAACTTTGATGCCCAGTGGATGTAATGTATGTAATCGCCGTAATAGCCTAGCGTTAGTTGCTTGCTTATTTATTTACTTATAGCATGTTTATTGCTTATAGTCACTATAGTTCTTTTTCCTCGGTTTGCTAGTGGCCACAATAACCATGGGCCAAATACGGATGGTAGGAACCATGGGCCTCCTACAGGCCATAGGATCCATGGGCCTCCTACGCACCGTATGATCCATGGGTCATACTGTTCGTGGGCTAAAACTGGACCGCAATATGGGCCATAAACAGGCCAATTTGGGAACGGTCGGTTTAGGCCCGTAGCATAATGGGCCGTTAATAGGCCGAAAATCATCACATGCTTAATTCAATCGACAGGTATAACGGGTTGTTAATGGGCCGGAATACATGAGGGGCTGAAAATGGCCCAATGGGTTAACAAAGCACAAACGGGCCGATTGTAACCACAGGTTGAATTTGGCCCATTAGCATAACAGGCTAGTAACGGATAGTAAGTAATTGAGGGCCGAAAATGAGCCCAAGAATTTATGGGCCCTTAGAAGGCCGAAAGAGAACACGGGCTAGAAACGGCCCAACTGAATCATGGGCCCTTAAATGGGCTCAAAGCAGTTTGCTGTTCATGATGGGCCAGAATCACCATGGGCCGTCAATGGGCCCAAAGATACAATAGACCTCATATGGGCCGAAAGATGTCACGGGCCATAGATAGGCTGAAAGTGAGAATGGGTTGGAATCATATGGGACGGCCCACAGGACGCTACTGGGCCGAATTTTGAAAGGCCATAATGGGCCGTGAGTACCCGGGCCGTAAATGGGCTGTATGCGAACAGGCCGTTAACAGGCTTTCCACGGGCCGGCGCGCTAACTTTTGACCAAGTCAAACGGGTCGGCCTTTTTAACCTAAATGGGCCACTATTGGGCCGTGCCACGTGTCGGCGTATCATAGCCATCTCTCGTCCAATGAATGGACGACATCTGTCGCAACGCCGACCTGACACGTGGTTCCGTTGGCGAATGAGAATTTTACACGTGGAAAATCACCATTGGTCCGGGCTGATAACGGGTTATCGGATCCAAATCCGCACCTGATAGCTTAACGGCGACCCGTTACGGTGGATGCCACGTGTCGGTTACCCTTGACGAAAACACTTCCATGACGCGACATTTTTCGTCATGGAAGTGGACACTTCTGTGATGATAATTTCAGTATTGTCATGGAACACTTCTACGACAGCACATGTATGACTATCTTGATTCTGTCATAAAATCGTCACGGATGTACATGCATGACAGAAAACGTGACATACTGTGACAAAGATGTATCATCACGGAACTGTTTTTTTTGCAGTGCCCACTGAAGATAAATCAATCTAGTTGGCCAAACCAAACGGATAGATCGGAGAAAAAGACAAAGCTATAACAATCATGCATTATAAAGTTCAGAAAAGACTCAATTACTTCTCATGAATATTTAGATCATAAACCCATAATTCATCGGATCCCAACAAACACACCACAAAAGAAGATTACATCAAATAGAACCCCAAGAACACCGAGGAGAACATTGTATTGAAGATCAAAGAGAGAGAAGAAGCCATCTAGCTACTAGCTATGGACCCGTAGGTCTGTGGTGAACTACTCACGCATCATCGGTAGGGTAGCAAGGTTGATGTAGAAGCCCTCCATGATCGATTCTCCCTCCGGTAGAGTACCGGAAAAGGCCTCCAGATGGAATTGCATAAGAACAGAAGCTTGCGGCGGCGGAAAAGTTATTTTGGGTGGCTCCCTGTTGGTTTTCAAATATTTCAGAATTTATAGAAATGGAATTAGGTCAGACAGAGCCTCGAGGGGCCCAGAAGGCAACAGGGCATGACCCCCCTGGGCGCGTCGGGTTGCCTTGCCGTCTCCTCGTACATCCTCTGGTCTCCTCCCGAAGCTTCTAGGGTCTCTTATGTCCAAAAAAATCGTCAAAACGTTTCATAGCATTTGGTACTGATTTTCTGGAAAACCAAAAACTAGCAGAAAACAACAACTCGCACTGGGCACTGGGTTAATAGGTTAGTTCCGAAAATGATATAAAATAGCATATAAATGCATATAAAACATCAAAGATTGATACTATAATAGCATGGAACAATAAAAAAATATAGATACGTTGGAGACGTATCAGTATCCCCAAGCTTAATTCCTGCTCGTCCCCGAGTAGGTAAATGATAAAAACAGAATTTTTGATGTCAAATGCTACCTAACATGTTTATCATGTAATCTCTTTTATGGTATGAATATTAAGAAACGAGTGATTCAAGGCAATAGTCTATAATTTGATATAAAGACATCAATACTCAGGCATACCAACAAACAATCATGCCTTTCAAAATAAAAATGCTAAAGAACGTTATCCCTACAAAATCATATTGCCATTCATGCTTAGTCTTCCTAACACAAAGTATTAATCATGAACTACCTCGATGACAAGCCGAGCAATTCGATCATACTTTTTAACGCGCTTCAGCTTTTTTAACTCCCATGCAATACATGAGCGTGAGCCATGGATATAGCACTATGGGTGGAATGGTATGCGATGATAGAGATCAATAAGGGGAAGTCAAAAAGGAAGATAGTCTCGCATAGACGCGGCTAATCAACGGGTTATGGAGATGCCCATCAATTGATATAAATGCGAGGAGTAGGGATTGCCATGCAACGGATGCACTAAGAGCTATAAGTGTATGAAAGCTCAAACTGAAACTAAGTGGGTGTGCATCCAACTCGCTTGCTCATGAAGACCTCGAGCATTTGAGGAAGCCCGTCATCGATATATACAAGCCAAGTTCTATAATGTTAAATTCCCACTAGTATATGAAAGTGACAATTCAGGAGACTCTATATGAAGAACATGGTGCTACTTTGAAGCATAAGTGTGGAAAAGGATAGTAACATTGCCCCTTCTCTCTTTTTCTCTCTTTTTTTGGTGGGCTCTTTTTGGCCTCTCTTTTTTGTCCAGAGTCTCATCCCGACTTGTGGGGGAATCATAGTGTCCATCATCCTTTCCTCACTAGGACAATGCTCTAATAATAATGATCGTCACACTTCTATTTACTTACAACTCGATAACTAGAACAATATGACTCTATATGAATGCCTCTGGCAGTGTACCAGGATGTGCAATGATCTAGCGTAACATGTATACAAAATCATGAATGGTGGCTGAGCCACAAATACTATGTTAGCTATATGATCATGCAAAGCAATATGACAATGAATATGTGTGTCATAAAAACGGAACGGTGGAAGTTGCATGGCAATATATCTCGGAATGGCTATGGAAATGCCATAATAGGTAGGTATGGTGGCTGTTTTGAGGAAGATATAAGGAGGCTTATGTGTGAATTAAAAAGTAATGGTGATACGATACCGGGGCACCTCCCCCAAGCTTGGAACAAGCCAAGGGTGGTGCCCATACCCGTGTACTCAAGTGTCTTTCTTCGGTGATGGTGGTGAAGAAGTGGTAGGCTTGTCCTCCGTCTTCCACGGCATCGGCTCTCCATCATAAAAGGATGAACGTGTTTTTGGAGTCCGGAAATTTGCAGCTAAACTCATACCTTTATACCTGGCATCATACTCAAAATTATGGTTCTGTAAGTCATCATTTTGGGCCTGAAGATGATCAATCCGGTCATTAAGCTTGAAGATAAGATCCCCAATATCCTTGTTGTCCAGTTTGTGTTCACAAATGAATTCTGTGATCATGGAGTGGTTGGCGTTCAGTCCACGCTCCACCATCCCCTGGCACTTGAAGATCTCCTGCTCCACTGTTCAAGCCTGGCCTTCTCGCCTCTAGTCTTCTTAGGTCCTTTAATGTCCCGGATGTGGAGCACCTTGCTACTTGTGATCTGCGTTTGGATTTCCCCGAAGAGGGGAGGATGATGCAGTATAGTAGAGATAAGTATTTCCCTCAGTTAAGAACCGAGGTTATCAATCCAGTAGGAGAACCACACAGAACCTCGTTAGCAGCACCTACACACACAAAAGCAAACACTTGCACCCAACGCAAATAAGAGGGTTGTCAATCCCCTTAGCGGTTACTTGCAAGGATTAATTCTGATAGTGATATATTGAAAAGTAAATTGCAAAATAAAATAAAAGTAAATAAATTGCAGCAAGGTATTTTTGGATTTTAATATATGATAAAAGTAGACCCGGGGGCCATAGTTTACACTAGAGGCTTCTCTCTTGAACATATAACATACGGTGGGTAAACAAATTACTGTTGGACAATTGATAGAAAAGCGCATAGTTATGACGGATTCATGGCAATGATCATTGATATGTCTCCAACGTATCTATAATTTATGAAGTATTCATGCCATGTTTATAACAATTCTATATGGTTTTGGTATGATTTGATTAGAACTAACCCGGACTGACGCTGCTTTCAGCAGAATTGCCATGGTTTTGTTTTTTGTGCAGAAATAAAAGTTCTTGGAATTGGATGAAACTTTTTGGAGATTTTTTATGGAATAAATAAAAAATACTGGAACCAAGACCCACTGGAGGGGGGCCACCCAGTGCCCACGAGGCACCAGGGCGCGCCACCCCCCCCCCAGGCGCGCCCTGGTACCTCGTGGGGCCCACGTGGCTCTGCTTGACCTGATTCCAACGCTGAAAAATCCTATAAATAGAGAAACCCCCAGAAATAACCCTAGATTTTTGGACTCCGCTGCCGCAAGCCTTTGTACCTTCGAAATACCATCTACAACCCTTTTCCGGCACCCTGCCGGAGGGGGGAATCATCACTGGAGGCCATCTTCATCATCCCGGCGGTCTCCATGACGAGGAGGGAGTAGTTCACCCTCGGGGCTGAGGGTTTGTACCAGTAGCTATGTGTTTTATCTCTCTCTTGTGTTCTTGATTTGGCACGATCTTGATGTATCACGAGCTTTGTTAATATAGTTGGATCATATGGTGTTTCTTCCCTCTCAATCTTTGTTGTGATGCATCGAATCTTTTCCCTTTGAGGTTTTGTTATTGTTGGATTGAATATTTCAGATTTGAGAACACTTGATGTATGTCTTGCATATGAATACCCGTGGTGACAATGGGGTATTATATTGATTCACTTGATGTATGTTTTGGCACTCAACTCGTGGATTCCCGAGGTGACATTGGGGTAATCTATGCATAGGGGTTGATGCACGTTTTCATTATCTTTTCTCCGATAGAAACTTTGGGGTGCTCCTTGGAGTTCTTTGTGTGGATTGAATATTATGATTATGAAGTTGTTTGATGCATATCGTATAATCAACTCACGGATACTTGTGGTGACATTGGAGTATCTAGGTGACATTAGAGTTGGTTGATGTGTATCATATGGTGTTATTTTAGTACAAACTCTAGGGCTGTTTGTGACACTTATAGGAATAGCTCAATAGATCGATCGGAAAGGATAACTTTGAGGTGGTTTCGTACCCTACAAACAATTTCTATCTTATGTTCTCCGCTAATAGGAACTTGGGAGTGATTCTTTATCGCACGTTGAGGGATGGTTATATGATCCAATTATGTTAGCATTGTTGAGAGATTGCACTAGAGAAAGTATGAACCCTAGTCCTTGTTTCTAAGCATTGCAATACCGTTTGTGCTCACTTTTGTTACTTGCTACCTTGCTGTTTTTATATTTTCAGATTACAAAAACCTATATCTACTATCCATAATACACTTTTATCACCATCTCTTCGCCGAACTAGTGCACCTATACAATTTACCATTGTATTGGGTGTGTTGGGGACACAAGAGATTTCTTGTATTTGGTTGCAGGGTTGTTTGAGAGATACCATCTTCAACCTACGCCTCCCATGGATTGATAAACCTTAGGTCATCCACTTGAGGGAAAATTGCTACTGTCCTACAAAACTCTGCGCTTGGAGGCCCAACACGAGTCTACAAGAATAAGTTGTGTAGTAGACATTGATCATGTATATAGGAATCATGTCCAAAACAAGTAGACCGACTCCTGCCTGCATCTACTACTATTACTCCACCCATCGACTGCTATCCATCATGCATCTAGGGTATTAAGTATAAAACAGAGTAACGCCTTAAGCAAGATGACATGATGTAGACAAAGTAAACTCAAGCAATATGATTAAACCCCATCTTTTTATCCTTAATCGCAATAATACAAATACGTGTCTTGTCCCCTACTTTGTCACTGGGATAGATCACCGCAAGATTGAACCCATCACAAAGCACCTCTCCCATTGCAAGATAAATCAATCTAGTTGCCAAACCAAACGGATAGATCGGAGAGAAATAGAAAGCTATAACAATCATGCATAAAAGAGTTCAGAGAAGACTCAAATATTTCTCATGAATAATCTGATCATAAACCCACAATTCATCGGATCCCAACAAACACACCGTAAAAGAAGATTACATCGGAGAGAACTCCAAGAACATCGAGGAGAACATGGTATTGAAGATCAAAGAGAGAGAAGAAGCCATCTAGCTACCAGCTATGGACCCGTAGGTCTGTGGTAAACTACTCACACATCATCGGAAGGGCAGCAAGGTTGATAAAGAATTCCTTCGTGATCGATTCCCCCTCCGGCAGAGTACCGGAAAAGGCCTCCAGATGGGATCGCGGAAGAACAGAGGCTTGCGGCGGCGGAAAGGTTTTCTCTTCTGTCCTTCTAGTATGTTGGGAATATTTTGGAATTTATAGCGCTGGAATTAGGTCAAAAGGTGCCACGAGGGGCCCACAAGCCTGGGGGGCGCGCCTACCCCCTGGGCGCGCCCTCCGAGCTTGTCGCTCCCTCGTGACTCTTCTGGTCTTCTCCCGAAGCTTCTAGGATCCCTTTTGGTCCAGAAAAAATTAATCCAAAGTTTTTTTTCTTTGTTTGGACTCCGTTTGATAATGATTTTCTAAAAAGGCAATAACAGGCAAAAAATAGCATTTGGCACTCGCCACTAGGTTAATAGGTTAGTCCCAAAAATTGATATATAATTGCATATAAAACATCCAAGATTGATACTATAATAGCATGGAACAATAAAAAATTATAAATAGGTTGGAGATGTATCAAGCATCCCCAAGATTAATTCCTGCTCGTCCTCGAGTAGGTAAAGTATAAAAATAGAATTTTTGATGTGGAATGCTACCCAACATGTTTATTATGTAATCTCTTTGTGGCACATAAGTTGTGAAGCGATGAATTAACAATATCAACATAATAATATCCATGAACATAAGAAGCATAATCATTAACTTTCAAAATATACGATCGTTAACGAGTGTTATCCCTACTCACTTTCTCATATTAATCATGGCATGACTCTATCTTCACCGCAAATATATAAATAGTGAGCATCCCGGTGTTAAACCAGGCAATTGGATCGTACTTCTAACGCGCTTCAGCATTTTCAACTCTCACGCAATACATGAGCGTGAGCCATGGATATAGCACTAGGTGGAATAGAATGCGGTGGTAGGTATCAAATAATGGAAAGGAGAAGAAGAATGTCTCACATCAACTCGGCGGATCAACGGGCTATGGAGATGCCCATCAATCGATATCAATGCGAGGAGTAGGGATTTCCATGCAACGGATGCACTAAGAGCTATAAGTGCATGAAAGCTCAAACTAAAAACTAAATGGGTGTGCATCCAACTTGCTTGCTCATGAAGACCTCGGGCATTTGAGGAAGCCCGTTATCAGAATATACAAGCCAAGTTCTATAATGAAAAATTCCCACTAGTATATGAAAGTGACAACATAGGAGACTCTCTATATGAAAAACATGGTGCTACTCTGAAGCACAAGTGTGGAAAAGGATAGTAACATTGCCCCTTCTCTCTTTTTCTCTCATTTTTTTTGGTGGGCTCTTTTTGGCCTCTCTTTTTTCGTCCGGAGCCTCATCCCGACTTGTGGGGGAATCATAGTATCCATCATCCTTTACTCACTAGGACAATGCTCTAATAATGATGATCATCACACTTCTATTTACTTACAACTCGATACTAGAACAAATATGACTCTATATGAATGCCTTTGGCAGTGTACCAGGATGTGCAAAGATCTAGCGTAACATGTATGAAAATGATGAACGGTGTCTGAGCCACGAATACTATGTCAGCTATATGATCATGCAAAGCAATATGACAATGATGATGTGTGTCATATAAACGGAACGGTGGAAGTTGCATGGCAATATATCTTGAAATGGCTATGGAAATGCCATAATAAGTAGGTATGGTGGATGTTTTGAGGAAGGTAAAAGGGTTTATGTGTGAAAGAGTGTATCATATCACGGGGTTTGGATGCACCGGCAATGGTTGCGCCAACTCTCGAGGTGAGAAAGGGCAATGCATGGTACCGAAGAGGCTAGCAAATTACGGAAAGATAGGAGTGCGTATAATCCATGGACTCACATTAGTCATAAAGAAATCACATACTTATTGCAAAAGTCTACTTAGCCCTCGAAGCAAAGCACTTCACCGCATTCCCCTAGGAGGAGGGTTGGTAGGAGTTAACCATCGCGCGACCCCGATTGTAACAGCACTCAAGGATTTCATTCCAGACCAATAAATGCTCCAATTTTCTCGCCATGCCATGGCTAATATTTAGGTGAATATGTCATAACAAAATTTAATACCGATATTTCTACTAACCAATGATCATGAACATATATCCTTTCATATTACGACATTAATAAAATTAACCATGCACTTCATACTTAACGATCTACATGAAGGTTTTTATTTTATCCCCCTTGGATACCTTATCATATCAGGACCATTCTTTTAACATGTGCAAATTGCCATTACTATATATTAGACTCTCAAAAATATATAAGTGAAGCATGAGAGTTTAACTATTTCTTTAAAATATAACCACCATCGTGCTCTAAAAGATATAAGTGAAGCACTAGAGCAACTGCCTAGCTCAAAAGATACAAGTGAAGCACATAGAGTATTCTAACAAATCACGAATAATGTGTGTCCCTCTAAAAAAGGTGTGTTCAGCAAAGATGATTGTGGCAAACTAAAAATCAAACAAAAGCAAGCAAACTATAGCACAAGACGCTCCAAGTAAAACACATATGATGTGATGAATAAAAATATAGCTCCAAGTGAGTTACCGATAGACTGTAGACGAAAGAGGGGATACCATCCGGGGCATCCCCAAGCTTAGACGCTTGAGACTTCCTTGAATATTACCTTGGGGTGCCTTGGGCATCCCCAAGCTTATGCTTTTGCCGCTCCTTATTCCTTTATCCATCGTAGTCTCACCCAAAACTTGAAAACTTCAGCACACAAAACTCAACAGAAACCTCGTGAGATCCGTTAGTATAACAAATAAATCTTAAACTTTAGGTACTGTTGTCAATTTATTAATATTTAATATTGGCATAATGCTGCTTTACTCCAACTTCCCCATGGCTCATACCCCCCGATACGATCCATAGATTCATCAAAATAAGCAAACTATGCAACAAAAACAGAATCTGTCTAAAACAGAACAGTCTATAAAGATCTATTTAAAAGCTACACTTCTGCAACTCCAAAACTTCTGAAAATTTAGGAAAATCTAAACAATTCATATACCAATACTGTGTAAAACTTTCAGGTTTTTCTGACGCTCCAGTACAGAACTAAAAATCAAATAGTTGACACAAAACTTTTTATTTTCCAAACAGCATCAATTATACTATCATCCAAATCATCCCAAAGGCATTACTTGGCACAAACACTAATTAAAAGATAAAAACACAATCATAACAGAGGCTACAATTGTGTAAACACACAAAAATAGAAAGTAAAACAAAAATTAAAGATACATATTGGGTTGCCTTCCAATAAGCGCTATTGTTTTATGCCCATAGGTAGGCATAATGCATAGTTTCAAGTATTGTGATCCTTCAAATTAATTCCATAGGTGGCCCTCATAATAGATTCATATGGTGGCTTAATTCTCTTTCTAGGGAAGTGTTCCTTCCCTTTCTTTAATGGGAATTGAATTCTTATATTACCTTCTTTCCTATCAATAATAGCACCTATGGTTCGTAGGAAAGGCCTACCAAGTATTATAGGACAAGACGGATTGCATTCAATATCAAGCACAATAAAATCCACGGGCACATAATTACTATTTTCAAGAATAAGCACATCATTTATTCTACCCAATGGTTTTTTAATGGTGGAATCCGCTAGATGTAAATTATGGGAACAAGGATCCATATCGGTGCGACCTAGCACGTCACATAAAGATTTTGGTATAGTAGAGATGCTAGCACCTAGATCACACAAAGCATTGCATTCATAATCTTTGATTTTAACTTTGATATTAGGTTCCCATTCATCATGTAATTTTCTAGGAATTGAAACTTCCAACTCAAGCTTTTCTTCATGAGCTTTTATCATAGCTTCTACAATATGTTTAGTAAAAGCTTTATTTTGTTCATAGGCATTAGGTGAATTAATCATGGATTGAAACAAGGAAATACATTCAACTAAAGAGCAATTCTTATAATTAACACCTTGTGATCCAAAGTAGTGGGTACATCGCTATTTAAAGTTTTGACCTCTCCAAATCCACTTTTATCAATTTTATCATTAAGATCATCACCCTCCAAATAATTTGGACGCCTTCTGGCTAAAGTTGACTCAGCTCCAGTCCCTTTTTCATCAAGTTTTATATTACTAAATAGAGATACAATAGGTGAGACACCAATCATTTTAATATCTTCATCATTATTAAGATAGAAACCGGGTGGAATAGCTTTTCTAGGAATTCTTGCTTAGCTCTCAACCTAGCGGTTCTTTCTTTACTTTCATTAATGGAGGCATAGATAGCTTTAATAGACACATTTATATCATGCTTGGGTGGCAAAATTTTAATTTTGAGAGTTTCAACATCATGAGCAATTCTATCCATGTTCCTAGCCATGTCATCAACTTTATTCAATTTTTCTTCTACCATAGCATTGAAAATCTTTTGAGAATTAATAAATTCTTTAATGTTGCTTTCAAGATCAGTAGGTATCCTATTATTATTATTATTATTATTATTATTATTATTATTATTATTATTATTATTATAAGAATTACCATAGGAATTACCATAATTATTAGAGGAATTTCTGGGAAACGGCCTAGAATTGAAATTACCCCTATAAGCATTGTTGTTGAAATTATTTCTAGAAACAAAATTCACATCAATAGCATCATTATTTTGCTCAATCAAAGTAGAAAATGGCACAACATTAGGATCAATATGAGCACTTTTACTAGCAATCAATTTCATAAGAGCATCCATCTTATCACTCAAAGTATTAATTTCTTCGACATAATTTACCTTCTTACCAGTTGGAGTTCTTTCAGTGTGCCATTAAGAATAATTTGTCATAATATTGTCAAGAAGTTTTGTAGCTTCTCCCAATGCAATTTCCATAAAAGTACACCTGCGGCAGAGTCTAGAAGATTTCTAGAAACAAAGTTTAGTCCCGCATAAAATTTTTGTATGATCATCCATAAGCTGAAACCATGAGTAGGGCAATTTCTTATCATTAATTTCATTCTCTCCCAAGATTGTGAAACATGTTCATGCTCAAGTTTCTTAAAATTCATAATTTGATTTCTTAGAGAAATAATCTTAGCGGGAGGAAAATACTTGGCAATAAAAGCATCCATACACTTATCCCAAGAATCAATACTATTTCGAGGCAAGGATGAAAACCAAGTTTTAGCACGATCTCGTAGTGAGAATGGAAATAATTTCAATTTAACAATATCATTATCCACATCTTTCTTCTTTTGCATATCACAAAGTTCAACGAAAGTATTAAGATGGGATGCATCATCTTCATTAGGACTACCAGAAAATTGTTCTTTCATAACAAGATTAAGCAAAGCAGCATTAATGTCACGCGACTCCGCACTAGTGGCGGGAGGAGCAATTGGAGTACTAATAAAATCATTATTATTAGTATTGGAAAAGTCACACAATTTTGTGTTTTCTTGAGACATAGTGACAAAGCAAGCAAACTAGCAAACAGGCAATGATTTTTTTGTGTGTTTTTTGTAAAATTGTTTTAGAAGTGGGGGATATGAAAACGAGAGGCAAATGCAAATAAAAGGCAAATGAAAATAAGAACAAGTGGATGGTAGTTTATGCAAAGGTACTTGGTAGGTTTTGGTGATGTCTCCCCGGCAACGGCGCCAGAAATTCTTCCTGCTACTTATGATCTGCGTTGGGATTTCCCCGCAGAGGAGAGGATGATGCAGTATAGTAGAGATAAGTATTTCCCTCAGTTAAGAACCGAGGTTATCAATCCAGTAGGAGAATCACACAGAACCTCGTTAGCAGCACCTACACACACAAAACGAAACACTTGCACCCAACGCAAATAAGAGGGTTGTCAATCCCCTTAGCGGTTACTTGCAAGGATTAATTCTGATAGTGATAGATTGAAAAGTAAATTTCCAAATAAAATAAAAGTAAATAAATTATAGCAAGGTATTTTTGGATTTTAATATATGATAAAAGTAGACCCGGGGGCCATAGTTTTCACTAGAGGCTTCTCTCTTGAACATATAGCATACGGTGGGTAAACAAATTACTGTTGGGCAATTAATAGAAAAGCGCATAGTTATGATGGATTCATGGCAATTGACGGTGTCCTTGATTAGGGGGGTGCTAACCTAGCCGGCCCGTCTCTTCGGTTGGGTCGATGGGCCCTCGTGCGTGGTCAAGGTGGACTCCGAACGCCGTGTACGGGAGGCGTGATCGAGACTGACTCCACCGAAGACTTGACGTGTACTCCAACATCTCTCCTGCCGCCTTGTTCCTAGATACCGACCTTGTAACCCTAGATACCCTCCCTGGCATGTATATAAGCCATAGGGTTTAGCCCGTAGAGAGGGGATCAACGCAATTTCATTCACCTAGTCCTAGAACTAGAACACATCTAAAGATCTCGACGTAGATCAACTCTGTAATTGTCACATCTCCATTGATATAAACAAGAGCAGGACGTAGGGTTTTACCTCCATCAAGAGGGCCCGAACCTGGGTAAAACACTGTCTCCCTGTTCCTGTTACCATTCATCCGAGATCCACAGCTCGGGACCCCCTACCCCTAGGTCTGCCGTGTGATCGCCAGAAGAATCAATGGCTCACCTGCAGATCAAGTGCTCTAATGGCCTCGAGAACGTCTACGCCCCCGGCCAGCTTTTTGTTTTTGGCAGCATGGTCTTCTGCGCCGATTCGGCAGGTCATCTGGCCTCTGTCGAGAACTACACCCCAGGTCGAATCGTGACCTTCGGTGGCCTCGAATACACCGCGGATTCCCGCGGCGAACTCGTCCTATCGGGATGGACTCCTGGCCGAATTGAAAACTTGTCTGGCTCCAAAGGCTTGACTCCGGAACCGATCTCCGTCGCGGTGCCTTTAGAGACCCCCGACATGACCACTCCGGCCGGTCTCCTTCTGATTATCAATACGGACATAAATCCGGCCCCCACCGCCAAAATCACGTCAGTATTAGAGTTGACTTCGGCGCAGAACCTGGAATTGTGTTCAAATTCCCTTCGCACTGAAGACGCGTCAAGTTACACACCGGGCATACTTCGAGTCAGCCCCGCTTATGGCGCAGCAATGAATCCCGAAGAGCTATCTCACCTCGATGAGATGCTTGACCGCATCCAGAGAATGTCCATCTCGGACGGCAAGACTTCGGTTTATGATCAGATCGGACTTAAAGCCGACGATCGGGAAATTTACATCCCACCCACCACCCACCTAGTCACCACGGTCGACGACTTAACCGACGTGCTGGACTATGGCGAGGCCACAGACATGGATGAAGATGCTGATGGCCCCATCGAGAACACCTCGCCCCCGGTAAACGCGGGCAGGTGGACCGCCATGTCCACCTACGATGTTTACATGGTGGACACCCCCAAATCCCCTCCAAGGCGTCGGCGCAGATGCCGAAGAGGCAATAACGGGGAACCCAGTGGTAATAACGCGACAGCCAATAATGGCGACGCGGAGGACGGTGATGCCGATAACCCTGATGTGGACCTTCAAGCCTCCCCAGCGACGAACGGCACACCCGATCGACTTCTCCGGGACTCAGATCCCGACGACCTCTTTGAACGGGCCGACGATAACTACATGCCAGAATCCGAGGAGGATGAGAGCCTCGGTACCGAGGACTACATCATTCCCGAAGACCCTTTCGAACAAGAGCGCTTCCGGCGGCGCCTCATTCCGACGGCCCGGAGCATGAAACGCAAGCAGCAGCAGCTACAGGCCAATACCGACGCACTGAATGAAAAGTGGGTCGAAGTGCTCTCCACCGAGCAAGACATGGAAAACCGGATCCACAATGCGCCGAAATCATACCCACGTAGGCGTCTCTTGCCGGAGTTCGATGAGGAGCTCTTTGACGACCACGAGCGACCCCCTAGAGGCTGGGACAGGCCAAGGCGAGAAAATCTCAATGACCGGCCACCTCCACGCCATTACGGCAAGGACCCTGTGGATTACCTAGATCCTCACGACGCTAGATGTCGCATTGAGGAAAACCGGGCACCTCCTCGGTCCATCTATGGATCAAGGGGACGCACGCCCGCCGGGCTTGACGGCTACGATGCCTGGATGGACAGGAACGGTCATGCCCGAGATCAGGCCTACTCATGGCTCTCTCCCGATCTCCGACGAGATGCTCCTCGGTTTCGAGGTCTGGCTCACCCAATGTGCTTTATAGACAGGGTGATGGAACATCAATTCCCGAAAGGATTTAAGCCCATCAATATAGAATCATACGATGGCACTACCGACCCAGCAGTATGGATCGAGGATTTCCTTCTCCACATACACATGGCCAACCGAGATGACCTCCACGCCATTAAATACCTGCCACTCAAGTTAAAGGGGCCGGCGAGGCATTGGCTTAACAGCCTCCCTCCTCACTCTATTGGTAGCTGGGAAGCCCTAGAGGATGCTTTTCGAGCAAACTTCCAAGGCACGTACGTCCGGCCTCCGGACGCTGATGACCTCAGCCGTATCACCCAGCAGCCAGGCGAATCAGCCCGGAAATTCTGGAATAGGTTCCTTACCAAGAAGAACCAGATCATGGACTGCTCCGAAGCCGAGGCCATCGCCGCATTTAAGAACAATATCCGAGATGAATGGTTGGCCCGTCAGCTCGGCCAGGACCGAGGACTATGGCGGCCCTCACCTCACTGATGACTTGCTTTTGCGTAGGGGAGGACAGTTGGCTCGCCCGTAGTACTCACAATGGCGAGGCAGACACCTCGGAAACACGCGACGCCAATGGAAAACCTAAGAGCAACAAAAATAAGCGCAGGTATAAAAATGGTGGAAGCGATACGGAAGACGTTGCGGTCAACGCGGGTTTCACCGGACCTAAGTCCGGACAGAAAAGAAAACCCTTTAAAGGGAACAAGGATGGACCTAGCCAGCTTGATAGACTCCTGGACCGCCCATGTGGAATCCATGGCACTCAGGACAAACCAGCAACCCACACTAACAGGAATTGCTGGGTCTTTAAACAAGCCGGCAAGATAGCGACAGAGGGTCAAAATAAAACCCAAAATCGCAGTGACGATGAGGAAGAACCCCGGCGGCCTAATAATGGAGGCCAAAAGAAGTTTCCTGACGAGGTAACAGAAGACAATATGATCTATGTCACCCATATCCCCAAATAGGAGAGGAAGCGTGCGCTTCGGGACGTATACGCGCTAGAGCCAGTCCCCCCGAAGTATAACCCATGGTCAGCTTACCCGATCACATTTGACAAGCATGATCATCCGACCAGCATCAGGCATGGCGGATCGGCGGCGCTCGTCCTGGACCCCATTGTTGATGGTTATCATCTGACACGTGTCCTCATGGACGGGGGAAGCAGCCTTACCCTCATTTACGAGGATACGGTTAGGAAGATGGGCATCGACTCATCCCGGATCAAGCCGAGCAACACCACCTTTAAGGGTGTCATCCCCGGCGTCGAAGCCCGCTGTACCGGAATGGTATCCCTGGAGGTAGTCTTCGGTTCACCCGAGAACTTCAGAAGCGAGGAGTTAATCTTTGACATCGTCCCCTTCCGGAGCGGATACCACACGTTTCTAGGGCGCACAGCCTTCACACGCTTCAATGCAGTCCCGCATCATGCCTATCTCAAGCTCAAAATGCCAGGACCCAATGGTGTTATAACAGTCAATGGTAACACCGAGCGCTCACTCCGGACGGAGGAACAGACTGCGGCTTTCGCAGCCGAGGTACAGGCATCCGAGGAGGCAGCCCGAAGCGATAAATGCACTACTAGCTCTTCGAAGCACACCCGGGCCGCACAGGTTGACCTCGGCCACATACCCCCTCACCCCAAATAGGGATGCGGGCTCCTCGCGTGCCCTCTCTGGATGGGGCACTATGTCCCCAGGGTGCACAATTTCGCACTCAAGATTCCCTGGGTTGTCGAGGAGCCAAAAAAATTATTAAAACGTCGGCACGGTTCAACCAAACACCGACGTGACTTTGAGCCCCCGCACAGGCAAGTCTCTGTCAAAGAAACAAACCAAAACATGACTGCGTCAAGGTGGCTCCAACCACAGCACGGACTTCGGCAACGCCTCCTTCAAGGAGCTCGGTCAATAAACACGTTGAGCGCATAAAAGGGCCGGAAGGGCTTCGGCCTCCGTGAGTCCCCGCCATCAACGGTGAACAGCTGGTAAACAGCTCGGAAGCGCAGACGTGCGGCAGGAAGCGGCCCGGGTTCCTAAAAATCCGATGACAAGTATCCGCCCTGTTTTCTTCCTTTCTTCTTTACTCTTTACATTGTATCCTTTCAGTTCTTCTTGTCGCAGCAGGACATGTAAAGGCTTGAAATTATAAAACAAAGAAATCATGCCCTTTAAAGGTCTTTATCGTATTTCTTTCTAAGCATAGCCCCCGTGCTATGAAGAAGTTCTCTAAAAAAGAAAAAAGGATACAATTGTATTACAAGTCCGAAGTATTCGGCGCCTCGGATTTTGGCCTTATATGCATCAGTTTCGAACCTAGATTTTGGTCAATAGTTGGGTTGCCCGGCTCCTATGTGTACCCCTTACGTTCCTGATGAATTCGGCTAAGGGCGTAATGGGAGAACCACTGCGATTGCGCTGCCAGGTCAATTGGCATAGCGCCTCTGTGGAGAAAGCCAAAAACTGACTATCTAGGTAGGCGCAAACTGGTCCGCCATCCGTAGACCGCGTTAAGCGATGTGACAATAGAGATCACCCGTGTTAAATGAAGGGCTTTAATTTCTAGCCGAAGTGGATCATAGCCTAGACCTCAGCCGGCCGGGCTGACCACTTCCCATACCGAGGGCTGGTCATCAGCCCCCACAGTCAAACTCCTATGACTAAGTGAAAGTCATAAAGCCACTATAGTCTGATTGCCTAGTTCCTATAAGCACTGACCACCTCCGGGCACCGAGACGTCGGCTAAGGGTCAAGAGTGCCTTAAGGAACACCCTTTGTATGATATACACTGGGGCTGAAGCCGACGACTGGCCACTTTCAATTTCTAACAGTCATCCAGGAGGTAAAACTAATTGAAAAACACACATGGAATTTAAATCCATATTCATTCAAGCAAAAGATAATGTTTTATACATTCCATCACTTTGGCATACCGAAGTACGACCTAATAATACAAAGTGTCTTTCAAACACTTGCCCTCGGTAATCCGAGTTCCCTCCTCCACCTCGGTGAAGAACTGCTCGGCGGTGTGCGGCTTGTCGGCAGGAGGGCATGTGGCACATGTCACCGCATCAACCTTTCAGAAGTGCGTCTTCATGCAGGCGTATGCCCTCTGCGCTCCTTCAAAGCACGCAGACCTCCTCCAGCGGTTCACGCAGGGCACGGCATCGCGGAGACGGGCCGTAAGACTGAAGAGGTTGTTGGGCATGGCTTCGGCAGGCCACAATGCAACGCAGAGGTCCTGGAGCGCTGGCCTTGTCATGCGAAACAACTCCACCAGCTGCTTCACTCGATGATTTAGCAGCTATGCCGACAGCGACCCCGAGAACTACCCCCAAAAGGCCTTCTCCGCCTCGTGGCCCGCTAACTGGCTGAAGTACGCCACCGCATCTGCCGCGCTCTGCGGAAGATCCGCAAAGACCTCTGCGGAACGCCATAACTGGGTGAGCTCGGTACACCCTTTGCGGCCAAACGTACACTACAGCAGAAATAGCTTACCCGAGGCGATTTGCTCCACTTGCTGGAGCACCTCGCGGTCAGCCCGGGCCGTGGTCTTGAGCTCGGAGTGGGCAAGTTGAAGCTTCTCGAGCTCCTCCTTCGTTTGCTGCCCCTCCGCCTGAAGCTTGTCGCGTGCTTCAAACACGCCCTTCAGGGTCTCTTCGACCTCGAGGACCCGAGCCCGGTCCTTGTCCCCGGCCACCTTCTCAGCGGCTCGGGCCTTCTCCGCCTCGGCGCTCGCAGCCTCATGCTGTTTCACCTCCTGCCGAGCCTTTTCGAGCTCGGCCTTGAGCGCCTCAAGCTCTGCCAACGCCGCTGTCATTCAAACAGTTCGGCCTTAGTTTTCAAACATATCATCAAACCTTCCTTACAAAGTATAATACAAGTTTAACTTGCTTACCTCGAGACTGCTCGAATTTCTGGTTTACCAGGGTGAGCTCCTCCTGTGACCTCTCGAGCCTCCGGTTCATCTCCGCAATCTCCTCCGAGATGGAGTCCAGAACCGAGGTCGAAACCTGGCAGCAAAAATCCTTATTACAAAGGCGAAAGCTAAATTGTTAAAAAGTTCCAGGACGGCCGCCTTGAGCAGCGCCCTGGGGGCTACTTGACAGGCTCCTACTCAGTTAAACGACCCCAATGCCAGTTTCTTAAAACCGACTTCGGGCTCGGGGGCTACTCACTCACTAAGCCGTTTAGCAGGCTGTGCTATCATGTCCTCGGACAAATACGTAAACCAAAAAAGCTCAAATGAACAAGTTAAACTTGGCACAAGGATAGAAGCATAACTCTAAACTCGTTATGAGGTTCTTAAAAACCTCGTGCAGGCCGGCCTCTGCGGACCGGAAGCCCTGCAGCGCCGCGCCCATCAAGGCACGGTGCTCTTCCTTGATAGAGGAGGCCCTCAGGGTGTCCTCCATCTCCTCGGTCCTTGGGCAGTTCGCGGGGGAGGAGGGATGACCCCGGATGTGCAGATCCGAGCAGCTTCCACCTGTGGTGGTGGAGCTGAAGCAGATATCGGCTGGACCGATGACTGGCCCACCCTTCCTCAACGACCTCGGGATGCTTCTCCCCCGGGTCCTGTCGGGCCGAGGTATCGACCTCGGCCATGACGGCCACCTCCCCGACCCTTGTCGCGTCGACGTCGGGAGCTAGGATGGATGTCGCCTCCCCTAGCCCGTCATGCGCTGGGGGAGGAGCAGCGGGCTCTGGAGTCCCGCTGGTGGATGGCAACACGCTCGAAGATCCACTGGGGATTACCCTCGGCGGACTGCGTGAAAAAAGACGCTCTATGAGTATTCCCTTGCTAAAAAGAACTTGTCAAATTGAAACACGGGATGTAAAGATGATGGCTTACCCTCGAGGCATCGGTTTCTTCCTCCCCATTGCGAGGAGGTCTTCTTCTGAGTCGCCGGAGAGCTCGGCTGTCTCTAACAACTTGCTGGCAGCCCCGGACGAGGTTCTCCTCGGCCTCTTTAGGCCCTTGGGCGGCATGCCCGCTTCGGCATCCGCTGATGCCGACCTCTTCCGTTTCGGGAGATGGATCTCCTCGACCTCACCCTCCTCTGCGTCGCCATCTTGGGCAGCGGAGGTGTGGGTCTCTTCGGATCGGGTGACCGAGGTCTCCCGAGTCTGAGCACTTGACTTACCCCTCTGGGACCTCGTCCCTTTGGGGGCCACCACGTGTGGCTCCTCGGTCAGAAGCACCGAGAGCAGGGGAGTCGGGGGCTCCTCTGGCAGTGGAGCCGGGCATCGCACTCCTTGTACCCAGGCCAGCCACTTCTGCAAAATGTCAAGCGTAACGATTCATCAAAACTCTACTCATTGGTACGGAGGATGAAAATGATAATTGCTGGGCAGGATCGCTTACCGGGGGGCTTCATAGCCGTGCTCGAGGCCGCGGTCCTCCCCCTCCTTGGGGATCTTGTCCTTGGCCAGCTTCATGAGCTTCGTCCACATGGCGGCCAAGGTGGAGCGGAAGAAGGTGGTGATGGTGTCCATGTCCTCGGGCTTTTGTGCCCACATCGGGGTAGCCCGAAGCTGGAGAGGGAGTATGCGGCGGTTGAGCATGACGTTGATGACGTCGGCGAGCTCGATCTTCCCCGTGGTGGACCACCACTTGATCCTCTTGACCAGGAGCTCCACCTCCTTTGGGTTCCCCCAGGCGACGCCCTTCTCCTTCCAGGACTTGAGCTTCCTGGGAGGCCCGGCCGAAAAGGCTGGGACCTCGGTTTGACCAGGGGCGAGTGGTTCGGTGATGTAGAACCACTCCCGCTACCACTCCTTCACCGTTTCGATGAAGGTGCCCTTGAACCAGGTGGCCCCCTGGTTTTTGCTGATCATGGCCCCTCCACACTCCGCGAGGTCAGAGCCACTGGACTTCGACTTGATTCCAAAAAGCTTCAGCCATAGGCCGAAGTGTGGCTCGCAGCGGAGGAAGGCCTCGCAGACTGTGATGAAGGAGGCGAGGTGAAGAATGGAGTTCGGGGCCATATGGTGGAAGTCGAGCCCGTATTAGTACATCACCCTGCGCATGAAAGGGTGCAACGGGAACCCCAGACCTCGGACGAGGTGGGGGACGAAGACTACCCGCTCCCCGGCGTTGGGAGCGGGCACCTGCTGGCCAGCCTCTGGAGCGCGGGCGGTGATGGCGGGGGTCAGATACCCCGCGTTGTGCAGCTCCAGGATGGTGCCATCCGTCACGATGGAACCACCCCAGTGCCCTTTGAGGGTGTCGGCCATGGCTGGTGGTGAAGGTTGGACTCGTAGAAGAAGAAGGGAGCAGGATGGGATCTGGGCGCTGGAGCCAGACAAAGCAGTAGAAGGGGAGAATGGGAGCGTGGTCGATTGCACTATCCTCCCTTTTGCTCTTATAAGCCTGTGAAAGGCCAAGAGTCCCCCCTTGCTGCGCCAATAAAAACGCCACTCCCATCAAAGATGCCATTAAGCATATGGGGGGAAACAAAATTGTAATGATATCCCTAAGAAAACGGGCACGATCTCCGCCTCGATGGGATGTGCCAGTAAAAAGGCTGCCTCGAACCACGATTTAAGGGAGGCAGTAACTGCCCGACCTGTCGTGAGGCGTGCCACTTCGATAAAGTTGTCAGGCCGGATTGGACCGTTCATACCTAGACAACAGGCCTTCGAGGCTAAGGTATCTACCCTCTTTGGGCAGGGTACAAGCTCGGTTGGGCCTCGGATGACATCGCTCCTCTGAAAGGAGTAAATTATAAGGGAGAACTCATCTGTCAAGCCAAGGACTCCGGATCCGAGGTGACGTCCATTAAGAAGATCGTCCTCGGCGTAGAAGACCAGTTCGGGGGCTACTGATGGTGTCCTGGATTAGGGGGGTGCTAACCTAGCCGGGCCGTCTCTTCGGTTGGGCCGATGGGCCCTCGTGCGTGGTCAAGGTGGACTCTGGAGGCCGTGTACGGGAGGCGTGATCGAGACTGACTCCACTGAAGACTTGACGTGTACTCCAAGATCTCTCCTGCCGCCTTGCTCCTAGATACCGACCTTGTAACCCTAGATACCATCTGATGTCTACTACACAACTTATTCTTGTAGACTCTTGTTGGGCCTCCAAGCGCAGAGTTTTGTTTTCCCTCAAGTGGATGACCTAAGGTTTATCAATCCGTGGGAGGCGTAGGTTGAAGATGGTATCTCTCAAACAATCCTGCAACCAAATACAAGAAATCTCTTGTGTCCCCAACACACCCAATATAATGGTAAATTGTATAGGTGCACTAGTTCGGCGAAGAGATGGTGATAAATGTGTAGTATGGATAGTAGATATAGGTTTTTGTAATCTGAAAATATAAAAACAGCAAGGTAGCAAGTAACAAAAGTGAGCACAAACTGTATTGCAATCCTTAAAAACGAGGCCTAGGGTTCATATTTTCGCTAGTGCAATCTCTCAACAATGCTAACATAATTGGATCATATAACCATCCCTCAACGTGCGACAAAGAATCACTCCCAAGTTCCTATTAGCGGAGAACATAAGATAGAAATTGTTTGTAGGGTACGAAACCACCTCAAAGTTATCCTTTCCGATTGATCTATTGAGCTACTCCTATAAGTGTCACAAACAGCCCTAGAGTTCGTACTAAAATAACACCATATGATACACATCAACCAACTCTAATGTCACCTAGATAGTCCAATGTCACCACAAGTATCCGTGAGTTGATTATACAATACGCATCAAACAACTTCATAATCATAATATTCAATCCACAGAAAGAACTCCAAGGAGCACCCCAAAGTTTCTATCGGAGAAAAGATAATGAAAACGTGCATCAACCCCTATGCATAGATTACCCCAATGTCACCTCGGGAATCCGCGAGTTGAGTGCCAAAACATATATCAAGTGAATCAATATAATACCCCATTGTCACCACAGGTATTCATATGCAAGACATACATCAAGTGTTCTCAAATCTGAAATATTCAATCCGACAATAACGAAACCTCAAAGGGAAAAGATTCAATTCATCACAACAAGGATAGAGAGGGAAGAAACACCATATGATCCAACTATATTAACAAAGCTCGCGATACATCAAGATCGTGCAAAATCAAGAACACGAGAGAGAGAGATCAAACACATAGCTACTAGTACATACCCTCAGCCCCGAGGGTGAACTACTCCCTCCTTGTCATGGAGGCCGCAGGGATGATGAAGATGGCCTCCGGTGATGATTTCCCCCTCCGGCAGGGTGCCGGAACGGGTCTCCAGATGGTATTTCGAAGGTACAGAAGCTTGCGGCGGCGTAGTCCAAAATCTAGGGTTATTTCTGGGGGTTTCTCTATTTATAGGATTTTTCAGCGTTGGAATCATGTCAAGATGGGCTAACATGGGCCCACGAGGCACATGGGCACGCCACCCCCCCAGGCGCGCCCCGGTGCCTCGTGGGCACCTTGTGGCTCTTCTGGTCGTTCCACGAAGCTTCTAGTGTCTCTTTTGTTCCAAAAAAATCGTCAAAAAGTTTCAGCTCATTTGGAGAACTTTTATTTCTGCACAAAAACACCACCACGGTAGTTCTGCTGAAAACAGCGTCAGTCCGGGTTAGTTCTAATCAAATCATACCAAAACCATATAGAATTGTTATAAACATGGCATGAAAACTTCATAAATTATAGATACGTTGGAGACGTATCACCCTCCCTGGCGTGTATATAAGCCATAGGGTTTAGCCCGTAGAGAGGGGATCAACGCAATTTCATTCACCTAGCCCTAGAACTAGAACGCATCTAAAGATCTCGAGGTAGATCAACTCTGTACTTGTCACATCTCCATTGATATAAACAAGAGCAGGACGTAGGGTTTTACCTCCATCAAGAGGGCCCGAACCTGGGTAAAACACCGTCTCCCTGTTCCTGTTACCATTGATCCAAGATCCACAGCTCGGGACCCCCTACCCCGAGGTCTGCCGGTTTTTACACCGACAGCAATGATCATGTATATAGGCATCACATCCAAAACAAGTAGACTGACTCCTGCCTACATCTACTACTATTACTCCACCCATCGACCGCTATCCAGCATGCATCTAGGGTATTAAGTATAAAACAGAGTAACGCCTTAAGCAAGATGACATGATGTAGACAAAGTAAACTCAAGCAATATGATTAAACCCCATCTTTTTATCCTTAATGGCAACAATACAAATACGTGTCTTGTCTCCTACTATGTCACTGGGATAGTGTAGGAGATATGCCCTAGAGGCAATAATAAATATTATTGTTTATCTCCATGTTCATGATTATGTTTATATTCCGTGCTATAACTGCTATGGTTCTCGAGTCTGCAATAACCACGAAGCTCGAAGGAAGACTCATATGCACGTGTGGAATAATAAGCAGTAAAATGTATTCCTAGTTTGGCCTCTAAGACTAGCTCAAGTGTTGCATGATGGTTCTGTTTTCCTGATCATGGGCATGACTATGCCGGCAACTTTGAGGGCACAATGTTAGGAGAACACTTGTGTTGAATCGACCCGATTGATGTTATGCTATGAGATTCATTCGTCACAAGTTAATGGTTAATAACACAGAGAAGTTAACGTTTGCATAATTCCTTAGACCATGAGAGTATCGAGTTTCTTCATGCTTGATTCATGAACTTTGGGGTTTGTTAAACGTCATCCGTAACTGGGTGGCTATTACGGCGGCTTACGGGTTCATGGGAAAGTATGTCAAGTAACTTGATAGCTCAAGATTGGGATTTGCTCCTCCGACGATGGAGAGATATCGCTGGGCCCTCTCGGTGTTACGGTATCCATCATCGTCTGGCCAGACACATTGTGATTTGATCACGGGGATGCCGGAACACGGAAACGAGAAAAGAGAACAAAACCGGTAACGAGGTAACTGGCATTGTGGACAAGTGTTGATCCACGGGGATGCCGATGTTTCTCACATCGGGTATTTGTAACATATCGTGAAGCAACAGGAGCAGCACACGGCAACTGGACGTTCACTCGAATATTCATTCGTGTGGGTATAGGGGTCAATATGGGTGTCCACGGCTCCGATGTTGATCATTGATCGGAAAGTGTTTCGGGTCATGTCTATACTTCACCGAAGCTATAGGGTCACACGCTTAAGGGTCATCAATCTGCTGAATACTACACAGGGAGTCTGAGAGAAAATCACTGGAAAAGTTTCAGAGACAACGGAAAAGTTCGGGAGAAAACACCGGAATGGTTTCGGTAAAACTGAAAAGTTGTTTCAGGGTATACCATTAAGTCAAATTGGTTCTGGCACACGTCTGGAAATTCTTGGAGAGTGCCAGAATCGTTCTGGTAACTTCTGGGATTTTTCCGGGACAAAAACCGGAAATGTTCCGGAGCTGACGGAACCGGTTTGGTTGCTTTTCGCAGATGAAAATCACTAATCCGAAATTGTTGCGGAACGCGTCCAAAATCATTTGTGTGCGTACTGGAATTATTCTAAGACCCACAGAAATATTTTCGGATTTAACGGTCGCGGAAAATTGGTTCCGTGAATAGTGAAAATCACTTTATGGTTTACTTTATGGAAAGCCACCTTTTAGGACTTTTACAAAAAGGCTTCTAGAAGGACTTGGGGGCTAAGAAACCCCCCTTGGGGGGCCCCCATGAGGGGTTGGCCGGCCACATGAGGGGCTCCTCCATGGGGCCCCACTTGCTCCATTACTTCCCCTTTATGCCCTTGTGGAGGACTCCATACATGGGCATTTTTGGGTTTTTTGGAATGGCATCCCTACCCCTTGGTTTTTCTATAAATAGAGGTGGAGAGGTGCTCTCCACACTCATCCCTTATTCTCATACACGTGCCATGCTTTGTCTGGCTCTCTCTCTCCCTCCCACGAAAAGAGTTTCGTAGAGCCGAAAGGCTGTCTGGGTTCTGGTGGGAACTAGTTCTGGATGGCGAAGCCCTGCCGGATAGATGACACCGTATGTGTGCAACTCCGTAGTGAGATCGTAGTTTCGGTCTTAGTTCGAGAGTGCCTCCCAAACGGCCGTCTGAGTGACCGTCCGAGTTTCGAAGGTCCTCCCGAAGGGCTGTCCACGACACCGTCCGAGGGACTGTCTGACTGCCTCCCAGAGGGCTGTCCGAGGGGCAGTCGAGGGAGTACATCCTCGCGGTTGGGAGGTTGTAAATCCTAGCTACGGGGATCTGCACCAACGATCGTCATCGACTCTACTTCCGCTGTGCTATGAGTCGGTAACGAAAAGATCAAACCTTGTATGCAGTCTCCATAGTGGTCCTGGGCTGGTGCGTAGGTCAGAAATTTTTTGTTTTCTGCTGTGTTCCCCTACAGTGTCATCATGAGCCGTGCTATGCGTAGATGTAGGTTACAATCTAGAATACATAGAGATGTATGGGTGTTGCACAATATAATTTGTAGTAGACGAGTTCTACTGCTGATAATTATTTGTGCGGGTAGCAGATGAAATCTGTTACCCGATGTTCTTGTTGCTTCCCTGGAATTTGCATATTTCTGATCTTGATAACAACATGGTGGATTTTCAAAGTTCTGGCAATCCGTGATCCTGATTGATCAACGAAGTGCTAACAGTTCTTTGAATTCCACCATAGTTAAAAAGAAAGATGAAATTTCGTAGACGAAAGGGCAATGCAGATATCATCTGCACGGGGGTCATGCGTATGATGAAGTTCAGTATGGGGCTCGAGATTTTATTATCTCGTGTTTCATACACCCCGCAAAGTTAATCTAGCGACTTGAATAATCATACTTGATGATGGACGTAGGTAGCTTCGGTTTGTTTCGAAACCTTAGAAGCCACGTAAAATAAAATTTTGCATAAACCGATTAGAGGCGTCTAACTTGGTTTTGCAGGATGGTTTTCATGTGCATATGATGTGGTATAGCAGTGCTCATATTAATTTGATTATGTATGAGATGACTATATGATGTAAATTAACATGACCTGCGTGTCATGATTCGGCATGATGGCTGGAGCCATATGATTGTCACTTTAATGACCTGTGTGTCAACCTTTTGTAATGCACTTATTTTATTAGCTATAGAGATAGCAATATTATCTGGTGCATCGACAAGGTGGTGGCAAACTTTGCGAAGGTGAACACCGACGCGAATGCCGAAGACGAAGAAATACAAGACTTCTCCGTCAGAAAGGGTTATACCATATCATGTTATTATGAATTGCCTGAGATGTTTATCCCTTATGATGCACCCTTCTTGATTGCGCGGTAGTCGCTTTTTATTAGGGTGATCTCTCACAAAAATATCAAGTAGTTAGTGTTCTCCCAAGTGTAGCACCGTCACGGCACCTATCTTTTCGGGGTGCGCCATGGATGCATGGGTACGAACGATTAGAGAAGTGTGAGGTGGGTGAGGTCAGACCTCGCAGCAAGATCACTCGGTTGTCTTAACGTTCATGGCAGGATCGTCCTGAGCTCGGAACGCACGCATCGAAAGATGAACAAGAGTCACATAGAGATGTGATCGGCAAGTTGGCCTACCGATTAAAATTCCCGTCATGAGATGATAATTCTATGGCGATGAATTGAAGTCTGGATCTTGTATCACTCAAAATCAATTATGAGAGATATTGATTTGAGTGGGAGCGCACTTTAGAATTAACATGTTTTAATTCTCAGTGCAATTAATTATGAACTTTGTCTAAAGTGTAATTTGTATAATAGTTGTAGAATAATGGCTCGCGTTTCCACCTTCCCTGTTAAAATTGAATAAGCTGTTAAATATCTGGTTAAAACTTTACGGTTGGTAACGTAATGTGAGGATTGTCCTCAAGAGTGTCGAGAAGGACTTTGTCCTATCGCATGCTTTTGGTATTCTCCCGCTAATGCTATGGATAATGTGACTCTCGTCCTTCGATCCAAAAGCTAGAATTCCGTTACGGTCAAGTGCAATATGTTTTTCTTCCATGAGACCCGAACTTTAAAAGTTTAGGGATAGCTATATGATATTCATGGAACTGAAAATCATTTTCAGACACAAACAAAGGCTAAAAGATATGGGATATCCAAAGCAATGTTTGTTTTGCAAACTATTAGTAAAAGTGTTTACTATGCATTTGACTAATAACAGAGGGATCCAGTAGAACGCCTGTCATATGATGAAGGTGAATAAAACAACAACTTAAAGGAAATGTCCAACATGTGTTAGTGTGACTTACACGCCTAGGAAGTCCGGGGCTAACGCCACTCTTAAGTTGGATGCTTCTTCTGAGAGTAGAAGAAATACTGAAAGTTAAACTGTTAGAAGTATAAAGGCAAAAAGAGAGAAGACTGGAATATCCAGCTCATGTATGAAAGTCATACAAGTTATTGATGTATAAAAGGCTGGTTAAATAAATAGTTCTTGGGAATTATGATTAAACATGTTAATCATTGATTCTTGGGTATTGTGAGTTGATCACAGAGATACCCGCTCGATTGCATTCTGTTGCAACTCGATGCAAGAACTACTACGGCCTAAAAGACTTGCCGGAGTGAGGTTTAGATATGCGCTGAGAACATAGTAAAAGTTGCTATACTCGGTACATTAGCTATGTATTTATTTTCATAATTCATTTTAGAGTTTTTATACACTCTAGCCCATTGCATAATGTATCTTGCAAGAAGGTTGTTCATAAGAGAACTTTTGATGTTCGGTGTTATGAATAACATAAGGGCCATACTTCCATCATGGATGGGATGTATGTTATGAATATTGATAATAATACATTACCTCTGTATTTACTTTCATAATTCATTTTAGAGTTTTACACACTCTATCCCATTTGCATAATGTTTGTTGCAAGAGTGTTGTTCATAAAAGAACAATTGTTGTTCAGTATTATAAAAAACAAAAGGGCTATACTTCCATCGTGGATGAGATGTATGTTATGAATATTGATGGTAATATGATACATCCATAACACTGACGCTAAATGTCGCAAGACTAAGAGAATACGACACATGCGTGGCACTGCATTTGGTCACATTGGAGAAACCCACATGGAGAAATTCCATAATGATGGATTTTGAAGTCGTTTGATTATAAATCATCTGACACTTGCAACTTTCCTCTGAAAAGTGAAGTGACTGAAAAACTGTTCACAGGCCATAAGGAACGAGCAACGAACTTATTGGTGATCATACATTTTGATGTATGTAGTCTGATAAATGTTGTTGCTAACAGTGGATTTATCTATCTTCAGAAATGACTCAAGTAGATATATGGATATTTACTTGATGAGACGTAAGTCTAGATCTTTTGAAATCATTAATAAGGTTTTCAAGATAAAGTAGAAATTATTGTAACAAGAAAATTATGTTTCTGCAATTTCATTGTGGAAAGAAATATTTGAGTTACAAGTTTAGCGAATGTCTGATGAGTTGTGAAAAGAGTTTCATAACTTACACCTCCCGGAACACCACTATGAGTGGAATGTCCGTGAAGATGTAATCAAAACATTTATGACATGGTAAGATCAAAGATGACATAGATCAATTTGCCATTATCCCCTTTAAAGTAATGCTTTAGAGACTGCGGCTTTTACACTGAAAAGAGCGCCATCAGGTCTGTTGAAATAACGCCATGGTATGGTACGACCAACCATGCTTTGTCTTTTCTTAACATTTGGAATATGGGGCTTGTGTAAAATATTTACAAACCTGTTCCAAATCAGACAAGTACTACTTTGTAGGTTATCCCAAGTAATTGGGAATTCCTCCACCACTATACCGAGGCAAAAAGTTTTGCCATACAAAAACGGTATGCTTTTGAAAAAAATGGTTCTTGCAAAAAAGGTGAGTGGGAGGACAGTGCAAATCGATGAGATAACAGTATCTTCGTCATCAGATCAAAAGAAAGAAACCTTGGAAGTAATTCCAGAGTTTCCTACTGCGACTGATACGGAAGCCTCTACATGAGATGTATGGACTTCGGTCGAACTTGCAACTGAACCACGTAGGCAAAACTCGTGCAAACATCTCAGGTGTGCAAGCGATATATTGTTGTTAGACAACAGTATACCTACGATGCACAAGGAAGTGATGATGGGCCCTGACTCCGGAATTGGCTAAATGCCAATACAATCCGAGATAGTTTCCATATAAATGATTCAAGATCATATCTTGATAAACCCTTCGGAAGACTTAGAGTCTAACGAACATTAATGGAACTATAAACTGATGTGGATAAAATGTTTTATCCATAAAGCTCGACTTATTGCAATAACAAGTTCAAGGAGTTGACTACGATGAGGTTGTCTCACCATAGCGATGCTTAAAGTCAGATCAGGTTAAACTAGCAATTAATACATATTTCAATCTTGAGATATGATACATGGATGCCAAAAGGATTTCCATGTGATGGAAATGCAACCTAGGACTTACATGTGATACAGTCCGAAGTATTTTGTCAATCCAGAGGATGCTAGTAAGTATGCAAACTTCAGAGTTCCAGCGATGGACAGAAGAGAGCAAAATGGAGTTGGAATCTTCGTTTTTTATGAAATAGTCAAAAGAGTTTGATTTCATCAATGGATAACAAAGATGCTTGTGGTTACAAGAAAGTAAGTGGGAGCATAATAATATTTCTAAAAACCTTGTGTGCTTGACACATTGTTGATTGGAAATTTCTTGACACGAATTAGGACTTCATTGAAAATAGTTTTTCGATGAAGTGCTTAGGCTAAATAGCCTTGATATTAGGCATATTTATCTACGAGATAGAATTGCTTAATAGGCTAAGCCAAAAATACATATTGACAAGATGCTAAAACAGTTTAGCATAAGAGCGCCAAGGAGTGATTCTTGCCAAAGTCACATGGAAAGAGTTTTGCAAGACTCAGTGTCCCAAAACACCGATGAGCAAAATACATGATGGATTTTCCACACACCTTTGTGTTTGGATTAATCATATATTGCATGGTATGTAAAACAACCAGATATGTCCAGTACTCCCAAGGAGTTGCGAGTAAAGATACCAGAGTGATCAAAGTACTGATCATGGGACAACAGTGAAAATGTCATTGAGTACTGGAGTAGCACTGATGACATGTTTTCTCGCAAGCAGAGATTATGAAGTGCTCGTTGTAAGTAATTGCATCGATACAGTCTTCATAAATACTCCATGCGATTTTTGATTTAAGTTAAGGGTTTTGTGTAATACACGATATGGTGGCACGGTGTTTGGAAATCGTTCCAAACAGGTTACTATGGCAAATTCTATAACTAAGGCTAAGTATGTTGCCGCTTTCAAAGCGACATAGAAGATGTTGAATCGTACAGTTCATTCATGAACTTAGTATGGTTCCAAGATGGCTTTGGTCAATGGAACACTATTGAAGATAGTTGCTCCATAGCTCAGTCTGAGGAATCAAGGTTTGACCAGTGATTCACATTTATACGAAGCCAAGTCCACAGAAAATATGAATTTTGTGAAAGCGTGAAAACGCGAGGATATGCAAAGATACACACGGAGCTGAAGTTGTCAGATCCATTGGACATCATGCTATACCACAAGCGAAGCATTTTTACACCGGTATGCCATAGGTGTAAAGTGCATTAGCATTAACTAGATTATTGACTCTAGTGCAAGTGGGAGTCTGTAGGAGATATGCCCTAGAGGCAATAATAAATGTTATTGTTTATCGCCATGTTCATGATTATGTTTATATTCCGTGCTATAACTGCTATGGTTCTCGAGTCTGCAATAACCACGAGGCTCGAAGGAAGACTCATATGCACGTGTGGAATAATAAGCAGTAAAATGTATTCCTAGTCTGGCCTCTAAGACTAGCTCAAGTGTTGCATGATGGTTCTGTTTTCCTGATCATGGGCATGACTATGCCGGCAACTTTGAGCGCACAATGTTAGGAGAACACTTGTGTTGAATCGACCCGATTGATGTTATGCTATGATATTCATTCGTCACAAGTTAATGGTTAATAACACAGAGAAGTTAACGTTTGCATAATTCCTTAGACCATGAGAGTATCGAGTTTCTTCATGCTTGATTCATGAACTTTGGGGTTTGTTAAACGTCATCCGTAACTGGGTGGCTATTACCAGGTTCATGGGAAAGTATGTCAAGTAACTCGATAGCTCAAGATTGGGATTTTCTCCTCCGACAATGGAGAGATATCTCTGGGCCCTCTTGGTGTTACGGTATCCATCATCGTCTGGCCAGACACATTGTGATTTGATCACGGGGATGCCGGAACACGGAAACGAGAAAAGAGAACAAAACCGGTAACGAGGTAACTGGCATTGTGGACACGTGTTGATCCACGGGGATGCCGATGTTTCTCACCTCGGGTATTTGTAACATATCGCGAAGCAACAGGAACAGCACACGGCAACTGGAGGTTCACTCGAATATTCATTCGTGTGGGTATAGGGGTCAATATGGGTGTCCACGGCTCCGATGTTGATCATTGATCGGAAAGTGTTCCGGGTCATGTCTATACTTCACCGAACCTATAGGGTTACATGCTTAAGGGTCATCTATCTGCTGAATACTAGACAGGGAGTCTGAGAGAAAATCACTGGAAAAGTTTCGGAGACAACGGAAAAGTTCCGGAGAGAACACCGGAATGGTTTCGGTAAAACTGAAAAGTTGTTTCAGGGTATACCATTAAGTCAAATTGGTTCTGGCACATGTCTGGAAATTCTTGGAGAGTGCCAGAATCGTTCTGGTAACTTCTGGGATTTTTCCGGGACAAAAACCGGAAATGTTCCGAAGCTGCCGGAACCGGTTTGGTTTCTTTTCGCAAATGAAAATCACTAATCCGAAATTGTTTTAGAACACATCCAAAATCATTTGTGTGGATACTGGAATTATTCTAAGACCCACAGAAATATTTTCGGATTTAACGGTCGCGGAAAATTGGTTCCGTGAATAGTGAAAATCACTTTATGGTTTACTTTATGGAAAGCCACCTTTTAGGGCTTTTACAAAAAGGCTTCTAGAAGGACTTGGGGGCTAAGAAACCCCCCTTGGGGGCCCCCATGAGGGGTTGGCCGGCCACATGAGGGGCTCCTCCATGGGGCCCCACTTGATCCATTACTTCCCCTTTATGCCCTTGTGCAGGACTCCATACATGGGCATTTTTGGGTTATTTGGAATGGCATCCCTACCCCTTGGTTTTCCTATAAATAGAGGTGGAGAGGTGCTCTCCACACTCATCCCTTGCTCTCATACACATGCCATGCTTTGTCTGGCTCTCTCTCTCCCTCCCACGAAAAGAGTTTCGTAGAGCCGAAAGGCTGTCTGGGTTCCGGTGGGAACTAGTTCTGGACGGCGAAGCCCTGCCGGATAGATGACACCGTATGTGTGCAACTCTATAGAGAGATCGTAGTTTTGGTCTTAGTTCGAGAGTGCCTCCCGAAGGGCTGTCCGAGTGACCGTCCGAGTTTCGAAGGTCCTCCCGAAGGGCTGTCCACGACACCGTCCGAGGGACTGTCTGACTGCCTCCCGGAGGGCTGTCCAAGGGGTAGTCGAGGGAGTACATCCTCGCGGTTGGGAGGTTGTAAATCCTAGCTGCAGGGATCTGCGCTATGAGTTGGTAACAAAAAGATCAAACCTTGTATGCAGTCTCCATAGTGGTCCTGGGCTGGTGTGTAGGTCGGAATTTTTTTGTTTTCTGCTGCATTCCCCTACAGATAGAGCATCGCAAGATTGAACCCATCACAAAGCACCTCTCCCATTGCAATCTAAATCAATCTAGTTGGCCAAACCAAACGGATAGATCAGAGAGAAATACAAAGCTATAACAATCATGCTTAAAAGAGTTTAGAGAAGACTCAAATATTTCTCATGAACAATCTGATCATAAACCCACAACTCATCGGATCCCAACAAACACACCGCAAAAGAAGATTACATCGGATAGAACTCCAAGAACATCGAGGAGAACATGGTATTGAAGATCAAAGAGAGAGAAGAAGCCATCTAGCTATCAGCTATGGACCGTAGGTCTGTGGTAAACTACTCACACATCATCGGAAGGGCAGCAAGGTTGATGAAGAAGCCCTCCGTGATTGATTCCCCCTCCGGCAGAGTACCAAAAAAAGCCTCCAGATGGGATCACGGAAGAATAGAGGCTTGCGGCGGCGGAAAGGTTTCCTCTTCTGTCCTTCTGGTATATTGGGAATATTTTGGACTTTATAGCGCTGGAATTAGGTCAAGAGGTGCCACGAGGGGCCCACAAGCCTGGGGGGCGTGCCTACCCCCCCGGGCGCGCCCTCCAAGCTTGTCGCTCCCTCGTGACTCTTCTTGTCTTCTCCCGAAGCTTCTAGGGTCCCTTCGGGTCCAGAAAAAAATAATCCATAGTTTTTTTTCTTCGTTTGGACTCCGTTTGATATTGATTTTCTGAAAAGGCAAAAACAGCAACTGGCACTGGGCACTAGGTTAATAGGTTAGTCCCAAAAAATGATATATACATCCAAGATTGATACTATAATAGCATGGAACAATAAAAATTATAGATACGTTGGAGAGGTATCACACCCCTTCACGCATCTCAATGGATTGAGGGTGCTTCATCACCTCCGGTAGGTAAGGGTTGATGACCTTCTCGTAGAACTTGTCCTTAGACGAACTTGGGAGGGCCATGGCGATCTAGATCTGTTAGAAAAACAGCCTGAAACAAGAATAGAGGAGAAACTTGCGATGCGGTGGTCAAAACATATGGGAGTATATATGAAGAATTTTTATCTTACAAAACAAGCATACGGGAGGAAAACAGAGTCGAGAAGGCACACGAGGGGCCCACAAGGCAACCCGGCGCGCCCGAGGAGGGGTCGCGCCATGTTGCCTTGTGACCTCCTCGTGGATCCCCTCGGCTGTTTCTTATTTTTGTATTTTTTCTAATATTCCAAAACGGACAGAAATAATTTTTATGGAATTTTTGTATCACATACCTACTCCTTTTCAGGGTTCTGGAGCATTTCGGAACGTCTCTTTTATGTGTTCCTCCGGTGTCATAGTTTGAATAATATTAGTTTTAACATTAATGGGTGTACCTGAGATATAATGTTTAATTCTTTGTCCATTAACTACTCTCGGGTTAGTGCCTTCGGAGTTATTGATTTTGATGGCTCCGGAGCGATAAACTTTTTTGATGATGTATGGCCCTTCCCATTTAGAGAGAAGTTTTCATGCAAAAAATCTGAAACGAGAATTGTAGAATAAAACATGCTCACCCACTTTGAATTCCCGTTTTTGAATTCTTTTGTCATGCCACCTTTTAACTTTTTCTTTAAACAACTTGGCATTTTCATAGGCTTGGGTTCTCCATTCATCTAGAGAGCTAATATCAAATAACCTCTTCTCATCGGCAAGTTTAAAATCATAGTTAAGTTCCTTAATTGCCCAATAAGCTTTATGTTATAACTCAAGAGTTAAATGACATGCTTTTCCATAAACCATTTTATACGGAGACATACGCATAGGATTTTTATAAGCAGTTCTATAAGCCCACAGTGCATCATCAAGTTTCTTGGACCAATTTTTTCTGGATCTATTAGCAGTATTTTGCAAAATTAACTTTATTTCTCTATTTCTTAATTCAACTTGACCACTAGACTGAGGATGATAAGGTGATGCAATTCTATGGTTGACATCATATTTAGTAAGAAGTTTACGGAAAGCACCATGAATAAAATGTGAACCGCCATCAGTATCTAGGGACTCCAAACCTCGGGAATATAACTTCTTTAAGCATTTTAATAGAGGTGTTGTGATCAGCACAACTAGTTGGAATAGCTTCTACCCACTTAGTAACATAATCAACAGCAACAAGAATATGTGTATACCCGTTGGATTTAGGAAAAGGTCCCATATAATCAAAGCCCCAAACATCAAATGGTTCAATAACAAGTGAATAATTCATAGGCATTTCCTGACATCTACCAATGTTACCAATTCTTTGACATTCATCACAAGAAAGGACAAACTTACGTGCATATTTGAAAAGAGTAGGCCAATAAAAACTATACTGTAGTACCTTATGTGCGGTTTTGTCTCCCACATGATGTCCTCCGTATATATGCCTCGGGGTGACACTTCTGTACGATTTATCCCTGTTCATGCTCAGGTACACAACGTCTAATAATACCATCTACTCCTTCTTTATATAAATGTGGGTCATCCCAAAAGTAATGTCTTAAATCAAAGAAAACGTTTTCTTTTGTTGGTATGTAAAACTAGGTGGGATATATTTAGCAACAATGTAATTAGCATAGTCTGCATACCAAGGACTAGTGCAGGAAGCATTTACCACAGCTAATTGCTCATCAAGAAAATTATCATTAATAGGCAGTGGGTCATCAAGAACATTTTCCATTCTAGACAAATTATCTGCTACTGGATTTTCAGCTCCTTTTCTATCAACAATATGCAAATCAAATTCTTGTAGTAGAAGAACCCACCTAATAAGTCTAGGTTTAGCATCCTTCTTTTTCATAAGATATTTAATAGCAACATGATCAGTGTGAACAGTTACTTTAGAATCAACAATGTAAGATCTGAACTTATCACATGCAAACACAACTGCTAAAAAATCTTTCTCAGTAGTAGCATAATTCCTTTGAGCACTGTCTAGAGTTTTACTAGCATAATGAATAATTTCTTATCAACTCTTTGTCCTAGAATAGCACCACAGCATAATCACTAGCATCACACAAAATTTCAAAGGGTAAGTTCCAATCAGGAGGTTGAATAATAGGTGCATATATTAAGGCTTTCTTAAGTATTTCAAAGGCTTCTATGCAATCATCATCAAGAACAAATGGATCATATTTTTGCAAGAGATTAGTAAGAGGCCTAGAAATTTTAGATAAATATTTTATGAACCTTCTATAAAAACCAGCATGACCTAGGAAACTTCTTATACCTTTGATATCTTTAGGACATGGCATTTTCTCAATTGCATCAACTTTAGCTTTGTCTACTTCAATACCTCTTCCAGAAATTTTATGCCCAAGGACTATAACTTCGTTCACCATAAAGTGGCACTTCTCCCAGTTCAAGACAAGATTAGTTTCTTCACATCTCTGCAAAACTCGATCAATGTTACTTAAGCAATCATCAAAAGAAGTTCCGTAAACGGAAAAATCATCCATGAATACCTCAACAATCTTTTCACAAAAGTCAGAGAATATAGCAGTCATACATCTTTGAAAGGTAGCAGGTGCATTGCATAAACCAAAAGGCATACGTCTGTAAGCATAAGTTCCAAAAGGACAAGTAAAAGTGGTTTTCACTTGATCTTCTTTAGATACAGGTATTTGAGAGAAACCAGAATATCCATCTAGGAAGCAAAAGTGTGTATGTTTAGATAAGCTTTCCAACATTTGATCAATAAAAGGCAAGGGGTAATGATCTTTCCTAGTAGCTTTATTTAATTTCCTAAAATCAATTACCATCCTATAACCAGTTACAAATCTTTGTGGGATAAGTTCATTTTTATCATTAGGGACAACCGTAATGCCTCCTTTCTTAGGGACACAATGAACATGACTTACCCATCTACTATCAGCTATAGGATAAATTATACCTGCTTCCAGAAGCTTTAATATTTCAGTTCTTACCACATCCTTCATTTTAGGATTTAAACGTCGTTGATGATCAACAACGGGTTTAGCATCTAGCTCCATATTAATCTTATGCTGACATAGAGTGGGACTAATGCCCTTAAGATCATCAAGAGTATATCCAGTAGCTACTAGGTACTTCCTTAGAGTTTTAAGTAATCTCTTTTCTTCATGCTCTGAAAGGTTAGCACTGATAATAACAGGATATATTTTCTTTTCATCTAAGTAAGCATATTTAAGTGTATCAGGTAATTTCTTTAGTTCAAACACAGGATCACTCTTAGGTGGAAGAGGATCTCCCAAAGTTTCTACAAGTAGATTATGTTTAAGAATAGGTGCTTGTTTAAAGAATATCTCATCTATTTCATTTCTTTCATTCATACGCATATCATTTTCATGGTCTAACAAGTATTATTCTAAAGGATCAATAGGAGGCACAACAATAGAAGCAAGACCAACAATTTATCTTTATTAGGTAACTCTTTATCATGAGGTTATCTACGAAACTTAGAGAAATTAAACTCATGAGATACATCACCAAAATTAACACTGGTCGTTTCTTTATTGCAATCAATCTTAGCATTAACCGTATTCAAGAAAGGTCTACCAAATATAATAGGAGAAAAAACATCTTGTGGTGATCCTAGGACTAAGAAATCAGTAGGGTATTTGATCTTACCACACAAGACTTTAACATCTCTAACAATCCCAAGTGGTCTAATAGTATCTCTGTTTGCAAGCTTAATAGTAACATCAATATCTTTAATCTCAACAGGTGCAATATCATTCATGACTCCTTGATAAAGAGAAAATGGAATAGCACTCACACTAGCACCAATATCACACAAAGCATGATAGCAATGATCTCCAATTTTAACAGAAACAACAGGCATGCCAATTATAGGTTTATTTTTATCTCGGGGATCTGGCTTAGCAATTCTAGTTGCTTCGTCACAGAAATATATGACATGTCCATCAATGTTGTCAACCAAAAGATCTTTAACCATTGCAATATTAGGTTCTACATCAATTTGTTCAGAGGGTTTAATTGTTTTAATATTACTCTTATTAACCACAGTTGAAACTTTAGCATGTTCCTTAATCCTAACAGGCAAAGGAGATTTTTCAATATAAGAAGTAGGCACAACTGGATCAACATTATAGATAATTATTTACTCTTTAGCTATGGGTTCTTCCTTTACTTCGATAGGTGGATGAAACTTAAACCATTTCTCCTTAGGGAGATCAACATGGGCAGAAAAATGATTCACAAAAAGTGGCAACTATCTCAGAGTCAAGTCCATATTTAGTACTAAACTTATGAAAAGCATCTGTTTCCATAAAAGATTTAACACAATCAAACTCAAGATTTATACCTGACTCTTTACCTTTGTCGATTTCCCAATCTTCAGAGTTGCGTTTAATTCTTTCCAGAAGATCCCATTTGAATTCAATAGTTCTCTTTGTAAAGGAAACGATAGAAGAAGTATCGAGCATGGATTGATCATTACGAGAAAGCCGAGCATAAAATTTTGTATAATTATTTCTCTTGAGAGCTTATGATTGGGGAATGTGTGCATCATATACTTAAGCCTCCCCCAAGCTTGAGCGATACTTTCTCCTTCACGAGGCCAAAAATTATATATAATTCCGATCACGATGAACCAAATGCATAGGATAAAATTTCTGGTGAAATTCCAGCTTCAACCGGTTCCAATCCCATGTTCCAGTATCATCCAATAACCTATACCATGTCAATGCTTTCCCTCCAAAGATAAAGGGAATACCTTCTTCTTAAATCAATCCTCGGATAAACCTGCAAGCTTAAACAATCCACAAATTTCATCCACATAGATCAAGTGCATATCAGGATGTATTGTTCCATCTCCTGCATAAGGATTAGCTAGCAGTTTCTCTAACATACCCGAAGGAATTTCATAATAAATATTTTTAGTAGGTTCAGTAGGCTGAGGGGCAACTCTTAATGCTTCCGGTCGAGGTGAAGATACCCCGAACAAATCCCCCAAAGGACTACTGTCCATAGTTACAAGTGACAGCAAATTTCAGCACGTAATAAAAGTGTTTCGTTACCAATTTCCACTTACCAAAGGCGCTTCACTCCCCGGCAATGGCGCCAGAAAAGAGTCTTGATGACCCACAAGTATAGGGGATCAATCGTAGTCCTTTCGATAAGTAAGAGTGTCGAACCCAACGAGGAGCAGAAGGAAATGATAAGCGGTTTTCAGCAAGGGGTTTTCTGCAAGCACTGGAAATGACGGTAACAGATAGTTTTGTAGTAAGATAATTCGTAACGGGTAACAAGTAACAATAGTAAAAATAGTGCAGCAAAGTGGCCCAATCCTTTTTATAGCAAAGGACAAGCTGGAACTGTCTCTTATATAAAGCAAAGCGTTCTCGAGGACACATGGGAATTATCGTCTAGTCACTTTCATCATGTTCAGTTGATTCGCGTTCGCAACTTTGATAATTTGATATGTGGGTGGACCGGTGCTAGGGTGTTGTTCTTACTTTAACAAGCAACCCTATTATGATTACCCCCTCTCTCAAGCATCCGCAACTATGAAAGAAGAATTAAGATAAATCTAACCATAGCATGAAACATATGGATCCAAATCAGCCCCTTACGGAATAATGCATAAACTAGGGTTTAAGCTTCTGTCACTCTAGCAACCCATCATCTACTTATTACTCCACAATGCCTTCCCTTAGGCCCAAGTATGGTGAAGTGTCATGTAGCCGACGTTCACATGACACCACTAAAGGAAGCAACAACATACATATCATCAAAATATCGAACGAATACAAAATTCATATGATTACTTATAACAAGACTTCTCCCATGTCCTCAAGAACAATTGCAACTACTCACAAATCATGTTCATGTTCAAGATCAGAGGTGTATTGAATATCATTAAGGATCTGAACATATAATCTTCCATCAAATAAACCAACTAGCATCAACTACAAGATGTAATCAACACTACTAGCAACCCACATGTACCAATCTGAGGTTTTGAGACAAAGATTGAAAACAAGAGATGAACTAGGGTTTGAGATGAGATGGTGCTGGTGAAGATGTTGATGAAGATTGGTCCTCCTACGATGAGAGGATCATTGGTGATGTCGATGGCTTCGATTTCCCCCTCCCGGAGGGAAGTATCCCCGGCGGAATCGCTCCGCCGGAGGGCAAAAGTGCTTCTGCCCAAGTTCCGCCTCGAGACGGCGGTGCTTCATCCCGAAAGTCCTCCTCTTAATTTTTTAGGGCAAATGGCTTCATATAGTAGAAGGAGGGGACCAGAGGCCAGCTATGGGCCCCACAAGGCATCAGGGCGTGTCCAGGGGGGGCGCACCCTGTTGCCTTGTGGGCAACTGGTGGGTCCCCTCTGCTCTTTCTTTTCTCCAATATTTTTTATATATTCAATAAAAAATCCTCGTGAAATTTCAGGTCATTTGGAGCTCTGTAGAATAGGTATCTCTGCTGTAGCTATTTCAGGTCCAGAATTCCAGCTGTCGGTATTCTCCCTCTTCATATAAATCTTGCAAATTAAGAGAGAAAAGGCATAAGAATTGCATCATAAAGTGAAATAATGACCAAATACATTATAAATAATAGTAGGAAATCATGATGCAAATTGGACATATCAATCCCTTTGCGGTTCAGCTGTGGGAATCGATGTGCACAAAGAGCAGGATCAGTCGATGCAAGAACACACAGCAATTTACCCAGGTTCGGGCCACCTTGAGGCGTAAAACCCTACTCCTGCTTTGGTGTTTTGATTGTGTTTGAGCTCAGAGTACAAGGGAGTGCAACTTTTCGGCAAGGTGCGTGGGAAGTGCAGCTGCTACGCGTAATTGAGCTAAGGGTCGACCCCTCTCTCAGTAGCCATGGGCCTTCTTTTATAGGTCAAGGGGTTACCACAGTGGCTAAGATGGTAATTACGGGGTATGAATAGTGATTGCACTGTTATCATGCCTATCCCTAACGAGGTAGGACAAAAGCATGAAATGCATAGTTAGGTGCTATGCTGGGAAGGCGAGTTCCAGCAAAGGTTCTGCACCGCTCGTCCAACTGCCCTCTGTTATCTTGACACGATCCAGGGACGGGTGTCATTAAATCTAATCTTCGGGCGGCGTGCTGACACGTGCCCTGACAAGCTCTGCTTGGCTGCCTGCCCGCTCGACACCTATCGATATGCGCTTTATCTGGTTGATGAAGTGGAGCGGCAGTGATACAAAAAGAGCCTACCGGCACGGAGCTTGCCAGGCCTTTGCCTTGCCGGTGTGTAGCTTGTCGGCAAGGTTAGCCTTGATCTTCAGTGCCACACTGGTACTTCTTGATGACCCGCCTCGAGGTCTTGTCACCCTAGTCTCGAGTCTTGATGGAAGCAATCCTCCGGCAAGCCCTTGCCGTCGGGAAGGCTGCAACTGTCTGTGCATAAGTCAGGGTATGATAACACCCATGTTTTCATACACCGACACATACTTATTGTAAAGCCTATTAGCCCTCGAAGAAAAGTACTACTCGCATTCCCCTAGGGAATTGGTTGGTAGGAGTTAACCATCGCGCACATCCGATTATAACAACACTCAAGGATTTTATTTCAGACATAAAAATGCTCAAACCTCCCCACCATGCCATGACCAACACTTAGATGAGAAGTTAATAACAACCTTTAATACCGATATTTCTACTAACCAATGATCATGAACCAATATACCTTCATATTACGACATCAATATCATTAAACCATACGTTTCATATTTAGTGATCTACATGAAAGTTTTTATTATATCCCCCTTGAATACCTATCCTTTTTGGACTAGTCTTACAACATGTGCAAATTTCCATTACTATTTATTAGACTCTCAAAAAGATTTAAGTGAAGCATGAGAGTGCAATTATTTCTATAAAATATAACCACTGCCGTGCTCTAAAAGTTATAAGTGAAGCACTAGAGCAACTGCCTAGCTTAAAAGATATAAGTGAAGCACATAGAGTATTCTAACAAATCACGAGAAATGTGTGTCCCTCTCAAAAGGTGTCTCTAGCAATCATTGTGCCAAAGTAAAAATCAAACAAAGAAAAGAAAACTATGGCACAAGATGCTCCGAGTAAAACTCATATCATGTGATGAATAAAAATGTAGCTCCAAGTAAGTTACCGATAGATTGTAGACGAAAGAGGGGATGCCATCCGGGGCATCCCCAAGCTTAGACGCTTGGGTCTTCCTTGAATATTACCTTGGGGTGCCTTGGACAACCGCAAGCTTAGGGTCTTGCCGCTCCTTATTCCTTCATCCATCGTAATCTCACCCAAAACTTGAAAACTTCAGCACACAAAACTCAACAGAAACCTCGTGAGATCCGTTGGTATAACAAACAAATCTTAAACTTTAGGTATTGTTATAAATTCATTCATATTTTAATCTTGCATAATACTACTATATTCTAACTTCTCCATGACTTATACCCCCCGATATAATCCATAGCATCATCAAAACAAGCAAACTATGCAATCGAAAACAGAATCTGTCTAAAACAGAACAGTCTATAAAGATCTGAATAAAAATCATACTTATGTAACTCTAAAAATTCTGAAAAATTAGGAAAACATAAACAATTTGTATTCCAACACTGTGTAAAAAATTCAGGATTCTATCACATTCCAGTAAAGAATGAAAATTCCAGAACTGGGTGCAAAAACATCAATTATACTATCATCCAGATCATCCCAAATGCATTACTTGGCACAAACACTAACTAAAAGATAAAAACACAATCATAACAGTAGCTACAATTGTGCAAACACACAAAACAGAAAATAAAAGCAAAAAATTAAGATACATATTGGGTTGCCTCCCAACAAGCACTATTGTTTTATGCCCCTAGCTAGGCATAATGCATTGTTTCAAGTATTATCATGCTTTAAATTAATTCCATAGGTGGCCTTCATAATGGATTCATATGGTGGTTTAATTCTCTTCCTAGGAAATTGTTCCATCCCTTTCTTTAATGGAAATTGAAATCTTATATTTACCTCTTTCATATCAATAATAGCACCTATGGTTCGTAGGAAAGGCCTACCAAGTATTATAGAAGGATTACATTCAATATCAAGCACAATGAAATCCATGGGCACATAGTTTCTATTAGCAGGTATAAGCACATCATTTATTCTACCCAATGGTTTATTAATAGTTGAATCCGCTAAATGCAAATTATGGGACAAGCATCCATATAGGTGAGACCTACCACGTCACATAACGATTTTGGTATAGTAGAGACGCTAGCACCTAGATCACACAAAGTATTACATTCATAATCTTTAATCTTAACTTTAATAGTAGGTTCCCATTCATCATGCAAATTCCTAGGTATAGAAATTTCGAACTCAAGTTTTTCTTCATAAGCTTTTATCATAGCTTCTACAATATGTTTAGTAAAAGCTTTATTTTGTTCGTAAGCATTAGGTGAATTTATCATGGATTGCAACAAGGAAATACATTCAATAAAAAAACTATCATAATTAAAGTCCTTGTAATCCAAAGTAGTGGGCACATCACTATTTAAAGTCTTGACCTCTCCAAACCCACTTTTATCAATTTTATCATTAAGATCATCACCCTCCGAATAATTGGGACGCCTTGTAGCTAAAGTTGACTTATCTCCAGTCCCTTTTTCATCAAGTTTTATATTACTAAACAAAGTTTCAATGGGTGTCGCACCAATCGTTTTAATATGTTCATCATGATTATGATAAAAACCGAGCGGAATAGCTTTTCCTGGGAATTCACGCTTAGTTCTCAACCTTGTGGTTCTCTCTTTACTTTCATTAATGGAGACTTGGATAGATTTAATAGACTCATTAATATAATGCTTAGGTGGAAAAGTTTTAATTGTAAGAGTTTCCACATCATGAGCAATCCTATCCATATTTCTAGCCACATCATCAATTTTATGTAGTTTTTCTTCTACCAACATTAAAAATCTTTTGAGAATTAATAAATTCTTTAATGTTGTTCTCAAGATCAATAGGTACCCTATTATTATTATATTAATTACCATAGGAATTACCATAATTATTAGAGGAATTTCCGGGATACGGTCTAGGATTAAAATTCCCTCTACAAGCATTGTTATTCAAATTATTTCTAGCAACAAAATTCACATCAATAGCATCATTATTTTGATCAATCAAAGTAGATAGTGGCACATCATTAGAATCAACTTGAACATTCTTACTAGTAAAGATATTCATAAGAGCATCCATTTTATCACTCAACGTAGCAATTTCTTCGACATAATTTACCTTCTTGCCAGTTGGAGTTCGTTCGGTGTGCCATTGAGAATAATTTGTCATTATATTATCAAGTAGTTTTGTAGCTTCTCCCAATGTGATTTCCATAAAAGTACCACCTGCAGTGGAGTCTAGAAGATTTCTAAAAACAAAGTTTAGTCCCGCATAGAAATTTTGTATAATCATCCATAAGCTTAAACCATGAGTGGGACAATTTTTAATCATCAATTTCATTCTCTCCCAAGCTTGTGCAACATGTTCTTGCTCAAGTTGATTAAAATTCATTATTTGATTTCTAAGAGAAATAATCATAGCGGGAGGAAAATACTTGGCAATAAAAGCGTCCTTACACTTATCCCATGAATCAATACTACTGCGAGGCAAGGATGAAAACCAAGTTTTAGCACGATCTCTTAGTGCGAATGAAAATAATTTCAACTTAATAATATCATTATCCACATCTTTTTCCTTTTGCATATCACATAATTCAACAAAAGTATTATGATGGGATGCAGCATCCTCATTAGGAGTTCCAGTAAATTGTTCTTTCATAACAAGATTTAGCAAAGCAACATCAATATCATAAGACTCCGCACTAGTGGCGGGAGGAGCAATTGGAGTACTAATAAAATCATTATTATTAGTATTTGAAAAGTCACACAACTTGGTATTTTCTTGAGACATAGCGACGAAGCAAGCAAACGAGCAAAAAAAATATTTTTGTATTTTTTTGATTTTTAGAGAAGTGGGGGAGATGAAAGAGAGAGGCAAATAGAAAGGCAAATAAAAAGTAGAGCAAGTAGATGATACTTTGAGTGAAGGTACTTGATAGGATTTGATGATGTCTCCCTAATACGTCTCCAACGTATCTATAATTTTTTATTGTTCCATGCTGTTATATTATCAATCTTGGATGTTTTTATATACATTTACAGCAATTATATATCCTTTTTTGGGACTAACCTATTAACTTAGTACCCAGTGCCAGTTGTTGTTTTCTGCCTGTTTTTGGTTTTACAAAAAATCAATACCAAACGAAGTCCAAATGCCACGAAACTTTTTGGAGATTTTTTTCTGGACAAGATAAACACTAGAAGCTTCGGGAGAAGACCAGACGCCAGAGGAGGTGGCCATGAGCCACCAGGGCGCGCCTGGGGGGGGCAGGCGCGCCCTGGTGCCTCGTGGGCCCACCTCAACTCCGTTTGACCTTATTCCACCACTATAAATTCCCAAAAAATCAGAAACCCTTAGGGGAGTCCACGAAATACTTTTTCCGCCGCCGCAAGTTTCTGTTCTCGAGAGATCCCATCTGGAGGCCTTCTCCGGTACTCCGCCGGAGGGGGAATCGATCACGGAGGGGCTCTACATCAACCTTGCTGCCCTTCCGATGATGCGTGAGTAGTTTACCACAGACCTTCGGGTCCATAGTTAGTAGCTAGATGGCTTCTTCTCTCTTTTTGATCTTCAATACAATGTTCTCCTCGATGTTCTTGGAGTTCTATTTGATGTAATCACTTTTTGCGGTGTGTTTGTTGGGATCCGATGAATTGTGAGTTTATGATCAGATTATCCATGAATATTATTTGAGTCTTCTCTGATCTCTTTTATGCATGATTAGTATAGCTTCGTATTTCTTCTCCGATCTATTGATTTGGTTTGGCCAACTAGATTGATTTATCTTGCCATGGGAAGAGGTGCTTTGTAATGGGTTCGATCTTGCGGTGCTCAATCCCAGTGACAGAAAGGGACATGACACGTATGTATCGTTGCTATTAAGGGTAAAAAGATGGGGTTTATTCATGCGTGAGTATATCTTGTCTACATCATGTCATCTTGCTTAAGGCGTTACTCCGTTCTTATGGACTTAATACACTAGATGCATGCTGGATAGCGGTCGATGTGTGGAGTAATAGTAGTAGATGCAGGCAGGAGTCGGTCTACTTGTCTCGAACGTGATGCCTATATACATGATCATTGCCTTGGATATCGTCATGATTATTTGCTTTTCTACCAATTGCCCAACAGTAATTTGTCTACCCACCATATGCTATTTTCTTGAGAGAAGCCTCTAGTGAAAACTATGGCCCCCGGGTCTATCTAAATCATATTACTAAAACCCTAAAAATACTTGCTGCAATTTTATCTTATTTATTTTATTTCGTATTTTTGTTTCTATCTATCTATCTATCACATACAATTTAATCTTGCAATTAACCGCTGAGGGATTGACAACCCCTCGTTTGCGTTGGGTGCAAGGATTTGTTGTTTGTGTGCAGGTATTGCTAACGAGGTGTCGCGTGATTCTCCTACTGGATTGATAACCTTGGTTTCATAACTGAGGGAAATACTTACCTCTGCTATACAGTGCTGGAAATTTGTTTCTGTACTGGAGCGTCAGAAAAATCTGAAATTTTTACACAGTATTGGTATATGAATTTCCCACGTTGTCCTAATTTTTCAGAATTTTTCAAGTTACAGAAGTATGGATTTTAAATAGATTGCTACAGACTGTTCTGTTTTTGACAGGTTCTGTTTTTGATGCACTACTTACTTGTTTTGATGAATCTATGGATTGTATCGGGGGGTATAAGCCATGGTGAAGTTAGAGTACAGTAGGTATAATGCAAAAATAAAATATGAATGGGTTTGCAACAGTACTTAAAGTAGTGATTTATTTTGTTATACTAACGGATCTCGCGAAGGTTTTGTTGAGTTTTGTGTGATTGAAGTTTTCAAGTTTTGGGTGAGATCACGATGGATGAAGGAATAAGGAGTGGCAAGAGCCTAAGCTTGGGGATGCCCGAGGCACCCCAAGGTAATATTCAAGGAAGACTCAAGTGTCTAAGCTTGGGGATGCCCCGGAAGGCATCCCCTCTTTCTTCTACCAACCATCGGTAATTTTACTTGGAGCTATATTTTTATTCGTGACATGATATGTATTTTACTTGGAGTGTCTTGTATTATATGAGTCTTTGCTTTGCTTGCTTTTTAGTTTGTCACAATCATCCTTGCTGAACACACCTATCTTGAGAGAGCCACACGTTCATCATAATTTGTTAGAATACTCTATGTGCTTCACTTAAATTTTTTGAGCTAGGCAGTTGCTCTAGTGCTTCACTTAAATCTTTTTGAGCACGGTGGTGGCTAAATTTTGAAGAAATGAACTCTCATGCTTCACTTATATTATTTTGAGAGTTGATAACATTAAAATTTTGAAGAAATGAATTCTCATGCTTCACTTATATTATTTTGAGAATTGATAAGATTGAAATTTTGAAGAAATATTTGCACTCTCATGCCTCACTTAAATCTTTTTGAGAGTTGATAATAGTAATGGTAATTTGCACAAGATATGAATTTGGTCCCAAAGTGATGAATATTCAAGAGGGATATAGTACAAACTTTCATATAGATCATTGGATATGATAAGTGTGATTCCTTGCAATAGTTTTGCGATATGGAAATGATAATATGTGAGTCATGTTAGTGAGTAATTGTGATTTAGTAAGAATATTAGTGTTAAGGTTTGTGATTCCCTATGCATGCACATCAAGTCAATAGTTATGCAATGAAATTATATCCTACTTATGGTGCATTATTCGGTGTTAGTTATGTTCAATGCATGTTTATGACCGTTTTTGCTTTTTGGTTGGTTGCTTCTCAATCTATTTGCTAGCCTTCATTTGTACTAAGCGGAAATACTGCTTGTGCATCCAAACTCTTTAAACCCAAGTTGTGCCAAATGAGTCCACTATATCTACCTATATGCGGTATTTCAATGCCGTTCCAAGTAAATTTGCGTGTGCCAACTCTAATTTTCAAAATAATTTTTCCGTTTTGTGTGACCGTACCGCTCATGAAGCGGCAGGGGGTGGCCATTATTTTCCATGCTAGGTGTGTTATTCTCACGATGAGTGTTTATTCACTTGTCATTGCACGAGAGAATGGTTGGTAATAGGGATGCCCAGTCCCACAATGAATCAAAAATTAATAACAACAAAATTCCTTGGAAAGTGTTGGTTTGGAGGGCACCCGTGGATGCGGCTAGCCATGGATTGTGAAAGAATGGTTGAAAGGAAATAAACTTTACTTTCTGTTTGGGAACCGCCTATGATGTGTCTCAGGCTGGCAATGGGGATTACCCGGGCGGGTATTGAACCCCCATCCCCATCCCCGTGACAGCCACCCCATGCCCGTCCCCGTCCCCATACCCGCCCGCAGGGATAAAAAGCTTCCCATCCCCATCCCCGTTGGGCTTTCCATCCCCATGGGGAAACCCATACATGCAATCAACAACAACCTTCAATAGCATTTAAGTAGTAAAAACAACATTCCAACACAATAAACAATATGTTGTGGCTAGGTTAGCGAATTCTTTGGGTTTTTTGGGCCACAGGGGTGGGATTGGTGGAAATTTAGGTGGTTATGAGAGGGAATTACCTAGGGTCTACCAATTTTATGGCCCACATGTAAGGCATTCACGGGAAAGGCGGGTAACGGGTATGGGTAATGCTATCCCATCGCCATCCCCATCTTGTGCGCTGGGTAAGATATTTGACCCACCAGCTTCCCCGTGGGCACTAAAACTAGCACATCCCCATCCCCTAATAGAGTAATTACCCACGGGGATGTGGGTAACGGTTAACCATTGCCAGCTTGAGATGTGTCTAGCATGGAAAATAATGGGAATTCTCGGTCGTTTTCTTTGACAGGAAAAGCATGCCTCTCAAAATATTTTATCTCTTTAATTTCAGCCTTGAGCTCTGGCACATTTGACAAATCTCTGCTTCCCTCTGCGAAGGGCCTATCTATTTACTTTTATGCAATTTTTACTTTTATTTGAGTCTCCATCTTCTCTTACAAAAGCACCAACTAGAGAGCACTATTGTCATACTTGTGCATTGGATGTAGCTAATATTTGAGTGTGTTTCATGAATGGATCAATGATTAAGCATAATGGGCTAGGGATAACTTTCTTTAGCGTTGATATTTTGAAAGACATGGTTGCTTGTTAGCATGCTTGAGTATTTATATCTTCATGTCAAATTATAGACTATTGCTTTGAATCATTCAAGTCCAATGTCCATGCTATAAAAGAAAACAATATATGATGAATATGATAGGCAGCATTCCACATCAAAAATTCTGTTTTTATCATTTACCTACTCGAGGACGAGCAGGAATTAAGCTTGGGGATGCTGATACGTCTCCAACGTATCTATAATTTTTGATTGTTCCATGCTGTTATATTATCAATCTTGGATGTTTTTATATACATTTACAGCAATTATATATCAATTTTTGGGACTAACCTATTAACTTAGTGCCCAGTGCCAGTTGCTGTTTTCTGCCTGTTTTTGGTTTTACAGAAAATCAATACCAAACGAAGTGCAAATGCCACGAAACTTTTTGGAGATTCTTTTCTGGACAAGATAAACACTAGAAGCTTCGGGAGAAGACCAGATGCCAGAGGAGGTGGCCACGAGCCACCAGGGCGCGCCTAGGGGGGGGCAGGCGCGCCCTGGTGCCTCGTGGGCCCACCTCAGCTCCGTTTGACCTAATTTCACCACTATAAATTCCCAAAAAATCAGAAACCCTTAGGGGAGTCCACGAAATACTTTTTCCGCCGCCGCAAGTTTCTGTTCTCGAGAGATCCCATCTGGAGGCCTTCTCCGGTACTCCGCTGGAGGGGGAATCGATCACGGAGGGGCTCTACATCAACCTTGCTGCCCTTCCGATGATGCGTGAGTAGTTTACCATAGACCTTCGGGTCCATAGTTAGTAGCTAGATGGCTTCTTCTCTCTTTTTGATCTTCAATACAATGTTCTCCTCGATGTTCTTGGAGTTCTATCCGATGTAATCACTTTTTGCGGTGTGTTTGTTGGGATCCGATGAATTGTGAATTTATGATCAGATTATCCATGAATATTATTTGAGTCTTCTCTGATCTCTTTTATGCATGATTATTATAGCTTCGTATTTCTTCTCCAATCTATTGATTTGGTTTGGCCAACTAGATTGATTTATCTTGCCATGGGAAGAGGTGCTTTGTAATGGGTTTGATCTTGCGGTGCTCAATCCCAGTGACATAAAGGGACATGACACGTATGTATCATTGCTATTAAGGGTAAAAAGATGGGGTTTATTCATGCGTGAGTTTATCTTGTCTACATCATGTCATCTTGCTTAAGGCGTTACTCCGATCTTATGGACTTAATACACTAGATGCATGCTGGATAGCGGTCGATGTGTGGAGTAATAGTAGTAGATGCAGGCAGGAGTCGGTCTACTTGTCTCGGACGTGATGCCTATATACATGATCATTGCCTTGGATATCGTCATGATTATTTGCTTTTTTATCAATTGCTCAACAGTAATTTGTCTACCCACCGTATGCTATTTTCTTGAGAGAAGCCTCTAGTGAAAACTATGGCCCTCGGGTCTATCTAAATCATATTACTAAAACCCTAAAAATACTTGCTGCAATTTTATCTTATTTATTTTATTTTGCATTTTTGTTTCTATCTATCAATCTATCACATATAATTTAATCTTGCAGTTAACCGCCGAGGGATTGACAACCCCTCGTTTGCGTTGGGTGCAAGGATTTGTTGTTTGTGTGCAGGTACTGCTAACGAGGTGTCGCGTGATTCTCCTACTGGATTGATAACCTTGGTTTCATAACTGAGGGAAATACTTAGCTCTACTGTGCTGCAGCATCCCTTCCTCTTCGGGGATAATACCAACGCAAGCTACAAGTAGCACTCCCCGGCTACGGTGCCAGAAATTCTTCCTGCCACTTGTGAGCTGCGTTGGGATTTTCCCCGAAGAGGAAGGGTGGAGCAGTATAGTGGAGATAAGTATTTCCCTCAGTGAGAACCAAGGTTTATCGAACCAATAGGAGAATCACGCAACCCTCATGAATAGCACCTGCACACACAAAAGCAAATACTTGCACCCAGCGCCGGCAAGAGGGTTGTCAATCCCCTTGAACTCGTTAATTGCAAGGATTAAATCTTGTATAGGTAAAGTTATAAATTGCAACACAAAAGAAAAGGAAATAAATTGCAGCAAAGGTTTTTAGGTTTTCTTTTTATATTTAAAGTAGACCCGGGCGCCATAGTTTTCACTAGAGGCTTCTCTGTCGAACACATAGCATACGGTGGGTAAACAAATTACTGTTGGGCAATTAATAGAAAAGCGCATAGTTATGACGTATTCATGGCAATGATCACACATATAGGCATCACGTCCGTGACAAGTAGACCGACTCCTGTCTGCATCTACCACTATTACTCCACCAATCGACCGCTATCCAGCATGCATGCATCTATGGTATTAAGTTCATGACAAACAGAGTAACACTTTAAGCAAGATGACATGATGTAGACAAAGTAAACTCAATCAATATGAATAAACCCCATTGTTTTATCCTTAATGGCAACAATACAAATACATGTCTTGTCCCCTGCTATGCCACTGGGATATAGAGCACCGCAAGATTGAACCCATTACAAAGCACCTCTCTCATCGAAGATAAATCAATCTAGTTGGCCAAACCAAACAAATAGATCGGAGAGAAATACAAAGCTATAACAATCATGCATAATAAACTTCAGAAAAGACTCAATTACTTTCAATGAATAATCTGATCATAAACCCACAATTCATCGGATCCCAACAAACACACCGCAAAAGAAGATTACATCAGATAGAACTCCAAGAAGATCGAGGAGAACATGGTATTGAAGATCAAAGAGAGAGAAGAAGCCATCTAGCTACTAGATATGGACCCGTAGGTCTGTGGTGAACTACTCACACATCATCGGTAGGGCAGCAAGGTTGATGTAGAAGCCCTCCGTAATCGATTCCCCCTCCGATAGAGTACCGGAAAGGCCTCTAGATGGGATCGCAAAAGAATAGAAGCTTGCGGCGGCGGAAAAGTTATTTCGGGTGGATCTCTGTTGGTTTGGGAATATTTGGGAATTTATAGGCTTGGAATTAGGTCAAACAGAGTTGCGTGGGGCCCACAAGCTTAGGGGGCACGCCTACCCCCCGGGGCGCACCCCTCGAGCTTGTGGCTCTCTCGTATCTCGTCTGGTCTCCTCCCGAAGCTTCGAGGGTCCCTTCTGGTCCAGAAAAAATCATTTTAAAGATTTTATTCCGTTTGGACTTCGTTTGATATTGATTTTCTGAAAAGCCAAAAACAAGCAAGAAAAACAGGAACTGGCACTGGGCACTAAGTTAATAGGTTAGTCCCAAAATGATATAAAATAGCATATAACTGCATATAAAGCATCCAAGATTGATAATATAATAGCATGAAACAATCAAAAATATAGATATGTTGGAGACGTATCAGTACTTGGGGCAGTTCCGCTTCCAGTGGCCATTCCCCTTGCAATAGAAGCACTCAGTCTCGAGTTTGGGTCCAGCCTTGGGTTTCTTCACGGGAGCGGCAACTGGCTTGCCATTCTTCTTGAAGTTCCCTTTCTTTCCCTTGCCTTTCTTGAAACTGGTGGTCTTTTTGACCATCAACACTTGATGCTCTTTCTTGATTTCTACCTCCGTGGCCTTAAGCATCGCGAATAGCTCAGGGATCATCTTCTCCATCCCTTGCATATTATAGTTCATCACGAAGCCCTTGTAGCTTGGTGGCAGTGACTGAAGAACTCTGTCAATTGCTACTTCTTCCGGAATATTAACTCCCAACTGATTCAAGCGGTTCAAGTACCCAGACATTTTGAGTACGTGCTCGCTAACGAAGCTGTTCTTCTCCATCTTGCAGCTAAAGAACTTGTCGGAGGTGTCATACCTCTCAACCCGGGCGTGAGCCTGAAATACCAATTTCTGCTCTTGGAACATCTCATATGCTTCATGGTGCTCAAAGCGCTTTTGGAGCCCCGGTTCTAAGACGTAAAGCATGGCGCACTGAACTATCGTGTAGTCATCATTTCTTGCTCGCCAGACGTTCATAGCGTCTAGATTGGCGGGAGCGGGTGGCGCACCTAGCGGTGCATCAAGGACATAAGCCTTCTGTGCAGCAGTGAGGATAATCCTCAAATTACGGACCCAGTCCGCATAGTTGCTTCCATCATCTTTCAACTTAGATTTCTCTAGGAATGCATTAAAATTCAGGGGAGCTACAGCGCGAGCCATTGATCTACAACATAAATTTGCAAAGACATTTAGACTATGTTCATGATAATTAGTTCAATTTAAACAAATTTCTAATGAACTCCCACTTAAATCAACATCCCTCAAGTTGTCTAAGTGTTACATGATCCAACTAAACTAACCCATGTCCGATCATCACGTGAGATGGGGTAGTCATCAATGGTGAACATCTCCATGTTGATCATATCTACTATATGACTCATGTTCGACCTTTCAGTCCTTCATGTTTCGAGGCCATGTCTGTACATGCTAGGCTCGTCAAGTTTAACCCAAGTATTCTGCATGTGTAAAACTGGCTTACACCCGTTGTATGCGAACGAAGAGTCTATCACACCCGATCATCACGAGGTGCTTCGAAACGACGAACTTTCGCAACGGTGCATACTTAGGGAGAATACCTTTTATCTTGAAATTGAGTAAAGGGATCATCTTATGATGCTGCCGTCGTCCTAAGCAAAATAAGATGCATAAAAAGATAAACATCACATGCAATCAATATGTGACATGATATGGCCATTATCATCTCGTGCTTTTGATCTCCATCTCCAAAGCACCGGCACGATCTCCATCATCACCAGCATGACACCATAATCTCCATCATCATGTCGTCACATGGTTGTCTCCGCCAACTATTGCTAACTCATAGCGATAAAGTAAAGCAATTACATGGCGTTTAATGTTTGACACGCAGGTCATACAATAAATTAAAGACAACCCTATGGCTCCTGCCGGTTGCCGTACTCATCCACATGCAAGTCGTAAACCTATTACAAGACATGATTATTTCATACATCAACATATATCACATCATGTTTTGGCCATACCACATCAGAACATGCCCTGCAAAAACAAGTTAGACGTCCTCTACTTTGTTGTTAGAATTTTTACGTGGCTGCTAGGGCAAACTATAAGAACCGTTCTTATCTACGCAAAACCACAACGGTGATATACAAGTTGCCTTTTAACCTTCTATACAATGACCGCTGTTCTCAAATCAGATTCAACTAAGATGAGAGAGACAGACACCCGCCAACCACTTTTATGCAATACAAGTTGCATGTTAGTCAGTGGAACCGGTCTCTTGTGCGAGGACAAGTAAGGTTGGTCCAAGCCGCTTCATCCCACAATACCGCCGAATCCAAAATAACAAAGGAAGTAAGCAATTTGAACATCAACGCCCACAACATCTTTGTGTTCTACTCTAACATCTACGCAGAGACCTAGCTCATGATGCCACTGATGGGGAACGTTGCATGGAAAACAAAAAAAATCCTACAAAACGCCTAAAGATCTACCTATGGAGATGCTCGCAACGAGAGAGGGGAGTGTGTCTACGTACCCTTGTACACTAAAAGCATTAACGATCCAAAGATCATGGTTGGCGTAGTCGTACCCGCGTCGCGATCCAATCCGATCCAAGCACTGCACATGCGGCACCTCCGAGATTAGCAAACGTTCGGCTCGGTGGCGTCCTCTCCTTCTTGATCCAGCAAGCGAGGGAGAGGAGGTAGATGAGATCTGATCCAACACGACGGCGTGGTGGTGGCAGCAGTAGCGGAACTGCAACAGGGCTTCGCCAAGCGTCTGCGCGAGGTGGAGAAGTAACGGGAGGGGGAGGCGGCAAGGGGTGGAAGCGTGCTGCCCCCTACGCCTCCCCACCTTTATATAGGTGTGGGAGGGGCTAGTGGCTTTCCCTCTAAGCCCCTAGGGTCGTTGGCCAAGGGGGAAGGAAGGAAATCCCTCCTTTCCTTCCACACCGATCGCTATCCCCGTTTTTAGGGATCTTGAACTTATCCCTTCGGGATATGATCCTATTCCTTTTAGGGGATGATCTTCGTGCGCCTAGACCAGGGGTGTGGGGCTTTTCCCCACTACCCACGTCCATGTGGGTCCCCCCCCCCATGCAGGTGGGCCCCACTCCGGAACCTTCTAGAACTTCCCGGTACAATTCCCAAAAAACCCGAACATTTTTCGGAACCCTCAATATGACTTCGCATATATAAATCTTTACCTCCGGACCATTCTGAAGCTCCTCGTGATGTCCCGGATCCATCTGGGACTCCGAACTACTTTTGGACTTCACCATATGAATATCTCAATAGTAACTTAGCGCTACTGAACGTTAAGTGTGTGACCCTACGGGTTCGAGAACATGCAGACATGACCGATACTCCTCTCCGGTTAATAATCAATAGCGGGACCCGGATGCCCATATTGACTCCCACATATTCAACGAAGATCTTTATCGGTTGAACCACGATGTCAAGAATTTAGTTAATCTCGTATGCAATTCCCTTTGTCCGGCGATATGTTACTTGCCCGAGATTCGATCGTCGGTATCGCCATACCTAGTTCAATCTCGTTACTGGCAAGTCTCTTTACTCGTTCCGTAATACAAGATTCCCATGACTAAACTCATTAGTCACTTGATTGCAAGCTTCTTGTGATGTTGTATTACCGAGAGGGCCCAGAGATATCTCTCCGCCACACAGAGTGACAAATCCCACTCTCGATCCATGCAACCCAACAAATACCTTCGGAGATACCTGAAGAGCACCTTTATGATCACCCAGTTACGAAGTGACGTTTGATAGCTCACAAAGTATTCCTCCGGTATCCGGGAGTGGCATGATCTCATGGTCTAAGGAACGGATACTTGACATTACGAAAGCTACGACAAAGTGAACTTAGTGACACGATCAGATGCTAAGCTTACGGGTGGGTCTGTCCGTCACATCATTCTCCTAATGATGCGATCCCGTTATCAAATGACAACTCATGTCTATGGTTAGGAAACCTTAACAATCTTTGATCAACGAGCTAGTCTAGTAAAGGCTCACTAGGGACAAAGTGTTGTTTATGTATACACACATGTATTTAAGTTTCCGGTCAATACAATTCTAGCATGGATAATAAACATTTATCATGAACGGAGAATATGATAATAACATCTTTATTATTGCCTCTAGGGCAAATTTCCAACAACAGCTACTATCAAAACTATCATACTATTGTGCTACTAAACACTTTGCTGCAGAGAAATAACTTTCCAGGTGTGGTTGAATTGACAACTCAACTGCTAAGGCTTATAAATATTCTTTGACTCCCCTTGTGTCGAATCAATAAATTTGGGTGAAATACTACTCTCGAACGCTGTTGCGATCCCCTATACTTGTGGGTCATCAATGCTTCATCGCCGCGTGCCACTGCCACCAACTGGAGGCAAGGTTTTCACCCGGCTATCCATCACCAATCACTCGCCCTCTCCCGGTAAGGATTGGTCAGACTACCACCGCCAGTGCACGCTCAACGGCAACCAAAACCCATGTGACCAACCATCACTGTTGTCACCAACAGAGCTAGACGTTGGGCCCATATCCGCCACACGTCAAGTCGCCCATTAGCCTGTCATGCCACCGGAACCACCTTCCAGGGCTGCCGCCCTGATTTCTGGGACCTCTGTCCGGTTCTAACGAGCACCCACTGACGCGCATGATGCCCACCGTGGCTGCGTCAATGGTGACCGGCGCGGCAACCCACAGATCTGGGCGCGGTGGGCCCACATCCCGTGTGCGTTGGGCCGCCTCGCAGCCCGCTCCACTAGATCGTCATCCCTAGGCCGGTGTCATGGCTTACGTCGCATCTTCGTGAGCGGGCCGCACCCGCCGTCGCATGACACGAGGAAACACTTTTACCCGTTTGATAGTACTTACTGCCTTTTTTGTGATTGTTCTTTTTGTTTTGTTTTGGGAGGGATAGTATTAATTTTTATTTCATTTTGTTTTGGGAGGGATGGTACTATTTATTTGCCTTTGCTGTAACATGAACGAAAAGAAGGAGGAGGAAACGAAAACGCAAGAAGTTGCAGATGCAAAAACATGTCACATTTTTTTTTATCAGGGCTAAAAAACGGCTAGAGCTGCCTTGCATCGGATCGGGCAGAGACTCTCAGAATGGACGCAGCCAATTTCTTATCTCACCGTGAGAGAATAGAACGTCACATCACATGCGTGCACTACGTCGAATTACCTGCACCTCCACCTGGACAGAGCAGAGCAGTACAGGGGTACTCCTAGTATTTATTTATTTTTTGAGATAGTACTCCTAGTAAATACGTAGACCCTTTATGACGCATTCATGCACCCACCTGCCAAATTATTACTATGCGAGAAGGGGAAACCTGTCACGTCCAGCACAGAAATTATTGCGTACCCTGCCTCCCTCCCTCCCTCTGCATGTGGGCCAGGTGCTACCCTAATGTTTTTACCAGGTCTCCAGCCAAACAAGCCCTCAGTCCCCGTCTCTCCTCTGGTTGGTAGTAGTACACCACATCTTCTTCTTCCCCCGGCCGGTCTCCCACTCCCCTGGTCAGTTTGAGGGAGGCCATGGGGATGGGGGAGAGATCTGGACAGACAGAGGATGAAGGACTTGGCGCGAGACAGATCGAGGCTCTCTGGGTGGATCTCCGGCGCCTTGTCTCAGATAATCGACCGACCGATATGCCGCCGGCCAGACGGATCAAGACGAGGCACGGCGCTCCCCGGCCGGCCGCCCGGACTGGTACGTATATATGCTTGACCTTCAATTTCTGGCTTTGCGCTCGCTCCGGCGCGTGGATCCATCCATCCCATCCCACCCCATGGTTCCTTCGCCGTGTGTGGACTGCGAGCTGCAGATCGAGAGTCCAGATCCCACGCACGAGCCTAGCTAGCTCAGCTCCGCCTCCGCTCCGTCGACCGACTGGGAATTACTCGGTGGGCTACTTACTGGATCCTAATTCTACCCCTGCTGCCATTGTTGGCCGATCCACACCACATCGATCTATCCCCGATTTGATGGATTTCTAGCAGCTCGATCTATACAACGTCCGCCCGCAAAGAGAGAGACTAACGCGCGGATACATCAGCTGCTGAGCTCGAGCTGCAAAAGAGAGACAGAGAGTGAAAAGTGACGAGTGGCTATATGTCGTACCGTACCATGCTTGTTCCTGCCCGGACAGTTTTTTTAGGGCCGTGCTAGGCGCCGGTCGACCGGCCGGTCGCCCTGCAGCCGCACTATACGCACGCCCTGGACCACAGGATTCAGCCTCTAAAGCCTCACGCACGTCCCCCTCTTCTTGCTCGCGGGCGACGACGGTCCGCACACATCCCCTTCTTGCTCGTCGTCCCCCGCGGCCTCCCCCTTTAGCTAAATGGCGCTGCTCGTCGGCTCGCTGTCGCCGCTTGCAGGCTTGACGGTTGCATCGCTCGTGCGCCGCGTGTGTCCACTCCCATGCAGCAAATCACGCCGTTGGTTCCAACAAAACAGCCCGACGGTTGCAACATCCTCGCTAGTTGCTACTCCTGTCTGTAGTCGTCGCCGTAGCCGGTTGCAGCAATGGCAAGTACCAGTTCCCGTGTGTGGCGTCGCGGTTGCAGCACCCGCCCAAGCATGGTCACCACTGGGAGCTCCGGCGGGTCCCCACGGTTGCAGCATCCCCGGTGCCATCGAGCGAGGTCACGGCTCACCATGGCCGGTTGTAGCTTCCACTGATGACGTTTGCAGCACGGGCTGACGCTGGTTGTAGCTTTTTTGCATTGCTGCCGTGACACGAGTTGGCGCGGGCTTGCAACTCCGCCATGACCGGTTGTAGCTTCCGCTGACAACGGTTGTAGCATGGGCCGACGCCGGTTGTAGCCTTTTGCCGCCACGGGTTGCAAAGTATGGTAGCTTGGGCGCACGCCGGTTCCAGCAATGCCATGTCACAGTTCTAGCACGCCCGCGCCCGGTTCCATCATCCATGTGTGCCATCCCAGCACGGCCGGTCGTCGCGCCGGTGTCGTGGCCCCTAGCACGCAGAGGCGCCATTGCTGGTTCCAGTAACCGACTCTGTCGGTTCCATCAAATTTCGACCGCTTGATTGACGGCATGGAAGCTTTTGCAAGCATCGTTTTTTGGGGAGGAAGGTGGAGCACGCCCATGGCGACTTCTAACAGAAAAAAGGAGGGAGCCGTCCCCGACGGAAAAAATCAAGGGCGTGCGGCCGCCGTTGGTCGAGATCGAAGCATACAGAGAGAAGGAGAAAGTGCGGCGGAGGAGAAAAAGGAGTGGAGGAGAAAGGAAGAAGAAGCGTCGATGTTAAGGACGGGGGAGCGGTGGGGGAGCACGTGTCCGTGTGGCGAGTGGTGTGGGGCCCATAGTGGGATGCGCTAAGAAAAACGAAAAATAAAAAATAAAAAATTGTAAAGATCTGATAAATATAGCATCGACTGAGACTTGATTAGGTCTAAGTCGACTGAGATTTAGCAATCCCGTTTTTCCTTTGTACCACTCATTTTTTTAATAGTATAATAATCCCTACACATTAATATATTATAATAATGCAAAAAAAAAAACATGAGTACGTCGTAATTACGGGTGGGTCTATTTTTCCTTTATATGGCCCGCTGGTTTTGCCTTCGGCTTTAGGAAAACGAGCCTCCTATGAACAATGCTTAATAAAGGTCTACAGTTTTCTCAAAAAAAAAGAAGAAGGAAAACGAGCCGAATCTATCTCTATCCTTTTATTATCTCTACTCGTAAAGGAGGAGTCCGTAGGTCGTCGTTCGTTTCGTTAGTACGCACATGCCACAGCCTCCCTCGATCGAACAATCTCCTCCCCGTGTCCGGTTTTCCCGTTTTCTCCTCCAAAAAATCAGGCCGAAATCTATCTTCCCTTCCATGTACATCTATCATCTCTCCCGAAGAAAATCAGGGCACAATCCACTCGTTCCCGTTAACACGCGTTTCCCCTGAAAAACGAAACTCTTGAGATGGGCGATCGAGAGGGGATCAAAAGGAGGAAGAATAGTAACTTTCACCGCTGGCGCAAGGGCCGTTGCGCCGCCGCCGGCCGGGAGGACGAGCCCACGCCGAGAGCTGCGCGTGGGTGGTGCGCTGTGATCGGCCGTTGGCTGCCACTTCAGTAGCCCGCCAGGCAGTGGCGAATCTTGGAAGAAAATGGAGGGCGGGCTCAAAATTAACGGTGTGAAAAAAAACCACTAACTCCCAATTGTTTTGTCCAAAGAAGGTTTCAGAATTTTTTGAAAATATGAAATTTTGAACCAAAAATTGGTTCTGTTTAGCAAAATAGCCAATATCTCAAAATTTTGTAGCCCAAATTAGCTCAGAATTTCCCAGAATACTACTTGACACACATAATATTTACTGTATTTTTTTTGGAATTTTTTGAAAAACAAATGTTAGACCTTTCTAGCAAAACCACTAACACCAGCCACTGCTAACAGCTAGCTACTATGAATCAGTAATGAAATAGCAAATGGTAGCTAAACAATTTACTATACATTCTACTGTCTGCAGCTAGGCAGCTAGCTACTGAAAGTAAAGACTGAAACTGAATCAACCTTGAGGCTTCAACAGAGCAGCGGCAGTGGTCGGAACGCGCCGAAGGCCGGCCCCACTAATTCACGGTTGCGCAAGCCCCCCTTATTTGGTCCAGCCGGCGAGCAAGAGGCCGATCAAGCCCTCCTAATCGACGGCTGCGCCGCCTCCGACGGATCAGATGGGGATGCCACCGAGCGCCGCGTTGGGGAGGGGACGAGCACCAGGGAAGGTCCAGTCGTTGAGGACTTGGGGTTGGTCGAGGATGGCGAGAAGAAGCGATTCCGGCGGCCGGCGGCGGCTAGGTCACCGGAGACATTGCGCGGCGGCTCGCGTGCGTGCTCTCTGGCCCTGCCTCTCTCTCTGGAACGATGGAAAGCAGTAGCGGCCTCGTGCGAGCGAGCGAACAAGTGGTGTCGGCCTGTCGGGCTGGGCTGGAAAGATGCAACGTTTGGCTGGGCTGGGCCTTAAGAGTAGTAGTAAAAATAAATTTGGCAGCGCTGGAGGCAGGCTGGAGCCTGCTAAAGCCTGCCCAGTAGATTCGCCCCTGCCGCCAGGAGCCGTCGTCGCGCATTGGTTGTGTGCCGCCTCGAACCGAGGAGCCGGCCGTGGTCCAAGGCGAGCGCGGCCGTGGGCACTGCCAAGCGAGCGAAGGCGCGCCGATGCCGATGCTTACGTGTTGCCGCGTGCCTGAGGGCAGCCGCTGTGTGCGCTGCAATGGCGAGAGGTACTATTCTTCGGTATTTGCATGCTTGTGTGCGTGATGGCCACCGAGAAGATGCAGTCCAGGGTGTTTGATTTGTCTCCCGTCAGACTTATTTTTATTGATCTTGTGCTTGACACCAATTATGTCTTCTCAAAAAAAAGGAGGAAGAGGAGATGCCTGGTGGCGCAGACATCCAACGTCCCGGAATATCGTCCTCCCGCGGAGTCCTCCTCCAATCCCAAATCCACTGGCTCTTCATGGTACGTTAGCCTGCAGCAGCAACATGAGCCTCTCACTGTATCCTTTTCCCTTTAGATCTTGCAGCACCAAATGTGATTTTGCACAAAATTTGCGCATCCATTCGTTGTCATCGAAATATGGCGCTTCTGATCTATTTCGTGATCCACATGAATGCATAGCTTTGTCACATTATCTCAGTCATATATGTCACTCCGACCCTGATGCATAACTCTTGAAGCATGTTAGGTTTGCTACTAGCCTCATTCAGATTTATGGATTGATTTCTCTTAGAAAATAATTATAAATTTATTCCTGATTCTGCCATATTAACTTGCTTCAGAAACGGAGAAGTGCCATATGGTTGGCTGTTGCTTGAGGAAATGAGGAGATGCATATGTTGGCAATGTTGCTGATATTGACAAGCTGCATTATCTTCTCCATTGGCACGGGCAACATGTATTATGTCGAAGTGTGTGGGATTATTGATTTTATGTCTTTATTTGTACCAATATATATTTATACAAGGGCGACAATCAACAAAATGTGTATTTTTCATTCAACCAGTGTCCTCGCAAGTAAAGGCAAGTAATGCTCCGAGCACATGAGAAAGAAAACAGTACTTATTAATTATCCTATGGTGGTCGTTTGATTTGCAGGATTTGTCCTCTTAGATGTTTTTCAGCTCTTTCTGTGTTGAAATTTTTCAGCTGTCGCCAAATGCACGATCGCAGTTAATTTTCTTCTAATGATAGGTACAACTCCATGTTTTATTTTTAGATTCAGGACCATGCATGCTTCTCACACCAATTCGGACACAAAACATTGATGTGGTTCCTCGCACTAAGATGATCCAGCAATGCTCTAGAGGGGTTCCTCGCAGATGATGCCTCCTCGAGCTTCACTTCTCTACTGCTCCCAACTCTTGTATACATGAAAATCCTATGAATAAATCTGAATTTTACTATTTGATGCTTTTGCAGACCAATCCTGGAGGATGTTGCTCGATGCTTCCATTTAGTCGAATGATTTGTCGATACTAAACATTATAGGTGACACTTAAGATAATACGTACTGATGGATCTAATTGATACTTTTGAGTGCATAATGTTTAAACATATAACCATTCATAATGTTCAAATGGTTAAGTAAGGCAAGAGCTTTTGACTAACCAAATAGATTTGTTCTACAAAGAAAATTTTGATTCTATTTCTGTCATCATATCAACATTTAGCATAAATGTTTATTCTACTAAGAAAATTTGGTCCACGAATCAGGCATGTGCGCGCAAGGGAGGGAAGAGGAGAGAAACATTCACTTCTTCATGCTTTGGACGAACATTTCTATTCATAGCTTTCCTTTTACGTGGCAACGCATGAGTGTGGCGCCGTCGTGGTAGAGCCCGAGATGAAGGGTGGGTGCAGTATAGAACCAGGAGGTACTGGCACTAAGATGGGAATGTGGTTGCCGCCCTTGTCCACTAGTAGAAAACAGGGCATCAGTCCCGGTTCCAGAGGGCCTTTAGTCCCGGTTCTGCAACCGGGACAAAACAATCGGGACTAAAGGCCCCCACTTTTAGTCCCGGTTGGATTACGAACCGGGACTAAAGGAGCTCCACGTGGCCGCTGTGGGCGCCCAGGCAGGAGGACCTCTAGTCCCGGTTGGTAACACCAACCGGGACTAGAAGGCAGCCACGCGTCAGCAACTGCCAGGCGTTGGGTTTTTTTTTTGAAAGGAGGGGTTTAGGGGTTTTGGAGGGTTTAGGGGTTTCATATTGTGTTTTCCCTTTTCTTTTTGTGTTTACCATTCAATTCCTTTACATTTAGGGTTTTCATTTTTATTTTATGCTTTTCATTCAACTCGACGCTAGCTACTACATATATATAGCAATGAAGGAACCATTACACAACATCGTCATGATCAATATATAGAGAGAAGTGACCTCTCTTTCTCCGTGCTTGGTCGAACAACAAGTTTTCGTATATCTATTCGACGCTACTACATATAGTACACGTTCATGCATATATACAATATAACATCTCTTACGATCCCTAATATCTAATTACCAATATCGTATTGCAAATCCCGATGGCATTCTCCGTTTGTAGGTATGACATGCTCAACAAAGAATTCCGTCAATTCCTCTTGAATTGCTCGTATGCGATCAGTTGGTAGGAGTTCGTCCCGCTTCCGCGAGATCTAATTTAAAGAAGGGGGTCAATATATATATATGAATGAAACTCAACACAATTGATGGTAATAAAATAAAAATATGAATATTGTTTACGTACTTCAAATTGTTCTTCAGATCTGTCCCGCTCAGAGATCTCGTGGCGAATATACTCGCAAACGTAGTATCCACATAAATTATTCCCGGGTTTCTGCCACAAGAACTTTACGAGAAAGAGTTCAATCAAAATGATAATCAAGCATGATAATGGTATTGAAACTAGAATCAATGAGAGATGCGCGGAACTAGCTAGTAGTACTTACTTTGGGGTGTGAAAATCGCAGCTCCTTTTTCCATTCACCCCTAACCTGGTTGGTGAACTTTTTCCAAACCCTGCCCGGCAAAGAAAATGATTACTTGATATCATGAAATGAACGAAAGTTGCCGATATGGTGCGATAATGATTGAACTTACTTCTGGAGCATTTGACTCAGGTCCGCCCACTCCTTATTGTCTTTATGTCTCGAGTCCAAGACATTTACTACTCCCGCGTCAAGCTGAATGGCTAGCAGAATATAGTGAAACCTGCGCACGCATAACTCATCAATTACACTTAACCTCGAGTAAGCGAAACAGAATTTGCACAAGACAACAACACTCACTTGAAGTTGTAAGGAAATAGTATTTCCCTTTTGTTTTGTTGTCCAAGTAACGCCTTTAGCAAGTTTTGCTCTGTCTCATTGGGGTTTTTTTGTACCGTATATTCATTTACGGTATTTGGGTTAATGAACCCAATGTCATAGATTTTTCCTCTGCATTCGAGGATCTTCAATCTGCATAATATAGTGTGAGGATAATTATACATGCAATGAACGAGCTGAGCTAGAGACTTAATTACAGAAAAAATACTTACAGACAATAGCAACTGACGATAGTTTTGTCGAGGGCGTCTTGATTGTATAACTGAAAGAATTCTTCAAATTCAATGTACAACACCTCGACTCCATTGAAGTAGTGCTCATCTTTAATTCCCACTAAGATACTGTCGGTCCCTTCCTTGCAGGCTTTCAAGTACCAGTCATGCAATGTTCGCATCATCGTTGATAGTTTCGGGAGCTACTCAGGTCTGACGAGAGGCTTCCCGTGCTCGTATCTAAAGGCTACCTCAGCCATTTCGAACTGTACCTCATCGCCTAAGTAATCACGAAGAGTGTAACCAGGATGAGCGGCCGCTACCCCCGGATCATTAGCGATATCGGGAAACACCTTGAGTGGGGGGCACGATTGTTTTTCCTGTTCGCCGAGCTGGGGAATTGTTTTCCCACTTCTTGCAGCACTGCTAGTACTTCCCGACCTTTTCGCTTCATTAAATGTCTTTACAATACAGCGGTCATAGTGTGAGGGCAGCGGAGGAGATGGTGGTCGCTGAAGGGCATCCAGACAGCGCTTCGCTTTTACCGAATCTATTTTCTCCTTTGGATCTGGACGTTTCGGTGCAAGCTGGCGTTTTACATCGGCAGCCACGATCTTGTTGATTTCCTCGTCAGTCATGTCGTATGGTAACTTGGGAGGTGTAGGAGATATGCCCTAGAGGCAATAATAAATGTTATTGATTATCTCCCTGTTCATAATTATGTTTATGTTCCATGCTATAACTACAATGATTCTCGAGTCTACAAATAAAACGAGGCTTGGAGGGAAACTCATGTGCACGTGTGGGATAATAAACGGTAAAATATATTCCTAGTCAAGCCTCTAAGACTGGCTCAAGTATTGCATGATGATCCTGTTTTCCTGATCATGGGCATGGCTATGCCGGCAATTTTGAGGGCACAATGTTGGAAGAACATTTGTGTTAAATCGACCCGAATTGATGTTATGCTATGAGATACATTCGTCACTAGTTAATGGTTTATAACACAGAGATGGTTAACGTTTGCATGATTCCTTAGACCATGAGAGTAAGTTTCTTCATGCTTGCTTCATGAACTTTGGGGTTTGTTAAACGTCATCCGTAAATGGGTGGCTATTACGGCGGCTTACGGGTTCATGGAAAAGTGTGTCAAGTAACTTGATAGCTCAAGATTGGGATTTGCTCCTCCGACGGTGGAGAGATATTCTCGGGCCCTCTCGGTGTTACGGTATCCATCATCGTCTGGCCAGACACTTTGTGATTTGATCACAGGGATGCCGGAACACGGAAACGAGAAAAGAGAACAATACCGGTAACGAGGTAACTGGCATAGTGGACAAGGTTGTTGATCCACAGGGATGCCGATAAATCTCACCTCGGGTATTGTAACATATCGCGAAGCAACAGGAATAGCACACGGCAACTGGAGGTTCACTCGAATATTTATTCGTGTGGGTATAGGGGTCAATATGGGTGTCCACGGCTCCGATGCTGATCATTGATCGAAAAGTGTTCCGGTCATGTCTATACTTCACCGAACCTATAGGGTCACACGCTTAAGGGTCATCTATCTGCTGAATACTAAACAAGGAGTCCGAGAGAAAGTCACTGGAATAGTTTCGGAGCCAACGGAAAAGTTCCGGAGAGAACACCGAAAAAGTTTCGGTAAAACCGAAAAGTTGTTTCGGATAAAACCATTGATCCAAAAAGGTTTCGGCAAGCACCGGGAATGTTTTGGAGGTTGCCAGATTGGTCTGGTAATTTCTAGAATTTTTCTTGAGAAAAAAACGAAAAAAGTTTTCGGAGCTGCCGGAATTGTTTAGCGGGTAAACGAAGATGGTTTTAAATTAAACCACCATACCGGAAATGTTCCGGAGCACGTCCAGATAATTTTAGAGGGTGCTGGAAATGTTCTGGGACCTTCCGGAATTTTTCAGAAGTAATAGTCACGGAAAACATCTTGTCCCAGCGTGAGGGGACAAGATCCCACGAAGCGTGGGGGCTGTTTTGGGGCGCCTCCCCTTTGGGGGGCAGCCCCTTGTGGCTGGACAAAAGGTGTTGGGGGGGCCCCCATGGTGGGGGGCAGCCTCCACAATTGGTGGGAAGTGTTGGGAGGTGGTGGGGCCCCATGTTGGAGCACCATGGACAAGGGAACATGTTTTTCCCTTGTTTGGTGGGAACATGTTCTCCTTGTTTTGTGGGAACATGTTTTCCCCATGTTTAGTGGGCTGAATTTTCAGCCCCCTCCACCACTATATAAGGAGGAGGAGAGGTGCTCTCCAACTCCACTCCAACTCTCTCACACAAGCCATGCATGATCTGGCATTCTCTCTCCCTCCCACGAAATAGTTTCGTAGTGCCGAAAGGCTGTCTGGGTTCCGGTGAGAACTAGTTCTGGACGGCGAAGCCCTGCCGGATAGATGACACCGTATGTGTGCAACTCTGTAGAGAGATCGTAGTTTCGGTCTTAGTTTGTGAGCGCCTCCCGAAGGGCTGTCCGAGTGACTGTCCGAGTTTCGAAGGTCCTCCCGAAGGGCTGTCCGCGACACCGTCCGGGGGACTGTTCGACCGCCTCCCGGAGGGCTGTCCGAGGGGCGGATGAGGGTATACATCCTCGCGGTTGGGAGGTTGTAAATCCTAGCTGTGGGGATCTGCACCGCCAATCGTCATCGACTCTACTTCCGCTGCGCTACGAGTCGGTAACGAAAAAGATCAAACCTTGTATGCAGTCTCCGTAGTGGTCCTGGGCTGGTGCGTAGGTCGGAAATTTTTTGTTTTCTACTGCGTTACCCTACAGTGGCATCAAGAGCCGTGCTATGCGTAGATGCAGGTTGCGATCTAGAATACATAGAGATGTATGGGTGTTGCATAATATAATTTTGGAGTAGATGAGATCTATTGCTGAAAATTATTTATGCGGGTAGCAGAAGAAGTCTGTTACCCGATGTTCTTGTTGCTTCCGTGAAATTTGCGTTTGCTCAATCTCGAGACAGCATGGTGGAATTTCACAAAGTTCTGGCAATCCGCGATCCTGATTGATCAAGGAAGTGCTATCAGTTCTTTGGGTTCCGCCATAGTCAAAAGAAAGATGAAATTCGCAGATGAAAGGGCAATGCAGATGTGATCTGCACGGGGGTCACGCGTATGACGAAGTTCAGTATGGGGCTCGAGATTTTATTATCTCGTGTTTCATACACCCCGCAATGTTAATCTAGCCACTTGGATTATCATGCTTGATGATGGACGTTGGTAGCTTCGATTTGTTTCGAAACCTTAGAAGCCACGTAAAATAAAATTTCGCATGAACCGATTAGAGGCGTCTAACTTGGTTTTGCAGGATGGTTTGCATGTGCATGTGATGTGGTATAGCAGTGTTCATAATAATTTGATTATGTATGAGATGGCTATATGATGTAAATTGATTTACATGACCTGCGTGTCATGATTCGGCATGATGGCTGGAGCCATATGATTGCACTTTAATGACCTGCGTGTCAACCTTATGTAATGCACTTATTTTATTAGCTATAGAGATAGCAATATTATCTGGTGCATCGACTAGGTGGTGGCAATCTTCGCGAAGGTGAACACCGACGCGAATGCCGAAGACGAAGAAATGAAAGACTTCTCCGTCAGAAAGGGCTATACCATATCATGCTATTATGAATTGCTTGAGATGTTTATCCCTTATGTTGCACCCTTCTTGATTGCGCGGTAGTCGCTTTTATTAGGGTGATCTCTCACTTAAAATATCAAGTAGTTAGTGTTCTCCCAAGTGTAGCACCGTCACGGCACCTAACTTTTCGGGGTGCGCCATGCTGACATGGGTACGAACGATTAGGGATGTGTGAGGCGGGTGAGTTAAGACCTCGCAGCAAGATCACTTGGTTGTCTTGATGTTCAGGCATGAAAGTCATGAGCTCGGAACACACGCATCGAAAGATGAACAAGAGTCACATAGAGATGTGATTGGCAAGTTTGCCTAACAATTGAAGTTCTCGTCATCAGTGATGCTAACCATCAATGGCGTTGAATTAAAATTCGTGTCTTGAATCATTCATAATCAATTATGAGAGATATTGATTTGAGTGGGAGCGCACTATAGAATTAATTTGTTTAATTCTCAGTGCAATTAATTATGAACTTTGTCTAAGTGTGGTTTGTATAATAGTTGTAGAATAATGGCTCGCGTTTTCACCTTCCCTGTTAAAATTGAATAGCTGTTAAATATCTGGTTAAAACTTTACGGTTGGTAACGTAATATGAGGATTGTCCTCAAGAGTGCCGAGAAGGACTTTGTCCTATCGCATACTTTCGGTATTCTCCCGCTAATGCTATGGATGATATGACTCTCGTCCTTCGATCCAAAAAGCTAAAATTCCGTTACGGTCAAGTGAAATATGTTTGCTTCCATGAGACCCGAACTTCGAAAGTTTTGGGTTAGTTATGTGATATTCATGGAACTGAAAATTAATTTTCAGATACAAACAAAGGCTGAAAGATATGAGATATCTAAAGCCATGTTTGTTTGCAAACTATTAGTAAAAGTGTTTACTAGGCATTTGACTGATAAGAGGGGATCCAGAAGAACGCTTGTCATATGATGATGGTGAATAAAACGACAACTTAAAGAGAAAGGAAGTGTCCGAAGGGTGTTAGTGAAACTTTCACGCCTAGGAAGTCCGGGGCTAACGCCACTCTTAAGTTGGGTGCTTCTTCTGAGAGTAGGAGAAATACTGAAAGTGAAACTGTTAGAAGTATAAAGGCAAAAGGAAAGAAGACTGGGATATCCAGCTCATGTATGAATGTCATACAAGTTTTTGTTGTATAGAAGGCTGGTCAAAGATATAGTTCTTGGGAATTATGGTTAAACATGTTAATCACTAATTCTTGGGTATTGTGAGTTAATCACAAAGATACCCGCTCGATTGTATTCTGTTGCAACTCGGTGTAAGAACTACTACGGCCTAAAAGACTAGCCAGGAATGAGGTTTAGATACACACAGGGAACATAGTAAATGTTACTATACCTTCCATTAGTGTATTCCCTATGTATTTACTTGCATAATTCATTTTAGAGTTTTACACTCTAGCCCATTGCATAACGTATCTTGCAAGAAGGTTATTCATAAGAGAACTTTTTGATGTTCGATGTTATGAATAACATAGGGGCCATACTTTCATTATGAATGAGATGTATGTTATGAATACTGATATTAATACATTACCTCTGTATTTACTTTCATAATTCATTTAGAGTTTCATACACTCTAGCCCTTTTGCATAAGGTATTTTGCAAGAAGGTTATTCATAAGAGAACTTTTTGATGTTCGGTGTTATGAATAACATGAAGGGCCATGCTTCCATACAGGATGGGATGTATGCTATGAATATTGATGGTAATATGATACATCCATAACACTGACGCTAAATGTCGCAAGACTAAAAGAATACCACACAAGTGTGGCACTGCATTTGGTCACATTGGAGAAACCCGCATGGAAAATTCCATTATGATGGATTTTGAAGTCATTTGATTTTGAATCATCTGACACTTGCAACTTTCCTCTGAAAGGTGAAGTGACTGAAATACCGTTCACAGGCCATAAGGAACGAGCAAAGAACATATTGGTAATCATACATTATGATGTGTGTAGTCCAATAAATGTTGTTGCAAGTAGTGGATTTATCTATCTTCAGAAATGACTCAAGTAGATATATGGATATTTACTTGTTGAGACGTAAGTCTGGATCTTTTGAATTCATTCAGAAGGTTTTCAAAAATGAAGTAGAAGTTATTGTAACAAGAAAATTATGTTTCTACAATTCGATTGCAGAAAGGAATATTTGAGTTACAAGTTTAGCGAATGTGTGATGAGTTGTGAAAGGGGTTTCATAACTTGCACCTCCTGGAACACCACTGCAAGTGGAAAGTCTGTGAAGATGTAATCGAACCATTTATGACATGGTAAGATCAAAGATGACATAAATAGATTTGCCATTATCTTTTTTAAAGTGATGCTTTAGAGACTGCGGCTTTTACACTGAAAAGAGCTCCATCAGGTCTGTTGAAATAACGCCATGGTATGGTACGCCCATCCATGTTATATCTTTTCTTAACATTTGGAATATGGGGCTTGTGTAAAAGGTTACAAACCTATTCCAAATCAGACAAGTGCTACTTTGTAGGTTATCCCAAGTCATTGGGTATTTCCCCACCACTATACCGAGGCAAATAGGTTTGCCACAAAGAACGGTATGCTTTTTGAAGAAAGTGGTTCTTTCAAAAAGGTGAGTGGGAGAACAGTGCAACTTGACAAGATAAACAGTATCTTCGTCATCAGATCAAAGGAAAGAGACCTTGGAAGTAATTCCGGAGTTTCCTACTGCGACTGATACGGAAGTCTCTACAATAAAATGTATGGACTTCGGTCGAACTTGCAGCTGAACCACGTAGGCAAAGCTCGGGCAAACCTATCAGGTGCGCAAACGAGATATTGTTGTTAGACAACAGTATACCTACGATACACAAGGAAGCGATGATGGGCCCTGACTCCGGAATTGGCTAAATGCCAATACAATCTGAGATAGTTTCCATATCAATGTTTCAAGATTAAAATCTTGATACACCTTTCGGAAGGCTTAGAGTCTAACGAATATTTATGGAACTAAAAACTGATACGGATAAAAATGTTTTATCCATAAAGCTCGACTTGTTGCAAAAACAAGTTCAAAGAGTTGACTACGATGAGATTGTCTCACCGTAGCGATGCTTGAAGTCGGTTCGGGTTGAACTAGCAATTAATACATATTTCAATCATGAAATATGAAACATGGATGACAAAAGGATTTCCATCTGATGGGAATGAAACCTAGGACTTGTATGTGATACAGTCCAAAGTAATTTGTCGATCCAGAGGATGCTAGTAAGTATGCAAACTTCAGAGTTCCAGCGATGGACAGAAGAGAGCAAAGTGGAGTTGGAATCTTTGTTTTTTGATGGAATGGTCAAAGGGGTTTTGACTTCATCAAATGGGTATCGAAGATGCTTGTGATTCAAGAAAGTAAGTGGGAGCATAATAATATTTCTAAAAACCGTGTGTACTTGACACATTGTTAATTGGAAATAAATTTCTTGACACGAATTAGGACTTCATTTGAAAATAGTTTTTCGATGAAGTGCTTAGGCTAAATAGCCTCAATATTAGGCATGATGATCTATGGAGATAGATTTACCTAATGGGGCTAAGCAATGAATACATATTGACAAGATGCTAAAACCTTTTAGCATTGAAAAACCGTCAAGGAGTGATTCTTGCCGAAGTCACATGGAAAGAGTTTTATGCAAGACTTGGTGTCCCAAAACACTGATGAGCAAAATACATGATGGTGATTCCACACACTCTTGTGTTTGGATTAATCATGTATTCCATGGTATGTAAAAACAACCAGATATGTCCAATACTCCAAAGTTGTTGCGAGTATAGATACCATAGTGATCAAAGTACTGATCATGGGACAACAGTGAAAGATGTCATTGAGTACTAGAGTAGTGCTGATGACATGTTTTCTCGCAAGCAGAGATTATGAAGTGCTCGTTGTAAGTAATTACATCGATACAGTCTTCATTAATGCTCCATGCGATTTTCGATTTAGGTTAAGGGTTTTGTGTAATACACAATATGGTGGCACGGTAGTTGGAAATTCTTCCAAACAAGATACTGTGGCGAATTCTATAACAAAGGCTAAGTATGTTGACGCTTAAGAAGCGACAAAGAAGTTGTTGAATCATATAGTTCATTCATGAACTTAGTATGGTTCCAAGATGGCTTTGGTCTATGGGACACTATTGTAGATAGTTGCTCCATAGCTCAGTCTGAGAAATCAGGTTTCGACCATGATTCACACATATGCAAAGCCAAGTCCACACAAAATATGAATTTTGTGAAAGCGTGAAAACGCGAGGATATGCAAAGTTACACACGGAGCTGAAGTTGTCAGATCCGTTGGACATCAGGCTATACCACAAGCAAATCATATTTTACACCAGTATGCCATAGGTGTAAAGTGCATTAGCATTGACTAGATTATTGACTCTAGTGCAAGTGGGAGTCTGTAGGAGATATGCCCTAGAGGCAATAATAAATGTTATTGATTATCTCTCTGTTCATAATTATGTTTATGTTCCATGCTATAACTGCAATGATTCTCGAGTCTACAAATAAAACGAGGCTTGGAGGGAAACTCATGTGCACGTGTGGGATAATAAACGGTAAAATATATTCCTAGTCAAGCCTCTAAGACTGGCTCAAGTATTGCATGATGATCCTGTTTTCCTGATCATGGGCATGGCTATGCCGGCAATTTTGAGGGCACAATGTTGGAAGAACATTTGTGTTGAATCGACCCGAATTGATGTTATGCTATGAGATACATTCGTCACTAGTTAATGGTTTATAACACAGAGATGGTTAACGTTTGCATGATTCCTTAGACCATGAGAGTATCGAGTTTCTTCATGCTTGCTTCATGAACTTTGGGGTTTGTTAAACGTCATCCGTAAATGGGTGGCTATTACGGCGGCTTACGGGTTCATGGAAAAGTGTGTCAAGTAACTTGATAGCTCAAGATTGGGATTTGCTCCTCCGACGGTGGAGAGATATTCTCGGGCCCTCTCGGTGTTACGGTATCCATCATCGTCTGGCCAGACACTTTGTGATTTGATCACAGGGATGCCGGAACACGGAAACGAGAAAAGAGAACAATACCGGTAACGAGGTAACTGGCATAGTGGACAAGGTTGTTGATCCACAGGGATGCCGATAAATCTCACCTCGGGTATTGTAACATATCGCGAAGCAACAGGAATAGCACACGGCAACTGGAGGTTCACTCGAATATTTATTCGTGTGGGTATAGGGGTCAATATGGGTGTCCACGGCTCCGATGCTGATCATTGATCGGAAAGTGTTCCGGTCATGTCTATACTTCACCGAACCTATAGGGTCACACGCTTAAGGGTCATCTATCTGCTGAATACTAGACAAGGAGTCCGAGAGAAAGTCACTGGAATAGTTTCGGAGACAACGGAAAAGTTCCGGAGAGAACACCGAAAAAGTTTCGGTAAAACCGAAAAGTTGTTTCGCATAAAACCATTGATCCAAAAAGGTTTCGGCAAGCACCGGGAATGTTTTGGAGGTTGCCAGATTGGTCTGGTAATTTCTAGAATTTTTCTGGAGAAAAAACCGAAAAAAGTTTTCGGAGCTGCCGGAATTGTTTAGCGGGTAAACGAAGATGGTTTTAAATTAAACCACCATATCGGAAATGTTCCGGAGCACGTCCAGATAATTTTAGAGGGTGCTGGAAATGTTCTGGGACCTTCCGGAATTTTTCAGAAGTAATAGTCACGGAAAACATCTTGTCCCAGCGTGAGGGGACAAGATCCCACAAAGCGTGGGGGCTGTTTTGGGGCGCCTCCCCTTTGGGGGGCAGCCCCTTGTGGCTGGACAAAAGGTGTTGGGGGGGGGGGGCCCATGGTGGGGGGCAGCCTCCACAATTGGTGGGAAGTGTTGGGAGGTGGTGGGGCCCCATGTTGGAGCACCATGGACAAGGGAACATGTTTTTCCCTTGTTTGGTGGGAACATGTTCTCCTTGTTTTGTGGGAACATGTTTTCCCCATGTTTAGTGGGCTGAATTTTCAGCCCCCTCCACCCCTTCCACCACTATATAAGGAGGAGGAGAGGTGCTCTCCAACTCCACTCCAACTCTCTCACACAAGCCATGCATGATCTGGCATTCTCTCTCCCTCCCACGAAATAGTTTCGTAGTGCCGAAAGGCTGTCTGGGTTCCGGTGGGAACTAGTTCTGGACGGCGAAGCCCTGCCGGATAGATGACACCGTATGTGTGCAACTCTGTAGAGAGATCGTAGTTTCGGTCTTAGTTTGTGAGTGCCTCCCGAAGGGCTGTCCGAGTGACTGTCCGAGTTTCGAAGGTCCTCCCGAAGGGCTGTCCGCGACACCGTCCGAGGGACTGTTCGACCGCCTCCCGGAGGGCTGTCTGAGGGGCGGATGAGGGTATACATCCTCGCGGTTGGGAGGTTGTGCCTAATCACAACAGTAAATAGTGTTAGCTTGTCAATTGTTAGCTGCAGCCTTCAGGTGTTAGTATGATCAGTTAGTTTGTGAGTCACTGATTTAGGAAATGTCTCAGTTTCAGGCTAATAATAATACAGTGCGAATGGACACAACTAGCAACTACCCTGGTTGTGAGTCACTTATTTAGGAAAACTAGCATTCTGCGGCCGGACTCTGCTTTTAGTAGAAGCTGAAACTGTTATCCTATGACTGGTTGGGGGGGGGGGGGGGGGGGGGGGGGGGGAGTTTTTAATATAATTGTTGCTTGGGTTAAATCCCACATAAATATCTAGAAATCAATTAATAGGCACCAGACATTGTTTTTGAAGCACATTCACATCTGAATATGATGAGAATGAGAGTATGCTTTTCTTCTCTCATGGTAATATACTACTATTACAAATGTACTTGCAAACTTGATGTGCTGTAGTTATTATACCTTGGTTTTTTTTTATCGCATTGCTTTTAGTAAATGAAATCATACCTGCTTGTTTACTATATTGGATTCAATGTCTAGTAATTGCAGTTGTTTTCATCAGTATTCAAATAATAGTTGAATTGTTTTCACATGAATCTTGTAGGACTTTGAGCGATATCGCATCAGTGGATTTGAAGAGCTAAATATAGCTGACTTTAATGGTGCCTGTGCTAAATTGAAAGAGGGGAATGTGCTTGTTGGGAATTTCCGAGTCACCACGGATTTCTACAGATTAGGCGCTGATGACATTTATGACATTCCAGCTAATCCAGTTTATGTGATCACCCCAAGCGGGCTGGTGTCTTCTCACTGTGTGGTGATTGTGGGATTCGGTGTGACGCCCGAAGGTGAAGGCTACTACGTGTTCCAGAATTCCTATGGGGAAGGCTGGGGATCGGGAGGCTACGGGAGAGTCACTGCCAGGAGCTTGAAGTATCTCTACTCTCCACCACTGTAGCAGTCGTCTACTAGCTCATGGTGATGTGACAGGCATGTCGTAATGTGACTCCACGCTGCAGCAGTCTTCTAACTCGTGGCAATGTGACCACATGTTGTAAATGTAACTCCACGCTCGGCCCGGGGCATATAATTCAGTACAAATAAGATGACGACCTAAGTACGTTGAGCGTTGTGTATGATATCGCTTCTGATATGTGAGGTTGTGATATGCTCCTACTATTTCTTGCGATATACTAATATGCACATCTAAGAAAAGCAGATGTACTGTATATTAGTTTACACTGACCAAAACCTTAATCATTGGTTGCTTATTAGATCAAACTTGGTCAGAGTGTGGTTTATCAAAAAATAAAAAAACTTGGTCAGAGTGTGTAATTCCCTCTTTCCATAATTGCTCCCTCCCTCTCTCTCTCTCTCTGTTTTGCAGAGGCCGTCCAAGGACACTGTCGCTCCTGAAGTACCGTGTATCGAATCACAGTTTCAGCCGCAAGGGATCACATGGTACCATATCTACGTAGTTCTTTACATTGCTGTCTAACCAAAGAGCAACTCTAGCATAATTGGCATATTCGCATCCTCCGAAACCGGTTTGGAGCGCTCTACATAAATTTTTGGAGGTTATGGAGGCTGTGTGCAAACACAAAGTTGTCAAAAATACACTTTCATATTTATGTTTTGTTATCGATACAATTTTGTTTTGGCAAGAACCTCAAACAATTCCAAATTTTTTGCAAAGTAAATAGATTTCCATAGATTATAAACTTAGTACATACAGAAAAGTAGGAACTAGTAGTATGTGTCGGCACGGAATGCAGCACCGGCGACCTCGATGTCGTGGAAACGGGCTATGAAGGCCTTGTCCCACTACGGCCATGCGCGGGCGGCGGCCTCAATGGCGTGGAAACGGCCTCCTCAATGGCTGTCTAGTTGCACTCCGGCCATGCGCGGCCGGCCTCAATGGCGCGAAAATGGGTCAAGGCGGTATCGTCCCACTCCGGCCGTTGTGCCAGCATCGACTTCAAGGGGGGGGGGGGGGGGGGGGGGGGGGGGGGGGGGGGCGATCCCAAATGCGGTCGACGCGGAATGTAACCTGGACGGCCTCAATGTCGCGCCAGGACGGCCTCGGCGCACTCTAGCCATTCGCTATCGCCGGCGTTAGAGCCAAGCACACGGTCCCAAATGTGGCACTCCCTCTCAGTGTCCATCTCTCAACCAACTCCACATCAATCTTCAAATCCACCCACCCTGCTTTCTCCTCGTGCTAGTTGATGGGTGGGGGCCTTGCTCGAATAGTGCCTCCTCTTCCTGATTGATGTTGGTGGCCATGTGATGCGCCATTGAGGGCAGCAGAGGGGATATGTGGAGAGTAGGCAGCGCCGGTGGGATGCATAAGGCCCCTGGCTCGGTGTTTGCAACTGAAATATGGGCCTTTGTTGTTGGCGGTGGCGTCTTGCAGAGGGGTGCAGAGATGAACATCCTCCTCTCCAGCGCGTTCAGGATCCACCTCGGCGAAGAACATGGTGTGCGTGCCATCTGGGCATCTCACCAGAATATTGTAGTGCAAGTAGGCTCTTGGGCATTCAAAGACATAGTTCCTAGCCTTCACTTCCACGAGCTGTAACTCGCTATGCTGAAAGTAACACCAAAGGGAGTGACGAGTACTACGTACTATATGTTTCAAAAAAAAAAAAAAGCAGAAAAAGAAGCCTGAGTAACAATCTCGATTCTTGTACCTGTATGTTGTTTTGTGTGGCGTACTTGCGGAGCGCGACGTTGAGCAGGAAGCTGCGCTCGCGCTCGTGCCTCCGACGGGCGCGCTCCTCGCGGGGCGGCGGCTGGGGGATTAGGCTGAGGTGGTGCTTGGAGGCGGCGACGAACGCGTCGCAGAGGTCCTGGACGGTCCACTGCGACCGTCTGGGAATAGGATCGTCCCAGGTCTCCAGCCCGTTGACGTCGTCGCGCTCGCCGAGTTTCGGTGAGGATGGTCGCGTCGAGATCGTCGACGACATCTTCCCTTGGATCCAAATTAAATCTGAAATCGTTCCTAGTCGGATCCCCTTCCTTCCTACCCTAGACAAAGGAAATAAAAAGGAAATAAAATCTGAAATCGTAATCGGATCCCCTTCCTTCCTTCCTTCCTTCCTTCCTAGACAAAGGAGATACAAAATTGGCGGGCGTCGTCACCTGTAGTAACTAATTGACGAGGGCGGGGCGGGGCGGGGCGGCTTACCAAGGAGGAGCTCGCCGGCGCCGGCCGACGGCTAGGGCAGTTCCCCTCTTCCGCTTTTTCTTTCTTTCTTCTTTCACCTCAGCCACGCAAGGAATACCTTGGGAGTATTTATGTTTACTATACGTATAGGCAGGGCAGGCCGCCTGGGACGGCGGCCCAGTTCGATTCGTACTAATATCCACCTCTCGGATTCATCATCATCAGCATCTAAAATAATTTTTTCTAAAAAAATATCTAAAATAAATAAAATCGCCTAAAAAAATCTAAAATAAATAAAAGTCAGTCAGTCGACTGTTTTTCTTTCCTAAATGTATTGAACTGACATCAGCTCACAACATTTTTCGCGCGAACGCTCTCAGGTACGTCTGATCTCGCGTGCGAATCACAAAGCGTTTGCACCCCCATCCCAAGAGAACAACCGAACGGTTTGCCGCAGCCCAACCACCACCACCACCACCTAGAGCGAACAGCTTGAATTTCCGTGTTTTTATCCATTTTCTAATCTTGAAAAAGTGGTTATGTAGAGAGCATGACACATTCTGTTTTTTTGGCTTTTTGCACATGGCAACTACGTCTGCTATAACATGCATATTTTTGTGTTTTTAGGTTTTAATTATACATTACCGTTGTTATAGCATGACAAATTCTTTGTGTATTCATACCTTTTACACATGGCAACTACATATGTTATAGCATGACAACTCCTCTTTTTTTTTCTTTTCAAAAACATGACATGACAACTTTTCGCACTGCACCATGACAGTTCTCGAGCTATATCATGGCAAATCTTTGTCTATAGCATGGCAAAATTATGAAGACATGTGTGGCAATTTCTCTGTTGCAACATGGAATTCTCCATGCTATAGCATGACAATTCTCCTCTTTTGCAGCATGACAAATCATGAACATTTATGGCAACTTTTGCGGATGTCAATTCTTTTTTTATGTACCAATGGCGACCCCCTTCTTTTCACATGGCAGTTAATTAATATGTAGCATGACATTATTCTATGCTACAACATGACAATCCTTGCACACATGGCAACATGATAATTTTTACTGATAACATTGCCATAGCATGGCACTTTTCTCTCTGATAGCATGCCAAAGAGGGTGTTAAAAGGGGGAAAGGGGTTAGTGATACGTCCATTTTGCATCATGTTTTGCTACTGTTATTTATAGTGTTTTTGATCAATATAACACTTTGTGGAGCAATTCTAATGCCTTTTCTCTCTTAATATGCAAGATTTACACAAGGAGGGAGATTGCCGGCAGCTGGAATTCTGGACCTGAAAAAGCTATGTCAGAGATACCTATTCTGCACATCTCCAAATGAGCTGAAATTTCACGGAGATTTATTTTGGAATAAATAAAAAATACTGGAAGCAAGAAGTACCAGAGGGGGCCACCCAGGTGCCCACGAGGCACCAGGGCGCGCCACCCCCCCCCCCCCCCCCGGGATGTTCAAGGACCCAAGAAGACCGGGAGCGTGGAGTCCAGGCTCGAAACAGTGGAGCAGGAGATCTTCAAGTGCCAAGGGATGGTGGAACGTGGACTCAGCGCCAACCACTCCATGATCACGGAATTCACCCGCGATCACAAGGTGGATGGCCAATCGATGGGGGACATCATCTTCAAGCTTAATGAACGAATCGACTATCTCCAAGGCCAAATCTATGATCTTCAAAACCAAAACTTTGAGTATGAGACAAGATTCAAAGGTATGAGTTTAGCTGCAAGTTTCAGGACTCCGGAGACTCGTTCATCTTTTTATGATGGGGAACCTATGCCATGGAAGCCGGAGGACAAGCCCACCACTTCATCACCACCACCATCACCGAAGAAGGAAACTTAAGCACATGGGTATGGGCACTTCCCTTGGCTTGTGCCAAGCTTGGGGGAGGTGCCCCGGTATCGTATCACCATCACTTTTATTACCTTTACCTATTTTTAGTTCGATCCTTAGTTATCTCATGATCTAGTTGAATAAAAGTTTAGTATGATCTATTTTTGAGTATTAGCTTCATGATCTATCTATCTATGTAATCGAGTTGAGAGTTATATAATAAAGAGTAGTTTGAGTTTTTGCTTCTTTACTTTCATGTTTCAATTCTAGCAATGAAAAGAATGAAAAAGATCATATGCTAATCTTATGGAAAGTAATGACATTACATAAAGAAAAGTATAAGTGGTAAAATTTATTGGAAGTTAACAAGCATAGCATTAGTCAATGATGCAATTCATGAAAAAGTTAATAGGAAAGAGAAGATTCACATGCAAATATACTATCTTGGACATCTTTTATGATTGTGAGCCCCCATTAAGTATTTTATGTCAAATTGTTGACGTTGGACAAGGAAGACAACGTAATGAATTATGTTTGTTCATATTCACATAGAAGTTATATTGTTATAGATCCTCCAACATGTGGTGCTTGCCCAATATCTTTGCTAGCCAAAAATTCACACCAAGTAGAGATACTACTTGTGCATCCAAAACCCTTAAACCCAGTTTCATGTCATGAGAGTCCACTATATCTACCTACGGATTGAATAAGATCCTTCAAGTAAGTTGTCATCGGTGCAAAAAGCAATAAAAATTGCCTCTAAATATGTTTGAACTTTTATTGTAAGGGAAATAAGCTTTGTACAAACTTGTGATAGTAAAGAAATAAAAGCGACATACTACATAATAAAGGTTGCTATCACAAGGGGCAATATAAAGTGACGTTCCTTTGCATTAAGAGCTTGTGCATCCAACAACAAAAAGCGCATGACAACCTCTGCTTCCCTCTGCGAAGGGCCTATCCTTTACTTTTATGTATTTACTTTTTATGCAAGAGTCAATAGTGTTCTCCTCTACTTCCTTTTTATTTTTCTCTTTTGCAAGCATCATGTGGTGGGGAAAGATCTAGGCATATATATCCAGTTGGATATGAGTGATCATGAGTTATTATTGTTGACATCATCCTTGAGGTGAATAAGTTGGGAGGCGAAATCACAAGCCCCTATATATCTTTCTATGTGTCTGGCTGAAACTTTTTGCTCCATATATATGTCGTGAGTGTTAGCAATCATAGAAGACTAAATGATAGTTGAGTATGTGGACTTGCTAAAAAGCTCCTACATGAGACCCTTCCTGAAAATATGATGAATTGCAATTGCATTGTTGACTGAGAACATAGTTTGTTAGTTTTCAAGAAAGTTTATGCCTTATACTTCATTGTTGTGATGAATTGTTACTTGCTCATGAGAAGTTTTATGATAATAAATATTGCTGTTATAATAATGATCATGATGCTACTATGTCCGTATTTTGTTTTTATCGACACCTCTCTCTCTAAACATGTGGACATGATTATCGATATCGGCTTTCGCTTGAAGACAAGCAAGGTCTAAGCTTGGGGGAGTTGATACGTCACATCATGTTTTACTACTGTTATTTATAGTGTTTTTGATCAATATAACACTTTGTGGAGCAATTCTAATGCCTTTTCTCTCTTAATATGCAAGATTTACACAAGGAGGGAGATTGCCGGCAGCTGTAATTCTGGACCTGAAAAAGCTATGTCAGAGATACCTATTCTGCACATCTCCAAATGAGCTGAAATTTCACGGAGATTTATTTTGGAATAAATAAAAAATACTGGAAGCAAGAAGTACCAGAGGGGGCCACCTAGGTGCCCACGAGGCACCAGGGCACGCCACCCCCCCCCCCCCGGGATGTTCAAGGACCCAAGAAGACCGGGAGCGTGGAGTCCAGGCTCGAAACAGTGGAGCAGGAGATCTTCAAGTGCCAAGGGATGGTGGAACGTGGACTCAGCGCCAACCACTCCATGATCACGGAATTCACCCGCGATCACAAGGTGGATGGCCAATCGATGGGGGACATCATCTTCAAGCTTAATGAACGAATCGACTATCTCCAAGGCCAAATCTATGATCTTCAAAACCAAAACTTTGAGTATGAGGCAAGATTCAAAGGTATGAGTTTAGCTGCAAGTTTCAGGACTCCGGAGACTCGTACATCTTTTTATGATGGGGAACCTATGCCATGGAAGCCGGAGGACAAGCCCACCACTTCATCACCACCACCATCACCGAAGAAGGAAACTTAAGCACATGGGTATGGGCACTTCCCTTGGCTTGTGCCAAGCTTGGGGGAGGTGCCCCGGTATCGTATCACCATCACTTTTATTACCTTTACCTATTTTTAGTTCGATCCTTAGTTATCTCATGATCTAGTTGAATAAAAGTTTAGTATGATCTATTTTTGAGTATTAGCTTCGTGATCACGAAGCTAATACTCAAAAATAGATCACGAAGCTAGTAGTGTTGATAGTAGTGTTGCTAGTAGTGTTGATTACATCTTGTAGTTGATGCTAGTTGGTTTATTTGGTGGAAGATTATATGTTCAGATCTATTATGCTATTCAATCCCTCTCTTATCTTGGACATGAACATGATTTGTGAGTAGTTACTTTTGTTCTTGAGGACATGGGAGAAGTCTTGTCATAAGTAATCATGTGAATTTGGTATTCGTTTGATATTTTGATGATATGTATGTTGTTGATTCCCTTAGTGGTGTCGTGTGAACGTCGACTACATGACACTTCACCATCTTTGGGCCTAAGGGAATGCATTATGGAGTAGTAATTAGATGATGGGTTGCTAGAGTGACAGAAGCTTAAACCCTAGTTTATGCGCTATTCCGTAAGGGGCTGATTTGGATCCATATGTTTAATGCTATGGTTAGAGTTATCTTAATTCTTCTTTCGTAGTTGCGGATGCTTGCGAGAGGGGGTAATCATAAGTGGGAGGCTTGTTCAAGTAAGAACAGCACCCAAGCACCGGTCCACCCACATATCAAATTATCAAAGTAGCAAACGTGAATCAAACAAACATGATGAAAGTGACTAGATGAAATTCCCATGTGTCCTCGAGAACGCTTTACTTACTATAAGAGATCGTTCCGGCTTGTCCTTTGCTAGAAAAAGGATTGGGCCACCTTGCTGCACTCTTTGTTACTATTGCTACTTGTCACTTGTTACAAATTATCTTACTATCAAACTACTCGTTACCAATAATTTTAGTGCTTGCAGAAAATACCTTGCTGAAAACCGCTTGTCATTTCCTTCTGCTCCTCGTTGGGTTCGACACTCTTACTTATCGAAAGGACTACGATTGATCCCCTATACTTGTGGGTCATCAAGACTCTTTTCTGGTGCCGTTGCCGGGGATTGAAGCGCCTTTGGTGAGTGGAATTTGGTAAGGAAACATTTATATTACGTGCTGAAATTTACTGTCACTTGTCACTATGGAAAGTAATCCTTTGAGGGGTTTGTTCGGGGTATCTTCACCTCGACCGGAAACACAAATAGTTGCTCCTCAACCTACTGCACCTACTGAAAATATTTATTATGACATTCCTCCGGGTATGATAGAGAAACTGCTAGCTAATCCTTATGCAGGAGATGGAACGGTACATCCTGATACGCACTTGATCTATGTGGATGAAATTTGTGGATTGTTTAAGCTTGCAGGTTTATCCGGAGATGGAGTTAAGAAGAAAGTATTCCCTTTATCTTTGGAGGGAAAAGCATTGATATGGTATAGGCTATGTGATGATACTGATACATGGGACTGGAACCGATTGAAACTAGAATTCCATCAGAAATTTTATCCTATGCATTTGGTTCATCGTGATCGGAATTATATATATAATTTTTGGCCTCGTGAAGGAGAAAGCATCGCTCAAGGTTGGGGGAGGCTTAAGTACATGATGTACACATGCCCCAATCATGAGCTCTCAAAAGAAATTATCTTACAGAATTTTTATACTCGGCTTTCTAATGATAATCAAACTATGCTCGATTCTTCTTCGACTGGCTCCTTTATGAAGAAAACTATTGAATTCAGATGGGATCTTCTGGAAAGAATTAAACGCAACTCTGAAGATTGGGAACTCGACAAAGGTAATGAGTCAGGTATAATACTTGAGTTCGATTGTGTTAAATCTTTTATGGCCACCGATGCTTTTCATAAGTTTAGCACTAAATATGGACTTGACTCTGAGATAGTAGCTTCCTTTTGTGAATCATTTGCTACTCATGTTGATCTCCCTAAGGAGAAGTGGTTTAAATATCATCCTCCTATTAAAGAAAAGATTGAAGAACCCGTTAGTGTTAAGGAAGAAACAATTGTTTACCATGTTGATCCAGTTGTGCCTACTGCTTATATTGAGAAACCACCTTTTCCTGTTAGGATTAAGGAACATGCTAAAGCTTCAACTGTGGTTAACAAAAGTAATATTAGAGCACCTAGACCCTCCGAACAAATTGAAGTTGAACCTGATGTTGCTATGGTTAAAGATCTCTTAGTCGATAATATAGATGGGCATGTTATTTACTTTTGTGATGAGGCTGCTAGAATTGCTAAACCTGTTAGAAATGAACGAGATATGTTAGACAAGAACAAGCCCGTAGTTGGCATGCCTGTTGTTTTTGTTAAGATTGGAGATCATTGCTATCATGGTTTGTGTGATATGGGTGCTAGTGTGAGTGCTATTCCATTTTCTTTATATCAAGAAGTAATGCATGATATTGCACCTGTTGAGATTGAAGATATTGATGTTACTATTAAGCTAGCAAATAGAGATACTATTACACCACTTGGGATTGTTAGAGATGTTGAAGTCTTGTGTGGTAAAATCAAATATCCTACTGATTTCTTAGTACTTGGTTCACAACAAGATAGTTTTTGTCCCATCATATTTGGTAGACCTTTCTTGAATCCCGTTAATGCTGAAATTGATTGTATTAAAGAAAAGGTTCGAGTTAAGTTTGGTGATATATCTCATGAGTTTAATTTCTCCAAGTTTCGTAGACAACCTCATGATAAAGAATTGCCTAGTAAAGATGAAATTATTGATCTTGCTTCTATTGCCGTACCTCCTACTGATTCGTTAGAACAATATTTGCTAGACCACGAAAACGATATGCATATGAATGAAAGAAATGAAATATATAAGATGTTCTTTGATCAACCACCTATCCTTAAACACAATTTTCCTATTGAAACTCTTGGAGGCCCTCCTCCACCTAAGGGTGATCCTGTGTTTGAATTGAAGCAATTGCCTGATACATTGAAATATGCTTATCTTGATGAAAAGAAGATATATCCTGTTATTATTAGTGCTAACCTTTCAGCGCATGAAGAAAAGAGATTACTAAAAACTCTAAGGAAGCACCGAGCTGCTATTGGATATACTCTTGATGATCTTAAGGGCATTAGTCCCACTCTATGTTAGCACAAAATTAATATGGAGCCTGATGCTAAACCAGTTGTCGACCACCAACGACGATTAAATCCTAAGATGAAAGAGGTGGTAAGAACCGAAATATTAAAACTTCTGGAAGCAGGTATAATCTATCCCATAGCTGATAGTAGATGGGCAAGTCCCGTTCATTGTGTCCCTAAGAAAGGAGGTATTACCGTTGTTCCTAATGATAAAAATGAACTCATTCCACAAAGAATTGTAACTGGTTATAGGATGGTAATTGATTTTAGAAAATTAAACAAAGCTACTAGAAAAGATCATTACCCCTTACCTTTTATTGATCAAATGTTAGAAAGATTGTCTAAGCATACACACTTTTGTTTCCTAGATGGTTATTCTGGTTTTTCTCAAATACATGTATCACAACCCGATCAAGAGCAAACCACCTTTACTTGTCCTTTTGGAACTTATGCTTATAGACGTATGCCTTTTGGTTTATGCAATGGACCTGCTACCTTTCAAAGATGTATGACTGCTATATTCTCTGACTTTTGTGAAAAGATTGTTGAGGTATTCATGGATGATTTCTCCGTTTACGGAACTTCTTTTGATGATTGCTTAAGCAACCTTGATCGAGTTTTGCAGAGATGTGAAGAAACTAATCTTGTCTTGAATTGGGAGAAGTGCCACTTTATGGTGAATGAAGGCATTGTCTTGGGGCATAAAATTTCTGAAAGAGGTATTGAAGTTGATAAAGCTAAGGTTGATGCTATTGAGAAAATGCCATGTCCTAAAGATATTAAAGGTATAAGAAGTTTCCAAGGTCATGCTGGTTTCTATAGGAGATTTATTAAAGACTTCTCTAAAATTTCTAGGCCTCTTACCAATCTTTTGCAAAAAGATGTTCCATTTGTTTTTGATGATGATTGTCTAGAAGCCTTTGAAACACTTAACAAAGCCTTAACCACTGCACCTATTGTCCAACCACCTGATTGGAACTTGCCTTTTGAAATTATGTGTGATGCTAGTGACTATGCTGTTGGTGCTATTCTAGGACAGAGAGTTGATAAGAAATTAAATGTTATTCATTATGCTAGTAAAACTCTAGACAGTGCTCAAAGAAATTATGCTACTACTGAAAAAGAATTTCTAGCAGTTGTGTTTGCATGTGATAAATTCAGATCTTACATAGTTGATTCTAAAGTAACTATTCACACCGATCATGCTGCTATTAAATATCTTATGGAAAAGAAAGATGCTAAACTAGACTCATTAGGTGGGTTTTATTGCTACAAGAATATGACTTGCATATTATTGATAGAAAGGGAGCTGAGAATGCCGTAGCAGATAATTTGTCTAGAATGGAAAATGTTCTTGATGACCCACTACCTATTAATGATGATTTTCCTGATGAACAATTAGCTGTCATAAATGCTTCTCGTAATACTCCATGGTATGCAGACTATGCTAATTATATTGTTGCTAAATACATACCACCTAGCTTTACATACCAACAAAAGAAAAAATTCTTCTTTGATTTAAGACATTACTTCTGGGATGACCCACATCTTTATAAAGAAGGAGTAGATGGTATAATTAGACGTTGTATGCCTGAGCATGAACAGGAACAAATCATATGGAAGTGTCATTCCGAGGCTTACGGAGGACACCACGCGGGAGACAGAACTGCACACAAGGTATTACAATCTGGTTTTTATTGGCCTACTCTTTTCAAGGATGCTCGTAAGTTTGTCCTATCCTGTGATGAATGTCAAAGAATTGGTAATGTTGGTAGACGTCAGGAAATGCCTATGAATTATTCACTTGCTGTTGAACCATTTGATGTGTGGGGATTTGATTATATGGGACCTTTTCCTAAATCCAATGGGTATACTCATATTTTAGTTGCTGTTGATTACGTTACTAAGTGGGTAGAAGCTATTCCAACTAGTAGTGCTGATCATAACACTTCTATTAAAATACTTAAAGAAGTTATTTTCCCAAGGTTCGGAGTCCCTAGATATTTAATGACTGATGGTGGTTCACATTTTATTCATGGTGCATTCCATAAATTGCTTGCTAAATATGATGTCAACCATAGAATTGCATCTCCCAATCACCCTCAAACTAGTGGTCAAGTTGAATTGAGCAATAGAGAAATAAAATTAATTTTGCAAAAAAACCGTCAATAGATCTAGAAAGAATTGGTCTAAGAAACTTGACGATGCATTATGGGCTTATAGAACTACTTATAAAAATCCTATGGGTATGTCTCCTTACAAAATGGTTTATGGAAAAGCATGTCGTTTACCTCTTGAGTTAGAACATAAAGCATATTGGGCAATTAAAGAACTCAATTATGATTTTAAACTTGCCGGTGAAAAGAGGTTATTTGATATTAGCTCATTAGATGAATGGAGAACCCAAGCCTATGAAAATGCCAAACTGTTTAAAGAAAAAGTTAAAAGATGGCATGATAGAAGAATTCAAAAATAGGAATTTAAAGTAGGTGAGCAAGTCCTATTGTACAATTCTCGCTTGAGATTCTTTGCAGGAAAACTTCTCTCTAAATGGGAAGGACCGTATATCATCGAAGAAGTTTATCGCTCCGGAGCCATCAAAATAAACAACTCCGAAGGCACTAATCCGAGAGTGGTGAATGGGCAAAGAATTAAGCACTATATTTCAGGTACTCCCATTAATGTTGAAACTAATATTATTGAAACAATTACACCGGAGGAATACATAAGAGAGACCTTCCAGATCACTCTAGAACCCTGAAAAGGAAGAGGTACGTGATACGGTAAGTAAACCGACTCCAAAAATTCCATAAAAATACTTTCTGTCAGTTTTGGAATATTAGAAAAATACAAAAATAAGAAACAGCCGAGGGGACCCACCTGATGCCCACGAGGCCCCGGGGCGCGCCCTGGTGGCTCATGGGCCCCTCGTGAGCCTTCCCGACTCCGTTTTCTCCTGGATTACTTGTTTTGCAAGATAAAAATTCTTTATATATACTCCCGTATGTTTTGACCACCGTATCGCAGAAATCTCCTCTGTTTTTGTTTCGTGCTATTTTTCTGACAGATCTAGATCGCTATGGCTCCACCAAGCTCTTCCAGGGACAAGTTCTACGAGAAGGTCATCAATCCCTACCTACCGGAGGTGATGAAACACCCTCAAGCCATTGAGATGCGTGAGGGGGTGCTTCACATCCGGGATGTTCAAGGACCCAAGAAGACCGGGAGCGTGGAGTCCAGGCTCGAAGCAGTGGAGCAGGAGATCTTCAAGTGCCAAGGGATGGTGGAACGTGGACTCAGCGCCAACCACTGCATGATCACAGAATTCATCCGCGATCACAAGGTGGATGGCCAATCGATGGGGGACATCATCTTCAAGCTTAATGAACGAATCGACTATCTCCAAGGCCAAATCTATGATCTTCAAAACCAAAATTTTGAGTATGAGGCAAGATTCAAAGGTATGAGTTTAGCTGCAAGTTTCAGGACTCCGGAGACTCGTTCATCTTTTTATGATGGGGAACCTATGCCATGGAAGCCGGAGGACAAGCCCACCACTTCATCACCACCACCATCACCGAAGAAGGAAACTTAAGCACATGGGTATGGGCACTCCCCTTGGCTTGTGCCAAGCTTGGGGGAGGTGCTCCGGTATCGTATCACCATCACTTTTATTATCTTTACCTATTTTTAGTTCGATCCTTAGTTATCTCGTGATCTTGTTGAATAAAAGTTTAGTATGATCTATTTTTGAGTGTTATCTTCGTGATCTATCTATCTATGTAATCGAGTTGAGAGTTATATAATAAAGAGTAGTTTGAGTTTTTGCTTCTTTACTTTCATGTTTCAATTCTAGCAATGAAAAGAATGAAAAAGATCATATGCTAATCTTATGGAAAGTAATGACATTACATAAAGAAAAGTATAGGTGGTAAAATTTATTGGAAGTAAACAAGCATAGCATTAGTCAATGATGCAATTCATGAAAAAGTTAATAGGAAAGAGAAGATTCACATGCAAATATACTATCTTGGACATCTTTTATGATTGTGAGCCCCCATTAAGTATTTTATGTCAAATTGTTGACGTTGGACAAGGAAGACAACGTAATTAATTATGTTTGTTCATATTCACATAGAAGTTATATTGTTATAGATCCTCCAACATGTGGTGCTTGCCCAATATCTTTGCTAGCCAAAAATCCGCACCAAGTAGAGATACTACTTGTGCATCCAAAACCCTTAAACCCAGTTTCATGTCATGAGAGTCCACTATATCTACCTACGGATTGAATAAGATCCTTCAAGTAAGTTGTCATCGGTGCAAAAAGCAATAAAAATTGCCTCTAAATATGTTTGAACTTTTATTGTAAGGGAAATAAGCTTTGTACAAACTTGTGATGGTAAAGAAATAAAAGCGACAGACTACATAATAAAGGTTGCTATCACAAGGGGCAATATAAAGTGACGTTCTTTTGCATTAAGAGCTTGTGCATCCAACAACAAAAAGTGCATGACAACCTCTGCTTCCCTCTGCGAAGGGCGTATCCTTTACTTTTATGTATTTACTTTTTATGCAAGAGTCAATAGTGTTCTCCTCTACTTCCTTTTTATTTTTCTCCTTTGCAAGCATCATGTGGTGGGGAAATATCTAGGCATATATATCCAGTTGGATATGAGTGATCATGAGTTATTATTGTTGACATCACCCTTGAGGTGAATAAGTTGGGTGGCGAAATCACAAGCCCCTATCTTTCTATGTGTCTGGCTGAAACTTTTTGCTCCATATATATGTCGTGAGTGTTAGCAATCATAGAAGACTAAATGATGGTTGAGTATGTGGACTTGCTAAAAAGCTCCTACATGAGACCCTTCCTGAAAATATGATGAATTGCAATTGCATTGTTGACTGAGAACATAGTTTGTTAGTTTTCAAGAAAGTTTATGCCTTATACTTCATTGTTATGATGAATTGTTACTTGCTCATGAGAAGTTTTATGATAATAAATATTGCTGTTATAATAATGATCATGATGCTACTATGTCCGTATTTTGTTTTTATCGACACCTCTCTCTCTAAACATGTGGACATGATTATCGATATCGGCTTTCGCTTGAGGACAAGCGAGGTCTAAGCTTGGGGGAGTTGATACGTCGCATCATGTTTTACTACTGTTATTTATAGTGTTTTTGATCAATATAACACTTTGTGGAGCAATTCTAATGCCTTTTCTCTCTTAATATGCAAGATTTACACAAGGAGGGAGATTGCCGGCAGCTGGAATTCTGGACCTGAAAAAGCTATGTCAGAGATACCTATTCTGCACATCTCCAAATGAGCTGAAATTTCACGGAGATTTACTTTGGAATAAATAAAAAATACTGGAAGCAAGAAGTACCAGAGGGGGCCACCCAGGTGCCCACGAGGCACCAGGGCACGCCACCCCCCCAGGCACGCCCTGGTAGCTCGTGGGGCCCCTGGCCAGCCTCTGGCCCCCATTTTCTGGTATATAAGTCCATTTGCCCTATAAAAAATATAGAGAAGACTTTCGGGATGGTGCGCCGCCGTCTCGAGGCGGAACTTGGGCAGGAGCACTTTTGCTCTTCGGCGGAGAGATTCTGCCGGGGATACTTCCCTCCGGGAGGGGGAAATCATCGCCATCGACATCACCAGCGATCCTCTCATCGTGGGAGGACTAATCTTCATCAACATATTCACTAGCACCATCTCATCTCAAACCCTAGTTCATCTCTTGTATTCAATCTTTGTCTCAAAACCTCAGATTGGTACCTGTGGGTTGCTAGTAGTGTTGATTACATCTTGTAGTTGATGCTAGTTGGTTTATTTGGTGGAAGATTATATGTTCAGATCTATTATGCTATTCAATCCCTCTCTGATCTTGGACATGAACATGATTTGTGAGTAGTTACTTTTGTTCTTGAGGACATGGGAGAAGTCTTGTCATAAGTAATCATGTGAATTTGGTATTCGTTTGATATTTTGATGATATGTATGTTGTTGATTCCCTTAGTGGTGTCGTGTGAACGTCGACTACATGACACTTCACCATCTTTGGGCCTAAGGGAATGTATTGTGGAGTAGTAATTAGATGATGGGTTGCTAGAGTGACAGAAGCTTAAACCCTAGTTTATGCGTTATTCCGTAAGGGGCTGATTTGGATCCGTATGTTTAATGCTATGGTTAGAGTTATCTTAATTCTTCTTTTGTAGTTGCGGATGCATGCGAGAGGGGGTAATCATAAGTGGGAGGCTTGTTCAAGTAAGAACAGCACCCAAGCACCGGTCCACCCACATATCAAATTATCAAAGTAGCGAACGTGAATCAAACAAACATGATGAAAGTGACTAGATGAAATTCCCATGTGTCCTCGAGAACGCTTTACTTACTATAAGAGATCGTTTCGGCTTGTCCTTTGCTACAAAAAGGATTGGGCCACCTTGCTGCACTCTTTGTTACTATTGCTACTTGTCACTTGTTACAAATTATCTTACTATCAAACTACTCGTTACCGATAATTTCAGTGCTTGCAGAAAATACCTTGCTGAAAACCGCTTGTCATTTCCTTCTGCTCCTCGTTGGGTTCGACACTCTTACTTTTCGAAAGGACTATGATTGGTCACCAGTTAGTAGTATGCTGGGGACGCCCCTTTGAGCGTTCGCTAGGAAGGCCATTGAGAGTGAGCGTCTATATAGAACACAATCGTTCTCTTGTTTATCCCTACTTGAGGGAACATTGTTTGCTTAGGAAGGTCTGAGGTAAGGTCACAACTGCAAAACAAGCTAGTAGTGGCGGGAACAAAAAGCTTAGTAGTGGCGGGCGGGGTATCCGCCGCTGATAATCCAGCTAGCAAAGGCGGGGGTCCATAAGCACCCGCCACTGCTAAAGTACAGTACCAATGGCGAGTGGACCTATGTGCACACCAATAATAGCGCCACCCAGGGCAGAAAAGCACAGCGACAACATTATTTACTGCCACGGTAGCGTCTTCAGCCAAATGGCTAATTTTTTGACTCAAAATGCTGGAACACAATATAAAATTAGCCAAACATGCTGACATGGCAGCAAAATGAGCACTTTGGCTGCTCTGACAGATCTGTCGAAGCGATCGGTGGAGGAGGCTGTGTTTGGCTGCTCTGACTGGCACAGTTGTATTGGGGGGAGATGGACTTGGCACGGTTGTATTGGGTACGTTTGGTTGCCTGCATAAGGTCGGGCCAGGCCCGCGCGGGAAGAATTTGGGCCGTTTGGTTACCCGCATGGACTATTTGGCCTGCATAGCACGAACATTAAAGCACCTCTGGGCCTGCATCCACGGGAACGCTCGAATCGGCCGTTTTTGTGGAGCCAGGCCCGAGCGGTGCAACCCTAGGCACGTGGGCGTGGGCGGTTGCACGCGTGGATGCAGTCTCGAGAAGTCGCGTTGTTTCCCGAAGCATCGCCATAAATTACCCTCACCTCCCTTCCTCACCACTCTCTCCCCTCTTCCCCACTCACACCGGCGGCGGCGACCACCGGAGCAGGATCTATGATGGCGGCGACCACCGCAGCGACTTCACACCTCCACCGGAGCGCATCGGCAATGGCGGTAAGTTTCTTTGACCTCTCTAGAGTAACTCCGTCGAGAACGGGCTAGATTTAATCAAGCACGTGATAGGAGAGTGAGGGATGGGATTGAACACATCGAGGGTGGGGGGATTGAACACATCTTCAGTTCATGCCTAATCGGTCGATTACATCGGGGGTGGGGGGATTGAACACATCTTCAGTTCATGCCTAGATTACATTGGGGGTGGGGATTGGGGTACAACCTACTTGTCTAGCCGCGGCGACCCTGTAGTCGCGTCGAGCGGCGGTGGGGCGTCGGCTTCTTTTTTTCCTCGCCGTCGTCTTCTTCCTCATCGTCACGGTCAAGAACGATGGGTCTTGCACGGTCGCCCACAGCCAGCGCCCTGGCCACCATCTGCACATCGTCGTCTTCCTCCGCCGGATCAACCACAGTCCGTGTCGTCCAGTACACCGCGGCACGGTCGTCATTGGGACGGTTGTACTCCTTGTACTTGGCCCACTTGGCCCTCTGTCCAGCGTCGCCGGAGTTGGCCTGATTCATGGCCTAGCGAAGGATGTCGACTGACATAGCGCCCTTCGCTGGGTCAGGAATCAGCATCTTCAACTCTTTCGCCGTCGCCTTCTTCACCACAGCGTCGGCCTCCTTGTGCACTTCTTCCATGCTCGTGAAGTTTGAGCAGACTTTCATTGTGTCCTTGAACTTAGAACGGTCACCGAGCGAGCACCCGAGGAAGAATGCCCTCCATCCTATGCCCCTGGGGAAAGGGTTGGGGTTGGAGTTCATGGTGAGGGAGAGGTGATGAAACAGAGAGAGATTGAAGAAGAGAGGGGGTGAAAATGAGAGAGGAGGTGAAAATGAGAGAGGGTTTGAGTGCGGTGCTGGGTAAGAAGTGTTGGTAAATATATAGGAGCATTAGGCCGGATGCTGACCTTTGAACTATGTGTTGTTGATAATGCAGTTGGACAAGGGCAAGGCGGTGGTGCCACCATTGGACAAGGGCAAGGGGGACGTGCCGCCATTGGTGGAGGTGGCGGTGCAGAAACACCCTAACGCCAAGCGGAGGAACTACGGTGTTAGGGCATATTTCTCCCTTAGTGGTTTTGGTGATTGATGACAATGCATTTGTGGACTAATCGTGTGCATTGAGCATTTCAGATAATCTATCATATGGCACAAGGCGATTGAAGCCCCTCGGAGTGTCAAAGCAAGACAATTATTTTTCCCGCGTTTCTTTCTTGGTGGACTTGAGTCGTAGGAAAACCGTACTATTAAGAGGGGGTCCGCTTCGGAAAGGTTTTGGGTGGAATCATCACGTACATGTTTCCTTTGCACCCTCTTTCCTTTCCCACAACATTGGAGTTCCAACTGTTCTTTAGTGTTCGTGTTCTGTAAGCTGCCAAGCGGTAGTACCGCTCCCCTGAGCGGTAGTACCGCTGGCGAGCTGTAGTACCGCCGGTCTAGTACCGTGCGTACTACCGCTTAGCCTTGGCGTTCTGTTGCCGTTTCACGCTCAGCGGTAGTGGCACGGTTGTAGGGCAGTAGTACCACTCCGACACTTCCGTCCCTACCACCGCTCCACTACCGCTGGCTCGCTGTAGCACAGAGCACTAAGCGGCAGTGGCGCGGAAGTACCGCTCGCCTGCGAGCGGCACTACCGCTCTGCCACATCCGTTACACTTCCGCTTAGTCAAAAGTTTCTGGACACTTTTGCCTCTTCACGGTAGTAGGGCGGCAGTACATGCGCGGTAGTGCCGCTGCCTCTGTACTCTCCCAATCTTGTTTCACTACACTTCAGCCCCAGCAGTAGTACCGCTGGGACGGGCGGTAGTACCGCTCCGGCGGCACTACTGGCCCGAGGTCAGTGCCTACTGTGCTATGTATGTGAAACTACCGCGCGGGCGGTAGTACCGCTCGTGGAGCGGTAGTACCGCTTAAGTGCGGGCTGTGAGATGCATAACGGTTGGATTTGTCCCCACTATATAAAGGGGGTCTTCTTCCCCAAGAAGACTTACCTCTTTCCCCCAAAAGCTCCATTGTTGCTCCAAGCTCCATTTTCGCCCGATCTCCCTCCCTAGCCGAAAACTTTGGTTGATCTTCTAGGGTTTGGGTGAGAAGGCCCCGATCTACACTTCCACCAAGAGAAATTTGATTCCCCCCACTAATCCCTTGCGGATCTTGTTACTCTTGGGTGTTTGAGCACCCTAGACGGTTGAGGTCACCTCGGAGCCACAATCCATTGTGGTGAAGCTCCGTGGTTGCATTGGGAGCCTCCAATTCGGTTGTGGAGAGAGCCCCAACCTTGTTTGTAGTGGTCCGGTCGCCGCCTTCAAGGGCACCACTAGTGGAATCATGGCATCTTGCATTGTGCGAGGGCGTGAGGAGAATACGGTGGCCCTAGTGGCTTCTTGGGGAGAATTGTGCCTCCACACTGCTCCAACGGAGACGTACTTCCTCTCAAAGGGAAGGAACTTCGGCAACACATCCTCGTCTTCACCGACTCCACTTGTGGTTATTTCTTTCCTTTACTTTGTGCAAGATATTGTTGTGGTTTATTGCTTGCTTGCTTGTGTTGTTGTTATTGTTAGCATCATATAGGTTGCTCACCTAGTTGCATATCTAGACAACCTATCTGTTGCTAAACCTAAATTGTTAAGAAAAGCTAAAAATTGGTAGTTGCCTATTCACCCACCCTCTAGTCAAGCATATCGATCCTTTCAATTGGTATCAGAGCCTCGTCTCTTCATTAAGGGTTTCACCACCCGAAGAGTATGGTTGACGACGGGGATCGGGATGAAGTCGTACCCGAGGCCATGGAGTTGAACTAGGTCACACGAGATGACTTGAATGAAGCCATGGCTTCACTTAAGACGTCTATGACGGCCGAGGTCAAATCCATATTTAAAGAACTCCTTGAGGGGTTGAAATCTTCTACCGGTCCGATGCAAGTGGCTAATCCCACCGCATCGGAGTCCGAGGCCAACTCCGGTAAGGATGGGGCTAAAGGTACTCAATCTTCTCCCCCTCCAGGGAAAAATGGGACGGGCATCCATGCCTCGGTTGGCCCTCCCCCGGACTATGGAGGTCCGGTACCTTCACCTCGCATTAATCCTCTTGGTCCTCCTCCTAAACTTGATTTGAATAACTTTCATGATTGGGTTTTTCATATCAAGTCTCATTTGAATCACAGCTCAACACAACTTTGGAGGATCATTGAGAAATGGTTCCATCCTCATGATCGTTACAACATGACACCATGAGAAGAAGTGGACAATCAACTCAATCACTCCGCTTTGTTCATTCTCCAATCCTCAATGCCGCCGGAAGAGCTCTCTCATTTGCGGCCATTCACTACCGCCAAGGATGCTTGGGAGCACATCGTCACATTGTACAAGGGAATCTCAAGCATTCAACGGTCCAACTTTGAGGTCATTCTTGATGAGGCCGATGAGTTCGTGACGAAGGATGATGAAGATCCTCGTGAGCTATACCGGAGATTGACTACTCTCGCGGTCTCACTCCGAGATCATGGGAGCAAGGATACAGATGACACTTGGGTCCAGTGCAAGTTCCTAAAGGCCATCTTGCCATTCAACAAGAGCATGTCTTCCGTGATCCGTCAAAGACCGGACTTCTACACCTTGTCCTCAAGTGAAGTGTTGGATGAATTCATTGCAATGAACATTTTGAACAAGACCGCCGACAATGCTCTAGCTCGTGTCCAACAGTCAAAGAAGACCAACCTTGCTTTGAAGGCCAAGGCTATTCCGGAAGAAGAAGAAGAAGAGGAAGAAGAGGAGAGTTGCCCCGAAGACACCAAATATGCTTATCACGAGCACATGGCTTTTGCGTCAAGGCAATTTTGGGGCAACAAGAGAAACTCAAGGCCCAACTTCTCCAAGAAGAACTCAAGTGGCTCCAAGGGCAAGCAACGTGTGAGAACTTGCTACAATTATGGCAATGTGAGTCATTTTGTGGTGGATTGCCCCTACGAGAAGAGAGAAGACAATGGTGGCAAGCTCATCCACAAAGACAAGGCCAAGTCCTCCATGAACAAGAGCAAAGCCACAAAGAAGGTGCCACAAAAGGGATTGGTGGTGCAAGAAGAGTACAACTCCGATGATGATGATGATGACGCAAGTGGTGAAGTGTTTGCAACTGGCACCGTGGCCATTGCCACCTCTTCCCCAACCTCGGTGTCTCCCTTCGACTCCCCCAACGAGAACTCCATCCCCAAGCGCCTCATGGCAAGAGGCATCAACAAGGTAACCTCCAACATCAAAACTTCCTTCACCTCTAATCCTTCTTTGATGGATTGTGTGAATGAAAAAGAGGAGGTAAAGGTGGACGAGAATGAGTTCGACAAGTTCTTGGGTAAGCTCAAAGGTGAGACCAAGAAGCACTTTGTTGCTCTCTTGGAACAACTTGGTGAGGCCAATGATATCATTGAGTCTCACGAGGAGAACATCACTAACTTGGAAGGCCATAGTCATTACTAGGCCGATGAGATTGCGGATCTTTCCATCGCCCTTGAGGAAGAGCGAGGTCTTCGTTCGGCTCTTGAGGAGTCGCAAAAATTGACCTTGCTAAACTGAAGAAAGATCATGATCATGCTCAAGTTCTTGCTCGTGTGCTTAAATCCGAGAATGTTGAGCTTGGGATTGGCCATGCTAGACTCAAAGAGGAGTTTGAGCTACTTGACAAGGCTCACAAGGCCTTGAAAAGTGCACATGCTACTATCAAGGAGTCTCATGATCAACTCCAAGCAAAGCTCACTAAGGAAATAGCCACATGTCCTCCTTTTGTGCTAATTGATAATGCTCATGCTACTAACCCTTGTTGCGAGCATATTCATCTTGTGTAGGAGAATGCCAAGTTGAAGGAGCAAATCGAGAAAGGCCTTGTGACTTGCATACAAGGCGAGAAGAACCTCAACGAACTTTTGAGCAATCAAAAGGAAGTTGCGGCAAAGGAAGGACTTGGGTTTGTGCCCAAGTCAAAAAAGAAGAAGAACAACAAGACCAAGAAACCTCTCCCTCTCAACGAGGCATTTGTCAAGAAGGGAGAGGGTGCTCATAAGGAAAAGAAGGACAAGGTGGTGGGTGGAAATGTCAAGAAGGGCAACCCCACTCCATCGAACAAAGCCGACGATTTTAACGCTTCTTATGTTTTATGCCGTGCTAGTGATGGGCATGTTTATGCCAATTTGTCGGTTCTTATTATGAGTACATTGAATGGTCTATTTGGGTTCCTAAGACCCTTGTTACTAACATCAAAGGACCCATTCAAGAATGGGTACCTAAAACCAAGCATTGATCTCTTGTAGGAGTTTGCTTCCGGTGGAGGATCATGGTTGCTCGATAGTGGAGCAACAAATCATATGACCGGGAGCAAGCATTTTGTGGTGGACGTGCAACCAAGCCCATCTATGCCCACCCATGTTCAATTTGGTGATGCCTCAACATCTAAGGTATTGGGTCTTGGCAAGGTTGTGATTTCTCATGATTTGTCAATTGAGAAAGTCATGCTTGTTGAGACCCTTGCATACAATTTACTTTCCGTTTGTCAACTTGCACTTATGGGATTTGCCACATTCTTTGATCTTGATACCGTAGCCCTTTTGTGGAGCAATACTCTTAAAGTAGCTTTTGTTGGGCATGTCGAGAACGGTCTCTATGTGGTTAACTTCTCGGAGCGACCCACTAAGATCATGACTTGCCTAATGGCTAAAGTTGACGTGGGGTGGCTTTGGCAACGCCGTCTAGCCCACGTCAATATGAGATCTTTGCAAAGTCTCCTCAAAGGGGATCACGTTCGTGGACTAACAAATGTGAGCTTTGCCAAAGATCGTGCTTGCAGTGCCTGTATCAAAGGAAAGCTACATGAGACGGCTCACCGACCCACGACTATCATCTACACGAAGATGCCCTTGGAGCTCCTTGCTACTTGTAGCTTGCGTTGGTATTATCCCCGAAGAGGAAGGGATGATGTAGCATAGCAGAGGTAAGTATTTCCCTCAGTTATGAAACCAAGGTTATCAATCCAGTAAGAGAACCACGCAACACCTCGTTAGCGGTACCTGCACACAAACAACAAATCCTTGCACCCAACGCAAACGAGGGGTTGTCAATCCCTCGGCGGTCAATTGCAAGATTAAATTGTATGTGATAGATAGATAGATTGAAACAAAAATACAAAATAAAATAAATAAAAGAAAAGTGCAGCAATATTTTTAGGGTTTTAGTAATATGATTTAAATAGACCCGGGGGCCATAGTTTTCACTAGAGGCTTCTCTCGAGAAAATAGCATACGGTGGGTAGACAAATTACTGTTGGGCAATTGATAGAAAAGCAAATAATCATGACGATATCCAAGGCAATGATCATGTATATAGGCATCACGTCCGAGACATGTAGACCGACTCCTGCCTGCATCTACTACTATTACTCCACACATCGACCGCTATCCAGCATGCATCTAGTGTATTAAGTCCATGAAGAACGGAGTAACGCCTTAAGAACGATGACATGATGTAGACAAGATAAACTCACGTATGAATAAACCCCATCTTTTTATCCTTAATAGCAACGATACATACGTGTCATGTCCCTTTCTGTCACTGGGATTGAGCACCGCAAGATCGAACCCATTACAAATCACCTCTTCCCATGGCAAGATAAATCAATCTAGTTAGCCAAACCAAATCAATAGATCGGAGAAGAAATACGAAGCTATAATAATCATGCATAAAAGAGATCAGAGAAGACTCAAATAATATTTATGGATAATCAATTCATAAACTCACAATTCATAGGATTCCAACAAACACACCGCAAAAAGTGATTACATCGGATAGAACTCCAAGAACATCGAGGAGAACATTGTATTGAAGATCAAAAAGAGAGAAGAAGTCATCTAGCTACAAACTATGGACCCGAAGGTCTGTGGTAAACTACTCACGCATCATCGGAAGGGCAGCAAGGTTGATGTAGAGCCCCTCCGTGATCGATTCCCCCTCCGGCGGAGTACCGGAGAAGGCCTCCAGATGGGATCTCTCGAGAACAGAAACCTGCGGTGGCGGAAAAAGTATTTCGTGGACTCCCCTAAGGGTTTCTGATTTTTTGGGAATTTATAGTGGTGGAATTAGGTGAAATGGAGCTCTGTGGGCCCCACGAGGTACCAGGGCGCGCCTGCCCCCCAGGCGCGCCCTGGTGCCTCGTGGGCACCCCCTGGGGCTTCTGGCCTTCTCCCGAAGCTTCTAGTGTTTATCTTGTCCAGAAAAAAATCTCTAAAAAGTTTCGTGGCATTTGGACTTCGTTTGGTACTGATATTCTGGAAAACCAAAAACAGGCAAAAAACAGCAACTGGAACTAGGCACTAAGTTAATAGTTTAGTCCCAAAAAATGATATATAATTGCTTGTAAATGTATATAAAACATCCAAGATTGATCATATAACAACAAGGAACAATCAAAAATTATAGATACGTTGGAGACGTATCAGCATCCCCAAGCTTAATTCCTGCCCGTCCTCGAGTAGGTAAATGATAAAAACAGAATTTTTGATGTGGAATGCTGCCTATCATATTCATCATATTCTTTTCTTTTGTAGCATGGACATTTGGACTTGAATGATTCAAAGCAATAGTCTATAATTTCACATGAAGACATAAATACTCAAGCATATTAACAAGCAACCATGCCTTTCAAAATATCAATGCTAAAGAAAGTTATCCCTAGCCCATTATGCTCAATCATTGATCCATTCATGAAACACACTGCATATTAGCTACATCCAATGCACAAGTATGACAATAGTGCTCTCTAGTTGGTGCTTTGTAAGAGAAGATGGAGACTCAAATAAAAGAAAAAATTGCATAAAAGTAAATAGATAGGCCCTTCGCAGAGGGAAGCAGGGATTTGTCAAATGTGCCAGAGCTCAAGGCTGAAATTAAAGAGATAAAATATTTTGAGAGGCATGCTTTTCCTGTCAACGAAAACGACCGAGAATTCCCATTATTTTCCATGCTAGACACATCATAGGCGGTTCTCAAACAGAAAGTAAAGTTTATTTCCTTTCCACCATTCTTTCACAATCCATGGCTAGTCATATCCACGGGTGCCCTCCAAACCAACACTTTCCAAGGAATTTTGTTGTTATTAATTTTTGATTCATGGTGGGACTGGGCATCCCTATTACCAACCATTCTCTCGTGCAATGACAAGTGAATAAACACTCATCGTGAGAATAACACACCTAGCATGGAAAATAATGGCCACCCCCTACCGCTTCATGAGCGGTACGGGCACACAAAACGGAAAAATTATTTTTAAAATTAGAGTTGGCACACGCAAATTTACTTGGAACGGCATTGAAATACCGCTTATAGGTAGATATAGTGGACTCATTTGGCACAACTTGGGTTTAAGGATTTTGGATGCACAAGCAGTATTTCCGCTTAGTACAAATGAAGGCTAGCAAATAGATTGAGAAGCAACCAACCAAAAAGCGAAAACGGTCATGAACATGCATTGAACATAACTAACACTGAATAATGCACCATAAGTAGGATATAATTTCGTTGCATAACTATTGACTTGATGTGCATGCATAGGGAATCACAAACCTTACCACTAATATTCTTACTAAATCACAATTACTCACTAACATGACTCACATATTATCATTTCCATATCACAAAACTATTGCAAGGAATCACACTTATCATATCCAATAATCAATATGAAAGTTTTTATTATATCCCTCTTGAATATTCATCACTTTGGGACCAAATTCATATCTTGTGCAAATTACCGTTACTATTATGAACTCTCAAAAAGATTTAAGTGAAGCATGAGAGTGTAAATATTTCTTTAAAATTTCAATCTTATCAATTCTCAAAATAGTATAAGTCAAGCATGAGAATTTATATCTTCAAAATATAGCCACCACCGTGCTCAAAAAGATTTAAGTGAAGCACTAGAGCAACTGCCTAGCTCAAAAAATTTAAGTGAAGCATATAGAGTATTCTAACAAATTATGATGAACGTGTGGCTCTCTCAAGATAGGTGTGTTCAGCAAGGATGATTGTGACAAACTAAAAAGCAAACAAAGCAAAGACTCATATAATACAAGACGCTCCAAGTAAAACACATATCATGTGACGAATAAAAATATAGCTCCAAGTAAAATTACCGATGGTTGGTAGAAGAAAGAGGGGATGCCTTCCGGGGCATCCCCAAGCTTAGACGCTTGAGTCTTCCTTGAATATTACCTTGGGGTGCCTCGGGCATCCCCAAGCTTAGGCTCTTACTACTCCTTATTCCTTCATCCATCGTGATCTCACCCAAAACTTGAAAACTTCAATCATACAAAACTCAACAAAACCTTCGTGAGATCCGTTAGTATAACAAAATAAATCACTACTTTAAGTACTGTTGAAAACCCATTCATATTTTATTTTTGCATTATACCTACTGTACTCTAACTTTACCATGGCTTATACCCCCCGATACAATCCATAGATTCATCAAAACAAGCAAGTAGTGCATCAAAAAGAGAATCTTAAAAGCCATACTTCTGTAACTCCAAAAATTCTGAAAAATTAGGACAACGTGGGCAATTCATATACCAATACTGTGTAAAAATTTCAGATTTTTCTGACGCTCCAGTACAAAAACAAAATTCTAGCACTGGACGCAAAACTTTCTGTTTTCCAAACAGCATCAATTATACTATCTTCCAAATCATCCTAAAGGCTTTACTTGGCTCAAACACTAATTGAAAACACAGAAACCCTGGGGAACCAGGAACTTTTATGCTCCATTTGAATCAACCATCTGTCACCCCATCAACGCTGGCAAATAAAAGGAGAAAGTTGAACACCGGCAAATACTTCCCGGCAGAGCTTCCAGAAGCCGCCAGCAAGAAAGTTGCCGGAGACAACAACGAGTCTGTTGGTGAGCAGCAGCATCGCGCAGAGCCTCAGGTTCTTGCCGCTGAAGCAAGCGCTCCCGTAGCCGAAGAGATGCCTTTAGTCCTTGTCGTCGAACCACAAGCTCCGGCATGGGCACAACACATCGTCCATTTCCTACAGACAGGAGAACTTCCCGATGACCAAGAAGAAGCTGAGAAAGGAGCCCGTCAATCAAGTATGTACCAGTTTGTGGATAACATTCTGTACAGAAAGAGACCAAACGGTGTGAAATTGAAGTGTATTTGTCGGGAAGATGGACTAAAGCTGTTGGCACAGATACATGGAGGCATATGTGGCTCTCACATAGGATCAAGAGCACTTGTCGGCAAAGCTTTCCAGCAAGGCTTCTATTGGCCCACTGCTTTCCAGGATGCAACTGAGCTAGTAACCAAGTGTGAAGCATGCCAGTTCCATTCAAAGAATACACATCAGCCAACTCAAGCTCTTCAAATGATCCTTCTCTCCTGGCCTTTTTCGGTTTGGGGGCTCGACATCTTGGGCCCTTTCCCTCGTGCTACCGGGGGCCTTGAGTTCTTGTATGTTGCGGTCGACAAGTTCACAAAGTGGCCTGAAGTGGAGCCAGTGAGGAAGTACATCCAAGACCTTGGCAGCAAAATCTGTTTTGCATCTGTTGCTCACCCAAGAAGCAACGGCCAAGCGGAAAGGGCAAATGCTGAAGTGCCGCGGGGCCTCAAGACAAGAACATTTGACAGGCTGCGCAAGTGCGGAAGGTGCTGGATAGCTGAGTTGCCGGCGGTTCTTTGGTCACTCAGAATGACACCAAATAGAGCTACTGGCCAGACACCCTTCTCCCTAGTTTATGGTGCAGAAGCAGTGCTCCCCATGGAACTCACATACGGGTCACCTCGAGTGCTCGCCTATGATGAGGCAGAGCAAGAGCAGCTGTGGCAAGATGATATAGCGCTCCTTGAGGAAGATCGTCTTCGGGCAGCTGTGCGAGCTGCGCGCTACCAGCAAGCCTTGCGCCGTTATCACAGCCACAAAATGCATGCCCGAAGCCTAAAAGAAGGCGACCTTGTTCTTCGGCGCATTCAGTCCGCCAAGAATTCAAACAAGTTGACGCCGAATGGGAAGGCCCTTATCGGGTAGCACGAGTCACCAGACCTGGCGCAGTCCGTTTGGAGACCGAAGATGGCATCCCAGTGCAAAACTCATGGAATATTGAGCATCTTCGCAAGTTCTACCCATAAGGCGCAGTTGCCGGGTCTCCCGGCAACCCCTTTTGTACAAGCTTTGTCGGCAAGACTTGTAACCCTTTGTACAAAGCCAGGCGCAGATCCTGTGCATAAATGAAATAAAGCTAAGTGCTTCGCAACTCCTTGTACATACTCGTTTATGTATAAATGCATGAGATGTTGTGATTACACTTTGACTTGAATGAAATGATTAATGAACCGTCAAGGTTTCCAAACCACTCTTTTTTCTTCTTCTTTTTCGCAAGGACAGAAGGATCCCTCGCGTACAAGTTTGCCGGGGGGAGTGACGATGTGGATGCCACTTAATGAAATTCAAGTGATCGTTTTGTGCGATAAGAAGAACAACACAAGGAAAAGCTAAGTTGAATGACTTTGAAACAATTTCCTTGTCGCACTCGCAATTTTCCTTCAATGATTCTGTGTTTGTATGAGAAACCTGCACGCAAAGGAACCTTGCTGTGATCAGTTGCGCTCTTAATTTGTTTCGAGTCCACTCGACAACTTAAGTAGCTGCATTTGAGAACGTCAAGGGAAAACTTGCCGGCAGCGGCCCTACCAGCAAGATGCTCAGGATCCGTTCCTCAAGCGCTTGTGGCAAGTGCGCGCACCGGCAAGCTTCTGGCATGCGTAGGGTATCAAAAATCATACAAAGGTAGAACAAAACAAGGGAGATGGCATACATTTATTTATCAAGCACAAGTTATATTACATCGCCAAATCAATGCAGGTCTAACATAAGATCAAATGTATCTTTTACATGACAGCGCTATGGCAAACACAACGACAAGCTTAATCCCGACGATCAACTTGGACTCTGGGAACTTGGAGAACCTTGTCGGCAAGAGGAGCAGCATTCTTGTCGGCAACAGTGACATCAGTATTCTGCGGCAACTTTCTGAAGATCCCGGAGAGATCAAGGTCAGGATGGCGGTGAGCAAGCTTGAGCAATACCTTGTAAAGGATGTTGCACGCAAACTTCTGGGATTAATCGGCAAATGAGGCAGACCTGTCGTCATGATATGTCTTCAGCGCATCAATCAAGCCCTCAAATAGCTTGGTTAGCCCGACGCTGGTGGTCTCCTTGTCACTGACAGTGTAGCTCCAGCTTCTCATATCCATGGTGGCCATCTGGGAGGTGATGCGCTCAGCAATGTTGACGAGCCTGTTGGTCCAGAGGGAAAGGTTCTCTTGCAACTGGTTGAATCTATTCTCAACATCTACCCGCAAGGCCTCTTCTGTTCCCAATTTCTCCGTCAAGACTCTTTCCTTTTCCTTGACGGACTCAAGTTTTTCTTCTAAGGTGGCCAGCTGAGATTTCATATCTCCAATTGTTTTGGTGGAAGTATCAAGGTCTTGGTTCTTGGACGCCAGCTGTGTTTGCAGTCCCCCTAGGGTGTGGGCTGCCTTCTGCGCTTCGTTCTTAAGGGTCTCAATCTCCTTACCTTTGCTGGCAAGATCTTCTTTCAGTCTGCCCACTTGAGACTCCAAGTCTGTCTTGGCGGCGGCAACAACAGCAGTTTCATCGGCGGCCTCTTTGAGTTTGGCGGTGATGTCTCGAGATTGGGCTTCAAGGGAGTCTTTGTGATTTTTCTCCAGTTCTTGCATCCTTAGCCCGATAAGCTTCTCAATCTCCTCGTCCTTGCCGCGGAGTCTGGCGGCAAGGGCTTCTTCGCACGCGGCAAGGTCTTTTTCTTTGGCGTCGAGCTGCACCTCACGCTCTGCCAGCTTGCCGTCCAAGGCTTTTTCCTTCTCTTCAGTGGAAGCAAGCCTCTCTTCATGTCCCTGAAGGATATGAAACCGAGATTTGTACCAAGTACGGAGATCTTCGGCTTTCTTCTTCAGCTTCTCCTCAATCACTTCCAGCACCGTGTGTTCTGCTTGAAGCTTATCCCACCACTTGCCGTAGCGCTCTTGCACGTCCTTGAGGCCTGCCGCCATGGTTTCCAGGAAGGCAAGATCCGCTGTGCCATCGGCAGCGTTGTCGGATTCAAGGGTGCTCTTGGGGATAGAGGCGAGGATACGAGCAATTTCTGCATCAAAGTCCAGCTCTACAGTGCCGGATGAACTGGGGGCTCCAGGTTCTTGCCGAGAAGCGACCAGCGCCAATTTGCTTGATGGGACTTGCAAAGTTAATGAAGCTGGCTGGTTGTCGAGATTCGGTGCGTCAATATTGGCGGGTGCCGCCTCCACATCCATCCTGACGGGATCAGATGTATTGCCGGAAGGCCCCTCAGGCCCTTCGGGAATTTCCCTGATCTCTTCGGCAACATGCACAGGATTTTCCTCAGCAGCAATCTTGGCGGCTTCATCAGCGACGTCTTTTGCAATATCTGCCACATCTGCAATGATCTCACCTTCTTTGGGAGAAGTTGGAGCTGTGCAAAGGTGCAGAAGCAAAAGATAGAATAAGATTCAATTGACAAGTCAAGTTCAAGAAAACAAAAAAAGAAACGGAAGGTGTTCAGAGACAAGTGGATTACCTGTTGATGCTTGTTGTGGAAGGACATCTCCTTCCCCGGTAGCTTCGGTTGCTGCCGCGCGGTCTCTGGCAGCCTCGGCTGCCAGGACTATGTCAGTGCAAACAGGCTCATCAGCGAAGGCCCTTGTCGGTGAGGCACTCTCCAGGTTGGTGGTTGACGGAGGAACCACGGAAGGATCCGCCTCTTGGCGCTCTTCCCCCTGGTGGCCTTCTGCTACCTCCTTGTCGAGACCGGAGGAAGAAATGTCAATGCCAGTGTCGGCAGTCGGAGATCGCGTCTCAACTTCGTGCTGGGGGCTGGACTGGGGGCTGACGGTATCAGTGTCAGTAAGTACACCCCCTTGTCCAGCACTCGCCGCAGACTTGTCCTCCACCGCAGCTTTGGCTCGTTTGGCCCGATGCACCATGATCAAAATGGAATCAAAACTTGACGAAGATCAACAAATGTACTTACTCCTCCTCTTCAGACTTGATGAGGATGGAAAGATCATATCTTGCTGGCGGAGGCGATTCTCTGGCCCTTTTGAGCGCCGGAGGAGACGAACTTGCCGGCTGAGAAGATCCAATATCCCCGGCAACCTCTTGATGGGAAGATGAAGATTGAGCTCGAGGGTGCCGAGCTGATTGCCGACGCACTTCTTCTTGATGGCCGGTCTTGGTGGTCGTCTTCTTCACAACAGGGCCAGCCCCTGACGAAGAAGCACGTACCGGTTCCTGACTGGCCGCCCTTCGAAGACGGCGTGTCCTCTTCGGGGCCCGAGGGCCTTCCTCCTCTTCAGGATCTCCGGCAACCTCATCTCCAGCAGGTTCTTCTTGGTGGTCATCGGCAACTTCTTCGTCGGGATGTTCTTCGTCATCATCTCCGATTGCCGCAGCACCAGAACCGCCAGCTGCCCTGACTCTTGCAGTCTCTGTAGCTATGCTAGCGATATGCGCCAGTTCTTCATCCTTGGTAGCCTGAATGAGTTCTCTTTCCGTCCGAATGGCCTTTTCCGTCAAGTTAGAAGCCCAATCCATCTCATTCTCCAGAGTGGGCATCGACCAGTGGGGTTCAACTCCTTGAGCATTGCACTCCGGCATCATGGCCAAAATGGAATCCTTGGCAGAATTGATGTGCAGCGGGATGACTTGGTCCGGCAAATGGAATGTGCCGCTCTTCCTGAACAGCTGTTCGCAAAGGCACGCGTGCTCCAGGACCGTCAAGTTGTTGCCGAGCCCAGGATAGAACCGCATAATATCAGTGCCCCCCTGGTAATCCCAAGCAAACCTCTGTCTCTTCTGCAGCGGCGAGATACGTCGCCGGAGGAAGTCAGCGCCAACCATTTCTATGGTCAGTTTGGCGGCCTTAAGTCAGGCAATCTTGTTCAGTGCCAGGCGAAGCTTCTCGTCGCTAGCGCCAAACTTGCTCCAATCGTTGCCGCGCTCAACTCTCTTCTTGCGCGGCAAGCAAAATTCGGGAAAGTCTTTCTCCTGGATCCAGCACCACTCTGCCCTCCATTCCTCCCACTTGAGGTGAAGTTGCCCGGCAAGGTACTGGCCCTTGGTTTTGGCCCTGGGAATCCATGTTACGCTGCCGGAGAGTGACTTGTCTTCGATGCGGGGAACAAAGAAGTGGCAAAACAGATCTACATTGGGGGAAACTCCGACAAAGTTTTCACACAAATGGGCGAAGACTGCCATGCATGTCATTGCGTTGGGAGTAAAATCAAGCAGTCGAAACCCAAAGTCATACATCATTGCGCTGAAGAAATCTAAGAAAGGAGGAACCAGCCCGCAATAGAAGTATGCGCATAAGAAAGGATAAGAATCTGACGGAACCTTGTCGCCTTCGGGAAGCACCACCGGAGCCTTGTGATCCTTGGTGTCCCTTCCCCACATGTAGGCGTACCTTTCAATCAAGGTGTTGCCATCCATGGCCGACGGCGAGAAAACCACGTTCTCTCTCCACCGCCTTTCCAGTTCCTCCAGCTCCCGCTTTTTCTTCTCCGCCTTGGGGTCGAGTGGCTTGGCGGACTTCTTCCCCTCCGCGTCAGCTCTCTTGGGTGCCATGAGGGCTCAGGGTAGGAGAAGGACGCGGCTGGGGTGCGAAATGACAATGGCGGCGGCGGAAGCGGCTCTGGCGAGAGGAGGAAGATGTCGGCGACCCAATTTCCACCAACAGCAGCCCAAGCAGCAAGCCCATCAGCTCATGGGCCAGGCCTGGCTGGGTGCCAATCGAAGGAGGACAGACTACAAGTATCCAGACCAAGCGCAGCGAACAGCCATCCGGGCTTGGATCACGGCACCGACGGCTTCCCTGGCACCCCCTACCTTTCTTCCTCCTCTCTCCCTCTTCCTCCTTGTTCTCTGAAACTTAGCAATTCCTCCTGTATCAAGCTTGTAATTTGAATTCGTGATTGAGAGAAGTGAATCCATAGTTGAGACCCTAACATCGTGGCATCAGAGCCTCCCTCCACCCTTCCGACTTGCCGCAAATCTTCCCGAGTTCGTCCAATTTCTTCCAAAAAAAAGAATCCCAGTTCATCACCCCTCCCACCACCATGCATCCAGAGCTGAGGGCCTACCTCGACGACTACTACGCGCGGACCATGGCACGCTACGACGCCATGGACAGGCAGCTCGCGCTGATGTCCAAGATCCTAGTGGGCGGCTCGACCCCGCAGCCGACGTGTCCCATGGGCACGACAACCGATGACGGTTTCACCGACAATGCTAGTGTCCCGGCGGTCGTCCCCGGCGTCATCTCCGCCATCACCCAGGCCCAGGAGCCCACCACGGTCGCTCATGATTCACCCTCGGTCTGCATCGAGATGGTGCCCATCACCTGTTCGACGGAGTTCCTGACCCAGGTCACCTCCATCGCCAGAGTCGACGAGGTCCACGACGCTGCCACAACCGCCCACCCCAAGCTCGTGGTCGACCTCATCCACCAGGAGGTCGCCTCCAAGATCATCACCCTGGTGGCAACCACCACCGACATCGACCCCAAGACCATCACGCAGGAGCTGGACGACTCGCCACTACCCTCCATCAACACCTCCACCCAAGTTGTGAGCGAGGCGGACCACATCGTCGTTCTCCTTGTTCCCATCAACTTGGCTGCACCAGCGCCATCCAAGTGCTTGGCAGAATGCCCCGCCTATCTGGGCGACTGGGTGAAGCCTCTAACCGCCACCATCGACAGTACCGACGAGACACATGACACTGCCATCGCTGAGCGTCTGCACCCGCCTTCCTTCGAACATCAACCATGGCCCCCGCCTGTACAAGTGTAGTTCAATCACATTGGATCCCTCTTTAGGCCTAGCCCGTGGCCGTCGTTCCGACCTCATGTTCCCCGAGAGGACCCTGGTAATGGAACCGATGCAGACAGTAGCGGTACAGATCCTGTGAAGACTGTTTTCTTGCATAATGCCTCGCTGAACCATGATGAGAAGGAAGATGCATCACGTACAAATGGAATCATGTGTGCGCCATCTCAAGTATTTCCGACAGAACTTGGTGAAAGCACATTTGCTCCCTTGGTGGTTTTGGTAATTCATAACAATATATATCTCATTGAACTAATGTCCATTCAAGATTAAGATTTCAGGATGTTCAATGATTGGCATGGCATGGACTAGAGATGTGGACCCCTCAAAATGCTAAGGACAAGGATTGGCAAAAGATCAAGACTCTACATTTTTGGTTTAGTGATCCAAGATCACATTGAGTCCATAGGAAAGCCAATACTATTAAAAGGGGATGAGGTGTTGCTTAATGGTCTTTTTGCTCAAGTGCTTAGTGACAGTACTCCTAAACCCTCAACCACTCTCTCTAACCAAATATGTCCAAAACCTACATTCCAACTCGGCCCCACCGAAATTCTCTATCCGGCCCCACCGAGTTCATCCAAGACTTAGCCACTGCCAAAACCCTAACAAATCGGATCCACCGAAATGGATCTCGGTCTCACCGAGATGGCCTTGCCAACTCTCTGTAATCGTTTGCACTTACTTCGGTCTCACCGGGTTTTGCAAATCGTTCTCACCGAGATGGCTTGCCAACTCTCTGTTGCCTTATTGCTTCACTTTGGTCTTACCGAGTTGATGCAATCGGTGCCACCGAGATGAGGTTTGCCCTAGCCATTGCACTTCGGTCCATCCGAGTTGTTCGTATCGGTCCCACCGAGATTCCTAAAGTTCATATCTTTTACACAGTTCGGTGCTACCGAGATTATCGTTTCGGTGCCACCGAGTTGGGTCAAAAGTGTGTAACGGTTGGATTTTGTGTGGAGGCTATATATACCCCTCCACCACCTCCTTCTCAGAAAGGAGAGCCATCAGAACGTGCCTACACTTCCACCATAAATTTTCTGAGAGAGAACCACCTACTCATGTGTTGAGATCAAGCTATTCCACTCCTACCATTTGAACCTTGATCTCTATCCTTTCCCAAGTTGCTTTCCACTCAAACCCCTCTTCCACCATAGCCAAATCTGTGAGGAGTTGTTTGAGTGCTGGGAAGACTATCATTTGAAGCACAAGAGCAAGGAGTTCATCAACAACACACCGTCTATTACCTTTTGGAGAGTGGTGTCTCCTAGATTGGTTAGGTGTCACTTGGGAGGCTCCAACATGATGTGGAGTTGAACCAAGGAGTTTGTAAGGGAAAGGAGATCGCCTACTTCGTGAAGATCTACCCCGAGTGAGGCTAGTCCTTCGTGGACGTAAGCCATGGTGGAATAGACAAGGTTGCTTCTTCGTGGACCCTTCGTGGGTGGAGCCCTCCGTGGACTCGCGCAGCCGTTACCCTTCGTGGGTTGAAGTCTCCATCAACGTGGACGTACGATAGCACCGCCTATCGGAACCACGCCAAAAACCACCGTGTCTTCATTGCGTTTGAAATCTCCGATCCCCTCCTTTACTTACATATGCAATTGTTTACTTTCCGCTGCTATACTCTTAGAATTGCATGTGTAGGGTGATGCTTGACATGTACAATTGCTAAAATCTGCCCACAACTAAAATTGGGAAAAGGTTAGGTTTTATTTGGTCAAGTAGTCTAATCACCCCCCCCCCCCCTCTAGACATACTTTCTATCCTACAAGTGGTATCAGAGCATTGGTCTCCGTAAGCCTTGATTTCCATTGCTTTGGTGATCATAGCCTTGGTTGCACAACCTAGGAGAGTATGGCGTCTAGTGAGGGTAACTATCACCGTAGAGGTCCATATTTTGGTGGTACAAACTTTGCTAGTTGGAAACATAAGATGAAAATGCATATTCTTGGTCATAACCCCGCCGTTTGGGCTGTTGTTCGTGTTGGCCTGCAAGGTGACTTCTTTGAGGATGGCAAGGAACCGGATCGTGAAGCAACCCCGGAAGAATTGAAGATGTTGCAATACAATGCTCAAGCTTGTGTCATTCTATTCAACCGTTTATGTCCCGAAGAATTCAACAAAATCAGCCGCCTCGAGAATGCAAAGGAAATTTGGGATACTTTGGTTGATATGCATGAGGGTACCGAGTCCGTCAAGGAATCTAAGTTGGATGTGCTTCAAAGTCAACTTGACAAGTTCAAGATGAAGGATGGTGAAGGAGTCGCTGAGATGTACTCTAGGCTTGCTCTCATCACAAATGAGATTGCCGGCTTAGGAAGTGAAGAGATGACCGACAAATTCATCATCAAGAAGATACTTAGAGCTTTGGATGGAAAATATGATACCGTCTGCACATTGATCCAAATGATGCCAAATTACAAAGATCTCAAGCCCACGGAAGTCATTGGAAGGATTGTTGCTCATGAAATGTCACTCAAGGACAAAGAAGAGCTGCACAACAAATCACGTGGTGCTTACAAAGCCTCAACCGATGCTCCAACAACTCCAGGTGACAAGCTAGTATCCAATGAAGAGAATAGCCTAATGGTGAAAAGATTCAACAAGTTCTACAAGAACAAAGGGAAAGAAAGAAGCTCTAGCTCAAGACATTATGAGAGAAGATCATCAAGTCGTGACCGTAATTGTTACAATTGTGGGAAGCCCGGACACTACTCCAATGAGTGTACGACTCCCTACAAGAAAAGAGACGAATCACCAAGAGGGAGACATAGAAGAGATGAATCACCTCATAAGGAGAGAAGGAGTAGAGATGATCGTTATGAACGAAGACACTCTCGAAGAAGCAAGGATTCAGAGAGGAAGGATAAGTCATCCAAGAGCTACACAAGAAGAGGACATCAAGCTCATGTTGGTGAATGGGTTTCCGGCTCCGACTCCGACAACCACTCCGAAAGAAGTTAGCACTCCAACTCCGACTATAGTCAAGATGAAGGTGTTGCCGGACTTGCACTTGTGTCATCCAACTCCTATGATCTATTTGACTCACCAAATGAAGGAATTGGAAGATGCTTCATGGCAAAAGGCCCCAAGGTATCTGTAACACCCCATGTAATTAACCACAGTGATCACCTTTTGTTAATGCCATGTCAGCATGATTAACTATGTTTGATCATCATTGCATCATATCTCATTTCAAATTCCCATTCGAATTGCAATTCAAATTTAAAGTGAAAATTAAAAGTTGTTCAAATTAAAAACTAAAATGTTCATTTAATAGCAATTAATTCATAGTTAATTATGTTCAGGAAAACAACATCACTAAAAATGCCTGAGTAGCTATATCAACCTAAAACAGTAGCTAACAGCAACATTTTAACACCATTTTATTTAATAGAATTACAAATGAAATTATATTTTGCCCAATCCAATTTTTGGTGGTAAAGGATATTGCACTGTAATATTTGAACTAAGTCACACATTTAATAAAAATCCAATAGTGGTCAAACATTTTGCAAAACAGAATTAAAACAGAAAACAGAAATAGAAAAAGAAAAACGGTAATGGCTTACTGTGCACTTGGGCCGCAAGTGCACAGTAGCCGGCCCAACCCACCTCGTAGCTCATCGTCCTCCTCCCGCGCGCTGTCACGCGCGCCCGCCGACACGGCGACAGCCGTCGTGCTGTCGGCCATCCGCCGGTTCCCCGTCGTCGATAAGGGTTGCCCCGAGCCCCTCTCGTCCTCCCCCGCAACCCTAGCCCACTCATTCGTCCCCACTCGCCCTCTCCCTCTCTGTCTCGCCTCTCACCCGAGACGCCATCGCCGCCGCTGCTCAATCCCGCGTCCGCCGCCGCCCGATCATCGCTCCGACGAGCCCATCCGCTCCGCCTCGCTCGACTCCTTCGACTACGCCTCGCCGTTGAGCTCGGGGACGAACGCACGGTCGGGATCGACCTCGACCTCTCCTTCTCGGACGCCGGCGATCCCCGCCGTCCCCGACGACCCGTGCTGCTTCAAAGCCATCGAGGGCTTTTCTTAGCCGCCCGGTGAGCCTCTCCCTCCCTCCATTCCTCTCCTCGCTGCCGCATTCGACCCTAGCTAGCTTGCCGTCGTTGCCGCACTCTGCCCGCCGCTCGAGCTCGCCGTTGTCGCCGTCTCCGACCGCCGCAGGACGCGCCAATAGGTTAGATCGACGCGGTGCTCCACTCTCGCCCGAATGCGACTAAACGTGCTCGCCAAAACCCACCGCAGCCGTCTCCCCGTAGTTCGCCCAAGAAGCTCGCCGTCGACGAGGTCCTCGCGCTCGACTCCGGCCGCCGCAGCACCTCACACCGCCGCCATTCGACGCGCGCTGCTCCGCTCGTTCGGTAGAGCCAAAGAACGGCCGAAACGGAGCACCACAGCAGGATTCCGGGCTCGCCGGAGTTCGTCGCCGTCGCGCGGCCTCGCCGGAGCTCTCTCGCCGGCGTCCAGCTGGCGCCGATGTGGCACCGCAGGCCCCGCCGCTCTGTCGCTGCCACTGGGTCCCACTGGGCCCAGTTGACCCGGTCAAGCGCTGACTGGGCGGCCCCTGTCTATGACATGTGGGGTCCTGTCGATTAAACGATTTAATTAAAATAGATAATCTGTTAATTAATTAAATTAGTTAATTAAAATGCTAATTACCCACTGACCTGTAGGCCCCACTCAGCTAATTATCCTGTTAATTAGTTTAATTAGCCCACTGTCTATGACATGTGGGTCCCGCAGGTTAGGTTGACTCTGGTCAGCGGTCTGTTGCCTGCTGACGTCACCTCTGCGTCATGCTGATGTCACCAAACACTGTTCTGGATAATTCGGAATTGAATAATTAAAATAATTCCAGAAAATCAATAAAACTTTAGAAAATCATATCTTTTAAACCGTAACTCCGATGAAAATAATTTATATATGTAAAATGATCAGAAAAATATGAAGATTCTGAATATGTAATCAAAATGCCTGTCCAACAATCCTAGCTAGTTGAACATGGAACAATTTGCCCGATTTCGATAAATGAATAGTGCACAACTTTAATTAAATAAATCCAAATAAATTCCTAAATTAACTAAATCATTTAGTTAGGCAGTAAAACACATCTGCATAACATTTTAGGCTTGTCATGCATAGTGATTGCATTTTTGCCGCGAAATTTATTGTTTCTTCCCCCCTCCTTCTCTCTCGATAGACGCCGAGACCGACGCCGTTGCAGCAGAGTTTGACTACACCCCCGACGAGCAGCCTACCGACGATCAGCCACTCTCCGCAGAGCTTCCAGGCAAGCAATCCCCCCTTGACGCATGCCGTTGTCTCCTATTCTTTCTCCCTCCGGCTTGCACTAGAAATTGCCGCTGCCATGCTTTAACCTATTTGGATGCATAGCCTGGTTTTGTTGCCTGCTACTGATACACTACTTGTTATCCTATGATGCCTAGTTAGCTATGCTGTTGTTCCATCTTTGGCCCTTCGCGTTGTCCGTATGCCATGCTTGTTACCGGGCCGTGATCACTCCGGGTGTGATCACGGAAATGTTTATATTACTGCAATACCTAAACTGTTAAAGTCGGGCTGGCCCCAAGGGTGCCCGCGAGAGAACAACATTAAAGACGGGTCGGCTCCAAGAGCACCCGCGCGTCATGTTTACCAAGTAGGAGTGACAGAAACTCTGTTCGTCTCTGCGAGTTACTAAATACGCCTAACGGAACTGGGTATTTGATCTGAGTGGGTCGTCGTGCCCTTTACGCACTACCACCACGTGGGATAATGGTTTAATGGGGCCCTCTACGTCGTATGTATCAGCCGAAAGCTCTTCAGATGTCACAGTTCAGAGATGCGGGCTGATTGTTGGGATTGGGCTGGTACTTCATTTGTGTATACAGTGTCGCGCCTGCACCCCAACCACCCACGCAACGTGCAGGAGTGCAAAGGGTGATGGGCCCAAGACCCCTTCGCACTTAGGATTTAGACCAGCGTGTTGACCTCTCTGCTGAGCTCTAGGTCGGGCTGCGATGTGTCGATCAGCCGAGGCCGGGCATTACCCAGCCAGTGTGCCCGGCCGGAGTTAATCGAGCGTGTTGGGTAACAGTAGTGCACCCCTGCAGGGAAGTAATCTATTCGAATAGCTGTGTCCATGGTAACAGGACGCTCGGAGTTGTGCCCGGATCTATGACAAGTACAAAGTAATGATGATACATGTTAAACTGTTACTACCGCTCTCGGGATCGCTTTTTCGCGGGTTAGTCGAGAAAGGATCTCAGGGAGTTGCTGCTTACAACCACTATTATATGCTGCTACTATCTACTCTCTTCTGATGCTGCAAGACTGCTTGAAGATGCTAGTCTTCGATAGGCTAGGCTTCTCTCCCTCTACTCTGGCATTCTGCAGTTCAGTCCAAAGATATAGCCCCATTCCTTTGATACCAATGCATAACTAGCATAGTTCTGATGTCAGTCTTGCGAGTACTTTGGATGAGTACTCACGGTTGCTCTGCTATTCTTTTCCCCCATATCCATTTGTTGATACATCAGACGACGGAGCCTAGGAGCCAGATGCCACCGCAGGAGCTTACTACCAGGAGGGTCCCGATGGCTCGTACTACTGGGTTGATCCAGCCGACCAGGAGTAGTTAGGAGGCCCTAGGCAGGAGGCCTTCGCCTTTCGATCTGTATCGCGGTTTGTGTTAGCTTTCTTAAGGCAAAACTTGACTAACTATGTCTATACTCAGATACCATTTGTGTGTATGACTTATGTATTCGGGTCCTCGCGACCCCTGGTTTGTAATATGATGACTTATGCTTTCATTTGAGTTTAGAGTTGTGTTGTGATATCTTCCCGTGAGTCCCTGTGCTTGATCATGCACGTTTGCGTGTATGATTAGTGCACGATTAAGTCGGGGGCGTCACAAGTTGGTATCAGAGCCGACTGCCTGTAGGAAGCCCCTTTCCAACTCCTTGGCCGAAGTTGAGTCTAGTCTTTCCGAAAACTATTTTTGTGTGGCTTACGGGCCCACGTCGCCAACTGGGTGGTATTAGGATCTTTTATTCCTCTTCTATACTCTGGGACTCTGAACTCTCTTCCTTTCGGGTTAAATGAATTTTACTAACGCCGACACTAGGATCTCGTAATCTCGTCCACCCGGAGAGCTGGATTATCTGTGCTAGTTCCTTACCATTGATCTGATTAGTCTGATAATCACATTTCCTTTCCATTGGTTTGTTTAACCTTTCTCTCCAAGTTATATTATACTTCTCATTGTCATTTGACAATCCTGAATTTCCTCTATTTCAGATGGATCGCCTGTTTCCGCCGCGCCCTGCGACGCAGCTTGTGCTTCGCACTTGGGCTCGTGATGCCCCTGGTTTTCCAGCTGTCCTGATCGCCCTCCTGACCAGACTGGGTTACCGCTGGTACCCCGAGTACATGGTTTACGAGGATTTCGGTGAGTTCAACCAGGAGCAGTACCATGCAGATGTTTGTATCTATGATCAGAGGGACAACTCCGACACTGAGTTGCACATCTTTCACGGTATCGGTGTGACGATTGAGATGGCAGTCCATGATGCTGCCTATTCTGCTGTCGCACGACTCCGTGGAGAGCATAGTAGCTTGGATGCCTCTGAGTTCCGATACATCCCGTATGCCCCTACTGGAGATGCTACCGGATACTACACAGCTATCTGTGCCCCTTACGAGCGTCGTCGATACGACCCGCACGTGTTGATTCAGTGCACCCAGGCTCTGGATCGCACTAACCGGGCTCTTGCCGTCGAGTTGTTTGCCACTCGAGCACGTCTCTACGATGCTATGACGCAGTTGCTACCAGCTGTTCATGCAGGGATACATCCAGAGTACATTCTTTACCCACGCAGAACTCAGATGCCGGCAAGTATCGATTGGCCTGCTGTTGGAGGTCACAGGCCTGCGCGTGGACCTCTTCTTCCAGTTCGAGACCGGGTTCTGCATCAGAGTGCACACGGAGAGCAGGACTTTTCTGCTACAGATACTCATCGTCCGCACTTGCAGTTACCCCGTTTCAGTGGTTTTCTCTGACGTTGATGTAGCCTTTGCTATGTCTCGTTGTGTAGTTCCTCACCGCGTGCCTGCGCGCCGCCTAGCATGTCTTTTTCCTTAATTTTACGCCGTTATGTTGTCCGCGTGTAACCAACTCTGTGTATGGATCTGTATGTCTTAATTGACTACTGTTATGTATCTGATGCACTACTTATTCATTGTCGTGTTACATCATGATTGTCGCTAAATACTTGCAGTTGCTTTTACTAAACTACCCCTGTTGAACTTTTAGCAGGATGGTTAGGCCAGGTGCTCGTGGTCATGGTCGTGGTCGTGCCCTTGAAAACCCACCACCACTAGACTATATGGCAGCTATGATGCAGCAATTTGAGCTGAACCGTCAGTTCATGACTAATATCATGGCTCAGTTCCCGCACCAGAACAATCAGAACCAGGACCCAGCTTCAATAACTCTGTTAGAGTTTGTGCGTCTCAACCCCACTATATACCGCAACTCTGAACAGCCACTGGATGCCGATGACTGGCTTCGCGACATTGCTTTTGAGATGGAATCTGCTAGTGTCGCCCCTGACAACTATGTCACCTTCGCGACCTACTTCCTGAAGGGCCCCGCTGCTCAATGGTGGTCCACTCACAAGCGTACACTGCCTGCTGGGACAATCGTTACTTGGGATGAGTTTTAGACTGCCTTCCGTGCTCGCTATATTCCTCAGGGAATCATAGACCGGAAGAAGACCGAGTTCCGCAACCTCGTTCAGGGCAACAAGACCGTCGAAGCCTATCAGCGGCAGTTCCATAACTTGTCCCGCTATGCTGAAGAAGACATTCCAACTGATGCTCGTAGACAGGAGAAGTTCCGTAGTGGACTCCACCCAGACCTCGAGCTTGCACTTGCTGCTCAAGACTTCACCAACTTTGCCACTCTCGTGAACAAGGCTATTCTGGTTGAGACCGTTCAGATCAAGCACAAGGAATCGCAGAAGCGCTATCGTGACATTGGCTCATCTTCGAGCTCAGCACAGAAGCGTCGTATCTGGATTCCCAACAGTGTGTACCGTCCAGCTGCCCCTGCGCCAAGACCCTCTTATGCTGCACCCCGTCTGCCTCCTCCACCACCGAGGCAGCCAAGAGCTCAAGCTGCTCCACCCAGTGCTCCTCTTCGTCCTGAAGATGGTCTGTGCTTCAAGTGCCACAAGCCAGGTCACCTTGCTAAGGACTGTCGTCAGACTCAGAATTAGTTGGCATTTCCTCGTAATGGCCGTGGTAATGGTCGTGGAAACAATCAGACCCGCAACTATAACACTGGGTCTTCTGCTTATGGTCGTGGACATGCTTACAATATTGACATTGAAGAAGTCCAGGATCAACCTGCTACTGTGATGGGTACCCTTTTCGTTAACTCAGTACCCGCTTCTGTTTTATTTGATTCAGGAGCATCGCATTCATTCATGTCAGAAGCATTTGCATTATCACATGACATTGCATTTGAAAAGATGAACATGCCAATGGTTGTCCGCACCCCTGGAGGCCGTTGTCAAACCTCCATGATAGCACACAATATCCCTGTTGAAATCAAAGGATTGGAATTCCTTGTTTCACCCATTGTCTTGAACTCTTCCACCATAGACCTCATTCTGGGGATGGATTGGTTAAAAGCTCACATTGCTTCGATCAATTGTGCCACTAAAGTCATACAACTTCTTCATCCCTCCGATGAGATAGTGAACTACACCGCCCGGATTACCCGGAATGCCGAAGCTCAGATATATGCTCTGAATGCTTTGAATGCCTCACCTCTTGAGGGGATCGAGAACGTTCCGGTCGTCCGTGACTTTCCGGACGTTTTTCCGGAAGAACTTCCAGGAATACCCCCGGTTAGAGCTGTCAAGTTTGTCATCGACTTGAAACCTGGCACTACCCCTATTGCGAAGCGTCCTTATAAGATGCCTCCGCATGAACTTCTCGAGCTTAAGGAAGAAATCGACAAGTCACTGAAAAAGGGTTTCATCCGCCCCAGTTCCTCTGCTTGGGGAGCACCTTCTCTCTTCGTTAAGAAGAAGGATGGAACTAACCGATTGGTCCAGGACTATCGGCCCATTAACCAAGCAACAATCCAGAACAAATATCCACTGCCCCGGATCAACGATCTTTATGATCACCTTGCTGGATCCTCTGTGTTCTCGAAACTCGACTTGAGGTTGGGTTATCATCAGATCCGAGTTCGTAAGGAGGATATTCCGAAGACTGCTTTCGTTACGCGCTATGGATCATACGAGTACACTGTTATGTCCTTTGGATTAACTAATGCTCCAGCAACCTTCTCCCGATTGATGAACTATATGTTCATGGACTACCTCGACAAATTCGTCGTGGTCTACTTGGATGATATCCTTATATTTTCCAAGAATGAAGAAGAACACGCCGAACATCTTCAGCTTGTATTGGAGAAGCTACGAGAACACCAGTTATATGCCAAGTACTCTAAGTGTGAATTCTGGTTATCCAAGGTGACTTATCTTGGTCACGTGATTTCCAAGGATGGCATTGCTGTTAACCCCGAACGAGTTCAGGCTATTCTTGACTGGACTCCCCCGAAGAACGTCAAGCAAGTCAGGAGTTTTCTCGGACTCGCTAGTTATTGCCGCCGATTCGTCGGGAACTTCTCGAAGGTTGCAAAGCCATTAACTGACCTGCTCCACAAGGGTGTTAAATTTGAATGGACAGAAAAATGTCAAGAAAGCTTTCAGACACTCAAAGATAAGTTGACATCTGCCCCAGTGTTAGCACCCCCGAATTCCCAAAAGGATTTCGTGATTTACTGTGATGCATCTCATCAAGGATTAGGTTGTGTCCTAATGCAAGAGCGCAAAGTAATTGCTTATGGCTCTCGTCAATTACGTCCTCACGAGGAAAATTATCCAGTACATGATCTCGAACTTTCTGCGGTTATTTATGCTCTGAAGCTATGGCGACATTACCTCCTTGGTAATCGTTGTGAGATATACACCGATCATCAGAGTTTGAAATATCTGTATACTCAGCCAGACTTGAACCTTCGTCAACAGAGATGGCTTGAGACAATAGCCGATTATGATATGAATATCTCCTATACCCCTGGCAAGGCTAATGTAATGGCCGATGCTTTGAGTCGCAAGGCTTACTGCAACAACCTCATGGTTCAGGAAGCACAACCTATGCTTTATGAAGAGCTTCGCAAATTGAACCTTCACATTGTTCCTCAGGGTTATCTCAATACCCTGGAGGTTGAGCCAGACCTCGAGCGCAACATCAAGACCAGACAGAAATATGACTCTGAAGTCGAGAAGATTAAGAACTTCCTCTCCAAGGGTAATCCTTCATTCTACCATGTTGGTGAGGATGGTGCCTTGTTCTTCAAAGGCCGCCTAGTGGTCCCCAGAAGGCGCAATCTGGACTCCCGTTCGGATGTCATGAAAGAAGCACACGACACGCCTTTGTCTATTCACCCTGGTAGTACCCAAATGTACCAAGACATTCGTCAGCGGTACTAGTGGCCCGATATGAAACATGATATTGCTAAATATGTTGCTGAGTGTGACGTTTGCCGTCGCATCAAGGCAGAACATCAAAGGCCTGCTGGGACTCTACAACCCCTTGAAATTCCGGAATGGAAATGGGACAAAGTCCAAATGGATTTCATTATTGGTTTTCCCAGATCTCGGAAGGGTCATGATGCTATCTTTGTCGTCATCGACCAGTTCTCGAAGGTTGCTCACTTTCTGCCTGTCAAGGAGACAATCACTGCTAGTCAGCTAGCGGACTTGTATGTTTCCCGAATTGTGTCACTCCACGGTGTTCCGTTGGAGATCAGTTCAGATCGTGGCAGCCTCTTTACTTCCAGGTTTTGGAACAGTTTCCAGGAAGCCATGGGAACTCATCTGTCTTTTAGCACTGCTTTCCACCCTCAGTCTCAGGGTCAAGTCGAAAGAGTTAACCAAGTGCTTGAAGATATGCTTCGAGCTTGCGTCATCTCATTCGGTAAGAAATGGGAGGAATCTCTTCCGTATGCCAAATTCTCTTACAACAATGGCTATCAAGCTAGTCTGAAGATGGCACCGTTTGAAGTTCTTTATGGACGTAAGTGTCAAACCCCTCTGAATTGGTCAGAAACTGGGGAACGTTCGCTCTTCGGACCGGACATTATTCAACAAGCTGAAGAACAAGTCCGCATTGTCCGGAAACATTTGCAAGCTGCTCAGTCTCGTCAGAAGAGCAACTATGACCGAAAGCACAAGGTAATGGTCTATCAACCTGGCGAGCAAGCTTACCTTCGTGTCACTCCGTGGAAAGGCACTCATCGGTTCGGAATCAAGGGCAAGTTGGCTCCTCGCTACATTGGACCGTTCCGTATTCTCGCCCGTCGAGGAGAAGTGGCATATCAATTGGATTTGCCGCCAAACCTTTCTCAGGTGCATGATGTCTTTCATGTGTCACAACTCCGACGCTGCTTCAAGGATCCTATCCGAGCTGTGGATCATGAAGTGCTTGAATTGCGGGATGATCTATCTTATCCGGAGTATCCGATCCGCGTTCTTGATCAAACTGAGCGTCGAACCAGTCAGAAGTCGATCAAGTTCCTTAAGGTTTAGTGGTCGAATCATTCTGAAGATGAAGCCACTTGGGAACGCGAAGATCGTCTTCGTGAAGAATATCCCGCCTTCTTTCGGTCTTCCTCTTAATTCTCGGGACGAGAATTCTTGTTAGAGGAGGAGAATTGTAACACCCCATGTAATTAACCACAGTGATCACCTTTTGTTAATGCCATGTCAGCATGATTAACTATGTTTGATCATCATTGCATCATATCTCATTTCAAATTCCCATTCGAATTGCAATTCAAATTTAAAGTGAAAATTAAAAGTTGTTCAAATTAAAAACTAAAATGTTCATTTAATAGCAATTAATTCATAGTTAATTATGTTCAGGAAAACAACATCACTAAAAATGCCTGAGTAGCTATATCAACCTAAAACAGTAGCTAACAGCAACATTTTAACACCATTTTATTTAATAGAATTACAAATGAAATTATATTTTGCCCACTCCAATTTTTGGTGGTAAAGGATATTGCACTGTAATATTTGAACTAAGTAACACATTTAATAAAAATCCAATAGTCGTCAAACATTTTACAAAACAAAATTAAAACAGAAAACAGAAATAGAAAAAGAAAAACGGTAATGGCTTAGTGTGCACTTGGGCCGCAAGTGCACAGTAGCCGGCCCAGCCCACCTCGCAGCTCATCGTCCTCCTCCCGCGCGCTGTCGCGCGCGCCCGCCAACACGGCGACAGCCGCCGTGCTGTCAGCCATCTGCCGGTTCCCCGTCGTCGATAAGGGTTGCCCCGAGCCCCTCTTGTCCTCCCCCGCAACCCTAGCCCACTCATTCGTCCCCACTCGCCCTCTCCCTCTCTGTCGCGCCTCTCACCCGAGACGCCATCGCCGCCGCCGCTCGATCCCGCGGCCGCCGCCGCCCGATCATCGCTCCGACGAGCCCATCCGCTCCGCCTCGCTCGACTCCTTCGACTACACCTCGCCGTTGAGCTCGGGGACGACCGCACGGTCGGGATCGACCTCGACCTCTCCTTCTCGGTCGCCGGCGATCCCCGCCATCCCCGACGACCCCTGCTGCTTCAAAGCCATCGAGGGATTTTCTTAGCCGCCCGGTGAGCCTCTCTCTCCCTCCATTCCTCTCCTCGCTGCCGCATTCGACCCTAGCTAGCTCGCCGTCGTTGCCGCACTCTGCCCGCCGCTCGAGCTCGCCGTTGTCGCCGTCTCCGACCGCCGCAGGCCGCGCCAATAGGTTAGATCGACGCGGTGCTCCACTCTCTCCCGAATGCGACTAAACGCGCTCGCCAAAACCCACCGCAGCCGTCTCCCCGTAGTTCGCCCAAGAAGCTCGCCGTCGACGAGGTCCTCGCGCTCGACTCCGGCCGCCGCAGCACCTCGCACCGCCGTCATTCGACGCGCGCTGCTCCACTCGTTTGGTAGAGCCAAAGAACGGCCGAAACGGAGCACCACATCAGGATTCCGGGCTCGCCGGAGTTCGTCGCCGTCGCGAGGCCTCGCCGGAGCTCTCTGGCCGGCGTCCAGCTGGTGCCGATGTGGCACCGCGGGCCCCGCCGCTCTGTCGCTGCCACTGGGTCCCACTGGGCCCAGTTGACCCGGTCAAGCGCTGACTGGGCGGCCCCTGTCTATGACATGTGGGGCCCAGTCGATTAAACAATTTAATTAAAATAGATAATCTGTTAATTAATTAAATTAGTTAATTAAAACGCTAATTACCCACTGACCTGTAGGCCCCACTCAGCTAATTATCCTGTTAATTAGTTGAATTAGCCCACTGTCTATGACATGTGGGTCCCGCGGGTTAGGTTGACTCTGGTCAACGGTCTGTTGACTACTGACGTCACCTCTGCGTCATGCTGATGTCACCAAACACTGTTCTGGATAATTCGGAATTGAATAATTAAAATAATTCCAGAAAATCAGTAAAACTTTAGAAAATCATATCTTTTAAATCGTAACTCCGATGAAAATAATTTATATATGTAAAATGATCAGAAAAATATGAAGATTCTGAATATGTAATCAAAATGCCTGTCCAACAAACCTAGCTAGTTGAACATGGAACAATTTGCCCGATTTCGATAAATGAATAGTGCACAACTTTAATTAAATAAATCCAAATAAATTCCTAAATTAACTAAATCATTTAGTTAGGCAGTAAAACACATCTGCATAACATTTTAGGCTTGTCATGCATAGTGATTGCATTTTTGCCGTGAAATTTATTGTTTCTTCCCCCCTCCTTCTCTCTCGATAGACGCCGAGACCGACGCCGTTGCAGCAGAGTTTGACTACACCCCCGACGAGCAGCCTACCGACGATCAGCCACTCTCCGCAGAGCTTCCAGGCAAGCAATCCCCCCTTGATGCATGCCGTTGTCTCCTATTCTTTCTCCCTCCGGCTTGCACTAGAAATTGCCACTGCCATGCTTTAACCTATTCTGATGCATAGCCTGGTTTTGTCGCCTGCTACTGATACATTACCTGTTATCCTATGATGCCTAGTTAGCTATGTTGCTGTTCCATCTTTAGCCCTTCGCGTTGTCCGTATGCCATGCTTGTTACCGGGCCGTGATCACTCCGGGTGTAATCGCGGAAATGTTTATATGACTGCAATACCTAAACTGTTAAAGTCGGGTTGGCCCCAAGGGTGCCCGCGAGAGAACAACATTAAAGACGGGTCGGCTCCAAGAGCACCCGCGCATCATTTTTACCAAGTCGGAGCGACAGAAACTCTGTTCGTCTCTGCGAGTTACTAAATACGCCTAACGGAACTGGGTATTTGATCTGAGTGGGTCGTCGTGCCCTTTACGCACTACCACCACGTGGGATAATGGTTTAATGGGGCCCTCTACGTCGTATGTATCAGCCGAAAGCTCTTCAGATGTCACAATTCAGAGATGCGGGCTGATTGTTGGGATTGGGCTGGTACTTCACTTGTGTATACAGTGTCGCGCCTGCACCCCAACCACCCACGCAACGTGCAGGAGTGCAAAGGGTGATGGGCCCAAGACCCCTTCGCACTTAGGATTTAGACCGGCGTGTTAACCTCTCTGCTGAGCTCTAGGTCGGGCTGCGATGTGTCGATCAGCCGAGGCCGGGCATTACCCAGCCAGTGTGCCCGGCCGGAGTTAATCGAGCGTGTTGGGTAACAGTAGTGCACCCCTGCAGGGAAGTAATCTATTCGAATAGCCGTGTCCACGGTAACAGGACGCTCGGAGTTGTGCCCGGATCTATGACAACTACAAAGTGATGATGATACATGTTAAACTGTTACTACCGCTCTCGGGATCGCTTTTTCGCGGGTTAGTCGAGAAAGGATCTCAGGGAGTTGCTGCTTACAACCACTATTATATGCTGCTACTATCTACTCTCTTCTGATGCTGCAAGACTGCTTGAAGATGCTAGTCTTCGATAGGCTAGGCTTCTCCCCCTCTACTCTGGCATTCTGCAGTTTAGTCCAAAGATATAGCCCCATTCCTTTGATACCAATGCATAACTAGCATAGTTCTGATGTCAGTCTTGCGAGTACTTTGGACGAGTACTCACGGTTGCTCTGCTATTCTTTTCCCCCATATCCATTTGTTGATACATCATATGACGGAGCCCAGGAGCCAGATGCCACCGCAGGAGCTTTCTACCAAGAGGGTCCCGATGGCTCGTACTACTGGGTTGATCCAGCCGACCAGGAGTAGTTAGGAGGCCCTAGGCAGGAGGCCTTCGCCTTTCGATCTGTATCGCGGTTTGTGTTAGCCTTCTTAAGGCAAAACTTGACTAACTATGTCTGTACTCAGATATCATTTGTGTGTATGACTTATGTATTCGGGTCCTCGCGACCCCTGGTTTGTAATATGATGACTTATGCTTTCATTTGAGTTTAGAGTTGTGTTGTGATATCTTCCCGTGAGTCCCTATGCTTGATCGTGCACGTTTGCGTGTATGATTAGTGCACGATTAAGTCAGGGGCGTCACAAGTTGGTATCAGAGCCGATTGCCTGTAGGAAGCCCCTTTCCAACTCCTTGGCCGAAGTTGAGTCTAGTCTTTCCGAAAACTATTTTACTAACATGGCTGTGTGGCTTACGGGCCCACGTCGCCAACTGGGTGGTATTAGGATCTTTTATTCCTCTTCTATACTCTGGGACTCTGAACTCTCTTCCTTCCGGGTTAAATGAATTTTACTAACGCCGACACTAGGATCTCGTAATCTCGTCCACCCGGAGAGCTGGATTATCTGTGCTAGTTCCTTACCATTGATCTGATTAGTCTGATAATCACATTTCCTTTCCATTGGTTTGTTTAACCTTTCTCTCCAAGTTATATTATACTTCTCATTGTCATTTGACAATCCTGAATTTCCTCTATTTCAGATGGATCGCCTGTTTCCGCCGCGCCCTACGATGCAGCTTGTGCTTCGCACTTGGGCTCGTGATGCCCCTGGTTTTCCAGATGTCCTGATCGCCCTCCTGACCAGACTGGGTTACCGCTAGTACCCCGAGTACATGGTTTACGAGGATTTCCGCAAGTTCAACCAGGAGCAGTACCATGCAGATGTTCGTATCTATGATCAGAGGGACATCTCCGACACTGAGTTGCACATCTTTCACGGTATCGATGTGACGATTGAGATGGCAGTCCATGATGCTGCCTATTCTGCTGTCGCACGACTCCGTGGAGAGCATAGTAGCTTGGATGCCTCCGAGTTCCGATACATCCCGTATGCCCCTACTGGAGATGCTACCGGATACTACACAGCTATCTGTGCCCCTTACGAGCGTCGTCGATACGACCCGCACGTGTTGATTCAGTGCACCCATGCTCTGGATCGCACTAACCAGGCTCTTGCCGTCGAGTTGTTTGCCACTCGAGCACGTCTCTACGATGCTATGACGCAGTTGCTACCAGCTGTTCGTGCAGGGATACATCCAGAGTACATTCTTTACCCACGCAGGACTCAGATGCCGGCAGGTATCGATTGGCCTGCTGTTGGAGGTCATAGGCCTGCGCGTGGACCTCTTCTTCCAGTTCGAGACCGGGTTCTGCATCAGAGTGCACATGGAGAGCAGGACTTTTCTGCTACAGATACTCATCGTCCGCACTTGCAGTTACCCCGTTTCAGTGGTTTTCTCTGACGTTGATGTAGCCTTTGCTATGTCTCATTGTGTAGTTTCTCACCGCGTGCCTGCGCGCCGCCTAGCATGTCTTTTTCCTTAATTTTACGCCGTTATGCTGTCCGCGTGTAACCGACTCTGTGTATGGATCTGTATGTCTTAATTGACTACTGTTATGTATCTGATGCACTACTTATTCATTGTCGTGTTACATCATGATTGTCGCTAAATACTTGAAGTTGCTTTTACTAAACTACCTTTATGCTCTTAAGTTAGCTCATGAAACAACTCAAGAGGATCATAGAGAACTTCTAAGAACTCATGAGAAGCTACGCTTCGAGAAGCTAAATTTAGAGCAAGAGCATGAGTTTCTTAAAGCTATCAATGACGATCTTCGAAAGAAGAGTTCTTCATATCTTGCCAAACGTTTACTCTTGTCTACCTTTATGCCACAAGTTAAACCTAAGCAAACTAGCAACAAGGGTAAAAATGGTTCTACCTCTAGTTGTAACAATAACAATGCTAAATCCAATGTTGTTTCTTCTAGTAGTTCTATTGATTCCACTAATGATTCTCTTAGCCAAGTTACACTTGAGCAAGAAAATGTGCTATTGAAAGGAATTATAGAAAAAGGTGTCTACAAGAGTGTTGCCGGGAGTAAGCAATTTGAGGAAATTGTACGCAAGCAAGGAAGGCACCGGAAGAACCAAGGTGTTGGTTTTGAACAAAAGTTCAATGCCAATGGAGTTGAGTGGGAAGAAGATCAATACCCCAAGACGAAGTTTGTTCCTCAACAAGAGAAGTATGATCCTACTTCCTTCAAGGGAACACAAGCTCAAGAAGATCTCCCACCACAAGACCACAAGCTAAAAGGCAAGGATAAGCTTCAAGAAGAGATTGATTCATTTGAGGAAGCTCCTCAAGCCATGGTCAAGTGGGTTCCCAAGACTTCATCAAGTTCTACTTCATCAAGTGCTACTACAACTCCAAGGATTCCCATCAAGTTGATGTGAGTCCAAAAGAAGAAGAACTAGAGAGTTCTTGAGGGTGACTCAGCCAACAAACTTCACACATATTCTTTATGGCAAGGACTCGTGCAACCAACTTCCACATTTTGCACTAGTTCATGGAGTCACAAACCCTCTTATTGGTAAGGCAAGGGACAAGGTACTCAATGCATTCATGGACATCATCATATGTATATTTCACTCTATGTCTATGGATATCCTTGTATGTTCCTTGTGTGGGACTAACCCATGTAGGTATTGAAAGCACAAAACTCTAAAGGATTGCTCCCAACTCTTGATGATCTACATCAAAATTGAGCATCCACATCTTCAACATCTACATGAAGTCATCATCGACAAAACCCAAGGTTAGTTCATCCCTCTTAGGGGGGATATCACATCTAGGGGGAGCTTTGCTCTAAACAATTGAGCTAAAGCAACTCTAATGGTGTGAACACATCAATGCTTTATGAAAAAGTGGCAACCCCACTTGTGCTTAAACGATGAGTATGACCTACAAATGTTCTCATTTGGCTCCTAAGTCAATATACTCATATATAGATGACCTAGTCATCGCCATTGCTTGATAGATGCTAGAATTGGTTGTGCATGTTTGACACATATTTCATTTGCTATCTTATTGTGTGAGCATGTTGGTTTTCATGTTTTCATCATTCGAGGACATCCATTTGTTGTTTTGATTGTCTTGGTTTTTCTGGCCAAGTGGATGTACAAGAATGCCTAAGTACCTTCTCTAGCTATCTATGCTTTCTTGTCTCAAATTCTATTCTTGCTGCATCACAAAAATTGAACAAGTCATTTTTGGACCCTCCGGGTGAGGAGCACTCGGAGCCACCGATCTGAAAGGGCTGAACCTCCAAAACCTTCTATCTGATTTCGGTCGAACCAATTCACTCAAACTCGGTCCAACCGAAATCACTTAGATTGATCTAGGTTTTCCATCTCGGTGCAACCGAGTTGAACCACTTCGAAGCCACCGATGTGCTGACCTGCGTGCAGTTACACATATCGGTGCCACCGAGTTGTCCAACTCGGCGCCACCGACAGCGTACAGGTATATATATCGCGCGGACCGAACGGTTGAAATTTCTCGACCTCACTCGTTCCCGCTCCCCATTCCTGCCGTCGCCCTTCGTCTTCGGACTTCGCCGTCGTCTCCAGCGCGCTCTCGCCGCCGGATTCCGCCGCCGTCAACGGCAATCTGCCCCACCGTTGCCGCCGTAGAGGATCTCCACCGAGTTAGGGTGAGATTCGATCCCTCTCGTGCTCCCATTTCCGATTCAATGCACGATTGGACTGCCTGAATTCATGCCACGGATTGAGAACTCCTGTTACACTACAAACTCCGTAGATTAGATGCGAGTAAAAATTTTAGGTTTAAGTTTCCGCCGAATGCATCTCGGACCGACCGATTCGAAATTTTCGGTCCTACCGATTTGGCCTCTGGCCATAGCACTAGTACATCTCGGTGCCACCGAGTTGTATGTATCGGTGAGACCGAAAGTAAATCTCAGTGAAACCCTAGCAACTCGGAGTCACCGAACCCCATCTCGGTCTGACCGAAGTGGTGTGTAAGGTTTCTGTAGTGTGCTTCGGTATCACCGAGATGATCAACTCGGTCCATCTGAAATGCATCCTGTGAAAACTTGAAACTAAGAGTTGAACTCAAATTTTATGAAAAATCTCTGCTTTTTGTGATGGCTCATCTACTCTGCCCATACCTATCTATTCACAGGGTCAGCTCAGCAAGATGTCAAACAGCAGTGACAGTCAGAACAGATCTGAACAGCAGACAGAAATAAGTGAAGGGTCAAGCCCTGCAGAAAGTTTCTATGAGGGAGAGAGGAGCTCTCCAGATCTTCCTAAAGCTGCAACCAGAACAAGGAAGAAGAAAACCTCAGACAGTGAGGATGAAGATTTTGTTGCAAGTGAATCCGCAACTAAGAAAAAGAGAATAGTGCTTGCTAAGGAGTACAACACCAAACCATCAACTGTCAAAGAGAGGACTGCTGTGAGGAAAGTGCCAAAGCAGACTATGCAATTCACTCTTGAAGAGCCTAGTGACACAGAACCAGCTGCAGGTGGCAAGAAGAAGAGAGTAAGGAAAACTACTACCCGTGTGATTGGCAGACCCTCCATGATGATTGATGAGGAGGAAGAGGAGGAGGAGCCAGCAGCCACTGCACCTCCAGCCAAGTCTCAAAAACTTATGTCTGATGCAATCAAGACTACTGCCCCCAAGTCCAAGCCTAAGATGTCAGCACCAAAGAGATCAACCAGGAACATATCAGCTGCTGAAAAGAACAAGGCCCCAGTGCCTGAGTCAAATGTTGATGAAGAGCCACTAGTGCTCAGAAAATTGAAGCCAAAGATACCAGACCATGACAATGCACACCCAGTTGCGGAGAACATGATGCTGAGGAATGATAAAGGACTGCGTCAGTGGAGGAAATCTGATCCTTATGCTGCAAGGAGGAAGACAGCATGTGATTATCGCTTTCACACTTGTGAACAACAAGATTTTTATGAGACAATGTTGCTTGATAAGAAGCCCATAGTTAGTGACATGAAATGGGTGGATTGGGAATACATTGATGAGAATGAAGATTATTTTCCCCATGTTCATGAGAGCTTCAGGATTGCAGGTGTTGATGACTTTGTTGGAAAGAAGTTGACCAAGTGGAATGACGAAATGGTCATGCAATTCTACTCAACAGCACACTTCTATCCAGATGGCCGCATTATATGGATGACTGAGGGTATAAGATACCAGTCTACCATCCCTGAGTGGGCAAGTCTTCTTGGTGCTCCCAAGGAAGAGGATGATGACATAGATATCTATGCCAAGCTCAAGATGGATCACAACTCCATGAAGAACATGTATACTGCAATTCCAGAGAAAGACCTTGAGACTCACCAACTTGGATCAGTGAAGCATCTGCTCCCAGGATTAGCCACAACGAACACCATCTTGCGGTACACTCTGCTACCCAAGTCAGGAGATGACAAAATGATTCGTGGCCACTCCATCAACTTGCTGCATTTATTTGACACACCTCAAAAATTCAAGGTGATGAGCCTGATAGTAGAGACTATCAAGAGGACTGCAGCAGATCAGAAGAGATCGTGCGGATATGCTCCACATATTCAGATATTGATCAATTCCCAGGTTGGAACCAGCACATACCTTCTTGATCGAGAGCACTTGCCACTTCGTCCAGAGTTTGAGGACAATGTGATAGTGATGGATCCTTCGCATCCCACTTCAGCACAAGCCCAAGAGAAGATCCGCAAAGCCAAAGAAGCAAAAGCAGCTCAGGAGGCATCAGCTCCAAATGCTCCAATTGCCAATCTCAAGACACCCAAGGACCAAATGACATATCTGCTTGAAGCCACTCTGAGGATTGAGCGAAGTTTGGCCAACCTCACCCATACCCAGGCTAGTTTTGAGCGGATTATTGAGACTAAATTTCATGATCTAGATGTCAAGGTGACAGAGATTCAGACCACAGTGGAGCAGCTGCAGAATGATGTAGATGCTGTCAAGACAGCCCCATCAGATGACAAAGGAGATGACAGACCAACCGCAGAGCATTTTCAGACAGTGCCCAGAGCAGCCAGGTCTGCTGCAATACCAGTTGTGGATCCACGGACTACAATATCTGCACCAGCTGCTACTGCCACAGTGCCACCTCAGGTCTCCACTCCACCAGCCCCACAGACATCTGCAGAAGCCTTCGCGGATGCTCTTCTCTCAACGCCATCTACACACACCGGAGCTGCCAGTAGGAGATCGCCTTCAGGAGCTTCGGAGGACCGTGCTTAGAGTGCCAATTAGTCCTATACCTCTTCGATCTTTTTGGTACTTGTTGCCAAAGGGGGAGAATTTGTATAGATCATAGGCTTCGAGAGAGTGTGTTCTTCTTTGATTTTCTCGAGTTCTTTTGCTACTTATTTGCTTGTTGGTACTTTGTTATGTTTGTGAGATACTATGTTGATTGATCATACTATGCATCTTGTGATGATCTATGCTTATCTTTATCATTATCATGTATGATCATTCACTTATGTTGGTGATGCGTGCTTTCTATTCCAATCATATCATTTTGCGCGCTCCACCAAGTTGTATGTGACATGGAAGAGTGACCCATAAGCCTAATCGATTGTGCATTTGCATTCAAACGCAAATTTTTAATAATGCACAAATTTAGGGGGAGCTCTTGCTTATCACATACTTCTCAAAGCGACGATGTATTTCATTCATTTAATCATTTGTCAAAGCTTTGATCTATATGTTGTCATCAATTACCAAAAAGGGGGAGATTGAAAGCACATTTTCTCCCTTGGTGGTTTTGGTAATTCATAACAACATATATCTCATTGAACTAATGTCCATTCAAGATTAAGATTTCAGGATGTTCAATGATTGGCATGGCATGGACTAGAGATGTGGACCCCTCAAAATGCTAAGGACAAGGATTGGCAAAAGATCAAGACTCTACATTTTTGGTTTAGTGATCCCAGATCACATTGAGTCCATAGGAAAGCCAATACTATTAAAAGGGGATGAGGTGTTGCTTAATGGTCTTTTTGCTCAAGTGCTTAGTGACAGTACTCCTAAACCCTTAACCACTCTCTCTAACCAAATATGTCCAAAACCTACATTCCAACTCGGCCCCACCGAAATTCTCTATCCGGCCCCACCGAGTTCATCCAAGACTTAGCCACTGCCAAGACCCTAACAAATTGGATCCACCGAAATGGATCTCGGTCTCACCAAAATGGACTTGCCAACTCTCTGTAATCGTTTGCACTTACTTTGGTGTCACTAGGTTTTGCAAATCGGTCTCACCGAGATGGCTTGCCAACTCTCTGTTGCCTTATTGCTTCACTTCGGTCTTACCGAGTTGATGCAATCGGTGCCACCGAGATGAGGTTTGCCCTAGCCATTGCACTTCGGTCCATCCGAGTTGTTCGTATTGGTCCCACCGAGATTCCTAAAGTTCATATCTTTTACACAGTTCGGTGCTACCGAGATTATCGTTTCGGTGCCACCGAGTTGGGTCAAAAGTGTGTAACGGTTGGATTTTGTGTGGAGGCTATATATACCCCTCCACCACCTCCTTCTCAGAAAGGAGAGCCATCAGAACGTGCCTACACTTCCACCATACATTTTCTGAGAGAGAACCACCTACTCATGTGTTGAGATCAAGCTATTCCACTCCTACCATTTGAACCTTGATCTCTAGCCTTTCCCAAGTTGCTTTCCACTCAAATCCCTCTTCCACCATAGCCAAATCTATGAGGAGTTGTTTGAGTGCTGGGAAGACTATCATTTGAAGCACAAGAGCAAGGAGTTTATCAACAACACACCGTCTATTACCTTTTGGAGAGTGGTGTCTCCTAGATTGGTTAGGTGTCACTTGGGAGCCTCCAACATGATGTGGAGTTGAACCAAGGAGTTTGTAAGGGCAAGGAGATCGCCTACTTCGTGAAGATCTACCCCGAGTGAGGCTAGTCCTTTGTGGACGTAAGCCATGGTGGAATAGACAAGGTTGCTTCTTCGTGGACACTTCGTGGGTGGAGCCCTCCGTGGACTCGCGCAGCCGTTACCCTTCGTGGGTTGAAGTCTCCATCAACGTGGACGTACGATAGCACCACCTATCGGAACCACGCCAAAAACCACCGTGTCTTCATTGCGTTTGAAATCTCCGATCCCCTCCTTTACTTACATATGCAATTGTTTACTTTCCGCTGCTATACTCTTAGAATTGCATGTGTAGGGTGATGCTTGACATGTACTATTGCTAAAATCTGCCCACAACTAAAATTGGGAAAAGGTTAGGTTTTATTTAGTCAAGTAGTCTAATCACCCCCCCCTCTAGACATACTTTCGATCCTACACTTGGCCCAGTGCGTGTTTCTCAGGAGATCAATGCACTTAGCACGTATGTTGAAGAAAAGAAACAAACTCAAGATGCTAGTGCGATGGAGATGAGTGCGGTACTTCATGCAGATAATGTTGAAGAGGATAAACTGACTGAGGATACTGGTTCAGGGGAAGTGAAAATAGTACAAAGCAAAGAAAAAATTCATGCAAAAGATCAGCCCGAAGTCGATAGTCCAATATCGTGTGAAGCTGGTCGTTCTGGTTGGGATTTGGCATTTCTCAAATTATTTGCTGTTCATGTTGTACAAATCAAATTGAAGGAGAGCGTGTCCAGACCATGCCCATGGTCGTCGTTTGATTGCTTTCAGGAAGGTGCGCAACTGGAGTACACAAGGTCGCAGCCAGAAATTACTTATGTGAGGGATCATTTTTCTGGTGCTCTGAATTCTCCGAAAGAATACTTGAGGTGTCGCCAAAGTGTGCAGTTGAAACTACAGTGGTCATTATTTTCAAACAATTGCCAAGAAGTACAGTTATGGTCAGAGCTATGGACAGTGGAATTTCAGTTTTGTGCTCATGGTCCTATTGATCCAAATTTTACGAGAGAAACCTGGTGGTGCTTGCAGAAAATTACTTATCAGACCAGTCACTTGGATCACCTATTCGGACCAAGACCGTGGCAGTCGCTCAAATATGATTCAGTTGCAGGTTATCTCGAGGAGCCATCTTCAGTAAAAAGCATCAGGAGACACCTACAAAAAGCGATGCAATTCTGGTTATTTGATATCTCTGCAGGTTTTAGTACGGTAGAGCTGGAGGAGATTTTTGGCCCTGGAACCTTTTCTTTTCATGCTAGGTGTCTGATTTATTGGGATTGTAGTAACAGGAGACCGGTAGTCTCAGCAGCAGAACAACAAGGAAAAATGAGCTATCAGGGTCGACAGTCTGACGCATGCTATATCTTGCAGCTAAGGGACGGTGCTGAACATTTTGTCCATTATGATGCTTCTTTTCAAATCTATTCGAAGAAGTTTACTCTGGTGAGGAACCTAGAGAAGAGTGATTCAGATACTTCAGTTCTTAGTGTCTTTGCTCCAGTAGTACATAGCAGCGACGCTTGTTCTTCTCTGAATATTCTCTTACTTACCTGGTTTGATTCAGCCACAAGCCCGAAGTCATGTGAATATCTCCTTGGGAACCAGTACAAGGTGATTGTTCAATTGTTGATGCATTCCGTTGGGCAGCTTATTGCCATAGTTCACAAGGGGAGAATCCAATATCATGCATGGAAGAGCAATGAATTCATTCGCAGTTGTTGTATATGCTGTTGCATCTCATTGGTAGGAAGTAGGCTCCCTCTGATGAAGTTAGAATTACTTATCATGCAACCAGGAGAGCATGTACACTGCAAGAACATGCAGTTTTCTCCATTCTGTTTAGAGCAGCCACTGGAAACTGTTACAACCCTGAAACTGCAATTTACTGTTTGCCCTACTGAATCACTGTGGCCCGGCTTATTATTATACGAGGAAGATGGTCAGCAATACAACAATGAGCTCTATCAGCTGGTGAGCGAAGGCATGTCAGATACTGCAGTTATTCCACAGTTTATTTTCACTTTGCATGGTTGTCACTCTACTGATTTCTGCAACCCCAATTGGCTCCTTCTATCCGCTCCAGTCCAAAAAAACTACAACTACTTGGGTATACAAGTTTGATTTACTCTGGCTTTATTCAACGAGTTCCCTGTGGTTATGATTCTTCTACTGCTGCTTGCACCCTGTACTTTGATGATCCGTCCCTGATGGCCTTCATTACATTCGCAGGAGCTGCTGCTTCTGTTGTGTGGTCTACAAAATGTATGCACCTCGTCATTGAAGGATCGGATGAGCTTTTACCATGTTTGCTGCCAAAGCCCCCATGGAGTCATCATGCTTTACGTTACGCCGTTAGTTGGCTCGTGATTGTTTCAGGATTATCACCTTGTAATGCCCAGTTTGACTCAAAGGAAGCAATGACGTGGGCATGTCACCTTGAGCAGCCTTGGGACCCAGGTGGCAGCAGTTTGTCCGTGTGGATTCCTCACTCACTGGAAGGAACTAGTCGCTGTCAAGGAATGTTGAGTGGTGACCAGAATTCCGAACGGTCCTCGGTGGCATCGGCTTGGGGTCAAGCCGAATCTCAAGGGTTAGGGGATGTCAGCGACCCAATTTCCACCAGCATCAGCCCAAGCAGCAAGCCCATCAGTTCATGGGCCAGGCCTGGCTGGGTGCCAATCGAAGGAGGACAGACTACAAGTATCCAGACCAAGCGCAGCGAACAGCCATCCGGGCTTTGGATCACGGCACTGACGGCTTCCCTGGCACCCCCTACCTTTCTTCCTCCTCTCTCCCTCTTCCTCCTTGTTCTCTGAAACTTAGCAATTCCTCCTGTATCAAGCTTGTAATTCGAATTCGTCGCAGAAGGGGGCAGATGTGAATGAGCAGCGCCTCCTCACGGTTACCTTTTTACGGGGAAGGTGCGAGGGGGCTGGCTCTTCACTGCGTGACGTGGGCGCGCTTTTGCAGGCGCACTACGCGAAATCTCCGCTACAGTCCACCACTCCTGTCGGTGTATAAAGACATGGGTGTTTTTATACCCTGACTTATGCACAAACAGTGGTAGCACAACTGGAGGCCAGGGCTTGCCGGGGATCGTCAAGCTTAAAACCACCTAAGGTAGTTGCAAAACTACAGAGAAACATCAAGATCAAGCGCTGAAGATAAAAAACAATCCTTGCCGGCAAGGATTGAGCTGACAAGGTGAAGGCCCGGCAAGCTCCGTGCCGGCAAACCCTTCGCTAGCTGGCCAGCGCTCAACCTCACCGATCAGCTAGTCGCTAATCGGTGAGGTGTCGACCGTGCAGGCAGTTTGGTGAGATTTGTCGGGGCACGTGTCAGCCTGCTGGAAGGAGATTTAACTTTAATGACACCCGTCCAGAGGGCGTGTCAAGATTACAAGAGGTAACTGGGCGAGCGGTGCAGGAACCTTGCCGGGGCTCCTCCTCAAGATGACACCTAACGGAGCATTTATTGCTTTTGTCCTAAACTGGCAGAGTTAGGTATGATAGCACTGTTTGCTATCTAATCAACTTGTAATGACTATTTTGCCATTGTGGTTACCCCTTTGAGCTATAAAAGGAGGGCTAGGGCAACCTTTACAAGGATCGATCCCTAGACACTCTAGCTCGTACTGCATGCGTAGCTGCTTTTTTCCGCACCTTGCCAGGGCCAAGCGCACCTTGTACTTGAGCTTTCCACACATAATACACCAAAGCAGGAGTAGGGTTTTGCACCACACGGTGGCCCGAACCTGGGTAAAAATCCTTGCGTTCCCTGCTGATTCTGCTCTTTGTGCTTGTGCATTCCCCTAGTCGAACCGTAAAGGGGCTAGATGGCCCCATAGATGGTCGTATGCACGACAATAACCTTGGTTCTTAACTGAGGGAAATACTTATCTCTACTATATTACATCATCCTCTCCTCTTCGGGGAAATACCAACGCAGTCTACAAGTAGCAGGAAGAATTTTTGGCGCCGTTGCCGGGGAGACATCACCAAAATTTATCAAGTACCTTCGCACAAACTATCATCCACTTGCATTTATTTTATTTGCCTTTTTATTTGCATTTGCCTCTCGTTTTCATCTCCCCCACTTCTAATTTTTTTTACAAAAACACAAAAATATTTTCGTTTGCTTGTTTGCTAGTTTGCTTGCTTTGCTTGAAATCGTTATCATGTCTGAACTTGAGAAAGTTGTGATTGAAAGTGCTAGCGAGGATAGTGGTAGTGAATCTCTTGGGGAGAAAACTCATCCTTTTGATCTTAATCATGACCCTCCTGAGATTGATCCCCTCACTAATTTTAAGACTAAAGTCTATCATGTGGGAAGTGATAATATTATCGAGAAGAACATTATTCAAGAATTCTTTAATTGCGCGAGAGTTATACCAATAATTAGGGGATCTATTCTTGATAAAATAAATTTCTATGTGGATGTTATTGCCATGCTTGTGGTTAAATTAGAAAGAAATTTTTTACATATCCACCCCGCCTTACAAAAGATATTTTATGAGCTTCCCAACATCCATGATCCTAGGGCTAAGAAAATTGCCACTATAATCCTTATGCATGAATTTGATTATATAATCCGAGAATTTAGGGATATTTTTTCCTTTTATAAAATTGATTTTGAGCATCCTCCTATAGAGGAAATTCTTTATGATAAAGATACTATCCGTAGGTTGGAATCTAAAGATTACTTTGCTTATGGTGAGAATATTAGAAGGAGAGTTCCATATGCTGAAAGAATTAAAACTTTGTACCACCATGCTTGTGATAAATTTGACTGAGTTACTAAAGAAATTGATGAGGGATTTAGTGAAGAATGGTTTGAGAGTACGGCTAGAGATCCTATTGATGATGAGATACATGTTTTGTATGAGGATGTTTATGGTGATGATCCTGAGTTTGAAATTGTGAATGTTAAAGTCATAAATCAAAGTCCCTTCAAGTATTTAAGCTCCCCTACTAGAAAATAAGAACATGAAAGCAGAGAATTAATGAGAAAAGTTTTGGAAGATTTGATTAAGAAAGATTTGGGGATGAAGGATGACAACACTTGAAACTATGCATTATGCCTAGATAGGGGCATAAAACAATAGCGCTTGTTGGGAGGCAACCCAATGAATAAAATAATATTTGTTTTACCTTCTGATTTTGTGTGTTTACACAATTATAGCCTCTGTTATGATTGTGTTTTTATCTTTTAATTAGTGTTTGTGCCAAGTAATGCCTTTGGGATGATTTGGATGATAGTATAATTAATGTTGTTTGGAAAACAGAAAGTTTTGCGTCCAGTGTTTTATTTTTGATTCTGTACTGGAGCGTCAAAAATACCTGAAATTTTTACACAGTATTTGTATATGAATTTTTTACGTTGTCCTAATTTTTCAGAATTTTTGGAGTTATAGAAGTATGGATTTTAAATAGATCTTTACAGACTATTCTGTTTTAGACAGATTCTATTTTTGTTGCATAGTTTGCTTATTTTGATGAATCTATGGATCGTATCGGGGGGTATGAGTCATGGAGAAGTTGGAGTACAGTAGCATTATGCTAATATTAAATATGAATCAATTTACAACAGTACCTAAAGTTTAAGATTTGTTTGTTATACTAACGGATCTCACGAGGTTTTTGTTGAGTTTTGTGTGCTGAAGTTTTCAAGTTTTGGGTGAGACTACGATGGATAAAGGAATAAGGAGCGGCAAGAGCCTAAGCTTGGGGATGCCTAAGGCACCCCAAGGTAATATTCAAGGAATACTCAAGCGTCTAAGCTTGGGGATGCCCCGGATGGCATCCCCTCTTTCGTCTACAGTCTATCGGTAACAAACTTGGAGCTATATTTTTATTCATCACATGATATGTGTTTTACTTGGAGCGTCTTGTGATATAGTTTGTTTGCTTTAGTTTGTTTTTTAGTTTGTCACAATTATCTTTGCTGAACACACCTTTTTGGGAGGGACACACATTATTCGTGATTTGTTAGAATACTCTATGTGCTTCACTTATATCTTTTTAGCTAGGCAGTTGCTCTAGTGCTTCACTTATATCTTTAAGAGCACGGCGGTGATTATATTTTAAAGAAATAGTTGCACTCTCATGCTTCACTTATATCTTTTTGAGAGTATAATGAATAGCAATGGTAATATGCACGGGTTATGAATTTGGTCCTAATATGATAGGTATTCAAGAGGGATATAATAAAAACTGTCATGTAGATCACTGAATATGATAAGTTTGATTCCTTGCAATAGTTTTGCGATATTAAGATGGTAATATGTGGGAGGTGCTAGTAGATAATTATGGTTTTGTAAGAATATTGGTGTTAAGGTTTGTGATTCCCGAAGCATGCACGTATGATCTGTCGTTATGCTAAGAAGTTGGAGCATGATTTATTCTTGATTGTCTACCTTATGAGTGGCGGTCGGGGACGAGCGATGGTCTTTTCCTACCAATCTATACCCCTAGGGGCATGCGTAGTAGTACTTTGATTCGAGGGCTAATAAACTTTCGCAATAAGTATGTGAGTTCTTTATGACTAATGTGAGTCCATGGATTATACGCACTCTCACCCTTCCGCAATATGCTAGCCTCTTCGGTACCGTGCATTGCCCTTTCTCACATCGAGAGTTGGTGCAAACTTCGCCGGTGCATCCAAACTTCGCCGGTACACGAGTCTCTTGCAACAGGCGGACGTCGTTAGGTGGAGCAGCAAACGGCTGGATGCGGGCGCGGTGCAGTAGATGGTGTGCAGGTTGCGGCCGGTGGCGGACTCACGTCGGGGACCGGCAAGAAGGCGGACGGGCGCGGTGGTGCGCCAAATCTTGGTGGATCCCACCGCGGCCGCCGAACGGATCACCGAGGGCGTTGAGCCATTTGAGGCGAACAGGAGTGGAGGCAGGCCAACGACGGACGGCCATCGTCGTTGGGATCACCAGGCCATGGAGCCGTTTGAGGCGGACAAACACGGAGGTGGGCCATGCGCGGCTGCCGTCCAAGGATTCATGGGTCCGTCGTTCGTGCCGCCATGGAGGGATTGAGTGCGATTGGATTGGGAGGAAGACGAGCGAGGATTAGCAGAGGCGCTTCGGTCGAGGGGTTATTAGCAAATAAGCAGGCTTAACTAAGAGCTGCTGCGGGTGTATTTGCATTTTCCTTCCGATTTTGATCGCGTGCGTGGGATGGCGATCGGCCGGTCGAGGAGACTGCGGATGCAGGGATTCATGAACCATCCCGAATGCATAAGATACGACGCCTTCTTTGTCACATCGGTTAGCGGCTTCATTAGCTTCTTGTCCCGTCGATCTAAGATCAAATTTTGAAGTGTACTTTTGATGGTTCTTCATGACGAACACGCCTCCTTCCTCCGTGTCACGTCGTTCGGTTCCGTGGGGGTGGGATGTCGGTTCCTTGCAAATCGTATTTCGATTTGAAGTGTCGTTTTCACGGTTCTTCATGACGAAGACACCTCCTCCCTCGGTGCCACGTCCTCCGGTTCCGTGGAGGTGGGACGTCGATTCCTTGCAAATCGTATTTCGGTTCGAAGTGTAGTTTTGACGGTTCTTCATGAAAACCCACCTCTCCCTCGGCGTCACATCGTCCGGTTCCGTGGAGGTGGGACGTCGGTTCCTTGAAAATCATATTTCGGTTCGAAGTGTAGTTTTGACAGTTCTTCATGATGAACCCACCTTCTCCCTCGGCGTCACGTCGTCCGGTTCCGTGGAGGTGGGACGTCAGTTCCGTGTAGATCGTATTTTGGTTCGAAGTGTAGTTTTGACGGTTCTTCATGACGAACATGCCTCCTCCCTCGGCGTCACGTCGTCCGGTTCCGTGGAGGTGGGATGTCGGTTCCTTGCAAATCGTATTTCGGTTCGAAGTGTAGTTTTGACGGTTCTTCATGACGAACCCACCTCCTCCCTCGGCGTCACGTCCTCCGGTTCCGTGGAGGTGGGACGTCAGTTGCTTGCAAGTCGTATTTCGGTTCGAAGTGTAGTTTTTACGGTTCTTCATGACGAACCCACCTCCTCCCTCAGCGTCACGTCGTCCGGTTCCGTGGAGGTGGGACGTCGGTTCCTTGCAAATCGTATTTCAGTTCGAAGTGTAGTTTTGACGGTTCTTCATGACGAACCCACCTCCTCCCTCGGCGTCACGTCGTCCGGTTCCGTGGAGGTGGGACGTCGGTTCCTTGCAAATCGTATTTCGGTTCGAAGTGTAGTTTTGACGGTTCTTCATGACGAACCCACCTCCTCCCTCGGCGTCACGTCGTCCGGTTCCGTGGAGGTGGGACGTCGGTTCCTTGCAAATCGTATTTCGGTTCAAAGTGTAGTTTTGACGGTTCTTCATGGCGAACCCACCCCCTCCCTCTGTGCCATGTCGTCCGGTTCCGTGGAGGTGGGCTGTCGGTTCCTTGCAAATCGTATTTCGGTTCAAAGTGTAGTTTTGACGGTTCTTCATGACGAACCCACCCCCTCCCTCGGTGCCATGTCGCCCGGTTCCGTGGAGGTGGCACGTCGGTTCCTTGCAAATCATATTACAGTTCAAATTGTAGTTTGGACGGTTCTTCATGACGAACCTACCTCCTCCCTCCGTGTCACGTCATCCGGTTCCGTGGAGGTGGAACGTTGGTTCCTTGGGAATCGTATTTCAGTTAAAAGTGTAGTTTTTGATGGTTCTTCATGGTGAACCCACCCCCTCGCCCCAAGTGTAGCTGCTCGTCCTCCTCGCACAGCAAGGCGTCCCAATCGGTGGGGTCCGCCTTGCTTCTGGATCCATCGCCGAATGCATCGCCGGAGCTCGGCATGGGGAGGGAGGCGAGGCGACGGGGAGGGAAGGGGATGGGCAGTGGATCAGAGCGGAGAGTGAGAGACTGGAAGTAGGGTTTGGTCTGCGTGGGTTTTTTTTGTGGGGATGGGATGGGATGGGGTGGCCGGTCTGACATTTAGCTAGTTTTGTGAGAGAAAATTGTAGTTAGTTTATATTTACTGAGGTAGCGAGACAGAAAAAGTGTTACATGATAATTAATGTACTTCAAAAGTTCCAATTTGATTTTATGTCTCTGCGTGCCGTTCAAAATCAGATCAAAGCCAGTGTCTTTCTGTTCACGTGCTCTTCGGAGCCTGAAACACTGGTCAGTTGTGTTGGTTTCTTCGATTCATGGGCTCTCAAGTCAACTATGTGCTGTTCATCAATGTTCGTGAACCCTTTTTTGTATGGGATGCTCGTGAACTCTGACCAAAAAGGACACTGCAGTCTCGACATTTCTGCGTGTGGCTTTACGCAGTGTGGTGTTCTCTCCCCTGCACTGTCCGGTAGCAAGACCGCAGGACCAGGGAGTCAAAGTTGCATTAGAAGTTCTGAACCCTGTCCCAGGCCATGGCACATGCACATTTTTTTTTTGGCCTCAATCTACAGCTTCCGAGATAAATTAGAACTAGCATCCAGATCTAAACCGCTTAAACACCAGCACACACACGTACAGTACTAATCAAGAGCGGAACAAAAGGTAAGAAGATCCACTCGTGCTAGTGATGATCAGTCGTGGCCTCCACCACGGCAATGAGCTGTTGCCGTCCATCCGCTAGAGCTGACAACCAGATCAGTAGCCGAAGCAACTGTAGTATACTCATCTTCAAAGAGAGGCTTGGAATCCGCGCAGTAGTTGTTGGTTCCATGGTGGGCACGCCAAACTGGACATATACGCAAGGTGCTTGCATGTTTTATGCTAAAAAACTAAGAAAACTATGTAGAAACTAAGCGGCAAACAAACTACCTTAAAAACAGATCACTGGACACTAGTATGAGGGGAGAAACACGCATGTTAATACAAATGGCCTAACAACCAGAGACGGAAAGGAAGATGTCGCCCCTCTATAGACCAACAATTCGTATTGCATAATGCCTAGAAGAAACTCAATTGATTACATACGGGCGGGCATAACCCAAGATCCTAAAATATTGCAAAAATCCATCCACTCGCCAAAAATATCAGCACGAAGTACACAACAGAAAATAACAAGAAGATAAAAATAAGAGAGAATGGAGTTGAACGGGTCTGGTTGTGCCTCGCGAGGAAGATGCAGAGGCGGAGAAAAAAGTAGGCTCCCTGTGGCCTGCTCTTGCTTCCAAACGGGAGAGTAGCATGCCTGCATCATGCTGGGTCGCGGAAGGGAGGCCGCCGAGGTGGGTCTCGTCTAGTTGGCTGGAAGGGAGGCGACCGTGGTGGAGGAGAGGAAGCGAGGCAGGTCAGCTGTGTAGAATATGTGAATTGCACGATGTATTGCTCTTCGTGCATAGGCACGTATATATGATGTACAAAGGTGGGCCACGGACCTCAACTATACAAGGAACTAGGAGGCGGGCCCAATACACAATATGCACATAACACATATACTCAACACCCCCCCGCAGTCGAAGCGGCACCGCGGCTGACGCAAAGACTGGACCGAAACTCCTCAAATGACGCCGTAGGCAAGCCCTTGGTCATGATATCGGCAAATTGTTGGGAAGTAGGGACGTGTAAAACACGAATATGGCCAAGAGCCACCTGTTCCCGAACAAAATGAATATCCAACTCAATATGCTTGGTCCGTCGATGATGCACCGGGTTAGCGGAGAGGTAGACCGCCGAGACGTTGTCGCAGTAGACCACCGTGGCACGGTCAACAGGACAAGAGAGCTCCTGAAGCAGCTGGCGAAGCCACGAACACTCGGCGACGGCGTTGGCCACCGCACGATACTCAGCCTCAGCACTAGAACGAGAGACCGTCGGCTGCCGCTTGGACGACCACGAGATAAGTGAGGGTCCAAGGTAGACACAATAGCCCGAAGTGGAGCGACGAGTGTCAGGGCAGCCCGCCCAGTCTGCATCGGAATAGGCGGTGAGGGCGGTGTCGGCGGAGGCGTGAAGCGTGACGCCAAGATCCATAGTGCCACAGATATAGCGGAGAATCCGCTTGACGGCAGCCCAGTGAACGTCTCGAGGAGCATGCATATGAAGACACACCTGCTGCACGGCATACTGGATCTCCGGTCGAGTCAGAGTGAGGTACTGGAGAGCACCAACGATAGACCGATAGAAAGCAGCATCCGAAGCAGGAGAACCATCCGTGGCAGAAAGCTTGGCCTTCGTATCAACAGGCGTAGCGGCGGGCTTGCAGTTAAGCATGCCGGCGCGCTCCAGGAGCTCGTGAGCGTACTTCCGCTGATGAAGGAAGAAGCCATCCGGACGGCGCACCACCTCGACACCGAGGAAGTAGTGCAAAGGACCCAAGTCCTTGAGGGCGAACTCAGCGCGAAGACGAGCCGTGAGCTGACTGAGGAGACCAGCCGTACATGCCGTCAGGATGATGTCGTCGACATAGAGCAGCAAGTAAGCCGTGTCAGAGCCCTGATGATAGACGAAGAGCGAGGCGTCCGAGCGGGTAGAGCGGAACCCAAGCTGGTGGAGAAACGCCGCGATGCGCTGGTACCAAGCGCGCGGAGCCTGCTTGAGTCCGTACAAGGACCGCGAAAGCAGGCACACGTGGTCGGGAAGCGCCGGGTCAACAAACCCGGTGGGCTGCTGGCAGAAGACCTGCTCCTCGAGGTGACCATGGAGGAAGGCGTTGGAGACGTCCATCTGGTGCACCGGCCAAGCACGGGAGACCGCAAGGTGGAGAACCGTGCGTATCGTGCCGGGCTTGACGACCGGAGCGAAGGTGTCGGTGAAGTCGATGCCAGCACGCTGTCGGAAGCCACGAACGACCCAGCGCGCTTTGTAGCGATCAAGGGTACCATCAGGACGGAGCTTGTGTTTAAAGACCCACTTCCCGGTAATCACGTTGGCGTGCCGGGGACGGGGAACAAGCTGCCACGTCCGGTTGCGCAACAGGGCGTCAAACTCCTCTTGCATCGCAGCCATCCAGAGCGGGTCACGAAGAGCGGCGCGAACGGAGGACGGCAACGGCGACGGCTCAGAGGTGGATGCCGCATGGACGTAGTCATCCGAGGCGTAGCGCGAGCTCGGGCGAAAAACGCCCGTACGGGCGCGGGTGACCGGACCGGCCACAGGCGCCGGGGGGGCCACGGGCGCCGGGGGGGCCACGGGCGCCGGGGGCGCCGAGGGGGCCAGGGGCGCCGAGGGGGCCGCAGGCGCCGGGGGCGCCGAGGGGGCCGCCGGGGGCGCCGAGGGGGCCGCGGGCGCCGGGGGCGCCGGGGGGACCGCGGGCGCCAACGTCGGGGGCGCCGGCGCCACGGCTGGAGGGGGCGCCGCATGCGGGGGGGCGCGCCTCAAAGCCAGGGGGCGGGCCAAGAGAGGCGCGCGAGCGCCCTGGGAGAGGCGTTGAGGAGCCCGCGTCACCGGTGGCGGGAGGAACAGCCGGGGGTACCTGGTGAAACGGAAACACATGCTCATCAAAGTAAACGTGCCGGGAAGTGAACACATGGTGGGAGACGGGATCGTAGCACCGATATCCCTTGGAGTTGGAGGGGTAGCCGATGAAGATGCAAGCGACAGAACGAGGTGCGAGTTTGTGAGGAGCGGAGTCGGCAGTGCTAGGATAGCAAAGGCACCCGAAAATACGCAAGCCATCATAAGATGGGGGCGTACCGAAGAGAAGATGGTGAGGTGCATAGTTCCACCGTGGGCGGCAAGGGCGAATGTTAAGAAGAAGAGAAGCAGTAGCGAGTGCGTCCGGCCAGAAACGAGGCGGCACGTTAGCATGGAACAGGAGCGTGCGAACGCAGTCGTTCAGAGTGCGAAGGACGCGTTCGGCTCGACCGTTCTGCTGGGAAGTATACGGGCATGTGAGGCGAAAAACTGTGCCGTGGTGCGACAGAAAAGTGCGGAAAGCAAGGTTGTCGAACTCTTTTCCATTGTCAGTCTGAAGAGCAAGGATGGGACGCCCAAACTGCGTGCTGACATAGGAGTAAAAAGCCGTCAAAGTGGAGAGTGCATCCGACTTTCTGCGCAAAGGAAAAGTCCACACATAATGAGAATAATCATCAAGGATAACCAGATAATATAAATAGCCCGAATTACTAGGAACCGGAGAGGTCCACACATCGCTATGAATCAACTGAAAAGGAAAAGAAGCTATGGTGGTGGAGTTATTAAACGGGAGGCGAACATGTTTGCCGACACGACAGGCATGACAGGTGTGATCCTCTATCTTATGGCAACTGAAACTGAAACTCCTAAGAATATGACGAAGTGTGACGGGGTTGGGATGACCCAAACGAGCGTGCCAGAGATCGACGCCGGCGGAGAGAGCAACCGGTGCGGTGGTGGAGGTGGACGGCGAATGCACCGGATAGAGCTCGTCGAGGCTGTCACATCGGTGAAGTACCATCCTGGTTCGAGCGTCCTTGACACAAAACCCAAGCTCGTCAAATTCAACAGTCACAGGATTTTCACGAGTTAAACGACGAACGGAAACAAGGTTCTTAATAAGATGAGGTGACACAAGTATGTTAGACAAAGTAATAGGCATGGAATTAGAAGGAAAAGAAGTGTGCCCGACATGTGTGATAGGGAGTGTAGAACCGTCGCCGACAATGATGCGGCGGTCGGTGGTGACGGGAGTGAAAGAGGCAAGATTACCAGGATGAGCAAACATGTGAGCCGTAGCCCCGGTGTCCATGTACCAATCATCACCTCCGGTGTAGTTGTTCGGCGTAGGAGCGGCATGCAGCGCGGGAAGGAGCACCGGGTCCCAGGGCGCCGGCGGCAGGGCCGGCGAGGGGAACGGAGACGCCATGGGGAGGCCGTAGCCACCGCTCGGCAGCGGCGGTGGGTACTCTCCAGCGGACGAGTGCTGGCCCGCTGACGACCCCCACCAGTACCCGGGAGCCCCGTACGCGGGCGGAGCCCCGTACGCGGGCGGAGCCCCGTACGTGGGAACGGGCGCGTCGAACGCCCCGCGCGACAGCAAGGGGTCGACGGGCATAGTCGGCGCCGGCGGCGGGGCGACGACGGACTGGCCGGAGAGCGCCGGCGGTGGGGCGGCGACGTACGCCAGCGGGGGCAGCGGAGCCGAGCAGTGCGGCAAGTCGGGGTGGGCTGGCGGGGCGACGCCGGACGCTCCAGAGGTGGCGGCCGTCCCGTACGGCGGCGGGGCCGCGCCGTAGGGCGCCGGCAGCGGAGCCGCGCCAGAGGGCGCCGGTGGCGGGACGACAGAGGCGGCGGCGGACGGGCCGATGGACGCCATCGCAAGAGCGGCGGCCGGCGCGGAGGGCGCGCGAGCGGCGGCGGCGGGGTGGCGGCGGCGACGGCGGCGGCGGCGCTGAGGAGACGCGCGGCGGCGGCGGCGGCGGCGGCGGAAGCAAGAGCGGCGGCCGGCGCGGAGGGCGCGCGAGCGGCGGCGGCGAGGTGGCGGCGGCGGCGGCCGGCGCGGGGAGGCGCGCGGGCGGCGGCGGCGGCGGCGGCGCGGAGGAGACGCGCGGCGGCGGCGGCGGCGGCGCCGGAACACGAGGCAGACGAGCAGCAACGGCGAGCGAAGCTAGCGGGCGGCGCGGGCGAAGCGATCGGGAGGTGCGGCGAAGCTAGCGGGCGGGCGATGCAGCGGCTCGGGCGAAGCTAGCGAGCGAGCGATGCAGCGGCTCGGGCGAAGCTAGCATGCAGCGGCTCGGGCTAAGCTTAGCATGCAACGGGCGAAGCTAGCATGCAGCGGCTCGGGCTAAGCTTAGCATGCAACGGGCTAAGCTAGCATGCAACAGGCGAAGCTAGCATGCAGCGGCGCTTAGTGGGCAGGCGGGGCCGGCAGCGAGCAAGATCGGACGGGCCGGGCGAGCGAGATGAGCAGGTGGGCGATGAGATCGGGCAGGGCAGCGGCGGCGGCCGGCGCGGGGAGGCGCGCGGGCGGCGGCGGCGGCGGCGGCGCGGAGGAGACGCGCGGCGGCGGCGGCGGCGGCGGTGGCGGAAGCGAGAAAACCTAAAAAACTGATACCATGTAGAATATGTGAATTACACGATGTATTGCTCTTCGTGCATAGGCACGTATATATGATGTACAAAAGTGGGTCACGGACCTCAACTATACAAGTAACTAGGAGGCGGGCCCAATACACAATATGCACATAACACATATACTCAACAAGCTGCAACACAGTCCATGGCATCCCGGCGGACCTCATCGACGCAGTGCACTACGCCGCCGCGAACGACGCGCGCTAGCTGGCGCATTCGCCCGTGCGCGTTCATGCCACTTGAAGCGGAAGATCAACTACTACCCACCGTGCCCGTAGCCGGAGCTGTCTGGATGTGATCTGAGGTGGATAGGGCAGGGTAGGAGAGAGGGAGGAGGATGATCTATGGGGAAAGAGGAAAATCATGAACGTTTTTTTGGGGATAAAAAAAACTGTGACAGGACAAGGAGCGATTCCGTTGGATGCAAAAGGTTCGCCGCCTCTGACTCGGTGCCTGCTGACCCGTGGGCTGGTCCACTCGCTCCGACACCTCTCATGGTCCATCTGCGAAAAGCTATGCTTGCTCCAGACTGGTACAGAGAATCGTCAGGATTAAAGAGTGCTGGAAATAGGCAAAAACGAAACCCTCCCGCTCATGCACGGATCTCCTCGCGCAGGTCGACGGCAGCGATATATATATATATATAGCGCCGGGCCGGCAAAATCCGGGGCCCTGTGCGAAAACTCTAAAACGGGCCCTATCTCACACAAAAAATTGAGCTAATAAACAATTCTAATGTATATTACATAATATTTTACATAACAATTGAATGTATTAAGAACCATACCTATTTATCTCCAAGATGCATAATGTTTATTTGAACATCACCATGCTTTTTGTGTTCTTTGAACTGAAACCTTCAATGATATCCTCATAATCAATCTTCTCAAACACTTCGCTCTCAAGTGCTATTGTGGTCAAATCGTTGAGTCTTTGTTGTGTAAATGTAGTACGCATATAGGACTTAAAAATAGCTTCAATTTGTTTCAATCTTTGACAATAAGGTGAACCGTGTAACTCACCTAGTCTATACGGCGATCGTCGATCCAGGAGGCGAGAACCGATTGCTAGGCCTACGGAGCCCTGCCGAAATTTAGATAGGATTTAGTAGCCAAAATTGATCAGAAATTCATGTCACAAGTTCGCAACAGAAGAAATACACAACGTGAGTCAAAAGGAGGACCGACTCACCAGGCGGCAGGCGGCCTATTTTGGCGATCAACAGAAGAATACAAGAATACGATTGGAGGAACCGTCGTCCATCGCCGGCGCTGGAAAGCAGCGATCGATTTTTCCTGGTATTAGCCTATTCGCTTCGGTTCGTTCTGGAATTGCGAGGCAGCAGGGATGGGAGTCTGGACGGAAGTCTGGTCGCGATCATCGCGAACTCGCAATGTTAGGCGGCGCTGGTTGGAAACGCGAGGGAAGGACGCTCACCAGGCCACGATCGAGGTTTTTTTTCTGAGTGAAAGCCACGACCTGCTCCTTAAATTAATCCGCGATCCAGTCCAGGTATTCGGTCACGATCCAGTACGCGCTAGCTAGCTCAACTAATAAGCGAATCGAGTCGTCCAGCAATTCTTCTGGAATCGCGAGCGAACGCGACAGCTGCCCTGCGGCCCTAATCAGTAATTCCTAGTGCTCAGTATATAGGCCTATATAAAAAAATTTGGGCCCCCAAAATTTATGGGCCCTGTGCGGGCTGCACAGTGTGCACACCTATGGACCCGGCCCGGCAAAATACATCCTACTACCGGGTGTAGTTACACCCATATCTCATATACTACCATGTGATAGTATATATACTACTTTATCATTTTTAGTATGTTCATATACTATATCTAAGATACTCCAAAACGAGTTATGTGAAAAAATTGCATGTAAGCCCATGTTTTTATCATATTTGTGAAATACGTACATATTTGTACGTAAAAAGGAGTATGCTCAAAATATGATACATACTACCTACAAAATAGTATATATACTACCCAAACATTTTTACATACTACATACTACACGTACGTACTCTCCAATATAATAGATACTACCTACAACGTACGAAACCAAAGTGGGAGTAACTACACCCGGTAGTAGGAAAAATTTGTCCTATATATATATATAATATGTGTGTGTGTGTATTACCAAAAATACTTTACATATAATTTGGGAAAATGTTAATCATACATCTAAAAAATGTCACAAGTTTTTAAAAAAGGCACAAGACATTTAAAAAACTAGTAAATACGTACGCGCAATGGACGTTAACATTAATGATGGAATTAATTACACATAGATATTAGATAAGATATCAATTACGTGTTAGTTATATGATCAGCGTAGAAATTGATATTTGGAATGAAATTAATTGCACGCTAAACATATTAAAAGCTCATCATTGGAGCAATCTTGGTCGTTGGATTCACATGATTTGATGGGCCGAGATTAATTGGATTTTCCCCTTTGATTCTTTTTATATTCGTATCTAGATATGGATGTTTATAAAATGTAATAATAATGTTTGCTTAATTAAAAAAATGTGAGTTACATTCAAAACAACATACATTATATTTAAAAATCATATTCACAAGTTTAAAAAATGTGTTTGTGACATTTTGGAAAAACGGTATACGATGTAAAAATTATTTTGTAACATTAAAAAAAATGTTCATGACATTTTAAAGAAACATTCCAGCGTTTCAAAAAATATGTTTTGACATTTTAAAAATGTATAGCGTGTTTTTCGAAAATGTTACGGTTTAATCAAAACATTTATTTCAAAAAACATGTACATAAGGTATTTAAAAAATGTTCAAAGTGTATCTAACATATTTTATGTATGCCCTAAAAATGTACATGTTGTACCGAGAATAAGTGAACATATGTTAAAAAATATTTCACGTGTGCCCTAAAAATATAACGTTTGATTTTCCTAGCTACAACCCATCTTTTTCGACTCTTTTGTTCAGAAACTATCATTGTACTACATGCATATTTCATTGTTTGTAAAAAAAACATTTAATACTCCACCATCTCTTGATGGAGGTAACAATTACTCCAGCTCTTGCGGTACATGAGGCACATCTAATATATTTTTCTCCAAATGGTGCCCGAGTGATGATAATGTGAGATGGCAGGCTTTTAAAGTGACGAAAATGCGCTAGAGCATTGGCGAATGAAGAGAATGGAAATGGATGGGAAGGAAGCAAAGATGTCGCTTTGTATTTTTGCAAGAGGGTGATTAAGGAGACACGACGTTTGCGGATGAGGAAATACATGTGCGATATTTAGTGTTGCTATATAAATTGAAACCATATGCCTTCATGTTTGACACAAATTTATAAACTCAATGTGTCTATTTTTCTTATTCCGTGGTACTCAAGAATGCATAGAATATGAATCAACTTGCACCAGTTACCTGGTATGTTTTCTTTTTTGAATTCTAATGGTGCTTACATTTCCTACCTTATAAATATGTTACGGCCAAAGAATGTATGTTTGAGGATTAGAACCAAAGAAGATTCGGTTGGAAGTGCGTGAGCGAATGATTATCTCAATGTATTAGAGACTGCCAACATAGTTCCAAGAGGTGACACTGAAGTAAGAAACAGTGAAAGAGGGAGCGGGGAAGAAGCCCTTTATGTCGTACAATATTGAGGTTCTACCAATTTCTCCAGAAAGCCGATTGATGGCGCTCCACCTGAGGTATGACGTACAATCAACACTATCAGGATCACACATATGCACCCAACTGATCTGTGTCCTTATCGTGCCTAGGTCGAAAGAAGTGCTTATTTTGCATGTATCAAAGTTTCTGACTTAGTAAACAAATGATCATATTTCAATTTGGTTATTTCCTACAAGTTTTCTATAAAGCATCCGAACAAAGATTTGATGATGATGCAACACTTAAAGATAGGGCTCAACAAGTTGTAGTTCGGTTACAGGTAAATTGATCTTCTTATTTTGTAGAGCCCGAGAAGATCATGGTCTTCTCATTCTCTTCTAAGCAATATATACACTACACGGAGGGGAGGAGAAGCATCATGCCACTTAGAAAAAGATAGGGCTTCCCTCAAAAAGATAGAAAAAGATAGGGCTCAACAGGTTGTAGTTCGGTTACTGGTAAATTGATCTTATTTGTAGAGCCTGAGAAGATCATTGTCTTCTCATTCTCTTCTAAGCAATATATACACTACAAGGAGGGGAGGAGAAGTATCGCGCTACTTGGAAAAAGATATGATAAAAATCCACAGGAATGAATTAGACCATGGTAACAAGCTCTTGGATGTACATATTAATGAAAAGGTAGTCTTACTTTCTACTGGAATTTGACTTCCAATTCTGAAAAATTGTTGAGCAAAGTATCAACAGAATGTAGCAGCAACATAAATTTTTAGGTCAGTTGTACATTAGATGAACATTCACACTTTTAGGTCAACCTCAAACCATTTGTATATCTTTCTGTTCAGTCACTTGCCACTGAATGCTTATATCATGTCGTATTTCTCTTCCATGGAAGCAACCAAAAAGGTTAAAGGTTTATCTTTGAAACAGTAAGAAACATAGCTAATTACTCAACCTTCTGGGGTAGAGCTTTTGTAATCCTTATATTCCACAATGGTTAAAACAGATTGTGGCTTTAACTATGCCTCAACAGATTTCGAAGCCATTCGGTAAGTTCCTGAATAAAAAAAGGGCAGCCCGGTGCACATTGCTCCCGCTTGTGCAGGGTACGGGGAAGGGTCTGGCCACTTTGGGTCTATAGTACGTAGCCTTTCCCTACATATCCGCAAGAGGCTATTTCCAGGACTCGAACCCGTGACCTCATGGTGACAAGGCAACAACTTTACTGCTGCGCCAAGGCTCCCCTTCTTGGTTAGTCCCTGAATACTAATAGAAATGTTTTTTCTGTACATCATTCTTTCTTGGTGCTCATTAGCCGTTTTATGTAGAATCAAAGTGGATATGGAGCAGGGTGGTGACGTAGCCGACCGGTGACCCAATGACTAAAGAGCCGAAGCAGAAGGGCTCGTGGAAGAGGAGATGGATGACAACAATGCAACCATGTCGTGTGATTGTTTTATGTATATTTGAGGTCCATGATGAGTGATATTTTTACACTCGTCTACCTTAATTAGTTTAAATCGAGATATTTCATTTAAAAAGAGATATTCGCTCCGATATTGCCACTAATGACTAATGAATGCAAAGGATTCCACAAATCCTCTCTTTGATGTGTTTCCACAGGAAATGGGCTAAAAAGGGAATAAATCACGTGTGGAAATGGAAAGGAAGGAAAATGAAGAAAGAATGAATCAACAGGAGGCGTGTCTACGAAGACAGTGCAAAAGACGGCGTTCCATACGGGCGCGAGCACCCGTATGAGCGCTCGTATGGCATGGAAACTGAGGCAGGTCGTCCACCTGAACAACTTTTATAAAGGGGACCCCATCGAAATGTCAACGGGGGAGCGTCGACAGAAGCCAGAACATCATCATCTTCATCTTCATCCACAAACCCTAGCCGCCGCCATTTCCATCTCCATAACCACCATCACCACCATAGTGCTTCCTCATCTAGTTCATACTTGTAATCGTGCATTGCACAAGGCATCCATTGTAAGACACATTTGCAATCAATCAATCTTCAAGATGTGTTCTTCAATGTTTTCTCCTCGTGATTTGATCTCCATGTGTGAGTAGTTCGGTAAGGTATGGGTTGAGGCATAGGCCTTGCAACCCTCTGTATTTGTTGTGGGGGTCAATGGAAGGGCTTTGAATTAACATCCCGTTGATACGTCTCTGACGTATCTATAATTTTTGAGTGTTTCATGCTATTATATTATCATTCTTGGATACTTTTTATGCAATTTTATATCATTTTTGGGGACTAACCTATTAACTCAGTGCCTGGTGCGAGTTGCTGTTTTCTACTTGTTTTTGGTTTTACAGAAAATACATACCAAACGGAGTCCAAATGCTACAAAACTTTTTGAATTTTTTTTCTGGACATAAGAGACCCTAGAAGCTTCGGGGGTGGACCAGAAGACCTACGAGGAGACGGCAAGGCAGCACGGCGCGCCCTGGGGGGGTAGGCGTGTCGTGCCCCCTTGTGGGCCCCTCGTGGCTCCGTCTGACCTAATTCCACCTCTACAAATTCGCAAGTATTCCAAAACCCCCAGAGGGCCACACGATACAATTTTTCCACCGCCGCAAGTCTCTGTTCTTCCGCAATCTCATCTGGAGGCCTTTTCCGGTACTCTGCCGGAGGGGGAATCGATCATGGAGGGCTTCTACATCAATCTTGCTGTCCTTCCGATGATGTGTGAGTAGTTCACCACAGACCTACATGTCCATGGCTAGTAGCTAGATGGCTTTCTCTCTCTCTTTGATCTTCAATACAAAGTTCTCCATGATCTCCATGGATCTCTATCCGATGTAATCTTATTTTGCGGTGCGTTTGTTGGGATCCGATGAATTGTGGGTTTATGATCAGATTATTCATTGAAAGTATTTGAGTCTTTTCTGATCTTTATTATGTATGATTGTTATAGCTATGTAATGCTTTCCGATCTATGGGTTTTCTTTGGCCAAGTTGATTTATCGATCTTCAGTGGAAGTGGTGCATAGTAGTGGGTTCAATCTTGCGGTGTCCTCACCTAGTGACAGAAGGGGTAGCGAGGCAAGTATTTGTGTTGTTGCCACTAAGGGTAAAACGACGGGGTTTAATCATATTGCTTGATTCTATTCTATCTACATTATGCCATCTTGCTTAAAGCGTTACTCTATTTGTCATGAACTTAATACCATAGATGTAGGCAGGAGTCGGTCGATTGGTGGAGTAATAGTAGTAGATGCAGGTAGGAGTCAGTCTACTTGTCACGGACGTAATGCCTATGTACATGATCATACCATGAATAACGTCATAACTATGCGCTTTTCTATCAATTGCCCAATAGTAATTTGTCTACCCACTGTATGCTATTTTTATGAGAGAGATGCCTCTAGTGAAAACTATGGCCCCCGGGTCTACTTTAATCATATTAATAAAACCAAATTTCCTTTGCTGCAATTTTACTCTTTTTATTTTACTTTGCAATTTACCTATCTACCTATACCAGATTTGATCCTTGCAATTAACGAGTTCAAGGGGATTGACAACCCTCTTGCCCGTGTTGGGTGCAAGTATTTGTTCTTGTGTGTGCAGGTACTGCTTACTAGGAATTTGCGTGGTTCTCCTATTAGTTCGATAACCTTGGTTCTCACTGAGGGAAATACTTATTGCTACTATATTGCTTCACCCTTCCTCTTCGGGGAAAATCCCAACGCAGCTCACAAGTAGCAGAAGGAATTTCTGGCGCCGTTACCAGGGAGACATCATCAAATACCTACAGGTTCCTATATACACATTACCATTTACTTGTTCTACTTTTTAGGTGCTTTTATTAGTTTCGTTAAAAAAAATACAAAAATATTTTCTTTTGCTTGCTTGTTTGTTTTGCCACTATGGCTAGTTCTTCACTTGTTACTTGTACCCCTGAAAATGAAGTTCTAAATTTTAAACAACGGGGGGGGGGGGGGAGAAAGTTTAAAAGATGCTTGGTGTAGGATTTGCGATGCTCAAAACAGATCTACTCGTAAGCAATCCACTACCGTTCTTCTTTGCAATTTTTATGTGGGTGTTACTACTTGGTATAGATTTGTGCTTGATACTATTACTGGAGGAAATTTTCTAAGTAGTCACCCTTGGGATGCTTTCAATGCTATGGGAAATTTAGTGGGATCACCACCTATTACTATTAATGAAACAACATTGACTTTGGAACATGTTATACGAAGGTTAGAAGCTATTGAGAGTAAAATGCCTACTATTGAACACATTGAAAATTTATACAAGAAGGTCCATAATCAAGTTACTAAATTTGGCTCAACAGTAGGAACCACATTAAAGATGCTAAAGGAGAAAGAACCAATAATTACTGTGGGAGTAGAACAAAGTCATGCTAGAATTGATAAATTAGAAGAAATCATCAATAATTTGGGTTCAACTTTTTCTTCCGTTAAAACTATTGAAAGGACTCCTACAAATAGAAATGCTAAGTTTATGTATCTTCCTTAAAATAAGGGTGCTTCTTCTAGTTAAGGGAAAGAGGATATTAAAATGATTAGTGTGCACCCCAACTTCATTGAGATGATAAAGGAACCTATTACTGAAAACAAATTCCTCAATTTTGTTCCTAGGAGTGTAATTGTTAAAAACATGTTTTCTAAACCTCCTAGAAAGTCTTGATGTGTAATTGAGGAATTGGATTACAAGGATGACAATACTTGAAATAATGCATTATGCCTAGCTAGGGGCATAAAACAATAGCGCTTGTTGGGAGTTAACCCAATATTTATCTTTATTGCAATTTTTCTTTTTCTTGAGTCACATGATTATTTCTACTGTAATGATTGTGTTTTTATCTTTTAATTAATATTTGTGCCAAGTAATTCCTTTGGGATGATTTAAATGATAGTATAATTGATGCTATTTGAAAACAGAAAGTTTTGGCCCAGTATTTGATTTTTCATTTATTACTGGAACGTCAGAAAAATCTGAAATTTTTACATAGTATTGGGGTACAAATTATTTACGTTGTTCTACATTTTTTAGAATTTTTGGAGTTACAAAAGTATGGATAAATATTCTGTCATTGAGTACTATTCTGTTTTAGACAGATTATGTTTTATTTGCACAGTGTGCTTGTTTTAATGATGCTATGGATTATATCTCGGGGGGGGGGGGGGGGGGGGTGTATAAGTCATGGAGAAGTTAGAATACAGTAGGTATTATTAAAGAACAATTATGAATGAGTTTATAACAGTACCTAAAGTGGATGATTTGATTTATTATACTAACGGATCTCACCAAGTTTCTGTTAAGTTTTGTGTGCTGAAGTTTTCAAGTTTTGGGTGAGATCACGATGAGTAAAGGAATAAGGAGCGGCAAGACCCTAAGCTTGGGGATGCCCAAGGCACCCCAAGGTAATATTCAAGGAAGACCCAAGCGTCTAAGCTTGGGGATGCCCCAGATGGCATCCCCTCTTTTGTCCACAATTCATCGGTATGTTACTTGGAGCTATATTTTTATTCATCACATGATATGAGTTTTACTTGGAGCATCTTGTGCCATAGTTTTATTTTGTTTGCTTGTTAGTTTGCCACAATCATTGTTTGTTGGACACACCTTTTGAGAGAGACACACATATATCGTGATTTGTTAGAATACCGAGCTTCACTTATATCTTTTGAGCTAGACAGATGCTCTTTTGCTTCACTTATACTTATTAGAGCACGGCGGTGGTTTTGTATTTTATAGAAATAATTGCACTCTCATGCTTCACTTAAATATTTTTGAGAGTCCTAAGATATGAAGTGGTAATATTCACGAGTTATAAGACTAGTCCGAAAATGATAGGTATTCAAGAGTGGTATAATAAAAACTTTCATGTAGATCACTAAATATGAGGCGTATGGTTTAATTATATTGATGTAGTAATATGAAAGGGTATTGGTTTATGATCATTGGTCAGTAGAAATATCAATATTAAAGCTTTTATGCACTACTCATTTAAGTGTCTGACATGACATGGTGGGGATGTTTGAGCATTTTTATGTCTGATTGAAATCGTTGAGTGCTGTCATAATTGGGGGTGCGCGATAGTTAACTCCTACCAACCTCCTCCCTAGGGGCATGCGAGTAGTACTTTGCTTCGAGGGCTATTAAAACTTTCACAATAAGTATATGAGTTCTTTATGACTAATGTGAGTTCATGGACAATTACGCACTCCCGCCTTTCCGCAAATTGCTAGCCTCTTCAGTACCGTGCATTGCACTTTCTCAGCTCGAGAGTCGGTGCAAACTTCGCCGGTGCATCCAAACCCCGTGATACGATACGCTCTATCACACATAAGCCTCCTTATATCTTCCTCAAAACAGCCACCATACTGACCTATTATGGCATTTCCATAGCCATTCCGAGATATATTGCCATGCAACTTCCACCGTTTTGTCTTATGACATGTGTGTTCATCATCATATTACTTTGCATGATCATATAGAGCTGACATGATATTTGTGGCAAAGCCACTGTTCATCATTGTTATACATGTTACGCTAGATCATTGCACAACCTGGTACACTGCCAGAGGCATTCATATAGAGTCATCTTGTATCAGTTTATCGAGTTGTAAGTAAATAAAAGTGTGATGATCATCATTATTAGAGCATTGTCCCATTGAGGAAAAGAATGATGGAGACTGATAAGTCCTCCAAAATGAGGGGATGAGGTCCATGAGATTGTTCTAAAAAAATGAGAGAAAAAGAGAGAAGGGGCAATGCTACTATCCTTTTACCACACTTGTGCTTCAAAGTAGCACCATGTTCTTCATATAAAGAGTCTCCTGAGTTGTCACTTTCATATACTAGTGGGAATTTTTTTCATTATAGAACTTGGCTTGTATATTCCGATGATGGGCTTCCTCAAATGCCTGAGGTCTTCATGAGCAAGCAAGTTGGATGCACACTCACTCAGTTTTCGTTGAGCTTTCATACACTTATAGCTCTAGTGCATCCGTTGCATGGCAATCCCTACTCCTCGTATTGATATCGATTGATGGGTCTCTCCATTGCTGATACGTCCATTTTGCATCATGTTTTCCTACTGTTATTTATAGTTTTTAATCAATATAACACTTTGTGGAGCAATTCTAATGCCTTTTCTCTCTTAATATGCAAGATTTACATAAGGAGGGAGATCACCAGTAGCTAGAATTCTGGACCTGAAAAAGCTATGTCAGAGATACCAATTCTGTACACTCCAAATGAGCTGAAATTTCACGGAGAATTATTTTGGAATAAATAAAAAATATTGGAAGAAAGAAGTACCAGAGGGGGCCACCCAGGTGCCCACGAGGCACCAGGGCGCGCCACCCCCCCAGGCGCGCCCTGGTGGCTCGTGGGGCCCCTGGCCAGCCTCTGGTGCCCATTTTCTGGTATATAAGCCCATTTGCCCTAGAAAAAAAATAAGGAGAAGACTTTCGGGACGGAGCGCCACCGTCTCGAGGCGAAACTTGGGCAGGAGCACTTTTGCTCTCCGGCAGAGCGATTCCGCCGGGGATACTTCCCTCCGGGAGGGGGAAATCGAAGCCATCGACATCACCAACGATCCTCTCATCGTGAGAGGACCAATCTTCATCAACATCTTCAACAGCACCATCTCATCTCAAACCCTAGTTCATCTCTTGTATTCAATCTTTGTCTCAAAACCTTAGATTGGTACCTGTGGGTTGCTAGTAGTGTTGATTAGATCTTGTAGTTGATGCTAGTCAGTTTATTTGGTGGAAGATTATATGTTCAGATCCAATATGCTATTCAATACCCCTCTGATCTTGGACATGAATATGATGTGTGAGTAGTTACTTTTGTTCTTGAGGACCATGGAGAAGTCTTGTCATAAGTAATCATGTGAATTTGGTATTCGTTTGATATTTTGATGATATGTATGTTGTTGATTCTCTTAGTGGTGTCATGTGAACGTCGACTACATGACACTTCACCATCTTTGGGCCTAAGGGAATGCATTGTGGAGTAGTAATTAGATGATGGGTTGCTAGAGTGATAGAAGCTTAAATCCTAGTTTATGCGCTATTCCGTAAGGGGCTGATTTGGATCCATATGTTTAATGCTATGGTTAGATTTATCTTAATTCTTCTGTCGTAGTTGCGGATGCTTGCGAGAGGGGTTAATCATAAGTGGGTGGCTTGTTCAAATAAGAACAGTACCCAAGCACCGGCCCACCCACATATCAAATTATCAAAGTAGCGAACGCGAATCAAGCAAACATGATGAAAGTGACTAGATGAAATTCCCATGTGTCCTCGAGAACGCTTTGCTTATTATACGAGTTAGTTCTGGCTTGTCCTTTGCTCCAAAAAGGATTGGGCCACCTTGCTGCACTCTTTGTTACTATTACTACTTGTCACTTGTTACAAATTATCTTGCTATCAAACTACTCGTTACCGATAATTTCAGTGCTTGCAGAAAATACCTTGCTGAAAACCGCTTGTCATTTCCTTCTGCTCCGTGTTGGGTTCGACACTCTTACTTATTGAAAGGACTACGATTGATCCCCTATACTTGTGGGTCATGATGAATCTTTTCTGGCGCCGTTGCCGGGGAGTGAAGCGCCTTTGGTGAGTAGAATTTGGTAAGGAAACATTTATATTACGTGCTGAAATTTACTGTCACTTGTTACTATGGAAAGTAATCCTTTGAGGGGTTTGTTCGTGGTATCTTCACCTCGACCGGAAGCACAAAGAGTTGATCCTCAACCTACTGCACCTACTGAAAATATTTATTATGAGATTCCTTCGGGTATGATAGAGAAACTGCTAGCTAATCCTTATGCAGGAGATGGAACACTACGTCCTGATATGCACTTAATCTATGTGGATGAAGTTTGTGGATTATTTAAGCTTGCAGGTTTACCCGGATATGAAGTTAAGAGGGAGGTTTTCCCTTTATCTTTGAAGGGAAAGGCATTGACATGGTATAGGCTATGTGATGATATTGGAACGTGGGATTGGAATCGATTGAAATTGGAATTTCATCAAAAGTTTTATCCTATGCATCTGGTTCATCGTGATCGGAATTATATATATAATTTTTGGCCTCATGAAGGGGAAAGCATCGCTCAAGCTTGGGGGAGGCTTAAGTACATGATGTACACATGGCCCAATCATGAGCTCTCAAGAGAAATTATCTTAAAGAATTTTTATGCTCGGCTTTCTCATGATGATCAAACCATGCTCGATTCTTCTTCGACTGGCTCCTTTATGAAGAAAACTATTGAATTCAGATGGGATCTTCTGGAAAGAATTAAATGCAACTCTGAAGATTGGGAACTCGACAGAGATAATGAGTCAGGTATAATACTTGAGTTCGATTGTGTTAAATCTTTTATGGATACCGATGCTTTTCATAAGTTTAGCACTAAATATGTACTTGACTCTGAGATAGTAGCTTCCTTTTGTGAATCATTTGCTACTCATGTTGATCTCCCTAAGGAGAAATGGTTTAAATATCATCCACCTATTGAACTAAAAGAAGAACCCATTAAGGTTAAGGAAGAAGAAACAATTGTTTACAATGTTGATCCAATTGTGCCTACTGCTTATATTGAGAAACCACCTTTTCCTGTTAGGATTAAGGAACATGCTAAAGTTTCAACTGTGGTTAACAAAAGTAATATTAGAGCACCTAGTCCCTCCGAACAAATTAAAGTTGAACCTAATGTTGCTATGGTTAAAGATCTCTTGGTCGATAATATAGATGGGCATGTTATTTACTTCTGTGATGAAGCTGCTAGAATTGCTAAGCTTGATCCTAAAGATAAGAATAGACATGTCGTTGGCATGCCTGTTGTCTCTGTTAAAATAGGAGATCATTGTTATCATGGTTTATGTGATTTGGGTGCTAGTGTAAGTGCTATTCCGTTTACCTTATATCAAGAAATTATGAATGATATTGCACCTGTTGAGATTGAAGATATTGATGTCACTATTAAGCTTGCAAACAGATATACTATTACACCACTGGAGATTGTTAGAGATGTTGAAGTCTTGTGTGGTAAGATCAAATACCCTACTGATTTTCTTGTTCTTGGATCACCACAAGATGATTTTTGTCCCATTATATTTGGTAGACCTTTCTTGAACACTGTTAATGCTAAGATTGATTGCGCTAGAGAAACTGTCAGTGTTAATTTTGGTGGTATATCTCATGAGTTTAATTTCTCTAAGTTTCGTAGACAACCTCATGATAAAGAATTGCCTAGTAAATATGAAATTATTGGTCTTGCTTCTATTGCCGTACCTCCAACTGATCCGTTAGAACAATATTTGCTAGACCATGAAAATGATATGCACATGAATGAAAGAAATGAAACAGATAAGATGTTCTTTGATCAATCACCTATCCGTAAACACAATTTGCCTGTTGAAACTCTTGGAGGTCCTCCTCCACCTAAGGGTGACCCTGTATTTGAATTGAAACAATTGCTTGATACATTGAAATATGCTTATCTAGATGAAAAGAAGATATATCCTGTTATTATTAGTGCTAACCTTTCAGAGCATGAAGAAAGGAGATTGCTAAAGACTCCGAGGAAGCACCGTGCTACTATTGGATATACTCTTGATGATCTTAAGGGCATTAGTCCCACTCTATGCCAGCACAAAATTAATATGAAGCCTGATGCTAAACCAGTTGTCGACCACCAACGACGATTAAATCCTAAGATGAAGGAGGTGGTAAGAACTGAAATATTAAAGCTTCTGGAAGCAGGTATAATCTATCCCATAGCTGATAGTAGATGGGTAAGTCCCGTTCATTGTGTCCCTAAGAAAGGAGGCATTACTGTTGTTCCTAACGATAAAAATGAACTCATTCTACAAAGAATTGTAACTGGTTATAGGATGGTAATTGATTTTAGAAAATTAAACAAAGCCACTAGAAAATATCATTACCCCTTACCTTTTATTGATCAAATGTTAGAAAGATTGTCCAAGCATACACACTTTTGCTTTCTTGATGGATATTCTAGTTTCTCTCAAATACCTGTATCACAAGCCGATCAAGAGAAAACCACCTTTACTTGTCCTTTTGGAACTTATGCTTATAGACGTATGCCTTTTGGTTTATGCAATGCACCTGCTACCTTTCAAAGATGTATGACTGCTATATTCTCTGACTTTTGTGAAAAGATTGTTGAGCTTTTCATGGATGATTTTTCCGTTTACGGAACTTCTTTTGATGATTGCTTAAGCAACCTTGATCGAGTTTTGCAGAGATGTAAACAAACTAATCTTGTCTTGAATTGGGAGAAGTGCCACTTTATGGTGAATGAAGGTATTGTCTTGGGGCATAAAATTTCTAAACGAGGTATTGAAGTAGATAAGGCTAAAGTTGATGCAATTGAGAAAATACCATGTCCTAAAGATATTAAAGGTATAAGAAGTTTCCTCGGTCATGCTGGTTTCTATAGAAGGTTTATTAAAGACTTCTCTAAAATTTCTAGGCCTCTTACTAATCTCTTGCAAAAAGATATTCCATTTGTTTTTGATGATGATTGTGTAGAAGCCTTTGAAACACTTAAGAAAGCCTTAACTTCTGCACCTATTGTTCAACCACCTGATTGGAACTTGCCTTTTGAAATTATGTGTGATGCTAGTGATTATGCTGTTGGTGCTGTTCTAGGACAAAGAGTTGATAAGAAATTAAATGTTATCCATTATGCTAGTAAAACTCTTGACAGTGCTCAAAGAAATTATGCTACTACTGAAAAAGAATTTTTAGCAGTTGTGTTTGCATGTGATAAATTTAGATCTTACATAGTTGATTCTAAAGTAATTGTTCACACCGATCATGCTGCTATTAAATATCTTATGGAAAATAAAGATGCTAAACCTAGACTTATTAGGTGGGTTCTTCTGCTACAAGAATTTGATTTGCATATTGTTGATAGAAAGGGAGCTGAGAATCCCGTAGCAGATAATTTGTCTAGAATGGAAAATGTCCTTGATGACCCACTTCCTATTAATGATGATTTTCCTGATGAACAATTAACTGTCATAAATGCTTCCCGTAATACTCCTTGGTATGTGGACTATGCTAATTACATTGTTGCTAAATTTATACCACCTAGTTTCACATACCAACAAAAGAAAAAGTTCTTCTTTGATTTAAGACATTATTAGACGTTGTATACCTAAGCATGAACAGGAATAAATCCTACGGAAGTGTCATTCCGAGGCCTACGGAGGACACCATGCGGGAGACAGAACTGCACATAAGGTATTACAATCTGGTTTTTATTGGCCTACTTTTTTCAAGGATGCTTGTAAGTTTGTCTTATCTTGTGATGAATGTCAAAAAATTGGTAATGTTGGTAGACGTCAGGAAATGCCTATGAATTATTCACTTGTTATTGAACCATTTGATGTTTGGGGATTTGATTATATGGGACCTTTTCCTTCCTCTAATGGGTATACACATATTTTAGGTTGATTACATTACTAAGTGGGTAGAAGCTATTCCAACTAGTAGTGCTGATCATAACACTTCTATTAAGATGCTTAAAGAAGTTATTTTCCCGAGGTTCGGAGTCCCTAGATATTTAATGACTGCTGGTGGTTCACATTTTATTCATGGTGCATTCCGTAAATTGCTTGCTAAATATGATGTCAACCATAGAATTGGATCTCCCTATCACCCTCAATCTAGTGGTCAAGTTGAATTGAGCAATAGAGAAATAAAGTTAATTTTGCAAAAGACCGTCAATAGATCTAGAAAGAATTGGTCTAAGAAACTTGACGATGCATTATGTGCTTATTGAACTGCTTATAAAAATCCTATGGGTATGTCTCCTTATAAAATGGTTTATGGAAAAGCATGTTATTTACCTCTTGAGTTAGAACATAAAGCATATTGGGCAATTAAAGAACTCAATTATGATTTCAAACTTGCCGGTGAAAAGAGGTTATTTGATATTAGCTCGCTAGATGAATGGAGAACCCAAGCTTATGAAAATGCCAAATTGTTTAAAGAAAAAGTTAAAAGATGGCATGATAAAAGAATTCAAAAACGGGAATTCAAAGTGGGTGAGTATGTTCTATTGTACAATCCTCGTTTTAGATTTTTTGCAGGAAAACTTCTCTCAAAATGGGAAGGACCGTATATCATCGAAGAAGTTTATCGCTCCGGAGCCATCAAAATAAATAACGCCGAAGGCAATAATCCGAGAGTGGTGAATGGGCAAAGAATTAAGCACTACATCTCACGTACACCTATTAATGTTGAAACTAACATTATTCAAACTATGACACCGGAGGAACACATATGAGAGACCTTCCAGAACACTCCAGAACCCTGAAAAGGATGAGGTACGTGATACGGTAAGTAAACCGACTCCAAAAATTCCATAAAAATACTTTCTGTCAGTTTTGGAATATTAGAAAAATACAAAAATAAGAAACAGCCGAGGGGACCCACGAGGTGCACACGAGGCAGCAGGGCGCGCCACCCCCCAGGCGCGCCCTGGTGGCTTGTGGGCCCCTCATGAGCCTTCCCGACTCTGTTTTTCTTCTGGAATACTTGTTTTCCAAGATAAAAATTCTTTATATATACTCCCGGTCGTTTTGATCACCGTATCGCAGAAATATCCTCTGTTCTTGTTTCGTGCTATTTTTCTGACAGATCTAGATCTCCATGGCCCCCCAAAAGCTCCGTGCCAAGCACCGTATTGTGCAACCATCGCCGGGTAAACCCCCCTACAACGAGGTTTACTATGAGTTGTCGTCAGGGGAGGAAGACAATGGCAAGGAGGACAAGGTCGAGGAAGTTGCGGGAGCCCAGGTTCCAGAAGGAGGGCAAGCCGTTCCCATGGAGGACACCACGGAGAAGGGAGATATCCTTCAACCCTTATATGATCATCTCTCACCATCTGTAATTGAAGCCCTAAGAGTCTTTGAAACAATTTGTGCTCAGAATAGATCTCTCACTCGTGAGGTTATTTTGTTGGAAGAGCAAAACATCGCCCTTCGGAGCATCAACCGTAAATTGGAGTTTCTGCTGATGCTGAAAGACAAGCCCACCACCTCATCATCATCACCATCACCGAAGAAAGAAACCTGAGTACATGGGTATGGGCACTCCCCTTGGCTTGTGCCAAGCTTGGGGGAGGTGCCCCGGTATCGTATCACCATCACTTTTATTATCTTTACCTATTTTTAGTTCGATCCTTAGTTATTTCGTGATTTAGTTGAATAAAAGTTTAGTATGATCTATTTTTGAGTGCTAGTTTCGTGATCTATCTATCTATGTAATCGAGTTGAGAGTTATATAATAAAGAGTAGTTTGAGTTTTTACTTCTTTACTTTTATGTTTCAATCCTAGCAATGAAAATAATGAAAAAGATCATATGCTAATCTTATGGAAAGTAATGACATTACATAAAGAAAAGTATAAGTGGTAAAATTTATTGAAAGTTAACAAACATAGCATTGGTCAATGATGCAATTCATGAAAAATTAATAAGGGAAGAGAAGATTCACATGCAAATACACTATCTTGGACATGTTTTGTGATTGTGAGCCCCCATTAAGTATTTTATGTCAAATTGTTGACGTTGGACAAGGAAGACAACGTAATGAATTATGTTTGCTTATATTCACATAGAAGTTATATTGTCATAGATCCTCCAACATGTGGTGCTTGCCCAATATCTTTGCTAGCCAAAAATCCGCACCAAGTAGAAATACTACTTGTGCATCCAAAACCCTTAAACCCAGTTTCATCTCATGAGAGTCCACTATATCTACCTATGGATTGAATAAGATCCTTCAAGTAAGTTGTCATCGGTGCAAAAAGCAATAAAAATTGCCTCTAAATATGTATGAACTTTTATTGTAAGGGAAAATAAGCTTTGTACGAACTTGTGATGGTAAAGAAATAAAAGCGACGGACTGCATAATAAAGGTTGCTATCACAAGGGGCAATATAAAGTGACGTTCCTTTGCATTAAGAGCTTGTGCATCCAAAAACAAAAAGCGCATGACAACCTCTACTTCCCTCTGCGAAGGGCCTATCTTTTACTTTTATGTATTTACTTTTTATACAAGAGTCAATAGTGTTCACCTCTATTCCTTTTTATTTTTCTCTTTTGCAAGCATCATGTGGTGGGGAAAGATCTAGGCATTGCTACTTGTAGCTTGCGTTGGTATTTTCCCCGAAGAGGAAGGGATGATGCAGCATAGTAGAGGTAAGTATTTCCCTTAGTTATGAAAACAAGGTTATCCAGTAGGAGAATCACACAACACCTCGTTAGCAGTACCTGCACACAAACAACAAATCCTTGCACCCAACACAAACGAGGGGTTGTCAATCCGTCGGCGGTTAATTGCAAGATTAAATTGTATGGTGATAGATAGATAGATTAAACAAAAATACAAAATAAAATAAATAAAGAAAAAGTGCAGCAAGGTATTTTTAGGATATTTAATATGTGATAGGAGTAGACCAGGGGGCCATAGTTTTCACTAGAGGCTTCTCTCTTGAAAATAGCATACGGCGGGTAGACAAATTACTGTTGGGCAATTGATAGAAAAGCAAATAATCATGATGATATCCAACGCAATGATCATGTATATAGGCATCACATCCGAGACAAGTAGACCGACTCCTGCCTGCATCTACTACTATTACTCCACCAATCGACCGCTATCGAGCATGCATCTAGAGTATTAAGTTCATAAAGAACGGAGTAACGCCTTAAGCAAGATGACATGATGTAGACAAAGTAAACTCACACATGAATAAACCGCATCTTTTTACCCTTAATAGCAACAATGCAATACGTGTCATGTCCCCTACTGTCACTAGGATTGAGCACCGCAAGATCGAACCCATTACAAAGCACCTCTCCCATTGCAAGATAAATCAATCTAGTTGGCCAAACCAAATCAATAGATCGAAGAGAAATACGATGCTATAATAATCATGCATAAAAGAGTTCAGATAAGACTCAAATAATATTCATGGATAATCTGATCATAAACTCACAATTCATCGGATCCCAACAAACACACCGCAAAAAGTGATTACATCGGATAGAACTCCAAGAACATCGAGGAGAATATTGTATTGAAGATCAAAAAGAGAGAAGAAGCCATCTAGCTACTAACTATGGACCCGAAGGTCTGTGGTAAACTACTCAACCATCATCGGAAGGGCAGCAAGGTTGATGTAGAGCCCCTCCGTGATCGAATCCCCCTCCGGCGGAGTGCCGGAAAAGGCCCCCAGATGGAATCTCTCGAGAACAGAAGCTTGCGGCGGCGGAAAAAGTATTTCGTGGACTCCCCTATTGGTTTCCCGATTTTTAGGAATTTATAGTGGTGGAACTAGGTCAAAAGGGGCAGAGGTGGGCCCATGAGGCACCAGGGCGTGCCTGCCCCCCCCCAGGCGCGCCCTGGTGGCTCGTGGCCACCTCCTGGGTCTTCTGGCCCTCTCCCAAAGCTTCCAGTACTTGTTATGTCCAGAAAAAAATCTCCAAAAAGTTTCATGGCATTTGGACTTCGTTTGGTACTGATATTCTGGAAAACCAAAAACAGGCAAAAACCAGCAACTGAAACTGGGCACTAAGTTAATAGTTTAGTCCCAAAAAATGATATATAATTGCTTGTAAATGTATATAAAACATCCAAGATTGGTAATATAACAACAAGGAACAATCAAAAATTATAGATACGTTGGAGACGTATCAGCATCCCCAAGCTTAATTCCTGCTTGTCCTCGAGTAGGTAAATGATAAAAACAGAATTTTTGATGTGGAATGCTGCCTATCATATTCATCATATTCTTTTCTTTTGTAGCATGGACATTTGGACTTGAATGATTAAAAGCAATAGTCTATAATTTCACATGAAGACATAAATACTCAAGCATATTAACAAGCAACCATGCCTTTCAAAATATCAACGCTAAAGAAAGTTATCCCTAGCCCATTATGCTCAATCATTGATCCATTCATGAAACACACTGCATATTAGCTACATCCAATGCACAAGTATGACAATAGTGCTCTCTAGTTGGTGCTTTGTAAGAGAAGATGGAGACTCAAAATAAAAATAAAAATTGCATAAAAGTAAATAGATAGGCCCTTCGCAGAGGGAAGCAGAGATTTGCAAATGTGCCAGAGCTCAAAGCTAAAATTAGAGAGATAAAATATTTTGGGAGGCATGCTTTTCCTGTCAACGAAAACGAACGAGAATTCCCAATATCTTCCATGCTAGATACATTATAGGCGGTTCCCAAACAGAAAATAAAGTTTCTTTCCTTTCCACCATTCTTTCACAATCCATGGCTACTCGTATCCACGGGTGCCCTCCATACCAACACTTTCCAATGAATTTATTATTATCATCATATAAGATTTTTTATTTAATTTCATTTCATTTCGGGACTGGGCATCCCTATTACCTGCCACACTCTCGTGCAATGATAAGTGAATAAACACTCATCGTGAAAATAACCCACCTATCATGGAAAATATTGGCCACCCCCTTCCGCCTCATGAGCGGTATGGGCACACAAAACAGAAAATTATTTTGAAAATTAGAGTTGGCACACGCAAATTTACTTGGAACGGCATGGAAATACCGCATATAGGTAGGTATGGTGGACTCATCTGGCACAACTTGGGTTTAAAGAGTTTGGATGCACAAGCAATATTTCCGCTTAGTACAAATGAAGGCTAGCAAATAGATTGAGAAGCGACCAACCAAAAAGCGAAAATGGTCATAAACATGCATTGAACATAACTAACACCGAATAATGCACCATAAGTAGGATATAATTTCGTTGCATAACTATTGACTTTACGTGCATGCATAGGGAATCACAAACCTTAACACCAATATTCTTACTAAATCACAATTACTCACTAACATGACTCACATATCATCATCTCCATATCGCAAAACTATTGCAAGGAATCAAGCTTATCATATCCAATGATCTATATGAAAGTTTTTATTATATCCCTCTTGAATATTCATCACTTTGGGACCAAATTCATATCTTGTGCAAATTACCATTACTATTATCAACTCTCAAAAAGATTTAAGTGAAGCATGAGAGTGCAAATATTTCTTCAAAATTTCAATCTTATCAACTCTCAAAATAATATAAGTGAAGCATGAGAGTTTATTTCTTCAAAATTTTAATCTTATCAACTCTCAAAATAATATAAGTGAAGCATGAGAGTTTATTTCTTCAAAATTTTAATCTTATCAACTCTCAAAATAATATAAGTGAAGCATGAGAGTTTATTTCTTCAAAATTTAGCCACCGCCGTGCTAAAAAAGATTTAAGTGAAGCACTAGAGCAACTGCCTAGCTCAAGATTTTTTTTAAGTGAAGCACATAGAGCATTCTAACAAATCATGATAAAGGTGTGGATCTCTCAAAATAGGTGTGTCCAGCATGGATGATTGTGACAAACTAAAGAGCAAACAAAGCAAAGACTCATATAATACAAGACGCTCCAAGTAAAACACATATCATGTGACGAATAAAAATATAGCTCCAAGTAAAATTACCGATGGTTGGTAGAAGAAAGAGGGGATGCCTTCCGGGGCATCCCCAAGCTTAGACGCTTGAGTCTTCCTTGAATATTACCTTGGGGTGCCTTGGGCATCCCCAAGCTTAGGCTCTTGCCACTCCTTATTCCTTCATCCATCGTGATCTCACCCAAAACTTGAAAACTTCAATCACACAAAACTTAACAAAACCTTCGTGAGATCCGTTAGTATAACAAATAAATCACTACTTTAAGTACTGTTGCAAACCCATTCATATTTTATTTTTGCATTATACCTACTGTATTCTAACTTCTCCATGGCTTATACCCCCCGATACAATCCATAGTTTCATCAAAACAAGCAAGCAACACATCAAAAACATAATCTGTCAAAAACAGAACAGTCTGTTGAAATCTATTTAAAAGCCATATTTCTGTAACTCCAAAAATTCTGAAAAATCAGGACAACGTTGGTAATTTATATACCAATACTGTGTAAAAAATTCTGATATTTCTGACGCTCCAGTAGAGAACCAAAATTCCAGCACTGGACGGAAAAGTTTCTGTTTTCTAAACAGCATCAATTATACTATCTTCCAAATCATCCCAAAGGCATTACTTGGCACAAGCAGTAATTAAAACAGAAAAAACACAATAATAATAGAATCATAATTGTGTGAACACACAAGAACAGAAATAAATAGTAAAATTTTATTTTATTCATTGAGTTGCCTCCCAACAAGCGCTATTGTTTTATGCCCCTAGCTAGGCATAATGCATAGTTTCAAGTATTATCATCTTTGGTTTTAATAATCTTCGTAGGAGCTTTCTCAAACCCGGGAGGCTCTTTACGCTTCCCATTATTCTCAGGGAATGAGGCAATTTTAAGGCCTAGAATATCTAATCGTTTATTGCATAGGGTAATCAAAGTGTTCATGCGATTGAGGTTTCCACTGATATTTTTAAGAGGTTCATTAGACTTTTGCAACTCAACCAAATTTTTCTGCATATCACCCAATTTGTCTAATATTTGAACTCCCTCTTGAGTAAAAGCAAAACCCTTTTGTGGTGGTGGAATCCCCAATATACTCTCTATTATTTCATAGGCAGTATTGGCCTCACTCTCAATAAAATTCCCTTTTGCGGCAAAGTCCAAAAGTTGTCTATGATGCATGGTTAAACCTATATAGAAATTGCGAAGCAAAATTTTTAAATCCCCTTTTATAGAGCAAACACGGTAGGATTCCATTAACCTATACCAAGCATCTTTAAGATTTTCTCCTTGTTTCTGTTTAAAGTAAAGCACTTCAAAATCCGGCGACAAAGGAGGGATAGTTACGCTAGTCATGATCACAAAGGGAACAAATCAAGCAAAAGAGCAAACAGAAAATATTTTTGTAAAAAAAAAATTAGAAGTGGGGGAGATGAAAAAGAGAGGCAAATAAAATAAATGCAAGGAGATGATAGTTTATGCGAAGGTACTTGATAGATGTTGATGATGTCTCCCCGGCAACGGCGCCAGAAATTCTTCCTGCTACTTGTAGCTTGCATTGGTATTTTCCCCGAAGAGGAAGGGATGATGCAGCACAGTAGATGTAAGTATTTCCCTCTGTTATGAAACCAAGGCTATCAATCTAGTAGGAGAATCACACAACACCTCATTAGCAGTACCTGCACACAAACAACAAATCCTTGCACCCAACGCAAACGAGGAGTTGTCAATCCCTCGGCAGTTAATTGCAAGATTAAATTGTATGGTGATAGATAGATAGATTAAACAAAATACAAAATAAAATAAATAAATAAAAAGTGCCGCAAGGTATTTTTAGGATTTTTAATATGTGATAGGAGTAGACCCGGGGGGCATAGTTTTCACTAGAGGCTTCTCTCTTGAAAATAGCATACGGTGGGTAGACAAATTACTGTTGGGCAATTGATAGAAAAGCAAATAATCATGACGATATCCAAGGCAATGACCATGTATATAGGCATCACGTTCGAGACAAGTAGACCGACTCCTGCCTGCATCTACTACTATTACTCCACCCATCGACCGCTATCCAGCATGCATGTAGAGTATTAAGTTCATAAAGAACGGAGTAACGCCTTAAGCAAGATGACATGATGTAGACAAAGTAAACTCACACATGAATAAACTCCATCTTTTTACCCTTAATAGCAATGATACAATACGTGTCATGCCCCCTACTGTCACTGGGATTGAGCACCGCAAGATCGAACCCATTACAAAGCACCTCTCCCATTAAAAGATAAATCAATCTAGTTGGCCAAACCAAAACAATAAATCAAAGAGAAATACGATGCTATAATAATCATGCATAAAAGAGTTCAGAGAAGACTCAAATAATATTCATGGATAATCTGATCATAAACTCACAATTCATCGGATCCCAACAAACACACCGCAAAAAGTGATTACATCGGATAGAACTCCAAGAACATCGAGGAGGACATTGTATTGAAGATCAAAAAGAGAGAAGAAGCCATCTAGCTACTAACTATGGACCCGAAGGTCTGTCGTAAACTACTCACGCATCATCGGAAGGGCAGCAAGGTTGATGTAGAGCCCCTCCGTGATCGAATCCCCCTCCGGCGGAGTGCCGGAAAAGGCCCCCAGATGGGATCTCTCGAGAACAGAAGCTTGCGGCGGTGGAAAAAGTATTTCGTGGACTCTCCTGTTGGTTTCCTGATTTTTTGGGAATCTATAGTGGTGGAATTAGGTCAAAAGGGGCAGAGGTGGGCCCACGAGGCACTAGGGCGCGCCTGCCCCCCCCAGGCGCGCCCTGGTGGCTCGTGGCCACCTCCTGGGTCTTCTGGCCCTGTCCTGAAGCTTTCAGTACTTGTTATGTCCAGAAAAAAAATCTCCAAACAGTTTCGTGGCATTTGGACTTCGTTTGGTACTGATATTCTGGAAAACCAAAAACAGGCAAAAAACAGCAACTGGCACTGGGCACTAAGTTAATAGGTTAGTCCCAAAAAATGATATATAATTGTTTGTAAATGTATATAAAACATCCAAGATTGATAATATAATAGCATGGAACAATCAAAAATTATAGATACGTTGGAGACGTATCAGGCTTATATATCCAGTTGGATATGAGTGATCATGCGTTGTTATTGTTGACATTACCCTTCAGGTCAATAAGTTGGGAGGCGAAATTATAAGCCCCTATCTTTCTATGTGTCTGGCTAAAAAGTTTTGCTCCATATATATGTTGTGAGTGTTAGCAATCATAGAAGACTAAATGATGGTTGAGTATGTGGACTTGCTAAAAAGCTCCTACATGAGACCCTTCCTAAAAATTTGATGAATTGCAATTGCATTGTTGACTGAGAACATAGTTTGTTAGTTTTCAAGAAAGTTTATGCCTTATACTTCGTTGTTGTGATGAATTGTTACTTGCTTATGAGAAGTTTTATGTTAATGAATATTGCTGTTATAATAATGATCATGATGCTACTATGTCCGTATTTTTTTTATCGACACCTCTCTCTCTAAACATGTGGACATGATTATCGATATCGGCTTTCGCTTGAGGACAAGCGAGGTATAAGCTTGGGGGAGTTGATACGTCCATTTTGCATCATGTTTTCCTACTGTTATTTATAGTGTTTTTAATCGATAAAACACTTTGTGGAGCAATTCTAATGCCTTTTCTCTCTTAATATGCAAGATTTACATAAGGAGGGAGATCGCCGGCAGCTGGAATTCTGGACCTGAATAAGCTATGTCAAAGATACCTATTCTGCACATCTCCAAATGAGCTGAAATTTCACGGAGAATTATTTTGGAATAAATAAAAAATATTGGAAGAAAGAAGTACCAGAGGGGGCCACCCAGGTGCCCACGAGGCACCAGGGCGCGCCACCCCCCAGGCGCGCCCTGGTGGCTCGTGGGGCCCTTGGCCAGCCTCCGGGGCCAATTTTCCGGTATATAAGCCCATTTGCCCTAGAAAAAACAAGGAGAACACTTTCGGGACGGAGCACCACCGTCTCGAGGCGGAACTTGGGCAGGAGTACTTTTGCTCTCCGGTGGAGCGATTCCGCCGGGGATACTTCCCTCAGGGAGGGGGAAATCGAAGCTATCGACATCACCAACGATCCTCTCATCGTGGGAGGACCAATCTTCATCAACATATTCAATAGCACCATCTCATCTCAAACCCTAGTTCATCTCTTGTATTCATTCTTTGTCTCAAAACCTCAGATTGGTACCTGGGGGTTGCTAGTAGTGTTGATTACATCTTGTAGTTGATGCTAGTCGGTTTATTTGGTGGAAGATTATATGTTCAGATCCAATATGCTATTCAATACCCCTCTGATATTGGACATGAATATGATGTGTGAGTAGTTACTTTTGTTCTTGAGGACATGGGAGAAGTCTTGTCATAAGTAATCATGTGAATTTGGTATTCGTTCGATATTTTGATGATATGTATCTTGTTGATTCTCTTAGTGGTGTCATGTGAACGTCGACTACATGACACTTCACCATCTTTGGGCCTAAGGGAATGCATTGTGGAGTAGTAATTAGATGATGGGTTGCTAGAGTGACAGAAGCTTAAATCCTAGTTTATGCGCTATTCCGTACGGGGCTGATTTGGATCCATATGTTTAATGCTACGGTTAGATTTATCTTAATTCTTCTTTCGTAGTTGCGGATGCTTGCGAGAGGGGTTAATCATAAGTGGGAGGCTTGTTCAAGTAAGAACAGCACCCAAGCACCGGTCCACCCACATATCAAATTATCAAAGTAGCGAACGTGAATCAAGCAAACAAGATGAAAGTGACCAGATGAAATTCCCATGTGTCCTCGAGAATGCTTTGCTTATTATACGAGTTAGTTCCGGCTTGTCCTTTGCTCCAAAAAGGATTGGGCCACCTTGCTGCACTCTTTGTTACTATTGCTACTTGTCACTTGTTACAAATTATCTTGCTATCAAACTACTCGTTACCGATAATTTCAGTGCTTGCAAAAAATACCTTGCTGAAAACCGCTTGTCATTTCCTTCTGCTCCTCGTTGGGTTTGACACTCTTACTTATCAAAAGGACTACGATTGATCCCCGATACTTGTGGGTCATCAATTGCCTATTGATCCGCCGAGTTGATACGACCCTTTCTTCCTTTTTGACTTCTCCTATATATTTCTACCACCGCATTCTAGTCGACCTATAGTGCTAATGTCCATGTCTCACGGTCATGTATTGAGTGGAATTTAAAATGCTGAGGCACGTTAAAAAGTATCACTACAAAAAAAAGACACATCCGTGACATTATGGCCCAAACGAAAACTTTTTTCTGTCATGGTTTTGACACTTCTATGACAATAATTGTGACAAAGACATGTATCATCGTAGATGTGGTGGGCTCCTACTTCGATGACAAAAAATTATGATAGAAAATGGGCTTTTCGTCCTGGGCGGGCCGGAGATGTACCCGCATGACATTCTTTGGGCCATCCATGACGTAAAAAATCGTGGTAGAAGTGAGGGCGATGCAGTGTGGTTTTGCGCGTTTCTCTCTCATACGCGCGCGTGTGTGAGGCGCTCGCTAACTGAACCCGAGTGAGGCGTACATTCGCTTACTGAACCCGAGCGATCGATCGCCCTCGCACTACATACTGAACATGAGCGATTGATCCCTCGTACTACGTACTGAAGCCGATCGATCCCTTCGCTGCTAACTGAAGCCGATCGATCCCTTCGCTGCTAACTGAACCCGAGCGATTCCTTCGCTGCTAACTGAACCCGATCGATCCTTCTCGCTACTTACTGAAGCCGATCGAGCCCCCGTGCGAGACGTAGCTAGCCGGTTGGGTTGCTTCTCAATGAACAGTGCCCATTGCTGCCGCGCGCGATACACGTTGACACGAGTCGAGACTTGCATCGATCGAGCCGGTTGGTTGGCTGTGGATGAACAGTTCCCGTTGCTGCCGCCCGCTCGTACGCCCCACCCCAGCCGGTGGGTTAGCTGTGGATGAACAGTACCCTGGCAGTGTGAAGGTGGTTGGCGCTGGATGAACAGGACCCCGAGGAGGCCGTGCCGCGGTATGCCATACCCCAGACGGTTGGGGGTGGATGAACATGACCCCGTGGAGGCTGGATGAACAGTAGCCGGTGGAGGTTGAGGAAGTCGACGGTGGATGAATAGTAGCCCGTGGAGTCCCGTTTTGCGGTACGCCACACCCCTCCCGATGAACAGGACTCCGTTTTGACCGTAGGCAGTTTGGTAGAAGTCCGTTTCCTCCGTTTTGCGGTAAGCTAAACCCCACCCGATCAACAGGACCCCGTTTCGACCGTAGGCGGTTGAACAGAAGTCCGTTTCCTCCGTTTTGTGGTACGCCAGACCCCCAGCCGATGAACATGACCCCGTTTCGACCGTAGGCGGTCGAACAGAAGGCTGTTTCCTCCGTTTTGCGGTACGCCAGACCCCGTGTCGATGAACATGACCCCGTTTTGGCTGTTCCGTCCAAGCAGGTTGGCCCCCGATGAACAGGACGTGTTCCGACCCAATCGCTTGGCTCCCGACGTTGTTTCCTCTGTTCCGACCCAGCCGGTTGGCTGCCGATGAATAGGAGGCCGTAGCTGCCGTTCGTTGCCTCTCTCCATGTACACGAGCCCTGGTCATACGTCTGCGCGGGTACGCGTTTGAGACCCCGCTCGTATATGTACGTACGTCGCCGTATTTTTTGCCGTGTGGCTGTACGTACGTGTACACGATTTAGACGGGGCTGCCTGAACTGCTACGTCGGGGGCTCTATTACGACACGTGCCACTCCTTACACGGCCACAGTTCATCGTGACAGAGACACCGATCGACCAGTATGTATGTACACGCTTGCGACCAGACAGATAATGATACGTACGCTTCGACCTGGTGGGTCCCAGCTGTCTGGGGGATAAGGAGGCACTTCCTTGCGTGCGAAGATATAGCTGGTGGGTCCCAGCTGTCATGGGAGGAATCATTTTTTTCGCGCAATAAGGAGGCACTTCCTTGCTTGCAAAGATGTAGCTGGTGGGTCCCAGCTGTCAGGGGGAGGAAACTTTTTTTCCAGCGTAATAAGGAGGCACTTTCCTTGCATGCGCCCGTGGACCTCATGGGTCCCAGCTGTCAGCCTCTCCACGTACAGTCCTCTTCCGATGACTCTCGTTTGTTGACCACACCGCACCGAGCGCACGAAGGCGGTGGATGATGGCGAGGCCCTGGATGGGAACGACCAGGAGGTGGGGAAGATGCGGCAGTGGAGTCACAGACGGAGAGGAGTACGACATACGAGGGTTGACTGGTCCGGTGCGACCTGGGGCTGCTGTCGGCGGAGAATAACAGGAGGGGTGGAGGGGTGGAAGGATGGCCTGGCCGGCGGTGGTGTAGCGCTTCGCAGCGAGGCATGCGAAGCAGCGTCGCTGGCCACCGGAGGCGGGAGCAGGAGGTCCCGCCGGCGTTGGAGGAAGAAGACGAGAGATTGAAGATGCATGCTGGCCGCTGGATATACATCCAATGACTAAAGATGTCAGAATCATTTGTTGACTAAGTTGACAACGCCTTCGTAGGCTTCGACCTATTGGCCCACAATGTCAGCCTCCTTACGTGCGAAGATATAGCTGGTGGGTCCTAGTTGTCAGGAGGAGGAATACTTTTTTTTTGCCCATAATAAGGAGGCACTTCCTTGCGTGCGAAGCTGTAGCTGTTGGGTCCCAGCTGTCAGGGGGATGAAACATTTTTTCCACGTAATAAGGAGGCACTTCCTTGCGTGAGAAGATGTAGCTGGTGGGTCCAAGCTGTCAGGGGGCAGAATAATTGTTTTTTGCTTAATAAGGAGGCAGTTGCATGCGTGCGTCCATGGACCTGGTGCGTCCCCACTGTGAGCCTCTCCACGTACAGTCCTCTTCCGATGACTCGTATTTGTTGACCACATTAACCACGCCGCGCCGAGCTCACCAAGGCGGTGGACGACGGTGAGGCCCCGGATGGGAACGACCAGGAGATGGGGAAGACGCTGCAGTGGAGTTACAGACGGAGAGGACTACGAGGGTTAACTAGTTCTGGTGCGGCGTGGGGCTGCAGTCGGCGGAGAATAACAGGAGGTGTGGAGGGTTTTGGAGGGATGGCCTGGCCGGCGGTGGGGTACCGCTTCGCAGCGAGGCGTGCTATGCAGAGCCGCTAGCCGCCGGAGGCGGGAGCGAGCGTTCCCGGTGGCGCTGGAGGAAGAAGACGATAGATTGAAGATGCATGCCAGCCGTTGGATGTAAATCCAATGGCTATGGATGTCAGAATCATTTGTTGACCAAGTTGACAACGCCTTGTGTGGGCTTCGACCTATTGGCACACATGTCAGCCTGCAAAAATGTGGCACATATTCAACCCATGTTTTTTAGAATTTACAGTCCATTTGCTGGGATGGGTGAACAAATAATGTAGCATCTATGCGGTCCATTTAATTTTCTTCTTAGAAATCACAGCCCATTTGCACTTGTCGGAAGTCGGGCTCCGGGGACCCAAAGGTTCGAACACTGGGGTGAGCTTGTTCTAGCTACTTCGCCTCCTACCACGGTTAAGCGACGGCGAGGGCGCGCTAGCGAGGGACGGAACGAGGACTCGGCGGTTTACCCAGGTTCGGGCCACCTTGCGGTGTAAGACCCTACTCCTGCTTGTGGTTGGGATTGCACGGGCAAGAGAGTTCTTGCGTACAAGGTACAAGGTAGGAGATGAAGGAATCGATTGGGTCTCCCCCTACCACGGCTGCTCTGCCCCTTATATCAGCCATGGTCCTCTTCCCCCTGGAAACTTAGGCGGGAAGGGTTGCCACACTTGGCGATTTCGAAAGGGGACATGCGCTCAGGCTATCCTGACTAAAGGTGGTCTTCGCCTGCCAAAGCATGATCCATGACGCGCTGGTGGGCTCGGTGATGACCTCCGCCCTGCGCGCCCGTCGTCTTGGTCTTCCTTCGCCGATCGGGCAACCTTTGGTGTTGCTTTGGAGAGTAGATAGCTAGCCTTGCTCCCTTAACATGAAAGAGGAAACCATCTTCATCCGCGCCTGCTGGCACGGCCTCTGCTGCCGCTCGTCGCCGCGCACGTCACCAACGTGACGGGCTCCAGGCCGCGCGGCAAGGCGAACAACCTTCGCCTCGAGCGCCTGCGGGAGGGGGCCTCGGGAGGCCACCTCGGAAAGCCGCCTCGCGAGGCCACTCGAGAGGCCGCCTAGTGAGAGGACCTCGCGAGGCCGTTGACGGTGGTGCTGAGCGTTGCTTGCTACTCCCTGAGGAGGGGGCCGCAGGAGGCCAGGGCCTCATGAGGGGTCTTGGTGAGAGTTCGGTGGAGACGGCCCGCTGGGCCCACGCCAGGCATTGCGCCCTGGGCCAAAGGCAGACGGGCCTGGATACCCCGGGTTCCACGGGCCCGACAGTAGCCCCCGGGCCCGCGGCGTGCACGTTCCCGCCTGCAGAGGGGCGAAACGGCGCGGGCCCTAACCGCCTGCGGCCAGGCGTGACGTGTGGCGCACAATGTGATGGGGGACGCCCCCACTTTCCCACGACGCCTCGGTAACCGCCGCGCTGACATAAATCTTGGCGCAGGCGACGCGAGGCCATCATTGCTTTCCTTCATACTCTCCACCCCTCTGCGCCCTTCCTTCCCACGCACAGCTCCTTCTACCTCTCCACAACTCCGTCGCCCCGAACCTTTGCTGCGCCGCCATGTTGCCCCCTGGAAGGGAGGAAGAGACAGCAGACACGGAGGTTGAAGGGGCGGTGCCTTAGCCCGCCCTAAGTAGGCCCACAATCATCAACGCCGAGGGACGCAGCAAGGTGCTTCCGATGACCGCGGCCGCTTCCAACAAATGGGGGGCCACTCGCATCTGGCTGGCTTCTTGCCCGGCCTCCGACCTCGACGCCACCTCTACCGTCCTCTTCCTTCCGGCGCTCTTCGCGGGCTTGCTACCCCCATTCTCTGATTTCTTTAACGCCGCCTTTTCCCACTATCAAGTCCATGCGCTGCATCTCGAGCCGAGCTCCGTCCTTCTTCTTTCTGCCTTTGCCTTTCTATGCGAGGCCTTCCTGGGCGTGACGCCCTCAGTGGCGCTCTTCCGCCACTTCTTCAGCCTGCAGCTGACCGCGGCGAGCCAATGTTCCGGATGCGTCTCGTTCCGTATTGCAGACGAGACGGCGGGCGATGGCATCAACATGGTGCTTTCCAAGAGGGTCGAGGGCTTCAGGCGGCAATGGGTGTACATGGACGCGGCCCAATCTAGCCCCCTGCTGCAGCTGCCATCGTCCCCGGCGGCGAGGAGCTCCGGGTGGGGGCACGAAAGGCTCGCCGACCCGAAGCTGGCGCGGGTATGGAAGAGGTTGGCCGAGTTGAGGGCCGCGAAAGTGACGGTGGTCACGGTCGTGAGGGAGTTCCTTCGCCGGCGCGTTGCTCCCCTCCAGCGACACTCCCGCCCGATGTGGGCCTTCGCCGGTTCGGATGATCCGATGCGGCTGAGCAAGGACAGCCTGCTACCAGAGGTGCTGAACGAGGTGCTCCACACCCTGATTGGTGAGGAGGCAGACGAGCCACCCAGGGACGGGCGGCCCCTGTACCGCTACAAGAAGAAGGCCACGCTGGCCGGCGGGATGCCACGCTTCGACCAATGGGGACCGTTGCCAGAGGGCCTTGAAGGGCCCCGGGACAACCCCTTCCTGGTGGTCCCTGGCTCAGGCGAGAACAGTAGTGCCGGGGCCTTGGCGGGCGCTGCGGGGGGCGAAGGCGGCCCAGTTCGGCCGGCCCGCCGCTGACTCGTCCGCAAGCTCGAAAACGATGATGGCACCACACCGCCTAAGGCCACGCCTGCCGCGTCCATCTGGGCAGAGGGCGCGCGAAGCCCTCACGCGGCAACTGAGAAGCTGCGGGGCTCCGGAGGCGGTGGCGAAGGCGGATCATGCGGCCCTCCCGAGAGGGGGGTCGATCACGAGAGGGGACCCGGCGAAGGCGGCAGCAGCAACGCTCCTCCGTGGCCGCTTAAGAAGAGGAGGTGGTTTGCCAGGGACCAGTAAGCGCTTGCCTTCCTTTCTCCTGCGCCCGGTGCGTCGCACGCGCCTGAGTCCTTGTTTCTCTTCCCATCTCCAGGACTTCCTCGAGCAAGAAGAAGAAGAAGAAGGAGGAGAGGTCCCCTGGACTGGAGGGGGCTAAGCCGCCGGTTGCTAGGACCGGGGGGTGCGAGGAGAGCACCATCAGCCTCGCCTCTGAGGCTGACCTCACGGGGGCCGAGGAGGAGGCAGTCCCTTCTGACCCGCGGGAGGGCGCGGCTCGGGGGACCCGAGCAAGCGAGCCACGGGAGGCGTCGTCGAGGGGCGGCTCCGCGGCTCCTAGGGCGCCCACCGCCGGGGCGGAAATCGCGGCGACGGAGGCGGAGACGTCGGCTTCCACCCCCCGAAACGCTGTCGACGGTGATGTCGCTGGAGGCCAGCCAGACTCGACAGCGCGCGGGGCCCCGCAGGCCGGGGGTTCGCTAAGCCCACGGGGTGCGTCGCCCCATCGAAACGAGGAGGGGGCCCCTGCGAGCCCTTCGCTCACGACCGGCAGCGGCGGGCCCTCGCGAGGGGGCGGCGCTCGGGCGCACACCGGTTGGGCCCTGCAGCTCATGAGCGGCAGCGCCGTGCTCAAGCGCGGGGCCCTGCAAGGCGCCAGGGCCGCCCTTGACCAGCTGGAAGCAGACCTCCGGGCGGAAGAAGCGCGCATCATCGAGGAGCATCAGCGCCTTGCGGAGAGGTGGCACCAGCTTGATGTGGCCATCATACTGAGCCGCCGTCAGGATGACACCGCGCGGGAGAAGCGCGAGAAGGCCGCCCAGGACGCGAAGGAGATCCTCGAAAACGCTGTCCGGGAGGCCGACGAGGCTGACAGGCGGCGCGAGGCGGCGGAGGCCCGCGGGAAGGAGCTCCAGGACCAGAACGCCTTGCTAGAGCGACAACTCCAGGCATGGAGGGACGCCATCTCCGCCCTCGAAGAGGGGCTGGCGGCCCGCGAGGCGGACCTTGACATTCGTGAGCGGGAGCTCGCGCGGTTGGTATCCGAACAGGACTTGGAGCGCGAGCGGCTGGAGACGTTGGAGCGAGAGGTGTCCGCTGCCCAAAGTTCCTACGCCGAGCGCCTAAACAAGGCCAATGCCAATCTGGCCGCTAAGGCGAAGGAGATCCAGGAGGACGCCAACAGGAGGGTCACGCAGAGCCGTGAAGCGCTTGCCAGCGAGAACAGCCAGAAGCTGAAGCGGCAGGAGGACCGCTTCAAGGCCAAGCGCGAGGAGTTCCAGCACGAGATCGCAGGCCTCAAGGAGATGCTAGCCGAAGCTGAAAGGCGGCGGGAGCTCGCGCTGAAGGCCCGGGCCGACGCCGAGGCCGAGCTGTCCTCCCTTCGGCAGTAGGTGGGGGGTGTCGCTGCGGTCGTGAAGCAGGCGCGGGACGAGGCGGCCCGGGCGCGGGGGCGGCAACTCCAGCGCTCTAAGATGTTTCGCACCCTCGTGCTCCGGGCCCGCCACGCCTTGGGCTCCATTTGCAAGGAGTACGTCAGCAGCCCCCTCGAGACCCACGACGGCAGCTATCTCGGCTTCTACACCAAGCTCGTGGAGCGGCTCGAGGTGGGCGCCAAGAAGGTAGGCGGAATCATTGAGGAGGAGAGCCGCGACCTCCTCACCCAGGCCGCGACGCGCATCTTTAGCCATCTTCTGTACGCCGACCCCAACTTTGACTTCGGCAAGGTGATAGCTCCCGTCCCAGAGGAGGTCCGCGACACTCTTGGGAAGGCGGTGGAGGACCACGTGGACGCCCTGCACGAGCACTTCGCTCCCGGCGAGAGCTCGAGCGGAGTCGAGGGAGGCGACGATGATGGTGGCAACGGCGGTGATGACGACATGTCTTCTTAGGTCCTTCCCCATGTCCTGCGTATAGCTGATCGTGGCCCCGTGGGGGCGTGAGGACAATGCTTTAACATTTTAAGTACTTCGCCCCTGACTGCATCGAATGTCCGAGGCTTCGTAACGCTTTCTCTCAAAGCCCGTTTTGCTCTTTCTGCTTGCCATGGTGCATTGCGTCGTTAGGACCTAGCCCCTGAGCGGGCCGTAGCCGCTGCCGGCATAGCGAGTCGTGAGGGTTCCGCTCGCACGATCTCCCGAGGCGGGGCCTGCTGGCTTCCTTGGGGCCTGATGGGTTGCCTCGCGAGGCCCCTCAATGAACCTGCTCCTGAGATAGCTGCCTGTAGAGTACTCAACGACAAGGGAGCAACACACGCTCGTCGATTCGCTCATGGGCATCACGCGAGGAGACAAAACACCAAGAACCTTGGCGGGGTGGCGTGCACGAGGAGCAGGCCCGCGTGCCAGAGCCCGACTGCTTGGGTTTTTCAGCGCTGCTGGGACTGACCCGAGCACAGACACCGTGTCCAGCCCCCGCTCGTGTGAGGCTCATGAGGGACGTCGTGAGCGCGCGAGGCTCGTGAAGCAAGAACAAGACGAAATGCCATGCAAGAAACCGAGTTTTACTGCAGTAAGATAGCAACCCGTTACATAACTAAAACGAGATGCGGCTGCCGTGTCTGGCACGGGTCAGCTTGAGGTTGGTGCAACCCGTGGGGCGCCCTCAATTGAATGTTCCGCCAGCGCGAAGCATGGGGCTTCCACAGGGGTGTGGGTATGATCGCGGGTCGACCGTTCCGCTAGCGCGGAGCATGGGGCTTCCACAGGGGTGTGGGTATGATCGCGGGTCGACCGTTCCGCCAGCGCGGAGCATGGGGCTTCCACAGGGGTGTGGGTATGATCGTGGGTCGATCGTTCCGCCAGCGCGGAGCATGGAGCTTCCACTTGGGCATGGGCGGGAGCTCTCGCGGGCCCATCAGGCGAACGCAATGAGAGGCTCCGGGGCATGTACAGCCCCGTTTCGTTCGTACGCGTGAGGGTCATGGGCAGAACTTGCGGAGGTGTTGGATGTTCCAGGCGTTAGGCACAGGAGCTCCGTCCTCCATCTCCAGCCGAGCTGAGCCAGGCCTGGAGACATGAGTAACTCGGAAAGGTCCTTCCCACATGGGTGGCGGTTCGTGGGGCCCCTCTCTGGAGAGGATTCTGGGCAGGGCGGGGTCGCAGACCTCGAGAGTGCGAGGGCGGACGCCGCGGCTGTGGCGGCGGCGCGAGGCCGGCTTGGCGGCGGCCCTCCTCGAGGAGTAGAAGGTCGGTCTCCCGCGAGCCATCCTGACATGCCTTGTCGAAGGCAAGGGCTCACGGGGGACCGTGCTTAAGCTCCAGAGGGGGACCGTGTCAACGCCGTAGACGAGGAAGACGGGGGTCTCGCTGGTAGGCTTGCTTGCTCCAGAGATGGACACATCACGAACGGCCACTCGCTGAGCGAGCCTTTGCCGCTCCCAAGCTGCGCCCATGAAGCGTGCTCGCGAGACGCACGCACGAGGCTCGGCGTTCGAAGTGTCTTCGCCTCGCGAGGCCGGCTCGCGAGGGGCCGCCCGCGAGGTCCTCGCGCAGCTCGACTCCTGAGGGGCTGCATGTCGATAGATTTCACGATGGGGGGAGCGGCGCAAGCTTGCTAACTCGCCAGTGGCCGTTGCGTGAGGAGACAAGGCACCAAGTACCTTGGTGAGGTGACGTGCGCGGGAGCAGGCCCGCGAGCCAGAGCTCAGTCACTTGGATTTGGCGGCGCTGCAGGGGCGGACCCAAGCACAGGCGCCGTGCCTAGCCCCCACTCACGAATACGGTCAGGGGAGGGGTCGCGAGCATGCGGCGCTCTCCGGTCAACACCGAACTTAACAGGCGATTAAGCAGGTAACATAACTCATTAGGGCGAAATCAGTAAAATTCATTACACAACCAAAAGGATAAGGTTCCGGGAGCGAAGCTCGAGAGGTGCGGCAAGAGTCGACGCGCCGGGCGCACCTGGCAGAACCGCGCTGTAGTGACGTCAGACCACTTAGCGAGGCGCGCCGAGAGAGTCCGCCCCTCCGGGGCCAGGGGGCTCGCGAGGCCTCGGGAGCTCGCGAGGAGTAGGAGGCTCACGAGGCCCTGGCGCGAAGGGCGCCAACCTCTGGAAAGAGGCGCCGTCGTTCCTCAGCCCGAAGGGCATGCGCGTGCCGCCGAAAACGGGGCCAACGCCCTGGCCAATTCACGGCAGCTGGAAGGGGTCACTAGGGCAGAGTTGGTTGAGGCTGGTGAAGTCGACACACATGCGCTCCTTGCCGCCCTTCTTGGGGACGACGACTGGGTTGGTGAGCCATTCGGGATGGCGCACATCACGAACGACTCCGCCTTCTTGGAGCTTCTGAACTTCATTGACGATGAACTCTTGCTTCTCTGGCGCCTGGCGCCGTGCTTTCTGCTTGACCGGGTGTGCATTGGGGCACACCGCTAAGTGGTGCTCGATCACCTCCCTCGGCACACCGGACAAGTCAGATGCTTTCCAGGCGAAAACATCCGAGCTTGCTCGAAGGAAGGTGACGAGCGCGCTTTCCTACGCAGGAGGGAGGCCTGTGCCGACGGTGAAGGCAGAGCCGGAGCCGCTGCCGTCCACCGACACCTTCTTCGTCTCGGCGCGGTCCTGTGAGAACAACTGCTTCTTCTTCGCGGGCGCGGCCTCGGAAGGCTCGGCCGCGTCCTCGTCGGCCTGGTGCACGATAGCGGCAGCCTTGTAGGCGCGCTCGAGGGTGCTGGCCGCGTCCTTCTCGTCGTAGGCGACGGTGATGATGCCGCTGCAGCCGGGCATCTTGAGGACGTTGTAGGCGTGATGGGTGGCCGCCATGAACTTGGTGAGAGCTAAGTAGCCCAAGATGGCGTTATAAGGCAGGCCGATGTGTGCCACGTCGAAGTCGATGAGCTCGGTGTGGTAGTTCTTGCGGGTGCCGAAGGTGACGGGGAGGCGCACTTGTCCCAGCGGAATGGTGGAGCCATCGGTCACTCCGGAAAAGGGCCTGGTCGGCATTAGCTGGTCGTAGGGCACCTGCAGCGTCTCGAAGGTCTCGTCGGAGAGCACGTTGAGGCCGGCACCCTCGTCGATGAGGGTCTTGGTGACCGCGACCGGTCTGATGGTGGGAGTGCACAGCATGGGGAGCGCGCCTGCGGAGGCCGTGGACTTGGGTGGTCCTTGGAGTCGAAGGTAATGGCGTACTGCGACCACTTGAGGGGCCGCGAAGCCTCTGGCCTCGGGAGGGCGGCATACACCTCGCGATAGAGTTGCTTGAAGTGGCGGATGGACGCGGGGACTTGGGACCCGCCGAGGATGCAGGCGACCGCGCGAGGCTCCTGGTAGCCCCCAGCGCCCTCGTCAGGATGGTTGACGTCGTTCCTTCGGGGTGGCGGTGGCAGCGGCGGGAGAGCGGCATTGGCCTGAGGATTCGCCTCATGAGGCTGGTCGCGCCAGACGGCCTCACGAGGCTGATCGCGCCAGGCGGCCTCACGAGGCTGATCGCGCCAGCCCTGGCGGTAGCTGCCATTATTGTTGCGGCTGTCCTAGCGGCCGCCGCTGCGGCCACCCCCGCGGCCGGCGCCACGGCCATTCCGGTCGTCCCGGCGGCTCTGGCGCTCGTCGCGGAGCAGCTTGAGCTCCTGACAGTCTTCGGTGCTGTGGGAGCAGGCGTTGTGAAAAACGCAGAGCGGCCGGTTGTCCTTCCTGGGCTCATCGTGGTCGCGGCCGTGCTTCTGCTCGGGATCTGCTGTGAGTACGGCAGGGCCCTTGCACTTGACTTCCTTGCTCCTGGCCTTGGCGCCGGCGAGCGCCGCGTCGGGGTCGTTGTGGACGAAGAGGCGGCCTTCTTCAGCCTTGGCGCACTTATCGGCGAGGTCGAGCAGCTCGAGCACACCGTTGATGGCGAGCTTCTCGCGCATCTTGATGTCCGTGACGCCGGTGGAAAACGCGGAGATGACAGCCGAGTCGGAAGCACGCGGGATCTTGTTGCACACCTGACTGAAGCGCTGGATGTACTTGCGAAGGGTCTCGTCTGGGCGCTGTCGAACACGCCGCAGGTCGTTGATGGTGAGGGAGCGGTCCTGTGTGCCCTTGAAGTTGGCAATGAAATGGAGGCCTCGGGGAGGTTCATGAGCCAGGAGCGCGGACCGTCCTTCAGGGCCATGGGGAACCAGTTCACCATGACCTTGTCGTCGCCGTTCGCCGTCTCGACGCTGAACGCTTAGAGCTCGAGGAACTTCGTGGGGTTGGGGGTGCCGTCGTATCGCGGAGGCAGCTCAGGCTTGAACTTCGCGGGCCAGACCACGCGACGCAGCTCGAGGGTGAAGGCACGGCAGCCCACGCCGCTCGAGGGGACGCCACCAGCGAGGGCGGCGCGGTTTTGATGCCCGGCCGCTGCGACGTCCTGAACGGCCTGGTCCTGGCGCTGGCGCTGCCTCTCGAGGAGCACCCACACGTCGGGGGGCGCGCGGCGGATGATCTGGCAGCTGGCCTCGTCCCGGTCTGGCGAGGATGCGCCACGGGACGGCTCACGAGCCCGCGCACTGCGTTGGGGCCCGGCGCGCTCGTCGCGCAGAGGAGGCGGCGGGGGAGCGCCGTGCGCCAGGTCCCCAGCACGAGGCAGCGGCGGGCAGAGCGAGTGAGAAGTTGCCAGAGCGTCCCCGATGATGTTGACGAGCTCGGCGATGCGACCGAGCCAAGCGTCGTAGGCGGCGTCAGCCGGACGGTAGCGGAGCAGCTCACACGCCATGAGCAGCGCTGCCTGCGGGTTCGGCAGCCCACGGTGGGCGAGGAAGGAGGCTGTGGCGGTGTGGCCGTTCGCTCGCACGGAGGGGTGCAAGGAGGAGTCCTGCTGCTCGCGGGCAGCGGGGTCGGTGGCGGCGGCTTCGGCTTCAGGACGGCGGCGATTGCCGCGGGCCACCGGCTCCGTCTGAGCCACGCGGCCAGCCCTGCGCTCGGCGCGCTCGCGACGTGCGTCGGCCATGGGGTTGGTGGAGCTAAGGGCGGAGCAGAAGAACAGTAGCGCACCCCTACCTGGCACGCCAAATGTTGGAAGTCGGGTTCCGGGGACCCAAAGTTCGAACACTGGGGTGAGCTTGTTCTACCTACTTCGCCTCCTACCATGGTTAAGCGACGGCAAGGCGACGGCGAGGGCGCGCTAGCGAGGGACGGAACGAGGACTCGACGGTTTACCCAGGTTCGGGCCACCTTGCGGTGTAAGACCCTACTCCTGCTTGTGGTTGGGATTGCAAGGTCAAGAGAGTTCTTGCGTATGAGGTACAAGGTAGGAGATGAAGGAATCGATTGGGTCTCCCCCTACCACGGCTGCTCTGCCCCTTATATCAGCCATGGTCCTCTTCCCCCTGGAAACTTAGGCGGGAAGGGTTGCCACACTTGGCGATTTCGAAAGGGGACAGGCGCTCAGGCTATCCTGACTAAAGGTGGTCTTCGCCTGCCAAAGCATGATCCATGACGCGCTGGTGGGCTCGGTGATGACCTCCGCCCTGCGCGCCCGTCGTCTTGGTTTTCCTTCGCCGATCGAGCAACCTTTGGGGTTGCTTTGGAGAGTAGATAGCTGGCCCTGCTCCCTTAACACGAAAGAGAAAATCATCTTCATCCGTGCCTGCTGGCGCGGCCTTTGCTGCCGCTCGTCGCCGCGCGCGTCACCCACGTGACGGGCTCCAGGCCGCGCGGCAAGGCGAACAACCTTCGCCTCGAGCGCCTGTGGGAGGGGGCCTCGGGAGGCCACCTCGGAAAGCCGCCTCGCGAGGCCACTCGGGAAGACGCCTAGTGAGAGGACTTCGCGAGGCCATTGATGGTGGTGCTGAGCGTTGCTTGCTACTCCCTGAGGAGGGGGCCTCAGGAGGCCAGGGCCTCATGAGGGGTCTTGGTGAGAGTTCGGTGGAGACGGCCCGCTGGGCCCACGCCAGGCGTTGCGCCCTGGGCCAAAGGTAGACGGGCCTGGATACCCCGGGTTCCACGGGCCCGACAGCACTTTCTCAAAATATACGAATTTGATGGGCTTGTTGTAAATATAATGTTGGGTTGGACGGAACAATGTTATCAAAAAATAAACCGGGGATGGGAATTTTATTATATATAAAATTAGATAATTAGTGCGTTATTGCTCAAAAAAATGAGCAAGTTATTATTACATTGGTCCTTAAATCCGAGCAAGGTTTTGTACGCAATCACCAGGATTTTCGTTGTAAAAAAAACCAGGATTTTCCATGCGAACTTCTGTTAAACATTTATTTTGTATAAGTTAATAAGACATGGGATATTTTTATATATATGTATCTATTAAATATATGATAATAATATATAATAACATAAAATAATTTAAATATATATAATATAGTTAGAAGGGAAAACATAAGTTGAACCTGGCATTCTTATTCTTATATATAGAAAAATAGAAAAGAGTTCTGCGTTTTCTTAAAAAAAACATAAGTTGGGCTGCGGATGTTTAAGACAAAATAAAACCTAGGCTGGGAGGCGCATGGGCCAGTAGATACATGCTGGAGCTCAAAACAATGAGTTTAAAACGGGCATGTCGTGGGCTGTGCCCTGCGCATGTTAAAAAACAAAACCTAGTCTGGGCAGGCCACAACCCAGCTGATACTTGTTCGCCCTCTAAAAAAATTATACCCGCTAGCTCCCCGATGACAGTCTTCGTTGTAAATTTATCTTGTTTATTGACTACGTTGACAGACCCATGGGCCCCACGTTAGTATAACAGTAGGAGAAACGAATATCCATTTCCGATAGAAAGCGTTTTTCCAATGAGGCACTTGCTTGCGTAGGGCCATGGACCTTGTGGGTTCCGACTGTGAGCCTCTCCACGTATAGGACAGGAATGAACCGGAGCCGGGGAAGACGGGGCAGTGTAGTAGTAGTTTGCACGTCTTCTTTGTGTTGAGTACGTGGCAGTGCAGTAGCTATACTCCCTTACTCGCACCTGCTCGGCCCGGGATTGATTACCCCTATATTCCCAATTTTTTTGCCTCAACTATTACTGACATGTGAGTCTCCCCTTGTCATCTACACACACCACCTCCAACACTAGCTGGAATTTCATCCCTAGTTTTCTCTGTTTTTCGCACTCTCAACATTGTCTGGGCATTTTGAAAATAGCATATCTTTTTGACTGTGCATCATATGAAGATGTGTTATACATGAATGTTGATCAGCATGATGTTAAATTACTGTTAGTTCCATTTTCGACCATGAATAAAATTTGGAACATGCTATTATCCCTGTTTGAAAATGGTGTGTTGATATAAATGCTCTGCCTCTGAAACTTGTAGTTTCTTATCTGAAACTGAAACTTGCAGTTTCTTCTCTGAAAATCACATGGTCTGCACTTTTATATGAAACTACATTTTTGAAAGTACTAAAAATAGATCTCTGGAATTCAGAAAATACTTCATATGCTCAATAAGCAAAGATCTGAAATTCAAAAGACATTCATATATGAAAGTACCCAAAATACACAACACAAAACACAATTCACAACCTGCAAATACTGATAACCCTAAGCTCCTCCTATGATTATTCGTCGGGGCTCTCCCCTCCTATTCCTCGGTGGCAGACCGCCGCCCCGTGAGACGAGGTGAACGGCGAGGGAGCCTTGGAGAACGGCGGGGAAGCGTCGTCGCGCCAACTGCTTTTCTCCTCTTGCGGTTGGGTACGGTCGACGAAGACTCCACCGGCTCGCTCTGACACGGCACCCTCACAAACGGCACCGTGTGGATGCTCTATGTTGGATCGATACTCCCACCACCTCCGCCTCACGACCGGATTCGGCAAATCTGTCTGCTCCATGGCCCAGAGGAGCAGCTCTATGGACTCCCGCGCGACTCCATTCGGGTGGATCGCCGCCTTTTTGCTCTTTTTCAGATATTTGGCCATCGCCATCACCGTCGTCGCTAATTGCCGCTGGTTGTCAAACCAATACTGTATCTCCATCATCCTGGCTAGCTTCACAGGGTCGCAGTCTACGATCGTCACGCATCGGTTGTACTCCTCCATCGATCTACTTCTCCACATCACCTTCACTCGCCGGCGGTGGTTTTGGAATGGAAGAGGAGCGGCAGCGGTTTTGGAATGGAAGAGGAGAGGAGCGGCGGTGGTCTTGGAATGCAAGAGGAGCGGCGGGCGGTGGTTTTGGAATGGACGAGAGCGGTGGCGCGCTGTCAGTGGATCCATCCTAATAACTAATTTACCCCTTACTTACGAAGCGACCCTACATAAACTTGAGTACTGACCCCACGTTACCTAGTACTATCCAACGGAAGGCTTACAAAAATGCCTACCACCCTAAAACTTTCTTTTTAGTTTGCATATATAATTAGGTCAAAGTCAAACTTTGTAATGTTGGACTAACTTGATAGGAAAAAAATACCAACATTCATAATATGAAATCAATATTATTAGATGCATCACGAAATTAACTTTCATATACCATATATCTTTGGTATTGTAGATGTTGATCTTTTTTTATATAAATTTGGTCAAAGTAAAAAGAAATGGAGGGAGTATTGAAGAGCTTGATAGGGTTGTTGTCGCCTGCATCATCATGCCTTGTTTCACAGCTTCCAAGATTCACATCCAACTCATAAGATTCCCATAATAAGTACAACAAAGATGCCTATGCATCTCATTGATTCACAGATCAGAGCCAATATTAACTTTAAGACTAAAACAAAGTTGTGAGAATGTGTACATGTAAAGAAAAATCGATTGATGCTTCTCTGAGAAAAGAGTAATCCCTGGAGAAGTGCCAATATATCCAGCAAACCATAAACCTAATTCATGTAAGCTATTTGATTCAAGGATTTGCTGCAATAATGAAACCAGTCCAGTTTATGGGCACGCATGTCAAACACCGGCAGATTAACATGTTCTGCATAAGCTGGTCGCCAAGAACTTTTGGAACCATCCGAACATCTGTGCCCGTTGGAAGCCATGTTATTTTAGATTTTGGCACTCACACTCTGCATATGCGGGTTCCATCCAAACATTTATGCAGTTCCACTAAATGTAGCTGAATAACCCTATTTGCACAGATAATGAAAAAGCGTGATTAATATAATAGTGGCACTAGTTGATGAAACATACACAAATAAATAGAAGCAACTTCATTTTCTTAATGGGAAAAGATTGCAATACAATAAGTTTATTAAAAGAAAATACAACAGTAGCACAGTATGACAAAGCACGATGATGTGGATGAAGGACAGGACTGACCTGTGTGAGATGACTTAGTGAGATCAAGTTATTCTTCGGGTCGTCGTATCTTTCCATGAAGGCAATTCGTTGAAAACTATGAACATATTCAGTGCGGCAGTAGAAGGGGACTTGAGTAATTCCATTCTTTGTTTTTGTGCAATTCAACTAAAACTATGGCGCCCGCCGTGCTGCGAGGGAGAGAGGGCCCCTGCGCCGCCTCGACGGTAGGCATCATAGGGACCGACAAGTGGACTCAACGGTAGGCCTGACAGGGCACATCGACCCAATTTTCCCAGATACACCTTCTACAAGTGATGAACCAGGAAGGGCCTTGCGTCATTCCAATCACTTTTTTGTGCAGTTCAACTAAAATTAAGCATCCCTGTTTGCAGAGATACTTAAACATGTCATTACTTTAAGAATGGAACTATTTGATGAAACGTATACTAACAAAGAGAAGCACTTTCATTATCTACACTGGAAATGAAATGATAGCAAAGATAGTAGCTCTATTTTAACTGTATTATACTTCATTTTATCAGTGGCACTAGCGATGCCAAAACATTGCCTCAAATTATTAGTGGCATTAGATTAAGGTGCGAAATAATACATAACATTATTGCTTTCTCATGGCAGTGCCAAAACATTAGGACAAGATCACTTGCTACATGCAGAGTCAACATGCAGGATCGTTCTGGCAAAGGGTAGTACCAAAAAGGAACATACCTCGTCATGGGAACCATATCTGCAGACAACGCCATAGTAGATGGGTTGACACCAGTTACCAACATGGATGATTATATTCATGCGACCTTTTTGTGCAGCTCGCCTAAAATGAAGCAATGTTTGCATCATGCAGTTAGCAAGAAGTACTTGGTCCCATGAGCTGGCAGCTTCTTCACTAGTTGCACTAAAACTGAGCAACATTAAGGTTGGTCGTCAAGCTCATGGAATGTGCAACTATAATTTGGATATGCTTTTGTGCAGTTCAACTAAAATCAAGCGTCCATGTTCGTTACACAAATATGTGCAAAGTGCCATTGTGGTGATAGTGACGGCTAATCTTGCAAAGGCTAATTAACTGTTGGAGGAGATTAACCACAGAGTTTAACGAGAAGGTTAGGAACTCCAATCACCCTTTGTGCGGTTCCACTAAAATCAAGAGATGTTGCCGGTGTGACATTTTAGTAGAACTGCACAAGACACTCTTTCCAAAAAGAAGTGTTCTGTGCAGTTCACCAAAAGGTCGCAATAGCAACGAGGTGAAATGTACATCTCTGTTTTCACAAATAGGTAGAAAGGCGGGTGAATAACAAGTGATGAAACATACGTCAAATGAAAAGAAGCATCGTCCTTATATTAATGGCAATCATAGAAGGACAATACCAATTTCTAAAGCTGTAGCATTGCTTCGTACTACTGGGGGCATTAAGATTAACAATGACAATTGTTAAATTTGACAGTACTTTAATGGTGCCATTGCTTGATTTTACCAGCTACATTAGATTAACAGGTGCTAAAGAGTTGGTATAATGGCATGTTACAGTAGGCAGACCAGGACAGTTGCATTTCTAACGAAAAGAAGCAACTTACTTATCTTAATGGGAAATATAGCAGGACATTAAAACATGGCCATTGCTTCATATTACTGGGGGCATTACATTAATAAACAACATTGGTTAAACATGTCCTTACTTTAACAGTGAGATTGCTGCATTTTACCAGTGGCATTAGATTAACAACAGCTAAAAATTGCCATAAGGGCATTAGATAGTGGGTGCACCAGCACCATGTACCTCCCCCGATGCATATAGTGGTGATGCAAACAAACATCCAAACAGGATATCTGGGTTGGTCCCATTTTTGTACACTATAGCCACCTTTTACTATGTGAGGGCAGCAAATCTAGTGCTAGAAATACTCTATTGACTTGTCCCCCAGTCCCCAGTTTCTTTCCTTTTTCAACCAGTAGATCGGTTCTATATCCAGTTTGTACTTTGTTTTCCCTTTATTTCCCTTTTCAACCAATAGACCGGTTGGGTAGCTAGTCTCTACTACCCCAACCCCCCAATCTTTCCTCTTTGAACCAAGTCCTAGAGTCATGCTAGAACTTTTCTCCCGTTCTTCCCGCTTTGAACCAAGTCGTAGATTCGACTGCATGAACTAGCTTTACCTCTAATAGTAATAATTTAGGTGGCTTTGGAACAGCCGATCGAGCCAATCTATGAGGGGGGCTGAGAAGTAGAAAAAGATTCACATGCATCGACGTGGGGACCTGGGGTAGTAGAGCTAGGCCGGTTTCGAAGGAAGTTATACCTGAGGTTCATCGGGATTTGGCTAGGTGGGCGGCGGGAGGTCGGATCTGCCCACACCACGACAGCGAGGAAGACTGGGTCGAAGGCCCTCCCTAGCCGGTGCAGTGTGGGAGAGAATGGCAAGGCACGCGTATCGGGACGCGCTGGTAGTGGGTTTGCTCTGTCGCTGACGAGGACCACATGAACGTTGCACCTTCACCCCTTCCCTGGCGGAGGGGATCCGGCCGGATCTGTGACCAGCGGTGAGCAGAGAGAGAGTGTGGCTACCCCTGTCGTGTTTAGATCTGGAGAGGATGAGTGTGTGAAGAGAGAAACCCTAGCAAGCAAGAGCGGAGGCTCCTGCTTATATACATATAGTGGAGTAGTTTTTTTTCTCTCCATAAAAACAATCATTTAAAATTGTGTACGAGCCAGGTCGCACTTTGTATTGTTCACTTCTGGTCCCCGGCCCTCCATTAATTGAACAACCACATGGGTCAAATTATCATGGCTGAAAATATAGAACGAACAAGCTCGAACTCTTTTGAATTTGAGATGTCGATGGCACCGTTTGAACACATTGCATCCATGGACTAAGTAGTTTGAATTTGAGGTAATGCGTGGCTTTTGCAGTTCACATCTAAATGGGGGCACACCATGCATTTTGTTTGCTTACCACGCTATACTTATAAAACATGCACAATTTACATTTCGAATAGCTAGCTAGAGCTTGAAATGTATTGTTTCCAACATAAAGGGAAATCAAATTTCTGAAAATTTGTGATCTTAGCATTTGCAAAAAAAATGTAAGAGCCATCAATCATTGTTCTGATTTTGAACATAAACTATATGCAACCTTTTTCGAGGGAGACCGGGTCTACTGTAAATGTTTGCAAGTACATAGCATCTCTGATAAAAAATGCATCCAAATTCCGAGACCAACGAACAACCAACTGCAGTCAGAAAGAGCCATCGACGCGTCGTTGTCGCTGCTATCCTATCGGAGCCGGCTTGACCTCGTCAATGACTGTCGAGGAGTCTTCGTGCACGTGCCCCTAAGGAGCAGCGCCCCGGAGGCGTAGTTGTCATCATTGATCTAAGGCACCTAATTAATATAACACCAAATTCTCCCATATGACAAGAAACGCTAACCTCACTGCCCCAAGGAGACAACATGAATCTACGCCGGAGCTCCATCGACTATGTTCCTACAGACAAACTCGACGAGGATCAAAGCTCAAAGAGCAAACTAGTAGAAAAGGCGTCAATCGATGTCGCTGATGTCCGAACGTAGCCGACTTCACCTTCTTGATGGCAACCGAGTAGTCTTTGTGCATGTGCCCCTAATAACCAGCGCCCTGGAGGAACGCAGTTGTCATTGTTTAACCCTCGCATTGATCCGAAGCACATGACACCAAATCTTGCCGGATGACAAGAAACCTTAACCTCACCGCCCCAAAGGAGACGACAAGAATCTACGCTGGAGTTCCATCGACTATGTCTAGATGAATGAACTCAAGGAGGATCGGAGCTCGAAAGACAGACTCAGAATAAGAAGCGCGGACATCGTTCGCTGGAGCGTTGTGCGTGCGAGGACTAAAACCCCTAACATAAACTAATAACCAGAGCATAGGCACCGGCATTCCCCTCCCCGCCATCGGTCGACGGAGTGGTGGGAAGTGGGGAGGGGTGAATCCACCGGCTCATCGGTGAAGCAGGGAGGGGAGAGGTTGCCCTAGCCGCCTAGGGTGAGTGGACTAGATTTGTATTCATACCGAGAATGGATTCAAATTTTATTGGTATTGCAATATACTTAGTGCTGATCCGACTTTTTTTTAGATTTATCAACAGAACTACAGCCGTATGTTAGTACGACACAGCCTGCACGATATGTACACGATAGCCAATCCAGCCATCTGCTGGACTCTGGTCACATGGATGGACGAACTGATCTCCCCTGTCGTTCAGGGATCGTCCAGGCAACGACGTGTGTACATCACTACTCTAGTACTAATATCGCCGGTGTCTCTCTTCTAGTACAACTCAGCCAATGCGTCGGGCCTGAGGGTCGGGGGAGAGTGTGCCTATGGCCGGCTGCTCAATTGCGGTCCCCCATGTGAGTGCAAATGCAAGATGACTCGCGTTCCATTCCGTGAGCGGCGTGCTGGACCGACCAACCGTGTGGGGTGCGACGCGAACGCGACGTGCGTGCTGTATACATATAGTACCACCGTTTTCTTTTTGTTTTGCTCCATGGTGCAATCCATCGATACAAAATTATACTATTTAAAAGTGGAGGGCGGGGCTTTTCTCGCGTGTTAGGCAGGGCAGTTTCGCCTAGTCGGTTCGACAGAGTGGCGAGGAGGACGAGGGAGTAGCGGATTCAACTTACTACTGGAAAGGTGGGGCTATGTGATTTGACGGCTCGTTATTGATGGAAAGGTGGGGCCTTGTGATTTGACTGCTCATTATAATCATTATTACTGCGGCGCTACGACCGGGGTGAGTCTCCCCCTCCATGGTGTACAGGTGCTAAGCATGCCACATATGCAAAAAAATCTGATGTGACAAGGTAGGAGTAAAGAAAAGAAAGAGGAGTTTGGTGACCCCAGGAACAATGAATGCAAAGCGCGTGGACCTATGCAAAACACTTAAATGAGAGAAGTTTACGCAACGCATGAAGGAGTTTAGTTGTCAAAGAAAGACTTAGCACCCCATCTAAGCACGTAGTACTATGCATAATTTGGTGCATGAAACGTCGATCCAGATGCTGGCTGTCCCTCATCCAGCATCATATACTAGTATAGTACTACTTCGTACGTACTGTACTAGTATCGCTGTTCTCTCTTTTCTACTTTAGTAGTAACTCAGCCGACGCGCGTTCCATTCCGTGAGCAGCGTGCCGGACCGACCATGTAGGTGCAAAGCGAACATGAGGAGCGTGCTGTATATGTCGCACCTTTTTCTTTAATTTGAGCTTGTTAGTTTTGCTCCATGGCGCAATCCATCGATACTTACAAAACTATAGGCGAGGGCGGGGCAAGTTTCACCTGGTCGGTTTGACAGAGAGGCAAGGAGGACGAGGGAGTAGCAGATTCAACTTACTGCGGGAAAGGTGGGGCTTTGTGATTTGATGGCTCATTACTGCTGGAGTGGGGCCTTGTGATTTGACTGCTCGTTATAGTCATTATTACCGCGAGGGGTAAGTCTCCCCTTCCGTTCCCCACTCTAATCTAGTGCATGACACGTCGACCTGGATGCTGGCTGTCCCACATGTCGGCGAAAGGAGGTATAATTGTTGCCGACGAGCTAAGAAGGAGCAAAGAACCATGCGGTATACTCTAGTTTTCCACTGGAGTACTAGCCCGACGCGGAGGAGTGCGAAACACGGCAGCCCAGTGCGATATGGCGATAAAAAATGATCTAGTTTGCTTGTGATCCCACGACACCGCTCATCGTTAGCACTGTTTTAGTCATGCCTCGCAGCCTAGTACAAACGAAATAATATGCTGAGAATGGCAACGGATAATAATTGTTTTACCTATTCAGGATAACTTAGAAGGACACATGCGGAAACGCCCGAAAGATACAGTGGCAAAAGAAGAAGACACAGGGGCAAATGAAGAAGGGAGATTACCCGCAAAAATAGAAAAAAGGAAGACGCAGACAACGGTCTGGGTGCTGCTCTCTACTTCATGACGGGTTGCTAGGCGCGGAGTTCTAACTGCTTCTTCATCGCCTCCACGACCTTCATCTCCTCTCGCCTCTTGTCGGCCATCTTCTTCATTGCTTCCATGGCGCGGGATTTCTCGAGGCGAGCGTGGATGATATCTTTCACGTCCGCATGATGTTGTTTAACAGCAGCCATGTTCTCAGTGTGGAGCTTCGCCATGTCATCCCTAAGTTCCCCGATGACGGCGGTCAGCATCTTCACCGAGGCACTGCTCTTCTCTCGCAGCTTCTCCCAGCCGGCGATCTCCTCCTTCAGCAGGTCGAGCTCGTGGCAAACCTTCACTTTGTCCTCCCGATGTTCCATGATTTCGCCGGTCACCTTATCAACCGAGGCATTGCTCTCCTTCACCAGCTTCAGCAAGCCGGCGATCAACTCCTTCTGCTTGTTGAGCTGAGCAGGCATGTCGTCGCGGGCTAACGACTTCAGCATTACCCGGTCGGCATGTTCGCCTCCGCGGCGAATGCGCTTCTGAGAGCCCTCTCCTACCCATGAGAGATATTTCGAGGCCTCCACGGCACGGCGGGCCCTCTTTTTTTTTCCGCGGGCAAGGTCGTCTCTCCCTTTTTCTTTCTCGGCTCAGAGCTCTTCCTACTGGCCATGGCAGATGCAAGGAACGACGAACAAGTAAGGCTTATAAAGGAGGAATGTGTAGTAATATTCGAGTAGTTAGTTTCCTTTTTTATAACCTAGTACTAATATGTTGCAAAGTGGAAACACGTTTAGGTTAGATCGGTGTGAACAGGTTTGCAATTAATTATAGCATGGTACTTTGGAATGTGATGGGAAACTAGCTCGAAATTTATTGATGGTTTTGGAATGGCTCCCGATGAGTTCTCGCGACCAAGCATTCAAAAACTCGTGATAAATCAATGACCATCTTTTTCCAAACGACCAACTATTTTCATAGAAATACAACACATATAGATGGAGTATTTTCATAGAAATACAATACATAGATGGAGTGATTATCGTGGTTGCAAACCGCCATGGCACCGCGTGTTCACTGCAGCAGCTGTCGGTACCAAAATCGGCAGATCTCGGGTAGGGGATCCGAACTGTGGGTCCAGGAATCAATGGGTAACAGGGAACATAGAGATGGCAATTTACCCAGGTTCGGGCCCTCTCGAAGAGGTAATACCCTACGTCCTGCTAGATTGTATTGATGTGATTGTATGAAGGTTACATAGTTGATCTACCTCGAGATCAGATGGGCTAAACCCTAGGCAATGGATATGATGATCCTCTACGGAGTAAACCCTCTGGTTTATATAGACACCAGAGGGTCCTAGGGTTACATACAGTCGGTTACCATCAGGGGATAAACATGCCGTCCATGCCAATTATTCCTTGGAGGAGACACCAAGTCTTCGGAGGTTTCCTTCGGATACACGGGGTCGCCCACAATCCAGCCTTCCATCGACGAGTAGAGAGCGGCCCACCAGCCCGGCCTACGAGAGATAGGCCGGCAGCCCGAGTACCCCTTAGTCCGGGACACCCTCAGTAGCCCCCGAACTAGTCTTCCAAGCCGAGGTAGACGCCGAACACCATTGGCTTTGTGGACCAGTTCCCTTCCTTCTGTGGTATTAATGACTGGCCTACATTTGCTCTGAGTCGAGTCTTTATGTGTTGCCTGGCCGCACCCGCCCCGAAATATACTTCGGTCGCCAAGGGGTATTGATAACTTAGCCTCAAAGGTCAGTCACCTCGGTATGAACAGTACCCATGTCTGACAACTTTTTACCGAAGGGTCACAATGCGCCACGACCATGAGTTGTTTTATGAAAAACTCGATTCGCGGTTCGAGGCGATTTTTTCATTGGCACATCCCATCGATATGGAGATCATGCCCTGGTTTTAAGGGATATGATCAATAATCTGCCCCGCCCCACGCGCGCATGATGGCACGGTTACATGGGGAAATGGCGAGGACTGCGGCACAGTAAAGGGGCCGTGGGTTTTACAGCCCATAAAAGGGGAACGGTCTTGATTTCCTTCGCATGCTCCCTCTCTGCCTTCGCCATTGCCTTCCCCATCCTTCGAGCTCCAGCGCCCAGATCCACTTTCTATCCAAGAACCTTCCCGGCCGTCAGTTTCAATCCAGCAATGGCGGGCTCCGGGTCCAAAGGCTAGTGGGAGGCGTCCGTCGTCACTGAGAGCGCCATCTTGGAGATGAAGGATGCGGGCTATCTCCCCGCCAACGTCGCCTACCGCGCCCCAGAGGCCGGCCAGGTCGTTCCCACACCGCGGCAGGGCGAGAGGGTGGTATTCTTGCCCCACTTCATTCGAGGCCTGGGTTTTCCCCTCCATCCCTTTGTTAGGGGACTCATGTTCTTCTACGGGCTTGATTTCCATGATCTCATGCCAAACTCCTTCCTCCTCATCTCGGCCTTCATCATCATCTGTGAGGCCTTTCTTCAGATCCGGCCACACTTCGGCCTGTGGCTGAAGATCTTCAACATCAAGACGAAGATCGTCGATGGCCAGCAGGCGGACTGTGGGGGTGCGATGGTCACCAAGCTCCCCCGAGTGGAGTGGCCAGAGGGCACCTTCATCGAGACCGTCAAGGTCTAGCAGAAGGAATGGTTCTACATCACCGAGCCAAGGAGCGCGGATTGGGGGGTGATTCTGGCCTTCCGATCCGGACCCCCTACGAGGCTGGTCTCATGGACCAAGAAGGGCCTCGACTGGGGGGTGGACAAGGAGGTGGTGCAGCTGCAGAGCCGGATCGCCAAGATGATAGAGCAGGGCGTCGAGCTGCCCAACGTGATCCAGATCATGGTCGGCCGCCGAATCCTACCATGCCAGGACAGGGCCTCCCCCATGTGGGCCTACAAGTCCGAAGACCCGGCCACCGTGCGCAACTTCTTCCGCACCTCCCACGCTTAGCTGTGGAGGGCGCTGTTCAAGCCGCAGAAGGACTGGCCGGCCGAGGAGGAAGACATCGGACTCGACGCCGCAAATCCCCCATGGGAGGTATGAATAATTTTGTACTTATACCCGAACTGTTCCCTTTTGATAAGGTACTTAGCCTTTTCACTTCCCATCCGCAGAACTGGCTGAAGAAGGCCGAGCAGATCAACAGTCTGGTGCCACTGCCAGAGGGGCCCAGGACACCCCTACTGATGGCCATGTTGGCCGTGGAGCCATACGAGGCGCCGGAGAGGAAGGAAAAGAAGAAGGATTAGAAGAAGGAGGCCAGAGAGGGCCTCCGTTCCCGAGGACCCCCGGACACTAGATCCGGGGACACCCATGCTCCCTCCGCACAAGAGGAGGAGAAGGATCAGGGAGGAGAAGGGGAGGAAGATGATTCCTCCCGAACAGGGAAAAGGGCGGCGTCCGAAGATGTCGAGGAGGAGCCGCTTCGCCCTCCCCTCAAGAGAGCATGCAGGACCAAGGTGGCCATGTCCGACCATAGCTCGGCTTCCGCCGAGGACTCCGAGCCCTCCGAAGAGGTTCCTTGGAGGATCCCCAGGGCCAAACCGCAGGCCCAAAGGTACGCATTCAAGTATCCTCGTAAGTGTTTTCGGCCGAACTAAGCTCAATATCGATCACTTTTCGCTTTTGATATCACAGCCCGCTGCGCGACCTCCCCACCGACCGAGTCTCAGAGGGGGATTCTCCACCAGCCGCGCTGGCGGAGAGCGGGACCGAATCACGCGCCTCGCCTCCCCCAATCGTCGAGGAGGCCGAGGAGGTCCTGTCGAGGAGGACCCCCCCCCCCCCCGTGCCGCACACAGAGGGAGGGGGCGACATCATCATGGCCGAGGTGAACACCTCGGTCGCCGAAGACCAGGAGGGGAGGGCCCCTCTGGTTCACGAAGAGGAGGAGCCCAGACAATCCGAGCTCTCTCCGAGAGCGGCTCCGGAGTCGTCAAGACGTTCGGAGTCAGGCACGCCGGTCCTCGAGAGGGAAGAAGCCGAAGTGCCCCCGCCACCCCCGCCCGCCCCAGAGCGGGCGTCGACTGGGTGGCCGGATGAGATGGAGGATGCTCTAACCAGCTCCTCTATCGCCGAAGAGCACCGTGCCCTTATGGGCGCGGTGTTGCAAAGTCTTCGGTCCGTTGATAGCGGACTGAAGGAGGCTTTCAATTTCCTTCTCACAGGCTTCAAGGTGAGCCAAGTATTGTTTTCCCTTAAAGAATTTCTTTTGTATAAATGTATGGCCTTATACACAGTAGCCCCCGAGACTCTGACTGGCTGGATCAAAGCCGGTCAGAGGATCAAAAATCAATATCTTGGATACTAATGTGCGTAGAGTGATGTGCAGGCGTTGTCTTCGGCAGCAGCTGCCAACGCCGAGGAGTTAGCCGAGCTGAATCGGAAGCTCAAAAGCTCCAAGTACGACCTCAGCCTGGTGAACAAGAGGCTCGACGAGGCGCAAGGCAAGTCCGGACTGCAGTATTTACTTACGGCTGTTGCATTTTTGTTAAGTAAGGTTTAAATTATCAACTGGTATGACTACAGCTGCCGCCGTGGAGGTCGAGAACCTCAAGGCCGTGCTGAGGACGGCTCAGCTAGAAGCGGCGGAGTAGAGGTCGGCAGCCGAACAAGCGGCTGCCGAACTGACTTCGGTGAAAACCGCTAGTTAGAAGCACGAAGCCAGAGTGGCGGAAGTGCAACAAGAGCTCGCGGATGCCGTCACAAAGTGTGAGGCTCTCGAGCAGAAGAATAAAGAGCAGGCCGCCGAGCTAACCTCATTGGGGTCGGTGGCCAAGGAAGCGCAGACAGAGGCGCGCGGCTACCAGGAAGAACTCCGCCAAGTGAAGCTCATTGTGGATGGTAAGCCATATTTGCTGCAGAGTGTCTTTGGTGGTAATAGGTTCGCTTTGCTCACGCGGGTGTGGCGTTCCGCAGGCGCCTTTGCGGACCTCCCGAAGAGTGCGGCTGATGCGGCGAGGTTCTTCGCCGCCCAGGAGGGTCGGGCTGAGCAGAGGTTATTCTGGGCGCAATTTCAAGCGCCCGAACACCCTCACCTCCTCAACAACCAAATGAAGCAGCTGATGGAGTTGCATCGGATGGTAGAGCCGGTGATGAAGGACCTCTGCGTCAAGCTATGGCCGTCGGAGCCACTGTCGAGCAGCTACTTCGGTCTGGTGCAGAGGCTGTACGATGCCACTTCCCGGATCGATGCCTGGAAGCGCTCCAGATGCATTGAGGGGGCTCGGATGGCCTTTGGCAAAACAATGGTACATTGGCCGAAGATAAAGCCAGCCGAGATGGCCACCGGACCTCCGCTGCCAGGGAAGGAGCGTAGGCGCCCCGAGCAATACTTTCCCATCGTGATGGATGGTGCTCGGGCAGTAGAGGCCCAGTGCTCAAAAGATGTAATTTATGAGTAGATGTAGTTTCCTTGTAGCCAAGGAGTGGAGACTTTTGTTTTATTGTAATGCAAGTTGTTTGGCTGTGAATAAAGTGCCTGCTTATGTTAATTTTGACTACTGTGCGGCTGTTTGTAAACTAAAAGTTACCAGTCATCCGCTTCAGCCCCCTTGCAGATACTGCATGGGGTGTTTTCTCATAATACTTGAACCCTTAGCCGATGTCTCGGTGCCCGGAGGCGGTTGTATGTACGGAAAACCAGGCAATTAGACTATGCGGTTTTAGTGCTTTCACTTAGCCAGAGGAGCTTGATCGTGGGGGCTGGTGACGAGCCCCAGTGTTTGTGATATTCGGACAAGCCGCGGTTGATACCATCACATGGTTTCTGTAACAGAGAATCCTTCGTTTAACACGGACTAACCTTCAATGATTTTAGTTTGACACGAGTCATCGGATCGCCGACCAGTTCTCGCTTATTGGGACAGTCAGTTTTCGGCTTTCTCCACCGAGGTACTTAACCAGGCTAGCTAGAAGTACAATCGCAGTGGTTCTCCCTTTACCCTCTTAGCCGAACAGTGCGTAACGTAAGAGGGTACACACAGGAGCCGGGCAACCCAACTATTGACCAAAGACACAATTCGGAACTGATTCATATAGTGCAATATCCGCGACGCCGAGCACATAAAATAAAAATAAGTGCCGGGATAAAGTTCGAGGCAAGATTTATGTTCGAGCCCCCGGTCTATTAGCCGGTTACCAAAAAAGGGACGTATCGTAATAGTTTACTTCGGCTTAAAAAGCGGAAAGGAATATGCAATGCGAATGACTGCACAAGTACCAGGGAAAAATTAGTCTTAATTTCCTTTGAATATGTGACGTCCAACCGTACAATCCGGATTGCCGAAGTAGCTTTGATAGATACTTTTGAAGAAATAAATACGTTAGAGTAAAGGTTTACACAGGGCTGAAAGTGCCAGTGATCGACTAGAGGGGGGGGGGGTGAATAGGCGATTTTTATGAGAGGCTTCGAAAACATGCAATGTCTTCGAAGAAAGCGGGAGCAGAATGAGAACTAGCAAAGCCTATCAATAAAATGAACAGATATGACAAGCATAGACATCATACATACAAGCATGAATTGAACATAAACACAAGAAGCATGAAGATAAATGAGTAAACAGATGAATGGCTTCAGGGAATATCTTCAAATACAAGCAAGCATGCAAAGGCTTCACAGTTCAAAACAGTAAGTAAGGAAGAGTAAGGATAGAACCAGGAGCTCGAGGAAGACAATGAATTGTTTGACCAGTTCCAACTGCTGTGACAGTTGTACGTCTGGTTAGGGAGGCTGAGATTGAACTCAGAAGACCGCGTCTTCACCTTATTCCCCTTGAGCTAAGGTCACTTAGACCTCGCCCAATCACTCTGGTAAGTCTTCAAGGTAGACTTCCAAACCTTCACAGACTTCGTTCACCAGCAATCCACAATGACTCTTGGATGCTCAGAACGCGACGCCTAACCGACTGGAAGATCACAGTCTTCAAGTGTAATAAGCCTTCAGTTCACTTAGAACAGAATGTCTTCAGTGATGCTCAATCACTTTGGGCTCTGGGTGTTTTTGGTTTTGTCCTCGCAAGGTTTCTCTCTCAAAGGCTTCGAGGTGGGTTGCTCTCAAACGACAAAAGCCATGTACTAACTCGGAGCAGCCACCAACTTATGGTGGAGGGGGGTGGCTATTTATAGCCAGGGGCAACACGATGTGATATGTCCGAAATGACCCTTGGTCGTTTAGGAATTGACACGTGTCCAACGGTTGGAATTTAAACCCACGCGGCAACTTTACTTGGGCTACAAGCAAAGCTGACTCAACCAACTCTGGAAGAGATTTTCTCTCATTTGTTTTCGCTTGAAGACATAGGATTTTAGGTTGAGCATCACGTCAGTTTCTGACTTCGTTTACCTCGACCCCACTTGACAGTTCGGTGGTTCCTATGACTCAAGAAATAAGAAAATGAAACTACGAAAAGACTATGTCTTCAAGCTTCATTGTCTTCGACGAATGTCTTCATGAACCAATATCTTCAGCATGAATGTCTTCGTGAATCACCATTGTCTTCAATGTCTTCATACATTTTTAGGGGTCATATTTGATGGGTAAACCGAATCAATGGGGACTTCTACCTGTGTTCTCTTGTGAATCTCACAAACACATTAGTCCCACAACCAAGTTTGTCTTCAATACTCCAAAACCAACAAGGGGTGGCACTAGATGCACTTACAATCTCCCCCTTTTTGGTGATTGATGACAAACTGGTTGAAGTTTTCAATGGGGATAAAAATAGGTGAAGTTAAGGTACAGATGGTTTGGCTTCATGAAGTGGGAGGGGCTCCCCCTGAAGATGTGCATATAAGTAATTTGCCTTTGAATGCAAATGCACATGGCAGGTTTGACTTTGTGGAGATCTCCCTCTATTCATGAAGTCACAACATGTGCATACAAAATAAATTGAAGATAATGAAATGCACAATGAAATATGGGCATCTGCGGAATGACTTCATGCGCATAATATCAAGGTTAAGTAGCGCATAGACAGTAGCAAAAACAGCGAGTGTAGCAGACGTCCATCAGGACTTTAGTTTTACAACCCAAAACCAAATGTTCAAGAACGAGAGTTGTAAACTTAGCAAAAATATATCAAGCCTAGCCCATTATGCCCGCTTGAAGACTATCAACTCATATGCTTCTCCCCCTTTTGTCAACAAGTGACCAAAAAGGTGTGAAGATATAGGGTGTCTACACGTCCCTTGGAGGCGATGAAGATGTTGGGGCAGCCGGGACGATGTTGGAGTTGGGCGGTGCAGAGGAGCCTGATGCAGCGTCTTGATGCAGTGAAGCCATTGGCGGAGAAGTAGCATCATCTTCCTCATCAACCACCCATGCGACGACAGTGGGCACTGCAGAAGAATAGTCTGAGTCTTCAAGAGATGGTGTAGCACGCCACTTCGCTGTAGCGGGAGGTTGGAGTCGAATTTGAAGCCTTCCTTGAAGCCATCGGCAGCAAGGTCATTTTCAGAGCAGAGTAGTGTGAGATTCTTCCAAGCCTGGCGGCTGGCTTCATGTGCAACAAACACATTCTTGGTGGAAAGGTTGTGCACTCTGTTGAGATCAGTCATGAGGCTCCTCATTTGCCTCTTGAGCCAGTCATGATGCTTGTCTTGCTTCTGATGAAGAGAAACAAGAAGCTCTCTCTCGGTTAAGACACGCACACGCTTTTGAGGTCTTGGAGGCACAATGCTTGTGGTGGCTTCAGTATTGGCTTCACGTGGCTGGAGAAACTGACCAGTGAGATGACCAGCTGAAGTTGCACAGGGGATATGGATAGCTTCAATATGCGCAGCACCGCTGTGAGAGCCAGGAACTTCGACCAATGGGGTCTTGGCAGCAACAGGATAGACGTCTTCAACAGGTGCAATCTCAGGCAGAAAAATGTGATGGTTTCGGCTTGATGGTTGATATTGCACAGAAGAGCGAATCTTGATGAGGCGCATTATCCAGGGAGCATAAATCTTGAGGCCAAATAGGTCCATGCCAGATGCAGCTAACTGTCTGATGAAGAAGTCGTTGGTGTTGAATCTGATGCCATAGATGATGTTGGAAAGCATTGTCTTCATAGCACCTTCAACCTTGCTCGACGAGGAGTGCCCTTTGATAGGCCATAATGTATGCCTTAGAATATGATAGATAGTGCGAGGCAAGTACTGGAGCTCATTGACAGGAAACTCCTTGGGACAATCAGCTTCTACAGGCAGTGGCTTCATCATGGTGAGCATCTGAGTCATGTTTGGCTATGGCTTCTGAAAGATACTCTCCACAGCTCGGTCATAGGCTTCACAGCCAGGTTCATAGATATCACCAGGAGCAGGCAGGTTTGTGAGCTCAAGAAGATCTTGAGCAGAAGCTTCATGCTGTACATCACCTGTCATCTAGTGAAGGGTCCAAGTCTTGATATCCTTATGGTATCCAGAGATGTGGAGGGTAGCATAGAATTGCAGCAGCAGCTCTTCGTTCCAGTGCTCTTTGTCTGTCACAAATGGAAGCAGACCTACATCACGAAGACAATCAATGGCTTCATCCAGACATGGCAGATCAGTCATAGCGTCAAGGTTGAGGCGCTTGTGAGGATGAATCCTGTCTTGATTGTAGAGGACACTCATGTAATAGCTTCGTTGTTGATAGCTCCAGAACCTGTCTGAAGATATCCTTGGCTTGGTGTATGGGTTCTTGGAGTGGTCAAAGAAAGTATTGTCATTCCTTAAGCTAATGACACTGAAGGGGCAGTCGGTGGAAGCAGCTCCTCAAAGCCTTGGCAGCCTCGGCATTGGCTTCTGAACGAGAGGCCGGTTGTCAACATGGAATTCATATTGTGGGCCAGGTCTTTCTGGTGAGGCAAGACGAGGCCAGTTGACAGGCACAAGTTCTCCAGCCCTGTTGTATGCCATGACAATATTGGCGTCAGAGAGCACAATGGCTTCAGAGGTGGAAGGCGCTTCAGGAGTGGCATTCAGATCTCCTTCAGTGGATTGGGCTTCAGACTCAGGGGCCACATTTGTATCAGTAGCAGCAGTGTCAGACACAGGAGGCTGCTCTTGAACGTCTTCGGCTGTTGCAGCCGGTATGACTTCAGAGTGTGGAGCTTCCTGCTCAGGTTGGGCTTCACCAGATACAGTCTGTACTGGATCAGCTTGCGTGTCTTCAGTCTGAGTGGTGTTGGTGGGTGGAACATCTCCTTGAATATCCTCTTGAGAAGCAGAGGCATCTTGATGCACGACCTCCTCAGAAATGCTGGACATCCGCGGGCCACGGCGAAGCCTTCGGAAGATGGGCGACGCCTTTGGAGAAGAATTGTCTTCAACCATGGCTTCAGGAGTATCTGGCAACATGGGCTCATCAGTGGTTGCAGCTGGAGGAGGAGGAGTGTGGGTATGACTTCTTCTTGATCGATTGGCGTCAGAGGGCGACCAATGCTGATCGGTTCACTGTGCTCAGGAACGGGCGATGATACCATGTTCTCGGTGAGCTGAGGAAGGACTTCATCATCATCATTTTGTACATTGGCATCAGTTCCAATGTCTTCAGCTGCGATGGGATCAGCAGCTGGAATCTCTTTAGAAACGGGAACCTCTATGGTAGTAGGTTCATGCACGATAACACGTCTCTCGCTATTTCCAGAGGCAGGGGGAGCAACAGATATCGGTGTCACGAGCAGAGGCTCTTGAGAAGCTGATGGAGCATTTTCTGCTTGTGCCTTGTGTGAAGCCTTTGAAGACTTCGTCTTCTGACGCTTTTGAGACGGAGGAGCAGCAGATGCATCAGATTGCTTGCGCTTGCGAGCTTCGGCTTCAGCTTGCTGTGTCTTCTTCTTCTCAGAAGCAACTGAAGGAGCGGATGGCTTCGAAGCAAGCATGGATGGTGGGAAGACAATCCGAGGCTCATCTTGTCTTGGGGCCTCAGCAGCTGGGGTCTCGGGCTTCTTCTTCTTTTTGTTGATTAGCTTGGGATCAATGGTAGGGCGACCAAGTGCTTTTCTCTTCAAGCCCTCATTGTGGGCTTGCACTGTCTTCTCAGCATAGTGCTTGAGACGTTCTCTGGCTCCTTTGGCATCATCACGAAGCTTGTGAAATTCCTCTTTCAGCTCGGCCATCATCTTCTTATAGCCTTGAATTTCTGCGACGCTGAATTTGGACAAGTGCTTCTTGAATAGACTCTTCTCATATTCAATCTTGTTTTTCTGCTCAAGCACTTTCTGGACAACCGCAAGTTCGTTGTTGATGAAGCCTTGGAACGTGACGCTGATGTCAATCGGAAGCTGCAAGTCGTCAATCGACAGAGACGGGTTGCGAAATCATTCGTCAATGAAATTGTTGAGAATATCATGGTCGAACAGAGGCAGGTTTTTGAAAATATCAGCCTCTTCCTGCTTGTTCTTGATGAGGAGCTCAAGAGCATCATCATCAAACTCATCATCAGATAAATCAATAATGGCGTCATCATTAGTCAACGTGGTTGTTGGTTTGGGGCCACGCCCAGCAGGTTTCTTTGTCTTCGGGATGTTCCGAGACACATCTTCAGACTGCACACCGGATTCAGTTGGTGCATCTTTCACTGGCTTCACTCTTGAAGCAGATGGAGCAGCAGCAGACTTGGCAGATTGCCCCTCTTTGGCTTTGGAGCCCTTTGGCTTTCTTTGTGACTTGGGGGAGGCAGGAGCAATGTCTTCAGCATGGGCGTCTCCGCGCGCATTAGCGGCAGCGACATGAAGAGCGTTGATATGCTCAACATATGCTTGAAGACTATCCCATGGCCCAGTCAGATTGGGTTCTGCTTGACGGGAGCCATCGGGTCTTGGTTCTGCAGGACCGGGGTTGAAGTTCACACCAAACTCCTTCTTGTTGGCATCTGCTAAAGCCTTTGCAAACTGATAATTGGTTTCAAACAGATCATCTTCATGACACCATCTGATGCTAGATGGGTCGGCATCTTTGGGCATCACACCTCTTACCATGCAAGGATAGAAGTTCTGGGCAATGGCGTCAGCCTTTGTCTTCGGAATAAGCTTCCGGTACACAATATCTGCCCATGGTGGCCTTACTGCAGTCTTCTCAGCATACTCTTGTGTAACAAAATGATAACGAAACCATTGTTCTACCTAGTAGCAGCGAATCCATTGCACATGAGATTTGCGTTCACCATAGGTTTCATCAGGATCAGATTTATACTGCTCATACAGATCTGGAGGGAGGTCAAGAGCAGTGTTTGCTCGTCGTTGCCTTCCTCCCTTCTTTGCAGATTTTCCACTGGCCATTGGCTTCACAGAAGTGATTGGCTTCACACAACTGATCTGACAGGAACTGGTTTCAGGAGAGTCGAGATGAAACTGCAAGAAGTCTGCAAATGAATTCAGACTATGAGAACCAAGTGACTCGCCCACGGACATGTACCTGTGACAGCATTAGAGATGCGAGGGAAGGAGGAGAGGTCATATGCATTCTCAGAATTTTTTGAATCCAACTCAGTTTGAAGACAATGACCTCACAGTGCGAAGACATTCACTTATAGAGAGATGTTGGTTCCAGATTTGTACGAATCCGAAGATAGGTACAAGTGAGGAATCGTCATTATGCAGTATAAGTGAAGTATCTTGGCAAGATATGAGATGCGTGAAACAGAAGATGAAGATTTGGAAGTGAATGAAACAAGTTCTGAAGATAGTCTATAAGATTTTGGATCAAATATACGGTAAAAAGTAAGTTTTATTTACCACACGAAGAACAACTCAACGAGAAGAATGGAGGCTGAGCAGTTCGATCCCCCACGCCCTAACTTGGCAATGGAGAACAGCTATGGCGGCGGCGGTGAGAAGATGCCCGCAGCCGGCGTGAGTACGGTATCGAAGAGGTCGCGGCAGCTAAGCGCTTCTCCTCCGGTGACGATGAAGTTAGAGGCGGCGCTAGGGTTATGCGAGGGCGACGACGACAGGGGTGTAGAACATTAATGGAACCAGGGGCGAAGTATTTATAAGGGTTGGCCTGGTCTGGGGGATAAGACAGACATGCCCCTGGCGATACATACCCATGCGACGCGTGGCGCACCTGAGCAGTTGTTGCGACCACGCCTTGACCCCACGACCAGCTATTTTGGCGGGCGGTCGTTCCGCCTTCTGCGGAGGCAGGTAAGTTGGATAGAGATGAAAATCATTTTAAATTTTGTCTCAAAATGTTCGACTGACAAGGACACAGTGAAGACAATCGACATGTGTCAAATAGAATGCGTATGAAGATTTAGAGAGACTGGACGAGATAAGCACAGAAGGGGTAAGGGTCCGATCACATTCACCTAGTTCAGAAACACATGTTGAAGACATAGCTATAGGTGAATGCTGTTGAGGACAAACTCAAATATATATAGTATAGTATAGGCAATGAAGTCAAATAGAATGCGTAGATAAAAACAATTCGAGAAGACAAGCCAAATCAGGAAGATAATGCAATAGATGTGACGCCAAATGAAAGTCTTCAAGAAAGATTTGGTGGTGGCGTTACCCACCGTATAGGAAGTATTAGACCCAGATACGGCACACCATTATCGTGGCGCTCTGAAGTCAAAATCCATTTTAATATCTTCACACTCAGAGTGTATATCTTCATGAATTGAAGACATACGTTACTTCGTGTGTTGTGCACCAAAGTCGTCAATTATGCATAAGTGTTTGGATGAATGCCCTCTCACAGGACATTTGAGGATTCTAAGATATTTAGCTCACACCGCAACTTGCAAAACCTCTTCTCATCCAAAGGCTTCGTGAAGATATCTGCCAGCTGATCTTCAGTGTTGACGTGAATGATGTCAATGTCTTCTTTGAGCACATGGTCACGAAGAAAGTGGTGTCTAATCTCAATATGCTTCGTCTTGGAGTGTTGGACAGGATTGTGAGAAATCTTGATTGCACTCTCATTGTCACAGAATAGCGGAACCTTCTTCTTGTTGATGCCATAATCCTTGAGAGTTTGCTTCATCCAGAGAAGCTGTGCACAACATGATCCAGCGGCGATGTATTCGGCTTCAGCAGTAGAGAGTGATACACAGTTCTGCTTCTTTGAAGACCAACATACAAGTGAATGTCCAAGAAAGTGACAAGTGCCTGATGTGGATTATCGATCCACCCTATCTCCAGCATAATCAGAATCAGAATAGCCAACCAAATCAAACTCTGAGCCCTTTGGATACCATAATCCTAGTGTTGGGGTGTGAGCCAAATATCTAAGAATTCGCTTCACGGCGAGGTGATGCGACTCCTTTGGTGTCGCTTGAAATCGGGCACACATGCAAACACTAAGCATATATTTGGCCTAGATGCATATAAGTACAATAAGGAACCAATCATGGAGCGGTATACCTTTTGATCGAACTCTTTACCATTTTTGTCAGTACTCAGATGACCATTGGTTGGCATTGGCGTCTTGTAGCCCTTGCAATCTTGCATTCCAAACTTCTTCAGGCAATCTTTGAGATATTTCTCTTGTGATATGAAGATTCCATTGCTTTGTTGGCGAATTTGAAGACCCAGAAAGAATTTCAGCTCTCCTATCATGGACATTTGATATTGCTCTTGCATCATATGACTGAACTCATCACTATATCGTTTGTCAATGCAGCCGAAGATAATGTCATCCACATAGATTTGGCACACAAACAGTTCACCATCATATGTTTTGGTGAAGAGAGTGGGATCAAGTGAACCAGGTTTGAAGCCTTTGCTTTTCAGGAATTCCTTGAGTGTATCATACTAGGCTCGTGGAGCTTGCTTGAGGCCATACAATGCCTTGTTGAGCCTATAGACCTTGTCGGGGTGCTTTGGATCTTCAAACCCAGGTGGTTGAGCAACATAGACTTCTTCTTCAATTTTGCCATTTAGAAAGGCACTCTTCACATCCATTTGATATAGAAGAATATCATGATGATTTGCATAAGCAAGAAGTATGCGGATGGCTTCAAGTCTAGCCACAGGAGCAAAGGTTTCATCGAAGTCAATTCCTTCCACTTGTGTGTATCCTTGTGCGACTAGACGAGCTTTGTTTCTGACAACTTGACCATGTTCATCTTGCTTGTTACGGTAGATCCATTTTGTTCCAATGATATTGTGCTTACGAGGGTCAGGACGCTTGACAAGTTCCCACACATTGTTCAGCTCAAATTACTGAAGCTCTTCTTGCATAGCTTGAATCCATTCAGGTTCCATGAAGGCTTCAGTGACTTTGGTGGGTTCATTGATGGAGACGAAAGCGAAGTGCCCACAAAAGTTTGCTAGCTGTGTGGCTCTTACGAGTGAGAGGACCAGGTGCGTTGATGTTGTCGATTATCTTCTCGATCTGAACTTCATTGGCCATGCAAGGATGTACGGGGCGAAGACTTTGCTGTTGCTGAGCATTGTCTTCAGGCTCAGCATTATCTTCAGTCTGATCATTGTCTTCACGCTGGACTGGAGTAGGTATCACAACCTCTTCATCTCCGAGTTCCTCAGTGGGTATTATTTCTCCAGTACCCATTTGCTTGATGGATTCACTAGGAGGGGGTTCATCTATCACAAGTGGCAGGTGCTCTCTTTGCGAGCCGTTAGTCTCATCGAACCGCACATCTACAGTTTCAACCACTTTGTAGTGAAAGAGGTTGAAGACTCTGTAGGTGTGCGAATCCTTTCCGTAACCAAGCATAAAACCCTCATGTGCTTTCGGTGCAAATTTGGAAGTGTGATGTGGATCTCGTATCCAACACCTGTCACCAAATACTTTGAAATAACTTACATTTGGCTTCTTACCAGTGATCACTTCATAAGATGTCTTCTTGAAGAACTTGTGAAGATATATTCTGTTGATGATGTGGCATGCAGTATCAATGGCTTCAGGTCACCACTTGTGTGGTGTCTTGTATTCGTCAAGCATGGTGCGAGCCATCTCAATGAGAGTCCTGTTCTTGCGCTCCACGACGCCATTCTGCTGAGGAGTGTATGGAGCAGATAACTCGTGAGTGATGCCAAGAACGTCAAGATAGGTGTCGAGCCCAGTGTTCTTGAACTCGGTGCCATTGTCACTCCTTATGTGCTTGATCTTGACGCCATAGTTGGTCATTGCACGGTTGGCGAACTGCCTGAAGACATCCTGCACTTCAGTCTTATACAGGATAATATGCACCCATGTATATCTAGAATAATCATCAACAATCACGAAGCCATATAGGTGTGCAGATGTAGTGAGAGTGGAGTAATGAGTAGGGCCGAATAAGTCCATGTGTAGCAGCTCGAAGGGACGAGTGGTCGTCATGATTGTCTTCGAGGGGTGTTTCGCCCTAGTCATCTTCCCGGCTTCACATGCTCCACACAGGTGATCCTTCTTGAACTTGACGCCCTCGATCCCAATGATGTGCTTCTTCTTCACAAGGGTGTGCAAGTTCCTCATGCCAGCATGTCCTAGCCGTCGATGCCAAAGCCAACATTCTGAAGCTTTTGCTAGAAGACATGTGGCCAGCTGTGGTCATGTGGAGAAATCTACCATGTACAAGTCACCTCTTCGATAACCTTCGAAGACTTGAGTTTTGTCAGAAGCCATTAGCACAAGACAGCGAAATTTGCCAAAGATGACGATCATATCAAGATCACAGAGCATTGAGACTGACATGAGGTTGAATCCAAGGGATTCGACAAGCATCACTTTATCCATGTGCCGATCCTTTGAGATTGCAACCCTACCTAGACCCAATACCTTGCTTTTCCCAGTATCAGCAAAGGTAATGTGCTTTTGAGTAGATGGACGAAGTGTAGAGTCCATGAGTAAGCTTTGGTCACCAGTCATATGGTTGGTGCAGCCACTGTCCAGGATCCATTCAGTAGCTTTTGGAAGTGAACCCTACAGTAGAGTTAGTGGGATAGGCTTCACGATGAAAATTTGTGAAGATAAAGCATGTGATCGCAGATATTTCATGCAAGATTAGTTTCATGAACGATATGGAAATGTAATCATCAGGAAATTATGTTGAGTCTTTTGTTTCATAGCATTTTGAGCATTTTTACTTGTGCCCCACAAGTTTATGCAGGTCCCCAGCATTGTCTTCAGAACCAATGCTTTTCGGCTGGAGACCTGACCCTGCAAGAGAGAGATCAGTTCTTCTTAACCACCACATCTGAAGGGGTGGCTTAGAAGCAATAAGTCTAAGTGCAGCATCTGAGAACTTTGGCTTTGAAGCCCTAGCAAATAGCTTCACAGGGGGGTTAGAGTACTCAAATGAATAGGCAGAGAAATTCTTTGATTTGTGAACATAATGGTTCGAGGAACGTCTCTCATATTCATGAGTCTGATCATAGTAACCCTGCAAAACATTGGCGTTAGGGCGATCATACAAAGACCTTTGTCTGTATGAAGACTTTGGTCCATATGAAGCTTTTGCTCTGGGGTTTGTCTTCTTCCCTGGTGGTGTCATGATGACATTCACGGGAAGCTTTTCCAGAAGACTTTTGGGAACCCATATCTTCTTTATAGGGGAACCATTCCTACAGTTAGTTCCAATAAACCTGGCAAACACTTCACCATTCTGGTTTTTGAACAGTTTATAGTTTGAGTCAAAGGACTCATCAATGATGATAGGGTTAGCACAGTTGTAACCAGATAAGGTGGATGGATCCACTGATGGCCCTTGTGCAGCAACCCAGGTAGTTTTGGGGTACTGCTCAGGCTTCCAGTAGGACCCATCAACATTGATTCTTCTCTCGAAGCCAATACCCTCTTTCCTAAGGTTTCTGTTCAGGATCTGTTTCTTGAGGACATCACAGAGAGTCTGATGCCCTTTGAGACTCTCAAACATGCCTGTCTCAAGCAATGTCTTCAACATAGCATTCTCATCAGTAATAGCAATGGCTTCCTCAGATGAGGGGTTAGTTGCCACAACAGTAGTTGAAGATATTGCAGTTTCACAAACAGTAGAGCATTCAGTAGAAGAATTGGCGTTATCACGCTCAAGGCATTTCAAGCAAGGTGGCACAAATTCATCCTCAGCGGTACTGATCTGTTGAGCGAGTAGTGAATCGTTTTCAGTCCGAAGATCATCATGAGACGCTCTCAGCTTCTCAAGCTCTTGCTTCCTTTGAAGATATTCATAGGAGAGCTTCTCGTGATCAGATGAGAGGGTATCATGACGACTTAGGAGCTCTTCATACTTAACTTGAAGATTTTTTATGTCTTCAATTAAGGATTGACTTTGATTCATTTCCTCGTCCAACAGATCATCGCTTTTGTCTAGCAGTTTTTGAATCTTTTCCATAGCAGTTTGTTGCTCAGTTGCAATTTTAGCAAGTGTCTTATAGCTAGGTTTGGATTCACATTCAGAGTCATCTTCACTTGAGGTTTCAAAATAGGCAGCGCGTGAAGTTACCTTAGCTCCTCTTGCCATGAAGCAGTGGGCAGGAGCAGGGTCGTCGTCCATAGTGTCGGTGACGTGACCATTGTCTTCAGTGTTGAAGATGGACTTGGCGACGAACGCTGAAGCCAAAGCCAGGCTTGCCATGCTTGAGTCTGACTCCTCCTCTGACTCCTCCACTACCTCCTCAGTATCAGATTCCTCCTCTGAATCCATCTCCTTGCCAATAAATGCACGAGCTTTGCTGGAAGAACTTGATTTGCGCGATGAAGACTTTGATGAAGACTTTGATTGTTTCTTCCTCTTCTTGTCATCAGAGTCATAATCCTTGCTCTTCTTATTCTTTGATTCCTTCTCCCATTGAGGACAATCAGCGATGTAGTGACCTGATCTCTTGCATTTGTGGCAAGTTATCTTCTTGTAGTCACGAGTGGAAGCCTCATCTTTCTTGGAATCATACTTTGACGACTTTCCAAACCGGTTCTTCTTGGTGAACTTCAGGAACTTCTTCACAAGCATTGCGAGCTCTCTGCCAATGTCTTCAGCACTATCAGAACAGTAGTCCGAGTCTTCAGACGAAGATACAACCTTTGCTTTCAAAGCACGCGATCGTCCATAGCTAGGACCGTAGATATCTCTCTTCTCAGATAGCTGGAACTCATGTGTATTGAGCCTCTCAAGTATATCGGCAGGATCCAATTGCTTGAAGTCGGGGCGCTCTTGGATCATCAGTGATAGGGTGTTAAAGGAACTGTCCAGAGACCTCAGTAGCTTCTTCACAACTTCATGCTTGGTGATGTCAGTGGCGCCAAGAGCATGAAGCTCATTGGTGATATCAGTGAGACGATCGAAGGTGAGCTGGACATTTTCATTCTCGAGCCTTTTGAAGCGATTGAAGAGATTGCGAAGAACATCGATTCGGGAGTCCCATTGTGATGAGACGCCCTCGTTGACCTTGGAAAGCCAGTCCCAGACAAGCTTCGCAGACTCCAAAGCACTCACACGTCCATACTGTCCTTTGGTCAGATGACCACAGATGATGTTCTTGGCGGTGGAGTCCAATTGTGCGAACCTCTTCACGTCAGCAGCGGTGACACCTTCACCGACCTTGGGGACGCCCATCTTGACGACATACCAGAGGTCATTGTCAATGGCTTCAGGATGCATGCACGTCTTATTCTTCCAGTAGGGATAGTCAGTGCCATCGAAGACGGGGCACGCAGCCGAAACCTTGATTATCCCTGCAGTCGACATAGCTAAAACTCTAGGTGGTTAAACCAAATCACACAGAAAAAGGGAGCACCTTGCTCTGATACCAATTGAAAGTGCTAGTGATCGACTAGAGGGGGGGGGGGTGAATAGACAATTTTTATGAGAGGCTTCGAAAACATGTAATGTCTTCTAAGAAAGCAAAAGCAGAATGAGAACTAGCAAAGCCTATCAATAAAATGAACAGATATGACAAGCATAGACATCATACATACAAGCATGCATTGAACATAAACACAAGAAGCATGAAGATAAATGAGTAAACAGACGAATGGCTTCAAGGAATATCTTCAAACACAAGCAAGCATGCAAAGGCTTCACAGTTCAAAACAGTAAGTAAGGAAGAGTAAGGATAGAACCAGGAGCTCGGGGAAGACAATGATTTGTTTGACCAGTTCCAACTGCTGTGACAGTTGTACGTCTGGTTAAGGAGGCTGAGAGAAGACCGCGTCTTCACCTTATTCCCCTTGAGCTAAGGTCACTTAGACCTCGCCCAATCACTCTGGTAAGTCTTCAAGGTAGACTACCAAACCTGCACAGACTTCGTTCACCAGCAATCCACAATGACTCTTGGCTGCTCAGAACACGACGCCTAACCGACTGGAAGATCACAGTCTTCAAGTGTAATAAGCCTTCAGTTCACTTAGAACAGAATGTCTTCAGTGATGCTCAATCACTTTGGGCTCTGGGTGTTTTTGGTTTTGTCCTTGCAAGGTTTCTCTCTCAAAGGCTTCGAGGTGGGTTGCTGTCAAACGACAAAAGCCGTGTACTAACTCGGAGCAGCCACCAACCTGTGACACCCTGGTTTTTGGCAACTTTTTCATTTCAAACTCTTTCTGGCTTTATTTGCAATTTGGTTGGATTTTGTACCTTTTCAGTTGACTTTGGACTTATGAATTTCCTTCAATAATCCAAAGCTCTCAACATCTTGCCACAATCCTGCCACACACCTTCTGGACCAATTTCCAATTCTTCATCTTTCCCTAATAATCATTTTCTTCATTTGGGAAAATCTGTCATCACTATGGGTTATGAAGCAACCTATAGTTCTGATGCTCAGAAAAATCCCAGATTAATCCCACACCTTCTTGTCATCATCTACTCCCACAATCTCCAAAAACATTTCATGGTCCAGTACAAAATTTTGTCCAGAAAACTCCATTTGCTCTCTGGACAGTACTGGCCATTTGTGAAGCAACCCCTATTTTCCCAACTCAGAAAATTCTCAAATATTTCCCTGGGATACTAGGGAACGTATCTTACCACAATATCCAAAAATATCATCTGGTCCAGTACAAATTTTCACCACCAATATTTTGCCAAGTTTCTGCTCAATTTAAACCTCTGTGAAGGAAGTACCAGCTAGAGGTATCTTTTTGAGCTGAAATTTTTATGGCATCTTCTCCTCACCAAATAACTATCCTACACCAAATTTCAGCCCCAGCAAATCAACCAGATGAGTGAAACAAGCTCATCTAGGTTTCTGGTTCAGTACAGCAGTTGCACATGAACTATATTCAATTCTTGAGGAAATTTCTTCAAACTTGGTCAGCTTGGAGTCCTTCCAAGATAGATCACCCCAGACATCTCCATTGGCTCCATCTCCAGCTCACCTCTCCTCTAGATCTCTCTCAAGATTGCTGTCAGAAACTGTAGATGAAGCTACACTTCACAGCAGAGTGAACCTAGCCAAACCAAGCATGCAGAGGCACTAAGTGATCAAAAGAGAACACCCCAGGCATCTTGCGCTGGACTTGGTCGGCCTCTAGACGCCGGACACCGTGGTAAGCACGGTACTGGCATGCTTGTATGCGTGCTTTGCATCTCGCCGGTGACGGCCGAGGTCATTATAGTGACCTCTCGCTGCCATTTCGTGTCTGGAGGTGCCGACTTCGCCGCTGCCGTCCACGTAACCCTCTCCCGATCCTTCCCCTCGCCGGAAACGTCCCCGGCGGCCGCCACCACATCCGGGCACTGTGCCGCCCGTGCGGCCACAGTGGCGCTGGTGCTCGTCTTCTTCCTCCGCTAGCTTCCACCGCGCCTTAACTCCTCCCTGCCCTCTCCCGTCTCGTCGCCCGCAATCGGCCAGCCAGCGCGGCGTACTGGCGCAGGCGACGTGTCCCGGATCTTGCCGTTTCCAGAGAGCTCGCCCGAGCTCGCCTCCTGCCTATAAAAGGCCATGCCCCGCCCCTCCGAGCTCCTCACCCCACTTCTCCACCTCCCAATCGCCCGCCTGAATACCACTGTAGCCAGACGGTCACCGCACACACCAGCCCAGGAAAATCACTCTAGCATGTGCTTTTACAACAAGTATCATGAACACAAGCTTTTCTATTAATGAATATATCAGTCTTACATGATATATTACAAGGGGAATGGCTGCGGAAAAGCTCTATCTAAGGCAAGATAGTCCTGGTGCGGCTCCAATCCACAGTGATCTTACTGGGTTACTCTTATAGCCCGCGAACACTCCGGCTCCTCGCTAACGGTCGTCGAATCCTTAGGTGAACCTGGCCACATTGAAATCCATCTGGGCTTTCTACCGACCAAGAGGCAATGAAATCTGTCTAGGGTAACCTACAGTCAGCCTGTCTTTGATACCATCCATTGTGGCGCCCCGCCTGAATACCACTGTAGCCAGACGGTCACCGCACACACCAGCCCAGGAAAATCACTCTGGCATGTGCTTTTACAACAAGTATCATGAACACAAGCTTTTCTATTAATGAATATATCAGTCTTACATGATATATTACAAGGGTAATGGCAACGGAAAAGTTCTATCTAAGGCATCATAGTCCTGGTGCGGCTCCAATCCACAGGGATCTGACTGGGTTACTCTTATAGCCCGCGAACACTCCGGCTCCTCGCTAACGGTCGTCGAATCCTTAGGTGAACCTGGCCACATTGAAGGCTGCTGAGTACTTTTGAATGTACTCACAAGCAAACCAAACCAACATATACACCAAGCAAAGCAATCCATGGCATTCAAGCATGCATTTATTATCTTAACAGTATTAACTATTATATTATGACAGGATTATCTAGCAAGATTAATCATCTAGCAGCATTAATCATCATGTCATGGCAAGATTATCTAGCATGATAACTACTGAAGTAAATGCAGTAAAGTAAAGCATATCAAGTAAATAATCCATACTCCGAATATTCTCACGATTCAAATCCGATCCAAACTTTGCGGTCATCCAACCGCTCATCTCATAGCCATCGCATGGCCAACATTCATACCCCTGACATCCTCTGATGTCCAGGCATCCGTACTGCAAGTCTGACAAATCATACCTTTCTCTGGTTCAGTCTTAGCAATAACATTATATAGTTTGTTCCTCCAGACTCGACACAGACCAAATAGGGGCCTACACGAACTGTCCATGACCGAGGACGCGGCTATTCGAATAGATTTACACTCTGCAGAGGTTGCGCACTTTACCCACACCATGGAGCGCCTGGCCTCGTACTTTAGTACATGTTCCCATTCGGGTGGACCAGTGCTGCTCCAACAAAACCGATCTATTGCCTGGCACTCTTACGGTCCCACCGACAATCATACCCTCCCAGGGTCATGTCCTGGGTGGCCCCTGTGTCACCCCATGACACCTGCCACCGTCGTGGCCAAACACTGTCCCAAACGGGGACGCCGGCAAATAACTCAACTTGGGCTCACAAGGTTATCGCCGCCTACCGGGCCAGGGTAGTGCACACGCATAACCTTCCCTATTTGGTGGTACCGACAAGAGGCAGGACAATAGACCAAGCTAGGGCCGTCCCATACCGGCAAATGTGGCTGCACGGGTAAGTCCGGATAGGTGGCACTATGACCCGATCCAGTCGATGGAGGAGGTTGTTGTCATTATTAAGTCACATTTCATAATATTGCAATAACCGTAACCATGCAAGATGTAACAATTATGAAAACCTAACAATCTATCTCCATACAATATCACAACGAGTCGATAGTGCGATAATATGATGAACATTAGCAGGTAATGCAGATAGCAAATTCAAACTAGCAGGAGTTTAACTATTTCTACCACAGGCATAAACATTAATTAAACACGCAAGAATAACATAGAGCAATGCTTCAGGGCATATATCAGATGGTCGGCTTGCCTGGGGGTGAAGGAATACTCCGGGAGAAGTGCGATCACCTCGCGGAAAATTTGCCGGAAAAGATTCTCTCTCAGAGGGGCTGATTGAAGGCAAGGGCAAAATGGTCATTTTCACAGTGTGGAAACATTATGAAAATGATTCCATCCGAACGGGCTCGACGAACTGAAGACGTGGGCTTTGGATTCACCTAAGTCGGAGTCACGAGTGAAAAGGTATGAGGGTTTAACTGCCAGGGACCTTTTTGCAATTCTTTTATTTGTGTATGGGTCCTTGCCAGTTAATCCACTTATAAAAGAAAAAGAGCACTGTGCTATTGGGCCGGCTTGGGCCGAAAGCGGCCGCAGCCAGAGCGCCGGCTGTGCCATGCCGCTGCTGTCGACGTTGGGCCGGCCGACCTGCACCGCTGCCCTTAAAAAAACGGAGGAGGCGGGTGGGAGGCTGACAGGCTGGCCCACTTGTCGGGTTCCTCTCCCTCCTCCGTCAGGGAAACAGAGAGAGACAGAGGGCGCCGGCCGCGGTTGAATCCGGCGAGACCGGGCACAGCGGGCTCGGGCGGCGGTGGGGATGGGTCCGCGGATCCCTCCCGCGCCCGTGGGTGGTGGAGCTGGGGCCGGGGATGGCCGAAATGGGGTGCGGCAGCGGCGGCAGAGCCGCGGCGGCAGAGCCGCGGCGGCTTCGAGCAGTGGCGGGGCTCCGACGAGATACAGGGCTAGGCGAGGGCATGGTTGGGTTCGAGGGAGAGTGGCGCAGCCAGCGATGGGTCGTATGCGACGTGGGGGTGCTCAGGCGTGGGGATGGGAGGCGGGACAGTGGGTGAGGCTCGTCGGAGATTTGAGCGCTCTGGCGATGGAATCGGCTGGGCGCGGGCGCGAGGACGGTGCAGAGGGAGAGGGGAAGAGGCTGAGGAGCTCGGGGATGGACGGGGAGGCTCCAGACCGCGGCTATTTATAGCCGGCCGGGACGGCTTCTCGGCGACACCCGTGGCTTCGGCAGCTCGTGGCCTTGGCGGCATTCCGGCGAGGTGGCAGCCGGGGAGAGGTGCCAACCTAACGAGCACCAGAAGGAGTGGACGGCTCAGGGAGGAAAGAGCCAATGGAGGGAGGCGACAGAGGAAGTCACGGGCAGGCAGTGCTATGGCGGCGACCGCCGTGGCGTGGAGAAGAAGAAAGAGGAGGGGCGAAGCTGCGGGAGAGGGGCGCGTGGATGTCGCGAACCCACTAGACATGGCCGGACAAGCCAGGGATGGCCGGAGCTGGCTGGCCGACGAGAACAGTGCCGCAGAGCACCATTTTGGCCTGTCCTAAGCGTGGTCACCAATTAAGGATTGACTTCGATTCATTTCCTCGTCCAACAGATCATCGCTTTTGTGTAGCAGTTTTTGAATCTTTTCCATAGCAGTTTGTTGCGCAGTTGCAATTTTAGCAAGTGTCTTATAGCTAGGTTTGGATTCACATTCAGAGTCATCTTCACTTGAGGTTTCAAAATAGGCAGCGCGTAAAGTTACCTTAGCACCTCTTGCCATGAAGAAGTAGGCAGGAGCAGGGTCGTCGTTCATAGTGTCGGTGACGTGACCATTGTCTTCAGTGTTGAAGATGGACTTCGCGACGAACGCTGAAGCCAAAGCCAGGCTTGCCACGCCTGAGTCTGACTCCTCCAATACCTCCTCAGTATCAGATTCCTCCTCTGAATCCATCTCCTTGCCAATAAATGCACGAGCTTTGCTGGAAGAACTTGATTTGCGCGATGAAGACTTTGATTGTTTCTTCTTCTTCTTGTCATCAGAGTCATAATCCTTGCTCTTCTTATTCTTTGATTCCTTCTCCCATTGAGGACAATCAGCGATGTAGTGACCCGATCTCTTGCATTGGTGGCAAGTTCTCTTCTTGTAGTCACGAGTGGAAGCCTCATCTTTCTTCGAATCATACTTTGACGACTTTCCAAACCGGTTCTTCTTGGTGAACTTCTGGAACTTCTTCACAAGCATTGCGAGCTCTCTGCCAATGTCTTCAGCACTATCAGAACAGTAGTCCGAGTCTTCAGACGAAGATACAACCTTTGCTTTCAAAGCACGCGATCGTCCATAGCTAGGACCATAGATATCTCTCTTCTCAGATAGCTGGAACTCATGTGTATTGAGAATCTCAAGTATATCGGCAGGATCCAATTGCTTGAAGTCGGGGCGCTCTTGGATCATCAGTGATAGGGTGTTAAAGGAACTGTCCAGAGACCTCAGTAGCTTCTTCACAACTTCATGCTTGGTGATGTCAGTGGCGCCAAGAGCATGAAGCTCATTGGTGATATCAGTGAGACGATCGAAGGTGAGCTGGACTTCTTAGTAGCTTCTTCACAACTTCATGCTTGGTGATGTCTGTTGCACAACTGATGCAGACTTCATGTTGGCCATTAGTCCGAAATACCTTATTCATTCGAACCAAGTGTTGCCGGTAGTAAGTAGTTGATGAATAATTCCATTCGGTTCAGCTGAGCTTCCAAGCATGTGAAATTCTCATTGATTCTGGGCAACCGTGAACTCATCCATATTTCTCGCAGACCTTGTTCACCATGCTCAGAATCTTATGTATGCATCGGTAAATTCCAAAGTATTCTGAAATTTGTATTAACATACCAGAGTTTTGTTGTTGCTCTCGTGTAACACCCCGCTTTTTGGCCCTTTCTTTTTCTTTTGGATTTCTTCGAATTTTTATTTGGAGTTCCTTTTTCCGTGGCTATGTGGTCTTGAAACCTGGGAAAATCTTCTCTCCTGCCACTTCCTAGTGGCTTGTCATTCTCAAATCTATCCCAAGGCCATGTCATTTCCATCTTAGCCCAACTCCAATATTTATTTATTGGGAATATTCCTTTTTCTATTAAAGGAATAACCCTATTTGCTCTAGGTTGTGAAGCAACCTATATTTCTGCCTTCCACAAAATTCTCATAAATTCTTTGGATCATATCTTCCACAAATATGTCAAAACCCATCCTTGCCTAGTTCAAAAATAATTCAGGAATATTCATTTTCCATTTTGCCCAGATTGGCACTTTGTGAAGGAAGTGCTATTTATCTTTTCTTGATTGCCCTCAAAACTTTTGGGCACTCTTTCACATCCAAATCATTGCCACATGCCAAAATGCAACTTCATTTGCCTAGTAAATCTTCCTCAGCAAATTTCCAAAGTTTCTGTCCAAAGAGAAGCTTTGTGAAGGAAGTACTAGCTAGGCTTATCCAAATGAGTTTAAATTTTGGTAGATCATTCATATGATCAAATCATTATTATCCACCAAATTTCATCTCCATACAACAATCCATGAGAGCACAACTTCAAATCTTGGTTTCTGGTCACAATTTCAGTTTGTGAAGCAACTATATTTTATATTGCTTAAAAAATTCTGACATTAATCCAGGATAGAAATATCCCTAAATAATGTGAGCATGCCAAAACTCACATTATTTTGCTAAGCCATTTTCTCTGAAAAATTCCCCCAAGTTTCTGTCCAGTGAGGAGCATTGTGAAGGAAGTACCATTTTTACTTATCCAAATGGGATGAAATTTTTATGGTACCTTCAAATACCCAAATTACCATCCTACACCAATTTTCAGCTAAATCCAACACTCCATGTGAGTGCTACTTCTTGATTTTCTTTCTGGACCAGAATATGTGGTTGTGAAGCATCTATATTACATACTGGTCCAAATCATTTCATTTTTCACAGGATCATAGTCCTTCCTACCCAAAACCCCAGAGACATCATGGTTAGCTCTTATCTCATCTCAGTTGATAACTATTTCATGCCTAAGATTGATACATCAAACTTCCATCGACCTCTCCCATCAACACAAAGTGCATTTGGCCGAACCATCACATTAGTAGGACTGTAGGTTGGAGGGACAACGCGCTAGACATCTTTTGGCAGGCCATCGTGCCCTCTCCTTTCCATGCCACGTGGTGACCACGCCGGTGGCATGCGTTTGGCGCGCTCTGCTCATCTGCTAGCTTCGGGCACTCCTCTGCTCGTCGTTCCCGCGCGTCCCACCGTGTCTACAGCGTCGCCCATCCTCCCCTGCATCCACGTAGCCTCCTCCCCGCCCTTCCCGTCGCTGTTCCGACGTGGACACCGCGTGCCTGCGTAAGAACAGTGGCATAAAGGTGCCCTCCCTACCCCACGCGGTGCGCCACGGCTTTGCCCGCGTGCCTGGCACCTCCACTAGCTCCATCTAGTCGCCATCAACCCTCCCGCACGCGTACGCGGCCGCGTCAGTGCATCCCCCGAGTGCCGTGGCGGCATCCGGCGGAGGCATCTTCGCCGCAGCTATTTAAGCCCACCCCGAGCCCGTTCAACCTCGCCAACCTCTCTCCCTCACTCCCAGTAGCCTCCCCGACTACCCCACCAAGCTCGAAGAGCTCTTCTGCCACTCCCATGGCCGAGCCACCGCCGCCAGACTCCGCTCAAATTGGAGCAGTCCGGCCACTCCCTCCCCACCTAGCCACCGCCAGTAGAACCACCCGAGCCCGGCGAACCTCCCCGCCTCCTCATTTCAACCCCGGGACGTCCGTGGGCTCGAACTCAAGATCAGTCGACGGCCTTCCCCGCGGGCATCCAAGCCGCTGCCGTTACAGACCACCCCGGTGTTCGTGCGGTGTCGGGACGGATGCGCGGCACTCCCCTGAGCTCGCCGGTAGCCGAAGCTCCGCCAGGGACCCCCTGTAGCTCCGGGAATCGCCGGACGAACTCCCCTGTCCCGCGGTAGAACGCGGGCGCGAGAGGTTGAAGACGAGCGTCGTCGCCTGCCAGTGGGACCCGGTCGTCAGAGACTCAGCCAGTGCTGACGGGGATAAGTGGATGCGGAGTTTTTGGAAATACGCTTTCGGTTAATGAAAGCGTACTTCGCTGCTTCTTCGGAAGAAAATTTGCCTTCTCTGCTTCGAAAGCGTATTTCTCTGGAATGCGCTTTCTATCTCCAGCCGCCGGCCGAAACTATTAAATAGCGGACGTTCGTCCGTTAAGGCCAGAAATGAATATTTTTATTTAAATTTCTGCCTAACGAACGAACGGCCGTAACTTCACGACCGTGACTCCGATTCAGGTGATTCCAAAGCCCACGATCTCAGTTCGTCGAGCCCGTTCCGATGGTATGATTTTCATAAGGTTGTCACACTGTGAAAATGACCATTTTGCCCTTGCCCGTAAAACAGCTCCGCCGGGAGGGAAACTTTTCCGGCAATTTTTCCGCGAGTGTCTCCGCACCTCTCCCCGGTGTATCCTTCATCCCCAGGCAAGCCACAACATCCACTTGCATGATGGCATTGCCATAGCCATGGTTTCCACTTGAATATTTAAATGGTTGTTTGCCCATTTAATTATTTTGTGAATAATATATGCTTGTGAATCCATGCTCGTTCTTATGCCTTTCATTTGTATCTAGTAAGTTAAATGATTATTTGCTAGTATTATTATTATCATGTTAGTTCTCAGATTTATTTTCCGATGCTAGTGATAACGATATGCTCATTTGAATAGTTAGGGTTTGTTATGAAAATACTTGGTATATTCGTGATCATCATCATGCTATGCTCATTTGCATCCCGTCGAGTAAATGATTTACCATTGTTGATGTTAAATGGTTATGTTGCCCATCCATGGTTACACTGATATCATGCTCATATGCATTGTTATTTCATTATGTACTTTATTATGACTCAGCTCATCACCATTCAAGTTAAACCTGACATTAATCGAACTTGAACAAATCTGTTGGCTGAGTCATGGTGCCACCGAATCGGGCTCACCAGTGCAGCAACAGTTGCCTGGATGGGGAGGCCCTAATGCGGTCTATTGTCATGCCTCTCGCCGGTGCCTCCTACGAGGGAAGGTTATGGGTGCGCGCTACCCTCATCAGGTAGGCTACCATAGCCTTGAGGACCCGAGTTTTGATGGTACCAAGGTCCCCGTTTGGGACAATGTTGATGTTTGGCCACGACGGTGGTAGCCACAGAGGTGGCGGATGTCACATGTTGACATCAGGGTCACCCAGGACATAGCCCAAAGGGGAGTTTGTCGGAGTGGCCGGGGGAGTGTCATGCAATAGATTGGTTTTGTCGGAACGTCGTTGGTCCACTCGAATGGGAGCACGAGGCCATGAGTTCCGTGGTGTGGGTACAGTGTACTAACCTCTGCAGAGTGTATAATCTATCGATAGCCATGTCCTCGGATATGGACACAGTTCGTAGTAGGTCACACTATGGGTCAACAGAAATAATAACCTGAATAATAACAACCCCGGTTCTATGAGAAAAGAAGTTGGTTGATCTTCATGTGGTCATGCGATGATCACAGGTAGAGATCAAGCTCCGTGTGGTCATGCGATGATCACGATGGTATAGTTGATACCGAGCTTGGTTGATCCTGAGGTGATCGTGTGATGATCACGATGGTAAGTTTGTGGTTACGAGATAACCTCTGAGCAGAGTAAGTTGGTCCATGAGACCTTAAACGTCGACCCCTTGCATGCTAGTGCTAGTATCATCCTGTTCATATCATGAATTATATGTACATGCCATGCTCATGTTGTTTCCATGCTCATGTTGTTCTAGTAGTACCGTATTCATCATTGATAATTAACCTGTAAATGCCATGCTGTTGTATGTCTTGATTGCTTTGGTTGCTGTGAGCTTGTGAGTACATTCAAAGTACTCACTTGGCGTGTCATGCCAGACTGCAGGTCATGCCGTGATTGCTTGTTTGTCGAGGATCCCGAGGCTGCGCTCTAGGATACGTCCCAGCCAGAGTCCCTGTGGAGTGGAGTTCACCACCGTTGTCATCGTTCCGCTGCTAGAAGTTATTCCGCTACGAGTTGTTCCGCTGCTAACATAGAACTACCTTAGCAGGCGAAGTGTCGCCGTGTCCCTGTAACCTTTGTAATATCGGACCTTTGTACCCTGTTTATTTATAGTAAAGAGCTGATTTGTTCTATGCCTAGCAGTGCCGTATTCCAAAAGACTTGATCTCTGGGCTGGAATACGGGGTGTTCCGGTCTCTCTGAGACGGGGTGCCACATCTCGGCACCTTCACGTTCTCGAAATATGTCTTCTGTGGATAATAAATGATTCTTGAGTCCATTAAGAAGAACTCAAGATTCACCCCACTGACTGAAATAATCTTTGTGTCAAGGACCGAATAATTTGCTCCTCAGGTGTACTCTATTCTGCGGCAAACTCCCATGGCGATAGTCTGGCTTTGTCGGTTGCACTCCGATTCTGCTTCTGACCCATTCTTCATTCTTGACCGATCTGGTGATAATGCTCCGAATATCGGGTAGTTGGCTTGACTTGACTCTTACTGAATTTGGATTATTGGGCATTATCCAAGTTGTATGCTGGTCTTCTTACTAATGGATCCAGTCGGAGCAGCAGAATGGGATCGACCAAAAGAAACAAAAACCGCGAAAAACCAAAAAGCAAATAAAGCTCAAATTTTGCAAACCTTACACATGTGGCCGGAGATTCACTAGTATAACTAGCCTAGCGCACTCGATGCGCCTTTAAGGATTTAGAAGCAAAACCACACAATGCTCCTGGTAGCGATTGGTGTCAAGCTCCTACTACTTCCTTAGGGAACATCACACTCGACGCACGACCATAGCCAAAGTGGCTTAGTCAACGATAATAGGGTTACCGGGGAAAAGATGGAATTTATAAGCGTTTCCCACAGGAAACTGGATTTGAGGAGAGAAATGCCATGGCTAGCAAGCAAGGTAGGGATATCTGGTTTACCTAGGGTTTCAGGGCTCACGGGTCGTTGCCTGGTGCGGACGCTTCCCACCGGAGGCAAAGGCCACGAGAGTTGAGGTCTGGTGGAGCCAAAAACCTAGGGGGTTGCCTTACGATCAATAGTAGCCGTGCCTGTCTGGCAAAGATGGCTGAAATCCATCTGGGCTTTCTACCGACCAAGAGGCAATGAAATCTGGCTAGGGTAACCTATAGTCAGCCTGGCTTTGATACCATCCATTGTGGCGCCCCGCCTGAATACCATTGTAGCCAGACGGTCACCGCACACACCAGCCCAGGAAAATCACTCTGGCATGTGCTTTTACAACAAGTATCATGAACACAAGCTTTTCTATTAATGAATATATCAGTCTTACATGATATATTACAAGGGGAATGGCAGCGGAAAAGCTCTATCTAAGGCAGCATAGTCCTGGTGCGGCTCCAATCCACAGGGATCTGACTGGGTTACTCTTATAGCCCGCGAACACTCCGGCTCCTCGCTAACGGTCGTCGAATCCTTAGGTGAACCTGGCCACATTGAAGGCCGCTGAGTACTTTTGAATGTACTCACAAGCAAACCAAACCAACATATACACCAAGCAAAGCAATCCATGGCATTCAAGCATGCATTTATTATCTTAACAGTATTAACTATTATATTATGACAGGATTATCTAGCAAGATTAATCATCTAGCAGCATTAATCATCATGTCATGGCAAGATTATCTAGCATGATAACTACTGAAGTAAATGCAGTAAAGTAAAGCATATCAAGTAAATAATCCATACTCCGAATATTCTCACGATTCAAATCCGATCCAAACTTTGCGGTCATCCAACCGCTCATCTCATAGCCATCGCATGGCCAACATTCATACCCCTGACATCCTCTGATGTCCAGGCATCCGTACTGCAAGTCTGACAAATCATACCTTTCTCTGGTTCAGTCTTAGCAATAACATTATATAGTTTGTTCCTCCAGACTCGACACAGACCAAATAGGGGCCTACACGAACTGTCCATGACCGAGGACGCGGCTATTCGAATAGATTTACACTCTGCAGAGGTTGCGCACTTTACCCACACCATGGAGCGCCTGGCCTCCTACTTTAGTACATGTTCCCATTCGGGTGGACCAGTGCCGACAAATAACTCAACTTGGGCTCACAAGGTTATCGCCGCCTACCGGGCCAGGGTAGTGCACACGCATAACCTTCCCTATTTGGTGGTACCGACAAGAGGCATGACAATAGACCAAGCTAGGGCCGTCCCATACCGGCAAATGTGGCTGCACGGGTAAGTCCGGATAGGTGGCACGATGACCCGATCCAGTCGACGGAGGAGGTTGTTGTCATTATTAAGTCACATTTCAGAATATTGCAATAACCGTAACCATGCAAGATGTAACAATTATGAAAACCTAACAACCTATCTCCATACAATATCACAACGAGTCGATAGTGCGATAATATGATGAACATTAGCAGGTAATGCAGATAGCAAATTCAAACTAGCAGGAGTTTAAGTATTTCTAACACAGGCATAAACATTAATTAAACACGCAAGAATAACATAGAGCAATGCTGTAGGGCATATATCAGATGGTCGGCTTGCGTGGGGTGAAGGAATACTCCGGGAGAAGTGCGATCACCTCGCGGAAGAATTTGCCGGAAAAGATTCTCTCTCGGAGGGGCTGATTGAAGGCAAGGGCAAAATGGTCATTTTCATAGTGTGGAAACATTATGAAAATGATGCCAACCGAACGGGCTCGACGAACTGAATACGTGGGCTTTGGATTCACCTGAGTCGGAGTCACGAGTGAAAAGGTATGAGGGTTTAACTGCCAGGGACCTTTCTGCAATTCTTTTATTTGCGTATGAGTCCTTGCTAGTTAATCAACTTATAAAAGAAAAAGAGCACTGTGCTCTTGGGCCGGCTTGGGCCGAGAGCGGCTACAGCTAGAGCGCCGGCTGTGCCATGGCGCTGCTGTCGACGTTGGGCCGGCCCACCAGCATCGCTGCCCTTAAAGAAACGGAGGAGACGGGTGGGAGGCTGACAGGCTAGCCCACTGGTCGGGTTCGTCTCCCTCCTCCGTCAGGGAAACAGAGAGAGACAGAGGGCGCCGGCCACGGTTGAATTCGGCGAGCCCGGGCACGGCGGGCTCGGGCGGCGGTGGGGATGGGTCCGTGGATCCATCCCGCGCACGTGGGCGGTGGAGCTGGGGACGGGGATGGCCGGAATGGGGTGCGGGAGCGGCGGCAGAGCCGCGGCGGCTTCGGGCAGTGGCGGGGCTCCGGCGAGATATAGGGCTAGGCGAGGGCATGGTTGGGTTCGAGGGAGAGTGGCGCAGCCAGCGATGGGTCGTACGCGACGTGGGGGTGCTCAGGCGTGGGGATGGGAGGCGGGACAGTGGGTGAGGCTCGCCGGAGATTCGAGCGCTCCGGCGACGGAATCGGCTGGGCGTGGGCGCGAGGACGGTGCAGAGGGAGAGGGGAAGAGGCTGAGGAGCTCGGGGATGAACGGGGAGGCTCCGGGCCGTGGCTATTTATAGCCGGCCGGGGCGGCTTCTCGGCGACACCCGAGGCTAAGGGAGCTCGTGGCCTTGGCGGCATTCCGGCGAGGTGGCAGCCGGGGAGAGGTGCCGACCTGACGAGCACCAGAAGGAGTGGACGGCTCGGGGAGGAAAGAGCCAACGGAGGGAGGCGACAGAGGAAGTCACGGGGAGGCAGTGCTATGGCGGCGACCGCCGTGGCATGGAGAAGAAGAAAGAGGAGGGGAGAAGCTGCGGGAGAGGGGCGCGTGGACGTCGCGAACCCACTAGACATGGCCGGACAAGCCGGGGATGGCCGGAGCTGGCTGGCCGACGAGAACAGTGCCGCAGAGCACCATTTTGGCATGTCCTAAGCATGGTCACCGCGGGTGCCACGTGCTCTGGAGTTTTCCTGAATGCACAATCATGTCAATTAGATAGATTAGAGGTCAGTGAGTTGACATATGCGGATTTTGGATGGAAGTGGAGACATGAAATTGACTGATTTGAGCTGAGATCGGTTCTGGTCAGAAATTTGGACAGGATGCTGGGGTCAAACAGAGGTGCCAATGGGCTGGAAAAGTTGTCACTGAGAAATATGGTAGGAAGGACTAGGTTCTGGAAAAAGTTGAGGCCATTTGGACCAAGTTTGAATATACTTCCTTTGCAAATGCAGATTCTGGTCCAGAAACTAAACTTTGAAGCTGCACTCATATGGCCTGATGAATTGAGCTGAATTTTGGTGTAGGGTGATTATTTGGAGATATGAAGGTAGTGGAAAAATTTCAGCTCATTTGAAAATGCCAAAGTGGTACTTCCTTCACACAGCTTGAATCTGGACAGAAACTAGATGGAATTTTGGAGAGAAATTGGCTAAACAAAATGATGTGAATTTTGGCATACTCACATCATATATGGAATTTGAGGTCCTGGATTAATTTGAGAAATTTTGAAGCAATATAAAATTTAGTTGCTTCACAACCTCAAAATAAGTCCAGAAACAAAAATTGGAAGATGTGCTCAAAAGTTGAACTATGGAACTTGGGTTCTTGATGGAAATGGTGAAGATATGGATATGAGAAGCTCCACAAATTATTTGGGATTTTTCCTGGCCACCAAAATGGTAGCTTCTTTGGAAAGTGCCCAAATTGCAATATTGGCTTTAAATAGGAAAAGGCAATTTCCCTTATTTAATTATGGCCAATATTTTTATGGGAGCTCAATATGATCACAAAGAATATCTCCACAAGTTTTCATGAACTTTGGGGATGGATAGATATTTTCCTGGATTTAATTCCTTTAAACAACAGAAAAACGAATTAATTTTAAATGAAAAATATTGCAAATGACTTGGCAATATTTTTGCATATCCAGGGTTTATGGATGTAGGATGATCACTGGGAGAAGTTTGGGAGGCAACAGATCAAAGGAAATTGGGGTTCCTGTGTAACGGAAGGAATTAGGGTTTCCCTTCCGGTAACTCGGGAGATAGGGTTTCGGTGGCAAAGTCTTGAGAAAATATCTTGGGTGGCAAGATTGGACTGGAGAGAACCTCTGGTCAGATAGGAGAGGCAAGGCTAAATGACCATCTTCATATACCCAAAGGCAAGAAAAAACCCGATAACATCGGAAAAAAAAGACGGGAGTCAAATCCCGCAAAGGAAAAAAAACAAGGAGCGAAAACCAGGGTGTCACAAACCTACCCCCCTTAAGAAAATCTCGTCCTAGAGATTTTCGGGCTTACCTCCCGGTGAAGGGGACTTACCTATGTGCGACTTGGATCCATCAGCTATCTTGTCTTCATTTGTTTACTGACCTCTTAACTGCCTCTTTTGATGGCTCCGGTGCTGTCTTTTTCAGACGGCTGCATTGAATCCTTCTCTTTCCTGTCAAGCAAACCCTTGGTGCTGGTAGTTTGTTGGCGGGGGTTGGTGGGTAGCACCGAGTATCGACAAATAGTCTGGTTTCCATGGCCTGGGACTAGCTGCTTCGGGTTTTATTGCGATACTTCGTACACTGGCTGCCAAGGGCGAGACATTCTTTCTAGGTACCGGACTCACGTGGTCGTATGGCCTCGAGTGACTAGGGGCGGCTTTCTTTCTCCCTTGTTAGAATACTCGGTCTGGCTCTGGGTTCCGTACGAGGTGTTTCCTCCTGCCTCTTGCATTCTGACTTCGTCTTCAGGTGATTCCCAACTGAAATGTCGGGCACGATCACAAAGTAATCATAGACGGTAATCTCCCATCTTGGTTGATGGCCCATATTCATGATGAGTATGACATGCTGGCTGCATTGTTGTGGCCGTATATGCAAGAGTCCGACAAGGATTTGCAATATCACCTTGTCTGTGAAGCTTTACTTCATTGACCGTCGCGGAGATTGTTTATTCAAGGCTTCCTTATTCCTGAGGGTTCCTGTTTGTGGAGCTGTCATGACCGGCCAACGCGGCTCCTTGGTTGTATCATAACTTACTCTTGCATATCTCGTAGGGATTGCTGCGTTCATATCCTTCTTTGAAGTATGGGGCCAATGTTTTTCTAAACACAGTCATTCCCATGTACGAGTGGCTCGCATGAACTGATCCCCTGGACTGCATGCTCACAACATATGCAGGGGTAGGATAGATCCTTTCATAACCACTGAGTTCTGAGGCGGACGTGTGTTCGGACTAGTTCGGGCTTCTGACAAGACTGTCGTGGGCACGATGGCGTGTTGAAGAAGGCTGACTTCCTTACGCCCGAAGCTTCTGCCAAGGTAGTGTGCTGAAGAAGGTTGGGTATCGTACCTCGGAAGCTTTCCCTCATGTGACTTACTGCGGAAAGTTGAGTGCCTTATGCCGGAAGCTTTTCACGATTGCTTGCTAAGGAAGATTGGGAGTCTTGCGTTAGATGCTCCTTCCGATAGCTTGCGGAGGAAGGCTGGGTTGCTTATACCAGAAGCCCTTTTACTGTGATATGTGGTCGTACCTGTGACCGGTTCTGGCTTCCTTCTGAGATATCCGGAATTAACCCATAGCGGAGCCAAAGCTTGGTACAGTCCACATCTTGACTAAAGATATTTCGTTGGTCATGCACACCGCTTGTCCTTCTGCTGGTCTGACCATTGTTGTTGTAGAGGTTGCACAACTGATGCAGACTTCATGTTGGCCATTAGTCCGAAATACCTTTTTCATTCGAACCAAGTGTTGCCGGTAGTAAGTAGTTGACGAATAATTCCATTCGGTTCAGCTGAGCTTCCAAGCATGTGAAATTCTCATTGATTCTGGGCAACCGTGAACTCATCCATATTTCTCGCAGACCTTGTTCACCATGCTCAGAATCGTATGTATGCATCGGTAAATTCCAAAGTATTCTGAAATTTGTATTAACATACCAAAGTTTTCTTGTTGCTCTCGGCACCTTCACGTTCTCGAAATATGTCTTCTGTGGATAATAAATGATTCTTGAGTCCATTGAGAAGAACTCAAGATTCACCCCACTGACTGAAATAATCTTTGTGTCAAGGACCGAATAATTTGCTCCTCAGGTGTACTCTATTCTGCGGCAAACTCCCTTGGCTATAGTCTGGCTTTGTCGGTTGCACTCCGATTCTGCTTCTGACCCATTCTTCATTCTTGACCGATCTGGTGATAATGCTTCGAATATCGGGTAGTTGGTTTGACTTGACTCTTACTGAATTTGGATTATTGGGCATTATCCAAGTTGTTTGCTAGTCTTCTTACTGATGGATCCAGTCGGAGCAGCAGAATGGGATCGACCAAAAGAAACAAAAACCGCGAAAAACCAAAAAGCAAATAAAGCTCAAATTTTGCAAACCTTACACATGTGGCCGAAGATTCACTAGTATAACTAGCCTAGCGCACTCGATGCGCCTCTAAGGATTTAGAAGCAAAACCACACAATGCTCCTGGTAGCGATTGGTGTCAAGCTCCTACTACTTCCTTAGGGAACATCACACTCGACGCACGACCATAGCCAAAGTGGCTTAGTCAAGGATCCTAGGGTTACCGGGGAAAAGATGGAATTTATAAGCGTTTCCCACAGGAAACTGGATTTGAGGAGAGAAATGCCATGGCTAGCAAGCAAGGTAGGGATATCTGGTTTACCTAGGGTTTCAGGGCTCACGGGTCGTTGCCTGGTGCTGATGCTTCCCACCGGAGGCAAAGGCCACGAGAGTTGAGGTCTGGTGGAGCCAAAAACCTAGGGGGTTGCCTTACGATCAATAGTAGCCGTGCCTGTCTGGCAAAGATGGCTGAAATCCATCTGGGCTTTCTACCGACCAAGAGGCAATGAAATCTGGCTAGGGTAACCTACAGTCAGCCTGGCTCTGATACCATCCATTGTGGCGCCCCGCCTGAATACCACTGTAGCCAGACGGTCCCCGCACACACCAGCCCAGGAAAATCACTCTGGCATGTGCTTTTACAACAAGTATCATGAACACAAGCTTTTCTATTAATGAATATATCAGTCTTACATGATATATTACAAGGGGAATGGCAGCGGAAAAGCTCTATCTAAGGCAGCATAGTCCTGCTGCGGCTCCAATCCCCAGGGATCTGACTGGGTTACTCTTCTAGCCCGCGAACACTCTGGCTCCTCGCTAACGGTCGTCGAATCCTTAGGTGAACCTAGCCACATTGAAGGCCGCTGACTACTTTTGAATGTACTCGCAAGCAAACCAAACCAACATATACACCAAGCAAAGCAATCCATGGCATTCAAGCATGCATTTATTATCTTAACAGTATTAACTATTATATTATGACAGGATTATCTAGCCAGATTAATCATCATGTCATGGCAAGATTATCTAGCATGATAACTACTGAAGTAAATGCAGTAAAGTAAAGCATATCAAGTAAATAATCCATACTCCGAATATTCTCACGATTCAAATCCGATCCAAACTTTGCGGTCATCCAACCGCTCATCTCATAGCCATCGCATGGCCAACATTCATACCCCTGACATCCTCTGATGTCCAGGCATCCGTACTGCAAGTCTGACAAATCATACCTTTCTCTGGTTCAGTCTTAGCAATAACATTATATAGTTTGTTCCTCCAGACTCGACACAGACCAAATAGGGGCCTACACGAACTGTCCATGACCGAGGACGCGGCTATTCGAATAGATTTACACTCTGCAGAGGTTGCGCACTTTACCCACACCATGGAGCGTCTGGCCTCGTACTTTAGTACATGTTCCCATTCGGGTGGACCAGTGCTGCTCCAACAAAACTGATCTATTGCCTGGCACTCTTACGGTCCCACCGACAATCATACCCTCCCAGGGTCATGTCCTGGGTGGCCCCTGTGTCACCCCATGACACCTGCCACCGTCGTGGCCAAACACTGTCCCAAACGGGGATGCCGGCAAATAACTCAACTTGGGCTCACAAGGTTATCGCCGCCTACCGGGCCAGGGTAGTGCACACGCATAACCTTCCCTATTTGGTGGTACCGACAAGAGGCAGGACAATAGACCAAGCTAGGGCCGTCCCATACCGGCAAATGTGGCTGCACGGGTAAGTCCGGATAGGTGGCACTATGACCCGATCTAGTCGACGGAGGAGGTTGTTGTCATTATTAAGTCACATTTCATAATATTGCAATAACCATAACCATGCAAGATGTAACAATTATGAAAACCTAACAACCTATCTCCATACAATATCACAACGAGTCGATAGTGCGATAATATGATGAACATTAGCAGGTAATGCAGATAGCAAATTCAAACTAGCAGGAGTTTAACTATTTCTAACACAGGCATAAACATTAATTAAACACGCAAGAATAACATAGAGCAATGCTTCAGGGCATATATCTGATGGTCGGCTTGCCTGGGGGTGAAGGAATACTCCGGGAGAAGTGCGATCACCTCGCGGAAGAATTTGCCGGAAAAAATTCTCTCTCGGAGGGGCTGATTGAAGGCAAGGGAAAAATGGTCATTTTCACAGTGTGGAAACATTATGAAAATGATGCCATCCGAACGGGCTCGACGAACTGAAGACGTGGGCTTTGGATTCACCTGAGTCGGAGTCACGTGTGAAAAGGTATGAGGGTTTAACTGCCAGGGACCTTTCTGCGATTCTTTTATTTGCGTATTTGTCCTTGCCAGTTAATCCCCTTATAAAAGAAAAAGAGCACTGTGCTCTTGGGCCGGCTTGGGCCGAAAGCGGCCGCAGCCAGAGCGCCGGCTGTGCCATGTCGCTGCTGTCGACGTTGGGCCGACCCACCTGCACTGCTGCCCTTAAAAAAATGGTGGAGGCGGGTGGGAGGCTGACAGGCTGGCCCACTGGTCGGGTTCGTCTCCCTCCTCCGTCAGGGAAACAGAGAGAGACAGAGGGCGCCGGCCGCGGTTGAATCCGGCGAGACCGGGCACAGCGGGCTCGGGCGGCGATGGGGATGGGTCCGCGGATCCCTCCCGCGCCCGTGAGTGGTGGAGCTGGGGCCGGGGATGGCCGGAATGCGGTGCGGCAGCGGCGGTAGAGCCGTGGCGGCTTCGGGCAGTGGCGGGGCTCCGGCGAGATATAGGGCTAGGCGAGGGCATGGTTGCGTTCGAGGGAGAGTGGCGCAGCCAGCGATGGGTCGTATGCGACGTGGGGGTGCTCAGGCGTGGGGATGGGAGGCGGGACAGTGGGTGAGGCTCGCCGGAGATTTGAGCGCTCCGGCGACGGAATCGGCTGGGCGCGGGCGCGAGGATGGTGCAGAGGGAGAGGGGAAGAGGCTGAGGAGCTCGGGGATGGACGGGGAGGCTCCGGGCCGCGGCTATTTATAGCCAGCCGGGGCGGCTTCTCGGCGACACCCGAGGCTTCGGGAGCTCGTGGCCTTGGTGGCATTCCGGCGAGGTGGCAGCCGGGGAGAGGTGCCGACCTAATGAGCACCAGAAGGAGTGGACGGCTCGGGGAGGAAAGAACCAACGGAGGGAGGCGACAGAGGAAGTCACGGGGAGACAGTGCTATGGCGGCGACTGCCGTGGCGTGGAGAAGAAGAAAGAGGAGGGGAGAAGCTGCGGGAGAGGGGCGCGTGGACGTCGCGAACCCACTAGACATGGCCGGACAAGCCGGGGATGGCCGGAGCTGGCTGGCCGACGAGAACAGTGCCGCAGAGCACCATTTTGGCCTGTCCTAAGCAGGGTCACCAATTAAGGATTGACTTCGATTCATTTCCTCGTCCAACAGATCATCGCTTTTGTCTAGCAGTTTTTGAATCTTTTCCATAGCAGTTTGTTGCTCAGTTGCAATTTTAGCAAGTGTCTTATAGCTTGGTTTGGATTCACATTCAGAGTCATCTTCACTTGAGGTTTCAAAATAGGCAGCGCGTGAAGTTACCTTAGCGCCTCTTGCCATGAAGCACTAGGCAGGAGCAGGGTCGTCGTTTATAGTGTCGGTGACGTGACCATTGTCTTCAGTGTTGGAGATGGACTTGGCGACGAACGCTGAAGCCAAAGCCAGGCTTGCCACGCCTGAGTCTGACTCCTCCACTACCTCCTCAGTATCAGATTCCTCCTCTGAATCCATCTCCTTGCCAATAAATGCACGAGCTTTGCTGGAAGAACTTGATTTGCGCAATGAAGACTTTGATTGTTTCTTCTTCTTCTTGTCATCAGAGTCATAATCCTTGCTCTTCTTATTCTTTGATTCCTTCTCCCATTGAGTTCAATCAGCGATGTAGTGACCTGATCTCTTGCATTTGTGTCAAGTTCTCTTCTTGTAGTCACGAGTGGAAGCCTCATCTTTCTTGGAATCATACTTTGACGACTTTCCAAACCGGTTCTTCTTGGTGAACTTCTGGAACTTCTTCACAAGCATTGCGAGCTCTCTGCCAATGTCTTCAGCACTATCAGAATAGTAGTCCGAGTCTTCAGATGAAGATACAACCTTTGCTTTCAAAGCACGCGATCGTCCATAGCTAGGACCGTAGATATCTCTCTTCTCAGATAGCTGGAACTCATGTGTATTGAGCCTCTCAAGTATATCGGCAGGATCCAATTGCTTGAAGTCGGGGCGCTCTTGGATCATCAGTGATAGGGTGTTAAAGGAACTGTCCAGAGACCTCAGTAGCTTCTTCACAACTTCATGCTTGGTGATGTCAGTGGCGCCAAGAGCATGAAGCTCATTGGTGATATCAGTGAGACGATCGAAGGTGAGCTGGACATTTTCATTCTCGAGCCTTTTGAAGCGATTGAAGAGATTGCGAAGAACATCGATTCGGGAGTCCCATTGTGATGAGGCGCCCTCGTTGACCTTGGAAAGCCAGTCCCAGACAAGCTTCGCAGACTCCAAAGCACTCACACGTCCATACTGTCCTTTGGTCAGATGACCACAGATGATGTTCTTGGCGGTGGAGTCCAATTGTGCAAACCTCTTCACGTCGGCAGCGGTGACACCTTCACCGACCTTGGGGATGCCCATCCTGACGACATACTAGAGGTCGTTGTCAATGGCTTCAAGATGCATGCACATCTTATTCTTCCAGTAGGGATAGTCAGTGCCATCGAAGACGGGGCACGCAGCGGAAACCTTTATTATCCCCGCAGTCGACATAGCTAAAACTTCAGGTGGTTAAACCAAATCACACAGAACAAGGGAGCACCTTGCTCTGATACCAATTGAAAGTGCTAGTGATCAACTAGAGGGGGCGGGGGTGAATCGGCATTTTTTATGAGAGGCTTCGAAAACATGCAATGTCTTCGAAGAAAGCAGAAGCAGAATGAGAACTAGCAAAGCCTATCAATAAAATGAACAGATATGACAAGCATAGACATCATACATACAAGCATGCATTGAACATAAACACAAGAAGCATGAAGATAAATGAGTAAACAGACGAATGGCTTCAGGGAATATCTTCAAACACAAGCAAGCATGCAAAGGCTTCACAGTTCAAAACAGTAAGTAAGGAAGAGTAAGGATAGAACCAGGAGCTCGGGGAAAACAATGATTTGTTTGACCAGTTCCAACTGCTGTGACAGTTGTACGTCTGGTTAGGGAGGCTGAGATTGAACTCAGAAGACCGCGTCTTCACCTTATTCCCCTTGAGCTAAGGTCACTTAGACCTCGCCCAATCGCTCTGGTAAGTCTTCAAGGTAGACTTCCAAACCTTCACGGACTTCGTTCACCAGCAATCCATAATGACTCTTGGCTGCTTAGAACGCGACGCCTAACCGACTCGAAGATCACAGTCTTCAAGTGTAATAAGCCTTCAGTTCACTTAGAACAGAATGTCTTCAGTGATGCTCAATCACTTTGGGCTCTGGGTGTTTTTGGTTTTGTCCTTGCAAGGTTTCTCTCTCAAAGGCTTCGAGGTGGGTTGCTGTCAAACGACAAAAGCCGTGTACTAACTCGGAGCAGCCACGAACTTGTGACACCCTGGTTTTTGGCAACTTTTTCTTTTCAAACTCTTTCTGGCTTTATTTGCAATTTGGTTGGATTTTGAACCTTTTCAGTTGACTTTGGACTTATGAATTTCCTTCAATAATCCAAAGCTCTCAACATCTTGCCACAATCCTTCCACACACCTTCTGGACCAATTTCCAATTCTTCATCTTTCCCAAATAATCATTTTCTTCATTTGGGAAAATCTGTCATCACTATGGGTTATGAAGCAACCTATAGTTATGATGCTCAGAAAAATCCCAGATTAATCCCACACCTTCTTGTCATCATCTACTCCCACAATCTCCAAAAACATTTCATGGTCCAGTACAAAATTTTGTCCAGAAAACTCCATTTGCTCTCTGGACAGTACTGGCCATTTGTGAAGCAACCCCTATTTTCCCAACTCAGAAAATTCTCAAATAATTCCCTGGGATACTAGGGAACCTATCTTGCCACAATATCCAAAAATATCATCTGGTCCAGTACAAATTTTCACTACCAATATTCTGCCAAGTTTCTGCTCAATTTAAACCTCTGTGAAGGAAGTACCAGCTGGAGGTGTCTTTTTGAGCTGAACTTTTTATGGCATCTTCTCCTCACCAAATAACTATCCTACACCAAAGTTGAGCCCCAGCAAATCAACCAGATGAGTGCAACAAGCTCATCTAGGTTTCTGGTTCAGTATAGCAGTTGTACATGAACTATATTCAATTCTTGAGGAAATTTCTTCAAACTTGGTCAGCTTGGAGTCCTTCCAAGATAGATCACCCCAAACATCTCCATTGGCTCCATCTCCAACTCACCTCTCCTCTAGATCTCTCTCAAGATTGCTATCAGAAATTGTAGCTGAAGCTACAGTTCACAGCAGAGTGAACCTAGCCAAACCAAGCATGCAGAGGCACTAAGTGATCAAAAGAGAACACCCCAGACATGTTGCGTTGGACTTGGTCGGCCTCTAGACGTCGGACACCGTGGTGAGCACGGTACTGGCATGCCAGTATGCGTGCTCTGCATCTTGCCGGCGATGGCCGAGGTCATTATAGTGACCTCTCGCTGCCATTTCGTGTCTGGAGGTGCCGACTTCGCCACTGCCGCCCACGTAACCCTCTCCCAATCCTTCCCCTCGCCGGAAACGTCCCCGGCGGCCGCCACCGCATCCGAGCATTGTGCCGCCCATGCGGCCATAGTGGCGCTGGCGCTCGTCTTCTTCCTCCGCTAGCTTCCACCACGCCTTAACTCCTCCCTGCCCTCTCCCGTCTCATCGCCCGCAACTGGCCAGCCAGCGCGGCGTACTGGCGCCGGCGACGTGTCCCGAATCTTGCCATTTCCAGAGAGCTCGCCCGAGCTCGCCTCCTGCCAATAAAAGGCCATGCCCCGCCCCTCCGAGCTCCTCACCCCACTTCTCCACCTCCCAATCGCCCTCCCGAGCAGCGAGCCACGGCCGAGAGGCCATCTGGCCTCGAACCTCGCCGGAGATCCGCCGCCACCCAAGCCCAGCCTCCTCGCCGTTCCACTCCTTCCCGGACTCCACCGACTGCACCATCGAGCTCACCTCATCCTCCTGGTCACGCCCGACCTCTTGACCGAGCGAATCGCTGCCGGAACCGCCGTCTCCGACGACACCCGAGCGCTGCCGCCGCCGGAGAGGAAGGGGACGACGTCGTCCAGCCACCGCTCGTCGATCTGCGGGTACGTGCGTGACCGCCTCGGTGAGCCCGTTCCATCCCCGCTCTTCCCCGACCTCGCCGCCGACCACATCGCCGGCGACCGTCGCCGGAGTCCCTCTCTTCTCTGTTCTCTCTCTCTCTCTCTCATTTAAACCCAGCTACGGGGCCCGCTCGTCAGAGGCTCAGCCGCGCGCGCGTGAAGCGGTAAGTGGAGACGCCTTTCCACTTTACGCCTTCGACGTGGCCTCTGCTGGATTTTCTTATTTCTGTTTAATTTCTAGAGTTGACCAGAAACTTTGACCCTCCATAACTTTTTATCTATAAGTCCAAATCAATTGATTCTTTTTGCTCTGGGTTTGTCTTGAGCTCCTTTATTTTCTGGTTAAATTTGGTATTTTTCCCATGCTCACAGAACTTCTGGTGGACAGAACAGTAGTATGTGACATTTTCCTTTGCAATCTTAAAATATTTTCAGAAGGAGATTGTTTTGGTTTTGAAGCCCAGGCGTTTGTGGACAACCCAACAGAGCAAGGCAAGCCATGTCATCCATTTCATGAAGCATTTCAATAGTGTTGGTTATTTAATTGAATTCTAGGCATTATTTTAATACATGATAAATTCATAGTAATTTACTTTTATAGCTACTGCCATGTTAAGTTAATTATGTTGAGTATCTATGCTGGTTAAATGCTTGATAACCTTAAACTTAGTTGGTTGATCAAGAGCCACCTACCCGCACTTACCCGTGTAGCCACATTTGCCGGTATGGGACGGCCTTGACTTGGTCTGGCTTTGTGCTCTTTTATCGGTACCACCAAACTAGGGAGGGTTATGCGTGCGTGCTGCCCTGATCAGGTAGACGGAGATAATCCTATGAGCCCAGTTGAGTTATTTTGCCGGCGTCCCTGTTTGGGACAGTTTGTTTGGCCACGATGGTGGCAGGTGTCACGGGGTGACACAGGGGCCACCCAGGACATGACCCTGGGAGGGTATGATTGTCGGTGGTACGATAGAGGAGTCACGGGCTAGGCAAGTTTCGTTGGAGCAGCACTGGTCCACCCGAATGGGAACATGTACTAAAGTATGAGGCCAGGAGCTCCATAGTGTGGGTAAAGTGCGCAACCTCTGCAGAGTGTAAAAACCTATTTGAATAGCCGCGTCCACGGTATTGGACAGTCCGCTTAGGCCTCACTAGGATGGTCAACTGTGATAATGATAATAATGATGGAAGAACTTGTCTTATGATCGGAAGTATCGATGGATCATGAGCATCTCGAGGGTTGTGGGACAACCCGGAAGAGAGTAAGTTGGTACCCGGTAATAGTAAGCACTTTAAGCATTTAATGTGATTATTGCCATGCTATTGTTTGCTGCATTGTTTTGGTTGCCATGAGCTTGCGAGTATATTCCAAGTACTCACCTGGCGTATCATGCCAGATGCAGGAGAAGCCGAGGATGGAGGTCCCGATGGTTCGTGCTACGCTAACTAGGCCGTGTCCACAGTAGTGTCCCTGTGGATGGAGTTTCCGCGCTATGTTCCGCTACGCCGTAGTTCTACCCAGTAGTATCGAGGCCCTGCTATGTTTCATAAATAATGTAGATATTGTCATAGCACCTGATGTGCTTCTGGCCTCGCTATCGATGTAAATTATGAGCTTGTACTCGAGATATTTTAATAAAGTTCAGTTCAGTTCTGTTCCAAGTTGTTGTGTGTTTCCAGAAGACATGATCTCTGGGTTGGAAACACTGGGTAAACCGGTCCTCTGAGCCGGGGTGCCACACAACTTATGGTGGATGGGGGTGGCTATTTATAGCCAGGGGGCAACCCGATGTGATATGTCCGAAATGACCCTTGGTCATTTAGGAACTGACACGTGTCCAACGGTCAGAATTTAAACCCACGCGGCAACTTTACTTGGGCTACAAGCAAAGCTGACTCAACCAACTCTGGAAGAGATTTTCTCTCATTTGTCTTTGCTTGAAGACATAGGATTGTAGGTTGAGCATCACGTTAGTTTCTGACTTCGTTTACGTCGACCCCACTTGACAGTTCGGTGGTTCCTATGACTCAAGAAATAAGAAAATGAAACTACGAAAAGACTATGTCTTCAAGCTTCATTGTCTTCGACGAATGTCTTCATGAACCAATATCTTCAGCACGAATGTCTTCGTGAATCACCATTGTCTTCAATGTCTTCATACATTTTTAGGGGTCATCTTCGATGGGTAAACCGAATCAATGTGGACTTCTACCTGTGTTGTCCTGTGAATCTCACAAACACATTAGTCCCACAACCAAGTTTGTCTTCAATACTCCAAAACCAACAAGGGGTGGCACTAGATGCACTTACAAGGGCCTTCATGAGTGGTTTGACGTCCCTACTACGCCCTGCTGCACGTCTGCGCCTTTGCTCTTCAAGAAGCTTCCGTGCGAGCGAATCTGTCGACTGTATGTTCGGCGGAAGTAGTAATGTTCGGCAGACGAGCCCTTGGAGAAGGGTTTTGAGAAGTCGCCGTGGTATATCAGTTTGACGCTGATCGGGCCCTAGATGGTGCCCGTTGACGATGTTGATTTGAAGACATTTGTTGGCCATTGCTCGGTCGAACCGGGCTCTCGGTCTTTGTTTCATGTGTCCCCACAACTGCCCATGGAATTTTGAGCGCGAAATTGTGCACTCGAGGTACGTATTTCGCGACTAGGTGGGCCGTGCTGTGGGGCGCATACCCCTACTTGGGGTGAGAATGGGAGTGCTCTTTGACCGAGGCTATAGCTCGGGAGCGCTTGTGTGCGTCCAGTGTCTTGGAAGTAGACTGGGCTCACGACGCCTCTTCGGCGGCTTGGACTTCGGCGGCTAGAGCCGCCGTGTGTTCCTCTGTTCAGAGCGAGCGCTCGGTATTACCGTTGATGGTAATAACACCCTTTGGTCCTGGCATCTTGAGCTTCAGGTATGCATAGTGCAGGATGGCGTTGAAGCGGGCGAACGCGGTCCGGCCAAGGAGTGCGTGGTAACCGCTGCGGAAGGGGACAATATCGAAGATCAAGTCCTCGATGCGGAAGTTATCGGGCGAGCCAAAGACAACTTCCAATGTCACGGATCCCGAGCAGCATTCCTTGACACCTGGGATTACACCTTTAAAGGTGGTGTTGCTGGGTTTGATCCTTGACGGGTCGATCCCCATTTTCCTCACTGTATCTGAGTAAATCAGGTTGAGGCTGCTACCTCTGTCCATAAGGACTCTGGTGAGGTGTAATCCGTCCACGATGGGGTCGAGCACCAGAGCCGCCGTTCCTCCATGGCATGTACTGGTCGGATGGTCTCGACGGTCGAAAGTGATCAGGCAAGCTGACCACGGGTTGAATTTCGGGGCTACCGGCTCTAAGGCGTAGACATCCCGAAGTGCGTGTTTCCGCTCCTTCTTTGGTATATGCGTGACATAGATCATGTTCACGGTTTTGACCTCTGGAGGGAACTGCTTTTGGCCTCCGTTGTTCGGCCTGCGAGGTCCATCGTCATCCTCACTGCGGGGGCCCTTGCCCTGTTCTTCGGCTGTGACTTTGCCGGCCTGTTTAATTACCCAACAGTTACGGTTGGTGTGGTTAGCTGGCTTGTCGGGGGTGCCGTGAATCTGGCAGGGCCTATCCAATATTCTATCCAGCGCAGACGGGCCGTCCCGGTTCCCTTTAGAGGGTTTTTTCCGCGGTCCCGATTTCGAGCCGCTGAATCCGGCGTTTACTGCTGCGTCATCGGCTTCACCGCCGTTGTTTGAGTGCCAGCGCTTATTGTTCCTATTGCGCCGGGGTTTCCCGTTCCCGTCCCGGGCCTCTGAAGTGCCGGGGTCTTCGGGGTGGTTGCTTCGACGAGCCAACCAGCTATCCTCACCCGTGCAAAAGCGGGTCATTTGGGAGGTAAGGGCCGACATTGTTCTCGGCTTGTCCTGGCCGAGCTGGCGGGCGAGCCACTCGTCCTGAATACTGTGTTTGAATGCCGCAATCGCTTCGGCATCCGGACAATCCACGATCTGGTTCTTCTTGGTCAAGAAACGGTTCGAGAATTGCCGGGCTGACTCCTCGGGCTGCTGAATGACATGGCTCAGGTCATCGGCGTCCGGTGGCCGGATGTAGGTGCCTTGAAAGTTAGCTCGGAATGCATCCTCGAGCTCTTCCCAGCTCCCAATGGAGTTTTCGGGTAGGCTGTTCAGCCAATGCCTTGCTGGTCCCTTGAGTTTCAATGGTACGTACTTAATAGCGTGGAGATCATCTCCTTGGGCCATATGAATGTGGAGGATAAAATTCTCAATCCACACGGCCGGGTCAGTTGTCCCATCGTAGGATTCTATATTGATGGGTTTGAACCCCTCGGGGAACTAATGCTGCATCACCTCATCAGTGAAACACATTGGGTGTGCAGCGCCCCTGGCCCGGGCCACATCGCGCCGCAGATCCTTTATCATCTGGGCATGGTGCTGCTCCCGAGCTCTGTCGTTTCTATCGCGCCAGGCTTGGTATCCGTCCCGTCCGGCGGGTGCGTATCCTGTGGATCCATAGATGGATCTCGACTGGATCCCTCGGGCGTTCAGGTCGTGGCGCAGATCGTATTGGTCGTCCGGTTGAACCTAGTCTTTGCCTGCTCGGCGAAGGGGCGCGGGTGGGTATTCGGCTTCTCCGGTCGCCCTATCCCGTCCTCGAGGGGGCGCGGGTGGGAGTTCGGCTTCCCCGGCCACCCTATCCCGTCCTCGAGGGGGTGCGGGTGGGTATTCGGCTTTTCCGGCCACCCTATCCCGTCGTCGAGGGGGTGCGGGTGGGAGTTCGGTTTCCACAGCCGGCCTATCTCGTCCTCGAGGGGGGCGGTCGGGCTGGTTTGCGTAAGTTCATCTGGGAGGCATGGGCTCGAAGGCCTCATCCTCAAATTCTGGGAGTAGGCGCCGCCGTGGGTAACTCTTGTATTGGCCCTGGCGTTGATCGTCAAGGCCTTCTTCGGCAGCTAAGACCATCGTCCATCTGTCGTTGAGCGTTTCCTGTTTGGCTTTTAGCTGTTGTTGTTTCCTCTTCAAGCTTCGGGCAGTGGCGATGAGTTGCCGCTTGAATTTCTCTTGCTCCAGGGGATCCTCTGGGACGATAAAGTCTTCGGGTCCGAGGCTATCTTCCTCTTCGGACGGAGGGAGGTAATTGCTGTCCTCGGAATCCTCGAGGTCCTTGGGGTCACCCTGGTCCTCGTGCCCTTCAGGGGCATCGGGGCGCTGCTCGGGCGTGTTGTCGCCGAGCTCCCCCAAGTTGTCCGGAGTCTTGTTATCTCCGGTGCCGTTCGTGTTTGTGTGATTTTCCATGCCCTTTCCCCGCCCTCTGGCTCGCCATCGTCGGCGTCTGGGCGGTTCTTCAGCGGGATCATCGCCATCCTTTTTGGTTGTGTCGCCATCCTTCATGGGGTTGTCGACCATGTAAATATCATAGGTGGAGGTGGCGGTCCACTTTCCGGTATTGGAGGTGGCAAGGGAGGGAGCCGTGTAGGGCGGGACGTCGATATCCTCGTCCATGTCGTCAGCCTCCTCGGAGGCGTAGTCCAGCATGTCGGTTAGATCTTCGACAGTGGCTACCAAGTGGGTGGTGGGTGGGACGCAAAATTCCCCGCGGCTGGCCTCCTGTCCGACCTGCTCCTGGTCTGAGGACGGGCCATCCGCGATATTCATCCTCTAGATCCGGTCTAACATCTCGCTTAAAAACGAGAGGTCAACCGGATTCACGATCGGGCATCCGTCGGAGTTGAGCTCCGGCGCGCCAATACTATGAATGTGTCCAGCCAAGGGTGACACTTGGTTTTCCGGCACTGGGGTCGGATCTGAACTCAAGGCCAGATCCGAACTGAGGCCCGGCCCGGGAATAGGGACGGGGAGGGAATCCGAGGTCAAGGCCTCGGGATTGGTAGGCTCCCCGGGTAAAGCCGAGAACCCAGTAAGGACCAGATCGCCTCGACTATCGGCGACGTACTCAAGGCTACCGAACCTGATTTCCTGCTTAGGGGTGAAGCTACCGACCTGGTCAAGGTGACCGGTCGGATCGGTGTGCAGCACAATGCTGCCGAACGCGAAGAGCTGTCCGGGGACGAATGTGTCCCCGCTGCGGATTCCATCGCTGATAAGAAGGCGAGCCATTGATCCTTGGTGACCCACGGCGGAACTCTCAATGAAAGCACCAATGTCGGTACCAAAACCGGCAGATCTCGGGTAGGGGATCCGAACTGTGGGTCCAGGAATCAATGAGTAACAGGGAATGTAGAGACGGCGATTTACCCAGGTTCGGGCCCTCTCGAAGAGGTAATACCCTATATCCTGCTAGATTGTATTGATGTGATTGTATGAAGGTTACAGAGTTGATCTACCTCGAGATCGGATGGGCTAAACCCTAGGCAATGGATATGATGATCCTCTACGGACTAAACCCTCTGGTTTATATAGACACTAGAGGGTCCTAAGGTTACATATAGTCGGTTACCATCAGGGGATAAACATGCCGGCCACGCCAATTATTCCTTGGAGGAGACGCCAAGTCTTCGGAGGTTTCCTTCTGATACACGGGGTCGCCCACAATCCAGCCTTCCATCGACGAGTAGAATGCGGCCCACCAGCCCGGCCTATGAGAGATAGGCCGGCAGCCCGAGTATCCCCTAGTCCGGGACACCCTCAGCAGCAACTGAGCAGGCCAGTCCATCGCTGGCGGGGAAGGAGGGCAGGTCACCTCGCCTACGATGCATCCCCAGCGCCGCCGCCGCTGGTTGAGCGATTTCGCTTCTCCTACCGCCCATTTGAATAGTTGCATCAGCTTCTCATGCCATTCCACAGGCATGCTCGTTCTTTCCTCCGCAGTCGACTCCATGAATATGACCTCTGCCATTAGCCCCAGCTCGAAATCAACGCGACGCTGCCAGATGCTGACATCCCTCAGCATCTCACCCCTGAGATCGACATGCGCCTCCGCCTTGTGCTTTGCCAGGCGCAACTCCTTCAAACTTGTCCCCAATCGATGCGACGCTTCCTTGATCCGATTTGCCCTTGTTACCCACCACCTGAAACGCAGCCCCGACATGTCCTCCGGTGCCACCGATCTGTGATTCCAGAGCAATGGATCTCCTCTGAAACACATGTGGGTTTCGCTCAAAGGCGGCAGTGCTGCGGGCCGCAGGGAGAGGGTAGCCCGCGGGATGCTGGGATCTAAGGGATAATCCATGGTGTAATCGAATGGTCAAGGCGGGGAGGCGAGTGTAGGCGGTGGGAGAGCCCTAGTAGGCGAGCGTAGTACTCCACTCCGTCCATTTTTAAATACAAAGGCCACCAACAGTAACCTAGGCAAAAATTGATGACGTTGCCTCGTAGTACTAGCAACCCATGATTTAACTACTCGCATGCATGCAGTGGATGATAGTAATGTCATTCTCAACTAGTACTTCCTCCCTCACGCGGTCATGCCACTCAATTTGCATGCGCTGTATTAGTTGACCATCCATTAAATGAACGACTCTACACGCGTCAAATTATCACGTGGAGTGGCTCTTCATACAAAAATGCGTTCCACCGTGTACCCGCGTGTGTGTTCGAGGGAATGAGTGCATGCGTGCACATCTTCTCTTCGTGCACGTACTCCACCAGTGTGTGTGGGGGAGAGAGAGAGCGTGGTATACATAGACCTAGAGAGAGATGGTGTGTCCCCGCAAAAAAGAGAGAGATGGTGTGTGTCGGAAAGAGTACCCGCGCGTGTGTGTGACAGTGTGAGAAAGGACGAGTGCATGCATGCACCTCTCCTCTTTGTGTACGTACTATACCTAGAGTACAAGTGTATGTGTGTGACATCGACCTATAGAGAGATGGTGTGTGCCAGAAGTCCCGAGAGAGTCGTCAGTGTAGGTGTGTGCATGGGTAGGAGGGAGAGAGATGAAACTTATGTGTCAACGCAGTGCGTGTGAAAAAGAGGCTAGTCAATAGTTTGCCACGAGACTATTCCTGGCGAACGCCCCAATAACCGTAAGATCTGCATCCGACGGTGGAAGTTATTGGACGAAAACAACACTAAAAAAAGAAATGCCATGTCATTTCTTTTTACTAACACAACACGCCCCTCCCCTGCACATGAAACTACCACGCGATCATTCGCAACTGCCGGTTTGCTAGAAATCCTGATAGGCCGGGCTTTTGGCGGCAGGCGGGGAGCTTGGACTGTCGGTTTGCTCACATGCAGTCGCACATGTGAGTGATGTACCAAGTCGATGCACGTCCCTTCGGTGAGCAGCGGGCCGGACCGACCGTACGTTGGTGCGACGCGAAGCCGACAGGCTGTAAGTTTACCGCCTACTCCTTGACGAGATTGGTCGATACAAATCCCAATTAAGAAAGGGTAGGGCGGCATTTTTGCCACGCGGGAGGCATGGTAGTTTTTTTTACAATGGGATGGACCCGGCACTGCAAAAGTCAAAGCGGTGGGCAGTATTACTATGCTTGTCGGAGGCGTACGTGGGCCTGCGTTCTCGGATGCGTACGTGGTGGAGCCGGACGCCCGCCAACCTCTCGTAGCGATAGCGAGGAGACCACTGCTGGCTATTTTCTATATAATCTTTTTTTTGCGAATATATTTTCTATATAATCAGCTTTAAATTCAATCATTCACATGTGTACCCTGTTGTGTCTACAACATTCTTCTGGAACCAGCAGCACGTCACTGTGATCAATCCACAGAAAAAGCTCGCAACAAACCCTCCCCCCATGTGCCACGTGGCCTCATGGTTGCACCCACATCATTTTAATCATAATATATTGACTGAAAAAAGAGAGACATTTTGTAGCGTGCCATTGGAATTCTAACTTAAGTGCTTTTGCACATACTGGAAGTACTAGTGCCACATCATCTAAAGCCTTTCTACACACGCACATTTCTTATACAAATGTGCTCCACCATGTACCTGCGCATTTGTATGTGGGAACGAGTGCATGCGTGCACCTCTTCTCTTTCGTACACATAGCCTGTGTGTTTGAGAGAGAGAGAGAGATGGTGTGTGCAAGAAATCATGGGAGATTCGTGAATTTGTGTGTGGGCGGGGGAGGGGGGAGGGAAATATAGATGGAGTATGTGTCAATGATGCAATTTGTGTGAAAGAGAGGCCTATATTATACATATATGTATGTGCATGCGGGTGATATACGAGAAGGGATGGGAGGGGTCGTCTGTGCGATATATCGATAGAGACAGATGGAGGGAAGAACTCTACGAGCCTACAAGCACTGGGAGAGGGAGTGTTGGGACATCGTGCGAGAGGCCAATTGCACGGAGACTCGAAAGAAGTGTACAAGTGTGAGATCGGTATTTTAAGAGAGGGGGCGAGAACGTGCGCGGTTGCACGCGTCTGAGAGATGAAGCGGAAGGCATGGATGATGAGAGGTGAGACGATGGATAGACAAATGTGTGTGTGGTAGCTAGGCAGTCCTATCTAGAGAGATAGATTGATCGATGTGTACGTGGGAAAAAAGGCCAGACCTGACTAGATATAGATCGATTGCTTTGTGTGGAAAACAGGGAAATACCTAGCTATATATATACAGAGAGGAATATCGATCGGTGAGCATGCATGTGAGAGATAATTAAAGAAGGCCCGAAGTGACGAAGAGGGGGAGGTGTGTGTGTCTGGGTGGGTGAGAGAGTCCTACTAGTTAACTAGAGGTAATGTACGAGTGCGAGATCGATAATAAGAGATGAGGGGGCGAGAGCGCGCTCGCACGCGCGCGCGTGTGTGTGGGCTTGCGTGCCTCGTAGCTAGGGCGTGAGGGATGGATGGTGAGAGGGGGAAGGGACTGTATGTACATGTGTGTGGGGTAGGCAGACCTGCTAGCTAGAAGGGGTATATCGATCGGTGTGTGTGGGGGGGAAAGAGAGGGCAATGGAGAGATCTTCCTAGCTTGAGAGATCGTGGTAGACACACCTGAAGAAAGATTGTGTGTGTGTGCGATGGATAATGCCAAGTGGGAGTGTGTGTGCATGCATGCACAAGAGAAAGTTAGTGGTACAACGATAAAGAGAAGACGACTGTGTGGGTGTAAAAGACTTGGTGAGATCATAATCAATATAAAAGTGAATTCAAATGTTTGAATAAGAGATCATGATGTTTGAAACCCATGCATGCATGATATAATGGAGATATGTGGTGTGGTTTTGAATCGAGCATGCTATACTATATTCACATCGAACAAGGCCAAATTGATTTGAATTTGATATACCGTTGGTAGGCATCGTTTGACCACATTTCATCCATGCATGGACAAAACTATTCAAATTGGAGATAATGGGTGGCTTTGGCAGCTAACATCTAAATGTTGTGTCTGTGTTGTGTATTAAACACATTATACATATCAAACATCGTTTACATTCCGAACATCTAGCTAGAGCATACATGTACTACGATTTGAATTCAATATAAAACACATATTTGAATTCGAGATCATATGGTACATGTAGTTCATATTTAAATGGGAATTTAGTACTATATTCATGTCATGTGTTGTGAAGATAATATTTAGATGATGGTATAACTAACCTGACAACAATCCCATTCAAATACGGAAAATGGCCTCAATTTTAGTCCATAAGGTAGTCGGTACAAATTGTTTTTTGTTGTTGTTGAGGGAAGTACGAATTGATATATGATACGTCTCCAACGTATCTATAATTTTTGATTGTTCCATGCTGTTATATTATCAATCTTGGATGTTTTTATATACATTTACAGCAATTATATATCATTTTTGGAGACTAACCTATTAACCTAGTGCCCAGTGCCAGTTGCTGTCTTCTGCCCTGTTTTTGTTTTACAGAAAATCAATACCAAACGAAGTCCAAATGCCACGAAACTTTTTGGAGAATTTTTTCTGGACAATATAAACATTAGAAGCTTTGGGAGAAGGCCAGAAGTCCCAGGGGGTGCCCACGAGGCACCAGGGCGCGCGCCTGGGGGGGGGGGGCAGGCGCGCCCTGGTACCTCGTGGGGCCCACAGAGCTCCGTTTGACCCAATTCCACCACTATAAATTCCAGAAAAAGCAGAAACCGTCAGGAGTGTCCATGAAATACTTTTTCCGCCGCCGCAAGTTTCTGTTCTTGAGAGATCCCATCTGGAGGCCTTCTCCGGTACTCCGCCGGAGGGGGAATCGATCACGGAGGGGCTCTACATCATCCTTGCTGCCCTTCCAATGATGCGTGAGTAGTTTACCTGTAACACCCCCTGTAATCAAGCTATAGTGACCATTCTCTAATTATGCCAAGTAATCATCATTAACTGACTAGTAGTCATTAAGAACCAAAATCCATTCGAATTCAAAATTCAAATAGTGAGTAAAAATAAAACTTCTTCAATTAAATAACAAAAGTGTTCATGTTATTGCAAATAATCAATAAGTAATTGTCAGGTAGGAACCAACATCATTTGACTCACCAATTAATCCCTACTAAATTATAAAGTGGTCTAACAGTGACTAAAAGAGCCATTTCAAAATAAACAAATGTTTATGTGTTTCCAAACCACCTGAAACTTTGTGGGCTTCTTCAATATATAGCCTAGTATTTATGTGACAATTTTTGTAATCAACAAAATTCATTTGGTATTTTATTAAATTGCAAAACAGAGAGAAATGGATGAAACCGTAGAAGGAAAAGAATAAAAAATAAATGGCACTATGCACTTAGGCCTGCTGGCAACAGTGCGGCCCAAGCCCACCACGGCCTTCTCCTTCTTCCTACTGTACAGAGGAGGAGGCAGCGCCTTGGCGTGGCCGCGCACACGGCCGTCCATGCCACAGATGTCGCCGTGTCGACCATCCGGAGCCCCCTGGAGATGCATAAGAACCTCCCCGACCGAGTGGACAAACCCTAGCCCTCCAGTTCGTCCCCCTCGCGCCTCTCTATCTCGATTTAGAGCTCGCCCGAGTCGTGGTCGCCATGGTCGTCGTCGTCACCGCGGCCACCGTCCAGCTCAGCGCCTGAGAAGACGTCGAGGAGCTCCGCCTTCGCCTTCTCCTTCACCCTCGATGAAAGGCTCGAGCTAGGGCGCCCCGTGCGCTCGCCATCGCTGTCGTCTTCCTCGCCCATGGCCGCCGCTGCCTCGCCCGATCTACCTCACCGGAGCTCCTCCACCTCGCCGGACGCGTCCTCCGCCTCCCTCTGTGAGCGCCACCCCCGTTCGCCTCGTCTTCCCCTCTGTTCATCGTTCCGTTGCGCCGCCCCCTGCCGTCAAAGTTCCGGCCAGTGGCCGCGGTCGCCGCGACCACGCCCACCCCCGTGTCCGCGCCCCGGGCTCGCCTGCCTCGCGCCTCTGGCAGCCCTGGCCGCGCCCTCGCGCGCGCGCCCGCCCTGCACACGCCCGCGCGTCGCCTCGCCGCAGCCGGCCGCGCTTGCCCGCTGCTGCAGCCTGCTCCCGCGCTCCGCCTGCTGCTTGCCCCGCTGCCGCCTGCACGCCGCCGCGTCGGCCTCTGACCAGGGCCGCGACCCTCCTGGCCACGCGCGCCCGCCCGCGCCATCCGTCGCGCACCGCGGCTCCTGACGAGCCCCCACGCTCGGCCGCCGGCGCCTGCCCGTACGCGTGTGCAGCCCCGCCTGAGAGCCGGCTGGCTCTCTGGATGAGGCCGGCCCGTATATAAAAAAAGAAAAAGAAAAAAGGAATAAGAAAAAATAAAATAAAATAAAATCAATAAATAAATAAAAGATGAGGCATTGAGAGGCGTTCCCCATGAACAGTGCCATTGACCAGTCAACCTTTGACTGGGTCAACTGGGCCCTCTGGACCCCACCGGTCATACACACTGCATAAAATGCTGGGTACACTTCTGTGTACCCATAGCATTTTGTGTTTATTAATTTTCGAATTAAATTAAATCCAGAAAATTCAGAAAATGATTAAAACTTTGAAAAATCATATAAAATAAACCATAACTCGGATGAAAATAATTTATATATGAAAAATGATCAGAAAAATCTAACGAATCTGAATATGTCATCTGCACACGTGTTAGAACCCTCTAAGTAGATGAACATTGAACTTTTGGCCTGTTTCTGATAGATGAATGGTGCCCGACCTCCGGTAAATAAGTCCTAATTAATTCCTAAATTAACTAAAATTGTTTAGGGATGTATTAGGTCACCCCCTGCTTTGCATATTGCCATGCCATGCTCTGTGAGTGCCTTTGTTTGCTATGTATTTATCTGTTTCCTCCCCCTCTTCTCTCTGGTAGACCCCGAGACCGATGTTGCCCCCGAGGACTGCTACGTCACCGACGACCCTTCTTCCTTTTTAGCAAAGCTTCCAGGCAAGCAAATCCCCTTGATCATTCCTATATCACCTATTCCTTCTTCCCCGTGCTTGCATTAGAATTTCCTACCGTATTTGATTGTTCCTATTCTGATGCATAGCCTGATTTTGTAACTGCTGTTGATACCTTACCTGCTATCAATGGCCCCACACCCTTGTCCATGTTGCCATGCTTTACCACCGGTGACTCGATCCGTGTGATCGATATACAGAGACCGAACACAGCACCGCACACCCCTTTGTTGTACGACTCTGCGGAGCTACTATCGAGTGCCGAGGGTGATACCTCCTACCTCACTCCTGATGATATCTCTATAGCGTTGCTAGTCGGTTGTGGGTTATCGAGGGTGATTCCTCTTTCACCACCTCCGATGATGCCTCTGTCGTGCAACCCCTCGAGGGTGATTCCTCCAAGTTCACCTTGACGGATACATCGATTGGGAATCCATCAAGGGTGATTCCTCGGATTCCCCCTTGATGTCATGGCCACACGGTTACCTTGGCATTTACCTCAGACCCTTGTTAAAGTCGGGTCGACCCCGAGGGGTACCAGCGAGCGGTGTGAAGACGGGTTTGTGATGAGGGCACCCGCGAGAGAATATTGTGGCGGAACGACAGGGCAGGCGGAGACCACCTAGGAGAGAGGTGGGCCTGGTCCCTGGTCGTTGGACCGCGGATTACCAAGTCGGTGCGACAGGGAGTCGGAGGTGAATCCTTGAGCCATGTTCGTGTCCGCGAGGCTACTAATAATACACTTAACGGATTTGGGTATTTGATCTGAGTTGGCCACTGGCCTATGCGCACTACCACCGCGCGAGATAATGGTTTAATGGGGCCCTCTGCGCCGTATGTATCAGCCAAAACCTATGTCAGATGTCCAGTTCAGCATTGTGGCCGGGTCGGATCGTGCCATCCAGGAGAGGGGTGGCGCTGGATCCACCTTGCGCACAACGACCCAGAGTGCAAAGGGCGATGGGCCCAAGACCCCTGAGCACTTAGGATGTAGACCGGCGGGCACCTCTCTGCTGAGCCTAGGTAGGACTACGTCATGTCGATCAGCCGAGGTTGGGCATGACCGAGAAAAGTGTGTCCGGCCAGAGTTAATCAAGCGTGTTGGGTAATAGTAGTGCACCCCTGCAGGGAAGATTATCTATTCGAATAGCCGTGTCCACGGTAACGGGATGCTCAGTGTAGTATCTTGATCTACTACTACTTGAACTGGATACATGTTACTTTAATTGTAAGCTCCGGGATCGCTTTCTCGCAGGGAGTCGAGGAAGGATCTCTAGGTTTTGCTACTACATACTTATTACTTTATGTTATGCTACTAATCTGCACTCTTCTAATGCTGCAAGATGCTGCATCATGCTAGTCTTCGATAGGCTAGGCCTTCCCCTCTATTCTGGCATTTCTGCAGTATAGTCCACAGATACAGCCCCTTCCCTTTGAAACCGATGCATACTTAGCATAGTTCTGATGTAAGTCTTGCGAGTACTTTGGATGAGTACTCATTGTTGCTTTGCTACCTCTTTTCCCCATACCTGATTGCTACGATCAGATGACGGAGTTTCGAAGACAGCTGCTACCTCTGACGACTACTACTACCACGGTGGTGCCTTCTACTACGTGGAGATAAGCGACTAGGAGTAGATAGGAGGCTCCCAGGCAGGAGGCCTGCGCCTTTTCGATCTAGTTGTCGTTGTTTTGCTCAGCCTTCTTAAGGCAACCTTGTTTAGTTATGTCTGTGCTCAGATATTGTTGCTCCCGCTAATGCTTGTGTCACGCGGGCTTTTGTATTCGAGCCCTTGAGGCCCCTGGCTTGTAATATAAAGCTTGTATTATTTTATTTTGTGTCTAGAGTTGTGTTGTGATATCTTCCCATGAGTCCCTGGGCTTGATCGTACGCATTTGTGTGTATGATTAGTGCACGGTCGGGCCGGGGGCATCACAAGTTGGTATCAGAGCCGACTGCCTGTAGGAACCCCCTTTCCAACTCCATGGCCGAAGTTGAGTCTAGTCTTTGAAAAACTGTTTTACTAACATGGCTGTGTGGCTTACGGGCCCACGTCGCCAATGGGTGGTATTAGGATCTTTTACTCCTCTTCCTTACTCTGGGACTCTGATTTCTCTTTGATTCGGGTTAAAGGATTTACTAACACTAACATTAGGTTCTCGTGATCACATCCACCCGGAGATTTGAATCAACCCTTCTGTGAATTGTGGGCCAGGTTCTGCTTCACAGTGTTGACGGACCGCGGGATCCTTTTATCGAGGGCACCCTGCATTGTCAATTGCAGATTCCTCGCTCCAGTGGTTTTCTCCGGTGTTGATCTAGCCTTTGCTATGTCACGTTGTTGTATCTCTCCACCGCCTGCATGCGCGCCGCCTAGTTTGTCTAGCTGCGTGTGTTTCCAAACTCACGTTGTCCGTTGGTATCCAACTCCGTGCATGGATCTGTATGTCTTTAATGACTACTAATATGTGTCTAATGCACTTCTTGTTCATTTTCTGTGTTACATCATGAATGACTCCGTACACTTGCAGTTGTTCTTGCTAAACTGCCTCTGTTGTTTTGTCAGGATGGCAGACGATCCTCTGCCTCCACCCTATATTGCCGCAATGATGCAGCAGTTTGAGCTGAATCGTCAGTTTATGACCGGGGTACTGGCCCAGTTTTCAAACCAGAATGCTCATCAACAGCCTGCCCCAATAACACTGCAAGAATTCATGCACCTCAACCCGTCCATTTTCCGCAACTCCACCAATCCTATGGATGCTGATGATTGGCTTCGTGATATCCTGTTTGAGATGGAGTCAGCTAATGTTGCCCCTGACAGTTACATCACCTTTGCGGCGTTTCACCTGAAGGGTCCAGCTGCTCAATGGTGGGAAAGCCACAGGCGTAAGCTGCCTACTGGAACTGTAACCACTTGGCAGGAATTTCAGTTAGCCTTCCGTGCACGACACATTCCTCAAGGTCTGATGGACCAGAAGAAGAAGGAGTTCCGCAAACTCACGCAGGACAAAATAACTGTGGATGAATATTAGAGGAAATTTCTCGAATTATCTCGCTATGCTGAAGATGACGTCTGCACTGACGCTCGCAAGCAGGAGAAATTCTGTGAAGGACCGCGCCCTGATATAAAGCTCGCACTTGTTGCCCATGATCGCGTGGACTTTGCGACTCTTGTCAGCCAAACCTTCTGAGTTGAAACTGGTCTGACTGAGTATCAGAAATCGCTCAAGCGTACTCGAGATATTGGCTCATCCTCGGGTCAGCCTACTCAGAAACGACGATTGTGGATTCCTCATAATGTCCATCACCGACCTGCCCCTGCACCGAGGCCTTCTTATGTTGCACCTCGTCTGCCTCCACCACCAAGACAACTGAATATCCCAAGTGGACAGCCCAATGCTATGTCTCCTCCCAATAATGATGAATTATGCCACAAGTGTGGACAGCCAGGACACCCTGCTATCAACTGCCACCAGGATCAGCCTCAGAATGCACCATGTCCTCCGATTGGTCGTAAAAGGGCTGTCAAAACCGTCGGTCCAAAAACTGTAATATCAGATCAGCTGTTGTTGTACTTGGACATGCCAATCATGTCGATGCTGAAAAGGCTCAGAAGGAACCGACTATCGTGCTGGGAACCCTCCCTATTAACTCAGTACCAGCTTCTGTTCTTTTTGATTCTGGAGCGTCACATTTCTTCATATCTGAGGCGTTTGCACGCAAACAAGAATTGTCGTTCAAAAACGTGTACCCTCCACTGGTGGTTAGCCCTCCAGGATCCAGGTGGGATACCTCGATGATAGCCCACAACAACCGCATTGCAATTGGAGGATTAGTGTTCTCTGCTTCACTCATGGCCCTCAAGGTTTCTACCATAGATGTCATTCTCGGAATGGATTGGCTGAAGACACATAATGCTATCATCGACTGTGCCGCTAAGAAAGTCCAGCTTACACATCCTTCAGGCCAGACAATCCAATACTCAGCCCAAACAGTTCAAAATGCCGAGAGCCAGATATATGCTCTGAATGCATTGAATGCTTCACCTCTTGGGGGAATAGAGAACGTTCCAGTTGTTCGTGACTTTCAAGATGTCTTTCCGGAAGAACTTCCAGGAGTACCCCCTGCTAGAGTAGTCGAATTCATCATCAACTTGAAACCTGGCACTACTGCTATTGTCAAGCGCCCGTACAAGATGCCGCCGCATGAACTCCTTGAACTTAAGGAGGAAATTGACATGTCACTTCGTAAGGGTTTCATTCACCCCAGTTCTTCTGCTTGGGGAACACCTTCTCTCTTTGTCAAGAAGAAGGATGGTGCGAATCGTCTGGTCCAAGATTATCGACCTATCAACCAAGCAACAATTCAAAACAAGTATTCGCTTCCCAGAATCAATGATCTGTATGATCAACTTGCTGGTTCCTCAGTATTCTCTAAACTTAATTTGAGATTGGGATACCACCAGATCAGAGTTCGTGAAGAAGACATTCCGAAGACAGCCTTCGTTACTCGATATGGATCTTACGAGTACACCGTCATGTCTTTCGGCTTAACCAATGCTCCAGCTACCTTCTCCCGGCTGATGAACTACATCTTCATGGATTACCTCGACAAATTCGTCGTGGTTTATCTGGATGATATCCTTGTATATTCGAAGAATGAAGAAGAACATGCCGAACATCTTCGGCTCGTACTGGAGAAGCTGCGTGAACATCAACTGTATGCCAAGTATTCCAAGTGCGAGTTCAGGTTATCTGAAGTGACATATCTCGGCCACGTGATTTCCAAAGATGGCATTGCTGTTAACCCAGAACGAGTTCAGGCTATTCTTGAATGGACTCCCCCGAAGAATGTCAAGCAAGTCAGAAGTTTTCTCGGACTCGCCAGCTATTGCCGCCGTTTTGTCGAGAACTTCTCCAAGATTGCCAAGCCTTTGACTGATTTGCTTCACAAAGGCGTTAAGTTTGAGTGGACAGACAAATGTCAGGAAAGTTTTCAAACACTCAAAGACAAGATGACATCTACCCCAGTGCTTGCTCCTCCAGATTCTCGCAAGGACTTCATGATTTATTGTGACGCATCCCGCCAAGGATTAGGCTGTGTCCTAATGCAAGAACGGAAAGTGATTGCTTATGGCTCTCGACAGTTGCGTCCTCATGAAGAGAACTATCCAACGCATGATCTTGAACTTGCAGCAGTTATTTATGCATTGAAGTTATGGCGACATTACCTACTTGGTAATCGTTGCGAGATCTACACGGATCATCAGAGTCTGAAGTACTTGTTCACTCAGCCATCTCTGAACCTCCATCAGCAAAGATGGATGGAGGCCATTATAGACTAGGACTTGGGTATTTCTTATACCCCTGGCAAGGCTAATGTAATGGCTGATGCTTTAAGCCGTAAATCTTACTGCTGAGAACTTGAGGTTCAGCTACAACAACCATTCATGTATGAAGAGCTTCGAAAGATGAACATCGAGATAGTTCCTCAAGGATATCTAAATACCTTGGTGATTGAACCAGATCTCGAGCACAACATCAAGACAAGGCAGAAGTATGATTCCGAGTTCGAGAAGATTAAGAGCTATCTCTCCGAAGGGAATTCATCATTCTTCATTGTTGAGGATGATGGTACCTTGTTCTTCAGAGGCCGCCTAGTGGTCCCCAGAAAGCAAAATCTGGACTCGCGCTTGGATGTCATGAAAGAAGCACATGACACACCTTTGTCTATTCATCCGGGTAGTACCAAGATGTACCAAGACATTCATCATCGGTACTGGTGGCCTAATATGAAGCGAGACATTGCTCGTTATGTTGCTGAGTGTGACGTTTGCCGCCGCATCAAAGCAGAACATCAAAGACCTGCTGGAACTCTGCAACCACTTGCTATTCCCGAATGGAAATGGGACAAAGTTGAAATGGATTTCATTACTGGATTTCCCAGATCACAGAAGGGTCATGATGCTATTCTTGTCGTCATTGACCAATTCTCAAAGGTTGCTCATTTTTTGCCAGTCAAGGAGACAATCACTGCTAGCCAATTAGTAGACTTGTATGTTTCCAGAATTGTGTCACTCCACGGTGTTCCGTTGGAGATCAGTTCAGACCGTGGCAGCCTTTTTACCTCAAGGTTCTGGGAAAGTTTCCAACAAGCTATGGGAACTCATCTGTCGTTTAGCACCGCTTTTCACCCCCAGTCCCAGGGTCAAGTTGAACGAGTCAACCAAGTGCTTGAAGATATGCTACGCACATGTGTCATCTCCTTTGGCAAGAAATGGGAGGAATCTCTCCCCTATGCTGAATTCTCTTACAACAATAGCTATCAAGCTAGTCTGAAGATGGCACCATTCGAAGTTCTTTATGGACGTAAGTGCCGAACTCCTCTGAATTGGTCAGAAACTGGGGAACGGCCACTCTTCGGTCCAGATATTATCCAACACGCTGAAGAGCAAGTCCGTATTGTTCGTGAACATCTGAAGACTGCTCAGTCTCGTTAGAAGAGTAATTATGACCGTAAACACAAGGTAATGGTCTATCAACCTGGCGAACAAGCATACCTTCGTGTTACTATGATGAAAGGCACTCACCGCTTTGGAATCAAGGGCAAGTTAGCTCCTCGCTACATTGGCCCATTTCGTATTCTCACCAGACGTGGAGAAGTGGCATATCAGTTGGATCTACCGCCGAACCTTTCTCACGTTCACTATGTTTTCCATGTGTTGCAACTCCGCCGCTGCTTCAAGGATCCGATCCGAGCAGTGGATCATGAAGTGCTTGAATTGCAGGATGACCTATCTTATAAGGAACATCCGATCCGTATTCTTGATCAAGCTGAACGTCGAACCCGTCAGAAGGCAATCAAGTTCCTTAAAGTTCAGTGGTCGAATCATTCAGAAAATGAAGCCACTTGGGAACGTGAGGATCGCCTTCGTGAAGAATATCCTGATCTCTTTCCTTCTACCTCCTGAATTCTCGGGACGAGAATTTCTTTTAGAGGAGGAGAATTGTAACACCCCCTGTAATCAAGGTACAGTGACCTTTCTCTAATTATGCCAAGTCATCATCATTAACTTACTAGTAGTCATTAAGATCCAAAATCCATTCGAATTCAAAATTCAAATAGTGAGTAAAAATAAAACTTCTTCAATTAAATAAACAAAATTGTTCATGTTATTGCAAATAATCAATAAGTAATTGTCAGGTAGGAACCAACATCATTTGACTCACCAATTAATCCCTACTAAATTATAAAGTGATCTAACAGCGACTAAAAGAGCCATTTCAAAATAAACAAATGTTTATGTGTTTCCAAACCACCTAAAACTTCGTGGGCTTCTTCAATATATAACCTAGTATTTATCTGACAAGTTTTTTAATCAACAAAATTCATTTGGTATTTTATTAAATTGCAAAACAGAGAGAAATGGATGAAACCGTAGAAGGAAAAGAAGAAAAACTAAATGGCACTATGCACTTAGGCCTGCTGGCAACAGTGCAGCCCAAGCCCACCACGGCCTTCTCCTTCTTCCTACTGTACAGAGGAGGAGGCAGCGCCTTGGCGTGACCGCGCATATGGCCGTCCACGCCACGGATGTCGCCGTGTCAACCATCCGGAGCCCCCTGGAGATGCATAAGAACCTCCCCGACCGAGTGGACAAACCCTAGCCCTCCAGTTCGTCCCCCTCGCGCCTCTCTGTTTCGATTTAGAGCTCACCCGAGTCATGGTCGCCATGGTCGTCGTCGTCACCGTGGCCACCGTCCACCTCAGCGCTTGAGAAGACGTCGAGGAGCTCTGCCTTCGCCTTCTCCTTCACCCTCGATGAAAGGCTCGAGCTAGGGCGCCCTGTGCGCTCGCCATCGCTGTCGTCTTCCTCGCCCACGGCCGCCGCTGCCTCGCCCGATCTACCTCACCGGAGCTCCTCCGCCCCGCTGGACGTATCCTCCGCCTCCCTCTGTGAGCGCCACCCCCGTTCGCCTCGTCTCCCCCTCTGTTCGTCGCTCCATTGCGCCGCCCCGTGCCATCAAAGTTTCGGCCAGTGGCCGCGATCGCCGCGACCGCGCCCACCCCCGCATCCGCGCCCCAGGCTCCCCTACCTCGCACCTCTGGCCGCCCTGGCCGTGCCCTCGCGCGCGCGCCCGCCCTGCACGCGCCCGCCCGCGTAGCCCCCGCGCCCGCGCGTCGCCTCGCCGCAGCCGGCCGCGCTCGCCCGCTGCTGCAGCCTTCTCCCACGCTCTGCCTACTGCTTGCCCCGCTGCCGCCTGCACACCGCCGCGCCGGCCTCTGACCAGGGCCGCGCCCCTCCTGGCCATGTGCACCCGCCCGCGCCCTCCGTCGCGCGCCGCGGCTCCTAGCGAGCCCCCACGCTCGGCCGTCGGCGCCTGCCCGTACGCGCGTGCAGCACCGCCTGAGAGCCGGCTGGCTCTCTGGATGAGGCCATCCCGTATATAAAAAAAAGAAAAAAAAGGAATAAGAAAAAAATAAAAGAAAAGAAAATCAATAAATAAATAAAAGATGAGGCATTGTCAGGTGGGCCCCATGAACAGTGCCATTGACCAGTCAACCTTTGACTGGGTCAACTGGGCCCTCTGGACCCCACCTGTCATACACACTGCATAAAATGCTGGGTACACTTCTGTGTACCCATAGCATTTTGTGTTTATTAATTTTCGAATTAAATTAAATCCAGAAAATTCAGAAAATGATTAAAACTTTGAAAAATCATATAAAATAAACCGTAACTCGGATGAAAATAATTTATATATGAAAAATGATCAGAAAAATCTAACGAATCCGAATATGTCATCTGCACTCGTGTTAGAACCCTCTAAGTAGATGAACATTGAAATTTTGGCCTGTTTCTTATAGATGAATAGTGCCTGACCTCCGGTAAATAATTCCAAATTAATTCCTAAATTAACTAAAATGGTTTAGGGATGTATTAGGTCACCCCCTGCTTTGCATATTGCCATGTCATGCTCTGTGAGTGCCTTTGTTTGCTATGTATTTATCTGTTTCCTCCCCCTCTTCTCTCCGGTAGACCCCGAGACCGACGTTGCCCCCGAGGACTACTACGTCACCGACGACCCTTCTTCCTTTTCAGGAAAGCCTCTAGGCAAGCAAACCCCCTTGATCATTCCTATATCACCTATTCCTTCTTCCCTGTGCTAGCATTAGAATTTCCTACTGTATTTGATTGTTCCTATTCTGATGCATAGCCTGATTTTGTAACTGCTGTTGATACCTTACCTGCTATCCTAAATGCTTAGTCTAGGCTGGTTAGTGATCCATCAATGGCCCCACACCCTTGTCCATGTTGCCATGCTTTACCACCGGTGACTCGATCAGTGTGATCGATATACAGAGACCGAACACAGCACCGCACACCCCTTAGTTGTACGACTCTGCAGAGCTACTATCGAGTGCCGAGGGTGATACCTCCTACCTCACTCCTGATGATATCTCTGTAGCGTAGCTAGTCGGTCGTGGGTTATCGAGGGTGATTCCTCTTTCACCACCTTCGATGATGCCTCTGTCGTGCAACCCCTCGAGTGTGAACCCATCTAGGGTGATTCCTCCAAGTTCACCTTGACGGATACATCGATTGGGAATCCATCGAGGGTGATTCCTCGGATTCCCCCTTGATGTCATGGCATTTAACTCAGAGCCTTGTTAAAGTTGGGTGGACCCCGAGGGGTACCCGCGATTGGTGTGAAGACGGTTGGTCGTGAGGGCACCCGCGAGAGATTATTATGGCAGAACGATAGGGCAGGCGGAGACCACCTAGGAGAGAGGTGGGCCTGGTCCCTGGTCGTTGGACCGCGGATTACCAAGTCGGTGCGACAGGGAGTCGGAGGTGAATCCTTGAGCCCTGTTCGTGTCCGCGAGCTACTAATAATATGCTTAACGGATTTGGGAATTTGATCTGAGTTGGCCACTGGTCTATACACACTACCACCGCGTGGGATAATGGTTTAATGGGGCCCTCTGCGCCATATGTATCAGCCGAAAGCTCTGTCAGATGTCCAGTTCAGCATTGTGGCCGGGTCGGATTGTGCTACTAATCTGCACTCTTCTAATGCTGCAAGACGCTGCATCATGCTAGTCTTCGATAGGCTAGGCCTTCCCCTCTATTCTGGCATTTCTGCAGTATAGTCCACAGATACATCCCCTTCCCTTTGAAACCGATGCATACTTAGCATAGTTCTGATGTAAGTCTTGCGAGTACTTTGGATGAGTACTCACGGTTGCTTTGCTACCTCTTTTCCCCATACCCGATTGCTGCGATCAGATGACGGAGTCCCGAAGACAGCTGCTACCGCTGACGACTACTACTACCATGGTCGTGCCTTCTACTACGTGGAGACCGGTGACCAGGAGTAGATAGGAGGCTCCCTGGCAGGAGGCCTGCGCCTTTTCGATCTAGTTGTCGTTGTTTTGCTCAGCCTTCTTAAGGCAACCTTGTTTAGTTATGTCTGTGCTCAGATATTGTTGCTCCCGCTAACGCTTGTGTAACGCGAGCTTATGTATTCGATCCCTCGAGGCCCCTGGCTTGTAATATAAAGCTTGTATTATTTTATTTTGTGTCTAGAGTTGTGTTGTGATATCTTCCCGTGAGTCCCTGGGCTTGATCGTATGCATTTGCGTGTATGATTAGTGCACGGTCGTGCTGGGGGCGTCACATTACCACAGACCTTCGGGTTTATGATCAGATTATCCATGAATATTATTTGAGTCTTCTCTGATCTCTTTTATGCATGATTATTATAGCCTCATATTTCTTCTCCGATCTATTGATTTGGTTTGGCCAACTTGATTGATTTATCTTGCCATGGGAAGAGGTGCTTTGTAAAGGGTTCGATCTTGCGGTGCTCAATCCCAGTGACAGAAAGGGACATGACACATATGTATCATTGCTATTAAGGGTAAAAAGATGGGGTTTATTCAGATGTGAGTTTATCTTTTCTACATCATGTCATCGTTCTTAAGGCGTTACTCCGTTCTTTATGGACTTAATACACTAGATGCATGCTGGATAGCGGTCGATGTGTGGAGTAATAGTAGTAGATGCAGGCAGGAGTCGGTCTACTTGTCTCGGATGTGATGCCTATATTCATAATCATTGCCTTGGTATCGTCATGATTATTTCATTTCTATCAATTGCCCAACAGTAATTTGTCTACCCACCGTATGCTATTTTCTTGAGAGATGCCTCTAGTGAAAATTATGGCCCCCGGGTCTATCTAAATCATATTACTAAAACCCTAAAAATATTGCTGCACTTTTTCTTTATTTATTTTATTTTGTATTTTTGTTTCAATCTATCTATCTATCACATACAATTTAATCTTGCAATTGACCGCCCAGGGATTGATAACCCCTCGTTTGCGTTGGGTGCAAGGATTTGTTGTTTGTGTCCAGGTACTGCTAACGAGGTGTTGCGTGGTTCTCCTACTGGATTGATAACCTTGGTTTCATAACTGAGGGAAATACTTACCTCTGCTGTGCTGCATCATCCCTTCCTCTTCGGGGATAATACCAACGCAAGCTACAAGTAGCAATATGGTACCGTACACGGTAAGCTTGTTGTCCTGAATTTTTAAGTTGTTCATTGTTGTTTTTGAATGGCATTTGTAGTAATTCATATAGTAAAACGAGACATGACTCTCTCTTGTGTGGTGCAAATTGTTTTTTTTACACGTTAAGCTTGTTCTCCCGAAATTTCAAGCCGCGCCTTGTTATCCCGAAATTTCAAGCTATCTCTTTGTCTCTTGTGCTGCGAAACTCCCGCCCCTTCAACCCACGCCTTGTTATCCCGAAATTTCAACGCGCGCGAAAACTCCCCCCTCCTTCGAAATCGGTTGTGCCACCCCGACACCCGAAATCCCCCTTCTATCCCTCAGCCGAAAATCCCGCCTCGACGTCCCATGGTCCAAACGGGTAGGGGTACTTTCGTAACTTACCCCACATTTCGGACAAGCGCGACCCTTAGCCATGGTTCCCCCTCCCACCCCCTCCGCCCCCCATTCGTACATCAAGGCCACCAAAACCCGCAAAACCCCACGCTCCTCCGTCCGCCACCCGACCGCCGCCCAGCCGGAGCCTCTTCCCCGACGACATCGTCCGCCGCAACAGCTCGACGTCCCTCATCCACCGCACCGGATGAGGATCCATCGTCGATCTTGTCGTCCCGCCGGTTCAGCCGCCCCATCCTCCACCTCCAAGGAGCTGCCCCGACGTTCGCCTCGTCTATCGCGCCACCTCCATTCCCACAGCGCCGTCTTCATCTGCACCACCAGAACCGCAGCACCATCACCGATTTCTCGGATGAAGCTGAGGCCTAGTCGGCGCCACCAAAGAGGTTCTACACTAATCGCCGCATTTTCTCCTTTATTTGATCTCACGGTGCTGCCGCTGCTCGATCCCGAGTCGCCATGGCACGGCTCCATCGACGGTGGCGTCACCGGCCACTTCCTCCATGGTGTCTCTCCGCCATGGCGTTGCTTACTCGGCGGCGACGCCCACATTAGCAGGAGCTGCTGCTACTGCGGCTCTGGCTGTCGCTGGCCGTGCTGCTGCTGCTCCAGCTCTCGCTCGCACTGCTGCTCTACTCTTGCTCTTGCTCGCACTGCTGCTCTACTCTTGCTCTTGCTCTTGCTGGTGCTCTACTCTTGCTCTTGCTCGCGCTGCTGCTCTACTCTTGCTCTTGCTGCTGCTGCACGAGCAGCAGCTCTGGCACTCACTCGCGCTCCTGCTGCTGCTATGGCTCTCGCACGCGCTGATGCTCTGGGCGCTGCTACTGCTGCACGACCAGCTGCCCCGGCTGCTCTCTGGTAGTACATTCCCTGCTGGAGCGGCTGCTGATTTAGATCACTGCTTCTCTGCCACTAATGCTCGAGCGGGCAAAACGACTAGTGCATTGCTACTCTGCTACTACTGCGTTCAGTTCTGACAGTAAAATTCAATTTCGACAGCAAAATTCAGTTTCGAGAGTACATTTTAGTTTCGACAGTAAAATTCAGTTTCGACAGTTAAATTCAGTTTCGATAGTTAAGTTCAAAGACGAGCGGCTGATGTCTTTTAAATCTAGCACTTTTTGGTGATGTATTTTACATCATCTATTGGAGATGCTATTAGAATCCCACTTCAGGTTAACATTGTCTCTCTTGTCCTGCTTTAGCCTCGCCATCGTACACCTCACCGGAGCTGGTCCAACGACAAAACCATCCATCACAGTAGAGCAGTATCCTCAGCTCCATCTGCAGACGCCTAAGATCTTCTTCCCCACCTCCGACAGCCACATCACTCAGTGACCAACCCAATGATGCTGAGATCGACATGGCTTCGCCAAAGAGGTTGTACACTTCTCGCATCACTTTTTTACTCTACATGTAATTTATATTGTCCACTAAGCACACATAGTAATGAGAAATACGAATAGTTTCTCCTATATGACAAGCAGTGAGGTACTAGGCAAGTTAGCTATCCGTGATGGACTCTCTCGAAAGCCATCATTATTTATTTCTGCACATTGGAGTTGTGCATGTGTAGATGGGCCTGGGAGTTGAGCTAGTAGGGCATTGGGCTGGGTCCAAAGTAGTAGAAGTAGTACAAAAACATTTTTGGAGTCTAGGCTTTTGCCTGTTCAAGCCTGCCTGCTAGAATGGCCACTGGTTGAAAGGAAAAGTGAAGGAAAGACATAGGAATTGGAAAGTTTGCTATGGTACTACTATTCATGCATTTGGTTCAAAGGAATGGAGCAAGGGAAAATTGTAGGATTTTTTCCTTTAGTGTCTCTTTCAAAGAAAAACCGTAGGAATTTTAATATCCACTCGGCCCTCCTTTTCAAATTCCTATTCATGAAGAACAAGACTAAGTGATAGTAGCATAATCGCATTATAATTGTACATTTTCATGTGGTTTGACTTTAATATGACCATGCTTCTTTGCATTTCTGTGATCTTGCAATTCCTGTGAACCAAACACCCAGATTGACAGAAATCCTGTGTTAGCAAATGCTCTGTTTTGCACGTGCATTCCTATCCTATTCCTGTGTATTTCCTATCCCTGCGTTGTTAGAATCATCCAATTCAAATGAGCCTTTACATAATTATACTTTCGATACAGATAGGTGTCAAAGAAAACTTTGTGTGGTTTGTCCCGCTCGTGCCGCCCCATCGTCCGCCCCAGCTGAGCTGCTCCAATGACGAAAGCGTCCACCGTAGCAGAGATCCCCCCTACAGACCATCTTTCGCTGCCTCAGATCTTCTTCCCCGCTGCCGGCAGCCACCACCACTGCATTACCATCATCAACTGAGGAGATGACATTGAGGACTACACGGGTCCGCAAGAGAGGTTGCACTCTTTCGTGTCTGCTTACGTTATGCATCGTTTAATATTACCTGCTACTTTATCGTCCTGTTCACCTCTTAGACTCCGAGTCAGGTCCAAACTAATAATCAAACATGAGTTTTTAAATGGTTGTGGGGTACAAATCGGGGCTGTAATGAATAGTATCTCTGTCTACTATCTGCTTAATCTTGGGTGTTTACTATGTGTTTCATGTTGGGTGGGAAACAAACTGTAAAGGAGCCATTACCTGTATTTTTTAACTGAAGCTATTATCTGCCTGCTATCATTGGTTTGGGTCTATCTACTAGTTGCTACCATCATTCTGAATTTCTGCATGCATTCCTTACATAATCTCACTATGTTTTATTCCTATGCATGTTAGTTATTGTACACAATGGTACTGAACATGTAGAGCAAAAGAGAAGAGCCTTGCGTGGCAATATAATGTCATGCAGACATCGCTCCAAGGAGGCCGCAATGGCAGCCCCCATTCCCCCCATTCCAGATTGTAATCAAGAGGAAGATAACTGTTCAGAGGGGGATTCAGAGGGAGCAGACCACTCCTATTTACCCCCGAGGTCTTTGCTCTCACTTGGCATGCTGATGTTGGTCATATCTTGCATATGGCGCCTTGCATTGCTTACTTTACACATCATATATGTCATCTACTTAGTTTAGACATGTTTTGTGTGAATGCCATCTGTTTAGTTTCTATATCATATATGTGAATTATGCAATGCCATCTTGTTTAGCCAGGCATCATATATGGGAATTTTGCAATTCTATCCTATTTAACCAGTCATCATATATGTGAATTATATCATGCCATCTTTTTTGTTCATTATGTATTGCATTTGCAACAATGTTAGTACATTCAACTACTCTTCCTATGCATCAGCCATTTGACATGGTGATGGAAAAATCTGGAGTGAAAACAAGGTCTTCTAAGCAGACAGTGCTATCTGACGAAGCGCATATCTTGTCGGTTACAGATAGCTCCTTAGAGGAGGATTCAAAGACAGATGACCGGTCGTATTTCCCCCCAAGGTGTATGCTCTAACTTGGCAGGGTTATATTGCTCATATCATGCATATGGCGTCTTGCATTGCTATGTCATTTGCTTAGTTTAGACATGCTTTGTGTGAATGCCACCTGTTTAGTGTCTAATTACCATAAATGTAAATTATGCAATGCCATCTTGTTGCAAGGCATTATATATGTGAATTATGCAATGCCATGCTGTTTAGCCAGGCATCATATGTGTGAATTATATCATGCCATCCTTTTTTGTATTCCGTATTCCATTTGTCGACAATGTTTGTTTATTCAACTACTCTTCCTGTGCATCAGCCATTTGAATCGGTGATGGAAAAATCTGGAGTGAAAACAAGGTCTTCTGAGCAGACAATGCTACCTGCTGAAGCAGATATCTTGCTGGTTACAGATAGCTCCTCAGAGGAGGATTCAGAGATAGATGACCAGTCCTATTTTCCCCTGAGGTGTATGCTCAAACTTGGCAGGGTTATATTACTCATATCATGCATATGTTGTTTTGCATTGCTTAGTTTAGTCATCATATACACAATATTGAATGCCATATGCTTAGTTTAGACATCATATATGCGAGTGCCATCTGCTTACTTACTTAGTATATAAATCATCTATGTGAATTATATCATGCCATCATGTTTACATAGATAGCATGTATGTGAATTATGGCATGCCAACCTATTTAATAAAGACATCATGTAGTTATATCATCTCATCCTATTTACATAGTCATCATATTTTGAATTATGTCATTCTATCTGTGAATTATATCATGCCATCATGTTTCCATAGATAGCATGTATGTGAATTATGGCATGCCAACCTATTTAATAAAGACATCATATCTGAATTATGTCATTCTATCCTGTTTAGTTAGCCATCATATATGTGAAATTGTGTCATTCTATCTTGTTTAGTTAACCATCATATATGTGAAATTGTGTCATGCTATCCTGTTTGGTTAGACAACATATATGTGAATTATTTCATGCCCTCTTTTATTCCCCACTATCCATTGCTCCTGTCTATCATACAATGTCTGTACATTCAATTACTTTTCCTGTTTATCAGCCATTTGAATTGGAGGGGGTGATGGCAGTATCTAAGGGAGTAAAAACACGGTCTTCAGAAAAGACAGTGCTACCTGTCGATGCAGATAGAACCACGGTTGTACTTGCCCCAGAACCAGCCCCGCCACACATAACCCAGACTCTCGCAGATTGTACCCCTACGCAGTTGGACAGAGAACCAGCTACACCCCATCTAACCCCAACCCCAGCTGATAGTAACCCAGTTCCACTTGACACAGCCCCATCTCCACCACAGAGCTCCCAAACACGAGCAGTTAGTAAGGCAACTGCAGTGCCGAAAGCACGAGGACCAGCACTGCGAACAGCAACTCAACACTTCAAGCAGAAGAACAACTGTTCTCAGGTCAGATTCCGTAGCTATCATGCATATTCCTTTGCTCTTGCATGACTGTATTTACTCATACCAACTATTTCAAATTTGAAGGATCCAATTGAAACTCTAATGGCACAACAAGTATGTTTTAAACCTGTTTCTTTAACTGGTTTGCATTTGTAACTTCTTGCTCTATGCTGATTTCGGTTTCAATTGTATAAACAGTTATGTTCTCATGTCATGCATATTACAAGTGTTGTTAGTGTTGTTAGTTTCCCACACTTATATTCAGTCTATGCCGCTTTGTCTTAAACATATATGATTTGAACTGCGTCTCTATCTTGATTTGGCAACATAAACTAGGATGATATAGACAATACAGTGACCATAGTACATAAATATATGTTTGTTTCATGTTGTTATCTTGTCAACATTACTAATGAACTGGTTTACCAAAATGAGTTTCATATACTACATGCTAAACCTGTGATGTGTCTGCTTGTTCCTCTTTTAGAATGCCGGCGGAATATTGGAGAAGAGTACCCCATTATGCAACGGTAAAGGAAGTAATGCAGACAAGGTTCAAGATAGTGAGACAACCATGTTGGTCTCCAAGAAAGCAGATAAAAACTATCTTCAAGACAGTGAGACAACCCCAAAGTCTTGCCTTGATGTAGTGTTCGAGTTACTAGCCACTACCACTGGCACAACCTCTTCGAACTCACTTCCTGAATCAGTTCGGCTTCTTGAGTCTCAACTACAAGTTGAAAGACAACGGTCAGTTGTACTGCGACAAGAAGCCGAAGGACGGAGGAAGTCCCTGCAGAATTCAGATGCATACTTTCTGGAGAAACAACAAGAATTGGAGGATTTTAGCGCCAAACAAGAGAAAGCTAATAAGCTTGCTAAGCTTCTTGCCAGCATGGTGGGTGCCCAGGGTATCGTTTCTTGAGCTCTTCTGAAGTGGTTTCAGTTCTGGACTTGTTTTGCTGCCGCGTTAATTTGCACTGGTGGCCAATTTAGACGCCCAGGGAGGATCAAAACTTTCCTGTGGTTGGTGCTTAAGAAAAGCATCCTATGGCTCCCCACCCCACCTCTCCTCTCCTCTCCCACCTTCTCCACCACCAACAATGAAGATTTCTAGGAATTTCTACCATGGATGGGCTTCTACACTGGGATTTCAACCCTGGCATTGCATTTGCCGATCAGGTACAACGAAGGTATGGATCTACGGTGCACTTTTCACCCTCGAGGGATACCATGGAATTCTTCCTGGTAGCTTCATTCTCTTCGGCTTCTTTCACCCTCACTGAGGAATCGGTTGCTTTGGCACTCCAATGCTGTCTTGGTGGTCATCCCAAGGGATTTCGGGTACACCAGCTCAACTGCCGATCATTTAGATTCTCGGTTGCCAACAACAAAGTGGGACATTTCATTCATGCTCTCAGAGATAGAGTATGGCCAGATTTCATTTGCCATTTTCATCTTTTTAATGGCCATTTTGCCAAGCTCCTCAAGTATGAATCGGATTGGCATGCTGACAAAGAACTACATGATCTTTCTGCTCGTTCACCATTGGCCGTCAAATGCAATTTGGGTTTTCTGAAGCAAAAAGGTTTCAAAGATCCTTCTGCCGTTAAAGAATTGAGCAAATTTTCTCTTGTCCCAATTACGTCCATGGATTTCAGGGACATGCATGCTACTGAAGCTTCTTCCTCGGATTTTCAAATTTCGAACCCTGAGGAATCTTTGACTCAATTGACCCGAGATTATTGCTCTCATTTGTCTAACGGTGCAGTTATTGTAGGGACTCACATTGACACCGTCCTTAATGACAGTAATGAGGATTTCATCACTTTGGGGTCTTTCCTTTTTCCAGTGTCTGCTAATTACCCGGTACCGCCTCAATGTTTCTTAACTTCAGCATTTAAGTACGCTCCTTCTACCACGGCCTGGCCTCCAATACTTTCCGAGCTTCACCAACGTGATCTTGGAAATGCGGGATATGAGCATGAGGAAATTCAAACCCTGGCCCAATTTTGGGGAGTACTCTGTGCCAAATGCCTTCAATGGGGCCATCATAAGATTAATTGCCCGGCTAAAATTATTTGCCTTAATTGCTTCGGCCCTGGTCACAAATGCGACTCCTGTCCTCTTATTATGGTTGACAATCATATTAGACAGGTACCAATTGATAGCAAATCACATTGCACCTAAGGGAATCAAATCATGCAGCCTGTTTTTGCTGATACTGATGGTCAACATAAACAGAAATCTTCTGGACCCAAAGTGATCGTCCGATGCAACTTCTGTGGGCACTATGGACACGTGGACAAATCCTGCCTCAAGAGCCGATGGGCCCGGAAGTGGCGATGGATGCCCAAAGATAATACTACCCTTGCCTCCTCACATTCGTGCTCTCCACTTCCCAAAACTGGACGGGACACCACAAATGAGGGGCTTCAGGTTCAGTTTGGTCTGGTGCCTGATGACAACCTATCTGACAGCTTGGCAACTGTTTGGAATGACTCGGAATCTGATCACAACAGCCAGTCCCCGTCTGCTCTTCAGAATGGACTAGTACTATCTGATAACACTTCTCAGTCTGTGATCTCTGTTGTGTATGAACCTGTTGGCGGTACTAGTGTCTTACATGTTGCTGTGGATCTCACCGATGATAATATGCAGATATCTGTCTCTGTGCATGGAGATGCAGTGTCTATTGTTGATCTGACCAGTCCCCTATATAGAAACATCATTACTCAAGGTCTGTCACGCTCCATCTTGCAGGCTGTGGCAAGCTATGGTCCTTGGCCATCTACCTATGGGTTTCAGAATGAGAATGATGTATACACCCCACAGGACTCCTTTTTGGTACCGATACGTGATGATGTTATCCAGGTTCAGACTACAACCACATTTAGTGAGACTGCAAACTCCTCTGTTACGATTACTGAGCTCGATCCGGCTCCTCTCGAGAATGTGTCAGTCGTGCCATTGATCGTACCTGCACAGCATGATATACTTGCACTGTCAGTTCCATCAGATCGCCCTGCTAGAGGTTCTTCACTGGACCCCACTGAAGCTACGGACCCGGCGCCAAACAGTTCTACTGTTGCAGGCATTCTTGTGGCCCTGGACAGCTCGCAGGGCCAACCTGCTGCCGAGTCTTGTCAGACTTCTCTCACCAGCCATGCTCCTGTGATCACCCGCAGACATAGAGCCAAACAGCCGGCTCCCATCACAACCTCTGAAGTCAGGCGCAGCACTCGAGTCAATAAGTACAACGGCTTCAAATCCACCCAGCCTACTGATACTAGGAGTGTGTCCTCCAAAGTTCTGCCATGGATCATTCCGTCGGCGGCCCCAATGCTGATCAATACCAGCCCAGCAAATGTCCAGGATACAAATGTTCCTCCACCCACCCCAATTTCTGTCATGCAGGCGATTGGTGTTCAGCGCTGCGCAGTCCCAGCTGAAGAACTGACTGAGGAAGCTTTGTTGGCTGCATCTTCAGAGGATACCCCCACCGACACAGCTACGGGACAGGAGGTCGAGGAGCCTGCCGCCGCGTCTTCATCTGCTTAGTTTTCAGCTTTCATAATAATGCCTCTTTTGCGTAGTTGGAATGTCCTTTGTTGGAACGTTCGAGGCTTAAATTCCGATGCGAAACATATAGCTCTCTCCAATGCTATCGCAGTTAGTGGTTGTGTGATCGTTTGCTTGCAAGAAACTAAGATGCCCAGCATTGATCTTGCTTTTATTAAATCCTGTTGCCCGAGATGCTTTGATAAATTTGCTTACATCCCCACACGTGGTGCTTCAGGTGGTATTATCACCATTTGGAATTCTTCCCTATTCACTGGCACTGTCATAGCTGTTGAAGACTTTGCCCTCACTATTAATTTTAAATCCACACAATCTGCCCAATCTTGGACTCTCGTTAATATTTATGGGCCCTGCTCCGGAGATGATCGTATAACATATACAGACTGGTTGTACAATGTAAACATCCCCACTGATGAAGACTGGCTTTTCCTCGGGGATTTTAACTACATCAGGGCTCCGGACAACAGAAATAAACCAGGTGGCGACACTAATGATATGTTTACCTTCAATGACATCATTCATAAACAGAATATGATTGAAATCCCAATCAAGGGTCATTCCTACACATGGAGTAATATGCAACAAGACCCTTTGCTGGAACAACTTGACTGGTTCCTCAGTTCTCTCCACTGGACGACTGTTTACCCCAATACCTTGGTCAAACCAATTGGCAAAGCTACCTCGGATCACACGCCTTGCGTTGTCAATATTGAGACCAAAATTCCCCACAGTAAAATATTTCGATTTGAGGCGTATTGGGTTCTGCACCCGGGATTTATGGAGGTTGTCCAAAAGGCTTGGGCCAAACAAGTACAAACGACAAATGCAGCAACAACTCTGTGCCGGAAATTTAAACACCTCAGACATGAGCTCAAAATATGGAGTAAACATATCTCGAAACTCTCCATCGCCATTGCAAACTCCAACAAAACGCTCACGGAACTTGACGAACTCGAGGACAAAAGGATTCTTACCCTGCCTAAAGCAAACTTTAGGAAAATCATTAAGAAGCTTCTACTTCGTCTGCTGGACTACCAACGTCAATACTGGAAAAAACGATGTACCATCCGCTGGGTCAAATTCGGAGACGAAAACTCGAAATTTTTCCAAGCTCTAGCCACCGAAAGATTTAGAGGGAACAAGGTGTCCTTGCTACTAGCTCCTGATGGTACATGTGTTCAAGACCACAATGGCAAGGAATCGCTTCTATTTCATGCTTACAAAGCAAGGCTCGGAACTGCTGCCCCTCCAGAGATGAAATTCGACCTACCCGCACTCATCACACCTACCCCTGGCCTTGACTCTCTCACAGTTCCCTTCACCACTGAGGAGATCGATGCGGTGATCAAAGAAATGCCAAGTGATCGTGCGCCTGGTCTGGATGGATTTAGTGGAATCTTCCTCAAAACATGTTGGCATATCATCAAACATGACATGTATGAGATATGTAATCAATTCTATGATGGTTCCTTGAATTTGGAAAGCATCAATGAAGGACTCATCACCCTAATCCCAAAAATTAGCTCACCAGCGACTGTGAATGACTATCGTCCAATCACACTGCTCAATTGCTGCCTTAAGATGATCACTAAGTTGCTGGCCAATCGCCTTTAGAGAATTATACTGCAGATCATCCACAGAAATCAATATGGCTTCTTGAAAGGTCGCTCTATCCAGGACTGACTTGCCTGGGCGTTTCAATATATTTATCAATGTCAAAAATCAAAGCGAGAGATGGTTAGCCTGGATATCATGACTTTGCTAAAGCTTTCGGCACCATCGAGCACACGGCCATGCTGGATATCATGAAGCATATGGGTTTCAACGATCGATGGTTAGCCTGGATTAAATGTATCTTCTCCTCTGGAAAATCATCCATCCTGCTCAATGGTGTGCCGGGGCGAACCTTTCACTGCAAAAAAGGTGTACGTCAAGGTGACCCTTGTCCCCGCTCATCTTTGTTTTAGCGGCCGACTTGCTCCAAACTGTGATCAACAATGCTTTCAGACAAGGCCACCTCCAACTGCCTTTCCCCTGCCCCGGACAAACGGAATATCCAGTAATTCAATACACCGATGACACGATTCTTGCTCTTCCTGCATGTGCTAGTCAACCGACCAAGATCAAAGCCATCCTCACTGATTACACGAGCTTCGTCGGGCTCACCATTAACTTCCACAAATCGACCTTGATCCCGATCAACACGAGCATGGAACGCAGCATGGCCATTGCCGACATCTTTGGTTGTGCCATTGGTGCTATGCCTTTCACGTACTTAGGGCTCCCGCTTGGCACCACCCGGCCTACCATGCAAGATCTCATGCCGCTGGTCTGCCGCACTGAATGAAGCCTCACCTCTACCATGTCTATGATGTCATATGGTGGAAAATTATCACTTCTAAACTCAACGGTGACGTCCTTGCTGATATACGCCATGTGTACACTCAAGTTCCCACCGAAACTCATAGAGATGCTGGATAAAATTAGGAGAAGATGCCTTTGGAGGAAGAAAACAGATGAGGGTGAGAAGTCCAACTCCCTTGCGGCATGGAATATGGTGTGTATGCCTAAACAAAGCGGTGGATTAGGAGTTCTGGACCTAAGAACACAAAATGAGGCCTTCCTTCTCAAATTCCTTCACAAGTTTTATAATAAAATGGATATCCCCTGGGTTAAGTTCACATGGGACACACTTTATGATCAAAAGAAACCTCATGCCTCTGATTTGGATGGCTCATTTTGGTGAGGTGACATCCTCAAGCTCACACCGATTTTCCGTGGAATCACCAAGGTCAACATGGTCTGTGGCACGACCGCGTTATTCTGGAAAGATTTGCGGCTGGATGACATTATTGCGAACGTCTACCCAAGAGCATTCTCTTTTGCAAAAAGTGAAGACATCTCAGTTAATAGTTTCCTGGGGTGCACGGGACTGCATGATGCGTTTCATCTCCCACTATCACCCGAAGCTTTCGAGGAAGTCAAGGCACTTCAAGTGGACACGACGCACGTGCAGCCCATGACCACCACTCACGATGTATGGCACTTCGTCTGGGGGGCTTCTGAATTCACTTCCAAGCAGTACTACCAGTTTGTCTTCCGGGGTACTCAAGCTCACCAGGCCTTCGCTTGGCTCTGGCAATCTAAAAATACAATGAAAATAAAAGTGTTTGGCTGGCTCTTGATGCATGACAGACTCAACACTCGTAATATGCTCAAACGCAGACATTACAATGTGGGAGATGACGATCATGACTGCCCGCTCTGTGACTCACGTGTTGAAGAAACCATCAACCACATGATCTTTGATTGCTCCTTTAGCACCGCCTGCTAGGACAACTTGCAAATAACTTGGTCGTTGGATGATTGTCGTCTCCAGAGAATTGCATTTGCAAAAAACTCATGGCGTAACCCTTTGTTTATGGAGATCTTTCTGGTTGCTGCGTGGAGCATTTGGAAAGAGAGAAATAACAAAGTCTTTAGAAGGGCCACTCCGAGTGAAGCATCTTGGAAGCATAGATTTAAGACTGATCTCTTGTTGCTTTCTCATAGAGTGAAGGAGACACATAAAAGCTTCATTGCCTCCTTTCTTGATACATTGTAATCTTTTCGTACACTTTTATTTCCTTTTTGCTTCCCTTCTTAGTCCAGCACCCAAAGTGGTGGCTCCGGTCCTCACCCTTGTAACATATATGTAACTTGGTGCGGTGATTCTTTAATTTAATTACACAGTAGGAGCCTCTCCTACTGTCTTGAAGGTTCAAAAAAAAATTTAGACGCCCAGAGTATGTAATATGCTGCTTTGTTGTTCCCTAATATTTGCACTGGTAGCGAACTTTGATGCCCAGTGGATGTAATCTATGTAATCGCTGTAATAGCCTAGCGTTAGTTGCTTTCTTATTTATTTACTTATAGTCTTGCTTATTTGTTTGCTTGTAGTCACTGCAGTTCTTTTTCCTCGGTTTGCTAGTAGCCGCAATAACCATGGGCCTCCTACGGGCCGTGGTAACGATGGGCCTCCTACGGGCCGTAGGATCCATGGGCCTCCTAAGGGCTGTAGGATCCATGGGCCTCGTACGCGCCGTAGGATCCATGGGCCGTACTATTCGTGGCCAAAACAGGACTGCCATATGGACCGTTAACGGGCCTAAATTGTAACCTTCTGTTTATGGGCCCACACCATAACAGGCCATTAATAGGCCGGAAGACAGCACGGGGTTAATTCTATTAAGATGCATGACGGGTCGTTAATGGGCCGGATTACAGGACAGGATGAGAACGGCCCAACTGTTAACTGGCCACAAACAGACTGATTGTGACCACGGGCTGAATTTGGCCCATTAACATAACAGGCCAGTAACGGACCGTAAGTAATCAAGGGCCGGAAATGAGCCTAAGAATTTATGGGCCCTTAGAAGGCCGAAAGAGAGCACGGGCTGGAAACGGCCCAACTGAATCATGGGCCGTTAATGGGCTCAAAGATATTTACTGTTCATGATGGACCTGATTCACAACGGGTCGTCAATGGGCCCAGAAATGCGAAATTCCTCATATGGGCCGAAAGACTTCACGGGCCATAGATGGGCCGAAAGTGACAACGGGCTAGAATCATATGGGACGGCCCACATGACGCTACTGGGACGAAATTGGAACGCCATAACATGCCATGATTACCCGGGCCATACATGGGTTGTATACGAACAGGCCGTTAACGGGCTTTCCATGGGCCGGCCCGTTAACTTTTCACCAAGTCAAACGGGTTGGCCTTTATAACCTAAATGGGCCACTGTTGGGTTGTGCCACGTGTCAGTGTTCCATAGGCGCATCTTGTCCAGTGAATGGACGCCATCTGTCGTAACGCCGACCAGACACGTGGATCAATTGGCCAATGAGAATTTTACACATGGAAAATCCCCATTGATCAGGGCTGTTAACGGGTTATCGGCTCCAAACTGGAACCTGATAGCTTAACGGCGACCCGTTACGGTGGATGCCACGTGTCGGTCACCCTTGACAAAAACACTTCCATGACGCGGCATTTATCGTCATGGAAGTGGACACTTCCATGATGATAATTTCAGTATTGTCATGGAGCACTTCTACGACAGCACAGGTATGCCTATCATGATTCTGTCATAAAATTGTCACGGATGTACATGCATGACAGAAAATGTGACCTACTGTGACAAAGACGTATCATCACGGAAGTGTTTCTTTTTGTAGTGTATGATACAATTGCCTGGTTTGACACCGGGGTGCTCATGATTTATATTTATGCGGTGAAGGCGGAGTCATGCCATGCTTACATAATTCAATGAGTAGGGATAACATTCTTTGAACATCGTATATTTTGAAAAAGTAATGATTATGTTCTTGTATTCATGGATATTATTATGTTGATATCAATTACTTCATCGTTTCTCCATATTTATACCGTAAAAGAGATTACATGATACACATGCTAGGTAGCATTCAACATCAAAAATTATTTTGTTTATCATTCACCTACTCGAGGACGAGCAGGAATTAAGCTTGGGGATGCAGATACGTCTCCGATGTATCTCTAATTTTTGAGTGTTTCATGCTATTATATTATCATTCTTGGATACTTTCTATGCAATTTTATATCATTTTTGGGGACTAACCTATTAACTCAGTGCCTAGTGCCAGTTGTGATTTTCTGCTTGTTTTTGGTTTTACAAAAAATACATACCAAACGGAGTCCAAACGCTACGAAACTTTTTGACTATTTTTTTCTAGACATAAGAGACCCTAGAAGCTTCGGGGGTGGACTAGAAGAGCTACGAGGAGACGGCAAGGCAGCATGGCGCGCCCTGGGGGGGTAGGCATGCCATGCCCCCTTGTGGCTCCGTCTGACCTGATTCCACTTCTATAAATTCGCAAATATTCCAAAACCCCCAGAGAGCCAGACGATACAATTTTTCCACCGCCGCAAGTCTCTGTTCTTCCGCGATCCCATCTGGAAGCCTTTTCCGGTACTCTTCCGGAGGGGGAATCGAACACGGAGGGCTTCTACATCAATCTTGCTGCTTTTCCGATGATGTGTGAGTAGTTCACCACAGACCTACGGGTCCATAGCTAGTAGCTAGATGGCTTACTCTCTCTCTTTAATCTTCAATACAAAGTTCTCCATGATCTCCATGGAGTTCTATCCGATGTAATCTTCTTTTGCAGTGCATTTGTTGGGATCCGATGAATTGTGGGTTTATGATCAGATTATTCATTGAAAGTAATTGAGTCTTTTTCGAACTTTATTATGTATGATTGTTATAGCTATGTAATGCTTTCCGATCTATGGGTTTTCTTTGGCCAAGTTGATCTATCGATCTTCAGTGGAAGTGGTGCATAGTAGTGGGTTCAATCTTGTGGTGTCCTCACCCAGTGACAGAAGGGGTAGCGAGGCACGTATTTGTGTTGTTGCCACTAAGGGTAAAACGACGGGGTTTAATCATATTGCTTGATTCTATTCTATCTACATTACGTCATCTTGCTTAAAGCTTTACTCTATTTGTCATGAACTTAATACCATAGATGTAGGCAGGAGTCGGTCGATTGGTGGAGTAATAGTACTAGATGCAGGCAGGAGTCTGTCTACTTGTCACGGACGTAATGCCTATGTACATGATCATACCATGAATAACGTCATAACTATGCGCTTTTCTATCAATTGCCCAACAGTAATTTGTCTACCCACCGTATGCTATTTTTATGAGAGAGATGCCTCTAGTGAAAACTATGGCCCCTGGGTCTACTTTAATCATATTACTAAAACCAAATTTCCTTTGCTGCAATTTTACTTTGCAATTTACTTATATACCTATACTAGATTTGATCCTTGCAATTAACGAGTTCAAGGGGATTGACAACCCTCTTGCCCGCGTTGGGTGCAAGTATTTGTTCTTGTGTGTGTGCAGGTACTGCTTACTAGGAATTTGCATGGTTCTCCTATTGGTTCGATAACCTTGGTTCTCACTGAGGGAAATACTTATTGCTACTATATAGCTTCACCCTTCCTCTTCGGGGAATATCCCAATGCAGCTCACAAGTAGCACCCGCATGTGTGAAATAAAATTGTTCCGTAGATGTCTCTTGTCTTGTCCATGATCTTCATCCTGCAGGTACCCAGGATCATGGAGATCGAGCCACGGTGAGGCTAGGAGCAAGGAGAACGTGAAGTGTTATACTGAACACTGGCGATAGTATGGATTAGTAGGGTAACACGGATCCAATCCTTGGGGATTCACGAGGTGTAGTCATTAAATGCCCAAAGCTCTTATCTGATCTCATTATCTTAATTATCGAGGCAACCCCGTGTGACGCCCCCAGCTCAACCGTGCACTAATCATACACGCAAATGCACACGATCCAGCCTAAGGACTCACAGGAAGATATCACAACACAACTCTAGACACAAATATAAATTAATACAAGCTTTACATTACAAGCCAGGGGCCTCGAGGGCTCGAATGCATAAGCTTGAGTCATACAAGCATCAGCGGAAGCAAAAGTATCTGAGTACAGACATAAGAGGGAAACAAGTTGCCTTAAGAAGGCTAGCACAAACAGCGAAACTGATCGAAAAGGCGATGGCCTCCTGCCTAGGGCCTCTGAACTACTCCTGGTCGGCGGGCTCAACGTAGTAGTAGGTACCTCCGGGGATCTCCTGCTCCTGGGCTCCGTCGTCTGGTCGCAGCAACCGGGTATGGGGAAAAGAGATAGCAAAGCAACCGTGAGTACTCATCCAAAGTACTCGCAAGACTGACATTAGAACTATGCTAAGGATGCATCGGTATCAAAGGAATAGGGCTATATCTTTGGACTAAACTGCATAAATGCCAGAACAGAGTGGGGAAAGCCTAGCCTATCGAAGACTAGCATCTTGAAGCAATCTTGCAGCATCAGAAGAGAGTAGAGTATAGTAACATATAATAGCAATTATATTTTAGTAATACCCTGAGATCCTTCCTCGACTACCCTGCGAGAAAGTGATCCCGATAGCAGTACCCAGCCAGTATCCATTCATAGTTGTAGCAGATTAGGATACAACTTTGAGTGTCCTGTTACCATGGACACGGCTATTCGAATAGATAACTTCCCTGCTGGGGTGCACTACTGTTACCCAACACGCTCGATTAACTCTGGCGGGACACACTTTTCCGGGTCATGCCCGGCCTCGGCTGATCGACACGACATAGTCTTACCTAGGCTCAGCAGAGAGGTCCCTGTCGGTCTACATCCTAAGTGCTCAAGGGTCTTGGGCCCATCGCCCTTTGCACTCCGGGTCGTTGCGAGCAGGACGAGTCCAGGCACCACCTCTGTCCTGGATGGCGCCGGCCCAGCCATGTTGCAATGCTAAACTGGACGTCTGACAAAGCTTTCGGCTGATACATACGGCGCCGAGGGCCCCATTAAACCATAATTCCGCGTGGTGGTAGTGCGTATAGGCACGTAGCCAACTCAGATCAAATACCCAAATCCATTAGGCGTTTTTAGTAACACGCGAAGACGAACAGGATTCCTGTCGCTCCGACTTGGTAATACACGGCTCACGGGTGCTCTTGGAGCTGACCCGTCTTTAATATTATTCTCTCGCGGGCACTCTTGGAGCCCGCCCGACTTTAACAGTTTAAAGTATTACAATATGTAAACATTTCCGTGATCATCACCCCGAGTGATCACGGCCCGATAACAAGCATGGCATACGGACAAGGGTGAAGGGCCACAGATGGATCAATAGCATAGCTAACTAAGCATCATGGGACAACAGGTAGGTATCAACAGCAGTCGGCGAAATCAGGCTATGCATCAGAATAGGAGCTATCGGAGCAACAACAGAAGCAATTCTAATGCAAGCAATAGAGAGAAAGAGTAGGCGATATCTGGATGATCAAGGGGGTTTTGCTTGCCTGGAAGCTCTGCTGAAGGGGGGTCTGGTCATCGACGACATAGTCGTACTCTGCAGTGTCGTCGGCAGTCTCGGGGTCTATCGGGAGAGAAGTAGGGGGATGAAACAATAAATACACGACATGCCTAAATGAATGCAGTGGTGATATAATGCATCTCTAATTATTTTAGATGATTTAGGAATTTATCTGGAATTATTTTATCAAGGTCATGCACTATTCATTTATCGGAAACAGGCAAAAAGTTCCATGTTCATCATTTTAGAGGGGTGTGGCAAGTATGGGGGTGGCATATTCGGATTCTTCATATTTTTCTGATCATTTTTCATATATAAATTATTTTCATCCGAGTTACGGTTTATTTTCTATGATTTTTCAAAGTTTAAATGATTTTCTGAATTTGTTTTAATTACTAAATTTGAATTTAAACAGTAAATGAAATTGCTAGGCTCACCCAGTTATATACCCAGCCAGCACACACAGTGGTTGACTGGTGGGCCCTGTTGACTGAGTCAACAGCCCTGTCAGCAGAGGCTGACAGTGGGCCAGCTGTCCAGTCAGCAGGCTGACTGGACCAGCCTTATCCACTGGAACAGTGGGCTGGGCCCACAAGTCATACTCAGCGGGGGTAACAGCGATTAATTTTATTTAAACAGAGTTATTTAGGGGTGGGCCCCATGCGTCATAGACAGATTAGTTATTAGGTTTTATTTTTAATTACCCTAATTAGCTACAGAGGGGGCCCATTTGTCATCGGGTGTTAGGGGTGGGATTAGTGGCTAAACCTCCTGGGCCCACACGTCAGTGGCCCAGGGGCGGTTTAAATACGCCGGCGCGCGCCGACGAAGCTCCGGCGAGCACCAGAGAGGGCGACGGCGCTCGGGATTCGTCTAGGGGCGGCGGTTTTGGGCGCGGTCTGTTGCTTTCGAACGGGGACTGCACCGCGCGTCCAACTGCGGCCTTGGTTCAAGGAGGGGAGGCCTTAAACGACGGCAGCGGCGACCGTGGCGGCGCCGGAGTTCGGCCACGGCAGAACTAGCAGCAGCAGGCATGGAAGCGAGGGGGAAACGGAGGGGAAAAAGCGCGGCTGCTCACATCGGTGGCAGGGAAGGCTCGGGGAAGCCGGAGTGGCTGCGACGGTGGCGGATCGAGGCGGCGATGGATGGCGGCAGGAGGTTGAAGAAGGGGCGGATCCGGCGCGGTGGGGCACTCCAGCTCGGTCCAGTGGGTGCGGTCGATGAGGCCGACGACGACGGGGTTCCAGGACCGCTCGAAACGGGGAGGGGAGGCCGGTGGCCGCGTCAACGGCGAGGCGCAGCCATAGACGCGCCCGGGCGGGAGTGGGGAGCGAGGGGAGGAGAGTGAAAGAGAGGGGGCAGGGGAGGCTCAGGGGGCGCGGGGCCTTGCCCTTATCCTCCCAGCGGTAGACGCGATGCCGCTGTCGAGCGAGCGAGGGGGGGCCAGGGGTGAGCGCGTGCGGGCGAGCGGCAGAGGGCGACAGCGCGAGGGAGAGAGAGCGAGAGGTGGGAGAAGACGCCGGCTGGGCTGGGCCGGCTCTGTAGCCACTTAAGCCCACGGCCACAGTAGCTAGGGCCCTTTTCGATTTTTCTTTTTATGTTTCTTTATTTCTTTTCTGTTGTATTTCTTTTAGGTAGCAAATTTATTTTGTAAAATATGGGACTTGGCCCCATATTTACATTGCATTATGTAGCACTGCCACAAAAAGTTTGGGGTGATTTGAATTCATTTAATTTTTGCATAATTGAAAATGGATTAAATGGGGCTGTTATGGGCACTGTCTTGGTTGCTAGGTTCAACTTGGGAATTTAAATAATGCTGGTTTTATTTTTATAATAGCTTGGGGAATTTTTGGAATATTATGAACTATTTTGTTTAATTATTTGATCAACTTTTATATTGACTTGCATTTTGAATTTTTGTTTAAAGTGGAATTTGAAATGAGATATGAACAAATGATGATTTAGCACTGCAAATGAAGATGCCTTGGCATGATTAGAAGATGATCACTGTGGCTAATTACAAGGGGGTGTTACAATTCTCCTCTAAAAGAAATTCTCGTCCCGAGAATTAAGAGGTGGGCTGAAAGAGAGCGGGGTATTCTTCACGAAGACGATCTTCGCGTTCCCAAGTGGCTTCATCTTCAGAATGATTCGACCACTGAACTTTAAGGAACTTGATTGCCTTCTGACGGGTTTGACGTTCAGGTTGATCAAGAATGCGGATCGGATGCTCCTTATAAGACCAGTCATCCTGCAATTCAAGCACTTCATGATCCACTGCTCGGATCGGATCTTTGAAGCAACGACGAAGTTGGGACACATGAAAGACATCATGAACTTGGGAGAGGTTCGGTGGCAATTCCAATTGATATGCCACTTCTCCACGTCGGGCGAGAATACGGAATGGGCCAATGTAGCGAGGAGCTAACTTGCCCTTGATTCCAAATCGATGAGTGCCCTTCATCGGAGTGACACGAAGGTAAGCTTGTTCGCCAGGTTGATAGACCATTACCTAGTGTTTTCGGTCATAATTGCTCTTCTGACGACACTGAGCAATCTTCGGATGCTCACGAACGATACGAACTTGCTCTTCAGCGTGTTGGATAATGTCTGGACCGAAGAGTGGCCGTTCCCCAGTTTCTGACCAATTCAGAGGAGTTCGACACTTACGTCCATAAAGAACTTCAAATGGTGCCATCTTCAGACTAGCCTGATAGCTATTGTTGTATGAGGATTTAGCATATGGGAGAGATTCCTCCCATTTCTTACCGAATGAGATGACACATGCGCGAAGCATATCTTCTAACACTTGGTTGACTCACTCAACTTGACCCTGGGACTGGGGGTGAAAAGCAGTGCTGAAGGACAGATGAGTTCCCATAGCTTCTTGGAAACTGTTCCAAAACCTTGAGGTAAAGAGGCTGCCACGGTCTGAACTGATCTCCAACGGAACACCGTGGAGTGACACAATTCTGGAAACATACAAGTCTGCTAACTGGCTAGCAGTGATCGTCTCCTTGACTGGCAGAAAGTGAGCAACCTTGGAGAATCGGTCAATGATGACAAGAATAGCATCATGACCCTTTTGCGATCTGGGAAAACCAGTGATGAAGTCCATTTCGACTTTGTCCCATTTCCATTCAGGAATATGGTTATAGAGTTCCAGTAGGCCTTTGATGTTCTGCTTTGATGCGACGGGAAACGTCACACTCAGCAACATAACGAGCAATGTCTCGCTTCATATCAGGCCACCAGTACCATTGACGAATGTCTTAGTACATCTTAGTACTACCGGGATGAATAGACAAAGGTGTGTCATGTGCTTCTTTCATGACATCCGAACGCGAGTCCAGATTATGCTTTCTACGAACCACTAGGCGGCCTTTGAAGAACAAGGCACCATCATCATCAACATGGTAGAACGAAGAATTTCCCTTGGAGAGGTAGTTCTTAATCTTCTCGACTTTAGAGTCATATTTCTGCCTTGTCTTGATGTTGTGCTCGAGGTCTGGTTCAACAACCAAGGTATTTAGATATCCTTGAGGAACTATCTCGATGTTCAGCTTTCGAAGCTCTTCATACAGAAGTGGTTGTTGTAGTTGAACCTCAAGTTCACAACAGTAGGATTTACGGCTCAAAGCATAAGAAATACCCAAATCATAGTCTGTAATGGCCTCCATCCATCTTTGATGATGGAGGTTCAGAGATGGTTGAGTGAACAAGTACTTCAGACTTTGATGGTCCGTGTAGATCTCGCAACGATTACCAAGTAGGTAATGTCGTCATAACTTCAATGCATAAATAACTGCTGCCAGTTCGAGATCATGCGTTGGATAGTTCTCTTCATGAGGAGGCAACTATCGAGAGCCATAAGCAATTACCTTGCGCTCTTGCATTAGGACACAGCCTAATCCTTGATGAGACGCGTCACAGTAGATCACAAAGTCCTTGCGAGAATCTGGAGGAGCAAGCACTGGTGCAGATGTCAGCTTGTCCTTGAGTGTTTGAAAACTTTCCTGACATTTTTCTTTCCACTCAAATTTAACGCCTTTGTGAGAGGCTTGGCAATCTTGCAGAAGTTCTCGACAAAACGGCGGCAATAGCTGGCGAGTCCGAGGAAACTCCTGACTTGCTTGACATTCTTCGGAGGAGTCCATTCAAGAATAGCCTGAACTCGTTCTGGGTTAACAGCAATGCCATCTTTGGAAATCATGTGGCCAAGATATGTCACTTCAGATAACCAGAACTCACACTTAGAATACTTGGCATACAGTTGATGTTCACGCAGCTTCTCCAGCACAAGCCGAAGATGTTCGGCATGTTCTTCTTCATTCTTGGAGTAGATCAGAATATCATCAAGATAAACCACGACGAACTTGTCGAGGTAATCCATAAAGATGTAGTTCATCAGTCGAGAGAAAGTGGTGGGAGCATTGGTTAAGCCGAAGGACATGACGGTGTACTCGTAAGAACCATAGCGAGTAACGAAGGCTGTTTTCTGAATATCCTCTTTGTGAACTTGGATCTGATGGTATCCCAATCTCAAATCAAGTTTAGATAATACTGAGGAACCAGCTAGCTGATCATACAAATCGTTGATTCTGGGAAGCGGATACTTGTTCTGAATTGTTGCCTGGTTGATAGGTCGGTAATCTTGGACCAGACGATTCGTACCATCCTTCTTCTTGACAAAGAGAGAAGGTGCCCCCCAAGCAGAAGAACTGGGGCGAATGAAACCCTTACGAAGCGACTTGTCAATTTCCTCCTTAAGTTCAAGGAGTTCATGCGGCGGCATCTTGTATGGGCGCTTGGCAATAGGAGTAGTGCTTGGTTTCAAGTCGATGACGAATTCGACAGCTCTGGCAGGTGGTACTCCTGGGACTTCCTCTAGAAAGACATCTTGAAAGTCTCGAACAACTGGAACGTTCTCTATTCCCTCAAGAGGTGAAGCGTTCAATGCATTTAGAGCATATATCTGGCTCTCGGCATTCTGAATTATCCGGGCTGAGTAGTTGATCACCTGGCCAGAAGGGTGTGTCAGCTGGACTGTCTTGGCAGCACAATCGATCAAAATTTTATAGGCTGCCAACCATTCCATACCAAGAATTATGTCTATGTTGGAAGGACCGAGCACAGTGAGAGAAGCCAGAAAAAGTAGTCCTCCAATTTCGATTTGGTTGCGAGGGCTTACCATTGTGGTTTGCCACTTGGCTCCCGGAGATTGAACCGCCAAAGGAGTGGGTAATTTTTCCATGCCTAACCCATGTAACTGTGCAAATTGCTGGGACACAAAGGCATGCGATGCTCCTGAATCAAAGAGAACAGAGGCTGGCACTGAATTAACGCGAAGGGTACCCAGCACAATTTTTGGGGCCTCACGAGCTTCTTCAATCTTGACATGGGTGACTTGACCACAATTCATAGCAGGCGGCCTGGCACTAACACTGGTGCTATGATGGTTTCGATGGCCCTTCTTACGGCCGACAGGAGGACGTGATGCCTTCTGCAGCAGACCCTGGCGACAGTTGAGAGCACGGTGCCCTGGCTGTCCACACTGGTGGCATAAACCATCATTATGGGGAGAAGCCATAGTATTGGGCTGTCCACTTGGGATATTCAGTTGTCTTGGTGGTGAAGGCAGACGAGGTGCAACATAAGAAGGCCTTGGTGCAGGGGCAGGTCGGTGATGGACATTATGAGGAATCCACACTCGTCGTTTCTGAGTAGGCTGACCCGAGGATGAGCCAATATCTCGAGTACGCTTGAGCGACTCCTGGTACTCAGACAGACCAGTTTCAGCTCGGAAAGCTTGGCTGACAAGCGTCGCAAAATCTGCGCAATCTTGGACAACAAGTGCGAGCCTTATATCAGGCCGCAGTCCTTCATGGAACTTCTCTTGCTTGCAAGCATCAGTGCAGACGTCATCTGTAGCATAGCGGGATAATTCGAGAAATTTACTCTGATATTCATCGATCGTCATTTTGCCCTGTGTGAGCTTGCGGAACTCCTTCTTCTTCTGGTCCATCAGACCTTGAGGAATGTACCGTGCACAAAAGGCTGACTAAAATTCCTACCAAGTGGTTACAGTTCCAGCAGGCAGCATACGCCTGTGGCTTTCCCACCATTGAGCAGCTGGACCCTTCAGGTGAAATGCCGCAAAGGTGACATAACTGACAGGGGCAACCTTAGCTGACTCCATCTCAAATAGGATGTCACAAAGCCAATCATCAGCATCCATAGGATTTGTGGAGTTGCAGTAAACAGACGGGTTGAGGTGCACGAAATCTTGAAGTGATATTGGGTCCGGCTCTTGACGAGCATCGTTGCGTTCTAATCGGTTTACCAGACTCTCATTGAGCTGACGGTTCAGTTCAAACTGCTGCATCATTGCGGCAATATAGGGTGGAGGCGGAGGATCGTCAGCCATCCTGCCAAAACAACTGGGGCAGTTTAGCAAGAACAACTGCAGGTGTATGGAGTTATTCATGATGTAACATGGGCAATGAACAAAAAGTGCATTAGATACATATTAGTAGTCATTACAGACATACAGATCCATGCACGGGGTTGGATACCAACGGACAACATGAGTTCGGAAACACACGCAACTAGACAAACTAGGTGGCGCGCAGGCACGCGGAGATGAATACAACAACGGGACATAGCAAAGGCTACATCAATGCCAGAGAAAACTATTGGAGCAAGGAATCTGCAGGAGACGACGCAGGGTGCCCTCGATAAAAGGATCTTGCGGTCCGTGAAGACAGTGAACCAAAACCTGGTCCACAATTCAAAGAAGGGTTGATTCAAATCTCCGGATGGATGTGATCACGAGAACCTAGAGTCAGAGTTAGTAAAATATTTAACCCGAAAAGAAGAGAGATCAGAATCCCAGAGTAAGGAAGAGGAATAAAAGATCCTAATCCCATCCATTGGCGACGTGGGCCCGTAAGCCACACAGCCATGTTAGTGAAACAGTTTTTGAAGGACTAGACTCAACTTCGGCCAAGGAGTTGGAAGGGGGGTTCCTATAAGAAGTCGGCTCTGATACCAACTTGTGACGCCCCCAGCTCGACCGTGCACTAATCATACACGCAAATGCACATGATCCAGCCTAAGGACTCACGGGAAGATATCACAACACAACTCTAGACACAAATATAAATTAATACAAGCTTTACATTACAAGCCAGGGGCCTCGAGGGCTCGAATGCATAAGCTTGAGTCATACAAGCATCAACGGAAGCAAAAGTATCTGAGTATGGACATAAGAGGGAAACAAGTTTCCTTAAGAAGGCTAGCACAAACAGCGATACTGATCGAAAAGGCGAAGGCCTCCTGCCTAGGGCCTCCGAACTACTCCTGGTCGGCGGGCTCAACATAGTAGTAGGTACCTCCGGGGATCTCCTGCTCCTGGGCTCCGTCGTCTGGTCGCAGCAACCGGGTATGGGGAAAAGAGATAGCAAAGCAACCTTGAGTACTCATCCAAAGTACTCGCAAGACTGACATCAGAATTATACTAAGTATGCATCGGTATCAAAGGAATGGGGCTATATCTTTGGACTAAACTGCAGAAATGCCAGAACAGAGGGGGGAAAGCCTAGCCTACCGAAGACTAGCTTCTTGAAGCAATCTTGCAGCATCAGAAGAGAGTAGAGTATAGTAACATATAATAGCAATTATATTTTAGTAATACCCTGAGATCCTTCCTCGACTACCCTGCGAGAAAGTGATCCCGAGAGCAGTAGTAACAGTTTATCATTGCAATAGTATCCATTCATAGTTGTAGCAGATCAGGATACAACTCCGAGCGTCCTGTTACCATGGACACGACTATTCGAATATATAACTTCCCTACAGGGGTGCACTACTGTTACCCAACACGCTCGATTAACTCTGGCCGGACACACTTTTCCGGGTCATGCCCGGCCTCGGCTGATCGACACGACGTAGTCCTACCTAGGCTCAGCAGAGAGGTCCCCGCCGGTCTACATCCTAAGTGCTCAGGGGTCTTGGGCCCATCGCCCTTTGCACTCCGGGTTGTTGCGAGCAGGTAGAGTCCAGGCACCACCTCTGTCCTGGATGGCGCCAGCCCAGCCGTGCCGCAATGCTGAACTGGACGTCTGACAAAGCTTTCGGCTGATACATACGGCGCCGAGGGACCCATTAAACCATAATCCCGCATGGTGGTAGTGCGTATAGGCACGTAGCCAACTCAGATCAAATATACAAATCCATTAGGCGTGTTTAGTAACTCGCGAAGACGAACAGGATTCTTGATGCTCCGACTTGGTAATACACGGCTCGCGGGTGCTCCTGGAGCCGACCGTCTTTAATATTATTCTCTCGCGGGCACTCTTGGAGCCGGCCCGACTTTAATAGTTTAAAGTATTACAATATGTAAACATTTTCGTGATCATCACCCCGAGTGATCATGGACCGATAACAAGCATGGCATACGGACAAGGGTGAAGGGCCACAGATGGATCAATAGCATAGCTAACTAAGCATCATGGGACAACAGGTAGGTATCAACAGCAGTCGACGAAATCAGGCTATGCATCAGAATAGGAGCTATCGGAGCAACAACAGAAGCAATTCTAATGCAAGCAATAGAGAGAAAGAGTAGGCGATATCTGGATGATCAAGGGGGTTTTGCTTGCCTGGAAGCTCTGTTGAAGGGGGGTCTGGTCGTCGACGACGTAGTCATACTCTGTAGTGTCGTCGACAGTCTCGGGGTCTATCGAGAGAGAAGGAGGGGGAAGAATCAATAAATACACGGCAAACAATGCTACAGGGATGCACGACATGCCTAAATGATATGCAGGGGTGATATAATGCATCTATAATTTTTTTAGATGATTTAGGAATTTATCTGGAATTATTTTATCAAGGTCATGCACTATTCATTTATCGGAAACAGGCAAAAAGTTCCATGTTCATCATGTTAGAGGGGTGTGGCAAGTAGGGGGGTGGCATATTCGGATTCTTCATATTTTTCTAATCATTTTTCATATATAAATTATTTTCATCCGAGTTACGGTTTATTTTCTATGATTTTTCAAAGTTTAAATGATTTTCTGAATTTGTTTTAATTACTAAATTCGAATTTAAACAGTAAATGAAATTGCCAGGCTCACCCAGTTTTGTACCCAGCCAGAACACAAAGTGGCTGACTGGTGGGCCCTGTTGACTGAGTTAACAGCCCTGTCAGCAGAGGCTGACAGTGGGCCAGCTGTCCAGTCAGCACGCTGACTGGACCAGCCTTATCCACTGGAAGAGTGGGCTGGGCCCACATGTCATACTCAGTGGGGTTAACAGCGATTAATTTTAATTAAACAGAGCTATTTAGGGGTGGACCCTAGGCGTCATAGACAGGTTAGTTATTTGGTTTTATTTTTAATTACCCTAATTAGCTACAGTGGGGGCCCCACTTGTCATCGGGTGTTAGGGGCGGGATTAGTGGCTAAACCTCCTGGGCCCACACGTCAGTAGCCCAGGGGCGGTTTAAACGCGCCGGCATGCGCCGGCAAAGCTCCGGCGAGCACCAGAGAGGGGGGCGGCGCTCGGGATTCGTCTAGGGGCGGCGGTTTTGGGCGCGGTCTGCTGCTTTTGAATGGGGACTGCACCGCGCGTCCAACTGCGGCCTTGGTTCGAGCAGGGGAGGCCTTAAACAACGGCAGCGGCGACCGTGGCGGCGCTGGAGTTCGGCCACGGCAGAACTAGCAGTAGCAGGCACGGAAGCGATGGGGAAACGGAGGGGAAAAAGTGCGGCTGCTCACATCGGTGGCAGGGATGGCTCAGGGAAGCCGGAGTGGCAGCGACGGTGGTGGATCGAGGCGGCGATGGACGGCGGCAAGAGGTTGAAGAAGGGGCAGATCCGGCGCGGCGGCAGGAGGTTCTAGGACAGCTCGGAACGGAGAGGGAAGGCCGGTGGCCGCGTCAACGGCGAGGCGCAGCCTTAGACGCGCCCGTGCGGGAGTGGGGAGCGAGGGGGGAAAGAGTGAAAGAGAGGGGCCAGGGGAGGCTCAGGGGGCGCGGGGCCTTGCCCTTATCCTCCCAGCAGCAGGCACGATGCCGCTGTCGAGCGAGCAAGGGGGGGGCAGGGGTGAGCGCGCGCGGGCGAGCGGCAGAGGGCGACAGCGCGAGGGAGAGAGAGCGAGAGGTGGGAGAAGACGTCGGCTGGGCTGGGCCGGCTCTGTAGCCACTTAAGCCCACGGCCACAGTAGCTAGGGCCCTTTTCGATTTTTCTTTTTATGTTTCTTTATTTCTTTTCTGTTGTATTTCTTTTAGCTAGCAAATTTATTTTGTAAAATATGGGACTTGGCCCCATAGTTGCATTGCATTATGTAGCACAGCCACAAAAAGTGTGGGGGTGATTTGAATTCATTTAATTTTTGCATAATTGAAAATGGATTAAATGGGGCTGTTATGGGCACTGTCTTGGTTGCTAGGGTCAACTTGGGAATTTAAATAATGCTGGTTTTATTTTCATAATAGCTTGGGGAATTTTTAAAATATTATGAACTATTTTTTTTAATTATTTGATCAACTTTTATTTTGACTTGCATTTTGAATTTTTGTTTAAAGTGGAATTTGAAATGAGATATGAACAAATGATGATTTAGCACTGCAAATGAAGATGCCTTGGCATGATTAGAAGATGATCACTGTGGCTTATTACAAGGGGGTGTTACACCCCGCACGACGGATAGGGCATGTGGTAGGACAACTGATTCTTGATGCAGGACTTGTGCCGGTCAAGATGTTATTTTGACGCATCCCCCACTTCGGTTCGTAACAAGCACATCTCGATGGGTGACTTCCAGTGCACAAATTAAGATCATATCTGGTCCCAACACAAATACATGGCTGTGAGCATTAAGATCTCATACCCGTACCTCTTTTTATTATAAGTGTTTGAATCACTGTTTGCTTGATTGATCCGATCAAAAGTTGGAATTTACCCTTTTAACATTACCTTGCTAGAGACCATCGCTTCAAGAGAATTTTCCTCTCGTGGGTTGGATAACCCAGGGTCACCTCTGGGGAAATAGGTGCGGGATACACTTTTTTGTTCTACTACCGGATCACTAAAAGGAGGTATCAGTCCATTGGGTAGAACTATTAGTGGGGTAAAGTGATGGAGTCACATCTTAGGTGGAGATGGAAGCAGAGTCCATGTGGAGGCTGGAGACAAATAGAGCATTATTCATAATTAGTTTCTTGAATGAACATGCTATGGAAAGAATGTTTTCATGTCCATATGCCCCTTTGTCTTATTATTTGTACTAAGATGAGGTGCCTTATAATTCCTACTTATAAAGATTTGAGTTGGTGGTGAGTTCACTCACCCATGCACTCTCCTTCTACTAGCCATGGGACCAATCAAATTAAAATAATAAACAGACAATGGGACTAGAACTGGCATTGGGCTTAACAGCCACTCTTCCCCAGACCACGACAACAACGAAGACTGCTACCTGCAACAAGTCCATAGGTCAGGCTAGACACAAATGGGACCGAGCTAGCCAAAGCTCGTGGACGGCGAGCCGGACCGAGCTCAACTTCGTGCTCCGATGAGCCCCAATATGAGGTTCAGACCGAGTGACCGACCAACCCTCTGGTCCGGGCCAGTCGGCTGGCTCGCCGCCGACGGCGCTGGTCACTGCCAGGTGGACACATGTTCAGGCGGCATCAGCATCAAGAACGTGGTCGTGGAGGTGAAGCACCGGAGCGTCGGGGCTTCGGGAAGGTGTGCTCTTGGATGAGGTCGAGGTCGTGGAGGAGGAAAAGCACCACGGCGGAGGCCCCAGTCGCTGGCGCAGACACCCTTAGCACGAGCAGCATGGGAGCTTGACATAGGTGGTCTCAAAGAGTGCGCAGGAGCGTGCGTACAATTTGAAAATTGTTTAACATGTATCAAAAAAAGTTAAGGGTGTCTGCGCGTGATATTGGGGTGTTTCTTAGCAATTAAAAATGATTCCTGCCAATTAGAAAAATGTAATATCACGAGCTTGACATAGGAAACATTTTTAATTGGCAGGCACCCTTAACTTTGAAATACATAGGTGGTCAAGCTTCCTGTATAATTGGGGTGTTTCTTAGCAATGTAATTGGGCTGCTCCTATTAATTCACTCCTTTGATTAAGATTGGCTGGGCTCAGCAGGGCGCAGCTATGCTGCGATACACATCATAGCATCACCGGTAGTAATTCATAAATGGGCCAGCCCAGTGCACGTCAGGAGCACTGGCTCCCTAGCACAATTTTTTCTTACTCTTATTTATAATTCTAAAATGGAAAAAAATTGTTTCAATTTTACAAATGTTCACCACTTGTTCCAAAAATGATAACGCAGTGTTCAAGAATTTTTTGTGCAACTTTTAAGATAATGTTGGTAGCATTAAAAAATGTTTGTGACAACTAAAATATATTACCTTGTTTCCAAAAACAATCAAGTGGTTTTTTTATAATAATGTGTATACAATGTAAAAAATTGTGTTGACATTTTATAGAAATATTCTCACGTTTAAAAAAATGTTCATCAAAAAAATGATTCCTGCCAATTAAAAAAATGTTCAAAGTGTATTTTAAAAATGTTTAACATGTATCAAAAAAGTTTAAAATATGTACTTTGAAAAAAATGTACATCCCGTATTTGAAAAATCTTCAACGTGTATCAAAAAATGCTCCACGTGTATTTGAAAAAAGTACAATATGTTTTGAACAAAGTAGACATGTTGAAAAAAGGAAAACCGAAGAAAAATGAAGAAAACCAGTGAACAAACGAAAAAAAAACCCCAAAGAAACCCGGTGAAGGAAGTCACAAAACTGATGGAAAACAAAGAAAAGCAAAGAAACGAACCGAGAAACAAAAAACAATTGAAGGTGTACATCCATTACTGGGCTGACCCATTGGCTACGCGTTTTAGGCGAGCTAGAGCTATATCTCACAATACTCGAGATATAGCTCTGTCAAGCTCAGACGAGCCTCTGAGCTAAATTGGAACAAAAGCAGGTTGGACTGGCCGCGCTTCTGGCCTACTTTGCTGGCTTGGCTCAACCTATCCCTTCGGGCCAAGCTGGAGCGAGACCAAAAGCCTACTCAGCCTGTCCAACCTTATATGCAAGCAATAAGAAGCTAGGAGGAGAGATGATATCCTGGGAGACAACGACCAACGCGGCCCAGGCGAGGAGTGCTTCACGTAGTTATTCCTTAAGAAAACAATACTACCTTTTTCATCAATGAAACATGCGCTGCTGGGAAAGGACACAATCTTTTTCTCTCGGGAGGTGTGGAACTGTGCACGAAAACTCAGTCAAGCCTCCCGCCAAAGTTTCGCGCCAAGGCACCGCCACCCCGCCCGCTCGCATGCTGCTACTTGTAGACTGCATTGGTATTTCCCCGAAGAGGAGAGGATGAGGCAGTATAGTAGAGATAAGTATTTCCCTCAGTTAAGAACCAAGGTTATCAATCCAGTAGGAGAACCAAGCAAAATTCCCGTTAAGCGTACCTGCACACACAAAAGCAAACACTTGCACCCAACACAAATAAGAGGGTTGTCAATCCTCTTAGCGGTTATTTGCAAGGATTAATTCTGATAGTGATAGATAGATAAACTAAAATACTAAATAAAATAAAAGTAAATAAATTGTAGTAAGGTATTTTTGGTTTTTATATATGATAAAAGTAGACCCTGGGGCCATAGTTTTCACTAGAGGCTTCTCTCTCGAACGCATAGCATACGGTGGGTAAAGAAATTACTGTTGGGTAATTGATAGAAAAGCAAATAATTATGACGGATTCATGGCAATGATCATGTATATAGTCATCACGTCCGAGACAAGTAGACTGACTCCTGCCTGCATCTACTACTATTACTCCACCCATCGACCGCTATCGAGCATGCATCTAGGGTATTAAGTATGAAACAGAGTAACGCCTTAAGCAAGATGACATGATGTAGACAAAGTAAACTCAAGCAATATAACTAAACCCCATCTTTTTATCCTTAATGGCAACAATACAAATATGTGTCATGTCCCCTTCTGTCACTGCGATTGAGCACCGCAAGACTGAACCCATCACAAAGCACCTCTCCCATTGCAAGATAAACCAATCTAGTTGGCCAAACCAAATCGATAGATCGGAGAGAAATACAAAGCTATAATAATCATGCATTAATGAGTTCAGAGAAGACTCAAATATTTCTCATGAATAATCTGATCAAAAACTCACAATTCATCGGATCCCAACAAACACACCACAAAAGAGGATTACATCGGATAGAACTCCAAGAACATCGAGGAGAACATGGTATTGAAGATCAAAGAGAGAGAAGAAGCCATCGAACTACTAGCTATGGACCCATAGGTCTGTGGTAAACTACTCACACATCATCGGACGGGCAGCAAGGTTGATGAAGAAGCCTTCCGTGATCGATTCCCCCTCCGGCAGAGTACCGGAAAGGGCCTCCAGATGGGATCGCGGAAGAACAGAGGCTTGCGGCGGCGGAAAGGTTTTCTCTTATGTCTCTCTGGTATATTGGGAATTTATAGCACTGGAATTAGGTCAGGAGGGGCAACGAGGGGCCCACAAGCCTGGGGGCGCGCCTACCCCCCTGGCCGCGCCCTCCAGGCTTGTCGCCTCCTCGTGGCTCTTCTGGTCTTCTCCCGAAGCTTCGTGGGTCTCTTCTGGTCCAGAAAAAATTAATCCAAAGTTTTTTCTTGTTTGGATTCTTTTTGATAATGATTTTCTGAAAAGGCAAAAACAAGCAAAAAACAGCAACTCGCACTGGGCACTGGATTAATAGGTTAGTCCCAAAAAATGATATATAATGGCATATAATTGCATATAAAACATCCAAGATTGATACTATAATAGCATGGAACAATCAAAAATTATAGATACGTTGGAGACGTATCAAGCATCCCCAAGCTTAATTCCTGCTCGTCCTCGAGTAGGTAAATGATAAAAACAGAATTTATGATGTGGAATGCTACGTATCATGTTTCATCATGTAATCTTTCTCTTACGGTATGAATAATAATATCCGAATGATTCAAAGCAATAGTCTATAGTTTGACCTCTTTTTTTAGATAGTAACATTGCCCCTTCTCTCTTTTTGGCCTCTTTTTTTTAGAACAGTCTCATGGACCTCATCCCCACTTTTTAGAGGACTCATTAGTCTCCACCATTCTTTCCTCACTGGGACAGTGCTCTAATAATGATGATCATCACACTTTTATTTACTTACAACTCAAAATTAGAACAATATGACTCTATATGAATGCCTCTGGCAGTGTACCAGGATGTGCAATGATACTAGCGTAACATGTATAAAAATGATGAACGGTGGTTGAGCCACAAATACTATGTCAGCTATATGATCATGCAAAGCAATATGACAGTGATGATGTGTGTCATAGAAACGGAACGGTGGAAGTTGCATGGCAATATATCTCAAAATGGCTATGGAAATGCCATGATAGGTAGGTATGGTGGCTATTTTGAGGAAGATATAACGAGGCTTATGTGTGATAGAGCGTATCATATCACGGGGTTTGGATGCACCGGCGAAGTTTGCACCACTCTCGATGTGAGAAAGGGCAATGCACGGTACCGAAGAGGCTAGCAAATTGTGGAAGGGTGAGAATGCGTATAATCCATGGACTCACATTAGTCATAAAGAACTCATGTACCTATTGCGAAAGTTTATTAGCACTCGAAGCAAAGTATTACTATGCATGCCCCTAGGGGGGAGGTTGGTAGGAGTTAACCATCATGCGCCCCGACCGCCACACAAAGGAAGACAATCAAGAATAAATCATGCTCCAACTTCTTAGCATAATGATAGACCATACATGTCGCGGGTACGACCATCTTTGGGGCCATCTAGCCCCTTTGTGGTTCAGCTAGGGAGATCGACGAGCACAAAGAGTAGAATCAACAGAGAGACGCAAGGGATTTTACCCAGTTCAGGCCGCTTGTGAAGCGTAAAGCCCTACTCCTGCTTTGGTGTATTTGATGTATGTGGGAACAGGTACAAGGAGCGCTTCCCCGGCAAGGTGCGAGAGGAGCAGCTACGCATGCGAGTTATGCCTGGGATCCATCCTTGTAAACGTTGCCCTGGCCCTCCTTTTATAGCACAAGGGGTCACTGATACGTCTCCAACGTATCTATAATTTTTTATTGTTCCATGTTGTTATATTATCAATCTTGGATGTTTTATATACATTTACAAGCAATTATATATCATTTTTTGGGACTAACCTATTAACTTAGTGCCCAGTGTCAGTTGCTGTTTTTTGCCTGTTTTTGGTTTTCCAGAATATCAGTACCAAACGAAGTCCAAATGCCACGAAACTTTTTGGAGATTTTTTTCTGGACATAACAAGTACTAGAAGCTTTGCGAGAGGGCCAGAAGACCCAGGAGGTGGCCACGAGCCACCAGGGCGCGCCTAGGGGGGGGCAGGCGCGCCCTGGTGCCTCGTGGGCCCACCTCTGCCCCTTTTGAACTAATTTCACCACTATAAATTCTCAAAAATCAGGAAACCAACAGGGGAGTCCCTGAAATACTTTTTCGGCCGCTGCAAGCTTCTGTTCTCGAGAGATTCCATCTGGGGTCCTTTTCCGGTACTCCGCTGGAGGGGGAATCGATCACGGAGGGGCTATACATCAACCTTGCTGCCCTTCCGATGATGCGTGAGTAGTTTACCACAGACCTTCGGGTCCATAGTTAGTAGCTAGATGGCTTCTTCTCTCTTTTTGATCTTCAATACAATGTTCTCCTCGATGTTCTTGGAGTTCTATCCGATGTAATCACTTTTTGCGGTGTGTTTGTTGGGATCCGATGAATTGTGAGTTTATGATCAGATTATCCATGAATATTATTTGAGTCTTCTCTGAACTCTTTTATGCATGATTATTATAGCTTCGTATTTCTCTCCGATCTATTGATTTGGTTTGGCTAACTAGATTGATTTATCTTGCAATGGGAGAGGTGCTTTGTAATGGGTTCGATCTTGCGGTGCTCAATCCCAGTGACAGTAGGGGACATGACACATATGTATCATTGCTATTAAGGGTAAAAAGATGGGGTTTATTCATGCGTGAATTTACTTTGTCTACGTCTTGTCATCTTGCTTAAGGTGTTACTCCGTTCTTTATGAACTTAATACTCTAGATGCATACTGGATAGCGGTCGATGGGTGGAGTAATAGTAGTAGATGCAGGCAGGAGTCGGTCTACTTGTCTCGGATGTGATGCCTATATACATGATCATTGCCTTGGATATTGTCATGATTATTTTCTTTTCTATCAATTGCCCAACAGTAATTTGTCTACCCACCATATGCTATTTTCATGAGAGAAGCCTCTAGTGAAAACTATGGCCCCCGGGTCTACTCCTATCATATATTAAACATCCTAAAAATACCTTGCTGCACTTTTACTTTATTGATTTTATTTTATATTTTAGTTTAATCTATCTATCTATCACCATACAATTTAATCTTGCAATTAACCACCGAGGGATTGACAACCCCTCGTTTGCGTTGGGTGCAAGGATTTGTTGTTTGTGTGTAGGTACTGCTAACGAGGTGTTACGTGATTCTCCTACTGGATTGATAACCTTGGTTTCATAACTGAAGGAAATACTTACCTCTACTGTGCCGCATCTTCCCTTCCTCTTCGGGGAAAATACCAACGCAAGCTACAAGTAGCAGGAAGAATTTCTGGCGCCGTTGTCGGGGAGACATCATCAACATCTATCAAGTACCTTTGCATAAACTTTCATCTCCTTGCATTTATTTTATTTGCCTCTCGTTTTCATCTCCCCCACTCCTAAATTGTTTTACAAAAATACAAAAATATTTTCCATTTGCCTTTTTGCGTGTTTTCTTGTTTGCTTGCTTACCATTATGGCTAGTTCTTCACTCATTACTATTACCCCTGAAAATGAAGTACTTAATTTTAAACAAAGGGGAGGAGAGAATTTAAAGGATGATTGATATAGGATTTGTGATGCTCATAATAGATCAACTCGTAAGCAATCCGTTACCATCCTTCTTCGCAATTTTTATGTGGGCATTACTACTTGGTATAGATTTGTACTTGATACTATTACCAGAGGGAATTTCTTGATGTGTCCCTCTATGGATGCTTTTAATGCTATGGTAAATTTAGTGGGATCACCACCTATCACAATTAATGAAACAACTTTGACCTTGGAACATGTTATGCAAAGGCTAGATGCTATTGAAAATAAAATGCCTACCGTAGAGCACATTGAAAATTTAGATAAATAGATTCATAACCATGTTACTCAGTTTGGATCAAAGGTAGGGATTACTCTTAAGATGCTAAAAGAGAAAGAACCAATAATTAATGAAAGGATGGAACAAAGTCCCGCTAGGATTGATAAGTTGGAAGAAATTATTAATAATTTGGGTTCTGCTTTTTCTTCCACTAAAATTATTGAAAAGAGTACTCCTAGCAAAAATTGCAAGTTTATATATGTTCCTAAAGACAAGGGTGCTACACACAGCCATAGCGAAGATCTTAAAATGATTAGTGTTCACCCCAATTTCGTTGAATTGATAAAGAAACCCACTTATGAGAGCAAATTTCTTAACTTTGTTCCTAGGAGCGTGATCATTAAAAATATGCATGCTAGAACTCCTAGGGAATATGGATGTGTGATTGAGGAATTGGAACCCAGGATGACAATACTTGAAACTATGCATTATGCCTAGCTAAGGGCGTAAAACAATAGCCCTTGTTGGGAGGCAACCCAATGAATAAAATAAATTTTTCACTTTTTATTTCTATTCTTGTGTGTTTGCACAATTATGCTTCTGGTATGATTGTGTTTTTATATTTTAATTAGTGTTTGTGCCAAGTAATGCCTTTGGGATGATTTGGAAGATAGTATAATTGATGCTGTTTGGAAAACAGAAAGTTTTGCGCCCAGTGCTGGAATTTTGGTCCTGTACTAGAGTGTCAGAAAAATCTGAAATTGTTATACAGTATTGGTATATGAATTTCCCACGTTGTCCTAATTTTTCAGAATTTTTGGAGTTACAGAAGTATGGCTTTTAAATAGATTCCTACAGACTGTTCTGTTTTTGACAGATTCTGTTTTTGATGTGTTGCTTGCTTGTTTTGATGAAACTATGGATTGTATCGGGGGGTATAAGCCATGGAGAAGTTAGAATACAGTAGGTAAAATTCAAAAATAAAATATGAATGGATTTACAACAGTACTTAAAGTAGTGATTTATTTGTTATACTAACGGATCTCACGAAGGTTTTGTTAAGTTTTGTGTGATTGAAGTTTTCAAGTTTTGGGTGAGATCATGATGGATGAAGGAATAAGGAGTGGCAAGAGCCTAAGCTTGGGGATGCCCATGGCACCCCAAGGTAATATTCAAGGAAGACTCAAGCGTCTAAGCTTGGGGATGCCCCGGAAGGCATCCCCTCTTTCTTCTACCAACCATCGGTAATTTTACTTGGAGCTATATTTTTATTCGTCACATGATATGTGTTTTACTTGGAGCGTCTTGTATTATATGAGTCTTTGCTTTGTTTGATTTTTAGTTTTTCACAATCATCTTTTCTGAACACACTTATTTTGAGAGAGCCACACGTTATCATGATTTGTTAGAATACTCTATGTGCTTCACTTAAAAAAAATTGAGCTAGGCAGTTGCTCTAGTGCTTCACTAAAATCTTTTTGAGCACGGTGGTGGCTATATTTTGAAGAAATATTTAAACTCTCATGCTTCACTTATATTATTTTGAGAGTTGATAAGATTGAAATTGTGAAGAAATATTTGCACTCTCATGCTTCACTTAAATCTTTTTGAGAGTTGATAATAGTAATGGTAATTTGCACAAGATTTGAATTTGGTCCCAAAGTGATGAATATTCAAGAGGGATATAATAAAAACTTTCATATAGATCATTGGACATGATAAGCTTGATTCCTTGCAATAGTTTTGCGATATGGAGATGATGATATGTGAGTCATGTTAGTGAGTAATTGTGATTTAGTAAGAATATTCGTGTTAAGGTTTGTGATTCCCTATGTATGTACGTAAAGTCAATAGTTATGCAATGAAATTATATCCTACTTATGGTGCATTATTCAGTGTTAGTTCTGTTCAATGCATGTTTACGACCGTTTTCGCTTTTTGGTTGGTCGCTTCTCAATCTATTTGCTAGCCTTCATTTGTACTAAGCGGGAATACTGCTTGTGCATCCAAACTCTTTAAACCCAAGTTGTGCCAGATGAATCCACCATACCTACCTATATGCCCAGTCCTGAAATGAAATGAAATGAACTGAAAAAATTTATATGATGATAATAATAAATTCCTTGGAAAGTGTTGGTATGGAGGGCACCCGTGGATACGGCTAGCCATGGATTGTGAAAGAATGGTGGAAAGGAAAGAAACTTTATTTTCTATTTGGGAACCACCTATAATGTATCTAGCATGGAAGATATTGGAAATTCTCGTTCGTTTTCGTTGACAGGAAAAGCATGCCTCCCAAAAAAAATTATCTCTCTAATTTAAGCTTTGAGCTCTGGCACATTTGCAAATCTCTGCTTCCCTCTGCGAAGGGCCTATCTATTTACTTTTATGCAATTTTTATTTTTTATTTTGAGTCTCCATCTTCTCTTACAAAGCACCAACTAGAGAGCACTATTGTCATACTTGTGCATTGGATGTAGCTAATATGGAGTGCGTTTCATGAATGGATCAATGATTGAGCATAATGGGCTAGGATTACTTCTTTAGCATTGATATTTTGAAAGGCATGGTTGCTTGTTAGTATGCTTGAGTATTTATGTCTTCATGTCAAACTATGGACTATTGATTTGAATCATTCAAGTCCATATGTCCATGCTACAAAAGAAAAGAATATGATGAATATGTTAGGCAGCATTCCACATCAAAAATTATGTTTTTATCATTTACCTACTCGAGGACGAGCAGGAATTAACCTTGGGGATGCTGATACGTCTCCAACATATCTATAATTTATTATTGTTCCATGCTGTTATATTATCAATCTTGGATGTTTTATATACATTTACAAGCAATTATATATCATTTTTTGGTACTAACCTATTAACTTAGTGCCCAGTGCCAGTTGCTATTTTTTGCCTGTTTTTGGTTTTCCAGAATATCAGTACCAAACGAAGTCCAAATGCCACAGAACTTTTTGGAGATTTTTTTTTCTGGACATAACAAGTACTGGAAGCTTCGGGAGAGGGCCAGAAGACCCAGGAGGTGGCCACGAGCCACCATGGCTTGCCTGGGGGGGCAGGCGCACCCTGGTGCCTCGTGGGCCCACCTCTGCCCCTTTTGACCTAATTCCACCACTATAAATTCCCAAAAATTGGGAAACCAATAGGGGAGTCCATGAAATACTTTTTCCGCCACCGCAAGCTTCTGTTCTCGAGAGATCCCATCTGGGGTCCTTTTCCGGTACTCCGTCGGAGGGGGAATCGATCACGGAGGGGCTCTACATCAACATTGCTGCCCTTCCGATGATGCGTGAGTAGTTTACCACAGACCTTCGGGTCCATAGTTAGTAGCTAGATGGCTTCTTCTCTCTTTTTGATCTTCAATACAATGTTCTCCTCGATGTTCTTGGAGTCCTATCCGATGTAGTCACTTTTTGCGGTGTGTTTGTTGGGATCCAATGAATTGTGAGTTTATGATCAGATTATCCATGAATATTATTTGAGTCTTCTCTGAACTCTTTTATGCATGATTATTATAGCTTCGTATTTCTCTCTGATCTATTGATTTGGTTTGGCCAACTAGATTGATTTATCTTGCAATGGGAGTGGTGCTTTGTAATGGGTTCGATCTTGCGGTGCTCAATCCCAGTGACAGTAGAGGACATGACATGTATGTATCATTGCTATTAAGGGTAAAAAGATGGGGTTTATTCATGCGTGAGTTTGCTTTGTCTACATCATGTCATCTTGCTTAAGGCGTTACTCCGTTCTTTATGAACTTAATACTCTAGATGCATGCTGGATAGCGGTCGATGCAGGCAGGAGTCGGTCTACTTGTCTTGGACGTGATGCCTATATACATGATCATTGCCTTGGATATCGTCATGATTATTTCCTTTTCTATCAATTGCCCAACCGTAATTTGTCTACCCACCGTATGCTATTTTCATGAGAGAAGCCTCTAGTGAAAACTATGGCCCCCGGGTCTACTCCTATCATATATTAAAAATCCTAAAAATACCTTGCTGCACTTTTACTTTATTTATTTTATTTTATATTTTAGTTTAATCTATCTATCTATCACCATACAATTTAATTTTGCAATTTACCGCCGAGGGATTGACTACCCCTCGTTTGCGTTGGGTGCAAGGATTTGTTGTTTGTGTGCAGGTACTGCTAACGAGGTGTTGCGTGATTCTCCTACTGGATTGATAACCTTGGTTTCATAACTGAGGGAAATATTGAAAAGATTATGCGAAGGTACTTCATAGTTGGATCGCAATTTGTTCATCATAATTGGATCTATTGAAAAGATTAGCTGGTGGACGAGGATCCATAGTGATCTTAAACTTTTACTTTTAATTTCTGTTCTTGTGTGTTCGACATGAAGGCAATAAAAGCAAGCAAGTAAAGTAGCAAACAAGAAAAAGGCAAATGAAAAATATTTTTGTATTTTTGTAAAAAAAAATAGAAGTGGGGGAGATGAAAAAGGGAGGCAAATAAAATAAATGCAAGGAGATGAGAGTTTATGCGAAGGTACTTTATAGATGTTGATGATGTCTCCCCGGCAACGGCGCCAGAAATTCTTCCTGCTACTTGTAGCTTGCGTTGGTATTTTCCCCGAAGAGGAAGGGATGATGCAGCACAGTAGAGGTAAGTATTTCCCTCAGTTATGAAACCCAGGTTATCAATCCAGTAGGAGAATCACGCAACACCTCGTTAGCAGTACCTGCGCACAAACAACAAATCCTTGCACCCAACGCAAACATGGGGTTGTCAATCCATCGGCGGTAAAATGCAAGATTAAATTGTATGGTGCTAGATAGATAGATTAAACTAAAATACAAAATAAAATAAACAAGATAAAAGTGTAGCAAGGTATTTTTAGGATTTTTAATATATGAATTAAGTAGACCCGGGGGCCATAGTTTTCACTAGAGGCTTCTCTCGAGAAAATAGCATACGGTGGGTAGACAAATTACTGTTGGGCAATTGATAGAAAAGCAAATAATCATGATGATATCCAAGGCAATGATCATTTATATAGGCATCACGTCCGAGACAAGTAGACCGACTCCTACCTACATCTACTACTATTACTCCACCCATCGACCGCTATCCAACATGCATCTAGAGTATTAAGTTCATAAAGAATGGAGTAACGCCTTAGGCAAGATGACATGATGTAGACAAGATAAACTCACGTATGAATAAACCCCATCTTTTTACCCTTAATAGCAACAATACATATGTGTCATGTCCCTTTCTGTCACTGGGATTGAGCACCGCAAGATCGAACCCATTACAAAGCACCTCTTCCCATGTCAAGATAAATCAATCTAGTTGGCCAAACCAAATCAATAGATCGGAGAAGAAATACGAAGCTATAATAATCATGCATAAAAGAGTTCAGAGAAGACTCAAATAATATTCATGGATAATCTAATCATAAACTCGCAATTCATCGGATCCCAACAAACACACCGCAAAAAGTGATAACATCAGATAGAACTCCAAGAACATCAAGGAGAACATTGTATTGAAGATCAAAAAGAGAGAAGAAGTTGTCTAGCTACTAACTATGGACCCGAAGGTCTGTGGTAAACTCCTCACGCATCATCGGAAGGGCAGCAAGGTTGATGTAGAGCCCCTCCGTGATCGATTCCCACTCCGGCGGAGTGCCGCAAAAGGACCCCAGATGGGATCTCTCGAGAACAGAAGCTTGCGGCGGCGGAAAAAGTATTTCGGGGACTCACCTGGTGGTTTCCCAATTTTTGGGAATTTATTGTGGTGGAATTAGGTCAAAAGGGTCAGAGGTGGGCCCACGAGGCACCAGGGCACGCCTGCCCCCCCCAGGCGCGCCCTGGTGGCTCGTGGCCACCTCCTAGGGCTTCTGGCCTTCTCCTAAAGCTTCTAGTTTTGTATATGTCCAGAAAAAATCTCCAAAAAGTTTCGTGGCATTTGGACTTTGTTTGATATTGATATTCTGTAAAACCAAAAACAGGCAGAAAACAACAATTGGCACTGGGCACTAAGTTAATAGGTTAGTCCCAAAAAATGATATATAATTGCTTGTAAATGTATATAAAACATCCAAGATTGATAATATAACAGCATGGAACAATCAAAAATTATAGATACATTGGAGACATATCAGGTCTCCGCCGATGATCCCGTCCGCACGGAAACTCCCCCGGCAAGCGAAGCAAACAATGACCGTGCGCCGGCAACGCAAGTTGCCGGGGAAGCAGATGCCCTTCCTCAACAAAAATCAACGGGTAATCCTCTTGCCTTTACACTTCTCTAAAAAAAATTATTTTCTTGAATCTTGACTTATAATTTGAATCTCATTTTGCCCTTGTTTTTGCTTCACTCCACAGCTCCAACCTCTCCCGAAGAAGGTGAAATCCTTGTGGAGGTAGCAAATATTGCAAAGGATGCCGCTGACGAAGCCACCAAGATTGACGCTGGAGAGAGCCTTGTGCAAGTCACCGAGGAAATCAGAGAGGTCCATGAGGAACCTAAGAAGTCCTCCAGCAACACATCTGACCCCGCCAGGATGGATGTGGATAAGGCGCCTGTCAATACCGACACGCCGAACACCGACAACCAACCAGCAACGCCAACATTGCAGACCCCATCAAGCAGCCTGGTGATAATCGCTTCTCAGCCTGAATCCGGAGCCCCCAGTTCGTCTGGCACTGCAGGGCCGAATTTTGATGAAGAGATTGCTCGAATCCTGCTCCCTCTTGCCCAAAGAACCTCCGAGGCCACTGATGCTATTGACAGTGCTGAAGATCTTGCTTTCCTGGAGATCTTGGCCATCGGATTCAAAGGCGTCCAAGACAAGTATAGCCAAAGGTGGAGCAGGGTCCAGGAAGAGCGCAAATCTGCTGATCTGGTTGACCAGAAGTTGAAGAAGAAAGCGGACGAGCTGCGCACATGGTATAATGAGCAGGCCCGCAATCTTGTGAGGCAAGAGGAAAAGCTAAATGCCGCCAAGGATGAAGCGGCAGTCCATGACGGCAAGTTGACGGAGCGCGATGCGCTGCTCAATGCCAAAGAAAAATATCTTGCCGCACGGGAAGATGCCCTTGCTGCCACTCTTCGCGGCAAAGACGAAGAAATTGAGAAACTCCTTGAGCAAAGGATGCAAGAGCTGGAAAAGAACCACGGGGATACTATTGAAACCCAAGCTCGAGATAACACCGCCAAGCTCAAGGAGGCTTCCGACAAAGTCAATGCTGTCGCCGCCAAGACAAAATCGGAATCCCAAATGGCCAAATTAAAGGAAAACCTTGCCGGTAGTGGCAAAGAAATCGAGACTCTTAAGAACGAAGTGCTGAAGGCAGCCTGTACTCTAGGGGACTTGCAAACACAGCTGTCATCTAAGAATCATGATCTTGATGCCGCTGCCAAGAAAATTCGAGATTTGAAATCCCAACTGGCCACCTTGGTAACAGATTTGGAATCCGCCAAGGAAAGGGAGAGAGTCTTGACGGAGAAACTGGAGAAGGAAGAGGCTCTGAAGAAGGATGCTGAGAACAACTATACCCGACTGTATGAGAACCTTTCCCTCTGGACCGGCAGGCTTGTCAATGCCGCTGAGCGCATCTCTTCCCAGATTGCCGTCATGGATATGAAAAGTTGGGGCTTTACCGTCAACGACAAAGAGGCCACCAGTGTCAGACTGACCAAGTTCTTCGAGGGCCTTATTGACACCTTGAAGACGTATCACGAGGATAGGTCTACTTCATTTGCTGATGAATCCCGGAAGTTTGCGCGTGAAGTTGTATACAGGGTGCTGCTCAAAATTGCTCACCACAATCCCAGCCTCGATCTCTACGGGGTCTTCAGGAAGTTGCCGGAGAACACTGACGTTACCGCCGCCGACAAAATTGCTGCTCCTCTTGCCGACAAGGTTCTCCAGATTCCCAGGATCCAGGGTGATCGTCGGGATTGAGCTTGTCGTTATATCCATCGTTGTGTTGTCATGTAAAAGATACATTCGATCTTATGTTAGATCTGCACTGCCTTTGTGATGTAATATAATGTATGCTGATGGATGAATGTATGCTATCTTCCTTGTATTATTCTGTCTTTGCATGTTTTTACACCCTACACTCGCCGGAAGCTTGCCGGCGCACACACTTGCCGCGAGCGCTTTGAGGAACATGTCCTTAGCAGCCTGCTGGAAGTGCTGCTACCGGCAAGGTAACTTGCCGGCCAGAATGCAGCTGCTAAGCTTGTTGAGCGGACTCGAGGCAAAACTAGAGCGCAAGCTGACCGCGACAAGGTTCCTTCACGTGCAGGTTTTCCATACAAAGACTGAATCGTTCAAGGGAAGCTGCAAATATATCAAGAAATTTGTTTCAAAGTTTTTCAACTTAGCTTTTTCTTGTGTTCTCGCCGTATGAAATGATCACTTGAACGTAATTAGGTGGCATCCACACCGTTACTCCCCTCAGGAAACTTGTACGCGAGGGAACCTTCTTTCCTCTGAGAAGAAAGAAGAGAAAATAATGGTCCGGGAACCTTGACGGTTAATCATCTCACACAAATTAAAATGTAACACAGCATTGCATGTATTCATACATAAATAAATATGTACTTTGACAAAAAGTTGTGAAACACTTAGCTTTATTCACATATGCACAGGATCTACGCCTGGCTTTGTACAAAGGGTTACAAGTCTTGTCGACAAAGCTTGTACAAAAGGGGTTGCCGGGAGGCCCGGCAACCGCGCCTTATGGGTAGAACTTGCAAAGATGCTCAATGTTCCATGAGTTTTGCATTTGAATGCCATCTTCGGTCTCTAGACAGACTGCGCCAGGTCTGGTGACTCGTACTACCTGATAAGGGCCTTCCCACTTCGGCAACAACTTGTTTGATCCCTTGGCGGACTGAACACGCCGAAGAACAAGGTTGCCTTCCTCAAGGCTTCGGGCATGCACTTTGTGGCTATGGTAGCGGCGCAAGGCTTGCTGGTAGCGTGCAGCTCGCACAGCTGCCCGAAGACGATCTTCCTCAAGGAGCATTGCGTCATCTTGCCGCAACTGCTCTTGCTCTGCCTCATCATAGGCGAGCACTCGAGGCGACCCGTATATGAGTTCAGTGGGGAGCACCGCTTCTGCACCATAGACTAGGGAGAAGGGCGTTTGGCCGGTAGCACGATTTGGTGTCGTCCTGAGTGACCAAAGAACTGCCGGCAACTCACCAATCCAGCGTCTTCCACACTTGCGCAGCTTGTCGAAGGTTCTTGTCTTGAGACCACGCATCACTTCAGCATTTATCCGTTCTGCCTGTCCATCGCTTCTCGGGTGAGCGACAAAGGCAAAACAAATCTTGCTTCCAAGATCTTGGATGTACTGCATGAAGGTGCGGCTCGTGAACTGAGTGCCGTTGTCGGTGATGATTCTGTTAGGAACCCCGAACCGGCAAACCAACCCTTTAAAGAACTTGACGGCTGACTGCGCTATCACCTTCCTCAGTGGCTCCACTTCAGGCCGCTTTGTGAACTTGTCGATGGTGACGTACAAGAACTCAAAGCCCCCGGTAGCACGGGGGAAGGGGCCTAAAATATTAAGCCCCCAGACCGAAAAAGGCCAGGAGAGAGGGATTGTTTGAAGAGCTTGAGCTGGCTGATGTATGTTCTTCGAATGGAACTGGCATGCTTCACACTTGGTTACTAGCTCAGTTGCATCCTGGAGGGCAGTGGGCCAATAGAAGCCTTGCTGGAAAGCTTTGCCGACAAGCGCTCTTGATCCTATGTGAGAGCCACATATGCCTCCATGTATCTCTGCCAACAGCTTTAGTCCATCCTCCCGGCAAATACACTTCAATTTCACACCGTTTGGTCTCTTTCTGTATAGTTCGTTATCCACAAACTGATATATACTTGACTGACGGGCTACTTTCTCTGCTTCTTCTTGCTTATCGGGAAGTTCCGCTGTTTGAAGGAAATGGACGATTTGATGTGCCCATGTCGGAGCCTGCGGCTCGACGACGAGGACTAAAGGCATCTCTTCGGGAGCGGGAGCGCTTGTCTCAATGGCAAGAACTTGTCATTCTGCTAGAGGCTGCTGCTCACCGGCAATCGTAGTGTTGTCCCCGGCAACCTTCTTGCCGGCAGCTTCTAGTAGCTCTGCCGGAAAATACTTGCCGGTATTCAACTTCCTTCTTTTACTGGCCTGCGTTGATGGAGTGACTGATGGTTGATTCAAATGGAGCACAAAAGTTCCTAGTTCCACAGGAAGCTTTTGAGTGGCACACTTTGACAGGTTATCAGCAATGCTGTTTTCCGCATGAGGGATGTGCTCTATTTGCAATCCGTCAAAGTGTTCTTCCAATTTCCTCACTTCTTCCACACACTACAGGAATCAGCTAATTTGCCATCTGCCATAGCAGACGGCAAAGAACAAGTCCACCGACGGCAAAGGACTTTGCCGTCTACCACGGACGGCAAACACTTTCGGCACTGAAAGTCACGGTAATGACTTTGTTTGCCGTCTGCCTAACGAGAGCGGACGGCAAAGAACTTTGCCGTCTGCTTTCCTGGGCAAGCTGACGGCAAAGATCATGGATGGCAAAGAATAGCTGTTAGCCCCGTTAGGTGGCTAACGGCAGACTTTGCCGTCTGCGGGCGTACGGCAAACTTTGCCGTCAGCCCTATGACGTCAGCAGACCCGTGGCTAACCGTCACTTCTGCTTAGTGTTTGCCGTCTGCCAAGGCTTGTCTTTGCCATCTGCCAGGCTTGTCTTTGCCGTCTGCTAGGCTTCTCTTTGCCGTCTGCCAGCAGACGGCAGAATGACCAAATGGTCAGACCTGATGCTCCCAGGTTGCACAGGTTGCTGCCACGTGGCACCTTTGCCGTCCGCTTACCGACGGCAAAGGGCTTTGCCATCGACTGGCAGACGGCAAAGTGCCTGTATTGCCACTGTTTTGTTTGTTTTCTGTTATTTCCCTGCATTTTCAAAACACAAATATGATATATATAGCAGTCCATCAATGCATAGGCCATGTATCCAACATCTAGCAGTCCATCAATGCAAGAGAACACATAGGGTATTAAAAGATCCAATACATACATAGTTTCACGGAGTTCATCCATATATACATACATAGTTTCACATTGTTCATCAATACAAATCAAAACAAAAACTAAACACTAGCAGTCCATCAATGCCAGCTTCCACGAAGTGAATCAAACCTGCAAAAATGGGAGTAAGAAAGTTAGAAGAAGAAGAAGAAGAAGAAGAAGACTAGAAGAAGAAGAAGAAGAAGAAGAAGACTAGAAGAAGAAGAAGAAGAAGAAGAAGAAGAAGAAGACTAGAAGAAGAAGAAGAAGAAGAATAAGAAGAAGAAGAAGAAGAAGAAGAAGAAGACTAGAAGAAGAAGAAGAAGAAGAAGAAGAAGAAGAAGAAGAAGAAGAAGAAGAAGAAGAATAAGAAGAACAAGAAGAAGAAGAAGAAGAAGAAGAAGAAAGAAAGAAAAAGAATAAGAATAAGAAGGAGTAGAAGATGGAGAAAAAGAAAGAAGAGAAAAAGGAAGAATAAGAATATATTTTCTTCTTCTTCTCTCCTTTCTCATCTTTCTTCTTCTCTTCTATATTTTTATCCTTTTCCTTCTCATTCTTCTTCTTTTTTCTTTTTTTTTCTTTCTTCTTTTATTCTTTCTTTTTCTTCTCTTTCTTCTTCTATTCTTTCTTTTTCTCCTCTTCCTTGTTTTTCTTCTTCTTATTCCTTATTTGTGTCATTTTAGAGCTAACTTAGGTAATTATGCCATTTTTGAGCTAACTAAGCTTATTATGTCAATTTGGAGGAAAATAAGGTAAGTATAGGTCATTTTTGTGCTAACCTAGGTAATTATGCCATTTTTGAGCTAACTTAGGTAAGTATAGGTCATTTTAGAGCTAACTTAGGTAATTATGTCATTTTGGAGGAAAATAAGCTAAGTATATGCCATTTATGAGCTAACCAAGGTTATTATGCCATTTTTTAAATGAATAAGCTAATTATGTCATTAGGTGGCTAGAAGAAGAAGAAGAAGAAGAAGAAGACTAGAAGAAGAAGAAGAAGAAGAAGAAGAAGAAGAAGAAGAAGACTAGAAGAAGAAGAAGAAGAAGAAGAAGAAGAAGAAGAAGAAGAAAGAAAGAAAGAAAGAAGAATAAGAATAAGAAAAAGGAGTAGAAGATGGAGAAAAAGAAAGAAGAGAAAAAGGAAGAATAAGAATATATTTTCTTCTTCTTCTCTCCTTTTCTCATCTTTCTTCTTCTCTTCTATCTTTTTATCCTTTTCCTTCTCATTCTTCTTCTTTTATTCTTTCTTTTTCTTCTCTTTCTTCTTCTATTCTTTATTTTTCTCATCTTCCTTGTTTTCTTCTTCTTATTCCTTATTTGTGTCATTTTAGAGCTAACTTAGGTATTTATGCCATTTTAGAGCTAACTAAGCTTATTATGTCATTTTGGAGGAAAATAAGCTAAGTATATGACATTTATGAGCTAACCAAGGTTATTATGCCATTTTTGACCTAACTAAGCTAATTATGTCATAAATGAACTAAATAAGCTAATTATGTCATTTTGGAGGATAATTAGCTAAGTATGTCTTTTTTGGGGAAAATAAGCTAAATATGTGGCATATTAGGGCTAACTAGCATGTCTTTTTTGGGGTCAAACTTTTTTGGGGAAAACACTAGAGAAAACTTACCGTCGTCGTCATCACGGAGGTCAAGCACCGGGGTTGCTCTGGCAGCCGCGATCACCTGGAGAAGGGGTGTGCGATGCGGCTCCGGAGTTATGCTGCACCAAAGATCATTTGCAAAGTCTCGTTAGCATGATGACACTCAAATGTTAAGACTAGTAAATAATGACCATTCAAATGAAACTCACCGTTCCCGCTCTAGTAATGACCGGCATCGGCGGAGGGGTCTGACCGGTCTTCTTGCACATAGACTGCACATTTGGTTTTGACGAGTCCGTCATATTAGTTAGTAATGAAACGAACATTACGTGCATGATTTGGCTAATATGCAGAAGAAACTTACCACGAGGAGCTCGTACATGGCCCGGTGAGCCGCGTCATTCTGTGCCCTCTCCTCCTCCAACAACCTAGCCGTCTTCTCCTCCGCCAGCAGTTCCTTCTCCGCCGCCACCCGGTCCCTCTCCTCCAGAAGCGCCTGGGTTGTCGCTCTCTCTTTCTGAAGAGCAGCCTGCAACACCACTCCTTGTTAGCATTGTAATCATCGATGGCCACACACACAATGTAATGGAGGAAAGATATCTGAGTCCGTATAACTAACCTCGATGGCGAGATCGACTGGCCGTGGACGAGTCCTTATCTCAGGACAGGAGCTTGTTTGGCGCGCCTTGATCTCTGGGAGAGTGAGAGGACAACGTATCAGTACATCTCCAATGGCTAATGAGCCATGGGGCCTCCCGCCACCAGATATCATCACCAGCTCTGGATCAATAGGATTCTGGCTCGGGTTAAAGTCCTCCCCTTTCCTCGCCTTCCCCTCCTGGTTGTACCTCACGAGCTTGTGGTGGGAGGAGATGTTGGTGAAATTCTCTGGATGATCGAGGTCAGACTCAGAGAATGCCTTGGCCATCTTGTACGAGGCAGTATGGGCCATGGCATAGAGGTCGTACACCTCAGGCACCTCCGTGTTATTGTGTCGCGCCTAAAAGAGAGGAACAAAGTATTAGTAAAGGGCTCAAGCTAGCATGAAGAATGAATTGCATGAATCATGAAGCAAACCACATACCCAGTTCCGCCCGAACTGATATAAGTTGGCGCTGCCTTGATGGTGTGGCACACCAACCATTTGGGCACGCCGGTCCTTGGCATTGTCGTGGACGGCTCGCCAGCGGCCTGTGCAACACTCATCCACCAACGCCTCCCAACAATCCATCTTATCCGCACACCATCTCGGGGGCACCTAAGTTAGTAAAGAGAAATTTGAGCGCTACGCCTACGAATCAAATCAAGGAAACTAAGTACAATGCCTTAAGAATAGGTAATTACCTTCATGTACTGATCCTTCTTCAGAAACTTAGCCCGGCACGACGGCTTGTCCTTCTTAATACCACGCTTGGCGTAGTAGTCTCGAACAGCCTGCGGCCGAGCCTCGTGCCGTAAGTTTTGTAGTAGGCGCTTGCACTCGGTATCGATAACCTTTGCCGCGTCCTCCTCGTATCCCTCCTCACACCTGTAGAAGGTCTGCAATCAAACGAGACAACACTGATTAGTACAATAACTAGCTATTGTTAATTTTTAATTGTGTAAAGGAGAAATTACCCAAAAGCTTCTGATCACCATCTCGGCCCTCGTGTGGCACAAGACACCGTCGATCATCTCCTCCGGCGGGGCCGGGGCAGCCAAGTAGTGCTCCCAGCTCAATCCTAGCTCTGGAAGCTGACCCTCACCGGGCAACGTGACAAACCCTGGTAAATTTTGCCGGCAAAGCACACCAAGGACGGTGTTGGGCCTGCGGACGTCACTGGCGTGTACCCAACCCCTGCAGTATGACAAGGCCAACGCATTAGATATTTGAAGAAACGTGAAGGCAAAATGTACAAAAATAGTAAATGCACTTACTTCTCCCCATCAGGCCTAATCACCGGCCTCTGCTCGCGGGTCGCCAGCAGGGGCGGGAGCCGTGTACCACCACGCTGGTACACGGTGGCCCCCTCAACCACCTCGCCCTCACTATCAGTACACTCATCCCCGCCACCATCAGCATGGCCATTCGCCCCCTCACGCGGATCCAGCCAGGTACCCCATCCGGACATCTCCTAGGACGTAGCTTGGCCCGAAGTCTCGTGGGCCGAAGCCTCTGGGACCGGAGTCTCGTGGGCCGAAGGCCCGTCGACCCGAGGCACGTGGTCCAGAGTCCCCGTAGCCTCCACCTCAGACAGGTCCACCCTAGCAGTCCTGTGCTCGGGTGAATGAGCTGGGGGTGGCGGCGAGGAAGGCGTAGCAGCCTGCCTACCTCTCCCGCAGCCACGTCGTCCACCTCTCTTCTTCCCTACCCGACCTCCTCTCCCGGTGGGCAACGACGCCGACGAAGAAGCGCCCGCCGGTGTCCCCATACTCTCTATCAACGCTCTTCGGAGAGGTAGGGGTGGAATGGAAGTAGCCCTCGTGTGGGCCGCCGCCGAAGAAGTACCCGCGGAGCGCTCTGGACCCGCGCCCACCATCTTTCAACACCTGCCATGACAAAGAGTAAACGCAATGAAATGAAAAAAAAGAATGGACTGTCAGAACCAACATAAGCACTCGCACATGAAAAGCACCGGCACAACGCCACAACCAATTTCAGGTCAAGGTATATGAAAAAAAAATTAGAATTGCTCATATTTTTTATAAACTTATCAATGCTGCTATGTGCAAATTTATTTCTACTACAAATCATTTTAGTATATTAGTGTGACTTTTTTGGTAAATCACATCAATGTTCTTGTTGCATGCCCAAAGTGTTTCCAGAACAAAATCATCTAGTACATCCATAGCAAAATCATCTAGTACAACTACTTGCACAATCATCTAGTACTACTTGCACAATCTGTCCAAATCAATTTCTATTCATCTAGTACATCTATAGCAAAATCATCATCCATAGCAAATTTGAAAAAAATCAGTGAGGGGAGGGGGGATGGGGTCCTCACCTTGTTGGATGAGGGGAGGGGGAACGGTGCTCGTGGAGGTGAAGAGAAGATCCCCTGCACATGAAAAGCACCGGCACAACGCCACAACCAACATAAGCACCGCAGAACTCTACACTATGAAATTACATATGCTTTGTGCTTTATGCATCAAATCAAACTCTACACAATGTGTGAGTATAATATACTATATCACTAAACTCCCTAGGATTGGAGGCTTCACAATCAATTGAGGTCTCCACAATGTGTGAGTATAATATACACAACTAGGGAAAAGCTTATAGGTAGAACCTTAGCAGTAGCGAGGGGTATAAACCCCGCGCTGCTACTAATTAGTAGTAGCGCGGGGTATAAACCCATGCTACTACTAAGTTGATAGTAGTAGCGCGGGGTAAAAAACCCGCGCTGCTACTAAGTGGTAGTCACCATGCCCCCCGGGACAGACCATAGTAGTAGCGTGGGGTATAAAACCCGCGCTACTACTAAGTTGATAGTAGTAGTGCAGGGTATAAACCCCGCGCAGCTACTAAGTGGTCCCCACCATGCCCCCGGGATAGACCATAGTAGTAGCATGGGGTATAAACCCCGCGCTACTACTAAGTACATGGTTTTTTAACAGCGCTGAAATCCCCATCTCCTCCCCCGAATCCCTCCTCTCTCCCATCCCTCTCCCCTGTCTCCCTAGGCTCTCCCATGGCGCTCCTGCCCTTGCGCGCCTCCTCATCCATGGCGACCAAGAAGGCCACCGCCTCGCGGCGCCGACGTCCAGGAGCTCACCGGTCTTCCCCTGAGCCTCCATGCTACCACACCGGAGCACCTCACCACCAGCGACCGCAACGCTGCTCCCTCCCTCTCCTTCCTCTCTCCCTCATTTCTCTTTTTCCCTCTCTCCATCTGGTTTGACTCACCCTCCCATGTCCATGCCCTTGCAGGTCATCGCCATGGACGACTAGGAGCTCTCTGCCTTGGCCATGAAGAGAAGCCTCACACTGCCGCCTTGCTCACCCTGGATCCGCTCCCTCTCCAGCAGCAGCCACCGGATCTGGTCTGCCGCTGCCCGTCCGCGCCTCTGACAACCCCTGACGTCTCTGGATCTAACCGTCGTCGCCATTGACAGCCCGCATCGGCGACCATATTTTTTTTTGTTTTGAAATTAATAGTAGTAGCGCGGGTCCCAGACACGCGCTACAGATAATTAGTAGTAGCGCGTGTGGCACCCGCGCTACTACTAACAGACGTAGTAGTAGCGCGGGTGCCACCCGCGCTACTACTACCAGTTAGCTGTAGCACCGTAGTAGTAGCGCAGGCACCCGCGCTACTACTAGCTGTTTATCCCGCGCTACTACTAGGCTTTCCCCTAGTAGTGATACTATATCACTAAACTAAGTATAGGGCTAGTTCGTTCTTGTTTGCAATGTCATTAATTATACGGCCAGATATACCACAATGCCTATGTTTGTACCTGAAGATTTGACTGATCATTTTACACAGCTGCAATAGTTTTGGTACTACACCTTGGGATGTGTTTGGTTTGAGGGACAAGCTAGGGTGGTTGTGGGTATCCCTAACCACATGGCTAGGGATAGGCTTTTATTATTTGGTTGGGTGGGTGAGGTCAACCCATCTTTTGTTTGGTTTGAAGGATGAAACATGGTTGAGGATAGCCATGGAGTGTTTGGTTTGAGGGATAAATGATGGATAAGGGTTGTGGTAACCTTTTTGACTGAGGTGGTCAGATTAATCACATAATTTACAAATATGATATGTATACTAATAGTTTCAAAAAATTAGCTATTCCACAACACATACCAAAACAATAATACAAACTAATTTAAACATCTTCAGCAAGTTTTTGGACATTGAGATACTAATTACAGCAAGCATTTGAGCTTAAAGAAAAATTACAGCAAGCATTTGACAATATGAAACCCATTACAACAAGTACTTTCACATAAAGAAACAATTCAGCTAGTGTTTGGACATTGAAATACTAATTAGCATTGGTGGCTCAACATACAAAAAAAACAGGAGCTGCTCACCTTGGTGCCTCATGGCCAGGACGAGGGAAGGGGGAACGGGGGTGGGGCGCCGTCCGCCGCAGTGGGTTGCCGGAGAGGCTGGACCGGGCCAGGTGCTCGCGGGGAAGGAGGGGTCGAGCCCGCGGGGAGGGAGGGGCGTCAGGCTCGGGCCTAGGCCTCGGCGGCGGCGGAGATGGCCTGGGCCTCGGCGGCTTGGATCGGGCGGCGGCGCGAGGGGAGGGACGAGGGGGTCGCGCGAGGGGAGGGGGAGCGGGCCGCGCGAGGGCGGGGGGAGGTGGAGGCGGGGACAGGCGTCGGCGGCGGTGGAGGCGGGGACGGGCGGCAGCGGGGCAGAGCAGTTGGCTGCGGGGGGCGCGCGCGGGGGAGAAATTGGATAGAGCTGCGGGGGGCGCGCGGCGAAGGGTTATTTCTTTTTTGTTTTGAAAACATTTCTGCCGTCTGCTTTTCCTTTGCCATCCGCTTTCTGTTCTCTTTGCCGTCTGCTAGCCGACGACAAAGACTGGACTGACGGTATATGAAACGTCCGTTTGACCTACCCACCGCCGCGCTCCTCTGGGGCCAAGTTCGCTCTTTGCCGTCTGCTATTCTCCCATTTGCCGTCTGCTAGCCGACGGTAAAGAACGCACTGACGGCAAAACTCATGTTTGCCTTGAGGCCGTTCTTTGCCGTCTGCTTTTCGGAAACAGACGGCACACACCATATTTGCCGTCCGCTAGCAGACGGCAAAGAATGGACTGATGGCAAATTCTCTGATTCCAGTAGTGACATATGCTTCCATCAACGGGCTCTGGTAATCTTTATTTACTTGCTTCACAACAAGCTGCGAGTCACCACGGATGATCAACTTTCTGATTCCAAGGTCCACTGCGATCCTAAGACCGGCAAGGAGCCCTTCGTACTCAGCGGTGTTGTTTGTAGCTTGCTCCCTGGGAAAGTATAAGATCCATTCTTTAGTTGCCTCTTTGCCGGGGAGAGTTGTTTCTTGAATTTCCTCGTCTTGCGTTGGCGTCCATTCTGCAATGAACTCTGCCAAGCCTCTGCTCTGGATGGTTGAAGTGATTTCAAACTTAAATGCAAAGCTTGACAGTTCCAACGCCCACTCCACTATTATGTCGGTTGCATCTGGATTTCTCAGAATGCGCAGCAATGGAAAGCGAGTGACAACGGTGATCTCATGTGCTTGGAAGTAGTGAAGCAGCTTTCTCGAGGCCATGAGAAGGCCGAAAAGCAACTTCTGCACTCCAGAGTATCTTGATCTAGCCCCCTGCAAGAGGGAACTAACAAAATATACTGGTCGTTGCACCACCTTCTTCTTTGGCACCATCTGCTGATCAGCTTCATTTGCTTGCGCCGTTTTCGATTTGTTGGCACCAGACTTTGCCAGAGAAGATTCCGGGTTGTCGCGGGACGGGCTTGCCGCTGCTGCTTCTTCATCATCGGCTTCCCTCTGTGCCACTAGTGTAGCACTGACCACTTGATTTGTTGCCGCTAGATATAACAGCAACGACTCTTGTGGTTTAGGCGCAACTAGTGTTGGCGCAGAGGAGAGGTATCTTTTCAAATCCTGCAGTGCGGCCTCTGCTTCCGGAATCCATTTCATTGGTCCTGCCATTTTCAGCATTTTGAAAAACGGCAAGGCGCGCTTAGCAGACTTCGAAATGAACCTACTCAAGGCAGCAACACAGCCGGCAAGGCGCCGCACATCCTTGACGCTTTTTGGTGCTTGTCGGGGGAATAACCCCCAGGTAGGGTCATCAGCGCTTAACATTTTCAAAACGCCGGGGTGGTGAACACTCCTCGGTCCGGCCGCTCGCCAGCCGGCCCGATAACCCTCGACTCGGCCCGGCATGTCGAAGACCTTCTACCTGGCCGGCTCCCTAGCCGGCCCGAAGACCCTCGACCCGGCCAGGTGCCTCGATGAAGCTCAACCCCGCCCGCACGCCAGCCGGCTTCAAGGCCCTTGACCAGGCCAGGCATGACGAAGGAATCCGAACCGGCCACGCCGAAGGCGGCGGGAGCTCAAGCCGGCAATGGCTCTAGCCAGCCAGGTGATGAGACAGCCCCCACGATGGAGCCAGCGTGGCTACGGTATGCGCCACCCCGCAGACCGGGCGAGCATGGCTACAGGTTGCCCGGATATCGTGGCCCGGGGTCGGCGGCGGCGACTCGGCGGGGCGCTGTAGCAGAACAGTGCCCGCCGCACCGTGACGCAGGCGCAGACATGCTGCAGTACCGGGCGGTCGGCGGGGCCCTCAGCCGGCGGGTCCCACTGTCCGGTATGAGACAATGACCGTAGGGCCCCGTGCCCGGTAGATTACCATTGTACCCCCGGGGAGCCGGCCTATAAGACCCCCGAGGAGCCCTCCATGCAAAGGGAGGGTCGGCTCCTGATCGCTACGCGAAGCATTCCACCACTAGACCCGGAGAAGGGAGCTAGACCTCCTTCCTCATCCCAGAAAACAGCTCAAGGAGCGCGCCATTGTAGCTCGTCTAGCGATCATCTAGCTGAGTTTGCAGGACTAGGGGTGTTACCTCCCCCGTAGGGCCCCGAACCTGGGTACATCGTGTGTCATCCGCCGCTTGTCTCCATTCTCGCCTCCGGAACCCTCCGACGTCCTCCGGCCCCAACCATGTTCGATTAGCCTACCCATGGCATCTGCCGTGAGAATACCACGATAGTTGGCGCCCACCATGGGGCTGTCCGCGGCGTCGGCCGAAGTTTCATTCCGGACGAGACACTTCACTCCCACCGACGAGCGCATCGCACACGGCCTGATTAGCTCGCTTGGCATGGTTGAGCACGCCGGCGCGGCGCCAGGCGCGGCCTTCCCTGCCGGCAGCTCCATCGTCCCCTTCGGCGAGCTGCGCGTCGCCGTCGCGCTCATGCCGGATGAGTACCCAGCGAGGTGCTCACCTTCACCGACCCGTCGCCGACCGGAAGCGGCTACGTCACCAGCGGCCTCGACGACCTCTGTGTCCGCATGGAGGTGCTCGCGACCGAGTCCAGCACCACTACCGGCCGCGCCAGACGCGCTGCCGAGACGGCCGCCGCGAATGCGGCTGGTGCCGGCTAGTCCGACCCGCTGGTGGCCACGCTACAGAATCTGCGTACCCCCATCGCACCAGGCGCCGACACGGTAGCGGTTGCGGCCGAGCTCGAGGCTTCCCGCAAGCGCCTTTTCACCGAGGCCAACGAGTTGGTCAACGCACAGCGCCGGCTCGAGTCCGCGCAGCGCGAGCACGAACACCGCCTACGGCCTAACGCCTCCCGGCGTCGAGCCCAACCGGCGCGGGGACGTCCGACAACATGGCACCGTCATCGGTGAGCTCTTCGGCGCCAACCGGCCGGTCTATGCCACCCCCGACTAGAACCTGAGGGCGGCACAGGCGGCCGCCGCCGAACTCGAGCACTTGGAGGGAGAAGCCCTTTTGGAGCAACAGTGGCGCATCCAAGATCTCGTCGCCGCCGCCAACCAGCAGCGGGACCAGTTTGAGCCGGCGCAATCCGGCTCGGCCCCTCCGCGCCAAGACGACGACCCACGCCGGGGCGACAGCCCCCGGAACACCATGCAAGCCTCTTCCCCGCCCGCGGCCAGCCATGGAGGGCGAACGTGCAGCGGCCGGGTGCCCCGGCATCGACGGGACGCCCCAGCCGTCACGAGCCAAAACGCAGAGCCGGTCAACTCGGCACGCCAGCGGTAGGCCCCTCAGCCTCCGCCAGTGCGGCAGGGGCAACAAGGATCCGTCGGGCAGGCCGGCCGCGGACACGTGGCGGGCTGGCTCGGACCCCGTGACATCCCTAACGAAAACAACGCCCACCGACGCATCGACCAGCTAGCCCGCTCGCTCACGCTCGAGGAGGAAAGCTCGGTAGGGCCGGTGTGTTTCGGCCCATGGATCCGCGAGGAGCCTTTCCCCAGGGGCTTCACGCTCCCGCGCGACACCCCCAAGTACCGCGGCATCACCAAGCCGGAAGACTGGCTGACTGACTACACCACGGCCGTCGGCATAGCCGGCGGTAACAGGCGCGTGGCGGTCCGTTACATCCCCCTCATGCTGCTCGGCTCAGCCCGAACATGGCTGAATAGCCTAAGGGCTGGCCGCGTCAACTCCTGGTTGGACTTCGAGGACGCGTTCGTACGCAACTTCACCAGCACGTACAAGCATCCGGGTCGGCCTCGCCAGCTTTCCATGTGCGTCCAGGGCCCGGACGAGCCTCTCCGCGACTTCCTCATGCGATGGACCGAGCTGCGCAACTACTGCGAGGGGGTTCACGAGGTACAGGCCATCCAGTACTTTGTCGACGGGTGCCAAGACGGCACCGTAGTCAAGCATCGGCTGATGTGCGACGAGCCGGACACCTTGGCAGAGCTCATGGCAGTGGCGGACAAGTATGCCACGGCCGACTCCGCGATGCATGTGAAGATCACGGTAGAAGCAGACGGCAAGCCGATCCCGGCCCCACCGACCGCCCCGAAGCCAGCCGGCGACGGCAACCAGCGCTAGCCGAACAGCAATGCCAACAAACGCAAGAACGAGCAGCCGGACGCCCGTTACGGCGGCCGGCAGGTAGCGGTCGTCGAGGAGGAGCCGCCTGCTGAGCAAGAGGGCAGTCGGCGCCGGTAGACCGGCAAGGGACCTGGCAGCCCAAGCTCACCTTCGAGCAAATGCTCGATGCCCCCTACAAGCATCACAGCGGAGCAAAGCCATCCGAGCACACAACGCGGAACTGCAGTTGGACGCAGTGTCTGGCACGGCGCGAGGGCGCCGCCCTCCCTCCGCCGCCTCCGCCGCCTCCGACAGCTGCCCAGCCGGTCCCTGCTCCGGCACCGGCCCTTGCCACCGGCCGGCTCCGCGATGACTACCCGCGTCCGGACGCCTCCTACGTCGTCTTCACCAGCCAATCGGAGGACAAGCACAGTCTCCGCAAACATGCCCGCGAGGTGAACGTCGTCATCCCTGCAGTTCCCCAGTACATGCACTGGTCCGAGAGGCCGGTCACCTGGAGCCGGGAGGACCATCCGGCCATGATGCCCACGCCGGGCGGCTACGCCCTCGTCCTCAACCCCACCTTCGTGTCCGAGAGGCGAACCTGCCACTTCACGCGGGTGCTCATAGACGGCGGCAGCAGCATCAACATCCTCTACCGCGACACCATGCTCAAGCTAGGCCTCAAAGAGAAGCAGCTACAACCCAACAGAACTACTTTCCATGGCATAATGCCCGGCCTCTCTTGCTCCCCGATCGGCAAGGTCCGATTGGACGTGCTGTTTGGCGACGCTCGCAACTTTTGCCGCGAGCCAATCTGGTTCATGGTGGTGGACCTGAGCAGCCCTTACCACGCACTCCTGGGCCGGCCGGCATTGGCCGAGTTCATGGCGATCCCCCACTACGCTTACCTAAAGATGAAGATGCCGGGCCCCAAAGGGATCATAACCATAGCCGGGGACTTCAGGAAGTCCGTCGAATGCATGGAAGCCGGCTCGAAGTTGGTCGAGTCCCTGGTCATCGCGGAGTAGAAGCGCCAGTTCGACCGGCTCCTGGCAGTGTCCCACGGGCAGCCGGGCGCGCCAAATCAGCGGCCCAGAGGCGCACCGCAAGCGCTGCCGGTCGTGGACGGACCAAGCCGGCAAGATGCCCCTGTCAACCACCTCGTCAGCTCCGTGCACTCCCGTGACAGCGACGACGGCATCGCAGGGCTCTGCACCCACATGAGCACGCTTGGGATCAACTCTCGACCCGCCAAATCACTCCCAGCATGCCCCAAGCCGCCGCGCAAAGGCCGGCTACGGGTAAGGCTGGACCAGCTCGCCCATAGGCGGTTCGCGCGCGCGACGGCACGAGGGTGGAATGCTCTCGCCCTGATGGCTGGGGGCGGACGGTCCCGATCCAAGCCAAAGCCTCGGCTCCCCCACCCGAGGATGGACGTGCCGGGGCCGGCGGTCCCGTCCGCGCTCCCTCCAGATGGCGGTCTTCGTCTCGGGGGCTCCGCAATGGGTCCTGACAAGCAAGCCAGGACGCCGGCCGCCTCCCTCGAAGGGTATCCCGGCGTCTTCTGGCCCTTTGGCTTGCCCAACGCTACGGCCGGGTACCGACACCTCCTCCAGCAGCGGCTCGGTCCCGGGCCCGGCTGGTTGGTCTACACCTTTCCCCCTGGGGAAGGTACCCCCGGCGGCAGCGAGGCCCCGCGCGGCGTCACCTGCTACATCTTCAACGGGTGAGTCGGAGCCCCGTCCTCTCCCCGGCCGGAGCGACGGAGGTCGTCACAGCCCGGGGAGCAGCCGCCCGATCCCGGGGGCTGCTGTTTTCGGCCTAGAAGGTTCCACGTTGGGCAAAGCAAGATGAGAACGGTGTGTGTGTCTATCGTCCCTTTTGGTATCAGTGTAGCCACCTTTGGCTCTTGAATGAATGTAGTAGGTACCACGAGTTATGCTCGGGGACTCCTCCCCTCTTTACTTTTGTCGAAGATTTTCATGTATAAATCGCCTCTTACGCATCTTCGATCCCCCCTGCGGGTTCGGCGCGTCCAGCCCGGGGACTCAGGGCCTCACCGGCCGCCTTCCACCGCCGGCGGACATAGCGTGTGCATCGCCTAGAACCTTCTCTACGCCACGAGGCCACAGACCGAAACCCGGCTGTCCGGCCGGCAAGAGTCAAGGGCCGGAAGCACTCACGCAGAAAAACGGCTAAGGAAGAGCGGCCGGCTCGGCTGAACCGGTTCCCACGAATGCTCGTCGCCACGCCGATCGGCAGTGCTCCGGCCGGCTCCCCGTTTGCAGTCGGCCAGCCAGGCGATGAGTTCGCCCGCGCTCACGCCCTAAGAGCCTAAGTATGGTGCACCCTCTGTCGATCCGACTCCTCGACCCAGCTACAGACCGGCTCCCGGCTGTCCGGCTGGTGGGGAGAGGATCGAGAAGAAAGGGGCGCAGGAAGAATGTCAAAGGAAAAGGGGCGGGGGCGAGCATACATGAACAAAACATATACATAAGCATACTTAGCAAAGGGCCCACACCCGAGACTGTTCAGGTTTAAAATACACCCACTGGGTGGAACTGCGGAGTATCTAATTACAGCTATTCAACGCCGATGAGGCGGTGCAGAAAACGGCCCTCTAGGCGGAGGAATCGCCGGTGTCGGATCGCCGCAGCTCCTTCGTGGCGCCGGAGTCCGCCTCGGCGTCGGTGTCCGCGTACGCCTCGCCGCTCGAGTCGCCCTCCCCGTCGAGCGTCTCAGCTTGACTGCCGTCTGGATCGCCGAAGAGTAGCTCGTAGGTATCCTTCGAGATCTCCTCGCCGTCAGCATTTCGCTCCCTGGAGAACTCATCCTGAGGGGTGAAGGCGGCAATCGCGCTGGCACGGCACGCGAGTGGCTCCGCCCGCTCCGGCTGGTCGGCCTCTGCCTCTGCCCTCTGCGTCGCAAGTTGAGCCAAGCTCACCCCCGGGTACCAGTAGAGCGCGAGCCGCAGCGCCATCGCCTCGCTGACTCGCGCGACGGAAGTTCTCCAGGCGCTGATCTGGGCTGGCGCCATCTCCAGCCACCGGCCAAGCCGGTTGACGGTCCCCGGCTGGACCGCGTCCGTCCAAAGGCTATGCACCACCGCCAGGCCGGTGTCTCGGAGCCGGTTCATGACACGCCCAAACGTTCGCAAGCGGGCCTCGACGGAGATCGCCGTCTCCTCCACCGCCCAGGCGGCATGCCGCTCGACGCGGTTCCCGGCCGCCCGCTGCTCGTCCCGATGGGAGCTCACGGCACCTTCAGTCGCCTCCTGGGTCTCCGGAAGGGCACCTGAAAGAAAAAACATGAGGAACCAATTGGCAGCTGAAGCCGGTCGAACAACATAGGTAAAGGGAGCACCCAAGGCTTACCGGCAAGAAGCGCATCAATCTGATGCACCTCGGCAAGCGCCGCCTGCTCCTTCGACGCCCACATTTCGTCCTTCTCCGCTAGCGCCCGCCGATGCTCCTCCACCAGCCGGGCTAGCTCGGCTCGATGGGCGTCCGCTTGCCGGCCTTGCTCCGCCTCGAGCTGGGTCACCCGCCACTGCAGAAGGTCGCGCTGCTGGCCGGCGCGCGCCAACTGGCGTCGAAGCTCCCGAAACCCGATGTAGGCGGCTGCGCATCAAGCAGGCTGGGTGGTCAGCGGGGCGGCAAAAACAGAAAAAAGAAAAAGATGAGAAGAGCAACGATCGAAAAAAAGAGATTCGGTTCGGCAGCAGAGCAACCGCCCGAACCTCGGGGGCTACACCCACTGGGTGCGCTACCGCGCCCCCACTGAAGGAAAACAACATACCACGGAAGCGCTGTAGTTCCGCGTCCCTCGCCACGAGCTCGGCCCCGGTCGCCTGGTACACCCCGAGCAGCCGCCTATAGCTGGTCGCGCGTCGGTCGTGAAGCCCCTGCAGGAGGAAGATCAGCAACCAAAGCTTTCCAAAAACAAAGAGGGGGAAGGAGAAGGAAACTCACGGCAACGGCCTCCTCTAGCCGGGCAAGTTGCTCCTATGCCCCCTCGGAGGACCCCTGCAGGAAGCGACGGCAGTTGGCGAACTCCGCTCGCACCCGATCCAAGGCCGTCGTCCGGGACCTTGGGCGCTCCCCACTAGGCGTCTCCGCGGTGCTCACCCAATCCCTCTGCAGCTGTGCGGCCGAGCTCGCGCTAGCTCCGCTCCCGGAGGCGGCCCTCGTGCCGCCTGACGGTGTCTCCCCTTCGGCCGACGGCCGGCTTCACCAGGACCCCTACCGCCGGCTCGAGCGCCGCTCTCACCCTGACTGGTGGAAGGCACGTCGGCAGCCGACCTCAGAGAGAGGGTTGCCGGCTCGCGAGAACGCATCGGGTGCCGCAGCGAGCTCGCGTCCCAGGATCCCCACGCGGCGCTCCCGGCTCTGCCCGGGCGCGTCACACAACTCCGTGCCGCCGTGTCCGCCCACGCCTTCGTGGAAAGCTCGGCCTCCTCCAGCATAGCCCTCTCCAGATCCCTCCAAGCGGCGCGCTCCCGCTCCTCGGGCGTGGAGGCCCCAGCATCGCCTTCCTCGACCGAGGCCGGCGTCCCCGCGGCTGTGAGGATGATAGGAGCCCTGCCGCCACGCGGGGAGAGATGAGCAAGCTAAGGGAAACACAAAACAGCAAAAGGCCCGGGATCGTACCCCAGACCGAAAGTGCTTACCCGGTGCTCGTGGGGATCACCCGTTTCAGGGCCGGCGTCGGTACAAGATGACGCGCCCTCTTCGCGCCCGGGCACCTTCCTTCCGGCTCCGGCCCAGCCGGGCATTTCCCGGCCGAGGCCCCGACCTCCTGCTTCCCATGCGGCCGGGCGGGCCCTCTGGCCGACCGGACGGCTCCGGCTCTGCCGCCCTCCGCAGTCGCCCCACTGAAACGATAGCCTCACCGGCAAGGGCAGACGATGCAGCCGGAGGCATTACTTCATGCGCCTCGTACGCCTCGTCGGGGTCCTCTGAGTCGTCGTCCGACCCGGCTTCCATGTCCGAGGCCTCCCTGTCCGGCTCGAAGGCCGGCGGGTTCGCCCCGTTCAGCGCAATCTGGCGAGAGAACCTCTGCACCCGTCACCATACCCGGCGTCAGCACGGCGCAGGACAGGGCGAAGGAAACAGTGAAGGCCGGCCGAGGACATACCTGGGGCGCCGGGTGCGCGCGGCTATACAGCTCTTTCCCAAAGCTCCAAGTGCTCGGGTCGAGCTTGGCGGATGTGACGCGGTTCACCCGCTTGGCGACCTGGCCCGGCGTCAGCTCGAAAGTCGCCAGCCGGCACGGGTCGAACCGGCCGCTCATGTCGCATATGCGGTGCGGCCGGTGTTGCAACGACAGCACCCGGCGGTCGACGAAGGCCGCGATGAGGTCCGTTCCGCATAGGCGCTCCACGTTCTTCAGATGCTCCAGCCGGCCGCAGACCACAACGGCCTCTTCCGTTGATCTGCGCGGCTCGAAGCTACGGTTGTGCCTCTCCACAGGAGCGACATCTTCGAAGGGCGGCAGGTTTATGTAATCGGATGCCAGATCCGCGTTCTTCATGTAAAAGAATGAGCGCTGCCACTTCTTTGCCGACTCCAGCAGCGGCAGCTTGGGGAAGCCGCCCACGGGCCGGATGGTCACACGAGCGGCTCCGCAGGAGGTCATTACCGGTCCCCCCGGCACCGGTGCCGTCTGCGGCTTGAGAAAGAAGCACATGTTCCAGATGTCCACCGACGGTTCCAACCCGGCATAGTCCTCGCAGAAAGCCACGAACGCGGAGAGTTGAAGGATCGAGTTGGGCCCCAGGTGGTGGGGCTGGAGGCCGAAGTGGTCGAGGAAGCAGTGGAAGAAGCCACTGGCAGGGAGGCCAAACCCGCGGGCGAAATGCTTAGCAAAGACAACGACCTCCCCGCCCTGCGGCCATGGCGGGACCTCGTCGCCCGGGGCCCGCGCGGCCATGCGCTCCGCCACCGGCAGTCTCCGTCGAGAGCGGAGGTGCGCGATGACCTCACCCGAAACGTAGGAGCCTTCCCATGAGCATTTCTGGGTCGCCATCACCGGACGTGAAGAGAGTGTGGGAGCAACCGCGATGATGCAGCGGACCTACGCGCTATGGTCAGCCTGTCGCACGAAGCGGCGGCGGCGGCGGGCGTACTGACGCGGGAAAGAGAGAGAGGGGAAGAAGAAGCAGCAGCAGGGCGGGGCGAGGGGCGTTTGTGCCTAGACCCCTCGCCCTCCCCTCTCATTTAAATCTCACGGGGCTTGGGGGAGGTGGGATCATTTGCGCCCACGCTCCCCCACCCCCACCGCGGTGTGCGGGCGCATTGAAGCACCTCAGGGAGCGCAACCGTCCGGGGCCGCCGCAAAAAATCCCACGCACGTGCGTCGAGCCGCGACCCAAGGGGACCACCCTGCGGCGACGTCCCATCGCGTGCGTGGCCTAGCAGGCCGAGGCCCGGCAGCGGCGCCATGTGGCAAGCCCCCGACGGGTGGCGGGCGCGACTTTTCATACCAAAGGCAGGAACGACGGGCCCATTCACCGCCTCCACCACTCAGGCCAGATGCGTGCGAACCCGGACGCGCCCTTCACGGCCGAGCCGGACCCATCTTCCCTCAAGGTGGTAAGCTGCCGGGGCCTCCAGCCGGCGGCCACGCCAGCTTCGGGGACTACTGTCGTGGGAATAACCCCCGGGTAGGGTCATCAGCGCTTATCATTTTCAAAACGCCGGGGTGGTCAACACTCCTCGGTCCGGCCCGCTCGCCAGCTGGCCCGATAACCCTCCACTCGGCCCGGCATGTCGAAGACCTTCTACTTGGCCGGCTCCCCAGCCGGCCCGAAGACCCTCGACCCGGCCAGGTGCCTCGATGAAGCTCAACCCGGCCCGCACGCTAGCCAGCTTCAAGGCCCTTGACCAGGCCAGGCATGACGAAGGAATCTGAACCGGCCACGCCGAAGGCGGCGGGAGCTCAAGCTGGCAACGGCTCTAGCCGGCCAGGTGACGAGACAGCCCCCACGATGGAGCTAGCGTGGCTACAGTATGCGCCGCCCCGCAGACCGGGTGAGCATGGCTAAAGGGAGCCCGGATATCGCGGCCCGGGGTCGGCGGCGGCGACCCGGCGGGGCGCTGTAGCAGAACAGTGCCCGCCGCACCGTGACGCAGGCGAAGACATGCTGCAGTACCGGGCGGCCGGCGGGGCCCACAGCTGGTGGGTCCCACTGTCCGGTATGAGACAATGACCGCAGGGCCCTGTGCCCGGTAGATTACCATTGTACCCCTGGGGAGCCGGCCTATAAGACCCCCGGAGAGCCATCCATGCAAAGGAAGGGTCGGCTCCTGATCCCTACGCGAAGCATTCCACCACTAGACCCGGAGAAGGGAGCTAGACCTCCTTCCTCATCCTAGAAAACAGCTCAAGGAGTGCGCCATTGTAGCTCATCTAGCGATCATCTATCTGAGTTTGCAGGACTAGGGGTGTTACCTCCCTCGGAGGGCCCCAAACCTGGGTACATCGTGTGTCATCCGCCGCTTGTCCCCATTCTCACCTCCGGAACCCTCTGACGTCCTCCGGCCCCAACCACGTTCGATTAGCCTACCCATGGCATCTGCCGTGAGAATACCACGACAGTGCTTGAATCTGCTCAATTGCTTTGATCTTGTCGGGATTTGCTTCGATTCCACGTTGAGACACAAAGAACCCGAGAAGTTTGCCGGATGGAACGCCAAACACGCACTTCTCGGGGTTGAGCTTCAAATTGATTTCGTGAAAGTTTGCAAATGTTTCTTCTAAGTCCTGAATAAGGGTTGATTTGTCCTTGGTTTTGACCACTATATCATCCATATATGCTTCCACATTCCTGTGCAGCTGGGGCTCAAAACCAATCTGGACTGCTATTGCAAATGTTGAACCAGCACTCTTTAATCCGAAAGGCATACGTATGAAACAATATGTGCCACATGGTGTAATGAATGCGGTTTTCTCCTCATCCTCCTTGGCCATGAATATCTGATGGTATCCAGAATATGCATCAAGGAAGGAGAGTAAATCACAGCCGGAAGTAGAGTCTCCAATTTGATCAATGCGCGGCAAAGGGAAAGGATCCTTTGGACATGCTTTGTTGATATCAGTGTAGTCGATACAAAGTCTCCACTTTCCATTAGCTTTGCGTACTACAACTGGATTTGCCAACCAAGTTGGATGTAGTACACCACTAACCAAACCTGCTGCTTCAAGTTTCTTGATTTCCTCGGCAATAAACTGTTGCCATTCCAAAGCTTGTTTCCGGACCTTCTGCTTGACGAGCCGGGCGTGAGGACAGACGGCAAGGTGGTGCTCAATTACCACCCTGGGAACACCGGGGATGTCAGATGGTTGCCATGCAAACACATCGACATTCGCCCACAGGAAAGCAGCGAGCGCGCTTTCCTATTTGCTGTCAAGGGTGGCACTGATGGTGAAGGTACCATCAGTGCCGTCCTCTTTTGCCGGCACCATCTTGGTTGCTGGTGGAGTGGCTTTGGATTTCTTGCCGGTAGAACACTCCGGCAAGTCTTCAACAGGTGCGCAGCACTCTTAAGAGGTGCGCTTCCCGGAATTCTTGTCAGAGGTCTTGCCGGACTTCTTGCTTTTCTTTTCCTTGGCGGGAACTGGCGCCTTGGCGGCCTCTGTTGCAACCGCGTCCCTGTAGAGTTTGTCGACGCATATGACTGCATCCTTTTTATCCGAGTTGTTGGAAATGACACCCATCGGTCCTGGCATCTTTAACGTGTTATAGGCATAGTGGGATGCCATAAACTTAGCCAAAGCTGGGCGACCAAGAATTCCATTATACGGCAAGGGGATCTTGACAACATCAAACATAATCTTTTCTGTTCTGTAGTTCAATTCCCCGCCAAACGTCACCGGCAATGTGATCTTCCCCTTGGGCTGACTCCTTCCCGGGTTTACTCCCTGAAACGTACCAGTCTGCTCGAGCTCTTCGTTGGGAATCTGCAGCCTCTTGATTACTTCCGGAGAAATCAGATTCAAGCCGGCCCCACCGTCAACTAACATTTTCGTGACCTAGAGGTTGCGAATTGTTGGTGAAACCAACAATGGCAAACACCCGACCGCGGTTATGCGATCAGGGTGATCCTCGGCATCGAAAATGATAGGCGTGCGTGACCATTTGAGTGGCTTTTGGGAGCCCATTGCCAGTTCTGCCGCATTAACTTCACGCGCCCACTGCTTGAGTTGGCGGTGAGAGGAGTGCAAAGATGCCCCTTCGTCAATGCACATGGCCTCTGTTGCCTTCTGGAATTCCTGCTCACTGGATTCGTCGTCATCCTCTTCTTCACTTCCATCGCCCTCTTCTTTCTTTTCGCGGCCTCTAGCAGGTTTCTCTTTTTGCTACTTGGCCTTGCCGCGGCGGCCTCCTCGGCCACCACAACCCTTCTTGCCAGATCTGCCAGCACCATCCTGGCCCTTCTCCTTGTCGCGTTTTTCATACTCAGCTTTCTGCCTCTCAACGAGGTGCTCGACTTGTCGGCACTCTTGGAGATCATGGCCCTTGGTGCGGTGAATCTTGCAGTATGGCCCATCAGACTTGCCGGCCTTCTCATTCGCCGCCACCTCCTGACAAGCGGCGCATACAGCAGCCTCCTTGCTGGAGTTTTCCGTCTTGGCTTTCTTGGCGGACTCAGAGTTGTCGGAGCCCTCGACGGCCATAACTGTCTTGCCTTTGCGCTTTCTGTTGCACTTTCGGCCCTTCTTCTTCGGGGTGGCAGCATCGTCGTCCTCGGAATCCACCTCGGCACCAGCGTCCTCCCCGGGAAGCCTCCTTCCTTCCTCAGCGCACGCGCACTTATCCGCCAACGTGTAGAGCTCGTTGACGATTTTTGGCAGCTTGATATTCATTTTCTCCCGCATCCTTCGATTGCACACGTTCGTGTGGAAGGCGGCAATCATGGCTACGGGGTGCACATCCGGGATATTGCGGTGCACGCGGCTGAATCTCTAGATATACTTGCGTAAAGTTTCTCCGTCTCTTTGCGGGATCACTTGTAGGTCGTTGGGCTGTCCAGGAGCCTTGTGGCCTCCGGTAAAGGCACCAACAAACTCACTGCAAAGATCTGACCACGAAGAAATGGAGATCTCTGGCAAGTTCATCAGCCAAGATCTCACGTTGGGCTTCAGCACCAACGGAAAGTAGTTGGCGAGAATCTTTTCGTCTCTTCCCCTGGCAGCTTGCATGGCAATCGTGTAGATGCCCAGAAACTCTGCCGGGTTCAACTTGCCATCGTACTTCTCTGGTACTTCTGGCTTGAAGGCCCGGACAGACGGCCAGCGGACTTGCCACAGCTCACGAGTGAAGGCTGGACATCCGACCTCGTAAGGTAGATATCCGCCAACCTTGGGCGCAGGCTCGTCGACAATTGGACCGTTGCGCACGTCGGATTGACGGCGTGCCTCCCGGCGCCGTTCAATGGTGGTGCGGGCATCCTCTACTCGCCTGTCTTGCAGCACTCGCCGTTGATCTTGCCACGCCCGTGGTTCTGAAGAAGCCATCGACATCTCGTCGGGCTCTGCATCTCGCAGGGTTTGCCGTGGCTGTTGACGTTGCTGCTATTGATGTTGTTGTCGCAGAGGTGATTGCACCGTTGGTGCAGCGCCATCAACACGGTCGCTAGTTGGAGTTGCTACCATAATTCGCGGACGCTGTGAGGGCTTCGCTTGCCGCAACTTGCTCGCCTCGGCGAATCCGATGAGGCTTTGAATGGTGGCTCTCAACTCATCCATCTTGTCCGCCGCCGAAGGGAAGTTCAGCAGCATCTGAGCTCGCGCCATCACCTCTGCTGCTGTGGCTGGCATGGCCGAAAGCGAAGAACGCGACGTCGCTCTACTCCTGGCGGGGCCAGCAGGAGCGCCATTGCGATCTTGCTGCCGTGGCACATGCTCAACAACGGACAGTCGTGGCGGAGGTGGCGCCTGAGGATTTGGAACTTGGTCAACAGGAGTCTTGTCGTGCGGTCGCCGCCGCCCTGAGTCGTCGACGCCGCTCGGAGTCGCGTTGTGCCCATTGTGCGATGGGCGCGGCGTCTGTCCTGAAGCAGCATCTCTGGACGTCGCCGCGGCGGGATCTTGGCTCCTGCCGGCCCGGGCATTGTTGCTCCGGTGGTTGCACTCGTCAGCATGGTGAGGAGGAGGAGGAGGAAGACGTCCATCTGCTCCGCCCACGCCGTCACGGTTTTGTTCGCCAGAGGGTCGTGGAGGTTGACTACCTCCAGTGCTTCCGCCTCCTACTCCGGCCACGGTGGGCATGGCGACCGCGCCTCCTGCGCTGATCGTGCCAACCGTGGTGTCCGCACAGACCGTGTTGGCTGCACCGCCTGCGCCGTCCACGGACACATGCGAAGGAACCTTGGAGGTGGAAGGAGCCGTCATCGTAATGCCCTTCTTCTTGGGGGCCATCGACGATGATGAAACTGACATGCAATCTGCTGATTCAGGTTCGCGCAAGCGATCCCCCTACCTGGCACGCCAAAGATGTCGCGGGTACGACCATCTATTGGGCCATCTAGCCCCTTTGTGGTTCAGCTAGGGAGATCGACGAGCACAAAGAACAGAATCAACAGAGAGACGCAAGGGATTTTACCCAGGTTCGGGCCGCTTGTGAAGTGTAAAACCCTACTCCTGCTTTGGTATATTTGATGTATGTGGGCATAGGTACAAGGAGCGCTTCCCCGGCAAGGTGCGAGAGGAGCAGCTACGCATGCGAGTTATGCCCGGGATCCATCCTTGTAAACGTTGCCCTGGCCCTCCTTTTATAGCACAAGGGGTCACCACAGTGGCAAAACAGTAATTACATAGTGATTAGATAGCAAACAGTGCTATCATACCTAACTCTACCAGTTTAGGACAAAAGCATTAAATGCTCCGTTAGGTGTCATGTAGAGGAGTAGCCCCGGCAAGGTTTCTGCACCGCTCGCCCAGCTACCTCCTATTGCTTTGACACGCCTCCTGGATGGGTGTCATTAAAGGAAAATCTTCTTCCGACGTGCTGACACGTGTCCGGCAAATTTCACCAACCAGCCTGCGCGGTCGACACCTCACCGATTAGCGACTAGCTTCTCGGTGAGGTGGAGCGCTGGTGAGCTAGCGAAAGCTTTTCGGCACAGAGCTTGCCGGGTCTTCATCTTGCCGGGTCAGGTCTTGCCGGCGAAAAGTGTCTTCATCTTCAGTACTAGCTGAGTACTTATTAATGCTTCATCTTGATCTTCTCTCTAGTAGCTTCTGCAACTGGTCCTTGAGTCTTGAGCTTGGCGATTTCCGGCAAGCCTTGGCCGGCAGGGAGGCTGCCACTGTCTGTGCATAAGTCAGGGTATAAAATACCCATGTTTTATACACCGACAATACGTGTATGCTTCGGGAATCACAAACCTTAACACCAATATTCTTACTAAACCACAATTATCTACTAGCACCTCCCACATATTACCATCTTAATATTACAAAACTATTGCAAGGAATCAAACTTATCATATTCAGTGATCTACATGAAAGTTTTTATTATATCCCTCTTGAATACCTATCACATTAGGACCAAATTCATAACCCGTGCATATTACCATTGCTAATCATTAGACTCTCAAAAAGATATAAATGAAGCATGATAGTGCAACTATTTCTTTAAAATAAAACCACCGCCGTGCTCTAAAAGATATAAGTGAAGCACTAGAGCAACTGCCTAGCTCAAAAGATATAAGTGAAGCACATAGAGTATTCTAACAAATCAGAAATAATGTGTGTCCCTCTCAAAAAGGTGCGTTCAGCAAAGTTGATTGTGACAAACTAAAAAGCAAACAATATCAAGCAAACTATATCACAAGACCCTCCAAGTAAAACACATATCATGTGATGAATAAAAATATAGCTCCAAGTGAGTTACCGATAGATTGTAGACGAAAGAGGGGATGCCTTCCGGGGCATCCCCAAGCTTAGACGCTTGAGTCTTCCTTGAATATTACCTTGGGATGCCTTGGGCATCCCCAAGCTTACGCTCTTGCCGCTCCTTATTCATTTATCCATCGTAGTCTCACCCAAAACTTGAAAATTTCAGCACACAAAACTCAACAGAAACCTCGTGATATCCGTTAGTATAACAAACAAATCTTAAACTTTAGGTATTGTTGTAAATTGATTCATATTTATATTGGCATAATGCTAATGTAATCCAACTTCTCCATGACTCATACCCCCAGATACGATCCATAGATTCATCAAAATAAGCAAACTATGCAACAAAAACAGAATCTGTCTAAAACAGAACAGTCTGTAAAGACCTGAATTAATGTCATACTTCTGTAACTCCAAAAATTCTGAAAAATTAGGACAACGTGGGAAATTCATATATCACTATTTTGTAAACAATTCAGAAGGTTCTGACATCCCAGCAAAAAATTAAAATTCCAGCACTGGACGCAAAATTTTCTGTTTTCAAACAGCATCAATTATACTATCATCCAAATCATCCCAAAGGCATTACTTGGCACAACACTAATTAAAAGATAAAAACACAATCATAACAGAGGCTATAATTGTGTAAACACACAAAAACATAAAGTATTGGGTTGTCTCCCAACAAGCTCTTTCTTTATAGCCATTAAGATAGGCTTCGAGATTTTAATGATGCTCTCATAAAAGATAAGAATTGAAGTACAAAGACAGCATCATATAGCATGTAAGTAACAAATTTAAGTCTAACATACTTCCTATGCATAGGCATTTTATAAGCAAACAAATTATCAAGACAAGAAGTATCTAGCATATTCAAGGAAGAAGAACGAAGCATTAACAATTTGAACTTCAAGAGAGGTAATTGAGTAACATGAAAATTTCTACAACCATATTTTTCTCTCTCATAATAATTACATGTAGGATCATAGTCAAATTCAATAATATAGCTATCATATAAAATATTCTCTTCACGATCCGCATGCATAAAAGTTTTATAATCTTCCAAGATAGTGGGATTGACATCAACTAAAGTCACGACCTCTCCAAACCCACTCTTATCCAAAAATTCATAAGATTGATAATTCTCCAAAGTAGTGGGATCATTATTACCTAAAGTTGACGCTCTTCCAAACCCACTTTTAATAGTATTGCAAACATTATTATTAATAACATATTCATCATGAGGCTTAAATGAATTTTCAAGATAATAAGAAGCATTATCACCCCAATCATGATCATTGCAATAAGTAGTAGACATAACAAAATTATCATCCCCAAGCTTGTAGCTTGGCATATAATTAGCACAATTGACATTAATATAATTTATAATAACATCATTGCAATCAGGCTTTTCATTCCAGGAGCTATCGAGTATGGGTGCTATAGCAATAATTTCATTTTTAACATAAGGAACTATATCAAGTTCATCTCTATAAGCATCATTAATATTGGCATCATGGCCATAGCAAGCATCACATTCATCAAGAGTGGATATTTCAATCGAATCAACGAAATCATAATTATCTATAGATTCATGCATATCATTATTCTCTTCCAAAGCAGCAGACATTCTCCAAGTGAATTCACTAACATAGGTATTGGAAGCTTAGTTTTCATCGCAATATTGAAGTATGGCAAAATTTTCAGATTTGTAGAGAGTAATATCATACTTTTCAATCAAAGAAGCAAGTTCATGGGCACCCTTAAAAGCAACAAATTCTTCAATTTGTTCGATATCATAATAGTTATAAACACCCTTGGCATAAGAAGATAAGATTTCATTATCATTAAACTCACATAGGTAGGGAAGGTGTTTTTTAGGGTTCTCAGAGCAACAAGTAAAATCATGAATTTCACATAGATTCCAAGCATAGCATAGCAAACAATTTATTTGATTCCATAAGAGTCTCCCTTTTTCAGACAAACGGTGACGCACAAAATGAGCATGCTCATCTAATGATTTTCCCTCAACTAAACTAGTTGGGGTTTCAGCACAAGCACAAATGGATCGAAGATGATCCAAGTAGAAAACTTAAGGTGATCCATAGTGATCTTAAATTTTTGTTTTACTTTCTGTTTTTGTGTGTTGACATGGCAATAAAAGCAAGCAAGCAAATAAAATATTTTTGTGTTTTTGTAAAAAAAAATAGAAGTGGGGGAGATGAAAACAAGAGGCAAATGCAAATTAAAAGACAAATAAAATAAATGCAAGTGGATGATAGTTTGTGCAATGGTACTTGGTAATTTCGATGATGTCTCCCCGGCAACGGCGCCAGAAATTCTTCCTGCTACTTGTAGACTGCGTTGGTATTTCTCCGAAGAGGAGAGGATGATGCAGTATAGTAGAGATAAGTATTTCCCTCAGTTAAGAACCAAGGTTATCAATCCAGTAGGAGAACCAAGCAAAATTTCCGTTAAGCGCACCTGCACACACAAAAGCAAACACTTACACCCAACGCAAATAAGAGGGTTGTCAATCCTCTTAGCGGTTATTTGCAACGATTAATTCTGATAGTGATAGATAGATAAAATAAAATACTAAATAAAATAAAATAAATTGCAGCAAGGTATTTTTGGCTTTTATATATGATAAAAGTCGACCCGGAGGCCATAGTTTTCACTAGAGGCTTCTCTCATGAACGCATAGCATACGGTGGGTAAACAAATTACTGTTGGGCAATTGATAGAAAAGCAAATAATTATGACGGATTCATGGCAATGATCATGTATATAGGCATCACGTCCGAGACAAGTAGACCGACTCCTGCCTACATCTACTACTATTACTCCACCCATCGACCGCTATCTAGCATGCATCTAGGGTATTAAGTATGAAACAGAGTAACGCCTTAAGCAAGATGACATGATGTAGACAAAGTAAATCAAGCAATATGACTAAACCCCATCTTTTTATCCTTAATGGCAACAATACAAATACGTGTCATGACCCCTTCTGTCACTGGGATTGAGCACCGCAAGATTGAACCCATCACAAAGCACATCTCCCATTGCAAGAAAAACCAATCTAGTTGGCCAAACCAAATCGATAGATCGAAGAGAAATACAAAGCTATAATAATCATGCATAAAAGAGTTCAGAGAAGACTCAAATATTTCTCATGAATAATCTGATCATAAACTCACAATTCATCGGATCCCAACAAACACACCGCAAAAGAGGATTACATCGGATAGAACTCGAAGAACATCGAGGAGAACATGGTATTGAAGATCAAAGAGGGAGAAGAAGCCATCTAACTACTAGCTATGGACCCGGAGGTCTGTGGTAAACTACTCACACATCATCGGAAGGACAGCAAGGTTGATGAAGAAGCCCTCTGTGATCGATTCCCCCTTCGGCAGAGTACCGGAAAGGGCCTCCAACTGGGATCGCAGAAGAACAAAGGCTTGCGGCAGCGGAAAGGTTTTATCTTCTGTCTCTTTGGTATATTGGGAATATTTGGGAATTTATAGCGCTGGAATTAGGTCAGGAGGGGCTACGAGGGGCCCACAAGCCTGAGGGCATGCCTACCCCCCTGGGCGCGCCCTCCAGGCTTGTCGCCTCCTCGTGGCTCTTCTGGTCTTCTCCCGAAGCTTCGTGGGTCTCTTCTGGTCCAGAAAAAATTAATCCAAAGTTTTTTTCTCGTTTGGACTCTTTTTGATAATGATTTTCTGAAAAGGCAAAAACAAGCAAAAAACAGCAACTGGCACTGGGCACTGGGTTAATAGGTTAGTCCCAAAAAATGATATATAATGGCATATAATTGCATATAAAACATCCAAGATTGATACTATAACAGCATGGAACAATCAAAAATTATAGATACGTTGGAGATGTATCACGATCCATAGTAAGCAGCCGCACCTAGGTCTTATTTTTTGGGCACTCGGCTCGGTGGCACTTGGTAGCCGCACCCAAATCCAGGGTCAGCCCTAGGCCATGGCAAAAGGTGCGGTGGCCTAGGGCCCATCATAAATAAGGGCCCAATATATCTACATACTTAAATAAATTATAAACAAATTAATTTGCAGAACAAAAAATCAACATGGACAAGGGGCATACGCCATCCTCCTCGACGCACTTCACCACCTTGTATTTATTCAATAGTTATTTATAGTTGAGTACATTATAATAGTTATTTATCAAGTGGTGGGCTATAGATGACGTGGCAGCAATCGGATGTACTATTAACCATGCTCTAACGCACTTGACTTCTCGCATACGCTGAATCATGAATGATACGATATCCATTGGGCTGTTGATGACCAGGAGCCTACCTAGTTTTAAAGCCCGCGTACACAAGGCCATCCTGATTTGCAACTATGGTCTCTGCTTTCCAACAACCTAATTTGCTTGCATGTTCTAAGAAAAAGTTCATTTAATTCACATGCACTCCACCACTACTAGAATCACCCTTTTTGCCGAGTTTCAAAGAAACTCGGTAGAGCCCACATTAAACTCGGTGAAATTTTCGACGAGCGTCAAACTCGGCGCAGCGCACTCGGCTGGACGGGGTCCGACAATCATTAATACTGTCGAGCTCTTTCTACCGCGAACTCAGTAAATATTTAAACAAATTTGCCGAGTTCCGGTCAGAAAAAACTCGGCAAACTACACCGTCAGACGGGATAGGATGTTAACGGAAGTGCCACGTGGCACCACAATTTGCCGAGTTTTGGCACACTAAACTCGGCAAAGTTTGGCCAATAGAAATTACCCACGTGCCAGCACTCATCGCCCAATACAAAATATCTACCGAGTTCTTTATTCAGCAGAACTGGGCAATCTGTTTGCCGAGTTCCAAACTTGGTAGTTTCTCATCCAATAAGGGCACACCGCGTGGCACATCGTTAGTACCCAGTGCCAAATTTCGTCGAGTTTATAAAAAAGAAACCCAACAAATGCTTTGCCGAGTTTGAAACTCGGCAGTCTCCCATCCACTAAGGGCCGATGCGTGGCACTGCGTTATTACCTAGTGCCACATTTTGCCGAGTTTGCAACGATCGAAACGGGGCAAACTTCTGTCGATTATTCCCCCAGTCCACATATTACCGAGTTTTCTTACAATATAAATGCTACTTGTAGTCTGCGTTGGTATTTCCCCGAAGAGGAGACGATGATGCAGAACAGTAGAGATAAGTATTTCCCTCAGTTCAGAACCAAGGTTATCAATCCAGTAGGAGAACCAAGCAAAATTCCGTTAAGTGCACCTGCACACACAAGAGCAAACACTTGCACCCAACGCAAATAAGAGGGTTGTCAATCCTCTTAGCTGTTATTTGCAAGGATTAAATCTTATAGAGGTAAATAGATAAATTAAAATAAAAGTAAATAAATTGCAGCAAGGTATTTTTAGGTTTTTTACATATGATAAAGTAGACCCGGGGGGCATAGTTTTCACTAGAGGCTTCTCTCTCGAACACATAGCATACGGTGGGTAAACAAATTACTGTTGGGCAATTGATAGACAAGCAAATAATTATGATGGATTCATGGCAATGATCATGTATATAGGCATCACGTCCGAGACAAGTAGACTGACTCCTGCCTGCATCTACTACTATTACTCCACCCATCGACCGCTATCCAGCATGCATCTAGGGTATTAAGTACGAAACAGAGTAACGCCTTAAGCAAGATGACATGATGTAGACAAAGTAAACTCAAGCAATATGATTAAACCCCGTCTTTTTATCCTTAATGGCAAAAATACAAATACGTGTCATGTCCCATTCTGTCACTGGGATTGAGCACCGCAAGATTGAACCCATCACAAAACACCTCTCCCACTGCAAGACAAATCAATCTAGTAGGCCAAACCAAATCGATAGATCGGAGAGAAATACAAAGCTATAATAATCATGCATAAAAGAGTTCAGAGAAGACTCAAATATTTCTCATGAATAATCTGATCATAAACTAACAATTCATCGGATCCCAACAAACACACCGCAAAAGAAGATTACATCGGATAGAACTCCAAGAACATCGAGGAGAACATGGTATTGAAGATCAAAGAGAGAGAAGAAGCCATCTAGCTACTAGCTATGGACCCGTAGGTCTGTGGTAAACTACTCACACATCATCGGAAGGTCAGCAAGGTTGATGTAGAAGCCCTCCGTGATCGATTCCCCCTCCGGCAGAGTACCGGAAAAGGCCTCCAGATGGGATCACGGAAGAACAGAGGCTTGCGGCGGCGGAAAGGTTTTCTCTTCTATCTATTTGGTATATTGGGAATATTTTAGAATTTATAGCGCTGGAATTAGGTCAGGAGGGGCAACGAGGGGCCCACAAGCCTGGGGGGCGCCCCCTCCAGGCTTGTCGCCTCCTCCTGGCTCTTCTGGTCTTCTCCCGAAGCTTAGTGGGTCTCTTCTGGTCCAGAAAAAATTAATCCAAATTTTTTTTCTTGGTTGGACACTTTTTGATAATGATTTTCTGAAAAGGCAAAAACAAGCAGAAAACGGCAACTGGCACTGGGCACTGGGTTAATAGGTTAGTCCCAAAAAATGATATATAATGGCATATAATTGCATATAAAACATCCAAGATTTATACTATAATAGCATGGAATAATCAAAAATTATAGATACGTTGGAGACGTATCAAGCATCCCCAAGCTTAATTCCTGCTCGTCCTCAAGTAGGTAAATTATAAAAACAGAATTTTGGATGTGGAATGCTACCTATCATGTTTCATCATGTAATCTCTCTCTTACGGTATGAATAATAAGATCCGAATGATTCAAAGCAATAGTCTATAATTTGATATAAAGACATCAATACTCAGGCATACTAATAAACAATCATGTCTTTCAAAATAAAAATGCTAAAGAACGTTATCCCTACAAAATCATACAATCCTGTCATGCTCCATCTTCTTAACACAAAATATTTATCATGAACAACCCCGGTTTTAGCCAAGCAATTGGTTCATACTTTTTAACGCGCTTCAGCTTTTTCAATCCCCACGCAATACATGAGTGCAAGCCATGGATATAGCACTATGGGTGGAATAGAGTGTGGTGGTAGAGATCAATAAGGGGAAGTCAAAAATAAGAAGATAGTCTCACATCAACGAGGCTAATTAATGGGCTATGGAGATGCCCATCAATTGATGTCAATGCGAGGAGTAGGGATTGCCTTGCAACGGATGCACTTAGAGCAATAAGTGTATGAAACCTCAACATGAAAACTAAGTGGGTGTGTATCCAACTTGCTTGCTCATGAAGACCTCAAGCATTTGAGGAAGCCCATCATCGGAATATACAAGCCAAGTTCTATAATGAAAAATTCCCACTAGTATATGAAAGTGACAAAATAGGAGACTCTCTATATGAAAAACATGGTGCTACTCTGAAGCACAAGTGTGGAAAATGATGGTAACATTGCCCCTTCTCTCTTTTTCTCTCATTTTTTTCTCTTTTTTTTCATGGCTCTTTTTGGCCTCTCTTTTTTATTTTCGCCCGGAGTCTCGTCCCGACTTGTGGGGGAATCATGGTCTCCATCATCCTTTCCTCACTGGGACAATGCTCTAATAATGATGATCATCACACTTTTATTTACTTACAACTCAATATTACAACTCGATACTAGAACAAAAATATGACTCTATATGAATGTCTCTGGCAGTGTACCAGGATGTGCACTGATGCTAGCATAACATGTATAAAAATGATGAACGGTGGCTGAGCCACAAATACTATGTCAGCTATATGATCATGCAAAGCAATATGACAATGACGATGTGTGTCATAAAAACGGAACAGTGGAAATTGCATGGCAATATATCTCGGAATGGCTATGGAAATGCCATGATAGGTAGGTATGGTGGCTGTTTTGAGGAAGATATAAAGAGGCTTATGTGTGATAGAGCGTATCATATCACGGGGTTTGGATGCACTAGCAAAGTTTGCACCAACTCTCGATGTGAGAAAGGGCAATGCACGGTACCGAAGAGGCTAGCAAATTTCGGAAGGGTGAGAGTGCGTATAATCCATGGACTCACATTAGTCATAAAGAACTCACATACTTATTGCGAAAGTTTATTAGCCCTCGATGCAAAGTACTACTACGCATGCCCCTAGGGGGGAGGTTGGTAGGAGTTAACCATCGCGCGCCCCCGACCGCCACACAAAGGAAGACAATCAATAATAAATCACGCTCCAACTTCTTAGCATAACGACAGATCATACGTGCATGCTTCAGGAATCACAAACCTTAACACCAATATTCTTACTGAACCACAATTATCTACTAATACCTCCCACATATTACCATCTTAATATCGCAAAACTATTGAAAGGAATCAAACTTATCATATTCAGTGATCTACATGAAAGTTTTTATTATATCCCTCTTGAATACCTATCATATCAGGACCAAATTCATAACTCGTGCATATTACCAATGCTATTCATTAGACTCTCAAAAAGATATAAGTGAAGCATGAGAGTGCAACTATTTCTTTAAAATATGACCACCGCAGTGCTCTAAAAGATATAAGTGAAGCACTAGAGCCACTGCCTAGCTCAAAAGATATAAGTGAAGCACATAGAGAATTCTAACAAATCACGAATAATGTGTGTCCCTCTCAAAAAGGTGTGTTCAGCAAATATGATTGTGACAAACTAAAAAGCAAACAAATTATATCACAAGACGCTCCAAGTAAAACACATATCATGTGATGAATAAAAATATAGCTCCAAGTGAGTTACCGATAGATTGTAGACGAAAGAGGGGATGCCTTCCGGGCCATCCCCAAGCTTAGACGCTTGAGTCTTCTTTGAATATTACCTTGGGGTGCCCTGGGCATCCCCAAGCTTAGGCTCTTGCTGCTCCTTATTCCTTTTTCCATCATAGTCTCACCCAAAACATGAAAACTTCAGCACACAAAACTCAACAGAAACCTCGTGAGATCCGTTAGTATAACAAACAAATCTTAAACTTTAGGTACTATTGTAAATTGATTCATATTTAATATTGGCATAATGCTACTGTACTCCAACTTCTCCATGACTCATACCCCCCGATACGATCCATAGATTCATCAAAATAAGCAAACTATGCAACAAAAACAGAATCTGTCTAAAACAGAACAGTCTGTGAAGATCTGAATTATCGTCATACTTATGTAACTCCAAAAATTCTGAAAAATTAGGACAACTTGTCAATTTCATATATAAATACTTTGTAAAATATTTAGAAGGTTTTGATGCTCCATCGAAAAAACAATATTCCAGCACTGGACGCAAAAGTTTTTGTTTTCCAACAACATCTATTATACTATCTTCCAAATCATCCCAAAGGCATTACTTGGAACAAACACTAATGAAAATATAAAAATACAATCATAACAGAGGCTATAATTGTGTAAACACTCAAGAACAGAAAGAAAAAGCAAAAATTTATTTTATTCATTGGGTTGCCTCCCAACAAGCGCTATTGTTTTATGCCCCTAGTTAGGCATAATGCATAGTTTCAAGTGTTGTCATCCTTGGTTTCCAACTCCTCAATTACACATCCATTCTTTCTAGGGGATTTGGCATACGAGTTCCTCATCATCACACTTCTAGGCACAAAATCAAGAATTGTTTTTTCATACTTAGGTTCCTTTATTATATCAATGAGATTGGGGTGCAAACTAATCATTTTAAGATCCTCATTTTCTTTACTAGAAGTGGCACCGTTATTCTTAGGAACATACATGACCTTGCAATTTTTATTAGTAGAAGTTCTATCAATGGTTTTAGTGGAGGAAAAAGCGGAACCCAAATTGTTGCTAATTTCCTATAGCTTATCAATTCTATTGGGGCTTTGTTCTATCTTTTCGTTAATTATTGGCTCTTTCTCCTTTAGAGTTTTTAAAGCAATTCCCACCTTAGAACCAAATTGAGTAATATGATTATGGACCATTCTATCTAAATTTTTGAGATGTTCAATAGTAAGCATCTTATTTTCAATAGCTTCTAACCTTTGCATAACATGTTCCAAAGTCAATGTTGTTTCATTAATAATGATAGGGGGTGAACCCACTAAATTTCCCATAGCATTGAAAGCATCCGAAGTGGGAGACATCAAGAAATTCCCTCCGGTAGTAGTGTCAAGCACAAATCTATACCAAGTAGTGATTCTCGCATAAAAATTTCGAAGAAGAACGGTAGTGGATTGCTTATGAGTTGATCTATTTTGAGCATCGCGAATCCTATACCAAGCGTCTTTTAAATTTTCTGTAACACCCTGGATTTTGTCATTTTCTTTTATTGGGATTTATTGAATATTTTAATTTGCATTTGAGTTTTTCAGTCAATTCTTTTGGACTTACCACTTGGAATTATTTTTGATTTTCTTCCAAGTGGGTTCTATCATCCATAGACCCTCCCTAGACCTCATCCCTCTCACCATAATGCCATTGGATATTTTTATTTAATGGCATTATATTCTTTTTCCTCCTGAAAATGCCCATTTTCTCAATAAGCTATGAAGCAACCCTCATATTTATTGCTCCAAAAATTCCAAGAAAATTCCCAAATATTCTTTGGATCATGCCTCACCTCCCTATGCAAAAATATCCCATGGCCATTTGGAAATTTTCAGCTAAGGAAAATGTTTTTGCTTCTGGATAGAATGGGCACTTTGTGAAGCAAGTACATTTTTCCTTGATCTGTTGGAGCTGAAATTTTTACCACATGACTACCCTCCTAATACATGCTTAACCCCAAAATTTTAGACTTAAACTCCTAGCCATTTGTCCCTAGCACTTGGCACAAGTTTCTGTCCATAAACTTTGCATCAAGCTCCAGTCACCTCCACTGCGCCAGATGGCAAGCCAAGCGCAGTTCTAGGCACCGCGTTGAAGGGACTTCACGAATGACATGGTTTGGCAGTGCCGAAAGCACCACGTGTGCCAGTGCACGCGGTGACCGCGTGAGAGCACGGTGCATTGCATGCGCTCGCCGCGCTCTGTGCATCGGGCCCCTCTGCCGCCGTCCATCCCCTCTCCACTCGCCACCGCAGCGTGTCCCAGCTCACCAGCAGCCTCCAGCGCGCCACCTAGCCTCGCCCTGCTCCTCCCCGATGCCGGCAAGCCGGTCGCCGAAAGAGGCCGAACGCTACGCGGCAGAACAGTGGGCGCGCATGCTCCGTTTTCTCCGCGTAGTGCGCCGCACTGTGCTTGCACGTGTGCACCGCGTAGCCTGTGCACCACTGTTCCTCCTCCATGCCGCGCCCGAGCTTATCTTCCCCTCCTCTCTTCTGCAGATCGTCGCCGGCGGAGACCCGAACACGGCCACCCTCATCTATAAATAGAGGCATCCCCGACTCCTCCTAGCCATCGCTCCCACTTCACCTGGCCACAAATCACTCCCCAATGAGCGCGGCAAGGCCGGGAGGGCCTCCTGCCGCCGTCCATCGCCGGAATCCGACGTGGATCCCCCTTGAATGTGCACTCATTCCAGCCACTCCCAGCTTCGTCCACTGCTCCCATCGAGGTCGTGGTGATCTCCTGAGCTCGACGGTACCACTTGCTCATCGGATCATCGCCGAAATCACCGAATCCGACGAGCTCCACCGCCGCCGTCTCTGGAGAAGAACACCCCGACGCCGTCCGACCACCCCAGCTGTTGCCTCGGGTACGTGCGGGTTCGCCGTGATGCCCTGAGTCCATCCCGCCCATCGCCGGCGACCGCCATGGCCTCCTCGCCGGAGTACCACCGGCGACAGCGCCGCCTCTCCTGTTCCCTCTCTCTCTCTCTCTTTAATCCTGACAGTGGGACCCCTGTCAGTCTCTCACTCTCTCTCCCGAAGCGGTATAAGTGGAGGCGTAAACCAGAAATACGCCTTCGACGTGGCCGTTTCTGGAAATTTGGTTAAAATCATTTAAATAAATAGTTTGACCAGTTTCCGACCCCAACTTTGACCAGCTCTAACTTTTATTCTATAAGTCCAATTGAGTTGATTCTTTTTGCTACTGGTTTCTATTGAGCCAAAGTTTATGCATGCCAAATTTCAGATTTTTTCTTGCTGTTGAGAATTTCTGGTGAAATAAAATGTTTTATGTGACATTTTCTTTTTGCATTTAAAATATTTTCAGAAGCTCCTGATTGTGTTGGAGAAGACCAGGAGTATTGTGACACTCCTCTGAACCAAGGCAAGCCACAACATTCATATGCAAGGATGCCATTGCAATGGCAATGGTTTATTTGAATTAAATTCCTATATAATTCACTATTAAAATGATTTGCTATATAGAACTTATTGCATAGAATTTGCTCCATGTCATTTTCATAGTATGCAGTAGGGTACATGCTTTCTTGCTAAAGTGTGCAGTAGAGATCATGTCATATACTCTTATGGTAGCATGATGCATTCGTTATTCATGATCGTGACCCGTGCATCCATTCACACTATGGCTCGAATCATTTTATTTCAAGTTAAACTTGATGTTAATTCAACTTGAACATGCTGTTGATCGAGTCATGGTGCCACCGAATCAAGCTCACCAGTGCAACCACACTTGCCTGGATGGGGAGGCCCTAATGCGGTCTATTGTTATGCCTCTCGCCGGTGCCTCCTATGAGGGAAGGTTGTGCACTGGCGCTACCCTGGCCCGGTAGGCAGTCATAACCTTGAGTGCCCAAGTTTTACGGTACCGAGGTCCCCGTTTGGGATGATGTTTATGTTTGGCCACGACGGTGGCAGCCACAGAGGTGGCAGATGTCACGAGATGACATCGGGGCCACCCAGGACATAGCCCAAAGGGGAGTTTGTCGGAGTGGCCAGGAGAGTGTCATGCAATAGATTGGTTTTGTCGGAATGTCGTTGGTCCACCCGCATGGGAGCACGAGGCCATGAGTTCCGTAGTGTGGGTACAGTGTACTAACCTCTGCAGAGTGTATAATCTACCGATAGCCGCGTCCTTGGATATGGACACAGTTCGTAGTAGGTCACACCGTGGGTCAACAGATATAATTAACTTGCACACTAAGATTCACAACATGGCACATGCAGAATTGGTGATCGAGTGAGGATCACTATGAAAGTATTGCTGTGATCAAGTGAGGATCACGTGGGTAAGCTATGAACGGTGGTTACGTGGTAACCCCGAAATGGTAAGTTGGTCCCAGGGACCACGGCAACTTTTCACACACACCTCATGTTGAGTAGTATCATGCTCATGCATTAAACTTGTTAAATGCCGTGTTGTTGGGTGTCGTACTTGTTTTGTTTGCTGTGAGCTTGCGAGTACATTCAAAGTACTCACCTGGCTTATCATGCCAAATGCAGGAGAAGCCGTGCATGGTGTGGATGTCGAGCAGTATGTCGCGCTCTAGGCCGTGTCCCAGCAATGTCCCTGTGGAGTGGAGTTCCGCTACCTCGTCGTTCCGCTGCCGCGTAGTAGTTCCCTTATCATCGAGGCCCCTGATATGTCTACTGAATAATGTACATAAGTGCAGCCGCACCATGTGTGCCGCTTGGCCTCGCTTATCATGTAATATGTTAACCTATGTATCCGCTAAGAGATCAATAAAGCGGTTGTTTCTGTACCAAGTTGTTGTGTATTGCCAGAAGACTTGATCTCTGGGTTGGCAATGCAAGGTAAACCAGTTGCTCTGAGCCGGGGTACCACATTTTCTCCTCCCCTTTGTTTAAGATTAAGCACTTCATTTTCTGGGGTAATAGTAACAAGCGAAGAACTAGCCATAATGGTGAATCAAACAAGCAAATAAAAATATTTTTTGTGTTTTTGTAAAAAAAAATTAGAAGTGGGGGAGATGAAAACTAGAGGCAAATGCAAATAAAAGGCAAATAAAGTAAATGCAAGTGGATGAAAGTTTGTGCGAAGGTACTTGGTAATTTTGATGATGTCTCTCCGGCAACGGCGCCAGAAATTCTTCCTGCTACTTGTAGTCTGTGTTGGTATTTCCCCGAAGAGGAGAGGATGATGCAGTACAGTAGAGATAAGTATTTCCCTCATTTAAGAACCAAGGTTATCAATCCAGTAGAAGAACCAAGCAAAATTCCGTTAAGCGCACCTGCACACACAAGAGGAAACACTTGCACCCAACGCAAATAAGAGGGTTGTCAATCCTCTTAGCGGTTATTTGCAAGGATCAATCTTATAGAGGTAAATAGATAAACTAAAATACTAATTAAAATAAAAGTAAATAAATTGCAGCAAGGTATTTTTAGGTTTTTATATATGATAAAGTAGACCCGGGGGCCATAGTTTTCACTAGAGGCTTCTCTCTCGAACACATAGCATACGGTGGGTAAACAAATTACTGTTGGGCAATTGATAGAAAAGCAAATAATTATGACGGATTCATGGCAATGATCATGTATATAGGCATCACGTCCGAGACAAGTAGACTGACTCCTGCCTGCATCTACTACTATTACTCCACCCATCGACCGCTATCGAGCATGCATCTAGGGTATTAAGTATGAAACAGAGTAATGCCTTAAGCAAGATGACATGATGTAGACAAAGTAAACTCAAGCAATATGATTAAATCCCATCTTTTTATCCTTAATGCCAACAATACAAATACGTGTCATGTCCCTTTCTGTCACTGGGAATGAGCACCTCAAGATAGAACCCATCACAAAGCACCTCTCCCATTGCAAGAAAAACCAATCTAGTTGGCCAAACCAAATCGATAGATCGGAGAGAAATACAAAGCTATAATAAGCATGCATAAAAGAGTTCAGAGAAGACTCAAATATTTTTCATGAATAATCTGATCATAAACTCACAATTCATCGGATCCCAACAAACACACCGCAAAAGAAGATTACATCGGATAGAACTCCAAGAACATCGAGGAGAACATGGTATTGAAGATCAAAGAGAGAAAAGAAACCATCTAGCTACTAGCTATGGACCCGTAGGTCTTTGGTAAACTACTCACACATCATCGAAAGGGCAGCAAGGTTGATGTAGAAGCCCTCCGTGATCGATTCCCCCTCCGGCAGAGTACCGGAAAAGGCCTCCAGATGGGATCACGGAAGAACAGAGGCTTGCGGCGGCGGAAAGGTTTTCTCTTATGTCTCTTTGGTATATTGAGAATATTTTAGAATTTATAGCGCTGGAATTAGGTCAGGAGGGGCAACAAGGGGCCCACAAGCCTGGGGGCGCACCCTCCAGGCTTGTCGCCTCCTCGTGGCTCTTCTAGTCTTCTCCCGAAGCTTCGTGGGTCTCTTCTGGTCCAGAAAAAATTAATCCAAAGTTTTTTCTCGTTTGGACACTTTTTGATAATGATTTTTTGAAAAAGCAAAAACAAGCAGAAAACAGCAACTGGCACTGGGCACTGGGTTAATAGGTTAGTCCCAGAAAATGATATATAATGGCATATAAAACATCCAAGATTGATACTATAATAGCATGGAACAATCAAAAATTATAGATACGTTGGAGACGTATCAATAAACTCGGAGAATGTTTGCCTTTTGCCGAGTTCCACACTCGGCGCAATATGGCAGGCGACTGGCAAATTGTATGTTTGCCGAGTTCTGAACTCGGCAAAGAGTAAATATTTTTTTTAAATAATGTTTTGGCAGCCCGTATGAAAATAAATACATATATATCTTTTCTCACAGTATTGAAATGGATATTGCATCACATATGAATACCAAAAGCTAACAATAACATAAGTTTGCGAAAGTTCAAGTCACATAATTAACTAGCAAAAGCATACATCACAATCAACATACAAGGTTCGAAAACATCGTAAAAAAACTAGAAGACTACAACCATGACGTGAGCTCAAGGGGATGCTCAAAAGAAGAAGAAGAAGAAGACGAAGAAAAGTTCAAAAGAAGAAGAAAAACTAATTCGCTTTCACATGATGATAGTTGATTTTCTTTCCATTTGCGAGATGAGAAACTTTATTCTGCTTGATGGTTTTCTGTCTAAATACTGCATATAATTTTTGCTGGTGTGTTCACCTCGGTACCGTAATCCCCGCTAATACCTTGAAAGAGAAGATGACTTTTTTTAGAACCATCCTTCTAGGCATTTTATTCATTGTTTGGCGAAATCAAATCCGATTGTCAAGGACCAATCAGAAGATCAAGAATTACTCTTTCCCTTCCAGTTTAGAGGGCTTGTTTCATTTTTTTGTTTTCCCATTTGTAAGTCCCATTTTTTATGTGCTCCTCCACTTGTTTAGACTTCAGGGTATATTAAATCGTTGAACGTATGAATTAAGAGAAAACTCACCAACACGTGTAAAAGTTCTTGGTCATTTAATGGCCACGCATGCATGCATTGCAATTAATGCATCGGTACGCACAATTGTGGAGAGAAATGAGCGCACTAATTGAGAAGTTTTGGAAATTACTAAAATTATTCCACCACTCACCATCGGGCGAGTCTATACCTCACTTGTTGCGACTCCTACACGAGCATCACCTGCAGCGCCAGCTAAATGAGTCGGGCCCAGCTAGCTAGAAGCGTCTGCTTGGAAAGCAAATATGTTTAGGGACCGCACGTTTTCCATAGGCCACGGGCGTATGTTTTTTTCATCCGCTTTTTTGTTCTTTTACATTTGTTCATATTTTCTAAAAAAATCTAAATACATATATAACAACACTTAAATTTATTTCAAAAAATTTAAACCAAAAATAGGAAAAATGTTAACGCATTATAAAGGAATTGTTAGCATAATTTTTAAATGTTGTAGTAACATTTGAAAATGTTCACGCATTGCAGAAAAATGTAAATGAGATTTAAGAAATGGTTTACATGATGTAAAAATTAAATTCATATACCAAATAAAATGTTTTGCACCATTCAAAAATATGTACATTACATTTTTTTAAATATTATGAGTTTAAAAAATGTGTTTGTGGTATTTTCAAAACATATTGAAACAAATGTAAAATAATCACACAGTTTCCAATTTTTTTTTGTATTATTAGAAAAATGTTTCAACGCGTATTTGATAAATTTTTAGCACATATTCATAAAATGTTCAAAACAGGTATTTGAGAAAAGTGTTATCATCTATTTGAAAAATGTTAAAGGTGTATAAAAACCTTTTTGCATGAATACAAAATGTACAGTGTCTATGAAAAAATAGACATCAAAAAAATATATTTGAAAATTGTTAACCATGTTTTAAAATTGTTAAACATGTATAATAAATGTTTGTGATGTATATGGAAAATGTACAATGTGTAAGAAGACTGTAAACATGTGTTGAAAATAAGAAAAAAAGAAGATAAAAGAAAATTAATAGATAAAAAACAAAGAAAACCAAATGAAGAAAAGTAAAAAAAATGAAAACCGATAAAACCATAGAAAACCGCTGCAGACGGTGAAAAAGTATTTAAAACACGGGAAAAAAGTCGCGCGCCATAGCTACAGTGATAGGCGGCCCAGTTGCGCGCTGACGAGATGCAAGACGAAGCTACTCCTCGCATTTTGCGAGGCATAGCTCCCACGTCCACCATCAGCCTAGGTTGAGGAGATTTTTGGATTGAGCCCTTTAAACTTGAAGGGAGAGAGTACACGAGAAAATCAACATGCAGCTTAAATGCTTCCCGTGCACACGGATGGGCAGCACCATTTGCCCTCCTCCTAGCACAAGCAAAGCTAACTGGAATCTCTGGATTTTCGAGAGAATAGACTTCAGACTACCCATAGCGAGAGTAATATAAATGGTACCATCACACATATCTAGACAAAATAAATGATGAGGCAAGTAATTAATTAGGAAAGAGAGACATGTGGTAACATAGTATGTTACTCACACTATGGGTAACATGACACATACCAACACAAGATTAGTCTACAACCTAATAAATGAAGTATTGCATGACATCACACATATGTTACTTCTCACTATAGAGGTAGTAACATAGACTTATTAACATATTCATGTTACTATTCTAAGTTACTCCTCACTGTGGGTAGTCTCAAGAAATGATGATCTTTGCCCTCGTGAAACACACACAATATGATAACATCAGAAGCCGTACCCATCTCAAAATTAAGAAAAAGGGTCGCATGACATGCACGCAGGGCAATCGCGAACGATCAGCCAAGAATCCCGGCCGCATCTGCACTACATACCGTGGCGTTTATTTAAGCACTTGAAACTTTTTTCTAATACGCGTTGACATTCTGTCGAGTCCATCATGGTTAAACTTGCCTCGTTTCTACAAACAGCACAAGGAGCCGTGCCCAGAGCGAGCAATCCTGAAGTAACGTGCATGGCGCAGATCTCAATTGACCTAGAACGCACGACCATGAAGACATAAACAATCCACAGTGGAGTATACGTTTAGTTTAGCAGCTTTAGCCAAGTGTCAGGACGTGCAGTGTTAGAATAAATCCGAGGCACACCGTCGATCATCGAGGATCAAGCAATCACACGAGCACGACACCGAGATTTGTTAACGAGGTTCACCGATATGGCTACATCCCCGGGGCTTGACTACGGGCGCTCCTCCCCGTGACACCGTCACAATACCGCACCCTGGCCGTCCTGGGCACCGGCACACACCGCCGGCTCCCCCTGCGTTCCTGTGCTATTATGTTGGCATAGGTTACATCGTGTGTCTACCCCCGCTATATATGAGAGGCCTAGGATATAAGTGTCCTATTAGGACACGACTCCATATCCTATGTAAACACAATACTACTCAGAGTCCAACTGTAACCTATCTTGTACACAATATTCGACACAACTCTAACAAACTCCACCTTGGCGAATATTCTCCACCACCTTGAATTTGTCCATGTGTCAAACTTCCATGTACATTGGACTTGAGCTTACCCATGAGCACCGCTACTACTCCAAAGACTCCATATGACTCCACCTGCAACTTGTAGTTCCTTCTTTTCTTGAACACAGTCAACACTCGAGCAAAATTAAGTTCCACATTACTCTTGTTTGTGCTCCCAACTTCCAGAGTATCCGTCCAACGCCATCACACACCGATCACTGATCTGCGTGAAAGTGAACAAACTCACATATTGGGTGTCACACATAAGAGTTACCTGAACTCAACATCACCGCTCTTCCTTGACCGCCTGTCTGAAACTTGAAGGAATTTCACCATTGTTTGTCGTCATCCCGAGTCAAATTCGCAGTTGTCTCATCACATGTATGACCACCAGAGCCCTGGCCCGTCTCCATGTCCCGTGCATACCGCACGCCTCGCCGCTATTACTGCGTCGAGCCTCCACTGTCCCGGTCGAGTCTCAAGGGTCGCGAACCCACACCACTCAACCCCACTGCAGAGTACCACCGATCATCACCGACCGATGACGAGTTTCACGCTTCCATCAGACCACAGGGCTCCAGTCTGAACTACGTGTCTCTCGCTTTTCCCGAGTGAAGTCTTCCAGACTCCAGCTCCACCTTCAACATGACTCCATGGTAGATGATCAGTCCACCCTTGCGCCCCGTCGACTTCAAGCTCCGTGTGTACACCACCTTGAATCAACCCCGCGCCATAGTCTTGTCGAAGCCACACAAGCCTCGGACTTGTGCCATGTGTTTCCACGCCCAGAAGTCGGTCACCATCAGCATCACGCTCCTATGTCGTTGTTGCCGATCCCACCACCGTCTTCTGTACCAACCGACTCGCGTCGATCCGTCAGACTGTCCAGTCCGACCCAGCCGAATTTGTCCGACTGCATGACACGCTCGAGGCTCACAAATCATCTTCCGCGAATCTGCATCCATCACATGATAATTCCATCTTAGCTGGCTTGGCTTCCTGCAACAACGCCTTCAAGCATCTCTTTTGTGCCAACAAATCTTTCACCCATGTCTGTCATAACCCAAGGTTTTCAGTTCCGTCGAACTTCTCCACCTCAAATCCGGTAACCGATGGCGCCATGGTTCTTTGTATGGCTGACCTGTGAAAAATAATCCGAGCTTCCAACACGTGCTCAAGTACACAAGATATACTAGTAGCAAATTCCTACCAAAAAATCCTCCCTGTACTCACGTGTAGTATCTCTCGTGCACAACTATCGATGCTGAGCAATTTGCTTTGCCAACGCCCCTGCTAATTCCGATGGATGTGTATCTCTTGATAGACTTTTTCCTTGCCGAATCGATCTGCTCTGCCTTCCTCCGTGTCGTACAAGGACTCGATCCTTTTTTTCAAAACAAATCTCTGTCCGCGTAGCTCGCACTGTCTCTCTGCACAGCTTCTCAGCCAGCCTCGCGTGTGTGTGTGGCCTCACCCTGCACCGCTAGGCCAAGTCCACGGCCCGACCTCCTTGCAGCGCTCCAAGGGCCTTGGGCCAGCACACTTCCAAGCATCTGGCTCAGTAGAACCTCGTCCGACTAGGCTTCCAGCGCCCGTGCCTCGTGCATCGGATCGAATCCGACCTCACGTCCACATCGATACACGTTGTCGTCATGTGCACACGACGCCTTGCCCAAATCAATGAAGTCTCCTGCAGTCTTGCTGTGCCGCCGCCGCCGTAGTACGCTCGCTCGATCTAACCGATCGCCGCACGTCATGCCAGCTGCTTCCGATCCAGTCTCGCCGACTCCGCTTTCGATTGCCTTTTCCAATCTCGTCGAGAACCACGCCGTAGCCGGCTGCATCTCAAACTTGATATTTCCTCTAGATCAACAATCCACAGCCTCCGAACAACCTAGCTCATGATACCACTTGTTAGAATAAATCCGAGGCACACCGTCGATCATCGAGGATCAAGCAATCACACGAGCACGACACCGAGATTTGTAACGAGGTTCACCGATATGGCTACATCCCCGGGGCTTGACTACGGGCGCTCCTCCCCGTGACACCGTCACAATACCGCACCCTGGCCGCCCTGGGCACCGGCACACACCGCTGGCTCCCCCTGCGTTCCTGTGCTATTATGTTGGCATAGGTTACATCGTGTGTCTACCCCCGCTATATATGAGAGGCCTAGGATATAAGTGTCCTATTAGGACACGACTCCATATCCTATGTAAACACAATACTACTCAGAGTCCAACTGTAACCTATCTTGTACACAATATTCGACACAACTCTAACATGCAGTTCCTGGGTGCTTATAAATAGCATCGCTCTGGTCCTTCGTGTGCACATCACATTCTGCTCCGATATGGCTCCAGGTTCAGCCACCCTCGCTCTGAAAGCGGCCACTGTCGCCTCCATCCTCGCCATTCTGGTCCTGCCTTCGCTGGGACGGTGTCCGTCGCTCGGCCCAGAGCCACCGGTGCTGGCTCCGGCACCGGGGCCGGGGCAGGCGATGCGGTGCGACGACTGCGGCCCGCACTGCATCTCGACGTGCAGAGCCTCCGTTCCTCCGAAATGCAGCAAGCCCTGCGACGCTCCGAGCTGCGACGAGTGCCGGTCCGCTGCGATCCAGAAGTGCAGGGCCGGTTGCACCGGCAGCTGCGATGGCGAAGCGACCCGATCGTGCTACGACTCTTGCTCCAACACTTCTGCGTGCGCCGACTGCATGAGGGCTGCCAGCAAGCAGTGCTCGGCGGACTGCAACAGCCACTGCGCCGCCACCTGCGTGTGAAGAGAAACAGGCCGTCTACGTACGTGTGCATCTGTTTCGTGGTTCGATCATTTCGTGTACGTACGTACTCGTGTACGCATCTTTTTGCATGGCATAATGTGCCGAGGTCGTTGGTTGTCATAACGAATAGTACTACCTTATGTTCACTCACTGTCCTAAGATTCTTAACAAATTAATGTATTCGGTATTAATTTTCGATTTGGAATAAAACAATCCGCTTCTTGCAGTGCGTTCGTCATGTGCTTTTGTATAACAGATTTAGTTTTCTGTATCATAACTGGATATAACACATGATATATAGATCCCTACTAAATTTGAACTAAAACCAGACAACAGGAAAAAAAAACAAGGAGCACGAATCTTGAAGCACAAATCAACGGCTCAAAAATTTAATGACTCAAATTCAGTTTTAAGGCGACTTGCATATAGCTAAATTGTAAATATAAACAAGTTAGGTTCACACATATGACTGAACCATAAGGAAAGGGGTTACTTAGCATATACACAGCATGTGGAGTGCCTAACTGCCTGCTCATACGAAAATGCAATGTAAATGTAGCACAAATAAAGAAGGGGTTTATGATGCACACAGCGTGGTAGGGAAGAGGACATAAGCCACGGAAAGTAATTTACGGACTAAGCTGGCAATGTTTAACTGGAAACGGGGGGCAGCGGGACCCACCCTTGAAATCAGCGGGGGAGAGGAATTGGTTAGTGGGGAGCAGTCCGTAAGATTCATCCGTATATTGCCCGTAAGTGTAGCATTTTTTATGCTCCAGGATAGCTGTAACGCGTGGCGCTCAAGTTGAGCTGGCTGTCTGGCTTGCACCATTGCTCGAGCCCGTGGGCGTCGCAGTCACTGGAGTTCTTCACCAGCGTGGCGGAAGGCAGGAGATGTGGCCGCTCCTTGTCTGCGCCTACCAAGGAGAAGACCATGTCACGGTACGACAGCGTCATCGCCGCCCTGGCCACGCCGCCGAAGCGCTCCTGAATCAGCTGCCGCTGCTGGAAGTAGTCGATGAAACCCAGGCAGACGACGTCCCTGTCGTGCACGTACAGCTGCGGCGCCCACGGGGCCAGCTTCTGGAACAGCTTCTCCATGCGCTTCCGGTGGGGGCTCAGGACCAGCCCGAGGCCGGCCCTCAGGACGTAGCTGGTAGCGTACAGGTCCCTCTTGGCCACCTCCGCCGGCTGCAACGCGTTGATCACCGGCGCCGGCGACACCTGCGGCGGGTTGAAGAGGAAGGTCGGGAGGCTCACCCCCTTGTCCGCCATCATCTTCCGCCCCACGTCCAGCGCGAGGGACGCTCCGAGAGAGTGCCCCGTGAACCACACGGCGCTGCAGCCGGCGCCGAGGAGCGTCTCGACCTCCGTGCGCGCGCGCTCGGAGCGCCTGCACCGGTGCAGGGTGTTGGCCATGACCTTGAGGTCGAGCCATAGGTCCTTGAACGGGTCGGGGTGCCTCAGCATGGTCCCTCGCAGGGCGACGACGTACTGCGGAGCCGACGGGTGGCGGTGGGCGCCCGCCGGGGGCACGTGCTCGTAGATGGCGCCGAAGATATACTTGTGTTCCCCCTTATGGCCGCAGTCGTCCTTGAGCACTTTGACGATGCGGAACTGGAAGCTCTCCCACCACGCCGGCGCCAGAGCCTCCCCCACCAACAGCCTGCATGTGTTCCTGTCGTCCTCGAGGATGTAGGTGCCTTTGACGATGCAGGCGGCGATGCACCGGCGGTGCTCCTCATTGTTCCTGTGACATTAATTAGGGGTGGGCATAAAAACCGACGAACCAAAGACCAAACCGAAGCCGAAACCGAAAACACCAATTTTGTTTTTGTTTTTAATGCTAGCATAGAAAAAATCGGTTTCTACATTTGCTAACTGAATTTAATTCGGTCGGTACGGTTTTTAGTACGGTTAACCGAAAAACCGAGTATACGTCAGGAATAGCCCGCGCTCATGAAGCTTCTCTCGCGCTCAGTGAGTTTAGTCCCACCTCGTCCAACCAAACAGAATCGGGTGAAAAGCTTGGCTATAAAAGAGGATTCAACACAGTTGAAATTCTTTTGGGACGTTCAGCAAATACGGTATACATAAACCGTACACCGAACCGAATAACTCTGTTAGCCAAATTGTTGGTTAGTTAAATTTTGATGTCTTTTTCGGTTTTCATATTTGTTAACCGAATTTACAAAAGGACCTAATGGTAGAAACCAAAAATTCGGCTTATATTGAATGCCCCGGCTGAACATTAATTATGATGAACATATAGTCGCGTACAGGTACAACTGCAGGCACAACCCCGATCAACTAAAGGCGGCGAGGGCATCTAACATACTGACCAGTCATTCGCAACAAAAAAAAACATACTACTGACCAGTCAATCATCATCGTCGTCGCTAAAGAACGGACGCCGCCGGCTCTGGGCATCATATGCGTCGGTCCGGATAGATGAAAGCGGTCTTCGGCGTCGGCGTCCATCTTTGAAGCTATCGGTCAATGCGGTCGAACGAACTAGCTAGCTAGCTTGCTAGAGGCAGACGCAGCTGTTACTGCTCTTCTCAAGTGTATACGACAGTGCGTGTTTGCTTGTTGTGTTTTTGCTTCAAATATCCTATGCGTCGCATATAAGTACTATACAGTGAGAATGGCGTTTTGGCTCCTAGGAGCATATGCTCCTGTTTTTTAAAATGTGTTTCAAACGTATTTTAAAATGTCACAAAATTCTGACAAAATGTTTCACGCGTACATCTCGACATTCTACGTACTCACAAAGTCGTTTCGTGAAAATTTGATAATTTTTGTGTTGCGTGTGAAAAAGACAAAATTCAGTGGTAAAAAGGGCTTTTCACGAGGCATTTCTTTGTCTTTTTTACACAAGCCGCAGAAAATGCCGGTTTTCCACAAAACTTGGCGTGCGCACATAGAATATTGAGTTGTACGTGTCAAATTTTTGTTCGGAATTTTTTGCCATTTTGAAATATTTTTCCGATGGCAGGAGCATATGCTCCCATGTGCCAAAGCCAATTTCCGCTATAGAGTCTCGTTTTGTTGACATCAGCTGCTAACGATGCTTCATCCAAGTTGCAGTGGTATCTCAAAAGTCAAAACCAGGGGAGACGGACCTTGACTTATTCTACGCTTCCACCGTCATCACCATTGACAATGGGGCTCGCGCTCCGTTTTGCAACATCAAGGATGAAGTCTTGCTTTGGGTGGCCGCGTGTGTGAAAAAGTTGGGTACAATCATGCCGGGAGAGTAATGATCTAGTTGTAATTTGAAACTCTTAATTAATGAATGAGGCAAATATTTTGTCTTCGTTTCAAAATAAAATAAAATGGCTGACTACAATGTTGGGATGTCGTTTATAGCCAGGTCAGCTGCGAGCGCCTAGTGGTGAGCTGTTATGTTCAAAGATGGGCGGGTTGTAATTTTGGTTATTGCTTGGTTTTTTTAAATTAAACTGATACTTCTATTCTTCTTAATTAACGAAAAAGATAAATCTTTTCCCTCATTTAAACAAATCTTAGAGATTTTTTTAATGTACTCCTTGTACTGCATGTATATGGATAATTATGGCAAAAGATCATACGAAAATAATGTGGTGTCATGTAACATTGTTGAGTTCAAGTTAAGAAAGTGTCACTCAGTTCTCTCTCACATAGACATACACACACACACACACACACACACACACACACACAGAGAGAGAGAGAGAGAGAGAGAGAGAGAGAGAGAGAGAGAGAGAGAGAGAGAGAGAGAGAGAGAGCGTTGACGAGGCATGCACACTGGACCTTAATTATATATTCTTTTGTTGGATTATTAACTTGTTCTATACAAATGCAAACGTGAACATGCCTTCCAGTGACCAAGTCATATGTCCAATGCCGGCATTTGGTTCGGTTGACTCTGCTCAAGTTGGGTTGCTCAAAGTTCATATAAAAGTTGGCTTGAAAGAGACAGAAGTCATTCCCCCTATGCATAGTACTTGATTTGCGGATGAATAATATTTTTAGACTAATGTGCTCTAATTCATAGTACTTGGCTACCGTGAAGTCTTTGCCCTTCATCCATTGGCCAAGACAAACCAAAGTCTTGAAGAACCAATGTTTCAATATTAGTGCCAATTGCAATTGCATAACAAATACACAGTCAAGAACCGGTCTCGTACTCCATCCACCACTAGTGCAGTTAAGGTCATCGTACACGGTTCGAAACCCCTAACACACACAATTTTGTAAATCGTCAACGCGCATAGTAGGTGTGCAATTGGGGAGATATCATCGCACACGGTATATAAAAATATGTGTGATGGGTCGTAAACAGTTTAGGAAATGAAACATGTGCGATGTCGGGATCTATCACACATGCTCCACAATAGCGCACTTTTTCCGGTGTAACTATCATCAGACACGTTTCTTAACTACGAAACATGTGCGATATTTGTGCCTTGGTGCTTATCACACCTGGTTGATACAAAAGAAACGAGTGCGATGATGAGGTTGACCAGAGCTTAATTATTGGTGCCTATCCCACACGGTTGATACAAAGGAAACGGGTGCGATGGTAAAGATGATCAAAGATTAATTATTGGTGCCTCTCACACACGGGTTTGTCGGGGGGATGACTCCCGTGTAGGCTCAGGAGTGCAAGTTAATTTTCAAAATATCAGGGCGGCCCACGCCCCTCACTCAGGCTGGCCCTCCAGCCGGCCGCTTAGTTGCGGGTCGGCTGGGCATGGGGCCACGCCCGGGCTGACTGGCCGCGTCCGGCTAGCGACGGGGTCAGCGCCCATCCCATCTCACTTTACGACGAGACCTCTCCCACGTCGGGAAGAGTGTGGCTACAGTGTCGCCGTCCCCGCTGACCCGGACGACCGACGTCAGCGCGGCCCGCCACTGTAGCCCCACGATGCCAACCACTCCGTGACGCGGGAGGCGACGGGCTATAGTGCCGTGAAGCCGGCGGGTCCCACTGCCGGCCAGAGACGATGACAGCAGGACCCCGCCCCCACTTAATTTACCATTGTACCCTGGGAGGCCAGGCTATAAGACCTCCCAGGAGCCCCCCAGAGCGGGGGTCGGCTCATTTCACCACACACACAGACTCGAGGCAGGAGGAGAGCTAGCTCCTTCTTCCTCCTCCACCCAAACAGCTCCAGGAGCACCATTTGTAGCCCTTGTGCTCATCTTAGTTCATTCGGCAGGACTAGGGGTGTTACCTCCCTCGGAGGGCCCCGAACCTGGGTACGTCGCGTGTCTCGCACCGCTCGTGCCAATCTTGTCTCCGGAACCCACCGGCGCTCTCAGGCTCCACCCACGATAAGCCATCCCATGACATCTGCCGTGAAAACACCACGACACGGTTGATACAAAGGAAACAAGTGCGATGATGAGGATGATCAGAGCTTAATTTCGCCGGGGCACAGGACAAAGGCAATTCGGCTGGACTCCTTCCGAAAAAGGCAAGTTTGCCGAGTTGTTTTCGTTATGCACTCAAAAAAGTCTTTTTGCTGAGTGTAAAAAAATGGAAACTTGGCAACAAATGGCAGAGCGAACAATGCCGGTGCCCCATGCCGCAGGTGTTTGTCTAGTATTGCACTCGTCAAAGGCTGAAGGCTTTGCTGAGTGTTACATTCGCCAAACAAATTTAGCAGAATTAGAAAAGGCGCACCGGCAGGGCATGGCACGACGCCGTTAGTAGAGCTCGTGCTCGACTGCGCCTGGACATCGGCGAGCCAGCCCGGCTGCCCGGGTACCAGACGTGGTGGTCTTCCAACGCGGCTACGCAATGAGACTGAGTGCATCGCTTTGGCAGACGGCTCAAAGCCCACCAGCAGGTGGGAGACCCCGCTTGACGTTGTTGAGGAAGCCGCATTGGGACGTAGGGGCTCGATGGAGGCGGCCATGACGGGTTGAGGCTCCTCGCTGAGGAGCGCGGCGACGCGATCGTGGGGAAGGTGGAGGCCGATGTGGACGTCGTGGCGAAGGAGCGCCGGGCCACGGCGCCAGAAGCCACATAGGCGATGACGGCGATGCAGTGCACGTCCTGGGCAGCCTTGTCGATCTCATAGGCGACCTGCTTGAGCGTCCGCCGGGGATCCTTGGCCTATTCGACAACGATGGTAAGGAGATGAAAGAGGAGGTGAGCAGCGGATGTGGACAAAACATTATTAGATTTGACCAAATCATACGACTGTGGAACTGGCCGATATAAAATACAAACAATCCCGTCTCTCACAAATCGGGTAAATTACAAAAAAGATTTGTGGTGGAGACAATGGGTGATAGGGCTCTTCCTTGATGCTTTCGGGTTTCTGGCAGGTAGAAGGGGATCTAGCCGCACTTAAGAGGAGCTCTGGGTGGCTCTAGCCGAGGGCCTTGTCCCAACAAGATGAACACGGGCGCTGGCGCTCTAGCTCGGCGTTGGGTGCGCCCGCCAGGGGCATGGAGCCAAGGATAGGGGTTGTTGCTCTGCTGGTAGAGCGGCAACCCAGCCGTGGAAGAAGGATGCGACCGTCGTGGACCCATCCACTCTTGGCTACCGCCGCCCGCAGACACCTATCCACCACCGGAGCTCCATCTCATGCACCCCGATGTCCTCTGTGTGGTCGGTTGGAGAGAGAGAAAGAGAGAGATGACGAGGAAGGAGGTGGGTGGATGACCCATGTCCACCTCAGCAAATTGTACATGGAGCTCAACTAATGATCAGTGTTACTCGTTAGACTCAAAAGTTGATGGTTCTACGTAAGCGTAGTATGTAGTGGTTTAGTGTAATGTACTCCACCAAAATCGCAAGCAACATTCGTCGCCGTAGCGACTCCGAAGTCCAAGCCAAGCAAAGGTCGGTCGACACTGAACAATGGCGTTCTCTGCAACGAGAGAAGCATATTCAACTGAGCTCCAGGAAGCGCCGGGCCACGGGGTGCTTGGCCTCAGCCAGGTCGGACGGCGCGAGCACCTCCACGACCTCGCCGTCGACCACCAGGCAGACCAGGTCCGCGATCCGCTGGATCTGCTTCACGCTGTGCGAGACGATCACCGTCGTGAGCCCCCTCATCTCCTTGAGCCGCACGATGGCCTCCTCGATGTTCTGCGTGGATATCGGGTCCAGCGCGCTCGTCGGCTCGTCCAGCAGGAGCACCTCCGGGTCGTTGGCGAGGGTGCGGGCCAAGGCGACGCGCTGCGCCTGGCCGACGGACAGCTCCGACGCCGGCCTGGGGGACAGGGTGGGGTCGAGGTCAGCCTGGCTCAGCAGGCTCTCCACCTCCGCTTCCGTGAGCTTCTTGCCGCGCAGCTGTGGCCCGTACTGCACGTTGTCTGCCACGGTCCCTGGAGCAGCACACGGGAAGACAAACGGAATTCATTCAGAGGTCTCTTACTCTTCTTGGATGCAACAGCTAAAAGTCTGAAACTTCTTTTCTCGTCTATATATATGCATCGCCTAATTTAGGAGTATCTTTGTTAGTTTTCGTGGAGTAATGTCACTTTATATCTAAGAGCACATTCTGCTTGGTGCATGCTTAACTTATAGAGCAAAACTGTCGCAGCATTTAGTTAGGAGTTTGATAACCAACGGGCGAACGTTCGCTGAGAGAGCATGGTAAATTGAACGTTTGTCATGACAGTTTATGTTGTATGAGGATGACAATCATTCTTTAGCAAGCATGACGCGTTCAGTTCAGTTTCTTTGCCAGGATTTGTTGTGCTTGCTAAAGGAATTTGTCATCCTCACGACAATATAAATTAGCATGAAAAACATTTGATTTGCCATGCTCTCTCAGCGAACGTCAGCACAGTAACTATATTGAACTTTTTTTAGCTGTATATTAGTAGACTTCTATAAGTTGGACGGCAATAATATACCATGACGTATTTGTCTTTTCTTTTGTAGCTTGGAACAAGTCTAGCACCGCCACATTGCCAGTTCACATTATGCACATGGACATTATGAAGTCAACGTTCCCTTCACCAATATGAACTCATGGAAAATGCATTCTGGGTATTTTAATACCTGCCTGATTGAGTTATTTGTCAAGCAGAATCATTCAGCACATTGTTAATTTCGATCAAGGCAGTCTGCCTGCATTGCACTTGCACCTTGATCACACAAAAAATCGTAATGATTTCAATAAGCTAATTTCAGACAACAAATTTCACAAAACTAATTGTTCATTTGCATGCATGACACTGTACCTAATGAAGGTCATAAGCGAAATCAGGAAGAAGATTACAATCACCTAGAGACAACAACAATCATACTTTGCATATAGGCAACCGATATCTCCCATCATAAAGTTATGTTTCATCAAGGAGCCGTACCTTTGCAGTGTTGCTATCATACTAGTATGGGATGAGTGATAAGTAAATGTGAGTCCCCAATGTCATTTTCAGAGTAAGATTGAGCTTAACTTTGTCAACTGATCAAGCACTCCTGATAGCTTACCAATAGCATGCACCTCCCTCTTCTAAAGTATAAATAAACAACTGTCATTATTTCACTACCATCATCATACTTAAATACTCCAAAGTTACGAGTATGTTTTCAGATGATGAACTAGGATTATGGTTTTGGGTTTGTCATGAAGTTCAGAGAACCTGAAACCTCTCTCCGATCGTCCCCGCCCACTACTGGAATCTGGAATCTCAGAACGGTACCTTTGTCACAAGCAATCTGATTGTCTCAACTTTGTTACTCATCTTGACAAGGATGTCCCCCGCTTTATCATCATCACCCACTAATTTCCTACCATGGACTAATAATTAACTGATATACAGTAATTACGCAAAGATCGCAGATCAGCTTTAGTCAGTTTCATGCTTTCAATTCTGCGGCAGAATTTCAGCAGCAAAGCAGGGGCGTGGCTGTGTACAGGTACGTACCGTCGAACATGGCGGGGAGCTGGAAGAGCATGCCGACCTTGCGCCGGAGCGCGAGGACGTCCATGCCGCAGATGTCGGCGCCGTCGAGGGTGACGGCGCCGGGGGCGGGCTCCCAGAGGCGGTTGAGCGCGCGGAGCAGCGTGGACTTCCCGCTGCCGCTGGGGCCGATGACGCCCATCACCACCCCGCGTGGCACGTCCAGGTCCACCCCACGCAGGATCTCCTCGCCGCTCGCCTCCGACCGCCGCCTCAGTCCGCGCACCCGTATCTTGGGCCCGTCGGCGACGTCCAGCAGATGCTCCCTGCTAGTGTCATCTGTACGTGCGTGCACAGCATGCAAGGCTGTGCGACTGGGCGTAGGAACCATGCATATATCTCGAATTTTCTCTGCTGAATTACCTGAAGCTGAGCCCATCGATCGTGGAACGGGGAAGAAGATAGCCGGAGAGAAGGAGCAGAGACAGGGGGGAGAGTGCGCGCCGGGTGGAAATGGGAATGGCGTCCTGTGCTGTGCCAACGGCGGCGCCAGGACTCAAACTATCTGGGGTCAAGCTTTAAATTTATAAGCTAGTGGTTCAATCAGCATTGAAATAACTTGTCACTAGATCATGATGGCGCGCGTTGCTGCGCCCGTCCATTTTTACAATATAATGGTAGGCATTATCTTCATATATTGATGCATTGAACATGAAAAATGAAATTTTACAACCTAGCCCCTATGTTTGTCATTATCAAAGAGATTGTTTGAATAAGTTTACAATATAGTGGTCCTAGTCAAGGAGGTGGTTTGATCAATTTGCAATTAAGTAGCATGTCAATAGGAACTACTTTTTTCTTAGATTTAGTGGGCTTGAAGTTCGTTCGAGCTCAGGCTTCAGGTGTATTGAGTTTTCAGTAAGGATGCTTGATGGTAAAATGTGTGTGTTGTGAGCTTGGAGTCTCCGTACATACGAAATTTTTGAAGAGGTAGAGAAATATAATATAGAACAAAACAAAGATCAATTTTTTTCTAGTTTGTTATACATAAATAGGTAATGCTTTGGACGGTTAGCTATGTGACTAAACACCACATAATCAGTTACAAGCACAACCTTTATTACAACATTACTCTTTACTACAATATTTCTGAAGTTACAGGTTTTAAGCAGCATTGACAACATAATTAAGCAACCATTACTTAAACCATGGAATGATCATGTAAGACACCTATGGTGGGGCTTTGTGTGCCCAAATTTCAATTGTCAGATTCTCTCAAAGGTATAATTGTCTTGCATTTTTTTTTGTATGAATAATCTTGCATTTTGTTTTAACCATTTGGATGATAACCTGGATTAGTCACGACCTTAGCGGTTTAAAAAAGAAGACCTCGAAGAAAAATATGCGAGTTAAAAAATTTCTTGTCATCATCATACCCGGCTTACGATTACTTTCACCAGTTTTTTCATCAGATTGTCTAGTATATTAATGTAATCTAACTCATCAACACACATGCTTGCCTTATCTTTGTATAGAGGTGGAACAAAAACAACATTAAACCTCGGGCGTTTGATTACCTGAAATCATCCATGCTATTAGCTTGTAGAGAAGTTTAAAATTGTAAAGTTAGAAAAACACCACACTAAAAGCTATGTAGTTATTGATCAAACGGCACGGCTACACTAAATCAGGAAACACAGAATACTTGGCCATGCTTGAAGCCTTCGACACAAGGTCAGCTACTGTTTTATTTGCGTGCTCTCTGGTGTAGTAGGAAAGAAATCAACAGGAGTTCTTCTGCTCGTCTTGATATTGGCAACACACTATGTTGATTGGACCCAGAAAGTGATGTTCAAGCATCAGCCCTTCGAGAATTTTACTTGCACATTTTTAATTTTACTAAATTCCCTGATGCATTGAGCAGCGACAGCAACCGATACTGCAATTATTCCAATGAATCGTACACCAAGAGAGTGGCCTGATATTCTACGAATAAAGGCATAATAGTACACGGATATTAACCTGTCCATTAGCCGCTGGAGATTGACATAATCTACTGCAAGGTAGAAGCCAACCTAGGAGAACCAGCCAACCCAGAAGTACTGGGCTCGAATTCCTTGTTCTCCCGAAGAAGTCTTTCACCCAGCTTCATGTATATATAACACAACCGCTGGACACTCTGCACCTTGCCAAGTAATTCATACTGGAGCAGAGCAGCAAGTGAGGAACACAGATAGTGTCTAAAATTATACAAGGACAATTGTATGTTTACAACATTCATACAAAAAAAAACCTGACACAGTAACCAGTTGAACTTTGATCAATTGGAAGAAGTGGGGATTTAAACAAAATACATACTTTCAGGAAACAAAACAGTGTAGTCGAAAGCAGTGCATCACCTTCGAACCCGACATAACCGAATTGGTGTAGCTAGAGAACCTGTATCCATCTGGGAGTTTAAGAACCAACACAGATGAAAATAAATTCTAAAATTCAATGAAAAATTGGGGGGGAGAGGAGGAAAGACTTCACAACGGGGAAGTCGAATTAGTGATCTATGCGTCAACCATGACTGCCAGAGAAGATTTTGCCAAAGAAAGGATGAGAGTTGGGAAGGAGCAGCCGGACTATGGAGATTATATGGACGAGCGTGGAGTAAAGGAGGAGCTGAATCGGCATGGTAACTGAACTGTAGTTATCGACTGCCGGCGAGTTGCATGCATCGATTGCCATTAATGGCCTCAATCCGCGGCGAGACTCCAATCGACAGCCAACGGTTCGCTAGCCCCTCCACCAACCTGTAGCGTCGCACGGCAAGGTGGCCCTGTCGCTCGCGTCTGTCAGAACGCACAGGCGATCGCCATGAGAGCCACCCGGCCCTGACCGAAACCTCCGCCATGCCCGCATCGGCTCACAGGCGAGGGTTCACGTTCTATCCTTTTTTGGGGGGGACGGACCTCATAGTTAGCCCGTTAGGCCCAATTAAACAGCAGGTGTCCGATATTGTTCCCGGAGTAGCGGCCCATGACATGGGGTGCTCCGTGCGTGATGGGATGGTCATCCAACGACCAGAAATGCTCATTTTCAGATATCTAAGGGCCGCAAACGCAAGTGGCCTGAGAGGGCTCGAATAGTGCGTGGTTATAATGTCTCTAAATTACAATAACCAGTACAGTAGTACGTCACGGTAATCACCATTGTAAAGAAAAGCTACGGGAACATCCCCCATGATCATGAAAATCTTGATAGGTATGCATGATGATGGCCTTGGTATACATCATCTGTTTCGACACAAGTAATCAAACAATGGCATAAAAAGTCATCGCCTACTCTGTTCCGCAAATCAGACTTGATATATTTCATTGCAGATAATGCTCTCTCAGCCGTTGCAGTGGCGACTGTAAACCAATATTGGATTCAGCAAGAGAAAGAAACACCTTAGGAAAGGTTGTATGCTTCTTTTCTTCGTCGAATGTTTGGCAAAGTTCACCAACACCTTTCAAATCTGAGAATCTGGAGTCATCGTGGATGTTTGCTACAAGGTTATCTTCTTTTTTTTTACCATAAACAGCAGGAGCTCTGCTTTTTCAATTAAGGGGGAATAGCTGTACAATGGGCTGAAGAAATCAGCTTACAGAGTTAAAACACACCCACAAAAGTGACAGGAGGGAGACCCAAAACTATGTACATCTCCAGATCCTGTCAAGACACTAAAGCGATTACTCCCGAAAAGCCTCCCTGTAGAGGCAAAGATCATCACAAACCAGCTGATAAACTGCAGCTGAGTCACAACTCTTGTTTTCAAAAGTTCTTCGGTTTCTTTCCGGCCAAACATGCCATGCTATGTATGAGGCCACCGATCCCAAGTCTTTTTGCTCCTCTTTGGGCAGTAAGCAGTTGACTTTCCTCCATCATCCATTAATCGTTGTCACAGTTGTTCTGATGATGCTCACCGGGATATAAATGAGCCATGGACAATATTTATTCGAGTTGGCAATTAAGTTATTCGACCTTGCTTTCACTAATAAAATCACCAGGATATAAATGAGCCATGGCCAATTTTTTTTTTCCTTGTCAAAGTTTGAGAAAGAATCTGAAGGATCCAAACAACCCATTCCGAGAAGCAAGGTAGTTCTGGTTTCACTGGCACAGTCATGAAGCTCCACATGCACTAGCTCAATGACAACATACATGACACTTAGGTGGTAATCCTCATTTGATAAGCCATCTGGGTTCTTCGCTTTAACTTTGATCCTTGGGGAACATGCATGGCATCCATATCTGGAAGTGAATTTGATGCAAAACTCAATAACTTGGGTAAACATATCTTCCCGACCTTCATTTCTCATATCGTGTAGTCTTCTCTTAGCTGTACCAAGATATGAAACAACATTGACAATTTCTTGTTCTTTCCTTTTCAAAGAGGTGTTCAAATCAGTTGTAATCCCAAGTATAACCTTCATGAAGTGCAACATATTCAATACTCCTTTTGCTTTGAGCCTATCAATAGCTTCGGGTCCATTTTCTGCAATAGCGTCAATGACTTCAATTACCGAGGGAAACATGACAGTCATATTCAAGAGAGAGTTCAAATGGGAACCCCATCGAGTATCACCGGCTCTTCTAAGCCCAAGTTCTTGATACAATCCTCTCCCGGTTTCAAGTTCACCCATTTTCAAGCCTCGTCAATGTTCTCTGCTTGTTTCTCGTGAAGCATATCCCTATTCTGGAAAGAACATCCTATCGTGGATAGGATGACCCATCCACTCAAACAACCATACAATATCTTCATGGTTTTTGCAACCGCAACTAGTGTCAGTTGTAGCTGATGGCAAAACAGTGAATGCTCAGACCTAGAATCCTCCATCACTAAAGTTTTCAAACCATTCATATGACCTTGTATGTTGCTAGCTCCATCATAACCATGTCCACGTATTTGCAAATGACTAAGTCCATGCTTTGCAAGCAACAGATAAATAACTTGTTTCAGTTGAAGAGAAGTTGTCTGACTAACATGAGTAAGTCCAATAAGCCGCTCCATTACAAACCCCCTCCTCTCAACATACCTTATAACCAGAGCCATTTTTTCTTTGTGAGGTACATTCCGAGATTCATCAGCCAATAATGTAAAGTGGGCAGGGACATGCCCATGGCATGTCACCATGTAACATGGCCGTTGGATCAAAAATGAAGAGCCCAAATGATGTACTGTAGCACAGAAACACTGCGAACATGCACTGTACACCCATCATGTAGCACGAGTACTATAGATACGCACTGTAGCTGTACACTGTTCAGGAGATCTGTTCATTGGTTCTTGACCTGACGGTGTAGACAGGGGGGAATGTCACCATACTGTCCACCGGTGACGCCTATGGCAAGTCACCTGATCTCAATCACCAGTATCTGAAAATTTGTTGTATGTGTTTGTATGTCTTGCTGCAACACTTACTACCCACACCACGCATGTAATAGTGGATCCAGTCAACAAAACAAAAAAAATAAAGAACAACAGTCCAACCCCCAAGTCGCTGATGCTAACCGAATTAGTGTGGAAAGAAAAAAGTTTAATGGCAAAAAATGTTTTCAGTGCTTGCTTGAAAAATGTGAAGAATAAAAAAAATGAGTGTTCCAGTAAGCTTTGTGCACGTGCAAAAACTGAATGCCAAATGTTGCTCTCTAACTGAACTGAACTAAAGGGGCCAAAAACTGAACTTGAACAAAACTAAAATGGCAACTACTCTATCGTCTATAATTGAACTTGAACTGAACAAAATGACCACTGTTGCCCAGAATTGTAAACTAATGGAACCCAGAATTCAATTAAATGATAACTATTTGCCCATAATAAACAAAACTGAATGCCCAAAATGATCAAGAAATGTACATAGCTGATAGACTGATAGCCAACTTGTGAATGTGTAGGAAACCTTCAAGCCCAAAGCTCTGCCTTGAGACCCGCCAACAACACTACTAGAAAAATGGCTATAGCCAATATCCCTATTAGTGGCGCACCAGAAGCAGGTGCGCCATTGTTATTTTTTTAGTAGTGGCGCACCTTTAGTCCAATGCGCCATTGCTATTTTTTTCCCGGGTCCACCCCCTTCCCCAGGCTTACCAATGGCGCACCTTTGCCAGGTGCGCCATTGCTATTTATAGCAATGGCGCACCTGGCAAAGGTGCGCCATTGGTAAGCCAGGGGAGGTGGGCATTTTTGGCAGCACATAGCAATGGCGCACCACCCCCTGATGCGCCATTGCTATGGCACATAGCAATGGCGCACCACCCCTGGTGCGCCATTGCTATGTGCTGCACCGACCGGTCCGCCTTTTTCTTTTTCTTTTTCTTTTCGCCTCGCCTCTCCCCGCCGGCCGTCTCGCCCTCCCCGCCCTCGCCCTCGCCGCTCCCGACGCAATCTCCTCGCCGCCGACGCCACCTCCTCTCCACCGACGCCCCCTCCTCTGCCTCGCCGACGTGCGCGACCCCGCCGCTCAAAGCTCCGCCCCGACCTCGTCGTCCTCTACCCCGCTGCCCCTCGCCCCCTCCGCTCCAAGGCCCGCTGCCCCTCCCCCTCCTCCGCTCCAAGGTATGCTGCCCCTCCCCCTCCTCCGCCGGTTGTCGAGGAGGATCTACCGACGACCCCCAAATAGGCCCTCTCGCTAGCTCCACCAGATCTACCGACGACCCCCAAATCCCCTCTCGCCAATCCCCTCTCCCACCAGACCACCGCCGCCACCGCATGCGCCCCGCGCGCCGCCGCCGCACGCTGCTACTGCGCCCCGCGCGCCGCCCCCAAGCTCTTCCCGCCGCCACCGCACGCTACTAGCTGCGCGCCGCCCCCACAGCTCTTCCCCCCGCCGCCGCGCACGCCGCCCCCTCACCCCAATCCACCGGAATGCAAGGCTCCGCCCCCAACCATCCCACCGCGCGCCGACGGCAGCCCCTCCAAACGAGCACTCGCCTCCATATCATGGCAGCCCCTCCGCCGCCCCAACCTACACACTGCTGCCGACCAGTAGTCGTCGCCCCACTCCATAGCGGTGCCGCCGAGCACCCGATTGACTCGGAGCACCACCGTCGTCGCCGAGCAGGGCTCCCAGGAAGTGGTCCACCTCCACCTCCACGCTGGTCCACCTCCACCACACGCCCCCGAAGCAGCAGGCCACTTCACTGCCTCAACATCCGTGGACTTCACTGCCTCCTGTACTTCACTTGACAGGGTGAGATGTTCTTGCAATTTCTGTGTTTCTTGTTCTGAATGTGCACCTTCGCAATGTGTAGAAGTGTAACAATCTTTAAATGTAGCAGCATTGAACTATTCCAGCAGTTAGAAAAAATCATCAATTTGTAATTGCTTTGATCTAATAACAGCGAAAAAACCATGAACCATGCATGTTTGAAGGTTGTTTGGTTATCTAAAATCAATCACTACTACTATTGGTAGCCCTTCAGATCAAAGGACAGGGACATTGGTGATTAACAAGTGCATACCGTAGTTAAATTCGTTGACCTGACTGTTTAGCTGAGCTTTGGAGGTCATTTTAATTTGAGATGAAACAAAGCTAATTATTTTGAGTCTTTGTTTGTTTAGTTAATGCCCCTACTACCATCTTTGTTTATGTTTTGTGAAATACGATATGTGGACACAATAGGTGCTATGCTTTTATGATACAGATGATGACATTCTTACTGCTATGTTGATTATTGTATTTTCTGAAATGACATAATAGGTCCTGTAATGTTTAACACAATTCTGGCTTATAATGCTGCTGCTGTCCAGTTGTTAGAATTTAGATATGACCATTCCTATATCTCAAGACATCTGAAATTATAAGTTTTGGCATATTTTCAGTTTGCTGCTGCTGTTTAATAACTTGTCCTTACAATTATAGGCGGCCAATATTATTGAACTCTTAGCAAAATTACTAAAACAATATGTTGTGCACATTATCTTTGGATTTATATTTCTCTGAAAGAGCTAATGATGGATCCTTTTCCACAGGGCAAACTCTGAAAGAACTGCTGTTTTGGCATATTTTCAGTTTGCTGCTGCTGTTTAATAACTTGTCCTTACAATTATAGAAGGTTCTTTGCTCGGAGCTCTTAAACTTATTACGCTAATAGGTATGCTGTCCTTAACTGAATGCTGCAATGTGTATATTAATCTATTTATCTACATGTTTTAGTTGCTGTCAACTTCAACCTCCTAGTTTTCTGTGGATATTAGATGTGTTAACAGCCCTTGAATATGATCATCCTGTGACAATGCAGGTCTCGTGGTCATTTCTTTTGGTCCAAGTTATTCATACACCCTTCTGAATCTACTATATGGAAGAAGATATAGTGATGGCGAAGCTACAGCTGTCCTCCGTTACTATTGTGTTTACATAATCTTCTTAGCAATGAATGGTTTGTATTCAGTACTTATATGCAGCAGCTCTGCATATATTCATTCTATAATCTTGAAAGTAGTTTTTTCTAAATATTGTTAAGAATATTTCATTGATGAATAGTAACTCTGCACTGTACCTGTCAAATCTAAATTATGTATTTGATTTTAAACTAGCTTTTGCAAACCCAAAATTTGGAACACTGGGCATAACAGCCCCAGTTTCGCCCTTTCTGCAGTTAGGTTCAAACTACTGCTGCTGCTTATGTCAAATTGCTGCTGCTGCTTCTTTCAAATTGCTGTTGCTGCTTCTGTCAAACTACTGCTGCTGCTTCTGTCAAATTGCTGTTGCTATCCTAATGAGCTTTTTTATATTTTTTGGATAAAACTAGATTGGAAGAAGAAACAATGTGTATGTTATGCTGCATAATATTGGCAACCTATAATTTGTATGTATTTTAATGTACTAGCCTTCTGGTAAAGCATATCCACTTCCAACTTTCATCGGTTATAAATAGTTTGTTTGTCTTTCTGTTTATTTTGTTACATTTTGCAGGGATAAAGTGAAGAAAAAGAAGAAAAGATTACTAGCAGATTAGTTTTAGGATTTTCTTTTATTTCCTTGCAATTTTCCTTTTATTGGATACTTGTAAAGACATTGTAATATTCTTACTGTAATAAAAATTATGATTCTATTTCATTTTTTGTTTTTAAATTATTTTTCCTTATAGGTTGTTTTCTGTAAATTTGGATTTTTTTTTTGTTTTCCAAATATATTACTAGTGGCGCATTTCAATCCTTATTAGTGGCGCACCTTCCTTTATTACTAGTGGCGCACCTATAAGGCTATTAGTGGCGCACCCGGAGGGAATACCAGTGGAGCACCTAAGGGTTAGTAGTGGCGCACCATGTGGTGCGCCACTACTATCTGGATTACTAATGGCGCACCTCTGGTGCGCCATTACTATTTGTTACTAGTGGCGTGTTAATAGTGGCGCACCTATAGTGCGCCATTAATAGCAAAAACAGGTGCGCCACTAATAACCTTTTTTCTAGTAGTGCAACATGCAGCTCCTTCTTGGCTGCTACAGCCACTGGAAGCAACGCCGCTGTCAGCGGGCTTGTTGGCGCTGGTCCCACAAAAAAAATTGATTTTGCAAGTTGTATCACTGATTTCACAGCATGTATCTGACCATGGTGGGATTCGACGCCACTGACACCCCATTCAATCCATTTCCCAGCTATATACGTGATATGGAAAATGAAAACTAAAGTACTGAAATGATAAATGTAGTCTCTGAAAACTGATAAACTGAATATTGACTGAAGAAACGACAATACTAAAACTAACACCCACTGATCCACAGTCATGTAGTGTCACCGCATGTGGGCCTCAAGTTAGACTTGTTCGATGAAAAGGGCTACGTCCAGAGAAATGTTGCTAAAGGAAAAAATAGATGCAGAGAAGATAGCAACAGGAAAAATGAGGTGGTTACCTTTTCATTTAGAAGGGAAAACTGAGTGGATATAAGTACAATACAATGAATATGACTGTACAATATAACACTGAATTGAACTGAAGAAATATGAATGAGTAAAAATAATGAAGAAAGAATGCTGAATAATGACTGAACAAATAAACCTAAGACATAATGCAAACAAAAACTGAACAAAATTCAAACAGTAATAAAAAAAAGTAACTGAACATAACTGAATATAAGCTAATGACTGAAGGTCTGCAAAAAAAATGTCAGGACTGAGATAACTGAATTAAACTTTAAGAAAAACAAATGTTAAGAGACTAATAAGAAACTAAAAAGGGCAACCCGGTGCATGTAGCTCCCGCTTGCGCAGGGTCCGGGGAAGTGAATTAAATGTTAAGAAAGTCAGAACAAGAAATGAGTGAAAAAAGGGGACTGAAAACTGTCTGAAAACTTATAAACTAAATTGGCTGAAGAAAAACAATACTATAAACTGAGGAATGCAAACTGAAAATGACAAGTACTGAAGACATAAATAAAAAAAGTGAAGGACTAAAACTAAATGGACTTGAGACTAAGAACAGCACTGGGAGGAACACTGAATTTGACTGAAATAAAGATTACTGAGTTACGCCAATCAAAATTAATCATGTAGTAATGCTCAAATCTTTCAGGATGCCGTTGATCTACTTTTGGCTGAGCATGAACCAAAAATGTTAAATGGTTGCAAATTTGCAGGATGCCGAGCATGAGTTTGTCCAACCTGGAAACCTGGAGGAAAAAAAGGAAGCGTGAAGGAAGAAAAGGATAGATGGAAAAAAAGGGTTGGCGCTACTTCGTTACTTGATGATGTGCTATCCTCAAAGCTCTCGCTACTGGACAGACCGACATCAGGGTCATAGTTGGTTGGTAGCCACCGCTTGATGACCTCTGAGCCGTAGAGTCCCCAGACCTTCTGCAGAAACAAAAAACACATGTTATGCGGATGGAATGTAAAATGGAGGATTTACTAGCAGCAGAGGTAATGAACAGCCAAAAAAATAAGGCCAACAGAACCATATAAACATTACTATGCTACTGAGACGTTGCCTCGAAACGATTAATTACTAATCAAATAGTAACACCCCTTGAAACAAAAGTTCACATAAAAAACATTCAGAGGACACTGCAGTCTGCAGAAACATATCAAACAAAAAAGTGCAGACATCTTCGTGTCCTGAAGCAAACCCACTCTCTAAAAAAAATTTACAAAGTAACTGGCTGCCATTAGAAGCATTCACTAAGATCTTGAAACACATATAGTGTGCGAGCTCCCTCCTTGCTATTGCTGAAAAAGAAAAAGGTAACAAACACATATACTGAACGACCTGAGGATCGTGAAGCCACTATTCCCCTGCATCTCCCCCTACGTTACTGCTTGTTATACTATTATGGCATAACATATTGGAGGAATTCTCCCTGACTGCTGGTGAGAAAGAAGATAACAATACATACACTGAATGTCCTCCCAGGAAAATACACTAAACTGAATCTGCCTAGAACTGACTACATCTCATGAGAAAATAAACCTGAGTAGGTCTCATAATCCCCTGAATCAGCATAGAAAACTGACTAAAATGCCAGAAACATTACCACCCTGAATTCAATAAACAAAAAAAGCACTATGAGCTAAGTCTGCATAAACTGAATCTGCAACCTGACACAAAAGGCACTATGAAAACTGAACGAACAAAGCCTGAAATAAATCCAGGAAAAGCGAGCACTGGTGCCAAGTCTAGGACTTTATCTCTGGTGGGCTGCTTTCACCACAAAGAACAACCATCTGATCTATGCTTAGTTCGCATATGACTGGCTATTAGGATGTTGTTTTGTGTAGACAGATCTGATGCATAGGCACTATTAGGATGTTGTCATGCAGGGATTCCACATAGTGTCAGGGCAATTTTACATGTTTATTAAACAGACATATGTGTGCTCACAGCAGCTTTGAACAAACAGGGGCCACTCAGACAATCTGATAATGCTTTCTGTTACTAAGTTACAGATACAAAAGAGGAGCAAACACACATCTGGTACTGCAACAGGCCATCAAACACTGATGAAAGTTGCGTCTATCGGTACTTCAGTCCATCACACTAGAGAACCAGTAGCGTCACCAGCTGCCCATGTGGAGTGGGCATAGAGCACCCGGCCTTTCCATCCTTGCAGAAGCCACCGGTGATCCTCGCTGATCATGAAATGCTTGTGGTACCGATTCTTCACTTCGTCCTTGAGCATAAGAACAATATCAGGGTCCAATGGCAGCTGCCTTAGCCCCGCTCGCTGGTTCCGCGCCTGCCATTCCTTGTAGTTCTGAGGGCGCTCCACCCGGTCTGCGCCTTCACAGGCGATCATGTTTATGGCGGACCGTGCAAGTATGTCCCGCTCCACCAGAAGTCTCTTGTCGCTGTCCCATGGAACGGTGGTCTCCATCACATCGAACAACGCCGTGAAGTAGTAGAGCGCATGGCGGAACCGCGTCATGAAGAACGCCGCGCTGTATGGTCCATTGACGATGGAACTGACGAACACAGACGGCCTCATCTTCCTGATAGTGTTGAGTACCATGTCCCTTGGGCTTACCATGTCAAAGGTGAGGCTCTCGTCCATCAAGGTCCTGAACTCGTATAGGCTGCTCACAACCAGGACCTCATCTGGATCGATGTGCAGGTCCTCAGCCTGGACATCCTCCGGCTTGGATGCGATGGCGCAGAACTTGAATGGCACGCCGAACTGGCTCGCGTAATTCTCGAGCCGGTGCCCTGCCTCCTCCATTAGTGCAGCCGGACAGGGCCCGGGCTGAGGGGTGTTGATGCCGGTGATCCTCACTTCCGGTGGCCCACCCTCCCTATTCGCCAGCAACCGGAGCAAGTCCGGCCACTGAAACCCGGTGCTGATGCCGTAGTGCACAATGTGCAGTTTCCTCCTCCCTGCAACAGCCTTGTAGATGGTGTTGGTGGAAAAGAGCAACCCCACCTTGATCGAACAGCTCGCGGCCGTGTGCAGATGGTAGGCCCTGATGAGCTCCATGGCTGTGGTGCGCTTCCCCATGAGCGATCGGTACAGTCGGCTCCCCGTGCCAGCCAGCCGTGCCTCCAGCCCCTGGGCGAAGTAATACGCCAGCCGCTGCCTAGCATCCCCTGTCGGCGATGAGTGACACTTGATCTGCTCCAGCAGCTTGCTCGCGCCGCACACGTCGCTGCTGGCCACTGCTTCTGCACAGCGGATCAGCAGAGTCTCTAGGTCAGTCACCACCGTATGCCTCGCCCCGCGCCTCCCACGCCTGGAGATGCTCTGCCGTGCTGCCTTGTCCTCCCAGGTGACACGTACTACCTCCTGCATCTCGCTCGGGCACACTTCGTAGCCGTTGAGGATGAGCCGGTCCAACATCTCCAGCGCGGTGGCTTCCTCCTCCTCCTCCTCCAAGGCACTATGCAGCACCACAACTATTTGCTTGCTGCTCCTGCCCAAGCCCGCCTCCGTCTCACCATCCATGTCAGATCTCTTCTTACGCCCCCTACCATCCACCATCACATCGTCTGCGGGCAAGAACCTGTTGGCCTCCTCCATGCCTTTGAAGAATTCCATGCTCGACAGCATGTTCATGCTGGTGCTGCTCTCGCTGGCAAACACCATACTATTGGGCTCCACCATGCCTGTGCCGTTCAAGAAGAAGGCTGGATCCTGTACCTGGCACCCGGAAACCATGACGTCTGTGTTGTTTCCTTGGCTGGGCATCAAGATGGAGGTGGAGTCGGCAAAAGACTCCTGGTCGGCGGCGGGTGAGGTGTTGGCAAGGATCTCGGCGAAGGGCTGCTCCGCCTGCAGGAGTTTCGGGTGGTCAGGGTACTGGTTGAAGAACTTAGCGACGATGTCCTCCTCCGTGAGCATGCGCGAAATGTATTCCAGGGCCAGGTCATTCTGTGAGTCACCATGGGTCGTCGGAGGAAGGTCGAGGAAGATGGAGGGGGGCAGTGGTGAAGGCTCGGCGAGGCCCAACAACTCCTCCGGTGTGGCAGCCATAGTGGAGTGTATGCTGTTCCTGATGGTGCAGTGACAATATCTTGGATTTGGAGTGAATATATCATTTCCTACTCCATCCATTCCATGTGAAGCCAACAAGTTCATCGTACAGTACGTTGCTGTCTATTGGAACCATCGTAGCTTCACATTTCACAAGGTTAGTTTAACCATCCACCGGCCGACCGGCTTCTGCACTGCACATATGGGCAAAGAGAGGCTTTTGAGAAAGACCATGTCCATCTTGTTGTCGCAGCCAGCCTTCTGTCCTTGCCTGATCAGAAGAAGTCAACTTTCTTGTAGACATCAATTTATGTTTTAAAATGTCAGGCTGTTGTGAGTTCACGTATAGTAGCACTAGCAGGTAAGATCATTAAAAGATCTCTAGTATTATCCTAAAAATTGATTAGTTCATACGTAGTAGCAAGTTTCTAGATGCATTTAACCTGTAGCCATGTTCAGTTATGCTTCTTTCCTGCTCCACACTTGGACACCTGCAAGTAGGCAAATGGATTTGTAAGATGAAAACGCTGAGAAAGAAATTACAAATTCAAGACATTTCAGTTATTATCCTTTTTCTTTGAACAATTTCCAGTCATCCTTTTACACATGACACTGAATTTATTGGTCCTCTTTACAGATTGTCCTCTTCTTCGGGTATCATGTCTTAATGAGATAACTGAAGAAGAGAAGAAGGCAACCTAGCCATTTTATCACCTCAGACAATGAAGTGGATTCATGGATTCTGTTACTCACAGGGGCGGGTCCACCTCAATTCAAGGGTATTCAGATGAATACCCATTATTTTTGCCAAAAAACTAGGTATATATAGTGTATAGCATATGTATATACAAGTAAAAACGAAACTGATACAATAAACGAAAACGTGCTTGCTAAGTATTTCAGCCCCAAAACAGAGGCCACTCTCCCTTGCCACCCACGATATGGCCCACAGGCCCAATTCGCTTCAGGCTGTACATCGTGCGCACGATGAGCCACGCATCGATCGCTGATACAGTTACGTTAGCCAAAAGAAAAATACATCGATCCAGCGGCAAACGATTCGGCGCCTCCCTTCCCCCAAATTCTTTTCGCAAGCAATCACACACGCATACAGCGGCAGGCACTGGCCGGCGGCGCGACATGGCACATCCATCCAGATTCCAGATTCCAGCGGCACGACTTCCATCCCTAGCTCCCTGATCTCGGCAAGCATTGGTCTTCAGATTTATTGCCACAGCCCACAGGTTCAACTATTCTATCTATTTAAGGTCTAATTGCCCTAATTAGATGTCTTCATGTCGCTTAATACACTATGACTGTTAAAACTGGGGTCGCTCCCCTCATATCGATTCTTAGTTGAACTAAATTCATCTAGATCTTAGGTTTTGCCACTTTGATACGTTGAACAATTTAGTATTTTTATATATATGGTAGACGTATTTAGTTATAGTCAATTCTGTGAATCTATTATATTATGCTTATATCTTTGTGTATTATCCAATTTGTATTGGTACTATAAACAGTTATACGCACAAAACAAGGCTTTAGACTTCAAAAAATGTCTTTAAATTTTTGAATACACACACTTGAAATCCTGGGCCCGCCCCTGGTTACTCAGACATGCGAAATGAGTGGAAATAAATAAACTTCTGCTGCTGCAACAGCAATTGACCTTTGCACGAAGTCTTTACTAATCAAACTGAAACTTAATGTCTAAAATGTAATTTTAAGGCAGTTTGCAGGAGAAACATTTAGCATGCGGCAGTGGCACCCTGTGGCGTTATTCATATTCGTGTCTAAGAGCGAAACTTGAGATGTTTGAAGGAAACAGGAGAGGATTCCTTACCAGCGTCGCACAAATCCATCAGGCCATGACAGAGAGTTCAGATGGTTCCTGTGAACATCCAGAGCAACTCACCTGCCTTCCGGCGGTCATCCATCAGCGCCTTGGCACAGTGGATCAGCAGCGTGTGCAGGTCAATCACCCGCGCCTTGCTCTTTCTCCCCTTCTTGTTACTGTTCCCAATCTCATTGTTCATTGAACTGCACATCTGATCGAAGTCGAACACCTCGCAGGCACGAGCTTCGACTAATCTGTTCGTCCTACTGACATCAGCCTCCACCTCGTCGCCCCAGTCCTTGCGGCCGCTACCACTTTTCTCTTTCGGTTGGTCCTGCTCACCGGTGGTCGTCAGCTCACAGTTTGTGGGCAAGAACTTCTTCGCCTCTTCCATGCCCTTGAGGAAAGCAGGGCTAAAGATGTGAGTGTTGTACTCTCCATTGGCGAGCAACAGCAAGCTGCGGACCTCATTAACACCCTTGAACTTGAAGATGGCCGAGCTGGGAGAGTGCATGTCGCTGGCCAAGGCGCTGCCTTTGTCCGCCATTAAGGTGGAGGCATGCATGCTGGAAGAGAGGATTTGGGCAAAGGGCCGCTGAGCTTTGAGGAGCGCAGGGTTATCTTCATCAACGTCATCCTCCTCCTCCATGAGGATTTGTACGATATATGGGAGTGACAGGTGATCCTGCACGGCAAAGCGGTTGCTGTCATCGTGGGCCATCAAGGGAAGGTCTGGGAACACCGGGGAGACGGGAGTGGCAGCCATGGTGATGGCAATGGCAAAGCTCTTCCTGGAATGAATGGGAGGGAATCATGGTAGGTGTAATGTTGCTCTGCTAAGCTTGTCCCCTTGGAATCACCGAATTGTCTCCAACCAGAAAGAACAAAAGAGCAGCTGTTTTCCTAATCATCTAGGTGTGATGTGACCTCCTTGTTCCATTTTCGTTGTACAAGAGAATTACATCGAAAACAAATTGATATTTTAAAAACTCAAGAAGAAAATCACACATGTACATGTTCGAGTACTATTTGCATTTGCAAATCTTTGTGCAGTGCAAAAATAATAAAATGATGAAGGCTAACATAGTAGCTTTTTTGCACGGAATTTATTTTAAAAGTCAACTTAATACCCAAATATGTACATGTGTTCAATTTTTGAGAAACTTTTTAAGTTTGCGAACTGACTTTTTTAGAAGGTAGGTGAGATCAGATGCCAAAACACTGCACTAAGCATGACGTGTTTTACTCTGCTTCTGATGTTTGGCAAAATGACAGGGCAGCATACATTGACACATACGACCCACTAGTCCCGAGTCCTTAACTACAATTCAAATTGTATCTCAGTTACACGCACACATAGTTACATATACTACTTTGTTGCACATGAATCTTGAAGGGAAAAAGTAGTGCATAAACATAACTATTTTTAAGTGGAAGCTTAGAAATTATGCTGATATGTCAAAAGAGTAAATAATATTCATGGAGAAGCCAAAATATACCTAGTTAAAATCTTGAAGATGCTATACTTTGTAATAAACTTACTGTCCAGAGTTGTTTTAACCATGCAAGGGATGAACCATCCACATCTAGACATAATGGCAAAATATAGCTAACTACCGAGTATAGAAGAGTACCAGATCATTCCCAGTAGGATAAAAACCATCATCACCATCGACAGGCATAATCAAATCTCGAGGATTCGGTCGCTCCCGCGGGCGACCAGGGAGCAAACCCTTGCCGCCGCCAGAGCTCCACACCGGCGTCCTCCTCCCCTCGCCGCCGCCGGCAGGAGTCGCCGGGCGAAGCCCGCGCGGCTCGGCGGCGGCGGGGCCCTCTTCTTCCTCCTCCTGGGCGAGCGGCGCGGGCCGCTTCTTCGGGGGGAGTCCTGGCTCGCGGTCGTCTTGGGCGGCGCGGCGAGGCTGCAGGGCGGCGTGGCGAGGCTGCAGGGCGGCGCGGCTGCGCCCGGTGTGCGTGCTGGCGCGGGCGGGTGTGGTCCGGCGCGGCGTGGGGCGCAGGTCCGGGGGCGGCCAGGTGCGGCGGCGCGCGAGCTGTTCGGATCTGGCGCGGGCGGCACGGCTCGGTGGCCGTGGGCGGGCGCGCGCGGCGACGCGGCTGTGGGCGTTGGCTGGTGCGCGCGGCGGCTGGTGCGGTGCTGCAGGGGCGGCCAGGTGCGGTGGCACGTGCTGGCGCTCCCTGGCCAGATGCGGGCGACGTGGATGGTTCGCGGCGGGCGCGCGCGGCGCGCACGGAGGTGTCCGGGGCGCGGCTCTGGGCGGGGCGGGCGCGACTCCGACGACGGCTGGCTCGGCTCCGGCAGGGGATGGCGTGGATCCGGTGGTCTCTGACGGGCGATGGCTGCGGCGGGAGGTGCGGGTCGAGGCCCTCGGGGGCGGATGGGCGTGTTCTGCTCGCGGTCGGCTGCTCCTGCGGGGCGGATCTGGCGAGCGAGTGGTGAGGTGTTCAGCACGGCTGCTGCAGCGTGACGGATCTGAGGACGAGATGGCAAATGGTGCTCGGACGCCGGGGCGGCGGCCCCGGACCTCTTCTTCGGCAACGGCGGCTGTGGTGGCTGCGTGGGCAGCGGCATGGCTGGAGCTCGGGGGCGTCGGTGCTCCGCGGCAGTACGTCGGTCCTCGGTCGCACCAGGGACGCTTGGTGCTGGCCGATGGGTTGACTGTGACTGTTGCGCGGGACGTCGGATCTGTCCAGACGTCGCCAGTTTTGACTCCTGCGGTGGGGATGCGGTAGCCTTGTCGGCGGCTCTGCGCATACCTGGCCAGATGGGCTGGCCCGGCCCGGCACGGCCCGCCCTGAGATAAACGGGCCAGGCACGGCACGGCCCGACCAGGCACGTTTAATACACGGGCCGTGCCGGGCCGGCACGCGTGCCGGCCTCTAAGGCCCAGGCACGGCACTATTATTAAACGGGCCGGCCCATCGGCACGTTTAGCCCATTAACACGTCTAATTTTGCTTATTTTAAGCCTATTTTAACTATTTTTAGGGTAATATATATATATATAATCTGTATAAATAAATAAATAAACTAAACGTGCCGGGCCGGGCCGGCACGCGTGCCCAGCCTTGCGGCCCGGGCACGGCCCGAGCCGGGCCACGTGCCGGGCCGGCCCGTGACGGGCCAGGCACGCGGGCTATCGGGCCGGCCTGTTAGGCACGGCCCATCTGGCCAGGTATGGCTCTGCGTGGTGCAGGTGGCGGCGGAGGGCTGCTCTCATCGATGGCTTCGGGCTCTGAGGCGGGTGGTGGTTCAGGTGGGCGGTGGATCCCGTGTGCCGTTTCGAGGGGAGGACTTCCGTTGGCTTCTCGGGGCGAATGCCTTGCCCTGGCTCTCGCCGGGGCCGACGACGGCGACGCCTGTGGGCGCCGTATACCTTCTTGGAGGCGTCGTTGTTCGAGGACCTACGACCTCTTTTCTCGCACTCCGGGGGAAACCCTTGTTCCAGGTTCCTGGAGCGGATGATGGCGGCTTTCCGGTGTCGCGTTCCTTCTTGGAGGCATCGTTCTGGAGTGGTCTTGGCCTCGGCGAGCCATCGGCTCGGGTGGTGCGCGGTCTTGGGGCCGACGTGGAAGTCGGAGCGGCGGCTCCGGAACTCGTCGTCATGGAGGGGTGTCGGCGCTGGTCATGTGGGTGACAGTGTCGTTGGCCAGCCTGGTGCGCGGCCTCGGGGTCGGCGTGGAGGTCGGAGCGGCGGCTCCGGATATGGTTGTGTGGTGTCGGCTTCGATTGCTAGGGTGATGAAGCTGGCGGCTAGCCTGGTGCGCGGCCTCGAGGTCGGCGTGTGTGGTCACCGTCTGTACGTCGGAGCGGCGGCTCCGGAGATGGATGTAGGGCGTCGGCTCCGGTTGCTTGGGCAGCAGGGCAGGCGGCTCGCCTGGTGCGTGGCCTCGGGGTCGGCGTGGATGTCGGAGCGGCGGCTTCGGGTTTGGTTGTAGGGTGTCGGCTACGGGTTGCTCGGGTGACGGAGCCGGCGGCTCGACTGGTGCGCGGCCTCGGGGTCGGCGTGTGTTGTTGGTGTCCTGTGGGACGTGTTGTAACGGTTTTCGCCCAGGTTTCCGTTAATTAACCAGGCAACTCTCTTCTATCTTAATTAATGAATCGGGCCCTAAGGGACCGTCTTTCAAAAAAAAAAAATCTCGAGGATTTGCACCAATTAGCCAAGGAGATGCTTTCATCCAGTTTGCGTGCCCATCATGTAAAGTCTGCAGTAAGATAGTGCTAAGTGCCCAAAATTACTTGTAGTAGAATCTTGCAGAATTTCAAAACAGAAAACACAGCAGAAAAAAAGCACATAAAAAAATCCCACACAGCACATGAACTCATGAAGGCTGAAGCTAGATGCTGAAGGATCACTAAAAATGATAGTGCAAATGTAAAACACAGCAATCTTCTCCTTCCGATAAAGCCTGGTTACACCCTATGGCTTTGAGACATAAAAAAATGCAAGTGCCAGAAAGTGAGTACATGAAAAACCAGCAACAGGTGCAGAAATTAAAAACATTTCTGGAAATATCCTTAATCTTGTAACTGCTACATGCTCATCACTCTGCATTTATGCTTTCCTTCAGCGCTCCAAAATCAAAGAAATGACAAAAACTAACTAGGAAATACTCATGCTTAATCTATAGTCCTATATCCCTGCCACGATCTGCATACTTGACCAAATCAGTAACCCCCCTCAGGCTTGCAAGCAAACAAATAAACACATCACATGATGCTATGAACTTTTTAAGGTGAAATCATAGAGATAATTAGCAATAAAATCAAGCAATATGGATGTACAGAGGCTCACTCAGTATTGCTTGCTGCTCTGGTTTGCTCTGGTCATGTGAAGTACTCCCTCCGTATCAAAATATAAGACGTTCGGCTCATCTTCATACTGCTCTGCCATTTTTTTTGTTTCAGATATTGGTCCAATGGTTTGCATTTTGTTATGTACTCCTTGTGTATCAAAATATAAGACGTTTTTTTGACACTACGATTAGTAATGAAGATGAGCCCAGAAATGTAAGATATTGGTCCAATGGCAGAGCAGTATGAAGATGAGCCTAGAAATGTAACACAACTGGAGTAACATCCAATCTGCATCTGTGCTAATGAACGCAGTGGTAGGCTGGTAGCTGACAAGAACATCGAGTATGGATTTCGTTTGTTCAAACTTATTTCACACATCGGCCTCCAAAACGCTATCTAATCTTCATACGCTAACCGTCCAGGTTAAGAAGATTTGACCTGAACGAAATTGCTGCTCTGGCGTGTTCGCACATACATAAACGCATAGTTTGTAGCAGCTTGGCGGACTGGGATAGCTTCATCCACTCACTCATCCTCTCGGTACAAAATAATTAGCCAATGCTGTCATGCCCGGCGGCAGCGGCACGACGGCGGCCGGGGCGGAGGCTGGCAGGGGAGCAGCCAAGGCAGAGTTGGCGCCCGCCGGCCGGGGCCCGGGGTGCAGGAGAACGGCGAGGTTGGGCTAGCGCGGAGCGGTCAGCAGGTGGTACTGCGCACGCGTTGGACGGCGGGGGGGAGGGGGGGGGGGGGGGGGGGGGGAGCTGGGAGGGGCAGACGGAGACGGCGGCGGACCACGGGAGTAACCAAGCAGGGAAGGGTCGAGACTCCTTTTTTTTTTTTTGAGCAAAGGAAGGGTCAAGACTCGAGAGCCAGTACGGGACGCGTAGGCCTGATTGGAAATTTGGAAGGAATTATCCCTTATCTTGTGACTCTGCTGATACCGATGATGAAAATACTTTGGAGGAACTTAACTTGGTATAGTGAGCCTAGCAGGCGGCGGGAGTCCAGTACGATTGCTTGCATTTCTCTGGAATTAAACTAGCCCTTGGGAAAGGTAGACGTGAAGGTACCATGATTTCTCACTTTATAAAAGCGTTAGAGCTCGGCTGACACAGTGATCGAAAGCTGCGCAACCAAAACAACTTGAAACCGCCCATGCACCTTTTGCTTTTCCTGATATCGTCCCTTCGGGTAGTTGGATACGAGCACATTCAAATTGGAATTCTTCTGATCCCAGATCCAATAGAAGTTTTGAGGTAAGAGGTACCGTGAGCAGATTTCTTTGTTTGATACCCAGTTTTTGCCTTGAGTTTCTCGCCCCTTTGCCTTAGGATTCGTTAATTCTCTTTCTCGATGGGACGGGGAAGGGATATAACTCAGCAATAGCAAAGCAAATTTCCCACACCCAGGGCCCAGCCCCGTCCGGCCCAAAAGGAAGTGCCAAATAATTTGACTACATTTTTTTTCAACCCTAAAAAAAATTTGTTTTTCGAGAAAGTTATGTGGCTAACCACACAATTTTCGTAACAGATACGAACAACTCGTTCGTCGTTCAATCCTGATCGTGCCGGGCGCGCTCGCCTTCCCTCTTTCCTGATTTTGTGGATCCTAATTTAGCATTTAATTGCGATGGGGCAGGTGAGTGTTAACTATAATTTTATTTCCTTCACGTTAACAGTTTTCATATTTGATGTGAACCCAAGTACTTTTGCAGTTTTATAGCCCAAAAAATCATGCTAAAGCTAGGAATTGAAATCAAGACTTCAATATTGAGATCTTAGTCACTTGCCAACTCCTCTGCTACTTGGTTCTTGTCAAGTTTAAATAAAATACCACTATTTGATCATATTTTTCTCCCAAACGTCGTTCAAACATACCCCAATAACTTTACGCGACGTTGACCTAATAATTTATATACAAGCACCATGGTAACTTTGACCCGCGAAGGGGGGAGTTGTTAAACATGCCTCCGACAACTTCTGTGTAAATAGCATGATAATTTATACACTAGAAACCAGATAAATTACGTACAAACAGCATGGTAACTTTCATCCGAGGAAGAAAAAAGTTGTTGAGACATCTCTCGGCAACTTATGAGTCAATAGCGTGATAATTTATGCATCGCAGACCTGATAACGTAAATACAAACACATTGATAACTTTTTTACCCAGGGGAAAAGTTGTTGAAATATACCGCGGTAACTTCTGTGTAAATAGCATGATAGTTACGCACCACAGACCTAATAACTTACATACAAACACATTGATAACTTTTCGCCACGGCAAATTTTGTTGTTGTTGAAACATACCCTGGTAATTTATGTCTAAATAGCATGGTAATTTACGCACCACACATCTGATAATTTACATTCAAACACATTGATAACTTTTCATCCATGGGAAAAAAGTTGTTGAAACATACCTCAGTAAGTTCTGTGTAAATAGCATGGTCATTTATGCATAGCAGACGTGATAACTTACGTTCAAACTATACCTGGGCATATCTCGGGCTGGGCCGGGCTTCGGGTCGGGCCAAAAAAAGCACGGTGCTAAAAACCCAGGCCAGAGCCTGGCCCGGCCCGACCTTCGGGCCTACTAAATCGGGCTCGAGCCCGGCCCGAGCCCGAAAAATCCCGACATGGCCCGGTTGGCCCGGCCCGACTACGGCTAAAATCGTGTTTTCTGCAAGCCCGAGCCCGGCCCGATCTGCCCATCGGGCTCAATTTCCAGGCCCGAGCCCGGCCCGATGGCACACTCGGGCTCAACCCGGCCCAGGATTTTCGGGTCGGGCCGTTCGAGCCGGGCTGCCCATGGCCAGGTATAGTTCAAACACCATGGTAGCTTTGTGTTGGAAATATGCCCTAAAGGCAATAATAAATTGGTTATTATCATATTTCCTTGTTCATGTGCGACGCTCTCTGCTCGACCGTGCACTAATCATACACGCAAACGTACACGCTCGAAATCAGAAACTCACGGGAAGATATCACAACACAACTCTAAACTCAAATTTAAACATAAATCTTCATATTACAAGCCAGGGGTCACGAGGACCCGAATACTTAAGTCATACACACAAATAATATCTGGCCGGACACACCTTTCTCGGTCATGCCCGGCCTCGGCTGATCGACACGACGTAGTCTTACCTAGGCTCCACAGAGAGGTCCCCGTCGGTCTACATCCTAAGTGCTCAGGGGTCTTGGGCCCATCGCCCTTTGCACTCCGGGTCGTTGTGTGCAGGGTTAGATCCAGGCACCACCTCTGTCATGGATGGCGCCGATCCTGCCGTGCCACAATGTTGAACTGGACGTCTGATAAAGCTTCCGGCTGATACATACGGCGCCGAGGGTCCCATAACCATTATCCCGCGTGGTGGTAGTACGTATAGGCCAGCGGCCCACTCAGATCAAATACCCAAATCCGTTAAGTGTGTTTTAGTAGCTCGCAGAGACGAACAGGGTTCCTGTCGCTCCGACTAGGTATCTCGCGGACCACGACCAGGGACCAGGCCCACCTCTCACCTAGGTAGTCTCCACCTGCCCTATCGCTCCGACTACAGTGCAAGTTCCGCGTCGGCTGTCGGGACAAGTCCTGAGCTACCACCACATCCTGGGTGGTACCGCTAATAGCCAGCCGCCACAGGACTCTCTCGCGGGTACCCTTGGGTTCAACCCGTCTTGTTTCATTATCTCGCGGGCACTCTTGGAGCCGGCCCGACTTTAACAATTTAAAGTATTGCAGTAATGTAAACAGTTCCGTGATCATTCCCCAGAGTGATCACGGCCCGATAACAAGTCTGGCAAACGGACAAGGGTGAAGGGCCAGCTGATGAAACAAAACATACCTAACTAAGCATCATGGGATAGCAGGTAAGGTATAAATAGCAGGCGACGAAATCAGGCTATACATCAGAATAGGAGCTATTGGAGCAACAACAGAAGCAATTCTAATGCAAGCAATAGAGAGAAAGAGTAGGCGATATCTGAATGATCAAGGGGGTTTTGCTTGCCTGGAAGCTCTGCTGCAGGGGTCTGGTCGTCAACGGCGTAGTCGTACTCAGCAGTGTCGTCGGCAGTCTCGAGGTCTATCAGGAGAGAAGGAGGGGAAGAAACAATAAATACATGGCAAAAATGCAACAAAAATGCATGACATGGAAATATTCAGTGGTAGGGGTGTTCTAATGCAGTGCTAGGTATTTTGGTCGGAGCGGGAAAATATCCGGAGGTGTTTTACCAGCTCCGGGCAATTATCGGACAGATGAATCGGAGGGGAAAGTTCCATGTTCATCATGTTAGAGAGGGCTGAGAGGTATGTGGGTAGCGTATTCGTATTCGTCATATTTTTCTGATCGTTTTTCATATATAAATTATTTTCATCCGAGTTACGGTTTATTTTATATGATTTTTCAAATTTTTAATCATTTACTGGATTTCCTGGAATTAATTTTTATTCGAAATTAAATAGCAAAATGCTAAATGCACCCAGCACAGTGTACACAGAAGTGTACACAGTGGCTGACAGGTGGGGCCAGTTGACTGAGTCAACTGCCCAGTCAGCACCCAGTCAGCAGTGGCTGACAGGTGGGGCCCAGTGCTGAGTCAGCACGCTGACTCAGCAGGGCTTATCCAAATGAACAGTAACAAGGGGCCCCACATGTCAGTTAGTTAATTAACTAAATTATTTTAGTTAGGGTTAATTAGGCCGCGTGGGGCTCGGCTGTCAGTGGGGTTAGCAGGGAGGTTAGGCCCTAATGGCCTGGCAAGTGGGTCCCGCCGGCGTTTTAAACGCCGGTGCGCGCCGGCGAGGCCACAGAAACGGCGGCGACAGTCAGAATCGCCGCTCCGGCGACCAAAAGAGCGGCGGAGACCACCGCCCGAACAGGCGCATCGGCGCGCATCTACTGGTACCCTTCGTTCGCGCGAGGACGGCCTAAGACGACGGCAACGACGACGGTGGGCGGCGGCCGGAGCAAGAGCTCGAGGGGATCGGGCCTACGGGACGCGCTCGAGCCAACGAAGAGAAGGGAAAGCTGCGGGAGCTCACATCGAGGCTAGTGGGGAGCTCAGGGGAGATGGGGGTGGCCGGGTTGGTGCGGAACGAGCGGCGGAGCTCCGGTGGCCGCAGTTGGGGATGACGGCGATGGCGAAGTTGTGGCGCGGCTCCAGTCGAACGAATCCCCTCACCCGACGCAGCAGACGAAGGCGGTCCTCCTGGACATCCGGGCGTAGCTCGGGGACGCGAGTGAGCGCGTGGATGACGGTGGTGCGGCGATGCAGCGTTCGGGCGCCGATGAAAAGAAGGGGGCGAGCGAGAGAGAGGGGATAAGGCAGCTAGGGTTCGCCAGGGGTGCGGGGAGATCTTTATCCACGCAGGGGCACGGCAGATAGCCGGCGCGTGGCGATCGGCGGACGTGCGGCTGCGCACACGCCAGCGCCATGGCTTCGGCCTCTCCATGGCAGGAGGAGGACGAAAGGCCGGCCACAGTGGGCTGGGCCGCACTGTTGAGTCGTCTGGGCCAAGTGCACAGTGTGCTTTAGTCATTTTCCTTTTTCATTTTTCTGTTAAATCATTTCCACTGCTGTTTGCATTTTATTTTAGCTCCATTTGACTTTTGTAAAACATGAGACTTGGCTCAATAAATACCCTGGAATATTTATCACTGCCAGAAAAAGATTTGGAGGCAATTTGATTTCATTTGAATTTTGGATTAATTGAAATAGATTAAAAATTGATGTTTTGTTACTGTTTCATGATGTTAGAATCATTTAAATAAATCAATTAATGTTGATTTTATTTTTATAATTACTTTAGGAATATTTGCAATATTATGAACTATTTAGTTCCTGGATTTGAACAACTTTTAATTTCACTTTAAATTTGAATTCTCAATTTCAATTTGGAATTTGAAATGAGATATGATTCAAATGATGACCAAGCACTGTTAATCATGGTGACTTGGCATTATCAAAAGGGTGATCATTGTAGCTTAATACATGGGGATGTTATAATTCTCCTTCTCTAAAAGAAATTCTCGTCCCGAGAATTAAGAGGTAGGTTGAAAGAGAGTGGGGTATTCTTCACGAAGACGATCTTCGCGTTCCCAAATGGCTTCATCTTCAGAATGATTCGACCACTGAACTTTAAGGAACTTGATTGCCTTCTGACGGGTTCGACGTTCAGCTTGATCAAGAATGCGGGTCGGATACTCTTGATAAGAAAGATCTTCTTGCAGCTCAAGCATTTCATGATCCACCGCTCGGATAGGATTCTTGAAGCAGCGACGGAGTTGCGACACATGGAAGACATCATGAACTTGAGAGAGGTTCGGCGGCAATTCCAATTGATAGGCCACTTCTCCACGTCTGGCAAGGATACGAAACGGGCCAATGTAGCGAGGAGCTAACTTGCCCTTGATCCCAAAACGATGAGTGCCTTTCATCGGAGTGACACGAAGGTAAGCTTGTTCGCCAGGTTGATAGACCATTACCTGGTGTTTTCGGTCATAATTGCTCTTCTGACGAGACTGAGCAGCTTTCAAATGTTCACGGACAATGCGGACTTGTTCTTCAGCTTGTTGTATAATGTCCGGACCGAAGAGTGGTCGTTCCCCAGTTTCTGACCAGTTCAGAGGGGTTCGGCACTTACGTCCATAGAGAACTTCAAAGGGCGCCATCTTCAAACTAGCCTGATAGCTATTGTTGTAAGAGAATTCAGCATACGGGAGAGATTCCTCCCATTTCTTACCGAATGAGATGACACAAGCTCGAAGCATATCTTCAAGCACTTGATTGACTCGTTCAACTTGTCCCTGGGACTGGGGGTGAAAAGCGGTGCTGAAGGACAGATGAGTTCCCATAGCTTCTTGGAAACTGTTCCAAAACCTTGAGGTAAAGAGGCTGCCACGGTCTGAGCTGATCTCCAACGGAACACCGTGGAGTGACACGATTCTGGAAACATACAAGTCTGCTAACTGACTAGCAGTGATTGTCTCCTTGACTGGCAGAAAGTGAGCAACCTTGGAGAATCGGTCAATGACGACAAAAATAGCATCATGACCCTTCTGCGATCTGGGAAAACCAGTAATGAAATCCATTTCGACTTTGTCCCATTTCCATTCAGGAATAGTAAGTGGTTGCAGAGTTCCAGCAGGCCTTTGATGTTCTGCTTTGATGCGACGACAAATGTCACACTCAGCAACATAACGAGCAATGTCTCGCTTCATATCAGGCCACCAGTACCATTGACGAATGTCTTGGTACATCTTAGTACTACCCGGATGAATAGACAAAGGTGTGTCATGTGTTTTTTTCATGACATCCGAACGCGAGTCCAGGTTATGCTTTCTGGGGACCACTAGGCGGCCTTTGAATAGCAAGGCACCATCATCATCAACATGGTAGAACGAAGAATTTCCCTTGGAGAGGTAGTTCTTAATCTTCTCGACTTCAGAGTCATATTTCTGTCGTGTATTTATGTTGCGCTCGAGATCCAGTTCAACAACCAGGGTATTGAGATAACCCTGTGGAACAATATGAAGGTTCAATTTGCAAAGTTCCTCATGGAGAAGGGGTTGTGCTTGCTGAACCATGAGGTTGTTGCAATAAGACTTGCGGCTCAAAGCATCGGCCATTACATTAGCCTTGCCAGGGGTATAAGAAATATCCATGTCATAGTCGGCTATTGTCTCGAGCCATCTTTGTTGGCGGAGGTTCAAATCTGGTTGAGTATACAGATACTTCAGACTTTGGTGGTCCGTGTATATCTCGCAACGATTACCGAGAAGGTAATGTCGCCACAGTTTTAGAGCATAGATAACTGCTGCTAACTCAAGATCATGTGTAGGATACTTATCTTCGTGAGGACGCAACTGACGAGAGCCATAGGCAATCACCTTGCGCTCTTGCATTAGGACACAGCCTAATCCTTGACGAGACGCATCACAGTAGATCACAAAATCCTTTCGGAAATCCGGGGGTGCTAGCACTGGGGCAGATGTCAACTTATCTTTAAGCGTCTGAAAACTTTCTTGGCACTTTTCCGTCCACTCAAACTTCTTGCCTTTGTGGAGCAAATCAGTCAGTGGTTTAGCAATTTTGGAGAAGTTCTCGACGAAACGGCGGCAATAGCTGGCGAGACCGAGAAAACTTCTGACTTGCTTAACAGTTTGCGGAGGAGTCCAGTCAAGAATAGCCTGAACTCGTTCTGGGTTAACAGCAATGCCATCCTTGGAAATCACATGACCAAGATAGGTCACCTCAGATAACCAGAATTCACATTTGGAAAATTTGGCATACAGTTGTTGTTCTCGAAGTTTCTCCAATACAAGCCAAAGATGTTCGGCGTGTTCTTCTTCATTCTTTGAATATACAAGGATATCATCCAAATAAACCACGACGAATTTGTCGAGGTAATCCATGAAGATGTAGTTCATTAACCGAGAGAAAGTTGCTGGAGCATTGGTTAAGCCAAAGGACATGATAGTGTACTCATATGAACCATAGTGGGTAACGAAGGTTGTCTTCGGAATGTCCTCTTTACGAACTCGGATCTGGTGGTATCCCAATCTCAAATCAAGTTTAGAGAATACTGATGAACCAGCAAGTTGATCATATAGATCGTTGATTCTAGGAAGTGGATACTTGTTCTGAATTGTTGCCTGGTTGATAGGTTGATAATCTTGCACCAACCGATTTGTTCCATCCTTCTTCTTAACAAAGAGAGAAGGGGCTCCCCAAGCAGAGGAACTTGGGCGAATGAAACCACTGCGAAGTGACTTGTCAATTTCCTCCTTAAGTTCAAGGAGTTCATGCGGCGGCATCTTGTATGGACGCTTGGCAATAGGAGTAGTGCCTGGTTTCAAGTCGATGACGAATTCGACATCTCAAACCGGGGGCATTCCAGGAAGTTCTTCTGGAAATACATCATGGAAGTCACGTACGACTGGAATGTTCTCGATGCCTTCAAGAGGTGAGGCGTTCAACGCATTCAGAGCATATATCTGGTTCTCGGCATTCTGAATTATCTGAGCTGAGTAGTTGATTGTCTGACCGGAAGGGTGCGTGAGCTGGACTGTCTTGGCGGCACAGTCTATCAAGGCTTTATGAGCTGTCAACCAGTCCATACCGAGAATGACATCAATGTTGGAAGGTTCGAGCACAATTAGAGAAGCAGGGAAAACTAGACCTCCAATTTCGATTTGGTTGTGGGGGCTTACCATTGTGGTTTGCCACTTAGATCCCGGAGATTGAACCGCTAAAGGAGTGGGTAATTTTTCCATGTCCAACTCATGTAACTGAGCAAATTGTTGGGATACGAAGGCATGCGATGCTCCTGAATCAAAGAGAACAGAGGCTGGCACTGAATTAACGCGAAGGGTACCCATCACAATTTTTGGGGAATCACGAGCTTCTTCAATCTTGACATGGGTAACTTGACCACAACCCATAGCAGGCGGACTAGCATTACAGCTACTAGAAGGATGTTTTCGACGGCCCTTCCTGCGACCAACAGGAGGACGTGGTGCACTCTGAGGCTGATTCTGGTGACAGTTGATAGCAAGATGTCCGGGCTGTCCACACTTGTGGCATAAACCATCATTGGGTAAAGGAGCCATAGTATTGGGCTGTCCAGCCTGAATCGTTAGCTGTCTCGGCGGCGGAGGCAGATGAGGTGCGACATAAGATGGCCTTGGTGTTGGAGCTGGTCGGTGATGGACATTATGCGGAATCCACACTCTGCGCTTCTAAGCAGGCTGACCCGAGGATGGGCCAACATCTCGAGTACGCTTGAGCGACTCCTGGTACTCAGTCAGACCAGTTTCAGCTCGGAAAGCTTGGCTGACAAGCATCGCAAAGTCCGCGCAATCATGAACAACAAGTGCGAGCTTTATATCAGGACGCAATCCTTCACGGAATTTCTCCTATTTGCGAGCGTCAGTGCAGACGTCATCTTCAGCATAGCGGGTTAATTCAAGGAATTTCCTTTGATATTGATCAATAGTCATCATGCCCTGTGTGAGTTTGCGGAATTCCTTCTTCTTCTGGTCCATCAGACCTTGAGGAATATGTCACGCGCGGAAGGCTGACTGAAATTCCGGCCAAGTGGTTACTGTTCCAGCAGGCAGCATAAGCCTGTGGCTTTCCCACCATTGAGCAGCTGGACCCTTCACGTGAAATGCCGCAAAGGTGATGTAACTGGCAGGGGCAACATTAGCTGACTCCATCTCAAACAGGATGTCACGAAGCCAATCATCAGCATCCATAGGATTGGTGGAGTTGCGGAAAATGGACGGGTTGAGGTGCACGAAATCTTGCAGTGAGATCGGACCAGGCTCCTGACGAGCATCATTGCATTCCAAACGGTTCACCAGACTCCCCATAAACTGTCGGTTGAGTTCAAACTGCTGACGGTTCAGTTCAAACTGTTGCGTCGTTGCTTTGACATATGGTGGCAGTGGGGGATTATCAGCCATCCTGCTAAAAACAACAGGGGCAGCTTAGCAAGAACAACTGCAAGTGTATGAGTCATTCATGATGTAACATGAACAATGAACAAGGAGTGCAATAGATTCATAACAGTAGTCAATTAAGACATACAGATCCATACACAAAGTTGGTTACATGCCAGCGTTACAACAACGGAAAGGAAAGCTAGACACACTAGGCGGCGCGTAGGCACGCGATAGGGAATACAACGGGACATAGCAAAGGCTACATCAACGTCGGAGAAAACCATTGAAACCTGGCATCTGGAGATGACGATTCAAAAAATCCTCGATAAAAGGATCTTACAGTCCGTAAAGAACAAGGGAGGTTTCAAGAATGTCAAATGCCAGTGATTGAATCATGCATCATGCATTCAAAGGAGTAGCTGTCGATAATCACAGCTCCGGGGGAATGCGATCACGAGAACCTAGGGTTAGAGTTAGCAAAAATTTTAACCCGAATAGAAGAGAGATCAGAATCCCAGAGTATAGAAGAGGAATAAAAGATCCTAATCCCATCCACAGGTGTTATGGGCCCGTAAGCCACACAACACAGTTAGTGAAATAGTTTTTCAAAGACTAGACTCAACTTCGGCCAAGGAGTCGGAAGGGGGCTTCCTACAGGCAGTCAGCTCTGATACCAACTTGTGACGCCCTCTGCTCGACCGTGCACTAATCATACACACAAACGTACACGCTCGAGATCAGAGACTCACGGGAAGATATCACAACACAACTCTAAACTCAAATTTAAACATAAATCTTCATATTACAAGCCACGGGTCACGAGGACCCGAATACTTAAGTCATACACACAAATAATATCTGGGTATAGACATAGTTAGACAAGTTTGCCTTCAGAAGGCTAGCACAAACAGCGACACTGATCAAAAAGGTGAAGGCCTCCTGCCTAGGGCCTCCGAACTACTCCTGGTCGGCGGGCTCAACGTAGTAGTAGGTGCCTCCGGGGATCTCCTGCTCCTGGGCTCCGTCGTCTGATCGCAGCAACCGGGTAGGGGAAAAGAAGTAGCAAAGCAACCGTGAGTACTCATCCAAAGTACTCGCAAGACTGACATCAGAACTATACTAAATATGCATCGGTATCAAAGGAATGGGGCTATATCTTTGGACAAAACTGCAGAAATGCCAGAGTAGAGGGGAAAGACCTAGCCTATCGAAGACTAGCATCTTGAAGCAATCTTGCAGCATCAGAAGAGAGTAGAGAATAGTAACATATAATAGCAATTATATTTTAGTAATGCCCGGAGATCCTTCCTCGACTACCCTGGGATAAAGTGACCCCGAGAGCAATAGTATCAGTTAACATTGTCACAGTAACCATTCATAGTTGTAGTAGATCAGGATACAACTCCGAGCGTCCTGTTACCGTGGACACGACTATTCGAATAGATCACTTCCCTGCAGGGGTGCACTACTGTTACCCAACACGCTCGATTAACTCTGGCCGGACACACCTTTCTCGGTCATGCCCGGCCTCGGCTGATCGACACGACGTAGTGCTACCTAGGCTCCACAGAGAGGTCCCCGCCGGTCTACATCCTAAGTGCTCAGGGGTCTTGGGCCCATCGCCCTTTGCACTCCGGGTCGTTGTGTGCAGGGTTAGATCCAGGCACCACCTCCGTCATGGATGGCGCCGATCCTGCCGTGCCACAATGCTGAACTGGACGTCTGATAAAGATTTCGGCTGATACATACGGCGCCGAGGGTCCCATAACCATTATCCCGCGTGGTGGTAGTGCGTATAGGCCAGCGGCCCACTCAGATCAAATACCCAAATCCGTTAAGTGTGTTTTAGTAGCTCGCAGAGACGAACAGGGTTCCTGTCGCTTCGACTAGGTATCTCGCGGACCACGACCAGGGACCAGGCCCACCTCTCACCTAGGTAGTCTCCGCCTGCCCTATCGCTCCGACTATAGTGCAAGTTCCGCGTCGGCTGTCGGGACAAGTCCTGAGCTACCACCACATCTTGGGTGGTACCGCTAACAGCCAGCCGCCACAGGACTCTCTCGCGGGTACCCTTGGGTTCAACCCGTCTTGTTTCATTATCTCGCGGGCACTCTTGGAGCCGGCCCGACTTTAACAATTTAAAGTATTGCAGTAATGTAAACAGTTCCGTGATCATTCCCCAGAGTGATCACGGCCCGATAACAAGCCTGGCAAACGGACAAGAGTGAAGGGACAACTGATGAAACAAAACATACCTAACTAAGCATCATGGGGTAGCAGGTAAGGTATCAATAGCAGGCGACGAAATCAGGCTATGCATCAGAATAGGAGCTATTGGAGCAACAACAGAAGCAATTCTAATGCAAGCAATAGAGAGAAAGGGTAGGCGATATCTGGATGATCAAGGGGGTTTTGCTTGCCTGGAAGCTCTGCTGCAGGGGTCTGGTCGTCGACGACGTAGTCGTACTCAGCAATGTCGTCGGCAGTCTCGGGGTCTATCGGGAGAGAAGGAGGGGGAAAAACAATAAATACACGGCAAAAATGCAACACAAATGCATGACATGGCAATATGCAGTGGTAGGGGTGTTCTAATGCAGTGCTAGGTATTTTGGTCGGAGCGGGAAAATATCCGGAGGTGTTTTACCAGCTCCGGGCAATTATCGGACAGATGAATCGGAGGGGAAAGTTCCATGTTCATCATGTTAGAGAGGGCTGACAGGTATGTGGGTAGCGAATTCATATTCGTCATATTTTTCTGATCGTTTTTCATATATAAATTATTTTCATCTGAGTTACGGTTTATTTTATATGATTTTTCAAAGTTTTAATCATTTTCTGGATTTCCTGGAATTAATTTTTATTCGAAATTAAATAGCAAAATGCTAAATGCACCCAGCACAGTGTACACAGAAGTGTACACAGTGGCTGACAGGCGGGGCCAGTTGACTGAGTCAGCTGCCCAACCAGCACCCAGTCAGCAGTGGCTGACAGGTGGGGCCCAGTGCCGAGTCAGCACGCTGACTGAGTCAGCACGCTGACTCAGCAGGGCTTATCCAAATGAATTGTAACAAAGGGCCCCACATGTCAGTTAGTTAATTAACTAAATTATTTTAGTTAGGGTTAGTTAGGCCGCGTGGGGCCCGGCTGTCAGTGGGGTTAGCAGGGAGGTTAGGCCCTAATGGCCTGGCAGGTGGGTCCCGCCGGCATTTTAAACGCCGGCGCGCGCCGGCGAGGCCACAGAGACGGCGGCGACGGTCGGAATCGCCGCTCCGGCAACCAAAAGAGCGACGGAGACCACTGCCCGAACAGGCGCATCGGCGCGCATCTACTGGTACCCTTCGTTCGCGAGGGGACGGCCTAAGACGACGGCAACGACGACGGTGGGCGGCGGCCGGAGCAAGAGCTTGAGGGGATTGGGCCTACGGGACGCGCTCGAGCCAACGGAGAGGAGGAAAAGCTGCGGGAGCTCACATCGAGGCTAGTGGGGAGCTCAGGGAGCTGGGGGTGGCCGGGTTGGTGCGGATCGAGCGGCGGAGCTCCGGTGGCCGCAGTTGGGGATGACGGCGATGGCGAAGTTGTGGCGCGGCTCCAGTCGAACGAATCCCCTCACCCGACGCAGCAGACGAAGGCGGCCCTCCTGGACATCCGGGCGTAGCTCGGGGACGCGAGTGAGCGCGTGGATGACGGTGGTGCGGCGATGCAGCGTTCGGGCGCCGATGAAAAGAAGGGGGCGAGCGAGAGAGAGGGGATAAGGCAGCTAGGGTTCGCCAGGGGTGTGGGGAGATCTTTATCCACGCAGGGGCACTGCGGATTGCCGGCGCGTGGCGATCGGCGGACGTGCGGCTGCGCGCACGCCAGCGCCATGGCTTCGGCCTCTCCATGGCAGGAGGAGGACGAAAGGCCGGCCACAGTGGGCTGGGCCGCACTGTTGAGTCGTATGGGCCAAGTGCACAGTGCGCTTTAGTCATTTTCCTTTTTTCATTTTTCTGTTAAATCATTTCCACTGTTGTTTGCATTTTATTTTTGCTCCATTTGACTTTTGTAAAACATGAGACTTGGCTCAATAAATACCCTAGAATATTTATCACTGCCAGAAAAAGGTTTGGAGGCAATTTGATTTCATTTGAATTTTGGATTAATTAAAATAGATTAAACACTGCTATTTTGTTACTGTTTCATGATGTTAGAGTCATTTAAATAAATCAATTAATGTCGTTTTTATTTTTATAATTACTTTGGGAATATTTGCAATATTATGAACTATTTAGTTCCTGGATTTGAACAACTTTTAATTTCACTTTAAATTTGAATTCTCAATTTGAATTTGGAATTTGAAATGAGATATGATTCAAATGATGATCAAGCACTGTTAATCATGGTGACTTGGCATTATCAAAAGGGTGATCACTGTAGCTTAATACATGGGGATGTTACATCATGATAAAGGTGTATTATTCATGCTAGAATTGTATTGACCGGAAACTTAAATACATGTGTGAATACATAAACAAATATTATGTCCCTAGTGAGCCTCTACTAGACTAGCTCGTTGATCAAAGATGGTTAAGGTTTCCTAACCATAGACATGAGTTGTCATTTGATAACGGGATCACATCATTAGGAGAATGATGTGATGGACAAGACCCAACCGTAAGCTTAGCATTCGATCGTATCACTTGAGTTTATTGCTATAGCTTTCTTCATGTCAAGTATCTGTTCCTTAGACCATGAGATCATGTCACTCCCGGATACCGAAGGAATACTTAGTGTGTATCCAAACGTCACTTCGTAACTGGGTGATCATAAAGGTGCTCTACAGGTATCTCCGAAGGTCTCTGTTGGGTTGCATGGATCGAGACTGGGATTTGTCACTCCGTATGACGGAGAGATATCTCTGGGCCCTCTCGGTAATACAACATCGTAAAGAGCTTGCAAGCAATGTGGCTAATGAGTTAGTCACGGGATCTTGTATTACAGAACGAGTAAAGAGACTTGCCGATAACGAGATTGAACTAGGTATGGAGATACCGACGATCGAATCTCGGGCAAGTAACATATCGCCGGACAAAGGGAATTGCATACGGGATTAACCGAATCCTTGACATCGTGGTTCAACCGATAAAAGATCTTCGTGGAATATGTAGGAATCAATATGGGCATCCAGGTCCCGCTATTGGTTATTGACCGGAGAGGTGTCTCGGTCATGACTACATGATTCCTGAACCCGCAGGGTCGCACGCTTAACGTTCGTTGACGCTAGAGTAGTATTGGGATATTTGATGATTGGTAACCGAATGTTGTTCGGAGTCCCGGATGAGATCCCGGACATCACGAGGAGTCTCAGAATGGTCGAGAGGTAAATATTTATATATGGGAAGTCATATTTTGGGTTCCGGAAAAAGTGCAGTTTTTTCGGTATTGTACCGGGAAGCTTCCAGAAGGTTCCGGGGGGGTCCGGAAGTCCACAAGTGGGTCCACCACGTCCCAAGGGCTGGCATGGGCTGAGCGGAGGTGCCCTGGCCTTATTGGGCTAGGCGCACCAAGTCCTCAAAAGCCCATGTGGCTAGGAAAGGAAAAAAAAGAGGAGTCCTAGTAGGAATAGCATTGGACTTGGAGTCCAAGTCCTTCCCCCCCTTGGCTGCGCCCTAGGGCTTGGAGGGGCTGTTCCCCACGCCCCTCCACCTATATATATATAGAGGAGGGGGCGCCCCAAGAGGACACACCAAGCCCTTGGCGCCCCTCTCTCTCCCGTTACTCCGTAGCTCCTCCGTCCTCGTTCTAGTAGCGCTTGGCGAAGCCCTGCTGAACTAGCTCCACCATCACCACCACGCCGTCGTGCTGGTTGTGATCCCATCTACTTCTCCGCCTTCTCTTGCTGGATCAAGGAGGAGGAGACGTCATCGAGCCGCACGTGTGCTAAACTCGGAGGTGCCGTCCGTTCGGCACTAGATCGGTTGGATCGTGATCGGATCGCGAAGAGTACGACTACATCAACCGCGTTATATACGCTTCCGCTTTCAGTCTACGAGGGTACGTAGACACACTCTCCTCTCTCGTTGCTATGCTTCTCCTAGATAGATCTTGGGTGTTCGTAGGGAAATTTTTGATTTTCATGCTTCGTTCCCCATCACTTTGACCCCGAGAAAAAAATGTTGAAACATACCGCCCCCCCCCCCCCTCCCCCGATAACTTCCATGTAAATATATGGTAATTTTACGCATCGCATACCTGATATCTTCCATTCAAACATTATGGTAACTTTCATCCAGGGAAAAAAGTTATTGAAACAAACCCCGGTAATTTATGTGTAAAGTTACCATGATATAGTTATCATGCTGCTCAAGTCAGCCAAAAAATTAACTTTGTGCTTATATGGTAAAAAGAAGAAAGGTTCAAATACCGTTATTTATATGTACAATAGACAACAACTACAGGTGGCTGGCTTGGTTACTGGGCTTGGGTTCAAGTCTCCTTTCTAGCACTTTTATTTCGTTTTCATATTCTTTTGTGACTAAAAATGAATGCAGTGAAAAATCAGAAAAACCACTAGTGGTTGTTGGCATCTGCGGTTTTAGAGAGAAAGGAAAAAATCGATGGATGCGGGCGTGGGACGATAGCGATCACATGGGAACCAGACGGACAAATATCATGCAGACATGATGGAATTCGTGCACACGGACATAAGTTCAACATAATTTACATAAACCGGACATAAACCGGACGATAGTTTGTTAGTTCAACTAAAACTCTTTTAAAAATAAACTAATTTGTAGCGGACGGTGACCTCGTATGCCTGGTCGGGATGGTCGGCGGCACCTCCGTTGCCATCCGTGTCGTCGGAGTGGTCCTTTTAGCGGCGAAAGGGAGCAGGGGTGCGGCAGCCTGCCTGGCCGGCGCCTGGCACTCGCGAAGGAGCCACTCAGCTTTCTCCTGCGCCGTGTGCAGGGCCGCCTCGGTCAACGCCAGATGATGTGACTTGTCTCTTTTGTAATGAAACTGAATCTGTGTTCCACTTGTTCTTTGATTGTCTTGTGACAAGAGATTTGGAGAAATATTGCCGAGATCTTTAGCTTTCAAATTCCTTGCAATATGACTGACCTAGCTGCTTTATGGTGTATTGATAATAAGAAATCTGTGGTGAATATTGCTTATGTCGCTGTGATTTGGAGCTTATGGACAATACGCAATGACATGTGTTTTCAGGGCGTGGTTTGGTCAAATATCGAGACTCCTCTGCGAAGGGTGTGTCATGATCCATCAATGAAAAATCTTGCGCGTGGACAGTCAATCGGTGCTGCCTCGGAGAGGCTTGCAGCTCCTGGATCGGCGAAGAGGGGAGATTCTGAGGATCGCTTGGAAATAAAAAGGCTGACGGGTGATAGGAGCGAGCAGCGAGGCTTCATCCTGAGGCCACATTCCGGCTGAAATTATGTTGTAATCAATACCTGCACGTATGTAAGTTGGGATATCGTTTTCTTGACAGTACTAATACTCCTAGTAGCTAACAAAGACAAGGAGAAATTGTGTGAGATGAATTTACTTCTTCTAAGCAACCACACAGCAACAAACCCCAAATTAAATTAACACCAGCCACGCACGAGCTAATTAAAAACTGAGGCCGAGCTGCAGCCCAAACGCGGCGTGGAAAAGGAAGAGCGTCATGATGCTGCTGCCGAGTAGACCGTGCGCGCCTCTCAGCCCAGGGTTTCCCTGACAACACAACGTCGAAATTTAATCGCATATGTGTATATATAAATGCTCTTCTTATGTGTGTTCTTTATTTATTTATTTGATTTGATGCCAAAATTGCAGTGCAGTTAATTACCTCAAACAATGTTGGCAGGAGAGACTGCACGGTCAGGAGCGCAAGGCCGATGACACCGGTGACCGCGTGAGGGCTGCAGAAGCCCATTGCCAATGGATTACTACGAGTTGCAGCCAGACTAGTGTAGTATTGGTTGGTAATAGTGTATATGCTGTGATTACTGAATTGTGTGACTTGTGAGAGATGTGTACCTTTCAAAGATTGGTTTACCCGAGGTGAGGAGGGCGGTGACCCCGCCGGTGGCGCCGAGGGCGAAGAAGAAGAACATGCCGCCGAGGAGCTTGGGGTGGAGGTCCTTGGCCTTGGCCTTCTCCTCCTGTATATATGCAGTTGTGATGCTTTTGGTGTCAGTTCCAGATTACAAGTGTTGGTGATTGTTAAGCGTGTCATGTAGTCAAAATGTTGTAGTGCTACTTACAGGGTCGTCAGACAGCTTGATCCTGAACCCCAGGTATGTCCCGTACCCACCCATGGCAAACAGCACCACGGCCTGAAAGAAAGAGCAGCGGGGTGGTGAAGAAGGATTTGTATTTTCTTGTGACGATTCCTGAAAGAAAGGAGCAAGGAGTACCATGTTGCCGGGGTGGCCCCAGTGCACGAGCCAGTCGGGGAGGCTGAAGGTCCTGACCAGCTCCACGAAGGGCTCGAACGCCGCGCTGATGGGCTCCGCCCCGGGCAGCAGCGCCGCCAGCAGGAGCTGGTACGGCGCCAGCGAGTAGAGCCGCGTCGTCCTCGTCCTCGTCTCGCCGGCCACCAGGGAGAGCCCCTCCCGCGGGGTTTCGGCGGCCGTGGCCGGGTGGCGCCGCGGCGTCGGCAATGCCGCCCGGCGCGTGGGCGCGCGACCAGAATGCAACGAGGACGCCCGCGGGCGGAGGACGAGGGAGCTGCTCGCCATTGTCACGGCGCCCATCACCTGCCTCGTTGCTGCTGAAACCTCCGAGATGTCTGGGGTTTTAGTCAGTCGGGTGACGATGGGTCGGTGGAGAGGATAGAGTTGGGGGCGAGGAGAAAGGGGCGGGAGACGCTGGAGCGTGGAGAGAGCCGGGCCAAGTGACGCGAGGAGGCCACGCGCACGGCCACCCCACCCCACCCGTGGTAGTAGGTGAGGTGACACACAGGACAAGTCACGGGGAATCCATGATTTGATTTGCCACTGGAAAGTGAGCTTGTCCTCGGTCCCTCCAATGCCCACCCCACTCCCAATGGTGCCCATGCCCACCGCACACAAGCAGACGCACCCAGCGCCCACACAAATCATTGGTCGATGGGCCATCCAGGACATGGCAAAAGCCAAAATTCCCCCAGAGAAACAAAAAAAAAAACAGAGCCATCTCACCACACTTTCAGCAAAAAGATGAACCATGACAAGAACACGTCAGGGAAATGCAGGCTTAAAAACGATGTCAAACTAACAATCACTTACCCTGAGATGCCCCAGGCAGTCGACGCGACAATTTTTCGAGTAAACCCGAACACCAAGTCAGCATTTCATCGCGTGGATATGCCTAATACAAACCTCTGTATATTTCCAATTCCCGGCCCTTACTTCGCCGGCCGGCAGGCTAATCGGAGAATCCCGCAAAAATGGGCCCAACTCCTAGACAATGTTTCCGTGGGCCAATACCAATACTGTTGTTACCCAAAAAAAGAGAGACCAAAAAGAATCACCGACATATACGAGCGCGGGGGAGCGGCGTGCTTAACGCTGGCGCTGTTGTACAGGGAGGAGATGCGGGCAGGTGATCAGGGGCTGAGGGCCATGGCCACGCCAAACCTTGACGGCGAGCTGACCACCTTGGGGTTGTACTCGGCGGAGAGGGTCACGTACGACTTGGGCCTCCACTCGTGCTGGCAGAGGAGCCCGGCCTTCCCGCTGTTGCTGAACCTCGTCTTCAGCGTCGTGGAAGGGTCGAGCGCGTGGGAGCTCCCGATGGTGAAGTAGTTCTCCTTTGTTTTCAACCTGTGCGTTACCTCGGCAGCAACTGCGCTGGTCGGGCTGAACAGGTGGATGTAAGAAGCTTTCAGTGTCTCGCCTTTGTCAGCCCTGTGTAGCAAAAAACAAAGCGAGTTTGTTAGCGAACAGCAAGTGAGAGCTTTGTTAACTAAAATGCATTTGGTCATCAAACTTGCAGATGATATATAGGAAAGACATACGGAAGGGCATATCACATTAAGTTTGTCAAGAGAAAATGTCAGATATCCCAATGCATTGTATGTTGCTGCCCTAACAGTTACCAGTATTATCCTATACCATCTTTAACCAGCTACGGGTTGAAACTTCAGCTCAACTTGAAGCTTCTCGTTTAGATCAAGTAACTGCACAATTTAACTAGTCAAGTTCTTCCTTGTTATGTTCTATAGCATTACCGAAACAACTATGTGGGCAAATTTTGCAAGCAGAAAAATGTAGTTGGCTAGATTTGAGCAATGTGTCACAACACAGATGTTGTATGCGTGAAGCCTGAACAAAGCAGAAACTTGCAAAAACTTACAATATTAAGGCGGCAGAAATATCATCCTTGGTATAGCTGATCCCTGAGTTGTACTTGGTAACAGAAGCTGAAGTACTGTCAAATCCAACCTCGGCACCGACAGTAAGTTCGTTTGTGCCAATAGTTGTTGCCAGCTCGATCACAGGTGCTGATGTCAAGCCAATGGTTGAATTCAGTGCGAAGCGATCATGAAGGTATTGCAAATCAAGCTGTCAATGAACAATAATCAGTAGAAAAACACTGGAAAGTAACATAATATGGAGAAGTGGTGGGTTTGAATGTTGGTTATCAGCCAATTTTCAGGCAATAGATAAATATAATGTGACAAAGATTCAAATCCAGCTTATCTAGACTCGCTGAATGTATTACTAGTTTGCTACAGCACCAACTTCCCATGTTTTCAGTAAAATTGATTGTCCCTCCAAAGCAAAATATACCCACCTTCCCTGACTTTTGATCAGGAACCTTGGAGCTGAAAGAAGTCTTCAAACCAGGGACTACTTCATCAAAAGTGACCGCGGTTGACACCTGCAGGAGCAAAGACTCTAGTAAGATACATAGATAGACGATGTTTAACTCTGAGACGCCATAAGTTAGGAAGATCGGAAAATAAGAATTCAGTCTTCAGAAATGAAACACTGAGCTAAGAGCACAGCTGCATAGATATGATAGTCTATCTAAATCCCACATTCAGAAATCAACAAGTTGGCTATGTCAGCAAAAAAAAATTAGCCTCATAACGGAAGGCCGTCCAGCATTACAGATAATATTCATCAATTTCAGCTGTCTAACAAAAGCCGAATTAAAACCTACGTCCTACTTTGGCACCATGTTACTTCCTACTATCTTCACATATACATTTATGAGGCTATAATGAGGTCAAAATAGCAGCTCCTATTTGAGAAAAAATAAGCAATACTATAATTTAGTCTTTGTTCATAAATACAGGCATGCAAATAAGAATAGAGAACCAAACTTTACAAGGATCTTACTTTGGAATCGCAATCTATTGTGACATCAACAGTATTTCTACCACTTTTATGTTGTACCCGTATGTCACCAATGAAGAGTTCATCGAACTTCACACCAGCGGCTGTGACACTCTGAAATAAAGGCAATATATTTTTAGCTAACAAGCAAGCAAGTAGTTAGGGCATTATCTTCACACAAAAAACTGCAATAAGCTAAATGGCGAGTGTCTTATCTTACCAACCCAGATTGGCTAGTTGTTGACCATGAAAACTTTTGGTCAAAATTGTAGTCCTTGTACAAGAGATCTATAGAGAAATAAACATATGAGACAGGTATTGCAAGACACTCATAGATTCAGATGACAGTAAGTACAACCAGACGAAAGCTTAATAATGCTGAAAACCAACATAAAAAGGACAACATTAATCTGTTTTTTTGGTAGACAACATCAGATAAAGGCAGGAAACGGTTATTGCTCCATCTATTTGTAAAACAACGAGATACTACAGCAATATGAGCAATCAGCACCCCAGAAACCACTCCGCGGAACGGTGGGGTCATATACAGGGTTCCCTCGGAGTTGAGCCGTTATTTCTTTATAAACACGGTCCATCTGTGCCGATCATAGGAATGCAACTACACATCAAATTAATGCAGTAACCGAAAAGGAAGTTGAGATGAGAGTATCTATCTATTTATCCGTTCAAAATTATCATATACATAGTTCCACTAATGATGAGCAAAGCGCTTAATTGCAGTGGAATCAAAACGAGCCCTATGTATCCTGTTCGAACATATGCTGCTGTCTTAAATAAACATATATAAACTTTAAAAGGTACCAAGAAACAATCTGCATTCTTAGGACCAGCCACAACAGAATTGAATCACCAAGGCAACACGGGTGCATATGTTGGCATGCGGTGTGACAATTGAGTGCCAGGGAAGCGGAAGAAGCCTACCTTTTGCTTTCTTCCCAAAGCTAGGGAACGGAACCGGGCCTTTGCTCATCCTTCCCAGCTAGCAGCAGCTCAAAGACCTATCTGTGGACCAGAAAAACTTGACCATATCAGCAGCATGATGAATCGACGCCACGGCGAGGCAGCGGAGTCGGCAGGGGCGGATCCAGACGGCGCGCCGGCCACCCAGGAATCGTGGAGATCAGTGGGGTTTGGAGAATCAGCGGGGTGCAAACGAGCTCGTACCTCGAGACCCAATGGAGGGGAAGACCGCGGACGGGGGCGGAGACGGCAGGGGCGCGATGAACGGCGGCGACCGTGGGAGGGGGCGGGGGCGGGGAAGAGGCGGGGCGTCGGTGGCGGCTGTAGGGCAGGCGCGTGCTGGCAGAGAGAGATTTTAGATCCGCGCCGGGTCGGGTTCGGTAGGTCACGACGAGGGGATGGATATTTGGACGTGCACCCGAAGCAAACGAAATTCAAACGAAAACAAACTGAATAGACGATGTCTCGTCCATTCAAACTAAACTGGATATCTTTTTCCCCCCAGTCTTCTAAATTTCTCTTGAAGAAAACTTTGAAGTGTGTAATTACTAATTAGTACTCCCTCCGTTCCATAATGTAGTGCGTATAGATTTTTTGAAAAAGTTAAACTTTGCAAACTTTGACCCAGTTTATAGAGAAAACCATTTATATATACAATACCACAGAAATAAAATATGAAACTACATCTTATGATGAATCTAATGATATATGTTTGGCATTCTAGATGTAAATGTTTTCCTTCACAAACTTGATCAAAGTTTGTGAGGTTTGACTTAAAAAAAATGCACTGCATGGAACGGAGGGAGTATAGGCACAGAATGCAAGAAAACAATTGCACTAAGAGGCGTAGAACTTGTTCCGGATGTGCCGCAGCATGGTGCTCGCGCTAACTTTTGTCGTGTTGATGTGGCCAATTTTATTAGGCATGCTTGCCATTTTTGTCATGGATTATTTCTAACTTGTGTTTTTTAGGGGTAAAATACACCTTGCCATTGACGGTGTTCTCGTCGTTGAGTGGCACGCGACTTGTAGGCGGCATGTCGTTGGGCTGGTGGCGCGTCCTTGTCACGGACATCCTCATTGGCCTCCGTGTGTTGTGAACGCTAAACCAGATCAACCAGTCGCCTTTGCCCTTGTTGCGAAGCGATAAATCTAGGTCACGCTAGAGAAGAATGGAGGGACGGAGCCAGGAATTTGGTACAGGGGGAGGGGCGAGTTCAGCTCTTTGACAAGTTTGACCCAGTGTTTTCATTTAGTGTGTTGAGCACCAGCCTTCATATTAACCTATATAATTAAGATATTTGAAGTTGAGGTTAATCATGAGAGTGGATGTACCGTAGATCCAAAGAGGTTCTTCTATGTCTCTCGTGGTGGTGGTTCTCCTAATATCCTTTATGTTGGTTGAGAGGTGTGACCGATTGGGGTTTCTAGGCTTGAATAATTGGAAGCAAGCCCCCTAGGTAACGTTTTCCATCGTTCTATTCGAGTCTTCCTCTTCGTATGTATACACGAGCATAATTGGACAACCAATATTTTTCGATTTAACTTATGTTGTTCGTAGTTTTTTCATGGCACAACCACACAAATTTGAACAGACTATAAGGATGAGGAGATGAAGCAAGGGACTAACCGTGCATATATGCAGCCATGGCGGATCTGGATCAGTCCCCTTATGATCTTCGCTTGGAAGCTGGAGCTAATTTTCTCTAGCGACGGTGGGCGGAGACTCAAGCAGATGATGGATGGGATGATAGCTCGAGACGCAATCTACTATCTCCATTCCAAAATATAGTGCGCCCGCGCTTCCCGAGGTTCAACTTTGACCATAAATTTAACCAACGAGACCGACTGCGACGGGAGTAAAAATTATATAATTGAAAACTTCTTTCGAATACGAATTCACTGGTATAATTTTTGCTCTCACCGCAGTCGGTCTCGTTGGTTAAATTTATGGTCAAAGTTGAAGCACGGGAACCGAGGACGCACTATATTTTGGAACGGAGGGAGTATGTGTGTTTAGTTGCAGCAATATAAAATCGTGTCGATCGTAGTAGCCAAGATCGAAATGACTACGTGCGTCATGCTGCTCACAAGTCCTTAGACCAGTGGACACTGCCTCCTTTGTTTTCGACAATGAGCCTTTTCTTTTGATGGGTATTGGTCTTCTACGTGTTGTACATGGGCTAGACCTTGTGCAGTTTCAGGTTGTTACACGGGGAAAGCTGGACAAGGGGGGAATCAAGTCAAAAAGCTAGCTAAATAACGAATCCGCCTAATCGATATTAAGGGGGCCAAATTTGATGCAAAAAATATAGAATTCTTTCCCCTTGTTCATATGTGTGCATCTTGTTGTTTGATGCTTTCATCTCCATTGCATATGAATGTATATTGTTTGCTTTCATCTTCATCTGTAGGCATTCCAATCTTTGAAGACCTTCAAGGCCCAATATGGGAACAAGCCATTCACTTTGACCCATTGTTGGACGATGATTTGTGAGTTCCCAAAGTATAGGGAGCAATATGCCGCACAAAAGAACGGTGGGGGGGGGGGGGGGGGGGGCTATCAGCGGTCGTTGAGCCAAGTGAAGGTGAGAAGCGGCCGAGGGGGAAGACCAACTCCAAGTTGGACGACAAGCGTGACGCTTCGACACTCGCCTTGTAAGAAACTTTGAAGGGGTTCATGACCCAAAAGAAAGTGAGGGAGGAGAGGAAGCGCCAAAGAGAAAGAGGAGCAAATGAAGGCCTACTTCTCTACTACCTAAAAGAAACGGAGCGTTCCCTCTCCCGTCTTATGTTTAGTCCAACCTCCTCGTCAACACCTCCCGCGTATGTTTCCCACCCTCACACTGATTTTTCTTAGGTATGCTATCTCCCCACCCATCTGGTTTTCTATTTAAACCGGATTTTCATCTTTGGTAATTGGTAACACAATCATGGTGATCCAATCACGTTCAAAAGGAAGGAAGGAAGGAATCAATCAATCAAAAGGAATGAATCAATCACGTAAGTATTTGGTAACAGACTACAAATTTAAAAGAAAGGAATCAATCATGTTCGTAATCAATACCAAATCAATACAGAACAGGCTATTTGGTAATCACGTCCGTTTCTTCTTTCGTCCAGCCCTTCCCTCTTCGGTGGCCCCACGCACGGGATTCGCCACCGATTGGCGCACGTCTCCATCCCTCCGAAGCACATCCCCTCATTGGTCGCCGGCGCCTCCATCCCCAGCACCCCTAGCCGACGTTGTAGGTCGTCACCACCATCCCTTCTAAGAACAATGTCACCATGGTCGCCGCCGCCTCCATCTCTCGCACGCTCGGCCGCTGCTGCAGGTCGGGGAGGCCGAGGGCGATGCGCAGCCGGAGTTTCATCTATTCGTTTTGCAAGCTTTTTCAAGAAAGCAGAGTGCATATATTTGTTTGTTTTTACTGTGTGTAGGGCTTTGAGATGAATACGCGACCCCTTCAGAAGGTGAACGGCAGAGATATCAGCTTTTTTGTGCCATGATGATCACCATGAACACTATTACAGTGCCGCTGATCATTAATTGTGTGTTTTTAAGTATGAGTGATTTTATTTTGTGAGCATGCATTGCAAGAGATGGACACGGCGAGACACACACGCCATGCAAATGCCCTGCAGATCTGACTGGACCTGGGCATATCCATCAACGACATCCACAATGAGCAGCCAATATGTTTCTAATAGTCGTCTAGCTCTTCGCTCCCCTTTCCCCTCTCTACAGTAGAGAGGGGCGAATCAGGAGGCGACCAGGTTCCCCCCCGCGTCCGCCGGCGAGGCCGTGGGTTCCTCCCCTCTTCGGCGGCCGCTTCGGCGGCAGGAGGGTGGGGGAACCCCGGATCTTCGATCCTGGCGTGTACAAAGGTGCTGGGTTGGTGTGCGTGGCGGCGGCGCTCTGGAGGTGGAGGCGGCGGCGCTTTTTGCTTTCTTTGCCGGAGCTCTGTTCCCCTCTCGGTGATGTCCTTTGTGACGGAACTGAGGAGCTCGAGGCAGTAGATTCCTACCGTCCTGATGGGGTGGTGAGGATAGGGTTTGCTCGCCGGTTGTGCGCGACGGCGAGCTGTGTTTTCTCGGGTGTGGCTGCTGAGGCGGCGGCGCTCTGGAGGTGGAGGCGGCGGCGCTTTTTGCTTTCTTTGCCGGAGCTCTGTTCCCCTCTCGGTGATGTCCTTTGTGACGGAATTGAGGAGCTCGAGGCAGTAGATTCCTACCGTCCTGATGGGGTGGTGAGGATAGGGTTTGCTCGCCGGTTGTGCGCGACGGCGAGCTGTGTTTTCTCGGGTGTGGCTGCTGAGGCGGCGGTGGCAGCCATGCTTTGAGATTTTGCTTCCTCCACTTCGTCCCTGCTATGGCGGTGCATTGTTCGGTGTCGTCGGGAGGTGGGTGGATCCCCTGTACAGGGCTACTGGCTGCTGGCTGCCGCTTTGGGCGGCGACGGTAGCCTGCAGAGGGCGTTGGCCATGCTGGTGCAGGGCTTCTGGGTGCTGGAGCATGGATTTGCTGCTCTTCTTCGTCGACGACGGCTGAAGACGGTGGATCTGTGGCTGCGGTGCCTCGGTCGATGCTGCTCTGCTCTTGATGCCAGATCAATCTCCCTTTTGTTCGGCGGCGAGGGAGAAGACAAGGTGGTGCCGGTGATGCCTGTTGGCTGCCACGGCTCCGGCGTATTGGTCCGTCTGGACCTGTGCCTGAAGACTTCCCGCTTGCACAAAGTTCGTCCGCAGATTCTAAGGTCACGCCGGCCCTGGGTGGGTGTGGCGGCGGCGACAGCGACGGCGCGCCATCAGCTTGCGGCGGAGTGTGTGTGTGGTCGGCTCCCCAGGGACCCGAGTGTAATTTCTTTCTTTGCTGGGGTTTGTATCACTGGCTCTCCTTAATAGATCTGGGGTCTTTTCGCAAAAAAAAAGACATCCGCAATGAGCAGTACTCTATCCAGCTAAAAAGACCTTTCTCTCAGGTTCAATCATTCCACTTTCTTATGCGAGTCTGAATGCTCCTTGTTTCTTGCTATCCGGCAATGCATTCAAGTGTTTGATTAATTGCTAATATGCCAAGACTTAAAATCTCTAGAAGAGTTTTCCTCAGGAATTTCTTTATCAAATATTAAAACCGCAAATCACTTAACAATGCAAGTGCTTTACGAATAGATGAATTGCAAAAATATGAACACTGTTGACCAAAAGAATGCAGGGTTGCACCTTCTTATTAGACTTTCACCATCACATGCAGTTCCTAACGCTAATTGTGATGTCATCACTTCTTCTATAATTAGGAGTTAATTGCACGAAAGTACCACAATTGGGGGGCATCACGTGCAGATTAGTATCAAGTTTGCTAATTTTCGCATGTCAGTACCAACTTCGGGGCTAACCGTTACAAAAAGATCTAAACCGTCTGTTTATACGTATTGATGCCGAAACTGACCGGTCGGGCCTGCCTGTCAGGTGCCACGCTGGCCAAACGGCGCGTGCCTGCGCGCTGACGAGGACGAGTCCGGCTCGGTCGCTCTTAGCCCGGTTCCATCGAACAGGTTCGTCCGTCCGTCCCTCTCACATCTCTCCCCTCGAACCCTAGGTCTCCCGAGCTGCTATGGCGTTGGCGAGGGCGACGACGGCGGCGGAGACCTCCGATGCTTAGGTAGCGGCGCGGCAGGTGGAATCTACGGCGACGGCGGCGGCAGCAGCGACGACTCCAGCTCTGCGTACTCCACCGACGACGACGATCTTTCGGAGCCGGCATTATCCATGGAGCAGCGGTTGCGGATGGCGCAGATTTGGGTGGCAAACCCTAGCACTAGCCAAGATTGGACGCATGGAATCGACGGCTGCTACTTGTAGACTGCGTTGGTATTTCCCCGAAGAGGAGAGGATGATGCAGTATAGTAGAGATAAGTATTTCCCTCAGTTAAGAACCAAGGTTATTAATCCAGTAGGAGAACCAAGCAAAATCCCGTTAAACGCACATGCACACACAAAAGCAAACACTTGCACCCAACGCAAATAAAAGGGTTGTCAATCATCTTAGCGGTTATTTGCAAGGATTAACTCTGATAGTGATAGATAGATAAACTAAAATACTAAATAAAATAAAAGTAAATAAATTGCAGCAAGGTATTTTTGGTTTTAATATATGATAAAAGTAGACCCGGGGGCCATAGTTTTCACTAGAGGCTTCTCTCTCGAACACATAGCATACGGTGGGTAAACAAATTACTGTTGGGCAATTGATAGAAAATCAAATAATTATGACGGATTCATGGCAATGATCATGTATATAGGCATCACGTCCGAGACAAGTAGACCGACTCCTGCCTGCATCTACTACTATTACTCCACCCATCGACCGCTATCCAGCATGCATCTAGGGTATTAAGTATGAAACAGAGTAACGTCTTAAGCAAGATGACATGATGTAGACAAAGTAAACTCAAGCAATATGATTAAACCCCATCTTTTTATCCTTAATGGCAACAATACAAATACGTGTCATGTCCCTTTCTGTCACTGGGATTGAGCACCGCAAGATTGAACCCATCACAAAGCACCTCTCCCATTGCAAGATAAACCAATCTAGTTGGCCAAACCAAATCGATAGATCGGAGAGAAATACAAAGCTATAATAATCATGCATAAAAGAGTTCAAAGAAGACTCAAATATTTCTCATGAATAATCTGATCATAAACTCACAATTCATCGGATCCCAACAAACACACCGCAAAAGAAGATTACATCGGATAGAACTCCAAGAACATCGAGGAGAACATGGTATTGAAGATCAAAGAGAGAGAAGAAGCCATCTAGCTACTAGCTATGGACCCATAGGTCTGTGGTAAACTACTCACACATCATCGGAAGGGCAGTAAGGTTGATGTAGAAGGTATCTTTTGTCCAGAAAAAAATCTTTAAAAAGTTTCGTGGCATTTGGACTTCGTTTGGTACTGATTTCCTAAAAAACGAAAAACAAGCAGAAAACAGCAACTAACACTGGGCACTAGGTTAATAGGTTAGTCCCAAAAAATGATATATAATTGCATATAAAACATCCAAGATTGATACTATAATAGCATGGAACAATCAAAAATTATAGACACGTTGGAGGCGTATCAGCAGCGTACTGTAAGTTATGCTAATCTTCCCTCCTCCTCTGCTTTCTGCAATTGGGGATTAGGGTTTCTTCCTCCAAACTGGTTAACTGTTCAAATTGCGATTAGGTTTTAGGAATCACTGTTTTTTTCCTCTGAAATTGTGCATTAGGCATAGGGCTGGCCTTACGGTTAACTGAAATTTCTTTAGCATCAAAAGTGACAACTAATTAAAGTAACCTAGCCAATTTCAGCTGACCAATTAAAGTATCCTAGCCAATTTGTTCAGATGTTTCTTTAATTAGGCAGGTTAATCCTTGTGTTACTTTAATTGTTTTATGTTGAGCATAACATTTTTCTAGTGTACTATCAATTTGGCTAGGGTACTTGATACGTCTCCAAAGTATCTATAATTTTTGAGTATTCCATACTATTATAGTATCAATCTTGGATGTTTTATATGCAATTATATGCCATTATATATCATTTTTTGGGACTAACCTATTAACCCAGTGCCCAGTGCCAGTTGCTGTTTTTTTGCTTGGTTTTGTCTTTTCAGAAAATCATTATCAAAAAGAGTCCAAACGAGAAAAAAAAACTTTGGATTAATTTTTTCTGGACTAGAGAAGACCCACGAAGCTTCGGGAGAACACCAGAAGAGCCACGAGGAGGCGACAAGCATGGAGGGCGCGCCCCCCAGGCTTGTGGGCCCCTCGTAGCCCCTCCTGACCTAATTACAACGCTATAAATTTCCAAATATTCCCAATATACCAGAGGGACAGAAGAGAAAACCTTTCCGCCACCGTAAGCCTCTGTTCTTCCGCGATCCCATCTGGAGGCCTTTTCCGGTGGTCTGCCGGAGGGGGAATCGATCATGGAGGGCTTCTTCATAAACCTTGCTACCCTTCCGATGATGTGTGAGTAGTTTACCACAGACCTATGGGTCCATAGTTAGTAGCTAGATGGCTTCTTCTCTCTCTTTGATCTTCAATACCATGTTCTCCTTGATGTTCTTGGAGTTCTATCCGATGCAATCTTCTTTTGCGGTGTGTTTGTTGGGATCCGATGAATTGTGAGTTTATGATCAGATTATTCATGAGAAATATTTGAGTCTTCTCTGAACTCTTTTATGTATGATTATTATAGCTTTGTATTTCTCTCCGATCTATCGATTTGGTTTGGCCAACTAGATTGGTTTATCTTGCAATGGGAGAGGTCTTTGTTATGGCTTCAATCTTGCGGTGCTCAATCCCAGTGACAGAAAGGGACATAACACATATTTGTATTGTTGCCATTAAGGATAAAAAGATGGAGTTTAATCATATTGCTTGAGTTTACTTTGTCTACATCATGTCATCTTGCTTAAGACGTTACTCTGTTTCATACTTAATACCCCTAGATGCATGCTGGATAGCGGTCGATGGGTGGAGTAATAGTAGTAGATGCAGGCAGGAGTCGGTCTACTTGTCTCGGACGTGATGCCTATATACATGATCATTGCCATGAATTCGTCATAATTATTTGCTTTTCTATCAATTGCTCAACAGTAATTTGTTTACCCACCGTATGCTATGTGTTCGAGAGAGAAGCCTCTAGTGAAAACTATGGCCCCCGGGTCTACTTTTATCATATATTAAACTCAAAAATACCTTGCTGCAATTTATTTACTTTTATTTTATTTAGTATTTTAGTTTATCTATCTATCACTATCCGAATTAAACCTTGCAAATAAACCGCTAAGAGGATTGACAACCCTTTTATTTGCGTTGGGTGCAAGTGTTTGCTTTTGTGTGTGCAGGTGCGCTTAACGGGATTTTGCTTGGTTCTCCTACTGGATTGATAACCTTGGTTCTTAACTGAGAAAAATACTTATCTCTACTATACTGCATCATCCTCTCCTCTTCGGGGAAATACCAACGCAGTCTACAAGTAGCAGGAAGAATTTCTCGCGCCGTTGCCGGGGAGACATCATCAAAATTACCAAGTAGCTTCGCACAAACTATCATCCACTTGCATTTATTTTATTTGCCTTTTTATTTGCATTTGCTTCTCATTTTCATCTCCCCCACTTCTAATTTTTTTTACAAAAAACACAAATATATTTTTATTTGTTCGTTTGCTAGTTTGCTTGCTTCGTCGCGATGTCTCAAGAAAATACAAAATTGTGTGACTTTTTCAATACTAATAATAATGATTTTATTAGTACTCCTATTGCTCCTTCCGCCACTAGTGCGGAATCGTGTGACATTAATGCTGCTTTGCTTAATCTTGTTATGAAAGAACAATTTTCTGGTAGTCCTAATGAGGATGCTACATCCCATCTAAATACTTTCGTTGAGCTTTGTGATATGCAAAAGAAAAAAAGATGTGGATAATGATATTGTCAAATTAAAATTATTTCCATTCTCACTACGAGATCACGCCAAAACTTGGTTTTCATCCTTGCCTAGAAAGAGTATTGATTCTTGGGATAAGTGTAAGGATGCTTTTATTACCAAGTATTTTCCCCCCGCTAAGATTATTTCTTTAAGAAATCAAATTATGAATTTTAAGCAACTTGAGCATGAACATGTTGCACAATCTTAGGAGAGAATGAAATTAATGATAAGAAATTGCCCAACTCATGGCTTAAATCTATGGATGATCATACAAAAAATTTATGCGGGACTAAACTTTGTTTCTAAAATTTTGCTAGACTCTGCCGCAGGTGGTACTTTTATGAAAATTACATTGGGAGAAGCTACAAAACTTCTTGACAATATCATGACAAATTATTCTCAATGGCACACTGAACGAACTCCAATTGGTAAGTGATAACCCACAAGTATAGGGGGTCTCAACAGTTTTCGCGGGTAGTATTTCACCCAGATTTATTGATTCGACACAAGGGGAGCCAAAGAATATTTGCGAGTATTAGCAGTTGAGTTGTCAATTCAACCACACCTGGAGAACAAAATATCTGCAGCAAAGTGTTTAGTAGCACAGTAGTATGATAGTTTCAATAGCAGTAGTAACGGTAGCAATAGTAATAGAAGCAGTTTTGTAGTAACTGTAACAGCAGCAGCAACGAAAGTTACTTAGCAAAGATCAATATGCGAAAAGCGTAGGCATTGGATCAGTGATGGATAATTATGTTGGATGACATTCATCATGTAACAGTCACAACCTAGGGCGATACACAATAGCTCCAATTCATCAATGTAATGCAGGCATGTATTCCGTATATAGTCATACGTGCTTATAGTAAGAACTTGCATGACATCTTTTGTCCTACCCTCCCGTGGCAATGGGGTCCTTAAGGAAACTAAGGGATATTAAGGCCTCCTTTTAATAGAGAACCGGAACAAAGCATTAACACATAGTGAATACACGAACTCCTCAAACTACGGCAATCACCGGAAAGAATCCCAATTATTGTCACCTTGGGGTATGCGGATCATGACACGTAACAGGTGCATATAACTTGCAAGATAGGATCAAGAACTCAAATATATTCATGAAAACATAGAGGGTTCAAATCTGAAATCATGGCACTCAGGCCCTAGTGACAAGCATTAAGCATAGCAAAGTCATAGCAACATCAATCTCAGAACATAGTGGATATTAGGGATCAAAGCCCTAACAAATTGACTCGATTACATGGTAAATCTCATCCAACCCATCACCGTCCAGCAAGAAGAAATTACTCACACACGGCGGTGAGCATCATGAACTTGGTGATGGAGGATGGTTGATGATGATGACGGCGTCGAATCCCCCTCTCCGGAGCCCCGAACGGACTCCAGATCAGCCCTCCCGATGAAGAACAGGAGGTGGCGACGGCTCCGTATCGTAAAACGTGATGATTCTTTCTCTCTGATTTTTCTCTCCATGAATAGGTACTTATAGCGTTGGAGTTAGGGCAAATAGAGCTGCCAGGGGCCCACAAGCCTGCCAGGCGCGCCCTGGGGGGGGGGGGTGGGCGCGCCCCCCAGGCTTGTGGCGCCTGGTGGCCCTCCCTCTGGTGGATCTTTGCGCCAGTATTTTTATATATTCTGAAATAATTCTCCGTAAATTTTCAGGTCCATCCGAGAACTTTTATTTCTGCACAAAAACAACACCATGGCAATTATGCTGAAAACAGCGTCAGTCCTGGTTAGTTCCATTCAAATCATGCAAATTAGAGTCCAAACTAGAGCAAAAGTGTTTGGAAAAGTAGATACGTTTGGGACATATCAACTCCCCCAAGCTTAACTCATTGCTTGTCCTCAAGCAATTCAGTTGACAAACTGAAAGTGATAAAGAAAAACTTTTACAAACTCTTTTGTTCTTGTTGTCTGTATATATACTTAACCAACATCCAAGTTTTCAGCAAAGATTATGAACTAACCATATTGATGATAACACTTAGGTCTCACATTTACTCATGGCAATAACATAACCAACTAGCGAGCAATAATAAGATATCTTGGATGCCAACACTTTGTCAAAACAATCATGATATAATATGATAACATGGTATCTCGCTAGCCCTTTCTGAGACCGCAAAACATAAATGCAGAGCACCTCTGAGATTCAAGCAACGACTAAACATTGTAATTCAGGGTAGAGGATATCCAGTCATGGTCACACCCAACATTAACTATACTCAATGCATAAAGATGAGAATAGTGCTCTCCAACTGGTGCTTAAATGAGAGGGTGATGACTCAACAATAAAAGTAAAATAGCAAAAAGGTAAATGGATAGGCCCTTCACAGAGGGAAGCATGGATTTGCAGCGGTGCCAGAGCTCGAAGCTTAAATTAGAGATGAAAATAATTTTGGGAGGTATGCTTTTCCTGTCAACGTCACGACCGAGAGTTTTCAATATCTTCCATGCTAAACAAATTATAGGCGGTTCCCAAGTGGAAAGGTAAAGTTTACTCCCCCTCCACCATACCAACACAAGCCATGGCTAGCCGAATTCACGGGTGCCCTCCATACCAACAACTTTTCAGGGGAGTTTGTTTGCATTATATGATTTCGATTTGAGCATAGGACTGGGCATCCCGATTACCAGCCTCTCTCGTGCAATGACAAATGAATAAGCACTCATATGAGAGTAACCCGCTTAGCATGGAAGATACTAACCGCCCCCTGTCGCTCCATGAGCGGTACAGGCACACAAAACAGATGTTCATTTGAATATTTAGAGGTGGCACTTGCAAATTTACTTGGAACGGCAGAGTAATACCGCATATAGGTAGATATAGTGGACTCATCTTGAACAACTTTGGTTTAGGGATTTGGATGCACAAGCAGCATTCCCGCTTAGTACTGGTGAAGGCTAGCAAATAGATTGATAAGCGACCAGCTAGAGAGCGAAAACGGTCATAGACATGCATTGGGAATAATTAACATTGAACACGAGCATGAGTAGGATATCAACACCCTGAACATAAATATCATGGAGGCTATGTTGGTTTTGATTCAACTACATGTATGAACATGTGCCAAGTCAAGCCACTCGAATTACTCAGAGGAAGATACCATTCTAACATACTACATCACAACCATTTTAATGCATGTTGACACTCAAAATAAATCATTATCCACTCCAAGCTATTTAAGCATGGCATGAGCAACTATAATCTCTAATTGTCATCACAAATATGTTTACTCATAATAATGCCGAATCATGAATACTGAGCTAAACATATTTACAAAGGCAAAACCATGAAGAGTTCATACCAGCTTTTCTTCACCGCAATCTCTTCATCAAATATCGTCATTATTGCCTTTCACTTGCACGACCGAATGATGTGATAATAATAAGAATGGTGCAAGTGTGCCGTGGACTAAGCTGGAATCTGCAAACATTTATTCAAATGAGAAGACAAAATAATAGTGGCTCTTTGTTAGATCAACAATAAAGCATATGGAAGCCACTCAACATTTTCATCGTGGTCATTCTCCTTATGACGACTCAACGAAAAGAAAAGAAATTCAGAGAAACACACTGAAGTATTTTTGGAGTTCTTTGGTTTTTCTGAAGGAAGCAAATTAACGAAGGAAAACAAAAAAACGAGAAAAACTATTTACACGGGAAAGCTCCCAACAAGTAAAAGAAGAAACGAGAAATCTTTTTGGGTTTTCTTTTACTACTACAAATTAACTAAACAGGAAAGAAACTACAACTATTTTTTTTGGATTTTCGAAAGTTTTTCAAACACACCAGAAGAAAATGAAAATAAAACTAACATGGATATACAATGAAAATGGATGAACACCGACAACTGGAATGAATGTGTGAACATGAATGTAATGTCGGTGAGAAACACGTACTCCCCCAAGCTTAGGCTTTTGGCCTAAGTTGGTCTACGGCCATGGTGTCGGTACCAAAACCGGCAGATCTGGGGTAGGGGGTCCGAACTGTGGATCTTGGAGTCAATGAGTAATAGGGGGCGTAGAGACAGCGATTACCCAGGTTCGGGCCCTCTCAAAGAGGTAAAACCCTACGTCCTGCTTGATTGTATTAATGTTTGTATACGATGATTATAGAGTTGATCTACCTCAAGATCGGATGATCTAAACCCTAAATAGGCCTAGCGATAATGGTTCTCCCTTCTACAGTCTAAACCCTCCGGTTTATATAGACACCAAGGGTACCTAGGGTTACATATGGTCGGTAGCTATCAGGAGGTAACCATGTCGGTCACGCTAACTTTTCTTGGAGGAGACGCCAAGTCTTCGGAGGTTTCCTTCTAGAGCCCGTGGTTGCCTGTAGTCCGGTCTTCCTTCGATGAATTGAGAGCGGCCCATCAGTCCGGCCCATGAGAAATAGGCCGGCAGCCCGAGGACCCCTCAGCCCGGGACACCCTCAGTAGCCCCCGAACTAGCCTCCAATGCCAAGGTCGACAGTCTTCGTCAGCTCCATGCTTCGAGGGTCTTCGGCTTGGGGGGCGAGTTCCTTCCATCACCTGTGTTCGGCTTGGCAATAGTTCGGCCACTCACAATCCCTCGATTAGCGAGGTATTGCAGGGCCCGCCATTTCTTTATTCAGAATTAATGACGCCCCTCGATTTCTACGCGCCAAGGGAATGCAAATAGCCCAATAGCTTTTTACAGAAATGCCTCTCTTGGGGGGAAAATGTCTATTAAATAGGCCAAGGGCGAAGGTTAACGCACCCCACCCCCTGCCATTCTTCCCCACATCACTGAGAGGCCATAGCCAGCAAACAATGGCGAGCATTCCAGGCCCCTCCTCACGTCCTCACGCCCCCCTTCAAGGTGATTGGGCGAGCTGCTCAGTCTCCCGCATCCGACTGAGTAGCCTCGAGATGCAGGGATATCTGCATGTTTCAGATCTCGCTTCCACCCACCCTGGATTGACTTCTGCGAACGGGGAGGCTTTCACGAAGACCTTCCCCGCCCCTCACGGGGAGGAAAGGGTATGCTTCGTGCCTTTCCTCTTATGAGGCTTAGGCTTCCCCATTCATCCCTTCCTAAGGGGTCTACTAGAATTTTATGGGATCCAGCTCCACCACCTTACCCCAGGATCAATTCTGCACATCTCGGGCTACGTTGCCCTTTGTGAGATGTTTCTGAGACGTGAGGCTCATTTCGAGTTATGGAGGAAATACTTCTGCCTTGTCCCTCGCACCCGAGAAGGGACAATTTACGAGGTCGGCGAAGCCGAGGTATGGCGCATTGCCGGAGCTGGATATCCTATAGGGACTCCCAAGAAGGATGCCGAGGAATGGACCTTCGAGTGGTTTTATATTGAAGACGTCCCCCTATTCGATCCAGCTCGGAGGGGGTTGCCCGAATTCTCACTTGCTTCTCCGAAGAAGCGGTTCAACTGGTGCCCGAAGGGCTCTTCTCAAGAAGAAAGTGTCGAGGTAACACGCCTAGCCGCTCAAGTGAGGTGGCTAGCCCACAACGGGTTGACCATCATCGACGTGATGGCAGCAGCCATTGCTCGGTGCGTACAACCTCTTCAGCAAAGGGTGCACCCCCTATGGTGTTACAACGGGGCGAATGACTCGACCCGATACGCACGGAAAGGACCCGCTGACCAGGCGGCAATGGCAGCCATATTGGTTGATCTCTTCAAGGGGGAAGAGCAAGAGTTTGCTCGGTTAAGGCCCAAGGATGGCTTCTCGAGCTATAAACCCATCAAAGCGATGAGTCCAATTACACTTTATTGCTCGGATGGTACACCAATTTTCCTTAATCGGATTTTTAATTTATCCGAACAAAGCTGGAGGCGCTGGATCGAGACGGTGAATTGCCCTGCTCCTCAACCGGAGAGTCATTCTCGCGACGACGACCCTAGGTTTCACGACGATCCCGAAACGTCGATCGACTTCGAGAAGGGGGTCTTCTACCAGGAGGGTCTCGACGGCTCTAAAGTGGCCCTGCTGGCCGATCACCCCGGGGCACTCCCCTCCTTCGCTGTAAGTGACCAACGGGCTTCTTCTCGAAAAAGTCGCTCAGCTCCTGCGGCTCCGAGTACACTGACTTCTACCCCCAAGGGCCGCCGTACGACACGCTGGACATCTGCGAGAGCGGCACCGGTGGCTCCAGCGGCAAGTGGCCGCGGGGTGTCCAAACGTGCGGTGCCAATGGGAGTCACGTCATCCATGCCCCTCCCAAAGAGGTAATGTATCCGCTATACTTTTAGTGTCTTTATCTTCGACAACCGCCAAGAATGTCAGCAATTTTCTTCTACTGTGGCCTGCAGGCGATATGTAGAACCACCTTTGCCCGAGGATATCGAAGAGGTGTTGGGGGGTGATCCAAGACCGAGGTCCCCTGCCATGGTCGGTGCTACTTCCGGGATCCCTGCCCAGGACCAACGTCCAGAGGATTCAGGGGGCGTCTCGATCACTGATAACCCGCAAGTATAGGGGATCAGTTGTAGCCTTTCTCGATAAATAAAAGTGTCGAACCCAATGAGGAGCTAAAGGTAGAATCAATATTCCCTTCAAGTTCTATCGACCACCGATACAACTCTACGCACACTTAACGTTTGCTTTACCTAGAACAAGTATGAAACTAGAAGTACTTTGTAGGTGTAATGCTAGAACTACTTTGCAAGAATAAAACTAGGAGTACTTTGCGAGATAATAAAAGCTAGTTTGTTTTAGTAGAGAACTTTTTGTAACACAAAGAGAAAGATTTTCCATAGGCAATTGAATATGACATGTGTGATAATTATTATATGCAATGAGGGAGAGGCATATGCTAACATACTTTCCGTACTTGGATCATATGCACTTATGATTGGAACTCTAGCAAGCATCCGCAACTACTAAAGGTCATTAAGGTAAAACCCAACCATAACATTAAGTAAAAAAGTCCCCTTTACTCCCATACGCAACAACCCCCTTACTCGGGTGTAAGCTTCTGTCACTCTAGCCACCCACTATAAGCGAATTATGAATGTATTGCAAACCCTACAGCGGGAACCCCTCATGCTTGCGCTACACGAAGGGCACCATAGGACAGCACCATATCAACATAAAACTCATATCAATCACACCATACCACAATTAACCCGTAGGACAAAAAGAATCTACTCAAACATCATAGGATGGCCATACATCATTAGATAATAATATATAGCATCAGGCACCATGTTCAAGTAGAGAATTACAACGGGAATAGAGAGGTTACACCGCTGCATAGAGGGGGAGAGAGTTGGTGATGATGGCGGCGAAGTTGTTGGTGTAGATCGCCGTCCCGATGGTTCCCCCGACGGTGTTCCGACGCCACCGGGAGAGAGGGGGAGAGAGCCCCCCTCCTTCTTCTTCTTCCTTGGCCTCCCCCTAGATGGGAGGAGAGTTTCCCCTCTGGTCCATGGCCGCCATGGCTCCCGGAAGGGAGGAGCCCCTCCGAGATTGGATCTATCTCTCTGTTTCTCTTCTGTTTCGCGTTCCTGTTTTCTGGCTGAAAACCGTTTCTTATATTCCCGGAGATCCGTAACTCCGATTGCGCTGAAATTTTAACACGATTTTTTTCTCGATATAAGCTTCCTTGTGCCCGAAGAAGAGCCCCAACCGACTTACAGTGTGCCCACAAGGCACCACCGCGCGGCCAGGGGGGTCATGCCCATCTGCCTTGTGGAGGCTGTGGGCCTCCATTTGCGTTGATTCCACCTCCCAAAAATCACATATATTCCAAAATAATTCTCCGTAAAATTTTATTGCATCCAACTTGCTTGCTCATGAAGACCTCGGGCATTTGAGGAAGCCCATCATCGGAATATACAAGCCAAGTTCTAAAATAAAAAAATTCCCACTAGTATATGAAAGTGACAACTCAGGAGACTCTCTATATGAAGAACATGGTGCTACTCTGAAGCACAAGTGTGGTAAAAGGATAGTAACATTGCCCCTTCTCTCTTTTTCTCTCATTTTTTTTGTTTTCTCCCTTTTTTCTTTTTTTTCTTTTTTCTTTTTTTTCTCTTTTTTTGTGGGCTCTTGTTGGCCTTTTTTTTTCGTCCGGAGTCTCATCCCAACTTGTGGGGGAATCATAGTCTCCAGCATCCTTTCCTCACTGGGACAATGCTCTAATAATGATGATCATCACACTTTTATTTACTTACAACTTGATATTACAACTCGATAAAAACTATACAAGATGACTCTATATGAATGCCTCTGGCAGTGTACCAGGATGTGCAATGATCTAGCATAGCAAAGATATCAAAAAATGGACAAGCCATGAAAATATCATGCTAGCTATCTTACGATCATGCAAAGTAATATGACAATGAATTCTCAAGTCATGTATATGATGATGATGGAAGTTGCATGGCAATATATCTCGGAATGGCTATGGAAATGCCATGATAGGTAGGTATGGTGGCTGTTTTGCGGAAGATATAAGGAGGCTTATGTGTGATAGAGCGTATCATATCACGGGGTTTGGGTGCACCGGCGAAGTTTGCACCAACTCTCGATGTGAGAAAGGGCAATGCACGGTACCGAAGAGGCTAGCAAATTGCGGAAGGGTGAGAGTGCGTATAATCCATGGACTCACATTAGTCATAAAGAACTCACATACTTATTGCGAAACTCTATTAGCCCTCGAAGCAAAGTACTACTACGCATTCCCCTAGGGGGAGGTTGGTAGGAGTTAACCATCGCGCACCCCCAACCGCCACACAAAGGAAGACAATCAAGAATAAATCATGCTCCAACTTCTTAGCATAACGACAGACCATACGTGCATGCTTCGGGAATCACAAACCTTAACACCAATATTCTTACTAAACCACAATCATTCACTAGTACCTCCCACATATCACCATCTTAATATCGCAAAACTATTGCAAGGAATCAAACTTATCATATTCAGTGATCTACAAGATTTATGTAGGATTTTATGACTAACCATGTGAATGACCAATTCCTGTTGACTCTCTAAATAGATATAAGTGAAGCATGAGAGTTTAATTCTTTCTACAAAAGATCACACTCTAATAAATATAAGTGAACCAAAAGAGCATTCTACAAATAATGGTTTTCTAAATGTAGAGAAACAGGCATCCAAACTTCAAATGATATAAGTGAAGCACATGAAGCATTCTATAAAACCATACTCAAAAGATATAAGTGAAGTGCATGAAGCATTCTATAAATCAACCAAGGACTATCTCATACCAGCATGGTGCATTATTAAAATAAAAATAAAAAGCACACAACGCTCCAAGAATTTACACATATCATGTGAACAAAACAAAAACCGAGACATACCGATAATTGTCGAAGAAAGATGGGATGCCTTTCGGGGCATCCCCAAGCTTAGACGCTTGAGTCTCCTTGAATATTTACTTGGGGTGCCTTGGGTATCCCCAAGCTTGAGCTCTTGCCTCTCCTTATTCTCCTCATATCGATACCTCCTCGTTCTTCGAACACTTCATCCACACAAAACTTAACCGAACTTTTTATTAGACGGGTTAGTACATATAACATCAAATCCCATCATGTCCTGCTGTAACATTATTGTATAATTATAATCAAACATTACCCACTGTATGCTATCACAATTCTATGGCTCCCAAGTCAATGGGGCTCAACAAGATTTCAAACATACGCAAATAACAAAACTATAACAACAATCTGTGAAAACAGGACAGTCTGTAAAGATGCAAATGAAAAATATACTTCTGTAACTCCAAAAATTCTGAAAATTTAGGACAAAATAACAAATTTGCATAGAATTACTGTGTCAAAATTTCAGAATTTTTCACATTCCAGTAAATTACCAAAATTCACGCACTACAGCAAAAGTTTCTGTTTTTTCACAGCACACACCAAACAAGCAATTTAAACATCCTAAAGGTAAATCTTGGCACATTATTTTTATAATACAATGGATTTGTACAAGGGGATAATTATTTTTGTGAGAAACTTCCATGAAAAATTCTACATTGTTTCCATGAGCATGAATACAAGTGTTCAAGGTCGACCCTCACTTCTCCAATGCATAGCTTTCCAATCGCTTCTCTTTTTGAAAAAGTTTTTAGGTTCCCCTCTATTTTTATTTTGTTTTTAAACTTTTTAAAAGCACTAAACAGAATAAAATTACTCTCTAAAACTTCCGGGTTGTCTCCCAGGCAGCGCTTTCTTTAAAGCCATTAAGCTAGGCATAAAGTGCTCAAGTAATCAATCCACCCGGATCCCAAGGTATATCAAAGCCAATTTTAATTAACAATGATTCGTAATTTAGTAGTGAGCACAAAGCAATATATATCATGCAATGACGAAGCCTAACTCTCTTCCTATGCATCGGTATGTCATAAGAGAACAATTCATGCACATCAAGTAAAGGCCAATGCATAGTATAAACAGTTTCTTGCAATTTTATCGTATTGGAAACATAGAGAGGCGGAGATGTAGTTCCTCTCTCATAATAATTGCAATTAGGAGCAGCAAGCACATGCATATTATATTCATCAAAATCATCATGTGCAACGGTAAAACGCAACCCATCAATATAATCCTTAATAAGCACAAACTTCTCCGAGATAGTGTAGTTGGGAGAATTCAAAAAGATAATAGGACTATCATGTGTAGGTACAATAGCAACATTTTCATTATTAACATAAGGAATTATAGCAAGTTCATCTCCATAAGCATCATTCAAATTGGCATCATGGCCACAAGCATAGCAAGCATCAATTTCATCAAAAAGGGATATTTCAAACGAATCCAAGGGATCATAGCATTCATCCTTCGATAAGTACGAAGGGATATTAAACAATGTATGAGTTGAAGAGTTACTCTCATTAGAAGGTGGGCACGGGTAGCTAATCCGCTCTTCCTCCTTTTGTTCTTCGCTCTCCTCGTCATCTTTTTCATCTAATGAGCTCACAGTGTCATCAATTTCTTCTTCCATAGATTCCTGCAAAATATTAGTCTCTTCTAGGACAACGGAGACTTTCTCAATAAATTCATCAATATAGGCATTATATTCATAATTCTCATGGCAATATTTAAGTATAGAAAATTTTTGAGATCTGTAAACAGCATCATCATAATTTTCACAGTTTTCAAACAAAGATTCAATTTCATAAGCACCCTTAAAAGCAACAAATTCTTCTATTTGTTCCACATCATAGTAATCATATATACCATTAGCATAAGAAGCTAAGGTTTCATTATCATTAAATTCACATGAAAAGGGAAGGTGTGGAGCCTTCATCCTAGAGCAGCAAGTATAATCATATCTTAAGCATAAATTCCAAGCATACCATTGCAACATTTTAATTTGATCCCATAAGTGTTTCCCTTTTTGAGACAAGCGATAATCCCTAAAGTATTCCCGTTGATCCAAAGTATCTCCCATTATCAAGTTGAATGGAGAATTATCAGGATTATCAAAGTAGTATTCAATGTTTTCCACATAACCAGCATCGAGGGTTTTAGGAGGTTCCCCATCTCCATGAGTAGCAAGTACTACTAATTTTTTTGGTGTTTCGTGTTCCATATCCATAGCTAAAGATATAAAACAACTTAAAACAGAAAATAAAAACTACTTAGTGATAAAGCAAACAAGCACACACGAGAATATCAACCCCACGCTATTGCTCCTCGGCAACGGCGCCAGAAAAAGGTCTTGATAACCCACAACGTAGGGGATTAGTTGTAGCCTTTCTCGATAAATAAGAGTGTCGAACCCAACGACGAGCTAAAGGTAGAATCAATATTCCCTTCAAGTTCTATCGACCACCGATACAACTCTACGCACACTTAACGTTTGCTTTACCTAGAACAAGTATGAAACTAGAAGTACTTTGTAGGTGTAGTGCTAGAACAAGTATGAAACTAGAAGTACTTTGTCGGTGTAATGCTAGAACTACTTTGCAAGAATAAAACTAGGAGTACTTTGCGAGATAATAAAAGCTAGTTTGTTTTAGTAGAGAACTTTTTGTAACACAAAGAGAAAGATTGTCCATAGGCAATTGAATATGACATGTGTGATAATTATTATATGCAATGAGGGAGAGGCATATGCTAACATACTTTCCGTACTTGGATCATATGCACTTATGATTGGAACTCTAGCAAGCATCCGCAACTACTAAAGATCATTAAGGTAAAACCCAACCATAGCATTAAGTAAAAAAGTCCCCTTTACTCCCATACGCAACAACCCCCTTACTCGGGTGTAAGCTTCTGTCACTCTAGCCGCCCACTATAAGCGAATTATGAACGTATTGCAAACCCTACAGCGGGAACCCCTCACGCTTGCGCTACACGGAGGGCACCATAGGACAACACCATATCAGCATAAAACTCATATCAATCACACCATACCACAATTAACCCGTAGGACAAAAAGAATCTACTCAAACATCATAGGATGGCCATACATCATTAGATAATAATATATAGCATTAGGCACCATGTTCAAGTAGAGAATTACAGCAGGAATAGAGAGGTTACACCGCTGCATAGAGGGGGAGAGAGAGTTGGCGATGACGGCGGCGAAGTTGTTGGTGTAGATCGCCGTCCCGATGGTTCCCCCGGAGGCGTTCCGGCGCCACCGGGAGAGAGGGGGAGAGAGCCCCCCTCCTTCTTCTTCTTCCTTGGCCTCCCCCCTAGATGGGAGTAGAGTTTCCCCTCTGGTCCATGGCCGCCATGGCTCTCGGAAGGGAGGAGCCCCTCCGAGATTGGATCTCTCTCTCTGTTTCTCTTTTGTTTCGCGTTCCTGTTTTCTGGCTGAAAACCATTTCTTATATTCCCAGAGATCCGTAACTCTGATTGCGCTGAAATTTTAACACGGTTTTTTCTCGATATAAGCTTCCTTGCGCCCGAAGAAGAGCCCCAACCGACTTACAGTGTGCCCACAAGGCACCACCGTGCGGCCAGGGGGGGGGGGTCGCACCCATCTGCCTTGTGGGGGCTGTGTGCCTCCGTTTGCGTTGATTCCACCTCCCAAAAATCACATATATTCCAAAATAATTCTTCGTAAAATTTTATTGCATTTGCACTTTGTTTGATATGGATTTTCTATGAAACAAAAAACAAGCAGAAAACAGGAACTGGCACTGGGCACTGGATCAATATGTTAGTCCCAAAAATAATATAAAATGTTGCCAAAAGTATGTGGAAATTGTAGGATATTGGCATGAACCAATCAAAAATTATAGATACGACGGAGACATATCAGTCACCAACTCCGAGGTCGAAAGTGTGATGAATCACCGGCGGCGCAAGGGATCGCTATGGCATTCCGCGTTTTCCGATCAAGAGTTTAGCGCTCTTAGTTTGGTAGATGCGTACCTCGGAGCTGCCCAAACAGGACTCGAGGGGGTAATTAAACTTATGTCTACTAGTCTGCAGGTATGCCATTGGTTTTGATAACCGATTGCCTAATCCAGTAGCCCCCGAGCCTTAATTTGGGCAGGACGGCCGAGTTAAGGGTCTGATGTTATAATGTCATACTATGGTGCAGACTGTTCGGGAGCAGAACAAAAAGCTGGCCGAAGACCTCAGGCTGACACAAACACAATTGAAATCTGTGGAGGCCGAGCTGAATGAGGTCAAGAAATGGACCAGAGAGGCACACGGTAAGTGACAGACTTAAACGTGTGTCATAAAGAATTATATGGGACACCTTTTCTAATGGAAGATTGGTCCATAGCAGCTGAGTCGATAAATCAACTGCAGAAGGATCTGGACGCAGCCAGAGAGGCTCAAAGGTACGCGGAGTCGCAGCAAGAGGCTGGCTACCGTGTGCTGACCCGAAGTTATGAGGAAAGGGATAAGTCAAGGCGGAAAATCAACAATAGGCCCAAGAAATTAAGAGCTTAAAAGCTCAGCTGGCTCTATCCCAGGAGGAGAACCAGAGACTGAAAGCTGGCATGTTCGGTGAGTGCAACTTAGTGTTTTGATACATGTACTGTGTGTTTTAGATAGCAATATGAACAATGCCGTGTCTCTTTTTAGTTCTTTTGACTGGACGCCCCGAGGAGGAGGCCAGCTCTTTCGGACGGGACCTGCTGAAGGAGCTATCCGCCGTACATGAGCGGGCCCGAAAAGCTATGAAGAGCATGTTCAAGGCATTGTGGCCTGGCGAGGTGGCTCCAGAAGGGATGACCAAACTCGCTAATCGATTTAAAGGAGCTCGGCGCCGCTTTGAGCTATGGAAAATATCATCTTGTCGAGAGGGAGCACGGGAAGCTTGGGCGATGATTAAGACCCGCTTTACCAAGCTGGAACCGGAGCATTTGGCTAGGGTTGGGCCGGTAGGGCCGGATGGGCCGGAAGTGCCCCTACATTTGGTATATGACCAAGTGATGCCCGCAGCTCGGTTGTCCCAAGAAGATTGTGCTCTGGAGACCATAATAGATGGCCTTGACCAAGAGTAAATTTTTGATTCTATGTATCTATGTACTTTACATCAAATATTCTCCAAACCGTGCTTGAAACGTTGTCTTAACCGGCCATCAGCTTCTGCCCCCTCAGCCAGGGGCTGAGGAGTGTTTCCTACTATGTGATCCGAGGACATCAGAAAAACACTTCGGAGAACCAGGCAATCCGGCCATGTGGTGCAAACAGACAAAACGCGCTCAGGGAGTTATGTTATATTACTGTTTAACGTAAGAAACATCTTCTGACGAAAATAGTTCCTCCATGGATTCCTTTCCTCGGGTTGTCATGTTGACCATGGATGTATAACCGAATACCCGAAATAGACAGGTAATGGTTACTTCGGGAAAATAACCCCGGAATCTGGTAATAATCTACCGAGTATTTTCACTTGCCTCGTGGCCGACCAATTATATTCCTAAGAACGCTAGCTTTCAGCTTCACCCGTCTGAGGTACGCACCCGGGTAATCCGGACGTAACAATCGCAGAGGTGCTCCCTTTACTCCCTAGCCGAACAATCGGGAACGTAGGGAGTAAGCATAGGAGCGAGGCAACCCAGCTTGGCCAAATCTTAAGTTAAATTGATGCATATGATGGCTTTGGAACAATACTGGAAGGTTGCAAACATGATAAAACTGATGGTTGCACAAATAATATATTACCGGCTTCGTAAAAGAAGCCCCCAAGTAAAAACGTGTGGTACATTTGAAGATGTTTGCCGAGAAAAACTTAATGCAGCTCGGCTTGACCAAACACAACCTGGGAAGGACTAGCCACGTGAGAAAGACAAAATATAAATCCGAGAAGGATAGACCGAAGTGGGTGGTTACGCTGGTCTAGCCGTAGAAGCGTCGAAGCCGAGCCGCGTTCCATGGGTTTGGTTCGAGGCGATTGTCTTTTGGGTCACGGAGACGATACGCTCCTCCTACGAGTACCTGATCAATTATGAAGGGTCCCTCCCATTTGGGCGACAGTTTGTGCTTCTGCTTCTCCGGGAGGCGCAGGACGAGGTCGCCCATGTTATAAGCCTTTGCCCGTACTTCCCTGCTCTGATAGCGTGTGGCCTGCTGCTGATAAAAGGCAGAACGGGCCCGAGCTACATCGCGCTCTCCTTCCAGGGCGTCCAGGTCATCTTGCCGATTAGCTCGGCCTCCCTTTCTTCATACATGTGTACTCGAGGTGCGTCGTGAATAAGGTCGTTGGGGAGAACAGCATGTGCCCCATACACCATAAAGAACGGTGTATAGCCTGTGGATCGATTGGGAGTGGTGCGCAGGCCCCACAATACGGAGTCGAGCTCCTCAACCCAGTGGCAGTCGGACTCCTTTAAAGATCGGACCAAACGGGGCTTAATGCCGCTCAAAATTAGTCCATTAGCTCGCTCGACCTGTCCATTGGACTGTGGGTGGTATACAGAGGCATAATCAAGCTTAATGCCTAGGTTAGCGCAACAGTCCTTTACTTCCTGGGCAGTAAAATTGGATCCATTGTCCGTTATTATGCTATGGGGGACACCGTAACGGTGAACCACGCCAGATATAAAATCGATGACCGGCCCGAATTTGGCTGAGGTTACTGGTTTTGCCTCAATCCATTTTGTGAATTTGTCTACCATGACGAGTAGATACTTCTTTTTCTTGGTCCCCCCTTTAAGTGGTCCGACCATATCCAGCCCCCAGACCGCAAAAGGCCAGGTGATCGGTATCGTCCGAAGAGCTGTGGGGGGGGGGGATATGACTTTGATTTGCGAAAAGCTGGCATCCAACGCAATGTTGGACCAGTGTTTGGGCGTCTGCGCGGGCGGTGGGCCAAAAGAACCTGGCTCAGAAGGCTTTGCTGACCAAGGCCCGAGCTGTCACGTGGTGACCGCCCATGCCAGCGTGAATCTCGGTCAAGAGCTGTTTCCCCTCCTCTTCGGATATACATCTTTGGAGGACGCCGATGGTGCTTTTCTTGTATAGTTCACCCTCGTGGACTTTGTAGGCTTTAGATCGTCGAATTATGCGCCTTGCCTCGGTCTGGTCATCGGGTAGCTCTTGGCGGAGAAGATAGGCGAGCAAGGGCTCGGTCCATGGCGCGATTATCGCCATAACTTCATGGGCCGAAGATGTCTCTTCGATTGTCGAGCCCCCGATAATTCCTTCGTCTTGTTTGATGATTGGAGGTATGAGCTCTTCAGAGATCTTGGTTTCATCGCCCTTGCCATCATCCTGCCACACCACGGACGGCTTGAAAAGTCGTTCCAAAAAGGTGTTTTCCGGGACCTGATCGCGCTTTGCGCCCATTCGAGCAAGGACATCGACGGCTTGGTTGCTGTCTCTAGAGACATGGTGGAACTCCAGCCCTTCAAACCGGGCGGATATCTTTAGGACGACATTGCGATATGCTGTCATTTTTGGGTCTTTTGCGTCGAATTCACCGTTGACTTGAGAAATGGCGATATTAGAGTCTCCCCGTACCTCGAGCCGTTGTATACCCATTGATACTGCCATCCAAAGTCCATGTAGCAGAGCCTCATATTCGGCCGCGTTATTAGAGTCGGTGTACATGATCTGCAGTACGTACCGGATATTGTCGCCGGTGGGAGATGTGAGAACCACTCCAGCCCCTAGTCCGATGAGCATTTTGGAGCCGTCGAAGTACATCGTCCAATGCGAATACGTACTGTACTCTCTAGGGAGCTCGTCTTCCGTCCATTCTGCCACAAAATCCGCCAGCACCTGAGATTTAATAGCTCGATGCGGTTGGTATATGATTTCGAAGGGGAGGAGCTCGATAGCCCATTTGGCGATACGGCCCATGGCTTCCCTATTATTGATTATATCATTCAGGGGTACTTCGGATGCCACCGTGACCGAACACTCTTGAAAGTAGTGTCGGAGCTTTCAAGATGCCATGAAAACTGCGTAGGCGATCTTCTGGTAATGCGGGTACCTTGTTTTACACGGGGTAAGCACTTCGGATACGTAGTAAACTGGCTTCTGCACTTGGAGCTTGTGACCTTCTGCCTCGCGTTCAACGACGAGAACTGCACTGACCACCTGGTTTGTGGCCGAAATGTATAGCAGCATTGGCTCTCCTGAGCTGGGTGCTGCCAAGATGGGGTTGCTAGCCAGTAGCGTTTTAATTTCCTCTAGTGCGGCCACTGCCTCGCTAGTCCATTCGAAGTTTTTGGTCCGTTTAAGCAGCCTGTAGAGTGGTAGGGCCTTTTCTCCAAGGCGTGAGATGAAGCGGCTCAAGGCTGCCAAGCAGTCGGCCAGTTTTTGGATGTGCTTTAGCTCGGTAGGAACCGCTAGCTGGGACAGTGCCTGAATTTTGGCCGGGTTAGCCTCTGTTCCTCTATGGGAAACAATAAATCCGAGCAGCTTGCCCGCGGGCACTCCGAAGACACACTTGTCCGGATTGAGCCGTATATCGAAAGTTCGTAGACTGTCAAAGGTTTGATGGAGGTCGGCCACCAGCTGACTGACGTGCTTGGTTTTGATAACCACGTCGTCCACTTATGCCTCGACCGTTTTCCCGATCTGTTTTTCTAGACATGTTTGGATCATGCGCTGGTATGTAGCCCCTGCGTTTTTTAATCCGAAGGGCATTGTGTTGAAACAGAACAGTCCATAGGAGGTGATGAATGCTATGGTCGCTTGATCGGACTCCTTCATTTTAATTTGATGGTATCCGGAGTAAGCATCGAGAAAACATAGTGAGTCGTGCCCGGCAGTGGCGTCTATGATCTGGTCTATGCGGGGCAAGGGGAAAGGTCCATGGGGCAAGCCTTATTTAGGTCCTTGAAATAGACACACAGCCGCCAGGATTTGTCTTTCTTAGGTACCATGACCAGATTAGCCAACCACTCGGGATGTTTGATATCTCGGATGAATCCGGCTTCGAGCAATTTTGCCAATTCTTCACCCATAGCTTGATGCTTGGGTTCAGAAAATCGGCGTAAAGCCTGTTTGACTGGCTTGAAACCTTTAATTATGTTCAAGCTGTGCTCGGCTAAACTTCGTGGGATCCCTGGCATGTCTGAAGGGTGCCAGGCAAAGATGTTCCAGTTTGCGCGCAAAAAATTGCGCAATTCTTCATCGACCGCGGGGTCCAGCTGAGCTCCAATGGATGCCGTCTTGTTGGGATCTGTTGGACGCACTTGGAATTTGACGATTTCGTCTGCTGGTTTGAAAGATGTGGATTTGGGCCTTTTGTCGAGGACTACATCGTCCTTGTCCACTGTTGAACGGAGTGCGGTTAATTCTTCAGCTGCGAGGGCCTCGGATAAAGCTTCGAGGGCGAGTGATGCTGTTTTATTCTCGGCCCGAAGAGCTCTGTCCGGATCACCGGTGATTGTGATCACGCTGTTTGGCCCTGGCATCTTAAGTTTCATATACCCATAATGTGGGATAGCATGGAATTGTGCAAATGCGTCACGCCCCAATAAGGCGTGGTAGCCACTGTGGAAGGGCACAATGTGGAAAAGCAATTCCTCGGATCGATAGTTCTCGGGAGTTCCGAAGACTATATCGAGAGTGACTCGGCCACTACAACGTGCCTCCTTTCCGGGGATGATCCCTTGAAAGGTGGTGTGACTTTACTCGATGCGAGATCTGTCAAACTGCATTTTGTCCAAGATATCCTCGTAAATGAGGTTTAACCCACTGCCGCCGTCCATTAACACTTTTTGGAGTCGAAATCCGTCCACTATGGGATTAAGGACAAGGGCGGCAACGGCTCGGATAGGGTGGGACCTTGGCTGGTCTTCTTCGCTGAATGTGATAGGTGTGTCTATCCATAAATCCATCGCTGCCACATGGTGAATTTGACTGAGCTCTCGAAGGGCTCTCTTCCTCTGATTCTTTGATGAATACATCTCGTAGATCGTCAGGATCTCGGCGTCATCATCCAAGGGCGTTGCGAGACATCTATCTGAGTGTGAGCCTCCGAGGATGGCTTCACCGCTCTTGGCCACTTGGCTGACCACCCAACAAGCTCGAAGGCTGTGAGTTGGGTTTGTGTTGAGTAGGACAGACTATATGGGGCACGGTTTGTCTAGTAGTTCGTCAAGAACCATTCTGGATCCTGCCAGGGGTTTCTTCTTTTTCTCGGATGGCTCATACTGAGCTGTTCGGCGAGGGTGTGCGCGCTTCGCCCGAGCTCGTCTTGATTCCTTGGCATGGATTAACTCCGCTTGCTCTTGCTGAGCCTGCCAGGCATCCTCCATGGCGCAATATTTATACACCAAGTCTGATAACTCGGAGAAGTTTTGGATGTGACGGCGGGCGAGGGCGTTTGAGATGCCTTCGTCTCGGCAGTTATGTCGGAAAGCCGCCAGGATTTCCGTGTCGCAACAGTCCGCTATTTTGTTTTTGACGAGAAGAAATTTAGTCCAGAATTGCCGAACTGTCTCTCCGGGCTGTTGTTTGACGTACATTAGATCCCATACGTCAGGCTGTCCCGAGTTGCTTGGGCAGTACTCGATGTGGGGGGTGGGTGGGATAATTTTCTTAATCCCGACAGGATGTGAGTCCAGGATCTTGGCGGTTGTGTCTTGGACTGATATGGAGTCCGGCGTGCCAGGCTCTGGATTCGAATTCTCAGCCAGGCACGGTTGTGTAGACTCGAGGTCATGCGCCAAATCAGACTTCGGCTCAGGTCTCTCTCCGGAGCGGAGGTCGGCTGCCGAGCTGAAGGATGGAGCTTGATGATTGGAGATTTGTACCCAATTCACTCTTGGCTCTAGAGGGAGGAGGGGTGAGCCCTCGGTCGAGTCTTCGATAGTGGCGACTAAATGGGTGGCAGGAGGGATGTAAATTTCCCGGTCATCGGCTTTAAGCCTGATCTGGTCATAGACCGAGGACTGGCCGTCGGTTATCCCCATGGCCTGGATCCGATCTAGTATCCCATTTAATAGCGAGAGATCTGTCGGATCCATGTTCCGGCAGTTCTCGGGGTCAACCCACAGCATTGCTGCGCCGGGAGCGTTTGAGGTTGCCCCGTAGTCATGCTCGGCCAAGGCTGATCTTGAGCTGTCGAGCATAGAGATTGGATCCGAGCTCAGGGTCGGATCCGCGGTGGCGGCTGACCCGATAGCGGGGTAAGCCGTACCCGAAGTTAAAACTTCAGGGTTTGCGGGTCCCTCGGGTGAAGCTGAGAACCCTGCGAGAATAAGGTCTCCCCGGGAGTCGGCGACGAACTCTAGGTTTCCAAACCTGATCTCCTGATCGGGGATAAAGCTACCGACCTGGCCGAGGCGGCCGGTCGGATCAGCGTGTAGCATGATGCTGCCGAGCGCGAAGAGCTGTCCGGGGACGAAGATGTCCCCGCAGCGGATGTTGTCCCTGATGACTAGGCGGGCCATTGATCCTTGACGATCCCACAGCGGAGCTCTCAATGAAAGCACCAATGTCGGTACCAAAACCGGCAGATCTCGGGTAGGGGGTCCGAACTGTGGATCTTGGAGTCAATGAGTAACAGGGGGCGTAGAGACAGCGATTACCCAGGTTCGGGCTCTCTCGAAGAGGTAAAACCCTACGTCCTGCTTGATTGTATTAATGTATGTATACGATGATTATAGAGTTGATCTACCTCGAGATCGGATGATCTAAACCCTAAATAGGCCTAGCGATAATGGTTCTCCCTTCTACGGTCTAAACCCTCCGGTTTATATAGACACCAGGGGTACCTAGGGTTACATATGGTCGGTAGCTATCAGGAGGTAACCATGCCGGTCACGCTAACTTTTCTTGGAGGAGACGCCAAGTCTTCGGAGGTTTCCTTCTAGAGCCCGTGGTTGCCTGTAGTCCGACCTTCCTTCGATGAGTTGAGAGCGGCCCATCAATCCGGCCCATGAGAAATAGGCCGGCAACCCGAGGACCCCTCAGCCCGGGACACCCTCACATGGGTCGAAATCAGCACCTCTTGGATAGTACTGAGGCTGCTGAGGATCCCACTGGTAAATGTCCTCCTGAGGCTCCCACTGATAGATGGGCTCCTAGTACGGCTCTGGCTCAGGTGCTGGCTCAGGTGCTTGGGGCTGGTCCAAGCCCCAATAAGCATAAATGTCCTCAGGCACGATGATGTATCTGCCCCTGTGAATATCAAACAAAGTAGGTGCAGGCAGAATAATAACCTCACGAGTGCCCTGACTGAACACCAAGTTATATCTAAAACGAATAGGACCCTCATCTATGAAGTCATGCCCAACCATGCTATTATAATCAAGATGCATAGTGGGTAAAAGCCTCTCTTCCCTCTCGTCGTGCCTAATAGGAATCTCAAAATATTTAGCGAGACAGGAAGCATAAATACCACCATAAATAGCGCCCCTCGAACAGTTGGTGTGCAACCGCCGGGCAACCATAACACCCAAACTGAAGGTCCTATCAGCATAAAGAGCATGGCGCAAAATAGCAAGGTCAGGCAAACTGAGTGTGCCGCTCTCCCACCGACCAGTCAAACACCTCCCAGCAAATAATGAATAATAGCGCAAAACAGGGAAATGTAAACTAGCAACCCTAGCCTCAGAAACTCCCCTCGACTCCCCCATGGTAACCTCAGAGATGAACTCCAAGACATCCCTGGGATGTGGCTCTAATGGGCTGCCCTCGTTGGGAAGTTTGCATACCTCGCAAAAATCCTCAAGTGTCATCTCTTTGGGAACATCATATAAATTAAATGTCACTGTGGGTGTATCTCTCCTAGCATGAAAATGAAAGCTTTGCACGAAAGTATTAGTGAGGAGAAGATACTGGTCACACTTATCTCTGAGGAATGGAATAATGCCGGCATTGTTCGCCAAATGATAGAAATCGTCGAAAATCCCCGCATCCCTCAAGAACGTGTTGCATGGCCATTCGCATGGCCGCACCTCGGCCGCACGAGGAAGAGTATACTTGGGCTTAGGAGCCTCCTTGGGGTTCTGGCTCAAAGAACCCCTCAACCTCCACTTGAGCATTTTCTTTTTCTGAAAATTTCTAAAAAATTTAGTGACTCAAAATAAAAGTGAACGAAACTCAACAAAATTGAAACCAACTACTCCCACATGTATCTAGAAGCTATATCATGCATCAAAACTATTTTGGACCATACAAATTCAACATGCAAGCTCATAAACATGGTCACCACAGCAGCAAAAATTTGCAAAGTATAAAGCACTAGAACAAAAACTAATTGGAGCATTGGAGGAGTCACATACCAAGGAGTAATTCCTCCAAACAGTTTTGGAAACGGAGTTCCGAGCAAGGAGATCGAAAATAACAGCAAAGTGAGCAAGAACACGGGCTTGGGAGCAAGTTTGATTTTTTTTGGAGGAAGAAGAAGGAGATGGGTGGCTGGCCTAAGTGAGTGGGTCCCTGTGGGACCCACAAGCCTGCTGGGCGCGCCCTGTGGGCTTGTGGCTCACAGGTGCACCCCCCTGGGATGTGTTCAGTGCCAAAAATTCTTAAATATTCTAGAAAAAAATCATACTAAATTTTCATGGCATTCTGAGAACTTTTATTTTTGGGCCATTTTTTATTGCACGGAAAATTCAGAAAATAGGATAATCATGGCATTTTATTTTATTCTACTAAAAGGAACAGAGAGCAAAAGGTGGGTACAGAAAGTTGTGCTTACTAAATTCATCGACCACATGCACCTCAAAAAGAATCCATTAATAAGGTTGATCAAGTCTTATTAACAAATTATTTCCGAATGGCATGAAACCGAAGAATCTTTGTATAACACTAAGTTACCTCAATGGGGATATGCATCTCCCCAACAATAAGAATTTCATATTTCTTTTTGACAGTAGGGAGAGGGAATTTGAAACCTCCAATAGTGATTGTCGAAACTTTTTCAATACAATTGATACCATTCACCGAACTTTGTTTCTTTGGAAAATAAACCATATGCTCATTACCATTGACATGAAAAGTGACCTTGCTTTTGTTGCAATCAATAACAGCCCCTGCAGTATTCAAAAAGGGTCTTCCAAGGATAATCGACATGTTGTCGTCCTCGGGCATATCAAGTATAACAAAGTCTGTCAAGATTGTAACATTTGCAGCTACAACGGGAACATCCTCGCAAATTCCAATAGGTATAGCAGTTGATTTATCAGCCATTTGCAAAGATATTTCAGTAGGTGTAAGCTTATTCAAATCAAGTCTTCTATATAAAGAGAAAGGCATAACACTAACACCGGCTCCCAAATCACATAAAGCAGTTTTAACATAACTTCTTTTAATGGAGCATGGTATAGTAGGTATTCCTGAATCTCCTAACTTCTTAGGTATTCTACCTTTAAAAGAATAATTTGCAACCATGGTGGAAATTTTGTAGGAGATATGCCCTAGAGGCAATAATAAGTGTTATTATTTATCTCCATGTTTGTAGTTAAGTTTATATTCCGTGCTATAACTGCTATGGTTCTCGAGTCTGCAATAACCACGAGGCTCGGAGGAAGACTCATATGCACGTGTGGAATAATAAACGGTAAAAAGTATTCCTAGTCTGGCCTCTAAGACTAGCTCAAGTGTTGGATGATGGTTCTGTTTTCCTGATCATGGGCATGACTATGCCGGCAACTTTGAGGGCACAATGTTAGGAGAACACTTGTGTTGAATCGACCCGAACTGATGTTATGCTATGAGTTTCATTCGTCACAAGTTAATGGTAAATAAGACAGAGAAAGTTAATGTTTGCATAATTCCTTAGACCATGAGAGTATCGAGTTTCTTCATGCTTGCTTCATGAACTTTGGGGTTTGTTAAACGTCATCCGTAACTGGGTGGCTATTACGGCGGCTTACGGGTTCATGGAAAAGTATGTCAAGTAACTTGATAGCTCAAGATTGGGATTTGCTCCTCCGACGATGGAGAGATATCTCTGGGCCCACTCGGTGTTACGGTATCCACCATCGTCTGGCCAGACACATTGTGATTTGATCACAGGGATGCCGGAACACGGGAACGAGAAAAGAGAACAAAACCAGTAACGAGGTAACTGGCATTGTGGACAAGTGTTGATCCACGGGGATGCCGATGATTATCACCTCGGGTATTTGTAACATATCGTGAAGCAACAGGAATAGCACACGGCAACTGGAGGTTCACTCGAATATTCATTCGTGTGGGTATAGGGGTCAATATGGGTGTCCACGGCTCCGATGTTGATCATTGATCGAAAAGAGTTCCGGTCATGTCTATACTTCACCGAACCTATAGAGTCACACGCTTAAGGGTCATCTATCTGCTGAATACTAGACAGGGAGTCTGAGAGAAAGTCACCGGAAAAGTTTCGGAGACACCGGAAAAGTTTCGGAGACAGCGGAAAAGTTCCGGAGAGAGAGCACCGGAATAGTTTCGGTAAAACTGAAAAGTTGTTTCAGGGTATACCATTAAGTCAAATTGGTTTCGGCACAGGCCTGGAAATTCTTGGACGGTGCCAGAATTGTTCTGGGAACTTCTGGGATTTTTCGGAGAAAAAACCGGAAATGTTCCGGAGCTGCCGGAACCGCTTTGTTTGCTTTTCGCAGATGAAAATCACTATTCCGGAATTGTTTTGGAATGCATCCAAAATCATTTGTGTGGGTACTGGAATTATTCTAAGACCCACAGAAATATTTTCGGATTTAACGGTCGCGGAAAAATGTTTCCGTGAATAGTGAAAGTGCTTTTTGGGTGTCTTCTTGGAGAAGCTACCTTGAGGGCCTTTTGGTATTTTTCCCATTAGCTTCTTGGAGAAGCTACCCTTGGGCTTGGCCTATAAATAGGGGTGGAGGGGGCTGCCTAAAGACACACTCTTTCTCAACATACACAAGCCATGCATGATCTGGCCTTCTTCTCTCCCTCCCCGCGAAATAGTTTCGTAGAGCCGAAAGGCTGTCTGGGTTCCGGTGGGAACTAGTTCTGGACGGCGAAGCCCTGCCGGATAGATGACACCGTATGTGTGCAACCCCGTAGAGAGGTCATAGGTTCGATCTTTTTGCCCGAGGGGCTGTTCGAGGGTCCTCCCGAAGGGCTGTCCGAGTTACTGTCCGAGTTTCGGGGGTCCTCCCGAAGGGCTGTCCGAGTGACACGCCCGAAGGGCTGTCCGTGAGGCCTTCCGGAGGGCTGTCCGAGGATCCGTCCGGTGGGACTATCCAAAGGACTGTCCAGAGGCCTCCCGGAGGGCTGTCCGAGGATCCGTCCGGTGGGACTATCCGAAGGACTGCCCAGAGGCCTCCCGAAGGGCTGTCCGAGGATCCGTTCGGTGGGACTATCCGAGGGACTGTCCCGAGGCCTCCCGAAGGGCTGCCCGGAGATCCGTCCGGTGAGCTGATGAGGGAGTACATCCTCGCGGTTGGGAGGTTGTAAAATCCTAGCTGCGGGGATCTGCACCGCCGATCGTCATCGACTCTACTTCCGTTGCGCTACGAGTCGGGAACGAAAAGATCAAACCTTGTATGCAGTCTCCATAGTGGTCCTGGGCTGGTGCGTAGGTCAGATTTTTTTTGTTTTCTGCCGCGTTACCCTACAGTGGCATCATGAGCCGTGCTATGCGTAGATGCAGGTTACGATCTAGAATACATAGAGATGTATGGGTGTTGCACAATATAATTTGTAGTAGATGAGTTCTACTGCTGATAATTATTTGTGCGGGTAGCAGATGAAATCTGTTACCCGATGTTCTTGTTGCTTCCCTGGAATTTGCATATTTCTGATCTTGATAACAGCATGGTGGAATTTCAAAGTTCTGGCAATCCGCGATCCTGATTGATCAACGGAGTGCTAACAGTTCGTTGAATTCCACCATAGTTAAAAAGAAAGATGAAATTTCGCAGACGAAAGGGCAATGCAGATATGATCTGCACGGGGGTCATGCGTATGACGAAGTTCAGTATGGGGCTCGAGATTTTATTATCTCGTGTTTCATACACCCCGTAAAGTTAATCTAGCGACTTGAATAATCATACTTGATGTTGGACGTTGGTAGCTGCTGTTTGTTCGAAACCTTAGAAGCCACGTAAAATGAAATTTTGCATAAACCGATTAGAGGCGGCTAACTTGTTTTTGCAGGATGGTTTGCATGTGCATATGATGTGGTATAGCAGTGCTCATATTAATTTGATTATGTATGAGATGACTATATGATGTAAATTAACATGACCTGCGTGTCATGATTTGGCATGATGGCTGGAGCCATATGATTGTCACTTTAATGACCTGTGTGTCAACCTTTTGTAATGCACTTATTTTATTAGCTATAAAGATAGCAATATTATCTGGTGCACCGACAAGGTGGTGGCAATCTTCGCAAAGGTGAACACCGACGCGAATGCCGAAGACGAAGAAATACAAGACTTCTCCGTCAGAAAGGGCTATACCATATCATGCTATTATGAATTGCCTGAGATGTTTATCCCTTATGATGCACCCTTCTTGATTGCGCGGTCGTCGCTTTTTATTAGGGTGATCTCTCACTTAAAAATATCAAGTAGTTAGTTTTCTCCCAAGTGTAGCACCGTCACGGCACCTATCTCTTCGGGGCATCACATGATCTCCATGGGTGCGAACAATTAGAGAAGTGTGAGGCGGGTGAGTTGAGACCTCGCAGCGAGATCACTTGGTTGTCTTGACGTTCAGGCAGGACAGGCCTGAGCTTGGAACACACGCATCGAAAGATGAACAAGAATCACATATAGATGTGATCGGCAAGTTTGCCTACCGATTGAAGTTCGCGCCATTTGAGTTCATCTCGAACCGTGGCGTTGAATTGAAATGCGGGTCTTGAATCACTCACAATCAATTTTGAGAGATATTGATTTGAGTGGGAGTGCACTATAGAATTAACTTGTTTAATTCTCAATGCAATTAATTATGAACTTTGTCTAAAGTGTAATTTGCATAATAGTTGTAGAATAATGGCTCGCGTTTCCACCTTCCCTGTTAAAATTGAATAGTTGTTAAATATCTGGTTAAAACTTTACAGTTGGTAACGTAATGTGAGGATTGTCCTCAAAAGTGCCGAGAAGGATTTTGTCCTACCGCATGCTTTTGGTATTCTCCCGCTAATGCTATGGATAATGTGACTCTCGTCCTTCGATCCAAAATCTAGAATTCCGTTACGGTCAAGTGCAATATGTTTGCTTCCATGAAACCCGAACTTCAAAAGTTTGGGATAGCTATGTGATATTCATGGAACTGAAAATCATTTTTCAGACACAAACAAAGGCTAAAAGATATGTGATATCCAAAGCAATGTTTGTTTTGCAAACTATTAGTAAAAGTGTTTACTATGCATTTGACTAATAACAGAGGGATCCAGAAGAACGCCTATCATGTGATGAAGGTGAATAAAACAACAACTTAAAGAGAAAGGAAATGTCCAAAGGGTGTTAGTGTGACTTACACACCTAGGAAGTCCGGGGCTAACGCCACTCTTAAGTTGAGTGCTTCTTCTGAGAGTAGGAGAAATACAGAAAGTTAAACTGTTAGAAGTATAAAGGCAAAAAGAGAGAAGACTGGAATATCCAGCTCATGTATGAATGTCATACGAGTTATAGATGTATGGAAGGCTAGTCAAAGAAATAGTTCTTGGGAATTATGATTAAACATGTTAATCACTAATTCTTGGGTATTGTGAGTTGATCACAGAGATACCCGCTCGATTGCATTCTGTTGCAACTCAATGTAAGAACTACTACGGCCTAAAAGACTTACCGGAGTGAGGTTCAGATACGCGCTGGGAACATAGTAAGTGTTACTAAACATTCCATCGGTGTATTACCTATGTATTTACTTTCATAATTCATTTAGAGTTTTACACACTCTAGCCCATTGCATAAGGTATCTTGCAAGAAGGTTGTTCATAAGAGAACTTTTGATGTTCGATGTTATGAATAACTTAAGGGCCATACTTTCATTATGAATGAGATGTATGTTATGAATATTGATAATAATACATTACCTCTGTACTTACTTTCATAATTCATTTTAGAGTTTTACACACTCTAGCCCATTGCATAATGTTTGTTGCAAAAGGGTTGTTCATAAAAGAACAATTGTTGTTCAGTGTCATGAATAACATAAGGGCCATGCTTCCATCGTGGATGGGATGTATGTTATGAATATTGATGGTAATATGATACATCCATAACACTGACGCTAAATGTCGCAAGACTAAAAGAATACTACACATGTGTGGCACTGCATTTGGTCACATTGGAGAAACCCGCATGGAGAAATTCCATAATGATGGATTTTGAAGTCGTTTGATTATGAATCATCTGACACTTGCAACTTTCCTCCGAAAAGTGAAGTGACTGAAATACCGTTCACAGGCCATAAGGAACGAGCAACAAACTTATTGGTGATCATACATTTTGATGTGTAGTCCAATAAATGTTGTTGCTGGCAGTGGATTTATCTATCTTCAGAAATGACTCAAGTGGATATATGGATATTTACTTGATGAGACGTAAGTCTGGATCTTTTGAAATCATTCATAAGGTTTCCAATATGAAGTAGAAATTATTGTAACAAGAAAATTATGTTTCTGCAATTTGATTGCAGAAAGGAATATTTGAGTTACAAGTTTAGCGAATGTATGATGAGTTGTGAAAAGAGTTTCATAACTTACACCTCCCGGAACTCCACTGTGAGTGGTACGTCCGTGAAGATGTATTCAAACCATTTATGACATGGTAAGATCAAAGATGACATAAATCAATTTGCCATTATCCCTTTTAAAGTAATGCTTTAGAGACCGCGGCTTTTACACTGAAAAGAGCACCATCAGGTCTGTTGAAATGACGCCATGGTATGGTATGCCCAACCATGCTTTGTCTTTTCTTAACATTTGGAATATGGGGCTTGTGTAAAATATTTACAAACCTATTCCAAATCAGACAAGTACTACTTTGTAGGTTATCCCAAGTAATTGGGAATTCCTCCACCACTATACCGAGGCAAAAAGTTTTGCCACAAAAACGGTATGCTTTTAAAGAGAATGGTTCTTGCAAAAAGGTGAGTGGGAGAACAATGCAACTCGACGAGATAACAGTATCTTCGTCATCAGTTCAAAGGAAAGAAACCTTGGAAGTGATTCTAGAGTTTCCTACTGCGACTGATACGGAAGCCTCTACATGAGATGTATGGACTTCGGTCGAACTTGCAACTGAACCACGTGGGTAAAACTCGTGCAAACCTCTTAGGTGCGCAAGCGAGATATTGTTGTTAGACAATAGTATACCTACGATACACAAGGAAGCATTGATGGGCCCTGACTCCGGAATTGGCTAAAAGCCAATATAATCCGAGATAGTTTCCATATAAATGATTCAAGATTTTATCTTGATAAACCCTTCGGAAGACTTGGAGTCTAACGAACATTAATGGAACTATAAACTGATGTGGATAAAATGTTTTATCCATGAAGCTCGACTTGTTGCAATAACAAGTTCAAGGAGTTGACTACGATGAGATTGTCTCACCGTAGCGATGCTTAAAGTCAGATCGGGTTAAACTAGCAATTAATACATATTTCAATCTTGAGATATGATACATGGATGCCAAAAGGATTTCCATGTGATGGAAATGCAACCTAGGACTTGCATGTGGTACAGTCCAAGGTATTTTGTCAATCCAGAGGATGCTAGTAAGTATGCAAACTTCAGAGTTCCAACAATGGATAGAAGAGAGCAAAATGGAGTTGGAATCTTCGTTTTTGATGAAATAGTCAAAAGAGTTTGTTTTCATCAATGGATAACGAAGATGCTTGTGGTTTCAAGAAAGTAAGTGGGAGCATAATAATATTTCTTAAAACCTTGTGTGCTTGACATATTGTTGATTGGAAATAATATAAATTTCTTGACACGAATTAGGACTTCATTGAAAATAGTTTTCGATGAAGTGCTTGGGCTAAATAGCCTTGACATTAGGCATATTTATCTATGAGATAGAATTGCCTAATAGGCTAAGCCAAAAATACATATTGACAAGATGCTAAAACAGTTTAGCATAAGAACGCCAAGGAGTGATTCCTGCCGAAGTCACATGGAAAGAGTTTTGCAAAACTCGGTGTCCCAAAACACTGATGAGCAAAATGCATGATGGAGATTCCACACGCTCTTGTGTTTGGATTAATTATGTATTCCATGGTATGTAAAACAACCAGATATGTCCGATATTTCCAAAGCTGTTGCGAGTAAAGATACCAAAGTGATCAAAGTACTGATAATGGGACAACAGTGGAAAATGTCATTAAGTACTAAAGTAGCACTGATGACATGTTTTCTCGCAAGCAGAGATTATGAAGTGCTCGTTGTAAGTAATTACATCGATACAGTCTTCATCAATGCTCCATGCGATTTTCGATTTAAGTTAAGGGTTTTGTGTAATACACGATTTGGTGGCACGGTGTTTGGAAATCGTTCCAAACAGGTTACTGTGGCGAATTCTATAACAAAGGCTAAGTATGTTGCCGCTTTCAAAGCAACATAGAAGATGTTGAATCGTACAGTTCGTTCATGAACTTAGTATGATTCCAAGATGTCTTTGGTCAATGGAACACTATTGAAGATAGTTGCTCCATAGCTCAGTCTGAGGAATCAAGGTTTGACCAGTGATTCACATATATACGAAGCCAAGTCCACACAAAATATGAATTTTGTGAGAGCGTGAAAACGTGAGGATATGCAAAGATACACACGGAGCTGAAGTTGTCAGATCCGTTGGACATCAGGCTATACCACAAGCGAAGCATTTTTACACCGGTATGCCATAGGTGTAAAGTGCATCAGCATTGACTAGATTATTGACTCTAGTGCAAGTGGGAGTCTGTAGGAGATATGCCCTAGAGGCAATAATAAGTGTTATTATTTATCTCCATGTTTGTAGTTAAGTTTATATTCCGTGCTATAACTGCTATGGTTCTCGAGTCTGCAATAACCACGAGGCTCGGAGGAAGACTCATATGCACGTGTGGAATAATAAACGGTAAAAAGCAATTTTGAGGGCACAATGTTAGGAGAACACTTGTGTTGAATCGACCCGAACTGATGTTATGCTATGAGTTTCATTCGTCACAAGTTAATGGTAAATAACACAGAGAAAGTTAATGTTTGCATAATTCCTTAGACCATGAGAGTATCGAGTTTCTTCATGCTTGCTTCATGAACTTTGGGGTTTGTTAAACGTCATCCATAACTGGGTGGCTATTACGGCGGCTTACGGGTTCATGGAAAAGTATGTCAAGTAACTTGATAGCTCAAGATTGGGATTTGCTCCTCTGACGATGGAGAGATATCTCTGGGCCCTCTCGGTGTTACGGTATCCACTACCGTCTGGCCAGACACATTGTGATTTGATCACAGGGATGCCGGAACACGGGAACGAGAAAAGAGAACAAAACCGGTAACGAGGTAACTGGCATTGTGGACAAGTGTTGATCCACGGGGATGCCGATGATTCTCACCTCGGGTATTTGTAACATATCGTGAAGCAACAGGAATAGCACACGGCAACTGGAGGTTCACTCGAATATTCATTCGTGTGGGTATAGGGGTCAATATGGGTGTCCACGGCTCCGATGTTGATCATTGATCGGAAAGAGTTCCGGTCATGTCTATACTTCACCGAACCTATAGGGTCACACGCTTAAGGGTCATCTATCTGCTGAATACTAGACAGGGAGTCTGAGAGAAAGTCACCGGAAAAGTTTCGGAGACACCGGAAAAGTTTCGGAGACAACGGAAAAGTTCCGGAGAGAGAGCACCGGAATAGTTTCGGTAAAACTGAAAAGTTGTTTCAGGGTATACCATTAAGTCAAATTGGTTTCGGCACAGGCCTGGAAATTCTTGGAGGGTACCAGAATTGTTCTGGGAACTTCTGGGATTTTTCGGAGAAAAAACCAGAAATGTTCCGGAGCTGCCGGAACCGCTTTGTTTGCTTTTCGCAGATGAAAATCACTAATCCGGAATTGTTTTGGAATGCGTCCAAAATCATTTGTGTGGGTACTGGAATTATTCTAAGACCCACAGAAATATTTTCGGATTTAACGCTCGCGGAAAAATGTTTCCGTGAATAGTGAAAGTGCTTTTTGGGTGTCTTCTTGGAGAAGCTACCTTGAGAGCCTTTTGGTATTTTTCCCCTTAGCTTCTTGGAGAAGCTACCCTTGGGCTTGGCCTATAAATAGGGGTGGAGGGGGCTGCCTAAAGACACACTCTTTCTCAACATACACAAGCCATGCATGATCTGGCCTTCTTCTCTCCCTCCCCGGGAAATAGTTTCGTAGAGCCGAAAGGCTGTCTGGGTTCCGGTGGGACCTAGTTCTGGACGGCGAAGCCCTGCCGGATAGATGACACCGTATGTGTGCAACCCCGTTGAGAGGTCGTAGGTTCGATCTTTTTGCCCGAGGGGCTGTTCGAGGGTCCTCCCAAAGGGCTGTCCGAGTTACTGTCCGAGTTTCGGGGGTCCTCCCGAAGGGCTGTCCGAGTGACCCGCCCGAAGGGCTGTCCGTGAGGCCTTCCGGAGGGCTGTCCGAGGATCCGTCCGGTGGGACTATCCAAAGGACTGTCCAGAGGCCTCCCGGAGGGCTGTCCGAGGATCCATCCGGTGGGACTATCCGAAGGACTGTCCAGAGGCCTCCCGAAGGGCTGTCCGAGGATCCGTCCGGTGGGACTATCCGAGGGACTGTCCCGAGGCCTCCCGAAGGGCTGCCTGGAGATCCGTCCGGTGAGCTGACGAGGGAGTACATCCTCGCGGTTGGGAGGTTGTAAAATACTAGCTGCGGGGATCTGCACCGCCGATCGTCATCGACTCTACTTCCGCTGCGCTACGAGTCGGTAACGAAAAGATCAAACCTTGTATGCAGTCTCCATAGTGGTCCTGGGCTGGTGCGTAGGTCAGAAATTTTTTGTTTTCTGCTGCGTTACCCTACAAATTTCAGCTTCAGGTATTTGCTTTTATTTGTGACAATATCTTTCATATATTTAGCACAGGGAGACATTTTCAACATATCAATCAAGCGAGTGCGTAAAAAGACAGGTCTAAGCATTTCAACAAAGCGTTCAAAATCTTCATCATCCTTATTTTTAGATGGTTTAGTAGGGAAAGGAATAGGTTTTTGAACCCATGGTTCTCTCTTTTCTTTCCATGTTTTCTAGCAACAAAGTCTCTTTTATCATATCTTTTATTCTTAGGATGTAGGTTATCAAGATCAACAGTAGGTTCTATTTCTACATCATTATCTGGTTGAGCATCAACATGAACATCATCATTATCATTATCATTATCACTTGGAGGATGTTCATTACCAGATTTTGTCTCAGCATCGGAGATAGAAGCATCATTATGATTCTCAGGAGGTTTTTCTATCTCAGGTTCACTAGAAGCAGGCAAAGTTTTATCATTTTTCTTTTTCTTTTTCTTCTTAGATGGACTAGGTGCATCAATATTATTTCTCTGAGAATCTTGTTCAATTCTTTTAGGATGACCTTCAGGATATAGAGGATCCTGAGTCATGCTACCTCCTCTAGTAACAACTCTAACAACAAGGTCGGTCTTTTTATTATTCATCTCATCAAGCAAATCATTTTGTGACTTAGCAATTTGTTCTAACTGAGTCTGGACCATAGAAGCATGTTTACTCAAGCATTTAACATCATTAGCAGTTCTAAACATCAAATCACTCAAGCGTTCAATCATGATGGCATTCTGTTTTAGTTGATTGCTAACATACATATTAAAGTGTTCATGTTTAATGATGTAATTATCAAATTCATACATGCATTGACTAGCAGATTTATTATACGGAATATCACCTTCATCAAATCTAGTGAGAGAATTTACCTCCACTACCTTTGTCGGGATGTCGAGCCCATGTATTTCTTCAATAGGTGGTAAATTCTTAACATCTTCAGCTTTAATACCTTTTTCCTTCATAGATTTCTTAGCTTCTTGCATATCTTCTGGACTGAGGAATAGAATACCTCTCTTCTTCGGAGTTGGCTTAGGTGATGGTTCAGGAAGTGTCCAATCATCGACATTTCTCAATATATTATTCAATAGTACTTCAGCTTGCTCAACAGTTCGTTCCCTGAAAGCACAACTATCTAGGTAGTCCCTAGAAGCATCTGTTAGTCCATTATAAAAGATATCAAGTATTTCATTCTTCTTAAGAGGATGATCAGGCAAAGCATTAAGTAATCAGAGAAGCCTCCCCCAAGCTTGAGGGAGATTCTCTTCTTCAATTTGCACAAAGTTAAATATTTCCTGAAAGGCAGCTTGTTTCTTATGAGCAGGAAAATATTTCTCAGAGAAATAATATATCATATCCTAGGGACTACACACACAACCAGGAGCAAGAGTATTAAACCATTTCTTAGCATCACCCTTTAATGAGAAAGGAAACAACTTAAGAATATAGTAATAACGATTTTTTTCCTCATGAGCAAATAGGGTGGCAATATCATTCAACTTAGTAAGGTGTGCCACAACAGTTTTAGTTTCATAACCATGAAAATGATCAGATTCAACTAAAGTAATTAACTCAGGATCGACAGAGAATTCATAATCCTTATCAGTAACAAATATGGGAGAAGTAGCAAACTTAGGATCATATTTCATTCTCTCCCTCATAGATTTTTCTTTCAACTCAGCAAGCAACTTTATAACCTCATCTCTATCATTACAAGCAAGAATTGCCCTAGCTGTCTCCCTATCAAAAACATAACCATCAGATGTTTCAGACATTTCAACTCTAGTAGGAGAGCTAGGCATAATAGGTGAATCATAATTTTCAAGAGTTTTAACATTTTCAGTTTCTTTAGTTTTAGCAATTTGTTCGTCAAGAAATTCACCAAGTGGCATAGTATTATCAAGCATAGTACTAGCATCATCATAAGTATCATTCATAGTAGAAGTAGTATCATCAATAACTTGCGACATATCAGAATGAATAGCAGGTGGTGGTGTCGCAAGCCTACTCAAAACAGAAGGTGAATCAAGTGCAGAGTGTGATGGCAGTTCCTTACCTCCTCTAGTCATAGAGGGGACGATCTTGGTCTTAGCGTCTTTCAAATTCTTCATAGTGATCAAAAGGTATAAATCCCAAGTGACTCAACAAAGAGAGCTATGCTCCCCAGCAACGGCGCCAAAAAAAGGTCTTGATACCCCACAAGTATAGGGGATCACAACAGTTTTTGCGGTAGTATTTCACCCAGATTTATTGATTCGACACAAGGGGAGCCAAAGAATATTTGCGAGTATTAGCAGTTGAGTTGTCAATTCAACCACACCTGGAGAACTAAATATCTGCAGCAAAGTGTTTAGTAGCACAGTAGTATGATAGTTTTAATAGCAGTAGTAACGGTAGCAATAGTAACAGAAGCAGTTTTCTAGTAACTGTAACAGCAGCAGCAACGAAAGTAACTTAGCAAAGATCAATATGCGAAAAGCGTAGGCATTGGATCAGTGATGGATAATTATGTTGGATGACATTCATCATGTAACAGTCACAACCTAGGGCGATACACAATAGCTCCAATTCATCAATGTAATGAAGGCATGTATTCCGTATATAGTCATACATGCTTATAGTAAGAACTTGCATGACATTTTTTGTCCTACCCTCCCGTGGCAGCGGGGTCCTTAAGGAAACTAAGAGATATTAAGGCCTCCTTTTAATAGAGAACCGGAATAAAGCATTAACACATAGTGAATACATGAACTCCTCAAACTACGGCAATCACCAGAAAGAATCCCAATTATTGTCACCTTGGGGTATGCGGATCATGACACATAACAAGTGCATATAACTTGCAAGATAGGATCAAGAACTCAAATATATTCATGAAAACATAGAGGGTTCAGATCTGAAATCATGGCACTCGGGCCCTAGTGACAAGCATTAAGCATAGCAAAGTCATAGCAACATCAATCTCAGAACACAGTGGATACTAGGGATCAAAGCCCTAACAAATTGACTCGATTACATGGTAAATCTCATCCAACCCATCACCGTCCATCAAGCCTATGAAGAAATTACTCACACACGGCGGCAAGCATCATGAAATTGGTGATGGAGGATGGTTGATGATGACGACGGCGTCGAATCCCCCTCTCCGGAGCCCCGAACGGACTCCAGATCAGCCCTCCCGATGAAGAACAGGAGGTGGCAGCAGCTCCGTATCATAAAACGTGATGATTCTTTCTCTCTGATTTTTTTCTCCATGAATAGGTACTTATAGCGTTGGAGTTAGGGCAAACGGAGCTGCCAGGGGCCACAAGCCTGCCAGGCGTGCCTTGGGGGGTGGGCGCGCCCCCCAGGCTTGTGGCGCCTGGTGGCCCCCCCTCTGGTGGATCTTTGCACCAGTATTTTTTATATATTCTGAAATAATTCTCTGTAAATTTTCAGGTCCATCCGAGAACTTTTATTTCTGCACAAAAACAACACCATGGCAATTCTGCTGAAAACAGCGTCAGTCCGGGTTAGTTCCATTGAAATCATGCAAATTAGAATCCAAACTAGAGCAAAAGTGTTGGGAAAAGTAGATACGTTTGGGACGTATCAGTAAGAAGGTAAATTCTGTTGAAGAAATTAATACTTTGAGTGATAAGATGGATGCTCTTATGAAATTGGTTGCTAGTAAAAATGCTCAAATTGATCCTAATGATGTGCCATTGTCTACCTTGATTGAGCAAAATAATGATGCTATTGATGTGAATTTTGTCTCTAGAAATAATTTCAACAACAATGCTTATAGGGGTAATTTCAATCTTAGGCCGTTTCCTGGAAATTCCTCTAATAATTATGGTAATTCCTATGGTAATCCATATAATAATAATAATAATAATAATAATAATAATAATAATAATAATAATAATAATAATAGGATGCCCTCTGAGCTTGAAAGTAATATTAAAGAATTTATTAATTCGCAAAAGAATTTCAATGCTATGATAGAAGAAAAATTGAATAGAGTTGATGAATTGGCTAGGAACATGGATAGAATTGCTCATGATGTGGAAAATCTCAAAACTAAAATCTTGCCACCTAAGCATGATATAAATGAGTCTATTAAATCTATCTATGTCTCCATTAATGAAAGTAAAGAAAGGACCGCTAGGTTGAGAGCTAAGCGAGAATTCCTAGAAAAAGCGATTCCACCCGGTTTCTATCGTAGTAATGATGAAGATATTAAAATGATTGGTGTCACTCCTATTGAATCATTATTTAATAAAATAAAACTTGATGAAAAAGGGTCTGAAGAAGAGTCAACTTTAAATAGAAGGAGTCCCAATTGCTTGGAGGGTGATAATCTTAATGATAAAAATGAAAAAAGTGGGTTTGGAGAGGTCAAAACTTTAAATAGTAATGCAGCCACTACTTTGGATTACAAGGACTTTAATTATGATAGTTGTTCTTTAATTGAGTGTATTTCCTTGTTGCAATCCATGATTAATTCACCAAATTCATATGAACAAAATAAAGCTTTCACTAAACATATTGGAGAAGCCATGATGAAAGCGCATGAAGAAAAACTTCAGTTGGAAGTTTCAATTCCTAGAAAATTACAAGATGAATGGGAACCTACTATTAAAGTCAAAATTAAAGATTATGAATGTAATGCTCTATGTGATCTTGGTGCTAGCATTTCCACTATACCAAAGTCCTTGTGTGATGTGCTAGGTCTCACCGATATGGATCCTTGTTCCCTTAATTTGCATCTTGCAGATTCTACTATAAAAAAACCATTGGGTATAATAAATGATGTGCTTATTCTTGCAAATAGAAATTATGTGCCCATGGATTTTATTTTTTTTGATATTGAATGCAATCCTTCTTGTCCTATAATACTTGGTAGGCCTTTCCTACGAACAATAGGCGCTATTATTGATATGAAAGAAGGGAATATAAGATTTCAATTTCCATTAAAGAAAGGGATGGAACACTTCCCTAGAAAGAGAATTAAGGCATCTTATGAATCTATTATGACGGCCACTTATGGAATTAACATGAAGGATGACAACACTTAAAACTATGCATTATGCCTAGCTAAGGGCATAAAACAATAACGCTTGTTGGGAGGCAACTCAATGAATAAAATAAAATTTTGTTTTTACTTTCTATTTTTGTGTTTTTACACAATTATAGCCTATGTTATGATTTGGATGATGGTATAATTAGTGTTTGTGCCAAGTAATGCCTTTGGGATGATTTGGATGATAGTATAATTGATGCTGTTTGAAAACAGAAACTTTTGCGTCCAATGCTGGAATTTTAATTTTTCGCTGGAGCATCAAAACCTTCTGAAATGTTTACACAATATTGATATATGAATTTCCCACGTTCTCCTAATGTTTCAGAATTTTTGGAGTTACAGAAGTATGACGTTAATTCAGGTCTTTACAGACTGTTCTGGTTTAGACAGATTCTGTTTTTGTTGCATAGTTTGCTTATTTTGATGAATCTATGGATCGTATCGGGTGGTATGAGTCATGGAGAAGTTGTAGTACAGTAGCATTATGAAAATATTAAGTATGAATCAATTTATAACAGTACCTTAAGTTTAAGATTTGTTTGTTATACTAACGGATCACATGAGGTTTCTGTTGAGTTTTGTGTGCTGAAGTTTTCAAGTTTTGGGTGAGACTACGATGGATAAAGGAATAAGGAGCGACAAGAGCCTAAGCTTGGGGATGCCCAAGGCACCCCAAGGTAATATTCAAGGAAGAGTCAAGCGTCTAAGCTTGGGGATGCCCCGGAAGGCATCCCCTCTTTCGTCTACAATCTATCGGCAACTCACTTAGAGCTATATTTTTATTCATCACATGATATGCGTATTACTTGGAGCGTCTTGTGATAAAGTTTGTTTGCTTTTTAGTTTGTCACAATCATCTTTGCTGAACACATATTTTTGAGAGGGACACACATTATTCGTGATTTGTTAGAATACTCTATGTGCTTCACTTATATCTTTTGAGCTAGGTAGTTGCTCTAGTGCTTCACTTATATCTTTTAGAGCACGGCGGTGGTTATATTTTAAAGAAATAGTTGCACTCTCATGCTTCACTTATATCGTTTTGAGAGTCCAATGATTAGAATGGTAATATGCACGGGTTATGAATTTGGTTTTAATATGATAGGTATTCAAGAGGGATATAATAAAAACTTTCATGTAGAACACTGAATATGATAAGTTTGATTCCTTGCAATGGTTTTGCGATATTAAGATGGTAATATGTGGAGGTGCTAGTAGATAATTGTGGTTTAGTAAGAATATTGGTGTTAAGGTTTGTCATTCCCGAAGCATGCACGTATGGTCTGTCGTTATGCTAAGAAGTTGGAGCATGATTTATTCTTGATTGTCTTCCTTTGTGTGGCGGTCGGGGGCGCGCGGTGGTTAACTCCTACCAACCTCCCCCCTAGGGGCATGCGTAGTAGTACTTTGCTTCGAGGGCTAATAAACTTTTGCAATAAGTATGTGAGTTCTTTATGACTAATGTGAGTCCATGGATTATACACACTCTCACCTTTCCGCAATTTGCTAGCCTCTTCGGTACCGTGCATTGCCCTTTCTCACATCAAGAGTTGGTGCAAACTTCGCCGGTGCATCCAAACCCCGTGATATGATACGCTCTATCACACATAAGCCTCCTTATATCTTCCTCAAAACAGTCATCATACCTACCTATCATGGCATTTCCATAGCCATTCCGAGATATATTGCCATGCAACTTCCACCGTTCCGTTTTTTATGACACACATCATCATTGTCATAGTACTTTGCATGATCATGTAGCTGACATAGTATTTATGGCTCAGCCACCGTTCATCATTTTTATACATATTACGCTAGTATCATTGCACATCCTGGTACACCGCCAGAGGCATTCATATAGAGTCATATTTTTGTTCTAGTTTCGAGTTGTAATTTTATTTTGAGTTGTAAGTAAATAGAAGTATGATGATCATCATTATTAGAGCATTGTCCCAGTGAGGGAAAAAAGGGGACCAAAAAGAGCCCAAGAAAAAAAGAGGCCAAAAAGAGCCCACCAAAAAAATGAGAGAAAAATAGAGAAGGGGCAATGTTACTATCCTTTTCCATAGTTGTGCTTCAAAGTAGCACCATGTTTTTAACATAGAGAGTCTCCTATTTTGTCACTTTCATATACTAGTGGGAATTTTTCATTATAGAACTTGGCTTGTATATTCCGATGATGGGCTTCCTCAAATGCCCAAGGTCTTCATGAGCAAGCAAGTTGAATGCACACCCACTTAGTTTTCATGTTGAGCTTTCATACACTTATAGCTCTTAGTGCATCCGTTGCATGGCAATCCTACTCCTCGCATTGACATCAATTGATGGGCATCTCCATAGCCCGTTGATTAGCCTCATTGATGTGAGACTATCTTCGTATTTTTGATTTCCCCTATTGATCTCTACCACCACACTCTATTCCACTCATAGTGCTATAGCCATGGCTTGCGCTCATGTATTGCGTGGGGGTTGAAAAAGCTGAAGCGCGTAAAAAAGTATGAACCAATTGCTTGGCTAAAACCGGGGTTGTGCATGATAAATATTTTGTGTTAAGAAGATGGAGCATGACAGGATTATATGATTTTGTAGGGATAACGTTCTTTAGCATTTTTATTTTGAAAGACATGATTGTTTGCTAGTATGCCTGAGTATTGATGTCTTTATATCAAACTATAGACTATTGCTTTGAATCATTCGGATCTTATTATTCATACCGTAAGAGAGATTACATGATGAAACATGATAGGTAGCATTCCACATCAAAAATTCTGTTTTTATCATTTACCTACTCGAGGACGAGCAGGAATTAAGCTTGGGGATGCTTGATACGTCTCCAACGTATCTATAATTTTTGATTGTTCCATGCTATTATAGTATCAATCTTGGATGTTTTATATGCAATTGTATGCCATTATATATCATTTTTTGGGACTAACCTATTAACCCAGTGCCCAGTGCCAGTTGCTGTTTTTTTGCTTGTTTTTGTCTTTTCAGAAAATTATTATCAAAAAGAGTCCAAACGAGAAAAAAAAACTTTGGATTAATTTTTTCTGGACCAGAAGAGACCTACGAAGCTTTGGGAGAAGACCAGAAGAGCCACGAGGAGGCGACAAGCCTGGAGGGCGCGCCCTAGGGGGGTAGGCGCGCCTCCCAGGCTTGTGGGACCCTCGTAGCCCCTCCTGACCTAATTCCAGCGCTATAAATTTTCAAATATTCCCAATATACCAGAGGGACAGAAGAGAAAACCTTTCCGCCGCCGCAAGCCTATGTTCTTCCGCGATCCCATCTGGAGGCCTTTTTCGGTACTCTGCCGGAGGGGGAATCGATCACGGAGGGCTTCTTCATCAACCTTGTTGCCCTTTCCATGATGTGTGAGTAGTTTACCACAGACCTACGGGTCCATAGCTAGTAGCTAGATGGCTTCTTCTCTCTCTTTGATCTTCAATACCATGTTCTCCTTGATGTTCTTGGAGTTCTATCCGATGTAATATTCTTTTGCGGTGTGTTTGTTGGGATCCGATGAATTGTGAGTTTATGATCAGATTATTCATGAGAAATATTTGAGTCTTCTCTGAACTCTTTTATGCATGATTATTATAGCTTTGTATTTCTCTCCGATCTATCGATTTGGTTTGGCCAACTAGATTGGTTTATCTTGCAATGGGAGAGGTGCTTTGTGATGGGTTCAATCTTGCGGTGCTCAATCCCAGTGACAGAAAGCGACATGACACGTATTTGTATTATTGCCATTAAGGATAAAAAGATGGGGTTTAATCATATTGCTCGAGTTTACTTTGTCTACATCATGTCATCTTGCTTAAGGCGTTACTCTGTTTCATACTTAATACCCTAGATGCATGTTGGATAGCGGTCGATGGGTGGAGTAATAGTAGTAGATGCAGGCAGGAGTCGGTCTACTTGTCTCGGACGTGATGCCTATATACATGATCATTGCCATGAATCCGTCATAATTATTTGCTTTTCTATCAATTGCCCAACAGTAATTTGTTTACCCACCGTATGATATGTGTTCGAGAGAGAAGCCTCTAGTGAAAACTATGGCCCCCGGATCTACTTTTATCAAATATTAAAATCAAAAATACCTTGCTGCAATTTATTTACTTTTATTTTATTTAGTATTTATTTTATCTATCTATCACTATCAGAATTAATCCTTGCAAATAACCGCTAAGAGGATTGACAACCCTCTTATTTGCGTTGGGTGCAAGTGTTTGCTTTTGTGTGTGCAAGTGCGCTTAACGGGATTTTTCTTGGTTCTCCTACTGGATTGATAACCTTGGTTCTTAACTGAGGGAAATACTTATCTCTACTATACTGCATCATCCTCTCCTCTTCGGGGAAATACCAACGCAGTCTACAAGTAGCAGTACTACACAAATTCATCTCCAAAATTTGCTAGTGTTACTTTATTTGTTTTATCTTACTGTTAACTGAAATTGTAAACTTAATTGATTTGTGTTCTGTTAACTGAAATTGTAAACTTACTTGAAATATCCTTTGTTTTGTAGTTTGTATGTTAGCTAAAAATGTTGATTAGGCAAAGTTTTTAATTATTTATTTTTCTGTTAAGAGAAAAATGTGAGTTAGGGTACTGAATACTTGAGATTTCCTTTGTTTTGTAGTTTCAATGAAGACATTTGGGAGGTTAGGATCCATTTTGATGCTCAAGAACCTTTGGAGAGGAAGCTCTGCAGTTCAGATGTTACTTATCTGAATATAGTTGCACTGATGGAAACACAAGGATTTAGTGTATATGATTGTCTGTATCACATTGAGACTCCGGGTTTAGGAGAGCAAGGGTTGCAATTGATAGAGAGTAATGATGAATTACAAATGATAAAGAGGCAGAATAAGGATAGTTTGGTGCTTAATTTGCTAGTTAGGGCATGTCCACCCCTTGTTAGTAAATTTGAAAGGCAACAATCTCATAAGCGAGAATTGTCCCCAATTGTGTATCAAGAGCCTGTTGTGCTCGATTTGAGTGAGCCTCCTATCTTAGCTGTTGATCAGCAAGGAGTAGTGTTTGAAAGTCAGTGTAGCAGCTCTAGTGCAGCTCATGCTCCTGCTGTTTGCACACAAGAAAGCAGGAATGTAAATGTCAAGTTGAAAGCTGTTTTGGAAGAAGAAGAAGATGGATATGAAGGATATGAGGGATATGAGGACAGTGATGCTTCTGCCTCTGATTATGAGGGTCAATTTGGAAGTGACCCTAATTCTATGTGTGATGCTGAAGACATAGAGATGGAAGAGGGAAAGATACAAAGAGAGGAAGAACTAGAAGAGGAAGAAACAGATGATGAAGAATCAGAGGAGGAAGAAGTGCTGCATTATGAGGGTGACACAGAAGTTGAGGAACTATTTGAGCTGGAGGAAGATGACACATTTGTTGCAGAAGAAGAAGAAACCACAGTTGTACCTGCAAAGAAGAAGCAGAAGCTGCCAGTTAGGAGAGGACCAACAACAAGGTCACATTCAAGTGTGTTACCAGAGGTGGAACCTGATTTCAAACCTTCATCAGATGAAGAAGAGAAAGGTTTTCTGAAGGAGATTGATGATGATTGTTTTGAGCCACTGTCATTTGTCATACCAAAGAAAAGGAAGAGTAGGGCAAAGAAGAGGCCTGCTAGAAAATGGTACAATGAGAAGATGCAGCAACCACATCAGCAGCTCTGTCTACAATTGTGTTTTAGGGATCAGCATCAATTCAGAGATGCTTTGTTGAACTTGCACATCACTCAGGCCAGAAACTTCAAGTATCACAGGAACTCAAATCAGAGGATAATTGTTGAGTGCAAAGATAAACATTGCAACTTCTTTATGGTGGCAGCAGTTATAAAAGGGGAGAAAACTTTTGTGATTAAGAAGATGAGACTACAACACACTTGCCCTAGTACCACAGAGACAACCAGGGTCAGTGCTAAGTGGCTGACAAAGAAATATGAGCACCTCTTTAGATATGATCCAACTACTGACATTCAGACTATAATTGATGCCTGCATGAAAAATATGGTGTAGATGTGCCCAAGTCTATGGCATACAGGGCAAAGAACATAGCTATTGAAGCTGTGTTAGGAGATCACAAGAAGCAATACCCTAGGCTAAGAGACTATGCTCAGAATGTCATGGATACAAACCCTGGTAGTAGAGTAATAGTCACTACTGTTACTCCAACACCTACTGAAAAAATTCCCCACCCAGGCCCAAGATTCCATGCCATGTTCTATTGCATCAATGGAGCATGGGAGGGGTTTCTCAAGGGGTGCAGACCATTCATTGGTCAGTTTCTGAACCTTGTGCACTACTTAAGTATTGTTTCTCATTTAAATGCATTTAATTGTTTGAAATGTAGGGTTTAGGGTGCCTCGGGGTCGACGGAGCCACCTAAACCCACCATTTAGGGTTTAGGGTGCCTCGGGGTCGACGGAACCACCTAAACCTAAAATGTAGGGTTTAGGGTGCCTCGGGGTCGACGGAACCACCTAAACCTAAAATGTAGGGTTTAGGGTGCCTCGGTGTCGACGGAACCACCTAAACCCACTATTTAGGGTTTAGGGTGCCTATCGGTCGAGGGAACCACCTAAACCAAAAATGTAGGGTTTAGGGTGCCTCGGGGTCGACGGAGCCACCTAAACCCACCATTTAGGGTTTAGGGTGCCTCGGGGTCGACGAAACCACCTAAACCTAAAATGTAGGGTTTAGGGTGCCTCGGGGTCGACGGAACCACCTAAACCAAAAATGTAGGGTTTAGGGTGCCTCGGGGTCGACGGAGCCACCTAAACCCACCATTTAGGGTTTAGGGTGCCTCGGGGTTGACGAAACCACCTAAACCTAAAATGTAGGGTTTAGGGTGCCTCGGGGTCGACGGAACCACCTAAACCTAAAATGTAGGGTTTAGGGTGGGGTCGACGGAACCACCTAAACCTAAAATGTAGGGTTTAGGGTGCCTCGGTGTCGACGGAACCATCTAAACCCACCATTTAGGGTTTAGGGTGTCTATCGGTCGACGGAACCACCTAAACCCACCATTTAGGGTTTACGGTGCCTATCGGTCGACGGAACCACCTAAACCAAAAATGTAGGGTTTAGGGTGCCTCGGGGTCGACGGAGCCACCTAAACCCACCATTTAGGGTTTAGGGTGCCTCAGGGTCGACTGAACCACCTAAACCAAAAATGTAGGGTTTAGGGCGCCTCGGGGTCAACGGAACCTAAAAATAGGTCACAACTCACAAAACACCTAAACCTCACAACTCATACCAACTTAGGGTGCAATTATTTCCAAATCATGCTAGCTCACAAATTACTTAGTGCAGTTGATCCAACTACCAGAGAATACAAAGATATCTCACATATCATACCAACTTACATAACTAGATGATTCCCTGCGCGTTGCGGCGGGAACATCTGCATATAATGTTTTCCAAATATTTGTTTACTGTGGAATGTTGAATCGTTGGAGTTTGCAATTTACTTATTTCAACGAATATTTCATGAGTTGCCAAACAAACAGATGGGTGCCACTCAACTAATATACACAAATCGAGGAATTTCAGCTTCAATTGAAACCCAACTCAACTAATAAATATTGCATCCATCAAACGAAGGATGGAAGCAAAGTAAAAAAAAAAGGTCATCTGTTTTAGTTATAACATTTACCTTAAAATTATGCAAATGAGATGACACCTCTTTGAAGTTAGGCCAACTCTGGAGTAATAAACAGAAGATCAAATTACTTCACAAAGGCGCAAACATAAAGGATGGATGCATAAGCACAATATTTTTTACAGGAAAAAATGTTGAAAAAATAGAACATGATATGTTGTATATGTTAAGAAAATAATGCCGAATTCGTACCTGAGTGACCCTTCAAACATGTAGTGTTTTTTCAGGTGCAAGAGATAATAGAATGTAGCTGCAGATGTGGGGCGCCACATGTTGGATATTAGGTTGTTGTCAGGTCACCCTGATTTCTCATATGCTTTTGCTTGAATCATAGGTATGAATCTCAACATTAAGGTAAATTGTGCAAAATTACCTTATTGCATCACTGTACATGAACTATCAGATTCCACAGGAAGGGCAAAAGAATCATCATTGTTCAGAGCAGTACAAAGATTAGTCTCTCGGGTAGCTCAAGAAAATGCAAGGGTTGACAATCCATGAAGTAATCAGTTGAACTTACCTTCTGAGCCTCCATAACAGCCGATGGGATTAGAGAGTTGTGTCATTATTGGATACTTGTGGTAGTAGTGGGTTTGCGAGAGTAATCCCGTGAGTAGTGTGGAGTGGTGTTACAGCAGCTATGGCATGCACTTGTCAACTCTCCTGTAACACTATTTCTCTCTGCCTTAATATAACGAATTATCGATGTGCATAGCTCCTACGAATACTTCGGAATTTCTGTAAAAGTACTTCTCTGATGCAGATTATCTATAGATGTATCGGGACTCTTCGTTTATGGTCCTCTCTGCAACGCGTGGAGAATCGAGACCTGTTTACGGAGATGTGTACACGATTGGAGGCTACGGCGAGAGATATTTTTACCCAACATGGGTGGCAGCATGATCTTAGGATTGGCCCCCCTCCGCTTTAGGCGTTATACGGACTCTACATGTCTATTTGTATTTCGTCTTTTTTTATTTTTTGTTTGTGTGAGAGGACCTTGTTTGGCTGTGTGCATCTTAGTTATGCAGAGGCCGGGTGTATGCTTAAATCTTTTAAGTAATAAAGCGCCCCTTTTTAAAAAAATGACATACAGTGTCTTTATGACTGAGAGAGATTCAGAATTAAGCATGCTAGGACAGAGATGTAAAGATTAGTACATTAACACATAATCTTATCTGGATGGAGAAACAGAGGAAACAAATTGCTTTCATGGCGGAATTAATCCGCACGCACACACGCAGATCCAAAGGTTTGACAAATACAATATCAACATTAGCACATGAATCATCAGTTCTGCAAACAATTAGAGGGGGGGGGGGGGGGGGGGGGGACTGAATCCCATAGATCTAAGTTGGTACAGATTATTCAACCAACAGTGAGCACCCTTTAGCTGCTCTAGATTTGTCAATCAGATCAAAGATGCAATCTGAGTGAAGCCCCTAGACTAACTCTGGATTGTAGAGAACATGCAGATCTACAACACCAGTAACAACATAATCATAATAGAATGATGTATGCATAGATGAATTTATCATAATCGTGATACTTACTGCAGATGTGAACTTGGGGTGAGTAATTAATTCATAAGATGAAGGGCGCCATGTCTAGCGGCGGACGGATGAAGCCGATGCAGACGATCAGATGTGGCTGGCCGAGGGAAGCCAATGAGGGGCACCGGTGAGGCGCTGCTGGCATGCGGCGGTGCCGTCCAGGCGTGGCGTCGTGGCAGGGAGAACCTGTAGTGGGGCAGTAGGAAGGAGCCGCGGGCGTGCAGCGGTGCCATACAGGCGCGGCGTCATGGCCGAGCGAAGCTGCCAAGGAGGCACTGCGGCAGTGTGATGGCGCCGTCCAGGCGTGCTGTCGTCGCTTGGGGAGGCTGACGCCGGTCACCAGGGAGGCGCTGCGGGCATGCGTCAGCACCTCGATCGGAGCTCGATTCTGGTTGCGACGGCTCGATTACGAGTAGCAGGAAGACCAAACCACCGAGGGATGACTGATCCTTTTCCCTAAACGACGGCTCGATTCTGGTTACGATTATGCATCCATGTATCAAGCACACTGTGTTACATGCATCTGGCCTCTTTGACTACCTACTTTAGCACATGGAAGAGCAAACGACCGAGGGATGACTGATCCTTTTCCCTAAATAAAAGTGGTATTGAAAGAGCAAACGATTGAGCAGTAAAAAATAGTTGTGTCCTACGAATTGTTTTTTCCTGAGGTGCAATGTGTGAGGCATGTGGGGTGACGTGGCTAGCTTGCATGTCAAGATAATTAGATAGTGGTGATGAACTTCTTAGGTATATAGGATACAAAGATATCTCACATATCTGATCCATCTACCAGAGAATCTACTATATTTCATCCATCTTCCAAAGCATGCTGGCTCACAAATTACTTACTACAGTTGAACATATTACATAGTGGAGTTCACAACATACATAACCATGGTTCACAAATACATGATGGAGTTCAAATGCTTACATTCATCCTTGGCTCACAAAGGTGGATAGCATAAATACTAGATACATACACAGCCAGAGTCAATTAGTACAACCATACAGTACACAACCATAGTTAACTAGGTCATTACACAACCATACTTCCCAAAAGGTCAGCAATGCCTAGTGATCTTCATGAACATCTTGTTCATTCCTCTAACATGGCCTGGATCCCCTTGATCTTCTACTTCAGCTTTTCCTCTCCCTTGATGAGCTCGGCAACATGAAGCTTTAACTGGACCATCTCTTCACTAAGTTTTTCCTTTCCCTTTAGAAGATCAGCAACCTGAAGCTTCAGCTCTAGCTTCTCATGGGTGAGCTTCTCCTCAGACCTTTTGAGCTCTGCATTCTGAAACTCCAATTTAATCCTAGCTTCACTCATCAGTTCCTTCTCTTTCATGTGTTTCAACTTCAAGTTCTCGATGACAGTTGCTTGAGCTCTTGTCAGGTTCACTAGGAGTTGATACTTGTCCTGAAGCTTCTGGTGATCTGCATCTTTCTTTGCCATGTCTGCCTTCGTATCAGACACAACTTCAGCTCTTCTCTCTTCTGCACTGTCCATCTTAGCCTGCACATAACTGAAATCCAGCACCCTTTCCTCCTGGAAATTCATAAGTTCATGAACATCTTTAACTAACTTGTCATAGTTGGCCTCCAGATTGTTTTTCTCTTCTGCCAGATGGTGAATATGTAGAGCACTTTCAAGATTGTCATTCTGTCTGGCAGTCTTGGCATCTTCATACATTGCCCACAGCTTCAACAATGCATTTTGCATTGTTGGGGGCCACTGGTGATCAACCCATTCAACGAACCCACGGTTTTGGCCTTCCTGAAAAAATATCAAATGCAACAATTAGTTTTAATGCAGAACTTTACCACAGTTAGTGCAATTCATCTAAATATATAGCATCAGTAGCACAATTAGCAATAACACATGCAACAGTGAGTTTAAAGCCTAGCTAAATACACTACAGTAAAGCCTAGCAAAATACAGTGAGCTGAATTACAAATTGATAGCACTATATTTACATAGTATTATGTTACTGTAAAGCCTAGCTAAATACAGTGAGTAGCTAATATGAGTACTAAGCCACTATGCATTTGCCCACCAATATAAAGCACACTGATGTTTAACAAATCGACTATAAAGCTAACATCAGTACAAGAGCATGTGCACAGTACAAGAGCATATATTTACCAAAATAACACTACAGGAGCATGTAATATTGAGCTAATGTGCATCTGCCATAACAAATTGACCATAAACATCACTGAATCAAACTTAGCTTCATGGATACATCAATGATTCACAGTAAACAAACATGAAACATCACTGAATCAAGCCTCTGCCACTGTCTATTACTACTAATCAACTATGCATGAAACTTACCGGCTCAACACATGCTAAGAACCTTCTCCCTGTGTCTATTCCTTCAAATGCAACAAGCCTCTCCGATGCCTTGTCATGCTTCTCACAGAACACCATCAGATCCAGCTCAAGGCCCTTGTAATCTGCGTCCTCAAGTGAAAAGGGGACCTGCACAACCAAATCAAATTGTACATCATGTGCAGAAGGCGAGAAGGAAAGCAAATCAAAGGAAATCCCCAAATAAAAAGCCACCTAAACAAAAAATCCACAAATTCTCAAAACCTAACCCTAACCCTAACCCTAGCTCCAATGAACTCACCTGGTTAAGCCCATCGGCGGAGGAGGAGGACTGCATGTACGGGAGGCTCGAGTGGTCGTCGCTGCTTTCGTCCTCGAAAACCATGGTGGCGGCCGGGAACGCGGGCGGTGGCGATGGAGCAAACGAGCGAGGACAAAGAGGAAGAATGATGTGGGGGGGGGAGTGGGGGGAGGCGGACCAGACCGGGCTAAGAGCGACCAAGCCGGACTCGTCCTCGTCAGCGCGCGGGCACGCGCCGTTTGGCCAGCGTGGCACCTGACAGGCGGGCCCGGCCGGTCAGTTTCGGCGTCAATACGTATAAACAGACGGTTTAGATCCTTTTGTAACGGCTAGCCCCGAAGTTGGTACTGACATGCGAAAATTAGCAAACTTGGTACCAATCTGCACGTGATGCCCCAATTGTGGTACTTCCTTTCAATTAACTCTATAATTAGACTATTGCACTAATCCTTCCGTTTACAAATTGGAGAGTAAAATTTCCACAGAACTTCGACGATTTGTTTCTTGCCAAAAAAAAAATTTGTTTGGCAATGTGGAGCCAGCTCTGTTCTCGACTTCTGGCTCAGCCGACCGCCAATACAAAATCAACGTGTTGGAGCATGAAAATTATATGACATATTGGATAATTTAAATTTTTAATTCGTATCAACGCACATGTATTATAGTGGATGACGGACAAAGAAGAAGAGTGAATTTATCTTTTCAGTAAAAAAGAATCGACTACGTCGTTTAAAATAATACCATATTGGATGTGAATGATGTTTCACATAATTGATGTTTTCCCGTTGCAACGCACGGGCATTTAGCTAGTTTGACATACAAAAGAAGAAGCTCGAGATCAAGGAGAGCTATGCCCGGACAAAAGCAAAAGAGTTGAAGCTCGCGCAGATCGCGAAGAAAGTGGAGAGCATGATGGCCGACTTGAGCAAGGTGTCCTCAAAGAAAAGGGCTTGGTTCGAAAAGAAGCAAAAGGAGATGCTCCAGATGGATGAATGAACTATGGCCAAGACATTTGTATGTCGGCGTGTGTACCGGCATGAACTATGGCCGAGACAGGCGATCTTTTTGTGTGCTGGCATATATGTCGGCATGAACTATGGCCGATGGCCATGAATTCTAGGTTTATTTGTGAAAAATATGTTTATTGGAGAAAATTCAGTCAGGCGGACTAAATGAGTCGACCGGTTTTACACATCGGTTGGTTTGATTTGGACGGATGAGGACACGCCTCTAGCCGACCCAAACAGGTAAAAAATGGATCAAATCCGTATCTGTTTGGATCGGCCGGTTGGAGTTGGCCTGAGTGCCGCTGGTTGGGAAAGGAGCCAGAAGAGCAAACACCGCTCATCACTGTGCCGAAGGACGCCTTTGAAGACTGATAACATGCACTGTCCATGGATGTATGTGGCCGACAACGTCTTTGTCCATGTCTGATAATTGATAGAGCAATTGTGCTTGTACATTTCCTCCACTCGTCGCCGCCGTCGGGGCCTACACAGAGCCGAGGCATGAGTGCTGACGCCGGAGAAGAAATTGACAAGGCCAACTCTCAGGCCGGCATGTCTGAGATCTTGGCGTCGCTTCCGCGGTGCCCGCCGTACCTTACGCGCCAGTACCGCGGCTTCTGGATCCGCGAGTTCCTTCTCGAGGGCATGGCCGCGGCTCAGGCATCCTTCGAGCCGAGGCCAACGGACGTTCTCCTCGCGAGCTGCCCCAAATCCGGCACCACCTGGCTCAAGGCGCTCGCCTTCTCCACGCTCAACCGCGCCAAGCACCCGCCGTCCGACCCCGACCACCCGCTCCGCCGCCGCAATCCGCACGACTGTGTCCATTTCCTCGAGTCCAGGCCCGTGCCTGAGACCATGGCGCTCCCTTCTCCCCGGCTGCTCGCAACCCACCTGCCCTACTCCCTGCTGCCCAGCCCCGTCACGGAGGAGGGCTCCGAATGCCGGCTCGTCTACGTCTGCCGGGAGCCCAAGGACGCGCTGGTCTCCTTCTGGGTCTACAACAAGAAGATCGCGACGGCGCTGCCCAGCCTGCGGTGCCCCCCGCCCACGTTCCAGGAGGCGTTCGAGCTCTTCTGCGAGGGGCAGAGCATATGCGGGCCGCACTGGCGCCACGCCCTCGAGTACTGGGAGGAGAGCCGGAGGAGCCCCGGCAAGGTGCTCTTCCTCAAGTACGAGGAAATGCTGCGAGACCCCGCGGGCAACGTGAGGAGCCTCGCGGCGTTCATGGGGTGCCCGTTCTCTCGGGACGAGGAGGAGGCGGGGGTGGTGCACCAGATCGTGCATCTCTGTAGCTTTGAGCAACTCAAGAGCTCCGACGTGAACAAGAATGGCAGCAGAATCGGAATCGCCACGAGGGTCATCAAGAACGACGTGTATTTCAGGAAGGGGGCGATCGGCGACTGGGAGAACTACATGACGCCGGAGATGGCGGCGCGGCTGGACAAGGTCGTCGACGAGGCGCTCCAAGGATCCGGCCTGACCTTTGGCATCGCCACTGGATCTCATCTCCATGTGCAAGTGAAGGGCACTGACGGGGAAAAGTGAGTACTACATTTTTTTCTTACTGCTTGTCACTCACAGCCTCACAGGTATAACAGTGAGTACATTTTTCTCATCCAATAAGAAAGCAACTCTGCGTCGAGTTTTGTGAATGCAGGTGATCTAGTTATTGTTATCTGTCAATATTTGATCGTGAGGGTGTGAGGAATTAAGAAGGGGAATCTTAACGCGCGAACGTGCCCAGAATAGTCTTACGACGCAACTTCCTCCGCACCACACGATCGGCCACTCAAGTTGCGTGGGCGTGCGCTGATGATTAAAACCGGTGACGTCACACAGATGTGGCGTGGCGGCCGCGCGGTAGTGCAGTCCATGAATAAAGCTTTGTATACCCGTCAAAAAAATAAATAAAAAAGCTTTGTATACTGTTTTGTGAACGCAGGAGATGATGTTTATAAAAAAAACTGGTGCTGATCTAATCTATTCCTTCCGTTTCTAAATATATGTCCTTTTAGATATTCCAATATGGACTCTACACACGAAGCAGAATGAGTGAATCTACACTTTAAAAGACGTCTATATACATTCGTTCACACTCCATATTGAAATCTCTAAAAAGACTTATATTTAGAAACGGAGGGAGTAGTTGTGCACTGGCCTACCGCACGCCTGCGTTGCAGATTTCCTGGCCAGGACGACGAAGGAAGTGCCACCGCCGTTGCTGCCCAACCCTAGGCCCCCTGGTCGCCGTCCTAGGAAGGCGGCGCGTGCGCCCGCAACGGCAACGAGACGCAGCAACAGATTGCAGGGGAAGAAGCTCTTGTTCAACGAGGGAAGCTCCATCATGAAGCAGGCTAGGTTGCTAGTCATGTCCAAGCAGGGGCTGGCTATTCCGGAGCGCGGAGAGGCTGAAGACGACCGGGTCGAGCGGTGTGCTAGAGCCTTTGATGAACCACTGTCGCCACCGCAGATCAAGGCATTGATGACCCTCGCTCGGACAGGGAAAGAACACGTGATGGTGCCGCCGGCCACGGCATAGGCGGCCAGGCCGATAACCTGGAAGATAAAGTGTTTGATGGATCACAATATCCTGCTTTGGAACGTGCGGGGACTCAATAATCCCGCACGAAGAGGTGTGGTCAGGTCCGTGGTAAAGGCGCACAATGTTGCCATGGCATGTATCCAAGAAACAAAGCTATCTTTTGTGGACAGTAGGACTGTGCAAGAGTGCTGTGGAGCAGAGTTTGACAAGTTTGCTTTCTCTCCCGCGGATGGGACGAGAGGTGGGATACTGCTCGCTTGGGTTGGCGCAAAATTCAATCTCCCTAATGTGGATTTGCACAATTCTTTCATCACGGCCCATGGGAACACTGCGGATGGGGCCCCGTTTGGATTGATGACGGTGTACGGGCCACAACAAGTGATAGATAAGATGGTGTTTCTGGCTGACATGAAGGCGGCGGTGCAAGCATTTCCGGTGGGCACGCCAATTTTCCTCGGAGGAGACTTCAATATGATCGCGCAGGCAACAGATAAAAACAATAATAACATCAACCGCAGGTGTTTGGCAGCCTTCAGGGGATTCATCAATGAGCTACAACTCAAAGACATATACATGCACGGCCGCCGGTACACTTGGAGCAACGAGCAAGAGAGTGCCACTATGGTGAAACTAGACCGGGTGCTGTACAATGACACTTGGGACGCTAGATTCCCCGGCTGCCTGCTGCAAGCCCTCTCTAGCGAGATGTCAGATCATTGTCCGTTGCTTCTCACCTGCGACACATCCTTCAGGCCGGCGAGACAATTCCGTTTTGAGAATTTTTGGGTCCAAATGGACGGGTTCAGTGAGGTGGTAGCCAGGGTCTGGCAGCGACCAGCGACCACTAAAGAGCCTCTTGCATGCCTCGCGGAGAAGATGAAGCGTACAGCCAGAGAGTTGAAAAGCTGGGGGGCAAGATGGTGAACAACATAGCGCTCAAATCAGCGATTGTAAGTGAGATTGTGGCCAGATTAGATAAGGCGATGGAAAGGAGGGATCTCACAACTGAAGAAAGACAGTTCAGGGCGGCTCTGAAGGTGCAGCGGTTAGGCCTTGCGGCACTGGAGCGGACGATTTGGAGGCAACGGTCGCGCATTCAGTGGATCAAGGAAGGGGATGCTAGCACTCGCTTCTTCCACTCCAAAGCATCGGCGAGAAGACGGCGGAAATACATCCACATGATACTGTTCAATGGCAAAGTTTGCACTGACCAGCCGGACAAGTTGGAAGCTATGCACACGTTCTTCGAAGCCCTGATCGGTACAAAGGGAGTGAGAACAGCCTGCCTCAACTTTGAGGAGCTAGAGATTCAGCCGGTGGAGCTAGCAGAGATGGAAATACCGTTCACTATGGAGGAAGCTCATGCGGCCGTGAATGAGATGAATGGGAACAAGGCGCCGGGACCGGACGGGTTCACCAGCCTATTTTACAAGCACTGTTGGGAGATCATCAGGGAAGATATAATGAAGGCGTTGCACGCCCTATACAGACTAAACTTCTCCAAGCTACACTTACTCAACGACGCAACTTTGATCCTGTTGCCCAAGAGAGAAGATGCCACGACACCAAAAGACTTCCGTCCAATCAGCCTAATTTCCAGTTTTGCGAAGCTCTTCACCAAAATTCTGGCCATGCGGATGAGAGATAAAATGAAGGAGATTGTGAGTCCGTGCCAAAATGCATTCATCCGGGGACGAACGATCCATGACAATTACGCTTATGTTAGTGGCTTGGCAAAGGCGTTCAGGCAAGCGAAGACTCCGGCTCTTATGGTAAAGCTTGACATCGAGAAAGCTTTTGACACGATCTCCTGGGAATTCTTATTGCAAGTGCTTGAAGCAAAGGGGTTTGGTGGGAGGTTCAGAGATTGGATTGCCGGCCTGCTGTCATCCTCCTCGTCCAGGGTCATGGTGAATGGAGAGCTCACGGACAAAATCATGCACCGGAGGGACCTGCGACAAGGGGACCCCCTATCGCCGCTCTTATTTGTGATTGCCATGGACTGCTTGGAAGCCCTGTTCAACGCGGCCGCGAACGCTAGGATACTCAAGGAGATCGGCACACGGAGATTGCCGTTCAGGACATCATTGTACGCCGATGATGCGGTGCTGTTCATAAACCCTTGTGCTCATGAGATATTGGCGGTGGCCGATCTGCTAAGGGCCTTTGGAAATGCTTCGGGGTTGAAGACAAATTTTGCTAAGAGCTCGGTCACCCCCATTTTCTGTAGTGGGATCACCTTGCCGGCAGCTATACATTCGCTTGGATGCGAGATCAAACCTTTCCCTTGCACCTACCTTGGTATGCCGCTGTCCGACTCTAAGCTTCGCAAGGTGGACTACCAGCCAGCGCTTGACAAACTCTGCAGCAAGCTGAAGGGTTGGATTAGAATTCACTTCTCCATGGATGGCCGAATTCTGTTGGTAAAGCACGTGCTCTCTGCTATGGTGGTTTTTCAGATGATAGTCATTGAGATGCCTGCGTGGCTGCAGAAAAGAATCGACAAACTCAGAAGGGGTTTTCTCTGGGAAGGAAAATAATTTGCAGTGGGAGGCAAGTGTTTGGTTAGCTGGCGCATCATTTGCAGGCCAATGATTTTTGGAGGGCTGGGGATGACGGACTTGAGTGCGCAGAGTACAGCGCTGAGGATGAGGTGGTTGTGGCTTTCGTGGACGGACCCAAGCAAAGCTTGGTTGGGACTACCGTTGCCGACCGATGCCAGAGTACGTGCGCTGTTCGTGGCTTCAGTTAACTTCCACCTCGGGGATGGGGGGCGCATTTGCTTCTGGACTAAACCTTGGATGCAAGGGATGAGCTTCTGCCATCGCTTCCCGGCTCTGTTTGGCGTCTGCACACGGAAGTGGCTAACGGTGGCTCAGGCACTCAGCGGTGGTCGGTGGACACGTCATCTCAGGGGAAATCTCACGCCGCAGGCGGTCAGAGAGTTCACTGCCTTGTGGATGCAATTACAAGATGTCAGGCTAGGCCAGCAGCCGGACGCGGTCTCTTGGCGGTGGACGGCAAACGGCGAATTCTCCACTCATTCTGCCTATGCAGTTCAGTTTGAGGGATCGGTACGGACGAGCTACAAGCAGCTGATCTGGCAGTCGGAGGCACCACTGAAATGCAAAGTGTTCTCTTGGATGGCGGTGCTTGGGAAGATCAGGGGACAATCTGGCGAAGCGAAACTGGCCTCACAACCCGACGTGTTGCCTCTGCAACTCTCAGCGGGAGACGCCCGAGCACCTTCTGGCTTGCTGCCCTTTCACGGTGAGCTTGTGGGGGAAAATAATGCAAAAATGCAACTTGCCAGTGGCCCTTGCGCCGTCACCAGCCTCAGAGAACATTCGGGAGTGGTGGTCGAGATCAAGGCAGCTGGTGCCGGCGATGCACAGGGCAGCATGGAGCTCGCTAGTGCAGCTCACGTGGTGGACAGTATGGAAGGAGCGGAACTCGCGGATTTTTGACAACAAGAACTCGACAGAAGAACAGGTGCTGGATCGAATCAAGAATGATCTCATTGATTGGACGTTGGCAGGCAAGCACAAGGTGGCCCTAATGATTCACAGACCTAGGGAACCAGATTAATTTGTGTGTTGTTGGTAGGCTAGTAATGGGGTTCGGACTGTAATAAGGGTGGCTGGATACTAACTCTGTATCCTGGGTAACTTGTTATACCCCTGTAAAACTCTCCTCTAATTTCAATGAAATGCTGCATCATGCAGTCTTTTCGTCAAAAAAAAATGTATTATTTTCATTTTTTAGAGGAACAACTGATTAAATAATCAGATAATAAAGGACATAACAGATACTGTTGTAATTTACAACGAAGACCAAAACTCCACATCAGCCAACAACGAGGCCCACCCACACCGAAAAGAACGTTGCCGCGGAATGGACCTTTTAACGCTTTTTTTGAGGGTTAATGCCGCTTTATTTAACTACAACAAGTCTGAGATCTCCGCAGAGACGACATCAAGAACAAAATCTGGTGGCACCATGAGCAAGTTTATGAGCGGCAGAGTTCGCAGATCGTCCGACCCAAGATACTTTCACCTCCTGAAACAAGTGGAACATTGCTTTGATCTCCTTTTAATGCCGCCAACAAGAATTCACCCATGGAATCCATCTTGAAATATTTGAAACCGCTCGAAGCACCTGCATTTTCTGGTATATGATGTGGATGAATGTACGGCGAGCTGGGTCCTACGATTCGCATGAACTCCCTCGGTGAGGAAGGAAGCCACGACCCGCAGTTATAGGGAAAGAAGATGAAGAAGAAGAATCATGCATGGCTTGTGAAGGAACATACACCTCTCTCCGGATCGAGGGCAACTCCATCTAATAGGGGAACCAACACATCACATGGTTAAATCAAAGATCCAATTGGCAAAGGTCAACCTCAGTGCGCTTCCAGCTAGTGGAAGAAGGCACACCGCTAGAACAGGGACAGAGTGGGGAGGACTTTTTCATATAAGAGGTCGCCCCCACGGCCCCACCGTCCTGACTCCCTCCCCTAAACACCCTAACCTACCAATCCTACAGAGAAGCTAACCCACAACCACATGATGCCACCGAGGGTGCCGAAGATGATAGAGGACGTGGATCCGACCGGCAGGAGTGGAGAACAATTGTTTTTCAATTGGTGATCATGAATCAATGACATAATAGGAGGAGTAGCTATTTTGGCAAATAAAAACTTGGCATTGCGAACCTCTTGTTGAATAGGAATCGCGAATTTTAATGTTCTTGTTGGGTGCGGGATGCGTGCAATTGTTGATCTCGTGCCACGAGAGCGAAGAAACATGGAAATAAATCTACTGGAAAAGTATAGAGAAACTACATCATCAGACACAATATCACTGACTTGTATCGAACATCCAATTGCATTGAGAAGTATCAACAAGGACATACATATTCAGCCTATGCTAGGCTTAGCTTGAAGAAGTTCACCTGATCAGCCTCAGTGCTTCATGGATTTCATCCATCTGGATAGAAAGCTCTCATGTCACTAGGCTTAGGGCATCTCCAACGCTATCCCCTAAAATGAACACACTATTCATCTGCGGACCGCATCCGGACGCATCCACTGACACGATACAAGAGCCGGTCATCCAACCCTGTCGCTTAAATAGGCATCAAATCCGAACAACAGAGGTGGGCCAGGCGGACCTGAGGACAAAGCACATAAGCTGTGGGGACATGTGGTCCTACTGACAGTGGGCCAAGCGAACTCCCACATGGTGTCCGGACTCCCGCAGAGCTCCTCCAACTTTGCTTCCAGTTTACAGAAAAACAGACATACGGACTGGTCCGCGAACGTTTAGGGGACCGTGTTGGATGGCAAAAAGTGTTCGGACCATGTGGTCTAGACCTTTACGGGCGCTTTGAGGTACCGCCTTGTAGATGCCCTTATATAGCAAGTATATAGTCCTGGTAAACCCATATGTATATTTCAAAATTCATTACATCCTCTACTCTAAGAAAGAATGATGGAAGCATGTTGGGGTAGGGAGATCCTTTCCACAAAGTAGACACCAAATAATCAACCTGAAGTGCCAAGGGATGAATACAAGCTCACTTGCTCAAAGCTCGCCACGAACCCTTTTTATCGCCAGGAGATTAGTAGATCTCGGGAAAGATACTAAGCGCAACTCTAGCAGATTGCCTGCAAAAATCCATTATATTAAAATGCCTAGACATCCCTCCTATCCCTCGAAAATTTAAAAGACACTTTAAAAACTAGGGTACAACTGTTATATTTGAAGGGGCGAGGGGTTACAATGTACTCGTGAAGTTTCCTCTCTCGCCCACAACCCCATTGTTGGAAGATATTAGGGGAGAGGCGGGGCGGGAGGAGGCTTTTGCCCAAGAAGATGAAGGGGATGACCGCACCAGGCGAGGAAAAAACAACGTCGCAAGTTCACGAATAATCCTGCTAAGCAGCGCAAAATGGCGGTGGGGCGGTCGGTTTTGACGAACCGACAAGGCGCATGCAAAATCTTACACCGCCAACTCCCCTAAATTACATATAACACTCTTGTAACCGTCAACCAGTCCCAAAATTAGAAGAAAAATCAATACGTGCAAGCTTAAGGTATCTTATAACCGCCGATCGTTCCCGAAATTAGGAGAAAATTCAGATCCGTGCAAGTTTAAGGTATGTAATATAAGGGCATCTCCAATGCGGATCCTCAAATCGTCTGCATACGTTCGGACCGAGCTATTCAGACGCAGTTTACCATCCAACGCAGACCCCTAGTTGTCCGTGGACGGGTCCGGATGTTCGAATTCAGGCAAATTGACCTCAAGGGGAAGTTTGGTGGTCGTCCGGGCTAATAAAAAGACACCACGTGCCCCTCACCTCTCCTTCCGAAGGTGCTGCTATTTCATTTGGCGGAAGGTGATTATGCATTGCTTTTTGGCAGAAGGTGATTCTTTGTTTGGCTGAAGGCGATTTGGTGGAAGGCACTGCTTTGGCCAAAGCAGTTTAAACTAATCACTACTTCCTTCATAAAGAAATATAAGAGCGTTTAGATCACTAAAGTTTTACAAAGGGAGTAGTTGATTTGACGCAAGGCTTTGTGCTAATTGCTAGCATTTGGCCGAAGATTTCTGGTACTACTGTGCTAATTGCTAGCATTTGGCAGAAGGCTTTGTGCTGTTATTTTTTCAAGTAATTTTTTAATTTAATATAGACAGATGTTTGGGGGACATGGTTGAATGGCCGGCTCTCGTATTTGTGTTTGGACACCAGTGAAAGCGGTTCGGGATTTGGACGCACGGCTGTTTTGAAAAATAAATCTACAAAAAAGGAAAAATTCCCAAATTGCAACATATAGTGCGCCACTCAGCGAAGGTGGTGAATGATCTTTGCAAGGGATACCCCTTAGCGCACGATTAATAGTATAGCCGGCTGCTGGCTATATGGTGTTGCCATGTCATTTATAGGCAATTTTATAGCCATCACATATTAATAGTTAGCTATAAATATATACTACTATGACCCACCTTACACTTTCACAAAGTTTATAGGAGCACGTGTTGCAGCCGGCTGTTAATCTACAACCTGCTTATTTTCTCTCCCCTCTTCTCTTTCCTCCAACTCAGTAACAATATATTATTTAAATCCTTATGGTCTGGTTACATCATCTTATTATACTTGCTCTTAACTAAGTGATTTCGTGATTTGAGGGTGTCAGACAGCCTGGACATATACGATGGGGCTAGGGATTCGATTGAGTGGCGTTTTTGGTTCCGGATGTTGTTCGAACTGTCCGCGCCCAGGCATTTAAAGGCAAAGTGGGATCCGGTTGTACTCTTTCCGTCCCATAATGTAAGACGTTTTTAACACTAGTAGCTGTTTTTACTTTTTAGAGACACTATATGTAAATACTGGACGGTCTAAATATAAAAAATGCTAAACCCACGGGCATTTTTACATAAGGGAAACACTTCGCTACAGTAGTCTGCTCCCCTTTACATAAGGTTTACCCTGTAAAACTACGTTGATGTAGCATTACTGGCCTAAATATCAACCCGTGTGCAGCCAAATGAACAAACAATAAGAAGAAAGCAAGGCCGCTCCATTGCACTGAACCAAGCTTAAGCTGATGGGCGATGTCCGGATCATGTCCAGGCGCATGGTCCGCCCGAAATCAAGCACCTTCCGGCCGCCGGAGCGTCAGCCGGAGACCATCCACCTGACGCCGTGGGATCTCCGGATGTTGATCGTGGACTACAACCAGAAGGGCGTCCTCCTGCCCAAGCCCCCCGCCGCCGCCGCCCAAGGAGTCGTGGGCCGGTTCTCCCCCCTCGCCGGCCGCCTCGCTGTCAACGACCACCAGGACAGCGCCGGCCAAACCATCTCGCTCCGCTGCAGCGACGAAGGCACCGAGTTCGTCCACGCCGTGGCGCCGGGTGTCATCGTCGCGGACGTCACCGCCCCGCGATGCATCCCGCGGGTGGTCTGGTCCTTCTTCCCGCTCAACGGGGTGATAGGCGCAGAGGCCGCCGCGGGCTCCCGCCCGGTCCTGGCCGCGCAGGTCACCGAGCTCGACGACGGCGTCTTTGTTGCCATGTCGGTAAACCACGGGGTGGCCGACGGGACCACCTTCTGGCACATGTTCAACACTTTGTCGGAGATCAGCCGGCGTAGTGTCAACGGCGACCGTGAGTGCGAGATCTCCTCGCCGTTGCCAGTCTTCGAGAGGTGGTTCCCCGACGGCTGCGCCGTCCCCATCCCAGTACCCTTGGGCAAGCTTGACGACATCGTGGGGCAGCGCCGACGTGGTTATGGTCAGCGCCCACCGGTGCAGGAATTCTTCGTGCGTTTCTCCGGGGAGAGCGTCAAGAAGCTCGTGTCAAAGGCGAACGCCGAGATGTCTGGCTCCGGCACCTGTGGCGCGCGGTGTGCCGCGCCTCAGGACGAGACGCGGTACGTCCTCCAGGTCGGATGCCGGGGACACGTGGACGGCTCGAAACAGGCTTTCGCCCCGCTTTGTATTACAAAGCAACCACTTCCGGAACATCCAACGATAGGTGCTGGGGCGGAAATAGCACAGGCACGCCCAAAAGAAACAACAAAGAAAGAGTAAAAGAAACAAATGCTGACAACGGCGGATCAACGAAAACGGAGAAGCCTCGCGACCGCTGCGCCCACCGAAGAACACCCACCAGGCTCCTAGACTCCGAGACGCCGGTACCAATCAACACCTTCAAGAAGGGACACGACGATGACGACGCTGATGCTAAGGGATTCCCCCGGTACGCGGCGAGGGGAAAGGAAGGGTAGCCCCGACGCCCTCCAGGAAGGTCTGGCGGCACCCGCAGGCGCCACCGCGACGGTGTCGACCAGGCCGACTGGGATTTCTCCCGATCCCAACCTCCACCTCAGGCGCATCGGAGCCCGCCACCAAACCGACCACCACCCCGCGCCAACACGGACTTGAAGCTTCCACGCCGGCTCACCACAGCAACGCAAGGAGGGGTCTGCACGACGAGGAAGAGGAGCCGGGGCTAGGGGCAGCATCACCAACGGCACGCGGGAGGGCACAACCTCCACCGTCAAGGACGGTAACCGACCGGACGCGATAGCAGGAGCAAACCAGGCCCGTGGCCACAGGCCCAGCCGGGGCTTCAGATGCCCGTAAAGCTCCCGCCGTCGCGCTGCAGAAAGCACGCCGTCTGCGACGCCGCCCCCCGTCCAAGCCACTCCTCCACACCTCCGCACAAAGAGCATCATGGCCGCGGCAACACGACCAGTCCGCCCCGCCGCCAAGTGGAAGCACCACCACCCCGCTCACCACCGGCCACCTCCACCAAGGCGCCGGACCGCCGTTGGCCTAGCTGCACCCCCGCCGCACGCCCGCGACGGAGGGGACCAACCGCAACCGCCGAGAGCCCGAAGCCGGACCCCAGCCACCACCCACGCCGTCACCGCCAACCGCCGACCTCACAACGCGCAACCATGGTGGGAGAAACGGGAGGTGTCTCCTTCCGCTCCTAGCTCGGCATCAGCCACCTGGCCTGGGTGAACGCCCCCACAGTAGGGGGCATCCACGCCTGCGTCCCCCGACAATCATCGTCGATTGTGGGGAGCACGGCCTAGTAGCTGCCGACGGCCACCGCCGAGCAAGCCCCGGCATGGTCCACAACCAGCCCGAGACAAACTCACACGCCGCCACAACCATAGCCAGCGCCGTCGATCCGTCCGCAGCATAGCAGCAACACGGGCGCCCACTCGGACCGACGCCACGAAGGAGCAACAAGAAGGGGCACTAACGCGGCGGCAAGCACCACCGCGGACTAGGTCGGCCCTCTGCCTGTGCACCGCCGACCGCCATCCTCCGCCACGGACCAGATCCGCACTGCCACCTGCAGCCCCGGATCGACCGCTGCCAACCGAGGCAGCAGCCCCGCCCCACCGCCGACCGGGAAGCCCCGAGCAGCACCACCGCGACGGGCGCGCGCTGCCTCGCTGGATCTGCACCGGCCACACGCACCCGTCGCCCCCGAGCCCCTGGCCCTGCGCCGTCCGCCACGTCCCGCACCAGATCTGGCCGGGAAGAGGCCAACCCGCCACCACCGAGGCCCTAGCAGCCCACCACGCGCCAACTGCAGCCGCCGCCGTCACCGGGGCGCCCACCGCCGCCGCGCCCTACCCAACGCCGCGCCACCACCCGAGGAGGCCGCCCCGCGCCAGCCCCCCGCGCGAGGGATGAAAAAGGCCCGCCGCCGCCGACGCCGGCCGGGGCGGCGCACTCCGGCGGCGGCGGGGTGGAGGGGACCGAGGAGGGTGGGGGCTGGCGGCGCTCGATCTAGGGTTTGCCCCCCCGCTCGCGGGAGCGGGACGAGCGAACCGGGGGGGGCTACAACCCGGGGCGCGTGGACGGCTTGCCGGCGGCCTACTCTGGCAACACGGCAGCGCTCGCCGCGGCCGATTCAACCGCCGGCGAGATCCTGGAGAAAGGGCTGGGCCGGGCGGCTGGCTGCTGAACCAGGCCGTGGCGTCGTTCGACGGCGCGCGTGAGAGGGGGGACTCAAGAACTGGGCGCGAGAGCCAAGCTTCGGGTTGCCGCCGGCGCTCGCGCGGGGCGCAAGCGCTCTCGCGTTGCTGATCACGGGGAGCTGTCCGCGGTTCAACGTGTACGGCAACGACTTTGGATGGGGAGCGCCGGTGGCCGTGCGGAGCGGCGCGGGGAACAAGGTGAGCCACAAGGTGACGGTGTACGAGGGCGGGTGCGGCGCCGGGAGCATTGCGCTGGAGGTGTGCCTCGCCCCGGACAGGCTCGCTAGGCTCGTCGCCGACCAGGAGTTCATGAGCGCCACCGTGCCGTGATCTCCGGCACACCAGCCCGCCGGCCGGCCGACCGATTTGCACGTGTGTCATGTAATTGATGCTGACCCCATCGCCCATATTTGATTTGTTTGATTATTATCAATAAATCCCTTGGGTTGGGGGTCATACTCATAGCGTGCAGCACGAGTATAAGTAGAAAACAGAAGCAAGAAAAAAGTGCAGGATCCACTAGGATCGGTAGACCGTCCACGTTCATAATGTCAGAGCCGGTGGTATCATATTCTCGTAGCTCTCCATCAATCATGCATAAGTCACATTTCAAACACTGTTTCAACAAATCGGACAAACTTCATGCAAACCGGATGATATTCATACAAATCGGACGAGAACATTTACATTTCGGACATATTTTAACTAAAAACTATACCGGACTAAGATAAAACTAGTCTACGGCCCGGCGGCTCTCCATTCCCACGACATGGCTACCCTAACTAGTATACGGCCGGCCGCGACGGATCTCCATTGTTTTCTCCATGTCCGGCAGCCCGCTCATCGGACTGTCGTGAGCCCCGGAGGTATATGCTTCAGCGGAAAGGGCAAGAGTAGCCTCTGCTTCCCCGTACCTTCCCTATGTTCGGCTGCACCTCTCATCGGAGTGGCACCGGAGGGTTATGCTTCAGCGAGAGGGGAAGGGTGGCCTCCGCTTCCGTGCAGCACGCAACAGAGTTGGTTTTGGGGGCGGGGAACGAGGGTGGCCTGCGAAGCGCGTAAGACACCGGTTGTGCACGCCGGTGACGCAGCTACGGTGGCCTTCATGGGACCCAAACGGCGACGGCCTCCCATGATCTACTTTTTCTCGCTGTCGGCGGCGGACGTGCTGGCCGCCTCGTTGATCTCCGCGAAGCCGGCTTCTTTCTCCGCCGGCAGCCACGATGCTTGTGCCGCCGTGCTCCACTGTGTGCCGGCCTGGAGCACCTCACCACTCCTCTGCGGGTCGGCGTTGGAGATGCCCTAACCCTTAAGAATTGCAAAAGGTATGCCTTTATAAATTCTTTCTTGGCCTGTTCATTGATCTTTAAAAGTCCTTTCTCCAGTTTGTATTGCCTCCTAAAAGCATCTTCTTCTCAAGAAAAAAGAGTGAGACTCAATTTTCAAGATGCATTTTCGGCGGCACAAAAAAAATACCTGAAAGCAATGCCTCGTGTTTTGGCCTCATGTGGGAGAGAGAGTATGACTCAATATTGGGGGAGACTTATTCTCAAAAAAAAAATTGGGGGAGACTTGAAAGGTCTTCTTCTCAAATGTCTCAATCATGATGAACTCTCCAAAAGAGCGAGTATCAATAATTCATACGGAAGAATTACTACTCATGAAAAAGAAACACTGGATAATTCTTCTGGAGGGAGTTTTGCAGCCTTGGTTAGTTAGTAGAAGGCCTTCTTCTTCTTGTTCTTCTTCCAGTGGTTGAGCAGGTAGGCCACCGCCTCTTCCAGCGGCGCTCTCCGGTTCTCCTTGAAGTTCCACAGCTCACGCACGGGGTACCGGCCGCTCGGGTTGTACTCGTTCATCTCAACAAGGGCCTTCACCACGACGTCGCGCACCTTCTCGCCCAGCTCTTCCTTCAGGGACTTCAGCTTCTCATCGTCTTCCTGGACTATTTCCCCCTCCCCCCGCGCCGCCCCTCGGGCGACTCGGGGGCGACCCACCTCGCAGGCGTAGGCTCCTCCCCATCCCTCCCTCCCCACTCGCCGCCGCACGAGGCTCGCGCCGGGCAAGCCCGAGCCGCAGCCGGGGACTGCGGCGGCGGGGCCTCTGCTGCTCCGGTTGGATCTGGGGTGGTGGCCCCTCCGGTGAGGCCCCACTGTTCCGCGGCGAGCAGCGGGGTGGGCGTGGTGCCATCGATCTGGTTGGGCGGCCGACGGATCCCTGGTGGGTGGGGGCCTGGCATGGCGGCTCCGGCGGCTGGCGGCGCCAGATCTGGCCGCTGTCCTTCGTCCCGGCTCGGTGTGCTTCTCTCCCGCCGGGTCCTGGCCGCGCCGACGTGGCTAGCCGGTTCCCGGTCTGCGGACGAAGCTGGTGGTGGAGATCCAGACAGGGGGAAACCCCTTGGCCGGCTCCGGCCGGCCGCGACGACGCGACGCCCGTGGGCGCTGCTTTTCTTCTTGAAGACGTTGGTCAAAGTCTGCTCTTCCACTCCCCATGGGCACTGTTTGGGTTCATTGACAGCACCGATCAGGCGGCGGCGCCCTGGATCCTCAACTTCCAGTCCCCGGCAGAGATGGCGGCGGTCCGTGCACAAGACTTGATGGAGGTTCTTCGAACAGATCTGGGTGAAAACCTTGCGCTCGGCTAGATGCCAAGGCCGGCGATGGCGGCACTCTTCTGTGTCGTTCCCTTCTTGAAGGCATCGCCGTGGAGAAGTTCCAGACCTCTATCTGTTACCTCCGGGGGAAACCCTGGATCAGTAGATCGGATGACGGCGGCGCTCTTGCGTCGTGTCCCCCTTGGGGGCGTCAGTCTTGGAGGTGTGCACGGCCTCGAGGGACCAGCGGACAGCATCTTTGGTGGAGCGGTGTTTCATCTTATGCATCGATGACTGTGGATCTCGGCGGCGTGGCGCAGTGGAGTCTCGGCGTCCGATGTGTGTAGACGGACTCGCGCAGGAGGATGGCGCTGTCTGGCGTCGTGGTGGCGTCGACGGCAGGCCTGGCAAGGTCAATGCGTCAGTACCTGTTCTGAAGATGGATCGGTGGAAGACGGCGGCGGCGGCCTCTGAGAGTGCGCCGGACTGGTGTGTGCCCCAGACCCGGTATGTGGCTTGGCTGGGGCCTCCGGTTTTAGATGTTAGGCTTTGGTGCGAGGTCTGTTTGGTATTAGGCTCGGACTATCGGCACCCCTTCATCAAGTGGATAGGAGTAGCGACAGATGTTGCCAAGATGGTGGCTTCAGACTTACTGATGTACTACTTTGTAAGGTCTTTGTGAATAATTAATAAAGTGGCTGCATGCATCGCCCAGATGCAGAGGCCGGGGGTCTTCCTCCTTTTCTAAAAAAAAAAATCCAAGAATGCCTATTAGATTCTGGGTCTAACTGATACCTGCTTTATATAGAAAAAATGACCAGTGACGCAAAGTGTTACAGGTTGATTCTTAGTATGTTCATACGTACATCTGAAGCAGTAAGTTCATAGATACTTGCCAAATAATCACACAACATTTGCATTATTGGAACTAGGTTTCACTCAGCAATGCAACGCATTCGGTTCTAAATCGGAACGATACCAATGTTTAACTTTTCTTTCGACGGTTCAAAAAATTCTTAGTGATGATGCACAAGCACAAACATGCAACCATCTTCATAAAACCAGGCAAGAAAAGACCATCTCAAGATCGAGGTATAAACTATCCTCCCACGGAATCAGCATGATTAAAAGGCTAAAAGCCAAGGTTTACCTTTTCCACTCCATCAACAAGAATAACTTTGTAAGGATGCCACTCTGGGTTGCCGATCTCATTTTCCCATTTTGAACAGTGAATTGCCAACTGCTCTCCAAAATCAGCTTTTGCAAATTTCCCTTTGCATGCAGCACAAAAAGCCTTTTTATCAAGCTCACCCATTCTTTTGACTCCGATAGTCGATCGAGTTCCTGATGCTTCTTTTATAAGGCCCTGCATACATAGTGAGTAATTCGTTAGCGGAGAATGATGGCTCAGTATATTAGGCATGAGAGAGAACAGATAGCAAACCAATCTTGACTTGCTAAGAATTGTAAAACACATACTACCTCTATAAGTTCTTTCTTGGCTTCTTGAAGCTCATCATTGATCCTTCCATCCGCGACAATAAGGGCCTGGTTAGCAGAATTTATAGCATCAAGCTGTTCATCTTTTTCTCTCAGCTCTTCAGAAATCTTATCGATTTCCTTTGCTGTGTCTGCCTCGGCTCGCTTGTGCTTCATTACCTCTAACTTCACCCTCAACTGTGCTATATCCATCTCAAGATCCTGTTTACGAGTTAGGTCCTTTTCCAGTTTGCATTGCTTCCTGAAAGCATTTTCTTCGTCTTGCTGCAATTTTCAAGCAGTGAAACAATGCATTTTAGGCACACACCAGACACATAAAAAATGCAGGAAAACAATACCTCATATTTGTCAACAAGCCGCGTCACCTCCTCGCAGCAATTCTTCTGCTTTAGGGCTGCTAAGTCGAGAAGAACGTTCTCGTATGCACTCTGTGACAGTTTTGAACAGCATGCATAAGTTCAGATTGAGTTACAACAGAAGGTAAACTTTTATTGTTATTATTTTTACTTTTTAATGGACTTGGGAACATCAAAAGGTACTGGAGAAGACAAGTAAAATCACCGTTTCTTTCTCTGCTTCGGCTGTTGCTCTGTCAATACTATTACTTTTTCTAGCCAACTTCTGATGTTGCTGCTTATGGATTTCTTTTCTCCGGGTATCCAAAACCTGTTGCAACCTTAGATTACCTTCACGTATTTTCCTGGAAGTCCTTTGGGCGTCTTGCTTCATCTGTCTTATCTCTGGTCATCAAAGGGGAAAAGGAACTCAGTAAGTTCAGTGAGCACAATGATGATTTTATTGCTGCGAACATCTCCGCAGCAAACGAGTAATATCATTAAGTATATATATGCAATAATATTCGGCAGAAACACATGGCGCCAAAATATTATGTCCATACTTGTCTTATGTTCCTCGACCAACCGATCTTTGTTCTTCATCATCTCAAGTTTCAACTCGCTTTGTCTGTTCTTTAGCTCCAGTTCTTGCATGCGTTTGCTCCTCTTGTCCATTTGGCGATTAAAATGAGCTATACGCAGGGCAGTTCCCTCGCGTTGTAGCTCACCAATACTTTTCAGAACTCCAGTTTTCCTCAGATGCTCCCCTACAGTGTCAGGAGAGTTATAATCATCAGATGTTGCAAGCCATCCGTAAAGATCGTCCTTTCTACAGTTCTGCATGTTCCAGTCAGTCTTGCTGTAATGCTCCAATTTGAAATGGCTTTCAAAAGCTAATGCATCAGTCAGTCCATCCCAGTATTCGGCGAACTTGATGATGGAGTGATCAGTCTGGCCCTCGGGGTCCGAAAGAATAGGGACTTCGCGCGGTCTGAACCGTGATAGCTGTGATCTTAACCTATCCTCATTCTCCCTGACAAAATTTATGTCCTTCGCATCATTTGGTAGATTGACCAGAATACCAGACCACGGCCACACGTACTTCACCTCTTCATTCTTAGGAGGCTTATGCTCGACGATGGCGAGCTGCGATGGTGGCTCGAGGGAGATGCCCAGATCATTCTTCAGATACTCAGCGAGTGCTAGGTGTCCTGCCCTCTCCTTAGGCTTGCGTTTCGAAGCAACCCCTATCCCTGAGGCATGCTGCAGAAGGTCCTTGCCATTGTAATCCTGCTTCTTTTTTCCTAAGCAGAAGGGGCATCGCAAGGCCTTCTCGCCGTACCGCACTCTCATTTTTCCGGCCCGCAGTTGGGCGTACATCTTGTCCTTGTACTCGTCGATCTCCGAGTCGCTGATGTCGGATTCTTCTCCGGAGTTGTGTCCCATTGGGGTTGGGATGTACAGAGATTACTGAAATGCCCTGAGGATGAGCACAAAATTAAGAGCAACCAGTCAGTGTTATCAGATGACTTGAAGTGATTCATATTGATAAGCACTGGTTCTTGTTATGGTTGCTATGAACACATGCAGAAGAGGTGGCATCATTGGAGAATTAGCTTCTTCTTGAGAGCAGATTTAAGATTTGGCTTGACTTTTCTAAAGCTGAAACATTAGAAATGGCCTAACATAACAACCTTAAGCAGTTGAGTAACTTTACCTACTGAGAATAGCAAAACTAGTACTCCCTCCGTTCCTAAATATAAGCCTTTTTTAGAGATTCCAGTACAAACTACATACGGAGCAAAAATAGTGAATCTACACTCTAAAACATGTCTATATACATCCGTATGTAGTCCATATTGAAATCTCTAAAAAGGCTTATATTTAGAAACGGAGGGAGTAGTACCTATTTGGAACAAACAAGATTAAACTGCCCACCTTTCATTTACATGCACTTCAACTACCTCATCATATACTCCCTCCATCTCAAAATAAGGGTCTCGACTTTAGTAGTTGAGACACTTATTTTGGGACGGAGGGACACTAGTAGAAAACAGGGCATTAGTCCCGGTTCCTAAGGGTCTTTAGTCCCGGTTCTGCAACCGGGACTAAGCAATCGGGACTAAAGGCCCCCACTTTTAGTCCCAGTTGTGTTACGAACCGGGACTAAAGGAGCTCCACGTGGCCGCTGTGGGGCGCCCAGGCAGGAGGACCTTTAGTCCCGGTTGGTAACACCGACCGGGACTAAAAGGCAGCCACGCGTCAGCACCTGCCAAGCGCTGGAGTTTTTTTTTTTTAAATGAGGGGTTTAGGGTTTTGGAGGGTTTAGGGGTTTCATATTGTGTTTCCCCCTTTTCTTTTTGTGTTTACCATTCAATTCTTTTACATTTAGGGTTTTCATTTTTATTTTACGTTTTCCATTCAACTCGACGCTAGCTACTACATATAGTCCCGGTTGGTGGCTCGGACCGGGACTAAAGGTAGGCCTTTAGTCCCGGTTGGGGGCACCAACCAGGACTAAATCTGTTTTTCCTATTTTTGGTTTTAGACCTTTTTAGGATATTTTAGTTTTAGTTTTCTTTTAAACAGATTCAAAAACAGTAGCATACATGCCTAGTTTTGATTTAATTCTTTTTGCATAAATTTTATATAATTTTAAGTTAATATTATTTTGATCATAACTAGAGTTTTATAAAAGCTTTTTAGTTGATTTTTTGCTATTGAAGAATATTATAGTTTTGTTTTAGTTGATCATAACTAGAATTTTATATAACTTTATTTGATGATATAGATTTTCATCAGATAGTGACAAATAGTTCTATCAAGTTATTTTTCATAGGTACCATTGCCGCAACATTTCGCATTGAAGGGCCAGCATCAGGTTTGTCAATATGTTTTTGAAAATATGACACAAGGCGATCAATGCTCTCAAAATCTTTCTTCCGGAATCTAAAGCCCTTTGAGTATAACCCAACATACTCATGATGTGGGTTTGTACTCCTGATGTAAGATAATATAAAGGTGCCTGGATGTTCATGAGATATGCCAAAACAATAGACTACTCTCGAGAATGGCCATCTGATATGTTGTCCTCAGTTTCACCAGAAAGCAACCAGAGAACTACTCATCTGGACCTCTAACTTTATGTCATACAACGTTTCTCTCTTATCATCTCCGATGCTTCTGCTGTATTCATCTATGTCAAGACGTTTAAGCCATGTCTATATTAATCTTGTTATTTTATATGGAGCCACCAACCGGGACTAACCGCGTATGATCAACCTTGCAAAACTTGGGACTGAAATCACTACAACTGGTGAGGGTGTGTATGGCCTATGCGTGTCAACCTCAAGCGACTTATCTGGAATACTCAGAAGACATTCATATTTTGTTTGGACATAATTGCATTGATTAACTCCTCTGTATAATTAAAATACTAAAAGGATAGAAATAATTGAAATTTCATAACTTAATAAATAATTATTCTAAAATCATGTTTCAAATGCCAAAATGCCCTAGCTAGCTCTTACAAAGATTCCCTCTGTTTGTACGAAGTGGCACTTTCCAGCTAAAACTTTTTCTTCACGTGTGTCCCTTGCTTATTGCGCCGTAACCATGGATAATCTTCATCATTTAACAGGATGCTTGGGTCAGTCTTCACTGTGAAGGGAGGAATTTCATGAAACTTTTCATAATCTTCTGACATGTCTGGCTTGTCCTCCACTCCCACGATGTTACTTTTCCCTGAAAGAACTATGTGGCGCTTTGGCTCATCGTATGATGTATTCGCTTCCTTATCTTTTCTTTTTCTCGGTTTGGTAGACATGTCCATCATATAAAAAACCTGCGCCACATCATTGGCTAGGACGAATGGTTCGTCTGTGTACCCAAGATTGTTGAGATCCACTGCTGTCATTCCGTACTGCGGGTCTACCTGTACCCCGCCTCCTGTCAGATTGACTCATTTGCATCGAAACAAAGGGACCTTAAAATCACGTCCATAGTCAAGTTCCCATATCTCCTCTATGTAACCATAATATGTGTCCTTTGCCCTATTGGTGTTTGCTGCATCAAAGCGGACACCACTGTTTTGGTTGGTGCTCTTTTTATCTTGGGCGATCGTGTAAAATGTATTCCCATTTATCTCGTACCCTTGAAAAGTCAATACAGTCGAAGATGGTGTCCTGGCCAACAAGTACAGCTCATCTCCAACAGTGTTGTTACTCATGAGATGTGTTTGCAACCAACCGCCGAAAGTCGACATGTGTGCACATGTAATCCAGTCGTCAGACTGCCCCGGGTGTTGGGAGCGTACAATATTCTTGTGTTCATTGATATACGGGGCCACCAAGGTAGAATTTTGTAGAACTGTGTAGTGTGCTTGCGCCCAATAATGCCCGTCCCTACATATTATTGCTTTCTGTGCTAGCGTGCCTTTTCCACTCAGTCTCCCTTCATGCCGCGATTGAAGAACACCAATTGGCTTAAGGTCAGGAATAAAGTCAACACAAAACTCAATAACCTTCTCTGTTTCATGGCCCTTGGAGATGCTTCCTTCTGGCCTGGCACGGTTATGAACATATTTCTTTAAGACTTGCATGAACCTCTCAAAGGGGAACATATTGTATAGAAATACAGGACCCAGAATGGCAATCTCGTCGACTAGGTGAACTAGGACGTGCGTCATAATATTGAAGAAGGATGGTGGGAACACCAACTCGAAACTGACGAGACATTGGACCAAATCATTCTGTAACCTTGGTAGGATTTCTGGATCGATTACCTTCTGAGAAATTGCATTGAGGAATGCACATAGCTTCACAATGGTTAATCGAACATTTTCTGGTAGAAGCCCCCTCAATGCAACCGGAAGCAATTGCGTCATAATCACGTGGCAGTCATGAAACTTTAGGTTCAGGAATTTTTTTCTCTGCCATATTTATTATTCCCTTTATATTCGACGAGAAGTCAGACGGGACCTTGATACTGAGCAGGCATTCAAAAAAGATTTCCTTCTCTGCTTTGGTAAGAGCGTAGCTGGCAGGACCTTGATACTGCTTTGGAGGCATGCCGTCTTTTTCGTTCATACGTTGCTGGTCCTCCGGTGTATCTTTTGTCTTCCCATACACGCCCAAAAAGCCTAGCAGGTTCACGCAAAGATTCTTCGTCACGTGCATCACGTCGATTGCAGAGCGGACCTTTAGGACTTTCCAATAGGGTAGCTCCCAAAATATAGATTTCTTCTTCCACATGGGTGCGTGTCCGTCAGCGTCATTCGGAACAGATTGTCCACCAGGACCCTTTCCAAAGATTGCTTTTAAATCCTTGACCATATCAAATATATCATCACCAGTACGGGGGACAGGCTTCTTCCGGTGATCTACCTCACCTTTGAAATGCTTGCCTTTCTTTCTTAAGGCATGCTTGGTCGGAAGAAATCGACGATGTCCCAGGTACACATTCTTCTTACATTTGTCCAAATATATGCTTTCAGTCTCATCTAAACAGTGCGTGCATGCATTGTATCCCTTGTTTGTCTGTCCTGAAAGGTTACTAAGAGCAGGCCAATCATTTATGGTTACAAACAGCAGCGCTCGTAGGTCAAATTCCTGCTGTTTGTACTCATCCCACATACACGTACACCTTTTATATTCCACAGCTGTAAAAGTACTTCAACTAATGGCCTTAGGTACACATCAATGTCGTTGCCGGGTTGCTTAGGGCCTTGGATGAGCACCGGCATCATAATGAACTTCCGCTTCATGCACAACCAAGGAGGAAGGTTATAGATACATAGAGTCACAGGCCAGGTGCTATGATTGCTGCTCTGCTTCCCAAAAGGATTAATGACATCTGCACTTATACCAAACCATAAGTTTCTTGCGTCATCTACAAACTCCGGCCACTTTCTCTTGATTTTTCTCCACTGCGACCCATCAGCGGGTACTCTCAATATCCCGTCTTTCTTACGGTCTTCTTTGTGCCATCGCAACAACTTGGCATGCTCTTTGTTTCTGAACAGACGTTTCAACCGTGGTATTATAGGAGCATACCACATCACCTTGGCAGGAACCCTCTTCCTGGGGCGCACGCCCTCAACATCACCAGGGTCATCTCGTCTGATCTTATACCGCAATGCACCGCATACCGGGCATGTATTCAAATTTTCGTACTCCTCACCGCGATAGAGGATGCAGTCATTAGGGCATGCATGTATCTTCTGCACCTCTAATCCTATAGGGCAGAGAACCTTCTTTGCTTCGTACGTACTGTCAGGCAATTCGTTATCCTTTGGAAGCTCCTTCTTCATTATTTTCAGTAACTTCTCAAATCCCTTATCAGATAAATCATTCTCTGCCTTCCATTGCAGCAATTCCAGTGTGGTACCGAGCTTTGTGTTGCCATCTTCGCAATTTGGGTACAACCGTTTTTTGTGATCCTCTAACATGCGATCGAACTTCAACTTCTCCCTTTCACTTTCGCATTCTCTCTGTGCATCAACAATGACCCGGTGAAGATCATCAGCGGGCACATCTGGTGCCTCTTAATCTTCAGCTTCCCTCGTTGCAGTATCACCGTATTCAGGGAACATAGGATAGTTGTCATCATCCTCTTCTTCTTCATTGTCTTCCATCATAACCCCTCTTTCTCCGTGCTTGGTCCAACAATTATAGTGGGGCATGAAACCGGACTTAAGCAGGTGGTAGTGAAGGGTTTTCGAGGAAGAGTAATCATTCGTATTCTCACAGACAACACATGGACAATACATAAAACCATTCTGACTGTTTGCCTCAGCCACATCGATAAAATTTGCAAGCCCGTAATGTACTCGGAAGTGCGTCGGTCACCGTACATCCATTGCCGGTTCATCTGCATTATATAATTAAGTATATCAAAAACCATTACAGAACATCATGAATAGAGAAATGACCAAATTAATACAAGTTCATCATCACATTAAAACTAAAGTACAGAAATGATCAAATGTTATTACTGCAAAAATAAATACATAAAGTTCATACATAGTTCTCATAAAACAACATACAACTATCTAGAACATCTAATTAAAACACACATTGAAACTAACATACAACTATGTAATACATTTAAATGCAACAACAAATGCGATCAAAATCGCAACTAAGGTAACAATTGATCCAACAGCATAATGATACCAAGCCTATTTATCAATGGCATATTTTCTAATCTTTCTAATCTTCAAGCGCATTGCATCCATCTGGATCTTGTGTAGATCGACGACATCGACAACATGCAACTCCAATTTCATCTTCTCTTCTTCAATTCTTTTCAATTTTTCTTTCAAATAATTGTTTTATTTTTTAACTAAATTTAACCTCTCGACAAGAGGGTCGGTTGGAATTTCCGGTTCACATACCTCCTAGATAAAAACATCTATGTCAAGTTGGTCGGCACACTAAATGAAACAAATAGTTATAAAAGATAATATACCACATCCGAATCATAGACCGGACGAGAGCCGACGGGGGCGGATATCAAAATCATGGCACTATATAATAACAAACAATAATACAAGTAAGAAAATTATACAAGTAGCTATCTAAATCATACAAGTAAGAATTTTTTCTTTTTAAAAAAAGATAAGAACAAGAGGCTCACCATGGTGGTGCCGGTGACGAGATCGGTGCGGGCGATCGACGGCGGTGAGGACGGGGACGGGGACGGGACGGCACCCTACACATGTGCAAACTAAGAAGTTAATTTGAACTCAAATTTTGCATCTAAATCAAATAAACTCCCACATACACTCCTCCACTAAAACCCACAAACCACTCTATTTCTAGAGCATATGAAATGAGCTAAACTAACAATGAGAAATGAAAGGATGAAGTTGCTAACCTTTTAGAACACTTGGATAGTTGGTGTACCGTCAAATCTAGACAAATCTTGGGGAAAATGGAGCTTGGAGGAAGAACAGAGGAGAAAGCTTAAGTGTGGCTCGGGTATTTCATCGAACATCTCATGTGCATAAGAAGTGAGAACAGGGTAGCGCACACACCTCCCACCTTCTACGGCCAAAAAACAGAGGAGAGAGCGGGCAGGGGCGAGATATATATAGGCATCTTTTTAGCCCTGGTTGGTGTCTAGAACCGGGACTGAAGACTAACCTTGATTCCCGGTTGGAGACACCAACCGGGACTAAAGGGAGCGAGGTCCTTTAGTCCCGGTTGGTGTCTGGAACCGGGACTAAAGGTCCCAGTCGAACCGGGACTGATGCCTGCCGAGGGCCCGGCCGGCATCCTAGCCGCTCGAACCGGGACTGATGCTTACATTAGTCCCAGTTCGTAACATGATCGGGACTATTGCTCTGATTTGGCCAGAACCAAAGCCCTGTTTTCTAACGGTGGGAGTATATATTCCCTCCATTCACAAATATAAGATGTTTTGAATATTTTAATATGGACTACATACGGGCTGAAATGAGTGAAGAAACACACTAAAGCGTGTGTATATACATTCGATTCAGAAGAAAAAAAGTTAGAACATCTTGTATTTGTGAACGGAGGGAGTACTAATCAGGAAAACGAGAAACGTAAGCAAAATTGTAAAATGACCAGAGAAAATCAAACAAAAGCATATCCAAGGTATGAATGAATTTAAGAAAGGACAGCTGCTTGCAGTGTGTGTGGGGATCTAGTTTTTCTTGGTCGCCCTTGGTGTGTGGATCTCGTTGAACAAAAGCCCCCGGTAGTAATTGCTTGGAAATAAAGAAGCGAGGATGGATGGATGGATGGATTGCATCTGTAGCTTTACATCGGAAAACCCCCAGAGAGAGAGAGAGAGAGAGAGAGAGAGAGAGAGAGAGAGAGAGAGAGAGAGAGAGAGAGAGAGAGAGAGAGAGAGAGAAACCCCAATGGCAAGGGCCAAAAATGAACGATCCGCCTGATGAATGCTGGTTGAAACTCGTGTTGGTGGTGGGGAACAATCGTGGAATGGTGGACGGATTGCCGCGCGCCAAAGGAAGAGGAAACTGATTGACTCGGAGAATAATCCACGGCGAGAAACGATGGCGCCAGGGTTGCGTACCAGCGGAGGAAGGGAGGAAGGGAGGAGGCAACCCACGGCCACGCCGGTCCGGTGGCCAGTAGCAGGCCTCGCTCGCTCGTTTGCTGTGCGGCGTGCGTCGCCGTGGGAAGAAGAATGCGAGGGATTTTGGATTTTGGGGGAGGGGGAGAAGAAGGGACGACGAGAGGACCGAGGGTTTTCGGAGTTGCTCTGCGTGAGTACGCGCCGAGGTTAAGTGGCGTTTTGAGGGGATGGGAGCTTCTTCTCTTCTCTTTTCGGTGGATTTTTTTTTTAACACAGTACACCGCAGATGCTCATACATATGCACATACACTTACATCTATGAACGCACGCACACACACTCTATCCCTATGACCACCTCCGAGAGACTTAGCCGGCACATCATTTTGAAATTGACGAAGACGCCACAGACGCCTTTGTAGTCGACGGGGACGTCTCCTTCCACTGAACACACTTCGCCGGAAGGTCTAAAATAAACCCAGGAAAATGCGACCACCGGTGCCAAGTCTAGGACTTGAACCCTCGTGAATTTTATTTTCTTGTTGCGGTGGATTTTATTTTCTTGTTGGCGCGTTGGTCGAGGTGGTAGTTTCACCCTGATCAGCCGTCCAATCTTGACTAGAATCTTCAGCCTGGTATCTAAACGACATAAAACTACCGCACACAATATTTTTCTGTTTTGTGTATGCAACATCGTCACAAATATTTGTCTTGTTTTCTGTATGCAACGTGATTGTAAATATTTATCTTGTTTTGTGTATGCAATGTCGTCACAGATATTTGCCGCGGTGATCCGCCAAAAACCACCCAAAATCGTTGCAACATTCAACATGTCTATGCAACAAAAGTCCTGAGCATTCAACAATACCTATTGGATGTGATCAAAAAAATATTTAAAATGAACCGGGACGCACCCAACATCTGCAGAAAGTGCTTGGCTTTGTTATTGTACGACAACTCGCAAACAAGTTGTGATCTTCATAAAACATGGAATTTTGAACCGAACTGAGTCATTTGCATGTGGTATCTTTTTCAGATTTCTTGGATGAGTATAAAATACTCCCACCGTTCCTAAATATAAGACCTTTTAGGGATTCTAATATGGACTACATACGGAGTAAAATAAGTGAATGTACACTCTAAAATATGTCTATATACATTTGTATGTAGTTCGTATTAAAATCTCTAAAAAGGCTTATATTTAGAAACGGAGGAAGTAGTTCTTTGAAACAACCACTGAGTTTGTACAAGTATGATATGGGCTCCCATATATAGCCCCACACAGTGTAAGACAGGGGCGGCGCCACCGTAGGGGCTGGTATGGGCGGCCGCCCCGGGTAACCGTAATCTGTGCCACATATATGTGTTAACTCGATCGTTCGTCCCAGACTCCCAGTAGCTGATTTCTTTGGACGAGAGGACGAACAGCGTGAGAGAATGAACAACAAAACGATTAAATTTAGACGTGGACTTGCACTTAGTGGTAACCGGCATAGTTGCAGCCCAAATCAAATAAATCTCCAATGCGGAACCTTGCCTTAAAAAAAAATCTCCAACGCGGAACCTTAAATAGCCCGCAAATCGTTCGGATCAAGCTGTCCGGATATTGAACCTTAAATCGCCCGCAAACGTTCAAATCAAGCTGTCCGGATATTTTGGCATTCAACGTGGTACCCCATCTGTCTATGGACGTCCGGTTGTCCGAAATCCTGCAAACTGAACTCAAACCAAGAGGGAGCTTTGCGGGCGTTCGAACCGTCACATACACGTCTGACCACACGTCCCACCCCAAAATCATCTCTGTCCGAAAACCCCTCTCCGCACGAAGCGGCCACTGCACATTCATGCCGCTCAGGCTGCTCCAGAGCGGATGCAACTACACACGGCATTGACGCCGGTCAGAACGACGCGACCGAACGAGCGTGCGGCGTCGCTTCAATGCCGACGCGGTGATCGAGAAGTCTACTCCGACGCCGCATTGAAGCCGGCTTCCCGTCCATCCGCCTGATCGCGCCTATTTAAGCACGGCTCCGGCATCGTCCACACCACACAGCACCACTCCTCTCCGCTCACAGCCTCTTCAATAATCCTCTCCGCTCCGGCGCCGTCCATACCACACCACTCTCACTCTGCTCTCCGCGCCGCATTCATTACTGGTAAGAGCGGACGTGATTAGACGAGACGGATTCTTACACGCACTCAGGTTTGTTGACCAGCCGGCCGCCTGCCAGCATTCACACCGACGCGTCGACCGAGAAGGATACTCCGACCGATACCCGCATTGAAGCAGATCCGGCCCACCAGACGAAGGCGTCCGAGCTTCTGCGCCAGTTATGTTGTATTTTATGATTTTTGGTGTTACATCACCCGGTTATCAAGAATCTTGAACTATTTTAAACCATTAGTTATGTTAATTTTTGCGTGCACCTAGCTTCGTACTTGAATTTTATGAGCTTCGATCGAATGGACTTGCATTTGTACGTCAAATTTTTTAGAACTTGAATGTTTCGCCCCGGGTAAGTTCAATTCCTAGATCCGCCACTGGCGTAAGATACGCCTTACAACTTTTGGCAAAAGAACAGCTGCTTCGAGCCACCAACAGCAAGAGCAGAATAATGTTCGGGCAAACTTGACATACACAAACATAAGTACTAGAAATAGAAAAGGAAGAAAGGTGCATAATCCGCTAAATCTGGTCAAGGTGACTCCCTCATACTCCCTCCCTTCCGGTTTATAGGGCTCAATTCAAAAATCTAACCAATCAAGGTAGATGGTGAGTGGTGAAATAATTTTATAGTTTGCAAAAGTACTCAATTAATGGGCTCGTTTGCGTAAAGAAATTGTGTTTATCAATGTATTATTTACAATGCATGCATGCGTGACCAATAAATGACCAAAACTTTTACATGCATTGATGAACTTTTTCTTAATGCTTGCATGCAACGATTTAATGCAGCTTGAAATGTAAACATGTGAATGGGAGCAATAAAATTGAGCATTATAAAATGAGAAAACAATATTTTTGACATAAGCCCTATTATATAAACCAGAAGGGAGAGAGTACCTCTTAATCATAGCCTCTGTTGGAAAAGACAGTGCCTAGAAAGCCTAGACGGCGCTTATACACTACTCCCTACGTCCATGAGTAAGTGTACATCTAGCATTCAAAATTTGTCCACACTTTTTTGAACTTACTCCCTCCTTTCCGGTTTATAGGGCTTATCTCAAAAACTTAGTTTTTCCATATTATAAGTCTCAATTTTATTGTTCCCCATCACATGTATAGATTTCAAGATGCATTAAATCGATGCATGCAAGGATTAAGAGAAAACTCACCAATGCATTCAAAAGTTGTCATTTATTGGTCACACATGCATGCATTGCAATTAATGCATTGGTAAACACATTTTTTGGAGGAAAACAAGTGCATTAATTGATTACTTTTACAAACTACAAAAATTATTCCACCACTCGCCATCTACCTTGGTTGGTGAGATTTCGGAAGGAGGGAGTAGGGTAATTAAAGAGGAGAGATGGTGGCATGCGTGACCAAAAACTTTTTTGAACCTTGAACATAACCAGAAAGGTCAGATAAGACCAGAACCATATTGTCTCTGATTACATGCACACAAGAGCATCAATACAAGAACACTGGTAAAGAAACATACAGAGGCAGCAAAACTGCCAAATGGCCAAAAAGATACAGAAGAGAAAAGATGAAAGGGAAGAAACCTGGAACCAGGATGTCAAGATATAAATAGCATATCAGTACTCTTTACTTGTTGCACATGACGCTGATGTTTGTGAAGCTACATCAAAACTTCAGGAGCTGCTGCATAGTTAGACTGTAACAACTCACAGTGCATAAGGTAGCTCTCAGCGTTAAAATTTTCTTAAATCCCAAACATAACAATAATTCTCATATAGTTTGGATATTCTAACACAAAAAAGATGGGAGGAATAAATGTGGCATGCACTGATACATCTGCTGCGGTTGGGCCTTTGCGTTAGACGGACGCATTTAAAGGAAAAAAATCTCTAAGATGGTGAACTAATCATGTAGGAATAGGATAAGACCAGATATACTCTCATGGAATTACCGAATGGCAGCTCATGCTTTCATGATCCAAATTGAAGTGTATGTCATTTCCAATACAACAGTTCCAGCTAGAAAAAAAGGAGTTATCCTAGATTACTGTACAGAAACAACTGAGAGTCATACAATGAGGAGCTCCGGTGATACTAGATGCCTATGTCATGAAACAAGTGTGTATTGACCTTGAGTTTTTCTTCGGGATTGATACAGATTCCAATCCAGGTCAGGTTGTGAATAACTTTGTAATGCGTTGGACCGTCTACAAAGCTGTTTAACTGTCTGCATCTCTATTAACAAGGATGGCTGGAAGCAATCAATATACGAACAATGGTTAATAAAGATACAAACACAGCAAATTAACAAATATAAGAACACTGGTTAATAAAGATACAAACACAGCAAATTAATTAATGGCCTAACATACGAATGAGAAAAGATGAGAAGGGGATAATAACAGGGATGTCAAAAAAACCAATGGTATATCATGGTACTAAACTACTAATGTTTGTCAAGATATATAAAAACTTCAGAAATTACTGTGTAGTTTGACTTTGCAATTCTCACAGTACATAAGGTAGCTCCCATTGTTAAAATCACTTAAATCCCAAACATAACAATAATACTCTTATAGAAGATTCTAACGCAGCATGCACTGATATATCTGCTATGGTTGGGGCTTTTTTGCACTAGATGCAGGCAATTCCAAGAATAAAATTCTGAAGATGATGAATTGATCATGTCGGATAATGCCTGATGCTTTGGCATGGAATTTAAGATAGACAGCTCATGCCTACATGATCTAAATTGAAGTGTTTGTCATTTCCAAAACAAACAGTTCCAGCTAGAAAAAAAAAGAGTTAATCTACATAACTGTGCAAAAGAATGAGAGCTGTACAATGTGAAGCTCCAGTGATACTAGGCGACTTTGAAATGAAACAAGCGTATATTGACCTTGAGTTTTTCGTTCAGGATTGATACAGATTCCAATCCAGGTCGGGTTGTGAAAAAACTCCATAATCCGTTGGACCGTCTACAAAGCTATTTAACTCTGTGTCTCTCTTAACAAGGATGGCTGGAAGCAATCGATATAAACACAATGGTTAATACAGAATTACAGATACAAACACAGCAAATTAACAAATTATGAACACTGGTTAATAAAGATACAAACATAGCAAATTAACAAATATATGAACACTAGTTAATACAGATACAAACACAGCAAATCAACAAATATATGAACACTAGTTAATAAAGATACAAACACACAAATTAACTAATGGCCTAACATATGAATGAGAAAAGATGAGGAACAGGGATGTCAAAAAAACGATGATATATCAGTGCACTTGTTGCCCGTCAGGTACTAAACTACTAATGTTTGTGAAGTTACATCAAAACTTCAGAAGTTTACAGTATAGTTTGACTGTCACAATTCACAGTACATAAGATAGATTCCAGTGTTAGAAATCTCTTAAATCCCAAAATAACAATAGTTCTCCTACAGTTGGAACACTAACACGGAAAAGATGGAAAGAATAAATGCGGCATGCACTGATATATCTGCTGCGGGTGGGGCTTTTTGCGTTAGATGGAGGCAATTACAAGAAAAAGAATCTCAAGATGAGGAACTGATCATGTATGATAATGCCTGGTGTTTTTTCATGGAATTTAGATAAACAGCTCATGCCTACATGATCTAAATTGAAGTGTTTATCATTTCCAAAACGAACAGATCCAGCTAGTAGAAAAAAAGGAGTTAATCTACATCAACTATACAAAAGAACAAGAGAAGTACAATGTGAAGCTCTGGTGATAGTAGATGACTTTGAAATGAAACAAGTGTGTATTGACCTTGAGTTTTCTTCAGGATTGAAACAGATTCCAATCCAGGTCAGGTTGTGAAAAAACTTCATAATCCGTTGGACCATCTACAAAGCTATTAACTGTCTGCATCCCTTCTAACAAGGACGGCTGGAAGCGATCACTTCCAGACGGCAGCAACTTATAGAACACTAACAGCCCAAGAGTACATATAGCCTGTAGCTTCATGGAATCGCCCTGGACTGCGAAGAAGAGCAACATAGCAGCAAGAAAGAAGATGACACAGAATTGCATGATGCACAGCACCCTATCCATCAGCTTCCCATCATTGCCTGCAGGAAATCCTCTGACTCTGTACACAAACAGGAAATTGTACTTGTCCACAAGGTAACGGTAGCCAAAGTATACTGCACCGACAGGAACCACAAGCGGAGCGAACAGTGAGTAGATCATTGTGAGCGCGAATATTGTGATGTCAAACGCGTAGTATTGTGCAAAGTCGAATTTCTGCTTTGGCATGTGGAAGCTCCGGTTTATTGGGTACATGGAAAGATCATGCCCCTCGAAACCATTCAGAATGTCACTGTCTTCTCTCTCAGACATTAAAGGCGATATCAGACCATTTGTTTCTTCGCCATTGTTCATAGATCTGTACTCCTCATTTTCTTCAGGGACTAACTGGACCATATCATTCTTTCTAAATTTCTTCAGTATATGCTTTATCCAAGGGATTGGAGCCAACAGATCAAAAGAAATTCCCAGAAAGGTGCATGTGATTAAGAACGCCAGGGAAGAAAGTGAAGATCTCGACAAGAATGATGGGCTCAGGTAATGTTCAATCTGCTTGCAATCAGCACTATCTAAGTAGCACCGTCCCATGCTAAGAATCCAACTTTCAAGCGACGATTCCACCAGAGCACGCAACAAAATGAGATTGACAAGGAAGAAGCAAACCATCTTCAGCAATGCAGCTCTCTGCTCCCCCGACACTGTCAGATGGAACTCAAACTTGGAAAAGTATGACAGTACTGATGGGATGATAATATACATGCTCACGAAGATGAGGACATTGGGTAGAAACTGAAAGATTATTGTCCAGAACCAGCTTGAGCCTTGAAGCCAAACAATCCATGATTTGGCATTATCCATAGCCTCCACATTGATGATCCGTGCTGCGTTTTGCATTCCACTGAGTATTGACAAGGGTGAACTGAAGAACAGGAGCATTACAATGAGGCAGGTGTTGACCGCAATCCGCCGCAAGGCCAGTGAGGTCTTGCACATCCCAAGATGATTCCAGTAGATATCTGATGCCGGTGGCGCCCTCTCCACTCTCCATCGGCTCCTCTCAAGCTGGAGCTCCATCACTGGGAAGAACCTGCCAATCGGTGTCTTCTTCCTTTCCATCCGGAAATCCCTCACAGCCTTGTTTGCCGTGTACACATCCTTAAACACAACGAAAGCTATGCCAGCACCAGGTGCACGCCCTTCCTTGTAATCCGACAGCCTGCTCCCAATCACAAGTTTACTTGTCTGCAGCTTCCTTAGCCTCTCATCATCAGTAAACCCGAACCTCTGCGCCGCCATTGCCCACAGCTCTTTGCATCTCCTGACAAGCCAGTGGGCTTCCAACTGCCCTGATTCATCCTGCACAAACTCGTCAAACAGGCTGCGGGCGTCCATCTTTGCCTCCAGCCAGGAGATCTTGTTCCGGACCTTCCCCCACTCGTCGGCGAGGTACTCCAACGTGCAGAGGTCGAAGGGCACAATGACACGATACACCTTGCCGGGGTACTTGTGCTCGAAGTACTCCTTGAGCGGGGTCTTGTCGGCAGCGAGCGCCCTGGGGATGCCCTGGATCATGATGGTGAAGACGGCGACGGAGCTGGAGTTGGGGTCGCTGGGGTTGCCGTTGCCGTCGCGGAAGCGGGTGATGCGGAGGGCGTCCTCCATCCGTGAGATGCCGAGGTGCGCGATGGCGACGACGGCTGCGGTGAGGAGGAGGTGGAGCCAGAGCAGCGGGGAGGCCTTGGGGATGTGAGAGATGGTGGTGGCGGCGAACTGGTCGGCGATGGCGGCGTCCCCGGCGAGCAGGTTGAGCGGCAGGGCGGCCGCGAAGGCGGCCGCGGAGACGGCGGCGAGGACGAGGAAGGAGGCGCGCTCGAAGAGGAGGAACTGGGCGGCGTCGGCGCCGCAGTGGAGCGCGATCTGCGGCGCGGTGGCGTGGTAGACGGCGAGCAGCTTGGCGGCGAGCGCGGAGGGCCCCGGGATGCGGCGGTGGTCGAAGCGGAGCTTGACGAGGAGGAAGAGGAGCACGCAGGAGGCGGCGCCCACGGCCGAGATGTTGACGAGGTACTGGATGCTGCCGTACCACGCCTCCGGCTCCCCGCCCGCGGCGTCCTCGGGCGACGGCGCGCCCGGGCCCATCGGCTCGGTCGACGGGGGGCGGAAATCCTAGCTAGATTTCTCGCCGCGGATTACGCCGGCGGTGGAGATGCCTTGCCGCCTCCGTTGGTTCGTGGACGGGGGTGGGGGTGGGGGTGGGGGTCGGCTAGATCCCGACGGGAGGGGACGACGGGCTTGCTTACCCGTGCCGACCCTACCCGCGCCGTGGTTTGAGTCGCTGCGGGGTGGGGACGGCGGGGAAACGTGTGGTTTTCCTTTTTGTTTTTTCCGGGAATGGTTAAAAAAAATACTTCGAGGTTAAGGAGTCGCAGAACTGCCTGCAAGCTGACTAGGACTCGTATGGGTTGCGGCCCACTAGTTGGTGAGTTTAGCTTTATTTAATGATGATAACTTGTTTCTTTAGGGTTGATATATAATTTGGTTTGTAGTACTCTTGGAATCAAGGTTTGTTCAAGTTGCTTTCAAAAGGTTCTCCTGAAGTTTGTCTTGTTTAGGGATATTCCTATGTGCTCTTTTATTTTTGAAAATTGGTTCTCGCATGTAGTAGTGCAAGAAATATCTTATACGAGCGGCATATAAAGTATGGTTGTAGTTTGGCTCCAACACTTAAGCGATCTCAGCCAGTGCTAGATCCATATGTATTAGATCGACGATAGTCTAGTAAACACAAAAGCTACTAGTAAAGAAGGTAAACTTTCGAAATTCACGGTACAATGAAACGCCTAGTAAGCTTGTAAAGCTTGTACATTACAGTGCAGGGCTCTAGATGTGACACGGATGTTTAGAGTGTACAGAATATGATTCCTATATCTTTTTGCGTGCTATGCACCTTGGGTATATGCTCTAGCCAACTTTCTTAACGAACAATATCAACACCTAAGGCATCCTCTTTTATATCAGGTAAACATGTCATTCTTCGACATTTTGTTTGGTCCTTTTAGAAATGCTTTCATTATTGCAGTAGATACTATCTCATAAAGGAGTATACGTGTCAAGTGATATTTCAACCACAAACATAAACATGGCAGGATTTCCTGGTAAGGTGGCTAATTCTCTAGTCCATATTTCTTTCGAGAGAGCTCATCTTCCCAAAGGTTACGATATGTCGTGATAAAAAGGGGATAAGCACGTGAATGTTGCCTCAAAGGGGTAATAGATTGTTGGGAAACGTGCAAGATTGTGTTGCGTATATGACATAGTATCCATTGTGCAAGCAAGATTGGTTGGATTACCATAAATTTTTCTTGGCCAAATAGTTGTGCCAAATAAGAAAATATGTCCGTACATAGCTCTCGATTTACAACTTTTGTGTTGATGAGCATGTTTTTGAAGCACTGACAACTGAATATGAATTCTTTGTCCTTGCATGCAGAAGAAGCATGCATACAAATTTATTTGAAAACTCAATTATGAGGCACCATAAAAGAAAAGAGGGCAAACACACGGCTTTATTTTGCAGCTCATCTAAATATGCATGTGTTATCTTAGGTGCCATATCCGCACACAAAATTGCGTAATAACACTGAAAAAAACAAAAAAAAAACAAACAACTCTTTTTAGCCGGCCATGTCATTTGTGAGCTAAAAACTAGGGTTCAACCATATTTTTTAAATAAAAGCCCCCTCCACAGCTCCATTAATGAAACTATAAGAGTTCTACACTGCCATGAGACAAACATGTTCCTCACATCATAGTTCAATGTTGAACAATCATCGAAATTACAAGGAAAAACAAAAAAAAACTCAAAGAAGATGTTTGAACAACCGTCATCGCCATAGGGCATCACTAAACCGTGTACCGCAAAAGCTATCCATTAGTTATTATTCGACATATAGAAATCCATCCCAACATAATTAAAAGACCTCATTTTCCTTCACCGCATATTTTATCCCCGCAACACACCACATTTCATATATCTGGTTTATGTAAATTGCTCTCATGGCCATTGATGAGATTTTGAAATTTCTAGAATTTAGATTTGTTGCTAATAATAAAAGCATCAAGGTTTGATGAAGTTTCTTTAAGAAAGATTTCTCAATGTTTGTCTAGTCTAGCGAGATGAGTATGTTTTTTGTAAGAACCTAGATCATCATATGTGATGATATAGTATTACCATCTTATACCCACTGTATAGACTTTTTTTTAGTTTGGCTTAAATAGTTAAAAGATTTTGGCCCAGTCCATGCTTTATTTACGAGATCGGTGAAAGGGATTGATAAAACCAACTCTTGCAAGAAAAATGTAAACTTCAAAAGTTGCACGTGCAAGAAAAAAATGATACCTAATAAATTTAGACATTAGAGTGGCTGGCTCTAGATGTGACATAGATGCTTGGAGTGTTTGATGTCCATATAATGTGATTATGATATCTTGTTGCATGTTGTGCACTTTAGGTATATGTCCTAGTCAACTTTCCCAACGAATAATATGAACAACTAGGTATCCTTTATATCAAGTAACACAAATTTTTGGTTGATGTCGTTTTGTCTTTCTAAAAAAGGCTTCAATTATCACAATACATATTCCCTCATAAGTGGGTATACATGCCAAGTGACTTTCTTCACAACAGATACATGGCAAGTTTCCCCAAAAAGTAATGTTGGGTGACCTAATAATGAAAACAAACACTAAAACATGTACTTAGCATGCGTTGCAAAGGAAAATCATGTACTTTATACGCCTTTGACTCTTAATTAATTGCCAAGCACTAACTTTTTCTCTAGCCCATAGTTCTATCGAGACATCTAACTTTCTCAAAGTTGTGTTACGCCTGAATGTTGCCTCAAAGGGATACGAGGTCAAGTTTACGCAGAAGAATGTACAAATTTTACATTATAAATAAGACGTGGTGTGATGTTTAGTTTCTTGATACCATTTGTAACGCCCCGGCCACAGCCATCGGTTTCCGCCCGTTATGTCTGACGGGATCTATACCGACCCGACAGATCTAACACTAGTCTTTCATGTGCACCTTTTCCTCACTTGTGAGCACCCGGGATCAACTTCCTAGTCGATCACCCATCCTCAAATCGCTCTGAGCCAAGCAAGCTTAACTTTGAGGTTTCTTGCATAATAAGATAAAAAGAACCAAACCCCAGATGACCTTAGTGGCCGGTGATATCATCTGAGCGAGCGAGCCACTCGATTTTTTTTGAGAGACAAGCCACTCGATTTCAACCCTAACTATTTTTTAAGATAAAAAGGGACTCCTCCATTTTTGTCGATGAAAATCGAAGTAATTCTACACATGCCATCATTCAACAACATAGATCTATTCCTGCTATTATTCAGGCCATTTTAAATTCAGGACATCCACATGCTTCACTTTGCAACTTAATGGCATTTATGTGGTGTTCATGGAGAGCTAGGAATGATAATCATTTTGAAAGGAAACAGGGACATCCACTACAGATTCAACATGTTTCACAAGCCATAATCAAGGGTTTACAGGTCGAAGCTTAGGCAACATGACTCAATTGCCCCTCTTCAGTTGCCAACAATGGCAATGCACACATCTGTTCTTGGATGTTGAGCACACGTCTGAACCTCTAGGAAGCACCTTCAGATCTGATTTGAACATTGCAGGTTTTAAAGTTTTCTCAGATGCTGCTTGGAAGACTCCCCCTCTACAGCCGACTACAGGAATAGGTGTTTATATTTGCAACGAACAGGCGGATCTCAAGACTAATGTTCTCATCATGGCTAGTTGTAGAGCAGTCAGATCTCATCTTTTCGCCGAAGCTAAACCTCTTCCTTTTGCCTTCCAAGTTGCTAAGTCAGATCAGCTGCATCAGGCCACATTTCTTACTGATAACCAGGTGCTTGCCAAGGCAGCTACTGCGGGTGATATTCAGTACAATCCTAGACACTGGGAGATACATTCAGACCTTCCTGATTTCTCTCAGACTTCCAGTGCTATCTCCTTGAAGGTGTATCATATTAAAAAAAAAAAGACTTGAATGAAGTAGCCCATAATTGTGCAAATGATGCACTGACGAAACTATCCTGTTCTACCCCATCTTCTTATTGTACTAATTCACGTCATAGGGGTATGCCCAATGTTGCACAGGTTAAGCAACCTTGTATGTGAAGGATTTCCTATCCTGGATGTAAAATGTGTTTGATCAATGAAAGGGGCCTGACGGCGCCCCTTTCTGTTAACAAAAATGAAAGAGGTAATTCTACACCGTGTGAGACATACATATTTTCACTTGAGTTAGGATGTTTCCTGTCGTGCCCTGTCCACAAGGAAGCTTTTTTTTTGCATGGAGTCCACAAGGAAGCTTGTTTTCCATGTTCGGTCCTATTTCAGATTTCACACTGTATTTGTTACACGGCTCCAAAAAAATATATGAAACTTTCAATCTATTATGACAGTAGAGAGAACACCAGAAGTAACTAAAATTACATGCAGATTCGTAGACCACCTAGCAAGAATTAAAAGCATTGGAGCGAGCCGAAGACGTGCAGCCGTTATCGCCCCTCCCTCGCCGGAACCGGGCATACCTTGTTGTAGTAGACAGTCAAGAAATCGGCGTGCTAAGGCCCCACGGTACCAACGCACCAGAACAGTTGGCCCTTGTTGGGCATTCATTTTTGCTGTTTCATCACAAAGTTTTATTTACAAATAAACAGACAAATTAAATTACCACATATTCTAGTGAGACTGAAATAATATCTACAAAATCACTCTTTATCCAGATAAAGCTGCTTTTTGAAAGCTTATCTGCTACTCTAGGAATATAGCAGAAAATGGCGTCCTCCAAAAAAGAAGCCGCAGATTGTGTCCGAAAACCCCCGACCCGAAGCCGAAGCCGGCCGGACGGCCAAAATAATCACCCCGTAGAAAAATCATAGCGCTGGCATCCGCGGACACCAGAAGCCGACGCGCACAGGCAGCAACACCAGGCGAGCGCGAGCAGCCAGAGAGAAATGGCCACGGCCCTCTCCCTCAGCGGCGCCGGCGCCGGCGGGTCCCTCCTCCGCAGGCGCCCCGCCTCCTCCGTGGCCAGGTGCTGCGCCGCGCCCCACCGCTCCCCCTCGCGCCGCCGGGCCCCGACGCGGCGCCTGGCGGCGTCGCGCGCGGACGACTCGTCGCCGGCGCCCTTCGAGATGACCGTGGAGGGCGCGCTCAAGCTGCTCGGCGTCGCCGAGGGCGCCTCCTTCGACGAGATCCTGCGGGCCAAGAAGGCCGTCGTCGCCTCCTGCAAGGACGACCCGGACGCCGTCGCCCAGGTCCGGCCCCCTCCCTCCCCCCAAACTTCTCCTCCACTCCATGTCGTTCCCTTTCCGCGCTCGCCTATTGTTCAAGTGAATCCATCTCTAAATGATGCTTCGATTATCCCCACAAGTTGCTAATTTAGGAGGAGAGGCCGCCTCGATCAAATTGGTAATGCAAGAACGGCGATGTATGTTCACTTTTCATGCCCTGAAGCAAAATTTGGTTACAATCGACTTCCGTACATAGCGAAGAAAAGCGAAGACCTGATCATCATTAATTTGGGCAATTTGGTGCACAGTTGTTCCCATGTGATGAATCGAGGCTGTTAAAATACTCTACTTTTGGCATTAAGTGCGTTAGCTTATAGTGGTAGCACTGTTTGTATATCCATGGATGGGCCATGGTGGAGGTGATCATATTCATATCATATCATGTGCTGTCAACTTTGGACCAGTGACTTGGCTTGGCCCGTAGGAAGGGAAGGAGTGTGAATTTCTGTTTCTTCATTTTGACAAGTTACCCCTGCTCAATTTTTCTACGCAACTTCATGTGAATTTTGTCCTTTGTAGCGTTTCTTGTCCCGGTGAACTAGCTGTAATTTGTTCTTGTTTGCTTGTGCAAGTTGTCTTCGTGATAAGTACTCTTGCTTGTGCCCATGCCCAATCTTTCAACTGTCCATTTCAAGACAGAACTGGGACTCCTAAAATAAACAATTGGATCTAAGTTGCTGGCAGCATTAATCATCGATGTTTTAACAAAATTTGCTGGTAACTCAGTATCCAACGTGTCCCTGATACCATGATTTGACTCTGTTTCTTGTTTCATTTCAGGTTGAGGTTGCCTATGATATGCTGCTAATGCAGAGCTTATCACGGCGGAGGGCTGGCAAGGTTGTCGATAACAGCGTCCGCTACGCTGATGTGAAACCTGTCAAGACTGCAGGAACAGCCCCGCAGTGGATGCAGTCAGCCATGAAGAATGTGCCTCTGACAATTGAAGCCCCAACTTCGAGCAGCTTGGGCATCCCGTCATCCATTTATGGTGCACTGATGGTTTTCACATATGCTAGTGGAACCTCTACATCTTTACCATCAGCGTACACTAGCCCTGATGTGCCTGGATTTATCCTAGCAACAGGATTCGGTGCTTCATTGTATTTTCTGTCCAAGAAAAACATGAACTTAGGTAAATTGTTCCACCACCTTGTTATTCGCTAATGTTTATAATATCTTCTCTGTTGCTCTACATTCAGTACGGCTCAGACATGTTCTTAGTTTCTGTCCAACACTCCCTGTCTCTGGCTTTTGCATAAAAAACACGAAAACACTGCTACAAACTAGTTTTGAAGTTGTAATATAACCAATATCACCAGTGATGTTAACAGTTACACTATTAATAATATTGGTAGACTAGTCCTGCCCACCTAGGTGCATTAATTAGTTAACATAAAGCATCTAGTGTTGTTATATCTGTAGCCTTAACTGTTATCTTGCTTTTAGAAGCAGTATTGCCATGGTAGTTTTCTTAGTAGCTGATTTCCTTCCTTGTATATTTGCTCAGTTACTTCCAGTAAAAGAACAACATTAGAAGCATGGAATTAAACATGCAATTCAAAAGTTCATTTGAAGGACATAATAAAGCAAATAAGAGGTACTTGTATGCTAAGAAAGGCCCCTGCTCCAGTGTCAATTAATCCGTGTTGGCTGTAAGGATGAGTAGCAGAGATTACTTGCATTGCATGAACTCATGCTGGCTAAAGGGTTGGTTGGTATTGTTGTCATAGACTCATAGTTCGATGCTTGTACGTCTCTTGCACATCAGCTTTTTAGACTAGGTCAGCAGTTTCCCAAGATTGCATTGTTGTCGTGTAGTGCGCGCCTTGGCATTGTATTGCATGCTTTTTTTAGACTTGGTCAGCAGTTTCCCAAGATTGCATTGTTGTCGTATAGTGCGCGCCTTGGCATTGTGTTGCATATGGACTATTTTACAGTCTTTAGGTGAAAATTAAACTTGGTTCAAAGAGATTAATACCATGCAGTGCTGAAAGTCTTTGCAAACTTCAAAGGGATACATTGTGAAGCAAATTCAGTTATTCAGCTATTGTAGCAACAAACAAATTGTGTACCTGTGCACAGTGGCGGATCCAGGAATTCAAGTTACCTGGGGCGAAAAATTAACTTAAGAAATATGAAGCCAGCATGCACTCAAAATCAACACAACTACATCACTCTAAAATAACCTAGTGATCCAAATTATTTCAAGATTCTCAACAACTAGATTATGTAACCCCCAAAAAACACAAAATACACCATAAATGTCACAGAGAATGACTAACATGGACTTCCCGCCGCTTGAATCATTTATTCCCTGGCCCAAAATGTCCAAGTCTGATTGGTACCTACAACACGTGCACAAACTGCATATCAATATATCTATCTCGCACAAATACGTTAATAGTTTGAAGCAATAGATAATATATTTTTCACAATAGCTAAAGGTCAGTCGATTGAATTTTGTTTTTGGGCCAGTCGATTTCGTTTTGAGAAGGAAGAAGGAAGCGCCGAGGGAAAGGAAGAAGGAGACGGCGAGGCTGCTGGCGCCGGGGAAGAGGCAACCCCACTATCTATCTTAGGGTGGCGGGTGCAGGTTCGCCGGAGAAGCAACCCCATTATCTATTGTTAGGGTGCGGGTGCAGGTTTGCCGGTGATTTTTGGGTGCTCGCCGGGCTTAGAGGGATGGACGGGGGCGGTGGGGGAAGGTTGAGGGGAGGGTGGTGCGGCGAGGCGTTCGCGGGAGCGCTGCCGACCGCGGGCAGCGGAGGCCGGCGGTTAGGCCAGTGGTACGTGGGACGGTCGAGAGGAAGAAGATGAATAGGTGGTTGGGCTGGAGGTTGAAGAAGCTAATCTGGCCATGCATCTCGCGTCCAACGGCTTAGAACAATTGACTGATCCAATTCTTTTTTTCAGGCTACTGTCATCTAGCCAGACACTTTTTTTGTTGTTGAGAAAAGCCTAATGCCTGCTTTTTTTTAGGCAAGCCTAATGCCTGCTGGTCGAGCCATGTGGGAGGCAGAGTTAACTCGCTTGGGCTGCCATTGGGCCAGTCTTTCACTTAAGTATTGGCCCATCAAAACAAATCGTTTTCTTCAGTAGTGCGTTGCCTGCTCGTGCGTGACCTGTTGGACGAATGAAAACTAGGGGCGCACATTCCAGCCACCCGGGGCGGCCGCCCATACCAGCCCCTACGGTGGCGCCGCCCCTGCCTGTGCACACTTTTTGAGTGAAAACATAACATGTCAAAACATACCATGCAGCAATTTTACTCTTGGATGTCCTGTCTACAAAGTTGCTAGTGAATAAACATGTATGGCTGGCTGGCATAGGTCCACAAACCTCCAACCGGCTTTTGTGTTTGTATTGCATATGGACTATATTTTGTAGTCTTTAGGTGAAAATTAAACTTGGTTCAAAGAGACAAATACTCAGCGGTGCTGATTGTTCTGTGCGAACTTCGAAGAGATACATTGTCAATCAATTTCAACTATTGTAGCAACAAACACATTTCATTCTGTACACGCTTCTTGAGTGAGAAGATAACATGTCAAAACAGCGATTTGTTCCTTCAGAGTATATCTGAAGATGAGAACGTTAGAGACCCACAATCCTATGTTATTATAGGTTATATTCTCTCATAGTCTCGTGTGATTATGGGATTGTTGTCATAGTTCGATGCTTGTATGTCTCATGCAACATCACCTTTTTAGTTTAGGTCAGCGGTTTCCCAAGATTACATTGTTGTCGTGTAGTGCGTTCCTTCACATTGCATGTGGACTAGCTTTAGGATTTAGGTGAAAAGAAAAAACTTGGTTCGAAGAGATAAATGCTGTGCGGTGCTGAAAGTTTTGTGTGAACTTCAGAGAGATACACTGCAAGCAAATTCAGTTATTAAGCTGCTGTAGCAACAAACGAACTGTGTCCTGTACACACTTTTTGAGTGAAAACATAACATGTCAAAACAGTGATTTGTTACTTGAGAGTACTACATCTGAAGATAAGAAAGCCCAGGGATCCACAATCATACACGGTTGTAGGGTTATAATCTCTCATTTGATCATGTGACGGGCGTCCTTAGATATCCAACCGTCCTTAGTTTGTATTTAATTTGGCCTACCATGCAGCTATTTTATCTCTTGACTACCTTTGTCCTTGGATATCCTGCCTACAAAGTTGCTAGTGAATAAACGCGTATGGATCTATCTGGCTGACATAAGTCCACAAACCTCCAACCTGCTTTTGTGTTTGTTATGGCACTGCTTAATTGTGGGAGGAAACCTTGCCCAATGTCCTGTACCTTGATTACTGCTGCTCTTGTGCCAACCTTTCTGCTTCGATTTGGAATGAAATGAATGCCTCTGTGGTCCTTGCTCATGCAGGTAAGGCAGCATTGATCACCGTCGGGGGGCTGGCAGTCGGTGCGACGGTCGGATCCGGCGTCGAGAACTGGCTGCAGGTTGACATTGTGCCCTTCCTGGGCATCCACTCCCCCGCCGTCGTCGTCACCGAATTCATTCTCTTCTCGCAATTGTTGGTATCGCTGTTCGTTAGGTAGGGCCTGTGAACAAGCTAAGCTGTCAGCTGGCCTGTAACTAACTGAAAAATGGGCATCTTTCCCCCAGAAGATGCAAAATGCAGCTGTGTATAGCAAAAACAGTACTACAGCGGGATCTACGTCCCTTGTGCTTCTTCAATTATCACTTGTATCTAGCCTTTTCTCTGCCCAGTTTCGTTCGTCGGTTCGGTTCCTTTGTGCTTGTTTGGAAATTGTTGGGTGTGGACTGTGATATATCATGGATTTCGGGCAAAAACTTGCCCTCCCACCAACGCCTTGCACTGAACCTTGCATGCAGCTGAAGATTTTCAGCGTGTTGATCATCAGTAAGATTTACTCTTCAACTCGCGAAGATTTCCTTCGCAAAAAAAAAAAAAAAAAAAAAAAACACTTGCGAAGATTCCGATTGTCGAATTTCAGGCGAAGTTGGATGCAACCCAAATTACCTAGCTCTGCTTGGATTGTTTTGTTTTCAATCTGATAATGGCAAGCTGTAAATGTGCCTGCTTGTCAGCTTATTTATTCTACCATACCACTCCAGTAAAAATCAAAGCACCATGAGAGACAATTGGGCCCTTTGATGCCCAGGCCATGGGTGTGATCCAAGCTATCTAGACCTAATTCTGTTGGATGACTGTCCCAACTGGCAACCTGATCAAGTTCAACGCACCGCACCACACGTGCTCCCCAGGGCCAGAATCCGCGTTGATATCCTCCTCGTGTGATCATGTCGGCACCAAACCATTGGCCTACCTTGCTCACCCAGATACACAGAGTCCAAGTTCATTCGATTTCATAATGAATCTGCTGCAAATAATTGGAGGCACCTCTTGACCTAACAGTCAAGCCAAGCACCCGATTTTCAACGGCGAAAAAACGAGATGATGAAGATGGACTATTGCGAAAAGAGACGGCGATGTTCTGGACAAATTTACAGCCACCTTGTCCTCTCTCATTGGAGAAGAGAAAAGGGATAGATAAAAGAACAAAGGGGAGGGGGGGGGGGGGGGGGGGGGGGGGGTGAAAAGGATGTTGGATTGCGGCGCTACGGAATGGCGGTGATCTAACCTTATACCTTGCTATCAGTATGCTAATTTAATTACCCAGGTGGAGCCTGAGCAGTTTCACAGCAGCAGCAAGCACTCTCTGCAGATGTTCTCATGAAGTTTCTCTCTTCGGCGCATCGGCTTCTCCTCCTTCAGTAGGTGCTGCTCACCATGGTGGGGGCCGAGAAAGGCGCGAGGGAGTTGGCGGGGACGCTCACGCCGCCCCCTCGGACCGACACCGAGGGGCTCTTGCTCCACCCCGCCCTGCTCACGGCGCTCGCGTCCAGGAACACCACGACCACCGTTATGTCGTCGTGGAAATGCCGCCTCACCCCGCGCTCGATCTTCTTCAGGTCCGAGTATCTCATCTCCCTCTTCTTGGCCGCCTCTTGCATCGCGGCTTTCACTAGCTTTCGAGCGATCCCCTGGCGAAAAAGAAATTGCACAATTTTCAGGAATGGGTGAAAATGATTTCATGCCAGAAGTAGGCTTGATTTTGACAATACAGCAGCCTAGGGATGACATGCAACATGAGGTTTTTTTAACGGTATGTTGCTTGAAATACTACTTGGAGCTTAAAATAGGAAAAACAACTTTAAGTGGAGAAGTGGTAAATGCTCCCTGCCAACTGAAAACACAAGCATCCACATAAAGTGCATAACTCAGATTATACTTGCTTGAAATAGCACCTAGAGTTTAAAATAGCAAAACAGCTTTGAGTAGAGAAGGGGTAAATACTCTCTACTAGTAAGTGATTGAAAACACAAGCATCCAGATAAAGTGCATAATTCAGACTACATGTCCTACATGCTGGACACTTGCTTGAACTTCTAGTTTAAAATAGCAAAACAACTTTTAGTCCCACTCACGCAAACAAATAAAGGCATTATGAATATGCATATATTTCCTACATGCTGGTCATATATCTAATGAACTGGATGGGTACTGGGCCTCGAAAGAAATTTTGGATTTGAATCATGGAAACTTTTTCTTAAGGGATGAATCCATAGAAATCGGAGTGTAGAAGAAAAACACATACATTACGAGGGTTACTTTGGACAAGGTCAACTGCTTCCTGATTGCTGAGGTGCTCCCATAGCCCGTCAGAAGCAAATATAACAAACTGATCACTCGGTTGTATTTGGTGTACAGCAATCGCAGGTTCAGAACTAAGAATTGGCTTCTTGAAGGTTTCCCGGAGCCGAAACTTGCTATGTAGAGGTGTTCTGTTGTACTCTGGTCTTTTCAGATATACATCTCCGATAGATCTTGAGATCTGCAGAATATAATCTCACCTCATAAGTTACAATTGAAGAAAAACAGTAGTAGCGTATCCCAACTGCATTTATACCAGTATAACACAGAAGAGGAGAATGTTTACAAGAACCTATAGACTGTTGTGTACACAAAAGTAATATGCCATGATGAAAATTCCGAGTTGCAGTGACTGACGGTGTTGATTAGCTCAAAAGTTAAGGCCTCCTTTGGTTTGGAGGAATTTTGTAGGAATATCATAGGATAGGATTTCTATAGGAAAAATTCCTTTGGAGCCCTTTGGTTTGTAGGAATGGAATCCTATTCCTATGGAGGAATTCTTCCTATCCTCCACATTTTATAGGAAAATAAACATTAGCCTAGACTCAACGGAAAAAATCCTATGATGTGAAGCAAAGGACATCTCCTTTCCTATTCCTATCCATAGGATTTGATATACATGTCATCTCGTTCCTATAACTTTCCTATTCCTATGATTTTCCTACCCTATGAACCAAAGGAGGCCTAAGTGTAAAAATGACGATGACCATGGGTGACTGTAGAAAGCATCACTTCATCCTGCCTCTTGCTGGCATGCTTCCGTTATACAGAAAGCATGAACATCAATCTAGCATAGTCATATGGGAGGACAAGAGGCCCCAGTCATAAAGACGGCAATTATACAGCACCAAATCTTACAACACTTTTTTTTGCGGGTAAATCTTACCACACATTTATTTTTAGATATTGGAAAAGCATGTTACATTATGATGATGCAACCATATTTAGTGCAGGCACCTTAGCTCCGAGAACGATTGACTTACCTAATACCTAACTTACAATAAATAGTGCAAACGCAAAAGTAATTATCCATACCTCAATATGAAAAAAGTGGAATTGCGAAGAGATGGACAGATGATGTCACTGCCGCGAAGAGTTCTAACAACAAATTAATAATTATCTTGGCAGGTCTAAATTCCTAGGTCATCACAGTACAGAATTTCGGTTACCTGGATGAGGCCCTTCACACGCCAAACGTTGTGCTTTAGAACCACAATTTGTGGATCATGAGGGTGTGATGACTGTAGCTCCTGCCTAACTTCCTCGTAGCACGCATTGTGCTCTGCCGATAACTGCATGGCCACAACCTGACCGGTCGCCTTGACAAGCCTTCCGAGAACGGCACGCGAGTCGCCGGCGTTTGCGATGTAGAGAGTCCCAGAGCAAATTACGCCGACTAGGCAACATGAGCCTACTGCTGCGATCTGAGGCTTCATAGACCATTCCTTGCTGACTACAGAAAAGAAGCCGTCCTCGGTTGCTTGGAAGGCTTTCCGGATCACATCAGCCGACATGCACTTGTGCTCAGTTGCAAATCCTGAAAAAGGAGATTGTTTATCATACACTGACACTAACAAGGCTAACAATAAGTAAGAAACAGCCCCCAGAAACAGAAAACAAATAAGTAACAGAACAATGTCACCATCAACAGAAGACATAAGCAGCTAGAAGAGATGAATTTATTCTTTGTGAGATATAATACTAGCTCACTGCCGGTGACCACGCCATGTGTGATGCAAGCTTAGAAATAAGTCTACTGAACCTGCAATATTTTCTTCTTCTTCTGATGTTACAGCAATGAGTACCAAAACTATGACCGCCCTTATCTTTTTTTTTATGAGAAAAATCAGCATGATTATCACAATCATGCTCACAAAAATTGCAAAGCATGAACATCATAAGTTGGCATTTGATGATTTCATCATCAGTGGCGCCTCCCAAACTTAAAAGGAAGGGGATGCTTAGCAATAGATTTTCTTCCTTTCACTTTTTTGTTGCAGAAATTAGCAGATGGGGATTTTCAGATGGAGCTTACTTCTGAGATGGTGGAACATGTTGTCATTGATGAAGCGGGACGTCTCCGGGCCGCCATGGCCATCATAGACGCCGACGAAGGTGCCCTGCGGGCCGGGCTCGGCAAGGGAGAGCGAGCCGGACTCCACCTGGCTCTGGTCCTCCAGCAGGTTGTTGGCCTGCACCACCGCCATGGAGAAGTCGCCGGTGGCCGCCTGGCCGGCGTCCTTGTACCACAGCAGCCCGTCCTGCCGGCCGGCGGCGTCGGAGCCCTTATTGCCCCGCCGTCCGGCCCGGGACCGCGCGCCCCAGCACGACCTGAAGTAGTCCATCACCGCCGCCATCACGCCCTCTCCCCGCAGCTTCTCGACGGCATCCCCGGCCTCCGTATCTCCACCGTCGTCCTCGCCTGAAACCAAACAGAATCATCAATACGAGTCAGATCAATTTCTTCCCCAGCAACTAGATCGCAGCCAAGGATCAACCAATCAAGAAACCGCATCAATCCCCGTCATCCCGAATCACCCAGCGCAGAGCACTGAGTCAGATCGAGAGAAAGATACAAGGCCTCTCACCTTTTTTTCCCCTCTCTCTCTGCCCAAGAACTCCCCACCGAGTTCGTGCTCGGATTCTTGGAATCTACTCAGATCTGGCGCAGACGGCCACGAGCTTCGGCGCACGAACAGCAAGGATTGGTTGGACTGGACTGGCGGCCGCGCTCCAGGATCAAAGAGAATGAACCAACCAACCAACCAACCAACCAAGGAGCTTGACAAAAAGAAAATTTTCCCTCCCCGGCCGCCTCGCCGCAGGCCTACTGCTTTACTTTTCTCCCGGTGGCTAGCTAGCTACGCCCCCAATCTTTGAACACTTGCTGGAAGGAACAGCTCAGAGGCAGTGGTCTCTCCTCCTCTCTTCCGACGCCACACCAACCCCAGCCTACTATCACTGGTACCCAGGTGAGCGAGCGCAGGCAGGAAACCGAGGGGACAGAGAAGCCATTAAAAGAAGAGCAAGGGGGGGGGGGGGGGGGGGGGGGGGGTGTCAGGGCCAGCAAGGCAGGGAAGGGGGGCTCAGAGATGGGCTCCTACCAATCCTGATTGTTGTGACTGGTGGTGGTGTGGACTGCTGCTGGCTGCTGCAGGTGCAGGGCTATGTGTGCTCCCTCGACCTCGCTCGAGTCAGTCCAGTTCCCCTTCTTGCTGCTGGCTGCTGCAGGTGCAGGGCTATGTGTGCTCCCTCGACCTCGCTCGAGTCAGTCCAGTTCCCCTTCTTGCTCACTCTCACCTCACCTCACCTCACCTCACCTGCCATGCCACGGAGTGAAAACTGAAAAGAAAGAAAGAGAGCATCTTTTTATAGTAGTAGTGGTCATCTCTGTTTGCAGAAAAGGATGGCCATCTAATATAATTCAATTCTCAGTAATGGTACTGCTATATCCTCTTGTTATTAACTGGCCATTTATGTATGTCTGTAGAAGGAAAAGGATGGTAATCTAGTTTAATTTGTACTACTAGTACGTCTATACACTAATGTAAGACAATTTTTGCAGTTCAAATTGAACCGCAGAAACGTCTTATATTAGTGTACAGCCCTTGTTAATTGATTTGCATTGAAAGTCCACTGTTTTGAAATCCCCTTTTCTACTGCTGTTTGATAATGGTGGTTTGGTTTTAAGTGTAGTACTAATCTTCCCTTGAATTGAATTGAATTGAATTGATCAGCCTTTGATTCCATAATAGTCTACTGCTCCACAAAGCTCACACACATGAGAGAGGGGATCTTTGATGTCAGTTGAAAAGAAGAGAAAAGAAAAAGGGAAAGGGGATGGATGCATGTTTCCATGGGGAGAAGGTCAAAGGAGTGCATACCCTATGTGCTGCTGCTAACTCATCAAATCTAGCCTGGAAAAAGGCCACACCTCACTCACATCACATGCATGCATGCATGCATGCACCCATTCAAAAGGTCAAACCAACACATTTTTTTTCCTTCTTCTTGTTCTTATTTTTCTTCATTATTATGGATGGACTATTTTGCCACAGTTGAACTGCTATTTGAGAGAGAATTTATGACCAACGTTAATTAACCATGGGGCACCAGGCTGCAAGTTCACAGAGGACGCAGCTGGCCATGGCGTTTGTGATGGGTCGCACCAGGTTGTGCGGTCCTTGTTTCCTTCACTCCTTTTTTGGTGCCATGCGATTTTCCAGCTGCGCGAAAAAGACGGTCAGGATCATTTGCAAATGAATCAAGGTCTATTTGTAAGTCGTCTGAAAATTAGCCGAGCGCTCTACGGTCACGTCAACTGCGTGATTACTTATTTCATTCGGTTTTCCTGTTTTCTTTCTTTATAGGGAATTTGCCGAGGTTCGAGAGCCGACCCCAACCTACTTAAACGGTTGCCGCTAGTTTGAGACGCGTACTGTTTTTTTTTCTTTGAAATGGTTGTTTTTGCCGCCGCCGTGACACGTATTTTTGCCGATCACAAACTGCTAGTTCGGCCGCCACTTGTTTCGGACACGTACTTTTTTTTTCTTCAAAATGGTCGTTTCTGTCGTCGTCATGGCATGTATTATCACGATCTCAACCTACTTGACCGGTTGCTATTTGTTTGAGACACGTACTTTTTTCTTCAAAATGACCGTTTATGCTGCCGTCATGACACCTATTTTTGCCGATCACAACCTACTTAGTCGGTTGCCGCTTGTCGAAGGCACACATTTTTCCTTTTCTCAAAATGGTCGTTTCCGTCATCCCCATGACACGTATTGTCGTGATCCCAACCTACTTGATCGGTTGTTATTTATTTGAGACACGTATTTTTTTTCTTTAAAATGGTTGTTTCTGCCGCTATGACATGTATTTTTGCCGATCACAACCTACTTGATCGGTTGCCGCTTGTCTGGCGCACATTTTTCCCTTCCTCAAAATGGTTGTTTCTGTCATCGCCATGACACGTATTGTCGTGATCCCAACCTACTTGACGGTTGCCATTTGCTTGAGACACGTATTTTTTTCTTTAAAATGGTTGTTTTTGCCGGGCATGGCACGTATTTTTCTTGATCACTACCTACTTGATCGATCGCCGCTTGTTTGAGACACGTACTATTTTTCTTCAAAATGGCCGTTTATGCCGCCGCCATAACACATATTTTTGCCGATCACAACCTACTTGATCGGTTGCCGCTTGTCTAAGGCACACATTTTTCCTTTTCTCAAAATGGTCGTTTCTGTCATCGCCATGACACGTATTGTCGCGATCCCCTCCTACTTGATCGGTTGCCATTTGTCTGACACGTTTTTTTTTTTGAGAATACGTATTTTTTTCTTTAAAATGGTTGTTTCTGTCGCCGCCATGACACGTATTTTTGTCGATCACAACCCACTTGATCGGTTGCTGCTTGTCTATGGCACACATATTTCCTGACCTCAAAATGGTCGTTTCTATCATCGCCATGACACGTATTGTCGCGGTCCCAACCTACTTGATCGGTTGCCATTTGTTTGATACACGTATTTTTTTTTCTTTAAAATGGTTGTTTCTGCCGCCGCCATGACACGTATTTTTGCCGATCACAACCTACTTGATCGGTTGCTGCTTGTCTAAGGCATACATTTTTCTTTTCCTCAAAATGGTCGTTTCTGTCATCGCCATGACACGTATTGTCGCGATCCCCACCTACTTGATCGGTTGCCATTTATCTGACACGTTTTTTTTTGAATACATATTTTTTTTCTTTAAATTGGTTGTTTCTGCCGCCGCCATGACACGTATTTTTGTCGATCACAACCCACTTGATCGGTTGCTGCTTGTCTATGGCACACATTTTTCCTTTCCTCAAAATGGTCGTTTCTATCATCGCCATGACATGTATTGTCGCGATCCCAACCTACTTGATCGGTTGCCATTTGTTTGAGACACGTAGTTTTTTTTCTTTAAAATGGTTGTTTCTGCCGCCGCCATGACACGTATTTTTCCCGATCACAACCTACTTGATCGGTTGCTGCTTGTCTAAGGCATACATTTTTCTTTTCCTTAAAATGGTCGTTTCTGTCATCGCCATGACACGTATTGTCGTGATCCCCACCTACTTGATCGGTTGCCATTTGTCTGACACGTTTTTTTTAGAATACGTATTTTTTTCTTTAAAATGGTTGTTTCTGCTGTCGCCATGACATGTATTTTTGCCGATCACAACCCACTTGATCGGTTGCTGTTTGTCTATGGCACACATTTTTCCTTTCCTCAAAATGGCCGTTTCTATCATCGCCATGACACGTATTGTCGCGATCCCAACCTACTTGATCGGTTGCCATTTGTTTGAGACACGTATTTTTTTCTTTAACATGGTTGTTTCTGCCGCTGCTATGACACATATTTTTGCCGATCACAACCTACTTGATCGGTTGCTGCTTGTCTAAAGCATACATTTTTCTTTTCCTCAAAATGGTCGTTTCTGTCATCGCCATGACACGTATTGTCGATCCCAACCTACTTGATCGGTTGCCATTTGTTTGAGACACGTATTTTTCTCTTTAAAATGGTTGTTTCTGCCGCTGCCATGACACGTATTTTTGCGGATCACAACCTACTTGATTGGTCGCCGCTTGTTTGAGACACATTTTATGAAATGGTCATTTCTATCGACGTTGTGACATGTGTTTTTTTTTACCGGTCACAACCTACTTGATCGGTTGCCGCTTGTTTAAGGCAAACATTTTTCCTTTCTTCAAAATGGTCATTTCTGTCATCGCCATGACACGTATTATCACAACCACAACCTACTTGATCAGTTGACATTTGTTTGAGACTTCTTTAAAATGGTCGTTTCTGACTTCGCCGTGACGCGTTTTTTTGCGATTCCAACCTACTTGATCGGTTGCCACTTTTTTGAGACACGTATTTTTTCCTTTCTTCAAAATGGTTGTTTCTATCAACGTTGTGACACGCATTTTTGTCAGTGGCCACTTATTTGAGACACGCATTTATTAAAAAAAATGGTTGTTTCTGTAGCTGCCCGTGACACGTATTTTTATCGATCCCAACCTACTTGATCGGTTGCAACTTGTTTGAGGCACGTATTTTCTTTTCTCATCAAAATGATCGTTTATGACACCGTCATGACACGTACCCCTGGCCCGACCGCTGAAACAGTCGGGTTGGACTATCATCAAGACAAGGAACATCTTGTGCTAGGATAGGGTAAGCTATCTCGAGCGGAATTGGGGAACAATGTCATTGGCCATAGAGCCAATCCTAACCTAATTGATCGATTGCCGCCTTGAAACACACATTTTTTTTTCTTCAAAATGGTCGTTTCTCCCGCCGTCGTAATACATAAAAAATATATCCGTAATGAGCCCAAATAGCATAAAGAAAGTGATGGAGATAACCATTTGATCCATGTTGATGCTGGGTTCTAAAGAAACATGAAGTGCAGCTGATTCTAGTAGCATCGGTGGGTGGCATTCCCTTGTTTTTCTGCCTGTTTCCATCTACTCGTACAACGTCGTTTTAAGATGGGGAAATGGTGATGATGTTCGGTCAGGATGATTCTAAAATAATGAGTTGTCATGTTCGAAAATAACAATCGCATCGCGTCGTGTGGGTGTGGCAATCAATGTGCCCGAGTGATGAAAAGCTCTGCTCGCTCAAAAGTGCTAACAAGCAATTGACTAGTTTCCTTGACATTTTTTTACTAATAAAAAAGGCACATATATATTGTTACATGGATACCAAAATGTTAACATGCTTATGTAGTGAAGTGCCAAAAAGGTAGTGGTAATTCTATTATTGTCGGAAATGCTTCGGATTTTTTTTTTGAAACGATGAAATGTTTCCGATTACTCATTACGCTTTCGAGTAGCTAAGGCAAATGCATATTTTGGAGTTTGGAGTACATTGAGGGCGTTTGAGGCGGTTTTGGTGGACCCTTGGAAATTGGCAAAAAGTAGGTTAAACTGAATCAGCGGTTACCCGCAAAACAATTGAATTGCGGTTTTCACGAATTGAACTAAACCCTTCATTAACTACTCCCTCTGTATCAAAATATAAGACATTTTTTGACACTATGACAGTGTCAGAAAAAATTGGTTGCCGCTGATTCGAGAGCCCGGTACCAACCTACTTGATCGGTTGCCGCTTGTTTGGAACACATTTTTTTCTTCTTCAAAATGGCGTTTTCTGCCGCCATCGTGACACGTATTTTTTTTCTCCATACCAAAAACCGGCAAAGCGGTTGGGTTCCACTCACGACAAGGAACGGCTTGTGTTTGGATAGGGTGAATTGTCTTGAGCGGAAATTAGTGGAGCGCTCTACAGTCATGCAAACTGTGTGATTACGTATCTCATTTAGTTTTTTCCTTTTTTTGTTGGGATTCGTCGAGGTCCGAGAGCTGGTGCCAACCTACTTGGTCGGTCGCCGCTTGTTTGAGACATAAAATTTTCTTCTTTGAAATGGCCGGTTATGCCGCTGTACATTGCCTCGAACGGGAATTGAGGAACAATGTCATTGGACATATGCATTTACCACTTGAATAACGAGCCCAACTATTTAAAGAAAACGATGGGGATAACCATTTGATCCACGCTGATACCATCGGTGGGCAGCGTTCCTGCGTGCCCACAGTGAGATCTGATCTGAAGCGACTTGTTTCTGTTTGTTTCCAACCACACAAGGTCGTTTTAAGATGGGAAATGGTGATGATGTTCGGTCAGGATGATTCTAGAATAGTGAGGCGTCATGTCCGAAAACAACAAGCGCATGGCATCGTGTGGGCAGGGCAATCAATGTGCCCGTGTGATGACGTTTAGGCCATGAAAGCTATGGAATGCTCGCCACCAGTGGTACCGATTGAGTGATCACCTTGACATTTTTTACTCCATATTTGTACCACTATAGCAGTGCTACTCCATGCTTCTTCTCATTAATGAATTTGACAGCTCTCCTGCCAACATTTCAAAAAAAACCTCTGCTGTTGCATACTTGCTTTGTGCATATATATGAAATCCAATAGGTTCTTGGGAGCATAAACTCCTGCATATCAATAATGTTTTTTGCAAATGTCAAATTATTTTTTTTTAAAAAAATAGATGTGTTCATTGTCACATCCAAATATCACATGCAAATATTTAGGGGGGAAGCTTAAGCATTTTGACCTGTGCAAAAAAATCAAGTTGAACACTAAATGTTACCTTCAAATGTTACACTTAATTTTTTTTTCACTGATGAAGCACTGCTATCCCGTTTCGCATGAAAATTGTCAAGTACGCTTTTTACACTAACAAGAACATCTAGCAAAAAATAAGATTTAAAAAAATCATTTACTATTTATTTTTGAATTTACTCTTCATCCAGGAGCATTTGCACCCCAATGACAAAACGGCCATCCCGCATATATGCTACTACATGGATCTCGAAAATGTTTATCGGATTAAGTAGTTACAAATAAGTAGTGGCGATCCTATTATTGTCTCAAATGCTTTGGATTACACATTAAGCTTTCGAGTAGCTAAGGCGCGTGCATACTTCAGAGTTTGAATTACAGTTGAGGGTATGCAGAGACGGTTTCGGTGGACCCGTGAAAACTGGCAAAAAGTAGGTAGGTAGAACTGAACCAAAGAGGCATTTTAAGTTTTATTTACTTCATCCGTCCAAGTTTATATACCTCCGATTGTACTATATAGGGTCAGATTTTACTTATAAACTTGTCATACTACTTACATGACACATGTACCACCAATTATCATCATCGTCATCATTGCCAACACGGGTGTGGTGGCAAAGTTAGCGTTGAACCAAAGAGGCATTTTAAGTTTTATTTACTTCATCTGTCCAAGTTTATATATGTAACACCCCTCTGTTAATGAGCAACAGTGATCCCACATGATTATGTTAAATTCTCTGAGATTTGCAATGCTAATCATGTTGGATAAATATCTCATTTCAAATTCCTCTCTGAAATTCAATTCAAATTGAAAGTGAAATTTGAAGGTGCTCAAAATTTGCTGGAAAATAGTTCGTGTTGTCGCAAAAATTCCAAAACAATTTAATGTTAAGAAAAACAACATCACCTATTTTCCTAAAATGGGCTAGAGCATTAAAACAGTGCAAAAACAACACTTTAAATGTCTTTTCCATTTTTGAAAAATTCAAATGGAATCCAAAATTATCCAAACTTTTTGTGGCAGAGCAGAATAATGCAAAGTATTTATGAGGCACAATTTCACATTTTATCAAATGCATTTGAGCAGCTCCTTTCTTTTTCTAAACCTTCTGTAAAATGATAAAACAGAAAACAGAAGAAGAAAAAGAAAAGGCCACTGTGCACCGGGCCAGAGTGCACAGTGCGTGAGGCCCAGCCCAGCTGGCCTGTCTCCCTCCTCTCTCTCTTCCCCGTCGCCGTGTCGCCAGCGCCGTGGCCAGAGCGCGGCTGCTCCGGCCACTGGCCGACACCGCGACGCCCGCGGTCAGGCGAGGGGATAAGGATGGCCTCCTTGGCCTCCCTCGTCCTCCCAGATCCACTCTCCCCTCTCTCCCTCGCTCGCTCGAGCTCTCTCCCGTACGCGCTCGTCGCCGCACGTCGCCATTGCCGTGGCCACCGTCGCCGTTGGACCTCGCCGCCTTGTCCCTCTGCTTCGTCGTCGTCTACGTCGTCTAGCGCCAGTCGTTAGAGCCGGGGAGCTCTGCTCCTCGAGATCGCCGTCGCCCCCTTCTTCTCGGTCTCCGGTGAGCTCCACCGACTCCGGCCTCCCCTGCTGCTACTAAGCCGTCACCGGGCCTCCTTGAGCCTCCCCGGTGAGCACCGCATCTCCTCCCTCCTCTTACTCCTCGATCCGCGGCCTCTAGCCGTCGATCTCGGCGTGTCCGAGCTCGTCGCCGCTTACCTCGTCGCCGGCGTGTCTCCGGCGACCACACGGTCTCGGGACCGTGTCCAACGAGCTCGCCGCGTCGCGTAGAGCACGCCTAGCCCATCCGTTCGAGCTGTTGCGCGCCGTTTAGCCGATCCCGCGAACCACCCGAACACGCCGCCGCCTCCGCCGCTCACCGTCGCCGTCTCCGGCCGTTTCCGGCCAAACCACCGCCGCCAAATGACGCGCGGGCGAGCGCACGTTCGAACGCGCCCAGCCGCATGCAAAATGGCCGCTGGGGTGCGTTTTCCGGCGGGTTCCCATGCGCGCCGCCGCGTTTGCGCATCGCCGGCGGCTAAACACCGGTGGCCGCCGACGTGGCTGGCCTGGGGCCCACCTAGAGTCACTGACCAGTGGGTCCCTGGGCCCCGTTGACCACGTTGACTGTGGTCAACGCGCTGACGTGGCAGCCACAGCCACTGACATGTGGGCCCCGTTCGTTTAATCAACCGTTTTCTAATTAATTAAACTGTTAATCCTAATTAAGTTAATTAGTTAACTAATGTGTCACTGACAGTAGGCCCCACCTGCTAATTAACTCGGTTTAGATTAAATTAAACCACTAATTAGTACTGAGCCACTGACCAGTGAGACCCAGCTGTAAGGTTTGACCTGAACAGCTGCGGTTGACCCACTGACGTCATGATGATGTCATGCTGATGTCATATTGCACTGTTCTGGATAATGCGATTTAATTAATTTAAATAACTCCAGGAATTTCAGAAAACTGTTTAAATCTTTGAAAATTCGTAGAAATTCAACCGTAGCTCGGATCGAAAAACTTTCTACATGAAAGTTGATCAGAAAAACAAGACAAATCCGAATATGTGGTCAAAATGCTTGACCATCACTCCTAACTACCTGAACATGGAACCTTCCCCTCCGGTTCAGTATACCGAAATCAGCATAAACGCCGGGAAAATATCCCAGATATTTTCCCGTTTCGTCTGCGACATGTAGCCATGCATTACGTCATCATTAACACTGCATACTGCCATGCCATGCATCTGTGTTGCATTTGTCTGTCTTTATTTATTGTTTCTTCCCCCTCTTCTTCTCCGATAGCCCCCGAGACCGACGCAGCTCAGGAGACCGACGACACCACTGACGATCCCTCCTTTGCCGCAGAGCTTCCAGGCAAGCAAAACCCATTGATGCATGCCTATATCACCTATTCTTTCTCCCTCCTGCTTGCATTAGAATTTGCTACTGCTGTTGATTTATCCTATTCTGATGCATAGCCTGTTTCTTGTAACTTTTGTTGATACTTACCTGATATCCCAGATGCCTAGTATAGGTTGATAGTTAACCATCTGTGGCCCCTCTTCCTTGCTCTAGTTGCCCCGCTTTAGTACCTGTGCCCCGATCGATGTGTTCGTCGGGCTGAGACCAGCACATCACCACACACCCCTAAGTTGCTTGACTCTACAGAGCTAACATCGAGTACCGAGGGTGATACCTCTTATCTCACTCCCGATAATGTCTCTGTAGTACAGCTAGTCGGTTGTGGGTTACCGAGGGTGATTCCTCTTTCTCCACCTCCGATAAAGCTTCTGTCGTGCAACCCCGCAAGTGTGAATACCATCGAGGGTGATTCCTCCGGGTTCACCTTGACGGGATCATCGAGTGGAAATTCTACGAGGGTGATTCCTCGGATTCCTTCTTAATGATATGGACACACTGGTACTATGACTTTACTACTGTTACTGGATAAAGACGGGCCGGCCCCGAGGGGTACCCGCGAGAGATGTGATATCGGGCTGACCAAGAGGGTACCTGAGAGATGAATACGTGGCATGGCCGGGCATTCTTAGCCCTTGCCGTAAGTCCACGAGACGGGGCGACGGGGTCACATGATCGTGAGTCTCTGCTTGTCACCGTGAGTTCCTAATGCGCTAAGGGTTAGGATATGTAATCTGAGTAGGCCTCTGGCCTTTTCGCGCTAACCAGCACGTGGGAATAATATGGGTACTCGGCGTCGTATGTATCAGCTGAAGCTCTTCAGACGTCAGCAGTTGAGCGGCGCGCGCCGGGTTGGTCTGGTAAAGCATGCGCTTGTATTAAGGGGGCTAGGACTGCTCATCGACCGCGTTCGCAACGCGCAGGAGTGCAAAGGGCTATGGGCCCAAGACCCCTGAGTGCTTAGGATGTAGACCAGCGTGCTGGCCTCTCTGTTGAGCCTAGGTAGGGCTACGACGTGTCGATCAGCCGAGGCCGGGCATGGACCGAGTAAGTGTGTCCGGCCAGAGTTAATCGAGCGTGTTGGGTAAGTTGGTGCACCCCTGCAGGGAAGTATATCTATTCGAATAGCCGTGTCCACGGTAACAGGACGCTCGGAAAATATTCCGATCTTCTACAACTAGAAATGGGTTAAATATATTGGCTCCGGGATCGCTTTCTCACAGGGAGTTGAGAAAGGATCTCTGGGCGTGGCTATTGTTATACTTGATGCTACCATGATAATTATGTACTAATCTGCACTCTTCTTATGCTGCAAGACGATGAAGATGCTAGTCTTCGATAGGCCAGGCCTTCCCCTCTTTTCTGGCATTTCTGCAACCAAGTCCACATATACATCCTTCCTTTGATAATGTTGCATAAATAGACTAGTTCTGATGTAAGTCTTGCTGAGTACTTTGGATGAGTACTCACGGTTGCTTTGCTTCCCTTTTTCCCCATACCCGATTGATGAGACCAGATGACGGAGCCCCGGAGCCAGCTGCCCCTGCTGGCGACGACTACTACCACTACTACCCCTCCGGATACTACTACTATGAGGAGCCCTCCGACGACCAGGAGTAGTTAGGAGGCACCCAGGCAGGAGGCCCGCGCCTTACGATCCAGTGTTTTTATTTTGCCCCGCCTTTTTTAAAGGTCTATCTGTGTAACTTTATGTCTGTACTCAGATATCTAATGCTTCTGCTGATGCTTGTATGACATCGAGCTTATGTATTTGAGCCCTCGAGGCCCCTGGCTTGTAATATAAAGCGTGTATGACTTTTATTTGAGTTTAGAGTTGTGTTGTGATATCTTCAAGTGAGTCCTTAGGCTTGATCATGTGCATTTGCGGGTATGATTAGTGCACGATTAAGTCGGGGGCGTCACAAGGTGGTATCAGAGCCGACTGCCTGTAGGAACCCCCCTTTCCAACTCCTTGGCCGAAGTTGAGTCTAGACTTTGAAAAAACCGTTTTACTAACATGGCTGTGTGGCTTACGGGCCCACGTCGCCAATGGGTGGTATTAGGATCTTTTATTCCTCTTCCATACTCTGGGACTCTGAATCCTCTTCTATTCGGGTTAAATGATTTTGCTAACTCTGACGTTAGGTTCTCGTAGTCACATTCACCCGGAGAGCTGGATTGTCTGCAACTAATCTTTTCCTTTGAACTGGATATTCTGATAATCACCTTTTCTTTTTCATTGGTCTGTTTAACCTTTTCTTTCCAAGTTATCTTATGCTTCTCACATTGTCTTTTGACTTTCTGCACTCCTTGTTTCAGATGCGTCCCGCAAGACAGCTTGTCCGTCTGACCGTGGCTCTCGATGCAACTGGGTTTCCGGCCATTTTGGTCGATCTTCTGACCAGGCTGGGATATCACTGGTATCCCGAGTACACTGTTTACGAGGATTACCGCGAGTTTAACCAGGAGCAGTACCATGCTGAGGTTCGCATCTTTGATCGGCAGAACAACTCCATCATTGAGTTGCACACCTTTCACGGTGTTGGAGTGACTGTTGATATGGCCGTCCATGATGCTACCTATACTGCTATTGCCCGTCTCCGTGGAGAGCATAACAGTCGCTTGGAGGAGACCGCTTTAAGATACATCCCTTATGCTCCTGCTGGGGATGAGACTGGATACTACACTGCTGTCTGTACTCCTTACGTGTCGCGTCGTTATGACCCACAGGTTTTGGTACAATACACCCAGGCTCTGGACCACACTGTTCGAGCTCTTGTTGTCGAGTTGCACGCCACTCGTGCTCGTCTTTACGACGCTCTGACACAGTTGCTACCAGCAGTCAGTGCACGGATGCACCCAAAGTACATTCTTTACCCGCGCAGGACGGAGATGCCACCAGGTCTTGAGTGGCCTGCTGTGGGAGGTTCGTTTTACCCCTCCACGTGGTCATCTTCTTTCGGTTCGGGACCAGGTTCTGCACCAGAGTGTTCACGGAGCGCAGGATCCTTCTTTCGAGGATACCCTGCATCGTCACCTGCAGCTGTCTAGCTTTAGTGGTTTTCTCCGACGTTGATGTAGCATATCGCTATGTCGCGTTGTTGTATCCCTCCACCGCGTGTCTGCGTGCCGCCTAGTTGTCTAGCTTTTCCTTTTGCCGTTGTAACGCTGGCCTGTAACCGAACCTATGTAAGCATCTGTATGTCTTGTTGACTATGTTGATGTATCTATTGCACTTCCTTTTGTTGTGCATGTTACTTCATGAATGATTCCATACAACTGCAAATGCTCGTTGCTAAACTACCCCCTGTTGAATTTTAGCAGGATGGTTAGATCAACAGGTCGTGGTCGTGGTGCCAACAATCCACCACCGCCCGACTATATGGCTGCGACGATGCAACAATTTGAAATGCACCGCCAGTTTATGCAAGGGCTGATGGATCAGTTTCCCCGCCCCAATGCCAACCAACAGCCAGCCGCAATCACCTTGCAAGAATTTGTGCGACTGAATCCAACTATCTATCGCAACTCAGTTCAGCTGCTAGATGCTGATGATTGGCTCCGCGATATCGCTTTTGAGATGGAGTCTGCGAATGTGGACCCTGCCAGCTATGTCACCTTCACATCTTACTTCCTGAAGGGACCTGCAGCACAATGGTGGGACACTCATAGGCAAACTTTATCCCCTGGAACCATCATCACCTGGATGTAGTTCAAGGCCGCTTTTTGTGCCCGCTATATTCCTCAGGGAGTCATGGACCGCAAGAAGCTAGAGTTCCGCAATCTCTCCCAGGGCAGCAAGTCTGTGGAAGCCTATCAGCGGGAATTTCTGGAGTTATCTCGCTTTGCTGAAGAGGACATTGCTACTGACGCCCGCCGACAGGAGAAGTTCCGTGAAGGGCTCAACCCTGAAATCAAGATGGCACTCCTAGTCCACGACTTTGCTGACTTCACCACCTTGGTGAATAAGGCTATTCAGGTTGAGACTGGTATCAAGGATAACAAGGACGCTCTTAAGCGCACCCGTGAAGCGGGCTCATCTTCGGGCTCGTCTTCTCAGAAGCGCCGCATCTGGATCCCTCAAAGCATGTACCGTCCGGCTATACCTATTCAGAGGCCATCGTATGTTGCACCACGTATGCCTCCTCCACCTCCAAGGCAGTTCAGACCTCAGGCTCCAATGCCCCGAGCTCCGGCTCCACGTCCCGACAATGGACTCTGCTTCAAGTGTGGCCACCAGGTCACCGTGCTAGAGACTGCTCCCAAAGTCAGAACCAGCTTGTGCTTCCTCCTGCTAGCCGTGGAAATGGCCGTGGTATTAATCAGCCTCGCAACTATAATGCCAGACCTTCATATGGTCGTGGGCAGGCTTATCATGTCAACATGGCTGAAGCTCAGGATCAACCAGAAACTGTGATGGGTACTCTCCTTGTTAATTTAGTACCAGCATCTGTTTTATTTGATTCTGGAGCATCACATTCTTTCATATCAAAAGAGTTTGCATTCATGCATGGCTTTACATATGAAAAGTTGCACCATTCGTTAGCAGTAAACACTCCCGCGGGCCAATGCCAAGCCTCTATGTTCAGTCCCGATGTCACCATTGATATTGAAGGGTTGGAGTTTCGTGCTTATCCCATTATTTTGAAGTCTTCCAAGATTGACCTCATTCTGGGAATGGATTGGTTGAAGGCTCACTACGCCTTGATCAACTGTGCCACCAAAGTCGTACACCTTCTGCACCCATCAGATGAGCTAGTAAATTACCATGCTCATGTTGTTCAAAGTGCCGAGTCTCAGATATATGCACTGAATGCGTTGAACGCATCTCCTCTTGAGGGGATAGAAAATGTTCCAGTCGTTCACGACTTCCAGGATGTCTTTCCGGAAGAACTTCCAGGAGTACCCCCTGCTAGAGCTGTCGAGTTTGTCATCGACCTAAAACCAGGCACAACTCCTATTGCGAAGCGTCCTTACAAGATGCCTCCGCATGAACTTCTCGAGCTTAAGGAGGAACTCGACAAATCACTTGGCAAGGGTTTCATTCGTCCAAGTTCCTCTGCCTGGGGAGCACCTTCTCTCTTTGTCAAGAAGAAAGATGGTACGAACCGATTGGTCCAAGATTACCGGCCTATCAACCAAGCCACTATTCAGAATAAATATCCGCTTCCTCGGATCAACGATCTGTATGATCAACTTGCTGGATCATCAGTGTTCTCTAAACTCGACTTGAGGTTGGGTTATCATCAGATCCGCATCCGCGAAGAGGATATTCCCAAGACTGCCTTTGTTACTCGCTATGGTTCTTACGAGTACACTGTCATGTCTTTTTTGGCCTAACAAATGCACCAGCAACGTTCTCCCGCCTGATGAATTATATCTTCATGGATTACCTCGACAAATTCGTCGTGCTTTATCTGGATGATATACTGGTATATTCCAAGAATAAGGAAGAACATGCTGAACATCTTCGTCTTGTTCTGGAAAAGCTTCGAGAGCACCAGCTATATGCCAAATATTCCAAGTGCGAATTCTGGTTATCTGAAGTAACCTACCTTGGACATGTTATTTCCAAGGATGGCATTGCTGTCAACCCAGAATGAGTTTAGGCTATTCTTGACTGGACTCCTCCGAAGAATGTCAAGCAAATCAGAAGTTTTCTCGGACTTGCAAGCTATTGTCGTCGCTTTGTCGAGAACTTTTCAAAGATTGCCAAGCCTCTGACTAATCTGCTTCACAAAGGCGTTATGTTTGAGTGGACGGACAAATGTCAGGAAAGTTTCCAGACCCTCAAGGACAAGCTCACCTCTGCTCCAGTGCTTGCCTCGCCGGATTCTCGCAAAGATTTCGTGATTTATTGCGACGCCTCTCGTCAAGGGTTAGGCTGTGTCCTGATGCAAGAGCGAAGAGTAATTGCTTATGCCTCGCGACAGTTGCGTCCTCATGAAGAGAATTACCTAGTGCATGATCTGGAACTTGCTGCAGTGATTTATGCATTGAAGCTGTGGCGACATTACCTTCTCGGTAATCGATGTGAGATTTATACTGATCATCAAAGTCTGAAGTATTTGTTTACTCAGCCGGATCTCAATCTCCGCCAACAACGATGGTTGGAAACGATTACGGACTATGACTGTGGTATTTCTTATACCCCTGGCAAGGCTAATGTGATGGCTGATGCCTTGAGCCGCAAGTCCTATCGTAACAACCTTATGGTTCAGCGAGCTCAACCTCATCTGTACGGAGAAATGCGCCAACTGAACCTCCACATTGTTCCACAGGGTTCTCTTAATACCCTAGTTATACAGCCAGATCTTGAGAAGGCTGTTAAGCGTGCGCAAGCTAAAGATGTTGAAGTTGATCTGATGAAGAGAGATCTTCACCTTGAAAAGTACAGGGATTTCTCGCTTGCTCAAGATGGAACTTTGTATTTCAGAGACCGCATTGTGGTACCTCGGTTTGAGCTTATGACCGACAAAGTCATGAAGGAGGCACATGATACACCACTGTCTATCCATCCGGGTAGCACCAAGATGTATCGTGATCTCCGTCAAAGGTACTGGTGGTCTAGAATGAAGCAGGACATTGCTCGATATGTTGCTGAATGTGACGTCTGTCGTCGCGTTAAAGCAGAACATCAGAAGCCTGCTGGAAGTCTGCAACCGCTTCCTATTCCAGAGTGGAAATGGGACAAAGTGCAAATGGATCTTATCACTGGTCTTCCCAGGTCACAGAAAGGTCATGATGCAATTCTTGTCGTCATCGACCAACTTTCCAAAGTTGCACACTTTCTGCCAGTCAAGGAGACGATCACTGCTAGTCAGTTAGCAGAGTTATATATCTCCAGAATTGTATCACTCCACGGTATTCCGAAGGAGATCAGTTCAGACCATGGCAGTCTTTTCACCTCGATGTTCTGGGCAAAATTCCAACAAGCTATGGGAACTCACATTACATGGAGTTCAGCTTATCACCCCCAGTCCCAAGGCCAAGTCGAGCGAGTTAATCAAGTGCTTGAAGATATGCTGCGTGCTTGTGTTATATCATTTGGCAAGAAGTGGGAAGAATCTCTCCCATACGCCGAATTCTCTTACAATAACAGCTATCAAGCAAGCTTGAAAATGGCACCCTTCGAAGTACTTTACAGACGTAAGTGTCGAACCCCTCTGAACTGGTTAGAAACTGGGGAACGACCGCTCGTGGGTCCGGATATTATCCAACACGCCGAAGAGCAAGTCCGAATTGTGCGGGAAAATCTCAAAGCGGCTCAGTCTCGCCAGAAGAGCAATTATGATCGCAAATAGTGGGGATCGATCTATCAACCTGGTGAGGAAGCTTATCTGCGAGTCACTCCTATGAAGGGCACTCACCGCTTTGGAATCAAGGGCAAGTTAGCTCCTCGCTACATCGGCCCCTTCTGCATTCTCGCCAGACGTGGTCACGTGGCATATAAATTGGAGTTGCCGCCGCAATTCTCTCATATCATCGACGTCTTTCATGTGTCGCAACTTCGCCGTTGCTTCAAGAAATCTCCGCACCGAGCAGTGGATCATGAATTGTGTTGGGGAACGTTGCATGGGAAACAAAAATTTTCCTACGCACACATAAGATCTATCCATGGTGATGAGCATCTACGAGAGGGAGAGTGAATCTACATACCCTTGTAGATCGCTAAGCGGAAGCGTTAATAAACGCGGTTGATGTAGTCGAACGTTTTCGCGATCCAAATCGCCGAGCGTCCCGCGATCCAATCACGATCCTTCCGATCTAGTGCCGAACGGACGGCACCTCCGCGTTCAACACACGTACGGCTTGATGACGCCTTCACCTCCTCGATCCAGCGAGCGATGGTGAAGTAGTGGTTGAGTTCCAGCAGCACGACGGTGTGGTGATGGTGGTGAGGAACAATCTCTGCAGGGCTTCGCCAAGCACTACGGAGATTATGACGGAGGAACTAGAGGGCTAGGGTTGCCGGCACACGGCTTGGGAAATACTGATGTGTCCCGTGTGCTAGCCCTGCCCCTCTATTTATATGTTGAGCCTTGGGGTCTAAACTTGGAGTAAAAGCCTCCTCCGGGTCGGTTTTGCCCGCACAAGGTCGGTTTGGCCCGCAGGGAAAGAGTCCAACTCGGATCCCTGCCGAACCGTGCACAGCCGCGCACAAGCGGTAGTACCGCTTCACACAAGCGGTAGTACCGCTTGGGCGGTAGTACCGCTTCACACAAGCGGTAGTACCGCTCGGGCGGTAGTACCGCTTCACACAAGCGGTAGTACCGCTCCGGCGGTAGTACCGCTTCACCAAGCGGTAGTACCGCTTACGCGGCAGCAAAACTACTTTTGCACTTTCCAATACCTTGTGGGCTTTATCCCTTTGGCTCATATAAAGTGTTGCTGCACCCGAACACTTCGGTAAACATCCGGAACCCCTTCCGGTGAACTCCGGAACCCTTCCAGAGATCAAAACACTATTATCACATATATCAATCTTTACCTCCGGACTATTCCGGAGATCCTCGTCATGTCCGGGATCTTATCCGGGACTCCGAACAACTTTCGGTCACCAACATAATAACTCAATTATACTAATCGTCACCAAACGTTAAGTGTGTAGACCCTGCGGGTTCGAGAACTATGTAGACATGACCGAGACACCTCTACGGCCAATAACCAATAGCGGGACCTGGATGCCCATATTGGCTCCTACATATTCTACGAAGATCTTTATCGGTCGAACCTCTATGTCAAGGATTCAGTTAATCCCGTATGCTGTTCCCTTTGTTCTTCGGTATGTTACTTGCCCGAGATTCGATCGTCGGTATCACTATACCTAGTTCAATCTTGTTACCGGCAAGTCTCTTTACTCGTTCCGTAATACAAGATCTCGTGGCTAACACTTTAGTCACATTGCTTGCAAGGCTCATTGTGATGTTGTATTACCGAGTGGGCCCTGAGATACCTCTCCGTCATACGGAGTAACAAATCCCAGTCTTGATCCATGCCAACCCAACAGACACCCTCGGAGATACCTGTAGAGCACCTTTATAGTCACCCAGTTACGTTGCGACGTTTGATACACACAAGGTATTCCTCCGGTGTCAGTGAGTTGCATGACCTCATGGTCAAAGGAACAGATACTTGACATGCAGAAAACAATAGCAATAAACTGACACGATCAAATGCTACGTTTACAGTTTGGGTCTTGTCCATCACATCATTCTCCTAATGATGTGATCCCGTTATCAAATGACATCTCATGTCCATGGCTAGGAAACCTTAACCATCTTTGATCAACAAGCTAGTCAACTAGAGGCTTACTAGGGACACAGTGTTGTCTATGTACCCACACATGTATTTGAGTTTCCAATCAATACAATTATAGCATGGATAATAAACGATTATCATGAACAAGGAAATATAATAATAACCAATTTATTATTGCCTCTAGGGCATATTTCCAACAGTCTCCCACTTGCACTAGAGTCAATAATCTAGTTCACATCACTATGTGATTTACATTGTAATGAATCGAACACCCATGCAGTTCTGGTGTTGTTCATGTTTAGCCCTTGGAAGAGGTTTAGTCATCGGATCTGCAACATTTAGATCCGTGTGTACTTTGCAAATATTTATGTCGTCCTCCTTGATGTAATCGCGGATGGAATTGAAACGTCGCTTTATGTGTCTGGTCCTCTTGTGAAATCTTGGTTCCTTGGCTAGAGCAATGGCACCAGTATTATCACAAAACAGAGTCATTGGGTCAAGTGCACTAGGCACTACTCCAAGATCTGTCATGAACTCCTTCATCCAGACACCTTCCTTCGCCGCCTCCGAGGCAGCGATGTACTCCGCTTCGCATGTAGAATCTGCTACCACGCTTTGCTTGGAACTGCACCAGCTAACCGCACCCCCATTAAGAATAAATACGTATCCGGTTTGCGACTTAGAGTCATCCGGATCAGTGTCAAAGCTTGCATCGACGTAACCCTTTACGACGAGCTCTTGATCACCTCCATAAACGAGAAACATGTCCTTAGTCCTTTTCAGGTACTTCAGGATATTCTTGACCGCCGTCCAGTGTTCCATTCCTGGATCACCTTGAAACCTTCCGACCATACTTATGGCAAGGCTGACATCGGGTCTTGTGCACAGCATTGCATACATGATAGAGCCTATGGCTGAAGCATAGGGGATGACACTCATCTTTTCTCTATCTTCTGCAGTCACTGGGCATTGAGTCTTACTCAACTTCACACCTTGCAAAACAGGCAAGAACCCCTTCTTGGACTGATCCATTTTGAACTTCTTCAAAATCTTATCAAGGTATGTGCTTTGTGAAAGTCCTATTAAGCGTCTCGATCTATCTCTATAGATCTTGATGCCTAATATGAAAGCAGCTTCTCCTAGGTCCTTCATTGAAAAACTCTTGTTCAAATATTCCTTTACGCTTTCCAGCATTTCTATATTGTTTCCAATCAGCAATATGTCATCCACATATAATATTAGAAACGCTATAGAGCTCCCACTCACTTTCTTGTAAATACAAGCTTCTCCGTAAACTTGTATAAACTCGAACGCTTTGATCACCTCATCAAAACGAAGATTCCAACTCCGAGATGCTTGCACCAGTCCATAAATGGATCGCTGGAGTTTGCAAACTTTGTCAGCATTCTCTGGATCGACAAAACCTTCTGGTTGCATCATATACAACTCTTCCTTAAGGTAACCGTTAAGGAACGATGTTTTGACATCCATCTGCCAAATTTCATAATCGAAAAAGGCAGCTATTGCTAACATGATTCTGACGGACTTAAGCATCGCTACGGGTGAGAAGGTCTCATCGTAGTCAACTCCTTGAACTTGTGAAAAACCCTTTGCCACAAGTCGAGCTTTATAGACGGTGACATTACCGTCCGCGTCCGTCTTCCTCTTAAAGATCCATTTGTTCTGAATGGCCTTACGCCCTTCAGGTAATACTTCCAAAGTCCATACTTTGTTTTCATACATGGATCCCATCTCGGATTTCATGGCCTCTAACCACTTCTCGGAATCCGGGCCCATCATCGCTTCTCCATAGCTCGTAGGTTCATCGTTGTCTAACAACATGACCTCTAAGACAGGGTTGCCGTACCACTCGGGAGCAGTACGCGTCCTTGTCGACCTACGAGGTTCGATAGCAACTTGATCCAAAGCTTCATGATCATCATCATTAACTTCCTCTTCAGCTAATGTAGGCTCCACAGAAACAACTTTCTGCGCTGCGCTACTCTCAGGTTGAAGTAAAGGTTCAACAACCTCATCAAGTTCTATCTTCCTCCCACTCAATTCTTTCGAGAGAAACTCTTTCTCAAGAAATGTTCCGTTTTTAGCGACAAACACTTTGCCTTCGGATCTGAGATAGAAGGTATACCCAACTGTCTCTTTTGGGTATCCTATGAAGACGCATTTCTCCGCTTTGGGTTCCAGCTTTTCAGGCTGAAGCTTTTTGACATAAGCATCACATCCCCAAACTTTAAGAAACGACAGTTTTGGCTTCTTGCCAAACCAAAGTTCATATGGCGTCGTCTCAACGGATTTCGATGGTGCCCTATTTAAAGTGAATGCAGCTGTCTCTAATGCATAACCCCAAAACGATAGTGGCAAATCGGCAAGAGACATCATAGATCGCACCATATCCAATAAGGTTCGATTACGACGTTCGGACACACCATTACGCTGTGGTGTTCCAGGCGGTGTCAATTGTGAAACAATTCCACACTGTCTTAAGTGACTGCCAAACTCATAACTCAGATATTCTCCTCCTCGATCAGATCGTAGGAATTTAATCTTCTTGTTACGATGATTCTCAACTTCACTCTGAAATTGTTTGAACTTTTCAAATGTTTCAGACTTGTGTTTCATTAAGTAAATATACCCATATCTACTTAAGTCATCAGTGAAGGTGAGAAAGTAACGATAACCACCGCGCGCCTCAATACTCATCGGACCGCACACATCAGTATGTATGATTTCCAATAAGTCACTTGCCCGTTCCATTGTTCCAGAGAACGGCGTTTTAGTCATCTTGCCCATGAGGCATGGCTCACATGTGTCAAGTGATTCAAAATCAAGTGACTCCAAAAGTCCATCAGCATGGAGCTTCCTCATGCGTTTTACGCCAATATGACCTAAACGGCAGTGCCACAAGAAAGTGGTATTATCATTATCAATTCTACATCTTTTGGCATCAATGTTATGAACATGTGTATCATTACTATCGAGATTCAATAAGAATAAACCCCTCACATCGGGTGCATGACCATAAAAGATATTACTCATATAAATAGAACAACCATTATTCTCTGATTTAAATGAGTAACCGTCTCGCAATAAACAAGATCCAGATATAATGTTCATGCTTAACGCAGGCACCAAATAACACTTATTTAGGTTCATCACTAATCCCGACGGTAATCGAAGAGCGAGCGTGCCGACGGCGATCACATCAACCTTGGAACCATTTCCCACGCGCATCGTCACTTCATCCTTTGCCAGCCTCCTTCTATTCCGCAGTTCCTGTTTTGAGTTGCAAATATGAGCAACCGCACCGGTATCAAATACCCAGGCACTACAACGAGAGTTGGTAAGGTACACATCAATAACATGTATATCATATATACCTTGTTTGTTGTTGGCCGCCTTCTTGTCAGCCAAATACTTGGGGCAATTCCGCTTCCAGTGTCCAGTTCCCTTGCAATGAAAACACACAGTTTCTGGTTTGGGTCCAGCCTTGGGTTTCTTCACGAGAGGAGCAACTGCTTTGCCACTCTTCTTGGAGTTACCCTTCTTACTCTTGCCATTTTTCTTGAAACTAGTGGTTTTATTGACCATCAACACTTGATGCTCCTTCTGAATTTCAGACTCAGCGGCTTTCAGCATCGCAAACAGCTCGGCAACTGACTTGTTCATCCCGTGCATGTTATAGTTCAACACGAAGCTCTTGTAGCTAGGTGGCAATGATTGAAGAACTCTGTCAGTGATAGCCTCTGGCGGAAGGGGCATCCCTAACTCAGCCAGACGGGTGGAGTACCCAGACATTCTGAGCATGTGATCACTGATAGACCCGTTCTCCTCCATCTTGCAAGCATAGAACTTATCGGAGATCTCATATCTCTCGATCCGGGCATTCTTCTGAAAGATAAACTTCAATTCCTGGAACATCTCATATGCTCCATGACGTTCAAAACGTCTTTGAAGTCCCGGTTCTAAGCCATACAACATTGCACATTGAACTATTGAGTAATCATCAGAACGAGCCTGCCAGGCGTTCACAACGTCTAGAGACTCAACTGGAGCAGGTGGATCACCAAGCGGTGCATCAAGGACATAAGCCTTCTGGGAAGCCGTAAGGATAATCCTTAGATTACGGGCCCAGTCCACAAAGTTACTTCCATCATCTTTCAACTTAGCTTTCTCTAGGAACGCATTAAAATTCAGGGGTGCTACTGCGCGAGCCATGATCTACAACATAAATATAGCAAAGACAACTTAGACTATTGTTCTAGATAATGAGTTTAGTTAATCATATTACTTAAAAAACTCCCACTCAAATTGACATCCCTCCGATCATTCGAGTGTAACATGATCCAAATCCACCAACTCAAGTCCGATCATCACGTGAGTTGAGGTGGTTTCAATGGTGAACATCTTCATGTTGATCATATCTACTATATGACTCATGTTCGACCTTTCGGTCTCTTGTGTTCCGAGGCCATGTCTGTACATGCTAGGCTCGTCAAGTTTAACCCGAGTGTTCCGCACGTGCAACATGGCTTACACCCGTTGTATGCGAACGTAGAGTCTATCACACCCGATCATCACGGCGTGTCTCGAAACGACGAACTTTCGCAACGGTGCACACTTGGGAAGAACACAATTTATCTTGAAATTTAAGTGAGGGATCACCTTATAATGCTACCGTCGTCCTAAGCAAAATAAGATGCATAAAAGGATTAACATCACATGCAAATCATAAGTGACATGATATGGCCATGAACTTGTGCTTTTGATCTCCATCTCCAAAGCACCGGCATGATCTCCATCGTCACTGGCATGACACCATGATCTCCATCATCTTGATCTCCATCAACGTGTCGCCATGAGGTTGTCGCGCCGACTGTTGCTTCCACGACTATTGCTAACGTTTAGCGATAAAGTAAAGCATTACATAGCGCTTAATGATTGACACGCAGGTCATACAATAATTAAAGACAACTCTATGGCTCCTGCCAGTTGCCGTACTCATCGACATGCAAGTCGTGATATTCTATACAACACATGATCATCTCATACATCACATATATCTCATCATGTAATTGGCCATATCACATCACAACATACCCTGCAAAAACAAGTTAGACGTCCTCTAATTGTTGTTGCAAATTTTACGTGGCTGCTATGGGTTTGCAAGAACCGTTCTTACCTACGCAAAACCACAACGTGGTGTAGTGATTGCTTTTTGATCTTCTAAAAGAACCCTCTTCATTGAAATCGATTCAACTAAAGTGAGAGAGACAGACACCCGCTAGCCATCTTTATGCAACGAAGTTACATGTTAGTTGAAGGAACCTGTCTCGCGTAAGTGTACGCGTAATGTCGGTCCGGGCCGCTTCATCTCACAGTACCGCCGAATCAAATATCAACTAGTAACGGCAAGCAATATGTATACACCCACGCCCACAACTCGTTTGTGTTCTACTCGAGATCTCATCTACGCATAGACCTAGCTCATGATGCCACTGTTGGGGAACGTTGCATGGGAAACAAAAATTTTCCTACGCACACATAAGATCTATCCATGGTGATGAGCATCTACGAGAGGGAGAGTGAATCTACATACCCTTGTAGATCGCTAAGCGGAAGCGTTAATAAACGCGGTTGATGTAGTCGAACGTTTTCGCGATCCAAATCGCCGAGCGTCCCGCGATCCAATCACGATCCTTCCGATCTAGTGCCGAACGGACGGCACCTCCGCGTTCAACACACGTACGGCTTGATGACGCCTTCACCTCCTCGATCCAGCGAGCGATGGTGAAGTAGTGGTTGAGTTCCAGCAGCACGACGGCGTGGTGATGGTGGTGAGGAACAATCTCTGCAGGGCTTCGCCAAGCACTACGGAGATTATGACGGAGGAACTAGAGGGCTAGGGTTGCCGGCACACGGCTTGGGAAATACTGATGTGTCCCGTGTGCTAGCCCTGCCCCTCTATTTATATGTTGAGCCTTGGGGTCTAAACTTGGAGTAAAAGCCTCCTCCGGGTCGGTTTTGCCCGCACAAGGTCGGTTTGGCCCGCAGGGAAAGAGTCCAACTCGGATCCCTGCCGAACCGTGCACAGCCGCGCACAAGCGGTAGTACCGCTTCACACAAGCGGTAGTACCGCTTCACACAAGCGGTAGTACCGCTCCGGCGGTAGTACCGCTTCACCAAGCGGTAGTACCGCTTACGCGGCAGCAAAACTACTTTTGCACTTTCCAATACCTTGTGGGCTTTATCCCTTTGGCTCATATAAAGTGTTGCTGCACCCGAACACTTCGGTAAACATCCGGAACCCCTTCCGGTGAACTCCGGAACCCTTCCAGAGATCAAAACACTATTATCACATATATCAATCTTTACCTCCGGACTATTCCGGAGATCCTCGTCATGTCCGGGATCTTATCCGGGACTCCGAACAACTTTCGGTCACCAACATAATAACTCAATTATACTAATCGTCACCAAACGTTAAGTGTGTAGACCCTGCGGGTTCGAGAACTATGTAGACATGACCGAGACACCTCTACGGCCAATAACCAATAGCGGGACCTGGATGCCCATATTGGCTCCTACATATTCTACGAAGATCTTTATCGGTCGAACCTCTATGTCAAGGATTCAGTTAATCCCGTATGCTGTTCCCTTTGTTCTTCGGTATGTTACTTGCCCGAGATTCGATCGTCGGTATCACTATACCTAGTTCAATCTCGTTACCGGCAAGTCTCTTTACTCGTTCCGTAATACAAGATCTCGTGGCTAACACTTTAGTCACATTGCTTGCAAGGCTCATTGTGATGTTGTATTACCGAGTGGGCCCTGAGATACCTCTCCGTCATACGGAGTAACAAATCCCAGTCTTGATCCATGCCAACCCAACAGACACCCTCGGAGATACCTGTAGAGCACCTTTATAGTCACCCAGTTACGTTGCGACGTTTGATACACACAAGGTATTCCTCCGGTGTCAGTGAGTTGCATGACCTCATGGTCAAAGGAACAGATACTTGACATGCAGAAAACAATAGCAATAAACTGACACGATCAAATGCTACGTTTACAGTTTGGGTCTTGTCCATCACATCATTCTCCTAATGATGTGATCCCGTTATCAAATGACATCTCATGTCCATGGCTAGGAAACCTTAACCATCTTTGATCAACAAGCTAGTCAACTAGAGGCTTACTAGGGACACAGTGTTGTCTATGTACCCACACATGTATTTGAGTTTCCAATCAATACAATTATAGCATGGATAATAAACGATTATCATGAACAAGGAAATATAATAATAACCAATTTATTATTGCCTCTAGGGCATATTTCCAACAAATTGCTCGATTTGCAAGATGATCTATCTTATAAAGAGCATCCGATCCGTATTCTCGATCAAGCAGAACGTCGGACTCGCCAGAAGACGACCAAATTCCTTAAAGTGCAGTGGTCAAACCATACTGAAGATGAAGCCACTTGGGAACGCGAGGATCGTCTTCGCGAGGAATACCCCAATCTGTTTCCTTCTACCTCCTAAATTCTGGGGACGAGATCCCGAGAATTTCTTTTAGAGGAGGAGAATTGTAACACCCCTCTGTTAATGAGCAACAGTGATCCCACATGATTATGTTAAATTCTCTGAGATTTGCAATGCTAATCATGTTGGATAAATATCTCATTTCAAATTCCTCTCTGAAATTCAAAGTGAAATTTGAAGTTGCTCAAAATTTGCTGGAAAATAGTTCGTGTTGTCGCAAAAATTCCAAAACAATTTAATGTTAAGAAAAACAACATCACCTATTTTCCTAAAATGGGCTAGAGCATTAAAACAGTGCAAAAACAACACTTTAGATGCCTTTTCCATTTTTGAAAAATTCAAATGGAATCCAAAATTATTCAAACTTTTTGTGGCAGAGCAGAATAATGCAAAGTATTTATGAGGAACAATTTCACATTTTATCAAATGCATTTGAGCAGCTCCTTTTTTTTCTAAACCTTCTATAAAATGATAAAATGATAAAACAGAAAACAGAAGAAGAAAAAGAAAAGGCCACTGTGCACCGAGCCAGAGTGCACAGTGCCTGAGGCCCAGCCCAGCCGGCCTGTCTCCCTCCTCTCTCTCTTCCCCGTCGCCGTGTCGCCAGCGCCGTGGCCAGAGAGCGGCTGCTCCGGCCACTGGCCGACACCGCGACGCCCGCGGCCTGGCGAGGGGATAAGGATGGCCTCCTTGGCCTCCCTCGTCCTCCCAGATCCACTCTCCCCTCTCTCCCTCGCTCGCTCGAGCTCTCTCCCTCTCTCCCGTACGCGCTCATCGCCGCACGTCACCGTTCCCGTGGCCACCGTCGCCGTTGGACCTCGCCGCCTTGTCCCTCTGCTTCGTCATCGTCGTCTACGTCGTCTGGCGCCAGTCGTTGGAGCCGGGGAGCTCTGCTCCTCGAGATCGCCGTCGCCCCCTTCTTCTCGGTCTCCAGCGAGCTCCACCGACTCCGGCCTCCCCTGCTGCTACTACGCCGTCACCGGGCCCCCTTGAGCCTCCCCGGTGAGCACCGCATCTCCTCCCTCCTCTTACTCCTCGATCCGCGGCTTCTAGCCGTCGATCTCGGCGTGTTCGAGCTCGTCGCCGCTTACCTCGTCGCCGGCGTGTTTCCGGTGACTACACAGTCTCGGGACCGTGTCCAACGAGCTCGCCGCGTCGCGTAGAGCACGCCTAGCCCATCCGTTCGAGCTGTTGCGCGCCGTTTAGCCAATCCCGCGAACCACCCGAACACGCCGCCGCCTCCGCCGCTCACCGTTACCGTCTCCGGCCGTTTCCGGCCAAACCACCGCCGCCAAATGACGCGCGGGCGAGCGCACGTTCGAACGCGCCCAGCCGCGTGCAAAATGGCCGCCGGGGTGCGTTTTCCGGCGGGTTCCCGTGCGCGCCGCCGCGTTTGCGCGTCGCCGGCGGCTAAACGCCGGTGGCCGCCGACGTGGCTGGCCTGGGGCCCACCCAGAGTCACTGACGTGGCAGCCACAGCCACTGACATGTGGGCCCCGTTCGTTTAATCAACCGTTTTCTAATTAATTAAACTGTTAATCCTAATTAAGTTAATTAGTTAACTAATGTGTCACTGACAGTAGGCCCCACCTGCTAATTAACCCGGTTTAGATTAAATTAAACCACTAATTAGTACTGAGCCACTGACCAGTGGGACCCAGCTGTCAGGTTTGACCTGAACAGCTGCGGTTGACCCACTGATGTCATGATGACGTCATGCTGATGTCATATTGCACTGTTCTGGATAATGCGATTTAATTAATTTAAATAACTCCAGGAATTTCAGAAAACTGTTTAAATCTTTGAAAATTCGTAGAAATTCAACTGTAGCTCGGATCGAAAAACTTTCTACATGAAAGTTGATCAGAAAAACGAGATAAATCCGAATATGTGGTCAAAATGCTTGACCATCACTACTAACTACCTGAACATGGAACCTTCCCCTCCGGTTCAGTATACCAAAATCAGCCTAAACGCTGGGAAAATATCCCAGATATTTTCCCGTTTCGTCTGCGACATGTAGCCATGCATTAGGTCATCATTAACACTGCATACTGCCATGCCATGCATCTGTGTTGCATTTGTCTGCCTTTATTTATTGTTTCTTCCCCCTCTTCTTCTCCGATAGCCCCCAAGACCGACGCAGCTCAGGAGATCGACGACACCACTGACGATCCCTCCTTTGCCGCAGAGCTTCCAGGCAAGCAAAACCCCTTGACGCATGCCTATATCACCTATTCTTTCTCCCTCCTGCTTGCATTAGAATTTGCTACTGCTGTTGATTTATCCTATTCTGATGCATAGCCTGTTTCTTGTAACTTTTGTTGATACTTACCTGATATCCCAGATGCCTAGTATAGGTTGATAGTTAACCATCTGTGGCCCCTCTTCCTTGCTCTGGTTGCCCCGCTTTAGTACCTGTGCTCCGATCGATGTGTTCGTCAGGCTGAGACCAGCACATCACCACACACCCCTAAGTTGCTTGACTCTGCAGAGCTAACATCGAGTACCGAGGGTGATACCTCTTATCTCACTCCCGATAATGTCTCTGTAGTACAGCTAGTCGGTTGTGGGTTACCGAGGGTGATTTCTCTTTCTCCACCTCCGATAAAGCTTCTGTCGTGCAACCCCATAACCGTAAGTGTGAATACCATCGAGGGTGATTCCTCCGGGTTCACCTTGACGGGAACATCGAGTGGGAATCCTACGAGGGTGATTCCTCAGATTCCTTCTTAATGATATGGACACACTGATACTGTGACTTTACTACTATTACTGGATAAAGACGGGTCAGTCCCGAGGGGTACCCACGAGAGATGTGATATCGGGTTGACCAAGAGGGTACCCGAGATATGAATACGTGGCACGGCCGGGCATTCTTAGCCCTTGCCGTAAGTCCACGAGATGGGGTGACGGGGTCACATGATCGTGAGTCTCTGCTTGTCAACGCGAGTTCCTAATGCGCTAAGGGTTAGGATATGTAATCTGAGTAGGCCTCTGGCCTTTTCGCGCTAACCAGCACGTGGGAATAATATGGGTACTCGGCGTCGTATGTATCAGCCGAAGCTCTTCAGACGTCAGCAGTTGAGCGGCGCGCGCCGGGTTGGTCTGGTAAAGCCTGCGCTTGTATTAATGGGGCTAGGACTGCTCACCGGCCGCGTTCGCAACGCGCAGTAGTGCAAAGGGCGATGGGCCCAAGACCCCTGAGTGCTTAGGATGTAGACCGGCGTGCTGGCCTCTCTGTTGAGCCTAGGTAGGGCTACGACGTGTCGATCAGCCGAGGCCGGGCATGGACCGAGTAAGTGTGTCCGGCCAGAGTTAACCGAGCGTGTTGGGTAAGTTGGTGCACCCCTGCAGGGAAGTATATCTATTCGAATAGCCGTGTCCACGGTAACAGGACGCTCGGAAAATATCCCGATCTTCTACAACTAGAAATGGGTTAAATATATTGGCTCCGGGATCGCTTTCTCACAGGGAGTCGAGAAAGGATCTCTGGGCGTGGCTACTGTTATAATTGATGCTACTATGATAATTATGTACTAATATGCACTCTTCTTATGCTGCAAGACGATGAAGATGCTAGTCTTCGATAGGCTAGGCCTTCCCTTCTTTTCTAGCATTTCTGCAGCCAAGTCCACATATACATCCTTCCTTTGATAATGTTGCATAAATAGACTAGTTCTGATGTAAGTCTTGCTGAGTACTTTGGATGAGTACTCACGGTTGCTTTGCTTCCCTTTTTCCCCATACCCGATTGATGAGACCAGATGACGGAGCCCCGGAGCCAGCTGCCCCTGCCGGCGACGACTACTACCACTACTACCCCTCCGGATACTACTATTACGAGGAGCCCTCCGATGACCAGGAGTAGTTAGGAGGCACCTAGGCAGGAGGCCTGCGCCTTACGATCCAGTGTTTTTATTTTGCCCCGCCTTTTTTAAAGGCCTATCTGTGTAACTTTATGTCTGTACTCAGATATCTAATGCTTCCGCTGATGCTTGTATGACATCGAGCTTATGTATTCGAGCCCTCGAGGCCCCTGGCTTGTAATATAAAGCGTGTATGACTTTTATTTGAGTTTAGAGTTGTGTTGTGATATCTTCAAGTGAGTCCTTAGGCTTGATCGTGTGCATTTGCGGGTATGATTAGTACACGATTAAGTCGGGGGCGTCACAATATACCTCCGATTGTACTATATAGGGTCCGATTTTACTTATAAATTTGACTAAAATGTGAGTTCGGTGTAAAAGAAATAAGTGCCATCATTGGATGCGTGTGTTATCTTGCACCGGCCGATTCAACTAAGAATCCATGCATCTTGAGTCTTGACTCTTGAGTGTTGACTGTTGTGCATACTTCGGAGTTTGGATTACAGTTGAGGGTATGCAGAGACGGTTTCAATGGACCTGTGAAAACTGGCAAAAAGTAGGTAGGTAGAACCGAACCGCGGTGTTCACGGGTTGAACTGAAGCGTCCATTAAACGTAGTTAACGGTATTAAAATGGTTTTTGTGTGTCCATCAAACACGGCAGAGAGAAGTGGGCTTCCCAGGCTTTGTTGATTTCCATATTTGAACCACGGTTTTAACAATTGAATTGAAGCGTTTTATAGAACTAACTAAGGGTTCTAGAAAAAACGGCTCCATAGAAAATGCGGGAAGTAGGCTACTTGTCATCATTTGTTCATCATAATTGAGCGAGCAACGTCCTATAATAAGGATGACCATTTGAACATTTTGAACACAGGTAACTTCATATATAGCAAATCGTCAGAAATTCATTACTTATAAAACACAAGCATCATCGTCCCCCCAAAACAGTCGAGAAACGTGGAGAAGTAGTTAGCTTTACCATTTAGGGGTTGCTCGGTTCCTAGCTTAAACTTGTCATACTACTTACATGACACATGTGCTCAAGATGGACATCAAGAAGGCTTTTGATTCAGTTAGATGGGAATATCTGCTTGACCTGTTACAGAGAAGAGGTTTTCCTTCGAGGTTTCGTGAGTGGATCACGGCCCTTCTTAGGACGTCTACATCGAGGGTTCTTCTCAACGGTGTTCCCGGCAATCCTATCCAGCATGGGAAGGGCCTCCGACAGGGGGACCCAATGTCTCCCCTTCTGTTTGTCCTTGCTATTGACCCCCTTCAGCAAATCTTGGACGTGGCAACTGAGAATGGAGACCTACACAGATTACGCGGTCGTGGTGCCCGCCTTCGCACCTCTCTATACGCGGACGACGCTGCAATTTTCTTGGCGCCTATCAAGGAGGACGTGGACATGCTTGCCACCATACTTCAAAGCTTTGGAAACGTCACCGGACTAGTTACGAACATTAACAAGAGTTTGGTGGCCCCCATTAGATGCTCCAATGTCAACCTTGACATGGTTTTGGGTGCCTTCCCGGCGGTCAGAGCTCAGTTCCCCTTGCGATACCTCGGCCTTCTGCTATCCATTCATCGTTTGCGGACCGTGGACTTCCAGCATTTGCTTGATAAGATTGCTGGAAAGATCATGACTGGCCAGGGAAAGTACATTACGATGGCTGGGAGGAGCACGTGGGTAAAGTCGGTTATCACTTCGCAGGCCATCCACCACCTCACTTCGCTGGTGGTGCCCAAAGGAATGATGGCCTCCATTGTCAAGCTGCAGCGGGCTTTTCTATGGGGAGGCACGGATAAGGTTTCTGGCGGCCAATGTAAGATAAGATGGGAGAAAGTTTGTACGCCCAAGGACATGGGCGGCTTAGGCATCTTGGACATGGAGAAATTCGCACGTGCCTTGCGGCTCAGATGGCCTTGGTTGATTTGGAAGGACCCGGAAAGAGCTTGGGTTGACTTGGGGCACCCGTGCGATGAAGAGGACATGGCGCTGTTTTATGAGTGCACTTCCATCACTGTTGGCAACGGGCAAAGGGCCTCTTTCTGGCACTCCCCTTGGCTTGGGGGTCGCAAGCCAAAAGACATCGCTCCCTCCATTTTTGCAATTTCCAAACACAAGAATGACACCATCCATAGGGCTTTGGATCTCAACAAGTGGATTGTTAACATCAACACAAGTTCTGGGCTCACAATTCAGCACATCCTTGAATACTATGAGCTTTGGGTTGGATTACGAGAGGTCTTCCTTGATGAGGGGGTGGATGATGAGATCGTTTGGAAGCTTTCGCCTTCCGGTGAATACACGACATCGTCGGCTTACAAAGCTCAACTCGACGACTCCACTGCATCGAAAATGAAGCCGGCTGTGTGGAACAATTGGACGCCGCCAAAGCATTCTTTGCTTGGCTTATCATTCAAGACCGTGTTTGGACGGCGGACAGACTTCAACGGAGAGGATGGCCAAATTGTGGCCTATGCCAATTATGCAAGAGGGAGCCGGAGACGACGGCGCACATTATCTTCCGGTGTCGATACACGACACGCATTTGGACAGAGATCAAGACTTGGATGGGTTTGACCGGTGTGGACATCACCGACTGGAGTAGCTTCGACAACGTCAAGGATTGGTGGCACCACATGGTGGGCGTCAATGCCAATGTGAGAAAGGGCCTCGCATCTCTCGTCATGTTGGTTTCATGGGAGATTTGGAACGAGCGGAATGCAAGAGTGTTTAGGAAGGTGTCCTCCATGCCAAATGTAATCACGTCTAGAATCAAGGCGGAGGTCAGACTTTGGGGATTGGCAGGGGCCAAGCGTTTGAGTTCTCTTATATGCCGCGAGAGTAGGCTTATCAGTTCGGGGATGTCTATGGGCGGTCGGTCATGTAATTCAAAACTCTTCTTAATTAATGAGATGAGGCAAATCTTTTGCCTCCGTTTCGAATTTTTTTTTTATCATCTACTAGGTTTGCCATCTACCACGAGTTGCCATCTACTAGGTTGGTTACGCTACGCTGGGTGCCTAGGCTAGGCTAGTCCCCTCCCTCGCACGCAGCGTGAGTGGGTGCGGTCCGGTGGTCGCGAGGGGCCGGGGTCCGGTCAATGCTGGGTGGCGGAGTGCGGTCTGACTGCCAGCCAGCGCCATCGGACTTCTCACTCAGGTCGACCGCGTCGTGGTGATAGGCCAAGCGCGGCGGGCGTACGCTGCGTGCGCGGTCCACCCGCCCCGGACCCCCCGCCTCGTCCACCACCGGCGCTGCGTACGCCGACCGCCAAGGGGACGCGACGCGACACGATTCCCTCTGGCTCCAAGGGCGCCGGGAGAGCGACGATGAGGCCGGTGCCCCGTGAGGTCGTGCGGTCCATGGTGGTGCCACGGGGAGGGGGGGCAGCACGGCACTAGCAACGGAGCGACCTGATCGCCCAACGACCCGCGTGTCGCCGGCCGGGTGGATGTGCCGCGCGCCGTCGTGTCTCGGTCATCTCGGACGCAACGCCAACGCCGCTAGCATCGCGAGGATACCCCATCGATCCATTCATGGTTGCATGCATGCATGCATGGCCTGGCTATGCCCGCGACGCTAGCTAGCACGCTAGACGCTCGCTAGGAGTATTATCAGTCGTCGGCCCCGGCCGTACGTTCACTCGGAGAGCACGCCACGCAATACTCCCCCGGCCGGCCACACCATCGATGATCGATCCATCGGATCGACCGACCTCTACCTCTAGTGACGTGGCCACATGCCCGATCCATGCAAGACGCGCCTATTTATTTTTCAAACACAGTACAGACGCATATGCTCACAAGACGCGGGCTCGTATCCGGCCGAGCGTGGAACCCAACCCCTGACGTACGTATACGCACCACGCGAAAGACCGATCGAGTTACATGTGATCGATCCATGTTCCAGCTCCACTCGCATTGCACGAACGCACGCACCACCCCTAAGACAGGGAGGGACCCGGCCCAGCAGACGTCTGGACGTTGCAGGCCAAGGGAAAGAGCACGCGGCTCAATCCATAGTAAGAACGGAAGCCACTCCAGTACTGTACACCCAACAGCGATCTGATCTGCATGCCCCCCAGTCGCTACCGGTTAATTACTACCAGTACTATAGCTATTAGATAGCTGCCTAGCCATCTCTGTCCACGATCATGGATCGCCCATTTTCGCTCGTGTGCCCGTATAAACGCGCCGACGCGTCGCTGTCGTCTGTAAAACTACGTATCGTGCCTGGACTCGTTCACGCCGTACAAGTAATTGACGGGGTGGTACGTGCTATACCTAGCTACATCACTCACTTCAGCAAAAGGAAGATGATGTGGATCACGACTGACAAACCATTCCCATCCGTACGTTGGTTCCATCAATTCTTCTTTCACTCAGCCCTCGAGCTTCACTTCTCAGGATGACGACCGGCTCTATGATTTGGGCCAGTTTGGCCGCCGCCATGGTTTGCTGTAATTTTTACCGCTTGGCTCATACCGCAAAGTAGTGTGTGTGGATAACTTTTTCTATAGGAAATGTCATCATGCTAGCTTTATTAATTTGAGCCACAATCACATCGTTCATGATCTTACTAACTAGGCAATCGGAGGTTCATTCACCCAGTTACTAGAATTCTTATTTCAAAAAGAAAAACTAGCTAGCTCATGAGTGACTTAGCTTCACGATGACAGTGCAAGAACTTAACCTTCGCAGTTGCTGTCGCCAAATCGGCATACTCCACAAAGATGGCCGCCGCTGCATCCTGTCACTGTGAATCCCCCGTGCAAAACTTGGTAACTCCCAGATAATCTGATTCAGCCTCAATCGAGTGGAATCCCATTGAATTTGAAAAGACGAGACCTTCTCGCATAGCCATGGCTTCCATTGTTACTATATCCGCACCATGCTGGTCCGCAGCCATACTTCCATTGTTACTATATCCACATCATGTTGGTTGGCGAGCATACTTCGCCTTTCCTGCCCGTTAACGGCTCCTTTGGATCACAGGATATGCAAAACAAAGGAATAGTGAAAATGGAGGATTTGGTTGCCATGACATAGCCAATCCTATGGAATTTCCCCCAGAGGTCGGACCTCATGCGTAAATTCCTCTGGAATCAGCACCTTGGCGACCCAATCCTTAGGAATTTTAATGACCCAATCCTGTGATCCAAATGCGTTCCATAGGAAACAATCCCGAGGAAACAATCCTATGGAATTTTAATGACCCAATCCTTAGGAATTTTAATGACCCAATCCTGTGATCCAAATGCGTTCCATAGGAAACAATCCCGAGGATTGATATCCCGTGAGAATATCCTGTGAAAAACCTCCAATCCACGAAGGCGTAAAGGTCCATGCCACCATCACCATGCTTGCCTCCCAAATGATTTGAAATGAAAGATACGCTGGAATTTTCCACCATAGATTGGCGATGCCACCCATCATGCAGCAGACTTAAAGAACATATTTGATAATTCTCAGGTGTCTGATAATTCATGTAGCGGAGTCAAATAATGGATTTGCTAATTCTCAAGTGTCCGATAATTAGTTAAAAATCTCAATCAGCACCAAGAATCATCAATCTAACATTCAGATCCATACAAGACTTCATATATTTTTGAACTATGAGAACAAACGCTATAACTTCTTGCACTAGGTACACAAAATACTACATCACACTAAACTTATTTTTTTTAACATATTTGTAAAGCCGACTGAATCGATTGGGACAACCCAACATATCAATCAATTTTTCTGTCATGGTAAAGTGGTCTTAAGTAGAAGGTAACTACGTATCGTGCTTGGGCTAGTTCATGCCATACAAGAAATTGACTAAGTGATATGGGCAACATCACTCCACTAAAAGAAGATGTGGATCGCGACACACCCAATGATCCGTTCGACAAGCGAATCGCGGGTCGTTCACTCTACTGTTCTTCTCCTCCGCCTATCAGCTTCAATTCATGGGAAGATGACAAGCTCAATGATTTGGAAAAGTTGAGCAGACGAAGTACAAATTTTGTCACTTAGTTGCTGTGTTAAACCGGTGTTAAGTAATAGGTAACCATGTATCGTGTTTGGATTCGTTCATGTCGTAGAAGTAATTGACGGGGTGACATAAGAAATGTCACCTCAATAAAAGGGAATGTGGGTGATAACAAAATGAATTCGGACAATCAATCAATTTTATGTGTGTGTGTGTGGCCCGAGCGAGGGGGGGGGGGGGGGGGGGCATGACTAATAATATGGGATATTTGGGCACCGCCGAAGTACAAGTTTTATCCCTTGGCTAATAGTGCAAGATAGATCATGGGCCGCTTATTGCCTCCAACACCGAGGATGGCCAAATCGTGGAGAGTGTCCCATGCCAACTAGCTTAAATTTTCGGAGGTCACTGTGACGCCGGTCAACTCTATAATTTAGGATACTTGGGCACCATCAAGGACATGTTTTATCACTTGGATAATAGTGCAAAATAGGGTGTGAACCGTTGATCACCTACAGCCAGGATATCCGAGTTGTGGGAATCCCCCATTTCCAAGCAAAGTTCCGGACTCCACGACTTCGTATCCTCTTCCACTACGTCTATTCCATTCAGACTTGGAATGACGAAATGATTATGTTGGGCTGCAAAAAGTTCAACCAAATATGTGGCCGAAGCTTATCAAATGTCAAAGCTTGTTGGTCGGCGAGCATCCTTGGCCCTCTCTAGTCTTTCTCGCTTCCATCACTGTTTGCCCGTGTTCTATACCATTTGAAATGAAAGATATACCAAAGTTTTCTGCAACTAATCAATGATGTTAACATTGTCGCAATAGATATAAGAATGAGGTGAAAACATGGATAATTGGCGGCTCAAAATGTTTGATGTATTTTATACAGGGACAATATGCGCCTTTGAAGCATTTGATATTTTTGTGGAGTGCTTTTTATGCTTAGCCTTTGGGGTCGTTACCGTACTAACCTCTCTATCGATCACCTGGTTATCACCTCTGCCTCGTTATGAAATTCTTTCATCCTAGATCTTTTCATTGCGTGCTTTGCATGGTTCCGTTCGAATTTCTTGGTCATTCTCAACACTAGTGGGTCTTGGCTAGCCTAGCCAGTGGGTCCTCTCTACAAGAAGCAAGGGAAGCATACATTTTTGGAAGTGTCTATTAGTGAGGTCCTGAAAAAATGTCTTGCATTAGTCACTTTTCATCATGACCATCAAATCTTCATCCAACGGACCAAAATAGATCAACATTGTTCATCTTCTTCCTCCCTTTATTCTTCCCACACGCCCCAGCCAATCCATCCCCAACCGCCGGCCTCCACCACCCACGGCCAGCAGGCGCTACCACGCACCGCCTCGCCGCACCGCCCTCCCCTCAACCTCCTCTACCGCCGTTGCTGGCCACCGCCCGGCCATCCCTCTAACCCTTCCTAGATCTATAGGAACCCCGACGACCACCTGCACCCCCCCGGTGAAGTTTCTTCCTCACCTCCACCTAGGACGCCGCAGCTCACTGCCGCTTGCAGCGTCGTCATCGACTCCGTGTGGTCCTGGCTCGGCCTCGGCGTAGCCGACGCTCGTCGCTGCCCTCGTCGTCCCCGGCTTCGGCCTCGTGCTGCGCGGAAATGACCGACGCCTTTTTTTTTTTTTCATGTTCCTGACAATTAGCAAAACCGTACACTTTTATTCACGTGAGCGTGCATGTGAATAGTACGTACTACACTCAGGTGCTAATCGGTTGACCTTTTATGTAGTGCATACTACTTCTTCCGTGAGTTCTTATCTGGAGATCCATGTAAATTTTCTTTTAATTTTTTTTCTTTCTTATATGTTTTGTCATTTGACTAAGACTTCGTTAAGTCCCAGTGGAATGAGATTTAGCAACCCCGATCTTATTTGCCTGCCAGGGCAGTTTCTTTTTGCGGGAGGTGAGGTATTTTCTGCACCAGTACACTACGTGCGTTGAGCTTTGACCTTTGACATGGCGACCGATCGAGCTGGTCCTAATCGAACATCATAGAACCAGAGACTGCTAGTGCTAGTCGTACGTGCACGCTACTCAAAGCTGCAAGAGGAGCATGCACCGACCCTTACCTTGTCTTGTTCCCAATCCACCCAGTTCCTCCGGCGTGAAGCCCATGGGCGGGCGGATGAACAGAACGGCAAACGCGACGCGCACGCTGCCCTACGAAATTGTCCTTCTGCCAGCGACACGGAGCCAGCGGTGGATCGACTGATTTGCGCATGCTTTCCATGAGGCCATGCGCGGGCCGAGTAATATTTGACCCATATTCCCGTGGGCCTGGGGCCATGCATGCACATGCATGTGATCATGCACGTGATTTAACCCTATCGTTTGCCAAGACAGCGGGTCTCGATGGGTCCATCATGCACCAGACGATACCGCTCCGCGCCAAATAGAGAAACATCCTTCATTGCAAATGAGTTATGAATCGGTTGGCTTCAAGGCCATGACTCATGACACCGATGAGCAAGCAGTAGCACTGGTACTGCTCCACGCTAGACGACGCTCTCGGAGGTACAGCGGCCAGATGGTGCGAGTTGTCCCGGTGTCGTCGAGCAAGCCAAAACCCTGCTGGGTTACCCTACACTACTAGTGGAGCATACTGACCTGTCGCATGCAGCGCCAGCTCATCCTCTTTTTTTTTTTCACAGCCAGCGCTTGGAGCTTGTACGTATTACGGGACACTGTGAGCGTCTTTGTCCACGTATGTATCCATCAGGCATGCACGCATGTCTGCGGGTACGATGCACGTCTAAGTTGATAGGCCGCTGTTCGAGCGTTACGTTATGTTCGTAGGCGACACGAGCGAGCCGACCGAGCTTGCACGGCGAAATCAATGGCGCGATAGACCGGTGCAGCCCATTGTTCCGGGTTCCGGTGGCAGCCGAGATAGGCGTATGGGTGCTAGCACTGCTGCCCAACAGGAGAGTCTGGAAAAAGAGAGGGCAAATAGTGGTACGTACTAGCAAGGATGGTGACCTGCGTGCGCGCTCTGCTAATGCCGTTCCTGCTGCTACAGTGGCACAGTGCACGGTCACACACAGGGAGGAATCTTCACTTGGCCACAGAGTGTACAGTCACCGTCACCATCGATGTGGGAGCACGTAGACGTAGCTAGCAGCCTTCCAGGCTGGACATGATGCCGAGATAGAAATCCTCCGCCGGTCCGCCCCCCGCGCCGCGCCCAGCTGCGTGCCCGCGTGACTGCCCCCTGCCGCCTCGCTCACCCGCCGGCCGGCACCAACACTTCGCTCCGGCCAGGTCCGGACAATGACAATACGACCCTGCTGGTGCTTGCACTCGTACGTCCACCACCTGCTGATGGATGGCGAGACGACGACGGCTTTGGCCACAGGGGAAGCGATCGGTACACACAGCCGCTGGAGCGACGACAGCCAGCCGTGGCCGCGTCCGCGTGCAGTGTGTGTGCGCGCGCGCTCCGGCCGTGTTCCTGGCTCGCGAGCGCTCGGTGCCCGGCTGTTGTCACCAGGAGAGCGGGCACCAGAACGTGACGCACCGGGTGTCTCGCACAGAGTAGTTACTATCGTATACGTACGTACTCCATCCGTTTTTTAGCTTGCATATAAGATTCGGTCAAAATCAAACTTTGTAGAAAAAGATATCAAGATTCACACTATGAAATCAATATCATTAGATGCGTGATAAAGTTAATTTTCATACTCCCTCCGTTCCAAAATATAGCGCGCCCGCGCTTTCCGAGGTTCAATTTTGACCATAAATTTAACCAACGAGACCGACTGCGGCGTGAGCAAAAATTATACCAGTGAATTCGTATTCGAAAGAAGTTTTCAATTATATAATTTTTGCTCCTGCCGCAGTCGGTCTCATAGGTTAAATTTATGGTCAAAGTTGAAGCGCGGGAACCGAGGACGCGCTATATTTTGGAACGGTGGGAGTAACATATACGGAAACTCTTAGATTCACCCGGCGGATAATACACATCGATCGGTCTTCCACGCAGCCGTCCGATCAACGGAGATCGTGTGGCGATGTGGCTCTCCTTCTGCCCCACCTCTTTCTCTAGAAACACCCACAACGAACGAGAGCTCCTTATCCTCTCGTGCCGCACAACCATCTCTCTCCTTCCCTCGTCTTGTTTTCTCCTCCTCTCTCCTTACCACTCTCTCTCCACATACGAGCTCCAGGCCGAGCTCCCATGGCGCTCCGCCACCAGCCCCTTTCTCCTTCCCTCCTCCTCTCTCCTTACCTCCCTCCCTCCCTCCCTCCCTCCCTCTCTCTCTCTCTCTCTCTCTCTCTCTCTCCACACACACACACACACACACACACACACGAGCTCATGGCCGAGCTTCCATGGCGCTCTCTACTCTGACTCTCTCTCAATTGGGTTTTGAGGGATTGCAACATCGATGATGTTTCTGAAACATAATATTTGATGCAATATGTTGAGTTTTTTGGGGAGCGATGGTGGTGGTGGAGGAACGATGGATGAGAAGGTTCGCAGGGAGGGATGCGCGCCTGCGGACACGGCTACACGAGATCGGCACCTGGTTCTCCGATCGGCAGGAGATGGAAGGAGAGGCGCGAGCGGTGCTAGACTCGCTGACGGAGGACGAAGAGACAGATCTATTCGGGAGGGAGGAGTACAAGCACATGCTGGAGGTGCTGCTCTGGGCCATGGCGCAGGCGGACTCACCGGATCCTGTGACGGCGCGCAGGTGGGCGGCCTTCATCTCCTTCTCCACGACGCCTCTGGCTCCGGCAATGTCGGCGTCGGCGTTGCGAGCGGAGGAGTTGGTGCTCGCTCTGCCAACCCTGGGATCGGCTTTCGTCCCGATTCGGATCCAGGAGGAGGGGTCTGGTCCAAGGCTCCCGAGGGCGAGAAGGACAATTTCAGGAGGCGTGGAGCCTCGCCGCTCGCTGCGGCTAAACCCGGTGATGCGCCGCTCGGCGAATCGCGGGCTGCGCCGAGATTAGGATCCCACCTAGCCAGTAACCGATTTTGGTTGCTGGCTGGGGAGGATTGTGAGAGCGACTTCGGCGAGGAGACGACAGAAATTTCGAATTTCAGTAAGCTTTCTGAACCCAATTCTTACATTCAGTCTACTGCTCATATAGAAGCAGAGATAAAACATGTTTCAGTTAGAGAGAAACGTCGAATCAGACGGATTGAAAATCAATCTAGGAGAGATACGGATCATTATGTTCGTAGTCTACTCTTGAAAGATGGAGTGAACGGTTTTGATTGCAATTTGATGTGCTTTCCCAATATAGAATCTCCAACTTGGGGAAAATACCATACTGCTAAAATTGACGAGGCACTTGTTAAAATGAAACAATTTATGCCTTTGCCAGCTGATTTATGTCGAATCCCTACTCTATTGGATGATGTAGAGGGGGGTGATATTATTCATATGACAGAGAGTTTGCGACAGAACAATGTGGATTTTGCTGGGGGACTGGGAAAAACAAAATTGATATCAGATATAATTCCGATGAATGATGTTTTAGAAGAAATCATGGAGGAAAGAAAAGTTGCTGATGGAGTGGGTGGATATGAAAAAAGACAGTCGGGGGAAAAAGTGAAGTGTTTGACAGATCACAGGGCCCATGTGGAGGATGTGAGGCCTTCTGTGGTGGGCTTGGCCCAACAAAACCCACACGATGGGTGGGTGGGGGGGGGGGGGTATATAAATCTCATCCCTGCCCTAGATTGTTTCGATAGTTTCTTTCCCCTAGGGCTAGACCCCGATACACAGCCGGCGGTGGGTGGCCCTGAGTGGGGCGAAGACAGGCGGCAAGAAGGTGGTGAAGCGGGGGCAGATCTGTTGGCTGGACGACAGTGCAACTGGCAGTCAAGAGGGGGCAGATCGTGGCAAGGTAATAGGTTTGGTGAGGGCTTTGGGAGAGGATCTGGTTCTCAGGGAAGAAACAATTTCAGTAGGCAAGATAGTAGAAGCTCTGATAGATATGATGGGAGGGACTCCGATGGAACTTTTCGTGCAAATTCTGGGGGTAGCAGTAGGGGGCAAGGTGATTTTGATGGGGGGCGGCATGGAGATGGAGTGAGGGAACAAAATGACAGAGGAAAAGGAACTCAGATGTTAGGGCCAATGTTTGACAAAAGTGTACAACAGATACAGGGAGGTGTTGTGGGAATGAGTGGATCTGGTACACCACAGTTGGGAGGGGTGCCGCAAATGCCAGTTCAATTTTCTGCTATGCCTATGCAAAACTTCCCGCAGATGGTGCCCGTTGGGCTGGGAATGGGACAGGTAGGGTTTGTCCCTTCTGAACAAATAGCTCAGCAATACCAGTTTCTGCTATCAAATGTGCCTAAAACCTTAGTGATGCCTGCCCCGGAAATGGAAAAAGGAGGAAGCAGCAAAGAGATAAAAAACGACAGTAGAGAGCTGAGAAGTAAAGATCAGATGTGTGGCAAGTGTAAAGAGATGGGTCATGTCTCTAAAGACTGCAAAGCAAATGTGTTCTGTGTGGTCTGCTCTAGACCTTCACATAGGACTGAAGATTGCACAGTTATGAAACAACCAAAACCTATTGCTAAATACGTTGGATATGGAGCGAAAGGATTAGGTTGCCTGCTGGTTCAGAATACCAAGGAAATTGCAGCTATTGAACATGCTAATCCAATGGCCTTAGTCACGGTTGTTGCTGGTAACTTGAATGAAACACAGATTGCTAAGGGATTTCATGCTATGTTTGATTGGAACTGGGAGTGGAGAGCTAAATTTCAGAGCAGTAAGACCTTTCTGATGAGGTTTCCTACAAAAGCTAAACTATCAGAGCTGAAAAACTTCAGGAAGTTCAGTTTGCTTGGGACGGGGGCTGAAGTGGAAGTTGACTTCTGGAATCCAGATGACAAAGCCAAGGGGAAGCTGCACTCAGTGTGGATAGAAATGTCTGGAGTCCCTGACACGCTGAGACATTACCTTGGGGTTTGTGAAATTGGTTCTGCTTTGGGACCGGTTGTGGAAGTAGATGTAGAGAAGATGCATTCACAAGAAGGGGTAGGAGTCAAGGTGGGGATTAGAGACCTACACAAAATTTCTACTGGTACTGAAATCACTACTAAAGACCTTCTGCTGTATGATATCGACTTTGCTTTTAAATCGGTTGCTGAGCAGGGGTGGTACAAGTATGAAGAGGCCAATAAGAGAAAGAATTTTGATTATATAAACTTGGATGACATTGGGTTGGGCATGGCAGCTGACAACACTGGAAAAAAGGGGAAACATCTGGAATATCATAAGAATCAGATGACATTGGGCAGTATGCCCTTGAGACAATATGAGAATGTAGTTAATACTGATGATGGGAAAAAACAGTGGCTCGAAGGGGGGAGTAATAAAGAGGATCTGAGTGGTTTATCTGACAAAGAAGGAAAAGATGATTTGCTGGCTAGACTTCAATTGGCTGAGGAAAATGCTGTTAGACAAGCAGCTAAACTGGTGGTGGAGGAAAAAAAAGGAAGGAGATGGAAATCATGAAGATTAGTTTGGAAAAAGAGATAAAAAGACAACATGAGTTGTTGCAACAAAATATTAAGTTTATGGTGGACCTGGAAAGAGTGGAAGTGGAGGATTCTCAAATTGAAAAACGAAATGGGCCCTGGGAAGATGGTGTAGGGCAGGGAAAGGAAATAGATAAAGAGATTGAGACAGAGCTGGGGGAGTGGGAGGAGAAAAGAACTGGAAAAGATGTCAATGCCGAAGAAGGTGATAATGATGAGCTGCTAGACTATGAAGCAAGTCAAGAATCCTTTGAAACCAAAATTAAGATGGCACAAAAAGGTGAAATGGTTGAGTCAAAAGGGAGAAGAGGAGAGAGGCTCAAGGATAGAGGAGACCAGAAAATTGAAGACATAGCGAAGGAGAGGGCTGCTATCAAAGATGATTATGGTAAAAAATCACTACCCACTGTTTTAAATTCTTCTAGTCAAGATCTATTGAAAATTGCTTCTGGAGTGGGGGTAAATTTGGGTACACAAATTGATATGGTTGAACATAGCATCAACCTTATTAAGAATGTTGAGAAAGCTAGAATGGATCTATGGCTGGCTAATAACAGTAATCAAAATAAAACTCCAATTAGAGAGCCTAAACATGTAATTGAAACAGGCGAATTTGACATTGAGGAACTAATAGCTGATGATAGTGAAGGAGAAGATAGTGATAGTGAGAATTGGTAACATCTTAAAAAACTTTTCTCTAATAGAAAAGGAAAATACAAAGGAAAACCCCCATCTTATTCAGGGGGGAAACCTTCTGTGGTTGTTGATATTCTGCAAAAAAATAATAATAAGAAGAAAAAGTAAAATTATGAGAGGTGTCTTTTGGTATATGAGAGGCTTTGGGGGAGATGTTAAAAAGAGATTTCTTAGAGAATTGATAATGGACAAGAAGGTGGATTTCCTCGGTTTACAGGAAACCATGAGAAAACAGTTCTCTAGAAGTGATCTTCAAGCAATCTGTGCTGGAAGAGATTTTCATTGGCATTATACACCTGCCAAAGGGAAATCTGGAGGACTGTTGTTAGGGGTTAATTATACTGTTCTAGATGTAATATCTCAAGAGAATGGGGAATAGTACATCAAGATGACAGTACAGGATGTAAAAACCAGACTTGTTTGGGATTTGGTATTGGTTTATGGTGATGCACAGCCTGCAGGCAAAGCAAAATTTCTAGCAGAATTATCTAGAGTTTTGCTAAAAACTATTAATCCGCTCTTGATTGGGGGAGATTTTAATATTATTAGAAAAGCTTCAGAAAAAAACAAACCTGGATCACCAGGTCACTGGAGTTTTGTGTTTAATGCTATTATTGAACATGCCGGGTTGAGAGAGTTGGATCTCCATGGGAGGCATTATACATGGGGAAACAATTTGCCTGTCCCCACTTATGAAAAATTAGATAGAATTTTTTGTTGTGTGGATTGGGAGGAAAATTATCCTCTCTCCATGGTTAGTGCCTTGGTTAGAGAGAAATCGGATCATGTCCCATTATTCCTGGATACTGGTGACATGCCAAAAACTGATCCAATCTTCAGATTTGAAAATGCTTGGTTCCTTAGAGAAGGCATTGATAAACTAGTTGCAGATGTTTGGAATGATGTGAAAATTACTGGGTCCAATATAGAGAGATGGCAGAAAAAACATAGAATTTTGAGATCCCAATTGAAAGGATGGAATAGAAACATGAATGCATGGTATAGGGACCTTAAAAAACATATTTTAGGGAAGTTAGATGATATTGATAAACATTGTGAACTGCATGGGCTAACAGCTGCAGATAGACAGGAACAAATGGAATTAAGAGCCCAACTTGATAGGCTGCTACAGCAAGAGGAAGCTAAATGGAAGCAAAGAGCTAAAATTGATGAACTGCTAGAAGGAGATAGTAATACCAAATACTTCAATGCTAAAGCAAATGGTAGAAGAAGAACAAACAAAATTACATGCTTAGATCAGGATGAGGGAAAGATAGAGGGAGATAAAAAAATTATTGATTATATTACTAGTTATTATAAAAACCTTTTTGGACACCCAGAGAGGTCTTTTATTGCTTTAAATATTGATAACCCTATAACTGTTCCAGAGGGAGATAAAGAGAAGCTGACTAAAGAATTTTCCATGGAGGAAATTAAAGTGGCTGTGTTTGGGATGGCACATAACAAATCCCCCGGCCCTGATGGATTTACTGCTGAGTTTTATCAACATTTCTGGGGGTTACTAAAAAATGATATTAAAGATCTATTTGAAGATTTCTACAATGGAAACTTGGATATTACTAGAATCAATTATGGGATTATCACTCTTGTCCCTAAAACAAAGGATGCTAATCGAGTGCAGAATTTTAGGCCTATCTGTTTATTAAATGTGATTTTCAAAATTTTCACTAAAGTTCTAATGAATAGATTGAATACTGTAGCTGGAAATGTGATTTCACCAATACAAACTGCCTTTGTTAAAGGCAGATATATTATGGAGGGGGTCCTTGTATTGCATGAAGCTCTTAATAGTATACATAGAAAAAAGCAAAGTGCTTTATTGTTTAAGGTGGATTTTGAAAAAGCATATGACAAAGTGAAATGGCCCTTTGTGTTACAGATGCTGAAACTTAAAGGCTTTCTTGACAGGTGGAATGATTGGATTATGCAGACAATTAGGGGGGGGGGGGGGGGGCAAAGTCTGCATCAAAGTTAACGACAACATGGGTGCTTATTTTCCTACACATAAAGGGCTGAGACAAGGGGACTCTATGTCACCCCTGATTTTTGATATAGCTGCAGATGCATTGGCTATGATGTTAGACACTGCCAACAAATGGGTTAATAAAAGGGGTTTTAGAAGATAGTATTGATAATGGCATAAACATGTTGCAATATGCGGATGACACAATCTTCCTATTAGAGGATGATTTTGCTAGTGCTCATAACCTTAAGTTCATATTATGTTTATTTGAACAAATGTCTGGATTGAAAATTAATTTCCATAAAAGTGAGTTATTTTTGTTTGGAGATGCAATTAACAAAGCTGAGAGCTTCTCTCAGATCTTTACATGCCCTGTTAGTGCTTTACCTATGAAATATTTGGGAATACCAGTTGATAAAAAAAGAATTAGAAATAAAAATTGGAAACCCACGGAGGATAGGATGAAAAAAAAATGCAGTAATTGGCAAGGGCGACTGCTTGCAAGTGCTGGCAGAATAACCTTAGCTCAATCTTCTTTATCCGGGATACCATACTTTATGATGTCTTTTTATGGAATACCAGTGGGAGTAAATAAGAGGATGGACTTCTTTAGAGCCAGACTGGTATGGCAGGAGGATGTAAAAAAAAAGAAAATACCACTTGGTAAAATGGAGTGAGGTGTGTAGACCATAAGACATGGGGGGGTTAGGAATTCAGAATTTGAAAATCATGAACATTGCTTTGCTATGTAAATGGTGGTGGAAACTGTTTAGTACTGAAGGGCTATGGCAGAATGTATTAACCAGTAAGTATTGTAGAAACAATAACTTAGCTGAATGCAAGACCAGACAAGGGGATTCCCAGTTCTGGTCAGAGCTCTTCAAATACAAAAATCAGTTTCTTTCCTTATGAAGCTTTGAAGTTGGGAATGGAGAAAATATCAGGTTCTGGGAAGATAATTGGATGGGGGGCAAACCTTTAAAGGAAAATTTTCCTAGGTTATATAATCTATGTTTTGATAAAAATAAGTCTTTAAAACACATAATTGATAAAGGACTAGATGCAGTCCAGTTTAGGAGAACTTTATATGGGGAATCTTTGGAGCTGTGGAACCACATAAAAGAGTGCTGCGCTCAGGTGGTGCTGTCGGCTCAAAAAGATAGTATAAAATGGACACTCACAATAAATGGGATTTACACTGTCAAATCCTACTATAGATATATGATTGAGAATGGGCTTAAATACCCACATGCCTTTATGTGGAAAATCAAAATACCACCTAGAGTGAAAGTGTTCATGTGGCTAGCTCTTAGAAACATCATTTTAACTAGAGACAATCTCCACCGAAGAGGCTGGAAAGGTGAAAGAAAATGTCCTTTCTGTATGCAAGAAGAAAGCGTAGATCACCTTTTTCTGAGATGTTCTATGGCTAGATTGCTTTGGAACACTATACAGTGTGCTTTTTGTTTGCCTCAAATCCCGGATAATTTACCAGACTTGTTCAATGTGTGGTTCGCATCGTTTAGTAAACAAGAAAGAGATATGATTACTATTGGGATTTCTGCTATATGTTGGACAGTTTGGAAATTAAGAAATGGTGTTGTGTTTGATAATAACAAGGTAACTGATCCTTGTGTGCCTGTGAATCTAATCGTTAAAATGTTACACGAATGGCTTGTTTTGCAGATAAATCCAGGAAGACAAGAGCTAATGAGGGAGGGCGTAAGAAGGGTTGAGATGATCGCTGCGGAGGTTTTCAAGGCCATGCTGGGATGGAAAAATAGATACAGGATTGCGGTGGGGGATCAGACAGCTCCATCTCGTAGTGGCTGATTTCGGAACTTCTGAGCTGATGGAGTCTCGACTTTGAAGGCCTTTTATTCCTCGTTCCGCTTTTTAGATTGCTCTCCTAGTGCTGGGCTGTAACATAATGCTATATTAAATCTGCTTCTTTGGGTTAGATGTCGCGTGGTAGCTTTTGATGGGAAGCTATGTTCGCTTAGGCGCTTCTGGGCAGTTGCTGGGTGAGCTTGTCTGCTCAATATGGCTTCAGGCTCCTGGGGTGTGCATTTGTATTTTGGGATTCCCCTTTTAGTAGTTGTAACAGACAATGTGGTTTCTGATATATAGAAATCAGAGAGGTCGCTCTCTTTTTCAAAAATAAAATAAAATATGTTGAGTTTTTCTTTGCGAAAAATTTCTGCAGCAAAACCTCTATTACGAAAAATTTCTGCAACAAGACCTCTGTTGTAAAAAAAATCTACAACAATATCCCTGTTGTGAAAAATTTCTGCAACAAAACCTCTGTTGCAGAAAAAATCCGCAACAAGAGCTCTATTGCAAAAACAAATCTACAACAAGACTTGTGTTGCAATGGTGGAGGCCCCGCTCAGCCGCTCGATGCGCCAGATCGGACGACTCACGACCGAGCCGATCTTCCAAAAAATCAGCCGGCGGACGCGTAGCACAACCCTAACATATAACTTTAGTATTGTAGATGTTCATATTTTTTTCAATAAATTTAGTCAAACTTTATAAAGTTTGAATTTGATTAAATCTTATAAGTAGACTAAAAAGAAACGGAGGAAGTACAATGTATTCTGGCACCCACCGACCGATTTTGCCGGTGACGCGGCGAAACCCGGCGTCACCACGTACGTACACGACGGATCGGCTTGAGTTGGTGGATGGGGAGGGTTACGTGCGCACCAACTGACAGGCCATGGCCTACCTGTACGTGCAATGCACGCTCCTTGTACCAGTATTCAGCGAATTAAGACCACTTCATGTGGACGTGTTTGTACCCTGGATTAATTCTCATCTTCATGCATGCATCGTCGGCAAACTATAATCATCGAGGTTTTGTACGTACCTTCTCATTACTGGAGTAGTAGCCAACGAAAATCGAACTCAGCTCATGAAAAAAAAAACAAAGGACCAAACCCACACGCCTGGACGGTACATTTGCCGGCGTGGCTCCCAAGTCACTAGTAGAAAACAGGGCTTTGATTCTGCCCAGATCAAAGCAATAGTCCCAGTCATGTTACGAACCGGGACTAATGTGAGCATCAGTCCCGGTTCGAGCGGCTAGGATGCCGGCCGGGCCTCGGCAGACATCAGTCCCGGTTCGACTGAGACCTTTAGTCCCGGTTCCAGACACCAACCGGGGCTAAAAGGCCTCGCTCCCTTTAGTCCCGGTTGGTGTCTCCAACCGGGACTAAAGGTTAGTCTTCAGTCCCGGTTCTAAACATCAACCGGGGCTAAAAAAATACCTATATATATCCTCGCCCCGCCCGTCCTCTCCTCTGTTTTTTGGCCGTAGAAGGTGCGAGGTGTGTGTGCTACTCTGTTCTCACTTCTTATGCACATGAGGTGTTCGATTAAATGCCCGAGCCACACTTAAGCTTTCTCCTCTGTTCTTCCTCCAAGCTCCATTTTCCACAAGATTTGTCTAGATTTGGCGGTGCACCAACTATCCAAGTGTTCTAAAAGGTTAGCAACTTCATCCTTTCATCTCTCACTGCTAGTTTAGCTCATTTCATATGCTCTAGAACTAGAGTGGTTTGTGGGTTTTAGTGAAGGAGTGTATGCGGGAGTTTATTTGATTTAGATGCACAATTTGAGCTCAAATTAACTTCTTAGTTTGCACATGTGTAGCGTGCCGTCCCGTCCCCGTCCTCACCGCTGTCGATCGCCCGCGTCGATCTTGTCGCCGGCACCACCGTGGTGAGCCTCTTGTTCTTATCTTTTTTTTAAAGAACAAATTCTTACTTGTATGATTTAGATAGCTACTTGTATAATTTTCTTATTTGTATTATTGTTTGTTATTATATAGTGCCATGGTTTTGGTATCCGCCCCGTCGGCTCTCGTCCTGTCTATGATTCGGATGTGGTATATTATCTTTTATAACTATTTGTTTCATTTAGTGTTTATGACAATTATGCCGACCAACTTGACATAGATGTTTTTATTTAGGAGGTATGTGAACCGGAAATTACAACCGACCCTCTTGTCGAGAGGTTAAATTTAGTTGAAAAAGAAAACAATTATTTGAAAGAAAAATTGAAAATAATTGAAGAAGAGAAGATGAAATTGGAGTTGCATGTTGCCGATGTCGTCGATCTACACAAGATCCAGATGGATGCAATGCGTTTGAAGATTAGAAAGATTAGAAAATATGCCATTGATAAAGAGGTTTGGTATCATTATGCTGTTGGATCAATTGTTACCTTAGTTGCGATTTTGATCGCATTTGTTGTTGCATTTAAATGTTTTACATAGTTGTATGTTGTTTTATGAGAACTATGTATGAACTTTATGTATATATTTTTGCAGTAATAACATTTGATCACTACTGTACTTTGGTTTTAATGCGATGATGAACTTGTATTAATTTGATCATTTCTCTATTCATGATGTTCTGTAATGGTTTTTGATATACTTAATTACATAATGCAGATGAATCGGCAATGGATGTACGGTGACCGACGCACTTCTGAGTACATTACGGGCCTGCATAATTTTATCGACGTGGCTGAGGCAAACAAGCAGAATGGTTTTATGTACTGTCCATGTGTTGTCTGTGAGAATACGAAGGATTAGTCTTCCTCGAAAACCCTTCACTTCCACCTGCTTGAGAAGGGTTTCATGCCCCACTATAATTGTTGGACCAAGCACGGAGAAAGAGGGGTTATGATGGAAGACAATGAAGAAGAAGAGGATGATGACAACTATCCTATGTTCCCTGAATACGGTGATACTGCAACGGGGGAAGCTGAAGATCAAGAGGCACCAGATGTGCCCGCTGATGATCTTCGCCGGGTCATTGTTGATGCACAGAGAGAATGCGAAAGTGAAAGGGAGAAGTTGAAGTTCGATCGCATGTTAGAGGATCACAAAAAACGGTTGTACCCAAATTGCGAAGATGGCAACACAAAGCTCGGTACCACACTAGAATTGCTGCAATGGAAGGCAGAGAATGGTTTATCCGACAAGGGATTTGGGAAGCTACTGAAAATAATGAAGAAGAAGCTTTCAAAGGATAACGAATTGCCTGAGAGTACGTACGAAACAAAGAAGGTTCTCTGCCCTCTAGGATTAGAGGTGCAGAAGATACATGCATGCCCCAATGACTGCATCCTCTACCGCGGTGAGGAGTACGAGAATTTGAATGCATGCCCGGTATGCGGTGCATTGCGGTATAAGATCAGACGAGATGACCCTGGTGATGTTGAGGGCGTGCGCCCCAGGAAGAGGGTTCCTGCCAAGGTGATGTTGTATGCTCCTATAATACCACGGTTGAAACGTCTGTTCAGAAACAAAAAGCATGCCAAGTTGTTGCGATGGCACAAAGAAGACCGTAAGAAAGACGGGATGTTGAGAGTACCCGCTGATGGGTCGCAGTGAAGAAAAATCGAGAGAAATTGGCCGGAGTTTGCAGGTGACGCAAGGAACTTATGGTTTGGTATAAGTGCAGATGGCATTAATCCTTTTGGGGAGCAGAGCAGCAATCATAGCACCTGGCCTGTGACTCTATGTATCTATAACCTTCCTCCTTGGTTGTGCATGAAGCGGAAGTTCATTATGATGCCAGTGCTCATCCAAGGCCCTAAGCAACCCGGCAACGATATTGATGTGTACCTAATGCCATTAGTTGAAGAACTTTTACAGCTATGGAATATAAAAGGTGTACGTATGTGGGATGAGCACAAACAGGAGGAATTTGACCTACGAGCGTTGCTGTTTGTAACCATCAATGATTGGCCTGCTCTTAGTAACCTTTCAGGACAGTTAAACAAGGGATACAACGCATGCACGCACTGTTTAGATGAGACTGAAAGTATATATTTAGATAAATGTAAGAAGAATGTGTACCTCGGACATCGTCGATTTCTTCCGACCAAGCATGCCTTAAGAAAGAAAGGCAAGCATTTCAAAGGTGAGGCAGATCACCGGAAGAAGTCTGTCCCCCGTACTGGTGATGATATATTTGATATGGTCAAGGATTTGAAAGCAATCTTTGGAAAGGGTCCTGGCGGACAATCTGTTCCGATTGACGCTGACGGACACGCACCCATGTGGAAGAAGAAATCTATATTTTGGGACCTACCCTATTGGAAAGTCCTAGAGGCCCGCTCTGCAATCGACGTGATGCACGTGACGAAGAATCTTTGCGTGAACCTGCTAGGATTCTTGGGCGTGTATGGGAAGACAAAAGATACACCGAAGGCACGGGAGGACCAGCAACGTATGAACGAAAAAGACGGCATGCATCCAAAGCAGTATCAAGGTCCTGCCAGCTACGCTCTTACCAAAGCAGAGAAGGAAATATTTTTTGAATGCCTGCTCAGTATCAAGGTCCCATCTGGCTTCTCGTCGAATATAAAGGGAATAATAAATATGGCAGAGAAACAATTCCAGAACCTAAAGTCTCATGACTGCCACGTGATTATGACGCAATTGCTTCCTGTTGCATTGAGGAGGCTTTTACCAGAAAATGTTCGATTAGCCATTGTGAAGCTATGTGCATTCCTCAATGCAATTTCTCAGAAGGTAATCGATCCAGAAATCCTACCAAGGTTACAGAATGATTTGGTCCAATGTCTTGTCAGTTTCGAGTTAGTGTTCCCACCATCCTTCTTCAATATTATGACGCACGTCCTAGTTCACCTAGTCGACGAGATTGCAATTCTGGGTCCTGTATTTCTACACAATATGTTCCTTTTGAGAGATTCATGGGAGTCTTAAAGAAATATGTTCATAATCGTGCTAGGCCAGAAGGAAGCATCTTCAAGGGCCACGAAACAGAGGAGGTCATTGAGTTTTGTGTTGACTTTATTCCTGACCTTAAGCCGATTGGTGTTCCTGAATCGCGACATGAGGGGAGACTGGGTGGAAAAGGCACGCTAGGACTGAAAGCAATAATATGTAGGGACGGACATTCTTGGGCGCAAGCACACTACACAGTTCTACAAAATTCTACCTTGGTGGCCCCGTATATCAATGAACACAAGAATATTTTACGCTCCAAACACCCGGAGCAGTCTGACGACTGCATTACACGTGAACACATGGGGACTTTCGGCGGTTGGTTGCAAACACATCTCATGGGTAACACCACTGTTAGAGATGAACTGTACTTGTTGGCCAGGACACCATCTTCGACTGTATTGACTTTCCAAGGGTACGAGATAAATGAGAATACATTTTACACGATCGCCCAAGATAAAAAGAGCACCAACCAAGACAGTGGTGTCCGCTTTGATGCAGCAAACACCAATAGGGCAAAGCACACATATTATGGTTACATAGAGAAGATATGGGAACTTGACTATGGACGTGATTTTAAGGTCCCTTTGTTTCGGTGCAAATTGGTCAATCTGACAGGAGGCGGGGTACAGGTAGACCCACAGTACGGAATGACAACAGTGGATCTCAACAATCTTGGGTACACAGACGAACCATTCGTCCTAGCCAATGATGTGGCGCAGGTTTTCTATGTGAAGGACATGTCTACCAAATCGAGAAAAAGAAAAGATAAGGAAGCGAATACATCATACGATGAGCCAAAGTGCCACATAGTTCTTTCAGGGAAAAGAAACATTGTGGGAGTGGAGGACAAGACAGACATGTCAGAAGATTACGAAAAGTTTCATGAAATTCCTCCCTTCACAGTGAAGACTGACCCAAGCATCCTGTTAAATGATGAAGATTATCCATGGTTACGGCGTAATAAGCAAGGGACACACGCGAAGAAATAGTTTTATACCCCAAAAGATCCCACTCTGGGATGTGACCGACTTCACCGCCATCACTTTCTCTCTACTGTGAGTTTCCAGACTTATAGCTGGAAAGTGCCACTTCAGACAAAATGGAGGGAATCTTTGTAAGAGCTAGCTAGGGCATTTTGGCATTTGAAACATGATTTTAGAATAATTATTTATTAAGTTATGAAATTTCAAATACTCATATCCTTTTAGTATTTTAATTATACAGAGGAGTTAATCAATGCAAATATTTAGACCATTTTAGCAGGTGTACCAAGTTTGAGCTCAATAGCAAAAAGAATCAACTAAAAAGCTTTTATAAAACTCTAGTTATGATCAAAATAATATTAACTTAAAACTATATAAAATTTATGCAACTAAAATTTTCATAAAGTATTTTTTGTTAAAAACTTTAATAGAAAAAAGAATTAAATGAAACTAGGCATGTATGCTACTGTTTTTGAATCTGTTTAAAAGAAAACTAAAACTAAAATATCCTAAAAAGGTCTAAAACCAAAAACAGAATGCAAATACAGTTTCAGATGCATATGTAATTGTGTGCTCCATCATTACTTGACTTGCGTTATTTTTTCAGAGTCTCTTGTGGTCTATTCACGATTAAATGCGTTGAATACTGGGACGGAGATGAGTGGACATATGACTTTGACCAGAATGAGATTAATTCTTTAAGGGGACGCATTCTCGCTGAAATACTATTTTCAGAGTGCAACACGATGAAAACGGTGAAGGAAAAGATTCTTAAAATCATGCCGAAGGAATGAATGGGAGGATGTGGTGTTGGATATTACGTTCTTTCTTTATTGTAATGCCACATGATTTTTCATTTTTGGCAACTAAATAAAAGTGTCGTGGTCGGTACTTTGTACCATTTTGATATTGTAATGGCAGATGATTTTTCATTATTGGCAACTAAATAAAAGTGCCGTGCTCGGTACTTCGTATAATTTTGATTTTGTAATGGCACTCTTTCGGCATTATTATTTATATTCTTATGGCATATTTTTGTGATGTTATGTGAATGAGGCTATTTTCTGAATGAGGTTATTTTAGTTCACAGATATTTTATACTCTTTATTTTACTTCACTGATTTTTAATACTGATTATTTGAACGAGTTTTCATTAAGTATAAAAAAAGTAAAAATAAAATAAAAAAAGAAGCCCGACCGCAGCTGCTGGACCGCCGTTCAACCAGCGAATAAACCGTCTAAATCAAGCCCGCAGGCGACTCGGGCGGTGAATCGGGCACACGAACGGCCTAGCGGCTGGGTCAACCACAGGGCAAGCGGCGGCATTGTGTTTCGAGGAGTTCGGAACGGCTGCACGACACGGCTATTTAAGCCGGTCGGCGCGCCCGTCGCTCGGCGAGGTGGGACTAAACTTGCGACACGCTGGCGGGGGGCAGTGCCGAACGAGAATTAGTCCCGGTTGGTGCTACCAACCGGGACTAAAGGCCTCCCTTTAGTCCCGGTCCGTGCCACCAACCGGGACTAAAGGCCTGGGTTTCGCGCCCTTTGGGCTACTGAAATTTAGCTTTAGTCCTGGTTGGTGCCTCCAACGGGAACTAAATGTAGGCCTTTAGTCCCGGTTGGAGGCTCCAACCGGGACTAAATCTCGGGCTATATAAACCGCAAGCCCCGACGCCGTCGCCGATGCCCAAACTTCTGTTGGGGAACGTTGCATGGGAAACAAAATTTTTGCTACGCACACGCAAGATCTATCCATGGTGATGAGTATCTACGAGAGGGAGAGTGGATCTACATACCCTTGTAGATCGCTAAGCGGGAAGTGTTAAGAAACGCGGTTGATGTAGTCGAACGTCTTCGCGATCCAAATCGCCGAGCGTCCCGCGATCCAATCACGATCCGTCTCGCGATCCAATCACGATCCGTCCCGCGATCCCATCACGATCCGTCCCGCGATCAAATCACGAACCGTCTCGCGATCCTGATCACGGTCCTTCCGATCTAGCGCCGAACGGACGGCACCTCCGCGTTCAGCACACGTACAGCTCGATGACGATCTCCGCCTTCTTGATCCAGCAAGAGGGAGCGGAGAGGTAGATGAGTTCTCCGGCAGCGCGACGGCGCGGCGGCGGCGGTGGTGGAACTATTCCGGCAGGGCTTCGCCTAAACAGTGCTGAAACTAGACTAGAGGAGAAAACGATATAGAGGAAGTAGAGGGAGCACGTGGAATTAGGGTTAGCTCTCCCCTCTAAATCCTCTAGTATATATAGGAGGGAGGGAGGGGAGGAGGCAGCCTCAAACCCTCAAGGGTTGGCCGAAATTGGAGGTGGAGGAGTCCTACTCCAATCCTACTAGGAGTAGGATTCCTCCTCTCCACTTGGAAACCCTTTCCACCTTTCCACCTTTGGGTTTTTCCCACCCCTAGCCACATGGGCCTTAGTGGGGGGTTCGGCCAGCCCACTAGGGGATGGTTTGACTCCTCCCACAGCCCATGAGGCCCTTTGGGTCGAGACACCCCTCCCGATGGTCCCCGGTACTCCTCCCGGCACTCCCGGTACACTACCGAAGTACCCGAAACTTTTCCGGTGACCAAAACAGTACTTCCTATATATCAATCTTTACCTTCGGACCATTCCGGAGCTCCTCATGACGTCCAAGATCTCATCCGGGACTCCAAACAACCTTCGGTCACCACCATACATAACTCTACTATACCGAAACGTCACCGAACCTTAAGTGTGCAGACCCTGCGGGTTCGAGAACTATGTAGACATGACCGAGACACCTCTACGGTCAATAACCAATAGCGGGACCTGGATGCCCATATTGGTTCCTACATATTCTACGAAGATCTTTATCGGGTGAACCTCTATGTAAAGGATTCAGTTAATCCCGTATGCTGTTCCCTTTGTTCTTCGGTATGTTACTTGCCCGAGATTCGATCGTCGGTATCTCTATACCTAGTTCAATCTCGTTACCGGCAAGTCTCTTTACTCGTTCCGTAATACAAGATCCCGTGGCTAACATTTTAGTCACATTGCTTGCAAGGCTTGTTGTGATGTTGTATTACCGAGTGGGCCCTGAGATACCTCTCCGTCACACGGAGTAACAAATCCCAGTCTTGATCCATGCCCACTCAACAGACACCCTCGGAGATACCTATAGAGCATCTTTATAGAAACCCAGTTACGTTGTGACATTTGATACACACAAGATATTCCTCCGGTGTCAGTGAGTTGCATGATCTCATGGTCATAGGAACAGATACTTGACATGCAGAAAACTATAGCAATAAACTGACACGATCATATGCTATGTTTATAGTTTGGGTCTTGTCCATCACATCATTCTCCTAATGATGTGATCCCGTTATCAAATGACATCTCATGTCTATGGCCAGGAAACCTTGACCATCTTTGATCAACGAACTAGTTAACTAGAGGCATACTAGGGACACAGTGTTGTCTATGTACCCACACATGTATTTGAGTTTCCAATCAATACAATTATAGCATGGATAATAACCGATTATCACGAACAAGGAAATATAATAATAACCAATTTATTATTGCCTCTAGGGCATATTTCCAACAGTCTCCCACTTGCACTAGAGTCAATAATCTAGCTCACATCACCATATGATTAACATTGTAATGAATCTAACACCAGTGAGTTCTGGGGTTCGATCATGTTTTGCATGTGAGAGAGGTCTTTAGTCAACGGTCTGCAACATTCAGATCCGTGTGTTCTTTGCAAATCTATATGTCGTACTGCAGATGCTACCACGCTCCACTTGGAGCTATTCCAAATGGCTGCTCCACTATACGTATCCGGATTGCTACTCAGAGTCATCCGGATTGGTGTTAAAGCTTGCATCGACGTAACCCTTTACGACGAACTCTTTATCACCTCCATAATCGAGAAATATTTCCTTAGTCTTCTAGTTACTAAGGATAACTTTGACCGCTGTCCAGTGATCCACTCCTGGACCACTCTTGTACCCCTTGACAGACTCATGGCAAGGCACACACCAGGTGCGGTACACAGCATGGCATACTATATAGAGCCTATGGATAAGGCATAGGGGACGACCTTCGTCCTTTCTCTTTCTTCTGCCGTGGTCGAGTTTTGAGTCTCACTCAACTCCACACCTAACAAATCAGGCAAGAACTCTTTCTTTGACTGATCCATTTTGAACTCCTTCAAAATCTTGTCAAGGTATGTACTCATTGAAAGTTCTATCAGACGTCTTGATCTATCTCTATAGATCCCGATGCCCAATATTTAAGTAGCTTCATTCAGGTCTTCCTTTGAAAAACTTCTTTCAAACAACCCTTTATGCTTTCTAGAAATTCTACATCATTTCCGATCAACAATATGTCATCCACATATACTTATCAGAAATTCTATAGTGCTCCCACTCACTTTATTGTAAATACAAGTTTCTCATAAACTTTGTATAGACCCAAAAAACTTTGATCACCTCATCAAAGCGTATATTCCAACTCCGAGATGCTTGCTCCAGTCCATAGAAGGATCGCTGGAGCTTGCATACATTTTAGCATCCTTAGGACTGACAAAACCTTCCGGTTGTATCACATACAACCTTTCCTCATGGATACCGTTAATGAAACGATGTTTTGACATCCATCTGCCAGATTTCATAATCGAAAAATGCAGCAACTGCTAACATAATTCCAACAGACTTTAGCATCGCTACGGGTGAGAAAGTCTCATCGTAGTCAACTCCTTGAACTTGTGAAAAACCCTTTGCCACAAGTCGAGCTTTATAGACGGTGACATTACCGTCCGCGTCCGTCTTCCTTTTAAAGATCCATTTGTTCTGAATGGCCTTTCGCCCTTCAGGTATTACTTCCAAAGTCCATACTTTGTTTTCATACATGGATCCCATCTCGGATTTCATGGCCTCTAACCATTTCTCGGAATCCGGGCCCATCATCGCTTCTCCATAGCTCGTAGGTTCATCGTTGTCCAACAACATGACCTCTAAGACAGGGTTGCCGTACCACTCAGGAGCAGTACGCATCCTTGTCGACCTACGAGGTTCGATAGTAACTTGATCCGAAGCTTCATGATCATCATCATTAACTTCCTCTTCAACTAACGTAGGCTCCACAGAAACAACTTTCTGCGCTGCGCTACTCTCTGGTTGAAACAAAGGTTCAACAACCTCATCAAGTTCTATCTTCCTCCCACCCAATTCTTTTGAGAGAAACTCTTTCTCGAGAAAGGACCCGTTTTAGCAACAAACACTTTGTGCTTGGATCTAAGATAGAAGGTTTACCCAACTGTTACGTTAGGGTATTCTATGAAGATGCATTTGTCCGCTTTGGGTTCGAGCTCATTAGGTAAAAACCCTTTTTCAGATAAGCGTCGCAGCCCCAAACATTAAGAAATGACAGCTTAGGTTTCTATCAAACCAAAATTCATACGGTGTCATCTCAACGGACTTAGATGGTGCCCTATTTTAAAGTGAATGTAGTTGTCTCTAATGCATAACCCCAAAACGATAGTGGCAAATCGATAAGAGACATCATAGTACGCACCATATCCAATAGAGCACGAGTACGACGTTCGGACACACCATTACACTATGGTGTTCCAGGTGGCGTGAGTTGTGAAACAACTTCCACATTGTCTTAAGTTGTATACCAAACTCGTAACTCAGATATTCACCTCCACGATCATATCGTAGATATTTTATCTTCTTGTCACGATGATCTCAAACTTCACTCTGATTTTGTTTGAACTTTTCAAACGTTTCAGACTTGTGTTTCATTAAGTAAATATCCCCATATCTACTCAAATCATCAGTGAAGGTAGGAAAATAACGATATCCACCGCACGCTACAACACTCATTGGACCGAATACATCAACATGTATCATTTCCAATAAGTCACTTTCCCGCTCCATCATACCGGAAAACGGGGTCTTAGTCGTCTTGCCCATCAGGCATGGTCCGCATGTCTCAACCGATTCGAAATCAAATGAGTCCAAAGATCCATCAGCATGGAGTTTCTTCATGCGCTTTACACCAATATGACATTTAGCGGCAGTGCCACAAGTATGTGGTACTATCATTATTAACTTTGTATCTTTTGGCATCAATATTATGAACATGTGTATCACTACGATCAAGATTCAATAAACCATTCTCATTGGGTGCATGACCAATGAAGGTATTATTCATGTAAACAGAATAACCATTATTCTCTAACTTAAATGAATAACCGTATTGCAATAAACATGATCTAATCACGTTCGTGCTCAACGCAAACACCAAATAACATTTATTTAGGTTCATCACTAATCCCGAAGGTAGAGAGAGCGTGCGATGGTGATCACATCAAACTTGGAAACACTTCCAACACTCATCGTCACCTCACCCTTAGCTAGCCTCCGTTTATTCCGTAGCTTTTATTTCGAGTTACTAACATTTAGCAACCGAACCGGTATCCAATAGCCAGGTGCTACTAGGAGTACTACTAAGGTACACATCAATAACACGTATATCAAATATACTTCTGTAGACGTTGCCAGCCTTCTTATCTACCAAGTATCTAGGGTTGTTCCACTTCAGCGACCGTTCTCCTCATAATAGAAGCACTTAGTCTCGGGTTTGGGTTCAACCTTGGGTTTCTTCATTGGAGCAGCAACTGACTTGCCATCCATGAAGTTTCCCTCCTTGCCCTTGCCCTTTCTCGAAACTAGTGGTTTTACTAACCATCAACACTTGATGCTCCTTCTTGATTTCTACCTTCGCGGTGTCAAACATTGCGAATAGCTAAGGGATCATTATTTCCATCCCTGGCATTTTATAGTTCATCACGAAGCTCTAGTAGCTTAGTGACAGTGACTTGGAGAACTATATCAATCATTATCTTATCTGGAAGATCAACTCCCACTCGATTCAAGCGATTGTAGCACCCAGACAATCTGAGCACATGCTCACTGATTGAGCTATTCTCCTTCATCTTGCAGGCAAAGAATCTTGTTGAAGGTCTCATACCTCTCAACACGGGCACGAGCCTGAGATCCCAATTTCAGCTCTTAGAACATCTCATATGTTCCGTGACGTTCAAAACGTTTTGGAGCCTCAATTCTAAGCCGTAATGCATGACGCACTGAACTATCAAGTAGTCATCAGAACGTGCCTGTCAGATGTTCACAACATCTACAGATGACGCTTGAGGGGGTGGCGCACCGAGCGGTGCATTAAGGACATAAGCCTTCTGTGCAGCAATGAGGACAATCCTCAGATCACGGACCCAGTCCGCATTATTGCTACCATCATCTTTCAACTCTGTTTCTCTAGGAACATATAAAAATTCAAGGGAGCTACAGCGCGAGCTAGTTATCTACAACATAATTTGCAAAGACATTTTGACTATGTTCATGATAATGAGTTTAGTTAATGATATTACTTAAAAACTCCCACTCAAATTGACATCCCTCCGGTCATTCGAGTGTCACATGATCCAAATCCACCAACTCAAGTCCGATCATCACGTGAGTTGAGGTGGTTTCAATGGTGAACATCTTCATGTTGATCATATCTACTATATGACTCATGTTCGACCTTTCGGTCTCTTGTGTTCCGAGGCCATGTCTGTACATGCTAGGCTCGTCAAGTTTAACCCGAGTGTTCCGCATGTGCAACACTGGCTTGCACCCGTTGTATGCGAACGTAGAGTCTATCACACCCGATCATCACGTGGTGTCTCGAAACGACGAACTTTCGCAACGGTGCACACTCGGGGAGAACACAATTTTATCTTGAAATTTAAGTGAGGGATCACCTTATAATGCTACCGTCGTCCTAAGCAAAATAAGATGCATAAAAGGATTAACATCACATGCAAATCATAAGTGACATGATATGGCCATGAACTTGTGCTTTTGATCTCCATCTCCAAAGCACCGGCATGATCTCCATCGTTACCGGCATGACACCATGATCTCCATCATCTTGATCTCCATCAATGTGTCGCCATGAGGTTGTCGCGCCGACTGTTGCTTCCACGACTATTGCTAACTCATAGCGATAAAGTAAAGCAAAACGGCGAAAATAATTAAAGACAACCCTAGGTCTCCTGCCGGTTGCCGTACTCATCGACATGCAAGTCGTGATATTCTATACAATACATGATCATCTCATACATCACATATATCTCATCATGTAATTGGCCATATCACATCACAATATACCCTGCAAAAACAAGTTAGACGTCCTCTAATTGTTGTTGCATGTTTTACGTGGCTACTACGGGTATCTAGCAAGAACAATTCTTACCTACGCAAAAACCACAACGGTGATACGCAAATTGCTATTCAACCTTCTCAAGGACCGCCTTTGTCGAATCCGATCCAACTAAAGTGGGAGAAACAGACACCCGCCAGCCATCTTTATGCAACGAAGTTACATGTCAGTTGATGGAACCAGTCTCTCGTAAGCGTACGAGTAATGTTGGTCCGGGCCGCTTCATCCCACAATACCGCCGAATCAAGAAAAGACCAAGGGAGGAAGCAATCTGAATATCAACGCCTACAAACTCCTTTGTGTTCTACTCGAGATCTCATCTACACATAGACCTAGCTCATGATGCCACTGTTGGGGAACGTTGCATGGGAAACAAAAATTTTGCTATGCACAAGCAAGATCTATCCATGGTGATGAGTATCCACGAGAGGGAGAGTGGATCTACATACCCTTGTAGATCGCTAAGCGGGAAGCGTTAAGAAACGCGGTTGATGTAGTCGAACGTCTTCGCGATCCAAATCGCCGAGCGTCCCGCGATCCAATCACGATCCGTCTCGCGATCTAATCACGATCCGTCCCGCGATCCCATCACGATCCGTCCCGTGATCAAATCACGAACCGTCTCGCGATCCTGATCACGGTCCTTCCGATCTTGCGCCGAACGGACGGCACCTCCGCGTTCAGCACACGTACAGCTCGATGACGATCTCCGCCTTCTTGATCCAGCAAGAGGGAGCGGAGAGGTAGATGAGTTCTCCGGCAGCGCGACGGCGCGGTGACGGTGGTGGTGTAACTATTCCGGCAGGGCTTCGCCTAAACAGTGCCGAAACTAGACTAGAGGAGAAAACGATATAGAGGAAGTAGAGGGAGCACGTGGAATTAGGGTTAGCTCTCCCCTCTAAATCCTCTAGTATATATAGGAGGGAGGGAGGGGAGGAGGCAGCCTCAAACCCTCAAGGGTTGGCCGAAATTGGAGGTGGAGGAGTCCTACTCCAATCCTACTAGGAGTAGGATTCCTCCTCTCCACTTGGAAACCCTTTCCACCTTTCCACCTTTGGGTTTTTCCCACCCCTAGCCACATGGGCCTTAGTGGGGGGTTCGGCCAGCCCACTAGGGGATGGTTTGACTCCTCCCACAGCCCATGAGGCCCTTTGGGTCGAGACACCCCTCCCGATGGTCCCCGGTACTCCTCCCGGCACTCCCGGTACACTACCGAAGTACCCGAAACTTTTCCGGTGACTAAAACAGGACTTCCTATATATCAATCTTTACCTCCGGACCATTCCGGAGCTCCTCGTGACGTCCAGGATCTCATCCGGGACTCCAAACAACCTTCGGTCACCACCATACATAACTCTACTATACCAAAACGTCACCGAACCTTAAGTGTGCAGACCCTGCGGGTTCGAGAACTATGTAGACATGACCGAGACACCTCTACGGTCAATAAACAATAGCGGGACCTGGATGCCCATATTGGTTCCTACATATTCTACGAAGATCTTTATCGGTTGAACCTCTATGTAAAGGATTCAGTTAATCCCGTATGCTGTTCCCTTTGTTCTTCAGTATGTTACTTTCCCGAGATTCGATCGTCGGTATCTCTATACCTAGTTCAATCTCGTTACCGGCAAGTCTCTTTACTCGTTCCGTAATACAAGATCCCGTGGCTAACATTTTAGTCACATTGCTTGCAAGGCTTGTTGTGATGTTGTATTACCGAGTGGGCCCTGAGATACCTCTCCGTCACACGGAGTAACAAATCCCAGTCTTGATCCATGCCCACTCAACAGACACCCTCAGAGATACCTATAGAGCATCTTTATAGTCACCCAGTTACGTTGTGACATTTGATACACACAAGGTATTCCTCCGGTGTCAGTGAGTTGCATGATCTCATGGTCATAGGAACAGATACTTGACATGCAGAAAACTATAGCAATAAACTGACACGATCATATGCTATGTTTATAGTTTGGGTCTTGTCCATCACATCATTCTCCTAATGATGTGATCCCGTTATCAAATGACATCTCATGTCTATGGCCAGGAAACCTTGACCATCTTTGATCAACGAACTAGTTAACTAGAGGCATACTAGGGACACAGTGTTGTCTATGTACCCACACATGTATTTGAGTTTCCAATCAATACAATTATAGCATGGATAATAAACGATTATCACGAACAAGAAAATATAATAATAACCAATTTATTATTGCCTCTAGGGCATATTTCCAACAACTTCGCCATCGCCTCTCCTGCCCCGACGCCGTCGCCGGCGCTGCTCCACGCGCGCATGCCCTCGACGTCCGCTCCCGCCGGCCGCCTGCCTCCACGCGCCGCCCGAGCCCGCCGCAGCCATCGCCCACCGCTGCCGCCGTCGCCCCCGCTCCTCCTCCACCAAATTATATCTCTCTCCTCCCTCCTCCCTCCTCCCCTGTTGCTTATATGGATGGATTGATGTTGCTTAGATAGATAGATTTATGCCTGAATTTGTTAATTAGATGTATGGATGGATTGATTGTGGATGTTGTTAGATGGAAGTATGGATGAATTTATAGATTTTTGCTGCTGTGCATTGGTGTTATTGGTGCTGTTTTTTTCAAGTTCTAAAATTATTCAAGTTCTTGGTCTAGATGGAGATGATGTGCTAAATGGTCTTGTTATATGCAAGTTTTCATAGATGTTTTCATAAATGTAGTAGTAGTAGATGAGTAGCTGTGAAAATGTAAAGCTAGTATTTTTTTTGAGACTGTAGAAGTTGATATATTTTATATCTTTTGAATAAAACATTTAACGTGTATTTTAAAAATGTCTAACAAGCATTCAATTTTTTTAATGATATTTATTTGAAAAAAGTTAATCACTTATATGTGTATAAAATGTTTTAGATGTATAAAAAAATGTACAATGTGTATGAATAAAAATTGGTATTAAAACATATATTATAAAAAATGTGAATCATGTATTTGATAGGTGTATAAAAAATATAGACATGTGGTGAGAGAAAAAAAAAGAAAAATTAAAGAAATCTGATGCAAACAATGAAATAAAGGCGAGCCGGAGCAACGTCTCACAATGAACGAGAAATAGACCTGATTTGTTTTCATAGAAATTTGTTCTCGGCGACGATGCCCGGCCCGCATCCTCGTCAACGACTCGGCGGCAACAACCAGTTTGAGAGGCGCCATGTCCGGGACTGGGCTCCGCCGGGCTGGCACTGGGATACATATACTCAATGTGATAGATAGATGTCCAATACCTCATATTGCGAACATAGTTATATTCGATAATTGATCTTCATATAAATGAAGCATAAAAATTTAGCAATCACTTAGAAATTTTCATGTTGTAGGAGTACATGTAAAAAAATTCAGAGTTGTTCATTGACTTAGAAATTTTCATGTTGTTCATTGACTTAGACATGAGGGGGGGGGGGGTCGTTAAAACATAACCCCGATAACTTCGGTATAACTTCGACATGTGAGCGATTTGGTCTATGTAATGTGTACTTTGATGCCATGCCCTTGGTTGCCATGTAAAGTTGCTGTAGCATGACTCAATCTTGCTCTCAAGTTGTCATCATAATGTTACTATTTTGCATTCCCAGATTTCATTAAGTCTGAAAAACAGCTTATCTCTCATGGTTGTATATTGCCATGTTGTAATATTTACATAAACTATGGAACACGACAGAGACTTAGAACAAGAAGCGATGTTGGGGGATATAATCCGCGACGGAGGTGATGATATCACCTCACAGTTTCTCAACGACTCCGATGGTGAGGGAAGAGAGGATGCCGGCTCCGGTGATCGAATGGAGGGAGAAGATGACGGCTCCGGCGGTGTTGGAGCCTTAACTGTTGCAAAGTCCGGCGAGGTATATTAATTAAGCCTGCTGACTAGATGCATTAATTGATTTGTATGTACATATATTAACGCTTCTTTCTTCTTTTAGCCCTCCGGATCGAGCCAACCTTCTGTAAAGAGACGAGGCCCGAAGAAAAGGTTGGGCGAGAATGAAAGGTTCACGATCGAAGAAATCACTGCAGATGGCAAACCGACTGCTCCCAAGCGGACCGCAGACCGATTTATAAGTCAGTGCGGAGTTGTTGTTAGGGACAGCATCCCAATCAGCATTCAAGAATGAAATAAGCCAAAGGCGGACGATGGAGTTTCTTATGTCGACGATAGATCCAAAGATGGGCTTTGGAATACGCTCATGACAAATTTCAGCCTATTGCCAGAGGTGGATCCAAATAACAATTTTGTAGAGCGAAAAGTCAAGGCGTGGGCTCTTAAGAAGATGGCCGAACAATTCAAGAACTGGAAGAAAAGATTGCACGAAAAGTTTGTCCTGAAAGAGAAGATTCCAACATTCACCGGTCAATATGAGAAGATGAAAGATCACTGGCCCGCATTTGTGGCGTACAAGACATCGGAGAAAGGTAAGAAAAGGTCACTGATAAATAAGCAAAATGCTGCAAAGAAGGAATATCACCATGTTACGGGGTCAGGTGGCTACAAGGTTGCCCGGCCTAGGTGGGACAAAGCTGAGAACGACCTGCTTGATAAAGGGATCCATCCAGAGACATTGAACTGGCCTGAATGGGCAAGGACTTGGTTTTTCGGGCATGGGGGAACTTTGCACCCAGAAACAGGGAAGTGTGTTTATACGAAAGCTCAACTTGCAACACCCGTCAAAAACATTTAAGATGCAATCCAGGCCGTGCAGGAAGGGAAGTTCCATCCCGACAGAGAGAAGGACGAGCTGTCACGCGCCCTCGGGAATCCTGAACACCCTGGACGAACACGAGGCACATCAGGCTCCATTCCGTGGAAGGTTGAGTTTCCCGACAGCAGAGACACTTATAGAAGCCGAGGGAAAAAGAAGAAAGAGGATGCAGACCGACTGCAGAAGTTAGAAGAAAGATTAGCGTTGCAGGAGAAGCAAATAGAGGCACTTAACAGCCAGCGAGCTACCGGCCCATCATCTCAGCGGCACGAAGATCCTTCATTCGATACTTCCCACGGAGCTACCCCACCATCTCAGCGGAAAAGCAGCGTGGCTTCCTCTTTGCTCGTTCGGCCGTCCATAGATGATATCACGGCTCTTGATCGCTACCCCGTGGATGATATCACGGAGAGGGAACATTGTGATCTACATGCGAAATGCATGAACATAACCTTGAAGGTGGCGGTCGGCTATGCCTTACCTCATGTACCTGATGGAACTTACCATTGCTCTCCGATTCCAGATGGCTATGCTGTTGTCGGGGTGGATGAAGTTACCAACGGATTTGAGCGGCTGGAGCTTGAGTACCCTAGAGGTGAAGGGGAGACTCATCTGGGAGATGCCATAAGGACTACCATTCTATGGAGAAAGGAACACATCGTGCTTCCATACTGGACGCCGCGTCAGCAGACTCAGCCGGAGGAGGCCCCTCAGCAGACTCCTCACAGTCCAGCTCTATCTCCGCTGCCTCAGCCGTCTCCGCCGCGTCAGCACACTCCGTCGCCTCAGCTGTCTCCGCCGCGTCAGCGGACTCCGCCGGAGGAGGCCCCTCAGCAGAATCCACCGCGTCAGCTGACTCCGCCTCCTCCGCCGCCTCAGCACCGGCGGAAGAGATCCGCCGCCGCTCCGGCGGCTAGTAGTACAACAACGAAGAAATCCAGAGCAGGTAGCGTCAAGAAGGCTCCTGCCAAGTTACCATACGGCATGACTGAGGAGGAAACCAAGGAGATCGTGGCTGCCGACGTGAAACGCCAGCTTGCACCGACCCGTCCAGATCCAACGGAGAAAATAGATCCGGTAAAAGCGAGGCGCTTGCTGGAAAACCTTACAAAACCACCGCCGCCTCCGCTGCTATCAAACTATGACCGCTCTATTGTAAAGTCATATAGAGATCCACAGCAGCGGTCGGGAAGTAGCAGCAGTGCAAGGGGGAAAACAATTCCCCAGCTCGGCGAACAGAAAAACCAATCGTGCCCCCCGCTCAAGGTGTTTACCGATATCGCCAATGATCCGGGGGTAGCGGCCGCTGATCCTGATTTCACTCTTGGTGATTACTTAGGCGATGAGGTACAGTTCGAAATGGCTGAGTTAGCCTTGAAATTCGAGCACGGGAAGCCTCTCGTCAGACCTGAGGAGCTCCCGCATCTACCAACGATGATGCGAAGATTGCATGACTGGTACTTGGAAGCCTCAAAGCAAGGGAGCAACTATATCATTGCGGGAATTAAAGATGAGCATTACTTCAATGGAGATGAGGAGATTTTCATTGAATTTGAAGAATTATTTCAGTTATACAATCAAAACACCATCGACAAATCTATCGTCAGTTGCTATTGTTTGTAAGTATCATTTCTGTAATTAAGTCTCTAGCTCAGCTCGTTCATTGCATGTATAATTATCCCCACTATATATATTATGCAGAAAGAAGATCCTCGAATGCAAAAGATGACAAATCTATGACATTGGGTTCATTAACCCAAATACTATTCATGAAGCTACGGTAAAATGGAACCCCAAGGATACAGAGAAGATCTTGCTAAGGGCGTTAATTGAACAATAAAACAAAAAGGAAATACTATTTCCTTACAACTTCCAGTGAGTGTTATACTGTCTTGTACACATCATTCTATTTCGCTTACTCGATGTTAAGTGTAATTGATGAGCTATGCGTGCGCAGGTTCCACTTTATTCTGCTAGTTATTCGGTTTGACGCAGGAAAAGTACTTGTCATGGACTCGCTACGTAAAGACCCTAAGATGTGGGCGGACCTGCGTGATATGCTCCAGAGGTAATTTCAATCATATCGCACTATATCGGCAACAATCGTTCATTTCCTGATATCAAGTAATTAATAGCTCCTTTATTCATTTTCTTTGCCGGGCAGGCTTTGGAAAGAGTTCACCAAGCAGGTTAGGGGTGAATGGAGAGAGGAGCTGTGATTTGAACAACTCAGTGTAAGTAGTACTAGCTAGGTCCGCGCATCTCTTGGATTCTAGTTTCAATACCACTATCATGCTTGATTATTATTTTGATTGAACTTTATTCTCGTAAAGTGCTTGAGGCAGGGATCCGGGAATAACTTATGTGGATACTATGTTTGCGAGTTCATTCGGCAGACGACCTCTGAGACGGACAGATTTTTAGAAAAACTTTAAGTACGTAAACAATATTCACAAATTTATTTTATTACCATTAATTGTGTTGAGTTTCATTCATATATATATATATATGTGTATATTGACCCCCTTCTTTAAATTAGATCGAACGGAAGCGGGACGAACTCGTACCAAAGGCTCGCATACGAGCAATTAAAGAGGAATTGGCGGGATTTTTCCTTCAAGAGATCATAGCTAAAATCGGAGTATACCATCGAGAATTGGTAGTGAATGTTGGTAATTAGATATTAGGGATCGTAAGAGATGTTACATTGTATATATGCATGAACGTGTACTATACGTAGTAGCGTCGAATAGATATACGAAAACTTATTGTTCGACCAAGCACGGAGAAAGAGAGGTCACTTCTCTCTATATTCATGACGATTTGTGTAATGGTTCCTTCATTGCTATATGTAGTAGCTAGCGTCGAGTTGAATGAAAAACGTAAAATAAAAACGAAAACCCTAAATGTAAAAGAATTGAATGGTAAACATAAAAAAAAGGGAAAACACAATATGAAACCCCTAAACCCTCCAAAACCCTAAACCCCTCATTTAAAAAAAACAAAAACCCCAGTGCTTGGCAGATGCTGACGCGTGGCTGCCTTTTAGTCCCGGTCGGTGTTACCAACCGGGACTAAAGGTCCTACTGCCTGGGCGCCCCACAACGGTCACGTAGAACTCCTTTAGTCCCGGTTCATAACACAACCGGGACTAAAAGTGGGGGCCTTTAGTCCCGATTGTTTAGTCCCGGTTGCAGAACCGGGACTAAAGACCCTTAGAAACCGGAACTAATGCCCTGTTTTCTAGTAGTGAGTACACCTGCCCGGATCGATCCATCCACCACGGCACGCGTGAAAACGACACGATTCGTACCGTGTCCGCGCGTCACAGCCGGCCGGCCGGTGACCCGCCCGGCAACGCTCACATCGGCCTGTTCGTACCGGCCATCAGTTCGAAGATTGTTGTATGTTGCTGTCAGCGATCCAGCAAGTGGCCGTGGCCGTGACGGCAGTGGAAAATAACGATCCATCGATGTGCGCATGCAGCTGCGTGCTTATCGGCCCGCGCATGTACGTGTCGGTGACTCGATCCATAGAGTGGGCTTCGATTTGATCTTGCAACAAGTTGACAACAACATTAGTCTAGAGTCCAGTTAGAGCATCTACAGCCGGATACATCAAATCCGACCCTCAAGCGCCCACGAACTCGTCCAGACGCGTCCACGGACAGTGACCGGTCACGTCTCAATAATTTTTTTCACAACCGTATACCTCAATTAAGAAACCTCAAATCCGTACTATTACATGCACATGAAACCTAATCTAAAGCGGAGCCCGCCCGGTGGCCGGCTATGCCCGCCCAAATGTTGGTCTAGTCGCCGACGAGGTAGATTAGGACATGGGACACGGACCGGCCCACGGGACTCAAGGCGCCGCCGTCTCCCATGCCCTACTCTTTTTCGTCGGGATCCGGAACCTTCACGGTGCCGGTGGACGTGAGATCGATGATGGATCCGTCCTGGGAGGAGCCAGCGACGTCCACCACGTCGCGGTTACGGTGCCCGGACTGGTGCACCATACGGGGCGCCGGAGAATGCGACTCCGCCTCGGCAACGTCCACCACCACGAGGGCTTCCGTCGTCTCTCGGCCCCGCTGCCTTGCACAGCGGGTACGCCGCTCTTGCGCATCTGCCGCCGCGTTCAGACGCCAAATGACCCGCACCACTCCGGTGAGGCAGCGGCGACACACTTCACAGTGGATCCATGCGCCATTTGGGCGGACGCAATGGATTCCTGACGGAAGAGTCCGAGCACTGCCGTAGGGTGGCCTCCTTCCGGGAGCGGCGGAGTGCAAGGCGGACGATCATCTCCTCCTCAGGGCCGCGTGGGACGAGCTTCGGATCAATGGATCTGGAAGTGTAGGACTCGAAGCCATGCCGGAGAAGGCTGGAGATCGCCGTATGGGAGCTTGGCTGGCGGAGTTGAGTGGAGGGGAGTGGAGTGTAATGGCTAGGGTTTGGTCCGGCGAGCAGATGAAGACGAATATATGTGGGGTCGGGTGGGCCAGGACAGGCCGGGTCTGACGTGACAGACGCGTCCGGTCAGTCCCAAGCCACCCGTAGCCGCCCCATATTTGGATGGATATAAATGGTGCCAGTGAGCCCGGACGTTTAAGACTTGTTTGAGACGCCCGTTTGGGTCAGCATTTTTGACCGATCGGTAACGGGCAGTCCGCCCTGGCGTTTGAGAAGGACTTGAGGCGTCCGGCTGTAGATGCTCTTAAATACCACCAGCCGCCTGCCGGTTAGTTTTCTAGCTTCGCGGCGTACGTAGATAACAATAGGCTATACCTACGTCAATGGCTGCTTAGTCAACCGATCGATCGACCTTGGTTGCTTAGCTAGGAGTATAAACACTTGCATGCATGCATGATGCATACATGTGCGTATAAGTCGAGCGTGCAATGCACTGCCTCTATATTCTCTCCATGCTATCAAAACTGTCCACTACAGTAGATCTCTACTGTACTGAGTACTGGCCAAGATTGGATCGATGAAACCATATCATGTTATCAAATACAGTACTGGCGATAAGCGATTAAGCGGAAGCAAACTGAGAGCAACTACGAGCCCATGCTTCCATCTTAGTTAATAACTTAGTATAGCCAGTCCACCATATCTTAGTTAGACCATCTACAACCGGGCGTCTCAAACCCGCCTCATACGCCCGGACGGGTCGCCCGGTCATTGACCGGTCATGATTTTTTGATCCAGACGGGCGCCTCAAACGGGGCTCAAATTTCCGGGCTGACCGGCACCCCTCATATCCAGTCCAAATATGGGGTGGATATGGGGGCGCCCGGGCGCGCCCGGGCACGCCCGCCACGTCGGACTGACGGCGGGGTCCCACGCGGAAACGCCCGGAAACCCGGCAGTCCGACGGACGCAGAGTCCGTCGCCGTGGTGTGAACGCCGCGTGGCGCCGCTCCGGCTCGCCGCCCGAGACCAAATCCGCCTATTTAAGCCGGCCGACGTCCCGCAACCCTAGCCCATCCACCTCCTCCCTCTCCGCGCCGCCAGTCCGAGCCCATCCACCTCCTCCCCCTCCCGCTCCGGCGCTCTGCCCACGCTCCGGCGCTCCGCCATGGTCCGGAGGAAGATCACGTACTACGCAATGCTCACGCCGGAGCGCCGGTATGAGATCCAGCAGGAGCTCCGGGCGAGACAAGCCGCGCGCGCCGCCCGCATCGCTGCCGGGCTGCCTCCGGACTCGCCGGAGCCGGAGGAGGAGGAGGAGCAGCCGGAGCAGCCAGGGGGAGAGGAGCTGGCTCCGATGGAGGTGGAGGACGCGGAGGAGGCGGAGCAGCCGGAGCAGGAGCTGCCGGAGCAAGGGCTGCCGGGCTTCAACATGGAGCAGGAGGAGGCGGAGTTCACCGTCGCCCAATCGAAGGAGATGGCGGAGCAGCAGGCCATTCTAGAGTCCATCCAGGATGAGGCCTATGTGGAGGCCAACCGGGCGTTCCTCCAACAGGAGTAGGCGGCGTCCGACGCGCTCTTCGCCGAACTCGACGAGGAGATAGAGGAGGAGGAGGCTGGAGCGGAGCAGCCGGAGCTGCAGCTGCCGCCCATGTACCCGGAGCCAGGCACGGAGATCGTCGACATCTCCGACGAAGAGTAGCTAGGTGATCTACGTAGTACATAGGTTTTTTCGTTTGCATGCTTTTGTATGGATTTAAGAATATAGTATGAGGTGTCCGGATGCATTTGTGTTAATTTGAGGCGTGCCCGGTCACTCCCCGCGAACGCGCGGGCGTTTGAGGGTTCATATTTGTCATACGCGGCTGTAGATGCTCTTAGTTGTATATCTTAGGTTAGGTGGACACTTCCACAAACAGGAGATAGCATGACACATTTGACCAAAGGAATTAACAAGCCAAACAATTTAAATCGCTGCGGGTCGTCGCGCAACGCTCGCGAATTTTCTCCGAGGCGACCGTCAGTTTGATAGAGCAGTGTAGGGAAGTGCTATCTGGGGAGAGAACCATTACCAGGGCCAAGATCGCCTCCCCTGGCTCGACCTGCCTTGGTACTACTATTTTTGTTGTACTCGCATCGGCATCGTCACGTTTTAAATTTGTTATAAGTCGCAAAAAGAATTTTGTTATATCTGTCGCGCCAAGCAACGGACTGCCTCGTGTTATACTACTTAAACAATGTACATACTCCCTTCGTCCACGCTTTTTTGACTTTAGTGCAGTGTTAAAAAACGTCTTACATTATGGGACAAATGGAGTAACTATAAAAGGAAGACCTATGTGGGGGAGTGTGTGGTTGGTTCTTCCATGGGTGACCCCAACGCGAGATGTTGATAAATCGCATCTCATGGGCAGGGCCATCAATGTACCCAGGCGATGAAGTTTTTAGCCATGACAGCGCTCACTCAAAAACGCTGACTTATCACATTGACATGTTTTAACCAGTTTTGTAACATTACGATTGTAGGGAAGAGAACGGAGTGGAAACGAACGGCACTGGGTGATGCGACATTTGTTTTCACACTTTTTCCCAGAAGTAAAAAGAATACAAAAACCCCGTAAACAAATACTACTGGAAACGAAAACAGATTGAATAGGGCATTGACACGGAGACCGAAGCCAGTGTTAACCAAAACCAAAGACCCCTTGAACCGTAGAAAAAAACAAAATGAAACCAAGCAAGTTGTTTAAGGATACGATGATTTCAAAATACTATGATATATCATGGGAAGATATAGAATAAGATATCGATTTGTGCCTAAATATTTGGCAACATAAAATATCTATTTGTGTTGTTGTGCTCTTTGTAGTAGTAGTATTGTTGAAGTTGGGCCCAATGAGTCATTCTGCTCATTATGTCTAGGGCCTAATTATGTGTTTGTTGGGCTACAAAATAGCCATATGTTCAAATTCAGAACAGAAAATTCCATATTAACGGAAACGGGAAATTCCAATTCCACACATACTTTGCTGGAAAATGTTGTTCCGTATCCACATAAAATTTTCCATTTCGTCCGTTTTACAAAATTCCCGTTTCCGTTTCCATTTCTCGGAAAAGCGGAAAGTTTCCGCTCCATTTTAAGCCCTATATGGTAGTGCTACTTTTACTGTTGTGTTGCACTCGTGGGTCACATCTAAGGCAACCCTAGCATATGTTTTATATTTGGCCGACATAATAATCGTATTATGGTGAAAAATATATAAAATGACACTTTAGTAGAGCCGTATGCATCTGGGTCATCATAATTTGTGGATCTCGCTCCAAAAACAAGGTCATAACCTCCATATTCGTGGGTTGTGAATGGTTGGTTTGGAGTGCTGACCCAATTGATCACACGCGTAGAAAATTTCACCTTCTACATCATTGCATCCTCTCCACCAAACCAGATCATACCCCGGGCCGGGTTTCAGGCCATCAAAACCAAAGTAAAATCCCATGTTCGGGCCTGGTCTGAAGCCCAAAAAGATGTCTTTTCTCAAGCCCGAGCTTAGCCTGAAGATTGCAAGCCCCAAGCCCAAAAGCCCACTGATTTATCTCCAATTTTATATGCCCAATATCACACCTTCTTCCTTCAGTAAAAATGGGAAAGTAATCCTTTTTCGTTTGGCAAATGGGAAACATAGTACTAATTTATTTTCAATTTTATTTTCACGACATCACAAATCCAAAGTGTGTGTGGATGGGAACGGAAAGGGGACTGTGACTTGATGGGCCATTGGCATAGGTGGTAAGATTGGATTGGGGTACGCAAGACACAATTGACGTGAACCGCTAAAATATGAATGCGTCGTTGTAACGCATGGGCAATTCGTTTGGCGGCAATTGAGAGAGCTAGGAAGCGGCAGGCCTCCAAGATCACATGGTTGCGGGCAGGTAAAACACCAATTTTTTCAATGCAAAACTGAGATCGCGCAACGGGGAGGTCTCTGATCATGCTGAAAAGGCCCAGGTCGTGCACGATCACTTTCTGAACCTGCTGGGGGACAAAAAGACGCGTTCGTGCACGCTCAATTGGGAGGAGCTGCAGATGCCGACAATCGAGTTGCATGGCCTTGACGTCCCTTTCTCCGAGGCCGAGGTCTGGGCGGCCGTGGTCGCTTCTCCGTCAGAAAAAGCCCCTGGCCCCGACGAATTCACAGCTAAGTTCTTCAGATCTTGATGGGCCATAATCAAAGATGATATCATTGAAGTTTTCCAGAGGTTTTACCATGTCGCTGGAGCCAATTTCGCTGACTTAAACACGACATTCATTGCTCTCCTTCCCAAGAAGGATGGGGCCACGGAAATGAGCCATTTCAGGCCTATAAGCTTGATCCATTCGATCGCGAAACTCATCGCCAAAGTCCTATCCATGCGGTTGGCCACCGCGCTCAAGCATGTCATCTCGTCAGCCCAGATGGCCTTTCAGAAGGGTAAATGCATTCATGATAGCTACATGTACGTTTAAGGTTGCGTCAAGGCTCTGCATCGCGAGAAGAAGCCTGCCCTGCTGCTTAAATTGGACATAGCGAAAGCTTTTGACTCCCTGTCTTGGCAGTATTTGCTTGAGCTCCTTCGGAGACTGGGGTTTAGCCCAAGATGGCGGGACTGGATCGCCACACTGCTGTCGTCTGCTTCCTCCTCGGTTCTTCCGAATGAAGCTCCGGGATATCAATTTTGGCATTGCTGGGGGCTCAGACAGGGCGACCCTCTTTCCCCTTTGTTGTTCATCCTCGCCATCGACCCTCTTCACGCCTCCTTTCCAAGGCAATGGAGTGCGGCATGCTGGCCTCGCTCCTGATAACCCACAAGTATAGGGGATCACAACAGTTTTCACGGGTAGTATTTCACCCAGATTTATTGATTCGACACAAGGGGAGCCAAAGAATATTTGCGAGTATTAGCAGTTGAGTTGTCAATTCAACCACACCTAGAGACCTAAATATCTTCAGCAAAGTGTTTAGTAGCACAGTAGTATGATAGTTTCAATAGCAGTAGTAACAGTAGCAACACTAACAAAGGCAGTAACAGTAGCAGTTTTGTAGTGATTGTAACAGCAGCAGCGACGAAAGTAACTTAGCAAAGATGAATATGCGAAAAACATAGGCATTGGATCGGTGATGGATAATTATGTTGGATGACATTCATCATGTACCAGTCACAATCTAGGACGATACACAATAGCTCCAATTCATCAATATAACGTAGGCATGTATTCCGTATATAGTCATACGTGCTTATAATAAGAACTTGCATGACATCTTTTGTCCTACCCTCCCGTGGCAGCGGGGTCCTTAAGGAAACTAAGGGATATTAAGGCCTCCTTTTAATAGAGAACCGGAACAAACCATTAGCACATAGTGAATACATGAACTCCTCAAACTACGGTAATCACCGGAAAGAATCCCAATTATTGTCACCTTGGGGTATGCGGATCATAACATGTAGTAGGTGCATATAACTTGCAAGATAGGATCAAGAACTCAAATATATTCATGAAAACATAAAGGTTCAGATATGAAATCATGGCACTCGGGCCTTAGTGACAAGCATTAAACATAGCAAAGTCATAGCAACATCAATCTCAGAACATAGTGGATACTAGGGATCAAAGCCCTAACAAATTGACTCGATTACATGGTAAATCTCATCCAACCCATCACCGTCCAGCAAGCCTATGAAGAAATTACTCACACACGGCGGTGAGCATCATGAAATTGGTGATGGAGGATGGTTGATGATGACGACGACGTCGAATCCCCCTCTCTGGAGCCCCGAACGGACTCCAGATCAGCCCTCCCGATGAAGAACAGTAGGTGGCGGCGGCTCCGTATCGTAAAACGCGATGATTCTTTTTCTCTGATTTTTTTCTCCACGAATAGGTACTTATAGCGTTGGAGTTAGGGCAAACGGAGCTGCCAAGGGCCCACAAGCCTGCCAGGCATGCCCTGGGGGGGTGGGCGCGCCCCCCAGGCTTGTGGCGCCTGGTGGCCCCCCCCTCTGATGGATCTTTGCGCCAGTATTTTTTATATATTCTGAATTAATTCTCCGTAAATTTTCAGGTCCATCCGAGAACTTTTATTTCTGCACAAAAACAACACCATGGCAATTCTGCTGAAAACAACGTCAGTCTGGGTTAGTTCCATTCAAATCATGCCAATTAGAGTCCAAAACTAGAGCAAAAGTGTTTGGAAAAGTAGATACGTTTGGGACGTATCAACTCCGCCAAGCTTAACTCATTGCTTGTCCTCAAGCAATCCAGTTGACAAACCGAAAGTGATAAAGAAAAACTTTTACAAACTCTTTTGTTCTTGTTGTGTGTATATATACTTAACTAGCGTCCAAGTTTTCAGCAAAGAATATGAACTAACCATATTGATGATAACACTTAGGTCTCACATTTACTCATGGCAATAACATAACCAACTAGCGAGCAATAATAAGATATCTCGGATGCCAACACTTTGTCAAAACAATCATGATATAATATGATAACGTGGTATCTCTCTAGCCCTTTCTGAGACTGCAAAACATAAATGCAGAGCACCTCTGAGATTCAAGCAATGACTAAACATTGTAATTCAGGGTAGAGGATATCCAGTCATGGTCACACCCAACATTAACTATACTCAATGCATAAAAATGACAATAGTGCTCTCCAACTGGTGCTTAAACGAGAGGGTGATGACTCAACAATAAAAATAAAATAACATAAAAGTAAATGGATAGGCCCTTCGCAGAGGGAAGCATGGATTTGCAGCGGTGCTAGAGCTCGAAGCTTAAATTAGAGATGAAAATAATTTTGAGAGGTATGCCTTTCCTGTCAACGTCACGACCGAGAGTTTTCAATATCTTCCATGCTAAACGCATTATAAGCGGTTCCCAAGTGAAAAGGTAAAGTTTACTCCCCCTCCACCATACCAACACAAGCCATGGCTAGCCGAATTCACGGGTGCCCTCCATACCAACAACTTCTCGGGGGAGTTTGTTTGCATTATATGATTTCGATTTGAGCATAGGACTGGGCATCCCGATTACCAGCCTCTCTCGTGCAATGACAAGTGAATAAACACTCATCTAAGAGTAACCCACTTAGCATGGAAGATACTGACCGCCCCCTGTATCTCCATGAGCGGTACACGCACACAAAACAGATGTTCATTTGAATGTTTAGAGGTAGCACATGCAAATTTACTTGGAACGGCAGAGTAATACCGCATATAGAGAGATATAGTGGACTTATCTGGAACAACTTTGGTTTAATGGTTTGGAAGCACAAGCAGTATTCCCGCTTAGTACAGGCGAAGGCTAGCAAATAGATTGAGAAGTGACCAGCTAGAGAGTGAAAACGGTCAGAGACATGCATTGTGAATAATTAACATTGAACATGAGCATGAGTAGGATATCAACACCCTGAACATAAATATCATGGAGGCTATGTTGGCTTTGATTCAACTACATGTATGAACATGTGCCAAGTCAAGCCACTCGAATTACTCAGAAGAGGATACCATACTAACATACTAGATCACAACCATTTTAATGCATGTTGACACTCAAGATAAATCATTATCCACTCCTAGCTATTTAAGTATGGCATGAGCAACTATAATCTCTAATTTTCATCACAAATATGTTTACTCATAATAATGTTGAATCCTGAATACTGAGCTAAACATATTTACAAAGAAAAAAACAAGAAGAGTTCATACCAACTTTTCTTCACCGCAATTACTTCATCAAATATCGTCATTATTGCCTTTCACTTGCACGACCGAATGATGTGATAATAATAAGAATGGTGCAAGTGTGCCGTGGACTAAGCTGGAATCTGCAAACATTTATTCAAAGGAGAAGACAAAGTAATAGTGGTTCGTTATTAGATCAACAATAAAGCATATGAAAGCCACTCAACATTTTCATCGTGGTCTTCTCCTTGTGACGACTTAACGAAAAGAAAAGAAATTCAGAGAAACACACTGAAATATTTTTGGAGTTTTTAGTTTTTCTGAAGAAAGCAATTTAACGAAGGAAAACGAAAAAACAAGAAAAACTATTTACACGGGAAAGCTCCCAACAAGTAAAAGAAGAAACGGGAAATCTTTTTGGGTTTTCTTTTACTACTATGAATTAACCAGGCAAGAAGGAAACTACAACTAATTTTTTTTGGATTTTCAAACACACAAGAAGAAAGCGAAAATAAAACTAACATGGATATACAGTGAAAAAGGATGAACACCGACAACTGGAATGAGTGTGTGAACATGAATGTCATGTCGGTGAGAAATACGTACTCCCCTAAGCTTAGGCTTTTGGCCTAAGTTGGTCTACGACCAGTCCTAGCCTGGATAATGCCCGTGATGGTAGTTCAGGTTATACTGAAATGCAGCTGCCACAGCTTGGCGAGCTGCCTCGTTAAGGCGCTTGATACGTCCATTTTGCATCATGTTTTTCTACTGTTATTTATAGTGTTCTTAATCAAATATAACACTTTGTGGAGCAATTCTACGGCCTTTTCTCTCTTAATATGCAAGATTTACATAAGGGGGGAGATTGCCGGCAGCTGGAATTCTGGACCTGAAAAAGCTATGTGAGAGATACCTATTCTACACATCTCCAAATGAGCTGAAATTTCACGGAGATTTATTTTGAAATAAATAAAAAACTGGAAGAAATAAGTACCAGAGGGGTTCACCCAGGTGCCCACGAGGCACCAGGGCGCGCCACCCCCCCAGGCGCGCCCTGGTGGCTTGTGGGGCCCTGGCCAGACTCCGGTGCCCATTTTCTGGTATATAAGCCCATTTGCCCTAGAAAAAAAAATGAGGAGAAGACTTTTGGGACGGAGCGCCATCGTCTCGAGACGGAACTTGGGCAGGAGCACTTTTGCTCTTCGGCGGAGCGATTTCGCCGGGGATACTTCCCTTCGGGAGGGGGAAATCGAAGGCATCGACATCACCAACGATCCTCTCATCGTGGGAGGACCAATCTTCATCAACATCTTCATCAGCACCATCTCATCTCAAACCCTAGTTCATCTCTTGTATTCAATCTTTGTCTCAAAACCTCAGATTGGTACCTGTGGGTTGCTAGTAGTGTTGATTACATCTTGTAGTTGATGCTAGTTGGTTTATTTGGTGGAAGATTATATGTTCAGATCCATTATGCTATTTAATACCCCTCTTATCTTGGACATGAATATGATTTGTGGGTAGTTACTTTTGTTCTTGACGACATGGGAGAAGTCTTGTCATAAGTAATCATGTGAATTTGGTATTCGTTCGATATTTTGATGATATGTACGTTGCTGATTCTCTTAGTGGTGTCATGTGAACGTCGACTACATGACACTTCACCATCTTTGGGCCTAAGGGAATGCATTGTGGAGTAGTAATTAGATAATGGGTTGCTAGAGTGACAGAAGCTTAAACCCTAGTTTATGCGCTATTCCGTAAGGGGCTGATTTGGATCCATATGTTTAATGCTATGGTTAGATTTATCTTAATTCTTCTTTCGTAGTTGCGGACGCTTGCGATAGGGGTTAATCATAAGTGTGAGGTTTGTTCAAGTAAGAACAACACCCAAGCACCGGTCCACCCACATATCAAATTATCAAAGTAGCGAACGCGAATCAAACAAACATGATGAAAGTGACTAGATAAAATTCCCATGTGTCCTCGAGAACGCTTTGCTTATTATAAGAGATCGTTCCGGCCTGTCCTTTGCTACAAAAAGAATTGGGCCACCTTGCTGCACTCTTTGTTACTATTGCTACTTGTCACTTGTTACAAATTATCTTGCTATCAAACTACTCGTTACCGCTAATTTCAGTGCTTGCAGAAAATACCTTGCTGAAAACCGCTTGTCATTTTCTTCTGCTCCTCGTTTGGTTCGACACTCTTACTTATCGAAAGGACTATGATTGATCCCCTATACTTGTGGGTCATCAAGACTCTTTTCTGGCGCCGTTGCCGGGGAGTGAAGCGCCTTTGGTGAGTGGAATTTGGTAAGGAAAGATTTATATTACGTGCTGAAATTTACTGTCACTTGTCACTATGGAAAGTAATCCTTTGAGGGGTTTGTTCGGGGTATCTTCACCTCGACTGGAAGCACCAAGTGTTGCTCCTCAACCTACTGCACCTACTGAAAATATTTGTTATAAGATTCCTTCGGGTATGATAGAGAAACTGCTAGCTAATCCTTATGCAGGAGATGGAATGGTACATCCTGATATGCACTTGATCTATGTGGATGAAATTTGTGGATTGTTTAAGCTTGCAGGTTTATCCAGAGATGGAGTTAAGAAAAAAGTATTCCCTTTATCTTTGGAGGGAAAGGCATTGACATGGTATAAGCTATGTGATGATACTGATACATGGGACTGGAACCGATTGAAATTGGAATTCCACCAGAAATTTTATCCTATGCATTTGGTTCATCGTGATCGGAATTATATATATAATTTTTGGCCCCGTGAAAGACAAAGCATCGCTCAAGCTTGGGGGAGGCTTAAGTACATGATGTACACATGCCCCAACCATGAGCTCTCAAGAGAAATTATCTTACAGAATTTTTATGCTCGGCTTTCTCATGATAATCAAACCATGCTCGATTCTTCTTCGACTGGATCCTTTATGAAGAAAACTATTGAATTCAGTTGGGATCTTCTGGAAAGAAGTAAACGCAACTCTGAAGATTGGGAACTCGACAAAGGTAACGAGTCAGGTATAATACTTGAGTTCGATTGTGTTAAATCTTTTATGGATACCGATGCTTTTCGTAAGTTTAGCACTAAATGTGGACTTGACTCTGAGATAGTAGCTTCCTTTTGTGAATCATTTGCTACTCATGTTGATCTCCCTTAGGAGAAGAGGTTTAAATATCATTCCCCTGTTAAAGAAAAGATTGAGGAACCCGTTAGTGTTAAAGATGAAATAATTGTTTACCATGCTGATCCAGTTGTGCCTACTGCTTATATTGAGAAACCACCTTTTCCTGTTAGGATTAAGGAACATGCTAAAGTTTCAACTGTGGTTAACAAAAGTAATATTAGAGCACCTAGACCCTCCGGACAAATTAAAGTTGAACCTAATATTGCTATGGTTAAAGATCTCTTGTTCGATAATATAGATGGGCATGTTATTTACTTCTGTGATGAAGCAGCTAGAATTGCTAAACCAGATCCTAAGATAAAAACAGACCTGTAATAGGCATGCCTGTTGTCTCTGTTAAAATAGGAGATCATTGTTATCATGGCTTATGTGATTTGGGTGCTAGTGTGAGTGCTATTCCGTTTACCTTATACCAAGAAATTATGAATGATATTGCACCTGTTGAAATAGAGGACATTGATGTTACTATTAAGCTTGCAAACAGAGATACCATTATAGCACTTGGGATCGTTAGAGATGTTGAAGTCTTGTATGGAAAAATAAAATACCCTACTGATTTTCTAGTCCTCGGTTCTCCACAAGACGATTTTTGTCCCATTATATTTTGTAGACCTTTCTTGAACACTGTTAATGCCAAGATTGATTGCGCTAAAGGAACTGTTAGTGTTGATTTCGGTGGTACATCTCATGAGTTTAATTTCTCCAAGTTTCGTAGACAACCTCATGATAAAGAATTGCCTAGTAAAGATGAAATTATTGGTCTTGCTTCTATTGCCATACCTCCTACTGATCCGTTAGAACAATATTTGCTAGACCATGAAAACGATATGCATATGAATGAAAGAAATGAAATAGATAAGATGTTCTTTGATCAACCACCTATCCTTAAACACAATTTGCGTGTTGAAACTCTTGGAGGCCCTCCTCCACCTAAGGGTGATCCTGTATTTGAATTGAAGCAATTTCCTGATACATTGAAATATGCTTATCTTGATGAAAAGAAAATATATCCTATTATTAATAGTGCTAACCTTTCAGAGCATGAAGAAAAGAGATTACTTAAAACTCCGAGGAAGCACCGATCTGCTATTGGATATACTCTTGATGATCTTAAGGGCATTAGTCCCACTCTATGTCAGCACAAAATTAATATGGAGCCTGATGCTAAACCAGTTGTCGACCACCAACGACGATTAAATCCTAAGATGAAAGAGGTGGTAAGAACTGAAATATTAAAGCTTCTGGAAGCAGGTATAATCTATCCCATAGCTGATAGTAGATGGGTAAGTCCCGATCATTGTGTCCCTAAGAAAAGAGGTATCACCATTGTTCCTAATGATAAAAATAAACTCATTCCACAAAGAATTGTAACTGGTTATAGGATGGTAATTGATTTTAGAAAATTAAACAAAGCTACTAGAAAAGATCATTACCCCTTACCTTTTATTGATCAAATGTTAGAAAGATTATCTAAGCATACACACTTTTGTTTCCTAGATGGTTATTCTGGTTTTTCTCAAATACCTGTATCACAACCCGATCAAGAGAAAACCACCTTTACTTGTCCTTTTGGAACTTATGCTTATAGATGTATGCCTTTTGGTTTATGCAATGCACCTGCTACCTTTCAAAGATGTATAACTGCTATATTCTCTGACTTTTGTGAAAAGATTGTTGAGGTTTTCATGGATGATTTTTCCGTTTACGGAACTTCTTTTGATGATTGCTTAAGCAACCTTGATCGAGTTTTGCAGAGATGTGAAGAAACTAATCTTGTCTTGAATTGGGAGAAGTGCCACTTTATGGTGAATGAAGGTATTGTCTTGGGGCATAAAATTTCTGAAAGAGGTATTGAAGTTGATAAAGCTAAGGTTGATGCTATTGAGAAAATGCCATGTCCTAAAGATATTAAAGGTATAAGAAGTTTCCTTGGTCATGTTGGTTTCTATCGGAGGTTTATTGAAGACTTCTCTAAAATTTCTAGGCCTCTTACCAATCTTTTGCAAAAAGATGTTCCATTTGTTTTTGATGATGATTGTGTAGAAGCCTTTGAAACACTTAAGAAAGCCTTAACCACTGCACCTATTGTTCAACCACCTGATTGGAACTTGCCTTTTGAAATTATGTGTGATGCTAGCGATTATGCTGTTGGTGCTGTTCTAGGACAGAGAGTTGATAAGAAATTAAATGTTATCCATTATGCTAGTAAAACCCTAGACAATGCTCAAAGAAATTATGCTACTACTGAGAAAGAATTTTTAGCAGTTGTGTTTGCATGGGATAAATTCAGATCTTACATAGTTGATTCTAAAGTAACTGTTCACACCGATCATGCTGCCATTAAATATCTTATGAAAAAGAAAGATGCTAAACCTAGACTCATTAGGTGGGTTTTATTGCTACAAGAATTTGACTTTCATATTATTGATAGAAAGGGAGCTGAGAATCCCGTAGCAGATAATTTGTCTAGAATGGAAAATGTTCTTGATAACCCACTACCTATTAATGATGATTTTCCTGATGAACAATTAGCTGTCATAAATGCTTCTCGTAATACTCCATGGTATGCGGACTATGCTAATTATATTGTTGCTAAATTTATACCACCTAGTTTCACATACCAACAAAAGAAAAAGTTCTTCTATGATTTAGGACATTACTTTTGGGATGACCCACATCTTTATAAAGAAGGAGTAGATGGTATTATTAGACGTTGTATACCTGAGCAAGAATAGGAACAAATCCTACGGAAGTGTCATTCCGAGGCTTACGGAGGACACCATGCGGGAGACAGAACTGCACATAAGGTATTACAATCTGGTTTTTATTGGCCTACTCTTTTCAAGGATGCTCTTAAGTTTGTCTTATCTTGTGATGAATGTCAAAGAATTGGTAATGTTGGTAGACATCAGGAAATGCCTATGAATTATTCACTTGCTATTGAACCATTTCATGTTTGGGGATTTGATTATATGGGACCTTTTCCTAAATCCAATGGGTATACTCATATGTTAGTTGTTGTTGATTACGTTACTAAGTGGGTAGAAGCTATTCCAACTAGTAGTGCTGATCATAATACTTCTATTAAAATGCTTAAAGAAGTTATTTTCCCAATGTTCGCAGTCCCTAGATATTTAATGACTGATGGTGGTTCACATTTTATTCATGGTGCATTCCGTAAATTGCTTGCTAAATATGATGTCAACCATAGAATTGCATCTCCCTATCACCCTCAATCTAGTGGTCACGTAGAATTGAGCAATAGAGAAATAAAATTAATTTTGCAAAAAACCGTTAATAGATCTAGAAAGAATTGGTCTAAGAAACTTGACGATGCATTATGGGCTTATAGAACTGCTTATAAAAATCCTATGGGTATGTCTCCTTATAAAATGGTTTATGGAAAAGCATGTCATTTACCTCTTGAGTTAGAACATAAAGCATATTGGGCAATTAAAGAACTCAATTATGAGTTTAAACTTGCCGGTGAAAAGAGGTTATTTGATATTTGCTCATTAGATGAATGGAGAACCCAAGCTTATGAAAATGCCAAATTGTTTAAAGAAAAAGTTAAAAGATGATATGATAGAAGAAGTCAAAAACGGGAGTTTAAAGTGGGTGAGCAAGTTCTATTGTACAATTCTCGTTTGAGACTCTTTGCAGGAAAACTTCTCTCTAAATGGGATGGACCGTATATCATCGAAGAAGTTTATCGCTCCGGAGCCATCAAAATAAACAATTCCGAAGGCACTAATCCGAGAGTGGTGAATGGGCAAAGAATTAAGTACTATATTTCAGGTACCACCATTAATGTTGAAACTAATATTATTGAAACAATTACACCGGAAGAATACATAAGAGAGACCTTTCGGAACGCTCCAGAACCCTAAAAAGGAAGAGGTACGTGATACGGTAAGTAAACCGACTCCAAAAATTCCATAAAATACTTTCTGTCAGTTTTGAAATATTAGAAAAAATACAAAAATAAGAAACAACCGAGGGGACTCACCTGGTGCCCACGAGGCACCCGGGCGCGCCACCCCCCAGGCACGCCCTGGTGGCTCGTGGGCCCCTCGTGAGCCCTCCCGACTCCGTTTTCTTCTGGATTACTTATTTTATAAGATAAAAAATCTTTATATATACTCCCGGACGTTTTGACCATCGTATCGCAAAAATCTCCTCTGTTCTTGTTTCGTGCTATTTTCTATCAGATTTCGAGGCCAGGCATCATTTCTCCTCTTCCTCCAACAATGTGGGAGACGACGCTTGGTTGCTGCAGATGGAGCTTAGGAGGGAGGAGGAAGGAGAGGTCACCATGGAAGAGGGTGAAGGAGATTCGCTTGAGGTCCACCCTCCGGCTTCCGAGAGGGGCACCCTTGCCGGTATCTCCACAATCCCGAATCCTCATCTAGCCATGAGAAGCATTACAAGCCATGGGATTCCAGAGGTTCAAGAAGGGCTTCCCCCTAGAAGGCCCTTACACAGGTTACATCGGAACCATTTTCATAATTTGGTTCACAATTATGGGGTCAAAAATACTTCTCGTAGACACATACCCTCCAATTGGGACATCTCTCGTCCAAGTGAAAGTGATGCAGGAAAGAATGCTTGGGGCCCAGAGAATAAGCATATTATGGCCGAAGTCCAAAGGAATACAGAGATGATACAACATGTGCTCCGGGAAATCCAGAGCCTAAAGGAGATCCTAATTAATGTCATGGAGGACAAGCCCACCACTTCATCACCACCACCATCACCGAAGAAGGAAACTTGAGTACATGGGTGTGGGCACTCCCCTTGGCTTGTGCCAAGCTTGGGGGAGGTGCCCCGGTATCGTATCACCATCACTTTTATTATCTTTACCTACTTTTAGTTCGATCCTTAGTGATTTTGTGATTTAGTTGAATAAAAGTTTAGTATTATCTATTTTCGAGTGCTAGTTTCGTGATCTATCTATCTATGTAATTGAATTGAGAGTTATATAATAAAGAGTAGTTTGAGTTTTTGCTTCTTTACTTTTATGTTTCAATGCTAGCAATGAAAATAATGAAAAAGATCATATGCTAATCTTATGGAAACTAATGACATTACATAAAGAAAAGTATAAGTGGTAAAATTTATTGAAGGTTAACAAACATAGCATTGGTCAATGATGCAATTCATGAAAAAATTAATAGGGAAGAGAAGATTCACATGCAAATACACTATCTTGGACATCTTTTATGATTGTGAGCCCCCATTAAGTATTTTATGTCAAATTGTTGACGTTGGACAAGGAAGACAACGTAATGAATTATGTTTGCTTATATTCACATAGAAGTTATATTGTTATAGATCCTCCAACATGTGGTGCTTGCCCAATATCTTTGCTAGCCAAAAATCTGCACCAAGTAGAGATACTACTTGTGCATCCAAAACCCTTAAACCCAGTTTCATGTCATGAGAGTCCACTATATCTACCTATGGATTGAATAATATCCTTCAAGTAAGTTGTCATCGGTGCAAAAAGCAATAAAAATAGCCTCTAAACATGTCTGAACTTTTATTGTAAGGGAAAATAAGCTTTGTACGAACTTGTGATAGTGAAGAAATAAAAGCGACAAACTGCATAATAAAGGTTGCTATCACAAGGGGCAATATAAAGTGACGTTCTTTTGCATTAAGAGCTTGTGCATCCAACAACAAAAAGCGCATGACAACCTCTGCTTCCCTCTGCGAAGGGCCTATCCTTTACTTTTACGTATTTACTTTTTATGCAAGAGTCAATAGTGTTCTCCTCTACTTCCTTTTTATTTTTCTCTTTTGCAAGCATCATGTGGTGGGGAAAGATCTAGGCATATATATCTAGTTGGATATGAGTGATCATGAGTTATTATTGTTGACATCACCCTTGAGGTGAATAAGTTGGGAGGCGAAATTATAAGTCCCCGTATTTCTATGTGTCTGGCTGAAACTTTTTGCTCCATATATATGTTGTGAGTGTTAGCAATCATAGAAGACTATATGATGGTTGAGTAAGTGGACTTGCTAAAAAGCTCCTACATGAGACCCTTCCTGAAAATATTATGAATTGCAATTGCATTGTTGACTGAGAACATAGTTTATGCCTTATACTTCATTGTTGTGATGAATTGTTACTTGCTCATGAGAAGTTCTATGATAATAAATATTGTTGTTATAATAATGATCATGATGCTACTATGTCTGTATTTTGTTTTTATCGACACCTCTCTCTCTCTCTCTCTCTAAACATGTGGACATGATTATCAATATCGGCTTTCGCTTGAGGACAAGCGGGGTCTAAGCTTTGTAGGAGATATGCCCTAGAGGCAGTAACAACAGTTATTTTGTATCTCCAAGTTTGTAATGAATGTTTATGTTCCATGCTATAACTGCAATGATTCTCGAGTCTGCAATATCCACGAGGCTCGGAGGGAAACTCATGTGCACGTGTGGTATACTAAACGGTAAAATGTATTCCTAGTCTTGCCTCTAAGACTGGCTCAAGTATTGCATGATGATCCTGTTTTCCTGATCATGGGCATGTCTATGCTGGCAATTTTTGAGGGCACAATGTTAGGAGAACACTTGTGTTGAATCGACCCGAATTGATGTTATGCTATGAGATACATTCGTCACAAGTTAATGGTTAATAACACAAAGATGGTTAATGTTTGCATAATTCCTTAGACCATGAGACTATCGAGTTCCTTCGTACTTGCTTCGTGAACTTTGGAATTTGTTAAACGTCATCCGTAACTGGGTGGCTATTACGGCGGCTTACGGGTTCACGGAAAAGTATGATATGTAACGAGATAGCTCAAGATTGGGATTTGCTTCTCCGACGATGGAGAGATATTCTTGGGCCCTCTCGGTGTTACGGTATCCATCATCGTCTGGCCAGACACATTGTGATTTGATCACTTGGATGCCAGAACGCGGAAACGAGAAAAGAGAACAAAACCGGTAACGAGGTAACTGGCATAGTGGACAAGTTGTTGATCCACAGGGATGCCAATAAATCTCACCTCGGGTGTTTGTAATATATCGTGAAGCAACAGGAACAGCACACGACAACTGGAGGTTCACTCGAATATTTCTTCGTGTGGGTATAGGGATCAATATGGGTGTCCACGGCTCCGATGTTGATCATTGATCGGAAAGAGTTCCGGGTCATGTCTATACTTCACTGAACCTATAGGGTCACACGCTTAAGGGTCATCTATGTGCTGAATACTAGACAGGGAGTCTGAGAGAAAGTCACCGGAAAAGTTTCGGAGACAACGGAAAAGTTCCGGAGAGAGCACCGAAATAGTTTCGGTAAAACTGAAAAGTTGTTTCAGGGTATACCATTAAGTCAAATTGGTTTCGGCACATGCCTGGAAATTCTTGGAGGGTGCCAGAATTGTTCTGGAAACTTCTGGGATTTTTCCGGGATAAAAACCGGAAATGTTCCGGAGCTGCCGGAACCGGTTTGGTTGCTTTTCGCAGATGAAAATCACTAATCCGGAATTGTTTCGGAACGCGTCCAAAATCATTTTTGTGGGTACTGGAATTATTCTAAGACCCACAGAAATATTTTCGGATTTAACGGTCATGGAAAATTGGTTCCGTGAATAGTGAAAATCACTTTATGGTTAATTTTTTGGAAAGCCACCTTTTGGGATATTTCCCAAAAGGATTCTAGAAAGACTTAGGGACTAAGGAACCCCCTTTGGTGGGGGGGGGGGCATGAGGGTGGCCGGCCAAGGTGGAGCTCCTCCATGGAGCTCCACATGCCATTCTTTTTTGCCTTTTCTTCCTTTTATGTGTGACATAAAGTGAGGGTACTTTGGTATTTTGTGTGCCAATCCTACCCCTTGGCTTTCCTATAAATAGAGGTGGAGAGGTGATCTCCACACTCAACTCTTTCTCAACATACACAAGCCATGCATGATCTGGCCGTCTCTCTCCCTCCCCGCGAAATAGTTTCGTAGAGCCGAAAAGCTGTCTGGGTTCCGGCAGGAACTAGTTCTGGACGGCGAAGCCCTGCCGGATAGCTGACACTATATGTGTGCAACCCCGTAGAGAGGTCGTAGTTTCGATCTTTTGCCCGAGGGGCTGTTCGAGGGTCCTCCCGAAGGGCTGTCCGAGTTACCGTTCGGGTTTCGAGGGTCCTCCCGAAGGGCTGTCCGTGACATCGTCCGAGGGACTGTCCGACCGCCTCCCGAAGGGCTGTCCAACGAGGGAGTACATCCTCGCGGTTGGGAGGTTGTAAATCCTAGCTGCGGGGATCCGCACCGACGATCTACATCGACTCTACTTCCGCTGCGCTACGAGTCGGTAATGATCAGATCAAACCCTGTATGCAGTCTCCATAGTGGTCCTAGGCGTGCTCGCTGTACCGAATTTTTTTGTTTTCTGTCGCATTCCCCTACAGTGGCATCAAGAGCCGTGCTATGCGTAGATGCAGGTTACGATCTAGAATACATAGAGATGTATGGGTATTGCATAATATAATTTTGGAGTAGATGAGATCTATTGCTGAAATTTATTTATGCGGGTGGCAGATGAAATCTGTTACCCGATGTTCTTGTTGCTTTCCTAGAATTTGCGTATTTCTGATCTTGAAACGGCATGGTGGAATTTCACAAAGTTCTGACAATCCGCGATCCTGATTGATCAACGAAATGCTATCAGTTCTTTGGGTTCCACCATAGTTGAGAGAAAGATGAAATTTTGCAGACGAAGGGGCAATGCAGATATGATCTGCACGGGGGTCATGCGTATGATGAAGTTTAGTATGGGACTCGAGATTTTATTATCTCGTGTTTCATACACCCCGCGATGTTAATCTAGCGACTTGAATAATCATACTTGATGATAAACGTTGGTAGCTGCGGTTTAAGTCAAAACCTTAGAAGCCACGTAAAATAAAATTTTGCATAAACCGATTAGAGGCGTCTAACTTGGTTTTGCAGGATGTGCATGTGATATGGTATAGTAGCTCTCATATTAATTCGATTATGTATGAGATGGCTATATGATGTAAATTTACTAAACATGACCTGCGTGTCATGATTCGGCATGATGTCTGGAGCCATATGATTGTCACTTTAATGACCTGCGTGTCAACCTTAAGTAATGCACTTATTTTATTAGCTATAGAGATAGCAATATTATCTGGTGCATCGACAAGGTGGTGGCAATCTTCGCGAAGGTGAACACCAACGCAAATGCCGAAGACGAAGAAATTAAAAGACTTCTCCGTCAGAAAGGGCTATACCATATCATGCTATTATGAATTGCCTGAGATGTTTATCCCTTATGATGCACCCTTCTTGATTGCGCAGTAGGCGCTTTTTATTTGGGTGACCGCTCACTCAAAATATCAAGTAGTTAGTGTTCTCCCAAGTGTAGCACCGTCACGGCACCTATCTTTTCGGAGTGCGTTATGTTTCCATGAGTACAAACGATTAGAGAAGGGTGAGGCGGGTGAGTTGAGACCTCACAGCGAGATTACTTGGTTGTCTTGACATTCACGCAGGAAAGTCCTGAGCTCGAAACACGCCCATCGAAAGATGAACAAGAATCACATTGAGATGTGATCAGCAAGTTGGCCTACCGATTGAAATTCCCGTCATCAGTGATGTTCCCATCAATGGCGTGGAATTGAAATGCGGATCTTGAATCACTCACAATCAAATTATGAGAGATATTGATTTGAGTGGGGGTGCACTTTAGAATAAAATTGTTTATTCACTAGTGCAAATTGATTATGAACAAAGTCTAAGTGAAACTTGTGTTTACCGTTATAGATCAAATGGCTCGCAACACCACGTTCTTCTTAACCCCGATGTTAGAGAGAGTGAAGTTGGCTGAAACTGGAAACAACTATGCGGATTGGGTCCGTACAGTGAGGATTGTCCTCAAGAGCACTAAGAAAGACTATGTGCTTGATCAACCTCTAGGTGATTCGTCTACGCCAGAAATGGCTCAGGATATCATCAACGTGTTTATCTCACGAAAGGATGATTTCAGTGTTGTTAAAAATCTTATGTTATCTTGCATGGATCCTGTGCGACAGAACAATTTTGAACGACTTAGTACCTTCGAGATTATCGAGGCACTAGATGTTCTGTATCACAAACAGGATTCGGCCAAAGTTCATGAGATAACTGAGGCCATGAAAGAATGCAATATAAATAAGAAATCTCTAGTTGATGAGCATAGTGTCAGACTAGCAAACTGTTATGATAGTTATGCTGAAAGGGGAATTAATTTTCCAAAGACACCTGGTAATGATTTGATCCTTACCTCGCTTTATGAAGCGATGCTCAAAACAAATGAGATAGGACTGCAGAATCAGCAAAAGTTGCTGGTGAATAAGACTACCGGTTTCAAAAAGAAAGGCAAGCCTAAGGGCGGAGCCAAGACTGAAACTGTGTGTTTTCACTGCAAAGGCACTGGACACTGGAAGAGAAACTGCAAGAAGTATCTGGAAGATAAGAAGTCCGGGAAAACCGGAAAAGGTATAACTGTTATACAAGTTAATGTCATTGACGTTTTGCTTGCTAGCGAAAATTCTAAGTCTTGGGTATTTGATACCGGATCGGTTGCTCACATTTGCAACTCGATACAGGGGCTTCAGAAGGTGCGCAAACTAGCAAAGAATGAAGTCGTGATGCGCGTCGGGAACGGTGCTGGGATCGCCGCTCAAGCCGTCGGCATTATGCCTCTACGTCTCCCTTCAGGATTTATCTTAGAACTAAGTAACTGTTATTTTGTTCCACTATTGTGTAGAAACATTATCTCCGGATCATGTTTAGTACACGATGGGTAATTCATACAAGTCTGAGAACAATGGTTGTTCACTTTATTGTAAGGATATGTTTTATGGATTTGCACCCATTGTTGGGGGCCTTTTCATACTAAATCTTGAATGTGGAAATGATGTCTTTAACGTGAATGCTTAACGCCTTAAGAAGGCTGATACCACCACCACTTTCATGTGGCACTGTCGGCTTGGCCACATCGGAAAGAAACGCATGCAAAGACTCCATAAGGATGGAGTTTTACCGTCCTTTGATTTTGAATCATTTGACACATGTGAAGCTTGCTTGATGGGGAAAATGACCAAGACGCCGTTCACGGGTCATCCTGAACGGGCGAGTGAATTGTTGGAAATAATACATAGTGATGTATGTGGTCCAATGAGCACAATCGCACGGGGTGGGTATTTCTACTTCGTGACTTTTACTGATGATTTGAGTAGGTATGGATATATCTACTTGATGAAGCATAAGTCGGAACCCTTTGAAAAGTTCAAAGAATTTCAGAATAAGGTAGAAAATCATCATAACAAAAGGATTAAGTTTCTGCGGTCTGATCGCGGGGGCGAATCTCTTAGTCATGAGTTTAGCCAACATCTGAGTGATCGTGGAATCGTTTCACAACTTACGCCTCCCGGAACTCCACAGCGAAACGGAGTGTCGGAAAGACGTAACCGAACCCTGTTAGACATGGTAAGGTCGATGATGTCTCTTACAGATCTGCCGATATCTTTTTGGGGTCACGTACTAGAAACTGCCGCTCACACATTAAATAGAGCACCGTCTAAGTCTGTTGAGACGACACCATACGAGTTATGGCATGGGAAGAAACCCAGTTTGTCGCATCTTAAAATTTGGGGATGTGAAGCTTATGTAAAACGTTTACAACCAAGCAAACTCGATCCTAGATCAGACAAATGTTACTTTGTAGGTTATCCCAAGGAAACAGTTGGGTATTCTTTCTACCACCCGTCCGATAACAAAGTGTTTGTTGTAAGGTATGGGGTCTTTCTTGAGAAAGAGTTTCTCGTAAAAGAATTAAGTGGGAGGACAGTACAACTTGATGAGATTAGTGAATCTTTGGCAACCGTTGTTATGGCTGAGGAAACGAAAGAAATTCCGCAAATTATCCCTACAACCGAGCCGGAAGTTGTCGCATGTGATGCGGAAACTTCAGACAATGTTGTAACTGAACCGCGCAGATCAGGTAGGGCTATCCATCCACCTGAGTGGTTTCATAACGAAATCTTCATTCTTCAAGACGATGAACCTGCGCACTACAAGGAAGCGATAGCAGGGCCCAGCTCAAGGGAATGGCACAAAGCCATGAAATCCGAAATGGAATCCATGTACGAAAACCAAGTTTGGAACTTGGAAGAACTTCCAGAAGGCGTAAAACCCATTGGTTGTAAATGGATTTTCAAAAGAAAGACGGACGCGGATGGTAACCTTACTATCCACAAAGCTAGACTTGTCGCGAAGGGTTCACACAAGTTCCAGGAGTGGACTATGACGAGACTTTCTCGCCCGTAGCTATGCTTAGGTCTGTTTGGATATTACTAGCAATTGCTGCTTATTTCGATTATGAAATATGGCAGATGGACATCAAAACAGCTTTCCTAAATAGAAATCTCAAAGAAGATGTATACATGATACAGCCTGAAGGTTTTGTCGTTCATAAGGATGCTAGAAAGGTATGCAAACTTCAGAAAACCATTTATGGTCTGAAGCAAGCATCAAGGAGCTGGAACATTCGTTTTGATGAAGTGGTCAAACACTTTGGCTTCATCAGGAATGACGAAGAATCTTGTGTTTACAAGAAGTTTAGTGGGAGCGCAAAAGCATTTCTAATCTTGTATGTGGATGACATATTGTTGATTGGAAATGACGTGAATTTTTTTAGCAAAATAAAACACTCATTGAAGAAGAGTGTTTCAATGAAAGACTTAGGCGAAGCGGCATATGTATTGGGTATCAGAATCTATAGAGATAGATCAAAACGCCTGATAGCGCTTAGCCAAAGCACGTACATTGACAAGGTGTTGAAAGGGTTCAACATGGAGAACTCCAAGAAAGGCCTACTCCCCATGTCACCAGGCACAGTGCTTTGCAAGAATCAGTGTCCTCGGACTCTTGATGAGCGAGTACAGATGAATGATGTTCCATATGCCTCAGTAGTTGGTTCTATTATGTATGCCATGCTATGTACAAGACCGGATGTTTCCTATGCGCTAAGTGTTAGCAGCCGGTACCAAAGTGATCCAGGATTGGAACACTGGGCCGCAGTCAAAAATATTCTTAAGTACCTCAAAAGAACCAAGGATTTACTCCTTATGTACAGAGGTGATGAAGAGCTCATTGTAAGTGGTTACACTAATGCAGGCTTCATGACTAACCCATATGACTTCAAATCTCAATCAGGCTATGTTTTCATTTTGAACGGTGGCGCAGTTGATTGGAAAAGTTCCAAACTAAAGACTGTGGCGGATTCTACGACAGAGGCGGAATATGTTACAGCTTCAGAAGCGTCCAAGGAGGTGGTCTGGATCAAGCAGCTTCTTGAAGACCTTGGTGCGGTTCCGAGTGCGCTGGACCCGGTGGAGATCTATTGTGATAATAGTGGCGCCGTGGCTCAGGCTAGGGAGCCATCTTCGCACCATAAGAGAAGACATATTGAACACAAATATAAACTCATTCGACATCATGTCAAAGCGGGTTTAGTGAAAGTACGCAAAGTTCACACGGATCTGAACGTGTCAGACCCGATGACAAAGCCTCTACGACGAGCAAAGCATGAGCAACACCGGATAGACATTGGTGTTAGGGAAGCCATGTAACTGGATTATGACTCTAGTGCAAGTGGGAGTCTGTAGGAGATATGCCCTAGAGGCAGCAACAACAGTTATTTTGTATCTCCAAGTTTGTAATGAATGTTTATGTTCCATGCTATAACTGCAATGATTCTCGAGTCTGCAATATCCACGAGGCTCGGAGGGAAACTCATGTGCATGTGTGGTATACTAAACGGTAAAATGTATTCCTAGTCTTGCCTCTAAGACTGGCTCAAGTATTGCATGATGATCCTGTTTTCCTGATCATGGGCATGTCTATGTCGGCAATTTTTGAGGGCACAATGTTAGGAGAACACTTGTGTTGAATCGACTCGAATTGATGTTATGCTATGAGATACATTCGTCACAAGTTAATGGTTAATAACATAGAGATGGTTAATGTTTGCATAATTCCTTAGACCATGAGAGTATCGAGTTCCTTCGTACTTGCTTCGTGAACTTTGGGGTTTGTTAAACGTCATCCGTAACTGGGTGGCTATTACGGCGGCTTACGGGTTCACGGAAAAGTATGACATGTAACGAGATAGCTCAAGATTGGGATTTGCTCCTCCGACGATGGAGAGATATTCTCGGGCCCTTTCGGTGTCACGGTATCCATCATCGTCTGGCCAGACACATTGTGATTTGATCACTGGGATGCCGGAACGCGGAAACGAGAAAAGAGAACAAAACCGGTAACGAGGTAACTGGCATAGTGGACAAGTTGTTGATCCATGGGGATGCCAATAAATCTCACCTCGGGTGTTTGTAATATATCGTGAAGCAACAGGAATAGCACACGGCAACTGGAGGTTCACTCGAATATTTCTTCGTGTGGGTATAGGGATCAATATGGGTGTCCACGGCTCCGATGTTGATCATTGATCGGAAAGAGTTCCGGGTCATGTCTATACTTCACCGAACCTATAGGGTCACATGCTTAAGGGTCATATATCTGCTGAATACTAGACAGGGAGTCTGAGAGAAAGTCACCGGAAAAGTTTCGGAGACAACGGAAAAGTTCCGGAGAGAGCACCGGAATAGTTTCGGTAAAACTGAAAAGTTGTTTCAGGGTATACCATTAAGTCAAATTGGTTCCGGCACATGCCTGGAAATTTTTGGAGGGTGCCAGAATTGTTCTGGAAACTTCTGGGATTTTTCCTGAATAAAAACCGAAAATGTTCGGGAGCTGCCGGAACCGGTTTGGTTGCTTTTCGCAGATGAAAATCACTAATCCGGAATTGTTTCGGAACGCGTCCGAAATCATTTTTGTGGGTACTGGAATTATTCTAAGACCCACAGAAATATTTTCGGATTTAACGGCCGCGGAAAATTGGTTCCGTGAATAGTGAAAATCACTTTATGGTTAATTTTTTGGAAAGCCACCTTTTGGGATTTTTCCCAAAAGGCTTCTAGAAAGACTTAGGGACTAAGGAACCCCTTTGGGGGGGGCATGAGGGTGGCCGACCAAGGTGGAACTCCTCCATGGTGCTCCACATGCCATTCTTTTTTGCCTTTTCTTCCTTTTATGTGTGACATAAAGTGAGGGTACTTTGGTATTTTGTGTGCCAATCCTACCCCTTGGCTTTCCTATAAATAGAGGTGGAGAGGTGCTCTCCACACTCAACTCTTTATCAACATACACAAGCCATGCATGATCTGGCCTTCTCTCTCCCTCCCCGCGAAATAGTTTCGTAGAGCCAAAAAGCTGTCTGGGTTCCGGCAGGAACTAGTTCTGGACGGCGAAGCCCTGCCGGATAGCTGACACTGTATGTGTGCAACCCCGTAGAGAGGTCGTAGTTTCGATCTTGTGCCCGAGGGGCTGTTCGAGGGTCCTCCCGAAGGGCTGTCCGTGACATCGTCCGAGGGACTGTCCGACCGGCTCCCGAAGGGCTGTCCAACGAGGGAGTACATCCTCACGGTTGGGAGGTTGTAAATCCTAGCTGCGGGGATCTGCACCGACGATCTACATTGACTCTACTTCCGCTGCGCTACGAGTCGGAAATGATCAGATCAAACCCTGTATGCAGTCTCCATAGTGGTCCTGGGCGTGCTCGCTGTACCGAATTTTTTTGTTTTCTGTCGCGTTCCCCTACAAGCTTTGGGGAGTTGATACGTCCATTTTGCATCATGTTTTCCAACTATTATTTATAGTGTTTTGATCAATATAACACTTTGTGGAGCAATTCTAATGCCTTTTTTCTCTTAATATGCAAGATTTACACATGGAGGGAGATTGCCGGCAGCTGGAATTCTGGACCTGAAAAAGCTATGTCAGAGATACCTATTCTGCACTTCTCCAAATGAGCTGAAATTTCACGGAGATTTATTTTGGAATAACTAAAAAATACTAGAGCCAAGAAGTACCAGAGGGGGCCACCTAGGTGCCCTCAAGGCACCAGGGCGCGCCACCCCCCCAGGCGCGCCCTGGTGGCTCGTGGGGCCCCTGGCCAGCCTCTGGCCCCCATTTTCTGGTATATAAGTCCATTTTGCCCTAGAAAAAATATAGAGAAGACTTTTGGGATGGTGCACCGCCGTTTCGAGGCGGAACTTGGGCAGGAGCACTTTTGCTCTCCGGCGGAGAGATTCTGCCGGGGATACTTCCCTCCGGGAGGGGGAAATCGGAGCCATCATCATCACCAACGATCCTCTCATCGTGGGAGGACCAATCTTCATCAACATCTTCACCAGCACCATCTCATCTCAAACCCTAGTTCATCTCTTGTATTCAATCTTTGTCTCAAAACCTAAGATTGGTACCTGTGGGTTGCTAATAGTGTTGATTACATCTTGTAGTTGATGCTAGTTGGTTTATTTCGTGGAAGATTATATGTTCAGATCTATTATGCTATTTAATACCCCTCTGATCTTGGACATGAAGATGATTTGTGAGTAGTTACTTTTGTTCTTGAGGACATTGGAGAAGTCTTGTCATAAGTAATCATGTGAATTTGGTATTCGTTCGATATTTTGATGATCTGTATGTTGTTGATTCTCTTAGTGGTGTCATGTGAACGTGGACTACATGACACTTCACCATCTTTGGGCCTAAGGGAAAACATTGTGGAGTAGTAATTAGATGATGGGTTGCTAGAGTGACAGAAGCTTAAACCCTAGTTTATGCGCTATTCCGTAAGGGGCTGATTTGGATGCATATGTTTAATGCTATGGTTAGAGTTATCTTAATTCTTCTTTCGTAGTTGTGGATGCTTGCGAAGGGGGGTAATCATAAGTGGGAGGTTTGTTCAAGTAAGAACAGCACCCAAGCACCGGTCCACCCACATATCAAATTATCAAAGTAGCGAACGTTAATCAAACCAACATGATGAAAGTGACTAGATGAAATTCCCATGTGTCCCCGAGAACGTTTGCTTATTATAAGAGATCGTTCCGGCTTGTCCTTTGCTACAAAAAGAATTGGGCCACCTTGCTGCACTCTTTGTTACTATTGCTACTTGTCACTTGTTACAAATTATCTTGCTATCAAACTACTCGTTACCGATAATTTCAGTGCTTGCAGAAAATACCTTGCTGAAAACCGCTTGTCATTTCCTTCTGCTCCTCGTTGGGTTCGACACTCTTACTTATCGAAAGGACTACGATTGATCTCCTATACTAGTGGGTCATCAGTAAGGTGTGCCACAACAGTTTCAGTTTCATAACCATGAAAAGGGTCAGATTCAACCAAAGTAATTAACTCAGGATCGACAGAGAATTCATAATCCTTATCAGTAACAAATATGGGAGAAGTAGGAAACTTAGGATCATATTTCATTCTCTCCCTCATCGATTTTGCTTTCAACTCAGCAAGCAATGTTTGAACTTCATCTCTATCATTACAAGCAAGAATAGCCCTAGCTGTCTCTCTATCAAATACATAACCATCAGATGTCTCTGGCATTTCAACTCTAGTAGGAGAGCTAGGCAAAATAGGTGAATCATAATTTTTAAGAGTTTTAACATTTTTAATTCCTTTAGCTTTAGCAATTTGTTCATCAAGAAATTCACCAAGTGGCACAGTATTATCAAGCATAGTACTAGCATCATCAACAGTTTCATTCATAGCAGAAGTAGTATCATCAATAACTTGCGACATGTCAGAATGAATAGCAGGTGGTGGCGTCGCAAGCCTACTCAAAACAGAAGGTGAATCAAGTGCAGAGTGTGATGGCAGTTCCTTACCTCCTCTAGTCATAGAGGGGACGATCTTAGTCTTAGCGTCTTTCAGATTCTTCATAGTGATCAACAGATATAAATCTCAAGTGACTCAACAAGTAGAGCTATACTCCCCGGCAACGGCGCCAGAAAAATGTCTTGATAACCCACAAGTATAGGGGATCGCAACAGTTTTCGCGGGTAGTATTTCACCCAGATTTATTGATTCGACACAAGGGGTGCCAAAGAATATTTGTGAGTATTAGCAGTTGAGTTGTCAATTCAACCACACTAGGAGAACTAAATATCTGCAGCAAAGTGTTTAGTAGCACAGTAGTATGATAGTTTCAATAGCAGTAGTAACAGTAGCAACAGTAACAAAGGCAGTAACAGTAGCAGTTTTGTAGTGATTGTAACAGCAGCAGCGACGAAAGTAACTTAGCAAAGATCAATATGCGAAAAACGTAGGCATTGGATCGGTGATGGATAATTATGTTGGATGACATTCATCATGTAACAGTCACAACCTAGGGCGATACACAATAGCTCCAATTCATCAATATAACGTAGGCATGTATTCCGTATATAGTCATACATGCTTATAATAAGAACTTGCATGACATCTTTTGTCCTACCCTCCTGTGGCAGCGGGGTCCTTAAGGAAACTAAGTGATATTAAGGCCTCCTTTTAATAGAGAACCGGAACAAACCATTAGCACATAGTGAATATATGAACTCCTCAAACTACGGTAATCACCGGAAAGAATCACAATTATTGTCCCCTTGGGGTATGCGGATCATAACACGTAGTAAGTGCATATAACTTGCAAGATAGGATCAAGAACTCAAATATATTCATGAAAACATAAAGGTTCAGATATGAAATCATGGCACTCGGGCCTTAGTGACAAGCATTAAACATAGCAAAGTCATAGCAACATCAATCTCAGAACATAGTGGATACCAGGGATCAAAGCCCTAACAAATTGACTCGATTACATGGTAAATCTCATCCAACCCATCACTGTCCAGCAAGCCTACGAAGAAATTACTCACACACGGCGGTGAGCATCATGAAATTGGTGATGGAGGATGGTTGATGATGACGACGACGTCGAATCCCCCTCTCTGGAGCCCCGAACGGACTCCAGATCAGCCCTCCCGATGAGGAACAGTAGATGGTGGCGGCTCCGTATCGTAAAACGCGATGATTCTTTTTCTCTGATTTTTTTCTCCACGAATAGGTACTTATAGCGTTGGAGTTAGGGCAAACGGAGCTGCCAGGGGCCCACAAGCCTGCCAGGCGCGCCCTGGGGGGTGGGCGCGCCCCCAGGCTTGTGGCGCCTGGTACCCCCCCCCCTCTGATGGATCTTTGCGCCAATATTTTTTATATATTCTCAAATAATTCTCCGTAAATTTTCAGGTCCATCCGAGAACTTTTTATTTCTGCACAAAAACAACACCATGGCAATTCTGCTGAAAACAATGTCAGCCCGGGTTAGTTCCATTCAAATCATGCAAATTAGAGTCCAAAACTAGAGGAAAAGTGTTTGGAAAAGTAGATACATTTGGGACGTATCAGCTCCCTAGAAGGGGCACGAGCATGCGCATAGGTCTCTACTCCGACGATGCCATCATCTTTGCCAACCCGATCAGGGAAGAAGTGGACGTTCTTCTGAATCTGCTAAAGGGCTTCGGCGATGCAACAGGGCTGCACCTGAACCAGGCAAAATCTACTGTCACACCAGTAAGATGTGACCAACTGCCGTTGCCGGATGTGCTACAGAACTTTGTTGGTGGCACTGTAGATTTCCCAATAACATACCTCGGCCTCCCAGTCTCTACTACAAGGTTGTGTATTGTGCACCTCCAGTTCATCTTGGACAGGATCAAGGCCCGTCTTGCTGGCTGGAAGGGAAGATTGATGAGCATCGCTGGGCGTAGGGTGCTCGTCAGATGTGTTCTCTCTGCATTACCAACCTTCGCAATGACTGTTCTGAAGCTCCCCAAGAAAATCATCACTGAAATCGACAAGGCCAGACGAAGATTCCACAGGTGCCAGGATGATGAGGTATCGGACAAAAAATGCAAAGTAGCTTGGGATAAAGTGTGTTCTCCAATTGAGAGCGGTGGCCTTGGCATACTAAACATGAAGAAATTTAGTCGGGTGCTATGGCTACGGTGGCTCTGGCTAGCCTGGCAGCAACTAAGCCGGCCTTGGGTAGGGTTCGAACCGCCGTGCGACGAGCAGGATCGCCAGGCCTTCGACATGGCTACAAATGTGACGCTAGGTGATGGGAAGACAGCCAAATTCTAGAAAAGAAGATGGATTTTCATGAGCCGCTGCAGTACACCTTTCCTGCTATATACATGCACTCAAGAAGAAAGAATAGAACAGTGGCCGAGGCGCTTCGAAATGAGCAATGGCTGTTGGACCTGCAGCATGGCAATACTTTGGCGACCGCCGTAGATTTCCTCAGGCTGCGGCAGCTGATCCAGGGCACACACATCAGAGCAACGGAATATAACAAGTTAACATGGATCAATGGAAATCAGGGGTCCGACTCAACAAGTTCCGCGCACAAGATACAGTTTCAGACGATGGGGCCAACATGCTTTAAACCCCTCATCTGGAAACCCTAGGCTCCGGCCAAAGTGAAGATGTTTATGTGGCCGCTGTTTTTTAACAGACTCTGGTGCAATGAGTGGCTGCAGAGAAGGGGTTGGCCAAATAACTACTTCTGCCCCCTGTGTTTTCAAAGCCTGGAGACCTCCTTGCACCAGATCTGGAGCTGCCCTTTCTCCTCGGAGGTCTGGCGGGAGGTGGCCACATGGAGGGGCTGCTCCGCTTTGGACACGCACGAACGCTTGAATCTTTTGTCCTCAACTGGCATTGGTCAGGCCATCGTCCGCAGGATGGCTCCAGAGTTCAAGAGAGGCGTGAAGACCCTGATTATGCTAGTGGTCTAGGAGCTGTGGATGGAAAGAAACACAGTAGTCTTCAGAAACAAGACCCCAAGCCCTGCAGCGGTGATCGCTGCAATCAGAGCCAATATGGACCAATGGCGCTTGGCAGGAGCAAGAGATATAGAGACCCCGTTCGGGGATTGTTCAGCGAGATAAGAGCATCTACAGCCGCAGACAACAAATCCGGGCCCTCAAACGCCTGCGGGCACTGACCGGGCACTCCTCAAATCCTGTCGTCCACATCTGTGTATCTCATATCCGATACCCTATATCCATACTAAAGCATGCAACGTAGAACTAAACAACGTAGATCATCAAAACGGACATAGAATCGGACATAAAAATGCACATTCCAATCACCAAAAGATCACCAACGGATCTCCAAAAGATCGCCAAAGTTCACATCATCCACATAAACGACAGACAAGTTTAAACTAGATTACTAAAAACTAGAAATTAAAGACGGAGACGGTGGAGCTTCACCACTTCCTCGTCGGCCCTTTGCCCTTCCAGTCGCCGGCGCAGCTGTAGGCGTCGACGGTTGGTGGAGGATCGTTCGAGTCGTCGGACGAGGAGCCGTGGTCGTCGTCGTCGTCGGAGGTGTCGGAGACGATGATGAGCCCTTTCATCCGCCGGACGGTCTTGTCCTGCTGCCGCTTGAGCTTCGCGAGCCGAGCCGCCTCCGCCGCCTCGCGCTCGGGCTGCTCAATGGCAATCCAGAGCGCATTGGCGTTCTTCCGCTGGAGCCGCCGCGCGTCCGTCTCCGCGGTCGTAAGCGACCGGCGGTAGACCTAATCGAGGAGTCGCGCGTCCTCGTCGGGCTCCGCCTGCATCCCGTGGCGGCGACGCACGGACTGCTCCGTCTCCTTCCTCTCCCTTTCCCGCTGCCTCTCATGGCGGGTGGCGCGCGCCTCCGATTCCAGCGTGCGCGTCCGGGCCGGCAAGGCGGGCACAAGCACCCACCGCTGCCCACATGGGGGAGCAGCAGCCGGCGGGGGCAGGGGACGGCATAGGGGAGGCGCGGACTGCGCAGGCCTGTCGGAGCTGCGCACGGGCCGGGAGGGCCAGCGCCGGCGGGGGAGCTACGTCTGTGGCGACGCTGCAGATCCGGAGCTGCCCCCGGTCTCCACCTTGGACCGCTCCAAGGCAACGCGGAGGGCCAGCTCAAAGTCGAGATCCAGCTCGGAGTCGGAGTGGCTGCCGGAGCTCGACATTGCGCCGGATTCGATCGGAATCGGTGCGGGGAGAGGAGAGGACGGAGCGAGAGAGGAGAGTGGAGTGAGCTAGGGTTTGGAGCGAGGAGCCGGATAGGGTTTTTTGTGGGACAACCGTGGGGTCGGTGATGGGCCGGGCTTGTCAGGCGGACGCGCCCGGGCATGCCAGGGCCGCCCCATGTCCGCCCTACATTTGGGCTGGATATGAGGGGCGCCGGACAGCCCGGGCGTTTGAGGACGGTTTGAGGCGCCCGGCTGGGTCGATTTTTTGTGACTGGTCAGCCCGCCCGGGGCGTTTGAGACGGGTTTGGGGCGCCCGGCTGTAGATGCTCTTACAACGTAGGGTTTTGCTGTCTCTTTTCTCTTTTCGCTTTTTTATCTTCCTACATATGATCACTTGATCAGACTTTGTTTCCGCTCCATTCTGCTAAATCAATGAAGCCAGCAGCCTGCTGGATCTTTAAAAAAGAAAATTTGCCAGTAAAATATAAGTTTTGTATTGAAAAACAATGCTACCATCTCGGATACATATTAATTGTCACCGATTTAGTATGGAAGGGAGTAGTGTCATTGCATTTGTATTATCGTGAACCCGCCGATTCAACTACAAACCCATTGGGTCTTGAGCGTTGACTGACTGGTGCGGTTCAGGCCTCAGCCGACCTGTTTGACGGGATCCATGCATGGCTTGGGTCCAGTCGGAGCAAGACCAGCGAGATCGATTTATTCGCATTCGACAAGAACACCCAGTTTGCCAAAGAAAATCCAACTCATCAGGAATTGAAAAAAAAAAAGCTTGCCTCCGCGTGACCGATTGATCCGTTTGGCTGAGCGAGGCACGACCAGTAGTGCTAGGTTGGTTACACTACGCTATAGGCGTCCCATCCCTCGCACGCAGCGTGGGTGCGGTCCGGTGGTCGCCAGGGGGTCAATGCTGCCGGAGTGCGCTCTGACGGCGGACCTCGTCGGATTTCCTTTCTCTAGGTCGATCGCGTGACGACAGGCCAAGCGCGGCGGGCGTGCGCGGTCCACCCGGACCCCCCGGCTCGTCCACCACCAACGCTGCGTACGCCGACCGCCGCAGGGACGCGACGCGATTGCTTCTGGCCCCAAGGGTAGGGGGCGATGAGGCCGTGGCCCCGCGGTGGCGTGCGGCACGGCACACGGTGGTGCCACGGGGAAGGGGGCCAGCGCTAGCAGCAGCGGCGACCTAATCGCCCAAGCCCAACCACGCGCGTGTCGGCCGGGCGTGACGCGCGCCGTCGGGTCCTGGTGATCTTCCCCGTCGCGTCGCTTTCATCCTTTCCATCTTCCCGGCGAGCGCCTCCCCTCTGCTGGCCGCGCGCGGTGCATCCACCGTTGCATGGCCGCCTGTCAGTCTAGGTACGCACGACGGTGGCTAAGCTGCTCGCTGTATCAATCGACCCCGTTCTCTCCGAGGCCGACTGTTACCACGTACTCCCGCGGCCACACGATCGATCGATGGTCGATCGACAGACCCACTGACCGACCTCTCGCCGAAAAGAGCACGCACGCACGCACGCACGCACGAAGCTCGATCAATAGTTGGACCCCAAGTCTTGTACACTGACCGCCCTACCGTTCCAGCCCCCCCGGCCCGGGTCACGGAGGAGCCAGCCAAATCCGGCGATCTCATCTGCCCGGCAGTAGCTAGCCGTTGATTACTGCTCGTACTAGCCATCTTTGTCCACAGTCGTGAATCTCTGATTTTTTTTTTTTGAAACGAGGCAAAAGACTTGCCATTTTCATTGATTAAGAAGAAGAGAATTGCCCGGTTAATTGACGGAAAACCGGGCTAAAACCGATACAACACAGTCCACATGACATGGGCACCATCGGCCAACCTGGCCACCGACCTGGAACAAAAGCCACGACGGTACATGCCAACAGATGGCCACACGCACAAGCAACCGACAGCTCCGACTTTGACGACGAGCAACGCAAGGGAAATATGCAGGACTTGCGCCGACCGTGCCCCCCGCAAACGACCACCAAATGCCTGTCATCGTCACCACCTGGACTCGCTCCAACGCAGCTCCGACTTCAAAGCAACCAGCAACCACGGAAGAGCACCTCGGACACGCCGGGAAGAACCGACTACCAAAGACCACGCCGCGACCCAAGCTTCACTCGATGCCATCATCGTTGCCAAACAGAAACCAGCGCCCCGCCTCAGCAAACCACGCGGCGAAGATGCCGCTCTCGACGGCGAAGATGCCATCATCCACCAGTCTCCCAGTCGTAGCCTGCTCCGAGACGATGCCCCCAAGGAGGAGAAAGACGCGAAGACGCCTCCATCGCCCAATCCAGCGGATCTGAGGTTTCCCTCCGGAGCCAAAGCCGTGGGGAGGAGGAGCGCACCTCCATGACGACGCTTCCAAGAAAGATCGCGGCACCCGCGGGCGCCGCCGTCGCCGGCTCCGGTGAAGACCGGAGCAAGGATTTCTCCCGGAGATGTGCCGACCGCCCGCCACCACCGACCGCCGCCAACAAACCACCACCATGCCGAGGCCGACCTCACTCTGGCCATGGGATCCCGCGATCCACCGCGACCAGACACACACCACCCCCTGGCCGAAGCCGCCGTCCACCATCGCAGCACCACCACAGCCACCACCACCGCAGGAACCAACGCCGCATCGCGAAGCGCAGCATCCAGATCGATGCACCTCGCACCAGATCCAATCGGAGCTGCACAGGCACCGCGGGCCGCTGCCCCCTCGTCCACCTCCACCACGCGCAGCCACCCTGCCGCCCGCGCAGCCCAGGACGGCCAGCACCGCCGCATCCCGCCGACGGCGCGCGCCCACCGGATCTGAGCATGGAGCCCCGATCCACCACCAAAATCGGCGAGCCCACGCTCCTCCACCACCGGAAGAGGGAGAGCAAGAGGCCGCTGCTGCCTGGGGCCGCCGCCCCAGCGCCCAGCGCCGCCGTGCCGCAGATGGGGCCAGGAGGCCAGATCCGCCCCGGTGCGCAGCTCCTCGATGCGCGCCGCGCCGTCCAGGGCTGGCCTCTGCACGCGACCGGGAGAGAGAAAGCCCGCCGCCGCCGGCTGCCGCACGGGCTTTGCCCGGCGGAGGTGCCCGACGGCGGCGAGGGGGGGGGGGGGGGTAGGCGGGGGTGGCGGCGGTGGAGTTGGGCTTCACCCGAGTCGCCCTCCCTGGAGAGCGACGCGAGCGGATAAGATTTGATTCGTGAATCTCTGATTTCGCTGTCGTGGTAATGTGGCCGTAAGTGGATAGGTACTACCTCCGTCCTTTAAAGAGTGTACTTCCAACTTTGTTGGAAAGTCAAACTTTTTTATTTTTGACCGTATTTATACAATAATACATCAACATTTATATCATCAAATTAGTAGCATTAGATTCATGATAAAATATATTTTCATCTTATACCTATTTGGTTTTACAAACATTGATATATTTTTGCACAAATTCGGTCAAACTTTGAGATAGTTTGACTATCCAATAAAGTTGGAAGTACACTCTTTTAAGGACGGAGGGAGTAACTACGTATCGTGCCTGCACTCGTTCACGCCGTACAAGTAATTGACCGAGTGATATATAGCTAGGGTACATCACTTCAGCACTCAAGAAGATGTGGATCACGACTCACAAGTCATTCCCATCCGTACGTTCGTTCCATCAATTCTTCTTTCACACTGCCGACGAGCTAGGGTGAGCTCTATGATTTGGGATAATTGGGCGCCGCCAAAGTATATGTTTTGTCACTTGGCTGACACTGCAATCTAGGGTGTGGATAGCTGAATCGTGCACAGCGCCCCCTTGCAAGCAAGCGCCAAAGTGGCGTGACGCATGCAACTTTGTCAAAAACATGCATGCGTGGATACCCCTATTAGTAATTAAGGGGCTTAAGACCAAAAAACTTCACTAATTTTTTTTCGAGAGTACGCAAATTGCGCACCATAGCTTTATAGAAGAAGAGAGAATTACAAGTACAAGATGACTACAACTCGCTGCGAACAACGAGCGTAGCAAGAACTCCACGTCCGGCTAGTCCAAAGACAACCACCCACGACAAAACAACTACAACGCAAACGAACTTGCCCAAAACAGAAAAAGCTCGCCGCGTCTCAGCCGACGCCGGCCACCTCCGAAGAACTGCAACTCCCACCGAGCATCCCTTGTCGACGCACCATCCACCCTTAATGCCTAAAGGAGATGGCAAGTGTATGGCGGGACTCGATCAGACCCGAGAAAGGCACCGTCTTGGAATCACTAGCGACGACCGTACATTGCGCCGTGGAAGATCGATCATGAACAGTGACGAGCACCGGATGAGTGCAACGAAGAACCTCCAACCCGTGTCTCCAGGCACGATGCTCCCAACGGAGGGACGACGTCGAGGACGCCGCCATTGTGCCGATCCTGCACCGAATCAAGGCTTTCGCCCGGAGATAACTACCAACACCAAGCGAGCGAGCGGGATGTCGACACACCTTGGCGACGCCTCCAAGGAGGGGAAAGACACCCACGGGTGCCATCGCCGCCGGCCGGCAAAAAGCAGGCAGGATTTTCATCTGTAACGCCGCACATCACCCCACCTCCAAGGTTTGGGGCAGCACTGTCCTTGTAGCCTCACACCGCACCACAGCTCCTCGCCGATGAAGCCGCTCAGCCGTAGTCCACCGACACCACATACAGCAGAGAGGAATGCGGCCCCAACATACACCACCAACCTCGGCTAGCAGCCTCCCGACACCTCGGCCATGGATCAGGGTCACCACCGTGGTCGTCACCCGCTCCAGGGGACATCCACGCAACGACCCAATCCCCTCCGGCCCAGATCATGTAGGGGAATGCGACAGAAAACAAAAAATTTCGGTACAGCGAGCACGCCCAGGATCACTATGGAGATGCATACAAGGTTTGGATCTAAGCGTTACCGACTCGTAGCGCAGCAGAAGTAGAGTCGATGTTGATCGTCGGTGCAGATCCTCGCAGCTAGGATTTACAACCTCCCAACCGCGAGAATGTACTCCGTCGTCTGCCCCTCAGACAGTTCTCCAGACAGCCCTTCGGGAGGCGGTCGGACAGTCCTCCGGACGATGTCACGGACAGCCCTTCGGGAGGACCTCGAAACTCGGACATCCCTTCGGGAGGACCGTCGAACAGCCCCACAGGCAAAAGATCGAACCTACGACCTCTCTACGGGGTTGCACACATACGGTGTCAGCTATCCGGCAGGGCTTTGCCGTCCAGAACTAGTTCCCACTAGAACCCAGACAGCCTTTCGGCTCTACGAAACTATTTCGCTGGGAGGGAGAGAGAAAGCCAGATCATGCATGGCATTTGTATGTGAGAAAGAGTGAGTGTAGAGAGTGCCTCTCCACCTCTATTTATAGGAAAATCCAAGGGGTAGGGTGGCTGGTGATGTCGATGGCGACAATTTCCCCCTCCCGGAGGGAAGTATCCCCGGCAGAATCTCTCCGTCGGAGAGCAAAAGTGCTCCTGCCCAAGTTCCGCCTCGAGACGGCGTTGCACTATCCTGAAAGTCTTCTCTATATATTTTTTAGGGTAAATGGACTTATATACTAGAAAATGGGGGCCAGAGGCTGGCCAGGGGCCCCACGAGGTACCAGGGCGCGCCTGGGGGGGGGGGGGGAGGTGGCGCGCCCTGGTGCCTCGTGGGCACCTGGGTGGCCCCCTCTGGTACTTCTTGCTTCCAGTATTTTTTATTTATTCCAAAATAAATCTCCGTAAAATTTCAGCTCATTTGGAGATGTGCAGAATAGGTATCTTTGACATAGCTTTTTCAGGTCCAGAATTCCAGCTGTCGGCAATCTCCCTCCTTGTGTAAATCTTGCATATTAAGAGAGAAAAGGCATTAGAATTGCTCCACAAAGTGTTATATTGATCAAATACACTATAAATAACAGTAGCAAAACGTGATGCAAAATGGACGTATCAATGAGCTGGATATTCCAGTCTTCTTTCCTTTTGCCTTTATACTTCTAACAGTTTAACTTTCAGTATTTCTCCTACTCTCAGAAGAAGCACCCAACTTTAAGAGTGGCGTTAGCCCTGGACTTCCTAGGCATGTAAGTCACACTAACACCCTTTGGACATTTCCTTTCTCTTTAAGTTGTTTTTTTATTCACCTTCATCACATGACAGGTGTTCTTCTGGATCTCTCTTTTATCAGTCAAATGCCTACTAAACACCTTACTAATACTTTGCAAACAAACATTGTTTTGGATATCTCATATCTTTTAGCCTTTGTCTGCATCTGAAAACAAATTTCAGTTCCATGAATATCATATAACTATCCCAAACTTTTGAAGTTCGGGTCTCATGGAAGCAAACATATTGCATTTGACCGTAACAAAATTCTAGCTTTTGGATCGAAGGACGAGAGTCACATCATCCATAGCATTAGCGGGAGAATACCGAAAGCATGCGATAGGACAAAGGCCTTCTCGGTACTTTTGCGGACAATCCTCACATTACGTTACCAACCGTAAAGTTTTAACCAGATAAATAACAGCTTATTCAATTTTAATAGGGAAGGTGGAAACACGAGCCAATATTCTATAACTATTATGCAAATTTCACTTAGACAATGTACATAATTAATTGCACTAAGAATTAAAAGAATTAATTCTAAAGTGCGCTCCCACTCAAATCAATATCTCTCATAATTGATTGTAAGTGATTCAAGATCCACATTTCAATTCAACTCCATTGATGTGGACATCACTGATGACGAGAATTTCAATTGGTAGGCAAACTTGCCGATCACATCTCTATGTGACTCTTGTTCATCTTTCGATGGGCGTGTTCCGAGCTCAGGACTATCTTGCCTGAACGTCAAAGACAACCAAGTGATCTTGCTGTGAGGTCTGACCTCACCCGCCTCATTCCTCTCGATTCGTTCGTACCCATGTGGACATGGCGCACCCCGAAAAGATACGAATTTCAGACGATGCTACACTTGGGTGAACACTAACTACTTTGATATTTTAAGTGAGAGAATACCCTAATAAAAAGCGACTACCGCGCAATCAAGAAGGGTGCATCAAGAGGGATAAACATCTCAGGCAATTCATAATAGCATGATATGGTATAGCCCTTTCTGACGGAGAAGTCTTTCATTTCTTTGTCTTCGGCATTTGCGTCGGTGTTTACCTTCGCGAAAATTGCCACCACCTTGTCGATGCAATAAATAATACTGCTATCTCTATAGCTAATAAAATAAGTGCATTACATAAGGTTGATACGCAGGTCATTTTAAAGTGACAATCATATGGCTCCAGCCATCATGCCGAATCATGACACGCAGGTCATGTTAATTTACATTATATAGTCATCTCATACATAATCAAATTAAATATGAGAACTGCTATACCACATCACATGCACATCTCATATCATCATGCAAAACCAAGTTAGACGCCTCTAATCGGTTTAGGCAAAAATTTATTTTACGTGCCTTCTAAGGTTTCGAAACAAACCGAAGCTACCAACGTTCATCATCAAGTATGATTATTCAAGTCGCTAGATTAACTTTGCGGGGCATATGAAACACGAGATAATAAAATCTTGAGCCCCATACTGAACTTCGTCATATGAAAGAACCCCGTGCAGATCATATCTGCATTGCCCTTTCGTCTGCAAAATTTCATCTTTCTTTTAACTATGGTGGAATTCAATGAACTGTTAGCACTTCGTTGATCAATCAGGATCGCGGATTGCCAGAACTTTGAAACTCCACCATGCCGTTATCAAGATCAGAAATACACAAATTTCAGGAAAGTAGCAAGAACATCGGGTAACAGATTTTATCTGCTACCCGCACAAATAATTTTCAGCAATAGATCTCATCTACTACAAAATTATATTATGCAATACCCATACATCTCTTTGTATTCTAGATCGTAACCTGCATCTACGCATAGCACGGCTCATGATGCCACTGTAGGGGAATGCGATAGAAAACAAAAAAATTCGGTACAGCGAGCACGCCCAGGATCACTATGGAGATGCATACAAGGTTTGGATCAGATCGTTACCGACTTGTAGCGCAGTGGAAGTAGAGTCGATGTTGATCGTCGGTGCAGATCCCCGCAGCTAGGATTTACAACCTCCCAACCGCGAGGATGTACTCCCTCGTCTGCCCCTCGGACAGTCCTCCGGACAGCCCTTTGGGAGGCGGTCGGACAGTCCCCCGGACGATGTCACGGACAGCCCTTCGGGAGGACCCTCGAAACTCGGATAGTAACTCGGACAGCCCTTCGGGAGGACCCTCGAACAGCCCCACGGGCAAAAGATCGAACCTATGACCTCTCTACGGGGTTGCACACATACGGTATCAGCTATCCGGCAAGGCTTTGCCGTCCAGAACTAGTTCCCTCCGGAACCCAGACAGCCTTTCGGCTCTACAAAACTATTTCGCTGGGAGGAAGAGAGAAGGCCAGATCATGCATGGCATTTGTATGTGAGAAAGAGTGAGTGTGGAGAGTGCCTCTCCACCTCTATTTATAGGAAAATCCAAGGGGTAGGGTGGCACATGAAAAACCCAAAATGCCCATGCTTTATGTCACACATAAAGGGCAAAATGGGGAGGCAAGTGGAGCACCATGGATGAGTACCACATGGCTGTCCACCACCTTGTGGCCCCCTCCAAAAAGGGGTTCCCACCCTTCCATGTCATCCCTAGATATTTTGGGACAAAGCTCAAAAAGGTGACTTTCCATAAAGTAACCATAAAGTGATTTTTACTATTCATGAAACCATTTTTCTGCGACCGTTAAATCCGAAAATATTTCTGTGGGTCTTAGAATAATTCCAGTACCCACTAAAACAATTCTAGACGCGTTTCGAAACATTTTCAGATCAATGATTTTCATCAGCGATAGCAACCAAAGCGGTTCCGGCAGCTCCGGAACATTTCTGGTTTTTTCCTCCGGAAAAATCCCAGAAGTTTACAGAACAATTCTGGCATCCTCCAATAATTTCCAGGCGTGTTCCGAAATCAATTTGACTTAATGGTATACTCTGAAACAACTTTTTGGTTTTACCAAAACTATTCCGGTGTTCTCTCTCCGGAACTCTTCCGTTGTCTCCGAAACTTTTCCGGTGACTTTCTCTCAGACTCTCTGTCTAGTATTCAGCAGATAGATGACCCTTAGGCGTGTGACCCTATATGTTCGGTGAAGTATAGACATGACCGGAACACTTGCCGATTAATGATCAACATCGGACCCGTGGACTCCCATATTGACCCTTATACCCACACGAATAAATATTCGAGTGAACCTCTAGTTGCCGTGTGCTGTTCCTTTTACTTCGCAATATGTTACAAACACCCGAGGTGAGATTTATCGGCATCCCCGTGGATCAACACTTGTCCACAATGCCAGTTACCTCGTTTCTGGTTTTGTTCTCTTTTCTCGTTCCCGTGTTCCGGCATCCCTGTGATCAAATCATAATGTGTCTGGCCAGACGATGGTGGATACCGTAACACCGAGAGGGCCCAAAGAATATCTCTCCATCGTCGGAGGAGCAAATCCCAATCTTGAGCTATCAAGTCCCTTGTCACACTTTTCCATGAACCCGTAAGCCGCCGTAATAGCCACCCATTTACGGATGACGATTAACAAACCCCAAAGTTCATGAAGCAAGCATGAAGAAACTCGATACTCTCATGGTCTAATGAATTATGCAAACGTTAACTTTCTTTGTGTTATTAACCATTAACTTGTGACGAATGTATCTCATAGCATAACATCAATTCGGGTCGATTCAACACAAATGTTCTTCTAACATTGTGCCCTCAAAGTTGCCGGCATAGTCATGCCCATGATTAGAAAAACGTAATCATCATACAACACTTGAGCTAGTCTCAGAGGCTTGACTAGGAATACATTTCACCGTTTATTATTCCACACGTGCACATGGGTTTTCCTCAGAGCCTTTATGGATATACGGGCTCGGGAACCATAACAGTTATAGCATGAAATACAAACTTAATTAGGAACATGTCGATAAATAATAACATTTATTATTGCCTCGGGCATATCTCCTACAGATCAAACCCGGGAAGTCCCAGATCTGACCCTCCTCTCCATTCACCGCTCCAACGCCAACACCACCCGGCGAACACCACTGCCAGTCCCGACGCGGAGGAGGCCGAACGCCCGCTGTTCGTCAGGAGCTCCTTCTTGACAGAGCCTCCATAGTGCCGCCGCCTCCAAAGCCGAGATCCAGCGCCGTCGCCTCCAGGCAGCGCCGACGCGCCACCCAGCTCCGCCGCCCCTGCTGCCTTCCCGCCGACTCGGCCGCTCCTCCACGAGTCACTCCGCGCACCGGCGAAGCCCGCCGCAACCTCGCGCCGCCGGCCATCCACCACCATCGCATCCCCAGGGACGACCCACCTCCACGCGAAGGGGGCTCGTCAGGAAGCGTCGCCCTCGCCCACCGCCTTCGACGCAACGGCCGGGGAAGGGAGATCGGGCGTGCGACTCGGGAGGAGGAGGGCAACTTCACTAATTTTGAAGCAAATGTATGGCCGCAGGCATGCCTATCCCTACACCTGTCGTGCCCCTGCGGATTTCTTATTAAGATATCTACCTCCATCACCATGCTTGTGCCCTAGAAGATTTGGCATGGAAGATACCAAGGGGTTTTCCACCATTGACCGGCGATGCCATCCATCATGTAGCAAATTTAAATAATGGGTTTACTACCTCTTGGAGTCCTGATAATTAGTTTACTCAATCTGCACCGACGAGCGACAATATAACATTGAGATCTATATAAGATTCTATATATTTCTAAACCATGAGAACAAACACTATAACTTCTTGCACCAGATGAACAAAATATAACATGGCAATGATTTTTTATAAAAAAAAAATGTATGGTCATATTTGTAAAATCGACTGAGCCGATAGGCGCTACCGAACATATCGATCAATTTTGCTCGCTAACCTTTATAAATAAGACGATGTCATGGTAAAGTGGTCTCTTATGTAGAAGGCAACTACGTATCGTGCTTGGACTTGTTCATGTCCTACAAGTAATTGAGCAAGTGATGTGGACTACATCACTCCAGTGAAAGAAGTTGTAGAGCACGACACACACAATGATTTGATCGACAAGCCTATCACAGTTCACCCACTTGATTTGTTCTTTTCCCCTGTCTGTCAGCTTCAATTCTTGGGAAGATAACGATCTCAATGATTTGGAAAAGTTGGGCAGGTGAAGTACAAATTTTATCGATTGGCTGTTATGTTAAAGTGGTGTTAAGTAGTAGGTAACCATGTATCGTGTCTAGATTCGTTAATGTCATACAAGTAATTGACGGGGTGATACAAGCAATATCACCTTAGTAAAAATAAAATGTGGTTGATAACGAAATAAATCCAGACAATCAAACAATTATGTGTGTGTGGGCGGGGAGGGGATACGTGGGCGCCACCGAAGTAGAAGTTGTATCCCTTGGCTAATAGCGCAAAATAGATCATGGACCGTTGATCACCTGCAACACCGAGGATGGCCAAATTGTTGAGAGTGTCCCCTGCCTACTACTTAAATTTTCGGAGGTCACCGCGACGACGATGAATTGTATAATTTAGGATACTTAGAGCGCATTCAAGTACATGTTTTATCGCTTGACTAATAGTGCACAATAGGGTGTGGACCGTTGATCACCTACAACAGGAATGGCCCAACTGTGGGAATGCCACATTTGCACGCAAAGTTCCGGAGTCCACGACTCCATATTCTCTTCCACTACGGCTATTCCATTCAGACTTGGAATGATGCAATTGATTATATTGGGCTGCAAAAAGTTCAACCAAATATGTCACCGGAGCATATCAAACGTCAAGCATTGCTGGCCGGCAGCCATCCTTGGATGATATGCTCACTTCCATCACGGTTTGCTTGTGTTCTGTAACATTTGAAATGAAAAACATGCCAATGTTTTCTACAACAAATCGATGATGGGTGTCATCATCGCGGTGGATCTAAATAATGAGGCAAAAATTTGCCGGTGCAAAATGTTTGATGTGTTCACTACGCCAGGAGAGTAGACACCTTTTGCATCATTTGATATTTTTGCGGAGTATTTTTTTTGTCTACCTTTGGATAAGTTGTTACCGTACTAAAATCTCCGTGGCTTGATTATATCTTTGCCTTGTTCTGAAAATTCTTCTTTTCTTTGAGCTGTTTATTATTGCGTGCTTTGCACGTCGGTGTCGGAATTTCTTGGTCGTTCTCAACACTAGTTGGTCTTGGCTAGCCTAGCCAGTGGGTCCTCTCTGGAAGAAGCAAGGGAAGCGTGACTTTTACGGACTGCATGCACGTGAACAGCAGTACGTACACTCAGTTGCTAATGGGTTGACTTTTATGCACTGCATTCTAGCACTCCATCTTTATCTTTTTTGCCTGCTAGTGGCGGTATTTTCTGCAGCAGTACATGCGTTGACCTGGCGATCGATCGAGCTGGTTATAATTGACCGTCATAGAGCCCGAGTCGTGAGCAACGCAGCAGTGTCCTACTAGTGCACTACTGCAAGTGCTAGCAGTACGTGCACGCTACTCAAACTGGAAGAGGATGCACCAACCCTTACCGTGTCTTCTTCCCAATCCACCCATTTGCTCCGGCGTGCAACGCATGGGCGGGCGGACGGACGGACGGGATGGCAGTCGCGCTGCCCTACGAAATTGTCCTGCTGCTGCCCGCCCTACCGGCGACACGGAGCCAGCGTCCTCCGACGGTGGATTGATTTTGTATGCGCATGTTTTCCATGAGGCCAGCGCGGCTGCATGCGGCCGAGTAATATTTGACCCGTATCCTGTGGATCTGGAGCCATACATGTGATCTAACCCTGTGTGTCTGTTGCTAAGACAGCTTGTCAATGGGGCCATCAATATCATGCACGCACCAGACGATCTTTGTGAATGTAAAAGTATTGCTGAGGTACAACGGCAAGTTGTCCCGTTGTCGTCGAGCAAGCCAAAACCCTACGTACTGGCTTACCCTACACTCGCTATATGCTGGTGGAGTAGTGATTACCTGACCCCTGACCCGTCGCATGCAGCACCAGCTCAGTCTTTTTTTCACAGCCGGCGCTTGGGCGGTGTGGGCCTGCGAGTGTGTGATGCGTGTTTGTCCATCTGTATGTCCATCACGCACGCACGGCTGTCTGCGCGCAGGATACATACGTATTTTGAGAGATGATTGACGGGCCGCTGTTCGAGCGTTACGTTATGTTCGTAGGCGACACGAGCCGACCGGGCATCGCACGGCGAAATCAATGGCACGATAAGACCGGTGCAGCCCATTGTTCCGGCCTTCCGGAGACTGCGAAACAGTAGACGTTTATGTGCACGCTCTGCTCATGTCATGCCTGCTGCTACAGCCTACAGTGCACGGTCACACACACACACAGCGAGGAATCTTCTCTTCTAGCTCTCTTGGCCGCAGAGTGTACCGTCACCGTCACCGTCGAGTTGAAACACAGGGTTTAGGGTTTTGCGTGGCTGGTTGACATCCAGCCTCACGTCTCAATATATAAATGATCACAACTACAATTACATACGTAAACAAATACGTGTACAAGGACAATATACTAGACCCTACTTTACATGCCCCCTCAATCTGAACTACATACAAGATTCAGATTGGTTCTAAAACGGTCTAGCATTTGTCTAGTAGCGGGTTTAGTAAATACATCCGCTAACTGATCATCTGTAGAAATAAACCTGACTTCCAGTTCACAAGCAGCTACTCGTTCTCTCACAAAATGGAAATCAATCTCAATGTGTTTGGTCCGAGCATGAAACACTGGATTCGCTGTCAGGTAAGTTGCCCCTAAGTTATCACACCACAATATAGGAGTGCGCTGACGTGGGACTCCAAGATCTGTGAGAACTGAGTCTATCCAAATGGCTTCAGCCGCGCCATTGGCCAATGCCTTATACTCTGCCTCGGTGCTTGATCTCGAGACTGTGGGTTGCTTCTTCGAGCTCCAAGATACAAGGTTAGGTCCAACAAATATAGCAAAACCACCAGTGGAGCGCCTATCATCAACACAGCCTGCCCAGTCTGCATCGGTGAATATACTCACTCCAGTAAATCTGGACTTACGAATCCGTAGTCCCATGTCTAGCGTACCTTTGACATATCTCAGAATACGCTTGACTGCTTCCCAATGATCCTCCGTTGGCTGAGACAGGAACTGACACACTTTGTTCACTGCGAAGGAGATATCAGGACGAGTGAGGGTCAAATACTGAAGTGCTCCAACCACACTGCGATACCGAAAGGAGTCATCTCTACCCAGTAGTGCACCACTATGACGTGAGAGACTCTCGGAAGTAGCAAGCGGAGTGGAAGTGGCCTTGCAGTTCTCCATGTTGACGCGATGAAGAAGATCCAAAGCATACTTTTTCTGCGTCAAGGTCATGCCCCCTGAATGAAAGGACGCTTCCAAACCAAGAAAGTACGCGAGGCGACCCAAATCTTTGATGGGAAAGCTAGCAGACAACGATTGCACAAGACGATCCACCACGGCGGGGGTAGAGCCAGCAAACACAATATCATCAACGTACACCAGCATGTATATCTGTATAGTACCCTGGGAGAAGATGAACAGAGATGCATCTGATCTGGAGGCAACAAAACCGAGCTGCGAAAGGCGCTGACTCAAACGAGCATACCAGGCACGAGGCGACTGCTTGAGACCATAAATAGACCACTGAAGTTTGCAGACATGAGAGGGATAAGTGGCATCCTCGAACCCAGGTGGCTGCTGCATGTACACATCTTTGGCCAAGAACCCATGTAAAAAGGCATTGCTCACATCAACCTGTCGGAGGCTCCAACCACGAGACACAGCAAGAGACAGAACCAAGCGAACCGTGGCAGGCTTCACCACCGGGCTAAAAGTATCTCCGTAGTCAATCCCATGCTGTTGAGTGAAACCGCGAGCAACAAGACGAGCCTTGTGCTTATCAACAGACCCATCCGGACGATGCTTGGTTTTGAAAATCCACTTGCAGCTCACAATATTAACACCAGGTGGCCGAGGCACCAACACCCAGGTGTTAGTGTGACGGAGAGCAGCAAACTCCTCGGACATGGCGGCACGCCAGGCAGGTTCACCCAGAGCATCACGATGGGAAACCGGCGCGGCGAAGAAGGCACGGCGGCGAGGGTCATATCGAACCGTGCCATCAGTGTAAGACTTCTCCTTGCGCGTATGATCACGATGGCGTGTAACCATAGCATGCGCCGGAGCTGCATCGCCGGTAGGAGAAGACGACGGCGACGAGGGCTCGGCCGAGGGTGTCGCGGCTGAGGGGACCTCAGCAAGGGGCGACACGGGCCGAGAGACGATGGTGTGCTGGACCGGCCCAGGCGAGGGTGGCGGCCCGGGCGACGGACCGGGCGAGGATGGCGACCCAGCCGCGCCGGGCGAGGATGGCGACCCAGCCGCGTCCGCGGTCACGCCATCAGGCGCCGCGCCTGCCTCGGGCGGCGGGACATGCACGTCGGGCGCATCAGGAGGCGTCGGAGCAGCAACATGTACCTGGGGGGAACTCAAGGCAATATCACCTGCAAAAGACAAGTTAGGTGACAAATAGGACAGGTCATATTTACGCACATGGACATCCGGAACCGGTTCATCGGAGGGAAAAGTGAGTGCATGTTCAAGAGAAGCAGGATCAACCGAAACGCCGGGTTGAGAGTAAGGGAACACAGTCTCGTCGAAAACAACATCACGAGAGATGTATATCCGACCGGAAGTACGGTCAAGACACTTATAGCCCTTATGCAAAGGACTATAGCCAAGGAAAACACACATCTTGGACCGAAACTCAAGCTTGTGAGCATTGTACTTGCGGAGACTAGGCCAGCAAGCACACCCAAAAATCCGAAGGGAGGAGTAGTTGGGCTGAACTTGAAACAGACGGAACAGAGGTGTGTCCTTGTTGAGAACCGGAGTGGGCACACGGTTGATGAGGTAACATGCCGTAAGAAAAGCCTCATCCCAAAATCGAAGGGGAAGGGAGGAGTGCGCAAGCAAGGCAAGACCGGTCTCGACCAAGTGTCGGTGTTTGCGCTCGGCAATACCATTCTGCTGAGAGGTATGTGGACATGACACTCTGTGAGAGATGCCCGTGCGTTGAAAGTAGCGATGGAGTTTGTGGTATTCACCACCCCAGTCGGACTGAACGGCCTTGATTTTATAATCCAGAAGGCGTTCGACATGAGCCTGGAAGTTGTAGAAAACTTGCTCAACATCAGACTTGTGTTTAAGCAAATAAATCCAGGTGAAGCGCGTGTAGTCATCAATAAAACTAACATAATACGTGTACCCTCCCGACGAAGCAAGAGCGGGACCCCAAACATCTGAATGTATTAATTCAAGAGGTACAGTAGTGATATGAAACGAAGTAGAATAAGGGAGTTGATGACTCTTAGCACGCTGACAGGCATCACAAACTAACGATGAATTATTGGAACTAGAACACGGAAGTTCATGACTCCGAACAATGGAAGTGACCACATTATTTGTAGGATGACCAAGACGTTGATGCCATTGCGACGACGAAACTCGAACACCGGAGGAGGCACGGCGAGACGATGAAGATGACGCACGAGCGAAGGGGACCGGATAGACCCCCCCGTAACTTCTACCGTGAAGGATGACGCGCCTGGTTGCTTTGTCCTTAACAAGGAAAAAACGACGGTGAAATTCAACAAAGACGTCATTATCACAAAGAAGACGATAAACAGAGAGAAGATGCTGGCTGATGTGTGGAACGTGAAGGATGTTACGCAGTTTAAGAGATGAACCGGGTAAACGCGAATGACCAATGTGTGAAATAGACAAACCTGCACCATTGGCCACCTGAACCTGATCCTTGCCGTCATAGCGCTCGTGAACCTGGAGGCGCTCAAGATCATTAGTCAAGTGATCCGTAGCCCCGGTATCCAGCACCCAAGGGAAGTCGACGGTGTTGGTGGAGGCCGAGTTTGCGGAGCGGGAGTTGTGATCCTGATCATAGCGCTTGCGGCAGTCGTCGGCTTCATGGCCCCAGTTCTTGCAAATTTGGCACCGGGGACGCCAGCGGTTGCGACGCCCACCTCCTCCGCCGTTGTTGCCGGCGTTGCCCCCTCCACCTTGCCGGCCATTGCCGGCATAACCAGCGTTGCGGTCACGGCCGCCGGTGTTGCCGCCATTACCGCCCTGGCGGTTCTGCCCTGGCTGGCCATGTCCATCAGCCGGGCGCCCCCCACCGTGGGAGGGATAGGGATCGGAGTAGGGCGCGCGTCCGCCGGCGCCGTACGAACCCGAACGGGACACGACGTTCGCGGAGGGAGACCACCCCTCCACTGCACTCTGCTGTGCCTGCAGCGCCTCGAAGGACAGAACCAATGAGTAAAAACTGGAGTAGGGCATGGGTGTGTTACTCACGCCCAAGGAGGCGGCGATGGAGTTGTAGGCGGAGCCGAGGCCGGTGAGGATGTGATCGATAAGCTCATCATCGCGGATCGGAGAGCCGGCGGCGGCCATAGTGTCAGCCAGGGCCTTCATCTTGTGCATGTATTCCGCGGCAGACAGATCGTCCTTCCTCAGCGACTGAAGTTGCCGCCGGATGTGGCGGACATTGGCGCGGCTCTGGGCGCCGAACATGGCGGCGACGGCTGTCCATACCGCATGCGCCGACTCGCAGCCAATGAGTTGGCATGCAATATCCTCATCCATGGAGGTGAGAAGAAGCCCCTTGACGCGCTGATCTTGAACCCACCATTGGTGGTACTCCGGGTTGGCGACGGTGGTAGCAGCGTCGCCGGTGCCGACAACGAGTGTTTTGGCCGGTGCCGCCTTGGTGCCATCGAGGTGTCCGTGGAGGTTGGCACCGGCAAGAACGGTGCTGGTGATGCCCCCCCAGAGCATGAAGTTGTGGCGACCGAGGCGGACGGAGATCGTCGGGACGGCAAGCGCGGCGGGGATCGAGGCGACGGGGGAAGAGACGATGGCGCCGGCGGTTTGGGTGACGGACATAGCGGCGGACGACATCGCAGCGGCGGCGCGGATGGGACAGCGCGCGGCGGCAGCAGAGCAAAACGCGGCGGCGGTCGCGGAAGATGGCACGCGCGGCCGCAGCGATCGGAAGCGGCGGCAGCGTACGGGCAAAGCTAGCTAGCTAGCTAGCAAGCAGCTGGATGGATTCCTGCGTATGCGTCGTACGTGAAGTAGCAAGACGCGGCGGCGACGCGGAAGATGGCACGCGCAGCAGCAGCGATCGGAAGCGCGGCGGCTACGCGGAGAGAGGAGCGAGCGGCGGCGCGAGGGACTTGCGGCGGCGGCCCGACCTGTCTAATACCAAGTTGAAACACAGGGTTTAGGGTTTTGCGTGGGTGGTTGACATCCAGCCTCATGTCTCAATATATAGATGATCACAACTACAATTACATACGTATACAAATACATGTACAAGGACAATATACTAGACCCTACTTTACACGTCGATGTGGGAGCACGTAGACGCAGCAAGCAGCCTTCCAGGCTGGGCAATGGCATGATGCCGAGATGGGAATCCTTCGTCCCCGGCGCCGCGCCCAGCTGCGTGCCCGCGTGACTGCCGCCGGCCGGCACCAACACTCCGCTCCCGCGAGCTTGCATTGCAATGCAAATCCTGACAGTGACAGTACGACATGCATGCACCCCTGCTGGTGCTTGCACTCGTACGTCCGTCCACCACCCTGCCGATCGATCGAGATACGATGGGTACGTGTACGTCCACGGTTTACGGCATTGGCCACAGGGTGACCGATTGGTACAGCCAGCCGTGGCCGCGTCCGGGTGCGTGCTCCGGCCGTGGTCCTGGCTCCTGACCGCTCAGTGCCCAGCTGCTGTCGCCAGGCGAGCGGGCACCAGAACGCGACGCACCGGACGACCCTACGTCTTCTTGCACAGTGCAGTGTAGTTACTATCGTAATCGTACGTATGCACAAATGTATTCTGGCACCCGCTGACCGATCTTGCCGGTGACGAGCGTATACGACGAACCGGCTTGAGTTGGCGGATGGGGCGGGGTACGTGCGCACCAACTGACAACCCATGGCCTACCTATACGTGCAGGTTCCTTGCACTAACTATTCAGCAAATTAAGACCTCTTCATGTGGACGTGTTACTTTGTCTCCTGGATTTACGTTTGATGCATGCATCGACAAACTAATCATCCAGGTTTTGTACGAACGTACCATCTCCGACATGCATGCATGCATGCAAGTCAATGAAAATAACACGTCCACAGGAAGAGGTTTTGTACGTACAGTACCTTCTCAAACCCACGAGTTAATTGTATGGAACTACCACACTTCGGCACGTCGTAACGAATTGGTACCATTAGTCACATTTTTTGCAAGTCAGTACCAACTCTCAGCCTAAGTGTTGCAAAACGGTCTGATAGCTGTATAAGCACGTATTGACTGTGTATCTGACCGAGCGGCCCCACCTGTCAGGTGACACGCTGGCCTACCCGCGCGCGCCGCTCCGCTGACTAGGACGAACCCAGCTCGGTCGTTCTTGGCTAGGTCGAACCGGTTCCAACAGGACGAACCCTAGCTCTCGTTTCCCCTCTCCCTCTCCCCTCGCAGCGCGGCTCTCTGGCGATGGCGGCGGCGACTCCCGGCGGTGGTGAGGGTGGCTGTTCCAGCGGTGGTGGTGTGGGCGGATACTGAGACCTTCTCGGCCTCGGGAGCGATGAGCACGTAGGTCTCGACGGCAGCGGCTCCAGTTCGTATTACTCGAGCGACGATGAGGATTTGGAGGAGGCGCCGCTGTCAATGGAGCAGCGGGTGAGGCTGGCAGAGATTTGGGTGGCCAACCCTACCACTAGCCATCACTGGACCAGTGGAGCTGGTGGCGTGCTGTAAGTCCCTCTCCTCTCTTCTTTCCGCCTTGTTCAAATTGGGGGCTGGGGTTAGTTTTACTGAAATTTTCAATTTTGCTGTCAATTGTAGTTTGGATGATGCTGTTTGGGATGTTAGGATGCAGTTTGATGCTCAACATAACTTGGATAGGAGGATATGCAGCTCAGATGTAACATTTCTGAATCTATATGCACTGTTGCAAACACAAGGATATTCTTTCTCTGATGAACTGTACCACATGAAGAATTTAGTCATAGGAGAGGAGAGAGAGCATGGCTTAGAATTGATTGACACAAACATCAAATTGCAGCAAATAAAGAAGGACTATGAGCATACTTTAGTTCTGAATTTGTTAGTGAGGGCAACACCACCTTTCAGTAATGTATGCCACAGAGAAGAAGAATTAGCAACAATACTATATGAACCACCTGCTGTGTATGATCTCAGTGAGCCTGATGTGTTTGCAGTTGATGAAGAAGGTGTTGTTTTTCAGAGTCAGTGCAGCAGCAGTACTACTCAACCTAATGCTGTGTGCACACAGGAGAGCAGAAATTTCAGTAAGGGGAAGCTCAAAGCTGTAATGGAGGAACAACCACTGTTAGAGGAGGCACATAATAGTAGTGGTGACTATGAGGCTACATATGACAGTAATAACAACCCTTTCTGCATGGAGAAGTACAGGATTTCTGAAGATACAGAGATAATAGAGGGAAATAGACTAGCAGAGCAAGAAGATGAAGATCAAAATGAAGATTCAGATGAAGATTCAGTAGAGGAACAAGTACATTATGAGGGTGACACTGAGGTTGAGGATTTGTTTGAAGAGGAGGAGGAGGAGGAGGAGGAGAAGGAAGAGGAGGTTAATGTTGTTGCAGGAGAAGAACCACCAATGCAACAACCTGCAAAAAAGAGGAAGAAGCTGGCAGTTAGGAGATGCCCCACCAATAGGTCACATTCAAGTGTGTTACAGGAGGTGAAACCTGATTTCAATCCTTCATCAGATGAAGAAGATCATGGGTTGCTGTTTGAGGATGAAGATGATGGACATGAGCCACTATCATTTGTTCTAACAAAAGGTAGGAAGAGTAGGGCCAAGAAAAGGAAACCTAGGATATGGTACAATGACAAACTGGAGCAACCACATCAGCAGTTATGTCTGTATATGTGCTTTAAGGATCAGCAGCAATTCAGAGATGCTTTGTTGAGCTTGCACATTACACAGGCCAGAGATTTCAGGTATCACAGAAACTCAGACCAAAGGATCATTGCTTGTTGTAAATAAGAGCACTGCCAGTTCTGCATAGTTGTTGCAGTTATCAAAGGGGGAAAGACATTTGCTATTAAGAAAATGAGGCTGCAGCACACTTGCCCTAGCAGTACAGAGACATCAAGGATTAGTGCAAAGTGGCTTGCAAAGACCTATGAGTCATTGTTCAGGCTGATCCAACCACTAGCTTATACACTTTGATTGACAACTTCCAGGAGAAGTATGGTGTTGACGTGCCAAGGCACATGGCCTATAGGGCCAAAAACCTTGCTGTAGAAGCTGTTTTAGGAGAGCACAAGAAGTAAAGTATCCCAGGCTGAGGGATTATGCTCAGACCATCATGGATACAACCCTGGCAGTAGAGTTGTAGTTACAACAGTAACTCCAAAAGCTACTACAAAAATACCACATCTAGGACCAATGTTTCATGCTATGTTCTTCTGCATAAATGGAGCAAGGGAGGGATTTCTCAATGCATGCAGACCATTCATTGGTTAGTGAACATGTCACATTTCCTTGTATATGACAACTTTATAAATCTTTGTTAGTGTACATCAGACATTTGCATTATTTAGTAGTGCTTATGGATCATATATAGCATTGTTAGTTCAGTAGTAATATATAGTGACTTAAATTGTTCTTTGCTTGCAGAAACAAGTGTTGATGGATGCTTTATTAAGCTGACCACTGGTGCTCAAATCCTTGTTGCCACTGGCAGAGATGGCAATAACAATATTTTCCCACTTGCATTTGCTATTGTTGGACAAGAGGACAAAGCAAATTGGTGTAGGTTTCAGCATCAACTGAAGATATGTTTAGGAGGAGAAGTTGGAAAATTTGGCCCTTATACTATCATTTCTGATAGACAGAAGGTATGCATGCATCTTCCTGTTTATACATATCAATTGTGTTGTAGACAGTAGCTTCAGTACTACAGTAGCTAAGTATACCAAGTTATGTGAACAAGGGCTACTATATGCAGTAAATCAAGTATTTCCAAACTGCCATCAAAGATTTTGCCTTAGACACCTGTATGCAAATTTCCAGAATGCTGGGTTTAGGGGGGAAGATCTTAAGAAATTCATGGATAATGCAAGCTATGCTTATAACCAACACAAATTTAACATTGCAATGAATGATCTGAAAAAAGAGAGTGAGGAAGCTTGGCAGTGGCTGAGTGGAATACCTAAGTACACATGGGGTAGGCATGCTTTTGACACTAACTGCAAGACAGACTTGGTTGTTAACAACCTGTCTGAGGTGTTCAACAAGTACATCCTAGATTATAGAAAAAAAACTGTTGGAAATATGCCCTATAGGCAATAATAAAATGGTTATTATCATATTTCCCGTTCATGGTAAATGTGTATTATTCATGCTAGAATTGTATTGATCGGAAACTTAAATACATGTGTGAATACATAAACTACACCATGTCCCTAGTAAGCCTCTACTAGACTAGCTCGTTGATCAAAGATGGTTAAGGTTTCCTAACCATAGACATGAGTTGTCATTTGATAACGGGAACACATCATTAGGAGAATGATGTGATGGATAGACCCAACCGTAAGCTTAGCATCAGATCATTTAGTTATTTGCTATAGCTTTCTTCATGTCAAGTATCAGTTCCTTAGACCATGAGATCATGTCACTCCCGGATACCAGAGGAATACCTTGTGTGCTATCAAACGTCACTTCATAACTGGGTGACCATAAAGGTGCTCTACAGGTATCTCCGAAGGTGTCTGTTGGATTGCATGGATCGAGACTGGGATGTGTCACTTCGTGTGACAGAGAGATATCTCTGGGCCCTCATGGTAATACAACATCACAAGAAGCTTCATGTGACTAATGAGTTTAGTCATGGGATCTTGTATTACGGAACGAGTAAAGAGACTTGCCAGTAACGAGATTGAACTAGGTATGGAGATATTGACGATCGAATCTCGGGCAAGTAACATATCGCTGGACAAAGGGAATTGCATACGGGATTAACTGAATCCTTGACATTGTGGTTCAACCGATAAAGATCTTCGTTGAATATGTGGGAATCAATATGGGCATCCAGGTCCCACTATTGATTATTGATCGGAGAGGAGTCTCGGTCATGTCTGCATGTTCCCGAACCCGTAGGGTCGCACGCTTAACGTTCGATAGTGCTGGGGTAGTAATGAGATATTAACAGTGGAAAGTACGAAGGTTGCTCGGAGTCCTGGATGGGATCCAGGATATCATGAGGAGCTCTGGAATGGTCCGGAGGTAAAGATTTATATATGGGAAGTCATATTTTGGGTTCCGGAAAAATTCGGTTTTTTCTGGTATTGTATCGGGAAGGTTCTAGAAGGTTCCGGAGTGGGTCCCACCTGCATGGGGGGACCCACATGAACATGGGTAGTGGGGAAAGGCCCCACACCCCTGGTCTAGGCGCACCAAGATCCCTCTTAAAAGGAATAGGATCATATCCCGAAGGGATAAGATCAAGATCCTAAAAAAGGGGATAGCGATCAGTGGGGAAAGGAAAGGAGGGATTTCCTTCCTCCCCCCTTGACCAATGACCCTAGGGGCTTGGAGGGCAAGCCACCAGCCCCCTCCACGCCTATATAAAGGTGGGGAGGCATTGGGGGCAGCTAAGCCTCCACCCTTGCTCTCCGTCGCTCCCAACTCCTCCCACCTTTCCTCCGGTACGAGCTTGGCGAAGCCCTGCCGGAATTCCGCTGCTGCCACCACCACCATACCGCCGTGCTGGTTTCGATCTCATCTACCTCCTCTCCCTTGCTCGCTGGATCAAGAAGAAGAGGACGCCATCGAGCTGAACGTGTGCTAATCTCAGAGGTGCCATCCGTTCGGCATTATATCGGATTGGATCGCGATTGGATCATGAAGAGTACGACTACATCAACCACGTTACGACGCTAACGCTTTCGGTCCACGAGGGTACGTAGACACACTCCCCTCTCGTTGCTATGCATCTCATAGATTATATCTTGGGTGTTTCGTAGGAATTTTTTGATTTTCATGCAACGTTCCCCATCAATGGCATCATGAGCTAGGTCTATGCGTAGATGTGTATGCACAAGTAGAACACAAAGAAGTTGTGTGCATTGATGTTCAAATTGCTTACTTCCTTTGACTTATTTGGATTCAGCGGTATTGTGGGATGAAGCGGCTGGGACCAACCTTACATGCCCTCGCACATGAGACCGGTTCCACTGTTTGACATGCAACTAGTATTGCATAAAAGTGGCTGGCGGGTGTCTGTCTCTCCTACTTTAGTTGAATCTGATTTGACAAAGGTGGTCCTTATAGAAGGATAAAAGGCAACTTGAATATCACCGTTGTGGTTTTGCGTAGATAAGAACGGTTCTTATAGTTTGCCCTAGCAGCCACGTAAAAATTGCAACAACAAAGTAGTGGACATCTAATTTTTTTTGCAGGGCATGTTGTGATGTGGTATGGCCAAAACGTGATGTGATATATGTTGATGTATGAGATGATCATGTTTTGTAATAGGTTCACGACTTGCATGTCGATGAGTACGGCAACCGGCAGGACCCATAGGGTTGTCTTTAATTTATGGTATGATCTGCGTGTCAACTAAGAACGCCATGTAATTGATTTACTTTATCGCTATGCGTTAGCAATAGTTGTAGAAGCAATAGTTGCGAGACAACCACGTGACGACACGATGATGGAGATCATGATGATGGAGATCATGGTGTCATGCCGGTGACGATGGAGATCATGCCGGTGCTTTGGAGATGGAGATCAAAAGCAGAAGATGATAATGGCCATATCATGTCACATATTTTGATTGCATGTGATGTTTATCTTTTATGCATCTTATTTTGCTTAGGACGACGGTAGCATTATAAGATGATCCCTTCATTAAATTTCAAGATAAAATGTGTTCTCCCTAAGTATGCACCGTTGCGAAAGTTCATCGTTTCGAAGCACCACGTGATGATCGGGTGTGATAGACTCTACGTTCGCATACAACGGGTGTAAGCCAGTTTTACACATGCGGAATACTTGGGTTAAACTTGACGAGCCTAGCATATACAGACATGGCCTCAGAACACGGAGGACCGAAAGGTCGAACATGAGTCATATAGTAGATATGATCAACATGGAGATGTTCACCATTGATGACCACCCCATTTCACGTGATGATCGGACATGGGTTGGTTGATTTGGATCATGTGATTAATTGAATCAATTATCATGAACATAGTCTTAATGTCTTTGCAAAATTATGTTGTAGATCAATGGCACGCGCTGTAGCTCCCCTGAATTTTAATGCGTTCCTAGAGAAAGCTAAGTTGAAAGATGATGGAAGCAACTATGCGGACTGGGTCCGTAATCTGAGGATTATCCTCACTGCTGCACAGAAGGCTTATGTCCTTGATGCAGTGTCGTCTATAGATGTTGTGAACGTCTGGCAGACACGTTCTGATGACTACACGATAGTTCAGTACGCCATGCTTTACGGCTTAGAACCGGGGCTCCAAAGATGTTTTGAGCACCACAGAGCATATGAGATGTTCCAAGAGCTGAAATTGGTATTTCAGGCTCATGCCCGGGTTGAGCGGTATGACACCTCCGACAAGTTCTTTAGCTGCAAGATGGAGGAGAACAGCTCCGTTAGTGAGCACGTACTCAAAATGTCTGGGTACTACAACCGCTTGAACCAGTTGGGAGTTAATCTTCCGGATGAAGTAGCTATTGACAGAGTTCTCCAGTCACTGCCACGCTATAAGGGTTTTGTGGTGAACTATAATATGCAAGGGATGGAGAAAATGATCCCTAAGCTCTTCGCAATGCTTAAGACCGCGGAGGTAGAAATCAAGAAAGAGCATCAAGTGTTGATGGTCAACAAGACCACCAGTTTCAAGAAGAAAGGCAAGGGAAAGAAAGAGAACTTCAAGAAGAATGGCAAGCAAGTTGCCGCTCCCGTGAAGAAACCCAAGGCTGGACCCAAACCTGAGACTGAGTGCTTTTATTGCAAGGGGAAGGGTCACTGGAAGCGGAACTGCCCCAAGTACTTGGCAGATAAGAAGGCTGAGAAAGTCAACAAAGGTATATTTGATATACATATTATTGATGTGTACCTTAATAGTGCTTGTAGTAGCGCCTGGGTATTTGATACTGGTTCGGTTGCAAATATTTGTAACTTGAAACAGGAGCTGCGGAATAAACGGAGACTAGCTAAGGACGAGGTGACGATGCGCGTTGGAAATGGCTCCAAGGTTGATGTGATCGCCGTCGGCACGCTCCCTCTATGTCTACCTTCGGGATTAGTTTTAAACCTAAATAATTGTTATTTGGTGCCTGCGTTAAGATGAACATTATATCTGGATCTTGTTTATTGCGAGACGGTTATTCAATTAAGTCAGAGAATAATGGTTGTTCTATTTATATGGATAATATCTTTTATGGTCATGCACCCCTTGTGAATGGTTTGTTCTTGTTGAATCTCGATCGTAATGATACACATGTTCATAATATTGATGCCAAAAGATGCAAAGTTAATGATGATAGTACCACATACTTGTGGCACTGCCGCTTATGTCATATTGGTGTAAAGCGCATGAAGAAACTCCATGCTGATGGACTTTTGGAATCGCTTGATTATGAATCATTTGAAACATGTGAACTATGCCTCATGGGCAAGATGACTAAAATCCCGTTTTCCGGCACAATGGAGCGGGCAAGTGACTTGTTGGAAATAATACATACCGATGTATGCGGTCCGATGAGTGTTGAAGCACGGGGTGGATATCGTTATTTTCTTACCTTCACTGATGATTTGAGTAGATATGGGTATATTTACTTAGTGAAGCACAAGTCTGAAACATTTGAAAAGTTCAAGGAGTTTCAGAGTGAAGTAGAGAATCATCGTAACAAGAAAATAAAATTTCTACGATCTGATCGTGGAGGAGAATATTTGAGTTACGAGTTTGGCGCAAATTTAAGACAATGTGGAATTGTTTTACAACTAACGCCACCTGGAACACCACAACGTAATGGTGTGTCCGAACGTCGTAATCGTACTTTACTGGATATGGTGTGTTCTATGATGTCTCTTACCGATTTGCCACTATCGTTTTGGGTTATGCATTAGAGACAGCCGCATTCATTTTAAATAGGGCACCGTTTAAATCCGTTGAGACGACACAGTATGAGTTATGGTTTGGCAAGAAAGCTAAGCTATCATTTCTTAAAGTTTGGGGATGAGACGCTTATGTTAAGAGGCTTCAGCCTGATAAGCTCGAACCCAAAGTGGAGAAGTGCGTCTTCATAGGATACCCTAAGGACACCATTGGGTATACCTTCTATCACATATCCGAGGGCAAGATCTTTGTTGCCAAGAATGGGTCCTTTCTAGAGAAGGAGTTTCTCTCGAAAGAAGTGAGTGGGAGGAAAGTAGAACTTGATGAGGTAATCATACCTTCTCTTGAATTGGAAAGTAGCACATCACAGAAAGCAGTTCCCGTGATGTCTACGCCAACCGAAGAGGAAGCTAATGATGATGATCATGAAACTTTGGATCAAGTTACTACTGAACTTCGTAGGTCGACCATGGTACGTTCCGCACCAGAGTGGTATGGTAATCCTATCTTGGATGTCATGTTGTTAGACAACGGCGAACCTACAAACTATGAAGAAGCAATGATGAGCCCGGATTCCGACAAATGGCTTGAGGCCATGAAATCCGAGATAGGATCCATGTATGAAAACAAAGTATGGACTTTGGTGGACTTGCCCGATGACCAGCAGGCCATTGAGAATAAATGGATCTTTAAAAAGAACACAGACGCTGATGGTAATGTCACCGTCTATAAAGCTCGACTTGTTGCAAAGGGTTTCCGACAAATTCAAGGAGTTGACTACGATGAGACTTTTTCACCCATAGCGATGCTTAAGTCTGTTAGAATTATGTTAGCAATTGCCGCATATTACGACTATGAAATCTCGCAGATGGACGTAAAAACAGCGTTCCTTAACGGTTTCCTTAAAGAAGAGTTGTATATGATGCAACCGGAAGGTTTTGTCGATCCTAAGGGTGCTGACAAGGTATGCAAGCTCCAGCGATCCATCTATGGACTGCTGCAAGCATCTCGGAGTTGGAATATACGCTTTGATGAGGTGATCAAAGCTTTTGGTTTTATACAAACTTATGGAGATGCTTGTGTTTACAAGAAAGTAAGTAGGAGCTCTGTAGCATTTCTAATATTATATGTGGATGACATATTATTGATTGGAAAAGATATAGAATTTTTGGAAAGCATAAAGGGTTATTTGAACAAGGGTTTTTCAATGAAAGACCTGGGTGAAGCTGCTTACGTAGTGGGCATCAAGATCTATAGAGATAGATCGAGACGCTTGATAGGACTTTCACAAAGCACATACCTTGACAAGATTTTGACGAGGTTCAAAATGGACCAGTCGAAGAAGGGGTTCTTGCCTGTATTGCAAGGTGTGAAGTTAAGTCAAACTCAAAGCCCGACCACGCCAGAAGAAAGAGAAAGGATGAAGGTCATCCCCTATGCCTCAGCCATAGGCTCTATAAAGTATGCCATGCTGTGTACCAGACCTGATGTGTGCCTTGCCATAAGTCTGGCAGGGAGGTACCAAAGTAATCCAGGAGTGGATCACTGGACAACGGTCAAAAACATCCTTAAGTACCTAAAGAGGACTAAGGACATGTTTCTCGTTTATGGAGGTGACGAAGAGCTCGTCGTAAAGGGTTACGTCGATGCTAGCTTTGACACTGATCCGGATGTCTCGAAGTCACAAACCAGATACGTATTTATTTTGAATGGCGGAGCAGTCACTTGGTGCAGTTCCAAGCAGAGCGTCGTAGCGGGATCTACACGTGAAGCGGAGTATATAGCTGCTTCGGAAGCAGCGCAAGAAGGAGTCTGGATGAAGGAGTTCATATCTGACCTAGGGGTGATACCTAGTGCATCGGACCCAATGACTATCTCTTGTGACAACACTGGTGCCATTGCTATTGCCAAGGAACCCAGGTTTCACAAGAAGACCAAGCACATCAAGCGCCGCTTCAACTCCGTTCGTAATTACATTAAGGATGGAGACATAGAACATTGCAAAGTACATACGGATCTGAATGTGGCAGACCCGTTGACTAAACCTCTTCCACGGGCAAAACATGATCAGCACCAGGACTCCATGGGTGTTAGATTCATAACTATGTAAACTAGATTATTGACTCTAGTGCAAGTGGGAGACTGTTGGACATATGCCCTAGAGGCAATAATAAAATGGTTATTATCATATTTCCCATTCATGATAAATGTTTATTATTCATGCTAGATTTGTATTGATCGGAAACTTAAATACATGTGTGAATACATAAACTACACCATGTCCCTAGTAAGCCTCTACTAGACTAGCTCGTTGATCAAAGATGGTTAAGGTTTCCTAACCATAGACATGAGTTGTTATTTGATAACGGGATCACATCATTAGGAGAATGATGTGATGGACAGACCCAACCGTAAGCTTAGCATCAGATCGTTTAGTTATTTGCTATAGCTTTCGCCATGTCAAGTATCAGTTCCTTAGACCATGAGATCATGTCACTCCTGGATATTGGAGCAATACCTTGTGTGCTATCAAACATCACTTTGTAACTGGGTGATCATAAAGGTGCTCTACAGGTATCTCTGAAGGTGTCTGTTGGGTTGCATGGATCGAGACTGGGATGTGTCACTTCGTGTGACGGAGAGATATCTCTGGGCCCTCTCAGTAATACAACATCACAAGAAGCTTCATGTGACTAATGAGTTTAGTCACGGGATCTTGTATTATGAAACGAGTAAAGAGACTTGCCGGTAACGAGATTGAACTAGGTATGGAGATACCGACGATCGAATCTCGGGCAAGTAACATATCGCCGGACAAAGGGAATTACATACGGGATTAACTGAATCCTTGACATTGTGGTTCAACCGATAAAGATCTTCGGTGAATATGTGGGAATCAATATGGGCATCCAGGTCCCACTATTGATTATTGTTCGGAGAGGAGTCTCGGTCATGTATGCATGTTCCCGAACCCGTAGGGTCTCACGCTTAACGTTCGATAGTGCTAGGGTAGTAATGAGATATTAACAGTGGAAAGTATGAAGGTTGTTCGGAGTCCCAGATGGGATCCAGGATATCACGAGAAGCTCCGGAATGGTCCGGAGGTAAAGATTTATATATGGGAAGTCATATTTTCGGTTTCGGAAAAAGTTTGGTTTTTTCCGGTATTGTACCGGGAAGGTTGTAGAAGGTTCCGGAGTGGGGCTGATACGTCTCTGATACGTCCAATTTGCATCATGATTTTCTACTAATAATTATTATGTTTTTGATCATTATTTCACTTTATGGTATAATTCTTATGCCTTTTCTCTCTTATTTTGCAAGATTCACATGAAGAGGGGGAATGCCGGCAGCTGGAATTCTGGACCGGAAAGGGGTGAAATAGAGATAGCTATTCTGCACCACTCCAAATGACCTGAAAATTTACGGAGAATTATTTTGGAATATATAAAAAATACTGGCGAAAGAATCAACAGAAGGGGGCCCACCAGGAAGCCACAAGCCTGGGGGGCGCGTCCTACCCCCCGGGCGCGCCCCCCGAGCTTGTGGGGCCCATGGCAGGCCTCTGGCCCCCTCCTTCTGCTATATGAAGCCATTTGCCCTAGAAAAAAAATCAGAAGAATACTTTCGCGATGAAGCGCCACCGTCTCGAGGCGGAACCTGGGCAGACGCTATTTTGCTCTCCGGCGGAGCGATTCCGCCGGGGATACTTCCCTCCGGCAGGGGAAAATCGAAGCCATCGACATCACCAATGATCCTCTCATCATGGGAGGACCAATCTTCATCAACATCTTCACCAGCACCATCTCATCTCAAACCCTAGTTCATCTCTTGTATTCAATCTTTGTCTCAAAACCTCAGATTGGTACCTGTGGGTTGCTAGTAGTGTTGATTACATCTTGTAGTTGATGCTAGTTGGTTTATTTGGTGGAAGATTATATGTTTAGATCCTTAATACTATTCAATACCCCTCTGATCTTGAACATGAATATGATTTGTGAGTAGTTACTTTTGTTCTTGAGGACATGGGAGAAGTCTTGTCATATGTAATCATGTGAATTTGGTATTCGTTCGATATTTTGATGCTATGTATGTTGTGCTTCCTTTAGTGGTGTCGTGTGAACGTCGACTACATGACACTTCACCATCTTTGGGCCTAAGGGAAGGCATTGTGGAGTAGTAATTAGATGATGGGTTGGAGTGACAGAAGCTTAAACCCTAGTTTATGCGCTATTCCGTAAGGGGCTGATTTGGATCCATATGTTTCATGCTATGGTTAGAGTTATCTTAATTCTTCTTTCATAGTTGTGGATGCTTGCGAGAGGGGGTAATCATAAGTGGGAGGCTTGTTCAAGTAAGAACAGCACCCAAGCACCGGTCCACCCACATATCAAATTATCAAAGTAGCGAACGCGAATCAAACAAACATGACGAAAGTGACTAGATGAAATTCCCACGTGTCCTCGAGAACGCTTTGCTTACTATAAGAGTTCGTTCTGGCTTGTCCTTTGCTATAAAAAGGATTGGGACACCTTGCTGCAATTTATTATACTTGTTACTTGTTACGAATTATCTTGCTACCGAAACTATCTGTTACCGCTACTTTCAGTACTTGCAGAGAATACTTTGCTGAAAACCGCTTGTCATTTCCTTCTGCTCCTCGTTGGGTTCGACACTCTTACTTATCGAAAGGACTACGATTGATCCCCTATACTTGTGGGTCATCAAGACTCTTTTCTGGCGCCGTTGCCGGGGAGTGAAGCGCCTTTGGTGAGTGGAATTTGGTAAGGAAACATTTATATTACGTGCTGAAATTTACTGTCACTTGTCACTATGGAAAGTAATCCTTTGAGGGGCTTGTTCGGGGTATCTTCACCTCGACCGAAAGCATTGAGAGTTGCTCCTCAACCTATTGAACCTACTGAAAATATTTATTATGAAATTCCTTCGGGTATGGTAGAGAAACTGTTTCTTATCCTTATGCAGGAGATGGAACGGTACATCCTGATATGCACTTGATCTATGTGGATGAAATTTGTGGATTGTTTAAGCTTGCAGGTCTATCCGGAGATGGAGTTAAGAAGAAAGTATTCCCTTTATCTTTGGAGGGAAAGGCATTGACATGGTATAGGCTATGTGATGATACTGAAACACGGGATTGGAACCGGTTGAAGCTGGAATTTCACCAAATTTTTTATCTTATGCATTTGGTTCATCGTGATCGGAATTATATATATAATTTTTGGCCTCGTGAAGGAGAAAGTATCGCTCAATCTTGGGAGTGGCTTAAGTATATGTTGCACACATGCCCCAATCATGAGCTCTCAAGAGAAATAATTCTTCAAAAACTTTTATGCTCGGCTTTCTCATAATGATCAATCCATACTCGATACTTCTTCTTTTGGTTCCTTTATGAAGAGAACTATTGAATTCAGATGAGATCTTCTGGAAAGAATTAAACATAACTCTGAAGATTGGGAAATCGACAAAGGTATTGAGTCAGGTATAAATCTTGAGTTTGATTGTGTTAAATCTTTTATGGAAACCGATGCTTTTCATAAGTTTAGTACTAAATATGGACTTGACTCTGACATAGTAGCTACCTTTTGTGAATCTTTTACTGCTCATGTTAATCTCCCTAAGGAGAAATGGTTTAAATATCATCCACCTATTAGTGTTAAATAAGAAACAATTGTTTACCATGTTGATCCAGTTGTGCCTACTACTTATATTGAGAAACCTCCTTTCCCTGTTAGGACTAAGGAACATGCTAAAGCTTCAACTGTGGTTAATAAGAGTAATATTAGAGCACCTAGACTTTCTGAACAAATTAAAGTTGAACCTAATATTGCAATGGTTAAAGATCTTTTGGTTGATAATATTGATGGACATGTCATATATTTCTGTGATGAAGCAATTAGAATTGCTAAGCCAGACACTAAAGATAAAAACAAACCTGTAATTGGCATGCATGTTATTTCTGTTAAAATTGGAGATCATTGCTATCATGGTTTATGTGATATTGGTGCTAGTGTGAGTGCTATTCCGTTTACTCTCTATCAAGAAGTCATCAATGATATTGCACCTGTTGAGATTGAAGATATTGATGTTACTATTAAGCTTGCAAATAGAGATACTATTTCACCACTTGGGATTGTTAGAGATGTTGAACACTTGTGTGGTAAGATCAAATACCCTACTAATTTTCTTGTTCTTGGATCACCACAAGATGATTTTTGTCCCATTATATTTGGTAGACCTTTCTTGAATACAGTTAATGCCAAGATTGATTGCACTAAAGAAATTGTCAGTGTTAATTTTGGTGAGATGTCTCATGAGTTTAATTTCTCTAAGTTTCGTAGACAACCTTATGATAAAGAATTACCTAGTAAATATGAAATTATTGGTCTTGCTTCTATTGTTGTACCTCCTACTGATCCTTTAGAACAATATTTGCTAGACCATGAGAATGATATGCATATGAATGAAAGAAATGAAATAGATGAGCTATTCTTTAAACAAGCACCTATCCTTAAACATAATTTGCCTGTTGAAACCTTTGGAGATCCACCTCCACCCAAGGGTGATCCTGTGTTTGAATTAAAGCAATTACCTGATACTCTTAAATATGCTTATCTTGATGAAAAGAAGATATATGCTGTTATTATTAGAGCTAACCTTTCAGAGCATGAAGAAAAGAGATTACTTAAAACTCTGAAGAAGCATCGGGCTGCTATTGGATATACTCTCGATGATCTTAAGGGCATTAGTCCCACTTTATGTCAGCATAAAATTCAAATGGAGCCAGATGCTAAACCCGTTGTTGACCATCAAAGAAGGCTGGATCCTAGAATGAAGGATGTGGTAAGAACTGAAATATTAAAGCTTCTGGAGGCAGGTATAATTTATCCCATAGCTGATAGTAGATGGGTAAGTCATGTTCATTGTGTTCCTAAGAAAGGAGGTATTACCGTTGTTCCTAATGATAAAAATGAACTTATCCCACAAAGAATTATAACTGGTTATAGGATGGTGATTGATTTTAGGAAATTAAATAAAGCTACTTGGAAACATCATTACCCCTTGCCTTTTATTGATCAACTGTTAGAAAGATTATCTAAGCATACACACTTTTGTTTCCTAGATGGTTATTTTGGTTTCACTCAAATACCTGTGTCACCTGAAGATCAAGAGAAAACCACCTTTACTTGTCCTTTTGGAACTTATGCTTATCGTCGTATGCATTTTGGTTTATGTAATGCACCTGCTACCTTTCAAAGATGTATGACTGCTATATTCTCTGACTTTTGTGAAAAGATTGTTGAGGTTTTTATGGATGATTTCTCCGTTTACGGAACTTCTTTTGATGATTGCTTGAGCAACCTTGATCGAGTTTTGCAGAGATGTGAAGAAACAAATCTTGTTAAATGTATACCACCTAGTTTTACATACCAACAAAAGAAAAAGTTTTTCTTTGATTTAAGACATTACTTTTGGGATGACCCACACTTATATAAAGAAGGAGTAGATGGTATTATTAGACGTTGTGTACCTGAGTATGGGCAGGAACAAATCCTACGTAAGTGTCACTCCGAGGCATATGGAGGACACCATGCGGGAGACTGAACTGCACACAAGGTATTACAATCTGGTTTTTATTGGCCTACTCTTTTCAAAGATGCACGTAAGTTTGTCCTTTCTTGTGATGAATGTCAAATAATTGGTAATGTTGGTAGACGTCAGGAAATGCCTATGAATTATTGCTACTTGTAGTCTGCGTTGGTATTTCCCCGAAGAGGAGAGGATGATGCAATATAGTAGAGATAAGTATTTCCCTCAGTTAAGAACTAAGGTTATCAATCCAGTAGGAGAACCAAGCAAAATTCCGTTAAGCGCACCTGCACACACAAGAGCAAACACTTGCACCCAACGCAAATAAGAGGGTTGTCAATCCTCTTAGCGGTTATTTGCAAGGATTAAATCTTATCGAGATAAATAGGTAAACTAAAATACTAATTAAAATAAAAGTAAATAAATTGCAGCAAGGTATTTTTAGGTTTTTTATATATGATAAAGTTGACCCGGGGGCCATAGTTTTCACTAGAGGCTTCTCTCTCGAACACATAGTATACGGTGGGTGAAGAAATTACTGTTGGGCAATTGATAGAAAAGCAAATAATTATGACGGATTCATGTCAATGATCATGTATATAGGAATCACGTCCGAGACAAGTAGACCGACTCCTGCCTGCATCTACTACCATTACTCCACCCATCGACCGCTATCCAGCATGCATCTAGGGTTTAAGTATGAAACAGAGTAACGCCTTAAGCAAGATGACATGATGTAGACAAAGTAAACTCAAGCAATATGATTAAACCTCATCTTTTTATTCTTAATGGAAACAATACAAATACGTGTCATGTCCCCTACTGTCACTGGGATTGAGCACCGCAAGATTGAACCCATCACAAAGCACCTCTCCCATTGCAAGACAAATCAATCTAGTAGGCCAAACTAAATCGATAGATCGAAGAGAAATACAAAGCTATAATAATCATGCATAAAAGAGTTCAGACAAGACTCAAATATTTCTCATGAATAATCTGATCATAAACTCAGAATTCATCAGATCCCAATAAACACACCGCAAAAGAAGATTACATCGGATAGAACTCCAAGAACATCGAGGAGAACATGGTATTGAAGATCAAAGAGAGAGAAGAAGCCATCTAGCTAGTAGCTATGGACCCGTAGGTCTGTGGTAAAATACTCATACATCATCGGAAGGGCAGCAAGGTTGATGAAGAAGCCCTCCGTGATCGATTCCCCCTCCGGCAGAGTACCGGAAAAGGCCTCCATATGGGATCGCGGAAGAACAGAGGCTTGCGGCGGCGGAAAGCTTTTCTCTTCTATCTCTCTGGTATATTGGGAATATTTCAGAATTTATAGCGTTGGAATTAGGTCAGGAGGTGCCACGAGGGGCCCACAAGCCTGGGGGGTGCGCCCTACCCCCCTGGGCGCGCCCTCCAGGCTTGTCGCCTCCTCGTGACTCTTCTGGTCTTCTCCCAAAGCTTCCTGGGTCTTTTCTGGTCTAGAAAAAATTAATCCAAAGTTTTTTTCTCGTTTGGACACTTTTTGATAATGATTTTCTGAAAAGGCAAAAAAAAGCAGAAAACAGCAACTGGCACTGGGCACTGGGTTAATAGGTTAGTCCCAAAAAATGATATATAATGGCATATAATTGCATATAAAACATCCAAGATTGATACTATAATAGCATGGAACAATCAAAAATTATAGATACGTTGGAGACGTATCAAGCATCCCCAAACTTAATTCCTGCTCGTCCTCGAGTAGGTAAATGATAAAAACAGAATTTTTGATGTGGAATGCTACCTATCATGTTTCATCATCTAATCTCTCTCTTATGGTATGAATAATAAGATCCGAATGATTCAAAGCAATAGTCTATAATTTGATATAAAGACATCAATATTTGGGCATACTAATAAACAATCATGTCTTTCAAAATAAAAATGCTAAAGAATGTTATCCCTACAAAATAATATAATCCTGTAATGCTCCATCTTCTTAACACAAAGTATTTATCATGCACTACCCCGATGACAAGCCGAGCAATTGGTTCAGACTTTTTAACGCGCTTCAGCTTTTTCAACTCCCATGCAATACATGAGCGCAAGCCATGGATATAGCACTATGGGTGGAATAGAGTGTGGTGGTAGAGATCAATAAGAGAAGTCAAAAATAAGAAGATAGTCTCACATCGACGAGGCTAATCAACGGGCTATGGAGATGCCCATCAATTGATGTCAATGCGAGGAGTAGGGATTGCCATGCAACGGATGCACTAAGAGCTATAAGTGTATGAAAGTTCAACATGAAAACTAAGTGGGTGTGCATCCAACTTGCTTTCTCATGAAGACCTCGGGCATTTGAGAAAGCCCATCATCGGAATATACAAGCCAAGTTCTATAATGAAAAATTCCCACTAGTATATGAAAGTGACAAAATAGGAGACTCTCTATATGAAAACCATGGTGCTACTCTGAAGCCAAGTGTGGAAAAGGATAGTAACATTGCCCCTTCTCTCTTTTTCTCTCATTTTTTTTCATGGCTCTTTTCGGCCTCTTTTTTTTCTTTTTCTCTTTTTTTTTTTATTTTCGTCCGGAGTCTCATCCCGACTTGTGGGGGAATCATGGTCTCCATCATCCTTTCCTCACTGGGACAATGCTCTAATAATGATAATCATTACACTTTTATTTACTTACAACTCAATATTACAACTCGATACTAGAACAAAAATATGACTCTATATGAATGCCTCTGGCGGTGTATCAGGATGTGCAATGATGCTAGCGTAACATGTATAAAAATGATGAACAGTGGCTGAGCCACAAATACTATGTCAGCTATATGATCATGCAAAGCAATATGACAATGACCATGTGTGTCATAAAAACGGAACGGTGGAAGTTGCATGGCAATATATCTCGGAATGACTATGGAAATGCCATGATAGGTAGGTATGGTGGCTGTTTTGAGGAAGATATAAGGAGGCTTATGTGTGATAGAGCGTATCATATCGCGGGGTTTGGATGGACCGGCGAAGTTTGCACCAACTCTCAATGTGAGAAAGGGCAATGCACGGTACCGAAGAGGCTAGCAAATTGCGGAAGGGTGAGAGTGCGTATAAACCATGGACTCACATTAGTCAAAAAGAACTCACATACTTATTGCAAAAGTTTATTAGCCCTCGAAGCAAAGTACTACTACGCATGCCCCTAGGGGGATAGATTGGGAGGACAAGTCCATCGCTCGTCCCCGACTGCCACTCATAAGGTAGACAATCAAGAATAAATCATGCTCCAACTTCCTAGCATAACGACAGATCATACGTGCATGCTTCGGGAATCACAAACCTTAACACTAATATTCTTACTAAACCACAATTATCTACTAATACCTCCCACATATTACCATCTTAATATCGCAAAACTATTGGTAGGAATCAAACTTATCATATTCAGTGATCTACATGAAAGTTTTTATTATATCCCTCTTGAATACCTATCATATCTGAACCAAATTCATAACACGTGCATATTACCATTGCTAATCATTAGACTCTCAAAAAGATATAAGTGAAGCATGAGAGTGCAACTATTTCTTTAAAATATAATCACCACTGTGCTCTAAAAGATATAAGTAAAGCACTAGAGCAACTGCCTAGCTCAAAAGATATAAGTGAAGCACATAGAGTATTCTAACAAATCACGAATAATGTGTGTCCCTCTCAAAAATGTGTTTTCAGCAAAGATGATTGTGACAAACTAAAAATAAAACAAAAGAAAACAAACTATATCACAAGACGCTCCAAGTAAAACACATATCATGTGATGAATAAAAATATAGCTCCAAGTGAGTTACCGGTAGATTGTAGACGAAAGAGGGGATGCCTTCCGGGGCATCCCAAAGCTTAGACACTTGAGTCTTACTTGAATATTACCTTGGGGTGCCTTGGGCATCCCCAAGCTTAGGCTCTTGCTGCTCCTTATTCCTTTATCCATCGTAGTCTCACCCAAAACTTGAAAACTTCAGCATACAAAACTCAACAGAAACCTCGTGAGATCCGTTAGTATAACAAACAAATCTTAAACTTTAGATACTGTTGTAAATTGATTCATATTTAATATTGGCATAATGCTACTGTACTCCAACTTCTCCATGACTGATACCCCCCGATACGATCCATAGATTCATCAAAATAAGTAAACTATGCAACAAAAACAGAATCTGTCTAAAACAGAACAGTCTGTAAAGATCTTTTTAAGAGCCATACTTCTATAACTCCAAAGATTCTGAAAAATTAGGAAAACGTAAACAATTCATATACCAATACTTTGTAAAAATTTCAGATTTTTCTGACGCTCCAGTACAGAATTAAAATTCCAGCACTGGACGCAAAACTTTCTGTTTTCCGAACAACATCAATTATACTATCATCAACATCATCCCAAAGGCATTACTTGGCACAAACACTAATTAAAAGATAAAAACACAATCATAACAGTGGCTATAATTGTGTAAACACACAAAAACAGAAAGTATTGGGTTGTCTCCCAACAAGCTCTTTCTTTATAGCCATTAAGATAGGCTTCGAGATTTTAATGATGCTCACATAAAAGATAAGAATTGAAGCACAAAGAAAGCATCATATAGCTTGTAAGAAACATATTTAAGTCTAGCATACTTCCTATGCATAGGCATTTTATAGGCAAACAAATTATCAAGACAAAAAGTATCTAGCTTATGCAAGGAAGAAGAACGATGCATTAACAATTTGAACTTCAAGAGAGGTAATTGAGTAACATGAAAATTTCTACAACCATATTTTCCTCTCTCATATTAATTACATGTAGGATCATAGTCAAATTCAACAATATAGCTATCATATAAAATTTTATCTTCATGATCCATATGCATAAATGTTTTGTAATCTTCCAAGATAGTGGGATTAACATCAACTAAAGTCATGACCTCTCCAAACCCACATTTATCAAAAATTTCATAAGATTGAACACTCTCCAAATATGTGGGATTCTTTTTACCTAAACGTGACACTCTTTCAAACCCACTTTCAATATTATTGCAAACATTATTATCAATATCATATTCATCATGAGGCTTAAATAAATTTTCATGATCATAAGAAGCATCACCCCAATCATGATCATTACAATGAGTAGTGGACATAACAAAATCATCATCCCCAAGCTTGTAGTTTTGCATATTATTAACACAATTGCCATTAATAGAATTTATAATAAAATCATTGCAATCATGATTTTTATTCAAGGAACTATCATGAATCACTTTATAAATTTATTTTTCTAACACTTCATCACAATTTTCAGATTCATGTTTTTCAAGCAAAACTTCATAGAGATAATCAAGTGCACTCAACTCATTAGAAATTGGTTCATCATAATTGGATCTTTTGAAGAGATTAGCAAGTGGATGAGGATCCATATTAATAGATTTTTAGCAAGCGAAAATGCAAGCAAATAGAAGGCACATGGCAACACAAGCAAGCAAACAAGCAAACAAGCAAATATTTTTTTTTGTGTTTTTGTAAGTTTTATTTTAGAAGTGGGGGAGATGAAAACGAGAGGCAAATGCAAATAAAAAGGCAAATAAAATCAATGCAAGTGGATGATAGTTTGTGCGAAGGTACTTGGTAATTTTGATGATGTCTCCTCGGCAACAGCGCCAGAAATTCTTCCTGCTACTTGTAGTCTGCGTTGGTATTTCCCCGAAGAGGAGAGGATGATGCAGTACTGTAGAGATAAGTATTTCCCTCAGTTAAGAACCAAGGTTATCAATCCAGTAGGATAACCAAGCAAAATTCTGTTAAGCGCACCTGCACGCACAAGAGCAAACACTTGCACCCAACGCAAATAAGAGGGTTGTCAATCCTCTTAGCGGTTATTTGCAAGGATTAAATCTTATCGAGATAAATAGGTAAACTTCAATACTAATTAAAATAAAAGTAAATAAATTGTAGCAAGGTATTTTTACATTTTTTATATATGATAAAGTAGACCCCGGGGGCCATAGTTTTCACTAGAGGCTTCTCTCTCGAACACATAGCATACGGTGGGTGAACAAATTACTGTTGGGCAATTGATAGAAAAGCAAATAATTATGACGGATTCATGGCAATGATCATGTATATAGCCATCACGTCCGAGACAAGTAGACCGACTCCTGCCTGCATCTACTACCATTACTCCACCCATCGACCGCTATCCAGCATGCATCTAGGGTATTAAGTATGAAACAGAGTAACGCCTTAAGCAAGATGACAAGATGTAGACAAAGTAAACTCAAGCAATATGATTAAACCCCATCTTTTTATCCTTAATGGCAACAATACAAATACATGTCATGTCCCCTACTGTCACTGGGATTGAGCACCGCAAGATTGAACCCATCACAAAGCACCTCTCCCATTGCAAGACAAATCAATCCAGTAGGCCAAACTAAATCGATAGATCGGAGAGAAATACAAAGCTATAATAATCATGCATAAAAGAGTTTAGAGAAGACCCAAATATTTCTCATGAATAATCTGATCATAAACTCACAATTCATCGGATCCCAACAAACACACCACAAAAGAAGATTACATCGGATAGAACTCCAAGAAATTCGAGGAGAACATGGTATTAAAGATCAAAGAGAGAGAAGAAGTCATCTAGCTACTAGCTATGGACCCGTAGGTCTATGGTAAACTACTTACACATCATTAGAAGGGCAGCAAGGTTGATGAAGAAGCCCTCCGTGATCGATTCCCCCTCCGGCAGAGTACCGGAAAAGGCCTCCAGATGGGATCGCGGAAGAACAGAGGCTTGTGATGGCGGAAAGGTTTTCTCTTTTGTCTCTCTGGTATATTGGGAATATTTCAGAATTTATAGCGTTGGAATTAGGTCAGGAGGTGCCACGAGGGGCCCACAAGCCTGGGGGCGCGCCCTACCCACCTAGGCGCGCCCTCCAGGCTTGTCGCCTCCTCGTGACTCTTCTGGTCTTCTCCCGAAGCTTCCTGGGTCTCTTCTGGTCCAGAAAAAATTAATCCAAAGTTTTTTTCTCGTTTGGACACTTTTTGATAATGATTTTCTGAAAAGGCAAAAACAAGCAGAAAACATCAACTGGCACTAGGCACTGGGTTAATAGGTTAGTCCCAAAAAATGATATATAATGGCATATAATTTCATATAAAATATCCAAGATTGATACTATAATAACATGGAACGATCAAAAATTACAGATACGTTGGAGATGTATCAATTATTCACTCGTTATTGAACCATTTGATGTTTGGGGTTTTGATTATATGGGACCTTTTCCTAAATCCAATGGATATATTCATATTTTGGTTGCTGTTGATTATGTTACTAAGTGGGTAGAAGCTATTCCAACTAGTAGTGCTGATCATAACACTTCCATTAAAATGCTTAAAGAAGTTATATTTCTGAGGTTTGGAGTCCCTAGATATTTAATGACTGATGGTGGTTCACATTTTACTCATGGTGCTTTCCGTAAATTGCTTTGTAAATATGATGTTAATCATAGAATTGCATCTCCTTATCATCCTCGGTCTAGTGGTCAAGTTGAATTAACTAATAGAGAAATAAAATTGATTTTACAAAAGACCGTTAATAGATCCAGAAAGAATTGGTCTAAGAAACTTGATGATGCACTATGGGCTTACAGAACTGCTTATAAAAATCCTATGGGTATGTCTCCATATAAAATGGATTATGGAAAAGCATGTCATTTACCTCTTGAGTTAGAACATAAAGCATATTGGGCAATTAAAGAACTCAACTATGATTTTAAACTTGCCGGTGAAAAGAGGTTATTTGATATTAGTTCTTTAGATGAATGGAGAACCCAAGCTTATGAAAATGCCAAGTTGTTTAAAGAAAAGGTTAAAAGATGGCATGATAAGAGAATTCAAAAACGAGAATTCAAAGTAGGTGACCATGTTCTATTATACAATTCTCGTTTAAGATTTTTTGCAGGAAAACTTCTCTCAAAATGGGAAGGCCCATACATCATCGAAGAAGTTTATCGCTCCGGAGCCATTAAAATAAACAACTTCGAAGGCAATAATCCGAAAGTGGTTAATGGGCAAAGAATTAAACATTATATCTCAGGTACGCCCATTAATGTTGAAACTAATATTATTCAAACAATTACACCGGAAGAGCACATAGAGGAAACCTTCCGGAACGCTCCAGAATCCTAAAAAGGAGTAGGTATGTGGTATGGTAAGTAAACCGACTCCAAAACTTCCATAAAAGTACTTTCTGTCCATTTTGGAATATATAAAAAATTAGGAAAATAATAAACAGTCCGAAAAGTGCACGAGGAGGCGACAAGCCTGGGGGGCGCGCCCTACCCCCCAGGGCGCGCCTATCAGGCTTCTGGCGCCCTCGTGGACTTTCCCGACTCCGTTTTTCTTCCGTATTACTTGTCTTACACGGGAAAAATTCATTATATATACTCATGGGTGTTTTGACCACCGTATCGCAAGTTTCTCCTCTACTTGTTTCGAGCAATTTTTCTGACAGATCTAGATCGTCATGGCGTCTCCAAGCTCGTCCAAGGACAAGTTCTACGAGAAGGTCATCAACCCGTACCTACCGGAAGTGATGAAGCACCCTCAAGCCATTGAGATGTGTGAGGGGGTGCTCCACATTCGGGACGTTCAAGGACCTAAGAAGACCGGGAGCGAGAAGGCCAGGCTGGAAGCGGTGGAACAGGAGATCTTCAAGTGCCAGGGGATGGTGGAGCGCGGACTTTGTGCTAACCACTCCATGATCACAGACTTCATCTGTGAGCACAAGGTGGACGGCAAGAATATTGGGGACGTCATCTTCAAGCTCAATGACCGGATTGATTATCTTCATGCCCAAATATATGATCTACAAAACCAAAATTTTGAGTATGAGGCCAAGTTCAAAGGTATGAGTTTAGCTGCAAATTTCAGGACTCCAGAAACACGTTCGTCCTTTTATGATGGAGAGTCTATGCCTTGGAAGATGGAGGACAAGCCTATCACTTCTTCACCACCATCACCAAAGAAGGAGATTTGAGTACATGGGTATGGGCACCACCCTTGGCTTGTGCCAAGCTTGGGGGAGGTGCCCCGGTATAGTATCACCATCACTTTTTGTCATCATTATCTATCTTAGTTCGATCCTTAGTTATTTCGTGATTTAGAAGAATAAAGTTTTAGTATGATTTAGTTTCGAGTTCTTGCTTTGTCATCTGTCTATCAATGTAATCATGTGTGAAAGTTATATAATAAAGAGTAGTTTGAGTTGAGTGTTTTGCTTTTGATGATCCAATCTTAGAAATAAATAAAGAATAAAAGTGAGATCATATGCTAATCCCATGGGGAGTGATGACTTCACATAAAATAAGTATAATTGATAAAACTAGTTGAAAGATGACAAACATAGCATTGGTCATTGTTGCAATTCATGAAAAAGTAATAAAGGAATAGAGGTCTCACATATAAATACACTATCTTGGACATCTTTTATGATTGTGAGCCCCCATCAAATATTCTATGTCAATTAGTTGACGTTGGAGAAGGAAGACAATGTAATGGGTTATGTTTGCTTATATTCACATATAACTTATATTGTTTTGGATCCTCAAACATGTGGTGCTTGCCCCCTATCTTTTGCTAGCCAAAATTCTGTACTAAGTAGAGATACTACTTGTGCATCCAAAAACCTTTAAACCCAGTTTCATGCCATGAGAGTCCACTATATCTACCTATGGATTGAATAAGATCCTTCAAGTAAGTTGTCATCGGTGCAAAGCAATAAAAATTGCTCCTAAACATGTATGAACTTTTATTGTAAGGGAAAATAAGATTTGTACGATCTTGTGATGGTGGAGTAATAAAAGCGACAGACTGCATAATAAAGGTCGCTATCACAAGGGGCAATATAAAGTGACGTTCCTGTACATTAAGAGTTTGCACATCCAAAAACAAAAAGCACGACCTCTGCTTCCCTCTGCGAAGGGCCTATCTTTTACTTTATGTATTTACTTTCATGCAAGAGTCAATAGTATCCTCCTCTATTCCGTTTTTATTTTCTCTCTTGGCAAGCATCATGTGGTGGGGATTGATCCAGGCATATATATCCAGTTGGATGTAGGTGATCATGAGTTATTATTGTTGACATTACCCTTGAGGTAGATACGTTGGGAGGCAAAATTATAAGCCCCTATCTTTCTCTGTGTTCGACTGAAACTTTTGCTCCATAAGTATGTCGTGAGTGTCAGCAATCATAGAAGACTAAATGATAGTTGAGTATGTGAACTTGCTAAACAAAGCTCTTACATAGACTCTTTCTGATAATATGATGAATTGCAATTGCTTCAGTGACTGAGATCATAGTTTGTTAGTTTTCAATTTGGTTTATGGTTCATACTTTAACTTGTGGATGAATTGTTACTTTTTCATGAGAAGTTTTATGATGATATATTGCTGTTATAATAAAGATCATGATGCTCCATGTCCGTATTTTATTTTTATCGACGCCTCTCTCTCTAAACATGTGGTCATGATTATCGATTTCGGCTGTCGCTTGAGGACAAGCGAGGTCTAAGCTTGGGGGAGTTGATACGTCCAATTTGCATCATGATTTCCTACTAATAATTATTATGTTTTTTATCATTATTTTACTATATGGTACAATTCTTATGCCTTTTCTCTCTTATTTTGCAAGATTCACATGAAGAGGGGGAATGCTGGCAGCTGAAATTCTGGACCGGAAAGGGGTGAAATAGAGATAGCTATTCTGCACAACTCCAAATGACCTGAAAATTTACGGAGAATTATTTTGTAATATATAAAAAATACTGGCGAAAGAATCAACAGAAGGGGGCCCACCAGGAAGCCACAAGCCTGGGGGGCGCGCCCTACCCCTTGGGTGCGCCCCCCGAGCTTGTGGGGCCCTTGGCAGGCCTCTGGCCCCCTCCTTCTGCAATATGAAGCCATTTGCCCTAGAAAAAAAAATCAGAAGAAGACTTTCGGGACGAAGCACCGCCGTCTCGAGGCGGAACCTGGGCAGGAGCTATTTTGCTCTCTGGCGGAGCGATTCCGCCGGGGATACTTCCCTCCGGGAGGGGGAAATCGAAGCCATCGACATCACCAACGATCCTCTCGTCGTGGGAGGACCAATCTTCATCAACATCTTCAACAACACCATCTCATCTCAAACCCTAGTTCATCTCTTGTATTCAATCTTTGTCTCAAAACCTTAGATTGGTACCTGTGGGTTGCTAGTAGTGTTGATTACATCTTGTAGTTGATGCTAGTTGGTTTATTTGGTGGAAGATTATATGTTCAGATCCTTAATGTTATTCAATACCCCTCTGATCTTGAACATGAATATGATTTGTGAGTAGTTACCTTTGTTCTTGAGGACATGGGAGAAGTCTTGTCATAAGTAATCATGTGAATTATTATTCGTTCGATATTTTGATGCTATGTATGTTGTGCTTCCTTTAGTGGTGTCGTGTGAACGTCGACTACATGACACTTCACCATCTTTGGGCCTAAGGGAAGGCGTTGTGGACTAGTAATTAGATGATGGGTTGCTAGAGTGACATAAGCTTAAACCCTAGTTTATCCGCTTTTTAGTAAGGGGCTGATTTGGATCCATATGTTTCATGCTATGGTTAGAGTTATCTTAATTCTTCTTTCATAGTTGCGGATGCTTGCGAGAGGGGGTAATCATAAGTGGGAGGCTTGTTCAAGTAAGAACAGCACCCAAGCACCGGTCCACCCACATATCAAATTATCAAAGTAGCGAACGCGAATCAAACAAACATGATGAAAGTGACTAGATGAAATTCCCATGTGTCCTCGAGAACGCTTTGCTTACTATAAGAGTTCGTTCCGGCTTGTCCTTTGCTATAAAAAGGATTGGGCCACCTTGCTGCGCTTTATTATACTTGTTACTTGTTACTTCTTACGAATTATCTTGCTTCTGAAACTATCTGTTACCGCTACTTTCAGTACTTGCAGAGAATACCTTGCCGAAAACCGCTTGTCATTTCCTTCTGCTCCTCGTTGGATTCGACACTCTTACTTATCGAAAGGACTACGATTGTTCCCCTATACTTGTGGGTCATCAGTCTCCAACGTATCTATAATTTATGAAGTATTTATGCCATGTTTATAACAATTTTATATGGTTTTGGTATGATTTGATTAGAACTAACCTGAACTGACGATGTTTTCAGCAGAACTACCGTGGTGTTATTTTTTGTGCAGAAATAAAAGTTCTCGGAATTGGCTAAAACTTTTTGGTGATTTTTTTGGAACATAACATGCCCCCGAAGCTTCGTGGAAGGACCAGAAGAGTCACGAGGAAGCGACAAGCCTGCTAGGCGTGCCCTGGGGGTTAGGGAGGGCCTAGCGAGCTTGTCGCTCCCTCGTGGGCCTACTTGACGTGAAACCAACGCCAAAAATTCCTATAAATACCAAAAACCCCAGAAAAAAACCTAGAACTCCCACGCCACCGCCGCAAGCCTCTGTACTGAAGCGATCTCATCCGGAGCCCTGTTCCGGCACCCTGCCGGAGGGGGAAATCATCACCGGAGGCCATATTCATCATCCCAGCGGTCTCCATGACGAGGAGGGAGTAGTTCACCCTCGGGGCTGAGGGTATGTACCAGTAGCTATGTGTTTGATCTCTCTCTCTCTCTCTCGTGTTCTTGATTTGGCACGATCTTGATGTACCGCGAGCTTTGTTAATATAGTTGAATCATATGGTGTTTATTCCCTATCTATCTTCTTGTGATGAATTGAGTCTTTCCCTTTGAGGTTTCGTTATTGTCGGATTGCATACTTTGGATTTGAGAACACTTTATGTATGTCTTGCATGTGGATACCTGTGGTGACAATGGGGTATTCTATTGAGTCACTTGATGTATGTTTTGGTAATCAACTCGCGGATTCCCGTGACCTTGGGGTAATCAAGGCATAGGGGTTGATTCACGTTTTCATCTTCTTTTCTCTGATAGAAACTTTGGGGTACTCTTTGAAGTTCTTTGTGTGGATTGAATATTATGAATCTGAAGTTGTTTGATGCATATCGAATAATCAACTCACGGATACTTGTGGTGACATTGGAGTATCTAGGTGACATTAGAGTTGGTTGAGGCGTATCATATGGTGTTATTTTAGTACGAACTCTAGGGCTGTTTGTGACACTTCTAGGGATGGCTCAATAGATTGATCGAAAATGATAACTTTGAGGTGGTTTCGTACCCTACAACAATTTCATCTTATGTTCTCCGCTAATAGGAACTTTCGAGTGATTCTTTGTCGCACGTTGAGGGATTGTTATGTGATTCAACTATGTTAGCACTGTTGAGAGATTGCACTAGTGAAAGTATGAACCCTAGGCCTTGTTTTCAAGCATTGCAATACCGTTTGTGCTCCGTTTTATCACTTGCTACCTTGCTGTTTTTATATTTTCAGATAACAAAAACCTATATCTACTATCCATACTACACTTGTATCACCATCTCTTCGCTGAACTAGTGCACCTATACAATTTTCTATTGTATTGGGTGTGTTGGGGACAGAAGAGATTTCTTGTATTTGATTGCAGGGTTGTTTAAGAGAGACCATCTTCATCCTACGCCTCCCACGGATTGATAAACCTTAGGTCATCCACTTGAGGGAAATTTGCTACTGTCCTACAAAACTCTGCACTGGGAGGCCCAACAACGTCTACAAGAATAAAAGTTGCGTAGTAGACATCAGGGGCCCACCTACATGGGAGGACCCACATGAACATGGGTAGTGGGGAAAGGCCCCACACCCCTGGTCTAGGCGCACCAAGATCCCCTCTTAAAAGGAATAGGATCATATCCCGAAGGGATAAGATAAAGATCCCTAAAAAAGGGGGATAGCGATCGGTGGGGAAAGGAAAGGAGGGATTTCCTTCCTCCCCCTTGACCAACGACCCTAGGGGCTTGGAGGGCAAGCCACCAGCCCCCTCCACGCCTATATAAAGGTGGGGAGGCGTTGGGGGCAGCTAAGCCTCCACCCTTGCCCTCCGTCGCTCCCAACTCCTCCCACCTTTCCTCCGGTACGCGCTTGGCGAAGCCCTGCCGGAATTTCGCTGCTGCCACCACCACCATACCGCCGTGCTGGTTACAATCTACTCTACCTCCTCTTCCTTGCTTGCTGGATCAAGAAGAAGAGGACGCCATCGAGTTGAACGTGTGCTAATCTCGGAGGTGTCGTCCGTTCGGCACTAGATCGGATTGGATCGCAATTGGATCGTGAAGAGTACGACTACATCAACCGCATTACGACGCTAACGCTTTCGGTCTACGAGGGTACATAGACACACTCCCCTCCCGTGGCTATGCATCTCATAGATTATATCTTGGGTGTTTTGTAGGAATTTTTTTGATTTTCATGCAACGTTCCCCATCAAAAACCTATTTGGACTATGCTTGATGTTATTAAGGACAATCAGATGGTGAGGTGGCATAGGAATAGAGAGAAAGGAAAGGCAGCTATGTGGGAGATCATACCACATTATGCTGAGAAGTTAGAGGTGGAAAAGGAAAGGGCCAGATTTTGCAAACCCATTCAAGCTGGTGTAAATCTTTGGCAAGTGACCAGTGGGTAGCAAACATATGATGTAAACTTTGAACTTCATACATGTGGTTGCAGAAAATGGGACCTGTCTGGCACACCATGCAACCATGCAATATCAGCAATTAACAAGGCAAAAAGATTTCCAGAGGACTATGTGTGTAAATTCTTCAAAAAACCTTTTTACCTGGCAGCATATGAACCTATGATATTTCCTGTTCCTGGTGAGCATGATTGGACAAAGACAGCTGGACCAGACATAGAGCCACCTGAATTTCATGTGAAAAGAGGAAAAAAGAAAGAGAAGAGGATAAAGGGTAGGTTTGAAGTTCCAAAGCCAAAGGACAGTTCTAGAATGGCCACTATAACATGCAGAAATTGTGGGCTCCAAGGCCACAGGTACACCAACTGCAAGCAACAGTTGAGACCAGAGTTGGCTATGAGGAAAAAACAAGCATGTGGTAAACCCTTGTTAATACTCCTTGTAAAATGGTTTGCATTTTTCAAATTTTGACTAACTACCATGTTTCCTTTTTTTTTTGCAAGCCACCTGCAAGATCAAGGAAAGAAGCTGAAGTTACTCCACCTGCAAGATCACAACAGCAAATAGGAAGATCACAGCAGCCACCTGCAAGATCACAGCAGCAAACAGGAAGATCACAGCAGCCACATGCAAGATCACGGCCTCCACCTGCTAGATCTGATGCTGCAAGGTCAACTAGGGGTGTAAGATCTGCCACTTCAAGGGTTTCAAGGCCTTTCACTGCCCCAAGATTTGCTAATGGAGCTTCATCTTCTGGTCCTGCCACTTCTGGTGCTCCTCCTCCTTCTGGTGGCCCAACAAATCATTCTGGATGGATGGCTTTTTTACTGCCAGTGGTAACACTTGAGTGACATGATGGTGCAATTTATTTGTGCTTCTGGGTTATGCTTCTGAACTAGTATGGTTTGCTATGAACAATGTTAGTTATGAACAATGTTACCTATGAACAATGTATGTTGTGATGAGTACTAAGTTTGATATGATGTGTACTAAGTATCATATGAGCAATGTTTAATGTGTACTAAGTTTGATATTTGCATATGATATTTGTTTGTAGTTTCATATGATATTTGTTTGTAGTAAGTTTGATATTTACCAAAGTACTTGGGTCTAGGGGGTCTCGGCGTCGAGGGAACCCTAATTACCAAAACACTTGGGTTTAGGGGGTCTCGACGTCGTGGGAACCCTAATTACCAAAACACTTGGGTTTAGGGGGGCTCGGCGTCGAGGGAACCCTAATTACCAAAACACTTGGGTCGAGAGAGTCTCGGCGTCGAGGGAACCCTAATTACCAAAACACTTGGGTTTAGGGGGTCTCGGCGTCGAGGGAACCCTAATTACCAAAACACTTGGGTCTAGGGGGGCTCGGCGTCGAGGGAACCCTAATTACCAAAACACTTGGGTCGAGGGAGTCTCGGCGTCGAGGGAACCCTAATTACCAAAACACTTGGGTCTAGGGGGTCTCGGCGTCGAGGGAACCCTAATTACCAAAACACTTGGGTTTAGGGGGTCTCGGCGTCGAGGGAACCCTAATTACCAAAACACTTGGGTTTAGGGGGTATCGGTGTCGAGGGAACCCTAATTACCAAAACACTTGGGTTTAGGGGGTCTCGGCGTCGAGGGAACCCTAATTACCAAAACACTTGGGTCTAGGGGGTCTCGGCGTCGAGGGAACCCTAATTACCAAAACACTTGGGTCTAGGGGGTCTCGGCGTCGAGGGAACCCTAATTACCAAAACACTTGGGTCTAGGGGGTCTCGGCGTCAAGGGAACCCTAATTACCAAAACACTTGGGTCTAGGGGGTCTCGACGTCGAGGGAACCCTAATTACCAAGGTACTTGGGTTTAGGGGGTCTCGGCATCGAGGGAACCCACATCTATCATGATATATATAACTTCAACCACATCTATCAACCATCTATCAAAGCAACATATATCATGATATATATAACTTCAACCAACATAGATCAAGATATATAACTTGAACCATCTAACATAGCATACTTGAGCATAATTAATAAATTCTTACAAACCATAGATTCTTGCAACTGCATAATTAATAGATTCTTACATTACAACATAGCTACAGACCATAGCATAGTGGAGTTCAACATAGTTCACAACTAGTAGATCCATACATTACACTTCATTACACCACCATTCTTCACAAAAGGTTAGAAAATCATACTCTTCTTCATCTTCTCACTTCATCTTCATCTTCATATTCATCTAGCTCATTCCTCCAAAATGTCCTGGATCAACTTCAACTTCTGTTTGTTCTTCTCCACTGCCTTCAACTGATCAACAATCTGGAGCTTGAGCTCATCCCTGCGTTTAATGAGTTTCTCAAGTCCCTTCTTGAGATCACCCATGTGAAGGTTCAGCTGCAGATTCTCTTTAGTGAGGTTTTTCTCAGACTTGGTGAGTTCATCAACCAGAACCTTCAAATCCCTGTTGTCTTCACTAAGCTTTTCCTTCTCTTTCAAATAATTCATCTTCAGGTTCCTAATGACACTGCCTTGAGCTTCTGTCAGGTTCATAAGCACTGCATACTTCTCTTGTAGCTTCAAGTTCTCTGCCTCTTTCTTCTCCATCTCAGTCTTCATGCCAGCCATAGCTGCACTGGTAACCTCAGTTCTCTTCTCCTCAGCACCCTGCATCTTAGGCTGCACATAGCTGAAATCCAGCACCCTGTCCTCCTGGGCATTGAGAAGTTGATGAACATCTTCAACTAGTCTGTCATAGTTGGCATCCAGTTTCTTTTTCTCTTCTGTAAGATGGTGAATAGTAAGTGAACTCTCCAGGTTATCCTTCCACCTACCACTCATGTTGTCTTCATACATTTCCCAAAGCTTCAACAATGCATTTTGCATTGTGGGAGGCCACTCTAGGGCAATCCACCCAAGAAAACCACAATTCTGACCTTCCTGCAATATAGCAAACAATTATATTGTTACTCTCTACAGAATTCCAATTTACAAAGGGAAAATTTTAAACATCAAGAAACAGCATAGCACCTAGAACTTAGGCATGTGGCCAACTAAACAATGATAATTCTACTGCAACCTAAGCTCCAGGACAAATTCTACTGCAATAAACAATAAAGACCAGCATCTATGAAGCACTCAGCTTTGAGCATCTACTCTAGTGAATCACCTAATTGCCTCAATTAAACAATGAGCCCTCAATTAGACAATGAGCATCTCCACTACTAACTAAGCTCCTGGCCAAATATAATACTAACATCTAGTGGCCAATTTAACTACACAGAAAAATGCATGAGCACATGCCTACACAACCTGTTCCAGTGAGCATCAATACTACTAAATGACTAAACAATGAGAATCTCCACTGCTAACTAAGCTCCTGGCCAAATATAATACTACTAAATGACTAAACAATGACCATCATCAGTACTACTAAATGACTAAACAGAGGCTACACTAAATGACTAAACAGAGGCTACACTAAATGACTAAGCAAATGCCTACAGAAGTTACTACCAATTTTAATACAAAGAACAAAATATGTGCATGATTCTTACGGACTGAGCACAAATTAGAAACCTCCTGCCCGTCTCAAATACTTTAAAGGCTACACGACGCTCAGCTGGCTGCCGATGCTCCACGCAAAGACCCTGGGGTGCCGTCTCGATGCCCATGTAGTCTTGGTCTTCAATGCTAGCAGGAATCTACAGGAGCAAAATAAACCAAAAACGACAAATCAAAAACCAAATCCCCAAATCCCCAAGTCAGAAACCCTCACCCTAACCCTAGCTCTACCACTGACCTGGTACTGCATGCCGTCGTCGGAGGAGCTGATGTCCTTCAGGCTGGAGAAGTCGTCGCTGCTCTCATCCTCGAACACCATGGCGCGGCGGGGGTGGCGGCGGACTGCGTAGCGAGGAGCGGCGAACTGCGCGGCGAGCAGCGGCTTAGGGGAGAGACGAGGGCGAGGCGGCGAAGCGAGGGAGAGAGTGCGGCGGGTGGCTCGGTTCGACCCGGCTCAGCCAGTTACAACGACCGAGCCGGGTTCATCCTAGTCAGCGGAGCGGCGCGCGCGGGTAGGCCAGCATGTCACCTGACAGGTGGGGCCGCTCGGTCAGATACATGATCAATACGTGCTTATACGGCTGTCAGACCGTTTTGCAACACCTAGGCTGAGAGTTGGTACTGACTTGCAAAAAATGTGACTAATGATACCAATTCATTACGAGAAGTGTGGTAGTACCATGCAATTAACTCCAAAGCCACATGCCTGGACGGTACATTTGCCGGCGCGGATATATACACCGACTCGCCTCCCAAGTACACCTGCCCGGATCGATCGATCGACCACGGCACGCGTGAAAACGACACGATTCGTACAGTGTCCGCGTGTCACACCCGCCGGCCGGCAACGCTCACATCGCCCAGGTCGTACCGGCAATCAGTTTGAAGATGGTTGTATATTGCTGTCAGCGATCGAGCAAGTGGCCGTGGCGGCAGTAGAAAATAACCATCCATCGATGAGCGCAGCTGCGTGCTTATCGCCCCGGCCGCGCATGTGTCGGTGACTCGATCCACTAGATAAGAAGGGTTGCATATACGGTGGACTTGGATTTGATCCGGCACCAAGTTGACAATAGCACCAGTCTAGTTAAATACCACCAGCCGTCGGCTACGCGTACGTTGAGTGTCTGCTTCGTCGTCAACGGATCAATCGATCTTGGTTGCTCAGGTAGTAGTATAAACACCACTAGCATGCATACATGGATTCATGTGGGTGCCTCTATATTGTCTGTACTGACCAAGATTGGATCGAAGAAAAAATTATGTTAATATAGTGGTGATAAACCAGTAAGCGAGAGCAACTACAAGCCCATGCTCTGATCTTAGCCAGGTCAGCTTATCATGCACACACCACGCATGTGCTTGATCCCTCTATATTGTCTCCATACTATGAAAACTGTCCACTAATCTCCACGCCATGTTTGTCCTGCACGCCGGCGCTAGGGGCATCTCTGACGTCGATCCTCAAACCGTCCGCGTACTCGGATCGCGTGGTTCGGATCCCGAAAGCCATCCAACATGGTTATGTATCGGTCCACTCAGCGATCCATATGTACTTTTTTTCTTCCGAAAAACAGAGACAAAGTGGGGGCTTTGCGGGCGTCCGGACCGCTGCCACGCACGCTCCTGACTACCTTGGCCCACCACAAACCCTCCTCCCGCGCCAACATGCGTTCCCGCCCAGCGCCAGCTACCCGCATTCATGCCGCTGTAGAGCGGCCGCTCCGCATTGACGCCGGCACAGAGTGGACGCGACCTCTCACTGGCACCGGCATTGAAACCGCGCGCCAACCAAGAGCGCGGCCCGCGCCGCGTCCCTAGTGTCCGCACATATTCATTGCCGGAGAGACGTATGCAGTACGGACTGGACGGATATCTACCACGCCCGTTCAATGCCCGTCCGTCCGATGCCGCTATTAGGCAGGCTCGCAGGCCCAGGAACAACTACGGCGCCGCACATTGACGCACCCGGACGCTTGGCCTCACCGAAATCCGCTATTTAAAGGCGGCCACACCCGGCTAAACTCCAAACCACAACACATCCGCTCCACATCCTCCCCCTTTGCACCACATCCACCATGACCGTGAGCAGGGACGCTCTGTGGGAGAGCCTGTCGACGGAGATGAAGCACGAGATCGCCGCCCTTGCGGCTACCTGGCAGAGCCGCCGTGCCTGGCGGATCGAGGCCGGTTTGCCGGCCAGCTCCCCCGAGGTCTCTGACGACGACCCCACAATGGAGACGGGGTCTGACGACGACACCGCGCCGAAGCCGGAGCTGGTGCTTGTCGGCATGACCATGGAGCAGGCCCAGGCGCACTACGACGCCGCCATGGCGGATGAGGAGCAGCCTGCGCCGGCTCCTATGTCGGCGTTCCGGCAAGCGCAGGAGGTGCAGAGGTACAACCTGCTCCTCCTCGAGCAGCACCGGCTGGCGGAGGACCAACTCTACGGCGAGCGCGCAAGCGAGGAGGCCGTGGTCGCGGCGAACCCGAACTCCGTTGCGGAGTAGCGGGCGCTCTACGAGGCCACGCGTGCTCAACGCGCCGCTCTCAACGCAGTGCCGGCGTAACTAGACGTGGACACGGCCGCACAAGCGCTGGCAGCGCAGGCAGTCGAGGACGAGAACGCCGCCAGCTGCGCCACCGTCCAACTTTTAGGGGCGTGATAACCCACAAGTAAAGGGGATCAGTTGTAGTCTTTCTCAATAAATAAGAGTGTCGACCCAACGAGGAGCTAAAGGTAGAATCAATATTTCCTTCAAGTTCTATCGACCACCCATACAACTCTACGCACACTTAACATTCGCTTTACATAGAACAAGTATGAAAACTAGAAGTACTTTGTAGGTGTAATGCTAAAATTACTTTGCAAGAATAAAACTATGAGTAATTTGCAAGATAATAAAAGCTATTTGTTTAGTAGAAAACTTTTGTAACACAAGAGAAAGATTTGTCCCTAGGCAATCAATAGCTAAACCAGTAATCATTATTGCAATTTTATATGAGGGAGAGGCATGAGCTAACATATTTTCCGTACTTGGATCATATGAACTTATGATTGAAACTCTAACAAGCATCCGCAACTATCAAAGATCATTAAGGTAAAACACAACCATAGCATTAAGTAACAAGTCATTTTTACTCCCATACGCAACAACCCCCTTACTCGGGTGTAAGCTTCTGTCACTCTAGCCGCTCACTATAAGAGAATTATGAACGTATTGCAAACCCTACAGCGGGAATCCCTCACGCTTGCGCGACACGGAGGGCACCATAGGACATCACCAAAATAAAACATACAACTCAAACCAATCACGATCATCAATCAACCCATAGGACAAAAGAAATCTACTCAAACATCATAGGATTGCCATACATCGTTGGATAATAATATATAGCGTTAAGCATCATGTTTAAGTAGAGATTACAGCAGGGAGAAGAGGTGTTACACCGCTGCATAGAGGGGGAGAGAGTTGGTGTTGACGACGGCGAAGTTGTTGGTGTAGATCACCGTCACGATGGTTGCCCCGTCGGCGTTCCGGCGCCACCGGGAGAGAGGGGGAGAGAGCCCCCCCCCCCCCCCCCCCCCTTATTCCTTGGCCTCCCCCCTAGATGGGAGGAGAGTTTCCCCTCTGGTCCATGGCCGCCCTGGCTCCTAGAGGGGACGAGCCCCTCTGAGATTGGAACTCTCTCTCTGTTCTCTTCTGTTTCGCCTTCCTGTTTTCTGGCCGAAAACCGTTTCTTAAATTCCCCGAGATCCGTAACTCCAATTGGGCTGAAATTTTGAGGGGATTTTCTTCCGAATATTATCTTTCTTGCAGCAGAACAAGGGTCCCAACCGCCTTACGGGGTAGCCACAAGCCTGCTGGGCGCGCCCTGGGTAGGGGGGGCGCGCCCCTCAAGCTTGTGGGCCCCTCAGGCATCGTCTCGCGTTGATTATTTTTTCCAAAAAATCACATATAGTCCAAAAAATCATATAAAATGTTACGAAAAGTATATAAAAGTTGTAAAATATTGGTATGAAACAATCAAAAATTATAGATACGACGGAGACGTATCAGGGCGCGTGTGGAAGGTGGACACTGCTGGACCGTGCACGTTCATCATCGACCTCACGTCCACCGGCATCGGCGACGGACAGGTCGTGGACTCCTCCGAGGATGAGTAGGGCATGGGACGCGGCAGTGCATTGTGTCCCATGTGGGCCGGTCCGTCTCTCATGTTTTACTCTTCCTCGCCGGAATCCACACCTCCACTTCACGGGTCTTGAACCCCCGCCGTCGTTCATGAAGACGGCAGATGGAGGACGTCGTTGCCGATGCGGAATACAAAGGAAGTGGACGACGTTCGCCGCCGTAGGATAGGTTTAGGGCCAGACACCTTTTTTTGTTCTAAATGTTTGAATGTAATGGAAAATGTTTGAAATGTAATGAATTTCATCCGGTTTATGTCCAAATCTGTCGTGGTTGCACGAATTTCATCCGGTTAGTTGAAACCCAGCTTGAAATGTATGCGGACAGCGTTGGATGGCCGCCTCCGGCATCAGTGTCCGCGGAATGGTCCCCCTATCCGCGGACGGATATCGGAGCAAATTTGCTGGTTAACGTTGGAGATGCCGCAAGGGATAAATAAGAAAATGGACCGAGAAAGCTTTCGCCATATGTAGATCCCAAGATCTCAACTAACCCCGTCCATTTACCAGATGATAAATATATAGGCCTTGAAAGTTCAACATCGCCATGTTTTCAACTGGTGCATACAGAGTACTACAAAAGTAATACCCATCGCCATTCTTCTTGTCCAAATTTTCCCTTGGCAAATCACATGACATCTACTCCTGGCCCATCCTGACCTTCCATCATTTGTTCTTCGTTGTATCATATAGTATATCTTAGGTGGACACTTCCACAGACGAGATAATTATACTCTGCCAGTAGCCTGACACATTATAGCAAAGGAATTAAGAAGCCAAACAATCTCGATCGCTGCGGGGCATCGCGTGCAATGCTCATGAATTTTCTCCGAGGCGACTGGCAGTAGGATAGAGCAGTTTAGGGAAGTGCTATCTAGGGAGAAAACCATTACCAGGGCCCTTGACCACCTCCCCTGGCTCGACCTGCGTGACAATTTCTGTAGTATACTTGCATCGTCATCGCACTAAATAATTCGGCATGGCCCTGTCACGTTTGAATGATTTAACTTGGCAACTCCCATGCAAGGAGCTAGTTATAATCTTCTATTATATATATAAAGTACTTTACGGGCTAACCAGAAAAAAGAAAATTAATCTAAAAATTACCACAAAAATTAGAAACATCTGACCGTTAATTTAATAGTCCAAAAAAATATGCCCATTAGATTAGATTTAACTTCAAAATTACCCACCATTGCCATTATATTATAATATATAGTGGGAAAAAACTTCCCTCACGTCTACCTTTTTTCCCTTAAAAAATCTTAACCTATCGAGGCCAACTTACCAACAGAAGAAGAGATCTAACAAAATCAGAAGAAACCTACGCTAAGGAACCCTAGCTTGCCTAAATCATCTTCACCGCCATTGCCTTGGCGCAATACCACACAAACGATCCAGGCTTCCACGCATACATCCTTCCTCCTCTCAGGTCAGCGGTCCAGGCTTCCAGCCCTACGTCCTTCCTCCTCTCTCAAGTTAATTTTTTTTTACTCAAGCAAATTGGTCCGGAAGGCACATGTCGCCCCTCCAAGGTGGCTCGCACAACAATATGCAGCATGAGCAACGGCTCAAGCCAAGATAGGTATGTTGATCGCTTCTCCCAAACAATCCAACCCTTCACTGATCATTTGCATGTATTCTCTTTGTTTTTGTTCCTAATACCATATACACTAATCTCACGATCAATCTTACAGTCCATCACATATTCTTTACACCAATCTCACAATCAATCTCATGATCCCATAAACAAAACTCATGATAGGTTAGACATGTACCCATCATGATGTAGCTATTACAGTATTACTCCAAATTAATATACACCACCATGATGGCTTTCCCTCAAAGAAGAAAAAGAACTCTCACAAGCAAGTGCCCCAATATCCTCAATTGCGTCATCGGTCCATCGAGCGAGCCTCCAGTAAGTACCATATGCACAGATCGTGTAGAAATGACATATAGTTTAATCTTTTCTCAAAAGCAACAATAGAAACAACAGTACATCTAATGTCAAGGTATGACAACACAATCAAATAAGCTTTTCATTCATGTCCTAAGTTCCCCTGGTGATTGTTCAGTGGTTATTGTACATCAACTTTGCGTCCTAGATTGCAATCTTATCTTATTCTTACAGTTCAATCGTTTCTCAACAGCAAGAACAGAAACGGCAGTACAATGCACGCCTTCAATTCAAGGTGTGACAACACAATCAAATAGCTTTTCAAATAGCTTTTAAGTTCGGATCAAGCTCTAAGTTCCCCTTGCAATTTTTCAATCGTTATTGTACATGAACTTGCTATTCCCAATTGCAATCTTATTCTTCACTAAATATATGCTTTTATGGACTTACGTGTAACTACAACACTAGGATAAAAGATACTCACAGTATGTGTGTTTTCACATGAAGACTGGAACTTAATACCCACTGGTATTGGAAGTTGATCTCCTTTATTTCTACAACAAAGAAGAAAATTTGTAAGCTGAAAAATAATCAAAATCATAAATTTTCAGAACCTTAAGGAGTACTCTGTGATGATTTTATAATGTAGCTCATCCTCTTTAATAATATATGCATTCTCTATTATGCAGGAAGAAACAAAGACAGGAAAAGGTCGGGCACATAGCAAAAATGTGAGAAACCTGCCAAGGTGGTTAAAAGCATCAAATGCACAATCCAACAAGCTGATCCGTTACTAACCGTGAATCTTCAAAAGGTGGTATAATAACTATCTTACAACTAAAATATATAATGCAACAATTCAAGTTAGGCACATGTGGGTTTGTGATTAAGCTTGGACGGGAAAAATATTTCAAATCATTATCCTATTGATGTGAATCCAGTCAATAAACAATGACAAAATAGGAGAGGAGAATGAAACTTCAAGACCCCAAAAAGAGACAACCTCCGCTCATACATCGAGGCGTGTCAGACTGCACAACTATGCTGGAAGAGAACAACCTCTGGACCACGTGCGGTAAGAAAATCTTTACTTATTGTTCTGAATTCAACTGCTAATCTTCCCTTACATGATGCACGACTGTAGTACAATATACTGGAAGCAACATCATAGGTTGCTTCCGTTTTGCACATCAATTGTGCTATCTACGTGTTCCACTCTTTCCATGCTTACAAAATTTTCTTCATTAACTCGGTGTATCTGATGTACAAATATCTGATCTTACACAGTTTACCCTACACATATGGTTATCACACCCGTTCGCCTATGCATTTCCATATGAGCTGCAGATAATTTAAAGTGTTCAAATAAATAAATAAAAACATGTTACATTTGGTCCTGACTGAAGCTATTAATTATTTCTTTGTCAAAAACACGAGAACAAATTTCCATGCACTATGGGTTAACCAAGACAGAGGAAAATCAGCATTGTTGAATCGCCACAGGGAAACATATCATGTACTACAAGTAATAAATTGTGCATGTCGCAAAAAATTCTCTTATTTCTACTAATGGTATTTATGCTTATGCAGGGCAAGTAATACAACAGAGATAGCTAGAGATGTAAGACTATATAGGAAAAGAAAAATACAACGAAAGAGCAATCCAGAACCAGCGACACAAAAACAAAATCAATAATCAGTCAGGCTGGTATGACTAAGTGGTTAGTAGCAAGAAAGTTCAATCAAGATCTACAATTTGGACATTCAAGAACATGGTATTTCTTTTAGGGGCGTGTAAAGGACTAAAAGTAACACAAAGTGTACAACGTAAAAAACGAGGATAGAGAAAAAAACACCAAATATGTAAGTTCTATCAAGTTTTTTTCAGTACCAGCAAGAACAACTAGACAGTATGAATTTTAAATTGATGCTGAATTAGGAAACTTGAACTGGACATTGGAGAGGGCAGATATGGAAATTTGGAACGTCAGAAACCCAAGTTAGAAGTGAGTGATGTGGTGCAATTTTCTGGTACGAAGAAAGAACTTCAGGTAGAGCGAGAACATGCCATCTTTCAGACTATGCTACCAACAGGCAAGGTTGACTTGCCACTATTGAGAGAGCTGCTGGATAACCGTACCAAATTGCTAAGGAAACACAATGGAAAGAGGTGGAAAAACTACATGCAAAATATTCAGATTGTAGAAGTCCATGTTCGCTTTCATATCAACGGGAGGAAAGGTAGACACAAAAATAAACAATGGCCGTGGACCTTATGTATTTGGAATGAATGGCCAAAAATACCACAAAATAGGAACTCTACTGCCTAAAGGTAAAGACGAACCACGCACAGCGCAGTTATGCACCTATGACCCTACAAATGAGGTAAAAACAGGATTAACGCGTCAGCATCAGAACACACAAGGGAGTCAACCAATCGTCACATTGTCGAGGGCCTTAAAAATATGTTGGATAGAGATAATAGACTAGCAAAAAGCCAAAAACACTCCGAATGGCAACCGAAGTTGCAGGCTTGATCGTGAATGATACAATAGGGAATAGAAAAGGATGGGATATCATTGTTCAGTACAAAGACATTAGGTCGAGAAGAATATCAAAGAACCATTCATAATTCATGGCTATGCAGTATCCATTATGATTCCCCTACAGAGAAGTACAAAGGAAATATACATTACATATTAAAAGAAGGTGCAAAATGCAAGAGAAAGCATGTAACAATTTTGGAATACTATGAGAGTCATATACAACACACTAACCAATCGAAACACTTCCTGGTGTGTCAAAAGCTTAAACTGCAGTTCAATGTGGATGCCCTTGCATGCATTTTGCTGTACAAACTGGACTGGATCAAAAGACACCAAGGAAACCTAAGAACGGAATTATATGCTGGCTTGCAAGAGGCAATAGAAAGAGGAGATACAAGGGATGAGCAGGTACAAAAGAGAATACTACTGCCATGTGCCATCCAGCTTCATAGATAGCCCAAGATACAAAGCACAAAACTACCAAGATGCTATGGAAATATGTCAGTGGGCTGGATACGCATACCTATTTGTGACATTCATGTTCAACACAGCTTGGCCGGAGATACGGTCTATGCTACAGGAAGTAGGCCAAGCTGCATCAGAAATACCTGATATTGTTGACCGAGTGTTCCACATAAAGCTCAAGGAGTTCATGAGAGACATAAGAGAAAGGGGGTACTCAAAACACTTGCAAGTAATAACATGCTGACTTGATCACACCTGCTATTTTCTTTTCTATAGCAAATGAAATAACAACAAGGATGATGTGGTCAAGAACATAGTCAAACACAAAAATATTCTAAAGGTAGGAACTAAAAACACATTTACATATGTTACTAGCCTTTTTAGATAACCATAAGTAGATGGAAAATTAGTACACTGCAAACTATCCTCAAAATAAAATTGAATTTTCTATGCTAACATGATATGGCATAACAGATATGATCTACTACTCCCAGAAGTATTGGAAACATGCATCAACATTCAATGGAAATAGCTCAATAACACCAATTGTCGACACTATATATTATCTAACATTTGAACCTTATTCTATTGTACAAGACAATAGTGACAACATCCATGGATCGTTATAGTTTATATGTAAAATGCAATAGCACCCATTTTCATATTCACTTATTAAAATTAATTCTATCTTTGGAAAATAGTAAAACTATAGCTAATTACAAATGAACTAATTAATTTCTTATATTTTTTGAATATGAATATGGGCAGGGGGCCTAACACTTCAGATGCCAGTCCCAAGTACGGAAAAAGTGTATGGGGCATAAATAGATTTACATATTTCACTAACAAGTCGTACCTTAATGTACATTATATGAAACAAGAAAAAAAAATACGAGTATGAGATAGGAAGGAAAGGAAGAAGGGGGGACCTGCAGGTGAAAAATGAGCCGCCGAAGTCAGGCTTCCACTTTCGAGGATGAAGATGGCCTGTCGGGGCACCTCGCTCCGGGACGGCCACGATGCGATGGAAGACAACGCCGCCAGCATCCTCACAATCGAGGTGGATTCAAGCTGGATGTGGGAGACGAGATCCACGCCCACGTCGCCTCCAAGGACGCCGACGACAACGGCACTGGCAAGATCGACAAGCTCGCCTCCTCCATTGCGCAGCTTCTCATCGAGACCTGCTAACCCTCCATCGCCGTTCGGCCTGGCAGATCGAGGAGGCGTACAGGGAGCCAAATTAGGCGCACGAGATGGCCACCCCTTGCGTGCAGGTGTGTACGAGCAAGGTCACGGCAAGGAATCAAGAGGGGAAACTGAGGTGGTGCTGGGAATTAAATCCGCAGCGCTCGGCTGGAACGAAATTTCTACAGAGGGGATAGAAGGAGATGAAAAGGGGATCAGGCAAGAGCGCCGTGTGAGACTGTAAGGTGTTTTTTTTTTTAACGGTGAGACTGTCAGGTTTTTTCGTTCTGATGAATGGTGAGACTGCGAGGTGTGTGAAGTGTGAGTGCGAGAGAAGTGATCTTATTGGGCTTCCACCAGAAAAAATTTGTGCACACAGTCTACACTTGCGTGACCCTCTCGGGCTTCCACCAGAAAAAAAACATTTTTTTCTACAAAAAAAACCAAATTTCCTATTATTAATCAGTGATTGCGTACAGTATTGTACACCCCAAAAACAGGTGGAGTTCACATAAGTGTGCTGAGACTAAATTATAGTCTAATTTTCTATGCTGCAAAATGTTCTGGACAAATCCAAATATATAGTACATGATCATAAAGAAAACAAATTGAACCGGTACCAATCATTGATATTTGAAATATGCATATGGAAGTACAATTTCATGTCACGTCGGTATAAACTATCAACAAGATCCTACGGCCACTATCTGGCAAACCCACGGGTTGGGGAGGTGCTCCCAAAGAATTCGATGAGAAAGTTTTCGCCCAATATTTCCAGAAAATGAAAGAGAAATTATTCTTATCTTATCATGAAAAAATACCAATCATATTCTAAGGGTAAAATCATGTTTACGACCACCACTTGACGAACAAACGATATAAATGACAAATGATTATCAATGTCATCACACTTGGTTCCAAATCTTCTTTAGACAAATAAAATAATATGTTTTAATTATTAAACTTCATAAAATTCTAGCCCGCGCATCAAGCGGGCCACTTTGCTAGTTTATTATAATTTTAAAAAAAATTGAGAAACAACCTGCGATTTGATGGTTAGAAGAACAGTGGTATCTCCCGCCCATCAGGATTTAAGTTCTAGACTTGACATTGGTCCTCTTTCTCAATCATAAAAGGAAGGCCTGTGTGGGGGAGTGTTTGGCTAGCTCTTCCGTGGGTGATGCGTGGTGTTTTTTTAACACAGTACAAATGCAGATGCTCATACATACGCACATACATTTACCTTTATGAATGCACGCACGCACATCTTATCCCAGCAGCACCTTCGAGAGACTAAGCCGATGATGCGTGTTGATTAATCGCTTCTCATGGGCAGGGCAATCAGTCTGCCCACGTTTTTAGCCATGGAAGCCATGACCGCGCAAAAAAAAATGCTGACTGATAGCTAGGATTGTTCCATCTATTCTTCTTTCACTCAGCCTACGTAGCTTCAGTTCAATTCTTAGGATGACGACCAGCTCTATGATTTGGGATAGGTTGGCCGCGATTCAAAATAGAATATCCTTTGGCGGCAGCCAATTACATCATGAGCTAGCTTTATTAATTTAAACGCCACTTACATCGTTCATGATCTTATCAACAATAGGCAATCTGGAGGTTCATTCACTCTGACAAGATTTTTATTTTGAAAAGAAAAACTAGCTAGCACATGAGCCACTTAGCTTCACGATGACAGTGCAAAGAACTTAACCTCCCCGATCATTGACGCCAAATCGGTACACTCCGCAAAGGCGGTTGCCGCTGCATCCCGTCATTGTGACTTCCCTTCCTGAGAAATCCTATTCAGCATCAATCGAGTGGAATCCCCTTGAATTTGTAAAGACGAGACCTTCTCGCATAGCCATGACTTCCATTTTTACTATATCCGGAACATGCTGGTCGGCGGCCATACCTCACCTTTCCTGCCCATTAAAGTTCCCTGCCTCCATCACCATGCTTGCGTCTGAAATGATTTCGAATGAAAGATACGCTGGAATTTTCCTTCATAGATCAGCGATGTGTCACGACTGACAGGGTGGGAGCCAACGGCAACAAGGAGACTGACGGAGCGGGGCCACCAATCAGGGAGGACAGCCAGCGAGAAGATGGAAACGCGCGTACAGCTGGACCCGACGAGTAGATGACACGTGGGCCTGCGTGCCTGGCGTGCGTGTGGTGGAGTATTAGTAGGTGTGGCTGGTTCCAGAGAGAGGCATCGAGTTCCAGAGAGAGGCATCGAGCATTATTGTATCAACACTTATCGAGAGAAGCTGTTCTTCTCCACCGGCTTCCTCCTTCCCTGCCCTTCCTCTACCTACTTCCTCTAGATCTAGATCGGGTACATTACAATTGGTATCAGAGGTCAGCCGATCTGGAGACAGCGTATCCTCGCCCGCGCTACACCACCAAGCAAGCACTCCGGGCTGCGGCCATGGAAGAGCAACTCGCGGCGCTCATCACGTCGGTGAACGAAGGCCGCGCCGCCAACGACGCCAAGCTGGAGGCGATTCAGCAGTCGCTGGAGCTATGGCGCCTTGCGGTGACGAACCTTCAGCAACAGCTCGACGAGCTCCGCACCCAAGTGGGACGGATCGCGTTCCATCCGGCGCTCGCAGATCCGGCGGCGGCTACGGAGGAGCCCGCGCTGCGTCCGCCCCTGCAGTCCCCAACCGCCGACCCGGGGCACCACGGGCCAAGTGGCCACGGCGCGATCTACAATTCCGGGGGTCTGGTGCACGGGGTGGTCACCACCCTGGAACCGCCTCCGGCCAAGGGTGCGTTCCCCTCTCCATCTGAAAAATTCGAGTCGAGGGGTGTCGATTGTGGTCAGCATATAGAAATCGAGTCTCGCCAGGGTGCACACCACACCTCGCATTGGGCTCTGCCTAAGTTAGATTTTCCCCAATTTGATGGCGAAAACCCGCAGTTCTGGTTGAGGGTGGCGACCTTGCACTTCACGGGAAATGCTGCTCGATGGTTGCAGTTGCATGAGGCGGGCATGAAAAATTCCACCTGGGAGGAGTTGTGTGCAGCTCTCTGTGGCAAATTCGGGCGCGACCATTACCAGGCGCAGCTCCGTCAATTTGCCACGCTGTGTCAAGAGGGCACAGTAACGGAGTACATGGAGCGATTCGAGGAGCTGATGCATAATTTGTTAGCGCATAACTCAGGATTTGATCCAGTTTATTTCACCAGTAAGTTCTTGGATGGCTTGCGAGCGGAGATTCGCGCAGGTGTTGCTTTACATCGACCACAAGACTTGGGCTCTGCCTTTTCCTTGTCTCTGTTACAGGAGGAGCTACTGGAGGCGCTGCCACGGCGTGATTACAGGCGGATGGAACACGGGCCAGGGCGCGCACAACCACGGCCGTTGCTGGCGGTCGCCCCACCACCTGCACGAACAATGCTGCCGGCGCCACCGGCGGCTGCTGAGGACCGCCGAGGGATCGAGGTTGCGCGCGGGGGGGGGGGGGGGGGGGGGGGGGGGTCACCGCCCGGACCCAGGCCGAGGCAAGGACCGGGTAGCAGCGTTGCGCAACTACCGGAGAGCTCGCGGGTTGTGCTTCAAGTGTGGGGAGCGCTGGGGCCAAGGCCACCAGTGTGCGGCTACGGTGCAGTTACACGTTGTGGACGAGCTGCTCGAGCTGTTGCAGGCAGAGGAGGATGAGCGACATGGACAAGTTCAGGAAGAACAGCTTATGTCGATCTCTAAATTGGCAACCACAGGACAGACAACCCCACGCACAGTACAATTGCTTGGCCAGATTGAGGATCATGAAGTGCTCATCCTCGTGGATTCAGGCAGTTCCCATAGTTTCATCAGCGACGCCGTGGCCGAGAGGTTCATCGACAGAATCAGCAAAATGACTCCAGTGTCCGTTAAAGTGGCTGATGGAGGAATACTATCTTGTTCAGGATATATACCGCGCTGCAAATGGAGCACGCGGGATCACACATTTGCTACTGATCTCCGGGTCCTCTCACTGGGGTGCTATGATATGGTCATTGGTATGGATTGGCTCGAGACATGTGGGCCTATGTTAGTTGATTGGGTGGGGAAGACACTAGAGTTTCAGCATGAGGGAGCGCGGATTCAGCTCCAGGGTCTGCGCTCTGAGGTGCACCAGATCGACCCAATCACTATGGATCAGCTGGAAGAACTGGAACATGCAAGATCGATCATTTGTGTGGTGCTCCTGGATTCAGCTGGACAACAAACAGTAGAGCAGACGCTTCCAGAGTCAGTTCAGCGCGTGTTAGAGGAATTTCAAGTGGTGTTTGATGAGCCGTCTGGCCTGCCGCCGCAGAAACCGTGGGATCATGCCATTCCTTTGTTGCCAGGCACTAAGTCAGTGAACGTCCGCCCATATCGCTATACACCAGAGCAAAAAAATGAGATAGAAGCCCAAGTGCAAGAGATGCTTCGGATGGGGTTGATTGTGTCAAGTGTCAGTCCATTTTCTTCCCCCGTGTTGCTGGTAAAGAAGAAAGACCAGACATGGCGATTCTGCGTGGACTTTCGACACCTTAACGCCATCACAATCAAAGCCTGTTATCCCATGCCGGTCATTGATGAACTCCTTGATGAATTAGCAGGATCTCGATGGTTCTCCAAGTTAGATTTGCGAGCAGGGTACCATCAGATCCGCCTGAGGCCTGCTGATGAGCACAAAACCGCATTTAAAACACACCAAGGGCATTACCAGTTTCGGGTGTTGCCGTATGGAGTCACGTGAGGGCCGCCAACGTTCCAAGGGGCGATGAACACCATCCTATCACCTCTCCTGCGACATGGGGTGCTGGTGTTCATGGATGACATCCTCGTTCACTCTGAAACCTTAGAGGAACACACACACCTGTTAAGTCAAGTGTTGCAACTGCTGAAACAGAACCAGATGTTTGCCAAGAGATCCAAGTGCACGTTTGCGCAACACCAAATCCATTATTTGGGCCATGTGATCAGCGACAAAGGGGTTTCCACAGATGACAGCAAGGTGCAAGCGGTGCAGCAATGGCCGGTGCCAGACTCAGTCAAGAAACTGCGAGGGTTCCTCGGCTTGGTGGGGTACTATCGAAAATTTGTCAGGAACTTTGGCGTTCTCAGTAAACCCTTGACAGATTTGATGAGAAAGGGGGTGGTCTTCGTCTGGACACAGACAACGGATGAAGCATTCAACGCTCTCAAGAAAGCTCTAATGGAGGCACCGGTCCTAGCCTTGCCTGACTTTGCCAAGACATCCGTGGTCGAGACAGACGCCGGTGCTACAGGAATCGGAGCAGTGCTAATGCAAGATTTTCATCCTATTGCTTACTTAAGCAAGGCCTTGGCGCCGCGCAACCTGGGGCTGTCTACATATGAAAAGGAATGCTTGGCGCTGCTGTTAGCAATTGATCACTAGAGACCCTACCTGCAGCACTCGGAGTTTGTTGTGCGCACTGACCAGAAAAGCTTGCTGAACCTTACCGATTAGAGGTTGAACACGCCCATTAAACAGCGCGCTTTTACCAAGTTATTGGGACTTCAGTACGTGATCCAGTACAAGGCTGGCTTGCTCAACAGAGCCGCAGATGCTCTATTCCACCGTGACCACCCAGAGGACTCCTCCATAGCAGCGTTGTCAGTCTGCAAACCTGCGTGGCTCGAGGCGATCCGTACGAGCTACCACGAAGACCCTGCAACTAAGGAACTGCTTACACACATTACGCTCGATCCAAACAGTGAGCCGGATTACACACTCCAGAATGGTATCCTCCGGTTCAAAGGGCGGGTCTGGATCGGTGCTGACGGAGAAACACAACAGCATATCATCAACGCGCTGCACGCGAGTGCAGTCGGGGGACACTCAGGATTTCATGCCACGTATAACCGGGTGAAGAGGCTCTTTGCTTGGAAAGGACTAAAACAACAGCTGCGAGCGTTTGTCCAGAAGTGTTTGGTGTGCCAACAAGCAGAAACTGAGAGGGTATCGCGAGCGGGCTTGCTGCAACCACTCCCCATTCCCAAACGGCCCTGGGCAGTCATTTCTCTGGACTTCATCGAAGGATTGCCAAAATCAGGAGGGTACAATGCCATCCTCGCGGTGGTTGACAAATTCTCGAAGTACGCACACTTCTTACCCTTGACTCACCCATTCACAGCTCTGGACATCGCCAAAGTGTTCATGCAGGAAATTTTCAAGCTCCATGGATTGCCACTGGGGATCATTTCAGACAGGGATCGTATCTTCACTGGCCAAGTTTGGCAAGAACTGTTCCGCTTATGTCGCACTGAATTGAAGATGAGCTCGTCCTACCACCCGCAGACGGACGGCCAAACGGAGCGTGTCAATTAGTGTCTGGAGACATACCTCCGCTGTTTTGTGCACTCTTGTCCAGGGAATTGGTCCAAGTGGTTGGCATTGGCAGAGTACTCGTATAATACGTGCTTCCACTCTGCCCTTGGGCGTACACCCTTCGAAGTACTCTACGGGCATCTACCTCGAGAGTTTGGCATCTCCCAAGTGGACGACAGCACGGTGCCTGATCTGGCAGCTTGGTTACGCGAAAGGGAAGTGCTCAGGGAACATCTGCAGCAGCAGTTGAAAAAAGCTCAGGATCGAATGAAGGCTCAAGCAGATCGCCACCGCACGGACAGATCCTTTGAGGTTGGAGATGCAGTTCTGCTCAAGTTACAGCCATTCATACAAACATCAGTAGCTCGCCGCCCATTTCAGAAACTGTCATTTCGTTATTATGGTCCCTATACAGTGCAAGCTCGGGTGGGCGCAGCAGCCCATCGCATGAACCTGCCGGCGACAAGCAAGATCCACCCCGTGGTGCATGTCTCATTGCTTAAGCGGGCGGTGGGAGCGGAGGTGCCGGTAAGCGCAGAGTTACCACCCACTAACTCCGTTTTGCAGGAGGAACACGCACCGCTGTGCATCCTGGAAGAGAAGCAAGTGCGAGCACGGGGGCTTCCACAGACTCGGGTGCTGGTTCAGTGGGAAGGCCTACCCTCCTCGTTGGCGACTTGGGAAGAACCGGCTCAGCTCCAACAGCGATTTCCTTCGACACCGCCTTGGGGGCAAGGCGGTCCTCAAGGAGGGGAGAATGTCACGACTGACAGGGTGGGAGCCAACGGCAACAAGGAGACTGGCGGAGCAGGGCCACCAATCAGGGAGGACAGCCAGCGAGAAGATGGAAACGCGCGTACAGCTGGACCCGACGAGTAGATGACACGTGGGCCTGCGTGCCTGGCGTGCGTGTGGTGGAGTATTAGTTGGTGTGGCTGGTTCCAGAGAGAGGCATCGAGCATTATTGTATCAACACTTATCGAGAGAAGCTGTTCTTCTCCACCGGCCTCCTCCTTCCCTGCCCTTCCTCTACCTACTTCCTCTAGATCTAGATCGGGTACATTACACGATGCCACCCATCTTGTAGCGGATTTAAAGAACATATTTGCTAATTCTCAGGTGTCTGATAATTCATGTAGAGGATTTATATAGTGAATTTGCTAATTCTCAGGTGTACCATAATTACTTAAATCTCAATCAGTACCAAAAATCATTAACCTAACATTGAGATCCATATAAGACTTCATATAATTTTTAACTACGAGAACAAACACTATAACTTCTTGCACTAGGTAAACAAAATACTGCATCACACTACAATAAAAAGATGAACATATTTGTAATGTCGACTGAATCGATTGGGACAACCCAGCATATCAATCAATTTTGTTGTCGTGGTAAAGTGGTCTTAAGTAGAAGGTAACTACGTATCGTGCTTGGGCTAGTTCATGTCATACAAGTAATGGACCAAGTGATATGGGCTACATCACTCAAGTAAAAGAAGATGTGGATCGCGACACACGCAACGATCTGATCGACAAGCCAATCACAGGTCGTTCATTCTACTATTATTCTCCTCTGCCTATCAGCTTCAATTCATGGGAAGATGACAAGTTCAATGATTTGGGAAAGTTGAGCGGCTGAAGTACAATTTTTATCGCTTAGATGTTGTGTTAAATTGGTGCTAAGTAATAGGTAACCATGTATCGTGTCTAGATTCGTTCATGTTGTAGAAGTAAATGATGGGGTGATATAAGCAATGTCAACTTAGTAAAATAAAATGTGGGTGACAACGAAACGAATTCAGACAATCAATCAATTCTATGTTTGTGTGTGTGTGGGCGGAGGCGGGGGCATGACTAATAATTTGGGATGCTTGGGCACCGCCGATGTACAAGTTTTATCCCTTGCTTAATAGCGCAGGATAGATCATGGACTGGTGATCGCCTGCCACACCGATGATGGCCAAATTATGGAGTGTCCCCTGCCTACTAGCTTAAAATTTTGGAGGCCCCCGTGACGCCGGTAAACTTTATAATTTCGGATACTTGGGCACCATCAAGGACATGTTTTATCACTTGAATAATTGTGCAAAATAGGGCGTGGACCGTTGATCACCTGCAATGGGGATGATCGAATTGTGGGAGTGCCCCATTTGCAAGCAAAGTTCGAGAGTCCTCGACTTTATATCCTCTTCCACTACGGCTATTCCATTCAGACTTGGAATGATGCAATTGAATGTATTGGGCTGCAAAACGTTTAACCAAATATGTCGTCGGAGCTTATCAATGGTGAAAGCTTGCTGGTCGTTGGCCATCCTTGGCCCTCTCCACCGGCGCAAAGTCCTCACTTCCATCACCGTTTTCTCGTGTTCCGTAACATTTGAAATGGAAGATATGCCAAAGTTTTTCGCCACAAATCGACGTTGGGTGTCATCGTTGTGCGGATCTAAATAATGAGGTGACAAACTGTATCATTACCGGTGCAAATTTTTTTAATGAATTCTGTGCCTTTTGCATCATACTAGTGGTTGGGGGCCGCCATTGCGGGCCTCTTGAGAGTTAGCTAGGCGGTGCCAGGTAGGAACGCGCCCCTTTTCGTTAGTTTTATGCTATATATGGCGTACAGGTGCATGCAAGCGATGCTATGCTTCGGATCAGAGCCAAAATACATACTATATGAAAGCAATGGCAGATGCAAACGTAACAATAAGATAGAGCACTATAAATGCAACACACCTTATGAAACTTTGGACAAAAGAGATACAAATTCTGGGAGAAAAGTAGCAGTATAAAAATGGTTCATGATGTAAATTTACAAGCATGCATATATCAACATTTAGGCATTCAGCCCTTAGATGAAATTTTGTAGTTTCAACAGAAAAATAATATCATAAGTGAAAGGTTGTTTAGGTGCTGATCCCGTGATCCTTCAGGTTTCACCCACCTCCTAAAGGTGCGATAGCACAAATTAGAACGTTACCTCAAGGTGATGAAATTTTAGATCTCTGCTATCCGGCAGCTGGAAAGCTTGACTTATTCATTCAACTGAATCCATGGCTCTAATACCAGTAACTTTGAGATTTTTGGTGACATCCTCAGTTTTATGGTGTGTGGACAAAGCATATCTTAACACATGGTCCAAACATCAAAACTCATGTATCCAGGAGCATGGGTCCGAGAGGAGAAGATTGGGCCAGCCATACCGACAATTCGCCGAGCTTTTCATGGTAATGAACTCGCAACTGAGAAATTTGGGGCTGTCGATATACAAAACAAAGCAAATATATCACAATCATATAACAGTAATGTCCTGAATGTATCTAACATGTAAAATACTCCCTCTGTAAAGAAATATAAGAGCGTTTAGATCACTAAAGAATATATTTCTTTACAGAGGGAGTAGTATATATATCCCGAAGCATGGTGGTGTCAAAAATAAATATGATGGATGATCTTATTCTTATCTTATTATGTGCACTACAGAATATATGTTAAAACTATGCACCATTGTCTTTCTGAACCTGTACTCAAAGAATTCAGGGTACCTTTCTAAAAATCTACAAGCTGTACATTGTCTGCACTGAATACAAATTTTTTAGTACACTATTGTTTCCTAGTTGCACAGACTTGAGCACAAAAGCAAGCTCGCTGAATTTCCTAACAAACCTTCTGGAAGAATTTCAGCAAAAAAGAAATCATACCAGTTTAGCTTCTTTAGAGGCTGCAGTTGATATACATTGAAATCGAAATTATTCCTATTTGACAAAATTTGGTCCAACACATCTTGCATTGTTCACATGTGCAGCCCTATGAGAGATACGGAGGGCCCTTTCCTTAAAAGATTGTGTAGATACTGAATTATCCAAATGAGGGACAAATTTAACGAACCAACGAGCTCATATTCTCTCACACATCTTTTTGTACCATCCTGTAGTTTTCTGCCGAAGATGAGAACTTAATTATTCTTTAACATCTCTTTCTTGGAGCTAAGAAAACGAACCTTTCTCGGTACTTAACATTATTTTGTAATTTCATCGCTAGTTGCACAGGGCAATCAACACCGGTGCAAGGTGACCCTAGCCTAACTCAACATGATAGATTGACCGTCAAAAAAAAAGAAGCCTCTACGATCAGATCCAGAGCAAGACATATATAATTTAAAAGGGCTGAAACTTCTTAAGCTTTAAACAGCAAATAGCTTCCCAATTTTTTCATGCACTAAAGCAAATGAGAATCAAAACAAGAATTTATAACAACCTCACTTCCAACATCTTTGTTCTACCTCAGAGTGTTGTCATCATACTTCTAAATTTAAGGGCCTACTCCTATCATAAGCTGCAGGGATAAGTTCATGTGTACCATATGCACATGGAGGAGTTAAAAAACATGAGATAATTAAATACAAGATATAGGTTCCAATTAAATCCTTGTGATTAGCAGTTCCCTGAAGATATAGGAGGAGCAAGAAAGTAAAGAGTAATACTAACACGCTCAGTGCACAGCCTCCCTTCGCATGACCATAGAATTTCATGACAATCACATCACCAACGGAGGCACTTTGTTTGAATGCTTATGTCTAATCAAAAGCAGCCTGACCAATGCTGCCATGTGCCATCCATCACAAATATCACCAGGTCTCGTTTCTGTGGAAAAACCATAAAAAGGTCAGCAAAAATGTCAATAAAAGAGGATAACAATAACAATGCAAGACTATGAGCTTCAGTAAATTGACGCATTTCCTCAAAAATTGCAGCCTTCTGCTTATGGCGCCCACTCGTGTCGACAATGATGAGAATGAGATAATATTTCACTTCCCTGAACCTTTCCAGGCCCTCAACGGAAATCTTCTTTACAGTATTTGATTCCAAGTAGCTGCAAAGGCGACGATTTTATTTAGCGCAGATCTTGGGGAGAAGCTTTTAATCCATATGAGTAAATCTGTCAATGTAAGATACCTTCCGTAAAAAGGTATCTTAACCTTGGTTGTGTTCTGCTTCAACTGATGAAATGTACCTTTAAAGGCTGTGTGTGATTGCATAAGAATCAATCAATGGCTAATTATTTGTGACTAATCGAGCAAAGGTGTAAATTTTGGGCGTTTATACTGATGTGGGTACAGTCATATCTGAATCTGACCATGAATCCTAATCTGAATATGCCACACGATTGACATCAGAGCTGGATTAAAAACCCATATCATCTGACTAACTTAGCATGAAACACAATGAGAGCATCCCAATACTGTAGCTACGATGGCATGCCAAAGTTCGTTCTCATCTTCTATTTCACACCAATCAATTGCGCACGGCAAGATCGGTTGACACTTCCAAGGAATGTAGATTCAGGAATTGGCAAGTTCATCAAAACATAGTGCAGAATTTTGCTCGTCCAGAACGAGTGACCACACACATTTACACATGAGTATAAAGTTACCAAGGGCTTTGTAGGATCAAATCGCAAATGGGCGTGACAGAAAATCCGAAATCAGTGTCAATGTACAAATGGAATGAATCGAGATTGGGAGAAGAAGATCGACGACGGAACGGACGGACCTTGTTTGGGGGCTGCAGTAGTCCAACTGCTTGCCGGCGCTAGTCGGAGGCGGTGCCGACGACCGCATCGATCTCGTCCGGGTTGTACTCGTCCTCCTGCGCCTTATTCGTGACGAGAGCTGGCGGCGCCGCCCGACTTCTAGCTCTTGCCGCCGCCTTGCCGTCGGGGTCGTGGGGAGGAGCAGCGCCGCACCTTGCTACAAGGGAGCCACCGAGAGGAGGAGATTCGTGGGAGAAGCCAGCGCCGGAGGAGTGATGGTGCAGCGGCGGCGGCGGCGGCGCGGCAGCGGCAGCGGCAGCAACCCTAGCTAGCTGGGTAGTAGGGAGAGAAGGCGCTTGCGCCGGGAGAGCAGGAGGGGTGGGACGAACGAGTTTTGTCTCGTAGCCTTTTTTTTATGAAACTTTTGTCACGTAGCCTTGCCAACGTGGACATCGCGAGAGAGTGCCCCTTCTGCGTAGCTTATTGTGTTTGATGATATTTTTGTGAGGTGTTTTTTTTTATTTCCTAGCCATTTTTTGGAATTTTTTATCTAACAACCTACATCATCATATCTTATAATTTCAAGGACGCTGCTACAGAGCGCCCGCGCGCTGTGCGTGCGGATCTAGCGGCCGTCAGTTAAGGAAAGCTCCCCGTGTCGGTCCCCACCCATGTGCTAAAAAGGGCAGGTCCACCTCCCCTGTCGTTGCCACATCCCGCCAAATAAAACGACTCTGAGCCCTCACGTGATTCTCGCTTCCACCCGCCACCAGCGTCCCTCATGCAACTCCTCCCCCCCCCCCCCCCCCCCCCCCCCCCCCGCGGCCACCACACACAGCCGCCGCCGCACGCCATGGCCTAGCGCTGGGAGAGCTCCCCTCCCACAACGAAAAACACAGTAGACAAAAGGAGAAAAAATCAAAGCAAAATATCTGGAAAAAACAGCGACTGTGTCTGCAAATCTTCGTGCTGACCAGGCAAGAATTTGGAGAAATTGTGGGCAACAAAATTGCCAAAGCTGGGCAAATTTCTCCCAGGGAAGACAGCAAAGGTAATAACTGAATCTGGAGATGAATTGTGTGTGCAACTTCTTTCAGTTCTAGAACTAGTGGGCTTCCCTCTCTGTACCTACCCCCTTGATCTACTGCTTGCAAAAATTGCCCCCTGTACTGAATTGTTGCAGAACCTGACTTGAATCTTGTCCCCTGTTTTTGCCTCCCCCCTACACCTGCAAAACTGAAACTGCTGCCTCTTGAAAATGCATCTTGTCTATTGCCTTGCACTTCGCTTCTGCAAAACAATAGAAAAAAAGAAGCATAGTTTTTGTGTGTTAGTAATCTGTGCATAGTCAGAACTGGTAAAAAAAAGCTATTTAGTTGCTTACAAAAAGAACTAGTTAGTGAAGACTAGTTGCTTACAAAAACACAATAAAAAAGCCTGGAAAAAACCCTGAAAACTAGTAGTAGAAAAATTCATGCATCCTATGAAAGCTGCTCATTGAGTTTGGGTGTGTTCTGGGTGATTTCTGAAATAAAATGCCCCTGTTCATTGAGTTCTTTCTAAAAATGTGTTTTCGTTTACATTATGCCGCTTTCGTATTAATTCCTTCCCTATATTTGTCTTCTAAAATGTGCAGATGGCCGGCCTTGACCTCAACGAGCTCCCCGATGACTTTGTTGACTGTGATGGTGGCCCCTTGTACTGCACACAAGCCCAACCTGAAAAGGTCCCTACTTCTATCGAGGGGGTGGGTGAATCGCCGGATTTGTGTTCTGCTCCTGTCCAAGATGTCGTTGGTGTGGAGTTTCATGTTGCGGCGGCTGCTGCTACTGCTGCGTCTGATGCGACGGCAACTGCTGACACTATCGCGCCCGCCCCTGCCATGTTCAGCCCGGCTGCAACTCTGCCTAACGATGGTGGGAAAGGTCGTACAGGTGGCGATGGCTTGTTTGCTTTTGATGAGAATGAGGTGCGATCTAGCCCACGGGAACCTTATGTCGGCATGGAGTTTGACACGCTGGAAGGAGCTAAGATGCACTACAATGCCTACTCTCTCAGAATTGGGTTCTCGATGAAAGCCAACAGATCCAGGAGGTCTGCTTACACTAATGTGCTTGAGAAACAGACCTTTTCTTGCAACAAGTCGGGGAAAACTAAAATCAATGATGATGCCTACACCCCCGTGGTTGAAAAACTAAGTTCAGAATTCAGATTCTGAGGACTGTGGCGATGGGCAAGATGTTGGGAGTAAGCAAGCAAGGTGTAGCTCTTATGGGCGAGTTGGTTGCGTGGGACCGTCGATTTTGGGGGTCGTGTGCTGATTGTTAGGCGACTTGGTCGCCGGTGTGAGGCGACCTAGCACGGCCCGATGGGCGAGTTGGTTCCGAGGGACCGGCGATTTTGGGGGGTCGTGTGGTGTTTGTTAGGCGACTTGGTCGCGGGTGTGAGGTGACCTAGCACGGCCCGATGGGCGAGTTGGCTGCCTGAAAACCGGCGATTTTGGGGGGTCGTGTGGTGTTTGTTAGGCGACTTGGTCGCGGGTGTGAGGCGACCTAGCACGGCCCGATGGGCGAGTTGGTTGCCTGAAAACCGGCGATTTTGGGGGGTCGTGTGGTGTTTGTTAGGCGACTTGGTCGCCGGTGTGAGGCGACGTAGCACGCCCCAATGGGCTAGTTGGTTGCGTTGGACCATCGATTTTGGGGGTCCTGTGGTGTTTGTTAGGCGACTTGAAGTCGCCGGTGTGGGGCGACCTAGCACGCCCCGATGGCGCGAGTTGGTTGCGTGGGACCGGCGATTTTGGGGGTCGTGTGGTGTTTGTTAGGCGACTTGGTCGCCGGTGTGAGGCGACCTAGCACGCCCCGATGGCGCGAGTTGGTTGCGTGGGACCGGCAATTTTGGGGGTCGTGTGGTGTTTGTTAGGCGACTTGGTTGCCGGTGTGAGGCGACCTAGCACGCCCCGATAGGCGAGTTGGTTGCGTGGGACCGTCGATTTTGGGGGTCGTGTGGTGTTTGTTAGGTGACTTGGTCGCCGGTGTGAGGCGACCTAGCACGGCCCGATGGGCGAGTTGGTTGCGTGGGACCGGTGATTTTGGGGGGTCGTGTGGTGTTTGTTAGGCGACTTGGTCGCCGGTGTGGGGCGACCTAGCACGCCCCGATGGCGCGAGTTGGTTGCGTGGGACCGGCGATTTTGGGGGTCATGTGGTGTTTGTTAGGCGACTTGGTCGCCGGTGTGAGGCGACCTAGCACGCCCCGATGGCGCGAGTTGGTTGCGTGGGACCGGCAATTTTGGGGGTCGTGTGGTGTTTGTTAGGCGACTTGGTTGCCGGTGTGAGGCGACCTAGCACGCCCCGATGGGCGAGTTGGTTGCGTGGGACCGTCGATTTTAGGGGTCGTGTGGTCGTGACGTGTTAGGCGACCTAGCACGCCGGGGTGTGCCAGTTTGGTTTTGCCGGGCTTGTGCGATTTTCGAGGGGCGTGGGGTGTGCGTGGGCGACTAGGTCGACGTGTTAGGCGACCTAGCACGCCGGGGTGGGCGAGTTTGGTTTTGCCGAGCTTGTGCGATTTTCAAGGGGCGTGGGGTGTGTGTGGGCGAGTAGGTCGACGAGTTAGGCAATTTAGCACGGCGGGGCGGGCGAGTTTGGTTTTGCCGGGCTTGGGCGATTTTCGAGGGGTGTGGGGTGTGTGTGGGTGAAAAGGTCGACGGGTTAGGCAACCTAGCACGGCGGGGGTGGGCGAGTTTGATTTGGATGGGCTTGAGCAATTTTCGAGGGATGTGGGGTGTGTGTGGGCGACAAGGTCGACGGGTTAGGCGACCTAGCACGGCGGGGGTGGGCGAGTTTGGTTTGGATGGGCTTGAGCGATTTTCGAGGGGTGTGGGGTGTGTGTGGGCGACAAGGTCGACGGGTTAGGCGACCTAGCACGGCGGGGGTGGCACGGGTTTGGTTTTGCCAGGCTTGTGCGATCTTCGGGGGGTGTGGGGTGTGTGTGGGCGACAAGGTCGACGGGTTAGGCGACCTAGCACGGCGGGGGTGGGCGAGTTTGGTTTGGACGGGCTACTCCAGCGATTTTGAAAGTGAGTAGTGTTTTTAGGCGACATCATCGACGGGTGAGGCGACCTAGCACACCGGAATAGGCACGTTGGTTGGGCTGCTCCGGCTATTTTGGGGGCTTGTAATGTTTTTAGGCAACTTGCTCGGCGGGTGAGGCGACCTAGCACACCAGGACAGGCCGAGGCGGTTGGGCTGCTCCGGCGATTTTGGAAGTGAGTAGTGTTTTTAGGCGACTTGATTGACGGGTGAGGCGACCTAGCACACCGAGATAGGCGAGTTGGTTGGGCTGCTCCGGCTATTTTGGGGGCTTGTAATGTTTTTAGGCGACTTGCTCGGCGGGTGAGGCGACCTAGCACACCGGGACAGGCGAGTTGGTTGGGCTGCTTCGGCGATTTTGAAAGTGATTAGTGTTTATAAGCGACTTCATCGACGGGTGAGGCGACCTAGCACACCGGGATAGGCGAGTTGGTTGGGCTGCTCCGGCAATTTTGGGGGCTTGTAGTGTTTTTAGGCGACTTTATCGGCGGGTGTGGCGACCTAGCACACCGGGATAGGCGAGTTGGTTGGGCTGCTCCGGCGATTTTGAAAGTGAGTAGTGTTTTTAGGCGAGTTGACTGACGGGTGAGGCGACCTAGCACACCGGGATAGGCCGAGGTGGTTGGGCTGCTCCGGCGATTTTGGAAGTGAGTAGTGTTTTTAGGCGACTTGATTGACGGGTGAGGCGACCTAGCACACCGAGATAGACGAGTTGGTTGGGCTGCTACGTATTCTAAAAAATAAAACCGATTCTGAAGAATGTGTGAGGTTGTCTGATTCTGAAAAAAAAACTGAATAAATTGCCTATATAAATAGTTTGCGGGGCTTTTGACTGATTCTCTGCCTAAGACATGTAAAAATGCCGCGAAAAAATAAGTGACCAGAAAAAATGTGTGGTCTTGTACCTCGCCATTGTATTGATCTGATCTGGGAAGTCCTCCATCTTAACCCACTGTAAAACTTGCCTACAAAAAAATTCACTTAAATATGTCAATCAAAAAACTTGCCCTCCGGTGCTGCTGGAGAAACTACTGCTACAAGTATGGTAAAAGCTTGCCCTCCAGTGCTGATATTTCTAAGACAAGTCAAGTAACAAGGTCGAGAAAGATCAGTTAATGTACCCTGAAAAAGCAACGTAATGTGCATGCAGAAAACTGAATAATTTCCGTCTAGTGTTTGTGGGTTACAACCTAAAAAATGTCTAAAATCATATAGAAACCAGTATCTTCTATCTTTCATGTGAAGCTGAACTGATATGACTGAATTGATTTGGGTTTTCAAGTTCCAAAAAGTGGGAAATATGTAAAAACCAAATAAGCTTCATACTACATAGGCATATTAGTCCAAGACAGTCACAAAAAAACTACAGTTCTAACTTAAGCAGATTAGCAGCACTATCAGGGGAACTTGCCTACTCATGCTGGACAGTGTTTGTAAAACTTGCGTACTTACTGGAGAAACTATTGTGTATAAAAGGGCCTAACCCGCAGAACAAAAAATGCCTACATTCCAGTGTTGTAAACCAAAAACCTGCCATCCACTGCTATGAGAAATGCCTGTCCTTCTGATCGACAAGTATTGTAAAAACTTGCATGATGTTCAGGTACTTGCTTGAGAAAATGTAGGCATCATTTGCCTTACAGAAAAGATAAGATGTCTTGCAGCTATCTCGTAAACCTAAACAGTTCATCTGTTCTTGCCAATTGTAGTAATCAGCATCAGTACAAGATAACCAGATAACAGATCAAAATGTCATCATAATGCACGGAAACATTCCTACCAACTCTCACATGTACAAGTTTCTTCAGTTTCAAAAAGTAATGCAGTTGCCGACGGAGATGAACATCACTGGCGAAAACAACCATGTTAATTCCCCTCCGTGTTCCTGCAACTGTGTTTCGGGCGATCAAACGAGACCTCTGCTACAGCAAGCCCAGCGTGAGCGGCTAGCTGTTCAAATCAATGTCGAAAACAATCCTGGGCGCATCTGAGCCTTTCCTCGCCTGATTCTCCGCCTCGCTCGAGCGGGCAGGCGGCGGCGTGAAACCCAAATATTGTCAAAACTAGCCTAATTCTGGAGGAAACAAAATGCTAAAAGTGCCCTCTCTACATGTGAAAGCAAACTCCCTACTCAAAAATGCCTGTCCTATATACAAACTTGCCTACTGCTTGTACCCCAGTACTAAAAATGTACACAGAGAGAACTTGCGTACTGGTGGAACACAAGTATTGTGAAAACTTGCCTAGTTCTGGACGAAAACAATGCTACAGAAATTGCCCCTCTCTGCATGTGAAAAGTTGCCTGCCCCCTTTGTGGAAAACACAATCTACAACAACAAAACGTAGAGGAACCCCTGTCCCCTGGATGCTCTGCGATGCATGCAACACTCGCCCCTCTCTGAAAATCTCTCTGTGCTTGCTGCTGTGCTATCAAAAATCGTTGGATCGTTTGGGGTTGCATGTGGACTCCCCTGCCCGAGCAACGATTTCCCGTTGCCGCGCGAACCCCCCGACTCTCTGCCGCTCCTCCTTCATCCCGTTCCCTCCTCTTCCCTCCCCGCTAGACGTAGATGGTGCCGTCGTGTCGGCCAAATCACCCTGCCCCCGTGCACAAAATCGGGGGGAAAATGCGGAGGTGGTTGGTGCGGGTGAATTACCTTCTCTCTCCCAAAGGAGACGAAGCAGCTCGCCGCCTCCCATCGTCCTTGGCGTCACCGGCGTCCCCCGCGCCATCTCCACCCCCCCCTTCACTTGCAGCGCGAGTCCCCCTTCCCCTCCCTCGATCGAATTGCTGGTGCTTCGCCGCCGCGTGGAGCGGTCGTCGTCGAGCTCTCCACCTTGATTCGTCACCGTCGTTTGGGTTCTCGCCGGCCGCGGTCGCCGACAACCTAGGGATTTCTCCCCCTGCTGCTGGGAGGTGCGTGTGTGGAGATGAGGGGAAATGCTGGAAACGGAAGCGACAAAATGACCCACGTCCCCCCTCTCTCCCCCTCCCCTGTCGGATGTATCCACCACGTGTCTGCGTCGTGTCGCATGATGGACGGCTGTCGTTCGGCCGCTCGCGGAGGTTGAATCACGCGCACGCGTTGGACAGTGTTTAGGTAATTTCAAATATGAAGTTGTTTACCACACATACCTTGTGGTGCCTAGCCATTTGATAAGCTGTTACCGCACTAACCTCTCCCTCGCTTAATCACATCTTTGCATCTGTTGACTTTTTGTGCACTACATACCACTCCATCTTTATCTTGCTTGACCTGCACCAGTATGCGCGTTGACCTTTGGACATTCAACCTGGCGAGCGAGCGATCGATCGATCGATCGAGCTGGTCCTAATCGAATGCCGCTGTCTGCATGTACCATACACGCCTAAGTTGACAGCCCGCTGTTCGAGCGTTACGTTATGTTCATAGGCGACACGAGCCGATCGAAATCAATGAGTGCATCCCATTGTGCCGGTTTCCGAGGGCGGCCGAGCACGGAGTATGGGTGCTAGCACTGCTGCGAAACAGGAGAGCCTCGATCGAAAATGAGAGGGGAAAGTGACCTGCGCGCGCTCTGGTCATGGCATGCCTTCTACAGTGCACGGCCACACACACACACACATACGAATCTTCTCTTCTCCCTTGGCTTGATCTCCTGGCCGCAGAGTGTCACCGTCGACGTGGGAGCACTGGCTTCCAGGCTGGACATGATGCCGAGATCGAAATCTTCCGCGCCCCACGCCGCGCCGAACCCAACTGCATGCCCCCGTGGCTGCCGCCTCGCTCACCCGCCGGCAACGGCCAGCACCAACACTCCGCTCCGGCCAGCTTGCATTGCATTGCAAATCCGGACAGTGACAATACGACATGCACCACCTGCTGATGGATAGCGGCGAGACAACGGCTACGTACATCGTTTACGGCTTTGCCCACCAGCCTGCCGTGGCCGCGTCCGCGTGCAGTGTGTGTCCGCGCGCGCTCCGGCCGTGGTCCTGGCTCGCGAGCGCGCGGTGCCCGGCTGCTGTCACCAGGCGAGCGGGCACCAGAACGTGACGCACCGGATGTCGCGACGACCCTACGTCTTCTTGCACAGTCTAGTGTGTATTCTGGCACCCACTAACAGACTTTCCCGGTGATGAGGCGGAATCCGGCGGTGCCACGTACGTATAGGACGAACCGGCTTGAGTTGGCAGATGAGGCAGGGTACGGGCGTAACAACTGACAGGCCATGGCCTACATCTACCTGCAGGTACTTCATGTGGGACGTGTTATTTTGTCTCCTGGATTTTCGTCTCTATGCATGCATCGACAAACTAATGATCATCGAGGTTTTGTACGTACGTACCTTCTCAGACATGCACAGTCAGTGAAAATCAAACTCTGCTCGTGAAAGAAATTAAAGGACCAAATCCACACGCCTGGACGGTGCATTTGCCGGCGCGGATATATGCACTCGCCTCCAAAGTACACCTGCCCGGATCGATCCATCGACCACGGCAACCAACGTGACGAGCCACCCGTCACGTCCGTCACCGGGCTTTCCCGACGCTTCTTGGAGGCGCTGACATGTATCATGGTGTTATCCTTGGAGTAGCTGGCTGGAGTATTATTGTCGATAACCAACTTGTCTACATACAACTGTAATGAGGAACATCAGGTTAAAGACACCATCGACCTCAAGATAAATCAAACTACAATGTGCAGCACCTAAAACACGAACACCACAACACACACGCTTCACCTCGGTGAAGATCACCGCCCAAGACAGTGCATAACCGACGCTAAAATCGATTTGTTGAAAACTGTCTTGGGCCCAACCCTTAACCGATGATAAGAGCGATGAAGCTCCATAGGTATGGTCAGTGCATAACCGACGCTAAAATCAAACGAAATCAATCCTTCATATATTTCTAACAACCGTCTTGATGGATTACGGCCCAGGGGTGCCTCACCTTGTTGGTTGTTGGCCCAAGTAGGCCGGCCTGAAACCCCATAGGTCGGTTCCGCCCTGGGGCATCATGATGGCCCATGGGCCCTGTAGAAGGACGACTCTCGAGGACTCCCTCCATCGACGTAGCCGACTAGGTTGTGCAACCCTAAGAGCCCTGATATCCTATATAAACCAGGGACGAGCTAGTTGATAGATGAACTTACACTACCTCGGTATTACTAGTGTTAACCCTCATTGCCCGGTTTTCAAATCTCTTTTCATGGACGAGCCATGGGCAACTTTCTTGGTCACATTTCGCGGTGAAATGCACCTTTTGTTTAGAGTGCCCAACAACAATGGCATAGTTACACAGCCATGTCTTGAACTCCACCAAGCTCGAAAACTTCACACCTTTCTTCAGGTAAGCATTCTCGTCCTCGTCCTTGGTCTGCTTGGTTCCGAGCAGGGTGCCTTACTCATGACACCATCAACTATAGCCTTATGGACAAGCCTAAGATCACGAAACAAATGAGTTCTTTTTGCAAGCATGTCAACCCTAAGAAGATTTAGTTTTCTTTCTCAGTAAATCCATGTTCATCCAATTCTTCCTCCGGATCATCGTCATCCGCGTCATACATATATGCATGCTTCAAGGGGAGCCCATGATCCATGTCCTGTTGTGCAACATGGGCCTCCAAGTCACCGATATCATTATAATGAATCTCATCCTCTTGCTCATCATCACCATCGCAATCATGACCATGACCATCACCATCTTCTTCAATTACTTGGTCACTAGCATTTACCTCAACTTCATTTGCTTGGCTAGTTGGTGATTAGCTATTAGCATTGGGGGCATACACCTCGACCCTATCCCCACATGCGGCACACTTCTACTTTGGCTCATAACATGACGTGGGGAGGAGACATGCCGGTTCAAGTTGATTTCAAGCCTAGGATCTTCGACCTTGGTGGAAAACAATTCAAATGACTTGTCTTCCGATTGTGCAACTTTTTTCTTGTATACCTCCCAATGCAAATCCGAGGTGATAGGCATATTGTTCAATCGAGATTTTGATCCCACTCCAACATCATAACTTCCTATTAGCTTAACTCTATCATTGGGATCCTTCCAATTGAACACACCTCTCACTCTTTCAACAAATTCCTCATAAATAGGACTTGTATTAAATATCATGGCTTACTCATCATCATCAACATTATTACTTAAGAATGTCGAATGAACATTAACGAGTCTCCCCATCTGCAAACAATGAAAAGAAACTTAATGCAACAATGACAAGTCCAATGTATTACATGGATCATGGCTTTACTAATGTGTTATGTCCAAAGCACATCACTACAAATGTATTCCTTAAACCATGTCACTAATTAAGCTAACCCTAACCATAGTTCTTCCTACAAATCACATGCATAATTCCTACTACACATCATCACTGTTCAAAATATCGGCCGATTTATCGCTTATCGGGGTCAGGCCGATTAGATAAGTTAATATCGCCGGCATTTACCGGTCTGGCTGATATATCGGTCTGACAACCGATATATCACCGATATTTACCGATATTCACCAATAAATATGTGGGACCCAACTGATTTACCTCCTGATTTTTTTGGTTGAGTTTTTGTAGTATGATACATGGCTAATACCTTCTATTTGTGTAGATGGCTACTTCCGGTGCATCTTAGGTCGCTTATGAGGAATACGGATGACATAGCTTATGGGTTTGCCATGTTGATTGATCATATGATGATGCGAAAACCTGAGATTTTTTAAAAATATTGCCGATAAAATCGATAAATCGGCCGATAAGCCGATTTAATTATCTCTTATCTTGGGTCGACCGATAAGTTAACGAGAAGCGATATCCCGAATATTGCACATCATACATATCCCATTACTACCACACTTCAACAAATGATTTGGATATGATCCAATACATTAGGATTTGGGGAAAACTATGAACTAAGGTTCCATATTGATGTAAAAAATGCCACCAAAATAACAACATTTTAGCAAAAAAAAATGTAGATGATTCGGTGGAGATTACCTCAAACAACAAGGGGAGGGGAAGATCCACCAAAAAAAGATCTCTATTTAGGGTGGATTTGAGGCCTGGGGGGGGGGGGGCTTGAGGTGGGGGAGAGAGGTGTGAGCTCCCTCTGTTCTTGCAGCTCGGGGAGAGGAGCTAGGATGGGGCATGTAAGTGGGATGGGCCTACTCACTCTCCCCATGGGGCTTAACCCCTTTCAGACAGAAACACCACGGTCCTTGGCATTTTGTCTGCGGGATAAAACGTCGAACACCCTGGCATTTATCAAATTTGCAGGTCACTAGTAGAAAACAGGGCTTTGGTTCTGGCCAGATCAGAGCAATAGTCCCGGTCATGTTACGAACCGGGACTAATGTGAGCATCAGTCCCGGTTCAAGCGGCTAGGACGCCGGCCGGGCCTCGGCAGGCATCAGTCCCGGTTCGACTGGGACCTTTAGTCCCGGTTCCAGACACCAACCGGGACTAAAGGGCCTCGCTCCCTTTAGTCCCGGTTGGTGTCTCCAACCGGGACTAAAGGTTAGTCTTTAGTCCCGGTTCTAGACACCAACCGGGGCTAAAAAGATGCCTATATATATCCTCGCCCCTGCCCGCCCTCTCCTCTGTTTTTTTGCCGTAGAAGGTGCATGGGACGTGTGTGCGCTACTCTGTTCTCACTTCTTATGCACATGAGGTGTTCGATGAAATGCCCGAGCCACACTTAAGCTTTCTCCTCTGTTCTTCCTCCAAGCTCGACCTCCAAGCTCCATTTTCCCCAAGATTTGTCTAGATTTGGCGGTGCACCAACTATCCAAGTGTTCTAAAAGGTTAGCAACTTCATCCTTTCATCTCTCACTGCTAGTTTAGCTCATTTCATATGCTCTTGTGGGTTTTAGTGGAGGAGTGTATGTGGGAGTTTATTTGATTTAGATGCACAATTTGAGCTCAAATTAACTTCTTAGTTTGCACATGTGTAGGGTGCCGTCCCATCCCCGTCCCCGTCCTCACCGCCGTCGATCGCCCGCGCCGACCTCGTCGCCGGCACCACCGCGGTGAGCCTCTTGTTCTTATCTTTTTTTAAAAGAATAGATTCTTACTTGTATGATTTAGATAGCTACTTGTATAATTTTCTTACTTGTATTATTGTTTGTTATTATATAGTGCCATGGTTTTGGTATCCGCCCCCGTCGGCTCTCGTCCCGTCTATGATTTGGATGTGGTATATTATCTTTTATAACTATTTGTTTCATTTAGTGTTTATGACAATTATGCCGACCAACTTGACATAGATGTTTTTATCTAGGAGGTATGTGAACCGGAAATTCCAACCGACCCTTTTGTCGAGAGGTTAAATTTAGTTAAAAAAGAAAACAATTATTTGAAAGAAAAATTGAAAAGAATTGAAGAAGAGAAGATGAAGTTGGAGTTGCATGTTGCCGATGTCGTCGATCTACACAAGATCCAGATGGATGCAATGCGCTTGAAGATTAGAAAGATTAGAAAATATGCCACTGATAAAGAAGCTTGGTATCATTATGCTGTTGGATCAATTGTTACCTTAGTTGTGATTTTGATCGCATTTGTTGTTGCATTTAAATATTTTACATAGTTGTATGTTGTTTTATGAGAACTATGTATGAACTTTATGTATTTATTTTTGCAGTAATAACATTTGATCACTACTGTACTTTGGTTTTAATGTGATGATGAACTTGTATTAATTTGGTCATTTCTCTATTCATGATGTTCTGTAATGGTTTTTGATATACATAATTACATAATGCAGATGAACCGGCAATGGATGTACGGTGACCGACGCACTTCCGAGTACATTACGGGCCTGCATAATTTTATCGATGTGGATGAGGCAAACAGTCAGAATGGTTTTATGTACTGTCCATGTGTTGTCTTTGAGAATACGAAGGATTACTCTTCCTCGAAAACCCTTCACTTCCACCTGCTTAAGAAGGGTTTCATGCCCCACTATAATTGTTGGACCAAGCATGGAGAAAGAGGGGTTATGATGGAAGACAATGAAGAAGAAGAGGATGATGACAACTATCCTATGTTCCTTGAATACGGTGATACTGCAACGGGGGAAGCTGAAGTTCAAGAGGCACCATATGTGCCCGCTGATGATCTTCGCCGGGTCATTGTTGATGCACAGAGAGAATGCGAAAGTGAAAGGGAGAAGTTAAAGTTCGATCGCATGTTAGAGGATCACAAAAAGCGGTTGTATCCAAATTGCAAAGATGGCAACACAAAACTCGGTATCACACTGGAATTGCTGCAATGGAAGGCGGAGAATGGTTTATCTGAAAAGGGATTTGAGAAGCTACTGAAAATAATGAAGAAGAAGCTTCCAAAGGATAACGAATTGCCTCACAGTACGTACGAAGCAAAGAAGGTTATCTGCCCTCTAGGATTAGAGGTGCAGAAGATACATGCATGCCCTAATGACTACATCCTCTATCGCGGTGAGGAGTACGAGAATTTGAATGCATGCCCGGTATGCAGTGCATTGTGGTATAAAATCAGACGAGATGACCCTGGTGATGTTGAGGGCCTGCGCCCCAGGAAGAGGGTTCCTGCCAAGGTGATGTGGTATGCTCCTATAATACCACGGTTGAAACGTCTGTTCAGAAACAAAGAGCATGCCAAGTTGTTGCGATGGCACAAAGAAGACCGTAAGAAAGACGGGATGTTGAGAGTGCCCGCTGATGGGTCGCAGTGGAGAAAAATCGAGAGAAAGTGGCCGGAGTTTGCAGATGATGCAAGAAACTTATGGTTTCGTATAAGTGTAGATGGCATTAATTCTTTTGGGGAGCAGAGCAGCAATCATAGCACCTGGCCTGTGACTCTATGTATCTATAACCTTCCTCCTTGGTTGTGCATGAAGCGGAAGTTCATTATGATGCCAGTGCTCATCCAAGGCCCAAAGCAACCCGGTAACGACATTGATGTGTACCTAAGGCCATTAGTTGAAGAACTTTTACAGCTGTGGGATATCAAAGGTGTACGTGTGTGGGATGAGCACAAACAGGAGGAATTTGACCTACGAGCGTTGCTGTTTGTAACCATCAATGATTGGCCTGCTCTTAGTAACCTTTCAGGACAGACAAACAAGGGACACAACGCATGCACGCACTATTTAGATGAGACTAAAAGTATATATTTGGACAAATGTAAGAAGAATGTGTACCTGGGACATCGTCGATTTCTTCCGACCAAGCATGCCTTAAGAAAGAAAGGCAAGCATTTCAAGAGTGAGGCAGATCACCGGAAGAAGCCTGTCCCCCGTACTGGTGATGATATATTTGATATGGTCAAGGATTTAAAAGCAATCTTTGGAAAGGGTCCTGGCGGACAATCTGTTCCGAATGACGCTGACGGACACGCACCCATGTGGAAGAAGAAATCTATATTTTGGGACCTACCCTATTGGAAAGTCCTAGAGGTCCGCTCTGCAATCGACGTGATGCACGTGACGAAGAATCTTTGCGTGAACCTGCTAGGCTTCTTGGGCATATATGGGAAGACAAAACATACACCGGAGGCACGGGAGGACCAGCAACGTATGAACGAAAAAGACGGCATGCATCCAAAGCAGTATCAAGGTCCTGCCAGCTACGCTCTTGCCAAAGCAGAGAAGGAAATCTTTTTTGAATGCCTGCTCAGTATCAAGGTCCCGTCTGGCTTCTCGTCGAATATAAAGGGAATAATAAATATGGCAGAGAAAAAATTCCAGAACCTAAAGTCTCATGACTGCCACGTGATTATGACGCAATTGCTTCCGGTTGCATTGAGGGGGTTTCTACCAGAAAATGTTCGATTAGCCATTGTGAAGCTATGTGCATTCCTCAATGCAATTTCTCAGAAGGTAATCGATCCAGAAATCCTACCAAGGTTACAGAATGATTTGGTCCAATGTCTTGTCAGTTTCTAGTTGGTGTTCCCACCATACTTCTTCAATATTATGAAGCACGTCCTAGTTCACCTAGTCGACGAGATTGCAGTTCTGGGTCCTGTATTTCTACACAATATGTTCCCCTTTGAGAGGTTCATGGGAGTCTTAAAGAAATATGTTCATAACCGTGCTAGGCCAGAAGGAAGCATCTCCAAGGGCCACGAAACAGAGGAGGTCATTGAGTTTTGTGTTGACTTTATTCCCGACCTTACGCCGACTGGTGTTCCTGAATCGCGGCATGAGGGGAGACTGGGTGGAAAAGGCACGCTAGGACCGAAAGCAATAATATGTAGGGACGGGCATTCTTGGGCGCAAGCACACTACACAGTTCTACAAAATTCTACCTTGGTGGCCCCGTATATCAATGAACACAAGTATATTTTACGCTCCAAACACCCGGAGTAGTCTGACGACCGGATTACACGTGAACACATGGGGACTTTCGGCGGTTGGTTGCAAACACATCTCATGGGTAACACCACTGTTGGAGATGAGCTGTACTTGTTGGCCAGGACACCATCTTCGACTGTATTGACTTTCCAAGGGTACAAGATAAATGGGGATAAATTTTACACGATCGCCCAAGATAAAAAGAGCACCAACCAAAACAGTGGTGTCCGCTTTGATGCAGCAAACACCAATAGGGCAAAGGACACATATTATGGTTACATAGAGGAGATATGGGAACTTGACTATGGACGTGATTTTATGGTCTCTTTGTTTCGGTGCAAATGGGTCAATCTGACAGGAGGCGGGGTACAGGTAGACCCGCAGTACGGAATGACAACAGTGGATCTCAACAATCTTGGGTACACAGACGAACCATTCGTCCTAGCCAATGATGTGGCACAGGTTTTCTATGTGAAGGACATGTCTACCAAACCGAGAAAAAGAAAAGATAAGGAAGCGAATACATCATACGATGAGCCAAAGCGCCACATAGTTCTTTCAGGGAAAAGAAACATTATGGGAGTGGAGACAAGACAGACATGTCAGAAGATTATGAAAAGTTTCATGAAATTCCTCCCTTCACAGTGAAGACTGACCCAAGCATCCTGTTAAATGATGAAGATTATCCATGGTTACGGCGCAATAAGCAAGGGACACACGCCAAGAAATAGTTTTATACCCCAAAAGATCCCACTCTGGGATGTGACCGGCTTCACCGCCATCACTTTCTCTCTACTGTGAGTTTCCGGACTTATAGCTGAAAAGTGCCACTTCGGACAAACCGGAGGGAATCTTTGTAAGAGCTAGCTAGGGCATTTTGGCATTTGAAACATGATTTTATAATAATTATTTATTAAGTTATGAAATTTCAATTATTCATATCGTTTTAGTATTTTAATTATACAGAGAAGTTAATCAATGCAAATATTTAGACCATTTTAGCAGGTGTACCAAGTTTGAGCTCATTTGGACATGTTTAGCAATGTTAAGTTGCTCAAATTAGAAAATGGACAGAGATGGTTTCGAGGGAATTTGATGATGTTATCTTGTTCTCCAAGCCATGAGACTTGGCAAGATCATCAAATATGGTATGCTAGAATTTTAGTTATGATCAACTAAAACAAAACTATAATATTCTTCAATAGCAAAAAGAATCAACTAAAAAGCTTTTATAAAACTCTAGTTATGATCAAAATAATATTAACTTAAAACTATATAAAACTCTAGTTATGATCAAAGTATTTTTTGTTAAAAACTTTAATAGCAAAAAGAATTAAATGAAAACTAGGCATGTATGCTACTGTTTTTGAATCTGTAGCCACCTTCCTGCGCTCCGGAGGACTCGCCGCCGCGGCCGTGGCCGCTGCGCCTGCCACCTCCACCTCGCGCAGACATGGACAAGCTAGGTCCGTACCCTACCTAAGGAGTTGGCAGTGGCACAGGACAACGAAGTCAGAAAGAAAACCCCTCTTTGGAGCTGAAGCGGCTTGGACGATGCTATATAGAAAGACCAAAAGACGGGCTTGCGGACGTATCATGGAAAAGAGAAGTGCCGATGACATGTGGAGCCAGGCAAGCGCGAGCCCGCGTGTCAGGGACTCAGAGCGAGGAGCGCCTTGGTACACGTGTGCAGCGGCAATGATGAAGGATTGTCAGGGTGCGATCTTTTTCTTTTCCACGGAGTACGATCTTTCATAGGTAATGTAGTCTTGCTTCTTCTTTTGACGTATGCTTCATCGTCATCGTCATCTTCCCTCATCGGGTCAAGTTATGAAAAGTTTTTGAATCTGTTTAAAAGAAAACTAAAACTAAAATATCCTAAAAAGGTCTAAAACCAGAAACAGATTTAGTCCCGGTTGGTGCCACCAACCGGGACTAAAGGCTTCACTTTAGTCCTGGTCCGTTCCACCAACCGAGACTAAAGGCCTGGGTTTCGCGCCCTTTGGACTGCTGAAATTTAGCTTTAGTCCCGGTTGGTGCCTCCAACCGGGACTAAAGCTCGGGCTATATAAACTTAGCGAAATTTTTCCTCCCCCAAACTTCTCCATCGCCTCTCCTCGCCTGGACGCGCTGCCCCGACGCCGTCGCCGATGCCTCCTCGCTGTGAGCGCCGCCCCGATCCCCTCCTCCTCCTCCTATTCCCCCCCCCCCCCCGCCGCCGCCGTCGGCCCCTCCCCACGTCTGATCTGCGGCGACCCGCCGCCCCTCCCCACCGCCGCTCCACCGCGGCGATTCACCGGTGCCCTCGCTCCACCGCGGTGCCCCCCTCCTCCACCGGTGCCCCCTCCACCACCGCCGTTGTGCCCACCTGCTCCACGCCGGCTTCGTCGTCTCCTGCATAGGGTTTCATATAGGTTAATTAGCTAGTTTTTTTAGATAGTTTCATATTGGTTAATATGTATAGTTTCATATAGGTTAACATGTATAGTTTCATATAGGTTAATTAGATAGTTTTCTTAGATAGTTTCATATAGGTTAATTAGATAGGTTAATAGATATTTTTTTTAGATAGTTTCATATCGGTTAATATGTATAGTTTCATATAGGTTAATTAAGCTTTTTTTATTTTTTGGATAGGTTAATTGGATAGGGTTTTTTAGTTTAATATGTATAGTTTTATGTAGGTTAATTTTTTTAGATAGTTTCATATGCCAGGGATTGCGCGGTTAACACCACATTAACTGCCGTGACTAAAGATACTTAACTTTTTCTTTCATTCCTTTTTGCCCGGGTCACGCTATCGATATGAGGGGGGGGGGGGTCATTAAAACATAACCCTGATAATTTCGGTATAACTTCGACATGAGGGGGGGGTCGTTAAAACATCACCCCGTTAACTTCGGTATAACTTCGACATGAGGGAGGAGGAGTCCTCGACGATCGCCGGAGGAGTCGTCCCCGACGATCGACATGAATAATTGATGATGAAGCTTATTTTGCAATTTGAGATGTTGTTAAAAGCTATATGATATGTGATGGTCTAAATTTTTAAATCGGTACAATTTACAGATTTGTGGTGTTGCATCTCCGAGGAGTGTTTATCGACGTCGGAGCTGTTGGTCCTCGATCTTCCCTCCGCTGATCAACTACTTCCTCTACAGCCAAGAGTGAGCTATGAATCCCCCTTCACCTCCTCTTCTTTTTTTTGTCACTAGATTTCCAAAATGTGAATCGTGTATTTGATAGGTGTATAAAAAATATAGACATGTGGTGAGAGAAAAAAAGAAAAATATAGAAATCGTGTATTTGTTTTCATAGGAATTTGTTCTCGGCGACGATGCCCGGCCCGCATCCTCGTCGTCGACTCGGCGGCGACAACCAGTTTGAGAGGCACCATGTCCGGGACTGGGCTCCGCCGGGCTGGCACTGGGAGGTGCTACCTTCCGGGGCGCGCGGCTTGGTGAGGAATCGGGGTCTCGTCGTCGACCCGGAGCTTCTTTGGTGGCGGTCGCGTGGGCCACTATCGGTGCAGAGGGAGCCGGCCCCCGAGAGGGTGGTACGTCGCCGTGTCAGGGAGGAGGACAAGCACGTCCGTCGCTACATGGTTGCGTTGGACGACAGCTTCTCCAATACCTGGCAGTTTCTTCAGGGATCTCACCCGAGCTATGATCCTGTGATGGTTCCTTCTCTTTGGGTGTTCACCGCACGCGGCTCAGGAACCGGGAGTCGATGTCCAGTTTGATTGGGCGAGATGTTTAGTGATATTATGTGATATTATTGTTGCATTAACTGGATTATTCGAGATGTATTAGTGACGAAGGAGTCCCCGACGATCGCCGGAGGGTTACCTAACATGCAACTGATAAAACTTGCCATTTTGTTATTTTTGTGTGATTTAATGCAAGCATCATATGAATAAACTTTGTACATGTGTTTGGTGCATTTTCATGTATATTTGTTGCTGGTATTTTTCCCATGCCATGGTAAACATGTTTAGGCACTGTAACAAGCTTGCAAACATGCTATGATACTGTTGCTGTTTTACACTTGCTGAAAAACTGCTAAGTCTGAAACTGACTGTTATAAAACTTGTCAACTTTGCATGATGTTTGCCACTAATCCATTGCTCATATGCATATGATTCCTTCTTGTGATTTGGTCTATGTAATGTGTACTTTGATGCCATGCCCTTGGTTGCCATGTAAAGTTGTTGTAGCATGACTCAATCTTGCTCTCAAGTTGTCATCATAATGTTACTGTTTTGCATTCCCAGATTTCATTAAGTCTGAAAACAGCTTATCTCTCATGGTTGTATATTGCCATGTTGTAATATCTGCAGAAACTATGGAACACGACAGAGACTTAGAACAAGAAGAGATGTTGAGGGATATAATCCGTGACGGAGGTGATGATATCACCTCACAGTTTCTCAACGACTCCGATGGTGAGGGAAGAGAGGATGACGACTCCGATGATCGAATGGAGGGAGAAGATGACGGCTCCGGCGGTGTTGGAGCCTTAACTGTTGCAAAGTCCGGCGAGGTATATTAATTAAGCCTGCTGACTAGATGCATTAATTGATTTGTATGTACATATATTAACGCTTCTTTCTTCTTTTAGCCCTTCGGATCGAGCCAATCTTCTGTAAAGAGACGAGGCCCGAAGAAAAGGTTGGGCGGGAATGAAAGGTTCACGATCGAAGAAATCGCTGCAGATGGCAAACCGACTGCTCCCAAGCGGACCGCAGACCGATTTATAAGTCAATGCGGAGTTGTTGGTAGGGACAACATCCCGATCAGCATTCAAGAATGGAATAAGATAAAGGCGCACGATGGAGTTTCTTATGTTGACGATAGATCCAAAGATGAGCTTTGGAATACGCTCATGACAAATTTCAGCCTACCGCCAGAGGTGGATCCAAATAGCAATGTTGTAGAGCGAAAAGTCAAGGCGTGGGCTCTTAAGAAGATGGCCGAACAATTCAAGAACTGGAAGAAAAGATTGCATGAAAAGTTTGTCCTGAAAGAGAAGACTCCAAAATTCACCGGTCAATATGAGAAAATGAAAGATCACTGGCCCGCATTTGTGGCGTACAAAACATCGGAGAAAGGTAAGAAAAGGTCACTGGTAAATAAGCAAAATGCTGCAAAGAAGGAATATCACCATGTTACGGGGTCAGGTGGCTACAAGGTTGCCCGGCCTACATGGGACAAAGCTGAGAACGACCTGCTTGATAAAGGGATCCATCCAGAGACATTGAACTGGCCCGAACGGGCAAGGACTTGGTTCTTCGGGCATGGGGGAACTTTGCACCCAGAAACAGGGAAGTGTGTTTATACGAAAGCTCAACTTGCATCACGCGTCAAAAACATTCAGGATGCAATCCAGGCAAGGCAGGAAGGGAAGTTCCATCCCGACAGAGAGAAGGACGAGCTGTCACGCGCCCTCGGGAATCCTGAACACCCTGGACGAACACGAGGCACATCAGGCTCCGTTCCGTGGAAGGTTGGGTTTCCCGACAGCAGTGACACTTACAGAAGCCGAGGGAGAAAGAAGAAAGAGGATGCAGACCGGCTGCAGAAGGTAGAAGAAATAGTAGCGTTGCAGCAGAAGCAAATAGAGGCACTTACCAGCCAGCGAGCTACCGGCCCATCATCTCAGCGGCACGAAGATCTTTCATTCGATACTTCCCACGGAGCTACCCCACCATCTCAGCGGAAAAGCAGCGTGGCTTCCACGGAGCTTGTTCGGCCGCCCATAGATGATATCACGGCTCCTGATCGCTACCCCGTGGATGATATCACGGAGAGTGAACATTGTGATCTACATGCGAAATGCATGAACATAACCTTGAAGGTGGCGGTCGGCTATGCCTTACCTCGTGTACCTGATGGAACTTACCATTGCTCTCCGATTCCAGATGGCTATGCTGTTGTCGGGGTGGATGAAGTTACCAACGGATTTGAGCAGCTGGAGCTTGAGTACCCTACTGGTGAAGGGGAGACTCATCTGGGAGATGCCATAAGGACTACCATTCTATGGAGAAAGGAATACATCGTGCTTCCATACTGGACGCCGCGTCAGCAGACTCAGCCGGAGGAGGACCCTCAGCAGACTCCTCACAGTCCAGCTCTATCTCCGCTGCCTCAGCCGTCTTCGCTGCGTCAGCACACTCCGTCGCCTCAGCTGTCTCCGCCGCGTCAACGGACTCCGCCGGAGGAGGCCCCTCAGCAGAATCCGCCGCGTCAGCTGACTCCGCCTCCTCCACCGCCTCAGCATCGGTGGAAGAGATCCGCCGCCGCTCTGGCGGCTAGTAGTACAACAGCGATTAATTCCAGAGCAGGTAGCGTCAAGAAGGGTCCTGCCAAGTTACCATACGACATGACTGAGGAGGAAACCAAGGAGATCGTGGCTGCCGACGTGAAACGCCAGCTTGCACCGACCCGGCCAGATCCAGTGGAGAAAATAGATCCGATAAAAGCGAGGCGCTTGCTGGAAAACCTTACAAAACCACCGCCGCCACCGCTGCTATCAAACTATGACCGCTCTATTGTAAAGTCATATAGAGATCCACAACAGCGGTCGGGAAGTAGCAGTAGTGCAAGGGGGAAAACAATTCCCCAGCTCGGCGAACAGAAAAACCAATCGTGCCCCCCGCTCAAGGTGTTTACCGATATCGCTAATGATCCGGGGGTAGCGGCCGCTGATCCTGATTTCACTCTTGGTGATTACTTAGGCGATGAGGTACAGTTCGAAATGGTTGAGTTAGCCTTTAAATTCGAGCACGGGCAGCCTCTCGTCAGACCTGAGGAGCTCCCGCATCTACCAACGATGATGCGAAGATTGCATGACTGGTACTTGGAAGCCTCAAAGCAAGGGAGCAACTATATCATTGTGAGAATTAAAGATGAGCATTACTTCAATGGAGACGAGGAGATTTTCAGACGCCATCGACAAATCTATCGTCGGTTGCTATTGTTTGTAAGTATCATTTCTGTAATTAAGTCTCTAGCTCAGCTCGTTCATTGCATGTATAATTATCCTCACTATATATATTATGCAGAAAGAAGATCCTCGAATGCAAAAGAGGACAAATCTATGACATTGGGTTCATTAACCCAAATACTATTGATGAAGCTACGGTAAAATGGAACCCCAAGGATATAGAGAAGATCTTGCTAAGGGCGTTAATTAAACAACAAACCAAAAGGGAAATACTATTTCCTTACAACTTCCAGTGAGTGTTATACTGTCTTGTACACATCATTCTGTTTCGCTTACTCGATGTTAAGTGTAATTGGTGAGCTATGCGTGCGCAGGTTCTACTTTATTCTGCTAGTCATTCAGTTTGACGCAGGAAAAGTACTTGTCATGGACTCGTTACATAAAGACCCTGAGATGTGGGCGGACTTAAAAAAAATTCTCCATAGGTAATTTCAATCATTATCGCACTATATCGGCAACTATTGTTCATTTCCTGATATCAAGTAATTAATAACTCTTTTATTCATTTTCTTTGCCGGGCAGGGTTTGGAAAGAGTTTACCAAGCAGGTTAGGGGTGAATGGAGAGAGGAGCTACGATTTGAACAACTCAGTGTAAGTAGTACTAGCTAGGTCCGCGCATCTCTTTGATTCTAGTTTCAATACCACTATCATGCTTGATTATTATTTTGATTGAACTCTATTCTCGTAAAGTGCTCGAGGCAGGGATCCGGGAATAACTTATGTGGATACTACGTTTGCGAGTTCATTCGGCAGACGACCTCTGAGACGGTCAGATTTTTGAAAAAACTTGAAGTACGTAAACAATATTCACAAATTTATTTTATTACCATCAATTGTGTTGAGTTTCATTCATATATATATATATATATATATATATATATATATATATATATATATATATATATATATATATATATATATATTATATATATATTGACCCCCTTCTTTAAATTAGATCCAACGGAAGCGGGATGAACTCGTACCAAAGGCTCGCATACGAGCAATTCAAGAGGAATTGGCGGGATTCTTCCTTGAAGAGATCATAGCTAAAACCGGAGTATACCATCGAGAATTGGAAGTGAATGTTGGTAATTAGATATTAGGGATCGTAAGAGATGTTACATTGTATATATGCATGAACGTGTACTATATGTAGTAGCGTCGAATAGATATACGAAAACTTGTTGTTCGACCAAGCACGGAGAAAGAGATGTCACTTCTCTCTATATTCATGACGATTTGTGTAATGGTTCCTTCATTGCTATATGTAGTAGCTAGCGTCGAGTTGAATGGAAAACGTAAAATAAAAACGAAAACTCTAAATGTAAAAGAATTGAATGGTAAACACAAAAAGAAAAGGGGGAAACACAATATGAAACCCCTAAACCCTTCAAAACCCTAAACCCCTCATTTAAATAAAACAAATACCCCAGCGCTTGGCTGCCTTTTAGTCCCGGTCGGTGTTACCAACCGGGACTAAAGGTCCTCCTGCCTGGGCGCCCCACAGCGGCCACGTGGAGCTCCTTTAGTCCCGGTTCGTAACACAACCGGGACTAAAAGTGGGGGCCTTTAGTCCCGATTGCTTAGTCCCGGTTGCAGAACCGGGACTAAAGGCTCTTAGGAACCGGGACTAATGCCCTGTTTTCTACTAGTGGGTCAATCAAGAAACATGTAGGGCTAGAGGGTGGGCCAGGGGCAAATGCCACTGACCCTGGTGTTTTTAGTTCAACCTAAACGGCAGAGTTGCCGGCATCAGTGGCGGAGCTACATCCCCCCCCCCAGCCATTGCAAATTTAGTGAAGCAAATTCTTTTTAGAGGCTTAAAGGCTTAATTCACAAAAGTGCAGTCATTTATCCCCCCCCCCAGATGCATATTGTCTTAATGCCTCCCCTGGCATCCAGTGCTAGCTCTGCCATTGGCTAGAGTGACCGAAAAGGGTCAGAATCGGGGAAAAACTGTACATGGTTAAATCTGGATACTCTTTGGGTTCAGGGCCAAAAAGTGATTTTTGGCCGGCCAGCGATATCAGATTTCTAAGGTCGATCGTGCCACGCGGTCCACCCGGCCGGACGACCACCACATCCACCACCAACCGTGCGTACGCTCCGCCCCTAGTTTGCGATGCGACGCGATTCCTTCTGGCTCAAGGATGTGGGGAGAGCGGTACATAGTGGTGCCACTATGTAAAAAAATGCAATTTCTGTGCAAGTTTTTGTCATTATTTTATTTTCATTTCTTTTCATCTTAAAGGGTAATACCTGGAATCTACGGGGAGCCAAAGACGGAACATAGGCAAAAAACATGGGATGCCATCCGTATCTTAGACGGCAAGACAACCTCCCTTGGATCTGTGCGGGGGATTTTAATGAAGCTCTTTTCCAAGCAGAACAACTAGGTGGCAATCAGCGGTGCTACTCCCAAATAGAAGCATTTAGAGAGTGTCTGGCCGACTGCGGCTTAGCGGATCTCGGTTTCTCAGGGTACCTGTGACAGCCCGAGACCGATGCTCCAGATGCCTTCCATATTTTTCGTGTTCGTCGCGTTAATTAATTTGTTTGTTGCATTCATCATGGCATCATACACATTGCATCCGCATGTTTTCATAAAACTTGCATCCGTTCGTAGTTGACGGTTCTCCCCGTTGTCGTCGTTGACCATTTCGAGACCTGTCACACTTGCAACCTGGATCTCCATTTTCTCTCTTGCCTAAGCCGAAGTCTCTCTCTGCACAGTGCACAAACCCACCTCGCGTGCGCGTCCGAAACTTCCCCGGACCCGAACCAGGCAGTCATCACCGATGGGTCTGGATTAATCCCAGACTACCCCAAACATTTTCGATTTCTTCATTTGACTACCCGTTGTCCCGGAGTCGTCCGATTAAAATCGAAGAGCCCCAAACGCTCTCCTTTCCCCATATATAGACCACCATATTCCAAATCGGGACAAACCCTAGAACCTAGCCCTCTTGTCCCATCGCGCCGCCACTCTCTCCACAATCCCCATCGGGATCCGCTCCCAACCAACCAGTGCACAACCCGCTCCCCTCCCGATCCACCAACTCCTCTCGATCCATCCTAGCCAGCTTGGCACTGTCCTGTGGCCATCAAATCGGTGTCTCTGTGTCGCGTTTGTGTGTTCTTTCTCGCCGGAAATAGAGCCGCTAGCAATCCGTCGAACGCGTACGCATATGTGTGTTTTGATTGGAAGGAATACATCCAACAAAGCTAGCTTCGTACGTGTGTGTGTATGGCTCAATCAATCAACCTGCGCCTGCACGAGCACGACACTGGCATCTCAATTTCTACACTGAGCTTTCTGCCTTTCGTCGAACAGCTTGAGTGCGTGCAAGCTCCGCAGCTGCCTCACCTCCTTCCGCTTGCCCTGCTGCTCCCAGCAGGTCCACGCTTGGGCCAAGGCGCGCGTCACGGGAGCAGCGGCTCGTCAGGCGTCAGGCTGCCGGCAGGGATGGCCAAGGTGGCCGACCATCACAGCGAAGGCGCGGGTCCAGCCTGAGGGTGTGCACTGGCAGCGGCCGGTGAACCGAGCGGCGCTGCTCGGGGCGAGGCGCTCGTCGGGCTGCCCGCGGGGACTGCCGTGGTGGCCGACCATGGCGGCGGAGGAGCAGGTCCAACCTGAGCGTGGCCATTAGCGGTGTCCGGCGAGGCTAGAGGCGAGCTGCTTGGGCGGCGCGCGTCGCGGGAGCGTGCTGGACGTCCTGTGTGGCTGGTTGGAGAGAGAGAAGATGAGGAAGGAGGAGGTGGGTGAGAATGACAGGTGGGACCTACGTCCACGTCACCAGATAGGCATGCCACGTCGTTCCGACAGGTGGGGCCTACCTGTCGGTTTCGCTGTTTTCACGAGCAAATTCGACAATTGGTGCTCGGTGTTATAGATTAGGCGCAGATGTGGTGGTTCCTTGTGGCCTGCCATAAATGTGGTACCAAGCTGTTACCCTAGCCCCAACTGTGATGGTTTTCAGTAAATAACTCCCTCGCTGCCATGTCGCCACAGCAACAACAGCAGTTCAGCCGGAGCACAGGACCCCTCGCGCCCCCTCTTTCCTTCCTTCTCTTTCTTCTCCTCCCCACCTCACCTCGTTTTCCCTCTCTCTTTTTCCCTTGGACAGAGAACGCCATGGCCGCCGCAAGCACCCGCCGCACCATGGAGCTTGAAGTCCGCCGCCGGTCCTCCTCCGCCTCGCCACCACCGGCTAGGTCCGGCGTCCCCCAGGCCGGATCGGGTCGTCCTCGAGTTCCCCGCCGAGGATCCATGGTCGCCCACGCCAAGTTCGTCGCCTCCGCGCCCGTCGTCGCCGGATCCGGCGGGAACCGGCTGGAGACTGCCCCTGCTCGCGTCGCCTCCCCTGCTTCAGCTGCGTGAGCCGCCTCCTCGCTCCAGCCGCGTGGGCCTCTAGCGCCGCCGCGCACTCCTGCCTTCATCTCCGCGCCCGAAGCCCGGCAAGCGCAGCAGCCACCCACCTCTGCTTCGCTCTGGTTCGAACGAGCGTTCGCCCGCACCGTTGACCCCGTCGCCCTCACGCTGGTCCTCGTCGAGCCGCGCCCCTCTTGGGCCTCCTCCACCGACCGGGCCAAGAGCCCATGGTGAGCACTGCCCAGCTCCACCTCCTCTGTTTCCTAGGCTTGGCCCGTGTGCATCTTTGTCTGCAATGCGCTCTGAGCACTGTATAGCTATGCGACGCCCGCCAGTTTTGGCCCAGCTTCTGTTTTTTTTCCTCTCGGCGAATTCATCAATTATGTCCAGGAATTACTGTTTTACAGAAAAACCCTCCATGTTCATGCATTTAATAACTCCACAACCGTGCATCGGAATTAAATAATTTATATATGTAAAATGCTTAGAATTTCATGTAGTTTCACAATTTGCAACTTTCATCCATGTCTAAAATGCTTAAAACTGCTGTTTGCATTAAATTTGCTAAATAGCTTGTTAAAATGGTTTATTTCATAACTAAATAACCGTAGCTCCGAATTAAATAAACTATATATGTAACTTGACTAGAAAAATATGTAGATTAACATGGTGACACTACTTTTGCTGTTTAACAACATTAAAATGTGTTTTAGGCAGAACAGTACCAAATTCAAAAATTGCATATGAGGATTTTCCGGAATTGTTATGTGTTATTTCCGGCCTCATTTAAATTGCCTAGATAGGTAGTTTAATCATGATTCACCTCTTGCCATGTTTAACGACATTTAATCTTGCCATGTAAATAAACGGAAGTGAACTAAGTAAACGAACGTGGAGTTTCGTCAATATGCAACTCGTTGCATATTGAGCTTCACTTAATGTGTAGTATTATTTGTTACACTCTTGGCATGCCATTCATCTTAAACCGGACATGCATCATACTTGGTTGTGCATCATGCCATGTTAATGCTTGTTGGTTTACCATGTTGTTTGTTTCTTTCCAGTTGTGCTTCTTCTCGATAGCCCCGGTTATGTTGCGAAGTGTGAGGATTCGTTCGACTACACTTGTCCGACTACTTCATGGATTCGATCTTCTTTCTAGCGGGATTTCAGGCAAGATGACCATTACCTTGGATATCACTACTATATTTGATTGCTAGTTGTCTCGATGCTATCGCTATGTCTCGCTACCTACCACTTGTTTGTCAGCCTCCCAAATTGCCATGAAATAGCCTCTAACCTCCACCATCCCAGCAAACCGTTGTTTGGCTATGTTACCGCTTTGCTCAGCCCCTCTTATAGCGTTGCTAGTTGCAGGTGCAGTTGCAGGTTGTTCCATGTCGGGACATGGATGGTGAGATATCACAATATCTTTTATTTAATTAATGCATCTATATACTTGGTAAAGGGTGGAAGGCTCGGCCTTTTGCTTGGTGTTTTGTTCCACTCTTGCCACCCTAGTTTCCGTAATACCGGTGTTATGTTCCTTGATGGGCGCTTCTAACACATGTGGGGCATATGGGAACCCCCCTGATCATTCGTTTTAGGATAAGACTTCTCCAGCAAGGCCCAACATTGGTTTTAAAATTTGCCAACATAATAATCTTGATAATTAATTAAAGCATAGGGCGTCATGAACCCGCGGATTCTTAATTCCACATAATGCAGGTGGGCCAGTGTTGGTCCAAAACTAGATCACTGTGCGGGGCCGCCCCTAGGCAACTTGGGGTCTTTGGTACCTGTACGCGTAGCTTATCCGGTCGTGGCCTAAGAACGAGATACGCGCGGCTCCTATCGGGGCGTCGGCACGCCGGGAGGTCTTGCTGGTTTAGTTTTGCCTTTGACGAGTGGCTTGTCCACCGGGATTTCTTATCGTAAGCATCGTGTTATCATGGTGTGAGGATGTTCCATCGGATGCGTGTGGTAATTTATAATGGACTACCTGGAGCACCCCTGCAGGGTTTAATCTTTTCGAGAGCCGTGCCCGCGGTTATGTGGCGACTTGGAAATTTATAACCTTCGGTTGTAGAGAACTTGACAATAAAATCTAATTAAAATACACCAACCGCGTGCGTAACCGTGACCGTCTCTTGTCGAGGAAGATCGGGAAGAGAACACGGTGGGGTTATGTTTGTACTCGTAAGTAGGTGTTCAGGATCACTTCTTGATCATTACTAGTTGACGTCCGTTTATGCGTAGTTTACTCTTCTTATTCTTTTACTCATAAGTTAGCCACCATACAATGCTTAGTGCTTGCTGCAACCTCACCACTTATCCATTCTATACCCATTAAGCTTTGCTAGTCTTGATACCCATGGTAATGGGATTGCTGAGTCCTCGTGGCTCACAGTTTACTACAACAACAGGTGCAGGTACAGGTAAAGCGATGCTTTGACGTGAGAGCGATGCATGCTTGCTTTTGGAGTTCTTCTTCTGCTTCTTCTTCTTCGTCGATCATAGGATGGGTTCTCGGTTGGTAGCCTGGGACTAGCAGGGTGGATGTCTTTCTTCTTTTTCGTTTGATTTCATCCGTAGTCGGATCCTGCTCTTCTGTATGTTGATTGCTATGTATTGATGTATTCATGCTGTAGCTTACGGCGAGTGGAAGCCTTTATCTGGTATTCTCATCTATTCAGTACATGATATGTTGTAATGATATTCACCTTGCGAAGTGTCTTCGATATGCGCTTCTATCCTTAGCGGGATTTTCGAGTTCCTTGAGAATAGGACCGCATATTGGGCGTTACAGTACCCGTACACATGGGATAATAAAAGGGATGGTGTAGAGAATGTGCAGGTTCGTTTGGACAGAGGTACATGTAATGATGATTTTTTGCAGCTGTTCCCGGACACTACGGTTGAGCATATTATAACAGAGGAATCAGATCATATGGCGCTGATCATTGGGGCCAGAGAGGATGCTAGCAGCACTATGCAACGGGGTGACCAGAGTTTCAGATTTGAAGAAATGTGGCTTAGACATGAGCAGTACGAAACCATGGTCACAGAGGCGTGGGGTAATGCTTGCATGCATGGCGAGGGGCTAGCGGCTACATGCCAGAAGCTGGCAAGTGTCTCGCGGGACATGCAGCACTGGTCCCGCACAGTGTTTGGGTCCATCCGGAGGCAAATAAAAGAGCTGAAGCGCGAACTTGAGGAAGCAAAAAGGCGGGCGATTGTCTCCGGATCCTCAGTGGAGGTCCGGGAGCTGGAGAGCCGTTTGCATGAAATTTATCAGAGAGAGGAGGTGATGTATAGACAGCGGTCACGCATTGATTGGCTGCAGTACGGTGATCAAAATAGAAAGTATTTCCAAAATAGGGCATCCCACCGCAAGCGCAAAAATACTGTTCGTGTCCTAGTTAAACCAGATGGATCGCGGTGTACTCCCTCCGGTCCTTTTTACTCCGCGTATTAGATTTGGATCAAGTCAAACTTTGCAAAGTTTGACCAAATATATATTGAAAAATATCAACATCTACAATACCGAATATATATTTCATGAAACTACATTTCGTAATGAATCTAATAATATTAATTTGGCATTGTGAATGTTGATATTTTTTTTTTATAAGTTTGGTCAAAATAGAGATACTTTGACTTCGGACAAAACTTATATGCAGACTAAAAAGGACCGGAGGGAGTACTGTGAACGACGAAATGAGAGAGTTGGCTGCGGATTTTTATGAGCAACTGTTTATGTCTGAAGGTTCAAGTGAAGCTGATCGCATTACACACTACATTGAGCCGTGTGTGACCAATGAGATGACTGCTGAGGTGACAGATGAGGAGATAGAACAAGCGTTATTTCACATGGGTCCGAAGAAAGCGCCTGGTCCGGACGGATTGCCGGCGCTTTTCTACCAACGACACTGGTCGATGGTGAAGAATGATGTATGTTGTGCTGTTCGTGATTTTATTATGGGAGTGGCAGCTCCAAATTCTTTTAATGACACCGTCATCGTTATGATTCCAAAGATTAACTAACCGGAGTTACTCTCTCAGTTCCGTCCCACTAGCCTCTGCAATGTGTTGTACAAGATTGCAGCGAAGGTACTTGCGAGCAGATTAAAGATGATCCTTCCAGTTATGATCTCCGAGGAGCAGAGTGCGTTTGTCCCAGGAAGGCTTATCACTGACAATGTGCTAGTGGCGTATGAATGTGTGCATGCTATTAGAAAACGGAAGAGGAAAATACTGTTGTGCGCGGTTAAGCTGGACATGATGAAGGCCTATGACTGGGTGGAGTGGATATTTTTGAAGAAAATGATGGCACGTTTTGGTTTTTCGGAGACATGGATTGCCATGATAATGCGGCGTGTAACCTCGGCCACCTTCTCTATTAGGTTGAATGGTGGTCTCTCACGTGGTTTTACCCCCTCAAGGGGCTTGAGACAGGGAGACCCATTATCACCCTATATATTCCTGTTTTGCGTGGAGGGCTTCTCTGCTTTATTAAAAAAGGCGCAGACAGTGAAAACGATTAAGGGTGTCTCCTTTGGGTGCACTGGCCCCACTATAACGGACCTTCTCTTTGTTGATGACAGTGTTGTCTTCTTGGAGGCTTCAGACTCTAATATGGAGGTTCTAAAAAATATATTGAGTGAGTATGAGGCCGCGTCGGGTCAGAAAGTAAATCTTCAGAAATCCTCCATATTTTTTGGGAAGGGTTTGGACGATGGGGAAAAAGAGAGCTTAAGGAATATTATTGGTATCGAGTCTGAAGCTTTGTCTGAAAGGTATTTGGGCCTACCAACGGTGGTAGGGCGCTCTAAGGATGGTACTTTCAAGCATGTGAGAGAGTGATCAAGTGGTAAAGTTGTTGGTTGGAAAGGACAGGGACTCTCAAAGGCGACACGAGAGGTTCTTGTCAAGTCGGTGCTCCAATCTACTCTGACGTACACCATGAGCTGTTTTCAACTCCCAAAGAAAACATGCGGGAAATTGACTTCTATCTCTTCAAACTTCTGGTGGGGTTCAGAAAATGGTGAGCGAAAGGTGCACTGGATCGCGTGGGATAAAATGTGTACTAGGAAAAATGAGGGAGGTATGGGCTTTAGGGATTATGAGGCGTTTCACCAAGCGCTTCTAGCTAAGCAGGCATGGAGAATTTTGCAGGTTCCATCCTCTCTCTGTGCAAGGGTTTTGAAGGCTAGATACTTCTCGGAGGGATCTATTATGAATGCTACTTGTATGAACAGTGCGTCGTTTACCTTCAAGAGTATACTTCATGGCCGAGACTTGCTTCGTGAAGGTACTGTGTGGAGAATTGGTGATGGTAGCAGGATACTAGTTCACCATGACAATTGGATCCCTCGGCGTGGTAGTCTGAAGCCACTGGGCGAGGACCATGTCCAAGGAATCAGTCATGTGAGTGATCTTCTTAACTCACACGGGACAAACTGGAACGAGGAAAAGGTAAACTCTATGTTCACCCCTGATGATGCTGCTGATATATTACAAATCCAAATCGGTGGCCCTGGGATGGATGACTATTTGGCATGGAATTATACAAAGAATGGCTTGTTCACGGTTAGATCTGCTTACCATTTATGCATGGCGTTGAAAAGAGCACGATCCGGACAGCCGGAGTCGTCTTCGTCGGCATGGAGCCACAAGTGTTGGCTTGCTCTATGGGACATGCCTGCTCCAAGCAAAGCAAAAATTCATGCATGGCATCTGATGCGCAACGGTTTGGCTGTGGGTTCCGAGCTCCATCGTAGAAGAATCAAGCCGGGTATCTTTTGCGTTGCATGTGGAAGGGAAGAAACAATTCTGCATAGGTTCTGGCACTGTCCTCATTCGGAGACGTTTTGGAAAATAATGCACTCAGAAAAAGGAGTGCCGGTGGCGACCCCGCTGGTGGAAGTCTGCTCCCAGGGTGCTCTCCGAACCTGGATGATGGAAATTTTTGTTTTTTAGAAAAGGAGGTTATCCTCCGGCCTCTGCATCAAAAAGATGCATGCAGCCACTTTATTAACGAGTAAAATGTTCAACAAAGTATCGAAGTCTCAAACAAAAACAAAGCTCACAACAGAGCCGAAATCCAAAAACAAGATAGCCACAACCGGCGGTGTAAAGATGAATAGGACGACTAAACACCTATCCTATTACATGACCGCCATCCAAACCGGTTGAAGATAGCCCGTGCTACCGTCTCCCAACGGATAGACCCAATAACCATACGCACCCTGGCCTCCATCGAAGTAAGTAGCGACCACATACGGATTAACATAGTGGCCCGGAAGACCTGGATGATGGAATGGCCGGGCAATGCGTGTTCAGATGAGAGAGTTGCTATGGTGCAAAGCTTATATGCTATCTGGATGGCAAGAAATGATACACGTGATGGAAGGAAGATAGCAGAACCGAGGACCCTTGCTACTGCCGTCGTTGTTTGCATGGAAGAGTGGCGGGCTGCTCATGCACTTGTGCAGCACCAACTGCCGCAACGCCGATGGAGAGCTGGCTCCCGCCGGCCGAAGGATGGATTAAAGCGAATGCGGACGGCGCGACGACAAAGAACGGAAGTAAAGGAGGTGGTGGCGTTGTCTTTTGGGACCATAATGGCGCGTTTCGTGCGGCTGCGTGCCATTTTTTCTCTACCTCCTCTAACCCGGAACTACTCGAGATCCTCGCATGCAAGAGGGCGGCACAGCCCGCGATCGAGATGAATATCCAGAAGCTGCTCATCGAGACGGACAACAAGGGGGTGGCACAGATGTTGAGCGACCCAGGGAAGAACTTGTCGGCTTTGGGACCTGCCATTGAGGAAGTGAAGACGTTGTTAGCCGAAGAGGGTGTGAGTCATGAACTTTGTAAAGTGTGGTTTCACGTACCTCCAGACTTTATTCTTAGCATTGTATCGGCGGAGATCCCAGACTCTTTTGATTAAATAATTGAGTATTGATTCTCAAAAAAAAAATTATTTCTTAGAATACTTTGTTATTTTAATTTATTTTTTATTTTTAAAGGGTAATACAAATACCATTCATTCATTCTTTCTTACTCCCTCCGTCCGGTGGAGAGTGTACGTTTGGCTTTAAAATTTGTCCACAAAAGAGTGTACATCTATCTTCCCAATGCACTTTAAAGTAGGAAAAAATACTTCTCTCTCATCACACGGTAATCAAGACCAATAACATTCTACACATGGTCTCCTTAATTTTTACATGCACTTAACTCATTGGGGGTTAAGTAATTAAAGAGCAGGGAGATGGTAGCTTGCACCTTTCCAACGCATTGTTTACTTCACTTCATAATTTGTTCTAAAATTTCTATATATACACTTTTTATCGGAGGGAGGGAGTAGGAAATTTCTTGTTTTGCGGAAATTCTAATATTCCTTCTTAGAAATCTTATTTTTTATTTCTATTATCGCGGCGGTGGTGCTGCGCTCCTCGTGACTATTAGGAATTAATTATTTGTAATTAATCATGTGGATAATCTCCACGTTGTAATTAGGAGGCGGTTAGCATATGGCTAACCGACGTGCCTCTCTCTCAACTCTTTTCCAAACAACGCATCCGATGGATGCATCCCCTCAGGGGATATATAATGTAAATCATCATAAATGGAAAGCACGGTTGATTCATTCTTGCACTTGTTTCTTTACACGTTATCAGCCCGTTGTCTCTCCAACGAGAGCACTAGGCCACAGGCAAAGGAGGAACACGGCGACGTTCCAACAATCCACGGCGAGTCCATCGGCAATCACCCTGTTCACGGCTAGACTCTACACAGAGCAATTCACGCTACAGGGGGAGGAGACGCTGGTTGCACGCGGCCGCGGCCGTCTGGCTGGTGTGTGGCATGGTCGCTACGCAAGGCGGCGTTCATTCATCTCCTCCAGGCGCGGCCGCCTAAGGCACAGTGGCGGCGGCCCACAGCCGGCGCTGGGCGACGGTGGCACTAAACGGTCGGCACGGGGCGTACCGCGCCCGCGTCCTCGACATCCTCTCCTACAACAACGGCGGTGGTGTCATTTGACGCACTGTTACGGTCCCGACGCTCGACAGCGACCCAGCGATGCGGGGATCCAAAATTTTACAGGAAAGAAGAACATCGCAGGGAAGGAGATCAAAGAGAGAGGAATGGTTTCGTCCTCGGTAACTCCCCCTGCACCTGCACGGCATGGACAAAAGCGGGGACGCACCAGATTTTTGACGGCAAAGACGAGGAGTCGAGGATGCTTTGGCATGCATCCGTACAAGAATTCGATAAGCATAATACTAATTTGGTTATGGGCTTGTTCTTAACAAGAATCATCTAATAATTGCTTGCGTTTTCATTGCAAGAATCGCTTCATTGAATCCGGCATACGCACATAAGGATGGACCAACCAGAAACTCCATCGACCGCCTTCGCGGTAGAAGAGAGGCGTCGTCCGCAACGCGCGGCAACACGGCGGGCGAGCCAACCAGCGTCGGAGAAGACGCACTCGGCACAGGCGCATAGCCATGGTCTTCGGCCAACGACGACCTCAGGCACCGCGGCTGCACGCGACGGCAGGCGCTTCACAGGCCACCTATTTCGCTGAGGCGGTGGCAGCCCACGTCTGGCGCGCGGCGCGACGCGGGTAGTCATGGTGGTTACGCACGACCGAGTCCTTCTGACCGGCGCGCGGCTTCCTGGCGATGCCATCTGGCGCGGCTTCAGGCCAGCGCGCAGCGGCATTCTCCAGCCACGACCTTCGGCCCTGGCACGGCGCAACAACGGGCGCATCCTGGCATCGGCATCCTACAACAGAGCGTGGCGACGCCCTCCTGCTCAACGTGGCACAGCACGCAGCAGCGTTGACCTGGAAATACGGGAGCTGGGCGTGGCATCACGTCATCGGCGAGGCTGCCGTGTGTGGCGGGACATCACCGGGGATGCACAGGGAACCGGCCAGACATCTCCACGGCTGGGCATGCAGACTGGCCGCGTCCGCACGGGACAAGGAATTGGTGACTCCTATCTCAGTATCTCAGCATGTTTGCCTTCTATTTGGTACTTCGTTTCTCTACTATTCATGGAAAAGTCTCAGCATTTCTCTGTTAAGCCCTCTGGTTTATTTAAATATACAAGTTAGCGGTTGGGTTATGAGATAATCCCATGTAGGTCCACGCTGTTTACAGCCAACACTGGCTCTGGACCTTGCAGTTTAGCCCTTGAACTTGTTGTTTTGAGCACTTTAGCCATCCCATTGTTGTTGTTATGTCTAGTAAATTAATAAGCATGTTAATTTCATGCAGGATATGATGTACATATCCAAAAAGGGAAATGTTGAGCTTGCTGTTGATAGTAGCAACTTTGTGACCTGGGCCATGGATGTCAAGATTAACTTGACGGCCCAGAATCTCATTTCCCATAAACCGCGCCCACTCGGGGGCTCTTGCTATAACTGATATAGCGAAGTATGTTATTCGGTCTATGACAACATACAACTCTGTTTTGCATCAAATCAACTCAAAATTGAATTACTGCAATAGTGCAGTTTCTGATGCTGATCTCATAAAAAAGACGCTCTCCACTTTCAATTCTTGTATGAGGATTTTGACTGAACAATTTGGTCAATGGAGACGTGATGAGAATATGAATGGAGCTCAAAATGGCAAAAGCCATTTCAAGAGAAATGACAAGGCTAGCAGCTCTAAAGATTGCAGTGGGTGTGGTTGTACGATTCACACGTCAAGGAAATATGATATTCCAAACATTTGGTGGATCTGTACATGCATTGAATTGCCAAGGCAAAATGCTCATGGGAACCAATGTGAACCTTAATTCACTAGACATAACGATGATTTTCCGATGGTTGAAAGTTCCTAGACGTTCCTCGGAACGTGGGCAACCAGGAGAAATCTTGGCAAAAGAAAACTCCACTTTAGCATCAATGACATGCTAGTGGAATCACTTCTTGTGACATAGAATGTATGTATTTCTATATGAGTTTACATTGTATACTCTATAGATAACTTGTGAAAATAATCCAATTGAGAAGGAAATGTGTTAAGTGGAAACTGGGTCTACTAACACGATATTTAGGGAGATTAAGTGTTTCCAAGCTCTTCATAAGAGTAATGGAAATGCCATGACAATTGTGGTCGTGATACGGTAATTGTTGGTTCTGGTCAAGCCACGATTACATTCCCTATGGGTACTACATGTTAATCTTGGATGCACTGATGTATCTGGATTTTACTCGTACCTTGCTGAGTTTAAATGATATCTGTAATGATTTCTATGTTGAAAGCCATAAAGTGAGTGAGGTTCGAAGCCTACCCATGACTCAGCAAAAGGGATTTGAATGAAATCCTAGAGTAAATGTCTTCTCTATCTTTTGGGTTGTACTATACATACATTAAATTTGATACGCATTGGGCGTACAAGATAATTTTCTAGAATCTTGATAAGTTCAAGATATGGCATGGTTGCCAGGGTCATCCTGGAATTGGGATGATTAGGAAATTATTGATGGTTCCACTACACACAATGTAATGGTGTGAATTTTCCAAATTCATTGAATTCTATGCACGATATGTGCAAACTAGGAAATTGATCACAAGGCCATCATATCTAAAGATAAATGATGAGTCACTGGATTTTCTTTTATAGGAGATGCATGTGATCCAATTCAACCATTATATGGAATATTCAGATATTTCATAGCACTTTTGGATGCATCGGCGAGATGGTCCACTGTGTGGCTTACTTTTATAAGGAACCATGTGTTTACAAAGTTGATTGCTCAGATCATTTATTTGAGAGCAAACTGTCCTAAGCACAGGATAAATCCATAGGATGGATAATGCCGTGGAATTTGGTTCACGAGCATTTGATGATTACTGCCTAGATTTAGGCATAACTGTGGAGCATTTTGATACTTCATGTACATATCCAGAATGGTCTTGCGAAATCACTTATCAAGGGGATCAAGTTGATAGCAAGATAGCTCCAACAGAATTGTAATCTCCCAATATGTTGTTGGGGACATGCAGTTTGACATACTGCATAGTTGATACTAATTCGACCAACTGCTTATTATACGGTCTCCCCGTTGCAGTTAGCACGTGGAAATTAGCAAGTATTTCCCATCTGTGATATTTCGGTTGCGTTGGATACGTACCGATTTCACCACCACAACGTACATTTATGAGCCCTCATGGAGAAATGGGGATCTATGTGAGGTATAGTTATCTGTCAATCATAAACTACCTATAGTCCTTACAAAGGGACTTGTTTATGGCCCGGTACGCTGCTTGTATTTTGATGAGGACATTTTTCGGCATTAGTGGGAGATATGAACCACATTGAATGCCGGAAATATATTGAGATGTGAAAGGCATCTAGTCCTTGGTCCACGTATGAATGAATCTGAACTGGAGGTTCAGAAGATTATCAATTTGCAAAGTATCGCAAATAATCTGTCAGTTGCATTTACCGAGTATAAAGGTGTCACGAAGTAATGTTGGGGAACGTTGCATGGAAAACAAAAAAAATTCTACGCACACGCAAGATCTATCCATGGAGATGCATAGCTACGAGAGGGGGAGTGTGTCTACGTACCCTCGTAGACCGTAAGCGAAAGCGTTAGAACAACGCGGTTGATGTCGTCGAACAACTTCACGATCCAACCGACCAAGCACCGAACGTACGGCACCTCCGCGTTCAGCACACGTTCACCTCGGTGACGTCCTCGACTTCTTGATCCAGCAAGACGGCGAGGTAGTGGATGAGTTCCGGCAGCACGACAGCGTGGTGACGGTGATGGTGATGCTATCTCCGCAGGGCTTCGCCCAAGCACTGCGAGGGGGGCGCCGCACACGGCTAAGACAATGTTGTGTCCTTTTGGGGCGCCCCCTCTCCTCTATTTATATATGTGTAGGGGCTTGGAGTAGAAGGAATAGTGCCACGTGAACAGTAACCATGAATAGTACGCACGTGGACTTGGACTCCAAAGTCCAATCCTATTCCTACTAGGACTCTCCCTTTTTTTCCTTCCCTAGCTGCGTGGGCTTTTGAGGACTTGGTGCGCCTGGCCCAATAAGGCCAGGGCGCCTCCCCTTAGCCCATGCCAGCCCTTGGGATGTGGTGGACCCACTTGTGGACTTCCGGACTCCTCCGGAATCCTCCGGAACCTTCTGGAAGCTTCCCGGTACAATACCGAAAAAACTGCATCTTTTTCCGGAACCCAAAATATGACTTCCCATATATAAATATTTACCTCTCGACCATTCCGAGACTCCTCGTGACGTTCGGGATCTCATATGGGACTCCGAACAAGATTCGGTTACCAATTCACATAACTCATATAACACTATATCGTCAACGAACGTTAAGCGTGCGGACCCTACGGGTTCGGAAATGATGTAGACATGACTGAGACGCCTCTCCAGTCAATAACCAATAGCGGAACCTGGATGCTCATATTGGTTCCTACAAATTCCACGAAGATCTTATCGGTCGAACCGCAATGACAACATACGTAATTCCCTTTGTCCATCGGTATGTTACTTGCCCGAGATTCGATCGTCGGTATCTCCATACCTAGTTCAATCTCGTTACCGGCAAGTCTCTTTACTCGTTCCGTAATACATTATCCCGTAACTAACTCCTTAGTCACTTTGCTTGCAAGCTTCTTATGATGTGCATTACCGAGAGGGCCCAGAGATACCTCTCCGAAACACGGAGTGACAAATCCCAGTCTCGATCCATGCCAACTGAACAGACACCTTCGGAGATACCTGTAGAGCATCTTTATGATCACCCAGTTACGTTGTGACGTTTGATAGCACACAAGGTATTCCTCCGGTATCCGGGAGTTGCATGATCTCATGGTCTGAGGAACATGTATTTGACATTCAAGAAAACAGTAGCAATAAACAGAACGATCATATGCTAAGCTAACGGATGGGCCTTGTCCATCACATCATTCTCCTAATGATGTGATCCCGTTATCAAATGACAACTCATGTCTATGGTTAGGAAACATTAACCATCTTTGATCAACGAGCTAGTCTAGTAGAGGCTCACTAGGGACACGGTATTTGTTTATGTATTCACACATGTATTTAAGTTTCCGGTCAATACAATTCTAGCATGAATAATAAACCTTTATCATGAACAAGGAAATATAAAATAATAACAACTTTATTATTGCCTCTAGGGCATATTTCCATCAAGTAAAATGTTCACATAGTGAATGTGCTAGAGAGAGTGGATGTGACCCATAGGTCCACTCGGCCACCCAAGAGGGGGAGGAATCTAGACACAAGAGGACAAGGCTTCACGGAAGCGTCCGAGGGGAATGAGGAATCCTCAGACAGTAAATGCAGGTCAACTTCATGTTGGCATTCAACGTAGGGTTGAAGGACACCTGAAGGATGTTGGACACATCCAGGACCCAACACGAGTGTGCACACAAATATTGGTGTTGGGACATCGGAAGACCTTGACTCAACTGTTGTGGGAAATCACGAAGAGTCAAAAGGTAATGATGAAATTTCCACTATGTATATGGATTCGGGAGAATCATATAATAAAGACTACATTATGTCGACATTTATTTCTTCTCAAGAATTGCAAAAGATCTTGGATTGGATCTGGAACCTAAGTCCATGCATGGCTGAGTGCCTTAAGCAATCTGGTTGATCCACTACAAGAAATATGGCAACTTGCGACCATCAATATTGGTCATTGAATGGTCATTGTTTTTCATTTGCGACCTTTTTGTGACCAAAAATAGCTGGTCAAAAGCTGACCGTCTTTAATGAAACTTAACGACCTTTGTTGTGAAATATTCGTAGAAAGTAACGACCAAAATAAAAGGTCGTTGGTTCTACGACCAATTGTTTTGGTCACTAGTTGTCTGCCCAGGCCACGTCAGATCCAACGTGGCAAGGTGACGTGGCAAAATTGCGACCAATTGAATTGGTCGTTGATAAGAATCAGCCCGGTCCATTCGGTGTCTATATGGGCCAAGCCCATTAATTCAGCCCATTTATTTTTTTATTATCAATTTTGGTCAGTTACATGGGCTAAGCCCAACATTTCAGCCTTTTTTATTTCTGAGCCGTGGCCTTTACAGTCTATTGATTTTCTATTTTTGGCCATTTTATTTTAGTGCTAGTCCCACTAGTCAGATTGGTCCCACTTGTCATGTTGATTTCATAATTGGTCCCACATGTAAAACATTTCAAAATTTGTCAAGCAATTATCATAAGCGGTCCCACTTGTCAGGTTTCCATTTCATTCATATTCAAATCACATACACAATCAATATTTCAAACAGACCAGAGAGCAAATGAAATTCATCCAAAACACTAAATTAGTCTATTACAATGTTTACACTATACAACCCAGATATGCCTACGACTGCCTACTATTACAACACGTAAGATGCTTCACGGCTTCGCACTTGGCTTCGCATTTCACCTGTGAAAAAAAAGAATAAGAACGTGCACACAACATCTAACAGTAGCCAATGAGGGATCCAAGAGCTTATAAGCAAGAATTGATAACAAATTCCATGTACATAAATAGTATGACTAACAGTAACCAGTATGTGTTCATGGAGTGACTAAGGCCCCGTTTGATAGCTCAGTAATTTTGCAGTATTATGAGAATACTGCAGTTTTTCAGATTACCATGGTTTTAATTGCAACGAGGTGTTTGGCTGCCCCTAACAACAGTGGTTTTAAAACTGCAGTATTGAGCAAACCGTGGTTTTGTTCTCTGTATAAAAAAAAGAACTCCAGACCTCTTTTTAAAAAACAGAGCAGCGGTCTTATCTTCTTCCCCGCTGTGCTAACAAGTCGCTCGATCTAAAAAAGAGGCATCGCCTGGTGAGTCACCGGCGACGCCGTGCTACAGGTGGACTTTCACAAAATGTACAAGATACTGTTCCGTCGTCTGTGCATGCTTCAATTCATATGGACGCGAATGCCAAGGGCTAGCCAATCTACCTAGCTAGATTAACGCAACAGAAACAGCACACAACCGGCCAACTGCGTGTGTTTGCAACTTTGCATTGCTACCACGATGGCTAGCTAGATGCGACTGCAAATTTTACATCATTCTGTGTTGTAGCCAAACACCTGCTCTGTATTCTGAATACTCCAAAAAACTTTGTTAAGTAAAAACCATTGTATTGTGTACCTACTGACTAAATTACTGCAGTTTTTGATACTTTGATTTTTCTGATACTTTGCTATCAAACATAGCCTAAAATATTCTCACTAGCTGGGAATTTTCGGTATATATTATTCTGACATATGCAAAACTAAATTGATCATAGAAATGAAAAGAGTAAGAACGAGTTCAATCAGAATCCAGGCATGTAAAATTTTAAGCACCAGCAGAATAGATCTACCAAACCAGACAATGATCATCATACATCAGGATTACGGTTCAAGCAGAATAGCTAAGAGACAGGGATACGCGCATACCAGCTAGTACAATAAGAGGTCCAGATGCTCCAGGAATTGGAGGGTGTATGCAGGGCGGCAGTCGTACAGTAGCTAGGGACGAGGAGGATGAGCTTGCTCCCATTGTACCTGGATGGTAAACAAGAAAACTAGTTATAGTAGTAGAAGCATCATGATTTATCCATTGTACGTGTGTCATATTTAGGTACACAATTAGCAAATATTTCGATACTTAGTTACCATGAACATAACAATGAACTTGGATAAGCATTAGAAGTGTAGTACAGAATGTATCACTATAGCTTTGGGAAATGGATAGTCTGGTGGGTATCCAGTTTACTTGGATATGACCAACACTAACCAGTATGAGTTCGTTCAATGACTAAAAAGTACTCAGTAGCTAGCAATTTACAGTTTACATGTATAAACCAAAGATTCAGGAAGAGCATGTCGATAAAACAGTAAAAACAATGGTATCTGGTATAAAAACCTTGCATGAGCACTTGTTAATATTTATATTCATCATCACAGCAACCTATAACCACCTATGCTCATTGTTACAAATCTATGCATAGTTCAAAAAAATAAACCTATCTATTTGAAACCAGAATAGATTTCTCACTCAAATCTGAATTCATTGGTTTCTCCTCCAAACACCTCGTGCACGAGGAAGTTTTTGTCGTCCACCGCCAAGCAGCAAGATACCGGTGGAGCATCCCTCACCTAGCCTACAGGAAGTTTTGCATTAAGTTAGAAAACCTGGTGACAGAATAAACAAGCAGGTAATTATTGGTTTATTCTAACAAAGACATTCAAATTCAAGTGACAACAGTAAAAAATGAACTAAAAGAGCTAAAATAAGCCTGTGTTATGAACAGAAATCATCTAACCAATTATAAAAATCATGGTACAGATAGCTAACAGATATATCAAACCATCCTTAATCTTAAGCATCATCGAAACATACATCAGAGGAGCATTTGCCCAGTATAACAGCAAAATGGCGTAATCATACAACCACACTTAGTCCTAATTAACAGATCATCGTCGGTCATGGTCTCACAGACAAACATCACAATGCTAAGAGATGGACTCAGGGATGGTAAGCAAACATCAGATGCAGGCAGTGTACGTCAACAACCTGTAGAGTCACATGAGCTTGGTGTTAGCTTCAACAACCTGCAGGCAGAAAATGTTGCAAACATTCAGTAGAGTATTAATTGAACAGCTACAAGACTTCTAGCAGTAGCAAATGTGCCAACCAAAAGCGAATACATGGTTACAATTGTTGAGTATACCATGTAGCACACTACAGGCGGGTACTAAATCAGGTAGTATTTAGCTGGAAGCCAAGCTTTAGCTTGGCGATGGCGAGTTTTGCAAAATTAATTAAGCTAGTGCCCTGTTTCCAACCATGGGTTAGGCCAGACCCACCAAGCTTTCTCTTGGCTGGATTAAATACGTGTATAACAGGATTACAACAGGTTCAAGTCAAGCAATTTCCGAGAGACAACCAAGGTCATAGCTTGATTTGCTGCACCAAATAGAGGACCCTGGGATTGAGGTGTTGATTTGCAGCACCAAATTGATTAGGAAGATGAATAAAAGGGGGTTCGGAGGAGGAGGGCATCATACCCTAGGTCGTCGGGATTTGGAGATGGTGCTACGTGGTCGGCCTCTTCCTAGCAGCAGCAGCAGGCCTGGCCGGTCCGGCGCGTCCACATGAGGGGCGACGGCAGGAGTACCCCTCCTGGTTCCTCAACCGCCTTGCTAGGGCTCGGGGTGGCAGGCCAGGCCATCCCTTGTCGCTGGGCGTCGTCGTCCACGGCCAGCTCTAGCCACTCCATGGCGTCGGGGCAAGGAAGGAAGCGGCCATCCCGTCCATGGCGTCCCGGTGCTCGAGCGAGGACGGCATCCTGGATCTGGGAGGGAGAGAACATGAGCTGAAGAAGTGAGGGAGGGCTATGAGGAGGAGGATATGGAGTGGAGGGACGCACCTGAGTCGCCGGAGCCACGCCGGCCGAAACCCTAGCGAGGGGAGACGGTCGCGGGTGGCGCTGGAGGATGCGCGCACCGGATCTAGCCGGACAGGAGGGAGGAGCGGAGCGATGGGATCCCTGAGGTGTGCTTGGCACCGTCTATTCCCACCGGAGGTCGCCGGGATCGGGCGCCGTTGGTGGCGGCGGCGAGGAGAGTCGTGCGGGAGACAGATGGGGACGAGGGAGGAGGAGTGCGGGAGAGAGATGGGTTGGGCTGGGCTACCTGGGGTGAGTGGGTGAGGGGGAGGGCTGCCGTTGGATCCGGCAGAATCCAACGGTGTTTGATGCACAATCCGCGTGATATGCCCATAAACCAATCAGAACACAGTACAACGTTATGACCTTCTAAATTGGTCGTAATCAACTAACAAAAATAGGCCAGTGCTACAAATTATCCGGCAATGAAGAACCTACCAAATATTTGTTGCAAAATTGCATCAAATCAATTTTCTAAAATATTAGGCCACATTTAATGCACAAGTCACCAAATGGTTGGGTGTCAATAGCTTTTGATCCACCTCTAGTGAAAAAGACAAATTTCCGCCGATTCAGCAGGAAGCGAGTCAAATTTGAACTACAGCTGCCTCATAGTTTGCTTTTTATTTTTTCCAAAAATCATTTCTAGGTACATAAGTATCTATTTATTCAGAGAAACTTCAAAAGTTTTGCAATATTCAACACCTAGCTACGAACGATCATACTCGTCGTTTTGACCGCATTTTAAAACGGGCATAAGAAATTCAAAAAAAATCAAAAAAATTGAAAACCTTCGCATTGTGTCATTATATGTGACCTAGTTTTCAGGAAAAATAACAAACTTGGACTACGGCAAATGTTTTAAAAAAGTGTTCTTAGAAACGAGCTATCATGTATGAAGATCCATGGCTTTCAAGGCAAATGGCCAATCTTATGGCCACATTCATGGCATAGTTTGTTCAAATGATCTCATATTGTGCACAAGGGTGCATCTTGAAATGGCAAACAATGTTGCCTAAGGAAGTTTTCATTTTCTTTGGACGAAAATTTCATTTTCCATTTTTCGAGTGCCCAAAATGAGTTTTTTTGTGAAGGACCTACCATATATTTGTTGCAAAATTAGACCAAATCAATTTTCTAAAATATTAGGCCATATTTAATGTACAATTGACCAGATGGTTGGGTGTCAAAAGCTTTGATCCACCTCCCGTGAAAAAGACAAATTTTCGCCGATTCAGTTGGAAGCGGGTCAAATTTGAACTACAACTGCCTTATAGTTTGCTCTTTATTTTTTCCAAAAATCATTTCTAGGTACATAAGTATCTATTTAATCAGACAAACACCAATTTTTTTTTCAAGATTCAACCACTAGCTAGGAACGGTCATGCCCGCCGTTTTGACTGCATTTTGAAACGGGCATGAAAAATTCAAAAAAAATCAAAAAATTGGAAAACCTTCGCATTGTGTCATTATATGTGACCAAGTTACCAGGAAAAATAATAAACTTGTAATACGACAATTATTTTAAAAAAGTGTTCTCAGAAATGAGCTATCATGTGTGAAGATTCATGGCTTTCAAGCCAGATGATCAATCTTATGGCCACATTCATGACATAGTTTGTTCAAATGATCTCATATTGTGCACAAGGGTGCATCTTGGAATGGCAAACAATGTTGCCTAAGGAAGTTTTCATTTTCTTTGGACGAAAATTTCCTTTTCCATTTTTCGAGTGCCCAAAATGAGTTTTTTTGTGAAGGACCTACCATATATTTGTTGGAAATATGCCCTAGAGGCAATAATAAATTGGTTATTATCATATTTCCTTGTTCATGATAATCGTTTATTATCCATGCTATAATTGTATTGATTGGAAATTCAAATACATGTGTGGGTACATAGACAACACTGTGTCCCTAGTAAGCCTCTAGTTAACTAGCTCGTTGATCAAAAGTTGGTGAAGGTTTCCTAGCCATGGACATGAGATGTCATTTGATAACGGGATCACATCATTAGGAGAATGATGTGATGGAAAAGACCCAAACTATAAACGTAGCATATAATCGTGTCAGTTTATTGCTATTGTTTTCTGCATGTCAAGTATCTGTTCCTATGACCATGAGATCATGCAACTCACTGACACCGGAGGAATACCTTGTGTGTATCAAACGTCGCAACGTAACTGGGTGACTATAAAGGTGCTCTACAGGTATCTCCGAGGGTGTCTGTTGGGTTGGCATGGATCAAGACTGGGATTTGTTACTCCGTGTGACGGAGAGGTATCTCAGGGCCCACTCGGTAATACAACATCACAATGAGCCTTGCAAGCAATGTGACTAAAGTGTTAGCCACGAGATCTTGTATTACGGAACGAGTAAAGAGACTTGCCGGTAACGAGATTGAACTAGGTATAGAGATACCGACGATCGAATCTCGGGCAAGTAACATACCGAAGAACAAAGGGAACATCATACGGGATTAATTGAATCCTTGACATAGAGGTTCGACCGATATAGATCTTCGTAGAATATGTCGGAACCAATATGGGCATCCAGGTCCCGCTATTGGTTATTGGTCGTAGAGGTGTCTCGGTCATGTCTACATAGTTCTCGAACCCGCAGGGTCTGCACACTTAAGGTTCGGTGACGTTTCGGTAGAATTGAGTTATGTATGATTGGTGACCGAAGGTTGTTCGGAGTCCCGAATGAGATCCCGGACATCACGAGGAGCTCCGGAATGGTCCGGAGATAAAGATTGATATATAGGAAGTCCCGTTTTGTCCACCGGAAAAGTTTCGGGTATTTCCGGTAGTGTACCGGGAGTACCGGAGGGCCATCGGGAGGGGCCACCCACGCCGGAAGGCCACATGGGCCTGAGGGGGGTTGCACCAGCCCTTAGTGGGCTGGGCAAACCAGCCCTAAAAGGCCCATGCGGCTAGGAATAAGTGGGAAAGGAAAAACCCCAAAGAAAAGGGAAGGGAGACCAAATATGGAAGGTATCCTATTTGGACTAGGATTGAAGTGGAGGAGTCCACCTCCTCCACCTCCAATTCCGGCCAGCCCTTGAGGGTTTGAGGCTGCCTCCTCCCCTCCCTCCCTCCTATATATACTAGAGGATTTAGATGAGAAAAATAACCCTAATTGCCACGTGCTCCCTCTACTTCATCTAGATCGGTTTCTCCTCTAGTCTAGTTTCAGCGGTGCTTAGGCGAAGCCCTACCGGAATTGTTCCACCACCATAGCCGCCGCGCCGTCGCACCGCCGGAGAACTATTCTACCTCTCCGCTCTCTCTCTTGCTGGATCAAGGAGGCGGAGATCGTCATCGAGCTGTACGTGTGCTGAGGTGCCGTCCGTTCGGCGCTAGATCGGAAGGACCGTGATCTGGATCGCGAGACGATTCATGATTTGATCGCGGGATGGATCGTGATGGGATCGTGGGACGGATCGAGATTGGATCGCGAGATGGATCGTGATGAGATCGCGGGACACTCGGCGATTTGGATCGCGAAGACGTTCGACTACATCAACCGCATTTCTTAACGCTTCCGCTTAGCGATCTACAAGGGTATGTAGATTCACTCTCCCTCTCGTAGATGCTCATCACCATGGATAGATCTTGTGTGTGCATAGGAAAATTTTTGTTTCCCATGCAACGTTCCCCAACAGTGGTATCAGAGCTAGGTCTATGCGTAGATGAGATCTCGAGTAGAGCACAAAGGAGTTTGTGGGCGTTGATATTCAGATTGCTTCCCTCCTTAGTCTTTTCTTGATTCAGCGGTATTGTAGGATGAAGCGGCTCGGACCAACTTTACTCGTCCACGTACGAGAGACCGGTTCCATCGACTGACATGTAACTTTGTTGCATAAGATGGCTGGCGGGTGTCTGTCTCTCCCACTTTAGTTGAATCGGATTCGACAGAGGCGGTCCTTGTAGAAGGTGAAATAGCAACTTTTATATCACCGTTGTGGTTTTTGCGTAGGTAAGAATCGTTCTTGCTAGATACCCGTAGCAGCCACGTAAAACTTGCAACAACAATTAGAGGACGTCTAACTTGTTTTTGCAGGGTATGTTGTGATGTGATATGGCCAATTACATGATGAGATATATGTGATGTATGAGATGATCATGTGTTGTATAGAATATCATGACTTGCATGTCGATGAGTACGGCAACTGGCAGGAGCCATAGAGTTGTCTTTAATTATTTTCGCCGTTTTTGCTTTACTTTATCGCTATGAGTTAGCTATAGTCGTGGAAGCAACAGTCGGCGCGACAACCTCATGGCGACACGTTGATGGAGATCAAGATGATGGAGATCATGGTGTCATGCCGGTGACGATGGAGATCATGCCGGTGCTTTGGAGATGGAGATCAAAAGCACAAGTTCATGGCCATATCATGTCACTTATGATTTGCATGTGATGTTAATCCTTTTATGCATCTTATTTTGCTTAGGACGACGGTAGCATTATAAGGTGATCCCTCACTTAAATTTCAAGATAAAATTGTGTTCTCCCCGAGTGTGCACCGTTGCGAAAGTTCGTCGTTTCGAGACACCACGTGATGATCGGGTGTGATAGACTCTACGTTCGCATACAACGGGTGCAAGCCAGTGTTGCACGTGCGGAACACTCGGGTTAAACTTGACGAGCCTAGCATGTACAGACATGGCCTCGGAACACAAGAGACCGAAAGGTCGAACATGAGTCATATAGTAGATATGATCAACATGAAGATGTTCACCATTGAAACCACCTCAACTCACGTGATGATCGGACTTGAGTTGGTGGATTTGGATCATGTTACACTCGAATGACCGGAGGGATGTCAATTTGAGTGGGAGTTTTAAGTAATATGATTAACTAAACTCATTATCATGAACATAGTCAAAGTGTCTTTGCAAATTATGTTGTAGATTACTAGATCGCGCTGTAGCTCCCTTGAATTTTTATATGTTCCTAGAGAAATAGATTTGAAAGATGATGGTAGCAATAATGCGAACTGGGTCCGTGATCTGAGGATTGTCCTCAAATTGCTGCACAGAAGGCTTATGTCCTTTATGCACCGCTCGGTGCACCACCCCCTCTAGCGTCGTCTGTAGATGTTGTGAACATCTGACAGGCACGTTCCGATGACTACTTAATAGTTCAGTGCGTCATGCATTACGGCTTAGAATTGAGGCTCCAAAACGTTTTGAACGTCACGGAACATATGAGATGTTTTAAGAGCTGAAATTGAGATCTCAGACTCATGCCCATGTTGAGAGGTATGAGACCTCCAACAAGATTCTTTGCCTGCAAGATGATGGAGAATAGCTCAATCGTTGTGCATGTGCTCAAATTGTTTGAGTGCTACAATCACTTGAATCGAGTGGGAGTTGATCTTCCAGATAAGATAGTGATTGATATAGCTCTCCAAGTCACTGTCACTAAGCTACTAGAGCTTCGTGATGAACTATGAAAGGCCAGAGATGGAAATAATGATCCCTGAGCTGTTCGCAATGTTTGACGCCGCGAAGGTAGAAATCAAGAAGGAAGCATCAAGTGTTGATGGTTAGTGAAACCACTAGTCTCGAGAAGGGCAAGGGCAAGGAGGGATACTTCATGGATGGCAAGCCAGTTGCTGCTCCAGTGAAGAAACCCAAGGTTGAACCCAAACCCGAGACTAAGTGCTTCTATTATGAGGAGAACGGTCACTGAAGTGGAACAACCCTAGATACTTGGTAGATAAAAAGGCTAGCAACGTCGACAGAAGTATATTTGATATACGTGTTATTGATGTGTACCTTACTAGTACTCCTAGTAGCATCTGGGTATTAGATACCGGTTCGGTTGCTAAATGTTAGTAACTCGAAATTAAAGCTACGGAATAAACGGAAGCTAGCTAAGGGTGAGGTGACGATGAGTGTTGGAAGTGTTTCCAAGGTTGATGTGATCACCATCGCACGCTCTCTCTACCTTCAGGATTAGTGATGAACCTAAATAAATGTTATTTGGTGTTTGCGTTAAGCATGAACGTGATTAGATCATGTTTATTGCAATACGGTTATTCATTTAAAAAGAAATAATGGTTATTCTGTTTACATGAATAATACCTTCAATGGTCATACACCCAATAAGAGTGGTTTATTGAATCTTGATCGTAGTGATACACATGTTCATAATATTGATGCCAAAAGATACAAAGTTAATAATGATAGTACCACATACTTGTGGCACTGCCGCTAAATGTCATATTGGTGTAAAACGCATGAAGAAACTCCATGCTGATGGATCTTTGGACTCATTCGATTTCGAATCGGTTGAGACATGCGGACCATGCCTCATGGGCAAGATGACTAAAACCCCGTTTTCCGGTATGATGGAGCGGGCAATTGACTTATTGGAAATGATACATATTGATGTATGCGGTCAAGTGAGTATTATAGTGTGCGGTGAATATCGTTATTTTCCTACCTTCACTGATGATTTGAGTAGATATGGGTATATTTACTTAATGAAACACAAGTCTGAAACGTTTGAAAAGTTCAAACAAAATCAGAGTGAAGTTTGAGATCATCGTGACAAGAAGATAAAATGTCTACGATATGATCGTGGAGGTGAATATCTGAGTTACGAGTTTGGTATACAACTTAAGACAATGTGGAAGTTGTTTCACAACTCACGCCACCTGGAACACCATAGTGTGATGGTGTGTCCGAACGTCGTAGTCATGCTCTATTGGATATGGTGCGAACTATGATGTCTCTTATCGATTTACCACTATCGTTTTAGGGTTATGCATTAGAGACAAGCACATTCACTTTAAAAGGGGCACCATCTAAATCCGTTGAGATGACACCGTATGAATTTTGGTTTGGCGGAAACCTAAGCTGTCATTTCTTAATGTTTGGGGCTGCGACGCTTATGTGAAAAAGGGTTTTCACCTAATGAGCTCGAACCCAAAGCGAACAAATGCATCTTCATAGAATACCCTAACGTAACAGTTGGGTAAACCTTGTATCTTAGATCCAAGCACAAAGTGTTTGTTGCTAAAACGGGTCTTTTCTCGAGAAAGAGTTTCTTTCGAAAGATTGAGTGGGAGGAAGATAGTACTTGATGAGGTTGTTGAACCTTTACTTCAACCTGAGAGTAGCGCAGCGCAGAAAGTTGTTTCTGTGGAGCCTACGTTAGTTGAAAAGGAAGTTAATGATGATGATCATGAAACTTCGGATCAAGTTACTATCGAACATCGTGGGTCGACAAGGACGCGTACTGCTCCTGAGTGGTACGGCAACCCTGTCTTAGAGGTCATGTTGTTGGACAACACCGAACCTACGAGCTATGGAGAAGCGATGATGGGCCCGGATTCCGAGAAATGGTTAAGACCATGAAATCCGAGATGGGATCCATGTAAGAAAACAAAGTATGGGCTTTGGAAGTATTACCTGAAGGGCGAAAGGCCATTCAGAACAAATGGATCTTTAAAAGGAAGACGGACGCGGATGGTAATGTCACCGTCTATAAAGCTCGACTTGTGGCAAAGGGTTTATCACAAGTTCAAGGAGTTGACTACGATGAGACTTTCTCACTCGTAGCGATGCTCAAAGTCTGTTGGAATCATGTTAGCAGTTGCTGCATTTTTCAATTATGAAATCTGGCAGATGGATGTCAAAACATCGTTTCCTTAACGGTATCCGTAAGGAAAAGTTGTATGTGATACAACCGGAAGGTTTTGTCAGTCCTAAGGATGCTAAAATATATGCAAACTCCAGCGATCCTTCTATGGACTGGAGCAAGCATCTCAGAGTTGGAATATACGCTTTGATGAGGTGATCAAAGTTTTTGAGTCTATACAAAGTTTATGAGAAACTTGTATTTACAATAAAGTGAGTGGGAGCACTATAGAATTTCTGATAAGTATATGTGGTTGACATATTGTTGATCGGAAATGATGTAGAATTTCTGGAAAGCATAAAGGGTCGTTTGAAAAGAGTTTTTCAAAGGAAGACCTAGAATGAAGCTACTTAAATATTGGGCATCAAGATCTATAGAGATAGATCAAGACGTCTGATAAGACTTTCAATGAGTACATACCTTGACAAGATTTTGAAAGAGTTCAAAATGGATCAGTCGAAGAAAGAGTTCTTGCCTGATTTGTAAGGTGTGGAGTTGAGTGAGACTCAAAGCTCGACCACGGCAGAAGAAAGAGAAAGGACGAAGGTCGTCCCCTATGCCTTATCCATAGGCTCTGTATAGTATGCCATGCTGTGTACCGCACCTGATGTGTGCCTTGCCATGATTCTGTCAAGGGGTACAAGAGTGATCCAGGAGTGGATCATTGGACAGCGGTCAAGATTATCCTTAGTAACTAGAGGACTAAGGAAATATTTCTCGATTATGGAGGTGATAAAGAGTTCGTCGTAAAGGGTTACGTCGATGCAAGCTTTGACACCTATCCGGACGACTTTGAATAGTAGTCAGGATACATATAGTGGAGCAGCCATTTGGAATAGCTCCAAGTGGAGTGTGGTAGAAGTGTCTACAGTATGACATAGAGATTTGCAAAGTACACACGGATCTGAATGTCGCAGACCCGTTGACTAAAGACCTCTCTCACATGCAAAGCATGATCTGATCGAACCCCAGAACTCATTGGGTGTTAGATTCATAACAATGTAAATCACATGGTGATGTGAACTAGATTATTGACTCTAGTGCAAGTGGGAGACTGTTGGAAATATGCCCTAGAGGCAATAATAAATTGGTTATTATCATATTTCCTTGTTCATGATAATCGTTTATTATCCATGCTATAATTGTATTGATTGGAAACTCAAATACATGTGTGGGTACATAGACAACACTGTGTCCCTAGTAAGCCTCTAGTTAACTAGCTCGTTGATCAAAAGTTGGTGAAGGTTTCCTAGCCATGGACATGAGATGTCATTTGATAACGGGATCACATCATTAGGAGAATGATGTGATGGACAAGACCCAAACTATAAACGTAGCATATGATCGTGTCAGTTTATTGCTATTGTTTTCTGCATGTCAAGTATCTGTTCCTATGACCATGAGATCATGCAACTCACTGACACCGGAGGAATACCTTGTGTGTATCAAACGTCGCAACGTAACTGGGTGACTATAAAGGTGCTCTACAGGTATCTCCGAGGGTGTCTGTTGGGTTGGCATGGATCAAGACTGGGATTTGTTACTCCGTGTGACGGAGAGGTATCTCAGGGCCCACTCGGTAATACAACATCACAATGAGCCTTGCAAGCAATGTGACTAAAGTGTTAGCCACGAGATCTTGTATTACGGAACGAGTAAAGAGACTTGCCGGTAACGAGATTGAACTAGGTATAGAGATACCGACGATCGAATATCGGGCAAGTAACATACCGAAGAACAAAGGGAACATCATACGGAATTAATTGAATCCTTGACATAGAGGTTCGACCGATATAGATCTTCGTAGAATATGTAGGAACCAATATGGGCATCCAGGTCCCGCTATTGGTTATTGGCCGTAGAGGTGTCTCGGTCATGTCTACATAGTTCTCGAACCCGCTGGGTCTGCACACTTAAGGTTCGGTGACGTTTCGGTAGAATTGAGTTATGTATGATTGGTGACCGAAGGTTGTTCGGAGTCCCGAATGAGATCCCGGACTCACGAGGAGCTCCGGAATGGTCCGGAGGTAAAGATTGATATATAGGAAGTCCCGTTTTGTCCACCGGAAAAGTTTCGGGTATTTCCGGTAGTGTACCGGGAGTACCGGAGGGCCATCGGGAGGGGCCACCCACGCCGGAAGGCCACATGGGCCTGAGGGGGGTTGCACCAGCCCTTAGTGGGCTGGGCAAACCAGCCCTACAAGGCCCATGCGGCTAGGAATAAGTGGGAAAGGAAAAACCCCAAAGAAAAGGGAAGGGAGACCAAATATGGAAGGTGTCCTATTTGGACTAGGATTGAAGTGGAGGAGTCCACCTCCTCCACATCCAATTTCGGCCAGCCCTTGAGGGTTTGAGGCTGCCTCCTCCCCTCCCTCCCTCCTATATATACTAGAGGATTTAGAGGAGAAAAATAACCCTAATTGCCACGTGCTCCCTCTACTTCATCTAGATCGGTTTCTCCTCTAGTCTAGTTTCAGCGGTGCTTAGGCGAAGCCCTGCCGGAATTGTTCCACCACCATAGCCGCCGCGCCGTCGCGCCGCCGGAGAACTCTTCTACCTCTCCGCTCTCTCTCTTGCTGGATCAAGGAGGCGGAGATCGTCATCGAGATGTACGTGTGCTGAACGCGGAGGTGCCGTCCGTTCGGCGCTAGATCGGAAGGACCGTGATCAGGATCGCGAGACGATTCATGATTTGATCGCGGGACGGATCGTGATGGGATCGTGGGACGGATCGAGATTGGATTGCGAGATGGATCGTGATGAGATCGCGGGACACTCGGCGATTTGGATCGTGAAGACGTTCGACTACATCAACCGCGTTTCTTAACGCTTCCGCTTAGCGATCTACAAGGGTATGTAGATTCACTCTCCCTCTCGTAGATGCTCATCACCATGGATAGATCTTGTGTGTGCGTAGGAAATTTTTTGTTTCCCATGCAACGTTCCCCAACAGTGGTATCAGAGCTAGGTCTATGCGTAGATGAGATCTCGAGTAGAACACAAAGTAGTTTGTGGGCGTTGATATTCAGATTGCTTCCCTCCTTAGTCTTTTCTTGATTCAGCGGTATTGTGGGATGAAGCGGCTCGGACCAACCTTACTCGTCCACGTACGAGAGACCGGTTCCATCGACTGACATGTAACTTTGTTGCATAAGATGGCTGGCGGGTGTCTGTCTCTCCCACTTTAGTTGAATCGGATTCGACAGAGGCGGTCCTTGTAGAAGGTGAAATAGCAACTTTTATATCACCGTTGTGGTTTTTGCGTAGGTAAGAATCGTTCTTGCTAGATACCCGTAGCAGCCACGTAAAACTTGCAACAACAATTAGAGGACGTCTAACTTGTTTTTGCAGGGTATGTTGTGATGTGATATGGCCAATTACATGATGAGATATATGTGATGTATGAGATGATCATGTGTTGTATAGAATATCACGACTTGCATGTCGATGAGTACGGCAACTGGCAGGAGCCATAGAGTTGTCTTTAATTATTTTCGCCGTTTTTTGCTTTACTTTATCGCTATGAGTTAGCTATAGTCGTGGAAGCAACAGTTGGCGCGACAACCTCATGGCGACACGTTGATGGAGATCAAGATGATGGAGATCATGGTGTCATGCCGGTGACGATGGAGATCATGCCGGTGCTTTGGAGATGGAGATCAAAAGCACAAGTTCATGGCCATATCATGTCACTTATGATTTGCATGTGATGTTAATCCTTTTATGCATCTTATTTTGCTTAGGACGACGGTAGCATTATAAAGTGATCCCTCACTTAAATTTTAAGATAAAATTGTGTTCTCCCCGAGTGTGCACTGTTGTGAAAGTTCGTCGTTTTGAGACACCACGTGATGATCGGGTGTGATAGACTCTACGTTCGCATACAACGGGTGCAAGCCAGTATTGCACGTGCGGAACACTCGGGTTAAACTTGACGAGCCTAGCATGTACAGACATGGCCTCGGAACACAAGAGACCGAAAGGTCGAACATGAGTCATATAGTAGATATGATCAACATGAAGATGTTCACCATTGAAACCACCTCAACTCACGTGATGATCGGACTTGAGTTGGTGGATTTGGATCATGTTACACTCGAATGACCGGAGGGATGTCAATTTGAGTGGGAGTTTTAAGTAATATGATTAACTAAACTCATTATCATGAACATAGTCAAAGTGTCTTTGCAAATTATGTTGTAGATTACTAGATCGCGCTGTAGCTCCCTTGAATTTTTATATGTTCCTAGAGAAATAGATTTGAAAGATGATGGTAGCAATAATGCGGACTGGGTCCGTGATCTGAGGATTGTCCTCAAATTGCTGCACAGAAGGCTTATGTCCTTAATGCACCGCTTGGTGCACCACCCCCTCTAGCGTCGTCTGTAGATGTTGTGAACATCTGACAGGCACGTTCCGATGACTACTTAATAGTTCAGTGCGTCATGCATTACGGCTTAGAATTGAGGCTCCAAAACGTTTTGAACGTCACGGAACATATGAGATGTTTTAAGAGCTGAAATTGGGATCTCAGACTCATGCCCATGTTGAGAGGTATGAGACCTCCAACAAGATTCTTTGCCTGCAAGATGATGGAGAATAGCTCAATCGTTGAGCATGTGCTCAAATTGTTTGAGTGCTACAATCACTTGAATCGAGTGGGAGTTGATCTTTCAGATAAGATAGTGATTGATATAGCTCTCCAAGTCACTGTCACTAAGCTACTAGAGCTTCGTGATGAACTATAAAAGGCCAGAGATGGAAATAATGATCCCTGAGCTATTCGCAATGTTTGACGCCGCGAAGGTAGAAATCAAGAAGGAAGCATCAAGTGTTGATGGTTAGTGAAACCACTAGTCTCGAGAAGGGCAAGGGCAAGGAGGGATACTTCATGGATGGCAAGCCAGTTGCTGCTCCAGTGAAGAAACCCAAGGTTGAACCCAAACCCGAGACTAAGTGCTTCTATTATGAGGAGAACGGTCACTGAAGTGGAACAACCCTAGATACTTGGTAGATAAGAAGGTTAGCAACGTCGACAGAAGTATATTTGATATACGTGTTATTGATGTGTACCTTACTAGTACTCCTAGTAGCATCTGGGTATTAGATACCGGTTCGGTTGCTAAATGTTAGTAACTCGAAATTAAAGCTACGGAATAAACGGAAGCTAGCTAAGGGTGAGGTGACGATGAGTGTTGGAAGTGTTTCCAAGGTTGATGTGATCACCATCGCACGCTCTCTCTACCTTCAGGATTAGTGATGAACCTAAATAAATGTTATTTGGTGTTTGCGTTAAGCATGAACGTGATTAGATCATGTTTATTGCAATACGGTTATTCATTTAAAAAGAAATAATGGTTATTCTGTTTACATGAATAATACCTTCAATGGTCATACACCCAATAAGAGTGGTTTATTGAATCTTGATCGTAGTGATACACATGTTCATAATATTGATGCCAAAAGATACAAAGTTAATAATGATAGTACCACATACTTGTGGCACTGCCGCTAAATGTCATATTGGTGTAAAACGCATGAAGAAACTCCATGCTGATGGATCTTTGGACTCATTCGATTTCGAATCGGTTGAGACATGCGGACCATGCCTCATGGGCAAGATGACTAAAACCCCGTTTTCCGGTATGATGGAGCGGGCAATTGACTTATTGGAAATGATACATATTGATGTATGCGGTCCAGTGAGTATTATAGTGTGCGGTGAATATCGTTATTTTCCTACCTTCACTGATGATTTGAGTAGATATGGGTATATTTACTTAATGAAACACAAGTCTGAAACGTTTGAAAAGTTCAAACAAAATCAGAGTGAAGTTTGAGATCATCGTGACAAGAAGATAAAATGTCTACGATATGATTGTGGAGGTGAATATCTGAGTTACGAGTTTGGTATACAACTTAAGACAATGTGGAAGTTGTTTCACAACTCACGCCACCTGGAACACCATAGTGTGATGGTGTGTCCGAACGTCGTAGTCATGCTCTATTGGATATGGTGCGAACTATGATGTCTCTTATCGATTTACCACTATCGTTTTAGGGTTATGCATTAGAGACAAGCACATTCACTTTAAAAGGGGCACCATCTAAATCCGTTGAGATGACACCGTATGAATTTTGGTTTGGCGGAAACCTAAGCTGTCATTTCTTAATGTTTGGGGCTGCGACGCTTATGTGAAAAAGGGTTTTCACCTAATGAGCTCGAACCCAAAGCGAACAAATGCATCTTCATAGAATACCCTAACGTAACAGTTGGGTAAACCTTGTATCTTAGATCCAAGCACAAAGTGTTTGTTGCTAAAACGGGTCTTTTCTCGAGAAAGAGTTTCTTTCGAAAGATTGAGTGGGAGGAAGATAGTACTTGATGAGGTTGTTGAACCTTTACTTCAACCTGAGAGTAGCGCAGCGCAGAAAGTTGTTTCTGTGGAGCCTACGTTAGTTGAAAAGGAAGTTAATGATGATGATCATGAAACTTCGGATCAAGTTACTATCGAACATCGTGGGTCGACAAGGACGCGTACTGCTCCTGAGTGGTACGGCAACCCTATCTTAGAGGTCATGTTGTTGGACAACACCGAACCTACGAGCTATGGACAAGCGATGATGGGCCCGGATTCCGAGAAATGGTTAAGACCATGAAATCCGAGATGGGATCCATGTAAGAAAACAAAGTATGGGCTTTGGAAGTATTACCTGAAGGGCGAAAGGCCATTCAGAACAAATGGATCTTTAAAAGGAAGACGGACGCGGACGGTAATGTCACCGTCTATAAAGCTCGACTTGTGGCAAAGGGTTTATCACAAGTTCAAGGAGTTGACTACGATGAGACTTTCTCACCCGTAGCGATGCTCAAAGTCTGTTGGAATCATGTTAGCAGTTGCTGCATTTTTCAATTATGAAATCTGGCAGATGGATGTCAAAACATCGTTTCCTTAACGGTATCCGTAAGGAAAAGTTGTGTGTGATACAACCGGAAGGTTTTGTCAGTCCTAAGGATGCTAAAATATATGCAAACTCCAGCGATCCTTCTATGGACTGGAGCAAGCATCTCAGAGTTGGAATATACGCTTTGATGAGGTGATCAAAGTTTTTGAGTCTATACAAAGTTTATGAGAAACTTGTATTTACAATAAAGTGAGTGGGAGCACTATAGAATTTCTGATAAGTATATGTGGTTGACATATTGTTGATCAGAAATGATGTAGAATTTCTGGAAAGCATAAAGGGTCGTTTGAAAAGAGTTTTTCAAAGGAAGACCTAGAATGAAGCTACTTAAATATTGGGCATCAAGATCTATAGAGATAGATCAAGACGTCTGATAAGACTTTCAATGAGTACATACCTTGACAAGATTTTGAAAGAGTTCAAAATGGATCAGTCGAAGAAAGAGTTCTTGCCTGATTTGTAAGGTGTGGAGTTGAGTGAGACTCAAAGCTCGACCACGGCAGAAGAAAGAGAAAGGACGAAGGTCGTCCCCTATGCCTTATCCATAGGCTCTGTATAGTATGCCATGCTGTGTACCGCACCTGATGTGTGCCTTGCCATGATTCTGTCAAGGGGTACAAGAGTGATCCAGGAGTGGATCATTGGACAGCGGTCAAGATTATCCTTAGTAACTAGAGGACTAAGGAAATATTTCTCGATTATGGAGGTGATAAAGAGTTCGTCGTAAAGGGTTACGTCGATCCAAGCTTTGACACCTATCCGGACGACTCTGAATAGTAGTCAGGATAAGCCATTTGGAATAGCTCCAAGTGGAGTGTGGTAGAAGTGTCTACAGTATGACATAGAGATTTGCAAAGTACACACGGATCTGAATGTCGCAGACCCGTTGACTAAAGACCTCTCTCACATGCAAAGCATGATCTGATCGAACCCCAGAACTCATTGGGTGTTAGATTCATAACAATGTAAATCACACGGTGATGTGAACTAGATTATTGACTCTAGTGCAAGTGGGAGACTGTTGGAAATATGCCCTAGAGGCAATAATAAATTGGTTATTATCATATTTCCTTGTTCATGATAATCGTTTATTATCCATGCTATAATTGTATTGATTGGAAACTCAAATACATGTGTGGGTACATAGACAACACTGTGTCCCTAGTAAGCCTCTAGTTAACTAGCTCGTTGATCAAAAGTTGGTGAAGGTTTCCTAGCCATGGACATGAGATGTCATTTGATAACGGGATCACATCATTAGGAGAATGATGTGATGGACAAGACCCAAACTATAAACCTAGCATATGATCGTGTCAGTTTATTGCTATTGTTTTCTGCATGTCAAGTATCTGTTCCTATGACCATGAGATCATGCAACTCACTGACACCGGAGGAATACCTTGTGTGTATCAAACGTCGCAACGTAACTGGGTGACTATAAAGGTGCTCTACAGGTATCTCCGAGGGTGTCTGTTGGGTTGGCATGGATCAAGACTGGGATTTGTTACTCCGTGTGACGGAGAGGTATCTCAGGGCCCACTCGGTAATACAACATCACAATGAGCCTTGCAAGCAATGTGACTAAAGTGTTAGCCACGAGATCTTGTATTACGGAACGAGTAAAGAGACTTGCCGGTAACGAGATTGAACTAGGTATAGAGATACCGACGATCGAATATCGGGCAAGTAACATACCGAAGAACAAAGGGAACATCATACGGAATTAATTGAATCCTTGACATAGAGGTTCGATCGATATAGATCTTCGTAGAATATGTAGGAACCAATATGGGCATCCAGGTCCCGCTATTGGTTATTGGCCGTAGAGGTGTCTCGGTCATGTCTACATAGTTCTCGAACCCGCAGGGTCTGCACACTTAAGGTTCGGTGACGTTTCGGTAGAATTGAGTTATGTATGATTGGTGACCGAAGGTTGTTCGGAGTCCCGAATGAGATCCCGGACATCACGAGGAGCTCCGGAATGGTCCGGAGGTAAAGATTGATATATAGGAAGTCCCGTTTTGTCCACCGGAAAAGTTTCGGGTATTTCCGGTAGTGTACCGGGAGTACCGGAGGGCCATCGGGAGGGGCCACCCACGCCGGAAGGCCACATGGGCCTGAGGGGGGTTGCACCAGCCCTTAGTGGGCTGGGCAAACCAGCCCTACAAGGCCCATGCGGCTAGGAATAAGTGGGAAAGGAAAAACCCCAAAGAAAAGGGAAGGGAGACCAAATATGGAAGGTGTCCTATTTGGACTAGGATTGAAGTGGAGGAGTCCACCTCCTCCACCTCCAATTTCGGCCAGCCCTTGAGGGTTTGAGGCTGCCTCCTCCCCTCCCTCCCTCCTATATATATACTAGAGGATTTAGAGGAGAAAAATAACCCTAATTGCCACGTGCTCCCTCTACTTCATCTAGATCGGTTTCTCCTCTAGTCTAGTTTCAGTGGTGCTTAGGCGAAGCCCTGCCGGAATTGTTCCACCACCATAGCCGCCGCGCCGTCGCTCCGCCGAAGAACTCTTCTACCTCTCCGCTCTCTCTCTTGCTGGATCAAGGAGGCGGAGATCGTCATCGAGCTGTACGTGTGCTGAACGCGGAGGTGCCGTCCGTTCGGCGCTAGATCGGAAGGACCGTGATCAGGATCACGAGACGATTCATGATTTGATCGCGGGACGGATCGTGATGGGATCGTGGGACGGATCGAGATTGGATCACGAGATGGATCGTGATGAGATCGCGGGACACTCGGCGATTTGGATCGCGAAGACGTTCGACTACATCAACCGTGTTTCTTAACGCTTCCGCTTAGCGATCTACAAGGGTATGTAGATTCACTCTCCCTCTCGTAGATGCTCATCACCATGGATAGATCTTGTGTGTGCGTAGGAAATTTTTTGTTTCCCATGCAACGTTCCCCAACAGTGGTATCAGAGCTAGGTCTATGCGTAGATGAGATCTCGAGTAGAACACAAAGGAGTTTGTGGGCGTTGATATTCAGATTGCTTCCCTCCTTAGTCTTTTCTTGATTCAGCGGTATTGTGGGATGAAGCGGCTCGGACCAACCTTACTCGTCCACGTACGAGAGACCGGTTCCATCGACTGACATGTAACTTTGTTGCATAAGATGGCTGGCGGGTGTCTGTCTCTCCCACTTTAGTTGAATCGGATTCGACAGAGGCGGTCCTTGTAGAAGGTGAAATAGCAACTTTTATATCACCGTTGTGGTTTTTGCGTAGGTAAGAATCGTTCTTGCTAGATACCCGTAGCAGCCACGTAAAACTTGCAACAACAATTAGAGGACGTCTAACTTGTTTTTGCAGGGTATGTTGTGATGTGATATGGCCAATTACATGATGAGATATATGTGATGTATGAGATGATCATGTGTTGTATAGAATATCACGACTTGCATGTCGATGAGTACGGCAACTGGCAGGAGCCATAGAGTTGTCTTTAATTATTTTCGCCGTTTTTTGCTTTACTTTATCGCTATGAGTTAGCTATAGTCGTGGAAGCAACAGTTGGCGGGACAACCTCATGGCGACACGTTGATGGAGATCAAGATGATGGAGATCATGGTGTCATGCCGGTGACGATGGAGATCATGCCGGTGCTTTGGAGATGGAGATCAAAAGCACAAGTTCATGGCCATATCATGTCACTTATGATTTGCATGTGATGTTAATCCTTTTATGCATCTTATTTTGCTTAGGACGACGGTAGCATTATAAGGTGATCCCTCACTTAAATTTCAAGATAAAATTGTGTTCACCCCGAGTGTGCACCGTTGCGAAAGTTCGTCGTTTCGAGACACCACGTGATGATCGGGTGTGATAGACTCTATGTTCGCATACAACGGGTGCAAGCCAGTGTTGCACGTGCGGAACACTCGGGTTAAACTTGACGAGCCTAGCATGTACAGACATGGCCTCGGAACACAAGAGACCGAAAGGTCGAACATGAGTCATATAGTAGATATGATCAACATGAAGATGTTCACCATTGAAACCACCTCAACTCACGTGATGATCGGACTTGAGTTGGTGGATTTGGATCATGTTACACTCGAATGACCGGAGGGATGTCAATTTGAGTGGGAGTTTTAAGTAATATGATTAACTAAACTCATTATCATGAACATAGTCAAAGTGTCTTTGCAAATTATGTTGTAGATTACTAGATCGCGCTGTAGCTCCCTTGAATTTTTATATGTTCCTAGAGAAATAGATTTGAAAGATGATGGTAGCAATAATGCGGACTGGGTCCGTGATCTGAGGATTGTCCTCAAATTGCAGCACAGAAGGCTTATGTCCTTTATGCACCGCTCGGTGCACCACCCCCTCTAGCGTCGTCTGTAGATGTTGTGAACATCTGACAGGCACGTTCCGATGACTACTTAATAGTTCAGTGCGTCATGCATTACGGCTTAGAATTGAGGCTCCAAAACGTTTTGAACGTCACGGAACATATGAGATGTTTTAAGAGCTGAAATTGAGATCTCAGACTCATGCCCATGTTGAGAGGTATGAGACCTCCAACAAGATTCTTTGCCTGCAAGATGATGGAGAATAGCTCAATCGTTGAGCATGTGCTCAAATTGTTTGAGTGCTACAATCACTTGAATCGAGTGGGAGTTGATCTTCCAGATAAGATAGTGATTGATATAGCTCTCCAAGTCACTGTCACTAAGCTACTAGAGCTTCGTGATGAACTATGAAAGGCCAGAGATGGAAATAATGATCCCTGAGCTGTTCGCAATGTTTGACGCCGCGAAGGTAGAAATCAAGAAGGAAGCATCAAGTGTTGATGGTTAGTGAAACCACTAGTCTCGAGAAGGGCAAGGGCAAGGAGGGATACTTCATGGATGGCAAGCCAGTTGCTGCTCCAGTGAAGAAACCCAAGGTTGAACCCAAACCCGAGACTAAGTGCTTCTATTATGAGGAGAACGGTCACTGAAGTGGAACAACCCTAGATACTTGGTAGATAAGAAGGTTAGCAACGTCGACAGAAGTATATTTGATATACGTGTTATTGATGTGTACCTTACTAGTACTCCTAGTAGCATCTGGGTATTAGATACCGGTTCGGTTGCTAAATGTTAGTAACTCGAAATTAAAGCTACGGAATAAACGGAAGCTAGCTAAGGGTGAGGTGACGATGAGTGTTGGAAGTGTTTCCAAGGTTGATGTGATCACCATCGCACGCTCTCTCTACCTTCAGGATTAGTGATGAACCTAAATAAATGTTATTTGGTGTTTGCGTTAAGCATGAACGTGATTAGATCATGTTTATTGCAATACGGTTATTCATTTAAAAAGAAATAATGGTTATTCTGTTTACATGAATAATACCTTCAATGGTCATACACCCAATAAGAGTGGTTTATTGAATCTTGATCGTAGTGATACACATGTTCATAATATTGATGCCAAAAGATACAAAGTTAATAATGATAGTACCACATACTTGTGGCACTGCCGCTAAATGTCATATTGGTGTAAAACGCATGAAGAAACTCCATGCTGATGGATCTTTGGACTCATTCGATTTCGAATCGGTTGAGACATGCGGACCATGCCTCATGGGCAAGATGACTAAAACCCCGTTTTCCGGTATGATGGAGCGGGCAATTGACTTATTGGAAATGATACATATTGATGTATGCGGTCCAGTGAGTATTATAGTGTGCGGTGAATATCGTTATTTTCCTACCTTCACTGATGATTTGAGTAGATATGGGTATATTTACTTAATGAAACACAAGTCTGAAACGTTTGAAAAGTTCAAACAAAATCAGAGTGAAGTTTGAGATCATCGTGACAAGAAGATAAAATGTCTACGATATGATTGTGGAGGTGAATATCTGAGTTACGAGTTTGGTATACAACTTAAGACAATGTGGAAGTTGTTTCACAACTCACGCCACCTGGAACACCATAGTGTGATGGTGTGTCCGAACGTCGTAGTCATGCTCTATTGGATATGGTGCGAACTATGATGTCTCTTATCGATTTACCACTATCGTTTTAGGGTTATGCATTAGAGACAAGCACATTCACTTTAAAAGGGGCACCATCTAAATCCGTTGAGATGACACCGTATGAATTTTGGTTTGGCGGAAACCTAAGCTGTCATTTCTTAATGTTTGGGGCTGCGACGCTTATGTGAAAAAGGGTTTTCACCTAATGAGCTCGAACCCAAAGCGAACAAATGCATCTTCATAGAATACCCTAACGTAACAGTTGGGTAAACCTTGTATCTTAGATCCAAGCACAAAGTGTTTGTTGCTAAAACGGGTCTTTTCTCGAGAAAGAGTTTCTTTCGAAAGATTGAGTGGGAGGAAGATAGTACTTGATGAGGTTGTTGAACCTTTACTTCAACCTGAGAGTAGCGCAGCGCAGAAAGTTGTTTCTGTGGAGCCTACGTTAGTTGAAAAGGAAGTTAATGATGATGATCATGAAACTTCGGATCAAGTTACTATCGAACATCGTGGGTCGACAAGGACGCGTACTGCTCCTGAGTGGTACGGCAACCCTGTCTTAGAGGTCATGTTGTTGGACAACACCGAACCTACGAGCTATGGAGAAGCGATGATGGGCCCGGATTCCGAGAAATGGTTAAGACCATGAAATCCGAGATGGGATCCATGTAAGAAAACAAAGTATGGGCTTTGGAAGTATTACCTGAAGGGCGAAAGGCCATTCAGAACAAATGGATCTTTAAAAGGAAGACGGACGCGGACGGTAATGTCACCGTCTATAAAGCTCGACTTGTGGCAAAGGGATTATCACAAGTTCAAGGAGTTGACTACGATGAGACTTTCTCACCCGTAGCGATGCTCAAAGTCTGTTGGAATCATGTTAGCAGTTGCTGCATTTTTCAATTATGAAATCTGGCAGATGGATGTCAAAACATCGTTTCCTTAACGGTATCCGTAAGGAAAAGTTGTATGTGATACAACCGGAAGGTTTTGTCAGTCCTAAGGATGCTAAAATATATGCAAACTCCAGCAATCCTTCTATGGACTGGAGCAAGCATCTCAGAGTTGGAATATACGCTTTGATGAGGTGATCAAAGTTTTTGAGTCTATACAAAGTTTATGAGAAACTTGTATTTACAATAAAGTGAGTGGGAGCACTATAGAATTTCTGATAAGTATATGTGGTTGACATATTGTTGATCAGAAATGATGTAGAATTTCTGGAAAGCATAAAGGGTCGTTTGAAAAGAGTTTTTCAAAGGAAGACCTAGAATGAAGCTACTTAAATATTGGGCATCAAGATCTATAGAGATAGATCAAGACGTCTGATAAGACTTTCAATGAGTACATACCTTGACAAGATTTTGAAAGAGTTCAAAATGGATCAGTCGAAGAAAGAGTTCTTGCCTGATTTGTAAGGTGTGGAGTTGAGTGAGACTCAAAGCTCGACCACGGCAGAAGAAAGAGAAAGGACGAAGGTCGTCCCCTATGCCTTATCCATAGGCTCTGTATAGTATGCCATGCTGTGTACCGCACCTGATGTGTGCCTTGCCATGATTCTGTCAAGGGGTACAAGAGTGATCCAGGAGTGGATCATTGGACAGCGGTCAAGATTATCCTTAGTAACTAGAGGACTAAGGAAATATTTCTCGATTATGGAGGTGATAAAGAGTTCGTCGTAAAGGGTTACGTCGATGCAAGCTTTGACACCTATCCGGACGACTCTGAATAGTAGTCAGGATACATATAGTGGAGCAGCCATTTGGAATAGCTCCAAGTGGAGTGTGGTAGAAGTGTCTACAGTATGACATAGAGATTTGCAAAGTACACACGGATCTGAATGTCGCAGACCCGTTGACTAAAGACCTCTCTCACATGCAAAGCATGATCTGATCGAACCCCAGAACTCATTGGGTGTTAGATTCATAACAATGTAAATCACATGGTGATGTGAACTAGATTATTGACTCTAGTGCAAGTGGGAGACTGTTGGAAATATGCCCTAGAGGCAATAATAAATTGGTTATTATCATATTTCCTTGTTCATGATAATCGTTTATTATCCATGCTATAATTGTATTGATTGGAAACTCAAATACATGTGTGGGTACATAGACAACACTGTGTCCCTAGTAAGCCTCTAGTTAACTAGCTCGTTGATCAAAAGTTGGTGAAGGTTTCCTAGCCATGGACATGAGATGTCATTTGATAACGGGATCACATCATTAGGAGAATGATGTGATGGACAAGACCCAAACTATAAACGTAGCATATGATCGTGTCAGTTTATTGCTATTGTTTTCTGCATGTCAAGTATCTGTTCCTATGACCATGAGATCATGCAACTCACTGACACCGGAGGAATACCTTGTGTGTATCAAACGTCGCAACGTAACTGGGTGACTATAAAGGTGCTCTACAGGTATCTCCGAGGGTGTCTGTTGGGTTGGCATGGATCAAGACTGGGATTTGTTACTCCGTGTGACGGAGAGGTATCTCAGGGCCCACTCGGTAATACAACATCACAATGAGCCTTGCAAGCAATGTGACTAAAGTGTTAGCCACGAGATCTTGTATTACGGAACGAGTAAAGAGACTTGCCGGTAACGAGATTGAACTAGGTATAGAGATACCGACGATCGAATCTTGGGCAAGTAACATACCGAAGAACAAAGGGAACATCATACGGGATTAATTGAATCCTTGACATAGAGGTTCGACCGATATAGATCTTCGTAGAATATGTAGGAACCAATATGGGCATCCAGGTCCCGCTATTGGTTATTGGCCGTAGAGGTGTCTCGGTCATGTCTACATAGTTCTCGAACCCGCAGGGTCTGCACACTTAAGGTTCGGTGACGTTTCGGTAGAATTGAGTTATGTATGATTGGTGACCGAAGGTTGTTCGGAGTCCCGAATGAGATCCCGGACATCACGAGGAGCTCCGGAATGGTCCGGAGGTAAAGATTGATATATAGTAAGTCCCGTTTTGTCCACCGGAAAAGTTTCGGGTATTTCCGGTAGTGTACCGGGAGTACCGGAGGGCCATCGGGAGGGGCTACCCACGCCGGAAGGCCACATGGGCCTGACGGGGGTTGCACCAGCCCTTAGTGGGCTGGGCAAACCATCCCTACAAGGCCCATGCGGCTAGGAATAAGTGGGAAAGGAAAAACCCCAAAGAAAAGGGAAGGGAGACCAAATATGGAAGGTGTCCTATTTGGACTAGGATTGAAGTGGAGGAGTCCACCTCCTCCACCTCCAATTTCGGCCAGCCCTTGAGGGTTTGAGGCTGCCTCCTCCCCTCCCTCCCTCCTATATATACTAGAGGATTTAGAGGAGAAAAATAACCCTAATTGCCATGTGCTCCCTCTACTTCATCTAGATCGGTTTCTCCTCTAGTCTAGTTTCAGCGGTGCTTAGGCGAAGCCCTGCCGGAATTGTTCCACCACCATAGCCGCCGCGCCGTCGCGCCGCCGGAGAACTCTTCTACCTCTCCGCTCTCTCTCTTGCTGGATCAAGGAGGCGGAGATCGTCATCGAGCTGTACGTGTGCTGAACGCGGAGGTGCCGTCCGTTCGGCGCTAGATCGGAAGGACCGTGATCAGGATCGCGAGACGATTCATGATTTGATCGCGGGACGGATCGTGATGGGATCGTGGGACGGATCGAGATTGGATCGCGAGATGGATCGTGATGAGATCGCGGGACACTCGGCGATTTGGATCGCGAAGACGTTCGACTACATCAACCGCATTTCTTAATGCTTCCGCTTAGCGATCTACAAGGGTATGTAGATTCACTCTCCCTCTCGTAGATGCTCATCGCCATGGATAGATCTTGTGTGTGCGTAGGAAATTTTTTGTTTCCCATGCAACGTTCCCCAACAATATTTGTTGCAAAATTAGACCAAATCAATTTTCTAAAATATTAGGCCATATTTAATGTACAATTAACCAAATGGTTGGGTGTCAAATGTTTTGATCCACCTCCCGTGAAAAAGACAAATTTCCGCCGATTCAGCTGGAAGCGGGTCAAGTTTGAACTGCAGCTGCCTTATAGTTTACTCATGATTTTTTTCAAAAATCATTTCTAGGTACATAAGTATCTATTTAATCAGAGATACATGGTGTGGTGGCGAGACGTGGAGGTCTGGACGGTGGCCGAGTGCCCCAACTCCAGAGCGCGTAAATTGGCATGCCAGTCGCGTGGTCACCGCTTGACCATGGCGTTGCCACGTGTTCTGGGCGGCCTAGGCATGTCTGGTGGGTTGGGAACTCCCCCGGTAGGTGTTAGGAAGAAGAAGACAACAGAAGAATCTCACGAGGAGACCGAACTAAGCTCAAACATGAATTAACAGCCAAGTGTTTGATTAGCGGTGGGGGAAATGCACATGGCCAATGGGCCTGAGTTTTGGCTGAGGATGATCATCTACTAAGGAGACTGTCTTGGCAAATTTGCAGCTCAAATGGAGGAGCCTAGGTGGCACTTGTTTTGCAAAGTACCACATTGGGCAGAAATATGAATGTTGAAGCTGGGCTCAAATGATGAATGGATTGAGCTAAAATTTGGTGGAGGGTGGTCATTTGGGCATAGGATCATGCCCTGGTAAAATTTCAGCAATAATTAAGCAATATAAAATATAGTTGCTTCACAAACTGAAAATATGACCAGAATAAAATATTGGATGATGATCTCACATGGATTGCTGGATAGAGCTCAAATTTTGTGGAGAGTGGTTATTTGAGCATATGGAAGATTTGAAAAAATCTCAGATCATTTGGATAAGCCTAGATAGTACTTCCTTCACAAAGCTTCTCTCTGGATAGAAACTTTGGAAATTTGCTGAGGAAGATTTACTAGGCAAATGTAGCTGAATATTGGCATGTAGCAATGATTTGGAGTTGGAAGAGTGCCCAAAAAGTTTGAGGGTAATAGTAGGGGTCTAGATAGCACTTGCTTTGCAAGGTGCCGATCTGGCCAGAAAATAGAAATTGAAGTTGGGCTCACATAGATGATTGGATTGAGCTGCAATTTGGAGGAGGATGATAATTTGGGCATGTGAAGGCACTGTAAAAATTTCATACCATTTAGATAAATAAAAATGGTACTTCCTTCACAATGCTCTCCACTGAACAGAAAATTGGAAACAATATTGAGGGAAATTGGAAAAATTAAATGAGCTAAAATTTGGTGGAGGGAGGTTCTATGGGAGGTTCATGTCCTGGTAAATTTTCAGCAATTATAAAGTAATATAAAATATAGTTGCTTCACAAACTGAAAATATTACTAGAAACAAAGATTGGATGGTGAGCTCACATGGATTGTTAGATGGGGCTCAAATTTTGTGTAGATCTATGATTTGGGCATATAAAAAATGTGGCAAAAATTCAACTCATTAGGATATGCCTAGCTAGTACTTCCTTCACAAAGCTTCTAGTTGAACAGAAACTTTGAAAATTTGCTGAGGAAGATTTACTACGCAAATGAAGCTGAATTTTGTCATGTGGCAATGATTTGGATAGGAAAGAGTTCCCAAAAATTTTGAGGGCAATCAAGAAAGTATAAATAACACTTCCTTCACAAAGTGTTGTTCTGAACAGAATAGGAAAATGAATATTCCTGAATTATTTTTGAACTAGGCAAGGAAGTTTTTTGACATATTTGAGGAAGATATGATCCAAAGAATTTATGAGAATTTTTTGGGAATTTTAGGAATGACAGAAATGTAGGCTGCTTCACAACCTAGGGCAAAACTTGACACATGGACATGACACATAGGCAAAACTGATGAGGTGGCGCCTAGTCATAGCAATGCACCACAATTTATAAGGCTATGACCATCTATATTGGTCGTGATCAGCTAGAAATAAGGCAGCGGACCAGTGCTATCTGCTTTACGACCATTTCAGGTAAGGAAATTACGACCTTTCTGACCAAAATGGTCATTATGGTTTAGGGTTTGGAGCCCCCAAACATCTTATGACCAATTGGTCTCAAATGGTCGTAGATTTACGACCATTTCTTCCAGGGTCACTGACAGAAGGTCACAAGTTGACATATTTCTTGTAGTGATCCAGAGGAAGGCAGCAATTGAGGAGGCGCTCGCTCTCAAGAAGAGGGGGTATTGACCTGATCAGTAATACCCACTCCTCTGAATGTGTTCCCTGGGGGAGCACAGTTGGTTTTTGTTCATCAAAGGAATGACAACCAAGAGGTGGTGAGATATGAAGCGAGGCTTGTAGCACATGGGTTCACGCAGAGACCATCATCATTTAAGATGAAACATATTCTCCTATTGTGAGTGGAGTAACGTTCCGATATTTGATATCACTGGCAGTGAATAATGAATTTGTATATCCTATTGATGGATGTTGTGGCTACATAGTTGTATGAGTCACTTGATTCGGATATCTCTATGATAGTTCCCGAGGGAACGAAGATTCCGAATTTAATAGCAACATGTGTTGCATAAAGCTTCAGAAGTCATTATGGCTTGAAGTAGTCGGTAATGATGTGGTAGAACCGACTGAGTTCTCATGTATATTCATCAAGAAATCCAAAGATGGATTTTGCATCATTTATGTGTATGTTGATGATCTGAATATCATTAGAACTACACAACAAATGCATGAGACATCCAAATCATCTTAAGACGGAGTGTGAGATGAAATATTTGGTTGAGACCAAACTTTGCTTGAGTTTGGAACTTGAGAGTATTCTTTCCGGAATATTTGTTCACCAGTCTACATTTATCCAAAAGATTGTTGGAAAATTTCAACATGGATAAATCATATCCATTAAAAAACTATGGTTGTGAGATCTCTTAAATAATAAAGATTAAGACCCATTTACACCTAAGGCGGTGATGAAAATATATTGGGATATGAGTTTTCATATCTTGGTGCAACTTGAGCACTAATGTATCTAGCAAACTGCACCAGGCCTGGTATTTCATTGGCATTGAATTTATTGGCTAGATACAATGCATCACTGATTAAAAGGTGTTGGGTTGGTGTGAAGAATATTTTTAGATATCTTCTGGACACCATATATATTGGTTTGTTCTATGAGAAAAAACAATATATGACCATGGTTGGATGTAGAGATGCTGGGCATGTATCAAATCCCCATAACCCCACATCAGAGACTGGTTTGTCTTCTCGATTGAAGGTATAACCTTCTCTTGGAAGTTGAGAAGATAGTCTTTAGTGATTGCATCCACTAATCATTCCGAAATCATTGATTTGTATGAAACATCACATAAATGTGTATGACTTTGCAGAATGATGAACTTTGTTGAAAGTTCAAGTGGGATTGGTTGGTAGGAACCACCCACCATTATCGATGAAGATAATGTTGCTTGTATTACATAGATGCAGGCAAGTTATAAAGAGCAACATTAGAATGTGTATTGCTTTATTTAGCTCCATATGTTGGAAAGAAATGAAGAGCTAAATATTTTGCAAATGAGGTCTTATGATAATCTTGGTGATTTTTTCACAGAGTCTTTACCAAATTGTTCATTCCAGAAATATGTTCATGGAATTGGTACAAGATGACTTTGTTATTTTCTAGGTTCAGGGGGAGTGTGCTCCTGAACGTAACCTGTTAGAGATCCACGGATCCTTGATATTGCACTCTTTTCCTTTATGAGTTTTTTCTTATATGGTTTCTCATAAGAGGTTTTTAATGAGGCAATAGTAATACAAGCATTATGATATGCTGATTTCTCCTTATTTTCCCAACGGGTTTTTGGAAGGAGTTTTTCATGGCATATTATATATTTCTCCTCATATTTTTCCCGCAGGGTTTTGGGAGGAGAATTTTTCAAGAGGATGATTCTACATAGTTAAAGTGGAGATTAGGAGGAGTGTTAGGAATTAATTATTTGTAATTAATCATGTGGATAATCTCCACGTTGTAATTGGGAGGCGGTTAGCATATGGCTAACCGACGTGCCTCTCTCTCCCCTCTTTTCCAAACAACGCATCCGATGGATGCATCCCCTCAGGGGATATATAATGTAAATCATCATCAATGGAAAGCACGGTTGATTCATTCTTGCACTTGTTTCTTTACAGTGACGACTTGGCTAGGAACGGTAGTTGTTGGTGAAACAAAATACGAGATCACAAACAAGTAAAGACGCGTGTGTGTATGCCTGTAAAAAAAATACATGTGTGTATGTACGTGGTAGCTGGCTGGTGCAACATCGGGCATGTCGTGTGCATGTGATGTGCTACGTCGACGTACGGGCGATTACCAAACCACATGCAACACCGTGTAGGTACCTAAACTCCCGTATATCTATCAAGCACGCACGCCTGTCTGCGTGCACTGTTCCTACCAAAGTATTGTGAAATGGGTCATGCCAAAGTTCAACTAAAGTTGACAGGCCGTTGTTCCAGAGATACGTACATGTATCGGTACGCGCCACGCACTACAGGATTCACGCAGTATGCCTACGGTTAAAACCGTCGGCAAAGGCACAAAAACCGTCGGCATAGCCTGTGCCAACGGTCACCGTCGGCATATCCCCGTCGGCAACGATAGTCTCGGCATATGCCCGCTCCCCGTCGGCATAGGAAACCCGTCGGCATAGATAATCTATGCCTACGGTGACCGTCGGCGTAGTTAGCCGTCGGCAAAACAAGTTGACGGCACGTCCGTCAAGTGCCGTACACCTACCAGATCTCGACATGTGTCCAACATATGCCGACGGTTTAACCTTAGGCATATGTGGACACGTGTCAATATCTGGTACGTCCTGGCGCCTGTCTATGCCGACGGTTTAACCGTGGGCATATATGTGATCTATGCCTACGGTTAAACCGTAGGCATATGTGGACACGTGTCAATATCTGGTACTTCCTGGCTGTTACCTATGCCGACGGTTTAACCGTAGGCATAGTTCTGAACAATTTTTTTTTATTAATTTCAAATTCTGCTCCACAAACAAAATAGGTACAGCAGCAAAACAACATATATAACAACATCTCCATCACAGAACTATATAGCATCATCAAATCATCATTTCAAACAACTATATAGCACCAACATCAAGCATATAGCATCATATCCAACATAGCATCAACATCAAGCATAGAGCATCCACTACATAGTATCCAACATAAAAACCATCATCCAACATAGCATCCACTACATAAGTCGAAGTCGAAGCCGACGAGGAACGCCCATCGCCAGAACCCAAAGTCCACCTCCAAATAGCATCATCACTACAAAATGAAGAATCACAACCATTTAAGATGGCATTTAGCATGGCATTTTATCTAATTCTAATTTTGCGGCTTCGAAAATGTTCTAACTATGAAAATTTGCATCTTGAGAGTAGGGGACTTACAATAAGAGGCTTTCCAAGCGTCGAGGTAGAAGCATCACCACCTAGGTTATGAATTGGGGTGGCTGGGCTCCGTGAAGCAGGAGTACCATCACCAAGATTACCACCAACGTTTGATCCATGGCCGGATGCCTACATTGTGTTTGAAAGAGACATTAAGGAGAGATCTCAAGCTATTTTCTGAAAAAATGATAGGTGATGCTTGACTAGGTTGGCAATGTACTAACCGGAGTCTCGTCGGCACCACGTGCCAAGAATTCTTCAAACGTCAGCATTACTGGGGCCGGTCCAGGATTGGGTGGTGGTGGTCCCATCGATGGAGCCCGAGTGCCATTTTCCATCGCCAAGTACATGTTCTGCACGTTAGTTCACAAAGCAAAGACGGAAGTCAAAATAGTAAAAGCCCAAATTTAGGTAGCTTGGCTCTAAGTGCTGAAAACTAACTAACCTCCATTTTTTGTGCGCGGTACTCGTCGAGCAAAGTCCATTTGGCATCATGTTCAACTACCTCTTGACGATAAGCATTGAGATACGTAAAGTACGCCTACAATTTGACACAATGGAACTAATCAGCATAGCCATGCAGGAAAGAAGAGTGTGAAACAGGATGAAAAGGAGAGATGCTTACCTGTTGCTCTACGGACGGGCTAGGACGTGCCCGGGATGGGTTAGCCCCACTCGAGCTAGTGTTGGAAGTACCCCGGAGTTGTACGTAACTAACGGTGGGCTCGATCACGCCGTGAAGAACCCCCGAGCGGCCATGTGGCTTGCCTGGTCCAGACATAACCATCGCCACCTCATCGGTGTTCGACAGCATGGGATCAACATCAACATTCCGCTTACTAAACGAAGCCTTATAGTTTGACAGATGTTCCTCTGAGTTGCCGTAGTAAATGCTCTCCCCCTCCTGAGGCGAGTCCCGCAGACGGCCACACGACCAAGCCTCGATATGTGAGAGGGGCTTCTCCAACACGGACTCCTGCAATGGCAAAAAGATGTTACACATACATACCAACATGACGAGAAATGGAAGAACGGATGTTTCATATATATATATATATACCTTGTGCTTCTTGTAGCGATGGTGGCTCCGGTTTCCTTGACTGTGTGTTCCGTCAGATCCACGGTTTTTCCTGTTGATTTTGCTCTTGGCCGCAAAATCTGCATCTTCCCCGAGCCACATATCCACCAACGCCGCCCATGCATCATCCTTTCCATTACACCAACCCGGAATCACCTAAATAATGAAAGCATGGCATTTCAAGATCAAACAATGAAATTTAGCACAAACGTGAGAATAAAAAGTATGTGCTACTTACGGCCATGTACTGCTCCTTGGTCAGCTAGGGGCGCTCCTTCCTCGCTTCCTTCTTGGACATCTTCTGGTGCATGATAGAGTGGTAGAACTGTGTGATGGCCACCCAGCGCGCCTCGTACGGCATCTGACGGAGCTGCTTAGCCGCAGCCGCCTCGAAGACCATGTTGGCTTTGGCCTTGTCCTCCTCCGCAACTCTATAGAATTCCTACAGTCATGCATATAACATGGAACAAGTCATGGGTTAAGTGATGAACTATGAACTAAATGGATTATTTGATGGAGTACTTGTGAAGAAACTTACCCAAAAACGATCCCTCACGGCCTTGGCATGAGTCCCGAAGTCCGCAAGCCTGGCAGCTTCGTAGTGATGCCAGCGTAATGCTAACACCCGCTCCTCGCACCGCGGGTTCGCGTCAGGGCGCGGGTTGAATAGGCCTGGCCAATAGTCCCTCAGCAAAATAGTAATCACGCCGTTTGGAAGATCCCAAGTACTGCAGAAGAACCAAAATATTAGTATGTGTTGATTTATTACAATAAAAAAACAGAAAAATATTTAAAATTGAAAAAATAAGTGACCACTTACTCTATCCCACTAGGAATAATGAGGGTCTTCTCTGCCTCGGTAGCAGGACGACGGCGAGGGAGGGTTGCCACTCCACGCAGCCACCCCTTCTTAACCGTACCCTCCTCACCCTCAACCTCCTCCCTCTCCTCGTCCTCCTCCTCACCCTCAACCTCCTCCCTCTCATCGTCCTCCTCCTCACCCTCAACATCCTCCCTCTCCCCGTCCTCCTCCTCGTCCTCATCGTCATCGCCCATGATGCCACTAGTAGAGGGCACCTCACTAGAGGAGGACGTCCTAGGCCGGCCCCCTATGTCTAAGACGGAGCGTAGTTTCTGGACACACGCTCCGTCTGACGAGGAGCCTCCCCCTCCTCGTCCTCTCCCTCCTCGTCCTCCCCCTCGTCGCCCGCCCCCTGCTCCTGTAGGGGGTCTTCCCCCGCCCTCTGCTCCAGTAGGGGGTATTCCCCCGCCAGTCTCACGTAGGCGAGAGGGAACGGTGCTTGCTCTTCCACATTGAGTCATCTTATCGTGAATTGTGTCAGCCAAACCGCTGGAATTAGCCTTGCCCATGGTTCAGTCACCTGCATTGAGAAAGAATAAACAATTAGTAATGATAATAAAAACTTTATGCAAAGAAAGGGAGCATATTAATAATTATTTATGCAAAGGAAGCATATTAATAAACCATACAAAAAAAGACATAAAACGTACATCTGCTAGAACCCATACGAATCATCACTGTTGTAATCCATTCCTCGGCATGTCTCTTCATCACTATCACGCATATCATCGTCATTGTCTGAGGGGGTGAAGGTTCATCTATGTCGTCAACGTCGTCATGTAACTTCTCAAGCATCATTATCTCCTTTACATTGACAACTACCTCACCATCATCCTGTGCGTCGTCATCATCTAGGTCCACATTATCATCACCCAAAATTATGTTTTCGTTATTGTTTGGGTCCACATCATCATGTTGCTCTTGATAGAACACTCCCTCGTATGTCATAGGGTTAAGGTTGTCGTAGTCGTCATCGTTTGGGTCGGGTAGCTTACAATGTGGCGATACTTTGAACACAACTTCCCAGCCCTTTAGGTATTCTTTTTGGCATGGATAGGGCAGATAATAAACTTGCGTGGCCTGGTTAGCTACAATAAAAAGATCGGCTCCGGCATATGTCGTTGATGGTTTAACTTCAACTAAACCAATGGATGGCGTATGTTTCAGTCCCTTATCTGGGTCGAACCATCGGCTTTTGAACACAATGAGACTGAGATCTTCGCGCCCAAGACGGAATGAAAGCTCGTATATTTTTTCGACCCTTCCGTAGTACTCAACTTTATTATCTCCTTCGGTAAACACTCCTGTATTTATAGTTTTGGGATCAGGCCGACTGTTCTGGTGCTCTTCTGTATGGAAGCGATACCCATTCACATCATATTTTTCACATGTCATGACCCGACGGTCAAAACCCATGGAAACCCATCTAAGTTTCTCATCCATGGGTGTGTTGGGATCTTTTCCCTACAAATTTAATTAAAATTGTTGGGTTTATTAGTTCCGAGTAATAGAAACTATAAATGTTAAACTAGGTAGTAGAGGCAAGTTATAAATTACTTTTTCCATGAACCAAGCAACAAAATTTTTACTTCCGGGGGGACCCTTTCGGAGAAGAGTAGCCAGCTCCTCGTCATTAGGAGGCATCATTCTCGTTCACTCTTGAAAAACGAATTCACTAAAAGAAGGAAAGGGGTATTAGACAGAAACAAAGTGAATGGTATTAAACGAATTCACTAAAAGAAGTAATTTATTCACCATTTACCTCGTCCACACATCGTGAACTTCCTTAATGTTGTCCAAGACATAGAACATGACGTCCTCCCACTCAGAGTTTCGCATTTTATATGGTTTGGAGCCCCCAGCCTTGCCACCTTGCCCATTGAAAAGGAGGAGTCTGGGTTTATACTTGGGCTCTTCTGCATTGTATCGACTCAACTTATTATGCAGAGTGGGAACGTCGTCTGGATAGTATGTTGTCCTGATGTTGGACACCTCCTCCAAGATAACTGCCTCAGCTATGGATGCTTCAATCTTAGCTTTGTTTCCACATTTGGATCGAAGATTCTTGTTCTGCCTCTCAGGCCCGTACTACTTGGCTGCTACTCCCATCGCCGTTGCCACCCGAGCACCCACCGCCACCGCATTCTCCCGGCGGAGGAGCCCCAAAGCATGCATTGACTATTTCAGTACATCTTTTGTTTTGTTTAGTAGTTTCACTTCGAAGGTATTAGATGCGCTTCATTATGAAAGCTGTGATGTTAAATTAAGCATTTCTTGTGAAGATTGCATCTAAACTTATCTGCTCATATTTTGAGAGTTTGTTGAAGCCTAATTCCTAAAATTTCTTAATTCCAAGTTCATTGTGTTTTGGATCTAAGGTTCTGCTCATTTCTTGAGAAGATTGAATCTAATTAAATTTTCCTGCATTCACTAACATACATGCACAAGCTGAATCATTGTTTTGCATCGTCCCTTATTTATATACACATCACAAGAATAAGGAATTTTGCACATAATAGGTACTAAGATGAAATCATTTATGTATATTAAGCACTTTCCTAGAGCTTCGCAGGATAAAACAATTTTAACTTGATACTTAGCATGCTCTTCTTGGCAAAACAAAGGGAGAGATAACCGAGACAGTACTGATATGCAGTCTAGTGCCTATGACCAAATCCTAGTGCGGGGCAGGGGCGAGCAGCGGCCAGCAGCACTGCGGCAGCAGGGGGGGCTTGGGAGGTGGGGAGCTCACCAGCAGCAGGGGCCGGTGACGGAGGCGGCCGGCGCCGGAGGGGATGCGCAGGCCGGAGTCCGAGCAGGGGCCGGGGCGGAGCAGGGGCAGAGCACGGCGTGCGGGACCGAGGCGGAGAACGACGGGGGTCGGGGGCGGAGTAGGGCGGGGCGGGGCCGGGGCGGGGCGGGCGCCGGCGGGACCAGAGGCGGGAGCAGGGGCGGGCGCCGTCGGGTCCAGGGGCGGGCGCAGGCGGGACCAGGGGCGGGCGCCGTCAGGTCCAGGTGCGGGTGCCGGCGGGAGCAAGTGCGGCGCCGGCGGCAGCAGGTGCGGACGACGGTGCGCGGGTCTTCCCTCTCGAGTCTCCATTGGATCTGAGCTAGCACACTCTGTGGAGAGGAGGGGCTGAGCGGGTGACCTAAAAAAATGCCACGTGTACAGACTACGCCGACGGTTTAACCGTAGGCGTAGTTTTATCCCATTTTTTAAAATATTAATTAGCCTATTATTAGATTTATAACCATATATTTATACTTATATAATTACTTTTATAAATAGAACCATCTATTTATCCCCATCTCATTGAAACCCCGGACCAACCTAACAGTGGCCCGTTTTACTGAAAACATCTACCACTCCGACCGGTAAATCTGTGCGTGCTAATATTTAGACTTTTTTATGTCGGTTCGACAACTTTATCCCGAGATATTGTCCAACACACCTAGAAAAGAGTTCCACAAGTATCATTTTCATATTTTTCTTTCAGCATGTTGATCCGACGCGGCAGTTCCTCCCTCTAAGTGGTGGCGGCAGTGCCGTCTCTGAAGGGGGCCACACTCCGGAGCGGCGTGTTAGGTGTTTGAACATACCACCGTGCTTTAAGACATGTATGAGGACCCAGTGCAAGTTTTGGTGGTATAGCTACACCCAGAAGGCCCCTGACCAGCCTAACCCTAGCCCGGTTGACTAGGAAAGCTACCCCCTTTGACTTTCATCGGACGGTCTTTGACCAATGGACATTTTCACCTGGCTGTCCTAGGTTAGCCCATAGAAACATTCTAAAACCAAGTTTGCGCTAGGTTAGCCCACCGAGACAATTGATACTGTTGGATCATGCATGCCGCCGAGCTAATTTCAACCCCCGGTGGCAGGGCCTGCCCCTCCCTCGTCTGCACAAGGCCTACGGATGGCGCAAAGACATCACATAGAATTTTCCATTCAGCTTATGGGCATGATTTCATGTGCCGCCTCGCAGATCTGCAATTTCTGGCGCTGAAACCCTAGCAGTGCAATAAATGTCTCAAATATTGCATGCAGGTCCGGAAAATGCGGGGTGCTGGCATGTGTCATGCGATGGCCTCCTTTGAGAGCACGAGAAGTTTTGAGGCCAATGGAGCAACAGGACTTGCACTTGCTTCACAAACCGGACACGTTCCCTCTCGATACCCAGAGACTAGCTTGTAGATGGTGTAGTTTACAAGCGGCCTCATGTGATACTTTTTCAAAATACGTCCAAACTTTTACCACACCCTACAGGGGCCATGTGATGATGTCGTGCCAGATCCCGAGGATTTCCGGCATCGTACGATTTTTCGAGAATTTATACGGTTGGATCATGCATGTCGCCGAGCTAATTTCAACCCCTCGGTGGCAGGGCCTGCCCCCCCTTGTCTGCACATGGCCTACGCATGGCGCAAAGACATCACATAGGATTTTCCATTCAGCTTATGGGCATGATTTCATGTGCCGCCTCGCAGATCTGCAATTTCCGACGTTGAAACCCTAGCAGTGCAATAAATGTCTCAAATATTACATGTGGGTCCGGAAAATGCGGGGGCCTGGCACGTGTCATGTGATGGCCTCCTTTGAGAGCACGAGAAGTTTTGAGGCAAACGGAGCAACATGACTTGCACTTGCTTCGCAAACCGGACACGTTCCCTCTCGATACCCATAGACTAGCTTGGAGATGGTGTAGTTTACAAGTGGCCTCATGTGAGGCTTTTTCGAAATGCGTCCAAACTTGATGTCATGCCAGATCCCGAGGATTTCCGGCATCGTACGATTTTTCGAGAATTTATACGGTTGGATCATGCATGCCGCCGAGCTAATTTCAACCCCCCTCTAAGTGCTGGCGGCAGTGCCGTCCATGAAGGGTGACACACTCCGGATTAGTGTGTTGGGTGTTTAAACCTACCACCACACTTTCACACATGTATGAGGATCCAGTGCAAGTTTTGGTGGCATTGCTAACCTCCGAAGACACCGGAGCGGCGTAACTGTGACCAGTGTGACCCGGAAATCTAAGGGGGTAGATTTCTCTACTATAGCAAAGAATCAAAGTAATATTTAAACATTCCAAACTAAAGACATGATTTTTGAAATCCTTAAAACTTTTTGATGAAAATAGATATACAGTTTGCCTCATTTGGTCAAGAAATGAAAAATATACAAACAAATCAAAACAAGAGGGTGTTATCTGAAATTTTCAAAATAAATATGATTTTAATTTGTTAAAATTTCAAAACATAGTATACTAACAAATTCCTTTCCATATTCTGATAGAAACACATATAAAGTTTGTCAAAATCGATGTAAGTATGAATTAGTTGTGGTTTTTATAAAGTATAAGGACCTATTTGCAAAAGTACATGAGGTCACACTTTAAACATTTTGGAAAACATAAACAAAGTGTATATTCATACTCTATGGAAAATTCTACCCCAAATTGATATATAATTTGTATATGTTTAAGTTTAGCTAACTCAAATTTAAGCCTTAAAAAAAGAAAAATATATATCTATGCCGACGGCGGCCGTCGGCATAGCTTTGACGGCGGTAGCCTTCCGTCAGCCAAAACCCTGAATGCCGACGGTTAATCTATGTCGACAGTGACCGTCGGCGTATATAGGAGATATGCCTACGGTGAATCTATGCCGACGGTGACCGTCGGCGTATATAGGAGATATGCCTACGGTTTTTGTATGCCTACGGGCCCCGTCGGAATATCTCTGAATTTGCCGACGGCCCTTGTATGACGACGGTTTCAGTTTGGCCGTCGGCTTATCTCGATGTATGACGACAGGGCCCGTAGGCATACTTTTCACCGTCGGCATATTACCTGTTTCTTGTAGTGACGGGCCGACCGGAATGGCGTACAGCAGGTTTGATGGCGAGATCGACCGGTGCAATACATTGTTCGAGTTTCCGGAGGAAGCCAAGATAAGAACATGGCTACGGTACTGTTGTGGCATAGGAATGCCAACTTAAAACCCGAGAAGACGAGAAAAGAAGAAAGAAAGTGGCCTGCATGCGCTGCTCAGGGCATGCGTGATACAGTCAGTGCGCAGTCAGTCACACGGAGAGGAAGGAATCTTCTCCTCTGCCTTGGCCGTAGATTGTACAGTCACCGTCACCATCGATGTGGGAGCACGCAGAGGTAGCTAGCAACCTTCCAGCCTCAGCCTGGACATGACGACGAGATCGAAGTCCTCCACACACCCCGCCGAGCAGCACGCCCGCGTAAGGCGTGCCTGCGGCTGCCGCCTAGCTCACCTGCCGGCCAGCACCAACGCTCCGGCCAACTTGGAAATCCGAACGGCGAACAGTGACAACACAGCATGCAGAGGACGGCCACATGGTTTACGGGCGCGGGCCATGCACGGAGAAATCCCGTGGAATCCTTCCCGCGCGTGCTCCTCCGTCCGTCTCGTCCTCAGCCCCCTGCAGCTAGCTGCCGGAACGACAAAAGCCAGCAGTGTGCTACCACCGGCTGTGGTCCTGGCTGCGGAGCGCTCAGTGCTTGGCTACTGTCACCAGGCGGGCGGGCACCAGAACGTGACGCACCGGACGCCGCGACGACCCTAGTACATCGTGTACAGCGTAGTTAACATCGTATATACTGGATCCTGGCATCCCACTGACCGATTTTGCCGGTGACGAGGCGGAAGCCGGCGGTGCCACGTACGTAGGCCGCCAGTAGCCACGAACGTACACGACGAATCGGCTTGAGTTGGCGGATGGGGCCCGGTCCGTAGTTACGTAACAACTGAGAGGCCATGGCCGACATGTACGCGCAGGTTACTTTGTACGTACCTCCCCAGAATTGCACAGCCTTGGTCCTGTTAAACCTCATGTATTGTGTATGTGACTTGTACCGTAGAGTAGCAGTAGCGTACGTGGGTGCAGTTTTGTTAGTCAAGCACCCACGATCGCCTCCTCTCGAGCATGGCCTGGCCACGATCACCATCGTGGGCTCACGCTCTCTGTTCCCCCTTGTATAAGTGCAACATTGTTCAATACGATCGGTGTGTTCGATCTATTCTTCCTCAAACATGGTATCAGACGCAGAGGAAACTAATCCCTTCGCGCCTAACCACCCTCCTCCTTCCGCTGTTATGGACACCAATCCCCTAGCCTCCCCCAACTCCTCCGATGATGATGCCCCGGCCCCCGCCGGCGTGCTCCATGCTGCTCACGCGAGCGCCCTGCCTGCGCCACCATCCGTCCCTGCGCCGTCGCTCGCTCCTGGCGCCTTCCCATCATCGGTGCTGCAGACCATCGTCATCCGGCACCACGTTCCCATCACCCTGGACCTCCCCTCCGGCAACTATGCCCAATGGCGCCGGTTCTTCTTCACCATCCTGGGCATGTTTGGTGTCCACGACCACCTCATCGCTCCGGCCGCTCCTCTTCGCCGCGATCCCGAGTGGGTCATGGTGGACCACTGCGTCGTTCACTGGCTATATGCCACGATCTCTCCCGAGCTACTCAACGCCGTCATGCAGCCAGACGACACCGCCGGCGTTCTCTGGGCCGCGATCGAGGAGATCTTCCGCGCCAACCAACTCTCCCGCACCGTGTACATCGACGCTGAGTACCACGCCGTCGTCCAGGGTGACCTGACGGTGATGCAGTACTTTGCACGTCTGAAGGCCTTCACCGACCAGCTTCGCGATCTCGGGCAGCCGGTCACGGACACGCAGCAGCTGTTCAACATGTTGTGCGGCCTCGGGCTGCAGTACCACGGCGCCATTCCTCACCTCACCGCGCGCGACCCACTGCCCACCCTCCAGCAAGCCCGCTCCTTCCTTCTGCTGGAGGAGCATCGTGCCGAGCAGGCGGCCCGCCTGCAGTCCGCTCACGCGCTCATCGCTGTGCGGCCACCCACCGCCCTGCAGCTCCACCCACTCCCCCTGACGGGGGTGCGGGGCGTGGGCGTGGGCGCAACCGTCGCCGCGGCCGCGGCAACGGGGGAGCGTCGTCTTCCTCTTCACCGTCAGCACCGCCCCCTCCGCGTCCGATTCTCCCTGGCCAGGCCCCCGACGCTAACTCCTGGACAAGCATGGTGCAGGCCTGGCCCATGCCTTGGCGTGCACCTGGTGCCTGTGTGCTTGGCCCCTGGCCCGGCATCCCGCAGCAGCAAGCCTTCTTCACCTACGGTTTGCCCGGCGCGAGCTCCAGCACGGCGCCTCCGCACCTGTTGCCGTACGGGTACAGTGCCTACCCTGCCCTCCTCCCCGGCTTCACCTACGGCTCGCCCGGCGCGAGCTCAAGTATGGCGCCTCCGCCGCCGGCGCCGCCCCAGCCGTGGGACATGGGTGGCCTGCAGGCCGCGCTCCAGCATGCGCACACGTCGCCACCGCCGCCGTCCAGCACCTCGGACTGGTACATGGACTCCGGGGCGTCCTCGCACATGACCTCCAACCCTAGTACTCTCCATTCCCTTCGCCCTTCCTTCCCTCCTCATGACATTGTCGTCGGCAACGGCGGTTGCATGCCGATCACCCACACCAGCCGCGGCTCGCTTATCGCCACCAACACCTCACTAGAACTTCACAATGTTCTTCTCTCGCCATCTATCATTACCAATCTTCTCTCTGTTCGTCGCCTCACCCGCGACAACCATGTGTCTGTGGAATTTGACTCATTTGGGTTTTCTGTCAAGGATATCTGCACCCGTCTGGTGATCCTTCGGTTTGACTCGACGGGCGACCTGTACCCGGTGTGGTCCAACCCTGCCGTCCCACGTGCCAGCTACTTCGCCGGAGCCGGGACCATGGAGCTGTGGCATAGCCGTCTCGGGCACCCTGGCGAGGAGACACTTCGTCGGGCCCTTCGCCACTTTCAGTTCACATGCCAGCCGTCCACCGAGCACTCCTGCACTGCATGTCGCCTCAGCAAGCACACGAGCCTGCCCTTCTCCGCCTCCACGGCCATTAGCTATTTTCCATTTCAGTTGCTCCATTTGGATGTGTGGGCCTCTCCGGTTGTTAGCATCTCCGGATTTCAATAATATCTCGTTATTATCGATAGCTGTACTCACTATGTATGGACGTTCCCGATTCGCCACAAATCTGATGTCATTTGCGTGCTCTCTACATTCTACGCGTACGTCCAGACTCAGTTCGAATGTCCCATCCTTGCGTTGCAAACTGATAACGGGCGCGAGTTTGACAATCTCGCTATCCGCTCCCTCCTGTCCAAGAACGGCACCGTTCTTCGGCTGACATGTCCCTACACCAGCCAGCAAAATGGTAAGGCCGAGCGCATGCTCTGCACTCTGAACGAGAGCGTTTGCGCCCTGCTTTTCCATGCATCCCTGCCCTCTCGCTACTGGGCCGAAGCCCTCGCCACTGCCACGCTCCACCTGAACTACAAGCCCTGCGCCACCAGCTCGCCGTGCACGCCTCACGAACTGCTCCTGGGCGTGCCCCCGGATTATTCCTCTCTACACGTGTTCGGTTGCCTTTGTTACCCTAGCACCACATCCACGGCTCGCCACAAGCTTGATCACCGCTCGCTTGCTTGCGTCTTCCTTGGGTACCCGCCCGATCATCGTGGCTATCGCTGCTACGACCCAGTCTCCCGACGCGTGCTCACCTCTCGCCATGTCCAGTTCGACGAGCTCACTTTTCCCTACGCCACACCGCGCCTCCCGCACGCTTCGGCGACCCCACCTCCTCGCCTTGTCCCAGCATCCGTACATGCACCCGATGTAGTCGGTTGCAACCTGCTGCTACTTGTGAGCTGCGTTGATAATTCTCTGAAGAGGAAGGGAGATGCAGTATAGTAGAGATAAGTATTTCCCTCAGTTATGAAACCAAGTTTATCAATCCAGTAGGAGAATCACGCAACACCTCGTTAGCAGTACCTGCACACAAAACAACAAATCCTTGCACCCAACGCAAACAAGGAGTTGTCAATCCCTCGGCGGTTAATTGCAAGATTTAATTGTATGGTGATAGATAGATAGATTGAACTAAAATACAAAATAAAATAAATAAAGTAAAATTGCAGCAAGGTATTTTTATGATTTTTAATATATGATAGAAGTAGACCCGGGGGCCATAGTTTCCACTAGAGGCTTCTCTCATGAAAATAGCATACGGTGGGTAAACAAATTACTGTTAGGCAATTGATAGAAAAGCAAATAATCAAGACGATATCCAAGGCAATGATCATGTATATAAGCATCACGTCCGAGAAAAGTAGACCGACTCCTGCCTGCATCTACTACTATTACTCCACACATCGACCGTTATCCAGCATGCATCTAGTGTATTAAGTCCATAAAGAACGGAGTAACGCCTTAAGCAAGATGACATGATGTAGACAAAGTAAACTTACGCATGAATAAACCCCATCTTTTTACCCTTAATAGCAACGATACATACGTGTCATGTCCCTTTCTGTCACTGGGATTGAGCACCGCAAGATCGAACCCATTACAGAGCACCTCTCCCGTTGCAAGATAAATCAATCTAGTTGGCCAAACCAAATCAATAGATCAGAGAGAAATACGAAGCTATAATAATCATGCATAAAAGAGTTCAGAGAAAACTCAAATAATATTCATAGATAATTTGATGATAAACTGATCCCAACAAACACACCGCAAAAAGTGATTACATCGGATAGAACTCCAAGAATATCGAGGAGAACATTGTATTGAAGATCAAAAAGAGAGAAGAATCCATCTAGCTACTAACTATGGACCCGAAGGTCTGTGGTAAACTACTCACGCATCATCGGAAGGGCAGCAAGGTTGATGGAGAGCCCCTCCGTCATCGATTCAACCTCCGGCGGAGCACCGGAAAAGGCCTCCAGATGGGATCTCTCGAGAACAGAAACTTGCGGCGGCGGAAAAAGTATTTCGTGGACTCCTCTGTTGGTTTCCCGATTTTAGAAAATTTATAGTGAAGGAATTAGGCCAAACGGAGCTGTGTGGGGCCCACGAGCCACCAGGGCGCCCCCCGGGGCATGCCGTGGTGCCTCGTGGGCCACTGCTTCATTTTCTGGACCTCTCCCGAAGCTTCCAGTACTTGTTATGTCCAGAAAAAAATCTTCAAAAAGTTTCGTGGCATTTGGACTTCGTTTGGTACTGATATTCTGGAAAACCAAAAACAGGCAAAAAACGGCAACTGGCACTGGGCACTAAGTTAATAGGTTAGTCCCAAAAAATGATATATAATTGTTGTAAATGTATATAAAAACATCCAAGATTGATAATATAATAGCATGGAACAATCAAAAATTATAGATACGTTGGAGACGTATCAGCATCCCCAAGCATAATTCCTGCTCGTCCTCGAGTAGGTAAATGATAAAAACAGAATTTTTGATGTGGAATGCTACCTATCATATTCATCATATACTCTTTTCTTTTATAGCATGGACATTTGGACTTGAATGATTCAAAGCAATAGTCTATAGTTTGACATGAAGATATAAATACTCAAGCATACTAACAAGCAATCATGTCTTTCAAAATATCAACGCTAAAGAAAGTTATCCCTAGCCCATTATGCTCAATCATTGATCCATTCATGAAACACACTCAACATTAGCTACACACAATGCACAAGTATGACAATAGTGCTCTCTAGTTGGTGCTTTGTAAGAGAAGATGGAGACTCAAAATAAAAATAAAAATTGCATAAAAGTAAATTGATAGGCCCTTCGCAGAGGGAAGTAGAGATTTGCAAATGTGCCAAAGCTTAAAGCTTAAATTAGAGAGATAAAATATTTTGAGAGGCATGCTTTTCCAGTCAACGAAAACGACCGAGAATTCCCAATATTTTCCATGTAGACACATCATAGGCGGTTCCCAAACAGAAAGTAAAGTTTATTTCCTTTCCACCATTCTTTCACAATCCATGGCTAGCCGTATCCACGGGTGCCCTCCGTACCAACACTTTCCAAGGAATTTTGTTATTATTAATTTTTGATTCATTGTGGGACTGGGCATCCCTATTACCAGCCACTCTCTCGTGAAATGACAAGTGAATAAACACTCATCGTGAGAATAACACACCTCGCATGGAAAATATTAGCCACCCCCTGCCGCTTCATGAGCGGTACGGGCACACAAAACGGAAAATTATTTTGAAAAATTAGAGTTGGCACATGCAAATTTACTTGGAACGGTATTGAATTACCGCATATAGGTAGATATGGTGGACTCATTTGGCACAACTTGGGTTTAAGGAGTTTGGATGCACAAGCAGTATTCCCGCTTAGTACAAATGAAGGCTAGCAAATAGATTGAGAAGTAACCAACCAAAAAGCGAAAACGGTCATAAACATGCATTGAACATAACTAACACCGAATAATGCACCATAAGTAGGATATAATTTCTTTGCATAACTATTGACTTAATGTGCATGCATAGGGAATCACAAACCTTAACACTAATATTCTTACTAAATCACAATTACTCACTAACATGACTCGCATATCATCACTCCATATCGCAAAACTATTGCAAGGAATCACACTTATCATATCCAATGATCTATATGAAAGTTTTTATTATATCCCTCTTGAATATTCATCACTTTGGGACCAAATTCATATCTCGTGCAAATTACCATTACTATTATCAACTCTCAAAAAAGATATAAGTGAAGCATGAGAGTGCAAATATTTCTTCAAAATTTTAATCTGATCAACTCTCAAAATAATATAAGTGAGGCATGAGAGTTTAAATATTTCGTCAAAATATAGCCACCGTTTTGCTCAAAAAGATTTAAGTGAAGCACTAGAGCAACTGCCTAGCTCAAAAGATTTAAGTGAAGCACATAGAGTATTCTAGCAAATCATGATAAACGTGTGGCTCTCTCAAATGGGTGTGTCCAGCAAAGATGATTGTGACAAACTAAAAAGCAAACAAATCAAATACTCATATAATACACGACGCTCCAAGTAAAACACATATCATGTGACGAATAAAAATATAGCTCCAAGTAAAATTACCGATGGTTGGTAGAAGAAAGAGGGGGTGCCTTCCGGGGCATCCCCAAGCTTAGACGCTCGAGTCTTCCTTGAATATTACCTTGGGGTGCCTCGAGCATCCCCAAGCTTAGGCTCTTGCCACTCCTTATTCCTTCATCCATCGTGATCTCACCCAAAACTTGAAAACTTCAATCACACAAAACTCAACAAAACCTTCGTGAGATCCGTTAGTATAAAAAAATAAATCACTACTTTAAGTACTTTTGCAAACCCATTCATATTTTATTTTTGCATTATACCTACTGTATTCTAACTTCTCCATCGCTTATACCCCCCGATACAATCCATAGTTTCATCAAAACAAGCAAGCAGTGCATCAAAAACAGAATCTGTCAAAAACAGAACAGTCTGCAGAGATCTATTTAAAAGCTATACTTCTGTAACTCCAAAAATTCTGAAAAATTAGGACAACATGGGAAATTCATATATAATACTTTGTAAAAAATTTAGATTTTTCTGACGCTCCAGTACAGAACTAAAATTTCAGCACTGAACGCAAAACTATTTGTTTTCCAAACAGCATCAATTATACTATCTTCCAATTCATCCCAAAGGCTTTACTTGGCACAAACACTAATTAAAACATAAAAACTCAATCATAACAGTAGCATAAATATGAAAACACACAATAACAGAAACAAAAAGTAAAAATTTATTTTATCCATTGGGATGCCTCCCAACAAGCGTTATTGTTTTATGCCCCTAGCTAGGCATAATGCATAGTTTCAAGTATTGCTATCTTTCTTCTTCTTATCCAAAGATGTACTTTTATCAGACGGTTTTTCAAAGGTAATATGAAATACATCATCCATAGAAATTTTAGCATTAGCAAGTTGTCCATCTGTAAATCCCTCTTGATTACCGGCTACAATCCAAGAGTATTGTCTATTAACACCATGGAAAACTTGTTGGATTATATTCAAAGGAGGAACTTCCTTTTTAATATTTTCATCAAAGATGTGGTCATTGCGGAACAAATACCTCAACAAGTAGTCATTATTATAAAGGATCTCCTCTATTACCGGTTTTTCACGGTTCATATCATAAAAATCAAAGATCTCCCTAGCTTCTCGCACTATGTGATCAAATTCATTCATGAGGACAAGGATAGCTATTTTCTTAGCTCTAGGATTTTTTATAACTGGTAACTCATAAAACAATCTTTGCAAAGTAGGATGAGTGCGAATAAACCTTCTTTCCAATTTAAGAATAAGTGCGGAAATAGCATCGACATAATTTCTGGTTTCCTTAAGTATAGGAGCATCATCACAAGCCAAGGTCCCAATGCAATTAAAGAACTCTTGGATGACACTTTTCCCTATAGCATTCCCATGTCCCAACACAAAAGTTTTAGCATCAAGATTGGTAGAACTTTTAATTTTAGGAGTTCTAACACCATCAGTTTCTGCCATGCCAAAATCACTCATGATAACAATCTTCAAGCAAGCGAACAAGAAATCACGCAAAAAGGCAAACGGAAAATATTTTTGTATTTTTGTAAAAAAAAATTAGAAGTGGGGGAGATGAAAATGAGAGGCAAATAAAATAAATGCAAGGAGATAGATGTCGATGATGTCTCCCTGGCAACGGCGCCAGAAATTCTTCCTGCTACTTGTGAGCTGCGTTGGTAATTCCCTGAAGAGGAAGGGAGATGCAGTACAGTAGAGATAAGTATTTCCCTTAGTTATGAAACCAAGGTTATCAATCCAGTAGGAGAATCACGCAGCACCTCGTTAGCAGTACCTGCACACAAAACAACAAATCTTTGCACCCAACGCAAACAAGGGGTTGTCAATCCATCGGCGGTTAATTGCAAGATTAAATTGTATGGTGATAGATAGATAGATAGATAGATAGATAGATAGATAGAATTAAAATACAAAATAAAATAAATAAAGTAAAATTGCAGCAAGGTATTTTTAGGATTTTTAATATATGATAGAAGTAGACCCGGGGGGCATAGTTTTCACTAGAGGCTTCTCTCAGAAAAATAGCATACGGTGGGTAAACAAATTACTGTTTGGCAATAGATAGAAAAGTAAATAATCATGACGATATCCAAGGTAATGATCATGTATATAGGCATCACGTCCGAGATAAGTAGACCGACTCCTGCCTGCATCTACTACTATTACTCCACACATCGACCGCTATCCAGCATGCATCTAGTGTATTAAGTCCATAAAGAACGGAGTAACGCCTTAAGCAAGATGACATGATGTAGACAAAGTAAACTCATGCATGAATAAACCCCATCTTTTTACCCTTAATAGAAACGATACATACGTGTCATGTCTCTTTCTATCACTGGGATTGAGCACCGCAAGATCAAACCCATTACAAAGCACCTCTCCCATTGCAAGATAAATCAATCTAGTTGGCCAAACCAAATCAATAGATCGGAGAGAAATACGAAGCTATAATAATCATGCATAAAAGAGTTCAGAGAAAACTCAAATAATATTCATGGATAATCTGACCATAAACTCACAATTCATCGGATCCCAACAAACATAGTAGAGATAAGTATTTCCCTCAGTTAAGAACCAAGATTATCAATCCAGTAGGAGAACCACAAAAAATGCCTTTAGCAGCACCTGCACACACAAAAACACTTGCACCCAACGCAAATAAGAGGCTTGTCAATCCTCTTAGAGGTTATTTGCAAGGATTAATTCTGATAGCAATAGATAGATAAAGGAAAATACTAAATAAAAAAGTAAATAAATTGTAGCAAGGTATTTTTGGTTTTTAATATATGATAAAAGTAGACCCGGGGGCCATAGTTTTCACTAGAGGCTTCTCTCTCGAACACATAGCATACGGTGGGTAAACAAATTACTGTTGGGCAATTGATAGAAAAGCAAATAATTATGACGGATTCATGGCAATGATCATGCATATAGGCATCACGTCCGAGACAAGTAGACCGACTCCTGCCTGCATCTACTACTATTACTCCACCCATCGACCACTATCCAGCATGCATCTAGGGTATTAAGTATGAAACAGAGTAACGCCTTAAGCATGATGACATGATGTAGACAATGTAACCTCAAGCAATATGATTAAAACCCATCTTTTTATCCTTAATGGCAACAATACAAATACATGTCATGTCCCTTTCTGTCATTGGGATTGAACACCTCAAGATTGAACCCATCACAAAGCACCTCTCCCATTGCAAGATAAACCAATCTAGTTGGCCAAGCCAAATCGATAGATCGGAGAGAAATACAAAGCTATAACAATCATGCATAAAAGAGTTCAGAGAAGACTCAAATATTTCTCATGAATAATCTGATCATAAACTCACAATTCATCGGATCCCAAAAAACACACCGCAAAACAAGATTACATCGGATAGAACTCGAAGAACATCGAGGAGAACATGGTATTGAAGATCAAAGAGAGGGAAGAAGCCATCTAGCTACTAGCTATGGACCCGTAGGTCTGTGGTAAACTACTCACACATCATCGGAAGGGCAGCAAGGTTGATGAAGAAGCCCTCCGTGATCGATTCCCTCTCTGGCAGAGTACCGGAAAAGGCTTCCAAATGGGATCGCGAAAGAACAGAGGCTTACGGCGGCGGAAAGGTTTTCTCTTCTGTCTCTCTGGTATATTGGGAATATTTGGGAATTTATAGCGCTAGAATTAGGTCAAGAGGTGCCGCGAGAGGCCCACAAGCCTGGGGGGCACGCCCTACCCCAGGGCGCGCCTCCCGAGCTTGTCGCTCCCTCGTGGCTCGTCTGGTCTTCTCCCGAAGCTTTGAGACCCTTCTGGTCCAGAAAAAATTAATCCAAAGTTTTTTCTTCGTTTGGACTCCGTTTGATAATGATTTTCTGAAAAGGCAAAAACGGGCAAAAAACAGCAACTGGCACTGGGCAATGGGTTAATAGGTTAGTCCCAAAAAATGATATATAATGGCATATAATTGCATATAAAACATCCAAGATTGATACTATAATAGCATGGAATAATCAAAAATTATAGATACGTTGGAGACGTATCAATCCTCCCGCCCCGACTACGTCTGTGTGGCTGACACCGCTCCCTCCACCACCATCTCTCCCGTCCCACGTTCCGTGCGCGGCGCGCTCCGCGACACCAACTGGCTTGCCACCATGTGTGAAGAGTTTGCCACTCTCACCGGCAACCGCACCTGGGAGCTCGTTCCTCGGCCGCCCCATGCTAACATCATCACTGGCAAAAGGATTTTTTGCCACAAGACACGGGCAGACGGCACGCTTGAGCGCTACAAAGCGCGGTGGGTTGTCCACGGTTTCAACCAACGCGTCGGTGTGGACTACGGGGAAACCTTCTCCCCTGTTGTGAAGCCTGCCACCATTCGCACTGTACTCACTCTTGTTGCGTCGCGCCATCATCCTGTGCACTAGCTCGATGTGAAAAATGAGTTCCTCCATGGGACCTTGGAGGAGGAGGTCGACTGTCTTGAACCTGCGGGCTTCGTCGACGCCACCAAGCCTGACCACGCGTGTCGCCTTTCAAAGTCTTTGTACGGCTTGAAGCAGGCGTCGCGCGCATGGTTCCTGCACTTTCCCGGCTTCCTTGCCACCCTCGGGCTCACCTCGACGCGCTCCGACAACTCCCTGTTCACGCTCACCCAAGGCGCGGATGACGCGTACCTCCTACTGTACGTGGACGACATCATCCTCACGACATCCACCGACGCGCTCCTTCGCCGCATCGTCACCGCGCTCACCTCCGAGTTTGCCATGAAGGACCTCGGCGACCTCCACTACTTCCTGGGCATCCATGTGACACGCTTTGCGGCTGGCTTCTTCCTCTCTCAGGAGCAGTACGCCGAGGACGTCCTCGAGCGGGCTGCCATGGACAACTGCAAGCCCGCCCCGACTCCTGTCGACACCAAGGCCAAGCTCCCCTCCGCGGACGGACCACGCATCGCCGACCTCACCTCCTACCGTAGTCTCGCCGGTGCGCTGCGGTACCTCACGGTGACCCGTCCTGAGCTCGCTTACGCCGTGCATTAAATCTGCCTGCATATGCACGATCCACGCGAGTGTCACCTCGCCTTGATCAAACGTGCTCCGCGGTATGTGCGTGTGGCACCCCGGCTCAGAGGACCGGTTTACCCTGTGTTCCCAACCCAGAGATCATGTCTTCTGGAAACACACAACAACTTGGAACAGAACTGAACTGATATTTATTGATATGGTACGGGTACAAGCTTAGATATTACATAGGATAGTGAGGCCAGGAGCACTACTCGTGCTTTGACAGTATCTACATTATTTCTGCAACATCTCAAGGGCCTCAGTACTAGTGGAAAGACTACAGCGTAGCAGAACATCGTGCGGGACACTCCATCCCATAGGGACACTGCTGGGACACGACCTAGTTAGCGTAGCACGAACCATCGGGATCTCCATCTCCGGCTTCTCCTGCAGCTGGCATGATACGACGGGTGAGTACTTGGAATGTACTCGCAAGCTCACAGCAACCAAAACAGTACAACAAACAACATCATGGCAATGAATATGTTATGTGCTTTAGTATGCTCACTTACTGTTACCAACTTACTCTCTTCCGGGTTCACCTCAGGACCCCCGGAGCACTCGTGACCCACTGGTCACCACTGAGCATGAGACAAGTTCTTCCATCATTATTATTACGGTTGACCACACAGTGTGACCTAGTACGGACTGTGTCCATTACCGTGGACGCGGCTATTCGAATAGATTCTTACACTCTGCAGAGGTTGCGCACGTTACCCACACCATGGACATTCGTCCAACGAAACTTGTCTAACCCGTAACTCCTCTATCGTACCACCAACAATCATTCCCCCTCCGGGTCATGCCCTGGGTGGCCCCTGTGTCACTCTTGACACCTGCCACCGTCGTAGCCAACTAAACTGTCCCAAACGGGGACGCCGGCAAATAACCCAACTTGGGCTCACGAGGTTATCGTCGTCTACCTGATCAGGGCAGCACGCACACATAACCTCCCCTCTTTGGTGGTACCGGTAAAAGAGCACGCGATCAGACCAAGTCAAGGCCATCCCATTCCGGCAGATGTGGCTGCACGGGTAAGTCCGGGTCGGTGGCACTTGATCAACCATCAATTGATATGTAAAATTGTTGGTCATACTAATTATGTTGGACAAATGAACTAGCATGGCAGGGTTATTACAATATATCAAACAATATAGAATATAGCATATTTAAATTGAGTTAAATGCAAAATGATCCTTTATAAGGCCAACACTATTGTAATGCCTTATGCAATGGATGATGTGGCTTGCCTTGCTCAAGTGGGTTATCAACAAACTCCTGGTCTTCAAAGCCACAACAATTTCCTTCTGAAAGTATTTTTAAATAGCAAAAGAAAATGTCACCTAGAGCCTTTTTGTTGAACAAAAATTATGTGCACAAGGGAAAAATACCAAATTTGGCCAAAAAAATAGAGGGGCTCAATACAAAACTATTGCAAAAAGAATCAATTCAATTGGACTTGTGGTTTAAAAGTTAGAGCTGGTCAAAGTCTGGTCAAATTTCTGGATTAAAATTGAATTTAAACAAAAACAGAAAAACCCACAGCGGGCCAAGTCGAAGACGTAAAGTGGAGGGGCGCCTCCACTTATACTGCTTCGGGCGCGGGCGTGGGCCGCTGACAGGTGGGACCCGGCTGGGTTTAAACAGAGAGAGGGAGAGAGGAACAGAGGCGGGCGGCTCACCGATGGCGATCACCAGCGATAGAGACGGCGGCGAGCTCGGGGAACTGCGGGGATGGATCGAGCGGACGACGGTGACTCTCCCCGTACCCGCAGCTTCTCCAGAGACGGCCTAACAACGTCGCCCCCTTCCTCTCCGACGGTGGCTGCTTTCGGGTGTCGTCGGAGACGGCGATTCCGGCAGCACCTCGGCCAGGGAAGGGGACAGGCGGGGTCAGGGGAATGCCCTAAGCTCGAATGTGGGCTTGGGGAAGATTGGGGTGGTCTGTAAGAGAAGGGAGGCGAGGCTAGCTTGGCGGCGGAGCTCCGGCGAGATACGAGGCCAGAGGCCTCCCTGGCCTTGCCCCGGTGCCCTGGTGGTCGATAGGAGGTGGATGGAGTGGGGTGAGGAGCGGACCGAGCCGGGCGGGGCTTTATATAGGCGAGGGCAGTTCGACAGTAGCCGCAAGCCACCGTGGACACATCGCTGGAGCCAGAACGGCGCGCTGGCCGTCGCGAGGTGGGGTGAAGTGATGGAGGAGGTCAGGGGAGTTATTGCGCGAGACAACGGCTCGGGAGGAAGAAGACAGCCTGCGTGGCTGCCGTACTGCCACTGTGCCGCTCGTGGCGCACGGTGGCCGTATCCGGCGAGCTCGTTGCCGGCGAGGGAGAAGGCTCTGGAGCGGCTACATGGACGGTGGAGAGGTCGTCGACGCGAGCGGACAACGTACGGCGACGCGGTCGTCGGCCTCTGATGAGACCCGAGCCTGGCGACGCCCAGAGCGTGCGTTTGGCAGCGCCAGCCGCGTGGTCACCGCGTGCCTTGGTGCACACGGCGTGAGCTGGCCTGCTAGACCGTGTCTGGTACATCGACCCTGGGTCTGGTAGTCTCCCCGTGCCACTGAATCGGCTAGATATACTCTGAGCTGAAGAGTAGCATCAGCAACAGTTTCTAAGCAGAAACTTGGGAGGGATCCAGAAGGGAGATGAGTTGGAGATGGAGCCAAAGGGGTTGTCTGGTGTGTTCTACGTAGGTAGGACTACATGCTGGGAAAATTTGAGCAACCTTTGCAAAGTTTTGAACATAGTTCATGTGTAAACCACATTCTGGTCCAGAAACTTAGTGAGGAAGATGCACTTACATGGATGCTCTCCTGAAGCTGAAATTTGGTGTGTCGGGGTTATTTGGTAGTGCCAACATGCCATAAAATTTTCAGACCAAATGGATACCTCTGGCTGGTACTTCCTTCACAAAGGTCTGAAATGACCAGAAGCTTGTCAGAATATTCTTGCTGAAAAATTGCACTGGACTAGGAGATGTTTTTAGATATTGTGGGAAGATATGACTCCTAGTATCTCAGGGATTTATTTGGGAACTTTCTGAGTCATGGAAATATATGTTGCTTCACAAAGGGTCAATTCTGTCCAGAAGGAAAAAGGAATATTCTGGACAAAATTTTATATTGGACAATGAAATATTTTTGGAGATTGTGGCAGTAGATGATGTCAAGAAGATGTGGTATTAATTTGGGATTTTTCTGACCAGCAGAACTATAGGTTGCTTCACAACCCATAGTGGAAATGAGTATTATCAGAGGAGGAAATGGATTATCTTGGGAGAATAAAAATTAGGGTTTGATACAGCAGGGTTTTAGAGAGAATATGAGAGCCTTGGCACACTTGGGAAAAGAAATGAAAGTGTGCTCAAGTCCAAAGTCCAAAGAATTGACTCCAAAAACCAACAAATGGCAAATAAAACCAGAAAAGTTTTGAAAAGAAAATTTTGAAAAACCAGGGTGTCACAGTGCGGGGCACTGTCTCCCTCGGGCTCCATCACCATGCGTCCTCGACTCTGGATCTTCGCGTATAAACCAACACCGACTGGGCCGGCTGCCCCGAGACCCGTCGATCCACGTCAGGTTATTGCGCCTTCCTCGACGATGCACTGGTGTCTTGGTCCTCGAAGCGCTAGCCTACCGTCTCCCGATCCAGTGCGAAGGCCAAGTACCGCGGCGTGGCCAATGCCATTGCCGAGTGCGTCTGGCTGCGTCAACTCCTCGGCGAGCTTCGCTGCGCGGTCACCACGGCTACGCTGGTCTACTGCGACAACATCTCCGCCGTGTACCTCTCCAACAACCCCGTCCATCACCGCCGCACCAAGCACGTCGAGTTGGATATTCACTTCGTCCGTGAGTGCGTGGCCCTCGGTGACTTCCACGTCCTTCACGTCCCAATGCGGCAACAATTTGCGGATGTGATGACCAAGGGCTTGCCAGCTGACGTGTTTCATGATTTTCGGTCCAGTCTTTGCGTCGCCACTCGCGACGTCATGACTGCGGAGGGGTGTTAAACCTCATGTATTGTGTATGTGACTTGTATCTTAGAGTAGCAGTAGCGTACGTGGGTGAAGTTTTGTTAGTCAAGCACCCACGATCGCCTCCTCTCGAACATGGCCTGGCCACGATCACCATCGTGGGCTCGCGCTCTTTGTTCCCCCATATATAAGTGCAGCATTGTTCAATCCGATTGGTGTGTTCGATCTATTCTCCCTCAAACAGGTCCCAGCACTGTAATTAACCATACTCGTAGTCAACGGAAACGGAATTCTGCTCATGACCAGCCCACACGGTGACCGGACGCCTGGACTGTACAATTGCCGGCGCGGAGATATGTACTCAAGGACTCATTAATTGAGCTTACATGACGTTGCTAACTGAGAGCGAGAGCGAGGGCGCCTTCCCCTGAGAGCGCCAACGGCCACCTCGGCCCCGGCGGCCACCCCAACCGCCGGCCACCGCTCCGGTGCCGGCGTCCACCACCGGGCACCCTGTCCTTCTTCCCCTTCCTCTCGCCGGATGGCTTTTTGGGTGTCCCTCTCGGCGGCATCTTCCTCCTCGGGCTCTCTGACACCGCCCCCTCCCCACCCGCCGCGGCCCCAGCAGATCCGCTCCATCGTGCTCGTCCCCGACGTGCTGGGCACACCCTTCGGGCTAATTACCCAGGGCGCGGCTGCTGGGACTTCCCGGCCTCAGCCGCCGGCAAGGGCGGAGTGGCAGACCAAGACAGGTCGCCGGCCACGGAGCCCCACTGCCCGGCCTCTGTCCCCGCCGGCGCAGAGGCGTCGCCAGGGGTTCACTTTGCCTTCATCGAGGCCGTCCAGATCAAACATCCCGGCCGAGCTCTACGGCTGCTGCTACAACAGCGGCGATGACAGGCACATCTCCGTCGAATGCTAGAAGAAGACCAAGTGCGTGCGCTGCAGGGGGGAGGGACACATCGCCAGGGATTGCAAACCCCCTGCCGCTCGCCGCCCGTGGATAGGTCGGTGCGGGTGCAGCAGTCTCCTCCATCAGAGCAGGGCAGGCCGGGGCATTCCTCACCTCCTGCGTTGCGCCGTGCGGAGGCGCCCGTGCGCCGGGATACCCAGCCCCGCGCGAACACTGTGCTTCCCCCGCCATCGCCCGGCCCACCTCCCCCGGACGCGGTGCGCTTCCCAAGGTCCTGGAGCCAGGTTGCCAGGGAGTCCTCGATCGCGAGCGTGGAGGGGCCGGGGTTCTCCGTGGCGTTCGGGGGCGTTGAGGCGGGGCCAACGGGGCGACCCGCCGTGGATCTCGACAAGAGAGTGGAAAGCTGCTTCCTTGAGGCTTCAGATGATCTGCAACGTATGGAGGCTGACCTCTCGTGGGCGGTCGTGGTCACCGTTGTCGGCACAAGGCCGCGTGTCGACAAGGCCGCGGTGGCGGAGGCACTGCACGCTGAGTTTGGCATTGGCCCAAACAACATGTCTATCCGCCCTTTCTTTCCAGAGGATTTCCTAGTTGTGTGTGAGCATCAGATCATTTGGCAGCTTATGGTGGATCGAGGTCGCGCCCCGGGTCATGGATTCACCCTCGCGCTGCGGCCATGGACGCGTTAGGCGCAAGCTACGGGTGCCTCTCTGCCGTACCCGGTTCCTCTCCAGCTGGTGGGAGAGCCAGCACATGCTTGGACGAGGAGGACGGCCGAGGTGGTTTTGCGTGGAATGGGTTTCGTGGTTCAGGTGGCGGAGCAGACGGCCAGGCGGTTCGACATGTCTGGATTCCAGGTCTGGCTCAAGACGGCGGATCCAAACTCCATCCCGTAGCGGCGGATGCTCTTCATCCCGGAGCCGGCTGGGGTTCTCGGTGGCCGCATGTCGGAGTCGGAGGGCACGCCGGAAGCCCTGTGGTATCCCATCTAGATTTTCAAGATGGCGCCGCTAGTCAGGGATGGCTCTATGGCGGGTGGGGCGCCGCCACCATCACCGCCGTCTGGGGAGGATTCGCGTGGGCATGGTGGAGACAGAGGCGCAATTCCGCTGGGCATGATGCGGATGCGGCGCCCCGGTTCGGCAGATGATGGAGCAGATGACGGGGAGTCGCAAGGTTCCACGGCGGCGCAAGCGCCGCGGGCACCGCTGGCGAGGAGATTGGAGGCCCAATGCGGGCCGGTGCAGCGGTCTAGCTGCCATGCGGTCGTCAGGGGCGTCGCTGGCGTCGGCCAAGGAAGGATGGCCCACGCCACCAGTGGGCAGGTGAAGACCAGGACCGGTCCAACTGATGTTCCCCCTGCGCAAAGTGAAATGGGCAGACCGGACCCTGCCACGGCTGCATCGTCTTGTGGATCCAACCAGCAGGTGCCAGACTGTACGCGGGTGGACGCGGACTCAAATATGCCAAAGACCCCACAGTGAGTGTGTTTGGCAAGATGGAGGAATCTGGTGGAGGGCCAAGCAGGAAGCAACATGGGCGGGGCTCGCTGCCCAACGGCAGGACAAGAGGAGCAGGTGGGCAGGAGCACGGCCAGCGGCAACATAGCAAGAACGATCCAAGTGGGGTCCATGGAGATTCCGGTGGAAGAGAAGGGGCAGGCGATTTTAGGGGCCCCGGGCATCCTACCCGAGGGGGATAGCGACCATGTGCTTGACGCATACCAAGATAGGATGGTGCCAGAGGAGGATTGGGCAGGCTCGGTATTTGAGGACGCCCTGCCATGCAACTCCTGTTTGGAGGATAGCGAACGGCAAACCGCTCCAAAGTGCATGCATGTGGGGGATACTTTTTGTGTCAGCCTATCGGGTGGGGACTGATACATCTCCAACGTATCTATAATTTTTGATTGTTCCATGCTATTATATTATCAATCTTGGATGTTTTTATATACATTTACAGCAATTATATATCGTTTTTTGGGACTAACCTATTAACTTATTGCCCAGTGCCAGTTGTTGTTTTTTGCCTGTTTTTGGTTTTCCAGAATATCAGTACCAAACGAAGTCCAAATGCCACGAAACTTTTTGGAGATTTTTTTCTGGACATAACATACACTAGAACCTTCGGGAGGAGACAAGAAGATGAAGCACTGGCCCACGAGGCACCACGGCGCGCCCCAGGAGGGGGCGCCCTGGTGGCTCGTGGGGCCCACACAACTCCATTTGACCTAATTCCTCCACTATAAATTGTCTAAAATCGGGAAACCAACAGAGGAGTCCACGAAATACTTTTTCCGCCGCCGCAAGTTTCTGTTCTCGAGAGATCCCATCTGGAGGCCTTTTTCGGTACTCCGCCGGAGGGGGAATCGATCACGGAGGGGCTCTCCATCAACCTTGCTGCCCTTTCGATGATGCGTGAGTAGTTTACCACAGACCTTCGGGTCCATAGTTAGTAGCTAGATGGCTTCTTCTCTCTTTTTGATCTTCAATACAATGTTCTCCTCGATGTTCTTGGAGTTCTATCCGATGTAATCACTTTTTGTGGTGTGTTTGTTGGGATCCGATGAATTATGAGTTTATGATCAGATTATCCATGAATATTATTTGAGTTTTCTCTGAACTCTTGTATGCATGATTATTATAGCTTTGTATTTCTCTCCGATCTATTGATTTATCTTGCAATGGGAGAGGTGCTTTGTAATGGGTTCGATCTTGCGGTGCTCAATCCTAGTGAAAGAAAGGGACATGACACGTATGTATCGTTGCTATTAAGGGTAAAAATATGGGGTTTATTCATGCGTGAGTTTACTTTGTCTACATCATGTCATCTTGCTTAAGGCGTTACTCTGTTCTTTATGAACTTAATACACTAGATGCATGCTGGATAGTGGTCGATGTGTGGAGTAATAGTAGTAGATGCAGGCAGGAGTCGGTCTACTTGTCTCGGACGTGATGCCTATATACATGATCTTTGCCTTGGATATCGTCATAATTATTTGCTTTTCTATCAATTGCCCAACAGTAATTTGTTCACCCACCGTATGATATTTTCATGAGAGAAGCCTCTAGTGAAAACTATGGCCCCCGGGTCTATCCAAATCATATATTAAAAATCATAAAAATACCTTGCTGCACTTTTACTTTATTTTTTTTTATTTTATATTTTAGTTCGATCTATCTATCTATCACCATACAATTTAATCTTGCAATTAACCGCCAAGGGATTGACAACCCTTTTTTTGCGTTGGGTGCAAGGATTTGTTATTTTGTGTGCAGGTACTGTTAACGAGGTGTTGCGTGATTCTCCTACTGGATTGATAACCTTGGTTTCATAACTGAGGGAAATACTTATCTCTACTGTACTGCATCATCCCTTCCTCTTCGGGGAAAAACCAACGTAGATCACAAGTAGCAGGAAGAATTTCTGGCGCCGTTGCCGGGGAGACATCATCAACATCTATCAAGTACCTACGCATAAACTTTCATCTCCTTGCATTTATTTTATTTTCGTTTGCCTCTCGTTTTCATCTCCCTCACTTTTAAAAAGTTTTTACAAAAATATTTTCCGTTTGTTTATTTTTTTGTTTGCTTGTTTTATCGTTATGGCTAGTTCTACTCCCATTATGCCTTTCCATCCGTACTTAGGAGACGATCCAGGAATTTTAAACTTTAAATATTTGAGTGACGAATCTTTAAAAGAAGCATGGGATATATTATTAAAAATACAAGTAAGTGCTAGGCATCAGTTTCACTTTAAATTGTTCCTTGAAGGTTTTTAGATTGGTCTACCCCTTGCTCATAGACATGTCTTGGATTCTATATTTGAAAACGATTTTCTTGGGAGTGATGCCTTTGAAACCTACAAAAAGATGAAAAGTATATTTGGACAACCAAAAGTTGAAACTATCGAACCTATTACTCTAGAATGCTTTCGTCAAACTGAGAAAATAAAGGAAACAAAGGCTAGTATGGATTCTACCTTTCGAGGAATATTTAATCTTGCCTCTAAGATAAATAGCAATGTGGTGTCACAAACTAGAAGGGTTGATGCTTTAGATCAACAGATCTCTCTTTGTGTTTTGAAAGAAATAAAAACACTTTGCACTAAGCTTGACCATCTAGTGCACATTATTGATAATGGCAAAGAGAGTTAAATAGGAGGTGCAAGGTTTAAAACCAAAGATGACAATACTTGAAACTATGCATTATGCCTAGCTAGGGGCATAAAACAATAGCGCTTGTTGGGAGGCAACCCAATGAATAATTTTTTTTTTTACTTTTTGTTTCTATTCTTGTGTGTTTTCACAATTATGCTACTGTTATGATTGTGTTTTTATGTTTTTAATTAGTGTTTGTGCCAAGTAATGCCTTTGGGATAATTTGGAAGATAGTATAATTGATGCTGTTTGGAAAACAGAAAGTTTTTGTCCAGTGCTGGAATTTTAGTTCTGCACTGGAACGTCAGAAAAATCTGAAATTTTTACACAGTATTGGTATATAAATTTCCCACGTGTTCTTATTTTTTCAGAATTTTTAGAGTTACAGAAGTATAGCTTTTAAATAGATCTCTCTAGACTATTCTGTTTTTGACAGATTCTGTTTTTGATGCATTGCTTGCTTATTTTGATGAAACTATGGATTGTATCGGGGGGTATAAGCCATGGAGAAGTTAGAATACAGTAGGTATAATGCAAAAATAAAATATGAATGGGTTTGCAACAGTACTTAAAGTAGTGATTTATTTTGTTATACTAACGGATCTCACGAAGGTTTTGTTGAGTTTTGTGTGATTGAAGTTTTCATGTTTTGGGTGAGATCACGATGGATGAAGGAATAAGGAGTGGCAAGAGCCTAAGCTTGGGGATACCCATTGCACCCCAAGGTAATATTCAAGAAAGACTCAAGCGTCTAAGCTTGGGGATGCCCCGGAAGGCATCCCCTCTTTCTTCTACCAACCATCGGTAATTTTACTTGGAGCTATATTTTTATTCGTCACATGATATGTGTTTTGCTTGCAGCGTCATGTATTATATGAGTCTTTGCTTTATTTTCTTTTTAGTTTGTCACAATCATCTTTGCTGGACACACCTATTTGATAGAGCCACACGTTTATCATGATTTGTTAGAATACTCTATGTGCTTCACTTAAATCTTTTGAGCTAGGCAGTTGCTCTAGTGCTTCACTTAAATCTTTTTGAGCACGGCGGTGGCTATATTTTGAAGAAATACTTAAACTCTCATGCTTAACTTATATTATTTTGAGAGTTGATAAGACTAAAATTTTGAAGGAATATGTGCACTCTCATGCTTCACTTATATCTTTTTGAGACTTGATAATAGCAATGGTAATTTGCACAAGACATGAATTTAGTCCCAAAGTGATGAATATTCAAGAGGGATATAATAAAAACTTTCATATAGATCATTGGATATGATGAGTGTGATTCCTTACAATAGTTTTGTGATATGGAGATGATAATATGTGTCATGTTAGTGAGTAATTGTGATTTAGTAAGAATATTAGTGTTAAGGTTTGTGATTCCCTATGCATGCACATTAAGTCAATAGTTATGCAAAGAAATTATATCCTACTTATGGTGCATTATTCGGTGTTAGTTATGTTCAATACATGTTTATGACCGTTTTCGCTTTTTGGTTGGTGGCTTCTCAATCTATTTGCTAGCCTTCATTTGTACTAAGCGGGAATACTGCTTGTGCATCCAAACTCATTAAACCCAAGTTGTGCCAAATGAGTCCACCATATCTACCTATATGCGGTATTTCCATGCCGTTCCAAGTAAATTTGCATGTGCCAACTCTAATTTTCAAAATAATTTTCCGTTTTGTGTGCCCGTACCGCTCATGAAGCGGCAGGGGGTGGCCTATATTTTCCATGCTAGGTGTGTTATTCCCACGATGAGTGTTTATTCACTTGTCATTGCATGAGAGAGTGGTTGGTAATAGGGCTGCCCAGTCCCACAATGAATCAAAAATTAATAACAACAAAATTCCTTGGAAAGTGTTGGTATGGAGGGCACCCGTGGATACGGCTAGCCATGGATTGTGAAAGAATGGTGGAAAGGAAATAAACTTTATTTTCTGTTTGGGAACCGCTTATTATGTGTCTAGCATGGAAGATATTGGGAATTCTCGGTCATTTTCGTTGACAGGAAAAGCATGCCTCTCAAAATAATTTTATCTATTTAATTTAAGCTTTGAGCTGTGGCACATTTGCAAATCTTTGCTTCCCTCTGCGAAGGGCCTATATATTTACTTTTATGCAATTTTTATTTTTATTTGAGTCTCCCTCTTCTCTTACAAAGCACCAACTAGAGAGCACTATTGTCATACTTGTGCATTGGATGTAGCTAATATTGAGTGTGTTTCATGAATGGATCAATGATTGAGCATAATGGGCTAGGGATAACTTTTTTTAGCGTTGATATTTTGAAAGACATGGTTGCTTCTTAGTATGCTTGAGTATTTATATCTTCATGTCAAACTATAGACTACTGCTTTGAATCATTCAAGTCCAAATGTCCATGCTAAAAAAGAAAAGAGTATATGATGAATATGATTGGTAGCATTCCACATCAAAAATTCTGTTTTTATCATTTACCTACTCGAGGACGAGCATGAATTAAGCTTGGGGATGCTGATACGTCTCCAACGTATCTATAATTTTTGATTGTTCGTTGCTATTATATTATCAATCTTGGATGTTTTTATATACATTTACAGCAATTATATATCGTTTTTTGGGACTAACCTATTAACTTATTGCCCAGTGCCAGTTGCTGTTTTTTGCCTGTTTTTGGTTTTCCAGAATATGAGTACCAAACGAAGTCCAAATGCCACGAAACTTTTTGGAGATTTTTTTCTGGACATAACAAACACTAGAAGCTTCGGGAGGAGACGAGAAGATGAAGCAGTGGCCCACGAGGCACCACGGCGCGCCCCAGGGGATGGCACGCCCTGGTGGCTCGTGGGGCCCACACAGCTCCGTTTGACCTAATTCCTCCACTATAAATTCTCTAAAATCGGGAAACCAACAGAGGAGTCCACGAAATACTTTTTCCGCCACCGCAAGTTTCTGTTCTCGAGAGATCCCATCTGGAGGCCTTTTCCGGTACTCCGCCAGAGGGGGAATCGATCACGGAGGGGCTCTCCATCAACCTTGCTGCCCTTCCGATGATGCGTGAGTAGTTTACCACAGACCTTCGGGTCCATAGTTAGTAGCTAGATGGCTTCTTCTCTCTTTTTGATCTTCAATACAATGTTCTCCTCGATGTTCTTGGAGTTCTATCCGATGTAATCACTTTTTGCGGTGTGTTTGTTGGGATCCGATGAATTGTGAGTTTATGATTAGATTATCCATGAATATTATTTGAGTTTCTCTGAACTCTTTTATGCATGATTATTATAGCTTCGTATTTCTATCCGATCTATTGATTTGGTTTGGCCAACTAGATTGATTTATCTTGCAATGGGAGAGGTGCTTTGTAATGGGTTCGAACTTGCGGTGCTCAATCCCAGTGACAGAAAGGGACATGACACGTATGTATCGTTGCTATTAAGGATAAAAATATGGGGTTTATTCATGCGTGAGTTTACTTTGTCTACATCATGTCATCTTGCTTAAGGTGTTACTCCGTTTTTTATGAACTTAATACACTAGATGCATGCTGGATAGCGGTCGATGTGTGGAGTAATAGTAGTAGATGCAGGCAGGAGTCGGTCTAATTGTCTCGGATGTGATGCCTATATACATGATCATTGCCTTGGATATCGTCATAATTATTTGCTTTTCTATCAATTGCCCTACAGTAATTTGTTCACCCACCGTATGCTATTTTCATGAGAGAAGCCTCTAGTGAAAACTATGGCCCCCCGGGTCTATCCAAATCATATATTAAAAATCATAATAATACCTTGCTGCACTTTTACTTTATTTTTTTTATTTTATATTTTAGTTCGATCTATCTATCTATCACCATACAATTTAATCTTGCAATTAACCGCCAAGGGATTGACAACCCTTTTTTTGCGTTGGGTGCAAGGATTTGTTATTTTGTGTGCAGGTACTGTTAACGAGGTGTTGCGTGATTCTTCTACTGGATTGATAACCTTGGTTTCATAACTGAGGGAAATACTTATCTCTACTGTACTGCATCATCCCTTCCTCTTCGGGGAAAAACCAACGTAGATCACAAGTAGCAGGAAGAATTTCTGGCGCCGTTGCCGGGGAGACATCATCAACATCTATCAAGTACCTACGCATAAACTTTCAGCGACTCCAGCTGCCCGCCAACGGTTGGCCCGGAGCCATGCATTCCATGCAAGTTAGAGGAGGAAAGGGACCCGGTGGATGAGCTATGTGGGCAGCTAAAGAAGGCCATCACGCCTGTGCTAATGAGTGCGCCTGATCGAGCAAATGGGGTGACGAAAAGACGCCCAAGGCAGAGGAGAGAACCAGTTTCAAACCCAAGGAGGAGCGTCCGAATAGCAAAGGGTGTAGTCCGTGGATCACACGCAACAAAGCAAATGAAGGAGAAACCATCAGCAACGAGGCACTACAGGTGTATGTGCAGCTGTTTGACAAGCCACTCACCGAGTGCCATGTGAAGGCAATACTCGCGCTGTTTGGGTGGGAGGCATCGGCTCTACCGCTGCTAGAGCATGACGGCATGGTGGAGGACCGGCAGTAGTGCCGATCTGAAGTGGTGGTTATTGTGGGCTATCAAAATGAGTGCGACACCGTGTAAAACTCTAGTGTGGAATGTGCGGGGCCTTAATAGCCCGGCGCGCCATAGCGCGATTTACCAGGTGGTCCAGGCGGCTAGTCCAAGCATCATATGCTTCCAGGAAACGAAAATGGAAGTTGTTACACCTGAGGTGGTGGCCCATTGTGGTGGGAATAAATATGAGAATTTCTATTACCTTCCGGCGGTAGGAACGAGAGGAGGCATTCTCCTTGCCTGGGATGCTTCGATACTGGTTGTCTCCAATCCCCACTACACAAGCAACGCCTTAACAGCCCTAGTCAAGCATAGTGAGGGCGTCCAATGGTGGATCACGGTGGTGTACGGCCCCTAGCAAGATCATGAGAAGATTGAGTTCATGCAAGAACTGGTGGAAATTCGAGAGCTCATTGCTGGACCGTGGATGGTGGTGGGTGACTTTAACTTGCTGGTGAACCCGGAGGACAAGAATAAAGCGCTTGTAAACAGGAGGATGATGGCAAGATTTCGAGCCAAGCTGAATGCGCTGGAGCTCAAGGAGCTATACTTGAATGGCCGGCGATATACTTGGTCCAATGAGAGGACCCAAGTCACTTTGGAGAAAATAGATCACGTGTTTAGCACGGCGTCGTGGGAGGAGTTATTCCCAACATGCCACCTCACAGCTCTTGGCTCGGCGGTATCGGATCATTGTCCGCTACTACTCGACTTGAACGCGGATTTATGCATGGGGAGAAGATTCAAATTTGAATCGTTTTGGACCAAGGCGGGGGGGGGGGGGTGTTTAAGCAAACAGTGGAGGAAGCATGGACCTCAATCCCGCAGGATGGGAACCCTTACGTAGTCCTAGATCAGAAGCTGAGGGCGACAGCAAAAAGCCTACAAAAATGGAGTGACCGGTGGATAGGAAACATTAAGCTACAGATTGGCATCGCTATGGAAGTCATCTACCGGCTGGAAAAAGCAATGGATGCCCGGGCCCTATCTGCACAGGAAATTGGCCTCCGCCGGATGCTCAAGCACAAACTCCTCGGGCTATGCTCATTGGAGAGAACGATTGCAAGGCAAAGATCACGGATCCTAATTCTTCGAGAAGGAGATGCAAGCACTAGCTTCTTCCACCAGCACGCATGCCACAGGCAAAGGAGGAACATGATTACTTCGATTCGACATGGTGACACAATTGCTACTGGCAAAGATGAGATTGCTACCGAGGTGGATAGCTACTTCTTCAAAGTGTTTGGAGAGGCGCCGATGAGGGCTCACTCCATTGATTTGAGCATGCTGCAAATGCTAGCAAGGAATTTATCGCACCTTGAGGCGCCATTTACCGAAGAGGAGGTGGAGAAGGTTGTCAAGGCAATGCCGCCTGACAAAGCACCAGGACCCGACGGGTTCACTGGAAGATTCTATGCATCTTGCTGGAATATAATCAAAGTAGACTTAATGAGAGCACTGCAAGCATTCTATGATGGAGATATGAGAGGGTTGCCGGCGATAAATAAGGCCATAGTGACCCTGTTACCCAAGAAAGACGGCGCGGTGGACATCAGAGACTACCGGCCGGCCAGCCTCGAGCATGGCGTCATCAAAATCTTCGATAAAATTCTAGCATCAAGGCTCGCGGTGGAGCTGCCTTCTCTGGTTGGAAAGCACCAAAGTGCATTTGTGAAAGGACGTTCAATCCATGATAATTTCATGTTAGTACAATGCACAGCACGGAGGTTGCACGCTTTTAAGGTTCCGGCGGTGATGATCAAGCTAGACATTTCAAAGGCCTTCGATTTGGTCCAGTGGCCGTTTCTTTTGGAAGTACTTTAAGCATTGGGTTTCGGTGCTCGGTGGAGAGAATGGATATGTGGGATTTTGGCAACATCTTCAACACGAATTATGGTAAACGGAACACCTGGAAGGCCAATCCTGAATTGCATTGGATTGAGGCAAGGGGATCCACTTTCCCCCATGTTATTTATCATCGTCATGGAGCCACTGCAACGCATGTTCGAGATGGTGACGACAAGGGGTTTGCTGGCGCCGCTAGCGAGCACGGGTCTGAAACACCGACTGTCGATGTATGCCTACGATGTCATGGTCTTTGTGAAGCCAAATGAAAGGGACCTTCATGCGTGTGTCTCCCTCCTACAACTATTTGGACAGGCATCTGGTATGCATATGAACCTGAACAAGAGCGCAGCGTTCCCGAAACGCTGCACGACAGAAATCATGGAGAGGGTGGAGCGGATAACTGGATGTAATGCCGGCGCCTTCCCATGCAAGTATTTGGGGTTGCCACTCACCATACGCAAGCAGTCAGCGGCTCAGCTATCTGGATTGGTAGAACAACTAGCTGGAGCACTTCCCAGGTGGAAGGCATCGAAGATGCCGAAGAGTGGAAGGTTGCTATTGATTAAGTCAGTACTGTGTGCGATTCCGCTGCATGCAATGTTTGCAATCGACTTGCCGCAGAAGACCATCACGGCAATGAACAAAATATGTCGGGGATTCTTATGGTGCGCTGAGGCACAAGCTAGTGGAGGTCAATGTGCCATGGCTTGGGAGCAAGTCTGCACGCCTATGTGGGCTGGCGGGCTGGGAATACCGAATCTCAAGTGGATGAATATCGCATTGCAGGCTCGCTGGACTTGGCTGCAGAAGTCGGATGGATCCAGGCCTTGGGCCGAGTTCCAGATCAGAGTCCCGAAAGCTACATCATAGATCTGTCGCGCGGCTATTCGTTCGAAGATAGGGAACGGCAAGGACACACTGTTTTGGGAGGATAAATGGCTAGATGGGGAGAGGATTCAGGATATTGCTCCACATGTCTATGCCCGTGTGAAGAACAGGATCCGATCGACCCGCACAGTAGCACAGGCCATGCAAGGGGATATGTGGGCGAGGGATGTTGGCCCAGAGGTAACAGCAGGCTTGCTCAATGAATATCTAGAGTTGTGGATGAGAATTATGGGAGTGGAGCATGTCCACGATGAGCAAGACTCAGCTAGCTGGTCCTGGGAAAGAAATGGTGAGTTCTCGACAAAATCAGCTTAGGAGGCTAGGTACTGGGGACGTGAGGTGATGCCAACGGCGGAGTTCACCTGGAGGTCCAAGGCAATGCAATGTCGCTTCTTTTGCGTGGCTTGCCATCCGCAACAGGTGCTGGACATCCGACAGGCTAGCAAGACGTGGACTGGACCATCAAGATAGATGCCCCTTGTGCGACCAAGAGGAGGAGACCATGAACCATATAATGTTGCATTGTGTGTTTGCGAGAGAGGTGTGGACGTCGATCCTACATTCATTGGGCAAGCAGGAGTGGATACCAACGGCCGGACAAAGCCTCGCGGATTGGTGCACGAACAAGGGAGATACGACGCAGCAAAGAAGAACTCTAGCGGCAATATTCATCCTTGTCATGTGGGAGATATGGAAGCATCGTAACGACATAGTCTTCGACGGAGCAGCACCGTCCAAGAACTACGTCTTACTTCGGATAGGGAAGGAAGGACGAGCATGGAAACAAGCGGGACTACTAAAAGGAAACATGGATGCATTCTTTAGTGCGGTGGAAACGTGGGCTAGAACAACAAGTTAGGTCATAGTGGAGGTGGAAGTGAAAGTGAAAGTGGAAGTGGTGTTGTGTGCATGTAAATTGTAACATTGACGATGGAGGGGCTCTTTACCCCACTCCTTTCTTTATAAAATAGTACGCACACTCGTGCGTATTCGAGAAAAAAAGAGATATGTACTCACCTCGCGAGTACCCCTCCTGCCCCGTTGCCCAGATCGATCCATCGATCCACCACGGCGCGAAAACGACACGATTCATACCGTTTCGAGCCGTGACACTCCCGGCTGCCGATCCGGCAATGCTCATATCTCCCACGAGCGTGCGTCCGTACCGGCCATTAGTTGGAACATCATTGTAGGAGTATATTACTGTCAGCTGTGAGCAAGTGGCCATGGCGGCAGTATAGAAATACTATAACGGTTTGATCGATCGATGGATGTGCGCATGCAGCTGCATGCTTATCGGTTCACGCATGTGTCGGCAGTGACTCGATCCACCAGATGAGAAGGGTTGCATATATGTTTACATGCATGAGTATTTTAGCAAGGATCAAGTTGCCAAACACCAGCTCCTTGCTTTTTCTAGCCTTGCGGGTCGCGGCGCAGATAATTAAGCTACGCGTACGCCAGCGGCTCCTCGGTCGCTGCAGCCTCGCTCATTAGTCAACTGATCGATCGATCGATCTTGGTTGGATACTTGCCAAGTATAAACACCAGTTGCATGCATGCAATGCAAGTGGGTATGTCGAACGTGCAATGCGATGCATGCAATGCAAGTGGGTATGTCGAGCGTGCAATGCAAAGAATTGCATGCCTGTTTATTCCCTCCATATACTGTGAAGATTGTGCTAGCAGATCCGTAGGGCGTTAACAAAGATCGAATCTATTGTTACCCGTGAGAAACTCCTACCAGACGAGGGTCTTCTCAACTCCCGCCGGCGCCGCCGCTGATCCGCCTTGTCTCCGGTGACCTTAGGGCCATGGAGGCGCGGTGGACCTCGGCCCTCGCCGGTGAGAGGGCTCCTGCTTCGTTTTTAGGTCTTTTTTTAGGGTTGATTAGGGTTTGTGTCCTACTCAGGGAGGCGAGATGGCGGCGGCTCCCTGTAGTTGGAATAAGCCCCCCCCCCCACCTAGTCCCCATTCCGGCGGTGCGTACAGCTTCGTTGGAAGGCGTGTGGAGATGTGTCTCCCGCGGATCTCGTGATTCGATCGGTGTTGGTCTTCGGTGGATCTCCATGGATCCAGTCTTGGTGCGTCTACGTTCGTGTGTCCACATGTTGGATTCTTCTGATCTACGCTTCTCTTCAACGGCGACGGTTGCTGTTCTGGTGCACTGGTCCTATGGGGCCTTAGCACGATGACTTGCTGACTGTCTACTATAACGAGTTTTGCCCAGCTCCGATGAAGGAGGGGCGATGACGGCGGCACGCCTTCGGCCCGCTCCAGTGCTTGTAGTCGTCGCTAGGTGATCAATTGATCTTATTAGAAGGGAATAGAGAGAGATTGGTGGAATCGATGGATATTGCTTGAGCCTCATAGGCATATATATATAGGAGTACAATGATCAACTTGGAGTACAAGACAAGGTAGAATAATATCATGCGTTATTCTATCTTTCCTAATAATCAATATACTCAACATCCCCCCGCAGTCACAACGGTAGTGACGCAGACGGTGAGACTGGAGAAGAATCCGAAGGTAAGCCGACGGACATCCCCCCATAGTCGTAACGGTCGATGCATCGCGGAAGTTGTGGCTGGAGTTGAAACCGACGAGGTTGCTCAAGCAACGCGGCAGCCCTTTGTGTCGTTGTCGAGGTAGCCGAGAGCGTAGGGTGGTGTAGCCGTGGTCGAGGTAGCCATGAGAAGAACGCCGTGGTCGATGTCGAGTCGGGGTGGCCGGTGTCGAGATAGTCGCCGTGGAGCCGCAGAAGAAGAACGGCGGTGGCGGCGGCCTAAGGAGGCCGCGGCGGCGACGGCTAGGGAAGGAGCGCGGCGGCGGTGCTCGAAGTAGGCGAGAAAGAACCCAACAGCGTGACGAAGACCGGCGCGGACGGTGACATCCCGCGCCAAGGGAGGCTACGCGGCACATATCACGTGGAAGTCGACGCGCGGGGACGGCGGAGTGGACCGCGCGCCGCGGCGCTACGGCCCGAAGGGGCGACGTAGCGGCAACGCGCGGGTCGGGGCGACGGCGGGGAAGACCTCAGGGCGGTGGCAGGGACCGCGTGCCACGCTCGCTACGGCCCAATGGGGCAATGCAGCGGCAGCGCGAGGGTTGGTGCAGCCACGGGGACGGCCTGGAGCAGATGGCCTCGGGGCGGCGGTGGACCGCGGGCCGCGGCACTACGGCCCGAAGGGGCGACGCAGCGGCAGCAAGCAGGTCGATGCAGCCACGGGAGAACCACGGGGCGGCGGCAGGGACCGCGTGCCACGCTCGCTACGGCCCAATGGGACGACGCAGCGACAGTGCGAGGGTCGGTGCAGCCACGGTGACGGCCTGGAGCGAACGGCCTCGGGGCGGCGGTGGACCGCGGGCCGCGGCACTAAGACCCGAAGGGGCGTCGCAGCGGCAGCGCGCGGGTCGGTGCAACCGTGGGGAGAACCATGGGGCGGCGTCGCTGCAATCCGAAGGGACAAAACAGCTGCAGCCCGTTTCTCGATCGGTGGAGGGGCGCGTACTCAACCACGTTCGCGGTACTGAGTCGTGGACGCTAGGATGATCAATCCGATTACGCGCGAAATCGAAGTGTCCGCTCAACCAGCCAGAGTGATGCAGCCGGACGTGATGCGCGACTAGGTCATCTGGTACACGCGCAACACCTAGGTGCAACCAGACTAGCATGGGTGCCATGAGCACCTACGTGCAATTAGGCCAGAACGTGGTGCCATGCAGATGCATGAGCGGCCATGGCTCAAGCCGGGCTAGCGCTGCACTTGCGCACGCGACGCGCTGCAACCAACTTGCGCGCAGGATGTGAGATTGAGCCACAGGCGATGTGGTGCGGGCCAACGTAGGAACGCGGCGGCAAGTGTCAGCCAGGCTGTTGTTGGAGTAGAGGGCGCACATTGAAGACGACGAACGGCGACGGGCGACGCAAACCAATCTTAGATCGGAAAATCAAAAAGAAAACGCTGATCAATGCGACCTGCAAGAGAGAAAAACCCGGATCAAAAGATCGGGAAAAAGACTCTCTAGGGCAGCCGATCAACACAATCGGCGGACGAACCCTAGGTACGGGCGGCGCGGCCCCCGGTGGCGATCATGGAGACCGACCGCCCCGGGGGCGGCGCGGAGCGGAAGCGGCGGCTAGGGTTTGGATCGGTTAGGTTGATACCATGTTAGAAGGGAATAGAGAGAGATTGGTGGAATCGATGGATATTGCTTGAGCCTCATAGGCATATATATAGGAGTACAATGATCAACTTGGAGTACAAGACAAGGTAAAATAATATCCTACGTTATCCTATCTTTTCTAATAATCAATATACTCAATAGATCTGGATGTAATTTTTATTATTTCTAGTGTTCTTTGTACTGCCATGACAGTTGATGAATAGATTGGAAGTTTTCTCGCAAAAAAAAAAAGATTGAATCGAAGAAGCAAATGTGTTGGTGGCGGTAAGAGCATCTACAGCCGGACTTGGCAAATCCGACCCCTCAAACGCACGCGGACGCGTCCGGACGCGTCCGTGCACACTGACCGGTCACGCCTCAAATTAGCTACTCTGCATCCAAGTCTCTCATACTTCAACCCCTAGATCCATACAAAGCATGCAAAAAAAAATCCTACGTACTACCCTAGCTAATCTTCGTCGTCGGAGATGTCCACGACGTTGGTGCCGGGCGCCGGCTGGACGGGCGTGTAGGAGGGCTCCGGCTCATCCTCCTCCTGCTCGACCTCATCCATGTAGGCGAGCATCTCCTCCTCCTCCACGGCGTGCTGCGCCTCTATTTCCTGCCGGCGACGGCGTCTGACCTCCGCATCCGATTCCAACTGGAGGGAATCGAGAATGGCCTGCTGCTCCGCCTGCAGATCCGCGTCCCCAGCGTCCCCCGCATCCTCCTCCTCCTCCTCCTCCTCCTCCTCAACCTCCTTCCTCCAACTCCTCCTCCGGATCGACTGCATCCGGAGGTAGCCCCGCGGCGATCCGGGCTTCGCGCCTTGCCCGAATTTGCTCAAGGAGCTGCAGCCGTCGCTCCGGCATTAGAAATGGGTAGCTCCGTACCCGGTGGCGTGGGGGCATGGTGTGACGCCCCCGACTTAATCGTGCGCTAACCATACACGCAAATGCACACGATCAATCCTAGGGACTCACTTGAAGATATCACAACACAACTCTAAACACAAAATAAAATAAGTCAAGCTTTATATTACAAGCCAGGGGCCTCGAGGGCTCGAATACAAAAGCTCGATGTCATACAAGCATCAGCGAAAGCATTAGATATCTGAGTACAGATATAAAGATAAAAAAGATAAGCCTTAAAAAGGCGGGGCAAAATAACAACACAGATCAAAAAGGCGCAGGCCTCCTGCCTGGGATCCTACTAACTACTCCTGGTCGTCGGCGGTCTCCACGTAGTAGTAAGCTCCTTCAGAGGGGTAGTAGTCGTTGACTGTGGTAGCTGGCTCCGGGGCTCCACCATCTGGTCGCGGCAATCGGGCATGGGGGAAAAAGGGGAGCAAAGCAACCGTGAGTACTCATCCAAAGTACTCGCAAGACTTACATCAGAACTAGACTAGATATGCAACATTTTCAAGGAAGGCTGTATATGTGGACTTGACTGCAGAAATGCCAGAATAGAGAGAAAGGCCTAGCCTATCGAAGACTAGCATCTTCAGTGGTCTTGCAACATAAGAAGAGTGCAGATTAGTACATAATTAAAGTAGCAAGCATGTTGTAGCAAAGCCTAGAGATCCTTCCTCGACTCCCTACGAGAAAGCGATCCCGGAGCTTCCAATTAATTAAAAGTATCCAGTTCAAGTAGTAGTAGATCGGGATACAACACTGAGCGTCCTGTTACCGTGGACACGGCTATTCGAATAGATAATCTTCCCTGCAGGGGTGCACTACTATTACCCAACATGCTCGATTAACTCTGGCCGGACACACTTTCCTGGGTCATGCCCGGCCTCTGCTGATCGACACACCGTAGCCCTACCTAGAGCCCAGCAGAGAGGTCCCCGCCGGTCTACCTCCTAAGTGCTCAGGGGTCTTGGGCCCATCACCCTCTGCACTCCAGGTCGTTGCGCACATGGTTAGATCCAGGCACCACCTCTCTCCTGGATGGCGCCGATTCTGCCATGCCGGAATGCTGAACTGGACGTCTGACAGAGCTTTCGGCTGATACATACGGCGCCGAGGACCCCATTAAACCATTATCCCGTGTGGTGGTAGTGTGTATAGGCCAGTGGCCAACTCAGATCAATACCCAAATCCATTAGTGCATTATTAATTTAAGTGACGGCTGTCGGGACAAGTCCGGAGCTACCAACACATCCTGGTTGGTACCGCTAAATAGCCAGCCGCCACAATAACTCTCGCGGGTGCTCTCGAGGCCCGCCCGACTTTCATGTGTATCTCTCGCGGGTACCCCTCGGGGTCGACCCGACTTTAGCAAGTATCAATATTAAAGTCAAAGTAACCGGGTGTCCATAGCATCAAGGAGGAATCCGAGGAATCACCCTCGTTGGATTCCCACTCGATGAATCCGTCAAGGTGAACCCGGAGGAATCACCCTCGATGGCATTCACTCTTGCGGGGTTGCACGACAGAAGCTTCATCGGAGGTGGTGAAAGAGGAATCACCCTCGATTACCCACGATCATCTAGCTGTAACACAGAGGCAACATCAGGAGTGAGATAAGATGTATCACCCTCGGCACTCGATATTAGCTCTGCGGAGTCGTGCAACGTAGGGGATGTGTGGTGATGTGCTGGTCTCAGCCCGTCGATCACATCGATCAGGGCACTGATAACTAAGCGGGGCAACTGGGACAAGGGAGAGGGGCCACAGATGGATTTCCATACAACCTATACTAAGCATTTAGGATAGCAGGTAAGGTAACAATAGAAGTTTACAAAAATAGGCTATCCATCAGAATAGGATCAATCAAAAGCAGTAGCAAATTCTAATGCAAGCAGGAGGAAGAAAGAATAGGTGATATAGGCATGCTCGAGGGGGTTTGCTTGCCTGGATGCTCTACGGCAAAAGAGGGGTCTTCGACGGTGTAGTCGGTCTCCGGAGCTGCGTCGGTCTCGGGGTCTAACGGAGGAGAAGAGGGGGAAGAAACAATAAATAAAAGCAATTAATGCAACACAGAAGCATGGCATGACGGTATGCGGTGTTAGTGGTGACCTAATGCATGGCTACATGTCACAGACGGAACGGGAAAATATCTGGGATATTTTCCCGGCGTTTAGACGGATTTCGGTATACTGAACCGGAGGGGAAGGTTCCATGTTCAGGTAGTTAGGAGTGATGGTCAACCATTTTGACCACATATTCGGATTCGTCTCGTTTTTCTGATCAACTTTCAGGTAGAAAGATTTCGATCCGAGCTACGGTTTAATTTCTATGAATTTCCGAAGTTTTTAGCATTTTTCTGAAATTATTTAAATTAACAGAAATTGCCTAATTAGAAATATGATGTCATGCTGATGTCATCACTACGTCAGCAGTCAGCTGACCAGCTGACTAGTCAAACTGGCAGGTGGAACCCACCTGTCAGCGACTCACAGACTAAACAGATTAGTTAAACTAATTAATCTACTGGTGGGGCCTACTGTCAGTGTCACTAACTAATTAACAGAATATCTAATTAGCCATTAACAGTGATTACGTCAGCGGGACCCACTAGTCAGCGGCTATGGTGAACAGTACTCCGCATTGACCAAAGTCAACGCGGTCAACAAAGGCGCAGGGGCCCACTGGCAGTGTCTCCGGGTGGGTCCCAGCTGTGCCAGCTCAGCGGCGTCACCGGAGGAGCTCCGGCGAGGTCGAACGCGGCGGCCGAATCACGGCGGGCGGCGGAAATCCTCTACGGTGAACCAAAACACGCGTTTTCGGTCGCGTTCGAACGGCCAGTTCATTCCGCGTCGATCTACGATGCCGGAGCGGACGGAGGTGGCCGTTAAGCGCGCCGGCGAGGAGCCGTGGCGGCGGCGAGCTACGGGTCGGAGCAGGGCCGTCGTCCTAGCGCGCGTGAGCAACTAGAGGGGCCAGGGGAGAGGGAGGATGCTCACCGAGCAGCGCAAGGAGGCCGGCGAGGGGCTTAGGAGCTGTAGAGAGGTCGCCGGTGGCAGAGGGGATCGTCGGCTGCCGGTGAAGAGGGCGACGGGGATCCGTCACTGCAGGACCTCCCGGCTCCAACGGCGGGCACCAGGCGAACAGGCGGACGCCGGCGGAGCCCGTGGATGGCTCGGAAGGACGAGCGGGCGCCGCTGGCCGCGAGGACGACGGAGGCGTGGCGGTGGCGGCGCTCGGGCAGCGAGCAGGGGAGAGAGGAGGAGTGAGCGCGAGCGAGGTAGAGAGGAGAGTGAGGGCGAGGCGACCAGGGGGAAGGGCTCGGGGCGCCCTTATCCAGGGGTTCACCTGCCCCGGCGCCGTGGTAGACAGCGGGCGGCGCGGCGAGCAGCAGCCATGGCGGCAGCGACACGAGAGGCGGGGCAGGTAGGAGGCGACAGTAACGGGCTGGGCCGCGACAGGTAAGTTCTTTCGCCCACTTTTTTTTTCTGTTTTTCCGTTTTGTTTAATAACAGAGATAACAAAAGAATTTATAGGGCTACCAAAATACTTAGGAAAAATATGGGACATGGCCCATTAAATCCAAAGCATTTTTAGGCACTGCCACAATTATTTTGGGAGCAAGATGAATCCATTTGCATTTTTCATAAATGAATTTCCATTTTAACTTGCTGGAATGGCACTGTTTTAAATGCTAATGCTCATTTTAGCAACATGGTGATGTTGTTTTTCTTAACAAACATTTGTTTAGGAATTTTTACTAAATGATGAACATTTTTCCAGCAACTTTTGTGCAACTCCAAAATTCACTTGCAATTTGAATTGAATTCAGTGGCAGAATTTGAATTGAGATATTAATCCAACATGATCAAGCATTGCAAATCACAGTAGCTTCGCATTAACATGATGGATTACTGTAGCTCATTACACAGGGGTGTTACACATGGCTACTAGTGGTGGCGGACGGGGAGTGGAAAGTGGCGGCGGCGGCAGGCGGGTGGAGGAAAATTTGGAGGGGTAGGTTTTCGGGGCCGGCGTGCACCTTAAATAGCCGGGCTATGCATTACGCGGCCCGTCGGAGCACCGCCACGCGGCGACATTTTGTCCGACGGAGGAGACAAGCTTCAGACCGCCCGGTTTCGGGCTGTTTTCGCGTGGGACCCCATCGTCAGTCCGACGTGGCGGACGCGCCCGGGCGCCCCCATATCCGCCCGATATTTAGGCTGGATATGAGGGGTGCCGGTCAGCCCGGGCATTTGAGCCCCGTTTGAGGCGCTCGTCTGGGTTAAAATTTCGTGACCGCTCAGTGACCGGGTGGCCCGCCCGGGCGTATGAAGCGGGTTTGGGGCACCCGACTGTAGATGCTCTAAGCGGCCAAAAGCTAATCTCATAGTCCTGGCTAGCAGTAAACCATAAATTTCGACAGTGAACCATAGCTATGGTAGTAACTGGTTTCGGGATTAAACTCTGTACTCTATATAGAATCTAGTGTGCTTATGCAGACGAGTACATGCACCCTATGTAAGCCTCTTTCCTCCTCCACAAGAAAAGCTCTTCTCCTCCCGTCGGCGCCGCCGCCGGGCCGCCCCATCTTCGATGGTCTCTAGGCCATGGAGGTGCGGAGGATCTCGGCCCCCTGCCGGCGGGAGGGACCCCAATCTCGTTCTTGTTAGCTTCAACGTCTTGTTTGGGGCTGTGTGGCGGCGGCGATGTCCCTTAGTAGGAATAATGTCGCCCACGTTCTATCCCCGCCCCGATGGTGCGTCTAGCATCGTTGGAGGGCGTGTGGAGATGTGTCTCCGTCGAATCTCGCGGGATTCGGTCGGTGCTGGTCTTCGATGGATCTGTTTGGATCCGGTCTTCGTTCGTCTTCGTTCGGGTGTTTACAGGTTTGATCCTTCTGATCTACGACTTTCTTCATCGGCGGTGGTTGCTACTGTGGTGCGCTGGTCCCATGGGGCCTTAGCATGACGACTTTCCGACTGTCTACTATAATAAGGTTTGTCCGGCTCCAATGAGGAGGGGCGATGACGGCGGCGCGTCTTCGGCTCGCTCCAGTTCTTGTAGTCGTCGCTAAGTGGTCCATGGACATGGTTGTAATTTTTATTACCTCTGTTGTTCATTCTACTGTCATAATTGAAAATAAATAAATTGGAAGTTTCTCGGAAAAAAGAGAGTACATGCGCCCTAGATATACTGGGCAGATGCAATGTACCGTCGATGCGCGTTGGCCCTCCGTTAACTGTACAAGGACAAATATTGGAGCTGATGTGATCGATGTGCTTACATAATTGGTGCCGGCCGTGTGTTCTGCACGCCGCCGCCAGGGGCCAAAGAGGAAAATGGACAGAGAAGAGCTTTCTGCTTTCTCCATATTTAGATTCCAAGATCTCAGCTAACCCCACCCATCCAACTGATGCCAATACCAGGCCTTGACTAAGAATAAGTTAAACATCTTCAACTAAAAGAAAAAGTTAAACATCTCGGTCGGTATTCTGTGTTCTACACTAGGTGAACACATTCTTTGTTTGAGCTGCACTAGGTGAACACTTGCACAAACAAGGGAGAATTAATTAATAAGTTGCCGTAGCATGATACATTAGACCAGAGGAATTATAAGAAGCCAAACAGTCTCGATCTCTGCCGATCGTCGCGCGCATTTTGCTCCATAGGCGACCGCCAGTAATACGTTAGCCGTTTAGGGGGGAGTGCTATCTGGGGACGATTTAACGGGCCGGCCCAAGACCGCCTCCCCCTTGCTCGATGACCCGCCTGAATATATATTTTTGTACTCCCTCGCATCGCAGTAAACAATTGAGCATGGCCCTGTCACACGCTTGATTCCACATGACTAGTATCAATTTCTTATCTGTCATGCGATCGCGAAGCTATCTCGTGGCCATCACTTCCTGGTAAACTAAACTAGACGACACCGCGCACGTTGTTGCGGGAATGTTTTGCAATATATTCAGTTAGAATTAGTTGTATGGAACATGAATATTTAGAGTAATAATATGAGAACTAAAGCCAAAAAATAAATATGATTTGTGGTGTTTGATTATTTTATAATGTAAATTCTCATGCATGTTTGCTTGTTGAGGTGGCTTTTTATTAATGCATGATTGCATGTTGTGGTGGACCTTTCTTCATGCATGTTGAGTGATGAGGTGGCATACTTGCATGTTGAGAAAAATAGGCTAGTGGGGGCTACCTATTTAGATATAGAAGATTTTACGTACGTGACTATTAGAGGAAGGCCTATGCGGGGGAGTGCATGGGCATGGCCGCCTCTGATATGATGAGTGACGCGTGATGTTGATAACTTTGGTGTGAGCCTTCAGTGTCGTGACAGTCAGCAGATAAGTTTGATGAATTTTAATGTGGGGGAACGGAAATGTGGCCTTCATGACTGCTTGCCCGCATGTCCCTGCACCGGATGGCGCACGAGTCAACTGGTTCCATCCATTGACTGGTCAGGGTTGGGCCAGGGAGGCGACGGCTGGCGAGTGGTTTCCGTGCTGCCCGTCCGAGCGCTGAAGGCAGTAGAGATCCGAGAAGGTGTTTTTAAGGGATTTCATTGTAATTCTTAGTCATAAGAGTTACTTTGTATTTTCTTGGATCTTAGGTCCAAATCAGTGTACCTGTAATTGTTATGAGTATGAATAAATTTACAAGTGTTTCTCAAAAAAAAAACCCCTCATCGTTCGGATTTTTCCATGTCGCTCTGAGAAGAAAAAAACTTGCTGCTATAGCTGTGAAGAAACAACCTACTGTCCCATGTTCTAAAAAAACAGTTTTTCGACATATTTAAGAGAAGCAAATAAAAACTATGTTTTTTCTACAGATTTCAAAAAATGTTCATGAAATAAGAAAATTCATGAAAATAAAAAATGTTAGTGAATTTAAAACTTTTTCATGAATTTTTTTAAAATAATAAAAATCCAATAATTTCGATAAATTTTAAAAATGTTAATAAATTTTAAAACGTTTAAATTTTGTAAAAATGTCTGTGAATTTAAAAAAGTTCACAAATTATGAAATATTTCTGATTTTTTAATACATGTAAAAAATTTTAAAAGTATTCATGAGATTAATAAAATTGTGAATCTTAAAAATATTCATGAATTAAAAAAATGTATGAAAATTTTAAAATATTCATGAATTACAAAAATTGAGGCAAAATGTACTAGAGTTGCGATGTATAAGGGCATGTAGTGTGGTTTTTTTTTTAACACGGTACAGACCCAAGCGCTCATATACACGTGCATACACTCATCCCTATGAACGCACACACGCACACCCTACCCCTATGAGCACCTCCGAGAGACTGAGCCGGCATATCATCTTGAAATTTACGAAGTCACCATAGGCGCCTCGTCGTCGACGGGAACGTCTCCTCCCACTGAATGCACATTGCCGGAAATCCTAAAATAAATTCAGGAATAAATGCGAGCACCAGGATTTGAACCCTGGTGGGCTGGGGATACCACAGTCCCTCTAACCATCCAACCACAGGTTGATTCGCGGCATGTAGTGTGGTTAATAAGGCAATCTTATCTTAAGCTCGCCACGTAATCTAGAGATGATAATAAAAAACATGATGTACAATGAGTTATCTCTAAGTCATATCTCTAGTAACGAGAATGGCGTTTTGGCTCTCGGCCTCCATGGATGTCGAATTTTTTGAAAAAAGAAAAAACAAAATTTGAACTTTTCAGTTTCAAAAAAATCTGAATTTTTTTGTACAAGTAAACAAGGATGTGAAGTGTATGTGTGTGAAATTTCAGGAGGAAATACGTTGAAATGCAACCTGTACAAAAAAGACAAATCCATGCCTGAGAGGATGAATAGTATCATGTGTTAAAAAGCCCCGGATTTTTTTTTTGCACAGCCCTCGTTTCAACGTATTTCGTCCTGAAAATTTACACACTTGTGCATTATGCCTCTATTATTTCTATATTTTTTCAGATTTTTTTGAAATGTAAAAATATGAATTTTGAATTTTTCAAAAACCGGCCTCCATGGAGCTCGGCCTCCAAAAGGGATTTTCGCTCTAGTAACTACATATATACCTAAACATATGTTGTGATGCTATTGTTAAAAGATCATCTCTTAACTAAGAGAAGACAAGCCTTATTTTATAGTTTCCCTCTCGTCCCACCTCAATATTTATCCTACATGACATTCACAAGAGAACACCATAGTACACATCCTAAGATTTACTCAAGTGCACAACAAAAAATGGGTAACCAGGCCTACATCTATTTGTTTGCGGGAATTAGTTCGTAAATACCACAAAACACCCCCCCCCCCCCCCCCCCACACACACACACACTACCCCCACCCCAAGCCTCGAGTGTGGTTTCGGTAATGGATGGCCCATGTAGGCGCATCGTTTCCCGGTTTTCGGAACTATCCACGGGATTTTAGAAAACTTCTCGAAGGCTCCCCGTCGGTTTACCTTTTTTGTGTGTGTTTATTTGCCAGGTTTTCTGGTTCTTTATCTTGCTTACTTATTTTCTTTTCTTTTCTATTTATTTTTCCTTTCTTATGTTTTCCATCCTTGCTTTTGCATCGATATTTACCCCTGGTATGTTAGTTTCATCGAACTATCCGAATCCAATCATGAAAAAAAGGTGAAGATCATGGACATACCTTAACTCGGAGGAGAGCTGTTGATAACGTGTTATAATACAACGTAGTTACATATCCCTGATCCATTCTACCATTTCCCGGAAGCAGAAGGAGGCACGAGAAAATAGTAGAAGATCATGTCTCCCATCCCCGCCCCGCAAGCACGCGAAGGAAGAAATACACAGGAGACAAGGAACCGATTTTCTCTTTTCTTATTCACAGAAATGGGTACATGGGTTACTTATATAGATGTGAGATGACCTTTGAGCTTCTGGCTTTATCCCTTCAAATTCGGGAGTTATTTTGGTATATAGCCCACTGGATTTTAATTTTGTAACAGGTTTAAACTCTAGGCCTTTGCTAAGACAGCTGGTCAATGGCGCCTTGGCCATCACCACACGATCGATCAAATCCTGTCAAACAGAGTAAAAACATCGTTCAATAGTATGAGTGAACGACATGAATTATGGAATTCGTTGGATTGATGACACTGATGACTGATGAGAGAGCACTACACTAGACAACGCTCTCGAAGGTGCAACGACTAGATGGTAGGAATTGCCCCAGTGTCGTAGAGCAAGCCAAATCCTGAGTTACCCTTTGCCCCCTGATCAATCTGTCGCATGCAGCACCAGCTCTTTCGTTTCACATCTATCTCATGCAACTTATGGGACACTGATTGTAAGAGCAACTCGCGCCGACCCCGCTTTTTGTCTGTTTGGGTCGGCCGTCCGGTCGGCGTCCGCCCTGTTTTGCGTTTGGGTCGGCAGTGCGCCCAACGCGCCGACCCATTTTCGCCCTCGCGACCGGCTTGCCGTGGTTTTTCAAACACAATGCAAACTAAATAAAAATATTTTACATAGTTTCACAACGAAATTTCATAGTTCACAAGCCAAATAAATATATCATGGTTTACAAGACAAATAAAAATTAAAATGTCTGAAATACATTTAAAAAACGATACATCTATTGGTTGCCAGCATGAGCCCACATATGCTCAACCAAATCATCTTGCAGCTGAATGTGAGTTTGCCAATCACGCATTTGATGATGAAATTTGGTGAACTATGCAAATGTTGCCGCTTCTCCATGCTCAGGCACAACATTGTTACCCTCAAACTGAAACCCTTGGTCGTAGATACGTTCCGGCCGCTCATCCTCTACGATCATATTGTGCATGATCACACAAGCAGTCATCACCTCCCACAACTTCTCAATGCTCCAAGTTCTAGCAGGATACCGAACGATGCCCCATCTAGATTGAAGAACACCAAAGGCATGCTCCACATCCTTCCTAGCACTCTCTTGCTCTTGTGCAAATCTCCTCCTCTTCTCTCCTACAGGGTTGGAGATTGTTTTGACAAAAGTAGTCCACTGAGGATAGATACCGTCAGCTAGGTAGTATCCTTTATTGTAGTTGTGGCCGTTGATGTTAACATTCACCGGCGGGCTGTTGCCTTCGGCAAGCCTTGCAAACCCCGGAGAGCATTGAAGCACATTGATATCATTGTGCGATCCGGCCATGCCGAAGAAAGAGTGCCAGATCCAGAGATCTTGTGAGGCCACGGCCTCAAGTATGACAGTGCAAGCCTTGACATGGCCCCTATACTGCCCCTGCCAAGCAAAAGGGCAGTTCTTCCACTCCCAGTGCATACAGCCTAGCCATACGGAAACGGCACCGGAATTGGTGATGTTTGAAGAGCGGGTTGGGTGTCTCGAAGTAGTCCTTCCAAAGAAGGAAATGTCCGCTCTCTCGGTTGCGATTCAACGCCGGAGTGTGCCCCGCGATTGAGCCCCGGAACAACGGCCGCTGCCTACTAAGGTGGTCATGGACGACCAACACAGCAGCCACCATCTCCTCATCGTCGGATGAAAAATCATCCGAGTCGTAAAGGAAATTGTGGAAAAAAAACTCGTCGGCCGGGTCCATTTGTACCTTGCGGGCAAACCGTCGAACAGCTTGCGGGCGTCGTCGAAGAGGCAGGCCGGCGAAGAGGCGCGCGCCTCCCCTGGAGCAGGTAGCTGGCCTGGCGGCGTCCGGCGAGCGTGCCATCGTTCTCGAAGGAGCTGGCCGGGGTCGCGGTTGGGGCCGAGGTGGTGCTCACGCCGGCGTCTGGGGTGGGAAGCTGCGGTGGCCCGGCGGTGAGTCGGTGGTGGCAGCGACATGGGAAGGTGTCGTGCTGCGGGGGAGGTATGTGGGCGCTGGCTGCTAGCGAGGGCACCGGAACTGGGCGGCGGCGGCAACGGGGTGGGGTGGCAAGGGCTTGCTGTCGATGAGAGAAGGAGGATGGACTATGTGCCACCGACAAGCGGGCCAGGGGGAGGAGTATGTGGGCGTCGCGCGCGTCCGTTTCTATCCGCGCCAACGCAAATGACGCCCAAATTTGGGCCGGGAATGGGTCGGCAGGCCGACAAAAAGCGGACGCACGTCCGTTTAGGTCGGCGCGTTGGGCCAACTTTTCTGTCTGTTTTAAACCAAACAGACACGCGCGGACGAAATGGGTCGGCGCGTTGGAGTTTCTCTAAGCGTCTTTGTCCACGTACGCATCACGCACGCACGCACGCATGTCTGCGTGCACGATTCAGACCTCACAAGTTGACAGGCAGCTCTTTGAGCGATGTGTACATGTATTGGTACGTGACATGAGCCGACCGGCCATGGCGCACGGCAGATTTAAATGGCACGATAGACCGGTGCAATACATTGTTCCGGTATCTGAAGGCAGCCGAGATACTGGTATTGTTGTGGAATACGAATGCCAACTTAGAGCATCTACAGCCGGACATGGCAAATTCGGCCCCTCAAACGCCAATACGAATGCCAACTTAGAGCATCTACAGCCGGACATGGCAAATTCGGCCCCTCAAACGCCCGTGGACGCGTCCGGGCGCGTCCACGGGCACTGACCGGCCAGTCCTCAAATTTCATCGTCCACATCCACGTATCTCATATCCGATCCTCTATATCCATACTAAACCATGCAACGTTGATAACAACTATGTAGATCATACATAGAAACGGACATACAAATGCACAATCCGTTCACCAAAAGATCACAGCCGGATCTTCAAAAGATAGCCAAAGTTCACATAATGCACATGATACGACGGACAAGTTCAAACTACATTTAAAAACTTGAAATTAAGGTGAAGAAGACGACTCTTCGCCACTTCCTCGCCGTCCCTTTCCCCTTCTGGTCGACGGCGCTGCTGTAGACATCAGAGGCTGGTGGAGGATCGTCCGAGTCTCGGACGAGGCGCCGTGGTCGTCGCCATCGGACGAGTCGGAGTCGGAGAAGACGATCAGCCCATAGAGCCGCCGGACGGCCCTGTCCTGCTGCTGCTTGAGCTTCGCCACCCAAGCCGCCTCGCGCTCCGACTATTCAATGGCAAGCCGGACGTCTTGGCGTTATTCCGACGGAGCCGTCGAGCGTATGTCTCCGCCGTCGTAAGCGACCGGCGGTAGACCCAAGCAAGGAACCGCTCGCCCTCGTCGGGCTTCGCCGGCAACCCGCGGCGGTGGCGCACGGACTGCTCCGCCGCCTTCGTCTCCCTTGCCTGTTGCCTCTCGTGACGGGCAGCGGGCGTCTCCGATTTCGCCATGCACGTCCGGGCCGGCGGTGCGGGGACAGCGTGGGAGAGGCGCTGACCGCGCAGCCCTCGCGGAGCTACGCACGGGCCAAGAGGGGCCAGCACTGGCATCCTTGCTGTGCCGGCGGGGGAGAGGCGAGGCGGCAAATCCGGAACTGCCCCCGTGTCCACCTTGGACCTCTCGAGGGCAATGCGGAGGGCCAGCTCCTCGTCGATGTTGAGGTCGGAGTCGGAGTGGTTGCCGGAGCTCGACATGGTCGTCGGAGTCGTCGGACTGGATCGAATCGGAGAAATCGGAGGAGGAGAAGAAGAGACGGAGCGAGAGCAGAGGGAGGTAGGGTTTCCGGATTGGGGATATTTGTTGGACGGAGTGGGGTCGGGGTGGGCCGGGCTGACGTGGCGAACGCACCCGGGCTGCCCCATATCCGCCCTATATTTGGGTTGGATATGAGGGGCGCCGGACAGCCCGGGCGTTTGAGGCCCATTTGAGACGCCCGTCTGGGTCGAAATTTCGTGACCGGTCAGCGACCGGGCCGTCCGCCGGGCATTTGATGCGTCTGGGTGTAGATGCTTTAAGATTCGAGAAGACGGGAAATCAAGAAGGAAAGCGACCCGCATGCGATGCTCATAAGTGTCATGCGTGCTACAGTTACTGCGCAGTCAGTCACACGGAGAGGAAGGAAACTTTTCTTCTCCCTCGGCCTGTCAGGCGGATCTCCTGGCCGCGGAGTGTACAGACACCGTCACGGCGTCACCGTCGATGTGGGAGCACGTAGCTAGCAGACGTGACGCCGAGATCGAAATGCTTCGTCCCCGCACGCGCCCAGCTGCAAGCTCACGTGCCTGTCTGCCGGCTTGCTCACGGCCGATACGTCTCCAACGTATCTATAATTTTTTATTGTTCCATGCTATTATAGTATCAATCTTGGATGTTTTTCTGCTTGTTTTTGGCTTTTCAGATAAACAGTACCAAATGAAGTCCAAATGCCACGAAACTTTTTGTAGATTTTTTTCTGGACAAAAGAAACCTGAGAAGCTTCGGGAGAAGGCCAGAAGCCTCACGGAGGCTTCACAAGGCACTAGGGCGCGCCCCGAGGGGGGGCACCGTGCTATCTTGTGGGGGCCACGTGACTCCGTTTGACCTAATTCTACTTCCATAAATTCACAAATATTGGGAAACCCCCAGAGAGCCAGAAGAGAAAACCTTTCCGCCGCCGCAAGCCTCTGTTCTTCCGCGATCCCATCTGGAGGCCTTTTCCGGTACTCTGCCGGTGGAGGAATCGATCACGGAGGGCTTCTACATCAACCTTGTTGCCCTTTCGATGATGTGTGAGTAGTTTACCACAGACCTACGGGTCCATAGCTAGTAGCTAGATGGCTTCTTCTCTCTTTTTGATCTTCAATACAATGTTCTCCTCGATGTTCTTAGAGTTCTATCCGATGTAATCTTCTTTTGCGGTGTGTTTGTTGGGATCCGATGAATTGTGAGTTTATGATCAGATTATTCATGAGAAATATTTGAGTCTTCTCTGAACTCTTTTATGCATGATTGTTATAGCTTTGTATTTCTCTCCGATCTATCGGTTTACTTTGGCCTACTAGATTGATTTATCTTGCAATGGGAGAGGTGTTTTGTGATGGGTTCAATCTTGCGGTGCTCAATCCCAGTGACAGAAAGGGACATGACACGTATTTGTATTGTTGCCATTAAGGATAAAAGGATGGGGTTTATTCATATTGCTTGAATTTGCTTCTCTACATCATGTCATCTTACTTAAGGCGTTACTCTATTTCATACTTAATACCCTAGATGCATGCTGAATAGCGGTCGATGGGTGGAGTAATAGTAGTAGATGCAGGCAGGAGTCGGTCTACTTGTCTCGGACGTGATACCTATATACATGATCATTGCCATGAATCCGTTATAATTATTTGCGTTTCTATCAATTGCCCAACAGTAATTTGTTTACCCACCGTATGTTTATGTGCTCAAGAGAGAAGCCTCTAGTGAAAACTATGGTCCCCGGGTCTATCTTTATTATATAAAAAAACCTAAAAATACCTTACTGTAATTTATTTACTTTTATTTTAATTAATAGTTTAGTTTATCTATTTACCTCGATAAGATTTAATCCTTGCAAATAACCGCTATGAGGATTGACAATCCTCTTATTTGTGTTGGGTGCAAGTGTTTGCTCTTGTGTGTGCAGGTGCGCTTAACGAAATTTTGCTTGGTTCTCCTACTGGATTGATAACCTTGGTTCTTAACCGAGGGAAATATTTATCTCTACTGTACTGGATCATCCTCTCCTCTTCGGGGAAATACTAACGCAGACTACAAGTAGAAACGGCTCACCGGCCGGCCGGCACCAACACTCGAGCGCGCATGGCACGCACGTACATGTGTGGTGTGCAGCGCGACACATCTGCCCAGCTTGCAAATCAGGACGACAATACAACATGTACCCCTGCCGGTGCTTGTGTTGACATATAAATGTATTGCCTAGTCTCTTCCATCAGATCGGTCTTTTGATTGCATTGGCTAGAGCATGCAGTTCTACATGGTATCAGAGCCAAGAGGTCTTGAGTTCAAGACCCGGCTGGCGCAATTAAATTGCAGCCCACTTTCGGTCCACGTTTAGGCTTGAGGGAGCCACACGTGAGGGGTAGTATGTGTGGGACGACAGAATCCGTTAATCTCATTGAATTTGAACTATTGTTATACTAGACTTATTTGCATACTATGTATGGATGATTTGTTCTATTTTCTATCCAAACTATGATGAAATCCGTCGTGTTTGCATGAATTTCGTCCGATTAGTTAAAACCCGGCTTGAAATGTTGCGGACCGGCTTCCGCATCAGTGTCCACGGACTGGTCCCGAACAAATGTGAGGGCAAGTTTGTAGGTCAGCATTGGAGATGCCTAAGTATTTTTATAGGATGCAGTGGGCATCTACTTGATCGGCACCAAGTTGACAACACCAGCTCCTTGTTTTATCTAACTCTCGCGGCGCATGTAATTAACCTCCTCGCTGCAGCCTCATTATTAGTCAACTGATCGATCCATCGATCTTGGATGGATACTTGCCAAGTATAAACGCCACTTGCATGCATGCATGCATGCATGCATATTTATTCCCTCCATGTATGCTGTAAAAATAGTGCCAGTAGATCCGTACCGCGTTGACAAAGATCGAATCGAGGAAACAAATGTGTTGGCCGGAAGCTAATCTCGTATATATGGGATCAACTGCTCAAGATCCTTCTTCTCTGCCTTGAATTTAGACAGTGAACCTAGCTAGGAAGAGTGACTAGTGTTTTGTTTTCTACATGAGGCAAGCACTTGCACAAGCAAAATGGAGAATTGACAACCTGCCGCAGCACAAACACATTATTAGACCAAAAGAATTAAGAAGCCAAACCGTCTCAATCTCTGTCGATCGCCGCGCCCATTTTTCTCCAGAGACGACCGCCAGCAATACATTTGCCGTTTGGGGAAGTGCTATCTGGGGACAAATCAAAGGGCCGGCCCAAGAACACCTCCCCCTTGCTCGACGACCTGACTCAATGTTTTTTAGCTCGCATCGTAGTCGCGCTAAAACCAATTGAGGATGGCGCCGTCACGTTTGATTTGACCTGACTAGTATCAATTTTTTATCTGTCACGTAGACCATTGAATTGAACTGTCTCGTGGTTATTACTAGTACTTAGTAGTATAAGTGTACGTTTGTGACTATAAGAGGAAGGCCTATGCGGGGGAGTGGATGGCTACCTCTGATGTGATGTTCATGTTAATAAGTTTGGTGTGAGCCTTGAGTGTCATGACAGTCAGCGGATAAGCTTGATGGGTTTTCGGCGAGGCGGTCCCGGCATGGCGCGAGATCTGTCTCGGGCGGCGTCCTCGCTCGTGCCGGCGGTGGCGGTCATCGGCGCTGGTTGTGCGGCTGCGGCCTCGGCTGGAGCTTCGTGGACAGAGGCGCGCGGGATGCGGCGGCGCGGTGGGTGTCCAGCTTGCGGCTGTACGGGCTCGATCTGGGCCCGTGCGGGCCTGCGGGCTGGCACGCGTGGTGGTCGGCGCGGAGCTCGGCCGGGGCGCCGCCGGCCGGTTCCGGGTCAGTGGTTGGGGGAGGCTCGTCTCCCCTCCGTGAAGCTTCCTCAGCTGCGTTTCTTCGGTGGGCCGCAGCTCCCGCTGCTATGCGGGCTGCAGCGGCGGCGTTCTGTGTGGACTTCGGGCCGTCAGATCTGGCCGGCGGATGGTGCAGGGTGGCAGCCTGCCCTTCCCTGCCTGGAGGTCGTGCGCCAACCTTGATGCTGGTGGCTTGCGGTGGTTGCCTATGGTGGATGCTGACCTGATTTGGCGGCGACCTGATCTGGCTCGGCAGCGAGGCGTGGTGGTGGTCCCTGTGTGGTGATGGCGCGGTTGCTCCGTAGGGGTGCACGGGTCAGTGGAGGTGCTGGTCGGCGTCGTTCGACCGCGTGGGAGTGGAGGCTCTGCTGCTCCGGGTGAAAGCTTGGCCGGTGCTTGCCAGCCGGCGGTGGCGGCGCCCGTGGGCGTCGCTATCTTCCTTGGAGGCGCCGTTGAGGAGATTGGTGCATCCTTAACTCTCGGGTCAAGATCTTCGGGCGAAAGTCAGGATCCTGTTGGACCAGGCGGCGGTGTCGTCTCCAACGTCATGTTCCCTCTTGGGGGCGCCGTCTTGAGGATCTTGGTCTCATTTGTGCTTTCTGCGGGCTGGACGTGCACGACATCGCGGTCGGCAGGTGCCCGACCGGTGGTGTGAGATGTTGGTGTGGCGTTGCGACTCGTGTGGCAACGACAATGGTGGTGAACGGAGCAAGGTCGCGGCATGTCCTTCTGGTGTCGAAGGTCCGGCGCGTTGATGGGTGCACCTATGCTGGTTTCGTGCTGTGACAGAGAAGTCGAAGCTGCGGTCGGCGGGGCCACTGCGGCAACGATGACTCCATGAGGGTGGTTTCAGCGGGCGGTACTCTCCGGATGTTGCGATGGACTTGGTCGGTGCGAGGCTTGCAACTTTCTCTTGCGATCCTCTTCGGCAAAATCGGAGCTGCCATGTCCTCGACGTTTCGGTCGGCTGTTTGGCGTTTGTGGCCAGGTCGTCCGTGTTTACCCTGTGGGGTTTGTAATCCAGGTTTTCGCCCGGTTTTCCTCTAATTAACCGGGCAGCTCTCTTCTTCTTAATCAATGAAAATGGCAAATCTTTTGCCTCGTTTCAAAAAAAAAAAAGCTTGATGGGTTTTTAGAGTCAGATCGTCGAGCAAGGGAGGGACGGAACGGAAATGTATGTGGCCACATGATTGCTTCACCGCGATAGATAGTGCAGCTCGCCAGCAGGAGTCAGTTATCTGTAGCTGAGCAGTAGTACATCGGGGCGTCCCCGTCAGCTGAGGGGATGATCTCTGTGTGTCGACTGGTTCCAATCGACGGGTTTGGTTTGGACCAGGGAGGGAGGCGACGGGACGGGCTACAGCCTACAGATGATGGGAGCGGCCGAGTGGTTTCGATGCTGTCCGTCGGAGCGCTGAAGGCAGTAGCAATCGGAGAAACTGGAGCAGCAGCTGAAGAATGGAGGGGAAAGTGAGCGGGGCCGAAAAAGAGAGGCCCGTGTACTAGCCGGGAAGGGCCGGCCAAAGACCGCATCGCGCTAAAGAATTAAGCATGGCTATGTCACGTTTGATTGACCCGACTTGCACCAGATGATATATGATGGCTTAGCTTAGCTTGATCGCCACGAGGAGTCCTTTTTTTTTTGCGAGATCAATAGTAGTTTATTCCATTATGGTTGGCCTATAATACTTCGGCAAGAGTTTCTCAATACACAGGGGTCCTCTTCCGAGCCACACAACCGTGGCTCGCTCAGAGCGACTATACCTAGCCAGGCAATCTGCAACACTGTTTTAAGACCTATGTAGTCAGTTACCTGTAGCCCAAAAGCGGAGAGTTCGCGTCAGCTCAGAGGATGATCTCTGTGTGTCGGCTGGTTCTATCGACAGGTTTCGTTCGGACCGGGGAGGCGACGAGACAGCGGGTCATGGTTACAGATGATGGCAGGCTGGCAGCTGGCAATTGTGTGGTGCAGCACTCGAGGGAGGCAGCGATCTGAAACTGAAGAAGCAAGCGGTGTTCAATTTGATGCCGGCCTGGTGTTGGTCACCTTCTCCAGGCTTGAAAAGAGTAGATTCATGGGCTAAAATGGATCTCTATAAGAGGGAGCGGGTGGATCGGCTCTCTATAAGAGGGAGGGGGTGGATCGGCTTTGCGCAGTACTTCACTGTGCATGCACACACCGCGAATCCTATAAGACGTGTTAAGCGTCAAATTGTCGACAAAACGCCTAGACAAGGCAACGGTAGCGATGTAAATGGGTCTGCGCATTTGGAGTACAGCGCATCCGGTTTTGGGAGATAGTTCCTGGTCGGTTCAGGTCCCCTTTTTTTCTTTCTGTTTTTTGTTTCTTTTGATGGTTTTTTCCTTTGGTTTCTTTTTCCCTTTTTCCAAAAAGCTTCCCTTTTATTTTATTTTTTGAAATTTCAACAAATGTTCAAGATTTTGAAAAAATATGTTCGAAATCTCAAAACAAATCCTGTTTTCAAATTTGATGACAAATATAAAAATGGAATTTCAAAAACTGGGCATGTTTTTAAAAAAAATCATGATTCAGAAACCATTCTCGTTTTAAATATTGTTTGAAATTTCAAAAAAATGTTTTGGTTTTCAAATTTGGTTCATAAATTTAAAATTTGATCTCATTTTTAAAAAAATGTTCATGAATTTTCGAAAAATGTTCATGTTTTTTCAAAAATGTTTCAAATTTACAAATATTCTTTTGCACTTTCAAAAAGTAATCTGTTTTATAAAATATTATTCATGTTTTAAAAAAAAATTGAAATAATAAAGAACTGACTAAAAACTGGTTGCCAAAGTACCAAGGCGCTACAGCACATGATGCTACTGACCCGTTGCTACAATGCACCGATCGCCACAGTACACGTTAAATGGGTCGGCCAGTTGTGGCTTCCCTGGGAGTCGGCTGCCTGTTTGACGCTTAATGCGTCCGTTAGGAGCTCCGACACACACTGAGGGTTTTCAGCAACCCAGTTATAAAAAGCCCCATCATATGTTTCAAAGATCGAGGGAGAAGATTATGACGCCCCGACTCGACCATGCACTAATCATACACGTAAACATGCACGATCAAGACCAAAGACTCACGGGAAGATATCACAACACAACTCTAGACACAAATTAAAGTCATACAGCTTTATATTACAAGCCAGGCCACGAAGGCTCGAATACATAAGTCAGCGGAAGCAACAATATCTGAGTACAGACATAACTAAACAAGTTTGCCTTAAGAAGACTACCAAAACAACGACAACTAGATCGAAAAGGCGCAGGCCTCCTGCCTGGGCCTCCTAACTTCTCCTGCTCGTCGGTCTCCACGTAGTAGTAGGCTCCGTCGGGGTAGTAGTAGTCATCGGCGGGATCAGCTGTCTCCGGGACTCCGTCATCTGCTCGCAGCAACCAGGTAGAGAGGAAAAACGTAACAAAGCAACCGTGAGTACTCATCCAAAGTACTCGCAAGACTTACATCAGAACTATGCTAAGTATGCATCGGTATCAAAGGAAATGAGCTGTATCTGTGGACTATACTGCAGAAATGCCAGAATAGAGGGGAAGGCCTAGCCTATCGAACACTAGCATCTTGCAGCGTCTTTCAGCAACAGAAGAGAGTAGAATAACATAACATGTAGTAACAAATATATATTAGTAACGCCCAGAGATCCTTCCTCGTCTACCCCGCGAGGAAGCGATCCTGGAGCCATCATATCAGTTTAGTGTCAGATGTATCTAGTTCTATTTGTAGTAAATCGGGATATAACTCCGAGCGTCTGTTACCGCGGACACGGCTATTCGAATAGATAACTTCCCTGCAGGGGTGCACCAACCTACCCATCACGCTCGATTAACTCTGGACAGGCACACTTTTCCGGGTCATGCCCGGCCTCGGCTGATCGACACGCCGTAGTCCTACCTAGACTCAACAGAGCGGCCAGCACGCCGGTCTAAATCCTAAACGTGAAGGGGTCATGGGCCAATCGTCCTTTGCACTCCTGCGCGTTGCGTACGCGGCCGGGACCAAACCTAGCCCTTGTATACACACGCAGGCGTTCCAGTTCACCCGGGCGCGCGCCGCTCAACTGCTGACGTCTGAAGAGCTTTCGGAAGAATCGTACGACGCCGAGTGCCCATAACTTATCCCGCGTGGTGGTTAGTGCGAAAAGGCCAGAGACCTACTCAGATCACATATCCAAACCTGTTAGTGTGTTGGGAGCTCGCGGTGACGATCAGTGCTCCTGTCGCCTCGTCTCGCGGTCTTACGACAAGGGCCAGGCCTATCCCTCTCTAGGGCAGTCTCTGCCTGCCCGGTCGTCCCGCGTCATTAACTCTCGCGAGTACCCTTTGTCGTGGGAACAAGCCTGACAGTAGAAGGTAGGGGTACGAATGGAGAGGGCAGAGTCCTAGCTACGGCGAGGTTGTACACACAGATGTATGAGTTCAGGCCCCTCTCGTGGAGGTAACAGCCCTACGTCTCAGTGCTCCGGAGAGCTCTCTACTCTGTCGAGTGAAATATGTGTGTTGTATTACAAAAGGTTGCGAACCCTTCTACCAGCGGGGAGGGGTGGCTTATATAGAGTGCGCTGCCCCTCATAACGTCCGGCATGAAGGGGTTTAATCGTGGTCATAAAGAGGTGTACGTTACTGGTAACGTACACCATAAATGCTGTTAATGATCTTGATGACTGCTTGCCCGTTAGCCTCCCTGGGGTGACTTCTGGACTCCTGCGGTCGACTGTCTTCAGACTCTTCCGAGTGAAAGATAACCGTCGAGTGAAAGGCATCTCCGAGTGTATATTGTCGAGTGATTTATGCTTCCTCGCTATTTCAGTCGGAGACTTCCTTGTGGCCCTTAAGCTTTCTGGGGCAGTGTCCTTGGGTAGGATATGTAGGTCAGGCCTATAACCCTACCCTAGGTACGTATCCCCATCATTAGCCCCCGAATGGATCGGGGTTCGAGGGTAAAAGGTGTCAATGCAAGTTCAAACGAGACACCAAAACTCCGAGTGTATTTTGAGGCTTCCTCGAAATCTGCGTCGATTGAAACCTTAACCGTTTGCCCTGATCAATTCCGCCTTGAAGTTATCCGAGTAAAACTGAGCTTGAAAACCGGTCCGAGTAAAACTGGTTCGAGAGTCCGAGTAAAACTGAACTTGAAAACAGGTCCGAGTGATCTGGAAAACCTTCTGACGAAATAGTTTGCTCCACCGGGTCCGAGCCTCGCGGGCTTCGAAATTTGGATAAGAGCGCGCGCGCGCGCAGCGGAGATGGCGTAACTGCTAAGGCAAGTGCGGGAACGACGCCTCGATTATCGCGCCGCCCAAATCGCCACGTACCGCTCCTCCTCTGATTTCGGGATATTCAGAGATCCGGCGGGCCCGCAGGTCAGTGGCTCACTTGAGTGCATATAAGAGGCGACGACGCCGGTGCTGGCACAGTATTTTTCTCCCAAATCCACTCCTCTCCTCTTCTTCCTCCGCCCTGCTCTGCTTCGTTGACCGCCGCCGCCATGACGAAGGGCAAGACGGAGAAGCTCGAGCGCGCCCAGAGGGGAGGCGCCAAGGCGAAGAAGCCGTCGGGAGCTCGGTCGACGGTGCCGCCGGGGTGGATCCAGGGGGATTTTCTCCAATCGACGGTCACTGCGGAAGATGTGGACAAACTCGTCGTCGACGGGTTGATAGCTGCCGATTCATGGCGGTTGCCGAAGGGGGAGATCGAGCCGGAGCCACGCGACGGCGAGCGAGTTCTGCTTCTCACCCACATCGAGCGAGGTTTCTCCATGCCTCCCCATCCGTTCATCCGCGCTTTCTTGAACTATTTTGGAGCGCAACTCCACCACCTTCCTCCGAATGCGGTTGCATATCTTTCCTGCTTCGTAACTTTGTGCGAATGTTTCCTGGGCTGTCCCCCACATTGGGGTTTGTTCAAGCACATATTCTCTGTCCGATCCCAAGCTGTCAAGAAAGCCAATCCCAAAGATAGCAAAACCAATGTGATCCAACTGTGTGGTGGCTTAGGGATTCAGAAGAGAGGTAGGAGTGGGTTCCCCTCTATGACCTTTCCCGATTCTGTTCGGGGATGGCAGTCGACCTGGTTTTACTGCAAAGATGCCGCATCGCCAAATATGTCGACTGGGCTTCCTCCCTTCACCTTGGATCGACCTGTTACTCCCAAACCTCTGTACGTGACAAAGGTAGAGAAAATCCAGGTAGGGATCTTAGTGAACGCCATATCCGAACTGATCCGCGGTGGAGTGACTGGTCTGGACCTCCTTGAAACGTTTCTGAGTCGGCGAATTCAGCCTCTCCAAGCTCGGGATCACACCATGTGGCATTATTCGGGCCCTGAGGATACCACTCGGACTCATCCTGAGGAAGTTTCCGATCAGACTGTTTCTCAGTGGCTCAGGAGCATCACTGGAGCCTGTGATAATCCGGAAGGATCCAAACGAATTCCGCCTTTCTCCGCTTTGAACCCGCCAAAGAACTTGGTGAGTCACATATTTGTCGATTGTTTTAATACTTTGCCGAGTAACTGAATCTTCAGTCGACTGAATTTGAAGCTTGAACCTCGCAGGAATTTACGAACATGTACTCGCCCATACCCAATGGAGAACATCCTGATGAAGAGGAAGGAAGCGTCGACGGCAGCGCAGACGGTGACTATGCTGATGACACCGAGAGCAGTGATGACGACCTGGATGAGGATGAGGTGGAGGCCCCTGTCCCTTCGCGCACCGAGCGTCGAGCCAGGCAGCAGAACGACCCGGAGGTCACCCCGAGCAAAACAGTGGCGTCGAGCACAAGGAACCCGAAACGTGACCGTGTCGCGGCATCGGGGTCGACTGAAAAGGCTGCGAAACAGCTCAAGCCAGACGTGCCAAAGCCTCGGAAGGCCCTGCCTCGAATCAAGATAGCCGTGCCTGTTGCCTCCACGTGAGTGTTCGTTCTCCTTATTCTGCTGTTGAAGAACTTTATGTTGACGTTGACCGAGTGAAATATATTTGCCAGAGCCGCTACCTCCGTAACGTCGCCCCATCGGGATGATGGAGACCATATGGAAGTAGACACTCCTGATGCGGTCACCTCCCTACGAGGTATGACAATCCCACACTTTACTCTGCTTGCTGAAGAATAATTGTCGAGTGTCGAATGCAGCTGACGAAGTCATCGAACTGGAAGATGATGAGGAGCCGCGGCGGGGAGCAGAGGATGAAGCTGTGCTTCCGGAGGCTCCACGCGTGGACACTCGGGGACCACCGTCTGTCCAGACGCCCCGTGGGACGAGTGCTGCGACACCTCTAAGCCTTGTAATTCCGCTGTCGAGTGCTCCGCCGGCCACTTCTACTCTGGTGGCTTCGACGCAGATCGGACAATCCCAAGCACCTCCAGCTGCTCCATTGACTACACCAATTCACTCGACGCCTGCATACCCTTTGTACCACGTCCCGGAGGACCAAACCGGAGCTGCCAAGGAAGCCATGATCCAGGCTGGGCAGATGATGCTACGAACAAAGGAGGCGTATGAAGCCAGCAAGTTAGCCTATGATGCCAGCTCAGCGCTTCAGGCCAACGTCCGAGTAAGTGGTATTGTAAGTTCATTTCCGATTGAATTCCTGTCCGTCTTGATTTTACACCCACTGGGGTGTTTTTCTTCGCCAGTAGACCAAATAGTTTCTGGTCCAGTGGGGGCACGCTGAGTGCACCCACTGGGTGTAGTCCCCGAGACCGCTGTCGAATGACGAAGGCTTCGGCGGGGGTCTTAATATTGTTTCCATTCGACAGGGCAGTGGGGGCACGCTGAGTGCACCCACTGGGTGTAGTCCCCGAGGCCGCCGTCGAGTGCTTGCTTCGGCGGTGGTCTGATAGAGACGATGTTCGGTTGCTTGCTTCTTTCTTTTATACTCGGCCAGGCCAGACCTGGTCGAGTATTTTTGTTTCCAGTGGGGGCACGCTGAGTGCACCCACTGGGTGTAGTCCCCGAGACTACTGTCGATCGTTGACGATGGGCGGTAGTCTTTAGAACCATTCTGCAGGTTTCATGGACATCATTTCCATCAACCATGGTATGATGCTTGTATAGGGTTGTGAGGTGGGGTGGCGGGCCGTCTTTCAGTCGAGTGCAATTGACCTTTTCCACTCGGGAGTAGAGAAATGGTTATGTCGACTGAACCCCTATTTCTGCTGATTTCAGAAAGCCTGTGGGCTCGGGACCAAGTACGTCGAGCTGGAGAAGGAAAAGAACCGACTTCTGCTGGATCTGGAACTGACGAACAACAACCTGGACCGTGCACAGACCGAACTGAAAACTTTGGGAGGTAATCTTTGTTGATCAATTGTATTATCACTTTCAATTTCCATCTTTTGAGCCGAGTGAATCCACTCGAACAGACGTACGTGATGAAAACCGTCGTCTCCGAGTGCGCCTCAACAATGCTATTTCTTTAGATACCATGAAGAAAGCGCTCGAGGACAAGGACAAGTCACTTGCTGATGCTCAGAAGGAAGCGAAGGAGAAGACTGCAGCTGCTGAGAAGAAACTTGCAGCAGCCAGTAAACTGGAAGAGGAGAACGCCAAGCTCAAGCAGGAACGATCCGAGTGGATCAAAAAACTCGAAGAGCAGACCAAGAGTAGGACCGCTCTGGAGAAACACTTGGGCGACTTTGCGAAGAAAATGTTCAGCATGCTCGAAGGTAACCCTCATTTGTCGAATGAATTTCCCCGGTTTTTCCAGAATGGTATTATGATCACCCTTTCACTTTCTCTTCATGTAGAATTCTGTCGAGACTTCGAAAAAGAAACTGAAGAAATTGAACCCAATCTGGACCCCACAAAGTCTCTCGTCGGAGACGCCGTGGCCATGGATATGTTTCGTCTCGAAGCTCGTCTTAAGAGCGTCCAAGGATTCATCACTCGGCTGAGAGCTGCATTTGAGAAGGTCGACAAGGAACTATGGCCTGAAGATCCTCTCCAGACTGACCTCGAGTCAATGATGACTCGGCTCAATGAGATTCCCAATCGAGTGCAATCGTGGAAGAAATCTGCTGCCCGCTGTGGAGCTGACGTGGCACTTTCACTCGTCAGGGTTCATTGCAAGGAAGCTAGAGAGGACAAACTGAAGGATCTCCGAGTGACCAACACGAAGAAACTCAAATTTGAAGATTTCATGGAGACTTTCATCGATGCTGCCACTCGGATCGCCGACGGAATCGACCTGGATACCTTTGTTGAGCCTTCAAGTCCTGCTGGAGCTTAAGTTGGTATTTTGCTTATGGTAAAAACTTTATTTGCCTCGGTATGCCGAGTGTTGGTGTAACCGAGTAAACTTCGTTCAGGCTTTAAGCCTGAGAACTTCCCTTTTGCGCGAACAAGTTCCTGCTGCGCCGGAGATTTTAGTCTTACTCGCATTTCGCTTTCTGACATTTAGCTTGGCCGAATTTATTTGATTCTCGAGTGAAACGGGTGTTCTGCACTCGAAAGAATTCGGGACTTAGACGAGGACTGGCTCGCAGCTAAGCTTCCGAGTGTATTGTATGTAATACACTCGGAAAGGTTTTAAACTTAGGCGAAACGGATTCGCAGCTAAGCCCCCGAGAGAGAGGATTGCTCTTCACTCGGAGTAATTTTTGAACTTAGACGAGGTTTGGCTCGCAGCTAAGTCTCCGAGTGTATTGAATGTAATACACTCGGAAAAGTTTTAAACTTAGTCGAAACGGATTCGCAGCTAAGCCCCCGAGAGAGAGGATTGCTCTTCACTCGGAGTAATTTTTGAACTTAGACGAGACTGGCTCGCAGCTAAGTCTCCGAGTGTATTGAATGTAATACACTCGGAAAAGTTTTGAACTTAGGCGAAACGGATTCGCAGCTAAGCCCCCGAGAGAGAGGATTGCTCTTCACTCGGAGTAATTTTTGAACTTAGACGAGACTGGCTCGCAGCTAAGTCTCCGAGTGTATTGAATGTAATACACTCGGAAAAGTTTTGAACTTAGGCGAAACGGATTCGCAGCTAAGCCCCCGAGAGAGAGGATTGCTCTTCACTCGGAGTAATTTTTGAACTTAGACGAGACTGGCTCGCAGCTAAGTCTCCGAGTGTATTGAATGTAATACACTCGGAAAAGTTTTGAACTTAGGCGAAACGGATTCGCAGCTAAGCCCCCGAGAGAGAGGATTGCTCTTCACTCGGAGTAATTTTTGAACTTAGACGAGACTGGCTCGCAGCTAAGTCTCCGAGTGTATTGAATGTAATACACTCGGAAAAGTTTTGAACTTAGGCGAAACGGACTCGCAGCTAAGCCCCCGAGAGAGAGGATTGCTCTTCACTCGGAGTAATTTTTGAACTTAGACGAGACTGGCTCGCAGCTAAGTCTCCGAGTGTATTGAATGCAATACACTCGGAAAAGTTTTGAACTTAGGCGAAACGGATTCGCAGCTAAGCCCCCCGAGAGAGAGGATTGCTCTTCACTCGGAGTAATTTTTGAACTTAGACGAGACTGGCTCGCAGCTAAGTCTCCGAGTGTATTGAATGTAATACACTCGGAAAAGTTTTGAACTTAGGCGAAACGGATTCGCAGCTAAGCCCCCCGAGAGAGAGGATTGCTCTTCACTCGGAGTAATTTTTGAACTTAGACGAGACTGGCTCGCAGCTAAGTCTCCGAGTGTATTGAATGTAATACACTCGGAAAAGTTTTGAACTTAGGCGAAACGGATTCGCAGCTAAGCCCCCGAGAGAGAGGACTGCTCTTCACTCGGAGTAATTTTGAATGTAAATCTGTGCGATCGGAATCGACAATAGACTGCGGGAGTCTTCATTCAATCCATAACATCATCTGGGATACTCTTATTACATCAAAACAACTCTGTTATCAAGAATAAAAACGTCGAAGTAGGTCCGCATTCCAGGCGCGTGGCTCGTCAATATTCTTCTTCAAGTTGAAAAGATGGTACGCCCCGTTGTTAAGCACCTTGGTAATGACGAATGGTCCTTCCCAGGCTGGGGCCAATTTATGAGGTCGCTGCTGATCCACTCGGAGCACCAAATCCCCTTCGTGGAATGAACGGCTCTTGACATGTCTTGCATGGAAGCGGCGAAGGTCTTGTTGATATGCAGTTGATCGGATCAGGGCCATCTCACGCTCCTCCTCCAGGAGATCCACTCCGTCCTGTCTTGCTTGTTCAGCCTCGTCTTCAGAGTAAAGATCCACTCGAGGAGAATTGTGAAGGATGTCACTTGGCAATACGGCTTCGGCTCCATATACAAGGAAGAAAGGAGTTCGTCCAGTCGACCGGTTGGGAGTTGTCCTCAAGCCCCACAGAACAGACGGTAACTCAGTGACCCAAGCTCCGGCAGCATGATCAAGATCTCGCATAAGCCGAGGCTTCAATCCTTGGAGGATAAGGCCATTCGCTCGCTCAGCTTGACCGTTTGACTGGGGGTGCGCAACAGATGCGTAATCCACCCGAGTGCCTTGAGAAGAGCAATAGTACCTGAACTCTTCCGAGTCAAAGTTAGAACCATTGTCTGTAATGATATTGTGAGGGACCCCATACCGGAACGTTATCTCTCTTATGAATTTGATAGCAGTGCGGGCGTTCAGCTTCCTGATGGGTTTAGCTTCGATCCACTTAGTGAACTTGTCGACTGCAACTAGTAAATGAGTAAACCCGCTCTGACCTGTTCTAAGGGGTCCAACCATATCCAAGCCCCACACAGCAAACGGCCAGACGAGTGGAATGGTCTTCAAGGCAGACGCAGGTTTGTGTGACAGATTCGAGTAAAACTGACATCCTTCGCAGTGATCGACAATATCTTTAGCCATCTCATTGGCGCGTGGCCAGAAGAAACCAGCTCGATAAGCTTTGGCAACAATCGTCCTAGAGGACGCATGATGGCCACAAGTTCCCGAGTGAATCTCCTCCAGAATCAGTCGACCTTCTTCAAGAGAAATGCACCGCTGAGCTACACCAGTCACACTTTCTCTGTAGAGTTGTTCATTGATCACAGTGAAAGCCTTGGACCTGCGGACTATCTGCCGAGCCTCATCTTCATCAACTGGGAGTTCTCTTCTGAGAATGTACGCAATATATGGTACAGTCCAGTCGGGCGTGATTACCAAAATCTCCATGACCAGATCAATGACAGCTGGGACATCAACTTCAGTCGGATCAGAAGCACTCTTTGCTTGCGGGGGCTCTTCAGTGAAAAGATCTTCTTGCACCGAAGGAGAATGAATGTGTTCAAGAAATACATTGCTGGGGACAGGTTTCCGAGTGGATCCAATCTTTGCCAACTCATCAGCTGCTTGATTCTTCACTCGGGGAACATGATGGAGTTCCAAACCTTCAAATTTCTTCTCAAGTTTTCTTACTGCATTGCAGTATCCAGTCATAGCGGGGTTCCTGACATCCCACTCTTTCATCACTTGATTAACCACCAAATCAGAATCGCCATATACCATCAGACGACGGACGCCGAGTGAAATGGCCATACGCAATCCATACAAAAGTGCTTCATATTCAGCTTCATTGTTGGAGGAATCAAAGTGAATCTGTAAGACATAACTGAGCTTATCACCTTTTGGGGATACCAGAACGACGCCAGCACCAGACCCATTCAACATCTTTGAACCATCAAAGAACATGGTCCAGTGTGCCGAGTGAAGTTGGATTGGCTGCTGTTGCTCAATCCACTCGGCGAGGAAATCAGCCAGCGCTTGAGATTTGATTGCTTTCTTCGCCTCAAACTTGATATCAAGATGAAGGAGCTCAATAGCCCATTTGGCCACTCGACCAGTCGCGTCTCGATTATTGAGAATTTCAGACAACGGAGCATCACTGACGACTGAAATGGAGTGATCCTGAAAATAGTGTGCTACCTTCTTTGCAGTCAGATATATACCATATACGAGCTTCTGGTAATGTGGATATCTTTGCTTCGACGGAGTCAACACTTCAGAAATATAATAGACCGGGCGTTGAACTTTGTAAGCCTTGCCTTCCTCTTCCCGCTCGACAGTTAGTACTGTACTGACGACCTGATTAGTGGCCGCGATGTACAATAACAATGGCTCTTTGCTGTGCGGAGCAGCAAGCACCGGCTGGGTGGTAAGCAGGGCTTTGAGCTCGACAAACGCTGCTTCAGCTTCTGGAGTCCACTCAAATGTATCAGACTTTTTCATCAGTCGGTATAAAGGCAGTGCCTTCTCACCGAGACGAGAAATGAATCGACTCAATGCTGCCAAGCAACCTGTGAGCTTCTGGACATCGTGCACACGCTCAGGGCTTTTCATTCGGACGATGGCACCGATCTTTTCAGGGTTGACGTCGATTCCTTTCTCGGAAACGAGGAAACCGAGTAATTTGCCACCAGGAACGCCGAAAGTGCATTTAGTCGGATTTAACTTAATATCATATCTCCTCAAATTGGCGAATGTTTCAGCCAAGTCAGACAACAGGTCGGAACCTTTGCGAGACTTGACCACGATATCATCCATATAAGCTTCGATGTTCCGAGGGATCTGATCGAGCAAACACTTCTGAATCATGCGCATGAAAGTAGCGCCAGCATTCTTCAAACCAAAAGGCATGGTGATATAACAGAAACACCCGAAAGGGGTGATGAAGGCTGTCTTTATTTCATCTGGACCAAACAGACGGATCTGATGGTAGCCAGAATAAGCATCAAGAAAAGATAAACGCTCGCATCCCGCAGTTGAGTCGACAATCTGATCAATGCGGGGGAGCGGGAAATGATCTTTCGGGCAGACCCGATTGATATGTTTGAAATCAATACACATGCGAAGAGACTTGTCTTTCTTAGGGACCATGACAACGTTTGATAACCACTCGGAGTGGTAAATCTCACGTATAAACTTGGCCGTCAAGAGACGAGCCACCTCTTCGCCGATTGCTTTTCGCTTCTCTGTTGCTGACCGACGCAAATGTTCCTTCACAGGCTTGGCCTTCGGATCAACTCTCAAACGGTGCTCAGCCAGTTCCCTGGGTACACCAGGCATGTCAACGGGCTTCCATGCGAAGATGTCCCAGTTCTCACGGAGGAACTGGATGAGCTCGGCTTCCTATTTGCTGTCGAGTGTTGTTGAGATGTTGGTCGGGGCAGCAGTCGGATCTGTCGGGTGAATGTGCACCTTCTTCACCTCTCCTGCCGACTGAAAAGCTGACTCAGAAGCGGGCTTCTTAGCACGCAACAGGTCGGCAGGATCAGCATTTTTCTTGTATTCCTCCAACTCAACCATAGCCATCTGCTGGTCGGCGATCTTGGAGCCCTGCTGGAGGCACTCCTCAGCCCTTTGTCGATTGCCAGTGACTGTGATCACACCTTTTGGTCCAGGCATCTTCAGCTTGAGATACACGTAACATGGTCGGGCCATGAAACGGGCATAAGCTGGTCGACCAAGGATGGCGTGGTAGGCACTCTGGAAATCTACCACTTCAAACGTCAGTTTTTCCTTGCGAAAGTGCTTGTCATCACCAAACACCACATCCAATGCTATCTGGCCGAGTGAACGGGCCTTCTTCCCAGGGATTACTCCATGAAACTGCATGTTGCTTTCACTGAGCCGGGACATCGGAATGCCCATTGCCTTAAGGGTATCAGCATACAGGATGTTCAGACCGCTCCCGCCATCCATCAAAACTTTGCGGAGTCGAGTGCCCCCCACAACTGGGTCTACCACCAGCGCTTGCCGCCCGGGGGTAGCAATGTGCGCAGGGTGATCTGACTGACTGAAAGTGACAGCAGTTTGAGACCACTTGAGATATGTGGGGGTAGAAGGAACCGCCATGTTAACCTCCCTGTTGATAACTTTCAGTCGACTCTTACTCTCAACATCAGCAAAAATCAACAAGGTGGCATTGACTTCAGGGAACTCTTCTTTTTCTTCTTCATCTTCTTTCTCAGGGTCTTTCTCACTCGACTGGTTCTCTTTGAATGACTGGATCAACAAACGGCACTGTCGAGTGGTATGCTTCGGCAATATCAAATTGCCCTCTTCATCTTTCCTCGTGTGGATTGCACACGGTAAATCCAAAACATCGGTACCCGACTGATTCTTTGACTTCTTTGGGGTGAACTTAGCCTTGGACTTTCCCTTATTCTTGCCTTGTGCCGCCAGGGCGGCCGCTTCTGCCTGAGCAGGGGGATCAGCTTTGCGCTTTTGTTTCCGACTGGAATTCCCACCTGCATCATTGTCGACTATTTTGGCTTTACCGCTTCGGAGGCGGTCTTCTTCTTCTCCATTGGCGTACTGAGTGGCAATCTCCATCATCTTGCTCATAGAAATGTCACCGGTGCGACCAAACTTCAGATAGAGCTCTCTGTATCTAACCCCAGCCTTGAAGGCACAAACAGCTTGATGCTCGGAAACATTCTCCACCGTGTGATGCAAGGTGGACCAACGCTGAATGTAATCTCGCAAGGTTTCATTGGGCTTCTGGACACAGTGCTGCAAATCAGTCAAACCAGCTGGACGTTTACAAGTGCCTTCAAAAGTTCTGATAAACACTCGGGCCAAATCTTCCCAGCAATAGATGCTAGAGGGAGCCAAACGATTTAACCAAGCTCTGGCCGAACCATCCAACATCAAGGACAGATGCTTCATGGCTATGTTGTCGTTACCTCCACCAATCTGTACAGCCACTCGGTAATCATCCAACCAGGTTTCAGGCTTTGACTCGCCAGAAAACTTGCCGATCCCGGCCGCCAACCTGAAGTTGGGGGGAATCTCTGCAGAGCGAATGGCTCTGCTAAAACACTCGGGCCCAGAAACAACAGCACTGCTTCCACTCGGATAATCTCTGTTATGACCATCTCTGTGGTCTCTGCCTCTGTCGACCCTCCTTTGAGCAAGGACATCCCTTGCGTCAAATCCGGAATTCCGCTCATCACCGAACGGGCGCCTATCATCATTGTGCCGGGACACATAAGAACCATTCCGCGGAGGAGAAAACATTCGACGGCGGTCATCACGGTGATAACGGGGAGCAGACTGATCTCGCCCCTGATCTCTGTACCGGTCTTCACGGTATTCTCCGCCTCTGCGACGCGAAGGTGACCCAGGACTGTGAGCCGACTGAACTGTTTCTGCCCTGGTAGAATTGCCATGTAACCTGTTCTGCGACTGAGAAACAGCTGCATTCTGGTGCTGCGCCGCCTCAAGCAATGCCTTGATCTGCTGCAGACCTCTACCAGCCTCTGATCGTGACGGTTGAATAGACTCTGCAATTCTAGCAGCTGCTGCAACATTTAAAACTGGAGTACGAAATACCTCGACGTTATTTCGAGATCTACTCGGAAACAACTGTCGCTGCTGTCGATTGGGACGTGGTGGACGCTGCCCAGCACGCTCGTCGAGTGCCTCCTGCATCTCTATGAGCCGAAGGCGTGTAGCCTCCATGGCCTGGGCCTCAGCGGTCATACCGACGATGGGAGTACGGAGAACATCCTCGTCCCGGCGCTGCTGATCATTCGACATTCCACCAATCTCACGCCTAGAGTGGTCGAAGCCGGGCGGCGGACTCTGATGAGGGCCAGCCATGAAAACTTCCGCCGCAGGGTCGCAGCTCTCGCACTCGGAAGGGATGTCGGACCGATCCGACGCCGAGTCGAACACGCCGTGAAGTGACTCGGCGGGCTCGATGGCCGCAATCTGCGGGGACGAAACCTGGCGTGCCGCCGCGTGCCGCACCCAACGCTGTAGCCGCGAGCGACCGGATCGCTTGCGACGATGAACAGCAGGGAGGGCCGATACACACGGAGTCGACGACTGAAGGAGAAGAACGCCGCAGGAGCTTGCACAGAAGTGCGTCGCCCCGCGAATCGGGAGCGCTTCCACATCCAAAGGCGCTTCCTGGAGCCATGCCGAATCGTCGGCGATGAAGGTGAGCGCTCCGAGACGGATCTCGCGGCCCAGGAACAAATCACCACCGGAAGACATGACGAAGGAGAAAAAATGCAAACTCGCCGGAAGTCGCTTAGACGCCTGCCCCACGGTGGGCGCCAACTGTCGTGGGAACAAGCCTGACAGTAGAAGGTAGGGGTACGAATGGAGAGGGCAGAGTCCTAGCTACGGCGAGGTTGTACACACAGATGTATGAGTTCAGGCCCCTCTCGTGGAGGTAACAGCCCTACGTCTCAGTGCTCCGGAGAGCTCTCTACTCTGTCGAGTGAAATATGTGTGTTGTATTACAAAAGGTTGCGAACCCTTCTACCAGCGGGGAGGGGTGGCTTATATAGAGTGCGCTGCCCCTCATAACGTCCGGCATGAAGGGGTTTAATCGTGGTCATAAAGAGGTGTACGTTACTGGTAACGTACACCATAAATGCTGTTAATGATCTTGATGACTGCTTGCCCGTTAGCCTCCCTGGGGTGACTTCTGGACTCCTGCGGTCGACTGTCTTCAGACTCTTCCGAGTGAAAGATAACCGTCGAGTGAAAGGCATCTCCGAGTGTATATTGTCGAGTGATTTATGCTTCCTCGCTATTTCAGTCGGAGACTTCCTTGTGGCCCTTAAGCTTTCTGGGGCAGTGTCCTTGGGTAGGATATGTAGGTCAGGCCTATAACCCTACCCTAGGTACGTATCCCCATCACCCTTCGGGTCGACCCGACTTATCAAGAGACTGTTGGGAACTCAGGTCCACCTCTACCGGGGTGGTACCATCTGTCCCTTCCGTCCCGCAGTAACAGTTAAAGGGGGACAGTTAAAGTAGTTGTGGGTCCATACCATCAAGGCGAACTCAGAGGAATCACCCTCGGTAGGTTCACACCAGATGTAAAATGTCATGGTGAACTTGGAGGAATCACCCTCGATAGGTTCACGCTTGAGGTGCTGCACGACAGAGTCGTCATCGGGAGTGGTGAGCGAGGAATCACCCTCGGTAAACCACACCCGATGTGCTACACTACAGGGATATCATCGGAAGTGGGATACGAGGCATGACCCTCGGCACTCGATAGTAGCCCTGCAGAGTCGTACAACTAAGGGGGTACTGGTGGTGTATTTGGTCTCCGTACATCGATCACACTGATCAAGTCACCGGTAGGAAAGCATGGCAACAAGGACAAGGGTGTGGGGCCACTGATGGATCACTAAACAGCCTATACTAAGCATTTAGGACAACAGGTAAATTATCAACAGCAGGTTACAAAATCAGGCTATGCATTAGAATAGGAGCTATCGAATACAGTAGCAAAATCTAAGGCAAGCACGAGAGAGAAAGAATGGGCGATATAGGAATGATCAAGGGGGTTTGCTTGCCTGGAAGCTCTGCTGCAAGTGGCTGAACGTCTGCGGCGTAGTCGTACTCAGTGGTGTCAGCGTCGGTCTCGGGGTCTATCGGAGAGAAGAGGGCGGAAGAAACAGTAAATATAAAGCACACAGATGCAGCACAATGCATGACAAGCTGATATGCTATGCTAGCGGTGACCTAATGCAGTGCTAGGTGTTATAGACGGAGCGAGAAAATATCCGGAAATATTTTCCCGGCTCCAGGCATTTATCGGTCAGACGATCCGGAGGGAAAGGTTCCATGTTTGCAGTGTTGGGGGCATGTGACAGGTATATGGATGACATATTCGGATTCGTCTTATTTTTCTGATCATTTTTCATATATAAATTATTTTCATCCGAGTTACGGATTATTTTATGTGATTTTTCAAAGTTTTAACGATTTTCTGAAATTTCTGGAATTTATTTAATTTCGAAAATAAATGGTTAAATTGCTAAGTGCACACAGAACAGTGTACACAACAGAGGGCTGTGAGGTTGACAGGTGGGGCCAGTTGACCAGGTCAACTGCCCAGTCAGCAGGTCCAGTCAGCAGTCAACAGTAGATTTGACTAGTCAACAGGGTCATGGGGGGCCCACATGTCAGTGGCTGTGGCTTAATCAAATCTTATCCTGTTAAACAGTGCATCGGGGCCCACATGTCATACACTGTACAATTATCAGAGTTTATTCTAGACAGTGGGTTAATTAAGTGGTGGGGCACGGCAGTCAGTGACACAAGTTTAAACTAACAGCAAGATTAGTGGCTAATCTAATCTGCCACGTCACCTAAACGGTGGTTAGTCGCCGGTGCTAATCCGGCGCGACGGCGATGCCCATCCGGCCAACTCCGGCGTCGGCTGGACGCGCGGCTGGGCGCGTTCGAAAGCCCGCGATGCGGCGCATCTAGTGGTGGCCACGGTATGCGCTCGGGCGGCGTGTAATGGCGGCGGCGACGAGCCGGGCGGCGGCCGGAGCTCGGAGGTGTGCGGGCGCGGGGCTGCAGCTCGCAAGGGAGCCAGCTAGGGGCGGCGTTGGCCTCCTGGTTGCTCCAGGAGCATGCGGGGCGCGCGGGTCCAAGCGAAGAAGCATGGCGGCTGCAGGAGCAACGGCCATGGCGGACGGCGATGCTCGGGTGCTCGCAGGGCATGGCTACGGCACGGGAACGGCGACGAAAACAGAGGGGAAAGGCGGCGGTGCTCACGGTGAGCCTGCAGATGTGCTTAGCGGGCTCGGTGAGGGCCTGGAGAAGACGAACTTCCGGCGGCGATCTCCGGTGCCCGAGGTTGAAGACGACGATGCAGCGCTCGATGCAGTGGTGCCCCGCTCAAACTTGTGGCAGTAGATGAAGCAGCGAAGCACGGCGGGGCTTCTGGCGCAGTCCTAGGCGGCGGGGGCGATGGTGCGCACGCAAACGACGACGGCCATGGCGATGGAGGTTCGGCCGAGGGCGAGGGAGAAGGAAGCGGCACGGGCGGAGGTGGAAGTGGGGCTAGGGTTTGTCAGGGGGAGTGGTGGCATCCTTATCCACCGCGGAGAGATGGCAGATGGCCGACGCGTGGCCATCCGCGGCGTGAACGCAGTGCGCGCGTCCACGACGCCCTGATGAACAGAGGTAGAAGAAGGGGCACTGGTGGGCTGGGCCTGCACACTGTGCACTAGAGGCCCAGTTGCACAGTGCCAGTTTCCCCTTTTCTTTTTTTATTTTCTGTTTTACTTTTTAGCAGCTGTTTTCTATTTATTTCAGGGACCAAATGAAGTTTGTTATTTATGAAACTTCAGACATAAATGCAGGGCAATATTTTGGAGCTGTCCACAAAGTTTGGGGGTCATTTGTAAATGTTTGACTACTCGTTTATTTTGAATTAGCCATATTTAGTGCTGCTGGCCCACTCTAAATATTGATAGGTGCATTTTTGTCATCCAAACGGAGTTGATATTATTTTTACCAAACCTTGGGGATTTTGTTACATAATATGAACAATTTTGTTTAGCTGTTTTAAGAAATATTATTTTTGAGTTTATTTTAGGTTTGTATCAAAGTGAAGTTTAGAAAAATTAATTGTGATGACATGGCACTATTAGCCTGATATTACTGTAGCATGACACCAGGGGTGTTACAAATCTCTTCCACTAAAAGAAATCTCGTCCCGAGATTTAACATGTAGAGTAAGGGGAAAGGTTGGTTACGAAATTCTAACGAATCCTCTCGGTCTTGGTTGCTCTTCCCGAAGAGGTCGGCCCACTACGTTCAAGTCCTCATTTCTCTGCATCAGTGCATCGTGACGAAGTTGTCATCCTGCATTCAGGTTCTTCATCGTACTTACGAAAGGATAAGGGGTAACTCGACAACGATGGAATTTTACGAGGGGTAGTCATGTGTGGTTATGTCATGAATGAAACACAAACGTATCTCTCGAGTTTTGGAACACAGGAATCATATCAAGAGTGACTTAAGAAGATATGAATAGTTTCATCTGAGTAGGCAAACATTTAATGCCTAAAGCAGGATGTAAGAAAGGTTCGGAGTGTCAAACAATGAATCTTGCGTCTGATACCGGAATGGATCATCTCAAGGGACGTGGCTCGTGAATTACATACGAAGCCAAGCGCGAGGAATAACTTTGGAAATAGGGATGTACAGGAGAGTCGTGAAACTATGGTTAGTGTGGATTAAGAGTAGGAAGGGCGGTGATATCTTGCACGGCCACGATAGCAAGGCATGTCAGAGGATAGCTTGTCAGCTATGTCGGCAACAACGTCGGTTCCAAGGGCGGGGGACGAAGAGAACCATTTTCCTGCTCGCAAGGCGAGGCGGACCAGTAGGCAAAGTTCTCGTCCACCGGTGTTACCGGAATGTCATCAACAATAGTAACAGGGTTATACTTGACAGGGTTGTTCATGGGGGTGTTGACATAAGCAGAGAATTATCTCTGCTCAGATAAGTTAGATTACAAGAAAGGTTAAACAGACCAATGAAAAGGAAAACGTGTTTACACACAAGTATTATGGGCATATCCTTCCCAAGGACAAAGTAGAGCATGATATACATGATAGGACAGCAAGTACAAAATCATTTAGATAAAGGGGCGAGGAAATTCATGATGTTACCCATACAATGGTGTTTGGATAATTGATCAAGAAACATTTAGCATTGCGCTTCTGATGTTCTTGTTGATATTCGGAGTACCACAGTCATGCTTCGGGGTAGCAATAATATGGTGTTTCAAGTAAGGATTGGGTCTGAAGATCACAAGAATACACAAGGAGCAATTTCAGGAATAGCAAGGAATGTAAGGTATAACCAAATCATGACCAAGTCTGTGTTGGCAGGAAGTCAAGGATGTTGTCGATGATACCACAAATCATCGAGGGGCAAGGATGGTATTTCTCACCATGAATTCAATTGACATCTCAGAAGAAGTCAAAATGTTGACGATGATCACGACACATTTTGTCGAGAGGTTCCATGAAGATGTAATCGATCAGTAAGATGATCAAAGCAGATGGGATGAAGTTAAAGGTCAACGGAACCACGGATATGACGCAAGCTCGGATTCCTTCATGTTGTGTAGCAAAACGATATGATGGTGAAAGTTTGACACATGCTTAGCTCATTGTCGAAAATTGTGCTCCGGAAAGAAGGACCAGGTAGCACAATTAAAATTAGCACGTTAATATTGTAGCCGATCAGGCTAGGAATGACATGATCGAGTATTGAACTTCCCAGCAACAAAGTACTAGGAGTAATGAATCACACTGTGGATTCGCGTCAGTTGTTAGAGTTCTCGAGTGACGGACAATTCAAACCTGGGAGTGACTAAAACGGTGAGAAGTATTATTCCCACAAGAATTCATAAGAGGTAGTGCAATGGCATGATATCCTCGAGATACCAGGGGGTAATACCCGAAGGTAGAACATAATCGAAGCTGAACTGGATCATTGACCCGCGGACAGCAGATACTTTAACCTTGTCGAAAAATAGACGAGGCACTGGAATGGATTCCTTTTAGATATATCGATGGGGACAGCATGGTCGGAACCTTAACTGCAAGGGATCAAATTTAATGATACCGGAAGAATTATTCAAATGATTAAATATTTTACAAGAAGCTTCTGTGACGGTCTACATCGTTTCCATGGGCATGAACACAAAGTTCAAGGTCGACTCCCACTTCATCAATGCATAACCTTTCATTCACTTCTCATTTTCAAAGAAGTTGTAATGTTGAAATTTTATCTGACAGAACGCCAGTAGAGTATAATCCCGCATACTTCCGGGTGTACACAGATTAGGGAAGGCATAGGTTCAACCCGTCGGGGGATCTTAGGAACATATACCACAAACTTCAAGAGTAAATAACACAAGCTCGATAGCAGAGCATGGTTGACAATAGCAGAGGATACAATTTACCAAAGGCATTATGTATCAGGGGAAGAACTCACAAGGTTATTCAATATGAAGGACACTATCGGATAATAATCCAACAAAGTATCTGGCGGTCCACAAAGGATCTGATGTGAGTATCGGTACCCAACCAGAAGAAGAACGAATGCAAAGGCATCGGATTATAGAAACATCTGAATAATTCGAAGCTTATTTACAAAGGAATTATGATTTCCAAATCGGTGTATCAGAATCAGATGCTCTGATCAAGGATGGATAAGTCGAATAGACTTAGGGGCACAATCGATGGCAAATTGATTGGCCGAGAACCAACTCATGTTCAAAATGACGTCTGAGCCGGAAAGACGAATTCTAGGATTCGACTGATGATTGCGAGCATTCGCAACATATTGAATTATTAGGCCCAAAATGGCAATGACAAGGGATGTCAACGAAGATTACTAGACATATGGAATTAACCAGAATGCAAACAAGCAAGATTTCAAGAGCAATAGGTTGTAGAGGATTTTCGGAAGATCGAATAGCATTATGAAGTATTTTGTGAAACACATGAACAACTGGGGATGAACGAATCCCCGGTAAGTGTGAGGAATTATTCGTAGGTGTATTCATGCAGGAAGGAGCTGCAAGGTAGTAGGCACAAATAATTCTCCGAATATCGGAGAGTAATTCGAGGCATCTTGTAATAAAAAGAGCAACTGGGAATGAATGTATGAACGGCAAGGATGCGTAGTTATCCACGGGGATTTATCGGTGGTAGGGAATTGCAAAAGCAGTGGGCACAAGGGTCTCGGGAAAGCATCGAAGAGTGCGTCGGGATATCTTGAAATATCCAGGGATGATCGGGAATGAGTGGCTCTCCGGAATGAAGTCGTTACGAGAACCTAGAGTTAGAGTTAGCAAAATCTTTAACCCGAAAAGAAGAGAGATCAGAATCCCAAAGTAAAGGAGAGGAATAAAAGATAATCCCATCCATTTGCGATGTGGGCCCATAAGCCACACAACATAGTTAGTAAAATAGTTTTCCAAAGAGTAGACTCAACTTCGGCCAAGGAGTTGGAAAGGGGCTTCCTACAGGCAGTCGGCTCTGATACCAACTTGTGACGCCCCCGACTCGACCGTGCACTAATCATACAAGCAAACACGCACGATCAAGACCAAAGACTCACGGGAAGATATCACAACACAACTCTACGCACAAATTAAAGTCATACAGCTTTATATTACAAGCCAGGCCACGAAGGCTCGAATACATAAGTCAGCGGAAGCAACAATATCTGAGTACAGACATAACTAAACAAGTTTGCCTTAAGAAGACTAGCAAAACAACGACAACTAGATCAAAAAGGCACAGGCCTCCTGCCTGGGCCTCCTAACTACTCCTGGTCGTCGGTCTCCACGTAGTAGTAGGCTCCGTCGGGGTAGTAGTAGTCATCGGCTGGATCGGCTATCTCCGGGACTCCGTAATCTGTGCGCAGCAACCGGGTAGAGGGGAAAAAGGTAGCAAAGCAACCGTGAGTACTCATCCAAAGTACTCGCAAGACTTACATCAGAACTATGCTAAGTATGCATCGGTATCAAAGGGAAGGAGCTATATCTGTGGACTATACTGCAGAAATGCCAGAATAGAGGGGAAGGTCTAGCCTATCGAAGACTAGCATCTTGCAGCGTCTTGCGGCAACAGAAGAGAGTAGAATAACATAACATGTAGTAACAAATATATATTAGTAACGCCTAGAGATCCTTCCTCGTCTACCCCACGAGGAAGCAATCCCGGAGCCGTCATATCAATTTAGTGTCACATGTATTCGGTTCTAGTTGTAGTAGATCGGGATACAACTCCGAGCGTCCGTTACCGTGGACACGGCTATTCGAATAGATAACTTCCCTGCAGGGGTGCACCAACTTACCCATCACGCTCGATTAACTCTGGTCGGACACACTTTTCCGGGTCATGCCCGGCCTCGGTTGATCGACACGTCGTAGTCCTACCTAGGCTCAACAGAGCGGCCAGCACGCCGGTCTAAATCCTAAGCGCTAAGGGGTCATGGGCCAATCGTCCTTTGCACTCCTGCGCGTTGCGTACGTGGCCGGGACCAAACCTAGCCCCTGTATACACACGCAGGCGTTCCAGTTCACCCGGGCGCGCGCCGCTCAACTGCTGACGTCTGAAGAGCTTTCGGAAGAATCGTACAACGCCGAGTGCCCGTAACTTATCCCGCGTGGTGGTTAGTGCAAAAAGGTCAGAGGCCTACTCAGATCACATATCCAAACCCGTTAGTGTGTTGGGAGCTCGCGGTGACGATCAGTGCTCCTGTCGCCCCGTCTCGCGGTCTTACGACAAGGGCCAGGCCCATCCCTCTCTAGGGCGGTCTGTGCCTGCACGGTCGTGCCGCGTCATTAACTCTCGCGAGTACCCTTCGGGTCGACCTGACTTATCAAGAGACTATTGGGAACTTAGGTCCACCTCTACCGGGGTGGTACCACCTGTCCCTTCAGTCCCGCAGTAACAGTTAAATGGGGGACAGTTAAAGTAGTTGTGGGTCCATACCATCAAGGCGAACTCAGAGGAATCACCCTCGGTAGGTTCACACCTGAGCTAAAATGTCATGGTGAACTTGGAGGAATCACCCTCGATAGGTTCACGCTTGAGGTGCTGCACGACAGAGTCGTTATCGGGAGTGGTGAGCGAGGAATCACCCTCGGTAAACCACACCCAATGTGCTACACTACAGAGATATCATCGGAAGTGGGATACGAGGCATCACCGTCGGCACTCGATAGTAGCCCTGCAAAGTCGTACAACTAAGGGGGTACTGGTGGTGTATTCGGTCTCCGTACATCGATCACACTGATCAAGTCACCGGTAGGAAAGCATGGCAACAAGAACAAGGGTGTGGGGCCACTGATGGATCACTAATCAGCCTATACTAAGCATTTAGGACAACAGGTAAATTATCAACAGCAGGTTACAAAATCAGGCTATGCATTAGAATAGGAGCTATCGAATACAGTAGCAAAATCTAATGCAAGCACGAGAGAGAAAGAATGGGCGATATAGGAATGATCAAGGGGGTTTGCTTGCCTGGAAGCTCTGCTGCAAGTGGCTGAACGTCTGCGGCATAGTCGTACTCAGTGGCGTCAGCGTCGGTCTCGGGATCTACCGAAGAGAAGAGGGGGGAAGAAACAGTAAATATAAAGCACACAGATGCAGCACAATGCATGACAAGGTGATATGCTATGCTAGGGATGACCTAATGCAGTGCTAGGTGTTATAGACGGAGCGAGAAAATTTCCAGGAATATTTTCCCGGCTCCAGGCATTTATCGATCAGACGATCCGGAGAGAAAGGTTCCATGTTTGCAGTGTTGGGGGCATGTGACAGGTATATGGATGACATATTCGGATTTCTCTTATTTTTCTGATCGTTTTTCATATATAAATTATTTTCATCCGAGTTACGGATTATTTTTATGATTTTTCAAAGTTTTAAAGATTTTCTGAAATTTCTGGAATTTATTTAATTTTGAAAATAAATAGTTAAATTGCTAAGTGCACACAGAACAGTGTACACAGAAGAGGGTTGTGAGGCTGACAGGTCAGACCAGTTGACCAGGTCAACTGCCCAGTCAGCAGGTCTAGTCAGCAGTCAATAGTAGAGTTGACTAGTCAACAAGGTCAAGGGGGGCCCACATATCAGTGGTTGTGGCTTAATCAAATCTTATCCTGTTAAACAGTGCACCGGGGCCCACATGTCATACACTGTACAATTATCGGAGTTTATTCTAGACAGTGGGTTAATTAAGTGGTGGGGCCCGGCAGTCAGTGACACAAGTTTAAACTAACAGCAAGATTAGTGGCTAATCTAATCTACCACGTCACCTAAACGGTGGTTAGTCGCCGGTGCTAATCCAGCGCGACGGCGATGCCCGTCCGGCCAACTCCGACGTCGACTGGACGCGCGGCTGGGCGCCTTCGAAAGCCCGTGATGCGGCACATCTACTGTTGGCCGCGGTGTGCGCTGGGGCGGCGTGTAATGGCGGCGACGACGAGCCGGGAAGCGACCGAAGCTTGGAGGTGTGCGGGCACGGGGCTGCAGCTCGCAAGGGAGCCAGCTAGGGGCGGCGTTGGCCTCCTGGTTGCTCCAGGAGCATGCGGGGCGCGCGGGTCCGAGCGAAGAAGCACGGTGGCTGCAGGAGCACCGGCATTGGCGGACGGCGATGCACGGGTGCTCGCGGGCCATGGCTACAGCACGGGAACAGCGACGAAAACAGAGGGGAAAGGAGGCGGTGCTCACGGTGATCCTGCAGATGTGCTTAGCGGGCTCGGGGAGGGCCTTGATACGTCTCCAACGTATCTATAAGTTTTGATTGTTCCATGCTATTATAGTATCAATCTTGGATTTTTTATATAAATTTACACGCAATTATATATCATTTTTTGGGACTAACCTATTAACTTAGTGCCCAGTGCCAGTTGATGTTTTTTGCCTATTTTTGGTTTTCCAGAATATCAGTACCAAATGAAGTCCAAATGCCACGAAACTTTTTGGAGCTTTTTTTCTGGACATAAGAGACTCTAGAAGCTTCGGGAGAGGTCCAGAAGACAGAGGAGGTGGCCACGAGCCACCAGGGCGTGCGCCAGGGGGGTGGCGCGCCCTGGTGCCTCGTGGGTCCACCTCTGCCCCTTTTGACCTAATTCCACCTCTATAAATTCTCTAAAATCAGGAAACCAACAGAGGAATCCACGAAATACTTTTTAGGCCGCCGCAAGTTCCTGTTCTCGAGAGATCCCATCTGGAGGCCTTTTCCGGCACTCTGCCGGAGGGGTAATCGATCACGGAGGGGCTCTACATCATCCTTGCTGCCCTTTCGATGATGCGTGAGTAGTTTACCACTGACCTTCGGGTCCATAGTTAGTAGCTAGATGGCTTCTTCTCTCTTTTTGATCTTCAATACAATGTTCTCCTCGATGTTCTTGGAGTTCTATCCGATGTAATCACTTTTTGCGGTGTGTTTTTTGGGATCCGATGAATTGTGAGTTTATGATCAGATTATCCATGAATATTATTTGAGTTTTCTCTGAACTCTTTTATGCATGATTGTTATAGCTTTGTATTTCTCTCCGGTCTATTGATTTGGTTTGGCCAACTAGATTGATTTATCTTGCAATGGGAGAGGTGCTTTGTAATGGGTTCGATCTTGCGGTGCTCAATCCCAGTGACAGAAAGGGACATGACACGTATGTATCATTGCTATTAAGGGTAAAAATATGGGGTTTATTCATGCGTGAGTTTACTTTGTCTACATCATGTCATCTTGCTTAAGGCGTTACTCCGTTCTTTATGAACTTAATACACTAGATGCATGCTGGATAGCGGTCGATGTGTGGAGTAATAGTAGTGGATGCAGAATCGTTTTGGTCTACTTGTCTCGGACGTGATGCCTATATACATGATCATTGCCTTGGATATCGTCATGATTATTTGCTTTTCTATCAATTGCCCAACAGTAATTTGTTCACCCACCGTATGCTATTTTCAAGAGAGAATCCTCTAGTGAAAACTATGGCCCCCGGGTCTTCCTAAATCATATATTGAAAATCCTAAAAATACCTTGCTGCAATTTTACTTTATTTATTTTATTTCGTATTTTTGTTCGATCTATTTATCTATCACCATACAATTTAATCTTGCAATTAACCGCCAAGGGATTGACAACCCCTCGTTCGCGTTGGGTGCAAGGATTTGTTGTTTTGTGTGCAGGTACTGCTAACGAGTTGTGTGATTCTCCTACTGGATTGATAACCTTAGTTTCATAACTGAGGGAAATACTTATGTCTACTGTACTGCATCATCCCCTCCTCTTCGGGGAAATCCCAACGCAGCTCACAAGTAGCAGGAAGAATTTCTGGCGCCGTTGCCGGGGAGACATCATCAACATCTATCAAGTACCTACGAATAAACCTCCATCTCCTTGCATTTATTTTATTTGCCTTTGCCTCTTGTTTTCATCTCCCCCACTTCTAAAAAGTTTTTACAAAAATACAAAAATATTTTCCGTTTGCCTTTTTCTTGTTTGCTTCTTTGCTTGCTTGCTATCTTGTTTGCGTAGCCACGATGTCTCAAGAAAATACAAAATTGTGTGATTTTTTCAATACTAATAATAATGATTTTATTAGTACTCCGATTGCTCCTGCCACCGCTAGTGCGGAGACTTGTGATATTAATGCCACTTTGCTAAATCTTGTCATGAAAGAACAATTTTCTGGTAGCCCTAATGAAGATGATGCATCCCATCTTAACACTTTCGTAGAATTGTGTGATATGCAAAAGAAAAAAGATGTGGATAATGATATTACGAAATTAAAATTATTCCCGTTCTCATTGCGGGATCGTGCAAAAATTTGGTTTTCATCTTTACCACGAAATAGTATCGATTCTTGGGATAGGTGTAAAGATGCTTTTATTACCAAGTATTTTCCTCCCGCGAAAATTATTTCCCTTAGAAACCAAATTATGAATTTCAAGCAACTTGATCATGAACATGTTGCTCAATCTTGGGAAAGGATGAAATTAATGATAAGAAATTGCCCTACTCATGGTTTAAATTTGTGGATGATCATACAAAAAAAATATGCGGGATTAAATTTTGTCTCTACAAATCTTTTAGATTCCGCCGCGGGTGGTACTTTTATGGAGATTACATTGTGGGAAGCTACTAAATTGCTTGATAATATTATGGCAAATTATTCACAATGGCATACTGAAAGAGTTCCTACTAGTAAAAAAGTGAATTATGTTGAAGAAATTAATACTTTGAGTGATAAAGTTGATGCGCTTATGAAATTGGTTGGTAGCAAAAATACTCCTATTGATCCTAATGATGTGCCTTTATCCACCTTGATCGAGCAAAATAATGATCCCGTAGATGTGAATTTTGTCTCGCGAAACAATTTTAATAATAATGCTTATAGAGGTAATTTTAATCCTAGGCCGTTTCCTGGAAATTCCTCTAATAATTATGGCAATTCCTATGGTAATCCTGTTGGGGAACGTTGCATGGGAAACAAAAATTTTCCTACGCACACATAAGATCTATCCATGGTGATGAGCATCTACGAGAGGGAGAGTGGATCTACATACCCTTGTAGATCGCTAAGCGGAAGCGTTAATAAACGCGGTTGATGTAGTCGAACGTCTTCGCGATCCAAATCGCCGAGCGTCCCGCGATCCAATCACGATCCTTCCGATCTAGTGCCGAACGGACGGCACCTCCGCGTTCAACACACGTACGGCTTGATGACGCCTTCACCTCCTCGATCCAGCGAGCGATGGTGAAGTAGTGGTTGAGTTCCAGCAGCACGACGGCGTGGTGATGGTGGTGAGGAACAATCTCTGCAGGGCTTCGCCAAGCACTACGGAGATTATGACGGAGGAACTAGAGGGCTAGGGTTGCCGGCACACGGCTTGGGAAATCCTGATGTGTCCCGTGTGCTAGCCCTGCCCCTCTATTTATATGTTGAGCCTTGGGGTCTAAACTTGGAGTAAAAGCCTCCTCCGGGTCGGTTTTGCCCGCACAAGGTCGGTTTGGCCCGCAGGGAAAGAGTCCAACTCGGATCCCTGCCGAACCGTGCACAGCCGCGCACAAGCGGTAGTACCGCTTCACACAAGCGGTAGTACCGCTTGGGCGGTAGTACCGCTTCACACAAGCGGTAGTACCGCTCGGGCGGTAGTACCGCTTCACCAAGCGGTAGTACCGCTTACGCGGCAGCAAAACTACTTTTGCACTTTCCAATACCTTGTGGGCTTTATCCCTTTGGCTCATATAAAGTGTTGCTGCACCCGAACACTTCGGTAAACATCCGGAACCCCTTCCGGTGAACTCCGGAACCCTTCCAGAGATCAAAACACTATTATCACATATATCAATCTTTACCTCCGGACTATTCCGGAGATCCTCGTCATGTCCGGGATCTTATCCGGGACTCCGAACAACTTTCGGTCACCAACATAATAACTCAATTATACTAATCGTCACCAAACGTTAAGTGTGTAGACCCTGCGGGTTCGAGAACTATGTAGACATGACCGAGACACCTCTACGGCCAATAACCAATAGCGGGACCTGGATGCCCATATTGGCTCCTACATATTCTACGAAGATCTTTTATCGGTCGAACCTCTATGTCAAGGATTCAGTTAATCCCGTATGCTGTTCCCTTTGTTCTTCGGTATGTTACTTGCCCGAGATTCGATCGTCGGTATCTCTATACCTAGTTCAATCTCGTTACCGGCAAGTCTCTTTACTCGTTCCATAATACAAGATCTCGTGGCTAACACTTTAGTCACATTGCTTGCAAGGCTCATTGTGATGTTGTATTACCGAGTGGGCCCTGAGATACCTCTCCGTCATACGGAGTAACAAATCCCAGTCTTGATCCAAGCCAACCGAACAGACACCCTCGGAGATACCTGTAGAGCACCTTTATAGTCACCCAGTTACGTTGCGACGTTTGATACACACAAGGTACTCCTCCGATGTCAGGGAGTTGCATGATCTCATGGTCATAGGAACAGATACTTGACATGCAGAAAACAATAGCAATAAACTGACACGATCATATGCTACGTTCGTAGTTTGGGTCTTGTCCATCACATCATTCTCCTAATGATGTGATCCCGTTATCAAATGACATCTCATGTCAATGGCTAGGAAACCTTAACCATCTTTGATCAACGAGCTAGTCAACTAGAGGCTTACTAGGGACACAGTGTTGTCTATGTACCCACACATGTATTTGAGTTTCCAATCAATACAATTATAGCATGGATAATAAACGATTATCATGAACAAGGAAATATAATAATAACCAATTTATTATTGCCTCTAGGGCATATTTCCAACAAATCCTTATAATAATAATAATAATAATAATAATAATAATAGGATGCCCTCTGATCTTGAAAGTAATATTAAAGAATTTATTAATGCTCAAAAAGTTTTCAACACTACGATAGAAGAAAAATTAAGTAAACTTGATGATATGTCTAGGAGCATTGATAGAATTATTCATGATGTGGAAAATCTTAAGACTAAAATTTTTCCACCCAAAATTGATATTAATGAATCAATTAAAGCTTTATATGTCTCCATGGATGAGAGTATGAAAAGAACCGCCATGCTAAAAGCTAACGAGAATTTTTAGAAAAAGCGATTCCTCCCAGTTTCTATCGTAGTAATGATGAGGATATTAAAATGATTGGTGTTTCATCTATTGATTCCTTGTTTAGCAATATAAAACTTGATAAAAAAGGGACTGAAGAAGAGTCAACTTTAGCTAGTAGGCGTCCCCATAAGTGGGTCTGGAGAGGTAAAAACTCTAACTAGTGATGTGCCCACTCTCTTGGATTACAAAGACTTTAATTATGATAGTTGTTCTTTGATTGAGTGTATTTCTTTGTTACAATCCATGCTAAATTCACCCAACGCTTATGAACAAAATAAGGCTTTTACTAAACACATCGTAGAAATGATGATGAAAGCGTTAGAAGAAAAGCTAGAACTAGAAATTTCAATTCCTAGAAAATTATACAATGAGTGGGAACCCACCATTAAAGTTAAAATTAAAAATTATGAGTGCAATGCTTTATGTGATTTGGGTGCTAGCGTTTCCACAATTCCAAAATCTCTATGTGATGTGCTAGGTTTTACCAATATAGATGAATGTTCTCTTAATTTGCATCTTGCGGATTCTACTATTAAAAAGCCATTGGGTAGAATTAATGATGTTCTTATTCTTGCAAATAGAAATTATGTGCCCGTTGATTTTATTGTACTTGACATTGATTGCAATCCGTCTTGCCCCATAATACTTGGTAGACCGTTCTTACGCACTATTGGTGCTATTATTGACATGAAAGAAGGTAATATAAGATTTCAATTTCCATTAAAGAAAGGGATGGAACACTTCCCAAGGAAAATAATTAAAGTACCCTATGAATCAATTATGAGGGCCACTTATGGAATCAACTTGAAAGATGATAATACTTGAAACTATGCATTATGCCTAGCTAGGGGCATAAAACAATAGCGCTTGTTGGGAGGCAACCCAATGAATAAAATAAATTTTTGCTTTTTATTTCTGTTCTTGTGTGTTTGCACAATTATGCTACTGTTATGATTGTGTTTTTATATTTTAATTAGTGTTTGTGCCAAGTAATACCTTTGGGATGATTTGGAAGATAGTATAATTGATGCTGTTTGAAAAATAGAAAGTTTTGCGTCCAGTGCTGGAATTTTAATTCTGTACTGGAGCATCAGAAAAATCTGAAATTTTGACACAGTTTTGGTATATGAATTTCCCCCATTTTCCTAATTTTTTAGAATTTTAAGAGTTACATAAGTATGGCTTTTAAATAGATCTTTACAGACTGTTCTGTTTTAGACAGATTCTGTTTTTGTAGCATAGTTTGCTTATTTTGATGAATCTATGGATCGTATCGGGGGGTATGAGTCATGGAGAAGTTGGAGTACAGTAGCATTATGCCAATATTAAATATGAACCAATTTACTACAGTACTTAAAGTTAAAGATTTATTTGTTATACTAACGGATCTCACGAAGGTTTTGTTGAGTTTTGTGTGATTGAACTTTTCAAGTTTTGGGTGAGATCACGATAGATGAAGGAATAAGGAGTGGAAAGAGCCTAAGCTTGGGGATGCCCAAGGCACCCCAATGTAATATTCAAGGAAGACTCAAGCGTCTAAGCTTGGGGATGCCCCGGAAGGCATCCCCTCTTTCTTCTACCAACTATCGGTAATTTTACTTGGAGCTATATTTTTATTCATCACATGATATGTGTTTTACTTGGAGCGTCGTGTATTATATGAGTCTTTTCTTTGTTTGCTTTTTAGTTTATCACAATCATCTTTGATGGACACACCTATTTGAGAGAGCCACACGTTTGTCATGATTTGTTAGAATACTCTATGTGCTTCACTTAAATTTTTTGAGCTAGGCAGTTGCTCTAGTGCTTCACTTAAATCTTTTTGAGCATGGCGGTGGCTATATTTTGAAGAAATATTTGTACTCTCATGCTTCACTTATATTATTTTGAGAGTTGATAAGATTAAATTTTGAAAGAAATATTTGCACTCTCATGCTTCACTTATATCTTTTTGAGAGTTGATAATAGTAATGGTAATTTGCACAAGATATGAATTTGGTCCCAAAGTGATGAATATTCAAGAGGGATATAATAAAAACTTTCATGAAAGATCATTGGATATGATAAGTTTGATTCCTTGCAATAGTTTTGCGATATGGAGATGATAATATGTGAGTCATGTTAGTGAGTAATTGTGATTTAGTAAGAATATTGGTGTTAAGGTTTGTGATTCCCTATGCATGCACATAAAGTCAATAGTTATCCGATGAAATTATATCCTACTTATGGTGCATTATTCGGTGTTAGTTATGTTCAATGCATGTTTATGACCGTTTTCGCTTTTTGGTTGGTCGCTTCTCAATCTATTTGCTAGCCTTCATTTGTACTAAGCGGGAATGTTGCTTGTGCATCCAACTCCTTAAACCCAAGTTGTGCCAAATGAGGCCACCATATCTACCTATATGCGGTATTTCCATGCCGTTCCAAGTAAATTTGCATGTGCCAACTCTAATTTTTCAAAATAATTTTCCGTTTTGTGTGCCCGTACCGCTCATGAAGCGGCAGGGGGTGGCCAATATTTTCCATGCTATGTGTGTTATTCTCACGAAGAGTGTTTATTCACTTGTCATTGCACGAGAGAGTGGCTGGTAATAGGGATGCCCAGTCCCGAAATGAAAAAAAAATGATGATAATAATAAATTCCTTGGAAAGTGTTGGTATGGAGGGCACCCGTGGATACGGCTAGCCATGGATTGTGAAAGAATGGTGGAAAGGAAATAAACTTTATTTTCTGTTTGGAAACCGCCTATGATGTGTCTAGCATGGAAGATATTAGGAATTCTCGGTCGTTTTCGTTGACAGGAAAAGCTTGCCTCTCAAAATAATTTTATCTCTTTAATTTAAGCTTTGAGCTCTGACACATATGCAAATCTCTGCTTCCCTCTGCGGAGGGCCTATCTATTTACTTTTATGCAATTTTTATTTTTACTTTGAGTCTCCATCTTCTCTTAGAAAGTACCAACTAGAGAGCACTATTGTCATACTTGTGCATTGTGTGTAGCTAATATTGAGTGTGTTTCATGAATGGATCAATGATTGAGCATAATGGGCTAGGGATAACTTTCTTTAGCGTTGATATTTTGAAAGACATGGTTGCTTGTTAGTATGCTTGAGTATTTATGTCTTCATGTCAAACTATAGACTATTGCTTTGGATCATTCAAGTCCAAATGTCCATGCTACAAAGAAAAGAATATATGATGAATATGATAGGTAGCATTCCACATCAAAAATTCTATTTTTATCATTTACCTACTCGAGGACGAGCAGGAATTAAGCTTAGGGATGCTTGATACGTCTCCAACCTATCTATAATTTTTTATTGTTCCATGCTATTATAGTATCAATCTTGGATGTTTTTATATACATTTACAAGAAATTATATATTATTTTTTGAGACTAACCTATCAACTTAGTGCCCAGTGCCAGTTGTTGTTTTTGCCTGTTTTGGGTTTTCCAGAATATCAGTACCAAATGAAGTCCAAATGCCACAAAACTTTTTAGAGATTTTTTTTCTGGACATAAGAGACACTAGAAGCTTCGGGAGAGGGCTAGAAGACAAAGGAGGTGGCCACGAGCCACCAGGGCGCGCCCCAGGGGGCTGGCGCGCCCTGGTGCCTCGTGGGCCCACCTCTGCCCCTTTTGACCTAATTCCACCTCTATAAATTCTCTATAATGGGAAACCAACAGAGGAGTCCACGAAATACTTTTTCCGTCGTGTTCTCGAGAGATCCCATCTGGAGGCCTTTTCCGGCACTCTGCCAGAGGGGGAATCGATCACGGAGGGGCTCTACATCATCCTTGTTGCCCTTCCGATGATGCGTGAGTAGTTTACCACAGACCTTCGGGTCCATAGTTAGTAGCTAGATGGCTTCTTCTCTCTTTTTGATCTTCAATACAATGTTCTCCTCGATGTTCTTGGAGTTCTATCCGATCTAATCACTTTTCGCGGTGTGTTTGTTGGGATCCGATGAATTGTGAGTTTATGATCAGATTATCCATGAATATTATTTGAGTTTTCTCTGAACTCTTTTATGCATGATTGTTATAGCTTCGTATTTCTCTCCGATCTATTGATTTGGTTTGGCCAACTAGATTGATTTATATTGTAATGGGAGAGGTGCTTTTTAATGGGTTCGATCTTGCGGTGCTCAATCCCAGTGACAAAACAGGACATGACACGTATGTATCATTGCTATTAAGGGTAAAAAGTTGGGTGTCGGTGTCAAAACCGGCAGACCTCGGGGTAGGCAGTCCCGAGCTGTGGATCTTGGATCGGTGGTAACAGAGACAAGGGAGATGGTGTTTACCCAGGTTCGGGCCCTCTTAATGGAGGTAAAACCCTACGTCATGCCTTTGTTTATATTGATGGAGATGTATCGAGTACAGAGTTTATCTACCTCGAGATCGTAATGTGTGCCTAACTTCTAGGGCTAGGTGAGCGATATTGCGTTGATCTCCCTCCTACGGGCTAAACCCTATGGCTTATATAAACGCCAGGGAGGGTATCTAGGGTTACAAAGTCGGTATCTAGGAGTAAGGCGGCAGGAGAGATCTTGGAGTATACGTCAAGTCTTCGGTAGAGACAGTCTCAATCACGCCTCCTGTATACGTCCTCCGGAGTCCATCTTGACCACGCACGAGGGCCCATTGGCCCAACCGAGGAGACGGGCCAGCTGGGTTAGCACCCCCTGATCCAGGACACCGTCAGTAGCCCCCGAACTGGTCTTCTACTCCGAGGACGACTTCCAACGGACATCACCTCGGATCCGGAGTCCTTGGCTTGACAGACGAGTTCCCCTGTATATTCCACTTTTCTTAGCGGAGCGATGACATTCGAGGCCCATCCGAGCTTGCACCCTGCCCGAAGGAGGTAGATATCTTAGCCTCGAAGGCTTGCCATCGAGGTATGAACGGTCCAGTCCAGTCTGATAGCTTTATCCAAACGGGACGCGCCGCGATAGGTCGGGCAGTTACTGCCTCCCTTAAATTGCGGTTCGAGGTAGCCTTTTTACTGGCACATCCCGTCAAGGTGGAGATCATGCCCGTTTTCTTTGGGATATCATTACGATTTTGTTTCCCCCATATGCTTAACGGCATCTTTGATGGGAGCGGCGAGTTTATCGGCGCAGCGAGGGGACTCTCAACCTTTCACAGGCTTATAAGAGCAAAAAGGAGGACAGCGCAATCGACCATGCTCCCATTCTCCCCCTCTACTGCTTCGTCTAGCTCCAGCGCCCAGATCCCATCCTGCTCGCTTTTCCCTTTCGTGAGCCCACCCTTCACCACCAGCCATGGCTGACACCCTCAAGGGGCACTGGGGTGGCTCCATCGTGACGAACGAGACCATCTCGGAGCTACGCAGTGCGGGGTACCTGACCCCCGCCATCGCCGCCCGCGCTCCGGCGGCTGGCCAACTGGTGCCCACTCCCAACGCCGGGGAGCGGGTAGTCTTCGTCCCCCACCTCATCCGAGCCTGGGGTTCCCGCTGCACCCCTTTGTGCGCGGGGTGATGTACTATTATGGGCTCGACTTTCACCATATGGCCCCAAACTCCATTCTCCAACTCGCCTCCTTCATTATGGTTTGCGAGGCCTTCCTCCGGTGCCAGCCACACTTCGGCCTATGGCTGAAGCTCTTCGGGATCAAGCCGAAGTCCAGTGGCTCTGACCTCGCAGAGTGCGGGGGGGGGGGCATGATCAGCGAAAACCAGGGGGGCACGTGGCTCAAGGGCACCTTCATTGAAACAGTGAAGGAGTGGCAGCGGGAGTGGTTTTATATCACCGAACCGCTCGCTGATACGTCTCCAACGTATCTATAATTTTTGAAGTATTCATGCCATGTTTATTATAGTTTTGTATGATTTTGGTGCACTTTTATATGGCTTTTATATGATTTTTATGGACTAACATATTGACCTAGTGCCCAGTGCCAGTTGTTGTTTTCTGCTTGTTTTTGGTTTTCCAGAAAATCCATATCAAACGAAGTCCAAATGCAGCGAAACTTTTTGACGATATTTTCTGGAAGGAAACAGACCCAGGAAGCTTCGGAGGAGCAGCAGAAGAGCCACAGGGGCCCCACGAGCCACCTGGGCGCGCCTGCCCCCCCCCCCCCAGGCGCGCCCTGGTGCCTCGTGGGCCCCCTGTGGCCCCTCTTCGCGTGATTCCAACGCTGAAAAATCATATATATTCAGAAACCCCCGAAAGTTAACCTAGATGAGTTTTTACGCCGCCGCAAGCCTCTGTACCTCCACGATCTAATCTACAGCCCTTTTCCGGCACCCTGCCGGAGGGGGGGATCATCACCGGAGGCCATCTTCATCATCCCGGTGGTCTCCATGACGAGGAGGGAGTAGTTCACCCTCGGGGCTGAGGATTTGTAGCAGTAGCTATGTGTTTGATCTCTCTCTCTCTCGTGTTCTTGATATGGCACGATCTTGATGTATCGCGAGCTTTGTTAATATAGTTGGATCATATGGTGTTTCTTCCCTCTCTATCTTTGTTGTGATGAATCGAATCTTTTCCCTTCGAGGTTTCGTTATTGTCGGATTGAATATTTCAGATTTGAGAGCAGTTGATGTATGTCTTGCATATGAATACCCATGGTGACAATGGGGTATTATATTGGTTCACTTGATATATGTTTTGGCACTCAACTCGCGGATTCCCGAGGTGACATTGGGGTAATCTATGCATAGGGGTTGATGCACGTTTTCATTATAGTTTCTCCAATAGAAACTTTGGGGTGCTCCATGAAGTTCTTTGTGTGGATTGAATATTATGATTATGAAGTTGTTTGATGCATATCGTATAATCAACTCACGGATACTTGTGGTGACATTGGAGTATCTAGGTGACATTAGAGTTGGTTGATGTGTCATATGGTGTTATTTTGGTACGAACTCTAGGGCTGTTTGTGACACTTATAGGAATAGCTCAATAGATCGATCGGAAAGGATAACTTTGAGGTGGTATCGTACCCTACAAACAATTTCTATCTTATGTTCTCCGCTAATAGGAACTTGGGAGTGATTCTTTATCGCACGTTGAGGGATGGTTATATGATTCAATTATATTAGCATCGTTGAGAGATTGCACTAGTGAAAGTATGAACCCTAGGCCTTGTTTCTAAGCATTGCAATACCGTTTATGCTCACTTTTGTTACTTGCTACCTTGCTGTTTTTTATTGTTCGCACTACAAAAACCTATATCTACTATCCATACTACACTTGTATCACCATCTCTTCGCCGAACTAGTGCACCTATACAATTTACCATTGTATTGGGTGTGTTGGGGACACAAGAGACTCTTTATTATTTGGTTGCAGGGTTGTTTGAGAGAGACCATCTTCATCCTACGCCTCCCACGGATTGATAAACCTTAGGTCATCCACTTGAGGGAAAATTGATACTGTCCTACAAACCTCTGCGCTTGGAGGCCCAACACGAGTCTACAAGAACAAGTTGTGTAGTAGATCTTGCAATTGAATCTTTTAGTTTCTTGTTTTATCACTAGTTTGGTTTATAAAAGAAAACTACAAAAGAAATATGGAATTGAGGTTGCCTCATATTATTCATCTTTATAATGTCTTTCTTGAAAATGATGGATCGGAAAATTGTGCCAAAGTGTTAGAAGAAGAATTTAATAAAATGTTTGGCATAAAATCTTTGAATGATGAGCATGATTGTAATGTTGTTAGTATGAATTCTATGAATATCCATGATGCTAACGATATGCAAAGCCATAAGCTTGGGGATGCTATGTTTGATGAAGATGATATTTTTAGTCTCCCAAGTTTTGATGAGAAAATTTATTATGATGATAACATGCCTCCTGTTTATGATGATTATATTTATGAAAGTGAATTTGGAGAGGACACGACTTTATTTAATGATGATTCCACTATTTTGGAAGAGGTTTCATATGATTATGACAACAAAGTTGCTATCTATGATGATTATTGTGATGACATGTATGCCATAAAGAATAATGATAACTATGAAACTTGTCATCATGATTTTAATTTTCAATTGGATTATGCCAATCAAGTATCTCATGATAGTTATTTTGTTGAGTTTGCTCCCACTATTATTGATGAGAATAAATTTGCTTATGTGGAGAGTAATAAATTTTCTATGCTTGTAGGTCATGAAAAGAACGCTTTATGTGATAGTTATATTGTTGAATTCATTCAAGATGCTACTGAAAATTATTATGAGAGAGGATCATATGCTTGTAGGTGTTGCAATAATATCAAGTTTCCTCTCTATGTGTTGAAAGTTTTGAAGTCATGCTTGTTTTGCCTTCCTATGCTAGCTGATTCTTGCTCCCATAAACTATTTGCTCACAAAATCCCTATGCATAGGAAGTGGGTTAGACTTAAATGTGCTGGTCATATGATTCATGATGCTCTCTTTGTGTTTCAATTCTTTAATTTTATGTGAGCATCATTGAAACCATCATGCCTAGCTAAAAAGGCATTATAGAAAAGCGCTTGTTGGGAGACAACCCAATATTTATACCTACTGTTTTTGTGTGTTCACATGATTAATCTACTGTACTAATCATGTTTTATATGTTTTCTTTCAATAATGTGCCAACTAAAGCCTTTGGGATAGTGTGAATACTTGTTGATTTGATCCTGTGCAAAAACAGAAACTTTTGCGTCCAGTGCTGGAATTTCTATTCTGTACTGGAGAGAGAGAAAATTCTGAAATTTTTACAAAGTATTGGGTTACAAATTTTTTACGTTTTCCTAATTTTTGAGAATTTTTGGAGGTACATAAGTATGGTTTTTAAATCGTTTACTACACGCTCTTCTGTTTTTGACAGATTATGTTTTCGGTGCATAGTTTGCTTGTTTTAGTGTTTCCATAGCTTATATTGAGTAATATAAATTGTGGAAATGATATAATACAGTAGGAATTATGTGATAACAATTATGAATCTTGTCTTGACAGTACCTAAGTGGATGATTTATTTTTATCATACTAACCTATCTCACGAGTTCCGTTAAGTTTTGTGTGATTGAAGTTTTCAAGTTTCGGGTGAGATATCGATATGAGGAGAATAAGGAGCGGAAAGACCCTAAGCTTGGAGATGCCCAAGGCACCCCCAAGGTAATATTCAAGGAAGACTCAAGCGTCTAAGCTTTGGGATGCCCCGGAAGGCATCCCCTCTTTCGTCTTCAACACTATCGGTAACCTCACTTGGAGCTATATTTTTATTCGTCACATAATATGAGTTTTGCTTGGAGCAAAATTTTCTTCTGTTGATATTTGCATGGTGTTATAAATAATCATGTCTTGTATCCTTTAGGTCAATAAAATGCCAATTATAGCCTTTACCATGCTCAGTTTGCAAGTTCATGTGTTGCTGCTTGAAAACAGAAAGTTTTTTGTTATGTCCAGAATATTCCTGAATAGTCAGAACATGATAAAAATCTGAAATTTTTACACAGTAAGCATGCATGAGTTCTCTGCCACGTGGTAATTTTTCAGAATTTTTGGAGTTAGGGAAGTGTGGATTCTTATTCATCCTTTACAGACTGTTCTGTTTTGGCAGATTTTGGTTATAGTTGCATTGTTTGCATATGTTGCTTGTTTAATGATTCTATTTGAGGATAGGAGTATTAAATATGCAGAGACATTTAGTATATAATGTTAAATTATAATTTTAGTGATTTTCTACAGTAGAGAGTGTTAAGGTTTTGAGTTGATTTATACTAACTTATCTCACGAGTTCTTGTTGAGTTTTGTGTGGATGAAGTTTTTTTAAAGATTTAGGAGAAGCCATGATATGAGAGGAATTAAGGAGACACAAAAGCTCAAGCTTGGGGATTCCCAAGGCACCCCAAGTTATTATTCCAAGAAGTCTCAAGCATCTAAGCTTGGGGATGCCCTGGTAGGCATCCCACCTTTCTTCTGCAATAACTATCGGTCAGTTTTAGTTGAGCCTAAGTTTTTGCTTCTTCACATGATATGTGCTATTCTCGAAGTGTCCTTTTATTTTCATTTTATTTGCTGTTTGAATAAAATTATCAAGATCTGAAATTTTAAATGAGAGAGATTCCTCACATAGCTACCTATTTACTTAACTACTCATTTGGTCTTCACTTATATCTTTTTGGAGTAGTTTGTCATTTACTCTTGTTCTTCACATATATCCTATGAGTAAATTATTGAAATGAATTGAATATCATAAAGTTGAAATTTATATGCTTCATATGCTTGTCCCATGGGGAGTAGTGACTTCACATACAAGAAGTATAAGTGGTAAAATTTATTGAAAGTTAACAAACATAGCATTGGTCACTTGAACAATTCATGAAAGAATTTTGAAGGAAGAGAAATTTCACATATAAATATACTATCTTGGACATCTTCTATGATTGTGAGCCCCCATTAATTATTTTCAAGCTTGATCAAGTAGTTGACGTTGGACAAGGAAGACAACATAATGAGTTATGTTTGTTTATATTCACATAGAAGTTATATTGTCATGGATTCTCTAACATGTGGTGCTTGCTTAGGATTTTTTGCTAGCCAAAAATTCGTACTAAGTAGAGATACTACTTGTGCATCCAAAAACCCTTAAACCCAGTTTCTTGCCATGAGTGTCCACCATATCTACCTATGGATTGAATAAGAACCTTCAAGTAAGTTGTCATCGGTGCAAAAAGCAATAAAAATTGCTCCTAAAATATGTATGATCTTTTATTGCAAGGGAAAATAAGCGTTGTACGAACTTGTGATGGTAAAGAAATAAAAGCGACGGACTGCATAATAAAGGTTGCTATCACAAGGGGCAATATAACGTGACGTTCCTTTGCATTAAGGGCTTGTGCATCCAACAACAAAAAGCGCATGACAACCTCTGCTTCCCTCTGCGAAGGGCCTATCTTTTACTTTTCTGTATTTACTTTTATGCAAGAGTCATTAATGTTCATCCCTATTCCGCTCTATTTATTCTTTAGTTGGCAAGCATTATGTGGTAGGGAAAGATCCAGACACATATATCCAGTTGAATATAGGTGATCATGAGTTATTATTGTTGACATTATCCCTGAGATAAATAAGTTGGGAGGCGAAACATTAAGCCCCTATCTTCCTATGTGTTTGACTAAAACGGTTTGTTCTAAAAATATGCCTTGAGTGTCAGCAATCATGGAAGACTAAAAGATGGTTGAGTATGTGGAATTTGCTAGATCAAAGCTCTTACATAGACCCTTCTTGAAAATAAGATGAATTGCAATTGTTTGATGACTGAGAACATAGTTTGTTAGTTTTCAAAAAAGTTTATGGCCTATACTTTAATCATGTGAATAGCTTGCTACTTGATCATGAGAAGTTTTATGAGATGAGCTACTGATTATGATATATATTGATGCTATAAAAAGTGATTGAAATTATCATTGATCAAACTTATGCACTATGCTAGCATTCACATTTCATAAATTATTTCTTTTATCATTTACCTACTCAAGGACGAGCAGGAATTAAGCTTGGGGATGCTGATACGTCTCCAACGTATCTATAATTTATGAAGTATTCATGCCATGTTTATTATAGTTTTGTATGATTTTGGTGCACTTTTATATGTATTTTATATGATTTTTATGGACTAACATATTGACCTAGTGCCCAGTGCCAGTTGTTGTTTTCTGCTTGTTTTTGGTTTTCCAGAAAATCCATATCAAACGAAGTCCAAATGCAGCGAAACTTTTTGACGATTTTTTCTGGAAGGAAGCAGACCCGGGAAGCTTCGGAGGAGCAGCAAAAGAGCCACAGGGGCCCCACGAGCCACCTGGGCACGCCTGCCCCCCCCCCCAGGTGCGCCCTGGTGCCTCGTGGGTCCCCTATGGCCCCTCTTCGCGTGATTCCAACGCTGAAAAATCATATATATTCAGAAACCCCCGAAAGTTAACCTAGATGAGTTTTTACACCGCCGCAAGCCTCTGTACCTCCATGATCTAATCTACAGCCCTTTTTCGGCACCCTGCCGGAGGGGGGGAATCATCACCGGAGGCCATCTTCACCATCCCGGCGGTCTCCATGACGAGAAGGGAGTAGTTCACCCTCGGGGCTGAGGGTTTGTACCAGTAGCTATGTGTTTGATCTCTCTCTCTCTCATGTTCTTGATATGGCACGATCTTGATGTATCGCGAGCTTTGTTAATATAGTTGGATCATATGGTGTTTCTTCCCTCTCTATCTTTGTTGTGATGAATCAAATCTTTTCCCTTCGAGGTTTCGTTATTGTCGGATTGAATATTTCAGATTAACACTTGATGTATGTCTTGCATATGAATACCCGTGGTGACAATGGGGTATTATATTGATTCACTTGATATATGTTTTGGCACTCAACTCGCGGATTCCCGAGGTGACATTGGGGTAACCTATGCATAGGGGTTGATGCACGTTTTCATTATCTTTTCTCCGATAGAAACTTTGGGGTGCTCCTTGAAGTTCTTTGTGTGGATTGAATATTATGATTATGAAGTTGTTTGATGCATATCGTATAATCAACTCACGGATACTTGTGGTGACATTGGAGTATCTAGGTGACATTAGAGTTGGTTGATGTGTGTCATATGGTCTTATTTTAGTACGAACTCTAGGGTTGTTTGTGACACTTATAGGAATAGCTCAATAGATCGATCGGAAAGGATAACTTTGAGGTGGTTTCATACCCTACAAACAATTTCTATCTTATGTTCTCCGCTAATAGGAACTTGTGAGTGATTCTTTATCGCACGTTGAGGGATGGTTATATGATCCAATTATATTAGCATCGTTGAGAGATTGCACTAGTGAAAGTATGAACCCTAGGCCTTGTTTCTAAGCATTGCAATACCGTTTATGCTCACTTTTGTTACTTGCTACCTTGCTGTTTTTTATTGTTCGCACTACAAAAACCTATATCTACTATCCATACTACACTTGTATCACCATCTCTTCGCCGAACTAGTGCACCTATACAATTTACCATTGTATTGGGTGTGTTGGGGACACAAGAGACTCTTTGTTATTTGGTTGCAGGGTTGTTTGAGAGAGACCATCTTCATCCTACGCCTCCCACGGATTGATAAACCTTAGGTCATCCATTTGAGGGAAAATTGCTACTGTCCTACAAACCTCTGCGCTTGGAGGCCCAACACGAGTCTACAAGAACAAGTTGTGTAGTAGACATCACTCGTCCCTGGTCAAGCCGAGGTCCCAGCATTCTCGGTCGGGCCCCCAAAGAAGCTCAAGTCCTGGAAGGAGAAGGGCGTCGCCTAGGGGAACCCAAAAGAGGTGGAGCTCCTCATCGAGAGGATCAAGTGGTGGTCCACTACGGGGAAGGTCGAGCTTGCCGACGTCATCAACGTCATGCTCAACCGCCGCATTCTCCCCCTCTAGCTTCGGGCTACCCTGATGTGGGCACAAAAGCTCGAGGACATGGACACCATCACCACCTTTTTCCGCTCCACCTTGGCCGCCATGTGGACGAGACTCATGAAGCTGGCCAAGGACAAGATCCCCAAGGAAGGGGAGGACCGCGGCCTCGAACACGGCTATGAAGCCCCCCCCCCCCCCGGTGAGTGATCCTGCCCATCAACTGTCATTCTTTGCCCATCGCACCGAGGAGTAACGTTTTGCTTGAATCGTTGTGTTTGATGTTTTGCAGAAGTGGCTGGCCTGGGTGCAAGGAGTGCAATGCCCGGCCCCACTGCCAGAGGAGCCCCCGACTCCCCTGCTCTCAGTGCTCCTGACCGAGGAGCCGCACGTGGTGGCCCCCAAAGGGACGAAGTCCCAGAGGGGTAGGTCAAGTGCTCGGACTCGGGGGACCTCGGTCACCCGGTCCGAAGAGATCCACACCTCCGCCGCCCAAGATGGTGACGCATAGGAGGGTGAGGAGGAGGAGGTCCCTTTCCCGAAAGGGAAGTGGTCGGTTTCGGAGGACGTCGAGGCTGGTATGCCGCCCAAGGGCCCGAAGAGGCCGAGGACAACCTCGTCCGGGGCCACCAGCAAGTTGTCGGGGAGAGTCGAGCTCTCCGGCGACTCAGAAGAGGACCTCCTTGCTATAGGGAGGAAGAAACCTGCGCCGCGAGGGTAAGCCGTCGTCTTTGCCTCCCGTCTTTCAATTTGACAAGTTATTTTTTAGCAAGGGAAAACTTACAAAAGCGTTTTTCTTATGCAGTCCACCGAGGGTAATCCCCAGCGGTTCCTCGAGCGGGTTTCCATCCGCCAGCGGGACTCCAGAGCCCGCCGCTCCTCCCCCGGAGCACAACGGGCTAGGGGAGGCAACATCCACCCTGGCCCCTGACATCAACACGACGGGGGCCGACGAGGTGGCCATCATGGCCGAGGTCGACACCTCGGCCCAACAAGACCCGGGGGAGAAGCGCCCCGTGGTCATCGAAGAGGGGCTGGGCCAGTCATCGGCCCAGCCGACATCTACCTCGGCTCCGCCACCCCGGGTGGGGGCTACCCAAGTAGATGTATCCGAGGTCATCCCTCCACCCCAGCCAACTGCCCAAGGACGGGCTGGCGCGGGGTGGACCGAGGAGATGGAGGACGCCTTGAAGGGCTCCTCCATCAAGGAAGAGCACCGTGCCTTGATAGGTGCGGCGCTACAGGGCTACCGGTCCGCAGGGGCCGGTCTGCATGAGGTTTTCAAGAACCTCGTAGAAGGTTTCGAGGTACGCTTCTATCCGTGCATCAAGTTTAATTTGTTTATTTGGGCTTTTTTGAGTTATGTATTTGTCCGAGGACGTAAGAGTATAGCCTCCTAAACGGCTTAGTGAGTGAGTAGCCCCCGAGCCCGAAGTCGGTTTCAAGAAACCGGCATTGGGGTCGTTTGACTAAATAGGAGCCTGTTAAGTAGCCCCCAGGGTGCTGCGGAAGGCAGCCGTCCTGGAACTTTTTAGTAATTTAACTGCTCCTTTTGTAATAAGGATTTCTACTGCCAGGTTTCGACCTCGGTTCCAGACTCCGTCTCCGAGGAGATTGCGGAGATAAACCGGAAGCTCGAGAGGTCCCAGGAGGACCTTAACCTGGCGAACCAGAAACTCGAGCAGTCTCAAGGTAAGCAAGTTTAAACTTGCATTGTACTTTGGATGAAGGAGGTATGATGTGTTTTGTTAAAGAAAACAACTAAGGCCGAACTGTTTGAATAACAGCAGCGTTAGCGGAACTGGAGACGCTCAAGGCCGAGCTCGAAAAGGCTCGGCAGGAGGTGAGGCAGCAGAAGGCTGCTGCCGCCGAGGCAGAGAAGGCCCGGCCGCCGAGAAGGCGGCCGGGGACAAGCACCAGGCGCGGGTGCTGGAGGTTGAGGAGACCCTGAAGGGCGTGTTTGAAGCACGCGACAAGCTTCAGGAGGAGGGGCAACGAACAAAGGAGGAGCTCGAGAAGCTTCAACTTGCCTACTCCAAGCTCAAGACCTCGGCCCGAGCTGACCACGAGGTGCTCCAGCAGGTGGAGCAAATCGCCGCAGGTAAGCTATTTCTGCTACAGTGTTCATTTGGCAGCAAAGGGTGTGTCGAGCTCACCCAGTTATGGCGTTCCGCAGAGGTCTTTGCGGATCTTCCGTAGAGCGCGGCGGATGCGGTGGCGTACTTCGGCCAGCTAGCGGGCCACGAGGCGGAGAAGGCCTTTTGGGGGCAATTCCCGGGGTCGCCGTCAGCACAGCTGCTGAATCACCGAGTGAAGCAACTGGTGGAGTTGTTTCGCATGACGAGACCGGCGCTTCAGGACCTCTGCATCGCGTTGTGGCCTGCCAAAGATATGCCGAAGAGCCTCTTCGGCCTTACGGCCCGTCTCTGAGATGTCGTACCCTGCATGAACCGCTGGAAGAGGTCCGTGTGCTTTGAAGGAGCGCGGAGGGCGTACGCCTGCGTGAAGACGCACTTCCGAAAGGTTGATGCGGTGACATGTGTCGTGGGCCCTCCTACCGACAAGCCGCGCACCGCCGAACAGTTCTTCGCCGAGGTGGAGGCGGGAGCTAGTACCACCGAAGCCATGTGTCCAAAGGACACTATGTATTTCTAAACAGTACTTCAGAATGCCAAAAGTGTATGATGCATAAAACTTGATCTTTTCATCGAATGAATATGGCTTTAAATTCCATGTGTTTTGGTTTTAATTAGTTTTTCCTCCTGTATGACTGTTTTAAAATGAGAGTGGCCAGTCGTCGGCTTCAGCCCCAGTGTAGATGATACAAAGGGTGTTCCTTAAGGCACTCTTGACCCTTAGCCGACGTCTCGGTACCCGGAGGTGGTCGGTGCTTTACAGGAACTAGGCAATCAGACTATAGTGGCTTTATATCTTTCACTTAGTCATAGGAGTTTCACTGTGGGGGCCGATGACCAGCCCCCGGTGTGGGAAGTGTTCGGCCAGGTCGGCCGAGGTCTAGGCCATAACACACTTCGGCTAGAAATGAAAGCCCTTCGTTTAACAAGGGTGATCTCTATCGTCACATCGCTTAACGCGGTCTACGGATGGCGGACCAGTTTACGCCTACCTAGATAGTCAATTTTCGGCTTTCTCCACTGAGGCACTATGCCAATTGACCTGGCGGCGCAATCGCAGTGGTTCTCCCGTTACGCCCTTAGCCGAATTTATCGGAAATGTAAGGGGTACACATAGGAGCCGGGCAACCCAACTATTGACCGAAATCTAGGTTCGAAACTGATGCATATAAAGCCCAAATCCGAGACCCGAATACTTCGGACTTGATATACAATTGTATCTTTTTTAGAGAACTTCTTCGTCTCACAGGGGCCATGCTAATAAAGAGATATAACAGGGACCTTTAAGGGGCATAATTTCTTTATTTCATAGTTTCAAGCGTGTACATGCCCAACTGTCGCACGTCTGCGTTTCCGAGCTGTTGACCAGATGTTCACCATTGATGGTGAGGACTTGTGGAGGTTGATGCCTTTCCGGCCCTTTATACACTTCAAGCGTTTGATTGACTGAGCTCCTTTAGAGGAGACGTTGCCGAAGTACGTTATCTGGTTGAAACCACATTGACGTAGTCATGTTTGGCGGTTTCTTTTACAGAGACTTGCTTGTGTGGGGGCTCGAAGCCACGTCTTTGCCTGGTTGAACCGCGCCGATGTTTGAGTAAATTTTTGGCTCCTCGACGGCCCAGGGAATCTTCAGTGCGAAATTATGTACTCTGGGGACGTAGTGCCCACTCCAAAGAGGGCATGAGAGGAGCCCGCATCCCTATTTCGGGTGCGGGAGTACCTGGCCGAGGTCAATTTGTGCAGCCCGGGCGCACTTCAAAGAGCGGGCGACGCGTTTATCGCTGCGGGCTGCCTCCTCGGACGCCTGTACCTCAGCTGCGAAAGCCGCGGTCTATTCCTCTGTCCGGAGTGAACGTTCCGTGTTACCATTGACTGTGATAACGCCGTTAGGTCCCGGCATTTTGAGCTTGAGGTAGGCATAATGCAGGACTGCGTTGAAACGCGCGAAGGCTGTGCGCCCTAAGAGCGCGTGGTATCCACTTCGGAAAGGTACGATATCGAAGATTAACTCCTCACTTCTGAGGTTCTCGGGCGAGCCGAAGACTACCTCTAGGGTGACCATTCCGGTACAACGGGCTTCGACTCCCGGGATGACACCTTTAAAGGTGGTGGAGCTCGGCTTAATCCGAGATGAGTCGATGCCCATCTTCTGAACTGTGTCCTCGTAAATGAGGTTGAGGCTGCTTCCTCCGTCCATCAGGACACATGTTAGATGATAACCATCAACAATGGGGTCCAGGACGAGTGCCGCCGATCCGCCATGCCTGATGCTGGTCGGATGATCATGCTTATCAAACGTGATCGGGTAAGCCGACCATGGGTTATACTTCGGGACGACTGGATCCAGCGCGTATACATCCCGAAGCACACGCTTCCTCTCCCTTTTAGGGATGTGGGTGACATAGATCATATTGACCTCTGTTACCTCATCAGGAAACTTCTTTTGGCCTCCATTACTGGGCCGCCGAGGTTCATCCTCGTCTTCGCTGCGATGTTGGGTTTTACTTTGACCCTCTGTCGCTATTTTGCCGGCTTGTTTGAAGACCCAGCAATTCCTGTTAGTGTGGGTTGCTGGTTTTTCCTGAGTGCCATGGATTCCACATGGGCGGTCCAGGAGTCTATCAAGCTGGCTAGGTCCGTCCTTGTTCCCTTTAAAGGGTTTTCTTTTCTATTCGGACTTAGGTCCGGTGAACCCCGCGTTGACCGCAGCGTCCTCCGTATCGCTTCCACCATTTTTATACATGCGCTTATTTTTGTTGCGCTTGGGTTTTCCATTGGCGTCATGAGTTTCTGAGGTGCCTACCTCGCCGTTATGAGTACTACGGGCGAGCCAGCTGTCTTCTCCCGCACAAAAGTGAGTCATCAGTGAGGTGAGGGCCGCCATAGTCCTCGGCTTATCCTGGCCGAGTTGACGAGCCAACCATTCATCTCGGATATTGTTTTTAAATGTGGCGATGGCCTCGGCTTCGGAGCAGTCTATGATCTGGTTCTTCTTGGTGAGGAACCTGTTCCAGAATTTCCGGGCTGATTCGCCTGGCTGCTGGGTGACACGGCTGAGGTCATCCGCGTCCGGAGGTCGGACATATGTGCCCTGTGAGTTTGCTCGAAAAGCGTCTTCTAGGGCCTCCCAGCTGCTGATAGAGTGAGGAGGGAGGCTGTTAAGCCAATGCCTCGCCGGTCCCTTTAGCTTGAGCGGCAGATATTTAATGGCGTGGAGATCATCTCCGTTGTCCATGTGTATGTGTAGGAGGAAATCCTTGATCCAGAATGCTAGGTCTGTGGTGCCATCGTATGATTCTATATTGACGGGCTTAAATTCTTCCGGGAATTGATGTTCCATCACCCTGTCTGTAAAGCAGATTGGGTGAGCCGGACCTCGGAACCGAGGAGCATCTCGTCGGAGGTCGGGAGAGAGCCGCGAGTAGGTTTGATCTCGGGCACGGCCGTTCCTGTCCACCCAGGCATCATAACCGTCAAGCCCAACGGGCGTGCGTCCCCTCGATCTAGCGTCGTGAGGATCTAGGTAATCTACGGGGTCCTTGCCATAATGGCGTGGAGGTGGCCGGTCACTGAGGTCTTCTCGTCTTGGCCTGTCCCGGCCTCTAGGGGGTCGGTCGTGGTCGTCGGCGAGCTCCTCATCGAACTCCGGCAAGAGACGTCTACATGGGTATGATTTCGGCGCACTATGGCGCCGGTTTTCCATGTCTTGCTCGGCGGATAGCACTTCGATCCACTTTTTAGTGCACCGGTATTGGCCTGCAGCTGTTGCTGCTTGCGTTTGATGCTCCGGGTCGTCGCAATGAGGCGCCGCCGGAAGCGCTCTTGTTCAAAAGGGTCTTCGGGGACGATGTAGTCCTCGGTACCGAGGCTCTCGTCGTCCTCGGATTCTGGCATGTAGTTGTCGTCGGCCCCTTCGAAGAGGTCATCGGGATCTGAGTCCTTGAGAAGTCGATCTGGTGTGCCGTTCCTTACTGGGGAGGCTTGAACGTCCTCTTCATGGTTACCGGCATCGCCGTCCTCCACGTCGCTGTTATTGGTTGTCGCGTCATTACCACTGGGTTCCCCGTTATTACCCCTTCGGCGTCTTCGCCGACATCTTGGAGGCAATTTGGGGTTGTCCACCATGTACACATCGTAGGTGGACGTGGCGGTCCACCTGCCCGCGTTTATCGGGGGCGAGGTGTTCTCGATGGGGCCATCAGCATCTTCCTCCATGTCTGTGGCCTCACCGTAGTCCAACACGCTGGTTAAATCGTCGACCGTGGCGACTAGGTGGGTGGTGGGTGGGATGTAAATTTCCCGATCGTCGGCTTTAAGTCCGATCTGATTGTAAACCAAAGTCTTGCCGCCCGAGATGGACATGCTCCGGATGCGGTTAAGCATCTCATCGAGGTGTGATAGCTCTTCAGGATTCATTGATGCGCCATAGGCAGGGCTGACTCGAAGTATGCCCGGCGTGTAACTTGACGCGTCTTCAGCGCAAAGGGAATCCGAACGCGATTCTGAGTTCTGCGCCGAAGTCAGTTCAGGCACTGACGTAATTTCGGAAGTGGGAGCCGGATCTATCTCCGGACTGACGATCAGAAGGAAACTGGCCGGAGTAGTCGCGTCGGGGGTCTCTACAGGCGCCGCGACGGAATTCGGTTCCGGAGTCGAGCCTCCAGCACCGGTCGAGTCCTCAATCCGGCCGGGAGTCCATCCCGATAGGATGAGTTCACCACGGGAATCCGCAGTGTATTCGAGGCCGCCAAAGGTCACGATCCGACCTGGGGCGTAGTTCTCGACAGAGGCTAGATGCCCTGTTGAGTCAGCGTAAAAGACCATGCTGCCGAAAACAAAGAGCTGGCCGGGGGCGTAAACGTCCCCATGGCCGTTGGGGCAATTGATCTGCAGGTGAGCCATCGATCCTTCTGGTGATCGCGCAGCGGGACTCTCAATGAAAGCACCAGTGTCGGTGTCAAAACCGGCAGACCTCTGGGTAGGGGATCCCGAGCCGTGGATCTTGGATCGGTGGTAACAGAGACAAGGGAGACGGTGTTTACCCACGTTCAGGCCCTCTTAATGGAGGTAAAACCCTACGTCCTGCCTTTGTTTATATTGATGGAGATGTATCGAGTACAAAGTTGATCTACCTCGAGATCGTAATGTGTGCCTAACTTCTAGGGCTAGGTGAGCGATATTGCATTGATCTCCCTCCTACGGGCTAAACCCTATGGCTTATATACACGCCAGGGAGGGTATCTAGGGTTACAAAGTCAGTATCTAGGAGTAAGGCGGCAGGAGAGATCTTGGAGTATACGTCACGTCTTCGGTAGAGACAGTCTCAGTCACGCCTCATGTATACGTCCTTCGGAGTCCATCTTGACCATGCACGAGGGCCCATTGGCCCAACCGAGCAGACGGGGCGGCTGGGTTAGCACCCCCTGATCCAGGACACCGTTAATGGGGTTTATTCATGCGTGAGTTTACTTTGTCTACATCATGTCATCTTGCTTAAGGCGTTACTCCGTTCTTTATGAACTTAATACACTAGATGCATGCTGCATAGCGGTCAATGTGTGGAGTAATAATAGTATATGCAGAATCGTTTCGGTCTACTTGTCTCGGACGTGATGCCTATATACATGATCATTGCCTTGGATATCGTCATGATTATTTGCGTTTCTATCAATTGCCCAACAGTAATTTGTTCACCCACCGTATGCTATTTTTAAGAGAGAAGCCTCTAGTGAAAACTATGGCCCCCGGTTCTACCTTAATCATATATTAAAAATCCTAAAAATACCTTGCTGCAATTTTACTTTATTTATTTTATTTTATATTTTTGTTCGATCTATTTATCTATCACCATACAATTTAATCTTGCAATTAACCGCCAAGGGATTGACAACCCCTTGTTCGCGTTGGGTGCAAGGATTTGTTGTTTTGTGTGCAGGTACTGCTAACAAGTTGTTGCGTGATTCTCCTACTGGACTGATAACCTTGGTTTCATAACTGAGGGAAATACTTATGTCTACTGTACTGCATCATCCCCTCCTCTTTGGGAAAATCCCAACGCAGCTCACAAGTAGCAGGCCTGGAGAAGACGAACAACCGGCGGCGATCTCCGGTGCCCGAGGTTGAAGACGACGATGCATCGCTCGATGCAGTGGCACCCTGCTCGAACTTGTGGCAGTAGATGAAGCAGCGAAGCACGGCGGAGCTTCTGGCGCAGTCCTACGTGGCGGGGACGACGGTGCGCACGCAGACGACGACGGCCATGGCGATGGAGGTTCGGCCGAGGGCGAGGGTGTTGGGGGACGTTGCATGGGAAACAAAAAATTTCCTATGCACACACAAGATCTATCCATGGTGATGAGCATCTACGAGAGGGAGAGTGAATCTACATACCCTTGTAGATCGCTAAGCGGAAGCGTTAAGAAACGCGGTTGATGTAGTCGAACGTCTCCGCGATCCAAATCGCAAGTCGTCCCTCGATCCGATCACGAACTAGTGCCGAACGGACGGCACCTCCGCGTTCAACACACGTACGGCTTGATGACGCCTTCACCTCCTCGATCCAGCGAGCGATGATGAAGTAGTAGATGAGTTCCGGCAGCACGACGGCGTGGTGATGGTGGTGAGGAACAATCTCTGCAGGGCTTCGCCAAGCACTACGGAGATTATGACGGGAGAACTAGAGGGTTAGCGTTGCCGACACACGGCTTGGGAAATCTTGATGTATCCCGTGTGCTAGCCCTGCCCCTCTATTTATATGTTGAGCCTTGGGGTCTAAACTTGGAGTAAAAGCCTCCTCCAGGTCGGTTTTGCCCGCACAAGGTCGGTTTGGCCCACAGGGAAAGAGTCCAACTCGGATTCCTGCAGTATCGCGTACAAGCGGTAGTACCGCTTACGATAAGCGGTAGTACCGCCCGTAGCGGTAGTACCGCTTACGATAAGCGGTAGTACCGCCCGTAGCGGTAGTACCGCTTACGATAAGCGGTAGTACCGCCCCAGACGCCAGCAAAACTTCCTTTCGCACCTTGCCTAAGCCTCGTGGGCTTTACCCCTTGGCCCAAATAAAGTGTTCTCGTATCCGAACATTTCGGGAAACATCCGGAACCTCTTCCAGTGAATTCCGGAACCCTTCCGGAAACCAAAACACTATTATCACATATATCAATCTTTACCTCCGGACTATTCCGGAGATCCTCGTCATATCCGGGATCTTATCCGGGACTCCGAACAACCTTCGGTCACCAACAAAATAACTCAACTATACTAATCGTCACCAAACGTTAAGTGTGTAGACCCTGCGGGTTCGAGAACTATGTAGACATGACCGAGACACCTCTACGATCAATAACCAATAGCGGGACCTGGACGCCCATATTGGCTCCTACATATTCTACGAAGATCTTTATCGGTCGAACCTCTATGTCAAGGATTCAGTTAATCCCGTATACTGTTCCCTTTGTTCTTCGGTATGTTACTTGCCCGAGATTCGATCGTCGGTATCTCTATACCTAGTTCAATCTCGTTACCGGCAAGTCTCTTTACTCGTTCCGTAATACAAGATCTCGTGGCTAACACTTTAGTCACATTGCTTGCAAGGCTCATTGTGATGTTGTATTACCGAGTGGGCCCTGAGATACCTCTCCGTCACACGGAGTAACAAATCCCAGTCTTGATCCATGCCAACCCAACAGACACCCTCGGAGATACCTGTAGAGCACCTTTATAGTCACCCAGTTACGTTGCGACGTTTGATACACACAAGGTATTCCTCCGATGGCAGGGAGTTGCATGATCTCATGGTCAAAGGAAAAGATACTTGACATGCAGAAAACAATAGCAATAAACTGACACGATCATATGCTACGTTCGTAGTTTGGGTCTTGTCCATCACATCATTCTCCTAATGATGTGATCCCGTTATCAAATGACATCTCATGTCAATGGCTAGGAAACCTTAACCATCTTTGATCAACGAGCTAGTCAACTAGAGGCTTACTAGGGACACAGTGTTGTCTATGTACCCACACATGTATTTGAGTTTCCAATCAATACAATTATAGCATGGATAATAAACGATTATCATGAACAAGGAAATATAATAATAACCAATTTATTATTGCCTCTAGGGCATATTTCCAACAGAGGGAGAAGGAAGCGGCACGGGCGGAGGGGGAAGTAGGGCTAGGGTTTGTCAGGGGGAGTGGTGGCGTCCTTATCCACCGCGGAGAGACGGCAGATGGCCGACGCGTGGCCATCCGCGGCGTGAACGCAGTGCGCGCGTCCACGACGCCCTGATGAACAGAGGTAGAAGAAGGGGCACTGGTGGACTGGGCCTGCACACTGTGCACTAGAGGCCCAGTTGCACAGTGCCAGTTTCCCCTTTTCTTTTTCTATTTTCTGTTTTACTTTTTAGCAGCTGTTTTCTATTTATTTCAGGGACCAAATGAAGTTTGTTATTTTTGAAACTTCACACATAAATGCAGGGCAATATTTTGGAGCTGTCCACAAAGTTTGGGGGTCATTTGTAAATGTTTGACTACTCGTTTATTTTGATTAGCCATATTTAGTGCTGCGGGCCCACTCTAAATATTGATAGGGGCATTTTTGTCATCCAAATGGAGTTGATGTTATTTTTACCAAACCTTGGGGATTTTGTTACATAATATGAACAATTTTGTTTAGCTGTTTAAAGAAATATTATTTTTGAGTTTATTTTAAATTTGAATTTAAACTGGGTTTGTATCAAAGTGAAGTTTAGAAAAATTAATTGTGATGACATGGCACTATTAGCCTGAGATTACTGTAGCATGACACCAGGGGTGTTACAAAGATACCCTTTTTCAGTTGATCCAACATGGGAGTGTGTACTACCAGTTACCAAGCGATACAATTTTGAGAAACTAGACAACGGTGGAGCGCTAAACGGAGCAGCAATCTGAAATTGAGGAAACAAACGGAGTTCGAATTCACGCTGGCCTTGCTGTTGGGCACTATCTCCAGGCCTGAAAACGAGTGGATTGATGGGCTAAAATGGACCACTATAAAAGAGAGCGGACGGCTCGGCTTTGCGACAGATCAGCCGGGTAGATCCTATTCGCTTCCCGAGGGCGGCAAATAGCGGATGACACGCCCGCAACAGTAGTAGTGACTTGGCCCAGCCCAGTTTTTATTATATTTTTTCTCCTGGCTTTCTGTGTTGGGTTTTTTCTTTGGTCTTTCTCTTTTTTTTCAAAATATATATGGAAACTTCAAAAATTGTTCAGAATATAAAAAAAATCCCGTTTTTAAAAATTTCCAAAAATGATTGCGTTAAAAAAATCATAATTTCTAAAATTGTTCCCATTCTAAAATTTTCAGTATTTTAAAATATTTGCATTTTATAAATGTTCGGGTTTTCAGGAAATGTTCCCAATTTCAAAAAATGTTTGGAATCTTCCATTTTTGTTTCTTAATACATGGTGAACAATTTTTTTATTACACGTTGAATAATTCTTTATATACGATGAATTTTTTTTTAATACACACTAAACATTTTTAATATACATTGAGCATTTTTTAAGACAGTGAACTTTTAAAAATGTGTGATGAATATATTTTTGATATACACTGAGCATTTGTTTTAAATTTGTGAACATTTGTTTTGAATCTTGGAAGAATTGTTTGATAGCCAGGCACATTTTGTTAAATGCATAAACGTGTTTTGAAACCCCAAACATTTTTCAAAAATTAAAAAAATAAACCAAAGGAAAACTAACCGAAAAAAAGGTCGTGCCAGAATTGGGGCCGCCCATTGGCAACGTCTACAGGCGTACTGGGGAAGCCCAGTCATGAAAAGGCCCATCATAGGTTTCAAAGATCCAGGCCGAAGATACCTTTTTTCTTTATGGTTGATCCAACAGAGGAGTGTACTACCATTTAGCTGGTGATACAATTTTGTGAAACTAGGCAACTCTTCAACAATCACTAAGTTTTGTAAACATATACTGCTAAAATTAGAACACACGCAGTAAGAAATTCCATAGAAAACTATTAAGACGACTACATATTTACATCAAGTTTAAATTTAGATGACAAATTTTGACGTACATATCACCCACATGTAGTGCTAAGGGGTCTAGTTAAAGAAGCTTAATAGATGTAGAGGTGAATCATGGACCAATAAACCAGGCAAGGAAATGCACTTATCCTTATATACCTAAATAGTTGATGTTCACTATAATTCTCTCAACATGCAACTATGTCCGGAGATTACTGAGGAGATTAAACGCCTATTCCAGCAGGATAATCATCATGTCATCTCCATGATCCGTCGATCGACGAACTGCGTGGCGCATCGCCTCGCTCTGTTAGGGCTTCATAGCATGCTTACTGCTGTGTTGTTACAGTCCGGACCTAATGAACTTAATGTTGTGTACCAGAACGACTAGATGCACGATGGTTAAAAAAATGAAAGGCTTGTTATCGCAAAGAAAAAAACTATGTCCGGAGGGCCAAAGCTGTGGCGAGTAGGACGACGAGCGACGACCGTCTGTGCTTCGAGCGGCGACGCCGCATGCGGCGAGTGTCGGCCGTTGATGCTACTAGAAAAATGAGACTCCGGGTGCTACAAGGTGCGAGCGTGCAAGACGGTGCCACTGAGAGCGGACGGGCGCCGCTCCGGGGATATTGCCGAGAGCGATTGGTGCCGCTTCAACTGCAGCTGTTATTTCAGGGGAGGGGCGCAACGCGCACATGGTGGTAAGCGAGGCGTGAGATGAAGGAATGTATTGCAGGGGCGAGAGGGGTGGAGCGTGCGGTTGTGCACGTATGGATAGTACGGTTCGGACGGTAACCGATCCGAGGCTAGAATCGTCCGGCCGATGCTGAGCAGCGCCCAAACACAGTTGAAAGTTGATAAAAAGCTCCCACCATGGAAAATTAAAATTAACAAGTATACAAGTTTGTCTTCACCTGATCAGCAGCCCCAGCCCTTATCATATGCTTATGACTAAACCCAGGTATTTTCTGCAACAAAAATAGGATTAAACCGAGGTATATGTCCTTCCTCTTTTACAAATGGGCCCGCAACTAATACGTTTCCATTAGAAACCTGGGGCTGTAGTGTGTCTAACAGATTGCCCAAGTACAAATGTTTTGTAAAAAGAAAAATGTGTCTTAGTGTTCAAAAAAAAGAAAAAGAAAAATGTGTCTTCCTAGTGTTTACATTGGTCATCCAATCTTACACCACTCATATGCCTCCGTTTCGAAAAAAAAAAAAATCTTACACCACTCTGATCTGATCTGAACAAGATGTCTTTTGCCCGTGCAACACCAACTGTTATCCCTATAGAACCTGTCCTGACTTGCTGCAGCCAACGTTCAGATTTATGTCGATCCTAGTACAATGTTTTTAGCTAAGCCTCGGGCTACAGCGTTTAGGCCAGAAGAGTCTAGCACCCCAAGATCACTCTTGGCACCGTGCTTGGGCGTACGCCGCACACGCTCTCATGATTGCTGAGGACCTCACGACACAGGCCGGCAACATGGACGATGACACCGTGAAGACGATGATCTGTTTTGAACAGGGCGCTGCCGCAGACCAGACCAACAGCGCTTCTTCTACGGAGAGCTGCCGGAGAAAAGTTGCACCCCAAGATGGCCACAATATTTTCGGGTTTCATGTTCATCCACATTGCAAAAATGTTCTTGCTGGTTTTAAAAGTTCAGGTGTCTGTACTAACCAAAACAAAATTCCAAATGGTAGCGCAGTGTCGTTGTGATCCAGCAATAATTAAGCTCGTTGGAAGGGATGATCACGCAATGAGACTGTCATGAAGGCATCAAACTGCTGCTAACACTAGAGATTGGGTGATAATTAGTGGCACCCACCAAAACCAGATTACTGGCTTCACCGCGTCATTCGAGGGACCTGCCGTACTGCCAGGCTCCTCGCCACTTCAGCCGCTCGACTCATGGATCTCCACATCCGCATCGACGCACCTGGGCCTCGGTTGTTGCCCCTCCGGCTGCAGCGGATCCCAGCGAGTCTGTTGTTGCTGATTTGGGATTGCTCGAGCCTCTCCTTGCTACTCAGATGGAAGTGTTGTGCTCTGAGATGCAGGCCTTGACCGTCTCACGTTTGGAGGAGGTGGTCCAACCCCTTCATGACATGATGACTGCTTTGGAGGGGTGGACGACTCTGCTCCGGGGATACTTGGAGCGGATGGAGGTTGTTGTTGGCCAACTGGGCTACTCGCCAGCCTCGCTACAGTCGTCTGAGATGCATGCTGCAGGTTCTGTTGGGAATGTTGCTGGTGTTGAGGATTTCATCGAGTGTGATGTGGCTAGTTGCTCGTCTGAGGTCCTAGCTTCTGTTGCACAGCTTGGGTGTGCGACCCCTGTTCTGGTCTCGTCTCTGCCCATGGAGGAGCAAGCTGAGGCCGTTGGGACTGTGGCATGCGTGGAGGCTGCTCTTGGGAAGCTCCCGGTTGTGCCTCTTGTGTCCCCGTTGCTCGAGCTCCAGGTTGGTTCTGCGGATGGGAAGGAAGCATGCCTGTATGGATGTTTCTCCCCCCGTGCCGCTCTCTGTACGTCGCCGCTACTTGTCATGCCAAGTGACTCGGGGAGTGAGGTCGTCATCGAGGGCATGACTCCGGTGCTACAATGTATGCCTGAGTTGCAGGTGTTAAGTGTGGAACCATCTTCGCCTATATCGATGGTGCTCTCGAAGGTGGGCTCGCTTGGGGCGATGACGGTTGCCTCGACGCCCTCTCCACCTCCGTTCGAGCCTAGCCAGCTGGAGTATGCATATGTGGAGGGTGATGGTCCAGTCACGGCTAACACGCGGTCGCTTGAACCCTTTGGAGGTGTGGTTCCTATGGCTGATAAAATTGTTGTGGCCGGAGTGTTGGTGCCTAATCCTGGTGTCCTTTTGGCCACCAAGATTTGTGAATTCCTCGCCAACTTGGACTCTGAAAATTCTGGAAAGACGATTGGATGCCTCTTGGAGGAAAAAGCTTTGAGGGAGAAGCACAAGAAGGGTGGCTCTAACTCTAGATCTGGCATCCTCAAAGAGAAATCTTGTAGGAGCAAAAGCAAGAAGGATAGCGCTAGAGGGGAGGCGCAAATGGTTCCATGATGGATGGTTCTCGGCTTTCTGAGTTGCAGATGTGTGCTCGGTCATGGGTGTGGTTTTCATCGATGTGTTTTCCTCAAGTTGCATTGTGTCGATTGGTTTTCTTTTGCGATACAGGGACTCGTATGTTGCGGGTTGCAGTAGTAGTGTGTTGGGTGCTTCGGTCCCGTGGCTCCATGATTTGGGAGTAGTTCACATGTGGATGGGGTCGTGCTTTTTGAGCATGGTTGTGACGGTTTTTGCCTGGTTTTCCACAAATTAACTGGGCAACTTTCTTCTTCTTAATTAATGGATGAGGCAAAGCTTTTGCCTCCGTTTCAAAAAAAAAAAAGATTACTAATTAGGTTCACTTCCTCCTTTCCCAGGGCAAAGTCGTATGACTGACTACTGGTTCTAATAGTACTCATTGCCTTTCCCCGGCCAGTCAGTCACGCACCGTAATTTCATACATCGGGAAAGATCAAAAGGATGCATCTGAATTCTGAAAGAAGCCACCAAAAGAGAGAGGCGGCAAACAGCGGCACTCAAGTAGTCACCACATGAATGGCACACCTTGGGCGCGCCATCATTCTCTTGCTATTCGGTCAGAGCTTCCCAAATTTCATACATCACTCGAGTAGTCACCTCCTAGGCATGTCTTGATGTCATCGTTTTTGACTATTCACCACAGCTTCCGGAATTGCATACATTTCAATGCGGGATCTTTCAACGCCCAAATCTGACTTAGGGAAGCGATGCAATGTACAGCGGAGTTTTAGAACCTAGGTACATATAAACCGGCCCAATTTCTTTTGAATTGATATCAATATACACGCGACTGATTCAAAAGAGAAAATAAAAAGAACCTAGGTACACCGGAACGGCAGAACCCATTTCACAAAACTTAGCAAAGAAAAATAATGTATTTCTATGAATCAAAAAGGTATGCAAACAATAATAATCAAGCAAATAGATATTTTTCAGAAACTTACTCGTGTAATTTTTGTTAAATAAAAGATCATTTGTGACCTTGAAAATTTTTATTATCAAGAGTGCTGCAGTTTAAGTTTCCTATTTTAGTCCAGGCCACAGATCGTCCTATCCTATCCTATATATACCTACGAGAGTCATCCTCACTAACTTATCAATCTCAACATGCGAGCATGTCACCTCATCATATAATTATGAGGCCCATGTCAACATGCAATCATGCATGAAAAAGACCAACTACATCGTTCAACCATGCATGAAAAAATATTTTGCATTCAATTATTCTACTTATATTCAATAAATATTATTACAACTATACACAATCAAATATAATTAGTCATATGTATTTAAATTTTGATTCTCATGCTATCAACTCAAATTTTCATCAACCAATTCCCGCAGCAACGCCCGGGGTATCCTCTAGTATTCTTAAAAAATTTGTCCCCGCTACAAGCAATTCTCTCGACATGCAGCTTTTCACCTCATCAAGTGTGTCATGTAAGCATTCACTAGCACTATTTTTCAGCCATGCACCACATCCACTATCTTTAATCCTCACAACATGCATTCTCCCACCTCATCAAGTCATGCATGTCATACTGGTTGCATCCTCTTATTTCATCCCCTAATCCTAGATGGCTAGGGCAAACTCTTCACTCCAGACTTCACTGACGAGCCCGTGGATTCGCCTTCCCTTTGCCTGCCGCTCCGGTGGCCGGTGGCGGAGAGGAGAATCCCGGTGCCTCCGCTCCAGTTAGTAGTTTATGGTAGGGTTTTTTAGTCCTCACAAGTGCGGCGCTCGGGCGGATGGCGACGCTTCTTCTTCGAGTTTGTCTTCCGGGATCCGATCCTCCTCGAGTTCGTCCATCTGGATGTAATCGATGGAGCTCCGCCGTAGATTTCTGTCGTTTCCTTGAGGTGGTGAGGTTATGGTTTCTTGTCATGTGGCGAGATTTGGTGTCAGATGTTTCAAATCTATGCAAGCGTTCAAAGGCAATAACTGCTGCTCCAGGGCGCTGGACCTTAAGGGCGCGTGCACGAAGACTTCCCGGCTGTCATCGACAAAGTCAAGCCTGCTCTGGTACGGGAGCGGCGAAAGCGGCGCGTCGGTGGCTCGTTCTTGTGGCAATTGTGTTCGTTTGGTGGTCTCAGAATCTCGTTGTAATTTTTATATATTTAAGATGATTTGTACTTCCAGTGAACCCTTATAATAGATCTGATCATTTTCGCAAAAAGTCATGCATGTCCACCACACCATAATTTGTCACATAATTATCCACATCATGCATCTTAGAAAAGCTCATGTCATTAGCATGTCAACTTATTCATGTGGTATGAAAAATTGACTGATTAAAGAGTGAAAATATGAATTGAAGAGGACAATACATGCATACAAGTATTGACTGATGTCGTCTATTCGTAAATACTAACACATTTTTTCTTGAAAAATTCTACAATGCTACAAGAAGTTTTGGAGATACATTCATGGAAATGAAAAAAAAAGGAATAGCGATTATTAATCTGACAGTTGACTTGAGAAATTTTTTCATTAGAAAATTAATTTAATTTACTTCAAAAATTCCTTGAATGCTTAAGTCCCTAACATAGCAAAATAAATGTTAGGATGTAGTAATAATATTTCGTAGCTACATATCTCTGAGTGTTGCGCAGCAATGCTCAGGGAGTCATCTAGTTATTTCAATAGTAGTAGGTTTCTAACAAATATCTATGTGCATCATCGTCGACGGGAGGGACCCCGTTTTTGTTCTTGTTTGGTTCAACGTCTTAGTTGGGGCTATATGGTCCACCAATCTGGATGTATTTTTTGTTTCGAATGGATTGAAAGTATCTCCAAGAAAAAAAAAATCTATGTGCATTATTTTGGAACTTTTCTATAGATAAAAGTATTTGGTGTTGTAAACCGTATATCATCGTAAATGCAAAATGTGTGAAGGCTGTCATCCCCAACCTTGTTTTGTTGAAACTGCATTTCGTTGCACACACGCGCTTGCATGAAAGAGGCGATCGTGTGATCGGTCAGCAAGTCCGGAAAGAACCATCGCGCAATCACGCCGCAAGTTATAAGCCAACACAAGACAACCAAAGAGTAATAGTATATATCTGAGGAGAGAGAGATCCCGATGGAGTCGTACTGAACAAGACACCGCCATGGCTCCTGCTTTCTTTCTTCCTTTTCATGCATGGTCGACAGGCACAGAACAAGCCTCCAACTACATGGACACATCGAGTAGCAAGCAAGCCCATCGGGAAAGATGCACGATGCAACGGTGGAAGGGAGAAAGCAGCACTCGAGTGGGCGTTTGGCACGGGGAAATGACTCTGCCTGCCCGCCGCGCATCACGTCGCCGTCGCCGTCGCCGTCGCCGTCCGTCGATCCATCCATCCATCCATCCTAATAATAATACTAGTAGTACTAGTAAAACGCATAATACTAGGACTACAGTAGAGAGAGAAAGGATGTTTGACATGGCGTGACAGCACCATGGCCCATGGTTTTTTTACAACCCCGTCCACGCACGCACGCACACCAAGGCCACCCCGTCCACGCACGCACGCACACCAAGGCCAGATGGTTTGTGATCCCTAGGCTAGGCGGAGACGCAGCTGAGGCCGCCCAGGCACCCGATCCACAGCCTTTTCGTCAGCCTCTTCTGCACCAAGGAATAAAACACACACCCGTCAGTAAGATAAGACCCCTAATTAAACAGCACTAGTAGTAAACACTTGTGTCAGCATCATCTGCAGTCGTAGGAACCAATAAACACTCGTCAGTAAGATAAGACCATACTTAAACAGTGAACGTGCAGTACCAGAGTAGGGGAGTACATGATTCCTCTGTCAGTCAGGTAAGACCATAATTAAGCAGTAAACACGACAAATCCTTCAGGTTTCGGGCCCATGGGTCAGTCACTTACCCGTGGGTTATTGTGGCAGAGCATGTCGGGTGGGATCACGTAGAGGTCCTCGTCCACGGCTTTGACCGCCCTCACCCTGCGAGTTTTGTTGCAGCTTGCCGTGAGGTGGGCGTCGGCGTCAGACACTTTCAGGTAAATTTCTACGGGCTTCCCCTGCTTCTTCGGCCCGTGCTCTTCGCGCAGGCCCGCCACCACCTTCTGCCTCTGCTCCCCGTCCACCTCCAGCGTACCGCTGTCACTCCACTTCACCACCTAGTGATTATGAGCACAGAGGTTACAGCAAAAAGTAACAGCGTTTTCACTGCGAGCAGCTGTGTATCTATAGAGCTCGCTGTTTTTTTTTAGGACAACGACATTTTTACTTCGACACCGGGAGAGTGAAAGGTTTATTCTTGGATGTCATACTGTATTTCGTACATGTTCTTGCTAGTCCTTTTGCTAGAGTGGCGGCAGCAAACGTTTGTGTTTCTTCATTTCTACGATGCTCCAAACTTTCTAGTAATAAAATAGCTCATTCTAAACATGTACTATTACTAAGCTCTATATAAACACATTTACCAGTAGTAATCTGTATGAATACAATCAGCGGGACACCTCTGTTGTTTACAAAACCAGTAACAGAACTCATAAGGCAAGAATCCGTAAGCGTTTGCTGAGCAAGAATCCATGCACTACTCACTCACCTTTTTGAGTGGCTTTGGTGAAGCCGGCAATGCGAAGACCACGCCGGCCTGCATGGCGGAGTCCAAGTACTGGGTCTGGGTGGCCGGCCAGTCGCCGTCGCCGTACCCGTACCCGCCGTCGTCGTAGTAGTTCCACTCCCCGAACGCCGGGATCCGCCGCGGCCTCGCCCGCACCTTCTGCATGGTATAAACACAGCAGCAAGATGTTTAAGAAGAGAACCAAAATGCGGGCAGAGATATAACAGGCCACAGGTTACATCCATGGTATCTTCGAGCAGATTACCTTCATCGCAGCGGTGCAGTCAGTGACGGACGGAGTGAGCTCTGCTCTGCTTGCGGCCTTCAAGTTGAGGAGGTGCGATGGTGTGCTACCACTAGTAGTAGCTAGGAGCAGAGCAGAACTTGCAATATTTATAGATAGAGCGAGAGCAGCAGGGAGAGGTGGGAGGGAATGTTTTTGTTTTGCGGTGCGCTCGAACGGGAGTAGGTGGCTACGCAAAAACAGAGCAGGTGCAGTGGAGGTGGAGTGACGGGCCAATGGTGGGTGGGGGCCGCCTCTGAGGACGCTGTCGCTGTGGGAGCACTCGTACGGGTCAAACAGCGCAAGATGCGGGCGCGTCACTCACTGAGACCGGGCGCACTGTGGCTGACTGCCGCGTACGTGCTGACCGCAGCGCGTACGTCTAGCTTCGTTCCATTAGCTTCTTTCCTTTTTCTCCGTTGCCTTCTTTTTTTTTTCCTCAAGTTTTTCTATTAAAACATCATATGTTCATGTATATTTGGGAGATACTCCCTCCGTAACAAAATATAAGACCTTTTTCATGCCCTATGCAAAACCAAAAAACGTCTTATATCTTGGTACAGAGGGAGTATATAAAAACCTTTTTTTTTAAATGAGACATGGATGAAAAGCTAATTTCTGTTAAATGTTCGTGTATTTTTTTTAAAGGTGTTGCATGTCTCAAAAAGGTTTTCATGTATTTTTTGTAAAATAAAAAATCACGCATCTTCATAGAAGTGGTTCGTATTTTACTAACATCCTAAAAATGTTCAACTGGTATTTTTACAAAAATGCTTATAGTATACTAAAAGCTCACGCATCTTCACCGTGTATTTAAAAAATGTTCATGTAATTCAAAAGAGTTTTCATGACTAAAAAAATGTTCATCATGTATTAAGAAAATGTTCATCGCGTATTAAAAAACAGTTCAGCATCTATTTACAAACTTCACCATGTATTAGAAATTGTTTATCATGTATTTCTAAAAATTATATTGAAAAAATTCATGCAATTAAAAGTAAAACATAAAAAATAGAACAAAGAAAAAGGAAAGAAAAAAGGGATGGAAAGGAAGACGAAAAAAGACAAAAGACAAACACAAAGGAAATAAACACAGGGATGCACGTTCATATAGAAGAAAAATCGACGCACATACAACTGGTCTAGAACATGTGCAAAGTCTATATCTCGCTTATAGCAAGTGTTCCTTTGGTCGAGCCTGAAGCGTCTATAGTTACGGGCCGGCCCATTCGTGCACGCTTAAAAGAAATAGACTGGTCTAGAACATCCGCAAAGGATTTTTATCCTTCATTTTTCTTTAGTTTTTTTTTCTCATTTTCCATTGATTTTCTTTTGTTTTCTCTCAGGTTTACATTGTTTTTCTATGCACATTTTTTGTATATATGTAGTACATTTTTCTAATACACGTTTAATATTTTTCAAATATAAGATTAACATTTATTGAATACATGGTCAACATTTTTCCTATACACACTTATCATTTTTCAAATACCAGATTAACAGTTTTTGAAGACATGGTCAACATTTTTTCTATACACATTTTACATTTTTTTCCAAACCCTTGATTCACATTTTTCAAATACAAGATTAAAAAAATTCAATGCAAGGTCAACATTTTTTCTATACACATTTAACTTTTTTTCATATGCTTGATTAACATTCTGAAATACTAGATTAACATTTTTTTTGAATCATGGTCAACATTTTTTATACACATTTAACATTTTTTCAAATGGTTAATTAACATTTATGAAATACAAGTTTAACATTTTTTAATGCATGGTCAACATTTTTTTATACATATTTAACATTTTTCAAATCCTTGATTAACATTTTTCAAATACTTGTTAAACATTTTTTCAAATGCTTGGATTAACATTTTTCAAAATACATGATCAACTTTTTTCACACACATTATATTTTTTTTGTATATATTTTTCGTATACATGAGAAACATTTTCTCTATGTACATTTAACATTTTTCAAATGCTTAATTAACATTTTTTTTAATTGTTTTATGTAAAGTGTTTTTTAAAAATATACTTATTTAGAAAATTTGGAAGTATAAAAAATGAAAGAAAAAGATGAAAACAAAAAACATGAAAAAAAATGAGGCAGTGGCCTCCCGCGCACTGGGCTGGCCCATACGCTCGCGCGACTGCTAGGCGCTTCAGCGAGTCGGAAGGTTGTCTCCCTATAACCGACGTATAGCCGCGGCCTAGAACATGCAGAAGAAAGCCAGCCAGCCGAACAAAATACCAGTAGAAGTTGCTCAAGTACAAACTAGTTTAAGCTAAAACGTGCCAAAGCCTAACATCTGAAGTAGAATTTTTGTAACCCCCCTCTAGTCCATTTCAGTACGGGTCTAGGGGGCTTTGGAAGGACTAGAACATTGTTTTGGTAATCACCATTTTTCTTGAAGTGTAAGAGCATATCCAACAGATGACAAAAAATTGGTGCCCCAAAAATGGTTTTAGGTGAGGAGAGAGAAGGTTTTTGGGAACCTGAAAAGTTTTTGTTTTTCCAGACCCAAAAAACTGGTGCCCCAAAAAATTGAAACATGAAGTAAACACATAAATTCATTCCACATTCTGAAATCTAATACGAAATTTTGCACATTAAACATGAAAAGACAAACTTAAACACTACTACTCTCACAAATCCCTGGCACTACGCTGCGATAGACCTAGCTCTACGGTGTAGTGTGACACTAGCAGTAATTGTCGGCGTCTTCCTCGAACGAGATGTCCATCACCCCTCCGCCAGAGGGGCTAGCCTTATTGTCATTGGTCGTAGATCTACTTCATGGCTTAACCTCCTACTCCTCCTCCTCCGTCTCCTTGTCGAAGAGCTCCATCTCGAGCTGGTCCAACAGCTCATCAACCTCGGTGTCCCTCTTGCGATCCTTCTCCTCCTCCTCTTGCAATTACTTACACCACGCCTCCTACTCTCAAAGAATGCAATGTTCTCGACGAGCAGCCCCGGATTGGCGTCGACAAGCTTCGCCACATAGAGGTTATTGTTGGCCTCGGTGTTGCACCTTCTCCTCTTCACGAGAGACGATCTGAACTTCGTGGGCGAGGAAATCCGCGTGATCGGAGTTCTCTGGGAAATTGAGCATCGTCCGGTCCTGGAAGTACAGAGTGTCATCGCATCGTACACGCGCGCCGCCAGCTCTGCGGTGTGGAAGGTGCCGAGCGACTCCCCTCCCCCCCCCCCACTAACCGGGTTGCAGATCTCCGCCACGTAGTGTCCTGATGGCCAAAGCCTCACACCGCGGTACAGAGTAGAGCTCGGGGCTCGGCGGCGTGGAGGCGACGGTGGGTAGCCACCTCGACATGGCAAGTGAAAGATGGGTCTAGGGGAAATTGAAGGCAAACCAATACTGTTCTAAGTATTCTTGCCCCTTCTCCTCCAAAAGGAGTTTTTTAGTAAATAACCAAATATAAAACTGGTACTTCCTCCGATCCATATAAATTGACATTGTTTTAGTACAACTTTGTACCAAAGTTGTACTAAAGCATAGTCAATTAATGTGGATCGGAGGGAGTATCAAGGGTCAAATTGATATTGATTTTTTCTTACATCCCCCTTAGGGAGTCCTTTTTTCATATATGTCCTGCTTTTTAAAATAAGGAAGAAATGCATCTCCGTCAGCGGTGGTAGAGGAGCTCGGCAGCCGGCTGGTGGCGGAGGAGCTCAGCAATGAAGAACCTCAGGGGCGCCCGTAATCAAACCAGGGTGTCCGGATTCAACTAATGGGCGGCCGGAATCAACAAATCTGGCAGTAGGGAGGACGGAGGTGGCCAGATTCCAGCGGCGATGGCGATTTACTGTTGCGGGAGCTGTAGGAGATATGCCCTAGAGGCAATAATAAATGTTATTATTTATCTCCATGTTCATAATTATGTTTATGTTCCATGCTATAATTGCAATGATTCTCGAGTCTACAATATTCACGAGGCTCGGAGGGAAACTCATGTGCATGTGTGGTATAATAAACGGTAAAATGTATTCCTAGTCATGCCTCTATGACTGGCTCAAGTATTGCATGATGATCTTGTTTTCCTGATCATGGGCATGACTATGCCGGCAATTTTGAGGGCACAATGTTAGAAGAACACTTGTGTTGAATCGACCCGATTGATGTTATGCTATGAGATACATTCGTCACAAGTTAATGGTTAATAACACAGAGATGGTTAATGTTTGCATAATTCCTTAGACCATGAGAGTATCGAGTTTCTTCATGCTTCCTTCATGAACTTTGGGGTTTGTTAAACGTCATTCGTAAATGGGTGGCTATTACGACGGCTACGGGTTCATGGAAAGGTATGACAAGGAACGAGATAGCTCAAGATTGGGATTTGCTCCTCCGACGATGGAGAGATATTCTTGGGTCCTCTCGGTGTTACGGTATCCATCATCGTCTGGCCAGACACATTGTGATTTGATCACTGGGATGCGGAAACGAGAAAAGAGAACAAAACCGGTAACGAGGTAACTGGCATAGTGGACAAGTTGTTAATCCACGGGGATGCCGATAAATCTCACCTCGGGTATTTGTAACATATCGCGAAGCAACAGGAATAGCACACGGCAACCGGAGGTTCACTCGAATATTTATCCGTCTGGGTATAGGGGTCAATATGAGTGTCCACGGTTCCGCTATTGATCATTGATCGGAAGGTGTTCCGGGTCATGTCTATACTTCTCCGAACCTATAGGGTCACACGCTTAAGGGTCATCTATCTGCTGAATACTAGACAGGGAGTCTGAAAGAAAGTCACCAGAAAAGTTTCGAAGACAACAGAAACGTTCCGGAGAGAACACCGGAATAGTTTCGGTAAAACTGAAAAGTTGTTTCAGAGTAGAGGTAATATCACCGGAAGTCACAGAACTTGCGTTCGACGTTCAGTTTGGTGCTAAAACTTTAAAAATACGGATTTGTAGTCATTCAACTTGCGTTCTCATGCAAATACAGTCACTTCGCTCGTATTCAGACGTATCCCGCACTTATGTGACACGCCAACGTGGCTAAGGCCCACTGTCAGTGACTAGAACTGCTCGTGCGCAATTTTTTTTTGCATAATCACCCCTCTGTATTTAATTAAACAGAAGCCCCTCAATAATATGTGTGGGTCCGCGCATTTTGTGTGTGCATAATCACCCCTTACTCTGTATTTAATTAAGCAGAAGCCCCTCAATAACATGTGTGAGTCCTACTTGTCAGCACGGGTGGTGGGAGAAATTAGAATAAAAAGAGGGTGTTAGGGGATTCAAACTCCCGACCTCATATACAACACACGCACTAGCCAACCACTACACCAACTACACACTCATGACTATTTAGAGATACATTTGATTTTATATTGTATGTAGTTCTTTTTCTAGATTCCCTTTTTCTTGGGTTTTCGGAAAATCTTGCCTTTTTTTGCCACAAAAATTCAAATGAAAAAAAACGGCATCAAAATATCTCAAAAAATCCAGTTTTTTCGCCTAAATTTTTGAAATGAATTTTGAATTCAATTTTTTTAACGTCTACATATATTTAGTTTGACAAACAATTTAAATAAGTTATCAGAAATTCGTTCCGGGAGAAAAAAACAGGAATATGAGTAGTTGTCATGGCAAAAGTATAAAATTAAGTGTTTCTCTTTGTGGGCACTAACATGTACTTGTTGTGGTTAGCTCGTGCACTAACACGCTCGAGGTCGAGAGATCGATTCCGTCGTTCCTGTATTTTTCTGCAAAATTATCCATGCGCCCGAACTTCACTCTCACACACGGGCGGGTGGGCCCTGCGCAGATTAGCCTAATTACCTTTTTTTAGAAAATTAGCCTAATTACCTGTTTAGCCTAACCCGTTGTTAGTAACCCATGACTCGTGGCCCCACCCCTAAATTACCCACTAGACATATGGGCCTATTTATCGGCTTTTTGTGTGTCGTTAAATAAAGTTTAGTTCTAGATGTTCAACGTGAATCGGTGCTGGTGTGATGGTTGTACGGCTACCTGTGTTAGTAATAGGTCGTGGGTTTGAACCTCATTGTCCCATTTTTTCATTATATTTAAGGCCTTTTGTGCACAATTAAATAAATTGCAAGTGGTTTTCTACAAAAAAAAATCCGGCGTGCTAGAGTCACCCAACGCCGTGTGGACTTTAGCCACTAACAAGTGGGCCTCCGCCAATCTAGCGCGCCATGTGAGCAGGCCATATGGCTAGATATGAGAGGAAGCACCGTATTTGCACGAGAACGCAAGTTGAATGACCACAAATCCGTATTTTTAAAGTTTTAGCACCAAACTGAACATCAGACGCAAGTTATATGACTACGGGTGATATTACCTCTTCAAAGTATACCATTAAGTCAAATTGGTTTCGGCACACGCCTGAAAATTCTTGGAGGGTGCCAGAATTGTTCTGGAAACTTCTGGGATTTTTCCGGAATAAAAACCGGAAATGTTCCGGAGCTGCCGGAACCGCTTTGGTTGCTTTTCGCTGAAGAAAATCATTGATCCGGAAATGTTTCGGACTGCGTCCAGAATTGTTTTAGTGGGTACTGGAATTATTCTAAGATTCACAGAAATATTTTCGGATTTAACGGTCGCAGAAAAATGTCCTGGTGAATAGTGAAAGTGCTTTTTGGGTTGCTTTTTGGAAAGCCACTTTTAAGGACTTTAGTCAAAGTTCTAGAAGGGATTGGCTTGCAAGGGAAGGAACCCCTTTTGGGGGGGGGCATGGGGTGGCCGGCCAAGGGTGGAGCTCCTCCTTGGAGCTCCACATGGCCTCCTATTATGCCCTTAATGACCATCATATGTGACCTAATGCATGGGTGTTTTGGTAATTTTTGGAGGCACCCTTCCCCTTGACTTTCCTATAAATAGAGGTGGAGAGGAGCTTTCCACACTCACTCCAACTCTCATACACATGCCATGCATTATCTGGCTTTCTCTCTCCCTCCCACGAAATAGTTTCGTAGAGCCGAAAGGCTATCTGGGTTCCGGCAGGAACTAGTTCTGGACGGCGAAGCCCTGCCGGATAGCTGACATCGTATGTGTGCAACCCCGTAGAGAGGTCGTAGGTTCGATCTTTTGCCCGAGGGGCTGTTCGAGGGTCCTCCCGAAGGGCTGTCCGAGTGACCGCTGTGAGGGCCTCCCGGAGGGCTGTCCGTGACACCGTCCGGGGAACTGTCCGACCGCCTCCCGAAGGGCTGTCCGAGGGGCTAACGGGGGAGTACATCCTCGCGGTTGGGTGGTTGTAAATCCTAGCTGCGGGGATCTGCACCGACGATCTACATCGACTCTACTTCCGCTGCGCTACGAGTCGGTAACGATCAGATCAAAACCTTGTATGCAGTCTTCAGAGTGGTCCTGGGCTGGTGCGTAGGTCGGAAATTTTTTGTTTTCTGCAGCGTTCCCCTACAGTGGCATCATGAGCCGTGCTATGCGTAGATGCAGGTTACGATCTAGAATACATAGAGATGTATGGGTATTACGCAATATAATTTGTAGTAGATGAGTTCTATTACTGAAATTATTTGTGCGGGTAGCAGATGAAATCTGTTACCCGATGTTCTTGTTGCTTCCCTGAAATTTGCGTATTTCTGATCTTGATAACGGCATGGTGGAGTTTCAAAGTTCTGGCAATCCGCGATCCTGATTGATCAACGAAGTGCTAACAGTTCATTGAATTCCACCATAGTTAAAAGAAAGATGAAATTTCGCAGACAAAAGGGCAATGCAGATATGATCTGCACGGGGGTCATGCGTATGACGAAGTTCAGTATGGGGCTCGAGATTTTATTATCTCGTGTTTCATACACCCCGCATTGTTAATCTAGCGACTTGAATAATCATACTTAATGATGGACGTTGGTAGCTTCGGTTTGTTTCGAAACCTTAGAAGCCACGTAAAATAAAATCTTGTATGAACCGATTAGAGGCATCTAACTTGGTTTTGCAGGATGTGCATGTGATGTGATATAGCAGTGCTCATATTAATTCGATTATGTATGAGATGACTATATGATGTAAATTTATTAACATGACCTGCGTGTCATGATTCGGCATGATGACTGGAGCCATATGATTGTCACTTTAATGACCTGCGTGTCAACCTTAAGTAATGCACTTATTTTATTAGATATAGAGATAGCAATATTATCTGGTGCATCGACAAGGTGGTGGCAATCTTCGCGAAGGTGAATACCGACGCAAATGCCGAAGACGAAGAAATACTTGACTTCTCCGTCAGAAAGGGCTATACCATATCATGCTATTATGAATTGCCTGAGATGTTTATCCCTTATGATGCACCCTTTTGATTGCGCTTTAGTCACTTTTATTAGGGTGATCTCTCACTTAAAAATATCAAGTAGTTAGTGTTCTCCCAAGTGTAGCACCGTCTACAACACGTATCTTTTCGGGGTGCGCCGTGTCACACGGGTACGAACGATTAGAGAGGTGTAAGGCGGGTGACGGTGAGACCTCACAGCAAGATCACTTGGCTGTCTTGACGTTCAGGCATGACCGTCATGAGCTCAGAACACGGCCATCGAAAGATGAACAAGAATCGCATAGAGATGTAATTGGCGAGTTGGCCTACCGGTTAAGATTGTCGTCATCAGTGGTGTTACACCAATGGCGAACAATCAAGACGCGGATCTTGAATCACTTACAATCAATTATGAGAGATGTTGATTTGAGTGGGAGCGCACTTTAGAATTAATTCCTTTAATTCTTAGTGCAATTAATTATGAACTTTATCTAAAGTGGAATTTGCATAATAGTTATAGAATAATGGCTCGCATTTCCACCTTCCCTATTAAAATTGAATAAGCTGTTATTTATCTGGTTAATCTTTACGATTGGTAACGTAATGTGAGGATTGTCCTCAAGAAGTGCCGAGAAGGACTTTGTCCTATCGCATGCTTTTGGTATTCTCCCGCTTATGCTATGGGTGATGTGACTCTCGTCCTTCGATCCAAAAGCTAGAATTCCGTTACGGTCAAGTGCAATATGTTTGCTTCCATGAGACCCGAACTTCAAAAGTTTGGGATAGCTATGTGATATTCATGGAACTGAAAATTAGTTTCAGATACAAACAAAGTCTAAAAGATATGAAATATCCAAAGCAATGTTTGTTTGCAAAGTATTAGTAAAGTGTTTACTAAGCGTTTGACTGATGAGAGAGGGATGCAGAAGAACGCCTGTCATATGATGAAGGTGAATGAAACAACAACTTAAAGAGAAAGGAAATGTCCAAAGGGTGTTAGTGTGACTTACATGCCTAGGAAGTCCGGGGCTAACGCCACTCTAAAGTTGGGTGCTTCTTCTGAGAGTAGGAGAAATACTAAAAGTTAAACTGTTAGAAATATAAAATCAAAAAGAAATAAGACTGGAATGTCCAGCTCGTGTATGAAAGTCATACAAGTTATTGATGTACGGAAGGCTGGTCAAAAGAAATAGTTCTTGGGAATTGTGATTAAACTGTTAGTTCGTAATTCTTGGGTATTGTGAGTTGATCACAAAGATACCCGCTCGGTTGCATTTTGTTGCGACTCGATGCAAGAACTACTACGGCCTAAAAGACTTGCCGGAGTGAGGTTTAGATACGCGCTGGGAACATAATAAATGTTACTATACCTTCCATCGGTGTATTACCGTCTGTATTTATTTTCATGATTCATTTTTGGAGTTTCATACACTTTAGCCCATTGCATAAAGTATCTTGCAAGAAGGTTGTTCATAAAAGAACAATTGTTATTCGGTATCATGAATAACATAAGGGTCATGCTTCCATCCAGGATGGGATGTATGTTATGAATATTGATGGAAATATGATACATCCATAACACTGATGCTAAATGTCGCAAGACTAAAAGAATACCACATATGTGTGGCAATGCATTTGGTCACATTGGAGAAACCCGCATGGAGAAATTTCATTATGATGGATTTTGAAGTCATTTGATTATGAATCATCTGACACTTGCAACTTTCGTCTGGAAAGTGAAGTGACTGAAATACCGTTCACAGGCCATAAGGAACGAGCAACAAACTTATTGGTGATCATACATTTTGATGTGTGTAGTCCGATAAATGTTGTTACTAGCAGTGGATTTGTCTATCTTCCAAAATGACTCAAGTAGATATATGGATATTTACTTGATGAGACGTAAGTCTGGATCTTTTGAAATCATTCAAAAGGTTTTCAAAATAAAGTAGGAATTATTGTAACAAGAAAATTATATTTCTGCAATTAGATTGCGGAAAGGAATATTTGAGTTACAAGTTTAGCGAATGTCTGATGAGTTGTGAAAAGAGTTTCATAACTTACACCTCTCGGAACACCACTGTGAGTGGAATGTCCGTGAAGATGTAATCAAACCATTTATGACATGGTAAGATCAAAGATGACATAAATCAATTTTCCATTATCCCATTTAAAGTAATGCTTTAGAAACTGCAACTTTTACACCGAAAAGGGCGCCATCAGATCTGTTGAAATGACTCCATGGTATGGTACACCCAACCATGTTATGTCTTTTCTTAACATTTGGAATATGGGGCTTGTGTAAAATATTTACAAACCTATTCCAAATCAGACAAGTGCTACTTTGTAGGTTATCCCAAATTATTGGGAATTCCTCCACCACTATACCGAGGCAAAAGGTTTTGCCACAAAGAACGGTATGATTTTGAAGAAAAATGTTTCTTGCAAAAGGGTGAGTGGGAGGACAGTACAACTCGACGAGATAACTGTATCTTCGTTATCAGGCCAAGGGAAAGAAACCTTGGAAGTGATTCCAGAGTTTCCTACCGCGACTGATACGGAAGCCTCTACATGAGATGTATGGACTTCGGTCGAACTTGCAGCTGAACCACGTAGGCAAAACTCGTGCAAACCTCTCAGGTGCGCATACGAGATATTGTTGCTAGACAACAGTATACCTACGATACACAAGGAAGCGTTGATGGGCCCTGACTTCGGAATTGGCTAAATGCCAATATAATCCGAGATAGTTTCCATACAAATGATTCAAGATTATATCTTGATAAACCCTTCGGAAGACTTAGAGTCTAACGAACATTAATGGAACTATAAACTGATGTGGATAAAATGTTTTATCCATAAAGCTCGACTTGTTGCAATAACAAATTCAAGGATTTGACTACGATGAGATTGTCTCACCGTAGCGATGCTTAAAGTCAGATCGGGTTAAACTAGCAATTAATACATATTTCAATCATGAGATATGAAACATGGATGCCAAAAGGATTTCCATGAAATGGAAATACAAACTAGGACTTGTATGTGATACAGTCCAAAGTGTTTTGTCGATCCAGAGGATGCTAGTGAGTATGCAAACTACAGAGTTCCAGCAACGGACAGAAGAGAGCAAAATGAAGTTGGAATCTTCGTTTTTGATGAAATAGTCAAAAGAGTTTGATTTCATCAATGGATAACGAAGATGCTTGTGGTTACAAGAAAGTAAGTGGGAGCATAATAATATTTCTGAAAACCTTGTGTGCTTGACACATTGTTAATTGGAAATAATATAAATTTCTTGACACGAATTAGGACTTCATTGAAAAATAGTTTTACGATGAAGTGCTTGGGCTGGGTAGCCTTGATATTAGGCATAATTATCTGCGAAATAGAATTGCCTAATAGGGCTAAGCCAAAATACATATTGACAAGATGCTAAAACAGTTTAGCATTAAAACGCCAAGGAGTGATTCTTGCCGAAGTCACATGGAAAGAGTTTTTGCAAGACTCGGTGTCCCAAAACACTGATGAGCAAAATACATGATGGAGATTCCACACACTCTTGTGTTTGGATTAATCATGTATTCCATGGTATGTAAAACAACCAGATATGTCCGATACTCCAAAGCTGTTGCGAGTATAGATACCAAAGTGATCAAAGTGCTGATCATGGGACAACAGTGAAAAATGTCATTGAGTACTAAAGTAGCACTAATGACATGTTTTCTCGCAAGCAGAGATTATGAAGTGCTCGTTGTAAGTAATTACATCGATACAGTCTTCATCAATGCTCCATGCGATTTTCGATTTAAGTTAAGGGTTTTTGTGTAATACACGATATGGTGACACAGTAAGTTGGAATTGTTCCAAACATGTTACTGTGGCGAATTCTATAACAAAAGGCTAAGTATGTTGACGCTTTGGAAGCGACAAAGAAGATGTTGAATCATATAGTTCATTCATGAACTTAGTATGGTTCCAAGAAGGCTTTGGTAAATGGGACACTATTGCAGATAGTTGTTCCATAGTTCAGTCTGAGGAATCAAGGTTTGACCTGTGATTCACATATATACAAAGCCAAGTCCACACAAAATATGAATTTTGTGAAAGCGTGAAAACGCGAGGAGATGCAAAGATACACAAGGAACTGAAGTTGTCAGATCCGTTGGACATCAGGCTATACCACAAGCGAAGCATATTTTACACCGATATGCCATAGGTGTAAAGTGTTTTAGCATTGACTAGATTATTGACTCTAGTGCAAGTGGGAGTCTGTAGGAGATATGCCCTAGAGGCAATAATAAATGTTATTATTTATCTCCATGTTCATAATTATGTTTATGTTCCATGCTATAACTGCAATGATTCTCGAGTCAACAATATCCACGAGGCTCGGAGGGAAACTCATGTGCACGTGTGGTATAATAAACGGTAAAATGTATTCTTAGTCATGCCTCTATGACTGGCTCAAGTATTGCATGATGATCCTGTTTTCCTGATCATGGGCATACTATGCCGGCAATTTTGAGGGCACAATGTTAGAAGAACACTTGTGTTGAATCGACCCGATTGATGTTATGCTATGAGATACATTCGTCACAAGTTAATGGTTAATAACACAGAGATGGTTAACGTTTGCATAATTCCTTAGACCATGAGAGTATCGAGTTTCTTCATGCTTGCTTCATGAACTTTGGGGTTTGTTAAACGTCATCCGTAAATGGGTGGCTATTACGGCGGCTTACAGGTTCATGGAAAGGTATGACAAGGAACGAGATAGCTCAAGATTGGGATTTGCTCCTCCGACGATGGAGAGATATTCTTGGGCCCTCTCGGTGTTACGGTATCCATCATCGTCTGGCCAGACACATTGTGATTTGATCACTGGGATGAGGAAACAAGAAAAGAGAACAAAACCGGTAACGAGGTAACTGGCATAGTGGACAAGTTGTTGATCCACGGGGATGCCGATAAATCTCACCTCGGGTGTTTGTAACATATCGCGAAGCAACAGGAATAGCACACGGCAACCGGAGGTTCACTCGAATATTTATTCGTGTGGGTATAGGGGTCAATATGGGTGTCCACGGTTTCGCTATTGATCATTGATCGGAAGGTGTTCCGGGTCATGTCTATACTTCACCGAACCTATAGGGTCACACGCTTAAGGGTCATCTATCTGTTGAATACTAGACAGGGAGTCTGAGAGAAAGTCACCGGAAAAGTTTCGGAGACAACGGAAACGTTCCGGAGAGAACACCGGAATAGTTTCGGTAAAACTGAAAAGTTGTTTCAGAGTATACCATTAAGTCAAATTGGTTTCGGCACAGGCCTGGAAATCCTTGGAGGGTGCCAGAATTGTTCTGAAAACTTCTGGGATTTTTACGGGATAAAAACCGGAAATGTTCCGGAGCTGCCGGAACCGCTTTGGTTGCTTTTCGCTGAAGAAAATCATTGATCCGGAAATGTTTCGGACTGCGTCCAGAATTGTTTTAGTGGGTACTGGAATTATTCTAAGTCTCACAGAAAATATTTTCAGATTTAACGGTCGCAGAAAAATGTATTTGTGAATAGTGAAAGTGCTTTTTGGGTTGCTTTTTGGAAAGCCACTTTTTAGGACTTTAGTCAAAGTTCTAGAAGGGATTGGCTTGCAAGGGAAGGAACCCCTTTGGGGGGGGGGCATGGGGTAGCCGGCCAAGGGTGGAGCTCCTCCTTGGAGCTCCACATGGCCTCCTATTATGCCCTTAATGCCCATCATATGTGACCTAATGCATGGGTGTTTTGGTAATTTTTGGAGGCACCCTTCCCCTTGGCTTTCCTATAAATAGAGGTGGAGAGGAGCTCTCCACACTCACTCCAACTCTCATACACATGCCATGCATTATCTGGCTTTCTCTCTCCCTCCCACGAAATAGTTTCGTAGAGCCGAAAGGCTATCTGGGTTCCGGCAGGAACTAGTTCTGGATGGCGAAGCCCTGCCGGATAGCTGACACCGTATGTGTGCAACCCCGTAGAGAGGTCGTAGGTTCGATCTTTTGCCCGACGGGCTGTTCGAGGGTCCTCCCGAAGGGCTGTCCGAGTGACCGCTGTGAGGGCCTTCCGGAGGGCTGTCCGTGACACCGTCCGGGGAACTGTCCGACCGCCTCCCGAAGGGCTGTCCGAGGGGCTGAGGGGGGAGTACATCCTCGCGGTTGGGAGGTTGTAAATCCTAGCTGCGGGGATCTCCACCGACGATCTACATCGACTGTACTTCCGCTGCGCTACGAGTCGGTAACGATCAGATCAAAACCTTGTATGCAGCTTTCATAGTGGTCCTGGGCTGGTGCGTAGGTCGGAAATTTTTTATTTTCTGCTGCGTTCCCCTACAGGAGCAAGGTGGGGCTGTGACTCGAAGGCGGCCGGATTCGCCGGCGAGAACGACCTGCAGGGTGGCGGCGTGGCTCGAGGCGGCCGGAATCGGGAGCAGTGGTTGTGGGGTGAAGGTTCACTGCGCGGCCTTGGATGAATCTCTTGGGACAGTTGGGTTCGCGAGGCAGCCGAAAAAGTTATGCGGTAGAAACCAGAGGTGATGTATATTAACATCACTTGTAGCAAAAATTTGTGCATGATGTATTTCTTTAGCATCATATATTTATAGGACATCTGCTCGGCTATTTTTGGTCATCTCTTGGAGATGCTGTAATAGAATACGTTAAGGGCCAGGTATGCACATCCACTGCTTTGCTTGAAGGAGCCACTTAGGCCATCTCCAACGTTGGACGCTTGGAGAGGTGCTAAGATTGATTTCCCATCGAAATTCTACCCGATTAACAGTTGGGCCGTGAAATCCCAGCATCAACAGCGACATCAGAGCAAAGGCATGCACCGGGCTCTTCGGCCTTTTCTTTGCCACAGCCAGCGCCCTAGCCATTTAATTGACATATGCATTTACCGTCTGACGTTGGGGGTTAGGGCGCTTAGATCTTTTTCAATTTTATGATATTTATTTTTTCTTCTATAAGCGTCTCCCCAAGAGTCCAATGTTGGACATTCCCTTAGCCACGACAAAAGCATAAACCGAGGAGCCTTTCTTTACTAGGAGCCTAGAGATCATGGATGATAACGATAATGAGTAGCATGGAAAAGAAAGTTTTAGATGTTACTTAAATTAAATAATAATACCTTAGTGTTCAAGATGAATATGTGGTTATCTAGCAGACCGAAGGACCATCACCACGCCTGTCCTTGGGTGTCCTTTTTTTCTCATCTTCTCTTACCCTTGGTACTCGTATGGTTTTCGGCCTGATTTCCCTAATAAACGGGTCAATTTGTTACAGTTTTCGATCCGGTTTTCCTATAAACTGGATCAATCTCTTGGCATTATGGCCATTTGAGATGTAGTATATTCAGGAGGGAAACTCCCTTCCCCCCCCCCCCCCCCCCCCCCCCCCCCACACACACACACACACACCGACCGTTCAAAATGACACATGGATGAGCACCAATGAAGCAGGAGATGACAAGGTATCTGGCACCACAAATGCTAGAATTATTAGCTGCTCTGCTACTTGGCTCCTGCGACAGACTCCAGAATCGAGTGCATATCATGTGATCCTACTCCTCACATGCTCCCATATCTCAAAAAAGTAAACTTAAATGTTTCAAGACAATCATTTTTTTATGAATGTCCACGAGAGATGTGTCTACAATTTCTAAAAAATTGCAAATCCAAATTCAAAATATATCTGGAGAGCCGACAGAAGACACCGTCATGGCCTTGCCAACCACGGGCTCTGCGCCCTCTGCGGAATGTCACTGGAGAACATCGCAGTGGACTGCAGTTACTCCGTGGCCGTTTGGACTTTGATACTGGGCAGATGTGGTCTCAGGCAACGGACGCCTGAGCACCCGGTGCTGGCTGAGTGGTGGCCTGATGTGCGCCGGCTCTTGGTGAAGCAGACACAAAGGGGATTTGATTCCCTCGTTCTCCTCGTTCCAGGCCACGTCGTGTATGGTCCAGCTGTTCTGCTCTAAGATCATGGTTGAGAGCGACCTATGGATGAGCGCTGGTGCATTTAGGTTGCGAGGTACTCCCTCTGTAGTGATCTAAAATATCTTATATTTGTTTACAGAAGGAGTGCAGATTAACACTCTTTGTGGGCGTTGTACTGGCCATGGGCATAGGATTGCCCAATCGCTGACCCTGGCTGGTGTGCGGTTCGCCTTCGGCAGCCACCCTCTTGTACATTCCATTTTCCTTCTAATACATCGACACGCAAATCTTTGCGCGTTCGCAAAAAAAATACACGTGAAAAAACAAGAAAGGAAATTCATGCCAATCTGTCTTTTTTTTTGTTTCTCCATATGTATTTCGAATTCGGTTTGCATTTTTCAGACATTGTAGGCATATGTCTTGTGAACGTTCACAAAAAAGTTTAGAAGTTTTTGAAATATTCAAAATTATTTTTTGAAAGTTGGGAGCATTTAAGGGTGGAAGCACTATGTCGAACGTCACTATTGTTGCTTCCTTTATCTTCTTGATTGACAGCTGGTCATCAGGGTGCCTCTCATCCTTGTGAACTCCTCTCAATGATAACCATAAATTATGTTATCGCCAAGCCAAAATTTATGTTCCATAATGCATGATTGAAAGCACAAAGCCAAAATTTCTCCATGCTGTGAACAGTAGTAGTCGGTGGCAACTAGCTGCTTGCGCTTTTCTAGGCCAACACAGACAGCCCGGATTAGGTGCCTCGTGGAACCCGAGTTGTTTGTTTTGAACTTGTGGTCCAAATCAATGATAGAGGTTTATAATGCTTGTGTTCACTGCCACGGCTCTCCACGGCTATAAATCCCAAGTACAGTACTACCTTGGTACACGCAGGCAGAATATGGAGACCAAGCAGAGCACGGAAGGGAAATGGTCGCACGGGAAGACCATGCCGGTGAGCAGAGTTCCCTAATATGTACATAGGGATACTAACTGATTTTCATTAGGGTACTCTCTGACCCTACTTAGTTCGACCAAATGAAGCCAATTTTCTGAAAGTAGTGTGATTTTGAAAACTTTAATTTGGTTGAACTAAATAAGGTTCAGAGGGAACCCATTTGCATCCCCGTGTGCACACGTTTTGTTGGCCAAATTGAAGACATAAAGACCTGTGTCCGCTCTATAATTTTGAGAGTATATTTTTTGTCAGCGAGGGCTCGGATCGATTAGTACAAGCTGCAAACAGAAATACATAGAGGCTAAGTGCTAGGTGTTAGCCTGCTACATGTCTCTGATATGATTGCAGAGGAGGTGAGGTGCGATATATGTGGACATAACAGAATCAAATGGCCAACAAAGCAAGAAATACTCTCAGCTATATACTGCACGGAGTGCTAGCGGGGACCAAAAAGAACTTAAAAGATAGAAGTACACAAATACTTAATTTCAAGAATGAATTTAATAAAAAAAACTAGTTCAATTCAGTTTAGATATAAATTTCAAACTAAAACTTATATATAGAATGATGGAGCACGGACAACAAAAGTTGTCGCTGCTAAAACCATAATGGTTGTAACCACCAAACAGATGTTCAGTATGCAATTTTTTATTTTTTTTGCGAATATAGTATTAATAAGGTAGAACCACTGAATGTTAAGTCAATGCAAAAGAAAAAGTGCATGGTCTAATGAAACATTAGTGATTTGGCAAAAAGAACTAGAAGCAACAAATCATATCAAGTAATAATTCATTCACCATCAGCAAATATACTATGTTGTTGCCTTAGACGAGCAAATAAATAGGTCTCTATAGAAAATCTGGCCGTGCAAATGCGCAGGTCACCCTGATAGTTCCAAAATAAGATAAGCAATCCTATTCCAAGTTTGTCACCCTTTCAGACAGAAATACTGCAGTTTCTCTCCAAGGAGCCAATACATATAATACATACAATTTACAGGTGAAAAACCATGGAATTCCTGACACAGTTCTTGAAAACATAAGGAACGACCTCGAGCACTTCTTCAGGCTTCCCCTCAATGAGAAGAACAAATTTGGCCAGTTGCCTGGAGACCTCCAAGGCTATGGCCAAGCATTTGTTGAGTCCGAACATCAAACGCTCGACTGGTGTGACAGGCTTTACCTAGTGACCCAGCCACCTCACGATCGCGAAATGAGACCATGGCCTACAACTCCTGTCAACTTCAGGTAATTATCATAGCCAATTGCCCTCGAGATTCAAGCATGCATTTTCAGTATTTTACACTCGTGTACATATTTTAAGTCCTATACCATGAGTCCATGACTAGCTAAACCTTGAAATAACAAGAAGCGGTGTCTCTGGTATGAATTTTGTTCAATGCAACAGGGAATCCATTGAGTCATACTCCTCTGAGCTGATGAGGGTGACTGGCTCGCTCATGGCAATCATCGCTAGAAACCTAGGCGTTGATCTCCCTAGAGATACGTACGTGAGTCAGGCATTGAGGATGACCTACTACCCTGCATGCCCCGTGGCTCATGATAAGGTTTTGGGGATTTCACCACATTCCGATATTTCTATGCTAACGCTGGTATGGGAGTTAAATCTGGTAGAAGGGCTCCAGATCAAGAGACAAGATGCATGGGTGCCGGTAAAAACCCACCCCAAGGCATTGGTGGTGAATGTTGGTGACTTTCTTGAGGTATATCAATCTATGCACCCGTTGATATATTAATTTGTTATCCATTTCTTATTAAGATATATCTAACATTGTATTAGTATTTTGCGAGATCGTGAGAACTAAAATGCCATATACTCACTCTAATAAAGAAGTCCCCAACTATTAACTTGAGCACTCTTTATTTGTAGATATTGACAAACGGAAAGTACCAAAGCATTGAGCACAGGGTCACCGTTAATCCTCACAAGGAGAGGATGTCCATTTCTGCTTTTCACCTCCCAAAGTTTGATATGAGCGTGGGCCCACTATCTGAAATAGTTGGAGCCGAGCTCAAGAAATACAAGACCCTGAGGGTGGACGAGGTTGCTAAGGTTGTTTTCTCGAGCAAACTTGACGGGAAGAAAACCAAGGACTATGCCATGCTTAGTGTCTGAGTCTACAAGAGCAGAAACTTGGAGCAGAAATTTCAATTCAACAGCCGTAGTTGCTATAATAAAGCATATAAACCCGAAACATTTGCGCTGCTCCACTTTGGTCATGGTTAATTGACCGATGTACACGAATGTGAGCTAATAAATGTATCCAGATGTGAGATAATAAATCAGAATGTGTACTCAAAATTTACAAAGTTTTTCTAACTAAACTGAAAATGTACTTAATTCCGGACGCGTCTCGCGTCTTCGTTCTAAAAAAAATGTACTTAACCATAGCATTTGCATGTGGTTGTATTTTGGGTTACTAACCCAAGTGGCCCAGTGGAGTAACTTGCTAACCCTGGAAAAGTGGCAATCCAGTGGTGCACACCCTGACATGTTAAGAAGGCCATGGAAAATGATGGAGTAGTTACAGGGCAGAGTATTAGGTTGTACTTGATCAAGTTGGCCATGTTAATTAGTCTATAAATAAAGTTAACTGCGTGGCTAGCTTGTTAGTAATACTGACTAGGCCATGTGGTTTTGACTTTTGAGAGATAATCAGTTTAGAATTACAAGAAGCCACTAAAACTAGGCAAAAATTTGCATCGCAGTCTTGTATGCAGCAAAGTTGCTCCTGGCAGCCCAAAGGTGCCATCAAATATTCCAAGCAAAGTTACACATGCACCTAGAACAATGCGGCAGCAGATAAAAATCAAATCTAGTTGCCCTAACCTCGTTGATGGGATCAAAGCAAAAAAGAAAAAACTTACAATTCATTTGTCCTCTTCTTGTGCCCTCTTCAGACTTGGACTTTTCCAGCCAGTTTGTCCGGAACAGTATTTGCACTTTGATTTGAAGGCACTTTCCTGGGATCTGGGCTGCTTCCGTAGTCTAGAAGCTTGCAATCCAAGTGTCACTTTCATCGAACCTACTCAATCTTCAGACTGCCTGACAGAGTTTCTTTGGAAACTAGTTCCAGATCACAAATCTCTTGATGTCGCCAGTGAGGATCCCCTTCTAGTAAAACTAATTGTAAACTCACAGGTCTTACTTCTATATATCCATGATAACAGTATCCTTTCCAAGATTAACTTATGATACCCTGACAACTCTAAAGATCAGTCCTCTCGATTGTTTACTTCCACTGGTGCCTGTTGGATTAGCTTTACATTTCCCAAACAAAATACTCAGATGCGATCAGAATGCAACGTGCCAACAAGATGGTTCTGCTAGATGTAGGTGTTTAGTTAGTAGCACAAATTGACGCTTACTAACTTCGTCTAATTAAGCTGAAAATGTACTTAATCATAGCATTTGCATGTGGTTGTAGTGTGGGTAGCTAATCCGAGATGTCCAGTGTAGTAATCTGTCGATGCTGGCAATCCCCAGTGGTGTACTAAACATGCTAAACAGGCCATGAAAAATGACGTAGTACAGAGTTTTAGGTTGTATTGTTGATCAAGTTTATTTTGAGGGAGTATTGTTGATCAAGTTGGCCATGTTAATTAGCCCATAAATGTAGTCAAGTGCACGCCTAGATAGTGATTAGGTCATGTCACTAGTAGAAAACAGGGCTTTCGTTCTAGCCGGATTTGAGCAATAGTCCCGGTCGCGTTACGAACCGGGACTAATGTGAGCATTAGTCCCGGTTCGAGCGGCTAGGACGCCGGCCGGGGCTCTGCAGGCATCAGTCCCGGTTCGAAGGGGACCTTTAGTCCCGGTTCCAGACAACAACTGGGACTAAAGGGTATCGCACCCCTTTAGTCCCGGTTGGTGTCTCCAACCGGGACTAAAGGTCAGTCTTCAGTCCCGGTTTTAGACACCAACCGGGACTAAAAATTTGCCTATATATATCCTCGCCCCTGCCCGCCCTCTCCTCTGTTTTTTTCTCATAGAAGGTGGGAGGTGTGTGCTACTTTGTTCTCCCTTCCTATGCACAAGAGGTGCTCGATGAAATGCCTAAGAGCATGATGCCACTTGAGTTCACACAAAACAAACATGATATGAGGTGCCCGAGCCACACTTAAGCTTTCTCCTTTCTTCTCCTCTGTTCTTCCTCCAAGCTCTACCTGCAAGCTCCATTTTCCCCAAGATTTGTCTAGATTTGGCGGTGCACCAACTATCCAAGTGTTCTAAAAGGTTAGCAACTTCATCCTTTCATCTCTCATTGCTAGTTTAGCTCATTTCATGCTCTAGAAGTAGAGTGATTTGTGGGTTTTAGTGGAGGAGTGTATGTGGGAGTTTATTTGATTTAGATGCACAATTTGAGCTCAAATTAACTTCTTAGTTTGCACATGTGTAGGGTGCCGTCCCGTCCCCGTCCCCGTCCTCACCGCTGTCGATCGCCCGCGCCGATCTCGTCGCCGGCACCACCGTGGTGAGCCTCTTGTTCTTATATTTTTTTTAAAAAAAATTTCTTACTTGTATGATTTAGAAAGTTACTTGCATAATTTTCTTACTTGTATTATTGTTTGTTATTATATAGTGCCATGGTTTTGATATCCGCCCCCGTCGGCTCTCGCCCGGTCTATGATTCGGATGTAGTATATTATCTTTTATAACTATTTGTTTCATTTAGTGTTTATGACAATTATGCCGACCAACTTGACATAGATATTTTTATCTAGGAGGTATGTGAACCGGAAATTTCAACCGACCCTCTTGTCGAGAGGTTAAATTTAGTTGAAAAAGAAAACAATTATTTGAAAGAAAAATTGAAAAGAATTGAAGAAGAGAAGATGAAATTGGAGTTGCATGTTGCCGATGTCGTCGATCTACACAAGATCCAGATGGATGCAATGCGCTTGAAGATTAGAAAGATTAGAAAATATGCCATTGATAAAGAGGCTTGGTATCATTATGCTGTTGGATCAATTGTTACCTTAGTTGCGATTTTGATCGCATTTGTTGTCGCATTTAAATGTTTTACATAGTTGTATGTTAGTTTCAATGTATGTATCTCATATTTGTTGTTGCATTTATGAGAACTATGTATGAACTTTATGTATTTATTTTTGCAGTAATAACATTTGATCACTATTGTACTTTGGTTTTAATGTGATGAACTTGTATTAATTTGGTCATTTCCCTATTCATGATGTTCTGTAATGGTTTTTGATATACTTAACTATATAATGCAGATGAACCGGCAATGGATGTACGGTGACCGATGCACTGTCGAGTATATTACGGGCCTGCATAATTTTATCGGTGTTGCTCAGGCAAACAGTCTGAATGGTTTTATGTGTTGTCCATGTGTTGTCTGTCGGAATAATAAGGATTACTCTTCCTCAAAAATCCTTCACACCCACCTGCTTAAGTCCGGTTTCATGCCCAGCTATAATTGTTGGACTAAGCACAGAGAAAGAGGGGTTATGATGGAAGACAATGAAGAAGAAGAGGATGATGACAACTATCCTATGTTTCCTGAATACGGTGATACTGCAACGGGGGAAGCTGAAGATCAAGAGGCACCAGATGTGCCCACTGATGATCTTCGCCGGACCATTGTTGATGCACAGAGAGAATGCGAAAGTGAAAAGGAGAAGTTGAAGTTCGAGCGCATGTTAGAGGATCACAAAAAATTGTTGTACCCAAATTACGAAGATGGCAACACAAAGCTCGGTACCACACTGGAATTGCTGCAATGGAAGGCAGAGAATGGTATATCTGACAAGGGATTTGAGAAGTTACTGAAAATAATGAAGAAGAAGTTTCCAAAGGATAACGAATTGCCTGACAGTACGTACGAAGCAAAGAAGGTTCTCTGCCCTCTAGGATTAGAGGTGCAGAAGATACATGCATGCCCTAATGACTGCATCCTCTACCGTGGTGAGGAGTACGAGAATTTGAATGCATGCCCGATATGCGGTGCATTGCGGTATAAGATCAGACGAGATGACCCTGGTGATGTTGAGGGCGAGCGCCCCAGGAAGAGGGTTCCTGCCAAGGTGATGTGGTATGCTCCTATAATACCACGGTTGAAACGTCTGTTCAGAAACAAAGAGCATGCCAAGTTGTTGCGATGGCACAAAGAAGACCGTAAGAAAGACGGGATGTTGAGAGTACCCGCTGATGGGTCGCAGTGGAGAAAAATCGAGAGAAAGTGGCCGGAGTTTGCAGATGACGCAAGGAACTTATGGTTTATTATAAGTACAGATGGCATGAATCCTTTTGGGGAGCAGAGCAGCAGTCATAGCACCTGGCCTGTGACTCTATGTATCTATAACCTTCCTCCTTGCTTGTGCATGAAGCGGAAGTTCATTATGATGCCAGTGCTCATCCAAGGCCCTAAGCAACCCGGCAACGACATTGATGTGTACCTAAGGCCATTAGTTGAAGAATTTTTACAGTTGTGGGATATAAAAGGTGTACGTGTGTGGGATGAGCACAAACAGGAGGAATTTGACCTACGAGCGTTGCTGTTTGTAACCATCAATGATTGGCCTGCTCTTAGTAACCTTTCAGGACAGACAAACAAGGGATACAATGCATGCACGCACTGTTTAGATGAGACTGAAAGTATATATTTGGATAAATGTAAGAAGAATGTGTACCTGTGACATCGTCGATTTCTTCCGATCAGGCATCCCTTAAGAAAGAAAGGCAAGCATTTCAAAGGTGAGGCAGATCACCGGAAAAAGCCTGTCCACCGTACTGGTGATGATATATTTGATATGGTCAAGGATTTAAAAGTAATCTTTGGAAAGGGTCCTGGCGGACAATCTGTTCTGAATGACGCTAACGGACACGCACCCATGTGGAAGAAGAAATCTATATTTTGGGACCTACCCTATTGGAAAGTCCTAGAGGTCCGCTCTGCAATCGACGTGATGCACGTGACGAAGAATCTTTGCGTGAACCTGCTAGGCTTCTTGGGTGTGTATGGGAAGACAAAAGATACACCGGAGGCATGGGAGGACCAGCAACGTATGAACGAAAAAGACGGCATGCATCCAAAGCAGTATCAAGGTCCTGCTAGCTACGCTCTTACCAAAGCAGAGAAGGAAATCTTTTTTGAATGCCTGAGCAGTATCAAGGTCCAGTCTGGCTTCTCGTCGAATATAAAGGGAATAATAAATATGGCAGAGAAAAAATTCCAAAACCTAAAGTCTCATGACTGCCACGCGATTATGACGCAATTGTTTCCGGTTGCATTGAGGGGGCTTCTACCGGAAAATGTTCGATTAGCCATTGTGAAGCTATGTGCATTCCTCAATGCAATTTCTCAGAAGGTAATCGATCCAGAAATCCTACCAAGGTTACAGAATGATTTGGTCCAATGTCTTGTCAGTTTCGAGTTGGTGTTCCCACCATCCTTCTTCAATATTATGACGCACATCCTAGTTCACCTAGTCGAAGAGATTGCCATTCTGGGTCCTGTATTTCTACACAATATGTTCCCCTTTAAGAGGTTCATGGGAGTCTTAAAGAAATATGTTCATAACCGTGCTAGGCCAGAAGGAAGCATCTCCAAGGGCCATGGAACAGAGGAGGTTATTGGGTTTTGTGTTGACTTTATTCCTGACCTTAAGCCGATTGGTGTTCCTCAATCGCGGCATGAGGGGAGACTGAGTGGAAAAGGCACGCTAGGACCGAAAGCAATAATATGTAGGGACGGGCATTCTTTCACTCAAGCACACTACATAGTTCTATAAAATTCTACCTTGGTGGCCCCGTATATCAATGAACACAAGAATATTGTACGCTCCCAACACCCGGGGCAGTATGACGACTGGATTACACGTGCACACATGGCGACTTTCGGCAGTTGGTTGCAAACACATCTCACGAATAACACCACTGTTGGAGATCAGCTGTACTTGTTGGCCAGGACACCATCTTCGACTGTATTGACTTTCCAAGGGTACGAGATAAATGGGAATACATTTTACACGATCGCCCAAGATAAAAAGAGCACCAACCAAAACAGTGGTGTCCGCTTTGATGCAACAAACACCAATAGGGAAAAGGACACATATTATGGTTACATAGATGAGATATGGGAACTTGACTATGGACCTTCTTTTAAGGTCCCTTTGTTTCGGTGCAAATGGGTCAATCTGACAGGAGGCGGGGTAAAGGTAGACCCGCAGTACGGAATGACAACAGTGGATCTCAACAATCTTGGGTACACAGACGAACCATTCGTCCTAGCCAATGATGTGGCGCAGGTTTTCTATGTGAAGGACATGTCTACCAAACCGAGAAAAAGAAAAGATAAGGAAGCGAATACATCATACGATGAGCCAAAGCGCCACATAGTTCTTTTAGGGAAAAGAAACATCGTGGGAGTGGAGGACAAGACAGACATGTCAGAAGATTATGAAAAGTTTGATGAAATTCCTCCCTTCACAGTGAAGACTGACCCAAGCATCCTGTTAAATGATGAAGATTCTCCATGGTTACAGCGCAATCATAAGCAAGGGACACACGTGAAGAAAAAGTTTTATACCCCAAGATCCCACTCTGGGATGTGACCGGCTTCACCGTCATCACTTTCTCTCTAGTGAGTTTCCGGACTTATAGCTGGAAAGTCCCACTTCGGACAAACCGGAGGGAATCTTTGTAAGAGTTAGGGCATTTTGGCATTTGCAACATGATTTTTAAATAATTATTTATTAAGTTATGAATTTTCAATTATTCCTGTCCTTTTAGTATTTTAATTATACAGAGGAGTTAATCAATGCAATTATGTCCAAACAAAATATGCAGGTAATAGACAGATATGTGGATCCATTGGTAGGCCACCTGAAGAGCATGCTCTATTATCGCAAATTCAGGAAAGGGTTAAAAGGGGAAGTTGATGATATGTTGAGGGCTGAGAAATCAGAGAATCCTATGAGAATAGTCTATTGTTTTCGCATATCTCATGAACATCCAGGCACCTTTATATTATCTTACATCAGGAGTACAAACCCACATCATGAGTATGTTGGGTTATACCCAAAGGGCTTTAGATTCCGGAAGAAAGATTTTGACAGCATTGATCGCCTTGTGTCATATTTTCAAAAACATATTGACAAAAACTAAAATAATTTTATAAACATATTGAAAAAGCAAATAGAAAGCAAAACAAAACTTCAAGGAAATCCAAATAAAAACTCCTAAGGGAACTGTAGGACTTAACTACAAATAACAAAAATAGTTTTTGTCCTAAATAAAACTTAGCAGCAAAGAAAAATACTAAACTAATAACTTAACAGAAAAGAAAATATAACATTATTAGGTTAACAAAAAGTATTTTATAATATTCTTCAATAGCAAAAAGAATCAACTAAAAAGCTTTTATAAAACTCTAGTTATGATCAAAATAATATTAACTTAGAATTAAATTTAAAAAATTCAACTAATAATACAAATTGTTTCTGATCTAAAGTAAAGTTAATAGAAAGTAAAATTTATCCAACTCAAATTTTCATAAAGTACTTTTTGTTAAAAACTTTAATAGCAAAAAGAATTAAATCAAAACTAGGCATGTATGCTACTGTTTTTGAATCTGTTTAAAACAAAACTAAAATAATTTTATAAATTAGGTTAGTCCCGGTTGGTGGCTCCAACCGGGACTAAAGGCCTAGCCTTTCGCGCCCTTTCGGCTGCGGCCAAAAATAGCTTTAGTCCCGGTTGGTGGCTCCAACCGGGACTAAAGGCCTACCTTTAGTCCCGGTTGGAGCCACCAACCGGGACTAAAGACCCTTTCGTCCCGGTTGGTGGACACAACCGGGACTAAAGGGCTCGCGGTATTTAAGGCCCCCTTCTCCCTCCCTCAATCTTCCTCCATTTCCCTCTCGCGACGCCGTCAGGCTGCCCGACCGCGCCGTCGACGCGTCCGCTCCCGCCGCCGCTCCTCCACGCGCGCGCGCCTGCCTCGACGTCGTGCCCCTGCGCGCCCCTGCCGGCGCCGCTCTCCTCCACGCGCCCGCATCGACGTCGTGCCCCTGCGCGCCCCTGCCGGCGCCGCTCTCCTCCACGCGCGCCGCCCGAGCCCGCGCCGCTCCACCACGCCGGCGCTCCTCCACGCGCACGCCGTCGCCCGTACCTCCTCCGAGCCCGCGCCGGCGCCCCAAGCCCTCCCCCCGCCCCGACGAGCCCATCCCCGATGCCGGCGCTCCTCCATGCCCGGCCCCCCTCCCCGACGACCGAGCCCCCTCACCGGCAATCTTCGGGGACTCCTCTGGCGATCGCCCGGCCCCCCTCCCCGATGACCGAGCCCCCTCACAGTTTCTGAACGACTCCGGTGAGGGAATTGAGGGAGAAGATGATGGCTCCGGTGAGGGAATGGAGGGAGAATATGACGGCTCCGGTGTTGGAACCTTAGTTATTACAAAGTCCGGCGAGGTATATTAATTAAGCCTCTGCTGACTAGATGCATTAATTGATTTGTATGTACATATATTAACGCTTCTTTCTTCTTTTAGCCCTCCGGATCGAGCCAATCTTCTATAAAGAAACGAGGCCCAAAAAAAGGTTGGGCGATAATGAAAGGTTCAAGATCGAAGAAGTCGCTGCAGATGGCAAACCGATTCGTCCCGCGCAGAACACAAACCGATTTATAAGTCAGTGCGGAGTTATTGTTAGGGACAGCATCCTGATCAGCATTCAAGAATGGAATAAGCCAAAGGCGGATGGAGTTACTTATGTCGACGATAGATCCAAAGAAATGCTTTGGAATACGCTCATGACAAATTTCACCCTACCGCCAGAGGTGGATCCAAATAACAAAGTTATAGAGCGAAAAGTCAAGGCGTGAAATCTTAAGAAGATGGCCGCACAATTCTGCAACTGGAAGAAAAGATTGCACCAAGACTATGTCCTGAAAAACAAGACTCCAACATTCACCGGAGCAAATGAGAAGATAAAAGATCACTGGCCCGCATTTGTGAAGTACAAGACATCGGATGAAGCTAAGAAAAGGTCAAAAATAAATAAGCAAAATGCTGCAAAGAAGGAATATCACCATGTTATGGGGTCAGGTGGCTACAAGGTTGCCAGGCCTAAGTGGGAGAAAACTGAGAACGACCTGATTGATAAAGGGATCGATCCAGAGACATTGGAGTGGACCGAACGGGCAAAGGCTTGGTTCTACAGGCATGGGGGAAAGTTGGACCCAGAAACAGGGAAGTGTATTTTTACAAAGATCAACTTGCAACACCCCTCAAAGCCCTTCAAGCTGCAATGAAGGACGTGCAGGACGGGAAGTTCAATCCCGACAGAGAGAACGACGAGCTGACACGCGCCCTCGGGAATGCTAGACACAGTGGACGAACACGAGGCACATCAGGCTCCGTTCCGTGGAAGGTTGGGTTTCCCGACTGCAGTGACACTTACAGAAGCCGAGGGAGAAAAAAGAAACAGGATGCAGACCGGCTGAAGAAGATAGAAGAAAAAATAGAGTGGCAGGAGAAGCAAATAGAGGCACTTACCAGCCAACAAGCTACCGGCCCATCTCAGCGGCACGAAGATCCTGCATTCGATACTGTCGGCCCATCATCTCAACGGAAAAGCAGCGTGGCTTCCACGGAGCTCGTTCGGCCCATAGATGATATCACGGCTCCTCGCTACCCCGTGGATGATATCACGCAGAGGGAAAATTGTGAGCTACATGTGAAATGCATGAACATATCCGTGAAGGTGGCGGTCGGCTTTGCCTTACCTCCTGTACGTAATGGAACTTACCATTTCTCTTCGATTCCAGATGGCTATGATGTTGTCGGGGTGGATGAAGTTATCAAGGGATTTGAGCAGCTGGAGCTTGACTTCCCTACAGGTGAAGGGGAGACTGAACTGGGAGATGCCAGAAAAAGTACCATTCTATGGAAAAAGGAACACATCGTGCTTCCACATTGGACGCCAAGTCTATCGACTCCTCAGAGTAGCAATCCAGCTCTATCTCCGCCGCCTCAGCCGTCTCCGCCGCCTCAGCCGTCTCCGCCGCGTCAGTAGACTCCGCCGCCTCCGCCGCCTCAGCCGTCTCCGCCGCGTCAGCAGACTCCGTCGCCTCCGCCGCCTCAGCCCCGGGTGGATATACGGAAGAGAACCGCCGCTCCGGCGGCTAGTACTATAACTACGAAGAAATCCAGAGCAGGTACAAGGAACAGCGTCAAGGAGGCTCCTGCCAAGTTACCATACGAACTGACTGGTGAGGAAACCAAGAAGGTCGTGGATGCCGATGTGAAACGGCAGCTTGCACCGAAACGGCCCGAGCCAAAGGAGAAAACAGATCCGACAAAAGCGAAGCAGTTTCTGGAAAACCTTACGCGACCACCGCCTTCGCTGCCATCAAACTATGACCGCTCTATTATGAAGTCACATAAATAACATCGGCAGCGGTCGGGAAGTAGTAGTGCAAGGGGGAAAACAATTCCCCAGCTCGGAGAACAGAAAAACCAATTGTGCCCCCCGCTCAAAGTGTTTTCCGATACCGATTATGATCCGGAGGTAGCGGTCACTCTTGGCCAATACTTAGGCGAGCAGGTAGGGTTCCCCATGGCTGATTTAGCATACAGATAGCACGGGAAGCCTCTCATCAGACCTGAGGATGTCCGGCTTCTACCAACACAAATGCAAAGATTGCATGAGTGGTACATGAAAGCCTCAAAGGAAGGGAGCAACTATCTCATGGTGGGAATTAGAGATGAGCATTACTTCAATGGAGACGAGGAGATGTACATTGAATTTGAGGAATTATTTCAGTTATACAATCAAGACGCCATCGAAAAATCTATCGTCAGTTGCTATTGTCTGTAAGTATTATTTCTGTAATTAAGTCTCTAGCTCAGCTCGTTCATTGCATGTATAATTATCCTCACTATATTATGCAGAATGAAGATTCTCGAATGCAAAACAGGACAAATTTATGACATTGGGTTCATTAACCCAAATAACATACATGAATATACGGTACAACACAACTCCAAGGAAACAGAGGATAACTTGCTAAGGGCGTTAATTGAACAACAAATCAGAAGGGAAATACTATTTCCTTACAACTTCAAGTGAGTATTACTGTCTTGTACACATTCTGTTTCGCTTACTCGATGTTAAGTGTAATTGATGAGTTATGCGTGCGCAGGTTCCACTTTATTCTGCTAGTCATTCAGGTTGACGCAGGAGTAGTACTTGTCATGGACTCGAAACGTAAAGACCCTAAGATGTGGGCGGACCTGAGTGAACTGCTCCAGAGGTAATTTCAATCATTATCGCACTATATCGGCAATTTTCGTTCATTTCCTGATATCAAGTAATTAATAACTCATTTATTCATTTTCTTTGCCGGGCAGGGTTTGGAAACGGTTCACCAAGAAGGTTAGGGGTGAATGGAAAAAGGAGCTGCAATTTCGACAACTCAATGTAAGTAGTACTAGCTAGGTCCGCGCATCTCTTTGATTCTAGTTTCAATACCATTATCATGCTTGATTATTATTTTGATTGAACTCTATTCTCGTAAAGTGCTTGAGGTAGGGAGACGGGAATAATTTATGTGGATACTACGTTTGCGAGTTCATTCGCCAGACGACCTGTGAAAAGGGCAAATTTTAGAAAAACTTGAAGTACGTAAACAATATTCACAATTTTTTTTATTACCATCAATTGTGTTGAGTTTCATTCATATATATTGACCCCCTTCTTTAAATTAGATCGAACGGATGCGGGACGATCTCCTACCAAAGGATCGCGTACGAGCAATTCAAGAGGAATTGGCGGGATTCTTACTTGAAGAGGTCATATCTAAAACCGGAGAATACCATCGGGAATTGAAAGGGAATTTTGATAATTAGATATTAGGGATCGTAAGAGATATTATATTGTATATATGCATGAACGTGTACTATATGTAGTAGCGTCGAATATATATACGAAAACTTGTTGTTCGACCAAGCACGGAGAAAGAGGTGACTTCTCTATATTCATGACGATGTTGTGTAATGGTTCCTTCATTGCTATATGTAGTAGCGTCGAGTTGAATGGAAAACATAAAATAAAAATGAAAACCCTAAATGAAAAAGAATTGAATGGTAAACACAAAAAGAAAAGGGAAACACAAAATGAAACCCCTAAACCCTCCAAAACCCTAAACCCCTCCAAAACCCTAAACCCCAGCGCTTGGCAGCGCCTGACGCGTGGCGGCCTTTAGTCCCGGTTGATGTTACGAACCGGGACTAAAGGTCCTCCTACCTGAGCGCCCACGAACGGCCACGTGGAGCCCCTTTAGTTCCGGTTCGTAACACAACCGGGACTAAAAAGGGGGGGCTTTAGTCCCGACTCTTAGTCCCGGTTGCTCAATCGGGACTAAAGGCCCTTACGAACCGGGACTAAAGGCCCTTTTTCTACTAGTGTGTGGTTTTGAAACAAATACTCCCTGGCAAATGAATCATAATGGCCTTTAGAGTAAAGCAATTTAGAACTACAAGAAGCAACTAAATCTAGGCAAAATTTTGCATACCAATCTTATATGCAGCAAAGTTGCTCGTGGCAGCCGAAAGGTGTCATCAAATATTCCAAGTTGCACATGTACCTAGAACAATGCGACAACATGATAAGTATCTAATCTAGTAGCTTAAAGACCTAACCTGGCTGATGGGATTGAAGCAAAACAAATATATAAGCCATTTGTCCTCTTCTCGTGCTCATGTTTGTACCTTCCAGCCAGCTGTCTTGTATTTGCACTTTGATTTGAAGCCGCTTTCCTGGGATTTGCTTGTGTAATTAACGTAAAGCTTGCAGGCTCAGCATAAAGAATGCAGCTAAATAATTGCATGGGTCTCCTAAACAATCGACAAAATGATGGTATGGTATTGGTATATGCACACTAGTGGAGTTCATAACTACTGTACTTACCCTCCAACATCAAACTTATCCGGAAAATGTACACTAGAGTGTACTCATCCTTCACAAAGTGTCGCATTCGACACTCCAACAACGCGCAATCGTCGCACTTGCGAATGAAACAGACCTCGTCTGGCAACCATGCATGCGTGCACACTAGCTTTCTATATATCCAAGTCTCACTTTCATCGAACCTACTGAACCTTCAGACAGGTTGAGTTGATGAGGTACGCAACAGATTGAGTTTCTTTGTAAACCGGATTCAGATCACGGATCTCTTGAGTGTATTAAAGATAGCATGCAGGAGATCTTCAGAGATCGGAGCCGTGATGTCAAGCACTCAGGCCAAACATTGGAGAGAAAAGGTGTTGAGAAAGAAAATCCCAAACTCGCACGGTGTGTGCGGACAGCGAAACCAAACGTGCAAGTACATATTGTTTGCGTTATAAGTGCATGCCTCTGTAAGCAAGACAGGAAGGAAGTCAAGAAAGAAGAGAACACAAGAAACGCAAAGGACAGAGGTTTCAGGTATGTGTTCACCAGAAATTCTACCTGTCAAGATTGGTGTTCCTCTGCGCTTGTATGTGTCTTATGTTGGAGCTGCCAGGATCATTATAGCTCAGTTTGAGCCACTAAATTAATAAGAAGATGATCATACCTTAATCTGAAGATGCAGTGATCTTCTCAGCTTATTCCTTCACCTCCTGCAGCTTAATCTGGAGTGTGTGATGGTTCTTCCCGATGCTTGCAGCATATGCTCGATCGGAGAGCTAGGGCAAAGCTTAAAGTAAGAACTTGAGTTGAGTGAGAGAGAACTTAGTGCGGCGGACTTATCTCTCTCAGGAATTGCCCTATATATATATATATATATGATGTGCACCAGGGGAACCACACCGTTGGATGAAAACAGCTGTCCCCGATCAGGGCAGTGGCTAAAACCGACTTACTGTTGATGTACTGTAGCACTACTGTAGTAGTACTGTTGCAGCCGTAATATTTGACCTACTGTTTAGCCAGTAGATCACAAAATATCCAACATTCTGATTAATCCAACATTCTCCCCCTTGATCATAAGGCTAAACTTATAAGTCCACTTCTTGACGAAATGGCATACGAGATAACAGGATTGCAACGGCCAGTTATTACCGTAGAACCCAGTTACTACAATATACCACCTTGTCTCGAAATGAAACTTCTTTAACTTAGGAGCTCCACAATCTTAATTCTTATTTGTAAAACTTATGAGCTCATCCCTTTGTTGCAACTTATACAGAGCCAATAAAATGCAATGGTCAATTAAGTACCATTGATCTAATTGGCCACAGTACATCATTCCATCGAAGGAACAAACCCCCCCCCCCCCCCTTAGGTTTGTGGGGAGATGGTGTTACAATGGTCCCAAGAGTGCAGTTTCTCTTCATATATTTTTGAGCATATCCTTATGCGCGCGCTTTTGAAAGGAAGAGAAATTATGTTTTTTTTTGTTTCCAGAATCATAATTTGTCCCTTAATAATGGGCTGCCATTTAATCTTTATGCCGGCAACATTAGAAGGCAAGCCTCTTGAAATATAATGCTCAGCTTTAATACCTTAGCATAACACTCATGAATTAATCATCAAGACATTAAACTTAAGTGATGCTCAACACTTATGCCTTAGATTTAATAATTATTTGTTGAGCCTTAAAACTCAATTCATCAAGGCCTTGAATATGTTTGATTCTGGAATTAATCTTTCACAATGTCATAGGTCTGACAGATACCTTTTGACATGTTACTCAAATAATCTGCACTCTTACATAATAAGTTCCGAGATAAATAATCTTAAGAAAACTCCTCATTCTTTAAATTCATATGGATCAGGGACATAAATCCATATCTTAGAAAACTTAGGGATTAAAGCATGCCACAACTTTAATTTGCATCCTTGATGATGCCTTAAGAAAATTGGGTAAAGCCATTCCACAATATGGCTCCCCCGCAAGGTTGAAACTTTTGTGGATAAAATTTTCGTAAGTTCACCCCTTGCCAAAACTTTAGCGGTCCACAACTTGGTGGTTACCGTATATATTTAGACATGAGCATGCAATCCCTTAGTATGATATATAACACATCATTGCTTTAGCGCTTATGCCAGCAAGGCAAAGCTTTTCTTAATAATTTTCCAGGGGTCCAGTCCTGGACTTATGTCTGCCAGTTATCCCGGTCTCAAAACTTAAAGGGCGCATAATAAATTAAGCATTAGTGATAACATAAGAAAACTTATCGCCCTTGAGGGAGTAAACATAAACCTTTAGAATGAACTTTAATACTCCCCTTTATGGACCAATCTTAGTGAGTCTTTAAAATGCAAAGAACATCACTAAGATTAATTTAGTACCCCGAGGAAAAAGCCTCAGGTCTTATGTAATATCCCTATTGCTTATTGTCAACATAAATCATAAATTCCTTATTAAACTTATTCCTTATTGAGCTTTGTACCACTGTCGAATACTCATTGCCTCAAAAAAATAGTTAATCATCATGATTGATTCCTTATTATGCAAAAGGAAAAAAACTTTATGAAATTTCCATCTTTAAAATGGTGATCACTTGTCACCTTTTCATAATTTATTCCCTCAAACTCCCATTCGCATTAATTCTTTTCCAACAAGTCTTGTAACAAGACGTGTTGTTAAAACTTAAGAGAAACTTTGCCAAGAATTACCTTGGCTATCTGGGAGTTAGGAATAGCTCCTGTTTTGATGTCATCAGTGGAGCTCATAATTACCATAAGGCCCTTAGGATTTAACTGCTCTCCCTTTAGTTTTTCAACATCATACTCTGTTTTAGAGTATCATAATATTCATTATCCTCCTTTGATGCTTTAGGAGAAACATTATGGAGAGCATAATTAAATCCTTTATCTCGCTTAGGAGAAAACTTATGCAATATTTATCATTTAATATGACATAAGCATTAGAAGGAACATAATAATTAATCATATGGCATTAACATTAAAAGGGCAATTTAATTGTTCCTTATCACCATAATCATCATACACTGAGGTAATAATAATAATACCCTTAAGAGACGGAGACTTAAGAAATTTGAATAAAAGTGGTACTTAACAAAAACTCAACTTTCATTCATAATTCTACAACTTAGCTTTACTTAATGAAGACAGAAAATAAAATTACTTATAAGTGGAATTTAAACATATTTAAACATATATCATACCTGGAAGTTCAATTGCCCCCCCTCAAAATGTGGACGGAGCTACTGCTCAACATTTCGACAAACTTCCATAATAAGTATTCCACTTTTAGAGAAGAAGTCAATAAAACTAATAACATAAATCACATTATAGGAATAGAGGATAAAGAACTTATATTTTGTGCTAATGGAAAATTTCCATAGCCTTTAACATTAACCTCCAGTCCAACTTAAAAGACTTCACCTCAAAAAAAATCGTCCATGAGGCCATAATAACATCATACTTATGGTATCCAATTTTTCTCATGGATACATATTTCTTTGAGCTTAATTTCAGTCCACTTTATGTGCTTTATTGTAGATAACATAATAAAGTGAACTCATAAGCTCTATAAACTCATCATGTCTCAAACTTTAAATCTTGAATATTTTTATGATCAATATGATCTCATAAGATTTCAAGAAGCTTTTCAAGCTATTTCATCAATGCCAGGAATAACTTTATTATGACTGAACTAGGGAACTACTCCCCTGAACTAGGGAATTGCTCCCCCAGATCCTTACTGGCATACTCCCCAGATTCTTTACTGGGTTTTGCTTCCTTAAACGTTAATAAACAAGAAGCCTATTGGATTCTTGTTAATACCTCAATAATTAGGGTTTCTTTAATGGGAGCTTATTAGTTTTTCATAATGCATGACCTCATGAAACAATGATAGATTGAATCATCACCTTAAATCATTATTCATAAAAAAACATTAAATCAGCCAAAGAGCTTATGGCTGAATTGGAAAACATTAGCAATAGGGATAAATGCGTTTGATCACAAATTTCTATAGTGATCATGCAAAACATGATTCCTCATGTAAATATTAATTATCAGGGAATGGCACATGTGTCCAATCAACTTTGGTTAGAATGAATTCATGTGCCACAACTTATCCCAAAATAACATTAAGTCTCCAACCAAAATTTCCCTTTGGTTCCACCTTAATTGGAGACAACTTAATCGAAAAACAACTTAGTAATCATGATAATGATCACAGAAGCTTATAGCTTCAAAATTAATTGATCTGGGAATTAATTAAATGACTTATGGTTATAATTTAAAAACTTAATCAATTTATAAATATATATATATAGCCATGAATCATAATATTAATCAGAGGCACTTAATTGCGCAAGCTAACAGATCAATTGTAAGTATAGACTTACAACAACTTAATAATCAATTAATTGATTTATGCCCTTTAGTTCAATTCCCCAAAAGTACCTTAATATTTGTGGCCTAAAATTGTCCGTAAGCCTTATGCATGAGAATTCTTTTCCCAGATCATAAGCTTCTTTTGTTGATCTGATTCACATCAGCTTTGGCCAGAAGTGTATCAGAACAACAAAATATTTTGTGACCAAGTATTCATTAATCAGCTTTGGTCAGAATAACAAATGCCAGTCACACCTTATGATCTCTTATTATTCAAACTTCTTTTACTGATCCATCCCACATCAGCTTTGGCCAGAAGTGAGTAAGAGCAGCAAAATTTTGTAGTCAGATATTCATCAACCAGCTTTGGCCAGGATGACAAACATCAACCACACTTAATTGAGATCATGTTTCTTTATACTTCTTTTATTGAACTAGTCCACATCAACTTTGGTTAGAGGTGGACAAGAACAATATAATTTTGCAGTCATGTACCTACCAATCAGCTTTGACCAGAATGGTAAATACAGACCACCCTTAATTAATCAGAGACATTTAATAAACAACATCATTAAATATTCATGGCTTTAAGGAAAAAATTCTTTAGTGGGCAATTGGTTATGACAATCCATGGTTTAATTAAAATATAGCCATGAAAAGTCAACATTAGGTTTTCCTTATGCCCAAAACTTAATTATAGTTCAGATCAAAGGCCACTTAATTTCTTCAGGTAAAATAGCCATTAATTAGATTTTGGGGAACAACTTATCATAAAGGCCTCTTAAAATGACACATTGTATGTTGAGCAACAATCTTTGGTTATTTTGGGGCTATAACCATAATAGACATAATTGCTCATGAAAAGCATAAAGCCCCAACTTAATTTGGTTGCTCAAAACATTATTTGATTGAGGCCACACTAAAATTAAAATTTAAAGCTCTCTAATAAGAAGAACAATTAGAGAAGCACATCATAAACTTAAATAAAAATATCATTATACTGTAATCAAGACATAATAAAATGCCTTGAAATAATTAATCATAACATAACTACCTTAGAAAATATTAAAGACAATATAATACCATGACTATCTCCATTTGATCATAACAAAATTTACGGTTTAAATGCCTGTCAAATAACTAGGTCAAAATGACCAAGCATAAGACCACACTTTAATTTTAAAATCCATTAAACTTTATTGAAACATTATGTCTTAATGATCATAATAATTTTCAACATTAAGATAAAATGCCATGAAGAAGGAATTAACTAAACATAATTAATTTATAACATAAATAATTTAATCATGGCATGACTTGTCATATTAAAATATAATAGGAATTAAGATACCAAAGGAATTAAATTGCCAAAATAACCATGATAATTTATGCATTAAATTTAGCCCTAAAAAATGTTCACTTTATCACATAAATTCAACTATTATTTAGGAAAAGTACTTGGAATTTTTCCAAAGTTATTTCTGCCCATAACAGAACTTTGCCCAGAATCATAAGAGGGTTTTTTTTTGGGCAAGTTGATTTACTACTGAGCTGGGCCAGCTGGCCCAGCCAGCTCCCCCTGCTCCCCTTGGCCTCCCGGCCAGCCGAATGGGCCAGAGTGGCCTGCCGGCCCGACTAGAACGGCCAGCAGCAACGGGCAAAACAGCCCGCAGCGGCAGCCCCTCCCCTCGAACCCTATCCATTAGCTCCCTTCCCCTCCTGCCTCCCACCCGACGAGCAAGCGAGCGAGAGGTCCGATGCGGCGGCGGCGCCAGCCACAGCGAAAGAGAACGACGGCACCGGTGAGCGCCTCTCGTCGGATTTGCGTGCAGCTTCGGCCAGCGCGCGTCTCCATCGAGCGGTGCCTACCGGCGCCCCTTAGCGACACAGCCACGCGCGCGGACGTCCCACAACAGCGGCGGCGCGCATAATCAGATCCGGCGAGGCTGCGTTCTTCCTCGAAGACAGGTGCGAGGAGAGTGGCAGCAGCCACTGGCCGATGCAGTGGGCGGCAAGGCGGCTCGGGGCACAAACCGTAGTTAGCATCAAGGGATGGCTCCGGCGCCGCTGTACATCGACGGCGAGCACCTTCACCCATAAGGTAAGCACCCACTGCTCTTGATTCAGCATTATTAGGACTAGGGTTTGCCCAATTTTGGGGAAATTGCATAACTAGGGTTAGGGTTCCACCAAAATTGGGAAATTTGGGATTAAGGTTTCGGCTATTTGGGGATTTCATTAGTGTTGCTCCAAATTGGTCAATCCCCATCTTAATTCACATCACCGAAACCAAAACATTAATAGCAACAAGAAATTGCTAAATTCCCTTGGCTAGGGTTTCGGATTTTGGGGAAATCTTTAACATTCATGCTTAAATAATTTGCTTCCCCTTTAATTCATACATAAACCGAAACCACAGCCCCATGAAAGATAAAAATCTATTGATTTCTTAGGTTAAGGTTTCAAATTGGGAATGATCTTTGGTGTTTATGCATAATCAAATCATTCCCTTTGATTCAAGGCATAATTGAAATCATAACCACTTGACAGAGGAGGGAGAAGAGGGATTTCTTCTAGGGTTTCCAGAATTGAGGATTTTACTTTAGACTTACATAATAGCTTTGATCCCCTTTAAATCATCATCAAAAATGAATCCCCAGAACATCATATAATCTGTTAGTGCTAATTACTTAAGACTTTAGGACCAAATAAGATCAAGCCATGATTTTAAAGAAGAATAGCTTGATTCTTTGACTTGATCTCAACAGATCAAGTAAGAAGAAAAGCATAGGGGCTCAAATAAATTCAAGCTATACTCAAACATAAAAAACAGCTTGAATTCACACATAAACGGACAGAACCCCTCAAATCTTTAACTTAAGCAAGCAGATCAAGTATGATCTGAGCTAGATGGGCTCAAGCTTAAAGCTACATGGCTCTGGTGCCATTGTTGGAGCTGCCAAGATCATTATAGCTAAGTTTGAGCCACTAAATTAATAAGAAGATGATCATACCTTAATCTGAAGATGCAGTGATCTTCTTAGCTTATTCCTTCACCTCCAGCAGCTTAATCTGGAGTGTGTGATGGTTCTTCCCGATGCTTGCAGCATATGCTCGATCGGAGAGCTAGGGCAAAGCTTAAAGTAAGAACTTGAGTTGAGTGAGAGAGAACTTAGTGCGGCTGACTTATCTCTCTCAGGAATTGCCATATATATATATATATATATATATGCTGTGCACCAGGGGAACCACACCATTGGATGAAAACAGCTGTCCCCGATCAGGGCAGTGGCTAAAACCGACTTACTGTTGATGTACTGTAGCACTACTGTAGTAGTACTGTTGCAGCCGTAATATTTGACCTACTGTTTAGCCAGTAGATCACAAAATATCCAACATTCTGATTAATCCAACATCTTAATCATCAAGCTTTTCATGTGTACGCAGTGATATGATGGAGCAACCAAACCAATGGCTTACGCAAACGGTAAGCACATTAATTTGGTCGTAAATCGTAATCACTTGTAACATGTAAAAGTTCAGATGCGGCGAGTTAATTTTTCTTTTTGCGGATAAGATGTGCGAGTTAAAGGTAGCTATGCATAAACTTGTGACATCTTATTGCAATGGCCCATGCCAGGAACAGGAGGAACTAGCTTACATGTATCAGCAAGAAGGGGGTCCAGTACCTGTACCCGGTAGGGAGCAGCAGTTCGCAGAGCCACCGCTACCTGGCCATGAAGAGCAGTGCTACACGCCACCAATGGCAATCCCGATGTTCAATCCATCTCGCAGCTCCAATTTCCCGAGCTTTGGGGGCTCATCGTCATTGCCGAAGTTGCCATTCGGGTCGGCAATGGTGAAGAACGAGCTGGGGCAACCGTCTCCGCCGCCATCATCCAACTTCCTCTCCTTCGGCACTGGCCAGGCTAGCACCCTGAACTTCTCTGGAGGAGCCTGCTGGCAGCGCGACGGAGTCCAAGGTACGATGCAGCAGCTGCAGGCGCCCGAGAGGCGGGGCAGGGCGCCGCAAGAGCACGTCATCGCCGAGCGCAAGCGGCGGGAGAAGCTGCAGCAGCAGTTCGTGTCCTTGGCCACCATCATACCCGGCCTCAAGAAGGTGTGTGACAAGACAACTTGGCTGCATTTATGTGATCACCAAGGGCCTGCAGGCTGCAGCTTAGAGCATCTCCACTCGTTCGGCCCCCCAGCGCACCCGGCGAATGTGTTTTGGCGTTTGCGCCGGCGGGTTTTTCGCCCTGGGGGCGATCGAGTTCCCAGCCGCGCCCCCAGGTTTCGGCCCCTAAACGCCCAAAAAATCAAACTTGTCTTTCCCGCTACCAAAAAACGCCACAAGTTCGGCGATCACCATGCCACAAGTCGGCGATCATCATGCCACAGTTCGGCGATCAAACATGCCCGAAAGTTCGGCGATCAAAAGGAAGAAAGCATAGACAAGGAACGCATCAAATGGCGGGCTCTGGCGTGGGACTGACCGGGGTCGGCGTGGTCGCAGCTTCATCGCTCGTGCTCGGCGTCGGCGTGGCTTCTGTGCTCGGGCTGGTAGTCGGCGTCGACACAGCTTCATCGCTCGGGCTGGGCTTCGGCATTGGTGTCGGCGTGGGCGTAGGGGCGGTGGTCGACGCCGGCCCGGGCATCTGGTTCAAGATGAGGCCGCGCTCCGCCAGGTACCACGCCTTGACCTGCTCGTCCATCGTCGACATGTCTGCCGCCATCAAGAACGCCAGGTCGGTGTTCCTCTTCTTCGCGGCGATGTTGGTCCTGAGAAGGTCGAGCTTCACGTCCTGCTTCGTCATCAACGCCGACCACCGCGCGTCGGATTTCTCCTCCCTCTTTGCGGCGATGTTCTTGGCGTCGGCGATGCACTGCTCGATCGATGATTGCAGCCGTTCGGCAGCGGGTGCCGCGTCCCTCGCCGCCTTGGCTCTTTTGTTGCCATCAGGGCGCCCATCCGCCGCCCCCGGCGCAGGCGCGTCCGGCTTGTACGTCTCCTTGGCCTTGGCGAGGGTGAGCCGGACCTCCCTCCACTTCTCGCACGACTCGATCCTGGGGAACACGTGAAGGAACTTGAACTCTTGGTCGCCGTTGTCCTGGCGATACATGTTGAACATCCGAACCATCTGCACACCCGAAGAACGAGTGTCGGCGAAGTACACAGCGAAAGAACTGAACCGGCGGCTGGACATACCTGCCCCTCGACGTTGGCGCCGCTTTCCGGGCGAGCCGCGACCTCCTCTACAATCCCATGCCATTTGTTGCAGGCCGCTTGCTACGTTGCATGGATACTTGGATACGTATCGGATACGCGATACGGGGATACGCCCGATACGCCAATTTTCTAAAAACATGGATACGGGGATACGTTTATATGTATATATTACATATATTAATTATTAAAAATATGAAGAAAAAAAATAAGGAGCTTCTAGGTCAAAGCATGCCTCAATAGGATTACCCCCTTTCTTTTCTTGCACTTGGTCCACTTCCATTAATTGGCAGTGGGATTTCCCTAGGTTTGCTGCTCCAATCAGTGCACCGACTCTCTTTTGCTCACATTTCAATTGAACAAGAATATTGATAGTCATGTTTTGACATGAACTCACGTCCATATTGGGAATCTTCAAAAGGTGCGTCTTTACTATTCAGGGGATTTCACGTCGAACGAGCGGTTTCAGGTATCCAAAACGTATCGCAGCAGTATCCCAGGAGTATCAAACAATATTTTCTTTTATTTAAATCAAAAAATCGAGGGATACTTATGGGATACGTATCGGGCTGTATCGGGGCAGTATCCGAGTATCGGGGCAGTATCCGGCTGGATACGCGCGCTTTCTGAAGTATCCGCGTAACGTAGGCCGCCTGCATGATCGCCCAATGGTTCGCCATGGCCTTGTCGCCGCGCTCCATGTGGATGGTGGCGAAGTAGGGGTCGACCAACTTGCGCTCATCGAACGCCGTCTTGATCCTTGCCCAGTACGTGTCGGCGTTCTGATTCGAGCCGGTGATCGGGTCGATGCTGACGGTCTTCCATGCTTCGGCGAGGCACTCGTCTTCCTTCGACGTCCACTTGACGCGAGGCTCGCCCGGCCTGGCATTGGCCGCCCGCTTCTTCTTCCTCCCATTCGCCGCCGGCGCCGGCTCCGCCTCCTCCTCCTCCTCCACCTCCTCCTCGGCGTTGTCGAGCTCCTCCACGGCGTCGTCGAGCTCGTCGTCCATGTCGACGGCGGTGTCCATTGTTTCGTCTTGTGCATGGAACCCGGGGCAGGAAGCGGCGGCGACCGAGCCGCTCGTGATGATCTCGTCCATGTCGGCGTCGGTGGTGTCGGTGTTGCTGAACTGTGGCGCCGAGCCGTGTGCAAAGGGCAGGGCGCCCCGGCGCATAGGCGGCGCAGGCGAGGATGAGTACGCCGGCGGCGAGTAGCTGTACTGGGTGTTGAGGCCGGCGGTGAACGCGGGGAAGGGAGTGCGCTGGTCGGGGTTCAGGCCGGAGGGGGAGGCACGCGGCGGCGCGCCATGCGGGAAGGTGATGTTGGGGTTGAAACCGCCATGCGCGTCGCCGTCGGAGTAGCCAGGCGAGGGGGCGTACCCCCATTGCAGCGGGGGCGGCGAGAAGTTGGCCGGCGACACGACTGTCTGCTGGCTCCCCCACGCGGCTTGTGCGCAGTGGCCAGGCGGAAGGTTCATCATTCCTCCCGCGCGAGACGCCTCTCCTTGTTGTGCCGCCGCGTCCCTGGCCTTCTTGGTGATGAGCCTGTTCCGCCGGTCGGCGGTGACCGCCTCCCGGCGCTGAACATCCGCCCTCCACTCGGCGTTCGACAAGCCCGCTGGCCTTGCCATCGGCGCCCTCGCCTTCCTCTGCTTCGGCTGGGTGGAATCGGCGGCGGCGCGAGGAGCCACATATTTCTTCGGCGGCATGGCGGGAACGGCGGGGGGAGAAGGGAAGCAATGGGGAAATGGAGGGAAAGGCGGGTAAAAACGGCGGGAATATGCCTGTTGTCGCCAACAGCGTGGCCCCACGCGCCTTTTCGCTTCAGCCGGCGCCCCCAGGCGCCCCCCGGTGCGCTGGGTTCGGCTCGGGTTCGCCGGTTGTTATTTCGGCCCAAACCGGCGATAAACAACGACCTGGGGGCGCGACTGGGCCAATTTTTCGGCGCCGGCGCTAAAAAAGGCGCCCTGGGGGGTCTGTTGGGGGGGGGGGGGGGCGAGTGGAGATGCTCTTAAATAGTTGGCCATTGCCATATTATTCAGACTGACAAGCTCTCTCTGCTGGGGAGTACCATCGACTACGTGAAGCAGCTGGAGGATAAGGTCAAGGCCCTGGAGCAAGGCTCACGGAGGTCGTCAGAGTCCATGGTATTCGACAGCAAATGCTGCATATCCGCTGCCGACAACGATGCAGCAGGCTCCAGCGGGAGCGGCTCCGGATCTGGGTACTCGAGCCCGGACATTGAGGCCAGCATCCGAGGGAACACGGCACTCCTGAATGTCTGCTGCAAGGAGAGGAGAGGGGTGCTGGCGATGATCCTGTCCGAGCTCGAAAACCAGGGTCTGTCTATCATAAACACCAACATTGTACCGTTTACGGACTCCTGCCTCAACATCACCATCACGGCAAAGGTAAGGCTCCTCTGTCCTGGTCATATATACATTGTGCAAATGCGGTAACAACTTGTGAGAGAATAAACTGTGATTTTTAGTATAATTCTAATGTATATATGATCAGAATATTGACATGTACACTTTTCTCCAGATCAAAGAGGGGTTTTTGTCCGCAGTTGAGCTCGTGAAAAACCTGAAAATGGCTCTCGGAAGTTTCAGCTGGAAGTAGAATGGAAGCGACTTGTACAAGTGACAAATGATTAGGCCTTTCCCCTTCTATTTCAACAAAAACAGGAGTTCCGGCCTTCTAGGGAAAACCATCTCTACTTTCTGAGTTTCGTCAACCATTTATGTTTCTTTTTCCGAGCAAACAGCAGAACCACTGCCTTTTCATTAAGAAGAAAATAGAGAAGTTTACCGTTTATGTGACTAACCAGATCTCCTCCTCTGATTCCGTGTTCTAATGTATTTCGTTGACAAGAATGTTCCACATACAAGAACCACATGTGAATGTTCTTATCGAAAAAGAAAAGGTAGATGAATGTACTGAAACTTCTCGTCTCCTGCATGTCCTGGAGTAGAAGTATGGGCCTTATTCAAGATTCTGCCTAAATCCACCTGAATACAGAGATAACAAATTGCAAATTTTAGTGGAATGTGTCTATACTGTTGGCTAACTGGCTCAAAAGCACATTGAAGTTGACCAGCTCAAGCAACTGAGACATCAAAACCAAATGAATAACTAGGATAATAACAGAGAGGGGGTTGTGTGATTTATCTGATTATTACAATATGACTGAAGTCCATCCATATCACCACTTGATATAAAGAGGTTGCCCACATCATCACGGTCCTTCTTGTGCATGAAGAAGTGCTGATTCTGCCATGCTAATAAAAATGAGAAGGATTTTCAGTTTTTTAAACAATTACAGAATATTCAGTGGAACCCAAGAAACCAGCCATCAATGACAAAGGTGGTAAGCATGTTATTTGGGAGTTTGCAGAATCTGCAGGTGTCCCCTAAGCCCTTTGTCACATCTGAAAAACGCTGAATGCCATAAAAGCCATGAAGATCGTATCACCATGGTGTACTAATACTACACATTTGGGGGATATAGTCAATTCATGTATTGCACTGTTTCTTACAATTTTAATGTTCAAGTGGGAGCATATGTGCCTGAGCTCCGTTTTGAATTTCTACGTATCACACTGGATCTGATTTGCAATGAAATAGTTGAAAAGTGAGGACTTACAAATTACCTTATCCTGTCATTGCTGTGATTTTTGCTCTGCACTAATTTTCGATTGTGTAGGTGCCACTAGTCATCTTCAGTGGACACCTCAACGAGTGGTCAGAAACTTGTAATGTTCGAGGCTCACAATCACAAGAGGATCCTGTGGACAGGCAATTGATCAGGTCATGTGTATTCCCAGGTACTAGAAACTTGCAATTCATATTCAAAATATTTAGAGAGATAAACCAGACGAAAGCGATGCAAATGGATTACCATGGCTATCTACAGGTCATGAGGACCATGCTGAGCCAAAGCTCCAACCAAATACAAAGCTCTGTGGCAAGAGGAACAATGGGTTACATACATGGCAACAGAACTGCACATTCTGATAGCGTTAGTCAACTGGCACGAATTAGGATTCACCAGGGAAATGAGCACTGAAAGCCTAATTCCTACTCCAAATGTTGACATTTCACTCGCCTAATTATCCTCTGCACTGGTAAGCATGCATAAATGTTGCGATGTCAAGACATCAGACATGACAATAAATCTCGATCTGATACAAATTCGGTTCAGTTCAGAGACAAGAACTAGTCAGCAGCAAGAAGCAAACAAGCCGGTCTGGGCGATCTGCAAAAGCTGACAAGTTCAAAGGGAAAAAAGCATGAGGGTATATATACATACCTAAGCTAAGTCCATCCAGCGGAGGGGAGCCCGGGTTGTGCGTGCAGCAGCGTTGGTTATCGCGGTGGTGACCGGCGGCGACGCTGCTGCAGTCGGTGCTAACCACGGGCGGAGCCACGATTACCGTTGTCCCAAGGAAGAAAGGAGAGGAAGAGAGTGAAACAATCGAAGAGCCCACACGAACGCCTCGCCGCATCCACCACCGGCCAGCCATGGAGGCGCCACCGCCGCCGTCGAGACCGCGGAGGGCCTAGACAATGATGTCACCGAAATCCCATGTCCACTTCTACAGGGCCCAACTACACACCCCATATCGAGTGTAATTACTACAATGGCAAATTCCTATTCGTCGCCCACGTGCGAGGCAAATTGGACCGGCCCACTCCGGCGTTTGCTACGTTGTTTCGTTTGCTTCACTATTTTGTTTTTGAGGGAAGGCCATCATGGCTAGCTTTATTGAATTAAACAGGGATTACATCGTCCACCAGTTTTGAGACTAACCAGCCAGGAGGCTCGTTCGTCCAACTACTAGTAATCTTATTACAATAAGAGTAGTTAGCTAGCACATGCGCCGCTTCATTACATTCACGATAAGTTTCTCCCCTGCTTCACTATTGATGAAGCGGGTTTTCGGTTTTTCATTGTTGTTTTTATTTGGTTCTCCCCTGCTGGTACGTTCGTTGCACCTCTGTAGTGTTTTTTTCTCTTGTTCTGGTCTTTTGTTTTGGTCCTTTCTGCTGTTTCGTTTGCTGCACTGCTGCAGCGTTTTTCTTGGTTTTCTGTTGTAGTTTTTATTCCAGTTTTATTATGGTTTACTATTTGCTTTTCTCCTTCCAATTTCTCCTTTATTTTTTTAATACACAGTGAACTATTTTTTAAACATTGCGAACATTATTTTAATACACAGTGAACATTTTTTCAATACATGATGAACAATTTCTTAACACATGGCGAACAGTTTTTTAATACATGATGAATATTTTCTCAATGCATGCTTAACAATTTCTTAATACATGGTCAATAGCTTTTTAATACATGACGAACATTCGGTAATACACGGAACATTTTTTTTAGACGTGATGAATATTTTTTAATATGCGGTGAACTTTTTAATATGTAGTGAATATTTTTTTAATACACGATGAACTTTTTTATTATACAGTGAACATTTCTCAAATACATGTTGACCTTTTTTAATACAGTGAATATTTTAAATACACGCGAATTTCTTTTCAAATTACACATTCATTTTTTCGTATTTAAAATTCCATGCATTTACGAAAAGCAAAAAATCATACAAAATCAAAGCAAAACGAATAAATAAATAAAAATGCTGCAAAGCACTACATGGCTACAGAAACAACATTAGCACACATACTGGGCCGGGCCATTACGCTCGCCTCAGCGTGCCTCGTCTGTTTTGACCCCTATAGGCGTCAAACTAGGAGGTCTCTGTATTACTAAGGGAGTATTTGGTTGGCATGCTAAGGGTGGTGGTGGTGAGTGATGATGGTCGACTTCGCTTTGCCTCCGTGTCTACACATAAACTTAACACTAAATCTAATTCACTCGTAAGGTATTCTTCATCTCATTAAACGGCCTATGCTTCTTCACTCGATCTGAGTTTATTATTTTGGACTGCTGTAGTATATGGATGAAAAGGAATGACAAAAATTTGGAAACTCAGCTAACAACATAGAGATGTCAACTCAAAAGAAAGCCTCGTGGTTGTGGAATTCAGAGCCAAGCAGTCTGTGACTCATCACCCTTCGGGAGGATGGCATTTCGGTGCTAGGGAAAAAATTCTGAATTTTTTTGGCATCAAAGATGAACAAGTTTTCTAAGAGATTGCAAAATTTCGTGGCAATTGGGCATGGTAGGAACTCTAAAAAACAGCGTTTTGAGAAAGGTCCATAAATTTCGATTTTGAAGCAATGATTTAGTTTTTCTTCCTCGATGTCAAATCGCCATGAAATTTTGCACGCCCTTCAAAAACTTGTTCATCTTTGATGTGTAAAACTCTCAGTTTTTTTATTTTTTATTTACTACTCCCTCCGTCTCATAATATAAGAGCGTTTTTTACACTATTACGTATTTGTTTCACTTTTATTGTTCACCCGGGAGCATCTGTGCTCATGATCACCTATGGATTTCTTCTTTCTTCCTTCCTTTGTAAATATTGAACTTGATTTTTACATGTATGAAAATTACCGTTGAACGACTGTTCCACGGTTTGTGGCTAGAAAAAGAGACAAAGGCTAGAGAAAAGAATGTGCCAACGACAATGATAAAAGAAGATGACAAAGACAAATAGGTCCCTATCAATACACATGATGCGCGGGAAGCCCCTTTTCGGCAACTACGCGCGAGACGAGTATTCCAATGATCGGGCCGCACGCTGTCAGCTATTTATATTTCCATCATATAACAGTGGAGAGGGTACAAGATTTCGTTTTTCTTTGGGGACGGTGATGTCGTAAAAGCACCATTTTAGATTGTGCTTTGCACACACAAAAAAAAAAAGATTGTGCTTTGCACGCAAATTTGAAGAATGCACATGTCTCAACGGACCTGGTTTGGGCTGGAGATTGCGACCCATGGCTGTTGACTCTGCTAATGTAGGCCATCGAAGGAACGAAAGGACAAAGACAACTCACCAGCAAATTGGGACGTGGGAGAAGCCAACCGAGCTTTGCTCTCCTCCCTGTTTTTTGTTATGGAATTGAGTCCAAAAGCCGTTTCTCATTTGCCTCCGAGGACAAATAATGCATATAGAAAATATATAAATACAGCACTGAACTATGCAAGTAGTAGTAGTACATGTTTTCTTGGTCATATTTTATTTCTGCATCATTCCAAGTTTCAACGCTCCGTTTTGCTTGGTGTCACTTTCCAACAGATGAACAATTGCTGGTGATATACAATTGGTGACAGTGTTCCTACTGGCCAGTAAATAAATACAGTAGTATGCAATAGTTTACTACCCACGAGTTCAAGTGCATGATTGGAAATTCCAAGCAAGACGGTACAAAGATGAAAGATAGATAGGTGCCACGAAGCGTGCTACGTGGGGCGACAAAGCAATTATTTGCCACGCACCTTTTTATTGCACCAAGATAGATCAAACACATGGGATATTTTTCTTTAATAAATTGATGTTTCCCCCTTTTCTTCCATTTAGATCCTTTGCGCCTGTTGACATTTTTTACGGGTAAATAAAAATATATATTTGTTGCTCAAAGAACTCCGCTTTTACGGCTAGACAGATGGCTGAATTCCAGCTCTCGAGCGCTATAGGACGCATTTCCAAATCAGCCCTGCGCTACAAGCTACTCCCTCGTAGCAAGAGTGTAACGCCCGTCCAACACTGATGCCTTTGAAATGATAATAGCTTCGTGTAATCAACTCCAGTACAACCAGGCAACTAGCAACTTTGATTTGTGCTTGTAATTCTACAGTCATGACTGTAACCCTCGTATATGAACGGCACAAGCTAGGCATAGGCGCGCTCGACAAATCAACATGTATGAAAAATTGAGAATGATACATTTTAGACATATATACCAACCAATCACAAAAGCATCTGGAAGCCAAGAGAACATGAACCTTGTATGAAACGTGATTTGTATCTGTATTTTTTTTTTTGAATAACCTGTATCTGCAGTTGTTCGCTCATGGTTGTAACACTTATAATCTCAAAATACGAAGGACACAAGTGAGTCTTAAGTGCGCTCGACAAATTAACATGCATGATAAGACGGAATCAACCGCCCGCAAAGCATCGGTAAGCCAGAAGAATAACAATCTTGTCCGATAGATGGAACGTGAACATAGATTTACGATTTTTGACAACAAATTCAGTATTCCCATGATTGAAGACAAAGAAATCATCAATCAAACACACCAAAGATTATACTCCATCACGACTGATACATCAAAAAACTCTTGTGAAAACTTAATAAAAAGCCTTTAAGGGTGGTTCTCAAAAACAAAAACTCATATGAAGTGGTAAGCAACGCCAGTGGCCTTAGCGATATACTAGCCCAATCAAACTGGAGGCAACGCCCGATTCCCCATCCATTTCACAAAAAAGCCCATCACCCCGCCGAACGAGGCGCTGCCATGCGAGCTCCCCCCACCGGTCCTGATACTCCCGCGATTGCATTGGCCGTTCCATGCGTTGGCCCCGGCTCGAAGAAAGAAAAGACATCCACCTGGTGCGGTGCGGTGCTCGTGGTCAGCTCCACCATCCCCGCTGTCCACCGCGGCGACGCCCCTCCCCTCTCCCAGGGTCGATCCAACAAATATTGGGCTCCGGTAAATATCAATATTTATACTGACTTTGAAAGTCATTTTTTCCCAACTCACAATGATAGCTAATTATTATGGTATATTTAAAGAACTTTTGTAATAAAAAATCATTTTTCAATAAAATACGCCTTAAAACATGTTTAAATCAATTCAACTTAAGTGTGATCAAATAAGAAATGACATAATTCCATGTCTTCTTGGATTAATTTGTAAATCTTGTATTAAAGTGGTGTATATGTATGTGTGTGTCGTTAAATACCTTAATAAGTGTGTGATACACAGATATATGAAAATAGAAAAATCTGGAATATACCAGATGTTTACGAGGAGTTTGGTACCTAATAATCACCATGCTGCTTTATTCACTTTTCTGGTCAAATATGTGGAACATATTACAGTGTGTTCAATAATATGTTGATGATGTGTATATGATATGTACTTGGCACTGAAATAATATTACTCCCTTCGGTACAACTTCTAAAGCATCCACCAAAGAGAGATACTTCCATTCCAAGTAAAATTGCTTTGTAGTGTGAACTTGCTATTACAAATTGGGTCTCTTATTTGTTCAATGATTTCTATATATTTAGTAGGCTTTTGGAGGTAATACATTTTCACTAATAATGTGGTGATTAATATCCACACTTCGTGTAGTGTGTGCACGCGCGTGCGTGCGCGCCTTCACCATTGGGCCTGAGGTTGTCGTCTTGTTTTCTTGGTCTATGGGTTCACTCTAATGTCAAGGAGCAGCAAAACAAGATTGGTATTGACTATAATAACTCGCACTCATTAAAGAAGACACTAGGAGTAGAGACTTAAATCTCAAGTTAGGTAGGAGAAGCTCAAAGGTGCAACTGCTTAGGACATTCTATGGACGTACGTATATACATACAGCACTTTAGTCAGTGCCTAACTACTAACGCTTGTCCAGTGGATGATCCGCCTCAGTCATGCTCATGGTGTAGTTAAGAGACTTATTTCAATTGGTTTCCGAGATAGGTGTCTTCGTTCCTATCATCATGGTGTAATAGGCTGGCTTAATAGGGATGATAAACTACTCATATCAATAAGGAATTCCTTCTTTTCCGGGAGCCCATTCGGACAGAACTCCAAAGTTAAGTGTGCTCAGCTTGGAGTAATTTCAGGATGGGTGACCGACCGGGAAGTTGGTCCCGGGTGCGCACGAGTGAGGACAAAGTGCGCAGGAAAGACTAGTATTGATCTGTAGGGCCAGTCTAGATCCCGCCAGGAGTAACGATCACCGGCGGGTGTGTCCGGGGCGTTACACATGGATAATTGTTTCTTCACGTTTTAGGTTAACTAGTTGGATATTAGACTGCTTGCTAGTTGCATTGGTAAGTGCTTGTACAATATTAAGTAATTATTGTATGTATCTACTTCGTATTTATTGTATGTACCTAAATGGGGCCTGGGACATTAGATCATCTCTAGCAGATCCCGTAAACCGGGCCATCCCGCAAAATAACTGCCGGTTTACGGGACGGAGGCGAATTTACCGACCCGAATAGATCCTGTATATTCGACCGTCCCGGATTTTTTTTGCGGGATCCTGGATACGCTGGCCCATTTCCTCCATATCTACGGGACTTGCCCTTGTTTTTGCCAGATCCCCTTTCCCTTGGCGCGAACCAACTTCCAGCCGCTTCATTTCCCGCCTCCCCTCCCCCCCTCCCCCCCCCCCCCCCCGCACCTCCGACCTCGCTGTCCGGCCTCGCGGCGCCAGAAATCGACCGGATGGAGTACCCGCAGCCGCCGGGTGTCCCATATCATGCGTCGCCACCACCGCCAATGTCGCCGCTCCATCCGCCCGTGCCTCCCTCGGCCGATCATGCCGGGGCCGCCCCAACTCCTTTCGCCACCATCAAGAGGAAGCGGCAGGGGAACCACCTCGTCCAAGGGGGCGCAGCCGGCGCGACCCCACCCTCTTTCGGCCCCGCTTCGGTTCCTCAAACCGAAGCGAGGCCATGTGGGGTTGATGCTTCGGCAAACCAAGTGGATGGTGGTGGTGGCGGTGGTGGTGATGGTGGTGGTGGTGGTGGTGATGGTGCTCGTTCCCCGGTCCTTGTTGAAGATGGTGGTGCTTGTTCTCCGGTCCAAGTTCATGAAGATGGTGGTGCTAGGGGCGGTGGTGACGATCTTCGCAACAATGAGGATGTTGCTTGATTCTCTATGACCGGTGGTCATTTGAGCATCTTTTGTTTTGTTTGATCGTGCATTCACTAGTAGAAAACAGGCCTTTCGTCCGGATCATTAGTCCCGGTCGGGTTTTGGACCGGGACTAATGTGACCACAGGTCCCGGTTCCAACGGCTAGGCTTTAGTCCCGGTTCATTTGTGACCTCTAGTCCCGGTTGGTGTTCCCAACCGGGACTAAAGGGGTGGTGGCAGGCTGGCGTCAGGCTGGGGCCCCTGCGAGCCCCTTTAGTCCCGGTTGGTATCACCAACCGGGACTAGAGATGGACCTTTAGTCCCGGTTAGTATCACCAACCGGGACTAAAGATATCACTATATATAGTGCTTCGTCCAGCCCGAGCCCAAGCTCTTCTTTCTCTGTTTTCTCCTTTCTCTCCTTTGTTCTCTTCCCCTTGCTCGAGCTCATCCTCCATTTGTGCCAAGATTTGTCAAGATTTGAGGCACCCCATCTATCCAAGTGTTCACAAAGGTTAGCAACTTTGTCCTTTCATCTCTCATTGCTAGATTAGCTCGTGCAATGCTCTATAAGTATAGTGATTTGTGGATTTTAGTTTGGGAGTAATTATGTGGGAGTTTATTTGATTTATATGCAATTTGAGCTCAAATTAACTTCTTAGTTTGCATATGTGTAGGTGTGGTTTACTTAGTGCCTTCCCGTCCCCGTCCTAACCACCGTCGATCGCCCGCACCGTCCCGTCGCCGGCACCACCTTGGTGAGCCTCTTGTTCTTATCCTTTTTAGAAAAAAAAATCTTATTTGTATGATTTAGATAGTTACTTGTATGATTGTTTGTTATACATAGTGCCATGGTTTTGATATCCGTCCCCGTCGGCCCTCGTCCGGTTTATGATTCGGATGTGGTATAGTCTCTTTTATAACTATTTGTTGCATTTCGTGTTTATGACAATTATGCCCATCAAGTTGACATAGATATTTTTATCTAGGAGGTATGTGAACCAGAAATTGCAACCGATCCTCTTGTCGAGAAGTTAAATTTAGTTGAAAAAGAAAACGAGTATTTGAAAGAAAAATTGAAAAGAATTGAAGAAGAGAAGATGAAATTGGAGTTGTACGTTGCCGATGTCATCGATGATCACAAGATCAAGATGGATGCAATGCGCTTGAAGATTAGAAAGATTAGAAAATATGCCGTTAATAAAGAGGCTTGGTATCATTATGCTGTTGGATCAATTATTACCTTAGTTGCGATTTTGATCGCATTTGTTGTTGCATTTAAATGCTTTAGCTAGATAGTTTTATGTTGTTTTATGAGAATAAGTGTGTATGAACTTGTATTAATTTGGTCTTTTCGGTGTTGTGTAATGAAGATGAGTCGGCAATGGATGTACGATGACCGACGCTCTCCCCAGTTCATTAATGGCGTGCATAATTTTTTGCGTGCGGCTGAGGCAAACAAGCGAAATGGTTTTATGTGTTGTCCATGTGGTGTCTGTAAGAATGATAGGAATTATTCTAGCTCAAAAGTCATTCACGTCCACCTGTTTACGTCTGGTTTCATGTCCGGCTATAACTGTTGGACCAAGCACAGAGAAAGAGGGGTTCTAATGGAAGAGAATGAAGAAGAAGAGGATGATGACAACTATCCTGGGTTCCCTGAATACGATGGTACTACAATGGGGGAAGAGAATGAAGAAGAAGAAGCTGAAGAAGAGGCATCAGATGAGCCCGCTGATGATCTTGGTCGGGCCATTGCTGATGCAAAGAGAAACTGCGAAAGTGAAAATGAGAAGTTGAAGTTGCAGCGCATGTTAGAGGATCACAAAAAAATGTTGTACCCAAATTGCGAAGATGACAAGAAAAAGCTGGGTACCACACTGGAATTGCTGCAATGGAAGACAGAGAATGGTGTATCTGACAAGGGATTCGAAAAGTTGCTGAAAATAATGAAGAAGAAGCTTCCAAAGGATAACGAATTGCCCGACAGTACGTACGAAGCAAAGAAGGTTGTCTGCCCTATAGGATTAGAGGTGCAGAAGATGCATGCATGCCGTAATGACTGCATCCTCTACCGCGGTGAGGAGTACGAGAATTTGAATGCATGCCCGGTATGCGGTGCATTGCGCTATAAGATCAGCCGCGATGACCCTGGTGATGATGTTGAGGGCGAGCGCCCCAGGAAGAGGATTCCTGCCAAGGTGATGTGGTATGCTCCTATAATACCACGGTTGAAACGTTTGTTCCAAAACAAAGAGCATGCCAAGTTGTTGCGATGGCACAAAGAAGACCGTAAGAAAGATGGGAAGTTGAGAGTACCCGCTGATGGGTCGCAGTGGAGAAAAATCGAGAGAAAGTGGCCGGAGTTTGCAGGTGACGCAAGGAACTTATGGTTTGGTATAAGTGCAGATGGCATTAATCCTTTTGGGGAGCAGAGCAGCAATCATAGCACCTGGCCTGTGACTCTATGTATCTATAACCTTCCTCCTTGCTTGTGCATGAAGCGGAAGTTCATTATGATGCCAGTGCTCATCCAAGACCCTAAGCAACCCGGCAACGACATTGATGTGTACCTAAGGCCATTAGTTGAAGAACTTTTACAGCTGTGGGACATAAAAGGTGTACGTGTGTGGGATGAGCACAAACAATAGGAATTTGACCTACGAGCGTTGTTGTTTGTAACCATCAATGATTGGCCTGCTCTTAGTAACCTTTCAGGATAGACAAACAAGGGATACCACGCATGCACGCACTGTTTAGATGAGACCGAAAGTATATTTTTGGATAAATGTAAGAAGAATGTGTACCTGAGACATCGTCGATTTCTTCCGATCAAGCATCTCTTAAGAAAGAAAGGCAAGCATTTCAAAGGTGAGGCAGATCACCGGAAGAAGCCTGACCACCGTACTGGTGATCATATACTTGATATGGTCAAGGATTTAAAAATAATCTTTAGAAAGGGTCCTGCCGGACAATCTGTTCCGAATGACGCTGACGGACACGCACCCATGTGGAAGAAGAAATCTATATTTTGGGACCTACCCTATTGGAAAGTCCTAGAGGTGCGCTCTGCAATCGACATGATGCACGTGACGAAGAATCTTTGCGTGAACCTGCTAGGCTTCTTGGGCGTGTATGGGAAGACAAAAGATACACCGGAGGCACGGGAGGACCAGCAACGTATGCACGAAAAAGACGGCATGCATCCAAAGCAGTATCAAGGTCCTGCCAGCTACGCTCTTACCAAAGAAGAGAAGGAACTCTTTTTTGAATGACTGCTCAGTATGAAGGTCCCGTCTGGCTTCTCGTCGAATATAAAGGGAATAATAAATATGGCAGAGAAAAAATTCCAAAACCTAAAGTCTCATGACTGCCACGTGATTATGACGCAATTACTTCCGGTTGCATTAAGGGGGCTTCTACCGGAAAATGTTCGATTAGCCATTTGTTGACACCGGTTTTGGCCAAAGTAAAATGCGGTGCTTAGCTTTTATTCAAATAAATCATTTACTTAAAATGATAAAACGAATAGTGAATTGCCGAATACGCTGATAAATATACCATGATGAATTTTTGCCACACCGCTCAGTAAAAAATAACATGCCCGAAAATAAAAGGGAAGAAAATGAGCCAAATATCAATGTACAAATTATGGGACATAAGGCTTTCATACACATACGCCATCATCAACGGCGAAATTCTGATGTTGACACAAATTCTCAAAGTTTCATAGACGCTAATATTGCCAAAATATTAGATCCCATTTACGAGCATTATTCTATCATCGCTAATGAAATATCAGCACGATTTATGTTAAACAATATGACGCGCGGCGATGTATAAAAAATGTCAGGCCGTCATATAATTATTAATGGAAGAATATATATTCTCATATCATTACAATTTATATGGTCTAGCCTGCTTATACAAAAAGGTTACGTACATGCATGGTGCAAGTACGAGCTAAGCTACGTGCATGCATGTGCGGCAAGATTAAGAGCTAATTGAGTAATTAGCAAGCCTATGGCCCAAACACATACGGGAGTCTCCTAAATGCAAGACCATGGAAAGAATTAAGGGCCCAGCTTAGCTATGTTAATTAAAGCCTAAAGCCCACACGAACGCACTAAGTATCGTATGGATGGCCACGCCCTGGCCTTCTTCGATCGCTCAGCTGCACGCGTACGTCCACGCGAGAAAACTTGGCGTGCTGATCCACAACTAACCGGCAAATACGCCCACGATCTGCGCCACCACTTGAGCAAGCTGCGCGCGTGTTAACAATAAAATCAAAACTGAAAGCGCTCCAGCCGGCAGCCGTTCTGCACGATCAGAAGAACGTGGGCATGCTCCCACGATCCCACGATCAAAGAACGTGAGCGCGTCCAGCCGGAGCCCTCCGTAGCTCTCCGCTCCTATAAATACCAGATAGACCAGCGTGTTTCGGCGGCTCGTCGCTCATCGATCCATCGGCAAGCACATCATTCGCCCACTCATCACCAGGTCATTGCTCAAGCGCTGCTCACACGCTCGCCCGCGTACGCGCCGTCGGCCGTTCGTCTCGCCGCCGTCGCTTGTCGTCGTCGTCGCCGGTTTGCGCTGCTCCTCGTCGGTTACACACGTCGCCGGCCGCTCGTCGTCCGCGCCACTCATCGTCGACGTCGCCGGCCGCTCATCATCTGCACCGCCCACAAGCTGCTACACGCCGGCGGCTGCTCATCCACATCACCACTTCACGCGTACGGGAGGAAATCCAAGGCAAGGTGAGAACTCATGACTACCTCCTTGCTCCCCTCTTGATGTATTCATGATTCATCATATGTCTCAAATGGTTGGCGTTCTGCGTCGCTCCATATAGCATATCTTGTTTGGTCTCATGGGATCTTGCATCTCCATGTTGATACAACTCAAGAGCAAATTATATCCATCTTGTTCAAGAATAAAAATCATGCATATCTTGTTCGGTCTCATGTGATCTAGCATCCCATGTTGATACAAACCAAAATTAAATTAAGTCACTCTTGTTTTGGTCTCATGGCGATCATGCATCCCATGTTGATACAATTCAAGAATAAATTAAATTCTTCTTGTTTGGTCTCATGGTGATCTTGCATTCCCATGTTGATACAACTCAAGAGCAAATTATATCCATCTTGTTCAAGAATAAAAATCATGTTTATCTTGTTTGGTCTCATGGGGTCTAGCATCCCATGTTGATACAAACCAAGGTTAAATTAAGTAACTCTTGTTTTGGTCTCATGGCGATCATGCATCCCATGTTGATACAATTCAAGAATAAATTAAATCCTTCTTGTTTGGTCTCATGGTGATCTTGCATTCCCATGTTGATACAACTCAAGAGCAAATTATATCCATCTTGTTCAAGAATAAAAATCATGTTTATCTTGTTTGGTCTCATGGGGTCTAGCATCCCATGTTGATACAAACCAAGGTTAAATTAAGTCACTCTTGTTTTGGTCTCATGGTGATCTTGCATCCCATGTTGATACAACTCAAGAACAAATTAAATCCATCTTGTTTTGGTCTCATGGTGATCTTGCATCTCCATGTTGATACAACTCAAGAACAAATGAAATCCTTCTTGTTTTGGTCTCATGGTGATCTTGCATCCCATGTTGATACAGATCAAGGGCAGAAATAAATAACTCATGAAATGTTGTTAAAAATGCTAGCCGTGTAAGTGTGAAGCTAAGATCAAATGAAACAATGCTTGCATGTCATCTGCCTAGCCTTGGTCGAGACCTAAACTTGGCAGAATTAAAATAACACATACGGCCATGTATGTTTAAAATATTCTCAAACCTCAAAAGTGGCATGCACTATGATTAGATACTAGTAGGAATCATGATTAGATACTAGTAGATACGCATGTGAAATACGGCCAAGCAGAGTAAATCTTGCATGTTATTTATGTTGGCTTGATCAAAAAATTAGAATTGCTTATGCATTACCTCATATGAATGCATGTATTTGCCAAACTAAATTACATGATAGATATGATTTCCCTATACTGATTTGCACTAGATAGAACATAGTGCTCTAGCAATATTGAGAGGTCCCAATTAAATATGAGGGTTCAACATATATAGTTTAGTCTCATACAACTAAACTTGAAATGTGAATTTCCATGGACTTCATCATGTACGTGTCAAATATAAATCGATATCTATACTTCTGTTTGGTTACACTACATGCATACATTCTATACTATGCTAGTGATAATACAAGTAAGAAGAAATCATCATACTTCATTTGGTTATGCTACACATGGGCACAATGATGCTACATGATGTTAGTACTAATACAAGTGAAGTGAAACTTTATGAAAATATTCTCACGCACTCGAAATCCAAACTCATATAAATATTTGACTAAATTCACTTAGTCGCATGTCCGCATATGATATGTCTGAGACTATAGGAAAACTAGTGTTAACATAATTGCGCGTAGGAAATTAACCCACATGTTATAAGGTAATCCCTCATATGGATTAAAACTACTCCAATGCCGTAAGAGTATAAACTATGGTCAAATATGGAAACTACTCCAATGCCGTAAGAGTATAAACTATGGTCAAATATGGAAACTACTCCAACGCCGTAAGAGTATAAACTATGGTCGAATATACAAACCACTCCAACGCCTTATGAGTATAAACTATGGTACCAAATATTAAAATACGCCAACAACTCTCATGAGTTTAAATAGTTGGCATATGTAACAAAATACTCCTAGGTTGTACGAGTATAAACTGGTAGCCACTTCATCTAGATAAAACGATGAACAGAAAACACTCCAAAGACTTATGAGTATAAACTATGGTGTCAAATATTGCAAACACTCCGTCGCCTTATGAGTATTGCAAATAGGCCAACATATCTGAAATCCCAAAATATGCATTGGAAAATAATATTCCTACTTGGTGATATATAGTCAAGATGCCACTAAATTGTAGATGGTATTATATTTACCAACCAAATGTCTCCAAAATAAACTACATGGACAAAATATATATAAAGACGCATGCATCATCAACAAATAACTAGATACTGGAAAATCTAGTTTGTCGCATGTGAAGTACAATTCAAAGTGGGCATGTGGTACGTAGCTAGTTCTAGGCTAACCTGCGTACATCCACTTATGTTGCCATTTAAAATACATTGTATGGCCCCTCCATATGGACGTATATATATATATAAAATAGAATATGACCAGAGTCATAATCTGGGTCTGCTTGCACTAGAAATACTGTGGTGCATTTGCATATGCTACCAAAACAAATCAAATATTTTCTCGTTAGAAATACATATATCCACCTTTTCTCCAAAATAGAGTAAAGATAGATCATGCATGCCCCATATGGCATGCAAATATTTCAAAAGCGTAGATGCCATCTACTCATTAAAGAAAGAGTACTACATACATCCGTTAGTACTAAAATAAGTGAAAATACTATGCATGTACAAATCATCATGCATGATGTTATGGCCCATATACATGCATCAGGTTTGAATGCCTCACTTATAGCAGATTGATTAACAATCAAGATAATTTGCTCATATAAAGTAAAATAAAAATGTTCATATATTGGTTAATCGATCAGGATAATTAAGTGAAGCATGCATGTATTATGTTGACACTATGTACTACCAATATTAGTACACATGACATGAGGTAAAATATGACTTCTAAAATAGGTCATATGGCGCAAATGAAAACCACACACATGATAACATCAACAAACTTCAAGGCTCCCCCGAGCACGCCGGCGTCGACGACAGCGAGGAGGATTTCTCTTGTAGCGTATTGTAATAGGCATGTGATGTAATCCTATGTAATAGATATGTTGGAATTCTTAATCAGGGGTTTTCTCTACGGAGATGTAATTAACAGATCTTTTATGTAAATGTAAGAGTTCTGGAAATAAAGTACCTGCAATGTTTGATATTCTTTTTATTGTATGCATTTACGCATTTAAATTATTCACTCTGTATCAATGACGTGGACGCGTGTTTCACGCCACCCATTTTCCCGTCATCAGATTCTGGCACGCCCGGTGGGACCTATTTCTCCCCTCATCTTTGAATTCCAGCATAGCATTGCAACATATGAATTTCCAAAGTACATAAAGCATAAAATGTTATGTATGCATATACCAAAAATATAGTCGAAGAAAACTAACATATGGTTTTCTTTCCAAGAAGGTATGGAAGGTCAAGTCCAGCAGTTTGTCACTCTTCGCTTTGGTGACCTATGGCTGGATGTGCCAATTGGTCCGCTTGTGGCTTCAGTTAGCAAGAGTTTGGAAACGACAGCTGAATGGCCGACTGAGCCAGAAGAAAAGGAGGTCTCCTCTACACTAACGGAAGGGTTTATTCCTGTTCTCACAAAGTCAGGGATGTATGCAGCTGCAAGAGCATCTAAGGATCAGCATGCACGCAAAGCTGCTTCGTATACTTCAGTTCCTCCCGGCTTCACAAAGATGTCACCTACCATGGTCATAAGTCATGAGGTACCAGCAAAGGTTGTTCGCATGACACCCGAAGAGTGGCCCGTTCTTGCAAAACGAACGAGGTCACTAAAGGTGGCGTCGCCAAGACAATCCACTTTGACTGCATCAACTAAAGTCGCAGTGCCCCTTACACCTTCCAAACATAAGGTGGGCGCACATGAAGGGATGGGAGAAAGCTCATATAAGCCTATCCCAAGCACCGCAGGAGTAGCTCAGAGGGCTTCGTCCACAGACAAAGGAAAAGTTGTAATGGTTGAGGGCGCCGAGTCTTCGTCACATGGAGGATCGACTCGTCCAAGAAACCAACTTCGTGTTGATGCACCTGAATTTATCCCCACAATGGGCTATAATCCCATTGGACCATGCCTAGTGGGTGAGCCAAGCAATAAACGCTCGCTCCAGTGGCAGGGGGTGTTTGTCACTTCAAAGAACTTCCAAGATGGTCATGTGGATCCAATTGCTACAATATCCGATCCTTTGTCCTCATCGGTGCCATTGCCAAGACCATCATTTGAAGGTTCATTTGATCCAGCACATCGTCGTCATCAACGGCAGAAGGCTCACCGTGCATGGCTCGATTTCCCAGTGGCAACTGATGCAACCATGACCAATCAACAATGGAAGCAAGTAGCATATCCCATCAGAAATAGAGAAGGGAAGACCAATGCAAGGATCCATGGGGGGAGCCATGCTAGCTTCCATGCCATCATCATACAGAATGTCTGCCAAGCTTTGAAGGAGATACTTCCAGGCTGTTCTATCTCCGCTGATAATGTTGGTGGCGCCGTCATGCGACATGTAGAAGCTCTCACAAAGTGGCCAGAATATGAAGAATTCGTGAAGGCGGTTCATAAGTTTTCCCTTGAATGAAAGAAAAAGCACACCAACTCCCATGGCTATGAAACATGGCATGTGAACCCAACATCAACATTGTTAAATCCCTTATCGTCGTCAACACCCATTGCATGCGATTCCTCCCAGACTTCGTTTAAGTCGGTGTGCCGTGAACATTAGCAAAGAAATGTTCGCCATGTCAACCTTCGTAATATTAAAGTTGGCAAAGTCCGAGTTCGATTCCCCAAGAGAGCGGACAACAATCATCCAGATCGCCTTTTCCATATCACCAAGGGCGGTATAAGAATTCATACTATGGTGACAAGCAACCCTTCAACAGTTGTGGCCTTCATCCGGTTCATCTGGAAAAGGTATCTTAATCACGCCAAGTGGCGTGTTGTCGGCCTTGACTGTGAATACACTAGATATGTCCACAGCAAAGAGCGTAAGAAGCTTCCACTTGAGCAACAAGTTGCCCTCTCTAATCAAGAGCCACAACGTGCCGCTGTCTTGCAGCTTTGTGTGGATAAGCATTGCCTAATTTACCAGCTATACCAGTCTCATGCCAGGAGTTTTATCCTTCCACTTCTCCGCAGCTTTCTTGACAATGACACAATTGAATTTGCGGGCGCCGCCATTGGCAATGACATCGAAAAACTCAAGTTCTATAACTTGGGTATCAGAAAACCTGTTGATGTGCAGGGACTGGGTATCAAGGTTCGTAATCAAAAAGCAGGCAACTTGGTTTCATTGGAGAAGCTAGCAAAGAAGGTTGCAAAAATAAGTCTTAACAAGGACAAAGGCATCACTATCAGTCAGTGGGAGAAGTTCAACCTGGACCATGACCAGATCAAATACGCATGCCTGGATGCCTATGCAAGCTTTGAGGTTTATAGGCGGCATTGCAACATAACTGGTTATCTTAGAACCCGTTGAAATGTTTGGTCCTAAGTAGTATATGAAAAGAAATAGGTTGTTGAGTCTTTATCGAGAAAATATGTACACGACCATTATTTCTTTATATTATGGTTATGCCTATTTCACTAGGTGCATTTTTAATATGATGATGCAGGGAAGAAAATGTTCTTGTATCATCATAATTTTGTTCTTATAGAAGACAAGTGAAATCTGAATAGAAATGACATATATTTTGCATTAATGCCTGCAATACAAATGTTGTTGCATTATGTGCACTTAATTTAAAAAAAACGATGACATAAAACATATATTACTCCAACAACTTAAGAGTCTAAACTGTGATGCAAAGTTAAAAAAAAAAGAAGAAAAAAAAATATCATCAAATGTACTCCATAGCCTCATGAGTATAAATTGAGGCACATAAAAGAAAAATACTCCATACCCTCATGAGTTTAAACTGGGGCACAAAAAAAAACTACTCCATACCCTCATGAGTCTAAACTGGGGCACCCAAAAACAATATACTCCATACCCTCATTAGTATAAACTGGGGCACACAAAATGTCACTCCAATAAATTTAGAAGTATAAACTGTGATACAAAACATATATTACTCCAATAAACTTACGAGTATAAACTGTGATATAAAACATATATTACTCCAATAAACTTACGAGTATAAACTGTGATGTAAAACATATATTACTCCAATAAACTTATGAGTCTAAACTGTGGCATAAAAAAAATATTACTCCAATAACTTAGGAGTATAAACTGTGACATAAAAATCTATCACTCCAATAAACTTACGAGTCTAAACTGTGACAGGAAAAATTACTTCATACCCTCACGAGTATAAACTGGGGAACAAAAAAATACTACTCCAATAAACTTATGAGTCTAAACTGTGACACAAAAAAAATCATCAAACGTACTCCATACCCTCATGAGTATAAACTGGGGCACAAAAAAACCTACTCCATACCCTCACGAGTCTAAACTGGGGCACCCAAAAACAATATACTCCATACCCTCATGAGTATAAACCGGGACACATAAAATGTTACTCCAACAACTTACAAGTCTAAACTGTGATGCAAAAAAAAAACCCAAAGATACTCCAAAACCTCACGACTATATACTGTGACTTAAAATAAAAAATACTCCATACCCTCACGAGTGTAAACTGGGGAACAAAAAATATTACTCCAAGAAACTTATGAGTCTAAAATGTGACTTAAGAAAAATACTCCATACCCTCATGAGTATAAACTGGGGCACACAGCAAAAAAAACTCCAACCCTCGTGATTATAAACTGGGGCACACAAAAAACTTCATACCCTCATGAGTATTAACTAGGGTACAAAAAAATCATCAAAATATACTCCAATGACTTATGAGTCTAAACTATGGCATATATAAAGAAAATATTATGCCAACATCTTAAGAGTATAATCTGTGTGGCCATGAGTCTAACGAAATGAAATATTCTTCCAAAAAATTGAAGTTCACACACGTGCATGTAGGAGTAAAAGTAATACTCCTGACATAGTGTTCGATAAACGTATATCAAAAAATGCTCCAATGCTTCAAGAGCCAAAACTGTAAGCATAAACTCTTCTTTTAAAAAAAAAAGACCGATCACATTCCTCCAAATATCTATGTTAATGTGCGTGCTTCCAAATTTCTCAGCGAAAAGGTGAGCCAAAGCGCCACATAGTTCTTTCAGGGAAAAGAAACATCGTGGGAGTGGAGGACAAGACAGACATGTCAGAAGATTATGAAAAGTTTCATGAAATTCCTCCCTTCACAGTGAAGACTGACCCAAGCATTCCTGTTAAATGATGAAGATTGTCCATGGTTACGGCGCAAAGGGACACACGCGAAGAAAAAGTTTTATACCCCAAGATCCCACTCTGGGATGTGATCGGCTTCACCGTCATCACTTTCTTCTCTAGTGAGTAGCCGAGATAGGCCAGTTTGTACATGAAGTGCATCCAGTTTTTGTCGTAACCCTCTCAACTTTTTAGCACATGCTATGTGGGTGAAATGATGATACCATGCCAAGTTTCAACCTTTTCAGAGTTCATTTGTAGTGCTTTTCAATTTCAGGGTCATTTAGCTCAAAAAAATTGTTAAATGCATGAAAAATAGCAAATGAAGTTAGAAAGGGTTGAAATTTGAGGATGTGGCTTTGAATGGTGCATATTGAATGCACAAAACGTCTGGAGTTGAAATAAGTTTAAAAAAATGAAATGCCTTTGTAACAGATGAGTTTTCGTCCGAAACCTTGATACTTCGAAGGAGATGGTCCAGTTTGTACACGAAGTGCATCCAGTTTTTGCCGTAACCCTCTCAACTTTTTAGCACATGCTATGTTGGTGAAATTATGATACCATGCCAAGTTTCAACCTTTTCAGAGTTCATTTGTAGTGCTTTTCAATTTCAGGGTCATTTAGCTCAAAAAAATCATTAAATGCATGAAAAATAGCAAATGAAGTTAGAAAGGGTTGAAATTTGAGGATGTGGCTTTGAATGGTGCATATTGAATGCCCAAAAAGTCTGGAGTTGAAATAAGTTTAAAAAAAATGAAATGCCTTTGTAACAGATGAGTTTTCGTCCAAAACCTTGATACTTCGAAAGAGATGGTCGAGTTTGTACACGAAGTGCATCCGGTTTTGGCCGTAACCCTCTCAACTTTTTAGCACATGCTATGTGGGTGAAATGATGATACCATGCCAAGTTTCAACCTTTTCAGAGTTCATTTGTAGCGCTTTTCAATTTCAGGGTCATTTAGCTTAAAAAAATCATTAAATGCATGAAAAATAACAAATGAAGTAAGTAAGGGTTGAAAATTAAAACTCCTCATGCTGACTAACATAAACATAATATAATTTGGCAAAAGAATAACAAGAAAACATATAAACTAAAATATTTAAAACAAATGAAGGTATAAAACTAAAAGAGCTAAACATAATATGTTTTTGATTAAAACACCTATTTAAAATAACCTAAAAATTACCAAATTGAACATACTGATAAAACACACTAATATTAAATAGCAGGAAAAAGAATCACTCAAAAATCTATTTTTAAACTAAAGTTATTCACAAACGAGTGATTCACACAAATTTCAAAGAATTCAAATTTAAACTATTCAAATTTGAAAACTACTGGCACTAACAGAAAGTTTATAATTTTTGTGACCTAAAGCAAAAAGATTCACTCAAAAACTCTAAATATTTGGCTGTAAGTAGAAACAAAAGAAAATAAATAAAGCAAAACAGAAAAAATGAAAAAAAAACCTTTAGTCCCGGTTGGCACAACCAGCCGGGACTAAAGGTCCTCCTCCCGCGCTTAATTTGGGCCCCGAAAACAGACCTTTAGTCCCGGCCCGTGGCTGTAACCGGGACTAAAGGCCAACCTTTTAGTCCCGGTTGCAGCCACGAACCGGGACTAAAGGTCCTTTAGTCCCGGGGCTTGGATTCAACCGGGACTAAAGGTCGATCCTATATAACTGTCACTTAGCGTTTTCCACCACCCAGGAGACAGATCAAACACCACACGCCGTCAGGCCACTCGTCTTCAACCTCCGACGCCGGAGATCGCCGACGCCGTCCCGCTCGCTCCGGCCCCTCCCCAAGCCCGCAGCCCGCTGCATCTTCCTCGACCACGGGAGCGAGCGAAGAGTCCCACAGCGCCCGCTGCATCTTCCTCGACCACGGGAGCGAGCGAAGAGCCCCACAGCGCCCGCTGCATCTTCCTCGACCACGGGAGCGAGCAAAGAGCCCCACAGCGCCCGCACCATCGTCTTCCTCCTCGCCGGTTGCCGCCACTGCCTCGACCTCGCCCTCGAGCACCGACGCGTCCACGACCTCCCTGAGCCCTCCCCGACCTCGCAACGACCTCGCTGTGAGCCCCCCTTGTCTTCCCCCGCTCTCCCCTGGCCCGCGCACGGCCTCTAACTACCCCCCCCCCCCCCCCGCACACCCCGAGCTCGGCCGCCGCCATGGACAACCAATGATCGATGAGATTGAAAATGTCCTTGTATTTTTCAAGTCATGTTAATGTTAATTATTAGTGTGAGCAGATGGTTAATTTTGATAACGACATTGTGGATGAGACATGAGATTTTGGGAGTATGTAATTTTTGTGTGTAGATGAATGTTAATTAGATGGATTTATTATGTATTTTTGTGTGTAGATGAATGTTAGATGGATATGTAGATGGATAGATGTTATATTGATGTATGTTAGAATGATGGATGAATAGAAATGTTAGATAGATGGATGTTAAATGGATGAATAGAAATGTTGTTCAAGTGTGGGTTGTCTATAAAAAGAATGGTTGGATCAATGATATAAAATGTTGTTCAAATTTGCTCATCTACTATAGTTGTAAAAGTTTATTAAATATGAGTAGCATAATAAAATGATAATTATTGCATAGGATTTTGTTTTCATAAGAATTTGTTCTCGACGTCGATGATGCCCGGCCCGCATCCTCATCGTCGACTCGGCGGCGACAACCTGCTTGAGAGGCTGAAAGAACATGTGGTGCCCCCATGTTTGGTTTTGGTAATTGATGACAATCTCTATGGACTAATGGTTGCAATGAGTTATATTGAAGGATTTGTCCATAGGCATTTCTTGAAGTCCATTTGTTGGTTTCAAGAAGAATATGTGTTGACCAAGGTGCTATTCAAGGATTTATCCAAAGATTGGTCATGTGAGAGATGAGCCTATTGCAAGCATGTCTTGAAGAAGAAGATTGTGTGGACACTCATGTTTACCTTCAAGACATCATCTTAATGAAGAGAGTTGAAAAGATACAAGGTTGATCAAGAATAAGTACAACGAGTGATTCAAGTTGATCAACACACACAAAGCGTAGAAGATGTACCAAGCGAGATCAAGTGATCTCATGGTATGGTAAGCATTGTCCATTATGCTTTGTGTACTAACCCATGGTCTACGTGAGAGTTCTATGTGGGGTTAGGTATGTATCCATGGGCTTGCGTCAAGAGGAAGATCTCATTCAACCCATGGAGGATGACATCAAGTGGTGATCGTCATCAAGATTGCGGTGTGCAAGTTCAAGTGGAGCATCACGAAGAGATCACATGCTTGAAGCTTGCCGTCCATTGTGGTGACAATGGACTTGTGAAGATGTGCCGAAGAGTGGCTCACCCATAGTGGAGTATGGGGGAGCAATCAACTAGTCTTCATCGAGCCGGCGCAATCAAGAAAGGTGGTCCAACTTGAGGAGGTCAAGATCGTCATCATCTAGCTCAAGTGGACTATGCGCAAGGCAAAGGTTTGCCCTTGATAGGTTTTCTATTTTACCGGTCTCATGGTGGTAGTTAGGAGACTGGGTTATAGGATCGATAGCCGTACTATCAAGGGGGGCTCTCAAGTGAGTAGCTTAATCGTATCGTTCGTAGAGAGCTCAAACCATTGCATCCTTGCATCATCTTTCTTGGTTCTTGTTTGGTGTTTCTCTTTGTGAGTTTTTGAGCTTATGGTCATCTTCATGACAAGCTCGAGTTCATCGAAAACGGGGTTCATATATGCATCTTCTATGATGTTTTCGATGTTGGAGTTTATGCCGGTTCTTCATTCATAGAGGTTTCTCATCTCTATATCTTAGGCATATCTCCCCTGCCTCTTCTTATTATTTGTCGTCATCTATCCAACAAGCTTGAGTTTGCTCAATTCGGAGCTCATTTGCAGAAGTTATGGCAGTTCTGGTTTTATTTGTATCCTCTGTTTTCTGTGGATTTTCAGTGGCATGCAAGCGGTAGTATCGCTGGTGCCCATGGTAGTACCGCTTATGCGGTAGTACCGCTGGGTACTTCCGTGGCACTGCCGCTTGGGGTTTCCCCGAGCGTGCAACTCTCTGTTGCCGGGGAGCAATTCACGGTAGTAGCGCGGTAGTACCGCTCTGGCGGTACTACCGCCCGTACTACCGCCGCCACTACTGCTTGCGGGGTTTCCTCCGTGCGCGCTTCTGTTTCCTTTTTCCCCTTTGTGGTAGTAGTGCGGCACTAGGACGGTAGTACCGCTTCGCACGGTACTGCCGCCCTGGCTGCCTCTACTACTGCTGCCTCTCCTGGTCTAAAACCCCCTAAGCGGTAGTACCGCCAGGGGCAGCGGTAGTACCGCTCCGGCGGCACTACCGTTGTACACTTAGTGTATTTCAGGCCTGTGCGAGGTAGTACCGCCTAAGCGGTAGTACCGCTCCTAGGAGCGGTAGTACCGCTTGGCTGCGGGCGCAGGGCAGATAACGGTTGGATTCGAGGGCTCCTATAAAAGGGGGTCTTCTTCCCCAATGGACCTTATCCTTCTAGCTCGTGTTTGCCCCCCATTGTTGACCTTCTTCGAGCTTGCTATCTCTCAATCCCTCCAATGATTCTTGCTAGTTCTTGAGGGAAAAGAGAGAGGAGATCTAGATCCACATCTCCACCAATCACTTTCTCCTCTATGTGAGGGGAACCCCTTGGATCTAGATCTTGGAGTTCTTCGTGTTCTCTTCTTGTTCTTCCTCTCATATTCCTCCATAGCTTTCGTTGCTTTGGTGGGATTTGAGAGTGAGGGACTTCGGCACTCCGTGTGCCCTTGCCATTGCATTTGGTGCATCGGTTTGAGTTCTTCACGGTGATACGTGGAAGTGAAGTTTGAGAAGCTTTTTACTCTTGGGTGCTTGGTACCCTAGAGCTTGTTCCTCTTGGGTGCTCTGGCGCCCTAGACGGTTGGTGGTGCCTCGGAGCTCAATCATTGTGGTGTAAAGCTCCGGGCAAGCGTCGGGGTCTCCAATTAGGTTGTGGAGATCGCCCCGAGCAATTTGACGGGTACCGGTGACCGCCCCCAAGGGTTGCCATTTGTACGGGTTCGGTGACCGCCCTCAAGGGTCCCTTAGTGGAATCACGGCATCTTGCATTGTGCGAGGGCGTGAGGAGATTACGGTGGCCCTAATGGCTTCTTGGGGAGCACTGTGCCTCCACACCGCTCCAAACGGAGATTAGCATCCGCAAGGGTGTGAACTTCGGGATACATCGTCGTCTCCGCGTGCCTCGGTTATCTCTTACCCGAGCCCTTTACTTATGCACTTTACTTTGTGAGAGCCATATTGTTTCATGTTATATATCTTGCTATCACTTAGTTGTTCATCTTGCTTAGCATAAGTTGTTGGTGCACATAGGTGAGCCTAGTCGATTTAGGTTTTGTGCTTGACAAATTAAACGCTAGTTTTATTCCGCATTTGTTCAAGCCTAAACCGTAATTATTTTAAAGCGCCTATTCACCCCCCCTCTAGGCGACATCCACGATCTTTCAGAGGCGCCATGTCCGGGACTGGGCTCCGCCGGGCTGGCACTGGAAGGTGCTACCTTCCGGGGCGCGCAGCTTGGTGAGGAATCGGGCTCCCGTCGTCGACTCGGAGCTTCTTTGGTGGCGGTCGCGTGGGCCACTATCGGTGCGGAGGCAGCCGGCCCCCGAGGAGGTGGTACGTCGCCGTGTCAGGGAGGAGGACGAGCACGTCCGTCGCTACATGGTTGCGTTGGACGTCAGGTTCTCCAATACCTGGCAGGTTCTTCAGGGATCTCACCCGAGCTATGATCCTGTGATGGTTCCTTCTCTTTGGGTGTCCACCGCCCGCGCCTCAGGAACCGCGAGTCAACTGGATTATTCGATAATATTCGAGCTGTATTAGTGATAATATTCGAGATGTATTAGTGATAATATTCGAGATGTATTAGTGATAATATTCGAGATGTATTAGTGATAGTATTCGATAATATTTGATGATGCATTAACTGGATTATTCGAGATGTATTAGTTTTTGCTTATTGAATGCATTCTAATTTGAATACTAAATTGTTTTATCTTTCTTCTGGATTAGTTAAGCTATGGACTATAGCGGCAGAGACGACCATGATCAAGAGGATATCATGTTCGACATGATACGCTCCCAAAACCCAGAGATTGAACCAGATGACGGCTCACAATATCTGAACGAGTCCGGTGAGGGAATTGAGAAAGAACCAATAGACGAAGGGCACACAAACAATGATGGCGAAGGAAATGTTCTTCAATTAACAAAGTCCGGCGAGGTATATATATATATATATAAGGCCTCTGGTGATCATTACATGTATTAATTGATTTGTATATATATATTAACGAATCTTTCTTCTTTTAGCCCTCCGGATCGAGCAAATCTTCTACAAGGGTAGTACGAGGCCCGGCCAAAAAGTTGTCCGATGGCATAAAGTACAACATCGATGAAATCAAAGAAGATGGTGAACCGATTGCTCCTAAAAAGAATGCGGACAAATTTATACGTCAATGCGGAGTTATTATTAGGGACCAAATCCCGATCACCGTTCAAGAATGGAATAAGCCAAAGGAAGATCGAGGAGTTAGTTTTGTCGACGAAAGAGCAAAAAATCTGCTTTGGGATACGCTCATGTCACATTTCACCCTATCAGAGGGTTTCACAGATCTCCAACGGGAGAAAGTCAAGAAGTGTGCTCTTAAGAAGATGGCCACACAATTCCAGACTTGGAAGAAAATATTATGGGCCAACTACGTCAACGCAGAAAAGAAGACTCCAGAATTCACTGGACCGCTAGAGAAGGTAAAAGATCACTGGGACTTATTTGTGGAGTTCAAGGAATCGGAAGCAGCTAAGGAACGGGCGATGAAAAACAAGATAAATGCTGAGGAAAAAAAGTTTCACCATGTTCTGGGGCCAGGTGGCTACAAGACTGGGTTGCCTAAGTGGGATGAATCTGAGGAAAGATGATTGCTGCAGGGGTCACTCCAAAAACAGTGGGTTGGCCCGACAGGTGCATGACTTGGTTTTATGCGCATGGGGGAAAGTTGGACCCAAAGACAGGGGAGATTATTGAACAGGCAAGTCTTAAAGAAGCCTTGGACGCTTTACTTGAAGCAATAGAAGAGGCTCGAACGGGGGCGTTCCATCCCGAGAGAGAGAACGACGAGCTTACACGTGCCCTCAAGAATCCTGAACACCCGGGATGAACACGAGGCAAAGGCGTTGTTCCGTGGGTTGAGGGGTTTGCGGAGTGGAACGACACTTACAGAAGACGTGCGAGAAAGAAGAAGCAGGATGCAGACCGGCTTCAAAAGGTAGAATCAAAGAACGCGGAGTTGGAACGCGCTTTCATGCGGCAGCAGGAGCAGATCAACACAATTAGCCAGCAAAGGGCGTCTCAGCGGCAGGAGCAACCAGATCCAGCATTGGATAGTACCATCCCATCTATGCCGAAAAGCAGCGTGGGTTCCACGGGGGTCCCGGCCGATGATGCACTGCTGGCTCGCTACCCCGTGGATGATATCCAAGAGACGACAACTTGTGAGCTACACATGAAAATGAAGAACATATCCATGAAGGTGGCGGACGGCTTTGCTTTACCGAATGCACCTGAAGCAACCATCCACGGCAATCCGATTCCACCTGGCTATGCTCGTGTCGGGGTGGATGAAGTTCTGTCGGGATATGACTCATTAGAGCTTGACTTTCCTAGAGGTCAAGGGGAGCAGACACTGGGAGAAGCCATACGTGGTCTCATTGTATGGAGAAAGGAATGCATCGTGTTTCCAAACTCGGTGCCAAGGCCACCGACTCCTCCTCCAAGTCCGCCGCGTCAGCCGACTCCAACCCATCTCGAGACGGAGCGCAGTGCGAGTCCGCCATATCAATCTCCGCCGCGTCAGCCGGATCCACCCCACCTCGAGACGGAGCCCAGTGCGAGTACGCGATATCGATCTCCGCCGCGTGAGCCGACTCCAAAGCGGAAGAGAGCACCAAAGAAGAAACCCGAGCCTCTTGCCAAAAAGAAGTTAGCTTACGAGATGACTGAGGAGGAAAACAAAGGGGTCGTGGATGCCCAAGTGAAGGCCCATTTTGCACCGAAACCGCCCCCGCCGCCGAAGGAGAAAATACCTGAGAAAGTCGTACAACACTTTGTGGATCTTGCTAAACCGGCTGTGGAGAAAAGGCGATCAGACTATGAACGCTCTATTAGCAAGTCATATTATCAACAAAAAAATCAGCAGTCGAGCCTTACAGGTAGTAATAAAAGCGGGAAAATTGTTCCCCAGCTCGGAGAACAGGCAGTGCAATCGATCCCCCCGCTCAAGGTGAGTACCGATAAGGCGGTAACCGACGCTGATAGAGACATGGCTAGAGAGATGGGTATCACTGTTGAACAACTCCTAGGCATCGAGGAAGTCCCCACGATGGATCTGAAGGAACTAGCATGGAAATATGTCCCCGGGAACCCTCTGGTCAGGCCTGACAAGGTGGAGCTTCTATCAACGCAAATGCGCAGATTGCATGACTGGTACCTGAGAGAAATAAAGGCCGGACGAGAGAGCCTCATGGTGAAAGTCAAGCCAGAGCATTACTTCCATGGAAAAGATGTGTGGATTGAATTTCCAGAAATTTTTCAGTTATTCAATCAAGACGCACTCGACAAATCTCTCGTCAGTTGCTATTGTCTGTAAGTGATTTCTTTCTGTAATTTAAGTCTCTAGCTTAGCTCGTTCATTGCCTGTAATTATCCTCACTATATTCTTTTGTGTGGTATTATATATGCAGAATGAAGATTTTTGAATTGAAAAGAGATAGAGTCTATGGCATTGGGTTCATTGACCCAAATACCGTTAATGAAAATGTGTTAAATAACCACAAACAAGACACAGAGAATAGCTTGCTAATGTTTTTGAAGGAACTAAATACCAGACCAGAAATACTTCTTCCTTACAACTTTAGGTGAGTGTTACTGTCTTGTACTACAAATTCTATTTTTGCTTACTCGATGTTAAGTGTAGTTGATGAGTTATGCATGCCCGCTTATACAAACGTGTGTGCAGATTCCACTGGATCCTGCTAATCATTAGAGTTGATGAGGGAACTGTTGAAGTACTGGACTCACTAGGTAAAGACCCTGAAGAATACAGGAGCCTATTTTTGATGCTCGACAGGTAATTTCAATCATTATCGCATTATGTCGGCCTCTTTAGTTCATTTCCTGATATCAAGTAATTAATAACTCCTTTATTCATTTTCTTTGCCGGACAGGGTTTGGAAAAAGTTCATCAAAGAGGTTGTCGATGAATGGGAACCACAGCTGAAATGGCGACGGTCCAAGGTAATTAAGTAGTACTAGCTACGTCTGCGCATCTATTTAATTCTAGTTTCAATATCATTATCATGCTTGATTATTATCTGATTGAATTCTATTCTCGTAAAGTGTATGAGGCAGGAAAAGGGGACTAATTTATGTGCATACTACGTTTGCGAGAACATTCGCTTTATTACCGAAAGGAGCAGAGATGCAAGACATCTTTGGGTACGTAAACATTATTCACAATTTTTGATATCATGATCTAATATATATACACACAACTAATATATTCATATTGATCTCCTTCTTTAAAGATGACGGAGATGCAGGATAGGCTCCTACCAAAGGACCGCATACGAGCACTTCAAGAGGAAATGACGGGATTTTTGCTTCAGCAGGTCATATCTCCCGACGGAGAATACCATTTCACCTAATGCCTGCATGTAATGATCTGCAAATTATAGGAGAAATTGTATATACCAAATTGTATATATATATATATATGTGTATGCATGGTCGTACGAGAAATTCTATGATATATGATTGGTTCTACGAGAAATTCTATTATATATGCATAACGTGTACAGTATGTAGTAGCGTAAAATATGTTTGAAATGAAAAAGAATTAAATGGAAAACACAAAATGAAAAGAAAAAAATAAACAATAAACCCTAAACCCCTAAACCCCTAAACCTTTAGTCCCGGTTGGTGTCACCAACCGGGACTAAAGGTGGCAGGGATTTAGTCCCGGTTGGTGCCACGAACCGGGACTAAAGGCCCCCAGCCGCCGGCGCGCGCTGCCGGCCACATGGCAGGGATTTAGACCCGGGTCGTGGCCAACCGGGACTAAAGGGTGTGGGCCTTTAGTCCCAATTTATTAGTCTCGGTTGGTGAACCGGAACTAAAGGCCCTTCCCAACCGGGACTAAAGGCCGTTTCTCCACTAGTGATTTGTAAGGCTAAACTTGCTACCTCATATGTTGCGCATGATTTTAGATGTGATGAACTAGTGTGATGATTAACTAGTGATGTATATACAATAAATTTCATGTATTCATATGCTAACACTTGTCAATATGTGTCCTATGAAATTTTTTGTGGTACCACGAGCCCTGTGGGACGGGTTTACGGGATCTGTTCCGCCGGAGGGCTCGCGGTACCGCAAAAACGTTTTAGAGTAGCCCGTAAACGTTTTTTAGGGGATGAGTGTTCACTTTGCAACAGATGAACATGTGCCGGTGATATACAATTCTTGACAGTGTTCCTATTGGCCAGAAAAGAGATATCGTGCAATAACTTACAACCTAGTACAAGTTTCAAGTGGATGATTGAAAACTCCAAGCCAGACAGTAGATAGGTGCCACGAAGCGTGCTACGTGGGACGACAAAGCGATTTGCCTACACACACCATCTTGTCGCACCAAGATGGATCAAACACATGGGATCCTTTTTCTCTAATAGTAATAAATTACAGTTTTGCTAAAGCACATCTAGACCCAATAAATTAAGGGTGTGCCTAGAACTCATCTAGATGAGATATAATTTGGTCTCATTCATCTTTTTTTGAGACATGCCTATTATTGTTGTATTGTCGTTGTAGCCCATTTTAATTCGTCAGCCCGTTTTGGTTCGCCGGCCCAACAACGTGCTTCGAAGATAAATGCATGTTATCCCGTTCGCTGGCCAGTAACGCACTTTCAAGACACGGTGAAAAAATAAACAAATTTCTAGGAGCTAGGATCGAACGTGCAACCTCACAAAAATGGATAGCTAGGCGAACCAACCTGTGGTTGGATGGTTAGAGGGACTGTGGTATCCCCAGCCCACCAGGGTTTAAATCCTGGTGCTCGCATTTATTCCTGAATTTATTTCAGGATTTCCGGCAATGTGCATTCAGTGGGAGGAGACGTTCCCGTCGACGACGAGGCGCCTATGGTGACTTCGTAAATTTCAAGATGATATGCCGGCTCAGTCTCTCGGAGGTGCTCATAGGGGTAGGGTGTGCGTGTGTGCGTTCATAGGGGTGAGTGTATGCGCGTGTATATGAGCGCTTGCGTCTGTACTATGTTAGCCAAAAATGACATTTCTCCATTATTAGTACTAGGCGCTATTAATAGAATTGTGTAACGTTTCGAAATTGTTCATTTTTTAATAAATAAAAGATTTTAGCTTTTTTTGGTGTTATGTGTACTTGATGTGCACAAAAAAAAATGACAAGTAATATCACCATAAAAAGATTGATTAGTACCCTTGCCTTTTGCATTTTTGTGTGACAAAAGTGTGATCCCTTTTGAAATTTTTAGTTGCAACCCTTCTTACAAAAATTACAATTGCACCCTTTCTTGATAACTTGCAGCTGCGACCTCCGTGAAAACAAGTAGTTGCGCCTCGACTTATAAACTTGCAGTTGCGACCCCTTTTATAAAGTCGCAGTTGCACTCAGGTTACAACCCTTACAATTGCACTGGCCCCGAAAACTCATGTCTCGACCCTAATTGCAGTCGCTTTGTGTCTATGCAGTTGCAATCGGTTTATAACGCTTGCAGTTGCATGTCTAGTGGTGGACATGCAACTTGCCCCAACTCCTGACCCTAGTTGCAGTCGCTTTGGGCCTATGCAGATTCAATCGGGTTACAACACTTGCAGTTGCATGTCTAGTGATGGACATGCAACTGATCCCGACAACTCCCCTCCTGACCCTAGATGCAGACGCTTCGGGCCCATGCAGTTGCAGATGGGTTACAACACTTGCAGTTGCATGTCTAGTGGTGGACATGCAACTGATCCCGACTACTCCCCTCCTGATCCTAGTTGCAATTGCTTTGTGCCCATACAGTTGCAGACGGGTTAGAACACTTGCAGTTGCATGTCTAGTTGTGAACATGCAACTGGCCACGACAACTCCCCATCTGACCCTAATTGCAGTCGCATTGGGACTCATGCAGTTGCAGTCGGGTTACAATGCTTGTAGTTGCATGTCTAGTGGTGGACATGCAACTGGCCACAACAACAACTCTCCCGATCCCAGATGTCATCGTCGCTTTGTGCCCGTGCAGTTACAGTCGGGTTACAAAGCTTGCAATTGCATGTCTAGTGGTGGACATGCAAGTGGCCCATGTCATGTCCCCATCATGTTTCTTTAATCTCAAGTTCATTATTGTGTTGACGCGGTGATTTTTTGAAAATAATAATAATAGGCAGAAGAAAACTAAACAATCAATTTTGCAATTTCTCAATAAAAAAACCTAAAAAATGGCTCGCACACTTATGTCCCTCATACAAAACAGAAAAAAGAAACAACGAAAATAAAACAAAAAAGAAGAAGAGAAACAACCACATTGCAAGACGGCTGAGAAACAGCCATACTCTCTTCGTAGGTGGGAAAAACAACTCGACCAGAAAAAAGGCCCATATGCCCATAACCCAGCAACACAAAGCCCATAACTCAGACAACAACAGGCAGCAGTTGTTGCACGCTAGACTCGAAAAAAAAAACAGTTGTTGCACGAATCTCTGCGTGCCCCATAATCAAACGGTTCAGCAGGTGAATGAGACCATATTGTTTCTCAGCTAGATGAGTTTCAGCAAAACCGATAAATTAATGCTTCCCCTTCTTCCATTTACTAGATCTTTTGTGCTTGTTGGTTTTTTTCTGTACGTGTAAAGAAGAATATATATTTGTTGCTCGAGGAACTCCACTTCTTCAAGTTTGGATAGCATAAGGTTAGACGGATGGTTGAATTCCAACCTCAGCTCACCCGTTTCAACTTTCGAGTCAATTGTCCCAAATTATATTTTGAAAGGCGACTGCTGCTCTTGAGTACCATAGGACACATTACCAAACCAGCCCTGTGCTAGAAGCTACTTCGTAGCAAGAGTGTAACACCTGTCCAACACCGACAGCTTTGGAATGAGCATAGCTTCGTGCAATCATCTCCATTAGAGCATCTCCAATAGACGGTCCATATGTAAAAATAACCAACTTTTGGAGCTTCAAGAGCAAAAAACGCTACTCCAACAGATGGTCCATATGTAAAAAAAATTACATCACCGCCTCTCGAAGATGTAAAATACAACACTTCGTGATGCAAATTTGCATCACGAGATACATCTGATGTAAAACCGCGGCCGCCCGCGAAACCACCAACCGCCCGTTCATTTCATTTCCCCGCCCGCCCGCGACCCGCCCGTCCGCCGCCCCCTCCCCCCCTGCCGTCCGCTGCCGCCATGGCCGAAGCCGACGACCCCGCCGCCTTCTCCGCTGCCGCCGCAGCCGGTGGGCTGACCCACGTCACCGCCGCCGCGGCGAACTCACCCTCCGCGACCGCGTCCATGCCGCCGCCCCCTGCCCGCCGGCCCGGATTCGCGCCGCCCCGGCCGGTCGCCACCGCGCCGGCGGTTCCTACGAAGGCGACGAAGGCACGAGGCAGAGGCAAACGACCGGCGAAGCGCGGCCGCAACCCGGCCGAAAGTGCGGCTCGGCCGGCCAAAATCTCGAAGGCAGCCGCGGCGGCTCGGGCCGACGATTCGCAGCCACGGCCGGCGGCGTCCTCCAGCAGCCAAGGAGCCGTTCCTCGACCTCCGCCGCCGCCACCGTCGGCCGTGGAGGAAGATGTGGCCACGCCGACGGCCACCGCCTCCAACATGTTCGATGATATGTCGCAAAGGTAAAAAAAATTCTTTTGTGCTCTCGTTTGTTGTTTCAAATTGAATGTGATGTTGAATGTTTGTACGTCCAATTGTAGTCTTGATGATGAAGCTTTCATGCACGCGACAAATGTGGCAAATGACGATGCACTTTTGGTAGAGGGATTTGAAACTATGATGATGATGATGCACTTCAATTTGAAATTTTACGTGATATTTCAATGCAAAACCGCGGCTGTACAGCGGCTGAACAGCAGCCGCGCGGCCGGCGGCCGGTTTTACATCTTCGTTTTGGACCGTCTGTTGGAGTTGCTCTTTTACATCTCCGTTTTGGACCATCTGTTGGAGTTGAACCTTTTTCGGAGATGTAAAAAGCACTTTTTGGTGCTCCAAATTTTTACATCACCGGTTTGGAGCACCAAAATATACATCATCTATTGGAGATGCTCTTACAACCAGGCAACTAGCATTTTTTTTACGGGGAAAACTTCCGATCAACTCGATTTGCGCTTGTAATTGTTCATTCATGTTTGTAGCCCTAGAATATGAACGGCACAAGCTAGTCGTAGGTGCGCTCGACATGCCAACATGTATGATAAATTGAGAATGATAGGTTTTAATATTAAATCAACCGCCCACAAAGCATCAGTGAGCGAATAACAATCTTGTACAATAGGTGAACACAAATATTAGCTTTCGACAACAAATGCAGTATTTGCATGAAAACAAAGATAATCAAACATACCAAAGATTATATATACTCCGTCAAAAACCCTTGGGAAGTTGATCGACTCTCCCAACTCAACCCTATCTCCTCCCAAGGAAAGGCGGCTAGGGATGCCTCCCGTCGGCGCCGCCGCCAATCTAGCACGTCTCCCGTAGCCTTAGGGCCATGGGTGCGTGGTGGATCCCGACCCTTGCTGGCGGGAGGGCTCCGTTTTTAGGTGCTTCATGTTTTGTTAGGGTTTGTGTCCTGCTCAAGAAGACGAGACGACGACGGCTCCCTGAAGATGGAATAAGGTTCTCCCCGCCTAGGCCCCGTCGCGATGGTGCGTCTAGCATCGTCAGAGGGCGTGTGGATGTGTGTCTCCGGCGGATCTCGCGGGATTCGATCGGTGGTTGTCATTGGTGGATCTGCTCGGATCCGGTCTTTGTTCGTCTTTGTTCGTGTGTCTTCAGGTTGAATCCTTCGATCTATGCTATTCTTCATCGGCGACGGTTGCTGTTCTACTGTGCTGGTCCTATGAGGCCTTAGCACGACGACTTCCTGACTGTATACTACAATAAGTTTTGCCCGACTCCGATGAGGGAGGGGCGATGACACGGCGCGCCTTCGGCTTGCTTTAGTGCTTGTAGTTGTCGCTAGGTGGTCTACGAATCTGATAATTTTTATTATTTCTGGTATTCATTGTACTGTCATGATTGAAGATGAATAGATCAGGAATTTCTCAAAAAAGAAAAGAAAAAGCTCTTGTGAAGTGGTAAGCATCGTGGGTGGCCTTAGCGATGTAGGAGCTCAATCAAACCCGAGACACCTGCATGATGGATTGATTTCCCTTTCATTCTTTTTCCAAAAAAAGCCCCAGCCCCGGCTGAATGTGCCACTGCCACGGCGCCGATACTCGCGCGATCGTACTGGCCGTTCCATTTGTTGGCCCCGGCTCCAAGAAAGAAAGAAAATCATCCTATTCCTCGCTGCCCACCGCGGCGGCGCCCCTCTCCTCGCCTCGCCTCGCAGCGAGCGACCCGAGCCAACCCTACCGCGCCTGCCAACCACGCGTCCCCGCCCCCAAAATTCGCGGCGGCCTATATAACCCACGCCCATCCGCCCCCCTCTTGACCATCCTCTTTCCCCCTCCGATCCGCCATGCCTCCCCTTGCCAGCTCCCTCCTCCTCTCCCGCTCCGCCGCGGGGCCCGGCTCCGCGCGCGCCACCGCCGCCGCCGCGGCCGCGATCTCCAGGCCCGCGACCGCCGCCGCCACGGAGTCCGCCCCCTCCCCGCCCGCGCCCGCCCCGTCCCCGCTCCACGCGGCCCGCGGCCAGGGCCCGCGCGGGGCCTTCGCGTCCGGCCTCGCGGGCCGCCTCTTCGGCGGCCGCCGCGCCGCCGCCCGCTCCTCGTCCTCCGCCGCTGCCGTCTTCGAGCGCCGATTCGCCTCCGCCGGTAAGGACCGCCGCCACCTCGAAAGGGATCGTCGCATCGCGTCTCGGTCTCCTCTCGCTGACGGGGCCTCTGTCTGTTTGTTCGTTTGTTTCGCAGCGACGAAGAACTCGTACGATGAAATCCTCACGAGCCTCGCCAAGCCCGGAGGGGGAGCGGACTTCGGCAAGTACTACAGCCTGCCTGCGCTCGCCGATCCGCGGATTGGTGAGTTGTTTCCCAGTTCCCCACCATTTTCGTCTGCTATTGTGGCGTGGTATGCGTCTTATGTGCTCTGATTCTTAGTTTGCGCCGTGTGTTGGGTGAATTGAGAATCCAATCAGGCCCTGCACGACGTTTTGGTCCCTTTCGGTCTCTCTGCTACCGCTTGTTGTGAGTTGGAGTAGATGAATTGTTTGCTTCTCCAAAGCGATGCGTAATAGGCTCTGATCTGCTCCTTGTTGGATAGTCTGTAATGTTGGTGAAATTTGGCAGCTCCACGTGTTCCCATGGCGCGAATTGTCAATTCTGACGGTGGAATTGGTCTCTGGATGCGTTGTTTTCTAGTCAGTTTTTTTGTATATCGCTGAATTATGTGAATTGCCGATGATTTGACTCATCACTTTTTTACCAGATCGGCTACCCTACTCGATAAGGATTCTGCTCGAGTCGGCAATCAGAAACTGCGACGAGTTCCAGGTCACGGGGAAGGACGTTGAGAAGATCCTAGACTGGGAGAACAGTGCCACCAAGCAAGTCGAGATCCCGTTCAAGCCAGCCCGTGTCCTCCTCCAGGTATTGATCCTGATTCCAGCCATCATCTCCACTTTTTTCTTCCATGTTGTCCAGTTGCTGTGGAAAGAATAAATGTGAGTTGGAAAGATTCGAGTCAATAGCTTTTGATAGCAGGAATATTGGAAATGGAGGTCCACTTTCCTATCCTTTCAGGAAAGTGGAGTTCCCCAATCACCATGTCTTATGCTCATTATGTATGTGATGTATGATTGCTGCTGTCACCTGAGTTTTTAAAGATAGATATCATGCGCCAGTAGGTAATAGGTTTCTGTATAAGATTAGCTGCATCGTCATCACATATTCTTCTTCCTGTGACAATTATAAAAGTCAACACTTCCTATTTTAATCTGGCAAGTGGTACTGTAAGCTGGATACATTGTTTATTTTATTCCGATGCGTTTCTGATGAGATGTTTGATGATGTGGATCCTTCCCCTGCTTGCTGAAATGTTCAGTTTATTCACTTCACATTTGTCTCTTTATATAGGATTTCACTGGTGTCCCAGCAGTTGTTGATCTTGCTTGTATGAGGGATGCTATGAGCAAACTTGGCAGTGACCCCAACAAAATCAATCCTCTGGTGAGTTTAGTGACCAGTGGTTACATTAACTATCCCCTTGTCTTTATAACTCCTTGGAAATATATTTGACATTCTTGTTTCGTGTACTGTGCCACTTATCCTACGATGTTTTGCCATTGACACTGTTCTGGATTTCTCATAGCATCTCTTTGGGCCTTCGTTCATTATTATCACAACTAACAACCTTTCATCTTAGCTTGTTCAATTCAACACTAAAGGTCTAATGTTTGATTGTGATGCAATTCCGAACTGATATGCTTTACTGAACACAGATCATTAATTATTGATGTTTTTATGATAGTGTGAGTGTGTGACTGTTTAGTCTTGAATATTGAGGTTAGCCCCTTAGCATATCATCTAATTCCAGTTAATCAAGCTATAACATCTATTCCAGTTAGGGTTTGAATGGTATGTTTGCAACTTCTTAATCCTATCAACTATAACTGGTTAAAGGGTTTAAAAAGATAATCCATGTAGCCTTTTCCCCTCAAATTGGGCACTAGCGCAGCCTGCAACTGCTCTCTTTGTCAACTGACCCTGAAGGGTAGCTTTAGCATGACAGTTTTATGCTTGTGTCTTCGTGCTCTTGCTCATATTGCTGCATGTATATTTTTTCAGGTACCTGTAGACCTTGTTGTGGATCATTCAGTACAAGTTGATGTGGCAAGATCGGAAAATGCTGTTCAGGCAAATATGGAGCTTGAGTTCAGCCGTAACAAGGAGCGGTTTGGGTTTTTGAAATGGGGTTCCACTGCATTCAATAACATGCTTGTTGTTCCACCTGGATCTGGAATTGTTCACCAGGTATTTCTATAAAACAACTATTTTGATCTTCTTAAATGTTCATGCAAGTTTACTTCTGTTAGTAAACACTAACAACTCCATTTCTAGGTGAATCTTGAATATCTGGCCAGGGTTGTCTTCAACAATGGTGGGATACTTTACCCTGATAGTGTTGTCGGCACAGATTCGCACACAACTATGATAGATGGTCTTGGTGTTGCTGGATGGGGAGTTGGTGGTATAGAGGCAGAGGCTACAATGCTTGGGCAGGTGAAGTAAATATCTGTTGATAATAAGTTTTTATCTCTGATACTATGTTTGGGACCTCTTGGCATAAAAAAGAGGGTGTGGAGGGGGTCGGGAACAGAGGTTTGCTGGTATCATCCGTTTGTGCCAATTGTCTGAATTGATTGTGGTCTGTTCTGCAGGCAATGAGCATGGTCTTGCCAGCAGTTGTTGGTTTCAAGTTATCAGGGAAGCTGAGGAATGGAGTTACAGCCACAGACTTGGTTCTAACAGTAACTCAAATGCTTAGGAAACATGGTGTTGTTGGGAAGTTTGTTGAATTTTATGGTACCCCTCATGCCATTGCTTAGTAATCCACAATGCTTTCTTTTATGAGCTCCTCTAAAGTTACGTACTACACAATTCCAGGGAGAGGTATGGGTGAACTATCACTTGCTGATAGGGCTACTATCGCAAACATGGCACCAGAATATGGTGCAACTATGGGTTTCTTCCCAGTTGATGCAAAGACATTGGACTACCTGAAGCTAACTGGCAGAAGCGATGAAACTGTATGTTATAGGCCATGATTGCATTTGATTTGCATCTTAACTACACATGCATCTAGTTTTTGACAGTCACATTCTTTAGGTGGCCATGATAGAGACTTACCTGCGTGCAAATAATATGTTCGTCGACTACAAGCAGGTGATTTCATACTTAATCTGATGATAAGTTGTTTGGTATGTCTTAATATATATTTTATTTATTTATAATACTGTTGCTTCTCCCTTGATGTAGGTTCAAGCTGAAAGAGTGTATTCATCTTATCTGGAACTTGACTTGGATGAGGTGGAACCATGTCTGTCCGGACCAAAACGGTAATGTACCCGGAGAACTCCTATCCTTGGCATATGCGTAGCCTCATTCATGACTAACAAAAGATATACTCAACAGGCCTCATGATAGAGTGACATTGAAGAACATGAAGTCAGATTGGCTTTCTTGCCTGGACAACAAAGTAGGGTTCAAGGTAAGAATTTGCTCTGTATATTACGTCTATACTCTACTGTTATTCTTGTGTTATTTGCCATAATCTTGTTGTTTATTTATTGATAAGATGGATGTTAATCATTCTTTGTCATCCTATGAAAATACAATGTTGATTAGATGATTGTCGAAAAAAACACAATGTTGATTAGATGATTGGAATTCCATACTTCTATAATATTGCAGAAAATACATATGCAAATAGTCCATACCTGCAAATTTCCTGTACTTCTTTTATTCCCCCCTTTCCCTTCTCTTATGCTCACTATACCATTTCTGTGCAGGGTTTTGCTGTCCCCAAGGAATCGCAGGGTAAAGTTGCTGAGTTTTCGTTCCGTGGGACGCCAGCAAAGATAAAGCATGGTGATGTTGTAATTGCGGCTATCACCAGTTGCACCAACACATCAAATCCTACTGTAATGCTCGGAGCTGCTTTGGTTGCCAAAAAGGCTTGTGACCTAGGCCTGGAGGTTCGTCTCACTGTCCTCAACTTAATGTTTTCTGATTTCTGCTTATTAAATGTCAATTGCTCATTTTGTCTATAGCATATGCTATTTCAAAACATAAGGAACTCCATCATGTTGGTAATTCGTACCTCATGTGCAAATGTTGCTGTTAAAATGGGATCAGTTATTTTCATGTTTGAAATTGTTGCAGCCTTTTCTCTTATTACAAGTCAAGTGTATGATTTAGTGCTACTTTCTCTGCCCATGTTCTGATAATTTTAGGTTGCCAACTGTTGCTCTAGTTTAACACTGCTGGTATTAATTAGGTGAAACCATGGATTAAGACAAGCCTTGCGCCAGGTTCTGGTGTTGTGAAGAAGTACTTCGACAAGAGGTGCCTCTTTCTTTTCCAGACTAAAAGTTCCCTCGTATTTTTTTATCTTTGGTTAATTTTTTTCTACATTTTCCTTTGCAGCGGTCTGCAGAAGTATCTTAACCAGCTTGGCTTCAATATTGTTGGCTATGGTTGTACAACCTGCATTGGAAATTCTGGAGATCTTGATGAATCCGTAGCTGCTGCAATTACCGACAATGGTGAGATTTATGTTGCTGGTTGAGAAAGGATTGAAAGTTGTGAATTAGTGCATTGTACTCACTTTTCCTTCTTTCAGATGTTGTCGCTGCTGCTGTGTTGTCTGGGAACAGGAATTTTGAAGGCCGTGTACATGCATTGACCCGAGCAAATTATCTCGCATCTCCCCCATTGGTTGTGGCCTATGCCCTTGCTGGCACGGTAAGAGAACATTCATTTTTCCAATGTTGATACCTCTGCATATTATTTCAAACTAAACTGTGGAAGTACCGGAACAGATCAAGAATGTTATCTTGTATGTAGTACTACTACTTGGGCACCAATACAAATGTCTTCCTAACTATTCTTTTGGTTTTCTTTGCTAAACTGTGGAACTACCGGAACAAATCGATAGTGTGAACTTTTATATAATGCTGCTACTTGGATTGATCAATATAATTCATTATTGTGAGAGCCCTGATCTACTAGGCTAACTAGTTCAAATTTCTGCCTGATTATTCTTGTGATCTTTCTAACAATTTGTTATTGCGAGCACGGCCCAGTTCTACTAAGCGAACTAGTTCAAACTTCTTCCTAACTATTCTTGTGATTTTCCTTGCTAAACTGTGGAATGTGCTGCAGGTTAACATTGATTTTGAGAAAGAACCAGTAGGCATCTCAAAAGATGGGAAAGAGGTTTACTTCAGGGATATTTGGCCTTCCACCGATGAGATTGCTGAGGTGGGCACTGCAACTTTGATTTTGTTATATTTATCTCCATATGTACTCTCTGAGACCATATTAGATTTGGGATATTCCTCATGATTGTGCTATTAATTCTTCTAGGTTGTTAAGGCGAGCGTGCTCCCAGACATGTTCAAGGGCACATACGAGGCAATCACCAAAGGAAATCCTATGTGGAATGAGCTGCCAGTATCAGCAAGCACTCTCTACCCATGGGATCCAAAATCAACATACATCCACGAGCCTCCTTATTTCAAGGATATGACAATGACCCCTCCTGGTGCACGGCCTGTGAAGGATGCTTATTGTCTTCTCAACTTAGGTGACAGTATCACAACTGATCACATATCCCCAGCTGGAAGCATCCACCCAGACAGCCCGGCTGCCAAATATCTAAAGGAGCGCAATGTTGAAAGGAAGGACTTCAACTCATATGGCAGTCGACGAGGGAACGATGAGATCATGGCTAGGGGAACTTTTGCCAACATTCGTATTGTGAACAAGTTCTTGAAGGGAGAGGTTGGCCCCAAAACCATCCACGTTCCATCAGGGGAGAAGCTTGCTGTTTTTGATGCTGCTATGGTAATATATACTTGAACTTCATAGAAATCCAGAGTTTGCTTTTCAGTGATGCAACATAGAAGGCATTCAAATCTCATTGAATGATTTTCATATTGTGTGTGTTTTTGACAGAAATACAAGAATGAAGGGCATGACACTATCATCCTGGCGGGTGCTGAGTATGGCAGTGGAAGCTCTAGGGACTGGGCTGCGAAGGGTCCAATGCTTCAGGTAACCATGCTTCCCACCTAATAGTTTCTTTGCTTACACCATGGCACTGTCACTAATGGGTGTGGTGCTTTCACTTGGTGACTGCAGGGAGTGAAGGCCGTGATAGCAAAGAGTTTTGAGAGGATTCACCGTAGCAATCTCGCTGGAATGGGCATCGTCCCTCTATGCTTCAAGGCTGGAGAGGATGCCGACACTCTTGGCTTAACAGGCCATGAGCGCTACACTATCCAGCTTCCGACTGACGTGAATGAAATCAAGCCTGGCCAAGATGTTACAGTCACAACAGACAACGGAAAGTCGTTCACGTGCACACTCCGCTTCGACACTGAGGTACGGACATTCTGTCCTGAGCATTTTTTTCTAAGTGTTTACTATCAATGGTGATTTCTGATGATGAATTTGTCGATTCCTGTTCAGGTGGAGCTTGCATACTACACCCACGGTGGTATTCTACCATATGTCATCAGAAAGATTGCTGCCGAGCAATAGTGTTTTCTCGAGATGATTGCGATGAGGCAAATTGTAATTGTTGTAAACAGTTTCTTTAGCAAGTCTCGTTTGAGTACCCCCTCAAATAACATCTGAGATATCTGCAGAGGACTCGGAAATTTTGAGCGCGTAACACGCTAGAGGATAATGGCCTGGTTTTCGTTTGAAGGCACTATGTTAATAATATGCCTCACAACTGATGAGATGCTTTTGCATATTGTAACGGTCTATGAACACTGAAGTGGAATCAGCCGAAGGAATGTCCACATTGTTTTCTCGTACTAGGTTATCTTCTGGTTGCTTTTTTATAGGCTGGTTTATCTTTTGGTTGTTTTTTGAAGGCAGGTTATCTTTTGGTAACCCTGCGTCTATTGTTTTAACCGTGCGCACCGAGTAGCAGTTGGTAATGTCATATAATCATCTGGTTATGGATGAGTAGATTCAGCAAATCTGGTGGTGGATGCCTAGATTTAGCAAAGTTGGCCTGCGCATAGAAATTTATGGATTGTTTGCGAAGGTGGATTTCGATAAGTGAACCTCCTATTTTGTTTAACTTCCCTCAAAAGAAATTGACTTGTTGAAATTTGGATGATAAATGTTTTGCTTCTTGGTGATCTAGTCTATGTAGGCATCATCATCCAAACTAAGGATCAACATTTCCACGTTGTGTGGTGTTTACCAGATTCCCAATACATTACTAGCAATATACAATCCATCAGAAGATTGTACCCACTCCATTAGTTTCCGAACCAAAATGTCCAACAGATCGCATCCATTCGATGAGCTTCAACGTTTTCAGTTAATGTGTTCCGTACAAATGGTCAAGGATTGGATTAACCAATCTTGCAGCTTCCTAGGCTGAAAAGATCAACTCATCTGTGTTTGGCGAGCTACACTGGTGATCTAGCGTAACATGAACTCTCACATTGACACTGAACATATTAATCAGTTGTATGCTAGCTACAGAGTTTCTTTGGAATTTGGATCATAGCAATAAGAAAATGCAGTCTAAGATAGGAAAAACCCCCGGGAAAAGATGGCACATACTAAGGATCCCTACAGGTCTCAAAACATGTGGATTCTTTAGGTGATCCATTGGACGGTGGAGAACAAATAAACACAAGATTTATTGTAAAATGAGGACGTATAAACATTAATTGATGGATTTCTTTTTTGCTTTCATTCACGTAAGAGCAACTCTAGCAGAGTCGTCAAAACTGGACTTGCCATCCGCCAAATGAAGCAACAGGCAATCGTCTTTGGAATGAGCTGCCTGTATCCGCCGATGGCAAAGTGGATGATTGAACTCTTCTTTGCCGACCGTGCCCCGGGTCAACGGCGCGGTCACCGCGGCCGGGCGGGGGTGACCACCGGCTGTCTACACGGGCCCGCGACCGGGTGGCCATCCGGCTTGGTGAAGCCGCGGCCGCTGTTGACGTGCGTGAGGTCGGCGCGCAGGGCCGCCGCGTGGCCGGTGGCCGACGAGGCTAGCAAGACCGTGAGGAACAGAGCATAGGGTAAAAGCTGCAACACTGACATGTCCTTCATCGTGCACAGGCTCACACCATTCAGCACTGGATGGCAAGGTTGTTAATTCGGTTATTTGTTGGTTTATCAATTATACTAGGGTCAACTTTGCAAAAAGGTCCACAAAGACGTATATAACCCCAGAATTATCCATGCCACCCTCTATCTTTTTTTGTTTGCGAATCTTGTCACTTTCGAAGTTACTGTTGCTCGAATATTAGTCGCTCAAGCACATGCGCATCACACCGGCATCCACTGATTTTGTTGTTGTTACTTTTTGGAAATCGACATCCACACACTGAATTTCACGGCAAGGGATACTCTTTGAGTCGGTCTCTCCTCGGTCAAACATCCGAACTGTTTTTTTTTTTTTTTTTTGCAGTTCAAAAATTGAACTGCAAAACCTTCTTATATTATGGGACGGAGGGAGTAGTTGGTAACCAGTATTCTACTTTCTGTCTATTTTTAGTCGTCCGCACAATAGACTGCTGCCTACTGAAACTAGTAACTTCTCATCCAAAGGGACAAGGAGAATCAGGGCAGTGTCAGGCGAATATGGGCTGTGAAGTTTCACTTCAAAATAACCTGATAGGATTTGTAGTAGTGCCTCATAAGGGAATGTACTACGTACTTGTGTGCTTAGCTCAGGATCAGACTCGACCTCACATTCGAGATACAAGAAGGGCAGATGCTTAGTGGACCGCTGCTCATCTTCTTTTCGCGCTCTCATGCTTGTGCTGCATCAACAACCTTTGAAGATAGCAAAGGTACCGTCAATGGCACATTGGGCACATAACTTAGTGTCTGCATCTAGGCTTTAAGCCCAGCCTATCCGTGGACAATGATGATATAAGATAATGTGGATTCCATGTTTGCTCCACGAGCGGTGTGCACGCCGGTGCTCGTCCATTTCACGATGCTGCTGCTGTTCTTGTCGTGCTACTTTGTCGGTGTGTCTCGTGTCGATTTCGTGGTATGTTTCCAGTCTTTTCAGCGGAAAAGAGGCACTACCTCGGTGGAAAACGAGATGATTGTTCTTAACCTGTTCCATATGGCCAGCTGGTACATATCCTTGTGAACCTGATGCTGCCACCGTCCTAATCACCTTTTGCTCACCACATAGGAATCCCAGGTATCATCTGTGCGACATGCTGCTCATTTTTTCACAAGTTCAGTGTGACTAGGAGTGTCTCAATTTCACAAATTCAGTGGGGCTGGGAGTGCGACATTGACTTGGACGGCTGTTTATTCCGCATTTCTTGTTCTTTTCACATTTCCTTGTCACATGTGGCAACATATTCCATATAACCGCACAGAGGTTTTATCTTCTGGAGTGGCTGTCCGCTTAGCAATAGGTTGCATGGTACCGAGTTTTCCATGTGTTTGTAAGATTATTGTGTGTTTCTTTATGTTTTGAACCACGAATGATTAGGTTGTGTATATCTTCGGATGTAGACATTCTCTCGCATTATCAAGAGAAAATCGCACATCGCAGTGTTGGCGGACTCAACATTCAGTACAAGTAGAAACATGTACCAGAAATCTATCGCTTGTGATATGTCTACAATTGTCAAGATTCATCGGTTGTCACATTGCTGAGGTGCGGCTTTTTCGATAAAGGACATTTTCATTCAATCGATATATGAAGGTGATATAACCGCATCGAGCGAATGCCTGGCCTTTGCAAAACAATATACACACATCCAACACGTCCAAGAGAGTAAAAACACAAACATGAAAAGAGCATCTCACCAAAGCCCCGCGAGAGAGAGGATGAAATTGTTTTGCTGGCATTCGATCGAACATGAAAAGTTGTCATGACAAAATACCACATATCAGACCAGGTGTAATCAAATAGCTTAGTTTCTCCCCTTGTTTATTTATCACTGGCACATACAGAACGGGTGTTCCTTTTCACACGTTCGTAAATGGTACTTCCTCTGTCTCAAAATAGGTGTCACCGACTTAGTACAACTTTAAACATTAAAGTTACTAAGTCAGCGACACTTATTTTCAGATGGAGGGAGTACCTAAATAAACGTGACAGTACATACATACATACGTATACGTAGAACTGTATTACGTACTCATGCATGTTGAGCAAGTCACAGCTTGTCACAGCGCGCGGGCACGAAGACCAGCTTATTGGCGTCCAGGTGGTAGACGATGTGCGTGTTCTGCTGCTGGAAGTTGCCTATGATTGTCCTGGTGCTGCCATCGCCCGCCGAACTTACCACCACGCACGGCCCGCCGCCGCTACCGTCGTCGTCTTCGACATCCACCACGTAGTTCTCCCGTGGAAGGTCCCAGTCCGCGCCCTCCAGGTGGAGGGTCAGCTTCGGCATGGCGGGCGCCTCCTTCTTCGGCGAGGTGAGGAAGCACAGCATCGTATCGGGGTCGGCAGTGGAGACGTTGGCGACGGGCAGCGGCACCTGCGACATGAACGCCTTCCGGAGGCTTCGGAACACGGGCCGTGGGAAGTTCGTGATGCTCGTGCCAGAGTCGATGATCGTCCCGCCGGAGCCATCGCCCTTGAGCGCGAACACCGACGCGTCGAACGGCAGCCGCATCTTGCCGACGGTGATGCCCTTGAGCGAAAGGTAGTAGTACGTGTTTGTCGGATCGGGGCTTCGGACGAACGGGGTGGATTGGATGGGCCCCGTGGCCTGCGCTTCGAGGTTGTCCGGCGTGCTCAGGAACGCGGGGCTGGGCCTGGAATCCACAATGGTGGTGAAGCAGTAGGAGAACCTGCCGACCTTGAGCTGCGATGGCAGAGACAATGCCCCGCGGCCGAAGCCGGCGATGCCGGACTCGTTTGATCCGAAGATGCCGGTGTTGAACATGCCACAACCAAAGCGGAGGTTGGGCACGACGGCGACCTTGCCGTTGGGCGCCTGCTGGAAGGTGAAGGTGTCTTCGTAGATCTTCCCCGTCGTGACCGAGTTGTCGCCGTAGAAGCCGGTGTAGAAGCAGAAGTTGTCGTGGACGGCGCACCCGGAGAGCGCGAAGCCCCCCTGCGCGCAGAGGGGGTCGAAGCAGGAGACGCCGCGGGCTGTGCCGGAGGCGGAGGTGTCAAGCTCCGGGAACGGCTGCGGGAAGCAGACCTGGCAGAAGCACTGCGTCCAGATGAGGTCGCTGCCAGTGTCGAGCGTCAGCGCGGCGTGCCGATGCCAAAATGGATGAGGTACTCGGAGTTGACGTCTTCTTTGCCGACGGTGCCGCGGGCCACCGGCGCGGTCACCGCGTGGGCGTTGGCGCCACGGCCGGGTGGTGACCACCGGCTGTCTATGCGGGCACGTGACCGAGCGGCCATCCGGCGGAGCAGCTCGCCCTTGGTGAAGCCGCGGCCGCTGTCCACGTGCGTGAGGTCCACGCGCAGGGCCTTCGCCGCATGGCCGGTCGCCGACATGGCTAGCAAGACCGTTAGGAAGAGAACGTAGGGTAAAAGCTGCAACGCTATCGTCTCCTTCATCGTGCACACGCTGCACTGTGTGACAAAGTTGTTAATTTTTTGGTTACTTGTTCGTTGAGGATGAGGACTAGGATGTTGTTGAGTTGGACTTATATAGTGACGGCGTGCGAGTCGACTTTGCAAAAAGGTCCATGAAAGCATGCATAACCGCAATATCACCCCCATGCCTCTTTCTGTTTCTTTTTGTTTGCGAATCATGTCACTTTCTAAATTATTGTTGCTCGAAGTTTCGAAGATTACTCGCTCGAGCACACGCGCATCATACCCACGCCCACAGCTTCTTTTGCTCTTATTTTTGGAATTGACAACCACACACCCTGAATTAGTGTGCAAAAGTAGGCACTCAATTTTTACAGCTCGATATTGTTAGATGGCCATATCCCATGTCAATAGGAGGTTTTCTTTTCGGTGCGTGACGGGTCGGCGGCGGCAGGTATGATTCTCAGGAGACTGAATGGGTCTGTTCTTTGCTGCCTATCGGTTCGTATTTAACTGCAACGATGCGTTGGAAGTGGAGATTCATGCGATGATGCCGGGGATGGCTTTTGCAATCCAGCACACGAACCTACCTATCATCGTCCACTCGGACTCCTCAGAGGACCTATCAAGCCTATCGAATGATGGTCTAGCTCGCTCGGCCTATGGGCATCTTGTTGCCGAGATCAGATCGTTGATGATTGACAGGGAGTTTATTCCGCAAAAGCTTAGTCGGGAACAAAATAGAGTCGCCGATTGTTTGGCAAATTATAGTCGAACTGAGTGCACCATTGCTGTATGGTTGCACCAAAGACCACCATGTATTGAGGATCTTTGCCCCTCGACTGTAACTCTATGCCTATGGAATAAAACTCTTTTCACCCTAAAAAAATAGGAGGTTTTCTTTAGATCAAAGAGTTACGCCTATTTCAGTTTCATAGACCAGTGCTAGATACCAAGGGCTCTGGCTTTGGCAAGATGATGCCCTATCTCGATGATTTTACATCATTGTGATGGATGTTTTGCCTTCAATCCCGTATGAATCAATTTCTATGGTAGAAAGAAGTTTCCGCCACTCTTGCCCTCCAATGCATAGTCCTATCAACATACAACTAACTCTATGGTGTGATCCACGCGCGCGCTCATATGATGGGCACCAAAGGACAGCAACATAACCACAAGCAATTTAAACCAATCATAGCAATTCACCGATTACCCATAGGACAACAAAAATCTACTCAAAAATCATAGGATGACAACACATCATTGGATAATAATATGAAGCATAAAGCACGATGTTCAAGTAGGGGGTACAGCGGATTGCGGGAGAGTGAACCGCTGAATATAGATGAGGGAAGGTGATGGAGGTGTTGATGAAGATGACAGAGTTGTTTGAGTAGATCACCGTCACACGATGGTTCCCCCGACGGCGTTGCGGCGCCACCGGGAGAGAGGGGGAGAGAGCCCCCCCTCCTTATTCTTCTTCTTCTTCCTTAGCCTCCCCCCTAGATGGGAGGAGTGTTTCCCCTCTGGTCCTTAGCCGCCATGGCTCCCAGAGGGTAGGAGCCCCTCCGAGATTGGATCTCTTTCTATGTTCTCTTCTGTTTCGCGTTCCTGTTTTCTGGCCCTTCACCGTTTCTTATATTCTCGGAGATCCGTAACTCCGATTGGGCTGAAATTTTGAGGGGATTTTTATCCGGAAATTATCTTTCTTGTGGCGAAATAAGGGCCCCAACCGACTTACTGGGGAGTCACAACCTCACCCGGCGCGCCCTAGGGTAGGGGGCGCGCCGTGTGAGCTCGTAACTCCCTCGAGCATCGTCTCGCGTTTATTCTTTTTCCCAAAAATCACATATATTCCAAAAAAAAATCTCCGTAAAATTTTATCGCGTTTGGACTTCGTTGATATGGATTTTCTGCGAAACAAAAAACATGCAACAAACAGGAACTGACATTGGGCACTGGATCAATATGTTAGTCCAAGAAAATCATATAAATTGTTGTCAAAAGTATGTGAAAATTGTAAAATATTGGCATGAAACAATCAAAAATTATAGATACGACGGAAACGTATCAGCACGTCACCGCCAAGCGGCTAATCGGCGGACGATGTTCAGCCCACCAAGCTTGGCTTCAACGGGAGGGGAGGAGCGGTGGCCTTCTTGGGACCCGAGCGGCGGCGACCTACCATGCACTACTCTTCCTCGCTGCCGGCGGCACCCGCGGACGTGCCAGCTTCGTGGTCGTGGCGGCGGGGCGCGGCCGGGGAGGAGCTGGCGATGTCCTCCTCGTCGTCGCTCTTGCCCCACACCTCATCTGCCGCCTCGTCCAACTCCCTGTAGGTGGCCTCCAATTCCGCCTGATGGAGGCGGTACCGCCAGCGGTCGCGGCGGATGTCGCGAGGGAGCAATAGGAGTCGACCAGTGCCTCTTGCTCCACCATGTCCACGTCCGGCACGATGGCCGTGCCGGTGGAAAGTTGCTCCTTCGCGCACCGGTGCTCCTCGAGGAGGCCGAGGTTGTAGGCCTGGTCGGCCTGCGCCTGTCGGAACTTGGCCTCCTGCTCCTCCCGCAGCATGTCTATGTAGTGCGCACGGGCCTCACCGATGGTGAGGCCGGCATGCACCGGCGAGGAGGGTGGCGCCGGCTCGTCCTCCATTGGGGCGTCGTCGGCCTCCGTTTGCCGGCCGGCCTGCACCAATGGCGGTCATCTCCTTCTTCTGCTCCGAGGAGAGGGTGTCCTAGAGGGCTTTGGAGCACGAGGAGGCCATGGCGGGCGTGGTGCGGAGAGGAGAAAGGGACCGGATGAGGATGACTGCGGCTACGGCCGGGGCTGGGGTTTATATAGCGGGCGGATGGCAATGGGCCTCTGCGGTGTGGTTAATGGTGGGCGGCAGACGGGCGGACGGGTGGTGCCGGAGCAGGTTCCTCGGCAACCGCATATCATTAATGTAGGACGACGGACCGACGGGTGTCGTTTGAACGCGGAGCAGTCACCTACACCGGGAAGCGGCGCGGGCGGCGCTCTCTCGGCCGGCGCGCCGCATCAATGCCGGCAACAGTGAGAGGTCGCGTCCGCTCTGGCCGGTCATGAATGCGGCACTAACGCTCTGGAGCGGCGCTGACTGTTTTGGGTGGGAAGCGTGGACGAGCAAGGGAGGGGTTAATGGTGGGCCAGGGAAGTCAGAAGCGGACGTGGCAGCGGTCCGGACGCCCGCAAAGTGCCCCTCGTTTGTCTCCGTTTGCGGAAAAAAATGCGTCCGGACCACCGAGCGGACCAATATTGCAGGTACGTGTTGGATGACAAAACACGTCCGGAACGCGCGGTCCGGACGGTTGCGGGTGGTTCGAGGGTTGGCGTTGCAAATGCCCTAAGTCCCCCTAGTTTATTTAGCACTGGTGCGTACGTAGAGCACACGCATGTTTCTTTTCGTACGTACGTAAAGAGAACTGTACACGGTACTCGCGTTGACGCATCCATCCATGCATACGAGTAATGCTACATCCACAAAGATTTACTTAAGATTTTACGTACAAATTGATGTGGAGGATTGTGATTGGTAAGAGGGGATGAGGGGCTCCACCCCATTTAAAATCATGAGGAGAGAGAGAATTAGTTTGGAAAGTGAAGTAAACCTTTGTATTCCCTCCGTAAAGAAATACAAGAGCGTTTAGATCACTATCTTTTACAGAAGGAGTAGTTCTTTGTAGGCACGCATGCACTGCACACACGTGCACATCCAGTCACAACTTGTCGCAGCGCGCGGGCACGAACACTAGCCTATTGCTCTCCAGGTCGTAGACGATGTGCGTATTCTGCTGCTGGAAGTTGCCTATGCCGGTCATGCCGCTCTCGCCCGCCGCATGTATCACCGCGCATGTCCCGTCGTCGCTTCCGTCGTCGTTGTCGCCGTCGACATCTAACACGTAATTCTCGCGCGGAAGGTCCCAGTCCGCACCCTCCAGATGGAGGATCAGCTTCGGCATGGCGGGCGCCTTCTTCTTATGCGAGACCGAGAAGCACAGCATGCCGTCGACGAAGCCGAAGGGCAGCGGCACCTGCGCCACGAACGCCTCCACGAGGCTCACGAACACGGCCCGCGGGACTTTCGTGATGCTCAGGCCGGAGTCGATCATCGTCCGGCCGGAGCCGTCGCCCTTGAACGCGAACGTCGACGCGTTGAACGGCAGCCGCGTCTTGCGGACGGTGATGCCTTTCAGCGAGAGGTAGTACTTCTCTCTGTACGGACCCGGGGCGAACGGGGTGGACTGGATGGGCCCGGTGGCCTGCGCCTGAAGGTTATCCGGCGTGCCGAGGAACACTGGGCTGGTCCTGGAGTCCTCGATGCTGGTGAAGCAGTGGGAGAACCTGCCGACCTTAGCTGCGACGGCAGAGACAACGGCCCGCGGCCGAAGCCGGCGATGTGGGACTCGTTGATCCGAAGAGGCCGGTGTTGAACATGCCGCAACCAAAGCAGAGGTTCGGCACGGCGGCGGCCTTGCCATTGGGTGCCTGCTGGAAGGTGAAGGTGTCCTCCAAGATCTGTCCCGTCGGGACCGAGTTGTCGCCGTAGAAGTAGGTGTAGAAGCAGATGCTGTTGCGGACGGTGCACCCGGAGAGCGCGAGCCCCCCTGCGCACAGACAGGGTAGAAGCCCGAGACACCATGGGCATTGTCGGAGGCGGAGGTGTTGATCGCCGGGAACGGCTGGGGGAAGCAGACCTGGCAGAAGCACTGCGTCCAGACGAAGTCGCTGCCGGTGTCCCGCGGGCGCGGCGTGCCGATGCCAAAGTGGATGAGGTACTCGGATTGCATGTTTTCTTTGCCGACGGTGCCCCGGGTCACGGGCGCGGTCACCGCGTGAACGTTGCCGCCGTGGCCAGGTGCTGGGCACCGTCTGTCTACGCGGGCACGTGACCGAGCGGCCATCCGGCGGAGCAGCTGACGCTTGGTGAAGCCGCGGCCGCTGTCGACGTGCGTGAGGTCAGCCCGCAGGGCCGCCGCATGGCCGGTCGCCGACGAGGCTAGCAAGACCGTGAGTAAGAGAACACAGGGTAAAATCTGCAGCGCAGACATGTCCTTCAACGTGCACACGCCCACACAGTTCGGTTGATAATTCGGTTACTTGTTTTTTTTTTTTTTGAACTTCTGGCACACTTTATTCAAATCAAATTATGGTTACATCTCTAACAAGGGCATCTAGGATACTGTGTGGAGGATCATTATCCCACGCAATTACAGAATTTGAATCAAAAGATTTTCTAGCTAGCTCATGTGCCACGGTGTTTGCCTCTCTAGGACAATGTGCATAAGATACCAGTCCAATCAGTCACTCAAAATAGCAGAATAAGGGCTCAGTATGTCCATCTCTCCGTTGCATGCTGATATGACTTCCAAGCAATCCGATTCAAGCATGATATTTGAGCATCCCAGCTGGTCCGCCAAAGCCAAGCCGTTCAACATAGCCATTGCTTCGGCAGTAGGGGCATCTCGCACTTGACTGAAGAGTGTCGTTGAGCCTGCAAGTGCTTGTCCATGGTGATCCCGAAGAACAGCCAACGGTTACTTGTTCGTTGAGCAGTACAGGATGCTGGACTTATATATAGCGACGGTGTGCAGGTCAACTTTGCAAAAAGGTCCATGAAAACATGCATAACCACAAGATTATCCATGCCACTTTCTATATTTTTTGTTTGCAAATCATGTCACTTTCTAGATTTTTGTTGCTCCAAGATTCAAAGATTACTCGCTCAAGGACATGCGCATCATTCCGACATCCACTGATTTTTTCTTCTTATTTTTGGAAATTGACATCCACACACCGCACGCTGAATTCGCTGCAAAGGGTCCACATCACATGTGTGTGCAAAAGTAGACACCCAATTTTTTTTAAATTTTTTTTGCAGTATTGTTAGATGGCCATATGCCTTGTCAATAGGAAGTTTTTATTCAAAGATTTACGCCTAATTTCGTTTCATAGACCATTGGTAGATCCCCGCAGGCCCTAGTAGGTAGGGTGATGCCCTGTCCCGGATGATTTTCATCATCGTGATGGGTGTTTTGCATGCTCTTTTTGACAAAGCCGACGAGGAGAGGCGCCTCTCTCATCTTTGCCATTGCACCACTCAGAGACTTTCTTTATATGCCGATGAAGTTATCGCGTTCATAAAGGTTTGTCCGGACGAGGCACGTCTTTGGTGTCACATTTCGCTGCAATGCTTGTTTGTTGGGGACGTCTTGGACCACCTGCTTCTTGTTTTGCGGAGACTGGTTTTGCACTTAGTGAGGTTGTATCGCCTTGATATGATAATTAAGTCGATAAAATTACCTTTTACAAAATAATGTTTGCCGGAACACATGCATGGATCGAGGGAATCGACATAAGATTAGCTGTTTCGCAAGAAAAGAAAAAACAAGATAGGATAGCCGATTAGTGCCATCAACATGGACATAAAACGGGAAATCCCACGCGTGTAAACACTCCCTTGTAGATAATATATTCGCTTATATGGTACACTACACCTTAATTACATCACATCACCGCTCTGTGTGCGTGCGAACCGTTGTGGAGAGAATATTTAGGGCATGTACAATAATGTTATCTTAGAAGTGCCACGTAGGATAAACGTTGAGATGGAGAAGAGAGAAATGATAAAAAAAGAATTGCCTTTTCTTTATTTAAGAGATGATCTCTTGACAAAATATATCTTGCAGCGCAGACATGGCCGGTCGCCGACGAGGCTAGCAAGACCGTTCAGCGCTGGGTGGAAAGCTTGATAATTCGGTTACTTGTTCCTTGAGCAGTACTAGAATGCTCGACTTATATATAGCGACGGTGTGCAAGTCAACTTTGCAAAAAGGTCCACAAAAACATGCATAACCACAAGATTATCCATGCCACTTTCTATATTTTTTGTTTGCGAATCATGTCACTTTCTAGATTTTTGTTGCTCCAAGATCCAAATTACTCGCTCAAGGACATGCACATCACACTGACATCCACTGATTTTTGTTGTTCTTATTTTGGAAATTGACATCCACACATGATACACCGCCACATCGCATGTGTGTGCAAAAGTAAACACTCACTTCGGGCTGGCAATGGGGATTACCCAGGCGGGTATTGAACCCCCATCCCCGTCCCCATGACAGCCACCCCATGCCCGTCCCCGTCCCCATACCCGCCCGCGGGGATAAAAAGTTTCCCATCCCCATCTCCGTTGGGTTTTCCATCCCCATGGGGAAACCCATACATGCAATCAACAACCTTCAATAGCATTTAAGTAGTAAAAACAACATTTCAACACAATAAACAATATGTTGTGGCTAGGTTAGCGAATTCTTTGGTTTTTTTGGGCCACGGGGGCGGGATTGGTGGAAATTTAGGTGATTATGAGAGGGAATTACCTAGGGTCTACCAATTTTATGGCCCACATGTAAGACATTCACGGGTAAGGCGGGTAACGGGTATGGGTAATGTTATCCCATCCCCATCCCCATCTTGGACCCATCAGCTTCCCCGTGGGCACTAAAACTAGCACGTCCCCGTCCCCTAATAAAGTAATTACCCACGGGGATGTGGGTAACGGTTAACCATTGCCAGCTTGACACTCACTTGTAGATAATACATTCGCTTGCATGCTACACCACACCTTATACGGTGTTTAATCCACAACTTTGACCATTAATACATATAAAAATGCATGGATTGAATATGTATAACTGATAACATCGTATTTGTCTTGCAAAATAATTTTATTTCATGCGTATTTATACAAATCATAGTCAAAGTTGAAAAGTCAATCCGCGCCTTCTATTTTGGGAAGGAGGGAGTACATCACTGTCACCGCTCTGTGTGCGAACGGTTGTCGAGGGAATATTTAGGCATGGTAACCAAGGTGGTCATTCACCAAGAGGGAGTTCTGGGAAGGCCTAGAGGACATGGTTAGGAGTGTATCGATTGGCGAGAGGCTCTTCATAGGAGGAGACCTCAATGGCCACGTGGGCACATCTAACACAGGTTTTGAAGGGGTGCATGGGGGTTTTGGCTATGGCATCAGGAACCAAGAAGGAGAAGATGTCTTAAGCTTTGCGCTAGCCTACAACATGATCATAGCTAACACCCTCTTTAAGAAGAGAGAATCACATCTAGTGACTTACAGTAGTGGGCAACACTCTAGCCAGATTGATTTCATCCTCTCGAGAAGAGAAGACATGCGTGCATGCCTAGACTGTAAGGTGATACCTGGAGAGAGTGTTGTCCCTCAGCATAAGCTTGTGGTTGCTGACCTCCGCTTTCGGATTCGTGTCCAGCGGGACAAGCGTGCCAAAGTCGCTAGAACGAAGTGGTGGAAGCTCAAGGGGGAGGTAGCTCAGGCGTTCAAGGAGAGGGTCATTAAGGAGGGCCCTTGGGAGGAAGGAGGTGATGTAGACAACATGTGGATGAAGATGGCGACTTGCATTCGTAAGGTGGCCTCAGAGGAGTTTGGAGTGTCCAGGGGAAGTAGAAGAGAAGCTAAAGATACCTGGTGGTGGAACGATGATGTCCAGAAGGCAATTAAGGAGAAGAAAGAGTGTTTCAGACGCCTATATCTGGATAGGAGTGCAGACAACATAGAGAAGTACAAGATGGCAAAGAAGGACCTCTACCAACGGTTAGACACGAAGGAAGGCGAAAGGGACATCTATAAGATGGCCAAGATCCGAGAGAGGAAGACGAGGGATGTTGACCAAATCAAGTGCATCAAGGACGGAGCAGATCAACTCCTGGTGAAGAACGAGGAGATTAAGCATAGATGGCGGGAGTACTTTGACAAGCTGTTCAATGGGGAGAGTGAGAGCTCTACCATTGATCTGGACGACTCCTTTGCTGATACTAGCAGGCTTTTTGTGCGGCAAATCCAGGAGTCGGAGGTCAAGGAGGTTTTGAAGAGGATGAAAGGAGGCAAGGCGATGGGCCCTGATTGTATCCCCATTGAGGTGTGGAGAGGCCTCGGGGACATAGCGATAGTATGGCTAACCAAACTTTTCAACCTCATTTTTCGGGCAAACAAGATGCCAGAAGAATGGAGACGGAGTATATTAGTACCAATCTTCAAGAACAAGGGGGATGTTCAGAGTTGTACTAATTACCGTGGAATTAAACTAATGAGCCATACAATGAAACTATGGGAGAGAGTCATTGAGCACCGCTTAAGAAGAATGACAAGCGTGACCAAAAATTAGTTTGGTTTCATGCCTGGGAGGTCGACCATGGAAGCCATTTTCTTGGTACGACAACTTATGGAGAGATATAGGGAGCAAAAGAAGGACCTGCATACGGTGTTCATTGACTTGGAGAAGGCCTATGATAAAATACCGCGGAATGTTATGTGGTGGGCCTTGGAGAAACACAAAGTCCCAGCAAAGTACATTACCCTCATCAAGGACATGTACGATAATGTTGTGACAAGTGTTCGAACAAGTGATGGCGACACTGATGACTTCCCGATTAAGATAAGACTGCATCCAGGGTCAGCTTTGAGCCCTTATCTTTTTGCCTTGGTGATGGATGAGGTCAAAAGGGATATACAAGGAGATATCCCATGGTGTATGCTCTTTGCGGACGATGTGGTGCTAGTCGATGAGAGTCGGACGGGGGTCAACAGGAAGTTGGAGTTATGGAGGCAAACTTTGGAATCGAAAGGTTTTAGACTTAGTAGGACTAAAACCGAGTACATGAGGTGCGCTTTCGGTACTACTAGGCACGAGGAGGAGGAGGATGTTAGCCTTGATGGGCAGGTGGTGCCGCAGAAGGACACCTTTCGATATTTGGGGTCAATGTTGCAGAAGGATGGGGATATCGATGAAGATGTGAACCATCGAATTAAAGCCGGATGGATGAAGTGGCGCCAAGCTTCTAGCATTCTCTGTGACAAGAGGGTGCCACAAAAGCTAAAAGGCAAGTTCTATAGGACGGCGGTTCAACCCGCAATGTTGTATGGCGCTGAGTGTTGGCCGACTAAAAAGCGACATGTGCAACAGTTAGGTGTGGCGGAGATACGCATGTTGAGATGGATGTGTGGCCACACAAGGATGGACCGAATTCGGAATGATGATATACAAGATAGAGTTGGGGTAGCGCCAATTGAAGAGAAGCTTGTCCAACATCGTCTGAGATGGTTTGGACATATTCAGCGCATGCCTCCAGAAGCCCCAGTACATAGCGGACGGCTAAAGCGTGCTGATAATGTCAAAAGAGACCGGGGTAGACCGAACTTGACATGTGAAGAGTCCGTAAAGAGAGACCTGAAGGATTGGAGCATCACCAAAGAACTAGCCATGGACAGGGGTGCGTGGAAGCTTGCTATCCATGTGCCAGAACCATGAGTTGGTCGCGAGATCCTATGGGTTTCACCTCTAGCCTACCCCAACTTGTTTGGAACTAAAGGCTTTGTTGTTGTTGTTGGTGTTGTTGGTAACCAAGGTGGTCATTGCTTTCGGCAGTTACAGCGGTCTGTACGGGAACGGATCCCCTGACGTGCCAAAAACGTCAGGCTGCCGTGGCGAGTAGAATCAAGCGCCGTTCCCTCCGTCAATGGTCGGTCTCTCGCTCCCGCAAAAAAAAAAAAAAAAAAAAAGGTTGTCTCTCGCATGTGGCATGGCGGCTAAATTCGGTTCTTAATGACGATGCCTGCCAGTGTTTGCTTCCTCTTCTGAAGATGGTAGAGGCACTGTCAATGCCACATTGGACACAAAACTTAGTGCCTGCATCTAAGCTTTAAGCTCAACTTATCCGTGGGCCATGATGATATAAGATAATGTGGTTTTCCTGTTTGCTTGACGAGCGGTGTGTACGCCGGTGCTCGTCCATTTCAAAGATGCTGCTGCTGCTGTCGTGCTACTTCGTCGGTGTGTCTCGTGTCAATTTCGTGATATGTTTCAGTCTTTTCAGCGGAAAATTAAAGAGGCAGCACTACGGTTTTGGCTGCCTGGTGCATTTGCTCCCGCGTGAACAGTAAATTCAAAACAAGTAGTAAATAAATTTAAAAAATTCTGAATTTTTCTGTAGATGTTCATGCTAGTGTCCCAATCATGGTTGACAATTTTCACGCGAAACGGAGTAGCAGTGATTCGTCGGTGAAAAAAACAATGTTAAGTGTAACATTTGGCGTTTAACTTTTTTTTTTCGCGGGCAACAATGCTTATGCTTTTTACCTAAACATTTGCAGATAGCATTTGAATGTGACTATGAATACATCTATTTTCTTTGATTTTTTTACGTTCAAAAAGGCATTCTTTTAGCGCAGCGTGCTCCTGAGAGCCAAATTAGATTTCAGCAGCAGCACTACACCACTACCTGGTGGTGAACGGCATGATTGTTCTTAGTTCTTCACCCTGTTCCACATGGCCACGTGGTGCACCAGAATCCCAGGTGCTAATCGTATTGGGTAGGACTCGGAGTGGGTGCCATGAACGTTTCTTTATTTCGCATTTCGCTGTCGCATTTGGCGACATATATATCTATCTATTGCATTCTATTTTTTTAAACAAACGTAAAAGATTTGTTTTATTCATGAATTAAGCAGAAGAGAATTGTCCAGTTAATCAATGAAAAACGGTCGAAAACCAAATATACCGCTGAGCGGCACGCACTGGACACCCCACACACCGCTCCAAAGAGGATCTCGTCGAGACAGCACGCAAGTCTTATCGTCATCACTCCTACCCTAGTAGACATCATCGCGAACCCTAAACCCTGAGCAAACGACTTCGACTTCGCCATTGACGGTCGACCCAACCCACACTGAAGAGGTCGTGTGGATTCATATGAAGATCCGCGCCAGCACTCAGCCATCTGGGGTAAGACAACGTAGCTCTAACCCTGATGGGGAATACAAAGGAGAAGTAGGCAAGGTTGGCGCCGCGGAATATCATCGAACGGACCACCTATCGCCTGTCATCGTACGCCACCGGGATCCGCCACCGCAGCTTCGACTTCATAGTAACAAACAACGGAGGCAATCCTACTAACACGTCCCTGAAGAGCCGACTACCTCAACCAATGTCACGCCTCCAGCATCGCTCATCCTCATCGTCATTGCCACAGAAAGCTCGACGCGAACACCGCCGCCTTCCACTGGCCCCGCATGTCGGTGTCCAGCCCAAAGACACAACCCCCAAGAGGGAATACGACACCACGGCACCGCCATCGTCCGATCACACGGGGTCAAGGGTTTTCCCCGAAGCTACACCGACGACCGAATCCTCGCGAGAGGGTTGTGGCAGCCAACACAATGATGCCTCCAGGAAGGTCAATGATGGCTGCAGCCGCCGCCATCGCTCTTCACCCAAGCTCCCAGCACACTCTCAACCGCACATAAACCAACACTGGCGCCGACAAGCCCACCAATCACCACCACCATCGAACTTGCCTGTCGACGAAGAAGCACCAAGAACCACCGTAGCCGGCGAGAAGGGGAGGAAGGTTGCGAGCGAGAGACGGGGAGCTTTGTTTTTTTTTTTTCATGTGCGTATCATGGATGGAGACGAGGGGGATTAATGAGCGCTGATCCAACGACCACGCGAGGTGTAATCGGACGGCCGGAAAGGTGACGGATCGGAAGCCCGATCGGTCGACCGACGCGGAGCAGAGAGAGAGTACATCTCAAAATCGCGTACGATCTACAGTTCGCACCCCACACGGCCCCTACGTCCTTTTGGCTAGACAGACCCAATCGCGCTCCCCACCGCCTCTCGTTCCCGTCGCCTGCCGCCTCCCGCCGCCGAGGGTCTCCAGCGCGGCTGCCCTCTCCCGGCTCGCTCGGATTGCGCGCACAACCTCCTCGCTGGACCACACGCCCGGCACAGAGCCTGCTATCAATCCACACGAGTCGTCGGCATCTGATCCGAGGGGCGCGGTTTCGCCGAATTCGCTTCCGGATTCCCGATGGCGGTGATGGGGCGAGAGGCGGACGACGTCGACCACTACGAGGTGCTCCGCCTCCCGTCCGGCGAGGAAGGCGCCGCGCTGAGCGTCGAGCGGATCGAGAAGGCCTACCGGACGCAGTCACGGCTCCGGCACCCCGACAAGCGCCCCGGCGACCCCAACGCCACCGCCGACTTCCAGAGCCTCGCCAGCTCGTACAAGATCCTCCGGGACGAGTCCCTCCGCCGCCAGTTCGACGACCGCCTCGAGGCCGCCGCCCGCGCCGCGGCGAAAGGGGCCAAGCGGCGGAAGGCCGTCTCAGACCTAGAGGAGCGCGAGCGCGCCGGCCGAGGCGTCGGCCCTGCTGAGCTGGCCAAGCGAGAGGACAAGCGGATGGCTGCCGATATCGAGCGCACACTGAATGAGCACTTCGCTGCCAAGAAGTCCTGCATCTCTGGCGTTGCTTCGACTTCGGTAATGTCTCACGCTTCTTTGAGTCTATTCAATTTGTTCGTCTTTATTGTGCAGGATTGATAGCGATGTACTCTTGCTGCAGTTACAACTGTGCTTGCCTTTTGGGATGATGAGTGATACTGGGGAATTTCTCTAAACCTTACTAGATGTAAGAAGTAAAATGATGCACCTTAAAACTACTAGCTTACTTCTGAATTAGTATTCCTGAAGGGGGCAGTTGATCAGAGGGGGTAGCGTTTGCAACTGCAGCTGTAGCTGTAGCCTTACAGATGAACATACAACACATTCGTAGGCTATCACTCTGAAACAGGATCAGCAAAAGTATTCCATCATCCAAAGTAGCCTTGTGAGCATATCTAGATTATTCAGCATCAAACATCTTCCGTTGACACATCATAGCTTCCTCCGAACATTGAAGAAAAGTTTTTTGTTGTTGTATGTGTGTAGATTTCTCATATCTCTTCCTTACTGTCAATGTAGATTTCAAAACTATGTATGATATTGTTTATTTGTACGCTGCAAGAGATTTGCCACTTTGTATTATCTAACTTGTTTATTTTTTCTCTTTAGGCACATGGAGATAAGAAGGGTGGAACTCCAGAGAACGGACAAAAAACAGACGAGGGTAAGATCTTGAAGGTTTCATGGGAAGGGGGTGCAGATTACTACACTGCAGCAAAGTTGGACGAGATTTTCACGCAATTTGGCACGGTTGAAGACATTGTGATCATGTTTAGCAAACCAAAGAGTAAGGGTTCAGCACTTGTTGTCATGGTTTCCAAAGAGGCAGCAGTAAGTCTCATTTCTCTATATTATTATTTTTGTCTCGGAGAGTTTTTCCATCTTAACCAAAGTCTTATAGATCTTGTACTAGCAAAGAACATTGAGTTCGTTTTTAATCCACTGCAGGATAGAAGTTCATAATTCATAAGCAACTCTAAACAGTGCCTGCATGCCTATGTTTTATTGTGCATGGTGTCTTGCTCTCTCTATTGATGGTTCAATATTGATGTCATTGGTTTCATTTGCATAAAATCTTGTGGATCTTTTACAAGCTTTATTTTCTTTCGGAATTGATTATATGTTTCTATTCTGTGGCTAACCAATACCTGTTGATTTTTTAACAGCGATCGGCACTGTATAACCATTCTGTCTTCAATGTTTTCCCGGTCCCATTGAGTGTTGCTCCTGTCCCAGCAAAATCAAATCAATGACCTGAACCGAGAACAAGCAACACTGATGTTACTGGATTCTGCAATTTCGAAGCATCGACATGCCGAAAACTTGAAGAGGTACTTAAATGAGGACGATTTTTGTTGCAATCGCTTTGGTTCCTCTTCAGTTTCCACTGTATTTGTTTAGTACATATTCATGTGTTCTGCGGCTAGTGAACAAAGAAGATCCATCCTAGAATTATGTTTACTTTCCTTCACAAGGTACGTAGTTTGCATATGCTGTTGCGTGATACAATAAACTCATGGAGTGCGCATTGCACGACGTGTCAAACCGATGAACGTGTTTTTCAATTTGCAGCTCCAGAGAAGGAATCAACTTGTATAATTCATGCGTCTTGAAACAAGGGCTAGCAACTTACGGAGGACATCTGCTATCACCACCTGAGGATCATCAGGACAATTCGTCGCAAATTCAGAACAGTTTTCTAGTATCTGCTGCTGATATATTTTGAGTTAAATACACCGGAGGTGCATCAACTTGTCCGGCGCAGTCAGTTTAGTGTCTAAAGTTGCAAAATACATGAAATTGATACCCGAACTTGTCCGGTTGTGCAAATATGGTGCCTCCATCGCACCTCCTGGTTTTTAGAGAAAAGGCCGAGGCCCGACTTTAAATTAATAAAGCCCACAAGGCACACACAGAGTAGAGACAGTACGGTCAACGAACCCACAAACAACAAAGAACACAAGTCTAAAGCTGGCCACAACCGGCAGTACAGGCGCGCAGGCCAACCAAAGGAAGAACAAGTTCTGACAAAGCAAAGGACTACTACGCAGAGCACCAACTACAGCTGGTTGGCGCGACTTCTGTCTAAAAGATTGCTCGCCGAAGCACGGACGCGGGATACAAGAAGCTCCAGAGCCGACAGGTCGCCCTCCTTAGTCAGAGATTTCCACTACTGCAATAAGATAGAACATTTGAAAATGCAGTCAACGGCCCTGTTGGGGAACACCTGTTCGATATAGTAAACTTATTCCTGGTAGTCCATAAGGTCCAACACATGGCGGAAAAACCAAACTAGAACATCCTCTTGTTTTGCCCCGCAAGGGAGGGCGTTAGGGCCCGAAGCTCACCAAAGCTATTGGGGGACCACGAAACGCCCATCCGGTCTCTAGTGCAAGCCCAGAACAACCTAGCGGGGGAGGGGGGCACCGAGGGGGGCACCGAAAAAGAATATGATCAGTGTCTTCAATGCAGCCACAGAGCGCACAGCAATCAGAACTAGGCCCATGCCTTTTCTTGATTTGGTCCGCGGTAGGCAGGCGGCCACGCATGGCCTGCCACATGAAGATTTTAATTTTGGCGGCACCCTCGCAGACCAAACATACTTAAACCTAGTGACGGTCGAGCCAACCGAAAGGGCACGATAACACGACTTGACAGAAAAACGACCAGACACCGAGTGTGGCTAGGAGACCACATCCGGGGACTCCGAGAGCACAAGGAGGATAGCAACAAGACGGTGCCAATCGTCCAACTCCGCAGGAGACAGGACCCGGCGAAAACCGAGATCCCGCTGTCTGGCCGCGAACTTCGCGATGGAGATCGAAGGAGACGCAACAAAGGAAAAAAGGGTCGGGAAGGCGAACGCTAAGGGCCCCTCCCCGGTCCACCAGTCCAGCCAAAACTTGACAGAAGAACCATCACCAACCGCGAACTTAACCAAGGATCTAAAGTCGTCACGAACATTGAGCAGTTGTCTCCAGAACTGGGCCGAGGCCATGAGGGGGCTAGACGCTGGAAAGTATTTGGCGTTTAGAATACGTAACCACAACACATCATAAGGGGAGGAGAGGATGCGCCACCACCACTTAAGAATGAGACATTTATTCATGATAGAGGTGTTGAGGATCCCCAAACCCCCAAGGTTTTTGGGTCTACACATCAATTTCCATTTGACAAGTCTATACTTTTTCCTATTGTCCGCAGTGTTCCAGTAAAAGCCACTCTTGTGCTTATCGAAACCCGCATGGGTTCCCGCAGGCAAACGGTAGAACCCCATGAGATACATAGGTAGGGACGAGAGGCAAGCATTAATAAGGCAAACCCTCCCAACAGAAGAATTGTATCTACCCCTCCAGGGCATGACCCGATTGCCTACTTCAGTAACCGAGAAGGAAAAAATCTTTGGACAGAAGTTTGTGGGGTGAAATTGGCATACCAAGGTATTTGAAAGGGAAGGATCCCAAACTACAGTTGAGTAGGGCAGCCACACGGCGCGCCTCCTCCGGGGGGACACCAATCACCAACACCTCACTTTTGGAAAAGTTTATCTTAAGCCCAGACAGCTCCTCGAAGCAAAGCAAGAGGAATTTTAGATTAGCAATTCTCCTATCAGAGTTTTCCACCAAGATGATAGTGTCATCCGCGTACTGAAGATGTGAAACACCAGAAGGAATAAGGTGAGAAGCGACCGAAGAAATGTGCCCCGCAGCAGCCGCACGGTTCAGAATATAAGAGAAGGCGTCTGCGACAAAATTAAAGAGCAGGCAAGAGATGGGGTCACCCTGCCTAAGGCCCCTACCATTACGAAAATAGGGGCTGGCCGATCCATTAACAGAGACCGCCATGTGCCACCAGTAACAAGCTGCATGATACGCTAAACGTAAGCACCATCAAAACCCTTGGCAAGAATCGTAAGCCTTCTCGAAATCCAATTTAAGGATCACCGCATTGCAATTTCTAACCTTGAGATCATGGACAATCTCGTGTAAGCTGAGAAAACCATCCAAAATGAAACGCCCCTTGATAAAAGCGAACTGTTGTTGACCGATAACCTTATGGGCCAGAGGAGAGAGGCGCGTCGCAAACCCTTTGGAAGGAAACTTGGAAATGTTATTAATGAGCGCGATGGGTCTGAAGAGACGAATGGAATCCGCCCCCTTGACCTTAGGAAGAAGATAGATGACCGCATAGTTAAGCCCAGATATATCAATCGTGCCCAGACAGAATCCGATAATAATGGCATAGACCAAATGCTTCAGCACGTTCCAGAACTTTTGGAAGAAAGTGATTGAGAACCCATCGGGGCCGGGGGCAGAGTTGGGTTTCGAGGATGAGACCACTAAATTAATTTCCTCGCAAGAAAGGGGGATCATGAGAGCATCATTATCAGCATTAGACACCCGCTCCCCCAGGGGCCACAGATTACGGTCAATCCGGAAACCAGAGGGAGGTTTAGCAGCCAGCAAGTTAGAAAAGAAGGAAAAAACATGTCCCTGAATAATCACCGGGTCGGCCACAACCTCCCCATTGATGATGAGCCTAAAGATGGAACACCTCCTTCGTCGCCCATTGGCAATAGCAAAGAAATAAGCTGTGATGGAGTCAACCTTCAGGATCCACGAGAACCGGCCACACTGTTGCCAGTACACCTCCTCCTGGCGATGAAGATCGAGGAGAGCATTTTCAAATTCGTAACGGTGGGCCCAGCCCTCCTCGTCCAGTCCAATCATGTTCGCGGTTGCATCTAAAGATTTAATGCAGGAGAGCAGCCTGTCCTTTTCCCTACGCGCGTCAGCCGCACGGTTCCAACCCCAGCCCTTAAGGAAGCGACGCAAATTAGACGAGAGGAAGCTCCAGTCATCTATAGGGGCAAACAAGCGGTGTGGTGAACAAAGCAAGCCCAGGATTTTGCCAGAGACCAAGGCATTGAAACCATCAATAAGTAACCACGAAGACTCAAATTTAAAGGGATGAGAGGGTGATGGCAGCACCAAGCCAGAGTCAAGGAGGAGAGGAGTATGATCGTGTAGGGTAACGCAGCAGATTTTTTTTTCCCGACCTACGTACCAGCCCAGGATCACTATGGAGACTGCATACAAGGTTTGATCTTTTTCGTTACCGACTCGTAGCGCAGCGGAAGTAGAGTCGATGACGATCGGCGGTGCAGATCCCCGCAGCTAGGATTTTACAACCTCCCAACCGCGAGGATGTACTCCCTCGTTAGCTCACCGGACGGATCTTCGGGCAGCCCTTCGGGAGGCCTCAGGACAGTCCCTCGGATAGTCCCACCGGACGAATCCTCGGACAGCCCTTCGGGAGGCCTTTGGACAGTCCCTCGGATAGTCCCACCGGACGGATCCTCGGACAGCCCTCCGGGAGGCCTCTGGACAGTCCTTCGGATAGTCCCACTGGACGGATCCTCGGACAGCCCTCGGGAGGCCTCACTGACAGCCCTTCGGGCGGGTCACTCGGACAGCCCTTCGGGAGGACCCCCGAAACACGGACAGTAACTCGGACAGCCCTTCGGGAGGCACTCTCGAACTAAGACCGAAACTACGATTTCTCTACAGAGTTGCACACATACGGTGTCATCTATCCGGCAGGGCTTCGCCATCCAGAACTAGTTCCCACCGGAACCCAGACAGCCTTTCGGCTCTACGAAACTATTTCGCTGGGAGGGAGAGAGAAGCCAGAAATGTCATGGCACTTGTATGTGAGAAGGAGTGAGTGTGGAGGCAGCCCCTCCACCTCTATTTATAGGAAATCCAAGGGGTAGGGTTTCTTAGCCCCCAAGCCTTCTAGAAACCTTTTGGGAAAATATCCCAAAAGGTGACTTTTCCATAAATATCCCAAAAAGCACTTTCACTATTCACAACGACATTTTTCAGCGTCCGGTCGAACTGAAAATATTTATGTGGGCTTAGAACATTTCCAGTACCCACTAAAATAATTTTCAATGCGATCCGGAACAATTCCGGATTAGTGATTTTCATCTGCGAAAAGCATCCGAAGCGGTTCCGGCAGCTCCAGAACATTTCCGGTTTTTCTTCCGGAAAATTCCCAGAAGTTTCCAGAATGATTCTGGCACCCTCCAAGAATTATCAGGCATGCGCCGAAACCAATTTGACTTAATGGTATCCCCTGAAACAACTTTTCAGTTTTACCGAAACTGTTCCGGTGTTCTCTCTGCGGAACTTTTCCGCTGTCCGAAACTTTTCCGGTGTCCGAAACTTTTTCGGTGATTTTCTCTCAGACTCCCTGTCTAGTATTCAACAGATAGATGACCCTTAAGCGTGTGACCCTATAGGTTCGGTGAAGCATAGACATGTCCCGGAACCCCTTCCGATCAATGATCAACATCGGAGCCGTGGACACCCATATTGACCCCTATACCCACACGAATGAATATTCGAGTGAACCTCCAGTTGCCGTGTGCTATTCCTGTTGCTTCGCGATATGTTACAAATACCCGAGGTGAGACATGTTGGCATCCCCGTGGATCAACAACTTGTCCACTATGCCAGTTACCTCGTTACCGGTATTGTTCTCTTTTCTCGTTCCCGTGTTCCGGCATCCCCGTGATCAAATCACAAAGTGTCTGGCCAGACGATGATGGATACCGTAACACCGAGAGGGCCCAGAGATATCTCTCCATCGTCGGAGGAGCAAATCCCAATCTTGAGCTATCGAGTTACTTGACATACTTTTCCATGAACCCGTAAGCCGCCGTAATAGCCACCCATTTACAGATGACGTTTAACAAACCCCAAAGTTCATGAAGCAAGCATGAAGAAACTCGATACTCTCATGGTCTAAGGAATCATGCAAACGTTAACCATCTCTGTGTTATTAATCATTAACTTGTGACGAATGTATCTCATAGCATAACATCAATTCGGGTCGATTCAACACAAATGTTCTTCTAACATTGTGCCCACAAAATTGCCGGCATAGCCATGCCCATGATCAGGAAAACAGGATCATCATGCAATACTTGAGCCAGTCTTAGAGGCCAGACTAGGAATACATTTTACCGTTTATTATTCCACACGTGCATATGAGTCTTCCTTCGAGCCTCGTGGTTATTGTAGACTCGAGAACCATAGCAGTTATAGCATGGAACATAAACATAATTATGAACAGGGAGATAATCAATAACATTTATTATTGCCTCTAGGGCATATCTCCTACAGATCGCTACCAATAGAGGACTCCACAATGAGAGACGAGCGGGGGCAGAGCGCATCCCATTCGGGCGAAATAAGAACCCTATCCAACACCGATCGGACAGGTTCAAGTTGGTGGTTCGACTAGGTGAACCTAGCACCAGCCCTAGACCAGGAGAAGTTGGAATTATTCTTGTCCCATGGAAACCCGAGAAGGTTAAAATCACCACCAATGACAAAGGGCAGGGAGACAGAATCAATCTTAGCCGCTAATTCAGACAAAAAATCGTTAGAACGTGAGTGGTCAGCAGGCCCATACACCCCAATAAACTCCCAAGATTTGTCCAAAGCCCGATGATGGAGAACCAAGCTAGCGAAGAAGGTACCCGAGTCAAAGGAAACAAAATCAAACACGTCCAGCACGCACCTAACAAAATCCCACCCGAGTGTCCCGAAGCCGGCAACCACTTCCAATAGAAAACACCAGTGCCAGCCAGGGAGGCCAAGTCAGCAGAGGAGAAAGAATTCTTGAAAGTTTCTTGGAGACAAATCAAATCGATCTTATTAGAATTAATATATTCTTTCAAGAGGTTACGGCGTCCCCTAACACCGAAACCCCGCATGTTCCAGAAAAGAGCTTTCATTTGAAAGACAGGTTTTTGATGCGAAGGCTGGACCTAGAAGGCACAATAGGCAGCGCCGGCCTCCTGCGCCGGCACCTGCCCACAGGAGCAGGGACCGGAGCCGAGGCCGCAGGGGAGGCCTCCTCAGCCACTACTGAGGAGGAAGCCTGCATGGCAGAACGATCCTTGGCCCTGGCCAAGGCAGCCTGGTCCAATTCATTGGCACGAACAATAGAGATAAGGGAGGGAGGAGACCCAAAACCAGCATCTAAAATAAGACCCGAATCGGCCGCAACATTCACAAAATGATCATCATGAAAATCAGTCAAAATAACGCTCTTGGGAGAGATGTAAGCAGTACCTGTAACAGCATGATCTTTCTCCTCCGCACCTCCTGGTTAAGAGAATCTCCAACAGGTGACCTATAATAGGCTTGGTGATGTGAAAACCTCTGTTGGAAAAGGCGACGCCTAGGAAGCGCTTAGGCACGCTTAAGCGCTGGGCGATGACCAAACGCCTCGTCTATGGCATAACCAGTAGCGTAGGCAGTAGAAGCAAGGAAATGTTAATTCAAGTGAGAAATCATACCATATTGCATTGACGGGCCAAATGGGTCATAGTCCAATGGCAGTAGCTGATAGTTTAGTCATTTACATGTTATAAAATTTATGTCTACGCACATATAATACCTTAAATAAGCCCTGGTAGTAAAAATTCATGACCGCCTAGGCCACGCTTAGGGTGCTTAAGTGTCCTAGGTGCTAGGGGATGGCCAACCACCTCGCTTACGCCTAGCGCCTTTTCCAACCTTGGTAAAAACTAACTTATACATCACCTGAGGCCAAAAATGCCTCTCCAATAGGTGATGTAAAATTTGGGGAGGTGATAACTACAGGAATCAGGCACTTTGCCGTCTGCCATGGCAGACGACAAAGGAATGTCTGGCGGACGGCAAAGCCCTTTGCCGTCAGCCAGCAGACGGCCCCACGTCCGGCTGAATGAACTACGGCAGAGGGCTGCTTTGCCGTCTGCTTAAATAAAGCAGACGACAAAGAAGTTTGCCGTCAGCCATACTAAGCAAGCAGACGACAAATGCCTTGGACGGCAGAGGGATAGGGTTAGGCCCGTTAGGTGGCTAACGGCGTACTTTGCCGTCTGCCAGCAGACGGCTAAGGCGAAAAGTTCTTTGCCGTCTGTCAGCTGACGTCAGGCGTCAGCTGGGGCCAATGCATGCCCTTTGCCGTCTGCCAGCAGACGGCAAAGCACACCAGCCTTTGCCGTCTACTGGCAGACGGCAAAGTGCCCAAATAGGCCAGCCCAGGTGCCCCCAGGTTGCATAGGTAGCTGCCACGTGGCAGCTTTGCCGTCCGCTGGCAGACGGCAAAGTGCCTGTATTGCCCCTGTTAATTCTGTTTTTTCTTAAATTCAATCAATTTCACAGATATATATATATATATATATATATATATATATATATATATATATATATATATATAATATATATATTCATTCGAAAATACTTTCAACAAGCATACATATCCCTGCCATATGGATATGATCATCCAACACATATATATACCAAATCAAAAGTTCATATCCAACATATATATAGCCAACATATCCAACAATTAAGCAAAAAGTCCATATACAATGGTTTCATCCATACATACATATATAGGTAGCAAGTTTCACATTGTTCATCCTACAAAATCAAAACAAAAAGGAAGGACAAGGAGAAGAGTAGACTCCATCAACGCAAGCTTCCGTGATCTGAAGCAAATCTGCAAAATGGGAAAGAAGAAAGTTAGAAGAAGAAGAAGAAGAAGAAGAAGAAGAAGAAGAAGAAAAAGAAGAAGAAGAAGAAGAAGAATTTTTCTTCTCTTTCTTTTTCTCCTCTTCTTTTTCTTCTTCTTATTGCTTACTTGTGTCATTTTAGAGCTAACCTAGGTAAATAGGTCATTTTGGAGCTAAGTAAGGTTATTATGTCATTTTTGAGGAAAATAAGCTAAGTATATGACATTTTGGAGGTAACCAAGGTTATTATGCCATTTTTGACCTAAGTATGCTAAGTATGTCATAAATGAACTAAATAAGCTAAGTATAGGTCATTATTGAGCTAACCTAGGTAATTATGCCATTTTTGAGCTAACTAAGCATATTAAGTCATTTTGGAGAAAAAATGCTAAGTGTAGGTCATTTTAGAGCTAACCTAGGTAAATAGGTCATTTTGGAGCTAAACCAAGGTTATTATGCCATTTTTTACCTAAGTAAGCTAATTATGTCATAAATGAACTAGCTAAGCTAAGTATAGGTCATTATTGAGCTATCTTAGGTAGTTATGTCATTTTTTAGCTAACTAAGCATATTAAGTCATTTTGGAGGAAAAAATGCTAAGTATAGGTCATTTTAGAGCTATCCTAGGTAAAATAGGTCATTTTGGAGCTAAGTAAGGTTATTATGTCATTTTCGAGGAAAATAAGCTAAGTATATGACATTTTGGAGCTAAACCAAGGTTATTATGCCATTTTTTACCTAAGTAAGCTAATTATGTCATAAATGAACTAGCTAAGCTAAGTATAGGTCATTTGAGAGCTAACCTAGGTAAAATAGGTCATTTTGGAGCTAAGTAAGGTTATTATGTCATTTTCGAGGAAAATAAGCTAAGTATATGACATTTTGGAGCTAAACCAAGGTTATTATGCCATTTTTGACCTAAGTAAGCTAATTATGTCATAAATGAACTAGCTAAGCTAAGTATAGGTCATTTTTAAGCTAGCCTAGGTAGTTATGCCATTTTTGAGCTAACTAAGCATATTAAGTCATTTTTGAGGAAAAAAATGCTAAGTGTAGGTCATTTTAGAGCTATCCTAGGTAAAATAGGTCATTTTGGAGCTAAGTAAGGTTATTATGTCATTTTCGAGGAAAATAAGCTAAGTATATGACATTTTGGAGCTAAACCAAGGTTATTATGCCATTTTTTGACCTAAGTAAGCTAATTATGTCATAAATGAACTAATTAAGCTAAGTATAGGTCATTATTGAGCTAGCCTAGGTAAAATATGTCATTTTGGAGCTAAGTAAGGTTATTATGTTATCGCGTCGTAGCATTCTCTGCCCAAGTTGAATTGAGCCTTCAGAGCCATTACTTGTGCGATGGCATCCAGTTGACAAAGCTCAGTGTGCTCGTGGAGAGGACGTTTTGAAGACTCCAACATATCATTGAAGGCCTTTGCAGATTCCTCCATCTCATCGTCCGAATCCCGAGCATCATCAAAGTCTTCCACCATGTCTTCGATCCCGGTACCATGCTCGTCGGTGCGACGACGGCCCACCTCAGCTCTGGCACATTGGGCAGACTCACCATGAAATGTCCAGACCGTATAAGCAGGCGTAAAACCCCACTTCTGCAGGTGTTTACTCATTTCAAGCTCTGTCCTCTTATGATAGTTGTCGCACCGGACACAGGGGCACCAGGTTTTTCTCTGGCCATTTGCAAATGCGGCTCTCACAAACCCCTTGGTTTTTGTTAACCATTCATCGGTCATGTCTTTCTGACTAGTGTGACCGGTGTACATCCACGCACGATCACTCATCTTGCCTAGCTACTGGACACACAAGAAATATATACATAATTCAGCAAACCATATTCATCAGTTAATGGAGTTTGTCAGTTTTATTGCGTCCATGCAACCTAGACGCTAATAGGTAAAGATATGTCCTAATCCCACCCGAGTATGTGTAGATTGGGTTCGTTTTCCCATGCTCTGCTCCGGATCCGACGCAAAATTTCGGCAGCACCTCCCCGCTGTTCTCCTGATACACGTCTCTGCAATAAGCAGAGAGGATGTGTACCCGGAGAACAACAGGGAGGCACTGACGAAATTCTGCATCGGATCCGGAGCAGAGCATATGGGAAAACAAACCCAATCTACACATACTCGGGCTGTCCATGGATAACGTTGGACAATTCGAAAGAATCACGGTTATAAATATGCAAATGCATACATATTTATAGATGTAACCCTTTCGAACGGGAGACGCATAGTGGTCACGCATACTGATGATTAAAGACCCATATAGCTAGCAAGTTTCATCGGCACGAAGACCGGAACAGAGCAAATGAAGGGGGGAGGAGGAGATGTCATTTGTGCTCATTCACTAACACAAGGGCGGAGCTCGTCGAACGCACGGGGAGGTCGTCGAACACCAGACCCTCGCAGCGACGAAACAACTGCACATTTAAATCCACCCGATCAACACAAATATATATGATGTTTTTCATAACAAAATCATAAAATATATGACCTAACTCATAATTCACAAATATATGACGGGGTGTCGGGTCGGGGTGTCGGGGTGTCGGGTCGGGGTGTCGGGGTGTCGTGGTGTCGGAGTGTCGGGTCGGGGTATCGGGGTGTCGTGGTGTCGGAGTGTCGGGTCGGGGTGTCGGGGTGTCGTGTCTTGGTGTCGGGGTGTCAGGGTGTCGTGTCGGGGTGTCAGGGTGTCGAGGTGTTGTGTCGGGCTGTCGGGGTGTCGGGCTGTCGGGGTGTCGGGGTGTCGTGTCGGGGTGTCGTGCTGTCGGGTTGGGGTGTCGGGGTATCGTGGTGTCGGGGTGTCGTGTCTTGGTGTCGGGGTGTCAGGGTGTCGTGTCGGGGTGTCGAGGTGTCGTGTCGGGCTGTCGGGGTGTCGGGGTGTCGTGTCGGGGTGTCGTGCTGTCGGGTTGGGGTGTCGGGGTGTCGGGGTCCTTTCCTTCTTCTTCTTTTTTCTTCTGCTCCTTCTCCTCCTCCTCCTCCTCCTTCTCCTTCTCCTTCTTTTTCTTCTTCTTTTTTCTTCTCCTCCTCCTCTTCTTCCTCTTCTTCTTCCTTTCCTTTTTCCTCTTCTTCTTCTCCTCCCCTCCTCTTTTTTTTCTTCTTCTTCTTTTTTCTTCTCCTCCTCCTCCTCTTCTTTTTCTTCTTCTTCTTCTTCTTCTTCTTCTTCTTCTTATTTTTTCTTCTTTTCCTTTTTTTCTATTTACCTAAACATCTATTTACCTAAACATCTAAACATCTATTTACCTAAACATCTAATTTTCTTACTGCAAAAACAGAAAAAAAAACTAAAAAAACAAAACAAAATAGAGGGGCAGGAGGGGGGAGCTGACCAGAGGGGGGGCAGGGGGGTCTGGGCGGCCGGGGCGGCCGGGCAGCGGGGGCGGCCGGGGCGGCTTGGGCTTCGGGGGCGGCCGGCCGGCGGGGGCGGCCGGGCCGGGCTTCGGGGGCGGCGACGGGGCGGCAGGGAGGGGCGGCGACGGGGCGGGGTGGCAGGGAGGGGCGGCGACGGGGCGGGGTGGCATGGAGGGGGCGGCGACAGGGCGGCGGCGGCGGATGAGAGAGAGAGAGTGAGAGGCGCGCGGGAGTGGGGGTTTCGGGCGGGGTGCACAGCCGTTAAGGTAACCCCCCTCTTTGCCGTCTGCTGGCAGACGGCAAAGAACTCTTTGCCGTTAGCTAGCCAGCGCCGTGACCCTGTGGGCCCCACCCTCACCTCTTTGCCGTCTGCTAGCAGACGGCAAAGAGGTGGCAGACAGCAAAGAAGGTGCCCTAGCCAACGCCGTGCCACGGGGGGCCCACCAGGCTCTTTGCCGTCAGCTGGCAGACGGCAAAGAGACAGTTGACGGCAAAGACCCTCTTTGCCATCAGCTGGTTCTTTGCCGTCTGCTTTGCCAAAGCAGACGGCAAAGAGCCTCTTTGCCGTCAGCTGGCAGACGGCAAAGAGGGGACAGATGGCAAAATGCCAGAAGGCCGGGCTTCGGGGGCGGCAACGGGGCGGCAGGGAGGGGCGGCGACGGGGCGGGGTGGCAGGGAGGGGCGGCGACGGGGCGGGATGGCAGGGAGGGGGCGGCGACGGGGCGGCGGCGGCGGATGAGAGAGAGAGAGAGAGGCGCGCGGGAGTGGGGGTTTCGGGCGGGGTGCACAGCCGTTAAGGTAACCCCCCTCTTTGCCGTTAGCTAGCCAGCGTCGTGAGCCTGTGGGCCCCACCCTCACCTCTTTGCCGTCTGCCTAGCCCTTCTTTGCCGTCTGCTAGCAGACGGCAAAGAGGTGGCAGACAGCAAAGAAGGTGCCCTAGCCAACGCCGTGCCACGGGGGGCCCACCAGGCTCTTTGTCGTCTGCCATTGGCCTCTTTGCCGTCAACTGGCAGACGGCAAAGAGACAGCTGACGGCAAAGACCCTCTTTGCCATCTGCTTTGCCAAAGCAGACGGCAAAGAGCCTCTTTGCCGTCAGCTGGCAGACGGCAAAGAGGGGACAGATGGCAAAATGCCAGATTCCAGTAGTGTATAATTTTGGGCCAAGTGATGCAAATAGACATCACCCGAGGAGGTGATGTATATCTAAAACGGTTGCGCGCGAAACCCCAACCGCCACGTTGAAGTCGTCCGCGCGTTTTCCGGCACAGTCACCTCGCCGCCGATTCCCGCCACCCCCAGCCGCCCCTCTCAAAATCCACCAGATCCGTCGCTGTTGAGCCCCGCCCCGTTGTTTCCGCGCGAATCGCCGCCTAATCGCGCATCGCCGCTTAAAGATGTCGTCGTGCCGCCGCCCGTGATCGTCGACCGGCTTCCTCAGCGCACAGCTGCGGGACTCCGGTCGCTACACGGCGGAGATCACCGTCGACGGCATGCGCTGGTGGATGGGGACGTTCGACACGCCGGAGCTCGCCGCGCGCGAGTACGACTATGACACGTGGACGTTCGGCTAGCGCGCGCGGTGATGAACTTCCCCGTCATGCGTATCCTCGTGGAGGCGAGTTCCTCTCACCGCCGGTGCGGATGGTGATCCGTGGGCAGGAGAAGGAGAACCGCTGCACGTTTTTGAAGATTCGGGCTTGTGACCTCGACGAGGCGACATGGAGAAGATTCACCATGAGTAGCCGGAGTTGGTGCAGTTCGAGTGGGAGTACTTCACGGCGAGAGAATCCGCGAAGAAGAAGAAGGCCAAGGCTGCGGCTGCGGCAACGGCGGCGTCGGAGGCTGGCCCCTCCACCATTGACATCTCATCGGGCTCCTCCTCCGAGTTGGACTCGGATTTCTGGAACGACCTCACCAGCTCCGACGATGATGAGTTTTAGGTTTTATGTGTCGAAGTTTAAGTTCTTTCGAATTTTAGCTATCTATGTGTCGAACTTTAGAGTCAAAGTGTCGATGTTTAGGGTCAAAATGTTGAAGCTTAGGTTCTAGCTATCGCTGGAGTCGAGTTTGAGTGTATCGAACCGTTGAAATGAATTAGAAGTGTTCGAATTTAAGTATGAGTTGTTGAATTTGAAGTATGAATTGTCGAAGATGAATGAATTTGTGGTGTAGGTGATCTATTTTACATCACCTAGTGTGGCACATGTGCTCTATGATACATCACCTGGAAAACCAGAAACTGAACAGGTGATGTAAAAATTAAAACATCTTTTTGGTGATGTATAATTTTTACATCACCTGTTTTGGGTGCCCTATTATACATCACTTGTTAGAGTTGCTCTAACTACCACATGATCTGGCCAACGGCCGAAATATACCATGCGTACAACTCTCAGCTAGAAAGCTACGTAGACACTTTTCATGTATCGCTCTGCAATTTTTATAATGCATTATCGATCGGTTTTATTTTTATTGTTCCTGTTTAGTTTCACGACATGTTAATTTTTCCATATAGAAAATACAATATGCAATTATTTTGTATTTTAAATCATTTTCTATTTACATTATTGTGTACTTTGAAGAGGTAGACATGAACTTTTTCAAAAATTTATGGGGATTTAAATATTTCAACCTACATTGGAAATTCTGGACCACAAGCACACACAGTTATTGTTTTATCTTCATTGTATTTCCAAAATACCCAATTATTAACAAATTGGGAACATTTTTATAAACTATTCATTATGTATTTAAAAGTATTTTGTTAAAAATTTTAATACAATTATTCAACATGTTACAGAATAATTTTTTAATACACGCTGAACTTTTTTTAAATACACTTTGTCAATTTTGTAATGCAAGACGAACATTTTTCAAAAACATGTTATAATTTTTTCAATATATGTGAAACATTTACCAAAAATATGTTGAACATTTTCAAGTGCACTAACATTTTCTTTAAGTTTATGGCAGTTGTAATTTTTTTCTTACTATTGTTCTTTTGAATGGTAGAAATAATATGAAAAATTAAAAATAAAGAACTTGAAAAATATAAAAATAAAACTTTTGCTGGCCCATAGAAGGGCCATATAAAAATAAAAATCGTTTGAAGAGGTACATAGCAACCAAAGCGGAATTTTGGAGCACGGTGACCATTGAGCACGATTTTTTTGAAAGGCTAAAAAATGACACTTAAAAGTTTCAAAAAGAGTTGATTGTTTTCACAGAAAACATATGCATGTGCTCTAAGTGACTTTCAAATTTTGTTCGAAATTATGTTATATTATACCCTGCAAAAATATACAAAAATCCGGCCAAAAAAATCAAGCTGATTATTGCATATATTTGTCTTTTTTTATCCTCACATACAAAGACAGTTTTTGATGATAAGTCACACGGATATATTACACTTCTATGTGTGCATGTACAAAAATATTCAGATTTTTTTTAGCTCTAAAAATCCATTTCTTTGAACTTTGAAAAAAAGGATACAATGTGCCCGTGCTCTAAAGTAACTTTTTCCAGAGTAATGTAATATATAGAATTCGACCTCGTCAACATCTAATGGGAGGAGTATGGTCTGGTGGACAACCTGGGCGTGCAATGAGATCCGCTATCACGAGGTCTCAGGACCGATCCTGCATCATACAATATTTTTCTAATTTGTGGGTCTTTTCTACGTGATTAAAGAAAATGTGAGGGGGTTTTCTACAAAAAAAATCCTCACGTGCGGGCCGCCAAGTGCCTTCCCCGCTCTCAACCACTGTCAGGTGGGCCACTGCCATGCTGGCACGCCACGCGGGCTGGACGAACGACTGGATAACGGATGAAGGCACCGTATTTGCACGGCCGGACAAGTTCGAGCACCAGTTTCGTGTATTTTGTAATTTTAGGGACTAAACTGACCGTGGAGGACAAGTTAAGGCACCTTCTGTGTATTTAACTCGTATATTTTTGGGGGTTACGCGCTGGAGTCAATCTGTATCCAGCTAAAGTGATGTGTGCTTGTCTTTTAACTCTGTTTTCTTATAAGTATTTTCTGGAGTAGCTTGTACTTCTTCAGATGCTAGAGCCATTATTTTTTATTAGGAAGTTTAAAGAAAACAAAACCCCTCCAGTGCAGTTGTATTTTTTGGGCACTTGTCATTCCTAGTTGGTGCTGGACAATCAGAACCTATTTCGGTAGGCTCTGCCATGCCATGAATAATAAGCTCATGGCGTGACACATGAACAATAAGCTTCATCAAACATAAAAGGGTTTGACTTAACTCAGAATAGATGGACCTTATAAGCCAAAAAAGAAGGGAACATGTGTGTTTGGATGATGGCCAAAACCCACCCTGCCATTTTTTTGTGTTAATGACCAAATTTCCCAAATATCTTTCGGAAAGGAAACAATTTGATGTTAGTTTTTTAGGCATGGCAACTCGAACGTTTTTAATGGCAATTTATAGTGGCATGAGGATGGCAAATTTGGTTTGCAAGCACGACAATTTTCTGGCAAAAGATGGACTGAGGCGGATTTGCCATACTCGCCAAATAAACTTCCCATCCTCGGCGAGCACAATTTGCCATGAAAAACATTCGTTTTGCCAGTTTGCTGGATATTCGGGTCCAATTTCTTTTGTCTGTGTTGGGATGGCCAGTGTTTTAGCATGCCAATGCTTCTTTGCCCATCCTTAGTTCATTTCTGTTGCCAATTTTGGCCAATCCATGGGTAAGTAAAAGCTCCACCAAAATTTTGGACAACCAACTATTTTGTAAGGCAACACTAGGCTAAAACCATACCCACATTGTTGGGGATAAGATACATTTCACAACCCATGAGCTCAGTGTGATTTCATAAGAAGCCAAATATTTTTTTTCCTATTATCCTTCAGAGAAGACACTTGAACCTAAGTGCGGACATAAAATCTTAGCCAATGTTTCTAGACTATTAGGGAGTAGAGTATAGGAATCTCTTAGATTGAACAACAATTTATTCTGCGGAGATGGAGTAATCCTAGAAACAGACAACTGTAAAGCTATCTGGCAAATAGGGCATATCTTGCCTAGGCAAAATTTTGGAAATGATCCCTTTATTCACATGTCTTCCGGCTACTTTATCCCCAACTTTGATTTCATGTTTCTGTAAATATATTTGCGAACCATTATGTTGAGGGGGTTCCTTTGGATCCATTTCACATCGATAATGCATCCTCTTTCACCTATAGGTAATTTCAGAGAAGTTTCTTTTGAAGTGGAAACCTCAAGTTTCTTGAAACGGAGACAAAAGATTTACCGCATCCATTAATTAAATAGAAGAGAGTTACCTGGATAATTAACGGAAACTAGGCGAAAATCATCACAACATGATACCCCACACACACTTCTACAAAGAGAGCCTCGTCGAGATAGCACATTGTAGTCATCGTCTATCACTTCTCAAGCACGGATTGTTGCAATTCCTTCTTGGGCAAACGACTCCGACTACACCGCAGACGACCGTCAGTCAGAAGCGAGAGAGATGATGTGATTGCAAAGTGGAGCTTGGGGCGAAAAGTTGGAAGAGGTAATTTTCAGTGCAGGCGCAGCAGCCGCAGCAGCGCCGTTACGACAGTGCAATAATCCAGCCGACACGTCACCACCCTCTTGTCCCCTTGCTTCGCTTGGTTGGCTCGGCTCCTCCCGGATAGGCCCCGTGCTCCACCCATGGCCACGCCGCCGGTCCTCGCCTCCCGCGGCGCCCATGCCACCACCTGCGCCTCCCAGCACCTCGCCGCGGCCACCTCCAAGGAGCCCCCGCCGCGTGTGCGGCCCAAGCGCGGCGGCCCCGGCGGCACCAAGTCGGTCGTCCTCTCCCACGCCGCCGCCGGCCGCATGGACGACGCTCTGGAGGCCCTGGCGGCCGCCGGGAGCTGGGACGCGTTCCTCCACAACGTCGTCATCCGGGGGCTCGCCGACGCGGGCCTCCCGGGCCCCACGCTGGCCACCTACCGCGCCATGCTGGCCGCGGGCGCGCGCCCCGACCGCTTCACCTTCCCCGTCGTCCTCAAGTGCTGCGCGCGGCTCGGCTCGCTCGAGGACGGCCACGCCGCGCACTCGTCGGCGATCAGGCTCGGCGTGGCGGCCGCCGACGTGTACACGGGCAACTCGCTCCTCGCGTTCTACGCCAGGCTCGGCATGGTGGACGATGCCGAGCGGGTGTTCGACGGAATGCCGGCCAGGGACATCGTCACGTGGAACTCCATGGTCGACGGCTACGTGTCCAACGGCCTCGGGTTGCTGGCCCTGGGTTGCTTCAGGGAGATGCACGAGGCGCTGGACGTGCAGCATGACTGCGTCGGGATCATAGCCGCACTCGCTGCTTGCTGCTTGGAATCGGCGCTGCAGCAAGGGCGGGAGGTCCACGCCTATGTGATCAGGCACGGGATGGAGCACGACGTCAAGGTTGGCACTTCTATTCTTGACATGTACTGCAAGTGTGGCGACATTGCTTCTGCCGAGGGCGTGTTTGCGACCATGCCGTTGAGGACCGTGGTGACATGGAATTGCATGATAGGTGGGTATGCGCTCAATGAACGGCCTGAGGAGGCGTTTGACTGCTTCGTGCAAATGAAGGCAGAGGGCCACCAGGTGGAAGTGGTGACCGCCATCAATTTACTGGCTGCTTGTGCTCAAACTGAGAGCTCACTGTATGGAAGGAGTGTTCACGGTTACATAACTAGAAGACAGTTTCTTCCTCACGTGGTGCTTGAGACTGCGCTTCTCGAGATGTACAGCAAAGTTGGCAAAGTGAAATCATCGGAGAAGGTATTTGGACAGATGACGACCAAAACTCTGGTATCATGGAACAATATGATCGCTGCCTACATGTACAAGGAGATGTATATGGAAGCGATCACATTGTTCCTCGAATTACTGAATCAGCCGCTTTACCCTGATTATTTCACCATGTCGGCAGTAGTACCGGCGTTCGTTTCGCTGGGGTTGCTGAGAGAATGCAGGCAAATGCACAGCTACATTATCAGGCTAGGTTACTGGGAGAGCACTCTCATCATGAACGCAGTTATGCATATGTATGCGAGGTGTGGTGATGTTGGGTCCTCAAGGGAGATATTTGAGAAAATGGCAGGCAAGGATGTCATCTCTTGGAACACAATGATAATGGGCTATGCGATTCATGGTCAGGGGAGAACTGCACTGGAGATGTTCTCCGAGATGAAATGTAATGGTCTGCAACCAAATGAGAGTACCTTTGTCTCTGTCTTGACTGCTTGCAGTGTCTCTCAGGCTTGACAGATGAAGGCTGGACGCAGTTCAATTCAATGCAACGTGACTATGGTATGATCCCACAGATTGAGCACTATGGATGCATGGCAGATCTGCTCGGTCGGGCAGGTGATCTTAGACAGGTTATGCAATTTATTGAAAAAATGCCAATAGATCCAACGTTCAGAGTTTGGGGCTCCCTACTGACTGCAAGCAGGAACAAGAATGATATAGATATAGCAGAATACGCAGCAGAGAGGATATTCCAGCTCGAACATGACCAACTGGAACATGACAACACAGGTTGCTATGTTCTTATTTCTTCCATGTATGCCGATGCTGGGAGATGGAAGGATGTCGAGAGAATAAGATCACTGATGGAGGAGAAGGGGCTGCAAAGGACAGATCCAAGAAGCATAATTGAGCTTCATGGTATCTCCTGCAGTTTTGTCAACGGGGACATGACGCACCCTCAGAGCAAGATGATTCATGACGTGTCCAACTTTCTGTCAGGAAAGATTGGAGAAATGGTTGACCCAACGAATCAATCTGATCCAACCTCTCTGGAGTCGAGGAGAGCAACAGAGCCTAACAAGCATAGTGTGAGGCTGGCTGTCGTTTTTGGTCTGATATCATCCGAAGCCAGAACCCCAATTCTTGTCAAGAAGAACGTGCGCATATGCAACGACTGCCATCATGCGCTGAAGTTGATATCGAAATATTCAGGGTGGAGGATTGTTGTTGGCGACACAAATATCTATCACCAATTCTCGGATGGCTCTTGCTGCTGTGGTGACTACTGGTGAACAAAATGGTTATGGTTGATGGCAAGCCTGAACACATTTCAGCGAAAGCAATAGAACGCCAGGATGCAGATATGGTTTCATGACAAGCTGCAGCTGTATGACACAGATTCAGACCTCACACAGCTTCTGAATTTTGACGCTCCTTTGCTCTAAACAAAAGCTTCTGAATTCTGATGCCAGCACCAGTACAATCTTCAGGGAACATACATGAGGGATGAGTTCTCATGCACTCGTCGCATCGGCTCGAAGAGCGGGGGTTTGTCTTGCTGCTGGCAATGGAGTCGACTTTTGTAACTGACAATGACATGATGTACAAAGTCAATTCTTTTCAACTGAAAATTTTGGAATCACAGGTAACTCAGTGTATAGTTGTATAACACACATACATCATACATGGATCAAATCCAAAATGAATGTTGATTTCCTGTCACATTTCTTGGCAAAGGTAGAACTGGGCATGACAAGGAAGAAAAAGCTTCATAAGTAATAACTCATTTGGTGTCGCATGACATAAACCTTCGTACATAGTGACTTTTACAACAAAATTAACAAACATGAGCAGCAGCAGCAGCAGCTGAAGAAGAGGAAGTATGGGGCGCATCGAGTCGGGGTGGGGATGGGGGGATCTACGCCCCGCCGCGGCGCTTGGCCTCCTCGGCCTGGACCATGCGGCGAGAGGCCTCGGCGACGCGCTCCAGGGCCTGGTCGACGGCGTCGCGGCCGCCGATGAGGAGCCGCGCCACCACCTCCGGGTCGCGCTCGCCGCGGGCCTCCTCGAACTCGCGGCGCGCGTTGGCGCGCAGCGTATCGCGCCACGGCACGCCGCGCTCGTCGGGCCACTCGAACAGCCGCGTCGCCCGCAGGATGTCCCGGTACAGCCCCAGCGCCTCCCGCCGGGAGCTCGTCAGCCGCCGCCGCGCCAGGGCCTCCGCCGCGTCGTCGTCGAGGATGGGGGATGGGGACTTTTTGGACAGGTGGCGGTCGAGGAGCTCGTCGATGGTGTCGGGCCCCTCGTGGATGGATCGGCCCCCCGGCGGCGGGGGCGCCCCCCTCGTGCCGGCGAGGGCGCGGAGGAGGGGCGAGCCGCGTGCGCGTGCGGCCACGGCCATGGTGGTGTGTCGTTAGGGTCGGGTCGGGTTGGGTCGTCACTTGGGTTCTTTTTGTGGGTCGGGTCAGGCTGAGTCGCAACTTCACCTGGTTGGGTTGCGACGTGCGGCGAAGACGCCAAAGAGCAGCGAACTGTTCAGATCGGAAGCACGATGATTCAGAACTACGTACTTCGATTTTCACAGCAAATCATATCAGAACAGTTAAACGAAGCTTGATGGATCCCCTTGATCGAGAAAATGGCGTGGCGAGGCCCTTCTAGCGATCCCTTCGGATCCCTTTCAGAGGCTAGGGTTCTTCTTGGTTGTCACGAAGTTCCTAAAACCCTATGAGTTCGGTGCAAAACAGGGAGTAAAAAATGATGTATTTTTGGAGTCATCCACTCCTCCAAGCTTAGAGTTTTGCTCATCTCCGAGCAATTATCGCAGTTTGTAAAGATCGAGATCAACATATTTGTGAGGTGCAGATAAAGTAAATGAATGAGTCCATTGCATTGGTTCAAAATTTCACATAAGATACATGATCGCGACGAACACTAGCACATCCTCACACCCAAGACAATCATGAAGGCTTCCACACCTTGCTAATCGATTCATTAACGAACGTGCAACAACTCCATGCAATAAGCTATTTGTCTTTCAGAGCAAGTGGTAGGGGTTCTCCTTTAAATTTTGAAGTGTTTAACACGCTTAATTTTGATCAAGAATGCCCATGATTTGCGTTTCGCCTTTTCTCGAGGAATAGGCCTATTTACCCATTTCACAATCGATTATTGTTGTAACTTGTGACATGTAAGCTAAGCATACTCCTTTGATGCGAGATCAGGCTTCTATAAAAACTTTAATTACTTTTCTTTAGAACATTCACCCTTTCTGCTACTTGCTCTTATCAAATCACTTATGGTTGAGCTTGTGCTTCAAAACCATCTCTTAATACTTTCATGGAGCAATTGAAATCGAAATAAACCATCCCATAGTTTTGTTTACTTTCCCTTGTCAATCCATACCTAGGGTGTGGAAGACTTATAATCATCAATAAGTGAGGAGGCAGTAACACTCATACTTGATCGTGCATCTAATATAATTTTCCGATGAGTGCAATGAAAGTACTCATAAAAAATAACCATCGCTCATCGGATAATAGGTTAATCTCTCGATCATAAGGGACTTAGAGTAATGCTACATCTATGTAAAGAAAGTTACGTGTTTTACGTAGGCTGCAACATGGATATAATCATGATTGGAGAAGGGTGAGGAAGGGGCCACACCCACCTGAAATTCAGGGAGGAGAGAGTTTTTTAGGAAGTTTACGTAAAAAGTTGCATAGATGAAGGATTACCGAGGGACTTAACTGTTCAAACCATTCAAATAAACTAAAAAGTAAACATGCAAAATGATAAAAAGGAGAACAAGGGCTTCAAAATCTCCCCAAGCTTAACACTCTAAGCCGACGAGATTAATTTATCCCTCTAATTGGTGGTACCACGGTTTTTCTTTGCAACAGGAGCAGGACGAAGAGCAAGTGACTGACGGAGCTGTTCATTTGGTTTCCTCTAGCACAACGATGTGGTCTTTGAGTGCCTCGACCTTCGTCCTCCAGTTGAGTGACGAGTCGCATGGCAGAAGCAAGGGCCCTTAAAGTACTCTCAGCAATCTTCTTATCCACCTCCCTCACATGTTCACGTAAGAGTTCAGGGTGTTCGGGTATTAGTATGTACCTCAAGTTCACGGATGTGTTCTTTGAGGCTAAGGGGGTGCGGATACGGGGTGTAGTTGGCATCCTCAAGGAGCCTCTTCTTCATCATCCTTGGCAGCTGGACGGTGATTCGTGCGCCTATGGTGAACTTCTTCACCGCGCGTCGCTTCCTGGAGCTTTCTTGGTGGGTTCCTTCCAACAACTCATTGATGACGAGTCATCCATGATTGTTGGAGGGGCATCTTTGACAAAAGATACACGACCACCGGTAGTTATACAATTTTAACGAATTCAATGGGAATACCCGTATCCTTGTGTGCTTCCTCTTCCTCTTCTTCATCTTCCATGATCACCTCCTTGGGCTCCTCCTTCTGAAGATAGATCCTCGTGATCACACTTCGTTCCACGAGGAGAGGTCTCCTCCTCAGACTCGAAGTCTTCATCATGGCAAGACTTTGATTTGCGTGGTGTGCTTTCATCGGAAGCAATGCGACCATCTTCCTCTTTAGAAGAGGTTTGCCTCTCAACCCATGAGCGCGCCATGACCTTCGGGTTCTTTTCTCTGCACACGAACTTGGTACACATCCAATAGAGATGGGTTTTGTTGCTAAGCACGGAGAAACGGCCTTTCAGAAGTATATAAGGAGGTATAGGCACAGAGTTTCACGAGATAAGGATGATTGAAGAAAATTAGTAAACAAACCAGGCAAATAAGGATGGTTGAAAAAGGTTAGGAAACATACCAGACAGCTTCGGGGAGAACCTGTAAATTATCACCGAATTAGAGCAAAAAGACGGGGTTGGGTACGAGCGCTCGTGCTCGTAGCCGTGCTCGTACCGGGTTCCGATGGCAACAATTCTGCTTCCAGAAGAAAGGGCAGCCTCTTGTACGAGCGGTAGCGACCGTACCAACGGTCGTACTAGGGTTTCGCCACCTATGGTTTCACCACTCTCCCTCCTCAATTACTTAAAGTTCATAAATGATGCACTAATGATTATATTAAATGATGCTATTTCAAAACCTTACATAATCTAGAATTTTCTATTTCTTTATGCTAGTCATACAATATAAATTATTCCCAGGATATTTGTGAAACAAACACTCTCGAGATCTCTACCAATATATTTAATGAGGTAAACACACAAATAATATATACACGCTACAAGTAAATGTTCATGACACAAATTAATCAGTGGATACATGCAAGCATTTTTATTTATTTTACATTTTAAGTGATTCAGATTGAATATCCTTTAAGAAAATACCCCCAGAATATAAATAATGGAATTTTGTTATAATGAAAATTTTAAAATTGCTCATTGATATTTCTTAGAACCATGAAACCAAAGAACACCATAATCAATAATTAGAAGCATGGCACAGGGCTATCACGACTTCTTAGAGCACGACTCCCCTAGCTTCCTCCATGCCTTTCTATCGTCCACCAATTGTGATCACGAGCACAAACCCCAATCGTCGATCCTATACATGGTTGTGTTGTAACACCAATTTCTAAACGTTCGTTTTCTTTGTTAAGATTTAGGGTAACAACATTGTTATATGGTTAACTAATGGTGTCAAAATAATACAAAAAATTATAGTAGTTAAGATTAAGTATATTTTGACTTAAAAGTATGATAATAAAATATTTTAGACAACAGCATAGTGCATACTTTGTTTCATGTGATTGTCAAATGTTTTCATACCGAGGACATGAGCAAAAGCCCTAAGGGCCCAGGAAAACATTGAGCGGGTAGGGTAGCAGGGAGGGAGCACGCACTGGAAGGTGGTGACATGGTGAAAGTCGTCGGTGGAGGCATGAAGGTGATGGCGGTAGCCGCGAGGAGGGCCTACGCAAGATGGGTCACGAGCACCAAGTGCGACCCCGGCGCCAGCATCAGTTCCCTGCGCCGCCGCATCCACAACCATGGGATTGGCCAACTGCTGCTCCATTTGGGAGAGGAGTGGGGAAGGCAACGTATCAGATATTGTGTGACATTGTTGCTGCTTCTGGAGAAATAAAGAAAAAGGAAGAGTAGGATATTTTATTCTTTCTTTTGTGTCACGACTTTTTTTGCCTTCTACCAGTGTGGTAATATATAATAACACAACTTAATCTTATATATGTGATTCTGTTTCTGTGATGGAGAGTGATGATATGTGATTATGTTTCCGTGATGAAGAGAGATACGTGATAAGTTATGAAGGAGGGGGGGCTTCTTGGAGAGATGGTCGATGGTGTTGGGCCCCTTTGTGGATGGACCGGGGCCGCGGCGGGCCCCTCGTGGCGATGAGGGCATGGAGGAGGGGCGAGATGCGTGCACGTATGGCCACGACCATGGTGGTGTGTTGTTAGGCTCAGGTTGGGTCGTCACTTGGGTTCCTTTTGTGGGCGGGGTCAAACTGAGTAGCAACTTGACCTTGTTGGGCTGCGACTTGCGGTGATGACACCAAAGGGCAGTGAGAGCATCTACAACCGGACTTGTCTAATATGGGTCCCTATACGTCCGTGGACGTGCCCGGGCCTGTCCGCGGACAGTGACCGGGACCGGTCAGCACACAAAATTGCTCCTTCACAGCTGAATCCATAAAACCAAATCCTCAAATCCATACTAGTCTCATTAAACGTTAAACATACATAGTTGAACACATGTAATCGGACTACAAGAAATTGACATGCTCTACTAACTACGAATGAAACGACAATGGAAGAAGTTCATCCACGGCGGCCCTTGCCCTACCCGTCTTCCTTGCGTGAGTAGCAGTCGAAGACGTAAAATGGATCGAGGCGGATTTGCTCACTGCCGGAGATGTCCGATCTGTGGCCATCCTCGCCCTTCTCCTCCTTGGGGGGCAGTTCGGCCATGTCACAGACCGCCCTGCTTTGCTCTTTTGCCATCGCCTTGACCGCCCTCCTTCGTCGCTTCTTGGCTATGCAGACTGCTGAAGCCGCCTCCGCTTGAAGCCGCGCCCGCAGTCTCGCACGGCGGGCACGCCGCGCCTCCTTCTTGTTTTGGCCGTGCACCATGGAGGCGGATATGGCCTCCGTTTCGGCGGGCGAGGCCGCCGGGACGAGGTGCCACCTAAACGGTTTCGCCCGCACAGCGGGGTTGCGCTGCCATGTGGTGGTCTCCGCTTCCGGCGAGGCCGCGGTCATGCGGCGTGATCCCGGCCCCGGTGGATTGCAACGCCATTTGGGCAATGGAATCCCGTTGGATCGATGAAGACCGTGGGAGGGCGCACTCCTTCTGGGAGCGTCGGAGAGCAGCGTGGACGGCCATCTGCTCATCCGGACTGCAAGGGATGAGGGATGAGGTCCTATCCTCAGATCCGGATATCTCAAAGTCGGATCCAGTGCCCACCATGAAGGACTACGCCAGAGCTCGCCGGAAAAGACCTTGAGTACCGTGGGAGGGGAGTGGAGTGGAGTGGAGTGGAGTGGAGTGGAGTGGAGTGCAGATAGGGTTTCGTCCGGAGTGCGGATAAGATTGAATATATGCGGTGTCAGGTGGACCATAGTGGGCCGGATCCGACGTGGCGGGCACGTTCGGGCGTCCCTATAATCGCCCCACATACGAGCTGGATATGGGGGGTTAGTGGTCAGTCCGGGTGTTTGAGGCGGATTTGCCTGATGCGGTTGGGTCGCAATTTTGCGTCCGGTCAGCGATGGGGCAGCCCGTGCGAGCTTTTGGGGCGGATATGGGTTCTGGTTGTAAACGCTCTGAACTGTTATCGGAAGCACGATGATTCAGAACTGCTTCGATTTTCGCAGCAAATCAGAAGTGTTAAACGAGGCCTGATGGATCACAACGTCTTCGATTTTCACAGCAAATTCCATCCGTCCAAGTTTATTTTGCAGCCAAATATTTACATATCGCAGCACTGATTTACAGCAGGAAGGAGTAAGCATCGCGACGGGGATCAATCAAGCTTGTCTCAGTCTCAACTCAGCGCGCGGCGGCGGCGGCAGAGGAATCGGTGGCCGTGACGGCCTTGACCTTGATCCGGTACCTGGGCCGGCGGGGGATGACCTGGCTGGGGCCCATCCCGAGCTGGCCGGTGCCCTCCATGACCGGTGGCCCGTCGTCGTAGACGTGGCCGAGGAGCTTGCCGCAGGCGTCGCAGCTGATGCGGGTGCGCTTCCGCTGGATGCCCCAGTAGTCGAGCGTCTCGAAGAAGGGCCGGATCCGGTCCTCCGCCGCGAACCGCAGCCGCGACTCGTCCACCCAGGTGAAGGACAGCGTGCCCTTGTTCCCCGCCTCGAAGTAGGTCCCCGCCGGGTACAGGTGCGCCGCGGACAGGTTCAGGTCCGCGCCGCACGCCGCGCACCCGTACGCCGCCGGAGTCGCCGGTGGCTGGGCCATCGGTCGTGGCCGTGGATGGTTTGGTCTGGGGGGATTTGGAGGGGTGGTTCGTTCCTTGGGGGTGAAGGACGGGGAAGGCACGGCACGGCAGCTTTGCTTGCGGCCTTGCTGCTGCGGCCGCCGCGTTGGACCGGGCGTTTCGGCGTCTGGTAAAAGTCAACCGGGAGAACGTGGACGCGCAAACATCGATTCAGAAGTCCACAACACGAGACTCGTAAAACCACAGAAAAATCTAATCGAGTTTAGCTGGTCAGCAAGTCTCAGACAAACTTTGTACTCCATGTTATGCCGAGGAGGCGAGGACTATCTTAACTTACATTCTTATGATCTGTGTTTTTACGTAATTAGGGCATCTCCATCCATCCTAAATTGGATACCGTATCCGTCCGACGAATCGGGACTGATCCACGGACACGGATGCACAAGCCGGCCATCCAAAGCAATCTCTTAAATGTCCGCCAGTATGATCAATTTGAAATTTAAATTTTGTCCGATCACATAACGCGCCGGATCACATCATCATCCAATCACAATAAAAAAGAGGCAAGTATGCATAGTTTTTACATGCCCGATCACAGAAAATATCAGTCTGGCAATCCACGCTCACTCTGATGTCGCCGCCTCCGCCTCCTTCTCCGCCGTCTCGGCCGCCTCCTTCTTCGCTACCGCCTTCTCCGCCTCCAGCTCTTCCTTCTACCGCTTCAACAGGGCTTGCACAATCATAATTGCGTCGTCATCTAAATCCTTCATCTTCCAGGTCAACATCTTCGCGTCCTCCGAAGCGGCTGCGATCTCAACCTTCTTCTCTTCGAGCTTGAGTTTCTTCTCGGTCGTCGTCATCAGCATGTTAAACCTCTTCGCCTTTTTTCCTCCTTGACGACGGAACGCTTGACGTATGCCTCCTCCTACTTCGACAAGATGTGCTCGAACCTCTCCGTCATCTTAGCCGCTGCCCCTTCTCGCTTTGCCCTCTCCTCCTCCCACTTCTTCCCCGGAACCCTCTTCTAACCTTTTTGGGCGGTTCTTTTGTTGGGTCGGTTGGATCACCGGTTTCTTCGTCGGTGCCATGGGCGATGGTCTTGGCAATGTATAGATTCCACTTGGGTTGTTCATTCAACTTCAACCAACAATGTATGACGGTGAAGTTCTTCTTCTCCAACTTCAAGAACACACCACACGCACGGAAAGGCTACAAAATAAAACATCGTCAACGATACATATCCGGCCATGATCTACAGAAGAATGCATACCCGGCCAAATAATCTACAAAAGAATGCATGCCCGGCCAAATGATCTACACAACAATTTATATTCGGCCAAATGATCTATACAACAATCCATCTCCGGCCAAATCATTTGCATAACAATGCATCTCCTGCCAAATGATCTACAAAAAATGCATATCGGCCATATGATCTACACAACAATGAATATCCGGCGAAATGATCTACACAACAATGCATATCCGGCCAAATGATGTACACATATTAACAACTTACTTGCTCGGTGATTGGCGCCACCACTTGGCTACTGTGCGATGTGTTGCCTCAAGTGGCCCCAATACTTCGACGCGGCCTCTTGGATGATGTACCATCGATGGTTGAGATACTTTGCGCCACGGTTGCGGATGAGTGTTCGGTGAGTTCTGCCACGTTTTTGAAAATGGTGGTTTTTGGCAAGTTGTGACACGATTATGGTGGTTTTATGCATTTCACTCCCGGTTCTAGCACACGGTTGTCGCGGTCGTGACACCGCCAGGGCTGCGAGGGCTAAGGAAGGCATGTGCTGGCAACGTCGACTATCATAGCTGCAATGGTGCCCACCAAATGTTGTGACGATGCCACCGTTTTGTTCTCCCATCGACGTAAGCCCGATGACAGGAATGCTGGGACCTCCTAGCGGATGCTGGGACCGCTCGACTCGGATGTTGCGACCCAAGCGATGCTAGGACCACCCAACGGGGATGCTATGGACACCCATGTTGATGAAGCGGCCCAGCGGCGATGTTGCGGCGGCTCGACAGGAATGCTACAAGTAGCCAACGGTGATGTACAACACAACCGACATTTCTCTGATTTTTGAAGCAGTTGTTGGTCCTCCTGAGACAACACCGGCAAGGAGGCAGGTGAGGCGCCTACCCCTGCCATAGCAGCAGCACGCGGCCGGTGCGAGCGTCCCTACGCCGCAAACGCTTGGGGGTGGAAGGAGCGATGAGAGAGAAATCAAGGGGAGGTTGGCTTGTGATGGTCGCCGTGGAAGAAGAATGGAGAGAGAGAGAGAGAGAGAGAGAGAGAGAGAGAGAGAGAGAAGGTGGGGATCGATCGGGAAAAGCGAAGTAGAGAGAGAAAGGAAAACGAGTGGAGGAGAACGTTTCTAGTGGAGATAAGGGAGAGAAAGGGTGGTTTGCAGGGGGGCCACTTGGGGTGACGTGGCGCAAGTGAGACGCTGGATCACACGACGGGCGTGCGACTGAGGAGGCCGAGGCCGGTCGACCGAACGGTGTCGTTTCCCCACACAAATTCGGAAGTATGGATTATTTTCAACAATCTCCCCCTAACCCAAACTTCCATATGGACGACTCAACTAAGCCTATCATGTCTGCATACTAAGTATGACCCCGCCTAGAAACATGCAAGGCACCTCCTTGCTCTGCTATGTTGTGCCACCATCATTGCTTGGCCGCCACCTTGCACTCAACTCGCACCATACTCCTCTTGTACTTGTTTGCAGTAGATTCGACTTCTATCTGTTGCACACCTCATCGCTTTACGATGGCTTCACATAGGGCCGTCCGCCTTTGACATCTCATCGAGTTCACACTGGCCGCAACCAAGACGCTTCATGAGGACATGCACATGACTCACGGAATACCGTGCACACCGCTTCAACCTTTGACTCCTTTGACTGGACGACACAAACACTATTTTCCCCCTTTTTCCTTTTTCTTTTTTCTTTATCATTAGAAAAGCCTGGGATCATCATCATCCCCCTGAATGAGATTGCAATTCGTCAGTTTTTTTCTTCTTCAAACCCCTCCTCTTTTCGGGACACTCATAAGCATGATGTCCTAGGTCTTGGCAATTGAAGCACTTATCCTTGGATTTATCACGACGGTGCTCTCTTGCTCTCCACTCTGATCTTGTCAACAGAAGGTGTTCGCTGTCTTGGTCATCATGGACATAGCCATGGAGTCCTTGCTCATGAACCTTCAACCTCCCCGTGACTTCCTCCATAGTCATCGTTTTGAAATCGCCAAACTGCTCTATGGCAGATGCAATTTGGAGAAACTTTGATCGAACCGCTCGAAGGATTTTCTCGACGGCAGTTGTCTCATCGAAATTTTCTCCAAGCCCACGTATCCCATTGGCGATGGTTGTCATCCTGAGAGCGAAGGCATCGACTGATTCTATGTCTTTCATCTTGAGCCTATCGAACTAGGACTTGAGTTTTCCTAGCTGGTTCTATGATAAAATCTATGCTTGCTTTCAGATCTTCCATAATTGAAGATGATCTTTAACCGAAAGAAAAACTTGCTATAAAGAACACATGCAAATGAAAATTGTAGCTCGTGATGGGTTGGAGGGGAGGGGAAGCTCCCATAACCTCACAATGGCAGTACAATAGAAACTTTTGGCCTAGTCAACTCTAGTTCGACAGGTAAAGAGGAGAACTTCTACTTCTACGAACAACTTCCGTGATCATTTCACCATGTTGTCATCCCTAGACGTGGCCGAGCACTCCAAGACCACGCTTAGCGTATATGGTTTCGATGGCAGCTCACGTGGTTTGCATGTTTATTTTATCCCTTTTTTTTTGCGGGGATGTTTATTTTATGCTTGATGTGCTTAAATCATATCCCCATAATTGTAGTACTGTAACACACAACGAGCGCTCTGAGAAATAAACTCGCTAAGAAACACATTGAAATAGTCATTCAAAATTTTAGTGTTGCTGGCGATGGGTGGGGGTGTGGGCAAAAATCCCCCAAATCTCAATGACAGGTAAAATAAAAAGTAATTTATCCTATTGAACCGTGCTACGACACAGAGAAAGAAGAACCTCTACTTCCAAAAAATAATTCTGACGATTATTTCACCATGTCGCCATCCCGTAATTGCCAAAACTAAATGCAGTGTTCACCGACAGTCATCTACGCTACGAGTAGACAAGCTAGAAATGGTCGGGCTCGGTCTCACGCGACATCTCCTCCAACGACTTGCCCTTGGGCTCCGGAACCAGGAACGTGAGCATGAACCCTATCAAGCTACACCCGGCGAGCACGAGGAGCGAGTAGCGCACGCCGATGCCGGGGTGGTATCCATGGGCGGTCTTGGCCGGGTCCGGGCTCTGGGCCAGGTACAAGAACCCGAACGACCCAATAATGGCGCCCACCTTCCCCGAGGCCGCCGATATCCCGTGGCACGTCGCGCGGAACCTCGCGGGGTAGATCTCCGCGGGGACGATGAACGTGGTCGCGTTGGGCCCGAAGTTGGCGAAGAAGAAGGTGAGCGCGTACATGACGACGAAGCCAGCCTGGTGGCCCTGGCCCGTCCAGTAGTCGTACGGCACGGCCAGGCCAACCATGAAGGCCGTCATCATGAAGAAGCCCATGAGCTGGATCTTGAAGCGGCCGACGGAGTCGATGAAGGCCACCGTGAACCAGTAGCCCGGCACAGTGCCGCAGAGCGCGATCAGAATCTGGGCCCGCGCGATGTAGTACAGCTCGTCGAGGGCGCTCATCGTCGGCGCCGGAGGGATCCACCCGATGGCGCTGAAGATGTCCTTCTGGAAGAGGTTCTGCGAGTAGTAGGCGATGTCGAGGAGGAGCCACGTCGACGCCGTGCCGAAGAGGTGGAGCCCGTGGCGGCGCACGAACTCCCCGGAGAAGAGGCCGAACGACGGCGGGCTGTTGGACTTGATGGAAATAACGGCCTCCAGATCGCCGGCCTGCTCCTTGGTGATCTCCACGTGGAGCACCTTGGACATGTCGGCGGCGGCGCGCTCGGCGTTCTTGGCGATGAGCGCCGTGTACCGCGCCGTCTCCGGCATCTTCATCCGCCAGTAGAAGGTGAGCGCGGCGGGGAGCGCGCCGAGCATGAGGACGATGCGCCACACGTAGTCGGCCTGCGCCGGGGTGGACGCCGCGGGGTCCGCCGCGTACGGGGGCGCCGGGAACAGGGCCCTGAACAGCGCCGTGATCCCGATCGCCACGCCGCCGCCTGCGAGGATGCCGAAACCCTGCATCGCGAAGACGGCAGCGATGAACGCCCCACGCGTGCGCTTGTTGGCGTACTCGGACATGATGGTGGCGGAGAGAGGGTAGTCGCCGCCGATGCCGAAGCCGAGCCAGAACCTGAAGAAGCAGAGCGTGGCCATGACGCTGGTGGGCGTGTTGCCGAACGAGAGCCCCGACGCGAGGGAGCAGATGATCATGAGCAGCAGCGTCATGCCGTACACGCTCTTCCGGCCGACCTTGTCGCCCAGCCAGCCGAAGAAGAGCTGGCCGGAGAGCGTGCCGACGAACGCCACGCCATTCACGACCGCGGAGACGGTCGGCGGGAGGCTACCCGGGCGGGCCGAGCCCGGGACGGTGTAGTAGATGCGGCCGATGAGCTTAGTGACGAGGGAGATGCAGAAGAGGTCGTAGGCGTCGGTGAAGAAGCCCATGCCGGCGACGATGATGGCCGTGAAGTGGTACCACTGTTAAAGTTGCTTTGACTTGTCAAGTTCCATGGTGATATGTCGTGCCATTTGGGGGAAAAAAGAGGCATTTCTATTAATTTATATTTACTAGGACGACGCTCGTGCGTTGCAACCGGGGCGCATATATTCTCCCAGTTCTCAACTTTGTGTGATGAACAAGTCGTTAACTTCTTTTATATCATCAACAAGTTTTTCTTTCTATCGGTTTTTCAATTCAATTTACTCTGCTATTTTAGTGACACTTTGAGGTGCCTTTGAAACCAAAGTGTTTAAACTTGCAATAATCACGTATTGATATGAGGGGTGCCGGTTAGCCCTGCCACTACAAAAAAAACACATACAAATAAATGGAATTTATACATTTTAAGAAAAGTTCATCGTATATTTAAAAATATTCCATGTATATAAATAAAATTGTTCATCGTACATTATACAATAAATAATGTTCAGTGTGAATTTACAAAAAATATTGCATACTAAACCCATTTAAAAAAGAAATGTGAAACAAAAAAACACATACAAAAAAATGAAAAAAGGCGAGGACGTGTCTAAACTAGATAAAAGTATGCATGCCACTACAATAACGCGAGTGTCTCTGTGTCGTATTGGCGAGCTTGCTCACAGTGTCGGACGCAGGTGCAGGTTCGAATCCTGTCAAAAGCGAGTTATTTTGTTTGTTTTATTTATGGACACGACTAGAGAGCACATGTGTGCTCCCTATTGTTCCGGAGCACACAACCAAAAAAGTTAAGTTTTGTCTTAATCCTATGGTGTAAAATCCACTTTAAGAAAGGAAAAATCTTTGTCCCATGTGCATTTATTTGTGTGTTTATTTTATTTTAAAAAGTTATAACTTTTGAACAGAGTGTCGAAATTAATATCGGTTTTCAGCATTAGTTTCCTTCCGACGAGCTCTTCAAAACAAGATCCCCATATTGGTATATTTTGACGAACTTTTTTTTCCAGGCAATTTTGGTGCCACGGAGAGGCAACTTGTGTACTACAATAAGCAACTTTCGGTTAGGTTGTGTGTCATGATCATCTATAATCCGAATGTTCTTTTGAGTTGGCTACGATGACACATACCAAATTGGCTACCATGACCACTTATCAACTTTGGCGCTACATGAAGCACCTTGTTGCCATGTTGTATATGATGACTACCTATCAACTCAATTTCTTATAAAGTTGGCTATCATGGTCGTCAAGTTGCCTAGCTTCATCTATGAAGTTGCTTTGGATAAACATTTTTTTCTCAGGCAACTTTAGTGCCACTGAGAGGCAACTTTTGTACTACAGTAAGCAACTTTCGTTTAGGCTGTGATTATGGTTACCTATCATCCCAATGTTTTTTGAGTTGGCTACAATGACTATCAAATTGCCTACCATCACCGTCTGCCATAACTATCTATCAACTTTGGTGATACATGAAGCATCTTGTTGACAGGTTGCCTAGCATGACTACCTATCAACCTATCAACTCAATGCTCTTATAAGTTGGCTATCATGAACGTCGAGTTGCTTAGCAGCACCTATGAAATTGCTTTCGATGAACTTTTTCTCTCTCGCCGTGATAGGCAACTTTGGTGCCATCAGGAGATAACTTTTGTACCACATTATGCAACTTTTCATCGGTAGGCAACTAATCATCAATGGCATGCAACTGAGAATCATTGGTAGGCAACTAATTAGTAATGCCAAGCAAGCTATCAGTCATAGAGCATAATAGGCAACTTCGTAGTATTGTAGGCAACTTAGAGATAATGGTAGGTAACTAATTATCCGTTGGTAGATGACTTACACTCCACGGTAGACAAAGTGAGGACAATGTTAGACAAATTTACTAGTACAAATTATATGAAGAAGTTGCTTCTATGCACCACTAAAGTTGTCTTCCATAGGAACAGTTGCTTTGAAAAATTTCCGAAGTTAACTACCCGACACAACTTCCCCTCTTTCTCTAGACAACTGAAGTGGTGTGAAGTTGCCAATCCTCAAGCAACTTACCACTTGTCCACGTCTCTGGCAACTCTGGCAACTTCACACTGTTGCCAGAGTTTTCATCGTAGGCAACTTCATCAGGAGGAAACTTTTGTACTACATTATGTAGTTTTAATCGGTAGGCAACTAATTATCAATGGGATGCAACTGAGAGTCATCGGTAGGCAACTAATTAGCAATGTCAAACAGCTTATCAACCGTAGTAGGTGACCAAAAAATTATCGATGAAAGACAACTGAGCATCGACAATAGGCAACTCCCTAGTATTATAGGCAACTTAGAGACAATGGTAGGTAACTGAGCATCCGTTGGTAGACAACTTACCTACCATGGTAGGCAAAAGTGAGGAGAATGTTAGACAAATTTACCAGTATAAATTATACAACGAAGTTGCTTCTGTGCACCACTAAAGTTGCCTTCCATAGCAGAAAATGTGCTTTGAAAATGTTATGAAGTTTACCACCCACACAACTTCTCCTATTTCCATACACAATAGAAGTGGTGTGAAGTTGCCAACCCCCAAGCAACTTACCACTTGTCCTGCCAACTCCCGTCCACGTCTCTGGCAACTCTCATCCACAACTTTGGCAAATCACGACCGCGTTTCTGGCAACTAGCGCCCCCCGCCCATATTTCTGTGGGTTTTGCGCGGGATGGTCGCCACACCCAACCTATCCCCCAAAACGTGCTTCTCGCGCGCGCGCCACCGTCCCTCGGCGTCTCGGCATCGTAACCACCCACCACCACAACCTATAGAAAAGCTTGTGATATCTGTAGGCAACTACCTAGTAAACATTGGGTAAGTTTTGGTCGGTAAAAACACAATACGCCACTCACTCTCGTGTTTGTGGCAAGCCGCGCCTACTTTGACAACTTGTGTTCCGGCATCTTCTGGGAAGTAAACAACATCTCATCCCCCAAGGTTTCTTGCCATTGCCACAAATCAACGATTCAATCCACAACCCATCTCACCATGAAACAACCCAGACCCTCTTCGCTTCCACCATGCAAGCAAAGGGAAGAAAAAAAAGACATAACAATCGCAACGAAAGGCAACTCCGTCCAAATCTCTGGCAACTCCCAACTCCCAACCACAACTCTGGCAACCCACGCTCGCATTTATCGCAACTAGCGCCCCTCCCACATTTTTTTGTGGGTTTTGCGCGGGGGTGGTCGCCACACCCAACCTATCACCCAAAATGTGCTTCTGTCGCGCGCGCCACCGGCCACTATTTAGCACCTTTAGTAATGAACCTACACCTGATTGTTATTTTTGTACTATTTATACTTACAATAATAGATTCCTCAAAAGTATTTGCAACAGTACATGTGAAAGATATATAATGGAGTAACTACACAATTGAAAGGCAGGAATCTGGACTTCTGAATGCGTTCAGTTCAGACTTCAGACAACACCCAAATCAGTGTTTTTACTTCTTACATACAGGTGCTGATGGTAATGTGCCGTCAATTTCATCTTGACACATACAACAATGCTTGATTACCCGAGATTAGAAATTACTAAGATTTGTATACCTTCTTGGCTAGCTCAAGGAGTTCCTCTGTTGTGCCAAAATCGGCAGCGACGGCTTGCTCTGCTTCGCCTCCAGCACCTCGAACAGCTTCCTCTCCATCGGGTTCGCGGCCAGCCTCGCCCTCTTGGCGAACGCCGTTCTGGCCGGCACCACCTTGGTTCCGCGGGCGCCCCCGGCACCATGACCTTCCTGTTGGCGTCGAGGAAGCGCTTCACCTCAGCGGCCTTCTCCTGTGTGACCTTGCCGTGCCTGACGAGGACGGCGAGCACCTTGGTGAGCGTCATGAGGGAGTGCAGCGTGACCCCGCCCTGCCTGCGGTCGATGACGGCATCGGCGACCACGAGCCCCTCGGAGCGGAGCGGCACGACGGTCTCGAGCACGGAGGCGCCGCTGGTGACGAGGTCCTAGACGATGAGCACGGTGTCCCAGGCGCGGAAGGAGCCCTGGGTGCGCATCACGGGGAGGCGCCCGGCGGCGGCGGAGTATCATGGGGACGTTGCGGGCGACGGAGAGCACGGAGGCGAATGGGAGGGCCGTGTAGGGGACGCCACGTAGGAGGCCGTAGGGGCGCGTGGTCTCGAAGGAGCCGAGGAGGGCGGCGACGACGGTGAGGAGGCGCGGGTAGGAGACGATCACGCGCAGGTCGAGGTAGATCAGGGAGGTGATCCCGGACTTGAGCACGAAGGCGCCGAACTTGTACGCCTCCACCGCGTGCAGCTCCAGGATGAGCGCCTCCATCGGATGGTGGTTTGTGGTGGGGTCCTGCCGCTGTCTGCGCCCCAGCCGTTTCGCGGTCCACCTGTGCGACGTGGCGAGCGGCTTCCGACCAGGAGGCACCTGATCGCGCGCGCGTCGATGGATCTCAATCGCGTGGCTGTCGCGGGTGTGCGCTCGCGGCTGCCGAAAAGTGCAGCTGCACTTATTAGAATTTAGGTTTATTTATTTATTAACGGTCAAATAATACTTATAATGCAGTAGTATCCTAGATGAACAAAGGACTCGGAGTGGTGTGGTGGCGATGCCTGCGGGTTCGAAACCTGGCTCCTGATAGGTGGGCCCTGCAGGTCAGAAATACCGTCAGTACTCATTTATACGCGGTGCTCCCTCCCTCCCTCCTTCGTGCGCTTCACTCTCTGTCGCCTCGTTCCTCCCTGCAATTCACTCTCTCGCCTCGTCCCTCCGTTTCTCGCCAGGTGAGGTGAGACACCTTCTCTTTTCTCGGATCGCAGTTTGTTGCTTGGGTGGAACTGTTCTGATCTGCCAGTCTGCACTTCGTGTTTGTTGCTTTGCTTTGCAGCTGAAGATCTGAAGCGACGCGATGGAGGTTGGAGGAGATGCAGCACTTCACCAGAAGCAGCGGCTCCTGCAACGTCGCCGCAGCCTGCTTTCAGCCGCCACGCGCGGCCTTACGGCCGGCGCGGTGGTAACGCTGATCCTCCTTTCGTCGGGAACCCCCAACAAAGGCGGGCTGGTCCTCGCTGCCTTCGGGACGGTCTTCGCAGCAGCGGTGCAAATGCTGTTGGGAGCAGTGGCGGAGCTTCATGGAGGCCAAAGGGGGCCATTGCCCCCCATACTCTAGGATAACAGTTAAGTGTGCCCCTAATTATTAGGCTTGAATATTCAAGATTTCTTAGAATTCATGCATAACTTATCTTCTTTAACCCCTCAACTCTGATTAGCCCCCTCAACAATCTTCATCAAGCTCCGCCACTAGTTGGGAGAGATCCTCGGGGGGAGCCAGGAGGGGACGGCGTGGGCGCGCACTCCGGACTTCTTCTTCGAAATGGTGGCGTTCATTGGCTGCGGATCGACGCTCATTGCGATGGCTATAGTTCCCACGATCGGCGGCCAGGCCGCGGTGTTGGTCGTGGTGGCAATGGAGATGGGCGTCATCGCCGCTGCCGCCACGGCCGCCCAAGCCGATTCATCAGCGGGCGTTGTGGCTCTCATCACATGCGGGTGTGCTCTCGCCGTCGAGTACCTCACGCTTACGAGGACGGCGATGTGAAGGTTTGTGATGAACCTCACTAGCTATCTCTCAATTACTCACACGATTCAGGATACACACTTAGGGATACAAGCTATCAAGCAGCAGGATACAAGTGACAGCAAGAAAGGGGATCCAGGGAAGAGAGCCAGGGGGTGGGAAGAGAGATACACGCCCAGCGGCGGCTGTCCGGTTCAAGGTTCCCTTCCTCCCCCTTCTCATTCCTCTCAGCCTCGCATATGTACTGACGTCCGCTCCAGCTTCACACAGCCCAGTCCACTCCAGTTACTCGTGGATTGGGCTTGGGTTGACGTCTGGGCCTGGTGGGTCGGCCTGTGTTGCTCTTAGTGACACCGTTTGGGGTAATTCCCGTGACATTTCCTCTTCCTTTAGACTTGGCTTGACCCCAAGCCAAAGCTCGAGGAAAACGGGTCTGTAGGGGAATCCGATCCTCCCAGGACGCTAGGGACGCTGGTAGACCAGACCACTGCACCAACACCTGCTCGATGCTCCGGACTCCCTTCTGGATGGTGCGCCTGTCGAGGATGGCCGTTGGCACTTGGAGAGGAAGGAGGTCCTCGTCGAGCACCGGCAGTTCTGGCATGATAGGCGTGGTAGGAGGAACGCCCGCTCGGAGTTGAGAGACGTGAATGACAGGGTGGATTCTTGCCTGCTCCGGTAAGTCGAGCTTGTACGCCACCTCCCCAACACGCTGCAGAACCTGAAAAGGACCAAAGTATCGAAATGCGAGTTTGTGGTTAGCTCGGGCAGCCACCGAGGACTGAGCATACGGCTGAAGCTTCAGATAAACCCAGTCGCCAACAACAAACACCCTGTCAGAACGGTATTTTTCTGCCTTATCTTTCATGTGTTGGCTAGCTCTGTTCAGGTGTTGTCGCAACAGCGCCACCATGTTGGCTCGTTCAGCTGTCCACTCTGTCAGGTCAGTCACTGCTGTATCTGCGATGTTGGTCAATCCAAAGAACCGAGGTTTGTGTCCATACAGAACCTCGAACGGGGTAGACTTGAGAGTAGAGTGATAAGATGTGTTGTACCAGAATTCTGCCAAAGCCAACCATTCAGACCACTTGCTGGGACAATTGTGAACAAAACAACGAAGGTACAGCTCCATACATTGATTGACCCGCTCCGTCGTACCATCCGTCTGGGGGTGCCGCGCCGAGGAGATGTTGAGTGTGGTGTGGGATAATCTGGACAGCTCACGCCACACTTTCCCAGTGAAGATTCGATCCCGGTCCGAGACCATAGCATCAGGAGGACCATGGAGTTTGAAGACGTACTCCATGTAAGCTTTGGCCACTTGTAATGCCGTGAATGGGTGCTTCAAGGGAATGAAATGAGCATACCTAGTGAGCTTGTCAACCACAACCAAAACAGCGTTGTATCCCTTGGATGTGGGTAGTCCCTCCACAAAATCAAGCGTCACCATTTCCCATGCTTGTTTGGGCACAGGCAGTGGTTGCAACAGGCCTGGGTAACGCACATGTTCTGGTTTTGCTTGTTTGCAAACAGCACAACTCCCCACAAACAACGTCACAGACTGCTTTAGCCGAGGCCACGCAAAATGGTGAATAATTCTGTTGTAAGTGGCATGCACACCTGAATGCCCTCCAACAGCTCCCGCATGAAATTCCTGCAGTACCTTGTTCTGCATCGTGACATTAGTCCCCAACCAAACCCTACCCTTGTAGCGGATCAGTCCATCACACACGCGGAAAGGCCCTTCGGCTGGTGTTTGTTCCTTCGCAGCCAACAACAACTTGGCACAGTGAGGATCCGATTGGTAACCTTGCTTAACCTCATCCAACCAACGAGGAATACAAACTGAAACAACAGCCAGTTGAGATGACGGCTGGCGTGACAGCGCGTCAGCAGCCAAGTTGGTCGCTCCCTTTCGATACTCAATGCGGTACTGTAAACCCAACAGTTTGGTAAGAGCTTTTTGTTGCCATGGTGTCGTCAAACGTTGCTCATCCAGACACGACAGACTGTGGTGATCAGTACGGATGACAAATTCAGACAAGATCAGATACGAGCGCCATTTATCCACAGCCATCAAGATCGCAAGACACTCCTTCTCATAAGTGGATAGAGCACGCAGCCTAGGACCCAAAGTCTGGCTGAGGAACGCCACTGGGTGATGGTTTTGCATGAGGACAGCACCGATGCCGCTGTCTGACGCGTCCGTCTCGAGCACAAACGGCTTGGAGAAGTCCGGCAAGGCCAAAACAGGAGCAGTTGTAAGAGCAGTCTTCAAGGCTTGAAAAGCAGCATCATGTTGAGAGGTCCACCTGAACACAACCCCTTTCTTAAGCAAATCAGTCAACGGCCTGCTCATAATGCCATAGTGGCGAACGAACTTCCTGTAATAGCCTGCTAACCCCAAAAACTGACGCAGTTCCTTGACCGAGGAGGGTTGCGGCCAATTCTGCACCTTGGCCACATTGTTTGGGTCAGTTTGCACTCCTTCTTTGCTGATCACATGTCCCAAGTACCTCAGTTGCGGCTGTGCAAAGGTACACTTGCTCCTGTTCACTTGCAACGAGTGTTGACGCAATAACTGAAATACTGATCGTAACAAGGACCGATGTTCCTCCAAGGTCTGGCTATAAATTAGGATGTCATCAATGAAAACCAGGACACCCTTGCGAAGTAATGGTGCCAGGACTGTGTTCATCCCATTCTGGAAGGTGGAGGGGCCTCCGGTGACACCATAGGGCATAACTTTGTACTCAAAATGGCCGTGATGCGTTGAAAAGGCAGTTTTTGCTTCGTCTTGGGGGTCCATCCTGATCTGGTGGTATCCGGATCTCAAATCCAAACTTGTAAACCATGCAGCTCCAGACAATTCATCAAGCAGCTCGTCAATAACTGGCAGAGGATACCTGTTCTTTACTGTGATTGCATTGAGATGGCGGTAGTCCACACACAAACGCCAAGTCCCATCTTTTTTATGGACCAAAAGAACCGGGGAGGCAAAAGGGCTTCTGCTTAGCTGAATCACACCTTGAGCTAGCATATCAGCAATTTGAGCTTCAATTTCGTCCTTTTGGGCTGGGTTGTAGCGATAGGGGCGAAGCTTGACTGGTTGGGCCCCGGGAATCAACTCAATGGAGTGGTCAAACGCTCGCTGGGGTGGCAAACCCTTAGGCTCATCAAACAAAGAATGGAACTCTTGCAGCAATTGTTCAATTTCTTGAGGCAAAACTGACTCGATAACCTCTGCTTTAACAGCACATAGTTGCAACATATGGAGAACGGATTCCTGTACCTGCAATAGCTGTAACTGAGCAACTGAAATCTGAGAACATATATCTGCCACAGCCGTGACACCACTGAGGTGAATAAATTCCCCTTTGTGCTTGAACATCATGGTTTTGTTACGCCAATTGACAGTCATGAGCCCCCTTGATTCCAACCAATCCATTCCCAAAATCAGATCGTAGCTACCCAATGGAAAAAGTTTTAGCGTGGAACGGAACTGATGCCCTTGGATGGAGTACTCACAGACTGGTACTTCCCGCTCACAAACAGTGACCCCTCCATCAGCCACCTTGACCTTGAGAGGTTTTGCCATAGGCTGTATCCCCGGCCATAACCGAGCAACATCTTCATTGATGAAACTATGAGAGCTACCAGAGTCCACTAATATGAGCAGAGATTTTTCTTTCACAGTACCCAGTAAGCGAAAGGATTTGGGCGCCTCTGTACCATTAACCGCTGCTGCAGATAGAAGGCATAAATCATCTTCGGAGGTCTCTTGGGATGGGGAGGGCGAAGCTGGGGACGCAGAAGTGGATAACATGCCAACGAGCTCCTCAACGACATGTAGCTGCACTGTTGATGCACAGCTGTGCCCAGGCCCCCATCGTTCACCACAAGTGAAACAAAGCCCTTTCGCTCGCCGATACGCACGCAAGGTGCACAACTTATCGTCGACTGAAGGATTGGGTATAGCAATCTTGGCAGTATCAGGACTCTTGCGCCCATTCACCGGTTGTGCCCCAGATGCATTCTGCGAAAGCCGGAGTGGAGCTGGAGAAGTAGGAATAGCCACTGGTAAGGGCGGCCGAGCCGAAAACCGGCCTTGCTTCGAAGAAGAACCCGTGCCCTTGTAGTGTTGAGAGGCCTCTTGCTCCACATGCATCATCTCCAAAACTTCCTCCTGTAATTCAGCCAAAGAAACAACAGTCTCCAAATCGCGAGGACGGTGAAGTACAACAGCAACTTTAATCTCATGAATTAAACCATCAATGAAATGGGTGGTGAAAAACAGGGGATCCCATGAACCATGGTGTGCCAACAAACTATGCATAGCAACATTAAATTGTTCAGCATACTCTAACACAGACCCTTGCTGTTTGAGCCTAGAAAATTTACGCAGTAATTGCTGAAATTCAGAACGGCCAAATTTTTCCAAGACGGACACCACAAATGCATCCCAAGTGCCACACTTAATGTGGGCCTGCGACCACTCTAACCACAGCGCTGCTGCGCCTGAAAAATTCACCACCGCCGTGTCCACCCAAACACTAGGATCGATGGCACCAATACGGAAATAGGCCTCACAACGGATGCGCCACCCCGTTGGGTTTTCACCATCAAATTCAGGACAATCAACCCTCAAATGATTCGATCTGTTGCTTAGAGGAATACTACTAGCTCCCAATGCTACTGGCGATGGTGGAGGAATTGGGACAGTGGGACAAGGGGTGCGTGCCGTACCATTGGCCAGGACTGGGGTGGGGAGAAGAGGCCCCCCACCGACCAGCACCCGTGAAGAGGAAGCCCTGCGGTGGCCAATTGGCCCGTGGCCGTCGCCACCTGAGTCGCTCTCGAGTCCCAGCGCGTCCGCCGTTGCCGACGTCGAGAGTTCGGCTGCCTTGCCACTTGGTGAGGACGCCTGAAGTGCGATCCGCTCCAATTGGGCACGGATGTCGCCAAGATCCACCTGGAGCTGACCCACCGCCGCATCCACACTGGGACGCCAAGCAGCGAGGTCCTGAACCACCGGCTCGAGGGAGTCCAGCGCCGGCTCCATCTTGGCGACAGAAGGCGCGATCTGATCCAGCGTGTTCTGAATCGAGATGAGGGCCTTGGCGATGCCGCTCCGCTCTGCGGCCGCCTCCTCCAGCTGCTTCTGGACATCCAGGCTCGCCATGATTTCCTTGAGGCTGCGCGTGTGTGGCGCCAGGTCGGGTGCGCACGAGGAAGACAAAATTTTCGTGGGATCGGAGGCTCTGATTACCAGATGTGATGAACCTCACTAGCTATCTCTCAATTACTCACACGATTCAGGATACACACTTAGGGATACAAGCTATCAAGCAGCAGGATACAAGTGACAGCAAGAAAGGGGATCCAGGGAAGAGAGCTAGGGGGTGGGAAGAGAGATACACGCCCAGCGGCGGCTGTCCGGTTCAAGGTTCCCTTCCTCCCCCTTCTCATTCCTCTCAGCCTCGCATATGTACTGACGTCCGCTCCAGCTTCACACAGCCCAGTCCACTCCAGTTACTCGTGGATTGGGCTTGGGTTGACGTCTGGGCCTGGTGGGCCGGCCTGTGTTGCTCTTAGTGACACCGTTTGGGGTAATTCCCGTGACAAGGTTGCACTCAGAACGACGACTTGTCCACGTGGCGACTCGAGCACCTGATTAGAGTAAGCTCTGCTACTAGCTAGTATTACCGTCACTAGGTACTCCAGTTTGTTTGCAACCAGCCTGCGACGTTTCACGAGACCAGCCTGCGGGCCCTGCTACTAGCGCGGCGCTTCTACGAGCAGGACCGGGTTCTGCTACTACCTAGTATCTTCAATTTGTAAATATGCAATATGCGCTAGTAAGTGCGAGACTGCTAGTAAAGCTTGATGATGTACAGGTGTGCTACTGAATGCGGTTGAATAAATTGGGTGTATGAATTCAGTTGAATAAATTTGCTGAAGTTCTGTCCAATGTTATCTTTGCCGAGCTCTTTTCCTGCCACTCAGTATGAATTATCTTGTATCCTTCAAAGCTCTGTTCTGCTGACCAAAGGTAAAGAAGAATCTAGGCAGAGGTGTGTTGTTCAATACCCAGGTTGGCTACAAGCCTACAGTACCAAGTGATTTCAGTCTGCAAATGACCTACTAGCAGCTAGCGCTGTTGTACTAGATGTGGACAACTAAGGTCCTGGTCTTTTCTGCCGGATTGCCAGTCTAATCTGATTTTGAATACTGAGTTCTAACTCAAGTGTAGCTGAACTTTGGTTTAGCCAAACAACAAAACAGTAAGTCAATTACGCTGCTCTCGGTGCATGGGTTGAATGCTTGATCAACATAAAAACAAAAGGAAAAGAGAATACTTTTTTTCATGTAAGGCATAACCGTTCAAGAAAGAGGAATGTTCATACTGTAGTCGATCTGAAAGGTTCTTGCTGAAGCAGAACTTTGTAGAAATCTTGTACTAAATGGTCAGCAGTAGTTACTCCATCCTTTGCAACACCCTTTTTCAGCAGTTAACCCGCGAGCAACAGCAGCCCTACTGCAGCAGCAGTCAACCCAGCGACAGTTGTCGAGCCAGTTGCACCTAATGCTACCACACCCACTGAACCAACAACGCCCATTCCAACTCCTGATGCAGTTTTTTATTAAACAATTGCAAACATTTGTAAGCAGGAACCAGGGAACTCAGTGTAGTTACAAAGACACCATGTCTGACCAAGCACAAATTCCAGCTCTAAACGCAGTCACCATTTTTAAGCAGGAACTTAGTCCATCTGCAACCCAAAAATAGAAAGAATCATTGATTTGGTAGGTAATACTTCAGATCTAGCCAACAGCGGGATAAATCATGCCAATATTTGGTAAGGACAGGTTTGATAGCGATGAAAACGTACCCACTGAAAAAAGCATCCTAATCGGAGAAAGAAAATTCGGGATGAGCTGCTCCCGTGCGCTCGCCTCCGGCCCCAAGCAACGCCGCCGGCGTCCTAGGTAGCCACCACACGCCCGTGCCCTCCGCTCCATGCATTGCCGCCGGCGTCCTAGGCTGCCACCCCACGCCCGTGGTCGTCGCTCCCCGCGTCGGCCGCGCCACGCTCACCCGGTCAGGACAGGCCTGCGCGGAGACTCGCCGCGTGAGCCCCCGTCCCTGGCCGCCCCCGCCGCTGTCGACTCTTGCTCCGCTCATCGCCACCCCTCCGACTCCCTGCTGTCCCCGGCCGCGGCTGGGCGTGCGCCCGCGCCCTGGTGAGCTGTTTGCGGCCTTTGCCCTTGCTAACTTCTCTTCGCCCGTCTGTGCGCCGCTTGCTGTGGCGTCTCCGCTTTCTTGCCCAACACAGGTCTGGGTTACCTCTGAACCCTGCCTCTCCTGCGTGAATCGCTTCGTTGTCTCCGCAGCCTTGACGTACAACTTTTCTCACTATGAGGATCGGTTTGCTGTGCGCGAGATCGACTCTGGCGTCTTCGTGACCGCCGTCGCCTGCCCTCCCGTGGCCGCCGAGCTCCTCCGCCGCGGTGGCTGCTCCCTCGGTGAGCTCCGCTTCAGCCTGCACGCCTCCCTCGCGGCGGCTTCCCAACGGGCAAAAATTCGAAATCCTGGCCTGCTTGGGTTGACCTTTGGATCGTTGACGTTTGCCCCGGTGGATGAAGTTGACTCTCTCACGTCCTCGTTGGGTCTCTACCGGTCGGCCCGCACTTCTCCCGAGGGTGCCGCCTATCTTTCTGCAGCTGGATCCCACGTTGTCGCCTCCGTGTCAACGCGCGGAGAGTCTTCTCCGTCTCTGCCTCCCTCCTCCGGTAATTCTGCCACCTCACCCGGCCCCGTCCCTGGGCTCTCTCTGCGCTGTCGCACCCCTGAACCGTCCACTCCCGATCGGGCCGCCGTGAGCTGGGCGGATGTTGTGAGGCGTTCAGCTGGGCCCCCCTCCAGAAATTTCCACTGCCCCTCTCTATTTGCTTGTGCGGCCGCCGCTCTCTGCGCTCGTCGCCGGCGCTTCGCTCCCTATAAAACTACTCGTCGGTGTTACCGCTGCTTAGCATCCGACCACATGGTTGCTGACTGCCGCGATCCCCTCAAGTGTCGTGCGTGCCTTTGCAACGGCCACCGCGCTGCGGAGTGCCGCCTCCTTTCCTCGGCCCCTCCCGCCATGGCGGCTCGTCTTCCCCATGACGACCATATCACGCCCCCATCCCGCCGCCACCCCCCGCACCAGCGCTTTCCCGTCACCCCACACCCCTTCGCCCCCGCCCCCGCCCCACCCTACTCGCCGATCACACCCCTCAACTTCGGCGGTCCCTCCAGTGACGATGACTCGACGGACTCCAACGCGCCACCTTGCTGTTGCCGTCCTGAGCAACTCGACGTCTACATGCCCCCAGTGGACATGCGAGATTTTGAGCGCTATGGCTTCGCCTACGTCGACCCCGAGGCGACATCCCCTGGACCTCTGGTCCGCTCGGCACTCCTATCCCAAGTTCCTCTCGGTATGGAGGCTCGGATGGCGCAGGGCTCCCACGGCACTGCGTTGGTCCTGTTCCGCACGGCAGCGGCGCGTGAGTTTGCCGTGGACGAGAGCCCGTTCCCGGTCCAGGAGCACAACGTTTACTTCGAGCGCCACGAGGATATGCGGCGCTGGCTCTGGTCGGCTACCCTGTCGAGCACTGGAACAGGCCGCATATACGCGCCTCGGTGGGGGGCATGGGCAATCCCATGGAGATCTCCGAGATATGCTTATCCGGAGGCGACTACACTGCGGTGTTAATGGTGATCAAGTACGAGCGCTACCTTGCCATACCTCAGGATCTCAACGTCAAGAACTCGGACGGCCTCTACACTGTGGTTGAGGTCCAGCGTGTCCGTCGCTGGCCAGTCGATGGGGCGGCGCCCCCTCCCCCGCCGCCTCCTGGACCATTTGGAGGGGGTGGTGGTGGTGGCGGCCCTGCTGGGGGCGGCGGCGGCCCGAGCCGCGGGCTGCGCGGTGCGACGATGCCTGCCGTGCTGCTGCCGGCTTCCGGTTCCGGGGCGTCTCACCGTTGTTCTCTGCCGGATGAAGCCGCCTACTGCATTGATGTCTCCAGCGACGTTGGTGTGGATCCTCCCCCGTTCTCGGCGATGACTCTGGGTGGGATCCCGCACGTCGAGGACATGCAGATCGCTGTGTGTGACCGTGCCTTCCACCTCCTCGTCAAAGGCCTTGATGGGCTGGGCTACTTCCGCGTAGGGGCTGGTCCGCTCCCAAGTCCATGGGCCGCGCGGCCTCGCGCATATCAACCTCGTCTCTGGTGCTGTTGGTGTGATCGACAGGATCACCGTGGAGAAAGGCGTGAAGACGGTGGACCTGCTCGCGGATCCTGTCATCACGGATGACCCGATGGTGTTTGTGCGCCGACACGTCTAGGCGGCGCTGGCGCGTCCATGGACCCCGTGGTGTTGGTGGCCCCACCCCCGCCCACTCCTGAACCCCCCCCCCCCCCCCCCCCCCCCCCCCCAACGCCGCACGTGTGTGCGCGTCCAGGCCGACGGTCCCCCGCGTGCCAGCGCGCGTCTACGCAGCCAGGGCCCGTCCCTGCGGACGACAGTTCTCGAGCGCGCTGTCATGCTTAAGGCCGCCCAGCGCGGCGACGGGCCGCCGGTGCAGCCCGGCGCCCTACCTCTCTTCACGGAGCTGGAGGTCAAGTCCGCGGCCGGGGAGTGCGACCTCCCTGCTGCTGCAACTGATGCCATCCTTGCAGCTTTCCCGGTGCCGCCTGCTCTCCCATGATCAGTAGTTCCCCCGCGCTAGTTTGCTTTCCGTGTTCCCGGCTGTTCTGTGTTGGTCTGCGTGGTGGCGATCCAATTTTGTTCTTGGGGTGCCAGACTGGTCAGCGACCCTGCGTTGCATTCTGGGCGCCTCTTGTGGATCACACGTCCCCCCGTGCTAGTGTGTGTGTGCGTGCTTGTATGTACATGCATGTAGGTGTGCGTTTGGGTTCCTTGGTGTTGTGGTCTGCATCTCACTGCTCGCAGCAGTTTGAGTCTGTAGTCCGTGGTGTTCTCACCGTGTATATATGGCTGTGAACCCTCTGAAGAAGCTCTCCCTCTGTTCCTGGAATGTACGTGGTCTCAATGACCCCGCCAAATGCCTCGACGTGAAGAAAAACCTCGACGCTCAACCTCTTCACGTCATCTGCCTCCAGGAATCGAAATTGACCGACGTCCCCCCTCGGAAAGCGGCTTACTTCCTTCCCCCAGGCTTCGCGTCAGTGTCCTACAAGGCTTCGGATGGCGCCTCCGGCGGCTTGGTGACTGCATGGCGTGACGGCATGGTCACCCACTGTAGGGACGTGGAGCTCTCCTTCACACTGACCTCGTTCTTCATGTTCGCTGCCGATGCTGCTCCATTCGCGGTGACCAACGTCTACGCCCCGTGCACTCCTGAGCGGCGCCCTGAGTTCCTCGCCGAGCTTCGCGACATCGCTAGAGCGTGTGTTATGCCGTGGATCCTGGTTGGCGACTTTAACCTCGCTCGCTGCCCCGATGAAAAGAATTCCACCAACTTCGATGCGGGCGCGGCTGCGGAGTTCAACCTGGTCATTGAAGACTTATCGCTGCAAGACCTCCCGCTCGTAGACCGTCGCTTCACCTGGTCGAATTGCAGGGCCGACCCGACTCTGGTCCGCCTCGATCGTGCATTGATCACCTCGAGTGGAGCTCCTTGTTCTTATTCCTCTTTGTTGCTGACGCATTGTCTGCTCTTATATCAAAATCAGTTAATGAAGGGGTTTTGAAGGGGGTGTCAATTTGCCGTGGTGCACCAGTTATATCTCATCTCTTATTTGCGGATGATACTATGTTGCTATTCGAAGCGTCTGACCAGCAGGCAAGCATTGTTAAAGGTTTGTTGAACACATATTCCTCAGGGACGGGTCAACTTATTAACCCAGACAAGTGTTCCATCCTTTTTTCCGACAATTGCATTGATGCGGTGGCGGATGAGGTTAAGAGTACCTTGGAGGTTACGCAACAAGTGTTTGAACCAAAGTATTTGGGTCTTCCGGTGCCTGAAGGACGGATATATAAAGGGCAATTTGAAACACTACAGGAAAGGTTAAGGAAGAGGCTTGTTGATTGGAGTGAGCAATATGTATCTTCTGGTAATAAGGAAATTTTGATAAAGGCTGTGGCGCAAGCAATCCCCACCTATGTGATGAGTGTGTTTCGTCTACCGGCGTCTGTTTGTGATGATCTAACCCGGATGATGAGGCAATATTGGTGGGGAGTGGAGAATGGCAAGAGAAAGATGGCTTGGCTCAGCTGGGAAAAGATGGTACTGCCCAAGGATATGGGTGGCATGGGCTTTAGAGACATGCGAGCCTTTAACCAGGCGCTGCTTGCGAAGCAAGCCTGGAGACTGCTTGACAGTCCGGATAGTCTTTGTGCTCGTTTACTACGAGCTAAGTATTACCCTAACGGAAATTTGTTGGACACAGTATTCCCCTCTAGCTCGTCGGCAGTGTGGAAAGGGATCATGCATGGCCTAGAGCTATTGAAGAAAGGTCTCATTTGACGAGTAGGGGATGGTACTTTAATCAAGACTTGGAGAGATGCTTGGATTCCGAGGGGACATGATTTTAGGCCAGTCACACCGAAAAGAAATTGCAGATACAATTGGGTGGCTGATTTTCTGGATGAGTCGGGAGCATGGAATGTGCAAAGACTTCAACAACACTTTTGGGATTTGGATGTTTGCGAAAATCTAAAGATTCGAACTTCTCCAAGGAGAAGCCAAGATTTCCTAGCTTGGTTCCCGGAGAAGAGCGGACTATTCACGGTCAGAAGTGCTTATCACCTAGCAACAGAGATACAATTGTCTGCCGGTCTGGGCGCGGCTAGCAGCAACCCGAACGGACACAGACCAATTTGGCGATGTATTTGGGACGCCCAGGTTCCCCTCAAGATGAGAATACTAGCCTGGAAGGTTGTGTCTGGGGCTCTTGCAACTAATGCCTGCAAGAAGTATAGGCATATTTCTACACGGGATACATGTCCGCTGTGTGGTACAGAGAAGGAAACTAGTTTCCATGCATTAGTGACATGTGATCACGCTCGAGCAGTGTGGACGCAAATGCGTTCAGTTTGGAAACTTCCTGATCAAGAACTGCTTCGAGATACAGGCAAAGATTGGTTCCTAAATATTCTCGCAAATTGCAATGACGGGATGCGGGACTGTACGATTATGTTGCTTTGGAGAATTTGGTCTCTGCGATCGGACTTGGCGCATGGCAAGGATGCTCCGTCTCCGGCAACGACAGCCGACTACCTTCAGAGCTATATGCATTCGCTGCACATGTCCAGAAGATATACCACAGAGGAGATTATAAAAGGAAAGATGCCAATGGTTGAAGATGCGCCTGTCTTGCAGCGTGCGGCGGCCGTAGCGGTGCCCTGGCCGCGTCCACCTGCTGGCCGAGCCGCCTTGTCTGTTGATGGAGCCTTCTCCCACGCTGATGGGTCAGCAGCGGCGGGAATGATACTGAGAAAGCATGATGGTAGCGTCATCTTCGTGGCCTACCGCTGCATTTTTAACTGCAATGATGCTCTGGAGGCGGAACTACATGCAATAATGCAAGGTATGGAATTAGCAACACAACATTGCAACCTGCCTATCATTGTTCAGTCTGATTCATCGGAGGCACTTTTGGCTATGACTGGGGACAGCCTTACCCGGTCGGCGTACAGACACTTGGTATCTGAAATTCGTCATCTTATGGGTGAAAGAGAGTTTATTCCTTCGAAAATTAAGCGTGAGCAGAATAGGGTAGCAGATCGGTTGGCATTTTATAGTCGTACAGAGAGTACTACTGCTGTATGGCTTGGTAGAGGACCTAGGGATGGCAATGGGTACCCATTACCCGCGTACCCTGTGGGTAAAAACCCTATTAGGGTAAGGGTATGGGTCAAAAAAATACCCATGGGTACATAAACGGGAAAATTTGAAACCCATCGGGTATAATGGGTACGGGTATGGTTTAGTATAACCCATACCCGTGTACCCATGTACCCGCATATAATTTAAAATATAGGCCTAAAATATTATTTGTCAACATATTAAACGTATTATATGTACAAAAATCCCGTAGCTAGCCCACGTCCAGAATGTGTTGTTGTTTACGAGTATGTGTTGTTGTCATGAAGTGTTGTTGTTTATACATTATTATTATAAATTGTTGTTTATGACTATGTAATTCTCAAATTGATGTGTTGCAAATATGGGTAATTTTACCCGCGGGTACCCATTTACCCTGACGGGTGATGGGTATGGGGAAAAATTGTACCCGTCGACGGGTATGGGTACGGGTGATGGGTAAGGTTTGGGACGACGGGTAAGGGTATGGGGTGGCTTCACCCGTACCCAAACCCGGCGGGTGCCATCCCTAAGAGGACCACCGTGTATTGAGGAACTGTTGCCTCTCGATTGTAACCCTATGCATTTGGAATAAAACTCTTTTACCAGCACAAAAAAAAAAAACTCGACTCTTCGCTCCGCCACCCGCACCACGTCCGATCATGTGCCGCTGATCGTGGATGCTGTCTCTCGCGCGCCGGCAGGCTCACTCTTCAGGTATGAGCGCTGCTGGGCCTTCTCCAAGGATTACCGCACTCTCATCCGCAACGTCTGGGCTAGGCCCCAGAACCGGAGAGGGCGTGCAGCGCAGCGGCTCTCCCGCACTCTCAAGTGGGCTAGATGGCATCCAAGAAGTGGGCCAGGGACCGGAAGCGTCCCGGTGAGGTGGTCTCTAACTGTCGAGCTGTTATTGAGCTCCTGGATTTAACGGAGGAGGTCCGCTTGCTCTCATCTCCCGAGCTGCTCCTTCGGTCGTTTGTCAAGGAACGCCTATCCGAGGAGTACAAGCCAAGGAACGCCTATCCGAGGAGTACAAGCGACTTGATGTCTACTGGTGGCAGCGGTATACTTACCGGTTATGCAAACTTGGGGACGGCAACACCTCCTTTTTTCATGCCAGCGCCTCTGCCCGTCTTCAGAAGAATCAAATTCAGGTCTTGCATGCGGACGGGGTCGCCCACTTCAATCATGGTGACAAAGCCCGGCTGTTGTCGGATTTCTACACGTCTCTTCTGGGTACTGCCGCCCCCTCTTCCTGGAGCTTTGACCCCCATATTTACTTGGAGCGTGTGCCCCACCTGGATGAACTTGAAAAACCTTTCACCATGGAAGAGCTGAAAATGGCGGTCTGGTCCATGCGTGCGAATAGCAGCCCCGGTCCAGATGGGTTCGGCCCTGCTTTCTTCAAAACCTTCTGGGACACGGTTTCACCTGATTTGTTGGACTTCTTAAATGATTTCTATTCTGGTGTAGCAGACCTGGATGGTGTTAACCGTGCTTTCATCACCCTGCTGCCCAAATGCGTTGTGGTGCTCTCTGCAGATGGATTCCGCCCCATTTCCCTTCAGAATTGTGTCATGAAGATTGTCTCTCGGATCCTGACCACACGACTGCAGAAGTTTATTGAGCTCCTGGTGTCCTTTGAACAGTCTGGATTTATTGCTGGGAGGTGCATCTCCGACAATTTCTTGTTTGCTGCTGATTTGGTGCAGAGTTGTCGTCTTCGCAAAACACCCACGATTGCCTTGAAGTTGGATTTTAAGAAAGCCTTCGATTCAGTTAGTTGGGAAGCTCTGGATGTAATTATGCAGGCACGTGGCTTTGGCGACCGTTGGCGCTCTTGGATACGAAATATCCTTGCCACCGGCAAAACCGCGGTGATGCTAAACGGTGTTCCCGGCAGATGGATTCAGTGTAAAAAGGGCTTGCGCCAGGGGGACCCCATGTCGCCCTACCTCTTCTTGATCGTTGTAGACCTTCTCCACCAGTTGATTGTCAGAGATGCTTCTCCATCCAGGTTGCTACATCCGCTCGTCGACGACTTGCCATGTCCTGTTATTGAATATGCCGACGACACCCTCCTCCTGGTCCGCGCTGAACAAGGACAACTTTTGCGGCTCAAGTCTATTCTGGATTCGTTCTCTGCCGCCACGGGGCTGTCTATCAACTTCCACAAGAGCACCTTCATTCCGGTGAGCGTTGACCCTGCCCGCGCCACCCTCTTGGCTGCTGAGCTTGGCTGCCCACTATCGACGTTCCCCCAGACGTACCTCGGCTTACCTCTCTCCGATGCGAAGTTGCCCGCTAGCGCCCTGGAATTCTTGCCTATGAAGATCGAGCGACGCATCCCCGGGTGGCGCACACGTTCCCTCGACCAGGGGGGTCGTTTGACACTCACTTCTGCGGTGCTCTCGGCGATCCCCACTCATGCCATGTCGGTGCTCTCCCTCCCCAAGGGCACCGTGGCCAAGATGGACCGCCCCCGTAGGGCCATGTTCTGGAAAGGGGCGAGTGACTGCTCCGGGGGTGACTGTCAGGTTGCCTGGCGGGATGCCTGTCGTCTCCGCTCAGAAGGGGGGCTTGGCTTGGTGGACATTGGGGTCCAGAATACGTGTCTCCTTCTGAAGATGGTTCATAAAATCTTCAGTGGTGTGTGTAATCCGTGGACTGTCTGGGTTCGACGTTGGTACCTGTGTGATCGTCCGGCTGCCTCGACTCCCACCTGGAAAGTTTTTGCCTCCCTTGTCCCGCTCTATCGTTCGCTTACGTCGATGAGGGTTGGCAACGGTGAGCACACGTCCATCTGGCATGACAACTGGACCTCGTTGGGTCATTTGGCGGCTGCTCTCCCCGCTGCTTATTCACACTGTCTCTGACCCGACGCAACCCTAGGGGACTTTGGTCGGCTTGGTGCGGATGCAGTCCCCCTGCATGACCGTTTGTCCAGAACTGCTGAATTGGAGCTTCGCTTGCTTGAGTCGGCTCTTAACCACGTTTAGTTCTCTGAGGGTAACGACGAGCGGATCCTAGCTTGGGGTGGGTGTCTTGAATTCAAGGCGGGTGACACTACAAAAAAAAAGACACATCCGTGACATTATGGCCCGAACGAATTTTTTTTCTGTCATGGTTATGACACTTCTAGGACGATAATTGTGACAAAACACGTATCATCATATATGTGGTGGGCTCCTACTTCTATGACAAAAAATCATGACAGAAAATGGGCTTTTCGTCCTGAGCGGGCCGGGGACGCACCTGCATGACATTCTTTGGGCCGTCCATGACATAAAAAATCATGGTAGAAGTGAGGCCGAGGAAATTTTCGCGGAGTTCCCGGTTACGGTGGGTGGTCGAGGCCGAGCGATGCAGTGTGGTTTGCGCGTTTCTCTCTCGTACGCGCGCATGGTGCGAGGCGCCATGTTCGCTATAACTGAACCCGAGCGATTCCTTCGTAGCTGGTGCTGCTAACTGAACCCGAGCGATCGATCGCTGCTGCTGCTTATACTGAAGCCGATCGAGCCCCCGTGCGAGACGTAGCCACCCGGTGTGTTGGGTTGTCTCTGGATGAACAGTGCCCGTTGCTGCCGCGCGCGCGATACGTAGAACGAGTCGAGACGTGGTGATGAGTCCAGCCGGTTGGATGAACAGTTCCTGGTGGGGGTTGTATGAACAGGACCCCGGCCGTGTGTAGGCGGTTGCCGCTGGATGAACAGGACCCCGTGGTAGTAGGCGGTTGCCGCTGGATGAACAGGATCCCGAGGAGGCCGCCACACACCCCAGCCGGCTGGGGTGGATGAACAGGACCCCGTGGAGGCTGGATGAACAGTATCCGGTGTAGGCTGGATGAACAGTAGCCCGATGATGAACATTGGTTGGTGGAGGCTGGAGGAAGTCGACGGTGGATGAACAGTAGCAGGTGGAGGCGCGCTGAAGGAAGTCGACGGTGTATGAACAGTAGCAGGTGGAGGCTGGAGGAGGTCGACGGTGGATGAACAGTAGCCCGTGGAGTCACGTTTTGCGGTACGTCACACCCCTCCGATGAACAAGACCCCGTTTCGACCGTAGGCGGTTGGAGAGAAGTCCGTTTCCTCCGTTTTGCGGTATGCCAGACCCCTCCCGATCAACAGGACCCCGTTTCGACAGTACGCGGTTGGAGAGAAGTCCGTTTCCTCCGTTTTGCGGTACGCCCGACCCCTCCAGATCAACAGGACCCCGTTTCGACCGTAGAAGCTCGAACAGAAGTCCGTTTCCTCCATTTTGCGGTACGCCACACCCCTCCCGATGAGCAGGATCCTGTTTTGACCGTAGGCGGTCGAACAGAAGACCGTTTCATCCGTTCTGCGGTACGCCAGACCCAGTTTCGGCTGTTCCGTCCAAGTCGGTTGGCTCCCGTTGAGCAGGAAGCATTCCGACCCAGTCAGTTGCCTCCCGATGAACACGACGCTGTTTCCTCCGTTCCGACCCAGCCGGTTGGCTGCCGATGAACAGGATGGCGTTGCTGCCGTCCATTGCCTCTCCATGTACACGAGCCCTGGCCGTACGTATGCACCAGTACGCATTCGAGTCCCCGCCCGTATGTACGTACATGGCCACATTTTTTGCCTTGTGGCTGTACGTATGTGTACACGATTTAGACGGGACTGCATGAACGGCTACTTCGGGGGCTCTACTACGACACGTGTCACTACTTACTCGGCCACCGTTCATCCTTGCAGAAACACCGATCGACCAGTATGTACGTACACGTTCGCGACCAGATAGACAACACTACGTATGCTTCGACCGGGTGAGTCCCAGCTGCCAGGGAGGATAAAGAGGCACTTCCTTGCGTGCGAAGATATAGCTGGAGGGTCCCAACTGTCAGGGGCGGAATCATTTTTTTTTGCCCGTAATAAGGAGGCACTTCCACGTGCGAAGATGTAGCTGGTGGGTTCCAGCTGTCAGGGGGAGGAATAAGGAGGCACTTCCTTCCGTGCGAAGATATAGCTGGTGGGTCCCATCTTTCAGGGGGAGGAATAATTTTATTTTCGCGTAATAAGGAGGCGGTTGCATGCGTGCGTCCATGTACCTGGTGCGTCCCCACTGTCAGCCTATCCATGTACAGTTCTCTTCCGATGACTCTCGTTTGTTGACCACTTTGACCACGCCGCGCAGAGCGCACCAAGGCGGTGGACGACGGTGAGGCCCCGGACAGGAACGAGCCGGAGAAGGGAAGACGCGGTAGTGGAGTCGCAGACAGAGAGGTGTACGAGGGTTAACTGGTTCTGGTACGGCGTGGTTCTGCAGTCGGCGGAGAATAACACGAGGTGTGGAGGGGTGGAGGGATGGCTTGGCCGGCGGTGGGGTAGCGCTTCGCAGCGAGGCGTGCTAAGCAGAGCTACTAGCCGCCGGAGGCGGGAGCAGATGGTCCTGGCGGCGCTGGAGGAAGAAGACGAGTGATTGAAGATGGATGCCGGCCGTTGGATGTAAATCCAATGGCTATGGATGTCAGAATCATTTGTTGACTAAGTTGACAACGCCTTGCGTATGCATCGAGCTATTGGCCCAGATTTCAGCCTCCAAAAATGTGGCACATATTCAACCTATTTTTTTAGAATTTACAGTCCATTTGCTGGGCTGGGTGAACAAATAATGTAGCGTCCATGCGGCCCATTTAATTTTTCCTAAGAAATTACAGCCCATTTGCACTTTCTCGAAATACACGATTTTGCTGGGCTGGTTGTAAATATAATGTTGGGTTTGGCGGAGCAATATTATCAAAATATAAACTGGGGCTGGTCATTTTATTATAAATAAAATTAGATAATAAGCGCGCTATTATTACATTGGTCCTTAAATCATATGAAGCTTTTGTACGCAATCACCAGGATTTTCGTTACCTTATAGTAAAAAAAACAGGATTTTTTTGTTATACATTTATTTTATAATTTAATAAGACGTGGAATGTTTTTTTCTTATTATATATATATATATATATATATATATATATATATATATATATATGTATGTATATATATAAGTATCTATTAAATATGATGAAAGTAATAATAATAATATATGATAACATATAAAATAATATAATTAGATATAATATAGTTAGAAGGAAAAATAAGTTGGACCTAGCGTTCTTATTCTTATATAGAAAAATTGAACAGACCTCTGCGTTTTCTTCAAAAAAATACATAAGTTGGGCTGCGGATGTATAAGAAAAAATAAAACCTAGGCTGGGAGGCCCATAGGCCGGTCGATACATGATGGCCCACAAAAAAATAAGCTCAAACCACTGTGTCAGCATGTCGTGGGATGCGCATGTAAAAAAAGAAAACCTAGACTGGGCAGGTGCTACTTGTAGCTTGTGTTGGTATTTGCCCGAAGAGAAAGGGATGATGCAGCACAGTAGAGATAAGTATTCCCTCAATTATGAAACCAAGGTTATCGAACCAGTAGGAGAATCACACAACACCTAGTAAGCAGTACCTGCACACAAACAACAAATCCTTGCACCCAACGCAAACAAGGGGTTGTCAATCCCTTGGCGGTAAGATTGCAAGATTAAATTGTATTTGATAGATTGATAGATTGCAGCAAAAATACTAAATAAAATAAATAAAAGAAAAATGGCAGCAATATTTTTAGGGTTTTAGTAATATGATTTTGGTAGACCCGGGGGCCATAGATTTCACTAGAGGCTTCTCTCGAGAAAATAGCATACGGTGGGTAGACAAATTACTGTTGGGCAATTGATAGAAAAGCAAATAATCATGACGATATCCAAGGCAATGATCATGTATATAGGCATCACGTCCAAGATTAGTAGACCGACTCCTGCCTGCATCTACTACTATTACTCCACACATCGATGGGCTATCCAGCATGCATCTAGTGTATTAAGTCCATAAGAACGGAGTAATGCCTTAAGAACGATGACATGATGTAGACAAGACAAACTCACGAATTAATAAACCCAATGAATAGATGCCATCTGTTTACCCTTAGTAGCAACGATACATACATGTCATGTCCCTTTCTGTCACTGGGATTGAGCACCGCAAGATCGAACCCACTACAAAGCACCTCTTCCCATGGCAAGATAAATCAACTTAGTTGGCCAAACCAAATCAATAGATCGGAGAAGAAATACGAGGCTATAATAATCATGCATAAAAGAGATCAGAGAAGACTCAAATAATATTCATGGATAATCTGATCATAAACTCACAATTCATCGGATCCCAACAAACACATCGCAAAGAAAGATTACATCGGATGGATCTCCAATAACATCAAGGATAACATTGTATTGAACGTCAAAAAGAGAGAAGAAGCCATCTAGCTACTGCCTATGGACCCGAAGGTCTATGGTAAACTACTCACGCATCATCGGAGAAGCAGCAAGGTTGATGTAGAGCCCCTCCGTGATCGATTCCCCCTCCGGCAGATTGCCGGAGAAGGACCCCAGATGGGATCTCTCTAGAACAGAGGCTTGCGGCGGCGTAAAAAGTATTTCGTGGACTCCCCTGAGGGTTTCTGATTTTTCTGGAATTTATAGTGCTGGAATTAGGTCAAACGGAGCTTGGTGGGGCCCACGAGGCATCAGGGCGCGCCTGCCCCCCCAGGCGCACCCTGGTGGCTCATGGGGCCCACCAAGGTCTTCTGGCCTCCCCTCGAAGCTTCTGGTATTCTTCTTGCCCAAGAAAAAATCTCCAAAAAGTTTCACTGTATTTGGACTTCGTTTGATATTGATTTTCTGTGAAACAAAAACAGGGCAGAAAACAGCAACTGGCACTGGGCACTAGGTTAATAGGTTAGTCTCCAAAAATAATATAAAATTGCTGTAAATGATTATAAAAACATCCAAGATTGATATTATAACAGCATGGAACAATCATAAAAAATTATAGATACGTTGGAGACGTATCAGCATCCCCAAGCTTAATTCCTGCTCGTCCTCGAGTAGGTAAATGATAAAAACAGAATTTTTGATGTGGAATGCTGCCTAACATATTTATCACATATTCGTTTTCTTTTTGTAGCATGGACATTGGACTTATATGATTCAAAGCAATAGTCTATAATTTTACATGAAAACATAGATACTCAAGCATACTAACAAGCAACCATGTCTTTCAAAATATCAACGCTAAAGAAAGTTATCCCTAGCCCATTATGCTCAATCATTGATCCATTTATGAAACACACTCAAATATTAGCTACAACCAATGCACAAGTATGACAATAGTGTTCTCTAGTTGGTGCTTTTGTAAGATAAGATGGAGACTCAAGAAAAATAAAAATTGCATAAAAGTAAATAGATAGGCCCTTCGCAGAGGGAAGCAGAGATTTGTCAAATGTGCCAGAGCTCAAAGCTGAAATTAAAGAGATAAAAAATATTTTGGGAGGCATGCTTTTCCTGTCAACGAAAACGAATGAGAATTTCCAATATCTTCCATGCTACATACATCATAGGCGGTTCCCAAACAGAAAATAAATTATACTCTCCTTCATTAAGATTTTTCTTTCCGCGAGAGTACTCCCCTTCATTAAGATTTTTTTAATTTCTTTCCGAGGGAGATTTGCTTTTGTTTCATTATTTTTGCATTACTGCAATTTTGGCATTTTAGCAATTTAACAATTCGGGACGGGCATCCCTATCACCGCCACACTCTCGTGCAATGACAAGTGAATAAACACTCATCTTGAGAATAACACACCTAGCATGGAAGATATTGGCTACCCCCTTCCGCTTCATGAGCGGTACGGGCACACAAAACAGAAAAAAATATTTTGAAATTTAGAGTTGGCACACACAAATTTACTTGGAACGGCATTGGAATACCGCATATAGGTAGATATAGTGGACTCATAAGGCAAAACTGGTTTTAAGGATTTTGGATGCACAAGCAGTATTTCCGCTTAGTACAAATGAAGGCTAGCAAAAGATTGAGAAGCAACCAACCAAAAAACGAAAACGGTCATAAACATGCATTGAACGTAACTAACACCGAATAATGCACCATAGTAGGATATAACTTCATTGCATAACTATTGACTTAACGTGCTTGCATAGGGAATCACAAACCTTAACAGTAATATTCTTACTTAAGCACAATTACTCACTAACATGGCATCACATATCATCATTTCCATATCGCAAAACTATTGCAAGGAATCACACTTGTCATATCCAATGATCTATATGAAAGTTTTTATCTATATCCCTCTTGAATATTCATCACTTTGGGACCAATTGCATAACATGTGCAAATTACCGTTACTATCATCATCTCTCAAAAAGATTTAAGTGAAGCATGAGAGTGCAAATATTTCTTCAAAATTTCAATCTTAACGATTCTCAAAATAATATAAGTGAAGCGCAAGAATTCATTTCTTCAAAATTTCAATCAAGTCAATTCTCAAAATAATATAAGTGAAGCACGAGAATTCATTTCTTCAAAATTTCAATCAACTCTCAAAATAATATAAGTGAAGCATGAGAGTTTATTTCTACAAAATTTCAGCCAACTCTCAAAATAATATAAGTGAAGCATGAGAGTTTATTTGTACAAAATTTCAGCCACCACCGTGCTCAAAAGGATTTAAGTGAAGCACTAGAGCAACTGACTAGCTCAAAAAATTTAAGTGAAGCACATAGAGTATTCTACAAATTATGATGATAACGTGTGGCTCTCTCAAAATAGGTGTGTGCAGCAAAGATGATTGTGACAAACTAAAAAGCAAACAAAGCAAAGACTCATATCATACAAGACGCTCCAAGCAAAACACATATCATGTGACGAATAAAAATATAGCTCCAAGTAAAATTACCGATGGTCGGTAGAATAAAGAGGGGATGCCTTCCGGGGCATCCCCAAGCTTAGACGCTTGAGTCTTCCTTGAATATTACCTTGGGGTGCCTTGGGCATCCCCAAGCTTAGGCTTTTGCTACTCCGTATTCCTTCATCCATCGTGATCTCACCCAAAACTTGAAAACTTCAATCACACAAAACTCAACAAAACCTTCGTGAGATCCGTTAGTGTAACAAAACAAATCACTACTATAAGTACTGTTGCAAACCCATTCATATTTTATTTTTGCATTATACCTACTGTACTCTAACTTCACCATGGCTTATACCCCCCGATACAATCCATAGATTCATCAAAACAAGCAAGTAGTGCATCAAAAATAGAATCTGTCAAAAACAGAACAGTCTGTAGCAATCTATTTAAAAGCCATAATTCAGTAACTCCAAATTCTGAAACATTAGGAAAACGTGGACAATTCATATACCAATACTGTGTAAAAATTTCAGATTTTTCTGACGCTCCAGTACAGAAACAAAATTCGGGCACTGGACGCAAAACTTTCTGTTTTCCAAACAACATCAATTATACTATCTTCCAAATCATCCCAAAGGTTCTACTTAGCACAAACACTAATTAAAAACACAAAAACACACTCATACCATTAGCATAAATGTGAAAACACACAATAACAGAAACAAAAAGTAAAAATTTATTTTATTCATTGGGTTGTCTCCCAACAAGCTCTTTCTTTATAGCCATTAAGATAGGCTTGAGATTTCAATGATGCTCACATGAAAGATAAGAATTGAAGCACAAAGAGAGCATCATAATACATGTGACAAACACATTTAAGTCTAACATACTTCCTATGCATAGGCATTTTGTATGCAAACAAATTATCAAGACGAGAAATATCTAGCATATGCAAAGGAGAGGAATAAAACATTCACAATCTCAACATAACGAGAGGTAATTTAGTAACATGAAAATTTCTACAACCAGATTTTCCTCTCTCATAATAATTACATGTAGGATCATAATCAAATTCAACAATATAGCTATCATATAAAATTTTCTCTCCATGATCCACATGCATAAAATTCTTATAATCTTCCAAAATAGTGGGATTATTTTTACCTAGAGTTGACACTCTTCCAAACCCACTTTCAATATTATTGCAAACATTATTATCAATAGCATATCCATCATGAGGCTTAAATAAATTTTCAAGATCATAAAAAGCATTATCACCCCAATCATGATCATTGCAATAAGTAGTGGACATGACAAAATTATCATCCCCAAGCTTGTGGTTTTGCACATCATTAGCACAATTGACACTAATAGAATTTATAATAACATCATTGCAATCATGCTTTTCATTAAAGGAGCTATCATGAATCAATTTATAAATTTCTTCTTTCAGCACTTCATCACAATTTTCAGATTCATGATTTTCAAGCAAAACTTCATAGAGGAAATCAAGTGCACTCAACTCACTAGCAATTGGTTCATCATAATTGGGTCTTTTGAAAAGATTAGCAAGTGGATGAGGATCCATATCAATAGATTTTTAGCAAGTGAAGATGCACGCAAATAGAAGGCACATGGCAACACAAGCAAAGATAGCAAACAAGCAAAAAGGCAAACTAGCAAACTAGAAAAAAAGGCAAAAAAGGCAAAAAGGCAAAGGAAAATATTTTTGTATTTTTGTCAAAACTTTTTAGAAGTGGGGGAGATGAAAACGAGAGGCAAATGGCAAATAAACTAAATGCAAGGAGATGAGAGTTTGTGCAAAGGTACTTGATAAATGTTGATGATGTCTCCCCAGCAACGGCGCCAGAAATTCTTTCTGCTACTTGTAGCTTGCGTTGGTATTTCCCCGAAGAGGAAGGGATGATGCAGCACAGTAGAGATAAGTATTTCCCTTAATTATGAAACCAAGGTTATCGAACCAGTAGGAGAATCACACAACACCTAGTAAGCAGTACCTGCACACAAACAACAAATCCTTGCACCCAACGCAAACAAGGGGTTGTCAATCCCTTGGCGGTAAGATTGCAAGATTAAATTGTATTTGATAGATTGATAGATTGCAGCAAAAATACTAAATAAAATAAATAAAAGAAAAATGGCAGCAATATTTTTAGGGTTTTAGTAATATGATTTTGGTAGACCCGGGGGCCATAGATTTCACTAGAGGCTTCTGTCGAGAAAATAGCATACGGTGGGTAGACAAATTACCGTTGGGCAATTGATAGAAAAGCAAATAATCATGACGATATCCAAGGCAATGATCATGTATATAGGCATCACGTCCAAGATTAGTAGACCGACTCTTGCCTGCATCTACTACTATTACTCCACACATCGATGGGCTATCCAGCATGCATCTAGTGTATTAAGTCCATAAGAATGGAGTAATGCCTTAAGAACGATGACATGATGTAGACAAGACAAACTCACGAATTAATAAACCCAATGAATAGATCCCATCTTTTTACCCTTAGTAGCAACGATACATACGTGTCATGTCCCTTTCTGTCACTTGGATTGAGCACCACAAGATCGAACCCACTACAAAGCACCTCTTCCCATGGCAAGATAAATCAACTTAGTTGGCCAAACCAAATCAATAGATCGGAGAAGAAATACGAGGCTATAATAATCATGCATAAAAGAGATCAGAGAAGACTCAAATAATATTCATGGATAATCTGATCATAAACTCACAATTCATCGGATCCCAACAAACACATCGCAAAGAAAGATTACATCGGATGGATCTCCAAGAACATCAAGGAGAACATTGTATTGAACATCAAAAAGAGAGAAGAAGCCATCTAGCTACTGCCTATGGACCCGAAGGTCTGTGGTAAACTACTCACGCATCATCGGAGAAGCAGCAAGGTTGATGTAGAGCCCTCCCGTGATCGATTCCCCCTCCGGCAGATTGCCGGAGAAGGACCCCAGATGTGATCTCTCTGGAACAGAGGCTTGCGGCGGCGTAAAAAGTATTTTGTGGACTCCCCTGAGGGTTTCTGATTTTTCTGGAATTTATAGTGCTGGAATTAGGTCAAACGGAGCTTGGTAGGGCCCACGAGGCATCAGGGCGCGCCTGCCCCCCCAGGCGCGCCTGCCCCCCCAGGCACGCCCTGGTGGCTTGTGGGGCCCACCAAGGTCTTCTGGCCTCCCCTCGAAGCTTCTGGCATTATTCTTGCCCAAGAAAAAAATCTCCAAAAAGTTTCACTGTATTTGGACTTCGTTTGATATTGATTTTCTGTGAAACAAAAACAGGGCAGAAAACAGCAACTGGCACTGGGCACTAGGTTAATAGGTTAGTCTCCAAAAATAATATAAAATTGCTGTAAATGATTATAAAGACATCCAAGATTGATATTATAACAGCATGGAACAATCAAAAATTATAGATACATTGGAGACGTATCAGCAGGCCACAACCCAGCTGATACTTGCTGGCCCTCTGATAAAAGTTGATACTCCCTCCGTCCACGAATAAGTGTACATCTATCTCTAGCTCTGAGGAGCTCATCTAGGAAATCAAGGTTGATCTTATCAAAAGCTTTCTCATAATCTAGTTTCAGGACCAGACCCTGCTCATTGCTAGATTGAACTAAGTGTAAGACCTCATGAACAGTTACTACACTTTCTAAAATGTATCTCCCTTTCAAGAAGGCAGACTGGTCGTTAGAAATTTCTGTGGTGAGTCTGAACCCCTTCTGGGCAGCCTCATGCTCATTTGCATCCTCTGCATCTATAGTTGTACCAGATCTTCTTCTCTGTTCCTCCCTGCGCCTCGGAGCCCCATGTTCACATCCATGGTGCTGGTGGTAGGCGGAGTAGGTAGGGGGCATGAGCACTATGTTTGGTCGAGTCTCCTCCCAGCCCCCCTCCACCGAGAAGATACTGTCTGCACCATGTGATTCTGCCTGTCGTCGTAGCAAATAAGCTTGTGAACAGTATTCCTGTTCAACATCATTGACAGTGTTCTGACGCAGTAGCAGTGAGGCCTTCGATGATTTTGAAATTTGCACAAACGCTTCTCTATCTTCTCATGCAGACTGTTGGTTCGAAATCGGATCTAACCCTAGTCCATCACAGGCGTCGGGGACAGGTATGGCCATGGATCCACCTCCTCTGGTTCCGGTGGAATCCAGGTAGGCATCAGACCTGTGAGACATCTCCAACGCTCGCCGCGGTCTCGGATCCCGCATCTCGCTTCCTGCTTCGCCCATTCGATGAAGGCGAGCGGCGGGGCTGTCGGATGCGGCATCCTTGTTTTCTCCTCCCTGGTACCTTCGAAGTAGATCCGGCGAGCCAGATTCAGCAGCTCCGATTCCGCCTGGATTTTGTATGTCTGGATGCGCCTCTGCCACCCAGATCTCAGGATTGGATCGGAGTCCTCTTCGGCGAGTTTCTCCACTTCCTTCCACTCCTTCACGCACATGATCCACGATTGTGCATCGTCACGGATCCTCACCGCACGCTCCCTCCACCACTGTGCTCTCGTCGCCCGCAGCGTCTCCGGCGCCATGGCGCTGATTGGCCGCAGCAGCTCTGGGAATGACTGGTACACGAATGGGAGAGGCATTCGCGGAACCGTCAAAACCGGAGGAGGCGGGGAGCAGGTAGATCTGGTTGCGCGCGGCATGCTGGTGGCTAGCTGGGACGGAGCCGGTGGCCGTGGTGGGCCCAGCGGCGGTGGGGGGCGGGGAACTGAGCTTAATTCGATCGAAAGTAGTGCAGTAGCCCAGTGGCCAAGTCCCACTCCCCACCCGCTGGTCCGCCCGGGTTCGGTTCCACGTGATGCAGTGAAAATATCCACAACATTTTTGCCTCTGCCATTACTGACATGTGAGTCCCCCTTGTCATCTACGCACACCACCTCCACCACTTGCCCAAACTTCGTCCCTAGTTTTCTCTGTTTTTCGCACACTCAACATTGTGTGGGCATTTTGAAAATAGCATATCTTTTTGACTGTGCATCATATGAAGGTGTGCTATGCATGAATGTTGATCAGCATGATGTTAATTGGCTGGTAGTTCCATTGTCGACCATGAATAAAACTTCCAACATGATGTTATCCCTGTTCGAAAAGGGTGTGTTACTATAAATGCTCTGCCTCTGAAAATTGGAGTTTCTTCTCTGAAAATCACATTATCTGCACTTTTATGTGAAACAACATTTTTGAAAGTACTAAAAATAGATCTCTGGAATTCAGAAAATAATTCATATGCTCAATACTGCAAATCTGAAATTCAGAAGACATTCATATATGAAAGTACTCCAAATACACAACAGAAAACACAATTCACAACCTGCAAATACTGATAACCCTAAGCTCCTCATCTAATTATTGGGGGGGGGGGGTGAGACGAGGTGAACGGCGAGAGAGAGGATGGCGGGGAAGCGTTGTCGCGCCAACTGCTTTCCTCCTCTTGCAGTTTGGTACGGTCGACGAAGACTCCACCGGCTCGATCTGCCACGCCACCCTCACAAACGGTACCGCGTAGTTGCTCGGTTCTTGATCCTCTGGATGCTCTATCTTGGATCGATACTCCCACCACCTCCGCCTCACGATCGGATTCGGTGAATCTATCTGCTCCATGGCCCAGAGGAGCAGCTCTATGTACTCCCGCGCGACTCCCTCCGGTAGTATCGCCGCCTTTTCGCTCCGTTCCAGATATTGGGCCATCGCTGTCGCCGTCGCCGCTAATTGCTGCGGGTTGTCAAACCAAGACTGTATCTCCATCATCCTGGCTAGCTTCACAGGGTCGCCGTCTGTGATTGTCACGTATCGGTTGTACTCCTCCATCGATCTACTTCTCCACAGCACCTTCACTCGCCGGCGGTGGTTTTGCAATGGAAGAGGAGCGGCTTTGGCTTTGGATTGGAACAGGAGAGGAGCGGCGGCGGTTTTGAAATGGAAGAGGAGAGGAGCGGCGGTGGTCTTGGAAGTTTTTTTTGAAGTGATGGTCTTGGAAGTCGGAATGCAAGAGGAGCGGCGGGAGTTGGTTTTGGATTTTGGACGAGAGCGTATGACATGTGGGGCCGGGTCCACACGGCAGTGACTGTACAACACCATACAGTACCGCAGAGGATCCTAACCCGGCGCGCTGTGAGTGGGTCCCCCCAACTACCTCCGTGCTGGTTTACTAGCCCCTTCGCATTTTGGGTTAAAGTTTGACCAAGTACTGTATTTGACAAGCAAAATGTGAATGCATGTCATCAAAAATTATATCGTTGGATTCGTATCTGAATGTACTTTTCAATTATACAATTTTTGCAACGTATAACATATATTTTATTTGTTAAAATCAAACTAATACTACTACAAATTCAAAGGATCAACTTAATACATTAACAGCAAATAGGGATGTATCCCAGGAATCCAACGACTAGAGACGAAAGGAGGAACAAAAGCTAGAAGAAGAATGATCAGCCAGCAGCAGCGCCATCAGCCTCCCAGCCACACAACTCCAGGTCTCCAGCCTTGTGAACTCCAGGTTTTTTTCCTGGAAAACACGAATGGCAGTGTTGCTGTTGCAGATTAGGACTTAGTGAAAATTACAGTTATGCTGAAACACTTATAATGACTAGTAGTGTTGACATTATCTTTACAGCAAGCAAACAAATTCCATTGGCACAAATTCAGATGCTGCATGGATTGGACAAAACCAAGCTCACAAGTTGCAACTTACTGTTAGTAGCAAACAGTTATATTAACATGACCACTTTAGAGCAAGATTTTACCATGCAACATAAACTTGTCATAGCAACAAAAAGCAAGGCATGAAAGTACTGACAACATAGTGCAAATAATGTTTAGGAAGCATGGTCATAGGAGTTATATTTTACTGGCAACCTTCAAGCAAAGTTGCAAAGTTTCATAATAGAAAGATTTATACTTAGTGAGATGCACAGAGTTTCACCATATGATGCAGAAGCGTACTCATACCCCTACTACTCCTTGGCCGCAGACCGCCGCCCCATGAGACGAGTGGAACGGCGAGGGAACCGTGGAGAACGGCGGGGAAGCGACGTCGGCACATATTTCTTCCTCCTCCTGCGGTTGCTCGACGAAGACTCCTCCGACACAGGGTCCCATGGCACGACTACAAGCGGCACCATGAGGTTGCTCGGTTCTCCCTCCTCTGGTTTCTCGATCTTGGAGTGATAGTTCCACCACCTGATCCTCACGTCCGGCCTCGGGGAATCCGACTGCTCCATGGCCCAGAGGAGGTACTGGATGTAGAACAGGGACCCATCCACAACAACTCCTTTGATCGCATCCTTCTATTTCTGTATCAGATGTCGGTGCATCAACTGCACCGAGGCCGCTAACTGCCGCGGGTACTCAAACCAAGAGACGATCTCCCTCAGCCTGCACCTCATCGCCGCCGGCGATCTGCACGATCTCATCCTCCATGTGCGTGGAAAAGTTGAAGTTCTCGCCGCCGGCGATCTGCACGATCTCGTCCTCCATCGAGGTTTTAGCTTTGGATGGAAGAGGGGGGTGGATGTGGAAGAGGAGGGGAGAGTAGCGGCGGTGGTTTTGGAATGCAGGAGGAGAGGACCGGCAGTGGTTTTGGGGTGAGAGGGAGGAGAGGGCTACGCTTGTTTAATGGCAATGGAAGAGGAGAGGAACCCTGGGTGGCGGTTCTGCATTGGAGGAGAGTTGGCTTTGAATGGAAGAGGGGGGTGGATGTGGAAGAGGAGGGAGAGTAGCGGCGGTGGTTTTGGAATGCAGGAGGAGAGGACCGGCGGTGGTTTTGGGGGGAGAGGGTGGAGAGGGCTGCGCTTGTTTAATGGCAATGGAAGAGGCGAAAATGCTAAACACACGGACGTTCTACAGGGTTGTTACGGGATATTCCAGTAATACTCTTCCTCATCCTCCCCCTTAATCCAATTAAAAAGTGCCAGGTCAATATCAGTCCGTAATCTTTATGTAAACTTCCGTTGATGTAGCATTGCCGATTACTAGTAGTACCGACCCCACACAAACATCCAAAGAGGATATCTGGGTTGGTCCCATATTTGTTCAGTAAGTGTGAGGGCAGCAAATCTAGTGCTGGACATACTCTGTTGACTTGTCCCCCAGTCCCCACTTTATTTTCATTTTCAACCAATAGATCGGTTCTATATCGAGTTTGTACTGCGTTTTCCTTTATTTCCCTCTTAGACCAAGAGACCAGTTGGATAGCCAGTCTCTGCTACTCTTTGCCCCCATGCTTTCCTCTTTCGACCAAGTCCTAGATTTAGGCTACAAACCCCCCTCCCTGTTTTAACCAAGTACTACTAGATTCGACTGCATGAAGTAGTTTTACCTCTTAATAGTAAAAATTTAGGTGGCTTTCGAACAGTCGCTCGATCCTATCAACGAGGGGGGCTGAGAAGTAGAAAAGATACACAAGCAGCGACGTGAGGAGCTGGGGCAGGAGAGCAAGGCCGGTTTCGAAGGAAGTTATACCTGAGGGTCGCCGAGATGTGGCTAGGTGGGCGGCGGGAGGCCGGATCTGCCCACACTACGGCATCTAGGAAGAAGGGGTCGGAGGCCCTCCCTTGCCGGCGCTGCGTGGGAGAGAACGGCAAGGCACGCTGATCTGGATGCGCCGGCAGTGGGTCAGAGCCGTCGCCGACGACGACCGCGTGAACGTTGCACCTGTTGAGGAACGTTGCATGGAAAACAAAATTTTTTCTACGCACACGCAAGATCTATCCATGGAGATGCATAGCTACGAGAGGGGGAGTGTGTCTACGTACCCTCGTAGACAGTAAGCGGAAGCGTTAGAACAACGCGGTTGATGTCGTCAGACAACTTCACGATCCAACCGACCGAGCACCGAACGTACGGCACCTCCGCGTTCTGCACACGTTCAGCTCGGTGACGTCCTCGACTTCTTGATCCAGCAAGATGGCGAGGTAGTGGATGAGTTCTGGCAGCACGACGGCGTGGTGACGGTGATGGTGATGCTATCTCCGCAGGGCTTCGCCCAAGCACTGCGAAAATATGACCGAGGGACGGAACTGTGGAGGGGGGCGCCGCACACGGCTAAGACAATGTTGTATCTCCTTTGGGGCGCCCCCTCTCCTCTATTTATATATGTGTAGGGGCTTGGAGTAGAAGGAATAGTGTCACGTGAACAGTAACCGTGAATAGTACACACGTGGACTTGGACTCCAAAGTCCAATCCTATTCCTACTAGGACTCTCCCTTTTTTCCTTCCCTAGCTGCGTGGGCTTTTGAGGACTTGGTGCGCCTGGACCAATAAGGCCAGGGTGCCTCCCCTTAGCCCATGCCAGCCCTTGGGACGTGGTGGACCCACTTGTGGACTTCCGGACCCCTCCGGAATCCTCCGGAACCTTCTGGAAGCTTCCCGGTACAATACCGAAAAAAACTGCACCTTTTTCCGGAACCCAAAATATGACTTCCCATATATAAATCTTTACCCCTCGACCATTCCGAGACTCCTCGTGACGTCCGGGATCTCATCCGGGACTCCGAACAATATTCGGTTACCAATTCACATAACTCATATAACACTATATCGTCAACGAACGTTAAGCGTGCGGACCCTACGGGTTTGGGAATGATGTAGACATGACCGAGACGCCTCTCCGGTCAATAACTAATAGCGGAACCTGGATGCCCATATTGGTTCCTACATATTCCATGAAGATCTTATCGGTCGAACCGCAATGACAACATACGTAATTCCCTTTGTCCGTCGGTATGTTACTTGCCCGAGATTCGATCGTCGGTATCTCCATACCTAGTTCAATCTCGTTACCGGCAAGTCTCTTTACTTGTTCCGTAATACATCATCCCGTAACTAACTCCTTAGTCACTTTTCTTGCAAGCTTCTTATGATGTGCATTACCGAGAGGGCCCAGAGATACCTCTCCGAAACACGGAGTGACAAATCCCAGTCTCGATCCATGCCAACTCAACGGACACCTTCGGAGATACCTGTAGAGCATCTTTATGATCACCCAGTTACGTTGTGATGTTTGATAGCACACAAGGTATTCCTCCGGTATCCTGGAGTTGCATGATCTCATGGTCTGAGGAACATGTATTTGACATTCAAGAAAGCAGTAGCAATAAACAGAACGATCATATGCTAAGCTAACAGATGGGTCTTGTCCATCGCATCATTCTTCTAATGATGTGATCCCGTTATCAAATGACAACTCATGTCTATGGTTAGGAAACTTTAACCATCTTTGATCAACGAGCTAGTCTAGTAGAGGCTCACTAGGGACACGGTATTTGTTTATGTATTCACACATGTATTTAAGTTTCCGGTCAATACAATTCTAGCATGAATAATAAACCTTTATCATGAACAAGGAAATATAAAATAATAACAACTTTATTATTGCCTCTAGGGCATATTTCCATCAGTCTCCCACTTGCACTAGAGTCAATAATCTAGATTACATAGTAATGAATCTAACACCAATGGAGTCTTGGTGCTGATCATGTTTTGCTCGTGGAAGAGGCTTAGTCAACGGGTCTGCCACATTCAGATCCGTGTGTACTTTGCAAATTTCTATGTCTCCATCCTTGACATATTCACGAATGGAGTTGAAGCGTCTCTTGATGTGTTTGGTCTTCTTGTGAAACATGGGCTCCTTGGCTATGGCAATTGCTCCAGTGTTGTCACAAAAGATTATCATTGGACCCGATGCACTAGGTATTACACCTAGATCGGATATGAACTCCTTCATCCAGACTCCTTCATGTGCTGCTTCCGAAGCAGCTATGTATACCGCTTCACACGTAGATCCCGCCATGACGCTCTGCTTGGAATTGCACCAACTGATAGCTCCACCATTTAATATAATTACGTATCCAGTTTGTGACTTAGAGTCATCCGGATCAGTGTCGAAGCTTGCATCAACGTAACCCTTTACGACGAGCTCTTCGTCACCTCCATAAACGAGAAACATGTCCTTGGTCCTTTTCAGGTACTTCAGGATATTCTTGACTGCTGTCCAGTGATCCACTCCTGGATTACTCTGGTACCTCCCTGCCAAACTTATGGCAAGGCACACATCAGGTCTGGTACACAGCATGGCATACATAATAGAACCTATCGCTGAGGCATAGGGAATGACTTTCATTTTCTCTATATCTTCTGCCGTGGTCGGGCATTGAGTCTGACTCAACTTCACACCTTGCAAGACAGGCAAGAACCCTTTCTTTGACTGATCCATTTTGAACTTCTTCAAAACTTTGTCAAGGTATTTGCTTTGTGAAAGTCCTATCAAGCGTCTTGATCTATCCCTATAGATCTTGATGCCCAATATATAAGCAGCTTCACCGAGGTCTTTCATTGAAAAATTCTTATTCAAGTATCCCTTTATGCCATCCCGAAATTCTATATCATTTCCAATCAACAATATGTCATCCACATATAATATTAGAAATGCTACAGAGCTCCCACTCACTTTCTTGTAAATACAGGCTTCACCGTAAGTCTGTACAAAACCATATGCTTTGATCACCTCATCAAAGCGTATATTCCAACTTCGAGATGCTTGCACCAGTCCATAGATGGATCGCTGGAGCTTGCACACTTTGTCAGCACCCTTAGGATCGACAAAACCTTCTGGTTGCATCATATACAACTCTTCTTTGAGAAAACCAATAAGGAATGCAGTTTTGACATCCATTTGCCAGATTTCATAATCATAAAATGCGGCAATTGCTAACATGATTCGGAAAGACTTAAGCATCGCTATGGGTGAGAAAGTCTCATCGTAGTCAACCCCTTGAACTTGTCGAAAACCTTTCGCGACAAGTCGAGCTTTGTAGACAGTGATATTACCATCAGCATCCGTCTTCCTCTTAAAAATCCATTTATTCTCAATGGCTTGCCGATCATCGGGCAAGTCCACCAAAGTCCACACTTTGTTCTCATACATGGATCCTATCTCAGATTTCATGGCTTCAAGCCATTTGTCGGAATCCGGGCTTATCATAGCTTCTTCATAGTTCGTAGGTTCGCCGTTGTCTAACAACATAACTTCCAGAACATGATTACCGTACCACTCTGGTGCGGAACGTACTCTGGTCGACCTACAAAGTTTAGTAGTAACTTGATCTGAAGTTTCATGATCTTTATCATTATCTTCCTCTCTTATTGGTGTAGGCATCACGGGAACGGTTTTCTCTGATGAGCTACTTTCCAATTCGAGAGAAGGTACAATTACCTCATCAAGTTCTACTTTCCTCCCACTCACTTCTTTCGAGAGAAACTCCTTCTCTAGAAAGGACCCATTCTTGGCAACAAAGACCTTGCCTTCGGATCTGTGGTAGAAGGTGTACCCAATTGTTTCTTTAGGGTATCCTATGAAGACGCACTTCTCCGCTTTGGGTTCGAGCTTATCAGGTTGAAGCTTTTTCACATAAGCATCACATCCCCAAACTTTAAGAAACGACAGCTTAGGTTTCTTGCCAAACCATAGTTCATACGGTGTCGTCTCAACGGATTTAGACGGTGCCCTATTTAACGTGAATGCAGCTGTCTCTAATGCATAACCCCAAAACGATAGTGGCAAATCGGTAAGAGACATCATAGAACGTACCATATCCAATAAAGTACGGTTACGACGTTCGGACACACCATTACGCTGTGGTGTTCCAGGTGGCATGAGTTGTGAAACAATTCCACATTTTCTTAAGTGAAGGCCAAACTCGTAACTCAAATATTCGCCTCCGCGATCAGATCGTAGAAACTTTATTTTCTTGTTACGATGATTCTCTACTTCACTCTGAAATTCTTTGAACTTTTCAAATGTCTCAGACTTGTGTTTCATTAAGTAGATATACCCATATCTACTCAAATCATCTGTGAAGGTTAGAAAATAACGATACCCGCCGCGTGCTTCAACATTCATCGGACCGCATACATCGGTATGTATTATTTCCAACAAATCAGTAGCTCGCTCCATTGTTCCGGAGAACGGAGTTTTAGTCATCTTGCCCATGAGGCATGGTTCGCAAGTATCAAATGATTCATAATCAAGAGATTCCAAAAGTCCATCCGCATGGAGTTTCTTCATGCGCTTTACACCAACATGACCTAAACGACAGTGCCACAAGTATGTTGCACTATCATTATCAACTTTGCATCTTTTGGCATCAATATTATGAATATGTGTATCACTACGATCGAGTTTCAACAAGAATAGACCATTCACAAAAGGTGCGTGACCATAAAAGATGTTACTCATATAAATAGAACATCCATTATTCTCTGACTTAAATGAATAACCATCTCGCAATAAACAAGATCCAGATATAATGTTCATGCTCAACGCTGGCACCAAATAACAATCATTGAGGTCTAAAACTAATCCCGAAGGTAGATGTAGAGGTAGCGTGCCGACGGCGATCACATCAACCTTGGAACCATTCCCGACGCGCATCGTCACCTCGTCCTTAGCCAATCTTCGCTTATTCCGTAGCTCCTGTTTCGAGTTACAAATATGAGCAACCGAACCAGTATCAAATACCCAGGCGCTACTGCGAGCATTAGTGAGGAACACATCAATAACATGTATATGAAATATACCTTTGCTCACTTTGCCATCCTTCTTATCCACCAAATACTTGGGGCAGTTCCGCTTCCAGTGACCAGTCCCTTTGCAGTAGAAGCACTCTGTTTCAGGCCTGGGTCCAGCTTTGGGTTTCTTCGTGGGAGCGGCAACTTGCTTGCCGTTCTTCTTGAAGTTCCCCTTCTTTCCCATGCCCTTTTTCTTGAAACTAGTGGTCTTGTTAACCATCAACACTTGATGCTCATTCTTGATTTCTACCTCCGCTGATTTCAGCATCGCGAAGAGCTCGGGAATTGTCTTCTCCATCCCTTGCATATTATAGTTCATCACGAAGCCTTTATAGCTTGGTGGCAGTGACTGAAGAACTCTGTCAATAACACTCTCAACCGGAAGATCAATTCCCAGCTGAGTCAAGTGGTTGTGGTACCCAGACATTCTGAGTATGTGTTCACTGACAAAACTGTTCTCCTCCATCTTACAGCTGAAGAACTTGTTGGAGACTTCATATCTCTCAACCCGGGCATTAGCTTGAAATATCAATTTCAGCTCTTGGAACATCTCATATGCTCCGTGGCGTTCAAAACGCTTTTGTAGTCCCGGTTCTAAGCCGTAGAGCATGGCATACTGAACTATCGAGTAGTCATCAGATCGAGCCTACCAGGCGTTCACAACGTCTGCAGCAGCTCCTGCAGCAGGTTCATCACCTAGCGGTGCATCAAGGACATAATTCTTCTGTGCAGCAATGAGGATAATCCTCAAGTTACGGACCCAGTCCGTGTAGTTGCTACCATCATCTTTCAACTTAGCTTTCTCTAGGAACGCATTAAAATTCAACGGAACAGTAGCACGTGCCATTTATCTACAACATAGATATGCAAAAACTATCAAGACTAAGTTCATGATAAATTAAGTTCAATTAATCAAATTACTAATGAACTCCCACTTAAATTAACACCCCTCAAGTTAACTAAGTGATACATGATCCAAATCAACTAGCCCATGTCCGATCATCAGATGAGATGGGATAGTCATCAATGGTGAACATCTCCATGTTGATCATATCTAATATATGACTCATGTTTGACCTTTCGGTCTCCAGTGTTCCGAGACCATGTCTGTACATGCTAGGCTCGTCAAGTTTAATCCAAGTATTCTGCTTGTGTAAAACTGGCTTACACCCGTTGTATGTGAACGTAGAATCTATCACACCCGATCATCACGAGGTGCTTCGAAACGACGAACTTTAGCAACGGTGCATACTCGGGGAGAACACTTTTATCTTGAAATTTAGTGAATGGATCATCTTATAATGCTACCGTCGTTCTAAGCAAAATAAGATGCATAAAGGATAAACATCACATGCAATCAAAATATGTGACATGATATGGCCATCATCTTGTGCTTTTGATCTCCATCTCCAAAGCATCGTCATGATCTCCATCGTCACCGGCTCGACACCTTGATCTCCATCGTTGCGTCGTGGTCGTCTCGCCAACTATTGCTTCTACAACTATTGCTAACGCATAGGGATAAAGTAAAGCAATTACATGGCGCTTGCATTTCATACAATAAAGAGACAACCATAAGGCTCCTGCCGGTTGCCGATAAATTACAAAACATGATCATCTCATACAATAACGTATATCACATCATGTCTTGACCATATCACATCACAGCATGCCCTGCAAAAACAAGTTAGACGTCCTCTACTTTGTTGTTGCAAGTTTTACGTGGCTGCTACGGGCTTCTAGCAAGAACCGTTCTTACCTACGGCAAAAAACCACAACGGTGATTTATCAAGTTTGCTGTTTTAACCTTCAACAAGGACTGGCCGCAGTCAAATTCGATTCAACTAAAGTAGGAGAAACAGACACCCGCCAGCCACCTTTATGCAAAACAAGTTGCATGTCTGTCGGTGGAACCTGTCTCATGTACGTGGACATGTAAGGTTGGTCCGGGCCGCTTCATCTTACAATACCGCCAAATCAAAATAAGACGTTGGTGGTAAGCAGTTGACGATCACCGCCCACAACTCTTTGTGTTCTACTCGTGCATATCATCTACGCATAGACCTGGCTCATGATGCCACTGTTGAGGAACGTTGCATGGAAAACAAAAAAAAATTCTACGCACACGCAAGATCTATCCATGGAGATGCATAGCTACCAGAGGGGGAGTGTGTCTACGTACCCTCGTAGACCGTAAGCGGAAGCGTTAGAACAACGCGGTTGATGTCGTCAAACAACTTCACGATCCAACCGACCGAGCACCGAACGTACGGCACCTCCGCGTTCAGCACACGTTCAGCTCGGTAACGTCCTCGACTTCTTGATCCAACAAGACGGCGAGGTAGTGGATGAGTTCCGGCAGCACGACGGCGTGGTGACGGTGATGGTGATGCTATCTCCGCAGGGCTTCGCCCAAGCACTGCGAAAATATGACCGAGGGACGGAACTGTGGAGGGGGGCGCCGCACACGGCTAAGACAATATTGTATCTCCTTTGGGGCGCCCCCTCTCCTCTATTTATATATGTGTAGGGGCTTGGAGTAGAAGGAATAGTGCCACGTGAACAGTAACCGTGAATAGTACACACGTGGACTTGGACTCCAAAGTCCAATCCTATTCCTACTAGGACTCTCCATTTTTTCCTTCCCTAGCTGCGTGGGCTTTTGAGGACTTGGTGCGCCTGGCCCAATAAGGCCAGGGCGCCTCCCCTTAGCCCATGCCAGCCCTTGGGACGTGGTGGACCCACTTGTGGACTTCCGGACCCCTCCGGAATCCTCCGGAACCTTCTGGAAGCTTCCCGGTACAATACCGAAAAAAACTGCACCTTTTTCCGGAACCCAAAATATGACTTCCCATATATAAATCTTTACCCCTCGACCATTCCGAGACTCCTCGTGACGTCCGGGATCTCATCCGGGACTCCGAACAATATTCGGTTACCAATTCACATAACTCATATAACACTATATCGTCAACGAACGTTAAGCGTGCGGACCCTACGGGTTTGGGAATGATGTAGACATGACCGAGACGCCTCTCCGGTCAATAACTAATAGCGGAACCTGGATGCCCATATTGGTTCCTACATATTCCATGAAGATCTTATCGGTCGAACCGCAATGACAACATACGTAATTCCCTTTGTCCGTCGGTATGTTACTTGCCCGAGATTCGATCGTCGGTATCTCCATACCTAGTTCAATCTCGTTACCGGCAAGTCTCTTTACTTGTTCCGTAATACATCATCCCGTAACTAACTCCTTAGTCACTTTTCTTGCAAGCTTCTTATGATGTGCATTACCGAGAGGGCCCAGAGATACCTCTCCGAAACACGGAGTGACAAATCCCAGTCTCGATCCATGCCAACTCAACGGACACCTTCGGAGATACCTGTAGAGCATCTTTATGATCACCCAGTTACGTTGTGATGTTTGATAGCACACAAGGTATTCCTCCGGTATCCTGGAGTTGCATGATCTCATGGTCTGAGGAACATGTATTTGACATTCAAGAAAGCAGTAGCAATAAACAGAACGATCATATGCTAAGCTAACAGATGGGTCTTGTCCATCGCATCATTCTTCTAATGATGTGATCCCGTTATCAAATGACAACTCATGTCTATGGTTAGGAAACTTTAACCATCTTTGATCAACGAGCTAGTCTAGTAGAGGCTCACTAGGGACACGGTATTTGTTTATGTATTCACACATGTATTTAAGTTTCCGGTCAATACAATTCTAGCATGAATAATAAACCTTTATCATGAACAAGGAAATATAAAATAATAACAACTTTATTATTGCCTCTAGGGCATATTTCCATCAGCACCTTCTCACCTTCCCCGGCGGAGGGGATCCGGCCGGATCTGTGAACAACGGTGAGCAGAGAGAGTGTGGCCACCGCTCTTTTGTTTAGATCTGGAGAGGACGAGAGTGTGTGAAGAGAGCAACGTTGCTCTAGCAAGCAAGCGTGGAGGCTCCTGCCTATATAGGGGAGTAGTTTTCTTTTTTCTCTCCATAAAAACAATCGTTTCGGATGGCATACGTGTAAGGAAACTGTCAGGTCGCACTTTGTATTGTTAACTTCTGGTCACTGGCCCTCGATTAATCGAACAACCAGACGGGTCAAATTATCACGGGTGAAAATATAGAATGAACAAGCCCGAACTCATCTGAAATTGAGAAATACATCGAGATTCGAAGACCACCAAGCGACAAACTGCAGTCAGAACGAGTCGTCGACGCGTTGTTATCGCTGCTATTCGACCAGAGCCGGCTTGATCTCGTCAATGACTGTCGAGGAGTCTTCATGCACATGCCCCTAAAGAGCAGCGCCCCGGAGGCGCAGTTGTCGTCATTGATCTGAAGCACCTGATTAACATAACGCGAAAAATGGCCACATGACAAGAAACCCTAACCTCACTGCCCCAAGGAGACAACATGAATCTACGATGGAGCTCCATGGAGTACGTCCCGGCGGACAAATTAGACGAGGACCAAAGCTCAAATTAAAGACAAACTCATAGAAAAGGCGTCAATCATTGTCACCACTGTCCTAATTAAGGTAGCCGGCTTGACGTTGATGGCAGCCGAGTAGTCTTCGTGCATGTGCCCCCAATCCAGCCGTCTGCTGGAGTCTGGTCACATGCTTGGACGAACTGATCTCCCGTGTCGTGCAGGGATCATCCAGGCAACGACGTGTGTACATCACTGCTCCAGTACTATCGCTCATCTCTCTCTTCTACTATAACTCAGCCGACTTGCGGGGACGGGGGAGCGTGCCTATGGTCAGTTGCTCAATTGCGGTCCCACATGTGTGTGCAAACGCAAAATGACACGCGTTCCATTCGGTGAGTGGTGTGCCATGTAGGGTAACGCAGCAGAAAACAAAAATTTTCCGACCTACGTACCAGCCCAGGATCACTATGGAGACTGCATACAAGGTTTGATCTTTTCGTTACCGACTCGTAGCGCAGCGGAAGTAGAGTCGATGACGATCGGCGGTGCAGATCCCCGCAGCTAGGATTTACAACCTCCCAACCGCGAGGATGTACTCCCTCATCTGCCCCTCGGACAGCCCTCCGAGAGGCGGTCGGACAGTCCCTCGGACGGAGTCGCGGACAGACCTTCGGGAGGACCTTCGAAACTCAGACGGTCACTCGGACAGCCCTTCGGGAGGACCCTCGAAACTCAGACAGTCACTCGGACAGCCCTTCGGGAGGCACTCTTGAACTAAGACCGAAACTACGATCTCTCTACAGAATTGCACACATACGGAGTCATCTATCCGGCAGGGCTTCGCCGTCCAGAACTAGTTCCCACCGGAACCCAGACAGCCTTTCGGCTCTACGAAACTATTTCGTTGGGAGGGAGAGAGAAGTCAGACAAGTCTATGGCATGTGTATGAGAGCAAGCATGAGTTTTGGGGCAGCCCCCTCACCTCTATTTATAGGAAAACCAAGGGGTAAAGTTGCCATTCCAAAAACCCAAAAATGCCCATGAAGGAACACTTCCACAAGGGCATATTAGGGAAGTAATGGAGCAAGTGGGGCTCCATCGAGGAGCCCACATGTGGCCGGCCAACTCCTCTTGGGGGCCCCCCAAGGGGGGTTTCTTAGCCCCCAAGCCTTCTAGAAGCCTTTTGGGAAAATATCCCAAAAGGTGACTTTTCCGAAAAATATCCATAAAGTGATTTTCACTATTCACGAAGACATTTTTCTGTGTCCGATAAATCCCAAATTATTTCTGTGTGTCTAGAACAATTCCAGTACCCACTAAAACAATTTTGAACGCATTTCGAAACAATTCCGGGACAATGTTTTTCTTCAGCGAAAAGCTACCATAGCGGTTCCGGCTGCTCCGGAACATTTCCGGTTTTTCCTCCGGGAAAATACCAGAAGTTACCAGAACAATTCTGGCACCCTCCAAGAATTTCCAGACGTGTGCCGGAACCAATATGACTTAATGGAATACCCTGAAACAACTTTTCAGTTTCACCGAAACTATTCCGGTGTTCTCTCCGGAACGTTTCCGTTTCGTCCGAAACTTTTTCGGTGATTTTTCTCAGACTCCCCGCCTAGTATTCAGCAGATAGATGACCCTTAAGCGTGTGACCCTGTAGGTTCGGTGAAGTATAGACATGACCGGAACTCTTTCCGATCAATGATCAACATCGGAGCCGTGGACACCCATATTGACCCCTATACCCACACGAATGAATATTCGAGTGAACCTCCAGTTGCCGTGTGCTATTCCTGTTGCTTCGCGATATGTTACAAATACCCGAGGTGAGATTTTCTGCATCCCCGTGGATCAACAACTTGTCCACTATGCAAGTTACCTCGTTACCGGTTTTGTTCTCTTTTCTCGTATCCGTGTTCTGGCATCCCTGTGATCAAATCACACTTGTGTCTGGCCAGACGATGATGGATACCGTAACACCGAGAGGGCCCAAGAATATCTCTCCATCGTCGGAGGAGCAAATCCCAATCTTGAGCTATCAAGTTACTTGACATACTTTTCCATGAACCTGTAAGCCGCCGTAATAGCCACCCATTTACGGATGACGTTTAACAAACCCCAAAGTTCATGAAGCAAGTATGAAGAAACTCAACACTCTCATGGTCTAAGGAATTATGCAAACATTAACTTCTCTATGTTATTAACCATTAACTTGTGACGAATGAATCTCATAGCATAACATCAATTCGGGTCGATTCAACACAAGTGTTCTACTAACATTGTGCCCTCAAAATTGCCAGCATAGACATGCCCATGATCAGGAAAACAGGATCATCATGCAATACTTGAGCCAGTCTTAGAGGCAAGACTAGGAATACATTTTACCGTTTATTATTCCACACGTGCATATGAGTCTTCCTTCGAGCCTCGTGGTTATTGCAGACTCGAGAACCATAGCAGTTATAGCATGGAACATAAACATAACTATGAACATGGAGATAAACAATAACATTTATTATTGCCTCTAGGGCATATCTCCTACAGACTCCCACTTGCACTAGAGTCAATAATCTAGTCAATGCTAAAACACTTTACACCTATGGCATACCGGTGTAAAACATGCTTCGCTTGTGGTATAGTCTGATGTTCAACGGATCTGACAACTTCAGTTCCATGACTATCTTTGCATATCCTCGCGTTTTCACGCTTTCACAAAATTCATATTTTGTGTGGACTTGGCTTTGTATATATGTGAACCACAGGTTAAACCTTGATTCCTCAGACTGAGCTATGGAGCAACTATCTGCAATAGTGTCCCATTGACCAAAGCCATCTTGGAATCATACTAAGTTCATGAATGAACTATATGATTCAACATCTTCTTTGTCGCTTCTAAAGCGTCAACATACTTAGCCTTTGTTATAGAAATTGCCACAGTAACTTGTTTGGAACAATTTCCAACTACTGTGCCACCGTATTATGTGTTACACAAAACCCTTAACTTAAATCAAAAATCGCATGGAGCATTGATGAAGACTGTATCGATGTAATCACTTACAACGAGCACTTCATAATCTCTGCTTGCAAGAAAACATGTCATCAGTGCTACTTTAGTACTTAATGACATTTTTCACTGTTGTCCCATGATCAGTACTTTGGTCACTTTGGTATCTATACTCGCAACAACTTTGGGAGTATCGGACATATCTGGTTGTTTTACATACCATGGAATACATGATTAATCCAAACACGAAAGTGTATGGAATATCCATCATGTATTTCGCTCATCAATGTTTTGGGACACCGAGTCTTGCAAAAACCCTTTCCATGTGACTTCGGCAAGAATCACTCCTTGGCGTTTTAATGCTAAAAAGTTTTAGCATCTTGTCAATATGTATTTTTGGCTTTAGCCTATTAGGCAATTCTATCTCGTAGATAAATATGCCTAATGTCAAGGCTATTTAGCCCAAGCACTTCGTCGAAAACTATTTTCAAGGAAGTCCTAATTCGTGTCAAGAAATTTTTATTTTTTCCAATCAACAATGTGTCAAACACACAAAGTTTTTAGAAATATTATTATGCTCCCACTTACTTTCTTGAAACCACAAGCATCTTTGTTATCCATTGATGAAATCAAACTCTTTCGAAGATTCCAACTCCATTTTGCTCTCTTCTGTCCATTGCTGGAACTCTGAAGTTTGCATACTCACTAGCATCCTCTGGGCTGACAAAATACCTTGGACTGTATCACATGTAAGTCCTAGGTTGTATTTCCATCGCATGGAAATCCTTTTGGCATCCATGTATCATATCTCAAGATTGAAATATGTATTAATTGCTAGTTTAACCCGATCTGACTTTAAGCATCGCTACGGTGAGACAATCTCATCTTAGTCAACTCCTTGAACTTGTTATTGCAACAAGTCAAGCTTTATGGATAAAACATTTTATCCACATCAGTTTATAGCTCCATTAATGTTCGTTAGACTCTAAGTCTTCCGAAGGGTTTTATCAAGATATAATCTTGAATCATTTATGGAAACTATCTCGGATTATATTGGAATTTAGCCAATTCCGGAGTCAGGGCCCATCAACGCTTCCTTGTGTATCGTAGGTATACTGTTGTCTAACAACAATATCTCGCTTGCGCACCTGAGAGGTTTGCACGAGTTTTGCCTACGTGGTTCAGTTGCAAGTTCGACCGAAGTCCATACATCTCATGTAGAGGCTTCTGTATCAGTCGAAGTAGGAAACTCTGGAATTACTTCCAAGGTTTCTTTCCTTTGATCTGATGGCGAAGATACTGTTATCTCATCAAGTTGCACTGTTCTCCCACTCACCTTTTTGCAAGAACCATTCTCTTTAAAAGCATACCGTTCTTGTGGCAAAACTTTTTTCCTCGGTATCGTGGTGGAGGAATTCCCAATTACTTGGGATAACCTACAAAGTAGTATTTTTCTGATTTGGAATAGGTTTGTAAATATTTTACACAAGCCCCATATTCCAAATGTTAAGAAAAGACCAAGCATGGTTGGGCGTACCATACCATGGCGTCATTTCAATAGACCTGATGGTGCTCTTTTCAGTGTAAAAAGCCGTAGTCTCTAAAGCATTACTTTTAAAAGGGATAATGGCAAATTGATTTATGTCATCTTTGATCTTACCATGTCATAAATGGTTTGAATACATCTTCACGGACGTACCACTCACAGTGGAGTTCCGGGAGGTGTAAGTTATGAAAACTATTTTCACAACTCATCAGACATTCGCTAAACTTGTAACTCAAATATTCCTTTCCGCAATCCAATTGCAGAAACATAATTTTCTTGTTACAATAATTTCTACTTCATTTTTGAAAACCTTATGAATGATTTCAAAAGATCCAGACTTACGTCTCATCAAGTAAATATCCATATATCTACTTGAGTCATTTTGAAGATAGACAAATCCACTGCTAGCAATAACCTTTATCGGACTACATACATCAAAATGTATGATCACCAATAAGTTCGTTGCTCGTTCCTTATGGCCCGTGAACGGTATTTCAGTCACTTCACTTTTCGGAGGGAAGTTGCAAGTGTCAGATGATTCATAATCAAACGACTTCAAAATCCCTCATAATGGAATTTCTCCATGCGGGTTTCTCTAATGTGACCAAATGCAGTGCCACACATGTGTGGTATTCTCTTAGTCTTGCGACATTTAGCGTCAGTGTTATGGATGTATCATATTACCATCAATATTCATAACATACATCCCATCCACGATGGAAGCATGGCCCTTATTTTATTCATGATACTAAACAACAATTGTTCTTTTATGAACAACACTCTTGCAACAAACATTATGCAAATGGGCTAGAGTGTATAAAACTCTAAAATGATTTATGAAAGTAAATACAGAGGTAATGTATTATTATCAATATTCATAACATACATCTCATTCATAATGAAAGTATGGCCCTTATGTTATTCATAACACCGAACATCAAAAGTTCTCTTATGAACAACCTTCTTGCAAGATACCTTATGCAATGGGCTAGAGTGTGTAAAACTCTAAATGAATTATGAAAATAAATACATGGGTAATACACTGATGGAATATATAGTAACTTTTACTAAGTTCCCAGCGCGTATCTGAACCTCACTCCGGCCAGTCTTTTAGGCCGTAGTAGTTCTTGCATCGAATTGCAACGGAAAGCAATTGAGCGGGTATCTCTGTGATTAACTCACAATACCCAAGAATTAGTGATTAACATGTTTAATCATAATTCCCAAGAACTATTTCTTTGACCAGCCTTCCATACATCTATAACTCATATGACATTCATACATGAGCTGGATATTCCAGTCTTCAATCTTTTTGCCTTTATACTTCTAACAGTTTAACTTTTAGTATTTCTCATACTCTCAGAAGAAGCATCCAACTTAAGAGTGGCGTTAGCCCCGGACTTCCTAGGCGTGTAAGTCACACTAACACCCTTTGGACATTTCCTTTAAGTTGTTGTTTTATTCACCTTCATCATATGACAGGCGTTCTACTGGATCCCTCTATTATTAGTCAAATGCATAGTAAACACTTTTACTAATAGTTTGCAAAACAAACATTGCTTTGGATATCACATATCTTTTAGCCTTTGTTTGTGTCTGAAAATGATTTTTAGTTCCATGAATATCACATAGCTATCCCAAACTTTTGAAGTTCGGGTCTCATGGAAGCAAACATATTGCACTCGACCGTAACGGAATTCTAGCTTTTGGATCGAAGGACGAGAGTCACATTATCCATAGCATTAGCGGGAGAATACCAAAAGCATGCGATAGGACAAAGTCCTTCTCGGCACTCTTGAGGACAATCCTCACATTACGTTACCAACCGTAAAGTTTTAACCAGATATTTAATAGCTTATTCAATTTTAACAGGGAAGGTGGAAACGCGAGCCATTATTCTACAACTATTATGCAAATTTCACTTAGACAAAGTTCATAGTTAATTGCACAGAGAATTAAACAAGTTAATTCTACAGTGCGCTCCCACTCAAATCAATATCTCTCATAATTGATTGTGAGTGATACAAGATCCGTATTTCGATTCGACGCCATTACGGGTTCATCACTGATGACGCTAATTTCAATCGGAAGGCCAACTTGCCGATCACATCTCTATGTGATTCTTGTTCATCTTTTGATGGGCGTGTTCCGAGCTCAGGACGATCAAGCCAGAATGTCAAGACAACCAAGTGATCTCGGTGCGAGGTCTGACCTCACCCGCCTCACACTTCCCTAATCGTTTGTACTCATGTGTACATGACGCACTCCGAGAAGTTAGGTGCCGTGACGGTGCTACACTTGGGAGAACACTAACTACTTGATATTTTTGTGAGAGATCACCCTAATAAAAAGCGACTACCGTGCAATCAAGAAGGGTGCATCATAAGGGATAAACATCTCAGGCAATTCATAATAGCATGATATGGTATAGCCCTTTCTGACGGAGAAGTCTTTATTTCTTCGTCTTCAGCATTCGCGTCGGTGTTCACCTTCGCGAAGATTTGCCACCACCTTGTCGATGCACCAGATAATATTGCTATCTCTATAGCTAATAAAATAAGTGCATTACAAAAGGTTGACACGCAGGTCATTAAAGTGACAATCATATGGCTCCAGCCATCACGCCGAATCATGACTCGCAGGTCATGTTAAGTTACATCATATAGTCATCTCATACATAATCAAATTAATATGAGCACTACTATACCACATCATATGCACATGCAAACCATCCTGCAAAACCAAGTTAGACGCCTCTAATCGGTTTATGCATTATTTCATTTTACGTGGCTTCTAAGGTTTCGATACAAACCGAAGCTACCTACGTATTATCATCAAGTATGATTATTCAAGTCGCTAGATTAACATCGCGGGGTGTATGAATCATGAGATAATTAAACCTCGAGCCCCATACTAAACTTCGTCATACGCATGACCCCCGTGCAGATCATATCTACATTGCCCTTTCGTCTGCGAAATTTCATCTTTCTTTTTAACTATGGTGGAATTCAAAGAACTGTTAGCATTTCGTTGATCAATCAGGATAGCGGATTGCCAGAACTTTGAAACTCCACCATGCTGTTATCAAGATCAGAAATATGCAAATTCTAGGGAAGCAACAAGAACATCGGGTAACAGATTTCATCTCCTACCCGCACAAATAATTATCAGCAGTAGAACTCATCTACTACAAATTATATTGTGCAACACCCATACATCTCTATGTATTCTAGATCGCAACCTGCATCTACGCATAGCACGGCTCATGATGCCACTGTAGGGTAACGCAGCAGAAAACAAAAAATTTCCGACCTACGTACCAGCCCAGGCTCACTATGGAGACTGCATACAAGGTTTGATCTTTTCGTTACCGACTCGTAGCGCAGCGGAAGTAGAGTCGATGACGATCGGCGGTGCAGATCCCTGCAGCTAGGATTTACAACCTCCCAACCGCGAGGATGTACTCCCTCATCTGCCCCTCAGATAGCCCTCCGGGAGGCGGTCGGACAGTCCCTCGGACGGAGTCGCGGACAGCCCTTCGGGAGGACCTTCGAAACTCGGACGGTCACTCGGACAGCCCTTCGGGAGGACCCTCGAAACTCGGACAGCCCTTCGGGAGGCACTCTCGAACTAAGACTGAAACTACGATCTCTCTACAGAGTTGCACACATACGGTGTCATCTATCCGGCAGGGCTTCGCCGTCCAGAACTAGTTCCCACCGGAACCCAGACAACCTTTCAGCTCTACGAAACTATTTCGCTGGGAGGGAGAGAGAAGCCAAACAAGTCTATGGCATGTGTATGAGAGCAAGCATGAGTTTTGGGGCAGCCCCCTCACCTCTATTTATAGGAAAACCAAGGGGTAAAGTTGCCATTCCAAAAACCCAAAAATGCCCATGAAGGAACACTTCCACAAGGGCATATTAGGGAAGTAATGGAGCAAGTGGGGCTCCATCGAGGAGCCCACATGTGGCCGGCCAACTCCTCTTGGCCCCCCCCAAGGGGGCTTTCTTAGCCCCCAAGCCTTCTAGAAGCCTTTTGGGAAAATATCCCAAAAGGTGACTTTTCCAAAAAATATCCATAAAGTGATTTTCACTATTCACGAAGACATTTTTCTGCGTCCGATAAATCCCAAATTATTTCTGTGTGTCTAGAACAATTACAGTACCCACTAAAACAATTTTGAACGCATTCCGAAACAATTCTGGAACAATGTTTTTCTTCAGCGAAAAGCTACCATAGCGGTTCCGGCTGCTTCGGAACATTTCCGGTTTTTCCTCCGGAAAAATCCCAGAAGTTACCAGAACGATTCTGCACCCTCCAAGAATTTCCAGACGTGTGCCGGAACTAATATGACTTAATGGAATACCCTGAAACAACTTTTCAGTTTCACCGAAACTATTCCGGTGTTCTCTCCGGAACGTTTCCGTTTCGTCCGAAACTTTTTCGGTGATTTTCTCTCAGACTCCCCATCTAGTATTCCGTAGATAGATGACTCTTAAGCGTGTGACCGTATAGGTTCGGTGAAGTATAGACATGACCGGAACTCTTTCCGATCAATGATCAACGTCGGAGCCGTGGACACCCATATTGACCCCTATACCCACACGAATGAATATTCGAGTGAACCTCCAGTTGCCGTGTGCTATTCCTGTTGCTTCGCGATATGTTACAAATACCCGAGGTGAGATTTTCTGCATCCCCGTGGATCAACAACTTGTCCACTATGCAAGTTACCTCGTTACCGGTTTTGTTCTCTTTTCCCGTATCCGTGTTCTGGCATCCCTGTGATCAAATCACAATTGTGTCTGGCCAGACGATGATGGATACCGTAACACCGAGAGGGCCCGAGAATATCTCTCCATCGTCGGAGGAGCAAATCCCAATCTTGAGCTATCAAGTTACTTGACATACTTTTCCATGAACCCGTAAGCCGCCGTAATAGCCACCCATTTACGGATGACGTTTAACAAACCCCAAAGTTCATGAAGCAAGTATGAAGAAACTCAACACTCTCATGGTCTAAGGAATTATGCAAACATTAACTTCTCTATGTTATTAACCATTAACTTGTGACGAATGAATCTCATAGCATAACATCAATTCGGGTTGATTCAACACAAGTGTTCTACTAACATTGTGCCCTCAAAATTGCCAGCATAGACATGTCCATGATCAGGAAAATAGGATCATCATGCAATTCTTGAGCCAGTCTTAGAGGCAAGACTAGGAATACATTTTACCGTTTATTATTCCACACGTGCATATGAGTATTCCTTCGAGCCTCGTGGTTATTGTAGACTCGAGAACCATAGCAGTTATAGCATGGAACATAAACATAACTATGAACATGGAGATAAACAATAACATTTATTATTGCCTCTAGGGCATATCTCCTACATGCCAGACCGACCGACCGTCTGGGGTGCGACGCGAACGCGACGGGCGTGCTGTATACATGTACCATCGTTTTCTTCTGGTTTTGCTCCATGAAGCAATCCATCGATACAAAATTATATTTAAAAGTCAAGGGCGGGGCTTTTCCCGCGCGGTAGGCGGGGACAGTTTCACCTAGTCGGTTCGACAGAGAGGCGAGGAGGATGAGGGAGTAGCGGATTCAACTTAGTGCTGGAAACGTAGGGCTGTGTGATTTGACTGCTTGTTACTGCTGGACAGGTGGGGCCCTATGATTTGACTAGCCATTATCGTTATTACTGCGAGTGAAACACTTAGTGCGGTTCTACGACAGGTGCTAAAGAGCAAGTAGTACTCTACAATAATGGGCTTATAGCCCGCTTACATGGCACAAAGATAGAGCTAGCAGCCGGCTATGTTATTAATCTTGCTCTTATGTGGAGGAGAGAGACATGGAAAAATGGTGGGAGTGGGCTCTGATGCAAGACCATAGGTACTTACGTACTCCTTGGCAAAAAACAAATCAAATGATAGAAGTTTACCCAAAGCATGAAGGAGTTTAGTTGACAAATAATTAAATAGGTATGCTAATTTTTTAATAGCCTGTAGCATCCCATCTAAGCACGTACTAGCTTTTTTAATACTAGTACTATGCATAATTTGGCGACGAGCGTTCTGTATATGTACCATCTCTTTTCTTTATTTTCATCTTGTTAGTTTTGCTCCATCGCGCAATCCATTGATACTGCTACTGTACAAAACTATATTTAAAAGGTGAGGGCGGGGCAGTCTCGCCTGGTCGGTTTGACAGAGAGGCGAGGGCCTTTGTGATTTGACGGCTCATTACTGCTGGAAGGTGGGGCCTTGTGATTTGACTGCTCCTTATAGTCATTCTTACTGCGGCGCTACCACCGGGGTAATCTGGGGCATGACATGTCGATGAAAGGAAAGTACTATGTGGGTGTTTGTTTCTAGCCACACCTAAGGCAAGAATTTTTTTATGAGCAGTGAACCCCACATGTCATAGACACAAAAAGTGCAGCAAGATTCCCTTAGGCAAGCCAAAATGTGGCTAACAATTTGAGCTACTCAAGTAAGGCAAGTGTGGCAAAAATAATGTGGCAATATATGGCAAAGATAGTCACAATCCAAACAGCAACTATAATTGTTGCCGACGACCTAAAGAGGAGCAAAGAACCGTGCGGTATACTCTAGTTTTCCACTGGAGTACTAGTACGACGGAGGAGTGCGAAACACGGCAACCTAGTGCGATATGGCGATAAAAAAAGATCTAATTTGCTTGTGATCGATCCCACGGCGCCGCTCATCGTTAGCATTGTTCTATTCATGCCTCGCAGAGAACGTGACACATGCAGCGCAACACCCGAAAGACACACAGTGGGAAAAGAAGAAGATACAGGGGCAAAAGAAGAAGGAAGATTACCCCCCCCCCCCCAAAACAAAGAAGGAAGACGCAGACAACAGTCTGGGTCGCTGCTGCTTCATCGCCCCCACGACCTCCACTCCTCGTGCATCTCCTCCGCCATCTTCTTCATTGTGTGCATGACGTGGGATTTCTTGAGGCGAGCCTGCATCGTCTCTTCCACGGCCGCATTACGTTGCTTGACAGCAACCAGGTGCTCGATGCGGAGCTTCGTCAATTCCTCGTTCTGTTCCTTGACGAGGGCGGTCATCATCTTCACCGAGGAACTGCTCTTCTCATGCAGCTTCTTCCAGCCAGCGATCTCCTCCTTCAGCATGTCAAGCTTGTGGCTGAGCTTCGCCTTGTCCTCCTTAGCTTGCAGGATTTCGCCGGTCGCCTTCTTACCCGAGGCAATGCTCTCCTTCAGCAGCTTTACCAAGCCGGCGGTCAACTCGTTCTGCTGATTGAGCTGAGCAGGCACGTCGTCGAGGCTCTCCTTCAGCTGCTTCACCAAGCCCGCGGTCAACTCCTTCGGCTTATTGAGTTGAGCGGGCATGTCTTCGAGGGATAACGACTCCAATGTTGCCAGCACGACAAGTTCGCCTCCGCGGCTAATGCGCTCCTCAGAGCCCTCGCCTGCCCGTGAGAGATCTTTCGAGGCCTCCGCGAGGCGGCGAGCCCTCTTTTTTTTCCGCGGCCCTGGTCGCCCCTCCCTTGTTACTAGTAATTCTCGATCTAGACCTCTTCACACCGGCCATGGCAAGGAAGGATGAACAAGAATGACTTATGAGGAGAAAGGTAGAGTAATTTTGGACTAGGTAGTTCCCCTTTTTATAACCTACTAGTACTAGTAGTACTAAAAGATGCATAGTGGGAACATGTTCAGGTTTCATAGTGTGAACAGGTTTGCACTTAATTATAGCATGGTAGTAGTACTGCTACTTTGGAATGTGATGGGAAACAAGCTAAAGATTTATTGATGGTTTTGGTTTCGAAGCCCGAAACGGCTCCCGATGAGTTTTCTGGAACACAAATTTCAAGTACTACTACTGCTCACATGCGGTCGCACATGTCAGTGATGTACCTGGTCGTACATGTCAGGCCAAGCCGATGCGTGTCACCAAAAATTATACTAGTATTTTTATGACATGCATTAATATTGTGTTAAAATTATGGTCAAAATTTGGCACAAAATACGAAGGAGACTAATGCAAGTAGCAACCCATGATTTATCTACTCGCATGCATGCAATGAGTAGTAATGTCATTCTCAACTACTCCCCCCTCACGTCCACTCAATCTGCATGCGCTGTATTAATTGACCATCCATTAAGTGCACGAGTTTACATGCGCATTATCACATGGGGTGGATCTTCGGAGAAAAATGCGTTCCACCGTGTACCCGTGTGTGCGTGCGAGGGAATGAGTGCGTGCGTGCACATCTTCTCTTCGTGCACGTACTCCACCAGTGTGTGTGAGAGAGGACTAGTACATTCTTCTGGAACCAACAGCATGTCACTGTAATCAATCCACACAAGAAGGTCGCAACAACAACTCCACATGTGCCACGTGGCTACATAGATGCCCCCAAGTCATTTTAATCATAATATAGTGACTGAAAAAAGGAGAGACACTGTGTAGCATGCCATTGGAATTCTAATTTACGTGTTTTGCACATACTGGAAGTACTAGTGCCACATCATCTAAAGCCTTTCTACACGGACATTTGTTGTACAAATGTGCTCCACCGTGCACCCGCGCGTTTGTATGTAGGAACGAGTGCGTGCGCCTCTTCTCTTTTCGTACACGTAGTCTATGTGTGTGTGAGAGAGAGATGGTGTGTGCAAGAAATCACGGGAGATTCGTGAATTTATGTGTGTGTGTGGGGGGGGGGATATATACGTGTTAATGCAATTTGTGTGAAAGAGAGGCCTATATACATACATGTATGTGCATGGGGGTGATATACGAGAAGGGAGGGGAGGGGTCGTCTACGAGAGATATCGATAGAGACAAATAGATGGAGGAGCTCTACAAGCGTACAAGCACTGGGATAGGGGGGGTGCTGGAAGATGGTGCGAGGGGACAACTGGATGGAGACTGTGAAGGATTGTACAAGTGCGAGATCGATATTTAAAGAGAGGGGGCGAGAACGTGCGCGGTGGCGCGCGCAGTGGCGGAGCCATGAAAGATAAATGAGGGGGCCAAGCATTGCTAATCCTTGTTGGGGAGGGCCAATTCATCAGATTAAACCAATTTACCAGCAATTAATCTACTGATCACATGCATATTTAGCCTCAATATAGTGATGTTAGGGGGGCCACTGTGCGCGCGTCTGGGAGATGAAGCGGAAGGCATAGATGATTAATTAGAGGGGATACGATGGATAGATAATGTGTGTGTATTAGCTATGCAGTCCTATCTAGACGAGTAGATTGATCGATGTGTATGTCAGTATGTGGGAAAGAGGGCGAGACCGGACTAGAGATATAGATCGATCGGTTTGTGTGGAAAACAAGGAAATACCTAGCTATATATATACACACATAGAGGAATATCGATCGTTGCGCATGCATGTGAGAGATAGAGAAGGTCCAAAGTGACGAAGAGGGGGATGTGTGTGTGTGTGCATGCATTGGAGACCGACCTGAAGAAAAATATTGTGTGTGTGCGATGGATAATGCCGAGTGGGAGTGTGTGTGCATGCATGCACGAGAGAAAGTTAGTGGTACAACTATAAAGAGAAGATGACTGTGTGGGTGTAAAAGACTTGGTGAGGTCATAATCGATGTAAACGTGAATTCAAATATTTGAATAAGAGATCATGATGTTTGAAACCCATGCATGCATGAATATAATTGAGATATGCGTGGTGTGGTTTTGAATCGAGCATGCTATACTGTATACACATCGAACAAGGTCGAAACTGATTTGAATTTGAGATACCGATTGCAAGCATTGTTTGGCCACATTGCATCCATGCATGGACAAAACTATTCAAATTGGAGATGATGTGTGGCTTTCGCAGCTCATAACTAAATGGTGTGTGTGTGTGTGTGTGTGTGTGTGTGTGTGTGTGTGTGTGTTGTGCGTGTTAAACACATTGTACATAGTATCAAACATGGTTTAGATTCCGAACGTCTAGCTAGGGCATACATGTACTATGATTTGAATTCAACATAAAATGGATACAAATATTTGAATTTGAGATCGTATGTACATGTAGTACTTCATATTTAAATGGGAATTTACTACTCCTATATTCATGTCATGTGTTGTGAAGATAATATTTAGATGGTGGTATAACTAACCCGAGTACAATCCCATTCAAACAGGGAAAATGGACTCAAATTTAGTCCATGTGCTATACGGTACGAATTGTTTTTTTAGTGTTAAGGGAAGTGCAAATTGATTTGGTACTGTACACGTTAAGATTGTTCTCCCGAATTTTTTAGTTTTTGTTGGTCTTTTTGAATGGCATTTATAGTAATATAGTAAAACGGGACATGACTCTCTCTAGCGTGGTGCGAATCTTCCCCTTTTTTTGTACACGCTAAGCTTGTTCTCCCAAAATTTCAAGCCGCGCCTTGTTATTCCGAAATTTCAAGCTAGCATCTGTTTGTCTATTGTGCTGCGAATCTCCCGCCTCTTCAACCCGCACCTTGTTATTCCGAAATTTCAACACGCGCGAAAACTCCCTCCTCCTCCGAAATCGGTCGCGCCGCCCAGACACACGAAATCCCCCTTCTACCCCTCCGCCGAAAATCACGCCTCGACGTCCCATGGTTGATGGTTCAAACGGGCAGGGTACTTTCGTAACTTACCCCACATTTCGGACAAGCGCGTCCCTAAGCCCTGGTTCCCCGCTCCCATCCCCTCCGCCCCCATTCTTACACCGAGGCCACCAAAACCCGCGAAGCCCGACACGCTCCTCCGCCCTCCACCCCGACCACCGCCCAGCCGGAGGCTCTTCCCCGATGACACCGTCCACTGCAACAGCTCGACGTCGCTCATCCACCGCACTGGATGAGGATCCATCGTCGATCTCGTCGTCTCGCCGGTTCAGCCATCCCGTCCTCCACCTCCAAGGAGCTGCTCCGATGCTCGCCTCGTCTATCGCGCCACCTCCATCCCCACAGCGCCGTCTTCAACTCCACCGGAAGAGCAGCACCATCACCGATTACTCGGATGAAGCTGAGTCCTAATCGGCGCCACCAAAGAGGTTCTACACTAATCGCTGCATTTTCTTCTTGATTCGATCTCACGGTGCTGTCGGCGCTCATTCCCGAGCCGCCATGGCGCGGCTCCATGTAAGGCGGCATCGCCGTCCACTTCCTCCGTGGCGTCTCTCCATGATGGCATCGCTCCCTCGGCGGTGACGTCAACATCATCAGGAGCTGCTGCTGCTGCTGCTCCGGCTCTCGCTGGCCCTACTGCTGCTGCTGCTGCTTCGGCTCTTGCTCGTGCTGCTGCTCTGCTCTTGCTCTTGCTCGCGCTGCTGCTCTTGCTCTTGCTCTTGCTTGCGCTGCTGCTCTACTCTTGCTCGTGCTGCTGCTGCACGAGCAGCAGCTCCGGCTCTCGTTAGAGCTCCTGCTGCTGGTCCTGAGCTGCTGCTACACGACCAGCTGCCCCGGCTCTCGCACGCGCTGCTGCTCCGGGAGTTGCTGCTGTTGCACGACCAGCTACCGATTTAGATCACTGCTACTCTGCCATTAGTGCTCGAGCGGCCAAAACTATTAGTGCACTGCTATTCTGCTACTCGTGCGTTCAGTTTCGACAGCAAAATTCAGTTTCGAGAGTTAAATTCAGTTTCGACAGTTAAATTCAGTTTCGACAGTTAAGTTCAGAGATGACCTACCATGGAATTGGAAAGTTTCATATGGTCCTACTATTAATGCATTTAGTTCAAAGGAATGGAGCAACGGAAAACTATAGGATTTTTTTCCTTTAGTGTCTCTTTCGAAGAAAAACCGTAGGAATTTTAATATCCACTTGGCCCTCCTTTTCAATTTCATATTCATGAACAACAAGACTAAGTGATAGTAGCATATTAGCATTATAACTCTCCATTTTCATGTGGTTTACTTTTATTTGACCATGCTTCTTTGCATTCCTGTGATCTTCCAATTCCTGTTAACCAAACACCCAGATTGACAAAAATCCTGTGTTTGCAACTGCTCCGTTTTGCATGTGCATTCATATCCTATTCATGTGTATTTCCTATCCCTGCGTTGTTACAATCCTCCAACTGAAATGAGCCCTTACAGAATTACTTCTGTTATAGATAGCTGTCAAAGAAAACCATGTGTTGTTTGTCCCACTCCTGCCGCGCCATCGTCTACCCCAGCTGAGCTGCTCCAACGACGTAAGCGTCCACCACAGCAGAAATCCCACCTCCAGACTGTCTTTCGCCGCCGCAGATCTTCTTCCCCGCCGCCGGCAGCCACCACAACTGCATTACCATCATCAACTGAGCAGATGACCTTGAGGACTACACGGGTCCGCAAGAGAGTCGCACTCTTTCGTGTCCGCTTATGTTATTCATCACTTAATATAACCTACTACTTTATCATACTGTTCACCTTTTAGACTCGTAGTCAGGTCCAAACTAATGGTCAAACATGAGTTTTTAATGAATAGTATCTTTGTCTACTATCTGGTTAATCTCGGGTGTCTACTATGTGTTTCATGTTGGGTGGGAAGCAAACAGTAAAGGAGCATATTTTTTAACTGAAGCTTTTATCTGCCTGCTATCATTGGTTTTGGGTCTATCCACTGGTTGCTACCATCACTCTGGATTTCTGCATGCACTCGTTGTATAATCTCACCATGTTTTATTCCTATGCATGTCAGTTCTTGTACACAATAGTACTGAACATGTAGAGGAAAAGAGAAGAGCCTTTCGTGGCAATGTAATGTCATGCAGACGTCGCTCCATGGTGGGCGCAATTGTAGCCCTCCCTCCCACCATTCCAGATTGTAATCAAGAGGAAGATAATTGTTCAGAGGGGGATTCAGAGGGAGCAGACCACTCCTATTTACCCCCTGAGGTCTTTGCTCTAACTTGGCACGCTGATGTTGGTCATATCATGCATATGGCGCCTTGCATTTCTTACTTTATACATCACATATGTCATCTGCTTAGTTTGGACATGCTTTGTGTGAATGCCATCTGTTTAGTTTCTATATCATATATGTGAATTATGCTATGCCATCTTGTTTAGCCAGGCATCATATATGTGAATTTTGCAATGCCATCCTATTTAGCCAGTCATCATATATGCGAAATATATCATGCCATCCTATTTTTCATTACGTATTTTATTTGTCAACAACGTTAGTACATTCAACTAATCTTCCTGTGCATCAGCCATTTGACAGGGTGATGGAAAAATCTGGAGTGAAAACAAGGTCTTCAGAGCCGACAGTGCTATCTGCCGAAGCGCATATCTTGCTGGTTACAGATAGCTCCTCAGAGGAGGATTCAGAGATAGATGACCAGTCCTATTCCCCCCCCCCAAGGTCTATGCTCTAACTTGGCAGGGTTATATTGCTCATATCATGCATATGGTGTCTTGCATTGCTATGTCATTTGCTTAGTTTAGACATGCTTTGTGTGAATGCCACCTGTTTAGTGTCTAATTACCATATATGTGAATTCTGCAGTGCCATCTTGTTGTAAGGCATTATATATGTGATTTATGGAATGCCTTGCTATTTAGCCAGGCATCATATATGTTAATTATATCATGCCATCCTTTTTTTGTATTACGTATTCCATTTGTGGACAATGTTTGTATATTCAACTATCTTCCTGTGCATCAGCCATTTGAATTGGTGATGGAAAAATCTGGAGTGAAGACAAGGTCTTCAGAGCAGACAATGCTACCTGCTGAAGCAGATATCTTGCTGGTTACAGATAGCTCCTCAGAGGAGGATTCAGAGACAGATGGCCAGTCCTATTTCCCCCCTGAGGTGTATGCTCAAACTTGGCAGGGTTATATTACTCATATCATGCATATGTTGTCTTGCATTTCTTAGTTTATACAACATATACACAATATTGAATGCCATCTGCTTAGTTTAGACATCATATATGCGATTGCCATCTGCTTACTTGCTTAGTATATAAATCATATATGTGAATTATATCATGCCATCATGTTTACATAGACAGCATGTATGTGAATTATGGTATGCCAACCTATTTAATAAAGACATGATAGTTATATGATTATATCATCTCATCCTGTTTACATAGTCATCATATTCTGAATTATGTCATTCTATACGTGAATTATATCATGCCATCAAGTTTCCATAGACAGCATGAATGTGAACTATGACATGCCAACCTATTTAATAAAGACATCATATAGTTATATCATGTCATCCTGTTTACATAGTCATCATATTTTGAATTATGTCACTCTATCCTGTTTAGTTAGCCATCATATATGTGAAATTGTGTCATGCTATCCTGTTTAGTTAGCCATCATATATGTGAAATTGTGTCATGCTATCCTGTTTGGTTAGACAACATAAATGTGAATTATTTCATGCCCTCTTTTATTCCCCACTATCAATTGCACCTCTCTATCATACAATGCCTGTACATTTAATTACTTTTCTTGTTTACCAGCCACTTGAATTGGAGGGGGTAATGGCAGTATCTAAGGGAGTAAAAACACGGTCTTCAGAAAAGACAGTGCTACCCGTCGATGCAGATAGAACCACGGTTGTACTTGCCCAAGAACCAGCCCCACCACACATAACCTAGACTCTCGCAGATTGTACCCCTACGCCGTTGGACAGAGACCAGCTACACCCCATCTAACCCCAACCCCAGCAGGTAGTAATCCAGTTCCAGTTGACACAGCACCATCTCCACCACAGAGCACCCAAACAGGAGCAGTTAATGAGGCAACTGCAGTGCCCAAAGCACGAGGACCACCACTTCGAACCCCAAGTCAATGCTTAAAGTAGAAGAAGAATTGTTCTCAGGTTAGGTTCCGTAGCTATGGTGCATACTCCTTTGCTCTTGCATCACTTTATTTACTCATACCAGCTAATTTCAAATTTGAAGGATGCAATTCAAACTCCAATGGCGCAACAGGTATGTTTTAAACCTGTTTCTTTAACTGGTTTGCTGTTGTAACTTGCTCTATGTTGATTTCAGTTTCAATTGTATAAACAGTTATGTTCTCATGTCATGCACGTTGCAAGTCTTGTTAGTGCTGTGTAGTTTACCACACTTATTCTGTCTATGCTGCTTTGTCATAAACAGATATGATTTTAACTGTGTCTCTATCTTGATTTGGCAACATAAACTAGAATGACATAGATATATGTTTGTTTCATGCTGTTATCCTGTCCACTTTACTACTGAACTGGTTTACCAAAATGAGTTTATATACAACATGCTAAATCTGTGATGTGTCTGCTTGTTTCTCTTTTAGAATGCCAACAAAATATTAGAGAAGAGTACCCCATTATGCAATGGTAAAGGAAGTAATGCAGATAAGGTTCAAGATAGTGAGACCTCCCTGTTGGTCTCCTAGAAAGCTGATAAAAACTATCTTGAAGACAGTGAGACAACCCCAAAGTCCTATCTTGATGTAGTGTTCGAGTTACTGGCCACTACTGCTGGCACAAGCTCTTCGAACTCGCTGCCTGAATCAGTTCGCCTTCTTGAGTCTCAACTACAAGTTGAAAGACATCGATCAGATGTGCTGCGACAAGAAGCCGAAGGACTGAGGAAGTCCCTGCAGAATTCAGGTGCATATTTTCTGGTGCAACAACAAGAGTTGGAGGATTTAAGCGCCAAACAAGAGAAAGCTATTAAGCTTGCTAAGCTTCTTGCCAGCATGGTGGGTACCCAGGATATTGTTTCTTGAGCTCTTCTGAAGTGGTTTTAGTTCTGGACTTGTTTTGCTGCGGCCTTTATTTGCACTGGTGGCCAACTTTGACGCCCAGTGTATGTAATATGCCTGCTTTGTTCCCGATATTTGCACTGGTGGCGAACTTTGATGCCCAGTTGATGTAATATATGTATTAGCCGTAATAGCCTAGGGTAAGTTGCTTGCTTATTTATTTCCTTATTGTCTTGTTTATTTGTTTGCTTCTAGTCACTGCAGTTCTTTTTTCGCGGTTTGCTAGTGGCCAATGTAACCTATTTTTTAAAAATTAGGCCACAGTTACCATGGGCAACATACGGACCATTGTAACCATCGTCCTGCTACCTGATGTAGTGACCATGGGCCTCCTACGGGCCGTAGGATCCATGGGCCTTCTACAGGCCGTAGAATCAATGGGCCTTCTACGGGCCTTAGAATCAATGGGCCTTCTACGGGCCGTAGAACCAATGGGCCTTCTACGGGCCATATGACCGATTGGCTAAACATGGGCCGTTCAATTCGTGGACCAATAACGGACCGCAATATAGGCCGTAAACGGGCTAGAATGGCAATCGTCTGTTTATGGGCCGACCATAACGGGCCGTTAATACGCCGATATGTATAACGCGCTTAATTCTATCGACAGCCATAACGGGCCGTTAATGGGCCGTATTTGATGACGTTATGAAAACGGCCCAATGGATTAACGGGCCGACTGTAACGATGGGTTGAATTTGGCCCACAAGCGGAACAAGCCTGTAACGGACCGTAAGTAATCGAACACTGGAAATGAGCCCAAGAATAAATGGGCCCTTAGAAGGCCGAAAGATAACACGGGCGGGAAACGACCCGATCAAATAATGGGCCGTTAATGGGTATAAAGCGATATATTGTTCATTATGGGCCAGTTTCACCACGGGCCGTTCAAGGGCCCAGATTTACAAAGGGCCTCATATGGGCCGAAAGACGTCATGGGCCATACATGGGCTGGAAGTTACAATGGGCTGGAATCATATTGGATGGCCCAGATGACGCTACTGGGCCTAATTCGAACAGGCCATAACGGGCCGTGAGTTAGCGGGCTGTAAATGGGCTATATGCGAACAGGCCATTAACAGGCTTTCCTTGGGCCGGCCCGCTACCTTTTGACCAAGTCAAACGGGCCGGCCTTTTGACCTAAATGGGCCACTGTTGGGCCGAGCCACGTGTCGACGTATCATAGGCGCGTCCCGTCCATTCGCTGGATGACATCTGTCCAAATGCGGAGCTGACACGTGGTTCTTTCGGCCAATGAGAATTTAACACTTGGAAAATCGCCATTGGTCGCGCCTGTTAACGGGTTATCGGATCCAAAACCGGACCCGATAGCTTAACGGCGACCCATTACGGTGGATGCCACGTGTCGGTTACCCTTGACGAAAACACTTCCATGACGCGCCATTTATCGTCATGGAAGTGGACACTTCCGTGATGATAATTTTGGTATTGTCATGGAACACTTCTACGACAGCACAGGTATGACTATCTTGATTATGTCATAAAATCGTCATGGATGTACATGCATGACAAAAAACGTGACCTACTATGACAAACACGTATCATCACGGAAGTGTTTTTTTTTGTAGTGTGAGGTGTACCGCATGATCAAATTCTCCGGCCATGAGCTCCCCCTACATGACCTCAATTGGGATGGCTTCATGCCCATCAAGGTCAAGGTGTTTGCCTGGATCCTCCGACATGGCAACACTCGTATGCGGGACCTCCTACATCGGATTGGCTTCCTCGAACATGGTGACTGCCCTTTTTGCCCCGGTCGGTCTGAGACGATCGTGCACCTATTCTTCGAGTGCCCCCGTTTATGTTCGATGTGGGCGCATGTCCTCGGCCGCGGCAGTATGCTCGTCGATTGCTGTGTCGAAGATGTTTGGCGTGCCTTCTCTGCCTGTCACCCCTCCTGGAGCCGTCCCCTTCTCAGCACGGCGATGTGTTGTGTCCTCTGGGTTATCTGGAAGACTAGGAACCGGATGGTGTTCGATAACATCTGAACCTCTGATATTGACTTGCGGAATTCGATCCAGGAACATCTTCGATTGTGGGTGGTCCGGGCTCCTTCCTGCGTGGACTGTAACCCGTTGCTTCGGTGGTGCGGGGTTGTCTGTTGCTGATACCCCTCCCCCCTTTTTCCTCTCTCTCTCTCTCTCTATGTAGGCTTTCTGGAGCTTTGTAATAACCGAACCTCTGTCATATTATTAATAAAAAATGATTTCAGGTGGGCGATCGCCCCCCGTTGACTGCTCAAAAAGAAACGTACCCACTATGCACAACCTTTGGCCTGTGATTCAATCGTATCCAAACGCTCGAGCTCCCGCAGCTCCAAGCCGCCACTGCCCCGTAGGCTCGCGTCGGCGGCGTCACCACCGGAGGTTCACTGTCGAGGCTCTCTCTCCCTGGAACCGCAGGAGGCCATGAAGGAGCTCAGCCACCGCCACCGTCACTCCGACTCGCCAGAGCCGCCCGTCGTGGACCCAATCCGGCTGCCATCCGCCAGATCCACGCCAGCCCTGCCGGAGCCCGCGCGTTGGCCATCACCGGTCCCTGCATCGAGCTGCCGCCGCCGCCCACATTGTCCGCATCGCTCGCCTGTGCAATCAGGTACGTGTTTGCAATCGAGTTGTGGGCTGCGATGTATTGAGGTGGACGCGGGGCGCGGAACGGCAGAGTTTTCATCCGCGGGGGAAAATTGGTAAACGCACTTTTGGGAGACGGTTAGTATAATCTGGACGGCTAGATGGAATTAAGTAATTCTAATCGTGAGGCTGTAATTGATCGGGAGTGTTATGTGTAGGTTACGCTGGGTGCGTTTAGTGATGAATATGTTTGCTTGTTTACACTAGTAGAAAACAGGGCTTTGGTTCAAGTTGGATAGGAGCAATAGTCCCGGTCGCATTACGAACGGGGACTAATGTGAGCATTAGTCCCGATTCGAGCGCCAAGGGCGCCGGTCAGGGCTCGGCAGGCATCAGTCCCGGTTCAAATGGGACCTTTAGTCCCGCTTGGAGACACCAACCGGGACTAAAGGGGTGTGATGCCCTTTAGCTCCGGTTGGTGTCTCCAACCGGGACTAAAGGTCTGTCTTCAGTCTCGGTTTTAGACACCATCCGGGACTACAAATTTGCCTATATATACCCCAGCCCCTGCCTGTCCTCTCCTCTGTTTTTTCCTCACAGAAGGTGGGAGGGGTGTGCTACTTTGTTCTCCCTTCCTATGCACATGAGGTGTTCGATGAAATGCCTGAGAGCATGATGCCAATTGAGTTCACACAAAACAAACATGATATGAGGTGCCCGAGCCACACTTAAGCTTTCTCCTCTTTCTTCTCCTCTGTTCTTCCTCCAAGCCTGTCCCCGTCCCCGTCCTCACCGCCGTCGATCGCCGGCACCACCATGGTGAGCCTCTTGTTCTTATCTTTTTTTTAAAAGAAAAAAAATCTTACTTGTATGATTTAGATAGCTACTTGTATAATTTTCTTACTTGTATTATTGTTTGTTATTATATAGTGCCATGGTTTTGATATCTGCCCCCGTCGGCTCTTGTCCGGTCTTTGATTCGAATGTGGTATATTATCTTTTATAACTAATTGTTTCATTTAGTGTTTATGACAATTATGCCGACCAACTTGACGTAGATGTTTTTATCTAGGAGGTATGCGAACCAGAAATTCCAACCGACCCTCTTGTCGAGAGGTTAAATTTAGTTGAAAAAGAAAACAATTATTTGAAAGAAGAATTGAAAAGAATTGAAGAAGAGAAGATGAAATTGGAGTTGCATGTTGCCGATGTTGTCGATCTACACAAGATCCAGATGGATGCAATGCGCTTGAAGATTAGGAAGATTAGAAAATATGCCATTGATAAAGAGACTTGGTATCATTATGATGTTGGATCAATTATTACCTTAGTTGCGATTTTGATTGCATTTGTGGTTGCATTTAAATGTTTTACATAATTGTATGTTAGTTTCAATGTATGTTTTAATTAGATGCTCTAGATAGTTGTATGTTGTTTTATGAGAACTATGTATGAACTTTATGTATTTATTTTTACAGTAATAACATTTGATCACTACTGTACTTTGGTTTTAATGTGATGATGAACTTGTATTAATTTGGTCATTTCTCTAGTCATGATGTTCTGTAATGGTTTTTGATATACTTAATTATATAATGCAGATGAACCGGCAATGGATGTACGGTGACCGATGCACTTCCGGGTACATTACGGGCCTGCATAATTTTATCGATGTGGCTAAGGCAAACAGTGTGAATGGTTTTATGTATTGTCCATGTGTTGTCTGTGAGAATACGAAGGATTACTCTTCCTTGAAAATCCTTCACACCCACCTGCTAAAGAGGGGTTTCATGCCCCACTATAATTGTTCGACCAAGCACGGAGAAAGAGGGGTTATGATGGAAGACAATGAAGAAGAAGAGGATGATGACAACTATCCTACGTTCCCTGAATACGGTGATACTGCAATGGGGGAAGCTGAAGATCAAGAGGCACCAGATATGCCCGCTGATGATCTTCGCTGGGTCATTGTTGATGCACAGAGAGAATGCGAAAGTGAAAAGGAGAAGTTGAAATTCGATCGCATGTTAGAGGATCACAAAAAATGGTTGTACCCAAATTGCGAAGATGGCAACACAAAGCTCGGTACCACACTGGAATTGCTGCAATGGAAGGAGAGAATGGTTTACTGACAAAGGATTTGAGAAGTTACTGAAAATAATGAAGAAGAAGCTTCCAAAGGATAACGAATTGCCTGACAGTACGTACGAAGCAAAGAAGGTTCTCTGCCCTCTAGGATTAGAGGTGCAGAAGATACATGCATGCCCTAATGACTTCATCCTCTACCGTGGTGAGGAGAACGAGAATTTGAATGCATGCCCGGTATGCGGTGCATCGCGGCATAAGATCAGACGAGATGACCCTGGTGATGTTGAGGGCGAGCGCCCCAGGAAGAGGGTTCCTGCCAAGGTGATGTGGTATGCTCCTATAATACCACGGTTGAAACGTCTGTTCAGAAACAAAGAGCATGCCAAGTTGTTGCGATGGCACTAAAATTTTCATAAAGTATTTTTTATTAAAAACTTTAATAGCAAAAGAATTAAATCAAAACATTAAAATAATTTTAAAACACCTATTTAAAATATCCTAAAATATCCTCATGTTGACTAACCGAAACATAATATAATTTGGCAAAAGAATAATAAGAAAACATAAACTAAAATAATTAAAACAAAGGAAAAAGGTATAAAACTAAAAGAGCTAAACATAATCTGTTTTGATTAAAACACCATTTAAAAGCTTTAAAAATCCAGGTGTGTCTCGGTTGGTGGGACAAACCGGGACTAAAGGCCTACCTTTAGTCCAAGGACTTTAGTCCCGGTTGAAGCCACCAACCGGGACTAATGGGCCGAAAACGAGCTTTAGTCCCGGTTGGTGGCTCCAACCGGGACTAAAGGTTGGCCTTTAGTCCCGGTTGGAGCCACCAACCGGGACTAAACCTCGAGGTATATTAACCGCGCGCGCCCCGGCCTTCTTCCCCCCCAAACTTCTCCATTTTCTCTCGCACGACGCCGCAGCCTGCCCCGACGCCGAACCACCACACGCCGCCGCCAGGCTGCCGGAGATCACTCCCCCTCGCCGACGCCCGTAGCCGCTCGTCGTCGACGGCCGCCGTTGTCGGACCTCTCGGCCTCCTCCCCAAGCCGTGTCACCGAGCCTCGCCGCCCCCGCTCCTCGCCTCCTCGCTGTGAGCGCCGCCGTTCCCCTCCTCCTCCTATCCCCCCCCCCTGCGGTCACCGCCGCCCGCGCCGCCGCCGTCGCCGCCGCCGAGGAGTCCCCGACGCAAACGCCGCCCGCGCTCACAGCCCGTAGCTGTTTTTTTGGCACATGTTTATGTTTTTTAGGGGCACATGTTTATGTTGGTGTATGTGTTCGTGTCAATTTTGTGCAAAAGGAGTATTTTTTGCATCCTTAGTAAGAAAACAAACTTTTCTCGACAAAGAAGACAAACTTTGGTGCTCTTGAAAAAGATTTTGGATAAATGGTAGTGTTGGCCATCATGTTCCCACCGCCACATATTTACATTGTGAAAAAGTGCAAAATAATTTCATTGTCTTGGGGTGTTTGATTTCTAGTAAATATTAATGTGTATTATCTTATTCCAATGTGTATTTGGGAAAAGGTTCAATATTATTTATAAAGTTTGATCAAAAAAAATTTGCGGGAGAAAGTTTGATCAAGTTATCGAAAACAATTTAAATTTTCACAATAAAAAATATATAAGGTATGAAAACATATTGAATGATAATTCTAATGGTATTGATTTTGTATTGTGGATGGTATGAAAACATATTGAATGAAAAATATATAAGGAGGCCGCGACGATCGCCGGAGGAGTCCCTGACGATCTCCGGTGAGGAGGCCGCGACGATCGCCAGAGGTGTCGTGGTATTCTCGCTGTGGGTGCGTGATTCACGGCAGATGCCATGAGATGGCTTATGTGGTGAGGCTACGATAGGACGCCGGTGGGTTCCGGAGGCGAGGTTGGCACGAGCGAGTGCGGGACACAAGACGTACCCAGGTTCGGGGCCCTCTGGAGAGGTAACACCCCTACTCCTGCCGTGTGAGCTGATAAGCACAGAGGTTATAGAGTCGCTCCTGGAGCTGCTTGGACGGAGGAGGGAGAAGGGGCTAAGCCCCCGTTCTGCCTCTCCTGTGCGAGTGTTCGTGATCTGGCGAGAGCTAGCTAGGGTGAGAACTGACCTTACCGCACTAACTCGAACTCTCAGCCACTGAAACCTGATCCCTCTGCACGGAGGCCTCCCTGGGGGTCTTATAGCCTGACCCCCAGGGTTACAATGGTAACGTACCAGAGGCGCGGGCCCCTGGTGTCATTGACCAGGATCCGGTGGCCGGGTCGCCGGGTCGTCGGGTCGCCAGATGCCGGGATGCCGGGTCGTTAGGTGCGCCGCACCTGCCTGGCGCGGGCATCGTGACGGGTCTTGTCTCGTCAGTCTGGGTTCGAGGCACTGTGGCGCGTCTTGTCCATCGTCAGAGGGAGGTCGGCGCTGCCGTTTCTACAGGACCGCGCCTCACTGACACCGCCCGCCTCGGGCGGGGGTGCAAGGAAAGCTGCAGCCTCACCTGCTCTGTCAGGGTAAAGCGAGGAGCGCTGTAGCACCGCTTGCTTCGTCGCTAAGGCTTCGCCGCCTCGTGGCCAGCCGGCATGGGCCAGCCGGCCAGGCCGGGTTGCCACGCCGAGCCGGCTCGCGCTGGGGAGCCGGCGTGCCTGGCAAGCCGGCCAGAGGGACTTGTCTTGCTCTGATGATTTTCCGAAAGGGATTCGGGCTCCGTTGCCTACCCGGGGGTCATTCCCCCGACAGTAGTCCCCGAAGCTGTGAAGGTTCGCCGGCTTCAGGCAGGGGAGCCTTTGCAGCTTACCACCCTGAGGAGCCGGTTCTGTTGATGAAGCGCCGGAGTTCGGCCGGGCGGCTTCGCCTGGCAGCTTGCCGGCTTCGCGGCAGCGGATGCCGGGAACACCCGCTGGGGTGCCGGCCTCCGGGGGCCGGGTCGCGGCACCCCGGCCTGAGCGGTAAACGGAAACGCCCGCCAGATGGGTCTTGCTTCGTACGCCGATCTGCGCCCGCCACAGCTCGACGGGCTGCCACGTGCGGCCTTGCGGTGGGCGAGGCCTGCCAGCCCACGCGCGCGACGGGACGTGACCGCGGCTCGGGCCCGCCACTACACGCCCTCGGCCCGCGCGCGGGGGATTCACTGTGGCGACCGTTGGCGATTGCGCTTCCCCGCGTAGTTACTGCGCGTGGGGAACGCGCGCGCGCAGTGTGGGGGAGTGGGGATTGTTGGCGTAGCCGATCCCACTCCCCCACGATTTCGCGTGGTTATAAACGAGAAGGGGGGAGTGCGACGGAGACGCCCGCGCTCGCACCCCTGCCCCTCGCTCCTCCTCTGCTTCCTCTCCTTCTCCGCCGTGCCCGAGCGAAGTGCTGCCGCCGTCGTCGCCTCGCCCACGCCTGCTGCACGCCGCGACCCGAAGCCCGCAGCGCGCCGCCCTCCTCCTCTCTTCCTCCTCTCCATCGCCGAATCTCGCCGCCCGCGGAAAACCCTCCCCAATGGCGCTGCCGAAAGGCTCTTGGGAGGGCTCCATCATGACGGAGCAAAACATCCGGTACCTCCGCCGCACGAAGCGGCTGCCGCCGGCGGAGGCGCTGCTCGCGCGCGCGCCAGCCCTGGAGAGGGTGCCGGCGCCTCCCCGCGAGTCTCTTCTTCCGCGTGTGGCTCGATTTCTTCGGGCTGCAGCCGCATCATCTCGGCGCCAACGCCGTGTTGTAGGTAGCCGGCTTTGCCACGCTCTGCGAAGGCTATCTCGGGATGCTGCCGACTGTGGAGCTGTGGGCGATGATGTTCTTCCTCAAGCAGCAGGGAGCGTCAGCCGGCGCCATGTCCGACTGCGGCGCAGCGGTGGTCACCGGCCGGCCAAACGGGCCGTTTCCCAAGCTGTCGTTTGAGGACTCGTCCAAGAAGTGGCAGTCGACGTTTTTCTACGTCCGGAACGCCGACCCGGCTGTCGACGTCATCAACCTTCCGCCGTTCTTTAACGCGCCGCCGCTCGAGAAACCGAATTGGGGGTACCGCCCCAAGGAGCCGTCGAAGGAGATGGAGAAGATCTGCGGCCGGGTCAGGGAGCTGACGAGGAACGAAGGGCTGAAGCTGGCTGATCTCCTCGCGGCCTTCATCGCCCGCCGGGTTCTGCCGCTGCAGCGCCGGGCACACCGGATTGGCGACATGAGCGGCCGGCACGACCCGACCCGGATGTCGACCAAGGAGCTGACGCCGGCTGGGATCCTCCAGCGGGTCAACTACATCATCAAGGCCGCGCTGAAGGAGGGGGAGTGGAGCTTCGGGAAGGCGCCCTATCACCGGGAGAACCCGGCGCCTGCGGTGAGTCCCTGGTCTTTATATTTTGCCGCTTCGACGTTATTCTTTCGGCCTAACGCCGCGGGATGGCCGCAGCTATTCGCCAGCCAGCGGAACCACGACGGGCCGAACGCCCAGATCCTACAGGCCGACCTGCCCGATTCGGATGTGGAGGAGGCCGGCGCCGAGGCGGAGGAGGGGGCGGTCGAGGCGCGCCTGGCCGACGCCGCAGCCGGTGGGTCGCGGGTCGCAGGTAAGTCTCCGCCTCCAGATCTACTGCGGTACTGGCCGGATGACGATGAGGAGAGCCTGACCGACGCCCACGGTGCAGCGCCCTCGGCTGGGGAGGACGCCAGCGTCGACCCCCCAAGACGGCTGCGGAAGGCGGCTGGCGCCGGGCCGGCTCGCGCGGCGGCGACCGCCAGCCGGCCGCACGGGAAGGAGGTGGTCGAGGCGAGACCGGCCGCGAAGCGCCCGGCGGCGGAGCCGGCGCGCGCGAGGGCCGTCGTGAAGAAGAAGCGCCGGCTCGCCCCGTCCGTAGGGCCGAGGCGGGAGCCCCCGAGGGTCATTGGGTAAGTGCTCCTTGCCTTATTTGTGGGGCGCCAACTGTCGTCTTGTGGATTATCTTTTTTCTTCCTTATGACTTCGCCGTGACGAATCCGCCGTGCACAGGTCGGCTCTTGACTTGGCGGTGGCGGCGACGGAGGCCGCGGCGGGCGAGGTCACCTGGAGGAAGACCAGGAGCAGCGCCGTCGACCCTCCGCCAAGTCGGTCCGGGGAGGAAGAACTCGAGGCCCGCCAGTCCGGCCAGGATCTTGAGGCGGCGACGCGTGCCGCCTGGCGGGATCGGGCTGAGGCCGAGAAGGCGATGCGGGAGGCCTCGGCCCAGGCGTGGGAGAGGGCCTCCGCGACGCGGGCCAGGCCTACCGCGGATCCGGCCTGGCCGGAGATGGAGACGGGCTCGGCGCCGGTGGTGACGGTCATTGAGCCGCAGCCGGCAGGAGCGGTCGATCCGGAGACGAGGGCGGAGCCGGCCGGCAGCGGGTCGGACGTTGACGAGGAGATCATCGTGGACACGCCGCCCCGAGCCAACCCGGCGGAGGGAGGCGAGGACGGCGGGGAGAGGCGCGAGGCGGACTCCGCGCCATCCGGCCAAGCGCAGCCGATGCCGGCCGCGAGGGCCACGAGAGGAGGCACCGGCACCCTGGTGGTCGTGCCGCCCCAAGCCGCCATGGACCCCGAGTGGCCGGGTGGAAGCGGATCCGGCGCCGGGACCGCACTTCAACTTCTGTGGGCGAGCTCCAGCGAGGCCGTGGTGGGGCCGCGAACCCGGGAGGATGATGCGGCGGATGCCTTGCGCTCGCAACTTCGCGGCCGGGACGAGCGCCTGCAGGCCTTCCTCCGGGAGGAGCTGGACCGGGCACGGCAGCTGGAGCAGGCGATCGCGGTGAGCTTTTTCTTCTATCTTGATTGTCGAATCAGTGGGGGCGCGCCAGCGCACCCACTGGGTGTAGCCCCCGAGGTTCGTCCGGGCTGCGGAGCAGCCGTGTCGAATCTTATGGCCGTCTTTTGCATTAACTTAATCTTCTGTCTGCGTGCAGCATCTGTACGACCTGCGGGCCAGCGCGTTCAACCGGCTCTGGGAACGGTACCGCGAGGCCAGAACCCGGCTCGCCGCCTCGGAGGAGGAGCTGCATCGGGTCCAAGGTATGCCTTCGTGCCTTCAGTCGGTGCGCGCCAGCGCACCCACTGGGTGTAGCCCCCGAGATTCGGGCCGGACTGCGGAGCAGCCGGGTCGAATCTTAGAGCCTTGACTTTTTCTTCTAATCCTTGCTTCCGGCATCTGACCGGGAATCTTGTCGCGCAGCCGATGCGGCCGAGGTGCCAGGCCTTCGAGGCCGGCTTGCGGAAGCCGGCCAGCAGCGCGACCTCGCCGTCGGCAATCGCGACCGGCTCCAGGCCGAGGTGGACCGGATGGTGGCCGAGAAGGCCAGGGCGGAGGAGGCCCATCAGGCGGAGCTGGGCCGGTTGGCGGAGGAGCGCGGCAAGGCGGCCGAGGAGCTGGCGGACGCCGGCAGGAAGATCGCCCAGCTCGAGAAGGATCTCGAGGCCCAGGCTCGCGCGTCGGAGATCCGGGAGAGCGGGATGCTGGGCGAGGCGCAACACCTTGACGAGACCTTCGCCCGTAAGTATCATTTCTTTCTTTGGGCCGGCTGGCGAAGCCGGCAAGTTGCCTTCTTTGACTGACTTGTTTCTTTCCTTTGCCAGGAGTCTTCCCGGAGACACAGGAGGCGGCTGATGCGGCCGTGTACGCCCACCGGGCCGAGCAGCGCGAGCTGGGAGCGGAGATCAATGCGAACGCCGCCTGGTCCTTCTCGGAACTTGTTCTTGCCGGCGAGGCCCGTCTTCGGGCCGTGGAGGATCAGATGCGCCGCCTGTTCGAGGCCGGCTTGGGCATGGCGAGCGGCCTCTGGCCGAGCGCGGTGGCGCCGAACAGTGTCACCCGGCTGGCGCGGTGGCTGGAGGCCGGCGTGGAGCGACTCAGTGCATGGAGGGCCTCCGCGGCCTAGGCCGGCGCGGAGACGGCGCTGCGCTTCGTCGTGTCGTGGTATCCAGGCGTGGACCTCGACCGTCTGGCGGCGCAGCGGGCCGGCGCGGAGGAGGACTTGGCGACGCGGGCGCAGCGGATCGCCGGGCGGGCCAGCTACTTGGCAGCGTTCGCCCCGCACGACGAGTTCGTCGTCGAGTGGACGGAAGACGGTGAGGAGCTCCCTGCCGACACGCTCGGCCTTCTGCTTGACGACCCAGACGGCAGCTCGGCCGAGACGGGCGCCTATGCCGACGACGAGACTGACGCGGACGACGACGCCACGGCGGAGAGGACAGCGGAGAGCGCTGGACCCAACCCGGCGGCTGCGTCCACCTTGGCTGGGCCGACGCCGGCCGGAGACGATGCAGGTGCCGCTTAGGGCCTTTGTTTTTTCTGTGCTCAAACTTTTGTTAGGTAGCAGGTCCACCCACTGGGGGTGTAGTTCAATGTAATGAACTCGTGGCCGAAGGCCCATGCTATATATAAATTTGGCATGCGATTTGGCGCCAACTGTCGTGGTGATTTCACTTTCTACTGTTCGGCCTTGGGCCTTTTCCTATTTGTTGTTTCTCTGGGCTTCCTTCCCGCTAGCCGGACAGCCGGGTTGCGGACTGTGGCTAGGACGGGAACTCGGCTTTGAGAGCGAACGCACAGTACTTAGGCTTTTTCGGACGTTGAGCGCGAGCGAAACACCCACTGGGCCGGCTGGCGGCAGGCGGCGAGGCCGCCTGGCGCACAGCCGGTCGTGCGGCGAACAGGCGAGATAAAACGGGTTAAGCCGGGTTGGCCGTGTCGGGCTGTCTCCTTAGTCGTTCTTGCGTAATGATGCTTCCGGCCTTTGGCTCTTGCCGGCCGGACAGCCGGGAGCCGGCTGTGGCTGGCGAAGAGAGGGCTTTGGCGGATCGTACACTCCGAGACGGACTAAGGGAAAAAAGAAAGGGCGTGGTCTAGCCGGCTAGCCCCCGAGCCCCCGAGCCGGCTATGCCGACTCGGTGGGGGAATTAGAAAAAACATGGTTGTGTGTAGACACAGAATAAAGCGGGAAAAAGGGAGCCCCCCGAGCCCCCGAGCCGGCTGCGCCGACTCGGCAGGAAACATAAGAATGGGGGAGCTGCCTGCTTTGATTAAGTCCAAAAGATGGTGATGCATACATACATGGGTTTAACTGTAAAACGGACGGAGGAGCTCCGCGTTCCAGGGCCGGCTGGACTCCTCGCCGGCTGCATCTCGCTTGCGCTTGTTCGGCTTCTGCGTGTCGATGAGGTTGTATGCGCTCCAGTCGCAGAGAGCCTTGCTGACGATGAAGGGGCCTTCCCAGGGGAGGCCAGCTTGTGCTTCCCGGCTGTTCGCTGGACGAGCCGGAGTACGAGGTCGCCTTCGCGGAACGCGAGGGGCTTGATCTTCTTGCTGTGGTAGTGGCGCAGGCCTTGTTGGTAGATGGCGGACTGGCTGAGGGTCAGGAGGCACGCCTCCTTGAGCAGATCGACGCCGTCTTCGCGTGCTTCTTTCGCTTCGGCTTCGGTGTACATCGCCACCCGGGGTGAGTCGAACTCGACGTCGGTTGGAATGATGGCTTCAGCTCCGTAGACGAGGAAGAACGGGGTGAACCCGGTGGAGCGGTTCGGCGTCGTCCGGAGGCTCCAGAGGACGGCCGGCAGCTCATCGAGCCAGCTGCCGGGTGAGCGCACGAGCGGCTCGACGAGTCGCGGCTTGATGCCGGCTAGGATGAGGCCGTTTGCCCGCTCGACCTGGCCGTTCGACTGGGGATGGGCGACGGAGGCCAAGTCTAGCCGGATGCCGGATGCAGAGCAGTAGTGAGCCAGCGCGCCCTTGGCAAAGTTGGTGCCGTTGTCGGTGATGATGTTGTGCGGCATGCCGTAGCGAACCGCGATATCCTTGATGAATCGGACGGCCGTGGGCCCGTCGAGCTTCTTGATCGGCCTTGCCTCGATCCACTTGGTGAATTTGTCGATGGCGACGAGGAGATGCGTCATGCCACCTCGGGCGGTCTTGAAGGGACCCACCATGTCGAGTCCCCAGACGGCAAAGGGCCATGTGATCGGGATGGTTCGGAGGGCCGAAACCGGCTGGCGGCTGCGCTTGCTGAAGCGTTGGCAGCCCTCGCACTTGAGGACCAGTTCCTCAGCGTCTTGCAGGGCCGTGGGCCAGTAGAAATTGTGCCGGAATGCTTTGGCCACCAGGGATCTCGAGGCGGCGTGGTGCCCGCACTCGCCCTGGTGGATGTCGAGGAGGATCTCGATCCCTTTGCTCTGCTCGATGCAGAGCTAGAACACGCCCGTCGTGCTGCGCTTGATGAGCTCGTAGTTGATGATGCCGTAGGCGGACGCGTGCTGCTGCACTTGCCGGGCTTCAGTTTCGTCGATGGGAAGTTCGCCGTCTTCCAAGAAGGCAAGGATTGGCTGAGCCCAGGAGGGCGCCGTGACCACTGTGAGGACGGTCGCCGGGATGGGACCCGGGACAGCAGCCCCCGAGCCGGAGCCGGCAGTCTCCGGGCTGGAGCCGGCAGCCCCCGAGCCGGGGATGGCAGCCCCCGAGCTGGAGACGGCAGTCCCCGGGCTGGTGCTGGCAGTCCTCGAGCTTGGGCCGGGGATCCCAGGGCTGGGTGGGGGCGCGATGGGGTCGTCCGGGACAAAGATGGACTCCGACTCGGGAGACGGCTTGATGGACGGCTTCCGCAGGTGCTCGAGGGAGACGCCGGACGGGATGGCCTGCCGGGTGGAGCCTACTTTGGCCAAGGCGTCGGCTTCGTTGTCGGCGCGTAGGACGTGGAGGAACTCGCAACCATCGAACCCACCGGAGAGTTGCTGGACCAGGAAACGGTAGCTGGCCATGTTGGCGTCTTTGGCGTCCCAATCGCCGGACACTTGCTGCACCACCAGGTCCGAGTCGCCGTAACAAAGGATGCGCCGGATGCCGATCTCCCTAGCCAGCCGGAGGCCGTGCACGAGAGCTTCGTACTCGGCGACGTTGTTGGAGGTGGCGAAATGGATCTGGAGCACGTACCGCAGCCGGTCGTTCTTGGGGGAGGACAGCACGATGCCGGCTCCCAAGCCGTTGCGCATCTTGGAGCCGTCAAAGTGCATGCGCCAGTGGGTCGACTCCGGCGCCGGCGGCAGGTATTGCGTCTCGGTCCAGTCGACAAGGAAGTCGGCCAGCGCTTGGGACTTGATGGTGGTGCGAGGCTCGTAGAGGATTGTGTGGTCGGCTAGCTCGATGGCCCACTTGGCCACCCGGCTAGAGGCATGCCGGCAGCCCACGATCTCGCCGATGGGGGCCGTGCTCACCACGGTAATGGCGTGTTCTTGGAAGTACTGCCTCAGCTTCTTGGCGGCAAGGTACACGCCGTAGCACATCTTCTGGTAGTGGGGATAATTCTGCTTAGAGGCGGAGAGCACCTCGCTGAGGTAGTACACCGGACGCTGGACCGGCTGCACCTTGCCCTCCTCCGGGCGCTCGACGACCAGCACTGTGCTGACCGCGCGAGAGGTGGCGGCGATGTATAGCAGGAGTGGCTCTTTCTCAGCCGGCGCGGCCAGGACGGGCGCGGTTGACAGCATGCGCTTGAGGTCGCGGAAGGCTTCGTCCGCCTGGTCGCTCCACTCGAATGCCGCCGTCTTCTTCATCAGCTGATACAGGGCCAGGGCCCTCTCTCCCAGCCGGCTGACGAACCGGCTGAGAGAGGCCAAGCAGCCGGTGAACTTCTGGACGTCGCGCAGCCGGGTCGGCTTGCGCATGCGCTCGATTGCCTTGATCTTCTCCGGGTTGGCCTCGATGCCGCGCGCTGAGACGAGGAAGCCGAGGAGCTGGCCAGCCGGCACGCCGAAGACGCATTTCTCCGGGTTGAGCTTGATCCGGAACCGGCGCAGATTGGCGAAGGTTTCCTTGAGGTCGGCCAGGAGCATGAGGTGCTGCTTGGTCTTCACCACGATGTCATGGACGTAGACGTGCACATTTCTGCCGAGCTGGGGCAGCAGGCATTTCTGCATGCAGCGCTGGAAGGTGGCACCGGCGTTCTTCAGCCCGAACGACATGGTGATGTAGTAGTACGCTCCGAAGGGCGTGATGAAGGACGTCTTGAGGGCGTCGGCCGGGTCCAGCTTGATCTGGTGATAGCCGGAGTAGGCGTCCAGGAAGGACAGGAGCTCGCAGCCGGCTATGGAGTCGATGACTTGGTCAATCCGCGGCAGAGCGAACGGGTCCTTGGGGCATGCCTTGTTCAGGCTGGTGTAGTCGATACACATGCGCCAAGTACCATTTTTCTTCAGGACGAGGACCGGGTTGGCCAACCATTCGGGGTGGAATACTTCCATGATGAACCCGGCTTTGAGCAGCCGGGCGATCTCTTCGCCGATGGTTCTTCGCTTCTCCTCGGAGAAACGGTGCAGCGGCTGCCGGACGGGCTTGGCGTCCTTGCGGACGTGAAGTTTGTGCTCGGCGAATTCCCTCGGGACACCCGGCATGTCTTTGGGAGACCATGCGAAGATGTCCAGATTCTCACGGAGGAAATCGACGAGCTCGCCTTCCTATTTGCTGTCGAGGCCGGCACCCACGACGACGTACTTGCTGGAGCTGGCGTCGGCCGGGTCGAGCGGGACCCGCTTCGTGTCCTTGGCCGGCTTGAAGGAGGCTTCGTCGGCCGGCTTGGGCGGAGCCGGCACAGCCGACTGCGCGTTAACCAGCGCCACGATCCTGTCGAGCTGGCGCCTCTCCTCGGCGATGACCAGCGACTCGGCCAGCTGGGAGCCGGCTTTGGCGCACTCGAGGGACTTCTTGTAGTCGCCGATGATGATGATGAGGCCCTTGGGACCCGGCATCTTCAACTTCAGGTAGGCGTAGTGGGGGACCGCCATGAACTTGGCCATCGCGGGCCGGCCCAGCAGCGCGTGGTAGGGGCTGGCCAGGTCGACCACCTCGAACCAGATCGGCTCGCGGCGGAAATGGCTACTGGAGCCGAAAAGGACGTCGAGCCGGAGCCGGCCGATCGGGGAGCAGGAGTGTCCCGGCACGATGCCGTGGAACACTGTCCGGGTCGGCTCCAGCTGTCGCGCCTCGATGCCGAGCTTGGTCATCGTGTCGCGGTAGAGGATGTTGATGCTGCTGCCGCCGTCGATCAGCACCCGCGAAAAGTGGCAGGTGCGCTTCTCGGAGACGAAGGTGGGGTCGAGCACGAGGGCGTAGCCGCCCGGCGTGGGCATGACGGTCGGGTGATCCTCCCGGGTCCAGCTCACCGGTCGATCGGACCAGTGCAGGTACTGGGGAACCGGAGGGACGACGGCGTTCACCTCGGCCGCGTGCTTGCGCTTGGCGTGCTTGTCATCCCCCTCGCTGGTGAAGACGACGTATGATGCGTCCGAGCGCGGGAAAGGGTTGTCGGCGAGGCCGCCGGGTGGCGGTGGAGGCGGCGGCAGCGGCGGCTGCTGCGAGCCGGCTCCAGGCGGCGGGGGTGGAAGGTTGCCCTTCAAGAAGCGCTGCGTGAAGCTGCACTGCCGGAGCGTGTGCGTCGATGGCTTCACGCCGCTGTGGTTTTTGCAGGGGGCGTCGAGCATCTGCTCGAAGGTCAGCTTGGGCTGCCAGACGGCCTTGCCGGTGCGCGGGCGCTGGCTGGGGCCTTGCTCGGCCGGCTGCTCCCTCTCCACGGCAGCAACTCGCCGGTGGTCGTAGCGAGGCGCCGGCTGGTCGCTCCGGTGCTTGCCGTTGTTGTTGCCGTCTTGCCGGCGCTGGCTGTTGTCGCCAGCCGGCTTGGGGGGAGCTGGCTGAGCCGGGAGAAGCTTGCCGTCCGCGTCGATCGTGATCTTCACATCCATCGCGGAGTCGGCCGTAGCGTACTTGTCCGCCAAGGCCATGAGCTCCGCCAGGGTCTCCGGCTCGTCGCACACCAGCCGGTGTTTGACCAGAGTGCCGTCTAGGCATCCGTCGATGAAGTATTGGACGGCCTGGACCTCGTGGACCCCTTCGCAGGAGTTGCGAAGCTCCGTCCACCGCGTGAGGAAGTCGCGCAGGGGATCGCCCGGCTTCTGGACGCACATGGAGAGCTGGCGAGGCTTGCCGGGTCGCTTGTAGGTGCTGGTGAAGTTGCGGACGAACGCGTCTTCGAAGTCCAGCCAGGAGTTCACGCTGCCGGCACGGAGGCTGTTGAGCCACGTCCGGGCCGAACCGAGCAGCATGAGGGGGACGTAACGGACAGCCACACGCCGGTTGCCGCCGGCTATGCCGACAGCTGTGGTGTAGTCGGTTAGCCAGTCCTCCGGCTTGGTGGCGCCGGTGTATTTTGGCGAGTCGCGGGGCAGCGAGAAGCCTTTGTGGAAGGGTTCTTCGCGAATGCGGGGGCCAAAGCACGCCGGGCCAACAGAGCTTTCCTCCTCCAGGGCCGTGGAGCGCGCCAGCCGGTCGATGCGGTGACGGGCGTCGCTTTCGTCGTAGGGCTCGCGGGGGTTGAGCCGGTCAGCCACGGGAACGCGGAAGCCGATTCGGTCGGTCACGGGACCGCGGGGAGCAGGAGCTTCCGGGGCCGGCTCGGGCCGCCAAGCCGGCCACACGGGAGGCTTCGGCTGCTGAACCCGGCCGTTGCCGGCCGTTTCGCCAGCGTTGCCGTCTCCAGCGGTGGTGGCGCGGTTGTGCCGGCTCCGGCCGGACCGGTGCCGGCCAGAGCGGCTTGCGCTAGTGGCGTGTGAAGACGTCTGCCGCGCATCCCGGAGAGCCCTCTCCGGGTCCCCGGTTCTTCTTGAGGCGGAGCCAGATGGCTGGGCCGGGTCGAAGCGCTGCTGCTACTCGTTCGCCGCGGTGATGAGGTCGCGGATGCACTGCTGCTGCTGCAGCAGCTCCTCGCCCTCCAGAAACTCGAGATCAGCAATCGCGGCCTGCGCCGCGCGCATGTTCTTGACGGGGGTGTCGTAGACGGGTCGGCCTGCACCTAGCGCACGGCCGAGTGCGCCCCCGCGGATCCGCACCTCCGCGACCTGGCTGGGCTCGACCGCAGGCGGAGTGAGGCCATGCGCGCTGTCGAATTCTCGCTGGGTGGACTCCAGCCGGCGCCGGGTTGCCGCAAGCTCCGTGGCCTCGAGCAGCAGATGCTGGCGACCCTCGTTGAGCTGGGCCGCTGCAGCAGCCGCGTCGGCGTCAGGCGTGATGGGGGCTTGCAGACTCCGGATCGTGTCGTGGAGCGGGTTAGTCCGGCGAGGCGGAGCCGCAGCCAAGGCGGCGGCTGTGGCAGCCTTCTCCTTGGCGCGTGGGGAGCCGGAACTGATGCCGATGGTGAGCACCTCCGCGTGAACGCAGAGAGCAGCGACGTCGTCGGGGACGGCCCGGCTAACGGGGACAGGTGAGTCGGTGCAGTTGCACACTTCGCTGGGAAACACGTCGGGGACGAGCGCGATGAAGACGCGCAGCGCGCCGAAGGGGACGATGAAGCAGCCTGCGGGGCCGGCGACGTCCGCGCCCAGCGCAGCGCTGCAGCCGGCCGGTTTGGCCGTGCGGGGCGCACAGACTAAACCGTGCACGATGCGCTCGCCGGAGCTGGTGAAGGGCCTCGTCCGGAACTTGACTCCGGCCGACGCCGCGAGCAGCCCCACGGTGGGCGCCAACTGTCGTGGTATTCTCGCTGGGGGTGCGTGATTCACGGCAGATGCCATGAGATGGCTTATGAGGTGGGGCTACGATAGGACGCCGGTGGGTTCCAGAGGCGAGGTTGGCACGAGCGAGTGCGGGACACAAGACATACCCAGGTTCGGGGCCCTCTGGAGAGGTAACACCCCTACTCCTGCCGTGTGAGCTGATAAGCACAGAGGTTACAGAGTCGCTCCTGGAGCTGCTTGGACGGAGGAGGGAGAAGGGGCTAAGCCACCGTTCTGCCTCTCCTGTGCGAGTGTTCGTGATCTGGAGAGAGCTAGCTAGGGTGAGAACTGACCTTACCGCACTAACTCGAACTCTCAGCCACTAAAACCCGATCCCTCTGCACGGAGGCCTCCCTGGGGGTCTTATAGCCCGACCCCCAGTGTTACAACGGTAACGTACCAGAGGTGCGGGCCCCTGGTGTCATTGATCAGGATCCAGTGGCCGGGTCGCCGGGTCGCCAGATGCCGGGATGCCGGGTCGCCGGGTGCCGGGTCGTCAGGTGCGCCGCACCTGCCTGGCGCGGGCATCGTGACGGGTCTTGTCTCGTCAGTCTGGGTTCGAGGTACTGTGGCGCGTCTTGTCCATCGTCAGAGGGAGGTCGGCGCCGCCGTTTCTACAGGACAACGCCTCACTGACACCGCCCGCCTCGGGCGGGGGCGCAAGGAAAGCTGCAGCCTCACCTGCTCTGTTAGGGTAAAGGTAGGAGCGTTGTAGCACCGCTTGCTTCGTCGCTAAGGCTTCGCCGCCTCGCGGCCAGCCGGCATGGGCCAGCCGACCAGGCCGGGTTGCCACGCCGAGCCGGCTCGCGCTGGGGAGCCGGCGTGCCTGGCAAGCCGGCCAGAGGGACTTGTCTTGCTCTGATGATTTTCCGAAAGGGATTCGGGCTCCGTTGCCTACCCAGGGGTTATCCCCCCGACAAGAGGAGTCCCCGACGATCGCTGGTGAGGAGGCCCCGACGATTGCCGGAGGAGTCCCCGACGATCGCCGGTGAGGAGTCCCCGACGATCGCCGGTGAGGAGGCCCCGACGATCGTCGGAGGAGTCCCCGACGATCGCCGGTGAGGAGGCCCCGACGATCGCCGGAGCAGTCCCCGACGATCGCCGGAGGAGTCCCCGATGTTAAGTGTTGAAACTGATAAAACTTGCCATTTTGTTATTTTTGTGTGATTTAATGCAAGCATCATATGAATAAACTTTGTACATGTGTTTGGTGCATTTTCATGTCTATTTGCTGCTGGTATTTTTCCATGCCATGGTAAACATGTTTAGGCACTGCAACAAGCTTGCAAACATGCTAAAATACTGTTGCTGTTTTACACTTGCTGAAAAATTGCCAAGTCTAAAACTGACTGTTATAAAACTTGTCAACTTTGCATGATGTTTGCCACTAATCCATTGCTCATATGCATATGATTCTTTCTTGTGATTTGGTCTATGTAATGTGTACTTTGATGCCATGCCCTTGATTGCCATGTAAAGTTGTTGTAGCATGACTCAATCTTGCTCTCAAGTTGTCATCATAATGTTACTGTTTTGCATTCCTAGATTTCATTAAGTCTGAAAACAGCTTATCTCTCATGGTTGTATATTGCCATGTTGTAATATTTGCAGAAACTATGGAACACGACAGAGACATAGAACAAGAAGAGATGTTGGGGGAAATAATCCGCGACAGAGATGATGATATCACCACACAGTTTCTGAAGAACTCTGGTGGTGAGGGAATGGAGGGAGAAGGTGACGGCTCCGGTGAGGGAATGGAGGGAGAAGATGACGGCTCCGGTGTTGGAACCTTAACTGTTGCAAAGTCCGACGAGGTATATTAATTAAGCCTCTGCTGACTAGATGCATTAATTAATTTGTATGTACATATATTAACGCTTCTTTCTTCTTTTAGCCCTTCGGATCGAGCCAACCTTCTATAAAGAGACGAGGCCCGAAAAAAAGGTTGGGCGAGAATGAAAGGTTCACGATCGAAGAAGTCGCTGCAGATGACAAACCGACTGCTCCCAAGCGGACCACAGACTGATTTATAAGTCAGTGCAGAGTTGTTGTTAGGGACAGCATCCCGATCAGCATCCGAGAATGGAATAAGCCAAAGGTGGACGATGGAGTTACTTATGTCGATGATAGATCCAAAGAAATGCTTTGGACTATGCTCATGAAAAAATTCACCCTACCGCCAGAGGTGGATCCAAATAAAAATGTTATAGAGCAAAAAGTCAAGGCGTGGGCTCTTAAGAAGATGGCCCAACAATTCAACAACTGGAAGAAAAGATTGCACGGAAAGTATGTCCTGAAAGAGAAGACTCCAACATTCACCGGAGCATATGAGAAGATAAAAGATCACTGGCCCGCATTTGTGGAGTACAAGACATCGGCTGAAGGTAAGAAAAGGTCAAATATAAATAAGCAAAATGCTGCAAAGAAGGAATATCACCATGTTACGGGGTCGGGTGGCTACAAGGCTGCCTGGCCTAAGTGGGAGAAAGCTGAGAACGACCTGCTGGATAAAGGGATCGATCCAGAGACATTGCACAGGACCGAACGGGTAAAGGCTTGGTTCTTCGGGCATGGGGGAAGTTTGAACCCAGAAACAGGGAAGTGTGTTTATACGAAAGCTCAACTTGCAACACCCGTCAAAGCCATTCAAGCTGCAATGAAGGACGTGCAGGATGGGAAGTTCCATCCCGACAGAGAGAACGACGAGCTGGCACGCGCCCTCGGGAATCCTGAACACCCTGGACGAACACGAGGCACATCAGGCTCCGTTCTGTGGAAGGTTGGTTTTCCCGACAGCAGTGACACTTACAGAAGCCGAGGGAGAAAAAAGAAATATGATGCAGACCGGCTGCAGAAGGTAGAAGAAATAGTAGCGTTGCAGCAGAAGCAAATAGAGGCACTTACCAGCCAGTGAGCTACCGGCCCATCTCAGCGGCAAGAAGATCCTACATTCGATACTGCCCATGGAGCTACCCCACCATCTCAGCGGAAAAGCAGTGTGGCTTCCACGGAGCTCGTTCGGCCCATAGATGATATCACGGCTCCTCGCTACCCCGTGGATGATATGACGCAGAGGGAAATTTGTGAGCTACATGCGAAATGCATGAACATATCCGTGAAGGTGGCGGTCGGCTTTGCCTTACCTCCTGGGCCTAATGGAACTTACCATTGCTCTCTGATTCCAGATGGCTATGCTGTTGTCGGGGTGGATGAAGTTATCCCGGGATTTGAGCAGCTGGAGCTTGACTTCCCTACAGGTGAAGGGGAGACTCAACTGGGAGATGCCAGGAGAAGTACCCTTCTATGGAAAAAGGAACACATCGTGCTTCCACATTGGACGCCACGTCAGCAGACTCCGCCGGAGGAGGCCCCTCAGCAGACTCCTCACAGTCCAGCTCTATCTCCGCTGCCTCAGCCGTCTCCGCCACGTCAGCAGACTCCGCTGCCTCAGCCGTCTCCGCCGCGTCAGCTGTCTCCGCCGCGTCAGCAGACTCTGTCGGAGGAGGCCCCTTAGCAGACTCCGCTGCCTCAGCCCCGGCGGAAGAGAACCACCGCTCCGGCGGCTAGTAGTACAACTGCGAAGAAATCCAGAGCAAGTACAATAAGCGTCAAGGAGGCTCCTGCCAAGTTACCATACCAACTGAGTGATGAGGAACTCAAGAAGGTCGTGGATGGCGAAGTGAAACGCCAACTTGCATCGACACGGCCTTTGCAAAAGGAGAAAATAGATCCAGCAAAAGCGAAGCGCTGTCTGGAAAGCCTTACGCGACCACCGCCGCCTCCGCTGCTATCAAACTATGACCGCTCTATTATCAAGTCACATAAAGAACAGCAGCGGTCGGGAAGTAGTAGTAGTAGTGCAAGGGGGAAAACAATTCCCCAGCTCGGAGAACAGAAAAACCAATCGTGCCCCCCGCTCAAGGTGTCTTCCGATATCGTTATTGATCCGGAGGTTGCTTTCACTCTTGGTCAATACTTAGGCGAGCATGGAGAGTTCCCCATGGCTAAATTAGCCTTTAGATACGAGCACGGGAGGCCTCTCGTCAGAACTGAGGAGCTCTGGCATCTACCTACACAAATGCGAAGATTGCATGACTGGTACATGAAAGCCTCAAAGGAAGGGAGCAACATGATCTTCGTGGGAATTAGAGTTGAGCATTACTTCAATGGATCCGAGGAGATGTACATTGAATTTGATGAATTATTTCAGTTATACAATCAAGATGCCCTCGACAAAACTATCATCAGTTGCTATTGTCTGTAAGTATTATTTCTGTAATTAAGTCTCTAGCTCAGCTCGTTCATTGCATGTATATATAATTATCCTCACTATATTATGCAGATTGAAGATTCTCGAATGCAATAGAGGACAAATCTATGACATTGGGTTCATTAACCCAAATAGCATACATGAATGGACGGTACAAAAGAACCGCGAGGATACTCAGAAAAACTTGCTAAAGGCGTTCATTGCACAACAAACCAGAAGGGAAATACTTTTTCCTTACAACTTCAAGTGAGTGTTACTGTCTTGTACACATTCTGTTTCGCTTACTCGATGTTAAGTGTAATTGATGAGTTATGCATGCGCAGGTTCCACTTTATTCTGCTAGTCATTCAGGTTGACAATGGATTAGTACTTGTCATGGACTCGAAACGTAAAGACCCTCAGATGTGGGCGGACTTGAGTGAAATGCTCCAGAGGTAAGTTCAATCATTATCGCACTATATCGGCAACTTTCGTTCATTTCCTGATATCAAGTAATTAATAACTCCTTTATTCATTTTCTTTGCCGGGCAGGGTTTGGAAAGAGTTCACCAAGCAGGCTAGGGGTGAATGGAAAGAGAAGCTGCAATTTCGACAACTCAATGTAAGTAGTACTAGCTTGTTCCGCGCATCTCTCTTTGATTCTAGTTTCAATACCATTATCATGCTTGATTATTATTTTGATTGAACTCTATTCTTGTAAAGTGCTTGAGGCAGGAAGACGGGAATAATTTATGTGGATACTACGTTTGCGAGTTCATTCGCCAGACGACCTGTGAGACGGGCAGACTTTTACAACAACTTGAAGTACGTAAACAATATTCACAATTTTATTTTGTTACCATCAATTGTGTTGAGTTTCATTCATATATATATATTGACCCCCTTCTTTAAATTTGATCGAACGGATGCGGGACGAACTCCTACCAAAGGATCGCATACGAGCAATTCAAGAGGAATTGGCGGGATTCTTACTTGATGAGGTCATACATAAAGACGGAGAATACCATCGGGAATTGGAATGCGATTTTGGCAATTAGATATTAGGATCGTAAGAGATGTTTTATTGTATATATGCATGAACGTGTACTTATGTAGTAGCGTCGAATAGATATACGAAAACTTGTTGTTCGACCAAGCACGAAGAAAGAGAGGTCACTTCTCTATATTCATGACGATGTTGTGTAATGGTTCCTTCATTGCTATATGTAGTAGCTAGCGTCGAGTTGAATGGAAAATATAAAATAAAAATGAAAACCCTAAATGAAAAAGAATTGAATGGTAAACACAAAAAGAAAAGGGAAACATAATATGAAACCCCTAAACCCTCCAAAACCCTAAACCCCTCCTTTAAAAAAAACCTAAACCCCAGCGCTTGGCAGGGGCTGACGCGTGGCTGCCTTTTAGTCCCGGTTTGTGTTACCAACCGGGACTAACGGTCCTCCTGCCTGAGAGCCCCACAGCGGCCACATGGAGCCCCTGTAGTCCCGGTTCGTAACACAACTGGGACTAAAAGGGGGGGCTTTAGTCCCGATTCCTTACTCCCAGTTGCACAACCGGGACTAAAGGCCCTTACGAACCGGGACTGATGTCCCGTTTTCTACTAGTGTTAATAGTAGTAGCACTAGTGGAGAAACGGGCTTTAGTCCCGGTTGGGAAAGGCCTTTAGTCCCGGGTCACCAACCGGGACTAATAAATAGATACTAAAGGCCCCCCCCCTTTAGTCCCGGTTGGCCACGACCCGGGACTAAAAGTTCCACCACGTGGCAGCTAGCGCGCGCCGGGGGCTGGGGACCTTTAGTCCCGGTTGGTGACACCAACCGGGACTAAGGGTTTAGGGGTTTTGGGGTTTAGGGTTTTAGGGTTTATGGTTTATTTTTCCTTTTCATTTTGTGTTTTCCATTTAATTCTTTTTCATTTCAAACATATTTTACGCTACTACATACTGTACACGTTATGCATATATAATAGAATTTCTCGTACGACCAATCATATATCACAGAATTTCTCGTACGACCATGCATACACACATATATATATATATATATATATATATATATATATATATATATATATATATATATATATATATATATACAATTTGGTATATACAATTTCTCCTACAATTTGCAGATTATTACATGCAGACATTAGGTGTAATGGTATTCTCCGCCGGGAGATATGACCTGCTCAAGCAAAAATCCCGCAATTTCCTCTTGAAGTGCTCGTATGCGGTCCTTTGGTAGGAGCCTATCCCGCATCTCCACCATCTTTAAAGAAGGAGATCAATATGAATATATTAGTTGTGTGTATATATATTAGATCATGATTAAAAAAATTGTGAATAGTGTTTACGTACCCAAAGATATCTTGTATCTCTGCGCCTTTCGGTCATAAAGCGAATGTTCTCGCAAACGTAGTATGCACATAAATTAGTCCCCTGTTCCTGCCTCATGCACTTTACGAGAATAGAATTCAATCAGATAATAATCAAGCATGATAATGGTATTGAAACTAGAATTAAAGAGATGCGCGGATGTAGCTAGTACTACTTAATTACCTTGGACCGTCGCCATTTCAGCTTTGGTTTCCATTCACCGACAACCTCTTTGATGAACTTTCTCCAAACCCTGCCCGACAAAGAAAATGAATAAAGGAGTTATTAATTACTTGATATCAGGAAATGAACTAAAGAGGCCCACATAGTGCGATAATGACTGAAATTACCTGTCGAGCATCAAAATCAGGCTGGTGTATTCTGTAGGGTCTCTACCTAGTGAGTCCAGTGTTTCAACAGTTCCCTCGTCAACTCTAATGATTAGCAGGATCCAGTGGAAACTGCGCACACGTTTATATAAGCGAGCATGCATAACTCATCAACTACACTTAACATCGAGTAAGCAAAATATAATTTGTAGTACAAGACAGTAACACTCACTTGAAGTTGTAAGGAAATAGTATTTCTGTTCTGGTATTTAGTTCCTTCAAAAACCTTAGGAAGTTATTCTCTGAGTCTTCCTTGTGGTTTTTTAACATAACTTCATTAACGGTATATGGGTCAATGAACCCAATGCCATAGACTCCATCTCTTTTGCATTCAAAAATCTTCATTCTGCATAATAGCACACAAAAGAATATAGTGAGGATAATTACAGGCAATGAACAAGCTAAGCTAGAGACTTAAATTACAGAAAGAAATCACTTACAGACAATAGCAACTGACGATAGATTTGTCGAGTGCGTCTTGATTGAATAACTGAAAAATTTCTGAAAACTCAATCCATATCTCGGATCCATGGAAGTAATGCTCTTGCTTGACTTTCACCATGAGCATCTCTCGCCCGTTCTTTACTTCTCTCAGGTACCAGTCATGCAATCTGCGCATTTGTGTTGATAGAAGCGGGACCTGCTCAGGCCTGACCAGAAGGTTCCCGGGGACATATTTCCATGCAAATGATGTAGCCATGGGGAGTTGCTCGGTGCCTAGGAGTTGCTCAACACTGAGACCAAATTCTTTAGCAAGAGCGTCGGTTACCGCCTTATCGGTACTCACCTTGAGCGGGGGTATCGATTGCACTGCCTGTTCTCCGAGCTGGGGAACAGTTTTCCCGCTTTTATTACTACCTGTACGGCTCGACTGCTGCTTTTGTTCATGATATGACTTGCTAATAGAGCGTTCATAGTCTGATCGCCTATTCTCCACATGTGCCGGGGCTCGCTCTAGAAGATCCACAAAGTGTTGTACGGTTTTCTCAGGTATTTTCTCCTTTGGCGGCGGGGGCGGTTTCGGTGCAAAATGGGCCTTCACTTCGGAATCCATGACCTCTCTGGTTTCCTCCTCAGTCATCTCGTAAGCCAACTTCTTTTTGGCAGGAGGCTCGGGTTTCTTCATTTGAGCTCTCTTCCGCTTTTGGCCCTGCTGCTGGGACATAAGGGGTGGAGTCGGCTGACACGGCAGAGATCGATATGGCGGACTCGCGCTGAGCTCCGTCTCGGGGTGGGGTGGAGTCGGCTGATGATACGTCTCCAACGTATCTATTATTTTTGATTGTTCCATGCTATGATAGTATCAATCTTGGATGTTTTATATATCATTTCATACATTTTTATATCATTTTTGGGGACTAACCTATTAACTTAGTGCCATGTGCCAGTTCCTGTTTTTTGTTTTACAGAAAATTAATATCGAATGAAGTCCAAATGTCTCGAAAAATTTTGGAGATTTTTTTTCTGAAGATAATGAACACCAGAGACTTGGAAGCCAAGGCAGAAGATGAAAGGGGGGCCACATGGCACCAGAGCGCGCCCCTGGGGGGGCGCCCAGGTGCCATGTGGGCCCACCCTGGCTCCATTTGCCCTAATTCCTCCACTATAAATTCAGAGAAATCCAGAAACCCTTAGGAGAGTCCATGAAATACTTTTTCCGCCGCCGCAAGCCTCTGTTCTCGAGAGATCCCATCTGGAGACCTTTTCTGGTACTCTGCCGGAGGGGGAATCCATCACGGAGGGGCTCTACATCATCCTTGCTGCCTCTCCGATGATGCGTTAGTAGTCCACCACAGACCTTCGGGTCCATAGCTAGTAGCTAGATGGCTCCTTCTCTCTCTTTGTATCTCAATACAATGTTCTTGTTGATGTTCCTGAAGATCTATCCGATGTAATGACTTTTTGCGGTGTGTTTGTTGGGATCCGATGAATTGTGAGTTTATGATCAGATCTATCCTTGATTTATTTGAGTTCTTCTCTGATCTCTTTTATGCATGATTATTATAGCCTCGTATTTCTTCTCCGATTTTTTGGTTTAGTTTGGCCAACTAGATTGGATTATCTTGCAATGGGAAGAGGTGCTTTGTGATGGGTTCGGTCTTGCGGTGCTCAATCCTAGTGACAGAAGGGGAAATGACACGCATGTATCATTGCCATTAAGGATAAAAAGTTGGGATGAATTATTGTTAGCATTTGTCTTGACTACATCATGTCATCGTTCTTTATGCATTACTTCGTTCTTTTGGACTTAATACACTAGATGCATGTTGGATAGCGGTCGATGTGTGAAGTAATAGTAGTAGATGCAGGGAGGAGTCGGTCTACTTGCTTTGGACGTGATGCCTATGTATTTGATCATTGCCTTGGATAGCGTCATAATTATTTGCCCTTCTATCAATTTCCCAACAGTAATTTGTTTACCCACCATATGCTATTTTCTTTGAGAGAAGCCTCTAGTGAACACTATGGCCCCCGGGTCTATTTTTATCATAAGATCTATCTTGTTTTGCATACACAAAAATACCAAAAATATTTGCTGCATATTTTTATCGTTTAATTTATTTTATATTTTAGTTTCAATCTATCAATCTATCATATACCTTTTATCTCGCTATTCGACCGCCGAGAGATTGACAACCTCTCGTTTGTGTTGGGTGCGAAGGTTTGTGTTTTGTGTGCAGGTGCTATTTACGTGGTGTTGCTTGGTTCTCCTACTGGATTGATAACCTTGGTTTCATAACTGAGGGAAATACTTACTCTACTGTGCTGCATCATCCTCTCCTCTTCGGGGATAAAAATCCAATGCAGTCTACAAGTAGCAGGAAGAATTTCTGGCGCCGTTGCCGGGGAGACATCGTCAACATTACCAAGTACCTACACTCTCAACACTTACCTTTGCATTTACTTTATTTTCCATTTGCCTCTCGTTTTACTCTCTCCCACTTCTAAAAAGTTTTTGCAAAAATACAAAAATATTTTCCTTTGCCTTTTTATCGTTCGCCGTTTTCTTGTTTTCCTTTTTGTTTGCTTGTTTTGCCACTATGGTGAGCACAACTACTCCTCCTTTGTCACCGGATTTTGAAGTACTTTACTTCAAACAAAAACAAGGAGAAAATCTTAAGGATGCTTGGTATAGGTTAATGGAATCCTATTGTGTTTGCTCCGTAAAGGGAGATTTAAAGATTTTGCTTCACAACTTCTATGTAGGCTTATCCTTGCATCATAGACAACTTTTGGATTTTGCCGCTAAGGGAAATTTTATTGAATGTGAAGCCAACACGGCTTATGAAATAGTGGAAAATATCTTAGGTCCACCACCTCCACCAAAAGGATTTGTTTTTACTCAAGAGGGTTCTCAAATACTAGATAAGTTGGGTGATTTGCATAAAAATTTGATAGAGTTACAAAAATTTGTTGAACCTCTCAAAAATGTTGGTGGGAATCTCAATCGCATGAATACTTTAATTACTCTTTACAATAAGCGTTTGGATATCCTAGATCTTAAAATGGCTTCTTTTCCTGAGAATAATGATAAACGTAAAGAGCCTCCCGGGTTTGAGAAAACCCCTACCAAGATTGCCAAAACCAAAGATGACAATACTTGATGTATTGCTTTATGCCTAGCTAGGGGCGTAAAACGATTGCGCTTGTTGGGAGGCAACCCAACGAATAAAATAAATTTTGGTTTTTTTGCTTTTTGGTTCTATTCTTTTGTTTACACTTTATTTGCCTCTGTTTTGAGTTGGTTTTTATATTTTTAATTAGTGTTTGTGCCAAGTAAGACCTTTGGGATGATTTGGTTGATAGTTGATTTGATTATGTGCAAAAACAGAAACTTTTGTGCTCAGTCCAAGAATTGTTAAAAATCACCAGAGCATCAAAAGGTTCTGAATTGTTTACAAATGATTGATATACAAATTGCCCACGTCTTCCTAATTTTTCAGAATTTTTGGAGTTACAGAAGTATGACGAATATTCAGATCTTTACAGACTGTTCTGTTTTTGACATATTCTGTTTTTTGATGCATTGTTTCACTTGTTTTAATGAAACTATGGATTGTATCGGGGGGTGCAAGCCATGGAGAAGTTATAATACAGTAGGTTTAATGCAAAAATAAAATATGAATGGGTTTACAACAGTACTTAGACTAGTGATTTCTTTTGTTATACTAACGGATCTCACGAAGGTTTTGTTGAGTTTTGTGTGATTGAAGTTTTCAAGTTTTGGGTGTGACCACGATGGATGAAGGAATAAGGAGATGAAAAAGCCTAAGCTTAGGGATGCCCAAGGCACCCCAAGGTAATATCCAAGGAGACTCAAGCGTCTAAGCTTGGGGATGCCCCGGAAGGCATCCCCTCTTTCTTCTAACAACCATCGGTATCTTACTTGAGACTATATTTTTATTCGTCACATGATATGAGTTTTGCTTGGAGCGTCCTGTATTATATGAGTCTTTGCTTTGTTTTCTTTTTAGTTTATCACAATCATCACCTCTGAACACATTTGCTTGAGATAGCCACACGTCATCATGATTTGTTAGAATTGCTCTTTGTGCTTCACTTAAAAATTTTGAGCTAGGTAGTTGCTCTAGTGCTTCACTTAAATCTTTTTGAGCACGGTGGTGGTTTTGTTTTAGAGAAACACATGAATTCTATTGCTTCACTTATATCTTTTTGAGAATTCTAGAAATTTTGTAGAAATTTATTCTCATGCTTCACTTATATCTTTTTGAGAATGCTAGAAATTTTGTAGAAATTTATTCTCATTGCTTCACTTATATCTTTTTGAGAATGCTAGAAATTTTGTACAAATTTACTCTCATGCTTCACTTATATCTTTTTGAGAGTTGAAAATAGTTATGGTAAATTGTACAAGCTATGAGTTTGGTCCCCATGTGATGAATATTCAAGAGGGATAATGAAAACTAGCATAAAAGATCTTGGACATGAAAAACTTGATTCCTTGCAATAATTTTGAGATATGTAGATGATGATATGTGAGTTATGTTAGTGGGAAATTATGCTCTAGTAAGAATATTGATGTTAAGGTTTATGATTCCCTATGCATGCACGTAAAGTCAATAGTTATGCAACGATGTTATATCCTACTTGTGGTGCATTATTCGGTGTTGGTTATGTTTTATGTATGCATGTGCATCATCATGGTTTCTTAGTTGGTCGTTTCTCAATCTATTTGCTATCCTCCATTTGTACTAAGCAGGAATACTGCTTGTGCATCCATCATCCTAAACCCAGTTTTGCCAATTGTGTCCACCATACCTACCTACACTACTAGGGAAAACCGTAGTAGTAGCATTGGTTTTTGGACTACCAGTAGCGCAGGTTCCCGCGCTACTGCTATGACACTACAGCTAATTTTTAGCAGTAGCGCTTGTTTTACCCCACGCTACTGATAAACAGACATACCAGTAGCGCTGGTGCCCCGCGCTACTACTATTTCACACCCGCGCTACTACTAACAGAATAGTAGTAGCGCCCCTATAATAACCCCACGCTACTAGTAACTAATTAGGATTTAAAAAAAATTCTACCTATTCCAGTTTACACATACATTTCATAGTACTCACATACATGGATTTCATAATACATACATGTTATGCATACAGTCAATCATACATATCTAATATAGATAATTAATACATATATATACACAATATACGCCACGCGTATAGGTCATCGGCGTCGGCGCCTCCACAAGCCCGTGTTGATGGTGTTGATGTCGTCGTCGTCGCCGCCACCGCAGCACCGTGACGATGTCGTCGTCGTCGCCGCAGCAGCACCGTGACGATGTCGTCGTCGTCGTCGCCGCCATAGCCCCGTGTCGATGTCGATGTCGTCGTCATTGTCGCCGCCGCAGCCCCATGTCGATATCGTCGTCGTCGTCGCTGCCGCAGCTTCATGTCCATGTGTTCCCTATTAGTTTTGTACAACTTACTAGACATGATCCTTAGGAAAATGCTTTGTTGTTAGAGCTGGCACTTAGGATAACTGGAACTGGTCCAATGATCCATAAATAGAAAGTTTCAAAGGGATCAGCAACACAGCCAACTAAGAAACAGTGAAATGACAACTAGCTAGGTCTATAAATAGAACACTACTAGGAACTCACAAATCCTGGAATTAAACAATGAACGAAGACCACTACTAGGAACTCACAAAGAACCTGGAGCATTAGTTCAGTATAACAGTAACCTATAGATCACTAAGTAACAATAGCAGAAAAAAGCATATAGTAGCAGCATAGTATATATGAATTATAATCAGTACCAAACAGACCAATCCTAGAAATTGGGGAAAACCCAACTTAAGAAGGATACAGTGCTAGGCATGACCACAGGTGCACATGATGCTATCAGCAGCATCAAATCCACATGAACCAGTCCATAGCCACAATATAGTGCCAACAGTGACCAAATCCTTTAGTTAGGAATAACAGGACAAGCTTTCTAAACCTGGAGTATCACCAGGAATATAACAAACCATCTACAGAGCCCACCAAATCATTGCACTGTCAATTGATAGCAACTAAACCAAATCAGCCACGGCAACGCAGCCACAAGCCATCAGTGGCAGCAGAGCACCGACACATCTACGACCATGTCCATCACTAGCATGAGTAGAAGAGCAGAAGAGGAGGAGCTCACCTCGTAGGGTTGTAGGCTATCAGCGACATGAACAACAAAGCAACAGACTACTCGACCCTAGCCGCGGGGGCAAGGGTGCAGGCTATCAGCGACATGATCCTTCCTTCCCAGACACCTTCCTTCCCAGTCACGAGTAGTAGACGGACCGGATCCAGCTGCTCCAAGCTATCAGCAACACGAGAATCACAATCGCGTGGACTGTTGCAACATAGGCATGAACAGATAATTTTATACCTGAACTAAACTCAACTTGAGCAGCACTACAATGAACGAAAACTGAACTTGACATTGCTGAACTAATTGTGCATCGATCTACTAACATTTAATTTGTTAGTCATACACTAGTACTACACTGAACTATAACTGATCTTCCAAAGCCTGCACTAATACTACACTCAACTAAAACTAAACTTGGCTGTTGCACTTGCGAAAATTCAGAAAACGCACTTGGCATAGCTAGCCGCAGAACTGAAAATTCAGAAAACGCACTTGACAAAGCCAAGAGCAATCGCATAGGTATTAAGGAACTTGTGATCCTTGGAGTCATTGGTGTTGTTGTTTCACTCTTGTGATCCTTCTGATCTATTGTTGTGTGCTGTCGTCAATCCCAATGAAATAACGACCACAATTGTAGTATTAACGACCAATTTCGTCATCGCTAATAATGTTATCATGCTGACCGAAGTATCATGACCAACCACTCTCTTCACACTTTGATATCCTCTAGAACCACTTATATTTAGTAAAACATAAATGATTTATAAGTCAGTACATATAAAAGAACTAGCACAGAGGATAATAGCATAAAGGAACAAGTTTGCACTTGAATTCTTCTACAATCCTTATACGACAAAGACAAACTATTTAAATAAAAGATTAAGTGCAATGTTTCTTGTCTAATTCGAGAAAAACTTGAGCTATATTATTTCTCAGCAAAACAAATTGAACTTTTTTGGTTGTTGTCATATAACCAGCTAAATATTTTAACACGTAAACCAAACAAATTTAAACTGAACATTATTCTCCTCTGCTTAAAAAAACTGCCATTCTCCTCAAGAATAAGTGATATACATACCTCAGAACAGCCTGTTGGCTTTTCTTTGTTACCCTGGAGGAGAAGGGGAGCTTCTAACTGGCGAGCGTACGAAAAACAGATCACGCAAGGAGACATCAATTTTTGAGAAGTTTAAGCTTACAAGAAAAAAATTATACAACTAGGTATATATGACTATATATTGCACATGTTATATTTTCAGACTTTGCTGCTCAATAATTAGGGAATGCTTACATCAACACATCTCCAGACTCCAGATATAGGAGTCAATAGGCCATCCATGGACGAGGTCATTCTGAAAATCAAACTCGTTAACTCTTTTTTCAGTTCACAAGCCAAAATTATCAATCATGTACAAGTTAAAAATAATCAGCAGTCAAACACATTGTCCTCACTTTCAGATCAGGCAAGTCAAAAAATATCAATTTTGTGCTGAAAATGTCTTTTGGTAGGCTTCAGGATAGAACCTTTGTTTGGTTGGGTTCCTACTTCCAACCCAGCGGATCTTGAAACAGTTGGTGTGGCAGAGTGTAATTTTTCTGATGATTAATTAAATCTCTCTTTCCCCTGCAAAAAAAATGTCTCATCTCCTAGTATATTTCACTTTTCTATTATGTAATTACCATGCATATATATTGTTCGATGTAAGGCATAACAAATTATAAAATCAACAAGTTCGTATAAGAGCTACGGATGAATGGATTGTATTCAAGTTGGCACTGCATAACAAATTTGTAAACCAAAATAAAGAATAATAAATTGCATCCATATAGTAATCACGAACTGGATATGGATTAACAATAGCACATAACGGCCTAACAGCTAGAAAAATCGGGAAGAATACCAATCACCCTGTAGTGGAATCGCGTTGGTGGTGGCAACTGGCAATGTGCAGGCTGCAACTCGAGGTCGCCGAGGTTGAGGCGACTGCCGATGTGCAGGCTGCAGCGCTGGCGTGTCGGGGTCGAGATTCAGGTTGCAGCGCAAGTGCACCGGGGTCGAGGTGGCCGGCGACGTACCTTCCATCCATGGCGTCAGGGTCGGAGCCCGCACCTTGCAGCTTCTCCATGGCCCGCCCCTTTCCTTCAACTGCCTCCACACAACCACGCGAACACACACATGCATCAGATCCGGGGAAGAAGAAGAAGAACCAGAGGAAGAAGAAGATGCTACTTTTGGAGGGGATCCCGTGCTGCTGCACCTCTGCCGGATTCGGGCTAGGGTTTCAGGCGGCGTTAGAGGTTGGACGTTGTGGCTAGGGGTGGAAGGAGGAGTCGTCCTCCTCTGCCGGTGCCTCGTGATGGAGAAGGAGGGAGCTCCTGCCGGCGGCGGACCTCTGGTGGTCGCCGCAGCCCGACCACGGTGGCGCGCGAAAGGAGGCTCCTCCAAAGCGACCGGCGAGAAGACGAGCTGGGGGAGGTGGAAGGCGGGCGCGGGTGAGGGCGCCGGCGTCCCTTTCCCCGTCGTTTGGGGGCGGAGGAAGCATCGGCGGCGGGATTGGGAGGAGTGGGTGGGGCGTGGGAGGGAGAGGGACAAGGGAGAGGGGAGACAACCCACGCTTTTTTTCTGACATCAGAGAGAACCCATGTTGCGGTGCGGTGCAACTTTGTGGTTGCGCGGGGCACGGGTGCCGCGCAACTACTAAAGTGGGCTACGCTGACTAAACCCGTCTATCCATAGTAGTAGCGTGGGGTGGTACGCCCGCACTAGTACTATCAACTTAGTAGTAGCGTGGCTTTTATACCCTTCGCTACTACTATGGCTTGTCTCGGAGGCACGGTGATGACCACTTAGTAGTAGCGTGGGAACGGTTGGCCCGCGCTACTAGTATTCTCTAGTGGTAGCGCACTGTTTTTACCCGCGCTACTACTAAGTAGCAGTAGCGCGGTCTGTTTACCCCTCGCTACTGCTAAGCATCTATCTATAAGGTATTTCCTAGTAGTGCTATATGCAGTATTTCATTGCCGTCCTAAGTAAATTTGCATGTGCCACCTATAAAAAAAATCTCAAAAATAAACTTCTCTTTTGTGTGCCCGTACCGCTCATTAAGCGGCGAGGGGTGGCCGATAAATTCCATGTTGAGAATGTCATTCTCAAGATGAGTGTTTATTCACTTGTCATTGCACGAAAGTGTGGAGGTATTAGGGATGCACAGTCCTGAATTGCAAAAACTATAAAAGAGAGGAAACTCTGAAATAAACAAAATCCCTCGGATGTGATTGAAGAAGGGCTAAAGCCTTGAAACTTGGAACGATGATGGGGGAATGAAACAAAAAAAACTTTATTTTCTGTTTGGGAACCGCCTATGATGTATTTAGCGTGGAAGGTATTGGGAACTCTTAGTCGTTCTCTTTGACGAGAAAAGCATGCCTCCCAAAATAAAATTTTCATCTCTCGTTAAAAACTTGAGCTCAGGCACCTCTGCAAATCAATGCTTCCCTCTGCGAAGGGCCTTTCTATTTACTTCTATGCAATTTTTATTTTTGTTTTGAGTCTCATCCTTCTCTTTAAAAAGCACCAACTAGGGGGTCATGTGGTCATGTGTGTGCATGAGGTATGATTGACATTCGAGTGTGTTTCATGAATGGATCAATGATTGAGCATAATGGGCTAGGGATAATTTTCTTTAGCATTGTTATTTTGAAAGGCATGGTTGCTTGCTAGCATTACTTGAGTATTTATGTCTTCATGTCAAACTATAGATTATTGCTTTGAATCATATAAGTCCACATGTCTATGCTAAGAAAAGAAACTTGATGAATATGTTGGGTAGCATTCCACATCAAAAATATGTTTTGTCACTTTCCTACTCGAGGACGAGCAGGAGTTAAGCTTGGGGATGCTTGATACGTCTCCAACATATCTATTATTTTTTATTGTTTCATGCTATGATAGTATCAATCTTGGATGTTTTATATATCATTTCATACATTTTTATATCATTTTTGGGGACTAACCTATTAACTTAGTGCCATGTACCAGTTCCTGTTTTCTGCCTGTTTTTGGTTTTACAGAAAATCAATATCAAATGAAGTCCAAATGTCCCGAAACTTTTTGGAGATTTTTTTTCTGAAGATAATGAACACCGGAGACTTGGAAGCCAAGGCAGAAGATGAAAGGGGGGCCACATGGCACCAGGGCGCGCCCCTGGGGGGCGCCCAGGTGCCATGTGGGCCCACCCTGGCTCCATTTGCCCTAATTCCTCCACTATAAATTCAGAGAAATCCAGAAACCCTTAGGAGAGTCCACGAAATACTTTTTCCGCCGCCGCAAGCCTCTGTTCTCGAGAGATCCCATCTGGAGACCTTTTCTGGTACTCCGCCGGAGGGGGAATCCATCACGGAGGGGCTCTACATCATCATTGCTGCCTCCCCGATGATGCGTGAGTAGTCCACCACAGACCTTTGGGTCCATAGCTAGTAGCTAGATGGCTCCTTCTCTCTCTTTGTATCTCAATACAATGTTCTTCTTGATGTTCTCGAAGATCTATCCGATGTAATGACTTTTTGCGGTGTGTTTGTTGGGATCCGATGAATTGTGAGTTTATGATCAGATCTATCCTTGATTTATTTGAGTTCTTCTCTGATCTCTTTTATGCATGATTATTATAGCCTCGTATTTCTTCTCCGAATTTTTGGTTTAGTTTGGCCAACTAGATTGGATTTTCTTGAATGGGAAGAGGTGCTTTGTGATGGGTTCGGTCTTGCGGTGCTCAATCCTAGTGACAAAAGGGGAAATGACACGTATGTATCGTTGCCATTAAGGATAAAAAGTTGGGATGAATTCTTGTTAGCATTTGTCTTGACTACATCATGTCATCGTTCTTTATGCATTACTTTGTTCTTTTGGACTTAATACACTAGATGCATGCTGGATAGCGGTCGATGTGTGAAGTAATAGTAGTAGATGCAGGCAGGAGTCGGTCTACTTGCTTTGGAAGTGATGCCTATGTATTTGATCATTGCCTTGGATAGCGTCATAATTATTTGCTCTTCTATCAATTGCCCAACAGTAATTGTGTCGATCTGCTCCTGCTGCCACATTAAAACGCGTTCCAACTCCGCGTTCTTTGATTCTACCTTTTGAAGCCGGTCTGCATCTTGCTTCTTCTTTCTCGCATGACTTCTGTAAGTGTCGTTCCACTCCGAAAACCCCTCAACCCATGGAACAACGCCTTTGCCTCGTGTTCGTCCTCCGTGTTCAGGATTCCCGAGGGCGTGTGTAAGCTCGTCGTTCTCTCTCTCGGGCTGGAACACCCCCGTTCGAGCCTCTTCTATTGCTTTAATTAAAGCGTCCGAGGCTTTTTTAAGACTTGCCTTTTCAATAATCTCCCCTGTCTTTGGGTCCAACTTACCCCCATGCGCATAAAACCAAGTCCTGGACCTCTCGGGCCAACCCACTGTTTTTGGAGTGACCCCTGCAGCAATCATATTGTTCTCAGATTCTTCCCACTTAGGCAGGCCAGTCTTGTAGCCACCTGGCCCCAGAACATGGTGATACTCTTTTTTGTCAGCATTTATCTTATTTTTTCTCGACCGTTCCTTAGCTGCTTCCGATTCCTTGTACTCCACAAATAAGTCCCAGTGATCTTTTACCTTCTCTAGTGCTCCAGTGAATTCTGGAGTCTTCTTTTCTGCCTTGACGTAGTCGGCCCATAATATTTTCTTCCAAGTCTGGAATTGTGTGGCCATCTTCTTAAGAGCAAACTGCTTGACTTTCAACCGTTCGCGATCTGTGAAACCCTCTGGTAGGTTGAAATGTGACATGAGCGTATCCCAAAGCAAATTTTTTGATCTTTTGTCAACAAAACTAACTCCTCGATCTTCCTTTGGCTTACTCCATTCTTGAACGGTGATCAGGATGTTGTCCCTAACAATAACTCCGCATTGACCTATAAATTTGCGGGCATTGTTTGCAGGAGCAATCGGATCGCCATCTACTTTGACTTCATCGATGTTGTACTTTATGCCATCGGGCAACTTTTTGGCCTGGCCTCGTACCCTTGTAGAAGATTTTTATCGATCCGGAGGGCTAAAAGAAGAAAGATTCATTAATATATATATACAAATCAATTAATACATGTAATGATCACCAGAGGCCTTATATATATATACCTCGCCGGACTTTGTTAATTGAAGAACATTTCCTTCGCCATCATTGTTTGTGTGCCCTTCGTCTCTTGGTTCTTCCTCAATTCCCTCACCGGAATCGTTCAGATATTGTGAGCCGTCATCTGGTTCATTCTCTGGGTTTTGGGAGGAGCGTATCATGTCAAAGATGATATCCTCTTGATCATGGTCGTCTCTGCCGCTATCGTCCATAGCTTAACTAATCCAGAAGAAAGATAAAACAATTAGAATGCATTCAATAAGCAAAAACGGATTCATAGTATCGAGAAGAACAATACCAGAGATGCAATCAATACACATCAATGCAACAATATGATATGCATGATCATGACATGGAGATTCAGGCAATTTGAGACTTAGCAGATTTCATCAAGTGTAAATCAGAAGGGGGAAAACATCCGAAGAGGTCTTCCCGGCAGTGCTAGTGGTGACCTATCGCACTACTACACGATACCGGCGAAGGGGGAAAACATCCGAAGGGGTCTTCCCGGCAGTGCTAGTGGTGACCTATCGCACTACTACACGATACCGGCGAAGGGGGAAAACATCCGAAGGGGTCTTCCCGGCAGTGCTAGTGGTGACCTATCGCACTACTACACGATACCGGCGAAGGGGGAAAACATCCGAAGGGGTCTTCCCGGCAGTGCTAGTGGTGACCTATCGCACTACTACACGATACCGGCGAAGGGGGAAAACATCCGAAGGGGTCTTCCCGACAGTGCTAGTGGTGACCTATCGCACTACTACACGATACCGGCGAAGGGGGAAAACATCCGAAGGGGTCTTCCCGGCAGTGCTAGTGGTGACCTATCGCACTACTACACGATACCAGCGAAGGGGGAAAACATCCGAAGGGGTCTTCCCGGCAGTGCTAGTGGTGACCTATCGCAATTTTTTTTCATGGGACCACAGTAAATTTGACATGGCAATTTTACTTTCAAGTACATTGAGCATGGCAAATGAACAAGAAAAAAAACATGTCTTAAAAACCATGGCAAGTTTAAGATAATTGTTTTTGTAATGGTCATATGCGTAATGTAGGCAAATTTACTTCAAGCACCATCGCAATTTTTTCTCTCTTTTGCCTTGAACAATGTTAGTGCCTTTGTCATTTTTTAGGCGCTGAAACAAGGAATGATGTCTTAGTGTTGTTTTTGTTGTCCTCTAGATATCATTTTTAACTTGTTTTTGTACCTAAGGAGGATTTGTCAAAAACAATTCTTGTTTTTGTACCTACATTCTTCTGATGGCATTTTTATCGTTTGAGCGCGCGATGGCAAATTCGTACTCCGTGGCAAAAGTTTCCATGTCAAACTTACTTTTTTTAACCATGGAAAAGTTTAAACATGAGTACAGCTCAGGGAGGCCATCTTTTTGTTTTGCACATAAATAGCTTTTCTTACAATTTTGTTTTTTCCATGGCCCAATATACAATAGCATGTAAAGTTTGTATACACAAAGATCATGGCAATACAATATATATAGACACAATAGCATGTAAAGTTTGTATACAAAGATCATGGCAATACAATAGACACAAATAATCATGGCAACTTTTGTTTAACATCCCATGCCAAAATCTATTTACAAAATTATTTACATATATACATATAGCTTAGTAACTTCATATACTTTTCGGAGTTGGCCGGAGCGGCGTCGGCGTCGAGCATGGCGGCGTGGAAGCTTCGGCCATGGTGGCGGCCGGAAGGAGGGGGAAAAGAAGGCGGGGCTCATAGTGCAGAGGCGTCGACGGCGAGGTCGGAGACGGCATACGGTGGCGGCCGAGCTCGGCGAGGGGAGCGAGCGGGACGGCGTACGGTGGCGGGCTCGGGGAGGGAAGCGAGCGGGACGGCGTCGACGGCGAGGTCGGGGAGGCATCGGGGACGGCGTGCAGAGGCGGGCTCGGGGAGGGGCCGGAGCGAGCGGGACGGCGCCAGCGATCTTCGGCTTGAAGACGAGCGGCCTGACGGCGTGTGTTCTCGATTTGTTCTCCCGGGCGGTGGCTGGCCCCGGGAATCGGCTAAGTCCTATATATATACGCGGGACCTTTAGTCCCAGTTCCAGCCACGCACCGGGACTAAAGGGCATTATCGGGCGGCCCAAATTAAGCGCGGGAGGAGGACCTTTAGTCCCGGCTGGTGGAGGCAACCGGGACTAAAGGTCTTTTTCAAGTTTTCTGTTTTTGTTTTTTGCTCTATTTCTTTACTTTTGTTTCTATTTCTTTACTTTTGTTTCTACTTATAGGCAATATTTATAGTTTTTGAGTGAATCTTTTTGCTTTAGGTCACAAAAATTATAAACTTTCTGTTAGTGCCAGTAGTTTTCAAATTTGAATAGTTTTAATTTGAATTCTTTGAAATTTGTGTGTGAATCACTAGTTTGTGAATAACTTTAGTTTAAAAATATATTTTTGAGTGATTCTTTTTGCTTTAGGTCACAAAAATTATAAACTTTCGGTTAGTGCCAGTAGTTTTCAAATTTGAATAGTTTCAATTTGAATTCTTTGAAATTTGTGTGTGAATCACTAGTTTGCGAATAACTATAGTTTAAAAATATATTTTTGAGTGATTCTTTTTCCTGCTGTTTAATATTAGTGTGTTTTATCAGTATGTTCAATTTGGTAATTTTTAGGTTATTTTAATTAGGTGTTTTAATCAAAAACAGATTCTGTTTAGCTCTTTTAGTTAGTTCTATACCTTCATTTGTTTTAAATATTTTAGTTTATGTTTTCTTGTTATTCTTTTGCCAAATTATATTATGTTTCTGTTAGTCAGCATTAGGTGTTTTAATCAAAAACAGATTCTGTTTAGCTCTTTTAGTTCTATACCTTCATTTGTTTTAAATATTTTAGTTTATGTTTTCTTGTTATTCTTTTGCCAAATTATATTATGTTTCTGTTAGTCAACATGAGGAGTTTTAATTTTCATCAGAGAGTGACAAATAGTTCTATCAAGTTATTTTTCATAGGTACCCTCAATTACCTTTCTGGATATTTCAAGCTTTTGAAATATTTTCAAAGGAAATATTCACCATAAATTCCAAGAAAATTGCCAGATGGTCATGAGCATCACCCCCATGAAGTTAAACTATGAACCTATTTTTATTCACATTCTTAATTTTGCAAAATACATAGTGAAATATTTTATATGGAGCCCCACCAACCGGGACTAACCGTGTATGATCAACCTTGCAAAATACATAGTGAAATATTTTGTTTGGACATAATTGCATTGATTAACTCCTACAAAATGTTTCTTCGCATTTCAACTGCCAAAATGCCAAAGCACATATATACCCTAACTCTTACAAAGATTCCCTCCGGTTTGTCCGAAGTGGGATTTCCATCTATAAGTCCGGAAACTCACTAGAGTAGAAAGTGATGACGGTGAAGCCGGTCACATCCCAGAGTGGGATCTTGGGGTATAAAACTTTTTCTTCGCGTGTGTCCCTTTGCGCCGTAACCATGGACAATCTTCATCATTTAACAGGATGCTTGGGTCAGTCTTCACTGTGAAGGGAGTAATTTCATGAAACTTTTCATAATCTTCTGACATGTCTGTCTTGTCCTCCACTCCCACGATGTTTCTTTTCCCTGAAAGAACTATGTGGCGCTTTGGCTCATCGTATGATGTATTCGCTTCCTTATCTTTTCTTTTTCTCAGTTTGGTAGACATGTCCTTCACATAGAAAACCTGCGCCACATCATTGGCTAGGGCGAATGGTTCGTCTGTGTACCCAAGATTGTTGAGATCCACTGTTGTTATTCCGTACTGCGGGTCTACCTTTACCCCGCCTCCTGTCAGATTGACCCATTTGCACCGAAACAAAGGGACCTTAAAAGAAGGTCCATAGTCAAGTTCCCATATCTCCTCTATGTAACCATAATATGTGTCCTTTTTCCTATTGTTGTTTGTTGCATTAAAGCGGACACCACTGTTTTCGTTGGTGCTCTTTTTATCTTGTGCAGTCGTGTAAAATGTATTCCCATTTATCTCGTACCCTTTGAAAGTCAATATAGTCGAAGATGGTGACTTGGCCAACAAGTACAGCTCATCTCCAACTGTGTTGTCATTCATGAGATGTGTTTGCAACCAACCGCCGAAAGTCTCCATGTGTGTACATTTAATCCAGGGGTCAGACTGCTCCGGGTTCTTAGAGCGTACAATATCCATGTGTTCCTAGATATACGGAGCCACCAAGGTGGAATTTTGTAGAACTGTGTAGTGTGCTTGCGCCCAAGAATGCCCGTCCCTACATATTACTGAATCCTTTCCTAGCATGCCTTTTCCACTCAGTCTCCCCTCATGCCGCGATTCAGGAACACCAATCGGCTTAAGGTCAGGAATAAAGTCAACACAAAACTCAATAACCTCCTCTGTTTCATGGCCCTTGGAGATGCTTCCTTCTGGCCTAGCACGGTTATGAACATATTTCTTTAAGACTCCCATGAACCTCTCAAAGGGGAACATATTGTGTAGAAATACAGGACCCAGAATGGTAATCTCTTCGACTAGGTGAACTAGGACGTGCGTCATGATATTGAAGAAGGATGGTGAGAACAACAACTCGAAACTGACAAGACATTGCATCAAATCATTCTATAACCTTGGTAGGATTTCTGGATCGATTACCTTCTGAGAAATTGCATTGAGGAATGCACATAGCTTCACAATGGCTAATCGAACATTTTCCGGTAGAAGCCCCCTCAATGCAACTGGAAGTAATTGCGTCATAATCACGTGGCAGTCATGAGACTTTAGGTTTTGGAATTTTTTCTCTGCCATATTTATTATTCCCTTTATATTCGACAAGAAGCCAGACGGGACCTTCATACTGAGTAGACATTCAAAGAAGATTTCCTTCTCTTCTTTCGTAAGAGCGTAGCTGGCAGGACCTTGATACTGCTTTGGATGCATGCCGTCTTTTTCGTTCATACGTTGCTGGTCCTCCCGTGCCTCCGGTGTATCTTTTGTCTTCCCATACATGCCCAAGAAGCCTAGTAGGTTCACGCAAAGATTCTTCGTCACGTGCATCACGTCGATTGCAGAGCGGACCTCTAGGACTTTCCAATAGGGTAGGTCCCAAAATATAGATTTCTTCTTCCACATGGGTGCGTGTCCGTCAGCATCATTCGGAACAGATTGTCTGCCAGGACCCTTTCCAAAGATTACTTTTAAATCCTTGACCATATCAAGTATATGATCACTAGTACGATGGTCAGGCTTCTTCCGGTGATCTGCCTCACCTTTGAAATGCTTGCCTTTCTTTCTTAAGAGATGCTTGATCGGAAGAAATCGACGATGTCCCAGGTACACATTCTTCTTACATTTATCCAAATATATACTTTCGGTCTCATCTAAACAGTGCGTGCACACATTGTATCCCTTGTTTGTCTGTCCTGAAAGGTTACTAAGAGCAGGCCAATCATTGATGGTTACAAACAGCAATGCTCGTAGGTCAAATTCCTGTTGTTTGTGCTCATCCCACACACGTACACCTTTTATATCCCACAACTGTGATAGTTCTTCAACTAATGGCCTTAGGTACACATCAATGTCGTTGCCGGGTTGCTTAGGGCCTTGGATGAGCACTGGCATCATAATGCACTTCCGCTTCATGCACAACCAAGGAGGAAGGTTATAGATACATAGAGTCACAAGTCAGGTGCTATGATTGCTGCTCTGCTCCCCAAAAGGATTAATGCCATCTGCACTTATACCAAACCATAAGTTCCTTGCGTCATCTGCAAACTCCAGCCACTTTCTCTCGATTTTTCTCCACTGCGACCCATCAGCGGGTACTCTCAACATCCCATCTTTCTTACGGTCTTCTTTGTGCCATCGCAACAACTTGGCATGCTCTTTGTTTTGGAACAAACGTTTCAACCGTGGTATTATAGGAGCATACCACATCACCTTGGCAGGAATCCTCTTCCTGGGGCGCTCGCCCTCAACATCACCAGGGTCATCATGGCTGATCTTATAGCGCAATGCACCGCATACCGGGCATGCATTCAAATTCTCGTACTCCTCACCGCGGTAGAGGATGCAGTCATTAGGGCATGCATGCTGCACCTCTAATCCTAGAGGGCAGACAGCCTTCTTTGCTTCGTACGTACTGTCGGGCAATTTGTTGTCCTTTGAAAGCATCTTCTTTAACATTTTCAACAACTTTTCAGATCCCTTGTCAGATACACCATTCTCTGCCTTCCATTGCAGCAATTACAGTGTGGTACCCAGCTTTTTCTTGTCATCTTCGCAATTTGGGTACAACAATTTTTTGTGATCCTCTAACATGCGCTGCAACTTCAACTTCTCCTTTCACTTGCGCAGTTTCTCTTTGCATCAGCAATGGCCCGACCAAGAACATCAGCGGGCTCATCTGATGCCTCTTCTCCAGCTTCTTCCCCCATTGTAGTACCATCGTATTCAGGGAACCTAGGATAGTTGTCATCATCCTCTTCTTCTTCACTGTCTTCCATTAGAACCCCTCTTTCTCCATGCTTGGTCCAACAGTTATAGACGGACATGAAACCGGACGTAAGCAGGTGGACGTGAAGGACTTTTGAGCTAGAGTAATTCCTATCATTCTTACAGACACCACATGGACAACACATAAAACCATTCCGCTTGTTTGCCTGAGCCGCACGCAGAAAACTATGCACGTCATTAATGAACTGGGGAGAGCGTCGGTCATCGTACATCCATTCCTGGCTCATCTTCATTACTGTAGGAACGAAGTATGTCTACCAGGGGGGGGTGAATGGGAGTTTTAAATTTTCTTCGGAAATATCAAAACTCTCGGAACCCAGCAGCGGAATGAATGAAAACAGTAAACAGTGAGCGAATATAAACTACCGAATGGAAACTTAAAACATGCATCGAGGTAAATCACATAACTGAAACAGATCACATGGCATCGTTCGAATGTAAAGGAGAGTAGCAGAGATGACCAGTGATGATCGATGGCGACAAGGTATTTGGTAGACCAGTTCGCCCTTCTGCAAAAGGACTACGTCTGGTTGGAGGGGTTGTGATTTAACACAGAAGATAAACTCTCTTCGCCCTATTCTCCTCGATAATTGGTTCGTCAACCAATGCCGATTACTCGTGGTAGATGCTTGAGGCGATCTCCAAACCTTTACAGACTTCTTCTTCGAGAACCACAATTACTCTTGGTCTCTGAAGAAATTGACACCTAACCGTCTAGAGAGTTCGCAGCTCTCAAGAGTAATAGGCGGAGCGTACTGGTCTTAGATTCGAGTGATGCTGAACCACTATCTAATTTTTTGGCTCTGGGGTTTTCTCCGGTGGATTTTAAACTCAAATCAATTGGAGAGAGGGTTGCTCTACAATCTTCTCGGAATCAAACGGAGCAGCCGCTGGACAACGCCGGTGCGGGGTGGCTATTTATAGCCGCAGCCATCCCGGATGGGAAATGACCATTTTGGACACGCGGTCCAGCCAATGGCCAACCGACACGTTCACAACGGTCGGATTTTGGGAGCAACGGTAACATTACTTGTAGAGCAAGTAATGCTAACTCCTCGGTCAGAGACAAATCTCTCGCAGCGAAGAAGATCACAGTCTCTTGCTGGCAAGTATTTGCTCGGAACACAAAGAGATTTCTCTCGCAGCTTTCATAGGATTTGGTTTTAGCATCAGCGAATCAAATCTTCAAACACTACACCCCTCTTAATAGTACGGTGGTCCTTTGACTCGATAAGTCGAAAAGAAACAATGAAAAGAATGCTACGTCTTCTCTTCGTCTTCAATCTTCTCATCAGCAGTCACTTCCTTCGGAATAACACCGAACCAATTGCTTCATGTCAGCAATTTTTGAGGGGTCACTCTTGTCGTCATAATCTTCGGTGATAACCTTCACTGCTACGCAAGGGATATTCTTCGGAGTTTGAAACCAAACTCCTCTTGACTCCAAGGACCTGTTACTCTGTGTGCACTAGCAAACACATCAGTCTCTCACTGTTTGTCAACAATCTCCAAAACATAAGGAGGCAAATTATTGCACCAACAATCTCCCCCTTTTTGGACGATTGATGACAAAACAGATAATCATCGAAGTGAAGATAGATAAGTAAAAAAGCAATTCCAACAAGAGTGAGTAAGTGTTACTTTGCTAGAAGATGAAATAGACTCCCCCTAAATGTATGCAGGGAAGAAAGATATGAGATAAATTCTTCTGCTAGAATTGAAGTATATGGAGGAAATTTCAATCATTCGAGACATTGATTCGCACTGATGAGATATAATCCATCGAGTTCGTAGTGCAATCAACTATAACTTCTGATAATAATTCCACCTGCAAGACAAATGCTTCGAGAGAAATAGTGCAGCAGCAGGGGTAATAATCATTACAACACAGAAGTTATCGAGTTTTACAACATAGTGCGGATAAGATAAATACCAGAAGTTGCAAACTCGCACGAAACCAAAATCAACCGAAACATCAAAAGCAAATCTATCAAGACTCGATGTAATTCTCCCCCTTTTTGTCAACAAGTGTCAAAAAGGTGAGGAATAACAGGAGTAAAGAAACGCAGAGCTTGGCTCAATCAGTGGCATCGCCAGACGAGCTGTCCGAGGAGAGTTCTTCTTCAGAAGTGACGGGATTGTCTTCATCTTCAGCAGCAGCAAATTTTCCTTCAAGAATAAGAGCTTGGGGCTGAGCAGACGAGGGAATAGCTAGAGTGGCCACAGGAGGAACACGGGAATGCATATGGCCTTCGGCAGGTTTCTCTGTCGGTGAGGTGGCTTCAGATTTGTCAAGCAGTTTGCGAAGCTTGAGATGAAGAAGATTTGTTGTAGGCTCACGAGCAGGCAGAGGAGTACTTCGATCTTGAAAATTGTCGACAGTGAACCTTTGTCAATATAGTCATAAAGCTCTTGGAGATTGACATTCAGTAATTATTTCTCAGAGAAAAACTTGCAAAGAAATTTCCAGAGTCTCTTCTTGTTTTCATCAGCTATCAGATGCATTATCCTCGTGCGATTTTTAAGTGCATTCAGTTCGGAGGCGAGATGTTCTTTCTCGTGACGATCCTCAGCGATATGCTGTAGCAGCAGTTGTTGTGTACGCAAACTAACTTCGAGTTGCGATGGAGGGTGTGGCGAAATCTTTCGGTCGCGCTGAGGCAGACGAGGTCCATCAAATTGCTGGTGATAGACTTGGGAGCTTGATGCGGGCGATTTGCCCGAAGAGATATCATCCATGACTTTCAAAGTATCGCGAACAGGAGGAATGAAGCTCTTATGACTTTCCTTTGCAAGATACACTGTGCGCATTGCATGATCAACAACTTTCTGGATCCAAGGTGCAAACACTTTGATGCAGAAGGGATATTGAGCAGAATCCTTCAGAATGCGTAGGAACATGTCTTCCACATCGAAAATGTATCGCTCAGAGATGGCATATATAGCATTGCAAAGAACATCTGAGATGGACTTGTCTGGATTCATACCAGCCGAAGGGCAAATGGTATAGGAGAGCATGTGGAATAGCGTCTGATTGTTGAAAGTTAAATGCTCAGGACGAGGAGGACCAGTGTAGTCACGAATCTTTTCAGGATCCATAGTGCATCAAAAGATTTCATCAGATATAACATCAATGTTATGAACCCGAATCTCAGTGTTGCCGTGCTCAAAGCGAGGGAAATGGAAGTGCGAGACAAAATCCGTTGAAGTGCATTTGATGCGTTTTCCTTTGGTCATCCATTCCATAACCCATTTGGAACTATCAGATTCATCACCAGAGATGTATAGTGTAGCATAGAATTGAAGAATAATCTCTTTGTTCCAAGGGTGCTCAAACTCAAAGACTTTGGTGAGGCAGAAATCATCCAGATCATGAAGCAATTGATTGAAGCAGCCAATGTTGCGCATAGCAGGGATGTCCAGTTATTCGTGAGGAAATATCTTTCGGCTCTGATAGAGGACCCGAGAATAATAGATGGCCTGTTCCTTAGTCCAGAAACGAGGCGATTCTGAAGTGCGCGGCCCATCATATGGACTGGCCTGAAAGAATTTGGGATGCGCATTCCGATTGAAAAGAGAACCTTTTGCGCCTGTGCCTGACGAGTACAAAGGCAGTTCTTCACGAGGGTATGGATATTTAAGTTCTTCTTCCAGAGAGAGATATTCATCACCATAGACAACCGAGTCCGTGCGGCGAGCAGAGACAGATTTCCGTTCGGAGGGACCAACATCTGGTATTCGTGAAGTTGTGTCGATGGATATCTTGAGTGGAGACGGAGTAGGTGTTGCAACTGTATTAGGTGCCGTTGTAGAAGGCAGCAGAGCAGGTTCAATCACAGTAGGCACTGAGGCCGAGACATCCACTGAAGGTTGTTGCTCCACTGGAATCTGTTGTTCCTCGACCGAGACTTTTGGAGCTTCATGAGCCGGAGAAGCTTGGGGCTCGGAGTGAGAGATTTCACCTTCCTCAGAGACAAATTGTTGCAAGGGAATATTAGCTCGATCAGGGGAGGCCACAGGCACTGATTCAGTTGGCCTTGGCGAGGGAGGAGCATCCGAGTCCTTAACAGGTGGTGGTGAAGGAATTGCTGGCTCAGGAGATTTTTCTTGCGGAGCAGGAGACTGAGCAACTTGGGGAACAGGCGACGGTTCTTTCGGAGCAGGAGGCACATTTTTCGTCACAATTCTTTTTCGGTGCTTTTTCTTTTGCTGAGCAACTTGATCAATATGGCCCCTGACCAGATCATCGTAACCAGTGACTTTGGTTTGATGTTCATCACATATTTTTCGAACAATTTCATCTAGGTCCGTGTGAAAACGTAACCTTCGGTGGCGAAGAAGAGTCATGGCACGATTGATATCCTTGTAGGAGTCTTCGAGCGCTTTGATGACAAATTAGGAAGAGGCAGTTTTCATGCGTGCATCTATGTCAATTAGCTCGGCAGAAAGAGAATTGATCTCAACTGCATCTTCTCTCAATTCTTGAACTACGGAAGTGGCTTGAGTAATAACTTCGGCAGGAATAGGAAGCGAAGCCACTTCTCCATCGAAGGGATTGTCCACAAATCTATCAAGCTGTTCCATGATGAATATGTGATCATAGTAATGAGGAGCATCAGACTTGACGGAGGGAGCAGTCTGGACAGGAAGTTGCTCGGAAGGAGGTTTTGAAGCCAAAGGCTGAGTCAAGGTAGGCGCAAATTTAGCAACCTTTTCCTTCGGAACAGTAGCTTGGGTAGCATCTTGCTCGGTAGGCACCTTGATTTTCTTCACTTCAGGTTTGGGAATATTTTCGCCAGGCTTCGCAGAACTTACTGGAGTATCAACTACCAAATCCTTCAAGTTTATTGCATCTGGATGAGGAGTTGTGTTCACGTGCTATTTCATGGTGACAGTGGTAGCAGGTGTTTTTCTAGCAGGTATCTTCTTCGGTGGAGCCAAATTGACCCGAAGATCAGGCAGCACAGTTGATGTAGTGATATTTACTTCCTCGCTGAGAGTAGTAGCAACTTCTTCCTTGGTGAGCGGAGGATCATCATCATCAGAAGAAGAAGAATCCTTGCGAAAATCAGCAGCAGGTTCAGCCTTTTTCTTCTTTGGTGCGCGTTTTCTCTTCGCAGCAGCGCTGGGATCATGCTTGTTTTTAGTTCGGCCTTCAGATATTCCTTCGGCCTTTTTCTTCTCCACATCATCTTTGAGAAGGCGAAGGTTTTCCTGTTCACGAGCCTTTTGCTTTTCGGCCCTTTGAGCTCGCTTGAGGGCATTGCGCTGACGCTTAGCAAGCTCTTCAGGATAAGATGCTGGGGTGCGAAGGGATGACTCATCAGCGTTTGGCGGAGGAGGTGGTCTCTCTTGGGGACCATTGGGCTTGATGAGAGAAATTCCCGGCAGTCACCCCATGGTGGATGAAATGCAAAGTTCTGAGCAAACCGAGGATGAACAAATTCATAGTTGAACCATTTGCGCACCCAGTGGCGGCGAATCCATTGTTGACGCTTATCTCTTTGGTGTTTTGTCTCGCCTGGAACCGTGTCATATCGATATTAGAGATATATTCAGTTGTGTTAGTGTAAGCCTGTCGGCCACCCCTCTTCTTCTTCGGATCATTTTCTTCTTGCTCATCAGCATTTTGTTCGGTCCTTTTTCTCTTGCTGGTTGATGGGCCTACCGTTGGGCCCTTTGCATTCGGAGCTCTGGATTCATCAGCAGTACCCAGAATAACCTCATCTCTGTCAGCCCGACTTACTGGGTTTGCTGAATCCTCAACTGACTGCATTTTCCTGTGAACATAGATAGATGCGAGGGAAAATGGGAACAGGGTTACGAATGCACACAGCGAAGATTTTGAAAAAAGAACTCGTTTTTGATGAAGAAGTAGATGCAGACTTTGAGAAATGTTTCGGGCGAAAGAAATGTGTAAAATGAACTAGTAGGTTCGAAGAAAATACTAGTAAACGTGCTAAGCATTCCGTTCGTTCGAGACATAACACAAACCCTAGATCTGAAATTTTTCTGATGCGAGGGACAACTACAAACCACATCCGCACAGTTTACCTATCAGTAAGGATCTGAGAAATACAGTAAAAATTATGCAATTTTTACCGCAGACGAACTCGAACAGGAAGAGAGGAAGAACGAGTTCGCACTGCACATACCCTAACATGGTGATGTGCAGCAACTACGGCGACGCGGAGAGGAAGATGATCCATGGCGGCGAGGAATGACTCCGGCGACCTCTTTCCGGCAGCGAAGCAGCGAGGATGGTCGACGTCGTCGAGCTCGAGGAGGAGCAGTGCGGTAGGGCGTCGGAAGGTGGCGATGGAGAAGATGCGAAGTGAAACGAGGAGGGTGGCGGCTCAGCATTTATATGCGAGGAGGAAATAACCGCACCCCGGTGAATCTGATCGGACGGCCAGAGTCAATGGACTATTGCGATTCAACGGATCAGATAAGCTGGCAGTTGATGATCAGCACGTGGCAACCGTCACCAAAGAACGTGGTCCAGACTTGGGCGGGAAACCCCAAATTTTGGACGGCTTTCGCCAAAACAGATTAAGTTCGGACCGAAACTTTAACGTGGTCAAGGACACCAGATAAAGTTTCGTTCCCAGATGAAATTTGTGCATTCATAACGGAGCAGCATAGACTGGAAGAGATGAATAGAGGGAAAACAGGGCCCTAGGCATTTCACTCAGACGAAGAAAACACAAACACCCGAAAAACAAGCTATGAGTGAAATACATTCGGACAAACACAAAAACTTCAGATGCAACACAACGACGAGAAATTGTGGTGGCGTGACCCACCGTATAAGAACTATATGACCCCGAGCGTCGCACAATTATCGTGGCACCCGATTAGTCTAGTTCTTCGTTAATGTATTCACTCGTAGAAGGAAAATTTCACTTTGTCGAAATTTTCAGGCTCTTCGAGTGTTATGCACCCATTCCTTCTAAGATGTGGAAGTGTTGGTCCGGGTGCCGAGTCAAGCTTACTGCACGTTTGCGGAATCTAGGATATTTAGCTCACACCGTAACGCACAGAATATTTTCTCATCGAGAGGCTTGGTGAAGATATCGGCGAGATTTTCTTTGGTATTAACATGACTGATAACAATATCCTCTCGAGGAACATGATCACGTAGGAAATGATGTCTGATCTCAATATGCTTGGTGCGAGAGTGCTGCACAGGATTGTGTGCAATTTTGATCGCACTCTCATTGTCGCACAATAGAGGGATCTTCTTGACCTTGAAGCCATAATTCTTCAGAGTCTGCTTCATCCATAATAACTGAGTATAGCAAGCGCCAGCAGCAATATATTCGGCCTCAGCCGTAGAGAGTGAGACACAATTCTGCTTCCTTGACGACCAACATACCAATGATCTACCGAGAAAATGGCATGTCCCCGAAGTAGATTTCCTGTCAACCCGGTCACCTGCATAATCTGAGTCTGAATATCCAATGAGGTCAAACTATGCTCCCTTAGGATACCATAAACCTAAGGTGGGGGTGTGAGCCAAATATCTCAGAATACGCTTGACCGCTTGGTGATGCGATTCTTTCGGTGCAGCTTGAAAACGAGCACACATACAAACACTCAACATAATATCAGGTCTGGATGCACATAGGTAAAGCAAAGAACCAATCATCGAACGATAAGCTTTCTGATCGTAATCTTTACCGTACACATCTGCGTCCAGCTGGCCATTTGTTGGCATGGGAGTTTTGTAACCCTTCTGTTTGCAATCTTGCATTTTGAACTTCATAAGACAGTCTCTCAGATATTTCTCCTGATATATGAAGATTCCATTGTCCTGTTGATGAACTTGTAGTCCGAGAAAGAACTTAAGTTCACCCATCATGGACATTTGATACTTCTCGGACATCATTCGCCCGAATTCCATGCTGCAAGCATTGTTAGTACAGCCGAAAATAATATCATCCACATAAATTTGACACAGAATAGATCGCCATCAATAGCACGAGTGAAAAGAGTGGAATCAGTGGATCCTGGCTTGAACCCTTTATCGAGCAAAAACCTCTTCAGAGTGTCATACCAAGCTCGAGGGGCTTGCTTTAGCCCATATAGCGCCTTTTTCAACCTAAAAACTTTGTTAGGAAACTGAGGGTTTTCAAAGCCAGGTGGCTGCCTAACATATACTTCCTCATCAATTTCACCATTGAGAAAAGCACTTTTCACATCCATTTGGTAAAGCAGAATATCATTGTAATTTGCATAAGCGAGAAGAATACGAATTGCCTCAAGGCGAGCAACAGGAGCATATGTTTCATCGAAATCAATACCTTCTACCTGTGTGTACCCTTGAGCGACAAGACGTGCTTTGTTTCTCACAACAATGCCATTTTCATCTTGCTTGTTCCGAAAAATCCATTTTGTGCCGATGATATTGTGCTTCTTAGGATTCGGTTTGTCAACCAATTCCCACACATCATTCAATTCGAATTGCACCAACTCTTCTTGCATGCCATTCATCCAGTCGGGATCATTCATAGCTTCTTCATACTTGGTAGGTTCTGTCAATGAGACAAAAGAGAAAATGCCACAGTAGTTAGCCAAACGAGTGCGAGAGCGAGTTGTGGGTCGGTAACCTGGATTCTCGAGATCTTCGAGGATTAATGTAGGGTCAACTCGATTTGCCACTCGTGGGAGGGGATTTTCCTCTTGATGATCATTTTCATTTTCCTCGGAATCAGCATCCGGATTGGCATTTGTATCGCCATTTTCATTTTGATTGCCATTTTGATCGGCATTTGCATTTGGGTTGCCATTTGTGTTCGGTGTTGCATTTTCTTCGGCAGTAGATTGGCGTGTACGTCGAGCAATGGGAGCATCATCATCGGAAGAGTCTGGTGAATTTCCTTCTACTGGCTTGACGTCCCCAATAGCCATTTGCCGAATAGCATCCGAAATCGGAGGTTCATCTATCACATTAGGCAGGTGCTCCTTTTGAGAGCCGTTAGATTCATCAAACCGCACATTTACCATTTCCATAACTTTCCCGTGGTGAGAGTTATAGACACGATAAGTATGCGAGTTCGAGCCATAACCAAGAAGAAAACCTTCATGTGCTTTGGGTGCAAACTTAGAATTATGATTCATCTCACGAATATAGCAAGGTGCACCAAAAACACGTAGATAAGGAACATTCGGTTTCTTGCCAGTGATAAGCTCATATGAAGTTTTCTTAAGGAATTTATGAAGATAAACACGATTCACAACATAGCAAGCAGTGTTAATAGCATCAGCCCAGAAACGAATGGGAGTTTTATACTCACTGAGCATTGTTCTCGCCATTTCAATGAGAGTTCTATTCTTTCGCTCAACAACTCCATTCTGTTGGGGAGTGTATGCGGCAGAGAACTCATGAGTGATACCATTTTCATCGAGAAAATCATCGATATGAGTATTTTTGAACTCAGTGCCATTGTCGCTTCTGACATGCTTAATTCGCACATCATATTCATTCTGAGCCTTCTTAGCGAATCTTTTGAAGATGTCTTGGGTGCAGGTTTTGTCTTCGAGAAAGAATACCCAAGTGTATCGAGAGAAATCATCAACAATAACCAGACCATAATGACTGCCTCCGAAGCTTGCATAATTTTGAGGCCCGAATAAATCCATATGAAGCATTTCCAGTGGTCTTGTTGTGGTCATGACAGTTTTTGATGAATGGTGCTTCTTTGCCAATTTACCGGCTTCACACGCAGCACAAAGACGATCCTTGTCGAATTTCACATCAGGAATACCACGGAGATGATTTTTCTTCATCAGAGTCTGCAAATTTCTCATACCTGCATGACCAAGTCTTCGGTGCCACAGCCATCCTTCGGTTGCTTTTGCAAGCAAACAAGTTCGAACTGAGGGACCCTTAGAGAAATCCACAATATATAAATCACCTTTTCTATTTCCCTCGAAAACGAAGGAATTGTCAGTGGCCATAAAGACGATGCATTTGGATTTAGAAAATAGAACAAGCATGCCTAGATCACAAAGCTTCCCAACTGACATGAGATTGAATCCAAGAGACTGAACAAGTAAAACATCATCAATGTTCTTGTCCTTGGATATAGCAATTTTACCTAACCCAATTACCTTTCCTTTGTTGTTGTCGCCGAAAGTAATGTACTTCTCAGATGAAGTTGTTAAGTTGGGGTCGACAAACAACGACTTGTCTCCGGTCATATGACTAGTGCATCCACTATCCATTATCCATTCTGTACACCCGGAGACATAGTCCTGCAGAGAAATTAGGCTTTCTTAACCACCCACATCTTTGTAGGTGGCTTCGAAACATATGAGCGAGCAGGATATTATTTCTTTCGAGAATTATGCGAATTGTAACTTGAACAAGTACGAGCATAATCAAAAGAGTATGCATTGAAATTTCTTCCAGACGAATGAGTATATCGGTTGGGTGAGACAAGTATGTACTCATTCTGTCGAATCTTTTCAAGGATATATCAAGAATTTTCTTCCTGCATGGTTAGTAGTCTAGTAACAGGTAATGCTTCGATAGTTTTCCTGGCCACCCAGATTGATTCCTTTGGGGGGCCATTCCTGCTGTTTGGTCCAACATAGCGAGCAACAGCCTCACCACGTTGGTTTTTGAACAATTTATAGTTGTCCAGAGAATCATCATATGAGTACTCAGGGATAGGAGAGTCATATCCCGAAAGTAAAGCTGGATCGAGAGTTTTGCTCTTAGCAGGTACCCACACAGTGCAAGGATATTGATCAGGTTCCCAGTAGGAGCCATTCTCATTTAGTTTCCTTTCGAAACCGATACCTTCCTTTCTGGGATTTTTGTGAAGAATGGATTTCTTCAGAACATCACACAAGGTTTGATGCCCTTTGAGAGACTTGAACATTCTTGTCTGAAGAAGATCCTTCAACCTGGCATTTTCATCAGAAACAGAACCATTTTCCTCGACCGAGGGGTTAGCATTCACAGAAGATTCAGCATTTGATTCAGCGTTACTGCGTTCAAGGCATTTTAAGCAAGGAGGTACAAACACTTCAGGTTTCTCTTTGAGTTGTTGGGTGAGAAGAGAATTTTCTCTGATCAAGTCATCATGAGCCTCTCTCAGCGACTCGAGTTCATGTTTCCATTTCAGGTACTCATAAGTCAATCTTTCGTGGTCAGCTGAGAGAAAATCATGACGATCTGATAGTTCTTTCATTCGAGACTCGAGGGCGGAATGCTCTTCGGTCAACGATTGAATTTTCTCCATCTCCTCAACCAACAACCCTTCAGATTTCCTGAGGGTTTTCTCAATTTTCTCGAGAGAATTTTGTTGCATATTAGCAATTTTGGTCAGTTTAGCATGGTCATCCTCATCAGAAGAATATTGATCACTGGAGTGAACCTTGTGATGTTTAGAGGATACCTTTTCTTTCGAAGCTTTGGCCATGAAGCAGTAAGCAGGGGACTCGTTGTCGCTCGAATGATTCTCGAAGAAGTTCGATGCAGGAGGAGAAGCACACGCTATGCCAGCCATGCCGGAATCAGAATCCTCATTGGATTCATCAACTTCTTCGGAGTCAGATGATGCTTCTTCTTCGGAATCCATCTCCTTTCCGATGTACGCCTTGGCCTTGCGAGAAGCGTTCTTGCGGTTGGATGAGGACTTGGAGGGATTCCTTGAGGAAGATCTTGACGAGGACTTGGAGGAGCTATCCTTCTTCTTGAAGAACTTCTTCGTTTTCTTCTCATCATCGGAGTCGTAGCTTTTTCTCTTGCCTTTGCCATGATTGTGTCCTGAATCAAATCTTCCACTGGCACGAATTTCAGCTTCCCAGAGAGGGCAGTCGGAGATGAAATGTCCTGGCTTTTTGCATTTGAAACAGGTGTAATCTCCAGTAGGTTTTGATGAAGATTTGGAGCCGCCAGAGTTGCTGGATCCTTTCTTCTGAAACTGATTTTTCTTCTGAAAGTGTTGGAATCTTTTCGTGATCAATGCAATGTCCTTGCTGATCCTTTCTGGGTCATCTGAATCTTCATCGGCGTTTCCTTCTGAGGAAGAATCAGCCGCAGCCTTGAGAGCATGACTTTTTCGGTGATTTGATCCATAGAGATCTCTCTTTTCTTCTTCTTGTTCTTCGTGAGTGTTTAGCCTTTCCATGATATCAGCAGAGTCGAGAACCTTGAAATCAGCTCATTCCCGAATCATCAGAACAAGAGTGTCGAACGAACTGTCAAGGGATCGGAGCAGTTTCTTCACAACTTCGTGATCAGTGATGTCTTTGGCGCCGAGACCTTGTAGCTCGTTTGCGATGTCGCTCAGACGATCGAAGGTTTGCTGGCAGCTTTCATTTCCAATTCGCTTGAACCAATTGAACTTAGCCCGAAGAGTATCAATGCGAGCTTCTTTCTGAGTTGAAACACCCTCGCTTATCTTTTCGAGAATGTCCCACAATTCCTTTGCAGTTTCACACTGACGATAGCGAAGAAATTGAGCACGAGGGAGATGACCACCAATTTCATCTTTGGCTTGAGCATCCATCTGAATGAGTTTCTTCTCGTGGTCAATGGGGACCTGGGGCACTTCAACCGTGAATCCATTCTGCACCACATTCCACATATCATCATCAATAGCTCGGAGACAGATCTTCATCTTCTCCTTCCAGAAGGGATAGTCCGTCCCATCAAAGATGGGAATCTTGAGGTGCGACTTGTAGCTCACTGAAGACATACTTAAACTCCAAGGTGGTTAGACCAAAATGAGCAGAGTCAAGGAGTACCTTGCGCTGATACCAATTGTAGGAACAAAGTATGTCTACCAGAGGGGGGGTGAATGGGAGTTTTAAATTTTCTTCGGAAATATCAAAACTCTCGGAACCCAGCAGCGGAATGAATGAAAACAGTAAACAGTGAGCGAATATAAACTACCGAATGGAAACTTAAAACATGCATCGAGGTAAATCACATAACTGAAACAGATCACATGGCATCGTTCGAATGTAAAGGAGAGTAGCAGAGATGACCAGTGATCCTCGATGGCGACAAGGTATTTGGTAGACCAGTTCGCCCTTCTGCAAAAGGACTACGTCTGGTTGGAGGGGTTGTGATTTAACACAGAAGATAAACTCTCTTCGCCCTATTCTCCTCGACAATTGGTTCGTCAACCAATGTCGATTACTCGTGGTAGATGCTTGAGGCGATCTCCGAACCTTTACAGACTTCTTCTTCGAGAACCACAATTACTCTTGGTCTCTGAAGAAATTGACACCTAACCGTCTAGAGAGTTCGCAGCTCTCAAGAGTAATAGGCGGAGCGTACTGGACTTAGATTCGAGTGATGCTGAACCACTATCTAATTTTTTGGCTCTGGGGTTTTCTCTTGGTGGATTTTAAACTCAAATCAATCGGAGAGAGGGTTGCTCTACAATCTTCTCGGAATCAAACGGAGCAGCCGCCGGACAACGCCGGTGCGGGGTGGCTATTTATAGCCGCAGCCTTCCCGGATGGGAAATGACCATTTTGGACACGCGGTCCAGCCAATGGCCAACCGACATGTTCACAACGGTCGGATTTTGGGAGCAACGGTAACATTACTTGTAGAGCAAGTAATGCTAACTCCTCGGTCAGAGACAAATCTCTCACAGCGAAGAAGATCACAGTCTCTTGCTGGCAAGTATTTGCTAGGAACACAAGGAGATTTCTCTCGCAGCTTTCATAGGATTTGGGTTTAGCATCAGCGAATCAAATCTTCGAACGCTACACCCCTCTTAATAGTACGGTGGTCCTATGACTCAATAAGTCGAAAAGAAACAATGAAAAGAATGCTACGTCTTCTCTTCGTCTTCAATCTTCTCGTCAGCAGTCACTTCCTTCGTAATAACACCGAACCAATTGCTTCACGTTAGCAATTTTTCAGGGGTCACTCTTGTCGTCATAATCTTCGGTGATAACCTTCACTGCTACGCAGGGGATATTCTTCGGAGTTTGAAACCAAACTCCTCTTGACTCCAGGGACCTGTTACTCTGTGTGCACTAGCAAACACATCAGTCCCTCACTGTTTGTCAACAATCTCCAAAACATAAGGAGGCAAATTATTGCACCAACAATTACACAACACCGAAAAGACCAAATTAATACAAGTTCATACATAAAGTTTATACACACTTATTCTCATAAAATAACATACAACTATCTAGCTAAAGCATTTAAATGCAACAACAAATGCGATCAAAATCACAACTAAGGTAATAATTGATCCAACAGCATAATGATACCAAGCCTCTTTATTAACGGCATATTTTTTAATCTTTCTAATCTTCAAGCGCATTGCATTCATCTTGATCTTGTGATCATCGACGACATCGGCAACATACAACTCCAATTTCATCTTCTCTTCTTCAATTCTTTTCAAAAAAAATTCAAATACTCGTTTTCTTTTGCAACTAAATTTAACTTCTCGACAAGAGGGTCGGTTGCAATTTCCGGTTCACATACCTCCTAGATAAAAATATCTATGTCAACTTGATGGGCATAATTGTCATAAACACGAAATGCAACAAATAGTTATAAAAGATATTATATCACATCAGAATCATAAACCGGACGAGGGCCGACGGGGACGGATATCTAAACCATGGCACTACGTATAACAAACAATCATACAAGTAAGAAAATTATACAAGCAACTATCTAAATCATACAAGATTTTTTTTTCACAAAAAGGATAAGAACAAGAGCCTCACCAAGGTGGTGCCGGCGACGGGACGGCACGGGCGATCGACGGTGGTGAGGACGGGAAGGCACTAGGTAAACCACACCTACACATATGCAAACTCAGAAGTTAATTTGAGCTCAAATTGCATATAAATCAAATAAACTCCCACATAATTACTCCCAAACCAAAACCCACAAATGACTATACTTATAGAGCATGAAACAAGCTAAACTAGCAATGAGAGATGAAAGGACAAAGTTGCTAACCTTTTAAACACTTGGATAGATGGGGTGCCTCAAATCTTGACAAATCTTGGCAACAATGGAGGATGAGCTCGAGCTAGGGGAAGAAAACAGAGAGGAGAGAAAGGAGAATGCTTGGACTCGGGCTGGACGAAGCAGGGGTTTATATAGGGATGTCTTTAGTCCTGGTTGATGTCACAAACCGGGACTAAAGGTCAATCTCTAGTCCCGGTTGGTGATACCAACCGGGACTAAAGGGGCTCGCAGGGGCCCCAGCCTGACGCCAGCCTTCCACCACCCCTTTAGTCCCGGTTGGTATCACCAACCGGGACTAGAGGTCACAAATGAACCGGGACTAGAGGTGGCCGTGCCCCCGTCCGCTCCTAGCCGTTGGGACCGGGACTAATGATCACATTAGTTCCGGGCCCAAACCCGGCCGGGACTAATGCTCCGGACGAAAGGCCTGTTTTCTACTAGTGTAGAGATACATGTGTGCTAGTAAAGTTTGATGATGTACATGGAGTTTGAACGTGAAGGTGACATGCAAGTCATCATCTTTGGTTTTGTCTGTCGCATCTTAGTGTTGATTTTTATTTTCTTCAAAAAAAGAGGATAACACACACAACCAAGGTGGTATCAGGCATGTCGCGGAGCGCGGGCTTATGGCGGCCGCGCACCAGGCAGGCCGCAATCCTGCGCGTCCTTTTGGGCCTAGGGATCTGGAATTCGTCAGCGCTGGTCAGGGCTGCGCCAGGCCTAGTGGCTGAAATACGGTCCAGGATACACTCTTTGTAATTTTGTCCACAGAAAAAGAAGCTCGAACTATAAAAGTCCACAACTTAGCTAGGTTTGCATCTTCCTTACCAGTGGCGGAGCGTGACGAACAATCAAGGAGGGGCCAAATTTCAAAATGAAAGCAAAATACATATGAAAACAGATGCGGCTCACATGAAACTACGTGCCAATTGGATATATTTTGCTTCTTGCCTCCTTTGGCAGTTCGGCTCATCGACAGTCGTTGGATCCTCGTCTTGGCGGTGGTGCGCAGCAGCGTGAGACGTTCCATGCATATGCGATAGAAAGTAGCTAGGCCGACGGCCGTGCGGCGGATGGAAACCCAAACCGAGAAGGAAAATAAGGGAATTGGAAGGACGACTTAGAAATTAAATCGCTCCCTCCAGGGCGATCAGGGGGCCAACCCTAGCGCCCCGGCCGCCACCCCCTCCCCCCCTCCCCTCCACCTCGTCGTCCCCGGAGACGTGCGCCGGCTAAGCCCGGGCGCCGCCGGTGATGGGGACGGCGGGGATCTAGGCTGCAGCCCCGCGGTCTGGAGGGACCGGCGGCGCGAGATCGCCCTTCGGTCTTCGTCTTTCCCGGCGGTTCGGCGCTGCTCCGGCGGCTTCGTGGGGAGGGCGGATCAGGAGGGGATGTGGCCATGGTGGATTGGTCGGCGGCGCCTCCGGTCAGATCAGATCTGGCTGGTGCCGTCGGCGGTGGTGGCCATCTCCTCCGTCGGAGGTGGTCGGCCTGAGGCTGGATGGTCAGATCTCGAGATCCGCCATCTAGTTCCGGCTGCGAGTCGGGAAGACATAGTTACTGGTGAAAACCGAGCCGATGGCAGGCGATGGCGGCGTTCTGCGTCGTTACCTTGATGAAGGCATCGTCGTGTAACTACTGTCGACCCACTGGTGCTGCTCCGGGGAAAACCCTAGGATCTGGTCTTCCAAATCGGACGATGGCGGTACTGCGGTGTCGTTTTCTCTCTTGGGAGCATCGTTTGTGGAGCAGAGCCGGAAGACAGAGGCAGGAGGTGGAGCGGCTTCGTCTTGCACGGAGCTTTCGGTGGAGATGTCAAGTCATGCCTAGCCGACAGGTGCTACGCTGTGTCATGCCTGGTCGGCAGGTGCTACGCACGACAGATCTTCCAGAATCTTCGCGTCTGGACGGACGAGCGCGGGGCGGTGGCGCCGTTGGGCGCCGTGGTGGCGTCGACGGATGGACGGACTGGCAAGGATGATGCGGATCTCTCCTGAAGATGGGTCAGCGGTTCGATGATGATGGCGGCGTCTAAAACGTGTGCATGTGGTGTACGCTTTAGGTCTGCTGCACCGGCTGTGGGTTCCGATACGTTATGTGGATGGATCGGCGACGGCACCGGTTTTAGATATGGGGAGTGAGAGCACTCCACATTATCAAGTTTTGTAGGTGTGAGTGGTGGCTTCGGGTGGCTTGATGTATGTTCTTGTTAGACCTATGTTGAATAATAAATAAAGATGACCGTATGCATCGATTGATGCAGAGGCCGGGGGTCTTAACCTCCTTTTCCAAAAAAAAAAAATTAAATCGCCATAGACCGAGACGCATCAAGGAAAGATGACGTTGAATTATAGGGAAAATAAGAGACGGATGTCCCAATATGTTATAGTATGTTTTAGCTTATCACACGAGTCGTTGCCGAGGGTTTTCGCCTAGAGAGCTTTACATACGTGAAGCTTCACGTATACAAAAATCAATCAAGCTAGCTATGCACGTACATGATAAGCTGGGGCTCTGGATCAGAACGATTTGTATACATAGTTGAAAAGTTTGCAATTTGGAAGGGGGGGGCAGAGCCCGGAATTGTCCCCAAGAGGCTCCGCCAGTGTTCCTTACAACCGGCTAGACATATATGGCTTAGTCGACCTCACGATGCTTGTATTCCCATGACTATCGATGAATAAAATCTACTCCCTTCGTTTCTAAATATAAGATGTTTCAGCTTCTCTCTATTTTCTCAGATTCGTATGCACGCGTTGTAGTGTGTATATTCACTCATTTTAATCCGTATGTAGTCCATATTGCAATATCTAAAACATTTTATAATTACAAACGGAGGGAGTAGTATGTTGTGCTAGAAAAGAAAGAAACACACGCGCAAGTCCTTGCGGGCAGGACCATGCAAGTGTGCAACACAACACTACACTACACACACGGGGAATGCATGACAAGACGGCTAAGCCCATTACTGCGTGGTCATCTACTAGCAAGCAAGACGACACCACTTCTCTTCCCCTATCAAGTTTCCAAATCGACGAAAGCACCCATGGCAGGCACGGCAAAGCTGTTGCCAATCAAAGGGGTGCGGGTGGGAATGCATCAATGACAATTCTGCTTCTCTACCGGTGTCCGTCGATCCGATCGTTCGAGACAGTCCCCCTCCGACGTCGCGCGCATGGCCGTGGGCAGGAGGCTGGAGCTCCTCGTCCTCTCCTCCACAGCCGGCAGCTTCCTTCTCGTCTTGGAGGTGGTGTTCGTCGTCTGTTGCCTGGCGGACCCATACCAGCCAACGTTCAGGCTACCCAACCAGCTGAGTCCCGCGCTTAATTTGATTTCTTCTTCTTTTGCTGTCTGCTTAATTTGATTGATCGCTGCTAGCCCGGTCCATGCTTTCTCTGATGGGTGATAGGTGGATGTTGGCCAGGTTGACGTGGTGGGCTTTGATGTGCGGCGCCATGCCGTGGAGTGCGGTGCTGCTGGCGTTACAGATGAAGTGGCTGTCTTCCGAAGGCTGGGAGCCCACCAATGTCGAGCTCCTGGTCCTCATCGCGCCGTCGAGTAGGTCGTCGCGTGTTTCACCTTCGGCTCAGCGTGCGCCGCCCTCGCCGTCGACCAGTTCGCCATCCAGCACAATTACTGCGACCCAGGGGTCACCGTGTGCATAGTGTACCTTGTCGCCGTCGCGACCGCATGCGCCGCAGGGGCTCTCGCCGCCGTGTCTGCACTCGGGATGCTCTGGATCCTCGCCTCCCGGTTCCGCCCGGCTCACGCGGCCTAGTCAATCAGGCAGGCTCCGCCGACGTGCCGCGTTAGAGCCCAGGGAAGCACTAGTGACATGGATAGATCGTTAGTAGTACTATAGAAAGCTGCTTACTCATTTCTTTCGAAGCCGTTGTGTTGCTTGTAAGAACTCGTGTTCAATTACAAAATGAAATTGGTAGGGTGATTCCTCTTGGTGCATGACGTCGATCGAACAGAGCAAGCAAAGCCAGATCTTGTGACGCACGTACGTTTGGGATTCAGCGATCCTTCCTCAGCACCTTGGTCGATTTCATCCCCTAAAGCAACACTAAATTATAAGCCCCAGATCAGATTTTTCTTACATTTACATGCTACAGAGTTCGGAAATAGGAAGCAGAACAACTAATCCCTGATCGTGCACAAACGCATTCTACAACTAATAAGATCACGAACAGGGGTGACGTAGAGGTCCTAGCTTAATTAGCATGTTCACATGAACAGATACAATACCAAGTTCCTAACTACTAAAATCTCCATCATACGATCAGTGTTGATCAGTGGAGTACTAGCTTAATAACTAGCACATTCACACGGACAGACACAGCACGATCTCTGAACGGCACATCGAGTGGAATGAGCCAGAGCATACCGCGAGCCGAGAACGTGGCGAGAGCCCCGGCGAGGCTCGCCATCACAGCGACGTACTGGTACTTCTCCCACCCCTCCGCCAGTGCGAGGACACCGTGGCTGATGGCATTGTGCATGATAGCAACAGCAACTCCCCGGCGACGAAGGCCGCGACTAGGACGTCCCACGACTGCTCTCCGGCCAGACACAGCCAGGTGTGGACCACCAGCAGCCACGGGGGGCAGTTTTGCAAGCACAAAGCCCACACCATGAGAGCATCTCCAGCTGTTGGAGCCCCCCCAGGCCGTTTTTCGGCGGTAAATAGCGCCGCTTGGGGGGGGGGGGGGGGGGGGGGTGCCGGCGCTAATTTCGGCGTGAGGGGGCGCCGGTTCCCAGCCGTGCCCCCAACTTCGGGCCCCCAGCAGGCGATTTTCAGGTAGAGGGGCGATGCCGACAGCGACGTGGCGGCGAAGGGAAAAGTGACAGTCCGTCGCGCGGGAGGGCGAATCTGGGGCTGGCTCGCCGACAGAGCTGACCCACGCGCCTTTTCGCTTCCGCCGGAGCCCCCATGCGCCCCCCAGCGCGCTGGGTTCGGCTTGGGTTCGCCGGATGAATTTTCAGCCCAATCCGGCGGAAATCGGGTCCCTGGGGGGCGGCTGGGAGGATTTCGCTTCGCCGGCGGAGAAAAAGGGCTCCTGGGGGGCACGGGGGGGGGGGGGGGGGGGGGGGGCTGGAGATGCTTTGAGCCTGAAAGAAACACACTTTCAGCGTACATGGAGATTTCGATTTCGATTCCGATTCCGAGGGACCGACGTCACCAAGCAACCGAAGCAGATTCTACTGTACTACATGGACACGATGGCATCAATGTTTACAAGTCGTAAAGTCGAGCCAAGTCGTTGGGGTACCGACTTGTGGATTAATCGAGACTAGCTAAGATTAATCGTGATTAATAGTTTACTGGTCGTTGACTACTATATGCTACAAATACCATACATAATATAACAATTAAATGCGAAAAATAGAAAAAGATGACCCATTAGTAGTTGGGCCGGCCCAGCTAGGGCCATTTCCTCTCCCATTGTCAAGAGCTACTGCATGCTATAGATATTAATCTGCACCGTCAAACTCAAGCCCTGCCTCTCTCTGCCCTAACAGCAGCAGCAGCTCTTCCACACGATGCCACAGATGACATTTCCTCTCCCATCGTCAGGAGCCCTCACACACTATGGATCTCTCAACTCCCCCGCAGCAGCTCTCTTCCCACCGCCCCTCCTCCCAGCGCGCTCCTCTTGCTGCTGCAGCGGGAGGGTCCTTCAGATCCAGCTGCCTCAAGTCGGACGACCAGAAAACTGAGATTAATCGCGCCTAATCTGGATTAGCCACCTAGTCGCGCGCCCAGGGCCGCAAGTCGAGTCGCTAGCCCAAGTCGAGGCTGCTCCTGCGACCGGTGGATTAATCTAGGATTAATCTTGGATTAATCGTCCAATTTAAAACTTTGGATGGCATGCGAAGGTTGATTATTACTTACTCCCTCCGTCTCAAAATAACACTTATTTTGAGACGGAGGGAGTACTTGTCGATCTCCTCGTGATCGCAGGCGAGGAGCTAGTGCAAAGTCGGGATCGCACCGGCGACGTCCGCTGTGGCGATGGCGAGGGCGACGCACCCAAAACTCGCGAAGACGATCAGGCGTTGCAGCGTTCGGTTATTCATGATAGGGGGGCTCGGACGAGCTGCTGGCGTCGATCGTCTGTGGGCTTTTGGTGGTATTGCAACGACAATGCATGACGATGCGAGAGAGACTCCACTAAAGCGTTGGTGCAGCTCTGCTTTTAATTCAGCGTCTGCCTTCTACTACTGGGAGAACAGGGTGAGACACCTTTGCCACCCCCGGCCAAAAGGATTCTTTCACCGATTAGGAACTCGGTGATGGCGCCTGGAAGTTTCCGTCCGCTCACTCTCAGCAGCTCATGCTTTTCATCTACCGAAGTAAATATGCGCGCGTTGCATTCTACAGTGACAGTCACTGCGTACACATCGCATTACCACCACTGATCGATCCCTGCTTCCGGGGAATAGTAACACTCCGGCACAACACACAACCGTCGAGCAAACCACAGTGGACGGCTCTGCACGCCCTAGGACGGGGAAGTATCAGGTGATACCAACCCATAAATGCTCCCATGCTACCAACTTAAAAAATTCAAATTTAGACATTTCAAAAAATTCTGAAAGAAATCATGGATGTTCACCACATATATTTAGACATCCCCTAAAAAACTCAAATCCAAATTCGAAGTATACACCAAGAAACAAAAAAGACAAATATTCCATGAATAGTGTCAAAAGAAGACAAAAGCAAAAAAGACACTATTCACGTCCGAATTTGTCATTTTTGTTTCTCCATGTGTATTTATAAATTTTGATCTGAGTTTTTTAGTGGTTGCCGACATATATGCTGTGAGTATCCATGATTGTTTTCAGAACTCGTATTATCCATCTCTCCATGTCCAGCCGTCATCCACATCAAGAAGCAGTTGTGGGTTGTGCCAAGCCTCCATCTCCATCGTTGCGACCTTGGAGGAATACCAGATCGGAGCCACCGCCGCTGGGCGCGGCCATGCGCCGCCGCATCGTCTTCACCAACATCACTTCTTCTTTCACCATCACGATCTCCATGATGGGTTGTAACAACTCTTGAATCCCCTTTATATGTGATATTATTTGAGTAATTGTTGCATATGGGTGTGGTTGCCTAGTAAGCGGTTATTTCATATGCGTCGTCTATTTCTGTGTGTCTTCTTCATGTTGTTATTTATCTTTGCGGTAATTTAGTGATTGAAGATGTCTGATCCATCGAAGTAGTTGCAGATATCTGATTGTGCAATACACCGGGGGTTACCTATGGAGGGAAGACTCGGACGCAGACCTACCATGGGGCCCATGTTGCGTAGACGAAGCCCGACGACAGAAGGGAGCCTGAAGGCCCGGATAGAGCTCGGAGACCATCTTGGCGTGCAATCCAAGATGGCGGCAGCATGAGATCAAATGGTGACACATACAATTATAGCAAAGAAATATAAACTTAATTAAGAAGATGAAAATATAAGGATACATGTATTATTGCCTTTATGACATATTTCCAACAGTTTCATCAAACATATTTTGTACTATAGGCCTATTGATCTCGGGTTGATTATTACATGCATACTAACAATTCGAAATCCCAATATCAGGATTACTTACAGGAGCGACCACATTGCTGGTCCTTCCTCCATGGGTCTAGGTCGAACATCTCCCTTGGTAGCAACCCTAGCATGAACCTTCATGACGACTTTTAGTCGCGCTTCTTGCTCTAGTTCATCTAGGTATCTATGAACCAACTATGGGTTGGCTACGAGTCTGAACTTTTTGGCCATTCTCGCCACTCGATCCAAACATAGTAAGGTGCAGGCACGTAATGCAAACGCTAGACAGTTGCACAACACCGGCAGCGAGGTGGAGAGAGCGGGAACTGGCTTGTGACGAGAGAGCAATCGAAGGATGAATACGATGCATTGAATCCCTCCTACTCCTAGACCCGCAGCCTAGAGAGTGGAGTGGAGGCCAAAGAGTCCAAGCTACGTACCGAGAGGGTAGGATATGTTATACGCCTCACGATTCTTTCCCTAATAATAATAAAGCAGCTATTGCTTCTGCCGTACGTCGTGGTCAAATTTGCAGAAAAGTCCCTTGGTTTTCCGGTATTCAACCCGTAGTCCTTCTTTTAGTTGAAAAAACGTTTCACTTTTGCAATAGCACCCCTGCCCGCGGTCAGCGCCTTCTTATCCAGCGACCCAGACGCGCCCGCCGTCGGCAGCTCAGCTCTCTCCGGTCGATTCCGGCGTTCTCCGGCGAATTCCTCCACCGCGCAGCACCGGCCCGAGCTCGCCTCGCTCCGCTGGGTCTTCCACCCCAGCGGGATTCGCCGCTCCCAGCCACCAGCAATGACCTTAAGGCCTCACCATGGCTAGAGTTTCGGGCGCCTCCACACTGGCGTTGGTCCGGCGCCTCCGGCGGCTCCTCTCCGACGCCCACCGCGCCCCCACACGCAGCTTCGTCTTCAAGATGCTGCTCCTCCGCCCGATGGCCATGGGGTGAGTTCATCCCCTCCCCTTTCTCTCTCTAATATCTGGTTTGATCATCCATGGTAGACGTGCAGGGCAAGGATTGGATGCTTGAGGAAGGAGGGGTCGACCTTGCCTTGCTGCAGCTCGGGACGCATCACCCATGGAGCTTCCTCCTTTCTATCTTCAGATGAGTTCGCCCCCTCCTCTCTTTGCTCTTGTACGTGGCCATTGAGGCATTGCTCTTGGTTAGGATTTACCACTGTTTGGGCTCAATTGGATACTGCTTGAGGTCAACTTTGTTGATACTGTGAAGTGTTGATTGTTCCTTGAATTGAACAGCAAGGTTAACCATGAATTTGTTAGTTGAATTGATGCATGACTGAACTGATGTTGTTAGTTGAACTGTTCAATCTTGAATTTAGGGAGCTGCTACTGAAAGATGAAAAAAAATGGTACTGTTTGAGGTCCATGTGCCTCCCGTGCTCATCAACTTGCTACTGGTTGAGCTTAATTTTTTGGTACGGTTTATGTGTTAATTGATCCGTGCTCTGTTGCATCCCACCCTCCCCTCCGGTGACGGCAGCCAACGCTTGCATCGGAGGAACTGCTGCGCTTTCTTCTCTGATTTTTTCTGCTACATGTTGCAGGTGTTTGAGTCATCGACAAGCAACGACAGGGTTCGGCTTCGGTTGAGCTAGCTGCTGGGGACGCCTCTCTCTCAATTATCTCTATCTCCGTCTCTGTCATGATATTTAGAAGCCATCTATTAATCCCGTCGATGCCTAATTCCAAAATCCCGTCTCGCTCGCTCTCAATCACCCGTCCCTCAGTTACGGATGTGCCGCCGCCGCCACTAGCACGGTCCCAACGGTCGCCGTGATTCTCCCCGGTCGACGTCGCCGTCCGTCTGTGCTCCGAGCTCGACAGTTCCAGTGAGGTGATATTTCGTAGCGCTTAAATGTCAGGTATGTCAAAAATTGCTCTCTTTTTATTTCTCATTTACTTATTTATTTCACATTTACTTAGCCAACTTATTTTACTACCTGGGGTATTCTGGAGTTTTGTTTCTAAAACAGATTGCGTTTTGTTTTGTTCTGAAGTGTTGGTACTGATGCATAAAACTACTGCATCTAAAATGGCATGGTATTAGTATTTTTATTGTTAGAAGAATGCCGCTTGCCTTAAGCTCTCAGTAAATCAAAATATGTACTGATGTTACACTTGAATATTACTATTTTATCGACACTTGAATATGCATTATGATTTAGTGCAGTCTCAGCAAATGGTCAATGGATCAGTATTTTCTGGAAACTTTCTGTTCCATATGAAGTTCTGATTTCTATTAATAATATTATTACCATGTTTCTTGTAAATGTCTATTTGAGAACTTTGCAGCTAAATTGGTGCCTGTATATTATAGAAGTAAGACACTTGAAAATATATTCAGTGTGGTTCCTGCACTCCAAACTTTTCATTGTCGACTTCACGTCAATTTTTTTTATTCATCATGGGCAGTCATGGTTTTTCGAGACTCCGCAAGAAGATGATCGAGGGTCGGCTGCGCGGCTGCTTCTTCGTCATCTTCGAAGAGCACCGTCCAACACGATTTTCTGCTGGCATGTTCCATGGAATGTCACTGCTCTTATCATGGCATCCAACACTTGCAGATGTGATTCAAAAGGGGGTTCTGAAGCTGATGAACTTGGATGGCCTGACAGTCTACCATACCAACAACCATCTCCAAGTACACGAACTTGAAGAATTTCTTAGATTCATACACAACTTCAGTTATAGATACTTGCTTTGTTCTCCAGAATTCTTATACATTTTAAGCGGATGAGCTGCACATATATCCATTAGGAAATGATGGAGGTGACCCTATTTAAAATGATGTTTCAGAATATTTTTTTCCAGTAAAGATCAGGGTGCAAGCAGTGTTTCTATTATGTTGCAGGAGAAGTTTGGATCTTTGTGGACAGTTATTGCAGCCATTTTTCTGAATGAGTATGAAAACAACACTATGAGGTAATGCAAGCATGAGGGTGCCTCTTTTCATAATATCATAACATATGGGCTACTCAAGGCTTTATGTTGTTTTTCAATCTAAGGCACGTGAAGCATTACTGTCATTATTTTACATACCAATATCATTGCTTTCTCCAATTTCAATTGATTTTGATTTCTTGATTCATGTTTGTATAGGACAAAGAGGAGATAAAAGGAGTATTGGAAAGCTTAAAACCAGCCCCCCAAAACTACTCTGGCTCGAGAAAGAAGAAAATATTTGGCATGATCTGTCCGATCTACTACAGGTAATTTGGTCTTCTATTGTGGACACACTATATCTTAATGTAAAAATAATCTAGAGTCTTGTTCTCTGAGGCATATCAAGCATGTTTCTGATGGAGAAGAATGAAGCAATTCTTCTCTTCAATTCAAACAGTTGCAAGCAAGATTCTGAAATAACACGTACGTCAAAAGTGCCTTCGTCCGTCAGGTGTGGGACAAGGGGATCGAACTCCTAACCTGGGCTCTGCTACGAGCAACAGCTACCACCGAGCTAGCGTCAGGTTGTGTGTCCAAGTTCTGATTCGTCTGTCTATTAAATAGTCCCTCCTTGCTTTCTTAAACCCTAACTGACCAATTTATATATGTCTTTGATTTGAAATCAATAAACCACCTTGAGGTTCAATAAGCAGAGTGTAGTGGGTCCTGTTTGATTACAAATATCATCAGGAATGAATTACCTCCACTGAGGGCATATATGAACGAGGGACAAGGCAAATAGGCGCCAGAACCGCACATACATATGAACAAGGCGGGATTCAAGAAGGAAAAGAGAGGAGGCGAGGCGGGATTGAGTTCTCCCGCATCATGCAAGGGAGGCGAGGGTCTGATGGACGAGCGGCACTGCCGAGAGGGAGAGAGACTGCCATGGAGGAGAGTTTGGAGAGCCGCACCGTCGTGGGGGAAGGCGGAAGCGCATACGCCGCCGCCTCGGATCTTCCCATGTTTCTGATGCAAAGCTATAGCCACTAGAGGTAATTGAAATCGTTGGCATGCAATAAAAATGTTAGGTCTGCAAAGAAATAAATTAAGTGTTGTATACTGCAATAAAAAATCTTTGGCGTTCAAACCAATGTGGTTAGTGTTATGCGGTGCCGCAAACAATTTTTGACCTACAGACTAAGTGATTGAAAATTTCTGTGTTATGTTACAAAATTTTAGTTACCTTAAGCACTTTCAAATTTCAGTGTTGTGCTAACATTTTCTACTTTTGTAATAGACCAGTTTTTGCCTTCTATAATCTGTTCATAATCAAATTATTCCAGAGGCATGTATCCCCTTGAAAGATAATCAGTTCATAGAAGCCTTTGTTTGAGTTTATTGTTTCTGAATTGGTGTCCGTGTTTCATGTTCAAAAGAGCAACAAAAATGGTACAAATTCATCTAATTTCATGGTGATGAGTGAGCATATGTTATCATATGTTATGCCTAGCACAGGTACTTGTGAGTATGTGAGAAAATCTGTAGGCTAATAAACAATACATACGCCAGCCTTAGTTTCAGAGTACATATATTGCATTGAATGGTATAACTTCTTAATTTGTATCTTACTACAGCTATCATATGGACAAGACGTTTCGGAAAAAAAATCATATGGACAAGTACACATATACCATATTTAGTTATCAACTAATTATGAAGTGGAGTTAACACGGTCACAACCTCTGTTGTTGCCAGGGTCCTTTGCAATGGATCATCATATGCTGTTGGCCATTGTATTTTGTGATTCTGGGTAAAGGTTGTCCCAAGTTAATGTGGTAATTAAAACCTGGATGCATCTCATGTCTTACTTTGTGATAGTTATCAAGTATATTGGAAGAGGGACAAAAGATAAATAGCGGACCTTCTTTAGTTTGAAGCAGCACATCTCATCTGTATTTCTCCTAAAGCTTTTCATTATTGGATATGCATTGCAGTATTAATTACGATGTTCAATTTGTGCGAACGACTTCTGGATTACACACAGAGGGGAGAGGGAGGGAGGGAGAGAGAGAAAGAGAGAGAGTGTGAGTGCAGCAGCAGGGGCATGATAGAGCAGAGATTCAACAGTTTAGGTTCAGAGAGGAGCAGCAGCAGAGGCGTGGGGGAAGGAGCAGCATCAGATTGTGAGGAAAAGGAGGAGGAGCACAGGGGCGTGGGACAAGAAGTGTAGTAGAGAAGAGAAGGGGCTCTGGATCAGGGGAGAGAAAGTGCAGCAGCAGTTGGAGGCGCGTGGGGGATCAAACGCCCGTGACCCCAATGTCTGGTAATGCGCGCGAGTAGGCGGGAGAGATGGCTGGTTGGTGGGTGCTGGTGATGGATGGATGGCTGGGACGCGCACCACCACGCCGGCCTGTGTTTTTCACGGATTACTACTCACAAACTAAAAAGGAAACGATGTGCAAGAGGAAAACCAATCGGAAGCAATACATACACCAACTCGGACTAGCATAGTTTGTACTAATATAAATTACAGTACTACCCAGCTCATATACCAACTCGGACAGGAAAAGGTTACACTAATATAAAGTGCCAAGCTTTCAGACATTAGACGCCCAGACAGAAAGAAGTACAGGCAACTTAGTACACGTCCAGGTTACACATGTTGATTTTGACTTATATTCTAAAAGAAGAGCAAATCTCCAAACAATCTCCAAGCTACTGGACCAACCAGAGTAGATCACTCTCCAAGCTACCAAGCCAACCAGAGCCAAGGAGCCATCAAGTATGTCCCTTATCTCCTTACATGATTAATATACAGCAACTCTATGATCCATCTCTTCATACAACATCTTTCAAAATCACGAATGCGAGAAACGTCATCCCTGTTTTCGTTCTTCACATTAAATTCTTAAATTTCTCATGGTATTTGATACTCATTAGGCCTATAAAAATATGCAAAAGAATCAAGCATGAGACCTAGGATTAAGAGTACGGATCTTTAGAAAAATCAAGCATGAGATCTAGGATTAAGAGTACAGATCTTTAGATCGATAACTTTTCTTTTTCACAACAAAAGCAATCTGAGGATGGTTTGCTCGATGTTGGATTATTTTTCATTGCTATTTCACCATTCTTACTTTACTAGGAATAACACTATATATAAACAATTTTCTTTCCCTTGTGCAGGAAAACATTTGGGCCATAATCTCAAATCATGGATGCTAATGAAAAAGAAAGAAAGAGAGACAGAGAGCGGTATGAACGCATGACCGATGGACAAAGACATGGTACACTAAAAAATTGCCGCGAAGCCTATCATCAAAATAAATATTCAACAAAGACACCAGAACAGAAGGCGGCAAAATATGCACAAGAAAAAAAAATGCAAATATGCAGCCAGAACAGAAGAAAGCAAGAATATAACAAATTGAAGCTCACCGTCAATTGAAACGCATCACACCATCCAAAGATTCAATTGCAAAGAAGAACCCTGAATATGTTGCAACTGAACAGGAGGTTGGTACTTCTACATTTACTGTAAAACACAGGGATCATGTGGCAGCGGGAGAAAGGCAAGCGTTGCTACACCGTCAGAACGAAGAATTCATGAAAAGACGGCCCGGTGCAACGCACGGGCATTTGTACTAGTAGGTACTAAAAAGTGCAACGACGCGTGGCCGAAAAGTGTCATTAGGCTTCAGAGCAACTGAATTGGTGTCACGCCTTCTAATAAGTTGATTGCGAACCAACTTGTGATTGGATGGTTAGAGGTACAGTTGTATCCTCAGCCAGTGGCGGAGACAGGGGGGACCAGCAGGGGCCCTGGGACCCCCTAACATCTGGGTTTTGTTGCTAATTTGCTATGAACAGTGACATAATCAGTAATCTTTTGCTGCTGAAAATCTATTTTCCTATAGTTTGGCCCTCCCTAACTTGTTTTAGCAGCACTTGGCCCTCCTAATACATATTTCCTGGCTCCGCCACTGTCCTCAGCCCATCAGAGTTCAAGTCCTGGTGCTCGCATTATTCCTGAATTTATTTCAGGATTTTCGGCGATACGCTTTTAGAAAAGGGAAACGATTGGGCTCAGCCGGCTGATTTTCACACGCGCATCCGTCGCCTCTTTTGCTCGACACGTGGCTAAGGCCTCGTAAACAGTTTATCTCCCTTTCTGCCTTATCTCTCCAGCGAAGCACATGAGCCACACGTTTTCTTCCTCCCCAGGAACGATCCTTCTCCTATCTTTTCCCCTTCTACTACCTCTCAATCTCACTCCCGGGCACCTATCTCCTTCCTGCCTCCTTGTGCAGCAAGCTGTCGGGGGACAACTCCTCCCAGGGCTGCTGCCTAAGGCTCCCAGGTGCCTCTCCAAGCACTGCTGCAAGATGTGGCAGCGCTGGTGCTGCGAGTTGCGCTCGTCCACGGCGGGGACGGGCGGCGCCTACCTACAATGGTTTTTTCTTGCAACATCCTCCTTGTTGCAAGAAAAATTTATGCAACATTAGTTATGTTTCAAATCTCTCTTCCGTTGAAAAAAAATTCTGCAACATTAGCTTTGTTGCAGAAAAAAATTCTGCAATTTTTTTCTGCAACATCACCACAGTTGCAAAGTTTTCTGCAACAATACCATTATTGCAAAAGTTACATCACGTCTCCGCACAAAGTCTCTGTTTCAGCAACAACCAACTTGTTGCAATTTGTGACGCTCACGTGGGGAGATCTAACGGCGTGGGAGGTGGGCTTGTTTCTGCAACACCGCGCTTGTTGCACAAGGGATGTGGGGAACGTGGGTGGTACATTGGACGGCCAGCAGCGCGTCCATCCGACGGCCAGCCAGGCGGCGGATGTTTCCAATTCATCCACCGGCGGACGCCTAGCAGCCCCCTTTAGAAAAATAGGAAAATTTCTGTAACAATGTGTAATTTTTCTCTAAAGTATTTTAATTTTTTTTATTACGGGGCCAAAGTATTTCCTGGTATGTATGAACTCTTTCTTAACATGCGGCATCAATTTTATTACTACATATCTTTTCCCTACCACTTCAATATCTATACTCTTCATAATATATATACAGATACAAATTTTGGGGGGGGGGGGGGGGGGGGGGGGGGTTACTTTAACATGATTTTTTTAGAAAATCATGTACAGTTTTTATAAATTAAATATGTGTGGAGTAGGCAAATCAGTTTTTATAAATTAAATATGAAATGAACAGTAGACTGATTAATATATCTGGTCGCATTTAGAGTACAAAGTTGTACTCCCTCCGTTTCTTTTTAGTTTGCATATAAGATTTGGTCAAAGTCAAACTTTGTAAAGTTTGACTAGCTTTGTAGGAAAAGATATCAACATTCACACTATAGAATCAATATTATTAGATGTATGATGAAATTAATTTTCATAACATATAACTTTAGTATTGTAGATATTGATATTTTTTCTATAAAGTTAGTCAAATTCTACAAAATTTGACTTTGACTAAATCTTATATGCAGACTAAAAAGAAATAGAGGGAGTACTTAAGGACTTCGTTAGGCTACTCAAAATTTGTCGACCCTGTTGAGACAAGAAGTAGCAGGCAAATGCACTGAAAAGCTAAGTTGGTTAATGCGTGTCAGGGTGAGTTGGCCGGCCCGTGAGTAGCAGCTAGCGTTGGTTAAATGCGAGGGTGGGCCCCTGCTGTCCATAGGCATCTAATACGAAACAGAGAAAGAGATAATTGGAGTACAACAGAAAGTCAAAGTATACTAATAAACAGGTTGGAGATCACGGCTGAATGAATGGCGAGATTCCGGGGACAGATGTCCCAGGAACCATTCGGTATTTCCCTGCTAATTCATCATCTTATACACGTATCAAATTAACTCCCCTAAAATTCAAACGTTCGCCAATATACCATTTTTCCTCAGTTCGACCAATTTCAGCTTTAGAAAGCCCATTCCTGTACAAAAACACTGACCTGATCCTTTCAAGTATACATATACATAAAACTTAATTCCTCCAGAGAACAAGTATTTTTCGGAGAACACAACACAACAACTTTGCTAATTAACTGATGTATTGTACCACACCATCTGGATGCGTGCGGGCGTGCATCCATGCTCGAGGATCAACACATACACAGGGAAGTAACATTTTCAACATCCTAATTTATCAAGGGAACTGAAATCCGCTGCGGTTATCGTGATGGTGAGGAGATATAAGAGGAAGGCGACATTGAGCGTCTGCACGATGAAGAACCCGGAGAAGAGGGAAAGTGCCCGGATGAAGCAGTAGGTGAGCAGGAAGATGGAAGTGAACGAGTAGATGCCGACGTTAAGGTACGCAACCCGCTACAGGAACATGAGCTTCCGCGACACCAGGAACACATTGCTCTGGGAGAAGAAGATCTCCACCGACCCCGTCGCCCAACGCAACACCTGATCGATGGTTGTACTGTTCTTTTGATTACTCTCATATTTGCATGACATCCTGATTACATTATCTGGTTTAATTATATATTTTGTTCTTTGATTTCAACTACTGTACTGTTTTTTCAATTACTCTCACATTTGCATGTTACTCTGTTCTTCCAATATATATAACAATCTTATCATCTCCTGCAGTACATCATTTGCTTTGCTTAACTGAAGAGATTATAACATGTGTAGTACAAAAATTTGGCCTTTACTTAACTGAAGGCTTCAGGGATGTCATATTGAAGACAAACCATGGATTTTACAATCGTTGTTTGGGTAAAACTTGATGAAGATGGTCACTCCTATTTTGATGCGGGTCTTTGGAGAGAATTTTCTAAGTTTTATGTACTGAAAGCTGGCACTAAAATTATACTGCACCTAACAGAGCCTGGTCATATCATAGATGATATCTTCCCTCACGACATCATCCGTCCACGGTTTGTTCAAAGTAAGTGTTCTTTCAAGTATCTGCATGTTGACTTACTTAGTAAAATTGAAGTAATTGTGTAGTATTTAAGCAACCAACTCGAATTCATTTTCTGACTTTGTTAAGTCCGTTCATACCTAGTAACTTCTAATTACCAATACACTATTCATCTACCCTATTCTGACAAAATAATCACTATCCTCCCACTCCTCCACTCGAGGATCCATGCTCGAGGATCAACACATACACAAGGAAGTAACATTTCCAACACCCTAATTTATCAAGGGAACTGGAATCAGCCGCCTCGCGCACCACCGGTGGATTCGCCTTCGGTGGACTGATGGCCACGCACAAGAGGGAGATGGTGATGGATACGAGGCCTGACCAAACAAAGACGGTGGTGGGTGTCTTGCCGCGGTGGCCCATGAGACCCTTAGCGAATGGTAAAGATGAGAAAGCACCCAGGAACTGAAGAAACCTCCGCCGATGAACTTGCCCCACCATGGGTTGTCGATGTAGATGGTGCATGCGAAGGCAAAGGCGACAGCGATGATGTTGATCATGCGGATGGTGATAGGCGGGATGAGCAGCGATGACCACTTGACAACGTAGAGGTCTGCGTAGATGTCCTCATTGTCTTCGGCCACCGCTTTGGCGGTCAGTGTGAAGGAGATCTCGATCCCGACCATCACCTTGAGCAGCTCCCTGCACCACCACGTATAGGTGCGCGCTTGTGCCTGTCATCACATTAGTTGTGCAAAGACACACATTGTGGTCAGGTCAGTATCGAGATCCTAGCTAGGCCATTAGTGTCAGGATTCATGATGCGTGTGCCCGAGATGAGCCAGAATTGCTCATTGCGCCACCTGTCCTCGAGTTCAATGCCTGACCACTTGACTTCGAGGATGCCGAGCGTGATGACGTGGTCGAGCGTCTGCACGATGAAGAACTCGAAGAAGAGGGAAAGCACTGGGATGAAGCAGTAGGTGAGAAGGAAGATCGAAGTGAACGAGTAGATGTCGACGTTAAGGTACGCAACCCACTGCATGAACATGAGCTTCCGCGACGCGAGGAACGCATTGTTTCGGGAGAAGAAGATCTCCACTGATCCCGTCGCCCAACGCAACACCTGATCGATGGTTGTACTGTTCTTTTGATTACTCTCATATTTACATGACATCCTGATTACATTATCTGTTTAATTACATATTTTTGTCATTTGATTTCAACTACTGTATTGTTCTTTCAATTACTCTCACATTTGCATGTTACTTTGTTTTTTCAATATGTTAACAATCTTATTATTTTTTGCAGTACATCCTTTGCTTTGTAAGAACATGTGTAGTGCAAAATCTTGGCCTTTACTTAACTGAAGACTCCAGAGATGTCATATTGAACACAAACCATGGATCTTACAATCATTGTTTGGGTAAAACTTGATGAAGATGGTCACTCATATTTTGATGCGGGCCTTTGGAGAGCATTTTCTAATTTCTGTGTACTGAAAGATGGCACTAAAATTATACTGCACCTAACAGAGGCTGATCATATCATAGATGCTATCTTCCGCGATGACATCATCCACCCACGGTTTGTTTGAAGTAAGTGTTCTTTCAAGTATCTTCATGTTGACTTACTTAGCAAAATTGAAGTAATTATATAGTATTTAAGTAACCAACTGGGATGTTATTTTCTGACTCTGTTAAGTGTGCTCCTACCTAGTAACTTCTAATTACCAATACATTATTCTCCTACCCTGTGCTGACTAAATAATCACTATCCTCCCACTCCCCCACTCCTATCAGAAAGCGTTGTCGCCGAGGAGACACTTGAGTTGCTTGTGTCATCGCCTGCTGAGGTGGAGGATGAGGTGGCTAACGAGCGAAGGCGGGTCGATCCAGAACCGCAAGAGCCTCCAGCAAGCCTAGACTTCATCAGCAGCCTCCCCGACGATATGTTGATAATCATCATCTCCCTCCTTCCCATCAAATCTGGCGTGCGGACAACCGTCCTCTCCCAGCGGTGGCGCCCCCTCTAGCGCTCCACTCCCCTCAACCTCACCAACGACCACAAGCTATGCAGCGGGTATCGCAAATGCATGGACGCATTGTCCCAGATCCTTGCCACGTACCGTGGGCCAATCAAAGGCCTTACCATGTGCAAGTTTCATTGCAACGGCAAGGTCGAAGCCAAGTTTGACAAGTGGTTCCTATCCCCCGTCCTAGATCAGCTGGAGGAGCTCAGTTTTTCATGATGGACATCTGCGCTCGCTGCCACAGTCTGCGCTTCGCCGCGCCAGGTTCATGAACTGTCTTTTCCCCCAGATTAATGTTGCGCCCGCTCTTCTTCTCCCTCAAGTGAAGCAACTCGAGCTCTTCAGCTCGTCGTCTCCAAGGAGGACATGGAGCACCTACTCCACCACTGTACTGCGCTCGAGTACCTTCGTCTTAGGCGATCAATGGGTTGAGTAGCCTCCACATCACCTCCACGAATCTCCGGATAATTTATGTGTGTTGCTGGTGCTGCAACAGGAGATCACTTAAGGTGTATGATGATATGGTCATTAAAGATGCGCCTTTACTTGAGAGATTGCTTGTAGTTGATCAACAAGGTCCAACAAGACACATGGTCATTGACGCATCGAAATTGACAGTGTTGGCTACTCGTCTGTCATATTCTCTGAACTTGTTATTAGATCCATAACCGTTCAGGTACAACAGTCTTCTTATTCTTATTCTTATTCTCCTTCTCCTTCTTGAAATTAACATTTTTTCTATATTTCAATATGTATATTTGTCTGTCATCCAGAAAATGATTCCGACAAGCTTGACCCCATCTTGTGCACATAGTGAAGGTCTTGGCACTAGAATCTATGGGCCCCGACCTGGATCAAGTTGTTAGATTCCTTATATGCTTTCGTACCTGGAGAAGCTATACATCAAGGTTTTGCTCCTTTCCTGTTAAATGTTAACCACAATGAAGTTCACTTTTTCATACTTTTTCCCAGGTTCACATCATTGGCTAGGACAAATGGGTCAATCTGACAGGAGGTGGGGTAAAGGTAGACCCGCAGTACGGAATGACAACAGTGGATCTCAACAATCTTGGGTACACAGACGAACCATTCGTCCTAGCCAATGATGTGGCTCAGGTTTTTTATGTGAAGGACATGTCTACCAAACCGAGAAAAAGAAAAGATAAGGAAGCGAATACATCATACGATGAGCCAAAGCGCCACATAGTTCTTTCAGGAAAAAGAAACATCGTGGGAGTGGAGGATAAGACAGACATGTCAGAAGATTATAATAAGTTTGATGAAATTCCTCCCTTCACAGTGAAGACTGACCCAAGCATCCTGTTAAATGATGAAGATTCTCCATAGTTACGGCGCAATCATAAGCAAGGGACATACGCGAAGAAAAAGTTTTATACCCCAAGATCCCACTCTGGGATGTGACCGGCTTCACCGTCATCACTTTCTCTCTAGTGAGTTTCCGGACTTATAGCTGGAAAGTCTCACTTCGGACAAACCGGAGGGAATCTTTGTAAGAGTTAGGGTATATATGTGTTTTGGGTGTTCCTAGGTGGACTCCGAAGAGTCGGAATCCAACCAAAAAGCTAGGGCATTTTGGCATTTGAAACATGATTTTTGAATAATTATTTATTAAGTTATGAATTATCAATTATTCCTATCCTTTTAGTATTTTAATTATACAGAAGAGTTAATCAATGCAATTATGTCCAAACAAAATATGAATGTGTAGGTTATGTTAAGACAAACAATTTGACATCTTATTTGCTCCATTTGGCTTAACAGAACTGAAGATATGAGTTTTTAAAATAATGTCTTCAATTACTGTATTTAATTAATAAGTGCAAAATTAATTATGCAACTTCCTGTCAAAATGATACTAGTTGATAGAAATCTTCAAGATGAATCCACAAAAATTTGAATCAACGCATTTGGTTTAGTTTTCAAATTGTTATGCATTTTACAAGAATTAATTTCAATCTATAAAATTGAATCTGTCAAATAATTTCTTCAAAATGAAAATTAATTGAAAGACACCTTTAGTCCCGGTTGCAACCACCAGCCGGGACTAAAGGTTTCAGCTCCCGCGCGGAATTTTGGCCGCCGAAAAGGTTGGCCTTTAGTCCAGGTTCGTGGCTGGAGCCGGGACTAAAGGTCGCGGGTATATAACTGGTGTCCCGGTGCCAGCCACCGCCCGGGAGAACGAACAGAACCACGCGCTGCCAGGCTGCCGGATTTCACCGCCATCGTCGGTCTTCTCCCTCTCCGACACGTCCGCGGGCTCCGTCTTCCTCCTCTACGTCGTCCACGCCGACGATTTGGAGCCGGGGACCGCCTACGACGCCGCCCGACTCGTCTTCTTCCTCGGTCGCCGCCGCCTCTCCGTCGACTCCGGCCACGGCGAGCCCTCCCCGAGCCCGCGTACGCACACCTGCAGGGCCCGGTGAGCACCGCTCGTCCTCCGTGGCCTCTCCCCTCTCCTCTCCGCATCCCGTAGCTTCGCTCCCGACGAGCACCGCCGCCACCGCCGCTTGGCCGCCGCCCTCGCCGCTCACCGCCGGTGCTACAGGTCGTTCGAGGCCAAGCCAACGCCACCCCTCGACGCAGCGCAGTGCCGCCGTTCGAACGGGACCCGCCCCGCCTCCGCCCGTGGCCCGTGGTCGAATTCCGGCGACCTCCTGCGCCGCGCCGCCGTCGGTTTGGTCACCAGCGCGTGCCGGCCTTTCGAGACGACCCGTGGGCCACCGACAGGTGGGCCTCGCGGGGTTTAACCACTAACCCCCCCTGACATGCGGGTCCCGCACCTAATATAATCACCCCGGCCTAATTAACCTATAGCGCCACTGACACGTGGGTCACTGACATGTGGGCCCAGCCCGCTGACACTTTTTAGTTAGGACAAAGATTAACACTAATTGCGCTGTTAATTAAGTGAGTCACTGACCAGTGGGCCCCACTGGTCAGGTTTGACTCGGCTGACCAGTTGATTAGCTGACGCAAGCATGACGCACTGCTGACGTCATTAACTCTATTTTGGTTTTTAATAAGTCAGAAATGATTTAATAAATTTCAGAAATTTGACTAAACTTCAAAAAATCGTAGAAATTCAACCGTAGCTCAGATTGAAATAATTTATATATGAAAAATTATCAGAAAAATTCAATCTATCCATCTGTACCATTTTCATGCATGACAAAGCAACTTATAGCTAGCTACTGTATAAGTAAAAACAACTAAATGGCATTTGAAGTGCTTAACTTTGGAGTTGCATTTGAACTAAAGGTTCAAATGGACTTCATCCAAATTGATGTTAGTTGCATAAGCTCAAACCACATCATATCTCCATGTCATGATCATGCATCATATTGTTGCATTGCTGTGTATTGATTGCATCTCCGGTATTGTTCTTCTCGATACTATGATTCAGTTTTTGCTTATTGAATGCATTCTAATTTAAATACTAAATTGTTTTATCTTTCTTCTGGATTAGTTAAGCTATGGACGATAGCGGCAGATACCATGAAGAGGATATCTTCGACATCATACGCTCCTCCCAAAACCAAGAGAATGAACAAGATGACGGTTCACAATTTCTGAACGACTCCGGTGAGGGACTTGAGCAAGAACCAAGAGACGAAGGGCAAACAAACAATGATGGCGAAGAAAATGTTAGACAATTAACAAAGTCCGCCGAGGTATATATATATTAGCCTTTGGTGATCATTAGATGTATTAATTGATTTGTATATATATATATATATATTAATGAATCTTTCTTCTTTTAGCCCTCCGGATCGAGCCAGTCTCCTAGAAGGGTACGAGGCCGGGCCAAAAAGTTGGGCGATGACATAAAGTTCAACATCGATGAAGTCGCAGAAGATGGCGAACCGATTGCTCCTGAACAGAATGCCCGTAAATTTATAAATCAACGCGGAGTTATTGTTAGGGACAACATCCTGATCACCATTCGAGAATGGAATAAGCCAAAGGTAGATCGAGGAGTTAGTTATGTCGACGAAAGATCGAAAAATTTGGTTTGGGATACGCTCATGTCACATTTCAACCTACCGAAGGGTCTCACAGATGGCAAACGGTTGAAAGTCAAGCAGTTTGCTCTTAAGAAGATGGCCACACAATTCCAGAGCTGGAAGAAAAGATTATACAACGACTACATCAAGGCAAAAAAGAAGACTCCAGAATTCACTGGAGCACTAGAGAAGATAAAAGATCACTATGACGCATTTGTGAAGTACAAGGAGTCGGATGAAGCTCTGGAAAGGTCGAGAAAAAATAAGATAAATACTGAGAAAAAGGAGTATCACCATGTTCTGGGGATAGGTGGCTACAAGAGAGCCGTGCCTAAGTGGGAAGCAGCTGAGGCCAAGATGCTTGCTGAAGGGGTCATTCCAGCACAGCGGATTGGCCCCAGAGGTCCAAGCATTGGTTTTATGCGCATGGGGGACAGTTGGACCCAGCGACAGGGGAGATTATTGAAAAGGCAGATCTTAAAACAGCCTCGGACGCTTTACTTCAAGCAATAGAAGATGCTTGAAAGGGGTTGTTCCAGCCCGAGAGAGAGAATGACGAGCTTACACGCGCCCTCAAGAATCCTAAACATGGAGGACGAACACGAGGCAAAGGCGTTGTTCCGTGGGTTCAGGGGTTTTCGGAGTGGAACAACACTTATAGAAGCCGTCAGAGAAAAAAGAAGCAGGATGCAGACCGGCTTCAGAAGATAGAAACAAAGAACGAGGAGTTGGAACGCATGTTAAAGCGGTAGCAGGAGCAACTGGACACAATTAGCCAGCAAAGGGCATCTCCGCGGCAGGAGCAAGCAGATCCAGCATTGGATAGTACCGTCTCATCTATGCGGAAAAGCAGCATGGGTTCCACGGGGGTCCGGGCCGATGATGCACTGCTGGCTCGCTACCCCGTGGATGATATCAAAGAGAGGACAAATTGTGAGCTACACCATAAAATGAAGAACATATCCATGAAGGTGGCGGTCGGCTTTGCTTTACCGAATGCACCTGAAGCAACCATCCATGGCAATCCGATTCCAGCTGGCTATGCTCGTGTCGGGGTGGATGAAGTTCTGCCGGGATATGACTCACTAGAGCTTGACATTCCTGGAGGTGAAGGGGAGCAGGCACTGGGAGAAGTCATACATGGTGTCATTGTATGGAGAAAGGAATGCATCGTGTTTCCAAACTCGGCGCCAAGGCCACTGACTCCTCCGAGTAGCAATACACCTCTAAGTCCACCCCCACCTCGAGAGGGAGCCCAGCGCGAGTCCATATCGATCTCCGCCGCGTCAGCCGACTCCAACCCCTATGTCCCAGCAGGGCCCAAAAGCGGAAGAAAGCTACAAAGAAGAAAGCCAACGACGAGCCTCCTGCCAAAAAGAAGTTAGCTTACGATATGACTGATGAGGAAACCAAAACGGTCATGGTTTCCAAAGTGAAGTCCCATTTTGCACCGAAACCGCCCCCGCCGCCAAAGGAGATAATAGCTACGAAAACCGTAAAGCACTTTGTGGACTTTCTTGAGTGACCCCCGGCACATGTGGAGAATAGGCCATCAGACTATGACCGCTCTATTAGGAAGTCATATGAGGAACAAATGCAGCAGTCGAGACGTAGAAGTAGTAATAAAAGCGGGAAAAGAGTTCCCCAGCTCGGAGAACAGGCAATGCAATCGATCCCTCCGCTCAAGGTGATTCCCGATAAGGTAATCGACGCTGCTAGAGACATGGGTATCAGTTTTGATCAACTCCTAGGCACCGAAGAAGTCCCCGTGGCTGATGTAGCATGGCAATATGTCCCCGGGAAAACTCTGGTCAGACCTGAGCAGGTCCAGCATCTATCAACACAAATGCAAAGATTGCATGAATGGTACATGAAAGAAGTAAATAACGGGCGAGTGATGCTCATGGTGAAAGTTAAGGAAGAGCATTACTTCTATGAAAACGAGCTATGCATTGAGTTTCCAGAAATTTTTCAGTTATACAATCAAGACTCGCTCGACAAATCTATCGTCAGTTGCTATTGTCTGTAAGTGATTTCTTTCTGCAATTTAAGTCTCTAGCTCAGCTCGTTCATTGCCTGTAATTATCCTCACTATATTCTTTTGTACGCTATTATGCAGAATGAAGATTCTCGAATGCAAAAGAGATGGAATCTATGGCATTGGGTTCGTTGACCCATATATCATTAATGAAAAAATGATACAAGACTACCCCCAAGACTCAGAGGATAACTTGCTAAAGTTTATGAAGGCACAAAATACCAGAACAGAAATACTATTTCCTTACAACTTCAAGTGAGTGTTACTGTCTTGTACTACAAATTCTATTTTGCTTAGTCGATGTTAAGTGTAGTTGATGAGTTATGCATGCCTTCTTATATAAATGTGCGCAAGTACCACTGGATCCTGCTAATCATTAAAGTTGACGCTGGAATTGTTGAAACCCTGGACTCACTAGGTAAAGACCCTCGAGAATACACCAGCGTGTTTTTTATGCTTGACAGGTAATTTCAATCATTATCGCACTATATCGGCCTCTTTCGTTCATTTCCTGATATCAAGTAATTAATAACTCCTTTATTCATTTTCTTTGCCGGGCAGGGTTTGGAAACGGTTCATCAAAGATGTTGTCGGTGAATGAAAACCGAAGCTGCGTTGGCGACGGTCCAAGGTAATTAAGTAGTACTAGCTAGGTCCGCGCATCTCTTTAATTCTAGTTTCAATACCATTATCATGCTTGATTATTATCTGATTGAATTCTATTCTCGCAAAGTGCATGAGGCAGAAACAGGGGACTAATTTATGTGCATACAACGTTTGCGAGAACATTCGCATGACGACTGAATGACGCAGAGATGTAAGACAACTTCAGGTACGTAAACACTATTCACAATTTTTTTATGATGATCTAATATATATACACACAACTAATATATTCATATTGATCTCCTTGTTTAAAGATGGAAGAAATGCGGGAGAAGCTCCTACCAGAGAACCGCATACGAGCAATTGAAGAGGAAATTGCGGGATTTTTGCTTACGGAGGTCATATCTGAAAGCGGAGAATACCATTGCCGCTAATGCATGCATGTAATGATCTCCAAATTGTAGGAGAAATTGTATATACCAAATTGTATATATATATATGTATGGTCGTATGAGAAATTATGTTATATATGTATGATCATACGAGAAATTATATTATATATGCTTAACGTGTACAGTATGTAGTAGCGTAAAATATGTTTGAAATGAAAAAGAATTGAATGGAAAACACAAAATGAAAAGGAAAAATAAACCATAAACCCTAAACCCCAACACAAAATCCTTAGTCCCGGTTGGTGTCACAAACCGGGACTAAAGGTCCTCCAGCCCCCAGCGCACGCTCGCGGCCACGTGAAGGGACTTTAGTCCCGGGTTGTGGCCAACCGGGACTAAAGTGTGGGGGGCCTTTAGTCCCAATTTCGTTGTCCCGGTTGGTTACCTGGGACTAAAGGCCGTCGCCAACCGAGACTAAAGCCCCATTTTCCACTAGTGGCATACGGTTCGAGAGAAGTGAATGTGTGTGATTGTCTGCTTATCATACACGTTCTATAATCGTGAACTGTTTGTGATGGGGCGTGCATCGTAAACGTATCACCACAGAATACCGACTGCGATGGTAATGCGAGCACAAACGAGTAGTAAGGATGGAGTGTCTGAATCTTTTTCCTTTACAGTTGTTTGGCATCGCATACGCTTAGATATGCAAAATATATGCATTGCTACTCCCTATCCCCGACGGTTTCTGGGTCGTGCGGGAAAGCCCCCCCTATCGCACACACTGTCAAGGCGACGGTTTAAAATGTCGTCACGGAAAGGGGTTAAAAACCGTTTGTATAGCAGCTCGCTGTACTAGTGGAGGGTGACAATCTTAGGGCCGTTGTTGACATGTCCTATGTCGTGTAGAGCAACCACATGTTGCAAGCCACGAGGTGGAGGTGTGAATCGTTCTTTCAAGAGCAAGGACTCTTCGAAGACTTCACTTGGCTGGCCACCAACGCCAGCATGGGGGTGTTCAGCATGTTCCACACCCTGACGTACAAGGAGCTCATGCACGACTTCCTTGCTAGCTTCCAGGACACCTTCAAGAACCCTAACGCCAAGCCCCTACGCACTTTCTCAATGGGCGGAGTGATGTTTTTGCTCTCGCTCCAGGAGTTGTGCGAGTGGTTCGGTTCCGCGAATGAGGGCTTCCTCGTCGCAATCAGGCAGCCCATGGTCGACACAGTCGCGGCATGGGAGGCCATCTCCATCGAGCAGAAGCACGACTTCGGCAAGGGGAAGGTAGAGAGCATCCAAAACCCCACCATCCGCTACTTTATAGTTTTCATTGCAAACACTATTTTCTGGTAGTATGCATATTGGGGGCATGTCCAATGCGTACATGTGTGTGCTTGATGCAGCACTCAACCCCCAAGCGGTTGTTAAACCAAACTTTTATTTGGTTGGTTGCACTTAAGTTTCATTCACCGCATTAGCTGAATATCATTTAGTTATAATTCCCCTTTCCGAATCTTGCTAGTGAAACTTTGATGAGAAGCATGGGTTTGATTCTAAAAGAAAAAACTCAGTGAAATAAAAAGTTTTCTTTAGAAACTTATGGCCTCGGATTTTCGACGAGAACTAGAACTCAAGATACTCAACTCCATAGAACTGAATTTGATTGACTAGATGATACCAACTAATAGAGTTGTTTAGAAGAACGAATATTTGAGGTGATCGAGGCTATGCCAAAGCTCGTCCGCCATTTAAAATAATGGCACTTCAGCTTCTCGCTGGTTCCATGTCTCGTCACTATATGTTGCTTTACGCGTGTAAATGTGACTCTGTCACCACCCTCGAGCTTATGCTGAGATTATCCGGCTTTCTCCTGAATGGTGTGTATGTGGTAAAAATGAAACACTAATCATTGAGCTCAAAAGAAACAAACTTTTGGTCCATAGTGTACAAATTTAAGCCGCAAGCGGATACCCAATTGCATCCATCACTTCTTAGCATAGCCCCGTCACCAAAGATTGAAGTTCCGATGAACAATGATTGAAGAAAATACTTGAGAGTCATGATTAGGACGTACTAGTGGGTGTCAATAATATACTTGATTACTATGTTTTCTTCTAACCAAAACATTTGGTTGCATTTGTGTTTTCAAAAAGCTCTGAAACAAATTCATTCTCTTGAGAGAATATTTTTCACTTGCTCCACGCCTAGGTAACTACGAAAGGTTTAACTTGACAATTATAACTAATGATATGAAACTATACATGGCTAGACAGCGAGCTTAAGTGCAACCATTCAAATGCGAGTATTCTCTTAATTAAGATTGAGGTTTTGTGAGAATCTACATATTATATCTTCTCGAGCCGGTAAAGCTTCTTTCCACTCAATTGTCAATCTCCCTTTCATTCTTTTGGTTTCTTAGTTGCTCGAGGATGAGTAAGATTTAAGCTTGGGGGAGTTTATGGCTCGATATTTTACCACTTTTTAGTAGGGAATTTTGACACGGTTTTCACCGGGTTTTTGATATTTCTCGGACATTTCTAACGCTAATCACTCGAGAGAGTAGGAAACTCATTTTTTTTCCTTTATTGTGTAGGAAAATATGTTTCTAGAACGAAACCAATCAAGATCTCTTCAGATGGAGCCAAAAGGAGCAAATTTTGTTTTGGGTAAGTATTCATCAGCACTTCCAGAGTGCAAGACGACCTTAGTACGAGTGTAGTGGTCGTACTAGGCGCCAACGGCGTCCCCTCATCTACAACAGCAATTTTCGTGAAGGGGCAAGCAACATCAGAGAGACCGGGCCGCCAAGAAGAAGCCCCCAAGATCCTCTTCTTCTCGTTCTTCTGTCTCATTTCCCATTCACCGTATCATCACCATAGGGAGAGGAATTCCAGGCTATAAGACCAGGATGTATAACTCTATTCGTACTCATCAAATGAGACTTCTTTACTCGTTCATCTTATTGTGGATCTTCATGATATTATCGATATGATTTCTCTTGAATTGTTCTCTGTGATGTTTGGTGATTCTTCTCCCATATGTGAGTAGTTCCCCCAAGGCATGGGAGATGTAGGAGATTGGTGAGATTCAATTGTGCCTATTCTATATGTCGTCATTCGTGGTTATAGTCTTACGGCCCGTTTGGATGTTGGTATTGGGGGCCAGATTTGGACATTGGCATTCGGTAGCCCGAATATCGCCGTTTGGTTGCGCACAACATTCATCGGTGGAATCGAGGCTCAATATCGAACCGTTCTTTTTCTGGTGTGCGCTCCGCCTCGACCAATTCGGAGCTCCTGACCACGGTTTTCACTGGTATTCTCTCAACACTCCAGCCCACGACTCTTCCTGCAACCCCCGCCATAGCGCCTCCCCATCCCTCGCGACCCCCGCCGCCACCCCCGCCGCACCATGGCCGAGCACCTCGTGCACAACAGCAGCAGCCGCTGCTCTCTCGCGAGCGCGCCTGCAGCTACCAAAACTCCTGCGCGTGTGCCGCTACCGTTGCCGGCCCTTCTCCGCCGTCCCATGAGGGGCAGCTGCGACCACCTGGATCTCCCCGCCTCCCCCGTTCCATTCGTTGGCTGCTGCTTCGGGTTGCTCTCGCAAGCCATGGCGGGAAACCCTCCAGCACGCGAAGAGCCTCATGGGCAGATATGGACTCTGCCGCCAACCTGAACTTGAAGATCGTCATGTCCGGCTGCCACCTAGGTCGCCGTGCCTCCCGCTCCCTTCGTCGGCTCCTGGTTCCGGGGCTGCTCCGGCAAGCCGCGGCGGAAGCCCTCCACCACAAGGAGAGTCCCATCGGCAGATATTGAATCGGGAGGCAGATGAAAAGGGGCTGCCATTTGCAATTCAACACTCTTACCATCCAAACATGAATTGATATTGGTGGCTTTGATAGGATTCCAACTGCCAAATACATCAACATCCAAACACTACATTTGACATTGAGACTCAATATCAATGTCCCGCAGATTTGATATTGAAGCCAATACAATGCCACGCCCCTGAATATCTACATCCAAACGGAGCGTTATGATTGTTTAGTAAGTTGTTATTCTGTGGTGAACGTAATGCATGTTGTCCAATTCAAGGGCCCATGCAACATGATCTGAAGACCTACATAGGTAACACATATGGTACCTCAGGAAAAAAGTAACACCTATGGTTTAGTGAATCCATGACCTCCAGGTGACAGGTGAATATATATACGGGGAACAAAGACAATATGAGATAACGATGATCCACAAAACTTAATGCATGATTCCAGTTTAACAACCTTAATTGTGAAGACATGAATTGAAAAAATGATTATGCGTATTCAAACGAAACTTCAAAAGCATGTGTTGAATTTTTTTGATAATTATGTTTTTGAAAAATGTCTCCACAATTAAAACAGGTGCATAAAAAATATTTCTGGTGTATACGAAAAATGTACAATGTGTATGAAAAAGTAGACATTAAAAGATATATTTAAAAAAATGTTTAACACGTATTTGAAAAATGTTTAACTTGTATAAAAAAATGTGTCAGGCGTATACAAAAAGTGTACTACGTGTATGAAAAAAATAGACATCAGAACATATGATATGAAAGAAAATGTTAATCATGTATTCAGGAAATGTTAAACATGTATAAAAAGATGTTTCATATGTATACAAAAAACGTACAAAGAGTATAAAAAATGTAGACATCAGAACATATATGAAAAAAAAATACTCATGTATTTACAAAATTTTAAAAATGTATACAAAAATGTTTCATAAGTATAGGAAAAATGTACAAAAATTATGAAAAAAGGGACATCAAAACTTGTAATATAAAAAATATGTTAATCATGTACAATTTTTTACATGTGTTGGAAAAAGAAAAGAAAAATGCGAAATTTATAAAAACAGAAGAAAACGAAATAAAAATGTGGAGCACAATGAAAAAATAACAAACCAAGAAATAAACAAACAAAACCAAAGAAAATAAGAAAAAAGAAAAACCAATGAAAACCAAGAAAAGACACCGAAGAAAAACGAGAAAGAAAATGAATATCGAAAAAAAATTCGAAGAAAAATGATAAAAATAAAAAATAACAGGAAAGAACAAAAAAAACAGAAAAAACGACAAAAACGAAGAAAACCAGGCGAACGATTGAACGAGCTAAGCGAACGCCAGCAAAAGCAAACGCAGGGACGCACGAGGCGAGATGTATTACAAATCATTCTGCGCTATATATAGCTCTTGTGGCGCTTTAAGCGCCGCCTAGCGAACCGGCACTCTTGTGTTCACCCCCAACTACTGCTTCGTTCGATAAAAAAAAAACTGACTCGTCCGGTCAGTAAACGGTTTACCAGTGTTGACCGGCTGACAGTTGACTTTCCACAAAAGTAAAAAAAATAGTTCACGGGTGTGAAAAATGTTGGCAAATTCAAAAAAGTTCACAGATTTTGAGAAGAAATATACGAATTTTAAAAAAAGTTCAACGAAAATGAAAAAGTTGATGAATTTGAAAAAAAGTTCATCAAGTTTGTAAAAAAAGTTCACGGATTTTTAAAAAAGTTCACTGATTTGATAAAAAGTGCACTAAATTGAAAAAAAAATCAAGGAATTTAGGAAAAGTTTAAAAAATGAAAAGTATTCATTGATCTTGAGAAAAAAATCATAATTGTTTTTAAAAAAGTACACCAAGTTGATAAAAAGTTCACAGATTTTGGAAAAATACCATAGTAATTGAATATAGTTCATGGATTTGGAAAAAGGTCACGGATTTGGAAAAAAGTGCATGAATTTGAAAAATTCCATGGATTTTGTAAAAAAGTTCATGAATTTGAAAAAAAGTTTTGAATTAAAAAAATTCACGCAATTTAAAAAATAAAAGAAAAAATAGTCGAACTTAAATCAGTATTTGGCGAACAGAAAAGAAAAAAAAAGAAAAGGCGGTAAGTAATCACATCAAGTGTGGTGTCCCAGGTGGTTACTTCAGTTTATCCGCCGGGGGGGGGGGGGGGGGGGGGGGGATGTACCTGTTTGCTGAAAACAAAGTAGCAACGCCAATCGCGCGATATATATCGCATTAAGCGGTACATGTCAGTACCCGGAAGTTTCTTCTCAACGGCGCCCTCATGCAATTGTTAGGCAGGCCCATATAGCTTCATGTATGTTTGATCATTTTTTTTTTCTACTTTTGAATTTTTTCCAAATAATTTTATTTCAAAACTTAAAATTACTTTAAAAAAACACAAAATTTGGAAAATGCTAACTCAATGTAAAAATGAGCTAGCATAGTTTAAAAAAATGTTGATAGCATAAATGAATGTTTGTGACACTTAAAAATGTTCACTCGTTTCAAACAAATAAATGTGACATTTAAAAAACAGTATAGTGTATATCAAAGTTAGTGTAATTGAAAGTAAACATTCACACCAATCAAAAAATGTACAATATTTATGTGTCATTTCTAAATAATGTTTATAAATTTAATGTTTTGTACCACTCAAAAGACTTTAACATTTTTAGAAAATGTTATATAGAATGTAAAAAATGTGTATTTTGGTTTTGAGTTATGCTTGCGTATTTTAAAAAATGTTATCAACATGTATTTGAAAAATGTTTAACCCATATTCAAAAAAAGTTTGAAATAGGTATTTCAAAAAATAATTTATCATGTATTTCAGAAACTAGGTTTCAGATCCACGCTGAAAACAACCGGGATCTGACTGGGAAATCGCTTAGGGGCATCGGATCCGCGCTGGAGACAACCGATATCTGATCGGGAAAGCGTGCAGGGTCACCGGATCCGCGCCAAGGTAGCCGGAGTCCGCCCTGAGGGGACAAGAGGAGGGGGCGGAGTCCGCACCGGAGAGGGCCAAGATCTGCGTCTCGTAGACCGTTTCAGAGAGGGAGATATGAGACATAATGAGTAGAGAGAGAGAGGGGGGATAGTGGTGGCCGTTGGGGATATGAGCGGTTCGTGGGTGGGGACCGCGACCTTGTATCAGTATCTCTATCGTACTGGAATAAATAAAAATGGCCTACAAATCCTAAACTCCACGTGTAAGCAAGAAACTTAACCGGTACGTACCTCATCCACTTGAAAAGACTTCGGAAATGCTAAAAATCTAACATCAAAATTTTAGGCGTCAGGATGACAAATTTAGTTTCTGCAAGCATGGCAATTTCGTGAAAAAAAATAAACCGAGGCAGACTTACCATGCTCACCAACTAAAATTGCCATCCTCATTGAACATAACTTATCATAAAAAACGTTCGATTTATCATACTTTAAAATCTGATTTTTTTAAGGGTATACTTAAAAATGAGTCAATTACACTGATGATGCTAGAACTTGGCGCAAACGATCACTTTGGTGCTTGAAGTTGCGATGTACATTGAAGTGATGCAAAAACTTGGCTCGAGCATGCAAATACAGTGCTTATCGCGTTGGTATATGGAATCTGCGCTGACTAGGCGCGTGGGTCCCGCTGTCAGCCACTGGACCTGGGAGATGGGGCATGTGGCCTGATTTTTTTTAAACCCCCTTAGATTTTTTTTACAAAAAAGTCCCAATTGACATGCCATTCTTCATCTCTAACGAGCAGCCCCGCCTATCAAAATTAACAGAAAAAAGAGAGACAAGGATTCGAGCACGCGACTACGGCTTCAAAGAAAACCCATTAAACCAGTCCGCTGTTCAAGTTACAACGTTCTCAATGGATAACTAACCTATTAAACCCATTAAGGGTCGCGTGAATAGCGGCCAACCAGCTATGCCACGTGGTGGAAGCTGGTTAGCCGCGGTGAGAAATCTTTTGAATTTTTTTAGATGAAGGTGATTATTATTTTTTAAATGGTTTTTTTCTTTTTAGATGGAGGTGAGGACCTATGGTATTTTTTAAATGGAGGGTTATGCAAAGTGGCGCTCGCTGGTAGGCTGCGGTGGTAATTTTTTTCTTTTTTCTTTTTTACTTCCTTTTTTAGATGAAGATGAGGATTTTTTTCTGAGATGTTTTTTAGAGGACTCTATGTATTTTTTTAAAAAATAAAAACGTGCGCACAACTTCCTCTCAAGCGGCGCCACAGGGTGGCGCCCCAACCACTAGTATGTATTAAACAGGGACGCATCTAAAGTTTAAATGGGCTGCAGATATTGCGGCCCATTTTACGCGAGCTTCTTTTTAAGATATTTATAAAACGTAAGTAATAAAAATTATGTTTATATATTTGTGTGAGATAAATTTTACACAAACAAGCCATGATTAGTAAATAAAAACATTTAAATATACACCCACATATTATATAAAATATTTAGTTAGTACGGAAATTTAAAATATATATTAAGTAAACTTGTTCACGTATTATTTCAAAACACATTCCTATATTTATGGCACACAAATATCAATATTAACTAAATATTTTATATATAATATATCGGTATACATTTCCATGATTTATTTATTTAATATTGATAACACATAAATATTGGAACATATTTTTATTACTTATGTTTTTAAAATATCTTATAAAAATAGCTTGTGCAAAATGGGCCGCAATATCTGCAGCCCGTTTAAGCTCCACATGCGTCCTTGCTAAATATTTATAGGTTGTTATCGGTATTGAACGTGTAGTGTGGAGTGGATAGCCATTTTGTTTTGGTAGCCCGTGGTCGTGGGTTCAAAACCTGCCTGAAATCTTTTTCCGTAAATATTGACATGCGGGACACACTGAACATAGAGAACAAAAATGCCAGGTTTATAGGGAAAAAATTCTATGAGACCGGGTCTCACAGGCAAGGATGTGAGACCCATCCCGATTGACGCCACGTGGCGATGCCAATCTTAAAGCACGTAGACCCACTTTGTCCATTCGTTTCCAATTCCAAACACATACGTATCCAGTGCTGCTGCTGTACATACGTACGTACGTAACTCCCGCCGCATGAGCTAGGGTTCGCTGTTTCTCTTGCTGCCGTCGTCCATGGCGCCGCCGAATAACCTCGCCGCCGGCGGCCGTATGATACCACGCGACCAAGACCTGTCGTCCATGGCGGCACCGAACGATCTCGTCGCTGTCGGCCACGTCGCTTCATGCTACCATGACTCCCCAACCATGGGTGCGCCGCACGATCTCGTCACCGGTGGCCGTGTCGCACTCGTACCGTGCTACGACGTCCTCTCGTCCATGGCCATGCCGAATGACCTCGTCGTCGGCAGACGTGCAATGTCGACCGTGCAGCAAGATGCATCCAGCTGCTATGTGATGCCGCACTCGTCCACGGCGGCGGACTCCCGGCCGGTGGTTCCAATGTTAGCTAAGGCGCCACATCCGTCTAGAACTCTTCCTGTCCCGGTGAGTGATCCATGCGGCCAAGCTAGGATGGCTGAGTGATTGCACTATATGCACTGCTTTGGCAACTTTCTGATTGCTTATACTGAAACTCTTGAACTATGAAGCTTATGCAACTCCGAAGCCAACAAGAACAGATGGTGGCCGCGCGTCAAGACATCGTTCTGGGCGGCCGGACAAACTCCTCAACCACGGCCACGCGTCAAGACGCGTCCAACAGCTCCGTCATGCATTCAGTCAGGCCGGCGCCAGCGGCGGCGACGGCGATCTGTCGGTCTAGGTCTTCTCCTATCACGATGCGTGTGAGATGCATGGGTACATAAGTATTCAGAATATACATGCACATAGTTCTGTGCTAGCTTGGTTCATACATTCGATGCTATCCACTGTTATATAAAGCATTAGTTGCAGTCATTTGCTATCCACTGTTACGTAGCGATATCCATGTCATTTGGTGATGTTAGATGGACCATCATGCTAGCAATACCCATCGACAAAAAATCGCCACCACCTTCGCGCGTGGCCGTCATGAACCCGACAGGCCAGCAACGTGCCATGTGGCCACCATGGACGAGCAGTCCGTCGAGGTCCTCTGGGGTGGCCGGTCATGGACGAGAAATCGCCACAGGCGCGACCGGCGGCGGCGATCGACGAGCTCCTCTAACTCGACAGCGGGACGAGATCCTTCGACGCGGTCGGCGCCGCCATGGACGACAGGTCTTGGTCGCGTGCTATCATACGGTCGCCGGCGGCGAGGTTATTCGGCGCCGCCATGGACGACGGCAGCAGGAGAAACAGCGAACCCTAGCTCATGCGGCGGGAGTTACGTACGTATGTACAGCAGCAGCACTGGATACGTACGTGTTTCGAATTGGAAACTGGAATCGGGAATGGACAAAGTGGGTCTACGTGCTTTAAGATTGGCATCGCCACGTGGTGTCAATCGGGATGGGTCTCACGTCCTTGCCTGTGAGACCCGGTCTCATAGAATTTTTTTTCCGGTTTATAGGGTCTTTTTTGTCAAAAAAATCGAAGAAAAAACCTTTCTTCGTTCACTGGCTGACAGCGTACCCCACACGCCTAGTCAGCATAGATTCTGTATAGAAAACGGGATAAGCACTGCATTTAGTCAAGTTTTTGCACCACTTCAATGTACACCGCAACTTCTAACACCAAAGTGACTCCTTAAAAATCTGCTGATGTTAATTTCAGAAGAAGAAAAAAATCTGCTGATGTTCAATGGATATTCTGTTCCAAAGATTTTGGCCTGCCAAGGCCGAGTCCAAACTTACGCGTCAGCCACGCAAGTGCGCGCGCGAGGAAGTAAACGTATTGTTTGTTTTGACTAGGAAACGTGCCCGTGCGTTGCAACGGGATAAACAAATCTTTTCACATCCCTAGTGGCGACACATCCGTATTGCCGCGTCTCCTCTTCACCATCATCGCCAATGATAGTCACGTTATCCACTTATTCACGATAAAAGTGGTCAATCCTAAGGCAATGAGCTTGCTTACTCTAGAATGCCACTTCGTGAGCTCCTCTCTACACCGACTTGTAATTCTGCGGACTTATGATGATGGTGGACGCCATCCTTATCTCATCTTTACTTGATTCATGCACCATTCCTACATTTGTATGCAATTGCTTTTTTCTGACGGTGTGGAATATATGATAGAGATAATTATTGTTGGATAATTTTGAATCAAATAACAAAGGTCCTATGCGACGAAGCTCGATGGCAATGGCTAGGAATTCATTTAAAATTTCACAAATGATTTCCTACACCTTCTCCGTCCTATCTAAATCATAAGATATCCCCATCTGACAGCACCCTCGTACTAAAAGAACACATCGTGCAAGACTAAAAATTTAGGTTGTGGAGACGTGGTAGAGATTAAAAAAACCTTTGAAAGTTAAGCTAAGAAAAAACTTTTAAAAGGCCATTTAAAATACTAAAACCATAAGGCGTTATCACAGCCTATAGAGGCATGCAAGCCTTGGCGTCAATGTGTCCAAGCTTAGCTTCCTTCTAGCTTTAGAGGCCGCCTCCAACAAATAAACTTGTCGTTTGGTTCCATTTATCAGCAAAAGAACACTGCGTTGCAACGGGTATAAAATAAATTTGATAATTTGTGTCGTATTCGAGTGTTTATCTATTGCACTACTAACTCCAAATCCATCCGGATTGAAATAATTCCATATATTGGCTCCAAGTAATGCAGTGAGAGATATATTTACTCCTGATAGACCTCAAGTTTTACAGAGATGATTACTCGTGTGAGTAATTATTCTGTGAATATATTCCAAAGAAAATGATCATGCACATAATTAGATGTGGCACTACCGAGATACAGGAAGCAACTTGAAGTCTTATCTCAAATTAGTTACCAAAAAGAATGCTCAAAAGTGCATGCCAGCCATACGTTTTAATGTCCATAATTTACGTGCATGAATGATGAACAATGATCCCACAATATGGTGCATGGCACAATCTTCGGAATTTTTTATTCCGGACAATGATCCCACAATATGGTGCATGGCACAATCTCTGGAATTTTTAATTCCGGCCCCACAAAGCCTGTCCTCCTTCCAAATCGGGGCTGCTTCATCCCGTTTTACGGTGCATGGCAATGCCCCCACACAATCTCATGAGTTAATTCTCCTCTCTCTCTCCAATTAAATTAGATCCTAATTAATCTCCCTCCCGTTAATCCTACGTGCATGCGCACTGTGTGCATGCGTGCAGGCGGGTCGTTACTCCTTAATCCGCTCTGCCTTCTCAGGGCATCAATCTCCAGAGCCGTCCATTTTCCTGATTTAATGTGTCTGGCCGTCCGATGCTCCCCTACGTGGGCCAGTGTCGTGGGGACGCTGCTCCGGTAACAGTTTTCGAGCAACCTGGTTAATTGGGCCCTATAGAGCGCACGAGGCCGTAAAAAAGCCCTGTCTCTCCGTGGTTCACGTCTCCACCGTTGCGCTTCCTACCCTTAGTCCCCTCCCCTCCCGACTTATCCTCTCTCCACGCCAGGCTATGTGTCACAACCTCCGATCGATCATCCAGCGTCTCTTTGGTTGGATCTAGAAGTGATGGGGGTTGGGACTGATCCGAGGGAAAATAATGCGGGCGACGGGAAAGAGGTGAAGAAGGTTGTGTCACGATGGGAGGAACATCTCGCATCACAGGTGGTATCGGGTGGAGGGTTTGTGTGGAGCCGCGATTCAAGGATCTTCTGCTACATATTGTGCCACCGCTGGACTCGATCTTCCAGTTCCGCCTCCAACCAGGATGACTCAAAAGGTTTGGTAGTCTTGCTCGATTCACCACCACGATCTGTTTCTCCAATCTAATCGGTTTGGATCTGCTATTCTTTGTTTTTTCTTCAGTGCCTGCTCATATGCCCCTTTTAACCCTAGGCGTTGAAAGAAATTGAAGTGGCAATAGTGAGATTATAGGCTGGGTCACCAGGTAAATCTCGTTCTTCATAATCAAGTGTTATACATAATTACCTCTTATATCGTCCTGATGCTGTCAGTTAACACGATCTGGCAGTATATTGTGCTCTACCAAGTGTAGCAAACGCATGTATCATCGCAAGCTATGATATGATGATGTCTAAGATGTTTGTACATCTAATCTGTCTAAGATGTTTGTACGTCTATTCTATTAAGCATTTTGCAGTGAAATGTTTGTCTATCTGAATTCCTTTTATTTTTTGTCAAATAAAATAGGAACTCACACGTGTTGTCTGATCCCCCACCATTAATCAATACTGACGTACAACTCTTTCTATTAAAAAAATTGTGAATGTCAATATGCAAGGTAACTTTAAATTACATTGATGCTGGCGAGGGATAACAGATCTATTGCCGAGGGTTTGACCTTATGATGCATTAAGGCAAAGGATCACGATTTTTATTTTATTTTTCTTTGCTCCCGTGCTATTTATATACTTATGCTCTTGCGGTTTCCCATCTAGGTAACAGCTCACACCTCGTGAGTTTTTGGAATTAGCATATTTCCATGGCATCGTACAAAAGCATAGTAAATTTTTTGACTGAATAAAACATGGTAATTTTAGGTAATGTATACAGCGAAATTCATTAATTTTCATCTGTCCAAGTTGTGCAAAAAACATGTTCGGTTATTGTTTCTTGTGACTTCTTAGAGTTCACAATGATTCTACTAGAGAAGTGTTATAAGCTTCCGAGATCCCGGTAAAAAATGCTTCAGTCATATGAGCACTCTATGTTTGGATTTTTTTTTTTATCATGCTATATACTCATGCAAGGAGAAGTTTTGTGATGTAGTACAGGGTGTCAAGGTGGACTCTGAACTCTGAAACTCGGATCAAACAATATTTCATTTTTTATATTTCTTATTACTGAACGAAATCTAAGCTTTCAAGCCGTGGCCAAGAGGAGTGCATTAGACAATTCTATGATTTGAGGCTTCGCAGTTGCATTGATTATGTTTTTTGAAACTCTATATGGTTTATATATACGGACCTTTTTTATTTTGATCAGTTTTGGTGCCTTTCTTTGTTGTCAGGTATTGTTCATTTACAAGTGAAATATCATGGCCGTTGCTTCGTGGAGGAGATAATGCTATTAGTTTGAATAGCGAGGATCTGTACGGAATTGGGAAATCAAAGATTATTATCATACTGTAGGTAACCCATGACCATAGATACCATTTTTGTGCTATGCCCACAGGTTCAAGTTGATATTGAAAGGAGCTGGAACATAATCTGAGCCGACTGACAAAATGTGTAATTTTTCTGCTATCAATTTGTTCAGTTTTCCTTGTCCGGCACGTGGTGGCTTCACCTCAAGTTTCTTCATGTTTGCAGGAAAGTAATAACACTTTGCAACAAGATTTGTTGAAATAGGAATAAGAGTCGGTAGAGAAACTGCAAGCCAAAACTTCAAGATTTTAAATTTACATGAGTGAAAGTGCCATATGATCTTTTTCAGGGTCGCTTTAGGTATGTCTCACTAACAAAAACTGTGCAGGTTTCTCTTGAAAAAACAAAACCACATGATTAATGTGGTGGTCATTTATTTTAATACTTTGGCATGTCTTGAGGCAAGTGGCTAAATGCGGAAAGGTACCATAATTTATTATGGGAACATATAAGCAATGGCACAGTGGATCTCTATTTTATTTCCTAGCTTGAAAAATCAGTAAGGATGTTCCATAGCCATACTATATTCCTAAATCTTGATATTAGATACGTATGGTAGGTGATGCTCTCTTATGGATATTAACATAGATGCTATCTGAGTGGCGATGCTATTATTATTGCTTACATTATGTTGTTGTTTTATTGTGAGCAACTGTAATTTGTTTGCATATGATACTACTTGAGTGATTATTTCACAACAACCTGCTACCACTTGATTGAATTCTTTGGAGATGATTACTACCATAGGAAAACTTTCCATTGTACTCCCTCCGTTCCTAAATATAAGTCTTTTTAGACATTTCAATAGGGAACTACATACGGAGCAAAATAAGTGAATCTACACTCTCAAAATATGTCTATGTACATCCGTATATAGTCCAATAGTAGAATCTCTAGAAAGACTTATATTTAGGAACTGAGGGAGTAGAACATATGAAAATTTTGAACCAGCGGAGAGCTCCTCAACGAGTTAGCCTACATTCAGCCATCTATGTTGACGCAACAAAGATATGCTCAAAGAAAGCAAGGAATGGTCAATGCGAAATGATATTGTATTTCAACAGTCTCTAGGAAAACACTAAAATTGTTCATCTATATTTGATGAACAAGTATGATGTGTTTTTTTTTACTAATGATTCTTTTGATGGTCTAGATTTTAGAGAAGTATTTTTATGGACTTCAATTAGCCCACTTGTTTTTAATGCTTTGTATGTGTATGCTCGAATGCAGATGTTGTTGAAATGTAAGAACACAAATTTCCAGTAGGATAAGCGTTAGATAACAATTTCTTCCTCTGCTCTGACCTCTATTTCTATTTCCTCATGAACTATATAGGCATGATGAGAACTAAGAACAGCACTATTTTCTAATTCTGCCTTAAGGTCTTAAGTGCATCCGTCGGAATTTCATCATTATAGTGCAAAAAGTTTGTAAAAATTCTGTCACAATAGACGGGCGCAGCAACGCGCGCCATCAATGATCTAGTTTTTCTTAGAGAGACGGATCCAGTCCTTCCCGATTTTCTAGGCGGCTTGTTGACATCAAGTGGCAAGTGTATATAAATCAATCAGATTTTGTGTAAGAGCGCGAGGTGGGACAATATAAGAAGGAAACGAACCTAAAATCTTTACATAAAGCGGAGCTTGGTCAGTTGGACGTGTCCTCTAGAATTGAACCAGAGGGCTTAGGGTTCGACTCCGCAAACTGCAGGTACAGTCGTTTTGCGCACGAATATTTGCTAAAGACGGACGGACGAAATTTTTACACAATGGACGAAAATTTCGGAAGGAAGAAGCGATAGCTGCTTTATTATATATATATAAAATAAATAATAAATATATAAATATATATATATACAGGACACCTCTTCTGTACTCCTGGGAGTATGTACTCCCACATTCAAATATACCTCTTAAATAAGCATATTATACCTCTTTATCATTCTCAATATACCTTGTTAATTATTTTAATATACCTCGATGCAAGTTTTGCGAAAAAATATCGTCGAAACCCTTTTTTTATGCAGTATACCTTTTTTACGTACAAAAAATGCAGTTTACTTCTAAATAAAATATAATATGTGGTTTAAAATATAATTTTTAATGAAACTCATTTTGGGGCATCTAGTAATTGTTAATGAAGTATATTAAAAATGATAAAGAGGTATAAACAATTCATTTATGTGGTATATGATGCGCAGGAGTACTTACTCCCAGGAGTATATAGTCATTTTTCTATATATATATATATATATATATATATATATAATTAGGTAAAAATTTGACTGTAACCGCCCGTGCGTGCGGCCTCACCGCCGCCAATGGAGGCCGCCTCCTCAACCTCCTCCGTCTCTCCGATCCCATTCGCTTGAACGCTCCACGGAGGATCAGGGCGCAAGACATGGGAGGAGGAGGACTCCCGTGGTGGCTGGCCACCACCGAGTGCACGCCGCAGCCGTCGTCGTCAGGCTCCCTCGCCGGCACCCTCGCGTTCATCTTCCTCTCGCCATGCCCGCAGCGCGCGCTCCTCGGCGCCATCGACCTCCTCTTCCACCTCGCCTCGCTCCTCCTTGTCCTCGCCAAACGCCGCGGCTCCGGCCACACGGGGCCTGAGCACGAGGCGCTGCTGCCGACGCCCACCGCGCCCATCACAGGCGGTTATGCCGTCGCGCTCGGCGCGTCCGCGGTCTTCGCCGCGGCGTCTGCCGTCCTCCTCGCGATCGCGGCCTTCCTCCTGCTGCCGGCGGCGTGGCGCTACGCGGAGTCCGCCTTCCTCGCCGCCCACTGCGCCGCGCACGCCGTGACCGCGTGGACAGTGGTCGACGCTTCGCGGAAGCCGGCCGCCGCGCACCCTCCGAGGCACCTCCGCGTCTTCTGGATCGCAACCGCCCTCTGCGCCGCACTGTTCTCGGCCTCTGCTGCGATCCGCTGCGCCGGCGGCTCTCCGCTCTTCCCCGATGACGTCCTCGCCTTCGCCGGTCTGCTCCTCTCCCTGCCTCTCGCGTACATTGCCGTCACCACCACCTGCACGTTGCGCGATGAAGGCGACGAACAGGACCAAAACCCCAGCGCGGCGGCGGCGACGCCATACGCCACCGCGTCGTTCCTCTCGCGCGCGACCTTCAGCTGGATCAGCCCGCTGGTCTCCAAGGGGCACGCCAATGGCTCCCTCGCCGCGGCCGGCGACGTCCCGCCGGTGTGGCCGGCCCACAGCGCCGAGGCGACGTACGCTCTGCTCGCGTCCAACTGGCCGGCCGCGGCGCGGGGGTGGCGGAGCCCGGTGGGCGTCGCGCTCTGCCTTTCCTTCTGGCCGCAGCTCCTACTCACCGCCGCGCTCGGCCTCGTCCAGCTCGCGGCCATGTATGTCGGCCCGTCGCTCATTGACCGGTTCGTCGAGTTCATCCGCCGCGGCGGCACGCCATGGGAGGGCCTCCGGCTAGTCCTCATTCTGCTCGTCGGCAAGGCGGTCCAGACGCTGGCGTCGCACCACTACAACTTCCAGGGCCAGCTCCTGTGCATGCGCATCCGCGGTGCGCTGCTCACGGCGCTGTACCGCAAGTCACTGCGACTGTCCGCCGGCGCGCGCCGCACGCACGGCGCCGGCGGCATCGTGAACTACATGCAGGTGGACGCCTGGGTCGTCCGTATTCTTCATACCTATGGTTCCTAAAAACTTTCTTTGTATGTTCTTCAAATCTATTTAATCTTATTTTGATTGTCTTTACATGTCAACATATGCCATACTTATGGAGTTATGGTACTATGTGAAAAATAGCACCGTGATGTTAGTGTTACCGACAGATACCAGAGATGAAACTGTTTTAACTTTTTTTTAACACCTATAGTGTATTAACTTGTGTGTGGACATGCAGGTAATGAAAAATGGTGGGGTTATTCAGTCAGGGAATTACGGTGATTTACTTTTTTTTTTGAAAAAGAGAGCAGCCTCTCCGATTTCCATATATCAGAAACCATAATGTCTTGGAACAAGCATAAAAGAAACTAGACTAGAGGATAGAACACGACGCACGCATAAACCTAACAGCACGGCTAGAGAACCATCCCTGCTACAGCTCTATGCGCAAAAGCATAAGACAACCCTCCATCTAGGGGTTGCCTCGCTGAAACTGAATTTTTTCTCCACATTACATAACCATACTAGGAAGCTATTACTGGTATCATAACAGGCAAACAAGGGATAAAAGGCAAGTTTTTTGTAAAGTCGAGTCTTTCTTGCAATCTTCAGAAGTCTTCAAGGCGGCACCACGCTGAGCAAAGGAACATCCAGCCCGATCCTGTGCCTGTTCCTCCACCCCAACATAGCTTTGAAGACTTCCGCAGCAATCAGCTCAACTCTTCTTACGCCCTCCCTCATTAGCCTTCGTTTTTCTGGATTTATCTGCAAAACAAGCCAGTCGTATAGCATTTTCACAATTAGATTCACAGGAACACAAGGGTCAGATATCTTGTTGTTATCCAAAACCACACTATTTCTTAATTTCCAAATAGTCCAACAAACTGCAGATACCCCTATAGACACCATATCTCTTTTTTGCTTATTAAAGGAAGTTAGCCATACTCTGAACAGATCTGGTAAATTGTCAGGGATCTGAGTAAAATCAAAGGCACACTGAATCACATTCCAGAGTAATCTAGCAATAGAGCATCTCATAAAAAGATGGTCCACACTCTCTGTTTGCATACAGAAAGGGCATTGACCATCACCTTTCCATCCTCTTTTAAGCAAATTATCTCTAGTAAGTACACTATTTCTAAGAGCCAACCACATGAAAACTTTCACCCTTGGTGGGGTTTTAATTTTCCACATAAAAGCATGTGGATATTTTATCCCAGTTTCCACCATATATCTATAAAAGGATTTTACAGTATAGACCCCACTCTTATGTAGGGTCCATTTGATGGTGTCTCTCTGTGATGTTAACACCACATGGGCACAACATTCTTTAATGTGATTCCATAATTCCAGGGAATCTGCAAAAAGAGTCCTCCTAAACTGCACTGTATCCAGTCCCCTCCCCAGAATTTGCTTAATAGATTTATTTTTATCAAAACAGAGATTATATAATCTGGGGTAATTTTCTTTTAGTGATTTGTTGCCCAGCCACACATCCTCCCAGAATCTAATGTTCCCCCCATTCCCAACTTTGAAACTGCAAAGAGAAAGAAAATTTTCTCTATATTTGAGAAGATCAGACCAAAACTAGGACGCACCCTGTCTGGTTTTACAATCAGACAAACTTCTATGTTTGCAGTATTTACTGACTAGCACATTTTGCCATAGGCCTTCAGAACTATATAGCTTCCACCACCATTTGCATAGAAGTGCAATATTCATTATTTTTAAATTTTGTAAACCTAGTCCTCCCATGTCTTTTGGCCTGCATACCTCATCCCATCTAACTAAATGATATTTTTTTCTTATTTTCATCTTCTTGCCAGACCAATCTAGCCCTGAAGAAATCCATCCTCTTGTTGACCCCCACAGGCAACCCATAGAAGGACATCATATAGTAAGGAATCCCTGACAGGGAAGATTGAGCCAAAGTTATCCTCCCAGCACTAGCTAATAATCTCCCCTGCCAAGTTCCACATTTTTTTCCATTCTATCTTCTGTGGGTTTCCAATTCTTGTTTCTAATTCTTTTCTTATCAATGGGCAATCCTAAATATTTCATAGGTAATGAGCCAATTGGGCAGGTAAAGATTTGAGAGAAATTCTCTGCTCCATTAACTGCATCCCCAAACAAGAAGAGTTCACTTTTATGAAAGTTTATTTTTAGTCCAGACATTTGCTCAAAAAGGCATAGAATAATTTTCAAGTTTTGAGCACTCTCCAAGTCATCTTGAAGCAAAAAAATGGTATCATCTGCATATTGTAACATATTAATCCCCCCCGGGGTGTTTTCTTGTAAAACACCTTTAATCAAACCATTTCTCCTAGCATTATCTAACATAATAGCTAAAGCATCTGCTGCTATATCAAAAATCAAAGGAGACATAGAGTCCCCCTGTCTAAGTCCTTTATGAGTTGGGAAATATGTACCCAGGTTGTCATTAACCTTTATGCACACTTTTCCCCCTCTAATAGTTTGCATCACCCAATCTATCCACCTATCAGGAAAGCCTTTAAGTTGAAGCATTTGTAGGACAAAAGGCCATTTTACTTTGTCATATGCTTTCTCAAAGTCAACTTTAAAAAGCAGCGCACTCTGCTTTTGTGTGTGAATACTATTTAGTGCCTCATGTAGGATTAAGACCCCCTCCATAATATACCTGCCTTGAACAAAAGCAGTTTGTATTGGTGAAATTATCTCACCAGCCACAGTATTTAGTCTGTTCATAAGAACTTTAGTGAAAATTTTAAAAAACACATTTAACAAGCATATGGGCCTAAACTTCTGAACCTGATTGGCTTCTTTTGTTTTGGGAACCAGAGTAATAATCCCATAGTTAATTCTAGTGATATCCATATCACCTATGAAGAAATCATCAAAAAGCATTTTTATATCATTTTTAACCAAATCCCAAAAATGCTGGTAAAATTCAGGTGTGAACCCATCAGGGCCAGGGGATTTATTATGAGCCATCCCAAACACAACCACTTTTATTTCATCTAGGGAGAACTGTGCAGTCAACTTGTCAACAGCCTCACTAGATACAATAGTGGGATTGTCAATATTAAGAGCAATAGAAGTTCTATCTGGGTGCCCAAAGAGTTTCTTATAGTATTTAGTAATAAAGTCTATAATCTCTTTATCTCCTTCTATCCTCCCCTCCTCTTGCTCCAGACAAGTGCTTCTGCTTTTTCTTCTCCTACCATTTGCTTTAGCATTGAAATATTTAGTGTTACTGTCACCCTCCAACAGCTCATCTATCTTAGCTCTCTGTTTCCACTTTGCCTCCTCCTGCTGCAGCAACCTATCTAACTGGGCTCTCAGCTCCAGCTGCTCTTGTCTATCTGCAGCAGTCATTCCAAATAACTCACAATGTTTATCAATATTGTCCAGTTTTTCTAAAATGTATTTCTTCAGATCTCTATACCAAGCATTCATGTTTCTGCTCCACCTTTTTAAGTGGGATCTCAATATTCTATGTTTTTTTGCCATCTATCCAAATTAGACCCAGCTATTCTAGTGTCATTCCAAACATCAGTCACTATTTTATCCAACCCTTCTCTCAGGAACCAATCATTTTCAAACCTAAAAATAGGATCAGTTTTGGGAATATCACCAGTATCTAGAAAGAGTGGAGTATGGTCAGATTTTTCTCTAATTAAAGCCTCTACCACAGAAAGGGGATATTCTTCTTCCCAGTCAGTGCTACAAAGAATCCTATCCAACTTTTCAAAAGTAGGGACAGGAAGGTTATTCCCCCAAGTATATTGTGTGCCATTCATCTCTAGTTCTCTCAAACCAGCCTGCTCAATAATGGCATTAAATATAAAGCTCCAATGTCCTGGGGTTCCAGGTTTATTCTTCTCAGAAGCTTTCCTAATAATATTGAAATCTCCCCCAATCAAGAGTGGGTTTTCAACATTTTGTATAACCCTAGATAATTCTGCTAAGAATCTAGCTTTTCCTTCAGGTTGTGCATCACCATAAATCAGTACAAGATCCCAAATAAATCTTGTTTTAATATCTTGCACAATAGTTTTTATATAATATTCACCCTCTTCTTGCGAGATGATGTCTAGCACAGTGTAATTAATCCCCAAAAGCAATCCACCAGATTTCCCCCTGGCAGGGGTATGGTGCCAGTGAAAGTCCCTCCCGGCACAGATTGATTGGAGATCAGTTCTAGACAAATTATGTCTCATAGTCTCTTGTAGTCCTACAAAATCCACTTTTTTGTCCATAATAAGTTCTCTAAGGAATCTTCTTTTAATATCCCCCCAAACCCCCTCATATTCCACCCCCCCCTCATGATTCCACTTTCTTTTTCCTTTTTTCTTAATAGTTTTCTGAATAACATCTACAACCACAGAAGGTTTACTCCCAGAATTAGCTGAAAGTTTCCCTTTGTGTTTCCCTTTCATATTAGAAAACAATTTCCTCAGGTGGTCCCAGTTCTCAATCTCACTTTCCTCTGCCTCACTATTATTATCAATCAGATCTTCTATCTCAAACTCTCCTGTATCAATCAGACTCTCAGTTTTCCTGACTGGAGTTTTTTGTTGATTTTTATTATTATTAGCTAGCCACAAATCTACTCTAGCTTTCTCAACATTTTTCATCAGATTGATGTTATGTTCAACCATATCAATTGTAGATCCCAAATTAACACCCACACCAGCAGCAATATGTTCCAAAACAGAATTGGTAGCATTTAACATAGTAGGAAGGGCTTTTTTGATACTAGTGTTGTTTAAAGTGTGAAGTGCTGTCACCCTCCCGCACCCTCCCGCTAGCGTTACCCCCGCCGCCGCCGGCGCCCTAGCCCCCTCCCGCCGGCCGCCGGCGCGCGCGACCTGGCCCGTCTCGCCCCCTCCCCCATCCCAATCCCGCCCCTGCGCCGCCTCCCCGGGAGGTGGCTGGGGCGGCACACTCCCTCTCCTCCCTCTCGGCCGTCCCTTCCGCTGGATCTCCCTCGCCGTCGCCGGCGGGTGCCCTCGGCGCTGGCCCGGGTGGTGCCGGCGACGGCGGGACCTCTTGTCCCCCCGCGCGCGTCCCCTTCCCGGGGCAGGGGACGGCGGCGGTGCTGCTCGGTTGGGCGGCGGCCCGGCGACCCGGCGGCGGTCGCCGGCGGCGGGCGAGGTGGGGGTGCTGCCACTTGGCGGCGGGGCGGCGTGGTGGCGTGAGTTGGCCGGCGGGGCGCCCCCGGCCCAGATCTGGCCCCTGCGGGCCCCATCTGGGTCCTAGCGGGCCGACCATTGGCGCGGCTTCGACGTCTTCTGTGTGGTGCGGAGGAGGAGCAGCTCGGACTGGAGGTGTGGCACCGACGGTGTGCCTTCTGCAGCGTGACGGCGGGAGCTTTACGGGCATCTGAGGTCCCGGCCGGTCCTGTGGGCCCACGGGCCAGGTATGCTCCTGCTGTCGAGTCCGGTCGGTTACCGTCGTTGACGGTGGAGGTTGGGCCCTCCCGCATGTCGACGGTGCTGCTGTCCCTAGTCCCGGCTCCTCTTCTTCGTTGAGCAGGCCCCTTTCGCGGTGCCGTGGTGAGACGGCGCGGAAGCTTCAAGATCGTTTTGGCGCAGGGTGGTGGTCTGTTTGGTGGCGTGCTCCGGAGCGCCCGAGGTGACGGTTGGGATCGGGAGAAATCCCTGTTAGCCGAGCCGACACCGACGCGGTGGTGCCTGAGGGTGCCGCCAGACCTTCCTGGAGGGCGTCGGGGGCTACCCTTCCTCTCTCCTTGCCGAGTACCGGGGGAAACCCTTGGAAGCAGCGTCGTCATCGTCGCATCCCTTCCTGAAGGTGTTGATTGGTACCGGCACTTCGGAGTATAGGAGCTTGGTGGAGGTTCCTCGGTGGGCGCGGCGGTCGCGAAGCTTCTTCGTTTTTGTTGATCCGCCGGTGTCGGCATTTGTTTCTTTTGTTTTTCTCTTCGTTTCTTTTGGGTGTGCCTGTGCTGCTTCCGCCCCAGCACCTATCGTTGGTTGTATCGGTGATGGTTGCTTTGTAATACAAAGTGAGGGGAAACCCTATTTCGTCGGAAGGGCTTTTTTACCATAGTCATCCTTGTTGGCAGCTCTTTCCTTGGCCAGATCCTCAATTTTCTGATCTCCTTTGTCTTTATTCCTTTCACCTCTCCTTCTTTTTGGTTCAGGCACCACCCCAGCTTGGGCCATTCTGATCTTGGTTTCAAAAGAATCTTGGCTTGGTCCATAATCCAGCAGCTCCTCATTGTCAGCTTCACCACCATTGAGAGTTTTTTCAATATCTTTTCCTTCCCATTTTTGGAGAGCCTATTCTTGTTCCTTTTCTGTATCTCTATCTATATCCCCATCCTCCTCCCAGGCCCCATTCTGTTTCTCAGTTTGAGAATCTTCTACTTCCACTTTCTCAAGGTCTGCCATGAATTTAATGTTCTGCTGTAGCAATTCATGCTGTCTCTTAATCTCCTTTTCCAAACTGATCTTCATTATCTCCATCTCCTTTCTCTTCTTCTCCTCAACCATTAGTTTAGCTGATTGTCTAGCAGCCTTTTCCTCAGCCAGTTGCAATCTTGTTAACAGATCTTCCTCTTCTCTTCTTGAGACTACAGCCCCCATCTCATCATTGCAACATCCTGCATCATCCCATTTTTTCCTCTGCTGTCTGCTACTTGTAGCTTGCGTTGGTATTTTCCCCGAAGCGGAAGGGATGATGCAGCACAATAGAGATAAGTATTTCCCTCGATTATGAAACCAAGGTTATCGAACCAGTAGGAGAATCACACAACACCTCGTTAGCAGAACCTGCACACAAGCAACACACCCTTGCACCCAACGCAAACGAGAGGTTGTCAATCTCTCGGCGGTAGAAAGCAAGATTAAATTGTATGTGATAGATTGATAGATTGAAACAAAAATACAAAATAAAATAAATAAAGAAAAAGTGCAGCAAGTATTTTTAGGGTTTTAGTAATTGATAAAGTAGACCCGGGGGCCATAGTTTTCACTAGAGGCTTCTCTCGAGAAAATAGCATACGGTGGGTAGACAAATTACTGTTGGGCAATTGATAGAAAAGCAAATAATCATGACGATATCCAAGGCAATGATCATGTATATAGGCATCACGTCCAAGATTAGTAGACCGACTCCTGCGTGCATCTACTACTATTACTCCACACATCGACCGCTATCCAGCATGCATCTAGTGTATTAAGTCCATAAAAGAACAGAGTAATGCCTTAAGAACGATGACATGAAGTAGACAAGACAAACTCACGAATTAATAAACCCAATGAATAGATCCCATCTTTTTATCCTTAGTAGCAACGATACATACATGTCATGTCCCCTTCTGTCACTGGGATTGAGCACTGCAAGATCGAACCCACTACAAAGCACCTCTTCCTATGGCAAGATAAATCAATCTAGTTGGCCAAACCAAATCAATAGATCGGAGAAGAAATACGAGGCTATAATAATCATGCATAAAAGAGATTAGAGAAGACTCAAATAATATTCATGGATAATCTGATCATAAACTCACAATTCATCGGATCCCAACAAACACACCGCAAAAAGTCATTACATCGAATAGATCTCCAAGAACATCGAGGAGAACATTGTATTGAAGATCAAAAAGAGAGAAGAAGCCATCTAGCTACTAACTACGGACCCGAAGGTCTGTGGTAAACTACTCACGCATCATCGGAGAGGCAACAAGGATGATGTAGAGCCCCTCCGTGATCGATTCCCCCTCCGGCAGATTACCGGAGAAGGACCCCAGATGGGATCTCTCTGGAACAGAAGCTTGCGGCGGCGTAAAAAGTATTTCGTGGACTCTCTCTAGGGTTTCTGATTTTCCCTGAATTTATAGTGCTGGAATTAGGTCAAACGGAGCCAGGGTGGGCCCACACAGTACCAGGGCGCGCCACCCCCCCTGGGGCGCGCCCTGGTGCTGTGTGGCCCCCCCTTTTCTCTTCTGGCCCTCTCCCGAAGCTTCCAGTGTTTATCTTCATAAATAAAAAATCTCCAAAAAGTTTCGTTGCATTTGGACTTCGTTTGGTATTGATTTTCTATAAAACAAAAACAGGGCAGAAAACAACAACTGGCACTGGGTACTAAGTTAATAGGTTAGTCTCCAAAAATGATATATAATTGCTGTAAATGATCATAAAAACATCCAAGATTGATATTATAACAGCATGGAACAATCAAAAATTATAGATACGTTGGAGACGTATCACTGTCCATCTGTGTGGACCACCTGCTCGTACTGTCTCAAAGACATACTGCCCAGGGCCATCTGACTGTTGTGATATTCTAGGGTTTTCCCTTTTTTTCCATGTTTATCAGTGATCACCCCTAACTCAACATCATTCAGGCTGATATACTCAATTGCTTTCCTTTTGTTACCCTCATCATTTTTATACCACCCCTGCTCAGCAACTGAAACTAAACCAAACTCAATGTCATATAGTAGCAAATCTTTAGTAGTTATTTCTGTGCCAGTTGGAATTCTGTGCAAATCTCTTATCCCAACCTTAATCCTAATTTCTTCTTTAGAGTGCATCTTTTCCACATCAACTTCCACCACTGGTCCTAGGGCAGACCCTACACTGGTACAGCGAGCTGCTATACAAACGGTTTTTAACCCCTTTCCGCGACGGCATTTTGAACCGCCGCCTAGTGAGTGTGGGCGATAGGGGGGTCCTTCCCACACGACCCAGAAACCGTCGGGGATAGGCCCTTCGGTCACACACGTTGCGCAAAATGAGGTCGTGTGCGACGGGCGAGCGACCAAATACGATTATACGGGCCCAATCGGTTCCGGTCGTAAGTACATCACACACAGTCAGTCCCAGACAAACGTTTCCGTTCGTATGTACATTCCACACAGTCAATCCAAGGAATAAGTTTCCGTTCGTATGTACATCCCACACAGTCAATCCAAGAAGTACGTTTCCGTTCGTATGTACATCCCACACAGTCAATCCAAGAAGTACGTTTCCGTTCGTATGTACATCCCACACAGTCGGAAAACGTTTCCGTTCGCACGTACATCACACACAATTTTCCCCATTAAATCGTTTGTGATAGCGTTGCCATTGCAGACGATATTAACAATTTTACCGTTTGCGTTATTGAATGCATCACACACGGTGCGTAGAAGAAACTGTGTGGCATAGGCTGTCCATCACACACACTTTTTATGTGGAAAACATTTGCGCAAGGTGTCCTAACGCAAACAGTTTTCAAGAGGAAGTCGTGTGTGATTGTTCATTGACCCAACATGTTTTCTTCCTAGAAACTGTGTACGTTGTCTGAGGTCATCGCCCACGGTGTTTTCTCAATAACCGTTTGCAATATAAAAACCCAATTAGCAGGCTAATTGGCCTATTATTAATAATCCATTTATTAATCAAATTGACATTTCATATTAAGCACACAATATATTTCATTTTCATATTTAGGAAGCAGGATTTCATAATTGAAATACATCCGAGTACTACATCATATAGCTTCAGCACTCAGTTACGCCATATAGGCATATAGCTAGCTACCCCATTACACAACTGCACCAGCACCAAGTTTCACATGCAACATCTATAACCTTTCGAAATTAGCATCATAGACGGTACATGGACAGATGAATCTCATTTGAAAAACTGCTGAAGCAGAAGGCGAATATTGAGCCTTCATTGATGTTGAAGCTCCTTGCAACTTTAGGCCAGTGCCTGTGGATGATTGACCGTCCATCCTTTGTCCTCTTCAGGAAGACTTCAATATTGTACCGTGGGTGTTGTATGAATACCTTCCTCGCCTCCTGACCATACAGGTGGTTTGAGAGGTAATCATCAGTGAACTGCTTTGGAAAGGCCTGAAAACAAAGATATGCATAAATATCTTCTCTAGATTTGAAATGGCGCAAAGGAATAAAAAAGACAAGGTATAATAGTTAGTACCATCATGTGGTGAATTGATGTCTTCTTCATTGTGCAGACAAAGATCTTGTTGTTTCTCGTCACTAGTTTCTTTATCCTAACAATCTTTCTGAGTTTCTTGACTTGACTGATATTCATGGACAACTCATTTCCCCATATGCAAAATGGGTCGAACAGTGGGTCAAAACCTCTGACAGCAGGACCTACATGTGCAAGACCAAATTGTGAAAAACCTAAATATTAGAATGGTTCCTTCAATTGCACAATAATGTGCCATTAGACAAAGGACCATGCATGTGCACACCTCGATTGTAAACCTTAGTGCTTCCCATTGTTTCCCTGCAACACGTATAAGGTAGTTAGTGATCAGGTTAAGTCAGGGTTGGCATACTATCAGTAAAATATGTTGATGAAAAATAAACACATTGCAGATTCATCAAATTAATTCGAGCCACATGGAAAAGCCATTTATCCAAACCAAGCATGATTAAGAACTAGGAAATATAGCAATTGTATATGTTTCTCATGTATTAAGTGCAGCCAAAATCGATTTATTCCTCACATGCATAACAATACAAAATTGTACCCACAACAATTGGACATCGCATTGCAGAATTGAACCAAGCAGTTAACTAAACACCACAACAAATGAACCAAACATTAACTGAGCACCACATTGCACAATATAACATACTCCTAATAGAAGATCAGACAGTTAACCAAATCAAGCATACTTAACAACTTGGAAATATAGCAATTGTATTTGTTTCTCATGTATTTTGTACAGCCAAATTCGATTTATTTCTCACATGGTAGACAATAAAAAATGCACCCATAACAATTGAACATCGCATTGCAGAATTGAACCAAGCAGTTAACTAAACACCACAACAAATGAACCAAACATTAACTGAGCACCACATTGCACAATATATAACATACTAGAAGATCAGACAGTTAAGCAAACCAAGCATGCTTGACAACTTGGAAATATAGTAATTGTATTTGTTTCTCATGTATTTAGTACAGTCAAATTCGATTTATTTCTCACATGGTAGACAATAAAAAAATGCACCCACAACAATTGAACACCGCATTGCAGAATTGAACCAAACAGTTAACTAAACTCCACAACAAATGAACCAAACATTAACTGAGCACCACATTGCACAATATATAACATACTAGAAGATCAGACAGTTAACCAAACCAAGCATGCTTGACAACTTGGAAATATAGCAATTGTATTTGTTTCTCATGTATTTTGTACAGCCAAATTCGATTTAAAGACAATACAAAATTGCACCCAGAAGAATTGAATATCACATTGCAGAATTGAACCAAACAGTTAACTGAACACGACAACAAATTAACCAAACAGTTAATAAGTGAGCACCACATTGGACGACAGATAGAACATATACACTAGAGGAACATATTGCATGGTAAAAGTACATAGGACAATTCACTAGAATTTGTTAAGGAAAGGCAGGAGCAGCACATGCAACGGGTAAACCGAGCATGCTTAACCGGCGTAGCTAGCTAACTGAACATAGGTCCTTATAGTGAGTTGCCTGAGCCGCTCCGGGCACCAACCTGCTGGCTCTCGAGTTGAGGTAAGCATGTGCACGCTGAGAAAACATCTCGTAGTCTTCGTCGAAGGCACCGACGGTGGCCTCGAGAAAACGCCATGAACTGTCGTTTAAAGCAGCCAACCGCGTCGCGGCGTCGGCGCGCGAGGCGTCGACGGTGGCCTCGACGGCGAGGTGCTCCTCCAAGATCTGGGGGTCGGCACGAATGGCAGTCATCGCGACCTCATCCGCGCGTGCGGCCACGATTTGCTTCTCCGCTGCCAAATGCTCCTTGAGCTCCTGACTATACTGTGTGCACCATGGCTTAGGGCGGCGCTTATTTGGGGTAGGGGTCGGTGATTTGGGTGGAAGGTGTCGCGCCGACGGTCGGGGCATGTGGGATGTAGAAGGAGGAGGAGGATGGGGGTCGGGTGTGGATTACCTGCCTGGATCGACGAGGCCGAGCAGCGTGAATGAGGGTCGCCGGCGAGGAGGCGGCGCTGCAAGCAAGGAGTGAAGGTTTGATCTTGGAAAGGAAGGCGGAAACAGGGGAAATGTGGCTTTTGGTAAGGGGGGCGGGGAGGTAGATATTTCCGCGGAAGCCGAAAATTTTGGCTCGGTGCAGCGAAAAAACTGGCACGCAAAGTGTCATCAGACACTACGTTCAAAAAAAATGTCATCAGACACGGTCCCTTATTCAGCACTGTGTACGATATGTGAACATCACAAACAATTCATATAGCTTACCCGTGTGTGATGAGTTTGAACGTGCAGATTTTCGTCCGAATTTCCCTGGTTACAGTGGTCATCCACGTCATTGCATAATTTGGGTACACAAAGGAGGTTTGGGTATAAGCTTCTCATTTGGGGCAGGTTTGTGTAAAATTCGCACAAACCAGAGCTTCTCACAACAAGTCTCATGGTTCCGGTAGGGAACGTGTCACCTTTGTGGACGAAACGATATTCGTTGCCTCTTCTTGCTTTCAAACTTTTTCTGGTGTCAAAATACAACAACAGGAGTGTCGTGTTAAATTTTGGAATTTTTCGGAGTTCGTTTGGACATTTTTATACATTAACCTAGTTTTCTATGCATTTATGTGCATAATTCAAATTTGAACTACAGACACATGCTCCAGTGCATAAAAATGGGTTGAAAAATCAAATGTGTGTCCTTGGTTGCATGCTTAGGTCCCATGCAAAAAATGGGAATGAATGTCAAACACCTCGACACCGTCGCTTGGCCGCAAACATTGAGATACATGGTTTTAAAATTCTAGTAAATCCAAAACTCGTCTGAAATTCATGAAACTCGGCATGCTATCATGGAACGGCATCAACATGCTGTGGTAAAAAAATTATCCCATTTGGGGTAGGTTTGGGTATAAGCTTCTCACAAACCAGAGCTTCTCACAACAAGCCTCATGGTTCCGGTAGGGAATGTGCCTCCTTCGTGGATGAAACGATATTTGTTGCCTCTTCTTGCTTTCAATTTTTTCCTAGTGGCAACATAGAGCAACAGGAGTGTCTTGTTAAAATTTGGATTTTTTTCGGGGTTCATTTGGACATTTTTATACATTAACTGGGTTTATTATGCATTTATGTGCATAATTCAAATTTGAACTACAGGCACATGATCCAGTGCATAAAAATGGGTTGAAAAATCAAATGTGTGTCCTTGGTTGGATGCTTAGGTCCCATGCAAGAAATGGGAATGAATGTCAAACACCTCGGCACCGTCGCTTGGCCGTAAACATTGAGATACATGGTTTTAAAATTCTAGTAAATCCAAAACTCGTCTGAAATTTATGAAACTCGGCATGCTATCATGGAACGGCATCAACATGTTGTGGTAAAAAAATTATCCCATTTGGGCATGTTTGGGTATAAGCTTCTCACAAACCAGAGCTTCTCACAACAAGCCTCATGGTTCCGATAGGGAATGTGCCTCCTTCGTGGATGAAACGATATTCGTTGCCTCTTCTTGCTTTCAATTTTTTTCCTAGTGGCAACATAGAGCAACAAGAGTGTCTTGTTAAAATTTGGATTTTTTGGGGGTTCGTTTGGACATTTTTATACATTAACTGGGTTTTCTATGCATTTATGTGCATAATTCAAATTTGAACTACAGGCACATGCTCCAGTGCATAAAAATGGGTTGAAAAATTAAATGTGTGTCCTTGGTTGGATGCTTAGGTCCCATGCAAGAAATGGGAATGAATGTCAAACACCTCGGCACCGTCGCTTGGCCGCAAACATTGAGATACATGGTTTTAAAATTCTAGTAAATCCAAAACTCGTCTGAAATTCATGAAACTTGGCATGCTATCATGGAACAACATCAACATGCTGTGGTAAAAAAATTATCCCATTTGGGGCAGGTTTGGGTATAAGCTTCTCACAAACCAGAGCTTCTCACAACAAGCCTCATGGTTCCGGTAGGGAATGTGCCTCGTTCGTGGATGAAACGATATTCATTGCCTCTTCTTGCTTTCAATTTTTTTCCTAGTGGCAACATAGAGCAACAGGAGTGTCTTGTTAAAATTTGGATTTTTTCGGGGTTCGTTTGGACATTTTTATACATTAACTGGGTTTTCTATGCATTTATGTGCATAATTTAAATTTGAACTACAGGCACATGCTCCAGTGCATAAAAATGGGTTGAAAAATTAAATGTGTGTCCTTGGTTGGATGCTTTAGGTCCCATGCAAGAAATGGGAATGAATGTCAAACACCTCGGCACCGTCGCTGGGCCGCAAACATTGAGATACATGGTTTTAAAATTCTAGTAAATCCAAAACTCGTCTGAAATTCATGAAATTTGGCATGCTATCATGGAACGACATCAACATGCTGTGGTAAAAAAATTATCCCATTTAGGGCAGGTTTGGGTATAAGCTTCTCACAAACCAGAGCTTCTCACAAGAAGCCTCATGGTTCCGGTAGGGAATGTGCCTCCTTCGTGGATGAAACGATATTCGTTGCTTCTTCTTGCTTTCAATTTTTTTCCTAGTGGCAACATAGAGCAACAGGAGTGTCTTGTTAAAATTTGGATTTTTTCGGGGTTCGTTTGGACATTTTTATACATTAACTGGGTTTTCTATGCATTTATGTGCATAATTCAAATTTGAACATGGGCGTTCTGTTAACCATTCACGTTATCATCTCAAATGTTTGTATAATTTAAATCGTGGGCGTTCTGTTAACCATTCACGTGACGCCACGCGTCACACTTTTAATGGCTAGGAGGTGCCGTGCGGACAGCTGCTTGAGTAGACAGGAGGCGTGCGAGCGCAGTCCGCTGCGTAGGCTGACCGGGAGGCGTGCAAGCTGTCCTCCAATGCGCAGGCTCACCGGGAAGCGTGCGAGCTATACGCTGTGCAGGCTCACTGGGAAGTGAGCCCTTTGACTTCCATGGCCGCCCGCCTTGCTCGCATCCTCTCCATTAATGGTGCCCGAGCCACTGTTTAATACGGGCGGCCTTACTGTTCGCCTCCCATTCCCCTCCCGCAGACCTCCACCAACGCCATGGCGCAGAAGGATCATCTGCCACTAGTCTTCCAGTTTGGTGAAGTCGACTCCGAGCCGGACGAGATAGAAAATAAGGAGGAATGGGGACTCATGGACATGGCCCTGAACCAGTTGGCCGCGGCGGTTGCTGCCCCCGCGCCCGTCCCAGCTCCCATCCCCGCGCCCGCGCCAGCGACCATCCCCGTAGCATTGACAGGCTGGTCGCCGAGCACTATCGCAGAGCTGGAAGCCGCGGGCGTCAGCAAGGTCCCCGCGGACCCGCGCGAGCTCGTGTACATGCCAGCGCCAGCGCCCGTGCGCGTGCCCGTGCGCGCCCATGCACCCACCGCGGGGCCGGTCCCCGTGCGTTTGCCTGCACGCGCCCGTGCCCGTGCGCGCCCCCCTCAGCGTCATGAGACGCCGCCGTCGACCGCTACCTCACAGCGCCGTGAGTTGCCGTCCTCCCGCGCCCCGCCCGTCGATCGCGCGACGATAGGATGTTTGATTTCCAAGTGAAGAACATTCTGTGCTGCCTTGAAGACTTCAACAACGGCGTCCCGGAGGACGACAACGACAACGCTGGCGCGCCACGCCGCCTCCGCCGCCGCCGGAATTAGTTTTTTTGGGTTTAATACTGTATCTCGATCGTATGAATATAAATTCGCAGTGTGACTGAATGAAACATATGGTTTGGGCAAACTTGCGTTTTTCTCTCTGAATGTACAGACTTATCAAACAATTTAAAAAAACGTCAATGGTTTTTAAATTTAAAACACTCATCACAAACGCTTTAGATAGAACACCCGTATGCAAACCGTCAACGGGAAAATGTGCCGAGCAGGATTTGTGCAGCTCTTCATCGCACACGTTTTATATAGAACACCCGTATGCAAAGCGAGAGCTATGGTCCTTCTTCCCCAGTAAGCCAAGGGAAATTTGCCGCACATGATTTGTGCATCTCTTCATCCCAAACAGTTCAGATTGTATACGGTCTGCAAAGCGAGAGCTATGGTTCCTTCGCCGCTAAGCCAAGAGAAAATCTGGCACGCTGGATTTGTACATCCCTTCAACGCAAACGATTTTTTCGGATGACCCGTGTGCAACCACGTACAGACAATTTGGTAAGATTTGCATCTGTCATATTGGGTATATTGCCATTTGTCAAACTGGAAAGATTGACATTTGTTGATCTAGTAGCATTGCCCTTTGTCAACCTTGTAACACTGCCATTTGTCAAAATTTGCAGCTAAAAATCACTAGCACTATCTAATTTTTGCAACTAAAATTCAGTAAGCATAGATTTCGTTCATAGATTAAGCAGTCGTTCTTTATACAAACAGTTCAACTCGACAGCTGAACCGACCAAACTTTTCCCCAATTGTTGCCAACCACATACTGAAATAGCTAGTTCAACTATATATACTAGCTAATTTTAAGTACGTTGTACAGTTCAACCACATCTATAGTCAGATGAACTGAACAAAATAGCCCCTAAATACTACTGCTACGGAGCGGCTTTGTACTACTTCCAGCAGCCTCTCCTCTGCCGAGCGCGCTTAGTAAGAGGCAGAGGAGGAGGAGCTTCCCGACGAGCTGGACAACTGCAATACGGTGCCTGCCGCTGCTGCACCTTGAGCGACGCTCACCTCGAACGCCCTCTGCCGCTCCAGACGACCCCTCTCGAAGCGGCAGGACTCCTCGTAGATCTCCTCATTCCTCGCCTCTGCGGTGGCGTGTGCTGCGGCCACGGCGGCGGTAAGACTCTTTGCGTGCCCGACGAGGTGCTCCTCCTCCTCCCACATGAACTCGATGTAGCGCGCAAGGTTGCTGATGGACGTGCGGGGCTCCACCTCCACCTCCCGCCTTCGGGCGGCGGTGGCGGAGCGGGTGATGACCCCGGCGGTCGACGGTGGGCTGGCGGCAACGGCGGCCGACGGTGGGGTGGCGGCCATGACCGCCACCTCCCGCCTTCGGGCCGCGGTGGCGGAGCGGGTGATGGCCATGGTGGCCGACAGTGGGGTGGCGGCCATGACGGCCACCTCCCGCCTTCGGGCCGCGGCGACGGAGCAGGCGATGGCCCTTGCTTTCGACGGTGGTGTGGCGGCCACGGCGGCAGACAGTGGTGTGGCGGCAACGGCGGCCGGCAACAGTTGCCGACGGGCAGCGGCGGCGGAGCGTGTGGTGGGTGTTGCGCGCACACCCAACAGAGACGCCACGCGCACTACACTACGCCAGGGACTGCGCCGCCGCCGCGGTGTAGCCTCCCAGCTGGAGCTGTCCTCTGATGACGGCGGAGTGGCTGAGCGACGACGACGGACCGGTGCCATTGGCGATTGTGGGAGAAGCAGACGAGATAAGCTACAGGGAGGGAGGGGGAAATGCGACGCAGGACTCGCCGTCCGTGAGGGTTTATATAGCAGGCCGGTAAGCATTGGGATTTGGGGGGATTGCGCCGAGTCGGGCGGGAAGCTTGCGCGGCTATGCGCGGGAACCTGCGCGGTTGCGCGGGAACGGGCTCACCGACGATTCATTTGGCCAAAAGCTTGCGCTCGAAGCCGTCTGCGGCAGCGGGGTGACAAGACGTGCGAGAGGAGGACAAAACGACACGTACACATACGGTTAATAAAAAAACGTTTGCGATTAAATTACCTACTACACCGTCCTGGTTTATAAGTCCTCTTTGTATTTTTGTGCCAAATTTTGATTAGAGATTTAACTAATAAAATACGAATGCATGTCGCCAAAGATTATATCGTTGGATTCGTATTTGAACATAGTTTCCAATTATATAATTTTTTAACATGCATTAACATTTTGTTAGTTAAATTTAAGGTCAAAATATGGCACAGAATATAAAGGGGACTAATAGACCAAGACGCAGGTAGTAGCACACGGCCGCTCTCTACGCAGCGTCGCAACTGCCGGCCGGCTTGTAGACGACCATTCCCTGCGTGTTCAACTGCTCTATGCGTGTGGTTGCTCGCGGTTGAGGCGGACGCGGCGCGCTCTGTTCGCGTCCCGCCGCGCGCGCTCTGCTCTCGCGTCCCTCCGCGCGCTCTGCCCGCGTCCCTCCACGCGCGCTGTCAGTGTTTGGGGCCGGCGCACGATCACGTACGTTCGTGCTGCCATTATGCATGCGGTTGCGCCGGGCGCGGCGCCACGATGCAGTTACCCGCTGCAAAAACTGCCATGCGGACGTGCCGAGAATCCAGGCCGCCCGGCCCCCATTTATTCCCGCGGCCATTTACCTTCATCTCTCGCGCCACACGACACAATAAGCACACCCACGACGACACATACAGAGAGGACATCCAGCGATTCCAATGGCGCTCCCCGTGGCTCCAATGGCGCTCCCAGCGGCACGACGACAACGGGTGGCAGTTCACCACGCATCACGTAGTGGACACCCACGTGAGGGGGAAGGACCTCTCGGTGGTGTACACGAACGAGCCGGTCTCGGTGGAGAGCTCCATCCAAACTATGGAGCAGTTGCTTGCTGAGGACAAGTACCAAGTGGTCGGCTTCGACCTCGAGTTCACCAGCGGTCTTGCCGGGCAAGATCAGAAGGTTGTCGTTGCCTAGTTGTGCGTGCGACATGACGTCCTCGTCTACCACTACCACCTGGCCACAAGGCCTTGCGAGCGTTTCTCCAGGTTTATCAACAGCTCCGACTACAGTTTCGCTACGGTGGACACCACCAACGATCTAAAAGCGCTCAAGGTTTCGGGCTTGACCTGCCAGAATCTTGTCAACATCCGTGACCACTACAAGGTCTCGGGCAGCACCAACAACAAACTGAACTCCCTGGTTGACCTCACCTCGGCCATCATCGACCCCTACTACATGAAGATGAAGGATGAGAGTAAGAAGGACAAGAACGCCTGGCACAGTGCCTGGCATCAGAGACTGGATGAAGAACACGTCAAGTACGCGGCCAAGGACGCGTACACAAGCTACGAGATGTACAGGCGGATCGTTGACATGAGGAAGTGTCTTCGTCCTGCCCCATACGAGGGATCGAGCCACAGAGCAGTGGCGGGAGCGTCACAAGAAGTAGATGACTAGACGATCGTTTCTCCTAGTTTAGAATGCATGCAATTGTTTATTGAGGTGTGTGCGAATGATCTGTATAGTCACTTATGTAACTGGATGTTTATTTCAGTTATATATATGTTGTTCTTCTGTAGACAGAGCAAATCACACGGCTTATTAGCAGCAATCGTCTGTGTTATTATTGGTCTTCGCACATATTTCTGATTACGGACCTGTTTGCCGCGTATCACACACATCTTGTTCAGTTGAACCGTTTCTGTTGTCTTGGCTCATCGCAAACAGTTCATCCGAGTGAACTGTATGCCCTACATCGCACACACCTTGATCTGGCAGACCGTTTCTATTGTGTTGCCTAATCACACACAGTTCATCCTAGTGAACTGTATGCCGTATATCGCACACACCCTCATCTGGCTGACCGTTTCTGTTGTTCTGGCTCATCGCAAACAGTTCTTATGGATTAACCGTATGCCACGCATCGCACACGCAACTATAATCTGAATCGTATTTGATGTCTCCGCCATCGCAAACGTTTCTTGTCATTTTTGATGGTTTTTTTATATCACCGTTTGTGATTAATGCATCGCACACAGTTTCGTCGAAGGGTCTCTGATTGTAGTGTCGCGTTTGGACCATCCTGCAGTAGTGCTATCTCACACACTCCCAGATAATGTCTCAAGGTGTCAGGCACACCAGTCATCTCAATCCAAACTGAGTGCAGTTTCCCTTTTGCCTTATCATCTGGGTTCCAGAAATCCACTTCCACCTCAGCCCCAGTTCCAAGTAGACTGAATTTTTTGAAATTCTTCAATTCTAACAGCTTGGCTTTTGTGGGGAACCTCATCAAAAAGGTTTTGCTGCTCTGAAATTTGGCTCTCCATTCCCAGTTCCATTCAAACATGGTGTTGAACCCCCTGGCAACTTGAGTCTCATTCAGTGCTCCAGTGACCACTGTAACCAAAGCCATGGGGTTGGCATGTTCAATGGCTGAAATTTCCTTAGTGTTTTGTATCAACAGACACCCTAAACCTTTAGCTCCATAGCCCACATATTTGGCTACTGGTTTTGGCTGTTTCAGCACAGGGCAGTCTTCAGTCCTATGTGAAGATCTTGAGCAAACACACAAAAAACATTGGCCTTGCAATCTTTTGCCACATGCCCATTTTCTTTACACTTGCTACAGAACAGATCTTTGCTTTTGGATTCCATATTGTCACTCTTTCCCTCCTTGCTGTTTCCTCCTTTGTCTACTTCTGGAGCTGCAATCACAGTGTTTTTGGGAGTTTACGGCGATTTACTAGATTCCTGTTCAGATTTTTTGGCTCTTGTTGCTGCTCACTGCAGTTCCATGGAAACATCTGGGGTGCAAGGTCACAATGTTCAGAACACTGAGAATTGTCCAGCCACCACGGTATCACAAGAGACCCCTTCTGTTAACCAACTCCAGTAATGAAAACAGCGATACAAATGTCGTTGCGCCGAGCAAAGAAGCAGGTTCGTCCAAGCTGATCCAGGAAGAGGAGAAGGAGAGTGGACGAGTAAGCTGGCATGTGTACAAGCTATACGTCACGCAAGCTTGGGGCTGGTGGGGAGTTCTGCTCATTCTAGCATTGTCTGTGCTGTCAGAGGGCTCCACAATGGCAAGTGACTACTGGATGTCATCTGAAACATCAGGGGGCACCATATTTGATATCTCAAAGTTTCTCGGTGTCTATGTTTTGATAGTCTCTGTTTCGATTGTGTTTGAATTTATCGCCGTTCTTTTCCAAGCATTTTTGGGGCTTAAGTCAGCCCAGGCCTTTTTCAGCAAGATGTTAGACAGCATTCTGCGAGCTCCGATGTCATTTTTTGACACCACTCCTTCAGGAAGGATCCTAAGCCGGGTATGTCATATGAGGCCATAGATTTAGTTTGTTTACCTGCCATGTATACAGATGCAATCATGTATGTATTATTTTTTCAGGCATCAGAGGACTAGACTAAAATAGACGTTTACCTTTTATTTTATACGGGTGCCGGCATATTGATGTGCATTTCGGTGGCGAGCAGCATTTGGTACCGGGTATAATCCAGCTCCTACAATGCATCTTAGAGAACTGAAATAATTCTTCATATCACTAAACCTTATGTGAATAATGGCAAAGTTTTCTTTTCTGACTTTTCTTAATGTTTCTCAGAATCGTTATATTGCAACATCCCGAGAGCTAACTCGCCTTCAAGGAGTAACAAAGGCACCGGTTATTGATAACCTCACGGAGTCCTTTTCGGGATCTCCAATTATAAGGTGCTTCGGGAAAGAGGATGAATTTTGCCAAAAAAACTTGGACATGATTTATTCGATTTGCGCATGTCTTTCCACAATTATGCAGCAAATAGGTGGTTTGGGTTTCGCCTGGAGCTAATCGGCACACTTGTGTTGTCTATAACTGCTTTTCTCATGATTAGTTTGCCTAGCAATTTCATCAAGAAAGGTATTAGCCTCCATCAACCTCTCATTTGTAGAATTGCATTCCATAGGACAGAGTAGACTTTATGGCCCTCATGTTCTATATGTTTTCTTGAATCCGTTATCAACTCTATAGAAAATTGAATCTTGTGCTGACTATTAAACATGGAAGTTATGTGAAGACTAAATACACAACTAATTGAGTAACGGAACTTAATATCATATTGAATTATCCATTCGTGGCTCACTCTGATTACATTTTTGTGAGACAATCACTCTGATTACATTATGGCATAGAACTAGAGGAGAGCTTAGAGGAGAGATCGCTGAAGCCAGGGAAAATGGGCCCATGAGCGGTTTTCTGTTTCATTTTCTCTTCGTTTTTAGACAGTTTTCACCCAAAAAACTGAGTATTGTTTTTTAGGAGGTACATATTTAGAAACGTATTAAAAATAAAAATTTATATTTTGGAAAATTGTCCAGTATGTGTTTTATAAAGTTCAGTATATATTAAAAAACTTCATAAAAATGAAAAAAAAAGTTCAATGTGTATAAAAAAATATTCATCATATATTTACAAATGTTTAAAATTTATTATAAAAATGTTCAATGTGTATTTGAAAAATGTTCACCTTATACTAAAAAAAGTTCAGTGTGTATTTGAATAATGTTCATCATATATTAGAAATATGTTCACTGAATATTGCAAAACTAAGGAAATGGAAATGTGAAAAAAAGATAAACCAAATAGAAAATAGAAAAATAAAAAACTAATATTAAAAATAAAAAATTAAGAAGAAAAAACCAAACAAAAAGCACACATAGATTTTGTTTTGAAAGAAAACCAACTTCCAGTGAATGACGCAGCATGCACGCTGCGGACTGGGCCGGCCCACTTACCAGCGCTTTCAGCGAAGCTTCCTCTATTTGCCGCCCCACTGAACTAGAGTTACCGGTTTCACAAACCAGAGAGCCCCATCGAACTAGATTCTTAGGAAGTGACAGACCATAAACCGACTGACCTATGAGTCTGATAACTCTCATGTTGCACAAGAACAAGTCAAGTCATTTAGCACAAAAACTAACATCATCGATTGCATATACATGTTTTTTAGATTCAGGCCTTGAGATTGTATTACAGTAATATCTGTAATAAACTAGTACGTGCAACTGCTAGCAACTGCGTAAACTTTCTTAATTTTTCGCCTTTCTGGCTCTGTATAATTGTTTCTGACTTTAAAATGCATTATGCCATTCCTTCATTGATATTTACGGTTCTATTGTAGAATTTGTCGGCATGTCTCTGTCCTACGGTCTTTCTCTCAACTCCTTGGTGTACCATGCGATTTCCGTAAGCTGTATGATAGAAAATGATATGGTCTCCGTGGAGAGGGTGAATCAGTATAGTAGCCTTCCTTCTGAGGCAGCAGGGGCATTGGTAGATTGTCTGCGTCCCTCGCCAAATTGGCTCCGACGTGGAGACATTAACATAAAGGATCTAGAGGTTAGCAATTCTTGTGTTCTTTTGATGATTCTTCCTTTGGCAAGCTTCTTTTAAATTACTCCCTCCGTCCCATAATATAAGAACGTTTTTACTATTCTCTAGGCGATTGACATGAAAATGTTGTTGTTTTCAGGTCAGATACAGACCAAACACACCTCTAATCTTGAAAGGCATTACGATAAGCATCCGCAGTGGAGAAAAGATTGGCGTTGTGGGAAGGACTGGCAGTGGCAAGTCAACTTTGATCCAGGCGTTGTTTAGGCTTGTGGAGCCAGCGAAAGGCCAGATCATCGTCGACGGAGTCGACATTTGTACTCTGGGCCTTCATGACCTGAGGTCTCACTTCGGTGTGATTCCTCAGGAGCCTGCGTTCTTTGAAGGAACCGTGAGAAGCAACATTGACCCAAGTGGGCAGTACTCCGAGGCTGAGATATGGCAGGTAACAGGATATAGCCGCTGTGTGTTATGAACGTGATATGCCGAGTAATTCATTGTTTCTGTTGGTATTAATATATTATTCCCTCCGTTCCAAATTATAAGATATTTTGGATATTTCAATAACATATGGACTGAAATGAGTGAACAAACGCACTAAAACGCGTCTATATACATCTGATTCAGAAAAAAGTAAGAACATCTTATAATAATGAACGGAGGGATAAGGTAGAGACTGCTCTACCTTCTGTTTCAAATTAATATATTTGTTCCTATATACGCAGGCTCTTGAGTGTTGCCAGCTGAAAGACACAGTAACTGCAATGTTGGAAACAATCTTTAGCAATAAACGTGACAGGATCTTAAGCCTAGCATTTAGATCACCTAATGCATCATGTGAAAATTAGATACTGACCTGGAATTGTCTGAGACCAGTGTAGGTAGCCCGTGGCTGCACCTTGGGGTCACCGGCAGTGAAGAGATGGCCGGGGAAGAAGGGGCAGCGGGGTGATGGACGTGCAGGGAGCTGCCGGCAGGAGCATTGCCGGTGGCAGAAGGAAGCCGCCGGCATAGCCTTGCGGCGGCCAGCGGTGGAAACGGCCTTCCAGCCCATCAGCTCCCTCTTTTTAGGATCGGTTGTTAGCACTCGGGAGTTTAACCCATTTGTGTTTTCTTATCTGAAGAGGTACGTGACCTCTTCCTTTTATGTGAGGGGCTGATGGACCGGGAACGAAACCAAACGTTGGGTTTGGGTGCCCCCGATCAAAGCACCAACGTGGGATTGGACTCCCTTTTTCATCTCGGTCTATAACAGCCTGAGATCAATTCCAACATTCTCCCCCTTGATCGTAAGGTTAACAAATATCATAAGCCCACTCTTAATAGAAATAACATACCAAAGTAATGCTTTACAATGACCAATGAGATGTCACTGAACCTCAGTACCCATAGTAAATCATTCTATCTCGAAATGGAAAACATAATTCTTTATGGGAGTTGGTTTATTTTATGGTCCTAATTTCCAGGATTAGAAAGACTTTACGAACCCATGCCGGCAACATATAATCATAAAATGGGTGGTAAGCCTTTAGCAAACGGTACCGCAAAACTTTATAAATCAAATGTCATAGGTTTGATCCTGGACTCTATCTTTCACAACGGAGACATTATGTCAGTGGTTTTGGCAATACCAATTGACTTGCTGTTACTCACATAGAGAACTGTGTGTTCATATTGCAGTAGGTGGTTACAAAATGCTGTCTACCACCATAATTTCGGGAATAAAACTTCTTGACATACAACCTGCCCAATAGCCTCTTAACATGCCACATAAGTAAGTGCATTATTTCTAATGCCATCAGTGTCATTATAGAGCTTTTCCACGATATAGCTCCATGTGCGAGAGTGAGGATGTAACATAGCGTGGAAACTTTAAGATCCACACATCTCGCAGAAACAATGTTTGAATATCCCAGGATATCGAAGTTACTAGACTTCTTATTAGTGAGCATGTAAACTTTATTGTCTTGCATATGTGCAAGACATTTGTCGGCTTTTCCAGTGGTCCATTTCTGGACTTACTTGTATATTTGCCAATTATCCCGGTCACAAAACAAGGGCATGTTCATACTTGAATACACATATTGCTTCTGACAGCTGAAGCATAAGGAACCGACATTATCTGATCAGTTCATAATGGTTCCTTGGACACTAAAATGTCCACCTTTATTGCCCTTGACTTTAGTAGCAGGTGCGATAAGAGTACTACCACATAATATTTTTCTTATGTACTCTATCGACGCATGTCGTCATAATAAAACTTATACCCCTTTTGGACCTATATTTTGGCGAAACTCGATACAAATAAAGTATAGGGCATGACCAAGATCCTTTATGTCATAAATAGAAGATAGAAATTTCTTGGCCCGCCAAAAATATTCCATCTTCTCAAGGTAGTATACTTACTCCCCCTTGGTTTTATGGTATGAGTGTCCCGACGCTCTTCTTATTTCATAATTGATTTTCTTGGGGCAACATACCTTGTGTTAACTTCACCTATTTGACGAAATCTTACGGTTAAGTCATACATACATTCTTAACTTAGTCAACACAAGAGCATGTTATAAAAAATAATAATAACACAAGCGTCAAAACAACTCACTACGGAAACTCTATTGAGTTCCATACATCATTAGAGCTCATTATCACACAAGCCTCTAAGATGATCATTCACACACATTTTGAATCACACGAAAATTGTTAAGTCTCAACATTAAGTGTTGCAATATGCATTTCTTCTCAACTTACCTGATGCGTATGAATAAAGATCTAATGGAGTTATCCTTAAGATTCATGTTCACACGCTCCAGTTCCCTGATGATCACTTTATTTGAAAAAAATGGAAAACATATCCAATATCTTGATAATAATCATTTCAGTTCTAAACCACAACACCGTTGGGATGAAGATGGGAAAGAACTTAATGAATTGTGACAAATGATTATAAACAACGATAGTTAGAAATATAACCACGAGCCACTTGAGTGAAGTGTGACATATGATTATAAATGACGTTGGTCATATATATAATCAACATGTTACATCATGATGGTCATTAGACTAGCAAGCTTCACTTTAGCATTCATGTGTGCTTCATAATGCTCATAAAGGATTAAGTACACATTATATATAACATGATAAAAGGAGTAATTTTTATTCATTCTTCTAAATAAGACTTGTTGCATCTTAATTAGAGAACCAACATTAGAACGTGCTTTTCATACATTCTCCAACCAAGACTTCTCGTTGGTTCCATCTTAATTAGAGAATTGAGACACATATTTTGCTTAGTTCATGTTATGATCTAAGTAGGAGAAGTGAACGTGATTCTCATATTAAATGAGACTTCCATTCTTCCCCTCGAAATGTGGTCTAAAACCACAATTTTGACGAGGTCTTGTTATTTACACTTCTCTTACATCTTTAATTATAACATAACATATAAACTTTACAAAAGATTCATTCAGTGAAACCATAACTCGTCTCACCATAAGGTGGGACTAACATTACATAACTGGAGTTCACTTAATAACATACAAAATCATGTCATCTATTCGAGAGACAAAATTAAGGTTCTCCAATAACTAGGAGCATGAACAAACATCATCAATAAGATGAAGAATTAAGTCATGTCCAGAAGCTAGTGGAATAAATCCAATAGTTTTGGCTTTAACCTCCTTTGTATTAGTAATGTGCATGATGGCACATGTATCTTGAGATCTCTCCCAATGTCTACATTAACATCATGATTAACATCATTCAACATTAGTGGCAAACAAAAAAACCATGAGAGATTCCTTGCATGAGACAATGATCTCTACTCTCCACGTGGGAAAGTTATTTACATAAGGTTCGTCTATGCCGAAGCAAAAGTTTAGCATCATCATTAATTTCATTGCTGAAAAAAGAGGAGGCAACTTTATGAACGTTGTAATACAACATCAATCACGAATTAACCATCGAATGAGATGAATTACGTAGATGCTTAATTGTTATTCTAATCCATTTCACCGTTGGGCATAAAATGGAGAAGAGCATTATTTATTCATACAAAACACATGAAAATAATCAACGTTGGTCAGAATATCACCATATGCCATTAAAACATTTCCTCACTAAATCTCTAATCAAAACTTCTCGTTGGTTCCATTTTGATTAGAGAGACATAAAATCACATAATGATCATCAAGAACTTTGGCTAAAATTAAGAGCCAACATTAACATAAAGTAACATAATGATGCCTTTTGACATTAACTAAAGTTCACAACGATAATAACATTGAACATAAGTGTCAAATTACCACTAAAATTCTCAATGACATATAATAAAAAATGACACCGGAATTAACATGAAAACAAAATGTCATAGCCACTGAGTAAACATCAAGCTTGACATTCATAGTGAAAATGACATCAATATTATTGTTCGGATATCATAAGATTTTCCAAATAATAAAATTTGGACATCAAATCACATCAAGATTCACCAAATAATAAAATTTGGTAACTCTGAGATGTCAAATAAATGACAATAACAACTTTAGAATATTTTGATCAACAAATGTCATATAATGACCATGATATTACATATCATACTAAAATTCCCTAAACAAATTTACGTTGCTTGGAGAATCGATCATAACCATTCTAGGCCATTACATGCTTATTTATAATGCATTAAATATTATAAAATGCACCAACCATAAACTTTAGTTTTTCTCAACAAGCACACTACCCCAACATTATTAGATGCATAGTGCAGCGCGGAAAACCGCACCACGCAACCATCAACATTTTCCTCAAGCTGGCCTTAGTACATTAGTAATGATCACATCATAAAGAAATGCCAAAAATGACATCAACATAAAATTCACACTCAAACGAAAATTCCAAATAAAATATTTAGAAACTTCAATGAGATTCACATTAATTTCATCATTGAAATGATACTAGAAAGGCGACCAGCATAAAACGGAATCAACATTAATTCACATTAAATTTTCCAAATAGTTTTCTTTATTAGTTTCATTTTATTCAGAAAATTTAAACATCATTTAAACATAATTATAGGCAATTTCAAACTTATTGGTGCATAAACATTATTAGAAACTTAACAAATGCACTAAAAATTGCATATAAAATGCCTAAAGAACATTATTCGGCCCATAACAACCCACGGCTTCCCATTAATAAAACTTTATCATTATTAACATTATTTTGCATGATTTTGGGCACATAAATTTTCCAAGCAAAATTTCGCACTGGGTCCATTTTGCTCAGAAAAAAGATTGAACACGAACTTTAGCATGATTTTCATATTTTAGTGCCTAAGCATAATTAGGACTCCAGGGAAAAATTCGGCCCAAAATACCCAGGGTACCCGTTTAAAACTGGCCCATCACATTATTTAGCTAAAAAAAGCAGAAAACCTTCTCTCGGGCCAACATAACCTGGGCTCTAGCCCACAGCCAAATTCGGCCGATTCAGTGCCCGAAGGCCCATCATCATCCCCGCGCCGCGCTCGGCCATTGGATCAAAACCAACGGCTGTGATCGCCCCGAGGGGGAACAAAACTTCCAGGGCGGCTGAACCCTAGCCATTTCGTCAGCCTCCCCCGATTTTCACGCAGCGGCGACGCAGAGGAGACCGCAACGGCGGCCCAAGCTCGCCGGCCATGGCGGCGCGGTAGCTGCCCTCGCCGGAGCATCGTGAAACGGATTAAGTCCAGCGCGCTCCTCCGGCGAGCGTGGCTCCGGCGTCGCGCACATGGCGATCCGTGCGGCGGACGGGAGGACCATTTCGCCGGTAGCTGCCGGCGTAAAACTTCAAAGGGGTGGCGACGTGCGACCCTCGCAAGGCGCGCGCCCACCAGCACGTCGACGGCAGCTCCTTCCCGCGCATCGTCTCGAGGGACGGCGGTGTCACGGCGACGGCATCCTCGCACAACGGCGGCCGTGCTGATCCCGGGGGAGGAGGACGCCGTCACGGCCATGAGGTGAGCCCTTAACCTTTCTTCCATTAATTTCAATCATTTTGGGCTCAGATTTGGCGAATTTGGATTTCTAGAGCTGTGGTTTCGGTGTTTCTGGGAACAAAATTTTGGGGATTTCTTCAATTTCGCCAATTCACCTCCTTCTAATTTCTTAACCAGGGCTAATTAGAACATGAACTTGATGCGGAAGCAAGGCTTAATTAATCTAGCAGAGTAGATTGAACTTTCTGTCTAAATAGTCTTAACCCATAGCAATTAGGCCTTGACCGAAACCAATTAACCTGAATATATATATTGACTTAACAGAGGGCATTAATCAGTAGGCATAACCATCGATCTTATAATCCGAAAACATTATGACTTAACCATGACCAGTAACGTAAACAGAAGGTCAGCTGGGATCTAATCTAGACATAGATATGCTCATGATACCATTGTTGGAAACAATCTTTAGCAATAAACGTGACAGCATCTTAAGCCTAGCATTTAGATCACCTAATGCATCATGTGAAAATTAGATACTGACCGGAATTGTCTGAGACCAGTGTAGGTAGCCCGTGGCTGCACCTTGGGGTCACCGGCAGTGAAGTGATGGCCGGGGAAGAAGGGGCAGCGGGGTGATGGATGTGCAGGGAGCTGCCGGTAGGAGCATTGCCAGTGGCAGAAGGAAGCCGCCTTCCAGCCCATCAGCGGTGGAAACGGCCTTCCAGCCCATCAGCTCCCTCTTTTTAGGATCGGTTGTTAGCACTCAGGAGTTTAACCCGTTTGTGTTTTCTTATCTGAAGAGGTACGTGACCTCTTCCTTTTATATGAGGGGCTGATGGACCGGGACCGAAACCAAACGTTGGGTTTGGGTGCCCCCGATCAAAGCACCAACGTGGGATTGGACTCCCCTTTTCATCTCGGTCTATAACAGCCTGAGATCAATTCCAACATGCAAAACCTGAGAAGCTTGATGCACAAGGTATATGCTCATATGGGAATCTTGATCCAATATGTAGAATCATGACTAAGTGATACAATGCAAAATGGTAGTCCAGGCTTTATAATCTTTAGGTCTGATCCTATAATTAACGATCCTGTGATCCTGATCTTGAAATACACAAATACAATCGTTGCTTAATTAGGTACAAGTTTGTTTCACAACAAGAGATATTATGCAGAAGGGAAGTAAATGACATTGTTAGTATAGATTATTACCGCACAAGCTTGATGATTTTCAGTGCAATCTAGGCATTCATTTCATATTCTTCGGTGACAACAGTCAAATACTTGTCGCATGGTTTTTTGTAATTGCGGACATGGGTGAGAACTGGAGGTGGGGCAGCGGCAGCTCCTGTGCTTGGGCCGTGTCATACTGAAGCGTAGCCGGGTGCTGTTCATGGACGAGGCCACTGCCCCTGTCGACTCCCAAACGGATGCGGCCATCCAGAGGATCATCCGGGAGGAGTTCCGTGAGTGCACTGTCATCAGCATTGCTCATCGTGTCCCGACCGTCATGGACAGTGATAGAGTTCTGGTGCTGGATGCAGGTAGGCTGCGCCCCTTTTCTGTTACATACACGATCGAATCGTACTATGTGTTTCTTGTGTCTTTCACACAAGAAGGAAACTGAATTATGTATGTATTTTACTGTTTCAGGGTTAATGAAAGAGTTTGATGCTCCATCCAAGCTGATGGGAAGGCCGTCAGTTTTCAGGGCGATGGTTCAGGAGTACTCAAGCCGCTCGTTGCAGACAACCGATGGATGATGTGCATGTCTACCTAGAAAAGCCAAATAACATAGATCAAAATTCCAGATGAAAAAGTTTAGAAAAAACAAGTAGTCGTAGGAAAAGATGAATTCTAGAGTGAAATCTGTAAAGTATGCAGCCGTTGGACAATGAGCATATCTGAGTTCAGCATGCCTAACAGATATAGAGGACATCTCTGCACTTCTCCAATCTCTACAGTTTGTGGATCGCTCCAGAATCAAAATCCGGGGCTCGAGGACGCTTTAGCCATCGCTCAGACGTGTGGCTTTTCCGGCTGCGTGAGGTCTCGGGGCTGCTAACAGGACCGGTGGCTGTAAGTTTTTAGGGAGTCTTGGCTGGCGTTCGGCAGGAGGCTCCAATCTTGTTGTGTTTTTTGAGAAAGGAGGGGCCTCCCCCCTCCGATTTCATTTTAACAGAAGACCAGGGTCTTTGATTACAAGCTACCAGATTACCTATACTAATAGAAAGCAACTCAGGATTCCAGACGGTTCAACCAGCACAAAATAAGGAACCTCATACAGCTACCACTCTCACTTTCCCTAGCAAACATACATGTTCTTCAAATATCATTTCGATTTCTCCAGATAGTCCACAAAATAGCAGCCATACCAATAGAGGCTAGATGCTTATAAACTTTCGGGAAAAAATTAGCCATGCTCCAAAACAATTATTCAGATCAGTAGGAATATTATTCACACTAAAAGCACACTGTATCAAACTCTAGATAAGTCTGGATACAGAGCAAGAGAAAAAAATGATGGTCCACAGTTTCATCTTGTCCACATAAAGGACGAGCCTTGCTACTAGTCCACCCCTTTTTCAACAGGTTATCTTTGTCAACACACTATTTTTCTTCAATAACCATAAGAACACTTTAATCTTGGGAGGTACTTTAACTTCCCACATAAACATGTGTGGAAAGTTACTATCATTGATCTAATTTTTGATAGAGATTTGACAGAAAACTTACCATCAGCAGTAAGCACCCATCTAACATTATTTCTATGATCAGATAACGCTATTTCATCACATTCTTCCTTCAATTCATTCCACATCTTCAAAGAATCCTCCCATAGTGTTCTTCTAAAATTGATTATATCCCACCCTTTTTCAAACTTAGTGGCACCAAAAATGTTCCTATCAAATCAAATATTATATGAACTAGCATGAGACTTACATAAAGGTCTATAACCTAGCCACCAATCCTCCCAAAACCTGGTATTTTTACTATCTCTTATAATCTTCTTACATTCTGACGGAATCTCCAGATTTATGGTTAATGTCTGACAGACATTTACCATTAACATCTTTACTATTAAAAGGAAGTCTGCGCTCATGATGGTAGCTTTGGTGTTTGTACATTCGTCTCTCGTCCCTCCTCCCAAAACCACGGTTGCATTAGCTCAATCAAGACAAATTAAATCTTACCAAAACTTCAACTAAATCAAAACATTTCTGGCTTGTCCTATCCATACCCACATCCAATCAAATCTTAACAAAACCTCAATGAAATCAAAACATTCCTTGCCTTTCCTATCCATACTCAAGTCAAATCAAATCTTACCAAGATCTAGAATATGGTGGATGCAAGGTATATGTCGGTTGGTGTTGAACCACTAGAATATGTATGCCCCCGTTGCTATGCACAGGCAATAAACTACTATGTATGAAAGATTATTGTCTGCCACATACCCTACTCGGTTTCAAATTTCCAAAACCATTTAGCCAACAAAGCTTAATCATATGTTACAAATTTTAAATGCATACTTGTTTTTTTTTTGCTTGGCAAACAGTGCCCCAGTTAACCAAGTGATTTGTTTTCATCCTCTTGCCAGACCATCGTAGGGTTATGTGACAGGAACTTAATACGCGATTTTATCGTCAATTGAAGATCACATGCATAATCTTATGCTAGTTCATGTGCTATCCCGCAGGCGATAATTTAGTCATATATGAATCAACAGACAATCATGATTCTGACATCTTTTGTCGTTTGTACAATATCCAAGTCATGGTCTGCTCTATTTTGGCCGACGTTTGGCAGGTCAAATACTTAATGATGAAAAAAACTTGGTGTAAACTTTGCTGAGTGTTTTTATGGAATACTCGACAAAGCGGACACGTGGCAGCTCCTGATAAGTTATGGCATGGTTATGCCGAGTGCCTGGCACACGATATTTACTTGACAAAAGCAGCCACGTGTCACCACCTGATGATTTCTGGCAACTCCCACATCCCAAGGTTTGCCGAGTGTCGGGTGGATGGCACTCAGCAAGGTGACCATGTGGTGCACTCTGGAAACCCCTCCAACACCTGTGGCTGGCCCTTTAGCCGAGTGCCCGGTTGGCTGCACTCGACATATCCCTCTTTGCCGACTGTCTTGTAGCTGGCACTCAGCAAAGTATGGACATTGACACTAGTGGTCTCGTCTCTGTGCCGTTCGTACACCTTTTTGCCGAGTACCCGATTACTGACACTCGGTAAAAACACTCGAAAAAGATGGCTTTGCCGGTCCTTCCACTACCATGTGTTGTTTGCCGAGTGTAACACTCAGACAAATTTTGGACGAGTATTTCCCACCCTTTGCCTTCAATTCAGGCAGTTTCACTATCATCCACATATACTCCCTCTATTTTTATTTACTTTGCATATTAGCTTTGTCCGAAGTGAGACTTTACACAGTTTGACCAAATTATAGAAAACAATATAAACATTTACAATAACAAATATAGTGGTTGCGAAAATATATTCAATGATGAATCAAATAGTATCAATCTGGTATTGTAGAAGTTAATAATTTCTTTTATAAAATTGGTCATCATTTACAAAGTTTGACTCGAGACAAGGTAATATGCAGACTAAATAAAAATGGAGTATCAAAATCTGACCAAATTTGTCAACAACCAGTGGAATGCATTCAATCAGTTTGTCATAAGGCTTGGGCAAGTAGAGCAACTTACAGAAGGATCTCTAGTTTTCCATAGCTGACTATTCTCGTGTATGCATTGCACATTGCAGCCTGCCAAAGGTAGTGCTTGTAGAGGGAAGTACACAAAACCTAGAAAAATTAAGTAATTAACATGGAGATTGTCGTGAAGATTTTTGTTTACACTTATGCCATAATCACAGTGTTTTCTCAACAGTCTAGACTTTAGGTGGCCTAATCTATCCTACAAGGGTGAATGATGTAGCGCCTTTAGGCAGTGGTACTGCCTATTTCGCATGAAGGAAGTTGTACCCCTTTCTTTTCTCTATCATCACAGATATTCGTGAGCAGACATTTACAACCACGCTCGTTCACCTCTTTGTTCATGTAAACCATTGTCATATAATTGTACAGTTGAATATGCATTGATTTAGGATACATTATTTAATTCCATGGTGACAATTGTTGTTTAATTAGTGAAGTATGAGCTTTTGAGAGCATCTAATACATGAATCACACATGTGTGATATTCTTTTTTGTAGAAGATCCTAGTTTTTTGTGGACTTGATACCTTGTGGGAGGATTTTAGTGTACTTGCTATCTTGCGGAATAGACTTATGATTTTTTTCATGTTGTGCACTACACATACTTTCAGAATTCAAATATATTCATAAATTTTCATGTGGTAGGAGGATATGTCATAATGAATAGCTATTACGAGGTTTCTTATATTGCTGGAATACCATTTCTGCTATATAAATAACTTGAGAATTTTTTACTTCCATACAGTTTGATGATAACGTTTGATTAAATAGTATTCGTATTTTATAATTTTTGCACTGTTTCACATGTGGAAATACTGGTCGCTCTCCGTGCCTCTCCAATTTCTCTAGTGTTGTCTGGATTAGGCTTCAACTGTAAGCTTGAAACCTTTCTAATTACAAGGGCACAATATCTACATCCTAAGGAAGATGTGAATGGGTTGGATGGATCTTGAGTCACCATGGCCTATCTCATACAAGCTAAATGAAACTCCCGACCAATTTTCTAGATCCATGCTTGCTCCCGACACCCACGTCGGGTCTTTTAACTGAAATGCTCAACTATGGCCACCAAACTACTACTCCTACCTTGACACTAGCACCAACTCAGAAAATTAATAGTGATGCCAGTGATTCACATTGTTGACAATCTCAGTCCGTAAGGTCCGGGTCGTTAGAATTCTATTTTGTTGTGTATCCTCGATGGGCAACTTGTTTGCTAATGTACTGACCTAAAATCACATATTTATGCCAAATATTTGTATTTATTTATAAATTATTTTGTCGACATACGGTCAACAATACATCTTTTTGTCTAGAGTGACTATGGCTTAGTTGATTAGATATAGTTTATTCACACAAAAAAAGATTAGATATAGTTTTTCTAAGTTAACACTTGATTCACAAACACACTTGTTTAAATATTTTCTTTCATTAAGGCGACATTGAATTCTTTGATTTTGAAAATATTACTTCAAAAAATCTTTAGTTTAACCGATTGTTTCTGGATCAGAGAAAACAAAAGAAAAAAATTGCATGGCTCCGCATATTAACTTCCGGTATTTGAATGAATAGTAGTATATGTAGGTGTTTCATTTGTTCTGTTATTGTTAAATATCTTGGCATGGATGTACAATCTAACAAATATCTTGATAGGAATTCTCAAAGTGCATACTTTTCTATCTTATGTGCAGTGAATAGAAGAATTTCGATTATGTAGTATGTCTACTAGGGGTTTGTCCTGGAATTGCTGACTTTCCTTGCTTACTAGTTTTTCATCATGTATTTTTTGACATTCCTAGGTCCAACAATATGATAACATAATTTACAGGTGCATACATTGTACTTTGTGTGAAACATGATGCATAGTGAACCAAAGTGCTTCTTCTCTCATCAAGAGATACAAGAAGACTCTCATATGTTCCTAAAGTGTGTCGGCAATGAATAATGTTCTTATGATATGGCCATTCATGTCATCTATCTATTATATACTAAAAGCATAATACAAGGGAAAAACATAGAGAAATAGTTTAGAAATTGTTGTGTGGTTGGCTTCTAGGACGAGCACATAGTATGGCGGTCTCGATTGTAACATGTATCTGACAGCTGTTGATCACGGTCTTGTCTTGAATGTTCAGTTATTTTGGCCTAGTCTTAGGCTTGTAGTTATTATTCGTTCTATCAATGCATCAAGAGTTTGAGAAACAAGCTTTGCGTTTTCTAGAGAAAGAAAACTGGCAAATATCCAACATAACGACAACCTGATCAATGTATATGTTTGGAAATCCCGCTAATTTTTCTTCCATGATTCTTTTGGTAAGAGCTTAGTATATCATCAAGATAGTCCACCTCGGTTCAAATGGATATGGAAAAGAACCTATCAACTCAAGCACAAAGTGTTCTTTTGGCTCCTACTCAGTGATACAGTGAACGCCAAAAAAATTGAGCAGGAAGAGCAAACATCTGCATAGCTATATCTATGTTTCTGCCAAAGAACATGATGAAAAAACATCAATTCGCTTGGGACTGTTTTTTGCTCAACAATATTGGGACCTTCTATGTCTTCAAGCAATAGCGGTATGTCTCAGCTTGATTAAATCATCATCGTTAGGGATACTCCCAGTGTACCTTGCTTAATGGAAATCATTGCGGTGGTAGCTTGGAGCATATGGAAAACCACAGCGTTGAAAGAAAAGTTTGTAATTTTATCTTTTCGTTCCTCAGCTCTTACGAAAGTTTATAAATGGTCCTCAACTCCAAAACAAGCAAAACTTAGTCCCTCAACTTTAAAACTGAATAAGTTTAGTCCCTCATGCCGCTTCAGGTGATTTCCGTAAGACGTGAACAGTAAATTCGAAAAAAAATAGCAAAAAGGTGAATTTTTATGGCATCGAAGATGCTCGGGTGTGCAAAGTGCGTGCAAATTTGGTGGTGTTTCGACATTCAAGGAGCTTGTGGTAGAAAATATTGAGGAGCCCTAGGGTGAACAGTAAATTCAAAAAAATGTAGTAAAACGATTCAAAAAAAGATGTGAAATTGTTTTGGCAGCCAAGATTATTGGGTGCGCAAGGTGTGCGAAAACTTTCGTGGTGTCTGTACATTGTAGGAGCCCATGGCAAAAAAAAAAAATTGGCTAGAAAGAAACTTTGAAAAAGTGCACTATGTTGTTGTTTTATAGCTAGAGCTCCTAGGATGTCATCTAATCACAAAAAAAAATCACACACCTTACGCACCCAAGAATGATGCCAATTTTTTTTATTTTTTGAATTGTTTTTCTATTTATTTGAATTTACTGTTCACCTTAGGGAAGATTTCCTCTACTTTTTTCCCACAAGCGCCTCAAACATCCAAACACCACGGAAATTTGCACACATCTTGCGCACGTGAGTATCTTCGATGTCAAGAAAATTCAGATTTTTTTATTTTTGTTGCTATTGTTTCTAATTTATTGTTCATCGATTTATTGTTCACGTCGGATGAAAACCGCCCGAAGCGGCACGATGGATTATACTTATCCAGTTTTGAAAGCTGAGGGACTAAGGGTTTCTAGTTTTGGAGTTGATGGACCATTTATAAACTTTTGGAAGAGTTGAGGGACGAAAAATATACTTTTCCACTTCTTTTTTGATTTGCATAAACCCCTTTTTAATTAATGCAAATACAGTAGGCAATTCTCCCACTGGTTCCCTTAATAGACAATATGTCCACGTCGCAATGATTTGCTTCTCAGCACGATGTGGGACAACAATTTGATGCAATTTCTTGAAATTAACACAAATGTAACAATGTGACAATCTTGAATTCTTGATGATTTGATACAAGAAGCAATATTCCATCTTGATTCATCAATCCTCCTTTTGTTGGGCGTGTAAATCGATATACATACTGAAGTCAGTCAACGTATGTCCACACACATATCGCGTTCGGAAAGAGCGGAAGGACCACACAGAAATCTAGGGGGAGACTAGTATAGGATCTACGCTTAAGTGAGATCAATGAGATCAATCTTTTTGAAGATACAAAACATGTTCAAAAAATCTGAAATAATTTGGGGACACACATCCATGTTTGATGTACAATCTCAAAAAGTTTTAGCTCCTAATTCAAACTACACTTGGAGAAACAAAAAACACAAAACTGGATGTGAATAGTGCCAAACACTATTCACCCAAAGCTGACACTATTCACAGTTAAATTTCTCATTTTTGTATAGACCGAGTTTTGAGCTGATTTTTTTTGGAGTTGTAGATATACATCATAGGTATGCTGTCAAATAATTTCAGAATTTTTTGGATTGTCTAAATATGTTTTTTTTGTTGATCCCATGATCTCACCTAAAGGGCGGATTCTATTCTAGTCTCCTCCCAGAAATCTATGGTAGACGTTTGTACGGACTAAAATGTAACGTTAAGTTGGAAAATGACTTCAGGATCACACACATATTAGCGCGCTGTGTTCTTTTGCAGAAAGAGGCAAGGCCCAGGCTCAGCGCAAACTAAGTTTTTTAGGGCTTCTTTGATTCAAATGATCTTCATAGGATTTGGATCCTTATAAATTATTTCTACATAGGTTGTTTGATCGGGGGATTGAAATCATCCTTAGGAAAATTTCTAAAGGATTGCTTTGCACCCTATTTTGAAGGGTACAATCTCTTTGTTTTCTTGCCGGTAGCAAACACTTTGATTACAAATTCTTGTGATTTTCTAATCCTATAGGATGAGGACTTGCCACTCCAAACCTATTTTTTTTAATATATTCGTACGTAAGGCAACACAATCCGTCATCTCTCTCCCAAACTCGAGAGCTCACACACTCAACGACATCTATAGCCGGCCACCTGCGTCCATCATCTCCATCATGCAGTGTGTAAGCGCTCCTTTTTGACTGGGCAAAGGAAATGGTCAGTCTCCATGCACATGACCATGCACGTCCCTCTCCTTGGACGCAGAATTCCAGCTATATTCCTCCTTACTCTTCTGGTCCATCCACGTTGCACCGTATACCTCGAAGGCTACATAACTCCTTCATACTTCCGAAGATCAGCGGCGAAAAGTTGCAGTACTAACTGCATATATTCAGAGATATATGTATGATGTTTATGTAGCAACCAAAATTGGACCACTCATTAATAATTTGTGGCCAACGTCTATCAATACCAAAAGTATGAGCAACCACGTCACAGCCATGACCGAAACCTCACACTCGAAGAGTTAATGGCGAATAGACTCTCGTTGTATGTCCCACAAGGTAGTGAGGTTGTCTCTGCCCTAGCTAGTCAGCAATTTTTGGCTGCAAAAATATAAAATAAACAATATGAAAGATATATTCACTTATGTGTTTTCCTACTCACATCCTTCACTAAGCCAAACCAAGAAAACACATGCCCATGTGAATGATAGCCTAAGTACGTCACTATTATTATGTCAGTACCATCATTATGCTTTTTAACTTAGTTTCATTGCATTCTGGAAATAATAATTCATACTCCATTGCTTGTACTCGGGTGACTTGTAGAAGGAGGTCAGCAATCTCTGAGCTTACAATGATCGAAACAAAGTTGTGTACGTCACAACTTTTGCAAAATCTCCTCAAAATTGTATTGGATATATTGATGCCATATGATGACATCATGCCAAGTTTCATATTTTTCAGACTACGTTTGGATTTTTGCAGAATTAAAACCCAATAACTTCTATGTTCTTAGTCGAGCCTTCTCACCCTGAGGTTTGGAATCCCTTTCCTTTCCATGGATAAGGCCTAAACATGGACTAAAGAACAGAAATACTGTTTACAACCTAAATTTGCCATAATTTAATGCAATTAAAGTTCAAAAATGAATTATATGCACTAAATGAATAGAAATATACTAAATGACTTCTAGCAAACAAACCCCGAAAAATGGACATCACTTCGTAGCAGACCGGATAACAGGAAAGATTGATGGGGGAGAAATGGTGGTAAATAAAAGACCTGAAAAGATTAAGGGCGAGAAATGGTGTGAAATTAAATAAAAATAAAAGGAAAGGAAGAAAATAAATAAAATGCAACAAAAAATGCTTTTGTCGAGACTACCCCACTCGGTAAATGAAAAACAAAATGAAAGAAATAAAGTGTAGAAAAAGAAAAGGCTTTTGCTAAGCTCACCACTCGGCAAATGGAAAATAAAAAAACAAACAAAATAAAATAGAAGAGTAAAAATAAAAAGGCTTTTGCCAAGTACCCCGCTCGGCAAATGGAAAACAAAAAAAAAACAAAAATAAGAAAATGGGAACGTCCTAAGGACGTAAACTCTTTGCCGAGTACCCAACTCAGCAAACACTCTGCCGACATGAATGTTCTGTCAACTGCGGCCAACAGGGACACATTTCCGGCGATTTGTCGAGTTCATGTAATCAATCAATATAGTTCCACACATATTACTGGTCATACTTCCTCCGTTTCTTTTTACTCAGCATATTAGGTTTCTCTTAAGTCAAACTTTGTAAAGTTTGACCAAATTTATGTTGAAAATTATCTATATCTACAATACCAAATATATACAATAGGAAAATATATTGTATGATGGATCTAATGACATTGATATGGTATTGTGAATCATGTTCTTTTTACTATAAACTCGATAAAACTTTTGAATATTTGACTTAAGACAAATATGCAACATAAAAATAAAAGAAGGGAGTATAATTGTTGTTGGCATGTTATAATTAAAATTATAGTCAAAGTCCTATGATGAAGTCTTCGAAAAGTATAAAGATATTCATATTCTGGACCAAGTTAGTACTACCTTCGTCTAGATACATCCGTTTGAGCGACAATTAATATGAGACGGTGGGAGTAGCCCTCAAGAAATAAAAAGGACATGATGCAACCGGATAATAAATATATAGTTGTGGAATGCTACCGACATGCTACTCATCCTCTATTCTTAAATAGTTGTAACCCACTACCTATTTTTCCTCTTCATGCAACCATGCCACATCATCAAGTCATGCACGTTGTCATAAGTTATATTTTGTTCACTAATCTATCCATGCAATCATGCCACCTCATTTTCACTAATTTTTGTGCAGACATAGACCGTGATGTTACACATTTTTTTAGCCTGACCTACATATATTAGCACGTTGGACGTTGGAGCAAATATATGTAGGTCATGTTACACATTTTTGTTAAAAATGACACCCCTTTGACTTCAACCCAATAGTTTTCTGTTTTTGTACAACATTTAGTTACATGTTTCATATGCTTTATTGTTTTCAAAATATAATCTGAGAGCATTCTTAATTTTTTTTGCAACCGTTTAGTTTTTTCGCATCTATTTATGCATATGTTTTATCATGGTTCCCGCAGCAACGGCGGGGCATCACTAGTTGTAAATGAGTCGATACTAAAATGGGGATTTCTAATGAGGTGATCTAGAAAGATAGGTGAAGCTATCATGAAATGGCAATTCGAGGGGTATACTTTTTATTTTTTGGATTTGCTAAACATCATGTGCCTGAAATTTTTACAAGCATCAGTTGATTCCAATGAGGCTGGAGACGGTGGCGACGTGAGGAGCTCATCGGTGAGCATCGTCGACCCTGGCCAGGCCGAGCCAGGACCTCGCCGGAGACGGCGACGACACAACAAGCAGTAGGGACGGAGGCGAGGAGGTCAGGGCGGAGAGAGGGGAGCATGTCTTAGAGGGATGGCCTTTGACGGCGGCAAGCATGGCGGTGAGGGGGGGGAGGTCGAGGGGAGCATGGGGTGGAGGTCGGCATATGGTGATGGGTTGGGAGGCGGCACGCAAGAGGAAAATTAGGCAGGGAAAAAGTAAATGGACATTGAAGAACAGTTGCCATGCAGTCTGAGCTGTTGGATGAAGATCTAACGGTCTAGAAAACCGAGGACGCTAAATTTTTCTCCGATACATGATGAATAGATGGTCTTTTTTATTTTATATTCCATTAGGTGTCCTTTTATTTATTTATTTATATATGTACTAGCAAACAAGCCTGTGCGTTGCACCGGGAGAAAAAAAGCATCCCTCATACACACACCCGACATCATCAAGAAATCATTTGAAATCTTTCACGATGCTGCACGACAAACAACATGATAAGTGGTGTTGTGCAAAAACATAAAGGTGAGTTCTTTTTTGAAGTGTACTCAATGTGTTTCCAATTATTAGACAACAAAAAAAGTCTACCTAGCTGCCGCTATCTCTTTTATGCATTTGTTGTCGTTCCTCCTTAGTGATGCCCAGATAATATTGCATTAGGATGAAAATAGAGAAGTACATTTTAGTACTCAATGATAACTTGTGCATAAGAAGCATTATTTTTGTCTTGTTGCTATATGTGTTTGCAAATGTAATCCAAGTTAGATTTAGTTTAGTTGCAAACATATTAGACGGCTACACCGAAAACAATCAATCTATAAGGACATGCATACCAAATGTTCAAGGTTGCATATGGACAACAATATTGTTAGAACAAAACTTTATAGGCACGATTTCAAACTATGAAAATTAATGTTAAGCCACTAGTTTACATAAAGCTCGTATCAGTACTTTAGTGTACATCATTATATATGGGTCGGTTATTGTGCACTGTGCAAAATAGAGAGGATGATTATACACCTGTTGTAATTTTAGTAGGAATCAACATCTCTTACAGTGCCGATAATAGTTTTTGTAAAAGCATCAAACTATCATAGGTATTCGATTTAAATGGTGTAGGAACATATATAATAGGCATTTCCAAAATACCACATATAAAAAAGATATTAATTAAGGTTGTATCCTAAACCTAATTTTAGAGATGATTGACATGCAACATAATAGCATATTTTAAATCTACACATTTTTCTGAGGAATTTTCATATATAACATGCTAGACTTCCAGTTAGGATTTGAAAAATATCAATATTTTGAAAAGTACTTGAATCTGCCCGATAAAAGAAAAATTAAACAAAAAATAAGAAAGTGAGATTGTTAGAAATGATTGACATGCAAGATAATAACATATTTGAAATCTACACATTTTTCTGAGGAATTTTCATATAATATATGTTAGATTTTAAAATATATGATTATTTTTAAAAGTATTTGAATGTGTTGATAAAAGAAAAAAAATTAAAAAATAAAAGAAAAATGGGATAGGCAGCAACTAAGAACTTTTTTTTCACTTACGGGTGACATAGTGGGTAATTATTGACAACTTTATGGGCAATTTTCATGACGTACCGCCAGAAGCAATAACACCTTTATTTTATTATTAGGTAGAGAAAAGTTTGACTTGACTAACCCAAATAGTATTCCTCGTCAAGCTTGCAATTGTCTTTAGGGTCTTAGTCCACTCAACAAACTATGCATCGTCCTGCATGAGCAAGCCGGCTGACATGTGCTGATCACTAGCTTAACTCCCTCTAGCCTCTCCTAGCTGCAGCCATGGCCCATGCAAGAAGCATCCTCATACCCACGTACTACTACCTGATCAGCTGCTACCTGTTTCTAGCCGCCGCGCTGTCCTTCGACTACAACTTCACCGTCCGAGGGACCGCAAGCAGCTCAAATTCATCAACGCCTCCTACGCCGGCCGCTACCGGATCATCCTCATAGACACGGGCGGGCCCAGGATTTGAACACTGTGTATTCAAAATTTGAATCCTTTTTTTTGAAGCCTAGCCTTCCTTTTGGCAGTTATAACCAATTATAGCAGCATATTGTACTAGTTCTAAACTATATGAAAGATATCGCCTAATATATTATATTAATAAAAATTGATCATAACTTGGTATTGGTCAACATATAGGAGTAAAAATTGGGGTGTACTATTCTTTATAGATAATGCTCGCCGTAATAAATTCAAAATTTATAAACATTCTTACATTGCAACTTTAAATGGAAAATTGTAAATTCTCATGTCTAAATAATTCATAGTTGACTGCAAACGAGTTCTAATTTCACTATAAATAAATAGCAGACAAGTGTTCAAACTAACTTAGTTTTGTACACATCTGAATTGACAGACACGTGCTCAAACTAATTTCACCATTATAGTTAAATAGACAGACAAGAGACAAGTTCTAATTTCATCATAATTAAATAGACAGACAAGTGTTTAGCAGTATTCCCTTCGGTCATTTTTAGTCCGCATATAAGTTTTGTCTGAAGTCAAAGTATCTGTACTTTGACCAAACTTATAGGAAAAAGTATTAACATTCACAATACCAAATCAACATTGTTAGTTTCATTATGAAATGTAGTTTCATAGTATTCATATTTGATATTGTAGATGCTGGTACTTTTTAATATAAATTTGATCAAACTTTGTAAAGGTTGACTTGACACAAATCTAATATGCGAAGTAAAAAGGACCGGAGGGAGTACAAGAAGAAAACCGTGCCCCTATAGATGAATTCAATTCGACTAAAAAAATAAGAATTGGCATGAGAGGAGAGGCCCCAATTTCAGAAGTGATGGATTAATACATCTAATTAGCGTATTATACCTGAATTTGTGGGTTGTTTGTTTCAAACTGAATCAATGTTTGCTGCCCGCTGCCGACTGCAGGGATCAGAACCAAAGTGAGCGGGGATGGATTAGTCGCGCCCTCGGCTGTCCACGCCGCCGTGCGTACATCCGATCGCCGAGCAGGCGATGGCAACAGCCTTGGCCGTGCCGCCTGGCGGCTTGCCGCTCGCGTGGGAACAGAACAGGGGCAGGGAGGTGCTGGTGGCCGGTTCGTCTCCTGGATCTGACCGATGGATATTTTTTTGGGCGATGATGGACTGATCGATGGTCTGAAACCCATTATTTTTGGGCCATCACTGGAGGGGGAAACACTTCACTGCGGCTTGCCCGACGCGTCCTTGTCGGAAAGAGGGGGCTCGCCATTGCCGAGCCTGGAGAGGAAGAAGAGGAGGAGACCCTCGAGAGATACAAGCTTACCTTCAAGAAGCCGCTGAGTGACAAGCAAATCGAAGCCCTCTCTACCCTGGCCAAGTCGGCCTCTGTGAGGAACGCCCGGAAGGGGCGGCGTGCCTGATGTGGTTATGTTTCTCTTTGCTGCTGTTGTATCTGTCGATTGAGTTTCTTATGATTAGCTCAAATATCTTAGTATGGAACGTATGAGGGCTTAACAACCCTGCTCGCCGTGGGGTTGTAAAAAATGTTGTCTTGTTGCATAGTCCGGCGATTGTTTGCCTGCAAGAGTCGAAGCTAGCAGATGTTGACAGTATGATCATTAGCCAAGTTTGTGGTCCGAAATACACCGAGTTCCTGTTTGAACCTGCTTTGGGAACTAGAGGTGGTATAATTGTTGCTTGGGATCCAGATGTGGTAGATGTGAACCTTCTTGCTCAGCATAAATCTTTTATTGCCGTGGATTGCTATTGGAGGCTGTCAGCTACTAAGTTCAGATTAATCACGGTCTACGGACCTCAGTCTGATGCAGATAAACTGAGTTTCCTTGATGATTTGAGACCGTTATGTCATTCCAGCCTACCTTGTATATTCAGTGGTGACTTCAACCTTACTGATGCCTCGGAAAAGAACAACCAGAATTTAAATCGAAGATTGATGGCAGCTTTCAGAAGATTCATCAATGAACTTGAGCTTAGAGACATGTACCTCCATGGCAGAAAATATACTTGGACCAACGAACAACAAATTGCTACTAAAGTGAAGCTGGATAGGGTGCTCTATAATGATCCGTGGATGACAACACACCCTTGCTGTTTACTTGCTGCCCTTGCCATGGATCTCTCTGATCATTGTACATTACTACTCTCCACTGATGTTTCCTTCCAGCCTCCGAGGCATTTCAGATTTGACAATTATTGGATTAAGTTTGACAGGTTCAATCAGTTGGTGATCGACTGTTGGGCGCAGCCAACCAATTGCTCGGATCCATATCTACGGCTGCATTGCAAGCTCACGAGAATGGCCAGAGCCTTAAGAAAGTGGAGTGCTGCTCACATGGGCGATCTCAAGCTTCGTGCAACAATCTCCAGTGAGCTTATTGGTTGGCTGGACGCCGCCCTAGATGAAAGGGATCTGTCTAAGGGTGAGAGACATTTAAGGGCACCCTTGAAGATGAATTTGCTTGGTATAGCTGCAGTTCAGCGTGCTCACAGCAGGCAACGCTCTAGAATCGACTGGTTGAGAGATGGAGATGCCAACACTTCCTTCTTCCAAGCCAAAGCTTCGGCTAGACGCCAAAAAAATTATGTGCTCGATTTACTGCACAAAGGAGTAGTAGTGACAGCTCAAGAAGATAAACTGCAGGCTGTTTGGGAGCATTTCTCTTCGGTTATGGGTTCCATAGCTCAAAGAGGTTGTTGCATAAACTTTGCTGCTCTTGGCATATCCCCAATTGATCTAAGCAGCATTGACGGGCCCTTCTCTGAAGATGAAGTCAGAGCTGCAGTTATGGACTTGAACCCCAGAAAAGCACCCGGCCCCGATGGTTACACCGCCCTATTTTTTCAGAAATGCTGGGATATCATAAAGAATGATTTAATACTTGTGATCAAAGCGTTCGAGGGGATGAACAATGCAAACCTTGCCATCCTAAATAATGCCACTTTGATTCTAATCAGGAAAAGGGCCGATGCAGCTGAAGCTAAGGATTATAGGCCTATAAGTCTGCTCACCTTCTGATGACCCACAAGTATAGGAGATCAATCATAGTCCTTTCTATAAGTAAGAGTGTCGAACCCAACGAGGAGCCGAAGGAAATGACAAGCGGTTTCCAGCAAGGTAATTTCTGCAAGCACTGAAATTGTGGTAACAAGTTGTTTGATAGCAAGATAGTTTGTAACAAGTAACGAGTAGCAATAGTATCAATTGGTGCAGCAAGGTAGCCCAATCCTTTTGTGGCAAACGACAGGCCGGAACGGTCTCTTATAATAAGCAAAGTGTTCTTGAGGACACACGGGAAACTCATCTAGTCACTTTCATCATGTTGGTTTGATTCGCGTTCGCTACTTTGATAATTTGATATGTGGGTGGACCGGTGCTTGGGTGCTGTTCTTACTTGAACAAGCCTCCCACTTATGATTAACCCCTCTCGCAAGCATCCGCAACTACGAAAGAAGAATTAAGATAAAATCTAACCATAGCATTAAACATATGGATCCAAATCAGCCCCTTACGAAATAGCGCATAAACTAGGGTTTAAGCTTCTGTCACTCTAGCAACCCATCATCTAATAAGTACTCCACAATGCATTCCCTTAGGCCCAAAGATGGTGAAGTGTCATGTAGTCGACGTTCACACGAAATCACTAAGGGAATCACAACATACATATCATCAAAATATCGAACGAATATCAAATTCACATGATTACTTATGACAAGACTTCTCCCATGTCCTCAAGAACGAAAGTAACTACTCAAAAAGTATATTCATGTTCAAGATCAGAGGTGTATTGAATAGCATAATGGATCTGGACATATAATCTTCCACCAAATAAACGAACTAGCATCAACTACAAGATGTAATCAACACTACTAGCAACCCACGGTACCAATCTGAGGTTTGGATACAAAGATTGAATACAAGAGATGAACTAGGGTTTGAGATGAGATGGTGCTGGTGAAGATGTTGATGGAGATTGATCCTCCCACGATGAGAGGGTTGTTGGTGATGACGATGGCTTCAATTTCCCCCTCCCGGAGGGAAGTATCCCCGGCGGAATCGCTCCGCCGGAGAGCAAAAGTGCTCCTGCCCAGGTTCCGCCTCGAGACGGCGGCGCTTCGTCCCGAAAGTCCTCTCCTTACTTTTTCTAGGTCAAATTTGAATATATACCAGAAGATGGTCGCCAGAAGTGGGCCAGGTGGCCCACTACCCACCAGGGCGCGCCAGGGGGGTGGCGCGCCCTGGTGCCTAGTGGGCACCTGGGTGGCCTCCTCCAAAATCCCTTTTCTCCAGTATTTTTTATATATTCCAAAATAATTCTCCATAAATTTTCAGCCCATTTGGAGATGTGCAGAATAGGTATCTCTGACGTAGCTTTTTCAGGTCCAGAATTCCAGCTGCCGGTATTCTCCCTCTTTGTGTAAACCTTGCAAATTATAAGAGAAAAGACATTATAATTACTCCCCAAAGTGCTATAATGAATAAAAACACTAAAAATAACAGGAAGAAAATATGATGCAAAATGGACGTATCAACTCCCCCAAGCTTAGACCTCGCTTGTCCTCAAGCGAAAACCGATATCGAGAATCATGTCCACGTGTTTAAAGAGAGAGGTGTCAATAAAAACAAAATACGGACATAGAAGCATCATGATCATTATTATAACAGCAATAATTATTATCATATAACTTCTTATGAGCAAGTAACAATTTACTACAATACCAAAGTATAAAGCATAAACTTTCTTGAAAACTAACAAACTATGTTTTCAGTCAACAATGCAATTGCAATTCATCATATTTTCAGGAAGGGTCACGTGTCGGAGCCTTTTGGCTAGTCCACATACTCAATCATCATTTAGTCTTCTATGATTGCTAACACTCAAAGCATAAATATGGAGCAAAAAGTTTCAGCCAGACACATAGAAAGATAGGGGCTTAAAGTTTCGCCTCCCAAGTTATTCACCTCAAGGGTGATGTCAACAATAATAACTCATGATCACTCATATCCAGCTGGATATATGTGCCTAGATCTTTCCCCACCACATGATGCTTGCAAAAGCTAAAAATAAAAAGAATAGAGAAGAAAACCTTTGACTCTTGCATAAAAAGTAAATACATGAAAGTAAAAGATAGACCCTTCGCAGAGGGAAGCAGAGGTTGGCATGCGCTTTTATTTTTGGATGCACAATCTCTTAATGCAAAAGAACGTCATGTTATATTTCCCCCTATGATAGCAACCTTTATTATGCAGTCCGTCGCTTTTATTACTTTGCCATCATAGGTTTGTATAACGCTTATTTTCTCTTACAATAAAAGATCAAACATATTTAGAAGCAATTTTTATTGATTTATGCACCGATGACAACTTACTTGAAGGATTTTACTCAATCCATAGGTAGGTATGGTGGACTCTCATGACATGAATTGGGTTTAAGGGTTTTGGATGCACAAGTAGTATCTCTACTTAGTGCGGATTTTTGGCTAGCAAAGATATTTGGCAAGCACCACATGTTAGAGGATCCATGACAATATAACTTCTATGTGAATGTGAACAAACATAAATCATTATGTTGTCTTCCTTGTCCAACGTCAATAATTTGACATAAAATATTTAATGGGGGCTCACAATCATAAAAGATGTCCAAGATGATATATTTGTATGTGAATCTTCTCTTCCCTTATTAATTCTTTCATGAATTGCACCATTGACCAATGCTATGATTGTCAATCTTCAATAAATTTTACCACTTATACTCTTTCTTATGTAATGTCATTACTTTCCATAGGATTAGCATATGATCTTTTTCATTATTTCCTTTATTTTCATTGAAACATAAAAGTAAAGAAGCAAAAACTCAAACTAATCTTTATTATATAGCTCTCAACTCGATTACATAGATAGATAGATCACGAACTAACACACGAAAGATAGATCACACTAAACTTTTATTTTAACTAAATCACGAAATAACTAAGGATCGAACTAAAACTTGTAAAGGTAATAAAAGTGATGGTGATACGATACCGGGGCATCTCCCCCAAGCTTGGCACAAGCCAAGGTGTCGTGGTTTTGTCACGGCAGATGTCCTCGTGAAAGGACTTAGTCGTGAGGCCATCGCAACTAGGTAGTAGCTTGAACGGGGTTGATCGGGAACGAGAAGACACGAGTTTTACCCAGGTTCGGCCCCTCGCGGTGGAGGTAAAAGCCTACCACTACTAGAAAAAGGGCTATAGCTAATATAGACATTAGTGGCGCACTATGTATATGGTGCGCCACTGCTAAATAGCAGTGGCGCACCACACATGGGTGTGCCACTAATGTTTATATTACTAATGGCGCACCTGGTGTGTGGTGCGCCACTGCTAAGTTTCTCCTGGGCACACCCCCCTCCCCAGACTTACCAGTGGTGCACCGTGGGTGTGGTGCGACATTACTAGTTTTAACTAGTAATGGCGCACCACACCCACGGTGCGCCACTACTAACATTTTTTTTTTCATTTTTTTCAAAACTAGTAATGGCGCACCGTGGGTGTGATGCGCCATTACTAGTTTTAACTAGTAATGGCGCACCACAGCCACGGTGCGCCACTACTAACAATTTTTTTTCATTTTTTTTTCAAAACTAGTAATGGCGCACCGTGGGTGTGGTGCGCCATTACTAGTTTTAACTAGTAATGGCGCACCAGACCCACGGTGCGCCACACATGCACCTATTCATGTCAGCTAGCAGCCACCACCTACCACACCCCCCCACCCACCCACCCCCCACACACACATCCCCCGCGCCAGCAGCCGAGGACTCCCTTTCCCCTCCTCTCCTCCCCTGCTCCGGCGACCGGCCGGCCAAGTAGCTCGCCGCCTCCCCCTCAAGTCGGATCCGCCATGGCGCTGTACCGCCGCGCGGCCTCGGCGATCCGGCGGCCCCTGCCGCTGCTCCCGGCGCGGGCGATGGCGTCGCTCTTCGGCCACGTCGAGCCGGCGCCCAAGGACCCCATACTCGGCGTCACCGAGGCCTTCCTCGCCGACCCCTCCCCCGACAAAGTCAACGTCGGCGTCGTGCGTGCTCCCGCCCCTCTCTCCTAGCCTTGCTTGCTTGCTTCTTTGTCTGGAATCTTTTGCGCCCGAATGCCGCCGCCGGCCGGTTCTGAGAAATGGCTGGACGAACGAACTGCAGGGCGCCTACCGGGACGACGAAGGCAAGCCCGTGGTGCTCGACTGCGTGCGCGAGGCGGAGCGCCGGATCGCCGGCAACCTCAACATGTGCGTGAGATCCCCTTCCCCGGTTCCCCTTGCCCCGCTCCCTCTCGCTAGCTGCCAGTTGCTTGCACGGATCGTGTTCGACAAAATTTCCAACAGCCAGGTGATGCCGGGCCGCTTGACTGGACAGTGGACACTGAGATGGCTGATGCTAGTATTTTTTCTGTCTAACTCTGCATGCTGGGAATCTTAGCTAGCACTTGCTTGATTTGCACCTGCTGATCCACATGTTAGTCGCAAGAACCCCCTTACTCACTGTTGTGCGAGAAGTAGCATGCTGGATGTTGGGCGCAACTGACGCATCGACGCCACACCTTTATCCTGTATAGGAGCGCTAGTTATTACTCTCTCCTTCAGTGAGATTTTGAAATGATAACATTTGTCATCTTCAGCTTATTAGCAGGACACCTGTTCTGGGTTGATCTACTTGCACATTATCAGATGCTCCTTTTTGGCAGCTTTATCATGAGAGTGATTCATTCATCCTAGACAAGTTTTGTGTATTTTGTTTGATACTGGACCATATCAGTGTTAAACACTTGGCTACTGGAGAGTGGAGACTGCCAGTTTGCCATGAGTTTTGGCTTCCAGACTTGTGATCAGTATCTTGGTTAAATTTGCAAAACAGGGAGTACCTTCCCATGGGAGGGAGCATCCACATGATTGAAGAGTCGCTAAAGCTGGCGTACGGCGAGGACTCCGAGTTCATCAAAGATAAAAGAATTGCAGCGGTGCAGGCACTTTCAGGAACTGGCGCATGCCGTCTCTTCGCTGATTTCCAGAAGCGTTTCCTGCCGGATTCGCAGATCTACATACCTACACCAACGTGGTCCAAGTGAGTTCATACTCTGTTGTGACACCAATTGTTCTTTTATTCACTTCTTAGATTATTTTAAGGAAAAAAAGAAAGAAAGATCTTCAGTAAACACCATTGTGGTCTGCATGAGAAATACCCCTTCCGTCCCATGTTAACTGTCGGAGATACATCCGTTTGAGCGACAGTTAATATGGGATGGAGGAAGTAGTTTATCTTACCTTAGGCTTGCTGCTATGGTAGCCAAACAGAATTCTTTAAGCAGTTGTCTTCCCACTTGCGTTACATCCTTAGTAGCTAACATTAATGTCGGAAACTTCTCCAGCCATCATAATATTTGGAGGGATGCTCAAGTGCCACAGAGGACATTCTCATACTACCATCCGGAATCGAGAGGGCTTGACTTTGCAGGATTGATGGATGATATCAAGGTGATCCATTTCTCGAGTATTATTTTAATTATGACATCTTGCATTGTTGTTCATTCCTGTATCAAATTTTCTATGGATTTGTAAAATTATGTAGCTATAGATCAATTATCAGCTCCTTGTCATGTTACTTGTTCTGTCTCTCGCCTTGAGCTGTTTTATATACATATATAGTTTCAACCTGTTAGATTTTGGAAATTAAGACAGAAAGATTCACCACTTCCCAAGTGATTCTGGCATCTTGCCATGTTGACAGTGTGTATTTGTCTATAGCTGCTTCCATTTTATGTTTTCTTCTTCTGATTTTCTGTGTCATCTGCAGAATGCTCCAAATGGTTCGTTCTTTTTGCTTCATGCATGTGCCCATAATCCTACTGGAGTAGATCCTACCGAGGAACAATGGCGAGAAATATCCTATTAATTCAAGGTAAGGAGAAAGAGAAGATAACAGATATTGGTGTTACTTGTATATTGGCTTCTTGTTTGTTACAGGTTACAGTTTACATATGTCACTCTTGTGTTTCTATAGTTGAAGAACCATTTCCCATTCTTTGACATGGCATACCAAGGATTTGCAAGCGGTGATCCAGAGAGAGATGCTAAGGCAATCCGTATATTCCTTGAAGATGGGCACCAAATTGGATGTGCTCAGTCATATGCAAAGAACATGGGTCTTTATGGACAGAGAGCAGGATGCCTGAGGTATACAATTGACCACTGATAGTTATCCTTGAAACATATATCATGATGCTATCACCATAGCTCTTGGTTTCAGTAATAGCGTATGTTCCTGAACAACTTCACGCATACTCTTGTGAAATGAAATGTGTTTTTCTGGTAAAAGTAAAAATAAGTATGGCTTGTTCGATTTCTGAACTCTGAAGACACACCGTGTTTCAAAATAAAACAAAAGACCCAAAAAAAATCACTTGAGGGAATGCTCCGTATGTATTATCTGTCGCGAAGTCTATGACTCTCAAAGCAAATATGTTGTGTTTTGTTTAAATGGTGGCCATATCATGATCGATGCTATTATCTGTTCTGGTCGCTTGAATTATAGGGAGTAGGTGTGATTTTTTTGGTGAGTAGAAAAATTTCCTTCCCTAACTGAACTGTCATAGTAAGGACCCTTATCGTATCATTGAGTATACTTGATATTTTGTTGTCTTTTCAACTCCTAAGAAAAGCATCATGCAAATGGTCAGGTGTGTTGGCGGAAAATATATGTACCTTGCCATTCTAGATGCATGAAATGAACTCATGTTTTCCAGTAGATGTTATTTCTGGATTTATTCTACCACTCCAAATTCTGTTCTAATGAACTGGAAAAGTATCTTGAGAAAGTCTTTAGGATTTACTGGATTTGATGGACATAATATGTATAACAATTTTCCTATGTAAACTATGCTGCATTCATATAAGGTTATGTTTTTAACTTTTGTGATCTCTTCCTACAAAGCTTTATGCGACCCATGTCAATGTTAGCAGACGGTTGCCTTGAGGTCACTTTCCCCATCTCTTCCTAAATTTCCATGCTTGCATATTCTAGTGATTCATCTTTGCATATATATTGCATCCATCTCAGCACGCATCGTTATTATTACGTGCAGTAGCAATGGTAGTGTTCCTTACTGCTCTAGTTAATTATCTATTCCTCTCTAATTTGTTCCTTCTATGCAGACATGCCACTCGCAAGGAACAAATCGATGCAGCAGTTTCTGCAGAAATAAAAAGAGAAATTGCTGCAACAGTTTCTGCAGAAATGAAAACAGAGGTAAACTTACATGCCCATCATGTAACCATATCAGTTTTGGTCACTAGCAGGCTCTCATTTTTCTGTAATTTAATTGTCCATGTTGATAAGGAATGCATATGTCTTTGATAAGTGTGGGCAATTTTGTGTAATACGGCCCTGTTTGCTTGAACTTATCAGCCCGGCTTATCAGCCATGGTACAGTGTTTTTCTCTCACAACAAAATAGCATCAGCCGGCTTAACAGCCGCAGAAACCATCAGCCGAACAGCCCGATAACTCTTTTCTTTGCATTTAGATAGCCTGTATAGATTTCTGAACTCATAACCCAGATTGAACCCATCTTAGTGCTGGTAATCATGTGTTTCTATTTCAGGAAGGCAAGGCTTGGATGACACAGCTGCTGACCTGCTATCCGTGGCATGCTTGTTTTGCTTACAACAAGGTAAAAATTTATTCCCCGCATTGATGACACAGCTGCTAACAGAAATTTGTTCTCAGAGCCAATATCTCCGCATTGTTGCTGAAGACTTCTTGCCACTTCCAACCATTTGGTGGATCCTACATTTTAATCTTAACACAAGGGTTATCTATTTGTGTTTTTGTGTGCAGGTGTTGGACAATGACCAAGTGGTGGTCATGGAAATGAAGACAGACGAGGTTGTTGGCTGTGTGGTGAAGTGGTAGTGTAGGATAGATAGGTAGATAGGTTTTAGCTTAGGTTTTCTATTTATTTCTTAGTTTGTAACTAGGTCAGTTTACTACTTTTGTAATTCTAGAATAGTCCAGGATTTAAATGATTATGTAACTATTTTATCTTGATAAATGGTTTCATTCTGAGAATTTGGATACTAAATTTGTATTTTTATGATTCTTATTTATTTAATTATGAGCATTTGAATTTTGCAAACTGTATATACTGTACTGTACTATATTCAAAATGTATACATGTATAAATACGTGGACAGCGCATAAAAAAATAAATTTTCGAAATTCTACTAGTGGCGCACGAAATTAACTACCAGTGGCGCACCAGAGAAAAATACTAGTGGCGCACCATATTTTCTACCAGTGGCGCACCTAATAAAAATAGCAGTGGCGCACCATGTTAATTACCAGTGGCGCACCGACTTTTAATAGCAGTGGCGCACCATCCTAAATACCAGTGGCGCACATCCAGGAAATACCAGTGGCGCACCATAAGCTAGTAGTGGCGCACCATATGGTGCGCCACTGGTATGTGCCTTACCAGTGGCGCACCAGAGGTGCGCCATTACTAGCCATTACTAATGGCGTGTTAATAGTGGCGCACCCATAGTGCGCCACTAATAGCAATATGTGGTGCGCCACTAATAGCCTTTTTTCTAGTAGTGTACGTCCTGCTTTGCTATATTGATGATGATGATCTCGATTACAAGGGTGGCGACTTGGCTACCTCTAGTCTCCAGAGATATTGATCTGTCTATCCTGACTTAACTTGTCCCTCTTGGGGTGCCTTGCCCCTCCTTATATAAGTTGAAGGGGCAGCTTACATGTAGAGTCCTAGTAGGATTAGGACTACTCTATTACAAGTGGAATCCTAGTCTTGCTTCCCTTGTAAGGGAAATATTCCTTATGCCTTCCCTCTCAAGCCGGCCCACCGGATACCGTACCTTGAGCCGGTCTTCTCACGAGCCGCCTTCTAGGCCTTGGGCCTTATCATTCATCTGACCCGCCCACAAGGTCACCAGTGAGTCGCCAAGCTCGGCCGGGTCACCAGTAAGTCGCCAAGTCCCGGCCGAGTCATACTTCAGGCCGGGTTATACCGCGGGGTATATCCCCGACATTAGCCCCCAGTTTAATTTGGATTTATCCATGTTAAACGTATCCTGCAAAATAAACAAAAGAACAAATTTGACAGGTTGTATGCCGGGTTGAGGGTTCTTCTGAGCCGGCATCTGTTCATCCTTAAGTCCTTGTCATTTCTTTCTCCTGGAAAGTCCGGGTCTCTTCGTTATATCAGTAAGCCAGCTTCAAAATCAATTTGCTGACATTGGTTTCTCATAAGGAAACATTGGAAAAAATAACCCATTCTGAGTCGGCCTCCAATGCTCTTGGCTTGACAAAAATATTGGACTTAAAATATCCTTCTGGTGCTGAGTCAGCTTTGAATACTCCGGCTTGATAAAAAATATTTAAACTTTAAGATATCCTTCTGATGTTCAGCCGGCTTGAGGATGTTAGAGCTTGTCAAGTTGCGATCGTCGAAGTTGCCGGGTTATGATTGATGATGCCGGGTCATGATTGTTGCTGACACCGGGTCATGTAATTGATCTTCCTGGGTTCTTAAGGCCAAGTCCTTGCAAGATGTGTCTTTCCAAGCCGGGTCTTCTCAGCCCGGGTCAATCTGAATTCTTCTTTCAATTCCAATATATATATCAACTGTAGCCCCCAAGTCTTAAGAGGGGAAACGTAGTGATAGCTTTAAGACTTGCTTCAATATAAACGTTGCAACTTTGGAGAAATCCGGGTTGTCCGTCTGAATCTTCAGTCACAAAACTGAGAATTTTTGAAGGTGTTCCTCCCTCACCTGTAGCCCCCAAGTCCTGAGTGGAACAAAGTGATAGCTGAAGACTTGTTTAAATATAAATGTTGCATCTAGTGGAGAGAATCAGTTTGTTCAGCCGAGTCTCCAATCATGAACTGAATGTTTTGCACTTCACATGTGTAGCCCCCAAGGGCCGGCTCATCAGTATATGATGGGTCGGGTCTTCAACTTGGACCTTTTGATCTATTTAAACAACTTACTGTTGTAGCCCCCAAGTGCCGGGTCGTTTGCTTGCAGCGACTTGGAACTTACATGTACTCCGTTGAAAAGAACATCATATGATGTAGCCCCCAATCTTCGGGTCACTATTAAGGCTTGCGTACTTTGAATTGTTGACAGGAGCAATTGGTAGCCCCCAAGGGCCGGCTCATCATTATGTGATGGGCCGGGTCGTCAATGAGACTGGTAAAAATGACCATGCATTAGCCCCCAAGCGTCGTGATGCATGCTTGCAGTGACATGTGACTTTCATACTTGATGTAATCTTGATTTGAATAATGTAGCCCCCAAGTGCCGGGTCGTGTGCCTGCGGCGACTCGGGACTACTCCTTCCATTGTAGAAATAAAATCACATCCACTCTGTGAACTGATGATGCCTTTGCAATGAAAGAAATCCTTGGCCGTGGTTACAGTGCAAACCGGCAAATATGTGGGAGAAAATCCATAAGTGATGTAGTCTTCTACAAAGCACATGTTGAATAACCAAAAACCCGGTCAATTAAATGACCAGGTATTATATGTGACCCGGCTGGATTTTTACCCCAGGATTTGAGAAGAATTGATATCTCAATCATTTAATACTGGTTATGATAAACCATGATGAAGATCCAGCCATTTAGGCTATTAAAATTTTGTTTGTTCCTGCAGAGTTACAATGTAACCCGGTTTTGAAAACCGGCTCCTACAACGTAAACAAATATGTATATGCATGTATGATGCATTGTATGATGATGCGATGATGATGCAATGTATGATGATGTATGTGTATGATAACACAATATAAAAAACGTCGGCTTTCGAGGCACGACAATTTAGACCGGCTTTTGAGGCTCCTGTCTTGCTTCAATGAAGCTGGCGTGATAGCCTTGGTTCCTTTTCCTGTAAGCCGGCTCTCACGTGACCAACCAGCATTTTAACCAAGACTAAGTTCAGGGTCGTAAAAACGATTGACTTGTCAAGAGTACGCGGGGCACCAAGTAGCATCAACCAGACAGGCAGGGTTGACCAAAATAGTGTGGCTTGATAGCCCTTGGTTTATCCTCGCTCTCTGTAAGCCGGCTCTCACGTGACTTAACCGATGTTTTAACCAAGACTAAGTTCAGGGTCGTAAAAACGATTGACTTGTCAAGAGTGCACCGGGTCACCTAATCGGAGAAGCATCAAGCGAACAGGCAGGTTTAACCAAGATAATGTGGCGTTTATTTGCCGGGTCAAGAGGGTGAGATAGCTAAACTCGGTGAGTTGGAAGCCCCCAAGTGACCAATAATCAAGATTGAACAGGATACCCATGTTTAGACTGTGCATCATGGCAGCAAGTCCTCTTCGGCAACCTTTATTCTTTTGCCAATATGGCAGCAGCCCCCAGGTCCAGGTTGTCTTTTTTGCAATGATCCGGGGTTCTTGTATTTGTTCAAACCGGCTGAGTCTGCCGAGTCATGTCTGTGTAGCCTCCGAGTCTTAAGGCGACTCAAGGAGTTGGCTTGAGACTCTTCACTTGTTTGTGGCATAAGTTGCCATATTGTTGACAGCTGAGAGCTGAATTTTATTGACGTCAGAGGCGTGTGGCGAGTTGATGATCTTCGCGACGCTTGTTGTATGTCCTTGACGTTGATAACGCGATGTGAATCCGTGGAAGGTTGATGTTGACCGTGGCGGGTCATAGATGATCCCGTATAAGTCATGTCAGTAATACGGCCGATGGTTTGTCCCGGCTGTTTGTTGAAGTTCAACCAAAACGCAACGGCAGCAACTTGTGCGCCTGTCCATTGAGCCATCCGGTGCAGGCAGAGACTGAGAATATGTTTTTATTTGCTTCAGAGTTGTTGGAGTAGACCGGGCCACGGGGGCGGCGGCGTCCGTTTGAGCAGTTCGTGCAGACGGGCGCGGATCCGGTGTGTTGATGTAGATATGGGAGTCGGCCGGTAACCCGGCGCGGACACAGGGGCCGCCCATGGCGTTGTGAGCGCGGACGCGCGAGTCGGCCGCGGCATGTAAGTCGGCGCGGACGGGCGAGTCGACCGTGGCGTTGTAAGCCGATGCAGACGCGCGAGTCGGCCGCGGGCGCGGATGGATGAGTCGACCGCGGGCGCGGACGGATGAGTCGGCCGCGGGCGTTGAGTCGGCCGCGGGCGTTGTAGGCCGGCACGGACGGGAGAGTCTTTTGCGCGCGTGTCCGTCGAGCGGCGCGGTACGGACAAAAATGCCAGTGCATAACAACGCTGGCGCATTCCGTATCCACGATATAACACCACTTTTGTAGTGAATAATTGTCCAGCATACAAAAATATTGCAGGCGAGAGTAATTGTTCTCAAAAGAATAAAAAAACATATCAAAAAATTAACCGACTGGATTTCACCTGATATGTTTTGTCGGTATTTATCAACCGCGGGGTAGGTGATGACTGTGGTGGAGTTGAAGTCAACCGCGGGCGACTTGGAGATACTCATAATAATTGGCATGTGAACGCTGATAAATTTTGAGCTGACCACACCCTTCTCCCCCTTTTTTTTTTTGCACAAACGGGCACCCGGCCACTTTTTTCAGCCGGCTCTGCTTTCTTTTGCACGGGCAGCCGTCCCTCCTCTGTACTAACAGCCAGCCACAGCGGCTGAGCAGCAGGAGTCGAGGCGGGCGGAGGCCATAGCGATGCGCGGCGGCCGGCGGGTCGACAAAGGCGGCTCGGTGGCAAGGGTGAGAGCGGCAGAGGAGGAGCGAGGCCGCAAGCGGCTCGGCGAGGTCGCAATTGCGGTGACTCATGGAGGCGGGTCAAAACGCCTACGGGGGGAGACGGCAGGGCCGTCTTGAGGTGCCGGCTGCGAAGGCAAAGGCCAGCGGTGGCTTAGAGGCATGGCGACGGCGTACCAGCGGAAATTGGAGAACGGTGGCGACTCGAGGGTGGCTCGGAGTATAGCTGTGGGGGCGGCTTTGGCGCGCTGATGACCCCGTGGCGGCGCGGACGGGGGCTGCTCGGAGGCAAGGCCGGCCACTGAAGCAGCGGTGGCTCGGCGATGGGAAGGCCACGGCAGCGTATGTAATCATAATTCTTCAAGCACATTCCTTCAGCAAGTTTTTGAACTCTGTGAACAGTATAATCAGCACGGACGCTACTCTGTGGCAGCAAGCCTTTTATAAGCTCTCCCTTCATTAGAGCGTTAAACCTCTGGTGCTCTGTAATTGCATCGATAGATGCTTGAATAGCTGGAAGGAGGGTGTTTGATTGTGGCTGTTGTGGGCTACCAAAGGTTTGGGCAACAGGAGCATTACGAGATTGCAGATGTACAGCCCGCTTTTGACTAAGAATACCATCCTCATCAACGGTGACAGTTGGCTGCCAATCTTTAGTCCCACCAAGTGGAGATAAGCTAACTGGTGGTGTCGTGCTTGGCAGATCTTCCAACTTGGCTAACATTAACTGAACTCCAATACTAGCTGTTGTTTGCTTAACCTGAATATGGCTTGATTTAATCTTTTCAACAAGCGGGCGCATCAGGACTGAAGAGAAACACTGCCTGAGATTGTTTCACCACTGCTCGATCTCAGGATACACACCCAGACTTTCAAAGGCATCCACGGCCTGCTCCAGGGACATTGGCGGTGGTAGCTCACCCTCGCCCTTTTTCGGAGACGTGCTGTATTTCTGATGGGAACCAAGAGACATCCTCACGGGCCTCAAAAGTGCGCTCCGTGTAGCATCAGAAGGAGTGGTTGATGTGGTGACTGAGACAGGGCTGGCAATGCCAAAACTCGTTATGGTTGCTGGAGGCGTTGCAATTTTATTGGCTGGATCCGTGACATTATCAATATTGTCATCCAAGGTAGCCAAGAACTGGTCCAACGTCGCCTCGGTTGGTATGCCCCATTTCACTGCCTGAGTTTTTCCTCGACCATGGAATTCAAGGGGAAGAAACAGGCTTCTGTAGTGGAGTGGATTGACCCGCGCCACCAGCGACCTTGAAGAGCTGCCCTTCCCGGGACGACAGGGCAACGGAGGCGGAGGCGGAGCCGGCCACTGAGGCAGCGGCTCGAGGACGAGGCGGATTGACGCCCGGCGGCTCGAGGTGAGCGGCGGCTCGGATACGGAGGCTCGGCGGCTCGAGGTGAGGACAGGGGCGCGGACGCGAGGCGAGCCGGCGGAGGTGCGCCGCGGCAGCGAGGCAAGCCGGCGGAGGCGGGGCCGGCTCAGCCGCAGAGGCGGCGAAGGCGAGTCCGGCGACGGTTCGAAAGCGAGGTGAGGCAGGCGGCGCGAGGCCGGTAGGCGGAGATGCAGCGGCGGCTCTGAAGTGTGGAGCGACGGCTGGTTCAGAGGCGCGGATGCGACGCTCCTGCGGAAACCGAGGCCAGCGGCGGAGGTTTGGAGGCGAGGCGGCGGCGCACCGGCGAAGGCCGAGGCCGGCGGCGGATTGGCATGGGCAAGCTCAATGACGTGGCCGCGACGGCGACGACGGCGGTCAGTGGCGGGGCCGTGGAGTCAGCGATTCGGTCCGGGCGCGCGGGCGGCGGCTCAGGGGCGCGCACGCGCAGGTGGAGCGGTGCGGAGGCGAGGGCTCGCGGTGGCGGCGCGGCCGGCTCGAGGCGAGACCGACGCGGCGGAGTGGCGAGCTGGCGAGGCCGACTGCTGCAGAGGCGGGGCGACTCGTGGTGAGCCCCGAGTCCGTGCCCGCGTCCACCTCCCTCTCCGGGTCGTGGTTCCTCTCTTTTTTTTTAGCGCTGCTGATTGGATCTCGCCCCCGTTGACGCAGTTTCTAGGTCCTTTGGGACTTTGGAGATTTGATGGTCTTGATGCCGCGCAGGCAGCGACAATCTGGCCGGGACTTTGATCCTTTGCACATGGACGAAAAAACACACATAGTAACAGTCGGATATGGTCACCGCACAGATGAAAATTGCAGCGGAAGTTCTGGACGGTCTTGACTCGGCGGCGTGCGGGACGGTCTTGACCCGGCGACTTGCGGCGCCGCCCGGACATAAAGCGTAACTTGTTCTGACTGCTTGTCGACGATGTATCCTCTCCGTGTTGACTGTTTGTCGGCCGATTGCGTAGCCCTCGATCCCTTGTGAGAGCTCCCTTCAAGAACTCAACACCACCGTGCGGGCCCCACGGTGGGCGCCAACTGTCGTGGTTTTGTCACGGCAGATGTCCTCGTGAAAGGACTTAGTCGTGAGGCCATCGCAACTAGGTAGTAGCTTGAACGGGGTTGATCGGGAACGAGAAGACACGAGTTTTACCCAGGTTCGGCCCCTCGCGGTGGAGGTAAAAGCCTATGTCCTGCTTTGCTATATTGATGATGATGATCTCGATTACAAGGGTGGTGACTTGGCTACCTCTAGTCTCCAGAGATATTGATCTGTCTATCCTGACTTAACTTGTCCCTCTTGGGGTGCCTTGCCCCTCCTTATATAAGTTGAAGGGGCGGCTTACATGTAGAGTCCTAGTAGGATTAGGACTACTCTATTACAAGTGGAATCCTAGTCTTGCTTCCCTTGTAAGGGAAATATTCCTTATGCCTTCCCTCTCAAGCCGGCACACCGGATACCGTACCTTGAGCCGGTCTTCTCACGAGCCGCCTTCTAGGCCTTGGGCCTTATCATTCGTCTGACCTGCCCACAAGGTCACCAGTGAGTCGCCAAGCTCGGCCGGGTCACCAGTAAGTCGCCAAGTCCCGACCGAGTCATACTTCAGGCCGGATTATACCGCGGGGTATATCCCCGACACAAGGGGAGTGCCCATATCCGTGTACTCAAGTCTCCTTCTTTGACGATGATGGCGGTGAGGTGGTGAGCTTCTCCAGTTTACGCCTGAGGCTGAAATTCTGCTCCCTCAAATCATCGTTTTCTTGCTCCAGCTTCAATACCCTTTTGCATAACTTATGTTTGCTATCCTGCAGAAAACGGGACGGGATAAATTGGATCTTAGATTTATTAGCTCCGTTTGGGAGACTTGACTTCTTGAACTCCACGTGCATATCCCTAGGTTGAGGTAGAGGGACATCATCTTCATCCGAGCTTGTATCCCCGTATCCCTTCAAGTAAGCATCTTCCTCCTCCGTAGTCCATCCATAGGGTGATATATCCCCATAGGTCCTAGGGTTCGCAACGTGATGCGAGACGAAGCTTTCTCCATCGGAATCTTGAGAAGACATATTTTCATATCTGACCAGAAAACAGCACGAAACAAGAACAGAGGATATTTCCGCGATGCGGTGGTCAAATCGTCCGGAGGTATATATAGAGAATTTTTATCTTAGGAAATACGTGTCCCACAAGAAAACGGAGTCAGGAAGGTGCCCGAGGGGCCCACTACCCACCAGGGCGCGCCACAGGCGCGCCCTGGTGCCTAGTGGGCACCTGGGTTGCCTTCCCGTGTGTTTATTATTTTCCTATTTTTTCTAATATTGCAAAACTGATAGAAAATATTTTTGTGGAATTTTCGGAGTCCGTTTACTTACCGTATTACGTACCTCTTCCTTTTCAGGGTTCTGGAGTGTTCTGGAAGGTCTCTTTAATGTATTCCTCCGGTGTCATGGTTTGAATAATATTAGTTTCAACATTAATAGGTGTACCTGAAATATAGTGCTTTATCCTTTGTCCATTGACCACCTTCGGATTAGTGCCTTCGGGGTTATTGATTTTAATAGCTCCAGACCGATAAACTTCTTCGATGATATATGGTCCTTCCCATTTGGAGAGACGTTTTCCTGCAAAAAAATCTAAAACGAGAATTGTACAATAGAACATACTCACCCACTTTGAATTCCCGCTTTTGAATTCTTTTGTCATGCCATCTTTTAACTTTTTCTTTGAATAATTTGGCATTTTCATAAGCTTGGGTTCTCCATTCATCTAGTGAGCTAATATCAAATAACCTCTTTTCACCTGCAAGTTTGAAATCATAGTTGAGTTCCTTAATTGCCCAATATGCTTTGTGTTCTAATTCAAGAGGTAAATGACATGCTTTTCCATAAACCATTTTATATGGAGACATACCTGTTGGATTTTTATAAGCTGTTCTATAGGCCCATAGTGCATCATCTAATTTCTTAGACCAATTCTTTCGAGACCTATTGACAGTCTTTTACAAAATTAACTTTATTTCCCTATTGCTTAATTCAACTTGACCACTAGATTGAGGGTGATAAGGGGATGCAATCCTATGGTTGACATCATACTTAGCAAGCAATTTACGAAAAGCACCATAAATAAAATGTGAACCACCATCAGTCATTAAATATCTAGGGGCTCCAAACCTCGGGAAGATAATTTCCTTAAGCATTTTAATAGAGGTGTTATGATCAACACTACTGGTTGGAATAGCTTCTACCCACTAGTGACATAATCAACAGCTACCAAGATATGTGTGTACCCATTAGAGGAAGGAAAAGGTCCCATATAATCAAAGCCCCAAACATCAAATGGTTCAATAACAAGTGAATAATTCATAGGCATTTCTTGACGTCTACCAATATTACCAATTCTTTGACATTCATCACAAGAAAGGAAAAACTTACGAGCATCTTTGAAAAGAGTAGGCCAATAAAATCCAGACTGTAGTACCTTGTGTGCAGTTCTATCTCCCGCATGGTGTCCTCCATAGGCCTCGGAGTGACACTTCTGTAGGATTTGTTCCTGTTCATGCTCAGGTATACAACGTCTAATAATACCATCTACTCCTTCTTTATAAAGATGCGGGTCATCCCAAAAGTAATGTCTTAAATCAAAGAAGAATTTTTCCTTTTGTTGATAAGTGAAACTAGGTGGTATAAATTTAGCAACAATGTAATTAGCATAGTCAGCAAACCAAGGAGTGTTATGAGAAACATTGACGACTGCTAGTTGTTCATCAGGGAAGCTATCATCAATAGGTAGTGGGTCATCAAGAATATTTTCTAACCTAGACAAGTTATCAGCTACGGGGTTATCAGCTCCTTTCCTATCAGTGATGTGCAAGTCAAATTCTTGTAGCAAAAGAACCCACCTAATAAGTCTAGGTTTAGCATCTTTATTCTCCATAAGATATTTAATAGCAGCAGGATCGGTGTGAACAATCACTTTAGAATCAACAATGTAAGATCTGAATTTATCACAAGCAAACACAACTGCTAAAAATTCTTTCTCAGTAGTAGCATAATTTCTTTGGGCACTGTCTAGAGTTTTACTAGCATAATGAATAACATTTAATTTCTTATCAACTCTTTGTCCTAGAACAGCACCAACAACATAGTCACTAGCATCACACATAATTTCAAAAGGCAAGTTCCAATCAGGTGGTTGAACAATAGGTGCAGAAGTTAAGGCTTTCTTAAGTGTTTCAAAGGCTTCTACGCAATCATCATCAAAAATAAAAGGAACATCCTTCTGTAATAAATTGGTAAGAGGCCTAGAAATTTTAGAGAAGTCTTTAATAAACCTCCTATAGAAACCAGCATGACCGAGGAAACTACGGATACCTTTAATATCTTTAGGGCATGGCATTTTCTCAATTGCATTAACTTTAGCTTTATCCACTTCAATACCTCGCTCAGAAATTTTATGCCCCAAGACAATACCTTCATTTACCATAAAGTGGCACTTCTCCCAATTTAAGACAAGATTACTTTTCTCACATCTCTGCGAAACTCGATCAAGGTTGCTTAAGCAATCATCAAAAGAAGTTCCATAAACGGAGAAATCATCCATGAAAACCTCAACAATCTTTTCACAAAAGTCAGAGAATATAGCAGTCATACATCTTTGAAAGGTAGCAGGTGCATTGCATAAACCAAAAGGCATACGTCTATAAGCATAGGTTCCAAAAGGGCAAGTAAAGGTGGTTTTCTCTTGATCAGGTTGCGATACAGGTATTTGAGAAAAACCAGAATAACCATCCAGAAAGCAAAAGTGTGTGTGCTTCGACAATCTTTCTAGCATTTGGTCAATGAAAGGTAAAGGATAATGATCTTTTCTAGTAGCTTTGTTTAATTTTCTAAAATCAATTATCATTCTATAGCCAGTCACAATTCTTTGTGGAATGAGTTCATTTTTATCATTAGGAACAATAGTGATACCTCCCTTCTTAGGGACACAATGAACAGGACTTACCCATCTACTATCAGCTATAGGATAAATTATACCTGCTTCCAGAAGCTTTAATATTTCATTTCTTACCACTTCTTTCATTTTGGGATTCAATCGTCGTTGGTGATCAACAACTGGTTTAGCATCTGGTTCCATATTAATCTTGTGCTGACAGAGAGTGGGACTAATGCCCTTAAGGTCATCAAGAGTATATCCAATAGCAGCACGGTGCTTCCTCAGAGTTTTTAACAATCTCTTTTCTTCATGCTCTGTAAGGTTAGCACTAATAATAACAGGATATATCTTCTTCTCATCAAGATAAGCATATTTCAAAGTGTCAGGAAATTGCTTTAATTCAAACACAGGATCACCCTTGGGTGGAGGAGGACCTCCTAAAGTTTCAACAGGCAAGTTGTGCTTGAGAATAGGTTGTTGTTCAAAGAACATCTTATCTATTTCATTTCTTTCATGCATATGCATATCATTTTCATGATCTAGCAAGTATTGTTCTAATGGATCAGTAGGGGGAATGGCAATAGAAGCAAGACCCATTATTTCATCATTACTAGGCAATTCTTTATTATGAGGTTGCCTACAAAACTTAGAGAAATTAAACTCATGAGATAGACCATCAAAGTTAACACTGACAGATTCTTTTTGGCAATCTATTTTAGCATTGACAGTGTTCAAGAAAGGTCTACCAAATATTATGGGACAAAAATCATCTTGTGGAGAACCAAGAACTAGAAAATCAGTAGGGTATTTTATTTTTCCACACAAGACTTCAACATCTCTAATAATCCCAAGTGGTGTGATGATGTCTCTATTTGCAAGTTCAATAGTAACGTCTATATCTTCTATTTCAGCGGGTGCAATCTCATGCATAATTTCTTGATATAAGGTAAAAGGAATAGCACTCACGCTAGCACCCATATCACATAAACCATGATAGCAATGATCTCCTATTTTGACTGAGACGACAGGCATGCCAACAACGGGTTTGTTCTTATCTTTAATGTCGGGTTTGGCAATTCTAGCAGCTTTATCACAGAAATAAATAACATGCCCATCAATATTATCGACCAAGAGATCTTTAACCATAGCAATACTAGGTTCTACTTTAATTTGTTCAGAGGGTATGGGTGCTCTAATATTACTTTTGTTAACCACGGTTGAGACTCTAGCATGTTCCTTTATCCTAACAGGGAAAGGTGGTTTTTCAATATAAGTTGTAGGCACAACTGGGTCAACATTATAAATGATAGTTTCATCTATAACTCTAACTGGTTCCTCAACTTTTTCTTTAATAGGTGGATGATATTTAAACCACTTCTCCTTAGGGAGATCAACATGAGTAGCAAATGATTCACAAAATGAGGCTACTAACTCAGAGTCAAGTCCATATTTAGTGCTAAAATCATTGAAAGCATCGGTGTCCATAAAGGATTTAACGCAATCAAACTCAAGTTTTATACCTGACTCCTTACCTTCGTCGAGTTCCCAATCTTCAGCATTGCGTTTAATTCTTTCAAGAAGATCCCACCTGAATTCAATAGTCTTCTTCATAAAGGATCCAGTACAAGAAGTATCGAGCATGGATTGATCATTACGAGAAAGTCGAGCATAAAAATTTTGTATAATGATTTCTCTCGAGAGCTCATGATTGGGGCATGAATATAACATTGACTTAAGCCTCCCCCAAGCTTGAGCGATACTTTCTCCTTCACGAGGCCAAAAATTATAGATATAATTCCGATCACGATGAACTAGATGCATAGGATAAATTTTTTGGTGAAATTCCAATTTCAATCGATTCCAGCTCCAAGATCCAATATCATCGCATAGCCTATACCATGTCAATGCTTTTCCCCCCAAAGATAAAGGGAAAACCTTATTCTTAACTTCATCTCCGGGTAAACCTGCAAACTTAAATAATCCACAAACTTTATCTACATGGATTAGGTGCATATCAGGATGTAGTGTTCCATCTCCTGCATAAGGATTAGCTAGCAGTTTCTCTATCATACCTGAAGGAATTTCATAACCAATATTTTCAGTAGGTTGAGGGGCAACTCTTTGTGCTTCCGGTCGAGGTGAAGATACCCCGAACAAACCCCTCAAAGGATGATTTTCCATAGTAGCAAGTAACAGAAAATTTCAGCACGTAATATAAATTTTTCCTTACCAAATTCCGCTTACCAAAGGCGCTGCACTCCCCGGCAACGGCGCCAGAAAAGAGTCTTGATGACCCACAAGTATAGGGGATCAATCGTAGTCCTTTCGATAAGTAAGAGTGTAAGTAAGAGTGTCGAACCCAACGAGGAGCCGAAGGAAATGACAAGCGGTTTCCAGCAAGGTAATTTTTGCAAGCACTGAAATTGTGGTAACAAGTTGTTTGATAGCAAGATAGTTTGTAACAAGTAACGAGTAGCAATAGTAACAATTGGTGCAGCAAGGTAGCCCAATCCTTTTGTGGCAAAGGACAGGCCGGAACGGTCTCTTATAATAAGCAAAGCATTCTTGAGGACACATGGGAAACTCATCTAGTCACTTTCATCATGTTGGTTTGATTCGCGTTCGCTACTTTGATAATTTGATATGTGGGTCGACCGGTGCTTGGGTGCTGTTCTTACTTGAACAAGCCTCCCACTTATGATTAACCCCTCTCGCTAGCATCCGCAACTACGAAAGAAGAATTAAGATAAAATCTAACCATAGCATTAAACATATGGATCCAAATAAGCCCCTTACGGAATAGCGCATAAACTAGGGTTTAAGCTTCTGTCACTCTAGCAACCCATCATCTAATAACTACTCCACAATGCATTCCCTTAGGCCCAAAGATGGTGAAGTGTCATGTAGTCGACGTTCACACGAAATCACTAAGGGAATCACAACATACATATCATCAAAATATCGAACGAATATCAAATTCACATGATTACTTATGACAAGACTTCTCCCATGTCCTCAAGAACGAAAGTAACTACTCACAAAGCATATTCATGTTCAAGATCAGAGGGGTATTGAATAGCATAATGGATCTAAACATATAATCTTCCACCAAATAAACCAACTAGCATCAACTACAAGATGTAATCAACACTACTAGCAACCCACAGGTACCAATCTGAGGTTTGGATACAAAGATTGAATACAAGAGATGAACTAGGGTTTGAGATGAGATGGTGCTGGTGAAGATGTTGATGGAGATTGATCCTCCCACGATGAGAGGGTTGTTGGTGATGATGATGGCTTCGATTTCCCCCTCCCGGAGGGAAGTATCCCCGGCGGAATCGCTCCGCCGGAGAGCAAAAGTGCTCCTACCCAGGTTCCGCCTCGAGACGGCGGCGCTCCGTCCCGAAAGTCCTCTCCTTATTTTTTCTAGGTCAAATTTGAATATATACCAGAAGATGGTCGCCAGAAGTGGGCCAGGAGGCCCACTACCCACTAGGGCGCGCCAGGGGGGTGGCGCGCCCTGGTGCCTAGTGGGCACCTGGGTGGCCTCCTCCAAAATCCCTTTTCTCCAGTATTTTTTATATATTCCAAAATAATTCTCCGTAAATTTTCATCCCATTTGGAGATGTGCAGAATAGGTATCTCTGACGTAGCTTTTTCAGGTCCAGAATTCCAGCTGCCGGTATTCTCCCTCTTTGTGTAAACCTTGCAAATTATGAGAGAAAAGGCATTAGAATTACTCCCCAAAGTGCTATAATGAATAAAAACACTAAAAATAACAGTAAGAAAACATGATGCAAAATGGACGTATCACCTTCTTCGCAAAGCTAATCATGAAAATTCTTCCATGTAGACTCCAAACAAGGTTGTAGGAACTGGTGTTGCCTTCACAAAGTGCTTTCATCAAAGGAAGAGCGATTCACGACAACTTTATGTTTGTCAAAGTCATGGTCAGATCCCTCTACCTGAAGAAAATCCCTTCCATTATGCTCAAGCTGGACATCGATAAGTGATGACCCACAAGTATAGGGGATCAATCGTAGTCCTTTCGATAAGTAAGAGTGTCGAACCCAACGAGGAGCAGAAGGAAATGACAAGCGGTTTTCAGCAAGGTATTTTCTACAAGCACTGAAATTATCGGTAACAGATAGTTTGGTAGCAAGATAATTCGTAACGGGTAACAAGTAACAAGTGTAACAAAAGTGCAGCAAGGTGGCCCAATCCTTTTGATAGCAAAGGATAAGCCTGGACGAACTCTTATATAACGCAAAGCGCTCCTGAGGACACATGGGAATTATTGTCAAGTTAGTTTTCATCATGCTCATATGATTCGCGTTCGTTACTTTGATAATTTGATATGTGGGTGGACCGGTGCTTGGGTGCTGTCCTTACTTGGACAAGCCTCCCACTTATGATTAACCCCTCTCGCAAGCATCCGCAACTACGAAAGAAGAATTAGCATGAAACATGTGGATCCAAATCAACCCCTTACGAAGCAACGCATAAACTAGGATTTAAGCTTCTGTCACTCTAGCAACTCATCATCTACTTATTACTTCCCAATGCCTTCCCCTAGGCCCAAATCATGGTGAAGTGTCATGTAGTCGACGTTCACATAACACCACTAGAGGAAAGACAACATACATCTCATCAAATTATCGAACGAATACCAAATTCACATGATTACTTATAACAAGACTTCTCCCATGTCCTCAGGAACAAACGTAACTACTCACAAAGCATGTTCATGTTCAAGATCAGAGGGGTACTGAATATCATTAAGGATCCGAACATATGATCTTCCACCAAATAAACCAACTAGCATCAACTACAAGGAGTAATCAACACTACTAGCAACCCACAGGTACCAATCTGAGGTTTTGAGACAAAGATTGAATACAAGAGATGAACTAGGGTTTGAGAGGAGATGGTGCTGGTGAAGATGTTGATGAAGATTGACCCTCCCACGATGAGAGGATCGTTGGTGATGACGATGGCTTCGATTCCCCCCTCCCGGAGGAAAGTTTCCCCGGCAGAATAGCTCCGCCGGAGCCCTAGATTGCTTCTGCCCAGGTTCCGCCTCGAGACGGTGGCGCTTCGTCCCGAAAGCCTCCTTCTGATTTTTTTCTAGGTCAAAACCCTTCATATAGCAGAAGATGGACACCGGAGGCTGGCCAGGGGGCCCACAAGCTCGGGAGGCGCGCCCTGGGGGGGTAGGGCGCGCCCCTCAGGCTTGTGGCCACCTGGTGGGTCCCCCTCTATTCTTTCTTCACCCAATATTTTTTATATATTCCAAAACAATTCTCCGTAAAGTTTCAGGACATTTGGAGTTGTGCAGAATAGGTATCTCAGATTTGCTCCTTTCCGGTCCAGAATTCCAGCTGCCGGCATTCTCCCTCTTCATGTAAATCTTGTAAAATAAGAGAGAAAAGGTATAAGTATTGTACCATAAAGCGAAATAACAGTCCATAATGCAATAAATATCAACATAAAAACATGATACAAAATGGACGTATCAATAAGGCATTCGATAGCGTCTCTTGGGAGTTCTTGTTGGAGGTCCTTGCTACCAAGGGGTTTAGCCAAACCTGGAGGAACTGGATCGCTTCCATGCTTGCCTCGTCTTCAACCAGAGTCCTAGTCAATGGGGAGTTAACTGACATAATTAAGCACCATAAGGGCCTAAGGCAGGGCGATCCACTGTCTCCGCTTCTGTTTGTGCTAGTTATGGACATTCTGGATGCTTTGTTGAGGGCTGCCGTCACTACCCAAGTATTGCCCCCCTTTGGAAGAAACCTGCCAACATTACGAGCCTCCCTTTATGCTGATGATGTGATGATTTTAGTCAAGCCCAACACACAGGAAATCATAGCGGTAAAGAAGATTTTGGAAGTGTTCGGTAATGCAACCGGCCTATGGACTAACTTCAGCAAAAGCAATTTTTGCCACATCCGGTGTGATAACATTGACATCCAAGAGCTAGCCATGATCCTGCAATGCCCAATCAAGGAGTTCCCTGTCACATACCTTGGATGCCTCTAAGCTATTCAAGACTCCAGAAAATTCGCTATCAACCTATCTTCGACAAGCTCAAACGGAACACCTCGGGCTGGATCAAATTAATGCTCCCCACTGCTGGCAGACTGGCTCTCATTACCTCTGTTTTATATGCTCTTCCTATATTTCAGATATTGGCCATTGAGCCCCCTAGATGGGTGGTCAAAAAGTTTGACAAGGGTTGCAGAGGATTCCTCTAGGCTAATAAAGATGAGGCTACTAGTGGCAAATGTTTAGTCAATTGGAAGCAGGTTTGCTTGCCCAAGAAGCTTGGAGGGCTTGGTGTCCCTTGTCTAACCCAAAAAAGTGAGGCAATGAGATGCAGATGGCTTTGGCTATCATGGATGGAACCTGATCGGCCATGGCACGGCTTGCATTTACCAATCAGCACCTCAGTTAGATCCTTCTTTGAGGCGTCGGTGCAGATTAACATTGGAAACGGCGCCAACACAAAATTCTGGACCGACACTTGGCATCAAAGAGAGAGCTTCTCCAGGAGGTTCCCGGATCTTTACAACCAATGCACGATCAAAGCAATATCCATTAGGTGTGCTCTTACTGATGGAAAGTGGATGAGGCACTTCAAGGGAAACTTAACTCAAGAGGCCATCACACAATTCATGAACCTTTGGAATGAGTTGCAGCCGATCCAGCTCACTCAGGCTCAAGACGATTCACTAACCTGGAGATGGACAAACGACGGTCAGTTTTCCTCCAGCTCGGCGTACGCTGCCACTCTTACTGCCAACATTAAGCCACCATATGCGAAGCTGGCCTGGAGCTCGGATGAACCTCCCAAATGTCAGTTCTTCGTCTGGCTGGCTGCTCAAGATCGATGTCTAACGGCGGATAACCTTGCTAAGCGAGGGTGGCCCCATAATCCACAGTGTCTGCTATGTCTACAAGAGCCTGAAACTGCTGCCCATCTGCTTCTTGCTCTTTTGCGAAGGAAGTTTGGCACCTGACACTCTGCAAGCTGAACATGAGCCCGGCTATGGCGGCAGCCCATGACGATTCCCTAGTTAGCTGGTGGCAGCAAACAAATTCTTCCATGGGAAAGGAAAGAGCGAAATCTTGGAGATCAATTTTGGCCCTGATTTGGTGGAACCTCTGGAAAGAAAGAAATGATAGAATATTCAGAAATATTTCTTGTCACCCCACACAACTGTTTCAGAAGATTCAGGTCGAAGCAAAGGACTGGGTCGATGCTGGGCGTAAGGCGTGCAATGGCTCTTGTAGAGCGCCCCCTAGAACCAGACTGATGTACTTCTGATGTATCTCCAACCCCAATCCTCCTTCTCTAATCTTGTACTAGATCGGGATCGCGCCTTGGCGCGAGGGTGCCGGTCCCAACGTTTTGGTTAAGCGAGTAATGCTAAGTCAGTAGTAATCCAGATTTAGCATTCAATTGTGATAGGAGTGAGACATAATGGTGCTCAATATCGGCATGAGATTATAAGGCAGAATCAATTTCAGTGCGTTCATAAGACCACAAAAGATAGCCACTCGAAAGGAAATTCGAAACCAAAAGCGCAGCCACTCGACATGAAGTTCGATACCAAAAGCAATATAATAAGAGAGGGAGTAATAAGAGCAGGAACATAATAAAGAAGAGACAACTACCAAGCCATAGCTACTAAGCATACTGGTGTTTTCATCCAACTGCTTTGTCGATAAACTTTATAGACGCCACTTCACACGATCCTGAGATACACTGTCATATCATGATTTCTATATAGACAGTGCACTTGCACTTGTGATTTTGTACCTTACCCTTATATAATGCTCATCCCACGGACCAGCACAATCACCACTTCGATCATTTACAACTCTTCTAAGCCTAAAAAGGTATCATGATTCTGATAATGTCGTCATATAAGCTATGCACATTTTTTGTACATAATGCATATTAGTAAATAGAAAAGACATTCCAAAGCCGAAAACACCAAGTTTTCTATGAAATTTGTTACAACAGGCTTCAAATTTTCATGCAAAATATATAAAGGTCTGATGTCCAATCATAACACACCTTGATTATTATTTTTCAGAATTCTTTGATACACATTATAAGTTCTTGACCAAAATCTTTAACCATGCACATCTGGCATTATGGTCTGACCCCAATGATGCCAAGTTGCTAACTAAAGGAAGCCATAGCCCAGCTGCCAGGCAATGAATCAAAAGACCAACAGCTAACGGCTTTATCAGAAACAGACTAAGAAACACATGTTGAAACTGGTGATGGCTCACCACGGTTCGTCCTCCTCGTCGATGTCTCCCTCTTCTTGTTGAGCGCCGAAGAGGAGGAAGGGCGGAGCACTGGCCACGGCCTTCTGGTGGTATCAGGCACTATCTACATCCAGCAGCTATCTACATCACTTTATGGTAGGTAATGCACAAACGACAACTAAGGTTTGGAGACATGAATGATTACTCATGCTGGTTCGCCACCGATCCATGTTCCAGAACTAACCAAAAAATTAGACAGAACAACTACATATGAATTATCCCGACCAGGAAGCCATGTACATTCGTAATGTATGACAGATTTTGGGCTTTAAATAAAATATCAAATGAAGAAGAAAGCATCTCAAAAAACATACATCTTGTTAATTTACTACCAAGCAATCAACTCAGAAACAAAAGTACAACTTCAGCGGTATATGAGATAGATCAAAAGAGGTAGAATTTGAGGGTGTGCAAAGAAAATCACTACTCTGACCCATCTTGCCATCACAGAAGTATTTCTTCTTTTCTTATCATAATCAAATAAATAAATGAAACATCACATGAATGTAGCGAGATGAGAATTTCTCCAATTTTATTTTAAGTATAAATTAGAAGAGAAACCTTTCAAACATGTAATGTAAAAGCTAATTATGCATTTCAAAACTAAACTGAGCTCCAAGCTAGACATTTATAGCTACTACCGTAATTCACAATCGACTGAGCAGACGGCAAGACTTGAACTGTTCCATTGGTGTATGAGCACGCACTAATTAGCGTATATTGATAACAAATGGAGCCTACAATGATCACCGCTGGGTAAGACTTGAACAATTTCATTGGTGTCTGAGCATCAGACCATATAAAATCTGATGCCAGACTAAATTTCCTCAGTATGACGAATCATTCGCCGTACCTGCATGAATCATATACAATAGGAATTCTAAAAAGTGGAACTACACCCTAACTGGATTATATAATTTGACGTATGAAAGTATCAGACAAAGGACCAGTGTGTTCGGATAATTCCAGTTCTTTACCATCACCACTTAATGAAAATAGCATAAAAGGGCGAAGTTATCCGAAAGTGCTATTCTGATCGCGCGCACAGGTGGTCTCAGTATCCTTCCCACCCGTGGTCATCGGGATCCCCAATCCCACGAGTAGAGGCCCATGTATTTCTCCAGTATATATGTTTTAATGAACAGTCACGCTGGCCCACGCCTGGCATAACGGGCTTTGTACGCCGTCAATTACCTGGGCTCCGGCTCAGACGTGCGCGCAACGTACTGCCCCGTTATGGATGGGATTCTGCGCCGTCTGCTGTCCCCTGTTTTTCCTGCTCTTGCAACTTGAATTTCGAATGGGATCGGCTGAGCACTGGGCGCGCACCCCTCACGACTCATGCACTTGTCAACGAGGCACAGTGCTACGTGTCCGCCATTCAGTTGCATGGCCCAGCCCATCAGGCAAACTTCGACAACGTCAAATTTAAAATTCAGTCTACACAAACCATGTTTGGAAAGGGAAACGTAGATGACGGAACATATGAGGCAGGTGAGCCTCTGTCAAAAAAAATTCAGTCTACACAAATCATGTACATACGCATGTTGACTCTGTCAAAAAAAAAGTACTCCCTCCGTTCCAAAATATAGTGCGTCCTCGGTTTCCGCGCTTCAACTTTGACCATAAATTTGACCAACGAGACCGACTGTGGCAGGGGCAAAAATTATACCAATTTTTGCCCCCGCCGCAGTCGGTCTCGTTGGTTAAATTTATGGTCAAAGTTAAACCTCGGTAAGCGCGGGCGCACTATATTTTGGAACGGAGGGAGTAAGGATGAACCACCATATACCTGAAAATTCAAAAATTATTGTCAAACAATTCAGAGAACAATACACCATCAGCATGCATACTATCTTCAAGTTAGTTCAGACATTCAGAATTAGCTTCCATAGGCATGCAAAATTCAGACTTGCTGACTGTACTGTCGGAATTTTCAGAATTCATGACCATACTGCCAAAAAATTCAAAAATCAACAATCCATCATGTGATCAAACATATATTATACATACTAGCCTGTAATCAGTTCAAACATGCATGCAGATGAGCTTCCTTTTTATTGCAAAACAAGCCATCCCGGCAATGTTACGACTAACAGCAGGCTAGTACATTCACCAAGCATGAAACAAGATGAGTTCTACAAACGGAATAACAGCCGGACACATTTAGTTCTACAGAATTATAGTCTTTACGAAAACGACAAACAATAAGATAGACTCGCAGCCACTGCTCAGATGGCATTCATCCGCAGGTCACCAACTCTTTTGCAGTTGTTCCGCATGTGATCTTCAATGCCACAATTTTTGCACCTTGCTGGTTTGCGAACAGGCTTCGGCATGTCACCCCGGTCCGGGCAGGTTGTCCTCTTGTGCCCCTGTTGTCGACATATTGTGCAGAACCTTGTTCGTTTGCTCAGACCCTCGTATGGTGCTTTCTCCCGGGCAGTTGTTGGGCGCCCCATCTCTTTTCACTTCTTTGGTGCCAACAATCCAGCCAGCCTGTTCCCACTCTTGTTTGCTGAATTAGCTTCATCATTCGAAGTCCCAATACCTGCACCTCCACTTCCATCAACAACTGTCGTTTGCACTGGCAGCTGATTGACGTGTATGCATGTACATGTTGAAATGCCTGAAGCTAAATGGATTCTTGTGCGCATTATCTCTCTGATATTGAGTAAGGTGAGCTGGTAGTACATCACGTGCATCTCTGGTCCATCGCTTCACAGTGTGTTTTTGTGGTATCTCTGTTATACCAATGAAATCCAGCACCTGCATAATTTAAGTTAATCCAGCATAGCCAGCACACACTATGTATGACAACAAAGGCATCATACCTTCAAAACATGGCTGCATAGGAGCCCCATGTGTACAAACTGCCCACACTCGCAGTCGAATTCCTCACCTCCTTCAAGTACATTTACCTTATATGACACCCTGCACCACTTTTCTCTCCTTGCAGCCTCCGTGTGAATTGCATGAAGTTTCCCCTTCTCAAGCTCTTCCACTTGGTATGCGCTGCACTCATACAGTATATGCCCGAACTGCTCGAACATAGCCCGTGTGTATATCTTACCAACATGACGCTCAATAGCTAAGTTGGCTTTATAGAGAGGTCTACCCTGAAATGTAGATAAACCAAATTAGTAACTGGCTAAGTATTAGACATTTGCTGGAAAATATCAAATCAGTCTTACTATTCGTGTCCGCTTCTCCTCGTAGTTCTCCTCTGCTTCCCTGTCAAACTGAAGTCTCATGTACTTCTTCACAAACATATGCATTGGACAACCCAGCGGAACATAATTCTTCAGCATGTGTTTCGCACTTTCACTGCGTTGTGTGCTGGGCATCTTAGCACAGAAAACACCTTTAAAATATGGCTTCGCCCACTTGTGCCTTATTTCATACAGTTGCGTCATGTATGAGTGAGTCTTTAGATTATATTTCTCCACCAAGATCTTCCAAGCTTCCTCGAATTCGTCGTTTGTAAGCATGTGATTCAACACTTTGTGGAACTCTGCCCTGAACTCACTTTTCTTGGTGTACAATGAACCAACTGATTCTGTTGCCTTTTTAGCACGTGCCACTTGCACCATCGATTCGCCGTCTGAGGCATTACATTTTTTATGGCAGCCTCCATTGCGCAGTTTTGATCTGCACAACAAGACAAATCATATTAGATATCCATGCTGCAAAACCATCATTCCAAACTAGATGACACGCATTTTGTTTGTATTATGTGGGTTCAGACCTGTTAGAATAGTTCTGGGTGCACTCCCTCCCATCATCCTAACGAACTCAGTGAAAACCCACTCGAATGTCGCCTCCTTTTCATCACGCACCAAAACCCCAGCCAGGATGATACTCTGAAAATGATTGTTCACACCGACGAATAGATCAAATGGCATGTTGTACAAAAAATTTCTGTAAGTCGTATCGAAAGTAACAACGTCTCCAAAGAAAGTGTACTGCAACCTGCTACTCCCATTTGCCCACATCAAGCTTGTTATCCGCCCATCTGTGTCCGCTTGCACACGATAAGTGAAGTGTGGATCTCTTGAACCGAGTTCTGCAAAAACCTCCATAGTTTTCCTCACATCATATTCTGCCTGCACTCTGCTGATTTTACCACACAAATTCTTCAGAGCTCTTTTTGTAAAAGGCACCTTCTCCATTGAGCCAAAAAAACTTCCAATAATGTTGTATACTCTTGCTAGGTTCACATTGTTCTGTCGCAGTTGCTCAACCAAGTTCCTGCTGTATACGTCAATGTGTTTGTGCGAAGATTAGTGTATTGTCTGCCCATATGTTGGAGACAGTGTGGTTGTGCTGCTCACGATACTCAGCTATGTACCAACCATTGTCCTTTGAACGGAGCAATCTTATTAGTGCACGGCATTCGCATCGGCACGATCTGGTGTTCTCCACCCCAGCTTTTCCCTACAAAAGCATATTCAAATAAGCACCATGGGTCACGTTTGATGAATCCCAAAAGCAAACATATTAATACATTTTAGTCCAATAAGGGTACAGTTGCGTACCGCACAGCCACAAACAATTTCTTGCATGCATTTCGTCCTCTCCACATTCAGTCTGCTCTTCCCGTATCTTATTCCGAACCCGTTCTCCCCGGAGTAGAGATTGTAAAAATCATAGGCCTCACCAAGTGCATCGAAGCTTGTACCAAGTGCAGGGACGATTACAATGTCACCTGGTTTCTCAGCGAATCCACGAATTGCCTTCTCAAGGGCGCTGGCACGCCCAGGGCAAGGCGTCCTTCCAGGAGCAGCTGCTCCTATTCTCACCCTGCATTTTTATGAATCAAGCTGCATTAGCATGTTTTTCTGGTCATTAATGCTATATACATCAAGTGGTTTCGACACTTTCTACATCATGCATTTCCATTTTACGATGGACAATCCTTTTCGATTCTGCCCAGCTCAAGTCTGTAAGTACAGGTTTCCAACTCAAGTGTGCTATCTATACAATCATGTTAGTATCTACTATCCAGGAAACTAACCAACAATTTTATGCTTTTTTTTAATCCTCAGGTGGACGATAGTAGCTCTGTCGCTGGTTGAGAGGAAACAACACAGGTTTTCCACACAATCTATGTAACATTTCTAATTTCTACAGCAATTTTGGTACTTCAAAATACATAAATGAAATCTGTTGCAAGACAGATAACCCCCGTATGTAAGTCAGTTTATGCAATTTCAAGGTCACATACATCAGTCAAACAGTGATAACCCAACCACACATATCCAGCATATTACCTTCGCTCATATATACTAATTATTCGCTCATTTCAGAATCCAACATCCACAATTTCAACCAGCCCTGCCATGTTTCACTGTTAATCATGTGATGGGTACTAATATCTTCACCACTGGCTAGAGGGAAAACAATCAGGTTTGCCCAAACAATGTATTGAACTTTTGTAAATTCTCCAGTTTTCTTGCTATTTCCATATTATTTAACTAAAATCTATTTTCTTGCAAAAACTGATCAACAAATCTGCAAGTCCATTTTATGCATTTTCAAAGTGCACCTAACTGAAACAAATAGTCTCCAAATCCAGTCTCCCTTAGCCAACAGATTACCTTCATGTCCAGCCTGGAGTCTTTGGGTCAATCTGATCGATTGACTGCTCAGACGCTTGCGGTTCAACATCTCCTTCTGCCGCAACTCCCCCACTGGTTGCACAGATCTGCCCCTCCGCGCTAGCTGTCGCCATGGGAGGTAGCTCTTCAGCTCCTGTCGCCACCGCGGGGTAGCGCAGCGGCTCCATTGGGCGCTCGTTGTCGTTGACCTCTTCCATCACGGCGGTACTGCATCGGCCAAATCCGGGAAGCATGAAGTCATGAACACAGATCCCTTTCACAAATCCAAAAAGAATAAAGTACGTAGTAAGGATCTGTGCGGTTACCTCCTAATAGGATGCATCAGGAACTCCATCCTAAAAAGCGCTGCTAATCCCTCACCCCCGCCTATCTCTGCTGCTCAAGGAGCTGTAGTCGTCGATGGAGATCCAGCACAGCGCGGCGAGAGGTAGGAGACAGCCCTGCCTTGGCCCCATTCCTCATTTACTAGCCTGCACACCGCCGCCTACTGGAAACCCGATTTCCTGAGCTAGGGATCAGGAGAATTTCACAGTCCAGAGCCACGGCTCGGGGATTCTCCCGTCACGGCGGCATCTGCTCGCTCCGTAACCGCCGCCGGGTATGCCACGCCCACCTACCGTATTTCCTGCTCGCCTGATTTAAAAACGATCGACTGGCCGGCTCAGTAAAGTAGCGCGACGCATCCCGATGCCATATCGAGGCGCCACGATACCGCGCTCACCTGTGCTCGTGAGCAGAACAACCGCTTCCGAAGTTATCAGGGTACTTGGACTTTCTATAACATGTATATGAAGCTAACCATGCTCACCAGTGAGGGCATCCTAAAGATTTTTGTAACAACACGAAGCACAGAACAACCACATGGTGTCAATGATTGGAAAGTGAGCGGCATACCACAGTCCACAGGTAACCCGTACGATACTAAAAACACAGATGCACAAACTCTAGTTGACCAGATCGAAAAAAGCAGAGGAGAATCCATCAACGGTTCAGGACATACCCTGTTGACTGGTGTTGCCATGGATCGGAAAGCTCAGGCGCCTGTCGCCGGTGTAGCGGGGAAGAGATCCCTACACGCGCTTGGATCCATCACACCTCAAGAGACAGCACGTCGCCTTGCAGAGTGGGCGACAAACCTAACATAAATCCATATGCACGGATCAGATCAGTAAGATGGTACGGCGACAAAAACATGAGAGAATCGAAAGGAGCGTGGCTCACCTTGAGGTCCCCGTCATCTCTGCAACCCAAGCTCAAAGGAGGCATTCGGTGTTCCTCGGCGCAGAGTCCTAGGGTGGTGTGACTTCTGGGAGAATGGACATCATAACATAGCATCTAGACCAGGCTAGGAAACTAAACGGGCTGATGGTCATCATAATTTGAAGCTTCTTGATATCATGGGCTTGGCTGCAAGGGATGGAAAACCCTCAATGTTATCAAACACAAGCAATTATGCAGACAACAAAAAACATGTATCACCAAATTAGAAGTACAAAAACATACAAGCACCCCACAGAAGTCTCCCCATCTAGACGCTTCAGACAACTTCCCCGTCTTGTATTTCTCATGAGAGAGAGCCTGCCATGCTGATGGTGTTCTTGAAATCAGTACAGTAACTGTAATCACGTGCATATATTTGAGCAGGAAAAAAAAAATACATGAGCACATGCCTTCCTTCTCATACAAAGTGCATCTACATAAAAAATACGAGAACATGCCTTTTTTTTTAAACGACAAGTTTCAGTATGGGCTCCATTGATTTGGACATCCACTTAAACAAAGCTAACCAGTATATTAGAGTTTGAGAACAGCCGTGCACCACCTCATTGCAACATAAGTAATATATGTTGTTGCTGGCCATGACATGTGTCATGCACCATTTTGACAAACAAAATGACAGAAAAAAATATTTTGCATCTACTGTTAACTCGATTCAGTTTCGAAGGTAATGCTGGTTCATGCGAGAAGTACAACCTGCAATACTCTGGGCATGAAAAGAACATGCAAAATTGGCCAATCGCATAAGAGGAAATACAAGGGAGATTTTTCTGTCCCAACTCATATCTGTGATCACCTCACTATGGCTGGATTCTTTTTCTGGGCAGTGAGCACAACAGCAGCACACATTCTTTTTCGGCTTTATCAGTTCATAAGAAGATAAAACATTTTTGACCAAGGCAATGATGCTCGACGAACATTCACTTGGAATAATGAACTAATACATGTTAGTAATTTTCTTTATATTGACACCTGGTTAGTATCCAGGTTCGTTAAACTGGCAGTTACTGGACTAAAACCAAACCACATCATCTTTGTTTGGTTTTTTAGGGAGGGTCTTGTTCACTCTCTAAGCACCCTAAATAAATGGTGATATAACAGTTTCTTTGATGTGTTAATTTTGAAACAATCAAAACTCAAAAGCTTCACTGAACTTGTTTTAGCCTAGTTAACATTAACTCGCAAGGTTTGGATCACTAATTTTTTTCACTGAATGCTCCCATGATCTGTTTTAGCATTTGTTTCTTTTTGTAAAGAACAATGAATGTATACGTGCTAGTAATTAACCTGTAAAATCGTGTACTACATCGTCAATAATCTAATGATCCAACCTAACACTTACATATGTAATGCACACACACACACACACACACACACACACACACACACACACACACAGAGAGAGAGAGAGAGAGAGAGACCTTTAGCCGGTCGGCGGAGGAGGGTGGCGTATCACGCGAGGTCGAGAAAGCACGTATCCATGGCGAGCACCAATGGTTTTGTTTGCACATATATTTTGAAGATGATAGGACCAAAGTGACTTAAGGTGCCTAGAAAAGCAGAGTGAGCATTACATATATTATTAACAGTTAAAGAAAAGATAAATATAGTAGTAATGCTACTTAGAGTTCGTGTTATAGCAGTCAACTCAATCAGATCCATCTAATATATGTAACAGCCTGATTCGTCGCCGTCACTGGACACACAACAACATGTTACTCTTCCAAAGCGGGTAACAATACAAGAAAAGGGAAATGGTCCTATGCATTTTTCATGACAAAAACCAGATGCCTCGTGCATCTTCTGTACTACAAAAAGGGAATCATAAATTCAGGTCACGCAATCAAATGGATCTATCCATCTAGAGGTACTCAATCTTTGGCTACAGGCAGCATTTATATATGATGCACAGTACACCAAATCTACTTGTGAGCTGTGACAACTATCAACAGCATTTTTTTTACTGGTCGTCCTAGACACTGAGGAACAGGCAAATCTTCTGAAACAGAGCAGCTAAAATTGACCACGCCTGACCCAGTAACCGGCTCCTAGACAAATGTATACGTGCTAGTAATTAACCTGTAAAATCGTGTACTACATCGTCAATAATCTAATAATCCAACCTAACACTTACATATGTAATGCACACACACACACACACACACACACACACACACACACACACACACACAGACCTTTAGCCGGACGGCGGAGGAGGGTGGCGTATCACGCGAGGTCGAGAAAGCACGTATCCATGGCGAGCACCAATGGTTTTGTTTGCACATATATTTTGAAGATGATAGGTCCAAAGTGACCTAAGGTGCCTAGAAAAGCAGAGTGAGCATTACATATATTATTAACAGTTAAAGAAACGATAAATATAATAGTAATGCTACTTAGAGTTCGTGTTATAGCAGTTAACTCAATCAGATCCATCTAATATATGTAACAGCCTGATTCGTCGTCGTCACTGGACACACAACATGTTACTCTTCCAAAGTGGGTAACAATACAAGAAAAGGGAAATGGTCCTATGCATTTTTCATGACAAAAACCAGATGCCTCGTGCATCTTCTGTACTACAAAAAGGGAATCATAAATTCAGGTCACGCAATCAAATGAATCTATCCATCTAGAGGTACTCAATCTTTGGCTACAGGCAGCATTTATATATGATGCACAGTACACCAAATCTACTTGTGAGCTGTGACAACTATCAACAGCAATTTTTCTACTGGTCGTCCTAGACACTGAGGAACAGGCAAATCTTCTGAAACAGAGCAACTAAAATTGACCACGCCTGACCCAGTAGCCGGCTCCTAGACAAATTACAACCCTGAACTGCAAAACAACAAGAAAAAAGTTCTCACCGTGATACCGGCAGCGCCGCAGGAGGGTCTCGAGCACCTTGAGGCAGACCAGGTCGTCGTCCACGGCGAGGGCCTTACTACGAAGATTGAAAGTATATTTGTTCCAGGTTAATCGGCGACGTTGAACTTTCTAGCTTTCAAAAATCTGAATACAACATATATGTCGTGGTATTCTCGCGGGGGGCGTGCGATTCACGGCAGATGCCATGGGATGGCTTGAGGTGGGGTTACAGGAGGACACCGGTGGGTTTCGGTGGCGAGGTTGGCACGCGCTAGTGCGGGACACAAGACGTACCCAGGTTCGGGGCCCTCCGGAGAGGTAACACCCCTAGTCCTGCCGAATGGAGTATGGGAAGCACAAGGGCTACAAGGTTGCTCCTGGAGCTGTGATTGTGTGTGTGTGGTGGTGGACGAAGTGAACTGAGCTGGGTCGAACTAGGCTGAACCGAACTCCTCTGCATGGAGGCCTCCTGGGGGGTCTTATAGCTCGACCCCCCAGGGTTACATGGGTAAATTACACGGGCGCGGGGCCCTGGTGTCATCGTCTAGGAGCCGGCGGTGGGGACCGCCGGGTGCGCTGGGTGCGCCAGGTCCGCCGGGCGCGGGCTCGGTCGGCAGCGCGGCACTGTGGCAGGTCTTGTCGTTCGTCAGAGGGCGGTCGGCGCCGCCTAGCAACAGGGTTGCGCCGCCCGGACACCGCCCGCCCCGGGCGGGAGCACAGGGAATGCTGTCGCCTCGCCCGCCGGGGCCGGTGTAAAGGAGGGGGTGCTGTTGCCTTACTTGTCTTGTCGCGAGGGTCTGCTCTCTAGTGGCCAGCCGGCGTGGGCCAGCCGGCCAGGCCGGGTCGCCACGCCGAGCCGGCTCGCGCTGGGGAGCCGGCGTGCGGGCTAGCCGGACCGAGGGGCTCGGCCTGCCCCGATGTTTTGAAAAAGAAGGGGGATCCGGGCTCCGTTGCCTACCTGGGGGCCATCCCCCCGACAGTAGTCCCCGAAGCTGTGAAGGTTCGCCGGCTTCAGGCGGGGGGGCCTTCACAGCTTTCCCCCCCGAGGAGCCGGTTTGTTGATGAAGTGCTGGAGTCCAGCTGGGCGGCTTCGTCTGGCCGCTTGCCGGCACCGCGGCAGCGGACGCCGGGAACACCCGCTGGGGACCGGCTTCGGGAGACCGGGTCGCGGCACCCCGGCCTGGGAGGGAAACAGAAACGCCCGCCAGATGAGTCTTGCTTTGTACGCCGATTTGCGCCCGCCGCAGCTCGACGGGCTGCCACGTGCAGCCTCGCGGCGGGGGAGGCCTGCCAGCCCACGCGCGCGACGGGACGTGACTGTGGCCCGGGCCCGCCACGACGCACCCTCGGCCCGCGCGCGAGGGATTTACTGCGGCGGCCGTTGGCGATTGCGCTTCCCCGCGCAGTTAATGTGCGTGGGGAACGTGTGTGTACAGTGCGGGGGAGTGGGAATCGTGGGCACAGACGATCCCACTCCCCCACGATTTCTCGTGGTTATAAATGAGGCAAGGGGAGAGGGCGACGGAAACGCTTCCGCACGCACCCCCGCCCCTCGCTCCTCCTCTGCTCCTGCTTCTTCTCCGCCGCGACCGAGCGAAGCGCTGCCGCCGTCGCACGCCTCGCCCACGCCTGCTGCCGCGCGCCGCAATCCGAGGTCCGCAGCGCGCAGTTCTCTCTTCCTCCTCCTCCTCATCACCGTATCTCGTCGCCCGTAGAGCCCTCCAATGGTGTTGCCAAAGGGCTCTTGGGAGGGCTCCATCACGACGGAGCAGAACATTCGCTATCTTCGCCGCACGAGGCGGCTGCCGCCGGCGGAGGCGCTGCTCGCGCGCGCGCCGGGCTCGGAGAGGGTGCCGCAGCCGCGGGAGGGCGAGCACGTGGTCTTCTTTTCGCATTTCGAGCGCGGGCTCGGCCTCCCCGCGAGTCTCTTCTTCCGCACGTGGCTCGACTTCTTCGGGCTGCAGCCGCATCATCTCGGCGCCAACGCCGTGCTGCAGGTTGCCGGCTTCGCCACGCTCTGCGAAGGCTATCTCGGGATGCTGCCGACTGTGGAGCTGTGGGCGAAGATGTTCTTCCTCAAGCAGCAGGGGGCGTCAGCCGGCGTCATGTCCGACTGCGGCGCAGCGGTGGTCACTGGCCGGGTGAACGGGCCGTTTCCCAAGCTGCCGCTTGAGGACTCGGCCAAGAAGTGGCAGACGACGTTTTTCTACGTCCGGAACGCCGACCCGGCGGTGGACGTCATCAACCTTCCGCCGTTCGTCGACGTGCCGCCGCTCGAGAAGCCGAACTGGGGTTACTGCCCCAAGAAGCCGCCGCAGGAGATGGTGAACATCTGCGGCCGGGTCGGGGAGCTGACGGACCGCGAGGGGCTGAAGCCGGTCGACCTCATCGCGGCCTTCATCGCCCACCGGGTGCTGCCGCTGCAGCGCCGGGCACACCGGATCTGCGACATGAGCGGCCAGCACGACCCGACCCGGATGTCGACCAAGGAGCTGTCGCCGGCCGGGATCACCCAGCGGGTGAACTACATCTCCACGGCCGGGTTGAAGGCGGAGGAGTGGAACTTCGGGAAGGAGCCCTATCACCGGGCGAACCCGGCGCCGGCGGTGAGTCCCTGGTCTTTATTTTTTGCTGCTTCAACGCTATTCTTGTGTCCTAACGCGACGGGAGGGCCGCAGCTATTCGCCAGCCAGCGGAACCACGACAGGCCGAATCCCCCGTTCCTGCTGGCCGACCTGCCCGACTCGGACGTGGAGGATGCCGGCGCCGAGGCGGAGGAGGGGGCGGTCAAGGCGCGCCTGGCCGACGCCGCAGCCGGCGGGTCGCGGAATGCGGGTAAGTCTCCGCCCCCAGATCTACTGCGAGACTGGCCAGACGACGACGAGGAGGGCCTGACCGGTGCCCACGGTGCAGCGTCCTCGGCCGGGGAGGACGCCAGCGTCGACCCCCCAAGGCGGCTACGGAAGGCGGCCGGCGCCGGGCCGGCCCGCGCGGCGGCGTCTGTCAGCCGGCCGCATGGGAAGGAGGCGATCGAGGCGAGGCCGGCCGCGAAGCGCCCGGCGGCGGGGCCGGCGCGCGAGAGGGCCGTCGTCAAGAAGAAGCGCCGGCTCGCCCCGACCGTGGGGCAGAAGCGGGAGGTCCCGACGGTCATTGGGTAAGCGTCTCTTGTCTTATTCTGATCCTTGCTTGTTGAATCAGTGGGGGCGCGCCAGCGCACCCACTGGGTGTAGCCCCCGAGGTTCGGCCGGGCTGCAGAGCAGCCGGGTCGAATCTTATAGCTTGTCTTTTTCTTGCTTATGCCTTTGTCGTGACAAATCTGCCGTGTACAGGTCGGCCCTTGACTTGGCGGTGGAGGCGACGGAGGCCGCGGCGGGCGAGGTCACCTGGAGGAAGACCAGGAGCAGCGCCGTCGACCGCGGGCCGGGTCGGACCGTGGAGGAGGAACTCGAGGCCCGCCAGTCCGGCCAAGATCTTGACGCGGCGACGTGCGCCACCTGGCGGGACCGGGACGAGGCCGAGAAAGTGATGCAGGAGGCCTCGGCCCAGGCGTGGGAGAGGGCCTCCGCGAAGCGGGCCAGGCCCACCGCGGATCCGGCCTGGCCGGAGATGGAGAGGGGCTTGGCGCCGGCGGGGACGATCATCGAGCCGCAGCCGGAGGGAGCGGGCGAGCCGGAGAGGCGGGCGGAGCCGGCTGGCGGCGAGTCGAACGTCGACGAGAACATCGTCGTGGACACGCCGCCCCGGGCCGACCCGGCGGAGGGAGGCGAGGGCGGCGGAGAGAGGCGCGAGGCGGACTTTGCGCCATCCGGCCAAGCGCAACCGACGCCGGCCCCGGAGGCCGCGACCGGTGACGCCGGTACCTTGGTGGTCGTGCCGCCCCAAGCCGCCACGAACCCCGCGCGGCCGGGTGGAAGCGGATCCGGCACCGGGGCCGCGATCCAGCAGCCATGGGCGAGCTCCGGCGAAGCCGTGGTCAGGCCGCGAACCCGGGAGGACGACGCGGCGGACGCCTTGCGCTCACAGCTTCGCGGTCGGAGCGAGCGCCTGCAGTCCTTCGTCCGGGAGGAGCAGGACCAGGCGCAGAGTCTGGAGCAGGCGATCGCGGTGAGTTTTTCTTTGTTGCTTGTCTTGGTTGCTGAATCAGTGGGGGCGCGCCAGCGCACCCACTGGGTGTAGCCCCCGAGGTTCGGCCGGGCTGCGGAGCAGCCGGGTCGAATCTTATAGCTCGTCTTTGCATTCTTCTAATCTTCTGTCTGCGCGCAGCATTGTACGACCTCCGGGCCAGCGCGTACAACCGGCTCCGGGAGCGGTACCACGAGGCCAGAACCCAGCTCGCCGCCAAGGAGGAGCTGCGTCGGGTCCAAGGTGCGTCTTGCATGCCTTCAGTGGGTGCGCGCCAGCGCACCCACTGGGAGTAGCCCCCGAGATTCGGGCCGGACTGTGGAGCAGCCGGGTCGAATCTTAGAGCCTTGTCTTTTTCTTCTAATCCTTGCTTCCGGCATCTGACCGGGAACCTTGTCGCGCAGCCGACGCGGCCGAGGTGCCAGGCCTTCGAGGCCGGCTTGCCGAAGCCGGCGAGCAGCGCGACCACGCCGTCGGCGACCGCGGCCGGCTCCAGGCCGAGGTGGACCGGCTGGTGGCCGAGAAGGCCAAGGCGGAGGACGCCCACCAGGCGGAACTGGGCCGGCTGGCCGAGGAGCGCGGCAAGGCGGCCGAGGAGCTGGCGGACGCCGGCAGGAGGATCGCCCAGCTCGAGAAGGATCTCGAGGCCCAGGCGCGCGCGTCGGCCATACGGGAGAATGGGATGCTGGGCGAGGCGCAGCACCTCGATGAGGCCTTCTCCCGTGAGTGATATCTTTTGCTTGGTCCGGCCGGCCTAACCGGCCCGTTATTTTCTTTTGTCTGATTTGTTTCCTTCCTTGGCAGGAGTCTTCCCCGAGACGCAGGAGGCGGCCGATGCAGCCGTGTACGCCCACCGGGCGGAGCAGCGCGCGCTAGGGGCGGACATCGACGCTTACGCCGCCTGGTCCTTCTCGGAGCTCGTCCTCGCCGGCGAGGCCCATCTTCGAGCCGTGGAGGGGCACATGCACCGGTTGTTCGAGGCCGGGCTGAGCATGGTGGGCAGCCTCTGGCCGGGCGCTGTGACGCCGGACAGCGTCACCCGGCTGGCGCGATGGCTGGAAGCCGGCGTTGAGCGACTCGGCGCGTGGAGGGCGTCCGCGGCCCGGGCCGGCGCGGAGATGGCGCCGCGTTTCGTCGTGTCCTGGTATCCGGGCGTGGACCTCGACCGCCTGGCGGCGCAGCGGGCCGGCGCAGAGGACTTGGCGGCGCGGGCGCAGCGGATCGCTGGGCGGGCCAGCTACTTGGCATCGTTCGCCCCGCACGACGAGTTCGTCGTCGAGCGGACGGAAGACGGCGAGGAGCTCCCTGCCGACGAGCTCGGCCTGCTGCTCAACGACCCGGACGGCAGCTCGGTCGAGACGGGTGCCTACGCCGATGACGAGGCCGACCCGGACGACGACGCCACGGCCGAGAGGACAGCGGAGAGCGCTGGACCCGACCCGGCGGCCGCGTCCACCTCAGTTGAGCCGACGCCGGCCGGAGACGACGCGGGTGCCGCTTAGGATTGCTTTTCCTTTTTATCTTTCCTGTGGTCAAACTTTGTTAGGTAGCAGGTCCACCCACTGGGGGTGTAGTTCCATGTAATGAACTCGTGGCCGAAGGCCCATGCTGTATATAAATTTTGCATGCAATTTCACTTTTTGCTGTTCGGCCTTGGGCCTTTTCCTGTTTGTCTTTTCTCTGGATGTCCTTCCCGCTAGCCGGACAGCCGGGTGGCGGCTGTGGCTAGGACGGGAATTCAGCTTCGAGAGCGGACACACAATACTTAGGCTTTTTCGGACGTTGAGCGCGAGCGAAACACCCACTGGGCCGCCTGGCGGCAGGCGGTGAAGCCGCCTGGCGCACAGCCGGTCGTGCGGCGAACAAACGAGAGAAAACGGGTTGGTCCGGGTTGGCCGAACCGGGCTGTCCTTCTTAGTCGTTCTTGCGTAACGATGCTTTCGGCCTTTGGCTCTTGCCGGCCGGACAGCCGGGAGCCGGCTGTGGCTGGCGAAGAGAGGGCTTTGGCGGCTCGTACGTTTCGAGACGGACTAAGGAAAAAAGCGAGGCGCGGTCTAGCCGGCTAGCCCCCGAGCCCCCGAGCCGGACGCGCCGACTCGGCGGGAGAACTAAAAACGGGGAAGGTGCGAAGACACAGAGATTGGTAGAAACGGAAAATGAAGCCCCCGAGCCGGCTGCGCCGATTCGGCGGGAGAAACGAAAACGGGGGAGCTGCCTGCTTTCATTAAGTCCAAAAGATGGTGATACGTACATACATGAGTTTAACTGTAAAACGGACGGAGGAGCTCCGCGTTCCAGGGCCGGCTGGACTCCTCGCCGGCTGCATCTCGCTTGCGCTTGTTCGGCTTCTGCGCGTCGATGAGGTAGTACGCATTTCGGTCGCAGAGAGCCTTGCTGACGATGAAGGGGCCCTCCCAGGGGGAGGCCAGCTTGTGCTGGCCGGCTGTTCGTTGGACGAGCCGGAGCACAAGGTCGCCTTCGCGGAACGCGAGAGGCTTGATTTTCTTGCTGTGGTAGTGGCGCAGGCCTTGTTGGTAGATGGCTGACCGACTGAGGGCCAGGAGGCGCGCCTCCTCGAGCAGGTCGACGCCGTCTTCGCGTGCTTCTTTTGCTTCGGCTTCCGTGTACATGGTCACCCGAGGCGAGTCGAACTCGTCGTCGGTTGGAATGACTGCTTCGGCTCCGTAGACGAGGAAGAACGGGGTGAACCCGGTGGAGCGGTTTGGTGTCGTCCGGAGACTCCAGAGGACGACCGGCAGCTCGTCGAGCCAGCTGCCGGGTGAGCGCACGAGTGGCTCGACGAGTCGCGGCTTGATGCCGGCTAGGATGAGGCCGTTTGCCCGCTCGACCTGGCCGTTCGACTGGGGATGCGCGACGGAGGCCAAGTCGAGCCGGATGCCGGATGCAGAGCAGTAGTGGGCCAACGCACCTTTGGCGAAGTTGGTGCCGTTGTCGGTGATGATGCTGTGGGGAACGCCATAGCGAACCGCTATATCCTTGATGAACCGGACGGCCATGGGCCCGTCGAGCTTCTTGATCGGTCTCGCCTCGATCCACTTGGTGAACTTGTCGACGGCGACCAGCAGATGTGTCATGCCGCCTCGGGCCGTCTTGAAGGGCCCCACCATGTCGAGCCCCCAGACGGCAAAGGGCCACGTGATCGGGATGGTTTGGAGGGCTGAAGCCGGCTGGTGGCTGCGCTTGCTGAAGCGTTGGCAGCCCTCGCACTTAAGGACCAGCTCCTCGGCGTCCTGCAGGGCCGAGGGCCAGTAGAATCCGTGCCGGAATGCTTTGGCCACCAGGGATCTCGAGGCGGCGTGGTGCCCGCACTCGCCCTGGTGGATGTCGAGGAGGATCTCGATCCCCTTGCTCTGCTCGACGCAGCGCTGGAACACGCCCGTCATGCTGCGCCTGACGAGCTCGTGGTTGATGATGCTGTAGGCGGACGCGCGCCGCTGCACTTGCCGGGCTTCGGTCTCGTCGATGGGAAGGTCGCCGTCTTCTAGGAAGGCGAGGATCGGCTGAGCCCACGACGGCGCCGTCACCACTGTGAAGACGGCCGCCGGGATGGGATCCGGGATGGCAGCCCCCGAGCCGGAGCCAGCAGTCCCCGAGCTTGGGCCGGCAGCCCCCGGGCCGGAGACGGCAGCCCCCGAGCCGGAGCAAGCAGTCCCAGAGCCGGAGCCGGGAACTCCAGGGTTGGGTGGGGGCGCGTCGGGGTCGTCCGGGACGAAGATTGATTCGGACTCGGGAGACGGCTTGATGGAAGGCTTCCGCAGGTGTTCGAGGGAGACGCCGGACGGGATGGCTTGCCGGGTGGAGCCCACTTTGGCCAGGGCGTCGGCTGCTTCGTTGTCCGCGCGTGGGACGTGGAGGAACTCGCAACCGTCGAACCCGCTGGAGAGTTGTTGGACCAGGAAGCGGTAGCTGGCCATGTTGGCGTCTTTGGCGTCCCAGTCGCCGGAAACTTGCTGCACCACCAGGTCCGAGTCGCCGTAGCAGAGGATGCGCCGGATGCCGATCTCCCTGGCCAGCCGGAGGCCGTGCACGAGAGCTTCGTACTCGGCGACGTTGTTGGAGGCGGCGAAGTGGATTTGCAACACGTACCGCAGCCGGTCGTTCTTTGGGGAGGACAGCACGATGCCGGCTCCCAAACCGTTGCGCATCTTGGAGCCGTCGAAGTGCATGCGCCAGTGAGTCGACTCGGGCGCCGGCGGTAGGTACTGGGTCTCGGTCCAGTCGACGAGGAAGTCGGCCAGCGCTTGGGACTTGATGGTGGTGCGCGGCTCGTAGAGGATCGTGTGGCCGGCTAGCTCGATGGCCCACTTGTCCACCCGGCCAGAGGCATCCCGGCAGCCCATGATCTCGCCGATGGGGGCCGTGCTCACCACGGTAATGGTATGCTCCTGGAAGTATTGCCTCAGCTTCTTGGCGGCGAAGTACACGCCGTAGCACATCTTCTGGTAGTGGGGGTAGTTCTGCTTGGAGGCGGAAAGCACCTCGCTTAGGTAGTACACCGGACGCTGGACCGGCTGCACCTTGCCCTCCTCAGGGCGCTCGACAACCAGCACCGTGCTGACCGCGCGGGAGGTGGCGGCGATGTACAGCAGGAGTGGCTCTTTCTCAGCCGGCGCGGCCAGGACGGGTGCGGTGGACAGCATGCGCTTGAGGTCGCGGAAAGCTTCGTCCGCCTGGTCGCTCCACTCGAACGCCGTCGTCTTCTTCATCAGCTGATATAGGGGCAGGGCCCTCTCCCCCAGCCGGCTGACGAACCGGCTGAGAGAGGCCAAGCAGCCGGTGAACTTCTGGACGTCGCGCAGCCGGGTCGGCTTGCGCATCCGCTCGATTGCCTTGATCTTCTCCGGGTTGGCTTCGATGCCGCGCGCCGAGACGAGGAAACCGAGGAGCTGGCCAGCCGGCACGCCGAAGACGCATTTCTCCGGGTTGAGGTTGATCTGGAACCGGCGCAGGTTGGCGAAGGTCTCCTTGAGGTCGGCTAGGAGCGTGAGGTGCTGCTTGGTCTTCACCACGATGTCGTCGACGTAGACGTGCACATTTCTGCCGAGCTGGGGCAGCAGGCACTTCTGCATGCAGCGCTGGAAAGTGGCGCCGGCGTTCTTCAGGCCGAACGACATGGTGATGTAGCAATACGCCCCAAAGGGCGTGATGAAGGACGTCTTGAGGGCGTCGGCCGGGTCCAGCTTGATCTGGTGGTAGCCGGAGTAGGCGTCCAGGAAGGACAGGAGCTCGCAGCCGGCTGTGGAGTCGATGACTTGGTCGATCCGGGGCAGAGCGAACGGGTCTTTGGGGCATGCCTTGTTCAGGCTGGTGTAGTCGATGCACATGTGCCAGGTGCCATTTTTCTTCAGGACGAGGACTGGATTGGCCAGCCACTCGGGGTGGAATACTTCCATGATGAACCCGGCTTTGAGCAGCCGGGCGATCTCTTCACCGATGGTTCTTCGCTTCTCCTCGGAGAAGCGGCGTAGTGGCTGTCGGACAGGCTTGGCGTCCTTGCGGACGTGTAGTTTGTGCTCGGCGAATTCCCTCGGGACACCCGGCATGTCTTTGGGAGACCATGCAAAGATATCCTGATTCTCACGGAGGAAATCAACGAGCTCGTCTTCCTATTTGCTGTCGAGGCCGGTGCCCACGACGACGTACTTGCTGGAGCTGGGGTCGGCCGGGTTGAGCGGGACCCGCTTCGTGTCCTTGGCCGGCTTGAAGGAGGCCTCGTCAGCAGCCGGCTTAGGCGGAGCCGGCACGGCCGACTGCGCGTTAGCCAGCGCCACGATCCGGTCGAGCTGGCGCCTCTCCTCGGCGACGACCAGCGACTCGGCCAGCTGGGAGCCGGCTTTGGCGCACTCGAGGGACTTCTTGTAGTCGCCGACGATGGTGATGAGGCCCTTGGGACCCGGCATCTTCAACTTCAGATAGGCGTAGTGGGGGACCGCCACGAATTTGGCCATCGCAGGCCGGCCGAGTAGCGCGTGGTAGGGGCTGGCCAGGTCGACCACCTCGAACCAGATCGGTTCGCGGCGGAAATGGCTGCTGGAGCCGAACAGGACGTCAAGCCGGATCCGGCCGATCGGGGAGCAGGAGAGACCCGGCACGATGCCATGGAACACGGTCCGGGTCGGCTCCAGCTGTCGCGCCTCGATGCCGAGCTTGGTCATGGTGTCGCGGTACAGGATGTTGATGCTGCTGCCGCCGTCGATCAGCACCCGCGAAAAGCGGCAGGTGCGTTTCTCGGAGACGAGGGTGGGGTCGAGCACGAGGGCGTAGCCACCCGGCGTGGGCATGACGGCCGGGTGGTCTTCCCGGGTCCAGCTCACCGGCCGGTCGGACCAATGCATGTACTGGGGAACCGGGGGGGACGACGGCGTTCACCTCGGCCGTGTGCTTGCGCTTGGCGTGCTTGTCACCCCCCTCGCTGGTGAAGATGACGTAGGATGCGTCCGGGCGCGGGAAAGGGTTGTCGGCGAGGGCGCCGGGTGGCGGCGGAGGCGGCGGGAGCGGCGGCTGCTGCGGGCCGGCTCCGGGTGGCGGGGGCGGAAGGTTGCCCTTCAACAGGCGCTGCGTGAAACTGCACTGCCGGAGCGTGTGCGTCGACGGCTTCGCGCCGCTGTGGTTCTTGCAGGGGGCGTCGAGCATCTGCTCGAAAGTCAGCTTGGGCTGCCAGGCGGCCTTGCCGGTGCGCGGGCGCTGGCTAGAGCCTTGCTCAGCCGGCTGCTCCCTTTCCACAGTGGCGACTTGCCGGTTGTCGTAGCGGGGCGCTTGCTGGTCGTTCCGGCGCTTGCCGTTGTTGTTGTCGTCTTGCCGGCGCTGATTGTTGTCGCCAGCCGGCTTGGGGGGAGCCGGCTGGGCCGGGAGGAGCTTGCCGTCTGCGTCGATCGTGATCTTCACATTCATCGCGGAGTCGGCCGTAGCGTACTTGTCCGCCACGGCCATGAGCTCCGCCAGGGTCTCCGGCTCGTCGCACACCAGCCGGTGCTTGATCAGAGTGCCGTCTAGGCACCCGTCGATGAAGTATTGGATGGCCTGGACCTCGTGGACGCCCTCGCAGGAGTTGCGGAGCTCCGTCCACTGCGTGAGGAAATCGCGAAGAGGCTCGCCCGGCTTCTGGACGCACATGGAGAGCTGACGAGGCTTGCCGGGACGCTTGTAGGTGCTGGTGAAGTTGCGAATGAACGCGTCTTCAAAATCCAGCCAGGAGTTCACGCTGCCGGCCCGGAGACTGTTAAGCCACGTCCGGGCCGAGCCGAGCAGCATGAGGGGGACGTAACGGACAACCACGCGCCGGTTGCCGCCGGCTATGCCGACAGCTGTGGTGTAGTCGGTCAGCCAATCCTCCGGCTTGGTGGCGCCGGTGTACTTTGGCGAGTCGCGGGGCAGCGAAAAACCTTTGGGGAAGGGCTCCTCGCGAATGCGGGGGCCGAAGCACGCCGGGCCGACAGAGCTTTCCTCCTCAAGGGCCGTGGAGCGTGCCAGCCGGTCGATGCGGTGACGGGCGTCGCTTTGGTCGTAGGGCTTGCGGGGGCCGAGTCGGTCAGCCACGGGACCGCGGGGGCCGATTCGGCCGGCCACGGGACCGCGGGGCGCAGGGGCTTCCGGGGCCGGCTCGGGCTGCCGAGCCGGCCGCACGGGGGGCTCCGGCTGCTGAACCCGGCCGTCGCCGGCCGTCTCGCCAGCGTTGCCGTTTCCAGCGGTGGTGGCGCGGTTGTGCCGGCTCCGACCGGACCGGTGCCGGCCAGAGCGGCTCGCGCTAGTGGCATGCGAGGACGTCTGCCGCGCGTGCGAGGACGAAAACGCGCAGCGCGCCGAAAGGGACGACGGGGCATCCTGCGGGGCAGGCGGCATCCGCGCTCGGCGCAGCGCTGCAGCCGGCCGAGTGGGCCGTGCGAGGCGCACGGACCAAACCGTGCACGATGCGCTCGCCGGAGCTGGTGAAGGGCCTCGTCCGGAACTTGACTCCGGCCGGCGCCGCGAGCAGCCCCACGGTGGGGCCAACTGTCGTGGTATTCTCGCGGGGGGCGTGCGATTCACGGCAGATGCCATGGGATGGCTTGAGGTGGGGTTACAGGAGGACACCGGTGGGTTTCGGTGGCGAGGTTGGCACGCGCTAGTGCGGGACACAAGACGTACCCAGGTTCGGGGCCCTCCGGAGAGGTAACACCCCTAGTCCTGCCGAATGGAGTATGGGAAGCACAAGGGCTACAAGGTTGCTCCTGGAGCTGTGATTATGTGTGTGTGGTGGTGGACGAAGTGAACTGAGCTGGGTCGAACTAGGCTGAACCGAACTCCTCTGCATGGAGGCCTCCTGGGGGGTCTTATAGCTCGACCCCCCAGGGTTACATGGGTAAATTACACGGGCGCGAGGCCCTGGTGTCATCGTCTAGGAGCCGGCGGTGGGGGCCGCCGGGTTGCCGGGTGCGCCGGGTGCGCCGAGTGCGCCGGGTTCGCCGAGTGCGCCGGGTGCGCCGGGTCCGCCGGGCGCGGGCTCGGTCGGCAGCGCGGCACTGTGGCAGGTCTTGTCGTTCGTCAGAGGGCGGTCGGCGCCACCTAGCAACAGGGTTGCGCCGCCCGGACACCGCCCGCCCCGGGCGGGAGCACAGGGAATGCTGTCGCCTCGTCCGCCGGGGCCGGTGTAAAGGAGGGGGTGCTGTTGCCTTACTTGTCTTGTCGCGAGGGTCTGCTCTCTAGTGGCCAGCCGGCGTGGGCCAGCCGGCCAGGCCGGGTCGCCACGCCGAGCCGGCTCGCGCTGGGGAGCCGGCGTGCGGGCTAGCCGGACCGAGGGGCTCAGCCTGCCCCGATGTTTTGAAAAAGAAGGGGGACCCGGGCTCCGTTGCCTACCCGGGGGCCATCCCCCCGACAATATACCAGAATGAAGAATCACCAACTGATATTTGACAGCTGAAAACACCAATACGAGGCGAAGTTTCATACGTACTAACCTAACCATTATATGGTAATCATCACGCCTTTCAGGCAATAGGTTCCTGGCAAATAAATCCTCATGGAAAGAGCTGACCGCCGCTCCTCACCAGCATCCCTGAAATCCTCTATCGCTATTCTCGGCACTGTGCAGTCCACTTTCCTCTTTCCCCTCTTCTTCAGCGAATGTGTCAGCTTCATTGAAGCGTGCAGCACCTTCTTCCCTAGCGAAGCGCCTTCTTCCTTAGCGACCGCATCCGCCTGTGCTTTGGCTCGTCCTCCGAATTCTCGGCTGAAATAACACATCATAGCCCACACAACATTAGCTGCATTGCTTGATCCGTTAAACCCACATACTTATAGAACAACCAGCAACTGCCCATACCTGACATTCTCCACAAATGCAGCTTAAATGATTAGGTGTCCTATTTTAGAACTGATGATCACTGATCCGAAGCTATATGTACAACCACTCGAGCTCTCTGCCACAAACCAACACAAATTATTCATTTATTTTTGGGAGAGAGAGAGATAAACACAGGTCCATTCTGAGAATTATTGGTCTGAGAATTATTGCCGACCAAGCAACACGGTCCATTCTGTATCTATATACTCCACATGTATATACTCTGCTCTATTCCAACGAATGAAAGAGCTAGAGCAAAATTACTCCTAAACTATTCAGTACAAGAACAGGACAGTGTGAAATTTTAGAGAGAAAAAAGGATCCGGTCTATATGCACCTCTTCTCTGATAAAATTCTAAGGTCTCTCAGAAATGTGGAAATTTAACAACTAATCCAGTAGCTAACCTGCCGGAGATCTGTGTCGGCGCTAGTCCATATAAACATCATATCAATATGACTTCGACTATCCTTGGTTCCTTACAATTTACAAAAGACTCACAAGGCCTTAGGAGGAGCAAAACACACGTCTTTATAACAACACATACCTTGTCATGTACTTCACCAGACTGTTGAAGAAGCTCCTGTCGGCATGCCCAACGTAGAATAGTGATGCCCTCTCTGCATCCAACTGGACAAATACAGGGCATTTGTCATTAGTTTGTGTTGCTTCTACGAATGTACAGGAGGAAATACCCGTGCGTTACTATGAAATATTAAGAAATTGTTCGTCGGAAATATGCATAAAATGGACTATATATTAAGGTACACTTTGCTACAAAGTAAATAAAGAATATACAAAATATCAATTAATTGCAGTCTCCAACCAAGTCGTTAGAAAACTTGGTGTTACCTCTTGCTTCATTCTCACTTCTGACCAATTCATACCCTATTATCTCTTCCTATGAATTTATAGTTATAAGGAAAGAAGAATATGCATATGTGCCAACTTTAAACTGGGATGGTACCAGCCGCCCATAATCTATCTTATAAACACAAAATGAATTTACTGAACCTGAAGGAAGCTTATGTTGTAAGATGTCATGTGTACTTATCAAATTTGCAGTGTAGTAGTATGTTTTTTGTTACAACAAACTGTGCATCCAACTAAGTTCAAACTAATCTCTATGAAGCTTATGTTGAAAGATGTCATGTGTACTCATCAAATCACTGTCAAGCTGTACTCGCTTATTGACATGCATAGCCCAATTTGTTTTTATCAACATCAATTAGTAGTAGACTTGAGAAATTCAGAAAATATTCAGTCTGAAATGCTTCAGATTCGCTAATACGTACCTGGCTGTGTAGCTTCGCGTCAGGTAGCTGACCGCCACTCTTCACCAGCATCCCTGAAATCCTCTATCGCTATTCTCGGCACTCTGCGGTCCACTTTCCTCTTTCCCCTCTTCTTCAGCGAATGTGTCAGCTTCATTGAAGCGTGCAGCACCTTCTTCCTTAGCGACCGCATCCGCCTGTGCTTTGGCTCGTCCCCCGAATTCTCGGCTGAAATAACACATCATAGCCCACACAACATTAGCTGCATTGCTTGATCCGTTAAACCCACATACTTATAGAACAACCAGCAACTGCCCATACCTGACATTCTCCACAAATGCAGCTTAAATGATTAGGTGTCCTATTTTAGAACTGATGATCACTGATCCGAAGCTATATGTACAACCACTCGAGCTCTCTTGCCACAAACCAACACAAATTATTCATTTATTTTTTGGAGAGAGAGACAAACACAGGTTAGAACTGCATTTCAGCACCCCGGAGGCGACGGCGCCGCAGCAGCTCCTCCCCGTCTCCATCCGCGTCCAAGGCAGGCGGGACAGACCCGAGGTTGAGCAGCTCGTGCTTGAGCGGGCGCTTCCGCCGCGAGCCCCTGCCCAGCGCCCCCTCCTCCGGCTGCCACGGTGCTGGCACGGGCGAGGACGGCCCCCTCTTACGATCCAACTGTGAACGCCAAATAGATAAGAAAGAGGCGGACGAAAAAGCAAGGACCACAAGAGAGAGAGGAAGGGCACCTGAGGAACGGCGGCGAGGCAATGACGAGCTGGACGGAAACAGAGGAGGCCCATCTCGATGCGCCCCTGCAAGGCTGCACCCATGGCCAGTGGGAAGCGGAGCCGCGCGTGGGGGCGAGGGAGGATACGGAGAGGAGCCGCCGAAGTCCACCGGCAACGAAGGCGATGCCCAACCCAAACCCCTAGCCACGATTGAGGGTTGCGAGCGAGCGCGAGAGGTCGTGCGCAGCGGATCTGGCCGGATGGGAGGAAGAGGCGGAGCAAGGGGAGGCGCGCGGTCGGGAGTGGGAGGGGAGGGGAGCGGAGGAGGAGTTGGCGAAGGCGGCGGCGGCGGCGTGTGGTCACGGGAGGGGTGGAGGAGGAGCGATTCATACTTATACGTGAAATGACGAAACTGCCCTCGGTGGGGCAGTTTAATTACACGCGGTGGCACGAACTTGGATGCACTATTCATTGCTACAGCTCGCGGGCTCGATCCGACGGCCGGGATCTTCCAGGCGCGAGATCCGACGGCCAAGAAAGCATCAAGCAAACGATCCGACGACCAAGAGTCGCTAAACTCTGAGGAGCCGGGGTTCCTGCTGTGAATCTTGTTTCTGGATTGTAACTGTTTATTTCTTCTATACGCAATGAAAAGCAGTGGCCCTGCCTTTTCGTCAAAAAATAAATTGAGGTGGGCCCGCCCCTGCTCACGACGACAGCTCCAACCTCATCGGCCGTGTCGTGCACCGAAAGCCGGTGCGCCTCTGGGACAACCGTACCGGCAGGAGAGCCAGCTTCCGCTTCGCCATCGTCCAAGACAGCAACAGGACAGACAACCTATCACGAGGGGATGGCATGGCGTTCTTCCTCGGCCCCTTCCCGGCGACGCCGCCGTTGGATCTCGGCGGCCACCGGTGTCCTCTGCGAGTCGCACCAGCTGCTCACTTGGTCCTTCCACTCAACAGGTAACCATATGTACACGTGTCTGGTTTCCTCAGCCACCCACCCACCCCCAAAAGAAGTTCTACAATTTCCGTAGTAAAGAGAGAATATCACATGGAACCAACAACCAAGTTGTGGTGAAAACCGATGAAAACCACGTGGAAACGATGTTTTAAAGTTTCAAAAAAAAAACCTCAAAAAATTACATGATGTTAAAAGTGTGATGTTCTATGAGGATATGGAATTTCCAATTTCAAATACATTACCATTTACGAGGTTCAAAAAAACAAAATAAGCATTGAATAGTGCCGAACAGTAAATGCCCTATTCATTGCTGAATTTTTTTTCATAGCTCGTAAATGGTAATGTGTTTTAACTTCAAATTTCGGATGCCAATAGAACACCACCCTTTTAACATCCAGTATTTTGTCAGACTTTTTCGAAACTTTCAAACATGGTTTCCATGAAGTTTCTTTGAAACTTAGTTTCCACATGATATTCTCTCTTTTGTAAACACAAGTTTAGTTATTTGTAACTTGTGTTTGGCTGCCTTTTTTTTGTTTATTAATTTAGTTATTTTGTATGCTATTTCAAAAAAAAATCCTCCAGAGAAAAGCATCACCAAACAAAATTAAATGAACCCATTTCAAAGCTAATAATTTCACCATGCATGACTTGCGAATTTCTAAGCTTCCGACAGGTGTACCAAAATATCAAAAAGGCAATAGCTATCTTGACGCATGAAAAGAAACATCCAACTAAACTGAGCTAATAAACCTAATGGATTGAGATTATCCCCAATAATTTGTGACTTTATGTAGCCTATTTGTTGGTGCGGACCCCATTCGACTTCGCTCACTAACAGCACATGTCATGTACCAAGAGTCGAGGTCACATAATTGATCGTGCGGCAGAAAATAATAGAAACATAAAGCTTCTGCATCCTCCTGTCATTAGCGTACTTAAGTATATATCTTTCATCAGTACTATAATGGCTTATGCATTAACTTCATTTTGGTCCATACCAAAACGACCCAGCACGGCTTGTATATTAATTTTCCTTTTTTTTTTGGCAGTTGCATCTAGGCAATCTAAACTTAATTAGGCGATAAACCTAACCAACTATACGCATCCCAAAAATTATGCGACATTCCCATGTCTCTAGCTAGCCTCTTTACTGATAGACAAATTTAAAACTCACCACCCAAGTTTATATCCTCTTAATCTGAATTTGGCTGCCTTTTCCCTCTTCACTAATGTAGATCTCCTACATTTTCTTCTATTTTATTTTTCTTCAGGAAAAACATAGCACAACCAAAATAATCACATGTCAAAGTTGATGTTTTCATCTATTGATTTACTTCCTCTGTATGAAATAATTTGATATTTTCTTTTGCATATAGGCAATAACTTAATTAATAAACCTAACCAAGTATAACCATCCCTAATGTGATGCGACATTCTCATCACTCTAGCCTCTTGTTGGTGTGGACCCCATCCGATCGACCTCCTTCTAGAACATTACACATCAGCAAGCAAGGGTCTTGATTGCATTATTATCGATCTTATCCCTATGCCGCGAGAAGAAAACCAGAAAGCTTCTTTTATAGCATATGTACGTGGACTAGCTAGTTTCCTGCGGGTCCATGACAAAATGTACTGATAACCCACAAGTTTAGGGGATCGCAACAGTTTTCGAGGGTAGAGTATTCAACCCAAATTTATAGATTCGACACAAGGGGAGCCAAAGAATATTTGCAAGTATTAGCAGTTGAGTTGTCAATTCAACCACACCTGGAGATTAAATATCTGTAGCAAAGTGATCAGTAGCACAGTAATATGATAGTTTGATAGCAGTGGTAACAGTAGTAGTAACGGTAACAGTGATAGCAATGGTTTTGTAGCAAGTGTAACAGTAACAATAGTAATAGTAACTTAGCCAGAACAATATGTGGAAAACTCGTAGGCATTGGATCGGTGAATTCATTGGATGATATTCATCATATAACAGTCATAACCTAGGGCGACACAGAACTAGCTCCAGTTCATAAATGTAATGTAGGCATGTATTCCGTAAATAGTCATACGTGCTTATGGAAAAGAACTTGCATGACATCTTTTGTCCTACCCTCCCGTGGCAGCGGGGTCCATAAGGAAACTAATGGATATTAAGGCCTCCTTTTAATAGAGAACCGGAACAAAGCATTAACACATAGTGAATACATGAACTCCTCAAACTACGGTCATCACCGGAAAGTATCCCAATTACTGTCACCCTGGGGTTTACGGATCATAACACGTAGCAGGTGCATATGACTAGCAAGATCGGATCTAGAACATAGATATAATGGTGAAAACATAAACGGTTCAGATCTGAAATCATGGCACTCGGGCCCTAGTGACAAGCATTAAGCATAGCAAAGTCATAGCAACATCAATCTCAGAACATAGTGGATACTAGGGATCAAGCCCTAACAAAACTAACTCAATTACATGATGAATCTCATCCAACTCCTCACCGACCAGCGAGCCTACGAAGAAATTACTCACTCCCGGTGGGGAGCATCATGGAATTGGTGATGAAGGAGGGTTGGTGATGACGAAGACCGAAGATTCCCCTCCAGATCTGGCCTCCCGATGAAGAACAGGAGGTGGCGGCGGCTCCGTATCGTGAAACGCGATGAAACTTCCTCTCCTATTTTTTTCTCCAAAAATAGGATTTTATAGAGTTGGAATTAGGGTTAGCGGAGCCCCGAGGGCCCCACAACCCACCAGGGCGCGCTAGGGGGGTGGCGCGCCCTGGTGTATCGTGGGCAGCCAGGGCACCCCCTCTGGTGGCTCTTGGTTCCAGTATTTTTCTTTTATTCTGAAATAAATCTCCAAAAAGTTTCGTCCAATTCCGAGAACTTTTATTTCTGCACAAAAACAACACCATGGTAGTTCTGCTGAAAACAGCGTCAGTCCGGATTAGTTTCATTCAAATCATGCAAATTAGAGTCCAAAACAAGAGCAAAAGCGTTAGGAAAGGTAGATACGACGGAGACGTATCAACTCCCCCAAGCTTAATTAACCCATTGCTTGTCCTCAAGCAATTCAGTTAACAAACTGAAAGTGATAAAGAAAAACTTTTACGAACTCTTTTGTTCTTGTTTACATATATATGCTTAAGTAGCACCCAGGTTTTCAGCAAAGATCATGACTAACCATATCAACAATAACTCTTAGGAATTATATTAACTCATATCAATGGCATAATCAACTAGCGAGCAATAATAAAATATCTCAAATGCCAACACTTTGTCAAAACAATCATGATATAATATGACAACAGTGGTATCTCGCTAGCCCTTTCTGAGACCGCAAAACATAAATGCAGAGCACCTCCAAAGTTCAAGCAGCGACTAAACATTGTAATTCATGGTAGAAAAGATCCAGTCATGATGCATTCAACATTAACTATACACAATGCATGAGGATGACAATAGTGCTCTCAGGTCTGGCGCTTGTTTGAGAAGGTGATGACTCAACATAAAAGTAAATAGATAGTCCCTTCGCAGAGGGAAGCAGGGATTTGCAGAGGTGCCAGAGCTCAAAGCTTAAATCAGAGATAAATATAATTTTGGGAGGTGCACCCTTTCTGTCAACGTTACGACCAAGAGTTATCGATATCTTCCATGCTAAACACATTAGTGGCGGTTCCCAAGCGGTAAAAGTAAAGGTTTACTGCCCCTCCACCAACAAACACACTCCACGGCTAGCCGAATCCATGGGTACCGTCCATACCAACAACAGTCCTGGGGGAGTTTTGTTTAATTATTTGCAATTTTTGATAACCAACAAGTATAGGGGATCGCAACAGTTTTTGAGGGTAGAGTATTCAACCCAAATTTATTGATTCGACACAAGGGGAGCCAAAGGATATTTGAAAGTATTAGCAGTTGAGTTGTCAATTCAACCACACCTGGAGAATAAATATCTGCAGCAAAGTGATCAGTAGCAAAGTAGTTTGATAGTTTGATAGCAAGTGACAAAAGTAGCAATAGTAAAAGTAACAGTAACAGTAGTAAACTTGTAGCAAGGGTGACAGCAGCAGCAACAGTAGTAACTTAGCAAGTATCAATATGGGGAAACTCGTAGGCACTGGATCGGTGATGATGGTTGTGTTGGATGATATCGATCATATAGCAGTCATAACCTAGGGCGACACAGAACTAGCTCCAGTTCGTCAATACAATGTAGGCATGTATTCCGTAAATAGTCATACGTGCTTATGGAAAAGAACTTGCATGACATCTTTTGTCCTACCCTCCCGTGGCAGCGGGGTCCATAAGGAAACTAAGGGATATTAAGGCCTCCTTTTAATAGAGAACCGGAACAAAGCATTAACACATAGTGAATACATGAACTCCTCAAACTATGGTTATCACCGGAAAGAATCCCGGTTATTGTCACCCCGGGGGATGCGGATCATAACACATAGCAGGTGCATACAACTTGCAAGATCGGATCAAGAACACAAATATATTCATGAAAACATAAACGGTTCAGATCTGAAATCATGGCACTCGGGCCCTAGTAACAAGCATTAAGCATAGCAAAGTCATAGCAACATCAATCTAAGAACATAATGGATACTAGGGATAGCCCTAACAAAACTAACTCGATTACATGATCGATCTCATCCAACCCATCACCGACCAGCAAGCCTACGAAGGGATTACTCACTCCCGGTGAGGAGCATCATGGAATTGGCGATGGAGAGAGGTTGATGATGACGAAGACCGAAGATTCCCCTCTCCGGAGCCCCGAACGGACTCCAGATCTGGCCTCCCGATGAAGAACAGGAGGTGGCGGCGGCTCCGTGAAACGCGATAAAACTTTTTCTCTGGTTTTTTTCTCCGAAGATGTGATTTTATAGGCTTGGAGTTAGGGTCAGGAGGGCCACCAGGGCCCCACACAGCACCTGGGCGCGCCCCGGGGGGGGGGCGCCCTGGTGCCACGTGGGCACCTGGGACCCCCTCTCCAGTGGTTCTTGGCTCCAATATTCCTTATATATTCCATAAAAATTCCTCAAAAAGTTTCGTTCAGTTCTGAGAACTTTTATTTCTGCACAAAAACAACACCATGGCAATTCTGCTGAAAACAGCGTCAGTCCGGGTTAGTTCCATTCAAATCATGCAAATTAGAGTCCAAAACATGAGCAAAAGTGTTTGGAAAAGTAGATATGACGGAGATGTATCAACTCCCCCAAGCTTAACTCATTGCTTGTCCTCAAGCAATTCAGTTGGCAAACTGACAGTGATAAAGAAAAACTTTTACAAACTCTTTTTGTTCTTGTGCTTATAAATATGCTTAGACAACACCCAGGTTTTCAGCAAAGATTATAACTAACCACATTTATGATAACTCTTAGAAATCATATTCATTCATATCAATGGCATAATCAACTAGCGAGCAATAATAAAATATCTCAAATGCCAACACTTTGTCAAAACAATCGTGATACAATATGACAATTATGGTATCTCGCTAGCCCTTTCTGAGACCGCAAAACATAAATGCAGAGCACCTCCAAAGTCCAAGCAGCGACTAAACATTGTAATTCATGGCAACAAAGATCCAGTCATGATGCATTCAACGATTAACCACACACAATGCATGAGGATGACAATAGTGCTCTCAAGTCTGGTGCTTGTTTGAGAAGGTGATGACTCAACAATAAAAGTAAATAGATAGGCCCTTCGCAGAGGGAAGCAAGGATTCGCAGAGGTGCCAGAGCTCAAAGCTTAAATGAGAGATAAATAAATTTTTGGGAGGTGTACCCTTCCTGTCAACGTCACGACCGAGATTTTTCAATATCTTCCATGCTAAGCAAATTAGTGGTGGTTCCCAAGTGGTAAAAGTAAAGTTTTACTCCCCCTTCACCTTTTCATAGTCCGCGGCTAATCGAAAATCGGTTGCCCTTCATTCCACTTACGGTTCAGGAGAGCTTGTTTTATTATTTGCAAATTTAAATGCGGGACTGGGCATCCCCAATACCGGCCCCTCTCGTGCAATGACAAGTGAATAAACACTCATCTCGAGAATAATCCGCTTAGCATGGAAGATACTGACCACCCCCTGTCGCTCCATGAGCGGTCCAGGCACACAAAACAGATGCTCATTTGAATATTTTAGAGGTGGCACATGCAAATTTAGTTGGAATGGCAGGGTAATACCGCATATAGGTAGATATGGTGGACTCATCTGGAATAACTCGGGTTTAAAGATTTTGATGCACAAGCAGCATTCCCGCTTAGTACAAGTGAAGGCTAGCAAATAGGTTGAGAAGCGGCCAGCTAGAGAGCGAAAACGGTCATGAACATGCGTTGTGCATAATCAACATTGAATACTAGCATGAGTAGGATATGAACACCATGAACATAAATATCGTAGAGGCTATGTTGGTTTTGATTCAACTACATGCGTGAACATATGCCAAGTCAAGCCACTTGAAACATTCAAAGGAGGATACCATATCATCATACCACATCACAACCATTTTAATGCATGTTGACATCCAAGATAAATTATTATCAATTCCTAGCTACTTAAGCATGGCATGAGCAACTATAATCTCTAATTGTCATCGCAAACATGTTTGATCATAATATGCTGAATCATGGATACCGATCTAAACACATTCATAAAAACAAAAACAAGTTGAGTTCATACCCGCTTTTCCTTGCCACGGTCACTCCACCAAATCATCGTCATTATTGCCTTTCACTTGCACGATCGAATGATTTAAAAATAATAATAGTACAAGGGTGCCATGGACTAAGCTGAAATCTGCAACATTTTATTCAAAGGAGAAGGCAAGGTAAAATGGGCTCTTTGTTAGATCAACAACAATGCATATAAGAGCCACTCAACATTTTCATCGTGGTCTTCTCCTTATAAGAACTCAACTAAAAGAAAAGAAATTCAGAGAAACACACTGAAATATTTTTGGACTTTTTGGTTTTTCTAGAAGAAAGCAATTTAAAGAAGGCAAACAAAAACGAGAAAAACTATTTACACGGTAAAGCTCCCAACAAGCAAAAGAAGAACCGAGAAATCTTTTTGGGTTTTTGATTTTAAAGACTACAACTAATTAAACTGGAAAGCAAAAACCAAAAAGAAGCTAACTATATTTTTGGATTTTCTGAAAGTTTTTCAAACACACAAGAAGAAAGCGAGAAAATAAGACTAACATGGATATTACAATGAAAAAGTATGAGCACCGACAACTAGAGTGAAATGTGTGAGCATGAATATAATGTCGGTGGGAAATACGTACTCCCCCAAGCTTAGGCTTTTGGCCTAGCTTGGTCTACTACCATCCGTAGTATCCGTCGGGTCCCATGTAGAAGTCCTGAGGCGGCGGGATCTGAGCATCCCAGTCCTGGGCCTCGTGCTCTGCCGCAGCCAACGCATCCTGGTAGGCAACTATGTCCGATGGCATGATGATGTATCCGTTCCTGGCATGAGAATCAAACAAAGCAGGTGCAGGCAACGGAATAATATCTCTAGAAGTCTCATCATATACTAAGTTGTAGCGGATATGGTGGGAGTCATCAGGATCCGTTATGAAGTGATGGTCCTTCATGGACAAGTGATCTAAATAAACCTTTGGCAGGCGGTATTCATGCTGACGGAAGTTAACATTAAAATGACTCGCCAAGCGAGTAGCATAAATACCACCGTGAATTTTTCCCTTGGTTTTATTAAGGTGCAAACGGCGTGCAATGATAGCTCCCATGCTATAAGTGTTGTCATTATGAATTGCACGGCGTAAAATAGCAAGGTCAGGTGCACTAAGAGAGCTCGTGGACTCTCTAGCAGTTAAACATTTCCCTATGAATAAAGCAAAGTAGTGAACAGCTGGAAAATGCAAGCTAGTGGACTTGGCTTTGGACACTCCTCTTTCCTCTCCCACTTTTAGAGTGCGGAGGAAATCCTCAAACTCCTCCGGTCGAGGCTCTCTCACATCCCCATCAGTAGGGATCAAACATATCTCACAAAATTGACCAAGTGGTATCTGACGAGTTTCAACATATAATTTAAAACTCACTTCAGGGGGATTAAGCCTACTCAAGAAATGAAAGCTTTGCACAAAGCAATTAGTAAGGATGTGGTATTGTTCACACTCATCTGTGAGGAAGGCGGTCAGCCCAGCGTTGGCAATAAATTGTGTGAACTCGTGGTGGAAGCCAACTTCATTCATGAAAGCTTCGTGTGGCCATTCGCACGGCCGAACTTCCACGCGACGTGGTGCATGGAGGTCATTGTCCGAGGACTCCCCAAAAACACCCTTGGCATTCTTCTTTGAGGAACTCCTCCTGAATATGTTCATTTCCTAAGAACAAATTTCTGAAAAAAATTGGTCCACAAAAAGATGTTAACAAAACTTCACAAAATTGATAGCAACTACTCATACAAGTATCTAGAGGCCATATCAAGCATTCAAACTACTTAGCACTCAAAGAATTCAACATGCAAGCTCATTTTCTGCAGCACCAAGAGTAGCTAAATATGCAAAATATAAACCACTAAAACAAAAACTAATTGGAGCAATGGAGGAGTCACATACCAAGGAACAATCCCTCAAAACAGTTTCGGAAACAAAGTTCCGAGCAAGGAGATCGAAAATCACAGCAAAACAAGCAAGAACACGGGCTTGAGAGCAACCAGGATTTTTTTCAGAGGTGGAAGAAGGATGTGGGAGGCAGGAATAAGTGAGGGCCCCCTGGGTGGCCCACATGGTACCTGGGCGCGCCCCAGGGGGGCGCGCCCTGGTGCCATGTGGCCACCTGGGGTGCTCCACTGATATATTTTTAGTGCCAAAAATTCTAATATATTCAACAAAAATTCATGTAAAAATTTCAGGACATTCTGAGCACTTTCATTTCTGGGCATTTTTTTATTGCACGGATAATTCAGAAAACAGGAAAAACATGGCATTTTATTGTATTTGACTAATAAAAACAGAAAGTAAAAGATTGGTACAGAAGGTTGTGCTTGCTAAATTCATCAATCTCATGTATTTCAAAAAGAATCCATTAATAAGGTTGATCAAGTCTTATTAATAACCCCTTTCAATTAACATGAAACCGAAGAATCTTCGCGAAAACACTATGTTACCTCAATGGGGACAGGCATATCCCCTACCATAATTATTTCATATTTCTTTTTTACAGTAGGAATAGGTAGTTGAAAGCTTCCAATGGCAATAGTTGGAGTTTTTCCAATAACATTAATACCATTCACTTGAAATTGTTTCCTCGGAAAATGCACCGTATGCTCATTACCATTGACATGAAAAGTGACTTTGCTTTTGTTGCAATCAATAATAGCCCCTGCAGTATTTAAAAAGGGTCTTCCAAGGATAATCGACAGGTTGTCGTCCTCGGGCATATCAAGTATAACAAAGTCTGTTAAGATAGTAACATTTGCAACCACAACGGGCACATCCTCACAAATACCAATAGGAATGGTTGTTGACTTGTCAGCCATCTGCAAAGAAATCTCAGTGGGAGTGAGTTTATTAAAATCAAGTCTTTTATATAAAGAGAAAGGCATAACACTGACACCCGCTCCCAAATCACATAAAGCAGTTCTAACATAATTTCTTTTAATGGAACAAGGTATAGTTGGTATACCTGGGTCTCCCAATTTCTTAGGCACACCATCCTTAAAAGAATAATTTGCAAGCATAGTAGAAATTTCAGCCTCAAGGATCTTTCTCTTATTAGTAACAATATCTTTCATATATTTAGCATAAGGAGGCATTTTCAACATATCAATCAAGCGAGTACGTAAAACAACAGGTCTAAGAATTTCAACAAAGCGATCAAAGTCTTCCTCATCCTTACTCTTGGAAGGCTTAGGAGGAAAAGGCATGGGCTTTTGAACCCATGGTTCTCTTTCCTTACCATGCTTCCTAGCAACAAAGTCCTTTTTCTCATACCTTTTGTTCTTAGGTGGTGGGTTATCAAGATCCTCAGCAGGTTCTATATCAATATCATTATCTGGTCTTCCAACATTTTCTGGCTGAGCATCTGCAAGAATCTCATTAGTAACATCAGGTGTATGTTCATCACCTGATTGTGTTTCAGCATCAGAAATAGAAACATCAAGATTAACTTCAGAAGGTTTTTCTACTTCTGGTTCACTAGAAGCATGCAAAGTCCTATCACTTTTCTTTTTCTTCTTCTTTTTAGAAGAACTAGGAGCATCAACAGTTGCTCTTTGAGAGTCTTGTTCAATTCTCTTGGGGTGTCCCTCAGGATAAAGTGGCTCCTGAGTCATTCTACCACCCCTAGTCATAACTCTAACAACATGATCATGCATATTTCTATTCATATCATCAAGCAATTCACTTTGAGATTTAGCAACTTGTTCTAACTAAGTTTGAACCATAGAAGCATGCTTACTAACTCCTTTAACATCATTAATAATTCTAAACAACAAATCACTCAAACGATCAATCGCGTGAGCATTATGTTCCAACTGTTTCATAACACGAGCATTAAAATAATTTTGCTTACCAATATAATTATCAAACTCATAGTAACATTGATAAGGAGTTTTATCATAAGGGATGTCACCTTCATTAAATTTTAACAAATAATTTACCTCTACCACCTATGGTGGTGGTGCTGTATTGAGCCCATGTATTTCTCCAATAGGTGGTAAATTCTTAACATCTTCAGCTTTAATACCTTTTTCCTTCATGCATTTCTTTGCCTCTTGCATATCTTCGGGACTGAGAAATAGAATACCCCTCTTCTTTGGAGTGGGTTTAGGTGGTGGTTCAGGAAGTGTCCAATCATTATCGTTCTTCAATATATTCATCAATAATTCCTCCGCTTGATTAACAGTTCGTTCCCTGAAAACACAACCAACACAACTGTCTAGGTAATCCCTAGAAGCATCATTTAGTCCATTATAGAAGATATCAAGTATTTCATTTTTCTTCAGAGGATGATCTGGCAAAGCATTAAGTAACTGGAGAAGCCTCCCCCAAGCTTGTGGGAGACTCTCTTCTTCAACCTGCACAAAGTTAAATATTTCCTGCAAGGCAGCTTGTTTCTTATGAGCAGGAAAATATTTCTCAGAGAAGTACTAAACCATGTCCTGGGGACTACGCACACAACCAGGAGCAAGAGTATTGTACCAAGCTTTAGCATCACCCTTTAACGAGAAAGGAAACAACTTAAGAATATAGTAATAACGAATTCTTTCCTCATGAGTAAAAAGGGTGGCAATATCATTCAACTTAGTAAGATGTGCCACAACAGTTTCAGATTCAGTACCATAGAAAGGATCTGATTCAACCAAAGTAATCAACTCAGGATCAATAGAGAATTCATAATCTTTATCGGTGATAAAGATGGGAGAAGTAGCAAACTTAGGATCATACTTCATTCTCTCCCTCATAGACTTTTCTTTCAACACAGCAAGCAATTCTAAAGCTTCCTCTCTATCATTACAATCAAGAATAGCTCTAGCAGTTTCTCTATCCAAGCAATGTTCATCAGGTATTTTAGTTCTAACAGGACTAGACAAAATAGGTGAATCATAATTCACAAGAGTTTCAACATTCTCGACTTCTCTAACTCTAGCAATTTGTTCATCAAGAAATTCACCAAGTGGCACAGTATTTTCAAGCATAGTACTAGCATCATCATTCATAACAGAAGGAGCACCATTCATAGCAGAAGTAGCATCATCAATAACTTGAGACATATCAGAATTCATAGCAGGTGGTGGTGTTGCAAGCTTACTCAAAACAGAAGGCGAATCAAGTGCAGAGCTAGATGGCAGTTCCTTACCTCCCCTCGTCTTAGAGGGAACGATCTTGGTTCTATCATCTTTAAGATTCATCATAGTGACAGACAGATATAAATTCCAAGTGACTTCACAAATATAGCTATGCTCCCCGGCAACGGCGTCAGAAAAAGGTCTTGATAACCCACAAGTATAGGGGATCGCAATAGTTTTCGAGGGTAGAGTATTCAACCCAAATTTATTGATTCGACACAAGGGGAGCCAAAGGATATTTGAAAGTATTAGCAGTTGAGTTGTCAATTCAACCACACCTGGAGAATAAATATCTGCAGCAAAGTGATCAGTAGCAAAGTAGTTTGATAGCAAGTGACAAAAGTAGCAATAGTAAAAGTAACAGTAACAGTAGTAAACTTGTAGCATGATACGTCTCCGTCGAATCTACTTTTTCAAACACTTTTGCTCTTGTTTTGCCCCCTAATTTGCTTGATTTGGATGGAACTAACCCGGACTGACGCTGTTTTCAGCAGAATTGCCATGGTGTTGTTTTTGTGCAAAAATAAAAGTTCTCTGAATTGGACGAAACTTTTTGAGGATTTTTTATTGGATAAATAAAAATTACTGGAACCAAGACCCACTGGAGAGGGGGCCCCTGGTGCCCACACAGCACCAGGGCGCGCCACCCCCCCCAGGCGCGCCCTGGTACTGTGTGGGACCCACGAGGCTCCGCTGACCCTAATTCCAAGCCTATAAATCCCTATTTGCGGAGAAAAAAATAAGAGAAGAAGTTTCATCGCGTTCCACGATACGGAGCCTCCGCCACCTCCTGTTCTTCATCGGGAGGCCAGATCTGGAGTCCGTTCAGGGCTCCAGAGAGGGGGATCTTCCGGCATCGCCATCACCAACCCTTCTTCATCACCAATTTCATGATGCTCACCACCGGGAGTGAGTAATTCCTTCGTAGGCTTGCTGGACGGTGATGCGTTGGATGAGATTTATCATGTAATCGAGTTAGTTTTGTTAGGGCTTGATCCCTAGTATCCACTATGTTCTGAGATTGATGTTGCTGTGACTTTGCTATGCTTAATGCTTGTCACTAGGGCCCGAGTGCCATGATTTCAGATCTGAACCATTTATGTTTTCATGAATATATTTGTGTTCTTGATCCGATCTTGCAAGTTATATGCACCTATTACGTGTCATCATCTGCATACCCCAAGGTGACAATAATTGGGATTCTTTCCGGTGATTGCCGTAGTTTGAGGAGTTCATGTATTCACTAAGTGCTAATGCTTTGTTCCGGTTCTCTATTAAAAGGAGGCCTTAATATCCCTTAGTTTCCTTATGGACCCCGCTGCCACGGGAGGGTAGGACAAAAGATGTCATGCAAGTTCTTTTCCATAAGCACGTATGACTATATACGGAATACATGCCTACATTACATTGACGAATTGGAGCTAGTTTTGTGTCGCCCTAGGTTATAACTGTTACATGATGAATGTCATCCAGCATAAGTCACCGATCCAATGCCTACAAGCTTTTCACATATTGTTCTTGCTAAGTTACTATTGCTACTACTGTCACAACTGCTACAAAATCACTGCTGCTACTGTTACCGTTACTGTTACTACTATTTCTACTGCCATCAAACTATCATACTACTGTGCTACTGATCACTCTGCTGTAGATATTTAGTTTCCAGGTGTGGTTGAACTGACAACTCAACTGCTAATACTTGCAAATATTCTTTGGCTCCCCTTGTGTCGAATCAATAAATTTGGGTTGAATACTTACCCTCGAAAACTGTTGCGATCCCCTATACTTGTGGGTTATCAAGACCTTTTTCTGGCGCCGTTGCCGGGGAGCATAGCTTTATTTTCTGAGTCACTTGGGATTTATATCTGTGATCACTATGAAGAATCTGAAAGACGCTAAAACCAAAATCGTTCCCTCTACGACGAGGGGTGGTAAGGAACAGCCATCTAGCTCTGCACTTGATTCTCCTTCTGTTTTGAGTAAACTTGAAACACCACCACCTGCTATTAATTCCGATATGTCGCAAGTTATTGATGATACTACTTCTGCTATGAATGAAATTACTGATGATGCTACTACTATGCTTGATAATGTGCCACTAGGTGAATTTCTTACTGAAAAATTGCTAAAGCTAAAGAAATTGAGAATGCTAAAAATGCTGAAACTCTTGAGAATTGTGCTTCACCTATTATGCCTAGCTCTCCTACTAGAGTTGATTCACCTGATGAACATTGCTTTGATAAGGAGACGGCTATAGCCATTCTTGCTTGTAAGGATAGAAATGAAGTTATAAAGTTGGTTGCTGAAATGAAAGAAAAATCTATGAGGGAGAAAATGAAATATGATCCTAAGTTTCCTACCTCTCCCATATTTGTCACCGATAAGGATTATGAATTCTCTGTTGATCCTGAGTTAATTACTTTGGTTGAATCTGATCCTTTCCATGGCTATGAAACTGAAACTGTTGTGGCACACCTTACTAAATTGAATGATATAGCCACCCTATTTGCTCATGAGGAAAAAATTCGCTACTACTATATCCTTAAGTTGTTTCCTTTCTTATTAAAGGGTGATGCTAAGAAATGGTTTAATACTCTTGCTCCTGGTTGTGTGCGTAGTCCCCAGGATATGATTTATTACTTCTCTGAAAAATATTTTCCTGCTCATAAGAAACAGGCTGCCTTACAGGAAATATTTAACTTTGTGCAAATTGAAGAAGAGAATCTCCCTCAAGCTTGGGGGAGGCTTCTCCAGTTACTTAATGCTTTGCCTGATCATCCTCTCAAGAAAAATGAAATACTTGATATCTTCTATAATGGACTAACCGATGCTTCTATGGACTACCTAGATAGTTGTGTTGGTTGTGTTTTCAGGGAACGAACTATTGAACAAGCTGAGGAACTATTGAATAATATATTGAAGAATGATAATGAATGGACACTTCCTGAACCACCGCCTAAACCCACTCCGAAGAAGAGGGGTATCTTATATCTCAGTGTCCTGAAGATATGCAAGAAGCAAAGAAATGTATGAAGGAAAAAAGTATTAAAGCTGAAGATGTTAAGAATTTGCCACCTATTGAAGAAATACATGGTCTTGACACACCATCACAGGTAGTAGAGGTAAATTCTTTTATAAAGTTTAATGAAGGTGATATTCCTTATAACAAACCTCCTAGTCAATGCTTATACGAATTTGACAATTATATCATTAAGCAAGATCATTTCAATGCAAATGTTATGAAACAATTAAAACGAAATGCCTACATGATTGATCGCTTGAGTGACTTGTTGTTTAGAATTGTTAATGATGTCAAGGGTGTAAGTAAACATGCATCTATGGTTCAAACCCAGTTAGAACAAGTTGCTAAATCTCAAAGTGAATTGCTCAATGAAATGAATAATAATATGAGGGATCATGCTGTTAGAGTGATGACTAGAGGGGGTAGAATGACTCAGGAGCCGCTTTATCCTGAAGGTCACCCTAAAAGAATTGAACAAGACTCTCAAAGAATTAATACAGATGCACCTAGTCCATCTAAAAAGAAAAAGAAAAAGAAGAATGATAGGACTTTGCATACTTCCAGTGAACCCGAAGTAGAAAAACCCTTGGAGGATAGTAATGATATTTCTATTTCTGATGCTGAAACACAATCTGGTAATGAACATCCACCTAGCGATAATGATAAAGATAACGATGATGCTCAACCAGATAATGATAAGGAACATGATAATGATATTGAGATAGAACCTGCTAAGGATTTTGATAACCCACCTCCTAAAAACAAAAAATATGATAAAAGGGACTTTGTTGCTAGAAAGCATGGTAAAGAAAGAGAACCATGGATTCAAAAACCCATGCCTTTCCCTCCTAAGCCTTCTAAGAAGAAGGATGAGGAAGATTTTGAACGCTTTGCTGAGTTGCTTAAACCTGTTTACTTGCGTACTCGTTTGATTGATATGTTGAAAATGCCTCCTTATGCTAAGTATATGAAAGATATTGTTACTAATAAGAGGAAGATACATGAAGCTGAAATTTCTACTATGCTTGCAAATTATTCTTTTAAGGATGGTGTGCCTAAGAAATTAGGAGACCCAGGAATACCAACTATACCTTGCTCCATTAAAAGAAATTATGTTAAAACTGCTTTATGTGATTTGGGAGCTGGTGTTAGTGTTATGCCTTTCTCTTTATATAAAAGACTTGATTTGAACAAACTCACTCCCACCGAGATATCTTTGCAAATGGTTAACAAATCGACAGCCATTCCTATCGGTGTTTGTGAGGACGTACCCGTTGTAGTTGCAAATGGTACTATCTTAACAGAGTTTGTTATACTTGATATGCCCGAGGACGACAACATGTCAATTATCCTGGGTAGACCCCTTTTGAATACTGCAGGGGCTGTTATTGATTGCAACAAAAGCAAGGTCACTTTTCATATTAATGGTAATGAGCATACGGTGCACTTTCCGAAGAAACAATTTCAAGTGAATGGTATCAATGTTATTGGAAAAACTCCGACTATCACTATTGGGAGCTTTCAACTACCTATTCCTACTGTCAAAAAGAAATATGAAATACTTATGGTAGGGGATATGCCTCTCCCCATTGAGGTAACATAGTGTTTTGCGAGGATTCTTCGGTTTCATGTTAATTGAAAGGGGTTATTAATAAGACTTGATCAACCTTATTAATGGATTCTTTTTGAGAGGCATGAGATTGATGAATTTAGCAAGCACAACTTTCTATACCAATCTTTTATTTTCTATTTTTATTAGTCAAATACAATAAAATGCCATGATTATCCTGTTTTCTGAATTATCCGTGCAATAAAAAGGTGCTCAGAAATAAAAGTGTTCAGAATGTCCTGAAATTTTTACATGATTTTTTATTGAATATATTAGAATTTTTGGCACTGAACACATACCAGGGGGGGTACCCCAGGTGGCCACACAGCACCAGGGCGCGCCCAGGTACTGTGTGGGCCCCACAGAGTCCCCCTCACTTATTACTTCAGCCCATGCTCTCTCTTTCCTTTAGCAAAAATTCCTGGTTCATCTCTCTCTCGTGTTCTTGCTCCAAAAACTGAGATTTTCGATCTCTATGCTCGGAGCTTCGTTTCCAAAACTGTTTTGAGGGATCGCTACTTGGTATGTGACTCCTCCATTGCTCCAATTAGTTTTTGTTTTAGTGGTTTATATTTTGCATATTTAGCTACTCTTGGTGCTGTAGAAAACAGGCTTGCATGTTGGATTCTTTAAGTGCTAAGTAGTTTTAATGCTTGATATGGCCTCTAGACACTTGTATGAGTAGTTGCTATCAATTTTGTTAACATCTTTTTGTGGGATAAAAATTTTCAGAAAATTGTTCCTAGGAAAATGAACATATTTCGAAGGAGTTCTTCTAGGAGGAAGTCCTCGGAGGCATCTTCAAGTTCAAGCTCCGCACGCCAATCGTATGAAGAGCCTAGAGCAAGCTCGGTAAGAGGAGCTGAAGCAAAATCATGTCGATGGCCGTGTACGGAATTTATGTTGAGGGCAGGAATTAAGGAGGAGTTTGATCAATATATTCACAACACTGAGCTCTCCGCCTTCATTGCAGATAAGCCTGACCAGCACTACAATCTCACAAATTCATTTACTCAACATTTTTCGTTCAATCCTCGTAATTCTAGAGTCTCATTTCGTCTTTATGATGGATTCTATAGTTTGTCCCTAGAAGAATTCTGTGTTGCGTGTAAAATTCCATTTTGGGGTTCACTTGATGAACCACTGGCATCTGAGTATGAGTTGTTCCTAGGTAGCCTTTGCCATGGTGAGGATAGAGGGGTTACACAGGCCAGAATTAATAGTATTCAGTTCCCCGCTATTCGATACTTTGCACTTTTCAATGGAAAATGCATTGCTGCTAAACAGGACTGCAGTGCGCTTTGTGCCCCTGATTTGAGCATTATCCATACTGCTTTGACTGGTCAAAAGTATTATAATTTGGGTGCCATTATAGCACGTAGACTGCACCGCAACGCGGGCAATGGGGATTTGTATGGAGGAATTTATGCCTCCCGTGTAGCTGCACACCTAGAGATCTCGCCGAAGTTCAATGACCCTATTTTACCTTACAAATACCTGAACTTCGAGGCTATGCGTGAGCATAAGTTTTTGAAGCGCGGCACACACAAGTATGAATACAATCTAGTCTTTAACAAATATGATCCTGTGTATGTTGTTTTGCCTGCACCTGCTCTCTTTGATTTTCAGAACAAACAGAGATATTCTTTGTCGGAGAGCGAGGCACATGAGTACAACGCAACAGTTGAGGCTGCCCGTTAGGCTGAGGAGGCTGCTCAGAACGCCTCTTAGAGCTACCACTTCGACTAATATCCAGGACAACCACGGCAGTAGACCAAGCTAGGCCAAAAGCCTAAGCTTGGGGGAGTACGTATTTCTCACCGACATTTTACTCATGTTCACACACTCCACTCTAGTTGTCGGTGTTTGATACGTCCATTTCGCATCATGTTTTCCTACTGTTATTTATAGTGTTTTTAGTCAATATAACACTTTATGGAGTAATTCTAATGCCTTTTCTCTCTTAATATGCAAGGTTTACACAAAGAGGGAGAATGCCGGCAGATGGAATTCAGGGCCTGAAAAAGCTATAGCAGAGATACCTATTCTACACATCTCCAAATGAGCTGAAATTTCACGGAGAATTATTTTGGAATATATTAAAAATACTGGAAGAAAAATGTACCAGAGGGGAGCCACCAGGTGCCCACACAGCACCAGGGCGCGCCATCCCCCCCCAGGCGTGCCCTGGTACTGTGTGGAGCCCCTGGCCCACTTCTGGCCCCCATCTTTTGGTATATAAGGGGTTTTACCCTAGAAAAAATCAAGGAGAACTTTTGGGATGAGGCGCCGCCGCCACGAGGCGGAACTTGAGCAGGAGCACTTTTGCTCTCCGGCGGAGCGATTCTGCCGGGGGCACTTCCCTCCGGGAGGAGGAAATCGAAGCCTTCGTCATCACCAACAACCCTCTCATCATGGGAGGATCAATCTACATCATCACCTTCAACAACACCATCTCATCTCATAACCCTAGTTCATCTCTTGTATTCAATCTTTGTCTCAAACCTTAGATTGGTACCTGTGGGTTGCTAGTAGTGTTGATTACATCTTGTAGTAGATGCTAGTTGGTTTACTTGGTGGAAGATTATATGTTCAGATCCAATATGCTATTTAATACCTCTCTGATCATGAGCATGATGATGATTTGTGAGTAGTTACTTTTGTTCTTGAGGACATGGTTGAAGTCTTGTCATAAGTAATCATGTGAATTTGGTATTCGTTCGATATTTTGATGATATGTATGTTGTTGATTCCCTTAGTGGTGTTATGTGAACGTCGACTACATGACACTTCACCATCCTTGGGCGTAAGGGAATGCATTGTGGAGTAGTAATTAGATGATGGGTTGCTAGAGTGACAAAAGCTTAAATCCTAGTTTATGCGCTATTCCGTAAGGGGCTGATTTGGATCCATATGTTTAATGCTATGGTTAGATTTATCTTAATTCTTCTTTCGTAGTTGCGGATGCTTGCGAGAGGGGTTAATCATAAGTGGGAGGTTTGTTCAAGTAAGAACAGCACCCAAGCACCGGTCCACCCACATATCAAATTATCAAAGTAGCGAACGCGAATCAAACAAACATGATGAAAGTGATTAGATGAAATTCCCGTGTGTCCTCAAGAGCATTTTACATATTATAAGAAACCGTTCCGGCTTGTCCTTTGCTATAAAAAGGATTGGGCCACCTTGCTGCACTTTGGTTACTACTATTACTTGTTACTTGTTACGAAATATCTTTCTATCAAACTATCTGTTACCGCTTATTTCAGTGCTTGCAGAAATTACCTTGCCGAAAACCGCTTGTCATTTCCTTCTGCTCCTCGTTGGGTTCGACACTCTTACTTATCGAAAGGACTATGATTGATCCCCTATACTTGTGGGTCATCAAGACTCTTTTCTGGCGCCGTTGCCAGGGAGTGAAGCGCCTTTGGTGAGTGGAAATTGGTAAGGAAACATTTATATTACGTGCTGAAATTTATTGCTACTTGTCACTATGGAAAGTAATCCTTTGAGGGGCTTGTTCGGGGTATCTTCACCTCGACCAGAAACACAAATAGTTTCCCCTCTACCTATTGCACCTACTAAAAATATTTCATATGAGATTCCTCTGGGTATGATAGAGAAACTGCTAGCTAATCCTTACGCAGGAGATGGAACAACACATCCTGATATGCACTTGATCTATGTGGATGAAATTTGTGGATTGTTTAAGCTTGCAGGTATATCCGGAGATGGAGTTAAGAAGAAGGTATTCCCTTTATCTTTGGAGGGAAAGGCATTGACATGGTATAGGCTATGTTATGATACTGACACATGGGATTGGAACCGGTTGAAGCTGGAATTCCACCAGAAATTTTATCCTATGCATTTGGTTCATCGTGATCGGAATTATATATATAATTTTTGGCCTCGTGAAGGAGAAAGCATCGCTCAAGCTTGGGGGAGGCTTAAGTATATGTTGCATACATGCCCCAATCATGAGCTCTCAAAGGAAATTATCTTACAGAATTTTTATGCTCGGCTTTCTCATGATAATCAAAATTTGCTCGATTCTTCTTCGACTGGTTCCTTTATGAAGAAAACTATTGAATTCAGATGGAATCTTTTGGATAGAATTAAACGCAACTCTAAAGATTGGGAACTCGACAAAGGTAATGAGTCAGGTATAATACTTGAGTTCGATTGTGTTAAATCTTTTATGAACACCGATGCTTTTCACAAGTTTAGCACTAAATATGGACTTGACTCTGAGATAGTAGCCTCCTTTTGTGAATCTTTTGCTACTCATGTTGATCTCCCTAAGGAGAAGTGGTTTAAATATCATCCACCTACTGAATTAAAAGAAGAACCTACTAGTGTTAAAGAAGAAACAATTGTTTACCATGTTGATCCAGTTGTGCCTACTGCTTATATTGAGAAACCACCATTTCCTGTAAGAATTAAGGAACATGCTAAAGCTTCAACTGTGGTTCGCAAGAGTTATACAAGAACACCTACACCCTCTGAACAAATTAAAGTTGAACCTAATGTTGCTATGGTTAAAGATCTCTTGGTCGATAATATATATGGGCATGTTATTTACTTCTGTGATGAAGCCGCTAGAATTGCTAAACCATGCCCTAAAGATAAAAACAGACCTGTAGTAGGCATGCCTGTTGTCTCTGTTAAAATAGGAGATCATTGTTATCATGGCTTATGTGATTTGGGTGCTAGTGTGAGTGCTATTCCGTTTACCTTATATCAAGAAATTATGAATGACATTGCACCTATCGAAATAGAAGACATTGATGTTACTATTAAGCTTGCAAACAGAGACACCATTACTCCACTTGGGATTGTTAGAGATGTTGAAGTCTTGCGTGGTAAGATCAAATACCCTACTGATTTTCTTGTTCTTGGATCACCACAAGATAATTTTTGTCCCATTATATTTGGTAGACCTTTCTTAAACACTGTTAATGCTAAGATTGATTGCACTAAAGAAACTGTCAGTGTTGATTTTGGTGGTACTTCTCATGAGTTTAATTTCTCTAAATTTCCTAGACAACCTCATGATAAAGAATTACCTAGTAAAGATGAAATTATTGGTCTTGCTTCTATTGCCGTACCTCCCACTGATCCGTTAGAACAATATTTGCTAGACCATGAAAATGATATGCACATGAATGAAAGAAATGAAATAGATAAAATGTTCTTTGATCAACCACATATCCTTAAACATAATTTGCCTGTTGAAACTCTTGGAGGTCCTCCTCCACCTAAGGGAGACCCTGTGTTTGAATTGAAACAATTGCCTGATACATTGAAATATGCTTATCTTGATGAAAAGAAGATATATCCTGTTATTATTAGTGCTAACCTTTCAGAGCATGAAGAAAAGAGATTACTAAAAACTCTGAGGAAGCACCATGCTGCTATTGGATATACTCTTGATGATCTTAAAGGCATTAGTCCCACTCTATGTCAGCACAAAATTAATATGGATCCTGATGCTAACCAGTTGTCGACCACCAATGACAATTAAATCCTAAGATGAAAGAGGTGGTAAGAACTGAAATATTAAAGCTTCTGGAAGCAGGTATAATTTATCCCATAGCTGATAGTAGATGGGTAAGTCCAGTTCATTGCGTTCCTAAGAAAGGAGGTATTACCGTTGTTCCTAATGATAAAAATGAACTCATCCCACAAAGAATTGTAATTGGTTATAGGATGGTAATTGATTTTAGAAAATTAAACAAAGCAACTAGAAAAGATTATTACCCCTTGCCTTTTATCGATCAAATGTTAGAAAGATTATCTAAGCATACACACTTTTGTTTCCTTGATGGCTATTCTAGTTTCTCTCAAATACCAGTTTCACAATCTGATCAAGAGAAAACCACTTTTACTTGTCCTTTTGGAACTTATGCTTATAGACGTATGCCCTTTGGTTTATGCAATGCACCCGCTACTTTTCAAAGATGTATGACTGCTATATTCTCTGACTTTTGTGAAAAGATTGTTGAGGTTTTCATGGATGATTTTTCCGTTTACGGAACTTCTTTTGATGATTGCTTAAGCAACCTTGATCGAGTTTTGCAGAGATGTGAACAAACCAATCTTGTCTTGAATTGGGAGAAGTGCCACTTTATGGTAAACGAAGGTATTGTCTTGGGGCATAAAATTTCTGAAAGAGGTATTGAAGTTGATAAAGCTAAAGTTGATGCAATTGAGAAAATGCCATGCCCTAAAGATATTAAAGGTATAAGAAATTTCCTTGGTCATGCTTGTTTCTATAGAAGGTTTATTAAAGACTTCTCTAAAATTTCTAGGCCTCTTACCAATCTCTTGCAAAAATATGTTTCATTTGTTTTTGAAGATGATTGTGTAGAAGCCTTTGAAACACTTAAGAAAGCCTTAATCACTACACCTATTGTTCAACCACCTGACTGGAACCTGCGTTTTGAAATTATGTGTGATGCTAGTGATTATGCTGTTGGTGTTGTTCTAGGACAAAGAGTTGATAAGAAATTAAATGTTATCCATTATGCTAGTAAAACTCTAGACAGTGCTCAAAGAAATTATGCTACTACTGAGAAAGAATTTTTAGCAGTTGTGTTTGCATATGATAAATTCAGATCCTACATAGTTGATTCTAAAGTCACTATTCACACTGATCATGCTGCTATTAAATATCTTATGGAAAAGAAAGATGCTAAACCTAGACTCATTAGGTGGGTTCTCTTGCTACAAGAATTTGACTTGCATATTGTTGATAGAAAGGGAGTTGAGAATCCCGTAGCTGATAATTTGTCTAGAATTGAAAATGTTCTTGATGACCCACTTCCTATTAATGATGATTTTCCTGATGAACAATTAGCTGTAGTAAGTGCTTCTCGTAATACTCCTTGGTTTGCAGACTATGCTAATTACATTGTTGCTAAATACATACCACCTAGCATTACATACCAACAAAAGAAAAAGTTCTTCTTCGATTTAAGACATTACTTTTGGGATGACCCACACTTATATAAAGAAGGAGTAGATGGTATTATTAGACGATGTATACCTGAGCATGAACAAGAACAAATCCTACGAAAATGTCACTCTGAGGCTTATGGAGGATACCATGCTGGAGATAGAACTGCACACAAGGTATTACAATCTGGTTTTTATTGGCCTACTCTCTTCAAAGATGCTCATAAGTTTGTCTTATCTTGTGATGAATGTCAAAGAATTGGTAATGTTGGTAGACGTCAGGAAATGCCTATGAATTATTCGCTTGTTATTGAACCATTTGATGTTTGGGGATTTGATTATATGGGACCTTTTCCTAAATCCAATGGGTACACACACATTTTAGTTGCTGTTGATTACGTTACTAAGTGGGTAGAAGCTAACTAGTAGTGCTGATCACAACACTTCTATTAAAATGCTTAAAGAAGTTATTTTCCCAAGGTTTGGAGTCCCTAGATACTTAATGACTGATGGTGGTTCGCATTTTATTCATGGTGCTTTCCGTAAATGGCTTGCTAAATATGATGTCAACCATAGAATTGCATCTCCTTATCATCCTCAATCTAGTGGTCAAGTTGAATTGAGCAATAGGGAAATAAAATTAATTCTTCAAAAGACTGTCAATAGATCTAGAAATAATTGGTCTAAGAAATTAGATGATGCATTGTGGGCATATAGAACTGCTTATAAAAATCCTATGGGTATGTCTCCTTATAAAATGGTTTATGGTAAGGCTTGTCATTTACCTCTTGAGTTAGAACATAAAGCATATTGGGCAATTAAAGAACTAAATTATGATTTTAAACTTGCCGATGAAAAGAGGTTATTTGATATTAGCTCGCTAGATGAATGGAGAACCCAAGCCTATGATAATGCCAAATTGTTTAAAGAAAAGGTTAAAAGATGGCATGACAAAAGAATTCAAAAGCGGGAATTCAAAGTAGGTGATCATGTTTTATTATACAATTCTCGTTTGAGATTCTTTGCAGGGAAACTTCTCTCTAAATGGGAAGGACCATATATCATCGAAGAAGTTTATCGCTCCGGAGCCATCAAAATAAATAACTCCGAAGGGAATAATCCGAGAGTGGTGAATGGGCAAAGAATTAAGCATTATATCTCAGGTACCCCTATTAATGTTGAAACTAATATTATTGAAACAATTACACTGGAGGAATATATAAAGGAGTCCTTCCGGAACACTCCAGAATCCTGAAAAAGGAAAAGGTATGTGATACGGTAAGTAAACCGAATCCAAAAATTCCATAAAAATACTTTCCGTCAGTTTTGGAAAATATAAAAAAATAAGATAATAAAAGGCAGCCGAGGGGACCCACCTGGTGCCCACACAGCACCAGGGCGCGCCACCCCCCTGGGGCGCGCCCTGGTACTGTGTGGGCCCCACGTGAGCCTTCCCGGCCCCGTTTTCTCCTCGATTGCTTGTTTTGCAAGATAAAAATTCTATATATAGTCCACGGATTGTTTTGACCACCGTATCGCAGAAATATCCTCTATTCTTATTTCTTGCTATTTTTCTGACAGATCTGAAAATATGTCGTCTCAAGATTCCGACGGAGAGAGTTTTGTGTCCCACTATATTGCGAATCCCAAGCTCTATGGGGATTTAGATCCCTATGGATTGTTCTCGGAGGAGGAACAAGAAAACACGGAGGAAGCAAGCTCGGATGAAGAAGAAGTCCATCCACCCCAACCAGGCGATATGCATGTGGAGTTCAAGAAATCAAGCCTTCCAAACACAAGGAGAAAACCTAAGATCCAATTTATCCCTTCCCGTTTTCTGCAGGAAAGCAAGGAAGCACTATGTAAAAGGGTGTTGAAGCTCGAGCAGGAGGTTGATGATCTAAGGGAGGAAAACTTCATCCTCAAGCGGAAGCTGAATAAACTCACTACCCCATCATCACCACCATCACCGAAGAAGGAAGCTTGATCACACGGGTATGAGCACTCCCCTTGGCTTGTGCCAAGCTTGGGGGAGGAGCCCCGGTATCGTATCACCATCACTTTTATCATCTCTACCTATTTTTAGTTCGATCCTTAGTTATTTCGTGATCTAGTTGAATAAAAGTTTAGTATGATCTATTTTTGAGTGTTAGTTTCGTGATCTATCTTTCCATGTAATTGAGTTGAGAGTTATATAATAAAGAGTAGTTTGAGTTTTTGCTTCTTTACTTTTATGTTTCAATCCTAGCAATGAAAATAATGAAAAATATCATATGCTAATCTTATGGAAAGTGATGACATTACATAAAGAAAAGTATAAGTGGTAAAATTTATTGGAAGTTAACAAGCATAGCATTAGTCAATGATGCAATTCATGAAAGAATTAATAGGGAAGAGAAGATTCACATGCAAATATACTATCTTGGACATCTTTTATGATTGTGAGCCCCCATTAAGTATTTTATGTCAGATTGTTGACGTTGGACAAGGAAGACAACGTAATGAATTATGTTTGCTTATATTCACATAGAAGTTATATTGTTATAGATACTCCAACATGTGGTGCTTGCCCAATATCTTTGCTAGCCAAAAATCCGCACTAAGTAGAGATACTACTTGTGCATCCAAAACCCTCAAACCCAGTTTCATGTTATGAGAGTCCACTATATCTACCTATGGATTGAATAAGATCCTTCAAGTAAGTTGTCATCGGTGCAAAAAGCAATAAAAATTGCCTCTAAATATGTATGAACTTTTATTGTAAGGGAAAATAAGCTTTGTATGAACTTGTGATGATAAAGAAATAAAAGCGACGGACTGCATAATAAAGGTTGCTATCACAAGGGGCAATACAAAGTGACGTTCCTTTGCATTAAGAGATTGTGCATCCAACAACAAAAAGCGTATGACAACCTCTGCTTCCCTCTGCGAAGGGCCTATATTTTACTTTTATGTATTTACTTTTTATGCAAGAGTCAATAGTGTTCTCCTCTATTCCTTTTTATTTTTCTCTTTTGCAAGCATCATGTGGTGGAGAGATCTAGGCATATATATCCAGTTGGATATGAGTGATCATGAGTTATTATTGTTGACATCACCCTTGAGGTGAACAAGTTGGGAGGCAAATATAAGCCCCTATCTTTCTATGTGTTTTGCTGAAACTTTTTGCTCCATATGTGTGGTGTGAGTGTTAGCAATCATAGAAGACTAAATGATAGTTGAGTATGTGGACTTGCCAAAAAGGCTCCTACATGTGACCCTTCCTGAAAATATGATGAATTGCAATTGCATTGTTGACTGAGAACATAGTTTGTTAGTTTTCAAGAAAGTTTATGCCTTATACTTCGATATTGTGATGAATTGTCACTTGCTCATGAGAAGTCTATGATAATAAATATTGCTGTTATAATAATGTTCATGATGCTTCTATGTTCGTATTTTGTTTTATCGACACCTCTCTCTCTAAACATGTGGACATGATTATCGATATCGGCTTTCGCTTGAGGACAAGCGAGGTCTAAGCTTGGGGGAGTTGATACGTCCATTTCGCATCATGTTTTCCTACTGTTATTTATAGTGTTTTTAGTCAATATAACACTTTATGGAGTAATTCTAATGCCTTTTCTCTCTTAATATGCAAGGTTTACACAAAGAGGGAGAATGCCGGCAGATGGAATTCAGGGCCTGAAAAAGCTATAGCAGAGATACCTATTCTGCACATCTCCAAATGAGCTAAAATTTCACGGAGAATTATTTTGGAATATATTAAAAATACTGGAAGAAAATTGTACCAGAGGGGGAGCCACCAGGTGCCCACACAGCACCAGGGCACGCACCCCCCAGGCGCGCCCTGGTACTGTGTGGAGCCCTTGGCCCACTTCTGGCCCCCATCTTTTGGTATATAAGGGATTTTACCCTAGAAAAAATCAAGGAGAACTTTCGGGACGAGGCGCCGCCACCACGAGGCGGAACTTGAGCAGGAGCACTTTTGCTCTCCGACGGAGCAATTCTGCCGGGGGCACTTCCCTCCGGGAGGGGGAAATCGAAGCCTTCGTCATCACCAACAACCCTCTCATCGTGGGAGGATCAATCTACATCATCACCTTCAACAGCACCATCTCATCTCATAACCCTAGTTCATCTCTTGTATTCAATCTTTGTCTCAAACCTCAGATTGGTACCTGTGGGTTGCTAGTAGTGTTGATTACATCTTGTAGTTGATGCTAGTTAGTTTACTTGGTGGAAGATTATATGTTCAGATCCAATATGCTATTTAATACCTCTCTGATCATGAGCATGATGATGATTTGTGAGTAGTTACTTTTGTTCTTGAGGACATGGGAGAAGTCTTGTCATAAGTAATCATGTGAATTTGGTATTCGTTCGATATTTTGATGATATGTATGTTGTTGATTCCCTTAGTGGTGTTATGTGAACGTCGACTACATGACACTTCACCATCTTTGGGCCTAAGGGAATGCATTGTGGAGTAGTAATTAGATGATGGGTTGATAGAGTGACAGAAGCTTAAACCCTAGTTTATGCGCTATTCCGTAAGGGGCTGATTTGGATCCATATGTTTAATGCTATGGTTAGATTTATCTTAATTCTTCTTTCGTAGTTGCGGATGCTTGCGAGAGGGGTTAATCGTAAGTGGGAGGTTTGTTCAAGTAAGAACAGCACCCAAGCACCGGTCCACCCACATATCAAATTATCAAAGCAGCGAACGCGAATCAAACAAACATGATGAAAGTGATTAGATGAAATTCCCGTGTGTCCTCAAGAGCGTTTTACATATTATAAGAAACCGTTCCGGCTTGTCCTTTGCTATAAAAAGGATTGGGCCACCTTGCTGCACTTTGGTTACTACTATTACTTGTTACTTGTTACGAAATATCTTGCTATCAAACTATCTGTTACCGCTTATTTCAGTGCTTGTAGAAATTACCTTACCGAAAACCGCTTGTCATTTCCTTCTGCTCCTCATTGGGTTCGACACTCTTACTTATCGAAAGGACTACGATTGATCCCCTATACTTGTGGGTCATCAGTGTTCATACTTTTTCATTGTAATATCCATGCTAGTTTTATTTTCTCTCTTTCTTCTTATGTGTTTGAAAAACTTTAAGAAAATCCAAAAACATTTCTCGTTCCTTTTCGGTTTTTTCTTTCTAGTTTTATTAGTTGTAGTTTCTTTCTTGTCTAGTTAATTTGTAGTGGTAAAAGAAAACCCAAAAAGATTTCTCGTTTCTTCTTTTACTTGTTGGGAGCTTTCCCGTGTAAATAGTTTTTCTCGTTTTTGTTTTTCTTTCTTTAAATTGCTTTCTTCAAGAAAAACTAAAAACTCCAAAAATATGTCTGTGTGTTTCTCTGAATTTCTTTTCTTTTAGTTGAGCTCTTATAAGGAGAAGACCATGATGAAAATGTTGAGTGGCTCTCATATGCACTATTGTTGATCTAACAGAGAGCCCATATTACCTTGTCTTCTCCCTTGAATAAAATGTTGCAGATTCCAGCTTAGTCCACGGCACCCTTGCACTATTATTATTTTCATATCATTCGGTCGTGCAAGTGAAAGGCAATAATGACGATGAATTGGTGGAGTGACTGTGGCAAGGAAAAGCGGGTATGAACTCAACCTGTTTTTGTTTTTGTAAATATGTTTAACTCAGTATCCATGTTTTAGCATATTATGATTGAATATGTTTACGATGACAATTAGAGATTATAGTTGTTCATGCCATGCTTAAGTAGCTAGGAGTGGATAATGATTTATCTTGGGTGTCAACATGCATTAAAATGATTGTGATGTAGTATGATGATATGGTATCCTCCTCTGAATGTTTCAAGTGGCTTGACTTGGCACATGTTCACGCATGTAGTTGATTCAAAACCAACATAGCCTTCACGATATTTATATTCATGGTGCTTATATCCTACTCATGCTAGTATTTAATGTTAATTATTCATAATGCATGGTTATGACCGTTTTCGCTCTCTAGCTGGTCGCTTCTCAACCTAATTGCTAGCCTTCACCTGTACTAAGCGGGAATACTGCTTGTGCATCAAAATCCTTAAAACCAAAGTTATTCCAGATGAGTCCACTATATCTACCTATATGCGGTATTACTCTGCCGCTCTAAGTAAATTGCATGTGCCACCTCTAAATATTCAAATGAACATCTATTTTGTGTGCCCGTACCGCTCATGGAGCGATAGGGGGCGGTCAATATCTTCCATGCTAAGCGGGTTATTCTCATGATGAGTGTTTATTCACTCGTCCTTACACGAGAGGGGCTGGTAATCGGGATGCCCAGTCCCATATTTAAATTGCAAATAATAAAACAAACTCCCCCGGAAAGTTGTTGGTATGGAGGGCACCCGAGGATTCGGCTAGCCATGGCTTGTGATTGTTGGTGGAGGGGGAGTAAACTTTACTTTACCGCCTGGGAACCGCCGCTAATTTGTTTAGCATGGAAGATATTGAAAACTCTCGGTCGTGACGTTGACAGGAAAGGCATACCTCCCAAAATTTTATTTATCTCTGATTTAAGCTTCGAGCTCTGGCACCTTTGCAAATCCCTGCTTCCCTCTGCGAAGGGCCTATCTATTTACTTTTATGTTATTTTATTTTTGTTGTTGAGTCATCACCTTCTCAAACAAGCACCAGTCCTGAGAGCACTATTGTCATTCTCATGCATTGTGTATAGTTAATGTTGAATGCATCATGACTGGATCTCTTCTACCATGAATTACAATGTTTAGTCACTGCTTGAACTTTGGAGGTGCTCTGCATTTATGTTTTGCGGTCTCAGAAAGGGCTAGCGAGATACCATGTTGTCATATTATATCATGATTGTTTTGACAAAGTGTTGGCATTGGAGATGTTTTATTATTGCTCGCTAGTTGATTATGCCATTGATATGAATGAATATAATTCCTAAGGGTTATCATGAGTGTGGTTAGTCATAATCTTTGCTGAAAATCTGGGTATTATTTAAGCATATATACAGACACAAGAACAAAAGAGTTTGTAAAAGTTTTTCTTTATCACTTTCAGTTTGTCAACTGAATTGCTTGAGGACAAGCAATGAGTTAAGCTTGGGGGAGTTGATACGTCTCCGTCGTATCTACTTTTCCAAACACTTTTTCTCTTGTTTTGCCCCCTAATTTGCATGATTTGGATGGAACTAACCCGGACTGACGCTGTTTTCAGCAGAATTGCCATGGTGTTGTTTTTGTGCAGAAATAAAAGTTCTCTGAATTGGATGAATTTTTTTGAGGATTTTTTATTGGATAAATAAAAATTACTGGAACCAAGACCCACTGGAGAGGGGGCCCCTGGTGCCCACACAGCACCAGGGCGCGCCACCCCCCAGGCGCACCCTGGTACTGTGTGGGGCCCACGAGGCTCCGCTGACCCTAATTCCAAGCCTATAAATCCCTATTTGCGGAGAAAAAAAATAAGAGACGAAGTTTCATCACGTTCCACGATACGGAGCCGCCGCCACCTCCTGTTCTTCATCGGGAGGCCAGATCTGGAGTCCGTTCAGGGCTCCGGAGAGGGGGATCTTCCGGCATCGCCATCACCAACCCTTCTTCATCACCAATTTCATGATGCTCACCACCGGGAGTGAGTAATTCCTTCGTAGGCTTGCTGGACGGTGATGCGTTGGATGAGATTTATCATGTAATCGAGTTAGTTTTGTTAGGGCTTGATCCCTAGTATCCACTATGTTCTGAGATTGATGTTGCTATGACTTTGCTATGCTTAATGCTTGTCACTAGGGCCCGAGTGCCATGATTTCAGATCTGAACCATTTATGTTTTCATGAATATATTTGTGTTCTTGATCCGATCTTGCAAGTTATATGCACCTATTACGTGTCATGATCTGCATACCCCAAGGTGACAATAATTGGGATTCTTTCCGGTGATTGCCGTAGTTTGAGGAGTTCATGTATTCACTAAGTGCTAATGCTTTGCTCCGGTTCTCTATTAAAAGGAGGCCTTAATATCCCTTAGTTTCCTTATGGACCCCGCTGCCACGGGAGGGTAGGACAAAAGATGTCATGCAAGTTCTTTTCCATAAGCACGTATGACTATATACGGAATACATGCCTACATTACATTGACGAATTGGAGCTAGTTCTGTGTCGCCCTAGGTTATAACTTTTACATGATGAATGTCATCCAGCATAAGTCACCGATCCAATGCCTACGAGCTTTTCACATATTGTTCTTGCTAAGTTACTATTGCTACTACTATCACAACTTCTACAAAATCACTGCTGCTACTGTTACCGTTATCGTTACTACTATTGCTCCTGCCATCAAACTATCATACTACTGTGCTACTGATCACTCTGCTGCAGATATTTAGTTTCTAGGTGTGGTTGAACTGACAACTCAACTACTAATACTTGCAAATATTCTTTGGCTCCCCTTGTGTCGAATCAATAAATTTGGGTTGAATACTCTACCCTCGAAAACTGTTGCGATCCCCTATACTTGTGGGTTATCATAGCAAGGGTGACAACAGCAGCAACAGTAGTAACTTAGCAAGTATCAATATGGGGAAACTCGTAGGCACTAGATCGGTGATGATGGTTGTGTTGGATGATATCGATCATATAGCAGTCATAACCTAGGGCGACACAGAACTAGCTCCAGTTCGTCAATACAATGCAGGCATGTATTCCGTAAATAGTCATACGTGCTTATGGAAAAGAACTTGCATGACATCTTTTGTCCTACCCTCCCGTGGCAACGCGGTCCATAAGGAAACTAAGGGATATTAAGGCCTCCTTTTAATAGAGAACCGGAACAAAGCATTAACACATAGTGAATACATGAACTCCTCAAACTATGGTAATCACCGGAAAGAATCCCGGTTATTGTCACCCCGGGGGATGCGGATCATAACACATAGCAGGTGCATACAACTTGCAAGATCGGATCAAGAACACAAATATATTCCTGAAAACATAAACGGTTCAGATCTGAAATCATGGCACTCGGGCCCTAGTGACAAGCATTAAGCATAGAAAAGTCATAGCAACATCAATCTCAGAACATAATGGATACTAGGGATCAAGCCCTAACAAAACTAACTCGATTACATGATCGATCTCATCCAACCCATCACCGACCAGCAAGCCTACGAAGGGATTACTCACTCCCGGTGAGGAGCATCATGGAATTGGCGATGGAGAGAGGTTGATGATGACGAAGACCGAAGATTCCCCTCTCCGGAGCCCCGAACGGACTCCAGATCTGGCCTCCCGATGAAGAACAGGAGGTGGCGGCGGCTCCGTGAAACGCGATAAAACTTTTTCTCTGGTTTTTTTCTCCGAAGATGTGATTTTATAGGCTTGGAGTTAGGGTCAGGAGGGCCACCAGGGCCCCACACAGCACCTGGGCGTGCCCCGGGGGGGGCGCCCTGGTGCCATGTGGGCACCTGGGACCCCCTCTCCAGTGGTTCTTGGCTCCAATATTCCTTATATATTCCATAAAAATTCCTCAAAAAGTTTCGTTCAGTTCTGAGAACTTTTATTTCTGCACAAAAACAACACCATGGCAATTCTGCTGAAACCAACGTCAGTCCGGGTTAGTTCCATTCAAATCATGCAAATTAGAGTCCAAAACAAGAGCAAAAGTGTTTGGAAAAGTAGATACGACGGAGACGTATCAGTCACACTCATCTGCGAGGAAAGCAGTCAATCCAGCATTTGCAACGAATTGGGAGAACTCCTGATGGAACCCGGCCTCCTCCATGAAAGCATTATGCGGCCATTCACACGGCCGCACCTCCGCCGTTCTCGAAGTGTTGAGGTCATTGTCCGATGATTCTCCAATGACTCCCTTAGCATTCTTCTTGGAGGAAAACTTCCTGAAGATACTCATCTTATTCCTATAAATAAAATTCTGAAAATTTTAGTCCACAAATTTTTTGTCAACAAAACTTCACAAGATTGATAGCAACTACTCATATGGATATCTAGAGGCTATATCAAGCATTCAAACTACTTGGAACTCCAAGAATTCAACATGCAAGCCCATTTACAGCAGCACCAAGAGTAGCTAATTATTCAAAATATAGACCACTAAAGCAAAAACTAATTGGAGCAACGGAGGAGTCACATACCAAGTAGCAATCCCCCAAAACAGTTTCGGAAACGGAGCTTCGAGCAAAGAGAGCGAAATCCGCGGGTTTGAGAGCAAGAACATGAGAGATAGAGCAATGGTGATTTTTTTCTGGAGGTGGGAGATGACATGGGCTCAAGGGATAAGTGAGAGGGGCCACGTGGGGCCCACCACCCACCAGGGCGCGCCTGGGGTGGCTGGCGTGCCCTGGTGTCTCATGGGCACCAGGGGCACCCCCCTCTGATGTTATTTATACCAGAAATTCAGAAATATTCAGAAAAAATGGTATTAAAATTTTAGGGCATTCTGAGCACTTTTATTTTTGGGCACTTTTTTATTGCACGAAAAATCCAGAAAACAGGATAAACATGGCATTTTATTTTATTCAACTAAGGAAAACAGAAAACAAAGGGTAAAGACAGAAGGTAGTGCCTACTAGATTCATCAACTTCATACCTCTCAAAAATGATCCATTAATAAGGTTGATCAAGTCTTATTAACAACCACTTTCGATTAGCATGAAACCGAAGAACTTTCGTAAAACACTAAGTTACCTCAATGGGGATATGCATATCCCCAACAATAAGTATGTCATATTTCTTTTTGGCAGTAGGTATGGGGAGTTGAAAACTTCCAATAGTAATTGTCAGAGATTTTTCAATAACATTAATACCATTAACTTGGAATTGTTTCCTCGGGAAGTGCACCGTATGCTCATTACCATTGATATGAAAAGTAACTTTGCTTTTATTGCAATCAATAACAGCCCCTGCAGTATTCAAAAAGGGTCTACCAAGGATAATCAACATGTTGTCGTCCTCGGGCGCGCATCTCAAGAATAACAAAGTCTGTTAAGATAGTAACATTTGCAACAACAATGGCACATCCTCACAAATACCGATAGGTATGGCGGTTGATTTGTCAGCCATTTGCAAAGATATTTCGGTAGGTGTGAGTTTATTCAAATCAAGTCTTTTATATAAAGAGAAAGGCATAACACTAACACCAGCTCCTAAATCACACAAAGCAGTTTTGACATAATTTCTTTTGATGGAGCAAGGTATAGTTGGTATTCCCGGATCTCCAAGTTTTTTAGGTACTCCATCCTTAAAAGAGTAATTAGCAAGCATGGTGGAGATTTCAGCTTCCGGTATTTTCCTTTTATTAGTGACAATTTCTTTCATGTATTTTGCATAAGGGGCCATCTTTAAAATATCAGTCAAGCGAGTAAGCAAAAAGACTGGCCTAAGCATTTCAGCAAAGTGTTCAAATTCTTCATCATCCTTTTTCTTGGAAGATTTATGTGGAAATGGCATGGGTTTCTGAACCCATGGCTCTCTTTCTTTACCATGTTTTCTAGCCACAAAGTCTCTTTTATCATAACGTTTATTTTTAGGTTGCGGGTTATCAAGATCAACATCAGGTTCTATTTCAACATCATTATCTGGTTAAGTGTCTTCATGAACATCATCATTATCATTTTCATTATCACTAGGTAAATGTTCATTACCAGATTGAGTTTCAGCATCAGAAATAGAGACATCATTGTTACCTTCAGAAGGTTTTTCTATCTCAGGTTCATTAGAGGTATGCACAGTCCTATCATTTTTCTTTTTGTTTTTCTTTTTAGAAGGACTAGGTGCATCAGTATTAATTCTTTGAGAGTCTTGTTCAATTCTTTTTGGGTGTCCCTCAGGATAAAGTGGTTCCTGAGTCATTCTACCTCCTCTAGTCACTACTCTAATAGCATGATCATTCATATTATTATTCATCTCACAAATCAATTCTTTTTGAGATTTAGCAACTTGTTCTAACTGGGTTTGAACCATAGAGGCATATTTTCCTACACCTCTAACATCATTAGTGATTCTAAATAACAAGTCACTCAAGCGAGCAATCATATCAGAATTATATTTCAATTGTTTCATAACATTTGCATTAAAGTGATCTTGTTTCCTAATGTAGTTGTCAAACTCATATAAGCATTGGCTAGGATGTTTATTATAAGGGATGTCACCTTCATCAAATTTCATTAAAGAGTTTACCTCTACCACCTGTGGGGGTGGTGTGTCAAGTCCATGTATTTCTTCAATAGGTGGTAAATTCTTAACATCCTCAGCTTTAATACCTTTTTCCTTCATACATTTCTTTGCCTCTTGCATATCTTCAGGACTGAGAAATAAGATACCCCTCTTCTTCGGAGTGGGTTTAGGCGGTGGTTCAGGAAGAGTCCAATCATCATAACTCTTCAATATATTATTCAATAATTCCTCAGCTTGTTCAACAATTCGTTCCCTGAAAACACAACCAGCACAACTATCTAGGAAGTCCCTAGAAGCATCAGTTAGTCCATTATAGAAGATATCAAGTATTTCAGTTTTCTTAAGTGGATGATCAGGCAAAGCATTAAGCAATTGGAGAAGCCTCCCCCAAGCTTGTGGGAGACTCTCTTCTTCAATTTGCGCAGAGTTAAATATTTCCTGTAAGGCAGCTTGTTTCTTATGAGCAGGAAAATATTTTTCAGAGAAATAATAAATCATATCCTGGGGACCACGCACACAACCAGGAGCAAGAGTATTGTACCATATCTTAGCATCACCCTTTAATGAGAACGGAAATAATTTGAGGATATAGTAATAGCGAATTTTCTCATCATGAGCAAAAAGGGTGGCTATGTTATTTAATTTAGTAAGATGTGCCACTACAGTTTCAGTTTCATAGCCATGAAAAGGATCAGATTCAACCAAAGTAATTAACTCTGGGTCGACAGAGAATTCATAATCCTTATCGGTAACAAAGATAGGTGAAGTAGCAAACTTAGGATCACATTTCATTCTAGCATTCAAAGATTTTTCTTTCAGTTTGCATAGTAATTTGTTAAGATCATCTCTATCATTGCAAGCAAGAAAGTCTCTAGCTATCTCCTCATCCATAACATAACCCTCAGGTATCTTAGGCAATTCAAATCTAGGAGAGCTAGGTCTAATAGGTGTTTCATAATTCTCAGTTTCAAGGACTTCATCAGTTTCAGTAGTCTCATCAGTTTCAGTAATTTCATTCGCTTTAGCTCTAGCAATTTGTTTATCAAGAAATTCACCTAGTGGCACATTATCACCAAGAAAAGTACTAGCATCATCATAAGTATCATTCATAGCAGAAGTAGCATCATCAATAACTTGCGACATATCAGGATTAATAGCATGTGGTGGTGTTGCAATTTTACTCAAAACAGAAGGTGAATCGAGTGCAGAGTGTGATGGCAGTTCCTTACCTCCCCTCGTCCTAGAGGAAACGATCTTGGTTTTGTTATCCTTCAGATTCTTCATAGTGATAAATAGATATAAATCCCAAGTGACTCAACAAATATAGCTATGCTCCCCGGCAGCGGTGCCAGAAAAGGGTCTTGATAACCCACAAGTATAGGGGATCGCAACAGTTTTCGAGGGTAGAGTATTCAACCCAAATTTATAGATTCGACACAAGGGGAGGCAAAGAATATTTGCAAGTATTAGCAGTTGAGTTGTCAATTCAATCACACTTGGAGATTAAATATCTGTAGCAAAGTGATCAGTAGCACAGTAATATGATAGTTTGATAGCAGTGGTAACAGTAGTAGTAACGGTAACAGTGATAGCAATGGTTTTGTAGCAAGTGTAATAGTAACAATAGTAATAGTAACTTAGCAAGAACAATATGTGGAAAACTCATAGGCATTGGATTGGTGAATTCGTTGGATGATATTCATCATATAACAGTCATAACCTAGGGCGACACAGAACTAGCTCCAGTTCATAAATGTAATGTAGGCATGTATTCCGTAAATAGTCATACGTGCTTATGGAAAAGAACTTGCATGACATCTTTTGTCCTACCCTCCCGTGGCAGCGGGGTCCATAAGGAAACTAAGGGATATTAAGGCCTCCTTTTAATAGAGAACCGGAACAAAGCATTAACACATAGTGAATACATGAACTCCTCAAACTACGGTCATCACCGGAAAGTATCCCAATTACTGTCACCCTGGGGTTTACGAATCATAACACGTAGCAGGTGCATATGACTAGCAAGATCGGATCTAGAACATAGATATAATGGTGAAAACATAAACGGTTCAGATCTGAAATCATGGCACTCGGGCCCTAGCGACAAGCATTAAGCATAGCAAAGTCATAGCAACATCAATCTCAGAACATAGTGGATACTAGGGATCAAGCCCTAACAAAACTAACTCGATTACATGATGAATCTCATCCAACTCCTCACCGACCAACGAGCCTACGAAGGAATTACTCACTCCCGGTGGGGAGCATCATGGAATTGGTGATGAAGGAGGGTTGGTGATGACGAAGACCGAAGATTCCCCTCTCCAGAGCCCCGAACGGGCTCCAGATCTTGCCTCCCGATGAAGAACAGGAGGTGGCGGCGGCTCCGTATCGTGAAACGCGATGAAACTTCCTCTCCTATTTTTTTCTCCAAAAATAGGATTTTATAGAGTTGGAATTAGGGTCCGCGGAGCCCCGAGGGCCCCACAACCCACCAGGGCACGCCAGGGGGGTGGCGCGCCCTGGTGTATCGTGGGCTGCCAGGGCACCCCCTCTAGTGGCTCTTGGTTCCAGTATTTTTCTTTTATTCTGAAATAAATCTCCAAAAAGTTTCGTCCAATTCCAAGAACTTTTATTTCTGCACAAAAACAACACCATGGTAGTTCTGCTGAAAACAGCGTCAGTCCGGGTTAGTTTCATTCAAATCATGCAAATTAGAGTCCAAAACAAGAGCAAAAGCGTTAGGAAAGGTAGATACGATGGAGACGTATCATGTACCACCCTGCCAATGTTGCATGGCAACATCATGTCATCATGTGCACCTGCCCCGACTCTCACGTATGTACGGTCAATCGTCTTCATCTTCAATTGCCAGTCCACATCATGCTTCCTAAGATCTTAGAGCTGAGATTGAGGGGACCATGTTGAAATCCATATTGTTAATTAGATTGATGTTTAAATGCAATTTCAGTGATATTCCTTTTTAATTAAACTTTGGTTATGTGAGAAAGAGGAACATATTTTAAAACAGAAAACTTATCTGGATGACGTTCGTTGGGAGAGCATGGCATTTCGAACGTTTTTCCTGGCAGTTTTAGTTGTACCGGGGGTGGCCGTTTCTTCAGAGCAACATGGCATTTTCTGGGAGGATGACAGTTTTGAGCCTTCTTTCCGGAAAATGTCATGCTTGTCTGAACAAACTGTCACCCCTCGACCAACTAAAACTGCCATCAAAACACTCACAAATGTCACCCCCTCCCAGCGAACGTTAGCCAGATAAGAGGGTCCTTTAAAAAAGGGAAGAAATTCACTCCCAGTGAAGCTACTGGCTTGGCTCACATTTCTTTTGGCTCACTTAGACTATGTTTGATATTACGGTGGATTCTTGTAAATCATAATCCAATTTACCCAACCCATTTCCTCCTATTTTAGTGGTTGTTTGAATAGCTTTTTTCTTCTTTTTGGCAAAAATTTCATAGTAACATCACAACATCATTTAGCAACCTAAAACTAAGCCTTAACCTATGAAAGTATCATACCCCTGAGCAATTTACTCCTTCCGCCGGTTCTCACACCCACCGACTGGTTTATGTAAGAACAAAATTATGCTGACAAGCCCTAAAAAGTTTGAATTTTTTAATACATGTAGTTTACAAGGTGATGCATATTTGTGTATATATTGGTTACAAAATATTAAAATTTGTGATGTATGCAGTAAATATCTTTCTTTTCTTTGCATAGTTTGTATATGGTCATACTTTTTGTAAGAATGTGTGCATAAACTAAATGATTTTGGATTCATATTCTAACATTTTACAACAACAATTTTTCCGTCACAATGGTTGGCAAAATGGGACATGATGATTTAGAGAGTTTGGTGAGCCTAAAAGAATTAGCTTAATAGCCAAGCCAATGTTTCTGGAGGGAAAAATGGACTTCCTATATTTTTGAAATTTTGTGTCGGGTAATTGTTAGAATTATAGTGAAGCTGGATTTATCTCTTTATAATGGCCTTACAATTTTAGCACCAAAAAATAAGTCAGTAATTGATTTTTATTTTGCTAACAGATCCATCTCACACTGAGACAAAAATGTGGGTGATATTCCTAGCTGCCACGGCAGTTTTGTTAGCCGGTTTACTAGTGGCCCTTCTCGCTCTTCTCTACACTACATTTATGAACATGGCAAGACGGTGCCTCGACGGAAATTGTTTGGAAGGTAGTAATGGATTTTTTTAATTAATTAATTAGAAAAGTCACTTGATCAATTTCCTTCTCTGAACTAACGATGTTATTCGATCGCCGAGAAAATCAAAGTTCCAAGAAAATTCTCCTACTCTGAGCTGGTAGCGGCGACGGACAACTTCTCGCAGGATAGGAACATCGGCAAGGGTTCCTTCGGTGATGTGTACAGAGGGTTGCTACCGATGCCGGACCTACAGGAGGTGGCAGTGAAGGAGATGCGACAACCAACGTTGAAGCATAACCGGAAGAACTACGTGCATGAAATCAAGACCCTGTGCCAGTTGAGCCATAAGAACCTCCTACGGCTTATCAGCTGGTGCAACGACGGTGGCCGGTTGGTGCTCGTGTATGATCTTAAACCCAACGGTAGCGTCAACGACCATCTCCATGGCGGCGGCGCTGGCGGGAGGATGTTGACATGGCCGCAGAGGTACAATATCCTCCTCGGTATCGCAGCCGCCATCGACTACCTCCACAATGGCGCCTACGACTCAACGAAGAGCTACCTGTTGCACCGGGACATAAAGCCCAACAACATGATGCTGGGAGAGGGCTTTGAGGCCAAACTCGGTGACTTTGGACTCGTACGGCAGGTCAGTTGCCATGGTGGTGGGGGTACTCCTCGGACAACCGTGATCGGGAGCATGGACTACATGGACCCCAAGTACATTGAGCTTGGTACACTTAGCCCTGCCTCTGATATCTACAGCTTTGGGTTGGTGCTGCTGGAGATGGCCACCGGCATGAGACCATCCGTCCCAGGAACGGCAGTGCACCGGAACACCCTCATCACCGCCATCAGGGAGTCTCATAATAGAAAAGCCATCCTCGAGATGGTAGATGAGCGGCTGAGAGGGGAGTTGAATCAGTGGTGGGGGCAGATGGAGCGTGTCATGGTCACCGGGCTGGCGTGTGTTGAGCCGACGCGTGACGATCGGCCATCTATCAAAGATGTCATTGACCTGCTCTCCAAGAACGAGCAATCTCTGGCATCCAGCCATTACCTGAGAGATTCTTCAATGAGGCCCAAGGATCGGTTTCCTTTCATACTAACTAGGAATGTGGCTCTCGCAAATGCAAGGGCATCATCTTTATCATATTGAACATGTCTGTAAAATAAATTTATGTCTTCATAGAAATTAAATATGTGAAATTTTGAATCCTATATATGGCCATATAGCCGCGTACAAGGTTATGTTAAGTAAAATATCTCTTGTGCGGCAAATATTTTGAATCATGCTAATTTGTGGGCAATAATTGATGTGACGTTTCCAAAAACACCATGTCACCATATTTCGGAACTTCGTTTGTTCTTAATGTAGGTAGTGTTATTGTGATGTATTTTTACAAGTGAGGACGTCCAGCACATGGAGACACCTGCTTACGTGAAGGTACCCAGTGCCTACATACAGGTCTAGATCTAGGGAGAGAGAAATACTAGGCAGGTATTACTTTCAGCAAATTGTGTATATTGTGCATGGGACCCTTCATGTGGGGATATATTGTGTGTATCACTAGTGTAGGATGCCTTGATGGCATGCTGAACCCACGCCACCAATATGGCGCCATTGATAAAAATTAGTGGTGGCGTTGGCAACCCACGCCACCACTAATACAGATACCGATGGTGTGGCATACAAGTGCATGCCACCAGTGGTACATATAAAGGTGGTGTTCGAAATATCCCAACGCCACAAGCTACTAGCAACATTCGTGGTGTTGCCTTTCTCCACACACCATTAATGTAGTTTGAAGGCAGCCGAAAAAACGCTACTATGGCAGCATTTTCCGTGGAAATGGCAACGTTTCTGCGTTGCCATAGCATCATTTCTCCGTTGCCGTGGCATCGTTTCTCCGCTGCCTTCAAACTAAGTTAATAGAATAACGTTTGGAATACCATTAATTAACACACAATGACGATGAGTATGTAACTGAGTACTTAATTAATATAGGTAGGCAAGTTTTGAAGAACGTTAACACACACAACCAATAAACCTCAATCATATATACAAGTGATCCCCGACATCGTCACCGCTGATTGTCTGTGGCCACCTTAAGGCATGTGTGAGGACTTGAAAATGTCCACCCCGATTCAGAAATCGTAGGCCATTCCGCGTGGACTTCGGAGAAATCTCTGTGAAGGAACTTGCTTTTGACCCTGGTTTTTCAAGCTTTCCAATTCTTAGAGAAGTAGGTGATTGTGTGTTTGTTTATCATATTATTTTCAGTATCTAGGTTGACATACTCATCCGGGAACTTGAATCTTTTGTACAGTTTTCTCAGGAGGAGATTTCTCACATTATCAATGTCGGGATCCCATAGGTTGATGTCGTTGATGCTGCAGACTTCTCGAAGGATGACACCGAGGGCATTGCCGAAGTGCGGCAAGGACTTCCTCAGACAAATAGGCTCACCATTGTCGTCCACTCGAGTGACCACAAGCCTAGGTCTCCATGGTTTTCCATCAACTATGCCAATCACATAGCCCTTGTCAGAATTATCTATGTTGCTACCGATCAGATAACCCTCATCCGTGTTATTGTCTTCATCAGGATTATATCTGTTGGTGCATGTAGCAATGTTTGATAATTCATATCTGAGCATGTAGAACTATGACATGATCTTTCCACGCTACGTAGGTGTTTATTATAACCTACATATGCGATGTTTGAGTATCCCCTAAACACAAATAGTTAAGGTAGTCCTCTATCGGCTAGATCGAATCATAGTGTGACCTACCGCACTAACAAGGTGCAACCTCACGACCCTTGTGGGAAGGTTGCCGTCTAGTAGCTTATCACACCTCTAACGCACACTGCCCATAGAGTGGGTTAAGCTTGATGTGCATGGCCACCTAATATACTTGTGTGTCCCTCTGTCCAAGCCTCCACTATTTTCCAGTCTAGGTTGGGCTGTTTCCCGATGGGCAGAGAATAGATAACAGGCAGCTGCCTAATAGCGGGAGCTAGGGGAGCCCCTATGTGGCGCCTTCAGCGCCACTTGGGGAACTGGCGCCTGAAGCGCCCCTCCTCGTGGGCCGGCCCAGTAAGCTGCGCAAAGAAAAAAAGGAAACATGTTAATTCCTCACGTAAAAATGGTGGGAAGCAGGATTCGAACCACGGTCGGGAACATCGTTGGTTGTAGCCAATAACCACTAGGTCGTGCTAATTTAGTTGTCCATTGTAAGGAAACATTACTATTTGGCCCGTTCTTTAGTTAACATATACTATTATATACCCAACATAATTTATATGAAAGCAAAACATAAAATTGAAAATAAATTCTTAAAAGTAGTGAAAACAACCACAGGTACTGTAGCGGCATGAGGCACATTAGCGGGCACTGTAGCATCGCGATGTACTGTAGCGTCTCGAGGTACTGTAGCAGGGTCGAAAAAATAGTTCACAAATTTGAAAAAAGTTCATCGAATTTCAAAAAAGAGTTCATCGATTTTGAAAAAAGTTCATCAATTTTGAAAAAAAGTTCATCGAATTTGAAAAAAAGTTCATCGAATTTGAAAAAACTTCATCGAATTTGAAAAAAAGTTCATCAAATTTGAAAAAGGTTCATCGAATTTGAAAAAAAGTTCATCGATTTTGAAAAAAGTTCATCGAATTTGAAAAAAAGTTCATCAAATTTGAAAAAAGTTCATCGTTTTCCAAAAAAAGTTCATTGATTTTGAAAAAAGTTCATCAATTTCAAAAAAAGTTCATCAATTTTTAAAAAAAGTTCACCAACATGTTAAAGTTTGTTGATTTTGAAAAAAGTTAACCGAATTTGAAAAAAGTTCAGTTAAATTGGAAAAAGTACATCAATTTTGAAAAAGTTCATCATTGATTGGAAAAAGATCATGAATTTAAAAAAAGAAAAAAGTTCATAATTTTTTAAGAAAAGTTCACAAACTTCAAAAAAGGTTCATTGATTTTAAAAAAAGTTCAACGCTTTTTGAAAATGTTCATCGAATTTGAAGAAAAGTCCATCAATTTTTAAAAAAGTTCACCGAGTTTGAAAAAAGTTCATTGAATTTTAAGAAAAGTTCATCAATTTAAAAAAAAGTTCATCAAGTTTGAAAAAAGTTCATATCGAATTTTAAAAAAAGTTCATCAAATTTGAAGAAAAAGTTCATCAAACCTGAAAAAAGTTCATCGAATTTGAAGAAAAGCTCATCAATTTTGAAAAGGGATCATCGAATTGGATAAGAAGTTCATGGATTTTTAATAAAAAATCATGAATTTTAAAAAAAACCTTGAACCAGGAAGAGAAAAAAGAAAAAAAGTAGAAAGAAGAATAGAAGGAAAAGATGTTAGTACTCACCAGAGACTTGTTGGCGGGATGGTTAGTGCGAACTAGTTGAAAGCAGGAGGTCGCGGGTTCGATTGTCACCAAGCCCGCCTTTTTTTCTGCGTTCTGGAAAATAGAGAAATCAGAAGGAAAAATAAAGCAGATGGGCCGGCCCAGCGCGAAGGGGGGTATGCGCCCGTTTGCTGAAACGCCTGTAACGGGCGCTAAAGGCGCCAAATAGGGTTTGCGTCCTTAAGCGCCCATTCCTTCGATACTCACAAACGGGCGCCTGCAGCAGAGCCCCCGCTGGGCCGGCCCATTCTACGTTTTTTTTTTCTGTTTTTAAAACTCAAAAAAGGGTGCGACAAGTGCAATCGACAAGGATCGAACCCGGGATCTCTTCCTTCCGAGTGAAGCACACTGACCACTACGCCACCTCGTCGCTTTGTGAATACCTACTTCATGTTATATATTTCTATGTATAGGAAATGCCCCCCATACGTTTTCCATGTTTTTTTTCTTTTTCTTTTTTTGTTTCCTGTTTCTTTTTTCTTTTTTTAAATTCGTGATCTTTTTCCAATCAATGATGAACTTTTTCCAATTTGAATGAACTTTTTTCAAATTCGGTTAACTTTTTTCAAAATCAACGAACTTTAACATTTTGGTGAACTTTTTTTAAAAATCGATGAACTTTTTTTGAAATCGATGAACTTTTTTCAAAATCGATGAACTTTTTTGGAAAACGATGAACTTTTTTGGAAAACGATGAACTTTTTTCAAATTTGATGAACTTTTTTTCAAATTTGATGAACTTTTTTCAAAATCGATGAACTTTTTTTCAAATTCGATGAACCTTTTTCAAATTTGATGAACTTTTTTTCAAATTCGATGAAGTTTTTTCAAATTCGATGATCTTTTTTTCAAATTCGATGAATTTTTTTTCAAATTCGATGAACTTTTTGCAAATTCGATGAACTTTTTTTCAAAATTGATGAACTTTTTTCAAATTCGATGAACTCTTTTTTGAAATTCGATGAACTTTTTTCAAATTTGTGAACTATTTTTTCGACCCTGCTACAGTACCTCGAGACGCTACAGTGCATCACGATACTACAGTACCCGTTAATGTGCCTCATACTGCTACAGTACCTGTGGTTGTTTTCACTACTTTTAAGAATTTATTTTCAATTTTATGTTTTGCTTTCATATAAATTATGTTGGGTATATAATAGTATATGTTAACTAAAGAACGGGCCAAATAGTAATGTTTCCTTACAATGGACAACTAAATTAGCACGACCTAGTGGTTATTGGCTACAGCCAACGATGTTCCCGACCGTGGTTCGAATCCTGCTTCCCACCATTTTTACGTGAGGAATTAACCTGTTTCTTTTTTTTCTTTGCGCAGCTTACTGGGCCGGCCCACGAGGAGGGGCGCTTCAGGCGCCAGTTCCCCAAGTGGCGCTGAAGGCGCTACATAGGGGCTCCCTCTAACAACGGCCGGCCTACACCTCCTTGCGTCCACGTATGGGCCTGCTCAGTAAGGATTCCTGGGGAGAAGGTTTTAGGAAGCTTCTATGAACAATTTTTAAAAGTGTCACGTATTTTTTATTGAATGGTAGGAAACTTCTTTTTAACTCTGCGTACATTTACCAGATAGTCTTTGTGGTAAGAAACTTATAAAATGGAAATTAAGTTATTGTGATTTAGCTCTTTAGCTCTACTTTAATAAAGTACATAAGAAAAAACATTGCGATAATTTCTTGCATTGTAAAACATTGTTTTAAAATCTCACAGACATATTTTAAAAATGCGTCAATCTTTTTAGAAATGTCACATATTTTTTGAATTATGCAAACATTTTTTCTTACATTGGATAAACGTTGTTTTTAAATGTTATGAACATTTTTTTGAAACACGTTAACATTTTCAAAATGTCACATACATTTTTTGAATGCTATGAGCTTTTGTTGACTTGGATGAATATTGTTTTACATTGTATAAACATATTTTAACACACGATGAACTTTTTCAAAAATTAAAAAAAACTTTTCCATTTTATAAATAAAAAGAAAAGTACTCCCTCCGTCCCATAATGTCAGACGTTTTTTGACACTACACTAGTGTTAAAAAACGTCTTACATTATGGGACGGAGGGAGTAATAAAATAAAAATACGAAAAATCGTGCGCTGGAGAGCGCTCCTCCACTGCTGGGCTAGCCCATTTAAGGGCGCCTGAGGCGAGCGCTATGTTCAGGTCGCAGCAAGCGTCAAATCCAATTCTCCTGGTTTTCCCATCTCGTTAGGGTTTCTTCTCCTCTCGGCGACGGTGCCCCCCCTTACCTCCCCTGCCGCACTCCCCTCGCCGTTGATCGCCGGGGCTCGCGGGCCTCGGACAGGGTGTGGGGCTTGGGAACCGTTTTGGGATCGTACTGCCCGCGGATCACAATCAATCTCGAGCAAGAGAAAACATGGATAAAGCTGCATCGAGTTCGGGTTTTGCTACTTCCAAACTCAAAGCAATGATGGAGGAATTAGGGCTACAGGAAGACGACCTGCAGGACGTGGGGGTGGAAGATAACGAATTGCCAGAGGAGGCAACTCGATGGATGGCTGTTGCTCTGGTTCACACAGAGAAACCCTATAGCCAGTATTGGTTTTTCAGAAACATGAGGGTGGCTTGGGATCTAGCTCAAGAGGTAAAGATGAGGCCACTTGAGGACAATTTGTATTTGCTGCAATTCTCGTGCTGTAACACCCCATGTCATTATGCTACAGTGATCATCTTTTGATAATGCCAAGTCATCGTGATTAACTATGCTTGATCATCATTGCATCATATCTCATTTCAAATCCCAATTCAAATTGCCAATTTAAATTAAAGTGAAAATAAAAGTTGTTCCAATTTGGAAATAAAAATGTTCTTTAATTAGCAAATAATCCATAACTAATTATGTTCAGGAAAACAACATCACAAAAAATCACTAAGTGACTCTATCATCCTAAAACAGTGGCAAAACATAAACATTTAATGCCTTTCTATTTAAATAAAATTCTAAGGAAAACATGTGGACACTAAACCAATTTCTGGTGGTACTAAATATTGCATACTATTTATTGGACTAAGTCACATATTTTACAAAACTAAAATTAGGGCTAAACTAATTACTAAACAGAGACTAAAATAAAAACAAAAGGTAAAAAGAGAAAAGATAAAAATAAAAACAAAACCCACCTGGCCCAACTGGGCCTCGGCCCAGCCAGGCCGGCCCAGTAGCTGGCCTATATGGCCTCACCTCTCCCCCGCTCCTCCCGAACCCTAACCCGTTTCCCCCCCCCCCACTCCCTCTCTCCTCGTCTGCCGCCACCCCGTCGCCCGTCGTCGTCGTCGCCGCCGCCTCATCGCCCGTTGCCTCCCCGTCTCCTCCCCGAGCCGCTACCTCGAGCCTCGCCGACCCCGAACCCCTGCAAACGGGGGTGAGTCGCGTCCCCCTCCTCTTCTCTCTCCCCGCGGCCGCGCCCGCGCCGTCCACCGCTCCGCCTGTTGCCGCCGCCGTCCGTCCCGCCTCGCTCGTCCCCGCGTCTGCCCTGGCCTCGCCGGATCCGCCCGCCGCGGCCCGGCTCGCCGCTCGCCCGAGCCTGCCGCCCACGGCTGCCCACGCCCGCAGACGTTCGTCGCTGCTGCGGCTGCTGCTGCTCGTCACGGTGTCGCCGCCGCCCTGCTCTGCCGCCGTCCCGCTCCCGCTCGCCGCGCTCGCCCTCGCCAGCGCTGGCCTCGCCTCCCGCCGCTCGCCGCTCGACTGCGCGCCCCCGCGCGCGCGCGTTGACCTGCAACAGTGGCCAGATGGGCCATTGAACTGTGGGGCCCGCCCCTGTATTAAACAAAAAAAACGAAAAGAATTTTTTTTAAAGTAAATAAAATAAAAGAAATTAAAATAAATAAATAAATAATAATTAATTAATTAACTTAATTAATTCTATTAAATTAAACTAATTATTAATAATTAACCTAATTAATCTGTAATTAGATTAATTAAACCCTAATTAACCTAATTAGACGCTGACAGGCGGGACCCACATGTCAGGTTGACTTTACCAGTCAAAGTTGACTGCTGACGTCACAGTGACGTCATGCTGACCTTAGCCTGCACTGTTTCGGATAATGTTGATTTAAATAATTTAAATAATTCCAGAAAATGAATAAAACTTTGGTAAATCATATAAATTAAACCGTAACTCGGATCAAAATAATTTATATATGAAAAATGATCATAAAAATATGCCGAACCCGAATACGCTATCCTCATACCTGTCAGATGCCTCCAGCATTGCAAACATGGAACCTTCCCCTCCGGTTCATCTGTCTGACAGATGTCCGAAAACGGGAAAACGTTCCAGATATTTTCTCGCTCCGCGTGCAACGTTTAGTACTGCGATAGGTCACCCCTAGCAGTGCGTGTTGTCATGTCGTGCAGCTGTGTTACATCTGTGTGCTTTATATTTACTGTTTCTTCCCCCTCTTTTCTCCGGTAGACCCCGAGACCGATGCTGCCACTATGATCGACTACGCCACCGACGACCCTGTTTCATTTTCAGCAGAGCTTCCAGGCAAGCAAAACCCCCTTGACGCATGCCTATATCACCTATTCTTTCTCCCTCCTGCTTGCATTAGAATTTGCTGCCGCTATTGTTTTATCCTATTCTGATGCATAGCCTGTTTATTGTAACTTCTGTTGATACTTTACCAGATATCCTAAATGCTTAGTATAGGTTGGATGAAATCCATCTGTGGCCCCATCCTTGTACTAGTTGCCCCGCTTAGCTACTAGTGCCCCGATCGATGTGATCGTCGGGCTGAGACCAGCACAGCACCGCACCCCCCTAAGTTGTTCAGCTCTACAGAGTTATCCTCGAGTGACGAGGGTGATACCTCTTAACTCACTCCCGATGATGCCTTTGTAGTACAGCTAGTCGGACGCGGATTACCGAGGGTGATTCCTCTTCATCCACCTCCGGAGGAGCTTCTGTCGTGCAACCCCGCAAGTGTGAATGCCTTCGAGGGTGATTCCTCTGGGTTCAACTTGTCGGATACATCGAGTAGGAATCCATCGAGGGTGATTCCTCGGATTCCCCTCTAGTGTGATGAACACACGGATACTTTACTTTTACTACAGTCCTCGGGTAAAGTCGGGTCGACACCGAGGGAGACCCGCGAGAGATGTGAAGTCGGGTTGACCGTGAGGGTACCCGCGAGATAATTACGAGGCGCGGCCGGGCAGGCAGAGACCGCCCTAGAGAAGGATGGGCCTGGCCCTTGTTGCACTTCCTCGAGACGGGACGACAGGAGTACTGATCGTCACCGTGAGCTCCTAATAATGTGATAACGGATTTGGGTATTGATCTGAGTGGGTCGTTGGCCCTATACGCACTACCACCACGTGGGATAATGGTTATGGGACCCTCTACGTCGTATGTATCAGCCGAAAGCTCTATCAGATGTCCAGTTCAGCATTGTGGCACGGTCGGATCGTGCCATTGGCGCTGGTATCCACCGTCCTCACAACGACCCGGAGTGCACAGGGCGATGGCCCAAGACCCCTGAGCACTTAGGATGTAGACCGGCGGGGACCTCTCTGCTGAGCCTAGGTAGGACTACGTCGTGTCGATTACCCGAGGCCGGGCATTACCCAGCAAGTGTGTCCGGCCAGATGTAATCGAGCGTGCTGGGTAACAGTAGTGCACCCCTGCAGGGAAGTTATCTATTTGAATAGCCGTGTCCACGGTAACAGGACGCTCAGTGTTGTATCCCGATCTACTACTACTTGAACTGGATACGTGATAATTAACTTAAGCTACGTGATCGCTTTCTCGCAGGGAGTCGAGGAAGAATCTCTAGGCTTTGCTACAACATGCTTGCTACTTTAATTATGTTCTAATCTGCACTCTTCTTATGCTGCAAGACCACTGAAGATGCTAGTCTTCGATAGGCCAGGCCTTCCCCCTTATTCCAGCATTTCTGCAGTTTAGTCCAAAGATATAGCCCCATTCCTTTGATACCGATGCATACTTAGTATAGTTCTGATGTCAGTCTTGCGAGTACTTTGGATGAGTACTCACGGTTGCTTTGCTATTCTTTTTCCCCATACTCGATTGTTGCGATCAGACGTCGGAGCCCTTGAGCAGGAGATCCCCGGAGGAGCCTCCTACTACGTGGAGATCCCCAACGACCAGGAGTAGATCGGAGGCCCTAGGCAGGAGGCTTTCGCCTTTTCGATCATAGCCATTGTTTGTTTTCGCCTTCTTAAGGCACCTTTGCTTAACTTTGAGTCTGTACTCAGATTCTGTTGTTTCCGCTGATGCTTGTATGACTCAAGCTAATGTATTCGAGCCCTCGAGGCCCCTGGCTTGTAATATAAAGCTTGTATTATTTTATTTTGTGTTTAGAGTTGTGTTGTGATATCTTCCCGTGAGTCCCTAGGCTTGATCGTGTGCATTTGCGTGTATGATTAGTGCACGATTAAGTCGGGGGCGTCACAAGTTGGTATCAGAGCCGACTGCCTGTAGGAAGTCCCTTTCCAACTCCTTGGCCGAAGTTGAGTCTAGTCTTTGAAAAATCGTTTTACTAACATGGCTGTGTGGCTTACGGGCCCACGTCACCAATGGGTGGTATTAGGATCTTTTATTCCTCTTCTTTACTCTGGGACTCTGAACTCTCTTCCTTTCGGGTTAAAGTTTTACTAACTCTAACATTAGGTTCTCGTGATCACATCCACCCGGAGATCTGAATTTACCCCCCTTTCTTCGAGATGAGGGCCAGGTTCTGCTTCACAGAGTTCACGGACCGCAGGATCCTTTTATCGAGGGCACCCTGCGTTGTCCCTTGCAGATTCCTCGCCCCAGCAGTTTTCTCCGACGTGATGTAGCCTTTGCTATGTCCCGTTGTTGTATCTCTCCACCGCGTGCCTGCGCGCCGCCTAGTTTGTCTAGCTGCGTGTGTTTCCAAACTCACGTTGTCCGTGGGTATCCAACTCCGTGCATAAGTTTGTATGTCTCTAATGACTACTAATATGTATCTAATGCACTTTTTGTTTATTGCCCATGTTACATCATGAATAACTCCATACACATGCAGTTGTTCTTGCTAAACTGCCCCTGTTGATTTGGCAGGATGGCTGACGATCCTCCACCTCCAAGCTATATTGCCGCAATGATGCAGCAGTTTGAGCTGAATCGTCAATTTATGACTGGAGTAATGGCTCAGCTCCCAACTCAGAATGCTCAGCAACAGTCTGCCCCAATAACTCTGCAAGAATTCGTGCGCCTCAGTCCGTCCACCTTCCACAACTAGACTGATCCAATGGATGCTGATGATTGGCTCCGTGACATCGCCTTTCAGATGGAGTCGGCAAATGTTGTCCCTGACAGTTACGTCACCTATGCGACGTATCACCTGAGGGGTTCAGCTGCTCAATGGTGGGAAAGCCACAAGCGTATGCTGCCTGTTGGGACAGCCACCACATGGATAGAATTTCAGTCAGCCTTCCATGCACGATACATTCCTCAAGGTCTGATGGACCAGAAGAAGAAGGAGTTCCGCAAACTCACACAGGGCAAAATGACTGTGGATGAATATCAGAGGAAATTCCTTGAGTTATCCCGCTATGCTGAAGATGATGTCGACACTGACGCACGCAAGAAGGAGAAATTCCGTGAAGGGCTGCATCCTGATATAAAGCTCGCACTTGTTGTTCATGAAGCTGCAGACTTTGCAACGCTTGTCAGCCAAGCTTTTCGAGTTGAAACTGGTCTGACTGAGTACCAGGAGTCGCTCAAGCGCACTCGTGACGTTGGCTCATCCTCGGGTCAGCCTGCTCAGAAACGTCAAGTTTGGATTCCCCACAATGTTTATCATCGACCTGCTCCAACACCAAGGCCGTCTTATATCGCACCTCGTCTGCCTCTGCCGCCGAGACAACTAACGGTTCAGGGTGGACATCCCAATGCTATGGCTCCTCCCCATAATGATGATTTATGCCCGGATCAGCCTCAGGTTGTACCACGCCCTCCTGTTGGTCGCAAGAAGAGCTGTCGAAACCGACGTTTCAGAAGCTGTAACGCCAGTCCGTCTGCTATGGGTCGTGGCCAGGTCACCCATGTCAAGATTGAAGAAGCTCGTGAGTCCCCAAAAATCGTCATGGGAACTCTTCCAGTTAATTCAGTGGCAGCTACTGTTCTCTTTGATTCAGGAGCATCACATTCATTTGTGTCTCAACCGTTTGCTCAGTTGCATGGGTTAGCTATGAAACCGTTGGTCACTCCTTTAGCGGTTCACGCCGTCGGATCTCAGAGCCGTGCCACCATGGTGAGCCATAGTACTCCCATTAAAATTGGAGGTCTACTGTTCCATGCTTCTATTATTGCCCTCAAATCATCTAACATAGATGTCATTCTCGGTATGGATTAGCTGGAAGCCCATAATGCTTTCATTGACTGTGCTGCTAAGAAGGTTCAACTCACACACTCTTCTGGCCAGACAATCAGATACTCAGCCCGAACAGCTCAGAATGCCGAGAGCCAGATATATGCTCTGAATGCACTGAATGCTTCACCTCTTGAGGGAATTGAGAACGTTCCAATCGTTCGCGATTTTCCGGACGTTTTTCCAGAAGAACTTCCAGGAATACCCCCTGTTAGAGCAGTCGAGTTCGTCATCGACTTGAAACCAGGCACTACCCCTATTGCTAAACGCCCATACAAGATGCCGCCGCATGAACTCCTTGAGCTTAAGGAGGAAATCGACAAGTCACTTAAAAAGGGTTTCATCCGCCCCAGTTCTTCTGCTTGGGGATCACCTTCTCTCTTTGTCAAGTAGAAGGATGGAACGAATCGATTGGTTCAAGATTATCGACCTATCAACCAAGCAACAATCCACAACAAGTATCCGCTTCCCAGAATCAACGATCTGTATGATCAACTTGCTGGTTCCTCAGTATTCTCTAAACTTGATTTGAGATTGGGCTACCATCAGATTCGAGTACGTAAAAGGATATTCCGAAGACAGCCTTTGTTACTCGCTATGGTTCTTATGAGTACACCGTCATGTCCTTCGGCTTAACCAACGCTCTAGCAACGTTCTCTCGATTGATGAACTACATCTTCATGGATTACCTCGACAAATTCGTCGTGGTTTATCTGGATGATTTCCTTATGTATTCGAAGAATGAAGAAGAACATGCTGAACATCTTCGGCTTGTACTGGAGAAGCTACGTGAACATCAACTGTATGCCAAGTATTCCAAGTATGAATTCTGGTTATCTGAAGTGACATATCTCGGCCACGTGATTTCCAAAGATGGCATTGCTGTTAACCCAGAACGAGTTCAGGCTATTCTTGACTGGACCCTCAGAAGAATGTCAAGCAAGTCAGGAGTTTTCTTGGCCTTGCAAGCTATTGCCGCCGATTCGTCGAGAACTTCTCCAAGATTGCTAAGCCTCTGACTGATCTGCTCCACAAAGGTGTTAAATTTGAGTGGACAAAAAAGTGCCAAGAAAGTTTTCAGACACTCAAAGATAAACTGACATCTGCTCCAGTGCTAGCACCCCCGGATTCCCAAAAGGACTTCGTGATTTACTGTGATGCATCTCGTCAAGGATTAGGCTGTGTCCTAATGCAAGAGCGCAAGGTAATTGCTTATGCCTCGCGAAAATTGCGTCCTCATGAGGAAAATTATCCAGTACATGATCTCGAGCTTGCTACAGTAATTTATGCTATGAAACTGTGGCGACATTACCTCCTTGGAAATCGTTGCGAGATATACACGGACCACCAGAGCTTGAAGTATCTGTATACCCAACCAGATCTGAACCTTCGACAACAAAGATGGCTAGAGACAATAGCTTACTATGACATGAATATTTCTTATACCCCTGGCAAGGCTAATGTAATGGCCGATGCGTTGAGTCGCAAAGCTTATTGCAATAACCTCATGGTTCAGGAAGCGCAGCCTATGCTTTATGAAGAACTTCGTAAGTTGAATCTCCATATTGTTCCTCAGGGTTATCTCAATACCCTGGTTGTTGAACCAAATCTCGAGCATATGATCAAAAGTATGCAGAAGTATGACTCCAAAGTCCACAAGATTAAGCGATATCTTGGAGAAGGAAAGTATTCAGACTTCTACCTAGATGACCAAGGCGCTTTGTTCATCAAAGGTCGCTTAGTGGTCCCTACAACTCACAACCAGGATATGAGGAAGGACGTTATGAAAGAAGCACATGAAACGCCTCTCTCAATTCACCCTGGCAGCACAAAGATGTACCAAGACATTCATCAGAGATTCTGGTGGCCTGATCTGAAGCGAGACATTGCGCGCTATGTTGCCGAGTGTGACGTATGCCGTCGCATCAAAGCAGAACATCAAAGGCCTGCTGGAACTCTGCAACCACTTGATATTCCTGAATGGAAATGGGACAAAGTCGAAATGGATTTCATTACTGGTTTTCCCAGATCGCAGAAGGGTCATGATGCTATCTTTGTCGTCATTGACCGATTCTCTAAGGTTGCTCACTTTCTGCCAGTCAAGGAGACAATCACTGCTAGTCAGTTAGCAGACTTGTATGTTTCCAGAATTGTGTCACTCCACGGTATTCCGTTGGAGATCAGTTCAGGTCGTGGCAGCCTCTTTACTTCAAGGTTTTGGAATAGTTTCCAAGAAGCTATGGGAACTAATCTGTCTTTTAGCACTGCTTTTCACCCTCAGTCTCAGGGTCAAGTTGAACGAGTCAATCAAGTGCTTGAAGATATGCTTCGAGCTTGTGTCATCTCATTCGGTAAGAAATGGGAGGAATCTCTCCCGTATGCCGAATTCTCATACAACAATAGCTATCAAGCTAGTCTGAAGATGGCACCATTTGAAGTTCTCTATGGACGTAAGTGCCGAACCCCTCTGAATTGGTCAGAAACTGGGGAACGGTCACTCGTTGGTCCGGACATTATTCAACAAGCTGAAGAACAAGTCCGCATTGTCCGTGAACACTTGAAAACTGCTCAGTCTCGTCAGAAGAGCAATTATGAACGTAAACACAAGGTAATGGTCTATCAGCCTGGCGAACAAGCTTACCTTCGTGTCACTCCGATGAAGGGCACCCATCGATTTGGAATCAAGGGCAAGTTAGCTCCTCGCTACATCGGCCCGTTCCGCATTCTCGCCCGTCGAGGAGAAGTGGCATATCAATTACAGTTGCCGCCAAACCTTTCTCAAGTGCATGATGTCTTTCATGTATCTCAACTCCGACGCTGCTTCAAGGATCCTATCCGAGCTGTGGATCATGAAATGCTTGAATTGCGAGAAGATATGTCTTATCCAGAGTATCCGATCTGCATTCTTGATCAAGCTGAGCGACGGACCCGTCAGAAGTCGATCAAGTTTCTCAAAGTTCAGTGGTCGAATCATTCTGAAGATGAAGCCACTTGGGAACGTGAGGATCGTCTTCGTGAAGAATACCCCGCTTTCTTTCGACCTACCTCTTAATTCTCGGGACGAGAATTCTTGTTAGAGGAGGATAATTGTAACACCCCATGTCATTATGCTACAGTGATCACCTTTTGATAATGCCAAGTCATCGTGATTAACTATGCTTGATCATCATTGCATCATATCTCATTTCAAATCCCAATTCAAATTGCCAATTTAAATTAAAGTGAAAATAAAAGTTGTTCCAATTTGGAAATAAAAATGTTCATTAATTAGCAAATAATCCATAACTAATTATGTTCAGGAAAACAACATCACTAAAAATCACTAAGTGACTCTATCATCCTAAAACAGTGGCAAAACAGAAACATTTAATGCCTTTCTATTTAAATAAAATTCTAAGGAAAACATGTGGACATTAAACCAATTTCTGGTGGTACTAAATATTGCATACTATTTATTGGACTAAGTCACATATTTTACAAAACTAAAATTAGGGCTACACTAATTACTAAACAGAGACTAAAATAAAAACAAAAGGTAAAAAGAGAAAAGATAAAAATAAAAACAAAAACCCCCTGGCCCAACTGGGCCTCGGCCCAGCCAGGCCGGCCCAGCAGCTGGCCTATATGGCCTCGCCTCTCCCCCGCTCCTCCCGAACCCTAACCCGTTTCCCCCCCACTCCCTCTCTCCTCGTCCGCCGCCACCCCGTCGCCCGTCGTCGTCGTCGCCGCCGCCTCGTCGCCCGTCGCCTCCCCGAGCCGCTACCTCGAGCCTCGCCGACCCCAAACCCCTGCAAACGAGGGTGAGCCGCGTCCCCCTCCTCCCCACTCTCCCCGCGGCCCCGCCCGCGCCGTCCACCGCTCCGCCTGCTGCCGCCGCCGCCCGTCCCGCCTCGCTCGTCCCCGCGTCTGCCATGGCCTCGCCGGATCCGCCCGCCGCGGCCCCGCTCGCCGCTTGCCCGAGCCTGCCGCCCATGGCTGCCCGTGCCCGCAGCCGTTCGTCGCTGCTGCGGCTGTTGCTGCTCGTCACGGCGCCGCCGCCGCCCTGCTCCGCCGCCGTCCCGCGCCCGCTCGCCGCGCTCGCCCTCGCCAGCGTTGGCCTCGCCTCCCGCCGCTCGCCTGTGCCGCCGCTGGCCTCGCCCGCCTCTGCCCGCGCGCGCGCGTTGACCCGCAACAGTGGCCAGATGGGCCACTGACCTGTGGGGCCCGCCCCTGTATTAAACAAAAAAAAGAAAAGAAAAAGAAATTAAAGTAAATAAAAGAAAAGAAATTAAAATAAATAAATAAATAACTAATTAATTAATTAACTTAATTAATTCTGCTTAATTAAACTAATTATTAATTAACCTAATTAATCTGTAATTAGATTAATTAAACCCTAATTAACCTAATTAGACGCTGACAGGCGGGACCCACATGTCAGGTTGACTTTAACCAGTCAAAGTTGACTGCTGACGTCACAGTGACGTCATGCTGACGTCAGCCTGCACTGTTTCGGATAATGTTGATTTAAATAATTTAAATAATTCCAGAAAATGAATAAAACTTTGGTAAATCATATAAATTAAACCGTAACTCGGATGAAAATAATTTATATATAAAAAATTATCAAAAAAATATGTTGAACCCGAATACGCTATCCTCATACCTGTCAGATGCCTCCAGCACTGCAAACATGGAACCTTCCCCTCCGGTTCATCTGTCTGACAGATGTCCGAAAACGGGAAAACGTTCCAGATATTTTCTCGCTCCGCCTGCAACGTTTAGTACTGCGATAGGTCACCCCTAGCACTGCGTGTTGTCATGTCGTGCAGCTGTGTTACATCTGTGTGCTTTATATTTATTGTTTCTTCCTCCTCTTCTCTCCGGTAGACCCCGAGACCGATGCTGCCACTGTGATCGACTACGCCACCGACGACCCTGTTTCATTTTCAGCAGAGCTTCCAGGCAAGCAAAACCCCCTTGACGCATGCCCATATCACCTATTCTTTCTCCCTCCTGCTTGCATTAGAATTTGCTGCTACTATTGTTTTATCCTATTCTGATGCATAGCCTGTTTATTGTAACTTCTGTTGATACTTTACCAAATATCCTAAATGCTTAGTATAGGTTGGATGAAATCCATCTGTGGCCCCATCCTTGTCCTAGTTGCCCCGTTTAGCTACTAGTGCCCCGATTGATGTGATCGTCGGGCTGAGACCAGGACAGCACCGCACACCCCCTAAGTTGTTCAGCTCTACAGGGTTATCCTCGAGTGATGAGGGTGATACCTCTTAACTCACTCCCGATGATGCCTTTGTAGTACAGCTAGTCGGACGCGGATTACCGAGGGTGATTCCTCTTCATCCACCTCCGGAGAAGCTTCTGTCGTGCAACCCCGCAAGTGTGAATGCCTTCGAGGGTGATTCCTCTGGGTTCACCTTGTCGGATACATCGAGTAGGAATCCATCGAGGGTGATTCCTCGGATTCCCCTCTAGTGTGATGAACACACGGATACTTTACTTTTACTACAGTCCCCGGGTAAAGTCGGGTCGACCCCGAGGGAGACCCGCGAAAGATGTGAAGTCGGGTTGACCGTGAGGGTACCCGCGAGATAATTACGAGGCGCGGCCGGGCAGGCAGAGACCGCCCTAGAGAGGGATGGGCCTGGCCCTTGTTGCACTTCCTCGAGACGGGACGACAGGAGTACTGATCGTCACCGCGAGCTCCTAATAATGCGATAACGGATTTGGGTATTGATCTGAGTGGGTCGTTGGCCCTATACGTACTACCACCACGTGGGATAATGGTTATGGGACCCTCTACGTCGTATGTATCAGCCGAAAGCTCTGTCAGATGTCCAGTTCAGCATTGTGGCACGGTCGGATCGTGCCATTGGCGCTGGTATCCACCGTCCTCACAACGACCCGGAGTGCACAGGGCGATGGCCCAAGACCCCTGAGCACTTAGGATGTAGACCAGCGGGGACCTCTCTGCTGAGCCTAGGTAGGACTACGTCGTGTCGATTACCCGAGGCCGGGCATTACCCAGCAAGTGTGTCCGGCCAGATGTAATCGAGCGTGCTGGGTAACAGTAGTGCACCCCTGCAGGGAAGTTATCTATTCGAATAGCCGTGTCCACGGTAACAGGACGCTCAGTGTTGTATCCCGATCTACTACTACTTGAACTGGATACGTGATAATTAACTTAAGCTACGGGATCGCTTTCTCGCAGGGAGTCGAGGAAGGATCTCTAGGCTTTGCTACAACATGCTTGCTACTTTAATTATGTTCTAATCTGCACTCTTCTTATGCTGCAAGACCGCTGAAGATGCTAGTCTTCGATAGGCTAGGCCTTCCCCCTTATTCCAGCATTTCCGCAGTTTAGTCCAAAGATATATCCCCATTCCTTTGATACCGATGCATACTTAGTATAGTTCTGATGTCAGTCTTGCGAGTACTTTGGATGAGTACTCACGGTTGCTTTGCTATTATTTTTCCCCATACTCGATTGTTGCGATCAGACGTCGGAGCCCAGGAGCAGGAGATCCCCGGAGGAGCCTCCTACTACGTGGAGATCCCCGACGACCAGGAGTAGATCGGAGGCCCTAGGCAGGAGGCCTTCGCCTTTTCGATCATAGCCGTTGTTTGTTTTCGCCTTCTTAAGGCACCTTTGCTTAACTTTGAGTCTGTACTCAGATTCTGTTGTTTCCGCTGATGCTTGTATGACTCAAGCTAATGTATTCGAGCCCTCGAGGCCCCTGGCTTGTAATATAAAGCTTGTATTATTTTATTTTGTGTTTAGAGTTGTGTTGTGATATCTTCCCATGAGTCCCTAGGCTTGATCGTGTGCATTTGCGTGTATGATTAGTGCACGATTAAGTCGGGGGCGTCACACGTGCCTCGGCGACTTGGAGAGGGTAATGGAAGAAGGGCCATGGAACTTCAAAGGGAAAGCGGTGGTGCTTGCGCATTATGATGGGTTCACTAAACCATCAACAATAGAGCTCAATAAGATCGACATATGGGTGCAGATCCATGACTTCCCAGATGGTTTCTTCCCCAAGATCAAGGCCTTGTCATCAATGGTTGGAGAGTTCATCTATGCCAAGCCTAGGTCGCGGGATTTTGAAGGAAATTTCACTCGTGTTCGAGTTAAAATTGATGTCACTAAACCACTGAAGAACGCCGTCTCGCTGGTGGTAAAGAAGAAGGACGAACTCAAAAGGGCAATATTTAGGGTGAAATATGAAAGTCTTCCAGATTGGTGTGCGGTATGTGGATATCTTGGTCACATGTTTAAGGAGTGCGGAGATGTAGTTCACCCTCCGAAGGCACTCGTTTTCAAGGATCTTCGAGCTACCTGGTTTAGAGGCCCGGGAAGAGGTCAGGGAGACGGAAACGGGAACAGAGGAGGACGAGGGAGAGGTCGTTCTGGAAGAGGTAGAGGACGCGGAGGTCAGCAAAACCCCTTCGAGGCGCAAGATCATGATCAGTATGATCCGGAGAATAAAGGGCATGATGTCACAATGGAAGAGGCTGAAAGGAACAGAAAGAGAGGAGCGGCACCTGTTGCTGATCCGAAGACTTTGAAGAACAGTTCAACCCCTCCGGGGCAGGCGAACATGCCATTGTTATTACCCCCACCAGAGATACCGGCGAGTCCCTCGTCGAAACAGGAGCCGAAGAGGAACAAGCCGAGCCCAGCAACACATGACAAAGCACCTGTCAAGAACCCAGCTCCAAAAGCAACCAATGATGCGCGTTTGGCGGGCCTCCAAGGGGCGTACGTGCATGCAGAAAGGAGCCCAAGTAGTTTAAATACGAGCTTGCATGGGAGCGGGACCCATCGCTGCCCGGACTAGTGGAGGCGAACTGGAATACTACCACAGGGGATACGGCAGAATCTTTGCACGGAAAACTGAAAAGCCTGGGATCAGATTTGTCTAAGTGGGATCGGGACCACTTTGGTAATGTGAGGAAGGAGATTAGCCAATTAAAAAATCAGCTACAGGAATGGCGTGCGATCCTAGGTCGGACAGTGCCATCTCATGCAAAAATTAAAGTTACTGATCGTCTTGTCGAACTCTATCACCGAGAGGAAATTCTTTGGCGGCAACGCGTACGAATCGAGTGGCTTATGCACGGTGATAAAAATACGTATTTCTTCCATCTTCGTGCTAACCGTCGGCGGAGGAAAAACCAGATAAAATCATTGCTGAAGGAAAACGGGCAAAGCACGGATGATAGGGAGGAGATGGAGATGATAGCAACAGCTTTTTACAAAAATTTGTACACTGCCGAAGGCGTTCATGACATGAACGGGGTTTTGGATACTGTTCCATGTGAGGTAACAATGGCAATGAATGAGCTTCTTAATGCACCGTATGGCCAAGACGAGGTCAAGGCGGCACTGTTCCAGATGTTTCCCACAAAAGCACCAGGTCCGGACGGATTTCCCGCCCATTTTTTCCAGCGCCATTGGGACGTGTGCGGGGAAGATATAACTAAGGTGGTGTTGAGAATCGTGGAAGGGAATGAATCAGCAGAGTGCATCAACGAGACCATGTTGGTACTGATCCCTAGGGTAAAAAATCCTATACTATTGTCACAATTCCGACCTATTAGTTTGTGCAATGTCGTTATATAAAATCGCTTCAAAGGTTATCTCCAATCGTCTGAAGCAAGTACTTCCAGATATCATATCAGAGGAACAGTCAACTTTTGTCCCTGGCAGGCTTATCATAGACAACATCATTACTGCTTATGAGTGTTTGCATTTTATGAAGCGGAACAGGGCCAAAAAACATCAATCTTGCGCTCTAAAACTTGATATGATGAAGGCATATGACAGGGTGGAGTGGGAGTACCTCCGAGCTATTATGCTGAAGCTAGGCTTTACTGAACGATGGGTCGGCATCGTGATGGGCCTGGTTAGCTCTGTCAAATTTTCAGTTTTGTTCAATGGACGGAAATTGGAAGAATTCACACCATCGAGAGGGATCCGACAGGGGGACCCGATATCACCATACTTGTTCTTGTTGGCAGCAGAGGGCCTTTCGTGCCTCCTAAAATCAAAAAGTGAGTCATCAAACATGAGTGGTCTTCAGGTGGCACCTAGTGCGCCACAGGTGAACCACCTCTTATTCGCAGATGACAGCCTGCTGTTCTTTAAGGCAAATAGTATGGGTGCTACCGAGGTGCACCAGGTTTTGGATATCTATTGTCAAGCAACAGGTCAGCGCATTAATTACAGCAAATCATCAATCTTTTTCAGCAAAGGTGTTTCGGAAAATGTTCGTAATGATATTAAAGGCATATTGAATGTTCCAAATGAAACCTTAAATGAGAAGTATCTTGGTATGCCCTCTGATATTGGGAGTTCGAAGAATGGAGTTTTCAAGTATCTCAAAGACCGCCTCTGGAGCAAGATACAAGGCTGGATCGCGAGCACCATGTCTAGTGCGGGAAAGGAGGTCCTTGTCAAAGCAGTCGCCCAGGCTGTCTCGGTATATCCCATGTCATGCTTCAGGCTACCTAGGGGATTGTGTGAACACCTAAATATGCTGATTAGGAGATTCTGGTGGGGGAGCAAAGAAGGACAACGGAAACCACATTGGGTTTCTTGGAAAGCAATGACGCAACCAAAGTGTATGGGAGGTCTAGGGTTTAAGGATTTTGAGCTTTTCAACTTAGCCATGCTTGCTAGACAAGCTTGGCGCCTACTACAAAACCCTGACACTTTGAGCGCTCGGCTGTTGAAGAGCATCTATTACCCCAACACCGATATCCTCGGTGCAAATCTAGGCAACCACCCAAGTCAGATATGGAGAGCTGTTGTGGATGGTCGTGACATTCTCCAACAAGGTATCATAAAGATGATAGGCAATGGCAACACAACTAACATCTAGAATGATAATTGGCTCCCCAGATCAGAGATGATGCGCCCGTACGGCTGCTTATCACAGAATCATCCAACTTTCGTGTCAGAACTGATTAACCCAATGAGTGCTACTTGGAATGTCGATCGCGTGCCAGAGGTATTCTTGCCCATGGATGTTCCTATCATATTGGGTATTCCATTACGCACGCGGAATGTTGCAGAATTCTGGTGTTGGAATCATGAGAGGAACGGAACTTTTTCCGTCAAATCTGCATATAACATGTTGGTAGCGACTCGGAACAGAAGGGAAGCCTGGCTCCACGACACAGCTGGCTCATCAATAGTTAGCAAAGATGAAGGTGCATGGAAAACTCTTTGGAAGACTCAAGTTCCTGGTAAAATCCGAACGTTTTTATGGAGGTTGGCTAAGCAATCATTGCCAACAGAGGATGTAAGATGTCATCGCCACATGACAAACACTAGCACATGCGGGCTCTGTGGAGCACCGGATTCATGGTGCCATTCACTAGTTGAATGCACATCATCTAGATGCACATGGGTGCTGGTGGATGAGGAGTTGGCGCAAAGCTTGGTGGCGACATCTGAACCAATCGCCAAACACTGGCTTTTTACTCAGTTAGAGGCATTATCACATGATATGTTTGTTAAGATGGCGGTTACTCTGTGGGCGATATGGTCATCAAGAAGGAAAGCTATTCATGAGGGGATCTTTCAGAGCCCAGATTCAATCCATTTGTTCATCAACAGGTTTTTGGAAGAGCTATCAATGCTAACCGAAACCCGACCAGCGCACTTCGCTACTGCTGCAAACTTGGCAAACTCGACAGGGAATGCACCGAGACGGCCTAGAGCCCCACCCTCTCAGTATGCTAAAATCAATGTTGATGCGGGCATCAGGCGGGGACTAGGAGGTACGGCGGCTGCAGTATGCCGCGACAACGACGGTAACTATCTGGGCAGTTCTGCGCTTGTGATAGCGGGGGTGGTTGACCTGGCGACAATGGAAGCGATTGCATGTCGCGAAGCACTCTGTCTTGCTGAAGACCTTCATATCAATCAGTTCGTGATAGCTTCAGACTCCAAACAGGTGATCCAAGATATCAACAAAGGCACTCGAGGCAGTTATGCAGCCATCACTAGTGAGATCAAATCTAGAGCTTCATCCTTTCTTTGTAAGTTTATATTTGAAGGTCGTGTTAATAACTATGAGGCACATAGGTTAGCTAGATTTTCCCTTAATCTTGCTATAGGTCGTCATGTGTGGCTTGGCCAACCCCATGACACAACTTGTATCCCACAAACTGTGGTTTTCGATGAATAAAGTTTGGCCTTACCGCTCAAAAAGAAAAAAAAGGTTGCAGCATGTACTTGGGTCGAGAAATATAAAAAAAGGAAACTGAAACCTGAAGAAGTATATATACAAGTAAAAATTGAAACCTTTCCGGCGTGAGAATACTATGTACGAGTCAAGGTATTTATACTACGTGAATCAACCTGTGGTTGGATAGTTAGGAGGACAGTGGTATCTCCACCCCGTACTGTGCTAAATAAAAGGTATTTATACTATAACGGCGTAGGTCCCTTCTTTTTATTTCCTTTTTGTCTTTTTCACTATTTTGTTTTCACCCCCCCCCCCCCCCCCCCCCCTTTTATATTTTGAAATGGTAAAAATAATATTTCAACAAAATGTATCGATATTATTTAACCAGTTAAAAATAATAATGTGATACTTTGTTAATGCAACTATAAAAGTTTATATATATATATTTTAAAATATATACATGTAATTTTTAAAAAGGTTAACAAAGAATCAACATTTAATTTTTCCATTTAGTTTTAAAAATGTTCACACATTTTATAAGAATGTTGATATAATTAAAACTGTGTGCTAACAGTTTAAAAAATGTTCATGTAATTTTAAGAAGTGTTCACGAGTTTAAAATACATTGTTCATGTAATTTTAAAAGTGTCCGTACATTTATAAAAAATGTTCATGTACTTTAGAAAATGTTGCATCCTCTCATGTTGTATTTTCTTCAAACTATCTCTTAGTGTGAGCAGTTATAAAACGCATGTACCCTGGGAGGAACAGAAAAAGCTTCTGCAGAGCATACAAATGCAGTCATAATACCTCACAATTCATCGTCACAAAGTCAACGAACTGAATGTAAGAAAAAAGCGTGAAATTAACAAATAAAAAAATATCTTCTTCATTAGAGAAAAATGTTCTCAGTAATATATGTATATGTCTAGGACAAAAAACACCTTTCATTGAATAAGCATGAAGTAGGTTTTCTTTTACTTTGAATAAGAGACATTCCTTCCTCTTTTGATTTTACACGTATGGCAGCAAAACTTACAACATTTTCCTCTAGAAATCATCTATCATACCCCTAATTATATGCCTAAATTTCTGCTGCTTGTATCTCAATCAGCATTATTCGGCTTTGCCATGAAGACATGTGCATCATCCATCGGTTGCCTGCTCGCTAGAAGAGCGGTTCGCGTATTCCTGAACCATAGCCCCAAAAAGTGACGACCTTCCCATCAGCTTGGATGGAGCATCAAACTCTTTCACTAACCCTGAAATAGTAAAATACACACAGAATTAAAAACAGAAGCGCAATTTCCTTGTTGGAAAACCACTCTTGAAGTAGCTAGCTAGAAGTAGATCATCCGTGTAAGGCCACAGCCTACCTGCATCCAACACAAGAACTCTGTCACTGTCCATGACGGTCGGGACACGATGAGCAATACTGATGACGGTGCACTCCCGGAACTCCTCCCGGATGATCCTCTGGATGGCCGCGTCTGTCTGGGAGTCGACGGAAGCGGTCGCCTCATCCATGAACAGGATCTGCCTGCGCTTCAGTATGACTCGGCCGAAGCAGAGAAGCTGCCTCTGTCCCGCGCTCCAGTTCTCCCCCATGTCGGCGACTACAAACAACAAGCAACAAGTACTGTATTTGTCCGCTGTTATTACCAAAGAATAGGAAATGATTGCCTAGATTGCACTGAAAATCATCAATTTTGTGCAGTAATCTATAATAACAAAGTCATTTGATTCCCTGCTGCAAAACATATTACCATTTGATGGACCTGTATCTATGCAAGGATTGAATTTGTGTATTTCAAGATCAGGATCACAATAGGATCAGACCTCAAACGTCGTGATTCTAAAGATTATAAAGCCTGGACTACTATTTTGCATTGTATCACTTGGTCGTATTTCTGCATAGAATCGAGATCCCCGTGTGATAAGCATACCTAGTGCATCAAGCTTCTCAGGTTTTGCAGCTACAGTGTCTTTTAGCTGGCAGCACTCAAGGGCCTGCATAGGAAAAATCAAATTAAGATCAATAGAAAACATGAATTACTCGGCGTATCAAAGGGGAAGTTTATGCAATGAAACACACATCGGCTATCTGTACCTGCCATATCTCGGCCTCAGAATACTGCCCAATTGGGTCAATGTTGCTTCTCACAGTTCCTTCGAAGAGGGCAGGCTCTTGAGGAATCACACCAAAGCGAGACCTCAGATCATGAAGACCCAAAGTGCAAATATCTACTCCATCGATGACAATCTGGCCTTTTGCAGGCTCCACAAGCCTGAACAATGCATGGACGAAGGTTGACTTGCCACTGCTGGTCCTTCCCACAACTCCTATCTTTTCTCCACTCCTGATGCTTATCGTAATGCCTTTCAAAATTAGTGGTGTGTTTGGTCGATACCTAACCTGAAAAGAATAGTATTTTGTGGCTAACTTCTATCAATCACCTAGAAAATAATAGTGACAAGAAACACTTGCTAAAGGAAGAATCAACAAAGGAAAAGAAAAAAATACTGACCTCTAGATCCTTTATGTCAATATCTCCTCGCTGCAGCCAATTTGCCGAGGGGAGACAATCTGACACTGCCCATGCTGCCTCGGAAGGAAGAGCACTGTACTGATTCACCCTCTCCACCGAGACCATATCGTTCTCTAGCATACAGCTTATTGAAATTGCAAAGTACACCAAGGAATTGAGAGAAAGGCCGTAGGAAAGGGACATGCCGACAAATTCTACATCAGAAACAATAAATATGAATGACGGGATGACCTGATGCATTTGAAGGTCACAAAGAAATATACATCGCCTGAAAGACAAAACATTAAGAAAATCTGCCCGGTTCCTATGTTCACCAGTTTAAAATCTTTCCCACTGCACCAAGCAAGCACTTCTTCACTTCTTATGCAACACAGAACAGCTAGCACCAAACTTGTTGGTTCCAGACTTCGAGTACATCAGAAAAGGCTTAGGCCAATCATTAATTGATGGTGTGTCACAATCAACAAGTATTAGGCTGGTTTTATATCTCAATTGGTAATTGTTACTCCCTCCGTCCCATAATGTAGGACCTTTTTTGACACTACATTAGTGTAAAAAACGTCCTACATTATGGGACGGAGGGAGTAGCAACTAGCTAGTCGACAAACATAGCTGTTGCACGAGTTAGTTTACCACAGATATGAATGTGCTACAATGATGTGCATGAATAAACTTTTCACGTAATGAAGCTAATTTTTTGTGCTAAATGAGTTGACTTGTTCTTGAGTAATATGAGAGTTACAGATTTAGTTTGCTCAGTTCACGGCCCATCACTTCCTAAGAAACTAGTTTGATGGAATGTCTCCGATTTGTGAATCCGGCCAGTTCAAGAATCTATTAATTGTGATTCATCGACTCCGATTCATAAATCGGAGTTCTCTATTCATGAACATGGTGATTTGGACATACCTTCAGTGCTTAATAAGAATTGCCACAAGACTATTTTCTACAGAATCGATATCGGATTCGAGAAAACAAGTAAATTTAGACCAAGAAAACATATACAATATGAGGACCGTAAAGTCTACTCTGTCCTATGAAATGCAATTCTATAAATACTCAATTAATGGAGACTTAATAATACCTTTCTTGATGAAATTGCTAGGCAAACTGATCATGAGAAAAGCAGTTATGGACAACACAAGAGTGCCAATTAGCTCCAGGCGAAATCCAAACCACTCATTAGCTGCGTAGTTATGGAAGGACATACGCAAATTTGAATTAATTCTGTCCAAGTTTGTTTGGTAAAATCCATCCTCCTTCCCAAAGCACCTTATAGTTGGAGCACCCAAAATGGTCTCCGTTAAGTGATCAATAACTGGTGCATCCGCAACGAGCCCCTCGCCACTGCAGCCGTTCGACTCCTGGATCTCCGCATCCGCAACGACGCTCTTGGGCCTCGGTTGTTGCCCCTCCGGCTGCAGCGGATCCCAGCAAGTGTGCTGCTGCTGATTTGGGATTGCTCGAGCCTCTCCTTCCTCCTCAGATGGAAGTGTTGCGCTCTGAGATGCAGGCCTTGACCGTGTCTCGTTTGGAGGAGGTGGTCCAGCCCCTTCGCGACATGATGGCTGCTTTGCAGGGGTGGACGACTCTGCTCGGGGGATTCTTGGAGTGGATGGAGGTTTTGCTGGCTGGCTGGGCCACTTGTCAGAGCTCCCTCTTGCGTCGGCTCCTATGGTTGTGCCTGTTGTTGGCTTCATGGATGAGGCGGATGTGGAGCTTTTTGGTAGCTTCTCGTCTCGTGCTGGGTCCAGTTCGATGCCCCCTATGTTGCCGGACTTCGAGGCTGAGGCCTCCACCGAGGTTGTTTCTCCAGTGCTGAAGATCATGCCCGAGCTGCAGGTGTTGTGTGGGGAACCTGTTTCGCCTCAGTCGATGGAGCAACTAAAGCTGGGCTCTCTCCAGGCTTCGGAGGTGGTCCTGGTGCCCTTACCACCCCCCGTGGAGCCTTGTCGGGCGTCGGCCAGCCTCCCTCTCGACGTCATGGAGCGCGGAGTTTTAGATGCTGTTGTTCCTTCAAGTGATGTGGTTGTTGCGCCTAAAGCGTCGACATCTGTGCCCGGGGCTCTCCTCGCCAAAGAGATTTGTGATTTCCTAGTAGCTTTGGAGGCTGCTGACCCTGGATCCGGGAAGACGATCGGTTGTCTCCTGAAGGAGAAGGCCATCAGGGATAAGAAGAGAGGTGGTGCTAGCTCGCGACCCATCATCTTGAAGGAGAAATCAGATAAGTGCAGAAGCAAGAAGAGTGACGCTATAAGAAAGGCGTCCGCAGTTGCTTGATGATGATGATGATGGTTATTTTGTGGGGGCAGTTCTGTGAGGTTGCGTCTCATATGCCGGCAGTTGGTAGGGTTAGCGTGTTGGGGGTGTTTTCATGTTTGCTCTCGTGGTTTTGTGGCCTCATGATTTGGGAGTAGTCCACTTGCATCATGGGGTTGTGGTTTGGTTGCCTTCCATGGTCAAGTTGTAACGGTTTTCGCCCGGTTTTCCGCAATTAACTAGGCAACTCTCTTCTTCTTAATTAATGAATGAGGCAAAGCTTTTGCCTCCGTTTCAAAAAATAAAAATAAATAACTGGTGCATTTGTGACTCCTTGGAGACGAGTTAGCCCTCGGGATGTTTCAATATAACGATTCTGAAAGATAAAGAAAAGTTAGAAACCAACTTTCTCATTATTCAGTTAGGGGTTTGGTAATATGATGAATGAGTCCTCTAATATGAAGTATACCCGGTACCAAATGTTCAATAGCAGAAGGGGAAGCACTGCTATGGCTGACGGCCATGCTACTTGGCAGGTGACTGCAATGCTGCTAACCACCGAAATGCACATCGATACACCAATACCCATATAGAATAGGAGGGCAGTGTCTATTTTAGTTTGGTCCGCTGATACCTACAGAAAGAATACACAAGGGTATACTTCAACAAAAGATTGTATACATGACCAGTAACAAACAAAATCTATGTCTTCACAAGACATACCCGGCTTAGAATCCTTCCTGAAGGAGTCGTGTCGAAAAATGACGTTGGAGCTCGTAGAATGCTGTTAAACATCATGCCAAAGAAGGCCTGGGCTGATTTAAGCCCCAAAAATGCGATGAAAAGAAGGCTGATAAACTGAAATACAGTACAACCGAAGCAGAAACTATTGATGCATAGACACCAAGAAACATGGAAATGTCAAATATGGTGCCTCCTGATGTTTCATATGACAGCCAGTAGTTGCTAGCCATTCTGGAGCCCTCTGTCAGCACAGATATAGCTAGAATGAGCAGAACTCCCCACCAACCCCAAGCCTGTGTGATGTATAGCTTGTACACATGCCAACTCACTTGGCCACTCTCCTTTTCCTCTTCCTCAATTAGCTTAGAAGAACCTGCTTCATTGCTCGGAGCAATAGCAGTCGTACTGCTATTTTCTTTAATGGGTTTGGAGTTAGTCGTGGCTGGAGAATTCTCGGTGTTCTGAACAGTGTGGCCTTGCACCCCTGGCGCTTCCATGGAACTGTGGTGAGCAGCAACAAGAGCTAAAAAATCTGAACATGAATCTAGTAAATCGCCATAGACCCCTGACTGAATGATTGCCCCATTTTTCATTACCTGCATAATGCAGTTTCATCTCTGTTATCAGTCGATATCATCAGCATGGTATCTTTCGCATAGTATATGAAGTATGGAAATTGTTGACAGGTAAAGAAAATGAAAAATAGATTTGAGAAAAATACAAAGAATGTTTTAGGGACCATAGGTATGAACACTAGAGTAGTTCTTTCCCTACTCCCTGAACCAAAAGAAAACATTGCTACTGATACTCTGCAATATCTTAGTCACTTCTTTTCTAAAGAAAGAATATATGTCCACTCCATTTCCTCCTAAAGTAATACACACAGTTGAAAAATGGAACTTACGAATACAGTATCCACATTTCGTAAGAAATCCACTTGGTGAGTAACAAGCAAAACAGTCTTATTCTTGAGTAGGCCCTTGAGACATTCCTGCAGAAAAAGGCTACCTGTTAGTGCTACTTATTGGCTAAGATACTAGCCATATTCTAGTCATAGCCGTACCCTTATTCAAAGTTTCACACAAACCTTTATTTCTTTTCGCACTGCTGTAGTGATGAGAAAGCTAAATAAATAGCATTAGAAAAAAAAAAGATTTGAAAGAACAAAAGAAACAGATATTTGATGACCGGTATCAACAAAATTATAATTCGATGGCCAAATGCAGCATCCTTTTTTGTTCAATTAATCGAATATGTCGCAAGAATGCACTTTTCTCAGGATCTCAATTTCCATATCTGAACATTTTCTAAACCATCCATATTGTGGCAGCTGGTATCACGCTTTATCATTTTGAAAATATATTCTCCAGGTGCTTCCCATGAACATTTAAAATTGTGTTACTGTTGCATTTATCCCAAATTTAATCAACTATATGAATTCTGCAATACTACATGAAAAGAAAAAGGATGGCAATAAGATTTTACCTTAAAGATTGTTGAGCCAGTATGAGCATCAACTGCACTAAATATGTCATCAAGAAGATATATATCACAATCTGACGAAAAAGCCCCCCCCCCCCCCCCCCCCCCCGGCTTTATATTATAAAGCAACCGCACCAACATCATCCGACAACATCAACGAGTTCGAGGTTCAAGCAAGACAGAGAATGCAAATAGGTTCAGCTGGGGGCACAACACAACAAACCCCTAAAAAAGGTGCAGCCAACTAGCTAATCTGGCTCAGGCGGTGGAGGGGGAGGTGGCGGCGCAATGGATGCGGCGGTGGAGCGAAGACCCGCAATGATCGCGTCGAGGTTGTCCCGGTCACTCCGCTTGCTAAGCGGTCTCCGGAGCTGTAAGAAACCACACAGTTTGAATATCGCGTCAGTCGCACGAGTCGGAATCACGTGCTCAATCACTAGTTTATTGCGCACAGTCCATAAGGTCCATGCGAGAGAGCCCATCACCACCCAAAGGGAGGGGCGCAACCCGGATGGCCGGCTCAGGATCTCCTGGAACATGTCCGGGAGATTGTCATGGCACCAATTGCCGCCAACAACATCCCAGAGGCAACTCCAAAGGAAGATCGCTGCCGGGCAGCGGAAGAATATGTGGTTGGAGTCCTCAAGCACTCCGCATAGGGGGCAGAGCCCATCCCCCGGGCCATTTCGTTTGAGAACCTCCGTGCCCGAGGGGAGGCGGCCGCGCACCCACTGCCAGAGGAAGATGCGGATCTTCAATGGGAGTTTAATCTCCCAAAGGAGAGTTAACTCGTTCGGACCTGGCGAGGCCAATAGCGCGTGATATAAGGACTTGGTTGAGAACCTCCCACTTGGTTCAAGTGTCCATGAAATCGCGTCCTCCTCAAGGGAGGGAGAGTGGAGGGCTATGCATTCAAGCAACTCCTCCCATTGGTCCCGCTCTGGCGGGCCAAAGGTGCGTCGGAAGGAGATGCTCCCCATGTCCTCTAAGGCCGCACTCACCGTGAGTTCTGGGCGAGTGCAAATACTAAATAGCGCATAGAACCGTTCTGCGAACAGTCTATCGCCCGACCACCGATCTAGCCAAAACAAGGTGTTGGTACCCGTCCCCACTGAGATCGAGGAGCCGATCCTAAGGACTGGCAATAACTGAATGATTGACTGCCAGAATTGGGATCCGCCCCATCTAGGTGCAAAAGCGAGAGGTTGCCCACGTAGATATTTTGCGCGTATAATTTGAAGCCACAACCATTTAGACAGCAAGACGATGTTCATCCGCTTGGATGAAATGACCCCTAGGCCACCCTGGTCCTTCGGTTTGCAAATCTCGGACCATTTCACCATGTGGTATTTCTGCCTATCCCCTGACCTGCCCAAAAGAATCTGGACAAGTATTTGATGAATTCCAGGCGACGTCCCTTGAACGGCTACAATATTTCTCATGTACGGTTGCTTTGGAAAGCGCTATCCCATTAAGCCAAAGCCAACTACCCGCGCTGTTTTGGAAAGCCAACTACTCACGCTGTCCTGTTGAACGGCTACAATATTTCTCATGTACGGTTTCAAATTGAACTCCAGGCGACGTCTATTTCTACAGAGCTTATCTTCAAACGAAAAACAAATACAGAGAAAAAGTGTGTCCGGAGTGTCTTCTTAAGTCGTACTATACTGCAATTCTCAATTCTCAACTGTCCAATAATTCTGTACAGCCCTCTTGGATTTGTACACTTGACGACAATGCATAGCACTGTTCTGTCGAAGCTCTGAACGAAGGACAGATGCACGCCATATTTTACAACAGATTGTTGTTCGCGATTCCATATGAGAACATGCATCTGGCATATGCCTCGGTATGTATACATTATAGATTTCTAACGGATAGCGAATCATGCCTATGCCGTGCCTGCTTTGCACTCAATCGGGACCTCTTGGTTATCAACTTATCATACTGTTTGTTTGATTCTTCTCAACCACAGATATTGAAAAATATCGAGTAAGGTGGACCTGGACCAAGAAACAGGCGACAGAGTACAAAAGCAGGCAACAGCTTTCAGGATTCAACTAGAATCCACATTACGGGTCAAGCATCTCTGCATAAGATACATCGGAAATTCACGGGTCTAGTCTTTGGACAGATCGGCTTCTAATCTAAATATCAAATTGGTCGGATACCGCGAGAAGGTGGCACCAACACGCAGGGGAAATGACATCAGATCCCAACTGCATCGACGGAACAAATTACCTTTTCCCGTTGGGGGGAAGGAAGAGCCGCCCTCGGTTGTGAAAAATCCAGTTATTACAAATTTTCAAATCTCAAACACTTCGGTATCTATGCCGTGACTTTGAAAACAGAATGGTTAACATTGGTTCAAAAGCAAACAAAATGTGGTTGCAATTTACGATGATCTAAAAGAATTGATTAATCATACATAAATCACAGTCCCATGCTTACCAAAAAAAAAAGTTACAAAGACAAGGGGCAGGAAGAAAATTCATAATCTCGTCCATTTTGTCATTTGTTTACGAGGAAATTGAGCAAATAAAAAGCGGAGAAGATTGTATTGATTTTCAGCCAGTTTTTCTTATTAACTGGCCAATTCTCTTCTTCTTAATATAAAAAGGCAGAGCTTCTGCCAGTTCCTCGAAAAAAAAAGTGGAGAATATTTTCTTTACCATGGTTTAAATTTTAAAAAACTCTTACCTCTTTGTTAATTCCTATGCACAAAATCGAGGCCGATGTGGCATAATAACATCATAATTGTACTCTTTCATATGAATTGACTTCGGTTCGACAATTTTATCAAGAGTTATGTTCTATGAACAAAATAACTAAGTTTGGAAATTCCACTAACCAAAAAGACCCTTAGAAATTGATTCCAAGGCAAAACAATGGTGAAAAGGGGCTCGCATATGGCATATGGGTATGGTTGCACGGCGAAAAGTCATATAAGCTTTCGTAGCACTTGGGTTTGTATATTTCAATGATGAAGAAAACAACCACTACAATGAAAAGTATAATGGCGAAAAGTCATATATGCTTTCGTAGCATTTGGGTTTGTGTATTTCAATGATGAAGAAAACAACCACTACAATGAAAAGTATAATGTCTCCTCGGTCTAAACTAAGCAGTTCTAGTTTACTTAGGTTTTGACTAGTCCAACTTAAGGATGGCAATGGGTAGGGTATGAGATGGGTAGAGAAATACCATACCCATACCCGTGCCGTCAATGGGTACAAAATTCTACCCATACTCGTACCCATGGGTATGACACTTTACTCGTACCCATACTCGGTGGGCACCCATACCCATTGGGTACCTGTTGGTAGATCAAACAGTACGCATGTTATTCACAATTTTGCATTCATCGATAGCACATTTGACAAAAAAAAATCATTTATCTCAACTCAATAATAGATGGATGGGTACATCGATAGCATGTGTGATGGTGTGAGGCTTAATTACGGGAGTAGTTGGGTCACCCAGCTCCTTTGATGCTATCGACCCTTGTGCATATGTTGGAGCTCCATGGGTAAAGTACACATGTCAGTATAAACAGGTAGGGTATGGGTATATCCATGGGTACAAGGCTATACTCGTGCCTGTAGGGTAACGCAGCAGAAAACAAAAATTTTCCGACCTACGTACCAGCCCAGGATCACTATGGAGACTGCATACAAGGTTTGATCTTTTTCGTTACCGACTCGTAGCGCAGCGGAAGTAGAGTCGATGACGATCGGCGGTGCAGATCCCCGCAACTAGGATTTTACAACCTCCCAACCGCGAGGATGTATACCCTCATCTGCCCCGCAGACAGCCCTCCGGGAGGCGGTCGCACAGTCCCCCGGACGGTGTCGCGGACAGCCCTTCGGGAGGACCTCCGAAACTCGGACTGTCACACGGACAGCCCTTCGGGAGGACCTCCAAAACTTGGACGGTCACACGGACAGCCCTTCGGGAGGCACTCTCAAACTAAGACCGAAACTACGATCTCTCTACAGAGTTGCACACATACGGTGTCATCTATCCGGCAGGGCTTCGCCGTCCAGAACTAGTTCCCACCGGAACCCAGACAGCCTTTCGGCTCTACGAAACTATTTCGCTGGGAGGGAGAGAGAAGCCAGAAATGTCATGGCATGTGTATGTGAGAGCAAGGATCAAGCATATGGGGCTGCCTCCTCCCCTCTATTTATAGGAAAAACAAGGGGTAGGATGGGCATATCCAAAATGCCATGTCATCCCAAAATATCTTGGGAAGATATTTGTGGAAAGCCAACTTCCAACCATATCCATAAATCTGATTTCACTATTCACGACGACATTTTTCAGCGTCTGATCGAACTGAAAATATTCATGTGGGCTTAGAACATTTCCAGTACCCACCAAAATAATTTTCAACGCGAGCCGGAACAATTCCGGTTTAGTGATTTTCATCTGCGAAAAGCATCTGAAGCGGTTTCGGCAGCTCCGGAACATTTCCGGTTTTCATTCCGGAAAATTCCAGAAAGTTTCCAGAATGATTCTGGCACCCTCCAAGAATTATCAGGCATGTGCCGAACCCAATTTGACTTTATGGTGTACTCCGAAACAACTTTTCGGTTTAGTGATTTTCATCTGTGAAAAGCAACTAAAGCGGTTCCGGCAGTCCGGAACATTTCCGGTTTTTGTCTCTGAAAAATCTCAGAAGTTACCGGAACAATTCTGGTACCTTCCAATAATTTCCAGGCATGTGCCGAAACCAATTTGACTTTATGGAATACCCTGAAAAAACTTTTCAGTTTCACCGGAACTATTCCGATATCCTCTCCGGAACGTTTCCGTTTCGTCCGAAACTTTTTCGGTGAATTTCTCTCAGACTCCCCGTCTAGTATTCAGCAGATAGATGACCCTTAAGCGTGTGACCCTATAGGTTCGGTGAAGTATAGACATGACCCGGAACACTTTCCGATCAATGATCAACATCGGAGCCGTGGACACCCATATTGACCCCTATACCCACACGAATGAATATTCGAGTGAACCTCCAGTTGCCGTGTGCTATTCCTGTTGCTTCGCGATATGTTACAAATACCCGAGGTGAGACATGTAGGCATCCCCGTGGATCAACAACTTGTCCACTATGCCAGTTACCTCGTTACCGGTATTGTTCTCTTTTCTCGTTCCCGTGTTCCGGCATCCCCGTGATCAAATCACAAAGTGTCTGGCCAGACGATGATGGATACCGTAACACCGAGAGGGCCCAGAGATATCTCTCCATCGTCGGAGGAGCAAATCCCAATCTTGAGCTATCAAGTTACTTGACATACTTTTCCATGAACCCGTAAGCCGCCGTAATAGCCACCCATTTACGGATGACGTTTAACAAACCCCAAAGTTCATGAAGCAAGCATGAAGAAACTCGATACTCTCATGGTCTAAGGAATCATGCAAACATTAACCATCTCTGTGTTATTAACCATTAACTAATGACGAATGTATCTCATAGCATAACATCAATTCGGGTCGATTCAACACAAGTGTTCTACCAACAATTGTGCCCTCAAAATTGCCGGCATAGCCATGCCCATGATCAGGAAAACAGGATCATCATGCAATACTTGAGCCAGTCTTAAAGGCCAGACTAGGAATACATTTTACCGTTTATTATCCCACACGTGCACATGAGTTTCCCTCCAAGCCTCGTTTTATTTGTAGACTCGAGAATCATTGCAGTTATAGCATGGAACATAAACATAATTATGAACAGGGAGATAATCAATAACATTTATTATTGCCTCTAGGGCATATCTCCTACAGACTCCCACTTGCACTAGAGTCAATAATCTAGTCAACGCTAATGCACTTTACACCTATGGCATACTGGTGTAAAATATGCTTCGCATGTGGTATAGCTTGATGTCCTACGGATCTGACGACTTCAGCTCCGTGTGTAACTTTGCATATCCTCGCGTTTTCACGCTTTCACAAAATTCATATTTTGTGTGGACTTGGCTTTGCATATGTGTGAATCATTGGTCGAAACCTGATTCCTCAGACAGAGCTATGGAGCAACTATCTGCAATAGTGTCCCATAGACCAAAGCCATCTTGGAACCATACTAAGTTCATGAATGAACTATATGATTCAACAACTTCTTTGTCACTTCTTAAGTGTCAACATACTTAGCCTTTGTTATAGAATTCGCCACAGTATCTTGTTTGGAACAATTTCCAACTACCGTGCCACCATATTGTGTATTACACAAAACCCTTAACTTAAATCGAAAATCGCATGGAGCATTGATGAAGACTGTATCGATGTAATTACTTACTACGAGTGCTTCATAATCTCTGCTTGCGAGAAAACATGTCATCACTACTACTCTAGTACTTAATGACATCTTTCACTGTTGTCCTATGATCAGTACTTTGATCACTTTGGTATCTATACTCGCAACAACTTTGGAGTATTGGACATATCTGGTTGTTTTTACATACCATGGAATACATGATTAATCCAAACACAAGAGTGTGTGGAATCACCATCATGTATTTTGCTCATCAGTGTTTTGAGACACTGAGTCTTTGCAAGAACCCTTTCCATGTGACTTCGGCAAGAATCACTCCTTGGCGGTTTAATGCTAAAATGTTTTAGCATCTTGTCAATATGTATTTTGCTTAGCCCCATTAGGTAAATCTATCTCCATAGATCATCATGCCTAATATCAAGGCTGTTTAGCCCAAGCACTTCATCGAAAAACTATTTTTAAATGAAGTCCTAATTCGTGTCAAGAAATTTATTTCCAATTTAACAATGTGTCAGGCACACAAGGTTTTTAGAAATATCATTATGCTCCCACTTACTTTCTTGAAACCACAAGCATCTTCGTTACCCATTTGATGAAGTCAAACTCTTTTGACCATTTCATCAAAAACGAAGATTCCAACTCCACTTTGCTCTCTTCTGTCCATTGCTGGAACTCTAAAGTTTGCATACTTACTAGCATCCTCTAGATCGACAAATTACTTTGGACTGTATCACATACAAGTCCTAGGTTTCATTTCCATCAGATGGAAATCCTTTCGTCATCCATGTTTCATATCTCATGATTGAAATATGTATTAATTGCTAGTTCAACCCGAACCGACTTTAAGCATCGCTACGGTGAGACAATCTTATCGTAGTCAACTCCTTGAACTTGTTATTGCAACAAGTCGAGCTTTATGGATAAAACATTTTTATCCGTATCAGTTTTTAGTTCCATAAATATTCGTTAGACTCTAAGTCTTCCGAAAGGTGTATCAAGGTTTTAATCTTGAATCACTTATATGGAAACTATCTCGGATTGTATTGGCATTTAGCCAATTCCGGAGTCAGGGCCCATCATCGCTTCCTTATGTATCGTAGGTATACTGTTGTCCAACAACAATATCTCGTTTGCGCACCTGAGAGGTTTGCACGAGCCTTGCCTACGTGGTTCAGCTGCAAGTTCGACTGAAGTCCATACATTTTATTGTAGAGACTTCCGTATCAGTTGCAGTAGGAAACTCCGGAATCACTTCCAAGGTTTCTTTCCTTTGATCTGATGACGAAGATACTGTTTATCTCGTCGAGTTGCACTGTTCTCCCACTCACCTTTTGAAAGAACCATTTTCTTCAAAAAGCATACCGTTCTTTGTGGCAAACCTATTTGCCTCGGTATAGTGGTGGGGAATACCCAATTACTTGGGATAACCTTACAAAGTAGCACTTGTCTGATTTGGAATAGGTTTGTAACCTTTTACACAAGCCCCATATTCCAAATGTTAAGAAAAGATATAACATGGTTGGGCGTACCATACCATGGCATCATTTCAACAGACCCGATGGAGCTCTTTTCAGTGTAAAAGCCGCAGTCTCTAAAGCATCACCTTTTTAAAAGGGGTAATGGCAAATTTATTTATGTCATCTTTGATCTTACCATGTCATGAATGGTTCGATTACATCTACACAGACTCTCCACTTGCAGTGGTGTTCCGGGAGGTGCAAGTTATGAAACCCCTTTCACAACTCATCAGACATTCGCTAAACTTGTAACTCAAATATTCCTTTCTGCAATCGAATTGTAGAAACATAATTTTCTTGTTACAATAAATTCTACTTCATTTTTGAAAACCTTCTGAATGAATTCAAAAGATCCAGACTTACGTCTCAACAAGTAAATATCCATATATCTACTTGAGTCATTTCTGAAGATAGATAAATCCACTACTTGCAACAACATTTATTGGACTACACACATCATAATGTATGATCACCAATATGTTCTTTGCTCGTTCCTTATGGCCTGTGAACGGTATTTCAGTCACTTCACTTTTAGGAGGAAAGTTGCAAGTGTCAGATGATTCAAAATCAAATGACTTTAAAATCCATCATAATGGAATTTTCCATGCGGGTTTCTCCAAAGTGACCAAATGCAGTGCCACACATATGTGGTATTCTTTTAGTCTTGCGACATTTAGCGTCAGTGTTATGGATGTATCATATTACCATCAATATTCATAGCATACATCCCATCCTGTATGGAAGCATGGCCCTTCATTTTATTCATAACATCGAACATCAAAAGTTCTCTTATGAATAACCTTCTTGCAAAATACCTTATGCAAAGGGCTAGAGTGTATGAAACTCTAAATGAATTATGAAAGTAAATACAGAGGCAATGTATTAATATCAATATTCATAACGTACGTCTCATTCATAATGAAAGTATGGCCCTTATGTTATTCATAACACCGAACATCAAAAGTTCTCTTATGAACAACCTTCTTGCAAGATACCTTATGCAAAGGGCTAGAGTGTGAAACTCTAAAATGAATTATGAAAGTAAATACAGAGGCAATGTATTAATATCAATATTCATAACATACGTCTCATTCATAATGAAAGTATGGCCCTTATGTTATTCATAACACCGAACATCAAAAGTTCTCTTATGAACAACCTTCTTGCAAGATACCTTATGCAAAGGGCTAGAGTGTGAAACTCTAAAATGAATTATGAAAGTAAATACATAGGGAATATACCGATGGAAGGCATAGTAACATTTACTATGTTCCCTGCGTGTATCTAAACCTCATTCCTGGCTAGTCTCTCAGGCCATAGTAGTTCTTACATCGAGTTGCAACAGAATGCAATCGAGCGGGTATCTTTGTGATTAACTCACAATACCCAAGAATTAGTGATTAACATGTTTAACCATAATTCCAAAGAACTATATCTCTGACCAGCCTTCTATACATCAAAAACTTGTATGACATTCATACATGAGCTGGATATTCCAGTCTTCTTTCCTTTTGCCATTATACTTCTAACAGTTTCACTTTCAGTATTTCTCCTACTCTCAGAAGAAGCACCCAACTTAAGAGTGGCGTTAGCCCCGGACTTCCTAGGCGTGAAAGTTTCACTAACACCCTTCGGACACTTCCTTTCTCTTTAAGTTGTTGTTTTATTCACCATCATCATATGACAGGCGTTCTTCTGGATCCCTCTCTTATCAGTCTAATGCATAGTAAACTCCTTTACTAACAGTTCGCAAACAAACATTGCTTTGGATATCTCATATCTTTTAGCCTTTGTCTGTCTCTGAAAATGATTTTCAGATTCCATGAATATCACATAACTATCCAAACTTTCGAAGTTTGGGTCTCATGGAAACAAACATATTGCACTTTGACTGAAAAGGAATTCTAGCTTTTGGATCGAAGGACGAGAGTCACATGATCCATAGCATTAGCGGGAGAATACCGAAAGCATGCGATAGGATAAGTCCTTCTCGGCACTCTTGAGGACAATCCTCACATTACGTTACCAACCGTAAAGTTTTAACCAGATATTTAACAGCTATTCAATTTTAATAGGGAAGGTGGAAACGCGAGCCATCCTTCTACAACTATTATGCAAATCACACTTAGACAGTGTTCAAAATTAATTGCACTGAGAATTAAACAAGTTAATTCTACAGTGCGCTCCCACTCAAATCAATATCTCTCATAATTGATTGTGAGTGATACAAGATCCGCATTTCAATTCAACGCCATTGACGGGTTCATCACTGATGACGTGAATTTCAATCGGTAGGCCAACTTGCCAATCACATCTCTATGTGACTCTTGTTCATCTTTCGATGCGTGTGTTCCGAGCTCATGACTCTCATGCCTGAACGTCAAGACAACCAAGTGATCTCGTTGCGAGGTCTGACCTCACCCGCCTCACACATCCCTAATCGTTCGTACTCATGTGTACATGTCGTACCCCGAAAAGTTAGGTGCCGTGACGGTGCTACACTTGGGAGAACACTAACTACTTGATATTTTTGTGAGAGATCACCCTAATAAAAAGCGACTACCGCGCAATCAAGAAGGGTGCATCATAAGGGATAAACATCTCAGGCAATTCATAATTAGCATGATATGGTATAGCCCTTTCTGACGGAGAAGTCTTTCATTTCTTCGTCTTCGGCATTCGCGTTGGTGTTCACCTTCGCGAAGATTGCCACCACCTTGTCGATGCACCAGATAATATTGCTATCTCTATAGCTAATAAAATAAGTGCATTACATAAGGTTGACACGCAGGTCATTAAAGTGCAATCATATGGCTCCAGCCATCATGCCGAATCATGACACGCAGGTCATGTTAATCAATTTACATCATATAGTCATCTCATACATAATCAAATTATTATGAACACTGCTATACCACATCACATGCACATGCAAACCATCCTGCAAAACCAAGTTAGACGCCTCTAATCGGTTCATGCAAAAACTTGTTTTACGTGGCTTCTAAGGTTTCGAAACAAATCGAAGCTACCTACGTATTATCATCAAGTATGATAATTCAAGTCGCTAGATTAACATCGCGGGGTGTATGAAACACGAGATAATTAAATCTCGAGCCCCATACTAAACTTCGTCATACGCATGACCCCCGTGCAGATCATATCTGCAATGCCCTTTCATCTGCGAATTTCATCTTTCTTTTGACTATGGCGGAACCCAAAGAACTGAAGCACTTCGTTGATCAATCAGGATCGCGGATTGCCAGAACTTTGTGAAATTCCACCATACTGTCTCGAGATTGAGCAAACGCAAATTCTAGGGAAGCAACAAGAACATCGGGTAACAGACTTCATCTGTCACCCGCACAAATAATTTTCAGCAATAGATCTCATCTACTACCTAATTATATTGTGCAACACCCATACATCTCTATGTATTCTAGATCGCAACCTGCATCTACGCATAGCACGGCTCTGATACCACTGTAGGGTAACGCAGCAGAAAACAAAAATTTTCCGACCTACGTACCAGCCCAGGATCACTATGGAGACTGCATACAAGGTTTGATCTTTTTCGTTACCGACTCGTAGCCAAGTGGAAGTAGAGTCGATGACGATCGGCGGTGCAGATCCCCGCAGCTAGGATTTTACAACCTCCCAACCGCGAGGATGTATACCCTCATCTGCCCCGCAGACAGCCCTCCGGGAGGCGGTCGCACAGTCCCCCGGACGGTGTCGCGGACAGCCCTTCGGGAGGACCTCCGAAACTCGGACTGTCACACGGACAGCCCTTCGGGAGGACCTCCAAAACTTGGACGGTCACACGGACAGCCCTTCGGGAGGCACTCTCGAACTAAGACCGAAACTACGATCTCTCTACAGAGTTGCACACATACGGTGTCATCTATCCGGCAGGGCTTCGCCGTCCAGAACTAGTTCCCACCGGAACCCAGACAGCCTTTCGGCTCTACGAAACTATTTCGCTGGGAGGGAGAGAGAAGCCAGAAATGTCATGGCATGTGTATGTGAGAGCAAGGATCAAGCATATGGGGCTGCCTCCTCCCCTCTATTTATAGGAAAAACAAGGGGTAGGATGGGCATATCCAAAATGCCATGTCATCCCAAAATATCTTGGGAAGATATTTGTGGAAAGCCAACTTCCAACCATATCCATAAATCTGATTTCACTATTCACGACGACATTTTTCAGCGTCTGATCGAACTGAAAATATCCATGTGGGCTTAGAACATTTCTAGTACCCACCAAAATAATTTTCAACGCGAGCCGGAACAATTCCGGTTTAGTGATTTTCATCTGCGAAAAGCATCTGAAGCGGTTTCGGCAGCTCCGGAACATTTCCGGTTTTCATTCCGAAAAATTCCAGAAAGTTTCCAGAATGATTCTGGCACCCTCCAAGAATTATCAGGCATGTGCCGAAACCAATTTGACTTTATGGTGTACTCCGAAACAACTTTTCGGTTTAGTGATTTTCATCTGTGAAAAGCAACTAAAGCGGTTCCGGCAGTCCGGAACATTTCCGGTTTTTGTCTCTGAAAAATCTCAGAAGTTACCGGAACAATTCTGGTACCTTCCAATAATTTCCAGGCATGTGCCGAAACCAATTTGACTTTATGGAATACCCTGAAACAACTTTTCAGTTTCACCGGAACTATTCCGATATCCTCTCCGGAACGTTTCCGTTTCGTCCGAAACTTTTTCGGTGAATTTCTCTCAGACTCCCCGTCTAGTATTCAGCAGATAGATGACCCTTAAGCATGTGACCCTATAGGTTCGGTGAAGTATAGACATGACCCGGAACACTTTCCGATCAATGATCAACATCGGAGCCGTGGACACCCATATTGACCCCTATACCCACACGAATGAATATTCGAGTGAACCTCCAGTTGCCGTGTGCTATTCCTGTTGCTTCGCGATATGTTACAAATACCCGAGGTGAGACATGTAGGCATCCCCGTGGATCAACAACTTGTCCACTATGCCAGTTACCTCGTTACCGGTATTGTTCTCTTTTCTCGTTCCCGTGTTCCGGCATCCCCGTGATCAAATCACAAAGTGTCTGGCCAGACGATGATGGATACCGTAACACCGAGAGGGCCCAGAGATATCTCTCCATCGTCGGAGGAGCAAATCCCAATCTTGAGCTATCAAGTTACTTGACATACTTTTCCATGAACCCGTAAGCCGCCGTAATAGCCACCCATTTACGGATGACGTTTAACAAACCCCAAAGTTCATGAAGCAAGCATGAAGAAACTCGATACTCTCATGGTCTAAGGAATCATGCAAACATTAACCATCTCTGTGTTATTAACCATTAACTAATGACGAATGTATCTCATAGCATAACATCAATTCGGGTCGATTCAACACAAGTGTTCTACCAACAATTGTGCCCTCAAAATTGCCGGCATAGCCATGCCCATGATCAGGAAAACAGGATCATCATGCAATACTTGAGCCAGTCTTAGAGGCCAGACTAGGAATACATTTTACCGTTTATTATCCCACACGTGCACATGAGTTTCCCTCCAAGCCTCGTTTTATTTGTAGACTCGAGAATCATTGCAGTTATAGCATGGAACATAAACATAATTATGAACAGGGAGATAATCAATAACATTTATTATTGCCTCTAGGGCATATCTCCTACAGTGCCCTACCCATGACTTAATGGGTAGGGTATGGGTACTACCCATGGGTATAAAATTGTGCCCATATCCTGCCTATAGGTATCCGCGGGTACCCGTACCCATGGGTAAAATTGCCATCCTTAGTCCAACTATGTGGTTTTGGACCGATCGGGGTTTTTGACCTGTATGATATTGTTCGCCCTAGAAAAAATCTGCTGTCTAGTCCTATGGTGAGGATGAAACCTCGATTAAACATTGCTTCACACTTTCACTGTTTTTATAAATTCACATTATAGACATGGATGCTTGTATGAAAACGTATCTCTATGCACCAATGTACACCGTAGTCCTTGAATACATAGTCTCCCACACAAAAAAGCAGAAACTCTTGAAGCATCAATGTCAAGCCTAGTACTTAAATTAATGTGTGTATATTCACTTTAGCTACATTTCAGTCAGCTGAAAAATCACTTTTGGGTCAGTCAATTTTGTGGCCATTGGTTTTTCTCGAAGATTCGTGCTGCATTTTTTTTGTGACCTGTGTTGTTTGTTTTGTGGACTTCTTTCTTTTTTTGACTGACCCCTTATTTGGGTCAGTCGATTTCCTTCTGGGCCGAAGCCCATCAACTGTGCGATCCAGTCCTCCTCTCTCTCCCTTCGTTTTTTAAATATTTTTTTGTTCTTATGTGCTTTTGCTTTTGTTTTTCTGTTTCTCTTTCTTAGTTGATTTTATTTTTTATTTTGTTGATATTTTTTGGGATGTTGGGTGAATGTAATGTACACACTTAAATAATTTGCAATATGTGCGAAAATTACACTACTATATGATTATTGTTTGCGTACTAAAAAAGTGTAATCTAAGAGAGAAGTTGTGTGCAAGTTTTGCAAACTTGTTTTGTTATTTTTTTAATGGGTAATAATAATGCTACTAATTCATTCTTCCTTATTTTAATTAATTAATTCATTTTTGTTTCTTCTTAAAGGGTAAAACTAATGACACTAATTTATTCTTTCTTAAAAAACTTATTATTTTGATTTTGTTTTAGTTTCAATTTTATTTTATTCTTCTTAAAGGGTAATACCAATGTTAATAATTCATTCTTCCTTCGAAAACCTCATTATTTTGATTGTGTTCTAGTTTTTATTTCATTTTATTTTTTCTTAAAGAGTAATACGTAAGCCACTAATTCATTCTTTCTTGAAAACTTTGGTATTTCAGTTTTTTAGTATTATTTTATTTCCTTTATTCTTTAATGATAATACCAACGCCGCAAATTCATTTCTTCTTAGGAAACTTCCTTTTTGTGAAAATTACACTATTATATTCTTATTCCTGCATATTATAAAAAAGCGCAACTTCTGTGCAAATTGTTTGCAAAATATTTCATTATTTGTTTTATTATTTTCAGTTCCTTTCTTCTTAACAGGAAACCAATGACATTAATTCATTGTTTCTTAGAGAACTTCACTATTTTAATTTTGTTTAAGTTTTTATTACATTTTCTTTATTCTTTAAGGGTAATACCAATACCTCTAATTCATTCCTACTTAGGATTCTTTTTTGTGAAATTTCACTATTTGTGCTTATTCTTGCATACTATAAAAAAAGCGCAATTTCTATTCAAATTGCGTGCAAATTTTGTCATTATTGTTTTTTTTACTTTTCTTTCTTCTTAAACGGTAATACCCATACCACTAATTCATTATTTTGGTCTGGAGAAGTAGAGACACTATGGATCAAATACCAATGCCACTAATTCATTCTTTCTTTAAAAAAATTCTTTTTGCAAAAACATTCACTATTATGTGTTTATTCTTGCTTATTATAACAAAGCGCAATTTATGTGCAGATTGTGTGCAAATTTTGTCATTATTTAGTTTTAGCTTTTTATATCATTTTCTTTCCAATTTTAAGGTATTTTTGCTTCATTTTTTGTTTCTGTTTTCTGTTTCTATGCGTTTTCTTTTTCCCTTTTTATTTCCTTTATTGGTTATTTTTGTTTTTTGTGGGTTTTTGGCTTAGTGTAATTATATACAAACAAATACTATATAATATGTGCCAAAATTTCATGATTATATGTACACTAAAAATGCGCAACTTCTGTGCAAATTGTTTGCAAATATTTCATGATTTGTTTTATCATTTTCAGTTCCTTTCTTCTTAACGGGAAACCAATGCCACTAATTCATTGTTTCTTAGAAAACTTCACTACTCTAATTTTGTCTAAGTTTTTATTTTATTTTCTTTATTCTTTAAGGGTAATACCAATACCTCTAATTCATTCCTACTTAGGAATTTTTTTAGTGAAATTTCACTATTTGTGCTTATTCTTGGATATTATAAAAAAGCGCAATTTATATGCAAACCGTGTGCAAATTTTGTCATTATTGTTTTTTTACTTTTATTTCTTCTTAAACGGTAATACCGATACCACTAATTCATTATTTTGATCCGGAGAAGTAGAGACACCATGGATCAAATACCAATGCCACTAATTTATTATTTTTAATTTTGTGTTAGTTTTCATTTTATTTTATTTTGTAAAGGTAATACCGATGTCACTAATCCATTACTTTTTAGAAAGCACTATTTGTCGCGGAAATCTCACTAGTGTATGCTTATTTTTCATCGTAATAATACATTTTTGATATATACGTATAAAACTAAATTTAAATGTGTGAGATTGCAAATATAAAAATAAATAATTCATTCCTTCTTACAAAATTTCTTTTTTGCATAAATTCCACTCCTATATGCTTATTTCTGCATATGGTACAAATATGCAATTTTTGTGTAAGTTGTCTGCATTTTTGTTTGTTTTTCTCTATTTTTGTTTTTGTTTATCAACGGGCCATTGTTTTGCATTGGGCACATGAAGTCTTGTGAGCTTCTGTTGGTTTTGTATGCAAAAAGACTTTAGGTGTGCTATAACACTGAAATTGGCTGACCACAATTTTGGTTCAGTCGATTGGTTAGGAATCGACTGACCCATTTCCTAAAATCAGGCGACTGACCAGTAGCCGGTTCCTAAAAAATCATGGAGCGACTATGGATCAGGTACGTGAAAATTTTATTTGTTTCAGTCACTTAGTTTTTGAGCCATTCGATCAATATCCAATGAATAGCAGACAGAACGAAAGAGGAGGAAAAAGATGACTGAAATTATTTTGGGTCCGACTATGTTACATCCAATGTAATACCTCACATCTACTCCCTCCGAGTAACTTCTATTATTTGTTTCCTCAGAGCATTTCCAACAGACGCGCTACCGTGGCGCGCTAAAAAAGTTTTGCACCGTTGAAATAGTGTTTTTGCGCACGGGAGGTTTACCAGACGCACAAAAACACGGCGCCCAACCCGGCGGCCCCACATGCAGCAGCCCGCGCGCACAAGCCGGCGCCCCAAATTTGCAGCCCCGCAGCCCGCGTGCGATAAATTTACAGCTTCGTTTTTGTGCGTGCTCTATTTTACAGCTTCTGCTGGAGCGATGTTTTTGGTCGCGCGCGCTATATAGGCATCTTTTCCAGCGCGCGGCTTATATAGCGCGTCTGTTGGAGATGCTCTTAAAAAAACTTCTATTATTCGTTTGTTTCTTTTTTCCTTCCATTCTTTAGGGCAATAAAAAAAAAACGACCCACTTTTGTTTGTTTCTTTTTCCTTCCATTCTTTAGCGCGACCAAAATAACCAACACACTGCGCTCTTGAGGAATCGAACTCAGGATGACCACCAACTCCTACCACAACAACACATCAATGTTTGTGATGTTTTAGAAGTAGGAAACATTTAAGAACACACTAGAGCGTCGAGATTAGAAGACATTTTTGAAGAAAAAAATTGAAAACCTTTTTGCAAATTGTGAACAATTTTGAAATGCCGGATATTTATGAAAACACAAAAAAATTAAAAACATTAATAGTTTTTCTGACTAGGGGTCATCTAAGATGACGTCACCCCTAGTCTAGTATTTGTGAACAATTTTTCAAAAGCGAAAATTGTTTCAAACATTTGAGTATTTCTGAAACATTTTTTTAAACCTGCGAGCATTTTTTGAAAAACGTGAACTTAATTTGTTACTTTTGATTTTTTGTTGGAAAAACCCAAACAAATTTTGAAAAACATAGAATTTTTCAAATTCCAAAGACTTTTTGAAACAAAAAAAGAATAAGAAAATGAAAATACAGAATCAATATTTTGAAAAAACAAAAAAGGAAAGGAAAGCTAATGAAGAAAAAAAAGAAAACGGGATAAACAAGGAAATACAATGAAGAAAAACAAAAAAAAAACAAAACGGATCCTAGCTACTTGAGCCGACCCAGTTGCGAGTCAAGGGTCGACTTGTAATTGGGATGAGCCAAACTATTGGTCTAGTTGCGAGTCGAGAGTGGACTTGCAACTGTGATGACAAACAAAAACACATGCTCCAGTTGCAAGTCGACCGTGGGATTGCAAGTAGGACAACTAGGAAACCATGAACCAAGTTGCGAGTCAAGGGTCGACTTGCAACTGAAATGAAACAAATTACCGGTCCAGTTGCAAGTGAGGGGTGGACGTACAACTGGGATAAAAAAACATAGGCTGAGATGCGAGTCGTGGGTGGGCTTGGAAACTAGGATGAAACAAACTAAGAGCCTAGTTATGAGTCGAGGGTAGACTTGCAGCTGGGACAACAACAAAAGTATGGGCCCAGTTGCGAGTCAAGGGTGGGCTTGCAACTGGGCCAACAACAAAACTATGAATCCAATTGTGAGTCAAGGGTGGGCTTACAATTGGCACAACTACAAAACTACAAGCCCAATTACGAGTCAAGGGTGAACAGTAGCATGCGTGGAGCTCGCCATCGCCCGCGCATGGTGCGTCAAAGCTTGTCACACCAGCCCAGGAGAGGAGAGTGGTGAAGCCGACTGACTGAGAAAGAAATGTGGATGGAGCTACAGGTTGCTGGGTGTTGGGAGCTGGTGGTTGAGAGGCAACGGTACTAGGTTAGAGCGTGTGGATCAAGGATGGGCATGAACGACTGGGGGAATAAGTGCACGTATCTATCTACTACACCTGTAAAAGAACGAGAGGGGGCATATTCAAACCATCTTAGCCGCCTAATCACACAATCTGATGGTCCAGAGTCTCTCCATGTTTAACGCTAACAAGCCACCAATCCATCGACCGTTAATCCTGCCCGCCCTTCGTCAAAAAAAAAAAACTGCCCCGCACGTCCGGCAACACGACCTTCGCCCGCTCCTCTCTTGTCTCTTGTGCGTCGCTCCAATCGCCCGCTCCTCCTGCGCGTTGCTCTAATCGCACGCGGCACAGCCTCCGTCGCAAATCCTCTACTCCTCCTCCATCGATGCTCCGATCCTCCACTCCGCCGCCGTCTGCCGCCGCTCCGATCCTCCACGCCGTCGTCGCTCCAATCGCCCGCTGCCATCGCTCCACTCGGCCTCCGCCGTCGTCGGTGAACTCTCCCTCCATCACCGGTGCTCAACTCGGCCTCCGCCGCCGCTCTTCGATCCTCCACTTCAACGCCGGACGCCTATACGGTACCACTTCGTCTCTCTCCCCACTCCTCAAACAACTCCGCACGAAGCTTCGTGTCTTGTCGCTGCTAACCGTTCGGCCACGCTCCTTCTCTCCCTCGTTCATCCTATCAGCCACCCGCCACCCACTGTTGACCCCTACCCCTAGTCGTCCTATAGCCGCACCCACCGCCGCACCCCGCCGGCCGCCGATTCTCCGGACGACCGACGAAGCCGGCGGCCGCACGCTCTTGAGGCCTGCCGACCTGGGGTTGCGCTTGCCGGATCTCCGCTTGGCAGAGGCCACACTGCCCCGAGACCTGCCGGCCAGGGGTTGCGCCCGCCGCTCGCCGATTTTCTGATCGGCAGGGGCCGCACGCCCCAGCCTGGGACTGCCGATGCGGACGCCTTACGCCATGTGGTTGCTGGCTTCTGCCAACGCCTTACGCCCTGCGGTTGCTAGCTGCTGCCGACGCCTTAACTCCCGCTCCTCCCTATCCCCGTCACCGACGGGATCCCCGGCGCGAGCGCCTCCTCCTCCACCTAACACGCCCCCCTCAGCCCGCACAAAGTCACCCACGCCTCCCTCACCCCGTCGTCGGAAAATGAGATGGCCCGGAGGCGGCGACCATCAGTATGTTGTGATGGGTGTCAGTGTCAAAACCGGCGGATCTCGGGTAGGGGGTCCCGAGCTGTAGATCTTGGATCGATGGGTAACAAGGAACTCAGAGACAGTATTTACCCAGGTTCGGGCCCTCTCGAAGAGGTAAAACCCTACGTCCTGCTCGATTATATTGATGTGTATGTATGATGGTTACAGAGTTGATCTACCTCTAGATCGGATGAACTAAACCCTAGATGAGTAGGATGATGGTTCTAGCCTCTACGGACTAAACCCTCTGGTTTATATAGACACCAGGGGTACCTAGGGTTACACACAGTCGGTTACCATTGGGGGATTAACACGCATATTCCTTTATCTTTTCTTGGAGGGCACACCAAGTCTTTGGAAGTTTCCTTCTGGAGAACGGGATCGTCTGAAGTCCGGTCTTCCTCTGTCGAACAAAAAGTAGCCCACTAGTCTGGCACATGAGAGATAGGACGACAGCCCGAGGACCCCTTAGTCCGGGACACCCTCAGTAGCCCCCGAACTAGCCTCCAACGCCGAGGTCGAAAGTTCCCAGTAACTCCACATTTCTTGAAATCTTCGGCTTGAGGGGAGAGTTCCTCCCATCCTATATTCGGCTGATGATAGCTCGGCCACTTTCAACATTGAGGCGTCGCGTGGCTTGTCGCATCTTCTTCATTTAGAATTAATGACACCCCTCGATTTCTGTGCGCCAGAGGGAAACAAGTGACCCCACAGCTCTTTACAGAAATGCCCCTTACAGGCTTAGGAGAGGCGCCTATTTAACAGGCCCGAAATGTGGAAGCGTCCATGCCCGATCCCGAAACACCGCAAATCCAGAGCTAAGCGAGCTTAGAACAAAGGCGAACGCTCCAGGTTCCTCTTCGCGCCCCCACGGCCCCCTCCAAGGTGACTAGGCGAGCTGCTCTGTTTCTCGAATGAGGTTGAGGAACCTTGAGACGCAAGGGTATCTACTCGCATCAGATCTCGCATCCACCCGTCCCGGATTGATTTCTGCGAACGGCGAGGCTTTTGCGGAAAACTTCCCCGTCCCACGCGGGGAGGAAAGGGTATGTGTCGTGGTATTTTCACGGCAGATGCTCTCGTGAGAGAACTTAGGTGTGAGGCCAAAACGCATCTAAGAGGTAGCTTGAGAGGGGTTCAGCGGGACGCGAGACGCGAGGTTTTACCCAGGTTCGGCCCCTCACGGTGGAGGTAAAAGCCTACATCCTGCTTGATTGATATTGATCATGAAGGTCTCGGTTACGAAGGAGGTGTTACGAAGCCTCTAATCTCGAGAGCCTCTAATCTGTCTGTCTAGACCTAATCTCTCCTTCCTTGTCCCTCTGGGGGTGCCTTGCCCCTCCTTATATAAGTTGGAGGGGAGGCTTACATGAAGAGTCCTAGTCGGACTTGGATCTAATCTCATCTGCCTTCTTATCACGGGCCTTCTACCACGGGCGACTTACCGCGGCCTTCTCATCTTGGGCTTATCTTTCCCCGGGCGACTCAAGCCTTCGGGCGGCTTTCAGCTTAAACCTCAGGGCTGCTTTCAGCATAAGCCTCAGGGCTGCTTACAACATAAGCCTCAGGGCTGCTTCAGCATAAGCCTCAGGGCGGCTTTCAGCATAAGCCTCAGGGCGGCTTTCAGGATAAGCCTCAGGGCTGCTTTCAGCATAAGCCTCAGGGCTCATCTTCAGGGACTCCTAATCGTGGGGTATATCCCCGACATTAGCCCCCAGTTTAATTTGGATTTATACATATTAAACTTATCCTGCAAAACAAACAAAAGGACAAATTTGACGGGTTGCGCGCCGGGTCAAAAGTTTTTCTGAGCCGGCATCTGTTTACCCTTTTGCTTCTTTCTTTTGGAGAAAATCCAGGTCTCTTCACTATATTCATTTGAGCTGGCTTCCAAACTCTTGGCTTGATAAAAAAGTTAAGACTTAAAATATCCTTCTAGTGCTGATCAGATTTGAATGCTCCGGCTTGATGATCTTTAAAACTTTATCAAATTGTGATCGTCGAAGTTTCCGGGTTAAGATTGATAATGCTGAGTCATGATTGTTGCTGACATCGAGTCATGTAATTGATCCTTCTGGGTTTTTAAAGTTGATTCCTTGCAAGATGTGTCACTCCAATCCGGGTCTTCTTAGGCCGGGAACATTTGAGTTTTTTCTTTCAATTCCAATATATATGTCCACTGTAACCTCCAAGTATTAAGAGGGGAACGTAGTGATAGCTTTAAGACTTGCTTCAATATAATATTGCAACTTTGGAGAAAACCGGATTGTGCATCTGAATCTTCAGTCATGAAAAAATCCTTGTACCTCCCATGTGTAGTCCCCAAGGGCCGGCTGTCTTCTTGAAACAGCCGGGTCTTAGATAGAGCGAAGAACCACTTGTAGTCCCCAAGAGCCGGCTATCTTCTTGAAACAGCCGGGTCTTAGATGCTTCCGTCTATTAATATTGTTCTTTCAGAAATATTTCTTTATAGAAAAACTTCGGGTTTGCATTAGCCCCCAAGTGCCATGTGGATTACTTGTAATCTGTGTGGAACTTTATCTGCATAACATACTGATTTCTCTTTCTTTCAGACCCAACTATCTTCACCGCGAACCCAGCTGGCCGACTGTCAAAAGGAGCTTAAATCTGAACAAGAGCTGAGAGTCGCCGCTGAAGAAAGAGTGAAGTCTTTGGAGAAAACCGCGTCTGAGGTGGCTGCCAAGTTGGTCACTTTGACCGCTGAACATGAAAAAGAAAGGCAGCTCCTTGTCAAACGTGCTGAAGAAACTGAAGAAACTGAAGCACCGGATCCCATCAGAACTCCGAAGTTTAAACGTGCTGAAGGAACTGAAGAAACTGAAGCACCGGATCCCATCAAAACTCCGAAGTTTAAACGTGCTGAAGGAACTGAAGAAACTGAAGCAACTGAAGCATCAGATCCCATCAGAACTCCGAAGTTAAGCGTGCTGAAGAAACTGAAAGCCGCCTGAAGCCTGTCTCTGACGAGCTCAGCGATCTTAAATTTCACATCCGGCAAATGAACCATGCCATCTTCGGTAAGCCGCCAACTTAACCTGAAACCTTATATATATTGCTTTTATTTGGTAATTCTGACACCTTTTTCCCTTGCAGGCCCCAGAAGCGATAAACTGGTGAAGGAGATGAAGCTTGCAAAATTTCAAGCAGCTTATGGTGAAGACGGAAAGCGCGAAAAGCTCGGCTCTCTACCGCCTCTCACGCTTACTCCTGAAGGTCGTAAGAACGAGTTTGCTCCTGATGTTGACTCTTCAAGCCTTATAGGCGCTGAAGAAGTTTTTGAAGCTTTTGCCAATGTTGACTGGAATGCTGATTATGCCCAGATAAATCCTTCAGCAGACGCGGCCTCAGCCGGAGGCAACAAGACCCAGGAGTAAAGCTGGAACCCTGAAAGCCGCCGTCCAACCAACGCTTGTAGTATATGTCTTGAACAATGATTCTGAAATGCACTCTGGTGGCCTTTTGTAATAGGTTTAGAAAACCTTGGTCCCTTGCCTTTAAATGCGTACTAGCTTCCTTGGGAAGTAAGTCTGATACCTTTGCATGAAGCTTCCTTATGAAAATTATTCTGGCTGCTTCTGAAAGAAATTGAATCCCTTGTATGATGCTGGCGGCTCTCGGCCAAACATAAAGATAGTCATAAAACTTGATAAGATGTATGAACTATTTTTAACAAGTATTAAACCAATAACTAAATTAGTCATGGCGGCTTATAGCCAGCAAACTTGCAGATGCGTAAGATAAAACCAGTATAATAAAAACTGGCGGCTCTCAGCCAGACACGAACATTAGAAAGAGTTCGTAAGGAAAAAATCATAAAACTCTCAAAAGCAGTGAATCTCAAGAAAGTTTTATCAAACTTGTAAGAAGATTGCAAAAGCCCCCAGTATGGTGGCGGCTCTTGGACCACCAATAACCCCAACCAAACCAGTTATTTTCTTCCCGTATGGTGGCGACTTCCAGTTTTACCAGCAGTTTGGCCCATAAGGTTTCTCTGATGCCCGTACACGGATGAATAGGGATGGCAGTTTTACCCATGGATATGGGTACCCGCGGGTACCCTACCCAAAATCAATGGGCATGGGCATGACTTGGGGAGGTTTTGTACCCATGGGTAATGGGTATCCATACCCGCAAAATACATGGGCAGGGTATGGGTATGAAATTACGCCCATGGGTAACCCAATGGATACCCAGATAAAGTTAATAGAAGAAAATAAATCCTATGACATGTGGGGTCAACATCCAACTCCTTGGCACACCCTAAGTCTCGATTCCTTAAACCGGTCATAGCTCATAGGCCCGTAATCACATGCTCGCCACTCCTCTTACAACCTATGGGACCCTCAAAAAGATGAAATCTCGACTCTTCGCTATTGGATTCCTGTCCAACTCTCGATCCAACGACCCCCCACTCCCACCACCACCTCCCATTGCGTCAGGCTCATACTCCCTTAATGCCTCCAAGAGGCCACCACCGTAGAAGTTTGTGTTAGTGCTATACTGCTCGCCCATCATCACTTGAATTTCAAAGCCATTTATCTACCTTTAAAAAAATTAAATGCTATATATTGTACCCACTGGATACCCATTGGGTATAGGATACCTGATGGGTATGGGCATGGGTGCCAATTTATGCCCATGGGTATTGAAATGGGTGGGTACAGAAAGTTTCTGTGGGTATGGGTTTGGGCAGAAAAAGGTTGTACCCGCCCATACCCTACCCATTGCCATCCCTACGGATGAAGGCTCTGGATTACCAGTAGCGCGACCCGCTTATAAGGTCTTTAACCCAATATGGTGGCGACTTCTGGATTACCAGTAAGTTCGGCCCATAAGGGTTGATGGTTTCAAGATGGTGAAGGCTTCTGGATTACCAGTAAGCATCATCCCATATGAGTCGTTTGTGCCCGTACACGGATGAAGGTTCTGGATTACCAGTAACACGACCCACTTATTGGGTGCCTGTACACGGATGAAGGTCCTGGATTACCAGTAACACGACCCGCTTATTAGGACTTTAACCCAATATGGAGACTTCTGGATTACCAGTAAGTTCAGCTTCATAAGGGTTGACGGTCCCAAGATGGCGAAGGCTTCTGGATTACCAGTAAGCTCAACCCATATGAGTCTTTTTTGCCCGTACACGGATGAAGGTTCTGGATTACCAGTAACACGACCCGCTTATAGGGTCTTTAACCCAATATGGTGGCGACTTCTGGATTACCAGTAAGTTCGGCCCATAAGGGTTGGTGGTCCCAAGATGGTGAAGGCTTCTGGATTACCACTAAGCACAGCCCATATGGGTCTTTTTTTGTTCGACTAAGTGCAGGGTCCCTGTTAGGATTGACTTTACAAAGCTCAGGGTCCTGGAAGCGGGATTAACTTAGCGAATATGGTTGCAGCTGCTAACACAGGTGGATCTGCCAACTATTTCTTCAAAACTTCAAAAGCTTTCGCTGGCGGATTTGCCCTTCTTGAAGTCATCTGTTTTCTTCAGTTTCTGATACAGAGGGATAGCCTTTTCTGAGAACTTGATCCTTGCAAGTGATGGACTCCTCTTGAACCAGACGTTGAACCGGGTATTGGAAACTCAGAATTTTGTGAGAGATAGATTTCTCCTGAACCGGATGTTGAACCGGAAATTTTTCACCAATGTGGTAATAGTCCCTCAGTACGAGGATCTTGAATTTGTAATAGCGGCCGATTCTACCGAGTCATACCGGTGTAGCCCCCAAGTCTTAAGTCGACTCGAGGAGTTGGCTTGAGATTCTCCATACTTGGCCGTAGCATGAACCAGCATATAGTTGATAACTGTACATTGGAATGTGTTGAAACTGGAGGTGAGGTGGCGAGTTGCTGAACTTCGCGATACTCATGTATATCTTTGGCGTTTGATAATGCCATGTGAATCCTCCGAAGGTTGAAGCTACTCGTGGCGGGTTGTAAATAATCCCGTATGAGTTGAGTCAGTAACCCGGTTGATGTTTCATCCTGGCTGGTTGTTGAAGTTAACCAAACTGATGTCGGTGACTTGTGTGTGACGGCATTGGAAGATAACAGCGGGCGAGTCAGGCTTCGGCATTGTAAGTCGGCCACGGGCGTTGGTGCAGAAAGATGCCAGCTGCATGACCTCCATATTTGTGGCACGATAATTGCTTCTTTGTATTGAGTAATTCTCCTGATATGTTTTATCAGAAGGTGTCCACCGCGGTGTTGGAAGACAACGGCGGGCGAGTCATGCTTCAGTGGCACATCCGTCGGGCGAAACCTTTCGATGAGCCGGACGAAACTTTCCGATGAGCCAGACGAAACTTTTCCGTGAGCCGGGCGAAACTTTCCGATGAGCCGGACGAAGCTTTTCGGAGGAACCGGGTGGAACTCTCCGATGGCTACTTCTGGAACTTTCCGATGAGCCGGACGAAACTTTCCGATGGCTACTTCTGGAACCTTTCGATGAGCCGGACGAAGCTTTCCGATGGCTACTTCTGGTACTTTCAATGAGCCGGACGAAATTTTCCGATGGCTACTCATGGAACTTTCAATGAGCCGGACGAAACTTTTCGATGGCTACTCTTGGAACTTTCGATGAGCCGGACGAAACTTTCTGATGGCTACTTCTGGAACTTTCAATGAGCCGGACGAAACTTTCGGATGGCTACTTCTGGAACTTTCAATGAGCCGGACGAAATTTTCCGATGGCTACTCTTGGAACTTTCAATGAGCCGGACGAAATTTTCCGATGGCTACTCTTGGAACTTTCAATGAGCCGGACGAAACTTTCTGATGGCTGGGAAAACACCCTCCAAGAACTCAACACCACCATGCGCAGGCCGCACGGTGGGCGCCAACTGTCGTGGTATTTTCACGGCAGATGCTCTCGTGAGAGAACTTAGGTGTGAGGTCAAAATGCATCTAAGAGGTAGCTTGAGAGGGGTTCAGCGGGACGCGAGACGCGAGGTTTTACCTAGGTTCGGCCCCTCACGGTGGAGGTAAAAGCCTACATCTTGCTTGATTGATATTGATCATGAAGGTCTCGGTTACGAAGGAGGTGTTACGAAGCCTCTAATCTCGAGAGCCTCTAATCTGTCTGTCTAGACCTAATCTCTCCTTCCTTGTCCCTCTGGGGTGCCTTGCCCCTCCTTATATAAGTTGGAGGGGTGGCTTACATGAAGAGTCCTAGTCGGACTTGGATCTAATCTCATCTGCCTTCTTATCACGGGCCTTCTACCGCGGGTGACTTACCGCGGCCTTCTCATCTTGGGCTTCTCATCTTGGGCTTATCTTTCCCCGGGCGACTCAAGCCTTCGGGCGGCTTTCAGCTTAAACCTCAGGGCTGCTTTCAGCATAAGCCTCAGGGTTGATTACAGCATAAGCCTCAGGGCTGCTTCAGCATAAGCCTCAGGGCGGCTTTCAGCATAAGCCTCAGGGCGGCTTTCAGGATAAGCCTCAGGGCTGCTTTCAGCATAAGCCTCAGGGCTCATCTTCAGGGACTCCTAATCGTGGGGTATATCCCCGACAGTATGTTTCATGCCTTTTCTTTTAAGGGGTCTAGGCTTTCCCATCCATCCCTTCCTGAGGGGTTTGCTAGAGTTTTATGGGATCCAACTCCATCATCTCACCCCGGGATCAATTCTACACATCTCGGGCTATGTCGCCCTCTGCGAGATGTTTTTGGGTTGTGAGGCACACTTCGAATTGTGGAGGAAATTCTGCTGTCTTGTCCCCGCACCCAAGGAGGGGCAATCCACAAGGTAGGCAGAGCCGAAGTATGGCGTATTGCCGGAACAGGGTATCCGGTAGGGACTCCCAAGAAGGATGCCGAGGAGTGGACCTCAGAGTGGTTCTATATTGAGGATCCCCCCCTATTCGATCCAACTCGGAGGGGGCTGCCCGAATTCTCTCTTGTTTCTCCGAAGAAGCGGTTTAACTGGCGCCCGAAGAGTCCTTCCCAAAAGGAAAGTGCCGAGGTATCCCTCCTAGCCGCTCAAGTAAGGTGGCTATCCCACAACGGGTTAACCATTATCGATGTAATGGCCTCAGCCATTGCCCGGTGCGTCCAACCCCTTCAACAAAGGGTGCACCCCCTATGTCGTTACAACGGGGCGAATGACTCGACCCGCTCCATACAAAAGAGACCCGCCGATCAGGCGGCAATGGCAGTCGTCTTAGCCGACCTCTTCAAGGGAGAGGAGCAAGACTTCGCTCGATTGAAACCCAAGGAGGGCTTCTCGAGCTATAAGCCCATCGAAACGGTGAGCCTTACTGCACCCTATAATTTGGATGATATGTTAATCTTTCTTACTCGGATATCTTATCTGTCCGAGCAGAGCTGGAGGGACTGGATCGAGACGGTGAGCTTCCCTGCTCCTCAACCGAAGAGCTACTCTCATGCCGATGACCCTGGGTTTCATGACGATCCCGAAACGTCGATTGATTTTGAAGAGGGAGTCTTATATCAGGAGAGCCTTGATGGCTCTAAAGTGGCCATCTTAGCTGATCACCCCGGGACGCTTCCCTCTTCCGCCGTAACTGAGAAAGAGGTTCCTTCCCGAAAAACACGCTCACCTCATGCTGCTCCTAGTACACTGACTTCTAACCCCAAGGGCTGCCGCACAACGCGCCGAACATCGGTAAGAGCGGCGCCGGCCGCGTCAACGACGAACGGCCGCAGAACATCCAAACGCGTGGCGGCAGCGGGAGTTACATCGACCGCGCCCACGGCTAAGAGGTAATATATTCCACCGCACTTTTCGGCATCTTCGTCCTTGACAGCCGCTGCAAATACCCATAATCTTCCTTCCTGAGACCTGCAGGCGATATGTAGAACCACCTCCGTTCGAGGATGCTGAAGAGGTGTAGGGGGGTAATCCAAAACCAAGGTCTCCGTTCAAGGCCGGTGCCACCTCGGAGGTTCCTGCCGAGGACCAACATCCAGGGGACCCCGAGTACGTCTCAGTCACCAACTCCGAAGTCGAAAGTGTGATGAATCACCAGCGGCGGAAGGAGTCGCTGTGGCACTCTGCGTTTTCCGAGTAGGAGTTTAACGCTCTTAGTTCGGTAGACGTGCATCTTGGAGCCTCCTGAGCAGGGCTCGAGGGAGCCACCAATCTTTTGTCGACCAACCTGCAGGTACATCACTGGTTTTGATAACCAAACACATAATCCAACGCAGTAGCCCCCGAGCCTTAATTTGGGCGGGACGGCCGAGTTAACACTACTGCAGGATGCTGCTAACGCGACACTGCAATCAGAGACCCTTCGACGAAACTATGTGCGATGCATTAATCGCAAATGGTGATGTAAAAAAACCGTCAAAAAAGATGCAAAACGTTTGCGATGGCGGATACATCAAACACGGTTCATATTACAGTTGCGTGTGCGATACGTGACATACGGTTAATCCATAAGAACTGTTTGCGATGAGGCAGAACAACAGAAATGGGTAGCTATATAAAGGTGTGTGGGATATACGGCATACAGTTCGCTCGGATGAACTGTTTGCTATTAGGGAATGCAACAGAAACGGTTAGCCAGATCAAGGTGTGTGCGATATACGGCATACGGTTCACTCGGACGACCTGTTTTCGATTAGGGAGCACAACAGAAACGGTACAACTTAACAATATGTGTGTGATATGCGGCATACAGTTCACATAGATGAACTGTTTGCGATGAGCCAAAAGAACACAAACGATTCGTGTAAACAAGATGTGTGTGATACGCGGCAAACAACCCACTCGGAAGAACTGTTTGCGATGAGAAAATATAACACAGACGGTTACTAGAGTTAATTCGTGTGCGATTCTGTGTGTAGGAAAAACTGTGAAAATTGCAAACTAGTTGTTTGCGATGGCTAGGAGTATCGCACACGATGCGTGTGCGATGATTAGTAAGTTACACATACGTTTCCTTATGGTAACACGTGTGCGATAACACGTGACACCGAATACGGTTGTCGGGTTGTGTGCTCCACTTAGTCTTCCCGCACTCCAGCGAAGGCTTCCCGCGCTCCACATGGGTGAATTGTAAAATCCCCAATCCCCTAGCCAGCTGCTAGCTATAAATAACCACAGCAATGGCCAGCGACGGCGACTCGCTACTGATCCAGTTGCTAGCTAGTTACCCACACATACCGGCATACCCCCAACGGCCGACGACAGGATGGAGTCGCGCGACGGCGGAATCGAGGCTGAAGGCACGATGGTTGGCTTGGCGGTCGACGGCCATGCCACCGCCTCTCCCGACGACGGCCAGAGGAAGCAGGAAACGTGGTACGAGAAAGCCGCCAGGTTAGCCAGGGTCGTCCTAAAAGCGGACAGGGATCGCCAGCGGGCGATACTGCTGGCTCGGCACAGAGTGCGGTGGATGGTGCGGGCGGCGGAGCAGGAACCGCGATGACGCAAGGATAACTGCGGCAGTGGCAGCCGCCGCAGGAGGCGCATGCTTATGTCCCAGATGGAGGAGGGCGCAGCGCCGGACGTCGTCGGGGCATGCCTGGGTGCCGTCACGGCAGCCCTGGCGAGAGCCAACGTCGTCTCGCCGGATGACGCCGGGGCAGATCCGGCGGTCGCGAAAGCCCTGGTGAGCGCTGCGCCCGAGGCAGTACCGGCGATCCCCGATGTCGAGTCTGCCCCAGCCTCGATCGATCAAGGTGTGTAGGTCATCGACTTGGAGGCCTCCGCTCCCACTGAGTCCATGATCGACACGCTGATGGATGATGGCTGCTGTGCGTGCTGGGTCACCGTCAGGTGCACAGTAGCTCTTTTGTGCACGCGCGGTTCGTTATATTCTTGTAAATTAGCGATATATATTATATATATATATATGCTCAATTGATTTCTTCATGCATGTCAAATATGTCAATTGTATGGGCTGGCCTGTCTGTATATTATCTGAATTTGCAATATGGACAATTAATATGCAAATGCCTTTTGGACATCGGTGCTGATCGCCACGTCGAAAACATGGACATCCTCTACTCTACCGGGCACACGCTTAAACTGAATGAACTGTGTACGATACTAATACTTTCCATGAAAATTTAAGAACTTGGCTAACAACATTTGAGTAACATATATATAGTGGTGACACTATTTGACAAAAGGCGGATCTTGGTAACACAGTTTTGACATCCATATGGTCCATATCTACATACTTAACATAGTAACAACTAGCACATTTTAAGAGGATTGATCACGGCAACTCGGCATCTCGTCAATGAAAAAGAAGAACCCTCCTGTGCCTTGGTAGAGCATGAGTAGAACAATGTCTCCAATTTTCCAATGTGGATGCATTGCCACGACAAGCGAGAACTTGTTAATTTGAATGGTTCTATTTCTGCTGGAAATGCAGTACCTTGCAATCACTTTGGCATTATTAGCAGGCACAAGTGTAATTCGACCACGCCGGGAAATCGATTCAGGAACAGTTGGAGCGGGCAATTTCTGTTGAAATGTAGAATAAAAACCAATTGTAACATATCATTGAAGATATAGTTTATGAACATCAACATAAAAATAAGACTTTGTACCAGGGTTTTGTGCACACAATTGGTCTTGTTAAATGTGTGCACCATAGGTAGAATTAATCCCATCCAAAATCCAGCGTTCATACGCTGTGCTATCTCTGTCAGATTATCAACAAATTCTATGACATGCTTCAAGTCTTTCCAGTGAAAGTTGGTATGCTGAGTAACATACAGATCGTTAACTATGCATCCAACATATCCTGCTTAAAAGGTGGAAAGGTATTATTTATTCAGAACATGGTAGAAGAATATATAGTGGGCATAAATTGGTAAATAGAATTTGTTACTGCCTAGGAACGGAGTCAGAAAATGAAATCACAATTGGTTGCTTAAATAGTGATCAGTTAGTCAGAACAAATACCCCGATTTTGCTAAGTAATATGCCAGCATGGAGAAAGTTGAAAGAACACTAACCTCGATCAGACTTTGATCGGCTGATGACGTTGGGGAAGTAAACATCCATGTTAACTAGACCAGGCTGTGGTGCACGCACTAGAATTTTATTGCCAGCTTTCAGTTCATAAAACTTAGAAATTTTTCTCCAGAGGTCCGCATCAAAATAGGAGTGACCATCTTTATCAAGTTTGACGCTAACTGTCATTGTAAATCCATGCTGCGTTGTCAATATGACATCCATGGAGTCATCAACAAAGTAAAGCCCAAGATTTCCTTCTACTCGTTTTCTTGCAAAGCAAGGGATGTACTGCTTGAAATGGAAATTAAGATCGTAAATTAGATATATTGAAATAACAGAGCAAGATGCAAATATGGGAGTAACTGAGAGAACATAACAATATATAGCTGAAAGCAAAGTACAAAAATATATAATTAAAATAGATAATGTAACAAAGATTTGGTGCAAATATGAGAGTAACTGAAAGAACAATACATCATTAATTTGCCTAATATAGGGAAAAAATCGGCTTCGACGTCTAGGCTGCATGTGGCACCGTACCTTTTATCCAAATGTAGCAATAGACGGTATATGTTCATAAATTTAGGCCATGCCGACCGTGATAGGGTGAGATTGAACATACCGAGCGCTCCCTGAAGTCATCTGGATTGGTGAGATAGAACTTCGTTTCCGACTGGCCGCGACCACACTTGCCCGATTTGTGCTCGCACTGTGGACACTTGAATGAAAACCCTCGAATCAGCTAGAAGAAAAATGAATCCACGGCGATTTCCGCCGGTTGATTAACAGCGACGGACGGACTACGATAAGAGATGAGTGAATATTTCGCTAAATTGATTACCTTCTCCATGAGAAAAATCCCCAGCCCAATCCCGCAGAAAACCCCAATCGACCAGAGTCTAGAAAGTCGGTGCAAGTCGGTGCAATTAGGCGGCAGCTGTGACACCCTGGTTTTTGCCATTTTTCTTTTTCTGAGTTTTATTGAATATTTGGTTTGAATTTGAGATTTTGAATTAACTCATTTGGACTTAGCACTTGGGAATTCTTTTGGTTTTCCCCCAAGTGACTCCAAGCACTCTCAAAAACATCCCTTGACATCATCCCTCTCAAAATAATGCCATAGAAATATTTTTCTCAATGGCATAATATTCATTTTCTTCCTGAAAATGAATATTTTTCACTTCTGCTCCATAGCAACCCTCATTTTTCTTGCTCAGAAAAATCTGAATAAATTCCCTAATATTCTTTAGGTCATGCCTCACCCTCCTATGCAAAAATATCCCATAGTCATGTGAAGAATTTTGGCTCAAGAAAATATTTTCTCTTCTGGACAGAAAAGGCACTTTGTGAAGGAAGTGCATTTTTGCCTGGTCCATTTGAGCTGAAATTTTTATAGCCTGGCTACCTTCCAACCTAAAACTTAGCCTCCAAGTTTCAACTCTTATCTCTTTGTAGTTTTCTTACAAAATGCTGCAACAGTTTCTGTCCAGAAACTTGCCAGCTCTCTCACATCTTGTCTGATCGACCTTGTGATTAACCAAGACCTCAAACCGACCTAGTGTTGAAGGGACTTGAGCCCAGACACGGTCTGGCAGCCCTGGCGCACCGTGTTGCACCAGTGCACGCGGTGACCGTGTGAGTACACGACGCCTGGCATGCGTTCGGCACGCTCTGCGCGTCGGCCACCTCTCTGCCTCGCCCGTGAGGCCACCCCATGCCACCCTCGCGTGTCTCTACCCTCCTACTACCTCGACCTCTTCCTCCCAGCCCCTCTCTATCGCTCCCCGACGCCAGTAGCTGGCTCGGCGGACGCGGACATGGCGGAGCAAAGCGCATAGTGAACCGCGTGATCGAGCCGTCCCTCTCTCGTGCCCTGTTGCTTGGCTCCGTGTTGCCGCTGTGTTTGGATGATCTCCCTGGACCTCTCCCATCGAGCTAGAGCCCCTCTCGTCGCCTCTCGCCGCTCCAGAAGCCTCGCCGGTGTCCGCTAGCTCTGCCTTGCCTTCCCCTATAAATATAGCCACCCCCGAGCCTTTCTAAGCATCCCACTCACCTCCTCTCGCCACAAATTCAGTAGCTTAGCACCGCTGCAAGGCCGGGTGGGCCTCCAGCTACCGTCCCTCGCCGGAGTTGGCCGCGGATCCCCCACGGCCGTCCACCCGCTCCGGTGCTCCTCGACCGCGTTCTTCCTCCCAGGTGTGATCATGAGGTCCTCCTGAGCACGACGGTGTGCTTGATTCATTGGATCTCCGCCAGAAACACCGACTCCGACGATCTCCACCGCCCGCCGCCTCTGGAGACAATCACCGCGACGCCGTCCGACCACCTCTGCCCACGTTTTGGGTACGTGCTTGCTCGCCTTGATGAGCTGCGTCCATCCCCCACCTCGCCGACGGCCGCCGTGGCCTCCTCGCCGGAGAACCATCGCCGGCCAAGCCGCCGTCTCTGTTTCCCTCTCTCTCTCTCTTATAAACCTGACAAGGTGACCCCACCTGTCGGCCTCTCTTCTCTCTCCCGAAGCGGTATGAGTGGAGGCGTATTTGCAAAATACGCCTTCAACGTGGCCCTCTCTGTGATTTTCTGTTTTTAATTTAAATTCAAATATTTTGACTGAACTTTGACCAGCTCTAACTCCTAAACCACAAGTCCAAATGAGATGATTCTTTTTGCAATAGTTTTGTTATGAGCTCCTCTTTCAGCATGCAAAAGTTGAGATTTTTCCTTGCTGTACATATTTTCTGGTGCATTAAAATGCTTTATGTGACATTTTCTTTTTGGTATTTGGACTATTTTCAGAAGGTTCAACTTGTCTTGAAGAGGACCAGGAGTTTTGTGACCCTCCTCTGAACTAAGGCAAGTCACCACAAACATTTGCAAGGGTGACATTGCAATAACTATGATTCTACTTGAATTTAAATTCATATATTGCATTTAGTTTAGTAAAATACTTTAACTTGTGCTAGTGTCCTTTCCATGCTATGTTTACATGTTTTACATAATTATGTTGAATACTTGGTGAAGTTATGCAGTAGGGTTAACTTGTCATGATCATGCTTTTTATAGTATCGTCATTATGTTGAATCCTCACATGTGCATTTCATGGCATACTATGGCTCGAGTAAATTTTTATTTCAAGTTAAACATGATGATAATACAACTTGAACATGCTGTTGATCGAGTCATGGTGCCACCGAATCAAGCTTCCCAGTGCAACCACATTTGCCTTTATGGGAAGGCCCTTATTCGGTCTATTGTCATGCCTCTCGCCGGTTCCTCCAACAAGGGAAGGTTATGCGCTTGCGCTGCCCTGGCCCAGTAGGCAAGCATAGCCTTGTGTGCCCATAGTTGTTTTGGTACCATTGTCCCTGTTTGGGACCGTTTTTGTTTTGCCACGACGGTGGCCGTTTGATGTCCGGAGTGGCATCCGGGGCCACCCATGACTTAGCCCAGAGGGGAGTTGGTCGGAGTGTGATACGTCTCCAACGTATCTATAATTTTTGATTGTTCCATGCTGTTATAATATCAATCTTGGATGTTTTTATGATCATTTACAGCAATTATATATCATTTTTGGAGACTAACCTATTAACTTAGAGCCCAGTGCCAGTTGCTGTTTTCTGCCCTGTTTTTGTTTTACAGAAAATCAATACCAAACGAAGTCCAAATGCCACGAAACTTTTTGGAGATTTTTTATTGGGCAAGATAAACACTAGAAGCTTCGGGAGCAAGTCAGAAGAGAAAAGGGGGGGGGGGCACACAGCATCGAGGCGCGCCCCAGGGGGGGTGGCGCGCCCTGGTACTGTGTGGGCCCACCCTGGCTCCGTTTGACCTAATTCTAGCACTATAAATTCCCAGATATTCAGAAACCCTACAGGGAGTCCACAATATACTTTTTCCGTCGCCGCAAGCTTCTGTTCCAGAGAGATCCCATCTGGAGGCCTTTTCCGGTACTCCACCGGAGGGGGAATCCATCACAGAGGGGCTCTCCATCATCCATCACAGACCTTCGGGTCCATAGTTAGTAGCTAGATGGCTTCTTCTCTCTTTTTGGTTCTCAATACAATGTTCTCCTCGATGTTCTTGGAGATCTATTCGATGTAATGACTTTTTGCGGTGTGTTTGTTGGGATCCGATGAATTGTGAGTTTATGATCAGATTATCCATGAATATTATTTGAGTCTTTTCTGATCTCTTTTATGCATGATTATTACAGCCTCGTATTTCTTCTCCGATCTATTGATTTGGTTTGGCCAACTAGATTGATTTATCTTGCCATGGGAAGAGGTGCTTTGTAGTGGGTTCGATCTTGCGGTGCTCAATCCCAGTGACAAAGGGACATGACACGTATGTATCGTTGCTACTAAGGGTAACAAGATGGGATCTATTCATTGGGTTTATTAATTCATGAGTTTGTCTTGTCTACATCATGTCATCGTTCTTAAGGCGTTACTCCGTTTCTCCTTGAACTTAATACACTAGATGCATGCTGGATAGCGGTCGATGTGTGGAGTAATAGTAGTAGATGTAGGCAGGAGTCGGTCTACTAATCTTGGACGTGATGCCTATATACATGATCATTGCCTTGGATATCGTCATGATTATTTGCTTTTCTATCAATTGCCCAACACTAATTTGTCTACCCACCGTATGCTATTTTCTCGAGAGAAGCCTCTAGTGAAAACTATGCCCCCCGGGTCTACTTTATCATGTACTAAAACCCTAAAAATACTTGCTGCAATTTTATCTTATTTATTTTATTTTGTATTTTATTTTAATCTATCAATCTATCACATACAATTTAATCTTGAAATTTACCGCCGAGAGATTGACAACCTCTCGTTTGCGTTGGGTGCAAGGGTGTGTTGTTTGTGTGCAGGTGCTGCTAACGAGGTGTTGCGTGATTCTCCTACTGGTTCGATAACCTTGGTTTCATAATCGAGGGAAATACTTATCTCTACTATGCTGCTGCATCATCCCTTCCTCTTCGAGGAAAATACCAACGCAAGCTACAAGTAGCAGAGTGGCCGGGAGAGTGTCATGCAATAGATTGGTTTTGTCGGAACGCCATTGGTCCACCCGAATGGGAGCACAAGGCCTTGGGTTCCGTGGTGTGGGTACAGTGTACTAACCTCTGCAGAGTGTATATAATCTATCGATAGCCGGGTCCTCGGTTATGGACACAGTTCGTTGTAGGTCACACCGTGGGTCAACAGAAATAATTAACCTGCACACTAATGATATACTAATGACACATGTTATGATGGATGATCTGTTGGGATCATCGAGATGGTTTCCTTTGTGATCCGGAGGTGGTCACCGTGGTAAGATGATGGATATGGTTACGAGGTAACCAAGATGGTAAGCTGGTCCGAGGGACCGTGTGTCGCGAACACCTACACTTCATGAGTAGCATGTTATGTTCTTGCATATAACCTGCTTAAATATCATGTTATTGTTTGTCATTGTTGTATTGTTTGTTGTGAGCTTGCGAGTACATTCAAAGTACTCACCTGGCGTGTCATGCCAGTTTCAGGAGAAGCCGTACCAGGAGTCGGAGTTGCATCGTGCATCGCAGTCTAGGCCGTGTCCCAGCAGTGTCCCTGTGAGATGGAGTCTTAGTACGTTGTCGTTCCGCTGCCGAGTAGCTGTGTCGTTATCATCGAGGCCCCTAACATGTCTACTAAATAATGTACATATGTGCAGCAGCACCGTGTGTGCCGCTTGGCCTTGCTACTTCATGTATCAATCGAACCTATGTTTCCGCAAGAGATCAATAAAGCGGTTGTATTTCTGTACCAAGTTGTTGTGTATTGCCAGAAGACATGATCTCTGGGCTGGCAATGCAAGGTAAACCAGTTGCTCTGAGCCGGGGTGCCACAACGCTTGGTATCAGAGCCTCGCTGACTGTAGGACGCCCTAAACAGCCGATGCGTTAGTTAAGCGGTAGTTAGTAGTCTTGAGTGCCGTGAGTTTGCTTTTGCATCTGATTGTTGCATTGCATGCATTTATATTTTTTTTATTACTAACAGACTAATGGTTGTGAGTGTAGATGGCTCCAGTGCCGTACCCATACCAGTCTGATCCAGCAACCTTCACCTCTCCGCACCTTCTTCGAAACGTGTGGCGTCGACTCTACCCTGATGGTGATGACCCGGTGTACCAGGTGTACCGGGAGCGACTGGCAGACTCGGTGTATGAGTACCACGCGGAGGTCACCTTGCACAACAGTTCTCTGACCGGCACCTACACCCGTTCTTCTAGGAGTGGTTTCGCTTCTACCCCCGATCAGGCGGTTCAGTTCACTGCGTTCGAGGCTCTCGTGGACTTGCGTTACAACGAGGTCCGGATGCAGACTCACCTAGGTTTCCACTTCTACCCGTCCATGTTCGATGATGGACGTATTCGCTTCCCTTCCATTGATCCGGCGTGCGACCGTTCATCTAGCCACCTTTCTCGTTACATAACGGCTGGTTACCTTCTGATTTTCAACCTGGCCCAGGAGCTGACTCGTACTCGTGCAGCTCTGGCTGCCGCTAGGTCTGCTTTCACTCCACCCTCACTCGGTTTTACCCCACTCGTTGCCCCAGCTACTATCCCTCCATCCACTCCGGTTACCCCTTGGAGTAATTCAGATACTTCAATAGTAACTCCCCACGAGTGTCCTGCCAAGTGGGCTTTACTTCTAGCTACTCCCGCCGCTCCTATGCTTCAGCCTCACCCAGCACCTGCCCCTGAGGGAGAGCCCTCGAGATAGCGTCGTCGTGTTTCCTTTGCTCTGGAGGTTTCCGTTAATGTCATCAGTTCAAGATCAGAGTCCGAGACTGAGGAGACCCCAGCGGGATCTGCAGAGCACCAGTGCGGTCACTTTCTTCAGGAGTAGACGAGGTTGTCATGATGCTTGGTTGTATGAGTGTAGCAGTACTTGCCATGATGTTTCCTTTCATGTATGAGTCTATGTATAATTATGTTGGAACTTTTATTCGCCTTGGTTTTTCATCGCTTTTCTTGGATTTGTCGCTTGCTTTTCTTCCCTATTTATGGATGTTGCTCATCTCGATGCTTCATATTGAGAAACAAAAATAGGATGACAAGATGCGGCAGTAGCAGCCATGGTGGTGACGATGCTCCTGTTCGTCGATCCGCCAGACAAGCAGGACATTCCCCCGAACAATATCAACCACCACCACCTCCTCCACCGCATCCACCCACAACAGAACAGATTATGCGCATGTTCGAAGAAAGGAGGAACCAAGATTTGCTTGAACTTTTGAAGAGTGTGCAGGCTATGGTGGGTCAGAATAACAATCAGAATGGTAATCACTCCAAGCTGTCAGATTTCCAGAGGACCAAACCTCCTAGCTTCAGTCAAGTTGTTGACCCTATGGAGGCCGACGATTGGCTGAGAACCAGTGAGAAGAAACTAGAAATTGCTCGCACCGAAGAAGTAGACAAGGTTCCATTCGCTACACACTATCTTGAAGGAGCCGCTGCTATATGGTGAGATAATACTAAAGCCATGTGGCCCGCAGACGACGAGATCACTTGGGATAAATTCAAGGACAAGTTTCGCAAGTACCACATTCCCGCAAGTATTATGAAGGTCAAACAACGAGAGTTCCTCGCCCTTATACAAGGGAACCTGTCAGTAAGTGAGTATTTAAACAAGTTCAATCACTTGGCTCGTTATTCCCTTCATGATGTGGCCACCAAAGAAAGGAAGATAGATCAATTCCTTAGAGGACTCAACCAGACCCTCCGATGCACGCTCAGCATGTTGGACTTTCCGGATTTCCAGACTTTGGTGAACAAGGCTCTTATCACAGAAAGGGAGCACAAGCTCGTCCATGATAACAAGCCAGCTTATGAAGACCGCAAACGCAAGTTTGAACCTAAGAAAGACGGACAGATGATTTAGAAGGCTCGCACCTGGCAGCAACCTCAGTTTGAGTTCAAGCCAACATGGCAGCATAATGCCAACAAGACCGAGAATCGCGTCAAGAACGTTGTGACCAACCCCGTAAGGGAAGACTGTCAGCGTAACAACGGGTGTTTCACTTGTGGCCAGATCGGGCACTATGCAAGGCAGTGTCCCAAGAACGGCAAGCCGAATAGAACCCTCAAGCCACAAGTCAACAACATGGGATCCTCCCCAGCTCAGAAGCTCATCCAAGGGCAAGTGCATCATCTCTCCGCCGAAGAAGCCCAAGAAAACCCCGAAGTGGTCATTGGTATGTTTCCTGTTAATAACATACCTGCAACAATTTTATTTGACTCTGGGGCTTCCCATTCTTTTATTTCGCGGAGTTTTGTTGCCCAAAACAAGCTTTCTCGCTCTCTTCATGAGAAATTCATGGTGATACAATCCCCGGGATCCATGCTCAAAACAAATGTGGTATGCCGTGGGTTGGAGATAAACATCCATGGAGTTATTTTCCCTGCCACCTTGGTGTCAATTGAATCAGCAAAGTTGGATGTTATACTGGGAATGGACTGGCTGACAAGACATCAAGTCTGTATCAATTGCGCAACCAGAGAAGTCACATTAATAAATCCAGTAGGACAAGCAGCGCAGTTTGTGGCTCGTAGAACCATGCCTAAAAGGGATATGATTTTCACAGCTGTGACCTCAGGCATGGAATTAATCCCAGTGGTCAGCGAGTTTCCAGATGTATTCCCTGAAGAACTGCCAGGAATGCCACCAGATCGTGAGCTCGAGTTTGCCATTGATCTCGTACCCGGGACAGCACCTACATACAAGAAATATTGCCGAATGCCTTCATCCGAGCTAGTGGAGTTGAAGAAACAACTGGATGAGATGCTCAAGAAAGGGTATATCCGCCCTAGCTCTTCACCATGGGGACCACCAGCTATATTTGTGGACACGAAGGATGGTAGTCTTCGAATGTGTGTGGACTACCGTCAGCTTAATGATGTCACCATCAAGAACAAGTATCCGCTTCCCAGAATTGATGATTTGTTTCATCAACTGAATGGAGCCCAGATATTCTCCAAGATTGATCTGAGGACCGGGTACCATCAGCTCAAAATCAAGAAAGAAGATATTCCTAAGACCGCATTCACCACTCGCTATGGGCTGTATGAGTATACTGTCATGTCTTTTGGTCTGACAAATGCCCCTGCATTCTTCATGCACATGATGAACAATGTGTTCATGGACTTCTTGGACAAGTTCGTGGTGGTCTTCATCGACGACATTCTCATATATTCCAAGGGAGAAGAAGAGCACAAACAACATCTCCGGGTAGTATTGCAAAGGCTCCGAGATCACCAGTTATATGCAAAATTCAGCAAGTGTGAGTTTTGGCTTAAGCAAGTAGGATTCTTGGGGCATATCCTATCAGCTGAAGGAATATTAGTGGACCCAAGTAAAGTCAAGGATGTGCTAAAATGGCTAGCACCCACGATGGTGACCGAGATCCGGAGTTTTCTGGGCTTGATGGTTATTATCACCGATTCATTGAAGGCTTTTCCAAGATTGTGAAACCAATGACACAGCTGCTCAAGAAGGATCAGAAGTTCGTATGGTCTGATGATTGCGAGAAGAGCTTTAATGAATTGAAGACCCGATTAACCTCAGCACCCGTGTTGACGCTTCCTGATATTTATCGAAGCTTTGACGTGTATTGCGACGCATCCAGAAGAGGTATAGGGTGCCTACTCATGCAAGACGGCAAGGTCGTGGCCTATGCATCCAGACAATTATGACCCCATGAAGGAAACTATCCTACTCATGACTTGGAGTTAGCGGCAGTTGTGCATGCCTTAAAAATTTGGAGGCATTATCTCATCGGCAAGCAGTACCAAATTTTCACCGATCACAAAAGCCTCAAGTACATATTCACTCAACCAGTTTTGAATCTCCGGCAGAGAAGATGGCTTGAGTTGGTCAAGGATTATGACCTCGGTATCAATTACCATCCGGGTAAAGCTAATGTGGTTGCCGATGCTCTCAGCCGCAAACCAGCCACATTAAACGCATTGATGGAATCCTTGCCTCCCGAGCTACAAGAAGAGATGGCCCAGCTCAACCTGACTATTATTGAGTCCGTCTGCACCGCTACTCTGGAAGTCACCCCTATCCTGGAAGAAGAAGAAGTCCGCAAGGCCCAATCAGAGGACCCGTTATTGCAATGACAGGTCGCTCGAGTGCAAGCCGGCAAGACTCAAGATTTCCTGGTGGATGATCAAGGTACTCTGAGATTTCGAGGACGAATTTGTATACCAGACACCGGAGATGTGAGGCAAAAGATATTAAAGGAGGCACATGAATCATCATACTCGATCCATCCCGGTGGTACCAAAATGTATGAAGACCTCAGGCAAATATTTTGGTGGGATGGAATGAAGAAGGACATTGCATATTTTGTCGCCTACTGCGACATATGCAACAAAGTAAAGGCGGAACATCAGAAACCCACCGGGCTACTTCAACCCTTACCCGTTCCGCAATGGAAATGGGACGATGTCTGCATGGATTTCATCACGGGACTCCCCAAAACTTCTCGAGGAAACAATGCCGTATGGGTCGTGGTGGACATGCTAACCAAAGTAGCCCATTTCATTCCAATCAAGACCACGTACCAAGCAGATCAACTTGCTCAACTCTATGTGTCCAGAATCGTCAGTTTGCATGGAGTTCCAAGAACCATCACCTCCGACCTAGGATCTCTTTTCACCTCAGTATTCTGGTCACGTCTTCATCAAGCTTTGGGAGCTGCCCTGAAGTTCAGTACTGCTTACCATCCTTAGATAGACGGTCAGACTGAATGAGTAAATTAGATACTCGAAGACATGCTCCGAGCATGTGCACTCGCTCAAGGGCCTAAGTGGGAAGACCGTTTGCCTTATGCGGAGTTTTCCTACAACAATAGCTATCAGACCAGTCTCAAGATGTCACCATATGAAGCCCTGTATGGACGTAAGTGCCGTACTCCTCTAAATTGGTTTCAGACAGGAGATAGCCGCATCTTCGGGACTGATTTGATGAAGGAAGCTGAGAACCAAGTAAGAGAAATCTGGGACAGACTTCAAGTGGCCAAGTCCCGACAAAAGAGTTACTATGATTCCAAACATCGGCAGGTCAGTTTTCAACCAGGCGAGTATGCCTATCTTCGAGTCACACCCATGAAAGGAGTCAAAAGATTTCAGACTCGAGGAAAGCTTGCACCAAGGTATATTGGCCCGTTTCCAGTCATGTCCAAGGTTGGTGCAGTGGCATATCAACTGGAACTTCCACCCAAGTTATCCGAAGTGCATGATGTCTTTCATGTGTCACAGTTACGAAAGTGTGTCTCACCGCCAGAGAAACGGACTGATATGGCAGAAATAGAGCTTGCTCAGGATCTGACTTATGAAGAGAAACCCTTTCGGATATTGGATGAGATGGAAAGAGTCACCCGCAGCAAGTCAGTAAAGTTTTACAAAGTGCAGTGGGAACACCATACGGAGGATGAAGCTACCTGGGAAAGAGAGGACTTTTTAAGAACTGCATACCCTGAATTGTTTCCCGAGCAACCGAATCTCGAGGACGAGATTCATCCTAAGGGGGGGGGGGGGAGGTTTGTGACACCCTGGTTTTTGCCATTTTTCTTTTTCTGAGTTTTATTGAATATTTGGTTTGAATTTGAGATTTTGAATTAACTCATTTGGACTTAGCACTTGGGAATTCTTTTGGTTTCCCCCCAAGTGACTCCTAGCACTCTCAAAAACATCCCTTGACATCATCCCTCTCAAAATAATGCCATAGAAATATTTTTCGCAATGGCATAATATTCATTTTCTTCCTGAAAATGAATATTTTTCACTTCTGCTCCATAGCAACCCTCATTTTTCTTGCTCATAAAAATCTGAATAAATTCCCTAATATTCTTTAGGTCATGCCTCACCTTCCTATGCAAAAATACACCATAGTCATGTGAAGAATTTTGGCTCAAGAAAATATTTTCTCTTCTGGACAGAAAAGGCACTTTGTGAAGGAAATGCATTTTTGCCTGGTCCATTTGAGCTGAAATTTTTATAGCATGGCTACCTTCCAACCTAAACCTTAGCCTCCAAGTTTCAGCTCTTATCTCTTTGTAGTTTTCTCACAAAATGCTACAACAGTTTCTGTCCAGAAACTTGCCAGCTCTCTCACATCTTGTCTGATCGACCTGGTGATTAACCAAGACCTCAAACCGACCTAGTGTTGAATGGACTTGAGCCCAGACACGGTCTGGCAGCCCTGGCGCACCGCGTTGCACTAGTGCACACGGTGACCGCGTGAGTACACGGCGCCTGGCATGCGTTCGGCGTGCTCTACGCGTCGGCCACCTCTCTGCCTCACCCGTGAGGCCACCCCGCGCCACCCTCGCGTGTCTCTACCCTCCTGCTACCTCGACCTCTTCCTCCCAGCCCCTCTCTGTCGCTCCCCGACGCCGGTAGCTGGCTCGGCGGACGCGGACATGGCGGAGCAGAGCGCACAGTGAACCGCGTGATCGAGCCGTCCCTCTCTCGCGCCCTGTTGCTTGGCTCCATGTTGCCACTGTGTTTGGATGATCTCCCTGGACCTCTCCCATCGAGCCAGAGCCCCTCTCGTCGCCTCTCGCCGCTCCAGAAGCCTCGCCGGCGGCCGCTAGCTCTGCCTCACCTTCCCCTATAAATATAGCCACCCCCGAGCCTTTCTAAGCATCCCACTCACCTCCTCTGGCCACAAATTCAGTAGCTTAGCACCGCGGCAATGCCGGGCGGGCCTCCAGCCGCCGTCCCTCGCCGGAGTTGGCCGCGGATCCCCCATAGCCGTCTACCTGCTCCGGTGCTCCTCGACCGCGTTCTTCCTCCCAGGCGTGATCGTGAGGTCCTCCTGAGCATGACGGTGTGCTTGATTCGTCAGATCTCCGCCAGAAACGCCGACTCCGACGAGCTCCGCCGCCCGCCGCCTCTGGAGACGATCACCGCGACGCCATCCAACCACCTCTGCCCATGTTTCAGGTATGTGCTTGCTCGCCTTGATGAGCTGCGTCCATCCCCCACCTCACCGGCGGCCGCCGTGGCCTCCTCGCCGGAGAACCATCGCCGGCCAAGCCGCCGTCTCTGTTTCCCTCTCTCTTTCTTATAAATCTGACAAGGTGACCCCACCTGTCAGCCTCTCTTCTCTCTCCCGAAGCGGTATGAGTGGAGGCGTATTTGCAAAATACGCCTTCGACGTGGCCCTCTCTGTGATTTTCTGTTTTTAGTTTAAATTCAAATATTTTGACTGAACTTTGACCAGCTCTAACTCCTAAACCACAAGTCCAAATGAGATGATTCTTTTTGAAACAGTTTTGTTATGAGCTCCTCTTTCAGCATGCAAAAGTTGAGATTTTTTCCTTGCTGTACATATTTTCTGGTGCATTAAAATGCTTTATGTGACATTTTCTTTTTGGTATTTGGACTATTTTTAGAAGGTTCAACTTGTCTTGAAGAGGACCAGGAGTTTTGTGACCCTCCTCTGAACTAAGGCAAGCCACCACAAACATTTGCAAGGGTGACATTGCAATGACTATGATTCTACTTGAATTTAAATTCATATAATGCATTTAGTTTAGTAAAATACTTTAACTTGTGCTAGTGTCCTTTCCATGCTATGTTTACATGTTTTACAGAATTATGTTGGATACTTGGTGAAGTTATGCAGTAGGGTTAACTTGTCATGATCATGCTTATGATAGTATCGTCATTATGTTGAATCCTCACATGTGCATTTCATGGCATACTATGGCTCGAGTAAATTTTTATTTCAAGTTAAACATGATGATAATACAACTTGAACATGCTGTTGATCGAGTCATGGTGCCACCGAATCGAGCTTCCCAGTGCAACCACATTTGCCTTTATGGGAAGGCCCTTATTCGGTCTATTGTCATGCCTCTCGCCGGTGCCTCAAACGAGGGAAGGTTATGCGCTTGTGCTGCCCTGGCCCGGTAGGCAGGCGTAGCCTTGTGTGCCCATAGTTGTTTTGGTACCATTGTCCCCGTTTGGGACCGTTTTTGTTTTTCCACGACGGTGGCCATTTGATGTCCGGAGTGGCATCCGGGGCCACCCATGACTTAGCCCAGAGGGGAGTTGGTCGAAGTGGCCGGGAGAGTGTCATGCAATAGATTGGTTTTGTCAGAACGCCATTGGTCCACCCGAATGGGAGCATGAGGCCTTGGGTTCCGTGGTGTGGGTATAGTGTACTAACCTCTGCAGAGTGTATATAATCTATCGATAGCCGCGTCCTCGGTTATGGAGACAGTTCGTTGTAGGTCACACCGTGGGTCAACAGAAATAATTAACCTGCACACTAATGATATACTAATGACACATGTTATGATGGATGATCTGTTGGGATCATCGAGATGGTTTCCTTTGTGATCCGGAGGTGATCACCGTGGTAAGATGATGGATATGGTTACGAGGTAACCAAGATGGTAAGCTGGTCCGAGGGACCATGTGTTTGGCTTATGTCGTCATGCACGCCCTTCATAAATCGAGCCATCGCCTAGGACGTTTCATGGTTTCGAGAGGGAAATCCCCAAGATTGAAGGGGAATCCAAATTTACTTCGTCCTTTGTCCTTGAGTTTTTTTCTATGATGAACATACACCCTGCAAATCACCGTGTTCAAATTTGGCACTTTTCCGGGTTCATTTACCATATTTAGGGGATTATGTGCATTTTCTAGGCATTAATGCACATAATTCAAATTCAAACAATCGGTGCATGAAAAGGTGCACAAGAACGGTTTGGAAAACCTTGCTCGTTCTATTTAGTAAATTCTCATGCCTTTTACAAGGAATGGGCAGAGATTTCAATGAAATGTGTGGCAATAGTCACCCACAAACGTGTCACTTATTGGTTTTTCAACTATAGAAAAATGAAATACATGCTTGAAAAACATGACGCTTGGCATGGTGCCATGGTATGGCCTCACCATGCCCTGGTAAAAATTTGAGAAGGTTTGGCTTATGTCGTCATGCACACCCTTCATAAATCGAACCATCGCCGAGGACGTTTCATGGTTTCAAGAGGGAAATCCCAAAGATTGAAGGGGAATCCAAATTTCCTTCGTTCTTTGTCCTTGAGTTTTTTTCTACGATGAACATACACCCTGCAAATCACCGTGTTCAAATGTGGCACTTTTCCGGGCTCATTTACCATATTTAGGGGATTATGTACATTTTCTAGGCATTTAGCGCAGATAAATCCAATCCAGCTACAGCTGCACGGGTGTGATGAGAGGGACGTGGATTGCCGTTCGATCGCGGCGCATCCTACGGTGCACACGCGCGATCCGCGAGGCTGGGGTTCCGGCCAATCATAACGCAACACACTATAGGCTCAGCGCATACTGTTTCCGGAGGCGACGGAGATGAACCATGTGCAATAATGAATGACCAAGATTGTAAGGGAAGCCAAATTTCCTTCGTCGTTTGTCCTTGAGCTCTTAAAAACCACCGCACTGTACGGCTGTCCGACCACTCCACCCCAGAGCTCTCTCCAAGCGTCGTTCATGGCACCGCGCTGCAGAGTAACTGGTAAGGAAGCGATGGCATCTCGCCGCGCCGAGTTCCTCGCCGCCCGCGACCGCACACATGGTAAGAAAGCGATGGCATCCCGCCGCGCCGAGTTCATTGCTGCCCGCGGCCGCACAAGTATGTGGGCGGACTTTGATGCTGCCATGGCCGAATGGGCGGTGGATCTTGAGGCGGCCAAAGCCGCACAGCAGGAGCAGAGAAGGCAGAAAGCAGTCAAGAAAAGAGAGTCCCACCGCCGCAAGAAAGAAGAGGCCGCACGCCATGCTGAGGAGAGCTCGGCGGAGATTGAAGCACGGTGGGCTGCCGCCTACAAGGCCGGGAAGGAGAACGACGGCGTCTGGCCAGCATGCCCCGATGCCAGCATGTGAGAAGTAGTTAGTGCGTGTGTCGCCCGTAAGTTTGTATAATTAGGTGCGGCTGGAGATGCTGATAGATATAAGAATTATTAGAAGATCACAAAACACACGGTTTCTATGGCGTACCCGTGTGCGTTTTTTTGCGTTAATGATCCATAAGTCAGTTACCTGTGCGATGTTTCCTAATAAAGCAAGCATACCATTGACCAAAAAAAACAACATTTTTTGGAGACAGGATCCGCCAATTTTCTCTTTTCTCGCACACGAGTATTTTACGCACTTCGTCTGCGTTGTGTGTTCCCCCCGCCCAAGTTTCAAGTTTCGCAGCGAAATTTTCATTAGGCGCGCGATTTCAGAATTTATTCCTCCCACCACATCCCCACCCATCACATTTCTGCAGTATCTCCCCCCCGCCCCCCGCCCCCCTCCCGGCAGCTCAAACCGCTGCCGCCACAACCACAACATCAAACACATCTACGTTCTGCCCGAGCATCGTCGATCCAGTCAGGTAACCCACCGATCTCTATCACGGCCCCGGCCTGATTGCTTAAATGGCGCCTGCGAAACATCCTCATGCCTCCAAATCCCCACCGCCCTACCTCCAGAGCATCGCCGCGCAAGCCCAACCACGTATCACGTGGAGGTCGAGGAGCTGATGGCGGTCGATGGCGCGATGGCCGCTGTGCGTGTCGACCCGGAGGAACACCTCGCCTCCGCCGCCGCCGACTTGGTGCAGGCTCTGGCCTAGATGAAGTGCCCCAGCGACTACCCCCCAGGACTTACCAAGTATGATCTGACCAGCTCAATCTTACCAATACCAGTTGCAATGGCTATGTTTTGTACGGTTGATGTATTAAGCATGTTCGTGCCTTGTTTATTTGAGTACTGCACACTGTGTGATGTTCAAGTATTAACTGTCCAGCTCAATTTCACCAATACCAGCAACAAACTAACAATACATGACTCAGGATGCTGTTAAACCTATTGTAATTAACAATTGTATCCATTTTTTAATCTGTCCCTTTGCTACCGTGCTACTCTCCGCAATGAAGATATCACTAGAGATGCTGTCGTTTTATTTCCATTTGCTATTTTTGGTGGATGCTAACCCTGTTGTACTTAACAAGCCTTTCCATGTACTTACGCAGGGCCATAATGGGCGGTGCTGTTGTTTGCCGACGAGGTTAGCTTCACCCCATGTCTTACAGTATTTTACATCATTTGTGCAATTGCAGTTTAACTAACATTTACTGGTTGCCTGTAGGTACACATGTCAGCGACACTGATCCATGCTTCGACCTGGAGGAACACCCCGCCTCCGCCGCCACTGACTTGGGGCGGGCTCTGGCCAAGATGAAGTGCCCCAGCAACTACCTCTCAGTACTTACCAAGTATGAACTCACTAGTTCAATCTTACCAATACCAGTTGCAATGGCTATGTTTTGTACGGTTGATGTATTAAGCATGTTGTAGTAAACATGCTTAACACGTCTTAGCTATTTTCCCTACCTTTTTATAGACAACTGGGCCATTCTCTGCTCTGGCAGCACCTGCCTTGCGATGTTTAACTCTGCCAATTGCATTTTTATCAGTACCAGTTTCAATGGTTATACTAAGTTGCCTGTAGTTAAACGTGCCTTGTTATTTTTAGTACTGCACACTATGTGATGTTCAAGTATGAACTGTCCAGCTCAATTTCACCAATAGCAGCTACAAACTTACAAAACATGACTTAGGATGCTGTTAAGCCTGTTGCAATTAACAGTTGTATCCATTTTTTAATCTGTCCCTTTTCTACCGTCCTACTATCCGCAATGAAGATATACTAGAGATGCTGTCGTTTTATTTCCATTTGCTATTTTTGGTGCATGCTAACCCTGTTGTAGTTAACATGCCTTTCCATGTACTTACGCAGGGCCATAACGGGCGATGCTATTGTTTGCCGTCGAGGTTAGCTGCATCCCATGTCTTACAGTATTTTACATTGTTTGTGCAATTGCAGTTTAGCTTCTAACATTTACTTGCTTCTTGTAGGTACACATGTCAGCGGCATTGATCCACGCTTCGACCCGGAGGAACACCTCGCCTCCGCTGCGGCCGACTTGGGGCGGGCTCTTGCCCATATGAAGTGCCCCAGCAACTACCCCTCAGGACTTAACAAGTATGAACTGACCAGTTGAATCTTACCAATACTAGTTGCAATGGCCATGTTTTGTACGGTTGATGTATTAATCATGTTGTAGTAAACACGCCTAACCCGTCTTATCTATTTTCCCTACCTTTTTATAGACAACAGGGCCATTCTCTGTTCAAGCAGCACCTGCCTTGCGATGTTTAACTCTGTCAATTTCTTTTCTATCAGTACCAGTTTCAATGGCTATACTAGGTTGTCTGTTGTATTCCCTCCGTAAAGAAATATAAGAGCGTTTAGATAACTACTTTAGTGATCTAAACGCTCTTATATTTGTTTACAGAGGGAGTAGTAAACAATTCTATCCATTTTTTAATCCGTCCCTTTGCTACCGTGCTACTCTTTCGCAATGAAGATATCACTACAGATGCTGCCGTTTTATTACCATTTGTTATTTTTGGTGGATGTTAACCCTATTGTAGTTAACATTGCCTTTCCATGTACTTACGCAGGGCTACAATGGGCGATGTTGTTGTTTGCCGTCGAGGTTTTGTAACACCCCAAAAATTTAATCATGTTTTATTAATTAAAATTTTCCCAGGAATACTTATTTTCTATTTTCTGGAATTTTTCTGTGGATTTCAGAGCCATTTCTTTTCCCTGGATTTCAAATTTTTCCTCTTATCTGAAACTTTTTGATTAATATGGTGGGACTTGAATGTTTTATTAAATCATTTTATTTCATCCATTCAAACCAGTGGAATAATTCTTATAATAAAAATTTGTCAAGATTTAATTCATTCAATAGCCTTTTAACACTTTTAGAACCCCAATTGCACTGCAACTATTTTATAACTTCATCAATAAACTCTACAAAAAATTTGTAGAAGTTATGTGGTGTCCCTGGATCACTTTTATGCAAAAACCCAGCTTTGTCAATTGTAAAGTTTGAGCACCACTTCAAGTTTTCAAATCTGGTTTAAATTGCAGTTTGCACTACAACCTATTTAAATAATCCTTTAAAAATTCTATAAAAATTCTGGGATGTCAATAGAAGTATATAACTCAGTTTTATGCAATAATACATTTGAGTTCTTTGGAATATTTGAGCAAACCATCCTCATCTTTATTCTGGCCCAGATTGGTAATTTGTACTACAACCTTATTTTATCTTGCCCCATCACTCTTGAGATTTTTCCTGCTATTAATATTTGCTACCAAACCCTTAAGTCCAGAATATTGGATCCATTGAAATAATTTCTGCACATGAAATAATAGTCTTCAGTTTCTGCCCAGATTTGCTTTTCTCCAAGAATTGCATTAACAAGTTTCTGTTTCTCCCAATCTAACCTCGCCATCCCAACCTACATCTAAAGAGACTCTAATCTGGAAATTTTGGCCACCAGAAGAGATGCCTAGATGCCCTTGGCATTTCATCAAGCAGGTTAGGAGCATGGCCAGATTTGGCATTGCTTTTAGACTTGCATTATGAAGTTGCTCAAATGACCAGAGCAGCATGTCATATGGATTGGCTTTGCCCTAAAACCCACCCCTGCTTAACCCCATGTGCATTGGAGTCTCCTGGAGGGCGTTGTCATTTTGCCGAGCACTTGTAGTGCATGTCCAGATTTTGGCATGGTTTTAGTTTTGCATTGTGAAATTGTTCTATGTACCAAACCATCATGTCCCCTAGACCTCCCATTGCATTTAGCCGAGACCTGTTAATTTTCATTAGCCCCTGAGCAGGTTTAGCCTCCCTGGCATTCCATCGAGCACATGCCGTGCGAGCGCCGGGCGCGAGCAGAACGTGCGTATTGCACGCATCTGCCCGAGCCGCCGCGTCCTTCTCCCCTGTCCCTGGCCCTTGCTAGCCCGCAGGGCCACGCCCCGTTCTTATCCGCTCGTCGGAGCCAGCCAAGCCTCCCTACAGCGCCGCCGTCAGGTCGGCCATGGCAGCTAGCGGACGGCCGCAGCGTGCCCCTGCCATGGCAGCACCGCCCAAGCCGCCCCAGCTCGCCAGCTGCCCTCTGGGACAGGCCGTCCTCATCCTCTCGCCCTGCCAACACCGCTAGCCGCCGCCACATCGCCCTGCAACAACAGAACGTCGGTTCTCCGGCGATCTTATCCACGGCCGCCTCGGAACCGACCTCGTCACGCTATAAATAGGACCCCTCGAGCCCCCTGCCGTCCTCACCGCGAACCTGCAGTCCCCTGTGAACCACCCCCTAGCTCCAATTTGACCAGAGGAACCCATTCTCCCCTGTCCCTAGCCGAACCACCGCCGCCGCCCTCCGGTTGATTCCGGCCAGACTAGGGCCTCCCCTTCCCCAAGCTCTGCACCAGTGGCTTTCCCAGGACCTATAGAGCCCATTCCCCCTGTCAATTTGAGCCGTGGCAGCAGTAGGCCGACGCCATGATCGCCGGAGCTCCCGGTCCGCCTCGGAGGAAGAGGTGCTCAGCCCCGAGCTCCCGGGCGCCCTTTTTGCCCTCCAGAGGATGGGGCCCTCCCTCCTGAGCACGACGGTGTGCGCAGCTCCGGGAGAGGTACCTTCTAGCGCCGGCAATCGCCGCCCGAAGCTCGCCCCTGCTCTCTGTCCTCGCGCGCGGAGAGAAAGAAGATGAACCCGACAGGTGGGTCCCACCTGTCGGTCACTCATCCATTCGGCCAGTGGCGCTGTCCCCTGGGTACGTCTTCTTCGCAGGTAAGAGTAATGATATGCAGGCGTTTTCTGTTTCTGGAAAGCGTAAACCAACCGAAGTACGCCTTCTGTTTCCGAAAACGTATTTCCACCCGAACCGTTTTCCTTTTTCTGATTTTATTAAAAACAGAGTTTGACTGAAACTTTGACTGGCCATATCTTTTTAAATAAAACTCCAAATGAATTGATTATTTTTCCTACCTCTCTGAAATTTCATCTAGTTTATTTTCATATTTATTTGAAAATTTTCCAAGACAACTTTTTGTACTATTTTGAATTGCGTGTTAATTCGAATACTTTTCGAAATAGGAATCGGAGAGGGAAGAAAACTTTCAATAGTTTTGTGGTGCACCCTACACCTCTGCACCTGAAAGGCAAGCATTCTGAAACCTGGTTTAATGTTTGTTGTGTGTTGTTTTGGCTTGACTACAACACCAAGGTGTTTTGGAAACATTCGTTATTTCATATGGTATTTTGAGCATGCCCTGGAGTGCATGATGAAAAATTTCTTGCTATTGGAAATAAAATACGGTGACAGTATTCACCCTCCTATACCTCACATGCCCACCGGAAGGAATCCGGAGAAGTCTCTGTCTCGGGTAGACACGAGCTTGGTACTGACATCTCGTTGGAGCGAGGATGGTCAGGAAGGCATGAGGGGGTATGAAGAGCGGTGATTTCTGTCTGATGCTGTGAAAATAATTGTTGTGCTAACCATGCAGGGAACACATAAGCCTCCTGAGTCGACCATAGATCGAGTCTTGTTCCAGTAACCCCCATACTTGTTTCGTACTACCACTCGTCCCTGCCACAGGTAGGGTACGGTTCAGTAAGTTGTCAACCCCTTTCTTGGCACACACCGTACAGAGAGGCCATGGTGGAAGATACCGGGTGCATCCGGTAGGCAGGCCACCTGGTCCGGGGGCATGGGTGTTTCCGGTCCGGGACCGAGAGGGGGGCACCCCTTAGAGCGCGCGAATATAAATTCGATCCCATGCTAATCGAGGTTGGAGCCTCCCCACTTAGAGTTTTGCTTAACGAGTGTCGTGGGTGATTCCAGGCATCGGTAAGTTAAGCTGGTATGTGCAAGTCAGGTGTGTTTTCAATTCAAAGACCGTAAACGGAATTAGTCCCGGTGGACTAAGGAAATCCGTTACTCGTGGGTAAAGAGTACACCCTCTGCAGAGTTTATATCTATTCGAATAGCCGTGTCCGCGGTTAAGGACTACAGTCTGGGATGGGTCAAGTGTCGGTCTTAGTGTCGGTCTTAGGAGGAAAACTTCTAAACCGGAATATTAATCATGGCATGTGACAAATGATGATTTTGACTATTATTATTGTGGACTAACCATTTTTTTTAAATTTGTATTATTGAGTATCCTTGGGACGGTTCTACCTCCTGGATACTCGTTGTTATTATTTTTCAATATAAGCCCTTTCTGTGATGTCGCGCAGACGTCCGACTGTGGCATGCTTGTCGTTTACTTTTCAATATAAGCCCTTTCTGTGATGTCGCGCAGACGTCCGACTGTGGCATGCTTGTCCTTTACTTTTCAATATAAGCCCTTTCTGTGATGTCGCGCAGACGTCCGACTGTGGCATGCTTGTCGTTTACTTTTCAATATAAGCCCTTTCTGTGATGTCGCGCAGACGTCCGACTGTGGCATGCTGTTATTTATTTTCCTTATAAGCCCTTTATGTGGTGCCGCTCAGACGCCCGACTGTGGCATGTTTTATATTTTTATCCTTTCGAGGCGTCGCTTCAGACACCCGATCGGTTTATTATATTTTTATTCTCTGATTGCTTATTTCTGTTTAATATGAATGGCCTGCTTGCATGCGTCATGAATTTTATTTCGTGACTGATTAAGTGATCATGAATTATTTCAGTGCATGATTATCATTTGTTATATTATACCTGTTTTCATGATGTTTGCGAGTACATTCAAAGTACTCACTGGCTTGTCCCTGGCTATTGTCTTGGCCTGATTTCTTGCTTGGAGAGGAGCGAAATGACGACAGCCCCGGAACCTAGGCACTGATGATATCAGCCGCGCGAAGATAGGAGTTATCCAGCTCAGCTGTTCCTGTGGGAAATGGAGTCCCATAGACGCTGACGACCCCGAACCGCTTCCGCCATCAACCACTAGCAAACCTTTTGTTGTACTCATAGACCACAATGGTCTTGTACTACATATTTTGTATCTTGCTTGGAATTTCTGTATCAAGATTGTGCCTCATCAGGTAACAGTAATCCTGGGGCTGGTGAGCACAAGGACCATTTACTAGGAAATTAATATCCTGGAAAACCGGTCCTGACAGGTTTGCTGCATCCCATGTCTTATACACCATCTGTTCCTAAATATAAGTATTTTTAGAGATTCCAATATAGACTACATACGGAGCAAAATGAGTGAATCTACATTCTAATCTAAACTATGTCTATATACATCCGTTTGTAGTTCATATTGAAATCTCTAAAAATACTTGTACTTAGGAACGGAGGTAGTTGTATTTTACATCATTTGTGCAATCGCAGTTTAGCTTCTAACATTTACTGGTTGCTTGTAGGTACATATATCAGCGGTACTGATCCACACTTCGATCCCTTTTGTGTATGGGGCAATGAGATATTTATGAACAAGCGTCAAGTGAGGAAACTAAGAAAGATTGTTAGGCGAAAGAGACGGGTGATGGGAATTAAGCTCTTTATTTACACTTTGTCCAAGACAACAGTGAACTTTAGGATGGTAAGTAATGTGTTGCCTTTTCCCCCTAACCATAATAAGTTACTCTATTAGACATGAGTATCTGAAAGTTTTCTCTTTTCAGTGGTTTCCGAAGCAATTTACTGATGATTACCTTGCAAACTACATGACCGGAGTGGAGGCAACTAAGGTTAAAGTATATAATTCATACTACCATGATAATGGTCTAGAAGTCTTCTTGAAGGAGGTGAAGGATGGGCGGGCGATCGTCACAAGGGGTTGGACAAAAGTTGTTCGTGCCTATGGCATGCAGGAGGGCACATTATGGGCATTCCGCTTCTTCAACACGGAAGGCAGCCAAAATGATTTACACTTGTCTCTTCACCTTTAACGCCTCTAAATATTGTGGTTCATCATAATTAATTGCTGCATAATCCTGTAATTACTGAACATATTGTACTGAGAATTTTATTTATGGATTGGTTGTTGAACCATTGTGCTGAGAATTTGAATTCCACGTTTCATATTTCAAAATTTCCAATTCGAATAATAAATTACAGGGAAAAATAAAATTAAACAGGAGCAAATAAAATAATGTACACACGGTTAGAAAGAAAACAGCGTGTGCGATGGGAAAATAGAGAACATACGGTTCTTTGACGTGAAACGTTTGCGATGCCCGACGGACGCACAAACGGTTTTGTCTCATATGCGTGTGCGATTCATGGTAATCCGGCAAACGTTTCAAACCTGTATGCGTGTGTGATAGGAATACCTATCGCACACAGTTATGAAAATGGACACGTTGGCGATAGTAGAGGCACCGCACACATTTTACATTTTTGAACTGTCTGCGATAACGTACCTATCGCAAACACATTGGTAGATTAAATGTTTGTGATATCCACCTTTTTTCACACGACTATAGCGGCATAATCGTTTTGGATGTCTCTCGGATCAGAAACGTAATGTCGAGACGTAACGTGTGGGACAAGCGCGACTTCTCATACGTTTATTCTATGGCGATCGTCAGTAGCCGCTCGCCTATCCCCGACAGTTTCTGGGTCGTGTGGGAAGGACCCCCCCTATCGCCCACACTCACTAGGCGACGGTTTAAAACTCCGTCGCGGAAAGGGGTTAAAAACCGTTTGTATAGCACGTAACAGTACCAATATAAGGGTCTGAATGTGAATAATGTTGTGTTATGGTGCACACTGCGTGGGAACAAAACAAAAAAATTGTCCGAAGACCTCGAGCTAAATCGAACACAGTTAGAATCTGTGAAGGCCGAACTAGAGGAGGTCAAGAAATTTACCAGAGAAGCACATGGTGAGTAAAAGACTTAATATGTCGAATGAAGAATTGTTTGGGACACCTTCGCTAATGAAAGATTGCCCCGTAGCAGCCGAGGCAATAAGTCAGCTACAGAAGGATCTCGACGCAGCCAGAGAAGCTCAAAGATATGCGGAGTCACAGCAAGAGGCTGGGCGCAGTGTACTGACCCGAAGTCACGCGGAAAATAATAAGCTTAAAATGGAAAACCAGCAACAAGCCGAAGAAATTAAGAGATTAAAAACTCAACTGGCACAAGCCCAGGAGGAGAACTAAGGACTAAATACTGGCATGTTCGGTGAGTGCAATCTAGCTTTTAAATATGCAGATTATATGCACTATACAGATGTAAGAACAATGCCACGTCTCTTATTAGTTCTCCTTACCGGGCGTCCCGAAGAGGAGGCCAGCTCATTCAGAGGGAACCTGCTAAAGGAACTATCCGCCATGCATGAGCGGGCCCGGAAAACCATGAAGAGCATGGTCAGGGCGTTGTGGCCAGACGAGGCGGCTCCGGAGGGGATGGCCGAGCTGGCTAACCGATTTAATGGAGCTCGGCGCCGCTTTGAGCTGTGGAAGATATCAGCCTGTCGAGAGGGAGCGCGGGAGACATGGGCGATGGTCAAGACCCGCTTTACCAGCTTGATCTGGAGCATTTAGCTCGGGTTGGACCTGTAGGGCCGGATGGGCAGGAAGTGCCACTACATTTGGTATATGACCAAGTGATGCCTGCTGCTCGGACTTCTCAAGAAGACTGTGTCCTAAATAGCATAATAGATGGCCTGGGCCGAGAATAGGGTGTTTGATTCTATATAGCTATGTACTTTACATCAAAGTTTCTCCGAACCGTGTTGTAAACGTTGTCTTAACCGGCCATCGGCTTCTGCCTCCCCCACCATCGGCCGGGGAGTGTTTTCCTACCATGTGATCCAAAGTCATCGGGAAATCATTTCGGAGAACTAGGCAATCCGGCCATGTGGTGCAAACAAACAAAACGCGCTCGGGGAGTTATGTTATATTACTGTTTAATGTAAGAAACATCTTCCGAAGAAAATAGTTCCTCCATGGGTTCCTTTCCTCGGGTTGTCATGTTAACCATGGGTGTTTAACTGAATCCGCAAAAGATACGAGTAGTGGTTACTTCGGGAAAATAACCCCGGAATTTGGTAATAACTACCAATTATTTTCACTTCCATCGTGGCCGACCAATTATGTTCTTAAGAACGCTAGCCTTCGGCTTCACCCGTTTGAGGTACGTACTCGGGTGACCCGGACGTAACAATCGCAGAGGTCCTCCCTTTACTCCCTAGCCGAACAATCGGGAACGTAGTGGGTAAGCACAGGAGCAAGGCAACCCAGCTTGGCAAAATCTTAAGTCAAATTGATGCATATAGTGGCTTTAAAACGATATTGGAAGGGTGCAAAACATGATCAATACTAATGAATGCATAGAGGATGTATTTATCGGCTTCGTAAAAGAAGCCCCCAGGTATAATTGTGAGGTACATTTAAAGATGCTTGTCGAGAAGAACTTAATGTAACTCGGCTTAACCGAACACAACCTGAGCAAACTTAGCCGAATAAGAAAGAAAAAGATAGATCCGAAAAGGAAAGACTATGGAGGGTGATGACACTGGTCTAGCCGTAGAAGCACCGAAGCCGAGCTGCGTTCCATGGGTTTGGTTCGAGGCGATTGTCCGTTGGGTTGCGGAGATGATATGCTCCTCCTGTAAGCACCTGATCGATTATGAAAGGACCATCCCATTTGGGTGATAGCTTATTCTTCTGCTTCTCCGGGAGGCGTAGGACGAGTTCGCCCACATTATATGCCTTCGCTCGAACTTCCCTACTCTGGTAGCGCCAGGCCTACTATTGGTAAAAGGTAGAGAGAGCCCGAGCTAAATCGCGCTCCTCTTCCAAGGCGTCCAGGTCATCTTGCCGATCTAGCTCGGCCTCCCTTTCTTCGTACATGCGCATTCTAGGTGCGTCATGGATGAGGTCGCTGGGGAGGACTGCTTCCGCTCCATACACCCTAAAGAACGGTGTGTATCCCGTGGATCGATTAGGAGTGGTGCGCAAGCCCCATAATATGGAGTCGAGCTTCTCCACCCAGTGGCAGTCGGACTCCTTCAAGGAACGGACCAGTCGGGGCTTAATGCTGCTCAGGATTAGTCCATTGGCTCGTTCGACCTGTCCATTGGACTGTGGGTGGTACACTGAGGCATAGTCAAGCTTAATGCCCAAGTTGGCGCACCAGTCTTTTATTTCCTGGGCCGTGAAATTGGATCCGTTGTCCGTTATTATACTATGGGGAACACCATAACGGTGGACCACGCCGGATATAAAGTTGATGACTGGTCCGGACTTGGTTGAAGTTACTGGCTTCACCTCAATCCATTTAGTGAATTTGTCGACCATGACCAGTAGGTACTTCTTTTTCTTGGCCCCCCCTTTAAGTGGTCCGACCATGTCAAGCACCCAGACCGCAAAAGGCCAGGTGATCGGTATCGTCCGAAGAGCCGTGGGGGGCATGTGACTTGGATTTGCAAAGAGCTGGCATCCGACACAATGTTGGACCAGCGTGTGGGCCTCTGCGCGGCAGTGGGCCAAAAGAACCCGGCTCGGAAGGCCTTGCTGACCAGGGCCCAAGTTGCCGCGTGATGGCCACCCATGCCGACGTGTATCTTGGCCAAGAGCTGCCTCCCCTCCTCTTCGGATATACATCTTTGGAGGACCCCGGTAGTGCTTTTCTTGTACAGTTCGCCCTCGTTGACTTTATAGGCCTTAGATCGCCGAATTATCCGCCTTGCCTTGGTCTGGTCATCGAGGAGCTCTTGGCGGAGAAGATAGGCAAGGAAGGGCTTGTTCCATGGCGCGATTACTGCCATGACTTTATGGGCCAAAGATGTTTCTTCGAGCGCCGAGCCACCAATAATTTCTTTGTCTGGTTCGATGATAGGAGGGATGATCTCTTCTGGACCGTTGGCCTCCGCGTCCTTGCCGCCATCCTGCCACACCACGGATGGCTTGAAGAGCCGTTCCAAAAAGGTGTTCTGAGGGACAGGGTCGTGCTTAGCGCCCATGCGGGCAAGGACGTCGACAGCTTGATTGCTGTCTCTGGAGACATGATGGAATTCCAACCCCTCAAACCGGGCGGTTATTTTGAGGACGGCATTTCGGTATGCTGTCATTTTTGGGTCTTTTGCGTCGAATTCGCCGTTGACTTGAGAGATGGCGAGATTAGAGTCTCCCCGTACCTCGAGCCGATGTACGCCCATTGATACTGCCATCCGAAGTACATGTAGCAGAGCCTCATATTCGGCCTCGTTATTGGAATCGGTGTACATGATATGTAGTACATACCGTATATTGTCACCGGTGGGGGATGTTAGAATCACCCCAGCCCCCAGTCCGGCGAGCATTTTGGAGTCGTCAAAGTACATCCTCCAATGCGAGTACGTACTGTATTCCCTGGGGAGCTCGGCTTCAGTCCATTCGGCGACAAAATCAGCCAACACCTGAGATTTAATAGCTCGGCGTGGCCGATATATAATTTCGAAAGGGAGGAGTTTGATGACACATTTGGCTATGCGTCCTGTAGCGTCCCTGTTGTTGATTATGTCGTTCAGCGGTACTTCGGATGCCACCATGACCGAACACTCTTGAAAGTAGTGTCGGAGCTTTCGGGATGCCATGAAAACTGCGTAGGCTATCTTTAGGTAATGCGGATACCTTGTTTTCCACGGGGTGAGCACCTCTGATACGTAATAGACTGGTTTTTGCACCCTGAGCTTGTGACCCTCTGCCTCTCGTTCGACGATGAGAACTGCACTGACCACCTGATTCGTGGCCAAGATGTACAACAACATTGGTTCACCAGTGCTGGGTGCTGCTAGGATGGGATTGCCAGCCAATAATGTTTTCATTTCCTCTAATGCGGCCGTTGCTTCATCAGTCCATTCAAAAAATTTGGTCCGTTTAAGCAGCCTATAGAGAGGTAAGGCATTTTCACCAAGGCGAAAAATTAAGCGGCTCAAGGCCGCAACGCAGCCGGCCAATTTTTGGACGTGCTTTAGCTCAGTAGGAACCGCTAGATGGGATAGGGCTCGGATTTTGGCCGGATTAGCCTCTATTCCTCAATGGGATACAATAAATCTGAGCAGCTTGCCCGCGGGAACTCCGAAGACACATTTGTCCGGATTGAGCCGTATATCGTAAGTCCGCAGACTATCGCGGAGGTGATACGTCTCCAACGTATCTATAATTTTTGATTGTTCCATGCTTTTATATTATCAATCTTGGATGTTTTATATACATTTACTAGCAACTTTATATGATTTATTGGGACTAACCTATTAACCTAGTGCCCAGTGCCAGTTGCTGTTTTTTGCTTGTTTTTTACTTTGCAGAATATCAATACCAAACAAAGTCCAAATGCCACGAAACTTTTTGGAGATTTTTTTCTGCCCATAAGACACCCAGGGAGCCAAAGGAGCACACGAGAGGAGCACCATGGGGCCCACTAGGCACCAGGGCGCGCCAGGGGCCCCAGGCGCGCCCTGGTGGGCAGTGGAGCCCACGGGAAGCTTATTGACCTACCTCCGCCTCTATAAATACTCTAAAATCCCAAAAACCCTAGGGGAGTCGATGAAACACTTTTCCAGCCACCGCAAGTTCCAAAACCACGAGATCCAATCTGGAGGCCTTTTTCGGCGTTCTGCCGGAGGGGTCAACGATCACGGAGGGGTTCTTCATCATCCTTGTTGCCCCTCCGATGATGCGTGAGTAGTTTACCACAGACCTACGGGTCCGTAGTTAGTAGCTAAATGGCTTCTTCTCTCTTTTTGATCTTCAATACAATGTTCTCCTCGTTGTTCTTGGAGATCTATTTGATGTAACTCTTTTTTGCGGTGTGTTTGTTGGGATCCGATGAATTATGAGTTTATGATCAGATCTATCTATGAATATTATTTGAGTTTTCTCTGAACTCTTTTATGCATGATTTGTGTAGCCTCGTATTTCTTCTCTGATTTATTGGTTTGGTTTGGCCAACTAGATTGATTTATCTTGCCATGGGAAGAGGTGCTTTGTGATGGGTTCGATCTTGCGGTGCTCAATCTCAGTGACAGAAAGAGACATGACATGCATGTATCATTGCTATTAAGGGTAACAAGATGGGATTTGTTCATACATGAGTTTATCTTGTCTACATCATGTCATCTTGCCTAATGCATTACTCCGTTTTTCCATGAACTTAATACACTAGATGCATGCTGGATAGCCGTCGATGTGTGGAGTAATAGTAGTAGATGTAGAATTGTTTTGGTCTACTAATCTTGGACGTGATGCCTATATGCATAATCATTGCCTTGGATATCGTCATAAATATTTGCTTTTTTATCAATTGCCCAACAGTAATTTGTTTACCCACCGTATGCTATTTTCTTGAGAGAAGCCTCTAGTGAAATCTACGGACCCCGTGTCTATTTCCTATCATATTATTTTCAGATCTATTCATCCAAAAATACAAAAATACTTTGCTGCATTTTATTTACTTTTATTTTATTTGCATCTATCAATCTATCTATTTATCAAATCTCAATACCGTTGAGGGGTTGTCCCTTTACGCGTTGGGTTGCAAGTATTTGTTGTTTGTGTGCAGGTGCTGTTTACATAGTGTTGCTTGGTTCTCCTACTGGATTGATAACCTTGGTTTCATAACTGAGGGAAATACTTACCTTTGCTGTGTTGCATCATCCCCTCCTCTTCGGGGAAATACCAACGCAGATTACAAGCAATCAGGAAGAATTTCTGGCACCGTTGCCGGGGAGACATCATCAACATCTATCAAGTACCCACGCATAAACTCTCATCTCCTTGCAATTTACTTTATTTGCCATTTGCCTCTCGTTTTCATTTCCCCCACTTCTAAAATGTTTTCAGAAAAATACAAAAATATTTGCCTTTCTATTTGCCTTCTTTTCGTTTGCCTTTTTCTTGTTCGATTTTTTGTTTGCTTGTGATCTTGCTTGCCCATTTTATCGTTATGGCTAGTTCCTGCCTTGCTACGTGTACCCCTGAGAATGTAGTTCTCAATTTTAAGCAAAGGGGAGGAGAGAATTTAAAAGATGCTTGGTATAGGATTAGCAATGCTCATAATAAATCAACTCATAAGCAATCTACTACCGTTCTTCTTCGTAATTTTTATGTGGGAATTACTACTTGGTATAGATTTGTTCTTGACACTATTACCGGAGGGAATTTCTTGATGTGTCCCACTATGGATGCTTTTAATGCTATGGGAAATTTAGTGGGGTCACCACCTATCATTATCAATGAAACAATTTTAACTCTTGAGCATGTTATGCAACGTTTAGATGCTATTGAAAAGAAAATGCTCACCATAGAACATATTGAAAATTTGGAAACAAGATCCATAATTATGCCAATCGAATCGGGTCAAGGATAGGGGATGCTCTTAAAGCATTAAAAGAAAAAAGACCAGTAGTTAACGAGAGGGTAGAGGAAAGCCCCGCTCGAATTGATAAGTTGGAAGAAATTTTTAGTAACTTGAGCTCGCCTTTTTCTTCCATTAAAATTATTGAAAAAACTCCTAGTAAGAATTGCAAGTCTACCTATGTTTCTAAAAAGGGTGCCACTTCTAGTAGCAATGATGATCTTAAAATGATTAGTGTTCACCCCGACTTTGCTGATTTGATAAGGAAACCTACTTGCAAGAATGAACTCTTCAATTTTATCCCTAGGAATGTGATCATTGAGAATATGCATGCCAGATCTCTAAGGAATTATGAATGTATGATTGAGCAGTTGGAAACTAAAGATGACAATACTTGAATCTATGCATTATGCCTAGCTAGGGGCATAAAATGATAGCGCTAGTTGGGAGGCAACCCAATAGTTATCTTTTATTTATTGTTTTTGCTTTTCTTTCTATTTTTCAATAAATACACAATTATGCCTCTATTTAGATTGTGATTTTGTGTTTTAATTAGTGTTTGTGCCAAGTAAAGCCTTTGGGATGATTTGGGTGATAGTTGATTTGATTCTGTGCAAAAACAGAAACTTTTGCACTCAGTACAGAAAATTCTAAAAATCACCAGAGCGTGATAAAATTCTGAATTTTTACACATGCTTGATATACAAATTGCCTACGCTGTCCTAATGTTTCAGAATTTTTGGAGTTACAGAAGTATGGTCAAAGTCTAGATTACTACAAACTGTTCTATTTTTGACAGATTCTGTTTTCGTTGCATTGTGTGCTTATTTTGATGAATCTGTGGATTGTATCGGGGGGGTATAAGCCATGGTAAAGTTAGAATACAGTAGTTATAATGCAGTAACAAAATAGGAATGGGTTTGCAACAGTACTTAAAGTGGTGGTTTGCTTTATTATACTAACGGATCTCACGAAGGTTTTGTTAAGTTTTGTGTGATTGAAGTTTTCAAGTTTTGGGTGAGATCACGATGGATGAAGGAATAAGGAGTGAAAAGAGCCTAAGCTTGGGGATGCCCAAGGCACCCCAAGGTAATATTCAAGAAGTACCAAGCAACTAAGCTTGGGGATGCCCCGGAAGGCATCCCCTCTTTCTTCTAACGACCATCGGTAATTTTACTTGGAGCTATATTTTTATTCGTCACATATCATGAGTTTTGCTTGGAGCGTCTTGTATTATATGAGTCTTTGCTTGTTTTGATTTTTAGTTTGTCACAATCATCCTTGCTGGACACACCTATCTGAGAGAGCCATAATGATGCTATGATTTGTTAGAATTGCTCTATGTGCTTCACTTAAATTTTTTGAGCTATGGAATTGCTCTAGTACTTCACCTATATCTTTTTGAGCACGGTGGTAGCAATATTTTAAAGAAATATGATCTCATGCTTCACTTAGATCATTTTGAGAGTTAGTAATTTTTTTGAAGAAATCCTCTCACTACTAGAAAAAAGGCTGTTAGTGGCGCACCTATTTTGGCTATTAATGGCGCACTATAGGTGCGCCACTATTATCACGCCATTAGTAACAAATAGTAATGGCGCACCTCTGGTGCGCCATTAGTAATCCAAATACTAGTGGCGCACCATGTGGTGCGTCATTACTATTGCTACAGGTGCGCCACTGGTAACTTTTTTTTTATTGAATTTTTTTGAATTTTTTTTTGAAATTTGAAGGCGGGAAAATAGTAGTGGCGCACCATGCACTGGTGCGCCATTGCTAACTTTTTTTTGAATTCTAGATCCGGATCTGGCACGATTTTTTTTGCGATTTTTTTTGTGATATTTTTTCAAATTTCGTTCTGCTACGTTCTTTGTGCCGGGGAGCTCCACATGTGGCCGGAGAGGAGGTCGCCGGAGAGGAGGGAGGAGAGACCATGAGGAGAGGAGGGAGGAGGAGGTCGCCGGAGAGGAGCTCGCCTAGGTCGCCGGAGAGGAGGAGGAGGTCGCCGGAGAGGACCGGAGAGGAGGTCGCCTAGGTCGCCGGAGAGGAGGAGGAGGAGGAGGTCACCTAGGTCGCCGGAGAGGAGGAGGAGGTCGCCGGAGAGGACCGGAGAGGAGGTCGCCTAGGTCGCCGGAGAGGAGGAGGAGGAGGTCACCTAGGTCGCCGGAGAGGAGGAGGAGGAGGAGGTCGCCGGAGAGCACCGTGAGGAGGTCGCCGAAGAGGATGTCACCGGAGAGGAGGTCGCCGGAGAGGAGGAGGGGAGTATGGTGGAGGAGAGGAGGAGATGGAGTGGAGGAGAGGAGGAGAGGAGGAGAAGAATGAAGAGGTAAGGAGGAGAAGGAGGCCGACCGGGTTTATATATGGCTTAGCAGTGGCGCACCTTGTACTGGTGCGCCATTGCTAACCCTTTTTTTATTTTTTTTTATTTTTTTTTATTTTTTTGAATTTTGAAGGCGGGAAAATAGTAATGGCGCACCTAGGTGTGGTGCGCCATTGCTATGTACCTTAATAATGGCGCACCTAGGTGTGGTGCGCCATTGCTATGGTACATAGTTGTGGCGCACCTAGGTGTGGTGCGCCATTACTATTTATATTTTTTTTTGAATTTTGAAGGCGGGAAAATAGTTGTGGCGCACTATGCACTGGTGCGCCATTGCTAACTTTTTTTATTTTTTTATTTTTTTGCGTCCAGATCTTAAAAGCATCGTAACTTTTTTTCTGTTAGGTTTTTGAGGATTCTAAAAAATCGATAACGGGCATAGCCAGTTGAATTTGGATGTAACTTTTCGAGTAGATGCTTTTTCATATAAAAAACTTTTTCATCGGAGGTCGTATGCAAAAGTTACGGCCATTTTACCGAAACACGGCGGCCTTTTGCAAAAAAATTCAAAATTCGTGTTTGTTAATTTTCCTAACAACTAGAACACATAACACATGGGCATCTATTTTTTTGAATTTTTTTGAACCTTTTATCATTTTCTTTTATTTAGTTTTAAACTGAAAAGACGATCCACGGGGGGGTGGGTGTGTGTGTGTGGGGTGTGTGTGTGTGAGAGACGTTAGTAATGGCGCACCCTCCCTGGTGCGCCATTGTTAACCTTAGCAATGGCGCACCAGGGAGGGTGCGCCATTACTAACGTCTCACACACGCAGGCACACACCCCCACCAGACATAGCAATGGCGCACCACACCAAGGTGCGCCATTACTATGTAGCATAGTAATGGCGCACCTTGGTGTGGTGCGCCATTGCTATGTCTGGTGGGGTGGGGGGATGGACAAAAAAAATAGCAATGGCGCACTGCTCAGGTGGTGCGCCACTACTAAAAAAATAACAATGGCGCACCTGCTTCTGGTGCGCCATTGCTATATAGCAGTGGCGCACCACATTCATGGTGCGCCATTAATGTCCATATTATCTATAGCCGTTTTTCTAGTAGTGTCTCATGCTTCACTTATATTATTTTGAGAGATGAAAATTTTGAAGAAATATTCATGCTCTCGTGCCTCACTTAAATTTGTTTGAGAGCTTGTTATTAGCAATGGCAAATTGCTTTATATATGAATTTGGTCCCAAAGTGATAGATATTCAAGAGGGACATAATAAAAACTTTCATGAAGATCATTGGATATTAAAACTTGATTCCATGCAATAGTTTTGCTATATGGAGATAGTAATATGTGAGTCATGTTGGTGAGTAATTATGCTTTGGTAAGAATATTGGTGTTAAGGTTTGTGATTCCCTATGCATGCACGAAAGTCAATAGTTATGCAATGAAGTTACATCCTACTTGTGTTGCATTATTCAGTGTTAGTTGTGTTTAATGCTCGTTTATGATCGTTTTCATTTCTTGGTTGGTCGCTTCTCAATCTATTTGCTAGACTTCATTTGTACTAAGTGGGAATACTAATTGTGCATCCAACTCCTTAAACCCAAAGTTGTGCCAAATGAGTCCACCATACCTACCTATATGCGATATTTCCATGCTGTTCCAAGTAAATTTGTTTGTGCCAACTATAGTTTTCAAAATGAATTTCCTTTTTGTGTGACCGTACCGCTCATGAAGCGGCAGGGGGTGGCCAATATTTTCCATGCTAGATATGTTATTCTCAAGATGAGTGTTTATTCACTTGTCATTGCACGAGAGTGTGGCAGGTAATAGGGATGCCCAGTCCCGAAATGCAGAAAAATACTATAATAAATTCCTTGGTATGTGTTGGTATGGAAGGCACCCGTGGATACGGCTAGCCATGGATTGTGAAAGAATGGTTGAAAGGAAATAAACTTTATTTTATGTTTGGGAACCGCCTATGATTTACCTAGCATGGAAGATATTGGGAATTCTCGGTCGTTTTCGTTGACAGGAAAAGCATGCCTCTCAAAACAATTTTATCTCTCAATTTAAGCTGTGAGCTCTGGCACCTCTACAAATCTCCGCTTCCCTCTGCGAAGGGCCTATCTATTTACTTTTATGCAATTTTTATTTTTATTGAGTCTCCATCTTCTCTTATAAAGCACCAACTAGGGAACATTATTGTCATACGTGTGCATTGGATATATCTAATATTTGAGTGTGTTTCATGAATGGATCAATGATTGAGCATGATGGGCTAGGTATAGCTTTCTTTAGCGTTGATATTTTGAAAGACATGGTTGCTTGTTGATATGCTTGAGTATTGATGTCTTTATGTCAAATTATAGACTATTGCTTTGAATCACTTAAAGTCCAAATGTCCATGCTATAAAAGAAAAGAATATATGATGAATATGATAGGCAACATTCCACATCAAAAATTCTGTTTTTATAATTTACCTACTCGAGGACGAGCAGGAATTAAGCTTGGGGATGCTTGATACGTCACCAACGTATCTATAATTTTTGATTGTTCCATGCTGTTATATTATCAATCTTGGATGTTTTATATACATTTACTAGCAACTTTATATCATTTTTTGGGACTAACCTATTAACCTAGTGCCCAGTGCCAGTTGCTGTTTTTTGCTTGTTTTTTACTTTGCAGAATATCAATACCAAACGAAGTCCAAATGCCACGAAACTTTTTGGAGATTTTTTTCTGCCCAGAAGACACCCAGGGAGCCAAAGGAGCACACGAGAGGAGGCCCGTAGGGCCCACTAGGCACCAGGGCGCGCCAGGGGCCCCAGGCGTGCCCTGGTGGCACTACAAAAAAAACACTTCCGTGATGATACGTGTTTGTCATAGTAGGTCACGTTTTCTGTCATGCATGTACATCCATGACGATTTTATGACAGAATCAAGATAGTCATACCTGTGTTGTCGTAGAAGTGTTCCATGACAATACCAAAATTATCATCACGGAAGTGTCCACTTCCATGACGATAAATGGCGCTTCATGGAAGTGTTTTCGTCAAGGGTAACCGACACATGGCATCCACCATAACGGGTCGCCGTTAAGCTATCGGGTTCCGGTTTGGATCCGATAACCCGTTAACAGCCCAGACCAATGGGGATTTTCCACGTGTAAAATTCTCATTGGCCGTAGAAACCATGTGTCAGCTCCGCGTTGGGACAGATGTCAACCGCCCAATGGACAGGAGGCACCTATGATACGTCGACACGTGGCTAGGCCCAACAGTGCCCCATTTAGGTTAAAATGGCCGGCCCAGGAAAAGGCCCACAAGATTTCGTCAGATCTAATGGGCCGGCCCATTAACAGCCTAACATTTTCTGGACCAAATTATGGCCCACATCAGATACGGCCTGTTAAAAGCCTGCAATATTCTGGGCTAGTTTACGGCCCATATCAGATCTGGCACGTTAACAACCTGCAATAGTTTGGGACAAATTACGGCCCATATCTGATCCGGTCCATTAACTGACTTTCATATCTTGGGCCAAATTACGGCCCATTACAGATACGGCCCTTTAACAGCTACTGTGCCTTTGGGCCCATTGGGGGCCTGATTTGCTCTTCAGCCTCTTAATGGCCCATTTAATAGTTCGGCCCGATATTAGTTTCGGCCTGTCAGTGGCCCTGTGTACATATGGGCCTCTTTCAGCCCGGTTTCACTTTCGGCCATTTAAAGGCCCGAGCTGCATCTGGGCCTAATTATGGTCTGTAGTGACTTTTGACCTCTTAATGGCCCGTAGTCTTCGTGGATACATTTTAGCCCAAACTGCCTATCGGCCCGTTAAAGGCCCTTGATAGTGTTGGGCCTAATTTTGGCCCGTTATGCATCCGGCCTGCTTCCAGCCCGTCATGTAATTAGGCCCACCAAGGCCCAAAAACATTTCGGCCTGTTAATGGCACGTCATATCACTGGGCCAATAATGGGCCGATGTATATTCCGGGCCGTGATTTGTTAAAAGCCCATTTTATTTTCTGGCCCAATTAAGGCAAGAGGTTTACTCGGCCTTTTAAAGGCCCGAAACTAATAGGGGGCCAGATTAAGTCTAGGCCTACTAATGGCCCAAGATGATTGTAGGCCCACGGTTCGGCCCATTCATAGCGATTGGCGGCTGGCCAGTTTTAGTACCGAGTTTTTTTTATATAAACCTAACGTATTGGCTCATTGCGCTTCGATCGAAGATTACGACCTTTTCTCAGAGTGACGACAGCATATACAACAAATAAGTTACAGCATCGTGACGAAGAATAAACCTAGACTATACAACAAAGAAATTACAGCATATTACATCCCTTGGGCATCAAAGTTCGCCGCCAGTGATAATAAAGGGCAACCAGACAGCAGATTCCATACACTAGGCAGGTCGCCACCAGTGGAAGTAAACACGCCAACAAAATAATAGACAGAACCGACAACACTTCAACACAGTTCAAGAAAGGTTAGCCCTGCCCAGGAGCTACAGCGCAAGCAGCTTGGCAACCTGATGAGACTGCGCCTGTTTGACGCTTATATCCACCAACTCAAGATGCCACTACTGCAGGATGCTGCTAACGCGACACTACAATCAGAGACCCTTCGACGAAACTGTGTGCGATGCATTAATCGCAAACGGTGATGTAATAAAACCGTCAAAAATGATACGATATGTTTGCGATGGCGGAGACATCAAACACAATTCACATTATAGTTACGTGTGCGATGCGTGGCATACGGTTCACTCCAATGAACTGTTTGTGATGAGGCAGAATAACAGAAACAGGCAGCCAGATGAAGGTGTGTGCGATATACGGCATACAGTTCACACGGATAAACTGTTTGTGATGAGGCGGAACAACAGAAACGGGCAGCCAGATGAAGGTGTGTGCGATATACGGCATACAGTTCACTCGGATGAACTGTTTGCGATTAGCCAACACAACAGAAACGGTTCAACTTAACAAGATGTGTGTGATACGCGGCAAACAGGTCAGTAATCAGAAATGTGTGGGAAGACCGATAAGAACACAGACGATTCCTGTTAACAAGCCGTGTGTGTTGTGAGCAAACGATTGCTGGTATACAATTGTGAGTGATTGATGAAATCATCACCGACGGGTTCCATTTTTGGTCTGTGTTCGATGTGATTTGCTCTGTCTACAGAACATCAACATATATACTTATAAGAACAGCATTGCACAACCAAATTAAGCATACAATTACATAAGTGACTACACACATAACATTTCCACACACCAAAGTAAGCAATTACATGCATACTAAACTAGGAGAAACGAGCATCTAATCATCTACATCTTGTTGTGACGACGCTTGCCATTGCTCTGCTTCCAGCTGGATCCCTGGCCGTTTTGGGGAAGGAGACACTTCCTGATGTCAACGATCTGCCTGTACATCTCGTAGCTCGTGTACGCCTCCTTGGCCGCGTACACGACGTGAGCTTTGTCGAGTTTCTCCATCCAGGCCGAGTGCCAGGCACGCTTGTCCTTGTTGCATGAATCCTTCATGTCTCTGTAGTAGGGGTCGATGATGGCCTTAGCGAGGTGAACCAGTGAGTCCTTCTCATGCTCCTTGCTGCCCCAGATCTTGTATTGGCCCTGGATGTCGACAAGATTCTGGCAGGCGATGCCCGAATTCTTGAGCACCTTTACATTGTTGGTGATGTCCACCGTAGCGGACATGTAGTGGGGGCTGTTGACAAACCTGGCAAAACGCTCGCAAGGCCTTCTGGCCAGGCAGTAGTGGTAGACGAGGACGTGATTGCGCACGCACATCTGGGCGACGGCGACCTTGGGACGAGACCCGACACGAGCGCGGGTGTACTCGAGGTCGAACCCGACCACCTTGTACTTCTCCTCAGCAAGCAATAGCTCCATGATGTGGATGGAGTGCTCCACCCAGATTGGGTTGTTGGTGTACACCACTGAGAGCTCGGTGAACCTTCTGTGGGTGTCCACCACGGCATGCATGGTGAACTGCTGCTCGTCGTCGGCAGCCGCTCGGAGCGCCATTGGAGCCGCGCAGGATACCCTCTAAGAATTTGTCGTGGTGGGTGTGCTTCTTGCAATACTGGGGCGCGATCGAAAGGTTGAAGAGACACAAGGGTTAAATGGCCGCTGTAATAAATGGGGGCCGGCTGGCCTATAATCGTCACGTCTTGTCACCGCGTTCATAGCGGAGGATTCCAGTGCACGCTTGAGCACCCCACACGCGTGGGCTCGAAGAGGCGCCAAATGTATCGTTGGTGAGCCTGTTCCCGCGCAACCGCGCAGTTTACCACGTGCAACCGCACAAGCTTCCCGCCCGCCTAGTTTGGCCACGCGTCGGCTAGAAGAGGGGCAAATTGTGGGCGTTTTTGGCAAAAAGATTTGCAAAAACGAAGTGTGTGGAATGACTTCGATCATAAGTTTACCCGTGGGTGATGAGGTCAAAGTTACATAGAAGGGTGATGATGGACACTCGAGTGCGATAATTAATTCTGTGCTCTACAGGGCACACGGTTGAAGAAACCAACTGTGTGCAATAATGTCAAAGATCGCAGTCGAGTTAGCTATACAGATCATGTGCTATGAGATCGACAAGGGAAACACATTCGAGAATGGTTAATAAAATCTAAGTCCATTGCATATTAAGGTCAAAATAGTACTACCAATATACGAGTCTCATACGATGCCATTTCAACGATTGTACCACAAAAGCCCGAAATATTACAAGGTTTAAATTCCAGAGTTATATGGCTCAAATTCGAAGATTACAAGGTTCAAACTAATATTAGAAATGAAATTCAGCTCATTCAGCTGCAAATGCCTGTGCTGATCAGCTGAACATGGATATAAGAGAGGTTCAAACTAATAATACCACTAGTAAGGCTGGTTTCGAAACCTCATCATTTCTGCAAAGGGATCAGCCGCTGACAAGTCATGTACGGGGTTGACACAATGACTTCCGATTACTCTGTCATCTGAAGTTCCAAAATGAAATTCAGCTTTTTCGGAGCCTTTTTCCATTCTGTCGCAGCCGCCGGCGCTGATCAACAAACCATTCATTTTTGCGAAATAAATGCAGGGCAAACCTCATTACCTTCAGCACCCTTGCTCTGACAACAAAGAACCTGGCAAATATAATCTCCGGTAAGGTCCCTCGGTAGGAGTTCAAAGTAATTTTTGAGAGATGCAGATCTAGGCATTCGATGTGATTGTTATATTGTATCACATTATCCACCACCGGGCCTAATATTATCTGCAAAAGAAGAGAATGTGTTAGTGCCTACATGTAGTTTTGAACACTACTACAGGCCTATTTGGTTTTCAGGATTTGTAAAATGCACCAACGTGCCATCTTCGATCCGACATGATTAACATGGGCATTTGATTACAATCTAGAAAAATGTAGCCTTCTTCACAAGAGGTTGGAGTGGATAAAAAATCCCTAAGAAAACTAGTACAAATGAATCCAAAGGAGAAATGCTTATGGGTTGTAACCATATGAATCAAGCAACCAATATGGGGTGGGGGGTAATGTATGTACTGAAATCCTCCAAAATTCCTTCAGAAATCGTAGTACATTGTCATTGTAAACTTGGGAAAAGGTGCCAAAAATTGAACTCCCTTATGGTTAACGTTTAACAGGAAAGGAACATCACGTCGATATACATCTTCTCCAGGCACGGAAAGCATCTCAGGAAACTGACAACTTGGTGCAGGTTGGGGCCGATAGATTCTAGTGCCAAGACCTTCACTGTGCGCAGATTCGGGGTCAAGCTTGTCGGAATCATTTTCTGGATGACAGACGAACATACATCTTCAAAATTAGAAATAATTTTGATATCAAGAAGGAGAGGTAGAAGGCGACTGTTGTACCTGAACGGGTGTGGATCCAATCACAAGTTCAGAGTATTTGACAGACGAGTAGCCCACCACTGTCAATTTCGGCGCAGAAATGACATTGATTCTTGTTGGACCTTGTTGATCAACTACAAGTAATCTCTCAAAAGGTGTGTCCTCAATGACCATATTGTGGTCCACCTTTTGTGAGCTCTCGTTGCAGCACCAGCAACACACATAAATAGTCCGGAGAGTCATGGAGGTGATGTGGAAGCTACTCAACCCATTGATCGCCTGAAGACGAAGGTACTCGAGTGCAGTACAGCCGCGGAGCAGGCGCTCCATGTCATCCTTTGGGATGCAGACGGCGACGAGCTTGAGGTGCTTCAGTCGTGGTAGAAAAAGAGCGGGCGCGTCATTAAGGGGGGGAAATGGCAGTTCATGAACTTGGCGAGGCACAACGTGGGCGCGAGGCGGAGCGCGGACGTTGGCAGCGAGCGCATATGCCCATCATTAAAACTGAGCTCCTCGAGCTGATCTAGGGCGGGGGATCGGAACCACTCGTCAAGCTTGGCTCGGTCCTTGCCGTTCGAACGGAACTTACCCGTGATAAGGCCTCTGATTGGGCCATAGTGACTGCCGAGGATCTGGGAGAACACATCCAAGCTTTTGCTATAGCCATGGCAGAGATCGTGGGCGTCGATGAGGTCGAGAGGGGTGGAGTGCCATAGGGGGCGCCACCACCGGGAAAGGATGGTTGTCCTCGCCCCATATTTGATTGGGAGGAGGGAGATGATGACTATCAACATATCATCGGGGAGGCTGCTGATGAAGTCTAGGCCTGCTGGAGTCGCTTGCGGTTCTTTCTCGACCTGCCTCCGCTTGTTGGCAGCCTCGTTCTCCACCTCCAGAGTCTCCTCGTCATCGGCGCTTTCTGATAGAAGTGGGAGTACATGGAACATTTAGTTAAGACAGGGCAAAAGAAAAGTGTATTGGTAATTAGAAGTTATTAGGTAGGAATATAGTAAGAAAATGGAATAACAATTGGTTGCTTAAATACTACACAATTCCTTTGATATTGCTGGGTAAGTCAACATGCAGATACTTGAAAAGAACACTTACTTCAAACAAAGTCTGGACGGATGCTATCGTCGGGGAAGTTAGCATATATCTCATGACCAGACTCTTTTATGTGCAGTGCAATTTTAGTGCCAGCTTTCAGTACATAAAACTTAGAAATTTCTGTCCAAAGGCCCGTGCCAAAATAGGAGTGACCACGTTCATCAAGTCTTACAGTAGCAACGATTGTAAATCCATGGTTTGTGTTCAATATGACATCCCTGCAGTCTTGAGTTATGTAAAGGGCAAGATTGTGTACTACAGATGCTGTTGCATAGCAAGGGATGTGCTGCAGAAAATGGTAGGATTGTTAAAGAATATGGTAAAATGCAAATATGGGAGAAATTGAAAGAACAGTACAACAGTTGAAATCAAAGGACAAAAAACTATAATTAAACAGATAGTGTAACCATGATGTCATGGAAATATGAGAGTAATCGAAAGAACAATATATCATTAATTTGCCTAATATAGAAAGAAGAGGGAAAAAAATCCCCTTTGACGTATATGCTGCATGTGGCACCTTTTATCCAGATGTAGCAATATATAGTAATGTTCAGGAAAGTAGGCCATGCGAACCGATGTAGGGTGAGATTGAACATACCGTGCGCATCCTGAAGTCATCTGGTACGGTGAGATGGAACTCCACGGATGTCTGGCCGAGGCCGCAAAGTCCTGATGTGTCGGCGCACTGTACACTTTATGAATGAAAGAAAACCCTCAAATCAGCTCGAATAAAAATGAATTCACGGCGATTTCGGCCGGGTGAGTAAAGGAGGCAGATGACCTGGGATATGAGATGAGAGAATATCTCAGTAAATTAGTTACCTTTTTGTCCATGAGAAAAAACCCTCAATACCGAGGATTCCCCAATCGGGCGGAGCTGGGTCGATGGCGAGCAGCGTCGAGAAAGTCGATGGCGATAGGCGGCGGCAAGCGGAAGTGGCGAAATGCGGTGGGGTTTGCCGGCAGCCTGGCGGCGGCGACAAGCGTTGAGTTAAGTGGTTACCGCGGCGATAGGCGGTGCCATGCAGAGTCGCGGAGGAGCTTGTGCAGGTGTGAATGGGGACCGGAGGGGGTGGCGGGCGGGGTGAGGGTTTTTGTGACGTGGGGATGGTGAGGGTTTTCTTTTTTCCTTTTTGAATTGGGTGGTGAGGGTTTTCTGTCCCACAAAGAGTTTGCAGAATGCAACGGTTTGCTAGAGCCAACCGTGTGTGATTGACGCAACTGGGAAAGTAACCACTTTTCCTTCGTCGGTTGAATCTGAAATTTTTACCCACGCTAAACATTCACCCTAATATGCATAAAATTCCATCAACCGAACTTGCATCCATATCCCACATTTAGACATAAGTAAACATAGATTAAACATACTCAGGCATAGATAATAAGCATACACAAGCATACTTCAACCATATATAGTTCAACCGTCATTTAGCATACTCAAACACATTTATAATTAAGACACTACATAGCCATACATAGTTCAATCCCACATCTCATCTCATCTGCCGGCACGATCGTGAAGCTTCTCCAGGTACTCCGTGTACGCGGCGTGCGCCACCCTACGAGAATACTTCTGCCTGAAGGAGCCAATGGCTCGTCCTCTTGCATGCGCCAGAACACTATCATACACGTCATGAAGCTTTTGGTTGCAAAATGGGCATCGAAAGCCCCAGTTCCAGGTCCTAATACGCTTGTTATGCATTCCCGCATAAAGCTCCCTGAGGATTTCCCTCTTGTACCTCCTCTGGCCATCTTCATCCTCGCTGTCGACATCGTCAGATAGCACCTATACATATAGTAAAAAAATGTGGCGTCAAAATTGGAATACAAACTAATCTCTAGCAAACATTTGGCAGTTGCCAAAAATTTGGCATCAAATCAATTTTTACATGCCGTAAAGTAGGATTAGGAATTTATGGCTATTTTTAGACATATCCAAAGATTATGGTTCAATTTTTAAGCACAATCATCTATGTACAGACGAATCTTGAAAAAAAAATGGCACAAACATATATGTAGGTCAGTCAAAATCAATTGTCAAGACCTGGCTAGGAATTATTAGCACGAACACTAACCCTAGTCGGATTATTAGCAGAAATCATTTGCACAGATGAAACAACTAATCACTTATCATTTGTACCATTCAAACAATCAATACACTACACAGATCTAACGAAACTTACTCAGATTTCATGGATTGAGAGAACATAACCATAGGATTTCTATTCCAAAAAGGGGGAGGCAGGAGTAACCAGAGAAACCCTAGGATGTATTTCACACATAAATGGGTATAGATGACTAACCGGTTGTCCGTCGTCGCCGGAGTGGTCGTCGGAGTCGTCGCAGGAGTCGTCGCCCGAGTCGTCACCGGAGTCGTCGCCGGAGTCGGTGTGGACCTCCGGCTCCGGCTGTGGAAGCACGACGCCGTCGACGACATCAAGGTGCAGCGATACCTCGTCGGCGGCGACGGCAACCTCTGTCTCCATCTTCACGCCGTGCTCCGGTGCTTCAGCAGCCCCGGCGTCGCCACTCCCTCCGATGGGGCGCTTCGGCGGCATCCTCATACACTGACGGCTTTGAGGACTGAGAGCGGCGTCGAGGATGCAGGCGGAGAGAGAGGATTGTGTGTGTGGCGAGGATGGGGGGTGCGGCCGCTCGGGCGCGCCATTAATATGGAGTAGTGGGAGAGAGGCGGGCGTCGGTCAAACCGCTGGCTCGCCTCCCGATGAGCCTGCGCAGCGGACTGCTGGCATGCCTACCGTCATTTCACACAGCTACTCGCACGCCTCCCTATGACACTGCGCAGGGAGCACGCCTCCCGTCAATTCGCACACCTGCACGCATGCCTCCCGGTCTGCCTACGCGGCGGACTGCTTGCATGCGTCCCGTCAACTCACGCCTGCTCGCATGGCACATGGGACGCGTCGCGACACGTATATTATTTTTCTATTTTGATGATTAATGCTGCCGCTTTATTGCTTAACCGAAGGATGGCACGTATCCATTGTTGGTCTATGACCACGGTTCGAATAAATAATCCGTTTGCGATATTGGTTCCCAATTATTAATAATCTCCCGTTTGTAAGAAGATAAAAATTACATCAAAATTTGTCTCAAATCTGACAAAAAAGTACAATACCACTATGTATTGGTGTCGATATGACAACACGATAAGTTTCATGAATTTCAACTAAGTTTTGGATGTACTACTAGATTTTAAAAATCAAGATTCTCAATATTTGAAATTTCTTGCACGGGGAGTAAACATGCACCCAGTGACACATATGTGTTTTTCCAATCCATTTAGGTGCATTGTCACGTGTGCATGTAGCTCAAATTTGATTTTTGCACATTATACCCCTATAAAATCAATCAATGTACCAAAACGTCTTAATGATCTCTGGGTTTTTTTTCAAAATTAAAACGTCCGTCCTTTGGTAACATATGATCACCGCGGAAAATTTTAACATGCATCGTAGTTGTGTGTGTGCGTCTGGGGGGTGTCTGGCAGTACACTACGAGTCGTGAGCCACCGTGTGGGATTGGTCGTTTTGTGAGGCAGGTGCCACATCAAAGTCGTGAATTTGTTATTTAAAACATTACACAACCCTTTCATACATACATGTTTGGGCCACATGCAGTCGGTGGTTGTCCTACACGACACTCACTCGCGTGTGACGTTTTCTGTGGGCCCGCGAGGTCGTCGTCCATCACTTCGACCTACAGTTGGCAGAGAGGTTAATTTGACCAGCAAGGTTGATTCTTTTTTGTTTGTGTTACGGTGGGAGTACGTATATAGTACGCGTCGAAGAGGTGGGAGGGGACCAACGTATATATACTACGTACGCGTCCATGAACACACCTCACTCAGTGTGGGGACTTTTCGGTTTCCGAGGCACGTGCCACATCAAAGTTGTGCATTGGCTATTCAAACATCACACAACACCTCTTTGGGCCACATGCATGTGTAGGCGGTGGTTATCCTAGGACAATCACGTGTGACGCTTCCATCTGTGGGCCCGCGAGGTAGTCGTCCATATGCATGCATCACTTTGACCTACATCGGGAGAGGTTAATTAATTTCACCATCAAGGAGGGTTCTTTTTGGTTTGTATTACGGTAGGAGCATATAGTATGCGTCGAAGAGGGGGAAGGGGACCAGCATATATACTACTCTTCATGAACCTCGCTCTGTGTGGGGACTTTACGGTTTTCGAGGCATGTGCCACATCAAAGTTGTGCATTTTGGGTATTCAAACATCACAACCACACACACCTCCATACATATGTTTGGCCCACATGCAAAGCGATGGCGGTTGTCCTCTGGCACCCATTCACGCGGTTATCAGCGATATCGATGCTTTCCATCTGTGGGCCCGCTTGATCCATCACTACTTTGATCGACAGCGAGAGAGGTTAATTTGACTTAGGAGGGGATTATTTTTTGGTTTTATATTACGGTATATAGGTCATGCTCTGGGATGACATGATATAGTTTGAGCACATGCATGTGTACGCATATGAATCCCTCCCACCGAGTCGAAGTGGGCAGCGGGGGGAGGGGCAGGGCACCACGACACGTCATGATCCGATCTCGCTCTGTGTGGGGATTGTACGATTTTTGACGCAACGCTCCACATCAATGTTGTGCATGGTATTCAAACAGCATGCACGCATCACCTCCATACATACATATGCATGCAGTGGTTGTCTTCGAACGGTACTGTCCCTCACGTGGTTATCAGCGGCCAGCCTATATATTCGTGGGCCCGCATGGACATCCATGATCACTTTGGCCGACAACGAGATATGTTACCATGCATGGTGGATTCTTCTTCTTTGGTTTGTGTTATCGTAGTAGGTCATGGTGAGATTCTAGACCTAAGTTTGAGCGCATGCATACATATGCATGCATATGAATCCCCGTCATCGGCTCGAAGTGTGGTGTGACATACATATATATATACAACGCGTCGTCAACTAACCCTCGCTCCGTGTGGGGATTTCTGATTCCAAAGCACGGTGCCACATCAAAGTTTTGTTCCATTGGGTATTTAAACATCAACACTGATCCATACATATGTTTGGGCCACATGCAGGCAGTGGTTGTCTTCGGGCACTAGCTACTTGCGTGATTATTGGCGAGCTAGCCCATCTCTGGGGTCGCGTGGAGGTCCATCACTTTGACCAACAACAAGAGAGAGGTTGTACGGCCAAGGTGGATTCTTCTTGGTCCGTTTTACGATACATCTTGGTGAGATGCCCTCTCCCACTGACTGAAAGTGTGTGTGTGTGTGTGTGTTTGAAGGGGAGGGGACTACTACTTCGCACTTTGATAGGTGAACCTCCGTGGGGTCGGGGATGTCCAATTAATTTGCGAGGCATGTGCCGCATCAAAGTTGTGAATTGGGTATTTAAATATCACACCACCTTTTTCATACATATAGTTGGGCTACCCGCAGGTGGTTCGTATGTGGTCTCACCACATCTCGCGCCAGAAGCACACATTTCTGGGCCCGCACACGGTCCACCTTTCACTGGAAATGAAAGGGGGGCGTGGTTTGACCATGATGGACTCCCATAGGTTTAGTGTTACGGTAGGGTGATATGTTAGACCTAGCGATTTGGGGGCATGCGTTCATAGCTAGGATTCCCCTCCTGCCGACACGAGGGGCGGGCAAGCAATACCGTGCGCTTTGTGAGACAGGTGCCACATCAAGGTTGTGAATTTGGTATTTGAACATCAAACCACCATTTTCATTCATAGTTTTGGTCCACATGCAAGTGTGTTCGTGTTCTGACCCTTTCCCGCGTTGTTTTCGCCAAATTTATAAACATTAGACAAGTCGGATGACGCAACAGACATGGTTCACTCACACTACCCGTGTGCCATGCCGGTGCCCCTGTCACTCACATCAACACAGTACATTGGGCTCCACGAGGCTTCCCTCGCAATCTCAAAAATATCTACCAGCCTGCAGGGTTTTTCTGTTTGATAACACATGGTTATTAAGTTTCGACCGTGTGTGATGTTTGTTGTTCCCGCTCCCGCCTGCATCCCTCGAAAATATCTGCCCGACTCGAGGTTTTTTCTGATTGATAACACACGGTTGGTATCTCGGGACCGTGTGCGATGCATCATCCAAATTTTCAATAGCCCCGGCATTTTACTCCCACGTAGTAAAATTTTCAGTAGCCGCGTCATTTCCTCAAACACCTCCCTCCCTCCACACACACACCCCATAAACTCCTCGCGCGCGCGCGCACGCACGCACACACACACACACACACACACACACACACACACACACACACACACACACACACCCCACCACAACCCCTTCCTCGCTCGAAACCCTAGCAAGGTCACCGCCGCCGCCGCCGCAAGGCCTCCATTGCCAACATCTGCCGGTTTGCCCGTGCAGCTTACCCACCGATCTCCATACCCTAGCCGCCCTGAGTTTCTTAGATGACGCCTGCCAAACGCCCCCTTTCCCACAGATCCCCATCCCCATCCCCATCACCCACTACAGAGCGTCGCAATCTAAGCCCGGCTACGCTTCCCGTGGAGCTCGAGGAGCGACTGGCCCAAAAGAGGTGTATCGCGGCCTCTTCGCCCGACGTCGCCGAGGTGGCCGCCGAGGAAGCTGACGACCATTACTGGCTGTAGGCACTCAATCAGCGGGCTAGAGTATGCGGGTATGTCGCGGACGCCGGCTACGACATCGAGGTCATCGACAACGACGGCCTGACGCGGGCTATGACACAGGTTAAGTGGCCCACCCCCAACCCCTCGGGTTCAACCGTCGTTGATCTCATCCATGGCCCCGCCGCTGATCTCCTCTAGCTCGCTGTCAAGAATTTGCCATCCTACATCGCCATCGAGCCCCTTTTGTCATTTCTGAAAGACACGTTCTGCAACGCTGGCTTGGGATCCACAGCTGCCAAGTCAGACCTCATCGACAGCGACCACGAGGAGGGCACCCTCTTCGGCTCTTCCAAGGGGAAAGAGCCCATCTGTGACATCACGGAGGGCACCCTACAGCCGTGCTCTTCCAAGGGGAAGGAGCCCATCTGCGACAACATGGAACGCACCCAGGGTCCGTGCTCTTCCCACGGGAACGAGCCCATCTGTGACAAGTGAGGAAACCCATGATTTGTTTTGTTGTGCCTCTTCACAGGGGGGAACTCATGATTTGTTTTGTCGAGTCCCTTTTGTAGTGTAGTGAGAATATGTCCAGTTTTAATTGCTATATTTGGTTGTTTGCAGTATGACTTGTTTATTTCAGTTGTTCACAATGTGATGCTTTATATGTGCAACTATTTACTATGCAATACATTTTCATCAATACCAGTTTTAAACATACCGATAGGAATGCATATATTTGCTTGCTGTTAAGCCTGTTATAGCTAGCATATGCCTCTTTTAAAGTTTTTTGGTTGTTTGAAGTTAGCATATGTCCAGTTTCAAATGCTATCTTTGGTTGTTCGTAGTATGCCTTGTTTATTCTAGTTATTCACAACATGATGTTCTATATGTGCAAGTATGAACTGTGCAGTTCAATTTCATCAATACCAGTTTCAACAATACCACTACGAATGACTACATTTTGGTTGCTGTTAAGCATGTTGTACTTAACACGCCTTTCCATTTTTATTTAACAATAACCAGTGTACATAGACCGGCACAATACCAGTTTGAATGACTATATTTGCTTGTTATTAAATGTTAGGCCTGTTGCAGTTAACACACCTGTCCACTTCTTGTTTTGCTTAACTAGTGTGCTTAAACCTGCACACTGAAGCTATCATTTGGAGATTATTTTGTCTGCCATGGATATATTTGGTTGATGTTTAGCCTGTTGTGCTTAACATGCCTCTCGATGTACTTACACAGGACAATTTTGGGAACGACTGCTGTTTTCCATCGAGGTTAGTTTCATCCCATGGCTTATATATACTCACTGTTCAGGATATCGGTAGCTGGTACCATATAGGCCGGGGGCTGATAAGGGACTAATCGGTGAATCGGACTTTTAACTGAATATATCTGTAACCCATTTATCGGTAGGTTAACTAGGGCCATATCTAATATATCTGAGGCTACATAGCAACATGCACTGTACTGAATGTCTAAATATGCAATCCTAGGCTACATAGCAACAAGGAAGAGTGTTACCTTAATGTTCTGATGATGTCTAGATATACGTAGAAGAGCAGCAGCAACAACAACAACAACAACAACAACAACAACAACAACAACAACAACATCAACAACAACAACAACAACAACAACAACAACAACAACAACAACAACAACAACAACAACAACAACAACAACAACACAGCAGCAGTTAATCAGCCGATAATTTGTAAGAATGCAATAAACTCCCTCCGGCCCATAATATAAGATGTTAATTCATCCAATATGTGAGTATATTGGATGTCATAAGATATTATATAATGGGACGGAGGGAGTGTTGTACTACATCATTGTGCAATTGTTGTTTAGCTTCAAATATTAACTTGGTGCTTTTAGGTACATATGTCATTGGTAAAGATCCGCGCTTCGACCTTTTCTGCATATGGGGCAATGAGCTATTGATGAACCAGCATCAAGTGAGGAAGCTGATAAAGATTGTTAGTAAAATGGGTCAAAAGATGGCAATTAAACTATTTGTTTACACTTTATCCAAGACAACAGCGAACTGCAGGATGGTAAGTAAGAACTTTGCAGCCTTCTTTTTACTACCCATAATGAGTTGTGTTAGATGACAATGTCTGAATCTTTTTCCTTTGCAGTGGTTCCCAAAGCAGTTTACTCAAGATTACCTCTCAAACTACATGATTGGTGGGCATGCAAAGGTTAAAGTATTTCTACAAGAACACGATGACTATCTAGATGTGTTCATGAAGACAGTGAAGGATGGGCGGTCGGCCATCACAAGGGGTTGGACTAGAGTTGTGCGTGCCTTCTGCATGGAGGAGGGCACAATATGGGCATTCCGCTTCACCTTGTTCAGCAACCAGAATGTATTTCGCCTCTTTCTTTACCGTCTTTAATAGTACAAGTATACAACTGTGGTTCATCATTCTTTATTTGGTGCTTATGTAATTCTTGAACATATGTACCTATGAATCGAATAATGCATTGGTTGTTTGAACCTGATGGATATGAATAAAGCTATAGCATACTTTCAAATTCAAATTTGGTACAATTTTAAATAGCAGCAATTAAATTAGGGTGAAATTATGCTCTGCTGGTCGTTACGGCTCACACGGTCGGTAAAACACAAACGTGTGTGATATACACCATAATCCGACACGGTTCACATAGAGGAAACGTGTGCGAGCATGCACACAGTTGCCGTTTGCAAAGCGTGTGTGATGTCAGACAATATCACAAACGGTGCGAGCAAACTAAATGTTTGTGATAGTTGCCTTATCATACACGATTTACAACCATGAACTGTTTCTGATGTGGTACGCATCGTAAACGTTGCACCACAGAATAGCGTGTGCGATAGTTATGATGTACGACACGGTTACGACGTTCCGACGTTTCGTAATCCTATCCGACACTCGTACGATGATTAGCTAATCTTCTTAATTAGTTATCGCATATGGTTCGGGAAAAGTGAATGTGTGTGATTGTCTGCTTATCATACACGTTCTATAATCGTGAACCGTTTGTGATGGGCCGCGCATTGTAAACGTTGCACCACAGAATACCGACTGCAATGGTAATGCCAGCACACACGAGTAGCAAGGATGGAGCGTTTGGGATATTAGATATATCCCAAACAGTTGTGTGAATAATCGTGTTTGGGATAGGTGCGGGCATCGCATACGCTTTGTTCTGGAAAATGTATGCATCATGGCTCCCTATCCCCAACGGTTTCTGGGTCGTGTGGGAAGGACCCGCCTATCGCCCACACTCACTAGGCGACGGTTTAAAATGCCATCGCGGAAAGGGGTTAAAAACCGTTTGTATAGCAGCTCGCTGTACCAGTGTGCATAGCATCAATAGACGTCCTGCACTTATGGTTAATCTTGCATAGAGATTGGAGTTCCAGTCGAATTTGAGCGGAAGCATGTCTTTCTGCTTGAATTTTAGACTGAAGAAGTCGAACAGATTCAGGCGGCGACTTCATCGAGCTTGTGTCACTACTATTAGCGAGTAAGTTCGACACTACATCAAGACATGACTTTGGGGTTGTATCGTTATCCTCAAGATGTGTTGCCTTCTTCTCTGGAATATATGTTGGAGGGACAAGCAATGGGTTCGTCTCACTATCATTGTGGCAGTTCTTCCTAGCATCAGTGATGTCACCCTGAAAGAGAAACAAGTATGTAGATAACAGGTTTTGCACGTATAAGCATCAGTGCTGTCAATTCATCTCATTTCTTAGTCAGAAATAAAGAGACATGGTTTAAAATAGCATTAACATAATAGGCATTGTTCATAGTTAAGACGGCAGGAAATGGCATTGTGCAGGAGCGGCCAACTTCACCACACCACTAGATTATAGATCAAGAACACAAGCATACATGTAGTGCTAAACAACATATAAGCATGAATGGTGAGTGTATTGTCATTTATACCATTTCAGATTGGTAAATAAAGAGACATGATTTAAATAACATTAACATAATATGGTATTGTTCATAGTTAAGACATAGCAGGATATGACATTGTGCTGGAGTTGGTAGTTTCACCACACCACTGGATTACAGATCAAGAACACAAGCATACATGCAGTGCTAAAGAAGATAACTTGCTATGTTTAGTTTAATTTACATGGTATGAATAAGGAACTAGGTTGTGCAACTAAAAACTGAAATTGAGAAGGACAAAATTATGTTTATGTACTTCTTCGTAATACACTTTGAACATGCAATTTGATGCAGACGACAAAAATAAACAGCATTTGCAGTCATAGCTATCCAAATATACACAACAAAGTTTGAAGGCTCGAGGAGGACAAACTTACGTTAGTAGTGAAGACCGGCTCTATAAAACCCTTGTCCATATTGATGGGGGGCAATTCAAGAACTTTACCACAGACTCTTCTTTAAGAGCATTGCCTTTATTCTACATTTTGTTAAGAGTAAATATAGATATGATAATATAGGAACAAATGGGATTATTAAAGCTAAGATGCAGACTATAAATGTAAGTACAGCATACAGGCAAAAGGCACTGACAAGAGCAATGCAGAGCTAAACTTCTTCAGTAGCATTGGTTTTATTCAAAATTTTGGCAAGAGTAAATATAGATCTGATGTGTAGAAAATGGAGGGCAAGGGAATAAGCTGCAAAGTGTACATGAACAACTAGCTGACAATATAAGTACAGTGATGAAGTACAACAGATACTTACAAGAACAATGTAGAGCTAAACTTCTTCATAAGCATTGGGTTTATTCTACATTAATGTAAGCATTAATATAGATATGATAATTTGGAGCGAACAGTGGATAAGCAAGCTATAATGCACAATGATGTCACATAATCCACCAGGTATGAATGTAAGTACAGCGATAGGACAAAAGGTACTAACAAGAGCAAAGCAGCGAGCAGCATAGTTGCAATATCCTATGTTTTGCGACGCTGGTTCTATCGCCAATATAAGTGGGGTGCTATCTTATTCCTCCGATACCACCACCTTTTCAAGGACTTTGCTTGTACTCCTTCAGGTTCTGCAATCACCCTCTTCCTTTTGGATGTCTGAAACACAAGAACAGCATTTGAATGGAAAAACATGGTATGACGACAAATGGAATAGGTACTGATAATGGATGGGCATGGCATCTTGACATATATCATGAGTAAACTAAGCAGATGGCGGTGCAACAAAACAGAAGAAATGCAAGACACCTTATGCAAGATATGTGCAACCAATAAAACCTTGCCAAATTAGAACAGGCACCTTATTAGGTGAATAGGATAGGCCATCTGCCTTTGACTCCTTGAGCTCAGAATAGTCATTAGGATCATATTCTGAATATGAATCTGTAGATTGGGAGCATGTGGGTTTCATTGCATCTAGAATGGACCTCAATCCCTTGATGCCAAGTTTGTTACCCATTGAACTGTTCTGCAATATTCTTCTGATGTGTGCATTCTTATATTCATTGTGATTACGTACAATATTTGAGAAGCATGAAAACATAAATAGTAGTGAGATTATCTTTGTAATGCAGAGGATATTCTAATATAATAGGGGCTCCCTGTAAACCCTTGTGTGCTATCACTGGATTCTGATGAGAGAGCCCAAGTGTGCTATAATATGGTGCGTAGATTAATATAATCTGGCACAACTACACAAAAAAATAGGCTCCCTGTTGGGAGCACCAGATATAAGGATAGTTGGCAGATGATAGGTTCATAATAAACCGTATAGAAAGTTTATTGCCAAACCATGATAACGAGAGCGCACAGCCACTAGGCAGATCGTAGTGTAGATAAAAGGGGTACACCATAACCATCATAAATAAATCGGGAAAGCGGAACTGGCTGGAAAATACGGGGTTGTATTGCCGCTACTAATATAAAGCCTATCGATCACCTACAGGCCAGCTCTATTCATTTGAAGGCGCACTGCTGTTACTATCAGTCTAGTCTATCAAAGACCGCACAGCTCCCACCATTTCCTGGATATTATGGCAGACCAACTCGAAGTGCTGAAATCATCTAGCAGAAGCGGCCCAATAGAGCTATCGACTGCAGATGTCCCTGCTCCCCTTCCTGACAAGGAACATACTGTACTTACTAAAGAAGAACAGAAGAGGAACATGTTAAAGAATAGAAGGGGAAGCATATTATTGAGATTCCGCTTCTTTCTATACAATGGTGGTTGGCCACCCATGATGAATCAGAGCGCCCAAAGAAATGCCATTCCATGATGTCTCTCTATATGTGGCCACATGCATTTGGAAACTCAAGTGGGAGCATTAGCTGACCAATTAAATGTGTGTCTGTTAACTAATGTCAGTATCATATCACATTCGTATTTGAAGAAGTAAGCTTTGGACGTATGATTGGTGTGTTGTTTAGCTTCAAGAGTGGACTGCTGCTAGTACGACACAAAGCACCTACACAGATCATAGTGTCGATATAATGGGAAAACCCTAAGCATCACGAGTAAAATCAGGAAAGTGGAACTTGCTGGAAAATATGGGCTAGTATTGCCGGTATGGCTAGAAAGGCTTCGGTCTCTTCAACTGGAGGCACAATACTGTTACTATCAGTCTAACTCTCAAAGGCGACACAGCTCCCAGCATTTCCTGGATATTATGGCAGACCAACACGAAGAGTTGAAAGCGTCCATGACAAGCGACCGAATAGACCTGTACACTGCAAATGTCCCTGCTCCTCTTCACTACAAGGAACATATTGTACTACTATTATACTCCCTCCATTCCTAAATATAAGTCTTTGTAGAGATACCACTATGGATCACATACAGATGTATATAGATACATTTTAGAGTGTAGATTCACACATTTAGCTCTGTATGTAGTCCATGGAGGAATCTCTACAAAGACTTATATTTAGGAACGGAGAGAGTACTTATTAAAGAAGAACAGAAGAGGAAAATGCTGAAGAAGAGCAAGCAGATTTTGGATAATAAAATGTTCGTTGCCCACACATGATAAACCAGAGAGCATAAAGAATGCAACTCCCTGCTGTCCCTCTATATGTGGCGCACGTGCTTTTCGAAAGTAAAGTAGGAACATTAGCTGACCAATTAAACGCTCTCTGTTTTAGTAATATCAGCATCATATTAGATTCGTATTTGAGAAACTAAGTTTGGAATTATGAGTGGCATGTTGTTTAGCTTGATAGGTTGAGGAGCAGTGCTAGCACGTCTGGAAGCACCTACGATGATGGTACTGAATATAAAGGGAATGTCTACATGCAAGTCGCCTGACTTTCCTCATTTGGGTCAGTCGACCATTTCAGGCGGTTGGATGAAGATCCTACGTCTCCTAACCCTTCTTCCTCGCCTCTTATTCTTCCACTACAGACCACCGCACGGGCCACCGGCCGAACCACCGGCCCCCGCCCTCCCCTGAACCGCCCACCACCTCCGGTCTTCCGCCGCCCCCGGCCATCCCACTAGGCAACCCCACCCCCGACCCGCGTCGAGTTTTGCCTCCGGCAAGGCCCCACCATAGCCCGACGACCGCCCCCCACAACCAGTGTCCCCACCCCTAAGATAGATAATGGGGCAGCCCTCCGGCGAGCCCCTTCCTTCCCTCCGGCGAACTCTCAAAAATGGACTGACCCCAAATTGAAATTCAGTCGGCTGTCATTTAAGCTAATGTGGAATATAAAAGGGGAAAACCATAAGCATTGTGAGTATAGTGGTGAGCGTGCCATGGCGGATCTGAAGGTGCAAACCGGACAAAGGCAACTTCGCAACCAATGTTTGCTTTCAACTAACAAGTAAGATTCTAAGTGATGGACAAGAAATCACAGTAAAGCAGTGGCGATCTATTTTCTTGCTGAGATAAATAACTTGAGCAGATAGAAAGAGTACCGCCTATGGTGTGGCGCCATGTAAGCATCTGCTGAGGCGTTGAGGGTGCTGCGGTAGCGATGGCTGTCGGCAGCGTGGAAGCAGATCTAGGAGGGCAGACGGTGGCGGCGAGGGAAATATCCCTGCGCGGTGGACGCTATGGTCGTACGAGCAGCCTCGGCAAGGTGGACGATGGCGCGGATGAAGCGAGAGGACGCGATGCAAGGATCCTGGTCTGAAGCCGTGGATGAGAGAGGTCGATCTCTTGTAATGGATGACGGCGTCGGGGTATCAGCTCCGGCATGGTGGAGGAGGACGGTGGTGGATGGGGTGGCGGACGGAGGAGACTGGGGTGGAGAGGGTGTTCTGGCGCCCACGGAGTACGAATGGGGAAATGGAGGGAGAGAGGTAGGGGGGAACCATGTCTTCAGGACGCGCTTGTCTCAAATGCGAGGAAATTTACAAACTTAGCCCCCGTTTAAAATTTCCTACATCACAGCAATATTTGTCGGCTGGGGATAGGACGGTAATCTCGCATACACCAAATATTTGCCGACGGAGATTTTGGCCGAGGAGAGTTTGTTTTGGCGCCCACCGTGAATGAATCTGGGTGAGAGGCGATTTCGGCCGAGGAGAAACTGTATTTTGGCGCCCATCATGTATGAATCCGGGGAGGTGAGAGGCGGAGGCGGTTATGTCACGTTTGAGTGAAATTACAAGCCTACCCCTATCAAAACCTATAGAAATTGAGCCGATAGGCTTTGCGTGTGAGGGATAGGCAGTAATTTCCATCTCGCAGATTTTGGTTTCGGGCGGTTACTGCGAGTTTCCCCGCTTTGTTCAAATTTTTCCAGAAAAAGATTGCACGTTTACCGTGCCAACTCAATTCGAATCCATTTTGAATTTTTTTCAGGCAGGATCCATTTTGTATTCGAATACAAATCTATATACATCATTTTTTATGTCTACTTTCAAAAGCACAACACCCTTTATACATAAATATGGTTTACAAATGGCATGATCTCATATTCATAAGGCTGAATCCATCTTAATTTGAATTTTCAAATATTTGAAACCACTTTATGTTGAAATCCAATGTATGCATTCCTCGCTAACTGTCTCCAATTAATGTGTGTTTCATGCAAGGTTTTTTTACTTCTCAAACACAAATAATGTGTTTGACACACGCAACATATAGTGTAATCCCGTTTAGACATCAATTGCATATAAACCATGCATTGTCTCTAATTAAAAAATCTATGGATCACTAATATTGATAAACTAAATAACATTACACATGTCCCCAAATTCAAATGAATATGCATGTTTGATAGGACAATTTTCGTTATGATATTATCGATGTCCTCATCTCTAGTTTAAATATTTGAATCCCCTTTAATCCAGATATTCGTCTCATATAGCTATCACTCATGCTTATTGTTGACACACGAACGCGTCACGCGTACCCTCGATGCCGGGGGTGATGCACCGCAGCTCACGTCAAAGGAGGTCCGTCCGGCAGCGCGGTACGCAAGCAAACCGGCGGACGCTTTTGAGACCCAACGCACCGCTTCTCCGGGATGGAACCCGTCAGGAGTCATGGATGGACGATGGGCTGCCCTAGGTCGGTTCGCCCGCCCCTAGAGCCTCGAAGATCGCTGCCCTTCAACACGAAGAACGAACGAAGAACGAGAGAGAAAGAACAAGGGATAGATGTAAAAGCTAGGGTAAAAAGTAGTAGATTGATTTGTTCGATTGTGTGTTTTTCAATCGGCCATCACCTCTTCTATTTAAGAGGGGGTTGGACTTCCCGTACAGGACACGGACCCAGATTTCCTTCCAAAGGGTCAAAAAACGCAGCCAAACTTGGACTTTCCGATCTGCCCGGATCTGCGCGGCTATAGGCAAGCGGTAGTACCGCTTCTGGGCACGGTAGTATCGCTTAAAGCGGTAGTACCGCTCTGAGTACCGCTCTACTTCCGCTTAGGGTCTCGAGGGTCCAGAGACATGCAGAGAGGAACTTTCCCAAGCGGTAGTAGGCGCGGTAGTAGGAGCTGTAGTACCGCTCGAGCGGTAGTACCGCTTATTGGCACGGTAGTACCGCTCTCTGCTGTAGCACCAATCTTGCAACGGCCGTAACTTTTGCATACGATCTCGGATTGAGACGATTTTTATATCAAAATCGACCGATTCGACGAGACGAAGACAATCCGTGTAGAAACTTTTCTCATATGAGGCCGTATTGGGGGCGTAATTAGACGAATAATGTTCTGGATAAAACATCCCAGTACTTCGAACACAACTTCGGCCTTAGAGATGAGATCGGATGGCTATGGCCCAAATATCAAAGTTTCTCCTTTCGACGATACGGAACTTTCTCACTTTGAGCACTTTTCCATTTGAGGCCTTCTTAATTATGTTTTTGACCATGCCAAAATCTGGTGTCAACACATGCCCCCCTGTTTTTCAGCAAAACTTGTGTGCCGAAAAATAATTTGCATAGAGATTGCTCTAAGGACGATGTCAACACTCCATCGGCCATTTATATGTGCTTAGGGCGATAATCATATATCGGCCATGTTTGCTCTTAGGGCGATAATCATATATCGGCCATGTTTGTGCTTAGGATGATAAGTATACATCTTGAAGTCGATTGCCACCATCCCGAACCGGCGTAGATTCAAAATCCTCCATCTCATCTTCATCTCCCAATGTGTATATTGGACTTAAAATTTCCTCAATCAAAGGGGATGTTTCAGGTGGTGTGGACGATGTAATAAGGGCTGCATCATCCTTTTTTGGTGGCGTAGGTGCTGTTGTAGCTAGTGTAGAGGCATCTGCGTTCCCTTTTTGTTTAGGCCTCCACACTTGTTTTGTGGGCGCCGCGGGCCGAATTTTATTGAACAATTCGTCCTTTTGCTCTTCTACTTCATGTGCCGCCTTCTCGCGGCTCCTCATGCGTTGTAATCTCCTTTTTTGTGTCTTGGACAGACCGGGAGGACACCACTTAGGTTGAATATACTTGGGATCCTTAGATTCTGCTTCGCTTGGAGAATTTTTTGTTGGCCGATTAGCACCATGGCTTGAACGGCCTTGTGTAGGATAATAAAGCTTTTTGTGAGCAGGCCTTCTAGGTGTTGTCCACCCCATATGAAAAGCATAAGGAGCCATTGGGGGTTGCCCCCATCCTCCATTGAAGTCTCCCATGTAATATGACGCATAGGGGGGTAGTAGCATCCATGGTGCCAGTGCCCATGACCCATATGGCCTTGCATAGTGTCGCGACTCTTGCTTCGGAGGTGATCTTGAACGCTTTGAATATGATGGCCGATTAGAGCTAGAACCGGCCGCTTGACTTGCATATTTGGATAGCAACATATCAAAAGTTGGCTTGATTCGCTTGCGCTTAGCTTCACTCTTTTTACACTTGCCAACTTCTGAATTCTTGGGCTTGATAAATTCAACATGAGTATCCTCTTGTACTTGCGGTTGCCCCCCGAGTGCAGGATTTTTTATGGTGCTCTTTATTACCTCTCCACCATCGGATTGCTTCTCAAGCACGACTTGCCTCCCCAAGATCTTGTCGCCATCTTTGTTCTTCCTGGGCTCACCAATGACAATATTATCTTTATTAGCTGATTCGGCTATGTTAGGACGAATTAACATTTTCTTCCCCTCCAAAGTCATGGTATTCATTGGGAAGGTCTGTCTATCAACTTGCATCTCAGAAAAACTCAATCGTCCGTCATTAATGGCCGATTGTATCTGTCTCCGAAAAACATTGCAATCATTAGTAGCATGAGAAAATGAATTATGATATTTGCAATAAGCACGCCATTTCAGCTCCTCAAACGGCGGTATGGTGTGTGATATTCTAATCATCTTTTCTTGCAAGAGAGCATCAAATATTCTATCACACTTGGATATATCAAAAGTAAATTTCATCTCCTCATCACGATTCTTACGAATCGGCTTAAGAGCATTGCATGCATAGGGTTTGGCCTTTGAGGACCAAACAAATTCAGTGGTACAGACATCAACCTCATCGTCCGAATATTCATCATTATAATCAAGCATATGCATTCTAGGACGATCAGTTGTTGACCTATGAATCTCTTTACTTCGGCTTTCTTGAGCCAAAGCTTTCTGCAAGACTTGGTTAATATTTAAAAACTCATAACTTTCTAGCCTCTCCTTAATGTGAGTTTTCAAACCATTAAGGACAAGATCCGCCAAGTCTCTTTCAGTTATCACTAAGCTATAGCATCGGTTTTTTATATCTCTAAATCTTTTGACATAATCGGTGACCGATTCATCATGCTTTTGCCTAACCGATGTAAGGTGTGATAACTTAAGCTCATTGTCGCCACTATAAAAGTGATCATGAAACTTTTGCTCTAGTTGCGACCATAAGAGAATTGAGCCAGGTGGCAAAGCAGCAAAGCATGAAAATGCGGTGCCAGTTAAAGATAAGGGAAATAACCGCACTTTCAATTCTTCTATGGAACTTGCTTCACCCAACTGTGCTAGATACTGACTCACATGCTCCCAAGTTGTTTTTGTGCCCTCTCCACTAAATTTGACAAAATCAGGAACTTTATAACCTGGAGGGTACAAAACTGCATCGAAGTGTTCAGGATAAGGCTTTTGATACACACGACTCTTTACTTTCGGCTCGTTTCCGAAAGTTTCTTGAAACATCTTATGCAAATCCTCCCTTAATTTGGCTAAAATTGGATCCGAGGTAGATGAAGATGCTTGTGGCAATGACATAGGAGCAACTTGGGAACTAGCTAGTGATACAACTTGTGGAGTAGGCGCCGAAACATAATTCGGCGGAAGACCAAACATGCTTGTACTCATAGGTGATGTGACAAAGTAATTCGGCATAGACGCCGAATTGGGCACACTCATAATAGGATTAGGGTATGCAGGTGCAGCCACAAGTTGATTGGTTTGGCTAGGATAAAAATTCATCGGCAAATTGTAATGTTGTTGCATGGGAGGTGTCGATGAAATAGGTAAAGTTGGATTAGGTTTTTCTGGGCTAATGGATACACTAACATTACCACTAGATGACGGCGGCATATTTTTCTGAGCATTAGTATTTGCCACGAAAGAATTGTATGCCATCACATTACCCTTAGTAACAAGACTTTCAATCACAGCCAGTTGCTCAGGAGAAAAAACTTTGCTCACAGTGATTTCATCTTGTTCATCAATGGGAGGAGGTAACCTGATTTCTCCAATCGGAGTGATGTTGCCTTGGCGGTCCTTCTTGAAACTTGAAAGAAACGCCTCCAAATCCTCCTCCTCGCGCTTCTTCTTGAGCGCCTCAAAAGCCTCTTCACGCTGTTTCTTGAGCGCTTCGTAGGCCTGGCGATGTTCCTCCGATAGCTCATCAAGACCGGGCTTAATGATGTTATCGGCGTTAACTTCTGAGGGTTTGGGGAGATTAGACATGGTTGATGATGATTCTTGATCTATCGTCCCCAGTGGAGTTGCCAAAAAGTGTGTTGACACACGAACGCGTCACGCGTATCCTCGACGCCGGGGGTGATGCACCGCAGCTCACGTCAAAGGAGGTCCGTCCGGCAGCGCGGTACGCAAGCAAACCGGCGGACGCTTTTGAGACCCGACGCACCGCTTCTCCGGGATGGAACCCGTCAGGAGTCACGGATGGACGATGGGCTGCCCTAGGTCGGTTCGCCCGCCCCTAGAGCCTCGAAGATCGCTGCCCTTCAACATGAAGAACGAACGAAGAACGAGAGAGAAAGAACAAGGGAGAGATGTAAAAGCTAGGGTAAAAAGTAGTAGATTGATTTGTTCGATTGTGTGTTTTTCAATCGGCCATTACCTCTTCTATTTAAGAGGGGGTTGGACTTCCCGTACAGGATACGGACCCAGATTTCCTTCCAAAGGGTCAAAAAACACAGCCAAACTCGGACTTTCCGATCTGCCCGAATCTGCGCGGCTATAGGCAAGCGGTAGTACCGCTTCTGGGCACGGTAGTACCGCTTAAAGCGGTAGTACCGCTCTGAGTACCGCTCTACTTCCGCTTAGGGTCTCGAGGGTCCAGAGACGTGCAGAGAAGAACTTTCCCAAGCAGTAGTAGGCGCGGTAGTAGGAGCTGTAGTACCGCTCGAGCGGTAGTACCGCTTATTGGCACGGTAGTACCGCTCTCTGCTGTAGCACCAATCTTGCAACGGTCGTAACTTTTGCATACGATCTCGGATTGAGACGATTTTTATACCAAAATCGACCGATTCGACGAGACGAAGACAATACGTGTAAAAACTTTTCTCATATGAGGCCGTCTTGGGGGCGTAATTAGCCGAATAATGTTCTGGATAAAACATCCCAGTACTTCGAACACAACTTCGACCTTAGAGATGAGATCGGATGGCTATGGCCCAAATATCAAAGTTTCTCCTTTCGACGATACAGAACTTTCTCACTTTGAGCACTTTTCCATTTGAGGCCTTCTTAATTATGTTTTTGACCATGCCAAAATCTGGTGTCAACACTTATATATCTCTCTAGACCTATACGCCTTCACCGTCTCTCGGGTATCTCTCGTGCTACTTGTATGTCGACAGCAGTCTTTTATCTTCGTAACACACTGACGGTACTCTCTCCCTCGACCTTCACTCTATCTCTCTCTAAGTACATCTCGCTCCCTGCTATGTGTCTCTTACTATGATTCTCCCTGTGAAATCTCTTTCTCTCACACAAACACAAACTTCGTCTCCTGGGGTCTCATTTCTCTCTACTATTCCCCTGTATGCCGCTCACACACACCCTCTCACACAGAGATGTCTCGCGCTCCCTATGTCTCAGTAGCTACGACTCTCCCTCTTAAATATCTCTCTCTCACACACAAACACAAACTTCATCTCCCAGGGTGTCATATCTCTCCACCATTCCCTTGTATGCCGCTCACACACACCCTCTCTCCCTAGGGATATCTCGCGTTCCCTGATATGTCTCTCTAGCTACGACTCTCCTTGTGAAATATCCTTCTCTCTCGCAAACACAAAACTCCATCTCTCGGGATCTCATTTCTCTCTAATATTCGTTTGTATGTCACTCACATGCACCCTCTCTCTGTCTCTCTCACACCCACACACATAACTCTGCCTTCTGATCCACTCGACTCTTATCTCTAACACACACACTAGCCGATCTCCCTCTAGCTAGCATCTCTATCTTTCTATTTCTGTGTTTCTCCATCAACCTTCTTTCTCGCCCGCACTCTTGCTTCCTATCATGCACACTATATATGTTTCTCTCTACATGTAGTCATGCACCCTCTTTGTATCTTTCTCTCACATGCACGCACATAACTCACCCCTTTGAACCACTCAACTGTTATCTCTAACACACAAACTAGCCGATGTCCCTCTAGCTAGCATCTCTATCTCTCTATCTATCTGTTTCTCCGTCAACCTTTCTTTCTCGCACGCACTCTTGCTTCCTATCACGCACACTATATCTGTTTCTCTATACATGCATCTATAGGTCGATCTCTTTTGCACACACGTTGTGTCTCGCTCTCTCTGCTCGCCATATATGCATGCTCTAGCCCACGCCACTCTCTCTTAAGGACAAAAACACATGCTCAATCATCGGGCCTTCTTCCCTCCACTATCACATGCATGCATACTGTCATACCGATCCATCTCTCCCATCCCGTTGATCTTATGACTTATGTCTCCTTTCTTTTATCTCAATCATGCGCACACACACACACACACACACACATCCCACGTATACATGTATACCTCTCGCACATGCACGTTCAAGGTCTCATATGTCTCCATACGTAGTTAATTACCCTCAGCTCTCACCCCACATCGAATCTTTCTCTTCTTGTGTGCACATGACTTCCGTCTGGATGGGTCTCTTCTCTAAAACACGCACTCACATTTAACTATCTCCTTCTAGCTACCCCCTCTCTCACTCCTTCCCTCTATCCCTGAAACCAATAAGACTATCCCATCGTTTAATTCCCACCTACATGCACCATCGATAGTAGTCTTCCTCGGTGTCTCTCGAACAAACACGTTATCTCGATGTCCACTCCTCTCACGCGCACACGCCTTCTCTTCCCTCTTTACGGGCCTCTTCTCTCTCGCACCCCCCTCGTTGGAGGCCTCTGCCATACACATCACCTCTGTACGATGAAGCCACACACACTTAATTACTTTCCGTACCGAAGACTTCGTTTCACACACACACACTCACACACACGCACGCACGCACTCTAAGACTCCATTTCACACACACATGCTCTAGGTGGTGCATTTGTTCCTACCACCCTTCGTCCAACCTTACCCGTATGATAATCAATCACCTTAATTTACTTATATAAGATGGACAAATTCCACTTTATTTTAGTAGTTAGCAAACTTCTCATAATTATATAACGCAAATCACGAGCAGGAAGTGACATTTTTTTACACAACCACATTAATATGGCCACGTAAATCACAAGCTAAAGTGTAGTACCATTATACTTATATCCCGATGCAAAAGGTGGAGTACATGTCCGAAGAGTAGAGGCGCACACAAACACTCTGTCTCTCAGAATCTCACACACATACCAGTTACGTGACGCCCCCTAAATAGACCCGTATGTGTACAGTTTGTGCACGCGCGGGTACACGTGATGGAGCGCATTTATTTAAGCTGGACGACGAACCCAAACAGTAACCACATTCATTCCCCTCCCGCCGCCTCTTCTCCGGTCGCCGTCGCCCGATAGCCATGGCCCGACCGAAGGTAACGACATACGCCACGCTCCCGCCGGAGCGGCGCTTTGAGCTGCTTCCGGAGATTTGGAGGCGGTGCGAAGCCCGGATTGCAGCCGCCTTGCCTCCGGCGTCCATACTATCCGGAGCCGGACGATGAGGCGTTGGAGGCGGAGCAGCACGCGGAGCCGGAGGAGGAGAACGACGACGCGGGCGACACGGAGCCAGAATAGGAGGACGACGACGCGGGCGAAGCGGAGCCGGAGGAGGACGACGAGGATGCGGGCGAGGCGGAGCCGGCGCCACCGGCTGCATGCTTCGCCATGGCAGAGTTGACCCAAGCGGAGGGGGCGGCGGAACAGCAGGCCATCATCGAGTCCATCTAGTCGGAGGACGAGATGGAGGCCAACCGCCGCTTCCACCGCCAGCGGGAGTGGGTGATCAACGAGATGTTTGCCAAACTGTAGGAGGAGCAGGAGGAACCGGAGTTGTAGCATGTGGCCGCCTACCCATCTCTGACGATGATTAGTGTGGTCTAGCTTAGGTTATGTACTTACTACTAGTTACTACTATTGCATGGTATGTATGGATTTGAGATATCTAGTACTACTCCTCAATGTAAACTGCTTTTAAGATGAATGAATGAAAGCTTGGCGAGCGCCTTTTATTTGTTAAAAACAATATACTTCTAATACTCCCTCCTTTCTTGTTTAAAGGGCTCATCTAAGAAAATAGATTTCCATTATACTCAGACTTAAAGGGCTTTGAGTCTCACGCCACATTTACGTATTTCATAGAGATAAGAGAAAGGAAATTTTAGTGGTCATGCATGCATCTTTTGTCCTAGTACTATATTAGGGTTGACCGGTCGCTTCCTGCGGACGTGCCCGGGCGGTGGAAGAGGAAGGAGAAGGGAAGCGGGCTGTGGAGTACGCTAGTTGTAGCACGAGCTCCAAGGAATGTTCGTGCTAAACAATGCATAGTACAGTATAGGTAGCACGTACACCAGCGGAGTATGAATTGGCCTTTAGGTTGCGTGTGGATGACATGGCTACAACATGCAGGCTGTAGTTCGACAGCCTACCACTCCGCCTCGCACGGTTTGGTCACGCAAGATTTGCATGAATGCATGTCACGCACGTAGTTGTCGAAGTCGTGCTCGAAAAAGGGCGACGAGGTCCGCTAGTCCGCGTTGGTCCATGCGCCCAGAAAACAAACTAATCCCAGTCGTTGTAAATGTCGTGCGTGCTTTAATTCCAGGCTAGTGGATGGACACGAACGTGCTGTACAACGAACCGCCCGCCAGCTCCCTAATAATCTCAAATATAAACTGCACTAGTGCGCGCCCGCAGAACATCCTTTCCGAAGGGACGAAGCCCTGCAGTTACCATCTCCTCTCGTGTAAACCAGCTCCCCAAGGGACAAGGCAGTTCATCGCCATTGCCATGGATTCACAAGGCGGTGGTGCTTCTCGTCCTCGTCGAGGTTGGGAGACCTTGGACGACGATCCTCTGGGAGAAATCGTAAGTCGCTCCGACTTCCTCACATCCGCAAGACTCAGCAGTACTTGAACCAAATATTTTAAGAGGGTGAGTAAATATGCGTGGGAGAATGCCATGCTAGTTGGTCTGCCATGTGTCCACGGGGACGAGGATGTTTCCTGGGGGGGTCTCTCCAGCGCGGCATGGCCGTAGTTGCAAGTTGACGCCCCTTGAGATGCCGACGTTGAGGGGCACTTGGATTTTTTCCGATGAGCAGGTAAGTGATGAGTTTCATCACGTAGTAAATGCATTCTAAAGACTACTTCCGTGTCCATTTCATAATTCCCCCGCTGCCCACTGTTTCCCAGGTTAGGCTTGGTGCCAATGGAGATTGGCTTGCATATGTACGGGAGGGTACCAATATCAATTTGCACAACATCTACAACGGTGACACCGTTCCCGTAGAACCTTTGTCCAACATTGGGATCGGCCATGCAATGGGCCATCGCCTGAATTGCTACGATGGAACCACGGTGAGATTGAAGAAGATAGCAATCCCGGAAGCTCCGATAAGGTCGTGCGCCAACAAAAATTACAGTCTCATCGCGGTGTTCGACATCGCGATTGCTTTCACGAACCCTGCACGTGGCGTTCAAAGGTGGACCATGCTGTCTGCGGCCGATTTGTTGCCGTACGAGTACGAAGACATTGTGCTCCTTTTTAACCGCATCTTTGCGGTGACAAACCAGGGGACTTGTTTCGTATGGGACACATCCTACGGTATACTCCCTCTCTTCCAGTTTATTTGTTTTGTTTTTTCGTTTTATAAGTTTCAAATTCAAATTTAGAGCTCCCCATCACATGTTGAGATTACAATGTGCATTAAATCGTTGCATGCATGTAGTAGTTTTTCATTGGTCATTTATATTGGTCACGCATGCACGCATTGCAATTAACATTTTTTACCACAATTTTTTACGAAACTGAGTGCAATAATTGAGTAGTTTTGCAAACTACCAGTACTACGCCTGAAACGGTACAAAATCAATAGCACCACCACGCCCGCGTCTGACCGCCCTGGCCCACCCAAACCCCCTCCCTTGCCGGTGCGCGCTTCCGGCCTGAAACGGTCAGCGCCGCCCCAGAGCGTCAGTGCCGCATTAATGCCCGGCCAGAGCGGAGGCGACCTCTCACTGGCGCCGGCTTTGAAGCAGCGCGACGGCCGAGAGAACGCCGCTTCCCGATGCACGCGACTGCTCCGCGTTGAAACGACACCACGGCCGGCCGTTCGTCCGTGCGCCGCCCACATTAATGACATGCAGTTGCCAAGGAACCTACTCTGGCGTCACCCGTCCGTCCACCTGCCGCCGCTCATCGCCTTTCGCCGGCTATATAAACTTCAGCCCCGGCCATGGCCACAGTCATTGTCATGTGGTCCCTTTCTCCTCTCGGCACCACTCCTGCCATGGCCTCCTCGCGCTCCAAAGCTCTCTGGGACGCACTGCTGCCAGAGCAGAAGAAGGGCATTGCTGGCTCCACCCCGTCCATGCTCCGCCTCCACGATTATGAAGCCGGCACGTCTGTGCGGGCGCCGCCGGCAGCAAGGAAGAGTAGTGCATGGCAGGTCGCCACCGCTCGGGTCCCAAGAAGGCCACCGCTTCTCCCCTCCCGTCAAATCTAAGCTCGTTGGGCACAACATCTAGGGCCGATTATCCGATTGGCGGCGACGTGGAGGTGGAAATCTTCACTTCCTGGAGCTCCGGAGGCGGAGCTGGAGAGCACCATTTGGAACAGGAAAAGGCGAAGGCAATAGCCGGAGCTTCAGTTCTCGGGGCTCATGGTCGGACATGGGGAACGGACGGCGGCGATCATTTAGAATATGTTTAGAGTAGGTTTTACTCCGGTTTGTATGAAAACTATAATGTATTTCGTCCGGTTTATATGAAAAGTTTTTGAAATGTATTGATTTTCGTCCGGTTTCTATGAATTCCGCCTTGTTGGCACGATTATGCAGGGCAAAGTCATCCCCCGAGCAAAATCAGATCGCCGATCGTGGATGTGCATGGGGCATTTGGTCTAACTTGGAACCTTGTAGCTGACGACACCCAGTTGGGACGTACTATCTTAGCAGTCGTTACCCATGGTACCATTGAAGGGCAACAAGGTGCCATGATCTATCACGATCGGACCATGATCATGTACCCAGGTAATCCATTCTCTCCAATCTAAGAGTAGTAGAGTCAGGAGCTATCGTATATCTTATTGCCATGTCATCTTATAACATTTCAGTACATGTCTCTTTATACTCCAGGAGCAGGAGTAGTTCTTTCCTCTCTTTTTTTTGATTGGGATAGTCATCTACGCAACTTTATAATGCCAGTTGTAATAAACTATATAGGACTTAACAATTTCAATTCCGTGTAGTACTAGCTAGGTAGCCATAATCCCATCAAACAAAACTACTCCTACTTTAATTAATGTACATGGCCCAGGTAACACTCTCAAATTGTTTGTCGTCGCCCGTGCCGCAGCTGGTCATCTATACATTGCTTCCCTTCCCTCTCATAGAAGGGAAATAAGCAATATAAAGTATTTTATTTTAATCTGTATCCTCTGCTTACATCACCTTATAATACTGCATGGACCATAACCATGCAGGTCACCATGTATCCAGGTTTGAGATGCCAGGTGTACCAGATGGACGGTGGCGTGTTCGACCCCCCATGATGCTACCTGGGTGCGGATGAACACACTTGGAGAGTACTCGGTTTTCATTGGGGACAGCTACCCCATAGTGAAAACGATGCCACCTTCCGTGCACGACGCCGACGGCTTGACGTTCATGAAGAACGGGTGCGTTTTCATTGCGCACCGACGGATTCATATCTTGAACGCCACTATCCCTGATCTATGCCGCTTCAGTTTGGATGAGTCTCCATCGTGGGGAGCCACACTAAGAAGCTGCGATGATATGGACTCCCGTTGCCCACCGTTATGGATCGTGCCATCTATGAAGAACACGTGGGACTGGAACTACGAGACGGACATGTACCCAGGGATGTACGAACCTGAGTAATGTAGCGCAGTAAGTGAAGTAGCCAGGCACAAATAGTATGAACCTGCGTGGCATATAGGCATTTGTCTTACTATCACTAAATGTTGTACGTGCAATGCACGGTGATATTATGATGTACGTGCCTAAGTACTCTACTATATTAATTGTAGGCACATATTAGGTTGGATATTTGTTTACGTGTATGGTCCGAGACCTTCCAACTAGACGCGTCTGTCTCTTCGGGTCGCACTTTGTATCATTATATACTAGTACTACGTGTGGTCTCCGACCTAGAAGTGGAAGAAGTGGAGACGCTCTACCACGCTGTTCATGTCCCACTCCTTTCTCTGACGTGTGGGACATCCAGCACGTGCTGTGTTTCGCACTCCTCCGTCGTAAGAGTTGAAATGCTAGCTTTCATCAAAAATAAAAAATAAATATAAATCAGCAGTGACACTATACCACGCGGTTTCCTTGCTCCTCCTCGATATCGAAAAGAATACTTTTGTTCGCCGACATGTGGGACGTCGACCATCCTGGTCCACTTGCCATGCACCAAAATTAGAGTGCATCACGCAGAACTCCAGGGGAGAGTCACCCCGGTCGTCGCGCCGCAGTAATAATGACTAATGAGCCGTCAAATCACAGGCCCAACCTTTCCCACTGTAAGTTGCTCGGACGAAGGAACCATCATGACTTCGTTGAATTCCGCTTCTTGAAGAAAACTACTGTACCAGCAATACTGCTAGCTACAGTACTGTACACTAGCGGAGTATGAATTGGAGCAAGTACTCTATAATAAGGTACAGTCAGCGGGCTATAAGGATTAAACTATTATAATTGTGCTGAGTTTGATGAGAGAGAAGGGAAGCGGGCTGCAGCACAGACTCCCAGAAACATTGTGAGAGTGTATGGTGAGCCATGCATTTGTGAGAGTGTAGGTTGACTATATACGTGTTGGCTATTAGGTTGACTATATGTGAAATGGCAACTCTATATAGCCCGTTCTTGGCTATACTTAACGATGCTACAACATGGCTACAACATGCAGGTTGTAGTTCGACAGCCTACCGCTCCGCCTCACACGGTTTGGCCACGCAAGATTTGCATGCAGGCATGTCACGCACGTAGTTGTCGATGTCGTGGTCAAAAATGGGCGACGAGGTCTGCTAGACCGCGTTGTTCCCTGCGCCCGGAAAACAAACTAATCCCAGTCGCTGTAAATGTCGTGCGTGCTTTAATTCCGGGCTAGTGGATGGACGCGAACATGCCGTACAATGAACCGCCCGCCGGCAAACCAGTTTACTACCTCCGTCTAGGTGTACAAGTCATCTTAGGTTGTGCATCGTGACCATGGCAGAGGGAAAAACAAGAAAACTTAATGGCTATTTGCTAATTAATACCATTGCATGCAATGAACTGACCACTGCATGTCGTGTTTGGTAGTCTCAAGTCATTAAAAGCATATACGCCCCACATCTCTTATTGGTTGATTCATTTATTTATGTCAAGAAACAAGAAACAAGATGGAAGTTAATGCACCGCCTAAGTGTTTTGGGATTATTTGGTTTTCGTAAGGTGACTTATACACCTAGACGGAGGGAGTAGTATATATACGAAGGGACGAGGCAGTTCGTCGTCATTGCCATGAATTCGCAAGGCGGTGGTGCTTCTTGTCCTCGTCCACGTTGGGAGACCTTGGATGACGATCCTTTGGGAGAAATCGTAAGTCGCTCCGACTTCCTCACATGTGCAAGACTCAGTGGTACTTGCACTAAATATTTTAAGGCTGTGCGCAAATATGCGTGGGAGAAAGTCTGGCATGCGTCCTCGAGGACGACGATGTTTCCTGGGGGGTCTCTCCAGCGCGGCGTGGCCGTAGTTGCAAGTTGACGCCCTTGAGATGCCGACGTTGAGGGGCACTCGGGTGGTTGCGGGTGCGCCGCTATGACCCGGTTGGATCAATTTTTTTTACCGGGCAGACGTTGCCGAGTCACGGTAGCTACCGCCGCAATCCTGGCAGGTGGAGGCATCGGGGCATGCTGGCCAGACGCCGTCGTTCTCCTTCCCGGCCTTGTCGGCAACACCCCACCGTGCTTGGATCTCCGCCGAGCTCTCCTCAGCAGCGCGTGCGTCCTCTTCTTTCTTGCGGCGGCGGGACTCTCTTTTCTTGAGTGCTTTCTGCCTTTTCCGCTCCCTCTTGCTCTACCGCCCATTCGGCCTTGGCAGCTTCAAAGTCTGCGCACGTAGGTGTGAGGTCGCGAGCGGCGATGAACTCGGCACGGCAGGATGCCATCACTTCCTTACCATTTTGTGTGCGGTCGTGGGCGGCGAGGAACTCGGCGTGGCGGGATGCCATCGCTTCCTTACCGGTTAGTGTGCGGCGCGGTGGCATGAACGACGCTTGGAGAGAGCTCTCGGGCGGAGTGGCCGGACAACCGTATAGTGCATTGGTTTGTCAAGAGCTCAAGGACAGACGACGAAGGAAATTTGGGTTCCCCTTCAATCCTGGTCATTTATTATCGCACACGGTTAATTTCCGTAGCCTCTGGAAACTGTGTGCGCTGACCTATTGTGGTTTGCTTTCTGATTGGACGCCACCCCAGCCACGCGGATCGCGCGCGTGCACCGTGATCGAACGGCATTCCACATCCCTACCATCACACCCGTGTTGCTCTAGCTGGGATTTGATATTTCTGCGCTACTACCTCCGTCCTGGTTTATTGGTCCCTTCACATTTTGTGCTAAATTTTGACTTTAGATTTATCTAACAAGATGTTGATGCATGTAACTACAAATAATATCACTAGAAACTATGTTTAAATACGAATCCAACGATATAATTTTTGGTGACATGCATTATTATTTTCTTAGTTCAATCTATGGTCAAAGTTTGGCACAAAATACTAAGGGGACCAATAAATCAGGATGGTAGTAGTAAATTTCTACAAAATGCACATAATGGCCTAAATATGATAAATGAACCCAGCAATTAAGAGATGCCGTTTTAGCTACCATGCAGGGCCACATACTAATTCGCATGCAAGCCAGCTTTGATTGCTTGCCTAATCAACACGTAGTTGCGCTGCATGCATTGGGTTTCTAGGGGAGATAACAAGGCAGAGGAAGTAACGCTCGCTAGCAACGAGGCTAGGAGGGGATTGAGATGCGAAGTTAATGAAGGACGCCTAAACATTTTGGGAATATCTGATTTTCGTAAGATGACTTATACACCTAGACGGAGGGGGTACAGTCTTTCACGGACGGAGGGAGTTGTGCACATGCCAAGTTCACTGGGCTGTCGTGTTTCACACTCCTCCGTCGTAAGAGTGGAGACAATAGCTTTCATCAAAAATAAACAATGAATAGTACTCCTATAAAAGAGCCCGGTTTCCTTGCTCGTCCTTGATATCGGAAAAAATACTTTCATTCGCCGACATGTGGGATGTCGACTATCCTGGTCCACTTGCCATGCACCAAAATTAGAGTGCATCACACAGTACTGCAGGGGAGACTCACCCCGATCGTAGTGCCGCAGTAATAAATGACTAATGAGCCATCAAATCGCAGGCCCAATCTTTCCCACTGTAAGTTACTCGGACGAAGGAACCATCATGACTTCGTTGAATCCGCTTCTTCAAGAAAACTTACTGTACCAGCAATACTGCTACCACACGCGAAGACTGGACGCCACTGTAGCACGTCATATCACTCAAACCCATTAGGCCAAACTAGCCCGCCTAACGCCAATGTTCTAGGATTTATACGTCTCTGTACTGCTATGATTTTGTTGACGACTAGAAAGAAATGGAGGGCCTTTCTCTCTCTCTAGATCTCTCTCCATCCCACAACCCCTCTCTAGCACACGTACACACTCTCTGTAGCCACTCCGAAAGTACGACGTCACTACACATTCACGCTTCCAGCAAAAAAATTACACATTCACGCATGTTACAAGTACGTGCCAATTTTGTTCCGAATGCTGGCTATTAATGTGAATGTATCCGTGAACCAACTCCTTGAGTTTGATGTGAATTAATTTATAATTATGGACTATTGTCTGATCGATCGCTAAGCCTACAATTTTAGGAGCTTGGGCTTTTGGCCGATTGACGACCAGACCTATAAGCGTACCACGAGCTCATCAGCCCCAACGTTTCTCTTCGGTGAGTGTTTGCAAGTACTATAGCTCGCACAGTAGCTAGCCTACTAGCACAGCGCGGAATCAGTCGAGGTTTGACACCAAGAATCATCAAACAATTTTTTCATCAAACAAGCCCTGCTTATATGATAAACAGTTCAAACTTACATCTAAGCATGCCATATATTACATCAAAAGCTGGTGATGATACACGTGTTTCCATAACTCGGAGAGGGTTCGCATGATTCACTATCAAACAAAAGTAGCAAGTACCGCCCACACAAGACAGTGCACTAACCCTAGCATCGTTCTGGTAATTAAACACAATGCAAACTACGTTGAAGGATTAGCGCGACCAACTATTTCTTGTCATCGATCTCTCGGGCAATGTCCACAGGATGGACAGCGGCATGGGAATCGATCTCTGGGGCGATGTCCACAGGACGGACAGCGGCATGGGAATCGATCTCTGGGGCGATGTCCACAGGACGGACAATGGCATGGGAATCGATCTCTGGGGCGATGTCCACAGGACGGACTGGGACATCGGAATCATCAAAGACGTCCACCGGCACCTGCACAACCCTAACATATTAGCAAGCACATTGCAAATAATCAAAAACCACAACTATGGTAAGCCATTTTTTTAACCTTGTGCAGCTCACCGGAGGATCCCATCCCTCCGGGGGCCATCTCCTTGAAGGGGGCCATCGCCTTGCCAGGGAAATACTGCTTCTCAATGGCAACTATCTCCTCAAACCCGGCCTTGAGCCTCTCATAAGAGGCCATTAGAGTTTCTAGGGTAGGCACGGTGGGGCCCTTGCTGTTCTTCCAGCTTTCTTTGTTCAGGAGTTCGTCCGCCAACGTCGTCAACTCTTTGGCCAGTGCTTGTTTCTTGGAGTTCTTCGTCTCCATGGGTTAGCCCGCCAACATCGCCAACTCATTGGCCGGTGCTCGCTTCCTGGAGATCTCTGTCTCGAGTTGGTTGTCCGCCAGAAACTCTTTTGCCTAGTGCTCCAGGATCCATCAGTAAACCGACAAACAAAAAGCAATCGAAAGGAAACCACAATCGCAATGAAAACAAGAAAAGAATAGGCAGTGAGAATCGGTCGGTGCTTCGCAAAAAGAAGATTCTTGGAATGAAAATAGAGTAGCATCACTGATTCGCCCACCTTTCCTTCGTCGGTACAAAAGAAAAATGGCAGAAGTGAGTAGCCTGGAGTGAGGTTTTCTTCAAGATAGGGGAGAAAGGGCTTCAACGAGCGTTCCAATGAAATGGTGGTTGCTTCGTCCCGTCCAACTTCGAGGCCACTTTACCACTGCTGGTAAAGGTGTGGGTTTTGTGATATGACGGGTCATGACGGCCACATCGGGGTGACTGGTGAGTCTTGACTGTAGCACCTCGCTGTGATTTGGTGGATGGCACGCGGACTCGGATGCTTGATGTCCCGCATGTCCGTGAAACAATGTAATAGAGCGGCTAGTCACATAGTTTGGACGACAGAGGAGGAGCTAGCAATAGTAGTACTCCATAAAGATTGTACTCTCACATTTTGTTTTGAGGATTAACTGTACTCCCACATAGAAAATATAAATAATAATGCATGTTGGTGCAGCCCATGTTTCCGATAATTTGAGCCGTGGGCTTGTTCACAAATTTTACGAGGCGGTGGTTGTTCACTTAATGGAGGGTCTAGTACCAGACGTGAACGATACAAAGTGTGACCTGGCACACTGTTAGGGATGGAACAAAAGCTCGTAGCTCGCGAGCTTAATGAGCCGTCGATAGTTTGGCTTGTTATCCTCGTGGGTCGCTTCTTAATGAACAAAGCCGATCATCAATTTCTTAAGGAGCATAACGAACGAGCTAACAAGTTTCACGCTAAGTTAGTTAGTAACAACACAACACATGTTTCATCTTACGTGAAAAAATTGTTAACGAGCGCTCACGGGCTTAACGAGCTTCAAACAAACCGAGCCGAGCAGGTTTTTTGCTCGTTAATCTTTCCAAGCATAACGAGCCGAGCCTTAACGAGCACCAGCTTAACAAGCACGAACTTAACGAGCCGAGCAGCTCATTAATCCACCCCTGCACACCGCTTGGAATAAGCGGGTAGCTATCTCAAAAAACAATCAACAACTCAAAAAATAAACGGCGACCTGGCACATACACAATCTTAAACGATTTTTTTGATGGAGTGAAAAAAGAAAACTACCGCACTATACGTATATATTTATAGGCAGGAGCCTCCGCGCTTTTGCTTGCTAGGGTCGCTCTATTCACACACTCTCATCCTCTCCAGATCTAAACAAGATAGCGGTGGTCACACTGTCTTTCTATCCTCACCGCTGGTTACAGATCCGGACGCATCCCCTCCGCCGGGGAAGGGGAGGAGGGGCAGCGTTTAGGCCGTGGTCGACGGTGAGGGAGGAGACCCACTGCCAGCCGCACCGTTATCTCTGGCCGAGCGCTGGCGTGGGAGGTCCTTCGATCCCTTGGTCGCTTCCATAGTGTCGGCGGATACGGCCTCCCGGCCCCACTTAGCCACACCCCGACGACCTTCAGGTATATCTTCCTTTGAAACCAGCCTAGCTCTACTTCCCCAGCCCGCTACGTCGCTGCATGTGCATCATTTTCTACCTCTCAGCCCCCCACGTAGCTAGGCTCGATCAGATTGTCCAATGCCACCTAATTTTTTTCTGTTGTTAGAGGTAAAGCTACTTCATGGAGTCGAATCTTGTAGTACTTGGTTCAAACAGGATAGAAAGGGGGAAAAGATGTAGTATGTACATAGGACTTGGTACAAACAGGAAAGAAAGGGGGTGAAAGTAGTACAGACTGGCCATCCAACCAGTCTCTTGGTCGAAAACGGAAATAAAGGTGAAACGCTTTACACACTGGTATGACCAGGACTAGATTTGCTATCCACACATACGAATAGGTGGCTAAAGTGAACAAAAATGAGACCAACCCAGATATATTGCTTGGATGTTTGTTTCTCGGGGAAACAAACTCTGAATCACCACTTTATGCCCCGGTTTAGGTACATGGTGGTGGACTGCTGGTGCACCCACTGTCCCATGTCCATAGAGAAACTATTTAGCTGTTCTTAATCTAATGCCCCTGGTAAAATGAAGCCATGCCGTTGTTACAATTCATCACAAGTTTAACCAATTGTTTTTGCCTGTAATTGTTTGAGACTCTGACTGTTTCCTTTGTAGCTTTTTGTGCAAACAGGAATATACATTTCACCTCGTTGCTATTGCGACCTTTTGGTGCACTGCACAAAAATCACTTCTTTTTAACTAGAATGTCACACCGGAACCGTTGGTTGATTTCAGTGGAACTGCACAAATGGAGATCTGTGTTCCAATCTTCATCCACCATATTGGCACCCTAACCTTCCCTTAGGTAAGAACGATATTTAATGCATGTGTTCACCTCTATTTTGCGACTGCCATGAGAAAATAATGCTATTGTTTACTAAGAGACTTGTACTCCCTCACTAACTAAACCAAATCTGACATTGAAGGCCAATCATGTACTTGGTTTCCCCAATTGGTGAGGAGAAAGAGAAATAGAGCAAGAAGAGGAAGACAAAGAAGAAGAAGAAGAAGAAGAAGGAAATGAAGAAGGATCACACGCTGGTACTGTCCTTTTTTATCCTCACATCTTGCTAGTGGTATTGTATTGCTGTGTTGCTACTAGTATTAATTTACTTGAAGAAATGCACTTGTAGTACGTAGCAGAGTAGTACTTGGCTTGACGACACATCATACTAATTAACTGGATTTGGTATGCATGTGTGACCCAGCCCTACACGATCAACAGTGCCAAGGTGATCTTCCTGAAGCCGAGGCCTCAGTCGAGGCCATTCAAGGGCTTCGGCAACGTCTGCCTCACATGTGAGACTTTCCTCCAGGAGCCCTTCCACTTTTGCTGCCTCTCCTGCAAGGTCATTAACCAATTAGGAGTACTTAAGCAGCATTAATTAATCGCTGCCTAATTGTCCCATCGGAATTAAACAAATCTTTAGTCGCACCTCATGCTGAATCATGTACGTGTGTGTGTGTGTCTGTGCAGGTGGACCATGTGGTGGAGCCGGGAGGTGATCTTGGCAGTGTCATGAGATAGTAATGCTATTGTTTTGCATGTCAATTTATTGACACTGGTTCAATGAGCCAATGTTTTGCTACTTTATTATCATCATGATTTGATGCTATTGTTAAAGTAATATGCTATTGTCTTTCTATCCTTCCTCGCTAAGCTAATGAAGGTTTCACCTTGTTCCTACTTGTGCAAACAGGGATCATGTTGTGTCAATCGTACATTTTAGTGGAACTGCACAAGAGGATACATTGAACTGTATCCCAACCAGTGCTTTAACTCTGCTGGAAGTTCTTGATAATCTCTCGATATAATCTCACCACTGGTAAACAAGAGTGATGTCAACCGTACATTGGAAGTGCACAAAAATATATACTATTGAATGATTCAAGTCAGTGCTTTATCTTCTCTTCTGGGACTAGTTGAATAAGCTTCCTTGCTCAGGTTGGTACCGGCCTAAGGCCTTCATCCAGATTAGTGTGTTGTCATCTCTATTTGTATCGTGCTACTATTTTGCTACTGTCATGAGAAAGTCCTTTATCTTTGCACGTTAAATCATTGCAAGCTATGATAAATGGCAATGCTTTGAGTGTTGAGCTAATTGGCACTGATAAAATAAACTAATACCTCTCTTTAAGCAAGGCTACTATGTTGCTAACTTTACCCATTAAGATAATGAGGATGCTTCTATTTGTTAGTGTATGTTTCATCAACTAGTGCCACTATTACAGTAATCTCACTTTCTCAATATATGTGCCAACAGGGATGCTCGATTTCAGTTGAACTGCACAAAAACTTTGGGTGGTTCATTGCCTCGACTGCTTCCTTCCTTTCCTGTCAGTCGCTTATCTTGGCTTCTAGTCAAAGGAAGCACTAATTGATATGCTTCCTCACACAGGTTGGTACCGGTCTTCATCCTGATTATTGTGCTTGTGATATCTAATGGTAATTTTGTATTGTGCTACTGTTGGCCGATTTCATAAAGGAGTAACTTGTGAGCCTAAACTCGCAGGCAAATTGTTACATTGGCCGATTTCAGTAGAACTGCACAAAAAGATCAGATGGATAGATACTTATGCTGCTGCTATGTACTCGCAAGTTCACTCAGACAAGAATCGATGTTGACAAGAAGAAGTACCAGAGTGAACGCCAGCAATATTGCTTGCGCATAGCCCTGAAAAATGCAATCCAGTTTTTGGTCCCAACTTGCGCTTTTTGGTTATCGGCTTGTATGCTGGTAGCGAACTGTATGCCATGGAGTCTAAAGATTCCAGACAAGTTGGTAGACGCATATATTCATATGGCACTTAACCAGTCTGCATGCCTAGGATGCTCCATTTCAGTTGAACTGCACAAAAACTTTGGGTGGTTCATTCTGTCGACCGCCTTGTTTGTTATCTGCAATGTAGAATTTTGGCGAGATACAGGAAAAAGATGGGCCAGTAAACTAGTTGGATGAAAGTAGTGGCCAAGTTGCTCAAACCTCTCGCGGCATCAAGGCCATTATCATGAGGATAAACCTACAAGCAAAGTTCAGATGGTCTGTGCTGCCTCTTATGTACTCGAAAGTTTGCTCAGACAAGCATTAATTTTAGCAAGAAGTACCACTGAGTGAAAGTAGTTGGATGGAAGAAGTGGCCAAGTTGCTCAAACCTCTCGCGGCATCAAGGCCACTATCATGAGGATAAACCTACAAGCAAAGTTCAGATGGTCTGTGCTGCCTCTTATGTACTCGAAAGTTTGCTCAGACAAGCATTAATTTTAGCAAGAAGTACCACCGAGTGAACATCACTTACCAGTCTGTACCCTAGGTGATTAAAGTGTGTCGATGGATGATATTGGCTGTGTTCTCTCAATCATTTGGATGCGTAAACATGCTGAACTTGTGTATATCTGAATCTTTTTGTGAATGTTAGCTATGAATATTGGCTTGTGATTTATGAATCATTTGGATGCATAGGCATGCTGAACTTGTCTATACATGAATCTTTTGAGTTGTTGATTGCCAATGTTGGCTATGAATATGAACGTATCCTGTGAACCTGAGTTTGATCTGAATGTTTACCTTTTCTGTTGTACTTGTGTGTGAACTAGTTAGAATGTATACTTTGGGATTGTGACGTGTGAGTGTCACACGGCACACCTTTGTCCCGAGAAGAATGGCACTTGCTTGTTAGGGTAGCAACGGCGCGTCAGCTCCTTTTTTATCTTTTTGCTCAGTCTCCCCCCTCCCCGCTCAACCCCCGCCATAATGTTTTCGGCCTAAAAAAACATAATACCGCATTGTTTTTGGGCCTTGATGAAAAATCAAGTGCTACTTTCTGTAGGTTGGCCTGCCCAGCAAATGGGCTGCTGGTCCGCCACGAACCGGGAGGCTAAAAATACAAGTTGTATCGTGCAGAGGCAAGTAAAAAAAATACGCCATCGAGAACCATCCACTGAAAAGAATAATTCGCGTCTGATGTGCTTCTTCAGTCTTCCCTCTGGTTGTTCTCTGGCCGCCCAAACCAGCAGTGCTGCCGGACTGCCTGCTGCCGCTCAGGGGCCGGCGGCGCTGCCTCGCGGTGTGCCCCCCGCCCCCTCTTAAATCCAGTTCGCTCCATTCCCCAAGCGCCAGCACGGGACAGAAGTTTCATCTTCTTCCCCCTCGCGCTGCCGGGGGACGGAAGAAGCGCGGCATCCAATCCACCACCGGCGATGGCTGCCTGTCCAAGTGATTTTCAGAGAAGAAATTGCAAGTTTCAGTTTCAGATAAGAAACTGCATGTTTCAGAGGCAGAGCATTTAAATCAACATGCACTTTTCAAACATGGATAATAGAATGTTGGAAACTTATTCATGGTCGAAAATGGAACTAACAACAAGTTAACATCATGCTAATCAACATTCATGTATAGCACATCTATATATGATGCACAGTCAAAAAGGTATGTTATTTTCAAAATGCCAAGACAATGTTGAGTGTGCGAAAAACTGGGTAAACTAGGGACGAAATTTTGGCAAGCGGTGGAGGTGGTGTGTGTAGATGACATGGCGGGACCCACATGTCAGTAATAGCTGAGGCAAAAAATTAGATATTTTTCAACTGCACTAGTTGGAATCGAACCCGAACAACACATCTTTTAGGTGAGAGGGATGTATGCACCGGCCTACTGCGGTATGTTTGAAAGAATGAAGGCACTCTTTTTCACTAATATAAGGTGTCTTCACCAGCTCCGGTTCATTCCCGTCCGTGTCCACGACGTCGTCCTCCGGTTTGTGTGTTCGCCGCGGCGCCACCGTCTGCCGTTGTCAACATGCTCAACAAATGAGAGGAATCTGGAGAGGACCATACATCGAGAGGCTGACAGTCGGGACCTACCAGGTCCATGGCCGTACGCAAGCAAGTGCCTCATTGAAAAAAAAGCTTCCTCCTAATTGTATACTGACGTTGGGGCCCACGGGTTTGTCAACCTAGTCAATAAATGAAATTTTTTACAACGAAGACTGTCATCGGGGAGCTATTTTTTAGGGGTATCGGGGATCTAGCAGGTATCATATTTTTCAGAGGGCGAACAAGTATCAGCTCGGCCTAGGTTATGTTATTTAACATGCGCAGCCCACGACATATCGAGAGAGTGGTTTAAACTTAATTTTTCGAGGTCCATCATGTATGTACCGGCCTATGGGCCTCCCAGCCAAGGTTTTATTTTTTCTTAAACATTGGCAGCCCAATTTATCTTTTTTTAACAAAAGGCAGATCTCTGTTCTATTTTTCTATATATAAGAACAAGAATGCCGGGTCCAATTTATGTTTTCCCTTCTAACCACATTATATATATATTTATATTATTAATATTATTATCGTATATTTGATAGAAATTTATATATACATTATAAAAACATCCCACGTCTTATCAACTTATAAAAATAAATGTTTAACAGAAGTTGGCAAGGGAAATCGTGGTTAAGGAAACGAAAATCCTGGTGATTGGACACAAAAGTTCTGAAGATTTAAGGACCAATGTAATAATAACGCGCTCATTTTTCTTTTGAGCAATAACTCGCTAATTAGCTAATTTTATATATAATAAAATATCCAGCTCCCGTTTATTTTTTGATACTAATTGCACCATCTAACCTATCATTATATTTACAACAAGCCCAGCAAATTCGTGTATTTCAAGAAAGTGCAAATCTGCTGTGATTTCTTAGAAAAAAATTAAATGGCCGCATTGACGCTATATTATTTGTTCACCCAGCCCAGCAAATTGACTATAAATTCTAGAAAACATGGGTTAAATATGTTTCTCTCTAAAAAAAGGGTTAAATATGTTTTGCATTTTTCATGCTGACATGTGGGCCAATAGGTCGAAGCCTACGCAAGGCATTGTCAACTTAGTCAACAAATGATTCTGACATCCACAGCCATTGGATTTATATCCAACGGCCAGCATGCATCTTCAATCTCTCGTCTTCTTCCTCCAGCGCTGCCGGGACCGCCTGCTCCGGCCTCCGGCGGCTAGCGGATCTGCATAGCACGCATCGCTGCGAAGCGCTACCCCACCGCCGACCAGGCTATCCCTCCACCCCTCCACACCTCCTGTTATTCTCCACCGACTGCAGCCCCACGCTGCACCATAGCTAGTTAACCCTCGTACTCCTCTCCGTCTGCGACTCCACTACCACTACAAAAAAAACACTTCTGTGATGATACGTGTTTGTCACAGTAGGTCACGTTTTCTGTCATGCATGTACATCCATGACGATTTTATGATAGAATCAAGATAGGCATACCTGTGCTGTCGTAGAAGTGTTCCATGACAATACTCAAATTATCATCACAGAAGTGTCCACTTCCATGATGATAAATGGCGCGTCATGGAAGTGTTTTCGTCAAGGGTAACCGACACGTGGCATTCACCGTAACGGGTCACCGTTAACCTATCGGGTCCGGTTTTGGATCCGATAACCCGTTAACAGCAACGACCAATGGCGATTTTCCACGTGTAAAATTCTCATTGGCCGAAGGAACCACGTGTCAGCTCCGTGTTGGGACAGATGTCATCCAGCGAATGGGCGGGACGCGCCTATGATATGTCGACATGTGGCTCGGCCCAATAGTGGCCCATTTAGGTCAAAAGGCCAGCCCGTTTGGCTTGGTCAAAAGGTAGCGGGCCGGGCCACTAAAAGCCTGTTAACGGCATGTTCGCATATAGCCCATTTACAGCCTGCTAACTCGCGGCCCGTTATGGCCTATCCGAATTAGGCCCAGTAGCATCATCTGGGCCCTCCAATATGATTCCAGCCCGCTGTAACTTTTGGCCCATGTATGGCCCATGACGCCTTTCGGCCCATATGAGGCCCTTTGTAACTCTGGGCCCACTAAGGGCCCGTGGTGAAACTGGCCCATAATGAACAGTATATCGCTTTATACCCATTAACGGCCCATTATTCCATTGGGCCGTTTCCAGCCGTGTTATCTTTCGGCCTTCTAAGGGCCCATTTATTCTTGGGCTCATTTCCAGCATTCGATTACTTACGGTCCGTTACTGGCCTGTTCCGCTTGTGGGCCAAATTCAGCCCGTGGTTACAGTCGGCCCATTTGTGGCCCGTTAATCAGTTGGGCCGTTTTCATAGCGTCATCAAATACGGCCTGTTAACGACTCATTATGCATGTTTATAGAATTAAGCCTGTCATACATATCGGCCTATTAACGACCCGTTATAGTCGGCCCAAAAATAGACGATTCCCACTCTAGCCCATTTACGGCCATATTGCAGTCCGTTATTGGTCCACGAATAGTACGGCCCATGTTTGGCCAATCGATCATACGGCCCGTAGAAGGCCCACTGATTCTACGGCCCGTAGAAGGCCCATGGATCCTACGGCCCGTAGGAGGCCCATAGATCCTACAGCCCGTAGGAGGCCCATGGTCACTACAGCGGGTAGCAGGACCATGGTTACAACGGTCCGTATGTTGCCCATGGTTATTGTGGCCTAGTTTTAGAAAATAGGTTATTTTGGCCACGAGCAAACCGCGGAAAAAGAATTGCAGCGACTACAAGCAAACAAATGAACAAGACAATATGGAAATAAATAAGCAAGCAACTTACGCTAGGCTATAACGGCTATTACACATATTACTTCCACTAGGCATCAACGTTCGCCACCAGTGCGAATATAGGGAACAAAGCAGCATATTACATACATTGGGCGTCTAAATTGGCCACCAGTGCAAATAAACGCGGCAGCAAAACAAGTCCATAACTGAAACAACTTCAGAAGAGCTCAAGAAACGTTATCCTGGATATCCACCATGCTGGCAACAAGCTTAGCAAGCGTATTAGCTTTCTCCTGTTTGGCGCTAAAATCCTCCAACGCTTGCTGTTGCACCAGAAAGAATGCATCTGAATTCTCGAGGGACTTCCTCAGTCCTTCGGCTTCTTATCGCAGCACAGCTGATCGATGTCTTTCAGCTTGTAGTTGAGACTCAAGAAACCAAACTGATTCAGACAGTGAGTTCGAAGATCTTGTGCCAGTGGTAGTGGCCAGTAACTTGAACACTACATCAAGACAGGAATTTGGGGTTGTCTCACTGTCTTCAAGATAGTTTTCCTTAGCTGTTTTATCAGCTTTGTTGGAGACCAACAAGGATGTCTCACTATCCTGAACCTTATCTGCATTACTTCCTTTACCAATGGTTAATAAGGTACTCTTCCCCAATATTCTGTCAGCATTCTAAAAGAAGAAACAAGCAGACACATAACAGGTTTAGCATGTAGTATATGAAAGTCATTTCGGTGAACCAGTTCAGTAGTAAGGTGGACAGGATTAAACTACCAAGGCTTCTATTGCGAACTAGTACATAATAAAGGCATTAAACAAGTATATATCTATGTGCTATGGTCATTGCATTGTCTTGCCAAATCAAAATAGAGACACGGTTCAAATCATATAAGTTCAAGACAAAGCTGCATTGAAAGAATACAAGTGTGGGAAACAACACGGCACAACAAGATTTCAGATGGGTACCACGGGTATACATGTACAATGACACTATTGGCTCTATTGTGATGCTAGTAATGTGCATGATATGAGAAGTCAACTGTATACACAATTGAAATTGAAATCAACAGAGCAATTTGGAAGAGCAAACCAGTTAAAGAAACATGTTTAAACATACCTGTTGTGCCATTGGAGTTTCGATTGGATCCTTCAATTTAAAAATAAGTTTGTATGAGTAAATACAGTGATACAAGAGCAAAGCAGTTTGCACCATAGCAATGGAATCTTAAATGAGAACAGTTGTTCTTTAGGTTTAAGCACTTGTTCTACACGAACATAGTATAGTAAGATGCAGGCATATAGTACTTCAAAATAAAAAATGATCTCATAGACCTTACCACATTCTTGCCTCGGGACCAGTAGAGAACAAGGTGTTCCCAGTCATCGTGCCGTAAATGTGTCTCAGGAGAAAGTAAGGGAATTTGATGAGTTTCCTTGCCAGTGAAGTACGTTTTGTTCAGGTAATTCCGATACTGCCACAAAGCATTCTTGAAGATAGCAGAGGTATTAGCACAGGTTACCTCATCCTGAGTTTCCAAATCGGTCCTTCTCTATAGAGAAAAATGGGAACATTTGCACTATTATAACCAGCATTGAGGTAGAATGTATGGGACAAAGCAAAGTAATTGCCATAAATAACATTACTTACACATAACTCATGGACGAACACCTGCAACTGGCTTTTTCCTTCATCTTCAGTATAATATTTCCATGATGGGAAGATACGCACATAGGATTTAACAACATCAAATGCGATAGATGCTAAACTACGAATGGCTGGTTGTGCTTCGTCCACAGGAATAGGTGTACTAACTGGTGGAGTTGGGGTTCGCCGTGGTAGTCCTGGCACTTTGGGCACTGGAGCTGCCTTACTAACTGCTCTTGCTTGGGAGCTCTGTGGTGGAGATGGTGCTGTGTCAACTGGAACTGGGTTACTATCTACTGGGGTTGGGGTTAGATTGTGTGAAGCTGGTTCTCTGTCCATCGGAGTAGGGGTACAATCTGCGAGAGTCTGGGTTATGTGTGGTAGGGCTGGTTCTTGTGCATGTACAACCGGGGTGCTATCTCCACCAAGAGGTAGCATTGTTTTATTTGAAGACCCTGTTTTTACTCTGCTAGATACTGCCATCACCCCCTCCAATTCAAATGGCTGATAAACAAGGAAAGTAGTTGAATGTACAGACCTTGTAGGAGAGACAGATGCAATAGATAGTGTGGAAAAAAGAGGGCATGAAATAGTTCACATATATATGGTTTAACTAAAAAGGATAGCATGACATAATTTTACATATATGATGTCTATCTAAGCTGGATAGCATAGCATGACATAATTCAAAGATATGATGACTAACTAAACAGGATGGCATGAGATAATTATATGATGTCTTTAGTAAATAGGTTCGCATGACATAATTCACATACATGTTATCTAAGTAATCAGGATCGCATGATATAATTCACATATGTGATTTATATACTAAGCAGATGGCAATCTCATATATGATGTCTAAACTAAGAACATGGTGTTGAACATTGTCTATATGATGTCTAAACTATGCAATGCAAGACACCATATGCATGATATGAGCAGTATAACCGTGCCAGGTTAGAGCATACACCTCGGTGGGGGAATAGGACTGGTCATCTATCTCTGAATCCATCTTTGAGGAGCTATCTGGACCCAACAAGAGGTCTGCTTCGACAGGTAGCACTGTCTGATCTGAAGACCTTGTTTTCACTCCAGATTTTTCCATCACCCACTCAAATGGCTGATTCACAGGAAGAGTAGTTGAATGTACAAACATTGTCGACAAATGGAAATGTAATGAAGAAAAAGAATGGCAAGATATAATTTAAATATATGATGCCTGGCTAAACAGGATGGCATTGCATATTTCACAAATATTATGGCTGGCTAAAAAAGATGAGATTGCATTCACATATATGATATAGAAACTAAACATGTGGCATTACAGAACATGTCTAAACTAAGCAGATGACATATTTGATGTCGAAAGTAAGCACTGCATGGCAACATATGCATGATATGACCAACATGATCATGCCAAGTTAGAGCAAACACCAAGGGGGGTATATAGGAGTGGTCAGCTCCTTCTGAATCCGCCTCCGAATTGATATCTTCCTCAGGATTACAATCTGGAGGAGGAGGGGAGGGTTTCCATTGCACCCACCATGGTGCGATGTCTGCATGACATTGTATTGCCACACAAAACTCTTCTATTTTTCTCTACATGTTCAGCATGATTGTGTACAATATCTGACATGCATACGAAAAAAAATATAGTGAGATTATGTAAGCAGAGCATGCAGAAATCTAGAGTGATGGTAACAAAAGGTGGATAGATCCAAAAATGATGATAGCAGGCTGATGATAGCTTTAATTAATAAAAAGACCGATGATGATTGCTTTACTGTTTGTTTCCCACCCAAGATGAACAACATAGACATACCCTAGGTGAACCATATAATAGACAGAGATACTATTCATTGTTGCCTCGATATGTGTCCCACAAGCATTTTAAAACTCAAGTTTGAACATTAATTTGGACCTGACTTGGAGTCTAAGAGGTGAACAGGATGATAAAGTAGCAGGTAATATTAAGCAATGCATAACATAAGCAGAAACAAAAGAGTGTGAACTCTCTTGCGGACCCGTGTACTCCTCAGGTTCATCTGCTGAGTTAATGATGGTGATGCAGTTGCGGTGGGTGCTGGCGGCAGGGAAGGAGATCTGAGGCGGCGAAAGACGGTCAGGAGTCGTGATGTTTGGTATGGTGGACGCTTCTGTCAATGGAGCAGCTCAGGTGAGGTGGACGACATCGCGGCAGGAGCAGGACAAACCACACAAAGTTTTCTTCGACACCTATCTGTAACCGAAGTAATTCTGTAAGGGCTCCTTTGGCTTGCAGGATACTAAAAATGCAGGGATAGGAAAAACACAAGAACTGGATAGGAATGCACGTGGGAAACAGAGCATTTGTAGACACATGATATCTGTCAACTTGAGTGTTTGGTTCACAGGAATTGGAAGAGCAGAGGAATGCAAAGAAACATGGCCAAATTAAAGTGAAACCATATGAAAATGTGTACGGTTAGAATGTTATTCTGCCACTAATGCACTTAGTCTTGTTTTCATGCATAGGATTTTGAAAAGTAGGTCCAGGTGGATGTTTTGCTCCATTCCTTTCAAGCAAATGCATGAATAATTGAATAGTAGAGGACCATAGGAAAATTTCCTATTGCTATGTTTTTCCTTCACTTTTTCCTTTGAACCAAAATAGCCCTAATGGATCGACATGAATGTAGAGTAATAAGTGATGCGACAAGTGTACAACCTCTTTGGCGTAGCCGTGTCGACCTCAACACCATTGGGTTGGTCGCGAAAGAAGTTGCGGCAGAGGTGGCTGTCGGAGGTGTGGAAGAAGACCTGGGGCATCTGTAGACGACGTCCATGGTACTGCTCTGTTGTGATGGATGGTTCCGTCGTTGGACCAGCTCCGGCGAGCTGGAAGATGTCGAGGCTGAAGCAGTAGAAGACATACATCGTTAATCTCAAGTGGGATTCTAATAGCATCTCCAAAAGATGATGTAAAATACATTACCAAAAAGTGGTAGATGTAAAATTTACATCACCAAAAAACACCTGACTCCAACAGATGAGGTAAAAACTGTTGACTCTGAACTTAACCGTCGAAACTGAAATTTACTGTGGAATCTGAATGTTACTGTCGAAACTGAATGCACTAGTAGCAGAGAAGCACTTCACATGTAGTTTAGGCCGCTCGAGCACTAGTAGTAGAGAAACAGTGATCTAAATTAGCAGGCGATCGACAGGGAACACACTAGCAGATAGCAGCCGGAGCAGCAGCGCCTGGAGGAGCAGTGCGAACTAGAGCCAAAGCAGCAACTCGTGTAGCTGCAGTAGTCCGTGTACCAGTATCAGCAGCGCGAGCAAGAGTAGAGCAGCAGCACGAGTGAGAGGAAGAGCAGAGCAGCAGCGCAAGCGAGCGAGAGCCGGAGCAGCAGCAGCAGCAGCTCCGGCTGGTATGGACACCACCGCCGAGGGAGCCTCGCACTAGGGAGAGCCGCCATGGAGATGTGGCCGGCGGCGCCAGCGTCGAGGTAGCCGCGCTATGGGGGAGCGGGATCGAACACCGGCCGCGCCGGGAGTTCGAGTTAAGGAGAAGGTGTGATGCGATGAGTGTACAACCTCTTTGGTGGCGCCGAGTAGGCCTCGCCTTCGTCCGAGGAGTCGGTGAGGATGCTGTGGTTCCGGTGGAGTAGGTTAAGGTGACGCTGTGGCGATGGAGCAGCCGCGATAGACGAGGCGATCGTCGGAGCAGCTCCTTGGAGGTGGAGGACGGGGCGGCTGAACCGGCGGGACGACGAGATCGACGACAGATCCTCACCCGGGGCGGTGGATGAGGGACGTCGAGCTGTTGTGGTGGACGACGTCGTCAGGGAAGAGGCTCTGGCTGGGCAGCGGTGGGGTGGCGGACGGAGGAGGGTGGGGTTTCACGGCTGGAGCAGAGAGGTTATGGCGGCCTGGGTTTTCAAATGGCGAAAAGGAGGTGATGGGAGGGGGGGCCATGACTTAGGAACGCGCTTGTCCTAAATGTAGGGTGTGTTACAAAAGTACCCCCAACGATTTGAACTAGCGGCCCTTTTGGCTCAGGGCTAGAATGGGGATTTCGCGTGTCGGTATTTGGCAGTTGGAGGGAGTTTTCGCGCGCGTTGTAATTTCGGGATAGCAAGGCGCGGGTTGTGAAGGCGCGAGTTTTTGGAGCACAAAGAAACAAAGTGATATCTGAATTTTCGGGATAACAAGGCGCGGCTTGAAATTTCGGGACAAGCCTAACGTGTAATAATGTACATACCAAATCAATTCGCACTTCCGTCAACGAAAAAAAACTATTCGCACCACACAAAGAGAGAGTCTTGTCCCGTTTTACTGTACAAATGCTATTCAAAACTATGAATCCATGTTATGTGCAATTAAATTTTTTCACTAGCTAGATAATGCATGTAACCTACTCATACGAACATTTTAGTGCATTCCAAATGTATATACTACCGCTGCAATTCGAACTAAATTTGAATTCGTTTCTCTATTTGAATAAGAATCTACAATCATGATTGTTGCCAAGTTAAACCATCATTTGTATATTATCTTAACAACACACCACATGATTACTATAGAGTTAGATATGAACTATGTGTACTCTATATATGAACTCGAATTCAAAATTTTGAATACACTTGATGTTGATTCCAAATAATAATACATTTGAAGTACTAGCTAGATCTTCATAATCTAAACCATGTTTCATATGTACACTGTATTTATCACACAAAGTATAGTGCCCCGCACCCTACATCATGACAACTATTTAGCCCTGAGCTGCAAAAGCCACACATTATCACAAATTCAAATAAATGTTATATATATTATGTGTAGTATAACATGTTCATAACCACACCATGCGTATCACCATTATATTCATGCATGCGTTGGTTTTAAACACTATGATCTCTTGTTCAAATATCCGAATCCACTTTTATAATGAATTACGATTTCTGTTCGTCTTTTACACCCACACAATCCTCTTCTCTTTGTAGCTAGCGCTAACTTTCTCTCATGCATGCACACGCCTCGCCTCCCTCTCACCCCTCCCTTGGCATTCTCTCCATCGCGCACATTCGTTATTTCTCTTTAGGTCGTTCACGCACGGTGTGTGTAGGCCCTCCAGCTCCTTCTTTCCGGCACACACCGATCGATATACCTCTCTAGCCAGGTGTACCTACCACAAACACACGCTTTGCCTCTTCTCTTCTCACCGACCATGCCCCCCTCTGTCTAATACGGTTCCACGTACGTGCACACTCCCGCCCCTCATTTCATCGATCTCATACTCGCACACTCCTCCCCCCTCGATATAGTAGGCCTCTCGCACCACCTCCTAGCCGTATCCCTCTCTCTCTATCCGTCTCTCCGAGCCTTATTTGCTTCTAACACATGCATGCATGTATACCGATCGATCTCCCTACGTATAGCTAGGTCGACTATAACTCTTTTCCCCACGCACCGATCGATGTACCTCACAAGTTATGTCTCTCCCTTTCTCCGACACACGACGATTGATCTTCCTATGTAGTTACGTCTGCTTACCATAGCCATATCATCCCCCCTCATCATCCGTGCCTGCCTCCCGACCCGTCTCTCACATGCACGTGCACGGACAGGCAGGCATCCCCTCTCTTATTGATATTGCAGTCGTACCCTCCGTTTTCTAGCAGGCCTCTCCCACCATTTGTGAGAAGCAACTCCACCACCAACCCTCCGACACTCTAGCTCTGTCTCTCTCCCAACCTTATTCCTCTCCTGCACATATGCATGGATGCCGATCGATCTTCCTCAATACATAGCTAGGTCTCTCTCCTTCTCCACACATATACCAGTCGATCTACCTCTCTATAGTTAGGTCTCTGCCCCCCCCCCCCAACACACACACCGATAGTCGAACGATGTAGGTAGGTATCCATGCCACAGAGACAAACTACACCTCTCCCCTCTCACGTTCCAGTAGGATAGCCGCCCTATACACTACAAAAAAAGACACATCCGTGACATTATGGCCCGAACAAAAAAAATTCCTGTCATGGTTATGACGATAATTGTGACAAAACCACGTATCATCATAGATGTGGTGGGCTCCTACTTCTATGACAAAAAATCATGACAGAAAATGGGATTTTCGTCCTGGGAGGGCCGGGGACGCACCTGCATGACATTCTTTGGGCCGTCCATGATGGAAAAAATCATGGTAGAGGCGAGGGCGAGGAAAATTTCGGCGAGTTCCCGGTTACGGTGGGTGGTCGGGGCCGAGCGATGCACGGAGTTTTGCGCGTTTCTCTTGTATAGGTACGCGCGCGTGTGTGCGAGGCGTTGGGCTCTAACTGAACCCGAGCGAGGCGTTCGCTTACTGAACCCGAGCGATTGCACTAGCTACGCGTTACTGAACCCGAGCGATCGATCCCTTGGCTGTTAACTAAACCCGAGCGATTCCTTCGCTGCTGACTGAACCCGAGCGATTCCTTCGCTACTGCTGCTAACTGAAGCCGATCGAACCTGCCTCTTGATGAACAGTGACCGTTGTTGGGGGTTGGATGAACAGTTCCCGATGGGGGTTGGATGAACAGGACCCCGTGGTAGTAGCTAGGCCGTTGCCGCTGGATGAACAGGACCCTGAGGAGGCCGCCACACCGTACCCGAGCCGGTTGGAGGTGGATGAACAGGACCCGTGGAGGGCTGGTTGAACAGTAGCCGATGGAGGCTGGATGAACAGTAGCTCGTGGAGGCAAGAGAAAGTCGCGGTGGATGAACAGTAGCAGGTGGAGGATGGAGGAAGTCGACGATGGATGAACAGTAGCCCATGGGGGATGGAACGAGGCAGTAGACGGTGGATGAACAGTAGTCTGTGGAGTCCCATTTTGCGGTATGCCACACCCCTCCCGATGAACAGGACCCCGTTTCAACCGTAGGCGCTCCAACAGAAGTCCGTTTCCTCCGTTTTGCGGTATGCCAGATCCCTCTCGATGAACAGGATCCCGTTTCGACCGTAGGCAGTCGAACAGAAGGTTGTTTCCTCCATTCTGCGGTACGCCAGGCCCTGTTTCGGCTGTTCCGTCCAAGACGGTTGGCTCCCGATGAACACGACGCATTCCGTTGCCTCCCGATGAACACGACGCATTCCGTTGCCTCTCGATGAACACGACGCATTCCGTTGCCTCCCGATGAACACGACGCAGTTTCTCCGTTCCGACCCAGCCCTGGCCACCGTTGCTGCCGTCCGCTGCCTCTCCCTGTACACGAGCCCTGGCCGTACATATGCGCGAGTAGGCGTTCGAGACCACGCCCGTATGTACGTACGTGCCGTATTTTTTGGCATGTGGCTGTACGTACGTGTACACAGTTTAGAAGGGACTGCATGAACTGCTACGTCGGGGGCTCTACTACAACACGTGCCGCTGCTTGCTCGGCCACGGTTCATCGTTGCAGAGACCGATCGACCAGTATGTACGTACACGTTCGCGACCAGACAAACAACGCTATGTACGCTTCGACCGGGTGGGTCCCAGCTGTCAGGGAGGATAAGGACGCACTTCCTAGCGTGCGAAGATATAGCTGCTGGGTCCCAGCTGTCAGGGGAGGAATCATTTTTATTTTGCGAGTAATAAGGAGGCACTTCCTTGTGTTCGAAGATGTAACTGGTGGGTCCAGCTGTCAGCCTCACCGACTAAAGTCCTCTTCATGACTGTCGTTCGTTGACCTCATTGACCACGCCGCACCGAGAGCATCAAGGCGGTGGACGACGGTGAGGCCTAGGAAGGGAACGACGCGGAGCCAGGGAACATGAGGCAGGTGGATGCCCACGCGGAGGGGAGTATGAGGGTTCACTGGTTCGGCTGCGGTGTAAGGCTGCCGTCGCCGGAGAATAACAGGGGGTGTGGGTGAGTAGAGGGACGGCCTGGCCAGCGGTGGGAGTAGGGTGGGGCGGTGAGCCCTGCGCGGCAGCACAGCCGGCCACCGAAGGCAGGAGCAGGCGGGACGGCTAGCGCTGGTTTGGGCGGCTGGAGCAAGAAGACCAGAGGTTGAAAACGTAGCACGGCCGTTGATTTAACATCCAATGGTCACTGCAGCTAGAATCGTTTTGACTAAGTTGACAAAGCCCTGCGTACGCGTCAACTTAGTAGGCCCACAACTCAGCCTCCAAATCTGGTGGGTCCCAGCTAGCAGGGGGAATCATTTTTTGCTCGTAATAAGGTGGCACTTCCTTGCGTGCGAAGATGTTTTCTGGTTTTTTTAATTTCTTCTTTTTCAAGTTAGAATAAAAAGAAAACAATTTAGCATCTTTGGTACAATCTATATTTTCGCAAAATGGATCATAATAAAGTTGGTGGGTCCCAGCTGTCAGGGAGAGGTAACTTTTTTTCCGCGTAATAAAGGAAGCACTTCCTTGCGTGCGAAGATGTAGCTGGTGGGTCTAACCTGTCAGGTGGAGAAATCATTTGTTTTCGCATAATAAGGAGGCACTTGCTTGCGTGAGGCCATGGGCCATGTGGGTCCCTACTGTCAGCCACTCCACGTACATGCCTCTTCCGATGGCTGTCATTTGTTGACAAAGTTGACCACGCCGTGCCAAGAGAACCAATGCGGTGGACGATGGCGAGGCCTAGGAAGGGAACGACCCGGAGCCGGCGAAGACACAGCAGTGGATGCCCACGCGGAGGGGAGTACAAGGGTTCACTGGTTCGGCTGCGGTGTGAGGCTGCCGTCGCCGGAGAATAACAGGAGGTGTTGGTGAGTAGAGGAATGGCCTGGACGGTGATGGGAGTAGGGTGGGCCGGTGAGGCCTGCGCGGCAGCACAGCCGGCCACGGGAGGCGGTAGCAGGCGGTACCGCCGGCGGTGGTTTGGGCGGCTGAAGCATGAATATCCGAGATTGAAGAAGCACCACAGACGTTGAATGGACATCCAACGACCACTGCTACTAGAATCGTGTGTTGACTATAAGTTGACAAAGCTTTGCGTACGCGTCAACTTAGTAGGCCCACAAGTGAGCATCACATCTGTGGCAGAGAACATATAGCCCATTTGCGATTTTTTATAATGTACAGCCCATTTTTGAATTCTAATGGAATTTACTGCAGCCCATCTACTGTTTATTAAAATTATAGCCCATTTTCTAGCGAGGACAATGGTTAATAATTTCAACCAACCGCTCCAAAAAATTCAACAAAATTTCCCACATTTTGATGGGATCCGAAATATTTTTTATCCCAAAATTTCGAGTCAGATTAAATATAATTTCAAAATAAATTTGTATTAGGTAAAAATCCAATGAAATTTTGCGTGCGCAACAAGTAATGAAATTAAAAAAATTTAAATCCAAAAATAGTAATTTTGAAACTAATTACCTGTTCGGTACGTTTTTTATATTTACAGCCCAATTTTTATAATTACAGCCCATTTATTATTTCTTAAAGCCCATCTTCTTGGCAAGCCTAATACGGGACGGAGAATAACAAGTTGACCTGGGTTGGGTATTCCGCAAAAAAAGTATAGCTAGGCTAGCCATTTTCACCTTGAAAAAATAATATCTAGGCTGGATATTTGGTCGACATAAAATAATAGCCTGGGCTAGACGGGCCACAACCCGCCCAGTTGATACCCTGCTCCTCTAAACAACAACAAAAACATCGCTCAAGAAAAACTCTGCTCACACCTCAGAAAACAAATACTACTCGAGCTGCTGGGTCCCAGCTGTCGGTCGCTCCTTGTGCAATTCTCTCATTAATGACTATATAGGTTGACAATGGTGTGGGACTGTGATGTTAGGAAACCAGGAGGAAGCAAAAAAAATTATAGTTGTATATAATAAGGAGGCACTTGCGTACGTGTGGCTATGGCCCTGGTGGGTCCCTACTGTCATCCTCTCCAAGTAAAGTCATCTCCTGATTCCTCATATTCGTTGACCATGTTGACAACGCGAGACGGTGGCGCCACGGCGAGCGCAACAACTCGAAGGACGATGGAGAGGGCCTCGCGGGCCCTACAGATGGTCTGATACATCGCCCGCTGCTCATTCAGGAAGCCAGGATCATCGGACCCCTATGAGCACCTTCGAGAGACTGAGCCGGCATGAAACGGTAAGATGATGAGTTGGTCGGAAGATCATATGGTTTCACCTCTAGCCTACCCGAGTTGTCGTATAGGCTATGAGTGAAACATAAGACGATGAACTTCTTAAGCACAGAAACAATAGAAGAGGATGATCTTCTTAACATGCAAATCACTGGCATTAGATCAACATGCAAAACAATACGAAGCATTTTTCTCAGGAGGCACGGTGAACAGCTTGTGATGCCGCGTGCCACAGCATTCCAAGCTCAACTTTGCAATCAAACTCACAAGGCCTGGCATTTCATAGACAACATTCAGAACAAACTCTTAAAATACCTTACATAAGTCAACATTCATGATTATGCATCTCATCAGAGTCAATATTTACTTCTAAACTGAACACACGAATAGGATAAAATGATCGACGCTGCTCACGGCAAAGGGCGTCCCATTCCAAAATATCAAATGCATATCTTCTGGCTAACATCAATAAGCAAAATTTGACAAGGTTTTCCAATTCCAAAATATCAAACGAATGTCTTCTTGCTAACATCAATGATTAAACTTTGACAAGCTTTTCCCATTCAAAATATGTAATGCCTATGATTGTGGAACGGGCAGGGTTTGTCATCAGTTTACACATTGAAATGGCACAAGGAGCTGGATTAACCAGCGTATCTTTTTGTGCAGTTCCACGGAAATCAAACAATGTCTTGCGTAGCATGGTGGATTTCGTATTTATATGTTGCAAGGCCTTGAAGACATTGGCAGCTCCATTCAAGTAGATAGTCCAGTGGCTCAAGGTGACAACGAATGATTAGAGAACCATTCGATGTATTGTGCATGATGAAGTATTATGGAGGACACGAACCATCTGAACATTTTGTGCAGTTCCACTGAAATCAAGCTGAGCATCCCTGTCTGCATAAATACAGAAAAAGTGTGATGAATATAATAGTGGTACTAGTTGATTAAACATACGCTCACAAATATAATCATCTTCATTATCTTAACAGGAAAAGATAGCAATACAATAGCTTCAATTAAACATTTATTCAAAATAATACAACAATATAAGTAGCACAACATAACAAAGCACGATCATGTGGATGACGGCCGATACTGACCTCGTTTGTTACAGCTGCGTTCGGCCACTGACTTGGTCATACGTTTCCTTGTGGAGTGAATTTTGCACTCCACGTGCTGTTGAGTTTCCCTTGGTCTCTGCAGACTAGTCATGTCACCAGCGTCTACTAATACTCTAAAGCTTCTCGATTATTCCTTGTGTAATGTAGCGCAAACAGTGACTGCTTCTTTCTGCAAAGTGGAAACATCAACTGGGCCCAATAATGCAACAGTTTGCCTTAAACACATTGGCTCCTTTTGTGTAGTTCAACTAAAATCAAAGTCGAAATAGAACCGAGCAGAAGTTTTGATATCCCTGTGTGCACAAATAGGTATAAAGGAAACAATTACTGAGAAATAACGGTTGATGACTTATACGCCCAGAAGAAAAAACATCTACCTTATCTTAATGGGAAACAAAGCAGGACAGTAGCAATTCTCAAACAGTGTGATTCATTCATATTAACTGAGACATTATCTTAACAATACCTTGATTCAACATGTATAAAGAACGACAAAGCAGGAAAGTACCATTCCTAAAACAGTGTAACTGATTCATATTAACAGAGACATTATCTTAACAATACCTTGGTTAAACATGTAGAAAGAACTACAAAGCAGGATAGTACCATTTGTAAAACAATGTAACTGATATATAATAACAGAGACATTACCTCAATAATACATTTGTTAAACATGTACTCCCGCCGATCCCTAACAGAAATGGTACTCCCGCCGATCCATAACAAGTGTTGCAGTTTTGAACTAAGATTCAGTAGTTAATTCTAAGAGTGGCATTGCTTAATTTTACCAGTGGCATTAGATTAACAAAACGCATAAACAGTTGCAGGGGAGAGTGGGCGCAACAGCACCATGTGCTTCCATCGACTTATAAAGGGGGTGATGCAGAGTTTGTTGTAACAAAGAAACAAGCATCATGTCTGGGTTGGTCCCATTTTTGTTCACTTAATGGGAAAAGACAGCAATACAATAGCTTCAATTCAACATTTATTTAAAACAGTACCAATACAAGTAGCACAGCATCTCAAAGCACACTGCACAATCATGTGGATGAAGGCCGGTACTGACCTTTCATGAGGCAGACAAGATCAAATATGAATCTGCCAACACGAATAGGAAATCCAATATCGTTTTGTGTAGTTCAACTAAATCAAGCAAAGTTGCCGGTGTGACATTTAAGTTGAACTGCACAAAACACTCTTAAAATAAAAATGTTTTGCGTAGTTGAATAGATATCCCTGTTTTCAGAGGTAAAAAAAATAAACAATTACTGGCCAATAAAGGAGGATGAATCATATGGCCACAAAAAGAAGCATCTACCTTATCTTGATGAAAAACAAAGTAGGACAGTAGCATTTCTAAAAGGTTGCATTGATTCATATTAACAGATACATTCTCTTAAAATAAGATTCCTTAAAAATGTAATTTACTTTTAATAGTGGCATTGCTTCAATTTTCCAGCGGCATTCTTAGATTAACAACAGCAAAATAGTTGTATGGGACATGGGACATGACAGCACCATGTGCTTCCACACGTATAAATGGGTGATGCAGAGTATGTTGCCAAGCAGCATATCTGTGTTGGTCCCATATTTGTTCTCATTGAACCTTTTTCCTATGTGAGGGCAGCAAATCTAGTCCTGCACAAACTCCCCGACCCCCCGGTTTCTTTCCTTTTTCAACAAAGAGATCGGTTCCTTACAGGTGTGTGTACTGGGTTACCCCCTTTTTCCCTTTTCGACCAACAGAGCGGCTGGATAGCCAGTCTGTACTACTTTCCCTCCTCCGTTTCCTCATTCATGAACCACGTCCTAGATTCATGCTCCACCCCACCCCCCTTGTTTCCTCTTTGAACCAAGACCTAGATTCTACTACAAAATCGAAAAAGATCCGCATGCAGCTAGAGAATGACGGTTTCAAAGAAAGTTATACCTTAGGGTCGTCGGGATGTGGCTAGGCGTAGGGCGGGAGGCCGGATCTACCCACACTACGTGCGGCAACGAGGAAGAAGGGGTCGGAGGCCCTCCCGCACAGGCGCTGGGTGAAAGAGAACAGCGCAGCTGGCAGTCGATTCCCTCCCTCGCCGAAGGCGACAGAGTGAACGCTGCACCTCCTCCCCTTCCCGGTCCGACGGGATCCGGACGGCTCCTTGACCAGCTGTGAGGGGGGAGAGAGAGAGAGGCCAACGCAGTCTTGTTTAGATCTGATGAAGAGGGTGAGAGATTGTGAATAGAGCAAACCCTAGCAAAGGAACGCTGAGCCTCCAGCGTGTCTATATATATGTAGTGCAGTGAGAGTGTGAAGAGTGCAAACCCTAGCAAACAAGCGTTGAGGCTCCAGCTTATATAGTACTCGTATATAGTACTACTATAGAGGAGTGGTTTTATTTTTCTCTCCATAACAATCGTTTTAAATTGTGTACGAAACGAAACTCTTTATTTAACGTACCAGTGAAGAAAACTACAATCAACTAATGATCCACGCGTCCTGGTCGCACTTCTTGTCGTTCAAGTGCGGTACACTACCCTCCGTTAAGTGAACAACTACTCACGCGCCAAATTATCGGAAAGGTGTGAGAGTGTGTACAAATAAAGAAAATTAATTGCAATTATTTTGTATGTACAGTTTGCCCTCTCTCAAAAATTATGGTTTGTTGTGTTCGGCCTAAATCAGTGTGCCACCGTATCTCGTACTCCCTCCGTTTTTATTTAGTCCGTGTATTAGCTTTGGTCAAAGTCAAGATTTGTAAACTTTGACAAAGTTTCTAAACAAAAATATTACTTTCACATCATATAGATTTATTATGGTAAATATTTATATTATTTTATATAAACTTGGTCAAACTTTACAAAGTTTGACTTCAGTCAAATCTAATATGCAGAGTAAATAAAAACGGAGGGGTATTACCTCCATCAGGGTTTTTAGTCCACACCATATTTTTAATCAAAGTCTGACCACATTTTAGTTAAAATCTGGACAAATAAAATTATAGGGGAGCTGAAGACAAAGTTGTGAGAAGGCTTAGAAATCAATACGAAACTTTTGCTCTTAGTCCCAACGTCGATGCTTCTTCGAGGAAACATTTGGTTCATATCCAATTGTGTGATAAAATTGCACCAATGTAAACGACTGCGTCCAAGATGAACTGATGAAGGATATGTCTTTGTGGGTTACAAGCAAAGAGCACTGATGGAAGACAACCCTTTCGTCATTGAACATCGATCAGCTTCACCAGCCAATGCAACCATGAGACGCAACCATGAGCATCGATAGGTCATCGTGGTGATGCATCATCGAGTTTGGCATCAAGTTTGGGTCAGGCACCAATGAAGTTTGACAATCCTCACTGTGGTTTGTTTCTTCTCGGTAATCAAGCTCGAGAAAGGAATAACCACTTGGCAGAGGACAGTGAGGCGGAGCAACAATGGCCATCCAATTTTGTGCAGTTCCACTAAAATTGAGGAAGACATGCCCGGGTATGGAGATACGCATCACTGTTTGCAAAAATATAAAAAAATGATATTTAAGTAGTGTCGTTACTTTGTTTTAGCAGTGGAACAAGATTAACAGCGGCATCTTAATTGTCAATAAGAATTAATGAAACGTACACCAAAAAATAGAAGCATCATGATTATCTTGATGGGAACTAAAGCAGGATACCCGGAAGAAAAAAAAACTAAAGCAGGACAGAAGCATTTATCGACGCCTCTAGATTGACGGCAGCATTACTTAAAAGGGACACCACTTTAACTTGGCCATTGCTTCATTTAACCAGTGATAGTATTAGATTAGCAGCAGCAATCGGAGCATATGGACAATGACTGCACAACCACCATGTACTTTTGTCGGAAAAAAAAAATGTATACCTCCACCGAGGCATAAACCAAGACAACTTTTGGAGTGGCCTTTCCTCTATAATACTACTCTCTCCGTTCCCAAATATAACTCTTTTTAGAGATTCCAACAAGTGACTACATACGGAGTAAAATGAGTGAATCTACACTCTAAAATATGTCTACATACATCCGTATGTTGTAGTCCATTTGAAATGTCTAAAAAGACTTATATTTAGGAACGGAGGGAGTAAAAAATAGGTGATGTTGGACCAACCGATGAACCTTAGCTACTGTACATGGGGAGCTGGGGAGTAGTGGTATAGAAGCAAACCCGCTAGCAGCGACCTGGGGAGCTGCACCAGTACAATGAAGCATGAAATCCAAAAGAAGTTATACCTCAGGTGGGGGAGATGTGGCTTAGGCGGGCGGCCGGGTCTGCCCACACGACGACAGCGAACAAGGGCGCGGAGGACCTTCGTCCGCGCCGGCGCCGGCTCAGAGAGGACGGTGCGCATCGGCTTCCTCCATCGCCGATGGTGACAACGTCAACGCTGCACCTCCTCACCTCCCGCAGCAGACGGGATCTGGCCGGATCTGTGACCACCGGTGAGGAGAGAGATAGAGTGGACACTGTCATCCTGTTTAGATATGGAGAGGGTGAGAGAGCGAGACGTCAGAAACCCTATCAAACAAGAGGCTACACATACAATGGAGTAAAAAAATTCTCCATAGCAGTGGTTTTAAATAGAATACGCGCGTTCCCGAAAAAAAGAAACGAAAACTAGCGGACAAATCTTTTTTAAATGTACCAAGAAAGAAAACTCGATCAATAACACGCCTCCGCTTCCAGGTCGCACTTTGTATTGCTCACGTGTGGTCCCCGACCCTCCATTATTAAGTGAACAAATTAAAGCGTCAAATTACTATGTAAGCTGCCTCTTCGTGTACAAATGCGCTCCATCGTGTACTCGCGGGTATGTCGGAGGCAGAGTGAGTGCGTGTACATTTCTTCTTGTACGTAGTACTCCATTTATCTCACTTCATATTGTTTCCCACTCCTATGATATTCCTATCCTAGGAACAAAATGAGGTGGTACTAAGTTTGTGTGTGTGTAGGGAGAACGAGTCATCAATGATGTGTACTAGTAGTCGCGAGAGTCGTCACTATGTGTGTGTGCGCGCACACACACATAGAATACATATCCGTGTTTACGTAAAATTCTTACTTTCATTTCCATCTCCATCTCAATCTCCAATCATATTTGTCCAACTGGCACATTACTTACGTTATTAATTACGTAGCAATATTTACGTACGTCTAGCATCTCTCGTTTGCGGGCGTCCGGACCGCTGCCACACCCGCTCCTGACCGCCCTGGCCAACCCGAACCCTCTTCATCACCCGTGTGCGCTTCCCGCCTGAAACGGTCTGTGCCGCATTCATGCCCGGCCAGAGCGGACATGACCTCTCACTGGCGCCGGCATTGAAGCGGCGCGCCGGCCGAGAGAGCGCCGCCCGCGCCGCTTCCCGGTGCACGCGAATGCTCCGCGTTTAAATGACACCACGGCCGGCCACAACATGCATGTAAAAAAGTTCTTGGGAGTCCGTGCTACAGCTAGCTGTCCTCCCCCTCCTCGTCTATCTCTTCCAGTAGTACTCCATGGCGCGATCCATCGACAAGCAGGCGGGAAAGTTTGCATATATTTGGTTTGCGGTGAGTGGCATGCCGTGTATTAGCTTTGGTCAAAATCAAGCTTTGTAAACTTTGACAAAGTTTCTAAAAAAAATATTAACATATACAATATCAAATCAATTCCATTAGATTCATTATTGAATGTACTTTCACATCATATAGATTTATTATGGTAAATATTTATATTGTTTTCTATTAACTTGCTCAAACTTTACAAAGTTTGACTTCAGTCAAATCTAATATGCAGAGTAAATAAAAACGGAGGGGTACTACCTCCATCCGGGTTTTTAGTCCACACCATATTTTTAATCAAAGTCTGACCACATATTTAGTTAATAGCTGGACAAATAAAATTACAGGGGAGCTGAAGACAAAGTTGTGAGAACGCTTAGAAATCAATACAAAACTTATGCTCTTAGTACCAACGTCGATGCTTCTTCGAGGAAACATTTGGTTCATAGCCAATTGTGTGATAAAATTGCACCAACGTGAAAAACGACTGCGTCTGCAACGCAACCATGGTGAACTGATGAAGCATATCATCTTCGTGGGTAACAAGCAAAGAGCACTGATGGAAGACAGCTTGTTTTTCGTCGAAAATCGATCAGCTTCTTTGTGGGTATCAAGCAAAGAGCACTGATGGAAGACAGCTTGTTTTTCGTCGAAAATCGATCAGCTTCACCAGCCGATGCAACCATGAGACGCAACCATGAGCATCGATAGGTCATCATGGTGATGCATCATCCATTTGGCATCAAGTTTGGGTGAGGCACCAATGAAGTTTGACAAATCCTCACTGTGGTCTGTTTCTTCTCGGTAATCAAGCTCGAGAAAGGAAGAACCACGTGGCAGAGGACAGTGAGGCGGAACAACAATGGCCATCCAATTTTGTGCAGTTCCACTAAAATTGAGGAAGACATGCCCGGGTATGGAGATACGCATCGCTGTTTGCAAAAATATAAAAAAGGGATATAGTGCCGTTACTTTGTTTTGGCAGTGGTACAAGATTAACAGCGACATCTCAATTGTCAATAAGAATTAATGAAATGTACACCAACAAACAGAAGCATCATGATTATCTTGATGGGAACTAAACCAGGATACCTAAAAAAAACTAAAGCAGGACAGAAGCATTTATCGACGCCTCTGGATTGACAACAACATTACTAAAAGGGGCGCCACTTTAACATGGGCATTGCTTCATTTAACCAGTGATAGTATTAGATTAGCAGCAGCAATAGGAGCATATGGACAATGACCGCACAACCACCATGTACTTTTTGTCGAAAAAAACATGTATACCTCCACCGAGGCATAAACCAGGACAACTTTTCGAATGGCCTTTCCTCTATAATAGTAAAAAATAGGTGATGTTGGACCAGCCGACGAACCCTAGCTGCTGTACATGGGGAGCTGGGGAGTAGTGGTATAGAAGAAAACCAGCATGCAGCGACCTGGGGAGCTGGACCAGTACAATGAAGCATGAAATCCAAAAGAAGTTATACCTCAGGTGGGCGAGATGTGGCTTAGGTGGGCGGGCGGGATCTGCCCACACGACGGTAGCGAACAAGGGCGCGGAGGACCTTCATCCACACCGGCGCCGGCTCAGAGAGAACGGTGCGCATCGGCTTCCTCCATCGCCGACAGCGACAACGTTGCACCTCCTCACCTCCCGCAGCGGACGGGATCCGGCCGGTTCTGTGACCACCGGTGAGGAGAGAGATAGAGTGGACACTGTCATCTTGTTTAGATATGGAGAGGGTGAGAGAGCGAGACGCGAGAAACCCTATCAAACAAGAGGCTACATATACAATGGAGTAAAAAAAATCTCTCCATAGCAATGGATTTAAATAGAATACGCGCGTTCCCGGAACAAAGAAACGAAAACTGGCGGACAAATCTATTTTTAACGTACCAAGAAAGAAAACTCGATCAATAACACGCCCCCGCTTCCAGGTCGCACTTTTTATCGCTCACGTGTGGTCCCCGACCCTCCATTATTAAGTGAACAAATTAAAGGATCAAATTATTACGTAAGCTGCCTCTTCATGTACAAATGCGCTCCATCGTGTACTCGCGGGTATGTCGGAGGCAGAGTGAGTGCGTGTACATTTCTTGTACGTAGTACTCCATTTATCTCACTTCATATTATTTCCCACTCCTATGATATTCCTATCCTAGGAACAAAATAAGGCGGTACTAAGTTTGTGTGTGTGTAGGGAGAACGAGACATCGATGATTTGTACGAGTAGTCGCGAGAGTCGTCACTATGTGTGTGTGCGCGCGCACACACACATAGACATACATATCCGTGTTTTTCATCTCCATCTCCATCTCCAATCATATTTGTCCAGCTGGCACATTATTTATGTTATTAATTACGTAGCAATATTTACGTATGTCCAGCACCTCTCGTTTGCGGCCGTCCGGACAGCTGCCATGCCCGCTCCTGACCGCCTTGGCCAACACGAACCCTCTTCATCACCCGCGCGTGCTTCCCACTCGAAACGGTCTGTGCCGCATTCATGCCCGGCCAGAGCGGACGCGACCTCTCACTGGCGCCGGCATTGAAGTGGCGCGCCGGCCGAGAGAGCGCCGCTCGCGCCGCTTCCCGGTGCACGCGACCTCTCACGTATGAACAAATCCCATCTTGTTACCCTTAATAGCAACGAGACATGTGTGTCATGTCTCTTTCTGTCACCGAGATTGAGCACCGCAAGATCGAACCCATCACAAAGCACCTCTTCCCATGGCAAGATAAATCAATCTAGTTGGCCAAACCAAACCAATAAATCGGAAAAGAAATACGAGGCTACACAAATCATGCATAAAAGAGTTCAGAGAAAACTCAAATAATATTCATAGATAGATCTGATCATATACTCATAATTCATCGGAACCCAACAAACACACCGCAAAAAAGAGTTACATCAAATAGATCTCCAAGAACATCGAGGAGAACATTGTATTGAAGATCAAAAAGAGAGAAGAAGCCATCTAGCTACTAACTATAGACCCATAGGTCTGTGGTAAACTACCCACGCACCATCGGAGGGGCAACAAGGACCCCTCCGTGATCATTGACCCCTCCGGCAGAGTGCCGGAAAAGGCCTCTAGATTGGAACTCGTGGTTCTGGAACTTGCGGTGGCTGGAAAAGTGTTTCGTCGACTCCCCTAGGGTTTTTGGGATTTTGGAGTATTTATAGAGGCGGAGGTAGGTCAAGAAGCTTCCCGTGGGCTCCACTTCCCACACTACAAAAAAAAAGACACATCCGTGACATTTTGGCCCGAACGAAAACTTTTCCGTCATGGTTATGACACTTCTATGACGATAATTGTGAAAAAACACGTATCATCACAGATGTGGTGGGATCCTACTTCTATGACAAAAAATCATGACAGAAATTGGGCTTTTTGTCCTGGGCGGGCCAGAGACGCACCTGCATGACATTCTTTGGGCCGTCCATGACGGAAAAAATCGTGGTAGAAGCGAAGGCGAGGAAAATTTCGGGAAGTTCCCGGTTACGGTGGGTGGTCGGGGCCGAGCGATGCACTGTGGTTTGCGCGTTTCTTTCGTATGTAGGCACGTATGTGTGTGCGAGGCATTGGCTCTAACTGAACCCGAGGGAGGCGTTCCCTTACCGAACCCGAGCGATTGCACTAGCTACGTTACTGAACCCGAGCGATCGATCCCTTGGCTGTTAACTGAACCCAAGCGATTCCTTCGCTGCTGCTGCTAACTGAACCCGAGCGATCGATCGCTGCTGCTGCTTACTGAAGCCGATCGAGCCCCCGTGCGAGACGTAGCTAGCCGGTGTTGGGTTGCCTCTCGATGAACAGTGACCCTTGCTACCGCGCGCGCGATACGTAGAATGAGTCGAGACGTGTGGTGAGTCCAGCCGTTTGGTTGGCTGTGGATGAATAGTTCCCGTTGCTGCCACCCGCTCGTACGTACGTGTACGCCCCACCCCAGCCGGTGGGGGTTGGATGAACAGGACCCCGTGGTAGTAGGCGGTTGCCGCTGGATGAACAGGACCCCGAGGAGGCCGCCGCATCCCCAGCCGGTTGGGGGTGGATGAACAGGACCCCGTGGAGGCTGGATGAACAATAGCCGGTGGAGGCTAGAGGAAGTCGACGGTGGATGAAAAGTAGTCCGTGGAGGCTGGAGCGAGGCAATAGACGGTGGATGAACAGTAGCCCGTGGAGTCCCGTTTTGCGGTATGCCACACCCCTCCCGATGAACAGGACCTCGTTTCGACCGTAGGCGCTCGAAGAGAAGTCCGTTTCCTCCATTTTGCGGTACGCCAGACCCCTCCTGATCAAGAGGACCCCGTTTCGACCGTAGGAGCTCGAACAGAAGTCCGTTTCCTCCGTTTTGCGGTACGGCAGACCCCTCCCGATGAACAGGATCCCATTTCAACCGTAGCCGGTCGAACAGAAGGCCGTTTCCTCCGTTTTGCGGTACGCCAGACCCCGTTTCGGCTGTTCCGTCCTAGCCGGTTGGCTCCCGTTGAACAGGACGCATTTCGACCCAGTCGGTTGCCTCCCGATGAACAGAACGTTGTTTCCTCCGTTCCGACCCAGCCGGTTGGCTCCTGATGAACAGGACGCCATTGTTGCCATCCGTATGCGCGAGTACGTGTTCGAGACCCTGCCCGTATGTACGTACGTGGCAATATTTTTTGCCCTGTGGTTGTACGTACGTGTACACGATTTAGACGGGACTGCCTGAACTGCTACGTCGGGGGCTCAACTACGACACGTGCCGCTACTTACTCGGCCATGGTCCATCGTTACAGAGAGACGGATCGACCAGTATGTACGTACACGTTTGCGACCAGACAGATAACCGTACGTACGCTTCGACCTGGTAGTTCCCAACTGTCAGGGGGATAAGAACGCACATCCTTGCGTGCGAAGATATAGCTGGTGGGTCCCAGCTGTCATGGGGAGGAATCATATTTTTTTTCGCGTAATAAGGAGGCATTTCCTTGTGTCCGAAGATGTAGCTGGTGGGTCCCAGCTGTCAAGGGGAGGAAACGTTTTTTTTTCCGCTTAATAAGGAGGGACTTTCCTTGCGTGCGACTCATTGACGTGCGACCATGGACCTCGTGGGTCCCAGCTATCAGCCTCTCCACGTGCAGTCCTCTTCCGATGACTCTCGTTTGTTGACCACGCCGCGCCGAGCGCAGCAAGGCGGTGGACGACGACGAGGCCCCGGACGGGAAAGACCCGGAGATGGGGAAGATGCGCCAGTGGAGTCGCAGACGGAGAGGAGTACGACATACGAGGGTTGACTGGTTCAGTGCGGCCTGGGGCTGCAGTCGGCGGAGAATAGCAGGAGGGGTGGAGGGATGGCCTGGCCGGCGGTGGAGTAGCGCTTCGCAGTGAGGCGTGCGAAGCAGCACTACGGGCCGCTGGAGGCGGGAGCAGGAGGTCCCGCCGGCGCTGGAGGAAGAAGACGAGAGATTGAAGATGCATGCCGGCGGTCAATGGATGTACATCCAATGACTACAGATGTCAGAATCATTTTGTTGACTAATTTGACAACGCCTTCCGTAGGCGACCTAATGGCCCACATGTCAGACTCCTTGCGTGCGAAGATCTAGCTGGTGGGTCCTAGCTGTCAGGGGGAGGAATAAGTTTTTTTGCCCATAATAAGGAGGCACTTCCTTGCATGCGAAGATGTAGCTGCTGGGTCCCAGTTGTCCGGGATAGGAAACATTTTTCCGCGTAATAAGGACGCACTTCCTTGCGTGCGAAGATGTAGCTGGTGGGTCCAAGCTGTCAGGGGGAGGAATAATATTTTTCCCACGTAATAAGGAGCCAATTGCATGCGTGTGTCCATGAACAGGTGTGTCCCCACTGTCAGCCTCTCCACGTACTGTCCTCCTCCGATGACTCTCATTTGTTGACCACGTTGACTACGCAGCGCCGAGCGTGCCAAGGCGGTGGACGACGTCGAGGCCCCAGACGGGAACGAGCCGGAGATGGGAAGACCCGGCACACTACAAAAAAAAGACACATCCGTGACATTTTGGCCCGAACGAAAACTTTTTCTGTCATGGTTATGACACTTCTATGACGATAATTGTGGCAAAAACACGTATTATCATAGATGTGGTGGGCTCCTACTTCTATGACAGAAAATCATGACAGAAAATGGGCTTTTTGTCCTGGGCCGACCGGAGACGAACCTGCATGACATTCTTTGGGCCGTCCATGACGTAAAAATCATGGAGAAGTGAGGGCGAGGAAAATATCGGGGAGTTCCCGGTTACAGTGGGTGGTCGGGGCCGAGCGATGCAGTGTGGTTTGCGCGTTTCTCTTGTACGCGCGTGTATGCGAGGCGCTCGCTAACTGAACCCTTGCGAGGCGTTCGCTTACTGAACCCGAGCGATTGCACTAGCTAGCTACGTACTGAACACGAGGGATCGATCCCACTACATACTGAAGCCGATCGATCCATCCCTTCGCTGCTAACTGAACTCGAGCCATTCCTTCGCTGCTAACTGAAGCCGGCCGATTCTTTTGCTGCTAACTGAATCCGATCAATCTTTCTCGCTGCTCACTGAAGCCGATCGAGCCCCCGTGCGAGATTTAGCCAGCCGGTGCATTGGGTTGCCTCTGGATGAACAGTGCCCGTTGCTGCCGCGCGCGCGATACGTAGAAACGAGTCGAGACGTGTGGTGAGTCCAGCCGGTTGGTTGGCTATGGATGAACAGTTCCCGTTGCTGCCACCCGCTCGTACGTATGTGTACGCCCCGCCCCAGCTGGTGGGGGTTGGATGAACAGGACCCCGTGGTAGTTGGCGCGGTTGCCGCTGGATGAACATGACCCCGAGGAGGCCGCCACGCCCCAGCCAGTTGGGGGTGGATGAACAGGACCCCGTGGAGGCTCTATGAACTGTACCCGGTGGAGCCTGCTGGAGGACGACGGTGGATGAACAGTAGCCCGTGGAGTCCCGTTTTGCGGTACGCCACACCCCTCCCGATGAATAGGACCCCGTTTCGACCGTAGGCGCTCCAACAGAAGTCCGTTTCCTCCGTTTTGCGGTACACCACACCCCTCCCGATGAACAAGACCTCGTTTTGCTCGTAGGGACTCGAACAGAAGTCTGTTTCCTCTGTTTTGTGGTACGCCAGACCCCTCCCGATGAACAGGATCCCGTTTCGACCGTAGGCGGTCGAACAGAAGGCCGTTTCCTCCATTCTACGGTACGCCAGGCCCCGTTTTGGCTGTTCCGTCCAAGCCGGTTGGCTCCCGATGAACACGATGCATTCCATTGCCTCCCGATGAACACGACGTAGTTTCTCCCTTTCGAGCCAGCCAGTTGGCTGCCAATGAATAGGACGCTGTTGCTGCTGTCCGCTGCCTCTCCATGTACACGAGCCCTGGCCGTACGTATGCGCGAGTAGGCGTTTGAGACCCCGCCCGTATGTACGTACGTGGCCGTATTTTTTGGCATGTGGTTGTACGTACGTGTACACAGTTTAGAAGGGACTGCCTGAACTGCTACGTCGGGGGCTCTACTACTACACGTGCCGCTGCTTGCTCGGCCACGGTTCATCGTTGCAGAGAGACCGATCGACCAGTATGTACGTACACGTTCGTGACTAGACAGACAAAGATACGTACGCTTCGACCGGGTGGGTCCCAGCAGTCAGGAAGGATAAGGACGCACTTCCTTGCGTGCGAAGATATAGCTGGTGGGTCCTAGCTGTCAGGGGGAGGAATCATTTTTATTTTGCAAGTAATAAGGAGACACTTCCTTGTGTTCGAAGATGTAGCTGGTGGGTCCAGCTGTCAGCCTCACCGCCTAAAGTCTTCTTCCGATGGCTGTCGTTCGTTAACCTCGTTGACCACGACGCACCAAGAGCATCAAGGCGGTGGACGACGGCGAGGCCTAAGAAGGGAACGACGCGGAGCCAGAGAAGACAAGGAAGGTGGATGCCCATGCGGAGGGGAGTACGAGGGTTCACTGGTTCGGCTGCGGTGTAAGGCCTGGCCAGTGGTAGTATGGTTGGGCGGTGAGGCCTGCGCGGCAGCACAGCCAGCCACGGGAGGCTGGAGCAGGCGGTACGACGGGCGCTGGTTTGGGCGGCTGGAGCAAGAAGACCAGAGGTTGAAGACGCAGCACGGCCGTTGGATTAACATCCAACGGTCACTACAGATAGAATCGTTTTGACTAAGTTGACAAAGCCCTGTGTACGCATCCACTTAGTAGGCCCACAAGTCAGCCTCCAAATCTGGTGGGTCCCAGCTAGCAGGGGGAATCATTTTTTTGCTTGTAATAAGGTGGCACTTCCTTGCGTGCGAAGATGTTTTCTGGTTTTTTTAATTTCTTCTTTTTCGAGTTAGAATAAAAATAAAACAATTTAGCATCTTTGGTACAATCTATATTTTCGCAAAATGGATCATAATAAAGCTGGTGGGTCCCAGCTGTCAGGGAGAGGTAACTTTTTTTCCGCGTAATAAAGGAAGCACTTCCTTGCGTGCGAAGATGTAGCTGGTGGGTCAAACCTGTCAGGGGGAGAAATCATTTGTTTTCGCATAATAAGGAGGCACTTGCTTGCGTGCGGCCATGGGCCATGTGGGTCCCTACTGTCAGCCACTCCATGTACATGCCTCTTCCGATGGGTGATGGCTGTCGTTTGTTGACAAAGTTGACCATGCCGCACCGAGAGAACCAACGCGGTGGATGATGGCGAGGCCTAGGAAGGGAACGACCCGAAGCCGGCGAAGACACAACAGTGGATGCCCATGCAGAGGGGAGTACGAGGGTTCACTGGTTCGCCTGCGGTGTGAGGCTGTCGTCGCCGGAGAATAACAGGAGGTGTTGGTGAGTAGAGGAATGGCCTAGACGGCGATGGGAGTAGGGTGGGCCGGTGAGGCCTGCGCGGCAGCACAGCCGGCCACGGGAGGCGGTAGTAGGCGGTACCGCCAGCGGTGGTTTGGGCGGCTGAAGCAAGAATATCCGAGATTGAAGAAGCACCACAGCCGTTGGATGGACATCCAACGGCCACTGCTGCTAGAATTCGTGTGTTGACTATAAGTTGACAAAGCCTTGCGTACGCGTCAACTTAGTAGGCCCACAAGTGAGCATCACATCTGTGGCAGAGAACATATAGCCCATTTGCGATTTGTTATAATGTACATCCCATTTTTGAATTCTAATGGAATATACTGCAACCCATTTACTGTTTGTTAAAATTACAGCCCATTTTCTAGCCAGGACAACGGTTAATAATTTCAACCAACCGCTCAAAAAAGAATCAACAAAATTTCCCACATTTTGATGGGATCCGAAATATTTTTATCTCGAAATTTTGAGTTAGATTAAATATAATTTCAAAATAAATTTGTATTAGGTAAAAATCCAACGAAATTTTGCGCGCAACAACTAATGAAATTAAGAAATTTAAAATCCAAAATAATAATTTTGAAACTAATTACCTGTTCGATGCGTTTTTTATATTTACAGCCCAATTTTTATAATTACAACCCATTTATTATTTCTTAAAGCCCATTTTCTCGGCAAGCCTAATGCGGGGCGGAGAATAACAAGTTGACCTGGGTTGGGTTTTCCGCAAAAAAAAGTACAGCTGGGCTAGCCATTTTCACCTTGAAAAATTAATATCTGGGCTGGATATTTGGTTGACATAAAATAATAGCCTGGGCTAGACGGGCCACAGCCCGCCCAGTTGATACCCTGCTCCTCTGAACAACAACAAAAACATCGCTCAAGAAAAACTCTGCTCACACCTCAAAAAACAAATACTGCTCGAGCTGCTGTGTCCCAGCTGTCGGCCGCTCCTTGTGCAATTCTCTCGTTTATTGACTATATAGGTTGACAATGGTGTGGGACCGTGATGTCAGGAAACCAGGAGGAAGCAATTTTTTTTATAGTTGTATATAATAAGGAGGCACTTGCGTACGTACGGCTATGGCCCTGGTGGGTCTCTACTGTCATCCTCTCCAAGTAAAGTCATCTCCTGATTCCTCATGTTCATTGACCATGTTGACAACGCGAGACGGCGGTGCCACGGCGAGCACAACAACTCGAAGGACGATGGAGAGGGCCTCGCGGGCTCTACGGATGGTCTAATACAGCGCCCGCTGCTCATTCAGGAAGCCAGGATCATCGGACCCCTATGAGCACCTTCGAGAGACTGAGCCGGCATGAAATGGTAAGATGATGAGTTGGTCGGAAGATCATATGGTTTCACCTCTAGCCTACCCGAGTTGTCGTATAGGCTATGAATGAAACATAAGATGATGAACTTCTTAAGCACAGAAACAACATAAGATCAACATGCAAAACAATATGAAGCATTATTCTCAGGAGGCACGGTGAACAACTTGTGATGCCGCGTGCCACAACATTCCAAGCTCAACTTTGCAATCAAACTCACAAGGCCTGGCATTTCATAGACAACATTCAGAACAAACTCTTAAAATACCTTACATAAGTCAACATTCATGATTGTGCATATCATCAAAGTCAATATTTACTTCTGAACTGACCACACGAATAGGAAAAAATGATCGACGCTGCTCACGACAAAGGGCGTCCCATTCCAAAATATCAAATGCATGTCTTCTGGCTAACATCAATTAGCAAAATTTGACAAGGTTTTCCAATTCCAAAATATCAAACGAATGTCTTCTTGCTAACATCAATGATTAAACTTTGACAAGCTTTTCCCATTCAAAATATGTAATGCCTATGATTATGGAACGGGCAGGGTTTGTCATCAGTTTGCACATTGAAATGGCACATGGAGCCGGATTAACCAGCTTATCTTTTTGTGCAGTTCCACTGAAATCAAACAATGTCTTGCGTAGCATGGTGGATTTTGTATTTATATGTTGCAAGGCCTTCAAGACATTGGCAGCTCCATTCAAGTAGATAGTCCGGTGGCTCAAGGTGACAACGAATGATTAGAGAACCATTCGATGTATTGTGCATGATGAAGTATTATGGAGGACACGAACCATCTGAACATTTTGTGCAGTTCCACTGAAATCAAGCTGAGCATCCCTGTCTGCATAAATACAGAAAAAGTGTGATGAATATAATAGTGGTACTAGTTGATTAAACATACGCTCACAAATATAATCATCTTCATTATCTTAACAGGAAAAGATAGCAATACAATAACTTCAATTAAACATTTATTCAAAACAATACAACACTATAAGTAGCACACCATAACAAAGCACGATCATGTGGATGAAGGCCGATACTGACCTCGTTTGTTACAGCTGCGTCGGCCACTGACTTGGTCATACCTTTCCTTGTGGAGTGAATTTTGCACTCCACATGCTGTTGAGTTTCCCATGCTCTCTGTAGAGTAGTCATGTCACCAGCGTCTACTAATACTCTCTAAAGCTTCTCGATCATTCCTTGTGTAATGTAGCGCAAACAGTGACTGCTTCTTTCTGCAAAGTGGAAAGATAAATGGGCCCAATAATGCAACAATTTGCCTTAAACACATTGGCTCCTTTTGTGCAGTTCAACTAAAATCAAAGTTGAAATAGAACCGAGCAGAAGTTTTGATATCCCTGTATGCACAAATAGGTATAAAGGAAACAATTACTGAGAAATAACAGTTGATGACTTATACGCCCAGAAGAAAAAACATATACCTTATCTTAATGGGAAACAATGCAGGACAGTAGCAATTCTCAAACAGTGTGATTCATTCATATTAACTGAGATATTATCTTAACAATACCTTGGTTCAACATGTATAAAGAACGACAAAGCAGGAAAGTACCATTCCTAAAACAGTGTAACTGATTCATATTAACAGAGACATTATCTTAACAATACCTTGGTTAAACATGTAGAAAGAACTACAAAGCAGGATAGTACCATTTGTAAAACACTGTAACTGATATATAATAATAGAGACATTATCTCAACAATACATTTGTTAAACATGTACTCCCGCCGATCCCTAACAGAAATGGTACTCCCGCTGATCCCTAACAAGTGTTGCAGTTTTTAACTAAGATTCAGTAGTTAATTCTAAGAGTGGCATTGCTTAAATTTACCAGTGGTATTAGATTAACAAAAAGCATAAACAGTTGCAGGGGAGAGTGGGCGGAACAGCACCATGTGCTTCCATCGACTTATAAAGGGGGTGATGCAGAGTTTGTTGTAACAAAGAACATGTCTGGGTTGGTCCCATTTTTGTTCAGTTAATGGGAAAAGACAGCAATACAATAGCTTCAATTCAACATTTATTTAAAACAGTACCAATACAAGTAGCACAGTAACTCACAGCACACTTCAAAATCATGTGGATGAAGGCCAGTACTGACCTTTCATGAGGCAGACAAGATCAAATATGAATCTGCCAACACGAATAGGAAATCCAATCTCGTTATTCAACTAAATCAAGCAAAGTTGCCGGTGTGACATTTAAGTTGAACTGCACAAAACACTCTTAAAACAAAAGTGTTTTGCGTAGTGAAGCAAAAGGTCGCAATAGCAACGAGTTGAATAGATATCCCTGTTTTCACAGAGGTAAAAAAGGAAAAAATTACTGTCCAATAAAGGAGGATGAATGATATGGCCACAAAAAGAAGCATCTACCTTATCTTGATGGAAAACAAAGTAGGACAGTAGCATTTCTAAAACGGTTGCATTGATTCATATTAACTGAGACATTCTCTTAAAATAACATTCGTTAAAAATGTAATTTACTTTTAACAGTGGCATCACTTCAATTTTCCAGCGGCATTCTTAGATTAACAACAACAAAATAGTTGTATGGGACATGGGACATGCCAGCACCATGTGCCTCCACACGTATAAATGGGTGACGCAGAGTATGTTGCCAAGCAGCATATCTGTGTTGGTCCCATATTTGTTCTCTTTGAACCTTTTTCCTATGTGAGGGCAGAAAATCTAGTCCTGCACAAACTCCCCGACCCCCCGGTTTCTTTCCTTTTTGAACAAAGAGATCGGTTCCTTACAGAGGTGTGTACTGGGTTACCCCCTTTTTCCCTTCTCGACCAACAGAGTGGCTGGATAGCCAGTCTATACTACTTTCCCTCCCTCCTTTCCTCATTGAACCACATCCTAGATTCATGCTCCACCCCACCCCCCTTCTTTCCTCTTTGAACCATGACCTAGATTCGACTACAGAATCGAAAAAGATCCACATGCAGCTAGAGCAATGACGGTTCCAAACAAAGTTATACCTTAGGGTCGTCGGGATGTGGCTAGGCGTGCGGCGGGAGGCCGGATCTGCCCACACTACGTACGACAACGAGGAAGAAGGGGTCGGAGGCCCTCCCGCACAGGCGCTGGGTGAAAGAGAACAGCGCAGCCGGCAGTGGATTGCCTCCCTCGCCGAAGGCGACAGAGTGAACGATGCACCTCCTCCCCTTCCCGGTCCGACGGGATCCGGACGGCTCCTTCACCAGCTATGAGGGGGGGGGGGGAGAGGCCAACGCAGTCTTGTTTAGATCTGATGAAGAGGGTGAGAGATTGTGAATAGAGCAAACCCTAGCAAAGGAACGCTGAGCCTCCAGCGTGTATATATATATGTAGTGGAGCGAGAGTGTGAAGAGTGCAAACCCTAGCGAACAAGCGCTGAGGGTCCAGCTTATATAGTACTCGTATATAGTACTAATATAGTGGAGTGGTTTTCTTTTTCTCTCCATAACAATCGTTTTAAATTGTGTACGAAACAAAACTCTTTATTTAACGTACCAGTGAAGAAAACTACGATCAACTAACGATCCACGCGTCCTGGTCGCACTTCCTGTCGTTCACATGCGGTACACTACCCTCCGTTAAGTGAACAACCACACACGCGCCAAATTATCGGAACGGTGTGAGAGTGTGTACAAATAAAGAAATTTAATTTCAATTAATTTGTGTGTACAGTTTGCCCTCTCTGACTAATTATGGTTTGTTGTGTTCGGCCTCAATCAGCGTGCCACCGTATCTCGTACTCCCTCCGTTTTTATTTAGTCCGTGTATTAGCTTTGGTCAAAGTCAAGATTTGTAAACTTTGACAAAGTTTCTAAACAAAAATATTACTTTCACATCATATAGATTTATTATGGTAAATATTTATATTATTTTATATAAACTTGGTCAAACTTTACAAAGTTTGACTTTAGTCAAATCTAATATGCAGAGTAAATAAAAACGGAGGGGTATTACCTCCATCCGGGTTTTTAGTCCACACCATATTTTTAATCAAAGTCTGACCACATTTTAGTTAAAAGCTGGACAAATAAAATTATAGGGGAGCTGAAGACAAAGTTGTGAGAAGGCTTAGAAATCAATACGAAACTTTTGCTCTTAGTCCCAACGTCGATGCTTCTTCGAGGAAACATTTGGTTCATATCCAATTGTGTGATAAAATTGCACCAATGTAAACGACTGCGTCCAAGATGAACTGATGAAGGATATGTCTTTGTGGGTTACAAGCAAAGAGCACTGATGGAAGACAACCCTTTCTTCATTGAACATCGATCAGCTTCACCAGCCAATGAAACCATGAGACGCAACCATGAGCATCGATAGGTCATCGTGGTGATGCATCATCGAGTTTGGCATCAAGTTTGGGTCAGGCACCAATGAAGTTTGACAATCCTCACTGTGGTTTGTTTCTTCTCGGTAATCAAGCTCGAGAAAGGAATAACCACTTGGCAGAGGACAGTGAGGCGGAGCAACAGTGGCCATCCAATTTTGTGCAGTTCCACTAAAATTGAGGAAGACATGCCCGGGTATGGAGATACGCATCGCTGTTTGCAAAAATATAAAAAAATGATATTTAAGTAGTGTCGTTGCTTTGTTTTAGCAGTGGAACAAGATTAACAGCGGCATCTTAATTGTCAATAAGAATTAATGAAACGTACACCAAAAAATAGAAGCATCATGATTATCTTGATGGGAACTAAAGCAGGATACCCGGAAGAAAAAAAAACTAAAGCAGGACAGAAGCATTTATCGACGCCTCTAGATTGACGGCAGCATTACTTAAAAGGGACACCACTTTAACTTGGCCATTGCTTCATTTAACCAGTGATAGTATTAGATTAGCAGCAGCAATCGGAGCATATGGACAATGACTGCACAACCACCATGTACTTTTGTCGGAAAAAAAACATGTATACCTCCACCGAGGCATAAACCAAGACAACTTTTGGAGTGGCCTTTCCTCTATAATACTACTCTCTCCGTTCCCAAATATAAGTCTTTTTAGAGATTCCAACAAGTGACTACATACGGAGTAAAATGAGTGAATCTACACTCTAAAATATGTCTACATACATCCGTATGTTGTAGTCCATTTGAAATGTCTAAAAAGACTTATATTTAGGAACGGAGGGAGTAAAAAATAGGTGATGTTGGACCAACCGATGAACCTTAGCTACTGTACATGGGGAGCTGGGGAGTAGTGGTATAGAAGCAAACCCGCTAGCAGCGACCTGGGGAGCTGCACCAGTACAATGAAGCATGAAATCCAAAAGAAGTTATACCTCAGGTGGGGGAGATGTGGCTTAGGCGGGCGGCCGGGTCTGCCCACACGACGACAGCGAACAAGGGCGCGGAGGACCTTCGTCCGCGCCGGCGCCGGCTAAGAGAGGACGGTGCGCATCGGCTTCCTCCATCGCCGATGGTGACAACGTCAACGCTGCACCTCCTCACCTCCCGCAGCAGACGGGATCCGGCCAGATCTGTGACCACTGGTGAGGAGAGAGATAGAGTGAACACTGTCATCCTGTTTAGATATGGAGAGGGTGAGAGAGCGAGACGTCAGAAACCCTATCAAACAAGAGGCTACACATACAATGGAGTAAAAAAATTCTCCATAGCAGTGGTTTTAAATAGAATACGCGCGTTCCCGAAGAAAAGAAACGAAAACTAGCGGACAAATCTTTTTTTAATGTACCAAGAAAGAAAACTCGATCAATAACACGCCTCCGCTTCCAGGTCGCACTTTGTATTGCTCACGTGTGGTCCCCGACCCTCCATTATTAAGTGAACAAATTAAAGCGTCAAATTACTATGTAAGCTGCCTCTTCGTGTACAAATGCGCTCCATCGTGTACTCGCGGGTATGTCGGAGGCAGAGTGAGTGCGTGTACATTTCTTCTTGTACGTAGTACTCCATTTATCTCACTTCATATTGTTTCCCACTCCTATGATATTCCTATCCTAGGAACAAAATGAGGTGGTACTAAGTTTGTGTGTGTGTAGGGAGAACGAGTCATCAATGATGTGTACGAGTAGTCGCGAGAGTCGTCACTATGTGTGTGTGCGCGCACACACACATAGAATACATATCCTGTTTACGTAAAATTCTTACTTTCATTTCCATCTCCATCTCAATCTCCAATCATATTTGTCCAACTGGCACATTACTTACGTTATTAATTACGTAGCAATATTTACGTACGTCTAGCATCTCTCGTTTGCGGGCGTCCGGACCGCTGCCATACCCGCTCCTGACCGCCCTGGCCAACCCGAACCCTCTTCATCACCCGTGCGCGCTTCCCGCCTGAAACGGTCGGTGCCGCATTCATGCCCGGCCAGAGCGGACATGACCTCTCACTGGCGCCGGCATTGAAGCGGCGCGCCGGCCGAGAGAGCGCCGCCCGCGCCGCTTCCCGGTGCACGCGACTGCTCCGCGTTTAAATGACACCACGGCCGGCCACAACATGCATGTAAAAAAGTTCTTGGGAGTCCGTGCTACAGCTAGCTGTCCTCCCCCTCCTCGTCTATCTCTTCCAGTAGTACTCCATGGCGCGATCCATCGACAAGCAGGCGGGAAAGTTTGCATATATTTGGTTTGCAGTGAGTGGCATGCCGTGTATTAGCTTTGGTCAAAATCAAGCTTTGTAAACTTTGACAAAGTTTCTAAAAAAAATATTAACATATACAATATCAAATCAATTCCATTAGATTCATTATTGAATGTACTTTCACATCATATAGATTTATTATGGTAAATATTTATATTGTTTTCTATTAACTTGCTCAAACTGTACAAAGTTTGACTTCAGTCAAATCTAATATGCAGAGTAAATAAAAACGGAGGGGTACTACCTCCATCCGGGTTTTAAGTCCACACCATATTTTTAATCAAAGTCTGACCACATATTTAGTTAATAGCTGGACAAATAAAATTACAGGGGAGCTGAAGACAAAGTTGTGAGAAGGCTTAGAAATCAATACAAAACTTATGCTCTTAGTACCAACGTCGATGCTTCTTCGAGGAAACATTTGGTTCATAGCCAATTGTGTGATAAAATTGCACCAACATGAAAAACGACTGCGTCTGCAACGCAACCATGGTGAACTGATGAAGCATATCATCTTCGTGGGTAACAAGCAAAGAGCACTGATGGAAGACAGCTTGTTTTTCGTCGAAAATCGATCAGCTTCTTTGTGGGTATCAAGCAAAGAGCACTGATGGAAGACAGCTTGTTTTTCGTCAAAAATCGATCAGCTTCACCAGCCGTTGCAACCATGAGACGCAACCATGAGCATCGATAGGTCATCATGGTGATGCATCATCCATTTGGCATCAAGTTTGGGTGAGGCACCAATGAAGTTTGACAAATCCTCACTGTGGTCTGTTTCTTCTCGGTAATCAAGCTCGAGAAAGGAAGAACCACGTGGCAGAGGACAGTGAGGCGGAACAACAATGGCCATCCAATTTTGTGCAGTTCCACTAAAATTGAGGAAGACATGCCCGGGTATGGAGATACGCATCGCTGTTTGCAAAAATATAAAAAAGGGATATAGTGCCGTTACTTTGTTTTGGCAGTGGTACAAGATTAACAGCGACATCTCAATTGTCAATAAGAATTAATGAAATGTACACCAACAAACAGAAGCATCATGATTATCTTGATGGGAACTAAACCAGGATACCTAAAAAAAAACTAAAGCAGGACAGAAGCATTTATCGACGCCTCTGGATTGACAACAACATTACTAAAAGGGGCGCCACTTTAACATGGGCATTGCTTCGTTTAACCAGTGATAGTATTAGATTAGCAGCAGCAATAGGAGCATATGGACAATGACCGCACAACCACCATGTACTTTTTGTCGAAAAAAACATGTATACCTCCACCGAGGCATAAACCAGGACAACTTTTCGAATGGCCTTTCCTCTATAATAGTAAAAAATAGGTGATGTTGGACCAGCCGACGAACCCTAGCTGCTGTACATGGGGAGCTGGGGAGTAGTAGTATAGAAGAAAACCAGCATGCAGCGACCTGGGGAGCTGGACCAGTACAATGAAGCATGAAATCCAAAAGAAGTTATACCTCAGGTGGGCAAGATGTGGCTTAGGTGGGCGGGCGGGATCTGCCCACACGACGGTAGCGAACAAGGGCGCGGAGGACCTTCGTCCACACCGGCGCCGGCTCAGAGAGAACGGTGCGCATCGGCTTCCTCCATCGCCGACAGCGACAACGTTGCACCTCCTCACCTCCCGCAGCGGACGGGATCCGGCCGGTTCTGTGACCACCGGTGAGGAGAGAGATAGAGTGGACACTGTCATCTTGTTTAGATATGGAGAGGGTGAGAGAGCGAGACGCGAGAAACCCTATCAAACAAGAGGCTACATATACAATGGAGTAAAAAAATCTCTCCATAGCAATGGATTTAAATAGAATACGCACGTTCCCGGAACAATGAAACGAAAACTGGCGGACAAATCTATTTTTAACGTACCAAGAAAGAAAACTCGATCAATAACACGCCCCCGCTTCCAGGTCGCACTTTTTATCGCTCACGTGTGGTCCCCGACCCTCCATTATTAAGTGAACAAATTAAAGGATCAAATTATTACGTAAGCTGCCTCTTCATGTACAAATGCGCTCCATCGTGTACTCGCGGGTATGTCGGAGGCAGAGTGAGTGCGTGTACATTTCTTGTACGTAGTACTCCATTTATCTCACTTCATATTGTTTCCCACTCCTATGATATTCCTATCCTAGGAACAAAATAAGGCGGTACTAAGTTTGTGTGTGTGTAGGGAGAACGAGACATCGACGATTTGTACGAGTAGTCGCGAGAGTCGTCACTATGTGTGTGTGCGCGCGCACACACACATAGACATACATATCCGTGTTTTTCATCTCCATCTCCATCTCCAATCATATTTGTCCAGCTGGCACATTATTTATGTTATTAATTACGTAGCAATATTTACGTATGTCCAGCACCTCTCGTTTGCGGCCGTCCGGACCGCTGCCATGCCCGCTCCTGACCGCCTTGGCCAACACGAACCCTCTTCATCACCCGCGCGCGCTTCCCACTCGAAACGGTCAGTGCCGCATTCATGCCCGGCCAGAGCGGACGCGACCTCTCACTGGCGCCGGCATTGAAGTGGCGCGCCGGCCGAGAGAGCGCCGCTCGCGCCGCTTCCCGGTGCACGCGACTGCTCCGTGTTCAAACGTCACCACGGCCAGCCACAACATGCATGTAAAAAAGTTCTTGGGAGTCCGTGCTACAGCTAGCTGTCCTCCCCCTCCTCGTCTATCTCTTCCAGTAGTGCTAGTACTCCATGGCGCGATCCATCGACAAGCAGGCGGGAAAGTTTGCGTATACTCGGTTTGCGGTGAGTGGCATGCCGAGCGACCGTGTGGGGTGGAGGCTTGTGTAGGGTGAGACACGAACGCGACAGACGTCATTTAAACGTTGGTTTCGCTCGATGGCGCGATCCAATGAAACGAAACGTTGGTTTCCAAAAGAATACTGTACTGCATGAGGGAGAAGCGGATTCAACGAAGAGTGATGGTTGCTTCTTCCGTCCAACTTACTGCCGGGTCTATGTGATTTGACGGCTCATTGGTCACTATTACTGCGGCGGTAGAGCGTCGTAGAGCGTCTGCACTCTTATTTATTTATTCTATGATAAAACAAACTTTCTCCACTCTTACACCGGAGGAGTACGAAACACGGCAGCCCAGTGAGTACATGGCCCACCTCACACTATCACCATATTCCTTGGACATCGTGCGACACCTCCGGTCCTTTTTTCTTTGTGTTTAACAAACACACTGTAGTAGTACTACGTAGCAGCCCGCATGCCAAGAAAAAATTACTATACACCGGAGTGTATAGACTATTTTGCCCCCGGATTTGCTATGGAGGAAATGCTGGGTAGTTACGCGCATGGAAAGTACTCAATTCTCGCGAACAATTACTCCTCTCTCCATCTCTCTGGATGCAGGCTCACTAGATCTATCTGCATGCAGCTCTCTCTCTCTCCGGTTTTGCATGCATGCGACGCGACTCTCTCTCTCTCTCTCTCTCTTTCTCTCTCTCTCTGCAAGCATGCCTTAAGCATGGTTAATAATATAGCCGGTTGATGGCTAACATGTTGCCATGTCATCTGTAGCCAAGGTAATAGTCAACATGTATAGTAATGGGCTACAAGAAAGTACTACTCATGACCCACCATACACTCTCACATACAACCTCCGTCCTAGTTTATTAGTCCCCTATGTAATTTATGCTAAATTTTGACCAAAGATTTAACTGACAAATTGTTAGTGCATGTTAACAAAAATTATATCGTTGGATTCGTATTCTGGAGGTAGTAGCTTCTTGCAGCCCATGCTACAGCCGGCTGTAAATCTACAGCCCGCTTCTCTTCTCTCTCCTCTTCTCTCTCATCCAACTCAGCAAAGATACAATATTTAAAGGCTTGCAGCCCACCTACGTCACCTTATTATACTTGCTCTTAGGAAGGGACGAGGAATATGGGAGAGAGAGATGGGAATTACTGTGGCTGCGTGTGCGGTAGTACTATTGGAAAGAGCAGCACAAAGATGCTAAGGCGCAGACCATTGCGGGAAAAGTGAGATTTTCTTATACGCATACAAAAAATGACCGAAGGGAGTATGAAGCTTTCAGATTTTGTTTCATGTATCTATCCTGACTCCAAGGTTGCCCCGTTACAACATTCCATCAAATACAAAGGAAAACTAACACGCATGCTGATGCATCTCAATGATTCACAGATCATAGCCAATATTTACTTCACAACTAAAGACAAAAGTTGTGAGTGTGTACAAATAAAGAAAAAACGATTGATGCAGTCCCTAGGCCTTAAACCCTAAACCCTAAACATGATTTAATTTCCTGGCTAGGTAGAACCTGTCGAAGGAAAGAAGCCTGGCACCCTCGGATCATACGATGCTTTTGTGCAGTTCCACTAAAATCGAGATGAGCATCCCTGTTGGCAAAGATATTGAAGAAGTGTGATTAGAATAATAGTAGTGGCACTAGTTCATGAGACATAAACTCATCACAAATAGAAGCCAATAGAAGTAGAGAAAGATGCACATGGAGATGGAGCTACGTGGGGAGCTGCGGCAGTGGAGCAAGCCGGTTCCAAAAGGAAGTTGTACCTGGGACGTCGGGGTGTAGCTAGAAGGCCGGTGGGAGGCGACATCAGCCCATACCGTGGGGACCCCCGATCGGGACGCATCGACAGTGGGTTTTCTCCCTCGCTGCTGCCGACTGCGTCTACGCAGAACATCCTCCCCTTCCCCCGGCGGCGGGATCAGCCCGGATATGTGACCAGCGGTGTGGCCACCGTCGTTCTACGCGAGAGAGTGTGAAGAGAGCAACCCAAGCAAGCAGGCTTGTAGCTTAGGCTCCTGCTAGTGTATATATAGTGGAGCGGTTTTCTTTTTCTCTTCATATCAACCTTTTTTATATTGCGTACGTGTCATTGAAGAGTGAAATGATGGTTGCTTCGTCTGACCAACTTACTGTGTGATTTGACTGCTCATTTAGTCATATTACCGCGGCCCCTGCACGTACTCCCCCTACGTGTATGACCGTTCCTGAGTCTCACTTGTACTTATCTCTATTTTCTTGCATGACACATGGACCCGGATGCTGGATGTCCCACATGACACGATAGCATTGCAGAGTAAGCCATGTATTGTCACTCCACTGTGAACAATGGTTGAATAGTTTTCTCTGACCGATGGGGAACAAAATGCCTCTACGCGCATCCTGTCCAATACTCCCTCCTTTTCGGTTTATAGGGCTCATTTCAAAAAGTTTGTTTTTCCGTTTTATAAGTCTCAATTCTACTACTCCCTCCGTCTAGGTGTATAAATCATCTTACAAAAACCAAATAATCCCAAAACACTGACGCGGTGCATTAACTTTCACCTCGTTTCTTGTTTCTTGACATAAATAAAGGAATCAACCAGCAAGAGATGTGGGGCGTGTATGACTTCAATGACTTGAGACTTTCAAACACGATATGCAGTGGTCAGTTCATTGCATGCAATGCTATTAATTAGCAAATAAGCATTAAAATCTCTCGTTTTTCCCTTTGCCTTGGTCACGGTGCACAACCTAAGATGACTTATACACCTAGACGGAGGGAGTAGTACTTACCATCACATGTTTAGATTTCAAGGTGTATTAAATCACTGCATGCAAGGATGAAGAAAAAACTCACCAATGCATGTACAAGTCCTTGGTCATTAAGTGGCCATGAATGCATGTGGTGTAATTAATGCATCGGTATACACAAAATTTTGAGAAAAATGAGAGTACTAATTAAGCACTTTTGCAAACTACGGAATTAATTCCACCATTCATCATCTATACCTTGGTTGAAGAGATTTTCAAATTAAGCCCTATAAACCGGAAAGGAGGGAGTAACAAGAACCATTGGCCAAGGCTCCGGGCGCCAATTATTACGTACCTACTCCCTCCTTCCGGTTTAGTACTAGTACTCCCTCCGTCCTGGTTTATTGGTCCCCTTTGTACTCAATTCATGGGCTCGTTTTCCTCAAGAAATTGTCTTTACCAACGTATTAATATCGGCAATGCATGCGTGAACAACGAATGAGCAAACCTTGCATGCAACATTTTGACAAAGCTATGAAATATGAACATGTGAATGTGAGGGACTACAACCTCGTGCATGCATGCAACAGTCACACGTACACATGCACACAAAAACGCGCACGACGCCCTAATGCATGCATGCCCGAGCACATGACGGAACACACACGCTCACGGTCGTGCTCAACCTACACGTGCATGCACACACTACTCAGCCAGGGTGAGCTAGTGACCGTATAAACACCGGAAAATGTATTATATTGACCGCAATGAGCGTATTATGAAGTCCACTGACCGGATTTATACAAATATATAGTGGCAGCCACTGTATTTATCTCGTTTCAAATTAAGCCATATTAACCGGAAAGGAGGCAGTATGGACTAGCATTACTTTGTTGTGTCCCGTCAACTTGTAGAACGAGGAGAAGCTTGCAGGATGAGGAGAAGCTTGCGCGCGGTGGCTCGCAGGACAAGGAGAAACTTTTGACTAATGCAAGCTCTCCCTCGCTCAGGCGGTGGACGTGCAACAGTTAATTTGGTGTCAGATTGCTAGAAGCATACACTGTAGTACCATCATTGTTCGACTTCCCGAAGACGCGAAGAGCTAAATGCAAGGTTTACTAGTACTACGAGTATTACGTACTAGTACTACTATATAGGTACTATAAGGAACCACATGGTGGAGCGTCTGCACTCTTATTTTATTTTAATCTGTGATAAAGCAATCTTCAACACATTTGCTTCTCTTCGAGAGTTCTCGCATGTGATAATGGAAGTTGATCGCATGGAGTTGGTGACACTCTGGAACACTCGCCACAATTCTCGCTTAATTCTGGCTCCTATCCTGTTAGAAATACGAGAGCTCAGTAATAATTTCTCTTCTTTTGTTATTCAGCATGTAAACAGGTCAGCAAACCTTCCGGCGCATCTTTGTGCGAAGCGTGCTTGCACTTTGAATGTGACCGAGAGCTGGCTTGATGAAACACCTAGCTTCCTAGTGAGCAGTCTCTTGGCTGATTGTCCTAAGAATGCTTTTATATGAATAAAGCTCTCTCATTTACCCGCAGAAAAATTAAGCCATATTAACCGGAAAGGAGATAGTACGGACTAGCACTACTTTGTTGTGTCCCGTCAACTCGCAGAACGAGGAGAAGCTTGCACGGCGAGGTGAAGCTTGCTTATTATACTACGCCCTCTCCGTCTACCACAAGCGCGGTGGCTCGCAGGACGAGGAGAAGCTTTTGACTAATGCAACCTCTCCCTCGCCCAGGCGGTGGACGTGCAGCAGTTCATTCGGTGTCAGATTGCCAGAGGCATACATTGTAGTACCATCATTGTTCAACTTCCCGAAGAGGCGAAGAGCCAAGCGCAAGGTTTAGTAGTACGAGTAGTACTACTTTTACTAGTAGTATACAGGTACTAGGAACCGCATGGTGGAGCATCTGCACTCTTATTTTATTTTAATCTGTGATAAAGTACACATTTAATCCGGAGAAGTGCGGAAAACGGCAGCCCAATGAAGTGGTACTATTCAAAAACATCGAACATGTAATGATGGCATCGATCAACCATGCTCTAATATTTCTTGGCCTCCGTGCGACACCTAGCCCGTCTGTGTTCTCGCTCCTCGTCTCTCTCAAGGAGCGACGGGTTGGCCATTTTGCCGTCAATTGAGATCGGTTTGCTCACACTCCGGTCCCACATGCCAGTGATATGCCAAGAGGAAGCACGTTTACCGACATGCCATACGCGCACTTGGTTAGTAGGAGCGGATTCAAAGAAGAGTGTATTGATGGTTGCTTCATCCGAGCAACTTACTGTGGGAAAGGTGTGGCTTATGATTTGACTGCTCATTACTACTACTCACTATTGGTGCGGTGCAACGACCGGGCTGAGTCTCCCATGCGGTTGTGCACTATTTGGTGCATGGCACATGGACCCGGATGCTGAATGTCTTCTGGCAATGCTATCAAGCTTCCAGCATTTGTTTACATAATGGACGTACACATAATTTTCCAGCGACATTAAATTGTACAATGCTTTGAAGCTTTCAACTTTTGTTTCATGTGTCTTGCCAGCTGGAAGGTTGTATCGTTACAACATCAATCAAATAGAAAGGAAACTAACATCCATGCTCTTTCGCAAAAAATAAAAAACTAACTTCCTTGCTAATGCATCTCAATGATTAGCAGATCAGAGCTAATATTTACATCACAACTGAAGACAAAGTTGTGAGAAGGTGTTATAAAGAAAAAATTAAAATTGATCCATGCTTTCATTGGCAGCAACTTTCCCGCAGCTCTGTCTAAATCAACAAGACATGTTGGGAAAAAAGTAGCTGTCAGGAGCATGGAACATTCCGATCATTTTGTGCAGTTCCACTAAAATAGAGCTGAGCGTCCCTGTTCCAAAGATATTGAGTAAGTGTGATTACAATAATAGAGGACTGTTGATGAAACAATAAACACACAAATAGAAGCCGGTCACCTTTGCAGTCTCTCTTAAGACTAACTAGTTGGAGAAGATTAAGCAAATAGTTGGAGAAGATTAGGCTCGGAGTTGGATGAGGAGGATAGAGCAAAACCAATCTCCCTTTGTGCAGTCCCACTGAAATGTAGAAACGTTGCCCGTGTGACATTTCAGCAAAACTGCACAAAACACTCTTAAGAAAAAAAGTGATTTGTGGAGTTCACCAAAAGGTCGCAATAGCGACGAGGTGAAATGGATAGCCCTGTTTGCAAAAGGAGGTAGAAAGGAAACAATTACTGGCCAATAACAGTGTATGACACATACGCCGACAAAAAGAAGCATATTCCTTGTCCTAAGGGAAGATAGCAGCACGGTTGTTTATCTAAAACGGTGTGAGGACGAGATTGCAACATGGAAAGTACGCCGGCCGAGCTACGTTTTGGGCAAAGTACTAGGGAAGATCCACATGCAGGATTTTCCATATGCAGCGACGTTGGAAGATGGGCAGTGGAGCAAGGCCGGAGGGGAGGAAGCTGTACCTGGGGGTCGTCGGGATGTAACTATGAGGGCGATTGCGGGCGGGATCTGCCCTACCGCGCCGGAGCTTGGTCAGAGAGAACGGCGGGTACCGTAGATCGGGACGTGCTGCCTCGACGCCGTCAAACAGAGCAACGATGCACGTCCTCCCTTTCCGTCGGCGGACGGGATCGGGCCGGATCAGTGACCAGTGGTGAGAGAGAGAGAGAGGTCACCGCCGTCTTGTGTGAGAGAGTGTGAAGACAGACCAACCCCAGCAGGCAAGCTCCATTGTATATAGTGGAGCGGACTACTTTTTTCTCCATAACAATCGTTTTATATTCTATACATGCCATTGAGCAATATAACTTTATTTAAAAATAACGCGCCAATGCATCAAGTCGAACTTTGTTTCGTGCACGCGTGGTACACGACCTCCGTAAGTAAACAACCGCTACACGCTCTCAAATTAGCACGTGGGTTGCCTTTTCGTACAGAAATGAGCTCCACGGTGTACCCGTGCGGGTGTGGCTGGGAACGAGGCGTGAGTACATGCACCTACGTGGGTGTGTGTGAGAGAGATACAAACCTAGAGAGAGATGGTGTGTGGGTTCGTGAGTGTTTTTTTGGGGGGTGTGTGAGAGATAGACAGGGAATATGTGTCGATGATATCTCAAACAAAAAATGTAACATATGCAATGTGTGTGAAACAGAGGCCTGGATATATCATATATAGAGGGGGCGATCCACGAGAAGAGAGTGGAGGGATCATCGGCGTGAGATATCGATAAAATCGAAGAGAGGGATGATGTGTGTGGGTGCGCGATCGATAAAGAGTGCCATCGAATTTGTGTGTGCCCACGTCAAAGATATCACTACAAAAAAACACTTCCGTGATGATACGTGTTTGTCACAGTAGGTCACGTTTTCTATCATGCATGTACATCCATGACGATTTTATGACAGAATCAAGATAGTCATACCTGTGCTGTCGTAGAAGTGTTCCATGACAATACTCAAATTTTCATCACGGAAGTGTCCACTTCCATGACAATAAATTGCGTCTCATGGAAGTGTTTTCATCAAGGGTAACCGACACGTGGCATCCACCGTAACAGGTCGCCGTTAAGCTATCAGGTCCGATTTTGGATCCGATAACCCGTTGACAGCAACAACCAATGGCGATTTTCCACGTGTAAAATTCTCATTGGCCGAAAGAACCACGTGTCAACTCCGCGTTGGGACAGATGTCATCCAGCGAATGGACGGGACGCGCCTATGATTCGTTGACACGTGGATCAGCCCAACAGTGGCCCATTCAGGTCAAAAGGCCGGCAGGTTTTGACTTGGTCAAAAGGTTGTGGGCCGGCCCATGGAAAGCCTGTTAACGGCCTGTTCGCATATAGCCCATTTACAGCCCGCTAACTCACGGCCCGTTATGGCCTATCCGAATTTGGCCCAGTAGCGTTATTTGGGCCGTCTAGTATGATTTCAGCCCGTTGTAACTTCCGGCCCATGTATGGCCCATGATGTCTTTTGGCCCATATGAGGCCCTTTCTAACTCTGGGCCCATTAAAGGCCCGTGGTGAAACTGGCCCATAAGGAACAGTTTATCGCTTTATACTCATTAATGGCCCATTATTTCATTGGGCCGTTTCCAGCCCGTGTTACCTTTCGGCCTTCTAACGGCCCATTTATTCTTGGGCTCATTTCCAGCATTCGATTACTTACGGTCCATTACTGGCATGTTCCGCTTGTGGGCCAAAATCAGCCCGTGGTTACAGTCGGCCCATTTGTGACCCGTTAATCCTTTGGGCCGTTTTGATAGCGTCATCAAAGACGGCCCATTAGCGACCCGTTATGTCGGTCGATAGAATTAAGCCCGTTATACATATCGGCCTATTAACGGCCCATTATGGTCGGCCCATAGACAGACGATTCCCACTCTAGCCCGTTTACGGCCCATATTGCGGTCCGTTATTGGTCCATAAAAAGTACGGCCCATGTTTGGCCAAACGATCATACGGCCCGTAGTAGGCCCATTGATTCTACGGCCCGTAGAAGGCCCATGGATCCTAAGGCCCGTAGGAGGCCCATGGTCACTACAGCAGGTAGCAGGACCATGGTTACAACGGTCCGTATGTTGCCCATGGTTATTGTGGCCTAGTTTTAAAAAATAGGTTATTGAGGCCGCTAGCAAACCGCGGAAAAAGAAATGCAGTTACTACAAGCAAACAAATAAACAAGACAATAAGGAAATAAATAAGCAAGCAACTTACGCTAGGCTATTACGGCTATCACACATATTACATCCACTGGGCATCAAAGTTCGCCACCAGTGCAAATATAGTGAACAAAGCAGCATATTACATACACTGGGCGTCTAAATTGGCCACCAGTGCAAATAAACGCGGTAGCAAAACAAGTCCATAACTGAAACAACTTTAGAAGAGCTCAAGAAACATTATCCTAGGTATCCACCATGCTGGCAATAAGTTTAGCAAGCTTATTAGCTTTCTCTTGTTTGGCGCTAAAATCCTCCAACACTTGCTGTTACACCAGAAAGTATGCATCTGAATTCTGCAGGGACTTCCTCAGTCCTTCGGCTTCTTGTCGCAGCACAGCTGATCGATGTCTTTCAACTTGTAGTTGAGACTCAAGAAACCAAACTGATTCAGACAGTGAGTTCGAAGAGCTTGTGCCAGCGGTAGTGGCCAGTAACTCCAACACTACATCAAGACAGGAATTTGGGGTTGTCTCATTGTCTTCAAGATAGTTTTCCTTAGCTGTTTTATCAGCTTTGTTGGAGACCAACAAGGATGTCTCACTATCCTGAACCTTATCTGCATTACTTCCTTTACCATTGCTGAATAAGCTACTCTTCCCCAATATTCTATCAGCATTCTAAAAGAAGAAATAAGCAGACACATAACAGGTTTAGCATGTAGTACATGAAACTCATTTTGGTGAACCAGTTCAGTAGTAAGGTGGACAGGATTAAACTACCTAGTCTTCTATTGCGAAGTAGTACATAATAAAAGCATCAAACAAACATATATCTATGTGCTATGATCACTGCATTGTCTTGCCAAATCAAAATAGAGACATGGTTCAAATCATATCAGTTCAAGACAAAGCAGCATTGAAAGAATACAAGTGTGGGAAACAACACGGCACAACAAGATTTCAGATGGGTACCACGGGTATACATGTACAACAACACTATTGGCTCTGTTGTGATGTTAGTAATGTGCATGATATGAGAAGACAACTGTATACACAATTGAAATTGAAATCAACAGAGCAATTTAGAAGAGCAAAACCAGCTAAAGAATAATGTTTAAACATACCTGTTGTGCCATCGGAGTTTTGATTGGATCCTTCAATTTGAAAATAAGTTTGTATGAGTAAATACAGTGATACAAGAGCAAACCAGTATGCACCATAGCAATGGAATCTTAAATGAGAACAGTTGTTCTTCAGGTTTAATCACTTGTTGTACACTACCAGAGTACAGTAAGACGCAGGCATATAGTACTTCAAAATAAAAATTGATCTCATAGACCTTACCACATTCTTTGTTCTGGACCAGTACAGAACAAGGCGTTCCCAGTCATCGTCTCGTAAATGTGTCTCAGGAGAAAGTAAGGGAATTTGATGAGTTTCCCTGCCAGTGAAGTACGTTTTCTTCAGGTAATTCCGATACTGCCACAAAGCATTCTCGAAGATACCAGAGGTATTAGCACATGTTACCTCATCCTGAGTTTCCAAATCGGTCCTTCTCTATAGAGAAAAATGGGAACATTTGCTATATTATAACCAGCATGGAGGTAGAAAGTATGGGACAAAGCAAAGTAATTGCCATGAATAACATTACTTACACATAACTCCTGGACGAACACCTGCAACTGGCTTTTCCTTCATCTTCAGTATAATAATTCCATGATGGGAAGATACACACATAGGATTTAACAACATCAAATGCGATAGATGCTAAACTACGAATGGCTAGTTGTGCTTCGTCCACAGGAATAGGTGTACTAACTAGTGAAGTTGGGGTTCGCCGTGATAGTCCTGGCGCTTTGGGCACTGGAGCTGCCTTACTAACTGCTCTTGTTTGGGAGCTCTGTGGTGGAGATGGTGCTGTGTCAACTGGAATTGGGTTACTATCTGCTGGGGTTGGGGTTAGATTGTGTGAAGCTGGTTCTCTGTCCATCGGAGTAGGGGTACAATCTGCGAGAGTCTGGGTTATGTGTGGTAGGGCTGGTTCTTGTGCATGTACAACCGGGGTGCTATCTCCACCAAGAGGTAGCACTGTTTTATTTGAAGACCGTGTTTTTACTCTGCTAGATACTGGCATCACCCCCTCCAATTCAAATGGCTGATAAACAAGAAAAGTAGTTGAATGTACAGACCTTGTAGGAGAGACAGATGCAATAGATAGTGTGGAAAAAAGAGGGCATGAAATAGTTCACATATATATGGTTTAACTAAAAAGGATAGCATGACATAATTTTACATATATGATGTCTATCTAAGCTGGATAGCATAGCATGACATAATTCAAAGATATGATGACTAACTAAACAGGATGGCATGAGATAATTATATGATGTCTTTAGTAAACAGGTTCGCATGACATAATTCACATACATGTTATCTAAGTAATCAGGATCGCATGATATAATTCACATATCTGATTTATATACCAAGCAGATGGCATTCGCATATATGATGTCTGAACTAAGAACATGGTGTTGAACATTGTCTATATGATGTCTAAACTATGCAATGCAAGACACCATATGCATGATATGAGCAGTATAACCATGCCAGGTTAGAGCATACACCTCGGTGGGGGAATAGGACTGGTCATCTATCTCTGAATCCATCTTTGAAGAGCTATCTGGACCCAGCAAGAGATCTGCTTCGACAGGTAGCATTGTCTGCTCTAAAGACCTTGTTTTCACTCCAGATTTTTCCATCACCCACTCAAATGGCTGATTCACAGGAAGAGTAGTTGAATGTACAAACATTGTCAACAAATGGAAATGTAATGAAGAAAAAGAATGGCAAGATATAATTTAAATATATGATGCCTGGCTAAACAGGATGGCATTGCATATTTCACATATATTATGGCTGGCTAAAAAAGATGAGATTGCATAATTCACATATATGATATAGAAACTAAACAGGTGGCATTATATGATGGCAATCATGCTGAACATGTCTAAACTAAGCAGATGACATATATGATGTCAAAAGTAAGCACTGCAAGGCAACATATGCATGATATGACCAACATCATCATGCCAAGTTAGAGCAAACACCTCGGGGGGTAAATAGGAGTGTCAGCTCCTTCTGAATCCGCCTCCGAGTATATATCTTCCTCAGGATTACAATCTGGAGGAGGGGGGAGGGATTGCCATTGCACCCACCATGGAGCGATGTCTGCATGACATTGTATTGCCGCGCAAAACTCTTCTCTTTTTCTCTACATGTTCAGCATGATTGTGTACACTATCTGACATGTATACGAAAAAATATAGTGAGATTATGTAAGGAGAGCATGCAGAAATCTAGAGTGATGATAACAACCAGTGGATAGATCCAAAAATGATGATAGCAGCTGATGATAGCTTTAATTAATAAAAAGACAGATGATGATTGCTTTACTGTTTGTCTTCCACCCAAGATGAACAACATAGACATACCCTAGGTGAACCAGCTAATAGACAGAGATACTATTCATTGCTGCCTCGATATGTGCCCCACAAGCATTTTAAAACTCAAGTTTGAACATTAATTTGGACCTGACTTGGAGTCTAAGAGGTGAACAGGACGATAAAGTAGCAGGTAATATTAAGCAATGCATAACATAAACAGAAACAAAAGAGTGCGACCTCTCTTGCGGACCCGTGTACTCCTCAGATTCATCTGCTGAGTCGATGATGGTGATGCAGTTGCGGTGGGTGCCGGCGGCAGGGAAGGAGATCTGAGGCAGCGAAAGAAGGTCAGGAGTCATGATGTCTGGTCTGGTGGACGCTTCTGTCGATGGAGCAGCTCAGGTGAGGTGTACGACGTCGCGGCAGGAGCAAGACAAACCACACAAAGTTTTCTTCGACACCTATCTGTAACTGAAGTAATTCTGTAAGGGCTCCTTTGGCTTGCAGGATTCTAAAAACACAGGGATAGGAAAAACACCGGAAATGGATAGGAATGCACGTGGGAAACAGAGCATTTGTAAACACATGATATCTGTCAACTTGGGTGTTTGGTTCACAGGAATTGGAAGAGCAGAGGAATGCAAAGAAACATGGCCTAATTAAAGTGAAACCATATGAAAATGTGTACAGTTAGAATGTTATTCTGCCACTAATGCACTTAGTCTTGTTTTCATGCATAGGATTTTGAAAGGTAGGTCCCAGTGGATGTTTTCCTCCATTCCTTTCAACCAAATGCATGAATAATTGAATAGTAGAGGACTATAGGAAAAAAATTCTATTGGTATGTTTTTCCTTCACTTTTTCCTTTGAACCAAAATAGCCCTAATGGATCGACATGAATGTAGAATAATAAGTGATGCAACAAGTGTACAACCTCTTTGGCGTAGCTGTGTCGACCTCAGCACCATTGGGTTGGTCGCTGAAGAAGTTGCGGCAGAGGTGGCTGTCGGAGGTGTAGAGGAAGATCTGGGGTGTCTATAGACGGCGTCCAGGGTACTGCTCTGTTGTGATGGATGGTTCCGTCATTGGAGCAGCTCCGGTGAGCTGGAAGACGTTGAGGCTGAAGCAGTACAAGACATACATCATTAATCTCAAGTGGGATTCTAATATCATCTCCCAAAGATGATGTAAAATACATTACCAAAAAGTGGTAGATGTAAAATTTACATCACCAAAAAACACCTGACTCCAACAGATGAGGTAAAAACTGTTGACTCTGAACTTAACTATCGAAACAGAAATTTACTGTGGAATCTGAATGTTACTATCGAAACTGAACGCACTAGTAGCACAGAAGCACTTCACATGTAGTTTAGGCCACTCGAGCACTAGTAGTAGAGAAACAGTGATCTAAATCAGCAGGCGATTGATAGGGAACACACTAGCAGATAGCAGCCGGAGCAGTAGCGCCTGGAGCAGCAGCGCGAACTAGAGCCAAAGCAGCAACTTGTGTAGCTGCAGCAGCCCGTGTACCAGCATCAGCAGCAAGAGCAGAGTAGCAGCACGAGCAAGAGGAAGAGCAGAGCAGCAGCGGGAGCGAGCGAGAGCCAGAGCAGCAGCAGCAACTCCGGCTGGTATGGACGCCACCGCCGAGGGAGCCTCGCACTGGGGGAGAGCTGCCGTGGAGATGTGGCCGGCGGCGCCGGCGTCGAGGTAGCCGCGCCATGGGGGAGCGGGATTGAACACCGGCGGCGCCAGGAGGTCGAGTTAAGGAGATGGTGTGATGCGATGAGTGTACAACCTCTTTGGTGGCGCCGAGTAGGCCTCGGCTTGGTCCGAGGAGTCGGTGAGGATGCTGCGGTTCCGGTGGAGCAGGTTAAGGCGGCGCTGTGGGGATGGAGCAGCCGCGATAGATGAGGCGATCGTCGGAGCAGCTCCTTGGAGGTGGAGGACGGGGCGGCTGAACCGGCAGGACAGCGAGATCGACGACGGATCCTCATCCGGGGCGGTGGATGAGGGACGTCGAGCTATTGCGGTGGACGATGTCGTCAGGGAAGAGGCTCCGGCTGGGCAGCGGTGGGGTGGCGTACGGAGGAGGGTGGGGTTTCGCGGCTGGAGCAGAGAGGATATGGCGGCCTGGGTTTTCGAATGGCAAAAAGGAGGTGATGGGAGGGGGGAGGGAAACCATGACTTAGGGACGCGCTTGTCCAAAATGTAGGGTGTGTTACAATTGTACCCCCACAGATTTGAACTAGTGGCCCTTTCGGCTCAGGGCTAGAAGGGGGATTTTGCGTGTCGGGATTTGGCAGCTGGAGGGAGTTTTCGCGCGCGTTGTAATTTCGGGAGAGCAAGGCGCGAGTTTTCGGAACACAAAGAGACAAAGCGATATCTGAATTTTCGGGATAAAAAGGTGCGGGTTGAAATTTCGGGACAAGCCTAACGTGTAATAATGTACGTACGTACCAAATCAATTCGCACTTCCCTCAACGAAAAAAACAAAAAGAAAACTATTCGCACCACACAAAGAGAGAGTCTTGTCCCGTTTTACTGTACAAATGCTATTCAAAACTATGAATCCATGTTATGTCCAATTAAATTTTTTTGCTAGCTGTATAATGCATGTAACCTACTCATACGAATATTTTAGTGCATTCCAAATGTATATACGACCGCTGCAATTCGAACTAAATTTGAATTCGTTTCTCTATTTGAATAAGAATCTACAATCATGATTGTTGCCAAGTTAAACCATCATTTGTATATTATCTTAACAACACACCACATGATTACTATAGAGTTAGATATGAACTATGTGTACTATATATATGAACTCGAATTCAAAATTTTGAATACACTTGATGTTGATTCCAAATAATAATACATTTGAGGTACTAGCTAGATCTTCATAATCTAAACCATGTTTCATATGTACACTGTATTTATCACACAAAGTATAGTGCCCCGCCCCCTACATTATGACAAGTATTTAGCCCTGAGCTGCAAAAGCCACACATTATCACAAATTCAAATAAATGGTATATATATTATATGTAGTATAACATGGTTATAACCACACCATGCGTATCACCATTATATTCATGCATATGCGTCGGTTTAAAACACTATGATCTCTTGTTCAAATATCTGAATCCACTTTTATAATGAATTATGATCTCTGTTCGTCTTTTACACCCACACAATCCTCTTCTCTTTGTAGCTAGCGCTAACTTTCTCTCGTGCATGCACATGCCCGCCTCCCTCTCACCCTCCCTCAGCATTCTCTCCATCGCGCACATTCATTATTTCTCTTTAGGTCGTTCACCCACGGTGTGTGTAGGCCCTCCAGCTCCTTCTTTCCGGCACACACCGATCGATATACCTCTCTAGCCAGGTGTACCTACCACAAACACATGCTTTCCCTCTTATCTTCTCCCCGTCCATGCCCCCCTCTGTCTAATATGGTTCCACGTACGTGCACACTCCCGACCCTCATTTCATTGATCTCATACTCGCACACTCCTCCACCCTCGATATAGTAGGCCTCTCGCACCACCTCCTAGCCGCATCCCTCTCTCTCTCTCTATCCGTATCTCCGGGCCTTATTTGCTTCTAACACATGCATGCATGTATACCGATCGATCTCCCTACGTATAGCTAGGTCGACTATAACTCTTTTTCCCCACGCACCGATCGACGTACCTCACAAGTTATGTCTCTCCCTTTCTCCGACACACGACGATTGATCTTCCTATGTAGTTACGTCTGCTTACCACATCCATATCGCCCCCCTCATCATCCGTGCATGCCTCCCGACCCATCTCTCACACACACGTGCACAGATAGGCAGGCATCCCATCTCTTATCGATATTGCAGTCATACCCTCCGTTTGTCTAGCAGGCCTCTCCCACCATTTGTGGGAAGCAACTCCACCACCAACCCTCCGACACTCTAGCTCTGTCTCTCTCCCAACATTATTCCTCTCCTACACATATGCATGGATGCCGATCGATGTCCCTCAATACATAGCTAGGTCCCTCTCCTTCTCCACACATATACCAGTCGATCTACCTCTCTATAGCTAGGTCTTTGCCCCCCCCCCACCGATAGTGAACGCTGTAGGTAGGTATCCATGCCACAGAGGCAAATTGCACCTCTCTCCTCTCACGTTCCAGTAGGCCAGCTGCCCTATATCTTTGGCGTGGGCACACACAAATTCGATGACACTCTTTATCGATTGCGCACCCACACACTTCATCCCTCTCTTCGATTCTATCGATATCTCATGCCGATGATCCCTCCACTCTCTTCTCGTGGATCGCCCCCTCTATATATGATATATCCAGGCCTCTGTTTCACACACATTGCATATGTTACTTCGCACACACCATCTCTCTCTCACACACCCACGTACGTGGGGTACCTGCACGTAGAGAAGAGGTGCACGCACGACACACCACGCACGTACTCAGGTCTCGTTCCCGGCCACACCCGCGTGGGTACACGGTGGAGCTCATTTCTGTACGAAAAGGCAGCCCACGTGATAATTTGACGCGTGTAGCGGTTGTTTACTTGAAGGAGGGTCGTGTACCATGCGTACACGGAACAAAGTTTGACTTGATGCATTAGTTTTAAATAAAGTTATATTCCTCAATGGCACGTACAGAATATGAAACGATTGTCATCGAGAAAAAAGAAATCCGCTCCACTATATACAATGGAGCCTGCCTGCCGGGATTTGTCTCTCTTCACACTATCTCACACAAGGTGGCGGTGGCATCTCTCTCTCACCGTTGGTCACTGATCCGGCCGCATCCCGTCCGCTGGCGAAAAGGGAGAATGTGCATCGTTTCTCCGTTCGACGGCGTCGAGGCAGCACATCCCGATCTGCGGTACCCGCCGTTCTCTCTAACCAAGATCCGGCGTGATAGGGCCTTCGCCACTTGCTCGCTGCCGCAGTATGGGCAAATCCCGGCCGCCGGCGCCCTCCTAGTTACATCCCGACGACCCTCAGGTACAGCTTCCTCCGGCCTTGCTCCACTGCCCATCTTCCCACGTTGCTGCATGTGGAAAATCCTGCATGTGGATCTTCCCTAGTTCTTTGCCCAAAACATAGCTCGGCCAGCGTACTTTCCATGTTGCAATCTCGTCCTCACACCGTTTTACAGAAACAACCGTGCTGCTATCTTCCCTTAGGACAAGGAATATGCTTCTTTTTTGTCGGCGTATGTGTCATAAACTGTTATTGGCCAGTAATTGTTTCCTTTCTACCTCTTTTTGCAAACAGGGCTATCCATTTCACCTCGTCGCTATTGCGACCTTTTGGTGAACTCCACAAATCACTTTTTTCTTAAGAGTGTTTTGTGCAGTTTTGCTGAAATGTCACACGGGCAACGTTTCTACATTTCAGTGGGACTGCACAAAGGGAGATTGGTTTTGCTCTATCCTCCTCATCCAACTCCGAGCCTAATCTTCTCCAACTATTTGCTAAATCTTCTCCAACTAGTTAGTCTTAAGAGCGGCTGCAAAGGTGACCGGCTTCTATTTGTGTGTTTATTGTTTCATCAATAACCCTCTATTATTGTAATCACACTTACTCAATATCTTTGGAACAGGGACGCTCAGCTCTATTTTAGTGGAACTGCACAAAATGATCGGAATGTTCCATGCTCCTGACAGCTAATTTTTTTCCCAACATGCCTTGTTGATTTCGACAGAGCTGGGGGGAAGTTGCTGCCAATGAAAGCAGGGATCAATTTTAATTTAACACGTTCTCACAACTTTGCCTTCAGTTGTGATGTAAATATTAGCTCTGATCTGCTAATCACCGAGATGCATTAGCAAGGAAGTTAGTTTTTTATTTTTTCCGAAAGAGCATGGATGTTAGTTTCCTTTCTAGTATTTGATTGATGTTGTAACGAGACAACCTTCCAGCTGGCAAGACACATGAAACAAAAGATGAAAGCTTCAGAGCATTGTACAATTTCATGTCGCTGGAAAAATATTTGTACGTCAATTATGTAAACAAATTCTCGAAGCTTGATAGCGTTGCCAGAAGCCATTCAGCATCCGGGTCCATGTGCCATGCACCAAATTAGAGTGCACAACCGCATGGGAGACTCAGCCCGGTCGTTGCGCCGCACTAATAGTGAGTAATGAGCAGTCAAATCATAAGCCCCACCTTTCCCACTGTAAGTTGCTCGGACGAAGCAACCATCAATACACCCTTCTTTGAATCCGCTCATACTAGTATGAAGGTGCAAAACCAAGTGCGCGTATGGCCTGTCGGTCAACGCGCTTCCTCTTGGCATATCACTGACATGTGGGACCGGAGTGTGAGCAAACTGATCTCAATTGACGGAAAAATGGCCAACCCCCCGCTTCTTGAAGCTGAGATGAGGAGCGAGAACACAGACGGGCTAGGTGTCGCACGGAAGCCAAGAAATATTAGAGCATGGTTGATCGATGTCATCATTACAGGTTCGATGTTTTTTAATAGTACTATTGGGCTACCGTTTTCCGCACTTCTCCCGAATAAATGTGTACTTTATCACAGATTAAAATAAAATAAGAGTGCAGACGCTCCACCATGCGGTTCCTAGTACCTGTATACTAGTAGTACTACTCGTACTACTAAACCTTGCGCTTGGCTCTTCGTCTCTTCGGCAAGTTGAACAATGATGGTACTACAGTGTATGCCTCTGGCAATCTGACACCGTATGAACTGTTGCACGTCCACCGCCTGGGCGAGGGTAGGTTGCATTAGTCAAAATCCTGCGAGCCACCGAGCTTGAGGCAGACGGAGAGGGCGTAAGCAAGCTTCACCTTGTCCTGCAAGCTTCTCCTCGTTCTGCAAGTTGACGGGACACACCAAAGTAATGCTAGTCCGTACTACCTCCTTTCTGGTTAATATGACTTAATTTTTTTTGCGGGTAAATGAGAGAGCTTTATTCATATATAGCATTCTTAGGACAATCAGCCAAGAGACTGGTCACTAGGAAGCGAGGTACCCCGCAAAAAAAGGAAGCGAGGTGTTTCATCAAGCCAGCTCTCGGTCACATTCAAATTGCAAGCATGCTTCGCACAAAGATGCACCGGAAGGTTTGCTGACCTGTTTACATGCTGAATAACAAAAAAAGAGAAATTATTAATGATCCCTCCTATTTCTAACTGGATAGGAGCCCGAATTAAGCGAGTGTTCCATGCAATCAACTTCCATTATCACATGCGAGAACCCTCGAAGAGAAGCAAATGTGTTGAAGATTGCTTTATCACAGATTAAAATAAAATAAGAGTGCAGACGCTCCACCATGCGGTTCCTAGTAGTACCTGTATAGTAGTACTAGTAGTACGTAATACTACTCGGAGTACTAGTAAACCTTGCGCTTGGCTCTTCGCCTCTTCGGGAAGTCGAACAATGATGGTACTAGTACAGTGTATGTTTCTGGCAATCTGACACAAAATTAACTGTTGCACGTCCACCGCCTGAGCGAGCGAGGGAGAGCTTGCATTAATCAAAAGTTTCTCCTTGTCCTGCGAGCCACCGCGCGCAAGCTTCTCCTCGTCCTGCAAGCTTCTCCTCGTTCTGCAAGTTGACGAGACACAACAATGTTATGCTAGTCCATACTTCCTCCTTTCCGGTTAATATGGCTTAATTTGAAACGAGATAAACACACTGGCTGTCACTGTATATTTGTAAAAATACGGTCAGTGGACTTCATAATACGCTCATTGCGGTCAATATATACATTTCCCGGTGTTTATACGGTCACTAGCTCACCCTGGCTGAGTATGTGTGTGCATGCACATGTAGGTTGAGCACTTGAGCGTGATCGTGTGTGTTCCGTCGTGTGCTCGGACATGCATGCATTAGGGCGTCGCGCGCGTTTTTGTGTGCATGTGTACGTGTGACTGTTGCATGCATGCACGAGGTTGTAGTCCCTCACATTCCATATGTCAATGCTTTGTCAAAATGTTGCATGCAAGGTTTAATCATTCGTTGTTCACGCATGCATTCCCGATATTAATACGTTGGTAAAGACAATTTCTTGAGGAAAACGAGCCCATGAATTGAGTACAAAGGGGACCAATAAACCAGGACGGAGGGAGTACTATTAGTAAACTGGAAGGAGGGAGTAGGTACGTAACAACGTGCAGGAACAAAATGCCTCTATGCGCATCCTGTCCATGTGTCATGCAAGAAAATAGAGATAAGTACAAGTGAGACTCACGAACGGTCATACACGTAGGGGGAGTACGTGCAAGGGCCGTGGTAATATGACTAATGAGCAGTCAAATCACACAGTAAGTTAGTCGGACGAAGCAACCATCATTTCACTCTTCAATGACACGTATGCAATATAAAAAGGTTGATATGGAGAGAAAAAGAAAACCGCTCCACTATATATACACTAGCAGGAGCCTAAGCTACAAGCCTGCTTGCTTGGGTTGCTCTCTTCACAAGCATAGAACGACGGTGGCCACACCGCTGGTCACAGATCCGGCCTGGTCCCGCTGCCGGGGGAAGGGGAGGATGTTCTGCGTAGACGCGGTCGACAGCGGCGAGGGAGAAAGCCCACTGTCGGTGCGTCCCGATCGGGGGTCCCCGCGGTATGGGCTGATGCTGCCTCTCACCGCCCTTCTAGCTACACCCCGACGTCCCAGGTATAACTTCCTTTTGGAGCCGGCTTGCTCCACTGCCGCAGCTCCCCACGTAGCTCCATCTTCATGTATCTTTCTCTACTTCTACCGGCTTCTATTAGTGATGAGTTTATGTCTCATGAACTAGTGCCACTACTATTATTCTAATCACACTTCTTCAATATCTTTGCCAACAGGGATGCTCAGCTCAATTTTAGTGGAACTGCACAAAAACATCGTATGATCCATGGGTTCCAGGCTTCTTTCCTTCGACAGGTTCTACCTAGCCAGGAAATTAAATCCTGTTTAGGGTTTAGGGGTTATGGCCTAGGGAATGCATCAATCATTTTTTTCTTTATTTGTACACACCCTCACAACTTTTGTCTTTACTTGTGAAGTAAATATTGGCTATGATCTGTGAATCATTGAGATGCATCAGCATGCGTGTTAGTTTTCCTTTGTATTTGATGGAATGTTGTAACCGGGCAACCTTGGAATCAGGATACATACATGAAACAAAATCTGAAAGCTTCGTACTAGCATTGTAGTAGTCCCTCCGGTTCTTTTTTGTATGCGTATAAGAAAATCTCACTTTTCCCGCAATGGTCTGCGCCTTAGCATCTTTGTGCTGCTCTTTCCAGTAGTACTACCGCAACCGCAAAGAAAAAAGGACCGGAGGTGTCGCACGATGGCCAAGGAATATGGTGATAGTGTGAGGTGGGCCATGTACTCACTGGGCTGCCGTGTTTCGCACTCCTCCGGTGTAAGAGTGGAGAAAGTTAGTTTTATCACAGAATAAATAAATAAGAGTGCAGACGCTCTACTGCCGCAGTAATAATGACCAATGAGCCGTCAAATCACATAGACCTGGCAGTAAGTTGGACGGAAGAAGCAACCATCACTCTTCGTTGAATCCGTTTCTCCCTCATGCAGTACAGTATACTACAGTATTCTTTTGGAAACGAACGTTTCGTTTCGGTGGATCGTGCCATCGAGCAAAACTAAACGTTTAAATGACGCCTGTCGCGTTCATGTCTCACCCCACACAAGCCTCCACCCCCACACGGTCGCTCGGCATGCCACTCACCGCAAACCAAATATATGCAAACTTTCCCGCCTGCTTGTCGATGGATCGCGCCATGGAGTACTACTGGAAGAGATAGACGAGGAGGGGGAGGACAGCTAGCTGTAGCACGGACTCCCAAGAACTTTTTTACAAGCATGTTGTGGCCGGCCGTGGTGTCATTTGAACGCGGAGCAGTCGCGTGCACCGGGAAGCGGCGCGGGCGGCGCTCTCTCGGCCGGCGCGCCGCTTCAATGCCAGCGCCAGTGAGAGGTCATGTCCGCTCTGGACGGGCATGAATGCGGCACCGACCGTTTTAGGCGGGAAGCGCGCACGGGTTATGAAGAGGGTTTGGGTTGGCCAGGGCGGTCAGGAGCGGGTGTGGCAGCGGTCCGGACGCCCGCAAACGAGAGATGCTAGACGTACGTAAATATTGCTACGTAATTAATAACGTAAGTAATGTGCCAGTTGGACAAATATGATTGGAGATTGAGATGGAGATGGAAATGAAAGTAAGAATTTTACGTAAACACGGATATGTATTCTATGTGTGTGTGCGCGCACACACACATAGTGACGACTCTCGCGACTACTCGTACACATCATTGATGACTCGTTCTCCCTACACACACACAAACTTAGTACCACCTCATTTTGTTCCTAGGATAGGAATATCATAGGAGTGGGAAACAATATGAAGTGAGATAAATGGAGTACTACGTACAAGAAGAAATGTACACGCACTCACTCTGCCTCCGACATACCCGCGAGTACACGATGGAGCGCATTTGTACACGAAGAGGAAGCTTACATAGTAATTTGACGCTTTAATTTGTTCACTTAATAATGGAGGGTCGGGGACCACACGTGAGCAATACAAAGTGCGACCTGGAAGCGGAGGCGTGTTATTGATCGAGTTTTCTTTCTTGGTACATTAAAAAAAGATTTGTCCGCTAGTTTTTGTTTCTTTTTTTCGGGAACGCGTGTATTCTATTTAAAACCACTGCTATGGAGAATTTTTTTACTCCATTGTATGTGTAGCCTCTTGTTTGATAGGGTTTCTGACGTCTCGCTCTCTCACCCTCTCCATATCTAAACAGGATGACAGTGTCCACTCTATCTCTCTCCTCACCGGTGGTCACAGATCCGGCCGGATCCCGTCTGCTACGGGAGGTGAGGAGGTGCAGCGTTGACGTTGTCACCATCGGCGATGGAGGAAGCCGATGCGCACCGTCCTCTCTGAGCCGGCGCCGGCGCGGACGAAGGTCCTCCGCGCCCTTGTTTGCTGTCGTCGTGTGGGCAGACCCGGCCGCCCGCCTAAGCCACATCTCCCCCACCTGAGGTATAACTTCTTTTGGATTTCATGCTTCATTGTACTGGTGCAGCTCCCCAGGTCGCTGCTAGCGGGTTTGCTTCTATACCACTACTCCCCAGCTCCCCATGTACAGTAGCTAAGGTTCATCGGTTGGTCCAACATCACCTATTTTTTACTCCCTCCGTTCCTAAATATAAGTCTTTTTAGACATTTCAAATGGACTACAACATACGGATGTATGTAGACATATTTTAGAGTGTAGATTCACTCATTTTACTCCGTATGTAGTCACTTGTTGGAATCTCTAAAAAGACTTATATTTGGGAACGGAGAGAGTAGTATTATAGAGGAAAGGCCACTCCAAAAGTTGTCTTGGTTTATGCCTCGGTGGAGGTATACATGTTTTTTTTCCGACAAAAGTACATGGTGGTTGTGCAGTCATTGTCCATATGCTCCGATTGCTGCTGCTAATCTAATACTATCACTGGTTAAATGAAGCAATGCCCAAGTTAAAGTGGTGTCCCTTTTAAGTAATGCTGCCGTCAATCTAGAGGCGTCGATAAATGCTTCTGTCCTGCTTTAGTTTTTTTTTTCTTCCGGGTATCCTGCTTTAGTTCCCATCAAGATAATCATGATGCTTCTATTTTTTGGTGTACGTTTCATTAATTCTTATTGACAATTAAGATGCCGCTGTTAATCTTGTTCCACTGCTAAAACAAAGTAACGACACTACTTAAATATCATTTTTTTATATTTTTGCAAACAGCGATGCGTATCTCCATACCCGGGCATGTCTTCCTCAATTTTAGTGGAACTGCACAAAATTGGATGGCCACTGTTGCTCCGCCTCACTATCCTCTACCAAGTGGTTATTCCTTTCTCGAGCTTGATTACTGAGAAGAAACAAACCACAGTGAGGATTGTCAAACTTCATTGGTGCCTGACCCAAACTTGATGCCAAACTCGATGATGCATCACCACGATGACCTATCGATGCTCATGGTTGCGTCTCATGGTTGCATTGGCTGGTGAAGATGATCGATGTTCAATGAAGAAAGGGTTGTCTTCCATCAGTGCTCTTTGCTTGTAACCCACAGACATATCCTTCATCAGTTCATCTTGGACGCAGTCGTTTACGTTGGTGCAATTTTATCACACAATTGGATATGAACCAAATGTTTCCTCGAAGAAGCATCGACGTTGGGACTAAGAGCAAAAGTTTCGTATTGATTTCTAAGCCTTCTCACAACTTTGTCTTCAGCTCCCCTATAATTTTATTTGTCCAGCTTTTAACTAAAATGTGGTCAGACTTTGATTAAAAATATGGTGTGGACTAAAAACCCGGATGGAGGTAATACCCCTCCGTTTTTATTTACTCTGCATATTAGATTTGACTAAAGTCAAACTTTGTAAAGTTTGACCAAGTTTATATAAAATAATATAAATATTTACCATAATAAATCTATATGATGTGAAAGTAATATTTTTGTTTAGAAACTTTGTCAAAGTTTACAAATCTTGACTTTGACCAAAGCTAATACACGGACTAAATAAAAACGGAGGGAGTACGAGATACGGTGGCACGCTGATTGAGGCCGAACACAACAAACCATAATTAGTCAGAGAGGGCAAACTGTACACACAAATTAATTGAAATTAAATTTCTTTATTTGTACACACTCTCACACCGTTCCGATAATTTGGCGCGTGTGTGGTTGTTCACTTAACGGAGGGTAGTGTACCGCATGTGAACGACAGGAAGTGCGACCAGGACGCGTGGATCGTTAGTTGATCGTAGTTTTCTTCACTGGTACGTTAAATAAAGAGTTTTGTTTCGTACACAATTTAAAACGATTGTTATGGAGAGAAAAAGAAAACCACTCCACTATATTAGTACTATATACGAGTACTATATAAGCTGGACCCTCAGCGCTTGTTCGCTAGGGTTTGCACTCTTCACACTCTCGCTCCACTACATATATATATACACGCTGGAGGCTCAGCGTTCCTTTGCTAGGGTTTGCTCTATTCACAATCTCTCACCCTCTTCATCAGATCTAAACAAGACTGCGTTGGCCTCTCCCCCCCCCCCCTCATAGCTGGTGAAGGAGCCGTCCGGATCCCGTCGGACCGGGAAGGGGAGGAGGTGCATCGTTCACTCTGTCGCCTTCGGCGAGGGAGGCAATCCACTGCCGGCTGCGCTGTTCTCTTTCACCCAGCGCCTGTGCGGGAGGGCCTCCGACCCCTTCTTCCTCGTTGTCGTACGTAGTGTGGGCAGATCCGGCCTCCCGCCGCACGCCTAGCCACATCCCGACGACCCTAAGGTATAACTTTGTTTGGAACCGTCATTGCTCTAGCTGCATGTGGATCTTTTTCGATTCTGTAGTCGAATCTAGGTCATGGTTCAAAGAGGAAAGAAGGGGGTGGGGTGGAGCATGAATCTAGGATGTGGTTCAATGAGGAAAGGAGGAAGGGAAAGTAGTATAGACTGGCTATCCAGCCGCTCTGTTGGTCGAGAAGGGAAAAAGGGGGTAACCCAGTACACACCTCTGTAAGGAACCGATCTCTTTGTTCAAAAAGGAAAGAAACCGGGGGGTCGGGGAGTTTGTGCAGGACTAGATTTTCTGCCCTCACATAGGAAAAAGGTTCAAAGAGAACAAATATGGGACCAACACAGATATGCTGCTTGGCAACATACTCTGCGTCACCCATTTATACGTGTGGAGGCACATGGTGCTGGCATGTCCCATGTCCCATACAACTATTTTGTTGTTGTTAATCTAAGAATGCCGCTGGAAAATTGAAGTGATGCCACTGTTAAAAGTAAATTACATTTTTAACGAATGTTATTTTAAGAGAATGTCTCTGTTAATATGAATCAATGCAACCGTTTTAGAAATGCTACTGTCCTACTTTGTTTTCCATCAAGATAAGGTAGATGCTTCTTTTTGTGGCCATATCATTCATCCTCCTTTATTGGACAGTAATTTTTTCCTTTTTTACCTCTGTGAAAACAGGGATATCTATTCAACTCGTTGCTATTGCGACCTTTTGCTTCACTACGCAAAACACTTTTGTTTTAAGAGTGTTTTGTGCAGTTCAACTTAAATGTCACACCGGCAACTTTGCTTGATTTAGTTGAACTACACAAAACGAGATTGGATTTCCTATTCGTGTTGGCAGATTCATATTTGATCTTGTCTGCCTCATGAAAGGTCAGTACTGGCCTTCATCCACATGATTTTGAAGTGTGCTGTGAGTTACTGTGCTACTTGTATTGGTACTGTTTTAAATAAATGTTGAATTGAAGCTATTGTATTGCTGTCTTTTCCCATTAACTGAACAAAAATGGGACCAACCCAGACATGTTCTTTGTTACAACAAACTCTGCATCACCCCCTTTATAAGTCGATGGAAGCACATGGTGCTGTTCCGCCCACTCTCCCCTGCAACTGTTTATGCTTTTTGTTAATCTAATACCACTGGTAAATTTAAGCAATGCCACTCTTAGAATTAACTACTGAACCTTAGTTAAAAACTGCAACACTTGTTAGGGATCAGCGGGAGTACCATTTCTGTTAGGGATCGGCGGGAGTACATGTTTAACAAATGTATTGTTGAGATAATGTCTCTATTATTATATATCAGTTACAGTGTTTTACAAATGGTATTATCCTGCTTTGTAGTTCTTTCTACATGTTTAACCAAGGTATTGTTAAGATAATGTCTCTGTTAATATGAATCAGTTACACTGTTTTAGGAATGGTACTTTCCTGCTTTGTCGTTCTTTATACATGTTGAACCAAGGTATTGTTAAGATAATATCTCAGTTAATATGAATGAATCACACTGTTTGAGAATTGCTACTGTCCTGCATTGTTTCCCATTAAGATAAGGTATATGTTTTTTCTTCTGGGCGTATAAGTCATCAACCGTTATTTCTCAGTAATTGTTTCCTTTATACCTATTTGTGCATACAGGGATATCAAAACTTCTGCTCGGTTCTATTTCAACTTTGATTTTAGTTGAACTGCACAAAAGGAGCCAATGTGTTTAAGGCAAATTGTTGCATTATTGGGCCCATTTATCTTTCCACTTTGCAGAAAGAAGCAGTCACTGTTTGCGCTACATTACACAAGGAATGATCGAGAAGCTTTAGAGAGTATTAGTAGACGCTGGTGACATGACTACTCTACAGAGAGCATGGGAAACTCAACAGCATGTGGAGTGCAAAATTCACTCCACAAGGAAAGGTATGACCAAGTCAGTGGCCGACGCAGCTGTAACAAACGAGGTCAGTATCGGCCTTCATCCACATGATCGTGCTTTGTTATGGTGTGCTACTTATAGTGTTGTATTGTTTTGAATAAATGTTTAATTGAAGTTATTGTATTGCTATCTTTTCCTGTTAAGATAATGAAGATGATTATATTTGTGAGCGTATGTTTAATCAACTAGTACCACTATTATATTCATCACACTTTTTCTGTATTTATGCAGACAGGGATGCTCAGCTTGATTTCAGTGGAACTGCAAAAAATGTTCAGATGGTTCGTGTCCTCCATAATACTTCATCATGCACAATACATCGAATGGTTCTCTAATCATTCGTTGTCACCTTGAGCCACCGGACTATCTACTTGAATGGAGCTGCCAATGTCTTGAAGGCCTTGCAACATATAAATACAAAATCCACCATGCTACGCAAGACATTGTTTGATTTCAGTGGAACTGCACAAAAAGATAAGCTGGTTAATCCGGCTCCATGTGCCATTTCAATGTGCAAACTGATGACAAACCCTGCCCGTTCCATAATCATAGGCATTACATATTTTGAATGGGAAAAGCTTGTCAAAGTTCAATCATTGATGTTAGCAAGAAGACATTCGTTTGATATTTTGGAATTGGAAAACCTTGTCAAATTTTGCTAATTGATGTTAGCCAGAAGACATGCATTTGATATTTTGGAATGGGACGCCCTTTGTCGTGAGCAGCGTCGATCATTTTTTCCTATTCGTGTGGTCAGTTCAGAAGTAAATATTGACTTTGATGATATGCACAATCATGAATGTTGACTTATGTAAGGTATTTTAAGAGTTTGTTCTGAATGTTGTCTATGAAATGCCAGGCCTTGTGAGTTTGATTGCAAAGTTGAGCTTGGAATGTTGTGGCACGCGGCATCACAAGTTGTTCACCGTGCCTCCTGAGAATAATGCTTCGTATTGTTTTGCATGTTGATCTTATGTTGTTTCTGTGCTTAAGAAGTTCATCATCTTATGTTTCATTCATAGCCTATACGACAACTCGGGTAGGCTAGAGGTGAAACCATATGATCTTCCGACCAACTCATCATCTTACCATTTCATGCCGGCTCAGTCTCTCGAAGGTGCTCATAGGGGTCCGATGATCCTGGCTTCCTGAATGAGCAGCGGGCGCTGTATTAGACCATCCGTAGAGCCCGCGAGGCCCTCTCCATCGTCCTTCGAGTTGTTGTGCTCGCCGTGGCACCGCCGTCTCGCGTTGTCAACATGGTCAATGAACATGAGGAATCAGGAGATGACTTTACTTGGAGAGGATGACAGTAGGGACCCACCAGGGCCATAGCCGTACGTACGCAAGTGCCTCCTTATTATATACAACTATAAAAAAAATTGCTTCCTCCTGGTTTCCTGACATCACGGTCCCACACCATTGTCAACCTATATAGTCAATAAACGAGAGAATTGCAGAAGGAGCGGCCGACAGCTGGGACATAGCAGCTCGAGCAGTATTTGTTTTTTGAGGTGTGAGTAGAGTTTTTCTTGAGCGATGTTTTTGTTGTTGTTCAGAGGAGCAGGGTATCAACTGGGCGGGCTGTGGCCCGTCTAGCCCAGGCTATTATTTTATGTCAACCAAATATCCAGCCCAGATATTAATTTTTCAAGGTGAAAATGGCTAGCCCAGCTGTACTTTTTTTTGCGGAATACCCAACCCAGGTCAACTTGTTATTCTCCGCCCCGCATTAGGCTTGCCGAGAAAATGGGCTTTAAGAAATAATAAATGGGTTGTAATTATAAAAATTGGGCTGTAAATATAAAAAACGCACCGAACAGGTAATTAGTTTCAAAATTATTATTTTGGATTTTAAATTTCTTAATTTCATTAGTTGTTGCGCGCAAAATTTCGTTGGATTTTTACCTAATACAAATTTATTTTGAAATTATATTTAATCTAACTCAAAATTTCGAGATAAATATATTTCGGATCCCATCAAAATGTGGGAAATTTTGTTGATTCTTTTTTGAGCGGTTGGTTGAAATTATTAACCGTTGTCCTGGCTAGAAAATGGGCTGTAATTTTAACAAACAGTAAATGGGTTGCAGTAAATTCCATTAGAATTCAAAAATGGGATGTACATTATAACAAATCGCAAATGGGCTATATGTTCTCTGCCACAGATGTGATGCTCACTTGTGGGCCTACTAAGTTGACGCGTATGCAAGGCTTTGTCAACTTATAGTCAACACACGAATTCTAGCAGCAGTGGCCGTTGGATGTCCATCCAACGGCTGTGGTGCTTCTTCAATCTCGGATATTCTTGCTTCAGCCGCCCAAACCACCGCTGGCGGTACCGCCTACTACCGCCTCCCGTGGCCGGCTGTGCTGCCGCGCAGGCCTCACCGGCCCACCCTACTCCCATCGCCGTCTAGGCCATTCCTCTACTCACCAACACCTCCTGTTATTCTCCGGCGACGACAGCCTCACACCGCAGGCGAACCAGTGAACCCTCGTACTCCCCTCTGCATGGGCATCCACTGTTGTGTCTTCGCCGGCTTCGGGTCGTTCCCTTCCTAGGCCTCACCATCATCCACCGCGTTGGTTCTCTCGGTGCGGCATGGTCAACTTTGTCAACAAACGACAGCCATCACCCATCGGAAGAGGTATGTACATGGAGTGGCTGACAGTAGGGACCCACATGGCCCATGGCCGCACGCAACCAAGTGCCTCCTTATTATGCGAAAACAAATGATTTCTCCCCCTGACAGGTTTGACCCACCAGCTACATCTTCGCACGCAAGGAAGTGCTTCCTTTATTACGCGGAAAAAAAGTTACCTCTCCCTGACAGCTGGGACCCACCAGCTTTATTATGATCCATTTTGCGAAAATATAGATTGTACCAAAGATGCTAAATTGTTTTATTTTTATTCTAACTCGAAAAAGAAGAAATTAAAAAAACCAGAAAACATCTTCGCACGCAAGGAAGTGCCACCTTATTACAAGCAAAAAAATGATTCCCCCTGCTAGCTGGGACCCACCAGATTTGGAGGCTGACTTGTGGGCCTACTAAGTGGATGCGTACACAGGGCTTTGTCAACTTAGTCAAAACGATTCCATCTGTAGTGACCGTTGGATGTTAATCCAACGGCCGTGCTGCGTCTTCAACCTCTGGTCTTCTTGCTCCAGCCGCCCAAACCAGCGCCCGTCGTACCGCCTGCTCCAGCCTCCCGTGGACGGCTGTGCTGCCGCGCAGGCCTCACCGCCCAACCATACTACCACTGGCCAGGCCTTACACCGCAGCCGAACCAGTGAACCCTCGTACTCCCCTCCGCGTGGGCATCCACCTTCCTTGTCTTCTCTGGCTCCGCGTCGTTCCCTTCTTAGGCCTCGCCGTCGTCCACCGCCTTGATGCTCTTGGTGCGTCGTGGTCAACGAGGTCAACGAACGACAGCCATCGGAAGAAGACTTTAGGCGGTGAGGCTGACAGCTGGACCCACCAGCTACATCTTCGAACACAAGGAAGTGCCTCCTTATTACTTGCAAAATAAAAATGATTCCTCCCCCTGACAGCTGGGACCCACCAGCTATATCTTCGCACGCAAGGAAGTGCGTCCTTATCCTTCCTGACTGCTGGGACCCACCCGGTCGAAGCGTACGTATCTTTGTTTGTCTAGTCGCGAACGTGTACGTACATACTGGTCGATCGGTCTCTCTGCAACGATGAACCGTGGCCGAGCAAGCAGCGGCACGTGTAGTAGTAGAGCCCCCGACGTAGCAGTTCAGGCAGTCCCTTCTAAACTGTGTACACGTACGTACAGCCACATGCCAAAAAATACGGCCACGTACGTACATACGGGCGGGGTCTCGAACGCCTACTCGCGCATACGTACGGCCAGGGCTCGTGTACATGGAGAGGCAGCGGACAGCAGCAACAGCGTCCTGTTCATTGGCAGCCAACTGGCTAGCTCGAAAGGGAGAAACTGCGTCGTGTTCATCGGGAGGCAATGGAATGCGTCGTGTTCATCGGGAGCCAACCGGCTTGGACGGAACAGCCAAAACGGGGCCTGGCGTACCGTAGAATGGAGGAAACGGCCTTCTGTTCGACCGCCTACGGTCGAAACGGGATCCTGTTCATCGGGAGGGGTCTAGCGTACCACAAAACAGAGGAAACGGACTTCTGTTCGAGTCCCTACGAGCAAAACGAGGTCTTGTTCATCGGGAGGGGTGTGGTGTACCGCAAAACGGAGGAAACGGACTTCTGTTGGAACGCCTACGGTCGAAACGGGGTCCTATTCATCGGGAGGGGTGTGGCGTACCGCAAAACGGGACTCCACGGGCTACTGTTCATCCACCATCGTCCTCCAGCAGGCTCCACCGGGTACAGTTCATAGAGCCTCCATGGGGTCCTGTTCATCCACCCCCAACTGGCTGGGGCGTGGCGGCCTCCTTGGGGTCATGTTCATCCAGCGGCAACCGCGCCTACTACCACGGGGTCCTGTTCATCCAACCCCCACCGGCTGGGGTGGGGCGTACACATACGTACGAGCGGGCGGCAGCAACGGGAACTGTTCATCCATAGCCAACCAACCGGCTGGACTCACCACACGTCTCGACTCGTTTCTACATATCGCGCGCGCGGCAGCAACGGGCACTGTTCATCCAGAGGCAACCCAATGCACCGGCTGGCTAAATCTCGCACAGGGGCTCGATCGGCTTCAGTGAGCAGCGAGAAAGATTGATCGGATTCAGTTAGCAGCAAAAGAATCGGCCGGCTTCAGTTAGCAGCGAAGGAATGGCTCGAGTTCAGTTAGCAGCGAAGGGATGGATCGATCGGCTTCAGTACGTAGTGGGATCGATCCCTCGTGTTCAGTACGTAGCTAGCTAGTGCAATCGCTCGGGTTCGGTAAGCGAACGCCTCGCAAGGGTTCAGTTAGCGAGCGCCTCGCATACACGCGCGTACAAGAGAAACGCGCAAACCACACTGCATCACTCGGCCCCGACCACCCACTGTAACCGGGAACTCCCCGATATTTTCCTCGCCCTCACTTCTCCATGATTTTTACGTCATGGACGGCCCAAAGAATGTCATGCAGGTTCGTCTCCGGTCGGCCCAGGACAAAAAGCCCATTTTCTGTCATGATTTTCTGTCATAGAAGTAGGAGCCCACCACATCTATGATAATACGTGTTTTTGCCACAATTATCGTCATAGAAGTGTCATAACCATGACAGAAAAAGTTTTCGTTCGGGCCAAAATGTCACGGATGTGTCTTTTTTTTGTAGTGTGCCGGGTCTTCCCATCTCCGGCTCGTTCCCGTCTGGGGCCTCGCCGTCATCCACCGCCTTGGCACGCTCGGCGCTGCGTAGTCAACGTGGTCAACAAATGAGAGTCATCGGAGGAGGACAGTACGTGGAGAGGCTGACAGTGGGGACACACCTGTTCATGGACACACGCATGCAATTGGCTCCTTATTACGTGGGAAAAATATTATTCCTCCCCCTGACAGCTTGGACCCACCAGCTACATCTTCGCACGCAAGGAAGTGCGTCCTTATTACGCGGAAAAATGTTTCCTATCCCGGACAACTGGGACCCAACAGCTACATCTTCGCATGCAAGGAAGTGCCTCCTTATTATGGGCAAAAAAAAATATTCCTCCCCCTGACAGCTAGGACCCACCAGCTAGATCTTCGCACGCAAGGAGTCTGACATGTGGGCCATTAGGTCGCCTACGGAAGGCGTTGTAAAATTAGTCAACAAAATGATTCTGACATCTGTAGTCATTGGATGTACATCCAACGACCGCCGGCATGCATCTTCAATCTCTTGTCTTCTTCCTCCAGCGCCGGCGGGACCTCCTGCTCCCGCCTCCAGCGGCCCGTAGTGCTGCTTCGCACGCCTCACTGCGAAGCGCTACTCCACCGCCGGCCAGGCCATCCCTCCACCCCTCCTGCTATTCTCCGCCGACTGCAGCCCCAGGCCGCACTGAACCAGTCAACCCTCGTATGTCGTACTCCTCTCCGTCTGCGACTCCACTGGCGCATCTTCCCCATCTCCGGGTCTTTCCCGTCCGGGGCCTCGTCGTCGTCCACTGCCTTGCTGCGCTCGGCGCGGCGTGGTCAACAAACGAGAGTCATCGGAAGAGGACTGCACGTGGAGAGGCTGATAGCTGGGACCCACGAGGTCCATGGTCGCACGTCAATGAGTCGCACGCAAGGAAAGTCCCTCCTTATTAAGCGGAAAAAAAATGTTTCCTCCCCTTGACAGCTGGGACCCACCAGCTACATCTTCGGACACAAGGAAATGCCTCCTTATTACGCGAAAAAAAATATGATTCCTCCCCATGACAGCTGGGACCCACCAGCTATATCTTCGCACGCAAGGATGTGCGTTCTTATCCCCCTGACAGTTGGGACCTACCAGGTCGAAGCGTACGTACGGTTATCTGTCTGGTCGCAAACGTGTACGTACATACTGGTCGATCCGTCTCTCTGTAACGATGGACCGTGGCCGAGTAAGTAGCGGCACGTGTCGTAGTTGAGCCCCCGACGTAGCAGTTCAGGCAGTCCCGTCTAAATCGTGTACACGTACGTACAACCACAGGGCAAAAAATATTGCCACGTACGTACATACGGGCAGGGTCTCGAACACGTACTCGCGCATACGGATGGCAACAATGGCGTCCTGTTCATCAGGAGCCAACCGGCTGGGTCGGAACGGAGGAAACAGCGTTCTGTTCATCGGGAGGTAACCGACTGGGTCGAAATGCGTCTTGTTCAACGGGAGCCAACCGGCTTGGACGGAACAGCCGAAACGGGGTCTGGCGTACCGCAAAACGGAGGAAACGGCCTTCTGTTCGACCGGCTACGGTTGAAATGGGATCCTGTTCATCGGGAGGGGTCTGCCGTACCGCAAAACGGAGGAAACGGACTTCTGTTCGAGCTCCTACGGTCGAAACGGGGTCCTCTTGATCAGGAGGGGTCTGGCGTACCGCAAAATGGAGGAAACGGACTTCTCTTTGAGCGCCTACGGTCGAAACGAGGTCCTGTTCATCGGGAGGGGTGTGGCATACCGCAAAACGGGACTCCACGGGCTACTGTTCATCCACCGTCTACTGCCTCGCTCCAGCCTCCACGGACTACTTTTCATCCACCGTCGACTTCCTCTAGCCTCCACCGGCTATTGTTCATCCAGCCTCCACGGGGTCCTGTTCATCCACCCCCAACCGGCTGGGGATGCGGCGGCCTCCTCGGGGTCCTGTTCATCCAGCGGCAACCGCCTACTACCACGGGGTCCTGTTCATCCAACCCCCACCGGCTGGGGTGGGGCGTACACGTACGTACGAGCGGGTGGCAGCAACGGGAACTATTCATCCACAGCCAACCAAACGGCTGGACTCACCACACGTCTCGACTCATTCTACGTATCGCGCGCGCAGTAGCAAGGGTCACTGTTCATCGAGAGGCAACCCAACACCGGCTAGCTACGTCTCGCACGGGGGCTCGATCGGCTTCAGTAAGCAGCAGCAGCGATCGATCGCTTGGGTTCAGTTAGCAGCAGCAGCGAAGGAATCGCTCGGGTTCAGTTAACAGCCAAGGGATCGATCGCTCGGGTTCAGTAACGTAGCTAGTGCAATCGCTCGGGTTCGGTAAGGGAACGCCTCCCTCGGGTTCAGTTAGAGCCAACGCCTCGCACACACATACGTGCCTACATACGAAAGAAACGCGCAAACCACAGTGCATCGCTCGGCCCCGACCACCCACCGTAACCGGGAACTTCCCGAAATTTTCCTCGCCTTCGCTTCTACCACGATTTTTTCCGTCATGGACGGCCCAAAGAATGTCATGCAGGTGCGTCTCTGGCCCGCCCAGGACAAAAAGCCCAATTTCTGTCATGATTTTTTGTCATAGAAGTAGGATCCCACCACATCTGTGATGATACGTGTTTTTTCACAATTATCGTCATAGAAGTGTCATAACCATGACGGAAAAGCTTTCGTTCAGGCCAAAATGTCACGGATGTGTCTTTTTTTTGTAGTGTGGGAAGTGGAGCCCACGGGAAGCTTCTTGACCTACATCCGCCTCTATAAATACTCCAAAATCCCAAAAACCCTAGGGGAGTCGACGAAACACTTTTCCAGCCACCGCAAGTTCCAGAACCACGAGTTCCAATCTAGAGGCCTTTTCCGGCACTCTGCCGGAGGGGTCAATGATCACGGAGGGGTTCTTCATCATCCTTGTTGCCCCTCCGATGATGCGTGGGTAGTTTACCACAGACCTATGGGTCTGTAGTTAGTAGCTAGATGGCTTCTTCTCTCTTTTTGATCTTCAATACAATGTTCTCCTCGATGTTCTTGGAGATCTATTTGATGTAACTCTTTTTTGCGGTGTGTTTGTTGGGTTCCGATGAATTATGAGTATATGATCAGATCTATCTATGAATATTATTTGAGTTTTCTCTGAACTCTTTTATGCATGATTTGTGTAGCCTCGTATTTCTTTTCCGATTTATTGGTTTGGTTTGGCCAACTAGATTGATTTATCTTGCCATGGGAAGAGGTGCTTTGTGATGGGTTCGATCTTGCGGTGCTCAATCTCGGTGACAGAAAGAGACATGACACACATGTATCGTTGCTATTAAGGGTAACAAGATGGGATTTGTTCATACGTGAGTTTATCTTGTCTACATCATGTCATCTTGCCTAATGCATTACTCTGTTTTTCCATTAACTTAATACACTAGATGCATGCTGGATAGCGGTCGATGTGTGAAGTAATAGTAGTAGATGCAGAATCGTTTCGGTCTACTAATCTTGGATGTGATGCCTATATGCATAATCATTGCCTTGGATATCGTCATAATTATTTGCTTTTCTATCAATTGCCCAACAGTAATTTGTTTACCCACCGTATGCTATTTCTTGAGAGAAGCCTCTAGTGAAATCTACGGCCCCGGGTCTATTTCCTATCATATTATTTTCAGATCTATTCATCCAAAAATACAAAAATACTTTGCTGCATTTTATTTACTTTTATTTTATTTGCATCTATCAATCTATCTATTTATCAAATCTCAATACCATTGAGGGATTGACAACCCCTTTACGCGATGGGTTGCAAGTATTTGTTGTTTGTGTGCAGGTGTTGCTTACATAGTGTTGCTTGGTCTCCTACTGGATTGATAACCTTGGTTTCATAACTGAGGGAAATACTTACCTTTGTTGTGCTGCATCATCCCCTCCTCTTCGGGGAAATACCAACGCAGATTACAAGCAATCAGGAGGTCGTCCACCAGCTGACTGACGTGCTTGGTCTTGATGACCACATCGTCCATGTATGCTCCGACCGTTTTGCCGATTTGCTTTTCCAGGCATGTCTGGATCATGCACTGGTATGTGGCGCCTGCATTTTTTAACCCGAAGGGCATTGTGTTGAAGCAGAATGGCCCATAGGGGGTGATGAAGGCCGTGGCACCTTGGTCGGACTCCTTCATTTTGATTTGATGGTATTCGGAGTAGGCATCGAGAAAACACAGTGAGCCGTGTCCGGAGGTGGCGTCAATAATCCGGTCTATGCGGGGCAAGGGAAAGGGGTCCTTGCGGCAGGCTTTATTTAGGTCCTTAAAATCGACACATAACCGCCAGGATTTGTCTTTCTTGGGCACCATGACTAGATTAGATAACCACTCGGGATGTTTGATTTCACAAATGAATCAGGCTTCGAGTAATTTTGCTAGTTCCTCACCCATGGCTTGACGCTTGGGTTCGGAAAATCGACGTAGCGCCTGTTTGACTGGCTTGAAGCCTTTTATTATGTTCAGGCTATGCTCGGCTAGCCTTCGTGGGATTCTTGGCATATCTGAGGGGTGCCAGGCAAATATGTCCTAGTTTTCACGCAGAAATGCACGCAATGCCTCATCAACCACAGGGTCTAGCTGAGCTCCGATGGATGCTGTCTTGTTGGGGTCCGTCGGATGCACCTGAAATTTGACAATTTCGTCTGCTGGCTTGACAGATGTGGATTTTGGCCTTTTGATGAGGATTACATCATCCCTATCCACAGTTGAGCACAGCATGGTTAATTCCTCGGCTGCGAGAGCCTCGGATAATGCCTCGAGGGCGAGCGATGTTGTTTTGTTTTAGGCCTGAAGGGCTCTATCCGGGTCGCTTATTAATGTGATCACACCATTAGGCCCTGGCATATTGAGTTTCATATACCCATAATGAGGTATAGCGTGGAATCGTGCGAATGTGTCACGCCCCAATAGGGTGTGGTAACCGCTATGGAAGGGCACGATGTGGAAGAGCAATTCTTCGGATCGACAGTTCTCGGGAGTGTCGAATACTACATCGAGAGTAACTCGTCCAGTGCAACGTGCCTCTTTCCCGGGGATGATCCCTCGAAAGGATGTGTGACTTTGCTCGATGCGAGATCGATCAAATTGCATTTTGCCCAGGGTGTCCTCATAATTGAGGTTTAATCTGCTGCCGCCGTCCATTAGCACCTTGTGGAGTCTGAATCCGTCCACTATGGGATCGAGGACCAGGGTGGCAGGTGCTCAAATGGGGCGGGACCTCGGCTCGTCTTCCTCGCCGAACGTAATGGGTGTGTCTGTCCATGAATTCGTCGCTGTCACGTGGTGGATTTGACCGAGCTCTCGAAGGGCTCTCTTCCTCTGATTTTTTTGAGGAAAACGTCTCATAGATCGTTAGGACCTCGGCGTTGTCATCCACGGGTGTTGCTGAACGTCTGCTTGAGGGTGAGCTTCCGATGTTGCTACTTGCCTAACCACCCAGCAAGCTCGGAGGCTGTGGGTTGAGTTCGTGTTCAGCAGGACGGAGTGTATGGGGCACGGCTTGTCCAGTAGCTCGTCGAGGACCGTGTTCAGCAGGACGGAGTGTATGGGGACGGAGTGTATGGGGCACGGCTTGTCCGCTATCTTGTTTTTAACGAGGAGGAATCTTGTCTAGAATTGCCGGACCATTTCACCAGGCTGTTGTTTCACGTACATTAGATCCCATATTTCAGGCCGCCCCGAGTTACTTGGAGAGTACTCAATGTGGGGGTGGGTGGGATAAAATTTTGTAACCCGACAGGGTGTAAGTCCGAAGTTTTTGTGGCGGTGTCCTGCGCCGTCATGGACTCCGACGCGCCGGGTTCAGGATCCGGGTTAACCACCGGAGACAGCTGCATAGACTCGAGGCCGTGCGCTGAATCAGAGCTTGACTATGGACTCTTTCCGGGACGAGGGGCGGATTCCGAACTAGATGACGGGGCTTGATGATATGACACTTGCACATAATCCGTTCTTGGCTCCAGAGATCGCAGGGGCGAGTCTTCCGCCAAATATTCGACGGTGGCGACTAAGTGTGTAGTAGGTAGGACATAAGTTTCCCCATCGTCGGGTTTAAGCCTGATCTGGTCATAAACCGAGGACTGGCCGTCGGTAATCCCCATGGCTTGGATCCGGTCTAGTAACTCATTTAATAACGAGAGATCCGTCGGGTCCATGTTCTGGGGGTGCTCGGGGTCGGACCGTGATGCTGCCTCTTTGAGAGTGTTTGAGATCGCGTCGATGTTGTGCTCAGCCGAGGCTGATCCTGGACCGTCGGGGGTGGAGATCGGATCCGAGCATTAAGCCAGGTCCGGGGTGGCGGCTAACCCTATAGCGGGGTACGCCGTGCCCGAAGTTAAAGCCTCGGGGTTCGCGTGCTCTTCAGGCAAAACTGAGATCGTTGCGAGGGTAAGATCTCCCCGGGAGTGAGTGACGAACTCTAGGTTTCCGAACCTGATCTCTTGATCGGGGGCGAAGCTACCGAGCCGGCCAAGGCGGCCGGTCGGTCCAGTGTGTAGCACGATGCTACCGAACGCGAAGAGCTGGCCGGGGGCGAAGATGTCCCCATTGCAGATGCCATCGCTGGTGACCAAATGAGCCATTGATCCTTCGACGATCCCATAGCGGGACTCTCAATGAAAGCACCAATGTTGGTGTCAAAACCGGCGGATCTCGGGTAGGGGGTCCCGAGCTGTAGATCTTGGATCGATGGGTAACAAGGAACGCAGAGACAGTATTTACCCAGGTTCAGGCCCTCTCGAAGAGGTAAAACCCTACGTCCTGCTCGATTATATTGATGTGTATGTATGATGGTTACAGAGTTGATCTACCTCGAGGCCGGATGAACTAAACCCTAGATGAGTAGGATGATGGTTCTAGCCTCTACGGACTAAACCCTCTGGTTTATATAGACACCAGGGGTACATAGGGTTGCACACAGTCGGTTACCATTCGGGGATTAACACGCATATTTCTTTATCTTGTCTTGGAGGGCACGCCAAGTCTTTGGAGGTTTCCTTCTGGAGAACGGGATCGTCTGAAGTCCGGTCTTCCTCTGTCGAACAAAAAGCAGCCCACTAGTCCGGCCCATGAGAGATAGGCCAGCAGCCCGAGGACCCCTTAGTCCGGGACACCCCGAATGGGCCACGAATCCTCTTCCTGGTTCGATTTTGAGATTCGATCCGTGAAGATTTCTTTTCGTTCCTTGATCCCTTTGCAGGTTCTGTTAACTCCATCTAAAGAAGGAGTTCGAGTGCAATTTCATTTCAGAGAGAGCTGGTACAGATCTCTCCTCTTTCGCTGGTACTTCATTATCAATATGTAGCATTTTGGGGATACATTTTGTTTTAGGTGCTATGCTAGAAATGCTTAAATACAACTTTAGGTTTCAGTTGCGGTTTACGCACATTGGCCATTTTCTGGACTATTGATCCATGGCGATAGAGTATGTTCTGTATGAAAAACATCATAACCAAATCTCATGCAGCTCGATGTAATATGCCTTGTTGTACTGAAAAACTGTGAAACCCAAGTTTCATGTTCATCTGTACTTTGAGTACTTAATACCCATATAGATCTTCCTTGTTCATTTGTAAGCATATTAGTAGTTAAATCTTGATTTTGTACACAATACAAAATGGTTTCCTTGTTCATTTATCACAAATAGTAATTTACAATGGGTAAATGGTTTCCTTGTTCATATATCATAATGGCTATTTTCTGAAACAGATCCAAATTTTGGTGTTAAAAAGCTTTTACCTTACACACCATTAACTTTGAGCCGGCCTTGCATTTTCCTCCTGAATTCATCACTGCTCTATTGTACATGCCCTTAAGTGGAGTTGTAGGAATTGTAGGTGCATTAATCTCTGTCACATAATATTGAACACTTCTACTGACAATGAACAAAACAATGTTTTATCTTGCATTCTTCTATTCATGTTCATTTGATCCCTGCAATTAAAGGTCAAGAATCTACATAGCTAACTGAGTGGATGACAACTCTACAACCTTTCTGTAATACTTGCTCTGTTAAGGCAGTCACTACATCACCTCCTCATGTCCTTTGACTTGCACAATACGAGTTTGTCATTCGCAGAAACATTATGATAAAAATTGCGTGAGAGAGCATTATGGATCGTACAACTTATACAACCGTATTGGTTCACCCATCAGTACATAATGTTGTTTCACAAGTTTGATTATAGAAGGAAGTTGGAGGCAGATTTCACTTCTCTTTTGCTTCCAGGAAATTTGGTCCAAGCTCCACTCAGATTTATAGAAGGAAGTTGGAGGCAGAATTGGAAGAGATAATCTGGGGTAAATTTCTCCCTGATACTGTAATCTTAAGTCTAAGTTTGTTGTTATCACCTTATCGGAAACTTACGTTTTCCTAACATATTCAAAGCATTGTCTGGTTGTCAACTGAATTATCAACCTATCTTAAATGATGGAATTTTAAAAGTTCAAAGAGCATGTGTCGGGGGGATGACCCCCGGGTAGGCAAGCAAACCCGGAGCCCCTTTTTCAAGAAACATCGGGGCAGCCCATGCCCCTCTCCTCCGGCTGGCCAACCGGCCAGCTTCCCACCGTTAGCCGGCTAGGCCCGGCCCCGGGCCGGGTCCAGCTGTCCGCTAGCCGGCTGGCGATGGGTCGGCGGCCGTCCCAACGCGTGTGACGACAAGACAGCCCCCCACGAGGGGAGAACATGGCTACAGTACCAACCGTCTCGGGAGGGCGCGCCGGCAAAGCTGCCAACCCTGTTGACCGCGACGGCCGGTGTCAGCACCAGCGCGCCGGTGCAGCCCCCCGCGATGCCGCCTACTCCGGCACGCCTCTGTAGAGCGCACACGCGCTGTCTACTCCCGCGCGCCTCGGCAGAAACGCGCATGCGCCGACCACTCCTGCACACCTCTGCAGGAGCGCGCACGCACCATCCCCTCCGTGACGCTCGAAGCGCCGGGCCACAGTGCCGAGCAGCCGGCGGGCCCCGCAACTGGCGGGGCCCAGCAGCCGGCGGGCCCACGGCCGGCTCCAGACGCCGACGCCCGGGTCCCGACGCACGTAGTTTACCCATGTAACCCTGGGGGGTCGGGCTATAAGACCCCCCAGGAGGCCTCCATGCAGCGGGGTTGGCTACTTCGTTCACTCCTTCCCCGACACACACACACACAGGAGAGGCAGAGTGGAGAGCTAGCTCCTTCTTCCTCCTCCACCCAACAGCTCCAGGAGCACCATTGTAATCGTTGCGGCCTCTGAGCCTATCAACCCATTCGGCAGGACTAGGGGTATTACCTCCCCGGAGGGCCCTAAACCTGGGTACGCCTTGTGTCTCTCGCACGCGCGTGCCAACCTCGCTTCCTGAATCCACCGGCGTCCTCACGCAGCCCCCCACTTTTAGCCATCTCATGCCATCTGCCGTGATTTCACCACAACAGTTGGCGCCCACCGTGGGGCTGCTCGCGGCGTCGGCCGGAGTCAAGTTCCGGACGAGGCCCTTCACCAGCTCCGGCGAGCGCATCGTGCATGGTTTGGTCCGTGCGCCTCGCACGGCCAACCCGGCCGGCCATGGCGCCGTATCGGACGCAAACGCCGCCTGCCCCGCAGGCTGCCTCGTCGTCTCCTTCGGCGTGCTGCGCGTCTTCGTCGCGCTCGTCCCCGACGTGTTTCCCAGCAAGGTACACAGCTTCGCCGACTCGCCTGTCCCCGTTGGCTGCGCCGTCTCCGACGACGTCGCGGCTCTCTACGTCCGCGCAGAGGTGCTGACCATCGGCACCAGTTCCGGCTCCCCGCGCGCCAAAGAGAAGGCTGCCGCGGCCACCGCTGCCGCCGCTGCGGCCCCTCATCGCCGGGCCGACCCGCTCCACGAGACGATCCGGAGCCTGCGAGCCCCCATCACGCCCGACGCCGACACGGCGGCAGCGGCGGCTCAGCTCAACGAGGACCGTGAGCATTTGCTGATCGAGGCCACGGAGCTCGCGGCAACGCAGCGTCGGCTGGAGTCCGACCAGCGAGAGTACGATGGCGCCCATGGCTTCACACCGGCCGTTGCTGAGCCCAGCCGGGTTGCGGAGGTGCGAATCCGTGGGGGTGCAATCGGCCGCGCGCTAGGCGCAGGCCGGCCCGTCTACGACACCCCCGTCAAGAACATGCGCGCGGCGCAGGCGGCCATGGCGGATCTCGAGTTCTTGGAGGGCAAGGAGCTGCTGCAGTAGCAGCAGCGCATCCGCGACCTCATCACCGCGGCGAACGAGCAGCAGCAGCGTTTCGACCCAGCCCAGCCATCCGCCTCCACCTCAGGCAAAACCAGAAACCCGGAGAGGGCTCCTCGGGACACGCAGCACGCGTCCTCCCCTGACGGCAGCGCCAGCCGCTCTGGCCGGCACCGGGCAAGTCGCAGCCGGCGTGACCGCATCACAACGGCTGGCGACGGCGTTGCCAATGAGACAGCCGGCAACGACCGGGTGCGGCAGCCGAAACTTCCTCCCCCGTAGCCTCGACAGCCCCGGCCGGCTTCCGCCGGCGTGGTGCCACACGGCCCCGTCGCAAGCCGGCTGGGCCCCCGCGAGCCCTACGACGAAACCGACGCCCGCCACCGCATCGACCGGCTGGCGCGGTCCACGCTTCTCGAGGAGGAAAGCTCTGTCGGCCCGGCGTGCTTTGGCCCCCGCATCCGCGAGGAGCCCTTCCCCAAAGGCTTCTCGCTGCCCCGTGACTCCCCCAAGTACAGCGGCGTCTCCAAGCCGGAGGACTGGCTAACCGACTACGCCATGGCTGTCGGCATCGCCGGCGGCATCCGGCGTGTGGCGGTTCGCTACGTTCCCCTCATGCTGCTCGGCTCGGCTCGGACATGGCTTAACAGCCTAAGGGTCGGCAGCGTCAATTCCTGGCTGGACTTCGAAGATGCATTCATGCGCAACTTCAACAGCACGTACAAGCGTCCTGGTCGGCCTCGCCAGCTCTCCATGTGCGTTCAGAACCCGGGCGAGCCCCTCCGCGACTTCCTCACGCGGTGGACCGAGCTGCGCAAGTCCTGCGAAGGCGTCCACGAAGTGCAAGCCGTCCAGTATTTCGTCGACGGGTGCTGAGACGGCACCCTGCTGAAGCACCGCCTGATGTGCGACGAGCCGGACACCCTGGCGGAGCTCATGGCGGTGGCGGACAAGTACGCCACGGCCGACTCCGCGATGCGTGTAAAGATCACGGTCGACGCAGACGGCAAGCCGGTGCCGGTCCAGCCGGCTGGCGAAAGCAACCAGCGCCGGCAAGACAACAACAACAACAAGCGGAAGGCCGAGCAGCCGGCTCCTCGCTACAGCAACCAGCAAGTAGCCGCGGTGGAAGGGGAGCGGCAGGCCGAACAAGGCGCCGGCCAGCGCCCGCGCACCGGCAAGGCCGCCTGGCAGCCCAAGCTGACTTTCGAGCAGATGCTCGACGCCCCTTGCAAGAACCATAGCGTCACGAAACCGTCGACGCACACGCTCCGACAGTGCAGTTTCACCCAGCGCCTGTTGAAGGGCAACCTTCCACCCCCGCCACCCGGAGCCGGCCCGCAGCAGTCGCCGCTTCCGCCTCCCCCGCCGCCCCCGGCAGCCGGCGCCCTCGCCAACGACCCCTATCTGCAGCAGGACGCGGCCTACGTCGTCTTCACCAGCAAAGGCGACGACAAGCACAGCAAGTGCAAGTACCAGCACGAGGTGAACGCCGTCGTCCCCCCGGTGCCCCAGTACATGCACTGGTCTGACCGTCCGGTCAGCTGGACCCGGGAGGACCACCCGGCTGTGATGCCCATGCCGGGTGGCTATGCACTCGTCCTCGACCCCACCTTCGTCGCTGAGAAGCGCACCTGCCACTTTTCGCGGGTGCTGATCGACGGAGGCAGCAGCATCAACATCCTCTACCGCGACACCATGGTCAAGCTAGGCATTGAGGAGGGCCAGCTGCAGCCCACCCAGACGGTGTTCCACGGCATCGTGCCAGGCGCCTCGTGCTCTCCCATCGGCCGAGTGCGGCTGGACGTGTTGTTCGGCACCAGCGCCCACTTCCGCCGCGAGCCGATCTGGTTTGAGGTGGTCAACCTTGCTAGCCCCTACCACACGCTTTTGGGCCGGCCCGCCATGGCCAAGTTCATGGCGGTCCCCCACTACGCCTACCTCAAGATGAAGCTGCCGGGTCCCAAGGGCATCATGACCATCACCGGCGACTACAAGAAGTCCCTGGAGTGCGCCAAAGCCGGCTCCAAGCTGGCCGAGTCGCTGGTCATCGCCGAGGAGAGGCGCCAGCTCGACCGCCTTGTCGCGCTGGCTGGCGAGCAGCCGGTCATGCCGGCTCAGCTCAAGCAACCGGCCGATGAGGGGTCCTTCAAGCCGGCCAAGGGCACGAGGAAGATTTCGCTCGACCCGTCCAACCCCAACTCCAGCGAGTACGTCGTCGTGGGCTCTGGCCTCGACAGGAAATAGGAAGGCGAGCTCGTCGACTTCCTCCATGAGAATCGGGATATCTTCGCATGGTCCCCTAAAGACATGTCGGGTGTCCCGAGGAAGTACGCCGAGCACAAACTCCACGTCCGGCCGGATGCCAAGCCGGTCTGGCAGCCGCTACGCCGCTTCTCCGAGGAGAAGCGAAGAACCATTGGCGAAGAGATCGCCCGGCTGCTCAGAGCCGGGTTCATCATGGAAGTATTCCACCCCGAGTGGCTGGCCAACCCGGTCCTCGTCCTGAAGAAGAACGGCACTTGGCACATGTGTATCGACTACACCAACCTGAACATGGCCTGCCCCAAGGACCCGTTTGCCCTTCCCCGAATCGACCAAGTCATCGACTCCACCGCCGGCTGCGAGCTTTTGTCCTTCCTGGACGCTTACTCCGGCTACCACCAGATCAACCTGGACCCGGCGGATGCCCTCAAGACGTCCTTCATCACCCCCTTCGGGGCGTATTGCTACATCGCCATGTCGTTCGGCTTGAAGAACGTCGGCGCCACCTTCCAGCGCTGCATGCAAAAATGCCTCCTGCCTCAAATCGGCTGGAACGTGCACGTCTACGTCGACGACATCGTGGTGAAGACCAAGCAGCACCTCACCCTCCTCGAAGATCTCAGGGAGACGTTTGCCAATCTGCGCCAATACCAGATCAAGCTCAACCCGGAGAAATGCGTCTTCGGCGTGCCAGCCGGCCAACTCCTCGGTTTCCTCGTCTCGGAGCGTGGCATCGAGGCCAACCCGGAGAAGATCAAGGCCATCGACCGCATGCGCAAGCCGGCCCGGCTACGCGATGTCCAGAAGTTCACTGGCTGCTTGGCCTCTCTCAGCCGGTTCGTCAGCCAGCTGGGGGAGAGGGCCCTGCCCTTATATCAGCTGATGAAGAAGACGACGCCGTTCGAGTGGTCCGACCAGGCGGACGAAGCTTTCCGTGACCTCAAACGCATGCTCTCCACCACGCCCGTCTTGGCCGCGCCGGCTGAGAAGGAGCCGCTCCTGATGTACATCGCGGCAACCACCTGCGTGGTCAGCGTGGTGCTGGTGGTAGAGCGCCCCGAAGAAGGCAAGGCACAGCCGGTCCAGCGCCCAGTGTACTACCTCAGCGAGGTCCTCTCCACCTCCAAGCAAAACTACCCGCACTACCAGAAGATATGCTATGGCATGTACTTGGCCGCCAAGAAGCTAAGGCAGTACTTCCAAGAGCACGCCATCACCGTGGTGAGCACGGCCCCCATCGGCGAGATCATGGGCTGTCGGGATGCCTCTGGTCGGATCGCCAAATGGGCCATCGAGCTAGCCGGCCACACCATCCTCTACGAGGCTCGCACTGCCATCAAATCACAGGCGTTGGCCGACTTCCTCGTCGATTGGGCGAAGACCCAGTACTTGCCACCAGATCCCGACGCAACACACTGGCGCATGCACTTCGACGGCTCGAAGATGGCATCCGGCTTGGGAGCCGGCATCGTGCTCTCCTCCCCCAAGGGCGACCGGCTGCGCTACGCGCTGCAAATCCACTTCGCCGCCTCCAACAACGTCGCCGAGTACGAAGCCATCGTCCACGGCCTCCGGCTGGCCAAAGAAATCGGCATCCGGCGCATCCTCTGCTTCGGCGACTCCGATCTGGTGGTCCAGCAAGTCTCCGGCGAGTGGGATGCCAGGGACTCCAACATGGCCAGCTACCACAACCTGGTCCAGCAGATGACCGGCAACTTCGACGGCTGCGAGTTCCTCCACGTCCCCCGCAATGAGAACGAGGCGGCCGATACTCTAGCCAAGCTTGGCTCCAGCCGGCAAGCAATCCCAACCGGCATCTCCCTCGAGCACCTGCGCAAGCCATCCATCAAGCCGTCTCCGGATTCGGAGTCCGTCTTCATCCCGGCCGACCCAACAGCCCTTCCCTCCGGCTCGGGGGCTGCCGGCTCCGGCTCGGGGGCTGCTGGCTCCAGCTCGCCGCCTCTCGACCCGGCCGAACCCGCGCAAGTGGTCGTCCTCACGGTGCTGGAGGCGCCGTCTTGGGCCCAGCCGATCCTCGCTTTCCTGGCAAGCGGCGAGCTCCCGGCGGACGAGGTCGAGGCTCGGCAGGTGCAGCGCCGGGCTTCCACCTACAACATCATCAATCGCGAGCTCGTCAGGCGCAGCACAACCGGCGTCTTCCAGCGATGCGTCGAGATGGCCAGGGGCCTCGAGATCCTGCTCGACATCCACCAGGGCGAGTGCGGGCACCACGCCGCCTCCCGGTCCCTGGTGGCCAAAGCATTCCGCCACGGCTTCTACTGGCCGACGGCACTAAAGGACGCCGAAGAGCTGGTCCTTAAGTGCAAGGGCTACCAGCACTTCAAGGCCCAGAGCCACCAGCCGGCTGCAGCACTCCAAACCATCCCCATCGCGTGGCCCTTCGCCGTCTGGGGCCTCGACATGGTGGGACCCTTCAAAACCGCTCGGGGTGGCATGACGCACCTTCTGGTGGCCGTCGACAAATTCACCAAGTGGATCGAAGCAAGACCGATCAAGAAACTCGACGGCCCCACGGCCGTCAAGTTCATCAAAGACATCGCTGTCCGCTACGGCGTCCCCAACAGCATCATCATCGACAACGGCACCAACTTCGCCAAAGGCGCGCTGGCGCGCTACTGCTCCGTCTCCGGCATCCGGCTTGACCTGGCCTCCGTCGCACACCCTCAGTCCAACAGCCAGGCGGAGCGGGCAAACAGCCTCATCTTGGCCGGCATCAAGCCGCGACTCATCGAGCCGCTCGTGCGTTCGCCCGGCAGCTGGATCGACGAGCTGCCGGCCGTCCTATGGAGTCTCCGGACCACCCCCAACCGCTCAACCGGCTTCACTCCATTCTTCCTAGTCTATGGGGACGAGGCGATCATCCCCACGGATATCGAGTTCGACTCACCTCGTGTCGCCCTATACACGAAAGTGGAGGCCGCAGCAGCACGCGAAGACGGTGTCGACCTGCTAGAGGAGGCGCGCCTGCTGGCCCTCAGCCGGTCGGCCATCTACCAGCAGAACCTGCGCCACTACCACAGCAAGAAGATCAAGCCTCTCGCTTTCCGCGAGGGCGACCTCGTGCTCCGGCTGATCCAGTGAACAGCCGGCCAGCACAAGCTGTCCTCCCCATGGGAGGGCCCCTTCATCACCAGCAAGACCTTGCGCAACAACGCGTACTACCTCATCGACGCGCAAAAGCGAAGCAAGCGCAAGAGAGACGCCTCCGGCGAGGAGACGGAACGCCCCTGGAACGCGGAGCTCCTCCGTCCGTTTTACAGTTGAACCATATATATATGTATCACTACCCCTTTTGGAAATTAATGCAAACAGCAGGTCCCCCGAACGACACTATGGGGCTACCTTTTCATCTCTACCGATTTTTTGCGCACTTTATCGCATTCGCCCCCCCCCCCCACCGGGTCGGCACGGCCGGCTCGGGGGCTCGGGGGCTCGCCGGCTAGCCCGCACCGCGTTCTCCTCAACCCGATCAGTAACGTGCGCACCGCCGAAGCCCTATCTGCCATAAGCCACAGACCGGCTCCCGGCTGTTCAAGGCTGGCAAGAGCCAAAGGTTGCAAGCATACGCACGCGAAAAACGGCTAAGTACGAACAACCGGCTCGGCTAACCCGGCTTTTCTCACTTCACGCTCCGCCGCACAGACCGGCCGCGCTCCAGCCGGCCTAGTGGGTGTTTCGATTGCGCTCACATCCTAAGGCCCAAGTACTAAGCGCTCTCTTCTGATTCCGGCTCCCCGTCCCAGCTACAGACCGGCTCCCGGTTGTCCGGCTGGAGGGGAAAAGGACGAAGGCGGAAGCAAACGGGAAAACGGCTAAGGGAAAAGAACAAAAGCGAAACTACCAGACGGCAGGCGCAAGCACGCAAGAGACAAATATGCATTCATATATACAGCAAGGCCTGCGGCCAATAGTTCATTACAATTAATTCACACCCCCCAGTGGGTGTACTTGCCGGCTAACAAAAGTTCCGAGTTCAAAAGAAGCAGGAAAAATAAAAGCCCTAAGCTGCGGCCTCGTCGGCATCGCTCGGCGCCGGGTTCTCCGTGGTAGCAGTGTCGTCCAGCTCGCCAGCGTCGTCGTCCGCGTCAGCGATCATCTCGGCCGAGCTGCCCTCCGGGTCCTCGAGCTCCAGGCCGAAGTCATTGGCGGGAAGCTCCGCGCCGTCCGGCGCCCGCTCCGGCACGAAGTCGCCGTACGGGGCGAACGACGCAATGTCGCTAGCCCGCACGGCAATCGTCGTCGCCCGCTCCGCCAAGTCCGCCTCCGCCCCAGCCCTCCGGGCGCGCAAGTGGTCCAAGCGGATGGCCGGGTAACAAGACAGCACGATCCCGAGCGCCATGTCCGCGCCGGCTCGGGCTGCCGAGCCCCTCCACGTGTTGAGTCGCGCCGCGCCGGCTTCCAGCTAATGTGCCAGCCGGCTCACGCTGCTCGGCGTCACCGCACCCGACCAGAGCGCAGCCACCATCGACAAACCGGCCTCGAACAGCTGGTTCATCTGACGCTCCACCGCCTCCAAGCGAGCCTTGGCGGCCACGGTGATCTCCGCCACCGACCAGGCGACGTACTCCTCGATGACGGCCCCCGCCACCATCTGCTCCTGCCGGTGGGCGTTCACCGCCGCCTCGGCCGACCCTTGGGTCTCGGGAAAGAACCCTGGAAGAGAGAGAGAGAAAAGATTGACCAAGACGCCAAAAGACGGAAAACGGAAAGAAGCAAAAGAAGCGAGCGAAAACACTTACGCGTGAGGAGCTCGTCGATGTAGAGCGCCTCTTGCAGCGCCTCCCGCTCCCTCGCCGCCAGCGCGTTGGCGTTGTGGTCGCGGTCCGCTTGGAGCTGAGCAACCTCCTCGGCGGCCTTCTTCGCCGCCTCCTCCTGCCGCACCGCCGCTTGACGGCGCTCCTCAGCAAGCCGGTCCAGCTCGGCCTTGTGGGCGGCGGCGGCTTCGTCCCTCTCCCGGACCGCCCGGGCCGCCTCCTCCTGCAGCCGGTCGCGCTCCGCGGCCGCTTGGTCACGGAGCTGGCCGGTTTCCGCCAGCTGGAGCCGGAGCGCCTCGATCTCTGCCGGGTCAACTGCGGTGGCTGCGCATCCGGACCCGGATTCCGGTCAGAAGCCGAGCGAAAAAGCAAAACAAGAAGCCAAGAAGATCCGACCCGGCTACTGCGCAAACCGGCCCGGATCTCGGGGGCTACACCCAGTGGGAGCGCTGGCGCGCCCCCACTGGAAGAACGCAAGAGAGAAGTTCGAAAAAATACCTTTGGCCTGGCGAAGCTCCTCCTCCTTGGCTGCCAGCTGATCCCTGGCCGCGCGGTACCGGCCCAGGAGGCGGTTGTACGCCGCCACCCGCTGGTCGTAGATGGACTGCAAAGAAGAGAATCAGCACAAAGACGCCTGAGAAGGCCCGACCCGCCTGCTGCGCAGCCGGCCCGGGCCTTGGGGGCTACACCCAGTGGGTGCGCTGACGCGCCCCCACTGGAAAGCGAGCAAGCCGGTCGAAAGAGCAAAAAGAAAACAAAAAGCAAGAAGGCACGAAAAGCAAAAGAGCTCACCGCGAAGGTCTGCTCCAACTGTCGTAGTCGGCCGCTCTCCGCCTGGGCGAAGCTCTGCCACTGGCTATGGTGGTTGGCAATATGCAGCCGTAGAGAGTCCATCGCCGCGTCCAGCTCGCTCCGGGGGGCGCCGCTCGTCGCCTTGCTGGAGCTCGCCACCCAGGTCCGCTGCGGCTGAACGGCGGACCCGGCGCTGGTTCCGCTGCCGGCCGGCCTCAGTTCAAGGCTAAGCCCCGCGGCCCGCGGCCCCGCCGTTACCAGGGCGCGCGAGCTCCCCGGCGCGGTCTCCGTCCTCGGCGGCGGCGCTCCTCCTCCGCTCGGCACAGCTTCCGGCTCGCGGTCCCCTCCACCTCCGCCTCCACCTCCGGCTCCGTCGACCGGGTCTACAGCCGGCGGCACCTCCTGGTCGGCCGTCGGGTCGGCCTCCGGCTCGCGGTCGTCGGATTCGCCGCGACCGGCGGCTTCCTCGGTGGCTGCACGGGCATCCGCCTCCGCCCTGCGGGCCGGGTCATGCACTGTCTTGGAGCGATGCTCCGCGACCGGCGACGGCGGTGGCGACGACGCCGTCCACTCCGGCGATGTGGCCCCCTTCGAGGCCCGCGGCCGCCTCGCCACGACTTCGGCCACGGCGACGCTCCACGCCTTGGCCGACGCCTCGGCCATCTCCTTCTCGGCCTCGGCTCGGGCCCTCCAGGCATCCCGCTGGGCGGCCTCCAAGGCGGAGCCGGCTTGGCGGGCGGCGAGCACCTCTTCGGGTGTCTCCCCCGCTTCGCTCTCCCCCGTGCCACTTCGACCCCGTCGCCGGTCGGCCTCCTCCGCGGCCGCCGCTGCCGTGGCAGCCTCCGCCAGCTCGAGCGTGCTCCTGGACGCCGCGCGAGAGAGATGAAGAAGAAGAAAGGAAAAGAAAGAACAACGGCAACAGCGGCAACTCCAACTGCAAAAAAGAAACTCACCCTATGGCCACGGGAACCGCTCGCGTCGGGCCCACCGGCGGCGCCATCCGGCACGCCTTCTTGGCGGACCTCTTTAGGGTGCCCGTCTGTGCCGCAGCCGGGCGCTTCGCGGCCGGCCGCGCCTCGACCGGAAGCTTCCCGTGCGGCTGGCTCGAGCCAGCCGGCTCCCCGGATGCCCTCCTCTGTCGCCCCCTGGGGGCGGCCCCGTCACCCACTTCCGCGCCCTGAGGAGCTGCATCGCCCGTCCCATCCTCGTCATCTTCGTCGTCATCCGACCAATCGTGCAAAACATCCGGGATCAGAGACTTACCGGTTTGAGCGGAGCCGCCGGCTTCCGCGTCCGCCGGATGCTCCTCGCCGCCTTCGGCTCCTACGTTGCCGGCCTCCTCGTCCTCCGGGTCCGACTCATCCCGGTCCGGCTGCAGAACCATGGGACTCGGGCCGTCATTCACCAGCTGGCTCGGGAAGCGCTGCAGCCGGCCCAGGGCGTCAGGGCGCATGAGAATGGCGGACGTGGCAAAGAACAGAGACCAGACACTCACCGCTGGCGCCGGGTCGTCCCGGCTGTACGGCTCCTTTCCGAACTGCCACTCCTTCGCCTTGAGCCCGGCAGCGGAGACGTCATTGATGCGCACGGCGATCTCCTCCGCCGTCAGCTCCTTCGTCGACAGCCGGCAGGGGTCGCGTCGGCCGCTCATGTCGCAGATCCGGTGCGGCCGCCTCTGCAGCGGCAGCACCCGGCGACCGATGAAGGCGGCGATGAGGTCCACGGCGGTGAGCCCCTCGCGGTCCGTCATCTCCTTGATCCGGCGGCAGATCCCCAAGATCTCCGTGGACGGGCTCTTCGGGTTGTGCCCCCAGTTCAGCTTCTTGGCCGGGGGCACATCCGCGAAGGGAGGGAGGTTGATGCGGTCGTTGGCCGGGTCCGCGTTCTTCACATAGAAGAACGATTTCTGCCACTTCTTGGTGGACTCCTCGAGCGGCAGCTTCGGGAAGGGACCCGCCGTCCGGGTAACCGGCACAGCTGCTCCGCACTCGGACATGACGCCGGCTGCCGCTCCTTGCTGCTTGAGGTAAAACATCCGGCTCCACAGCTCCACGTATGGGAGGATGCCGACGTAGCCCTCGCACAGCGTCGCGAAGCCGGCAAGTTGCAAGATGGCGTTTGGCCCCAGATGGTGCGGCTGGAGGCCGAAGAAGGTGAGGAAGCGCCTGAAGAAGACGCTCGCCGAAAGCCCGAGCCCGCGGGGGAAGTGGGTGTAGAACACCACCACCTCGCCACTCCACGGTTCCGGCGCCGTCTCCTCGCCGGGCGCGCGCGCCTCCACCTCCGCCGCCGGCGGCAGCCGCCTCGTGCGGCGAAGATACTCGATATCGTCATCGGTGACCACCGACCCCTCCCACGAGCCCTTCGGCGGCGCCATAGGCGAATGCGGGAGAAGCACGGACGAGGGAGAAAGAGAAAGCAGCGGTGGAGCGAGAAGGCGACGGCCGCGCGAGTCGCGGCGCGGTGCGATGGCGAGCCTGGCGGGCGACGGTGCGCGGGCGACGGCGTGCGGCGGCGGTGTGCGCGAGAAGGAAGGCGGAGAGGCAGAGGCGAAGCAACGGGCAGGGGCAGAGGAGCGAATGCCTCGGCCTCTCCCCCTCCCCTCCCGTTTTAAAGCCCACGGTCGAACGTGGGGGAGTGGGATCGTTTGCGCCCACGATCCCCACTCCCCCGCGATACACGGGCGCGTTAAGTCGTGCCTTAACTGCCCCGGGAACTCCAACAGGCGCGCGCGGCCGCAGTAAATCCCGCGCGCGGGCCGAGGCCGCGGCCCAGTGGGACCCAGCCCACCGCGACGTCTCGTCGTGCGTGTGGCCTGGCAGGCCTCTTCAGCCGCTGGGCTGCACGTGGCAAGATTTCGTCTGGCGACTGGCGCGCTCCCCCATACCGGCGGAACCAGCCGGCCGAGCTGCTCAGACTCCAGCAAAACCAAGTACCTTAACCCGGCTCCCGGAAGCCGGCAAATGGCGGCCTCAAGACGGCACTACCTCGTCACGCTACCGCACTCCTTCGGGGAGGGATAAGCTGCAAAGCCTCTCCCGCTTGGAGCCGGCGAGCCTTCACAGCTTCGGGGACTACTGTCGGGGGGATGACCCCCGGGTAGGCAAGCGAACCCGGAGCCCCTTTTTCAAGAAACATCAGGGCAGCCCGTGCCCCTCTCCTCCGGCTGGCCAACCGGCCGGCTTCCCACCGTTAGCCGGCTAGGCCCGGCCCCGAGCCGGGTCCGGCTGTCCGCTAGCCGGCTGGCGATGGATCGGCAGCCGTCCCAACGCGTCCGACGACAAGACAGCCCCCCACGAGGGGAGAACATGGCTACAGTACCAACCGTCTCGGGAGGGCGCGCCGGCAAAGCTGCCAACCCTGTTGACCGCGACGGCCGGCGTCAGCACCAGCGCGCCGGTGCAGCCCCCCGCGACGCCGCCTACTCCGGCACGCCTCTGCAGAGCGCGCACGCGCCGTCTACTCCTGCGCGCCTCGGCAGAAGCGCGCACGCGCCGACCACTCCTGCACGCCTCTGCAGGAGCGCGCAAGCACCGTCCCCTCCGTGACGCTCGAAGCGACGGGCCACAGTGCCGAGCAGCCGGCGGGCCCCGCAACAGGCGGGGCCCAGCAGCCGGCGGGCCCACGGCCGGCTCCAGACGCCGACGCCCGGGTCCCGGCGCACATAGTTTACCCATGTAACCCTGGGGGGTCGGGCTATAAGACCCCCCAGGAGGCCTCCATGCAGCGGGGTTGGCTACTTCGTTCACTCCTTCCCCGACACACACACACACAGGAGAGGCAGAGTGGAGAGCTAGCTCCTTCTTCCTCCTCCACCCAACAGCTCCAGGAGCACAATTGTAATCGTTGCGGCCTCTGAGCCTATCAACCCATTCGGCAGGACTAGGGTATTACCTCTCCGGAGGGCCCTGAACCTGGGTACGCCTTGTGTCTCTCGCACGCGCGTGCCAACCTCGCTTCCTGAACCCACCGGCGTCCTCACGCAGCCCCCCCACTGTTAGCCATCTCATGGCATCTGCCGTGATTTCACCACGACAGCATGTATGTCAACTATTTCACTTTCCAATGATAAATGGATGGAGTGACTGTGACACAGTAAGCCTCTTTTGTGGATCTAACACCAATATTTTTCTAGGATTTTTTCAGCCTGGGCAACATTTTTGGATCATCGACTGGAAAATAAATTGCCACACAGGTTAGTGCATACTCAAAATATGTAAATTCAGAGGAATCTTTCCAATAGTCTTCATCAGTAACAACTACTTCTTCTCAAGCTACTACCGCCTTTATCAAGTAATGGATCTTTGCCAGTAGTAGATTCTTTGAACTTTATTAGGTATATCATCTCGCTTTGCCAGCAGCCACTCTTCTCATACTGTCGCACCTATACAATGTTCCATTGCATCTATATGATTGATCTTGTATATATTTGACCATCTACTGACATTTGTGATTCGCATTTGATGAAAGGATAACATATTCACATGTAACTTCTTTGAAAATATTCTACGAAATGATACGGCTATGTTTTTCCTTTTACAACTCTGTTTGGATACTATATGCTTACTGGTATACCTGTTTCTTGTCTTGATAATTTGCCAGAGCAGTCAGGGGTAGTGATTATCTACAAAGCAAAATGTGTCCACTTCAACTTTTTTCTAAGAACGGAAATGTAGTCTCGAATCATAGTAGCCATAAATCTCCCACTGTAGTTCTGCTGGATATACTGCTGGAACTCTTGCAACACAGCCCCTGCCTTGCTTCGTTGCCCGCTCCCTCGCCGCACAGCCCACCTGCAGGATCCTCATCCTCAAGGCACCAGTTCGTCGCAGTCAAGCTGCGGCAAATCAACTCCTTTTGGAATTCTGAGCACTCTTCATTGTACCCATGCAACAAGTATTATAGTTCTATCTAGTCTTGTCGGGAAAGGCTTATCGTCACCCGACTAATCACACCAATTCATCCGCCGCGTCCCGCGGAAGCCACGTGTCCCAGCAAATGTACGCGACACCAGACCTTATCTCTTCCTTGGTTCCTCTCCAGATCTCGCCCCTTCTTCCTCACAAATCCTGTGTGCCCTCTCGTTCTCCGCAGCCCTCTTTCCGGTCCGAGCTCTCTCGTCCCCACTGGCTCCTCCTACGCGCAGCAGAGCTTCCCCTCCATTACTCCTTGCTCCTCTCCCATCTCCTCAGCTATCCCACACTGAAGGCTGCCGGCGGCATGACCAACGCTTGGTGCTGATGCTACCTGGACGAGCCACTGTTGCTGCAACCGCCCCAGATCACCACCACTGCAAGGTCGGTCACCGGTCGCTGAGATCTGCGACCCAGGTGTTGCTACGAGGGGTGGCCGGTGTAGCTTCGAGCACGACCGATGACTGTCGCGAGCTGATTGCAATCAGGAACGGTGATGGAGTTGCAATCAACGACGGCGGTGCTCCTGCGTGCGTCGGCAATGGCGGGCGGCGTTTCTGCAGCATTATCTCCATTGCAAAAATTTCTGCAACATCATCTATGTTGCAAAAGTTTCTTCCACAACATCACCTATGTTGCAGAAAAGGTGAAGACAAAAAAATCTGCAACATGACCAATGTTGCAAAAAAAATCTACAACATAATCTTTGTTGCAAATATTTCTACAACAAAGCCTCTGTTGCAAAGGTTTCTGTAACATTACTTCTGTTGCAATATTGAAGAACGCCGCTCGGCTGCTCGATGGCACATAATCTGATGGCTCACGACCCGGCTGATCTTTTTAAAAAGATCAGCCGTTGGATGCGTAGCACGCCCCATTCTTGTCTATCTATAATCTTTTGAGTTATCAAGATTGTATCCATGACATGGGGAATATAAATAGCATCATGTAAGCATTCATCATGACCTTCAAGAGGGGGGGTGTCTGCTTTCAGCAGCATTGTTTTAATTCAACGCATCATTGAGGTGACATGATACTTGATACTAATATTTCTTTTCATGTCTGCAGACATATCCAAGATGTCGATCAGTCACCAATTTTTGAAGATGGGCAATGTCAATATGGACAGCAAGCTTGATGCTGTATTTCCCCCCTTAGGCCCTTACTCTGCCATACACCACTAAACTTTTGCCCCAGTGCAATGGAATTACATAATCCGTAGAGGCTTGAGATTTGTAGTACCCTTTCTGCTACATAACAAAGCTTTTGAATGCTCATACTAGGGAGTGAGCTCACATTACACCTTAGAGCGGACCGAGAAGTTTCAGTCTCTTCCGTTTTGTTATTATGAAGAGTGCTTCCATACAACTGCTATATTGCTGACAGAAAAATCAGTGTTCGGCAACTCTGACATCCCACTTCTAACTATACATTTTAAATTAGGCAGGCTCTACAAGTGAAAAAAATGTGAGCGTGAGAGGGTATGCTGCGAATACAACGAGGCGTTTTCTTGAGCCTGAGACAATGTGATGGGGAGATTGCTGTTAAGAACGATTCTTTTGTGTAATCTTAGCCAATGAAGCTGGTAATTATTATGGATGGACATGATTGATTGTATAAAAATTGTGTTGTGTTTGTATATTGTGTCAAACGTGAGTCGTGTGCATGGTCAGCCTGGACAAAACATTACCTTTTATGTTCAAATTTGTTAAGGCATTATTGTATCTTGTGGTAGTACTACTAACAAATGATTATATTTTTTCCCTCCTACAAATATATCAAAACATAATATTTTTATGCATAATGATTGCTCCAGTTATGATTCTCTAATTCTACATACCATGCAAAAATCTACAAATGCATAAAAGAACACAATTCAAATTTTGAATTGTAAAGAGCCGTGCATTGCACGTGCACGCTAACTAGTTGAACATGAATGGAAGATACGGTGGGAAATCTAAATGTACTAATAGCAAACAGGATGATCTATTCGGAACAGACTATCAAGGGTGGCAGGACCCGAGTACATCCTGGTATTTTTCGGGAAATTCCTGGTATTTTCCGGGAAATACCCCTTGGCTCCCGGGTGTATATGCACTTGATATGGGAGAAAATGGTAATTGCAAAAAAAGTCAAAAAATTCTGAGACTTTTTGGAATTAAACTCCACCTTTTTTTGTAATCGTATAAAAAATAATCACGAAGGAAAAACTTCTATCAGCTTTTGGGCCAAAGAAAAGACAATTTCGAGGACGAAAAGTGTGAATAGTGACTTGTGTATAGTGTTGATTTTTCCTTTTTTTTCATCCAAAATACCATAAAGTCATTCCCCGCCCAAACTTTTTATACAAGTGCAACAGAAAGGATTTGTTTTAAGAAAGCTTTAGAAATTTTTTTACTTTTTATAATTACCATTTTTGAAAAAAATCAAGTGCATATGCACCGGAGAGCCAAACGTCGGCTTCCGTGGGAGGCCGAAGTTTGGAACCAGACGCGCGGCCCAGTTCTTTTGGTCGATTCTCTCAGAATCTTGAGAATCCAACCTCCACCCAGCTTCTCCCAGAATCTTGAACCCATATTTTTTTCCAGCCTCTCCTGGAATCTTGAACCTATTATTTTTAACAATCCTAGATGTTTACATTCTAAGGCCTCCTTTGGTGCATAGGATAGGAATGTCATAGGAATATGAATATTATAGGAAGTAAGATGACATGCATCTCAGTTCCTATGAGGAAAGAGATGTCACTTGAAGCACAGGATAGGAATTTTTCCATTGAGTCTAGGCTAATTTTTTTTCCTTGAAAATGTGAAGGATTGGTTCCTTTCCTACATAGGAATAGGAATTCATTCCTACAACCCAAAGGGCTCCAAAGGAAATCTTCCTTTGAAAATCCTATCCTATACAATTACTATAAAAATCCTACAAACCAAAGGAGGCCTAACTAGATAGGATTGTCAAAATAATATGTGTTCAGGATTCTGGGAGAAGCTGGAGGAAGGTCCGATTCTCAAGATATGCCCTGGGAATCTCTGCCGCACGGAATGTGGTCATGATGCATGCAACATGTTTTTGAGATAGCTCACGGCTCATATCGTGATGCATACGGCTATCCGTAAAAAAGGAGCATGTAGGGCTGTAGTACGTATAGGGAGATGGTGATTCCTAGCCCCTGAACCATGTCATAACGGGATTGAATGTTGTTGGCGTTCTCCTAAGACATATACTCACATTGTTACATCATGAAGCCTAGCAGCTGGACTGAACTAATTGGAGGCACCCTACGAGGCTGGCAGTTTGGAGCCCAGGCACAGGAGCTCACGCTATCCTGCTTTTCCAGATAGACTCGAGCTATGTGCTATCGGTGTTTACAAACAGATACGGTGTGTCAATGTGCTAATCCTTTTACAAACAGATACGCTTTGGTTGTAAATTTCTATACAGCTAGTAGCCCTAGTGCAAAGATCAAACGCCCTGGATGGGTGAAACCAAAGAGAGGCTATGTCAAGTTAAATGTTGATGGATCTTTTGATCCTGATTTGCTTCAAGGGGCATATGGAGCTGTTTTGAGGGACTCTACTGGTAAATTTATTGGCGCTAGAAACGGGAAACTTGAATGGTGTGGAGATGCGCTCATGGCAGAAGCAACAGCCCTACGATTTGGTCTTAATCTGGCTGCAACGCTGGGGTGTAACCGCTTGGAAGTTAACTGTGATAATGCCGAGGTGGTTGAGATGATGGTTAATGGCGGGCGATCATATGGAGTGGCAACTGCAATATTTGATGATTGTTATCATAGTGCATGTGACTTCCCCCATGTCATTTTTGAGCATACACCTAGAGAAGCTAATCAAGTTGCTCATGAGTTAGCTAGTCTCGCTAGACACAGGTCATGTAGTGCGTGGATGGAAGAACCGCCAGATGGTATTGTTAGCCTACTTGTAAACGATGCTGCAATAAAGAGTGTTTTAAATGTCAAAAAAAAAAGAACGAAAGTGTAATAGTGGTGATATGATTGTGGCCCGTCCCATATGTAGACATGGCATTTGGCAAATTTGGGCCGGGATGTCACACTAAATTCACTTTACCATTTAGGCCTAGTTTGGCAACATGGTTTCTCTGAAAACCGTAGTAATCTAGAACCTTGGTATTCCGATGCTTAGGCAATGAATACTTTAGTTTCTAAAATACAAGTTTTTCTCGGTTTTGTTTAGAAAATACAGGTCAAGAATTCTTTTCAAATACAAGAAATAAAACATGGCATTAGGGATACTACAGTTTATAAAGTGTGGTATTTGTTTATGTCAAACACGTCAAAGTTTTAAAACTGTGGCTTCTAGAAAAACCATAGTATTATTTAAATACCCCAAAAGACTGAGCTGCCAAACGCAGCCTTAATAAGGTACCCCTCCGTCCCACAATATTCAATCTTATATTACTATGTTAGCTTGAAAAACAATCTTATATTGTGGGACGGAGGGAGTATATTGAGAATGATTAAGATGTATGACTACACAAATCTTGGAAACAGATGTTTTCAAAAGAATTTTTCCTATTTTTATTCAGAACTTATACTTTTTAGTTGTTGTCTGTCAAGATTACAATTTCACCCGACTACAAGGAAGCTGGAAAACATCTAATTCTTCACATGTTCTCATCAGTTATGTAGCTTCCGTCCGAATACAGAAGCAAAGGAGTACGGTATCAGTAAGAAATGCAGTATGTATTCACATTTCCCAAAGCAAGTATTCATAATCGATGCCTAGTTAAAGACTACTTCACTAAACATTCCGAAGCGAATAAAACAGCTCGTGGCTTTTGCTCAAATGAGTAAAAGCACAACTTCCCAAGTAGATTGAGCAGATGCCGGTAAACTAAAAACCTACATGGCCATGCTGTATTAGACTATCAATAGATTTAATGTGCCATCATCCAGGAATGTTTTTTGTCAAGTAGCCTACAGAATACTTGCACAGTTCACTTGCGATAAAGAATGTCGCAGTCCTCAGACCTACACAGCAAGGTCAGCAATGGTGTGCCATCAGATGATAACAGGTTGCCACTTCCCAGCTCCAGTGGTTTGCTGGTTGTGGTTGGGGACCAATAGCTTGGAACTATATGGAAAGCACCCTTCCTTGACTCTGATCGAGGGAAGAAATCAAGGCGCTTTACTTGCAAACCTCCAGTCTTCAAGCGTCCGCCCAGAATTTCGGGTCGCAGCGGGATGCCAAGTGCATACGTTAGAGCCCTCATCGGTAATGCCAATGCTTTAATATCCAGGGGACGCACCACCTTGCAGCAACACTGATGCCAAAACCAATATGAAATAGTGAGCTCAATCTGTAAATGGTAAACTTAGTACTGGTTAACTTATTTTTGTCATGATTATCTTATTACAATTCACAGAAAAAATTGTTCACAGTCGCATAAATGTTTCTGGGATTTTACATGTTTATGCAGAGAGAACTCTCAACATTGATAATTAACTAAAACCTAAAATTTTACAACAAAGACCAAGGACAGATAATCCATCAGTTACTGTTCGAGAACAGTAGTAGGGGTAAGAAATTCTAACCTGATTGACATTCATTCTTCCAGGGATAGATGGTTTGTAATCATCTGCTCGCGTACGGATCTCAGTCTCTGCCAACAATCTTAGAAAAGAAATAACTGACAAAAAAAGTGTTGAGAGAGAACAAGTGAGCAAACAAAACATCTTAGCAAGCATATAATATCCTCACTCCTGAGTGGCATGATCTCCTGTAGACTTCTCTTGTACAACTCGTCAGAACTCAGACTGAAAAAGATAAAAGCAATTATTTTTAAACCCAAACTTAACAGTAAAGAAGCAAAGGGAAGCTCATACCGATTTGCAGCAGAGTTGACCAATTGATTCAACTCCTGAAAGAACATGAAGACAAATGGTTAAGTATACAATTTAAGATACATTATGAAGGGAAAATCATAATTGTTTAGCATACTACATAAAGCGGTTGTAATAGCACGACAACCAAATATATCAGCGAAATATCATGCCGACTGCTCCTAATGCTCCACTATTTTTGTAGCGAATGCTTGAGCTGAACAGCATCGATACTGTAGCAATTAGCAAGAATGAAAAGTGGAGCTTTTAGTCAAGTGGAATATGATGATAGACCATAATTATTAAGGAGCTCTTAAGTTGGTGTGGTCCAGTACACCAGTACTCTCCACCATGTCATCTACTCAATGTTTAAAATTTTCTAAATAGCTTGCTTTAGCTTTTACAGCTTGAAATGCTACGCTATTGAACAATTTCCATGATCAGAGCTCCTAATACCGCTACGTCCACTGTTCATGTAACAGCTATAGCTCTTCTATGCTACATGCGCCAAAACTACTGGAACTTGATAAACATGTTTCCTCTTTACTCTTCTTAGATATCATACATTACTATCCTGAAGATTAAGTAATTTGGATACTGGAAAATAAACATTTAGAGAACTTCCCAGTCTTCCGTTAAATTTTACATGTATGGCAGCTCCCTGAGCGCTCATAGGTTTTTCTCTCTTCTCACTCCACATAACCGTCCGTTCCTGTTTAGGTGGCGTATTTTGAAATTTGCTAAGACCAAGGAGTTTTGTATTTGTCGGAACTCTGTACTGTTCTTTCGATAAGTAATTGAATTGTTCAGGCTGGGCCAAGTCTCGCCTTAGTTCAGCCATAGATATGGCCAAATGCAAAATCTGTCTTCTATTATATATCTCACTGCATATATTTCATACTCGGAAATGTAAACAAAGATGTGTATTATAGTAAGCAAGAGTAGCATGGCTTTTTCAATGTGAGGCGTTGTTCTTTATTAAAGATATTTTCTGATGATGTAGCATGGGGTCAGATAACTTCCAAAACAGATTCAGCAAGGGCACTGGACAGTTGAGGACAAATTAGGGACATCAAGTTATTTGGCAAGTATTATAGATCATAGATAGTTTGATCTTTAGTAAATGCCTGAATGTATTACAAAAGAATTAGGGTATGAGAATACATACAGAAGCAACACTTGAAAAGTATTCTTCAGGATTTAAGAAGTATGCTTTGTCCCATTTCAGATGACAGAAATTCTCTCTAGACACTGCCACATGTTCCATTAGACGAGTAACTTCAGCTTGACTATCTTGCATTTGTCCAAGATTTTCCTGTTTACAAGCATAGTGTAACACCCCTATGTAATGAGCTACAGTGATCCATCATATTAATGCCAAGTCATCTGAGATTTGCAATGATAATCATGTTGGATTAATATCTCATTTCAATTCTGCCATTGAATTCAATTCAAATCACGAGTAAAATTTGGAGTTGCACAAAAGTTGCTGGAAAAATGTTCATCATTTAGTAAATAATCCAAAACAAATTGTTGTTCAGGAAAACAACATCACCAAGATGCTAAGATGAGCATTAGCATTTATAACAGTGCCATACCAGCAATTTTAATTTGCAAATTCATTTATGAAAAATACAAATGAATTCCCCTGGGCTCCAAAATATTTGTGGCACTGTCTAAAAATGCTCTGGATTTAATGGGCCAATTCCCCTATTTTTCCTAAGTCATTTGGGTGCCCTAACATTTTCCCTAAACCTCTCTGTTTTAACAAAAAGGAAAAACAGATAATGGAAAAGGGAAAAGGCTTACCATTGCTTACCTGCGGCCCAGTAACCGGGCCCAGCCCAGCTCAACTGCTCCCACCTGCTCCCCCCCTCGTGTCGCTGCCGCCATGGCTGCCGCTCGCCGCGCTGCTCGCCGTCTGCCACGGCGCCGGGGCAGGTGAGCCCCTGGATAAGGGCGCCCGAGCCTTCCCCCCTGGTCGCCTCGCCCTCACTCTCCCCTCTCCTTCCCCTCGCTCGCTCGCCGCTCTCTTCTCTCTCTGTCCCGAGCACCATCGTCGACGAGCCGCTGCAGATCCACGGCCACCGGCACCCGTTCGACCTCCCGAGCTGACCACTGGCTCCGTCGACCTCCGCCACTTCGCCCGGTGCCCTTTGCTGGAGCCGGGGACCCCTGCAGCTGCCGTTCGCCTCCGACCCCATCTCCGGCCACCGCGACGCCGTTGCCGCAAATCGCCGCCGTTCTGCGCTTCTAATCTGTCGAGGGCTCTTCGTAGCCGCTCGGTGAGCATTCCCCTCCTCTCCTCTCTCTCTGGCCGCCTGCATTTTGCCGTAGCTCGCAGCCGACGCCACCGCGCCATTGCCGTTCTTTGCTTCCGCCGGTGAGCTCGTAGCGCTCGTCTCGGCCACCTCCGAGCCGAGCCAATGCCGCCGTCGTGTTCCTGGAGGTCCGTAGAGCCCGCCTGCACCGTTGGTTAGCTCGAGCGCGTCGCGTAGCCGTGGTTCCGAAGAAGCCCGAACTCCGGCCGCCGCGTCGAACTCGTTTCCGGCGAGCTCCGACCACCCCCGCACCTGAGACTACCCCAGATCGACGTGCGGTGCTCCCCTCGTTCGAACGCATGTCGCGGCGCACGAAATGGTGAACCGTAGCGAAATTCCGGCCACCTCCCGTGCTCACGCCGCCGTGACGAGCTCGCCGGAGCTCTCTCCGGCGCCGGCGCTGACCTGGCGTGGCCTGGGTCCCACCCAGTGTCACTGCCAGTGGGCCCCTGCCGCTGTTTGACCGCGTTGACTCCGGTCAACGCGCGACACTGTTCCCCTGTGTGGCTGACGAGTGGGCCCACGCGACAAATCACTGTTAGCAGTTAATTAACTACTCTGTTAGTTTAATTAGTGACACTGACAGTAGGCCCCACCAGTAGATTAATTAGTCTAACTAATTTATTTAGTCTCTGGGTCACTGACAGACCGGGCCCACCAGTTAATTAACTCTGTTAGTTTAAATTAATCTCTGATTAAAACCTCTGAGGCTGACAGGTGGGTCCCACCTGTCTGTTTGACCAGTCAGCCGACTGCTGACGCAGTGCTGACATCAGCATGACGTCATATGCCTTTTCTGGAATTCTGCTAATTTAAATAATTTCAGAAAACTGTTTAAAACTTCGGAAATTCGTAGAAATTAAACCGTAGCTCGGATCGAAAAACTTTCTACATGAAAGTTGATCAGAAAAACGAGACGAATCTGAATACGCGGTCAAAATGCTTGACCAACACTCCTAACTACCTGAACATGGATCCGTCCCCTCCGGTTCAGTATACCAAAATCAGCCTAAACTCCGGGAAAATATCCCAGATATTTTCCCGATTCGTCTGCGACATGTAGCAATGCATTAGGTCACCACTAACACTGCATACCAACATGTCATGCATCTGTGTTGCATTATCTGTCTTTATTTACTGTTTCTTCCCCCTCTTCTTCTCCGATAGCCCCCGAGACCGACGCAGCTCAGGAGACCGACGACCCCACTGACGACCCTCTTTTGCCGCAGAGCAACCAGGCAAGCAACCCCCCTTGACGCATGCCTATATCACCTATTCTTTCTCCCCCCTGCTTGCATTAGAAAATTGCTGCTGCTACTGTTTTATCCTATTCTGATGCATAGCCTGTCCTTGTAACTGTTATTGATACCTACCTGTTATCCAAAATGCTTAGAATAGGTTGGATGGTAGTGAACCATCTGTGGCCCCTCTTCCTTGCTGTAGCTGCCCCGCTGTAGTACCTGTGTCCCGATCGATGTAATCGTCAGGCTGAGACTAGAATATCACCACACACCCCTAGTTGCTCGACGCTGCAGAGCTAACATCGAGTGCCGAGGGTGATACCTCTTACCTCACTCCCGATGATGCCTCTGTAGTACAGCTAGTCGGTTGTGGGTTACCGAGGGTGATTCCTCTTCCCCACCTCCGATGTAGCTTTGTCGGTAACCCAGCCAGAGTGAATACCATCAAGGGTGATTCCTCAGGAATTCACTTTGACGAGATCATCGAGTGGGAATCCAACGAGGGTGATTCCTCGGATTCCTGCTTGATGATATGACACACAGTTACTTGCACTTTATTACTGTTGATACTGGATAAAGTCGGGTAGGCCCCGAGGGGTACCCGCGAGTGATGTGTAGACGGGTTGACCATGAGGGTACCCGCGAGATGAATACGTGGCACGGCCAGGCATTCTTAGCCCTTGCCGTAAGTCCACGAGACGGGGCGACGGGGCCACATGTTTCGTGGATCTCTGCTCGTTTCCGCGAGCTCCCAATACACTTAACGGATTTGGATATGTGATCTGAGTAGGCCTTGGGCCTTTTTCGCGCTAACCAGCACGTGGGAATAATATGGGTACTCGGCGCCGTATGTATCAGCCGAAAGCTTTGTCAGACGTCCAGTTCAGCATTGTGGCCGGGTCGGATCGGCGCCCCAGAGGTGGTGCCTGGATCCACCTTGCGCACAACGACCCGGAGTGCACAGGGCGATGGCCCAAGACCCCTGCGCGCTTAGGATGTAGACCGCAGGGGACCTCTCTGCTGAGCTCTAGGTGGGGTTGCGGTGTGTCGATCAGCCGAGGCCGGGCATGACCCGATAAAAGTGTGTCCGGCCAGAGTTAATCGAGCATGTTGGGTAACAGTAGTGCACCCCTGCAGGGAAGTATATCTATTCGAATAGCCGTGTCCACGGTAACAGGACCCTCAGTAAAGTATCCCGATCTACTACTTGAACTGTTTACATGTTAATTAATTGGAAGCTCCGGGATCGCTTTCTCGCAGGGAGTCGAGAAAGGATCTCTAGGCTTTGTTACAACATGCTTGCTATCTTAATTATGTTACATATCTGTACTCTTCTAATGTTGCAAGACCCTGAAGATGCTAGTCTTCGATAGGCTAGGCCTTTCTCTCTATTCTGGCATTTCTGCAAATCAGCCCACATATACAGCCTTCCTTTGATAATGTTGCATACATAGAATAGATCTGATGTAAGTCTTGCTGAGTACTTTGGATGAGTACTCACGGTTGCTTTGCTTCCCTTTTCCCCATACCCGATTGCTGCGACCAGATGACGGAGTCCAGGAGCCAGCTGCCCCAGCCGACATCGACTACGGCTACTACTACTACCCCCGCTGGCGAGTACTACTACGAGGAGCCCTCCGACGACCAGGAGTAGTTAGGAGGCACCCAGGCAGGAGGCCTGCGCCTTTCGATCCGTGTTTTATTTTGCCCCGCCTTCTTAAAGGCCTATCTGTTTAACTTTGTGTCTGTACTCAGATACCTGATGCTTCCGCTGATGCTTGTATGACATCGAGCTTATGTATTCGAGCCCTCGAAGCCCCTGGCTTGTAATATAAAGCTTGAATTATTTTATTTGTGTTTAGAGTTGTGTTGTGATATCTTCAAGTGAGTCCTTAGGCTTGATCGTGTACACTTGCGTGTATGATTAGTACACGATTAAGCCGGGGGCGTCACACATAGTCATATCAAACTTCAATGCAAAACAAAAAGGCAACAGCATACAAAACCTAGGAACTTAGATAGTTACCAGGTAGGAGAAAAAGAAAGCTTTGTAAAAACAGCTGCCATCTCCACGAGTTCGTCTGAAGTGCACATAGCGCTGACAAAGAATCTGCACAAAACTAGCTTTGCACGTTAGCATAAAACACTTAAATAATAAGAATGCTCCTATAGTGGCATGCAAACTTACCTTGATTATTTTCTGGAAAATGTCATTATCTGGATAATCCTAAACCAAATCCAAGAGTGGTTCCTGCCATAGTAAGAATAAGTATCACAAAAAAGGCACTAACGATTTAGTAGATTCATCTGAATTAAGAATGGATTCAAATAAGTAATGCTGAAGCACAAGGCGCAAAATTGTAAGCCTAAGAAATTCTTTTATGGTTTTCACACATCAATCACCCACTTATTTGGGAGGAAAATGATATGAGGCCTTCCTGGGGAAAACCTATGTTACATTAGATTTGGATCATCGATCACAATGTGCAAAATTAAAACTTATTTAAGTCACATAAGAACTTCTCCTGTACCCTAACTCGCATTATTGGTAAGACTTGAGACACATGACCTTATCAAGATTAAGTTCTAGTTTCCACTGTAATTACACAGAGTAACGTCTACGAAAATGTTATGTTCCAGAAAGAAGAAGAAACTAACATCAAAGGATTCAAATAGAAGCCAATGTTTTTCCCAGATAATACATAGTTCAGGGCGTGATTGCAGTTTGACAAACATTTTAAGGTTGCATGTAACACACTCGAACAAGGGGAATAACTGGGACACTGAAGAAGCTCACTGGAGATCTAACTCTTGAATATCTAGTGAAAGTTTATTGTAGGATATCGGAAAGGTCAGATGGTGTTAACTGAATGAGGACAAGATTAAAAAAATCACTGCATCGTTGTGAACAGAGGAGCTACAATGTTCTCACCTGGCATCCTAATGTCCTTGGACGAGTATCCGGGCACCTGAAAACACCACTGACACTGAGAACACGGCAGTCCTTCAGTGGTCGGAGATATGTTCTCTTGCCATCCAGCAGCTGATTCCAATTTTTCCACAGAGAAAAATATTCATTTTTGTTGAGCGGCACCGAGTCATGCCAAACAAGACCATGCGGGAGATTCTTCTTTTGAACGCTCATAAACAATGGCATGTAGAATTTCTCCTCATCGGGTAATTCATCCTAAATAATTGCAGACAGATAGTTGTAAAGGATACTTTCCAGCACAAATAAGGCCCATAAGTACAAAAAAAGAACAAGTGTAGTAACAACTAAAACAACTGATTGAGACTCCAACTAATGCAATCAACAACTAGAAAATTAATTCCAACACCGCGACGACTGATGAGGCATCCTTCTCGGTGTTCAGAACAATTGGACAAATAACTCAAGTCACCAAGTCATGGAATTGAACTAATAACTAGCAGGAGGGAACACAAATTTTCACCTCATCCTCTTGCATCGCCTCCCAACCCTCATCATCTTCGTCTTCGGGCCAATCATCATCATCATCATCCAGTCCTTGATCCTAGAAAATGGCCGAACATGCTTGTAAAAAAGTACTTTCCAGCACAAATGCAGAGAACAGTGGGAAAAAGTGCAGTGAAAACCATGCATCATTAGATAAACAAAAGGCAAGTGTAATACTCCCTCCATTCACAAATATAAGATGCTTTGGATATTTCAATATGGACTACATACAGACTGAAATGAGTGAACAAACACACTAGAACGTGTCTATATACATCCTGTGCACAAAAAAGTTAGAACATCTTATATTTATGAATGGAGGGAGTAACAACCACAACAACTTATTCAAACTCCAACAGGTACAATCAACAAGTAGAAAAGAAAATCCAACACTGTGATGACTGACAAGGCATCATTCTCTGTGTTCAGAACAACTGGACAAAGAACTCAAGTCACCAACTCATGGAATTGAAGTAAGAACTAGCAGCAAAGGAACACAAACTTTCACCTCGTCCTCCTCCTCCTCATCATCATCATCCTCGTCCTCGGGCCAATCATCATCAACATACGGTCCTTCATCCTAGAAAATGGCAGGGCATTGTAAGGTAAACACTTTCCAGCGCAAATGCAGATAACACAGTAAAGAAAAGTGCAGTGAAAACAGAGCATCTGGTCCAGACAACAGAGGGAAATCCAACAGTTTTCAGCTATCTTGCCATGGAAATATCCAATCTAGCTTTCCTGGTCACCCGATTGGACCAAGAACTCGCAGAAGAATGTCAAAGGAACGCAATTTCTGAACAGAAGCCCCAACGAACTCCCTCTTTCCCTTTACAAAAGAATTCAGGTACTACATAAGGCGTCACGAAATTAATTGGAGGGCTCGCGAGCATGCACGCAATCCATCTTCCCAACAAGGGAACAACTATACCAATTCGAAGAACGTAGCCAAGAAAACGATGATTAAACTGCGGCGACACCCGATCCTGCGGCAGCCAAGAAAGCACCCAACCACGAACAGGCCGCAAGAAATGCCCCAAAGCGGACCAAGAACGAAGCTGAGATCACCCAGACGCACCACCGATCGCGCCGGACGACCATCACCGTTCACCCAGGAAGGTACAGGAGGAAGCAAGATTGCAAGAAAGAACTCACCGTGTACTTGACGATGTGGGTCGGCGGCGGCGGCCGTGCCGGCTGAAGCGGGGGCGGGCGAGGTGGAAACCGCCGCGGGGTCGAGGGAGGGCGACGGCGGGAGCCCTGGCGCAGGCGGCGGTGTGGGTCCGGCGCCGCCGTCGCCGTCTCCGTCTCCGCTGCTTCCCGCCCTGTCCCTGTATAGCTTGACCTTGAAATTTATCCCCATTTCTTAGCTTCCTGGAGATTCCCTTTCTGCCCCTCCGAGGAACCCTGGCTTCTTTCGTCTCGCCCCCTCTTTTCCTGGAGAATTGGGTAGCGGTCTTTTGCAAGGGCCCAAGTGGTAGATGTCTTATATACTACTTGTACAAGCATGTTGGGAGTGAGGTGGCGACTCTAGAGTGTATCACAAAATTGTCCCAACCTAGCCGTCATTCAAGCTCTCCCTCCTCTCCCCCGTTCATTGATCTCATCGGCGGCAAGAGGAGTGGGAGCCCTTACCCACCCACCCCCACCCCTAACATTTTTCTTAGTTCTTGCAGGTCAATGTTTTCCTTAGGTTTTGTTTCCTTGGCGATGTCGACGAGGTGGTGATGGCGGCAATGGTGGGTTAGAATATGGTCTCTTCGGGCTCTCCCTACATCGACAACGTTTGATCCAGCTGCAACGGTAGGGTTGTGAGGGTACGTGTTGTTACATCTGTTGGCTTTCTTCGGATCTTGGTAGTTGGTGTATCAATCAAACGAAGATGTGGGTCGGTTGGTATGATGATTTTGACCTCTTCTTTTGATTTATTCTGTTGCATGGCTCGGTTTCTCCAACACCAGGACTGGTGGTGAAAGATTGCAATCCTGCTTTGTGTGGCCGTGTGGGATGATGCCCCAACTGTTGTCCCTTCAGTGTTTACTAGATCTCGTTTCTAGCGATGAGTGGTTATTGAGGTCTTCAAAGCATCATGTAGCCAGAGTGTTTCTAGATTATGTAAGAGTTTGTCGACTTTTCATAATAAGAACTTGGCAAACAATATGATTGCCGATGTGTTCCCAGCCGAGTCCTTTTAGCCAAGTACGAAACTCGACAAACACGCTACCGAGATTTTTCTGGAACTTGCCGTCTAGTTGTGTAAATTCTTCACGGACAACTTGACGTGGAGTTTTCCAAAAGATGCTCCACAAATATTTTGGTTTAAAAAGCATGTTATGGAACTGACACGTACATAATGGGACAGACTTATCCTTACGAATCTTTGTGAAAAAGAAAAGAACATTATGATACTTTGCTTGCTATGACAAGGTAAGGTACGGAACATCGAACTGAGAGTTAGGTTCCTTATGGTGGAACCAGCCTACTAGGGTTCAAGTCCTACACTAGGCACTAGTGCTCGCATTTTTCTGGATTTATTTAAAGCTTTCCAGCGATGTTCGTTCAATAGGAGGAGACGTTTCCGTCGATTACTAGGCGCCTGTAGTGACTTCATTGATCTCAAAATGTTGTGCCGACTCAGTATCTCGGAGGTGCTCATAGGGGTAGGGTGTGCGTGTGTTCATATGGGGTGAGTGTATGTCCATGTGTATGAGCATCTGCAATTGTACTGTGTTAAAAAAGGTAAGGTAAGGAACAAATTGCAAGAATGCAAGTTGCATACATTTGTTGCATGAAATTTTGCTTGTGACTTTTGCACAAAATTCAAATAATAATTATAATACAAAGTTTACAAAGGCTAAGTTTCTATCCATTCTCCACTTGCATGGTTTTTATAGTTTTGAAAACTTGGCATTTTTTGTGACTTTAAAGATCATTTAATGAATCTAAAATCCTTTTTTATCGTGTTTCCTAATCTCAGGTACCAGAAAAATTAGCTCGCGCCAGTCGATTTTGGGACGAGGCCGAAGATCGGGGGCCAATGTGAGTAGCGATAATGATGAATGCGGACCCCGGTGAGATCGATCCTGGACATAGACAATACGAGCGGCCGACAGTGTGGTGAGGCGGTGCGCGACAGCTCCCACCGGTCGTGGGGGGAGGGGGCGGAGGTAGGGGATAAAGCGGGGCAGGTCAGTGGATGGAAGACGTGCACAATGATCCATTTGTTGGGAGAAGAAAACGGTTGAGAGGTTGCCTATGATCGAGCCGTCCATTTTGCATCCAATGTATGAGATAGATAATATTATTTAGGTACCTGGGATATAGACGGTCCCTTTTTTCTTCTTATCTCATATCGTGCTCCATCGAATCCACCTTCTCATCCCATTGGCTCTCCTACTCAGCCACCTAGCTTGCGGTCGCTTTCTAGAGCCCTTGACCTAGCTCGCCATATTGTCATGTCGCCACCGACCACAAGGGCAACGGCCATCTTTCCAACTGAGAGGGTGCTGATAATTTCGTGAGGAAATAGTTGACCCCATTCCCACCCCTGCTACCATCATTCTGTTTCAGTTTATAAGGTGCTCGTTGTCGGTACTGAAACCGGCAGATCTCGGGTAGGGGGTCCGAACTATGGATCTAGGAATCAATGGGTAACAGGAAAGTAGAGACAGCGATTTACCCAGGTTCGGGCCCTCTCGAAGAGGTAATACCCTACGTCCTGCTTGATTGTATTGACGTGATTGTATGAAGGTTACAGAGTTGATCTACCTCGAGATCGGATGGTCTAAACCCTAGGCAGTTGATCTTATGATCTCTACGGACTAAACCCTCTGGTTTATATAGACACCAGAGGGTCCTAGGGTTACACATAGTCGGTTACCATCAAGGGATAAAACACGCCGGTTATGTCAACCATTGCTTGGAGGAGACGCCAAGTCTTCGGAGGTTTCCTTCTGGTACACGGGGTCGCCTACAATCCGGTCTTCCATCAACGAATAAGGAGCGGCCCACCAGTCCGGCCCACGAGAGATAGGCCGGCAGCCCGAGTACCCCCTAGTCCGGGACACCCTCGGTAGCCCCCGAACTAGCCTCCAACGCCGAGGTCGACAGTCTTCGGCAGCTTCATGCTCCAAGGGTCTTCGGCTTGGGTGGCGAGTTCCTTCCAATACCTGTGTTTGATTTGACAATAGTCCGGCCACCGACAGTTCGGTGCTGAAGAATCTTTCATCGTGGGGCCCACCGTACCACTTTTCTTCGCTCAGAGTTAAATGACGACCCTCGATTCCCGTGCATCCGGGGAATGCGAGTGGTCCGATGGGTTTTTACAAAAATGTCCCTCCCTGGGGTGGAGACAATGCCCCTTTAATAGGCCAAGGGCGTGGAGGTTAATGCACCCCACCCCCTTGTAGGGTAACGCAGCAGAAAACAAAAAATTTCTGACCTACGCACCAGCCCAGGACCACTATGGAGACTGCATACAAGGTTTGATCTCTTTCGTTACCGACTCGTAGCGCAGCGGAAGTAGAGTCGATGACGAACGGCGGTGCAGATCCCCGCAACTAGGATTTTACAACCTCCCAACCGCGAGGATGTATACCCTCATCCGCCCCACGGACAGCCCTCCGGGAGGCGGTCAGACAGTCCCCCGGACGGTGTCGCGGACAGCCCGTCGGGAGGACCTCCAAAACTTGGACTGTCACTCGGACAGCCCTTCGGGAGGACCTTCGAAACTCGGACGGTCACACGGACAGCCCTTCGGGAGGCACTCTCGAACTAAGACCGAAACTACGATCTCTCTACAGAGTTGCACACATACGGTGTCATCTATCCGGCAGGGCTTCGCCGTCCAGAACTAGTTCCCACCGGAACCCAGATAGCCTTTCGGCTCTACGAAACTATTTCGCTGGGAGGGAGAGAGAAGCCAGAAATGTCATGGCACTTGTATGTGAGAATGGATGTCATATTTGAGAGCACCCTCCACCTCTATTTATAGGATGAGAGACAATGGTAAAAGTACCAAAATGCCCTCAGATATTTTCACTATTCATAATAGTGATTCTACTATTCATGAATAGTGTTTCCACTATTTATGAATAGTTTTATCCAGATATTTTCAGATATTTCCATCCACTATGAAAATTACCAAAATGCCCTCAAGGTAGCTTCTCCAAGAAGCAACCAAAAAGCACTTTCACTATTCATGACGACATTTTTCAGCGTCCGGTCGAACTGAAAATATTTATGTGGGCTTAGAACATTTCCAGTACCCACTAAAATAATTTTCAATGCGATCCGGAACAATTCCGGTTTAGTGATTTTCATCTGCGAAAAGCATCTGAAGCGGTTTCGGCAGCTCCGGAACATTTCCGGTTTTCATCCCGGAAAATTCCAGAAAGTTTCCAGAATGATTCTGGCACCCTTCAAGAATTATCAGACATGTGCCAAAACCAATTTGACTTTATGGTATCCCCTGAAACAACTTTTCAGTTTTACCGAAACTGTTCCGGTGTTCTCTCTGCGGAACTTTTCCGCTGTCCGAAACTTTTCCGGTGTCCGAAAACTTTTTTGGTGATTTTCTCTCAGACTCCCTGTCTAGTATTCAGCAGATAGATGACCCTTAAGCGTGTGACCCTATAGGTTCGGTGAAGCATAGACATGACCCGGAACCCCTTCCGGTCAATGACCAACATCGGAGCCGTGGACACCCATATTGATCCCTATACCCACACGAATGAATATTCGAGTGAACCTCTAGTTGCCGTGTGCTATTCCTGTTGCTTCGCGATATGTTACAAATACCCGAGGTGAGACATGTAGGCATCCCCGTGGATCAACAACTTGTCCACTATGCCAGTTACCTCGTTACCGGTATTGTTCTCTTTTCTCGTTCCCGTGTTCCGGCATCCCTATGATCAAATCACCCTGTGTCTGGCCAGACGATGATGGATACCGTAACACCGAGAGGGCCCAGAGATATCTCTCCATCGTCGGAGGAGCAAATCCCAATCTCGAGCTATCAAGTTACTTGACACACTTTTCCATGAACCCGTAAGCCGCCGTAATAGCCACCCATTTACGGATGACGTTTAACAAACCCCAAAGTTCATGAAGCAAGCATGAAGAAACTCGATACTCTCATGGTCTAAGGAATTATGCAAACGTTAACCATCTCTGTGTTATAAACCATTAACTTATGACGAATGAATCTCATAGCATAACATCAATTCGGGTCGATTCAACACAAATGTTCTTCTAACATTGTGCCCTCAAAATTGCCGGTATAGCCATGCCCATGATCAGGAAAACAGGATCATCATGCAATACTTGAGCCAGTCTTAGAGGCCAGACTAGGAATACATTTTACCGTTTATTATTCCACACGTGCATATGAGTCTTCCTCCGAGCCTCGTGGTTATTGTAGACTCGAGAACCATAGCAGTTATAGCATGGAACATAAACCTAATTATGAACAAGGAGATAATCAATAACATTTATTATTTCCTCTAGGGCATATCTCCTACAGACTCCCACTTGCACTAGAGTCAATAATCTAGTCAATGCTAATGCACTTTACACCTATGGCATACTGGTGTAAAATATGCTTCGGATGTGGTATAGCCTGATGTCCAACGGATCTGACGACTTCAGCTCCGTGTGTAACTTTGCATATCCTCGCGTTTTCACGCTTTCACAAAATTCATATTTTGTGTGGACTTGGCTTTGCATATGTGTGAATCATTGGTCGAAACCTGATTCCTCAGACTGAGCTATGGAGCAACTATCTGCAATAGTGTCCCATAGACCAAAGCCATCTTGGAACCATACTAAGTTCATGAATGAACTATATGATTCAACATCTTCTTTGTTGCTTCTAAAGCATCAACATACTTAGCCTTTGTTATAGAATTCGCCACAGTATCTTGTTTGGAACAATTTCCAACTACCGTGCCACCAGGTTGTGTATTACACAAAACCCTTAACTTAAATCGAAAATCGCATGGAGCATTGATGAAGACTGTATCGATGTAACCTTTTACAACGAACTCTTCATGATCTCCGCTTGCGAGAAAACATGTCATCAGTACTGCTCTAGTACTCAATGACATCTTTCACTGTTGTCCCATGATCAGTACTTTGATCACTATGGTATCTATACTCGCAACAACTTTGGAGTATTGGACATATCTGGTTGTTTTTACATACCATGGAATACATGATTAATCCAAACACAAGAGTGTGTGGAATCTCCATCATGTATTTTACTCATCAGTGTTTTGGGACACCGAGTCTCGCAAAAACTCTTTCCATGTGACTTCGGCAAGAATCACTCCTTGGCGTTTTAAATGCTAAAAGGTTTTAGCATCTTGTCAATATGTATTCATTGCTTAGCCCCATTAGGTAAATCTATCTCCATAGACCATCATGCCTAATATTGAGGCTATTTAGCCTAAGCACTTCATCGAAAAACTATTTTCAAATGAAGTCCTAATTCGTGTTAAGAAATTTATTTCCAATTAACAATGTGTCAAGTACACACGGTTTTCAGAAATATTATTTATGCTCCCACTTACTTTCTTGAATCACAAGCATCTTCGATACCCATTTGATGAAGTCAAACTCTTTTGACCATTTCATCAAAAACGAAGATTCCAACTCCACTTTGCTCTCTTCTGTCCATCGCTGGAACTCTGAAGTTTGCATACTTACTAGCATCCCCTGGATCGACAAATTACTTTGGACTGTATCACATACAAGTCCTAGGTTTCATTTCCATGAGATGGAAATCCTTTTGTCATCCATGTTTCATATCTCATGATTGAAATATGTATTAATTGCTAGTTCAACCCGAACCGACTTCAAGCATCGCTACGGTGAGACAATCTCATCGTAGTCAACTCCTTGAACTTGTTATTACAACAAGTCGAGCTTTATGGATTAAACATTTTTTTCCGTATCAGTTTTTAGTTTCATAAATATTCGTTAGACTCTAAGTCTTTCGAAAGGTGTATCAAGATTTTAATCTCGAATCACTTATATGGAAACTATCTCGGATTGTATTGGCATTTAGCCAATTCCGGAGTCAGGGCCCATCAACGCTTCCTTGTGTATTGTAGGTATACTGTTGTCTAACAACAATATCTCGTTTGCGCACCTGATAGGTTTGCACGAGCTTTGCCTACGTGGTTCAGCTGCAAGTTCGACCGAAGTCCATACATTTTATTGTAGAGACTTCCGTATCAGTCGCAGTAGGAAACTCCGGAATCACTTCCAAGGTTTCTTTCCTTTGATCTGATGACGAAGATACTGGTTATCTCGTCGAGTTGCACTGTCCTCCCACTCACCTTTTGTAAGAACTATTCTCTTTAAAAGCATACCGTTTTGTGGCAAAACCGTTTGCCTTGGTATAGTGGTGGGGAAATACCCAATGACTTGGGATAACCTACAAAGTAGCACTTGTCTGATTTGGAATAGGTTTGTAACCTTTTACACAAGCCCCATATTCCAAATGTTAAGAAAAGATATAACATGGTTGGGCGTACCATACCATGGCGTTATTTCAACAGACCCGATGGAGCTCTTTTCAGTGTAAAAGCCGCAGTCCCTAAAGCATTACTTTAAAAAGTGATAATGGCAAATCTATTTATGTCATCTTTGATCTTACCATGTCATAAATGGTTTGATTACATCTACACGGACTCTCCACTTGCAGTGGTGTTCCGGGAGGTGCAAGTTATGAAACCCCTTTCACAACTCATCAGACATTCGCTAAACTTGTAACTCAAATATTCCTTTCTGCAATCGAATTGTAGAAACATAATTTTCTTGTTACAACAACTTCTACTTCATTTTTGAAAACCTTATGAATGAATTCAAAAGATCCAGACTTACGTCTCAACAAGTAAACATCCATATATCTACTTGAGTCATTTCTGAAGATAGATGAATCCACTACTTGCAACAACATTTATTGGACTACACACATCATAATGTATGATCACCAATATGTTCTTTGCTCGTTCCTTATGGCTTGTGAACGGTATTTCAGTCACTTCACTTTTCAGAGGAAAGTTGCAAGTGTCAGATGATTCAAAATCAAATGACTTCAAAATCCATCATAATGGAATTTTCCATGCGGGTTTCTCCAATGTGACCAAATGCAGTGCCACACTTGTGTGGTATTCTTTTAGTCTTGCGACATTTAGCGTCAGTGTTATGGATGTATCATATTTCCATCAATATTCATAACATACATCCCATCTAGGATGGAAGCATGGCCCTTCATGTTATTCATAATACTGAACAACAATTGTTGTTTTTATGAACAACTCTTTTGCAACAAACATTGTGCAATGGGCTAGAGTGTATGAAACTCTAAAATGAATTATGAAAGTAAACCCAGAGGTAATGTATTATTATTATCAATATTCATAACATACGTCTCATTCATAATGAAAGTATGGCCCTTATGTTATTCATAACACCGAACATCAAAAGTTCTCTTATGAACAACCTTCTTGCAAGATACCTTATGCAAAGGGCTAGAGTGTGAAACTCTAAAATGAATTATGAAAGTAAATACATAGGGAATACACCGATGGAAGGCATAGTAACATTTACTATGTTCCATGTGTGTATCTTAACCTCATTCCTGGCTAGTCTTTCAGGCCATAGTAGTTCTTACATCGAGTTGCAACAGAATGCAATCGAGCGGGTATCTTTGTGATTAACTCACAATACCCAAGAATCAGTGATTAACAATTTAATCATAATTCCCAAGAACTATATCTTTGACCAGCCTCCTATACATCAAAAACTTGTATGACATTCATACATGAGCTGGATATTCCAGTCTTCTTTCTTTCTGCCATTATACTTCTAACAGTTTAACTTTCAGTATTTCTCCTACTCTCAGAAGAAGCACTCAACTTAAGAGTGGCATTAGCCCCGGACTTCCTAGGCGTGAAAGTTTCACTAACACCCTTCGGACACTTCCTTTCTCTTTAAGTTGTTGTTTTATTCACCATCATCATATGACACGCGTTCTTCTGGATCCCTCTCTTATCAGTCTAATGCATAGTAAACTCCTTTACTAATAGTTTGCAAACAAACATTGCTTTGGATATCTCATATCTTTTAGCCTTTGTCTGTCTCTGAAAATGTTTTTCAGATTCCATGAATATCACATAACTATCCAAACTTTCGAAGTTCGGGTCTCATGGAAGCAAACATATTGCACTTTGACTGAAAAGGAATTCTAGCTTTTGGATCGAAGGACGTGAGTCACATGATCCATAGCATTAGCGAGAGAATACCGAAAACATGCGATAGGACAAAGTCCTTCTCGGCACTCAAGAGGACAATCCTCACATTATATTACCAACCGTAAAGTTTTAACCAGATATTTAACAGCTATTCAATTTTAATAGGGAAGGTGGAAACGCGAGCCATTATTCTACAACTATTATGCAAATCACACTTAGACAGTGTTCAAAATTAATTGCACTGAGAATTAAAAGAATTAATTCTACAGTGCGCTCCCACTCAAATCAGTATCTCTCAAAATTGATTATGAATGATTCAAGACACGAATTTCAATTCAACGCCATTGATGGTGAGCATCACTGATGACGAGAACTTCAATCGTTAGGCAAACTTGCCGATCACGTCTCTATGTGACTCTTGTTCATCTTTCGATGCGTGTGTTCCGAGCTCATGACTTTCATGCCTGAACGTCAAGACAACCAAGTGATCTCGCTGCGAGGTCTTAACTCACCCGCCTCACACATCCCTAATCGTTCGTACCCATGTCAGCATGGCGCACCCCGAAAAGTTAGGTGCCGTGACGGTGCTACACTTGGGAGAACACTAACTACTTGATATTTTTGTGAGAGATCACCCTAATAAAAAGCGACTACCGCGCAATCAAGAAGGGTGCATCATAAGGGATAAACATCTCAGGCAATTCATAATAGCAAGATATGGTATAGCCCTTTCTGACGGAGAAGTCTTTCATTTCTTCGTCTTCGGCATTCGCGTCGGTGTTCACCTTCGCGAAGATTGCCACCACCTTGTCGATGCACCAGATAATATTGCTATCTCTATAGCTAATAAAATAAGTGCATTACATAAGGTTGACACGCAGGTCATTAAAGTGCAATCATATGGCTCCAGCCATCATGCCGAATCATGACACGCAGGTCATGTTAATCAATTTACATCATATAGTCATCTCATACATAATCAAATTATTATGAACACTGCTATACCACATCACATGCACATGCAAACCATCCTGCAAAACCAAGTTAGACGCCTCTAATCGGTTCATGCAAAAACTTGTTTTTCGTGGCTTCTAAGGTTTCGAAACAAACCGAAGCTACCAACGTCCATCATCAAGCATGATAATCCAAGTTGCTAGATTAACCTTCCAGGGTGTATGAAACACGAGATAATAAAATCTCGAGCCCCATACTAAACTTCGTCATACGCGTGACCCCCGTGCAGATCACATCTGCATTGCCCTTTCGTCTGCGAAACATCCATCTTTCTTAACTATGGTGGAACCCAAAGAACTGTTAGCACTTCGTTGATCTGTCAATCAGCATACTCAGGAGCAGCATGAAAGGATCGCGGATTGCCAGAACTTTGTGAGATTCCACCATGCCGTCAAGATCAGGACTACGAAAATTCAGGGGAAGCAACAGGAACATCGGGTAACAGATTTCATCTGCTACCCGCACAAATAATTTTCAGCAATAGATCTCATCTACTACCTAATTATATTGTGCAACACCCATACATCTCTATGTATTCTAGATCGCAACCTGCATCTACGCATAGCACGGCTCTTGATGCCACTGTAGGGTAACGCAGCAGAAAACAAAAAATTTCCGACCTACGCACCAGCCCAGGACCACTATGGAGACTGCATACAAGGTTTGATCTCTTTCGTTACCGACTCGTAGCGCAGCGGAAGTAGAGTCGATGACGAACGGCGGTGCAGATCCCTGCAGCTAGGATTTTACAACCTCCCAACCGCGAGGATGTATACCCTCATCCGCCCCACGGACAGCCCTCCGGGAGGCGGTCAGACAGTCCCCCGGACGGTGTCGCGGACAGCCCTTCGGGAGGACCTCCAAAACTTGGACTGTCACTCGGACAGCCCTTCGGGAGGACCTTCGAAACTCGGACAGTCACACGGACAGCCCTTCGGGAGGCACTCTCGAACTAAGACCGAAACTACGATCTCTCTACAGAGTTGCACACATACGGTGTCATCTATCCGGCAGGGCTTCGCCGTCCAGAACTAGTTCCCACCGGAACCCAGACAGCCTTTCGGCTCAAGGAAACTATTTCGCTGGGAGGGAGAGAGAAGCCAGAAATGTCATGGCACTTGTATGTGAGAATGGATGTCATATTTGAGAGCACCCTCCACCTCTATTTATAGGGTGAGAGACAATGGTAAAAGTACCAAAATGCCCTCAGATATTTTCACTATTCATAATGGTGATTCTACTATTCATGAATAGTGTTTCCACGATTTATGAATAGTGTTATCCAGATATTTTCAGATATTTCCATCCACTATGAAAATTACCAAAATGCCCTCAAGGTAGCTTCTCCAAGAAGCAACCAAAAAGCACTTTCACTATTCATGACGACATTTTTCAGCGTCCGGTCGAACTTAAAATATTTATGTGGGCTTAGAACATTTCCAGTACCCACTAAAATAATTTTCAATGCGATCCGGAACAATTCCGGTTTAGTGATTTTCATCTGCGAAAAGCATCTGAAGCGGTTTCGGCAGCTCCGGAACATTTCCGGTTTTCATCCCGGAAAATTCCAGAAAGTTTCCAGAATGATTCTGGCACCCTTCAAGAATTATCAGACATGTGCCAAAACCAATTTGACTTTATGGTATCCCCTGAAACAACTTTTCAGTTTTACCGAAACTGTTCCAGTGTTCTCTCTGCGGAACTTTTCCGCTGTCCGAAACTTTTCCGGTGTCCGAAAACTTTTTCGGTGATTTTCTCTCAGACTCCCTGTCTAGTATTCAGCAGATAGATGACCCTTAAGCGTGTGACCCTATAGGTTCGGTGAAGCATAGACATGACCCGGAACCCCTTCCGATCAATGATCAACATCGGAGCCGTGGACACCCATATTGATCCCTATACCCACACGAATGAATATTCGAGTGAACCTCTAGTTGCCGTGTGCTATTCCTGTTGCTTCGCGATATGTTACAAATACCCGAGGTGAGACATGTAGGCATCCCCGTGGATCAACAACTTGTCCACTATGCCAGTTACCTCGTTACCGGTATTGTTCTCTTTTCTCGTTCCCGTGTTCCGGCATCCCTGTGATCAAATCACCCTATGTCTGGCCAGACGATGATGGATACCGTAACACCGAGAGGGCCCAGAGATATCTCTCCATCGTCGGAGGAGCAAATCCCAATCTCGAGCTATCAAGTTACTTGACACACTTTTCCATGAACCCGTAAGCCGCCGTAATAGCCACCCATTTACGGATGACGTTTAACAAACCCCAAAGTTCATGAAGCAAGCATGAAGAAACTCGATACTCTCATGGTCTAAGGAATTATGCAAACGTTAACCATCTCTGTGTTATAAACCATTAACTTATGACGAATGAATCTCATAGCATAACATCAATTCGGGTCGATTCAACACAAATGTTCTTCTAACATTGTGCCCTCCAAATTGCCGGTATAGCCATGCCCATGATCAGGAAAACAGGATCATCATGCAATACTTGAGCCAGTCTTAGAGGCCAGACTAGGAATACATTTTACCGTTTATTATTCCACACGTGCATATGAGTCTTCCTCCGAGCCTCGTGGTTATTGTAGACTCGAGAACCATAGCAGTTATAGCATGGAACATAAACCTAATTATGAACAGGGAGATAATCAATAACATTTATTATTGCCTCTAGGGCATATCTCCTACACCCCTGCCATTCTTCTCCACATCCTCGCAAAGCCATAGTCAACAAACAATGGCGAGCGTCCCAGGCTCTTCCTCACGTCCTCATGGCCCCCGTCAAGGTGATTGGGCGGGTTGCTCTGTATCTTGCATGCGACTACGTAGGCTTGAGGCGCAGGGGTATCTGCCCGCTTCAGATCTCACATCCACCCGCCCCGGATTAACTTTCGCAGATGGAAAGGCCCTCGCGGAGAATTTTCCCTCCCCTCACGGGAAGGAGAGGGTTTGCTTCGTGCCCTTCGTTCTGCGAGGCCTGGGTTTTCCCATTCATCCCTTCTTGAGGGGTTTACTAGAGTTCTACGGGATTCAGCTCCACCACCTTACCCCCGGATCGATCCTCCATATTTCGGGCTTCGTCGCTTTATGCGAGATGTTCCTGGGCTGCGAGGCGCACTTCGAGTTGTGGAGGAAATTCTTCTGCCTAGTCCCCCGCACCCGGGGAGGGGTTATCTACGAGGTCGGCGGAGCCGAAGTATGGCTGATGGAAATATGCCCTAGAGGCAATAATAAAGTTGTTATTATTTTATATTTCCTTGTTCATGATAAAGGTTTATTATTCATGCTAGAATTGTATTGACCGGAAACTTAAATACATGTGTGAATACATAAACAAATACCGTGTCCCTAGTGAGCCTCTACTAGACTAGCTCGTTGATCAAAGATGGTTAAGGTTTCATAACCATAGACATGAGTTGTCATTTGATAACGGGATCACATCATTAGGAGAATGATGTGATGGACAAGACCCATCTGTTAGCTTAGCATATGATCGTTCTGTTTATTGCTACTGCTTTCTTGAATGTCAAATACATGTTCCTCCGACCATGAGATCACGCAACTCCCGGATACCGGAGGAATACCTTGTGTGCTATCAAACGTCACAACGTAACTGGGTGATCATAAATATGCTCTACAGGTATCTCCGAAGGTGTCTGTTGAGTTGGCATGGATCGAGACTGGAATTTGTCACTCCGTGTTTCGGAGAGGTATCTCTGGGCCCTCTCGGTAATGCACATCATAAGAAGCTTGCAAGCAAAGTGACTAAGGAGTTAGTTACAGGATGATGTATTACGGAATGAGTAAAGAGACTTGCCGGTAACGAGATTGAACTAGGTATGGAGATACCGACGATCGAATCTCGGGCAAGTAACATACCGACGGACAAAGGGAATTACGTATGTTGTCATTGCGGTTCGACCAATAAGATCTTCGTGGAATATGTAGGAACCAATATGGGCATCCAGGTTCCGCTATTGATTATTAACCGGAGAGGCATCTCGGTCATGTCTACATCATTCCCGAACCCGTAGGGTCCGCACGCTTAACGTTCGTTGACGATATAGTGTTATATGAGTTATGTGAATTGGTAACCGAATGTTGTTCGGAGTCCCGGATGAGATCCCGGACATCACGAGGAGTCTCGGAATGGTCGAGAGGTAAAGATTTATATATGGGAAGTCATATTTTGGGTTCTGGAAAAAGGTTCAGTTTTTTCGGTATTGTACCGGGAAGCTTCCAGAAGGTTCCGGAGGATTCCGAAGGGGTCCGGAAGTCCACAAGTGGGTCCACCATGTCCCAAGGGCTGGCATGGGCTAAGGGGAGGTGCCCTGGCCTTATTGGACCAGGCGCACCAAGTCCTCAAAATCCCACGCAGCTAGGGAAGGAAAAAAGGAGAGTCCTAGTAGGAATAGGATTGGACTTTGGAGTCCAAGTCCACGTGTGTACTATTCACGTGGTACTGTTTACGCGGTACTATTCACATGGTACTGTTCACATGGCACTATTCCTTCTACTCCAAGCCCCTACACATATATAAATAGAGGAGAGGGGGCGCCCCAAACAAGCCACAACATTGTCTTAACCGTGTGCGGCGCCCCCCTCCACAGTTCCGTCCCTCGGTCATATTTTCGCAGTGCTTGGGCGAAGCCCTGCGGAGATAGCATCACCATCACCGTCACCACGCCGTCGTGCTGCCGGAACTCATCCACTACCTCGCCGTCTTGCTGGATCAAGAAGTCGAGGACGTCACCGAGCTGAACGTGTGCTGAACGCGGAGGTGCCGTACGTTCGGTGCTCGGTCGGTTGGATCGTGAAGTTGTTCGACGACATCAACCGCGTTGTTCTAACGCTTCCGCTTACGGTCTACGAGGGTACGTAGACACACTCCCCTTCTCGTAGCTATGCATCTCCATTGATAGATCTTGTGTGTGCGTAGAAATTTTTTTGTTTTCCATGCAACGTTCCCCAACAATGGCGCATCGCTGGGACCGGATACCCCGTTGGGACTCCGAAGAAGGATGCCGAAGAGTGGACTTCGGAATGGTTTTATATCGAAGACATCCCTTTATTCGATCTAGTTCGAAGGGGTCTACCGGAATTTTCATTGGCTTCTCCAACGAAGCGGTTCAACTGGCGCCCGAAGAGTGCTTCCCAAGAGGAAAGTGCCGAGGTAGCTCGGCTGGCCGCTCAAGTGAGGTGGGTAGCCCATAACGGACTAACCATTGTTGACGTGATGGCAATAGCTATCGCTTGATGTGTCCAGCCTTTCCAACAGAGAATTCATCCGCTATGGAACTACAACGGGGAGGACGACGCAGCCCGGTACACCAGGAAGGGGCCTGCCAACCAGGCGGCGATAGCCGCCATACTAGCCGATTTGTTCAAGGGGGAAGAGCAAGAGTTTGCTCGGCTAAAGCTCAAGAAAGGCTTCTCGATGTATGAACCCATCGAAATGGTGAGTTCGACCACTCTTTATAGTTCGGATATCACTCCAGAATTTTCATAATCGGATCTTCACCTTGTCCGAACAGAGTTGGAGGCGATGGATCGAGACGGTAAGCTGCCCTGCTCCTCAACCGGAGAACTATGCCCGCAATGACGACCCCGGGTTCCACGACGATCCCGAAACATCAATCATATTCGAGGAGGGGGTCTTCTACCAGGAGAGCCTTGACGGTTCTAAGGTGGCCCTTTTTGCTGATCACCCCGGGGCGCTCCCCTCCTCCACTGTAAGTGACCAATGGGCTTCTTCTCGAAAGGGCCGCTGAACTACCACTGCTCGGAATACGCTGACTTCTACTCCCAAGGGCCGCTGTACGACGCGCCGGACAGCTGCAATAGCGACGCCGGCGGAAAATAGTCGCGAGGCGAAACGTGCAGTCCCGACAGGAGCCACGCCATCCGCACCGCAGCCGAAAAGGTAAAGCCTCCTTCACTCCGTCATATCCCTTGTCCTCGGCATCCACCGAGAACGCCTAATAGCCTTTCTTGGTGTTCTACAGGCGATGCGTGGAGCCGTCTTCGACCGAGAACGTTGAGGAGGTGCCAAGGGGTGACCCAAAACCGAGATCCCCAGTTGTGGCCGACGTTACTCCGGAGGCCCCTGCCGAAGATAAACATCCCGAAGACTCGGGGGGCGTATCAGTCACCAATTCCGAAGTCGAAAGTGCGATGATTCACCGGCGGCTCAAAGCGGCACTTCGGCACTCTGCGTTTTCTGAGCAAGAGTTCAATACGCTCAGCTCAGTAGACGCGTACCTCGGAGCTGCCCGAACGGGACTCGAGGGGGCAGTGAAACTTATGTCCACTAACATGCAGGTATGCAATTGGTTTTAACAACTAGTACCTAACCCAGTGGCCCCCGAGCCTTAATTTGGGCGGAACGGCCGAGTTAAGGGTCAGATAATTATGACACCATGCTATGATGTGTAGACTGTTCGGGGCCATAATAAGAAGTTGGCCGAAGACCTCGGGCTGGCCCAAACACAGTTGGAATCTGTGAAGGCCGAACTAGAGGATGTCAAGAAGTTTACCAGAGAGGCACATGGTAAGAGCCGAACTGGAATGTTTTTGATAAAATGTAATAGAGCATCTTTTGTTGACAAAAGATGAATCTGTAGCAGCCGATTCGATAAACCAGCTGCAGAAGGATCTGAAGACTGCCAAAGAGGCGCAGAGGTATGCGGAGTCACAACAGGAGGCTGGCTACCGGGTCTTGACTCGAAGTCATGAAGAGAGGGATAAGCTGAAGGCCGAAAAGGAACAACAAGCCCAAGAAATCCAGAGCTTGAAGGCTCAGCTGGCCCTATCCCAGGAGGAGAATCAGAAACTCAAAGCGGGCATGTTCGGTAAGTATGATCTAGCTTGATCAGTTCATGAACCGCATATTGTAAGCGGAAATTTGAACAACTCTACCTCGTGTTGCAGTTCTGCTGACTGGACGTCCCGAAGAGGAGGTCAACTCTTTCGGACGAGACCTACTAAAGGAGCTCTCCACTGTGCATGAGCGGGCCCGAAAAGCCATGAAGAGCGTGTTCAGGGCGTTATGGCCTGGCGAGGCTGTCCCAGAGAGTATGGCCGAACTGGCGAATCGATTCAAGGGAGCTCGGCGCCGCTTTGAGTTGTGGAAGATGTCATCTTGTTGGGAAGGAGCACGGGAAGCTTGGGCAATGATCAAGACCCGCTTCACCAAGCTGGAACCAGAGCGATTAGCTAGGGTCGGGCCGGTAGGGCCCGATGGGCAGGAAGTGCCCGTACATCTGGTGTATGACCAGGTTATGCCCGCAGCTCAGCTATCCCAAGCCGATTGTGCCCTAGAGACCATAATAGATGGCCTTGAATAAGAGTAACTTGTTGATTCTATGTATCTATGTACTTTACATCAGATATATCTCCAAACCGTGCTTTAAAACGTTGTCTTAACCGGCCATCGGCTTCCGCCTCCTCAGCTAGGGGCCGAGGAGTGTTTCCTACTACGTGATCCGAAAACGTCGGAAAACACTTTGGAGAACCAGGCAATCCGGCGATGTGGTGCAAACAGACAAAAAACCTGCACGGGGAGTTATGTTATATTACTGTTTAACGTAAGAAACATCTTCCGACGAAAATAGTTCCTTTATGGGTTCCTTTCTTCGGGTTACCATGTTGACCATGGGCATATAACCGAGTATCCGGAGACGGAGATGGTTACTTCGGGAAAATAGCCCAGAAACTTGGCAGTAAGTACCAATTATTTTCACTTCCCCCGCGGCCGACCAATTGTATTCTTAAGAACGCTAGCTTTCGGCTTCACCCGTCTGAGGTACGCACCCGGGTAATCCGGACGTATCAATCACAGAGGTGCTCCCTTTACTCCCTAGCCGAACAATCGGGAACGTAGGGGGTAAACACAGGAGCGAGGCAACCCAGCTTGGCCAAATCTTAAGTCAAATTGATGCATATAGTGGCTTTAGAACGACACAGGAAGGTTGCAAACACGTAAAAAACGGATGGTTGCAGGAATAAATAATGATTGACTCCGTAAAAGAAGCCCCCAGGTAACAGTGTGTGGTACATTCAAAGATGTTTTGCCGAAGAAAAACTTAACGTAGTTCGGCGTGTCCGAACACACCCCGGGAAAGACTATTTACTAGAAAAATATAAATCCGAGAAGGATAAACCGAACAGGGTAAGGTCGTCCTTTAACCATAGAAACGTCGTAGCCGAGCTGCGTTCCAAGGGTTTGGTTCGAGGTGGTCGTCCTTTGGGTCACGGAGATGGTATGCTCCGCCCGCGAGTACTTGATCTATTATGAAGGCCCCCTCCCACTTGGGTGACAGCTTGTGCTTCTGCTTCTCCGGGAGACGCAGGACTAGATCACTGACGTTGTAGGCCTTTGCCCGCACTTCCCTGCTTTGATAACGTCTGGCCTGCTGCTGGTAAAAAGCAGAACGAGCCCGAGCTATATCGCGCTCGCCCTCCAGGGCGTCCAAGTCATCTTGCCGATCTAACTCGGCCTCCTTTTCTTCGTACATACGCACGCGAGGTGCGTTGTGAATAAGATCACTAGGGAGGACGGCTTCTGCCCCATACACCATGAAGAATGGTGTGTAACCCGTCGAGCGATTAGGAGTGGTGCGCAGTCCCCACAATACGGAGTCGAGCTCCTCGACCCAATGGTAGTCGGATTCTTTTAAAGATCGGACCAAACGGGGCTTGATGCCACTCAAGATCAGTCCATTAGCTCTCTCGACCTGTCCATTAGACTGTGGGTGATATACCGAGGCATAGTCGAGTTTATTGCCTAAATTAGCGCACCAGTCTTTAACTTCCTGGGCGGTAAAATTGGATCCATTGTCCGTTATTATGCTATGGGGGACACCATAACGGTGTACGACGCCGGATATAAAATCAATGACCGGCTTGGACTTGGCTGAAGTCACCGGCTTTGCCTCAATCCACTTAGTGAATTTGTCTACCATGACTAGTAGATATTTCTTTTTCTTGGTCCCCCCTTTAAGTGGTCCGACCATGTCCAGCCCCCAGACCGCAAAAGGCCAAGTGATCGGTATCGTTCGAAGAGCTGTGGGGGGCATATGGCTCTGATTTGCAAAGAGTTGGCATCCAACGCAATGTTGGACCAATGTTTGGGCGTCTGTTCGGGCAGTGGGCCAAAAGAACCCTGCTCGAAAAGCCTTGCTGACCAGGGCCCGAGCTGCCACGTGGTGACCGCCCATGCTAGCGTGAATCTTGGCCAGGAGCTGCCTTCCCTCCTCTCCGGATATACACCTTTGGAGGACACTAGTAGTGCTTTTCTTATACAGTTCACCCTCGTGGACTTTATAGGCTTTAGATCGTCGAATGATACGCCTTGCCTCGGTCTGATCAGCCGGTAATTCTTGGCGGAGAAGGTAGGCGAGGAAGGGCTCGGTCCATGGCGCAATTACCGCCATGACTTCGTGAGCCGAAGACGTCATTTCTACGGCCGAGCCCCCGATAATTCCTTCGTCAATTTCGATGGGCGGAGGGGTGAGCTCTCCTGAGGGTTTGGTTTTTGAATCCTTGTCATCCTCCTGCCACACCACGGACGGCTTGAAGAGTCGTTCCAAAAAGGTGTTTTCGGGGACAGGGTCGCGCTTAGCGCCCATCCGAGCAAGGATATCAGCAGCTTGATTGCTGTCTCTGGGTACATGGTGAAACTCCAGTCCATCAAAACGGGTGGAGATTTTTAGGACGGCATTGCGGTACGCTGTCATTTTTGGGTCCTTTGCGTCAAACTCGCCATTGACTTGAGAGATGGCGAGGTTAGAATCTCCCCGTACCTCAAGCCGCTGTATGCCCATTGACACCGCGATCCGAAGACCATGCAACAAAGCCTCGTATTCGGCGGCATTGTTGGAATCGGTGTACATGATCTGGAGTATGTACCGAATATTGTCGCCAGTGGGGGAGGTGAGGACTACTCCAGCCCCCAGACCGGAGAGCATTTTGGAGCCGTCAAAGTACATCGTCCAATGCGAGTATGTATTGTATTCCCTAGGGAGTTCGGCTTCCATCCATTCCGCTACAAAATCTGCCAACACCTGAGATTTAATAGCTCGGCGCGGTCGATATGTGATTTCGAAAGGAAGGAGTTCTATAGCCCACTTGGCTATACGACCGGTGGCGTCTCGATTGTTGATTACGTCATTCAGTGGTACTTCGGAGGCCACCGTGACCGCGCACTCTTGAAAATAGTGGCGGGGTTTTCGGGATGCCATAAAAACTGCGTAAGCGATCTTCTGATAATGGGGGTACCTCGTTTTACACGGGGTTAGCACTTCGGAGACGTAATACACATGTTTCTGCACCTGGAGTTTGTGACCCTCTATCTCTCGTTCGACGACGAGAACCGCGCTGACCACCTGATTCGTGGCCGAGATGTATAGCAACATTGGCTCACCCGGACTAGGTGCTGTCAAGATTGGGTTGCTAGCCAGTAGAGTTTTTATTTCTTCGAGTGCTGTCGCTGCTTAACTTCGTCCGTTTGAGCAATTTATAGAGCGGTAAGGCCTTTTCTCCAAGGCGTGAGATGAAGCGGCTTAAAGCGGCAACGCAGCCAGCCAATTTCTGGACGTGTTGTAGCTCGGTGGGGACCGCCAGCTCGGACAGTGCCCGTATTTTTGCTGGGTTGGCCCCTATTCCTCTATGGGAAACAATGAATCCGAGCAGTTTACCGGCCGGCACTCCGAAAACGCATTTTTCCGGATTGAGCCGTATATCGAAAGTCCGAAGATTATCAAAGGTTTGCCGGAGGTCGTCCACTAGCTGGCTGACGCGTTTGGTTTTAATAACCATGTCGTCCACATATGCCTCGACCGTTTTGCCGATTTGCTTTTCCAGGCATGTTTGAATCATGCGCTGATATGTAGCCCCTGCGTTTTTTAGTCCGAAGGGCATTGTGTTGAAACAGAATGGTCCATAGGGGGTGATGAATGCTGTGGCTGCTTGGTCGGACTCCTTCATTTTAATTTGATGGTATCCGGAGTAAGCGTTGAGGAAGCACAGCGAGTCATGCCCGGCGGTGGCGTCTATGATCTGGTCTATGCGGGGCAAGGGGAAAGGATCTTTGGGGCAAGCCTTGTTCAGATCCTTGAAATCCACGCACAACCGCCAGGATTTATCCTTTTTAGGTACCATGACCAGATTGGCCAACCACTCGGGATGTTTGATGTCTCGGATGAATCCGGCTTCGAGCAACTTTGCCAGTTCCTCGCCCATAGCCTGACGCTTGGGTTCGGAAAACCGACGTAGGGTCTGTTTGACTGGCTTGAAACTTTTAATTATGTTCAAACTGTGCTCGGCTAATCTGCGCGGGATCCCTGGCATGTCTGACGGGTGCCAGGCGAAGATATCCCAGTTTGCGCGCAAAAATTCACGCAGTTCTTGATCGACCGCGGGGTCCAGCTGAGCTCCAATAGACGCCGTTTTGTTGGGATCTGTTGGGTGCACTTGGAATTTGACGATCTCATCCGCTGGTTTGAAGGATGTGGATCTGGGCCTTTTGTCGAGGATTACGTCGTCCTTATCCACCGTGGAGCGGAGCGCGGTCAGTTCTTCAGCTGTGAGGGCTTCGGACAATGCTTCGAGGGCGAGCGATGCCGTTTTGTTTTCGCCCCGAAGAGCTCTGTCCGGATCACTTATTACTGTGATCACGCCGTTTGGCCCTGGCATTTTAAGCTTCATGTACCCGTAATGTGGGATGGCATGAAAGCGTGCAAAAGCGTCGCGCCCTAATAAGGCATGGTAGCCACTGCGAAAGGGCACAATGTGAAAAAGCAGTTCTTCGGATCGGTAGTTTTCGGGAGTGCCGAAGACCACATCAAGAGCAACTCGGCCACTGCAACGTGCCTCCTTTCCGGGGATAATCCCTCGAAAGGTGGTGTGGCTTTGCTCGATGCGGGGTCTGTTGAACTGCATTTTGTCCAAGGTATCCTCGTAAATGAGGTTTAGCCCGCTGCCGCCGTCCATTAGCACCTTTTGAAGTCGGAACCCGTCCACTATGGGATCCAGGACGAGGGCGGCAGCAGCTCGAGTCGGGTGGGACCTCGGCTCATCTTGTTCACTGAAGGTGATTGGTGTGTCAGTCCATGAGTCTGTTGCTGCCACATTGTGAATTTGAGCGAGCTCTCGAAGGGCTCGCTTCCTCTGATTCTTCGAGGAATACGTCTCGTAGATTGTTAGGATCTCGGGGTCGTCATCAGAGGCCGTTGCTGGACGTTTATTTGAGTACGGACCTCCGAGGATGACCTCGCCGCTCTTGGCGACTTGCCTGACCACCCGGCAAGCTCGAAGGCTGTGGGTTGGGTTTGTGTTGAGGAGGACGGAGTGAATGGGGCATGGTCTGTCCAGTAATTCGTCAAGGACCGTTCTGGATCTTGTCAGGGGTTTCACCCTCTTCTCGGGTGGCTCGTATGGAGGTGTCCGGCGGGGATGGGCGCGCTTTGCCCGAGCTCGGTTTGATTCCTCTTTACGGATTGACTCCGTTTGCTCGAGCTGAGCTTGCCACGCATACTCCATGGCGCAATATTTGGACACTAGGTCCGATAAATCCGAGAAGTTTTGGATGTGGCGACGGGCGAGGGCGTTTAAGACGCCTTCGTCTCGGCAGTTCTGTCGAAAAACCTCCAGAATTTCCTTGCTACAACCGTCCGTCATCTTGTTTTTGAGGATAAGGAATCTGGCCCAGAAGTGACGAACTGTCTCTCCGGGTTGTTGCTTTATGTACATTAAGTCCCATATATCGGGCTGTCCTAAGTTATTTGGACAGTACTCGATGTGGGTGTGGGTGGGATAAAAAATTTGATCCCGGCGGGGTGTGAATCCGGTGTCTTGTCGGCCGTGTCCTGAGTTGGCGTTGAATCTGACGCGCCGAGCTCCAGATCCGAATAGTCGGCCGGGTGTGCCGGATCCGGCTTCGGTCCCGGCCCCTCTCCGGAGTGGGTTTCAGCCGCCGAGCTGGAGGACGAAGCTTGCTGCTCGGAGGCTCGCACTTTATGCGCTGTCAGTTCCGGGGGAGGAGGTGGCCCCTCGTTCAAACCTTCGATAGTGGCGACCAAGTGAGCGGCTGGAGGGATGTAGATCTCCCTGTCATCGGTTTTAAGCCCGATCTGATCGTAGACCGAGGACTGGCCATCGGTGAGTCCCATGGCTTGGATCCGATCTAGTATCCCATCTAACAATGAGAGATCTGTCGGATCCAAGTTTTGGCGGTCTGCGGGGTTAACCCGCAGTACAGTGGCGACGGGGGCGTTAGAGTTCGCCTTGACGTCGTGCTCGGCTGGTGCCGGTCTTCGGCTGCCGAGCTCAGGTGTAGGATCTGGGCTCAAGGCCAAATCCGAAGTAGCGGCCATCCCGATGGTGGGGCGGGCCGCGTCCGAAGTCAAAGCTTCAGGGTTTGCGGGTTCTTCGGGCGAAGCCGAGGATCCTGCGAGAACAAAATCCCCTCGGGAGTCGGTGATGAACTCTAAGTTTCCGAACCTGATCTCCTGATCGGGGGAAAAGCTGTCGACTCGGCCGAGGCGACCAGCCGGATCAGCGTGGAGCATAATATTGCCAAACGCAAAGAGCTGTCCGGGGACGAAGACGTCCCCGCTGCGGATCCCATCGCTGATGAGAAGGCGAGCCATTGATCCTTGGCGATCCACGACGGAACTCTCAATGAAAGCACCAATGTCGGTACTGAAAGCGGCAGATCTCGGGTAGGGGGTCCGAACTATGGATCTAGGAATCAATGGGTAACAGGAAAGTAGAGACAGCGATTTACCCAGGTTCGGGCCCTCTCGAAGAGGTAATACCCTACGTCCTGCTTGATTGTATTGACGTGATTGTATGAAGGTTACAGAGTTGATCTACCTCGAGATCGGATGGTCTAAACCCTAGACAGTTGATCTTATGATCTCTACGGACTAAACCCTCTGGTTTATATAGACACCAGAGGGTCCTAGGGTTACACATAGTCGGTTACCATCAAGGGATAAAACACGCCGGTTACGTCAACCATTGCTTGGAGGAGACGCCAAGTCTTCGGAGGTTTCCTTCTGGTACACGGGGTCGCCTACAATCCGGTCTTCCATCAACGAATAAGGAGCGGCCCACCAGTCCGGCCCACGAGAGATAGGCCGGCAGCCCGAGTACCCCCTAGTCCGGGACAACCTCACTCGTGTTTTTCGATATCTAACTTTGATCCTCAGTTAGACCAATAATTTATGAATCATGTGTCTTAAAAACACACTCAAAACTTCTTTCAAATATAAATTTAGTAGTATAATTTTTGTGAGACATAACGACATTTCCTTGCTTAAATTCATGATTAAACTTATTTTTGCGGGAAAAAAAATCATGATTAAACTTGAATCTCGAAAAATGTGTGCGCCTTTTAAGCGAAGGTGGTTCATTGAGTCTACATTAGGGACCAGTGGTTCATTGAGTGTAAGAAGCGTTAAAGATTAGGGACCAGTGGTTCATTGAGTCTACATGAAAAAACACAAAGACCGGTGATTTGTAAAAATGGCTCTTTTGGTGATATGAAATTTCACAAGGAAAATAGCAGGCAATACAAAAAGGAAACTTGTCGCAAGGTCAAAAACTCACTTTTTGAAACTGACCAAAATGACGACCAAATAAGCAAAGAAGAACTGTGTCCGTCACGTAGATCATGTATAGTGCACAGTTATTAGTTAAGAAGAGGCATTCGCATCCCATGAAGAATATTGCTAGGGTTTTTGCCTCTCGCCGGCGCCGGCGCCGGTCCGCCTCGTCTCCGGTGGCCCTAGGGCCATGGGGACGTGGTGGATCCTGGTAAGGGCCGGCGAGAGGGCTCCGTTTTTAGTCGTTTCTTTGAGTTTTGTTAGGGTTTGTGTCCTGCTCAGGAAGGCGAGACGGCGGTGGCTCCCTGAAGATGGAATAAAGGTCTCCCCGCCTAGCCCCCGTTCCGGTGGTGCGTCTAGCATCGTTGGTGGGCGTGTGGAGGTGTGTCTCCGGCGGATCTATCTTTGGTGGATTTGCTCGGATCTAGTCGTTGTTCGTCTACGTTCGTGTGTTTTCGGGTTGGATCCTTTCGATCTACGTTATTCTTCATCGGCGGCGGTTGCTGTTCTGGTGCGCTGGTCCTATGGGGCCTTAGCACGACGACTTCCCGACTGTCTACTACAACAAGTTGTGCCCGACTCCGGCGGTGGAGGGGCGATGATGGCGGCGCGCCTTCGGCTCGCTTCAGTGCTTGTAGTCGTCGCTAGGTGGTCTACGGATCTGGATGTAATTTTTATTATTTCTGGTGTTCGTTGTACTGGCATGATTGAAGATGAATAGATTGGAAGTTTTTCGCAAAAAAAAACATCATGGATTCATAATGCATCTCAGATCAAGAGCAACTTTCTATCTGCGGCTGCGGCCAGTAATATACCTCTTTTTTTTTGTTGTTCATGAGAAACCTCCCATTACTTTTTATTATAGCGTAACCTGCCATTACATTTTTTTTTATAGCGTAACCTGCCACTACTAGGATAGTAGGGCCTGGTCCGCTATGCATTCTCCAGTTCGCCTCCAAGTTGGGCCAGCAGTGGAGGAAGAACGAGGCTGCACCTGCACGCAGATGCGGCCACTGGCTATCCCGCGGTTCCTGCGGCTCGTGGGAGACAGCGCGCCCCACAATTTAGTACCACATCGTCTAGCGGGAGAGCTCCGAACTGGTTTATAAGTGTCGCCCTTCCAACCCCACAATCCCAAACGCAAGGATGACACACACAAATCGAGAAATGGTTCAATTTTTTTTTAGGTTTTGCGCGCCGGTCCCTGCGCATTTTACAGATACACCCCCGAGCCATCTTCTCGTGCGGTTGTGGCGCTCTGCACTTTTGTTTGCGGCTAGGTCTTTCAACTCTTTCCTTCTCTTCTATCCAAGCCCTTGGCGTTTTGTCATGCTTATTTTCTTTTTCTGTTTCGATGACTCCTTTTGGGTGACGCATGTTTCACATCTATTTGTCCGTCCATATTCCTTTTTCTATCTGACTGACTGTTATTGTATCAGTTAAACCAGTACTACTCTTAAACTGTGCATGTGAAAATGTAAGTATTTGCTCGGTAAAGCTAGGTACAATTTTATCTTCCTTCATCCGTGGACCATAGGTATAGTTTTCTTCCCGGTGATTTGGACGTATCTAAAGAATACATCAGGACATACAAAAGTTGGGTGAAATGCTGGACACAATCCGTAGTTGACCAGACAAGACCAATAGTGTTCCAGGCCACGTCGCAGGTATCCTCTATTCTTAAATAGCTACAACCCACTAGCTAATTTTTCTCTCCATGCAACAATGCCACATCATCAAGTCATGCATGGAGTTATAAGTTGCCCTTTTCATTAATCTCTTCATGCAAAACATACCACCTCATGCATGACCTTTTTTCCAGAGAATTAAGTCATGTAAGACACTTTCATATTTGTTTTTGTGTACTTATATCACTTATCCATACATTTTCCTTAAAAAGGTTCCCGCAGCAACGCGCGGGGCATTGTCTAGTAAACTCAACGAGCCGATCATCAACGGACCAAGCAGCTCATTAACCCACCCCTGTGTCTACTAACTCACTATGCTCCCTTCCCCGAAAATAAAACTCACTATGCTCCCTGATTTTGAGAGCCTCACAGTCAACTGAGGCTACGATTTTGGATTTCGCAGGTCGATTTTGACCTGGTCTCTCGTGGAGCCGTGTGGGGAGCAGATCCTGGGTGCGGTCATTTTGTAAGCGCTTGTCTGTGGTGGGTGTGGGGTGGTTTCTTTGTATGGTCAAAGTCGTGGGGCGGCGTGGTGGCTGGGGGAAGCAACTAATTGAGGAGCGCTCCTTCGGGAACCTCCCAACAATCACGTGGGGTGGGCTGAGAGTGCACCACCACCACGTGTCGCCTCTGGGCGCTCCATCTGGATTTTAGTTTTTTTATATTTCCGCACGCGTTTTTTGGCTTTTTAGATGGTTTTTTTTGGCTTTTGGGTTTTTCAACGGTCTTTCTTAGCTTTTCCACAAAAGAAAATCAAAAAAAAAATTGCATGAGAAAACGCGTTTTCTCTTTTTTTTCCTTTCGTGAGATGCACGGTTTTGCTTCCGCGAGAGGTAACGGCCGTGCCTCTTGAAAAAGAAAAAAAACATCTTTTCTCTTTTTTTCCCTTCCGTGAGAAGCACGACCGTACCTCTCGGAAACAAAAAAATGTGTTTTCTCTTTTTTTTTCCTTCCGTGAGAGGCATGTATTGCTTCCGCGAGAGACCGTGCCTCTTGGAAACGAAAAAAAAACACATTTCCTCTTATTTTTTCCTTCCTTGAGAGGTGCGGTTTTGCTTTCGCGAGAGGCACGGCCGTGCCTCTCGGGAACGAAAAAAAAACGTGTTCTCTTTTTTTCCTTCCGCGAGAGGCACAGATTTGCTTCCGCGATAGGCACGACCGTGCCTCTCGGAAACGGCTTTCGGAAAGGAAGAAAAACGTGCTCCCGGTTTGGACTTTTCGTCCGGTTTTTTTGTGAAAAAAAAGTATGTCAAAACCTATGAACAATGGATATAGTTTTGAAGATCTCGACGCGAGGAATGTAATTGTGAAAACGGTTTAAGATTTGAACGCACGGTTTATGAGATAAAACATTCTGAATAAATGGATCTACGAAAATAGGAATGTGCGCCACTTGTCGCAATCTGGGAAGGAGGGAGTGATCTTTGGAAGAAGTACTCTTTAATTAATTTAAGGACACGTCTAGCGAGCGGCCGGTGGCTCGCTAGCGCTCCGTAGCACCATTCCATTTATAGTATATTTATGTCCCCATCAAACGAATAAAGAAAGTCATGTCCTATTAGCAAGGAATGGACAAAAAACATGCGGTGTGTTTAGTAAAAGGTGGAAACGCATTGAACCAGTGGAAACATATTTAATTCAGACTTTGATTTTTTTTAAAGCCATAACTTTTGATCCAAACATCGGAATTAAGATCCGCTTTCACCGTTGGAATCTTCGCGACGTGCTCTTCGAAACAAGATCCCGCATGAGTATGTTTCGACAAAACTTTTTTTGTGCAATTTAGTCCCCGTTATGTGCAACTGGCTAGTAGTCGATGTGCAACTACATCATAGTCGATGTGCAACTTTCCCCTACTCATGGACATGCAGTTTTCACTGATGCAAACATGTGTGAACACATTAAATTCATATTTTTTTAAATGTCATAACTTTTGAACATAACATCAAAATTAAGATTCACTTTCATCGTTGAAATCCTCATGTCGTGCTCTTCAAAACTAAATACCGCATGGGTATATTTTAACGAACTTTTTTATGTGCAATTTAGTCTCCGCTAGGTGCAACTATCTAGTAGTCGAGTGCAACTAACTGACGGTCGATGTGCAACTTTCTCCCTACCCGTGGATAGACAGTTTTCACTGATGGCACCTCCACCCCGAACTACCCCCTAATAGTGATATGTGCAACTTTGTCTATTGCTCATGCCAACTGTCTAGTAGTTGATGTGCAACTTTCCCCTGCCCATGGATGTGTAGCTTTCCTTGTTTGTTGCCTCGGCCAACTACCTAGCAGTGGATGTGCATCTTCGGATGCTGCCCAAGCCAACTGCCTAACAGTGATGTGCAATTTTCCTCCGTAACTCGCGTGGATGTGTAGTTTTTTATTCTAGCACCTCGTCCAAATCACCCCTGCTATTGAGATTGTGCGATTTTAGCACCACGTCTATATGCAACTTTGCAGTACCCTCATGGAGTTTTTACCATCCAACTATCCCTGCTAGTGAGATGTGCAGCTTCGTCTGTTGCTCGGCCAACTGCCTAGCAGACTATGTGCAACTTTGTCTATTGCCCCCGCCAACTGAAATTACACATCCACAAGTAGGGAGGGGAAGGATTTGCACATCGAGTACTAGGCAGTTGACTGGAACAACGGACTTAGTTGCACTTATCGCTGGTAGGGTAGGTAGGCTTGGGTGTGCAGCAGTGAAAAACTAAACATCCACAAGTAGGAAGGGGGGTTTGCACATCAACTAATAGCTAGTTGGCTAGGGCAGAAGACTAGTTGCACATAAAAAAGTTGGATATCAATGTTGCTGAGTTGCAATATCATAGAAAAATGGATCATACAATTCTAAAATTGGTTTTAAGAAAGGTTGCACCATGTAGTACTAAAGTTGCACAATGTAGTAATAAAGTTGCACAATACATCGCCGAAGTTGGCATCAAATTTTTTTCATCGAAACATACCCATACGGGATCTAGTTTCAAAGATCTCGTCACGAGAGTTCGAACGGTGAAAACAGGTCTGAATTCCGACGCACGGTTTGAAAGATATGACTTTTTAAAAATTTATAAACCAGAAATGAATGCGCGTGAATCTGTTCTCTCCAAAATGAAGTAATCAGTGTGAACGCATTTAATGCTAACAGCCACATGTATTAGGAGACAAAAAAAACACATGCATACATGTGATAGACCGGCCGCTCTGTTCAACCAAATAGTGCGTACGCACTTTTTAGATTTTAGGTTAATTTAATTAGTGATTTCGGGCTGGGGGTTCTTCGCTGTGGAATGGGTCGATTCGTTGCGCTGGCCGGTGCTTCGCCGAGAAAAACTAACTAACCTGCAGGTACCCGAGCTAAGGCCTGCTACTGATCGCGAGAGGTGGGCCACTTGGCCTATGTACGAGCGTTGCGGCCGAGGGCGGCTGCCAACTCGCTATAAGCGAGGTATAGGCGCGCCCCCTAATCAGCGCTCCAGGCACCCTCAAATGAGTAATGCTACAGCGACGGGGTGTTACGGGGTTTTACAGGATGAGTTTCATCTGGCAAATCCTGATTGGATTAAGGGGGGTGAGGGGCCCCACCTACCTGAAAATCAGGGGGGTCATGTTTAGTTAGTTAGGAAGGAGCCTGTAGAAGCCTGTAAGACCCCGTACGTCTAGCATTTTTGCCCTCAAATACCCTGGTGCTTGCACGGCACTGCGCGGTCCACTAAAAAACATGCTAGCTGCCCCGCATGCTCGTGTTTGTTTTTGCTCTTTATTTTTTTCTCTGTTTTCTCTCGTGCACTATATTGTTCACTATAAAACATTTGATGGTTTTTAAATTTTGAAATGTTCATAGATTTTTTAAAAAAATTGTGATTTTTGAAAAATCTCATGCATTTGAATAAGTTCACATAATTTTGACAAAGTTTATGAATCTGAAAAATGTCGCAAAATTGATTTTTTCTCCTAAATTTGAAAAATGCTCATGAATTTGTAAAAAGTTCGTGAATTAATTTTTTCAATAATTTTTAAAAAGTTGGCAAATTTGTATAAAAATATCATGAATTTTGAAAAACTGCAAAATTGAAAATGTTCCTGAATTTGGAAAAAGTTTGCCAATTTGAACCTCTTCATGGATTTGAAAAAAGTTCATGAATTTGAAAAATGCTTGCAAATTTTAAAAAGGATTCGCGAACTTGAAAAATGGTTGCGAATTGAAAATAAGAAAAGCGAAAAAAAACACACAGAGAAAACCGGACCCGGAAGCTGCTGGAAGCTTCTGAAAACGAAACGCAAAAGATCTCTTTCGATGGGCTGGCCCACTGAGAAAACCAGCGTAAGGCCAGCTACGCTTGCCTTGTTGAGCCCAAGTTAGCAAGCAGTACCCGGAGCCAGCACGCTGCTCTCCTTCCGGCGCCATGGGAGACCGGATGCGCAGAGGAGCTCTCGTACATGTACTATTCTTCAAGTAATATTCCGAACTGACGCTCAATCTGTGATTCATGTGCAGAGGACACGTTTTAGTCTGAAACTCTGAATTCACACCTTTTTCTTTCTTTCTTTCTTTCTTTCTTTCAGAGAACACGTTCATATATACAGGTATTCTTCAAGTAGTATTCCTAACTGACGCTCAATCTGTGATTCACCCCTAATGTTTGTGCCATCATCTTCTGAATGACCTGATGCTTAGTATGATTTGGATAAAAGCTTGCACTGTAGTAGGCAAGTGCATGCTACAAGGATCTGTTTAGGCATATTGGTAGGTGGGCATGTGACAAAGCTACCATGAAACCTGCAGCAGACTTGTAGGATTGTCGTACACTGAAAGGCAACAGAAAGCCTGTTGCATGGGCTACTGGTTCTGCACTCAAGGACCAAGGAGAGTGTGTTGTGCTTTGTGGTTAACTCCAAAGTCCTGCATACTTCTGCTCATCATGGCATCCATATCTAGTGCAAGAGCTGTGTCAGTCAAGTCCATAAAGTGCCTGGAAGATAATATTATATATGCCCAAGATTAGTGCTTAATGGTCCAAGTTTGGCCACTAGTGCGATGTTTTTTCGGGAGACCTAAACAAAATGTTCCTCAATGAGCCAGCAATTCCATTAGCTAAAGTTGTTGTCCAATCCAAGCATGCATGCCTTCCTTGACCTTGGACTAAACTCTGTGTACGAAGCAAGCTTATAATCTTGGGGTAGCCAACTATAAACACCACAAGGTGCAGAACAAAGAAGCAGCTATCATGTTCTCAAACCTACAGCCTAGAACTCATGCGATTAGCTAGGTACAACCCTTTTCCTTGAAATGGTCTGCTATTAGTATTGAGGAAACAATGCCTGCAAATATTTGTCTACGGCAATGAAGAGATCTCGCAATCAAATGAAGCAACTGGATTAGGCCATGCACAGCTGAAGAAGGGGCCACCTCTTGGCCTCCATATCAAGTGCAGGAGCTTCGGTAGTCAAGTCCACAAAGTGTTTGGACCCAAGAGTACTGCTTTGTGGTGCGGTCATTGTCCATGTTTGGTCGTTAGTGCATGTCTGTGGCCATTCTCCAAAATGTTCGTCAACAATGCCACTAATGTTCCCGCAAAAAATATAAAAAATGCCACTAATGAAGTTGCTTTGCTGACTAAGCATACCTCGGCCATGGACTAAACTGTGAGCTAGTTTACAGTCTAGGGATGGCTAGTTATAAAGACCGCAGCAAGCAAGGAGCAGAAGAAATACGCACACATCCTGCTCCCAAACTACAGCCTAGAATTCACAGCATAATCTGAAAACATTTTTCTTCCAAATGGGCTGCTACCTGTTATGGAGATGTTTGTTCCTGGCCCTCTCTGTAGTGTGCTCCATGTTTCTGAGTTCTTCGGGCTGTTTCATGGAGGAGAGAGCAGCCCTCATGGATATTCGCTCTTGGCTTGTGAATGCAGAGTTCAAGGCTCCCAGTTCTTGGGGAGACGGTGGTGACTGCTGCTCGTGGGAAAGGATAATGTGCGACAATAGCACACACCGAGTATCTCATCTCAACCTTTTCCAAACCTACCAAGAAAACCTACAATATAGCGAAGATGAATGCCCAAATCTTAACTTGACGATCTTTTCTTCGTTTCGGGGGCTTCAACTACTGAATTTCTCTGGACATTACGCGTGTTTACAAAATTTCGAGGGTACGTAACTCCTGCTGCATGCATGCAACTCTTCTTTTAATCTTCCAATAATTTTGATTACAAATCATCTTATTCTGAAGCAAACAAATCCTCAGGTCTCCAAGGATTGAGTAAGCTCAAGTATCTCGACCTCAGTTACAACAGTTTTCAAGGTGGGGGTATCCCGGGATCTGTTAACAAATTGGTTTCTCTAGAAGTCATAAATCTCAACGGAAACAACATAGGTGGGACTCTTCATAGTACAGGTACTCAAACGAAAAATATATATTCTTTTTCAGTTGATGCAATTAATTTTTACTTACTATAAGGCGTGTACAAATGGCAGATTTCAGAAATCTCCGTAATCTGCGTGAATTGCATTTGGGATCCAGTCAATTGAGGGGTAGCCTCCCAGCACCCATATTTGCACTTCCACGCCTTCAGTGCCTGGATCTTTCATACAAGCTCTTTGAAGGACATATACCTATAAACTTATCTCGGAACTTGCGATTGCGAGAATTGTATTTGACTTCCAATAGATTGAGTGGAGGCCTCCCAGCATCCTTATTTGCACTTCCACGGCTTGAGTACTTGGATCTTTCAGACAACCTATTTCAAGGACATATTCTTACAAACTCATCTTGTTTTTTGACGGAACCTCGTCAGAGGGCCAGGAGCTCTGGCATTGCTTTATAGAAGAAGAGAATTGATCCAGTTTATAAGGAAAACCGGATCGAAAACCTAACAAAATGGCCCGGTTTATGAGGAAAACTAGGCCGAAAACCGCACAAGCAACGAAGCCTCATCGACCACTCGACCCAAGGCCACAATCGCAACAAACCACACACATCCTGTCTCCGGAGCCGCCGCTCCGACATCCCCTGCCCGCTCGCGAGCCGTAGCGCCGCACGGCCTGGTCGCCTTGTAGCCCTTGCTACACGAGACGACCGCCTGCAGAGCACGAACGCTGCGCCAAACATCCGGGGCCGCCGCCCCGACTTCCAGCCAGACCGACCTGTCAGATCGTGTCGACCGAGCCGACGAACTCGCTACCCTTGCAGCACCAGGTCGCCACCCATGCCATGCAAAGCCACGTCCCCACCCCATTGGGCCGCAACTGCATTGTCGTCCGAGGCCGCCACCTCGGCGTACATCCACCGTCCGGAGCCGCCGCCCCGGCGTCCACCGCCCCGGCAACCACGAAGCAATCCTGCACAACTGCCATAAACCCGCCGCTCCACAAGGGTCAGGGATTCCAAGGCGGCGCCTCCAAGAAGGTAATGACATAGGTGTCGTCGCCGCCCGCTCCAAGGGAGCTTGGATTTTCATCCGGAGACCACCTGACAATTGCGGCAGTAGAAGGGACTCTTCGATGAAGCCTTCAGGAAGGAATGCGACGTACAGGGACGCCGCCATCATCGGCACCAAGTGCCAGACTTTCGCCCGAGTACCAAATCCACCGCCAAGCTCCACGAGGGAGCCCTGAGCTCAGGAGCACAGCAAGCTAAGCTGGAGCATCGCCGCCAACCACCATAGCCACCCGCACACTGCGCTCCGGCGGCCGGAGACCAATCTCCACGACGGCCGCAGCACACCCACCGTCGCAGCGCCGCCGCGCCGCCATCCAACACCGCACTGCCGCCGCCACCACCACCACCACAACGCGCCACAGCGCCGCCCTCAGCAGCACACCGCCGAAGGCCAACTGCGCCAGATCCGGCCGCCGCGCGGCCACGAGCCGAAGGAAGCGTCCACGCCCACCTGCCAACCTGCATCCCCGCGGCCAAGGAACTCTCCGGAGCAAGCCACCGCCGCGCCGCCAGACCCACGCCGCGCCGGGCGCACAAGCCGCAGGCCCTCACGGGCCCAGATCGGGCCCGCACAGCTGCGGCCACCACCGCCCGACGCAGCACCGCGCCCCCGCATCTCCGCGACCCCTGCACCGCCGCCACACGCCACCACCACCACGAGGACGGCCGCCGTCGCGAGCCCAGCCGCCGCCCGACGCGAGCCCAGCCGCCGCACCAGGGCCGGGCCCCGCCCCGCGCCACCGCGAGGAGAGGAAGCCTCGCCTCCGCCGTCCGCGCGCGGGCTTAGCCCGGCCGCATCCTCCGGCGGCGGCGAGGGGGGTGGACAGCGATGAAGGGGACGCCGGCGGCGGCGGATTGGGGGTCCGCCCGTGTCGCCCCAGGGAGGAGCGACGCGGGGGCGTATAGTTGCTACAAACTCATCTTGGAACCTCGGAGAATTGCATTTGGGATCCAATCAATTGAGTGGTACCCTCCCAGCATCCGTATTTGTGTTGAAATATATTGCCCGCCTCCCTCCATCAGTTCGGACTTTTGGATGAGTTGGCTGGTGCATGAATTCAATAATTTGCACTTCCATGCCTTGAGTACTTGGATCTTTCATACAACCTCTTTAAGGGACATATACATATAAAGTTATAAACTCATCTTGGAACCTACGAGAATTGCATTTGAGATCCAATCAATTGAGTGGTAGGGTCCCAGCATCCGTATTTGGACTATCATGCCTTGAGTACTTTGATCTTTCAGAAAACCTATTACAAGGTCGTATACCTATAAACTCATCTTGGAAGTGCACATCATCGCTTCATACTATCCGGTTATCTGAAAACAGGCTAAGCGGTCAATTTGCTTTCTTCTGGCTGAGAAACTGTACCAAACTCAAAGAGATAGATCTGTCCAGGAATACTGATTTGGTCACTCAAGTGAAAATGCATGGCTGGGTACCTAAATTTCAGTTGAATACACTAAGACTCTCTTGGTGTAACCTTGATAAGAGCATGATTACTGAGCCACATTTCCTGCACGCACAGAATCATCTGTAGTTTCTCGATTTGTCTAACAATAATTTGCCGGGGAGCATGCCCAACTGGCTCTTCACAAATAAAACCACACTAGTTTATCTGAATCTTGCAAATAACTCACTAGTTGGATCACTAGATCTGATAGGGCAACCACAAACTAATCTTAAACAGGTGAATGTATCATTGAACCTAGTTGAAGGACAGCTGCCAGCCAACATTGGTTTGATGTTTCCTCATCTGATAATTCTCGATGTTTCCCACAATACTATTTCTGGAACAATATCACCATCGTTGTGCAACAGCAGCATACAACTTATGGACCTATCAAATAACAGATTTACAGGAAAAGTACCACCTTGCTTGTTCACTGATTGTTATTCAATGAATATATTGAAGCTCTCAAACAATACACTTGGTGGCAAGATACTTGATGGGGCTAGTAGCTTCTCTGGTAACCTGTGGGCAATACACCTAGGCAACAACAAATTTGAAGGGACTCTCCCTAGAAATCTGTTTGGTAATGTCCAAATCATGGATTTACATGATAAAAAGATGTCAGGAGAACTGGACACTTCATTATGGTGTCTTCCTTCAGACCTTCACTGCAAGCTTTGAGCCTTGCTAATAATGGTTTAACTGGTGGCATTCATCCAGAAATTGGCACATTAACAGATCTTGAAATGTTAGATCTGTCAGACAACTACTTTACAGGGCGTCTTCCAAACTGCAGCACTATGGTATACCTCACATTTCTGAGTGTATCTCGGAATTCCCTGTCAGGCTTCCCGGGTGCCTTTTTCAACAGCTCCTACATTACAGCTTTAGATCTCAGCCATAATCAGTTCACAGGCAACCTTGAGTGGGCACAACATCTTCTCAAGTCAGTGTACTTTTGTTAAGCAGGAATAAGTTTGAGGGACATATCTCTTCAAATCTCTGTCATCTCCAACACTTGAGCATAATTGACATCTCGCACAACAGACTTTCAGGTTCCATACCACCATGTATTGGTGTCATTCCATTTGAACCCCTTGATCCTTACGAAAATTGGCCCGCGGCTGGTAGTATTACCTATGGAGGAGGGGAATATGGTGCGGACTTCGTTTATACCAATAATTATGACCTCCCAGGCCTCACGTTCACAACAAAAGGGAACCTATACACATATGGACGGAACTTCTTCATGTCGATGTCTGGCATTGACTTGTCTGCAAACATGCTGTCAGGTGAGATTCCGAAGGAGATGGGAAATTTAAGCCATATCAAGTTTCTCAACTTGTCGAACAATTTCTTGACTGGACCAATTCCTGCAACCTTTGCAAATATGAGCGAGATTGAAAGCTTAGACCTATCCAAAAACAGGCTGAATGGATTGATACCATGGCAGTTGACACGGCTATCATCATTGGAGGTGTTCTCTGTGGCATACAACAACTTATCGGGATGTCTACCAGACTCTGGTCAGTTTGGCTCATTTGATATGGATTGTTACAGAGGGAACAACAACCTTCGATCATGCACTTCCAGTTCAGGCCATGTGGCATGTAATGGTACTGCAGGAAGTGTGCCTGATGATTCTGACCCGATCCTCAATGTGGTCACTGCCGTTTCATTTGTCTTGGCATTTTGGGCCACTATCACATTCGTATTCTGCCATTCATTTGGTCATCGTGTTATTCTCAAATTGTAGTAGGTAAAGATGGAGAGAGGGCTAGTGATTAACAGTGATGATGTGTAAACAATACAAGGAGATCACTTTGGTAATTTGCTTTCCGATTATGCGTGTATTTGTAAACTATATGTTACCTTGGTTTAGTATGGAAGAGTTTTTGTCAAACTTTGTCAAGTAAGAATCACTGTAAAAATAGAACCCTGAATGGTGGCTGGAATCATCAGGGGCTAGATGTTCTTGCTGCTTTTTTTTGTAAGCTCAAGATGCAGAATGGTGCTGTGCAGTTGATATTTTGGTGCTGCTTTCTTTAGCACTTTATTTCTGAACTGAATTTTCTTTGGCACTAGTGAAGTCTCATAATGTTTGTAATGGTAGAAATATTTCTTTAGTTGAGGATTTTGGAGGGTATGTGCTGATATGCTAAGCTGCAAGATTGGGCTCGATATACTACATAGCCCCTTTTGTCACTCTTGGAGTCATCTTCCTCTGCATCTCCTTTACTTTGCTTTCACTGTCAGCAATGTTGTTCTTGTGTCTATGGCTGCTGCAAACTATAGGCGGCGTTTTTCGGTCCGGGCAGTGGCCAGACCGTCCATCGGGGCGTTTGGGGAGGATTTGACGGGTCCAGTTGTAGATGCTCTAAGATAGACATTGCTACTCCCTTCGATCCATATTAATTGACGCAGTCTTAGTACAACTTTATCCAACTTCCAACTGTTTATATTACTGCCCGGTTTATATTACTTTCAGTAGGAGTATACTAGCACATATGCCCGTGCGTTGCAACGGGAGAGATATTTTTTTGCGAGAAGCAACGGGGAAAGAGAATTGATGTGTCATCCAAAAAAAGGGTCTCCACAATGGTAGGCGACAGAGCAAGGAGTTATGGTCTTCTCGTTGGACATGTTTGACACGCAAAATCTTGATAGTGGTGGGATTGGTCGGCGTGATGGCGAGCACCCAACTCATGCCTTTTTTCCTCCGGGTCCGCCTCCATCTCGGGGTTGTGCCTGCCTCCTCATTTGATGGCTGCGCGGCAACTTTTGGGACATGGTTGCTTCGACCACTCTATCCTACAACGGCGTAACCGGGTGGATTATTAATTGCAACGCATAAATCTCATTTCATTATCATAATCAGGCATGAATGTCCCTTCTTTTTGAGGGTTTATTCTCTTTGATTATTTTAGTGTTAAAGTGCCCATATTTTTGCTCTAATTAAAGTTAAACAACATATTCTCTTTTATTGGTACGTGCCCACAATTTCTTTCATTTATAGTCAACCAGCATAGAACGAACGCGCACCGCTAACCAATGGCCAGCGCGAATATTTAAGAAAATACTATAGCGTCAGATTAGAATTTTTTTTTGAACATTCAAAAAAATATGAATTCGCGAATATTCTTGGTAACGTGAACACTTTTTCAAATCCCGAACAATTTTCCAAAAATGCGAAACTTTTTTTTTGAAAATTCCAATATTTTTGGAAAAACACTAACAAAATTAGAAACATTAATAGTTTTTGAAATTCACAAACAATATTTTGAAAACATGAGAATTTTATAAAAACACAAATATTTTTGAATTTTTGATTTTTTAAAGGGGAACATTCAAAACAATTTTAGAAAATATTTTCTTAGATGCAAATATTATTTTGTATTTGTGAACATTTCACTAAAACAAGAATATTTTAAAATATGAAACATTTTATAAAATGTAATGTTTATAAAAAATCTCGAAGAATTTTCGAAAAACACAAACATTTTTTTAAAAATGAGCATATTTTTTGAATGTTGAGAAAATTTGAAACGGGAATTTTTAAAAGTTTCGAACATTTTTTCAAAACAGGAACAAAAAATTGGAATTCTGACCTTTTTTGAATATTTGAACAAAAATTAAAATTCTGAATATTTTTGTAAATTTTTACTTCACAGAAAAAATAAAAATAAGGAAGGAAAAAAGTAAAAAGAAATATAAAAGAGAAAGAGAAAGGAACAGAAAAAGAAAAGTAGAAATAGAACAAAGAAAAGGGGGAAACGGGCCGGCCCAGTTTTAGGCGCACTGTGGGAATTTCAACTATTTATCGCTCCATGCGACAAATAAGATCTTCTGAACTGCGGGGCAATAATAAGTGGGCTGGCTTCTTTGGGCTGGAGCGCGCGTGGCCCAATTATGGAATTCTGGACAAACCTTTTTTCTTTTCTAGCGGATAGATGCACAAAACATTAGTACCACCTGGATAGAAAAAAAAATCTTTTCGACGGTGAACGGATGAAAAAATTGAAGAAACGCACCTTGCTTTATTATTACTAGCAATCATGCCCGTGCGTTGCAACGGAGAAAAAAAATCATGCTCCCAGACCAATAATGGCTCAAAACTGTCAAAGGTCCACAACATGCTTTCATCCTTTCTCTCGTTGCATTTTTCACTGGCTTTCGCTACATATTTGACGTGCCTACGTTCCGACGTCTTCCATTACATATTTGAGGCATCATGCACCTATGTTTTGCATGTGCATCCCATTCTCCTCGTTGTAGGCGTGTCTCAAGTCATTGTTGTGCTTCTGTGTATGCAACATATGCTAACCCCGTTTTATCAGCTCACTGTTTATTTCCCAAGGCGACTGGCGGCAATCGTTTGAGAACGTATATAAACTGATGGCAATCGATTTAATTTAGCAAGGTGGGACTATTGACAAAAAAAGACGCATCATATTTAGGCCTGCGCTAGCTTTTTTTTTTAGATGAAGGCGTAGGCTAGCTGAGCAGGTTTTTGATTCCATTGAAAGCTGAGGCGTGCCTGCTGGCTCATAAGGCTCAGTTGGATAACTGATTTTTTTAGAAACACAAAACTGAGACAACTTACGTGAGCGAAACGGGATGAGCTCGATCGCCTGCTCAATCCCGTGCGGGGCAACGTAGGATTCTTAACAAAAAAAATGAAACAACCTGAGGGGGCTCGATCGCAACGTACGAGCGAAGGCCCAAGTGAAGGAACGCAGGCCCGACTGAGCCGTTACGAACCTTTTTAATGGCCGATATGAAACTTGGCTCTACAAATTAGTACCACCTCATGTATTTCACCAGCAACGTAGGATTAGATGCGGGACGAAACCAAGAATATCACCTTACTTTAATAATAAATAAAAATAAATAAATATATATATATATATATATATATATATAGGGAAAATGCATCCTACTACCGGGTGTAGTTACACCCATATCTCATATACTACCATGTGATAGTATATATACTACTTTATCATTTTTAGTATGTTCATATACTATATCTAAGATACTCCAAAACGAGTTATGCGAAAAAATTGCATGTAAGCCCATGTTTTTATCATATTTGTGAAATACGTACATATTTGTACGTAAAAAGGAGTATGCTCAAAATATGGTACATACTACCTATAAAATAGTATATATACTACCCAAACATTCTTACATACTACATACTACACGTACGTAATCTCCAATATAATAGATACTACCTACAACATACGAAACCAAAGTGGGAGTAACTACACCCGGTAGTAGGAAAAATTTGTCATATATATATATATATATATATTACTTTCAGTAGGAGTATATATAAGGCATGTACACATGGCAGGTTTCAAGAATCTCCCAACCTGCGTGAATTGCATTTTGGATACAATCAATTGAGGGGTAGCCTCGGCATTCAACCCTGTCAACAGGAATGAGGTCATCCTAGGAAGCGATGTCAGCAGTGATGTCATCCCGAGACATGTCAGCGATGAGGACATCCCATGGCCTAATAAGTCTCGGTTAACACTACTATAAAAGGAGCTGAGCTCCTCTTTGTTTCTCAAGCGATTCAAGCATCCAAGCAGTAGTATGTGAGCTAGCTTCCAAAGTGCAAGGCCGTGTGTGTCCACTTGTACTTGCTCTCTGATCCTCTTCGTTCAGGAAGCTAGCTAGCGAGTAGTTTGGGGTGACAATTGGTACCAGAGTGAAATGAAAACTTGTACAGGCGATTTGATGCTCACCGAATCGTTTGTATTCCGTGCACGCCGAATCGTTTGTACAAGCTTTCGTTTTGTCTTGTTTGTGTAGTTGCTCTCTCATCCTCTTCGTTCAATACTAGGGAAGCTAGCTAGCCAGTACTTTGGGTGACAATTAGTGAAACGGAAACTTATAGAGGCGATTCGGTGCACATCGAATCGCTTGTATTCGGTGCACGCCGAATCGCTTCTACAAGTTTTCGTTTTGTCCTGGTTGTCCAGTATGCCTCGTCATGGGCCATACTTCGACGGGCTACGAAAGGGCCGCGTGTCGCCGTTTTGTTCGCGGCCTACCACACATCGAGCTTGCGGACGAGCTCTATGAGGCGTGCCTCGCCGGGAAGCAGCGCCGCCTGCCGTTCGTTCAGGGCAGAGATGTCCCTCAAGTTGGTCCGTGGTGACCTCTATGGCCGGGTCATCCGGGCGACGCCGGGCGAACGATGCTACACGCTACTGCTCGTCGACGACTGCCGCCGATTCGTGTGGGCGGTGCTCCTCGCCTCAGAGGACGAGGCGGGGCATACCATCGGCAAATTAACGAGCTCCAAAAGCAATTTCCGAACTACTGTAGACTTGTTTAAGGCATAATACATCAAAAACAGGTGACCAAAAGGTAAAAATCAGACTACATCAATCAAGCAATATTGTTATCGTAATCATACTACTACTTTACTTGGTGATGACTTTCATGGAAGCAACTGCTAGTATTACTCCGTTGACCGTACGACAATGGAATTCATCTTCCCGCCGGCATCCTGGAAGAAGGCCGCCACGGCAGCCCACTCCTCCAGGAACCTCTCCTCGACGCCATCCTTGAGCAGCGCCGGGAAGAAGAGCCAGAATGAGGTGCCCCCCACGAACAGCCCCACCACCGCCGTGGCCATCCACTGCCGCGTGCACCACCCCTCGGCGACGTAGCAGGCGCCGTGTAGGGCAAAAAAGGCGGCCATCGGAGTACTCCTAGGCATAGCAACCGGAGGCCGAGGTGGAGATGGAGCTCACCTTGCAAGGTTGTAGGCGAGGCCGAACTCTTTTTTTTCCGATAAAGGGTGGATTTTATTAGCTCATAATGAAGCATCAAGAGGATACAAACACAATAAGCACACATCCGGCCTCTGCATGACTAGGATGCACACAGCCAACACCAACGCACACACACAACACGCCAGCAAATAGCAAAGTCACATGAGACCAAAGCTATGCGTAGGCGATGAAAAATTAAAAATCCAAGCGATCATATCCACGATCGGCAAATTACGGCAATGACCATATTCGCACCAACTATCTCATGACACCACACGGACAACGAATTTCTTCAACAACAACGCCTTCAGGAAGGGAGCGGCGCTCAAGCACCGCCGTCACCGGATCCAACCACAAAGGCTAGAATCTAGATTTTCACCCTGAAGAATCGGTCCGAGCATAACCGAGCAATGCCTTCAACAAGGTAACGACGTAAGAAAAACATCGCCATTGCCAGGTATAACAATTGGCTAGACCTAGGCTTTCACCCTGGAGCTCGAGACCGGGTGCACAAGTAGCACCACCATCGAAGTCAGTCATGTGTCGTCGCCACCACTTCTCCACAATCCCAGCAACTACATGCGATGTGATTGCTGCCGTTGCACAACCATTCCTTTGCGTCAAGTCGTCACCCATAGTTTGCATCTCACCATCGAAGTCAATCATTAGCCTGGAAAGATAAACCCTCACATAGACTTTTCGATGACCATCAACATCGTGGAGCCGTAGGAGTCGCTGCAGCACACAGCCAATTGGATATGGATCACCACAACCAAGCTGTCCAGATCAGAATCAAGGTAGTCTCGTTGGATCGATCATGAACGACGCCGAAGCTGCGGCTGTCTGACACAGATCTGACCGCCGCGCCGTCTGCATGGACGAGGATAGTTGCCACCACCTAGAAGCCCATGGGCTGCCGCCCAGGTTCCCGGACTCCCGCGTGGCCGCGGCAGCAGTGAGGGCAGCGATGACCTGGGCAGACCGAGCTTCCCTGCGCGAGCCATTAGTCGGATTACCACTAGCCGCCGGTCATGCCCGTCCCGGGGCCCCACCCGCACATCAGGATCAGGAATTCAGGACGACGCCCAGGCCACACGGCCCAACGACGCCGCACGCCGGCGACGGGCTACGATCCAAACCGCAGCACAGAGCCCCACAGCGGCGAGCACCTCCGCCTCCGCCAAACAGCTCCACTTGATGCCGCTGTCCTCTGCGCTCGCAGAGAAGGTAGGCTGGAGCCACCACACACCCTCCACCTTCGGTGGAAAGGGCAGCGCCGCCGCCGCCGTCTGCGGCCGGCAACGACGGCGGCGAGTACAGATCTGGGAAGGATGTGCTGCTGGCTAGGTTCGAGGGGGCCTCCGGAGTCGCCCGAGCGTGCGACCCGGGAGGCAGTTTTCACGTACCCGAGGCCGAACTAAGTGGGGGCGCCGGGGTTGCGGTGTGCGCCATCCCGCCGGCGAGCTGGGCCACCAGCCGTAGGAAGGTGTCGAGGAGGAGCACCAGGAGGTGCTGACGTCGGGGAAGAAGCCGAGCGGCCACCGCATCGCCGCCACCGGATCCGGCTTTCGAGGTGGCATTTTGGGCCACCGTCACATTCACATCCTGCCATTCATTGGGACAGCGTGTGATTCTCAAACTATAATAGGTAAACAGAGAGAGAGAGAGAGAGAGAGAGAGAGAGAGAGAGAGAGGGCTACTGACAGTGATGATCTGTAAGCAACCCTGGGAGATCACTTCAGTATTATGCTTTTTTTTTTTGAGAATCAAAGTGATCAACGCTGTCATGCAGCAAGGTTACAATCAGAGTACATAATATCGCTAAGCTCAGTCGGAACAGCCGCCAGCAAGAAGAAGTCGCCTTGACTTGTCCCTATGGCAGCGAGCCTGTGTGCCAACATGTTCTGATCCCTTCTCACCCAACCAAACTGAACGGACCTAAACGAGCTTAGAGAAGCACGAATATCAGCAATGATTGCAAACAGGGTAGACTGATTTGGTGTGTTCAAGTCCAACGCCTTGACCAGGGATAGGCAGTCCAGTTCGACCTGCACAATGCCGTTGAAGTATTTCGAAAGCTGTTGTAGGCTTGCTAGAACTGCCAAACACTCCGCTTCCTCCGCAGAAGAGCAGGGGCCAATGCGACGCCCCATCGAGAAGAAGGGCCGGCCACTGGAGTCCCTGGCCACTGCACCAGCAGCACTCGCCGCTAAGGTTGCATCAAACGCAGCATCCGAATTCAATTTAACAATGCCATCAGGTGGGGGATTCCAATGTACAGCGGCAGGCAGGCGAGTGGACAGGCGACGATCCCCAAATAGATTACTACAGCAGCTACTTTTCTCATTTTCTGTTCGCACCTGGGCATTGCTGATTTCCTCCATATACCTGACCAAGAACGACACTGAACCCGAGATCGATTCTTTGCCGTCGTTGTGTATTATGTTGTCTCGAAGAAACCATGCTCTCCATAGGAGGAGCAGAATTTTTGCAATCATTTCTTCATCACATGTGCTAAGGAGTACTTGCAACCAATCTTTCCCAGTGTGCGAAAAGGCCTTCTCTTTGGGAATGTTCCAATGCGCACGCATTGCTTGCCGGAGGGCCCTGCTTTTTGTACATGAGACCACCGCATGGTACTCATTTTCATCAGCACAGCCACAAAGGTCACAAATATTGTCCGTAGTAAGTGTTCGGCTGCACTTGTTCGCCTTCGTTGCTAGTGTGTTAGTGGCTACCCTCCAGCTGAAGATTTTAATTTTTCCAGGGATTTTTGCCTTCCAAATTAGGTCCCAAATGCTGCGGTCATTCACACTGGCCGAGGAGCTAGAAGTTTGAGGGCCCTGACCGGTGGAAGACATGGCAAGCTTGTATGCGCTCTTCACCGTGAAAACCCCGGACTTCTCATAGTGCCAAGCCAAGCTGTCATCCATCTCACCTTTTGGAATCCTTATCTTACTAATTTCTGTGGCATCAAACGGGCTGAAAATCTGATTGATAAGGTCCATCTTCCATTCCTTGGTGGTTGGGTTAATAATCTGGTTAACCCATCTCAGTCTCGTGCGGCCAATGAAATTTGACGGTTTGAGTCCCTCATCTCTTGGAATCCACTGATCTCTTTGGATCTGGATACTTTTCCCATTACCTACACGCCATATAATGCCCTTTTTCAGAAGCTCCAGCCCAAACTCTATTCCCCTCCAAGCCGGAGAAGCATCCGAGGCGAACATTGTGTCCAGTAGCACACCGTTAGGGTAATATTTAGACTTAAGGACCCTCGCGCACAGGCTATCCGGCTTCTGGAGCAGCCTCCATCCCTGTCTAGCAAGCAGGGCTTGGTTAAAGAGGTGCATGTCTCTGAAACCAATACCCCCTCCTCTTTTAGGTCTCGTCATCTTATCCCAAGCCATCCAATGAACTTTCCGTTGGCCCTCCTCATCACCCCACCAGAAGTCCCTTATTAGTTTCTCATATCTATCACAGAAACCCATAGACATCTTGAAAACACCCATGGTGTAGGTAGGCAAGGCTTGGACGACTGACTTCACATGCACCTCTTTAGCAGCATATGACATGTACCTCTCTGACGAGTTGTTGCATCTTTTCAGGAATCTGTCCATAATGGGCTGAAAGTTTCCGTCCTTCATTCTTCCCTCTGGCGTGGGTAGTCCGAGATACTTACTGTCAAAAGTCGAGGACTCAACCTCCAACACATTCCTAATGCCTGTTTGGATAGTATCGGGGCACTTCTCAGAGAAAAGCAAGGAGCATTTATTCGAGCTTAGTAGTTGACCTGTACATCTCTGAAAAGTGGTGAGAGCGTGTTTTACCACCACTGCTTGGTCAATCGAAGCTTTGAAGAATAGGAGGCTGTCGTCTGCGAACAGCAAATTTGAGATGCCAGGACTCCCACGTGCCACTTTGATAGGAGTGATACTTCCACCCTCAACCTCTTTCTGCATGATCCGGGCTAGCCCTTCTGCAACGAACAAGAACAAATAGGGGCTAAGGGGATCCCCTTGTCTCAGCCCACGAGAGGGACTGAAAAACTCAAGAAGCTCGCCATTACATTTAACTGAATATCTGACTGACCGAACACATATCATAACCCAGTTGATCCACTTCTCGCAGAACCCACATCTTTCCAGGACGCCCTCGAGGAATCCCCAATCCACTCTGTCGTACGCCTTAGCGAGGTCAAGCTTGTACGCACAGTGAGTGTTTTGGGGAATTCTACTATATTGGATCTTATGGAAGCACTCAAACGCAATTAGGGCGTTGTCTGTTATCATCCGTCCGGGAATGAAGGCACTCTGTGTCTCGGAAAACAACTCATCCAGTAGGGGTCTTAATCGGTTCACCAAACATTTTGAGATGACTTTGTATATGACATTGCAGAGGCTGATCGGTCTGAAATCCTTGAGAGACTGAGTGTTATTGCCTTTTGGAATTAGAACGATCGCTCTGATCGTTCAGCCCTTCCGGGATAATCTCATTAACAAAGAATCCCTTAACTGCATCCACCACCTCCTTCTTCAAAACTCCCCAATTTCGTTGGTAAAACCGAGCTGGAAACCGTCCGGACCAGGGGCTTTAAGGGGCCCGATTTGAAATAAAGCATCGCTAATCTCTTGTTCCGTAAACTCCTTGACAAGGTCATCATTCATACCTTGGTTCACCAACTGAGAGTACAACCCTAGTAGTTCGTGGGGGGCCACGATTTTATCTTCAGTGAACAACTCTTTGAAGAAATCTGATGCCATTTTGTGTAGATCCTCTCTCTTTTCAACCCACTGTCCATCATCATTTTTTAGCCTCGTTATAGTGTTATGCTTCTTCCGCCATGTGGCTTGCCGGTGGAACCAATCCGTGTTCCGGTCCCCTTCACGTAGATACGTTGCTCTGGATCGTTGGCGCCACATGATCTCCTCCCGGAGTAACACCTCATCCAACTCCGCCGAGACTTTCTTTATCTCTGTATCAGTTGCCGGAGTAGGAGGTTTGCCCAAGAGAATTTTCAGTTTGTTTCGTAATCTGCTAGTTTGCCTTTTGACTGAACCGAAGCATGCTGCACTCCATTTACCAAGCTCACTTTGCATAGCAAACAATTTGGCCTGAACCTCATGCAAGGTTGTGGCCGGGGCTGCACTTCTCCACACGTTTCCCACCACAGAAAGTAGCGATTCCTCTCTCTCCCACATGGCCTCGTACCTGAATTCCTTCTTCTTGCGATATTCCCACTTTTTACCAAGTATTATGCTTTTTTCGGACGTGGAGTTTCGGCGCCCGGGCTCAGCTACACCTGAAATCCCTATCATCTGTTCTGGTCTTGGGATTCGCAGAATCAGGTGTGACAAGCATGTGACGATGTGTTGGAAAATCGATATACTACGCGTGTACGTATCGAACAGTGCAAGTTAGCGGGCCCGATTCGTATCTGTGGGACGTCCGTGGTCGCGCGCGTGTGACTGTTCCGTGGCCCAGATCGTTAACTTTTTGGGCTGAGCCGTGGAACAGGCGTTCGGTGCGATCGAACGATGTGGGGCCCAGCTTATGGAGACGCGGCGGTCGGCGCTGAATCCCCAAACCCTCGGCTGTTCTCGAAACCGGCCGCTGCCGCCGACATCAATACGTCATCCCCACCACACTGCCGTGCAAAGCCGCGGTGGCTGCAGCCAGCTGACGATGGAAGACGCTGGCCTGGAGTTCTTGCTGGACGCGATCGACAGGTAAGGATACCCTACCCTTAGTGGGAGATCTATCAATTTTTTGGCAGTGCCGGGGGCATTGGTCGGCGGCTGACCATTTTGAACGCCATGGCTTGCAGATTTCCTCTACGGGAGGAGTTCGTGGACAGCTTGGACCACCCAGATCCGGCACCGCTGGCTGTCCTCTCACGGATTGATGTCACAGGCGTTGAGCCAACGGATTCGAACGCTGGGACCGGATGCGGGCAGCGCGTTGGCTGGGCTAGCCAGGGGCGGCCGGAAGGCAATGGGCGACGTCGGCGGGAGGCTTTGCCAATGAGGTTCGCACGGTCGACCGATAGGGTGAATCCTGAGGCTCCAGGATGGACAAAAAAGGACCGCCCTGAAACAATTGAGTGTCTTTGTTTCTGATTTTTTTTGTTCAGTGCTGCTCTGTTTGTCGTACTACACATCTGGCCGGCCTGTTAATTATACTAGATGATGCCCCGTGCGTTGCTGCGGGATTTTGTTGTCCTGAACAGTTTGATGAATCCGTGGAAGATTAGAAAGTAGGGAAAGTCTACTCAACCCAGAAGAACAAAACCATTGGCTTTCAGGGTGATTTAACATATGTATTATAGACATTGTGACATGAGTAGCTACTTAATAGAGATTACATGACAGAACAGTATCAGAGGTCTCTCACCAACTGCCCAAAGCAACTGGATGATGCATGCGTTCAAACCATTGACGCTCAACTTATGAATGCTTATATGGTAAAATTTTTGGTGCATTCTGTCAGTTAATCTTTAGAGATAAACAAAGAAGGAAATAAAAAATGTACCTTGTGGGACGACCGAGCAGGGAGTACATGGCATGAATGTTGTATGCATCTACATAATAGTATGCGAGCAACCGCAGTTGAGGCACCCTGCAGAAATTTTTGTTGGTTCCCCATCCATTAACTTGTAGCTAGGATACTTGTCCATTGACGGGAGCAGCAACTATACTACTCTAGCAAGAACCACTACATCGTCCTAAGTCCTTGCTGTCAGCGAAAAATTGTTTGGCACACTTGTAGTGAGGCAGATCGATCTGACTGAATCTGCAAATAAGCTTGGCATCCAACATGGTTACGGTGTTGCAGATTTTGATTATAAAAATAGATTCCATCAGAATCCTAATTCTCTCCAAGTAAATATGAATACTAACAGAATGTACATATAATAAGTTAATAGCTCAGTGAAAAAAAAAATCAGATATGAGAGCTTGTGTGCCAAACTACCAATGCAAGTGGCAAGAGTCCTATGCAGCAAGCCAGCAACGAATAATCTTTAACTTTGCAAGCAACTCAAAACTAATATTCCTTGCCATGGAGGACGTCTAGCATATTTGCAGCAAAGAGGAGAACCTGACAAAATACAGAAATAAGATCGGGCTTAGATGGGGCGAACAATGGGAATCTCAGCTAAAAAAGAAACAATGGGGAAGCTCTCTCACGGGCCCCCTTTCCATCAAAAGGACGTGAAAATAACTATGATACACCTCCATCCACTAGTAGAAAACAGGGCTTTGGTTCTAGCAGGATCGGAGGAACAATCCCGGTAGTGTTACGAACCGGGACTAATGTGAGCATTAGTCCCGGTTCGAGCGGCTAGGACGCCGGATGGGACTCGGCAGGCATCAGTCCCGGTTCGAATGGGACCTTTTGTCCCGGTTGGAGACACCAACCGGGACTAAAGGGGTTACGCCAGGAGCGACACCCTTTAGTCCCGGTTGGTGTCTCCAACCGGGACTAAAGGTCTGTATTCAGTCCCGGTTGGAACCGGGACTACAAATTTGCCTATATACCCCCGCCCTCTCCTCTGTTTTTTCCTCACAGAAGGTGGGAGGTGTGTGCTACTTTGTTCTCCCTTCCTATGCACATGAGGTGTTCGATGAAATGCCTGAGAGCATGATGCCAATTGAGTTCCCTGAGAGCATGATGCCAATTGAGTTCACACAAAACAAACATGATATGAGGTGCCCGAGCCACACTTAAGCTTTCTCCTCTTTCTTCTCCTCTGTTCTTCCTCCAAGCCCGTCCCCATCCCCGTCCTCACCGCCGTCGATCGCCCGCGCCGATCTCGTCGCCGGCACCACCATGGTGAGCCTCCTGTTCTTATTTTTTTTAAAAAGAAAAAAATTCTTACTTGTATGATTTAGATAGCTACTTGTATAATTTTCTTACTTGTATTATTGTTTGTTATTATATAGTGCCATGGTTTTGATATCCGCCCCCGTCGGCTCTCGTCCGGTCTATGATTCGGATGTGGTATATTATATTTTATAACTATTTGTTTCATTTAGTGTTTATGATAGTTATGCCGACCAACTTGACATAGATGTTTTTATCTAGGAGGTATGTGAACCGGAAATTCCAACCGACCCTCTTGTCGAGAGGTTAAATTTAGTTGAAAAAGAAAACAATTATTTGAAAGAAAAATTGAAAAGAATTGAAGAAGAGAAGATGAAATTGGAGTTGCATGTTGGCGATGTCGTCGATCTACACAAGATCCAGATGGATGCAATGCGCTTGAAGATTAGAAAGATTAGAAAATATGCCATTGAAGAGGCTTGATATCATTATGCTGTTGGATCAATTGTTACCTTAGTTGCAATTTTGATCGCATTTGTTGTTGCATTTAAATGTTTTACATAGTTGTATGTTAGTTTCAATGTATGTTTTAATTAGATGCTTTAGATAGTTGTATGTTGTTTTATGAGAACTATGTATGAACTTTATGTATTTATTTTTGCAGTAATAACATTTGATCACTACTGTACTTTGGTTTTAATGTGATGATGAACTTGTATTAATTTGGTCATTTCTCTATTCATGATGTTCTATAATGGTTTTTGATATACTTAATTATATAATGCAGATGAACCGACAATGGATGTACGGTGACTAACGCACTTCCGGGTACATTACGGGCCTGCATAATTTTATCGATGTGGCTAAGGCAAACAGTGTGAATGGTTTTATGTATTGTCCATGTGTTATCTGTGAGAATACAAAGGATTACTCTTCCTCGAAAATTCTTCACACCCACCTGCTTAAGAGGGGTTTCATGCCCCACTATAATTGTTGGACCAAGCACGGAGAAAGAGGGGTTATGATGGAAGACAATGAAGAAGAAGAGGATGATGACAACTATCCTATGTTCCCTGAATACGGTGATACTGCAACGGAGGAAGCTGAAGATCAAGAGGCACCAGATGTGCCCGCTGATGATCTTCGCCGGGTCATTCTTGATGCACAGAGAGAATGCGAAAGTGAAAAGGAGAAGTTGAAGTTCGATCGCGCATGTTAGAGGATCACATAAAACGGTTGTACCCAAATTGCAAAGATGGCAACACAAAGCTCGGTACCACATTGGAATTGCTGCAATGGAAGGCAGAGAATGATTTATCTGACAAGGGATTTGAGAAGTTACTGAAAATAATGAAGAAGAAGCTTCCAAAGGATAACGAATTGCCTGACAGTATGTACGAAGCAAAGAAGGTTCTCTGCCCTCTAGGATTATAGGTGCAGAAGATACATGCATGCCCTAATGACTGCATCCTCTACCGCGGTGAGGAGTACGGGAATTTGAATGCATGCTCGGTATGCGGTGCATTGCGGTATAAGATCAGACGAGATGACCCTGGTGATGTTGAGGGCGAGCGCCCTAGGAAGAGGGTTCCTGCCAAGGTGATGTGGTATGCTCCTATAATACCACGGTTGAAATGTCTGTTCAGAAACAAAGAGCATGCCAAGTTGTTGCGATGGCACAAAGAAGACCGTAAGAAAGACGGGATGTTGAGAGTACCCGCTGATGGGTCGCAGTGGAGAAAAATCGAGAGAAAGTGGCCGGAGTTTGCAGATGACGCAAGGAACTTATGGTTTGGTATAAGTGCAGATGGCATTAATCCTTTTGGGGAGCAGAGTAGCAATCATAGCACCTGGCCTGTGACTCTATGTATCTATAACCTTCCTCCTTGGTTGTGCATGAAGCGGAAGTTCATTATGATGCCAGTGCTCATCCAAGGCCCTAAGCAACCCGGCAACGACATTGATGTGTACCTAAGGCCATTAGTTGAAGAACTTTTACAGTTGGGGAATATAAAAGGAGTACGTGTGTGGGATGAGCACAAACAGGAGGAATTTGACCTACGAGCGTTTCTGTTTGTAACCATCAATGATTGTCCTGCTCTTAGTAACCTTTCAGGACAGACAAACAAGGGATACAACGCATGCACACACTGTTTAGATGAGACTGAAAGTATAAATTTGGACAAATGTAAGAAGAATGTGTACCTGGGACATCGTCGATTTCTTCCGATCAAGCATGCCTTAAGAAAGAAAGGCAAGCATTTCAAAGGTGAGGCAGATCACCAGAAGAAGCCTGTCCCCTGCACTGGTGAAGATATATTTGATATCGTCAAGGATTTAAAAGTAATCTTTGGAAAGGGTCCTGGCGGACAATCTGTTCCGAATGACGCTGACGGACACACACCCATGTGGAAGGAGAAATCTATATTTTGGGAGCTACCCTATTGGAAAGTCCTAGAGGTTCGCTCTGCAATCGACGTGATGCACGTGATGAAGAATCTTTGCGTGAACCTGCTAGGCTTCTTGGGCGTGTATGGGAAGACAAAAGATACACCGGAGGCACGGGAGGACCAGCAACGTATGAACGAAAAAGACGGCATGCATCCAAAGCAGTATCAAGGTCCTGCCAGCTACGCTCTTACCAAAGCAGAGAAGGAAATCTTTTTTGAATGCCTGCTGAGTATCAAGGTCCCATCTGGCTTATCATCGAATATAAAGGGAATAATAAATATTGCAGAGAAAAAAAATTCCAAAACCTAAAGTCTCCTGACTGCCACGTGATTATGACGCAATTGCTTCTGGTTGCATTGAGGGGACTTCTACCAGAAAATGTTCGATTAGCCATTGTGAAGCTATGTGCATTCCTCAATGCAATTTCTCAGAAGATAATTGATCCAGAAATCCTACCAAGGTTATAGAATGATTTGGTCCAATGTCTTGTCAGTTTTGAGTTGGTGTTCCCACCATCCTTCTTCAATATTATGACGCACGTCCTAGTTCACCTAGTCGAAGAGATTGCCATTCTGGGCCCTGTATTTCTACACAATATGTTCCCCTTTGAGAGGTTCATGGGAGTCTTAAAGAAATATGTTCATAACCGTGCTAGGCCAGAAGGAAGCATCTCGAAGGGCCATGAAACAGAGGAGGTCATTGAGTTTTGTGTTGACTTTATTACTGACCTTAAGCCGATTGGTGTTCCTCAATCGCGGCATGAGGGAAGACTGAGTGGAAAAGGCACGCTAGGACCGAAAGCAATAATATGTAGGGACGGACATTCTTGGGCGCAAGCACACTACACAGTTCTACAAAATTCTACCTTGGTGGCCCCGTATATCAATGAACACAAGAATATTGTACGCTCCCAACACCCGGGGCAGTCTGACGACTGGATTACACGTGCACACATGGAGACTTTCGGCGGTTGGTTGCAAACACATCTCGCGAATAACACCATTGTTGGAGATGAGCTGTACTTGTTGGCCAGGACACCATCTTCGACTGTATTGACTTTCCAAGGGTACGAGATAAATGGGAATACATTTTACACGATCGCCCAAGATAAAAAGAGCACCAACCAAAACAGTGGTGTCCGCTTTGATGCAGCAAACACCAATAGGGAAAAGGACACATATTATGGTTACATAGAGGAGATATGAGAACTTGGCTATGGACGTGATTTTAAGGTCCCTTTGTTTCAGTGCAAATGGGTCAATCTGACAGGAGGCGGGGTAAAGGTAGACCCGCAGTACGGAATGGACGTGATTTTAAGGTCCCTTTGTTTCGGTGCAAATGGGTCAATCTGACAGGAGGCGGGGTAAAGGTAGACCCGCAGTACGGAATGACAATAGTGGATCTCAACAATCTTGGGTACACAGACGAACCATTCGTCCTAGCCAATGATGTGGCGCAAGTTTGCTATGTGAAGGACATGTCTACCATACTAAGAAAAAGAAAAGATAAGGAAGCGAATACATCATACGATGAGCCAAAGCGCCACATAGTTCTTTCAGGGAAAAGAAACATCGTGGGAGTGGAGGACAAGACAGACATGTCAGAAGATTATGAAAAGTTTCATGAAATTCCTCCCTTCACAGTGAAGACTGACCCAAGCATCCTGTTAAATGATGAAGATTATCCATGGTTACGGCGCAATAAGTAAGGGACACACGCGAAGAAAAAGTTTTATACCCCAAGATCCCACTCTGGGATGTGACCGGCTTCACCGCCATCACTTTCTCTCTAGTGTGAGTTTCCGGACTTATAGCTGGAAAGTGCCACTTCGGACAAACCGGAGGGAATCTTTGTAAGAGCTAGCTAGGGCATTTTGGCATTTGAAACATGATTTTAGAATAATTATTTATTAATTTATGAAATTTCAATTATTCCTATCCTTTTAGTATTTTAATTATAAGAGAGAAATGTTGTATGACATAAAGTTGGAGGTACTGTGTGGTTTCTCTGATCGGAGGACCCCTTATGCCTGCAAGTCCAGATGAGGAGTTCTGGTTGCTTTCTGGTGAAACTAAGGACAACATATCAGATGGTAGGATTGTTCAAGTAACTGTTCGGCATATACAAGATAACCGAATAATTTGCACCTTTGATTCTGGGTCGAAAGCCATAGTTATGGGAGACAACTATTCTGATGATGGCTTTGATCTAGAATCACTACAGTTACATGAAGGCGATGTATTAACTGGCAAAATTAAAAATGTGAGTAAAAATAGGTTCATAGTTTACCTAACATGCAAGCAGAGTGAAATGAAGAGTGGCCATTCTCGAGAAATAACCATGATCCATTAATGATGATGAAACTTTTGAAAATCTTAATGAGGTTGGTTTACATACAAGATGATTTCCATAGCAATTTTTCTGTAGTTAAATTCAGGAAAGGGTTAAAAGGGGAAGTTGATGATATGTTGAGGGCTGAGAAATCAGAGAATCCTATGAGAATAGTCTATTGTTTTGGCATATCTCATGAACATCCAGGCACCTTTATATTATCTTACATCAGGAGTACAAACCCACATCATGAGTATGTTGGGTTATACCCAAAGGGCTTTAGATTCCCGAAGAAAGATTTTGACAACATTGATCGCCTTGTGTCATATTTTCAAAAACATATTGACAAACCACCACCTGATGCTGGCCCTTCAATGCGAAATGTTGCGGCAATGGTACCTATGAAAAATAACTTGATAGAACTATTTGTCACTATCTGATGAAAATCTATATAATCAAACATTGCCTTCATATAAGCATTCACTCTAGCAAGCATTCTAGCAATCAAAATACAATCAATGAATAAAGCAATAAAGAAAACAATAAGAAAAAGCAAATAGAAAGCAAAACAAAACTTCAAGGAAATCCAAATAGAAACTCCTAAGGGAACTGTAGGACTTAACTACAAATAACAAAAATAGTTTTTGTCCTAAATAAAACTTAGCAGCAAAGAAAATTACTAAACTAATAACTTAACAGAAAAGAAAATATAACATTATTAGGTTAACAAAAAGTATTTTATAATATTCTTCAATAGCAAAAAGAATCAACTAAAAATCTTTTATAAAACTTTCTTCCTCCCCAATCTTCTTCATTTTCTCTCGCGCGACGCCGCAGCCTGCCCCGACGCCGAACCACCACACTCTGCCGCCAGGCTGCCGGAGATTGCTTCCCCCCCTTGCTGACGCCCGTAACCGTTCGTCGCCGACGGCCGCCGTCGCCGGACCTCCTCGCCCTCCTCCCCGAGCCGCGTCACCGAGCCTCATCGCCCCCGCTCCTCGCCTCCTCGCTGTGAGCGCCGCTGTTCCCCTCCTCCTCCTATCCCCCCCGGTCACCGCCGCCCGCGCCGATGCCGCCGCCGCCCGCGCTCAGCCCATAGCTGTTTTTTATATAAATTTCATGAACACCTCTCGGTTGTTTAAGTGTGATGATATTGTTAGAAAAAAATGTAACGCATTTTAAAAAATTATATTCATCTTGTATTAAGAAATATATTTATTATACAATGTGTATTTGGGAAAAGGTTCAATATTATTTATAAAGTTTGATCCAAATTTTTTTGCGGGAGAAAGTTTGATCAAGTTATCGAAAAAAATTTAAATTTTCACAATAAAAAATATATAAGGTATGAAAACATATTGAATGATAATTCTAATGGTATTGATTTTGTATTGTGGATGGTATGAAAACATATTGAATGAAAAATATATAAGTAGGCCGCGACGATCGCCGGTGAGGAGGCCGCGACGATCGCCGGAGGAGTCCCCGACGATCGCCGGTGAGGAGGCCCCGACGATCGCCGGTGAGGAGGCCCCGACGATCGCCGGAGGAGGCCCCGACGATCGCCGGTGAGGAGGCCCCGACAATCGCCGGAGGAGTCCCCGACGATCGCCGGAGGAGTCCCCGACGATCGCCGTTGAGGAGTCCCCGACGATCGCCAGAGGTGTCCCCGACGATCGCCGGAGGAGGCCCCGACGATCGCCGGTGAGGAGGCCCCGGAATAAACTTTGTACATGTGTTTGGTGCATTTTCATGTCTACTTACTGCTAGTATTTTTCCCATGCCATGGTAAACATGTTTAGGCACTGTAACAAGCTTGCAAACATGCTATGATACTGTTGCTGTTTTACACTTGCTGAAAAACTACTAAGTCTGAAACTGCCTGTTATAAAACTTGTCAACTTTGCATGATGTTTGCCACTAATCCATTGCTCATATGCATATGATTCCTTCTTGTGATTTGGTCTATGTAATGTGTACTTTGATGCCATGCCCTTGGTTGCCATGTAAAGTTGTTGTAGCATGACTCAATCTTGCTCTCAAGTTGTCATCATAATGTTACTGTTTTGCATTCCCAGATTTCATTAAGTCTGAAAATAGCTTATCTCATGGTTGTATATTGCCTTGATGATTCCCATGAACCTGTTGCTCCTATGTTTATGCCATGTTGTAATATTTGCAGAAACTATGGAACACGACAGAGACTTAGAACAAGAAGACATGTTGGGGGAAATAATCCGCGACGGAGATGATGATATCACCTCACAGTCTCTGAACGACTCCGGTGGTGAGGGCATGGAGGGAGAAGATGACGGCTCCGGTGTTGGAGCCTTAACTATTGCAAAGTCCGGCGAGGTATATTAATTAAGCCTCTGCTGACTAGATGCATTAATTGATTTGTATGTACATATATTAATGCTTCTTTCTTCTTTTAGCCCTCCGGATCGAGCCAATCTTCTATAAAGAGACGAGGCCCGAAAAAAAGGTTGGGCGAGAATGAAAGGTTCAACATCGAAGAAGTCGCTGCAGATGGCAAACTGATTTGTCCCTCGCAGAACGCAAACCGATTTATAAGTCAGTGCGGAGTTGTTGTTAGGGACAGCATCCCGATCAGCATTCGAGAATGGAATAAGCCAAAGGCAGACGATGGAGTTAGTTATGTCGACGATAGATGCAAAGAAAGGCTTTGGAATACGCTCATGGCAAATTTCACCCTACCGCCAGAGGTGAATCCAAATAAGAATGTTATAGAGCGAAAAGTCAAGGCGTGGGCTCTTAAGAAGATGGCCCAACAATTCAGCAACTGGAAGAAAAGATTGCACCAAACGTTTGTCCTGAAAGAGAAGACTCCAACATTCACCGGAGCATATGAGAAGATAAAAGATCACTGGCCCGCATTTGTGGAGTACAAGACATCGGCTGAAGGTAAGAAAAGGTCAAACATAAATAAGCAAAATGCTGCAAAGAAGCAATATCACCATGTTACGGGGTAAGGTGGCTACAAGGCTGCCAGGCCTAAGTGGGAGAAAGCTGAGAATGACCTGATTGATAAAGGGATCGATCCAGAGACATTGGATTGGACCGAACGGGCAAAGACTTGGTTCTACGGGCATGGGGGAAGTTTGAACCCAGAAACAGGGAAGTGTGTTTATACGAAAGATCAACTTGCAACACCCGTCAAAGCCATTCAAGATGCAATGAAGGACGTGCAGGACGGAAAGTTCCATCCAGACAGAGAGAACGACGAGCTGACACGTGCCCTCGGGAATCCTGAACACCCTGGACGAACACGAGGCACATCAGGCTCCGTTCCGTGGAAGGCTGGGTTTCCCGACTGCAGTGACAGTTGTAGAAGCCGAGGGAGAAAAAAGAAACAGGATGCAGACCAGCTGTAGAAGATAGAAGAAATAGTAGCGTTGCAGCAGAAGCAAATAGAGGCACTTACCAGCCAGCACGCTACCGGCCCATCTCAGTGGCACGAAGATCCTGCATTCGATACTGTCAGCCCACCATCTCAACGAAAAAGCAACGTGGCTTCCACGGAGCTCGTTCGGCCCATAGATGATATCACGGCTTCTCGCTACCCCGTGGATGATATCACGCAGATGGAAATTTGTGATCTACATGCGAAATGCATGAACATATCCGTGAAGGTGGCGGTCGGCTTTGCCTTACCTCCTGGGCCTAATGGAACTTACCATTGCGCTCCGATTCCAGATGGCTATGCTGTTGTCGGGGTGGATGAAGTTATCCCGAGATTTGAGCAGCTGGAGCTTGACTTCCCTATAGGTGAAGGGGAGACTCAACTGGGAGATGCCAGGAGAAGTACCCTTCTATGGAAGAAGGAACACATCATGCTTCCACATTGGACGCCGCGTCAGTAGACTCCGCCGGAGGAGGCCCCTCAGCAGACTCCTCACAGTCCAGCTCTATCTCCGCTACCTCAGCCATCTCCGCCGCGTCAGCACACTCCGCCGCCTCAGCTATCTCCGCCGCGTCAGCAGACTCCGCCGGAGGAGGCCCCTCAGTAGAATTCGCCGCGTCAGCTGACTCCGCCTCCTCCGCTGCCTCAGCACTGGCGGAAGAGAACCGCCACTCCGGCGGCTAGTAGTACAACTGCGAAGAAATCCAGAGCAGGTACAATAAGCATCAAGGCGGCTCCTGCCCAGTTACCATACCACATGAGTGATGAGGAACTCAAGAATGTCGTGGATGCCGATGTGAAACGCCAGCTTGCGCCGACACATCCCGAGCGAAAGGAGAAAATAGATCCGAGAAAAGCGAAGCGCTGTCTGGAAAACCTTACAAAACCACCGCCGCCTCCGCTGCTATCAAACTATGACTGCTTGATTGTTAAGTCACATAGAGAACATGTGCGGCGGTCGGGAAGTAGTAGTGCAAGTGGGAAAACAATTCCCCAGCTCGGCGAACAGAAAAACCAATCGTGCCCCCCGCTCAAGGTGTTTACCGATATCGATTATGTTGCGGAGGCAGCGGGCCATGATCTTGGTTTCACTCTTGGTCAATACTTAGGCGAGCAGGTAGATCAGTTCCCCATGGCCGAGTTAGCATACAGATACCAGCACGGGAAGCCTCTCGTCAAACCTGAGGAGGTTCGGCTTCTACCAACACAGATGTGAAGATTGCATGAGTGGTACATAGAAGCCTCAAAGGAAGGGACCAACTATATCATTGCGGGAATTAAAGATGAGCATTACTTCAATGGAGGCGAGGAGATTTACATTGAATTTGAAGAATTATTTCAGTTATACAATCAAGACGCCATCGACAAATCTATCATCAGTTGCTATTGTCTGTAAGTATCATTTCTGTAATTAAGTCTCTAGCTCAGCTCGTTCATTGCATGCATAATTATCCTCACTATATTATGCAGAAAGAAGATCCTCGAATGCAAAAGAGGACAAATCTATGACATTGGGTTCATTAACCCAAATACTATTCATGAAGTTACGGTAGAAAAGAACGCCAAGGATACAGAGAAGATCTTGCTAAGGGCGTTAATTGAACAACAAACCAAAATGGAAATACTATTTCCTTACAACTTCAAGTGAGTGTTATACTGTCTTGTACACATTCTGTTTCGCTTACTCGATGTTAAGTGTAATTGATGAGTTATGCGTGCGCAGGTTCCACTTTATTCTGCTAGTCATTCAGTTTGACGCATGAAGAGTACTTGTCATGGACTCGAAACGTAAAGACCCTGAGATGTGGGCGGACCTGAGTAAAATGCTCCAGAGGTAATTTCAGTCATTATCGCACTATATCGGCAACTTTTGTTCATTTCCTGATATCAAGTAATTAATAACTCCTTTATTCATTTTCTTTGCCGGGCAGGGTTTGGAAAGAGTTCACCAAGGAGGCTAGGGGTGAATGGAAAAAGGAGCTGCGATTTCAACAACTCAGTGTAAGTAGTACTAGCTAGGTCCGCGCATCTCTTTGATTCTAGTTTCAATACCATTATCATGCTTGATTATTATTTTGATTGAACTCTATTCTCGTAAAGTGCTCGAGGCAGGGAGACGGGAATAATTTATGTGGATACTACGTTTGCGAGTTCATTCGCCAGACGACCTGTGAGACGGGCATAATTTTAGAACAACTTGAAGTACGTAAACAATATTCACAATTTTATTTTATTACCATCAATTGTGTTGAGTTTCATTCATATATATATATATATATATATATTGACCCCCTTTTTAAAATTAGATCCAACGGAAGCGGGACGAACTCCTACCAAAGGATCGCATACGAGCAATTCAAGAGAAATTGGCGGGATTCTTCCTTGAAGAGGTCATAGCTAAAACCGGAGAATACCATCGGGAATTGGAATGCCATTTTGGTAATTAGATATTAGGGATCGTAAGAGATGTTATTTTGTATATATGCATGAACTTGTACTAAATGTAGTAGCGTCGAATATATATACGAAAACTTGTTGTTCGACCAAGCACGGAGAAAGATGTCACTTCTCTATATTCATGACGATGTTGTGTAACGGTTCCTTCATTGCTATTAGTAGCTAGCGTCGAGTTGAATGGAAAACATAAAATAAATATGGAAACCCTAAATGAAAAAGAATTGAGTGGTAAACACAAAAAGAAAAGGGAAACACAAAATGAAACCCCTAAACCCTCCAAAACCCCTCCTTTCAAAAATAAAACCTAAACCCCAGCGGCCTTTTAGTCCCGGTTGGTGTTACCAACCGGGACTAAAGGTCCTCCTACCTGAGCGCTACGCAGCGGCCACATGGAGCCCCTTTAGTCCCGGTTCGTAACACGACCAGGACTAAAAAGGGGCACTAGTGGAGAAACGACCTTTAGTCCCGGTTCACCAACCGGGACTGGTGAACCGGGACTAATAAATCGGGACTAAAGGCCCCCACCCTTTAGTCCCGGTTGGCCACGACCCGGGACTAAATCCCTGCCACGTGGCCGGCAGCGCGCGCCGGGGGCTGGGGCGCGCGCTGCCGGCCACGTGGCAGGGATTTAGTCCCGGTTGGTGATACCAACCGGGACTAAAGGTTTAGGGGTTTAGGGGTTTAGGGTTTATTGTTTATTTTTCCTTTTCATTTTGTGTTTTTTATTTAATTCTTTTTCATTTGAAACATATTTTACGCTACTACATACTGTACACGTTATACATATATAATAGAATTTCTCGTAGAACCAATCATAGAATTTCTCGTACGACCATGCATACACATATATATATACAATTTGGTATATACAATTTATCCTACAATTTGCAGATCATTACATGCACGCATTCGGTGAAATGGTATTCTCCGTCGGGAGATATGACCTGCTCAAGCAAAAATCCCGCCATTTCCTCTTGAAGTGCTCGTATGCGGTCATTTGGTAGGAGCCTATCCCGCATCTCCACCATCTTTAAAGAAGGAGATTAATATGAATATATTAGTTGTGTGTATATATATATTAAATCATGATAAAAAAAATTGTGAATAGTGTTTACGTACCCAAAGATGTCTTGCATCTCTGCTCCTTTCGGTCAAAAAGCGAATGTTCTCGCAAACGTAGTATGCACATAAATTATTCCCCTTTTCCTGCCTCATGCACTTTACGAGAATAGAATTCAATCAGATAATAATCAAGCATGATAATGATATTGAAACTAGAATTAAAGAGATGCGCAGACGTAGCTAGTACTACTTAATTAATTACCTTGGACCGTCGCCATTTCAGCTTTGGTTCCCATTCACCGACAACCTCTTTGATGAACTTTCTCCAAACCCTGCCCGGCAAAGAAAATGAATAAAGGAGTTATTAATTACTTTATACCAGGAAATGAACTAAAGAGGCCGACATAGTGCGATAATGATTGAAATTACCTGTCGAGCATCAAAAACAGGCTGGTGTATTCTTGAGGGTCTTTACCTAGTGTGTCCAGTACTTCAACAGTTCCCTCGTCAACTCTAATGATTAGCAGGATCCAGTGGAAATTGCGCACACGTTTGTATAAGCGGGCATGCATAACTCATCAACTACACTTAACATCGAGTAAGCAAAATAGAATTTGTAGTACAAGACAGTAACACCCACCTGAAGTTGTAAGGAAATAGTATTTCTGGTCTACTATTTAGTTCCTTCAAAAACATTAGCAAGCTATTCTCTGTGTCTTGTGGGTGGTTATTTAACACATTTTCATTAACGGTATTTGGGTCAATGAACCCAATGCCATAGACTCCATCTCTTTTCAATTCAAAAATCTTCATTCTGCATAATACCACACAAAAGAATATAGTGAGGATAATTACAGGCAATGAACGAGCTGACCTAGAGACTTAAGTTACAGAAAGAAATCACTTACAGACAATAGCAACTGACGAGAGATTTGTCGAGTGCGTCTTGATTGAATAACTGAAAAATTTCTGGAAATTCAATCCACAAATCTTTTCCATGGAAGTAATGCTCTGGCTTGACTTTCACCATGAGGTTCTCTCGCCCGACCTTTATTTCTCTCAGGTACCAGTCATGCAATCTGCGCATTTGCGTTGATAGAAGCTTCTCCTCGTCAGGCCTGACCAGAGGGTTCCCGGGGACATATTTCCATGCTAGTTCCTTCGGATCCATCGTGGGGACTTCCTTGATGCCTAGGAGTTGTTCAACAGTGATACCCATCTCTCTAGCCATCTCTCTATCAGCGTCGGTTACCGCCTTATCGGTACTCACCTTGAGCGGGGGGGGTCGATTGCACTGCCTGTTCTCCAAGCTGGGGAACAGTTTTCCCGCTTTTATTACTACCTGTAAGGCTCGACTGCTGATTTTTTTGTTGATAATATGACTTGCTAATAGAGCGTTCATAGTCTGATCGCCTTTTCTCCACAAAGTGTTGTACGAATTTCTCAGGTATTTTCTCCTTCGGCGGCGGGGGCGGTTTCGGTGCAAAATGGGCCTTCACTTGGGCATCCACGACCGCTTTGTTTTCCTCCTCAGACATCTCGTAAGCTAACTTCTTTTTGGCAGGAGGCTCGGGTTTCTTCTTTGGTGCTGTCTTCCGCTTTGGAGTCGGCTCACGCGGCGGAGATCGATATCGCGTACTCGCGCTGGGCTCCATCTCAAGGTGGGGTGGATTCGGCTGACGCGGCGGAGATCGATATGGCGGACTCGCGCTGCGCTCCGTCTCGAGGTGGGTTGGAGTCGGCTGACGCGGCGGACTTGGAGGAGGAGTCGGTGGCCTTGGCACCGAGTTTGGAAACACGATGCATTCCTTTCTCCATACAATGAGACCACGTATGGCTTCTCCCAGTGTCTGCTCCCCTTGACCTCCAGGAAAGTCAAGCTCTAGTGAGTCATATCCCGACAGAACTTCATCCACCCCGACACGAGCATAGCCAGGTGGAATCGGATTGCCGTGGATGGTTGCTTCAGGTGCATTCGGTAAAGCAAAGCCGTCCGCCACCTTCATGGATATGTTCTTCATTTTCATGTGTATCTCACAACTTGTCGTCTCTTTGATATCATCCACGGGGTAGCGAGCCAGCAGTGCATCATCGGCCGGGACCCCCGTGGAACCCACGCTGCTTTTCCGCATAGATGGGACGGTACTATCCAATGCTGGATCTCCTTGCTCCTGCCGCTGAGATGCCCTTTGCTGGCTAATTGTGTCGATCTGCTCCTGCTACCGCATTAAAACGCGTTCCAACTCCGTGTTCTTTGATTCTACCTTTTGAAGCCGGTCTGCATCCTGCTTCTTTTTTCTCGCACGGCTTCTATAAGTGTCGTTCCACTCCAAAAACCCCTGAACCCACGGAACAACGCCTTTGCCTCGTGTTCGTCCTCCGTGTTCAGGATTCCCGAAGGCGCGTGTAAGCTCGTTGTTCTCTCTCTCGGGCTGGTACACCCCCTTTTGAGCATCTTCTATTGCTTGAAGTAAAGCGTCCGAGGCTGTTTTAAGAGATGCCTTTTCAATAATCTCCCCTGTCGCTGGGTCCAACTTTCCCCCATGCGCATAAAACCAATTCCTGGACCTCTCGGGCCAACCCGCTGTTTTTGGAGTGACCCCTTTAGCAATCATCTTGGCCTCAGCTGCTTCCCACTTAGGCACGCCACTCTTGTAGCCACCTGGCCCCAGAACATGGTGATACTCTTTTTTGGCAGCATTTATCTTATTTTGTCTCGACCGTTCCTTAGCTTCATCTAATTCCTTGTACTTCACAAATAAGTCCTAGTGATCTTTTACCTTCTCTAGTGCTCCAGTGAATTCTGGAGTCTTCTTTTCTGCCTTGAGGTAGTCGTTGTGTAATCTTTTCTTCCAGGTCTGGAATTGTGTGGCCATCTTCTTAAGAGCAAACTGCTTGACTTTCAACCGTTGGCCATCTGTGAAACCCTCTGGCAGGTTGAAATGTGACATGAGCGTATCCCAAAGCAAATTTTTCGATCTTTCGTCCACATAACTAACTTCTTGATCTTCCTTTGGCTTATTCCATTCTTGAATGGTGATCGGGATGTTGTCCCTAACAATAACTCTGCATTGACTTATAAATTTATGGGCATTCTATGCAGGAGCAATCGGTTCACCACCTGCTGTGACTTCATCGATGTTGTACTTTATGCCATCGGCCAACTTTTTGGCCCGGCCTCATACCCTTGTAGAAGATTTGCTCGATCCGGAGGGCTAAAAGAAGAAAGATTCGTTAATATATATATACAAATCAATTAATACATGTAATGATCACCAGAGGCCTTATATATATATATATATACCTCGCCGGACTTTGTTAATTGGAGAACATTTTCTTCGCCATCATTGTTTGTTTGCCCTTCGTATCTTGGTTCTTCCTCAAGTCCCTCACCGGACTCGTTCAGATAATGTGAGCCGTCATCTGGTTCATTCTCTGGGTTTTGGGAGGAGCGTATCATGTCGAACATGATATCCTCTTCATGGTCTCTGCCGCTATCGTCCATAGCTTAACTAATCCAGAAGAAAGATAAAACAATTAGAATGCATTCAATAAGCAAAAACTGCAGTTTAACAGAAATATACCACAACAATCAAAAGTTTGCAAAAAGAATTAATTAAATCTAAATAAAAATCACTAAGTTATAAACAAAACAATTTTCTATTGCAAATAGTACTATTTTCACTAAAACTCTAATATAAATTAATCTAAAAACCAAAAAATAAATCCTACTGTATAAACAATCTAACTAGTGACTAGGAGCAAAAAGAATTAAATTAAAAGCTATTATCAAACTCTAAATATGAAGAAAATGGTTGATCTTCATTTCTTTCAAAAAAAAGAGAACCTAGGATCTTCTCAAAACACAATTGCCATTCACAAAATTCCATCAAGCATTTCTTCTATCTTAGGACAGTACCCAACATCATTTCTTTCATTAAAACTTCTTTTATTAATATTCAAACAATTACAAAACCAAATTCTATCAATTCATGACCTCATTTGGTTTTGCAAAGGAACTATATTCCCCCTAACATTTCTAGTCCAGCAAAAACTATCTCAGCTAGATGCTAGTACACACACTTCATTTCTCCAAAAATAATCTGTCCACTGGTTCAAAAATTTCAAGTTTCATTCAAATGAAATTTGGACCAGATTCAGTTTCCTTGCTCAAAACCCAATCTCTACTACTCCAACAATTCTGAAATTTTTACAGCACCTCAACCATGCATCAAAGAAGCACCACAAAAAAATTTAAAATTTTGAAAAATGCCTAGCTACTCTTGGCATTCTATCGAACACTTGCTGTGCACAAATTCAGAAATTGGGCAAAGTTCGGATATTGCACTGCCATGCACTTCACTCTTCCTCTCCTTCCTCTCCTTCACAGCTTTGCCTCTGGCTCGTGCGCATCCACGGGATGCGGCAGGGGGGCGCGGGGTTGCCGGAGCCGACGGCAGCGAGCACATCCGCAGCTGCGCTAGCGGCGGGGCGCGACGGGGACAGAGGGAGGGGGAGGCCTGGGCCTTACCGGCGTTGCCGAGGAGAGGGGCGGTGAGGCTCGGAGTAGACCGGCGAGGTGGAGGTCGGAGACGAGGAGCGGCGACGGCGATGAGCGGTGTGGATCGCCGGAGAAATTGGGCAGCCTGGCGGCGTGGTGGTTCGATCTGTTCTCACGGGCGGTGGCTGGCCCCGGGACACCACTTATATACGCGGGACCTTTAGTCCCGGTTCCCGCCGCGCACCGGGACTAAAGGTCCTTTAGTCCCGGTGCGTGCCTGGAACCGGGACTAAAGGTTGGCCTTTAGTCCCGGTTCCAGCCACGAATCGGGACTAAAGGTCTGTTTTCGGCCTCCCAAATTACGCGCGGGAGAAGGACCTTTAGTCCCGGCTGGTGGTGGAAACCGGGACTAAAGGTGTTTTTCATGTTTTCTGTTTTTGTTTTTTGCTTTATTTTTTTACTTTTGTTTCTACTTACAGGCAATATTTAGAGTTTTTGAGTGAATCTTTTTGCTTTAGGTCACAAAAATTATAAACTTTCTGTTAGTGCCAGTAGTTTTCAAATTTGAATAGTTTAAATTTGAATTCTTTGAAATTTGTGTGAATCACTAGTTTGTGAATAAATTTAGTTTAAAAATAGATTTTTGAGTGATTCTTCTTCCTGCTGTTTAATATTAGTGTGTTTTATCAGTATGTTCAATTTGGGAATTTTTAGGATATTTTAAATAGGTGTTTTAATCAAAAACAGATTCTGTTTAGCTCTTTTAGCTTTGTACCTTTTCCTTTGTTTTAATTATTTTAGTTTATGTTTTCTTGTTATTCTTTTGCCAAATTATATTATGTTTCTGTTAGTCAACATGAGGAGTTTTAATTTTCATCAGAGAGTGACAAATAGTTCTATCAAGTTATTTTTCATAGGTACCATTGCCGCAACATTTCACATTGAAGGGCCAGCATCAGGTGGTGGTTTGTCAATATGTTTTTGAAAATATGACACAAGGCGATCAATGGCCATCTCTTCATTTCTCTCTGCTTGCATGTTAGGTAAACTATGAACCTATTTTTATTCACATTCTTAATTTTGCCAGTTAATACATCGCCTTCATGTAACTGCAGTGATTCTAGATCAAAGCCATCATCAGAATAGTTGTCTCCCATAACTATGTCAATCAACCCAGAATCAAAGGACAGGAATACATAGTGAAATATTTTGTTTGGACATAATTGCATTGATTAACTCCTCTGTATAATTAAAATACTAAAAGGACAGGAATAATTGTAAATTGATAACTTAATAAATAATTATTAAAAAATCATGTTTCAAATGCCAAAATGCCAAAACACATATATATACCCTAACTCGTACAAAGATTCCCTCCGGTTTGTCCGAAGTGGGACTTTCCAGCTATAAGTCCGGAAACTCACTAGAGAGAAAGTGATGACGGTGAAGCCGGTCACATCCCAGAGTGGGATCTTGGGGTATAAAACTTTTTCTTTGCGTGTGGCCCTTGCTTATGATTGCGCCGTAACCATGGAGAATCTTCATCATTTAACAGGATGCTTGGGTCAGTCTTCACTGTGAAGGGAGGAATTTCATCAAACTTTTCATAATCTTCTGACATGTCTGTCTTGTCCTCCACTCCCACGATGTTTCTTTTCCCTGAAAGAACTATGTGGCGCTTTGTTTCATCGTATGATGTATTCACTTCCTTATCTTTTCTTTTTCTCGGTTTGGTAGACATGTCCTTCACATAGAAAACCTGCGCCATATCATTGGCTAGGATGAATGGTTTGTCTGTGTACCCAAGATTGCTGAGATCCATTGTTGTCATTCCGTACTGCGGGTCTACCTTTACCCCGCCTCCTGTCAGATTGACCCATTTGCACCGAAACAAAGGGACCTTAAAAGAAGGTCCATAGTCAAGTTCCCATATCTCCTCTATGTAACCATAATATGTGTCCTTTTTCCTATTGTTGTTTGTTGCATCAAAGCGGACACCACTGTTTTGGTTGGTGCTCTTTTTATCTTGCGCGATCGTGTAAAATGTATTCCCATTAATCTCGTACCCTTTGAAAGTTAATATAGTCGAAGATGGTGACTTGGTCAACAAGTACAACTCATCTCCAACACTGTCATCATTCATGAGATGTGTTTGCAACCAACCGCCGAAAGTCGCCATGTGTGTACGTTTAATCCAGGGGTCAGACTGCTCCAGGTTCTTGGAGCGTACAATATCCATGTGTTCCTCGATATACGGAGCCACCAAGGTGGAATTTTGTAGAACTGTGTAGTGTGCTTGGGCCCAAGAATGCCCGTCCCTACATATTACTGAATCCTTTCCTAGCATGCCTTTTCCACTCAGTCTCCCCTCATGCCGCGATTCAGGAACACCAATCGGCTTAAGGTCAGGAATAAAGTGACCACAAAACTCAATAACCTCCTCTGTTTCATGGCCCTTGGAGATGCTTCCTTCTGGCCTAGCACGGTTATGAACATATTTCTTTAACACTCCCATGAACCTCTCAAAGGGGAACATATTGTGTAGAAATACAGGACCCAGAATGGCAATCTCTTCGACTAGGTGAACTAGAACGTGCGTCATGATATTGAAGAAGGATGGTGGGAACACCAACTCGAAACTGACAAGACATTGCACCAAATCATTCTGTAACCATGGTAGGATTTCTGGCTCGATTACCTTCTGGGAAATTGCATTGAGGAATATGCACATAGCTTCACAATGGCTAATCGAACATTTTCCGGTAGAAGCCCCCTTAATGCAACCGGAAGTAATTGCGTCATAATCACGTGGCAGTCATGAGATTTTAGGTTTTGGAATTTTTTCTCTGCCATATTTATTATTCCCTTTATATTCGACGAGAAGCCAGACGGGACCTTCATACTGAGCAGGCATTCAAAGAAGATTTCCTTCTCTTCTTTGGTAAGAGCGTAGCTGGCAGGACCTTGATACTGCTTTGGATGCATGCCGTCTTTTTCGTGCATACGTTGCTGGTCCTCCCGTGCCTCCGGTGTATCTTTTGTCTTCCCATACACGCCCAAGAAGCCTAGCAGGTTCACGCAAAGATTCTTCGTCACGTGCATCACGTCGATTGCAGAGCAGACCTCTAGGACTTTCCAATAGGGTAGGTCCCAAAATATAGATTTCTTCTTCCACATGGGTGCGTGTCCGTCAGTGTCATTCGGAACAGATTGTTCGCCAGGACCCTTTCCAAAGATTACTTTTAAATCCTTGACCATATCAAGTATATGATCACCAGTACGGTGGTCAGGCTTCTTCCGGTGATCTGCCTCACCTTTGAAATGCTTGCCTTTCTTTCTTAAGAGATGCTTGATCGGAAGAAATCGACGATGTCCCAGGTACACATTCTTCTTACATTTATCCAAATATATACTTTCAGTCTCATCTAAACAGTGCGTGCATGCGTGGTATCCCTTGTTTGTCTGTCCTGAAAGGTTACTAAGAGTAGGCCAATCATTGATGGTTACAAACAGCAATGCTCGTAGGTCAAATTCCTGCTGTTTGTGCTCATCCCACACACGTACACCTTTTATGTCCCACAGCTGTAAAAGTTCTTCAACTAATGGCCTTAGGTACACATCAATGTCATTGCCGGGTTGCTTAGGGCCTTGGATGAGCACTATCATCATAATGAACTTCCGCTTCATGCACAACCAAGGAGGAAGGTTATAGATACATAGAGTCACAGGCCAGGTGCTATGATTGCTGCTCTGCTCCCCAAAAGGATTAATGCCATATGCACTTATACCAAACCATAAGTTCCTTGCATCACCTGCAAACTCCGGCCACTTTCTCTCGATTTTTCTCCACTGCGACCCATCAGCGGGTACTCTCAACTTCCCATCTTTCTTACGGTATTCTTTGTGCCATCGCAACAACTTGGCATGCTCTTTGTTTTGGAACAAACGTTTCAACCGTGGTATTATAGGAGCATACCACATCACCTTGGCAGGAATCCTCTTCCTGGGGCGCTCGCCCTCAACATCATCACCAGGGTCATCGCGGCTGATCTTTTAGCGCAATGCACAGCATACCGGGCATGCATTCAAATTCTCATACTCCTCACCGCGGTAGAGGATGCAGTCATTAGGGCATGCATGTATCTTCTGCACCTCTAATCCTAGAGGGCAGACAACCTTCTTTGCTTCGTACGTACTGTCAGGCAATTCGTTGTCCTTTGGAAGCATCTTCTTTAACATTTTCAGCAACTTTTCAAATCCCTTGTCAGATACACCATTCTTTGCCTTCCATTGTAGCAATTTCAGTGTGGTACCCAGCTTTTTCTTGTCATCTTCGCAATTTGGGTACAACAATTTTTTGTGATCCTCTAACATGCGCTGCAACTTCAACTTCTCCTTTTCACTTTCGCAGTTTCTCTTTGCATCAGCAATGGCCCGACCAAGATCATCAGCGGGCTCATCTGATGCCTCTTCTTCAGCTTCTTCCCCCATTGTAGTACCATCGTATTCAAGGAACCTAGGATAGTTGTCATCATCCTCTTCTTCTTCATTCTCTTCCATTATAACCCCTCTTTCTCCGTGCTTGGTCCGACAGTTATAGCCGGACATGAAACCGGACTGAAGCAGGTGGCTGTGAAGGACTTTTGAGGTAGAGTAATTCCTATCATTCTTACAGACACCACATGGACAACACATAAAACCATTCCGCTTGTTTGCCTCAGCCGCACGCAGAAAACTATGCACGCCATTAATGAACCGGGGAGAGCGTCGGTCATCGTACATCCATTTCCAACTCATCTTCATTACACAACACCGAAAAGACCAAATTAATACAAGTTCATACATAAAGTTCATACACACTTATTCTCATAAAACAACATAAAACTATCTAGCTAAAGCATTTAAATGCAACAACAAATGCGATCAAAATCGCAACTAAGGTAATAATTGATCCAACAACATAATGATACCAAGCCTCTTTATTAACGACATATTTTCTAATCTTTCTAATCTTCAAGCGCATTGCATCCATCTTGATCTTGTGATCATCGACGACATCGGCAACATACAACTCCAATTTCATCTTCTCTTCTTCAATTCTTTTCAATTTTTCTTTCAAATACTCGTTTTCTTTTTCAACTAAATTTAACTTCTCGACAAGACGGTCGGTTGCAATTTCCAGTTCACATACCTCCTAGATAAAAATATCTATGTCAACTTGATGGGCATAATTGTCATAAACACGAAATGCAACAAATAGTTATAAAAGAGAATATACCACATCCGAATCATAAACCGGACGAGGGCCGACGGGGACGGATATCAAAACCATGGCACTATGTATAACAAACAATCATACAAGTAAGAAAATTATACAAGTAACTATCTAAATCATACAAATAAGATTTTTTTATAAAAAGGATAAGAACAAGAGGCTCACCAAGGTGGTGCCGGCGACGGGACGGTGTGGGCGATCGATGGTGGTTAGGACGGGGACGGGAAGGCACTAAGTAAACCACACCTACACATATGCAAACTAAGAAGTTAATTTGAGCTCAAATTGCATATAAATCAAATAAACTCCCACATAATTACTCCCAAACTAAAACCCACAAATCACTATACTTATAGAGCATTGCACGAGCTAATCTAGCAATGAGAGATGAAAGGACAAAGTTGCTAACCTTTGTGAACACTTGGATAGATGGGGTGCCTCAAATCTTGACAAATCTTGGCAAAAATGGAGAATGAGCTCGAGCAAGGGGAAGAGAACAGAGGAGAGAAAGGAGAAAACAGAGAAAGGAGAGATTGGGCTCGGGCTGGACGAAGCACTATATATAGTGATATCTTTAGTCCCGGTTGGTGATACCAACCGGGATTAAAGGTCCATCTCTAGTCCCGGTTGGTATAACCAACCGGGACTAAAGGGGCTCGCAGGGGCCCCAGCCTGATGCCAGCCTGCCACCACCCCTTTAGTCCTGGTTGGTAACACCAACTGGGACTAGAGATCACAAATGAACCGGACTAAAGCCTGGCCGGCCCAAAACCCGACCGGGACTAATGCTCCGGACGAAAGGCCTGTTTTCTACTAGTGGGGGGCCTTTAGTCCCGATTGCTTAGTCCCGGTTGCACAAGCGGGACTAAAGGCACTTACGAACCGGGACTAATGTCCCGTTTTCTACTAGTGATCTTCTCCCTCGTCTCCTTCCTCAACCACTATGTCTGTGATTCCATGTGCTCCGCGCCGACCTAACCGAACTCATAGCCCGGCGACGCCGGTGAATTGCACTGCTCAGTCCTGCTTCGCGCCATGGGTCATCACAGTCGGCCTCGGTTGAGATGACGATGGCTTCCTCCCCGAGCTCCACGGTACCAAGGACTCATTCCCCTCCCACGTCGGAAGTCCCACCGGAGCAATATCCGGTGTTCTGTTCCATAACATCGCTCGCCTCGCCGGCCTATCGTGCAGCTTCAACAGCAGATTTTGTATAATTCCTTAGAGAAAAACATGGTCCGGTCATGCAAATATGCGCTAGGTAGGCGTCAAAAGGCATGGGTAGGAACATGTCTTTGGCCCATACAGCGCCCTTCCACACCGTATTGAAGCCACCGCCAGAGCAATCTTGCGCCTCCTGTTAGCCCAAAACCTAGTGGCTAGCCCTCTCTCTTGTAATAAGAGAGTTCACACAAAAAGATCTATAGATGCACACTTAGCTAGCTGGGTACACACATACAGTGTAGGAGAAGAGGAAGAGCTAAACTACAGAGAGTAACGGCTGTGTGCTCCTACTACTAGTGCTCAAGCATACTAGCACAACACACACACATATATGTAGTAAGCTCCTTGAGGCTTAGATGGATTGAAATGAAATGGCCTGCTTACAACCGGCGGGGTGGAGCTACTTTTATAGCTAACTGAACCGACCTAGTACTGGGATATTTTGTAGCTGTGACGTGAGCACATATGTCACAGCCTACTACCTACACTACTAAGCTACGCTACTGACTATTACCTTAGCTAGTAAGGCACGCAACTACTGCTGCTGCCGACCTGCCCGTTACAACATTGCTAAGTAAAAACTGATGCTGCCGCTCCATGCATGTCATCCATAGACCAAGGTTGACTCAACAATCTCCCCCTCAACCTTGTCGAAGGAGCTTGATGTCGATGATGCCGACCTTCTCGTGCAGCTCCTGGAATCGGACATGATCAAGTGCCTTCGCCGGGATGTCCGCCTTGTCAGGCTTTGTATGGCCCATACCCCGTGCTTGTGCTTTGCTATAGAAGCGAGGACCTACTTCAAATCCTCCCCCCCCCCGTGCGTTGTACGTAACCTCTCGCGACGAGCCGCATGATACGTCTTCAACGTATCTATAATTTTTTATTGTTCCATGCTGTTATATTATCATTCTTGGATGTTTTATATTCATTTTATAGCAACTTTATATCATTTTTTGGGACTAACCTATTGACATAGTGCCCAGTGCCAGTTGCTGTTTTTTGCTACTTTTTTACTTCGTAGAAAATCCATATCAAACGAAGTCCAAATGCCATGAAACTTTTTGGAGATTTTTTCCTGCCCAGAAGACAACTTGGGAGCCAAGGAAGTACCAGAGGGGAGGCCCGTGGGGCCCACAAGATACCAGGGCGCGCCAGAGGCCCCTGGTGCACCCTGATGGGTGGTGGGGCCCACGGGAGTCCTCTCCACCGCCTCTCAGCTCTATGAATACCCAAATATTCCAGAAACCCTAGGGGAGTCGACGAAACACAATTCCAGCCGCCCCAAGTTCCAGAACCACGAGATCCAATCTAGAGCCCTATTCCGGCACCTTGCCGGAGGGGAACACGATCACGGAGGGGTTCATCATCCTCATTGGTGCTCCTCCGATGATGCGTGAGTAGTTCACCACAGACCTACGGGTCCGTAGGCAGTAGCTAGATGGCTTCTTCTCTCTTTTTGATTCTCAATACAATGTTCTCCTCGATGTTCTTGGAGATCTATTTGATGTAATGACTTTTTGCGGTGTGTTTGTTGGGATCCGATGAATTGCGAGTTTATGATCAGATCTATCCATGAATATTATTTGAGTCTTCTTTGATCTCTTATATGCATGATTATTATAGCCTCGTATTTCTTCTCCGAAACTTTGGTTTGGTTTGGCCAACTAGATTGATTTTTCTTGCAATGGGAAGAGGTGCTTTGTGATGGGTTCGATCTTGCGGTGTCCTCACCCAGTGATAGAAGGGGTAGCGAGGCACGCATGTATCGTTGCTATTAAGGATAAAAAGATGGGGTCTATTCCTACATGAATAGATCTTGTCTACATCATGTCATCGTTCTTATTGCATTACTCCGTTTCTCCATGAACTTAATACACTAGATGCATGCTGGATAGCGGTCGATGTGTGGAGTAATAGTAGTAGATGCAGAATCATTTCGGTCTACTAATCTTGGACGTGATGCCTATATACATGATCATTGCCTTGGATATCGTCATAATTATTTGCTCTTCTATCAATTGCCCAACAGTAATTTGTTTACCCACCGTATGTTATTTTCTCGAGAGAAGCCACTAGTGAAATCTACAGCCCCGGGTCTATTTTCTATCATATTGTTTTCAGATCTATTAACTCCGCCTATGTTGTCTCAACATAGCCGGTCCCAAGCCCGGACAAAGGAGGAGGGTTGTGATAGGCTTGGCGAGCCAACGTCAAAACACAGCCACTCTTATGGAGATGAAACCCAAAAGATTTTCATTGGGGCGTAACCCTCTCAGCGACACGCCACATCGGAACCCGGGTGTGGTGGAAAATGGGCAAGGGCCGGGCCGTCACCTCCCAGGTGGCGCGCCGTATCTTGATCTGGATACGGTGGCAAGTGAGCGAGGATCGGGTCGTCGCATCCTTAGTGGCGCGCTACATCGGCGCCCGGGTGTAGTGGAAATTGAGCAAGGGTCTTCGCATTTGACTCGACGAGTGCGAAGGGTAAGGAAGCTAGCCGAGCCTAGGAGGATTCGCTTAGGTAGCTGGAACGTAGGGTCTCTGACAGGTAAGCTTTGGGAGGTAGTTGATACCGCGGTGAGGAGAGGCGTTGATATCCTTTGCGTCCAAGAGACCAAATGGAGGGGACAAAAGGTGAAGGAGGTGGAGGGTACCGGCTTCAAGCTGTGGTACACGGGGACGGTTGCAAACAGAAATGGAGTAGGCACCTTGATCAGCAAGAGCCTCAAGGATGGAGTGGTAGACGTCAAGAGACGTGGGGACCGGATTATCCTGGTCAAGCTGGTAGTTGGGGACTTAGTTCTCAACGTTATCAGCGCGTATGCCCCGCAAGTAGGCCACAATGAGAAAACCAAGAGGGAGTTCTGGGAAGGCCTAGAGGACATGGTTAGGAGTGTACCGATTGGCAAGAGGCTCTTCATAGGAGGAGACCTCAATGGCCACGTGGGCACATCTAACACAGGTTTTGAAGGGGTGCATGGGGGTTTTGGCTATGGCATTAGGAACCAAGAAGGAGAAGATGTCTTAAGCTTTGCGCTAGCCTACAACATGATCATAGCTAACACCCTCTTTAAGAAGAGAGAATCACATCTAGTGACTTACAGTAGTGGGCAACACTCTAGCCAGATTGATTTCATCCTCTCGAGAAGAGAAGATAGGCGTGCATGCCTAGACTGTAAGGTGATACCTAGAGAGAGTGTTGTCCTTCAGCATAAGCTTGTGGTTGCTGACCTCCGCTTTCGGATTCGTGTCCAGCGGGACAAGCGTGCCAAAGTCGCTAGAACGAAGTGGTGGAAGCTCAAGGGGGACGTAGCTCAGGCGTTCAAGGAGAAGGTCATTAAGGAGGGCTCTTGGGAGGAAGGAGGTGATGTAGACAACATGTGGATGAAGATGGCGACTTGCATTCGTAAGGTGGCCTCAGAGGAGTTTGGAGTGTCCAGGGGAAGTAGAAGAGAAGCTAAAGATACCTGGTGGTGGAACGATGATGTCCAGAAGGCAATTAAGGAGAAGAAAGAGTGTTTCAGACGCCTATATCTGGATAGGAGTGCAGATAACATAGAGAAGTACAAGATGGCAAAGAAGGCCGCAAAGGGAGCTGTGAGTGAAGCAAGGGGCCGGGCGTATGAGGACCTCTAGCAACGGTTAGATACGAAGGAAGGCGAAAGGGACATCTATAAGATGGCCAAGATCCGAGAGAGGAAGACGAGGGATGTTGACCAAATCAAGTGCATCAAGGACGGAGCAGATCAACTCCTGGTGAAGAACGAGGAGATTAAGCATAGATGGCAGGAGTACTTTGACAAGTTGTTCAATGGGGAGAGTGAGAGCTCTACCATTGATCTGGACGACTCCTTTGCTGATACTAGCAGGCTTTTTGTGCGGCGAATCCAGGAGTCGGAGGTCAAGGAGGCTTTGAAGAGGATGAAAGGAGGCAAGGCGATGGGCCCTGATTGTATCCCCATTGAGGTGGGGAGAGGCCTCGGGGACATAGCGATAGTATGGCTAACCAAACTTTTCAACCTCATTTTTCGAGCAAACAAGATGCCAGAAGAATGGAGACGGAGTATATTAGTACCAATCTTCAAGAACAAGGGGGATGTTCAGAGTTGTACTAATTACCGTGGAATTAAACTGATGAGCCATACAATGAAGCTATGGGAGAGAGTCATTGAGCACCGCTTAAGAAGAATGACAAGCGTGACCAAAAAATCAGTTTGGTTTCATGCCTGGGAGGTCGACCATGGAAGCCATTTTCTTGGTACGACAACTTATGGAGAGATATAGGGAGCAAAAGAAGGACCTGCATATGGTGTTCATTGACTTGGAGAAGGCCTATGATAAGATACCGCGGAATGTTATGTGGTGGGCCTTGGAGAAACACAAAGTCCCAGCAAAGTACATTACCCTCATCAAGGACATGTACGATAATGTTGTGACAAGTGTTCGAACAAGTGATGGCGACACTGATGACTTCCCGATTAAGATAGGACTGCATCAAGGGTCAGCTTTGAGCCCTTATCTTTTTGCCTTGGTGATGGATGAGGTCACAAGGGATATACAAGGAGATATCCCATGGTGTATGCTCTTTGCGGACGATGTGGTGCTAGTCGATGAGAGTCGGACGGGGGTCAACAGGAAGTTGGAGTTATGGAGGCAAACTTTGGAATCGAAAGGTTTTAGACTTAGTAGGACTAAAACCGAGTACATGAGGTGCGCTTTCGGTACTACTAGGCACGAGGTGGAGGAGGATGTTAGCCTTGATGGGCAGGTGGTGCCGCAGAAGGACACCTTTCGAAATTTGGGGTCAATGTTGCAGAAGGATGGGGATATCGATGAAGATGTGAACCATCGAATTAAAGCCGGATGGATGAAGTGGCGCCAAGCTTCTAGCATTCTCTGTGACAAGAGGGTGCCACAAAAGCTAAAAGGCAAGTTCTATAGGACGGCGGCTCGACCCGCAATGTTGTATGGCGCTGAGTGTTGGCCGACTAAAAGGCGACATGTGCAACAGTTAGGTGTGGCGGAGATGCGCATGTTGAGATGGATGTGTGGCCACACAAGGAAGGACCGAATCCAGAATGATGATATACGAGATAGAGTTGGGGTAGCGCCAATTGAAGAGAAGCTTGTCCAACATCGTCTGAGATGGTTTGGACATATTCAACGCAGGCCTCCAGAAGCCCCAGTACATAGCGGACGGCTAAAGCGTGCTGATATTGTCAAAAGAGGCCGGGGTAGACCGAACTTGACATGGGAAGAGCCCGTAAAGAGAGACCTGAAGGATTGGAGCATCACCAAAGAACTAGCCATGGACAGGGGTGCGTGGAAGCTTGCTATCCATGTGCCAGAACCATGAGTTGGTCGCGAGATCTTATGGGTTTCACCTCTAGCCTACCCCAACTTGTTTGGGACTAAAGGCTTTGTTTGTTGTTGTTGTTGTATTGTTTTCAGATCTATTATTCCAAAAACCCAAAAATACTTTGCTGCACTTTTTCTTTATTTATTTTATTTTGTGTTTTCATCAGATCTATTTATCCAATCTCATACTATTTAATCTATCTTTTTACCGAGGAGGGATTGACAACCCCTCTTACGCGTTGGGTTGCATGAATTTGTTATTTGTGTGCAGGTATAGTTTACATAGTGTTGCTTGGTTCTCCTACTGGATTGATAACCTTGGTTTCATAACTGAGAGAAATACTTACCGTTGCTGTGCTGCATCATCCTCTCCTCTTCGGGGAAATACCAACGCAGATACAAGCAATCAGGAAGAATTTCTGGTGCCGTTGCCGGGGAGACATCATCAACATCTATCAGGTTCCTAATCACAAATCTCATCTCCTTGCAATTTACATTATTTGCCATTTGCCTCTCGTTTTCATCTCCCCCACTTCTAAAACGTTTTTGCGAAAAGCACAAAAATATTTGCCTTTTTATTTGCCTTTTTTTGTTTGCCTTTTTCTCGTCAGATCTCTTGTTTGCTTGCAATCCTGATTGCGTAGTCACGATGTCTCAAGAAAATACCAAGTTGTGTGATTTTTTCAATACTAATAATAATGATTTTATTAGTACTCCGATTGCTCCTCCCGCCACTAGTGCGGAGTCTTATGATATTAATGCCGCTTTGTTGAATCTTGTTATGAAAGAGCAATTTTCCGGTACTCCTAATGAGGATGCCGTGTCCCATCTAAACACTTTCATAGAATTGTGTGATATGCAAAAGAAAAAATATGTGGACAATGATATTGTGAAGTTAAAATTGTTTTGTTTCTCTTTGAGGGATCGTGCAAAAATTTGGTTTTCATCTTTGCCTCGTAATAGTATCGATTCTTGGGATAAGTGCAAAGATGCTTTTATTACTAAGTATTTTCCGCCCGCGAAAATTATTTCCCTTAGAACTCAAATCATGAATTTCAAGCAACTTGAGCATGAGCATGTTGCACAATCTTGGGAAAGAATGAAATTAATGCTAAGAAATTGTCCTACTCATGGTTTAAATATTTGGATGATCATACCAAAATTTTATGCGGGATTGAATTTTGTTTCTAGAAATCTTTTAGATTCCGCCGCGGGAGGTGCTTTTATGGAGATTACTTTGGGAGAAGCTACTAAATTGCTAGATAATATCATGGCAAATTATTCACAAGGGCATACCGAAAGAGCACCTACTAGTAAAAAGATCAATTCCGTTGAAGAAATTAGTGATTTGAGTGAAAAGGTTGATGCTCTTATGAAATTGGTTGCTAATAAAAATGCTCCTATTGATATTAATGATGTGCCTTTGTCTACTTTGATTGAGCAAAATATTGATCCCGTAGATGTGAATTTTGTCTCGCGCAACAATTTCAATAATAATGCTTATAGAGGTAATTTTAATCCTAGGCCTTTTCCTGGAAATTTCTCTAATAATTATGGCAATTCCTATGGTAATTCTTCTTACAATAATAATTGGAACTCCTCTGATCTTGAGAGTAATATTAAAGAATTTATCAATGCTCAAAAAGTTTTCAATACTACGATAGAAGAAAAGTTGAATAAGATTGATGATATGTCCAGAAGCATTCATAGAATTTACCATGATGTAGAAAATCTCAAGATTAAATTTTTTCCACCTAAGGTTGATGTCAATGAATCAATTAAATCTTTATATGTTTCCATGGATGAAAGTAAGAAAAGAACCGCTATGTTAGAGCTAAAAGAGAATTTTTAGAAAGGGCATTTTCTACCGATTGCTTTCATAATAATGATGAAGATTTTAAAGTGATTGGTGTTTCTTCTATTGATTCCTTGTTTAGTAAGATTAAAATTTATGATAAAGGGACTGAAGAAGAGTCAACTTTAGCTAGAAGGCGTCCAAATAGTTCGGAGGGTGAAAATCTTGTTGAGAAAATTGATAAAAGTGGGTTTGGAGAGGTCAAAACTTTAACTAGTGATGTGCCCACTCTTTTGGATTACAAAGACTTTAATTATGATAGTTGTTCTTTGATTGAGTTTATTTCTTTGTTGCAATCCATGATAAATTCACCCAATGCCTATGAACAAAATAAAGCTTTTACTAAACATATCGTAGATGCCATGCTAAAAGCTTTAGAAGAAAAATTGGAGTTAGAGATTTCAATTCCTAGAAAATTATATGATGAGTGGGAACCCACCATTAAAGTCAAGATTAAAAATTATGAGTGCTTTGCTTTATGTGATTTGGGTGCTAGTGTTTCCTCAATTCCGAAATCTCTATGTGATGTGCTTGGTCTTACCAATATCGAAGAATGCTCTCTTAATTTGCACTTGGCGGATTCTACCATTAAAAAACCTTTGGGAAGGATTAATGATCTTCTTATTCTTGCAAATAGGAACTATGTGCCCATAGATTTTATTGTTCTTGATATTGATTGCAATCCGTCTTGTCCAATTATACTTGGTAGACCGTTTTTACGAACTATAGGTGCCGTGATTGATATGAAAGAAGGTAATATTAAATTTCAATTCCCACTAAGGAAGGGTATGGAACACTTCCCTAGAACAAGAATTAATCCACCATATGAATCAATCATGAGGTCAACCTATGGATCAAAAACCAAAGATGACAATACTTGAATCTATGCATTATGCCTAGCTAGGGGCATAAAAACGATAGCGCTTGTTGGGAGGCAACCCAATGAATAAAATTTATTTTTGTCTTTTTCTTTATGTTCTTGAGTGTTTGCACAATTATTCTAATATTATGATTGTGTTTTTTATGTTTTAATTAGTGTTTGTGCCAACTAAAGCCTTTGGGATCATGTTGGGTGATAGTTGATTTGATCCTGTTGAAAAACAGAAACTTTTGTGTCCAGTAGCAGAATTTTGAAACTTCACATAAGCGACAAAAAATTCTGAATTTTTTACACAAGATTGATATGCAAATTTCCCACGTTGTCCTAATTTTTCAGAATTTTTGGAGTCAGCGAAGTATGGGAAAGTTTCATATTACTATAGACTGTTCTGTTTTTGACAAATTCTGTTTTCGTTGCATTGTGTGCTTATTTTGATGAATCTATGGATTGTATCGGGGGGTATAAGCCATGGCAAAGTTAGAATACAGTAGGTATAATGCAATAACAAAATATGAATGGGTTTGCAGCAGTACTTGAGTGGTGATTTGCTTTATTATACTAACGGATCTCACGAAGGTTTTGTTAAGTTTTGTGTGATTGAAGTTTTCAAGTTTTGGGTGAGATCACGATGGATGAAGGAATAAGGAGTATCAAGAGCCTAATCTTGGGGATGCCCCATGGCACCCCAAGGTAATATTCAAGGAGAACCAAGCAACTAAGCTTGGGGATGCCCCGGAAGGCATCCCCTCTTTCTTCTAACGACCATCGGTAATTTTACTTGGAGCTATATTTTTATTCGTCACATATCATGAGTTTTGCTTGGAGCGTCTTGTATTATATGAGTCTTTGCTTGTTTTGCTTTTTAGTTTGTCACAATCATCCTTGCTGGACACACCTTTTTGAGAAAGCCATAATGATGCTATGATTTGTTAGAATTGCTCTATGTGCTTCACTTAAATTTTTTGAGCTATGGAATTGCTCTAGTGCTTCACTTATATCTTTTTGAGAACGGTGGTGCTTTAATTTTTGAAGAAATACTCTCATGCTTCACTTAGATTATTTTGAGAGTTAGTAAATTTTAAAGAAATGTTCTCTCATGCTTCACTTATATTATTTTGAGAGATGATGATTTTTTTATGCTCATGATCTTCACTTAAATTTATTTGAGAGCTTGTTATAAGCAACGTTAATTTATGAAACTAGTCCCAAAGTGATAGATATTCAAGAGGGATATAATAAAAACTTTCAAGAAGATCATTGGACAAAATAAACTTGATTCTTTGTAATAGTTTTGAGATATGATGATAGTGATATGTGAGTCATGTTGGTGAGTAATTATGCTTTAGTAAGAATATTGGTGTTAAGGTTTATGATTCCCTATGCAAGCACGAAAGTCAATAGTTATGCAATGAAATTACATCCTACTTGTGGTGCATTATTGGGTGTTAGTTATGCTTAATGCTCATTTATGAGAATTTTCGTTTCTTGGTTGGTTGCTTCTCAATCTATTTGCTAGCCTCCATTTGTACTAAGTGGGAATACTACTTGTCCTTCCAAATTCCTTAAACCAAGTTTTGCCATATGAGTCCACCATACCTACCTATATGCGGTATTTCCGTGCCGTTCCAAGTAAATTTGTATGTGCCAACTCTAATTTTCAAAATGAATTTCCTTTTTGTGTGCCCGTACCGCTCATGAAGCGGCAGGGGGTAGCCAATATTTTTCCATGCTAGATGTGTTATTCTCAAGATGAGTGTTTATTAACTTGTCATTGCACGAGAGTGTGGCGGTAATAGGGATGCCTAGTCCCGAAATGAAAAAGAAATTTACTTTATGTTATCAAATAATAAATTCCTTGGAAAGTGTTGGTATGGAAGGCACCCGTGGATACGGCTAGCCATGGATTGTGAAAGAATGGTGGAAAAAGGAATAAACTTTATTTTATGTTTGGGAACCGCCTATGATGTATCTAGCATGGAAAGTATTGGGAATTCTCGGTCGTTTTCGTTGACGGGAAAAGCATGCCTCTCAAAATATTTTTATCTCTCAATTTTTGCTTTGAGCTCTGGCACCTCTACAAATCTATGCTTCCCTCTGCGAAGGGCCTATCTATTTACTTTTATGCAATTTTTATTTTTTGAGTCTCCATCTTCTCTTATAAAGCACCAACTAGGGAGCACTATGATCATACTTGTGCATTGGATGTAGCTAATATTCGAGTGTGTTTCATGAATGGATCAATGATTGACCATGATGGGCTAGGGATAACTTTCTTTAGTGTTGATATTTTGAAAGACATGGTTGCTTGTTGATATGCTTGAGTATTGAAATCTTCATGTCAAATATAGACTATTGCTTTGAATCATCTAAAAGTCCAAATGTCCATGCTACAAAAGAAAGAATATGTGATGAACATGTTAGGCAGCATTCCACATAAAAAATTCTGTTTTTATCATTTACCTACTCGAGGACGAGCAGGAATTAAGCTTGGGGATGCTGATACGTCTCCAACGTATCTATAATTTTTGATTGTTCCATGCTGTTATATTATCATTCTTGGATGTTTTATATTCATTTTATAGCAACTTTATATCATTTTTTGGGACTAACCTATTGACATAGTGCCCAGTGCCAGTTGCTGTTTTTTGCTTGTTTTTTACTTCGCAGAAAATCCATATCAAACGAAGTCCAAATGCCACGAAACTTTTTGGAGATTTTTTTCTGCCTAGAAGACAACTTGGGAGCCAAGGAAGCACCAGAGGGGAGGCCCGTGGGGCCCACAAGACACCAGGGCGCGCCAGAAGCCCCTGGCGTGCCCTGATGGGTGGTGGGGCCCACGGGAGTCCTCTCCACCGCCTCTTAGCTCTATAAATACCCAAATATTCCAAAAGCCGTAGGGGAGTCGACGAAACACAATTCCAGCCGCCGCAAGTTCCAGAACCACGAGATCCAATCTAGAGCCCTATTCCGGCACCTTGCCGGAGGGGAACACGATCACGGAGGGGTTCATCATCCTCATTGGTGCTCCTCCGATGATGCGTGAGTAGTTCACCACAAACCTACGGGTCCGTAGGCAGTAGCTAGATGGCTTCTTCTCTCTTTTTGATTCTCAATACAATGTTCTCCTCGATGTTCTTGGAGATCTATTTGATGTAATGACTTTTTGCGGTGTGTTTGTTGGGATCCGATGAATTACGAGTTTATGATCAGATCTATCCATGAATATTATTTGAGTCTTCTTTGATCTCTTATATGCATGATTGTTATAGCCTCGTATTTCTTCTCCGAAACTTTTGTTTGGTTTGGCCAACTAGATTGATTTTTCTTGCAATGGGAAGAGGTGCTTTGTGATGGGTTCGATCTTGCGGTGTCCTCACCCAGTGACAGAAGGGGTAGCGAGGCACGCATGTATCGTTGCTATTAAAGATAAAAAGATGGGGTCTATTCCTACATGAATAGATCTTGTCTACATCATGTCATCGTTCTTATTGCATTACTCCGTTTCTCCATGAACTTAATACACTAGATGCATGCTGGATAGCGGTCGATGTGTGGAGTAATAGTAGTAGATGCAGAATCGTTTCGGTCTACTAATCTTGGACGTGATGCCTATATACATGATCATTGCCTTGGATATCGTCATAATTATTTGCTCTTCTATCAATTGCCCAACAGTAATTTGTTTAGCCACCGTATGCTATTTTCTCGAGAGAAGCCACTAGTGAAATCTACGGCCCCCGGGTATATTTTCTATCATATTGTTTTCAGATCTATTATTCCAAAAACCCAAAAATACTTTGCTGCACTTTTTCTTTATTTATTTTATTTTGTGTTTTCATCAGATCTATTTATCCAATCTCATACTATTTAATCTATCTTTTTACCGAGGAGGGATTGACAACCCCTCTTACGCATTGGGTTGCAAGAATTTGTTATTTGTGTTCAGGTACCGTTTACATAGTGTTGCTTGGTTCTCCTACTGGATTGATAACCTTGGTTTCATAACTAAGGGAAATACTTACCGTTGCTGTGCTGCATCATCGTCTCCTCTTCGGGGAAATACCAACGCAGATACAAGCAATCACCGCACCTTGCGCTTGATGACGGCGTCGTGCTCGTCCTTCTTGATCTCGGGGTGCTGCGATCGTCCTGCAGGCTCGTCGAGAAGGTCCCCCTAGGCGTCGGAACCTATGTGGAGTGCCAACGTTGTTGTTGGCATCGAACAGGTCCGACCGCGCTGTTGGCAGGGACACGACCTGCCCGGGAACCACCTCGCTCGTGGGCGTCAGTGTTGCCGGGGTCGTCGTGTCGAACGGCATGCTACCTGGGAACTCCCTTCCCGGGGATGACTTGTCGGACATCGCACTACCCGAGAACTCCCTTCCTAGGGTCGTTGTGTCGGACGTCACGCTTGTCAGGGTCGAGCATCTCAGGATCGCACATCCCGAGGTAGCGCCTTCCGGGGTCGCTGTGCCAGACGTCGCACCGCCCGGGAACTCCCTTCCCGAGGCCGATGTGCCGGACGTCGCACTAATCGGAGTGGCTTTTGTCGGGGTAGCAGAGTCCTTGTCGTTCTTCCCGTCGGACTTGCTAGTTGGGTTTCCCCCAACAGTCGTGAGTCGTGCCTCCCACACGGACTCGATGGACCCCAAACGTGTCAGGGTTGCGGCATGGCCGACCATAGAGCACCGTGGCTCCTGCACGGTCTCTATGGTCGCCACCAGCGTGGCCGGGGTGTGCCCGACCAAAGAGTACCGTGCCTCCCGCACGGACTCGATGGACCCCGAGTGTGTCAGGGTTGCGACATGGCCGAGTAGAGAGCGCTGCGCCTCCTGCATGGCCTCGATAGTCGCCATAGTCACGGTCGAGGCCTTGCCGGGGTGTGGCCGACCTGAGAGTGTCTTGCCTCTTGCACGCGCTCACTGGTCGCCAACATCATGGTCGGGACGTGGCCCACCAGATGCGTCATTGCCGTGCCTCCTGACACGGGCTTGTCGGGTCCCGAGGATGTCGGGGACGCCTTTGTCGTGCCAACTTGCACGGGCTTGTCGGGTCCCGGGGATGCCGGGGCCGCGATTGCCGTGCCAACTTGCACGGTCTTGACTAGCGTCACAGGGGACGTGGTTGCCGGGGTGTGGCTCCCCCACACCCAGGTCTTCATCTCCTCCCAATCGTAGGCCCCCGAGAACGTTGTTTTCGGGGAGAGCGCTACTGATGTCGGGAGGGGATTAGTTGAAGAGCTCCGTGCCTCCCGCACGGACTTGACGGTTGCCGGCACCGTGGTCACCGGAGGTGTTGCACCCTCCTACACGGCTTCGATGCTTGTCGGGACCATGGTCTCCGGAGGCGCTGGGCCCTCCTGCATGGTCTCGACGCAAGCCATCATCATTGCTGGCCCACCGTCCTCTTCAGCCTGGACGAGGTTCGCCGCGGCTTCGGCATCCTCGTCAGCCATCCTCTTGCGGCAATCACGGGCCCAGTGGCCCTTGATGTTGCAATATCGGCACTTGTCCCGGTCGTCGTTGCCGGCACCTCGTCTAGCTTCGCCCTGGGTGCGACCACCGCCTCTGCCGGTTCCGCCTCCGCTGCTCGGGGCACCTCCACCACGTCCTTGACGCTTCCTCGCCTCCCACTTCTTTGAGAATAGGAGTTGTTCTCCGCCGAAGCTCTCACGGCCGTCCTCAAGGCGGTCCTCGACCACCCTCAACCGGCCCGTGAGCTCCTCGATGGAGAGCTCACTTAGGTCAAGCAAGGTCTCGATGGAGATTGCTACCTGAGCGAAGCGAGGTGGCACGACGCGGAGAAATTTCCGCACGACTCTCGCGTCGTCCATGGTGTCGCCAAGCGCTCGGAGTTGTAATCCAAGGCTGGAGATCCGCATGGCGAAGTCGTCGACAAGCTCGCCCTCCTTGAAAGCGATGTTCTCGAAGTCTTCCCGCAGCTTCTGCGCGTTCGCCTCGCGCACGCGGTTGCTACCGAGGCGCTGGGTACGGATGGCTTCCCACGCCTCCTTGGCGTTTGCCTTCGCCGCGAGCATGCCGTGCATCTCCGGCGGCGTGGCGCGCATGAGCGCCGCCACGGCTTTCATGTCCTCCTTTCTCTCGACCAAGTCGTCCTCCATGGGAACCCAGAGGCTCGCCGCATGGAGGTTGCACTCCATGATCAACGCCCACTCGCTGTAGTTCGAGCGCGTGAGCATCGGGAAGGTGATGGGCACGCTACCACTGACTGCAGTCTCGCGCACGATCTCCCTAACCACGACCTCACCGCGATGGCCGTGCCTGGACAGGCTGCGCCCTCGCCGCTCCTCCGGAGGCGGCGACTGGGAGCCGTCTTGTGATGGCTGCGACTGGGAACCACCCGAGGTGGTGCGCTGCTGCTTTCCTTGTGCACCGGCCATGGCTACTGCAACCTGAGGCTCTGATGCCAATTGTTAACCCAGAACTACTAGTGGCTAGCCCTCTCTCTTGTACTAAGAGAGTTCACACAAAAAGATCTGTAGATGCACACTTAGCTAGCTGGGTACACACATACAGTGTAGGAGGAGAGGAAGAGCTAAACTACAGAGAGTAGTGGCTGTGTGCTGTGCTCCTACTACTAGTGCTCAAGCATACTAGCACAACACACACACGTATATGTAGTAAGCTCCTTGAGGCTTAGATGGATTGAAATGAAATGGCCTGCTTACAACCGGCGGGGTGGAGCTCCTTTTATAGCTAACGGAACCGACCTAGTACTGGGATATTTTGTAGCTGTGACGTGAGCGCATATGTCACAGCCTACTACCTACACTAGTAAGCTACGCTGCTGACTATTACCTTAGCTAGTAAGGCACGCAACTACTGCTGCTGCCGACCTGCCCATCACAACCTTGCTAAGTAAAAACTGATGCTGTCGCTCCATGCATGTCATCCATAGACCAAGGTTGACTCAACACCTCCATCAGCCGTCAGTGTCCTCGCCACGAAGAAAAACAGATTGAAAACAGTGGGGGAAACAAATATGACAAGAACAACTCGTTAGAGGTTCTTGTTGGTAAGCAGCGGGAGCACCACTGAAACTTACCTATCGATGAACCCCGGTGCACTGTCCAGCCCAGCGGTGAAGATCTATCCATTGGCGACCAGGCCAGTGAACGGCTGCCCTGCGGCTATTGTCGACTGCTGATTAGTGCAGGTGGTTGCGCCGCGAGACAGCCGCCAGTGAGGGTAGATAAGGAGGCGAAGAGATGAAGATGGAGGGATCGAGTGGGGAGCGGAGATGCGCTGGTGGTGGATTTTATGGTTCGGGAATAGAGAGTAACCATGGTCCATGGCAGAGAAAAAACGCTAGGCTCAATCATCAGTTATGTAACGCGAAAGTCTCGGTCGCTTCCGTTACCACTGGCCAGGGAACAGCTATACAGGAAAGAAAGGAATATTTGCATCACAGGATTAGTAACTGAAAGCAAACGTGGCTGTTCTAGACTGTGGTGGGTCCCTCGTGTAAGCTGCTAAGAAAAAGCTGATGTGGCTGGGCTGATGATGTGGACAGATTGCATGTTAAGAGAAATAGGTTAGTGGGGATGAACTATTATAGTATTATAGATTCTTGCACATGGCTATTTCTCCTTCCTGCTTGCTTTCTATATTTTCTTGCTAAGTTGTGGGATTTCTCATCCTTTTATGGAATCTGCTCATATGTAATTAGAATAAATATGGGAAGTAAAAGTGATGTTCCATTTGATATAGCCATTTTTTTAAGATTCATTTGATATAGCCATTTAGTGGTCTGCTGGGCTCGTATTTTGTTGGTTCTTCATTCAAGGAAATGGGAACTTCTTCTTGAAGCCTCATATTTTTTTAATTTTCACTTGTGCTTCTCAATCAAACCCGAATATACAAAAAAAATTAAAAAGTGGTGTCTCACAAGCACATGACAGCGAGGGAATTACGAAATGGCAGTATCTTAACTCTGTGTGACAGGCAGGCAATTTCATTACCAGTGATGTTTACTTTGCACATTAATCTTATTATTTCAGGTTCGCCTACTACAGTCACGTGAAAGGATGTACTCTGTTAGCTATATATTATAGACCAGGTTTTCTACTTGATTTTTTCATCGGTCTTTCCTTTTTGTTTAATGAGCTTCTTCAGTTAGTATGGTTGAATGTTACAAATCTATAAAAATAGCTCTGTTCATATATGTCTGACATAAATCATCAATTATTTATATATGCTTAGTGTGGTTTATTGTGCAGTTTTGACTTCCTAAGAAATCATCAATCATGTTATCCACTAATTTGGAGATGTTGCTAGCCTGTTATGGATATACTACAAATAGTTACGCAAAAAGAATCACAATGATATTTTTCTGTGCTATAAGCAATTGTTGTGAGTACTCCGGCTGTGCAAGTTGGTAATTAGCCGATTAGGTGTCTTGCTACCATGAGCTAATCTGGAAGTTTATTGATTTGCATCCATGCTAGCCTATCATACAAGATCTCTCTAATCTGAACATTTGAAGACATGCTAAGCTACAATTTGAAGTAATATCTGTATCTCAAATCTAGTTTCCGTCGCTACCTGAGTTGTGGTCTTCTCCTGTGGTATCATATGTTTTTTTAGTTAAAAGAACATGTAGACATCTCTAGGAATGATTAGGAATCTGTTATAATTTATTGAACTTGGGTAATGTCTGGACTGCAAATATGGCTTACTGCTCCCCCCTCTACCCATATGTTTATTGATGGGTGCTGCCATCATCAAGTTTATCGGTTTCATGGAGTCCAAAGGGAGTAGTTCAATATCTACCTATGCGTGAATTAAAGCTTTCAAAACATTATTTTGCATCAATGCAACATCATATGCAGACCGTGCATCCTTTAAGCCAATCCATCTATGTTTGATGTAGTTATCTCTGATTTGAAGCAATTGATGTCTCAAGATGAATCAAAGTGTTGTGATTTATAGACTGATTTTTCTTACATTTTGTTTTACCTAACATCATGTGATGTTTCAGGATATCGTAAAGCTCATGGTTGTCATGAACCTAGAGGCGTGTAGATTCTCCATCTCTTGGTCAAGGCAATTTTACATAGTGAACCATCAAAGCTACATGTGCACCGAGGTATTGCCCTCTGGGCCTACACTTTTCATAATATAATGCTCCTGGTTTCTTTTCATATTAACTAATTCAGCTCATTCAAGAACAGTTAGTCATCAGTTGCAGATTTGACTTCAAGTTGTAGTTCTTCCTCTCAGAGATAAGAATTTGAACTTCTTATCATGTTACACTTATGAAGTTATTACAACTTTGCAATACCAAAGTGCCTTTACCTTTGACGTATGCCAAAATCATTTGGATGCATTTTTTCTGTTTCTCTCCTACCTCAGTTGTGAGATAATGTTGTAAGTAATACGACACACTAGCATTTTGTTCATTTTGCCTTTATATAGTTAGATTAATTATGATGCGGTACCTACTAAATTTTTCATGGATTTAGAATTTTTAGGAAAACTACTTTTAGTTAGTTTTTTTGTTAACATACATCTACACAATTCTTTGTTTGGTTCAAGAAACCACTTCTACAAAACTCTGTTTGGGTTAAATCCTTTGAAGAACCACTTTATTAGACGCCTGACCCTCGCTCCAGCGTATGGGCATCGGCATGGTTCTGTCTGCCGTGGTCATGCTCGGTGCCGGGCCCTGCACATCGCCACTAACAGTGCCTCCATGTCGTGCAGCATCGTGTCGCTGCAGCTGGTGTTCTAGCTAGTGTCGCGAGCTGCGGCGTTGTGCCTCTCGAAGACGTTCAATCAGCTGAGCCAGATGGCGTTCTGGTACAAATTGTTCCCATAGAACATGCCCAGCGTTGCCGGCTCGCTACTGTTCTGCGGCCAAGCGCTGTTAAAACTACGAAAGCGGGCTCCTGTGCACTTGCGGAGGGTCAGGTGGACCAAACTTTCAACTGATGAAGGAGCTTCAACTCCTGAGCGGGAGAGCTACTATTTAATTAATACTCCCTCCGTCCTAAAATAAGTGTCTCAAGCTTAGTACAACTTTGTATTGAAGTTAGTACAAACTTGAGACACTTATTTTGGGACGGAGTATCATTCTACTGGCTTGGTTTACTTGTATTTTGGTTTATCTTCTTTTGCTTTGTAGTTCGAACAAAAAACTCTGAATATATAGTTTCTTTGACACAGATATAGACAGTGGAGTCATGGAGACATGTTATTTTGGGAAGAAATGATATATGTACTTATGCAAGGTCATTCTCTGTTAATGATATGGTTGTAAATTATGTGATTTCTAATTTTAGAATGTTGAGTAGACTGTTGTTGTAAATCAATAAATTTTATGAAACTTCTTAAATTCTGTACATTTGGTAGTGTTTTTGAATCGGCATGCCTGATATAGTTTTGTGAATTTGGTTATGTGGTGACAACAACGTGTCTCTTTGTTATGAGTGTACCCGTGGTGTGCAGCTTGTTGGGGCGGCAGTGTGTGCGCCATGGGTTTCAAAATTTGAAACTGCGAACAAAGTAAATGCAGCATGTGTGCCGCTAGCACAGAAAAACAACTGAGCCGTTGGAGGGATTATGTTCCACCATAACCATAACGGCTGTGGAGGCATTCAATGCACTGCAGCGCTGGGTTATTTTACTGGCCATACTTCTCCAATACATAGATGAATACACACCCAGGCACAGATCCACATGCTGAACTGACGGGAAAGATTTCAGGTGCATTTGAGCCTGGGCTCCGAAACGAATATCTGGCCTTTTCCCTCCTATTATGCGTGTATTTGTAAACTATGTTGCTTCCTTTTGTTGCTTTTGAGAAGATGTCTCGGTAAGAGTACTCTGGTTTGTTCTGCTTTAAGAAGGCGAGTAATTAAATCCTGTTGAAAAGAAAGTTGAGAAGGGATTGCCTCCTGGGGTAAGGTTGTGAAATTGTTGGGATTTTTGAAAGCTTGTTTTCTTTTGCAAGAAGTATCATGAAGTGACGTGGAGTTAGTTTATCTTCTTACAGAGCAGGGTGGACTGAGGTTTAATCTCTTTTCTTAACAGTGAAGAGTTTTGTCGAACTTTAGCTGCTTTGTGAACTTTTGTAAAATTCACTTTAAAAAAGCTCTGAATGGTGGCTGGGATCATCAGGGTTTGGATGTTTTTGCTGCTTTTCTGTAAGCTCAAGGTGCAGAATGGTGGTGTGTGTGCAGTTGAAATTTTGGGAGGATCCTTTGGTTCTACGTACTTTTTATTTCTGAACAGCGAAAAAAAAACAAAGACAAAGATTTAGTTGAGCATTTGCATTCCCTATTTCTGTTATCAGTTTCTTAGTATAGAATTAGCATCAGCAAATACGCTTTCGTCGGCACTTTTTATTTCTGAACTCAATTTCCGTTATCACTGCTGAAGTATAGAATTATTTCGGTAGCTGATGATTTCGAGGGTATTTGCTGATGCTAAGCTGCAAGATTGGGCTCTAATTCTATACTACATGGCCCTTTGTGAATTCTTGATTGAAGTCGTATTCCTCTGCTTGGACTTTACTTTACTTCCTCCTCTCTTGTCAGCAACTGATGTGCTTCTGTCCATGGTTGCTGCTGTGTTTCTAAATGCAAACCTGTCAAGAGATTTATGCAAAAACCAAAGACATGGTTTGGGCTGTCTCTTAGGGCTACGCGAGTTTTGCCGTGTTGTTTTCCTTTGTTTTGGGCCGAGCATCCCATGTCTCTTTGCTCTGGGCATCATGTTCATGCCTTCTTATGTTCAGGTCGTGTGTTGTTGTACCATGTACCCGTTCTTTCTTCTTCAGGATAAGTATATTTTTCGTCCCTCAACTCTTCCGAAATTTAGAAATCATCCCTCAACTCCAAAACCACCAAAACTTAGTCACTCAACTTTCAAAACCGGATAAGTTTAGTCCCTCGAGCAGTTTCCGTCCGACGTGAGCAGTGCGTTGGTGAACAGTAAATTCGAAAAAAAAAATAACAAAAATCTGAAAATTTGTGGGATCAAAGATAGTCGGGTGCGCTGCGTGCAATGTTTCGTGTTGTTTGGACATTCCATGACCTCGTTACAAAAAAAATAGTAAACCTATACGTCGATGAACAGTAAATTCGAAAAAAATAGCAAGATTTTTTTTTAAATGATTTTTTTGGCATCCAAGATGCATGGGTGCGCAAGGTGCGTGCAATTTTTCATGGTGTTTGGACACTGTAGGAGCTCCTTGTAAGAAAACAAAATTTGGCTAGGATTTTCTTTTTGGAAAAAGTGCACTATTTTGTTTATTTTTTTTGCTACAGCTGCTCGGATGTCATTTGATCGCAAAAATTTGCAAGCACCTTGCGTACCCAAGCATTGATGCCAAAAAACATATTTTTGAATTATTTTGCTATTTTTTCGAATTTACTGTTCACCGACGTACATATTTATGTTTTTTCTTTGTCACGAGGTCCTGGGATGTCGAAACACCACGAAATTTTGCACGCGTCTTGTGCACATGAGTATCTTTGATCCCACGAAATTTTAGATTTTTTGATTCTTTTTTGCTATTTTCTCGAATTTACTGTTCACCGATGCACTGTTCACATCGGACGGAAACCGCTCGAGGAACTAAACTTATTCGGTTTTCAAAATTGAGGGACTAAGTTTTGATGGTTTTGGAGTTGAGGGACGATTTCTAAACTTTCAGAAGAGGTAAGGGAGGAAAAATATACTTATCCCTTCTTCTATCAACGGAGTGATACGCAAACTTAGTAGTGATGGACTACTATTTGACTTATATTCTTCTTTTTATAGCACATAAAAAAAATCAAACTACTTCATCCAACTTCTAACTGCTATCTCTCAACCGTCAATGGCGCTTTTCGTTTTCACTGAACCATCAGAGAAGTTCACTTGGTGATGATTTGACTTGTTCATGGAAGCAATAAAGTACTCCGTTGACCGTACAGCGACGCAATCTTCCCGCCGGCGTCCTGGAAGATGGCCGCGACGGCGGCCCACTCCTCCAGGAACCTCTCCTCGACGCCGTCCTTGAGCAGCGCCGGGAAGAAGAGCCAGAACGAGGTGCCCGCCACGAACAGCCCCACAGTCACCGTCGCCACGGCGCGCGGCGGCCTCATCGCCGATAACCGCCGCACGCACTACCCCTCGGCGACACAGCAGGCGCCGTGAAGGGCGAAGTAGGCGGCCATCCCGCCGTCGGGCGGCCACCTCAGGCTGAGGTTGTTGGAATTATGTGTCCTGCAACTATATTCAAATTACTAAGATTATTGATATTCGGAATACCTCATTATGGAATTATACATGTATTTATGCATGGAATTACTTCACATGATTATCATGGAATTATCACTTGTTGGAACGTACTTAAGTTATATGCTTAAGGAAGCTGGTCGATTATCAGTGGAATACAATATACTATTTATATTGGAAAGACTACCTGAGTACAGTGATAATCGGAAGGAGTTAGATCATATAGTTAGATTACAGCCCTAATGTTGATCTACATAATTAGAGGAATTTACACTCTATTATGGCGCGTTGCTCACAAGCGCGTGCTCTGGGGACACGACGGGTAGAATCCGTTAACAGACAAATTTGATCGTGGTTGATAATTTGATCTGGAGTCTATTCCGGAAAACTAGTTAAAAAGACTAGGAATCTTAAGTTATATGCTTAAGGAAGCTGGTCGATTATCAGTGGAATACAATATACTATTTATATTGGAAAGACTACCTGAGTACAGTGATAATCGGAAGGAGTTAGATCATATAGTTAGATTACAGCCCTAATGTTGATCTACATAATTAGAGGAATTTACACTCTATTATGGCGCGTTGCTCACAAGCGCGTGCTCTGGGGACACGACGGGTAGAATCCGTTAACAGACAAATTTGATCGTGGTTGATAATTTGATCTGGAGTCTATTCCGGAAAACTAGTTAAAAAGACTAGGAATCTTATCTCTGCTCCTAATGAAGCAGTTGGTAGTCTCCGTTCTGGGTTTTTTTCGTACCACCTCCCACCTTTGTCTGGTTTTTTTTCGTCTCTCCTCCCACCACCCTCTTTCCACCGAGTTTTTCACGTCAAGTCCACCTCCCACCGATTTTTTCTCTCCTCTCCGTTTTTTTTCCTGTTGGCAGAGCACCTCTCTCACGAGTCACGATCTCACCTCTCCCCCACACGAGCGAACGAACCCTAGATGCCGCCGCCGCCAACGGCGCCTCCACCTCCCATGCCCCGCCCCTATCCCCAAGCTCGAGCTGCTCCGCTCCATCATCGTCCCGCCGGCCATGGCCTCCCACATCCGCCTCCACCTCGCCGGGCCACCGCCCCTACACAACCATCAGCAACTCTATCACCTCCGCCTCCCCCGACCACCCAAACCGCCCCTCAATCTCCCATAGCTCCGTCCCCGGCGTTCTCACCGCGTCCCCGTGTCTCCTCCGCCATGGCCCGGGCGAGGGTTAGTGGTGTCGAGGCGGACTCGGACGGCAAGGGTGAGGGGTACGGAACCAGCGGCTGGCGTCGTGGGCCTACTTCATGGTGCTCTACGGGAGGGTGAGGCGACGGCAAGGGTATGGATTTCTCGCTCTTATGTTTCTCAGCCCGCAGGGAGTATTACTTGATTGAGAGGATTGGCTGAGAAGGAAAGGAAAGTTATGCCGGGATCCCTTCAGATTTTTGCAAGTTACTTCCTCCGATCTTGCCCGTCGCCGGAGCTCTCCTCCGCGCTGCTCACTCAAACCTTCATGTTGAAATCCTGAAGAGCTACTACCTTGGATCTCAATCCCTGTCTCAAGGTGCTCGGTGTAGGTGTTTGACTGCTGCCGCTGTACTACAAGGTCGGTAGCAGGTACTTGCGATGGGTTAATTTTTATGGATATACAGTTTATTTTGGTGTAGATATTTTAGTTCTGTCCTCTTAACCCAGTGTGTAGCAGCAGCTTTTGATGTCGTTTTATCAAGTGTGCAGATGATTTTTTGACTGTAGTATGAGTATAGCACATGGTTCAGAGAGGTTCGGTCAGATACTAAAGCATGCTTAGTCTCAAAGTCATAAGCTATTCCTTTTCAACATTGCATCTATCCAGACCTTCATTTAGGAGATGATTTGGAAACTTAACATACAAAATTATTTAATCTAATGCAGATTACATATTAAACCTTTTTGGAAGCAAGTACGCAAGAATATTTGGTGAGCTCTCCACAAGTAAAGTTATATAGCAGTTTCGTTGACTTGAAGGAATATTTGTAGGATTTCAATCTTTAGGAAGTTTGAGGGCATCAACTTGGCAAAATAGATGTTGCTAACATCAATTATTAATCGACTTTTTTATCAGCCTTGCATATATGTCTGGTCAAAAAGCATACAGTTTATTCACCACAGGTAACACACAGCCCGTACGTGTCCTCTGCTTATGGATATGTACTTGTGTTTCGTATATGCCAACCATACTTTCGCCAAAATCTCATGTTAGCTGTTGAGTGACGGGAACAGTTCATGATCTAACTAAAACCTGTGATCACAATTTCGGTCAGACCTACATTAAGCCGACGACACATTTTAATTAATGAAAACTATGAGTTGAGAACATATAGGAGCTTTGTTTGGTTCAGATATTTTCATACAAAATTTGATGTACTTCTCATGGATATCTTCTTACACAAGAGTTTATTTTGAAGATCATAAAATTTTATGCATTAGAGTTAATGCACAGTATCTGGCCGTCAATCTCCAGTTCGAAGAAGATTTTAGAGCTGCACTATACAAGCAAAGCTAAAATTGGTCCAGCCACTTAATTTCTTTTCTATAAAAGAATTGATGAATGAGAGGATATTTTGAGAGATCCATCTATGCTACGTGCAATGCTGATTTGATAATTTTGCGCATGTCTCATGCATGACGCCAGCGCCTTCATCGGCCTCCAATTGAGCGTGTCGATCTGTGATGCATGTGCCCGTGGTGCTGGGTCATGCTCTGCTGTAGCTATGCACGCCGCCGCTACCAGACGGCACCCCCATCGCGGAATACACCCCAGCTGAGATTTTCCATGTCATCTCTGTCAAGGCACTGTCATCGCAAGAGGTTCAGGTAAGATTATCCCTATTTTCCTTGCTATATTAAGTTTCTTTGCTAATGTCCTCCTAGCCTGGAGCATGTTCAACTGACAAATCTTTGCTACTACATTTCTTAGCTAATGTCTTCCTTGCATGGATCATGTTCATCTCGTTAACAAAGGCTTGGCCATCTTAATATAGTAGCTGGTGAAGTGGATATATATACTACTTCAATTTGCATGAGAACAACCGCTTATAACGCTTTGTGCTTGGACGGGGTTAGAAATTTGATGGTTCAAATGTGCAATAGAGGGCCCAAAAGTGTTATTCTTTTCATTGTTTGCTTGCATGTTTAGGTTCTAATGTTTGATGTAGCCATGTAGGCAGCGCGCTGCTGACCATCGATGGCAGGGAGTCGGCGTTGCTAGCGGCGGAAGGGGTGCTTGTGGAAGCATGTGGAATAGGTGGCAGCGCTGGGGATTCATTCTTCTCCGTGGCTGGTGGGTGATACGTCTCCAACGTATCAATAATTTTTGATTGTTCCATGCTGTTATATTATCATTTTTGGATGTTTTATATTCATTTTATAGCAACTTTATATCATTCTTTGGGACTAACTTATTGACATAGTGCCTAGTGCCAGTTGCTGTTTTTTGCTTGTTTTTTTACTTCGCAGAATATTCATATCAAACGAAGTCCAAATGCCACGAAACTTTTTGGAGATTGTTTTCTGCCCAGAAGACAACTTGGGAGCCAAGGAAGCGCACGAGGGGAGGCCCGTGGGGCCCATCACCCACCTGGGCGCGCCAGAGGCCCCTGGCGCGCCCTGATGGGTGGTGGGGCCCACGGAGGTCCTTTTCACCGCCTCTCAGCTCTATAAATACCCAAATATTCCAGAAACCCTAGGGGAATCAATGAAACATAATTCCAGCCGCCACAAGTTCCAGAACCACGAGATCCAATCTAGAGCACTATTCCGGCACCTTGCCGGAGGGGAACACGATCACAGAGGAGTTCATCATCCTCATTAGTGCTTCTCCGATGATGCGTGAGTAGTTCACCACAGACCTACGGGTCCGTAGGCAGTAGCTAGATGGCTTCTTCTCTCTTTTTGATTCTCAATACAATGTTCTCCTCGATGTTCTTGGAGATCTATTTGATGTAATGACTTTTTGCGGTGTGTTTGTTGGGATCCGATGAATTGCGAGTTTATGATCAGATCTATCCATGAATATTATTTGAGTTTTCTTTGATCTCTTATATGCATGATTATTATAGTCTCGTATTTCTTCTCTAAAACTTTGGTTTGGTTTGGCCAAGTAGATTGATTTTTCTTGCAATGGGAAGAGGTGCTTTGTGATGGGTTCGATCTTGCGGTGTCCTCACCCAGTGACAGAAGGGGTAGTGAGGCACGCATGCATCGTTGCTATTAAGGATAAAAAGATGGGGTCTATGCCTACATGAATAGATCTTGTCTACATCATGTCATCGTTCTTATTGCATTACTCCGTTTCTCCATGAACTTAATACACTAGATGCATGCTGGATAGCGGTCGATATGTGGAGTAATAGTAATAGATGCAGACAAGAGTCGGTATACTAATGTTGGACGCGATGCCTATATACATGATCATTGACTTGGATATCGTCATAATTATTTGCTCATCAATTGTCCAACAGTAATTTGTTTAGCCACCGTATGCTATTTTCTCGAGAGAAGCCACTAGTGAAATCTACGGCCCCCGGGTCTATTTTCTATCATATTGTTTTCACATCTATTATTCCAAAAACCCAAAAATACTTTGCTGCACTTTTTCTTTCTTTATTTTGTTTTGTGTTTTTATCAGATCTATTTATCCAATCTCATACAATTTAATCTATCTTTTTACCGAGGAGTGATTGACAACCCCTCTTACGCGTTAGGTTGCAAGAATTTGTTTTTTGTGCACAGGTTCCGTTTACATACTGTTGCTTGGTTCTCCTATTGGATTGATAACCTTGGTTTCATAACTGAGGGAAATACTTACCGTTGCTGTGCTGCATCATCCTCTCCTCTTCGAGGAAAATACCAACGCAGATACAAGCAATCAGGAAAAATTTCTAGCGCCGTTGCCGGGGAGACATCATCAACATCTATCAGGTTCCTAATCACAAATCTCATCTCCTTGCAATTTACATTATTTGTCATTTGCCTCTCGTTTTCATCTCCCCCACTTCTAAAACGTTTTTGCGAAAAGCACAAAAATATTTGCCTTTTTTCTCGTTTGCCTTTTTCTCGTTCGATCTCTTTTTGTTTTCAATCTTGATTGCGTAGTCACGATGTCTCAAGAAAATACCAAGTTGTGTGATTTTTCTAATACTAATAATAATGATTTTATTAGTACTCCGATTGCTCCTCCCGCCACTAGTGCGGAGTCTTATGATATTAATGCCGCTTTGTTGAATCTTGTTATGAATGAGCAATTTTCCAGTACTCCTAATGAGGATGTCGCGTCCCATCTAAACACTTTCGTAGAATTGTGTGATATGCAAAAGAAAAAAGATGTGGACAATGATATTGTGAAGTTGAAATTGTTTCCTTTCTCTTTGAGGGATCGTGCAAAAATTTGATTTTCATCTTTGCCTCGTAATAGTATCGATTCTTGGGATAAGTGCAAAGATGCTTTTATTACTAAGTATTTTTCGCCCGCGAAAATTATTTCCCTTAGAACTCAAATCATGAATTTCAAGCAACTTGAGCATGAGCATGTTGCACAATCTTGGGAAAGAATGAAATTAATGCTAAGAAATTGTCCTACTCATGGTTTAAATCTTTGGATGATCATACAATTTTTTTATGCGGGATTAAATTTTGTTTCTAAAAATCTTTTAGATTCCGCCGCGGGAGGTACTTTTATGGAGATTACTTTGGGTGAAGCTACTAAATTGCTAGATAATATCATGGCAAATTATTCACAATGGCATACCGAAAGAGCGCCTACTAGTAAAAAGATCAATTCCGTTGAAGAAATTAGTACTTTGAGTGAAAAGGTTGATGCTCTTATGAAATTGGTTGCTAATAAAAATGCTCCTATTGATATTAATGATGTGCCTTTGTCTACTTTGATTGAGCAAAATAGTGATCCCGTAGATGTGAATTGTGTCTCGCGAAACAATTTCAATAATAATGCTTATAGAGGTAATTTTAATCCTAGGCCTTTTCCTAGAAATTCCTCTAATAATTATGGCAATTCCTATGGTAATTCCTCTTACAATAATAATAGGAACTCCTCTGATCTTGAGAGTAATATTAAAGAATTTATCAATGCTCAAAAAGTTTTCAATACTACGGTAGAAGAAAAGTTGAATAAGATTGATGATATGTCCAAAAGCATTGATAGAATTTCCCATGTTGTAGAAAATCTCAAGATTAAAAAAATTTCACCTAAGGTTGATGTCAATGAATCAATTAAAGCTTTATATGTTTCCATGGATGAAAGTAAGAAAAGAACCGCTATGCTTAGACCTAAAATAAATTTTTTAGAAAGAGCATTTTCTACCGATTGCTTTCATAATAATGATGAAGATCTTAAAGTGATTGGTGTTTCTTCTATTGATTCCTTGTTTCGTAAGATTAAAATTGATGATAAAGGGACTGAAGAAGAGTCAACTTTAACTAGAAGGCGTCCCAATAATTCGGAGGGTGAAAATCTTGTTGAGAAAATTGATAAAAGTGGGTTTGGAGAGGTCAAAACTTTAATTAGTGATGTGCCCACTCTTTTGGATTACAAAGAATTTAATTATGATAGTTGCTCTTTGATTGAATGTATCTCTTTGTTGCAATCCATGATAAATTCACCCAATGCTTATGAACAAAATAAAGCTTTTACTAAACATATCGTAGATGCCATGCTAAAAGCTTTAGAAGAAAAATTGGAGTTAGAGATTTCAATTCCTAGAAAATTATATGATGAATGGGAACCCATCATTAAAGTCAAGATTAAAAACTATGAGTGCTTTGCTTTATGTGATTTAGGTGCTAGTGTTTCCACATTTCTGAAATCTCTATGTGATGTGCTTGGTCTTACCAATATTGAAGAATGCTCTCTTAATTTGCACTTGGCGGATTCTACCATTAAAAAACCTTTGGGAAGAATTAATGATGTTCTTATTCTTGCAAATAGGAACTATGTGCCCACAGATTTTATTGTTCTTGATATTGATTGCAATCCGTCTTGTCCAATTATACTTGGTAGACCGTTTTTACATGATCTTGGACGTGATGCCTATATACATGATCATTGCCTTGGATGTCGTCATAATTATTTGCTCTTCTATCAATTGCCCAACAGTAATTTGTTTACCCACCGTATGCTATTTTCTCGAGAGAAGCCACTAGTGAAATCTACGGCCCCCGGGTCTATTTTCTATCATATTGTTTTCAGATCTATTATTCCAAAAACCCAAAAATACTTTGCTGCACTTTTTCTTTCTTTATTTTATTTTGTGTTTTCATCAGATCTATTTATCCAATCTCATACAATTTAATCTATCTTTTTATCGAGGAGGGATTGACAACCCCTCTTACGCGTTGGGTTGCAAGAATTTGTTATTTGTGCACAGGTTCCGTTTACATAGTGTTGCTTGGTTTTCCTACTGGATTGATAACCTTGGTTTCATAACTGAGGGAAATACTTACCGTTGTTGTGCTGCACCATCCTCTCCTCTATGGGGAAATACCAACGCAGATACAAGCAATCAGTGGGCTCGATGCCAAGCTCGACGGGGCCAGCGGGCGCTGCGGGTTTGTCAAGCAGGTAAAGAATGTCATCAACCTGTGTTCTTTGATTAGTTCTTTATACTTCAGTCTTGTCCAGTTTCATACTTTTCCACTGCTGGATAATGGTTTCGTGCCGTGCGTGGTGTAGACTGGATGTATTTGTATGTTCATGAGGATTTTTTTGGTACCGTGTGTTATCCATCGAATCTGTGTTTGATTTGTTCACTATTACTTCCTGCTTGCGGAGGGTGGCCGTAAATGTGTTCTTTTTTCCATGAAAATAAGGCTGCTAGGTAGTAGTCTAATTGAGCCAGATGAGCAAGCATGATAAGAATCTGGGTGAAATTTTTGAAGGTTCATATGTCAAACATGTCTCTGTTCAGTTTTTCTGTCAGAAAGTAAGCAAGTGACTTATTTGGACTTAATCTCAGAGATGTTTCTTCTTATCAGTTTCAAGTTACTGGGTCATTGTTGTTTCTTAAAATTCTATAGTGTTAACTGATGTATCATTACATTGATCATTCAACTTTAATGTTAATCTAATGTCATGAAACTACAGTTCACATGTTCAACCCCTTCCACAAGGCTAATCTCTTTCTTTGACCTCAAATTAGAAAACCCATTGCTTGTTGTAGCTAGCGCAACATACATTGTTTTTGTGTTCAAACCAGTATCTTGAGCTGATGGTTGATCTCTTATAACTTCTAAGCAATGAACTTTGACATATATATGAACTTAGTTATTTGGTTCTATTTAAGTGCAGGTACCCACCAACATCTAAGTGCAGACTAATCGCCCATCGTTGCACAACGTTGTTTGTAGCCTAGCTGTCGGACATAACATATCAACTTACTTCTTTGGTGTTTTAGACTTGGTGAAGAGATTGTCTGTAGCCTAGCCGTCGGACATGATGCATCCAACCATTTGCGAGAAAAAGTGGCAAACCTAGCCCACTGGACGAGGGTGCACCAGCAGTGCTACTGTACATATACATTTTTTCTTTCATTTTTAGCCTTTTTCCTATGGCATAAAAGCTGTTTCCAAATCTCAGGGTGGGCCACGGCCCAACCTAGCTACCCTCTACCTCCGCCACTGGCGAGATAGCTACTGTTCTGAGTGCACCAGACCAGGTTGTCTTCTGAATGTAACCATGGGTACAATTTACCATGATTTGATGTGTTTGTTTCCAGCAAGTCTCCTATGCATCTGTGCGCCAACAAAACTGAACGCTAATTCATAAAAGATGTGCAAGATCGTGCAACCAGCAATGGGACAGATCATACTGATGAAAGAATGCCAAAGTTGGCATGAAGTTCTTTTTTTTCTTCTTAAGAGGAGGCTTATTCCTTTCATCCTGGGTTTTCTAGCCGAACAACTTTCTGCTTTCTATGTAAGTTAAAATAATTATCAAATTCCCTCAAAACATGGGCTACCAACATATCAAAGTTAGTAGAAGCACAAACATGTTTTAGTCATGGTTTTGTTTTGCACCATAATCTTTCACATGTACATTTGAGAAAAATAAAGGATGGTTCATTGTGTTGCAACCAACTGAATTATATACTGCTTTATCTGTGCAATTCTCCATTTGAGAGCAGTATTACTATAATTTGTGTATAGACCAAAGGGTTTGATCAGCATGTGGCAGATTGGTTAATTGTTTTCGAGAAGGCAAGCATATAAGTTGCTTGGCAAAACAAATTTTGTTGTGTAGATATTGTTATTCTAGAGATCCATTCCTATATTGATATGCATGCTTGAATAGTACTCCCTCAGTAAAGAAATATAAGAGCATTTAGATCACTAAAGTAGTGATTAACGCTCTTATATTTCTTTACAGAGGGAGTAGTACTTATGTTACATGAGGAGTAATGTAAAATGAAGTGAAACATGATGGACATGGCTTCATGACGGAGCTAGCGGAAAAATGTTGAGGCTGGCAGCGGAAGAAATGGCCAAATGGGGTTCCTCAGCGCTAGCGAGGAGGCTGATCGGTTCCGTCGAGCAATGCAATGTTGCATCAACAATGTATTGAGTTCCATTTTCAGGTGGAGAAGAACTAATGAACGGCATGTGCGTGATTCATTTGTTCCTTCATTTCATCCTTACTTATTTCACTCAACTCATATTCATTCACTTTTGCCCTTATCCATGGTTTGATGGATCGAGGAATTTAGTGACATTAATTCAATGAGGAATATCATATATCAATAAATCTAAAAAAAAACTTTAGTAGAACATGATCATGATGAACCAGTAAGGTTTTTGAAGTGCCCGTGGCAACACACGGGCATTCTACTAGTCTATATAAGAGATGGACTCTTTGTAAAGACAATATAAGAAGGTCCCTACCCCCTAGCCTCAGATATGCGAATTGTGAGTGGCACCACGGATAAGCGCAGAGAAATAGGGGATAAACCACAAACCCTAAATTTCTAACATTGGCATCATGAGCAAGGTTCGGCTGCATCCGTTGGAACTCTAATCCGCTGTGCAACTACGACATCGTCGTGGTTCTGATCCGTTGCGTACTCTGCCGCCGGTATAATTAAGTCCGCTACAAACTATCACATCGATCTGCCCCCCGATGCTTCTCGCTGAGTTACCAGGATCGACCCGGCCGATTCATCCGCTGTGCTCTACCTGGGCGATGCAGTGCGCTGCGTGGATCTACTCATCTACGAAGTCTGCGGAATCCCACATGCCTACGGTAGCTTCTGAAGAATTCGTCGGGATCACGGAATCTGCAGCTAAACACGCAGCTTCACATGATAAGCTGCAAACGTGGATCGAGGGCTTGGGCCTGAATGTGAAAATCGAGGAAGGAGTTGCTCGGTTGGAAGTTGTCAAACTCAAGGAGGGTACATACTATTTCCACTTAGCACGTGGACAGAGAAAATCAATTGGATCATAGCCAATTTACGTCATCAATCATGAAAGTTCAGGTTGCTATGTCTTTTGCTACTACTCCTATTATATTATTTATCTTGCACTACGAAGAGCGCTTGGAAGAAAAAGGCGCATGTATTATCTTGGCACGAGGATCAAGGAAAATTTGTTTGCTGCTGCTTGCATGTTCAGAGGAATTGAGCCTGCCAGCGACTGATTCACTCGAATTGGAATTACTTCGGCAAGTCCGTATATCGCCTCCCTTCACATCACAATCTCTTGGACAGGTCACGGTTGTTTCAAATTATTTGCCAAGGAACCAGTGCTGCTTTTGTAAGGTAATGATTTCGTGATCAAATCGGAATGGTGATCGCTGTCGACGGTCAGCCGCACTCGACGACGTACACTGGAATTTGGTGTTCGCTGCAACGCATACTCTTGCGATGAGGAATACACAGGCTAAATACACACCACCATGCCGGTTGTATCCGCGCTGCTAGTTGTTCAACTAGAATCTTGATTACACATAAATTGATGCTGGAAAACGTTCAAGGAAGAGAAGGAATTAGACACGTTACTGTTGATACACGTGGAAGATGGAATATTTGAGGACAATAGTTTCTTCGTCGGAAGTTGACGTCACTTGTTTTGGAGGAAGTGGGAGACACTCCATGAAAAAGGAATTAATAGTTTCACTTAACAGTACGTTCAATGTTAATGTTCAAACTATTTATTTAAGGTTACCTTTTTTCCCAAATAGTTGGATTATGATGTTTGTTCATATACATCAATATTGTTGGAATACAATAGCAAGTTTATTGGCATAGAACAATTCCAAAGGAAAATTGATTTACTTAGGAATTAATACTAAGTTCGACGAACTTTGGGTTGGAAATTATGCCATCAAACCCCTTGTGGAGGAAAACTATTATTGGTATAGGACACTATGTGCAACTTCAATGAGAAGGGATTTTATTTATTGTTTTATCTTTGAATCTGTTGACTATGTCATACTATTTGGAAAGGGAAGAGTGGAATATTGCTCAGTATTAAAATTAGTGCATTATTAAACTTTACACAATGATCTCTTCTTTCTTGATGGTCCATTGGAAGTTGGCAACCCAAATTGTGATTTGGGGAAGATAACTCCATAGAGAGGAATACTGGTAATGGGAACACATGCTTGGAATTTATTATTTTTGTCATGGACGACTTGGTCACATATCATGGAATCGAATCGAGTGGCTTATTAATTTTGGAATTCGAAACTTCAGTGGGAGGAATTTGATTTTCTGAAGCAAATATATATAATGTGTATTTAACTTGGATGCCTTTTCCTAAGGTGGAAGGATCTAAGAAGCTTCACATCATTTTTTTCCTCTGATATATTTATGTTTTTTTTGGACACTCCCACTAGAGGTCAGATTGTTTATTTCATTTCACTCATCGATGATTATACTTTATATGGTTACGTTTACCTTTCATTATACAAGTCGGAAGGTTTAATTGTGCTGGTCACATGTTGTACTGAAGTGGAAAATCATTTGATTAAAAGATACTAAAGTTTTAACAACTGATTGGTGGGGGAAGTACACTTCAGGAATATATCATTTGTATTATGTAATTAAAGAGCATGTAACTATTCATCATTATATTACACCATAAACTCCACAATTGAATGGAGGAATTAATTTTTTAACCCCGTGTTATTTATGTAAGAAGCATTACATACTGCTCTTCGTTTATATCGTTCTTCATCTAGCACAGTCACTATATGTCATTTAGACTGGAAGGCGATCTTCTATTTTCTCAGGAAATTCTCAGTTACTACAAATCGCACCCCGGGTATTTTTCATGGTTATTCTAGTGGATCATAGGGTGTTTTCATTTTTATCTGGAAAAGGAAAATTGGTGGAAAATAAGAAAACAATTATTTTTATGATCAAGGGTGGAAATATTAACAATCATGGAATATAATCTTGACCCCAAAGGAAACTACAAGTGAAACTCCTGATACTAACATGCTTAGGATAAGTGGGAGGAATTAGATTGGAATATCATGTGTGGATAATTGTTATGTGTTGTTGGGGGATGTCACTCTAAATTTTGGAGGAATCACTAAATTCTCTTAAGAAGGTTTTTTTTCCATCAATGTCAACTATGGGTGGAAGAATTGCAGGAAGGAATAAACTCAAATGAGGAAGAGCATAGTTTGGGAACTTAATATCATACCAAATAACCGCAAGCCTATTGTCTGGAAGTGATTTTTTTTGTAAGGAAATTTGGCTCATTGAATATTATAATGTCACTCTTGTTATTCAATTCTTCACACAAAGGGAAATATAATTTGTGGAAACTCTCTCTCCTGGAATTTTGGGAAAGAGGAACTAAAGACATGATTTGCTAATGGAGTATATTAATTTATGGTCTTATAACAAGCTTCACATCAATGGAATAGCAGGTCATATGGTTTTCTAAATGAAGCAAGGTGGTCATCTACAAATGTAAGTGCAAAATATTTTGAATTATTATTGTATATGTTAACATTGTTTTGTTGTTTGCAATGATAAAGTCACATTGATGGAAGTGAAAGCTTGGTCATGTTTTAACTTTCATATGAAAGGAACGTTTGAAGCATCCTATGATTTAGGAGTGGAACTACATAGTGTATGTTTTGAAACATTTCCTATGGAAAATTGCAAACTTATTAAAGTACATAGAACAAAACTCGGTGAGGAATTATATTTGAACTCCTGAGGAAAAAGGGATAATAATGGTGTTGAAATTTATTGTATCTTCATTATACAATCATACCTTAGCTTTCGGAATTTATGCTGCATTCAAGCGGTAGAAGGAAAGACGGGCAGCTAAGGGAATCTCACACATCATATAAGATTGTGGAAAGTGCATCACAACCTGTCACTTCTTCTTGAATTTATATTAAAGGTAAACACATTGAGGAAGCTATTACTCTATCTACAAGATAAGAAATAAGTCCAGGTACGCATATTCAATTTTTTTTGTAGTACTAATATGGTGCAGGTTCACTAACCGAAGTCAGGAATTTCTTTCAAGACATGGTTACTTACGGAACTTCATTTACTGATTGGATTTGATATTTATGTGGTTTAAAAAAAAATCAACACAGTTATAATATATTTTGAATCAATGTGGAATTATTCATATTATTGATATATGTGACTGAAAATAATTGATGCGGAATTTCACTTGAGGAAACAAAATACTCAAGGTGCCTATAAAGGTGTAATTACACTCGAGGAAATAATACTCGAGGCGCCGAGGACAGCTATGCTGGAATAATTAGGCAGAAACTTAAGGTCTCTAGTGATCTTAACTGTCACAGCAAGGAAACATATATATTGTGGGTTTTCAGCGTAGTGTTAATATGATTGTTGATCCCTTGACTAAGCCTCTTAGTCAGGATGTATTTGGCAAGCATGTTAAGGCTATGGGTTTACGAATATTTGAATGATCGTTTGGGACAAGTGGGAGATGTTGGAATTATGTGTCCTGCAACTATATTCAAATTACTAGGAATTACTAATATTCGGAATACCTCATTATTGAATTATACATGTATTTATGCATGGAATTACTTTACATGATTATCATGAAATTATCACTTGTTGGAACGTACTTAAGTTATATGCTTAAGGAAGCTGGTCGATTATCAGTGGAATACAATATACTATTTATATTGGAAAAACTACCCGAATACAGTGATAATCGGAAGGAGTTAGATCGTATAGTTAGATTACAGCCCTAATGTTGATCTACATAATTAGAGTAATTTACATTCTATTATGGCGCGTTGCTCACAAGCGCGTACTCTGGGGACACAACGGGTAGAATCCGTTAACAGACAAATTTGATCGTGGTTGATAATTTGATCTGCAGTCTATTCCGGAAAACTAGTTAAAAAGACTAGGAATCTTATCTGTATAAGAGGTGTGGACTCTTTGAAAAGACAGTATAAGAAGGTCCCTACCCCCTAGCCCCAGATATGCGAATTGTGAGCGGCACCACGAATAAGCGCAGAGGAATAGGGGGTAGACCACAAACCCTAAATTTCTATGAGGTCCGAAATTATTTTGTTTCCGAAATTAAAAACCTTGGCTGACGACACAGGGATTGCGCAAGTTGTTTGGTGCCACTCCTCTGGCATGTTATCATGGTCCCATATCCGCATCTTGTCCGGCGGCGGCTCCTCCCCTCTAACGACGCCCGAGAGGTCAGCAACGCAGGGGAGGTTTTGGGATCCATGAGCTCAACACAGCGATGGGGAAAGATGTCTTCCTTGCTCAGGCCCGTTTACGCCCAAGTCTACTGTTTTTTTTCTTTTTGAGAAACCCAAGTCTATTATGTTCCTTTGTATTGACGTCGATGATGCATTTACTAATGTTGATCCGATCTAAAAAAACTACCAATTTTCATTTTTGACAGAAAAAACAAAGGGCAGTGCTAGGCGCCGGCGCGCCGGCCCAGTTTTCGGCCGGTCGAGCCCCAGCCGTTCGATTTGGCCTTAAATAGCCGTCCGATCTGGCATCTCCCCCCTCCCTGACTCGTCTTCAACCTCCGCCCCGTGCGCCTCCGCCCCTCAGACCCACGCGCCTCCGCCTCCGTGCGCAGCTCCGCGAGGGCGACGGTCGCCGCCCGCCGGCCGCTCGCCGCTCGCACCCGACGCCCCACGGCCCCTCTGCCGCTCGCACCCGACGCCTCACAACCCCTCTGCAGCTCCGCCTCAACCTGTTTTGCAAACTCCGTCGTAGATCGGTTGCAACTCCTGCCGTTGACGCTCCATGGATGTAGCACCGCAATGCACCGCCGCCGCACCTCGTCGTCAACGCTCGCTGCACGAATTGCGCGGTCGACGACCACTAGTAAAACGACATTGAATGGATGTAGCAAAAAACATCGACGGTTGCAGCAAAACAAAAGGTCGCCGCCGTCGCGGGTTGCAGCTCCGCTACCATGGATGTAGCAAAAAAGGTCGCCGGTAGTAGCAAAACAACGATACGGTTGCAGCAAAAACTTCTGCCGTCGTCGCCGGTCGTAGCTTTTCGCCTCGCCGGTCGCCGGTTGAAGCTTTTCACACATACGATTGAAGCATTCTCTATCAACGGTTGCAACTTTTCCGATTGCGCAGTGTCTGGTTGTAGCTTTCTCTCTCAATGGTTGGAGCTTTTTTCAACTACGGTCGAAGCTTTTCTATCAATGGTTGCAGCTATTTCTCTTTTTAAGCAGCGCTTGGTTAAGGCTTTCTCTAACGTTTCAGTTGAAGCTTTTTGATTCGAAGGTTGTAGCATTTTATGTCGACGGTTGTAGCTTTCCGCGATGGCACTGACCGCTTGTAGCTTTCTCTACATCCGGTTGAAGCTTTCAATCTAGGGGTTGAAGCTTTTTTGTAAGCGGTTGCAGCATGAAGGTGCGCGGCTGTCTGCAATGCCTCCGCCTCCGTCCATCGCCCCACAAGCATCAGAGGAGAGGACGAGGACGCGGCCATGGCGGAGCGATTCAGGGAAGAGGGAGTCTATGGTCGCGTGTTTGTGCAAGCAGCGGCGTCGCCAGGAGGGTGGCGCGGCCATGACATGGCGCCGGAGGTAGCGGCCGGCCTGGTGCGCCCATGACTTGTACCCGGCCGCGCGCAGTAGCAGCTCGCCGGCGAGCAGTTCCGGCAAAGGCCAGGGGACAGCGAACGCCGGTGGGGAGGGATGCGAGTGAAGGAGAAAGAGATAAGGTGGGGAGGGGACAACAAAGAGATAAGGTGGGGCCAGCACGTGTTCCTGCTGTACGATTCCCTCCCATCGAACGTCTTGCGCGCGTCCGGCCCAAAGTTCAGCCGGCGCGCCGGGTACAAACGTTTACCTATTTGATTTTCTGGCACGAACCAACATCTTCCTCTTGGATGCTGATGCCGGCTCCTGCCCTGTGGTCAACGTGATATCTAACAGTTATTTTAATATCTCAGATTCAATGCGTGAATCATGATGGCTTGTGTTGGATGTGGTTGATTTGATGGTCGAGTAATTTTTTTGTTGAGAATGTATATAAAATATCAGTAGAGTTGGATGTAAACGGGCCCTAATTTTAACGTATTTGAGCATCACGAGCAAATCACATTATTTATTTATAACGAAGAAAGAAGGGCGTGTATATTCTTAGAAAAAAAAGGACGTGTCCACCCATACCGTGGCCTCGTGTCGTGAATACGATCAATCGATTGATCATGCAGCTAGAGATTGACAGCCGCCGCCGCCGCCGCGACGACGAGGTGGTTGATTGCCGGAGATGAGCGGCGGCATCCGGCGGTTCGTGAAGCTGGGGGTGTATGATGGGCGTAACCACGTGTATTCGCTCCGACGCAAGGCTGACCTGGCAGCGACAGAGGCGGCGGTGCCTAGCATCATGACGCCGGGCAAGCGAGCTGGTCATTAAGCCACCGGGTATCGTGCATCCTGCCGACCCATCACCGCGTTCATTTTCTCCCCACCGCCTCGGAGGACAAGGCGTCTTGGGCGACCGCGTGAACCGCATGTTCCGCTTCGATGCAGGCGAGGGCCTGCCGAGGCTCCATGAGCACAAAGACACGCCGCTGTCCATCGCCTTGTTCTTTGCATCAAACTTGCCTTTGCCATGAAATTTGTTCTTGTTGTTTTTGGGCTTGTTGGGCTGGAAGTTCTTCTTCTGTACCATGTGGGCACTAGAAGCTCCCTCAGGAACTCGAGCACGTGTGTTTTTTGCTCTCGCCTTCTCTTCAACATCAAGTGTGCTAATGAGATCCGAAACGGAAAACTCTTGTCTCTTGTGTTTCAGAGAAGTAGCAAAATTGTTCCACAAAGCTGGAAGCTTGGCAATGATGCCTCCGGCAACAAATTTGTCCGGCAACACACACTTGAAGTACTCAAGTTCTTTTGCGAGCGACTGTATCTCATGAGCCTGCTGAACAACAGAGCGCTCATCAGTCATCTTGTAGTCATAGAATTGCTCCATGGCGTACAACTCGCTGCCAGCATCCGAGGCACCAAACTTGGCCTCGAGCGCAGCCCACATGTCCCTGCCGTTGTCAAACGACATATACGAATCCACAATGGAATCATCAAGAACACTCAGAAGGGCGCCCTTGAAGATGGTATCCATCTTCTCAAAAGCTTCCTGCTGTGCAGGATTAAGATCGCCCTCAGGCTTGCCCTTAGTGGCGTCATAGCAGTAAATGGTCTGAAACCAGTTAACTGCTCTCATGCGCCACCTCCTATATTGCACCCCCTTGAAGGTAGATGGCTTCAAATGCGCAGCAAAACCACTCGGAGTAAATTGCCTATAATAAGGTTTTTGGATTGTTGAATATATGAGCAAATTACTATGAGATTTAATCTGAATAAACAGTAAATAAATCATGACGACAGTAACAGAGAACGAACTAATCATGCGGACTAGTACAGTAGATGAACAGATCGTATCTAAGCCACAAACTAGGAATAGGAATTCTAGCACGATCTCAAACAAAGAGAACAAGATCACATATGGTGCAACGGGAGTAGAACCGTCGGCGTTGATGTTGGCAGCCATTTCGTTGATGAAGAGGTTGCCGAGATCGGGGAAGAAGTCGTCGTTGGCGAAGTTGTCGCTGCCAGCAGTCGCGCGAGTGCGCTCCTCAAAAACCTGATCGCCCCTCTACCGTACAGGATCACGAGATGCGGGGTTCCGGAGGCCTACTGCCCCTTCTTGCGGTGCACGCCGTAAGGATGGACGGAGAAGACTTGCGTGGCGGCGCAATGTTCTGGAACGGTGTGAAACCATATGCTGTGGCGGCGGCTAGGGTAGACGTCTGTCTGTCTATATAATGCGGGCCGGGTAGGTCGTGGGAGTAAACCCCAGGTCCAAGTCGCGATCCAAAAGAATCGGAAACGGTTCAGTAATTAACGCGTCCGTTAATTATTAATTAATGACTCATTAATTTTCCCGAGCAGCAAAAATATAGACAACATGCATAGCTTTGTCCTTGGCTCGGCTCGGAGTGCGCGTGTAGGTCTCCTCTTATCATGCTCATACAAGTACTAGAAGAGCTCACCTTATAAAGAGGTGCAACTCCTACTCAACTAGCAGGGTGGGACTAAACTTTAGTCCCACTCACATCACTCACAGCCATGCATGAATGAGCCATGAGAATTTCAGATTTCTAGTTGGGCTTTGGACCAAAGGCCTACTAACAAATTTCAACAGTGGGTGCACCTGATTAATTGTTTTTCGGTGAAGAATGATGCTGCGTACCATCTGTGTGTGATTTGATTTGGTCTGCTGTTATGAGTGTGCTTGTAATAAGGAGGGTTTGATGTGCCCGTGGGTGTGGTGGTTCCGCCACATACGGCCGCACAACCTCGGCCATTTGGTATGAGTGTGATGAGAGTGCTGCTTGCTTGCGAAAGACAGTGAAACTTTGTGTGTGATTGATTCAGCAGCATGCGTTTTGCTTGATGTAATGAATCAAGAATTGATTATCTGGTAGTTTCACCATTCAGCACCATGCATGCGCTTAATTTGTTGTTGCCCTATGTATGCATCGAGAGGTTAACTGCCAAGTGTGATGACTGATGACATGCATTTGCATAGTTCTGGATTGTAGTTGTGCTTTTCAAAGAGTTGGCCGTATTCCAAGTGTAGTTTCATCTCAAAGAAAATATGTGAGGTATCCAGTGGATTATTTGTTTGTCCGTCCGTGTTGCTATTGTGTTTTTTTTTTTTTTGACGAGACGCTGACGGAGCAGCCTTTTCATTTCGTATATAGAAGCAGGGCTGCATGACAGATAGCCATAAAACAAGAAGAAAAGCAGCACAATTTTAGTTATTGAAATGAAAAGGCGTATTTCCGGCCAAAAAAAGGCGTATTGTGCTATTACAGCAAGCGAAAAATTCCGAATAACAAAATACACAGCCAGTTACACCACTAGCTAGGTAGTTGGTGACTCCAGCTTTAGATCCGGATTTTTTTGGCAATGTGATAATGAATCTAAGAAATATCGACTGGCTAGGTGGACTATATTATGCCGACCTAAAAGTCAAGGGGGCCTTGGAATTCAAGATCTTGAGATTAAAAACATCGCTCTTCTGAGTAAATGGGTTTACAAATTACTCACTGAGAATGGAGTATGGCAGGAAATCATTTGTAACAAATACGTGGGGTCCAAAGCCATTTCTCAAGTTCATTGGAAACCCGGTGATTCACATTTTTGGTATGGTGTCATGAAAGCCAAGGAATTCTTTTTTCAGTTTGGTACTTTCTCAGTTAGGGATGATTCTTAGGTTCGATTCTGGGAAGATACCTGGCTAGGCGCCACCCCACTTATGGTGCAGTACCCTAACTTGTACAGGATTGTCAGACATAAATTTGTCACGATCAATCAAGTTTTGGGACAAGAAAACCCCGATATTTCTTTTCGTAGGGACCTCTTTGGCCCTCGCCTGACAGCATGGAATGAGTTACTCTCTCGTCTAGAGGACATTCAACTGACAAGCGAGCCGGACAAGTTTCGATGGAAACTGCATCAAAACGGCAGTTTCTCAGTCAAGTCCTTGTACGATGCGATGACTCATATTGATGTTCCCGTTGATAACAAAAAATTGTGGAAGCTAAATATACCTCTAAGAGTGAAGATATTCCTCTGGTTTTTAAGCAGAGGGGTCATCTTAACTAGAGATAATCTGGCACGACGTAACTGGCAAGGTAGCAAGACATGTGTCTTTTGCCAACATGACGAGTCTATTAAACACTTATTTTTTGAGTGTAAATTTGCTCGTGCAGTATGGGACATAGTTCAAGTAGCTTCAAATCTATACCCCCCACGTAGTGCACGTAACATGTTCGGCAATTGGTTGTGGGGTATTCATAAACAATTTTCTACACATATTCTTGTGGGGGCGGCTGCCTTATGCTGGGCATTGTGGCTTACCAGGAATGATGTGGTTTTTAATAATAAATGTGGTTCTTCTCCTGTGCAGGTTATTCATGCATGTACGCGATGGCTCCGTATTTGGTCTATCCTACAGAAGTCGGAGGATAGAGACCTTTTTATGATGGCGTCTGCACGGCTGGAGCGTATGGCCAGGAAGGTTTTCTCCCTTCATGGATGACGGTGTAATCTCTGTATAGGATCTGCCCCACCCTAGGCTAGATTGATTTATTTTTGCTGCAAAACTATGTTTATTTTTTGGTCGTTTGGACTTGTTGGCTGTGTGCATCATGTTATGCAGAGGTCGGGCATTCTTTTGATGCGGTTATATCACCTTGATAAATCAATTCAATGAAATGTCCTTTATCAAAAAAAAAAAAAAAAGCAGCCTCACATCACAAGGATCGACCGACAAACGAAAAACTGCTAGTAGTATTGTTCATGATATACAAGCAGATGACAACCAGCAGCAACACTTGAATGTAGTGAAAACATACAGAGAAACACAGGTAAGTACCCTACTAATTTTCTTTAAGACAAAAAAACCGGCAGGGTGAGAGCGCATCGGTCAGACTAGGCTGCCGGATGTTTCTTATGAAATATCAAAACCGGTACTGCTTCTGCTTGTATATCATGAACAGCAGAGAGTTGTGTACTCTCTTAACGCTCTGAGTTTTCTGGGTGTGAGGAGGGCTGTCCCTGCTAGGCTTTGATGTCGCCGCGCTTTTTTACCTGCAGTGTCGGCTACGATGAAGTGGTAGTGGGGCTGGGAGGGGACAATTCATGAGTGCATACTAGAGAAGGGATAAACCAAACGACGGAAGGTCGTACGCGTTTAGCATAAGGCTAGTCATAGTGAGAGTAAGATAGGTAGTAACATACATGCCACATAAGCAAAAAATATGATGTGACAAGTAATTAATGAGGAGAGAGGCAAATAGAGTAACATAAATATGTTACCATCACATAGCGGTTCCCAATGCAAAAATGACTCTACAAAGTAGTAAATGAAATGGTGCATGACACTATACACATGTTACTACCCATTATAGAGGTAGTAACATAGACTAGTAACATATGCATGTTACTAGTCTAAGTTACTCCCCACTATGACTAGCCTAACACACACAACTTAATTACACCTCTAGCTAGCATTACACCTCTAGCTAGCACAAGAAAGAAGCAACCACACACATCATAAGGATAGACAGACAAACTGATTGGCAAGAAAAGAAAAAGAAAAAAATACAGACAGGGTGTGGGTCATCATTAATTATACGGGATAATTGTGTGGGAAAACGGCCCCTCATTTCCTACCGAGAGGAGTCCAGCCGTTTTCCACCACCCTCCAGATTATTAGGTTGTTCAGGTCTATTATTTTCAAAAAAAAGGTTGTTCAGGTCTATTTTGTTGCTGCGCCTTATCAACATATCCATGTTTTTTTAACACAGTACAGACGCAAGCGCTCATACATACACGCATACACTTATCCCAATGAACGCACACACGTACACCCTACCCCCTATGAGCACCTTCGAGAGACTGAGCCGGCATATCATCTTGAGATATACGAAGTCGCCATAGGCGCCTCGTCGTCGACGGGAACGTCTCCTCCCACTGAAGGCGCATCGCCGAAAATCCTGAAATAAATCCAGGAATAATGCGAGCACCAGGACTTGAACCCTGGTGGGCTGGGGATACCACTGTCACTCTAACCGTCCAACCACAGGTCAGTTGCGTGCACCCCATTATATGCTTCAGGCATTTAGTAGTCCGTTTTGCAACAAGAGTTATGATTGGTCCGCAGATTTTTTTTTCCAGCTATCAGAGCACTGCTCCAATGTTCAAGTATTCAGGGCCTAATTCTGCTGTTTGCGAGAATAGTACTCACAGGGCTGCAGAATTTAGGCTCTCTTAAATCCCGTCAATATTATTAGGTTTGGTAATTCTGCCTTATTGTACATTTGGCACACAATTTTCAGTCAATATTGATCATCCTAGGCGGTTACTTTTCAGTTTCAGATCACCCTACTAGGTAGGGATTTCTTTGATTTGGGCGACGCGTAAGTAGTTCAGGTCTTACGCATTGTTGCTGCCCATGTTTATCGCTTCAAGATTGCTCTGCAGTTTGTGAGAATATTACTGACAGGGCTGCAGTTTTTTGGCTAACTATATTATTGTCGATATGAGTAGGGACTAAACGAGTAATAGTGCATTTTTTTAATCATAGCACATGATTTTTCAATAAATATTGCCGTACCTGACAGATTTATCCGCCTATACAGGGTCCAACCCATAATCATCGGAAAAATATGAAACATATGGAAGATTCTCTACACAACTTATTACTTATGTTCCTTCTTTACTGGGTCTATTGCTGTCAGATTATAGCCACACACCACCCTCTATTTTCTTTATTTTCGAGGAGGCTATATATAAATTGGTGGGATCATGGGTAAATTAGCGAGGTGGTACTTGGTAGAACCGAAAGCTGGCCCAATGGTCCAATAGGAAGAATCGTAGCCGGGGCCCAAAAAATGATAATATGGGTGAACGGAATTAGAGAAACACACCTTACTTTATTAGTAGGTATAGATAAATTCACTTTATATCTGCAACATTCCTTTAATTGTGTTAGGGCATCATCATCCAAGCTCTCCAGACTAACCAGACAGACAACTCGGTCAATTCCGGGTCATAAAAACGTGCCAGTCGGGTTGCCCAAACTGGCCGGAATGTCCAGGCTGACCGGCACACCTCAAAGGCATCATGTTTCTACAATGGGCTCACGAAGGCAAGGGCACAAACTAGCGCGTCTGCAACGTCGGATTGGCCCACCATGGCCCAACCGGACTCCGCATATGCCCCACATATGGAGGAATCTTAGGAGCACACAACATGTCAACTATATCTATCCACTATGCTCCTCATCACATCTCATACATTTCCAATCTAGGAAGAGCGACAACACTAGCTCTGCCTGAAGTGGAGGATCCGGCATTCACGACGACTGAAGAAAACCGAGGGGCTTTGCGGGCGTCCGGACCGTTGCCACGCACGTCTCTGACACCCCGGACTCACCCAAAATTCTCTCCCGCGCTTTCTCACAAATGGATGCATCATTTCCCGCGCCGCATTCATGCCGGCCCAGAGCCGCAGTGGACGATATTGGTGTCGTGCGATGTGATCGCATGGGAGGGCGGTGCTGACCGACACAACCAGACAGGCGACGCCGCTTCAATGAAGACGCGTCGTCCCGAGAAACCAACTCCGGCCGTTGCGCCGCTTTGAAGTGGGTCGACCCTCCGTTCGCTAGACTATAGTGAGGCCACACAAACAATCTCAATCCAATCAAAGGTAGTTTGACATTTCTTTAGAAAAAATATCTAAATCTATTAAATAAGCGAGAGTTTGCATTACGAGTTAGGTAGGCTTGTGCAAACGTTGTGATATAATTTGGGTAGCTCCAGGGCCGGCCCTATGTTTCGGAAGGCCCTAGGGCGAACTCGGTGACATAGGTGTCGGTGTCAAAACCGGCGGATCTCGGGTCCCGAGTTGTGGATCTTGGATCAATGGGTAACAAGGGACGAAGAACATGGTGTTTACCCAGGTTCGGGCCCTCTCGAAGAGGTAAAACCCTACGTCCTGCTTCATTATATTGAAGTGTATGGATGGATTACAGAGTCGATCTACCACGAGATCAGATGAACTAAACCCTAGGCGAGTAGGATGATGGTTGTTGTAATAGCCCCTACGGACTAAAACCCTCTGGTTTATATAGACACCAGAGGTACTAGGGTTTACACATCACTAGTAGAAAACAGGGCTTTGGTCCAGCCCTGAAAAGCCCATTAATCCCGGTTCACTGACGAACCAGGACCAATGGGGGCATTGGTCCCGGTTCGTGAGGCCAGGGCGCCGGCCGGGTCTCGTGGGCCATTGGTCCCGGTTCGTCTGACCCCTTTGGTCCCGGTTCCAGACACGAACCGGGACCAATGGGCCTCGCTCCTGGCCCACAACCATTGGTCCCGGTTTGTGGCTGGAACCGGGACCAAATGATGTCCTTTAGTCCCGGTTCCAGCCACAAACCGGGACCAATGGTCGGCCTATATATACCCCCTGCCCGCGAGGAGAGCAGTGCACTGCTCTGTTTTTTTGGCCGGCCGTGGGAGAGCTTTGTGGTGCTCTAGCTCACCTCCTATGCATATGAGGTGTTCGATGAAATGCCCGAGCCACACTTAAGCTTTCTCCTCTCGAAGCTCCTTGTCCAAGCTCCATTTTCCTCAAGATTTGTCTAGGTTTGGCGGTCCGTCCTGTCCCGTCCCCATCCTCACCGTCGTCGATCGCCCGCGCCCATCTCGGCGCCGGCACCACCGTGGTTAGCCTCTTCTTCTTATCTTCTTTCTAAAAGAAAAAAGTTCTTACTTGTATGATTTAGATAGATACTTGTGTACTTTTCTTACTTTTATTATTGTTTGTTATTATATAGTGCGATGGTTTTGGTATCCGCCTCCGTCGGCCCTCGTCCTGTCTATGATTCGGATGTGGTATATATTATCTTTTATAACTATTTGTTTTATTTAGTGTTTATGACAATTATGCCGACCAACGTGACATAGATTTTTTAATCTAGGAGGTATGTGAACCGGAAATTCCAACCGACATAGAAATTCTTGTCGAGAAGTTAAATTTGGTTGAAAAAGAAAACAATTACTTGAAAGAAAAATTACAAAGAGTTTAAGAGGAGAAGATGAAGTTGGAGTTGCATGTTGCCGATGTCGTCGACGATCACAAGATCAAGATGGATGCAATGCGCTTGAAGATTAGAAAGATTAGAAAATATGCCATTCATACTGAGGCTTGGTATCATTATGCCGTTGGATCAATTGGTACCTTAGTTGCGGTTATGATCGCATTTGTTGTTGCATATAATTTTTTTACATAGTTTCAATGTATGTTTTAATTAGATGCTCTAGAGAGTTATATGTTGTTCAATAATGAGAACCATATAACACACGCAGATGAACCGGCAATGGATGTACGGTGACCGACGCACCTCCGAGTATATTAAGGGCCTGCATAATTTTCTCGAAGCGGCTGAGGCAAACAAGCAGAATGGTTTTATGCATTGTCCATGTACTGTCTGTGAGAATACGAAGGCTTTCTCCAACTCTAAAACCCTTCACTTCCACCTGCTTGAGAAGGGTTTTATGCCACACTATAATGTTTGGACCAAGCACGGAGAAAGAGGGGTTATGATGGAAGACAACGAAGAAGAAGAGGATGATGACAACTACCCGCCCCTTGAATACGGTGATGCTGCAATGGGGGAAGCTAAAGATCAAGAGGAACCAGACGATGTGCCCGATGATGATCTTTGCCGGATCATTGTTGATGCACAGAGAGACTGCGAAAGTGAAAGGGAGAAGTTGAAGTTCGATCGCATGTTAGACGATCACAAAAAAGGGTTGTACCCAAATTGCGAAGATGACAACAGAAAGCTCGATACCACACTGGAATTGCTGCAATGGAAGGCAGACAATGGTGTATCTGACAAGGGATTTAGTTCGCTACTGAAAATAATGAAGAAGAAGCTTCCAAAGGATAACGAATTGCCCGACAGTACGTACGAAGCAAAGAAGGTTCTATGCCCTCTAGGATTGGAGGTGCAGAAGATACATGCATGCCCTAATGACTGCATCCTCTACCGCGGTGCGTACGAGGATTTGAACGCATGCCCGGTATGCGGTGCATTGCGGTATAAGATCAGAAGAGATGACCCTGGTGATGTTGAGGGCCAGCGCACCGGGAAGAGGGTTCCTGCCAAGGTGATGTGGTATGCTCCTATAATACCACGGTTGAAACGTCTGTTCAGAAACAAAAAGCATGCCGAGTTGATGCAATGGCACATAAAAGACCGTAAGAAAGACGGGAAGTTGAGAGCACCCGCTGACGGGTCGCAGTGGAGAAAGATCGAGAGAAAGTGGAGCGACTTTACAGGTGACCCGAGGAACGTATGGTTTGGTTTAAGTGCAGATGGCGTTAATCCTTTTGGGGAGCAGAGCAGCAAGCATAGCACATGGCCTGTGACTCTATGTATGTATAACCTTCCTCCTTGGTTGTGAATGAAGCGGAAGTTCATTATGATGCCAGTGCTCATCCAAGGCCCTAAGCAACCCGGCAATGACATTGATGTGTACCTAAGGCCATTAGTTGATGAACTTTTACAGCTATGGAATGGAAGAGGTGTACGTGTGTGGGATGAGAACGAACAGGAGGAATTTGACCTACATGCGTTGTTGTTTGTAACCATCAACGATTGGTCTGCTCTCAGTAACCTTTCAGGATAGACAAACAAGGGATACCACGCATGCACACACTGTTTAGATGACACCGACAGTATATATTTGGACAAATGCAGGAAGAATGTGTACCTGGGGCATCGTCTATTTCTTCCGACCAACCATCAATGTCGAAAAAAAGGAAAGCATTTCAAAGGTGAGGCAGATCACCAGAAGAAGCCCGCCCTCCGTACTAGTGATCACATACTTGATATGGTCAATGATTTACAAGTAATATTTGGAAAGGGTCGTGGCGGACTATCTGTTCCGACTGACGATGCGGGACGCGCACCCATGTGGAAGAAGAAATCTATATTTTGGGACCTACCCTATTGGAAAGACCTAGAGCTCCGCTCTACAATCGACGTGATGCACATGACGAAGAATCTTTGCGTGAACCTGCTAGGCTTCTTGGGAGTGTATGGGAAGACAAAAGATACACCGGAGGCACGGGAGGAACAACAACGTGTGCATGAAAAAGACGGCATGCATCCAAAGCAGTATGAAGGTCCTGCCAGCTACGCTCTTACCAAAGAAGAGAAGAAAATCTTCTTTCAATGCCTGCTCAGTATGAAGGTCCCGTCTGGCTTCTCATCGAATATAAAGGGAATAATAAATATGGCAGAGAAAAAGTTCCAGAACCTAAAGTCTCATGACTGCCACGTGATTATGACGCAACTGCTTCCGGTTGCATTGAGGGGGCTTCTACCGGAAAACGTTCGATTAGCCATTATGAAGCTATGTGCATTCCTCAATACAATCTCTCAGAAGGTGATCGATCCAGAAATCCTGCCAAGGTTAAGGAGTGATTTGGTGCAATGTCTTGTTAGTTTCGAGCTGGTGTTCCCACCGTCCTTCTTCAATATCATGACACACGTCCTAGTTCATCTAGTCGACGATATGATATGAGATGTATGATGCTACGATATGATATGATATATAGATGAGATGTATGTTCATGTAGAGATGAGATAGATGTATGTCCTCGTCGCCGGCCTCGTCGGACATGACATGAGGGGTGAGCATCGTTGTCGTCTACCCACTCCCCGATAACTTCAACATGAGGGGGGACGTCGGACATGACATGAGGGGTGAGCGTCGTTGTCGTCTACCCCCTCCCCGATAACTTCGACATGAGGTGGGACGTCGGACATGACATGAGGGGTGAGCGTCGTTGTCGTCTACCCCCTCCCCGATAACTTCGACATGAGGGGGGACGTCGGACATGACATGAGGGGTGAGCGTCGTTGTCGTCTACCCCCTCCCCGATAACTTCGACATGAGGGGGGACGTCGGACATGACATGAGGGGTGAGCGTCATTGTCGTCTACCCCCTCCCCGATAACTTCGACATGAGGGGGGACGTCGGACATGCATGAGTGAGAGAGGCGGTCCGCTCGCCCGACCAACTATCGAGGCCACCCAAACCCTAGAAGAAAGAGCGTCATTGTCGATCCACCCCGTCCCCGATAACTTCGACATGAGGGGGGACGTCGGACATGTCATGTGATTTTTTTTTGTTCATATATAGAAAACTCCGGTAACATAGATTTATCAAGAATGCCCCCATTATGGATGTGCACAAGTTGATCCAATTTTTTTCTGATCTCATCTATATATATATTCTTCTATATGTCACGTTGTCTGTCAAAGTATTGAAGAAATCCATGGCTTCATCATTAGCCGTAAGTAACATGCGTATGATGCTACGAAGCTCTTCAAAGTTGTTTTGGAACGGAGTTCCGGATAGAATAATTCGCTTTTTGGTACGAATTTCAGCAAAGGCCTTCCAAATAGCGATATTCGGAAGGCTCTTGCTGAACTTCGTACCAAAAAGCTAATTAATTATCCTATCCGGGACTCCGTTCCAAAACAATTTTGGAGAGCTTCGTACCATTATGCGCCTGTTACTTCCGGCTAATGATGAAGCCATGGTTTTCTTGAATCCTTTGACACTAGACAACGTGACATATAGAAGGGTAGATGAGATCAGGAAAAATATGGACCATTTTCTGCACATTCAGAATGGCGCCATTTTGTTAATTAAATCCCTTAAAGGTTAAGAGAATCCCTTGTTTGACATTCATGAGAGAGGCGGTCCGGATGTCGGACATTCATGAGAGAGGCGGTCCGGACGTCGGACATTCATGTTTGTATATTAATTGCCATGTTGTAATATTTGCAGAAACTATGGATCAAAGAGACTTGGAACAAGAACAGTTGTTGGGGGACATAATCCACGGCGGACGTGATGTCTTGTCGTTTCTCAACGACACCGATGGTCTGGAAGGAGAGGATGACGGCTCCAGTGATCGAACAATGGAGGAGGAAGGACATGATCATGATGGCTCCGGTGACCGAATGCCGGAGGAAGAAGGAGACCATGATGACGGCTCCGGCGACCGAACGGAGGAGGGAGCTGTTGCAAAGTCCGGCGAGGTATATATATTAATTAAGCCTGTGCTGACTAGCTAATTGATGCATTAATTGTTTTGGTATGTACATATATTAACTCTTCTTTCTTCTTTTATAGCCCTCCAGATCGAGCCAAACTTCGGTAACGAGACGAGGCCCGAAGAAGAAGTTGCGCAAGGATGAAAGGTTCACGATCACAGCACTCGCGGACGATGGCCTACCGATTGAACCCAAGCGGACCAAGGACGCATTTGCTGCTCAGTGCGGAGTTATTGTTAGGGACAACATCCCGATCAGCATCAAGCAATGGAATAAGCCTAAGGACGACGCCCATGAAGGTGATTATGTCACCGATAGACAGAAAGATGATCTTTGGACCGCGCTGAAGGCAAATTTCACCCTACCGCCAGAGGAGGATCCGAACAAGCCAGTTATAGAGCCACTGGTCAAGGCGTGTGCTCTTAAGAAGATGGCAGATCTATTCAGGAGGTGGAAGAATGAGTTGAAATCAAAGTTTGTCGACAAAGGGAAGACTCCAGAATTCACCGGCCGATTTGAGAAGATAAGAGATCACTGGCCCGCATTTGTGGCCTACAAGACATCGGACAAGAGTAAGAAAATGTCAGAGACAAACAAGAACAACGCTGCAAAGAAGCAGTATCACCATCACACGGGGTCAGGTGGCTACCTCAAAGCCCGGCCGTTGTGGGACAAAGCTGAGAATGACCTAATTTCTAAAGGGGTCGTACCACAGACATTGAACTGGCCAGACCGTTCAAGGACTTGGTTCTTCGGAGTTGGGGGAACTTGCAATACTCGTCACGAAGCTTCAGGAGTATATCACCGCAGCGCAGGAAGGGACGTTCATTCCCGACAGAGAGAAGGACGAGCTGACTGAGGCCCTAGGGAATGCTGAGCACCCTGGATGAACACGAGGCACACCAGGCTCCGTTCCGTGGAAGGTTGGGTTTCCCGACGCAGGCGGTTACAGAAGCCGGGAGAGAAAGAGGAAAGCGGAGCTGAGCGAAATTCAGAAGCTCAATGCAAGACTACAAAAGCTAGAGGAAGCTGAGAGCCAGCGAGCTGCCGGCCAACCATCTCAGCGGCACGAAGCTACCCCAGAAGCTACCCCGCCATCTCAGCGGAGAACCAGTGTCGCTTCCACGGAGCCCGTTCAGCCTGACTTCACGTCTCCTAGCTACCCCGTGGATACTATCACGGAGGCTCAACATTGCGAGCTTATGACGAAATACCGGAATCTCACTTTCAAGGCGGCTGTCGGCTCTGTTGCACCTCCTCAACCCAACGGAACTTTTCACTGCCGTCCGATTCCACATGGCTATGCTGTTGTGATGGTGGATGAAGTAATGGAGGGATTTGAGGAGCTCGAGCTTGACCACTCTACAGGTGAAGGGGAGAATCGGCTGGTTCATGCCCTGAGGAGTACATGTCTATGGCAGAAGGAGTACATCAAGCTTCCAAACTGGACGCCTTCGCCTCCTCCTCCTCCTCCTCCGGCGAGTCAGGGCACTCCGCCTCCTCCTCCTCCTCCTCCTCCTCCAGCGAGTGATCAGGGCACCCCGCCTCCTTCTCCGGCTCCTCCGACGCGTGAGGGCACTCCGCCTCCTCCTTTGCCTACTCCGGCGCGTCGGAGCAGTCCGCCTCCTCCTCCGCCTCGTCGGCAACGGCGGAAGACAGATGCCGCCGCTCCGGCTCCTCCGGCGCGTCGGATCACTCCGCCTCCTTCTCCGCCTCATAAGCAACGACGGAAGAGAGACGCCGCCGCTCCGGCGGCTAGCAGTACAAGCAGAGGCGGGAGGGAATACAGATACGGTCCATCTCTCAAGCCTCTGGAAAAGTTACCATATGAGAGGGCCGAGTCTGAAAACGAGGAGATATGTCAGGCCCAATTGTGGGCCCATTTTGCAAAGAAAACTCCACCTCCGAAGGAGAAGCTAGATCCGGTGAAAGTGAAGCGCACTATCGATGCCCTGAAGCGACCACCACTGCCTCCGCCGGATTCCAACTTTGTCCGCTGTGTTAAAAAGACATATCAAGATGCGCGGCAGTCGGGAAGTACTTCCAGTGATGCAAGGTTAGCAAAACGAAGAACTGGGAAAAAAATCCCCAGCTCGGCGAACAGGCGAACCAATCGTGCCCCCCGCTCAAGGTGTCTAGCAATATCGCCGCTAATCATCCGGGGATGGTGCCCGGTACCAATCCTGGTGATTACCTGAGCGATGATGTACAGTTTGAGCCGTTGGAGGTGGACGAATTCAGTTACCGGTACGGGCGGCCTCTCGTCAAACCTGATCATCCTCCTCTAACAACGATGATGCGAAGATTCCATGATTGGTACATGAAAACCTGCAGCGAGTCTGGTAGGGATACTTTGACGCTGAGAATTAAAGAGGAGCACGACCTCGTTGGAATGGATCAGTTGTCTGTTGAATTTGACGAGATATTCCAGTTATACAATCAAAAGGCCCTCGACAAAAAAATTTGATTTGCTACTGTCTGTAAGTACTACTTCTGTAATTAAGTCTCTCTCTATATATAGCTCAGCTCTTTCATTGCATGTATATATAATTATCCTCACTATATTATGCAGATTGAAGATCATCGAATGCAGAAAAGCACAAATCTATGACATTGGGTTCATTAACCCAAATATCATACATGAGTTTACGGTTAAAAACAATGTCACACAAACCGAGGACAACTTGCTACAATCGTTGCTTAAAAATCAAAACAAAGAGACAATACTCTTTCCTTACAACTTCAAGTGAGTGTTACTGTCTTGTGCATATTCGGTTTCCCTTATTACTCGAGGTTATAGTAATGTAATTGATGAGTTATGCATGCATGCGCAGGTTCCACTTTATTCTGCTAGAGATTAAGCTTGAGCGGGGAGTAGTAATCGTCTTAGACTTGAAACGAAAAGATCCCCAGGAATATGCGGACATGACTGAAATGCTCTAGAAGTAAGTTCAATCGATCATTATCGCATCATATCGGCAACTTTGTTCATTTCCTGATATCAAGTAATTATTTTCTTTGTCTGGCAGGGTTTGGAAAGAGTTCACCGCAATTGTTCCGGCACTGCCGAGGGAGCTGCGATTTACACACCCGAAAGTAAGTACTACTAGCTAGTTCCGCGCATCTCCCATTGATTCTAGTTTCATCAATACCATTTATCATGCTTGATTATCAGTTTGATTGAACTCTATTTCTCGTAAAGTGCTTGTGGCAGGAAACCGGGAATGATTTTTGTGGATACTACGTTTGCGAGTTCATCTACAACGCGACGACCCCTAAGCGGGGCTACTCTGAAAAACAATTTCAAGTGCGTAAGAAATAATATTCACAATTTTAATTTATTACCATGATTTGTGTTGAGTTTCATTCATATATATGTATTGACCCCCTTCTTCAAATTAGATGTGGCAGATGTGGGATGAACTCCTACCACATGATCGCATACGAGCAATTCAAGAGGAATTGGCGGGATTCTTTCTTGACCACGTCATAAATAAAGCCGGAGAATACCTTCTGGAATTTGACATTAGATGTTAGGGATTGTAAGAGATCTTATATTGTATATATGTAGCTAGTAGCGTCGGATAGATATACGAAAACTTGTTGTTCGACCAATCTCTCGGAGAAAGAGAGGTCGATCACTTCTCTCTGTATATGTTCATGACGATCTTGTGTACTTAATGGTTCCTTCATTTGCTTACTAGCTAGCGTGTCGAGTTCTCTCTATAGTAGCTACTGTCGACCAAGCACGGAGAAAGAGAGGACACTTCTCTCTATTAGCTAGCTAACACAATATGAAACCCCTAAATTAACCCTCCAAAACCCCCTAAACCCCCCCTTTCAAAAAAAAAACCCCAGCTCCTGCCAGATGCTGACGCGTGGATGCCTTTTGGTCCCGGTTGGTGTTACCAACCGGGACTAAAGGTCCTCCTACCTGGGCTCCCCGCAGCGGCCACGTGGAGGGCCTTTGGTCCGGTTCGTAAGCAAACCGGGACTAAAGGTTTTGGGCTTTAGTCCCGACCCTTTAGTCCCGGTTCCAGAACCGGGACAAATGGGCCTCTGGAACCGGGACAAATGGCCCTTTTTCTACTAGTGCATGGTCAGTTACAAGGAAGGAATAAACACGCCGATTCTCCTTATCTTGACTTGGAGGACACACCAAGGCACTGAAGATCTCATGTCCGGATAAGGAGTCACCTCATAGCTCGGTCTTCTAGCAGTTGTAGTGCGGCTCAATTGTCCGTCCCATAAGGACAGGCCGGCAGCCCGAGGACCCCCTAGTCCAGGACTCCCTCAATAGGCCCTTAAGACTTTGTATGTATATATATGTATGTGTGCAAATGTTCCTACTCAAAATTAAATTTATGTGTGTGCGTGATACGTCTCCAACATATCTATAATTTTTGATTGTTCCATGCTATTAAAGTATCAATCTTGGATGTTTTATATACATTTACAAGCAACTTTATATCATTTTTGCGACTAACCTATTAACTTAGTGCACAGTGCCAGTTGTTGTTTTTTGCTTGTTTTTTATTTCGCAGAATATCAGTACCAAATGAAGTCCAAATGCCACGAAACTTTTTGGAGATTTTTTCTGGACATAAGGGACACTAGAAACTTCAGGAGAAGACCAGACGTGGGAGCATGGGTCCACCACCCACCAGGGCGCGCCCAAGGGGGCAGGCGCGCACTGATGGGTGGTGGGGACCACGTGGCTCCGTTTGACCTAACTTCGCCTCTATAAATTCTCAAAAATCGTGAAACCAACAGGGGAGTCCACGAAATACTTTTTCCGCCGCCGCAAGCCTCTATTCTCGAGAGATCCCATATGGGGACCTTTTCTGGCACTCTGCCGGAAGGGGAATCGATCACGGAGGGGTTCTTCATCAACCTTGTTGCCCCTCTGATGATGCGTGAGTAGTTTACCACAGACCTACGGGTCCATAGTTAGTAGCTAGATGGCTTCTTCTCTCTCGATGTTTCTCAATACAATGTTCTCCTTGTTGTTCTTGGAGATCTATTTGATGTAATGACTTTTTGCGGTGTGTTTGTTGAGATCCGATGAATTGTGGTTTATGATCAGATCTATCCATGAATATTATTTGGGTTTTCTCTGAACTCTTTTATGCAATATTAATATAGCTTCGTATATCTTCTCCGATTTATTGGTTTGGTTTGGCCAACTAGATTGATTTATCTTACCATGGGAAGAGGTGCTTTGTAATGGGTTCGATCTTGCGGTGCTCAATCCCATAGACAGAAAGGGACATGACACATATGTATCGTTGATATTAAGGGTACAATGATGGGGTTTATTCATACGTGAATTTATCTTGTCTACATCATGTCATCTTGCCTAATGCATTACTCCGTTTTTCCATGAACTTAATACACTAGATGCATGCTGGATAGCGGTCGATGTGTAGAGTAATAGTAGTAGATGCAGAATCGTTTCGGTCTACTAATCTTGGACGTGATGCCTATATGTGTGATCATTGCCTTGGATATCGTCATAATTATTTGCTTTTCTATCAATTGCTCAACAGTAATTTGTCTACCCACCGTATGCTATTTTCTCGAGAGAAGCCTCTACTGAAAACTATGGCCCCCGGGTCTATCTTTTATCAGATAAAAATCCTAAAAATACCTTGCTGCAATTTTATTTTATTTATTTTATTTTGTATTTTAGTTAGATCTATCTATCAAATCCTATACAATTTAATCTTGCTCGTAACCGTTGTGGGGTTGACAACCCCTCTACGCGTTGGATTGCAAGTATTTGTTGTTTGTGTGCAGGTGATGTTTACATAGATTTGCTTGGTTCTCCTACTGGATTGATAACCTTGGTTTCATAACTGAGGGAAATACTTATCTCTACTATACTGCATCATCCCCTCCTCTTCGGGGAAATCCCAACGCAACTGACAAGTAGCAGGAAGATTTTCTGGCGCCGTTGCCGGGGAGACATCATCAACATCTATCAAGTACCTACGCATAAACTTTCATCTCCTTGTAATTACTTTATTTGCCATTTGCCTCTCGTTTTCATCTCCCCCACTTCTAAAAAGTTTTACAAAAATCACAAAAATATTTTTCGTTTGCCTTTTTGTTTGCTTGATTGCTTTATCGTTATGGCTAGTTCCTCTCTTGTTTCGTGTACCCCTAAAAATGAAGTTCTCAATTTTAAGCAAAGAGGGGGAGAGAATTTAAAATATGCTTGGTATAGAATTTGTGATGCTCATAATAGATCTATTCGTAAGCAATCCACCACTATCCTTCTTCGCAATTTTTATGTGGGCATTACTACTTGGTATAGATTTGTTCTTGATACTATTACTGGAGGGAATTTCTTGAGTTGTCCCCCTATGGATGCTTTCAATGCTATGGGAAGTTTAGTGGGATCACCACCTATCACTATTAATGAAACAGTTTTAACTATGGAACATGTTATGCAAAGACTAGATGCTATTGAAAAGAAAATGCCTACCATAGAGCATATTGAAAATCTGGATAAGAAGATCCACAATCATGTCACTCAATTTGGGTCAAAGGTAGGGAATACCCTTAAAATGCTAAAAGAGAAAGTACCCATAGTTAATGAAAGGGTAGAAGAAAGTCCCGCTCAGATTGATAAGTTGGAAGAAATTTTTAATAATTTGATTTCCGCTTTTTCTTTCGTTAAAACTATTGAAAAGACTCCTCCTAGTAAGAATTGCAAGTTTACCTATGTTCCTAAGAACAAAGGTGCCACTTCTAGTAGCAATAACGAAGATCTTAAAATGGTTAGTGTTCACCCCGATTTTGTTGAGTTGATAAGGAAACCTACTTGCAAGAATGAATTCCTTAACTTTATCCCTAGGAGAGTGATCATTGAGAATATGCATGCTAGATCTCTAGGGAATTATGGATGTGTGATTGAGGAGTTGAAAACCAAAGATGACAATACTTGAAACTATACATTATGCCTAGCTAGGGGCATAAAACAATAGCGCTTGTTGGGAGGCAACCCAATAGTTATCTTAATTTTTCTTATTTACCTTTTTTTTTTGTTTACACAATTATGCTACTGTTATGATTGTGTTTTTATATTTTAATTAGTGTTTGTGCCAAGTAAAGCCTTTAGGATCATGTTGGATGATAGTTGACTTGATTCTGTGGAAAAACAGAAACTTTTGCCCCAAGTTCTGGAATTTTGTAAATTCACATAAACGTGTTTTTGCTCTTATTTTTTTCACATAATTGATATACAAATTGCCCAAGTCATCCTAATTTCTCAGAATTTTTAGAGTTACAGAAGTATGAGCTTAATTCAGGTTTCTACAGACTGTTCTGTTTTTGACAGATTCTGTTTTCGTTGCATTGTGTGCTTATTTTGATGAATCTATGGATTGTATCGGGGGTATAAGCCATGGTAAAGTTAGAATACAATAGGTATAATGCAATAATAAAATATGAATGGGTTTGGAACAATACTTAAAGTAGTGATTTGTCTTCTTATACTAACGGATCTCACGAAGGTTTTGTTAAGTTTTGTGTGATTGAAGTTTTCAAGTTTTGGGTGAGATCACGATTGATGAAGGAATAAGGAGTGGCAAGAGCCTAAGCTTGGGGATGCCCGAGGCACCCCAAGGTAATATTCAAGGACTCCCGAGCAACTAAGCTTGGGGATGCCCCGGAAGGCATCCCCTCTTTTTTCTAACGACCATCGGTAATTTTACTTGGAGCTATATTTTTATTCGTCACATATCATGAGTTTTGTTTGGAGCGTCTTGTATTATGTGAGTCTTTGCTTGTTTTGCTTTTTAGTTTGTCACAATCATCCTTGCTGAACACACATATTTGAGAGAGCCATAATGATATCATGATTTGTTAGAATTGCTCTATGTGCTTCACTTAAATTTTTTGAGCTAGGCAATTGCTCTATGTGCTTCACTTCAATTTTTTGAGCTAGGCAATTGCTCTATGTGCTTCACTTAAACTTTTTTTGAGCGCGGTGGTGGTTAAAATTTTGAAGAAATATGCTCTGATGCTTCACTTAGATTATTTTGAGAGTTGGTAAATTTTGAAGAAATATGCTCTCATGCTTCAATTTGATTATTTTGACAGTTGAATTTTTTGGACGAAATGCACTCTCATGCTTCACTTATAGTATTTTGAGAGTAGAAAATTTTGAAGAAATATTTATGCTCTCGTGCTTCACTTAAATATTTTTGAGAGTTGATAATAGCAATGGTAATTTGCATAAGATATGAATTTGGTCCCAAAGTGATAGATATTCAAGAGGGATATAACAAAAACTTTCATGAAGATCATTGGATATTATAAACTTGATTCCTTACAATAGTTTTGCGATATGGAGATAGTAATATGTGAGTCATGTTGGTGAGTAATTATGCTTTAGTAAGAATATTGGTGTTAAGGTTTGTGATTCCCTATGCAAGCACGAAAGTCAATAGTTATGCAACGAAGTTATATCTTACTTGTGGTGCATTATTCAGTGTTATTTTTGTTTAATGCGTGTTTATGACCGTTTTCGTTTTTTGGTTGGTCGCTTCTCAATCTATTTGCTAGCCTTCATTTGTACTAAGCGGGAATGCTGCTTGTGCATCCAAATCCTAAACCAAAGTTATGCCAAATGAGTCCACCATACCTACCTATATGCGGTATTTCCATGCCGTTCTAAGTAAATTTGTATGTGCTAGCTCTAATTTTCAAAATGAATTTCTGTTTTGTGTGCCCGTACCGCTCATGAAGCAGCAGGGGGTGGCCAATATTTTCCATGCTAGGTATGTTATTCTCAGGATGAGTGTTTATTCACTTGTCATTGCACGAGAGTGTGGCAGGTAATAGGGATGCCCAGTCCCGGAAATGAAAAAAAAATATGTTGTTCATAATAAATTCCTTGGAAAGTGTTGGTATGGAAGGCACCCGTGGATACGGCTAGCCATGGATTGTGTAAGAATGGTGGAAATGAAATAAACTTTATTTTCTGTTTGGGAACCGCCTATAATTTATCTAGCATGGAAGATATTGGGAATTCTCGGTCGTTTTCGTTGACAAGAAAAGCATGCCTCTCAAAATAATTTTATCTCTCAATTTAAGCTATGAGCTCTGGCACCTCGACAAATCTCTTCTTCCCTCTGCGAAGGGCCTTTCTATTTACTTTTATGCAATTTTTATTTTTATTTTGAGTCTCCATCTTCTCTTATAAAGCACCAACTAGGAAACACTATTGTCATACTTGTGCATTGGATGTAGCTAATATTTGAGTGAGTTTCATGAATGGATCAATGATTGAGCATAATGGGCTAGGGATAACTTTCTTTAGCGTTGATATTTTGAAAGACATGGTTGCTTGTTGATATGCTTGAGTATTGATGTCTTCATGTCAAATTATAGACTATTGCTTTGAATCAATTAAAGTCCAAATATCCATGCTACAAAATAAAAGAATATGTGATGAACATGTTAGGTAGCATTCCACATCAAAAATTCTGTTTTTATCATTTACCTACTCGAGGACGAGCAGGAATTAAGCATGGGGATGCTTGATACGTATCCAACGTATCTATAATTTTTGATTGTTCCATGATATTAAAGTATCAATCTTGGATGTTTTATATACATTTAGATGCAACTTTATATCATTTTTTGGGACTAACCTATTAACTTAGTGCCCAGTGCCAGTTGCTATTGTTTGCTTGTTTTTGGTTTCGCAGAATATCAGTACCAAATGAAGTCCAAACGCCATGAAACTTTTTGGAGATTTTTTCTGGACATAAGGGACACTAGAAGCTTCGGGAGAAGACCAGACGTGGGAGCATGGGCCCACCACCCACCTGGGCGCGCCCAGGGGGCAGGCGTGCCCTGATGGGTGGTGGGGCCCACGTGGCTCCGTTTGACCTAACTCCGCATCTATAAATTCCCAAAAATCATGAAACCAACAGGGGAGTCCACGAAATACTTTTTCCGCCGCTGCAAGCCTCTATTCTCGAGAGATCCCATCTGGGGACCTTTTCTGGCACTCTGCCGGAGGGGGAATCAATCACGGAGGGGTTCTTCATCAACCTTGTTGCCCCTCCGATGATGCGTGTGTAGTTTACCACAGACCTACCGGTCCATAGTTAGTAGCTAGATGGCTTCTTCTCTCTCGATGTTTCTCAATACAATGTTCTCCTTGTTGTTCTTGGAGATCTATTTGATGTAATGACTTTTTGTGGTGTGTTTGTTGAGATCCGGTGAATTGTGAGTTTATGATCAAATCTATCCATGAATATTATTTGGGTTTTCTTTGAACTCTTTTATGCATGATTAATATAGCTTCGTATTTCTTCTTCCATTTATTGGTTTGGTTTGGCCAACTAGATTGATTTATCTTGCCATGGGAAGAGGTGCTTTGCAATGGGTTCGATCTCGCGGTGCTCAATCCCAGTGACAGAAAGGGACATGACACATATGTATCATTGCTATTAAGGGTAAAAAGATGGGGTTTATTCATAAGTGAGTTTATCTTGCCTAATGCATTACTCCGTTTTTCCATGAACTTAATACACTAGATGCATACTGGATAGCGGTCGATGTGTGGAGTAATAGTAGTAGATGCAGAATCGTTTCGGTCTACTAATCTTGGACGTGATGCCAATATTTTTGATCATTGCCTTGAATATCGTCATAATTATTTGCTTTCCTATCAATTGCTCAACAGTAATTTGTCTACCCACCGTATGCTATTTTCTCGAGAAAAGCCTCTAGTGAAAACTATGGCTCCCGGGTCTATTTTTTATCATATAAAAATCCTAAAAATACCTTGCTGCAATTTTCTTTTATTTATTTTATTTTGTATTTTAGTTAGATCTATCTATCACATCCTATACAATTTAATCTTGCTCATAACCGTTGAGGGATTGACAACCCCTCTACGCGTTGGGTTGCAAGTATTTGTTGTTTGTGTGCATGTGCTGTTTACATAGTGTTGTTTGGTTCTCCTACTGGATTGATAACCTTGGTTTCATAACTGAGGGAAATACTTATCTCTACTGTACTGCATCATCCCCTCCTCTTCGGGAAAATCCCAACGCAGCTCACAAGTAGCAGTGCGCTATATGAACATACATATGCCTAACTCATTTGCAAAACATTAAGAGTAAACTTTCAACGACCATACATCCTTAGTTCGAGATTTCTAATAATAATTGTTTGGCAATGACATATTACGACAAAAAGACTAAAAATATAGCAAAATATAACTGGCATGATTACCTCAAATAAGAACAAAATTCTAGTGACTTCATCGGCAACAATAATGCTTCGGCGCTTCAAAAATAATTAAAGAACCCTACAGTGGTTTAATTGATAGATCACATTGTTTTATTTTTCTCCTTTTGTTCAGCACCCGGCAAATACTTCTTAGGAAACGTTGTAACCTAAAATTATGAAAAAAAAGAAAATACATAGAATTAGAAATTTATGCATTAGAACCTTAACATTACTATACTCTGTAGAGTGAATTATATACATACTTGTGATTGTGAAACACCAAGAGGATCAGAGGACGATGAACTGAACTCACGCTGCGGACGGTCGGACGTGAGCGGCCGCCGGCCAAGGCAGGTGCGCAACGACCAACAGGCCAATGTCGACACGTCGGCACGGCACAAGAACAGGCTGGAGTGGTGGGCGGCGGGCGGCCGCATGAATTGGAAGCGACGGTTGAGTGAGGATAGATGCGGACGAAAAACGGAAGAATCGATCTCGTGAGGAATGTTGCCGCGTGATTCGCTTGACGGCGCTTCACCTTTTCCTAGCGATCAGCCAATTAGGCCTAGCCCATCAAGCTACTTTCCTTCCTATTTTTTCTTTACCTATTTTTTTACCAGGCTATACATCCATACCAGATCATCACTACTGGGAAAAGGCTTATAGGTGAACCCTAATGAGTGACGGGCGTGGCGTGTCATCCGTCACAGCAAATTTTGAAAACAAGCAGTGGCGGGTATCAAACACAGCCCGCCACAACTATAAGCTCAACTGTGGCGGGCAAGATACACAACCCGCCATTGGTACAATCTCCCGGATGGGACTTGTTTGCGTAACTCAGCTGTGACGGGCGGCGCCGGCGGCCCGCCGTAGGTACATGACCCAGCAGTGGCAATCATCCGCCACTAGATATTTTTGCCGGATGCCCAAATTTAGCAGAACATAGCTGTGGCGGGTCCTTCGCAGAGCCCACCAGAGGTTTGTTAAATAACTGTGGCGGGCTTTTTTTTTTGCTCGCTACAGTATATTTTTCCCGCGCAGGTTGCTATCCACGTCACTTATGGGTGGCGGGTGTATTATGGCGCCCGCCAATGATAAGCTCGTATGTAATGTATGCGTCATGCTTGTTCAGTGGCCTCATCCCCTCTCCCTAATTTCTTCTTCCTCTCCCACAACGCCCTCTTCCTCTTCCTCCGACTCCTCTCACCATTGGTCATCCACCACATCTCTCTCTTCTTGATTTTACGCGACCGATCGGATACGACATCGGAGAGAGACGAGGAGACACTTTTTAGGTGAAAATTATTTGTGTATGTACGTATGAGCATGCATGCATACTTGATTGTTGTTGTGTGGCGTGGTGGGCGTGTTGGGCGATTCAACTTTCCGTTGATCACATGCTTTTGTTGAAAAAATTCAGGGAATACAAATGAGTGCCAAATCTGGTTGAAACGTTGATTAATTTCCATTTCGTCTAGTTGGTGCCACTCAATATGTTCATTTTTTAGCAAAGTTCATGCCGAATTTTTAAATTTTCCATATTCTTAGATCAAATAGTAATCTGTTACGTTATGTACGTATGTTGTAGGTTTTCGCGTCGAATGATGGATCGTAGTTGGATGTACTCCATACCATGGGCATCCAATGATTTTGTTAATGGTTTGATAAAGTTCTTACAGTTTGCGGAGGAACATGTTAGGAAAAGGGGTTCGAAGAAAATATGTTGTCCATGTGTTGTTTGCGAGAATGATGTTATGTACACAATTGAATCAGGAGAGTTGCATAAGCACTTGTTGGCTAGTGGTTTCATGCCCGGTTATATGACATGGACAAGTCATGGTGAGGAGGGAAGTCATGTGAAGGAGCGGAACATGACGAGCAACAAGAATGGATGATGGATGGACATGATGAACAATCTGACGGTGATGAATACGACGAGTCCGGTGAAGAGTCCGACGAAAGTGAGGAGGCCGACACGGAGGAGGCAATCATCTGGGGCAAATTGGCGGGAATGGTGCATGATGAACACATGCAAGAGTTGATCGTGAAAGAGACTAGCACCAAGGCAGCTTCTCGTAGAGAGGCTACGAAACTAGTGACTCTTGTGAAGGACTCAACAACTCCTTTGTACGCTGGTTGCAAGGCAAAACACACCTGACTAAGTGCCACGATGAATCTTATGGACATTAAGGCAAAAGAAATAGCACAGACACTTCCACCGATATGAATTTGATGTATTTGCATGATGTTCTGCCTGAAGGCAACGTGTTGCCAAAAAGTATCGATGAGGCATGGAAGGTATTGTTTCCTCTTGACATGGAGCCGGTAAAGTACCATGCATGCAAAAATGACTGCGTCATTTACCGGAACGAGTACTCCAACCTAACAAGGTGTCCAACATGCAATTTTCCCCGATTCAAGCGGGGAAACAACAGTCCGGAAGACAATGATGATGATAGAGCACCGACTAGTGGTACCCCTTATAAGGTTGTATGGTACTTTCCAATCATTCCACACCTGAAGCGTTTGTATGCAAACAAGAAGCAGGCAAAGCTTATGCTTTGGCATTCTACGAGGAAGAGGGATGACAGAGTGATTAAACACATTGCAGATGGTCGGCAGTGGAAAGCAATCGATGACGAGTTCCATCATTTCAGTGGAGATGATAGGATATTGTCAGGTTGGGCTATAGTGTGGATGGTCTGAATCCCTTTAGTAACCAAAACAGCGTGCACAGCACTTGATCTGTGGTTGTCTGCATCTACAACCTTCCCCCGTGGGTGTGCATGAAGAGAAAGTATCTACACATGGTCATGCTAATTCAAGGGCCAAGCCAACCGGGCAGTGATCTGAACTTTTATCTGCAGCTACTGAAGGAGGAGCTAGAAATTTTATGGGCAAATGAGGGGGTGCGGACATATGACGCTAAAACGGGTACGTATTTCCCTATGAAAGTTGTGCTGCTCACGACGGTGCAGGACTATCCGGCATACGGTTATAATTTGGGTCAGGTTTGCCACGGGAACTGCGCATGTGGTAGGTGCATGGATGAAACTATTCTCTATATCTGAAGGCCTCTCATAAAATAGGTTACATGGGGCATAGAAGATGGCAGAATAAAAATGATGAATGGAGAAACAGAGAATATTTGTTTGATAACACAAAAGAAAAGTGAGGGAAGCCACGCAAGAGGAGTGAAATAGAAATCCTACAAATGCTGAACAACTGGGAAGAGTGTCCAGAGCCTGGAAAGAAACGGAAGAGAGTGGAGCCACTGTTAAAAGTATGGAAAACGCGGTGTCCATTTTGGGACTTGGAGTATTGGAAGTATCTCCCCACGCCCCATTGTATCGATGTCATGCATATCGCGAAGAATGTCTGCGAGAGTTTGGTTGCCACCATTTTGAACATCCCAAACAACACAAAAGATACGGGGAGCTCATGAAAAGACCTAGAATCACTTAAAATAAGGCCGGATTTGTGGGCTGATGTGGAGGAATGCGACGTTGGTAAGGCTAAGAAAACGATGTCAAAATTCAAACCCGCTTGCTACAGTCTATCTCCAGAGGAACTTGACAAGATATTCAACTGCCTTTCTAATGTTCGGGTAAGTTCCGGGCACTCATCAAACATACACAGATATTTGTCACGTGAGAAGAAAACTTTATCTGGGATGAAGTCGCATGACTGTCACGTGATGATTACACAAATACTTCCGGTTGCACTTAGAGGAATAATGGAACCGCATGTCAGAAAGACGCTCCAAGACCTCTGTAACTTCTTTGACGTCATCTCTCATAAATCGATCAGCCTGGAGCATTGCAAGAAACTGCAAGAAGAGATTGTTGTCATACTATGTGAACTTGAGGTGTACTTCCCGTCCTCATTTTTTGACATCATGGTGCATCTGCTTGTCCACGTTATCGGAGACATCATAGACCTGGGCCCAGTATTCCTCCACAATATGTTCCCCTTCGAAAGGTTAAATGGGATACTCAAACGATACGTTCATAACAGGTCACATCCAGATGGAAGCATCGTCCAGGTATTTCTAACTGCGGAGGTTATCTCATTTTGCACAGACTACCTTGAAGTCGACAAACCTTTGGGCATGCCCAAGAATAAGCAATTGGCAGGCTCAAGGGCGTAGGTCACAAGAAAAGGAGAAATAACTTGCATTTGACCTTTGACGATCCCAACTGAGAGCCTGACTTCATAAGAGCTCACACTGTGGTGCTATAACACATTAAGTGTGTCAACCCATATGCTAGGAAGCACATGTTGCAGTTGAGAACTGAATACAGGAAACGTGGGATAAAACACTCTGATGAGCAACTAACAAATGAGCACAACAGAAAGTTTGCGGCTTGGTTCAATACATACATGCGAGAACATCAATTGTCAGAAAATGATGACATAGGGTATCGAGCTGTTCTCCGTGGCATCAGGACCCGCGTTGAATGTGACCACATACCAAGCCTATGACATCAATGGATACACTTTCTAAACGAAGGCCAGAGACAAGTAAAAGGTGTGTACCAGAATTCAGGGGTGACACTACATGCATACACCGGTAATGAAAAGAACAAACACTACGCGAGAATCGAAGAGATTTGGGCACTAAGGTACGCGGATGCAGGGCTATTCCCCATGTTCCATGTTAGATGGGAGAAACAAGTACTTCAAGAAGACGACTATTTCACTACCATGGTTATACCACCACGAAATGAGTCCATGAACGTGCTTGCAATAAGTGCCTTAAATGAGCCATGGGTACTGGCGAAGACTGTGTCTCAATGCTTCTACATAAAAGACCCAATTAAGCCTAGCCGTGTGGTCTACCGAAGAGGAAAGAGGAGTATCGTCGGAATGGACGAAGTCAATGACGAGGAGGACTATGACCAATTCGATGACTACCCCGTGGAAGAATAAGGCGTCAAACATGTATCGAGAAGAAGAAGATCAACATTGCCAAATGACGACATTGCACCATGGTCAAGACGGAGTCACAACAAGACAATAGTCCATACCAGGAAGAGGATCACCAAAATTCATGTGAAGACCGTCAGTAGAATCCATTAACAACTTATTTTTAATGTCGTTATGTGAAGGTTAATTTGTACTATAAAGATATATATATATATGCGTGCATGTGTGGATCGGATAGATAATGGCCCTGTCGTGTGATGAATATATTGATTAGAAGGATTAACATTTAATTTTTTTTCCCAAAAAACATTAAAAATTTCCAAAAAAACATTAAAAACAATTGCGGTGGTGGGCGGGGAAGTGGGGCCGCCATGTCAGACATTTGCGGTGGCGGGCTGGCCGGAACGCCCGCCACGTCGATCCCCTCCCCCAAATACCCCCCTCTTACCTTACCGTCTGCTCCGTTCAAACTACCCTCCCACCTGAAATCGCCAGCCGACGCCGCCACCGCGCGCCGTTGACCTCACCTCGTCGGCTTGCTCGCCTCCTGCGCCGCCACCAACGACGCTGCGGCGTGCTCGCCTGCCACGCTTGCACGGCTAAGGAAGAGCCTAGGGCGCCACCGCGGGGTCATCGTCGCGTGCCCACGGTCTAGTCCGACAACGCTGCCGGCCCCTAGATCTCCTCCAACACCGTCGCCGGCGTGCCCACCGTACACCAACACCACCGCCACCTCCGAGCCGTCTCTCACCGAGGTACATATATATTACTGCTGACCCATCCGCTTCAAGCAACATGAAACAACATTATTTGAGCAACGCAAGGTGTTCGATGAAATGTCTACATCGGTTTATTTGCAGGAATTAATATGAGTGCCAATGTTCTGACGAAACGTCGATTAATTTCCGTTTCGTCAAATTTCTGGCACTCAATATGCCCTACTTTTAGCAAAGGTCATGCCGAAATTTCTAACTCTTTGTCCATTTTGAAGTTCGACGAATGGATCCCCACGCCAGAGCATCATCTCAAGACGAACTCAACGACAACAACCCTGATGTTGAGATGGGCGCCCCCGACGTCGAGACGGGCGACAACCATCATGAAGAACTGCCCACCGGGCGAGGAGAAACGAGCCACACCGACGGGACTTCATCCAGCACCGCCGCCAGCAACAAGAGCATGCGTAAGGCTAGGCCACCGAACAAGCTTCACGAAGGTATCATTACAATAACCGTAGTTGGCCCAACAGGAGAGCCCGTCGCCCCAGATGCCGCGACAAAGATATATAGTAATATGCTAGGTTGCATCTTGAGAAAAAACGTCTCGATCGGTTGCAAGGATATCGGCGGACATAAGGAGAAGCTACTCGAAGCGTTACACCAGAGTTATGCATTTCCGTCTGACTCTAAAAAAAGGTTGAAGAGTATGCCCTATCAAAATGGCCAAAAATGTTTAGGGGCTGGAAGAGCAGTGCCCATTACAATCTCGTGGGTAAGGACTTCTAGACCGTTAAGCGCCTCAATCGAACAATGGATCACGAAGAATGGACGAAGTTTTGTGAATCATCAGGAAGCGAGTCAAGCAAGGAGGTAAGCGATGATTTCCATAATTTACGGAAAAATCTGCCAGGTAACCACCGTCTGGGCCCTGGTGGTTACAGAGCTGCAATACCCAAGTGGGAGAAGGAGGCCGCGGACTTTGAAGGCGCGGGTAAACCACCCCCATTCTTGGAACATCGAGATCGTCCGTGTGACTTCCATTTCCTTAGGACCTGTGCAGTTCGAGACCCAGATAATAACGAGTTCGTCCTCCCGATGCCGCTACTTCGCTCGACGGAGGAGAGCCTGGTAACGTCACTGAAGACTAATAATTTAGTACCTACTACAATTAGTATCATACTAATCGTTTACCACAACTTATGTAATTTTTTGTAGAGAAAAATGAAGGAGGAATTTGGACCCAGTCCTAATGAATCTCCGTACGGCTATAGGTATGAAGACCATCTTACACGGGCTATGAACGAGGGAGTTGGGGTTGACAGGAAGCCCAAGACTGGGCGTGTGTTGGCTGCGGGTAGGATGCTGTGGGACTAGGCCTATCCCCAGACCAAAGAGTTAAAAAATGTAGAAGGAAAAACAGGGTTGATGACAAGATCGACGCCAAAATAGATGCAAAAGTAGCTGCAGCAATTGAAAGAAGGTTAGCTAAAATATTCCCGTCTGGCCACGAGCATCATCTGTATAGTAGCACCTAACAGCCACGAGCATCGCAAGATGTTTCATGCTGGCTGCTAGCCAAAGTGAACAGCGTGCCGGCGAGGGTTGCCAAGGGGCAAATAATTCCATTTACAGATTGTACTAGAATGATGCACGGGGTCGTCCTGCCACTGGACATGATGAGGGTGCTAGTGTAGTACGTAATGCCAGGCTTTGAATACTGTTCGCTGCCTCACCCCCCTGATGAAGGCATCACTATGTTAGGACAAGTGATCCGGGGGTACCTGCTTAAGTGGCCAGTCAGTGATATAGAGGAGATTAGTCCACACGGATTCTCAGGTACTGATGGCGATCCCGCCTTTGCGAACCTTAACCCCCTTTTCAACATTGACAGCACTGGAGACATAGCCAAGGATATTCCGCAATCAGCGAGGAAGGATCTATGTGCTGATTGCGGACCATCCGCAGACAAGCCACCTGTGCCAATTGTGGAATCAGTATAAGCCCGGCGAACCGTCGCTATCGGACTCTGCGTTGATGACCCTCTCGACAGATCTTAATGTTCTACACGACGACGTGGTACGTAGATCAAAAGAAGGTCAACAAGGTTACATGGCCAAAATTCTACAAGGTTATAATTTCGTCGTTTAGTTTCCGACCGATATAATTGATTTTCCATTTAATGAGGTGATCCATGGAAATATCTTCTATGTGAGTGGACTCTCCCCGGAGTTAATGAGGCTTTGGGCACTTCATCGAGCTTCAGATCCCCTACTCGGGCATAGTAAAGTGTCTTTACTTGATCCTTTTACATGCACTGCCACAACCTCGAATCCGGAATTAGCCAGCAGCTCATCTCGGACCACCTCTTACCGAGCATGATTGCGACTCATCCGCAAAAGGACACCTTTCTGTTGCCATACTGCGACAAGTAAGTTGTTCACGTTCACTCATTTATTATGAAACATATATAGTTGACCTTCTAGTTTGATCTCATCCATGCTAATTTCTTCGTTTATTGCGCAGCGACTAGCATTGGATCGTAATCGCGCTATTGCCGACGTAGGGCTTGGCATATTTCTTCGATTCGAAGAGAGACCCTCAGAAGCAATGGACAAAATTGAAGGAGGTTCTAAATGATGCTCTACGCAAGTGTAAGAACTTCAACAAAAGGTAACGCAGTATTCAGAATTCAAGTTCATCACTAGCGCTTGTTGCTATCAAGAACCAAATGTCAGAACCTCCCATATGTCCGGCTACTTTGCCATGGCTGTCATGAACGACTATTTGAAGAAAAGTCAATATTTGTGAAATCATAGCCAGATCATCAAGTGGTCTGAGGAGATGGAGAAGGACATTGACATAGGAGAATTATTATGTGAGCCTGAGCGAATCCAAAAGGTGTTGGCCAAAATCATCAACAAGGAGGTTGTAAATGAGGATGGGAAGTACCACTGCGCGCCAGAGTCACAAGAAGAACGACTTCACCGAGTCGAAGACACATTTCGGTCATCGATTGCCAGCGGGTAGCCTACTCGAGACAATTTTTCAAAACAGCTTCATAAACTATTGATTATGTGTTGAGACATACATGTTTGTTTCTCCAACACTTTTTATACTCAACTGCTTTGCTTCACTATTACTCTTATTTATTGTGGCGACGTTGTAATAATTAATGTACAACATGATTGTTTGAATGGTGAGACAACATTCTATATTTGTATTGCAATGTGATGATTGAGTGCAAAATACTCAAACCACGTCATTAAAATGCTGCCACGGCAGCAAAAAAACGTTGCTGCGGCAGCAATTTTTCTATATGCCTAGACCATTGCCAGTGGCGGGCGGGGAAACTAATTTGTGGCGGGCTGTAGACACCGCTCGCCACTGAATCTATCAGAAACACTGGCGGGCAGAGATTACAGTTGTGGCGGGTAGAGCCCGCCACTATTACGCGCCCACCAGTGGTGGGCGCCCGCCCGCCACTGATGCCATAATATCAATGGCAGGAGGTCAGTTGCGGGCGGCCCTGGGCGCCTCGCCCGCCACTACTGGCCTTTTCCCACCCGCCACTACTAGGCATTCCTGCAGTAGTGCATGGGCACCCCCAGCTCGGGGCCCTAGGCGGTCACCCCTTCGGCCATACGCCAGGGCCGGCCCTGGGTAGCTCCCACACATCACACTAAGGTCGTGTCCAAATTTTCGGGGTTGAGTCTTGCTACTTCTTGAGCTTGCGTTGGTTTTTTCCTTGAAGAGGAAAGGGTGATGCAGCAAAGTAGAGATAAGTATTTCCCTCAGTTAAGAACCAAGGTATCAATCCAGTAGGAGGAACACACAAGTCTCCAATGATAGCACCTGCACAAACAAACAAATACTTGCACCCAACGCGATAAAGGGGTTGTCAATCCCTTCACGGTTACTTGCAAGGATGAGATCTGATAGTGGTAGATGTAAAACAAATAAAAGTAAATAAAACTCAGCGAGATATTTTTAGGTTTTTGGTTTTATAGATCTGAAAATAATATGATAAAGATAGACCCGGGGGCCATAGTTTTCACTAGAGGCTTCTCTCTTGAAAGAACGCATACGGTGGGTAAACAAATTACTGTTGAGCTATTGATAGAAAAGCGAATAATTGTGATGACATCCAAGGCAATGATCATGAATATAGGCATCACGTCTGTGACAAGTAGACCAACTCCTGCCTGCATCTACTACTATTACTCCACACATCGACCGCTATCCAGCATGCATCTAGTGTATTACCTTAACAAGAACGGAGTAACGCCTTAAGCAAGATGACATGATGTAGAGGGATAGATCCAATCAATATGAATAAACCCCACCTTTTTATCCTTAATGGCAGCAATACAAATACGTGCCTCGCTACCCTTTCTGTCACTAGGTGAGGACACCGCAAGATTGAACCCATTACAAAGCACCTCTCCCATTACAAGAAAAATCAATCTAGTTGGCCAAACCAAATCAATAGATCGGAGAGAAATACAAAGCTATCTTAATCATGCATAAAAGAGTTCAGAGAAGACTCAAATAATATTCATAGATAATCTGATCATAAACCCACAATTCATCGGATCTCAACAAACGCACCGCAAAAGAAGATTACATCGAATAGATCTCCAAGAACATCGAGGAGAACATTGTATTGAAGATCAAAGAGAGAGAAGAAGTCATCTAGCTACTAGCTATGGACCTGTAGGTCTGTGGTAAACTACTCACACATCATCGGAAGGGCAGCAAGGTTGATGTAGAGGCCCTCCGTGATCGAATCCCCCTCCGGTAGAGTACCGGAACAGGTCTCCAGATGGGATCTCATGAGGACAGAAACTTGCGGCGGCGGAAAAGTATTTTTGGTGTGCCCCCTGGTATACGGGGAATATTTGGGTATTTATGGAGCAAAGATTAGGGTTAGAGGAGCCACAGGGGGCCCACAAGCTCGTAGGGCCGCCCCCCCTAGGGCGCGCCTGGTGAGCTTGTGGCTCACCCGTGGCCCTTCTGGCCTCCTCCCGAAGCTTCCTAGGTGTCTTCTTGTCCAAGAAAAATCGTCAAAAAGTTTCGTTCCGTTTGGACTCCGTTTGGTATTGATTTTCTGTAAAAGACAAAAACAAGGAAAAAAACAGTAACTGACACTTGGCACTAGGTTAATAGGTTAGTCCCAAAAAATGATATAAAATAGCATAATAATGCATATAAAACATCCAACATGGATAATATAATAGCATGAAACAATCAAAAATTATAGATACGTTGGAGACGTATCAAGTCTCAAAGTGCAACACTGAAAGAGAGAAATGGTTTACTTATTCACCATTTGACAAAATGATGAAATAAAATATTTGAGTTAAATATTCAATTAATGAAATCAATTTACAATTGTACAAACTTTGGGCTATTACATGCAGGGGCACGCATGGTGAAGGTGGTTACTATTCTCTTGAAGTGACTTAATCATTGCGACTTTTTCACGGCTGTGATTGTTGGAGCTTTTGATGAAATATCTTGCCCTGCTACATATACACAACAAAGGGTTTATGTATCGAAGAGTATACAACATATTGATTTAAACCATGGTTGGAAAAGTTGGGGTTGCGTATGGTGGGTTTCGTGTCAGACATGGAAAAGACGATCTACATTTGTGAAAGACCTAGTACTGAAGTTTTGGGTCTAGTTCTATACTCTATAAATAACCTGAAAAACCGACACTCGGAAACCGTGATAACTCAGAGAAACTGGACATATTTAAATGCTCTCCCACTCCAAATTTATATCAAACTTCATCTGGCACATAGCTTCGGGGCCCAGTAAAAATTTATAGCAAACTTTTACACTTTGGTTCAGTGTATTAAATAATATAAAAATTATTTGTGTATATTTCTTAGTTTAATTCATATACTTAATCAAAAGAAATTTTGTTGTATCATTCTCTTTTATACGGTTGAAACATCCATTGCTTCTTTTGCACATAAAAACATCCATTGTTAAAAAATAATCATTTGCGCTGTGCTTCAAACATTATACTAAAATATGATGTGTATTTCTCATTGTGTTTGTGCATGATTTAATATCCTTAAATAATTCAACTGGGGTCTCTGAAACATGCAATGTAAAACATGTCTCAGTACAAGTTTCCAGCGTATGATTTAGATACAAGGAAACAAAATATTCTAGAGTTTATGAGGATCTTGTCATCCAATCAGCATCGACATTTTTGCTTACAAGTTTTTTCCTCGTACTATTCATCCAACCAGCAAATAATCATTTTCCGTAGGTTCGGCAACCGGTTGGCGGCATATGACCTCGATCACTATGTTACTAAAACCCAAATAACACCGCTTATGACAAACGCAAAGAGGAAAACCACACGTTAGTTTTGCGCCTCTTATTTTAATTCATATATAAACAACGCAGATCTAGTTATCCTTGGTAAGATGGCTTATCTTGTCGCATTGACGATACATCGTGCTTTCATGGCCATTTGCTGGGTGGCCACCGGTGCCTGACGCCGCTGGTGTGGTTGTACACGAACCCCACGGGGGACCATACTCCAGGTTTGAGACGTGTGTACCCCATCAATGTGGTTTCGTTCTTTGGCTGGGAGACGAAGTTTTTGGTGATAACAAAAAGTCCCATGGTGATATCGTCCATCTCGGAGCTTCGCGTCCTCGAGGCCTCCTGCAATGTATTACCACCTTGTGTTGGGTGCTTCGCATGAATATTTCATCTTGTAAAAACATGTTGGATTTTTGTTTGTGGAAAAAAGGGCTTGAATGGTCCAACTCCCTAGTGGGTTGAGAGAGACTTGGTTCCAATTTAAATTCAAATTCAAACTAAACGAAGGCGTGTTCCAAGTAAGCTGTTTGGACAAAGTAAAGTGAAGTAAAGCAAAGCAAATCATGAATATTTGATCTTGTAGACACAAAGAGATGAATACATGAGGCTCTCTAAAATCCTACCGAATAATACATTCCAAAGGAATTTAAAGTAAATGTGTGATATCAATTCTAATGTTTTAAATGGTACAAGAGGAACATTTCCCTATAGGTATTATTCAACGGTGACTATGGTGGGCAAAAGCCAGCCTAAACCATTTTCATTTGTTAAAAACAGAAGACGATACAAGACACCATCTACAACAAGTAGCAACCGACACACACAAGAAGGAACAAGGAAACAGAGAGAACAGGAAACGAGCTACCACAAACAACCAACACAACTTAGCACCCATCACCACAGGGTGGTGGTACTTCTGGCCGTGAGCATTGTGCATCATTCCAGCATGCTACACACTTGCATCCCTCGGGGATGCGCCCCCACTCCCAGCCATACGCCTTCTTGCAATAACTCGCACAATCATTGTCATTACACTTCCCCTTTTTGATATGAGGGCAGCAGGCCGAGCGCGCCTCGATGGCTTTCATGCCTATAGAATAATACCGAAAGAAAATTAGAGAAGATTGTTAGACAAGAAAGTGTGACATGTGTTAGAGGGCTTAACATAGCATATGTATGTACGATGTGTTTGGGTATTTCAAGATACTGGAGCATAGCAGGACGAGGGCAAGGCATAGGAGTAGAATTTGCATAGTCCTCATCTCTTGTTACAACCGATGAACTATGTTGCTCTACGGATTCTGATATTTTAGCGCAATGCCAATGGATGCCTTTTATAGAGGATGCCCACGTTTGGAGATAAGCACAAATTAATTAGTCATGCTAAACAAGGAAAATAGTGAAAATCTATATTTACAATGAAGTGTATCCATTATTTAGATTATTTTTAATTTCATCAAATCATATCAAACCAACGATCTAGAATGCTCCAATGGTAATTACTCAACATGTTTAGCGTGCAATTAATATCATACCAAATACCAATCTATGTGCTAATAAAATAATTAATGCATAATTGATATCCTATCTAATAACAACATGCAATTAATATCATACAAGAAAAGAGACTTTACCTGTATGGAGATCTATGATGTACATATGTTTGAGTTGTGGGGATCATTGGTCAAGTGATACTATGTGTATCGATTTTTGCCAAAGTAGAACAACCTTTGTTCTGTCAGTGTGCCCGGTGCCGACGTGGCTTCTTGGGCCACCTCAGCAGGTGATCCACTGGGTCGTGTCATACTTGGGGTTGCACCAGCGAGCCCGGTTTGCTGATGCTGCTTCAACCGCGTGGACAGCCTCGTTGCTGATGCTGCATCGTGAGATTCAGGTAAAGTAAATCTTGTGGGTAGAACCGAAACAACAGCGAGAAGACAATAAAAAAAAAGGAGTTCTTTCTATGGGCACACGACATAGCTTTGCATCCCTGTCCGGGCAGAATGCTTATAGAAATCTTGGTATAACATCTCTGTATATCTAAGCTAACGACTGAACTCTGTAAGAAACCGAGGTTAGAATATTACGGTTTTGTTGCTGGCCTTTCATTGGGGGAGCAGCTCTGGTTCTTCAGCCAAGACAGAAAACACAGTGAGACAAGCATGATGAAAGACTTACGGATTCAGTTAGTCGAGTAGTAATGAGTAAACATACTTGCAGCATTGGCATTGCAGCAGGCCTCCCTGTATTTAATAAGAGACAAAAGATGAGGCAGTTGTAGTGCAAAACTATCCGCATAGATTTATTCAGTACAAACAGAGTGACACTTGATAGACAGGACTGTGTAATACTTTTTAAGCCATCTCGAAGAAAATATTGTATCATAGGTTGCGGTAGATCATATATAGCAGCAGAAGAAGCACCTCCATATCCTTTGTAAGAACCCTGAAGATGTCACCTTACATCTGCTTGCACTTGTTCTGGGCACACTGAAACGACCAATGGCATCTCATTCAATTTGCTGGTGCGACCGCAACGCCTGGGGCTGATGCCCGGCCGTGGAATAAGGGGACGCCCTCCCACCACCGCCGCTCCTGTTCCGGAAATGAATCAGCGGGCATGTTTCTTCTTTTCACGGGAGCTCAGCTTCAATTCAAATAATATATGTTGACATCTCTTCTTTTTATATCAACTAGTACTGCATTATTCAGTAGAAAATAAATATTGCAGTTACACAACAATGCACCACACATCATCATCTAACCAAAATTTGCCTGGCCTGCACCTACCCTAGCCTAGCAGGCTCCTACCAAAACCTATGCTTCCCTTACAATGGATGAAGTCTTATACCAAAAGCTGTGCTACATTCGGAAGGTGGAGGAGCGCAATGTCTTCCTCCTGCCACATTGTTACATGATGATGTCCTGCAAGAACAAACAAAACTGCGGGACAAAGCAACCCAGCAAGGAAGAGAGATGGACTAGAAATTTCGCTCCGGCATGACCCTTCCTTCCGGCGGCACCCTCTTGTCGACGCGGCCCATCTTGCCGGGCGGCCACACCACGTGCGTCACCCTCCCCTGCATCAGACCAAGCGGCACCTGCATGCACCACACCACACAACAAAAGGATAATAAATATGTTCATCATTGATATGGCTGATGTCGCCGGATGTTTTTTGTGTAAATTCTTTTATGAGGACACCAAAATCAGTATATGGCCAGATAGCAAACGGTCAAGACTATGGTTGATATGCAGCATCTGCTGCTGATATCAAACACACGGGTATATTTTCTGCTCTGTTTTCCGACCCAAATTGTGCAACCCATGAAATCAAACGTTTTCCTGACTTAACATCAGCCACAAACGTAAGTTGCCCTAGCATGTGTGTTGGTACTTGTTAAACCAAAAATACCAAAAGACAAACCAGCATTCTGGATTTGAATGAATTTCAAACTGCAGGTGGACTGTAGTCCATCGACAGTGACAGTAACCAAATGAACATGACACCATAGCAGTGTAAAAAATAGCACCAACACAAGTGCAATACGTTTGCCAGTTAGTACATTATACAAGGAGTAAATTGCAGAATACCACCACTTTGAAGGCTAGGTTAGCAGAAAACACTACGCTACATTTTTGTTGCAGAAGACACCATGTGTAGCGTAATCTTTTTGCAAAAACACTGATCGGCGGATTTGGCTCTATTGAGCGCGTTTATGACAGATGGGGCCCGTTTTTTGCTTACGTGGCATAACTTTTTGTGCCAGATGGGTTTTAATCTATAGTTACAAACTAGTCCCTAGAATTTTACATAGACGCCCCTGAATTAAAAATGTAAAACGCAATTAGCTCCGGATGTGCAAGAACAGGCAGAGAGCGAAGATAAGCGGAGCTGTGCCAGAGGGGATGTCGGGCTGGTGGTGGAGGCGAGCTCGGGTCGAACAGGTGAGCCGGGCACACTGGTTCGACGCGGACTTCCATGTACGTGCGACCGTGAGGTCGCTGCAGGGGAGGTCGACGGGACGACGGTGTGGCTGTGGACTCGGAGGTCGCTGCAGGGGAGGTCGACGAGACGACGGTGTGGCTGCAGGGGAGGTCGACGGGACGACGGGGCCAGGTGAACGCCCGGAGGTGGCGGACTCGCACGTCCGCTGGCGACGCCATGGCTCGGTAGGGAGGTCGAGCTCCTGCGGCAGCGCACCAGTGTCGGAGAGAGCTAGCAGCGGGGTCGCGGAGGTTTGCTGCTGCTTGTGGCCCAGCGGCCTCGGCCCAGGTGACTGCGAGCTCGAGCTGGTTCGCTTCTGCTCCTGCCCCTCTGTTGCAAGGTCTCGACGGAGCACATAGTGCGGAGTGGCGTCAACCTGGTGATAGCGCTGGTCCAGGTGCTCGGGCTGCTCCAGGAGGAATGGCGCTGGTATCTGGCGAAGGCTGCCGCCGCCGTCCCGAACTAGGGAAGCCGGGGTGCCGGGCTCTTGCACTGACCCTGGCCTTCTCTTCTTCATCCCGGCGCCATCCCATGGTCAATGGGGCCATGGACGCCGTAGCCCCGAACACTCACCACGCCGAGCTGACCGGGGCATTCCCGCCTGATCCGGTGCCGGGCGGGGACGGTGGAGGCCGATGTGGCCGGATCCGGCGTGGGACACGACGGCGGCGGCCCGGGGGGGGGGGGGGAGCGGCGGTGCCGAGATCGTGGGCACGCTTGCCGGTTGCAGCGGCAGGGAGGGTTGGGATCGAGGGGAAAGGACTATGGTGTGGTTCGAGGGCCTGGGAAGTAGGGGGAAGAAAATTGGGGGCGTTTTTGCATTAAAGCTAAACTGTTGTGCCACGTACGCAGAAAACGGGCCCCATCTCTCATAAACACGATCAACAGAGCCAAATCCGCCGACCAGTGGTTTTTGCAAAAAGATTACGCTAGACATGGTGTCTTCTGCAACAGAAATGTAGCGTAGTGTTTTCTGCAAACCTAGCCTTCAAAGTGGTGGTTTTCTGCAATTTACTCTTATACAAGCTACAGCTAGATCGAAGCGGAAAATATAAACAGAGGAATACAACAAGGATGGATAAGAAGAGGTAAGATGGCAATGCAAGGAGTGATTGACAAAAAAACTACCACTTTAGGGGTTACCGTCCCACAGAACTACCACTTTTTAAAAACTGACCGAAAACTATCAAAATTTTTTAATTTTGTGACTAAAAACTACCACTTCCGGAAAATAGCCCGTTTAAACACGTTTATGACATGCTGGACCCATCCGTCAGGGCTGACGTGGCAGCAAAGTCAACTCCATTTATTTTGACCGTTAAGTTGACCGGTGGGGCCCACACGTCAGCATCAACTTCTTCTTCCTCCTCCTCTGTCTATGTGGCATTTCAACGAACACTTCATGTGCACAGACGGGACAAGCAGCGGCAGTGCCCACGCACGGCCACCGGCCGCAGCCGCAGCCGCAGCCACAAGCAGCACCAGAGGCCACGTACGGCCACGAGCAGCAGCTTGCCCTGCCGCCCCCACCCCTGCTGCTCCCCGGCAGCCCCTGCTGCCGCGCCGTCGTCAGCGCGCCGTCCATGGAGCGACCGACCACCACCAGCCGCAGCCGGGTCTTGGCTGGAACAGGAGGGTCGCGGCCGCGGCTTCCTCGCCGGCAGATGGAGGGGCGGGTGCTCGCCGTATCCCATCAGTGATATTTGGGTCTCAATGGATGCCATCAGTGACCAATATATGGACAACTGCCTTCGGTGATACTAGATCGCAGATCCCTCTATCAAGATGACCCGACAGGAATACTGAATGTTCAAGGGAGTGCTACATTGTTTTCTTACAGGGCCGTAGGAATTGACTTGTTTGTGTCAGGTGCTAAGTGATTAAGCTATATATCAATCATTTTTCTGACCAAATGATTAAGATAGCAGCGGCATTGGTAATCACCGCACGTTACAAAGGAATCGCTTTCGCATCGCCTTAAAATCACGAACACTGGTTATGCCACCAGCCACCAACATTATCCGGTTCAGCGCACGGTGATGTTGATATATCGCAGATTTGCCTGACCAGAGGACGCGGAGGAAATACGGGGAATTTCCAAGGGAGAATAGGAATGTGTTCCTTACAGGGCCGTAGGATCTGGAGTCCCAGCTAACGCTGCCATTGTCCCCTTCGACCCAGCAGTGGCCCTCCGGAATCTTGCGGACCTCCTCCTTCTCAGGGACGCTGACCCAGTCGCCGGGCAGCCCAATCAGCCTCTTGATCGTCCTGCTCCGATGGTCCGCCGGCGACCTGCACACACACACACGCATACATACAGCAGCATCAACCGTCAAGATTCAGTATCCGCAGCTCCACCCACCCATCGAAAGCATCAGGATTCAGAAAACCCGGCAGGTTTCTTACACGAAGACGACGACCTCGCCGCGGGCGTAGTCGTAGAGGGGGCTCCGCTTCACCAGCGCGTACTCGCGTCCACCTGGCGGCGCCGGCGTGCGGCGGTCAGAAATCGGCGAAGTAAATATCCGGGGAGGGGGTGGGGGCTGACTTGTGCTGCCGTCGAAGGTGGGGCGCATGGAGCCGCCGTGGACGGCGGCGAACGAGAAGTAGCGGTCGGAGATGGTGAGGCCGATGAGGGAGCCGCCGATGCAGGCCTTCACGACCGGCCTCAGCGCCGCCCACGCCATGCCCGGAGCTCGCTCGCCCTCCCTCCCACGGCGCTGCGGCGCGACTGCTCGCCGTGAAGAGTGAGGAGGCGGCGACGGCGACGGCGACGGTGGCGGCGGGGACTAGTATTCTGCAGCAAGGAAAAACCCCTCCTTTGTTTCTCGTGTTTTCCTTTTCCTTTACTTTTTTTACCGGGTTCCGTTACAACTGTTTCGTGTAGAACAATTTGTTTATGGAGTTTTGCTTTCGTACGCCTTCTAGAAAAGTTTACGGATTTCGATGCAAATTAAAAATGAAGACCAGAAGGTACCTCTTATATTTAATAAAACGACAAAGCTAAAATCCAGACGACAGGATATTAGCCATAGGTGCGGACGATGTGAAACAACTGCGCGCACTCCTTCCGCTAAAATTGCTGCAGGCGCGCTCCCTACGCTCGGCCAATCAGCGAAAAAGGGAAATTGGAAAAAGTGTGTGATGAGAAGGATTCAAACCTGCGTGTCTCCCATGCCTGTATTAATAATCATTTTTTACAATTGCTGGAAGTAATCATTTTTATACCTTAACTAATATATAAACATGAGATATTTGGTAGATTTTTTCATGCGTTTATATAGTGATCATCACCGCAATGCATCATCAATCTTGCACCTCATGTGATGGGTATAAGGGCATCTACAATGCCCTTTCGCATCCGTCCGGACCGCGGAAGACACCCAATGTAGTCCTGAATCGGTCCGCGGCGTGGTCCGTACGTACTTTCTCCCGTAAACCAGAGACAAACGTGGGGCTTTGCGGGAGTCCGGACCGCTCCCACGCCCGCTTCTGACCACCCTGGCCCACCCAAAACCCTCACACGCCCATCCCGCGTTTTCATTCTGATGCACGCGTCGCTTACCGCGCCACATTCATGCCGCCCCAGAGCACGGAGCAACCGAAATTGATGCCGCTCGACGTGACCGGACGAAGGGCGGCGCTAACCGGCACGACCTCTCGGCAGCTGCCGCTTAAATGCGGACGCAGCTTCCCGAGGAACCAACTCCGGCCGCTGCGCCGCATTGAAGCAGGCTGAGCCGCCACTTCGCTTGGGCCTCGCCGTGACTATTTAAGCCGCGTGCCGGCGACGCACAAAGCCGCACTCCCCCTCCTCGAGCACCGCCCCCCTCCCCTCCCCCGTCTCCGAGCCCGAGCCCCTCCTCTTCTTCGACCCCAGCTGAGGCGATGCCGAAGTCGTGGTGCTCCACGCCAGCAGGCGAAGTAGGCGGAAACTCCTCCTCCAGCAGTTCTTGGCGCCCTCGCCCATGCTCTCCCGGCCCGTCGGTGTGCACGGCGGCCAGCTCCTCCGCCAAGGAGGAGATCGTCATCTCCTCCAGTGATGAGGAGGACCAAGCGCCGCCGCATCTCCCACCGCAACAGCCTCCCCGACTCCTCAAGGAGGCCGCTCTGACGAAAGAAGATTTCATCCGTCAGATCGAGAGAATGACAGAGCGGTCGCTCTGTTACATGGGCCCGTCGCTGCCATCGCCGGCGCGCGTGAAGGAGGACCCGCTATCCCCGCCGCGCCACCGCGTGAAGCACGAGCTGGCGTCCCCGCTTGGGCCTGTGAAGGAGGAGCCGGCCCCGCCCCGGCACAACTGCGGCATCCAGATCGGACGCCACATGAAGGAGGAGCCGGCCACGCCCCCGCACCAGCGCGGGGTCTAGATTGGACGCCGGGTCAAGGAGGAGCCGGCGTCCCCGCCACGCAGCCGGTATGGCCGTATGCACGCGCCACAGTCATCATCGTGCCGCCACCGTCTCGCCGTCAAGGAGGAGTTGCCGCCCGCGATCAAGAAGGCGCGGGGCCGCTCCCTCCACTACCTCGGAAGAGGCGGGGGGTTGATGAAATATGCTACCGGTAACTTTCTTGTGAATAGCATGGTAACTTACACATCACAGACCTGATAACTTATGTACCCCAGTCCTGATTACTTTGGCGCGGGGGGGGGGGGGGGGGTGGTTGATGAAATATCCCCCTAGTATTTTTTATGTGAATAGCATGGTAACTCACACATTTGCAGACCTGATAACTTATGTACCTCGGTCTTGATAACTTTGGCATGGGGGAGGGGTTGATGAAATACCCCCAGGTAACTTTTGCGTGAATAGCATGGTAACTCACACATCGAAGACCTGATAACCTATGTGCCTCGGTGCAGATAACTTTGGCGAGGGGGTGATAAAATGTACCCATGGTAACTTTAATGTTAATAGCACGGTAACTCACTCATCGCAGACCTGATAACTTATGTACCTCGGTCCTGGTAACTTTGCCGCTGGTGGGGGGGCAGGGGTGGTTGATGAAATATGCCCTGGTAACTTTTATGCGAATAGCATGGTAACTCACACATCGCATACCTGATAACTTATGTGCCACGGTCTTGATAACTTTGGCCAGGGGGGGGGGGTTGATGAAATATCCCCCTGATAACTTTTGTGTGAATAGCATGGTAAGTCACACATCACAGACCTGATAAACTTATGTGCCTCGGTCCTGATAACTTTGGCGAGGGGGTTGTTTAAAAACATACCCCGATAACATTTTTGTAAATAGTTTGGTACTATAGGCATTGTATACGTGATAACTCACGCACAAACACCGCGGTAACTTTAACCTGAGCTGATAAGGAGGTTAGAGAAACCAGGTTTATACCCGGGAATATCCGTGTAAGCAACATGGTAACATATGTAGCACATGCGTGATAAATTACTTAGCCCATTATGGTGAATTTTGATCCAAAAAAAGTCGTCGTAACATACCAACAAGAGATCTAGTTTCGAGGCTCTCGTCATGACGTATTTTTTTATGTGAAAATAATTTTTCGATCGGACTGGCGGTTTGAACTACAAAACATTTTGAAGTTTTAAAATAGAGAAAAATCTAGGATGACATCAGCTATTTTGTCCACTAGTTCATTTGCACGTGGGGAGAAGGTAGGAGGATCATTTTTATGCCCCGATAATTTCGATATAAACAAGATGTAACTTAGTTATCACATACGTGATAACTTACTTAGTCTGGGCCCGGTAACTTTTGATCCGAAAAAATAGTCGTCGAAACATATCAATATGGGATCTAGTTTTGAAGGTCTCGTCGCAACAAATCTTTTATGTGAAAACGGACTTTTAATATGACCGACGGTTTGAGCTACAAAACATTTTGAAGTTTTGAAATAGGGGGGAATCTAGGATGACATCACCTATTATTTCCTTTGGTTCATTTGCACCTCGGGAGAAGGTTGGTTGACCATTTTTATGCCCCGATAATTCCTATATAAACAAGATGGTAACTTATGTACCAGAGACGTGATAACTTACTTAGCCTGAGCCTGATAACTTTTGACCTAAAAAAAAAGTCATCGGAACATATCGACATGGGATCTAGTTTTGAAGGCCTCGTCGCGACGAATCTTTTATGTGAAGACAGCTTTTCAATCCGACAGACGGTTTGAGCTACAAAACATTTTGAATGTTCAGTTTTCTAAAGAATCTAGGGCTGACATCATCATTTTTGTTTTTTTGCATGCATATGATTAGCTGCTAATTAAACTAATTGTTAATGGACAATGGACACGCACAGGAAAAAAGAAATGAGAAGAGCTAGTGCATGCATATAAATTAGGAAGGATGGATCGTCCGCACCTGTCGCTAAAATCCTGCCGTTTGAAAGTTAGTCGCGTCCTTAATAAAAAAACTCTCATACCGAACTCGGTCTGGCCTCGTCGATGACAGCCAAGAAGTCTTCGTTTACATGTGTCCCGTATGTATCAGTTTCGGCCGGCTTTCCTTATAAATTGGTCAATCCTCTTCTTATTGAAAAGTCAAGCACCATAATGGTGACCAAGAAGGCAGCATCTGAGGCCGCGTGACTGGAGCGGCCCAGCGTGGCCTGTCAGGCCGCGTTCACAACATTGAATGTGGCGTCGGACTGGTTGCTCGCTGACCTCGACCTCGCCTTGGCCTGGGACGAGGATGATCCAAAACAACCGCGCAGACGTCCGCCTGACGGTGACGCGGGCTTAGCAACCAACTCCTCAAAGTGGGGCTAGTCAGGTCCGAGCGCGCCGCTTGTGCCCTCAATGACATTTATAGAAAGGAGGCGCTTGCCCGGCCTTAGACTGAGTCCCTTACAGATCCACAAGTTCGACGGTCTCAACAGAAACGAAACAAAAGCGATACAAGCCCGGAGGCGGAATCATAGCGACGCATCGCTAACTAGCCTACGGCGAGAAGTAAGGGGCTATCGAGGTAGCAAGGGGCGGTGGTGAGCCGGTGTTGTCCCCTATGTTGATCGTCGCATCTCAGTGCACCTTGCCCGCACTTTTGAGACGAGCTCCTGCACGCGTCCTCTGTCCTGTGCCTTTGCCAGTAGCTTCCACAGCTGCAAGAAAGACACCGGTTTGTATAGTAGATCAGCCGGATGTTTGATGAAATGTCCCTCTATCAAAGCTTTATTTCGCGTGGTCCAGAGTGACCAAGCGATAGCCCCAAAGCCAAGCCATGCGATCCGCCTATCTCTCCCAGAGGTGGATGTAACTAACCGATAGAACTCCGAGAACCCGCTCGGATTCCACGAGGAACCCGTCACTGACCGAACCGCACTCCACACGAAACGTGCCATGATACATCTAAAAAGGATGTGGTCACGATCTTCATGAGCACCGCACCATATGCATTTGCCATCGCCCGGACCCCTCCTTTTCTGCACCTGGTCACCACTTGTGATCCTATTACGCGCCACTTGCCATAAGAAGATTTTGATCTTGGCTGGAAGCCTCGCCTTCCATATGCCGGATAAATCACACGGCGTCGCTGATTTAAATATTTCTCTATATAGGGAACCCGTCGAAAAACAGCCGGATGGCTCAAGACGCCAGATGACTTCGTCTCGACCAAGAGAGAGATGATGCCCTCTCAATTTTATGCGCAAGTCTTCCCACTCTCTTGCTTCGGCGTCCCCCAGGGATCGCCGAAATTGCGGCGCCCATTGGTCGTGGTGCCACATTTCCGCCACCTTGGCCTCTTGGTTCGTGGCGATGGCAAACAAGGCCGGGAACAAGTCGCGGAACCGATCATCATCGCACCAGATATCCAACCAAAAGCATGCCGCCCTGCCATTATGTACAGAAAATTTGGTTCCCAGGCGGAGAAGTGGCTGTACTTTCCTAACGTCCCTCGCAAATTGTGAAAGCTTAGTGCCTCTCCTAAAGTCCACCCCTTCCTGAACTAGGTATTTCCGGGTAAAAATAACCAACCATAGGCCTCCTTGTCCAGTTAGGATCTTCCAAGCCCACTTAGTCATGAGGCACTAATTCATTATTTTGGTATTGATGACACCCAAGCCGCCAACCTCTTTTGGCTCACAAATCTTGTCCCAACTCACCATGTGATACTTCTACTTCCCATTCTCTTTTGCCCAAAAAAACCGGGAGCGCACCTTATTCAATTTATCATGGATCCCATCGTGAAGTAAGTAAAACCACATGACGAACATAGGGATATTCGTGAGGCAGTCGTTGATGAGGACTAGCCGGCCCCCAGATGCTAGTAGCTTGCCCTGCCAAGGTTCCACCCTTGCGGCTGCCTTGTCAACCACCAGTTGGAGCTCCCCCATAGATATTGCCCTCGAAGAAATGGGCATACCCAAATATTTTATTGGGATAGATCCTAGCTCGCAGTTCATCATATGAGCCGCCCTAAGTTGTGATTCTAAGTCTTCCCCCGTGACAATGGCCTCGCTCTTTGCGAAGTTTATTTTTAGGCCCGACATCTCCTCGAAGCACATTAGTAGGAATTTGAGATTCAGGATCTCGCGCTCAGAGTTCTTGATGAATATGAGTGTGTCGTCGGCGTATTGAAGGTGTGATATCCCCCCCAGGAATAATGCCTGCTGCCACCCCTGAGATGTGGCCGGCCGCCTTGGCATGGTCTAGGATCGAGGCCAAGGCGTCTGCCAAGATGTTGAACAGGAGGGGAGATATCGGGTCTCCCTGCCGAACACCTCGCTTATTTCTAAAATATGGTCCCACCTCACCGTTGATATTGACCGCCGTTTGCCCCCCCTGGACCAATTGTCTCATCCAACTAATCCATAGGGGGTCGAAACCTTTAGCCCTAAGAACTTCATCTAAGAATTCCCATCTGACTCTATCGTAAGCCTTCTCAAAGTCAATTTTAAGTATAAACACCTCTTCCTTAGTTGTCCTGATTTCGTGCAATACCTCGTGTAGCACCACAATCCCGTCCAAAATACTTCTCCCTTTAATAAAGGCGGTTTGGTTTGGGTCAATGATCTTGTTAGCCACAGGAGCCAAGCGAGTCGCAAATCCCTTCGCCAGGAGCCGAAAGCTCACATTTATCAAGGTGATCGGGCGGTACTGCCTAATGTTGTCCGCACCCTGGACCTTAGGAAGCAACGCGAGAACACCGTAATTTAGACGTTTCACATTGATCTTCCCCAAGGTAAACACATGGACTAGGTTGAAAAATTGGGGCCCCACCAAATTCCAGAATTTCTTGTAAAAGATAACAGGGAAACCGTCGGGCCCCGGTGTCGTGTTTACTCGCATATCATTTAAGGTTTTAATGACTTCCACTAACGAAAAAGGCCGCACCAGGAACTGGTTGCCCTCAGTGACATGGACGAGGCGTCCGCGGCCGATTAACTCTACCAAGACGAAGCGTCTCGCCAGGCAGCGAAGGTGGCCAATAGCGTCAGGACGCGACTGATTAGGCCCACATGAAAGGCCACATGGTCCTTCCGCTGCTAGAAAGACCACGTCGACGACAACTTCAAAAATGACGGACGGGACGACGATGAATGTGCCGGTGGCCACGCCTGATTAGGCCTATCGCTCAAAGCTAAAGAAAATCGGGAGGCAAGTGGGTCGGCTGACTACCACTAGACGCCTTTTTGCCTGGCTAAGTCGCGTCGTGCCAATTCCTATTTATCGAGTAGGTGGATAATTGCCGACCAAACTAGCACCCCCTTGCTCGCTACTGTCGACCCAAGCGGAGGCTCCTTCCCCCCTTTTTTTTCTTTTTTTCATTTTCATTTTTGTTTTTCCTTTTCTTTGCTATTTATTTCTTTTTTCTTTTATGTTTTCCTTTTTATTTTTATTTTCCTTATTTACTTTTTCGTTTTATTTTATTTTCTGTTTTTCAATATATTTTCCCTTTTTTACATATGTAAACTTTTTATTAAAATAAATAAAACATTTTTTGAAATCACAAAAATAAAATAAAATTTCAGACAATTTTTAAATTCCTGAACATTATTTATGTTGTGAACATTTTTCGAATTTAAAACATTTACACATTTATCAACAAAATTGAAATCTTGAACTTTTTTTGAATTCACAAACATTATTTGAAATGGTGAGATTTTTTAAAATTTATGAACATCTTTCTAATACGAGAATAATTTTCAAATTCGTCAACTTTTGAAAAAAATCAGGAGGTTTTTTCTGAAATACATGAATTTTTATGACATTTGTAACACTTTTTTTTGAATACGACAACATTTTTTCAAATTCACAAACATTTTTTTGAAATTTGTAAACATTTTTTGCAATCCAGTAATAAATTTCAAACTCGTGGACATTTTTTCAAATCCAAGAACATTTTTCAAATTCATGAACAATTGTTAAGAATGAAGAACATTTTTTTGAATCATGAACTTTTTAAAATTCGAAAGTTCTTTGAAATACGGAACATTTTTTTGCATAATTTGGGATTCGTGAAGATATTTCAAAGTTTAAAATATGAAAAAAAGGAAATGAAAAAAAGAAGGAAAAACAGGGACGCCCCCCCCCCCCCACTTTGGGCCGGCCCAAGCACGCGCACGGTGAGGGAGGGGTGCACGATTGCTGGCTTCACGCCGCACCACGCGGGGAATAGAGCCTGATTAGGCGACGACCGCAGGGCCCCTGAAATCTCAAGACGATGCGAAGGGTTATGATATGACATAAGATTAGGGAGAGAGGTTGCAAGCATCCTAACGGATGGAGGGAGGACGAGACGGGAGCAGTTCGCCGCTGGTGCGTTGCAAGCAAGGCATGGGATTGCAGTGGATGATAATTCTATATACCTAAATAGTTTATCCTCACTATTCCAACTTATCTCAACATGTAGCATTCCACGTCATCAGTGACTATCCAACCATACACGTGGTGGCGTACGAACTACTTTATGATTACTAGTAGAATGCCCGTGCGTTGCTACGGGCCTTTCATTGTATAAAACTCGATGAATATTTTGTCCCTTCTACGACATCGCTCAACACCCTTGTCGATGGATTCTTTTTGAAAGTCGATATAATCCATCTCCATCTCTCTCAATATATAAATATATATAGAAACACACCTTTTGTATTATCATGCGCAACAAATATATAAAGAATAATTTTATGTATGCATCTCTTCTGAGTGTGTAAGACTCGATGATTCTTCAGTCTGATCCATCATAAAGCTTTGTCAATCGACATTTTCAAAGCATTATCGGAAGCCGTCAGTTTTTACCTCTGATCTACAAAAGTGAACATATAAACAATATTAAAAAAAAACTCATATACAGTATATGTTCATTGGTTAGATGCTAAATGCGAGTAGGTTACCATTTTTAGTCTGAGTGAGTGACATCATATTTTTTTAGTAGAGTGAGTTGCATTCCAACTTTAATAAGCTATAAGCTTATATGTAAATCACTTGTAGGTAATTTTTCTCTAGAAATGTCTTGTTGGGATATCTGATATATTTTAGTATATAAAAGTATGTGGCATTTCTCTCATAACAAACAACCGATTTCCCTAAAAAAAGCAAACAGCAATACCTTTTCTTCTTATTAAAAAAACAATTCACTCTCTCATTTTGTCACCGCATGGCACAACGCTCACCCACATATCATTGCCCGCCTTGCTCTCCTTGTTGACGCCGTTGCCATCTCTCCCCGCCACGGCGTTCAGCCCGCACCTTCCTCTCAGCATCGTCTCACCTTCCCTCCATGGTGTCGCCCCCTCCTCTCCCCTCTACGGTGTCCTAGGCCGATTCCTAGAGCCAAGGATGCACACCATCATAACAGACCATGATATACGAAATGGTATATATCATACAACAACGGGCGCGTACTCTAGTGGTTCAACATCAAACTTGTCCTACATATACCTTAAAATAAATATCCACGCATTGACACAGAGTAACAATAAATGATCAAACAATTGTTCTAATTCATAAAAAATATGTCAAAGATGATGACTTATACTTTCCATTCATAAAACGACAAACTGATTCTCCAACTCTTTCTCTCTATCAATAATTGCTGTGTCTCCTTAACCACGCTCTATTTATTTTCAAAAGATAAGAAAACTCCTACCCCTCCTTTCCATTATATTTTTTGCAGGGTCATTCTCTTTCATTCTCGACACCGTGTCTAAGCTCTCTTTTCGATATGTATACTCCCTTCTTGATTGTTTGTCCTAACAGCCAAAACCTGAAGCATTTTGCTTCTTAGAACAGAAACCGAGCGAAACCCCACAAGATAAGACATATTTCAGGACCAAAGAAGCACACTTGAGAAATTGTTCCTACTTTGTGAAATTCCTACTTCCTAGCTATATTACCTTTTCTAGATAGTTATTTCAAGCTCTAATATTCTAATATTGGGAAGGAGAAACTACCATGCCAAGAAACTTATTTATGTTATCATTATATCAACTTCTTTTGGTTGTTATAGGAGAAACCAAGGGCTGGAAGGAAAAAAAAGGAAGAAGATAAACCAAAAGAGCCTAAAATGGCAAAACATAATAAGAAAGACTCAGCACATTATTTTAACTGACCAAGCTTTAGACTCTCTACTTGATTTAGCTTCAGTGTAGGAGTAAATGACTAATTAAATGCTAACATTAAAAGAAGGCCAAATACCAAATGTATTTTGTGCTAACATAATATTGGCTTCTTCTTTGCTGCCATTTCATTGTGTGTTGGAGCTTTTCTTCAGTACACAACTACAGAGAAAAACCAAGATATGTTACTTGAAATAACTCCATCCATTATACAAAGAAATTAGCCCAACAGTTTCTATTATCCTAATATTTTTCCTCTAACACAGCCAAATATCACTAATCATCCATAGGTTGAGTCGACATCGGCTCACGACCTCAGACTTGACCGACTCATGAAGCGTTGTCGCCGCATTGCCGCCCCCACCAGCGCCACCGCCTCCACGGGCAGGTTTTGTTAGTCGAAGCTCGTGCAATGTTCTGCTCTTCCTATGTTTTTTTGTGCAAAATGATATACAGATAAAAAGTTAATAGACAATTAACTTCAAGAATATAATCTGAATTTAGATTACTCAGACAAACAACAGAAAAGCAATATATACTTTGGTAGAGAAAACCTTCACTACAAAAAAAAACACTTCCGTGATGATACATGTTTGTCATAGTAGGTCATGTTTTTTGTCATGCATGTACATCCATGACGATTTTATGACAGAATCAAGATAGTCATACCTGTGCGATCGTAGAAGTGTTCCATGACAATACTGAAATTATTATCACGGAAGTGTCCACTTCCATGACGATAAATGGCGCGTCATGGAAGTGATTTCGTCAAGGCTAACCGACACGTGGCATCCACCTTAACGGGTCGCCGTTAAGCTATCGGGTCCGGTTTTGGATCCGATAACCCGTTAACAGGCGCGACCAATGGCGATTTTCCACGTGTTAAATTCTCATTGGCCGAAGGAACCACATGTCGGCTCCGCGTTGGGACAAATGTCAACCGTCCAATGGACAAGAGCCGCCTATGATACGTCGACACGTGGCACGGCCCAACAGTGGCCCATTTAGGTTAAAAAGGCCGGCCCAGCCAAAGGCCCACAAGATTTTTTTTCGTGCACTGCTGGGCCGGCCCGCTAATAGACTGCTACAACTTGGGCCAAATTACGGCCCAGATAAGATCCGGCCCGTTAACTGTCTATCATAGTTTGGGCCAAATGACAGCCCATAACGGATCCGGCCCGTTAACTGCCTGACACATTTTGGGCCAAATTACGGCCCATATAAGATCTGGCCCGTTAACAGGCACTGTGCTTTCGGCCCCATTGGGGGCCCATTTGAACTACGGCCTCTTAAAGGCCCATTTAATAATTCGGCCCGATATTACTTTTGGCCTGTTAATGGCCGTTGGTACATATGGGCCGTCGTCGGCCCGGTTTCACTTTCGGCCATTTAACGGCCCCTGTTGCATGTGGGCCTAATTCTGGTCCGAAGTGACTTTTGGCCTCTTTACGGCCCGTAGTCTTCGTGGATACATTTTAGCCCAACCTGACTATTGGCCCGTTAAAGGCCCGTGATATAACTGGGCCTAGTGATGGCCCGCTTTGCATCTGGCCTGCTTACGACCCATCATGTTATTGGGCCAACTGTGGCCCGACCCATATTTTGGCCTGTTAACGGCCCTTCTTGTGGTTGGGCCAATCATGGCCCGATGACACTGTTCCGGCCGAATCTACTTTTCGGACTGTGAAAAGCCCATTTCTTTTTCCGGCCCAACTTAGGGAACTGGTTTACTCGGCCTGTTAAATGCCCGAAACTAAGGCCTGGTATTAGCCGGACGTGATTGTAGGCCCACGTTTCGGCCCATGTGTAGCGATTGGCGGGCCGACCAGTTTTAGTACCGTAATTTTTTTTATATAAACCGAACGTTCAGGCCCTGCGCTCCAACGAAGCTTACTGCCTTTTCAGCGAGCGACGACAGCATATACAGAAAATAAATTACAGCATCATGACGAAGAATAAACCTAGACTATACAACAAATAAATTACTGCATATTACATGCACTGGGCATAAAACTTCGCCCCCAGCAATAATAAAGCACAACCAGATAGCAGATTACATACACTGGGCATCAAAGGTCGCCACTAGTGCAAATAAACACGGCGTCTAAAATAATATACAGAACCGTTCAAGAAAGGTTAGCTCTGCCTGGGAGCTGCAGCGCAAGCAGCTGAGCAAGCTGATGAGACTGCACTTGTTTGACGCTTATATCCAACTCTAGTTGAATAGCATCAATATACATCCTGTACTTCTGGTTAATTCTTCCATAGAGATGGGAGTTCCAGTAGGAGTTGAGCTGAAGCATGTCGTTCTGCTTGAATCTAAGACTGAAGACGTCGAACAGATTCAGGCGGCGACTTCATCGAGTTTGTGTCACTGCTATTAGCGAGTACCTTCGACACTACATCAAGACATGACTTTGGCATTGTATAGCTATCCCCAAGATGTGTTGCCTTCTTCCCTGCAATATATGTTAGAGGGACAAGCAATGGGTTCATCTCACTATCATTGTGGCAGTTCTTCTTGGCGTCAGTGATATCACACTGAAAGAGAAAAAAACAGACAGATAACAGGCTTTGCACGTATATGCATCAGTGCTGTCGATTCATCCCATATCTTAGTGGCAAATAAAGAGACCTGGTTTAAAATAGAATCAAAATTGTTCATAGTTAAGACATGGCAGGAAATGGCATTGTGCAGGAGTGAGCAGCTTCACCACACCACTGGATTACAGATCAAGAACACAAGCATACATGCAGTGCTAAAGAATGTATAAGCATCGATGGTGAGTGTACTGTCAATTAATCCCATTTCAGATTGGTAAATAAAGAGACACAATTTAAATAACATGAACATAATATGCATTGTTCATAGTTAAGACATAGCAGGATATGACATTGTCCTGGAGTTGGTAGTTTGACCGCACCACTGGATTACAGATCAACAACAAAAGCATACATGCAGTGCTAAAGAAGATCACTTGCTATGTTTAGTTTAATTTACATGGTATGAATAAGGAACTAGGTTGTACAACGAAAAACTGAAATTGAGAAGGAGAAACTTATGTTTATGAACTTCTTCATAATAAACTTTAAACATGCAATTTGATGCAAACGACAAAAATAAACAGCAGTTGCAGTCATTGCTATCCAAATATACACAACAAAGTTTGAAGGCTCGAGAAGGACAAACTTACGATAGTAATGAAGACCGGCTCTATAAAGCCCTTTTCCATGTTGATGGGGGGGGGGCAATTCAAGAAGTTTACCACAGAGTCTTCTTCATAAGCATTGCCTTTATTCTACATTTTGTTAAGAGTAAATATAGATGTGATAATATAGGAACAAATGGAGATTATTTAAGCTAATATGCAGAGTGATGCTACATAATCAACTAGCTATAAATGTAGGTACAACATACAGTCAAAAGGTACTGGCAAGAGTAATGCAGAGCTAAACATCTTCAGTAGCATTGGTTTTATTCAACATTTTGGTAAGAGTAAACATAGATCTGATGTGTAGAAAATGGATGCCAAGGGAAAATAAGCTGCAAAGTGATGGTACATGAAAAACTAGCTGACAATATAAGTACAGTGATAAAGGACAACAGATACTTACAAGAACAATGTAGAGCTAAACTTCTTCATAAGCATTGAGTTTATTCTACATTAATGTAAGAATTAATATAGATCTGATAATTAGGAGCGAACAGTGGATATGCAGGTTATCATGCACACTGATGTCACATAATCAACCAGGTATGAATGTAAGTACAGCGATACAAGACAACAGGTACTAACAAGAGCAAAGCACCGAGCAGCATAGTTGTGATATCCTAGGTTTTGTGGCGCTGGTTCTATCGCCAATATAAGTCGGGTGCTATCTGATTTCTCCGGTACCACCACCTTTTTCAAGGACTTTGCTACAACTCCGTCAGGTTCTACAATGACCCTCTTCCTTTTGGATGTCTGATACACAAGAACAACATTTGAATGGAAAAACATGGTATGATGACAAATGGAATGCGTATTGATAATGGGTGGGCATGGCATTTTCACATATATGATGAGTAAACTAAGCAGATGGCGGTGCAAAGAAGCAGAAGAAACGCAAAACAGCTTACGCAAGTTACGTGCAACCAATAAAACCTTGCCAAATTAGAATAGGCACCTTGTAGGTTGAACAGGATAGGCCATCTGCCTTTGACTCCTTAATCTCAGAATAGTCGTTTGGATCATATTCTGAACACGAATCTGTAGGTGCGGAGCGTGTGGGCTTCATTCCATCCAGAATGGAACTCAATGCCTTGATGCCATGTTTGTTAGTCATTGCACTGTTCCGCGATACTCTTCTGATGTGCGCATTCTCATATTCATTGTGATTTTCTTCAATATCTGAGAAGCATGACAACATAAATAGTAGTGAGATTATCTTTGTAATGCAGAGGATATTCTAATATAATAGGGGCTCCCTGTAAACCCTTGTGTGCTATCACTGGATCTTGATGAGAGAGCCCTTGTGTGCTGTAATTTGGTGCGTACAATAATATAATCTGGCACAACCACACAAAAAAATAGGCTCCCAGTTGGGAGCTCCAGAAGTAAGGATAGTTGGCAGATGATAGGTTCATAATAATACTATATAGAAAGTTCATTTCCAAACCATGACAACGAGAGTGCACAGAGAAATAGTATTCCAACATGTCTCTATATGTGGCGCACATGCATTTCAAAACTCACGTAGTAACATTAGCTAACCAATTAAATGTAAGCTTTGGAAATATGAGTGGCATGTAGTTTCGCTTGAAGGATGGAGTGCTGCTAGTACGACACAAAGCCACTAGGCAGATTGTAGTGCCGATAAAAGGGGGACACCATAAGCATCATAAATAAATCAGGGAAGTGGAACTGGCTGGAAAATATGGGGTTGTATTGCTGCTACTAATCGAAAGCCTATCGATCACCTACAGGCCAGCTCTATTCACCTGAAGGCGCACCACTGTTACTATCAGTCTAGTCTCTCAAAGGCCGCACAGCTCCCAGCATTTCCTGGATATTATGGCAGACCAACTCGAATTGCTGAAAGCAACTAGCAGAAGCGGCCAAATAGACCTGTCAACTGCAGATGTCCCTGCTTGCCTTCCTGACAAGGAACATACTGTACTTATTAAAGAAGAACAGAAGAGGAACATGTTAAAGAATAGAAGAGGAAGCATATCATGGAGATTCCGTTTCTTTCTATACAATGTTGGTTGCCCACCCATGATGAATCAGAGCATCCAAATAAATGGAATTCCATGCTGTCTCTCTCTATGTGGCCACAGGCATTTGGAAACTCAAGTGGGAGCATTAGCTGACCAGTTAAATGTATGTCTGTTAACTAATATCAATATCATATCACATTCGTATTGGAACAACTAAGCTTTGGAATTATGATTGGTGTGTAGTTTGGCTTTAAAGGGTGGACTGTTGCTAGTAGGACACAAAGCACCTACGCAGATCATAGTGTACATATAATGGGAAAACCCTAAGCATCACGAGTAAAATCAGGAAAGTTGAACTTGCTGGAAAATATGTGCTAGTGTTGCCGGTACGGCTAGAAAGGCTTCGGATACCAGCTCTCTTCAACTGAAGGCGTAGTACTGTTACTATCAGTCTAACTCTCAAAGGCGACACAGCTCCCAGCATTTCCTGGATATTACGGCAGACCAACACGAAGAGTTGAAAGCGTCCATGACAAGCAACCGAATAGACCAGTACACTGCAAATGTCCATGCTCCTCTTCACTACAAGGAACATACTGTACTACTATTATACTCCCTCTGTTCCTAAATATAAGTCTTTGTAGAGATTCCACTATGGATCAAATACGGATGTATATAGATACATTTTAGAGTGTAGATTCACTCATTTTGCTCCGTATGTAGTCCATGGAGGAATCTCTACAAATACTTATATTTAGGAATGGAGAGAGTACTTACTAAAGAAGAATAGAAGAGGAACATGCTAAAGAAGAGCAAGCAGATTTTGGATAATAAAATGTTCGTTGCCCACACATGATGAACCAGAGCGCATAAAGAATGCAACTCCCTGATGTCCCTCGATATGTGGCGCACGTGCTTTTCGAAAGTAAAGTAGGAACATTAGCTGACCAATTAAACATTCTCTGTTTTAGTAATAACAACATCATATCAAATTTGTATTTGAGCAACTAAGTTTGGAATTATGAGTGGCATGTTGTTTAGCTTGATGGGTTGAGGAGAAGTGCTAGCACGTCTCGAAGCACCTACGATGATGGTACTGAATATGTGGGAATGTCCAGATGCAAGTCGCCCGACTTTCGTCATTTGGGTCGGTCGACCATTTCAGGCGGTTGGATGAAGATCCTACGTCTCCTAACCCTTCTTCTTCCTCGCCTCTTATTCTTCCCCTACAGACCACCGCACGGGCCGCCAGCCGAACCACCGCCCCCCGCCCTCCCTTGAACCGCCCACCACCGCCGGTCTTCCGTCGCCCTCGGCCATCCCTCTAGCCCCCCCACCGGCGTCGAGTTTTTCCTCCAGCGAGGCTCCACCACAGCACGACGACCGGCCCCCACAACCACCGTCCACACCCGAAACCCTAAGATAGATAATGGGGCAGCCCTCCGGCGAGCCCTTCCTTCCCTCCGGTGAACTCCAGCGAACTCTCAAAAATGGACTGACCCCAAATTGAAATTCAGTCGACTGTCATTTAGCTAATGTGGAATATAAAAGGGGAAAACCATAAGCATTGCGAGTATAGTGTTGAGCGTGCCATGGCGGATTTGAAGGTGCAAACCGGACAAAGGCAACTTCGCAACCAATGTTTGCTTTCAACTAACAAGTAAGATTCTAAGTGATGGACAAGAAATCACAGTAAAGCAGTGGCGATCTATTTTGTTGCTGAGATAAATAACTTGAGCATATACGAAAGAGTACCGCCTTTGGTGCGGCGCCGTGTAAGCATCTGCTGAGACGTTGCGGGTGCTACGGTAGCGTTGGCTGTCGATGGCGTGGAAGCAGATCTAGGAGGGCAGACGGTGGCGGGTGGGGGGGGGGGAATATCCCGGCGCGGTGGACGAGACGGTCGTAGGAGCGGCCCTGGCAAGGTGGACGATGGCGCGGATGAAGCGAGAGGACGCGATGCAAGGATCCTGGTCCGAAGCCGTGGATGAGAGGGGTCAATCTCTTGTAATGGACGACGGCGTCGGGGTGTCAGCTCTGGCATGGTGGAGGAGGACGGTGGTGGATGGGTTGGCGGACGGAGGAGGCTGCTGGAGTGGAGAGGTGTTTTGGCGCCCACAGAGTACGAATGGGGTAATGGAGGGAGAGAGGGGGGGCATGTCTTTGGGACGCGCTTGTCTCAAATGCGGGGAAAGTTACAAATTTATCCCCCGTTTAAAATTTCAGACATCACAGCAATATTGGGCTATTGGGGATAGGACGGTAATCTCGCATACACCGAATATTTGCCGATGGTCGATGGAGATTTCGGCCTAGGAGAGTTTGTTTTGCCGCCCACCGTGTATGAATCGGGGTGAGAGGCGATTTCGGCCGAGGAGAAACTGTGTTTTGGCGCCCACCGTGTATGAATCGGGGTGAGAGGCGGAGGCGGTTATGTCACGTTTGAGTGAAATTACGAGCCTACCCCTATCGAAACCTATAGAAATCGAGCCGATAGGCTTTGCGTGTCAGGGATAGGCAGTAACTTCCATCTCCCAGATTTTGGTTTCGGGCGGTTACTGCCAGTTTTGCCGCTACGTTCAAATTTTTGGAGAAAAAGATTGCACGTTTACCGTGCCAACTCAATTCAACTCCATTTTGTGTTCTTTTTTTGGGGGCAGGATCCATTTTGTATTCGAATACAAATCTATATACATCATTTTTTATATATACTTTCAAAAGCATAATAAAGAATTCTGCTTCTTTTTATATAAAATATGATTTACCAATGCAATGATCTCAAAATCATAAGGTTGAATTCAAATTTTTGAAACCAAATTATGTTCAACTTTGAATTCAAATTTTTGAAACCAAATTATGTTCAACTCAAAATGTATGGATCGGTAATATCAATAGATTAAATAACATACACGCGCGCTAATTCAAATTAGTATGCATGTTTGATATATAGATCAATTTTGGTTCGAGTATGAATTACATGTATCATCATCTCGAATTCAAATATTCGATCCCTTTTATGTTGACATCTTCTATACACGCAACTAAATATTTGAATCTCCTTTCACGCCTGTCTCTCTCTAGGTCTATCTCGCGTGCTCCTTCATGTAGCTATCACTCTCTTTTCTCCATCTCACCCGCACGCTCACTACATGTTTCTCCCTTTTTCGCAAACACGGTCTCTCACCGTCTCCGTCAAGAAGTGTCACGCTCTCTCTGTCTTTATAGGTTACACGGTTTTCATTATCTCTCGCGTCTCTATCGTTCTCTGGTATCACTATAGCTACCTAAGCTATCCTTTTCACCGCCACACACACACTCTCACCCGTCTTTCACTTTGTCTTTCTCTCTCGGGTTTTCTCACGCACCCTATATCTTTCTAGATATGAATCCTACCACTAAAATTACTCTCTCCCGCACACACACCATTTGTTGGGGTCTCTTCCGTCTTCATCTCCGTTCCAAAACATTTTTCATTTGTCTACCGATCAGACAAACTCCCCCCATCTCTCTCTCACTCACACACACACACGACTCCCGCTTTCGACCACCCTACCGACTACCGTATCTCTCTCTCACACACAAAACTCTCGCTTTCGCACCCCGACTCGTATCTCTCTCACAAACATTGACCGAGCGCCCTGTCGATAAGTTTATCCATCTACCACACACTCTTGCTTCCACTCTCTCGTATATGTCCCTCTCGCGCTCCTTGTATCTATGTAGATTTTTCGTCCCTTCTTGAGACACGCCCTCTCGATCGTGCACACACACACTATCGCCTCATTTTATGGTGAAACCTCTCACACACACACTTTGTCCTCATCCTCTCTCTGTCTCTCACACACACACACATGGGCTTGTTGCAACAATATCCCACTTCTCGAATCTTGAAACCAACCAAATTCCTCCCTTATCTCATCAAAACAGCCAAAGGAATATATTTTTAGTGAAACATAAGATATTTTTAGTGATATATGTATATCAAAACTAGATTGTTTTCTATCAAATTGGTGAATATGTATTACTCTACTTTGGATGGGTTGCAACGCATTGGCACATTGCTAGTTATTACTGTATTATTTTTTGGACACGAGACAAACGCTGGAGTACATATACGAAGAGAAGAGGCGCACGCACACAGTCGGTCTCTCGCTGTCTCGCACACATGAGAGTTACGTAAGGCACGGTAAACAAATAAACCCATAGGTGCACGATTCTTGCATGCGCGGGTACCGGGTACGTGGTGTATAGGAGCGCACCTTTGTAGGAATAGTCAGCTTGCGTGATAATTTGATCCGTAGGAGTTGATGGTCGGGGACCACAGGTGAACAACATGGGAGGTGGTGCCTCGCCAGTCGCCACTGATCGAGTTGCCACGTTTAAAAAAATCATTTTTTTAGCGGGGTAAGAGTTCCGATTTTCAATGGCGCGTTATACTATTTTTTTAAACGATTGGTATGGAGCAAAAATGGAATTCATCACTACTACCTCCGTCCTGGTTTACTTGTCCCCATCGTATCTTGGGTCAAAGTTTGCCCACGAATTTTACTTGTAAAATGTGAATGCAAAATGAGATTTTCTTATACCCATACAAAAAAGGACCGGAGGGAGCAATTGCTCTCACACGGTGCCAGAGCGGACGCGACCTCTCACTGGCGCAGGCATTGAATTGGCGCGCCGGCCAAGAGGGCCTCACTCGCTGCACGCCAGGCTGAACACGCCTCCTCGCCTCATTCAGCCGGCTTCAGATTTCCCCGCCGACCTCCATTCAATCCGCGCGTGTGCCGGCAACACGTCCTTCTGGGAGCCGGCCGGCATTTCAACGAGGCCAGTTGGCTCCTCTCATCCGCCCGCTATTTCAACGAGGCAAGACGCCTGGGAAGAACCGCACCACACCTCCGCTCCCCATATCCTCCTTACACCATTTTCTCCACACTCTCCATAGCATCCGGCGAGCAGGAAGACGAGTTCTCCGGCATACAAGCCGGCTGGGTGCCCCGACGAGCCAGGCAACTCGCTGCTCCACCCCCTCCCTGCCCCGGGCCGTCAGGACCATGGGTGAGGCTGCAGGCGGGCAAGCAAAGGAGCAAGCCGCCGCTCCAAGCTGGCCCCTGGTGCATCAACTCGACACTCCAAGCCTGCTCGCAGAGGAGTGGCCAGTTGCTGCACGCCGGCACACGTTGGACCACGGCGTCCAGTGCACCGTGGCTGGCCGCGCCATCCGACGCAAACATTGGCGGAACCGCGGCATGCCGGCGGAGGCGGCCAACACGTCCGCGGCCGCCGCCGACACCGAGGAATAGTAGACCACGGGAGCCGCCGCCGCTCGGAACACATGAAGGCCACGGCCACCGCGTCGCCGGCATAGACACCCGGTGTTGCCCGGTTTGGCGCAAAACAACGTGGACCCCAGCCGCGGTCGGCATTTGAAATTATACCTGCCTTCAGAGGCTATTCGCGTTTAATTAAAAAATGTCCAAAATATAATTAATTTCGTATGGTCTTGTTCTTGTTGTGCTCGCACTGATATGTTTCTTGCTCTCGGCAACCAGCTCTGCCTTGCCAATTTATTGCCTCCATGGAGGTATTCTACATGGTGTTGGCGCACCCAATAGGGTGTGTTTGGTTTATGCCCAAGGTTGCCCCAGTAAAGCATTGACTAGCCAAAATTTTGGTTCAGGTTTTGGTTGCCCATGATTTGGCCAACATTGGCAAGAAAAATGAAGAGTTCATTGGCATGCCAAAAAATTGTCAACAATCCAAACAAAGACCAATCTTTGGGTGATGACCAAAATTTTGGTACGGTGCACTTTGGCCACAATCCAAACACACCTTATATATATTCACATTGTTTTATTGCTGTCAATCCAGTGCCACTTGTAAAATGATGCAATGTCACAGAGGGAATAATATGCTGCTGTCAATCTAGTGCCATCTATAAATCCAATGGCACTTGTAAAATGACGCAATGCCATCGATAACCCTTTTACATATTTTTCCAAACAAGGATGTCAATCTCTATCTCAAGCATGTTTGTGCAAATAGAAGTAGATACCTCAATTTTAGTGGAACTCCACAAAATTATACGCAAGTCCCTCCTCCACCCTTGGTAGAAATTGCACCTTTTTCATCGATGCTCCCAGAAGGAATTCGTGTTTTGGCTCTGAACTAAATGCTGTTTTGGAGAAGCATTGATGTTGGTAGTAAGAACTAGAGATTTTTCTTTATTTCTAATTCTCCTCACATATATTTTTTTGCTTTGAAGTGAATCATGGTTGTGGACATTATCTATGAATGTGAAGATCTCTGTGAACATGAGTTTGATGAATGTTGGGCTTGCGTGTGAACTATACCATGTCCAATGGTTCGTCTGTTATTGTCCGGAAAGTAATGGATGTTATTACATGACCCGGAAAATATATATTTTGTGCCACATCTCGGCATCACAGACTTACATACATCTCAGTTGATGCACAGACATCACAACAGGCATGCTGACTGGATAAACATTTGAACCTAGCTATTATGAATGAAAATTTGTATTGACAACAGTTTTAGATAGCAGGAGACGCCTAGCCTGCTCTGCCTCTGCTAGCTTCTTTCTGGCTTCTTCCATCTCTTCTTTGGCTTGGGTGAAGAGAGCATTTGATTGCTCTTTTCGCTTCTTCAGGAACTCAGCTACATTCTCAAGGGCTACTGCACGCTTTCTTTCAGCCTTTACTAGAGCCACGAGGACACGAACAGTTGACAACTTGACCTGGCTTGTGAGTAATCCAGCATCATCTGGGATTTTGCACCTTCTGTCTAATCCGGCGTCATTAGGGAACTGGCACCTTGTGTGTAATCCAGCCTCATTTTGGAAACATGATCTCGAGGTTGACCATACTTCCCTCCTCGCAGGAACTGCATCCTGACATGAAGTTACTTCCTTTTTAGATCAATAGTAAGAGCTACCCAGATCCATTAAGTAGAAGCCCGATAAACAGGACTAGGAGAAGTGAATTCGAAAGGAGAAATATAAAAACAGACTCCAAGGTGAGAACACCCACTTCCTACATCAAGCTAAAAAGGAAAGCATTAGGACGATTAAGACTGTGCTTATTACATATCAAGCAGAGCCAGCTTATAGAAACTACAACATATACATCGAAGAAGACAAGGCTAAGAGAAATAGAAAAACCAGCAGAGGGGTGCACTAAGCCAAGGGTTGCTGCAGCAAAACAACCGGCAACCAGATGATCTCTAGGGCGTCTGTAGCCGCGTTTGAATTACAAAGGATTCATCCTACGGCATGGTGGGTCCAGTGAGTAAATTGAGATCCTACAAATGATTGAGAGCCTAATCAAGTGTACAGGATTTTTTTTGTCTTGCCTATTATTGTTTAATAATCTGCCACAGTGCTGGATTGCATGGCAAGAACCCTAGCCAAGCAGACAACATGGTTTGACGCTGTTTTCGGTTCGGGGCTTGCCCAGGGCCTGGTCCTGTGTTCACTACTGCTGCCAGACACATACCATGTCAAAGTAAAAAAAATTGATCAAAAGAGGGGGCTCCCTCCGATTTCATTAACGAAACCATCAAGGACACGCAAAACATCCACCACTGCTAGTCAGGTTCTCAATGTCAAATAATTGAAAGGCTGTTACTTACCAAAGCTCATTTTACAGGTTCGGTGCAGCTCCTCTTTAACTTGCGACGTTCTTTGAAGATGTCCCCAACATCCCGTATTTGGTCTTCATTGCTCCTCTGCATGTTCGCATTCGTAGTTTTAAAATCTCAACATGGCAAGAAAAATATAGTAATACTCTCGCATCTTGTGGGCAACATTCAAGCACTCATCTGCCATGTTAGCACGAGTGATATTTAATATCCTACTATGTGGCTATTCAACTTTGCTAGAACTACGTTGTGGCTTTATTCTGAGTCAATAGAATAGGGGGATCACCTCCCTGCTATTCTAAAAAACTTTCCATCATTTGCCACACTACTGGTTACAGATGAAGAACCTACCCAAGCACAGCGTAATACAGGAGCGACGCACGATTACAAGATGATATTCTGTTGGACAATGCAAGCTATAACCAATTACTTTTACCAAAACAATAGCAGCGAGGAAATTTGAAGGGTAGGTAGGAACATAATCGGAACTGCACATGTACTGCTAAGAGAATCAATATACACATTACCAATCGAGGGGGAGTACGAAGGTCGCGGCGGCGTCTGTGCATCATGGTCGGCAACGGGAGTCAGTTCATTGTCAACGACGGTGGTGTTGCTAGGAGTCAGTTCACGTTCACCCCGCTTGGCGTCGGCTTCCGGGAAGCAGATCCGAGGCCGTGGAAGACGGCGCCGGGGAAGCGGCTCCGTGAACAACGGCGACGGCGGACCGGCTCCAGTGCGGCGTACGACATCGTCGATGAGTCAGATGCGCTGCGGTGGACGAGTGCGCCGATGAAGACGGTGGGGGGGGCACGAAGGTGCTGCGGTGCTGTGGAGAATTCTATTTTGCGGTGGGGAAAGCAAATGGGGAGTAATGAGGTGTACTCTGGGTGCTGGGGTGGAGTTGGCTGGGTGGGGTGAACGTGAAGTTACCAAAAGAACCCCCGACCCACCAGCATCCGTCGGTTGTTCTACCAAGGGTATGATGGTAACTTCGCATTGCTCGAATCTGAGTCGCGGGAGTTCTCGATGGAAGCGGGAGATTTTGCCGCCGACCTGAAAATTTGTAACACTGTACTACTAGTGCTCCCTACTCCCCGTCTGTCGGGTTGGGTGATTGGGATAAGCAGCTAGGAGTACTACTAGTACTCCCTCGGTTTTTATTTACTCGGCATATTAGGTTTGACTTAAGTCAGACTTCCTAAAGTTTGACCAAGTTTATAGAAAAAATATAAGCATTTACCATAACAAATCTGTATGATGTGAAAGTACATTCAATAATGAATCTAATGGTATTGATTTGTTATTGTATATGTTAATATTTTTGTTTATAAACTTTGTCAGATTTTACAAAACTTGACTTTGACCAATGCTAATATGCGGACTTAAATAAAATCGGAGGGAGTACACATCTGTTTTCTTAGTTTGTCATGTCATTAATTATTTGTTGTAATTGTGAAATAAATATATTAAGCTATTGACTTCGAATGTAATGGTTTATACAATTCAATATTTAGAACCGTTGTTGAATTCCAAGATGAATACCAAGTGTATAGTACTTCACAATATGCTCAAATTCACATAATCCAACTCAAATGAAAATCTAAATGCATTTCATAGTTATTAATTTGTTGGATGCAACAAAACCAACCATAACTCTACATGATCCAGACTAAAGCAATTTTTGAAGATCGAGGTGGTGTGCATGTCGGAGTGCAGAGAAGCACAAGCGAGAGTGGTCGCTGTATAACCTTGGATGGGGATGGACAGTGTGGTCGCGGGGGGCGGGGGGGGGGGGGGGGGGGCGTGTGTGTGTCAAATATTGAGAGAAATCAAACCTATGGAGAGAATGTGTGTGCATAGTGAGCAGGCGAGAGAGGCTAATGGTGCGAGACAGATACATCATGTGCGTCAATATTTAAGCAATATAGAGAGATCTTGTGCGGGATACAAAGAGAGGACTATGGGGAGTGTGTTTGCGAGGCAAAGAGGCATAGCGAGAGATAAATGTGCGTGCGTGGTACATGGTGTGTATGTGACGGAGAGGTACATGCCAAATAGGTTTTTCATGAAGAGATTGTGTGTGCGAGATAGAGAGCGATGTAGGGGCCTTGAGGCGGGCAGGGGCTGGGTGAGGGTGTCAAAATGTGTGCGTCGGTGCATGTGTTACATGCGATTGTGCGAGGGACGGTCGAATCGAGAGAGATGGTTGTTGTGTTAAGGATGCTCCTCTCTCTCACGCACACACAAAAACACAAAATAGAAGACCGTTCTCTCATGTATACACAACATCTCGGCATATCTCTATGTCTCACTCATAAATGATCATTTGCACATTCACACCTCTCCATGACTCTATCACACGCACACCGTCTCCACATTGTCCTTCCGCCACAACACACATATAGACACATACACGCGTTCTCTCTCCGTTACACACATAGAATCTCTATTAGAAAATATTTCTAAGGGGCACCTAAAACGTCCAAATCCAAATAATCACGAACTGAAGTTAAATTCAAATATATGGAAATATTGTAGCTTGAAGAACTTTTCCAGCAAAAAAAAGTAGAGTAATATTCAGGGATTGTTTTCACACACACAAAAAGGTTCGGTGGATGTCCTTCCAGCGCGACACCGTGACGCACCGTTCGATCGACCGCGCGGCCGTGGTGCACGCGCTTGCAGAGGATTCCGTATCGATGCATTGCTAATTAATGTGGTACTGCTCCGACCGACCACTTCTCGCCCATCACCGCCGTGTCCCCGCCATCCCGGTGCCATGAAGTCGCAGGCTCGCCCGCTCACGTCGTCTACAGTCCCTCCAGGCGATGCCGCCGCGCTGCCAAGGACGCGAGCAGCTGGAGCCGCCTCTTTGTCGCAGCGTACGAAGAGGAGGACGAGCGCCTGCTCCAGCACGCCGGCGAGGTGGAGCAGCTAGCGGGTCATTGTGGTCTCCGCCCGCGAGGAGGAGGCCCGCATGGTGGCTGTCGCGGCGGATGCCGGTCGCGTCCGCGCCGAGGCTGCAAACCGGGTGCGGACGTGGAGTCTACCCTCGAGTCCTTGAACGCCACGTGGATCCTCCAATCCGAAGGAACAATTTGGGTCAGTCAACTCTCGTGAGCCGCTGGATGCATCATGGACGGTCAGAAGGGCTTCTTCAACCTCCGGAAATAATGCACTCTTCATCTTCTCTCTCAAACACCGCCTGCTGCCGCCACCCCGCCCTCCCGTCAACCGCATCCCACCGCCGTGCTCCCCCTCCTTCCGTCTAACCCCGGGCACGATCCATTTTGTCCGGCGAACTGCATCTCACACCCAACACTCATAATATAGATCATGGGCACCCTGCGCCCATAATATAGATACTGGGGTACCATCTCTGCCGTCTTCTTCCTTCCCTCCGACGAACTTCTTATTTCACAAATCGCCGACCCAAATTGCCATAGCTGTTGTGTAAGAAATGAGTAGTACAGACATATACTAGTACCAACTAGTTAGACGGATGGAACTAAGTACAGTAGGAAGGTGAAGAAACGAGTAGTAGTACATCTGCAACTCGAACTGTAAGAAATAGTAGTACGTAGTAATGAGTTCAAGTAACGATAAAGAACATAACATAGTTCTGTTGGGGGCTCAGCACAACACACCCCTGAAATAAAACTAAGCACACTGAAATAAAACTAAGCACACTAAAATAAAACTAAGCAACTAATCCGGTTGACACTACATCAAAACCAGCATGGCCAACGACAATGCCACCTTACTCGGAGTCCTCGTCCACGTCCTCGACTTCGTCCTTGTCCCTCTTCCTCTTCGCCGATACTTCCTTGCTTGAACCGGACACTAGGCTCCGCCTCTTCATCCAACCCTTGTAGATATTTATACAAAGGTAGGCATCCAGTGCTGCGTACCGGATGTGATCTTGATCTATAATCTTCTGCTTCCATGCACGATGGAACGTATGGTGAGGTTTCTTCTGGTTACCATACGAAGCATCAATCATGGCTGCTGCCAGGGTCAGCATTGAAGGCTGATAGGAGGACACCAGGTTTTTCTTCTGGAGATCGAAGGGCTGGCCCACAATGAGGCCTATCCGACCCAGGATATCCTTGTCGTTCCTAAAGTCTACAATAACGAATTTGACTCTTTTGTCCTTGAGGAAGTTCTTAAAACTCTGACACATAACGTCAGCATGGCATATGTGGTAGACCAAGCACACGTTATGTACGCAAACCTGGATCACGGTGGGCTTCTTCCTCTCTTCCTCCTTTAGAAACCTCTCGCTTCCCAGGACTGTGGTGTACTCAACATCCAGCCCAGCGACCCAGTCATCATCTGAACTTTTGAACATGTGTTCGAAGCGATCAAGGCATGCTTCCACCGTCGCGGATCTACGGGTGTAGATGACGTCGAACTCATCGCCGGTGATGGTTTTAACCGTGTACTCACCGCCGATCATGGATATTTGGGAGGCCATGGAGTTTGGAGGAGGGCTAGCGGAAGTGGAACTGCTGTAATGCGAAAGGACGGGACGAGTGGGAGCGAACTGCCGTAATGTTAAATGACGGGGACGAGTAGGAGCCAACTGCTAGCGGTTTTCCGATTGTAAAAATGCTGAGTAGGGCATGCGAACGGCATGGGGTAGTGGCTTGCCCGGTGGATAAATGGCTGCATGGCCCCAAAGAGTTCTCTAGTACTATGGGGGACCCACTAAATGTCATGTCTACTAGACCCACTTCGTAGGGCTGACAGTATAGGATCCGCGTGTTCGCACGCCATGCCGGCGTGTGCATGCAACTTCGACTTATAATTCCGTCAACCGTCGCGCCTCCCACGACCGTCGCCTCGCTCGCGCGGTCGCACCCTTTGAGAGTTCGGACGGCTATAAATGAGCAATTTTTTTCCTTCCGATTTACCCTCTCTCTAGTAGTCAGCTGGCTATAAGATGTTCCACATCAGCAAAATCTTAACTGGAGGAGAGAGAAAGTTGGAGTGAGAAGGGCGCCGACGCTTCATCAATCGCTAGCGATAGCACAAGCTTCGATGGAATCGAGCCAACATGCAGCCCGTGTGAGGACTAAAGGCAGGCGCCAGCCAATCAGTATGGCTTTCCCTTGCATCTTTCTTCATGCAAGCATTAAAGACTATAGGTAATCTACAACCAGTTTATTTATATAAGCCGGCTATATAGCTGACCTGGCAGTACTATAGAGCCAGCTGCAGGCTCGTCTCCTAATGCGAATTACTCATGCTAATTACTCTCTACTGGCCCTTTCTCCTTTTTTCCATTGGTGGAAACGACTAGCATGCCAGCGGGTGGGGATTCCATTGGTCTTCATTAGGGGGCTGCACTGACCGCACCGTGAGAATACAATCTGCATGCTGTAAGAATTTAAATAATATATTTTTCCTGAGTTGGATGAGAGAGAATAGGAGAGAGAAGAGAAGCGGGCTAGTACAAACTTACAGTCGGCTGTAGCACGAGCTCCAAACACACTTTGTGAGAGAAACATGTGGGCCATATATTATAGCATACTATGACTAACCATTGTATGAGTGGACTATAGCTATAAGTGACATGGCGAATTCATATAGCCGATTGTTGACTCTCCCTCCCGTGCTCGTTTTCCTCAAAAAGTTGTTTTACCAATGCATTAATTGCAATACATGCATGCATGAAGTACATGCATTGGTCAATTTTCTCTTAATCCTGGCATGCAATGATTTAATTCACCTTGAAATGTGAACATGTGATGGGGAACAATCAAATTGAGACATAAATTGGGAAACCTAACATTTTGAGATAAGCCTATAAACCGGAGAGGAGGGAGTACTAGGTGTATAAGGCTGACCATAGTGGTGGTATCATGCACTTGGGACTAGCAAACACGCTGATGTGGCAGACAATTAAAGAAGAGAGAGAGGGTTAGAGTAACATAGGTAGACACCGTAACATAATTAATGTTATACTACTATGTGTCATGCATGGCAATAAATAAGAGCATATATGATACTAATCTATGATACTTTGCACTATGAAGGTAGTATCATACACTAGTATCATATGCATGATACTACTAGTATATGATACTCCCCACTACGAGTAGCCTAAAAGTCACCTTTACGAAAACCAAATAACCCCAAAACACTTAGGCGCGGTGCATTAACTCTCACCTCGTTTCTTGTTTCTTGACATAAATAAAGGAATCCACCAATAAGAAATGTGGTGCGCGTATGCTTTCAATGACTTAAGACTACCAAACACGACATGCAGTGGTCAGTTCATTGCATGCAATGCTATTAATTAACAAATAAACATTAAGTTCTCTCATTTTCTTCCTCCGCCTCCGACATTCAGTGGTCAGTTCATTATGCACCTCGACGAAGGGAGTAGTGTAAAGTTACTCCTCTCCACTATGACTAGTCAAACCGTTGTGACCAGCAATATCTCCACCTCGCCCCCTGAATTTCCTCCAACAAAAAAAGTGCCCACCTAGCTGTTACGTTAATCACACAACCTATCTTACGTAGGTGTACCATTGCTCGCTATAAATAATGCGCCTCCCACGGCATTCCGAAGAACGCTCACATTCATCTCCTCGCCCTCCCTCTCAATTACGGACCCATCGACCACCATGGCATCACCCCTCCCAAGCCCTAGGCACCCCTCGCCGCCCCGCACGGAGGGTCACGCTTCGGCGTTCTGCCCCTCACTGCCACGAGTCGAGGATGATGTGTCGGCATTCCGCTCCTCGCCGGCGCCACGACGCGCTGAGGTGGACGCGTCGGCGTTCCCAGACTCGCCACAACGAGCATCGGAGGACGTGTCGGCACCCCGCTACGAGGAGGACGTCACGCCGCCCCCCGAGCCGCCCAGCTTGGAGGAGCTATGGAAAGAAATGGAGGTCGCCTTGTGGGAGGCTTTGCCTCCGGCGGAGTGTGCCAAGAGAGAGGCGGAGAAGAAGGCCGAGGAAGAGAAGCACGCCGCGAGGGATGTTGCCTGGCAGGTGAGGGTGTCCCGGACTAGGGGGTACTCGGGCTGCCGGCATATCTCTCATGGGCCGGACTGGTGGGCCGCTCTCTACACGTCGATGGAAGGCTGGATCGTGGACGACCCCGTATGATAGAAGGAAATCTCTGAAGTCTTGGCGTCCCCTCCAAGGAATAGATGGCGTAACCGGCATGTTTATCCCCGATGGTAACCGACCATATGTAACCCTAGGCCCCCCCTGGTGTCTATATAAACCAAGAGGTTTTAGTCCGTAGAGAGAGATACACAATCTAGGGTTTAGACCATCTGATCTCGAGGTAGATCAACTCTGTAACCTTCATACAATCACATCAATACGATCAAGCAGGACGTAGGGTTTTACCTCCTCGAGAGGGCCCGAACCTGGGTAAATCGCTGTCTCTACGCTCTCTGTTACCATCTGCTCCTTGACCCATAGTTCGGACCCCCTACCCGAGATCTGCCGGTTTTGGTACCGACATTGGTGCTTTCATTGAGAGTCCCGTCGTGGGTCACCAAGGATCAATGGCTCGCCGTCCCCGGACAGTTCTTCAGCAATGGAATCTGCAGCGGGGATATCATCGTCCTCGGACAGCTCTTCTCTTCAGCGACGGAGTTCGTAGCAGGGACATCTTCGTCCCCGGCCAGCTCTTCGCGTTCGGTAGCATCGTGTTATACGCCGATCCGACCGGTCACCTCGACCAGGTCGGCAACTTCGCCCCCGAGCAGGAAATCAGGTTCGGCGGCCTTCAGTTCGTCGCCGACGCTCGAGGCGATCTGATCTTCACTGGGTTCTCGGCCTCACCCGAGGAACCCACCAACCCCGAGGCCTTGATTTCGGATCCCTTCCCCGCCCTAGTCCTCGGGGCGGGTCTCAGATCGGACCTGACCTTGAGTTTGGCTCCAAACTCGGTGCCGGAGAACCAGGGGTCACCCTTGGCTGAGCACACTCCCGTTAACGACGCGCCGGAGCTCAACTCCAGGGACCGTCCGAACGTAGATCCGGTGGATTCCTCGATTTTAAGCGAGATGCTGGACCGGATCCAAATGATAAAAATTGCGGACGGCCCGTCCTCGGACCAGGAGGAGGTCGGACAGGATGCCGGCCGCGGGGAATTTCGCGTCCCACCCACCACCCACTTGGTAGCTACTGTCGAAGATTTAACCGACATGCTGGACTACGCCTCCGAGGAGGATGACTACATGGACGAGGACATGGACGTCCCACCCTCCACGGACACCTTCCTTGCCACTACAAAAACCGGAAAGTGGACCGCCACCTCCACTTATGACGTCTACATGGTTGACACCCCCGTGAAGGACGGTGACACAACCAACAAAGGCGGCGACGACACCACCGAAGACCCGCCCAGACGCCGACGACGGCGAGCTAGAGGGCGGGGGAAAGGCAAGGAAAATCACACAGACACAACGACACCGGCGCTAACGAGAATCCGGATAATTTGGGGGAGCTCGGCGACACCTCGCCCGAGCAACGACCTGACACCCCTGAAGGGCATGAGGACCAGGGTGACCCCGAGGACCTCGACGATTCCGAGGACAGTAATTACCTCCCTCCATCCGAAGAGGAAGATATCCTCGGACCCGAGGACTTTATCGTCCCAGAGGATCCCCTGGCACAAGAAACATTCAAGCGGCAACTTATTGCCACTGCCCGAAGCTTAAAGATGAAACAACAACAGCTCAGGGCCGAGCAGGATACACTCAACGATAGATGGACGATGGTCCTAGCCGCCGAAGAAGGCGTCGACGATCAACGTCAGGGCCAATATAGGAGTTACCCGCGGCGGCGCCTCCTTCCAGACTTCGAGGATGAGGCCTTCGAGCCCGTACCTCCCAGACGAACTTACGGAGACCAGCCCCACCGGCCCCCTCGAGGACGAGATAGGCCAGCTGTGGAAGCCGAGCTCCCACCCGCGCCCCCTCGAGGACGAAATAGAGCGGCCGGAGAAGCCAAACTCCCACCCATGCCCCCTCGAGGACGGGATAGGACGGCCAGGGAAACCAAATACCCGCTCGTGCCTTCTCGCCGAGCAGGCAAATACCCGGTTCAACCGGATGACCAATACGATCTGCGCCACGACCTGAACACACGAGCGATTCAGTCGAGGTCCATTTACGGACCCACAGGATACGCACCCGTTGGACGGGACGGACACCAGGTATGGCGCGATAGAAACGACAGGGCTCGGGATCAGCACCGTGCCCGGATGACAACTGATCTTCGGCGCGATGCGGCCCGTGCCAGGGGCGCCGCACACCCAATGTGTTTTACTGACGAGGTGATGCAGCATCAGTTCCCCGAGGGGTTTAAACCCGTTAATATAGAATCCTATGATGGGACAACTGACCCAGCCGTGTGGATTGCGGATTTTCTTCTCCACATTCATATGGCTCGAGGAGATGATCTCCATGCTATCAAGTACTTACCACTGAAACTTAAGGGACCGGCTAGGCATTGGTTGAACAGCCTACCCGAAAACTCCATCGGGAGCTGGGAAGAACTCGAAGATGCATTCCGAGCTAACTTTCAGGGCACCTACGTTCGACCACCGGATGCCGATGACCTGAGCCATGTTATCCAACAGCCCGGAGAGTCAGCCCGGCAATTCTGGAACCGGTTCTTGACCAAGAAGAACCAGATCGTCGACTGTCCGGACGCCGAGGCGATTGCGGCATTCAAACACAGTACCAGGGACGAGTGGCTCGCTCGCCAGCTCGTCCAAGACAAGCCAAGAACAATGTCGGCCCTTACTTCTCTCATGACCCGCTTTTGCGCGGGTGAGGATAGCTGGTTAGCTCGTCGAAGCAACCACCCCGAAGACCCCAGTACTTCAGATACCCAGGACGGGAATGGCAAACCCCGACGCAATAGGAACAACAAGCGCCGACACTCAAACAACGGCGGTGAAGCCGATGACGCAGCGGTGAACGCCGGATTCAGCGGCTCGAAATCGGGACAGCGGAGAAAACCCTCTAAAGGGAACCAAGATGGCCCGTCTACGCTGGACAGAATATTGGACAGGTCCTGCCAGATTCACGGCACCCCCGACAAGCCAGCTAACCACACCAACCGTCACTGTTGGGTAATCAAGCAGGCTGGCAAGGCTACAGCCGAAGAACAGGGCAAGGGCCCCCGCAGTGAGGACGACGACGAACCTCGCGGGCCGAACAATGGAGGCCAAAAACAGTTCCCTCCGGAGGTCAAAACCGTGAACATGATCTACGTCACGCATATACCAAAGAAGGAGCGGAAACGCGCGCTTCGGGATGTTTACGCCTTAGAGCCGGTAGCCCCGAAATTCAACCCTTGGTCGGCTTGCCCGATCACTTTCGACCGTCGAGATCATCCGACCAGTATACGCCATGGAGGAACGGCGGCCCTGGTACTCGACCCCATCGTGGACGGTTTTCACCTCACTAGAGTCCTGATGGACGGAGGTAGCAGTCTTAACCTGCTTTACGCAGATACAGTGAGGAAGATGGGGATCGACCCGTCAAGGATCAAACCCAGCAACACCACCTTTAAAGGTGTAATACCTGGCGTCGAGGCACACTGCTCGGGATCAGTGACTTTGGAAGTAGTCTTCGGCTCGCCCGACAACTTCCGCGCCGAGGACTTGATCTTCGATATCGTTCCTTTCCGCAGTGGTTATCACGCACTCCCCGGACGGACCGCCTTCGCTCGCTTTAATGCCGTCCCGCACTATGCGTACCTGAAGTTGAAGATGCCAGGGCCACGGGGCGTTATTACCATTAACGGTAATACCGAGCGCTCGCTCCGAACAGAGGAACACACTGCGGCTCTCGCCGCCGAAGTCCAAGCTGCCGAAGAGGCGTCGCAATCCCAGTCCACTGTCAAGACACCGGACACATGCAAACGCTCCCGAGCTGCAGCCTTGGTCTCGGCGCGCTCTCATGCTCCACCCAAATAGGGATACGCGCACCACAGCACGGCCCACCTAATCGCGAAATACGTACCTTGAGTGCACAATTTCACGCTTAAAATTCCATGGGCAGTTGTGGGGACACAGCAAACAAAAGGTCCAGAGCTCGGTTCGACCGACCAATGGCCACCAAATGTCTTCGAATCGACATCAACAATGGGCACCATCTAGGGCCCGATCAGCGTCCAGCTAATATACCATGGCGACTTCCGAACTCCCTTTTTCAAGGGCTCGCCCGCCAAAGATTACTACTTACGCCGAATACACGGCGGACAGCTTCGCTTCCACGACAGCTTCTTGACGAGCAAAGGCGTAGACGTGCAGCAGGGCGTAGTAGGGACGTCAAACCACTCATGGAAGCCCTGTGTAAACCTTTACTCTCAATATATACATTCCTTTAAAGTATCTATTCAAGTTACTTCGGCAATACGGATTGTACGGTTGGACGTCACACATTTAAAGGAAGCAAAGACCACTTTATTATGGTATACTCGTGCAGTCACTCACGTTGCATATTCCTTTCCGCCTTTTTCCGCCGAAGTAAACTATCACGATACATTTATTTTAAACCGGCTAATAGACCGGGGGCTTGACCATAGATCTTGCCTTAAAACTCTATACCAGCACTTCTCCTTTTTTTCATGTGCTCGGTGTCACGGATATTGCATTATATGAATCAGTTCCGAATTGCGTCTTTGGTCAATAGTTGGGTTGCCCGGCTCCTGTGTTTACCCTCTTACGTTCCGCATTGTTCATCAAAGAGGGTAAAGGGAGAACCACTGCGATTGTACTTCTAGCTCGCCTGGTGAAGTACCACAGTGGAGAAAGCCGGAAACTGACTGTCCCAATAAGCGAGAACTGGTCGGCGATCCGATGACTGGCGTTAGCCTAAAATCGTTGGAGGTTAGTCCGTGTCATACGAAGGGTTCTCTGTCACAGAAACCATGTGATGATGGTATCAACCGCGGCTCATCCGAATATCACAAACACCAGGGGCTCGTCACCGGCCCCCACTGTCAAGCTCCTCTGGCTAAGTGAAAGCACTAAAACCACATAGTCTGATTGCCTGGTTTTCCGTACAACCACCCCCGGGCACCGAGACGTCGGCTAAGGGTTTACGTATTACGAGAAAACACCCCATGCAGTATCTGCTAGGGGGCTGAAGCCGACGACTGGTAACTTTCAGTTTCAAATCGGCCGCACAGGAGTCAAAATTAATCCGGCACTATATTCATAGCCTATCACTTGCATTACAATAAAGCAAAAGTTTCAACTCCTTGGTTACAAGGAAACTACATCTACTCATAAATTACATCTTTTGGGCATTGGGCATCTACTGCCCGAGCACCGTCCATCACGGCGGGAAAATACTGCTTGGGACGCCTATGCTCTTTCCCTGACGGCGGAGGTCCGGTGGCTATCTCGGCGGGTTTCAGCTTCGGCCAATGTACCATTGTCTTGCCGACGGCCATCCGAGCACCCTCGATGCATGTGGAGCGCTTCCAGGCATCGACCTGAGCAGGAGCGCCGAACAGCCTCTGCACCAGACCGAAGTAGCTGCTCGGCAGCGGCTCCGACGGCCATAGCTTGACACAGAGGTCCTTCATCATCGGCTCCGCCATCCGATGCAGCTCCATTAGCTGTTTCATCTGGTTGTTGAGGAGGGGAGGGTGTTCGGGCGCTTGAAATTGCGCCCAGAAAAGCCTCTGCTCGGCCCAACCCTCCTGGCCGGCGAAGAACCTCGCCGCATCCGCCGCACTCTTCGGGAGGTCCGCAAAGGCGCCTGCGGAACGCCATACCCGCGTGAGCAACGCGAACCTGTTACCTCCAAAGACACATTGTAACAAGGACGGCTTACCGTCCGCGATCAGCCCGACTTGGCGGAGCTCTTCTTGATAAGCACGCGCCTCTGTCCGCGCTTCCTTAGCCACTGCTGCCAACGAGGTCAGCTCGGCGGCTTGCTCCTTATTCTTTTGCTCGAGGGCCTCACACCTAGTGACGGCATCCCCGAGCTCCTGCTGCACTTCCAGCACCCTGGCCTCGTGCTTTTCACTTACGGTTCTCAGTGCCGCCAGCTCGGCAGCCGCCTGTTCGGCTGCCGACTTTTGCGTCGCCATGTCCGCCTGCGCTGTCCTCAGTGCGGCCTTGAGGGTTTCGACCTCCGTGGCGGCAGCTGCAGTTCAATCGGTTATCTCTGTTAGGATACATCGAACACTGCTTACAAATCTACGGCTGTATTCACTATCACAACTCGGCCTTACCTTGCGCCTCGTCGAACCTCTTGTTCACCAGGCTCAGATCGTCCTCGGAGCTCTTTAGCTTCCGATTCAGCTCTGCCAACTCTTCGGCGTTGGCAGCTGCGGCCGAGGATGATGCCTGCGCATTATTCTACACATGTTAGTATCCGAGATGTCGACTTTTTGATCCTCCGACCTGCTTTGCTCAACCGGTCAGAGTCTCGGGGGCTACTATGTATGAGACTGTATATTTGCACAAATGAATTTTCCTAAGGAAACATCATTACTTTGCTCACCTTGAAGCCGGTAAGAAGGCCACTAAAGGCCTCCTTCAGTCCGTTGTCCACGGACCGAATACTTTGCAACACCGCGCCCATAAGGGCACGGTGCTCTTCGGCAATGGAGGAGCTGGTTATAGCGTCCTCTATCGTGTCCGGCCACCCGGTTGACGCCTGCTCTGGGGCTGGCGGTGGTGGTGGTGGCGCTTCGGCTCCTTCCCTCTCGACGCCCTGGGCGCCGGACTCCGGACGCTTTGACGTCTCTGGAGTCGTCCTCGGAGAAAGCTCGGCTCGACCGAGCTCCTCTTCGTTCACCAGAGGGGCCCTCCCCTCTTGGTCTTCGGCGACCGAGGCATTCACCTCGGCCATGATAGTATCGCCCCCTTCCCCTGTGTATGGCATGGGAGGAGTCCTCCTCGACATGACCTCCTCGGTTTCCTTCACGATTGGGGAAGGCGAGGCACGGGATTCAGTGCCGCTCTCCGCTAGCACCGCTGGTGGAGAGTCCCCCTCCGAAACTCGGTCGGCGGGGAGATCGCGCAGCGGACTGCAAAGTTGCACATGGAAACTTGATCAGTATCAGCCCAGTTTGGCTAAAGACGGTCAGGCAGTCGCTAGAGCGCATACCTTTGGGCCTGCGGCTTCGCCCTGGGAATTTTCTGAGGAACCTCTTCTGAGGCCTCGGAGTCCTCGGCGGAAGCCGAGCTATCGCCGGACAAGGCTACCTTCGCCTTGCGCGGTCTTTTGGGAGCGGGTTGAGGAGGCTCCTCCTCGGCATCCTCGAACGCCACCCTCTTCCCTGTTTGGGAGGAATCGTCCTCCTCCCCGTCCTCTCCTTGCTCCTTCTCCTCCTCTTGCGTGGAGGGAGCATTGGTGTGCCCGGATCTAGCACCCGGGGGTCTTCGGGAGCGGAGGCTCTCTCTGGCCTCCCCCTGTTGCTTCTTCTTCTCCTTCCTTTCCGGCACCTCGTACGGCTCCACGGCCAACATGGCCGTCAGGAGGGGCGTCCTGGGTCCATCTGGTAGCGGCGCCGGACTGTTAATCCGCTGGGCCTTCTTCAGCCATTTCTGTGGATGAAAAGTCAAGAAGACTGAGTACCTTATTAAAGGGAAATAGTTCGGATACAAGAACAAACTTAGTCATACCTCCCGTGGGGGGTTTGCGGCGTCGAGTCCGATGTCCTCTCCCTCGGCCGGCCAGTCCTTCTGCGGCTTGAACAGCGCTCTCCATAGCTGGGCATGGGTGGTGCAGAAGAAGTTGCGCACGGTGGCCGGGTCTTCGGGCTTGTAGGCCCACATGGGGGAGTCCCTATCCTGGCATGGGAGTATTCGACGGCCGAGCATGATCTGGACCACATTGGGCAGCTCGACGCCTTTCCCTATCATCTTGGCAATTCGTTGCTGTAGCTGCTCCACCTCCTTGTTTACCCCCCATTCGAGGCCCTTCTTGGTCCATGAGACCAGCCTTGTGGGGGGCCCGGAGCGGAAGGCCGGAGTCGCCTCCCAGTTCACGTGCCTCGGCTCAGCGATATAGAACCACTCTTTTTGCCATACCTTGACGGTCTCGATGAAGGTACCATCTGGCCACTCCACTCGTGGAAGTTTGCTGATCATGGCCCCCCCGCAGTCCGCCTGTTGACCATCTACTATCTTCGGCTTGACGTTGAATATCTTCAACCACAGACCGATGTGTGGCTGGATTCGGAGAATGGCCTCGCAGACAATGATAAAAGCCGAGATGTGGAGGAAGGAGTTCGGCGCGAGGTCGTGGAAGTCGAGCCCGTAGAAGAACATGAGGCCCCTGACGAAGGGGTGAAGGGGGAAACCCAAGCCACGGATGAAGTGGGGTACGAACACCACTCTCTCGCCCTGCCGCGGCGTGGGGATAACCTGGCCCGCCTCCGGAGCACAGTGGGCGATGTCGGCTGGAAGGTAGCCCGCGCTCTTTAACTCCAAAATAGCGCTGTTGGTGACGCTCGAATCCTCCCACTTGCCCTTGGACCCGGAACCCGCCATTGCTAGATTGGGCGGGTGGAAGGAAGGGTTTCTGAGAGGGCGGATCTGGGCGTTGGAGCTCAAGAGATGGGGAAGGCAATGGTGAAAGAGGGGAATGAGAGCGTGCGACCGAAACAAGGACTGTGTCCCTTTTATGGGCTGTAAAACCCACGGTCCCTTTACTGCACCGCAGTCCTCGCTGCTTCCCCATATAACCGTGCAATTATGCGCGCGTGGGGTGAGGCGGATTATTGATTATATCCCTTGAAAATAGGACACGATCTCCACATCGATGGAACGTGCCAATGAGAACCACCTCGAACCGCACATCGAGTTTGTCATAAAACCAACTTGCGGTCGTGGCAAGGTGTGGCCCTTCGGTAAAAGTTGTCAGATGAGAATACTGTCCACGCCGAAGCGGCTAGCCTTCGGGGCTAAGTTATTATTATACTTCGTTACCAAGATACAGTTCGGCGCATACATGACCGGATAATGCTTGAAAATACAACTCGGAGTGATACAGGCCTGTTACCAGAGCCACGGAGGAAAGTGAACTGGTCCACGAAGCCAATGGTGTTCGGCATCTACCTCGGCTTCGAAGACTAGTTCGGGGGCTACTGAGGGTGTCCCGGACTAGGGGGTACTCGGGCTGCCGGCCTATCTCTCATGGGCCGGACTGGTGGGCCGCTCTCTACACGTCGATGGAAGGCTGGATCGTGGACGACCCCGTATGATAGAAGGAAATCTCTGAAGTCTTGGCGTCCCCTCCAAGGAATAGATGGCATAACCGGCATGTTTATCCCCGATGGTAACCGACCATATGTAACCCTAGGGCCCCCCTGGTGTCTATATAAACCAGGAGGTTTTAGTCCGTAGAGAGAGATACACAATCTAGAGTTTAGACCATCTGATCTCGAGGTAGATCAACTCTGTAACCTTCATACAATCACATCAATACGATCAAGCAGGATGTAGGGTTTTACCTCCTCGAGAGGGCCCGAACCTGGGTAAATCGCTGTCTCTACGCTCTCTGTTACCATCTACTCCTTGACCCATAGTTCGGACCCCCTACCCGAGATCTGCCGGTTTTGGTACCGACAGCAGGCCTATGTCGCCTCCGAGAGAGTCAGGCAATTCGCTCTTTGGCAGAAGGCTCGTGCGAGAGCCGTGTGGGTGGCGGAGGATGCCCGTGCCTTAGCACTGAGTGCAGTTGGGTCGATGCGCCTCATCTACGCTTGGCGGTACGTCGATCGGGTGCACGCTTCCAGCGAGGAGGAGTACCTGTTGGCGCCGGATCACCAGACCAGTGAGATCGCGCTCGCCCGCCGGCAAGCCGCTAATCAACACCTCGCGACTTGCGAGGCCGAGGAAGAGGCGTTGTCTCGCCGCGCTGGGAAACGGCCGCGCACCAGGGCACTCGTGGCGCGCCACAAGCGCTCCTGCGAGCGCCGTGGCTTTTATTAGGAATAATTTACTGTCGTAAGGTCCCCGTAGTAGGTAGGAGTACTCGTAGTTTTCTATGGTATTGGGATGGAAATGATAAATCCCGAACGCTCGGGACTTATTATCATCCTTAATTAATTATGTATAAAAGGAACAAGTTTGAAAACCTTTTGTATCTGTACGGTTGTTACTTTTTTGTAAGTAGAGTACGTACGTAGCACGAAGTTCAACACTATATATTGCAGCACACGTCTCTCTCTAGTACAGGTCTCTCTTTATATCTAGGCTTTTTTTTGAAACTAATCTATATCTAGGTTTATGCACCAGGATAACTACTCCTTCCGTCCCATAATATAAGAACGTTTTCGACAGTAGTATATATGTATACACACGTGCGAATGCACGTTTGAACATTACGATGCAGTTTTAGTAAAAGTAGTAAAATAGTAGACAACCTTGTGAAATGATTCAATGCAAAAGAAATGCAAGAATCAGAAGTGAAAACTCCATTGATTGTTTTCTGATGAGCTATAAATGGTGGGACTCATTCTCATTTGATTGTTTACTTCCTTCTAGATTTTTCTCTATCGTAGTGGTTGGGAGGCATGCACTTTTTTCGGACAAATGCCCTTATGATTGTTCCAGAACAATACAGATGCAGCAGCTACTGTTCAAGCGAATCCCGCAGATCAGCAATTCGATCTATGCCCTATGCACCGCCGCACCGGGGAGGGAGTAGTGGCCTTTGGAGTCACACCGTAAGTACTACGTAGCACGTACTCCTACGAGTGACTCCTACAGTACTATACTACCCTCGTTCCATGGCGTAGTGCATATAGACTTTTTGAAAAGTCAAACTTCACAAAATTTGATGCGGTTTTTGGGTGAATATTTTTCCATCGAGAATGCAAAACATATATCATTAGATTCATCACAACATATAGTTTCATAATTTATATATTTACTAGTAATATAGATATAAGAGCAAGTACAATAGAGTGACATAGGCGGGCTATAAGAAATGCCACATCAGATTTGTACAAGCTTACAGCCGGCTGTAGCACGAGACCCAACAAGCTTTGTGAGAGAAAAAAGTGGGCCATATATTTATTGTATGACATACTAGTATGGCTAACTATTGTAGTATGAGTGAGCTATTAGATTGGCAAATCCATATAGCCGGCTCCTGGCTATATTATTAACCATGCACTAAGTAGTTTTCTATATAAACTTGGTCAAAGTTTCTAAAGTTTGACTTTTCAAAAAATCTATACGCACTATATTTTTTTGCAACTACTACTACTACTCCCAAACCGCTTCGTACACTCTCTGTCGAATTTTTAGCCTAAGAAGTTGTGCCGTGCAAATTGGAATTCCAACTTGAGTAGTAGTACTAGTAGTAGGACGAGTAGTAGCTAGGGATCGAGTTTGCGAGATGAACCGGACAAAATAAATGCAGAGAGATGAAATGCAAAAAAGACAGGAGGGATGATGGTTGCTTGCCCGTTCATTTTACCAGGCCACTTATTACTGGGAGTATGACGGCTTTACTGCCGCGCCACGAGCGGGGTGAGACTCCCATGCAGCGCCGCCCTCCACACTAGTACTATATGTATATATACTCCTACTAGTGAGTTGCATGTTCTTTCCACGTGAGTCATGAGATATCATTACAACATAATGCTAGTAATAAACAATTGACACTTACATACTATTACCTCATTGAAAAAGGAAAACCTTAGCTGCATAGTGTTCCAATACATGTATATGACACATTATATGTATGGACCTCAAGGAAAAATTCAAGAATATGCAAAGATATTGTTGCGGCATTTGGTTGAAATTCTCTGAAAAAGATATATGTGCTATAAGAAACGGTTCATCATAAGTCTTTCACTATTGTTCGCCACGAACCGGTGCAAGTTCTAGGCCCTGGTGTTTTAACCTTTTTTTTAGTAATGATATCTGGCGATTGTTCGCCACGAGCCCAATCCTGGCGAATGCCCACATAACCGTCAGATTTCCATCCGACGGTGGCCATTTTTTAAGCCATGGTATTTGACAAAACTGCCATCCTTACACATGTACTGTAACTACGACGCGGGCGTTTGCAACTGCCATGTCTCCCAGCGAACGTTTGCTGGGGATTGGCGTTAGCACCGATGGCGGTTCGTAGTCGTTCCACGCTCGGGCATTGAAGTTTGTAACTATTTACAATATACTACTCCTCCGGTTGCTACTAGAGCAGAGTCCTACTCCACTATACTACTCGGGCATAGTCGTAGGTACTGTAGTTTATTGTACTAGTATTGTGATCACTCAAGTTGTCTGGCATCGATATGACCCTACGCTGCTAGGATGTGTCTCGTAAGTTAAGCGGCGGGCTGCTGCTACATTATCATCATCACCTGTCCACTTCCCGCAGCACATATTCGCTTCTCCATCCTCGCTCGCACATAATCGTCCAATCTTCCATGCCCGCTAGTCACCTCCCCCCTCTTCCGAAACCCAAGCACTCACAATGGCAGAACCGAGCAGCGTCCGCCAAAAGAGTGGCTGGAATTCGCTCCCCACAGAGGTAATCAAACTCATTGTTTTGCGTCTGGACAATCTCAGTACCATGCCGCTCGACGCGTGCTCGTCGGGGCTGTACCGTTTACTCAAAGCCCTCAGGCCAGAGCTTTTTAAGGCAGCTCCCTGCTTGCTGATGCCGCCTGATATTCAGAAATGGCTTGTCACGCAGCATAAGGGTCGTAGGGTGGCGAGCATCAACCCCGTCGACCGCGATCCGATCACCGTCACCCTCAACTACATTAACGGTATGTACTGGGTCGGCATGAACGCGTCTTGGATGGTGCTCGTCGACGGTCGCGGCAGGTGGATGCTCATGGAGGTCTACACCCAGCGATTGATCCCTCTTCCTTCGATTAACACTGCACTACTTTGGCACCGTGGCCCAGAATACTCGGAATCTTACAGTAGCCAACATGATACCAAGTTTGATTTGCTCAAGGTTGTAATGTGCCAAGTGCCCACAAGATCTGCGAATTATAAAGACTTCAGGCTAATTGCGTTCTTCAACCGTGGTCTCGCCTATCTGACAGGTCACTGCAGTAAGTGGATAAATCTGCACGTCGATGGCAGGATCATACATCCTCCATGGCTCTCTGATGCCATTGAACACAAGGGCTTCATTTACGCTGTGGACTCCTTTTATGGCTGGACGTATTGCTGGCCTACTCCAGTCATCGCTACAAAGGGCTATTACAGCAGTATGTTACTTTCATGCTCATAACATGCTGTTCTTAAGATTGACTACAGTACGAGCCCTTCTATATTTGACTCCAACTTGATATGATGTTGTAGGCCGCCTGGTGTCCCTGCCCTTCCTAGTCCCAGAACCTTTCAAAGAAAAGCGGCATGGCAGTTGTAGGTGGTTCCTGGCTCGATCAGACGACGGCGAACGATTGATGATCGTTCGCATGTACCGGATGTGTTGTTTCGCGGAATACAATCACAGTCACTGCATGGTCTTTGAGCAGGATCCCAGCTTCTCTGGGCCTTCAGGAATTTTTGACTGGAGGCCGGTAAGTAGCCTCGGCACACGCTCTCTGTTTCTCGGACTGAATTATCCGATTAACCAGGAGATAACTGACGGCAAGGATCATGATGGCAATGCGGTTTCGTTCATTAGGAAAAACTGTGTGTACATAGCGTACCATGCGTCTCTCCATGCACCATACCCTGATATGTGCCGCCACGCTCTGCAGCCCAAAGTTGGAGAGAGGGTCGCAAGTATCAGACTTCGACCTGCTGGCGTGTGTTCCCCCCGTCAGGCACCCATCTGGTTCAAGCCGTCAGCCAATCTCCACGGCATAATAAATAGTAACGTCTAACTGAGCCAGTTAGTTAGATGCGTACACTTGGTGTAGTAGGATCTTTATTTATTTTGATGCATACACTTGTTTATTTTGGTAGTGCTTTTGTAATGTTGGCTGATGTTTGGTTTGGAAGAGAGAGCTGCGTCTTTACTCTTCTGGCCTGGTTACTGCTTGTGTTGCACCCCCAGCCCTGGTTGCTGCTGCTGCTGTTTTCAATGTACAATCAGCAATATATTTCATCTGTTGGTTGAATAAATGTGTTGTTAGAACGATAAACACAATGTTTTGGAAGTCCTTGCATGGTCCGATCCTTTAGTGCCCCGTACGTAGCGCATCTTATTTTTTGGTACGGAACAATTTTTCCACTTGTCGATGATAGGCAGCCCAGTGATTTAGGCCCAATAGAGGAGCCCATAATTAACTGGAAGGGAGGCTCTCACATGAATCCGGCCCAGGTACATGCTCATGGTCCCCTAAATAAATAAATAAAGGTAAATGCTCATGCACAGGTTCTTTAAATTTACGATTTGAAAAGTACAATTTTAACAGGAGGATATTATTTCCCATGAGAGTATCGTTACATTCAATCGATATTATTCTTAGGCAAAGATAGCGACCAGTCTTTTTTCTCCCACCATTTTCTTCCTGCAACCACCGGACTGTTATCGGGCCCCCACCAGGTTGAAGCCCATGCAAATCGTTCTTTGAGTTCTCGATGTTGTTTTATTTTTGAGAGCCGCACTGTTAATGGTGAGGCTCATAGTCTAGCTAAGCATTCGCTTTCTCTTGGTCCTGGGCGCCACGTGTGGTTGGCCAACCCTCACGATCCGAATTGTATCCCACTCCATGTGGATTATGATCAATAAAGCTTAGCTTTGTCCGAAAAAAACAGGTTGAAGCCCATGCAAATCGTAGTGAACGTGGTCAACATCTAACAATTATTAGCAGCAGGTCGTAATGAATATCACATTTTTCCGTAGCATTTCTTTGTTTTAGGGATTGTGCTGCCCACGTATCCCGTTCGAATCCCAAGTACCACATGTTTTTTGAGAAACCGAGTTTTTATAAATAGTTCCGGCCCAACATTATTTCTCGATAAGAATGCCCAACCCAGCCCACCACATTGGGCGACACCACTTTATCCCAGGGCTTCTGAATGTGCTCGGCTTCAGACCTCAAGAAGAAAAAGTGCTCCGCTTCATTTTACAATAAGTTGTAGCCATATAAAATTAATTCTTATAATCCAGCATAATGAGTTTTTGGGTCTGACCGATCCGGCCGCCAAAGCCAAACCTCCGCCGGCGGGAACACCTGTTGCCGCCTTCCACGGCTGGTTGCTGTGCCGTGCACGCATCGCTGCCCTGTCGTACCCTGAAATGCCGGCCAGGCCACCCCTCTACCCCCACCCCCACATCCTATTCCTCTCCGGCGACGGCAGCCCACCCCGCACCAGAACTAGTGAACCCTCGTACTCCCCTCTGCCTACGGCCACACTGCCGCATCTTCCCCGGCTCCTGTTCATTCCCGTCCGAGGCCTCGCTGTCGTCCTCCGCTTTGGTTCGCTCGCAGCGGCGCCGCCGTCTGGCCTTGTCAACATGGTGAATCGAGACAGGACTGTAGTTGTGAGTATGACAGTAGGGACCCACCAGGTCCACTATAGAACGCGAGCAAGTGGTGATATCTGGGACCCACATCATTGTCAATGTATAGTCAATTAACGACATAATTGCACAAGGAGCGGCTGACATCTGGGATCCAGCAGCTCCAGTAGTTTTTTTTCGTTGTTGAAACGGACCATTTTTTTCTGAGCATTTGTTCAGACAGAGCAGGGTATAAACTGGGTTGTGCGGTGTCTGTGGCCCGTCTAACAACATGACCAGCCCAGCAGTTTTTTCTTTGGGAAAATAGGTAGCCCACCATTTCTTTTTGAAGAATATCCAACCTAGGCCTATTTGTTTTCTCCCACTTACTGGGCTGCAAATCTTTCAAGACGAGGAGGGGTGCATTCAGCCTGGCCAGAATATGGGTAGTAAATCTTAAAAGTAATATGAAATGGGCTGCAAATTCCAACAAAAAAAATAGAAAATGGGCAATTAGTTTCTTTTTTTTGTTTTTATTATTCACTGAGATTTTATATTTCATTGGATTTTAACATAATATTTATTTATTGTTATATTAGTTTTAATATGGCTCCTAATTTTGGGATTAAAATGTTTCGTAACCCAGCAAAAATATGCAAAATTTTGAAAATTTCGCATATTTTTTAGTTCAATTTTTTAACCTGGTCCTAACCAGAAAATGGGCAGCAATTCTAAAAATGGAAAATGGGCTACAATAAATTCCATATGAATTAGCAAATGGGCTGTAAATTATAAAAATAATACGAGTAGCAAATGGGCTGTACACGCCACATATTTCGAGGCTGACTTGTTTACTCAAGGCTTTTGCCTCCCCTAAAAAAATCTTGTTTATGCAAGGCTTTGTCAAGTTATAGTCGACACACTATTCTAGCAGCAGTGACTGTTGGATGTCCATCCAACGGCCGTCCTGCTTCTTCGATCTCTGATCTTCCTGCTCCAGCCGCCTAAACCAGCGCCGACGGGACTGCCTGCTCCTTCTTCCCGTGGCCGGCTGAGATGCCGCGCAGGCTTCACCGGCCCACCCTACTCCCTCCGCTGACCTGGCCATCCCTCTACCCACCCGCACCTCCTGTTATTCTCCGGCGACGGCAGCCTGACGCCGCAGCCGAACCAGTCAACCGTCATACTCCCCTCAGCGTGGGCATCCACTGCTGTGTCTTCGCCGGCTCCGGGTCGTTCCAATCCTAGGCCTCGCCGTCGTCCACCGCATTGGTGCTCTAGTCGCGGCGTGCTCAACGTGGTCAACAAACGACAGCCATCGGAATAGGGATGTATGTGGAGAGGCTGACAGTAGGGACCCCCATGGTCCATGGCTACACGCAAGCAACTGCCTCCTTATTACGAGAAAAAAATGATTCCTCCCCCCGACATCTGGGGCCCACCAGCTATATGTTCGCACAGAAGGAATTGCCTCCTTATTACGAAAAAAAACGATTCCACCCAATGACAACTGGGACACACCGGATTCGGAGGCTGACCTGTGGGCCTACTAAGTTGACGCGTACGCAGGGCTTTGTGAACTTAGTCAACAAACGATTCTAGCAGCATTGACCGTTGGATGTTAATCGAACGGCCGTGCTGCTTCTTCAATCTCGGATCTTCTTGCAGCAGCCGCCCAAACCAGCGCCGACGGGACTGCCTGCTCCTGCCTCCCGTGGCCGGCTGTGCTGCCGCGCAGGCCTCACCGTCCTACCCTACTCCCACCACTGGCGAGGCCTTCCCTCTACTCACCCACACCCCCTGTTTTTCTCCGGCAACGGTAGCCTCAAACCACAGCCGAACCAGTCAACCCTCGTACTCCCCTCCGCGTGGGCATCCACTGCCGCGTCTTCCCCGGCTCCGGGTCATTCCCTTCCAAGGTCGCGCCGTCGTCCACCACCTTGGTGCTCTCGGTACGGCGTCATCAACGCGGGCAACGAACGACAGCCATCAGAAGAGGAGTGTACATGGAGAGGCTGACAGCTGGGTCCACGGCCGCACGCAAGGAAGTGCCTCCTTATTACGCGCAAAATAATGATTCCTCCACCTGACAGCTCGGACCCACCGGAAGGGCCTCTGTATTTTGCAAAAAAACGTTGTCCCCTGACATCTGGGACCCACCGGCTTTATCTTCGCACGCAAGGAAGTGCCTCCTTATTATGTGCAAAAAAATTTTGATGACCCCTGACAGCTGGGACCCACCAGGTCGAAGCGTACGTAGCGTTATCTGTCTGGTCGCGAATGTGTACGTACATAGCGGTCGATCGGTCTCTCTGCAGCGATGAACCATGGACGAGTAAGGAGCGCCACGTGTCATAGTAGAGCCGCCGACGTAGCACATGCAGTCCCGTCTATATCGTGTACACGTACGTACAGCCACGCTGCAGGAAAGTAAATACGGCCACATACGTACATACGGGCGGGGTCTCGAACGCGTACAGCGACGGCGTCGTGTTCATCGGCAGCCAACCGGCTGGGTCGGAACGGAGGAAACAGCGTCGTGTTCGGCAACCGACTGGGTCGGAATACGTCCTGTTCATCGGGAGCCAACCGGCTTGGACGGAACAGCTGAAACGGGGTCTGGCGTACCGCAGAACGGAGGAAACGGCCTTCAGTTCGACCGCCTACGGTCAAAACGGGATCCTGTTCATCGGGAGGGGTCTGGCGTACCGCAAAACGGAGGAAACGGACTTCTCTCCAACCGCCTACGGTCGAAACGGGGTCTTGTTCATCGGGCGGGGTCTGGCGTACCGCAAAACGGAGGAAACAGACTTCTCTCCAACCGCCTACGGTCGAAACGGGGGTCCTGTTCATCGGAGGGGTGTGGCGTACCGCAAATCATGACTCCACGGGCTACTGTTCATCCACCATCGACTTCCTCCAGCCTCCACCTGCTACTGTTCATCCATCGTCGACTTCCTTCAGCATGCCTCCACCAGCTACTGTTCATCCACCATCGACTTCCTCCAGCCACTATTCATCCTCGGGCTACTGTTCATCCAGCCTCCACCGGCTACTGTTCATCCACCCCAACCGGCTGGGGTGTGTGGCGGCCTCCTCGGGGTCCTGTTCATCCAGCGGCAACCGCCTACACACGGCCAGGGTCAGGTTCATCCAACCCCCACCGGGAACTGTTCATCCAACCGGCTGGACTTATCACCACGTCTCCACTCGTTCTACGTATCGCGCGCGCGGCCGCAACGGGAACTGTTCATCTAGAGGCAACCCAACACACCGGGTGGCTACGTCTCGCACGGGGGCTCGATCGGCTTCAGTATAAGCAGCAGCAGCGATCGATCGCTCGGGTTCAGTTAGCACCACCAGCTGCGAAGGAATCACTCGGGTTCAGTTATTAGCGACGGGATCGATCGGCTTCAGTACGTAGTGCGCTCGGGTTCAGTAAGCGAACACCTCGCTCGGGTTTAGTTATAGCGAACACGGCTCGCACCACGCGCGCGTACGAGAGAGAAATGCGCAAACCACACAATGCATCGCTCGGCCTCGACCACCCACCGTAACCGGGAACTCCGCGAAAATTTCCTCGGCCTCACTTCTACCACGATTTTTTATGTCATGGACGTCCCAAAGAATGTCATGCAGGTGCGTCCCCGGCCCGCCCAGAATGAAAAGCCCATTTTCTGTCATGATTTTTTGTCATAGAAGTAGGAGCCCACCACATCTATGATGATACTTGTTTTTGTCACAATTATCGTCATAGAAGTGTCATAACCATGACAATTTTTTTTTCCCGCGGGCCATAATGTCATGGATGTGTCTTTTTTTGTAGTGCTTGTATATGTGTCAATGTGACTTTCATGCATTTCAATATCTACGAGAAGGAACGCAAGAACCATATAGTACTATCTTGGATCTTCCTGCCATCATATCAATGTGTCAATACAGCATTACTGCAAATGCACGCAGTGAAAACAACATGGAATTAGTTATACATCCAATATTTTGACAAAATGATGGATTCCTTCTGATGAGGGCATGCTTCCAAGCCCATACCAGCTGAAAACACAAACAATATAAGCAAGCTACAGTGATTAAAATACATGCATGGCCATTTCTAAATTTGTGTTTTACTGGGTATTTCTCCCATTCTAGCATCTATGTAGGATAATTATTCTGAAATCCAAACTACCAAGGACAAGGATATAGCGTTTGCAACATAGGAACTTTAGCTTATAAGTTCTGGCAATGTCTCAAGATACCGTTATAATGTTTTGCACATGTTTATTCAGATTGCACATTCAAAAAAATATACCACTGCTCGTCATTGATTAAATTGAGCTCGCACACGCACATAAAAAAGCTAACAGAGAAACAACTGAGGGAAGCATTAACATACAAGTATACATCTGAACCTTAAAGGGATGTCTAAAGGTCCATAAAAATTTAGTGCATAAAATCATAAATAGGAAAAAAGCCAGATTACAAGTATGCATCTGAACCTTAAAGGGATGTCTGGCCATTTTAGTAATCAAGAGTTGTACTGTTTCTAGATAAAAGAATCCTACATTTGTTTTCTTACGAGGTTCAAGTTAAAATGTTTGGCCGAATACTGAGCTCAATATGCACAAAATATGTGGACCACCATCAAGAACTATTTTACGTGGGCGATGAGCTTCCTCGAAGCTACACAAAATATATGGACCAACATTAGTATAATCATCGGTCATCCTCCCCAGCCTAATTTGAGCTTGCTCAAACCTAGATAACCATTTCATAAAAAAGGTTATCTGTTTACTAATCCCTATATGAACTCTACATATAAACAAATAAGTCTATGCAACAATTACATGGAGAGAAATTAGCTTTGTTACAGTAGGCAAGGTGATGGAAAGCAAGGGTTAACATTCTCCTGTGCAGACTACAAGTGGAACGAAATCATATATCAGGTCCATTTGTGAGTTGATTTTTAGTTTTGAGCAGAAACAAAAGGAATACAATTTTGTATCATTGTTAAACATGGACTAAAAAGGCACATCTGCATTGGTATTCTCATTTTTGCAAAATGGCAATAGGACTCTAGAAGAAAAAATAGAATCCTGCCGACTTGAAAGTGAAATCATGCCCTTACATCATATTTTGATGTTGATGACAATATACATGTAGGGAACTAACTATGTTTATCGAGTAAATCTCAGGTGTTAGCCCCCGGATGACAAATGTGTGTGGATCATGGACGTACGAAATTGATATGACTCAAGGAAGAAGAAACATTAGATCAACGGTTCTTTTATCAGTTTATTCTTGAGTATAGGGATCCCTCACTATTAAGAGGGGATCGATAGGGTTAGCAAAAGACATGCTCAAGTCATTACGAATTCCCCTCTGTTTTCCTACCTTGCCACATCTCCTAAAGATGACCAACTCATTTATAAAAATGGTGGGATCAATTAGTTTCACATACTCTTGTCCTCTCTCTCTTGAAATATGGTTTTGGCTGGAGGATCGCCGGATGTCCGGGGCTCTGCCGGAAATCCGGCTCACACATCACATAATAGGGTCCTCTTCTGATCCCTGGCTGCCGGATGTCCGGCCCCTTTGCCGGATGTCCGGGACGCCCCCGTAGAGCCGGATGTCCGACACTTCGCCGGATGTCCGGGCGGCCACGTACTGCCAGATGTCCGGGTGCGCCCCGGAAATCCGACCTATCACTTCCAGAAGCCTTGCCCCTCTGGGGTCTACACACGCCGGATGTCTGGCTCACTGCCGGATGTCCAGGGCCTCACTAGTGTGCCGGATGTCCGGGTCCTCCCCCGGATGTCCGGCTCCTCTATTTCACCTCCGCTCTCTGTGTTTTTCACAGGGCCGTCTCACTGTGCCGGATGTCTGGCCTAACCCTGTCACTTACACCACAACGACCATATTTTCTCCACCACTATATATAGCCTTCTTCCTCCACGGGATAAGGTTGACCATTCACTTTGAGCAAACCCTAGAACACATTTCACTCTCTCTCTCACACTCATACACCAAATCTTAGATCCCGGAGGGATTTGAGAGCATTTGTGAGAAGTTGTCCAATCAAGTGATAGATCCACTCCTTCCCCTTCTTCTCACCAATGGAATTCATGATTGGAGAAAGTCTTGAGCTTTTCCCCATCGTTCTTGTTACTCTTGGAGGTTGGAGACTCCTAGGCGGTAGGAGTTCTTTGGAGAGGAATCGACCATTGTGATTACCCCCAAAAAGTTTGTGAGGGTTTGGAGACCACCCCAAGGTCTATCACTAGTGGTTGAGAATCGCCTTCGTGGTGATATCTCAAAGAGAGAATAGGGTGAGCCTTCGTGGCGTTGGTGTGCCTTCGTGGTAACATCCTCCTCCCTAAACGGTGACGTAGCTTCCCTCCAAGGAAGTGAACATCGGCATACATCCTCGTCTCTCGAAGTTGCGGTTATTTCTAACCCTAGCTCCCTACTTGTGGTTACTTGTCTCTTAGCTTGTACTTACATTATATTGTGCTTGCTTGTATAAATACTTGTTGTATTCACTCTCTTGCTTAGCACTGGTATCACCTTTGCAATTGTTAGGCTCACTCTCATATTCCGCATTATTGCCTAAAATTGCTAAGTAACAATTAAAATTTGGAATTGTACCTATTCACCCCCCTCTAGGTCCATCTCGATCCTTTCAATTGGTATCAGAGCCTCATGCTCTATTCTTGTGGCTTAACCGCCCTAGAGCGAGATGAACCCCGATGGGACTCCCCTTGTTGCAAATCCGAAAGAGAAGGACACAGCTTCTTCGGAAGTCAAGTCCTTCACTTCTGAGGATTTGGAACGGGCCCTTGCTAAGCAAAAGGAGGAGCATGATGCTTCTCTTGATGCCTTGGTCCAAATGAGGTTAGCCGCATTAACCACGATTCCCGCACCACTTGCCAATCCGGGTGGTGTGGCTTCGAGGCCAGCTGCGCCTACTCCTTCTCTTGGCCAAAAACCTCCTAGTAGTGATCACTCTAGTGTTCCATGGCTTTATGCAAGACCTCAAGTAGAGAAACCTAAGTATAACCCTGGGGGAAAACCCCCTTTGCTTGATGACAGTTCCAATTTTTCTTTGTGGAGAGTTGGTATGCAGGACCATCTTAGGTTTGCAAATGATGAGATGCTGGACATCTTGGAGTATCACAACCCTGTCGATCCAAAGAATCTCACACCAAGAGAAACATATGACAAGCATCTCAACGACACCGCAATCATGTGCATAAGGAAAGGAATGAATGATAAGCAAAGGAGACCTTACATACACATCACAAGTGCCAAGGAATTATGTGATAGCATTGTGAGGACCAAGACCGGTACCTCCACTCTCCGACTTGCTCAATATGAAATTGCCAAAGGTCAATTGCAAAACTTTTGTATGGAGAAAGGTGAATCCCCCAAGCAACTCCTTGAGTGTCTCATGACCCTCTCCGCCGACATCGAGACCTGTGATTGTGACAAGACACAAGATGGATTCAACTTGACTAAGCGATTTCTTGTGGACAAATGACTTCATGCTCTTGCTCCGTATCATCACCAAATGGTGTGGGACATAAGGCAACATCATGGATTCAAGGAAATGACTCCCGATGACATCATATCCACTTTTCAACTATTCGAAGAATCCAAGGCAAATGCTACAAAACATCTTTTCATGCATGGTTCCTCAATGTCAAATATCAATCTTGCTTTGAAGGCCAAGCATGTATGTGAGGAAGAGCAAAGTGAAGAAGAAGAAGAGGATGATGAAGAAGGTGATGAGATTGACTCTGACGAGAGCCCATCATATGAAGACATTGCCTTCTTTGTCAAGAAGTTTAGCGCAGGAAAATTCAAGGGAAGATTCCAGAAAAAGAAAGTGAGAAAGTGCTACAACTATGAAGAGACCAACCACTTCTCCAACGATTGCCCTTATGAGAAGAGAGAAGATAAACCAAGGTTTCCGAAGACCTTTCCTAAGAAAAAGTTGCCAAATCCTTTGAACTCCAAACTCAAGAAGAGAGATGGGAAGGCAATGGTTGCTCAAGAAGAATCCGATCCGGATGATGTTGGTGGTGTTGCCGGAGTAGCTCAAGATTCTCAAAACACCTTGAGGCTAGTCAAGAAGAGTGGTGATGTTGTCACCTACAACTACATGAAAGACTACAAGGGCAACGCTCACAAGTGCTTAATGGCTAAGGCCGTGGTGGAAGATGGAGAGAACCAAAACTCTCCTGACAAGGTCAAGGTAACCCCATGTTCAAACCCTCCTCTTTTCACTCCTTCTACTCCTAGTGATGAATATCTTGATGCGGAGGATAATTATGATGATGATGATATGGATGATCCTATGCTTGCTAAACTAAATAAGTTCATGTGCTCCCTTAAAGGAAATAAGCTCAATATGTTTTGTATGCTTATGGAGATGGTGAGTAAGCACACCATCATCATTAAGGAACTCGAAACCCTTGTCACTGAGGAAAAGGAAAAATATGAAATCCTTGAGCAGAAAGTCCAATATGAGGAAACACGAAATGATGAACTATGCTTAAAAATTGGTGCAAACATTGATGTTCATGCTAAAGAACTTGGCTCCTTGAAAAAGGCCAAGAACTCTTGCAAGGAGTTGATGAATGATAAGAGTAAGCTTGTGGAGTCTCATGCTACTCTCTCTAAGGATTGTGAGCTTCTATCCGTGTCCCTCAAGACTAACGAAGAGGAGCTCACCCTTCTTACAAAGAGTTTTGAGACACTCAAACTTACTTATCTTGAAACTCTAGCCAAGGTTTACTCCTCACCTATTATAAATGTTGATGCTTGTACTACTAACTCTAGTGGTGACCTAGCATCTATTCTTGCGGAGAATTGCCTTCTAAAAGCACAACTTGAGAGAGGACTCATGACATGTGCTCAAGGACAAAAGAACCTTCACGAGGTATTGAGCCAACACAATGAGGTGATTTCCAAGGAAGGGGTTGGGTTTGACCCAAGCACAAGCAAGAAGAAGAAAACGCCTTCTCAAAAGTGCACCACACCTCTCAAGGAGACATTTGTACGTGAAGGGCACAAGGAGAAAGGTAAGGGTGGGAGTGGGAAGGCCACTAGGGGCATGCCCACTCTCAACAAAACAAAGGAGTTCATGCCTCCATCCTTTGTGCTTCGTAAGACAAAGGATGGAGATGTTTATGCTCAATTTGTTGGTCCTCGTAATGCATTCCGCTTCTATGCTATTTGGGTTCCTAAGACCCTTGTGTCTAACTTGAGAGGTCCCATTGCAAAATGGGTGCCTCTAACCAAGTCCTGAATTGTGTGTAGGTTGCCTTCTCCGGTGGAGTCAAATGGGTGATCGATAGTGGATGCACCAACCATATGACCGGAGATAGCAAATTGCTCTTCGATTTCATGGAAGCTATTCAACCATTTATGAGCATTGTGTTTGGTGGAGGATCAAAAGGACAGGTACTTGGGTTGGGCAAGGTGGCTATCACAAATGACATGTCTCTTGCAAATGTCATGCTTGTCCAATCCCTTAAATACCATTTGCTTTCCGTTCTTCAATTGGCTTCTGTTGGTTATGATACACTATTTGGACTAACGGATGTGAAAGTCTTTAAGAGAGATACTCTCGAAGTGGCCTTTGTTGGAGAGTTGGATGGCAACCATTACATGGTTGATTTCTCGAAAGAGAGTACATTCCATGCAACTTGTCTAATGGCCAAGGCCGACAAGGGGTGGCTATGGCATCGCCGGCTAGCCCATGTCGGCATGAGAAATCTTCAAGATCTCTTAAAGGGTAATCACATCCTTGGACTAACCAATGTTTCTTTTGAGAAAGATCGTGTGCGTAGTGCATGCATAGTCGGGAAGCAACATCAATCAAAGCACCCACCCAAGAATATTGTATCTACTTCAAGGCCATTGGTGCTCCTTGATACGTCTCCAACGTATCTATAATTTATGAAGTATTCATGCCATGTTTACAACAATTCTATATGGTTTTGGTATGATTTGCATGGAACTAACCCGGACTAACGTTGTTTTTAGCAGAACTACCGTGGTGTTGTTTTTTGTGCAGAAATAAAAGTTCTCGGAATTGGACGAAACTTTTTGAGGATTTTTTTTGAAGAAAAGAATAACATTGGAGCAAAGAACCACCGGAGGGGGCCCCCTGTTGCCCACAAGACACCAGGGCGCGCCACCCCCCTCTGGCGCGCCCTGGTGGGTGGTGGGCCCCCTGAGGCCCATCTTCGCGTGAAACCGACGCGAAAAAAATCCTATAAATGCAGATACCCCAGAAATAACCCTAGATCAGAAGTTCCGCCGCCGCAAGGCTCTGTAGCCACGAAAAACCAATCGGGAGCCCGTTCCGGCACCCTGCCGGAGGGGGAAATCATCACCGGAGGCCATCTTCATCATCCCTATGGCCACCATGATGAGGAGGGAGTAGTCCACCCTCGGGGCTGAGGGTTTGTACCAGTAGCTATGTGTTTAATCTCTCTCTCTCTCTCTCTCTCGTGTTCTTGATTTGGCACGATCTTGATGTATCACAAGCTTTGTTAATATATTTGGATCATATGGTGTTTCTCCCTCTCTATCTTGTTGTGATGAATTGAGTTTTCCCTTTGAGATTTCGTTATTATCGGATTGAATACTTTTATGGATTTGAGAGCACTTGATGTATGTCTTGGCACTCAACTCGTGGATTCCCGAGGTGACATTCGGGTAATCTATGCATAGGGTTGATGCACGTTTTCATCCTACTTTCTCCGGTAGAAATCTTGGGGCACTCTTTGAAGTTCTTTGTGTTGGATTGAGTATTATGAACCTGAAATTGTTTGATGCATATCGTATAATCAACTCACGGATACTCGTGGTGACATTGGAGTATCTAGGTGACATTAGGGTTGGTGGATGTGTATCATATGGTATTATTTTAGTACGAACTCTTAGATAGATCGATCAGAAAGGATAACTTGATGTCATTTTAGTACGAACTCTTGGATAGATCGATCGGAAAGGATAACTTTGAGGTGGTTTCGTACCCTACAAACAATTTCTTCTTATGTTCTCCGCTAGATAAGAACTTTGGAGTGATTCTTCATCGCACGTTGAGGGATGGTTATGTGATCCAATTATATTAGCATTGTTGAGAGATTGCTCTAGTGAAAGTATGAATCCTAGGCCTCATTTTCAAGCATTGCAATACCGTTTGTGCTCACTTTTGTTACTTGCTACCTTGCTGTTTTTATTGTTCCTATTACAAAAATCAATATCCACTATCATTACTACACTTGTATCACCATCTCTTCGCCGAACTAGTGCACCTATACAAATTACCATTGTATTTGGTGTGTTGGGGACACAAGAGACTTTTTATTATTTGGTTGCAGGGTTGTTTGTTGAGAGAGACCATCTTCATCCTACGCCTCCCATGGATTGATAAACCTTAGGTCATCCACTTGAGGGAAATTTGCTACTGTCCTACAAAACTCTGCGCTTGGAGGCCCAACACGAGTCTACAAGAACAAGTTGTGTAGTGGATCTCTTTGGGCCTCCTTCATGGGATAGTCTTGGTGGGAAAAAGAATGGACTTGTCATTGTTGATGATTATTCAAGATACACATCGGTGTTCTTCCTCAAGTCCAAGGACGAGACGAAGATCACCTTCATTGATTTTGCCAAGCAAGCCCAACACAAATTTGACATAGAAATCTTAGCAATAAGAAGCGACAATGGCACCGAGTTCAAGAACTACACCTTGGAAGAATTCCTTAGTGATGAGGGGATTGAGCATCAATACTCCGCACCCTACACCCCTCAACAAAATAGAATTGCTGAGAGGAAGAACCGTATACTTGTGGAGATGGCAAGGTCCATGTTGGATGAGTATACATCACCACATAGCTTTTGCGCCGAGGCCGTCAAGACCGCATGTCATGCATCTAACCGGCTCTTCCTCCGTAAGATCTTGGAAAAGACCCCTTATGAGCTTCTAACCGGGAACAAGCCCAATGTCAAGTACTTCTGGGTATTTGGGTGCAAGTGTTTCATTCTCAACAAGAGAGAACAGTTAGGAAAATTTCAATCCAAAACAATTGAGGGCATATTTGTTGGTTATGGCTCAAACTCTTACGCCTATAGGGTCTACAACAAATCCAATGGATGTGTTGTAGAAACTTGTGACGTGGTGTTTGATGAATTTAATGGTTCCCATGGGGAGCAAGTTGATCCAAGTGATGTAGGTGAAGAAGATCCTTCTCAAGATATCTTGACCATGGGTGTGGGTGCTCTTCTTCCAATGGAACAAGAACCTCATGATGATGAAGAAGAAGATGGAAGCTTCACTCATGTCCAAGCCACTACAACACCCACGCCACCACAAGATCCTATTGTTCAAAAGGAACCCGTTGCTCAAGTACAAGAACAAGAACAAGAACAAGATCTTCGTCATGATCAAGTTCAAGAACGAGACCAATATCAAGGGCAAGAACAAGAACATGCAACCATTGATGATGACGGGTCTTATGATGATGGTGAACCTCAACAAATGCAACATGAAGAAGAAGATCTTCCACCACATGTTAATGATCCATATGTTGAAGATGTTGATGATGGCAACGAAGTAGAACCAAGTGAAACACTAACCTCCATCATGCCTCGGGTAGCCGGTCGAGTGAACGTCGACCAAATACTCACCGGCATATCGGAAGGTAGAGTCACTCATAAACAATTGACCAATTTTTGTGCTCACTTTTCGTTTGTGTCTAGTATTGAGCCACTCAAGGTACAAGATGCTTTGTTGGATGCCGATTGGCTTGTGGCCATGCAAGAAGAATTGAACAACTTCGAACGAAACCAAGTGTGGACGCTGGTAAAGAGGCCAAACAAAGAACACAATGTCATTGCGACAAAATGGATCTTCAAGAACAAGCAAGATGAGCATGGCACCATCATTAGAAATAAGGCAAGGTTAGTGGCACAAGGGTACTCTCAAGTTGAAGGTTTGGACTTTGATGAGACCTTTGCTCCCGTTGCCCATCTTGAATCTATTAGCATCTTACTTGCTTATGCCGCTTTCAGTGGCTTTACATTACATCAAATGGATGTGAAAAGTGCTTTTCTTAACTCTACAAGAAGAAGTATATGTATCACAACCACCCGGGTTCGTTGATCCCGATCACAAAGACCATGTTTATAAACTTCATAAGGCTTTGTATGGCCTCAAACAAGCACCTTGTGCTTGGTATGATCACTTCAAGAAATTTTTAATCGATGATGGCTTTGTGAGAGGGTTGATTGATCCCTCTCTTTTTACTAAGAGGGAGAAAGGTGATTTGATGCTATGCCAAATCTATGTAGATGACATCATTTTTGGTTCACCTAACATCCATTTGTGCAAGAAGTTTGCAGCCTCCATGACCAAGAATTTTGAGATGTCACTTAATGCCAACTTGAAGTTCTTTCTTGGATTTCAAATTGAACAATGTCAAGAAGGGATTTTTCTATCTCAAGCCAAGTATACCAAGGACATTCTTGAGAAGTTTGGAATGAAAAATGCCAAGCCTTGTAAGACACCCATGGCAACCAAGGTTGTTATTAATGCCGATGAAAATGGTATACCTTTTGACTCATCTACTTACCGCTCTATGATTGGTTCATTGCTTTACCATCGTGCATCTAGACCGGACATCATGTTAAGTGTAGGCATATGTGCACGATATCAGGATTCTCCCAAGGAGAGCCATCACTTGGCGGTTAAGCACATTCTTAGATACCTTGTTCACACCCCAACGTTGGGCCTATGGTACCCCAAGGATGCCAAGTTTGATCTCATTGGGTACTCAGATGCGGATTGGGCCGGAGATAAGGTGGACCGGAAGTCAACCTCTGGTGCATGTCAATTTCTTGGATGCTCCTTGGTAAGCTGGTCCTCGAAGAAACAAAATTGTGTCTCTCTCTCTATCCACCGCCGAAGCCGAATACATCACCGCAGGAAGTTGTGCCACACAACTACTTTGGATGAGGCAAACCTTGAAGGATTATGGAATTACCTACAAGAAGGTGCCTCTTCTATGTGACAATGAAAGTGCAATCAAGATCACCAACAACCCCGTGCAACACCCTCGCACCAAGCATATTGACATCAGACATCACTTCATTCGAGATCATGTGCAAAAGGGAGATATTGAGATAGCTCATGTTGGAACGGATATGCAACTTGCTGAAATCTTCACCAAACCGTTGGATGAAGCTCACTTTTGCCAACTAAGGCATGAACTTGGTATCTTGGAACTTGCAAATATTGCCGTGTGATATCGTGTACCCATGCATGCATTTACTTCATGTCTTATCTTGATGTAGGCATATATTTAAGGGGAGAAATTCAACTCATGAATCTTCTTGTCCCTATACAATGCATAAATAGAACAAACACTCTCAGAGTTACCATGTTCTCACAACTATGGTACTTTAAATGATGGAGTAGTGATTATGTACCCAAGGTTCATGTCTTTGTGGTGACATGTCACATATGCTCAAACATGGTGACCCCGGTCACCGCTCTCCTCCTTGTGAGGTTTGTATGCTAGAATTAATCTATGAGTTCATCATTATTGGGTATCTTGTTTATCTACTCTCTCTCTCTCTCTCTATATATATATATATATATATAGTGTTGTTATTCACATCTCCTTGGCGGAGTCTATATCCATTCTTTTCCGAATATTCCTCTTCATGGATCCTCACCAAGTTATAATTGTCCACTATCGAGTGGCCAGACATCCGGCCCCTCTGCTGGACATCCCGGCCCTGGCACTTCTCCGCTGTTGGTCACCAATCAGGCGCCGGACATTTGGGCTTTTCCCCCGGATTTCCGGGCAGTTCACTGAAAAGCAAAACCTCCAGCAGCCGGACATCCGGCTGGTCGCTGGACATCCGGGCCGTGGATCCACTTCCTCTCTGTTCCCCAGTGACGGATTTCCGGGCTTATCCCCGGATGTCCGGCCCGACTGCTCTGCTCACTTAAATCTAGCGCCCCCGGGGGTTAGGGGCAGTTCTTCCCCTCTTTCCCCTGCACCTCCCCATCTCGCCTGGGCCACCGCCGGCACTCCTTCCGGCTGCCCCCGCCATTTCCAGCACTCCCGGCCCCCGATCTCCCTCCTCCAGTGGCCTCGCCTCTCGATCTACTCCCTCATCCACTTCATTCGTGGATTGGGGGTCGAGTTCATCCGAGAGCTGCTCACCTTGGTGCCGAGAGGTTCACGGGTCGCCGGCGTCCATGATGGCCAGAACCAAGCGAGCTAGCAACGACCCTTCTGTGGGACACTCGCCCCGTGGTATGCTCTCTCTCCATTCCCTTGGTCTTCTTCGAGTTTTACCTAGGTTCATCTATTCTAGGGTTCTTGTTCATCTCATGGATGCTCGCTTGATGCATGTATCCCTATATCAATGTGATGCTCCCTTGACTAGATCCTAATTCCACTCTATGTACATGGTCATGAAATTCCCTATGGTCATGTTGCAATTTTTCCCTAACACTAGGCTTGCCCTATGCTCATGGACAAAATGTCAACTATTCCATTTGTTAATTTTTGTGTTCTCCATGTCTACATCTTCGTTACATTCCTCTCATCGGTGTCCCATCTTCCCATCACTTTCAGATCCTCGTCGTCAGGGCTCCACCGACTCTGAGGAGAACGTCAGGCCAAAGAAGAAGACCACCACCAAGAGCCAACCGAAGCGCCATCCTAGCACCTCCTCTGCCTCTTATCCGGAGGATGAGGACTACATTGCTGAGGAAGAGGAGGAATTGTCCCCAGGCGACCAGTTGGCCAGTCTAAGCCTGGAACACGGTGTCCTCTGAATGCACCTATGCCTCAAGTCCGCGGATCTGCTATGCCTATCACTCATGGTCGCCACGTTTCCATGGAGATGCCTCTTAGTGGGAACCGACCTATTAACAACTTCAAGACCATGGGGGCCGGTCCATATCTGGAATTTCGGAGGGATGTGAATCATTTTGAGATGCTAGCTGATGCGGAAGACCCTCGGTTCCACACTCGCATGCAATAAGATATATATACACTAGCATGGTTCGTAACCGTGGTCTTGCTCCTCATCGTCATGTGGATCTTCCGTACATGCGGGCTCACCTTGCGTTGTTTCCTGATAACACTGTCAAGATCATTGATGATATGACTCTTGGTCCGGCAATGACCTTCAAGTGTGTCTGGAATGAAGCTGCCATTCTTCAGTTCTATGCCACCTACTTCTTTGGGCCAAACCACACTCTCACTTGGATGACCGACAATGTTCAGCTTAGCGTCACCTATCACCAGTTTGTTCAGATATTGGGCTTGTCTGGTGTTGGCCATCAGATTCACAGTCTGGATCCTCTGCATAGGCCCATGGGTATTGATGCATGTATGCCTCTTGTTAAACCTACCAGTGAGCTCTTGGAGGATGAGGTAGAGTATCCACCCAATGAGGTATCCATCTTCACATCTCCCTACTACATACTCTTTCAGTGTGTGCTTCGCACTCTCTATCCCAAGAAGGGAGATCGTTCGCCGGCTCGCGGCTACTGCATTGACTTGATGGTACGCATGCATGATGAGCCCATGGAGCCACTTGATACTGCTCACTACATTTGGCATGAGATCCGTTTGTTGAGCTTTCTGCAGTCGCGCCAGTTTCCTCATGCTCCATTCATTTAGGCACTCATCGATAACACTGCCCCTTTTGAGATTGTCAAAACCGTTGAGCATACCTTGTGGAAACCGACTGTTCACATGTCCAAGACAACCACCACCATAGTTTCTACAAAGGGCAAGACTCCAGTTAAGCCAAAGAAATCCACTGGAGCATCCTCATCCTCGAGTGAACTGTTTGGTCGCATTGCCTCGTTCATGGGGAAAGCCCAGTCTGCCATCATGAAGGCTATCACGTTCAACTGCAAGCAAAACCATGATGTTCAGAAGCACCTAATTCTCTCCAAGAATCAGCTCAAGCAGTGGCTTCGCGACCATGGCAGTCCGATGAGCGAGGATGATCCCATTCCTCCTGCACCGTCCACTTCCTCCTTCGGGTTCCCGTCTCGCGACGTGTACGCCGAGTTCTTTGATGGGGTGGTCGATGATGATGACATCCGCCAGGAGTGATCTGGCTTTGTTTCCACTAGTTATCTTCACCCCTTTTTGCATGTTGCTGTCAAAGGGGGAGAAGTAGTACCTTAGATGTCGAGCTCTATGTTTGCTTTGCTAAGCTTTGCTATCAATTCAAACTATCTATGTATGCTATGCATGGTACTTGAGTATGAGACTCTATCCTATTATCTATGAGACTATGAGTTGATGTTGTATGTCATATATTTGCTATTTGCCTGCCATCTTTTTCTCATCATAAGATTCATTGATCACTATGGGTTGTCTATGGCTTGATTTGATTTGTGTCTTGACTTCTCTCCCATACGCAAACATATAATATGTGCATTGAATTATTGATAAGCATCTTATGCACACACTGAGGGGGTGCTCAATCAAAAATGACATATGTATTACATTGAAAAATATATTTTTGGCACTACATGTATGATTGTCATCAAAAGATTGAAAGTGCAATCATGCCCTTACATCATATTTTGATGTTGATGACAATATACATGTAGGGGACTAACTATGTTTATCGAGTAAATCTCAGGTGTTAGCCCCCGGATGACAAATGTGTGTGGATCATGGACGTACGAAATTGATATGACTCAAGGAAGAAGAAACATTAGATCAACGGTTCTTTTATCGGTTTATTCTAGAGTATAGGGATCCTGCACTATTAAGAGGGGATCCATAGGGTTAGCAAAAGACATGCTCAAGTCATTACGAATTCCCCTCCATTTTCCTACCTTGCCATATCTCCTAAAAATGACCAACTCATTTAGAAAAATGGTGGGATCAATTAGTTTCACATACTCTTGCCCTCTCTGTCTCTCTTGAAATATGGTTTTGGCTGGAGGGTCGCCGGATGTCCGGGGCTCTGTCGGAAATCCGGCTCACACATCACAGAATAGGGTCCTCTTCTGATCCCTGGCTGCCGGATGTCTGGCCCCTTTGCCGGATGTCCGGGACGCCCCCGTAGCGCTGGATGTCCGGCACTTCGCCGGATGTCCGGGCGGCCACGTACTGCCAGATGTCCGGGTGCGCCCTGGAAATCCGACCTATCACTTCTAGAAGCCTTGCCCCTCTGGGGTCTGCACACGCCGGATGTCTGGCAAACTGCCGGATGTCCGGGGCCTCACTAGTGTGCCGGATGTCCGGGTCCTCCCCCGGATGTCCGGCTCCTCTGTTTCACCTCTGCTCTCTGTGTTTTTCACAGGGCCGTCTCACTGTGCCGGATGTCTGGCCTCTGGCCTGGATGTCCGGCCTAACCCTATCACTTACACCACAACGACCATATTTGCTCCACCACTATATATATCCTTTCTTCCTCCACGGGATAAGGTTGACCATTCACTTTGAGCAAACCCTAGAACACATTTCACTCTCTCTCTCACACTCATACACCAAATTTTAGATCCCTGAGGGATTTGAGAGCATTTGTGAGAAGTTGTCCAATCAAGTGATAGATCCACTCCTTCCCCTTCTTCTCACCAAAGGAATTCATGATTTGAGAAAGTCTTGAGGTTTTCCCCATCGTTCTTGTTAGTCTTGGAGGTTGGAGACTCCTAGGCGGTAGGAGTTCTTCGGAGAGGAATCGACCATTGTGATTACCCCCAAAAAGTTTGTGAGGGTTTGGAGACCACCCCAAGGTCTACCACTAGTGGTTGAGAATCGTCTTCGTGGTGATATCTCAAAGAGAGAATAGGGTGAGCCTTCGTGGCGTTGGTGTGCCTTCGTGGTAACACCCACCTCTCTAAACGATGACGTAGCTTCCCTCCAAGGAAGTGAACATCGGCATACATCCTCGTCTCTCGGAGTTGCGGTTATTCCTAACCCTAGCTCCCTACTTGTGGTTACTTGTCTCTTGGCTTGTACTTACATTATATTGTGCTTGCTTGTATAAATACTTGTTGTATTCACTCTCTTGCTTAGCACTTGTATCACCTTTGCAATTGTTAGTCTCACTCTCATATTCCGTATTATTGCCTAAAATTGCTAAGTAACAATTAAAATTTGGAACTGTACCTATTCACCCCCCTCTAGGTCCATCTTGATCCTTTCACGACTGCTCGGGCTATCACTTGCAAGCAGTAAAAAAAGCATGTATAACAAAAATTTGGTGGGAAACACAACTGAGCAAGAACAAACCTTAATTTTTCATGACCATGTATCCCTGAGCACAACAAAGGCAATGTAATATATCTTATAACCTTTCTTCAAAAAAGCTTCTCAGAAACACAAGTTGACCAAAAGGACTAAACATGAAAATAGAGCATACAAATATGAAACAATGGAGCAAAAGCCAAACTTGAAAGGTTGCAGATGTTGTCCAATGGAGCAGACATACAAATTCACCGAAACAATTTTAAAGAAAAATGGGGAACCTTTAAAACAAGCTGAATTTGTAGGATAAAAGTTAAAAATAAAGTAAAACACTATAAAATTGTCAAAGATTGGTAAGTAATTTGAAGAATAGTAACGGATATTGTCCAATCAGCCGGAAAAAATAGTTCAAAATAAATATGAAGATTTGATATTTTAATTGCATCACGCGAAGGTAGTGAGAACTGAGAATCAATACCTAACTGATTTTTTCTCAAAGCACCTTCAAGGACCAGCAGGTTACCGCCGCTACACAGAGAGTCGGGTCCATTGCCTCCGCGTCTACTCCCAGCTCCATCAGTGGACCGCCACTATATCCCGTAGCAGCTTCAGCAGCGTCCCTTCTGATCGGGGGCAACCACATCGGCGCCCAGCACAAGCAGCGCACACACGGACGTCCCCGCTACGACGTGCAACAACATCAGCCCATCGGCGGCAATGCGGGGCCTCCACATTGGCACGCAGCTCGAGCAGCCCACGCACAACTCGAGCTAAATACCCATGCGTTGCCACTGGACGATAAATAAAATATGTGTTCATTAGTTAATATATTTAATCAAATACGCCGAGTACAACATATGTGCAGTTTCACCACATCTCATATATACATTATTGATCTCATCCAACATTTTTGAATGTTAACATACATAAACAAAAGATCATATCCTAACTCCTAACATACATAAATGAATGTAAGCACTGTCGATGTCCTAGGGGTGAACATCCTGCATTGTTTTGTACCGAGTCTCGCCACTTTTGTCTGTTCTTATGGTTACTCTCATAATCATGGACAATTTAATTTTTAGAAAGATCGGGATGGTGGTGCAATTACGCATGTCAAGAGAAAGCTGATCAAATGCCATAAGCCCAGAATCCTGCGCGAAGATGAAACTTAGAACATGCCTTGCACTATACTAAATTTTTTTACCTCTCATATTTACAAACCCATGGGTGATAAGAAATCAATATGCACCCTTTCTGCTAGCCACATCGTGGTCGCCCCCACGCTCATCAGCACGCTTGCCTTCCTCATGCACAGTGCTTAGTTTCGGCTTCATCCCTGGCAATGTTTATTGAATGCAAAAAACACTAACCTGCAATAGATAAGCTTGATTCTTCACTGCAGAGAATAATTTGGAGGTATTAGCAAAGACAAGTACCCCATAATTTTGCATGACATAATGGTGTGAGCATTAAAAACATTGAAATAACAAGAGAGTCTGTTAATTCAGTAAACTCTTCCATTTCGCTAAATTATCTAGCATCTCATAAGACCAAGCAGAATGGCATTTCCAGGACGCTTTTTTGTAGTTGCGTTTCCTAGTCAAACTATGTCGCAACTAAGAAGCACAAAAGGCTCAGAATTAAAAAAAATGAGGACTACACAAATTAGTCGCGATGGTATTGGAACCGCAAGCATCCTGCTAGGAAGTCCCACGGTCAAAACAAATATCGAGTCAGGATATAAAAGCAAGTTTTCAACCGTCACATATTGCAAAATCACGGAACAGCCTGTGGATGCATTGCAATGTTTATTGGGTGTACTTATCCATGCTAGGCAGTTTATAAATGTACATCAACCTTTTTTGTACTGTGAAATCCATCTTGTAGCTTCTCCAATTAAAAAAAGGAGCTAAAGATGATTGTAACAATCTATAACACAGACCTTCACAAACAGAATAAGATCTTACTGGTCTTTCTTATTCCCATAAACACATATATGTCACTACCATACAATACCAGGGTTGTTCATTTAGACTGGAGGCCGAGGCACGCACCTGTACTCAATCAAGGGTCACGAAGTCAACTTGTCTTCCAGAGTTTGGAACAAGGCGTCATTGACCGACTTTCCAAGGTTGCACATTTTCTGGCCGTCAAGGAAACCATCACTGCTAGTCAGTTGACAGATCTGTATGTTTCCCGAATTGTTTCACTCCACGGTATTCTATTGGTAATCAGCTCAGACCATGGCAGTCTTTTCACTTCAAGGTTATGGGCAAGTTTCCAAGAAGCTATGGGAACTCATCTATCCTTTAGCACCGCATTTCACCCTCAGTCTCAGGGTTAAGTGGAACGAGTCAACCAAATCCTTGAAGACATGCTTCGAGCTTGTGTCATTTACTTTGGCAAGAAATGGGAGGAATCTCTCTCGTATGATGAATTCTCATACAACAATAGCTATCAAGCTAGTCTGAAGATGGCTCCCTTCGAAGTGTTATATGGACGAAAGTGCCGAACTCCTCTGAATTGGTCAAAAACTGGGGAATAGTCACTCTTCGGTCCGGATATTATCCAACGTGCCGATGAACAAGTCCGCGTTATTTGCGAGAATCTAAAGACTGCTCAGTATCGTCAGAAGAGTCAGTATGACCGTCATCACAAAGATATGGTCTATCAACCTGGCGAATAGGCTTATCTTCGAGTCACACCGATGAAGGGTGCTCACCGCTTCGGGATCAAGGGCAAGCTAGCTCCTCACTACATTGGTCCTTTCCCCATTCTCGAAAGACGTGGAAAAGTGGCATACCAATTGAAACTGTCATCGAACTTTTCTCACGTTCACGATGTCTTCCATGTGTCACAGCTCCGCCGCTGCTTCAAGGACCCCATCGGAGCAGTGGACCATGGAGTGCTTGAGCTGCAACAAGACCTCTCTTATAAAGAGCATCCGGTCCGCATTCTCAATCAGACTGAATGTCACACCCGTCAGAAGGCGATCAAATTCCTTAAAGTCCAGTGGTCAAACCATTCCGAAGACGAAGCCACGTGGGAACGCGAAGATCATCTTCGTGACGAATACCCCGCCTTGTTTCCGTCTACCTCCTAAATCTCGGGACGAGATTTCTTGTAGTGGAGGAGATTTGTAACACCCCGATAATTAAGCTACAGTAATACCATGCTAATGGTGCCATGTCATCACCATTAAGTTTGCTAAACCCCACTTTGATCCAAACCCGATTCAAATTCAAATTTAAATTAAAGTCAAATATTTAAAGTTTTCAAATGGCAAAATAAAAATGTGGGTTAGGTTGCAAATATTCACTAACGAATTGTCATGAAAGAATCAACATTTTTCACAATATTAAAATGCCCCTAAGCTATTTATATCTGGCCCATAAAGCAATAAAATGGAACTTTTCAATTTAAATAAATATATAAACTATTCAAAAATATTTGAAACTTTTCGTGCTAACTCCAAATATTACCTAATATTATTGTGATAAATTGCACTATTAACAAAAATCAGTGGCTAGCTCTAATTAAAGAAAAACAGTAAAGAAAGAATTAACCGAAAAAGAAAAAAGGGGGAAATATAAAAAAGGGAAAAAGAAAGAGGAAACCCCCCTGGGCCACTTGGCCCAGCTGGCTACAGGCCGGCCCAGCCGCCCCCCACTCGTCCCCTTCCGCTACAGGAGACGGGGGGAGCTGTGGCAGCCATCCGGCCGCCGTGGCGGCCATCGGCCGACCCGCCCCTGCCTACAAAGCCCCGGCGCACCCCCTTCTGGAACCTAGCCACTACCTCTTCCCCCCTCCCCCATCGCCGCGCCTCTCTCCCTGCGATGATCCGGAGCGCACCCGTCGCCGCGTCGCTCCCCTTCGCGGGCGTCCCCGTCGGCCTCGTCCTACTTCGCCGCCGCCCCAGACCTTCTCCGAGCCTCGTTGCCCATCTTCTCGCGCCGGGGGTGAGCCCTCCCCCTATACCCTCTCCCTCCCCGCTGGACCCGCCTGCTCCCCGCGCCCCTGTAACGCGCCCTGCGCACCGCAACCCTCGCCCGTGACCGCGCTCCCGCACGCCCCAGCCGCCCATGCTCACCCGCGCGCGCGATCCCTGCCCCCTGCCGCCCCTGGCCACGTGCCCTGCCGCGCCCAGCCCCCCTGCTCCCGCCGCTCGGCGCCCGTGCTGCGCTGCTCTGCTGCTGCAGCAACTGCTGCTGCTGCCTTCGCCCCTGTCATCCTGCGCCCCCCCTCGCCGCCGCCTGCAGCTTCCCCCTCCCCCGAACACGCCGCGCTCCGCCCGGCCTCGCCCGCCGCAGCCCGCAGCGGCTCGCCACCCGCCTTGGCTTTGCCTCCGCTACCGCACCTGCCACTGCCGCCGCTGCTGCCCCGTTGCCACCGCCCGCCGCGGCCCGTGGCTGCGCCCTGCGCGCGCCCGTGCAGGCTGCCAACGCCCCTCGCTCGTGCCACCCGTTGCCCCGCCCCCGCGGCCTGCGCCCCCGTGGCTGCGCTCGCTGTGGCCGTCCACTGGCTGCGAGCACCTGTGCCCAGCCGTGGCCTAGGCCACTGGCCAGTGGGCCCCCTTTAAAAGAAAAAAAATGAAATAAGAAAAGAAATAAAAAATAAAATATAAATAACAAATAAATAATAATAATAAATAAAATAATTAGTGAATTAATTAATTAATTAAAATCTGTGAAAATGACATGTGGGTCCCCTCGACCCAGTTGACCAGTCAACTGGTCAACAGTTGACCTGGTCAACGGGGCCACTGTCAGCCTCTTGTGACTCTGCTGTGTACACCTGTTGTGTGCACATGGCAATTTACCTTTAATATTTTGAATTAATAACAATTTCAGAAATTGTTTTAAACTTCGAAAAATCATATAAATTAAACTGTAACTCGGATTAAAATAATTTATATATGAAAATTGCTCAGAAAAATATAACGAATTCGTTTACGCTACCCACATGCCTGCCACACCCCTCTAACATAGCAAACATCGACATTTCCCCTCTGGACCAAAATACCGAAAATCACCTGGAGCTGGGAAAACATTTCCGGATGTTTTCCCTCTTCTTCTAAAACGCCTAGGGATGTGTTAGAGCATATCATCACCACATACTGCCATGACATGCATTGTGCTGCATTTGTTTGCTCCGTTATTTATCTGTTTCCCCCTCTTCCTTCTTCTTTTGGTAGACCCCGAGACTGCCGGTGACACCCAGTATGACTACGTCGATGACGACCCCTCCTTCTCGACAGAGTTTCCAGGCAAGCAAAACCCCCTGATCCAGATATCGCCCATTCTTTCTATCTTATTCTTGCATTAGGTTTTGCTACTGTTGTTGTTCCGATAGCTCCTATTCTGTTGCTTAGCCTGTCTTTCTACTACTGTCAATACCTTACCTGTTATCCTATATGCTTAGTATAAATATGCTAGTATTCCATCAGTGGCCCTACACCCTTGTCCGTCTGCCTTGCTATACAATCGGGTCGCGATCCCTTCGGGCGGTGATCACGGATATATGTATGTATGTATATATATATATATACAGATATATATATATATATATACGGATATATATATATATATACATACTATACATGATAATTGATATGATTAAAGTCGGGTCGGCTCAAAGAATACCCGCGAGTGATTCACGGACTTGGGTCTGAAAGGACATTTCTCCCGACGGCCCCCTGAGTGATTCTTTGTGGCGGAGCGACGGGGCAGGTTGAGACCACCTAGGAGAGAGGTGGGCCTGGTCCCTAGTGGGTGTCCACGGTTACTTCATAATAACACGCTTAACGAGTTTGGGTATTTGATATGAGTTAGCCGTTGGCCTATACGCACTAACCGCCGCGCGGGATAAGTTATGGGCACTCGCGTCGTACGTTCCTTCCGAAAGCGATCCAGATGTCACAGTTCAGAGATGCGGCCTGAGTGTTGGGGTGGACCGCGTAAGCACCTGCTTTGTATAAAGAGGTAGCCAGGTCTGGTCCCCAGCCAGTCACGCAACGTGCAGGAGTGCAAAGGGCGATGGGCCCAACACCCCTGAGCGCTTAGAATGTAGACCAGCGTGCTGACCTCTCTGGAGAGCCTAGGTAGGACTATGACGTGTTGATCTTCCGAGGCCGGGCATTACGCCGGAAAGTGTGTCTGGCCAGAGATAATCGAGCATGTTGGGTAATATGGTGCACCCCTGCAGGGAAGTAATCTATTCGAATAGCCGTGTGCACGGTAACAGGACGACTTGGAGTTGTATTCCGACCTCTTACAACTAAAACCGGATACTTGATAAAACACACCCAGATAAGTGACAGATACCACCCGGTGATCTCTCTCTCACATGGAGACGAGGAGAGGATCTCCGGTTAGGATTATTGCTATACGATGATACTTGTTACCATGCCAGCTACTCTCTTCTACTGCTGCAAGATGATGGCCCCAGAAGATATAGTCTTCGATAGGATGAGCTTCTCCCCCTTTATTCTGGCATTCTGCAGTTTAGTTCACAGATACTACCCCCATTCATTTGATATCGATGCATATGTAGTGTAGATCTGATGTAAGTCTTGCGAGTACTTCGGATGAGTACTCACGGTTGCTTTGCTACCCCTTTTTCCTTCGATCCGGATATTCACAACAGATGATGGCGCTGCAGATGGAGGCCCCCCCAGCGGAACCTACTACATGGACACCGACGACAAGGAGTAGTCCGGAGGTCCCAGGCAGGAGACCTCGCCTTTCGATCTAGCGACATTGTTTTGTTCAACCTTCTTAAGGCAAACTTGTCTAACTATGTCTGTACTCAGATAATATTTGCTTTGATGACTTATGTATTCGGGTCCTCGTGACCCCTGGCTTGTAATATAGAGACTTATGTTTATCCTTTGTGTCGTAGAGTTGTGTTGTGATATCTTCCCGTGAGTCTCTGATCTTGATCGTGCGTGTTGCATGTATGATTAGTGCACGATTGAATCGGGGGCATCACAAGACTGTTGGTCCTAGATTACTGCCATGATAGAGAGCTCCTTTAGGTAGTTGAAGAAAACAACCTGAATGGGAATAGAGGTCGAATTAATACAAATGAAGAAGCTCCACCGTACAATTCTTATATTTCACATTGTGGTCATCATGGCAAGTCTCTCCCTCTATATGCAAGTGTAACCGTAGGAAGAAATTTCCTTGCTCATCCTTGTTAGCAGGGAAATACTTAAAAGAAATACTTAAATATCAAGAAGGCTGATAGTGTAGTTATATACCACATATACGATAGAGGTCTAATAGTATACAGGACATAGCACAAGGGCCATAGATTTCTTTGCTCCGATGACTAACACAAATTAAATAGAAGATAGGGAAAGGGCAAGAATTTGGAATACATATCAAACAAAATATAACTAAATCGCAAATGATACTTATGTAAAACTGGTTTTTCTTTTCAGATCAAGATTCAAGACATCAGATACACTACCTATGGTCAAGCTCATACCAACAAACTGAACAAGGAGCTATACTATGTCCCTTGCAAACTGACCGACGACCTTCGATGGTGGACGACGACCTTCGTAGGAGATGGCGCCACGGAGAGCAGCGGGATTGAGGGAGCAGAGAACTGAGGGCTCGCTCGCTCAGCTCGTGGGAACAGTGAAGACGATGGGAAGCGGCGGATCTCACCTTGAAGATGCTCCAGGGTTACGCGAGAACACACTGACGCGGGGAATGGGGCGGCTGCTGCGTCCATGGCCCCGACCCGCTCGAGTGTCTAGCAGCGGCGGATCCCGGCATGGGGACGTTCCAGGGAAACACGCGTAGACGTGCGCAATGGGGGCAGCCGCGTCAATGTCCGGGCAGAGAAGGCGACGAGAGTACAAGGCAGAGGAAGAGGGAGAGACAGAGGGGTGGTGGGTTTGGGGGGATTTAGGTCACGAGGCAGGCGGGGCGAGGGGCAGCGGCGGCGGAGCAAGACGGGAGGCGGCGGAGACGGGGAACCCTAGAAGAGACATGGCCGAGCGACATGAGATTGGAGAGATCGAGAGAGGAGTTGGTCGATACGTTTCTGCATGGAGGGGAAAAACCGGGTGAAAAAAACTGAGCGTGGAGGGGTGGTGGTGGGAGGGGGGACGAAAAAACCAGACGAAAGTGGGGGGACAAAAAAACCGTGCTATCCTACCAAGTGAGACATTAGGAGTAGAGATTATTTAATAATCCACACACCAAGGAACGCCAATTACAATCGCCACCCAACGACAACAATACGGGAAGAGAGCAGGCACCGGTCACGCTCCGCTGCCGTCGGTTAGAAACATGTTTAATCTTGGCGTCAACCATGAAATCTGCTGTGTAATTAATATCCAGCCAAATATTAGAACACAGATTTACATTCCGTCTAATATCAACGTGCATCGTACGGGCACAGTTTATTAAGTTACTGACATGTGAAGGTGGGAAGTAAGGAAGGATGAGAGGCAGGGTTGATTGGATTCATATTCACATAACGGAGGCCCCACTGTAAGTAGGTCGTACTTGACCAAAGAATCCACGTATGAGAGTTATTACAGGGTGTGCATTCAGTTTTTTTCGATTTGAAAACAGAAACTGAAACCGAAACCTGAAGAAAACCAAAGTTATGGTCTTGTTTGGTTTTTGGTTTTCGGCTCGGTTTTGCACAGGGGAGGGGGTGGGTGCGATGCGATGGTAGTGCGTGAGTTGGGTCAAACCGTCCCCTGCTATGGGCTCGCGACGTCAGCCTCCTACGCGGTTGGCTTCACCTCTCTCTACTCTTGAGAGAGAGAGAGAAAGATGGTAGTTTGATCTCATCCATCCTCTCTCCCTCTCCTCCTCCTCCTCCACCGCCGCACGCTAGCTCCAAGGCGAGAAATATGTCTCTATTTTGACTGGTAAGTCTCAATTTCACCTTAGCTACACATTGTTGGTAAATTTGCATATATAGATTGTACAACCATAATGGAGATCATCAAAGTGATCAAATATTTAAATACAAATTAATGATTTATTGGACACATTATATAAAGAAATATACATGAATGAGTTAGTGGTTCAGAACATGAAGGCATCCTCCTTCAAGACGATCAAGTAGTTCTGAATTCTAACTCCGAAGTTGACAGCTTGATTGTTCTGAAGAATGCAAGAAGTAATTTTAAGGTTAGAAAATTAGATATTCAATGTGTAATATAAATTAGTATTTGGTCATGAATGAACGTACTAAGTTGAAAATTTATTTATGAACACAAAATTGAAATGGTGCATTACCTATTTGGTCAAGACTTCTGTGTAGACAATATTCTTTGTGTATGTATCGCTTGTACTGATCTTATTCTTCTTTTTCTTCTTCTCCTTTGTGCATGTGTCGCCGTTATTTTTCTTCTTGTTTGTCTCCTTGTTCACATCATGTGTACCTATTGGTACCTTTATGTTTGATGTCACGGTTGCTCTAGAAAGCGCGACATATAGTTAACCATGTGAGAAAACATGTCCAGGCAGGTAGACACCGACATTTGGTATTGTCTGGCCTTGTGATTTGTTTATTGTCATTGCAAAACTGAGCCTGACTGGAAACTACTTTCTCTTGAAACTGAACGGGAACATGTCATCGTCAGATGGGCATAATGGTATCCGAGGCAAGAAAACTCCCATTCCAGAGTGCTGCCCTACCACAATCTCTGCATCAATTGCATTTTTCTGAAATCCACGTACGACCAGTCTGGTGCCGTTGTAGAGTCCATTAGCAGGGTCGATGTTCCTGAGTAGTATGATTGGACATTTTTTTTGAGCTTCAGCATATGTGGAGGCAGTCCATTTGGGGTTAGGGTGTTTAGGAATTGTGGTGGATAGTAGTTATGTGGGTCGTCTTCTACAGAATCGAAGCTGTGGTACACCATCTCCTCCCCCTGGAAGCGATCAATCATTTTTAGGTTGATCTTGTCTACGCAGTCATTCCTTGTGGATAAAATTGCTCTTGATGTGATGTACTTTGGATCTTTTAGGTAAGCATTTCCCATTTGGTAGATACTGTCAATAAGTCTATCCAGGCCGGTATCATCCATCTTATTTGGCACACATATACTTGTAGGTAGAAGTATTTCACCATCATCATTTGTCTCCTCAGTTCCGTTTCCAATGCGTAGTAGGTATTCTGCGAACCACGGGTCATTTTGAGCCCTCATGTTGCGCACAAGCTTCAATTGACGCATGCAATTCCAGAGCTCCGGGCTGCGTAGTGATGCATCTACTATCTAGGCTCTTGTTCCCTTTTGGACAACAGGTAGCACTTGTCTAAAATCTCCCCCAAATACGATCATTTTGCCACCAAATCGAAGATCTGGTCTATCCATTATGTCCCGCATGCTTTTGTCTAGCGCCTCCACTGTCTGCCTCTTTGTCATAGATGCTTCATCCCAGATTATTAGTGATGCTGCTTGGAGTATGATGTCTACTATGCAACTTTATTCTTGTAGACTCGTGTTGGGCCTCCAAGCGCAGAGTTTTGTAGGACAGTAGCATTTTTCCCTCAAGTGGATGACCTAAGGTTTATCAATCTGTGGGAGGCGTAGTGTAGGATCGAAAGTATGTCTAGAGGGGGGGGGGTGATTAGACTACTTGACCAAATAAAACCTAACCTTTTCCCAATTTTAGTTGTAGGCAGATTTTAGCACTAGTACATGTCAAGCATCACCCTACACATGCAATTCTAAGAGTATAGCAGCGGAATGTAAGCAATTGCATATGTATGTAGAGAGGGGGTAGGAGATTTCAAACACAATGAAGACACGGTGGTTTTTGGCGGGGTTCCGATAGGTGGTGCTATCGTACGTCCACGTTGATGGAGGCTTCAACCCACGAAGGGTAACGGCTGCGCGAGTCCACGGAGGGCTTCACCCACGAAGGGTCCACGAAGAAGCAACCTTGCCTATTCTACCATGGCTTACGTCCACGAAGGACTAGCCTCACTCGGGGTAGATCTTCACGAAGTAGGCGATCTCCTTGCCCTTACAAACTTCTTGGTTCAACTCCACATCTGGTTCGAGGCTCCCAAGCGACACCTAACCAATCTAGGAGACACCACTCTCCAAAAGGTAATAGACGGTCTGTTTTTGATGAACTCCTTGCTCTTGTGCTTCAAATGATAGTCTTCCCAGCACTCAATCAACGCCTCACAAATTTGGCTATGGTGGAAAAGAGATTTGAGTGGAAAGCAACTTGGGAAAGGCTAGAAATCAAGATTCAAATGGTAGGAATGGAATATCTTGATCTCAACACATGAGTAGGTGGTTCTCTCTCAGAAAATGTATGGTGGAAGTGTAGGCACGTTCTGATGGCTCTCCTTTCTGAGAAGGATGGGGTGGAGGGGTATATATAGCCTCCACACAAAATCCAACCGTTACACACTTTTGACCCAACTCGGTGGCACCGAAATGATAATCTCGGTTGCACCGAACCGTGTAAAAGATATGAACTTTAGGAATCTCGGTGGGACCGATACGAACAACTCAGATGGACCGAAGTGCAATGGCTTAGGGCAATCCTCATCTCGGTGGCACCGATTGCATCAACTCGGTAAGACCGAAGTGAAGCAATAAGGCAACAGAGAGTTGGCAAGCCATCTCGGTGAGACCGATTTGCAAACTCGGTGAGACCGAAGTGATTGCAAGTGATTATAGAGAGCTGGGAAGGCCATCTCGGTGGGACCGATTTGCAAACTCGGTGAGACCGAAGTAAATGCAAACGATTACAGAGAGTTGGCAAGGCCATCTCGGTGGGACCGAGATCCATTTCGATGGATCCGATTTGTTAGGGTTTTGGCAGTGGCTAAGTCTTGGATGAACTCGGTGGGGCCGGGTTGGAAATATCGGTGGGGCCGAGTTGGACTTTAGGTTTAGGACATATTTGGGTAGAGAGAGTGGTTGAGGGTTTAGGAATACTGTCACCAAGCACTTGAGCAAAAAGACCATTAAGCAACACCTCATCCCCTTTTAATAGTATTGGCTTTCCTATGGACTCAATGTGATCTTGGATCACTAAACCAAAAATGTAGAGTCTTGATCTTTTGCCAATCCTTTTCCTTAGCATTTTGAGGGGTCCACATCTCTAGTCCATGCCATGCCAATCATTGAACATCCTGAAATCTTAATCTTGAATGGACATTAGTTCAATGAGATATATGTTGTTAGGAATTACCAAAACCACCAAGGGAGCAAATGTGCTTTCAATCTCCCCCTTTTTGGTAATTGATGACAACATATAGATCAAAGCTTCGACAAATGATTAACTTAGTGAAATACATCGTCGCTTTGAGAAGTATGTGATAAGCAAGAGCTCCCCCTAAATTTGTGCATTATTAAAAAAAATGCGTTTGAATGCAAATGCACAATCGATTAGGCTCATGGGTCACTCTTCCATGTCACATACATCTTGGTGGAGCGCGCAAAATGATATGATTGGAAAGGTAAGCACGCATCACCAACATGAGTAATTGATCATACAAGATAATGGTAGAGATAAACATGGAATATCACAATAGGCATAATATGATCAATCAACATCGTATCTCACAAGTATAAACGACAGAATACTGTAGCAAGCACACACATAACAAAGTATCAACGAACAAGCAAACAAGTAGCAAAAGAAATTCTCGAAGCAAATCAAAAGAAAGAAACTCTCTCTCTCTCGAAGCCTATGATCTATACAGATTCTCCCCCTTTGGCAACAAGTACCAAAAAGTTCGAATCGTATAACGCTAGTCGGCTCTCTAGGCACGGTCCTCCGAAGCTCCTGAAGGCGATCTTCTGCTGGCTGCTCCGGTGTGCGTAGACGGCGTTGAGATAAGAGCGTCCGCGAATGCTTCTACTGATGACTGCTGGACTGGAGGAGTGGAGACCTGCTGTGGCACTGTGGCTGTGGCGGCTGGTGCAGATACCGTGGTCCGTGGATCCACAACTGATATCGCAGCTGACTTGGCAGCCCTAGGCACTGACTGAAACTGCTCGGTGGTCGGTCTTCCATCTTCACTGTCATCTGATCTGGCTTGCTTGACAGCATCTACAACTCCTTGCAGCTGTTCCACTGTGGTCTGAATCTCAGTCACCTTGACATCCAAATCATGAAATTTGGTCTCAATGATCCGCTCAAAACTAGCCTAGGTCTGGGTGAGGTTGGCCAAACTTCGCTCAATCCTCAGAGTGGCTTCAAGCAGATATTGCATTTGATCCTTTGGTGTCTTGAGATTCGCAATTGGAGCATTGGGAGCTGCTGCTTCCTGAGCTGCTTTAGCTTCTTGGGCTTTGCGGATTTCCTCTTGAGCTTGGGCAGAAGTGGGATGCGAAGGATCCATCACTATAACGTTGTCCTCAAAGTCTGGACGGAGTGGCAAATGCTCTCGATCAAGAAGATACGTGCTGGTTCCAACCTTGGAATTGATCAACAACTGAATATGTGGAGCATAACCACACGATCTTTTCTGATTTGCTGTTGTCCTCTTGATAGTCTCAACTATCAGGCTCATCACCTTGAATTTCTGAGGTGTATCAAATAAATGCAGCAAATTTATGGAGTGGCCACGGATCATCTTATCATCGCCTGACTTGGGTAACAAGGTGTACCGCAAGATTGTGTTTGAGGTGGCCAGACCTGGTAGCAAATGCTTCACGGAACCAAGCTTATGAGTCTCAAGATCCTCCTGGGGAATAGCAGTGTACATGTTCTTCATGGAATTGTGATCAAACTTGAGCTTGGCATAAACATCATAATCATCATCCTCTTCCTTGGGTGCACCATGAAGATTTGCCCACTCAGAAATGGTTGATTGATATCTGATTCCTTCAGTCATCCACACTATGCGACCATCTGGATAGAAGTGTGCTGTGGAGTAGAATTGCATGACCATTTCGTCATTCCACTTGGTCAACTTTTGTCCGACAAACTCGTTAACTCCTGCAATCCTGAAGCTCTCATGTACGTGGGGGAAATAATCTTCATTGGCATCAATATATTTCCAATCCACCCACCTCATGTCACTGACTATGGGCTTCTTGTCAAGCAAAACTGTCTCATAGAAATCTTGTTGTTCACGGGTGTGAAAACGATAATCACATGCTGTTCTCCTCCTCACATCATAAGGATCTGACAATCTCCATTGACGCAGTCCTTTGTCCTTTCGCAACATCATGTTTTCAGCTACTGGGTGTGCATTGTCATGTTCTGGTATCTTTGGCTTCAATTTTCTGAGCACTAGAGGCTCTTCATCAACATTTGATTCAGGCACTTGGGCCTTGTTCTTCTCTGCAGCAGATATGTTCCTGGTTGATCTCTTGGGTGTTGATGCCTTAGACTTTGACTTGGGAGGTGCAGCAGTCTTGATTGCATCAGACATGAGCTTCTGTGCTTTTGCAGGGGGTGCAGCAGCTGGCTCATCCTCCTCCTCTTCTTCCTCATCAATCATCATAGAAGGTCTGCCAATCACTCGGGCAGTAGTTTTTCTTATCCTCTTCTTCTTAGCACCTGCAACTGCCTCACTAGGCTCTTCAAGAGTGAATTGTATGGACTGTTTTGGCACTTTCCTTACAACAGTTCTTTCTTTGGTAGATGTAGGCTTGGAGCTGTACTCTTTAGCTAGCACTACTCTCTTCTTCTTGGTTGCTGTCTCACTGGCAACAAAATCCTCATCCTCACTGTCTGAGGTTTTCTTCTTCCTTGTTCTGGTTGCAGCTTTAGGAAGATCTGGAGAGCTTCTCTCTCCCTCATAGAAACTTTCATTATGGCTTGATCCTTCACTCATCTCTGCCTGCTGTTCAGACCTGTTCTGATTGTCACTGCCACTAGACATCTTGCTGAGCTGACCCTGTGAATAGATGGGTATGGGTAGAGTAGATGAGTCATCACAAAAAGCAGATAGTTTTTCATAAAAATGAGTTCAAACTTTAGTTATAGGTTTTCACAGAATGCAGTTCGGATGGACCGAGTTGGTAATCTCGGTGACACCGAAGCACACTACAGAGACATGGCACGCCATTTCGGTCAGACCGAGATGGGTTTCGGTGACTCCGAGATGCTAGGGTTTCACTGAGACGTTACTTTCGGTCTTACCGATTCGCACAACTCGGTGGCACCGAGATGTACTAGTGCTATGGCCAGGGACAAATCGGTGGGACCAAAAATTCCTATTCGGTCGGTCCGAGATGCGTTCGGCGGAAACCTAACCCTAAATTTTTTGCTCGAATCTCGTTCAAACGAACTAATCTGGTGGAAAGAGTATTGCATTCGTTGCAAGATTACATGGGATTCTTATCGTGCATTGAATCGGAAAAAGGGAAGCACGAAAGGGATCGAAACTCACCCTAACTCGGTGGAGTTTCTCTACGGCGGCAACGGCGGTGGAGATTACCGTTGACGGCGACGGAGTCCTACGGCGAGGGCGCACAGGCGACGACGGCGACGATCCGGAGACCAAAGGGGCGGCAGCAATGGGGCGCGGGCGCGTGACGTTTGAAGAAATTTTCAACCGCACGGTTCGCTGGGAATATATACCCATTCGCTGTCGGTGGCACCGAGTGGAACAAATCGGTAGCACCGAGACGTGCAACTGCTTGCAGTTACAGCAACTCGGTCCAACCGAGTTGGTCTAATCGGTAGCACCGAGATGAAAACCTAGATCAATCTAAATGCTTTCGGTTCGACCGAGTTTGAGTAGGTTGGCCTGACCGAAATCAATTAGAAGGTTTTGGAGGTTCAGCCCTTTCAGATTGGTGGCTCCAAGTGCTCCTCACCCGGAGGGTCCGAAAAAGACTTGTTCAATTTTTGTGATGCAGCAAGAATAGAATTTGAGACAAGAAAGCATAGATAGCTAGAGAAGGTTCTTAGGCATTCTTGTACATCCACTTGGCCAGAAAAACCAAGACAATCAAAACAGCAAATGGATGTCCTCGAATGATGAAAACATGCAAATCAACATGCTCACACAATAAGATAGCAAATGAAATATGTGTCAAACATTCACAACCAATTCTAGCATCTATCAAGCAATGGCGATCACTAGGTCATCTATATATGAGTATATTGACTTAGGAGCCAAATGAGAACATTTGATCATAGGTCATACTCATCGTTTAAGCACAAGTGGGGTTACCACTTTTACATAAAGCATTAATGTGTTCACACCATTAGAGTTGCTTTAGCTCAATTTTTAGAGCAAAGCTCCCCCTAGATGTGATATCCCCCCTAAGAGGGATGAACTAACCTTGGGTTTTGTCGATGATGACTTCATGTAGATGTTGAAGATGTGGATGCTCAATGTTGATGTAAACCATCAAGAGTTGGGAGCAATCCCTTGGAGTTTTGTGCTTTCAATACCTACATGGGTTAGTCCCACACAAGGAACATACAAGGATATCCATATATAGACATAGAGTGAAATACGCATATGATGATGTCCATGAATGCATTGATTACCTTGTCCCTTGCCTTACCAACAAGAGGGTTTGTGACTCCATGAACTAGTGCAAAACGTGAAAGTTGGTTGCATAAGTCCCTGCCATAAAGAATATGAGTGAAGTTTGTTGGCGGAGTCACCCTCAAGAACTCTCTAGTTCTTCTTCTTTTGGACCCACATCAACTTGATGGGAATCCTTGGAGTTGTAGTAGCACTTGATGAAGAAGAACTTGATGAAGTCTTGGGAACCCACTTGACCATGGCTTGAGGAGCTTCTTCAAATGAGTCAATCTCTTCTTGAAGCTTGTCCTTGCCTTTTAGCTTGTGGTCTTGTGGTGGAAGGTCTTCTTGAGCTTGTGTTCCCTTGAAGGAAGTAGGATCATACTTCTCTTGTTGAGGAACGAACTTCGTCTTGGGGTATTGACCTTCTTCCCACTCAACTCCATCGGCATTGAACTTTCGTTCAAAACAAACACCTTGGTTCTTCCGGTGCCTTCCTTGCTTGCGTACAATTTCCTCAAATTGGTTACTCCCGGCAAGACTCTTGTAGACACCTTTTTCTATAATTCCTTTCAATAGCATATTTTTTTGCTCAAGTGTAACTTGGCTAAGAGAATCATTAGTGGAATCAATAGAACTACTAGAAGCAACAACATTGGATTTAGCATTGTTATTGTTACTACTAGAGGTAGAACCATTTTTACCCTTGTTGCTAGTTTGCTTAGGTTTAACTTGTGGCATAAAGGTAGACAAGAGTAAACATTTGGCAAGATATGAAGAACTCTTCTTTCGAAGATCGTCATTGATAGCTTTAAGAAACTCATGCTCTTGCTCTAAATTTAGCTTCTCGAAGCGTAGCTTCTCATGAGTTCTTAGAAGTTCTCTATGATCCTCTTGAGTTGTTTCATGAGCTAACTTAAGAGCATTTAGTTCTTTAGTTAGACGCTCAATCTCCTTCATAGCATTGTCACTCGTTTCCTCTTGACTATCATGATTACTAGCATTTTCATTATAGCTCACATCACTAGCTCTATCAACAAGTAAATCATCATCACCAAGCAAATCATCTTCATCACTATTAAAATCAAGATACTCGGGGTGTCATACCTTGGGGCCTTTTGCCATGAAGCATCTTCCAATTTCTTCATTTGGTGAGTCAAATAGATCGTAGGAGTTGGATGACACAAGTGCAAGTCCGGCAACACCTTCATCTTGACTATAGTCGGAGTGGGAGTGATAACTTCTCTCGGAGTGGTTGTCGGAGTCGGAGCCGGAAACCCATTCACCAACATGAGCTTGATGTCTTCTTCTTGTGTAGCTCCTTGATGACTTGTCCTTCCTCTCCGAATCCTTGCTTCTTCGAGAGTGTCTTCGTTCATAATAATCATCTCTACTCCTTCTCTCCTTATGAGGTGATTCATCTCTTCTATGTCTTCCTCTTGGTGATTCGTCTCTTTTCTTGTAGGGAGCCGTACACTCATTGGAGTAGTGTCCGGGCTTTCCACAATTGTAACAATTACGGTCACGACTTGATGATCTTCTCTCATAATGTCTTGAGCTTGAGCTTCTTTCTTTTCCTCTGTTCTTGTAGAACTTGTTGAACCTTTTCACCATTAGGCTAATCTCTTCATTGGATACTAGTTGGTCCCTTGAAGTTGTTGGAGCGTCGGTTGAAGCTTTGTAAGAACCACTTGACTTGTTGTGCAACTCCTCTTTGTCCTTTAGTGACATTTCATGAGCGACAATCCTTCCAATGACTTCCGTGGGCTTGAGATCTTTGTAATTTGGCATCATTTGGATCAATGTGCAGACGGTATCATATTTTCCATCCAAAGCTCTAAGTATCTTCTTGATGATGAATTTGTCAGTCATCTCTTCACTTCCTAAGCCGGCAATCTCATTTGTGATGAGAGCAAGCCTAGAGTACATCTCAGCGACTCCTTCACCATCCTTCATCTTGAACCTGTCAAGTTGACTTTGGAGCACATCCAACTTAGATTCCTTGACGGACTCGGTACCCTCATGCATATCAACCAAAGTATCCCAAATTTCCTTTGCATTCTCAAGGCGGCTGATTTTTTTGAATTCTTCGGGACATAGACCGTTGAATAGAATGTCACAAGCTTGAGCATTGTATTGCAACATCTTCAATTCTTCCGGGGTTGCTTCACGATCCGGTTCCTTGCCATCCTCAAAGAAGTCACCTTGCAAGCCAACACGCACAACAGCCCAAACGGCGGGGTTATGACCAAGAATATGCATTTTCATCTTATGTTTCCAACTAGCAAAGTTTGTACCATCAAAATATGGACCTCTACGGTGATAGTTACCCTCACTAGACGCCATACTCTCCTAGGTTGTGAAACCAAGGCTATGATCACCAAAGCTATGGAAATCAAGGCTTACGGAGACCAAAGCTCTGATACCACTTGTAGGATCGAAAGTATGTCTAGAGTGGGGGGGGGTGATTAGACTACTTGACCAAATAAAACCTAACCTTTTCCCAATTTTAGTTGTAGGCAGATTTTAGCACTAGTACATGTCAAGCATCACCCTAGACATGCAATTCTAAGAGTATAGCAGCGGAATGTAAGCAATTGCATATGAATGTAGAGAGGGGGTAGGAGATTTCAAACGCAATGAAGACATGGTGGTTTTTGGCGTGGTTCCGATAGGTGGTGCTATCGTACGTCCACGTTGATGGAGGCTTCAACCCACGAAGGGTAACGGCTGCGCGAGTCCACGGAGGGCTCCACCCACGAAGGGTCCACGAAGAAGCAACCTTGCCTATTCCACCATGGCTTACGTCCACGAAGGACTAGCCTCACTCGGGGTAGATCTTCACGAAGTAGGCGATCTCCTTGCCCTTACAAACTTCTTGGTTCAACTCCACATATGGTTGGAGGCTCCCAAGCGACACCTAACCAATCTAGGAGACACCACTCTCCAAAAGGTAAAAGACGGTGTGTTGTTGATGAACTCCTTGATCTTGTGCTTCAAATGATAGTCTTCCCAGCACTCAATCAACTCCTCACAGATTTGGCTATGGTGGAAAAGAGATTTGAGTGGAAAGCAACTTGGGAAAGGCTAGAAATCAAGATTCAAATGCTAAGAATGGAATATCTTGATCTCAACACATGAGTAGGTGGTTCTCTCTCAGAAAATGTATGGTGGAAGTGTAGGCACGTTCTGATGGCTCTCCTTTCTGAGAAGGATGGGGTGGAGGGGTATATATAGCCTCCACACAAAATCCAACCGTTACACACTTTTGACCCAACTCGGTGGCACCGAAACGATAATCTCGGTAGCACCAAACTGTGTAAAAGATATGAACTTTAGGAATCTCGGTGGGACCGATACGAACAACTCGGATGGAACGAAGTGCAATGGCTTAGGGAAATCCTCATCTCGGTGGCACCGATTGCATCAATTCGGTAAGATCGAAGTGAAGCAATAAGGCAACAGAGAGTTGGCAAGCCATCTCGGTGAGACCGATTTGCAAACTCGGTGAGACCGAAGTGATTGCAAGCGATTACAGAGAGTTGGCAAGGCCATCTCGGTGGGACCGATTTGCAAACTCGGTGAGACCGAAGTAAATGCAAACGATTACAGAGAATTGGCAAGGCCATCTCGGTGGGACCGAGATCCATTTCGGTGGATCCGATTTGTTAGGGTTTTGGCAGTGGCTAAGTCTTGGATGAAATCGGTGGGGCCGGGTTGGTAATATCGGTGGGGCCGAGTTGGACTTTAGGTTTAGGACATATTTGGGTAGAGGGAGTGGTTGAGGGTTTAGGAATACTGTCACTAAGCACTTGAGCAAAAAGACCATTAAGCAACACCTCATCCCCTTTTAATAGTATTGGCTTTCCTATGGACTCAATGTGATCTTGGATCACTAAACCAAAAATGTAGAGTCTTGATCTTTTGCCAATCCTTGTCCTTAGCATTTTGAGGGGTCCACGTCTCTAGTCCATGCCATGCCAATCATTGAACATCCTGAAATCTTAATCTTGAATGGACATTAGTTCAATGAGATATATGATGTTAGGAATTACCAAAACCACCAAGGGAGCAAATGTGCTTTCACGTAGGATGAAGATGGTCTATCTCAAACAACCCTACAACCAAATAACAAAGAGTCTCTTATGTCCCCAACACACCAAATACAATGGTAAATTGTATAGGTGCACTAGTTCGGCGAAGAGATGGTGATACAAGTGTAGTAATGATAGTAGATATTGATTTTTGTAATAGGAACAATAAAAAACAGCAAGGTAGCAAGTACAAAAGTGAGCACAAACGGTATTGTAATTCTTGAAAATAAGGCCTAGGGTTCATACTTTCGCTAGTGCAATCTCTCAACAGTGCTAACATAATTAGATCATATGGCAACCCCTCAATGTGTGATAAAGAATCTCTCCAAAGTTCTTATCTAGCGGAGAACATAAGAAATTGTTTGTTGGGTACGAAACCACCTCAAAGTTATCCTTTCCGATCGATCTATCGAGCTATTCCTATTAGTGTCATAAACAGCCAAAGAGTTCGTTCTAAAATAACACCATATGTTACAGATCAACCAACTCTAATGTCACCTAGATACTCCAATGTCACGACAAGTATCCCTGAGTTGATTATACGATATGCATCAAACAACTTCAGATTCATAATATTCAATCCAACAGAAAGAACTTCAAAGAGTGCCCCAAGATTTCTACCGGAGAAAGTAGAACAAAAACATGCATCAACCCCTATGCATAGATTACCCCAATGTCACCTCAGGAATCCGCGCGTTGAGTGCCAAAACATACATCAAGTGAATCAATATAATACCCCATCGTCACCACGGGTATTCATATGCAAGACATACATCAAGTGTTCTCAAATCCAACAAAGTATTCAATCCGATAAAAGTGAAACCTCAAAGGTAAAAACTCAATTCATCACAACGAGATAGAGAGGGGAAAACACCATATGATCCAACTATATTAACAAAGCTCGCGGTACATCAAGATCATGCCCAATCAAGAACACGAGAGAGAGAGAGAGATCAAACACATAGCTACTAGTACAAACCCTCAGCCCCGACGGTGGACTACTCCCTCCTCATCATGGTGGCTACCGGGATGATGAAGATGGCCTCCGATGATGATTTCCCCCTCCGGCAGGGTGCCGGAAAAGGGCTCTAGATTGGATCGTGGAGGTACAGAGGCTTGCGGCGGCGGAGTCCAAGTTCTAGGGTTATTTCTGGTGGTTTCTCTATTTATAGGATTTTTTGGCGTCGGTTTCACGCTGAGATGGGCGACGAGGTGCCCACTACCCCCAGCCCACCACTTTGGCACCTGGCGCGCCCTGATGGGTAGTGGCCACCTCGTGGCTCTTCTGGTCCTCCCACGAAGCTTCGGAGATCTCTTTTGTTCCAGAAAAATCGTCAAAAAGTTTCGCTGCATTTGGACTTCATTTGATATGGATTTTCTGGAAAACCAAAAACAAGCAGAAAACAGCAACTGGCACTGGGCACTGGGCACTAGGTCAATATGTTAGTCCATATCATATAAAAGCCATATAAAAGTGCACCAAAATCATACAAAACTATAATAAACATGGTATGAATACTTCATAAATTATAGATACGTTGGAGACGTATCAGCATCCCCAAGCTTAATTCCTGCCCGTCCTCGAGTAGGTAAATGATAAAAGAAATAATTTATGAAGTGTGAATGCTAGCATAGTGCATAAGTTTGATCAATGATAATTTCAATCACTTTTCCTAGCATCATAACAACAACTCTTTCTCATAAAACTCATCATGATAAAGTAGCAATCGATTCACATGTTATGGTTCAAACAATGCATTCTCTTGAAACTTAACAACCTATGTTCTTAGTCACCAAACAATTGCAATTCAACTTATTCTCAACAAAGTCTAAGAGCTCCACATACTCAATCATCATATAGTCTTCTATGATTGCTAGTACTCAAAGCATATTTTTAGAACAAATGGCATCCATCGAACACAGAGAAAGATAGGGGCTTAATGTTTCGCTTCCCAACTCATTTATCATAGAGATAGTTGTCAACAATAATAATTCATGATCAAATATATTTGACTGGCCATATGTGGCTGGATCTTTCCCCACCACATGATGCTTGCCAACTAGATAATAATTGAGGTTGAAATGAGAATGCATACTATTGACTCTTGCATAAAAGTAAATACTGAAAAGTAAGAGATTGGCCCTTCGCAGAGGGAAGCAGAGGTTGTCATGCACTTTTTATTTTTGGATGCACAAGCACTTAATGCAAAGGAACGTCATGTTATATTGCCCCTTATGATAGCAACCTTTATTATGTAGTCCGTCGCTTTTATTACTTTGCCATCACAAGTTTTTACAACGCTTATTTTCCCTTACAATAAAATATCAAACATATTTAGGAGCAATTTTTATTGCTTTATGCATCGATGACAACTTACTTGAAGGATCTTATTCAATCCATAGGTAGATATGGTGGACACTCATGGCAAGAAACTGGGTTTAAGGGTTTTTTGATGCACAAGTAGTATCTCTACTTAGTACGAATTTTTGGCTAGCAAAAGATCCTAAGCAAACACCACATGTTGGAGGATCCATAACAATATAACTTCTATGCAAATATACACAACCATAACTCATTACGTTGTCTTCCTTGTCCAACTTCAACTAATTTGCTCAAGTTTGAAAATAATTAATGGGTATTCACAATCATAGAAGATGTCCAAGATAATATATTTGTATGTGAAATTTATCTTCCTTATACTAATCATTCATGAATTGCTTGTATGACCAATATTGTGATTGTCAAGCTTCAATAGATTTCACTTTCTAAACACAATGTGAAGCTACTACTAGGCATGATATTAACATATAATTTCAACTTCATGATATTCAATTCATTTAACAATTAACTCATCGGATATAAGTTAAGCACAAGAGTAGATGACAAACTACTCCAAAAAGATATAAGTGAAGATCAAGCGAGTAGTTAAGTAAATGGGTAGCTATTTGAGGACTCTCTCTCATTTAAAAACCTTCAGATCTAAGCATTTTATTAAAACAGCAAGCAAAATGAAAATAAAATGACACACCAAGGATAGCACACAACGTGTGAAGAAGCAAAAACTTAGGCTCAACCGAGACTAACCGATAATTGTTGATGAAGAAAAGTGGGATGCCTACCAGGGCATCCCCAAGCTTAGATGCTTAAGACTTCTTGGAATATTATCTTGGGATGCCTTGGGCATCCCCAATCTTGAGATCTTGTGTCTCCTTAATTCCTCTCATGTCATGGTTTCCTTAAATCTTCAAAACTTCATCCACACAAAACTCAACAAGAACTCGTGAGATAAGTTAGTATAAATCAATGCAATAACCTTATCATTATATACTATAGAAAATCACTAAAATTATTATTTAACATTGCATACTAAATGCCTCTGCATATTTAATACTCCTATCCTCAAATAGAATCATTAGACAAGCAAACATATGCAAACAATGCAAACATAACAGCAATCTGTCTAAACAGGACAGTCCGTAAAGAATGCAAGAAGATTCATACTTCTCTAACTCCAAAAATTCTGAAAAATTACCACACTGTATAAAATTTGTTATAGCTCACCATTTAAAAATTTCAAGATTTTATCATGTTCTGACTTTTCTGAAGAATTCAGACAATGATAGCAAACTTTCTGTTATCAAACCGCAACATGTAGACTTGCAAAATAAGCATGGTAAAGGCTATACTTGACATTTTTATTGAAGTAAAAGATACAAAACATTATTCTAAATAACAGCAAGCAAATCTCAACACAAGAAAATGATGCTCCAACTAAAACACATATCATGTGATGAATATAAATATAGCTCCATGTGAGGTTACCGATAATGTTGAAGACGAAAGAGGGGATGCCTTCCGGGGCATCCCCAAGCTTAGTTGTTTGGTTATTCCTTGAATATTACCTTGGGGTTCCTTGGGCACTCCCAAGCTTATGGTCTTGCCACTCCTTATTCTCCTCATATCGATATCTCACCCAAAACTTGAAAACTTCAATCACACAAAACTCAACGGAACTTCGTATGATGGGTTAGTATGATAAAGAACAAACCATTCACTTTGGTACTGTCAAAGACAAGATTCATAATTATTTCCACAATTTATATCACTTAATATAAGTTATGGAAACACTAAACAAGCAAACTATGCATTGAAAACAGAATCTGTCAAAAACAGAACAGCCTGTAATGATATGAATAATGACCATACTTCTGCAACTCTAAAAATTCTGAAAAATTAGGAAAACGCGGGAAATTTGTATATCAATCATCTGTAACCAATTCAGAGCAAAAGCACGTTTCTGTGAATTTACAAAATTCCATAACTGGGCGCAAAGTTTCTGTTTTTTCACAGAATCAAGTCAATTATCATCCACATCATCCCAAAGGCTTTAGTTGGCACTTTATTGAAACAAAAGCTATAAAACATGATTAATACAGAAGATTAATCACATGAACACACAAAAACAGTAGGTATAAATGTTGGGTTGTCTCACAGCAAGAGCTTTTCTTTAATGCCTTTTTAGCTAGGCATGATGATTTCAATGATGCTCGTATAAAAGATAAGAATTGAAACATAACAAGAGCATCATGAAACACATGGCAAGCACGTTTAAGCCTAACCCACTTCCTATGCATAGGGATTTTGTGAGAAAATAATTTATGGGAGCAAGAATCAACTAGCATAGGAAGGCAAAACAAGCAAAACTTCAAGATTTTCAACACACAGAGAGGAAACTTGATATTATTGAGATATGTAAAAGCATATGTTCCTCGCTCATAATAATTTTCAGTAGCGTCATGAATGAATTCAACAATATAACCATCACATAAAGCATTATTTTCATGATTCACAAGCATAGAATTTTTATTACTCTCCACATAAGCAAATTTATTCTCATCATTATTGGTGGGAGCAAATTCAACCAAATAACTATCATGTGATACTTGATTGACATAATCAAATTGAAAATTAAAATCATGATGACCAGTTTCATGGTTATCATTATTCTTTATAGAATACATGTCATCACCATAATCATCATAGATAGCAACTTTGTTGTCATAATCAATTGAAACCTCTTCCAAAATAGTGGATTCGTCACTAAATAAAGTCATGACCTATCCCAATCCACTTTTATCATTATAATAAGATTCAACACCCTCCAAAATAGTGGGATCCTTACCTAGAGTTGACACTCTTCCAAACTCACTTTCATCAATATAATCATCATAAATAGGAGGCATGCTTTCATCATAATAAATTTTCTCATCAAAACTTGGAGGACTAAAAATATCATCTTCATCGAATATAGCATCCCCATACTTATGGCTTTGCATATCATTAGCATCATGGATATTCAAAGAATTCATACTAGCAACATTGCAATCATGCTCATCATTCAAATATTTTATGCCAAACATTTTATTTAATTCTTCTTCTATCAACTGAGCACAATTTTCCGATCCATCATTTTCAACAAAGACATAATAAAGACGAATAATATGAGGCAACCTCAATTCCATTTTTTGTAGTTTTCTTTTATAATACAAACTAGTGATAAAACAAGAAACTAAAAGATTCAATTGCAAGATCTAAAGATATACCTTCAAGCACTCACCACCCCGGCAACGGCGCCAGAAAAGAGCTTGATGTCTACTACGCCACTTTATTCTTGTAGACTCGTGTTGGGCCTCCAAGCGTAGAGTTTTGTAGGACAGTAGCAATTTTCCCTCAAGTGGATGACCTAAGGTTTATCAATCCGTGGGAGGCGTAGGATGAAGATGGTCTCTCTCAAACAACGCGGCAACCAAATAACAAAGAGTCTCTTGTGTCCCCAACACACCAAATACAATGGTAAATTGTATACGTGCACTAGTTCGGTGAAGAGATGGTGATACAAGTGTAGTAATGATAGTACATATTGATTTTTGTAATAGGAACAATAAAAACAGCAAGGTAGCAAGTAACCAAAGTGAGCACAAACAGTATTGCAATGCTTGAAAATAAGGCCTACGGTTTATACTTTCGCTAGTGCAATCTCTCAACAGTGCTAACATAATTAGATCATATGGAAATCCCTCAACGTGCGATAAAGAATCACTCCAAAGTTCTTATCTAGCGGAGAACATAAGACAAAATTGTTTGTAGGGTACGAAACCTCCTCAAAGTTATCCTTTCTGATCGATCTATCGAGCTGTTCCTATAAGTGTCAGAAATAGCCCAAGAGTTCGTACTAAAATAACACCATATGATACACATCAACCAACTCTAGTGTCACCAAGATACTCCAATGTCACCACAAGTATCCGTGAGTTGATTATAAGATATCCATCAAACAACTTCAGATTCATAATATTCAATCCAACACATAGAACTTCAAAGAGTGCCCCAAGATTTCTACCGGAGAAAGTAGGACGAAAACGTGCATCAACCCCTATGCATAGATTACCCCAATGTCACCTCGGGAATCCGCACGTTGAGTGCCAAAACATACATCAAGTGAATCAATATAATACCCCATTGTCACCACGGGTATTCATATGCAAGACATACATCAAGTATTCTCAAATCCAACAAAGCATTCAATCCGATAAAAGTGAAACCTCAAAGGTAAAAACTCAATTCATCACAACGAGATAGAGAGGGGAAAACACCATATGATCCAACTATATTAACAAAGCTCGCGGTACATCAAGATCATGCCCAATCAAGAACACGAGAGAGAGAGAGAGAGATCAAACACATAGCTACTAGTACAAACCCTCAGCCCCGAGGGTGGACTACTCCCTCCTCATCATGGTGGTCGCCGGGATGATGAAGATGGCCTTTGGTGATGATTTCCCCCTCCGGCAGGGTGTCGGAAAAGGGATCTAGATTGGATCGTGGAGGTATAGAGGCTTGCGGCGGCGGAGTCCAAGTTCTAGGGTTATTTCCGGTGGTTTCTCTATTTATAGGATTTTTTGGCGTCGGTTTCACGCTGAGATGGGCCACGAGGTGCCCACTACCCACCAGCCCACCACTTTGGCACCTGGCGCGCCCTGATGGGTAGTGGCCACCTCGTGGCTCTTCTGGTCCTCCCACGAAGCTTCGGGGGTCTCTTTTGTTCCAAAAAATCGTCAAAAAGTTTCTCTGCATTTGGACTTCATTTGATATGAATTTTCTGGAAAACCAAAAACAAGCAGAAAACAGCAACTGGCACTGGGCACTAGGTCAATATGTTAGTCCATAAAAATCATATAAAAGCCGTATAAAAGTGCACCAAAATCATACAAAACTATAATAAACATGGCATGAATACTTCATAAATTATAGATACGTTGGAGACGTATGAGAGTAGCTTTGCTGTCCCACTCTGTTTTGTGAAGCTACAAATAGCTCCATCATCTATTTTTAGTGGAATCTTGAACCTAGAGTGTGCGGTCCTCCCTCCAGGCATTATGGAAGCAACAACACCAGAAGTGGCCGTCGCCACGACAATCTTTCCTTGTCCGTGTATTGTGGCCAAGAGCGCCCTATAAAGATAAGTTTTTCCCGTGCCTCCCGGCCCATCGACAAAGAACGTACCTCCGCTTTGGCGGTCAACCGTGGCTAGGATTTCATCGTAGGCCTTCCTCTTCTCATTGTTTAGGTTTTTATGCAACGATACATCCTCAGGGTCACCTCGATGGAGGTCTCCTCAATGATCTCCCTAGGTATGTCGTCGGTCATCTCATGTCTTTTGTCGATCTCTGGAAGAGGAAACGATTCTATGTCTTTTCCCATTGAGTGCAACATGTCCCTGATATGCTTACATTTGCAGTTTCTGCTGTAGTCTTCTGACATTGCATCAAGGTGTTCGTTCCATAGGCCACGTACATCGCTGGGTTCACAGAAAACCAAGATTGTCGCGAATAGCCTTCGTAGTGATGATGGCATTCGAAACAACTCTGCTTCTGTCATGCAGTCATCTAGTGTGTTGTCTACCTCAATGAGCCCCCGTTTTTCTGCAGCTTCACGGAAGGTTGGCATTACTTGTCCATCGACTGTTCGTAGGTCTTCGTAGCTGGTGGCGTCTGTCATGTGGTTGCTACTTGTAGACTGCGTTGGATTTTTATCCCCGAAGAGGAGAGGATGATGCAGCACAGTAGAGTAAGTATTTCCCTCAGTTATGAAACCAAGGTTATAAATCCAGTAGGAGAAGCAAGCAACACCACGTAAACAGCACCTGCACACAAAACACAAACCTTCGCACCCAACGCAAACGAGAGGTTGTCAATCTCTCGGCGGTCGAATAGCGAGATAAAAGGTATATGATAGATTGATAGATTGGATCTAAAAGATAAAATAAAATAAAAGATAAAAATATTCAGCAAATATTTTTGGTATTTTTGTGTATCCAAAAGATAGATCTTATGGTAAAAATAGACCCGGGGGCAGTAGTGTTCACTAGAGGCTTCTCTCAAAGAAAATAGCATATGGTGGGCAAACAAATTACTGTTGGGCAATTGATAGAAGAGCAAATAATTATGACGCTATCCAAGGCAATGATCAAATACATAGGCATCACGTCCAAAACAAGTAGACCGAGACGATTCTGCATGTACTTCTATTACTTCACACATCGACCGCTATCCAGCATGCATCTAGTGTATTAAGTCCAAAAGAATGAAGTAATGCATAAAGAACGATGACATGATGTAGTCAAGATAAACGCTAACAAGAATTCATCCCAACTTTTTATCCTTAATGGCAATGATACATGCGTGTCATTTCCCCTTCTGTCACTAGGATTGAGCACCGCAAGACCGAACCCATCACAAAGCACCTCTTCCCATTGCAAGAAAATCCAATCTAGTTGGCCAAACTAAACCAAAAATTCGGAGAAGAAATACGAGGCTATACTAATCATGCATAAAAGAGATCAGAGAAGAACTCAAATAAATCAAGGATAGATCTGATCATAAACTCACAATTCATTGGATCCCAACAAACACACCGCAAAAAGTCATTACATCGTATAGATCTTCAAGAACATCAAGAAGAACATTGTATTGAGATACAAAGAGAGAGAAGAAGCCATCTAGCTACTAACTACGGACCCGAAGGTCTATGGTGGACTACTCACGCATCATCGGAGATGCAGCAAGGATGATGTAGAGCCCCTCCGTGATGGATTCCCCCTCCGGCGGAGTACCGAAAAAGGTCTCCAGATGCGATCTCTCGAGAACAGAGGCTTGCGAAGGCGGAAAAAGTATTTCGTGGACTCCCCTGAGGATTTCTGGATTTCTATGAATTTATAGTTGTGGAATTAGGGCAAATGGAGCCTGGGTGGGCCCACATGGCACCTGGGCGCCCGCCCCCAGGGGCGCGCCCTGGTGCCATGTGGCCCCCCTTTCATCTTCTGCCTTGGCTTCCAAGTCTCCGATGTTCATTATCTCCAGAAAAAAATCTCCAAAAAGTTTCGTGACATTTGGAGTTCGTTTGATATTGATTTTCTGTAAAACCAAAAACAGGCAGAAAACAGGAACTGGCACATGGCACTAATTTCATAAGTTAGTCCACAAAAATGATATAAAAATGTATGAAATGATATATAAAACATCCAAGATTGATACTATCATAGCATGGAACAATAAAAAATAATAGATACGTTGGAGACGTATCAAGCATCCCCAAGCTTAACTCCTGCTCGTCCTCGAGTAGGAAAGTGATAAAACATATTTTTGATGTGGAATGCTACCCAACATATTCATCAAGTTTCTTTTCTTAGCATAGACATGTGGACTTATATGATTCAAAGCAATAATCTATAGTTTGACATGAAGACATAAATACTCAAGTAGTGCTAGCAAGCAATCATGCCTTTCAAAATAACAATGCTAAAGAAAATTATCCCTAGCACATTATGCTCAATCATTGATCCATTCATGAAACACACTCAAATGTCAATCATACCTCATGCACACACATGACCACATGATCCCCTAGTTGGTGCTTTTTTGTGGCACCCCGGCTCAGAGGAAACCGGAACGCCCCGTATTCCAGCCCAGAGACAAGTCTTCTGGAATACGGCACTGCTCATCATAGAACAAATCAGCTCTATTACAAAGAATAAAGGTACAAAGGTCTGATGTTACAAAGGATCACATCAGCACGGCAACACTACGCCTGCTAAGGTAGCTCTATGCTAGCAGCAGAACAACTCGAAGCAGCGGAAAAACTATCTCGGCAGCGGAACAACGACGACGGTGGTGAACTCCACTCCGCAGGGACTCTGGCTGGGACACAATCTAGCTCGCACGCACGGTATCCTCGTCAAGCAATCAATCGCGGCATCACCTACAAACTGGCATGACACGCCAGGTGAGTACTTTGAATGTACTCGCAAGCTCACAACAACCAAAAACATCAAGGCAAAACAATAACACAGCATTAACAGATTAAGCTAATTACAACTACTTTGATGCGGAAAGTAAATGTTAAGCATGAAATAGAACTACTAGAATGCTAATGAACCATAACTCAGATCTCAGGAACCATCTCATTCTTGGCTATCCGACCAAGCTACAAGGCACCTTGATCACCTCGTGATCAAGGGCCTCCACGTGATCACCGTGTGACCACAGCACGATCTGAATGATCACCCTCAGGATCATCCTCACATCAACATCGGCATCCTGCCGAACTGTAACAGCTTACAAAACAACATAAATCATCCAATAAGTCATTCCGTCATTGTGGGTGTTGATCGACCGGTGTGACCTAGTACGAACTGTGCCCATGACCGAGGACGCGGCTATCGATAGTTTAAACACACTCTGCAGAGGTTAGCACACTGTACCCACACCACAGAACACATGGCCTCTTGTTCCCATTTGGGTGGACCAACGGCGTTCTGACAAAACCAATCTATTGCATGACACTCTCCCGGCCACTCCGACAAACTCCCCTTTGGGATAAGTCATGGGTGGCCCCGATGCCACTCTGGACATCCAACGGCCACCGTCGTGGCAAAACATAAACGGTCCCAAATGGGGACAACCCGGGTACAACACAACTCGGGCACACAAGGCTTATGGCCGCCTACCTGATCAGGGTAGCGCACGCACATAACCTTCCCTAGTTGGAGGAACCGGCGGGAGGCATAACAATAGACCGCATTAGGGCCTCCCCATAAAGGCAAATGTGGTTGCACTGGAAAAGCCCGGTTCGGTGGCACCTGACCAACGAAATGACGGCATTTGTCCCCAAAAGTAATATTGGTGATAACTGGTACTCCTGTATCATATATCTTCCTGAAAATCAAGTCATAGAAATATCCACCAAAAACTACATGAACCAATAGGGTTGCATCAATATGATTTCCAAAGTTAGTTGCCAACATGAATACCAAGCATAGTGATGCTACTAAACCAATTGCACTATTAAGATGTTAACCTCAGATCCAAATGATAGCATCAAATCCAAAGTAATACTCCAAAGCATAATATCCAATATGATCATAGTAATAATAACTCATAATAATCCAGTGGCAATATAACATCACCAATCTGCAATTGATTAGTCCTAAAAATCCAAACAACATCATGGCAGTAGCAAGATCAAAATATTCACTCCAAGAAATGCCATGAGCAAATCACAAGTAGCTAATGCAAAATTTTAACCAAATTAATTAATTAACCATGCCATTTCATTGCAATCATGCAAATGGGGGGTGTGGCTTGCCTTGCTCCAAGAAAGTGGTGGAAAGCTCCTGGTCTTCACCAAGCAACACAAAACCTTCTAAAAAACATTTTTGAAAGATTTTGAGAATAACACATAATGCATTTTTCTCTGTCCAGAAAATCTAGACAGCAGATAAAAAATTCAACTTCTACCATAAAATAAAGGATCTCAAAAGAAAAATACTGCAAAAAGAATCAATTCATTTGGACTTGTAGTTTAGGAGATATTCATGGTCAAAGTTGTGTCAAACCTGGATTTAAATAAATTTCCAGAAATAATCAGAGGGGGGAGTAACGTCGAAGGCGTAAACTGGGTTTACGTCTCCACTTGCGTACCGCTTCGGGAGGGAGTGAGGGGCTGACAGGTGGGGCTGGCCTGTCAGGTTTATAACGAGAGAGAGAGAGAGAACAGAGAGGGGCTGACAGGTGGGGCTGGCCTGTCAGGTTTATAACGAGAGAGAGAGAGAACAGAGAGGGGCGGATCACCAGCGATGGCTCACCGGTGTAGAGGCCACGGCGGCGATGGGCGAAGGCGGGAAGCGAACGGGCGCTCGACGGCGGTCACCCCCGTACCCGCAGCTCGTCGGGAGATGGCCGGACAGCGTCGCACCCTTCTTCTCCGGCGGCTGCACGCTTCGGGCGCCGGCGAACTCGGTGTTTTCGATGACGATTAACCCGGGGAAGAGGCGGGGGAGGATCAATGGACGAAGAGAAGCACGATGGTGGTGGTGGCTGGAGTGGAGAGGCACTGGAACGAGCTCGAGGCAGAGAGGGCCGATCGGCGGAGCTCTCGCTGTAGTTTAGGGAGGAGGGCCCTCCGGGCTTGCTCAAGGGCTCCAGAACATGATTTAGGGAGAGGGAGGTCGAGTGGTGAAGAAGAGAGAGCTCGGGCGCGGCTTAAAGAGCCGGGGCGAAGGTGCCCGAGCCAGAAGCCGCCGCGGGCTCGTGACTTGCTCTGGCGATACTTGCGCACCACGGATTGCCTTGACGCGATGGGAGAGGGAAGAGAGGCAGGGGAGGACCATCGACGCAGAGGATGGAGCCAAGGGGGCGGCGGATGGAAACGAGGCGAGCACAGTGGCCGGTCGGGTCACTATGTACCCGTGGGCGCGCGGCGTCTAGCGCCAGCGAGGAGGTTCCGGAGGGGCAGGGGACAAGAGAGCGACATGAGAGGAAGGGGGAGGCGGTTCGGCACTCGCGGACGCGCGGGTGTCGCCAGAGTGCAGCGACCTGGCGCTTGCCGACGCGCAGAGCGCACAGCTGCACACAGAGCGCGCTCTCAGGCAAAATCCAACGCGGTCACCACGCGACATGGCCAGGAGGTGACACAAGAGGCAGGAAAATGTTGTCTAGCTCCTTGTCCTTGTGTCCAGGAACAGCTCTGAGGTGATGGATCACCAAAAGAAACCAAGAAGAGATGGGAGGGATCACTGAAAGTTTACTGTATCCATCTTGACCACACTGTTGTGATCAACATAGAGAGATTAAGAGGATAAATTGATGTCTGGGGTGTTTAGGGTAGGAAGGACCATGATCCTGTGAAGTTTGAGAAGAAATGGACCAATGCTTGATATAGTTGCTTTGCAACAGCATAAGTGGTCCAGAAATAGAAATATTGATGTGGCACTCACATGGTGCATTGCCTTGAGGTGAATTTTTGTGTGGCAAGATGAAATGGTCATATGAAGATGCCATAAAAATTTCATACCATTTGGAGTGGCCAAAATGGTACTTCCTTCATATAGAACTCCCCTGTCCAGAAACTTGTGAAAATTGTGGAGACAAGATGGCTTGATGAAATGAGCCCAAATTTGGTGGAGACAAGTTTTATGGGTAGGAGAATGCTCTTGTAAATTTTCAGCAATAATGAAGCAATATAAAATATACTTGCTTCACATTCTGAAAACATGGCTAGAAACAAAGATTTAAAGGTGTGATCACCTATAATGTTGGATGGAGCTGAAAATTGGTGGATGGTCATGATATGAGCATATGAAGGGGCTTGCAAAATTTCTACTCATTTCAATAAGCCTAGCTAGCACTTGCTTCACCAAGCTTCCATCTGAACAGAAACTTTGGCAATTAGCTGAATAATATTGGCTAGGCAAATGGAGTTGAAATTTTACATGTGGCACTTATATGGATAGGAAAGAATGCCCAAAAAGTTTGGGAGCAATCAGGCAAGGATAAATGGCACTTCCTTCACAACAGGGTCATGTTGGTCAGGAAAGAAAAAGAATATTGCTTGATTATTTTTGAACTAAGCAAAGAAGGGTTTGGTCATATTTGGTGAATATATGATCCAAACAATTTATGAGAATTAATTGGGGATCAATGGCAAGGCAGAATTATAGGTTGCTTTACAACCAAGAATAGATAGGGTTATTCCTTAAATAGAAAAAGGAATATTCCCAAAAGATAGAAATTGTAAATGGGTTGGGATGGAATATGACATGATCCAGGAAGGATAAGAGAATGAAGCACCACTTGGGAGACGAAAGAATGAAAATTTCCCAGGTTTCAAGTCCAAAGAACTGCTCCAAAAGAAAATCAGAGCCAAAACCAAATAAAATAAAAAAGAAAAAGAAAGGACCCAAAATCCAGGGTGTTACAAACCTCCCCCCTTAAAGACATCTCGTCCTCGAGATTTGGTTGCTCAGGGAACAGGCATGAATATTCTGCCGTAAGAGATACCGTTTCCAACTCGGGTATCCTTGTTCCTGATTAAGATGTTCCCACTGACTTTCGTATGACTGATTGTCTTGCTCTGGGGTGGGTTACTTCACCGTATTCATATACTGATTGAGCTTTACCTTTCATGGTCAATCGTATAATGGCTTCAATTCTTTCATCTCGGCGGGCTCAGCTGATACTTTATCATGACTGTCATATGTCACCTTGCCATAATTCTAGGAATGATTCCCACTGCCGGTTCATGCTTGTATCCAGCATTGATGTGATTTCATGGGGCTGTGGACAAACTTCTTGATGAGCACATACCCCTTTTTAACCTGTGCATCGGATTACTCCCATAGTTGTATGTCCTCCAAGATCAACATTTGCGGCAAATCATATCCGTTCTCTTGGCGGGGTTTGACCATTGGTTGTTGTTTGTCGTGACCAGAATAAATGAGTGCGGTCATGGGAGCTGTAGTAGGTTGTTTGCAATAATACCTCAGGAACTGACTGACAAATGTCCTGACTGAAGAATATTGTTCCAACAGCCTTATCCTTTAAATGAGAACCAGGGTTCGAGGGGGTTGCTCGGCATTTTGATTATTCTTTCTGCCGATATCTCCATATGTCGTGTGATGCATTTACACAGTTGGTGAGGTCAAACTGATGAGCTGGCAGAGAAATCTTTCTTTTTGTTGCATCCAGGTTGTATACCTCATACTGACACTTCTGAGCATAAACCGTTTACCTAGCAGACCTTCCTGATAGTAATTGCTTATACGTCCGGGCAGACCCCTTTGAGTTTGTATCCAAGGGGCTTGATGCTTGACCAGACTATCTTGGGTACTTGTACGGTGGGGTTCATGTAACAATTACCACACCTGTATTACATGTCTTGCTCCATCATTATAGTTCTGAACCTTTTTACCAAAAGATCTTGGTCATATATCACCTCAATTTTTGGTGCTGTCAGGTGCACTATTCTGGCGGACACACCTTCTTCCGTGTCCGTGACTTGTGTCATACTATGCTAGGTACACATGCATTGGTATATAGCTCGCTGTTATCGGACATCACCCAAGTTGATGATGATGCGATGTGATACTGCCTGGTCGAGTATAAGGAAGCTGGCAGCGATACTATTGCCAATCCTGCTGTCTTGCATCACATGAGGTGTAAAGCTGACTTTCCCGTCTCTTGCATAACTCAGGTGGTTGTCAGATTCTCACCGTGCTGGTATCATTGCACGAGCGACGTGCATGACCTCGGTAGCAAGCTTCCAATGGAAGTATGTGTAGCTGAACATTTGATTCCTGAGGCAGACGTGTATCTTAACTGATTCTTGATCCTGACAACACTGTTGCGGATCTGATACTTGGGGTGCATAGCCATATACTGCCATTTTATTGCGTAAGATCTTGCACTGGTGCCTTACTGAGGAAGATTCGACAGCTTGTATTGGAAGCCATCGCGAGTATCGTGCTGAGGAAGACTGAATAGCTTGTGATCGAAGCTTTCGGCGAGCAGCTTGCTGAAGAAGCCTGGGTTCCTTGTTTCAGAAGCTTCCCCCCTTTATAACTTGCTGGGGAAGACCCGGCACCTTATGCCGGAAACTTTTACGGTAACTTACGGAAGAGAACAAAGTATCTTGCACGGAAAGTCATCCTCCTATTGTACTTGGACAATTAACTTGAATAGCCTTGAAGCATAAGTTTCTTCGGTTACTTGCGAAGGAAGGCTGGAGTCCCTTATACCAAAGGCTTCTCTCTGTGATATGTTGACTCACTGCCATACTTACATTCTTTAATATTTCTGCTGCCGGTTACTTGTATGAATAATACTGTTCGACACTCCTCCTTGCTTCTTTCTGAATTTATAGGACAATCTACCTTGCTTCCGGAGTATAGCCTGCTTTTAATTTTTACTCATAACAGAATCAACCTTGCATGTGAATCATACCTCTGACTAAAAATGTGTGATTGGTCTTGTGCATAACTTGTCTTCCAGCTCATTAAATCACTCTTCCTGTTAAAATTGCACACGGATGTAGACTTGATGCTGATAATTATCATTTGCAATCAGACCAAATATTTCCGATGCGATGCAGTCGGCTGAGCGTTCTAGTGGGTTTTGCTGAGCTTCCAAATTTATTACTGATCCTTTAAATCCTAGTGGTAACTCGAGGAGAAACTTTCATAAGGGGAAAAATAAGGCACCCTAGGAACAAATAAAGAGGCACAAAAACTGATCGAATTGCAACAAAGCACACAGCACACAGGTTACAGAACTACTCCACGCAGTCACACAAGCATGCTACTACAACTAATGCAACATGAACTACACAGATACTAAGCACGACGCTTCGACGGGAGCTGGGCGGCCGAAGCTAATGGAGCAGTGGGTGGAGCAGCTGACACCACGGTCTGGTTGGACATAGGCGGAGGAGTCGGCGAAGAAGCCAACAGGGATGGCGTTATGGTAACACCAAGCAGTCTCCTAGCCCGGGTAGCATCTCGGACTAGCTCAGACATAAGAATGTACTGGGCCGTCATGTAACGAGACATGGAAAAGATGGCTACATCATCTTGGGGATGAGCAGAGGGGAACCTGACTCGCTTGGGGTTCTCGGCGATGGTGGGGCAGTATTGATAAGCACGGTTCTCTTGCATCATCTGCTCTTGATGACGAACACCCGTAACTCCTGCCATGGCTATGAGCTGAATGGCGCGATCTGGAGTGGCTCCATAACCACCATGGAAATTGTAGGTACGACTCCCGATAGGTATCTTGGCTGACAGATAAACATGGGCGACGAATTCCAGGATGCTTGCTCCAACTGGCACCTGGAAGACTTGATATCTTGGCATATCTCCATTAGGGTAGAGACTACGCCATACGTCGCAGAGTAGAGAGGTGATGCTGAGAGGTGCAGGGGCGGCGTTGAACTCAATCGGAACGGCTGCCATCTACACTCATTGGATTAACGGTTAGGAGAGCGACAGCTAATCCTATATGCATGCTATGCAACAAACAAATGCAACAATCAAGTGCAGCAACCAAACTGGACTCTACACTACCGATTTCTACCGCTCGCGCTGACTAGGGCATCCTACAGCCAGACCTGCTCTGATACCAAGCCCTGTGGCTCCCCGGCTCAGAGGAAACCGGAACGCCTCGTATTCCAGCCCAGAGACAGGTCTTCTGGAATACGGCACTGCTCAGCATAGAACAAATCAGCTCTATTACAAAGAATAAAGGTACAAAGGTCTGATGTTACAAAGGATCACATCAGCACGGCGACACTACGCCTGCTAAGGTAGCTCTATGCTAGCAGCGGAACAACTCGAAGCAGCGGAAAAACTATCTCGGCAGCGGAACAACGATGGCGGTGGTGAACTCCACTCTGCAGGGAGTCTGGCTGGGACACGATCTAGCTCGCACGCGTGGTATCCTCGTCAAGCAATCAATCACGGCATCACCTGCAAACTGGCATGACACACCAAGTGAGTACTTTGAATGTACTCGCAAGCTCACAACAACCAAAAACATCAAGGCAAAACAGTAACACAACATTAACAGATTAAGCTAATTACAACTACTATGATGCGGAAATTAAATGTTAAGCATGAAATAGAACTACTAGAATGCTAATGAACCATAACTCAGATCTTAGGAACCATGTCATTCTTGCCACTCCGACCAAGCTATAAGGCACCTCGATCACCTCATGATCAAGGACCTCCACGTGATCACCGCGTGACCACAACACGATCTGAATGATCACCCTCAGGATCATCCTCACATCAACATCGGCATCCTGCCGAACTGTAATAGCTTACAAAACAACATAAATCATCCAATAAGTCATTCCGTCATTGTGGGTGTTGATCGACCGGTGTGACCTAGTACGAACTGTGCCCATGACCGAGGACGCGGCTATCGATAGTTTAAACACACTCTGCAGAGGTTAGCACACTGTACCCACACCACAGAACACATGGCCTCTTGCTCCCATTCGGGTGGACCAACGGCGTTCGGACAAAACCAATCTATTGCTTGGCACTCTCCCGGCCACTCCGACAAACTCCCCTTTGGGATAAGTCATGGGTGGCCCCGATGCCACTCTGGACATCCAACGGCCACCGTCGTGGCAAAACATAAACGGTCCCAAACGGGGACAACTCGGGCACACAAGGCTTATGGCTGCCTACCTGATCAAGGTAGCGCACGCACATAACCTTCCCTAGTTGGAGGAACCGGCGGGAGGCATCACAATAGACCGCATTAGGGCCTCCCCATAAAGGCAAATGTGGTTGCACTGGAAAAGCCCAGTTCGGTGGCACCTGACCAACGAAATGACGACATTTGTCCCGAAAAGTAATATTTGTGATAACTCGTACTCCTGTATCATATATCTACCTGAAAATCAAGTCATAGAAATATCCACCGAAAACTACATGAACCAATAGGGTTGCATCAATATGATTTCCAAAGGTAGTTGCCAACATGAATACCAAGCATAGTGATGCTACTAAACCAATTGCACTATTAAGATGTTAACCTCAGATCCAAATGATAGCATCAAATCCAAAGTAATACTCCAAAGCATAATATCCTATATGATCATAGTAATAATAACTCATAATAATCCAGTGGCAATATAACATCACCAATCTGCAATTGATTAGTCCTAAAAATCGAAACAACATCATGGCAGTAGCAAGATCAAAAAATTCACTCCAAGAAATGCCATGAGCAAATCACAAGTAGCTAATGCAAAATTTAAACCAAATTAATTAATTAACCATGACATTGCATTGCAATCATGCAAATGGGGGGTGTGGCTTGCCTTGCTCCAAGAAAGTGGTGGAAAGCTCCTGGTCTTCACCAAGCAACACAAAACCTTCTGAAAAACATTTTTGAAAGATTTTGAGAATAACACATAGTGCATTTTTCTCTGTCTAGAAAATCTAGACAGCAGAGAAAAATGTCAACTTCTACCATAAAATAAAGGAGCTCAAAAGAAAAATACTGCAAAAAGAATCAATTCATTTGGACTTGTAGCTTAGGAGATATTCATAGTCAAAGTTGGGTCAAATCTGGATTTAAATTGGATTTAAATAAATTTCCAGAAATAACCAGAGGGGGGGGGGGGTGACGTCGAAGGCGTAAATTGGGTTTACGTCTCCACTTGCGTACCGCTTCGGGAGGGAGTGAGGGGCTGACAGGTGGGGCTGGCCTGTCAGGTTTATAACGAGAGAGAGAGAGAGAGAACAGAGAGGGGCTCACCGGCGTAGAGGCCACGGCGGCGATGGGCGAAGGCGGGAAGGGAATGGGCGCTCGACAGCGGTCACGCCCGTACCAGGAGCTCGTCGGGTGATGGCCGGACGGCGTCGCGCCCTTCTTCTCCGGCGGCTGCACGCTTCGGGCGCCGGCGAACTCGGTGTTTCCGGCGACGATTGACCCGGGGAAGAGGCGGGGGAGGATCAGTGGACGAAGAGATGCACGATGGTGGTGGTGGCTGGAGTGGAGAGGCAATGGTACGAGCTCGAGGCAGAGAGGGCCGATCGGCGGAACTCTCGCCGGAGTTGAGGAAGGAGGGCCCTCCGGGCTTGTTCAAGGGCTCCAGAACACGATTTAGGGAGAGGGAGGTCGAGTGGTGAAGAAGAGAGAGCTCGGGCGCGGCTTAAATAGCCGGGGCGAAGGTGCCCGAGCCAGAAGCCGCCGCGGGCTCGTGACTTGCTCCGGCGATACTTGCGCACCACGGATCGCCTTGACGCGATGGGAGAGGGAAGAGAGGCAGGGGAGGACCATCGACGCAGAGGATGGAGCCAAGGGGGCGGCGGATGGAAACGAGGCGAGCACAGTGGCCGGTCGGGTCACTGTGTACCCGTGGGCGCGCGGCGTCTAGTGCCAGCGAGGAGGTTCCGGAGGGGCAGGGGACAAGAGAGCGACATGAGAGGAAGGGGGAGGCGGTTCGGCACTCGCGGACGCGCGGGTGTCGCCAGAGTGCAGCGACCTGGCGCTTGCCGACGCGCAGAGCGCGCCAGCTGCACACAGAGCGCGCTCTCAGGCAAAATCCAACGCGGTCACCACGCGACATGGCCAGGAGGTGACACAAGAGGCAGGCAAATGTTGTCTAGCTCCTTGTCCTTGCGTCCAGGAACAGCTCTGAGGTGATGGATCACCAAAAGAAACCAAGAAGAGATGGGAGGGATCACCGAAAGTTTACTCTATCCATCTTGACCACACTATTGTGATCAACAGAGAGAGATTAACATGATAACTTGATGTCTGGGGTGTTTAGGGTAGGAAGGACCATGATTCTGTGAAGTTTGAGAAGAAATGGACCGATGGTTGATATAGTTGCTTTGCAACAGCAAAAGTGGTCCAGAAATAGAAATATTGATGTGGCACTCACATGGTGCATTGCCTTGAGGTGAATTTTTGTGTGGCAGAATGAAATGGTCATATGAAGATGCCATAAAAATTTCATACCATTTGGAGTGGCCAAAATGGTACTTCCTTCATATAGAACTCCTCTGTCCAGAAACTTGTTAAAATTGTGGAGACAAGATGGCTTGATGAAATGAGCCCAAATTTGGTGGAGACAAGTTTTATGGGTAGGAGAATGCTCTTGTAAATTTTCAGCAATAATGAAGCAATATAAAATATACTTGCTTCACATTCTGAAAACATGGCTAGAAACAAAGATTTAAAGGTGTGATCACATATAATGTTGGATGGAGCTGACAATTGGTGGATGGTCATGATATGAGCATATGAAGGGGCTTGCAAAATTTCTACTCATTTGAATAAGCCTAGCTAGCACTTGCTTCACCAAGCTTCCATTTGAACAGAAACTTTGGCAATTAGCTGAAAAATATTGGCTAGGCAAATGGAGTTGAAATTTTACATGTGGCACTTATATGGATAGGAAAGAATGCCCAAAAAGTTTGGGAGCAATCAGGCAAGGATAAATGGCACTTCCTTCACAACAGGGTCATGTTGGTCAGGAAAGAAAAAGAATATTGCTTGATTATTTTTGAACTAAGCAAAGAAGGGTTTGGTCATATTTGGTGAATATATGATCCAAACAATTTATGAGAATTAATTGGGGATCAATGGCAAGGCAGAATTATAGGTTGCTTTACAACCAAGAACAGATAGGGTTATTCCTTAAATAGAAAAAGGAATATTCCCAAAAGATAGAAATTGTAAATGGGTTGGGATGGAATATGACATGATCCAGGAAGGATAAGAGAATGAAGCACCACTTGGGAGACGAAAGAATGAAAATTTCCCAGGTTTCAAGTCCAAAGAACTGCTCCAAAAGAAAATCAGAGCCAAAACCAAATAAAATAAAGAAGAAAAAGAAAGGACCCAAAATCCAGGGTGTTACATTTTTAAAGAGAAGGATGAGACTCAATTTTGTTTTTTGCATAAAAGTAAATAGAAAGGCCCTTCGCAGAGGGAAGTAGGGATTTGCTTTTATGTGCCAGAGCTCAAAGTTTTAAAAGTTTAGAAAGAAAACATTTTGGGAGGCATGCTTTTCCTGTCAACGAATATGATCGAAGGCCCCCAATACTTTCCACACTAGATACATCATAGGCAGTTCCCAAACAGAAAATATATTTTTTTGTTCCCCCATCATCGTTCCTTGTTTCAAGGCTTTAGCCCTTCTTCGATCACATCCGAGGGATTTTGTTTGTTTGAGAGTTATCTCTCTTTTATAGTGTTTGCAATTCAGGACTGGGCATCCCTAATACCGCCATACTCTCGTGCAATGACAAGTGAATAAACACAAATCATGAGAATACATCTAGCATAGAAAACATTGGATACCCCCTACCACATTTATGAGCGGTACGAGCATACAAAACGAGAAAATTATTTTGAAGTTTAGAGATGGCACACGCAAATTTGCTTGGAACAGTGTTGAAATACCACATATAGGTAGGTATGGTGGACACAAATGGCAAAACTGGGTTTAGGATAATGGATGCACAAGCAGTATTCCCGCTTAGTACAAAATGGAGGATAGCAAATAGATTGAGAAGCGACCAACTAAGAAACCATGATGATGCACATGCATACATAAAACATAACCAACACCGAATAATGCACCACAAGTAGGATATAACTTCGTTGCATAAGTATTGACTTTACGTGCATGCATAGGGAATCATAAACCTTAACATCAATATTCTTACTAGAGCATAATTTCCCACTAACAAAACTCACATATCATCATCTACATATCTCAAAATTATTGCAAGGAATCAAGTTTTTCATGTCCAAGATCTTTTATGCTAGTTTTCATTATCCCTCTTGAATATTCATCACATGGGGACCAAGCTCATAGCTTGTACAATTTACCATAACTATTTTCAACTCTCAAAAAGATATAAGTGAAGCATGAGAGAAAATTTCTACAAAATTTCTAGCATTCTCAAAAAGATATAAGTGAAGTATGAGAATAAATTTCGACAAAATTTATAGCATAGCAACTCTCAAAAAGATATAAGTGAAGCAAGAGAGTTCATGTGTTTCTCTAAAACAAAATCACCACCGTGCTCAAAAAGATTTAAGTGAAGCACTTAGAGCAACTACCTAGCTCAAAAAATTTAAGTGAAGCACAAAGAGCAATTCTAACAAATCATGATGACGTGCGGCTTATCTCAAGCAAATGTGTTCAGAGGTGATGATTGTGATATACTAAAGAAAACAAAGCAAAGACTCATATAATACAAGACGCTCCAAGCAAAACTCATATCATGTGACGAATAAAAATAGAGCACTCTGTAGCAATCTATTTAAATGCAATACTTCTGTATCTCCAAAAATTCTTAAAAATGAGGACAACGCGGGCAATTTGTATACCAATACCGTGTAAAACTTTCAGATTTTTTTGACGCTCCAATACAGAAACAAAAATCCTGCACTGGACGCAAAACTTTCTGTTTTTCCCAACTGCATCAATCATACTATCTTCCACATCATCCCAAAGGTCTTACTTGGCACAAACACTAATTAAAATATAAAAACCAACTCAAAACAGAGGCAAATAAAGTGTAAACAAAATAACAGAACCAAAAAGTAAAAAAAACAAAATTTATTTTATTCGTTGGGTTGCCTCCCAACAAGCGCTATCGTTTTACGCCCCTAGCTAGGCATAAAGCAATACATCAAGTTTTGTCTAATTCCTTAATCACACGCCGACCTATTTTTGGTGGTTCAAAAAGCAAGTTCTTAGAAAAAACTTTTCATGGCAAAAGATCATAAAATTTGTCCCCATAAATGGGTTGTCGTAAAGATTCAACAAAATTTGGGTGCACACCAATCATCTTGAGATCCCCATTTTCTTGGGTAGACGTGACACCGCTAGACTTAGGAACATAAATAAACTTGCAACCTTTGTTGGGAGAATTTCTACCAGCATATTTAGTAGGGGAAAAGCCGAGCCCAATTTTTCAATAATTCCTTCTAACTTATCAATTCGAGCGGAACTTTGCTCTAATTTCTTATCAATCACGGGCTTTTTTTCTTTCAAGGTTGTCAAAGTCATTCCCACCTTAGAACCATATTGAGTGATATGATTGTGGATCGTTTTATCCAAATTCTCAAGATGTTCTATAGTGGGAATTTTGCTTTCAATAGCATCTAACCTTTGCATAACATGCTCAAGAGTCAACGGTGTTTCATTAACCGAGATAGGAGGTGATCCTACTAAATCATTCAAAGCATCAAAAGCATCTGAATAAGAACAAGTCAAAAAATTCCCTCCGGTGATAGTATCGAGCACAAAATGATTCCAAGGAGTAACTCCCACATAAAAATTACGGAGAAGAATAGTGGTGGATTGCTTGTGAGATGATCTATTATAAGTATGGTAAATTCTGTACCAAGCATCCTTCAAATTCTCTCCCCATCTTTGTTTGAAGTCAAGAACTTCATACTCAAGGGAGGACTACAAAAGAAAAAATAGCCATAATGATAAAACAATGAACAAGGCAACCAAGAAAATGGCGAACGATAAAAAGGCAAAAGCAAATATTTTTTGTATTTTTGCAAAAACTTTTTAGAAGTGGGGGAGAGGAAAACGAGAGGCAAATGGCAAATAATGTAAATGCAAAGGTAAGGGTTGAGAGTGTAGGTACTTGGTAATGTTAATGATGTCTCCCCGGCAACGGCGCCAGAAATTCTTCCTGCTACTTGTAGAATAGGTTGGATTTTTATCCCCGAAGAGGAGAGGATGATGCAGCACTGTAGAGTAAGTATTTCCCTCAGTTATGAAACCAAGGTTATCAATCCAATAGGAGAACCAAGCAACACCACGTAAGCAGCACCTGCACACAAAACACAAACCTTCGCACCCAACGCAAACGAGAGGTTGTCAATCTCTCGGCGGTCGAATAACGAGATAAAAGGTATTTGATAGATTGGATCTAAAAGATAAAATAAAATAAAAGATACAAATATGCAGCAAATATTTTTGGTATTTTTGTGTATGCAAAAGATAGATCTTATGGTAAAAATAGACCCGGGGGTCGTAGTGTTCACTAGAGGCATCTCTCAAAGAAAATAGCATACGATGGGTAAACAAATTACTGTTGGGCAATTGATAGAAGAGAAAATAATTATGACGCTATCCAAGGCAATGATCAAATACATAGGCATCACGTCCAAAACAAGTAGACCGAAAAGATTCTGCATCTACTACTATTACTTCACACATCGACCGCTATCCAGCATGCATCTAGTGTATTAAGTCCAAAAGAACGAAGTAATGCATAAAGAACGATGACATGATGTAGTCAAGATAAACGCTAACAAGAATTCATCCCAACTTTTTATCCTTAATGGCAATGATACATGCGTGTCATTTCCCCTTCTGTCACTAGGATTGAGCACCGCAAGACCGAACCCATCACAAAGCACCTCTTCCCATTGCAAGAAAATCCAATCTAGTTGGCCAAACTAAACCAAAAATTCGGAGAAGAAATACGAGGCTACACTAATCATGCATAAAAGAGATCAGAGAAGAACTCAAATAAATCAAGGATAGATCTGATCATAAACTCACAATTCATCGGATCCCAACAAACACACCGCAAATAGTCATTACATCGGATAGATCTTCAAGAACATCAAGAAGAACATTGTATTGAGATACAAAGAGAGAGAAGAAGCCATCTAGCTACTAACTACGGACCCGAAGGTCTATGGTGGACTACTCACGCATCATCAGAGATGCAGCAAGGATGATGTAGAGCCCCACCGTGATGGATTCCCCCCTCCGGCGGAGTACCGGAAAAGGTCTCCAGATGGGATCTCTCGAGAACAGAGGCTTGCGGCGGCGGAAAAAGTATTTCGTGGACTCCCCTGAGGGTTTCTGGATTTCTCTGAATTTATAGGGGTGGAATTAGGGCAAATGGAGCCAGGGTGGGCCCACATGGCACCTGGGCGCGCCCCCCAGGGGCGCGCCCTGGTGCCATGTGGCCCCCCCTTTCATCTTCTGCATTGGCTTCCAAGTCTCCAGTGTTCTTTATCTCCAAAAAAAAATCTCCAAAAAGTTTCGTGACATTTGGACTTCGTTTGATATTGATTTTCTGTAAAACCAAAAACAGGCAAAAAATAGGAACTGGCACATGGCACTAAGTTAATAAGTTAGTCCCCAAAAATGATATAAAATGTATGAAATGATATGTAAAACATCCAAGATTGATACTATCATAGCATGGAACAATAAAAAATAATAGATACGTTGGAGACGTATCAGTGGTTTAGGAGTACTCGAAGATAATATCGTTCTCCTTCAGCCGGGTGTGCCGAGACCATCCTGCCAAACTGGAACACAGCGGCTCGTTTCCTCTCTTGCCAAAACATCCCTTGTCTTTGCCAAGTATAATATTCCGGAAAGTCTCTGTATGGTATGCCTTGTGCTTTCTCATGTAAGCTGTTTGCTTCAAAGTACGCAGTCAACATTGATCTTTCTGTGCCATCACAGTCGATAATATTCTTTATTTTTTCCATGCCATGGTATGAAACCATGTGCATATTTGGGAGATGTAGCTGTAGTTGCAAGACTAGTGGGTTTATTTTGCTTAATTCGAAGCCATATATTCTCCACAGTGCTTCTGAAGGTGTCACCCATCGCGCGTCTTTGTACTGTTTAATCTCGTCGATTTCGACTTCGTCTACTTTGTCAGTTACAGATACAGATGCTCGGTCATGTCCCTTGTAGATGTACTTGAACAAGTACTTAACGGCTTTAATGCTTGAGCATATCTCAACATTTATGTGGCATTTGAACATCCGCAAAAGATATGGGTTGTTAGGAACCACCCACCTATTATCCAGTTGGCATTTTCAGACCGTTTCAGTTCGACCGTCATTGTGTCTCCTATACAGTGGGTAGGAGTCCTTGCCTTGAATTGTAGTTTCATTAAATGGCCTTGGATAATTGTTCTTGCATGACAGACGATTCTTTGTGCATGGACAAAATTTATTCAATGCACCACAGGCACCATGCATCATATGTTTGATTAGCATTTTGAATAGCTCTGGGTACTTGTGCTTGTTAGGGAGATCAGCGAAGATGATTCTGTCTTACTGTTCTAGACATGTGTATTTGTATTTTCCAGTCATGATGAGCAAAAAGTGAGCATGGGGTAATGCCCTCTTTTGGAACTCTACAACATATGTATATGCCTTAACCTTTCCAAGAATGGCCTTCTCAGATAGTTGCTTCTTCATTTCTACTAGCTTCGCCCTGAAAACACGAACGACAATGTCTGGGTGATCTTGTGGTGTTTGTCCAAACTGTAGTTCACGTGTGATCTCTTCCCAGTTGGGGTTGCAGGCCATTGTGAGGAATACGTCTGGTTTTCCATATTTTTTAACTAAAGCCATAGCATCTAGATACCGACGAAGTTTATCTCGTGGCCCTCCAATAAATGATGACGCAAGTACTCTCCGTTTTCCGATTGCATCTCCACTCTGTTCTCCAGCTTGAATGTTGTCTAGAAGGCCTTTGTATAGATCCGCCCTTATTTTGTTTTGATGATGCCACATGTAATCCAATCTGGAGCTTTCAATCTTGATGTATGTATCTGCAGCAAACTGCTGGAAAAGCCATCCGCCGTGCAACATTGGGTTGAATATGCTTGGTCGTGTATGGAATTTATAGCAGTAGTATTCTTTCATGGTTACCCAGAGGTCGTTGGCAGAATTTGTGCAAATATTGCGACAAAAAAAGTTGGTTAAATTGACTTTCGAATATAATAGTATATGAAATTTTTACCTGGGTCATCATCATTACTGATATTATCAGCATCAATATCTTCCTCTTCTGTATCCCTCTTTGGGATTTTCCTATGCCAACCCAGTTCAGCTCTTGGAAAGAATAGAGGATACGACACATAGCACCCATAATATGATCGAATGTGCTCCTTTTCGTTGTTTTTTCCATGTAGTATTACATTCATGTCATAAGTGTCTCTTCTTTCATTTCCTTCAATCCACACTGCAGCTACCTCCGAATTTATTGGCGCGTTGTATGTTCTCTGGTCCAATCTTTGGTCCAGGTTTAAGACGAGTCTGTAGTCCTCAAGGTTTTGGGCTCATCCCAAACTCCTAAACTATTGAGAGTATGGGTTATCTCGTAGGATGTCGGTTATTATCCCGATCACATGCTTGTCTTGCTCGTACATTTCCTCACGGCAACGGCGGTATCGATGCTCTAAGCTTGGATCATCGTTGTAGAAGTATAGATCCAGATGCTTTGGATCTGATCGACTATTACCAAATGAGTGTATGTTGTGTAGATCTGACCATGTGCTCGAAAGGTGTAAATACCACCAGTTGTTCTCATGTCAGTTGTGTCTCTGTCAAGATAGCAGTATAGAGTAGTAAATGAGAAGTTGCCATTGAAAAAACTTATATTGTTCCAAAAATGTCTTGCGTCAGAGTCATTGCTTGTCCAAAGTCTCATGAGTTTAGGTGGTGTATCTGCATTGGCTAGTCTTATCTATCCTTTTCTACTGCATAATCCCTTAGTTTCATACTCAATTTTTTTTGCATGGCAGAATCTGCAATTTTCTTCCGTTTTGAGCACGTGTGTTTTTTTGGTATGTTGCTATAGACGAAGTCATAAGGATCAGGGTTGTATATTTCCTCGCCTTCTTTGATTTCAATTTCCACTTCTCTGTCCCATTCTAGTTTGGTTTGTAGCATAAAAGTTAGTACAGAAGCAATATAATGACTGAAATATATTTAAATTCTACTGAGCATACCTTGACCAGAGAACATGTATTTGTCCTTGTTTATGTCCTCTTCAAATATGACTTCATTATTACCTGTGTTGCAATTTGTTATTGTATAATATATTTCTTGTATTTCATAAGAACATATATGGAATTGATGACCTTACCTTGATCGTCATTATTGATTGATTGTGTTGGTGTATCTACTTCTTTCATGGTTGCATCATGCTCACATATAATCTCATCCTTTCCTGTGTAGTAATTATTTTGTTATATATATATATATGTAATTTTTGTATTGTATAAAAATATATAGGAAATTTATAACCTTGCCGTGATCATCATTGTATAATGTTTCACTACAAAAAAAATACACTTCCGTGATGATACGTGTTTGTCACAGTAGGTCACATTTTCTGTCATGCATGTACATCCATGATGATTTTATGACAGAATCAAGATAGTCATACATGTGCTGTCATAGAAGTGTTCCATGACAATACTGAAATTATCATCACGGAAGTGTCCACTTCCATGACGATAAATCGCGCGTCATGGAAGTGCTTTCATCAAGGGTAACCGACATGTGGCATCCACCGTAACGGGTCGTCGTTAAGCTATCGGGTTCCGGTTTGGATCCGATAACCCATTAACAGCCAGGACCAATGGGGATTTTCCACGTGTAAAATTCTCATTCGTCGGAGGATCCACATGTCGGCTCAGCGTTGGGACAGATGTCATCCACTCATTGTACGGGAGGCGCCTATGATACGTCGACACGTGGCAAGGCCCAACAGTGGCCCATTTAGGTGAAAGAGGCCGGCCCAGTCAAAATTAGCAGGCCGCCCATATAGGCCTACTTGTGTCTGGTCCATTTAGGCCCACGGCCCAGACGAGATGTGCCAATACGGGCCGTCAATGGCCCGTTGATACGTCTCCGTCGTATCTACTTTTCCAAACACTTTTGCCCTTGTTTTGGACTCTAATTTGCATGATTTGAATGAAACTAACCCGGACTGACGCTGTTTTCAGCAGAATTGCCATGATGTTGTTTTTGTGCAGAAATAAAAGTTCTCGGAATCAAACAAAACTTTTTGAGGAATTTTTATTGGAAATATAAAAAATACTGGAGCCAAGACCCACCTGGGAAGGGGCCCCTGGTGCCCACACAACACCAGGGCGCGCCACCCCCCCTGGCGCGCCCTGGTGGTGTGTGGGGCCACCTGGCCTCCGCTGACCCTAATTCCACCACTATAAAATCCTATTTTTGGATAAAAAACAGGAGAGGAAGTTTCATCATGTTTTATGATACGGAGCCGCCCCCACCTCCTCTTCTTCATCGGGTGGCCAGATCTGGAGTCCGTTCGGGGCTCCAGAGAGGGGAATCTTTGGTCCTCGTCATCATCAACCCTTCCTCATCACCAATTCCCTGATGCTCACCACCGGGAGAGAGTAATTCCTTCGTAGGCTCACTGGTCGGTGATGGGTTGGATGAGATTGATCATGTAATCGAGTTAGTTTTGTTAGGGCTTGATCCCTAGTATCCACTATGTTCTAAGATTGATGTTTCTATGACTTTGCTATGCTTAATGCTTGTCACTAGGGCCCGAGTGCCATGATTTCAGATCTGAACCATTTATGTTTCCACCAATATATATGTGTTCTTGATCCGATCTTGCAAGTTGTATGCACCTATTATGTGTTATGATCCGCATACCCCAAGGTGACAATAATTGGGATTCTTTCCGGTGATTACCGTAGTTTGAGGAGTTCATGTATTCACTATGTGTTAATGCTTTGTTCCGGTTCTCTATTAAAAGGAGTCCTTAATATCCCTTAGTTTCCTTATGGACCCCGCTGCCACGGGAGGGTAGGACAAAAGATGTCATGCAAGTTCTTTTCCATAAGCACGTATGACTATATACGGAATACATGCCTACATTACATTGATGAATTGGAGCTAGTTCTGTGTCGCCCTAGGTTATAACTGTTATATGATCAATATCATCCAACATAATCATCATCACCGATCCAATGCCTACGAGTTTTCACTTATTGGTATTCGCTAAGTTACTATTGTTGCTGCTGCTGTTACAACTGCTACCAAATTACTACTATTACCGTTACCGTTACTATTGCTACTGCTATTACTTGCTACCAAACTATCAAATTATCTTGCTACTAATCACTTGCTACTGATATTTAGTCTCCAGGTGTGGTTGAATTGACAACTCAACTGCTAATACTTGCAAATATTCTTTGGCTCCCCTTGTGTCGAATCAATAAATTTGGGTTGAATACTCTACCCTCGAAAACTGTTGCGATCCCCTATACTTGTGGGTTATCAAGACCTTTTTCTGGTGCCGTTGCTGGGGAGCATAGCTCTATTTGCTGAGTCACTTGGGATTTATATCTGCTGATCACTATGAAGAATCTTAAGGACAATCGAACCAAGATCGTTCCCTCTAAGACGAGGGGAGGTAAGGAACTGCCATCTAGCTCTGCACTTGATTCACCTTCTGTTTTGAGTAAACTTGCAACACCACCACCAGTTATTAATTCTGCTATGTCGCAAGTTATTGATGATGCTACTTCTGCTATGAATGATACTATTGATGATGCTACTACTATGCTTGATAATACTGTGCCACTTGGTGAACTTCTTGATGAACATCTTGCTAGAGCTAGAGAAATTGAGAATGCTGAAACTCTTGAAACTTATGATTCACCTTTTATTCCTAGCTCTCCTACTAGAGTTGAAACACCTAATGAAGAATGCTTTGATAAACAAACTGCTTTAGCTATTCTTGCTTGCAATGATAGAGATGAGGTGATAAAACTTGTTGATGATATGAAAGAAAAATCCATGAGGGAAAGAATGAAATATAATCCTAAGTTTGCTACCTCTCCTATATTTGTTACTGATAAGGACTATGAATTCTCTGTTGATCCTGAATTAATTACTTTGGTTGAATCTGATCCTTTCAATGGTTATGAAACTGAAACCGTTGTGGCACATCTTACTAAATTAAATGATATAGCCACCTGTTTGCTCATGAGGAAAAATCCGCTACTACTATATCCTTAAGTTATTTCATTTCTCATTAACGGGTGATGGTAAAGCTTGGTACAATACTCTTGCTCCTGGTTGTGTGCGCAGTCCCCAGGATATGATTTACTACTTTTCTGAAAAATATTTTCCTGCTCATAAGAAACAAGCTGCCTTACAGGAAATATTTAACTTTGTGCAAATTGAAGAAGAGACTCTCCCACAAGCTTGGGGGAGGATTCTCTAGTTACTTAATGCTTTGCCTGATCATCCACTTAAGAAAAATGAAATACTTGATATCTTCTATAATGGACTAACCGATGCTTCTAGGGACTACCTAGATAGTTGTGCGGGTTGTGGTTTCAGGGAAAGAACTATTGGACAAGCTGAGGAATTATTGAATAATATATTGAAGAATGATAATGAATGGACACTTCCTGAACCACCGCCTAAACCTACTCCGAAGAAGAGGGGTATTCTTTTTCTCAGTCCTGATGATATGCAAGAAGCAAAGAAGAGTATGAAATAAAAGGGTATTAAAGCTGAAGATGTTAAGAATTTACCACCTATTGAAGAAATACATGGTCTAGCCAATGCTCTTATAAAGTTTGATGAAGGTGATATACCTTACAATAAACCTCCTAGCCAATGCTTGTATGAATTTGACAATTATAATATCAAGCAAGATCATTTCAATTACAATGTTATGAAACAATTAAAACAAAATGCTATCATGATTGATCGCTTGAGTGACTTGTTATTATGAATTGCAAATGATGTTAAGGGTGTTAGTAAACATGCATCTATGGTTCAAACCCAGTTAGAACAAGTTGCTAAATCACAAAGTGAATTGTTTGCTGAAATGAATAGCCATATGAATGATCATGCTGTTAGAGTAATGACTAGAGGAGGTAGAATGACTCAGGAGCCACTATATCCTGAAGGTCATCCTAAGAGAATTGAACAAGACTCTCAAAGAACTAATACTGATGCACCTAGTCCTTCTAAAAAGAAAAAGAAAAATGATAGGGCTTTGCATGCATCTAGTGAACCTGAAATAGAAAAACCTTTAGAGGACAATAATGATGTCTCTATTTCTGATGCTGAAACACAATCTGGTAATGAGCATTCACCTAGTGATAATGATAATAATGATGTTCATGATGATGCTCAACCAGATAATGATAAGGAACCTAATAATGATGTTGAAATAGAGCCTGATGTGGATCTTGATAACCCACCTACTAAGAATAAACGCTATGATAAAAAAGACTTTGTTGCTAGAAAACAAGGTAAAGAAAGGGAACCATGGGTTCAAAAACCCATGCCCTTTCCTCCTAAGCCTTCTAAGAGTAAAGATGAGGAGGAATTTGATCGCTTTGTTGAACTGCTTAGACCTGTTGTTTTGCGTACTCGTTTGATTGACATGTTGAAAATGCCTCCTTATGCTAAATATATGAAATACATTGTCACCAACAAAAGAAAAATTCCTGAGGCTGAAATTTCCACTATGCTTGCTAATTACTCTTTTAAGGATGGAATACCTAAGAAATTAGGAGATCCAGGAATACTAGCTATACCATGCTCCATTAAAATAAATTATGTTAAAACTGCTTTGTGTGATTTAGGAGCCGGTGTTAGTGTTATGCCTTTCTCTTTATATAAAAGACTTGATTTGGATAAACTCACTCCCACCGAGATATCATTGAAAATGGCTAACAAATCAACAGCCATTCCTATCGTTGTTTGTGAGGATGTGCCCGTTGTGGTTGCAAATGTTACCATCTTAACGGACTTTGTTATACTTGATATGCCCGAGGATGACAACATGTCGATTATCCTTGGTAGACCCTTTCTGAATACTGCAGGGGTTGTTATTGATTGCAACAAAAGCAAGGTCACTTTTCATGTTAATGGTAATGAACACACGGTGCAGTTCCCGAAGAAACAATTTCAAGTATATGGTATTCATGTTATTGGAAAAACTCCGACAATTCCTATTGGAAGTTTTCATGTTCCTCTTGTCACTATCAAAAAGAAATATGAAACTCTTATTGTTGGGGAAATGCATATCCCCGTTGAGGTAACTTAGTGTTTTACGAAGATTCTTCGGTTTCATGTCAATCGAAAGCAGTTTGTTAATAAGACTTGATCAACCTTATTAATGGATTCTTTTTGAGAAGCATGTGATTGATGAATTTAGTAGGCACAACTTTCTGTACCAACTTTTTATTCTCTGTTATTTTTAGTTAGAAACAATAAAATGCCATGATTATCCTGTTTTCTGAATTTTCCGTGCAATAAAAAATGCCCAGAAATAAAAGTGCTCCAAATGACCTAAAATTTTTACATGATTTTTTATTGAATATATTAGAATTTCTGGCACTGAGAATATACCAGGGGGGTGCCCCAGGTGCCCACACAGCACCAGGGCGCGCAACCCCTCCCAGCGCGCCTAGGTGGTGTGTGGGCCCCACACAGCCCCCCTCACTTATCCCTTCAGCTCACACTCTCTCACTCCACTAGAAGAAAATCCTGGTTGATCTCTCTCTCGCGTTCTTGCTCCCAAACCTGAGATTTTCGATCTCTTTGCTCGGAGCTCCGTTTCCGAAACTGTTTTGAGGGATTGTTCCTTGGTATGTGACTCCTCCATTGCTCCAATTAGTTTTTGTTTTAGTGGATTACATTTTGTATATTTTGTTGTTCTTGGTGCTACAGAAAATGAGCTTGCATGTTGAATTCTTTGAGTGCTAAGTAGTTTGAATGCTTGATATGGCCTCTAGGCACTTATATGAGTAGTTGCTATGAATTTGGTGAAGTTTTGTTAACATCTTTTTATGGGCCAAAATTTTTCAGAAATTTGTGTGTAGGAAAATGAACTTTCTCCGAAGAAGTTTGTCAAGGAGGAGATCCTCTGAGGCATCTTCGAGTGCAAGCTCTGCACGCCAATCATATGAGGAACCTAGAGCAAGCTCGGTGAGAGGTGCTGAAACAAAATAATGTCGATGGCCCTGTACGGATTTTATGCTGAGGGCGGGGATTAAGGAAGAGTTTGACCAATATATACGCAATACTGAGCTCTCCGCCTTCATCGCAGATAAGCCTAACCAGCACCATGATCTCACATATTCATTCACTCAGTATTTTTCGTACAACCATCGCAATTCTAGAGTCTCATTTCGCCTTTATGAAACATCCTACAGTTTGTCTCTAGAAGAATTCTGTCTTGCATGCAAAATTCCATGTTCATTAGACGAACCACCTGCACCTGATTATGAGTTGTTTCTTAGGAGTCTTTGCCATGGTGAGGATAGAGGGGTTACATAGGCCAGAATTAATAGTATTCAGTTCCCCACTATTCGTTATTTTGCACTGTTCAATGGAAAATGCATTGCTGCTAAACATGACTGTAGCGCTTTGTGCGCTCCTGATTTGAGCATTATTCATACCGCCTTGACCGGTAACAAGTATTATAATTTGGGTGCTATTGTAGCGTGTAGACTGCATCGCAACGCGGGTAATGGTGATTTGTATGGAGGAATTTATGCTTCCCGTGTAGCTGCACATTTAGAAATTCCTATCAGATTCAATGACCCTATTTTGCCATACAAATATTTGAACTTTGAGGCTATGCGTGAGCATAAGTTTTTGAAGCGCGTCACAGAAAAGTATGAATACAATTTGGTCTTTAACAAATATGATCCTGTGTATGTTGTTTTGTCGGCCCCTGCTCTCTTTGATTTTTAGAACAAACAGAGATATTCTTTATCAAAGAGAGAGGCACACGAGTACAACGCGGCAGTTGAAGCTGCCCGCCAGGCCAGAACGCCTCAACGAGCTATCATTTTGACTACTATCCTGGACAGCACTGGCCATAGACCAAGCTTAGGCAAAAGCCTAAGCTTGGGGGAGTATGTATTTCTCACCGACATTATATTCATGTTCACACATTTCACTCTAGTTGTCGGTGTTCATACTTTTTCATTGTATCATCCATCTTAGTTTTATTTTCTCGCTTTCTTTTTGTGTGTTGGAAAAACTTTCAGAAAACCCAAAAATATTTCTCGCTTCTTCTTTTCGGTTTTCCTTTAGATTAATTAGTTGTAGTAGTGGTGTTAAAAGAAAACCCAAAAAGATTTCCTGTTTCTTCTTTTGCTTGTTGGGAGCTTTCCCGTGTAAATAATTTTTCTCGTTTTTGTTTTTGTCTTCTTTCAAAAACCAAAAAACTCCAAAAATATTTCAGTGTGTTTCTCTGAACTTCTTTTCTTTTCGTTGAGTTCTTATAAGGAGAAGACCACGATGAAAATGATGAGTGGCTCTCGCAAGCATAACTGATAATCTAACAGAGAGCCCATATTACCTTGTCTTCTCCTTTGAATAAAATGTTTGCAGATTCCAGCTTAGTCCACGACACTCTTGCACTATTATTTTCATATCATTCGGTCGTGCAAGTGAAAGGCAATAATGACGATTATTTGGTGAAGTGATCGTGGCAAGGAAAAGCGGGTATGAACTCAACTTGTTTTTGTTTTTGTAAATATGTTTAATTCAGTATCCATGATTCAGCATATTATGATTAAACATGTTTGTGATGACAATTAGAGATTATAGTTGTTCATGCCATGCTTAAGTAGCTAGGAGTGGATAATGATTTATCTTGAGTGTCAACATGCATTAAAATGATTGTGATGTAGTATGATGATATGGTATCCTCCTTTGAATGTTCCAAGTGGCTTGACTTGGCACATGTTCACGCATGTAGTTGATTCAAAACCAACATAGCCTTCGCGATATTTATGTTCATGGTGTCCATATCCTACCCATGCTAGTATTCAATGTTGATTATTCATAATGCATGTTCATGACCGTTTTCGCTCTCTAGCTGGTCGCTTCCCAACCTATTGCTAGCCTTCGCCTGTACTAACCGGGAATCCTGCTTATGCATCAAAATCCTTAAACCCAAGTTGTTCCAGATGAGTCCACTATATCTACCTATATGCGGTATTACCCTTCCGTTCTAAGTAAATTTGCATGTGTCACCTCTACTATTCAAATGAACATCTGTTTTGTGTGCCCGTACTGCTCATGGAGCGACAGGGGGCGGTCAGTATCTTCCATGCTAAGCGGGTTATTCTCACGACGAGTGTTTATTCACTTGTCATTGCACGAGAGGGGCGGTAAAAAGGGATTCCCAGTCCCGCTTTAAATTTGCAAATAATAAACACACTCCTCCGAACTGTTATTGGGATGAAGGGCAACCGATTTTCGATTAGCTGTGGACTATGAAATGATGAAGGGGGAGTAAAACTTTATTTTACCGCTTGGGAACCGCCGCTAATGTGTTTAGCATGGAAGATATTGAAAACTCTCGGTCGTCACGTTGACAGGAAAGGCATACCTCCCAAAATTAAATTTATCTCTGTTTTAAACTCTGAGCTCTCGCACCGCTGCAAATCAATGCTTCCCTCTACGAAGGGCCTATCTATTTACTTTTTATGTTGAGTCATCACCTTCTCAAAGAAGCACCAGACCTGAGAGCACTATTGTCATCCTCATGCATTGTCACTACAAAAAAAATACTCCCGTGATGATACGTGTTTGTCACAGTAGGTCATGTTTTTTGTCATGCATGTACATCCATGACGATTTTATGACAGAATCAAGATAGTCATACCCGTGCGATCGTAGAAGTGTTCCATGACAATACTGAAATTATCATCACGGAAGTGTCCACTTTCATGACGATAAATGGCGCGTCATGGAAGTGTTTTCGTCAAGGGTAACCAACACGTGGCATCCACCGTAATGGGTCACCGTTAAGCTATCGGGTCCGGTTTTGGATTCAATAAGCCGTTAACAGGCGCGACCAATGGCGATTTTCCACGTGTTAAATTCTCATTGGCCGAAGGAACCACGTGTCGGCTCCGCGTTGGGACAGATGTCAACCGTCCAATGGACAAGAGCCGCCTATGATACGTCGACACGTGGCATGGCCCAACAGTGGCCCATTTAGGTTAAAAAGGCCGGCCCAGCCAAAGGCCCACAAGATTTTTTTTTCATGCACTGCTGGGCCGGCCCGGTAACAGCCTGCCACGACTTGGGCCAAATTACGGCCCAGATAAGATCCGGCCCGTTAACTGTCTATCATAGTTTGGGCCAAATGACAGCCCATAACGGATCCGGCCCGTTAACTGCCTGACATAGTTTGGGCCAAATTACGGCCCATATAAGATCTGGCCCATTAACAGGCACTGTGCTTTCGGCCCGATATTACTTTCGGCCTATTAATGGCCGTTGGTACATATGGGCCGTCGTCGGCCTGGTTTCACTTTCGGCCATTTAACAGCCCCTGTTGCATGTGGGCCTAATTCTGGTCCGAAGTGACTTTTGGCCTCTTTACGGCCCGTAGTCTTCATGGATACATTTTAGCCCAACCTGACTATTGGCCCGTTAAAGGCCCGTGATATAACTGGGCCTAGTGATGGCCCACTTTGCATCCGGCCTGCTTACGACCCATCATGTTATTGGGCCAACTATGGCCCGACCCATATTTTGGCCTGTTAACGGCCCTTCTTGTGGTTGGGCCAATCATGGCACGATGACACTGTTCAGGCCGAATCTACTTTTCGGACTGTGAAAAGCCCATTTCATTTTCCGGCCCAACTTAGGGAACTGGTTTACTCGGCCTGTAAAAGGCCCGAAACTAAGGCCTGCTATTAGCCGGACGTGATTGTAGGCCCACGTTTCGGCCCATTTATAGCGATTGGCGGGCCGGCCAGTTTTAGTACCGTATTTTTTTTTAATATAAACCGAACGTTCAGGCCCTGCGCTCCATCAAAGCTTACTGCCTTTTCAGCGAGCAACGACACAATATACAAAAAATAAATTACAGCATCATGATGAAGAATAAACCTAGACTATACAACAAATAAATTACTGCATATTACATGCAATGGGCATAAAACTTCACCCCCAGCAATAATAAAGCACAACCAGACAGCAGATTACATACACTGGGCATCAAAGGTCGCCACTAGTGCAAATAAACACGGCGGCTAAAATAATATACAGAACCGACAGCACTTCAACAGAGTTCAAGAAAGGTTAGCTCTGCCTGGGAGCTGCAGCGCAAGTAGCTGAGCAAGCTGATGAGACTGCACTTGTTTGACGCTTATATCCAACTCTAGCTGCATAGCATCAATATACGTCCTGTACTTCTTGTTAATTCTTCCATAGAGATGGGAGTTCCAGTAGGAGTTGAGCTGAAGCATGTCGTTCTGCTTGAATCTAAGACTGAAGACGTCGAACAGATTCAGGCGGCGACTTCATCGAGCTTGTGTCACTGCTATTAGCGAGTACCTTCGACACTACATCAAGACATGACTTTGGCATTGTATAGCTATCCCCAAGATGTGTTGCCTTCTTCCCTGCAATATATGTTAGAGGGACAAGCAATGGGTTCGTCTCACTATCATTGTGGCAGTTCTTCTTGGCGTCAGTGATATCACCCTGAAAGAGAAAAAAGCAAACAGATAACAGGCTTTGCACATATAAGCATCAGTGCTGTCAATTCATCCCATTTCTTAGTGGCAAATAAAGAGACCTGGTTTAAAATAGAATCAAAATTGTTCACAGTTAAGACATGGCAGGAAATGGCATTGTGCAGGAGTGGGCAGCTTCACCACACCAATGGATTACAGACCAAGAACACAAGCATACATGCAGTGCTAAAGAATGTATAAGCATCGATGGTGAGTGTACTGTCAATTAATCCCATTTCAGATTGGTAAATAAAGAGACATGATTTAAATAACATGAACATAATATGCATTGTTCATAGTTAAGACATAGCAGGATATGACATTGTCCTGGAGTTGGTAGTTTGACCACACCACTGGATTACAGATCAACAACAAAAGCATACATGCAGTGCTAAAAGAAGATCACTTGCTATGTTTAGTTTAATTTACATGGTATGAATAAGGAACTAGGTTGTACAACGAAAAACTAAAATTGAGAAGGAGAAACTTATGTTTATGAACTTCTTCATAATAAACTTTAAACATGCAATTTGATGCAAACGACAAAAATAAACAGTAGTTGCAGTCATTGCTATCCAAATATACACAACAAAGTGTGAAGGCTCGAGAAGGACAAACTTACGATAGTAATGAAGACCGGCTCTATAAAGCCCTTTTCCATGTTGATGGGGGGGGGGGCAATTCAAGAAGTTTACCACAGAGTCTTCTTCATAAGCATTGCCTTTATTCTACATTTTGTTAAGAGTAAATATAGATGTGATAATATAGGAACAAATGGAGATTATTTAAGCTAAGATGCAGAGTGATGCTACATAATCAACTAGCTATAAATGTAGGTACAAGATACAGTCAAAAGGTACTGGCAAGAGTAATGCAGAGCTAAACATCTTCAGTAGCATTGGTTTTATTCAACATTTTGGTAAGAGTAAACATAGATCTGATGTCTAGAAAATGGATGCCAAGGGAAAATAAGCTGCAAAGTGATGGTACATGAAGAACTAGCTGACAATATAAGTACAGTGATAAAGGACAACAGATACTTACAAGAACAATGTAGAGCTAAACTTCTTCATAAGCATTGAGTTTATTCTACATTAATGTAAGAATTAATATAGATCTGATAATTAGGAGCGAACAGTGGATATGCAGGTTATCATGCACACTGATGTCACATAATCAACCAGGTATGAATGTAAGTACAGCGATACAAGACAACATGTACTAACAAGAGCAAAGCACCGAGCAGCATAGTTGCGATATCCTAGGTTTTGTGGCGCTAGTTCTATCGCCAATATAAGTGGGGTGCTATCTGATTTCTCTGGTACCACCACCGTTTTCAAGGACTTTGCTACAACTCCGTCAGGTTCTGCAATGACTCTCTTCCTTTTGGATGTCTGATACACAAGAACATCATTTGAATGGAAAACATGGTATGATGACAAATGGAATGCGTATTGACAATGGGTGGGCATGGCATCTTCACATATATGCTGAGTAAACTAAGCAGATGGCGGTGCAAAGAAGCAGAAGAAACGCAAAATAGCTTACGCATGTTACGTGCAACCAATAAAACCTTGCCAAATTAGAACATGCACCTTTTGTAGGGTGAACAGGATAGGCCATCTGCCTTTGACTCCTTAATCTCAGAATAGTCGTTAGGATCATATTCTGAACACGAATCTGTAGGTGCGGAGCGTGTGGGCTTCATTCCATCCAGAATGGAACTCAATGCCTTGATGCCATGTTTGTTAGTCATTGCACTGTTCCGCGATACTCTTCTGATGTGCGCATTCTCATATTCATTGTGATTTTCTTCAATATCTGAGAAGCATGACAACATAAATAGTAGTGAGATTATCTTTGTAATGAAGAGGATATTCTAATATAATAGGGGCTCCCTGTAAACCCTTGTGTGCTATCACTGGATCTTGATGAGAGAGCCCTTGTGTGCTGTAATTTGGTGAGTACAATAATATAATCTGGCACAACTACACACAAAAATACGCTCCCTGTTGGGAGCTCCAGAAGTAAGGATAGTTGGCAGATGATAGGTTCATAATAATACTGTATAGAAAGTTCATTGCCAAACCATGACAACAAGAGTGCACAGAGAAATAGTATTCCAACATGTCTCTATATGTGGCGCACATGCATTCCAAAACTCACGTAGTAACATTAGCTGACCAATTAAATGTAAGCTTTGGAAATATGAGTGGCATGTAGTTTCGCTTGAAGGATGGAGTGCTGCTAGTACGACACAAAGCCACTAGGTAGATTGTAGTGCCGATAAAAGGGGAACACCATAAGCATCATAAATAAATCGGGGAAGTGGAACTGGCTGGAAAATATGGGGTTGTATTGCCGCTACTAATCGAAAGCCTATCGATCACCTACAGGCCAGCTCTATTCACCTGAAGGCCCACTACTGTTACTATCAGTCTAGTCTCTCAAAGGCCGCACAGCTCCCAGCATTTCCTGGATATTATGGTAGACCAACTCGAATTGCTGAAAGCAACTAGGAGAAGCGGCCAAATAGATTTGTCAACTGCAGATGTCCCTGCTTGCCTTCCTAACAAGGAACACTCTGTACTTATTAAAGAAGAACAGAAAAGGAACATGTTAAAGAATAGAAGAGGAAGCATATTATGGAGATTCCGTTTCTTTCTATACAATGTTGGTTGCCCACCCATGATGAATCAGAGCATCCAAATAAATGGAATTCCATGCTGTCTCTCTCTATGTGGCCATAGGCATTTGGAAACTCAAGTGGGAGCATTAGCTGACCAGTTAAATGTATGTCTGTTAACTAATATCAATATCATATCACATTCGTATTGGAACAACTAAGCTTTGGAATTATGATTGGTGTGTAGTTTAGCTTTAAAGGGTGGACTGCTGCTAGTAGGACACAAAGCACCTACGCAGATCATAGAGTACATATAATGGGAAAACCCTAAGCATCACGAGTAAAATCAGGAAAGTTGAACTTGCTGGAAAATATGTGCTAGTGTTGCCGGTACGGCTAGAAAGGCTTCGGATACCAGCTCTCTTCAACTGAAGGCGCAGTACTGTTACTATCAGTCTAACTCTCAAAGGCGACACAGCTCCTAGCATTTCCTGGATATTACGGCAGACCAACACAAAGAGTTGAAAGTGTCCATGACAAGCAACCGAATAGACCAGTACACTGCAAATGTCCCTGCTCCTCTTCACTACAAGGAACATACTGTACTACTACTATACTCCCTCTGTTCCGAAATATAAGTCTTTGTTGAGATTCCACTATGGATCACATACGGATGTATATAGATACATTTTAGAGTGTAGATTCACTCATTTTGCTCCGTATGTAGTCCATGGAGGAATCTCTACAAATACTTATATTTAGGAACGGAGAGAGTACTTACTAAAGAAGAACAGAAGAGGAACATGCTAAAGAAGAGCAAGCAGATTTTGGATAATAAAATGTTCGTTGCCCACACATGATGCACCAGAGCGCATAAAGAATGCAAGTCCCTGCTGTCCCTCGATATGTGGCGCACGTGCTTTTCGAAAGTAAAGTAGGAACATTAGCTGACCAATTAAACATTCTCTGTTTTAGTAATAACAAGATCATATCAGATTTGTATTTGAGCAACTAAGTTTGGAATTATGAGTGGCATGTTGTTTAGCTTGATGGGTTGAGGAGCAGTGCTAGCACGTCTCGAAGCACCTACGATGATGGTACTGAATATGTGGGAATGTCTACATGCAAGTCGCCTGACGTTCGTCATTTGGGTCGGTCGACCATTTCAGGCGGTTGGATGAAGATCCTATGTCTCCTAACCCTTCTTCTTCCTCGCCTCTTATTCTTCCCCTACAGACGACCGCACGGGCCGCCGGCCGAACCACCACCCCCCGCCCTCCCCTGAACCGCCCACCAACGCCGGTCTTTCACCGCCCCCGGCCATCCCTCTAGCCCCCCCACCCGCGTCGAGTTTTTCCTCCGGCGAGGCCCCACCACAGCGCGACGACCGCCCCCCACAACCACCGTCCACACCCGAAATCCTAAGATAGATAATGGGGCAGCCCTCCGGCGAGCCCATTCCTTCCCTCCAGCAAACTCTAAAAAATGGACTGACCCCAAATTGAAATTCAGTCGACTGTCATTTAGCTAATGTGGAATATAAAAGGGGAAAACCATAAGCATTGCGAGTATAGTGTTGAGCGTGCCATGGCGGATCTGAAGGTGCAAACCGGACAAAGGCAACTTTGCAACCAATGTTTGCTTTCAACTAACAAGTAATATTCTAAGTGATGGACAAGAAATCACAGTAAAGCAGTGGCGATCTATTTTGTTGCTGAGATAAATAACTTGAGCAGATACAAAAGAGTACCGCCTCTGGTGCGGTGCCGTGTAAGCATCTGCTAAGACGTTGCGGGTGCTGCGGTAGCGATGGCTGTCGGCGGCATGGAAGCAGATCTAGGAGGGCAGACGGTGGCCGGGGGGGGGATATCCCGGCGCGGTGGATGAGACGGTCGTAGGAGCGGCCCCGACAAGGTGGACGACGGCGCGGATGAAGCGAGAGGACGCGATGCAAGGATCCTGGTCCGAAGCCGTGGATGAGAGAGGTCGATCTCTTGAAATGGACGACGGCATCGGGGTATCAGCTCTGGCATGGTGGAGGAGGACGGCGGTGGATGGGGTGGAGGATGGAGGAGACTGGGGTGGAGAGGGTGTTTTGGCGCCGACGGAGTATGAATGGGGAAATGGAGGGAGAGAGGTAGGGGGAACCATGTCTTCAGGACGCGTTTGTCTCAAATGCGAGGAAATTTACAAACTTAGCCCCCGTTTAAAATTTCCAACATCACAGCAATATTGGTCGGTTGGGGATAGGACGGTAATCTCGTATACACCGAATATTTGCCGACGGAGATTTCGGCCGAGGAGAGTTTTTTTTGGCGCCCACCGTGTATGAATCCGGGTGAGAAGCGATTTCGGCCGAGGAGAGAATGTGTTTTGGCGCCCACCGTGTATGAATCCGGGTGATAGGCGGTTATGTCACGTTTGAGTTAAATAACAAACATGCCCCTATCTACACCTATACAAATCGAGCCGACAAGTTTTGCTTGTCAGGGATAGGCAGTAATTTCCATCTCCCCGATTTTGGTTTCGGGCGGTCACGGCCGAGCACTGCGTGTTTCGCCGCTTCGTTCAAATTTTGGGAGAAAAAGCTTGCACGTTTACCGTGCCAACTCAGTTCGAATCCCTTTTGTATTCTTTTTTTTCCGGGCAGGATCCATTTTGTATTCCAATACAAATCTATATACATCTTTTTTATATATACTTTCAATAGCACAACACCCTTTATACATAAATATGGTTTACAAATGGCATGATCTCAGATTCATAAGGCTGAATCCATCTCAATTTGAATTTTCAAATATTTGAAACCACTTTATGTTGAAATCCAATGTATGCATTCCTCGCTAACTGTCTCCAATTAATGTGTGTTTCATGCAGGTTTTTTTATTACTTCTCAAACACATACAATGTGTTTGACACACGCAACATATAGTGTAATCCCGTTTAGACATTAATTGCATATAAACCATGCATTGTCTCTAATTATAAAATCTATGGATCACTAATATTGATAAACTAAATAATATTACATGTGTCCCCGAATTCAAATTAATATGCATGTTTGGTAGACCAATTTTCGTGATGATATTATCGATGTCCTGGTCTCTAGTTTAAATATTTGAATCCCCTTTAATCCATATATTCGTCTCATATAGCTATCACTCATGCCTTATATGTCTCTCTAGACCTGCCTTCACCATCTCTCGGGTATCTCTCATGCTACTTGTATGGTGATAGCAGTCTTTTATCTTCGTAACACACTAACGGTACTCTCTCCCTCGACCTTCACTCTATCTCTCACTAAGTACTCCTATATCTCGCTCCCTGCTACCTGTCTCTAACTATGATTCTCCATGTGAAATCTCTTTCTCTCACACAAACACAAACTTCGTCTCCCGGGGTCTCATTTCTCTCTACTATTCCCCTGTATGCCACTCACACACACCCTCTCACTCTACAGATGTCTCGCGATCTCTGTGTCTCAATAGCTACGACTCTCCCTCTTAAATATATCTCTCTCACACACAAACACAAACCCCGTCTCCCACATTCTCATATCTCTCCACCATTCCCTTGTATGCCGCTCACACACACCCTCTCTCCCCAGGGATATCTCGCGTTCCCTAATATGTCTGTCTAGCTACGAATCTCCTTGTGAAATATATTTCTCTCTCGCAAACACAAAACTCCGTCTCTCGGAATCTCATTTCTCTCTAATATTCGTTTGTATGTCACTCACATGCACCCTCTCTCTATCTCTCTCACACCCACACACAGAACTCAACCTTCTGATCCACTCGACTCTTATCTCTAACACACACACTAGCCGATCTCCCTCTAGCTAGCATCTCTATCTCTCTATTTCTCAGTTTCTCCATCAACCTTTCTTTCTCGCCCGCACTCTTGCTTCCTATCACGCACACTATATCTATTTCTCTCTACATGCAGTCATGCACCCTCTTTCTATCTTTCTCTCACACACACATAACTCAGCCCTCTGATCCACTCGACTCTTATCTCTAACACACAAACTAGCCGATGTCCCTCTAGCTAGCATCTATATCTCTCTATCAATGTGTTTCTCTGTCAACCTTGTTTCTCGCATGCACACTTGCTTCCTATCACGCACACTATATCAGTTTCTCTATACATGCATCTATAGGTCGATCTCTTTTGCACAAACGTTGTGTCTCGCTCTCTTTCCTCGACATAGATGCATGCTCCAGACCACGCCACTCTCTCCTAAAGACCAAACACATGCTCAATCATCGGGCCTTCTTCCCTCCACTCCCACATGCATGCATATTGTCATACCGATCCATTTCTCCCATCCCGTTGATCTTATGACTTATGTCTCCTTTCTTTTATCTCTATCGCACGCGCACACACACAACCCACGTATACATGCATGCATACCTCTCACACATGCATGTTCAAGGTCTCATATGTCTCCATACGAAGTTAATTACTCTCAGCCCTCACCCCACATCGGATCTTTCTCTTCTTGTGTGCACATGACTTCCGTCTGGCTGGGTCTCTTCTCTAAAACACACACTCACACTTAACTATCTCCTTCTAGCTACCCCCCTCTCTCACTCCTTCCCTCTATCGCTGAGACCAATAAGACCATCCATTCGCTTAATTCCCGCCTACATGCACCATCGATAGTAGTATTCCTCGGTGTCTCTCGAACAAACACGTTATCTCGATGTCCACTCCTCTCACGCGCACACACCTTCTCTTCACTCTTTACGGGCCTCTTCTCTCTCGCACCCCCGTCGCTGGAGGCCTCTGCCATACACATCACCTCTCTACAATGAAGCCACACACACTTAATTACTTTCCCTACCGAAGACTCCGTTTCACACACACACACACACACACACACACACACACACACACACACACACACACACACACACACACTCTAAGACTCTATTTCACACACACATGCTCTAGGTGGAGCATTTGTTCCTACCACCCTTCGTCCAACCTTACCCGTATGATAATCAATCACCTTAATTTACTTATATAACATGGACAAATTCCACTTTATTTTAGTTGTTAGTAAACTTCTCATAATTATATAACGCAAATCGCCGAGCAGGAAGTGACATTTTTTTTACACAACCACTTTAATATGGCCATGTAAATCACGTGTAGTGCCATCATACTTATATCCCAATGCAAAAGGTGGAGTACATGCCGAAGAGTAGAGGCACACACACACGCTCTGTCTCTCAGAATCTCACACACATACCAGTTATGTCACGCCCCCTAAACAGACCCGTATGTGTACAATTTGTGCACGCGCGGGTACACGTGATGGAGCGCATTTATTTAAGCCGGACGGCGAACCCAAACAGTAGCCGCATTCATTCCCCTCCCGCTGCCTCTTCTCCGGTCGCCGTCGCCCGATAGCCATGGAGGCCGAAGGTAACGACATACGCCATGCTCCCGCCGGAGCGGCTCTTTGAGCTGCTTCCGGAGATCTGGAGGCGGCGCGAAACCCGGATCGCAGCCGCCCTGCCTCCGGAGTCCAGACTAGCTAGAGCCGGAGGAGGAGGCGGTGGAGGCGGAGCAGCACGCGGAGCCGGAGGAGGAGAACGACGACGCGGGTGACGCGGAGCCGGAACAGGAGGACGACGACGACACGGGCGAGCCGGAGCCGGCGCCACCGGCTGCATGCTTCGCCATGGCGGAGTTGACCCAAGCAGAGGGGGCGGCGGAACAACAGGCCATCCTCGAGTCCATCCAGTCGGAGGCCGAGGTGGAGGCCAACCGCCGCTTCCTCCGCCAGCGGGAGTGGGGGATCAACGAGATGTTCGCCAAACTGGAGGAGGAGCTGGAGTTGCAGCATGCGGCCGCCTACCCATCTCCGACGACGAGTAGTGTGGTCTAGCTTAGGTTATATACGAGTAGTAGTTACTCCTATTGCATGGTATGCGCCTTTGTTAAAAAAACATACTTCTAATACTCCCTCCTTTTGGGTTTAAAGGGATCATCTAAAAAAATAGATTTCCATTATACTCAAGACTTAAAGGGCTTTGAGTCTCACGCCACATTTTATTTCATAGAGATAAAAGAAAGAAAATTTTAGGGGTCATGCATGCACTTTTTGTGCTAGTACTAGTACTATATTAGGGTTGATCGGTCGCTTCCCGCGGACGTGCCCTGGCGGTGGAAGAGGAAGGAGAAGAGAAGCGGGCTATGGAGTACGCCAGCTGCAGCTAGCACGAGCTCCAAGGAACGTTCATGCCAAACAATGCATAGTACAGTATAGGTAGTACATACACCAGCGGAGTATGAATTGGCCTTTAGGTTGCGTTTGGATGACATGGCTACAACATGCAGGATGTAGTTCGACAGCCTACCGCTCCGCCTCGCACGGTTTGGTCACGCAAGATTTGCATGCACGCATGTCACGCATGTAGTTGTCGAAGTCGTGCTCGAAAAAAGGGCGACGAGGTCCGCTAGTCCGCGTTGGTCCATGTGCCCGGAAAATAAACTAATCCCAGTCACTGTAAATGTCATGCGTATTCCGGACTAAGCTTCGGTGCCGTAACTGCAGGTGCATTTGTGTCACTGACACGTGGGCCCTACAAGTGGCTGGCCCACTTGTCACTGACCCAAATGCACATGCAGTTACTCCACCGAAGCAGCGCCCGCGTATTCCGGGGTAGTGGATGCACGCGAACGTGCCGTACAACTAACCGCCCGCCATCTCCCTAATCTCAAATATAAACTGCACAAGTGCGCTCCCACAGAACATCCTTTCCGAAGGGACGAAGCCCTGCAGTTACCATCTCATCTCATGTAAACCAGCTCCCCAAGGGACAAGGCAGTTCGTCGCCATTGCCATGGATTCACAAGGCGGTGGTGCTTCTCATCCTCGTCGAGGTTGGGAGACCTTGGACGACGATCATTTGGGAGAAATCATAAGTCGCTCCGACTTCCTCACATCCGCAAGACTCAGCGGTACTTGCACCAAATATTTTAAGAGGGTTCGTAAATATGCGTGGGAGAAGGCCATGCTAGTTGGTCTGCCATACATCCTCGAGGACGACGGTGTTTTCTGGGGGGTCTCTCCAGCACGGCGTGGCCGTAGTTGCAAGTTGACGCCCCTTGAGATGCCGATGTTGAGGGGCACTCGGATTTTGTCCGATGAGCAGGTAAGTGATGAGTTTGATCACGTAAATGCATTCTAAAGACTACTTCCGTGTCCATTTCATAATGCCCCCGCTGCCCACTGTTTCACAGGTTAGGCTTGGTGCCAATGGAGATTGGCTTGCATATGTACGGGAGGGTACCAACATCAATTTGCACAACATCTACAACGGTGACACCGTTCCCGTAGAACCTTTGTCCAACATTGGGATCGGGCATGCAATGGGCCATCGCCTGAATTGGTACGATGGAACCATGGTGAGATTGAAGAAGATAGCAATCCCGGAAGCCCCGACAAGGTACTGCGCCAACAAAGATTACAGTCTCATCGCGGTGTTCGACATTGCGATTGCTTTCATGATCCATCCTGCACGCGGCGGTCAATGGTGGACTATGCTGTCTGCGGCCGATTTGTTGCCGTACGAGTACGAAGACATTGTGCTCCTTTTTAACCGCATCTTCGCGGTGACAAACCAGGGGACTTGTTTCGTATGGAGCACATCGTACGGTATACTCCCTCTCTTCCAGTTTATTTGTTTAGGTTTTCCGTTTTATAAGTTTCAAATTCAAATTTAGAGCTCTCCATCACATGTTGAGATTACAATGTGCATTAAATCGTTGCATGCATGTAGTAGTTTTTTATTGCTCATTTATATTGGTCATGCATGCATGCATTGCAATTAACGTTTTTAACCACAATTTCTTAGGAAACTTAGTGCAATAATTGAGTAGTTTTGCAAACTAGTACTACGGCTGAAACGGTACAAAATCAATACCACCACCACGCCCGAGTCTGACCGCCCTGGCCCACCCAAACCCCCTACCATGCCGGCGCGCTCTTCCCGCCTGGAACGGTCAGCGCCGCCTCAGAGCGTCAGTGCCGCATTAATGCCCGGCCAGAGCAGAGGCGACCTCTCACAGGCGCCGGCTTTGAAGCAGCACGACGGCCGAGAGAGCGCCGCTTCCCGGTGCACGCGACTGCTCCGCGTTGAAATGACACCACGGCCGGCCGTTCGTCCGTGCGCCACCCACATTATTGACATGCACCTGCCGAGGTACCTACTCCGGCGTCACCCGTCCGTCCACCTGCCGCCGCTCATCGCCATTCGCCGGCTATATAAACTTCAGCCCCAGCCATGGCCGCAGTCATCCTCCTCCGGTCCCTTTCTCCTCTCGGCACCACTCCCGCCATGGCCTTCTCGCGCTCCAAAGCTCTCTGGGATGGACTGTCGCCGAAGCAGAAGAAGGGTATTGCCGGCTCCACCCCGGCCGCGCTCCGCCTCCACAATCACGAAGTCGGCACATCTGCGCAGGCGCCGCCGGCAGCGAGTAAGAGTAGTGCATGGCAGGTTGCCGCCGCTCGGGTCGCAAGAAGGCCACCGCTTCTCCCCCCGTCAAATCTAAGCTCGTTGGGCACAACATCGAGGGGCGATTATCCGATTGGCGGCGACGTGGAGGTGGAAATCTTCACTTCCTGGAGTTCCGGAGGAGAAGGCTAAGGAGGCGGAGCTGGAGAGCGCCGAGTCAGAACAGGAAAAGGCGAAGGCAATAGCCGGAGCTTCAGTTCTAGGGGCTCATGGCCGGACATGGGGGACGGATGCCGGCAATCATTTAGAATATGTTTAGAGTAGGTTTTACTCCGGTTTGTATGAAAACTGTAATGTATTTCGTCCGGTTTATTTGAAAAGTTTTCGAAATGTAATGATTTTCGTCCGGTTTCTATGAATTCCGCCTTGTTTGCACGATTATGCAGGGCAAAGTAATCCCCCGATCAAAATCAAATCGCCGATCGTCGATGTGCATGGGGCATTTGGTCTAACTTGGAACCATGTAGCTGATGACACCCAGTTGGGACGTACTATCTTAGCAGTCGTTACCCATGGTGCCATTGAAGGGTAACATGGTGCCACGATCTATCATGATCGGACCCTGACCATGTACCCAGGTAATCCATTCTCTCCGATCTAAGAGTGGTAGTGCCAGGAGCTATCGTATATCTTATTGCCATGTCATCTTTATCACATTTCAGTACATGTCTCTTTATACTCTAGGAGCAGGAGTACTTCTTTCCTTTTTTTATTGATTGGGATAGTCATCTACGCAACTTTATAATGCCAGTTGTAGCAAACTATATAGGACTGAACAATTTCAATTCCGTGTAGTACTAGCTACTACTACCTGGTAGCCATAATCCCATTAGGCTACCCCATATCAACATTCACAAAAAAAATTAATATCATTAGGTGCATCATGAGTATAATTTTCATATCGTATAACTTTAATATTGTAGATGTTGATAGTTTGTCATATAAATTTGGTCAAAGTGGACGAAGTTTGACTTCAGACAAATCTTATATGCGAAGTAAAAAGGACCGGAGGGAGTAATAGGCAACACGTATAATAGTTGGCTATAAGAAAGTACTCCTACATTGTCAACATATGGCCCATCTTCCACTCTCACAAAGCTTCTTGGAGCTCGTGCTATAGCCTGCTGTAAGTCTACAGCCCGCTTCTCTTCTCTATCCTCTTCTCTCTCTTCCAACTCAACAATACTATAATATTTTAATCCTTACAGCCCGCTTATGCCACCCTATTATACTTGCTCTAATCCATATCCTCTGCTTACGTCACCTTATTATACTTGCTTGCACAACATTTATCCTGCATGGACCTTAACCATGCATGTCACCATGTATCCAGGTTTGAGATGCCAGGTGTACCAGATGGACGGCGGCGTGTTCGACCCCCGTGATGCTACTTGGGTGCGCATGAACACACTTGGAGAGTACTCGGTTTTCATTGGGGACATCTACCCCATAGTGAAAACGATGCCACCTTCCGTGCACAATGCCGACGGCCTGCCGTTCATGAAGAACGGGTGCTTTTTCATTGCGCACCAACGGATTCATATCTTGAACGCCCCAATCCCTGATCTATGCCGCTTCAGTTTGGATGAGTCTCCATCGTGGGGAGCCACACTAAGAAGCTGCCATGATATGGACTCCCGTTGCCCACCGTTATGGATCGTGCCATCTATGAAGAACACGTGGGACTGGAACCACGAGATGGACATGTACCAGGGATGTATGAACCTGAGTAACGTAGCGCAGTAAGTGAAGTAGACAGGCACAAATAGTATGAACCTGCATGGCAAATAGGCATTTGTCTTACTACCGTGCAATGCATGGTGATATTATGATGTACGTGCCTAAGTACTCTACTATCTTAATTGCAGGGACATATTAGGTTGGATATTTGTTTACGTGTATGGTCGCACTTTGTAGCATTATATGCTAGTACTAAGTGTGGTCTCCACAGTAATAATGACTATAATCCCTAACAGTGCTCGATTATTTTGCAGGGAACAGTTATCCCTCGATCAAAATCAGATCGCCGATCATGGATGTGCATGGGGCATTCGGTCTCACGTGGAACCTTGTAACTGACGACTCCCACTTGGGACGTATGTACGTACTATCTTAGCAGTCGTTACGCATGGCACCATTGAAGGGCAACAAGGTGCCACGATCTATCACGATCGGACCCAGATCATGTATCCAGGTTTGAGATGCCACGTATACCAGATGGACGGCGGCTTGTTCGACCCCCGTGATGCTACCTGGGTGCGCATGAATATTTTTTTAATATAAACTTAGTCAAACTTCACAAAGCTTGACTTTGACCAAACCTTATATGCAGACTAAAAAGAAATGGAGGGAGTATGTACGTACTATCTTAGAGCATCTACAGCCACATATGGCAAATCCGGCCCCTCAAACGCCCACGGACGCGCCCGGGTGCGTCGACGGGCAGTGACCGGGCACACCTCAAATTTCACTCGTTGCATCCGGACATCTCATACTCGATTTTTATATCCATACAAAGACATGCAAAAGGAAAGAGAACCTACGTACTATGTTAATCCTAGCTACTCCTCGTCGGAGATCACGACGATCTCCGTGCCCGGCTCCGGCAGCATGGGCGGCAGCTGCAGCTCCGGCTCCTCCGGCGCCTCCGGCTGCTCTACTCCGGCCTCCTCCGCCTCTATCTCCGCGTCGAGCTCGGCGAAGAGCGCGTCGGACTCCTCCTGCTCCTGTCGGAGGTCCGCCCGGTTGGCCTCCACATAGGCCTCATCCTGGATGAACTCTAGGATAGCCTGATGCTCGGCCATCTCGTTGGACCGGGCGACGGCAAACTCCGCCTCCGCCTACTCCATGTTGAAGGCCGGCACCTGCTGGTCCAGCTCCTCTGCCTCCTCCACCTCCATCGGAGCCATCTCCTCGTCCTCCTCTTCCCATGGCTGCTCCTCCTCCTCCTCTGGCTCCGGCGAGTCCGGAGGCAGCCCGGCAGCGATGCGGGCGGCGCGCGCGGCTTCCCTCGCCCGGATTTGCTGCTGGATCTCATAGAGGCGCTCCGGCGTCAGCATGGCATAGTAGGTGATCTTGCTCCGGACCATGGCGGAGTGTCGGAGCTTGGGCAGAGCGCCAGAGCGGGAGAGGGATGGTAGGGTTTCGGTACCTCCGGTCGACTTACATAGCCGGGCAATGCACTACGCGGCCCGCCGGAGCTGCGCCACACTGCGCCACGCGACGCACGGGCATTGTTCTAGTAGTATAAAAGAGCAGTGACACTATACCACCCGGGTTCCTTGCTCGTCCTCGATATCGGAAAGAATACTTTCATTCGCCGACATGTGGGACGTCGCCCATCCTGGTCCACTTACCAGTTACCATGCACCAAAATTAGAGTGCATCTCGCAGAACTGTAGGGGAGACTCACCCCGCTCGTAGCGCGAAAATGCTACACTTACGAAGATGTGCTACGTACCCTACGTAATCTTCCAAACCTTGTAGCGCCGCAGTAATAATGACTAATGAGCCATCAAATCACAGGCCCAACCTTTCCCACTGTAACTTGCTCGGACGAAAGAACCATCATGACTTCGTTGAATCCGCTTCTTCAAGAAAACTCACTGCACCATAGGCGAAGACTGGACGACACTGTAGCACGTCATATCACTCAAACCCACTAGGCCAAACTAGCCCGCCTAACGCGCGGGAAAGCCCCGCCCTCGTCATTTTGTTCTGGATTTCTATCGATCGATCGCACGAACAAGCGAAAGAAAAGAGTAGAAAATGTTACACTTTGCAAGTTCAAAAGGAAAATGCGGCACACTTTAAAGATCGCATGTCGCGTTCGCGCGGCACCCCCGACAGTCGGTCTGGCACGCCGCTCACCAAAGGCGACATGCGTTGTCTTGCATTTTCACTGACATGTGGGACTGTAATTAAATAAACCGACGATTGCCGAAATCTCATCACCCGCCGAGCGTCTTCTGAGAAGAGAGAGACGGGGAGGGAGAAGAGATCGGCCGCCCGTCGCGCACGGAGTCCAAGAAATATGGTGATAATGTGAGGTGGGCCATGCTCGGATGAAGGAACCATCATGACTTCGTTGAATCCGCTTCTTCAAGAAAATTTATTATACCAGCAATACTGCTACCACAAGCAAAGACTGGACGGCGCTGTAGCACGTCATATCACTAAAACCCACTAGGCCAAACTAGCCTGCCTAACGCCAATGTTCTAGGATTTGTACGTCTTTGTACTGCTATGGTTTTGTTGCCGACTAAAACTTACTGTACCAGCAATACTGCTACCACACAATTTTAGGAGCTTGGGCTATTGATCAAACGACGACCAGACCTATAAGCGTACAACCAGCTGATTAGCCCCAACGTTTCTCTTCGGTGAGTGTTTGCAAGTACTACTATAGCTCGCACAGTAGCTAGCCTGCTAACACAGCGCAGAATCAGTCGAGGTTTGACACCAAGAATCATCAAACTATTTTTCATCAAACAAGCCCTGCTTATATGATAAATAGTTCAAACTTACGTCTAAGCATGCCATATATTACATCAAAAGCTGGTGAGGATACAACTGTTTCCATAACTCGGAGAGGGTTCGCATGATTCACTATTAACCAAAAGTAGCAAGTACCGCCCACACAAGACAGTGCACTAGCCCTAAGATGGTTTGATAAAACGCATCGTTTTGGTAATTAAACACAATGCAAACTACGTTGAAAGATTAGCGCGACCAACTATTTCTTGTCATCGATCTCTGGGGCAATGTCCACAAGACGGACAATGGCATGAGAATCGATCTCTGGGGTAATGTCCACAGGACGGACAGCGGCATGGGAATCGATCTCTGGGGTAATGTCCACAGGACGGACAGCGGCATGGGAATCGATCTCTGGGGCGATGTCCACAGGACGAACAGCGGCATGGGATTCGATCTCTGGGGCAATGTCCACAGGACGTTCCGCGACATCGGAATCATCAAGGACGTCCACCGGGACCTGCACAACCCTAACATATTAGCAAGCAGATTGCAAATAATCAAAAACCACAACTATGGTAAGCCATTTTTTTTACCTTGTGCAGCTCACCGGGGGATCCCATCCCTCCGGGGGCCATCTCCTCGAAGGGGGCCATCGCCATGCCAGGGAAATACTGCTTCTCAACGGCGACTATCTCCTCAAACCCGACCTTGAGCCTCTCATAGGTGGCCATTAAAGTGTCTGGGGTAGGCACGGTGGGGCCCTTGCTGTTCTTCCAGCTTTCTTTGTTCAGGAGTCCGTCCGCCAACGTCGTCAACTCTTTGGCCAGTGCTTGTTTCTTGGACTTCTTCGTCTCCATGGGTTGGCCCGCCAACATCGCCAACTCGTTGGCCGGCGCTCTCTTCCTGGAGATCTCTGTCTCGAGTCGGTTGTCCGCCGGCAACTCTTTGCCTAGTGGTCCAGGATCCATCAATAAACTGACAAACAAAAAGCAATCGAAAGGAAACCACAATCGCAATGAAAATGGGAAAACAATAGGCTGTGAGAATCGGTCGATGCTTTGCAAAAAGAAGATTCTTGGAATGAAAATAGAGTCGCATCACTGATTCGCCCACCTTTCCTTCGTAGTATAGAAGAAAAATGGAAGTGAGTAGCCTGGAGTGAGGTTTTTTTCAAGATAGGGAAGAAAGGGCTTCAACGAGCGTTCCAGTGAAATGATGGTTGCTTCGTCCCGTCCAACTTATGAGGCCACTTTACCATTGCTGGTAAAGGTGTGGGTTTTGTGATATGACGGGTCATGACGGCCACACCGGGGTGACTGGTGAGTCTCGACTATAGCACTTCGCTGTGATTTGGTGGATGGCACGCGGGCCCGGATGCTTGATGTCCCGCATGTCCGTGAAATAATGTATTAGAGCGGCTAGTCATAGAGTTTGGACGACAGAGGGGGAGCTGGCAATAGTAGTACTCCATAAAAACTGTACTCTCACATTTTGTTTTGAGGATTAACTGTACTCCCACATAGAAAATATAAATAATATTGCATGTTGGTGCAGCCCACGTTTCCGATAATTTGAGCCGTGGGCTTGTTCACAAATTTTACGAAGCAGTGGTTGTTCACTTAATGGAGGGTCTAGTACCAGACGTGAATGATACAAAGTGCGACCTGGCACACCGAGGGCTGGACCAAAAGGTCGTAGCTCGCGAGCTTAATGAGCGCTCGATAGTTCGGCTTGTTATGCTCGTGGGTCGCTTCTTAATGAACAAAGCCAATCATCAATTTCTTAACGAGCTTAACGAACGAGCTAACAAGTTTCACGAGTAGCTCGCTAAGTTCGTTAGCAACAACACACCACATGTTTCATCTTACGTGACAAAATTTTTAACGAGCGCTCACGGGCTTAACAAGCTTCAAACGAACCGAGCCGAGCAGGGTTTTTTTGCTCGTTAATCCTTCCGAGCTTAACGAGCCGAGCCTTAACGAGCAAGAGCTTAACGAGCACGAACTTAACGAGCCGAGCAGCTCGTTAATCCACCCCTGCACACCGCTTGGATTGGAATAAGCGGGTAGCTATCTCAAAAAACAATCAACAACTGAAAAAAAGGCGACCTGGCACGTACACAATTTTTCTTTGGAACACAGTACAGACGCAAGCGCTCATATATACGCGCATACACTCACCCCTATGAACGCACACACGCACACTTTACCCTTATGAGCACCTTCGAGAGACTAAAAGAAAACTACCCCACTATACACATATATATGTAGGCAGGAGCCTCCGCGCTTGCTTGCTAGGGTTGCTCTATTCACACACTCTCATGCTCTCCAGATCTAAATAAGATAGTGGTGGTCACACTGTCTTTCTATCCTCACCGCTGCTTACAGATCCGGAAGCATCCCCTTCGCCGGGGAAGGGGAGGAGGTGCAACATTTAGGCCGTCGTCGACAGCGAGGGAGGAGACCCACTGCCGGCCGCACCATTATCTCTGGCCGAGCGCCGGCGCGGGAGGTCCTCCGATCCCTTTTCGTCGCTGCCCTAGTGTGGGCGGATCCGGCCTCCCGCCGCCCACCTAGCCACACCCCGACAACCTTCAGGTATATCTTCCTTCAAAACCGGCCTAGCTCTACTTCCCCAGCTCGCTACATCGCTGCATGTGCATCATTTTCTACCTCATCCCCCTCGTAGCTAGGCTCTATCGGATGGTCCAACGCCACCTATTTTTTTTCTATTGTTAGAGGTAAAGCTACTTCGTGGAGTTGAATCTTGTATTTGGTTCAAACAGGAAATAAAGGGCGAAGTAGTATCTACATAGGACTTGGTACCAACAGGAAAGAGCAGGGGTGAAAGTAGTACAGACTGGCCATCCAACCGGTCTCTTGGTCGAAAAGGGAAATATAGGGGAAACGCTGTACACAGTGGTATCACCAGGACTAGATTTGCTATCCACACATACGAATAGGTGGCTAAAGTGAACAAAAATGGGACCAACCCAGATATGTTGCTTGCATGTTGGATTCTCGGGGCAACAAACTCTGAATCACCACTTTAGGCAAAAAATAATTAAAACGCCGAACGGCGAGTAAATTCAGTTAATTTCGACGAATTATAGGCGATTTCATTGATATTTAGGCGAATTTATATAGATAAAAAACAAAAAACTACTCCTAGTTCATGGCGAGGTGGTTGTAGAAGAGGTGAAGTAGTCGTCGTCGCCGCCGTCGCTCGGCGGCCTGGCTGCAGCCCTCCCCTGGCTCGCCGCTGCGGACCGGCGCGCTCGGCGCAGTGACCTCGTCGTCGCTGTCGGAGAGCACGATGACGCCGCCCTCATCGCGGCCGCGGCGCCGCTCGGTGATTTCTTCCAGAGCACGGCGCTGGCGCTCGATCTCCTGCACCGCGTAGTTTGCACGCGACCAGGCGAGGCCGCTCTCAAGGTCGGCGGCCATGTCCTCGTGCTCCTGCTTCACCACGATCGCCGCAGGCTCCTTCTTCGGCTTGACGAGGAGGATATGGCCGCGGGGAGTGGAAGGGACGCGGCCGCCCTCGTTTATGACGAGGTTGCCGCCGCGGCTGCGCCGACGGAGCGGCGCCTCCTGTGGCTCGGGGTTGATGGGGACGAGTGCCGCCGGCACCGACCCGGAGGAGCGGGAACCAGAGGACGACGACGACGGCTCGTCCATGCGCCTCGGCAGCCAGGAGCTTCCGTGGCAGCGAGAGAAGGCCGGTGCCGGGTACTCCAGCCACGGTTCGTTGCCGCCCTCGATGTGCGCAAGCACGGCGGAGAGTGTCCGGCCAGGCACACCCCTCCATTGACGGCGGCCCTCTGAGTTGTGGCGCCCCCTCAGCGCCAGGCCGCCATTGGTGGACGCCAGTTGCTCGTTGTGGCGCCGCCGGAAGTACGCGGTCCACAGCGCGTGGTTGTCCGCCGCGTACCATGGCTGTTGGCGTACTTCCTCCGGCAGGTTGGCCTGGATCGCCGCGATCTCGGCGGGGCGTTCCACGTCGGATGGCGGCGGAGGCACGGGGACGCCGCAGGCGCTCAGCCGCCATGCACCCGGCACGCGCATGTCGGGCGGTGTCGGGTAGTTCGCCTCCTGCAGCAGTCGAGCCTCCCATTCGCGCAGCCAGCGGCGGCCGAAGCCGTTGGCCGCCGCGCCGTCGCCGGGAAACCTCTCCGCCATGGCGAGTGTGGCGACGGTGAAGGCCGACTGCTTTTTGGGCGAGAAAGGCGGGAGAGAGAGATGGCTTGGCGAGCGGTGCCGGCAAGAGAGAGATGGCTTGGCAAGCGTGCGGCGAGCGGTGTAGACGCGTGGCGGGAAAGGGCGGGAGGCGCGGCGGGAAAGTGCGGGGGACGCGCAGCGGTGGCTCGCCATCACTGCGCCGTCATCAATGGAAGGCTGACCGGCGACAGCGTTCAATCTAGCGGGAGCCGAGGCGAGGCGATGAGGATGGACGAGGAAGCCTAGTCGCTGACTCGGCGGGCCCACGGGGAGGGGATCTGGCGCGGTTTTTTTCGCGCCTTTTTGCTTTCCCCCGGCGCCCCCGGTCGCCCCCCAGTGCGCTGGGTTCGGCCTGGGTCCGCCGGCGCCAATTTCGGCCCAAACCGGTGAAATTTGGACTCCTGGGGCGCGACTGGGAGGTTTTTTTTTTTGCGCCGGCGATTAAAAAGGTGGCTTTTTTTGGGGGGGGGGGGGCGGTTGGGTGGAGATGCTCTTAGGTACATGGTGCTGGACTGCAGGTGCACCCACTTTCCCATGCCCTTATAGCAAATATTTAGCTGTTCTTAATCTAATGCCCATGGTAAAATGAAGCCATGGCACTGTTATAAGTCATGACAAGTTTAACCAATTGTTTTTGCCAGTAATTGTTTGAGACTCTGACTGTTTCCTCTGTAGCTTTTTGTGCAAACAGGGATATCCATTTCACCTCGTTGCTATTGCAACCTTTTGGTGCACTGCACAAAACACTTCTTAAAAGAAGTGATTGTTGTGCAGTTTAACTGGAATGTCATACCGGAACCGTTGCTTCATTTTAGTGGAAGTGCACAAAGGGAGATCTGTGTTCCAATCTTCATCCTTTATATTGGCACCATAACCTTCCTTTAGGTAAGAATGATATTTAATGCATGTGTTCACCTCTAGTTGGCAACTGCCATGAGAAAATAATGCTATTGTTTACTAGTACACTTGTACTCCCTCACTGACAAAACCAAATCTGACATAGTAGGCCAATCATGTACTTGGTTTCACCAATTGGTGAGGAGAAAGATAAACAGAACAAGATGAGGAAGACGAAGAAGAAGAACATGGAAATGAAGGAAGATCACACGCTGGTACCGTCCTATGTTATCCTGACATCTTGCTAGTGGTATTGTATTGCTGTGTTGCTACTAGTACTAATTTACTTGAAGAAATGCACTTGTAGTACTCCCTCCGTTCACTTTTATAAGACGCTTTGGACAGCTACCGTTGAACTATTTTGTGTGGTTTCTGAATTGCTTAATCGTCTTAGAAAAGTGAACGGAGGGAGTACGTAGCAAAGTAGTACTTGGCTTGACGACACATCATACTACTTAACTGGATTCTGGATGCATGTTTGATCTAGCTCTATTTGTTAGTGTATGTTTCATCAACTAGTGCCACTATTACAGTAATCTCACTTTCTCAATCAGGATGCTTCTATTTGTTAGTGTATGTTTCATCAACTAGTGCCACTATTACAGTAATCTCACTTTCTCAATATATGTGCCAACAGGGATGCTCGATTTCAGTTGAACCGCACAAAAACTTTGGGTGGTTCATTGCCTCGACTGCTTCCTTCCTTTCCTGCCAGTCGCTTATCTCGGCTTCCAGTCAAAGGAAGCACTAATTACTATGCTTCCTCACACAGGTTGGTACCGGTCTTCATCCTGATTATTGTGCTTGTCATAGCTAATGGTAATTTTGTATTGTGCTAGCTACTGTTCGGCGATTTCATAAAGGAGTAACTTGTGAGCCTAAACTCGCAGGCAAATCGTTACATTGGCCGATTTCAGTAGAACTTCACAAAAAGATCAGATGGACAGATACTTATGCTGCTGCTATGTACTCCCAAGTTCACTCAGAGAAGCATTGATGTTGACAAGAAGTGCCAGAGTGAACAGTCCAGTCTTTGGTCCCAACCTGCGCTTTTTGGTTATCGGCTCGTATGCTGGTAGCGAACTGTATGACATGGAGTCTAAAGATTCCAGACAAGTTGGTAGATGCGTATATTCATATGGCACTCAACCAGTCTGCATGCCCTGGATGCTCCATTTCAGTTGAACTGCACAAAAACTTTGGGTGGTTCATTTTGTCGACTGCCTCGTTTGTTGTCTGCAATGTAGAATTTTGGTGAGATACAGGACAAAGATGGGCCAGTAAACTAGTTGGATGAAAGTAGTGGCCAAGTTGCTCAAACCTCTCGCGGCATCAAGGCCACTATCATGAGGATAAACCTACAAGCAAAGTTCAAATGGTCTGTGCTGCCTGTTATGTACTCGAAAGTTGGCTCACACAAGCATTAATTTTAGCAAGAAGTACCACCGAGTGAACATCACTTACCAGTCTGTACCCTAGGTAATTAAGGTGTGTCGATGGATGATATTGGCTGTGTTCTCTCAATCATTTTGATGCGTAAACATGCTAAACTTGTGTATATCTGAATCTTTTTGTGAATGTTAGCTACGAATTGTGATCTATGAATCATTTGGATGCATAGACATGCTGAACTTGTCTATACATGAATCTTTTGAGTTGTTGATTGCCAATGTTGGCTATGAATATGAACGTATCCTGTGAACCTGAGTTTGATCTTAATGTTTACCTTTTCTGTTGTACTTGTGTGTGTCCTAGTTAGAATGTATACTGAGGGATTGTGTCGTGTGAGTGTCACACGGCACACCTTCGTCCCAGGAAGAATGGCACCTGCTTGTTAGGGTAGCAACGGCGCATCAGCTCTTTTTTTTATCTTTTTGCTCAGTCTTCCCGCATCCCCGCGCAACCCCCGCCATAATGTTTTCGGTCTAAAAATAACATACTACTGCATTGTTTTTGGGCCTTGATGAAAAATCAAGTGCTACTTTCTGTAGGTTGGCCCGCCTAGCAAATGGGTTGCTGGTCCGCCACGGACTGGGAGGCTAAAAATACAAGTTGTATCGTGCAGAGGCAAGTAAAAAAACCCGCCATCGAGAGCCATCCACTGAAAAATAATAATTCGCGTCTGATGTGCTTCTTCAGTCTTCCCTCTGGTTCTTCTCCCGCCGCCCAAACCAGCAGCGCGGCCCGACTGCCTGCTGCTGCTCAGGGGCCAGCGGCGCTGCCTCGCGTCGTGCCCCCCGCCCCCTCTTAAATTCAGTTCGCTCCATTCCCCAACCACCAGCACGGGACGGAAGTTTCATCTTCTTCCACCTCAAGCTACCGGGGGATTGAAGAAGCGCGGCATCCAATCCACCACCGGCGATGGCTGCCTGTCCAAGTGATTTTCAGAGAAGAAACTGCAAGTTTCAGAAGCAGAGCATTTAAACCAACACGCACTTTTCAAACATGGATAACAGAATGTTGGAAATTTTATTCATGGTCGAAAATGGAACAAACAACAAGTTAACATCATGCTGATCAACATTCATATATAGCACATCTTCATATGATGCACAGTCAAAAAGATATGCTATTTTCAAAATGCCAAGACAATGTTGAGCGTGCGAAAAACTGGGTAAACTAGGGTTGAAATTTTGGCAAGCGGTGGAGGTGGTGTGTGTAGATGACATGGCGGGACCCTCATCTCAGTAATAGCTGAGGCAAAAAATTAGATATTTTTCAACTGCACCGGACAGCACATCTTTTGGGTGAGAGGGTTGTATGCACGGGGCTACTACGGTATGTTCGAAAGAATGAAGGCGCGCTTTTTCACTACTCTAAGGCGTCTTCGCCAGCTCCGTTTAGTTCTTGTCCGTGTCCACGACGTCGTCCTCCGGTTTGTGCATTCGCCGCGGCGCCGCTGTCTGCCCTCGTCAACATGCTCAAGAAACGAGAAGAATCTGGAGAGGATTGTACGTCGAGAGGCTGACAGTCGGGACCCACCAGGTCCATGGCCGTACGCAAGCAAGTGCCTCATTGGAAAAAAAAAGCTTCCTCCTAATTGTATACAGACGTTGGGGCCCATGGGTTTGTTAACCTAGTCAATAAATGAAATTTTTTACAACGAAGACTGTCATCGGGGAGCTGTTTTTTAGGGGTATCGGGGATCTAGTAGGTATCATATATTTTTCAGAGGGCGAACAAGTATCAGCCCGGCCTAGGTTTTGTTTTTTAACATGCGCAGCCCATGACATACCGAGACCGTGGTTTCAACTTAATTTTTTGAGGTCCATCATGTATGTACCGGCCTATGGGCCTCCCCGCCTAGGTTTTATTTTTTCTTAAACATCGGCAGCACAATTTATCTTTTTTTAACAAAACACAGATCTCTGTTCTATTTTTCTATATATAAGAATAAGAATGCCCGGTCCAATTTATGTTTTCCCTTCTAACCATATTATATATATATTTATATTATAATTATTATTATCGTATATTTAATAGAAACTTATATATACATTATAAAAACTTCCCACGTCTTATGAACTTATAAAAATTAATGTTTAACAGAAGTTGGCAAGGAAAATCGTGGTTAAGGCAACGAAAATACTGTTGATTGCGGCACAAAAGTTGCGAAAATTTAAGGACCAATGTAATTATAACGCACTTGTTTTTCTTTTGAGCAATAACTCGCTAATTAGCTAATTTTATATATAATAAAATGTCCAGCTCCCGTTTATTTTTTGATATTAATTGCACCGTCTAACCTATCATTATATTTACAACAAGCCTAGCAAATTCGTGTATTTCAAGAAAGTGCAAATCTGCTATGATTTCTTAGAAAAAAATTTAAATGGGACGCATTGACGATGCATTATTTGTTCACCCAGCCCAGCAAATTGACTGTAAATTCTAGAAAACATGGGTTAAATATGTTTCTCTTTCTAAAAAAGGGTTAAATATGTTCCGCATTTTTGCAGGCTGACATGTGGGCCAATAGGTCGAAGCCTACGCAAGGCGTTGTCAACTTAGTCAACAAATGATTTTGACATCCACAGCCATTGGATTTATATGCAATGGCCGGCATGCATCTTCAATCTCTCGTCTTCTTCCTCCAGCGCCGCCGGGACCGGCTGCTCCGGCCTCCAGCGGCTAGCGGCTCTGCTTAGCACGCATCGCTGCGAAGCGCTACCCCACCGCCGGCCAGGCTATCCCTCCACCCCTCCACACCTCCTGTTATTCTCCACCGACTGCAGCCCCATGCCGCACCAGAACCAGTTAACCCTCGTACTCCTCTCCGTCTCCGACTCCACTGCCGCGTCTTCCCATCTCCGGCACGTTCCCGTCCAGGTCCTCGCTGTCGTCCATCGCCTTGGCACGCTCGGCGCTGCGTAGTTAACGTGGTCAACAAACGAGAGTCATTGGACGAGGGCAGTACGTGGAGAGGCTGACAGTGGGGACGCACCTGTTCATGGACGCACGCACGCAACTGGCTCTTTATTATGTGGGAAAAATATTATTCCTCCCCCTGACAGCTTGGACCCACCAGCTACATCTTCGCACGCAAGGAAGTGCGTCCTTATTACGCGGAAAAAACGTTTCCTCTCCCGGACAGCTGGGACCCAGCAGCTACATCTTCGGACGCAAGGAAGTGCCTCCTTATTATGGGAAAAAACACTATTCCTCCCCTGACAGCTAGGACCCACCAGCTAGATCTTCACACGCAAGGACCCTGACATGTGGGCCATTAGGTTGCCTACGGAAGGCGTTGTCAAATTAGTCAAAAAATGATTCTGACATCTGTAGTCGTTGGATGTACATCCAACGGCCGCCGGCATGCATCTTTAATCTCTCGTCTTCTTCCTCCAGCGCCGGCGGGACTTCCTGCTCCCGCCTCCGGCGGCCCGCGGTGCTGCTTCGCACGCCTCGCTGCGAAGCGCTAGTCCACCGCCGGCCAGGCCATCCCTCCACCCATCCACACCTCCTGTTATTCTTAGCCGACAGCAGCCCCAGGCTGCACTGAACCAGTCAACCGTCGTACGTTGTACTCCTCTCCGGCTGTGACTCCACTACCGCATCTTCCCCATCTCCAGGTCGTTCCCGTCCGGGGCCTCGCCGTCGTCCACCGCCTTGCCATGCTCGGCGCGGCGTGATCAACAAACAAGAGTCATCGGATGAGGACTGTACATGGAGAGGCTGATAGCTAGGACCCACAAGGTCCATGGTCGCACGTCAATGAGTCGCACGCAAGGAAAGTCCCCCCTTATTAAGAGGAAAAAAATGTTTCCTCCCCCTGACAGCTGGGACCCACCAGCTACATCTTCGGACGCAAGGAAGTGCCTCCTTATTAGGCGAAAAAATATAAGATTCCTCCCCATTACAGCTGGGACCCACCAGCTATATCTTCGCATGCAAGGATGTGCGTCCTTATCCCCCTGACAGTTGGGACCTACCAGGTCGAAGTGTACGTACGGTTATCTGTCTGGTCACAAACGTGTACATACATACTAGTCGATCGGTCTCTCTGTAACGATGAACCGTGGCCGAGTAAGTAGCGGCACGTGTCGTAGTAGAGCCCCCGACGTAGCAGTTCAGGCAGTCCCGTCTAAATCATGCACACGTACGTACAGTCACATGCCAAAAAATACGGCCACGTATGTACATACGGGCGGGTTCTCGAATGCGTACTCGCACATACGGACGGCAGCAACGGCGTCCTGTTCATCCGGAGCCAACCGGCTGGGTCGGAACGGAGGAAACAGCGTTGTGTTCATCGGGAGGCAACCGACTGGGTCGGAATGCGTCCTGTTCAACAGGAGCCAACCGGCTTGGACGGAACAACCGAAACGGGGTCTGGCATACTGCAGAACGCAGGAAACGGCCTTCTGTTCGACCGGCTATGGTCGAAAGGGGATCCTGTTCATCGAGAGGGGTGTGGCGTACCGCAAAACGGAGGAAACGGACTTCTGTTCGAACTCCTACTGTTGAAACGGGGTCCTGTTGATCGGGAGGGGTCTGGCGTACCGCAAAATGAAGGAAACAGACTTCTGTTCGACCGCCTACGATCGAAACGGGGTCCTGTTCATCAAGAGGGGTGTGGCGTACCGCTAAACGGGACTCCACGGGGGGTACTGTTCATCCAATGTCTACTACCTCCAGCCTCCACGGGCTACTGTTCATCCACTGTCGACTTCCTCCAGCCTCCACCTGCTACTGTTCATACACCGTCGACTTCCTCCAGCCTCCACCAGACACTGTTCATCCACGGGCTACTGTTCATCCACCCTCCACCGGCTACTGTTCATCGAGCCTCCACGGGGTCCTGTTCATCCACCCCAACCGGCTGGGCTGTGTGGCGGCCTCCTCGATCGGGGTCCTGTTCATCCAGCGGTAACCACCTACTACCACGGGGTCCTGTTCATCCAGCGGCAACCGCCTACACGGCCGGGGTCCTGTTCATCCAATCCCCACTGGGAACTGTTCATCCACAGCCAACCAACCGGCTGCTGGACTCAGCACGTCTTGACTCGTTGTACGTATCGCGCGCGTGGCAGCAACGGGCACTGTGCATCCAGAGGCAACCCAACCGGCCGGCTAGCTACGTCTCGCACGGGGGTTTGATCGGCTTCAGTAAGCAGCAACAGCGATCGATCGGGTTCAGTTAGCAGCGAAGGAGTCGGTCGGGTTCAGTTAGCAGCGAAGGGATCGATCGATCGGCTTCAGTACGTAGCTAGTGGGATCGCTCGGGTTCAGTAAGCGAGCGCCTCGCTCGGGTTCAGTTATATATAGCTAGCGAATACGGCTCGCACCACGCACGCGTACGAGAGAGAAACGCGCAAACCACACTGCATCGCTCGGCCCCGACCACCCACCGTAACCGGGAACTCCGCGAAAATTTCCTCGGCGTCACTTCTACCACGATTTTTTATGTCATGGACGGCCCAAAGAATGTCATGCAGGTGCGTCCCCGGCCCGCCCAGGACGAAAAGCCCATTTTCTATCATGGTTTTTTGTCATAGAAGTAGGAGCCCACCACATCTATGATGATACGTGTTTTTTGTCACAATTATCGTCATAGAAGTGTCATAACCATGACAGAATTTTTTTTCGTCCGGGCCATAATGTCACGGATGTGTCTTTTTTTTGTAGTGTGTGTATAGTTAATATTGAGTGCATCATGACTGGATCTTTTCTACCATGAATTACAATGCTTAGTCGCTGCTTGAACTTTGGAGGTGCTCTGCATTTATGTTTTGTGGTCTCAAAAAGGGCTAGCGAGTTACCAAAATTGTCATGTTATATCATGATTGTTTTGACAAAGTGTTGGCATTTGAGATACTTTATTATTGCTCGCTAGTTGATTATGCCATTGATATGAATGAATATGATTTCTAAGAGTTATCATGTGCGTGGTTAGTTATGATCTTTGCTGAAAACCTGGATGCTATTTAAGCATATGTATAAACACAAGAACAAAAGAGTTTGTAAAAGTTTTTCATTATCACCTTTAGTTTATCAACTGAATTGCTTGAGGACAAGCAATGGGTTAAGCTTGGGGGAGTTGATACGTCTCCATCATATCTACTTTTCCAAACACTTTTGCCCTTGTTTTGGACTCTAATTTGCATGATTTGAATGAAACTAACCCGGACTGACGATGTTTTCAGCAGAATTGCCATGATGTTGTTTTTGTGCAGAAATAAAAGTTCTCGGAATCGAACGAAACTTTTTGAGGAATTTTTATTGGAAATATAAAAAATACTGGAGCCAAGACCCACCTAGGAAGGGGCCCCTGGTGCCCACACAGCACCAGGGCACGCCACCCCCCTGGCGCGCCCTGGTGGTGTGTGGGGCCACCTGGCCTCCGCTGACCCTAATTCCACCACTATAAAATCCTATTTTCAGAGAAAAAATAGGAGAGGAAGTTTCATCGCGTTTTATGATGTGGAGCCGCCGCCACCTCTTGTTCTTCACCGGGAGGCCAGATCTGGAGTCCGTTCGGGGCTCCGGAGAGGGGAATCTTCGGTCCTCGTCATCATCAACCCTTCCTCATCACCAATTCCATGATGCTCACCACCGGGAGTGAGTAATTCCTTCGTAGGCTCGCTGGTCGGTGATGGATTGGATGAGATTGATCATGTAATCAAGTTAGTTTTGTTAGGGCTTGATCCCTACACTACTAGAAAAAAGGCTGTTAGTGGCGCACCTATTTTGGCTATTAATGGCGCACTATAGGTGCGCCACTATTATGACGCCATTAGTAACAAATAGTAATGGCGCACCTCTGGTGCGCCATTAGTAATCCAAATACTAGTGGCGTACCATGTGGTGCGCCATTACTATTGCTACAGGTGCGCCACTGGTAACTTTTTTTTTTATTGAATTTTTTTGAATTTTTTTTTTGAAATTTGAAGGCGGGAAAATAGTAGTGGCGCACCATGCACTGGTGCGCCATTGCTAACTTTTTTTTGAATTCTAGATCCGGATCTGGCACGATTTTTTTTTGGGATTTTTTTTGTGATATTTTTTCAAATTTTGTTCTGCTACGTTCTTTGTGCCGGGGAGCTCCACATGTGGCTGGAGAGGAGGTCGCCGGAGAGGAGGGAGGAGAGACCATGAGGAGGAGAGGAGGGAGGAGGAGGAGGTCGCCGGAGAGGAGGAGGAGGTCGCCGGAGAGGACCGGAGAGGAGGTCGCCTAGGTCGCCGGAGAGGAGGAGGAGGTCACCTAGGTCGCCGGAGAGGAGGAGGAGGTCGCCGGAGAGGACCGGAGAGGAGGTCGCCTAGGTCGCCGGAGAGGAGGAGGAGGAGGTCACCTAGGTCGCCGGAGAGGAGGAGGAGGAGGTCGCCGGAGAGCACCGTGAGGAGGTCGCCGGAGAGGAGGTCGCCAGAGAGGAGGAGGGGAGTATGGTGGAGGAGAGGAGGAGATGGAGTGGAGGAGAGGAGGAGAGGAGGAGAAGAATGAAGAGGTAAGGAGGAGAAGGACCCCGCCCAGCCATATATACGGCATAGTAATGGCGCACCGTGGGCAGGTGCGCTATTACTAACTTTTTTTTTTATTTTTTTGATATAGTTTGAATTTTGAAGGCGGGAAGATAGTAATGGCGCACCATGGGCAGGTGCGCCATTACTGAGTTTGATTTTTAAATTAGTAATGGCGCACCATGGGCAGGTGCGCCATTACTAACTTTTTTTTATTTTTTTGATTTATTTTGAATTTTGAAGGCGGGAAGATAGTAATGGCGCACCTTGGGCAGGTGCGCCATTACTAACTTTTTTTTATTTTTTTGATTTATTTTGAATTTTGAAGGCGGGAAGATAGTAATGGCGCACCATGGGCAGGTGCGCCATTACTGAGTTTGATTTTTAAATTAGTAATGGCGCACCTAGGTGTGGTGCGCCATTACTATTTTTAATTTTTTTTGAATTTTGAAGGCGGGAAAATAGTAGTGGCGCACTATGCACTGGTGCGCCATTGCTAACTTTTTTTAAATTTTTTATTTTTTTGCCTCCAGATCTTAAAAGCATCGTAACTTTTTTTCTGTGGGGTTTTTGAGGATTCTAAAAAATCGATAACGGGCATAGCCCTTTGAATTCGGATGTCACTTTTCGAGTAGATGCTTTTTCATATAAAAAACTTTTTCATCGGAGGTCGTATGCAAAAGTTACGGCCATTTTACCGAAACACGGCGGCCTTTTGCAAAAAAATTCGAAATTCATGTTTGTTAATTTTCCTAACAACTAGAACACATAACACATGGGCATCTATTTTTTTGAATTTTTTTGAATCTTTTATCATTTTCTTTTATTTTTTTTAAACTGAAAAGGCGATCCACAGGGGTGTGTGTGTGTGTGTGTGTGTGTGTGTGTGTGTGTGTGTGTGTGTTTGTGTGTGTGGTGGGGTGTGTGTTTGTGTGTGTGTGGTGGGGTGTGTGTTTGTGTGTGTGTGAGACGTTAGTAATGGCGCACCCTCCCTGGTACCTCGTGGAGGCCCTGGCCCACTTCTGGCCCCCATCTTCTGGTATATAAGTGATTTTGACCTAAAATAATTATAGATAGAAATTTCGGGATGGTGCTCCGCCGTCTCGAGGCGGAACTTGGGCAGGAGCACTTTTGCTCTCCGGCGGAGAGATTCTGCCGGGGAAACATCCCTCCGAGAGGGGGAAATCATCGCCATCGACAACACCAGCGATCCTCTCATCGGGGGAGGACCAATCTTCATCAACATCTTCACCAACACCATCTCATCTCAAACCCTAGTTCATCTCTTGTATTCAATCTTTGTCTCAAAACCTCAGATTGGTACCTGTGAGTTGCTAGTAGTGTTGATTACATCTTGTAGTTGATGCTTGTTGGTTTACTTGGTGGAAGATTATATGTTCAGATCTATTATGCAATTCAACACCCTACTGGACATGAACATGTTGATGATGTGTGAGTAGTTACTTTTGTTCTTGAGGACATGGGAGAAGTCTTGTCATAAGTAATCATGTGAATTTGGTATTCGTTCGATATTTTGATGATGTGTATGTTGTGATTCCTTTAGTGGTGTCATGTGAACGTCGACTACATGACACTTCACCATCTTTGGGCCTAAGGGAATGCATTGTGGAGTAGTAAGTAGATGATGGGTTGCTAGAGTGACAGAAGCTTAAACCCTAGTTTATGCGCTATTCCGTAAGGGGCTGATTTGGATCCACATGTTTTAATGCTATGGTTAGAGTAATCTTAATTCTTCTTTCGTAGTTGTGGATGCTTGCGAGAGGGGGTAATCATAAGTGGGATGCTTGTCCAAGTAAGGGCAGTACCCAAGCACCGGTCCACCCACATATCAAATTATCAAAGTAACGAACGCGAATCAAACAAACATGATGAAAGTTACTAGATGAAATTCCCATGTGTCCTCGAGAACGCTTTGCTTACTATAAGAGATCGTTCCTGCCTGTCCTTTGCTACAAAAAGGATTGGGCTATATTTCTGCATACTTTGTTACTATTGCTACTTGTCACTTGTTACAAATTATCTTGCTATCAAACTACTCGTTACCGATAATTTCAGTGCTTGCAGAAAATACCTTGCTGAAAACCGCTTGTCATTTCCTTCTGCTCCTCGTTGGGTTCGACACTCTTACTTATCGAAAGGACTACGATTGATCCCCTATACTTGTGGGTCATCATGTACCTCTGATTCCTCCACGATTTCCAGCATTGCTTCAGCCAGTAATTGGTTCACAAACATACATTTTTTCCGTTGGATTCGAGACAGAGGAAACTGAACAGATTCAGATGGCGATTTTGGCAGGCTTGTATTATTGTTAGTGGAGAGTGTCTCAACCACTTCATCATAACATAAATTAGGAAGGGAACCGAACAGATTAATCAAGAGTTATTGCCATATTACCTGCCCTAGATTTATTGGAAAGAAACAATGGGGTTGCCTTTCTGTTTTCAGAGTTTGTCTTCTTATCTTCAGCAGCCTGCACCAAATTAACACACTAGCATTGCTATCATTGGCCAGGTCAGATAATAGGAAACCAACATTGACACAATGAACATTTGGGCAACCAGACCACACCAGGCTACACCAAATTAACACAATATGACACAGCTATCATCAGCCAGGTAAGGTAATAGGAAAGCAACATTGACACAATGAATGATTGGGCAAACCAGACCACAGCACTACAATTTAGTAATGTGCATGATATGTGATAGTACACTCATGCAACTCAGTATGCAAAAGTACCAGGCAGTTTTCCTTACAAAAATCAACATTGTCGCCTTTAATTATACATTTTGCTACAAGTAAATTTAGATCAGATAAAGGTTGGATTCACGCCGATTAACAAAATACATGCTGATGTAAAAATATAGTGTTATACAACAGGTACTTACATCAGCATTGGAGCACAGAGAATTCCCGCAAGATACTTTCCTCGAACATGATCCCAGTTTAGAAAGTCTTCTATCCTTTAAGCTTGTTTTCTAAAAGAGAGATGGGTAAGAAACATGTAGAAAATATGATCTGAATGCTATAAAATTTCATGATGCGAGGATACGCACACACTTCATAGAAAGGAGTTGACATATTTTTGCTGGCCTGGAGCGGACTAGTTCTCTGGCCACTGGAATCTGCTGATTATCAGGAGGAGTTGGGTTTCTCTGTGCTGGAGCAGTATCTACGAACACTGGAGTTGGTTTACTATCTCCTGGCGTTTGGATCTTTTGCAAAGACCTTGTTTGTAGCCCTTCAGATTCTAACATAGCCGTCTTCCCCTTGCATGCCTTATATAGAAGAATGGTGCTTCAATTATAAAACATACTACGGCAGAGAGATGGAATAGGTACTAAAGAATAGAAAGGCATGACATATTGACATGTATTCCCTCCATCCAGAAATAAATGGATGTGTCTAGGCGTATTTCAGTTCTAGATACATCCATTTTTATCCATTTCTGCGACATGTAATCCGGACGGAGGGAGTATGATGTAAGAGCTAGGGATACGACATGACAACAGAGTAAAAAAAATACTAGTTGAATGTAAAACTGTATGATAGCAGAATAGGTACAGAAAAACACGAAGGCAACATATGCGTGTATGATTGGGAAACTAAGATAGAATTGCAATAGACCAGTAGAACAACACTTCAATGTAGAAAAAAACATGGTATGGTAGACGGATCGAGTACATACCGATGAATAACAATGCATAAGATATTCAGAAGCATGATGTCCAGACTAAGCAGATGGCATTGCGACAGAATAGAATGACAGTACTTGAATTTGAAAACATGTTATCATGAATGGAATAGGTACTGAAAAACAGGAAGGCATGACATATTTACATGCATGATCAGCAGGCTAAGCACATGGCATTGCAACAGAGTAGATGAACTCCAGGACATTATATGCATGATGTACCCATATCACGGGCCAAGTTAGAGCAAGGACCTTGTGGGGTGAATAGGATTCATCATATTTCTGCAAGTCTTCTGAAGAATTGCCTTTAACTGTTCCATCATATTGGGTAGTATCATTGACGTCAAGTTTGTTGGCCGTTACATTGCTCCGCGAGGTTCTTGTGGATATATTAGTGTGTGCAATTATATCTGACATGCATGGAAGATAACTAGTAGTTAGATTATGTAATGAGTGCCTGTAGGAGATGACATAAATAGTAGGACTGGACTTAACTAGCAGCAACAGGTCTCAAAAACTAAAGGGAGAACACAGATGAAAGCTACGGAATATGTATTGTTTGTACTCGAGATTAACTAGATAGCACGCAAAAGTATTAAAGAACAACAACATAGGTAATAATAGAAGTGGTATAATCACCAGCCTGTGGGATAACATTGGCTAATGGATGATAAGTATGGAATAGCGTTAACTCCTGAACAAGTCTCTTATCTGAACTATGGAACATCGTTAACTCCTGAACAAGACTCTTATTAAGAGATCGGCATGAATATACAGTGACATGTGATAATCTATTTTCCATGCTTAGATGAATAACGAGGCCATAAATGTTGCACACAAGTAAGATGAGGGTACAACCTATCTGGCCGCCATCCATAGGAGTGAGCATCATCTGCTGATAGTTGTTGTGGCTGTCCATGTCAGGCACGCACATTCGAGGCAGGGAACTGTTGAGTGGGGACTATAGATCCCTTATGGTGTATGCTTCCCTTGTTTGAGCAGCTGCGGTGAGAAGGAAGACGGTGTGGCTGAAGATGCAGAAAACACATAATGTTAAGAATGACACATATCTCTGATCTGAAGAAATACCCTAAGAGATCAACACTAAGGTACGAGACTGGTCACACGTCTGTTAACTGAAAACTAAATTGGGGTCACACGATTTTTATTTTTTTTGGTACTGTCCGATCTACGCCGGATGGCCGACTTGTGCCTCCTGGCTGACACTGTTCAGAAACTTCCCTGAAGAGCCAGCGACCACCGGCAGAGCAGCCTGCCTCCGCCGTCCCTGGCCGCGAGAGCTCCGACCAAAACCCCACCCCCCGCCCCACCGCACTGCCGTGGTTGCGCCTCCCCCGGCCAAACCACAAAGAATCGCCATCATCCAGATCCGGCGGCGGCAGTACCTTCAACCCACGCAACTCTACGATAGCCACCTAAGCGTTGCTTCCGCGGCGAACTTGCACCCCCGCACCCCTATGATAGACACCGAGGCACTGCTGCCCCAGCCAACCGGCAGCCTAGGAGCTCCGCCACCTCGAGGGGTGCTGCTTCCCATTGGGAATCGACTGGCCCAGAATAAAAATTCAGGCAACTAACGCCTAAATAAAGTGATTTAAGATGAGTGTACGACCTATCTTGCGGCCCGGTGAAGTTGGCAGCTCCAGCTGCCGAGTCGGTGAGGCCGGCGCGGTTGCGGTGGCTCCCGGTGGCAGGAAAGCAGATATGTCGCTACGGTCGACGGCTACGGGGAAGCTGCGTCGGGGCCCTGGACGCGTCCAAAGTTGGAGCCGCTTTGGCGCCGTGCGCAACGCCGCGAGTGAATCGGCTCCGGTACGGTTCACGCGGTCGTCGTCGAGGCAGCTTCGGCAGCACGGAGTATGAGGCACACGGCCCAGTGCACGACGGCAAACGGACAGCGGCTCCGGCATTGGGGAGGAGGGCGGTGGTGAATTTGGTGCGGTGGGGGGCGCCCTGGAGTAGGGGCTGAGGTTTCGCGGCTGGGGAGAAGGTGATTTGGTGCCCACGCTGTATGAATGGGGAATCGGGAGGGGGAACCATGTCTTACGGACGCATTTGTCTGAAATGTGGGGGAAGTTACAGTTCTACCCCTGCCTTTTGGCTTCTGGGCTTGGGTCTGTGTCTTGATGGTCGGGGATGGTAGGGTAACTTTGCTTCTCCCAAATATTGGGCGCCATGCGATTTCGGGCGAGGAGGGCGTGTTTTGAAATAGTGGGCGCGAGCGATTTCGGCCGAGGAGAGGGTGTTTTGCCGCCCATGGTTTATGAATTATTCGGCACCTGTCATTTGGCCGAGGAGAGGGCGTGCTTGGATGAAGTTACAAACCTACCCTCGATGTACGACGGGCCAATTGATGCGTGTCCCACATAGGCCGGTAATTTCGCGTCTCCCATTTATTTGCTCGGGCGAATTCCACCGAGCAGAGGGTGTTTAGCGGTTCGTTCAAATTTTGGGAGAACGAGCATCCACGTCTACCTTACCAAGTCGATTCGAATCAAATTTTGAAATATTAGCTTGCCACTTCTTTTTTAGATGGTGAGATGATGCTCAGGACTAATGTCTTTTTACATGCTTGTTGCTACCGATTTACTATTTGACAAATAGTTGACCCACTCAAAAACGGGAATCAAACCCAAAATGAAATATCTTGATTCAGTGAAATAGCTCGTTCACCCGGTCAAAATTGTGGACTAAATCCAAAATTGAGCACCTCAATTGAGTAGCATGTTGTATTATAGCACTCCACGAACATGATGAAAGTCAAACTAATGAACTTGTTTGAATGCAAATTTATACCGAAACATGGTTTATATCAGTCTTCGATGCATAAACGCGACCTCTTCCCTCTCCCGGACTCCCGTTCTCTCTCTATCCGACAATCTTGGTTTCTACCGCGCGCATACAAACACAATCCTTGTCGGTCCCTCCCCATCTCTCTCTCTCTCTCTCTCTCTCTAGTTCGCATGCACACTCCATGTATAGGTCTCTCTCGCACACAATGTACGACACTCTAGTCTAAGCTAAATATGTAGGGTGCACTCATCGTACATGCACGAATTCCCTATCTCGTCGTCCGTAACTCTCTCACGCACCACTCTGCCATCTCGGGGCTCTTCCCTCTCTCTCTCAAACTCTCTATCTCCCTAGGTCACACAAACACAAGCATATCTCACTCGCACTGGATAGACCCATCTAAATCTCTCTCACTCTCTCCCTTATTCTTTCTCCATCTCACACGCACACACACACACAATCTCCCACCTAGCTAAGGACGCATATCTCTCACTCCATTGTAGGCACACGCAGCCCCCCTAGGTATATGACTATTTCTCAGTCTCCATCACAAACATGCGCATTGGCTCTTTCCCTCACTTGGTCTATCTCGATATCTCTCGGGGCATCTTTCTAGCGCGCACACACCTCGTCTCTCGATCTCCCACCCATATAGACCCATCACAATCTCGAGGGGGTCTCTCTATCACAAACACGCCCTCTCTCCCCCCATGCCTCCATCTTCATCTCCATACGTCCCTCTCGACCTCTGTCCCTTGTTGGCCAAACCTCTCCTGGACAGGTGTTATAGGGGTCTCTCTGTCTCCGTTGCAAACAGTCACACACTAGCTATCTCGGTGTATCTCCTCACCTCGCTTTCTATCTCGGGGATGCATGCGTGATATTTTTGCATAAGACACGCTCACTTTCTCTCTATTTTATCACGTGCTGTCCCTTTCTCTTCCACACACATAATCTTTTTTGCACACTCACTGTTTCTCCTTCACACACACTTGATCTCTCTCGACTTAGTTACTCTCTTCGGTCCATAGCAAATAGATTTTTTGAAAAGTAAAACCTCACAAAGTTTGACCAGGTATGTGGAGAAAAACATTTCCATCTAGAACGACAAACACATGTCATTAGATTCATTAGAAGATGTAGTTTCATATGATGTATCTTTGGTATTGTAGATATAAATAATCTTCCCTGTAAACTTGGTCAAAGTTTCCAAAGTTTGACTTTAAAAAAAATTATGTGCACTACATTATTGAACGGAGGGAGTATCTCTCTCTCTTTCTCTCAACTCTCTCACTCACCACTCAGCCGTATCGGGGCTCCTCTATCTTTCTCAAACTTTATATCTCCCTAGGTCACACTTACACATATCTCACTCGCACTACATAGACCAATCTAACACTCCCCCTCTCGTTCTCTCTCTATCTGACACGCACCCCCCTACGTACCATAATCTCTCACTCCATCATAGGCACATGCACCCCCTCCTAGGTATGACTATCTCTCACTATCCATCACCAACACACGTATTGTCTCCTACCATCCCTAGGTCTATCACGATCCCTCTCGGGGTATCTTCTATCGCACACACACCTTGTCACACTCGATGTCCCACCCATGTTGTCCCATCACGATCTCAAGGGGATCTCTCTATCACAAACACACACTCTCTCCCTCCCCATGCCTGCAATTTCTCCATAAGTCTATCTCGACCTCTCTCCCTTGTTTGCCAGACTTTCTCTCTCTGTTGCAAACAACCACACACTATCTCCTCACCTCGATTCCGCCCTCGAAGATGCATTCATGATATGTTTGCATAAGACTCACACACTTTTTCTCTACTTTATCGTGTGTTGTCCATGTCTCTTTCACACACACAGACACTCTTTCTCTTTCACACACACACTCTCCCTCTCGCTCTCTCTCTCTCTCTCTCTCTCTCTCTACTTAGGTACTCTCTCAGGTCCATAACTTATGGATGTTTTGAAAAGTCAAAACCTCACAAAAGTTTGACCAGGTATATGTGGAGAAACACATTTACATCCGGAACGATCAATAGATTCATCACAAGATGTACCAAGTTCACATCATATATCTTTGGTATTGTAGATATAAGTAATTTCTTTATAAACTTGGTCAAAGTTTCAAAAGTTTGACTTTTCAAAAAATTATAGGCACTACATTATCGAACGGAGGGAGTATCTCTTTCTCTCTATCTACTATCTCTCACGGGCCTTCCCTCTCACTCGATCTCTCTTTACCAAGGGATTATACGGTCACTGTGTCAGCGTATAGCTTCGTATATTGTTTAGTTGACGGGTCAACCAGTCCACATGCTGCCTTGTCAGCTCGTGTTCTCTATCTTGGTGTGCTAGCCCATGTGGCAGTGGGTGAAAATATATAAACTAGAGGCCCATCTGACACGGTGAAGTAATACAAAGTTGAAACCACTCGCGGTAGCACCCCGCACGCTAGTAAATTGAGGGCACACTTCTTCCGCGTGAAGGATGCACTCGCGCACACTACACCACTGCACGGCGGCATGCACACAAGGACGCACTCGCGCACACCCAGCACACAATACACACCAGCACACGTGTACACCGGAGTCGCCGCTGGCTGAGATGGACGGCGAGGCAGCCAACAAGCAGAGGCGGCTCGAGCCAAAACCGCATCCCGCAAGCCTGGACTTCATCAGTAGCCTCCCCGACGACATGCTGCTCGTCATCATCGCCCTCCTCCCCACCAAATCTGCCATGCGGACCACCATGCTCTCCCGGCGGTGGTGCCCCCTCTGGCGCCGCGTCCCCCTCAACCTCACGTCGACAGATGCCTCTGCGACGGGGATTGCAAACGCATGGCCGCAGTCTGCAAGATGATTGCATCGCACCCTGGGCCAGCCAGTCGCCTTGACATCCGCATGTTTAGTACCAACTGCAAGGTCCAAGCCAAGTTTGACGAGTGGTTCTTATCCCCCGCCCTAGATCAGCTCGAGGAGCTCAGGTTTGAAGCTAGACGATGTCGCTCTCTGCCGCCGTCCGCGCTTCGCCTCGCGCCAATGCTGCGCCGCGCCAGGTTCAGCTCCTGCTATTTTCCCCAGATTAATGTCGCGCCCACCCTTCTTCTCCCTCAACTCAAGCAGCTCGACCTCTTCGACATTGGCATCTCGAAGAAGGCTATGGAGCACCTGCTCCGCAGCTGTACTGCGCTCGACTACCTCCATCTTCGGCAGATCCACGGGTTCATTAGCCTCCACATCGCCTTGACGAATCTCCGATGGATTTATGTGTCTTGCTGGCCCCGCAACAAGACATTACTTGGGAAGAGATCACTTGAGCTGTTCCATGTTATGGTCATTGAGAATGCGCCTTTCCTTGAGAGATTGCTTGTATCTGATCTAGAAGGTCCAACAAAAATCAGGATCATTGACGCGTCGAAATTGACAGCGTTGGTCTACTCGTCTGCCAAATTCTCCGAACTCGTTATTGGATCCATAATCGTTCAGGTACGACACTCATCTTCTTCTCCGTCTTCTTGAAATGTTTTTAGTATTTTTCTCACGTGATCACCAGCATCGTTTTTTTGTTGTACTAGCAGCCTAGGCTAGTCATAGTGGCAAGTAACTTAGACTAGTAGTAACTCTATGGTTAGCCTAAGAGCAAGTACTGCCTCCGTCCTGGTTTACTCTTCGTATTTTGTAGTATCAAATTTTGACCATAGATTTAACTGGCAAAATGTTAATGCATGTCACTAAAAATTATATCGTTGGATTCGTATTTGAACATAATTTCAAATGGTATAATTTTTGGTGACATGCATTGGTATTTTCCTAGGTAAATCTATGGTCAAAATTTTACACTAAATACGAGGTAGTACAAAAGTGGGCTATAACGGCCCTCCACTATGTAGGCCAAAACACGTGCCAAGTTCACTTTTGATGCATAGGGCATCGATGCCCTCCATTGCTCACCCGGTGCCTCAATCTGGATCACCTACTTTGCTCCGGTGCCAAATTAACTCACGCAATGAAAAAACACTTGCGTGCGATAGGGAGAGGACTGAGGCAATAAAAAACACTTGTTTAGGAGAGCGAGAGGCTGGTGTAGTTGGTTTGATTGATTTGTTTATACATGTGGGTCTGTGTGCACAGCGGTGCCAACTCTCTCACATTGCTAGAGCGGTGTCAAAATCTTTTGATTTGACATCGATGCGTATTATGTGGCATACTTTTGAGAAGTATGGCATCGGCCACATAGTGGAAGGCAACAAATGCCCAAGCTTTTCACGTGCTCCTAGGTAAATGAGAGGAAAGAGAAAGAGAGAGAGTGAAAAATTATCACTAGCCTTAGAGCCAACCCTATAGCCAACCCTATCGTATGAGCGAATGATATTGATAGCTCTTGATGACACGGCAATCTTATACACCCAGCTGCTCTAATATGTTCTCTTCTTTTGCAGATAAAAAAAGACCCGAAAGTGAAAAATGTGCTTCAACATATCAATCTCATCGAATGCCTTGATCTCCATCTGACAGAAATTGATTTGATCGACTACCGAGGCACCACATCTGAGATTAAATTGGCCAGGTTCTTTGTTCTGGAGGCAAGTGTGCTCAAGGTAATGAGGTTTGGCGTTCTCCGGCGCAACGATGAATAGCGTGCTGATCACCGCAAGCATCTAAGCCTAAATGACAAAGCCTCCGCAGAAGCTGATTTTTTTTTTAAAATATCAAGTCGCAAGAGACTGAAAAATTTATTTGCCCATTAGTGCCTTGTCATGGCGGCAGATTTTAGTGTGTATGATAATGCTGCATGCACCTGAAGTAACGAAAGTTCTTACGTAAACTTCCTAACAATTCCCTCTTCGTAGGTGCAGCATTACTCCTAGCATTTGTAATATCAGTTTGAAACTTGTAATATTACGACTATCCAGCACGAGGCACTATGTTACGATAAATGTTCGCGTGCATAGGTGCGGCAACAATATACCCATTACTCCAGTACAATATTTATTATTACTCGTGGCAACGCACTGGAAATGATGTCGAACACGGCCAGTGGTAAGCAGGCTAGCTCTATAGCCATGATGATAGTGATTGCACATGGTGAGGCTGACTTTGGTATGCCGAACACGCCGCCTACACTCAGGTCACATCTCCGGCGCAGGGTCTTGTCACTTCACTGTGAGGAGCAACACGTAATAATTTGACCAACGGGTAGTACAGTACTACTACATTGGTAGTACTACTAGTACTAGCACCACCGTCTGGATTTAGTAGTACTACCACCTCCGTCTGGATTTAGTATTTGACTAGCAATATCTAGTAATGCATGTAACAAAAAATATACTACTCCCTCTGTAAATAAATACATGGAGTATTGTTTTATTCGGTTTTGAATGTGTTTCCGATGATATTATGCACTCTCCCTTCCGGTAGAAGGCTCAAATCTGAAATCTCATCAATCAGACTACTATTGTACTCCCTCCGTACTGGTGCATTATTCACGTTAAGAAAACTAAATAATCCCAAAACTTTTAGGCGCGGTGCATTAACTACCCACCTCGTTCCCTGTTTTTTGCCACGAAAAAAGAAATCAGCCAATAGGAGACGTGGGGTGTGTATGTATTCAATGACTTGAGACTACTTAGCACAACATGTAGTAGTGCTCAATTCTCTACATGCAATGACATTAATTACCAAATAAACATCAAGTTCTCTCGTTTTTCCCCAACTTGGTCTCGGTGAGATGACTATAGTGCACCGGTACGGAGGGAGTAAGGGCCGAGGAGTAGATGGCCAACACACACGTGAATGCAACGCAGTCTGCACTTCTCATATAAAGGCTCCCCGCCAGTCCAATCCATCTACGAATCCTACGCATCTATGCACCCTGCAAGAGTGATCACTCCAATCGCAAGATCAGTTAACCAGAAGCTAGACCCATGGAGGCGATGAGCGCGAGCTTGAGCCGGCTGTGCCAGATGGTCCACGACGCCGGCCTGCGGCCCGGCACCGAGGAACGTCTCCAGGTCGTGCTTGAGGCCGCCAGGGCGAGAGTTCTCTTGGACGACAACTTCGTCTCCTTGTTCGACGAGGCCCTCGTCGGCTTCCTCGACAAGTTCACCGTTGTCAAGAAGCTCACGGACAACCTAGATGTACACCTCCAGCCCACGCGCCTAGGCTCTGCGATGCCCGCCACCCTCAACGGCCTCTATGGTGACAACCTCTTCGACGCACTGGTGGCCCTGCGACTGCCCGCCGTCGTGCCGGAGAATGTCCACCTCGAGGTTGCACTCGTCGCGCAGCGGCTGGCTCAGCAAGACACCATCAACATAATCACCAACGTCTACCAGCAAATCGTCCACAAGGACTACTACGTGCCAGAGGAGGACGATAGGACGCTGGCCTTCTTGGAGCGCAGGGCAACCTTGGACGGCATTGTTCAGAAGCACGTTGAGCTCGCCGCCAACGCCGCTGCTCCTCACCCGTCGGTTGGTGACCCGGCGCACTAGGGCGAGAGGATGTCATTGATGGATCCGTATGCATCTTTATTTTTGTGTCAATTCCATGTATACTATAATTTTCTTACCTTTTGCATCAACTTCATTACTTAAGTACGTACCATGCATGAACCGCGCCACAACTAAACTTCTTATATATTAATATTGACGTGTAATGGAAATGTTTAGGTCCCATGCAAGAAATGCGAATGGATTTCAAACTTCTGGGCGTGGTGGTTCAATTTGCGAAGGCGCACACATAAACAACCAAAACAAAGTCATTTTTGTACAAAGAGCTGCCACGTTACAATCGGAAACAGAAGTAGTATTGAAAACGTGGGCGTTCTACTAACCATTTAAGTGCTGCCACACATCCCTCTATTAATTGGCTACTAGGAGGCGCCGTGCGGGTGGTACTACCTCTGTCCTGGTTTAATGTTTCCCATAGTGTTTTGTGCCAAATTTTGACTATGAATTCAATTTACAAAATGTTAACGCATGTCACAAAAAATAGTATCATTGGAAACTATGTTCAAATACGAATCCAACCATATAAATGTTTATAACGTGCATTAAAAATTTGTCAATTAAATCTATGGTCAAAATTTGACACAAAATACGAAAGGACCAACAAATCAGGACGGAGTCTTTGAGTAGGCCGTAGGCGTGCGAGCAGACCACTGCGCAGGATCACCCCATACGGTCGTTCCGGCCCGCCCCTCAATGCATAGTGGCTATGCGCATATCACTTACATGTGGGACCGCATGTAAGGAAAGCGATGATGGCCGAAATTGGCAAAACTCCCTCATTTATCACACGGGAAAAGCCCAGCGCTAGCGTCTTGAATCATTATTTCTATTTTTGAGGGAAAATCATTATTTCTATCTATCGATCGCGCCAGGAGCAGAACCAAGTGTTACAACTTACTAGTACTAGTACAAGTTCAAAAGGAAAAGCCTCTTATTCACGTCGCACCCCCACACGGTTGGTCCAGCACACTGCTTAAGGGGGGAATGCGTGTTGTCTCGCATCTTCACTTACAAGTGGGACCGCAGTTGAGGAAACCGACTATCGGCAAACCCCCACCCCTCCCGCCGCGCGATGGCTGAGTTAGAGAAACAAGGAGGGAGAAGAGATAGCTGTAGAACGGACTCCAAGAAATATGGTGTCAGATGGGAGTCATGCTGGTAGCGTGTGCCTTACTCCTGGACGTGAATGCTTGTTCTGGCCCATGCCACCCTACTATATATCGACGATTCGAGGTGCTGGTTACGTAAAGTGAACACATTAACATATGGCCCACCTCACACTGTGGCCAAATTTCCTGGAGTCTGTGCTAGGCTAAAAAGTGTTCTTTGTGAGGGTGGATGGCTGGTCTCAAGTTTAAAACTTGTTGTATTACGTATACGTAGACGTAGAGATAATGCAGCAGTTTTGAAAGTTTGAATCCAAACATCAGAATGCAATTTCTACCGTTGATTGGACTCATCCGATGACCTAGGATGATGGGATTCGCAGCTACAGTAAAAACACCCGCCCGCCCGCAACTACAGTAGTACTATTGTTGATTGGACTCATCCGATAACCTGTTGCAATGCACGTACAATTATGTATTCGGGAAAAAAAATTGCCTCGTCGCAGCACCCACTCTGAGAAGCGACTCGAATGCCATTCTTAAATTTAGTAAGTTTATCACAGGCATATCATTTAGTATTACATACAATAGGTCATCAACGCACAACGACCACGAGGATACATTATACTAAATACTAAAGCTTTTCTCACACAACAAATAACAAAGCGGTGAAATAAACTTCAGGCCAACCAATCCTTGGCATTGGAAACGCTTGCTTTGAACCATAAGTGATTCTCTGGGCAGGGCCAGCTATTGTCAATATCGAGACCAACGCAAGACTCATCATCCAGGCTGAAGCGGGCTATATCAGGATGCATATTGTGATAGCCAGGGTAGGGAACCATAGCAATGTCCGAGGTATAGATACAGCTGCTTCTCATAAATGGTAGTAACGTTGTGCCAACAGCAGCTGGATCGCCTTTCACCATCAGTGGATAGTTTAGTCCAAGGAAGAGCGAGTTTTCTCCAAGACTATCAATACTAAACCAGGCAGAAGGTGCTGGCACTAGCACACTAGTATCCATCCCGAATACCCTGCAACGGATGTTGGAATAGGTCCGGAGAGTGCGACCATGGGAGACAAGACCTGCTTCCTTAGTAACATCAGCAGTGCCCTATATACAGACAAGAAGAGGTGATCCATCGGAATAAGTTGCTAGGCGCCACTGAGTATGTAGGTCCCGCTCGTCTTCATGCTCGTGATCATCACCATCGTCATCTCCCCCTTGGTTAGAAGATTTTCCAAGTATCGATGGGGGAATGTTGACAGGACCTTGGAAACAGAGAAGGTTAATTAGTACGGGGATACTAACTCACATGCATGGTGAGTGTAACAATTATAATCACAGTGGAAGACAAACATACCGAATTGAATTGCATCACAGTACACATCCGTGTATAGAAACTGATTTTTGAGCAATATCCATCGAGTTGAAGGACTAAGGATGGCAACAAGCTTGTCGAAGATAGCGACAACACAAGCATTCCTGTAATCCCAAGAGCGACTGGGAACTCGACAAATTGCTATCTTCTGTAGACGACAGTCACCATGATTGTATTTGAACGTATGTCGATCATCGGTGTGCTCAACCTCAGGGCAGTCTGAGCTTTTTGGAAGTGGAACCCGGTGACGAGTGTACACATTCAGAAGTTCCCACTCGCACTTGTACCCAATATAAACAACCCAATCTCCATTTGCGCCTGCCCAGGCCTTACCCTTAAGCGATGGCATCTTACCATCACACGTATCATTATCAAGCGGCATCAACTTGCACAAGGCGAGGCTTCCGTCGTCCCCACGCCAGTGAGCAGGGTCATGGCGAAGAAGATAGGGGAGATCAAACCGCTCTTGAACCCTTGGGTTCTTTGTAATGATGTTATTTGTTGAGTTGAGAATGGTCTTGAATGAACCTACCATGCTAGCCGTGGTGATGACATCGCACCGATCAATGAGTTCCTCCACCACGTCATCTTTCAGATCGGGGCAAGAATAACGGGGTCGTTTCCTGCCTGTTCCCTCCATCGAGAAGACAAACAATGGAAGAAGGAAGAGTCAAGGAAAATGGAGGGAGGAAGAGCATGCGACAATAGTTCCAAATCGAGAGGTAAAGGCGAAGAGGTGGTCGACGATTGCCACGGTACAGGAAGAGGCTAGTGGGGAGCGGACGGTCGCCACGGTATAAAAAGAGGCGCCCCGGCCTACATAGACGTCCGTTCGGAAATTATACAAAAGGACTCGCCGTCGTCTCACTGACATGTTGGAACGGGACCACATGTCAACGAAACATGGTGTGTCATTTCTCGTGCAAAATGCGATCTGGCTGCGTTGGCCCGAGGTGCCGCATTATTTCTCAACTTTATTTTTTTAATGGCATGCCGTTCAGTTTTGAAGCATAACTAATAGGTACTGTATGCAGAGAAAATATAAACTACTCTACCACTACTCTACCTCTAGTACTAGTATATAGGCTGGAGCTTCAGCGCTTGCTTGCTAAGGGCTGCCCACTTGCTTCTCACACTATCACCCTCTCTCCAGATCTAAAAAAGACGGCGGTGGCCCCTCTCTCTCCCTCCTCACCAGTGGTCACAGATCCGCTAGGATCCGGTCCACCGGGGAAGAAAAGGGCGTGCAGCATTGACGCACTCGTCGTCGGCGAGCGAGGTCACACACTGACGACAAGGGCATCCTCTCAGACCTAGCGCCGGCGCGGGATGGCCTCCGTCCCCAAACTCTCTGCCGTAGTGTGTGCGGAGGACGACGACCACGAGCGAAGCCACTTCCCGCCGACCCTCGGGTATGCTACCTCTTTTCGAACCATACCCTTGTTCTATTGCCCCATCTGCCACGTCGTTGCATGTGGATCTTTTTCCACTCCCCCATCTCGCCAATTTACTATCCTCTGCTCTGCTGGTCACATAGACGAAAACCTTAATTTGCACTATTAAAGGAAACCCTACTTCATGCAGACTAATCCATGTCTGGGTTGAATAAGGAAAGAAAGGGAGAAAGTACTGTCGAAGAGACTAGGTATCGAACCTGCATCTTAGATGAAAAGGGGAAAATCAGTAGCTAAGGAACGAGTCTCTTGTCTCTTGGTTGAAAAAGGGTAGAAAGGCATGACAACGCAATAGAGAATGACCAGGTCGATCGGTTTGTTGTCCTCACATAGGAAAAAGGTGGCTAGAGAGAACAAAAATGGTACGTAATCCACACATGCTGCCTGGATATTTGTTGCTCCGGGCAACCATCCCCCCCTCACCACTCTATGCGTCCGTGGAGGTACATCGTACTGGTGCGCCCACTGTCCGAATGGGCCTCCCCATGCTCTTATTGCCACTTTTGTGCTGTTAGGGGCTGTTTGGTTCTAGGCCTTGCATTGCCACACTTTGCCACACATTTTTGCCAAGCTTGCCTAAGATTTGTTCATCAAAATGAGAGCCACAAATTGGCAAGCCTAAGGGAATCTTGCCACATTTTTTGTGTGTATGCCATGTGGGGCCCTAGTGTGGCTTGCCTAACGTGTCGCTTGAACCAAAGTACCAAACACTCATGTAAGTTGGTTAAACTTGCCTAACCTTAGGTGTGGCAACCTTTGGCAAAGTTAGTCACAAACCAAACAGCCCCTTAGTATAACGCCACCTGTAAAATCAAGCAATGCTACTACGAAAGTGATGCCACATTTAACTAATGCCGCAGTCAGTCTAATGCCACTGATAAATTTAAGCAATGCCATTTAATGTCACTGGATTATTTCAGGGTTAGCTGTTGATTGTGGATGTATTAAAGATTTTTGAGCCAAGGCATTCTAATGCTGTTGCACAGCCAGTATACCAACGATGAAACTTGTTACTACCTTCAGATTTTTGCACTGTTAATGCTTATAGATTACATACCTCACTTCATGATGTTATGATAAGTCAAAAAAAATTGTAAAGTGTCACCAAAATGCCAAGGCGGTGATGGTCAGGAGTGGGCACCTCCTCCTCCTGCTGTTTTCTTGATTCGTTTGATCAAGTTTTTATGTTTGATGGATTATCAAGATTGGGATTGCAATTTTTCAGGTCTCCTCGAGTTCAAAATGATATTTACCTTGAAGGTACATGGTTTGCAATTTTTTTATTTTTTATACTGTCATTAGTTAATAATGCTAGTTACCTTCAGACTTTTGTATTTGGTCTAATGCTGTTGCACAGCCAGTATACCAATGCTGAAACTTGTTACCTTTAGATTTTGTATAGTTAATGCTTATATAAATCTTCCAGTGCTATATCTTATGGAAATATGTTCAGTAAAACCATTGTACTGTACCCCGTAATAAAAAAAACTACTCTACTATTGCACTAGCCACTGGATTAGTGTATATTTGTACTATTCGAATGGTGTTGCATTAGCGTATGGACATATATAAGGTGTGGCAAGCTTTCCCAGATATGTGCTCAAGAAAACTACTACCTGTTTTTCTAAATACTAGACGTTTGGGTACTTTAAATTAAACTTCAAAAACATCTTATATTAAGGAACATAGGGTGTAGAGTTCATTCAAATTATGCTGGCAAAGCTAGTCACACCTTTGTTAAAATTATTGTTCATTATGTTATCGGAGGAGGTCTGCATGTTTCTCTCTATTGCCTGTCGATTACATACCTGACATCATGATGTAATGGTAAGTCATTTTTTTTTGTACAGTGTCACCGAATTGTCAAGGCGGTGATGGCATTTTATTTTAGTTGAACTGCACAAAAAATGCTTAAAAGAAGAGGAAAGGTCAGGAATGGTTCAATCTTTCAGAAAATACTATGTATACCTTCCAGACATCGGCCGCTGTTGCCTTATTTATTCCTTCGAACAGGTGGTTAGAAACAGTCTTGCTACCTTTTCCCATTAAGAAATTGGAATGCTTATATTTGTGAGTCTATGCTTCAACTATTGCCACTTTTATAGTAATCACACTTTCAATATCTGTGCAAACAGGGATGCTCGATTTTAGTGGAACTGCACAAAAAGTCCAAATGGTTCAACATTATGAGCATTTTTTCTTCCAAACAGTTATATCCAATTGGTGGCACTATGAGCTGTTCATTACCAAGGTACATGGTTTGCTACTATCTTGGTACTGTTTTTGTACTGTCATTAGATAGTAATATTAGTGGTTTGCATGTAAATTTATTGGCAGGGTGGACCTACATTGGTGGTGCAGGACATGATTCAATGATTGGATGCTCAATTTCGGTTGTATCGATTTCACCTCTTACATCACTTCAAACAAAGTGACCTCAATTTTTGTGAAACTGCACAAGAGAATAGTATAGTCACTGCATGTAGTGCCATATGAAAATAGACATAGAAAGATTGGATAGTCACTTCATGGACTGCACAAAAGTAGTATTGTACTATTTATTGGCCAACACTAGGTGCTTCATTGCTTTGGTCTGATTATCCAATGGGCATCATTTTGCCTAAGTTAAAGTTGTATTCCGAAAATAGGTTCGCCGTATGATCGACAGATGACCAATTCATATATCAGTGGATGTCCCTCCATCATGTGTCGTTCATTCTCATGGTTCCATCTGTTGGTGAAACCACTTCCGTTTGCAAGAGGAAATGTAGACTTCACAAACAAATTTGTCTTTCACTCTGTACTGAATGTTAGCCCAGTAAGCATCCATGTTAGTAGCAAGAACAGATGTTTTTTTCTTGATCTTTGCTTTAGGAGCTACATATTGTATATGACCTGTGAATCATTGAGATGCATTAACATGTTGATCTCATGTATGGGAATCGTACTAGTTGGTTGTGAATTTGGGCTACTAATGTGAACATATTACAATGCCAGGCCTGTGAGTCTCGTGTGAACATTTCGAACGGATCGGCTCTTACTACTGTGCACAGCATGATCCTTATTTCGGTGTGCTCATTGTTTACAAGTTACTAGCAGCTCCTTATTTCTCTTCGCTCAGTGTTTACAAGTCTAGCTAGCCTACTAATGCGCTCCTGGCAGTTTTAGTTGCGACGCAAGATCCAAAGGTGGCAGTTTTTTGAATAAAAATGCCTACCTCTGAAGAAACTGACATGCTGTTCTGAAGAAAATGCCATGCGAATCTAAAGAAACTGCCAGCAAAAACGTTCGCAAATGCCTTATCTCCCAGCGAACATTCATCAGCTATTGCGATCCTACACGTACACTATCCGGCCAACTCGATCCTATGCGAATAACCAGCGGATCACGCACGTACCTCATCTAGATGAATCGAGTGCACTCATTTAACCGTCATGCCGATGTGCGACCCAGCACGGACGGGACGGGACGGGACGGCAGAGTCATAATTTCAGTTTTTCTAGTTTTCCACGGCAAGCTGGCGCGCTAAGCCATGCAATGCTTATGCATTGAACTCCGATGACCGCGATGACCGTCGCGTTTCCCGCGACACGCTGGTTCACCTACCTTCTGCCTATAATTATTGGTTCCCGGCGTTCTCCTTTGGCACCATCACCCAACTCGCCCTATCCTCATAAGCCCCCACCGGCCCGACGTTGCTCACCACTTGCCCTCACTCTCGCCACGTCCGTCATGCCCCCGCCCATCCGCAATAGGCGACGCCGGAGGCGCTCACCGCCGGAACCAGTGTTCGGTTTTTCACCGGAAGGCAGACGGAGGAAGGAGGCATTCTATCGGTCTTTAGATGGCAATGCGGAGTATGAGGACTTCTTGGAGCGCGAGCACCTGGCGGAGGAGCAGCGTATCGCCGATTTGCGCTGCCAGCGGGGCATGGAGCAGCAGCGCACCGACGCTCTGAGTCGCGAGCAGAGGTCCCGCAACTGGGCCGACTACGTCGAGGCCGGCGCCCGGCAAATAGCCCTAGAGACTGTTGGGCATGCACGCGTTCGCGACGCCGAATTTTACTACCAGCTCGTCAAGTGGGTTTCCCGCTTAGAAGCCGAAGCTTCGGTGGACCACGCCGGCATGGAAAGGGCCAACGCGCGCGAGCAACGCGCCCTATCGCACCTCTTGCAAGTCCGAGGAGAGGAGGAGGACGTCGGTGCCGGCGTTTAGCGTGTACCACAGATGGCGGCCGGCATCGTCTAGTTAGCAAAGAGTAAGTTAGTACTTGTACACTAGAGTATTAGTGGGAGTAGATAGTTAAGTTGGCTATGATGGTTGTCAACGTGGAAGTTCAGTACTCTATCTCTGGATCAGACCTGTGACTTTGCTCTGAATGTTGAACTTTCCGTGTGAACGTGTGGAATGGGCTGTATTTGTCCGCCATGGATTTAGAGGTTGACTTGTGGGCCTACTAGGTTGACGCGTATACAATCAAGAGATGATTGTACGTGGAGAGGATGACAGCAGGGACCCACCAGGGTCATGGCAGTACGCAAGCAAGTGCCTCCTTATTTCAAGCCAAAAAAAAAAGTTCCTCCTAATGGATTCCTGACATCTGGGTCCCATGCCATTGTCAACGTAGTCAATAAATGAGAGAATTGCAAAACGAGCGGCTGACACCAGGGACCTAGCAGCTCACCCAGTTCTTTTTGTTTATGAGACGGAGTAGGGTATCAACTGGGCTATGCGGGGCACTCTTGCCAGTCTAGCTAGCCTTTTATTTTATGTTTACCACAAGACCAGCCCAGTTGTTTTTTTTCTTTCTGAAAATGACTAGCCCAGTTTTTTTTTTTTTGCAGAATACCCAACCGAGGCTTACTTGCTTTTGTCAGCCCTGCTGGGCTACAAGGGATGCATTCGGCTTGCCCAAAAAATGGGCTATCAGTAATGAGAAATGGGCTGTACATTTTTAAGACGCGGCAAACCAGCAATTAGTTTCAAATTTCTTTTTTTTTTGCATTTCTACATTTTAAATTTCATTGATTTTTATGCGGGGAAAATTATTTGGATTTTAAATTGATATAAATTTATTTTTCAAATTAGTTTGAATGTGACTCGAATTTTCGGGATTAAAAACAGTTCGGACCGCACCGAAATATGCAAAATTTCCTTGAGTTTTTTAACCGTGACCACAATATGGGGTGTAATGCTAACAAAAAGAATATGGGCTCCAAAAAAATCCTTAAGAATTAGCAAATGGGCTATAAATTATTAGAAATAATGGCAGATGGGCTGTCTGCTGTTTTCCACAGATTTGAGGCTGGCTTGTGGGCCTACTAGGTTGACGCGTACGCTTTCCTAAAAAAAAGTGACGTGTACGCAAGGCTGTGTCAACTTAATCAACACACGAGAGCAGTGACTGTTGGATGTCCATCCAAGCCGTCGTGCTTCTTCAATGTCTGATCTTCCTGCTCCAGCCGCCCAAACCAGCGCCAGCGGGATAGCCTGCTCCTTCCTCCCGTGGCCGGCTGTGCTGACGCGCAGGCCTCACCGGCCCACCCTCCTCCCGCTGCTAGCTGGGTTCCACCAGGTAAGGTGGCTGACTTGTGGGCCTACTAAGGTGACTCGTACGCACGGCTTTGTCAACTTAATCAACAAACGATTCTAGCAGCAGTGACCGTTGGATGTTAATCCAACGGCCATGCTGCTTCTTCAACCTCTGATCTTCTTGCTCCAGCCGCCCACACCAGCGCCAGGCGTACCACCTGCTCCTGCCTCAGGTGGACGGCTGTGCTGCCACGCAGGCCTCACCGCCCCACCCTACTCACCCACACCCCCTGTTATTCTCTGGCTACGGCAGCCTTACACCGCAGCCGAACCAGTGAACCCTCGTACTCCCCTCCGCGTGGGCATCCACCTCCCTCGTCTTCCCTGGCTCCGCGTCGTTCCCTTCCTAGTCCTCACCGTCGTCCACTGCCTGGGTGCTGTCCGTGTGGCGTGGTCAACATGGTCAACGAATGACAGCCATCGGAAGAGGACTGTACGCGGTGAGGCTGACAGATGGACCCACCAGCTACATCTTCACACGCAAGGAAGTGCCTCCTTATTATGCGCAAAAAAATGAATCCTCCCCCTGACAGCTCGGACCCACCATCTATATCTTCGCACGGAAGGAAGTGTGTCCTTATCCTCCCTGACAGCTGGGACCCACCTGGTCGAAGCGTACGTAGCATTGTCTGTCTGGTCGCGAACGTGTAGCTACATACTGGTCGATCGGTCTCTCTGCAACGATGAACCGTGGCCGAGCAAGTAGCGGCACGTGTAGTAGTAGAGCCCCCGACGTAGCAGTTCAGGCAGTCCCTTCTAAACTGTGTACACGTACGTACAACCACATGCCAAAAAATACGACCACGTACGTACATACCGGCGGGGTCTCGAACGCCTACTCGCGCATACATACGGCCAGGGCTCGTGTACATGGAGAGGCAGCGGATGGCAGCAACGGCTTCATGTTCATCGGCAGCCAACTGGCTAGGTCGAAACGGAGAAACTGCGTCGTGTTCATCGGGAGGCAATGGAACGCGTCGTGTTCATCGGGAGCCAACCGGCTTGGACGGAACAGCCGAAACGGGGCCTGGCGTACCGCAGAACGGAGGAAACGGCCTTCTGTTCGACCGCCTACGGTCAAAACGGGATCCTGTTCATCGGGAGGGGTGTGGCGTACCGCAAAACGGAGGAAACGGACTTCTGTTGGAGCGCCTAATGTCGAAACGGGGTCCTGTTCATCGGGAGGGGTGTGGCGTGCCGCAAAACGGGACTCCACGGGCTACTGTTCATCCACCGTCGTCCTCCAGCAGGCTCCACCGGGTACTGTTCATAGAGCCTCCACGGGGTCCTGTTCATCCACCCCCAACCGGCTGGGGTGTGGCGGCCTCCTCGGGGTCATGTTCATCCAACGACAACCGCCTACTACCACGGGGTCATGTTCATCCAGCGGCAACCGCCTACTACCACGGGGTTTTGTTCATCCAGCGGCAACCGCCTACACACGACCGGGGTCTTGTTCATATCCAACCCCCACCGGGAACTGTTCATCCACAGCCAACCAACCGGCTAGGTCGACTCACCACGTCTCAACTCGTTCTACGTATCGCACGCGCGGCAGCAGCGGGCACTTTTCATCCAGAGGCAACCCAACGCACCGGCTGGCTACATATCGCACGGGGGCTCGATCGGCTTCAGTGAGCAGCGAGAAGAATCGATCGGATTCAGTTAGCAGCGAACGAATTGGCTGGCTTCAGGTAGCAGCGAAGGAATCGCTCGAGTTCAGTTAGCAGCGAAGGGATGGATCGATCGGCTTCAGTACGTAGCGGGATCGATCCCTCGTGTTCAGTACGTAGCTAGCTAGTGCAATCGCTCGGGTTCAGTAAGCGAACGCCTCGCAAGGGTTCAGTTAGCGAGCGCCTCGCACACACGCGCGTACGAGAGAAACGCGCAAACCACACTGCATCTCTCGGCCCCGACCACCCACCGTAACCGGGAACTCCCCAATATTTTCCTCGCCCTCACTTCTACCACAATTTTTACGTCATGGACGGCCCAAAGAATGTCATGCAGGTGCGTCTCCGGCCGGCCTAGGACAAAAAGCCCATTTTCTGTCATAGAAGTAGGAGCCCACCACATCTACGATGATACGTGTTTTTTTCACAATTATCGTCATAGAAGTGTCATAACCATGACAGAAAAAGTTTTCGTTCGGGCCAAAATGTCACGGATGTGTCTTATTTTTGTAGTGTTTGTATTCGTGCATCTACTTCTTTGATTGTTGGAAACATTGAAGACGGGATGTCGGGCCACAACGCCACCTTATTGTAATCGTCATTGTAGAATGTCTGTGTTGGTGTATCCGCTTCTTTGATGCTTGCAAACATTGATGAGGGGATCTCTGTCCATAAAAGATGGTTAGTTGTACAAACATTCTTATATTTATTTTGAATACGAGTATTGTGTAAAATTTAGAGTATTACCGTAAATCATTTCTTCTGGTTGTTGTAGAGGTTCTGTGTCATCGTCGCCGGTTTCCGTCATAGATACATCTTGTTTCGATGATACACGCCTCTATCTTGTCATAAATTCTTTGTTACGACGGTGTAGCAATGTTTGCCTTTCTCCTGGTGTGACATGCTTTCTGTAACCAGGAAAGGTAGAAGTACCAACTTCATTTTCAGTTGCGATATATGCAGGGTTCTCCAGTGCAATTGAGTCTTTGCTTGCTGTGTTGCGTTTCAATTCATTGATATGTTCTATTCTAGCTTTCTTTTGTTCCGGCTGCATTTTCGCATATATCTGCCTTTGTTGTGCGCATATTTTTTCTTTCTTTTGTTGATAGGCTTCACGACGTTTTTGAGTTTTCCTCTCTTTTTTGATCGGCCATCTGTGCATAGCGCTCTCTGTCTCGTTTCCTTCTTCTTTCCTTAGCATCCATCTCTGGAGAATGTGATCAAAATGCTTGCCTACTTGAGAGTTTCGGACAGTCACACAGGAAGGTTCGGGACGTATAGTGTGGTAGCCCCCTCCCCAGCCCGCATCGAGCAAATGAGGGGAGTCCTGTGACCTTATGCGCTCCAACCTGGTCTGGTGCGTCGGCATGACCTATTGTGACATAGAATAAGAGGAAAATCCCCCAGTCAAACCCCTCTGGCACTCGGTCAAAGCCGTAGAGCTCGCGGGACCACGGATGACCGCAGCGTCGAAAACCGCCCCGGGAGGGCCCGGAGACCTGATACGTCTCCAACGTATCTATAATTTATGATGTATTCATGCCATGTTTACAACAATTCTATATGGTTTTGTTATGATTTGAATGGAACTAACCCGGACTAACGCTGTTTTCAGCAGAACTACCATGGTGTTGTTTTTTTTGTGCAGAAATAAAAGTTCTCGGAATTGGAAGAAACTTTTTGGAGAATTATTTTGGAATAAAAGAAAAATATTGGAGCAAAGACCCACTGGAGGGGGGGGGGGCTGCTGCCCACTAGGCACCAGGGCGCGCCACCCCCCTCTGGCGCGCCCTGGTGGGTAGTGGGCCCCTCGAGGCCCAGCCTCGCGTGATTCCAACGCTGAAAAATCCTATATATTCAGAAACCCCAGAAAGTTAACCTAGATGAGAAGTTCCGCCCCAGCAAGCCTCTGTAGCCACGAAAAACCAATGGGGACCCTGTTCCGGCACCCCGTCGGAGGGGGAAATCATCACCACTACAAAAAAAACACTTCCATGATGATACGTGTTTGTCACAGTAGGTCACGTTTTCTGTCATGCATGTACATTCATGACGATTTTATGACAGAATCAAGATAGTCATACCTGTGCTGTCATAGAAGTGTTCCATGACAATACCAAAATTATCATCAAGGAAGTGTCCACTTCCATGACGATAAATTGCGCGTCATGGAAGTGCTTTCGTCAAGGGTAACCGACACGTGGCATCCACCGTAACGGGTCGCAGTTAAGCTATCGGGTTCCGGTTTGGATCCGATAACCCGTTAACAGCCCAAACCAATGGGGATTTTCCACGTGTAAAATTCTCATTGGCCATAGCAACCACGTGTCAGCTCCGCGTTGGGACAGATGTCAACCGCCCAATGGACAAGAGGCGCCTATGATACGTCGACACGTGGCAAGGCCCAACAGCGGCCTATTTAGGTTAAAAAGGCCGGCCCAGTCAAAATTAGCGGGCTGGCCCATTAACGGCCTGCTTGCAGACGGCCCATTAGCAGTTAAGGCCCGTAGGAATAGTGTCAAATCGGCCCGTCAACGGCCCGTTCTAGATTTCTCATCATTGCGGCCCATGGTCACTTCTGACCCGTTCACAGTCCGCTAAGTATTTGGGCCGAATTACGGCCCGGTCTGTTTCCGGCCTGTTAAAGGTCCTGCTACATTTGGGCCCATTTATTGCCCAATGAATATTTCGGCCCATAAAAGACCATGAAGGAATTGGGTCATATTCGGCCATGTCTGACATTCGGCCTGTTAGCGGCCCACTGTAGATTTGGGCCACTTCCAGCCTGTTGTGTTTTTTGGCCTGTTAATGTCGGACGAAATCCATGGGCCATATGTGGCCCAACGTCACATCAGACCTATTAACGGCCCATATAATCGCTGATACAAATCAAGCCCGAACGCACTTCCTTCCTGGTAAAGGCCCATTTAGTAGGTCGGCGCATTTATGGCCCGTCTGAATTTCATCCTGTGAACGATCCGCATTGTAAATGGGCCACCATGAGCTGAGATACATTTCGGCCTGCTAATGACCAGTGGGTTTTTTAGCACATTTCAGGCCCAATCATCTTTCGGCCTCCTAAAAGCAATGGGCATAATCTGGCCCAATTTGGGCCCAATCTTGGGCCCAATCTGACTTTTGGCCTATTAAAGGCCCATGTTATTTATGGGCCATATTAGGCCTGCGAGATATTTACACATGTTAACGGCCTGTTGTTACTAAGGGCTCAAATTATGTTTAGGCCTGTTAAAGGCCCACTGTGGGCACAGGCCTATCAAAAATAAGAAAGCTTATGCTGATTTAGGCCCAGATATTTTTAGTGGGCTACATGTCCATTACGGCCCATAATCGTTTTTAGCCCAATTGGAATTGTGGGCCCGACGAATGTTGGCCCGTTGGGCTCCTACAATGCTTTCGGCCGAAAGGAGATCGATGATGCCGAATACATTACTAAGATAAACCTACACTATACAAAAATAGCGTCGTAATTTCTACGGCCTTTGGCAGCAGGATAAATGCTGTATCACAACAAAATAAATTACAGCCATACAACAAAAGGCATGTTGGCATAAAAGTTTACAGTCCTTGCAGATAAATGCACCATCAGATGTATAGAAGCACATATCATTTGACTTGAGTGCTAATGTTTCAGGCTGTAGAATCTAATGGAGCAGCATGACCTTCCCCTTTTTTCCGCCATTGCTCTTGAACAACGAAGCAAATGTCTGATAGTCTGGTTTCAAAACCATTCATATCTTGATGACATTTGTCAACCACTATTCTTGTTTCAGAAATGACCTCCATTAGGGATTGGACTTGTGTCTGGAGCACAGATATATCACTCTGTCTAGCCGGAAGATTTTGTTTAGTAGGCGATTTGGACGAGATTACCATGACAACCAACCCAGAATTACGCAGGAAGGTGCTTTTTGCACTGTTAGTGGAGAGATACTGACGCATTGCAGCAAGAGGTGACATTGTGCCTGTGGTAGCCTCGTCACCTTCAGGTGGTTGTGGTTGTTCAATCATTTGTTCCATAGCTTGCTGAAAGTTTGAATTTGTAGATTAGTGTACCAGATAAGTTACTAATGAGACAAAAACAAAGAAAATAGGTTTCACGTTTATACATAACTTATTTTGGTGAACTACTGTAATACATTAGCATGTATCGTAGTGCCAACTACATAATAAAATCACTTTTGGAACATATGTCCACGTAGCATGCCTACTGTATTGTCTATTTCCTCACATTCATTGACGTTTCACTGGTACAGCGAGCTGCAATACAAACGGTTTTTAACCCCTTTCCGCGACGACATTTTAAACCATCGTCAAGTGAGTGTGTGCGATAGGGGGGTCCTTCCCACATGACCCAAAAACCGTCGGGGATAGGGAACCATGATGCAGGACGCCTTGCCAAATGTAATCGTATGCGATGCAGCACACACCAAATTCAGTCACACGTGTGGGATCGGTGATTAAACGTTTCTAATGACGCAGTGAAACCAAACGGTGTGTCGTAATGAACCGTTTGGGAAACAGTATCCAAGGCACACGGGCCAACATATGAACTATGTGCGATATGTGCCCCATCGCACACGAGTTTTCCGCGGAACTCGTCTGCCATGCATGACTCCATCGCACACGTTTCATAACAATTAACCGTGTGCGGTAACGGTCTATCACAAACGGTTCAAGAGCCCCTTCACACACATACAAGTGCTGCAGACCGTTTGTGATTTGATGTGTATCACCGACGGTTGCGGTAAGAGTGACGTGTGCTTTTCGTTTGGGATCCCACACGTTTCCTGAAAATTTTACGACTGGGATTGTATTTTACATTGAGCATGGTTTACTCTTAGCTCTCGTGTGCAATAATGTGGTATCACAAACGGTTCTGGGGCCCCTACACACACGTAGTAGTGCTGCAAATCGTCTGCGATCTGCTGTGTATCACCGACGGTTCCGCTACGATTGACGTATGCTTTCCGATGTGGATCGCACACACTCATTTAGTTGAACCGTGTGCGGAGCAATTGACAGGTTAAAGCAAAAATATCCCATTTGAATCGGCATGCAAAAAAGCAAATTCGCCACAATATGCAATTGAACAAATAGTGTCCACAGGAAAAATATTCATCAGATTTCGCAACAATTGCAATAGAACAAATGGTAGCTAAATTCCAATGATTTGCCGACATATATATGCATTACATAATTAATCATAGTGTACGAAATACGAAGACCTCATCAGATGGAAAACAATGGATCCATGCGTATATGTTTAGCGGCTAACTCTTACTCAATGTTTCAGGAGAAGGCATGCTGAAATCTTCATTATCACCAATGGGATTGATGTAGTGATTCAGGAAGAAGTCGCTGATAAATCTCCGAACCATAAGCAATTCACCAGCGGGGAGCGGTTCAGGGGTCCTCAGTTCTAAGATGAGCTGCAGTATTTTTAAGATCAGAATGTGCCATATGAGTGGAGTAGAAGATATTAATTAAGATAGACTTATTGGTACTAATTCGCGAGCATCTTCACAACTATCAGCAGATTTGCAGATGGAGATCATGTGTCTGCAAACATAGTATCCACAAAGGTTGGTCCCTGCTTGTTGCTGAGGACACTGAAATTTTTGGTACAGAATTAGTCATGTATTTGTCCTGTTAGGAACAACCTAACCGGTGTTAGATGTATTTTTTTTCTTTGGACATAAATAGAAAGAGGTTTATTTAGAAGCTTGAACATTTGACTAGCGTAAGAAAAGGTATTTGCAGACTATTGGATACATTTTCCGAAAATAACGGATTTCGGTGTGTTACCAGAGAAACGATCTCGTGCTACAGAGGTAGTTCCCTCTTGAACAGGTTCCCTGGTTTAGTTTTCCACAATGCGAACACACTGCAAATGGAGATGAATTTTCACAACATCAATTATTGAACCAGATATGAATGCAAATAAATTTCAACATCATAGAATTCAATACCTATCCATGAATTGCTGGAGATGCGTCAGATCCTGAGCGTTTATTGACTCTCTGAGAGAATCCATGTAGTAAACTATGTTCTTGTTTGGAACAATGAATACCAAGATCCAGTGATTGCTACATATTAAGAAAGCCATGAACTTACGAATTATGTCAAAATCTGAAAGACAATCAGTGTATGTGTACTAGTTTATTTGACTTACCATTCATGATATGGCCAGTGAAATGATTTTGCATGGGACGTGTTTTCGAAGATACGGGCGACCGTGTTAATGGCCCACTCCCATTCATCCTTACCATGTAATGTTGTGCCATTTCCTAATGCAGGATCTATGAAATACACACTCTCCCTTTTTCTTCTCTATGCGTTCAATCCCCTGAGAGGAATAAAATGCAGTTAACTGTTTATCATTTACAGCCTTGTATGGAGAAGTTGATCAGAGTTTGTTAAGTACTTACAAAATCAGGCATCTAACAAGAGTGGCATCGAGCTCGTTGAAGTTGAAGAAGTGATGTAAGTCCTCGAAATCCACACTGATGGAACCAGGATCGTGTCGGAAATGATCTCTGTTGTTGTAGACTAGCAGAACATGATGACCTGCTAACATTTGATCCATGCAATATTTATGTAACTGGCGGCAATTGGAGCTGCACTCATCAAAGTATTCGCCAACAAGAAATGGCTGGCCATGGATGTAATTGCATGCTTGAAGTATGCTGCTTTATTTTTAGCAAGCACCAAATCTATTTCTGCATCATTCATGCCGTCAGAAATAATATTACTCTCCGATTCGAACAACTTGCTATTAATTTGCTTCTGGGCGATGAGTGCTTTAAGTAAGAGGCAATCGTTCTCATTCCTCTTCGCTCTCTGGGCGCGCTTCCTCACGGGTGCAGCCTTTTTGCCCGCTTCCTTCTTGGTACATGAAACACTTCTGGTACAAGGTCTGGATGACTGAAAGGCAGACTGCCGAGCAGACGGTAAAGCTTCGACGGACTGCTGTGACACCCTGGTTTTTGGCAACTTTTTCTTTTCAAAATCTTTCTGGCTTTATTTGCAATTTGGTTGGATGTTGAATCGTTTCAGTTGACTTTGGACTTATGAATTGCTCTCAATGATCCAAAGCCCTCGGCATCTTGCCAAAATCTTGTCACTCACCTTCTGGATCAAATTCTAATTCTCCATCTTTCCCAATTATTCATTTTCTCCATTTCGGAAAATCTGTCATCACTATGGGTTATGAAGCAACCTATAGTTCTGGTGATCAGAAAAATCCCAAATTAATACCACACCTTCTTTTCATCATCTACTCCCACAATCTTCAAAAACATTTCATGATCCAGTACAAAATTTAGTCCAGAAAACTCCCTTTGTCTTCTGGACAGTACTGGCCCTTTGTGAAGCAACTCATGTTTTCCCAACTTAGAAAATTCTCAGATAATTCCCTGAGATACTAGGGAACCTATCTTGCCACAATATCCAAAAATATCATATTGTCCAGTACAAATTTTCAGCAGCAAAATTCTGACAAGTTTCTGATCAAATGGAACCTCTGTGAAGGAAGTACCAGCTAGGGGTATCCAATTGATCTGAAAATTTTATGGCATCTTCTATCCACCAAATAACCCTCTCACACCAAAATCCAGATCCAGCAGATCAACCAGATGAGTTCTACAACCTCATATTTCTTCTGTTCCAGTAATAGCAGTTGTATATGAACTATAGTCAAACTTTGATGAAAGTTTCTCAAACTTGGCCAGCTTGGAGTCCTTCCAAAATAGATCATCCTAGACATCTCCATTGGCTCCATCTCCAGCTCACCTCTCCTCTAGATCTCTCTCAACATTTCTGTCAAAAACTGTAGCTGAAGCAACACTTCACACCAGAGTGCATCTAGTCGAACCAGAGGCACGGGGGGACTAAGTGATCGAGGGTCGACGTGTTGGACAAGAAACGCCAGACTTGCGTGGCCTCTAGAGGCCAATGCCCATGGTGAGCACGGCAGTGGCATGCCAAAACACGCGCTCTGCACCGCGCCCGTGTCTGACGAGACACATCCGGCTGCCCCGCGTGATCCTAGCTTGTCCCAGCTCCCCGACATCATCTCCTTCCTCCACCTGGCCGTTCTGGACTCCTCCCCTCGCCGGAAACGCCCTCGCCGGCCGCCACCGCACACGAGCACTGTGCCGCCCGTGCGGGCACAGTGGCTCTGCCGCTCGTCGCCTTCCTCCGCTAGCCGCCACTGCCGCATTAACTCCTCCTGCCCTCCTTCGTCCCGTCGCCCGCTCCCAGCCAGCCAGCGCGGCGTCCTGGTGCCGGCGACGTGTCCCGAGCTCCGCCGCTCCAGAAGCTCCTCCTCCCCCCTATATATAGGCCTCCCCGGCCTCTCTCCGCACCTCACCCCACCCCCTCCGCCTCATAGAGACCCCCTAGCAACGAGCCATGGCCCAGAGGCCCTCTGGCCTCGCTGCTCGCAGGCATTCCGCTGCCGATCCCCTCACTGCCTGACTCCACACTCAAGCTCACCGCACTCCCATGACTCCGCCCGACCTCTTCCCGAGCCGAATCGCTGCCGGAATCGCCGTCGCCGACGACCCCCAAACCAGCCGCCACCGGAGAAGAAGAGAGCGACGCCGTCAGGCCGTCTCTGGAGACACCACTGGTACAGGGAGGACCGCCATCGAGTGGCCGATCCGTCTCCGCAGTCTCCCGAGCTCGCCGCCGTCGCTAACTCCGGCTATCGCCGTCGGTGAGCCGCCCGTTTACTGTGCCCTATCTTTTTCTTTTAAATACGACAGCTGGGGCCCGCTCGTCAGTGACTCTGCCGCGTCCGAACCGGTACTTAAGTGGAGGCGTATTCGGAAAATATGCCTTTGCGTGGCCCTCTGCTGATTTTTCTAAATTCTGTTAAATTCCAGATTTGACCAGTAAATTTGACCATCCATAACTTTTTATCCGTAAGTCCAAATCAATTGATTCTTTTTGCATTGGGTTTGTCTTGAGCTCCTCTATTTTCAGGAAAAATTTGGTATTTTTCCCAAGCTCACAGAATTTCTGGTGAACAGAACGGGGTTATGTGACATTTTCCTTTGCACTTTTAAAATATTTTCAGAAGGAGATTCTTTTCGTTTTGAAGCCCAGGAGTTTGTGGACCCAACAGAGCAAGGCAAGCCATGTCATCCATTGCATGAAGCATTTCAATAGTGTTGGTTATTTAATTGAATTTTATGCATTATTTTAACATGTGAAATTCATAGTAAATTATTTGGATGCCTAGCTACTGCCATGTTAAGTTATTCTTGATAAATACCCATGCTTGTTAAACTCTAGTTAAAACTAAACCTAATTGGTTGATCTAGTGTCACCTATCCAGACTTATCCATGCAGCCACATTTGCCGGTATGGGACGGCCTTGACTTGGTATGGCTTTGTGATCTTTTATCGGTACCACCAAACTAGGGAGGGTTATGTGCGCGTGCTGCCCTGATCAGGTAGACGACGATAATCCTGTGAGCCCAGTTGAGTTGTTTTGCCGGCGTCCCCGTTTGGGACAATTTAGTTTGGCCACGACGGTGGCAGGTGTCACGGGGTGACACAGGGGCCACCCAGGACATGACCCTAGGAGGGTATGATTGTCGGTGGTACGATAGAGGAGTCACGGGTCAGGCAGGTTTCGTTGGAGCAGCACCGGTCCACCCGAATGGGATCACGAGGCCAGGAGCTCCATAGTGTGGGTAAAGTGCGCAACCTCTGCTGAGTGTAAGAATCTATTCGAATAGCCGCGTCCATGGTATTGGACAGTCCGTACTAGGCCACTGAATGGTCAACCACAATATTGATAATAATGATGGAAGAACTTGTCTTATGTTCGGAAGTACTCAGTGGATTTTGAGTATTCTGAGGGTTGTGGAATAACCCCGCAGAGAGTAAGTTGATACTCGGTAACAGTAAGCATTTAAGCACTTAATATGATCATTGCCATGCTATTGTTTGCTGCATTGTTTTGGTTGCCGTGAGCTTGCGAGTACATTCCAAGTACTCACCTGGCGTATCATGCCAGATGCAGGAGAAGCCCAGGACGGAGGTCCCGAAGGTTCGTGCTACGCTAACTAGGCCGTGTCCCAGCAGTGTCCCTGGGTTGGAAACACTGGGTAAACCGGTCCTCTGAGCCGGGGTGCCACAACGCTTGGTATCAGAGCCAGGTTGACTGTAGGACACCCTAGTTAACCCTGTGCTAGAGCCGTGATTAGTTTAGAGTCTTGGTGTGTGCTTTGCTTGTTGCATTTGGTTGCTGCATTGCATGCATATAGTTTTTTTATGCTAACCGCTGGTTTGTGAGTGTAGATGGCACCAGTTCCGTACCAGTACAACCATGAGCCGGCACCATTCACTTTTCCAGTACTGCTTCATAGCGTCTGGCTTCGGCTGTATCCCAACGGCGAAGACCCAGTGTATCAGGTGTTCCGAGAGAAGCTTGCTGGTTCAGTATACAAGTATCACGCGGAGGCCTTTCTTACTGCGAGTTCAGATATTGGCAGCTACTCCCGTTCTTCCAAGGGCGGAACTGCTTCTACTCCGGAGTTGGCGATCCAGTTTGCTGCGATGGAGGCTCTTACTGACTTGCGCTTCCACGAGGTCGAGATGCAGACTCATCCAGGTTTCTTTGACTACCCCACCCTGTCGCCTGCGACAGGGCGAGTCCTTTTCGCACGTGTTGATCCGGCGAGTGATCGTGCTACTGGTGTTTTATCTCGTTATCTGAACGCCAGTTATCGTATGATCACTTCTCTAGCTGAGGAGCTGACTCATACCCGCGAGGCACTTGTGGCTGTTGTGGCAGCACAGTCTCCTCCTCCACCTCCGTTTTCACCTGTGTATACTCCACCCGTTCCACCTTCTGAGACTCCTTCTAGTTTGTTCGGACCGCCAGGCTTTTCGTCTGGTAGCCGATGTGAGACCCTGGCAGAGTGGGCCTCACTCCTAGCCACTCCAGCTGCTCCGATGCTACGGCGTCGTGCTTCTTCTCCTTTAGAGGGAGAACCTTCCCGTCAGCGTCGTCGTGCTACCTTTGATCCGGAGGCCGAGGTGCACATCATCAGCACAGATTCCGAGACAGGATCAGACGACGAGGAGTCTTCAGTTTATCAGTGTTCGTGCCACCGGCGTCACTAGAGTGGAGGCTTGAGTATCAATGCATGCATCATAGCATCTATGCATATGTCAACTGCCCTATGAGCAGTCCAGTCATGATAATCCCCCTACTAGCTTGTCATGTACGATGTTGGGTTGCCTTGTATAATTATGTTGTTCGCTTTTTCCTCTTTTTATTTGGCTTCTTTTTCTGGTGCCATACTACCATGCTTTCCCTTACGGATGTTGCACATCGATTCGGTATTTGCAATGGGAACAAATTTAGGATGAAGAGGTGTGGTAATCAAGGCGGCGATGGAACTCCCGTTCGTCGATCCGCCAGACAAGCAGGACAGTCACCAGAAGATTTACCACCTCCACCCCCACAGTCACCAACCACTGATCAGATTATGAGAATGTTTGAAGAGAAAAGAAATCAAGATCTCATGGAATTTCTAAAAAGTATGCAGACTATGGTGGGTCAGAACAACCACAATGGGACACACTCTAAGTTGTCTGATTTTCAGCGGACAAAGCCACCCAGTTTTGGTCAAGCTGTGGATCCGATGGAAGCTGATGACTGGCTGAGGACCATGGAAAAGAAGCTGGACATAGCCCGCTGTGATGAGTCAGACAAAGTTCCTTTTGTTACTCACTACCTAGAGGGACCAGCAGCCATATGGTGGGACAATACAAAAATAATGTGGCCTTCTGGAGAAGATATTTCTTGGGAGAAGTTTAAAGAGGTATTCCGAAAGTATCATATTCCTACTGGCATAATGAAGGTGAAGCAGAGGGAATTTCTTGCTCTTACTCAAGGGAATATGTCAGTGGGTGAGTATCTAAACAAGTTTAACAATCTGGCACGGTACTCCACCCAGGACGTGTCCACCGAAGAAAGGAAGATTGATCGATTCCTAGGAGGACTCAACCATACCCTCCGCTGTCAGCTTTGCATGCTGGACTTTCCTGACTTCCAGACTCTGGTAAACAAGGCCTTCATAGCTGAACGAGAGCATAAGTCAGGATATGATGATCGCAAGCGGAAGTATGAACCCAAGAAGGACAACCGTGAGCAGTTTGTGCAAAAGCCACACATTTGGCAACCAAGTTCATCTGAGTACAAGCCTGCTTGGAACAATGGTCACAACAACAATAAGCCTGTCAGCCAGGACAAGACATTTGATAAACAACCAGTGATGGAGGATTGCTATCGCAACAACACATGCTTTACTTGTGGCCAGAGCGGGAATTATTCCAAGCAGTGCCCCACAAGAAATGGGAAGCCACCATCCGACTTCAAGCCACAAGTCAACAGTGTTGGACGCCGCCCCAATGCGAACTTCTACCGCGGCCAAGTCCATCATATCTCCCATGAGGAAGCCCGTGAAGCACCAGATGTGGTCCTTGGTATGTTTTCTATTAACGACATACCTGCAATAATTTAATTTGACTCTGGGGCTTCTCATTCGTTTATTTCGCGGAGTTTTGCCACCTTGCACAAATTTTCTCCTTCTCTTTTGGACAAAATCATGGTGGTGCAATCCCCTGGCTCCATGCTCAGAACAAATGTGATATACAAGGATCTGGAAATCTTGATACACGATGTAATGTTTCCAGCTACTCTTGTGGCCATTGAGTCCCCTGGACTGGATATAATACTGGGGATGGATTGGTTGGCACCACACCAGGTGTGTATCAACTGTGCCACCAGGATGGTGACATTGGTTAACCCGGCAGGCCAATCAGTACAGTTCACTACATGCATAATGATGTCAAAGAAAGGAATGGCATTCAAAGCCACTGCTACAGATATAAATCTGATCCCAGTAGTCAGTGAATTTCCGGACGTATTTCCGGAAGAGATACCAGGAATGCCACCTGATCGGGAACTAGAGTTCGCTATTGATGTTGTTCCCATAACTGTTCCAATATACAAGAAGTACTACCGCATGCCTTCCCCAGAGCTGGTGGAACTAAAGAAAAAATTGGATGAATTATTGCAAAATGGGTATATTCATCCCAGCACTTCACCGTGGGGATCGCCTGTGCTGTTTGTTAAAAAGAAGGATGGCAGCCTACGAATGTGCGTGGACTACCGCCAACTAAATGAGGTCACCATCAAAAATAAATATCCGCTCCCTCGCATTGATGATTTGTTCGACCAGTTGAACGAAGCTCGGGTATTTTCCAAGATTGACCTTCGAACAGGGTATCATCAGCTAAAAATCAGGAAGGAGGATATCCCCAAGACAGTCTTTACCACTCGATATGGTCTGTATGAATTTACAGTCATGGCATTTGGGCTAACAAATGCTCCAGCCTATTTCATGAGCATGATGAACAAGGTCTTCATGGACTTCTTGGACAAATTTGCGGTAGTATTCATCGATGATATCCTCATCTACTCCAAAGATGAAGAAGAGCATACGCAATACCTCCGTGCTGTCCTGGAAAGACTAAGGACCCATCGCTTGTACGCCAAATTCAGTAAATGTGAATTTTGGATAAGAGAGGTGGGCTTTCTGGGACATGTTTTGGCATAACAAGGTGTGGATGTCGACCCCAGTAAAGTGACTGCTGTATTAAACAGGAAGACACCAGCCACCGTAACCGAAGTCCGCAGTTTTCTGGGATTGGCAGGCTACTACCGTCGCTTCATCGAAGGCTTCTCAAAAATAGCCAAGCCATTGACAGAATTACTAAAGAAGAACCAAAAATTTGCCTGGACGGAAGAATGTGATAGCAACTTTATGGAATTAAAGACAAGGCTAACTACAGCCCCTGTCTTAGTTCTTCCAGACATCCACAAGAGCTTCGACATATATTGCGATGCTTCCAGGCGTGGAATCGGCTGCATCCTAATGCAAGAAGGAAAGGTTGTAGCATATGCATCCAGACAGCTATGACCTCATGAAGAGAACTATCCTACTCATGATTTGGAATTGGCAGCCGTGGTTCATGCACTGAAGATTTGGAGGCATTACCTCATTGGGCAGCGATGTGAGATATACACGGACCATAAGAGTCTCAAGTATATTTTCACCCAACCTGATCTGAATCTCAGGCAGAGAAGATGGCTTGAATTGGTCAAGGATTATGATATTGGAATTAATTATCATCCAGGAAAAGCCAATGTGGTCGCCGATGCCCTCAGCAGAAAGCAAGGTACCCTAAATGCACTAATGGAGGGAATGCATCCGAGGCTGCAGGAAGAGTTTGCCAAGCTGAATATGGTGTTATGCGGCCCAATTAGCCCGGACACAATGGAAATTATTCCCACACTTATGGAAGAAATTAAGGAAGCTCAGAAATCAGATGAAGGTATACAAGAGATCAAGGAGCATATTCAGCAAGGGAAGGCCAAGTCCTTCCGAATTGATGACCAGGGCACTATATGGTTTGAGAACCGAATATGTGTGCCTGATCAAGACAGCTTGAGACAGCAAATACTTAGAGAGGCACATGAATCTGCACATTCTATCCATCCGGGAGGAACAAAAATGTACCAGGACTTGCGAGAAACCTTTTGGTGGCCAGGAATGCGAAGGGACATTGCATACTATGTCGCCTGTTGTGACATCTGAAACAGAGTCAAGGCTGAACACCAGAAACCCGCTGGGCTACTGCAACCTTTACCTGTTCCCCAGTGGAAATGGGATGACATATGCATGGACTTCATTGTTGGACTACCCAAGTCAACAAGAGGTCATGATGCTATCTGGGTCATCGTAGACATACTTACGAAAGTGGCTCACTTCCTTCCGGTAAAGACCACTTTCAACGCTTATCCGCTCGCACAGCTATACATGTCCCGGATAGTCAGCCTTCATGGAGTACCCAAGTCCATCACGTCAGATAGAGGCTCCTTGTTCACTTCAGCATTTTGGCTGCGATTGCACCAAGTCCTCGGAACTGTGCTAAAGCATAGTACGGCATATCATCCACAGACAGATGGGCAGACCGAACGTGTGAACCAGATATTAGAAGATATGCTTCGGTCCTGTGCTCTCACCTATGGACCCAAATGGGAGGATAGTCTACCCTACGCAGAATTCTCCTATAATAACAGCTATCAGTCGAGTCTCAAGATGTCACCATTTGAAGCTCTGTATGGACGGAAGTGTCGCACTCCTTTAAATTGGTCTCAGACAGGAGACAGCCGTATCTTCGGCACGGATTTGATGCTCGAGGCTGAGAAGCAAGTCAAGGATATTCAGGAACGTCTTCGAGCAGCCAAGTCCCGTCAAAAGAGTTACTATGACCCGAAACACCGAGAAGTAACTTTTGAGCCCGGAGAATAAGCCTATCTCCGAGTTACTCCCATCAAAGGAATAAAGAGGTTTCATACCCGAGGAAAGCTTGCACCGAGATATATCGGTCCCTTTCCAGTAATGGCTAAAAGGGGCAGAGTGGCATATCAGGTAGAGTTACCACCAGAGTTGTCTGATGTTCACGATGTCTTCCACATATCACAGCTAAGAAAGTGCATTGCACCTCCAATCAAATAGGCAGATATGAGTGAGCTAGAGCTGACCAAAGATTTGACCTACGAGGAAAAACCTGTCAGAATATTGGATGAGATGGAAAGAACTACCAGGAGTAAGACAATCAAATTTTACAAGGTGTTGTGGGATCATCATACCGAGGAAGAGGCTACCTGGGAAAGAGAGGATTTTCTGAGATCAGCGTATCCACACTAGTTCCCTGAGCAACCGAATCTCGAGGACGAGATTCATTCTAAGGGGGGTAGGTTTGTGACACCCTGGTTTTTGGCAACTTTTTCTTTTCAAAATCTTTCTGGCTTTATTTGCAATTTGGTTGGATGTTGAATCGTTTCAGTTGACTTTGGACTTATGAATTGCTCTCAATGATCCAAAGCCCTCAGCATCTTGCCAAAATCTTGTCACTCACCTTCTGGATCAAATTCGAATTCTCCATATTTCCCAATTATTCATTTTCTCCATTTGGGAAAATCTGTCATCACTATGGGTTATGAAGCAACCTATAGTTCTGGTGATCAGAAAAATCCCAAATTAATACCACACCTTCTTGTCATCATCTACTCCCACAATCTTCAAAAACATTTCATGGTCCAGTACAAACTTTAGTCCAGAAAACTCCCTTTGTCTTCTGGACAGTACTAGCCCTTTGTGAAGCAACTCATGTTTTCCCAACTCAGAAAATTCTCAGATAATTCCCTGAGATACTAGGGAACCTATCTTGCCACAATATCCAAAAATATCATCTTGTCCAGTACAAATTTTCAGCAGCAAAATTCTGACAAGTTTCTGATCAAATGGAACCTCTTTGAACGAAGTACCAGCTAGGGGTATCCAATTGATCTGAAATTTTGATGGCATCTTCTATCCACCAAATAACCCTCTCACACCAAAATCCAGCTCCAGCAGATCAACCAGATGAGTGCTACAAGCTCATCTTTCTTCTGTTCCAGTAATAGCAGTTGTACATGAACTATAGTCAAACTTTGATGAAAGTTTCTCAAACTTGGCCAGCTTGGAGTCCTTCCAAGATAGATCATCCCAGACATCTCCATTGGCTCCATCTCCAGCTCACCTCTCCGCTAGATCTCTCTCAACATTTCTGTCAGAACTGTAGCTGAAGCTACACTTCACACCAGAGTGCATCTAGTCGAACCAGAGGCACGGGGGGACTAAGTGATCGAGGGTCGACATGTTGGACAAGAAACGCCAGACTTGCATGGCCTCTAGAGGCCAATGCCCGTGGTGAGCACGGCAGTGGCATGCCAAAACACGCGCTCTGCACCGCGCCCGTGTCTGATGAGACGCATCCGGCTGCCCCACGTGATCCTAGCTTGTCCCAGCTCGCTAACATCGTATCCTTCCTCCACCTGGCCGCTCTGGACTCCTCCCCTCGCCGGAAACGCCCTCGCCGGCCACCACCGCACACGAGCACTGTGCCGCCCGTGCGGGCACAGTGGCTCTGCCGCTCGTCGCCTTCCTCCGCTAGCCGCCACTGCCGCATTAACTCCTCCTGCCCTCCTCCGTCCCATCGCCAGCTCCCAGCCAGCCAGCGTGGCGTCCTGGCGCCGACGACGTGTCCTGAGCTCCGCCGCTCCAGAAGCTCCTCCTCCTCCCTATATATAGGCCTCCCCGGCCTCTCTCCGCACCTCACCCCACCCCCTCCGCCTCATAGAGACCCCCCCAGCACCGAGCCACGGCCGAGAGGCCCTCTGGCCTCGCCGCTTGCCGGCATTCCGCCGCCGATCCCCTCACTGCTATAGTTCGATTTCCCCCACCCCAGCTCTGCCCAACTCCACACTCGAGCTCACCGCACTCCCACGACTCCGCCCGACCTCTTCCCGAGCCAAATCGCTGCCGGAATCGCCGTCGCTGACGACCCCTGAACCAGCCGCCGCCGGAGAAGAAGAGAGCGACGCCGTCAGGCCGTTTTCGGAGACACCACTGGTATAGGGAGGACCGCCGTCGAGTGGCCGATCCGTCTCCGTAGTCTCCCGAGCTCGCCGCCGTCGCTAACTCCGGCTATCGCCGTCGGTGAGCCGCCCGTTTACTGTGCCCTCTCTTTTTCTTTTAAATATGACAGCTGGGGCCCGCTCGTCAGTGACTCTGCCGTGTCCGAACTGGTACTTAAGTGGAGGCGTATTCGGAAAATACGCCTTCGACGTGGCCCTCTGCTGATTTTTCTAAATTCTGTTAAATTCCAGATTTGACCAGTAATTTTGACCATCCATAACTTTTTATCCATAAGTCCAAATCAATTGATTCTTTTTGCATTGGGTTTGTCTTGAGCTCCTCTATTTTCTGGAAAAATTTGGTATTTTTCCCATGCCCACAGAATTTCTGGTGAACAGAACAGGGTTATGTGACATTTTCCTTTGTACTTTTAAAATATTTTCAGAAGGAGATTCTTTTGGTTTTGATGCCCAGGAGTTTGTGGACAACCCAACAGAGAAAGGCAAGCCATGTCATCCATTGCATGAAGCATTTCAATAGTGTTGGTTATTTAATTGAATTTTATGCATTATTTTAACATGTGAAATTCATACTAAATTATTTGGATGCCTAGCTACTACCATGTTAAGTTATTCTTGATAAATACCCATGCTTGTTAAACTCTCGTTAAAACTAAACCTAATTGGTTGATCTAGTGTCACCTATCCGTACTTATCCGTGCAGCCACATTTGCCGGTATGGGACGGCCTTGACTTGGTCTGGCTTTGTGATCTTTTATCGGTACCACCAAACTAGGGAGGGTTATGTGTGCATGTTGCCCTGATCAGGTAGACGACGATAATCCTGTGAGCCCAGTTGATTTGTTTTGCCGGCGTCCCCGTTTGGGACAATTTAGTTTGGCCACGACGGTGGCAGGTGTCACGGGGTGACATAGGGGCCACCCAGGACATGACCCTGGGAGGGTATGATTGTCGGTGGTACGATAGAGGAGTCACGGGTCAGGTAGGTTTCGTTGGAGCAGCACCGGTCCACCCGAATGGGATCACGAGGCCAGGAGCTCCATAGTGTGGGTAAAGTGCGCAACCTCTGCAGAGTGTAAGAATCTATTCGAATAGCCGCGTCCACTGTATTGGACAGTCCGTACTAGGCCACTGAATGGTCAACCACAATATTGATAATAATGATGGAAGAACTTGTCTTATGTTCGGAAGTACTCAGTGGATTATGAGTATTCTGAGAGTTGTGGAATAACCCCGCAGAGAGTAAGTTGATACTCGGTAACAGTAAGCATTTAAGCACTTAATATGATCATTGCCATGCTATTGTTTGCTGCATTGTTTTGGTTGCCGTGAGCTTGCGAGTACATTCCAAGTACTCACCTGGCGTATCATGCCAGATGCAGGAGAAGCCGAGGACGGAGGTCCCGAAGGTTTGTGCTACGCTAACTAGGCCGTGTCCCAGCAGTGTCCCTGTGGATGGAGTTATCCGCGCTATGTTCCGCTACGCCGTAGAATCACCTAGTAGTATCGAGGCCCTGATATGTTCCATAAATAATGTAGATATTGTCATAGCACGTGCAGTGCTTCTGGCCTCGCTATCGATGTAAATTAAGAGCTTGTACTCGAGATATTTCAATAAAGTTCAGTTCTGTTCTCTTCCAAGTTGCTGTGCATTTCCAGAAGACATGATCTCTGGGTTGGAAACACTGGGTAAACCGGTCCTCTAAGCCGGGATGCCACAACTGCTTAGCAGACGGTTTAGCTATGCCGGACTGCTGAGCTGGCGGTGCTGCTGTGATGGACTGCTGGGCTGTAGGAGCAGAGGCATCAGACTGCTGACCATGCGTTGAAGCTATGTCAGGTTTCTGCGCAGGTGGTGCCAACTTGTCAGTGTGCTGAGGAGGCCGTGCCAACGCTTTGGTTTGCTGAGCAGGCACTGCTGACACATTGGTATGCTGATCACGCGGCTACGGACCGATGGATTGATGAGCAGTCGGTTCTGGACCTACAGACTGCTTAGCAGTCCATTCCACCAGGTTGGTCTATTGAGCATGTGGTGCAGCTGGGTCTTCCCCTGCTGCTTCAGCGGCCGGCATCTGAACCGGTGGTGCATCTTCAACAGTTGTAGGCCTTGCCACTGGCTGCTCTGGGGCGGACGATGACATGGCCTGTACGGCACAAAGTCAGGCGGGCTGATCACAGGTTGATGCATCAGCCGTCGGATTACGAGTATTAGGTTCCTTGGGGGAAGCACGCGAGAGCTGCTGTGGCAAGGAGAGCGTCACCGGTTGAGGGGCGACATTGGTTGCTCTTGGCGGGGCTTCAGGGATCTCATCCATGAAGTCTATTTCCTTTCGTGGCCACTGGTTGTGCTATAACAGTGTTTCTCCCAAGGTCCTATGCTCATCAAAGTCCCCTAGGACATTCTTTAGGGCAAATTCATTGAATCCAGGCTTTACTTCAGTCACGTAGCACTTCACACAGCCCGGCTTCAATGGCACATTGTCCAACAAGAGGCCCTCTTCTAAGAAGGGTGGGCAAACCCAGGCTGTTGCACATTTTAATGTACCTTCATAATGTGTAAGCATGCCCTTCAGTCTGTCTTTCATTCCAGATTGATCAGATATAGCATCATCATGAGCAGCTGCAGTCTTAGTGTCGCTGGGGTCAGCTGATGCACAACTACTCTTGTGCGGTGTTGTCGCGCAATAACCAGCATCCTCCATGCCCGCCTCCCCTCCCATCTGTTGGCTATCTATCAGTGTTAGAGTCTTCTGCATCATCATTGACTCCTCAATTTCCTTTCGAACAGTCGGCTACATGTCCTTCCTCAACCTTTCATACAATTCATTCTGCTTCATTTCACTCGCTTTTTTCATGCTGAGCCTCTCTTCTTTGCTGCGTGTGAAAGCCCTCTTGTGCGGGACATTAACACCTATACCCCTTGCACGGCTAGGGGGCTCTCTTGTTTCCAGAGCATCGGACAGAATGTCACATGGCCCTGAGTTCCTGTAGAACCTTCCAGGGATCTTGGAAGCCTTTAACATCACGCGATACAGTTCGTCATCATGTGAGTTTTCAAAGTAATAAGTTCCATCATAACGCCTCCTTGCACGTGCCCACAAGTAGTCTCTAGTGCGTTCGCCCTTGATTTCACTAAAGGCCAGTTTCCCACCCGCAGCTACTACTTCCTTGTCCTCCTAGTCCCATATCGGTTTCATGCCGTAGTATCCTGCCACACCCATACGGTGGGGGTGTGTGTTCCTCTTCTGAAGTTTCGATTGCTTGGCACTCTTCTCAGAAAACTCTGTAGTTGCCCTGACCCTTTTGAATTCTGCCAAGTCTGCCTTTGTAATTTGGGGGTATGCGGGGATTGGGTCCTTGCCTTCACTCAAGTAGTTCTTGTACAACACGTGCTTCCAGTTTCTCTAAGCATCCCTAGCCTTCTTCAGTGCAGCGTGTTCCACCTGCATTCTCCACTGCTCTGGAACGTTGAAGTGATCCATGATCTCCCGGACTATCCTTTGCCGTGTTTCTGTGTCAGCCTTTCGAAACCCCGGCAGATTAATGTTGAGCCTTGCCATGCCAAGAAATCCACACACACTCCTGAACCTCCTGCGTGCTTTATCTGGTTTAGTTGGAGCCCAAGACTTTAAATCGATGTCGGTTACTTCATATATACCTTTAGGCTGGTGTGTGGGCTTCCTTGGAGCGTTCCTCCGTGTCCTGGCCGGAAGGGTAATTGCTGCAGCTCTATCTCGTTCCAGATTACTTGATCCCTCACCATCTGCTGGAGACCTAGGGTTGTCGGACTCAGATGAAGATACATCGCCTGAAGCTTGAGTGCTGTCGCTGCTACTCGGCATCTACAGAGAACACATGCGAAACTCAGGAAAGGAGGATAAGCATAAAGCTAACAACTTGGTATCAAGCTGTCTAAACATGTCATGCAATAATTTAGAAAATGTACGGCTGATTTGTTAAGTTTGTGTGACTCGGGTGCCCACGATCTGTAAATCGACAATAACTTATTGGAACAAAAACAGCTTATATGTACTAGTTAGGAAGGTAGATAATGAACATATATACGCTCTCCATTATTTTATACCCAATTTGTGAACATACCGAACGAAATAGGAAGAGGGATTGTGAGGAAATATGCCTCACCGCGATGGAGAGCAGTAACTAATAGGTTTCTTGTGCAAACCCGGCAGGACCACAGGAGAGGCGATGGTTACAGGATCGATATGCTCGAGGGTGGCTGGTGAGCAAACGAAGACGGCGAGGCACGGGCAGCCACGTGTTGGGAACGGCAGTGGAGGAAGGGATGACGCCGAAGAGCGGGCACACGGCCGGGTTGAGCACGCCGGCGCCGGAGAGGGTTCTGCTGTGGATCTGGGGCAGGGGGGAGCTGGCAATGGAGATTGGGTGGACAATTGAGTGAAACGCGGGCGGGCGGTGGGGGGGTGTTGGCGGCCTAGGTGAAAAGGGTGAAAAAAGATCCCCGGTCGCCGCGCGGAAAGGCCTATGCAAACGGTTGGCTCTAAGCGCTCGTGTGTACAAACAGCATAATTTCGTTTGAAATGAAGACGTGCTAATTTTGAAATGAAGACGTGACTTCATCGTTTGGCCTCATAAAAATTTCCACGGTACGCAATCACCATTATACCACGGGTTTGATTTTCTGGCGCATTTCAGGTATCGTTTGCTATATTTAAGACATTTTTTGAATTTAACGTGCATTTTGTGCATATAAATAAAATCACAACGGCAAGTGCATGTGCTATTGAAAGGGATGAGGATTGCCGTTCGATCTGGGAGGATCCAATGGTGCAGACGTACAATCCGTGGGGTTTGGGTTCTGGCCAATCAGAACGTACGACTCAGATCGCGCGCACAGCAAGGGGGGCATCGGCCACGGTTTGGTAGGCACACGGCTTTCGTGGGTGAACCGTGTGATATTTGAAAACATTTACATGAACTAACAACATATTTTCGTTTGAATGAAAATATGAGTTCATCGTTTCGCCTCGAATTTTTTTCCACGGTAAGAAATCACCATTGTACCCTAAGGTTCGATTTTCTGGTGCATTTGAGATCTTGTTTGCTATATTTGAGTCATTTTTTGCATTTACTATGTATATAACCATGTCGCAACTACACGTGGGTGTTAGCAAGATCATTTGTGTGTCGCTTTGCGAGTTTTCATTCATTGTCCGAGAAACGGGAAAAAAATTCAAATAGTTCAGGCGCAGGGTGCGGCCAGAGGCGTAGGCCTTGTTGGTATTTTAATTACAGGAAATGCATATAGAGTCCTGAAATAACGAAAATCGGTGTGTCACCGTGGCGTGCTCTCACAACCCCATGGAAAAAATTTGGTAAAGCTTGGCACAAGTTTTGATGCTCGCACATTCCAAACCAGAGCATCTCACAAAAAGGGTCATAGTTTCCAAAAGGAGACGCGGCACTTCGGACTCCAATCGTCGGTGACTTCATCGTTCCCCGTCGAATTTTTTTTTCACGGTAAACAATCACGGATATACCCTAGGTTTGATTTTCTGGCCCGTTTCAGGTCTCGTCTGCTATATTTAAGCCATTTTTTTGCATTTACCTTTCATTTAGTGCATATAAAATCAAAACCCTACTACAACTACATGTGGGTGTTAGTTAGCAAAGAAGGTGTACAAATCATTTGTGTCTCGCTTTGCGAGTTTTCATCCAATGTCCGAGAAGTGGGGAGAAGTTTCAAACATTTCGGCTGCGAGGTGCGGCCACCGGCGTAGGCCTAGTTGGAATTTTAATTACAGGAATTTAGATGGAGTCCGGACATCATCAAAATCGGTGTGTGCCCGTGGCGTGCTCTCACGACCCCATGGAAAAAATTTGGTAAAGTTTGGCACAAGTTTTGATGCTCGCACCTTCCAAACCGGAGCATCTCACAAGAAGGATCATAGTTTCCAAAACGAGACGCGGCCCTTCAGACTCCAATTGTCGGTGACTTCATCGTTCCGCCACGATTTTTTTTCACGGTAAACAATCACGGAGATACCCTAGGTTTGATTTTCTGGCCCGTTTCAGGTCTCGTCTGCTATATTTAAGCCATTTTTTTGCATTTACCTTGCATTTAGTGCATATAAAATCAAAACCCTACTACAAGTACATGTGGGTGTTAGTTAGCAAATAAGGTGTACAAATCATTTGTGTGTCGCTTTGCGAGTTTTCATCCATTGTCCGAGAAGCGGGGAGAAGTTTCAAACAGTTCGGCCGCGAGGTGCGGCCACCGGCATAGGCCTAGTTGGTATTTTAATTACAGGAAATTCAGATGGAGTCCGGACATCATCAAAATCGGTGTGTGCCCGTGGCGTGCTCTCATGACCCCGTGGAAAAATTTTGGTAAACTTTGGCACAAGTTTTGATGATCACTCCTTGGAAACCGGAGCATCTCACAAGAAGGATCGTGGTTTACAAAAGGAGACGTGTCAATTCAAACTCCAGTGGCCGGTGACTTCATCGTTTGGCCTCATAAAAATTTCCACGGTACGCAATCACCATTATACCACGGGTTTGATTTTCTGGCGCATTTCCGATATCGTTTGCTATATTTAAGACATTTTTTGAATTTAACGTGCATTTTGTGCATATAAACAAAATCACAACGGCAACTGCATGTGTTGTTGAAAGGGATGAGGATTGCCGTTCGATCTGGGAGCATCCAATGGTGCAGACGTACGATCCATGGGGTTTGGTTTCTGGCCAATCAGAACGCACGACTCAGATCGCGTGTGCAGCAGGGGGGCATCGGCCACGGTTTGGTAGGCACACGGCTTTCGTGAGTGAACCGTGTGCTATTTGAAAACATTTACATGAACTAACAGCATATTTTCGTTTGAATGAAAACATGAGTTCATCATTCCGCCTCGATTTTTTTTCCACGGTAAGAAATCACCATTGTACTCTAAGGTTTGATTTTCTGGTGCATTTGAGATCTCGTTTGCTATATTTGAGTCATTTTTTGCATTTACCATGCATATGTATATATATATACAGCCCGTCTATTCTGTCAATATTGGCAGAATAGTTATTCTGCCCACACTTCCGAACTGCATGCTCAACGCGAGGGCACTGCACTTTCTGAAGCAAGAGCACTGCAATACAGAGACTAGTGAACTTCTCGTTGAAAAAACTGTAGGCGGTGTTTTTGCCCGCGCCACCAGACTCGCTCCCTCCTCGAGCCGCCGCACCGCCTCCCTCCCCCGCGCCGCTGGACTCCCTCCCTCCCCGCGTCGCCGCACTGCCTTCCTCCCCCGCGCCGTCGGGCTCCCTCCCTCCCCGCGCCGCCGCACCGCCTCCCGCCCCGCGCCGCCGCACCAATTCCTCCCGCGATGCCCCAACCAGCGGCACCCCAACCTCTAACACCCTGGTTTTCGCTCCTTGTTTTTTTTCCTTCGCGGGGTTTGACTCCTGTCTTTTTTCGGTGTTATTGGATTTTCTCTCGCTCTTGGGTATATGAAGGTGGTCATTTAGTCTTGACTTTCCTATCCAACCAGAGACTATCTCCAACCCAACCTTGCTGTCCCAGATATATTCTCAGGAGTTTGCCACCGAAACCCTACCTTCTGAGTTACCGGAAGGGAAACCCTAATTCTTTTCGTTACAAAGGAACCCCAATTTCCTTTGATCTTTTGCCTCCCAATTTTTTCCCAGAGATCATATCACATCTATAAACCTTGGATATGCAAAAATATTGCCAAGTCATTTGCAATATTTTTCATTTAAAACTAATTCCTTTTTCTGCCAGTTAAAGGAATTAAATCCGGGAAAATATCTATCCATCTCCAAAGTTCATGAAAACTTGTGGAGATATTCTTTGTGATCATATTGAGCTCCCATAAAAATATTGGCCATAGTTAAATAGGGGAAATTGTATTTTCCTATTTAAAGCCAATATTGCATTTTGGGCACTTTCCAAAGGAACTACCATTTTGGTAGCCAGGAAAAATCCCAAATAATTTGTGGAGCTTCTCCTATCCATATCTTCACCATTTCCATCCAGATCCCAAGTTCCATAGTTCAAATTTTGAGCACATCATCAAATTCTTGTTTCTGGATCTATATTGAGGTTGTGAAGCAACTATATTTTAAATTGCTTCAAAAATTCTCAAATTAATCCAGGACCTCACATTCCTCATATGATGTGAGCATGAAAAAATTAACATCATTTCATCTAGCCAATTTTTCCCAAAAATTCCATCAATTTTCTGTCCAGATTCTAGCTTTGTGAAGGAAGTACCATTTTGGTATATCGAAATGAGCTGAAATTTTTCTAGTATCTCCATACCTCCAAATCATCACTCTCCACCAAAATTCAGCTCATTTCACCAAGCCATTTGAGCACAACTATCAAGATTCAGTTTCTGGACCAAATTCAGCTCATTGTGAAGGAAGTGCATGCAAAACTTGTCCAATTGCCTTCAAATTTTACCAGCACCTAGTCCTTCCTACCACATTGCATTGTGACAAGGATCCAGCTCCATTTCTCCATCTATTTCTCCAGAAATGTCCACCCAAGTTTGCTGTTGGAATCTTCTTCTGCAAGTTTCTCTCACCTCAGAGCTTCCTATTCCTGTATGATGGGTCAGGTCACCTATTTGAGGGGGGATGAACACGCCAGACATGATTTGAGCTCTTAATAGTGCCTAGTCCACGTGGTGCCGGTGGTGACCGCGTGAGACCTAGCCAAAACATAGCTCTGCTCAGTCTCGGGTCGATTCCCTCCCCTGCGCCCTTGCCGTCGCCTTATGCCGATGTCTGCGGCGGCGTACGGCTTCTTATCCATCCCCATCTGGCCCTGGAAGCTTGCTCGCTGGCCGGGAGTGCCGACAGGAGGTGCTCCGCCCGAGCGCCGCCATGGCATCAAGCTCCCGGAGCTTCGGCCGTCGTCGAGAAGCCCTCCCCGCGCCTATTTAAGCAGCCGCCCGAGCCCTCCTCGAACACAACCGCAACCCCTCTCCCCCCAGCCTCCAAATTGAGCTCGAGGAGCTCCCTCCCCATCAATGGCCGAAGCCCTGCCGCCGGGTCCTCTCTACGATTCCAGCGCCCTGGTCCTTCTCCTCCTTCCTGTCCACGTCCCCGGCCTCTCCCGAAGCTCACGAGGCCACCGCCGTCTTCTGCTTGGCCGGGGGAAGCTCGCCTGGCTCGCCCCAACCATGCCTGCTCCGGCCATCTGCCGTGGATGGGCAGCCGCCGCCTCGGCCTTCCCCAGCCCTGTCAGCCGGCTCCCTCGGGTGCGGCCTGGCCTGCGGTTCCGTCCCGCTCGCCGGTAGCTCCGGATGGGCAGCGAGGCGCCGGCGGCAAGCACGGCCCGAGCGGCCGCAGCCCACTCCTGTGCAGCGTCGGGAGGAAGGAGAGAAGGGAGGAGAGAGAGAAGGAGATAGGGTGGGCCCCCTCTGTAAGCCTCTCAGCGTTGACCTGGCCGGGCCCGCGCGTCAGATTAAGTGGAAGCGTATTTCTTAAATACGCTTTCCCGTGGTCAAAGCGTAATCAACCGCGGCGTAGGGGAGAAATACGCTTTCTCTGCTGGAAGGCGCATTCCCAGAAAGCCGCTTTCATTTTCTCAGCCGCCGGCCGAAACGGCTATATGGTGAACGTTCACCCGTTAAGAGCTAAAGTGGACAGTTTTCTGTCTGTTTTATCGCTTAACGAACGAACGGCCGTTCCTCTTCAACCGTAACTCCGATCGAGGTGATTCCAAAGCCCACTTCTTCAGTTCGTCGAGCCCGTTCCGATGACATCACTTTCACCATGTTGACACTTTCTGAAATACCCATTTTGCCCTTGCCCTTCTATCAGCCCCTCCGAGAGAAAATCCTTTCCGGCGAATTCTTCCGCGAGGTGATCGCACTTCTCCCGGAGTATTCCTTCACCCCCAGGCAAGCCGACCATCTGATATGTGCCCTAAAGCATTGCTCTGTGTTATTATTGTGTGTTTAAATTAATCTGCTTATGCTCGTATACGTAGTGGTGAGCTGCAAGTGACGCGGATGAACCCTTGCTTGCCTTTCTTTGATGACGGCACCACGCCTGTGTTCTGAGCCGCTTTCGGCCGTCCGGGGTGGATGCCGACTTTATGTTTCTCTTTTCAACAACTGTCCCGTGTTCTGAGCTACTTTTCGGCCGTCTCAGACAGCTGCTGAATTTCTTTCTGTAGCGATGACCCTATGCTCTGAGCTGTTCTTCGGCCGTCTTAGGGAACCGCTACACTCTTTTTATCAACACCGTCTCATGCTCTGAGCTGCTTTTCAGCCGTCTTGGGCCGGGGTTGAGTTATTCCGGTAACGTCCCAGATCTGAGTTGTAAAGACCGTTCTGGTGGCTACTGGTTTATTTGCCGGTTTCATGCAAGGGTTCAGATGGTTGTCACTTACAGCTAAGACCTGTAAAACTCCTGATAGGTTGAACTCGCTATTTACCTTACTCGTTAATGCTTGTCATGTTATTGCTCTAATGATTCGTTGTGATATTGTATGAAGATAGGTTGTTATGTTTTCATAATTGTTACATCATGCATGGTTACTGTTATTGCCATGACAAAGAAATGTGACTTAATAATGACAACCTCCTCCGTCGACTGGATCGAGTCATAGTGTCACCGAATCGAGCCCATCAAGTGCAACCACATTTGCCGGTATGGGATGGCCCTAGCTTGGTCTATTGTCTTGCCTCTTGTCGGTACCACCAAATAGGGAAGGTTATGCGTGCGTGCTACCTTGGCCCGGTAGGCGGCGATAACCTTGTGAGCCTAGTTGAGTTATATGGATCCAGGTCCCCGTTTGGGACAGTTTCGTTTGGCCACGACGGTGGTAGGTGTCACGGGGTGACACAGGGGCCACCCAGGACATGACCCTGGGAGGGTATGATTGTTGGTGGGACCGTAAGAGTGCCAGGCAATAGATCGGTTTTGTTGGAGCAGCACTGGTCCACCCGAATGGGAACATGTACTAAAGTACAAGGCCAGGAGCTCCATGGTGTGGGTAAAGTGCGCAACCTCTGCAAAGTGTAAATCTATTCGAATAGCCGCGTCCTCGGTCATGGACAGTTCATACTCGGCCACTATTTGGTCTGTGTCAAGTTTGGAGGAACAAACTATATAACGTATTGTTAAGACTGAACCAGAGAGTGGTAAGGATTGTCAGACTTGCAGTGCAGATGCATAGACACCAGATGATGTCAAAGGTTTGAATGCTAGCCATGAGATGGCTATGAGATGAGTGGTCGGGTGACCGCAAAGCTTAGATCAGATTTGGATCGTGAGCATATTCGGAGTTCGGATCATTTACCTGATATACTTTACTTTACTGCATTTACTTCAGTAACTATCATGTTAGATAATCCTGCTATGACATGATGATTAATGCTGCTAGATGTTTAATCTTGCTAGATAATCCTATCATAACAAGATAGTTAATATTGTTAAGTTAACAAGTGCATGCTTGAATGCCATGGATTGCTTTACTTGGTGTATATGGTGGTATGATTTGCTTGCGAGTACATTCAAAAGTACTCAGCGGCCTTCAATGTGGCCAGGTTCACCTAAGGATCCGACATTCACTAGCGAGGAGCCGGAGTTTTCGCGGGCTAGGAGAGTAACCCAGTCAGATACCTATGGATTGGAGCCGCACCAAGACCCTGCTGCCTTAGATAGAGCTTTTCCGCTGCCATCACCCTTGTATTATATCATGTAAGACTTATATATCTATTAATAGAAAATCTTTTGTTCTTGATACTTGTTGTAAAAGCGCATGCCAGAGTGATTTTCCTGGGCTGGTATGTGCGGCGACCGTCTGACTACAGTGGTATTCAGGCGGGGCGCCACAACGGATGGTATCAGAGCCAGGCTGACTGTAGGTTACCCTAGCTAGATTTCATTGCCTCTTGATCAGTAGAAAGCCCAGATGGATTTCAGCCATCTTTGCCAGATTGGCACGGCTACTATTGATCATAAGGCAACCCCATAGGTTTTGGCTCCATCAGACCCCAACTCTCGTGGCCTTTGCCTCCGGTGTAAGATGTCCGCACCAGGCAACGACCCGTGAGCCCTGAACCCCTAGGTAAACCAGATATCCCTACCTTGCTTGCTAGCCATGGCATTTCTCTTCTTAAATCTAGTTTCCTTTGGGAAACGCCTATAAATTCCATCTTTCCCCGATAACCCTAGGATCGTTGACTAAGCCACTTTGGCTATGGTCGTGCATCGAGTTTGATGTTCCCTAAGGAAGTAGTAGGAGCTTGACACCAATTGCTACCAGGGGCATTGTGTGGTTTTGCTTCTAAGTCCTTAGAGGTACCTCGAGTGCGCTATACTAGTTATACTAGTGAATCTTCGGCCACATGTGTAAGGTCCGCAAAATTTGAGCTTTATTTGCTTTTTGGTTTTTCGCGGTTCTTGCTTCTTGTGTCAATCCTGTTCTGCCGCTTCGACTGGATCCATCTGCAAGAGCTATCAGGAAGACCAGCACACAACTTGGATAATACCCAATAATCCAAATTCAGTAAGAGTCAAGCCAAGTCAACTGCCTGATATTCAGAATATTATCGCCGGATCTGTCAAGAATGAAGAATGTATCAGAAGCAGACTCTGCGTGTAACAGACGAGGCCAGAATATACCTGAGCAGGTTTGCCTCGGAACAAATCATACCTAAAGAACAAGTGAGATGAGCTACCAAGAATGGGCACTAGTAAGAGCAAAATATTCCATCCTCGATACAAGGATTATTTCAGTTAGTGGGGTGAACCTTGAGTCTTTTCTCAATGGACTCAAGAATCATTTATTGCCCACCGAAGACATATTTCGAGAACGTGAAGGTGCCTAGAGCAACAACAAATTCTGGTATGTTGATACAAATTTCAAAGCATATTCTGAAATTCACCGGTCATATACAAGATTTTCCGGGCCCTGTGAACAAGGTTTGCGATGAATATGGATAAGTTCACGGTTGCCCAGAATCAATGAGGATTTCACATGCTTGGAAGCTCAGCTGAACCGAACAGAATTATCCGTCAACTGCTCACTACCGACAACACTTGGATTGAATTCAATGGGTATTCCGAATTAATTGTCAACATGAAGTCTGCATCAGTCGTGCAACCCTTACAACAACAATGATCAGACCAGCAGAAGGACTAGCGGTGGGCATGACCAACAAGGTATGGACTATACCATGTTCTGGCTCCGCTATGGATAAATTCCGGATACTCTGGAAGGAAGCCAGAACCGGCCACAGGTCCAACTGCGTATCACAGTGCAAGGCTTTTGGTACAAGGAACCCAGCCTTCCTCCGCAAGCTATCAGGAAAAGCTTACAACACAAGACTTTCAATCTTCCGCGCCACAACACTAGGGGGAAAATCTTCTGGGATACGGTACTCCAGTCTTCCTCAGCACGCTATCGCGGAAAGCTTCCGGCATAAGGTACTCGACCTTCCTCAGTAAGCCACATGAAGGGAAACTTCTGAGGTACGATACCCAGCCTTCTTCGGCACGTTACCTTGACAGAAGCTTCGAGCCTAAGGAATTCAGCCTTCTGCAACACGCCAACCACAATCTTGTCAGAAGCACGAACTAGTCCAGACAAACATCCGCCTCAAAACTCAGTGGTCATAGCAAGGACCACAGGGGCTATATATGGCAGAGCCACCTCAGAGATTACCGTCTATGATTACTTTGTGATCATGCCCGACATTTCAGTTGGGAATCACCTGAGGACGAAGTCAGAATGCAAGAGACAGAAGGGAACACCTCGTACGGAACCCATAGTCAGACTGAAAGAAAAACATCCCTAGTCACTTGAGGCCATACAAGCACGTGAGCCCTGTACCCAGAAAGGATGTCTTGCCCTGGGCAGTCAGTGTACGAAGTATCACAACAAAACCCGAAGCAGCTAGTCCCAGGCCATGGAAACCAGACTATTTGTCGATACTCGAGCTACCCACCAACCCCAGCCAACAAACTACCAGCACAAAGAGTTTGCCTGACAAGAAAGAGAAGGATTCAATACAGCCGTCTGAAAAACACAACACCTAAGCCATCAGAAGAGGCAGTTAAGAGGTCAGTAAACAAATGAAGACAAGATAGCAGATGGATCCAAGTCGTACACAGGTAAGTTCCCCTTAGCCGGGAGGTAAGCCCAGAAATCTCCAGGACGAGATTTTCTTAAGGGGTGTAGGTTTGTAACACCCTGGTTTTCGCTCCTTGGTTTTTTTCCTTCGCGGGATTTGACTCTCGTCTTTTTTCGGTGTTATTGGATTTTCTCTCGCTCTTGGGTATATGAAGATGGTCATTTAGTCTTGCCTTTCCTATCCAACCAGAGACTATCTCCAACCCAACCTTGCTATCCCAGATATATTCTCAGGAGTTTGCCACCGAAACCATACTTTCTGAGTTAGCGGAAGGGAAACCCTAATTCTTTCCGTTACAAAGGAACCCCAATTTCCTTTGATCTTTTGCCTCCCAAACTTTTCCCAGTGATCATATCACATCTATAAACCCTGGATATGCAAAAATATTGCCAAGTGATTTGCAATATTTTTCATTTAAAACTAATTCCTTTTTCTGCCAGTTAAAGGAATTAAATCCGGGAAAATATCTATACATCTCCAAAGTTCATGAAAACTTGTGGAGATATTCTTTGTGATCATATTGAGCTCCCATAAAAATATTGGCCATAATTAAATAGGGGAAATTGTATTTTCCTATTTAAAGCCAATATTGCATTTTCGGCACTTTCCAAAGGAACTACCATTTTGTCCCAAATAATTTGTGGAGCTTCTCCTATCCATATCTTCACCATTTCCATCAAGATCCAAGTTCCATAGTTCAAATTTTGAGCACATCATCCAATTCTTGTTTCTGGATCTATTTTGAGGTTGTGAAGCAACTATATTTTAAATTGCTTGAAAAATTCTCAAATTAATGCAGGACCTCACATTCCTCATATGATGTGAGCATGAAAAAATTCACATCATTTCATCTAGCCAATTTTTCCCAAAAATTCCATCAAGTTTCTGTCCAGATTCTAGCTCTGTGAAGGAAGTACCATTTTGGTATATCGAAATGAGCTGAAATTTTTCCAGTATCTCCATACCTACAAATCATCACTCTCCACCAAAATTCAGCTCATTTCACCAAGCCATTTGAGAACAACATCAAGATTCAGTTTCTGGACCAAATTTGGCATTGTGAAGGAAGTGCATGCAAAACATGTCCAATTGCCTTCAAATTTTACCAGCACCTAGTCCTTCCTACCACATTGCATTGTGACAAGGATCCAGCTCCATTTCTCCATCCATTTCTCCAGAAATGTCCACCCAAGTTTGCTGTTGGAATCTTCTTCTACAAGTTTCTCTCACCTCAGAGCTTCCTATTCCTGTATGATGGGTCAGGTCACCTATTTGAGAGGGGATGAACACGCCAGACATGATTTGAGCTCTTAATAGTGCCTAGTCCACGTGGTGCCGGTGGTGACCGCGTGAGACCTAGCCAAAACAGAGCTCTGCTCAGTCTCGGGTCGATTCCCTCCCCTGTGCCCTCGCCGTCGCCTTATGCCGACGTCTGCGGCGGCGTACGGCTTCTTATCCATCCCCATCTGGCCTTGGAAGCTTGCTCGCTGGCTGGGAGTGCCGACAGGAGGTGCTCCGCCCGAGCGCCGCCACGGCATCAAGCTCCCGGAGCTTCGGCCGTCGTCGAGAAGCCCTCCCCGCGCCTATTTAAGCAGCCGCCCGAGCCCTCCTCGAACACACCCGCAACCCCTCTACCCCCCAGCCTCCAAATCGAGCTCGAGGAGCTCCCTCCCCATTAATGGCCGAAGCCCTGCCGCCGGGTCCTCTTTGCGATTCCGGCGTCCTGGTCCTTCTCCTCCTTCCTGTCCACATCGTCGGCCTCTCCCGAAGCTCACGAGGCCACCGCCGTCCTCTGCTTGGCCGGAGGAAGCTCGCCTGGCTCGCCCCAACCGTGCCTGCTCCGGCCGTCCGCCATGGATGGGCAGCCGCCGCCTCGGCCTTCCCCGGCCCTGTCAGCCGGCTCCCTCGGGTGCGGCCTGGCCCGCGGTTCCGTCCCGCTCGCCGGCAGCTCCGGACGGGCAGCGAGGCGCCGGCGGCAAGCACGGCCCGAGCGGCCGCAGCCCCCTCCTGTGCAGCGTCGGGAGGAAGGAGAGAAGGGAGGAGAGAGAGAAGGAGATAGGGTGGCCCCCTCTGTAAGCAACTCAGCGTTGACCTGGCCGGGCCCGCGAGTCAGATTAAGTGGAAGCGTATTTCTTAAATACGCTTTCCCGTGGTCAAAGCGTAATCAACCACGGCGTAGGGGAGAAATACGCTTTCTCTGTTGGAAGGCGCATTCCTAGAAAGCCGCTTTCATTTTCTCAGCCGCCGGCCGAAACGGCTATATGGTGAACGTTCACCCGTTAAGAACTAAAGTGGACAGTTTTCTATCTGTTTTATCGCTTAACGAACGAACGGCCATTCCTCTTCAACCGTAACTCCGATCGAGGTGATTCCAAAGCCCACTTCTTCAGTTCGTCGAGCCCGTTCCGATGACATCACTTTCACCATGTTGAAAATTTCTGAAATACCCATTTTGCCCTTGCCCTTCTATCAGCCCCTCCGAGAGAAAATCCTTTCCGGCGAATTCTTCCGCGAGGTGATCGCACTTCTCCCGGAGTATTCCTTCACCCTCAGGCAAGCCGACCATCTGATATGTGCCCTAAAGCATTGCTCTGTGTTATTCTTGTGTGTTTAAATTAATCTGCTTATGCTCGTATACGTAGTGGTGAGCTGCATGTGACGCGGATGAACCCTTGCTTGTCTTTCTTTGATGACGGCACCACGCCTGTGTTCTGAGCTGCTTTCGGCCGTCCGGGGTGGATGCCGACTTTATGTTTCTCTTTTCAACAACTGTCCCGTGTTCTGAGCTGCTTTTCGGCCGTCTTGGATAGCTGTTGAATTTCTTTCTGTAGCGATGACCCTATGCTCTAAGCTGTTCTTCGGCCGTCTTAGGGAACCGCTACACTCTTTTTATCAACACCGTCTCATGCTCTGAGCTGCTTTTTAGCCGTCTTGGGCCGGGGTTGAATTATTCCGGTAACGTCCCAGATCTGAGTTGTAAAGACGGTTCTGGTGGCTACTGGTTTATTTGCCGGTTTCATGCAAGGGTTCAGATGGTTGTCACTTACAGCTAAGACCTGTAAAACTCCTGATAGGTTGAACTCGCTATTTACCTTACTCGTTAATGCTCGTCATGTTATTGCTCTAATGACTCGTTGTGATATTGTATGGAGATAGGTTGTTATGTTTTCATAATTGTTACATCATGCATGGTTACTGTTATTGCCATGACAAAGAAATGTGACTTAATAATGACAACCTCCTCCGTCGACTGGATCGAGTCATAGTGTCACCGAATCGAGCCATCAAGTGCAACCACATTTGCCGGTATGGGACGGCCCTAGCTTGGTCTATTGTCTTGCCTCTTGTCGGTACCACCAAATAAGGAAGGTTATGCGTGCGTGCTACCTTGGCCCGATAGGCGGCGATAACCTTGTGAGCCCAGTTGAGTTATATGGATCCAGGTCCCCGTTTGGGACAGTTTTGTTTGGCCACGACGGTGGCAGGTGTCACGGGGTGACACAGGGGCCACCCAGGACATGACCCTGGGAGGGTATGATTGTCGGTGGGACCGTAAGAGTGCCAGGCAATAGATCGGTTTTGTTGGAGCAGCACTGGTCCATCCGAATGGGAACATGTACTAAAGTACGAGGCCAGGAGCTCCATGGTGTGGGTAAAGTGCGCAACCTCTGCAGAGTGTAAATCTATTCGAATAGCCGCGTCCTCGGTCATGGACAGTTCGTACTCGGCCACTATTTGGTCTGTGTCGAGTCTGGAGGAACAAACTATATAATGTATTGTTAAGACTAAACCAGAGAGTGGTAAGGATTGTCAGACTTGCAGTGCAGATGCATAGACACCAGATGATGTCAAAGGTTTGAATGCTAGCCATGAGATGGCTATGAGATGAGTGGTCGGGTGACCGCAAAGCTTAGATCAGATTTGGATCGTGAGCATATTCGGAGTTCGGATCATTTACCTGATATACTTTACTTTACTGCATTTACTTCAGTAATTATCATGCTAGATAATCCTGCTATGACATGATGATTAATGCTGCTAGATGTTTAATCTTGCTAGATAATCCTATCATAACATGATAGTTAATATTGTTAAGTTAACAAGTGCATGCTTGAATGCCATGGATTGCTTTGCTTGGTGTACATGTTGGTATGATTTGCTTGCGAGTACATTCAAAAGTACTCAGCGGCCTTCAATGTGGCCAGGTTCACCTAAGGATACGACATTCGCTAGCGAGGAGCCGGAGTGTTCGCGGGCTAGGAGAGTAACCCAGTCAGATCCCTGTGGATTGGAGCCGCACCAAGACCCTGCTGCCTTAGATAGAGCTTTTCCGCTGCCATCACCCTTGTATTATATCATGTAAGACTTATATATCTATTAATAGAAAAGCTTGTGTTCTTGATACTTGTTGTAAAAGCGCATGCCAGAGTGATTTTCCTGGGCTGGTTTGTGTGGCGACCGTCTGACTACAGTGGTATTCAGGCGGGGCGCCACAACGGATGGTATCAGAGCCAGGCTGATTGTAGGTTACCCTAGCCAGATTTCATTGCCTCTTAATCAGTAGAAAGCCCAGATGGATTTCAGCCATCTTTGCCAGATTGGCACGGCTACTATTGATCATAAGGCAACCCCATAGGTTTTGGCTCCATCAGACCCCAACTCTCGTGGCCTTTGCCTCCGGTGTAAGATGTCGGCACCAGGCAACGACCCGTGAGCCCTGAACCCCTAGGTAAACCAGATATCCCTACCTTGCTTGCTAGCCATGGCATTTCTCTAGTTAAATCCAGTTTCCTTTGGGAAACGCCTATAAATTCCATCTTTCCCCGATAACCCTAGGATCGTTGACTAAGCCACTTTGGCTATGGTCGTGCATCGAGTTTGATGTTCCCTAAGGAAGTAGTAGGAGCTTGACACCAATTGCTACCAAGGGCATTGTGTGGTTTTGCTTCTAAGTCCTTAGAGGTACCTCGAGTGCGCTATACTAGTTATACTAGTGAATCTTCGGCCACATGTGTAAGGTCCGCAAAATTTGAGCTTTATTTGCTTGTTGGTTTTTCGCGGTTCTTGCTTCTTGTGTCAATCCCGTTCTGCCGCTTTGACTGGATCCATCTGCAAGAGCTGTTAGGAAGACCAGCACACAACTTGGATAATACCCAATAATCCAAATTCAGTAAGAGTCAAGCCAAGTCAACTGCCCGATATTCAAAATATTATCGCCGGATCTGTCAAGAATGAAGAATGTGTCAGAAGCAGACTCTGCGTGTAACAGACAAGGCCAGAATATACCTGAGCAGGTTTGCCTCGGAACAAATCATACCTAAAGAACAAGCGAGATGAGCTACCAAGAATGGGCACCAGTAAGAGCAAAATATTCCATCCTCGATACAAGGATTATTTCAATTAGTGGGGTGAACCTTGAGTCTTTTCTCAATGGACTCAAGAATCATTTATTGCCCACTGAAGACACATTTCGAGAACGTGAAGGTGCCGAGAGCAACAACAAATTCTGGTATGTTGATACAACACTACTAGAAAAAAGGCTATTAGTGGCGCACCACATATTGCTATTGATGGCGCACTATGAGTGCGCCACTATTAACACGCCATTAGTAATTGTTAGTAATGGCGCACCTTTGATGCGCCATTGGTAATCCAAATACCAGTGGCGCACCACATGGTGCGCCACTACTAACCCTTAGGTGCTCCACTGGTATTCCCTCCAGGTGCGCGACTAATAGCCTTATAGGTGCGCCACTAGTAATAATGGAAGGTGCGCCACTAATAAGGGCTGAAATGCGCCACTAGTAATGTATTTGGAAAACAAAAAAAATCCAAATTTACAAAAAACAACCTATAAGGAAAAATAATTTAAAAACAAAAAATGAAATAGAATCATAATTTTTATTATAGTAAGAATATTACAATGTCTTTACAAGTATCCAATAAAAGGAAAATTGCAAGGAAATAAAAGAAAATCCTAAAACTAATCTTCTAGTAATCTTTTCTTCTTTTTCTTCACTTTATCCCTGCAAAATGTAACAAAATAAACAGAAAGACAAACAAACTATTTATAACATGTCAATACTGTCATTTTTTATGCGGAACTAGATATGAGCATATATTTCCAGAATTACATGGTGTGAATATTGTATGAGTAAGATTATAATGGAAATGAATTTTGATAGGAGCCCACTTTCGACGAGTATTTATCTGACAGAGCTAAATAATCAGGGCATTTACCTTTTGATAATATTATTATACTATACTACCAGTATACTACTCCACTTGGATTTTTTAGATGAGCAGATCTGAGATAGACATCTATTCAAGTGGCTATCAATACTTATCAATTGTCTCCCTCTGCAAATCTATAGTTTCTATATCTCAACACTTCTCGAGTAGATGTTTGAATCAAATCTGAGCTTGGTGTTCCCTCCAAAAACAAAAACTTAACTACTACCCATTTCTGAGCACACGTAACGCAAAATGTGCTGAAAATCACCAAAATGCTTTGGCGGAAAATGTCTGTCATTCTTCCTTGTAAGGTTGATCGAGGACTGCGTTGTGGCATGTCGGGTTGCAGGGGTATTCACAGTTGATTTCCTTCACCTCTCTCCGGTTAAAGAACCATTCTCCCACCGATTCAGCGATTGTCTGTTGTACAACATGATTGAAATCGACTTAGTATATGCCAGTGATCGCATAAATGAACTGACAGGGTTGTAAAGGATGGACATTGTTTGTTTTCAGAATATTGGTAGATAGGCAGTACTTGCACAGTGTCACATAATTTTCCTTCTATGATGAAACATATGCTTAGCATCTAGGATACTCATGTAGCTCACACTGACGTTTTACAGTAAACCACATCATTCTCCTTCCGAAAAAACATGCTAGTTTATGAGATGAAACATATGACCTACCTTGTTGTTGATTCTAGGGGCAGATGGGGAGTGCCAAGTCAAGGAGTTCATTGATTGACAGTGTATATAGCAGGAGTTAATGAACATTCCCCAATCCTTTTTCTTCTTGAATTCACTTATAGCATCAACCAACTCTTTCCTAAAACCTGCAAATTGAATACTTGTTAAGTCAGTGAAGTGTACATGTGACATGGAAGCAGACATGTTACCGAAAGGAAGGCAGGGGCACATATCATGAGTTTGTTCTATCATAACCTTGGAGAGTTTCCAATTGCTTTGAATCACATTTTGTAATATCCAACCTGCATTTTTGCCACAAGCATTCAGGGTCAGATCCTTATGGAGACAAGACGTGCTCCACCTGGAAAACAGAAGAGCGGCAAGTGTATCATTTTTCTTATTGATATTGTTATAGAACATTGAAAAGGTTTACAACAGATGCAGATTTGTACCTGCCAAATATCATATGCTGGATTGAGAATGAACATTGGGGTGCGGATGCCTTTTGCAACTTCCCGTGGAAAAATGCACTAGCAGGCACACGATAGAGTAGTGCTTAGCATGCAGCTTGATAGTAATGGCGACACAATTGATACTAATATCATAATTGTGAGATGAAAGAAACTAAAGGCTAACCTGTCCTGGCTCCATATCTGAACTGCAGTGAGTAAACTTTTTCCGCAGGTCCTGCAACAAAACATTCAGAGCACACATGAATCTTGCACATGTGGTTAAGAGTTCAATACAAGAAATGGTCAATTGGACAGGGAAGAACACTACTGCCTGAACTAGAGAGAAGGAGAGGGAGAGAGACCTATAGACGAGCAACGTCGTTATAGAATCCACGCATATATCTTCTCCCAGAAATGTCTTCCCTGTAATTAACAGCAGAATCAAGACAAGCAAATACACGTCAAGGAAAAAACCACCATCGGCAAGACACTTAACAGTAGATGCCTTTGGTACAAGTGCACGGAAGTCATCACAATGAATGTAAGTGGATGGACCACCAGCCGAGCAGCCCGTAAGAAAAGCCTGAAATTGTAGGAAATGATCAGCAGCATATCACAACAAAAAGAATAGTAATAATGAGTGGCATTACAGAGATAAAACAATAAATGAAATCAAAAAGTCTGAAAATAAACTAATAAAAGCAAGTGACCATCAACTGATCTCAAATTCTCAATTCTGACACAAATTAAATATTCACCAAAACATAGTGAGATTGTCATGCCATCATTGATGGCACCAATCTCCAAGAACAACCTATGTTTTCTTTCTTTACGTGAGCATACAGAGTCCAAGAATATTATGCACTACATTTTTTGTCGGAAGCATTGCAGCAAAGAAGTAATATGAAGTTCTAAACAAATGACTGGATGACACAGAGTGAAGAATAAATTCCATGCGGAAAATAGTATTTGAATATCTACATATGGCCTGAATTATCAGTCTATCACTACATCCGAGATGCATATCATAAAGTGACCCAAGATTTTAAACAAAACACAAAGACATCCATTCAAGACAAAATAACCTTTGATTACAGAAAAGTGATATGAATATATAAAATGCCATACTATCTAGTGCTTGGTTGGTGTGAAATTTCTAAATACTAATCTGTTGTAGGTGTGCCCAGTACACCTGATCTGTTAATATGGCCACAACAAGAAATCTTGCAACTCATGCTCAGTTAAAATTCAAACATTGCTTCTATCTAAGATGCCGATGGAGACACTGGAGCAAATGCTGCATATTCGGCGTCTGCAGAACACTAATAGAGTGTACCTGGATTCTGCAGTTCGTCATCGCTCAAGATGCCGACGAACTCAGCCCGCCTTTCCATGTGGTCAGAAGAACCTAGATTTGTCTCCTTACGTTGAGCACACCATGTCATCTCTGTAGACGCATAACATCGAACAGATTGCGGACGAGGCGCCAGCCGTCACCTCCAAGTGGAGGAGCCACTTGTCGGACCCCTCGCCGAACCCCGGGAGCCAGTGGTACCCAGGCGGGGTACCGTCCAGGCACACCGCACCACTCTCCCTGGCACCGGCGACGAGGGTGAGGTCGACGAGGGTGGGGAGCCGGTGGCCGTAGGACGGGTAGGATGTGGAGGATGCGGCGGAAGCGTCGCGGGAGGGGGTGAGGAAGAAGGCGGCGGCGAGGAGCGCGAAGGCGAACGCCGCGGCCCCGGCTGCCCTGCGGCGGCCGAGGCGGCGCCACCAGAGGCGCAGGCAGTGCGTCGCCGGCGCGGCGGAGGCGGACGCGGAGGAGGAGAGGGGATGCATGAGGGGAAGGCGGGCAGCGACGGGCGGCAGCGGGCGGGTGGAGCGGTGGTTGGTGGATGTGGATCTGGCCGCGGCCGCATCGGCGACGACTTCCCTGGCGCCTTTGTTTATCAGGAGAAGCAAGGACGGCAGCACATGCACGAGAGGGAGGGGATAAGGGGTGATAGCAATGGCGCACTGGTAGGGGGTGCGCCATACGTATAAATAGCAATAGCGCACCTCTTACTGGTGCGCCATTACTAGTTAAAACTAGTAATGGCGCACTTTCCTCTGGTGCGCCACTGCTAAGTCTGGGGAGGGGTGTGGGGCCAGGACAAAACTAGTAATGGCGCACCACACACCAGGTGCGCCATTAGTAATATGGCCATTAATGGCGCACCCATATCTGGTGCGCCACTGCTATATAGCAGTGGCGCACCACATACATGGTGCGCCATTAATGTCCATATTAGCTATAGCCGTTTTTGTAGTAGTGCAAATTTCAAAGCATATTCTGAAATTCACCGGTGCATATACAAGATTTTCCGGGCCCTGTGAACAAGGTTTGCGATGAATATGGATAAGTTCACGGTTGCCCAGAATCAATGAGTATTTCACATGCTTGGAAGCTCAGCTGAACCGAACGGAATTATCCGTCAACTGCTCACTACCGACAACACTTGGATTGAATTCAAAGGGTATTCCGAATTAATTGTCAACATGAAGTCTGCATCAGTCGTGCAACCCTTACAACAACAATGATCAGACCAGCAGAAGAACTAGCGGTGGGCATGACCAACAAGGTATGGACTATACCAAGTTCTGGCTCCGCTATGGATAAATTCCGGATACTCTGGAAGGAAGCCAGAACCGGCCACAGGACCAACTGCGTATCACAGTGCAAGGCTTTTGGTACAAGCAACCCAGCCTTCCTCCGCAAGCTATCAGGAAAAGCTTACAACACAAGACTTTCAATCTTCCTCGCCACAACAATAGGGGGAAAATCTTCTGGGATACGGTACTCCAGTCTTCCTCAGCACGCTACCGCGGAAAGCTTCCGGCATAAGGTACTCGACCTTCCTCAGTAAGCCACATGAAGGGAACCTTCTGTAGTTCATTTAGGAGCAGTCAGATGAACTCCACGTAGCGCTTTAGTTTTTGCCTTTGTGCACTGCAGTGGAGACGCCAGGGATCGGCTGCCATCAGCGAGCGGGTCTGGAGGCTCCGGTGGCCGGGGGCAAACCTCTGGATCTAGTTAAGCCACTGCCGCCGCACCGATCGGGAGGAGGACGACCATAGGCTGCTCATCGCTGCAGTTCCTTACGCGCGTGGCACAAATCCGGCTCGCACTGCAGTTCGGCCGTTGTTTTCTTGAGGGTCACTTTTTGGTAGTTTGCAGTAGGAGGAGAAAAACAGCAGATGTTGTAGTTTCAGTTGAGAGAACTGATAAATTTATGCAGCTCACTTACTTTGTCTTGACGGTCCACACTTGTTTTGCAAAAAACACATGAATAAATAAAAAGAGAAATAAAAGATGAGAAATATGCAGTTCATTTTAGGAACTTCAGTGGCTCACTTCGGTAAAAGAAAAGATTGAAAAATCTAATGCAGTTCAGACCACACGGAGAGAAAATGGTGTATAAAAAACAAGCGCACTGCAGTACTGAGACGAGTGGACTTCCCGTCGAAAAAACTGTACGTGACTTTTTTCGGCACTGTTTTCGCTCCAGTTTCGGAACTGCATCAGACATAAAACTGCACTGCTTCAGATTGAAAACCGCACTGCATCAGATGGCTAGTGAACTGCATTTTTTGTCTTTTTATCTTCACTTTATTCGTTTTCGTGTTTTTACTGCGTGCAACAACATAGCGAACTGCTGAGGAAGACAAACGAAGTGAACTACATACGGAAAAAAATAAAACGGCAGATTTCGCGGAAAGTAAACTACTGGCAGGAACTATGTGAACCGCGAGATAAAATTTTGATTTTCTCAACTTGTTTGTAAACAGCACAATTTGAAACGAGCTGCACGAAACAAACAGAGTAGTAGCCCCATCGAGCTGTTGGAGGACGCCGCGAACTGCACATGGAAGACGACGCACGAACTGCACTTGGGTGTCCCGCGCACTGCATGTCTGGTACGCCTGGACTGCAAGGGGAGGAGGGGCAGCTCGTCGAGCCGTGCTGCATGTACGCACGGTGATGAGCACCGAACTGCACGTGGCGTGCTGCCGAGCTGCACAAGAAAAAAAGGGGATGGAGGGCAGCAGGGTGTGCTAGTCGTGAATCCAAGCGAACTGCACGGGAGTAGTAACCGAATCGCATGAGAAGCCAAGATGAACCTCGCCGGAGTCGAGGTGGAGTCCCTCTCTCACCCCCGCCCGCACAGTAGCAGGGCCACCGTCGGACGTGTCCAGGGCACGGACGGCCGAGGGAGGACGGTGTAGGAGGAGGGGAGAGCACGCCGATGGCCACTGATCCAACCGCGGCTGAGTGGAAGCTCGGGGGCGAGGAGAGGGATCTCGCCTGGATCCAGCACCCGGCGCGGGGAGGAGAATGTGGCGATGGTGGGAGCCCGAGCGGGGTTGCAAGGCGGCGCCCCGCCATGAATCCTCAGGCGGTGGCCCAAATCCATGCGGCGGCGCAGGTTTTGAGGAGGGATGGTCGCCGGTAGCCGGATCTGACGCGGGGGAGAGGGAGATCCCTGGCTGGATCCAGCGATGGCGTGTCGCGTGGTTGGTCAAGCCGCGAGGCCATGGGGTCGGCGACGGTAGGTGGCGGAGGGGAAGCAGGTGGTCGGGTGGGGAAGAGGAGGTGTGGCGCCACCGGCCGGATGGAAGAGGAGGCGCGGCGGCCCCGGCCGAGAGGAAGACAAGGTGGACGGGGGCGTGGCGGCGCCGGCCTGGGGTGGTTCTCCGAGGTGGCGCTGGTTGGGAGATGGACGGGGGCCGAGCGGTTGGGCGGCGGTAGAAGGTGGACAGGGGCAGGGCGGGGCGGCGGAGGCCTGGGGTGGCGCTCCGGTAGAAGGTGGAGGGAGGTGGGATGTGGTTGTCGTGAGGGAGGTGGGGGTGGAGATGAGCCGGGTGGGGTGGAGATTTTTGCTACGGTTCAGTTCGCGGGACGGCAGTCAGGTGTTGGCAGAATAAGCCCAGGTGTTGGTAGAATAAGGTCTTAAGGGGGTTGGTAGAATAGACCCACCCTATATATATATAACCATGTCGCAACTACACGTGGGTGTTAGCAAGATCATTTGTGTGTCGCTTTGCGAGTTTTCATCCATTGTCCGAGAAGCGGGGAGAAGTTTCAAACATTTCGGCTGCGAGGTGCGGCCACCGGCGTAGGCCTAGTTGGAATTTTAATTACAGAAAATTTAGATGGAGTCTGGACATCATCAAAATTGGTGTGTGCCTGTGGCGTGCTCTCATGACCCCATGGAAAATTTTTGGTAAAGTTTGGCACAAGTTTTGATGCTCGCACCTTCCAAACCGGAGCATCTCACAAGAAGGATCATAGTTTCCAAAAGGAGACGCGGCACTTCGGACTCCATTCGTCGGTGACTTCATCATTCCGCCTCGATTTTTTTTTCACGGTAAACAATCACGGATATACCCTAGGTTTGATTTTCTGGCCCGTTTCAGGTCTCGTCTGCTATATTTAAGCCTTTTTTTGCATTTACCTTGCATTTAGTGCATATAAAATCAAAACCCTACTACAAGTACATGTGGGTGTTAGTTAGCAAATAAGGTGTACAAATCATTTGTGTGTCGCTTTGCGAGTTTTCATCCATTGTCCGAGAAGCGGGGAGAAGTTTCAAACAGTTCGGCCGCGAGGTGCGGCCACCAGCATAGGCCTAGTTGGTATTTTAATTACAGGAAATTCAAATGGAGTCCGGACATCATCAAAATCGGTGTGTGCCCGTGGCGTGCTCTCATGACCCCGTGGAAAATATTTGGTTAAGTTTGGCACAAGTTTTGTTGATCGCTCCTTGGAAACCGGAGCATCTCACAAGAAGGATCATGGTTTCCAAAAGGAGACGTGTCAATTCAAACTCCAGTGGCCGGTGACTTCATCGTTTGGCCTCATAAAAATTTCCATGGTACGCAATCACCATTATACCACGGGTTGATTTTCAGGCGCATTTCAGGTATCGTTTGCTATATTTAAGACATTTTTTGAATTTAGCATGCATTTTGTGCATATAAATAAAATCACAACGGCAACTGCATGTGCTGTTGAAAGGGATGAGGATTGCCGTTCGATCTGGGAGCATCCAACGGTGCAGACGTACGATCTGTGGGGTTTGGGTTCTGGCCAATCAGAACGCACGACTTAGATCGCGCGCGCGGTTTGGTCGGCACATGGCTTTCATGAATGAACCGTGTGCTATTCGCAAACCAGATTGCATATCTTCTGTTCATACATACTGGAGTGAGATCAATTGAGTGTGCTACCTCTATGGTATAATAATAATAATAATAATAATAATAAACAGTTCAAATTCATTGCCTGCGCTGACAGCATCTCAAGGTCAACATATTAACGGTTCTTAGATCAACAGAAGACCGGGCATAACTCACAAATTCAGTACATGCGACAGTTCTAAATTGAACGAATTAAGTTGTAGGGTAGGCATAAAAACTAGTCTTATGGCTTAATTCCCATGTACATGCAGGAACTGGGATCATTACGTTGACCCCGAATGAACTTAGGTTTTCTGATGATTTTACGCTTCTTTGTTTGGAAGGTGCGTGATCCCTTGGCTGGCCACTCAGCAAATTCATCGTACTCATCCTCATCGACAACATCCTCGACGCCCAGTACCCTCCTCTTCCCATGCATCACTACATGGCAGTTCTTATGCAAGGGGTCTTCCACATAGAAAATCTGGGTAGCATCGCTGGCAAAAATGAACGGGTCCACGTGATATGCCATCGTTGTCCTGTTAACACAAGTCTTCCTGTAATCATCAACCTTTACCTGACTAAGAGGGATCCATGTGCACCTGAATAATGCCACCTTAACTTTCACATAGTTAAGCTCCCAAATCTCTTTGATGGTTCCATAGTATACCCTTTTATCAGCTTCATCTACAATCATGCATTCTATTCGAACAGAGTTGTTCTGATATGAGGTCTTCTCATCATGTTCCTCAGTGTAGAACGTGTAGCCATTTATGTCATATGCTTGGTACATCAACACCATAGGTGATGGCTTTTGTGCCAACCACGTAGCAATGTCATCCATGGATCCTTGTGCCAAATGATTCTTTAGCCATCCGGCGTAGTTCTTAGTGTGCTCCTTCATCTCCACATCTAATGGATACACCATTGGTAAGAAGCTTTGCCGTATCTCCGCCAAGTGTTCGTCAGCATAAGCACTGAGAACTGGGCGGTTAAGCAGTACCGTCAAATGGGCTTTGTCGGCCAAATCTCCGGGTGCAGCCTTTTGTGTGCCAGCAAGGACCGGCTTACCTTTCAGCCTTCCCTAGTGGCGAGAGAGGGGCAAACCTATAGGTCTTTGTTTCATGTATTCGGTGCAAAACTGAACCACCTCCTCCGCGGTATAACCTTGTAGGATGCTTGCCTCTGGATGGCTTCGGTTCCGACAATAGCGCTTCAGTATTCCCATCAACCGCTCGAAGGGATACATGTTGCGAAGAAACACAGGACCACAATACTTTATCTCGTCGACAAGGTGCACAGTGAGATGGACCATGACATCAAAGAATGACGGTGGGAAAAACATCTCTAGGCTGGACAATATTCTTGCAATATCCTCTTGCATATGATCCAACTCTTCACGATATACAACTTTCTGTCATAGTTTGTTGAAGAAATCACAGAGCTCAATGAGTGTGTTTCTTATATCTTTGTCCATCAGATTCCTGATGGCCACCGGGAGGATTTGTGTCAACATTACGTGGCAATCATGTGACTTCATGTGTCCCAACTTCATTTTACCTAAGCTCACATCCACGAGACTTCTGATGTTTGCGGAGTAGGAAGAGGGTGTCTTAACTGACAACAAATAGTTGAAGAACTCTGTTGCTTCTTTTGTACTGAAATTGTAACTCTGGCGAGCGTGGAGGAATTTGTTATCATCTTCTGCTTCACTCTTGCGTTTTGATTGATCACCAAGCATATCGAGTCGTGCACCATCACCATCCTTTGTTTTACCTTTAATCTTGAGCAGAGTACCAAGGATGCTTTCACATACGTTCTTCTCTACGTGCATGACATCGATGCAGTGACGTACACATTGAATCTCCCAGTAAGGTAATTTCCAGAACACCGATTTCTTCTTAAACACTTGATCCCTGGGTGTTTGTTTCACCGCCAAAGCGTGGTTCTTGCCAAGCACGACATTAATTTTTTTAGCCATGTTGTGGACCACCTCCCCAGCATAAGGTCTTGGGCCCAAACCTACCTCTGTCGTACCATCAAATTCAGCTTTCATCTTTCGGTATGGGTGATCTCTCTGTAAGAACCTACGATGACGAAAATACACGGTTTTGCGCGAGTTGGGAAGAAATCTGCTAGCTGTCCTATCCATGCATGTGACACACCCTACATCTCCCTTTGTTTTCTGCCCCGATGTGTTGCCTAATGCCGGCATATCTTGAATGGTGTGCAGCAGCATCGCATGTAGATCGAAAATCTCCTTTTTGTAAGCATCATAACATTTTACAGCAGGCTCTTTTACCCACACTGTTAGCAGTTCTTCTACCAATAGCTGAAAGTAAATGTCGATGTCATTTCCAGGTTGCTTCGGGCCTTGGATAATCATTGACATCATAATGTATTTTTTCTTCATACACAACCAAGGAGCTAGGTTATATATGCACAGAAGCACCGGCCATGTGTTGTGTTTGGTGCTCATATCGCCAAAAGGATTCATCCCGTCAGTACACTCCCCGGGCCTTATACTTCTAGCATCCTTGGCAAAGTCTTTAAACTTGTTGTCAATTAATTCCCACTGAGCCCCATCTTTCGGGTGCCTCATATATTTATCCACAGTTCGCTCATCATGATGCCACCGCAACCTCTTTGCCTCTCTAGGGTTTGCAAACAAACGCCTCAACCTTGGAATTAAAGGCAAGTACCAAACAACCTTCAACGGGATTCCTGTCTTGATCTCGTCGTCCAATTTGTACTTGTCCTTTGCTCTCCTGCGCTTGTATCATGCATGCTGGCATATGGGCCATGCACGCAAATCTTTGTACTCACCACGGTACAATATACAATCATTCACACAAGCGTGTATCTTCTGTACTTCAAGTTCCAATGGGCAAACAATTTTCTTCGCTTCGTTCGTGCTTTTGGGGAGCACATTATCTTCAGGAAGAATTTCTTTGAAAAGACAACTCTATGAAGCCCTTGTTTGATAGACCGTTTGCTGCTTTAAATCTGAGAAGCGCCAGTGTGGCACTCAACTTGGAATATTTGTTTTTGCAACCTGGATACAAATCTTTCTTGGAGTCCGCATCAATGGTTGGCAGATCCTTGTACCCAATCATATCCTTTTTTGGGCCCTTGAAATCTGCAATCATAGCAGCAAAATCTGGCATATCAAGGTCATCGTCGTCTACGTCGCCGTCTTGGTTTTCCAGTGTGGGTTTCGGCTTTCGGGTGTTCCATTGGTAGCTTGACGCCTCAGCCCCGATGTTAGATTTAACATCCATGTGACTCTGACCGGGGTTTGGCATCTCGCAGCCCTGGGTATATTCATCCATGACCTACTCTTCACCGTGTCTGGTCCAACATGTATATCCATCCATGAATCCCCGAGTGAGTAAGTGTAACTCGACAACTGTAACTTCATGTGACTCTGTATTGGCACCATGACTACATGGACAGAGCATGTAATCCTCATGACCAATTCTCTTCTTTGTACTTTCAGCCAAATTCATGAACTCCGTCACGCCACTGACAAAATCTGAGCTTCTCCGATTCTTCATCCATTCAGATCGTTCCATCTGCACCACACGAAAGGTAATTAAAAACAAAACAACAACATTAATACACGGATTAATTGATGCCCAAAGATGCATGCATAAATCACAAGATTTTATTTTCATAATTACTGAGGGCGCTCCATATTGTTATCCAGCCGTGCGATGACAAAAATTAATGGCCAGTCAATTTACACGCAGAGTGCTACAGCACTACCCTTAGGAATTGAATACCTTAATTAAGCCACTCACGAAAAGAATACCTTAATTAATTACACGCGCGGCGACCTCCACCCAGCAGACAGAGAAGCGCGATGCGGCGGCACGCCAAGATAGCAGGGTCGAGGAGCAAAGCTTAGTGCGGCTACCGCCTGAAGTTCGACCTCCACTATCCCGCCATCGACCGCGATGGATGTGCTCCAATCACACCGCCGCCGACCTTGATGGTTGAGCTCCTCCTATCTCCCACCGCAGACCGATGATTGACCTCCTATCACGCCGCCACCGCTCACCGACCGAGGATTAACCTCTTATCTGGTAGCCGCTACCTCGGCCGCCGCCGCCACCGCCATCTCTATCTGCAGAGCGGCTGTTTTATTTTTTGACGGATATCCGCAGAGCGGCTGTTTACACTAAGTATTACTGTAACTCAATTATTGCAGCCCCATATGTACAAGGCAGTACATCACATACGGTTGTGTCATGGCAACCGTGTCTCACCTACATTGTCTTCTCACACGGGTTGGTGCGCAAATCGTGTGTGAAGTTGTAATACCTAGCACAAATGACATGTATAAACAGTGTGCCATATACAACATAGTGCGATAAGTAGTTCCCGACCGTTAGCTTATCCCCACAGTTTCCCCATTTCCCCCAAATCCCTAGATAGCCTCCAAATTCCCTCGCGTGGCGCTGACATTGGGGGAATGCGGACGAGTGGTGCTGATGGTTTCGGCGCGGCTGCTCCTGCTCGTATCGCCGCCGCCGCCACGACGGCGTTCACCGCCGAGCACTTGCCTAAGGTCATCAGAAGGCAGGTGTACTACGGATCCGAATCGTCCTGTCAGGTTCCAATCTATCTCGATCTTTTTTAGCATGTCCAAAGTAGCTCCCTACTGAATCCGTCCTGAATGACCACCCCCCCCCCCCAGGAAAGTGATCGGCCGACGGATCCAGAGCATGACTCCAGACTCCCGCAACACGAGTTCGAGTCTGAGTTTTGCGCCACCGAGAAGTACCAAAAGCTGAGTTGTGTGCATGGGCACACTCCCGCTCGACGTGTATGCACGGAGGGATTCGACATCGACAGACAGTTTCTCAGTTGCCCCTTAGAGGTTAGTGCTAAGTTCATCATTTTAGTTGAGTTAATGCCACCGCTCATCCTGAATAATATTTAACATTGGCAGGGATATGAGGCTTGGGCCTTTGTTAACTGGCTGGATGAAGAATGGCATGGCAGGGCTCGGAGTGTTATCAACAAGCTCGCAGAAGATAACGTAAAGCTGAAGAAGAAACTGACTGATCTGGAGTGTACAATCAGTACGATGAAGCAAGAAAGAATCAATCACAGGCAACAGATGAAAGCAAGAGACAAGAAGGAACTAGCATGTGTAGTTGTGGTTGTCGCATTAGCCATGTTCTATGCGCTGTTTGCAATGATGATTAGGGGTTTTGTTTGACAGTATTGCTAAAGCACATCTAGATGTGCTCTAAGTAATGCACATCTAGGTCCTATGCCATTGATGTTACGCGAAGATTCGTGCAGATATTTTCCGTTGTCTTTTTTCTTTTCCTTTGTAGTTTGATTATTACTGGCTTCATCAATAAGAAGAGCTCAATGTATTGCTTGCCAACTGTCCTACTCCGTTCGTACCGGTGCATAAGTCACATTACGAAAACCAAATAATCCCAAAACTCGTTCCTTGTTTTTTGTCCTGAAAAAAGAAATCAGCCAATAGGAATCCTGGGGCTTGTATGCATTCACTGACTTCAGACTACTTAGCATAACATGCAATGGTCAATCCTCTGCACGCAATTGTATTGATTAGCAAATAAACATCAAGTTCTCTCGCTTTTCCCCCACCTTGGTCACCGATACGTAATTATCACATTGAGAACTGCGCAACCCCGGGAATTTGGAGCGATTGGGTACAAATAATTGCAGTTGATTATATAAGTATTCTAACTGCCTGCCATGGCGGTTATATAATATGTCAATCCCCCGCTTCACTTGACATTCCTCTTCTCTGCATACCCCGCTTAAGTGTCCACCATCTTCATCGTCCCGCCCGGCCACGCTACACACTTACACACACTCTGCAATGTCGCTTTCTCGTGGTTTGTATACGTACCGCGGCCATGTCGAGCAACAGCGAGAACGACAGTTCTGCCAGCAGTCTGGCGCCCGATGATAGGTCAACATCAGAATCATCCCGCTCGTCTTCCATGAGTCCGGCATCGAGCCCAGACCTCGATTTTATCCGTATCATGGAAGGGACGCCGCCTCCGGAGTTGTCAGATGACAACCAGACAGATGAGGAGCCGTCAGAGGACGAAGAAGAGGACGACGATGATGAGGAGGAGGAATGGTCGAACGAGGAGGACGACAACAGCAACGACGATGACGACAGCGGCGGCGATGAAAAGCCAATGGTCAGCGACAAGAAGCGTCCTCGCCAAGACGATGTCGCGGGGCCATCCAACAACAACAAGAAGAAGAAGGAGTAAATTAATCGGACTATATATATCTCTGTTTCCGTTCGCTCATATTAATTCGTTACCTCCGTTTCCCCTGTCAATCTCATTGTAGACGGTTAGTAATACATATTCGACAGAGATCTTTTACATTATCGCCCACAGGTTGGTTTCTTGAATTGTGTGCCCTGTCGAGCACACAATTCACAAAGAAAGACTGTATGGGCTGTCTATAATTATCGCACACATTTCTGATTACCGACCTGTTTGCCGGGTATCACACACATCTTGTTATGCCGAATCCTTTGTGTTCAACTCGATCATCGCAAACGGTTCATCAGAGCGAACTGTATGCCGTATATCGCACACACCTTGATCTGGCTGCCCATTTCTGTTGTTCTGTCTCATCCCAAACAGTTCGTATGGATCAACCGTATGCCCCGCATCGCACACGCAACTAAAATCTGAACCGTGTTTGATGTATCCGCCATCGCAAACGTTTTGCATATTTTTTGACGGTTTTTTTACATCACCATTTGCGATTAATGCATCGCACACAGTTTCGTCGAAGGGTCTCTGATTGTAGTGTCGCGTTAGCAGCATCCTGCAGTAGTGTCTAAGGATAAAGAGACATGGTTTAAAGTAGGATGAACATAGTATGACATCATTCATATCACGGGCAAACAGATATCAAACAAACATGTTATTGTATCATTGTGTGGGCACGTGAACGTCATGTTTTCTGTCATGCATGTACATCCATGACATCATTCATTACAGATTAAACCGTGTAAGGTGAAATGATACGTTAAGACAACTGTGTATAAAAGTGAGCAGAGTAACTGACATTGGCTGCAAACCAAGCACTTAAATGAACACGTCACAGTAACAAGCAGTTCAAAGGCATGAGGAGTAAGGACTTACAACAGCGGCTAGAACTGGTGTGCTCATGCCCTTCATCTTGCTGGTGTGGCAATCCTTGAAGATTTGCACTGCATTTGGTTCAGGTTCTTTTGGTCCGCACGGGCTTTCCTCTGTATTTGGAACAAGTCAATATAGATACGATAATATGGCACAGCAAAAAGAAGGGACTAGAAGCTATTTACAAGAGCCTCGCAGTGTGCAATATAGCTATGAGATCCTGTTGTCTGTTGGAATTTCACTTTAGAACGGTTGGTCTTGTTCTTCAAACAGTTAGCCTAGAAGAAGATAGACTTGTAAGGCACATACGTAAATATGAGTTCAATATGTGATCTGATCAAATACATATACCCTACCTGATACTTTGGATCAGACCAGTGTTTAACAAGGGCTGTCCAGTCTTCATCCGTAATATATTCCACTGGAGATGTTTGGGCGATTTCATTGTTAGCCTTGCCTTCAAAGTGAGTTTTTCTAAGGTGATACCGATACTGTCACAGAGCAGACTGAAAAACATGAATGCATGCTTGTTTAGTTGCATCATCTTTCGGATCCAACTTGAACCTCATCTGTTGAAACAAGAATGTGAGTCTCATTACGAGGAAGCTAGAAAGTATGGGACAGAGCAAGACAATATTACAAATTGCGATGAATAACATTACTTATGGATAAATGGTCAAGGAAGGTGTTAAACTGGGTATCGTCTTTCTCATTCCTGTACTGGATCCACGTTGGGAGGATACGTGCATGACACCTAACGGCAATGGCTGCCTTTGATACTAACTTGGCTGACTCTATGGCATCACGTGGCCTTTTTAAACCTGCCTCAAAATGGATCTCCATTCTTCCTCCTTTAGATTTTGTTAATCTGTCAAGCATTATCCCTGATGTCTGTTTCCGCTTGCGCCGTGGTGCTAGTTCAACAACGAATATGGAAAGTGTTAGTGCACATCAAACTGTGAGAGTACATATAAAGGAGCATGCAACTGCAACTTGACTCGGTCTGGTACCGTCTTGGTGTTGATGCTCATGAGGTTCATCTGATCTTGCCAAGTCCTGTTGAGTAGTGTTAGGTGTGAAGGCAGCTTGGGAACATGCCACTTGCGGAGCAAATGAACGAGTAACTCTTTGAGATGTCGGTAAAGTTGAAGGAGGTGCTGCAGCTGGTGGAGCAGGTGATACTGTGTTTGTAGATTTAGCCAGTGGACTTGGACCTTCTACTGCACTATAAGTACCAGCAGAATCTCGAGGGAAGATCCTTTTTTGTTGCACCCGACGAGTAACACCATTCCCTACTATATTATTTTCCTTGCTCTTTTTTGACTTTGCCATGTCAAGCCGTACCCACAACACAAAAGAATAAAATCGCTCTTCAGAACTCATTGACGCATGATACAGACGAGCAATACTTTGACGTAAGACAACCGTATGAGGAGGATGGAATATGTAAGAAAAACAGGATGGCATGACATATTCACACCTACGATGTGTAAACTAAGCAGAAGGATTTTCAAGAAATTAAGAAGTAATGCAAGCTAGACACCATATGAAAGATGCAACCAATATCACTCTGCCAAGTTAAAAGTGTCTTGTCATAAGTGGCATTTAGAAAAATTAGAAGCAGTACAACCTAGAAATCAATGCAAGATGCAACCACTATCACACTGCCAAGTTAAAAGCATCCAATCATAAGTGATTGATGCAGGATACACAACAACAGTACTTTGATGTAAGAACATGGTGCGATAGATAGATGCAATGTATTCTAGACACAGAAAGGCATGTCATATGCACATGTATAACGTATAAACTCAGCAGGTGAAATTTAATAAAATTAGAAGAAATACAAGCTAGACATCATATGCAACATGAAATCAATTATCACACTATCTACTTAGAGCAAGCACCTGCGATGGTGGAGTAGGGGAGATGAACTCATCATATAGACTTGGGACTTCAACAGTAGTAGCACTAGCAGTGGCAAATCTAGAGAGCCTCCATTTGCGTCGGTCCAGAGGACCACCAACATCCCCTAACTTACTCTTTTCCTTCCTCTTTTTTGATATTGCCTTCTGAAGTCAAAACCACAAGAAGAGGAATAAAATTAGCTATGCATAACTGGTTGATGCATGATAGAGATGAACACTACTTTGATGTAAGGCAAGCGCATGATAGGAGGATGGAATATATACAAAAAACGACCGCATTGCATATTCACACCTATGATAGGAGGATGGAATATGTATGAAAAATAGTAAGCAGAAGGCATTTCAACAAAATAAGAAGAAATGAAAGCTAGGCACCATATGAACATGCAACCAATATCACTCTACCAGGTAAAAAGTGTCTCGTTATAAGTGCCATTTCAACAAATTAGAAGCAGTACAAGCTAGAAGACAATGCAAGATGCAACCTAGATCACACTCCCAAGTTAAATGTGTCTTATGGGTAAGTGATTGTTGCAGGATACACAACAGTACTTTGATGTAAGAACACCGTGTGATAGACAGATTTATTATGTTCTAGAAACAGGAACACGTGTCATGTTGACAGGTATAATTTGTAAGCTACGCAGATGCAATTCAACAAAATTAGAAGCAATACAAACTAGATGTCATACGGAACACGCAACCACATATAACAGTGCCACGTTAGAGCAAGCACCTATGATGGTGGAGTAGGGGAGATGTGCTCATCATCTACACAGCTATGTTGACTGTCCAGCCTTGTGTTGTCTTGCAAATGTTGTTGGGAGGATGGAGGAGTAGAATCTGTAGAGACCCTCTGTTTGAGTTGCTCCGAAGGACCACCATCATCCACTGCCTTACTAATTTCCTTCCGCTGTATTGATTTTGCATTGTGAAGTCAAACCGATAAGAAAAAGGAATAAAATTCGCTCTTCAAAACTCATTCATGCATGACACTGACGAACACTACTCGGATGAAAGGCAAACACATGATACGAGGATGGAATATGTACGAAAAACAGGACGGTGTGACATATTCACACCTATGATGTGGTAACTAAGCAGAAGGCATTTCAACAAATTAGAAGCACTGCAAGCTAGACACCATATGAAAGATGCAACCAATATCACTCTGCCAAGTTAAAACTATGTGGCGTTTCAACAAATTAGAAGCAGTACATGCAAGAAATCATATGTAAGACGCAACCAATATCACAGTGGCCACTTAAAGGTGCCTCATCATAAGTGACCGATGCGGGATACGCAAGAACAGTAGTCTGATGTAAGAACATGGTGTGATCAAATATATAGTATGTTCTAGAAACAGGAACACGTGTCATATTCAAAGGTATGATGTGTAAAGTAAGCAGATGCAATACAACAAAGTTAGAAGCAATACAAGCTAGACATCATACGCAACATGCAACCACATATAATAGTGCCAAGTTAGAGCAAACACCTGTGATGGTGGAGTAGGGGAGATGTGCTCATCATCTACACAGCTACGTTGACTGTCTAGCTTCGCGTTGTCTTGCGAATCTTGTTGGGAGGATGGCGGAGTAGAATCTATAGAGACCCTCCGTTTCAGTTGCTCGGAAGGACCACCATCATCCAATGCCTTACAAATTTCCTTCCGCTTTATTGATTTTGCATTGTGAGGTCAAACCGACCAGAAAAAGGAATACAATTCGCTCTTCGGAACTCATTCATGCATGATACTGACGAACACTACTCCGATGAAAGGCAAACTCATGATACGCGGTTGGAATATGTACGAAAAACTGGACAGCATGACATATTCACACCTATGATGTGGAAACTAAGCACAAGGCACTTCAACAAATTAGAAGCACTGCAAGCTAGACACCATATGGAAGGTGCAACCAATATCACTCTGCCAAGTTAAAACTGTCTCGTCATAGGTGGCGTTCAACAAATTAGAAGCACTACATGCTAGAAATCATATTCAAGATGCAACCAATATCACACTGCCAACTTAAAGGTGTCTCATCATAAGTGACTGATGAAGGATACACAAGAACAGCAGTTTCATCTAAGAACATGGTGCGATAGACAGATATAGTATGTACAAAAAACAGGAAGGCGTGTCATATTCACACGTATAATGTGTAAGCTAAGCAGATGCAGTTTACACTAATTAGAAGCAATACAAGCTATACACCATATGCAACATGCAACCAGATATCACACTGCCAAGTTAGAGCAAGCACCTGGGATGGTGGAGTAGGGGAGCGGAGACTTGGAACTTGTAATGCACTAGCAGTACGAGGAGAATCAGTACAGATGCTCCGTTTATGTTGCTGCAGAGGACCACCATCATCGCCTTCCTTACTCTTTTCCTTCCTCTTTTTTGCTTTTGCCTTGTCAAGTCAAACCCACAAGAAAAAGGAATAAAATTTGCTCTTCAGAACTCATTGATGCATGCTGACGAACACTACTTTCATGTAAGGAAACCGCATGATAGGAGGATGGAATATGTATGAAAAACAGGATGGCATGATATATTGACATGTATGATGTGTAAAGTGTAAACTAAGCACAAGGTGTTTGAACTAATTAGAAGCAATGCAAGCTAGACACCATATGAAAGATGAAACCAATATCACTCTGCCAAATTAAAAGGGTGGTCTCATAAGTGTATTTCAACAAATTAGAAGCAATACATGGCAACAGGCTAGAAATCATATGCAATATGCAACGAATAAAGGTGTCTCATCGTAAGTGATTGATGCAGGATACCCAAGAGCGGTAGTTTCATGTAAGAACATGGTTAACAGATAGATGTAGTATGTACCAAAAATAGGAAGGCATGTCATATTCACAGGTATAATGTGTAAACTAAGCAGATGCAATTTACAATAATTAGAAGCATTACAAGCTAGACACCATATGCAACATGCAACTACATATCACACTGCGAAGTTAGAGCAAGCACCTGCGATTGTGGTGTAGGGGAAATGCGGTCTTCAACTACAGAGCTACCTTGAATATCTTCATTTAGACTTGCTGTTTCTTGAGAATCATCTGGGGAGGATGAAATTGCACTCTTTATAAGAGTAGCGCGTCTCATACTAACCCACGGGCGTGACTATCTCATCATAAGTGATAGATGTAGGATACACAAGAACAGTAGTTTGATGTAAGAACATGGTGTGATAGGCAGATGTAGAATGTAACAAAAACAGGAAGGCGTGTCATATTCACATGTATAATGTGTAAGCTAAGGAGATGCAATTTAACAAATTAGAAGCAATACAAGCTAGGCACCATATGCAATATGCAACCAGATATCACACTGCCATGTTAGAGCAAGCACCTAGGGTTGTGGAGTAGGGGAGATGAGATTTGGAACTTGCAGTGCAGTAGGAGTAGTAGGAGAATCTGCAGAGATCATCTGTTTCGGTTGCTCCAGAGGACAACCATCATCCCGTGCGTTCATCCTTTTAGATTTTGCCTTGTCAATTCAAACACACAAGAAAAAGGAATGAATTTCACTCTTCCAAATTCGTTGATGCATGATACTGATGAACACAACTTTTATGTAAGGCAACCACATTGTAGGAGGATGGAATATGTACGAAAAACGCTAAGCAGAAGGCATTTCAACAAATTGGAAGCAATGCAAGCTAGACACCATATGAAAGATCCAACCAAAATCACTCTACCAAGTTAAAAGTGTCTCATCATAAGTGGCATTTCAACAAATTAGAGGCAGTACATGCTTGAAATGATATGCAAGATGCAACACACAAGAAAAGTAGTTTGATGTAAGAACATGGTTAATAGAAAGACGTAGTATGTACCAAAAACAGGAAGGCATGTCATATTCACAGGTATAATGTCTTGACTAAGCAGATGCAATTTACCCTAATTAGAAGCAATACAAGGTAGACACCATATGCAACATGCAACCACATATCACATTGCCAAGTAAGAGCAAGCACCTGCGATGGTGGTGTAGGGGAATTGCGGTCATCAACTACAGAGCTACATTGACTATCTTCATCTAGCCTTGCTGTTTCTTGAGAATCATGTGGGGAGGATGACACTGCACTCTTTAAAAGAGTAGCGCATCTCACAGTAACCCACTGGCATGACTGTCTCATCATAAGTGATTGATGAGGGATACACAAGAGCATTAGTTTGATGCAAGAACATGGTTAATAGACAGTTGTAGTATGTATCAAAAATAGGAAGGCATTTCATTATCAAAGGTATAATGTGAAAAGTAAGCAGATGCAATTTAACCAAATTGGAAGCAATACAAGCTAGACACCATATGCAACATGCAACCACATTTGACAGCGCGAAGTTAAAGCAAGCACCTGGGATGGTTGTGTGTGGCAATTGAGATCATCAATGGCAGAGCTACGTTTACTGTCTCCATCTGCTGACACTGCACCCTTTAGAGCGCTGAAACGCTTAGTGCTTATCCTCGAATTAGACTGGAGCGACTTTTGTCTTTTCTTTTGTGAATTTATCAACAGTGCGTCAGAGTTTGAAATACCCATGCATAAAAAACAATAGTGTGAGTATGGGTCAAGTGTGTGCACAAGTAGTACACTGTAAAAGTAACAGATAGCAGGTGGGTGAGAAATAAATGACGGGAGACATATCATAGCTCCACAACATGCATGGCACACGGAATTAGATTCTAGGATTTTGAAATATGAGCACAGGGATGGCTGGGAAATGCAGATACTCCTCCAGCACACCACAAGCTGTGGTCCTATGAAAATAACAGTCGACTGAAAACAAATAGGTCAGTCCATTTTTTCTGCACCGTTCGATGTACAAAGAACGGGCAGATTGCCTTCATCTACCACTAGCCAGTCAGTGTTGACGATCTTCCTCGAAATGCCAGCGACCACCGGCCCAGTCCCCTGCCTCCGCCCTCCCCTCGACCTCACCGCACCGCCCCCCAGCCATCCCTTTAAGCCCCGCCGACCTCCAGATCGGGCGCAAGCAGCTCCTGCGCCCCACACCCCTATGATAGACACCGATGCGCCGCTTCCCCCGCGAACAGGCAGACTAGGTGCTCCGCGCGCCTAAGCGGGTGCTGCTTCTTTTAATTGCGAATCAACTGACCCTGAATTGAAATCCAGGCAGGCGACTGACCTCTAGCTAAGGTGAAATAGTAAATGGGGGGAAACCTTGTGCATTTAGTATCACGAAGAAGGTGCAGTAAGAAGCGCTCAACTAGTTTCTTTCGTGGGATGAATACGGTGTGAGCAGAGACGTAAGATTTGCACAAATAAGGGAAGAGGAGTACCTCTTTCTGCTGGCAGTGCTGTGTCCTCCTTCTGTTTTTCCAACGATCTTCTTGTGGTTCGCTGGAAACAAGATGTTGTGGAGGACGGTGGAGCCTTGGACGAACCCATGGCCAAGTTGTTAAGTGTGGTGCGGTGGCCGTCTGTCGGCGGCGAGGAAGCAGATCCGAGGCGGCGAACGACGGCGTAGCAGGAACAGCTCCGGTGCAGTGGACGGTTGCGACAGTGGAGCGGCAGCGGTGAGGCGCAGGACGGCGTGGTCGAAGTGGTTCCGGTACGATGCACGTCGGCGTCGGCGTCGTGGAGGCAGCTCTGCCTCAGCTTCAGATGCTAAGTCCTTGAGGGCGTTGCGGTTGCGGTTGCGTTGGACGACGACGTCGGGGTACCGGCTCCAGCATGATGGACGAGGGCGGCAGTGGATTGGGCGCGATGGGGTGGAGGACGGAGGAGGCTGGGGTTTCGCAGATGGTGGAGAGGGCGTTTTGGCGCCCACGGAGTATGAATGGGGAAACGGAGGGAAGGGGAGCTAAGGGGGAACGATGTTTCGGTTTGGGACGCGCTTGTTTGAAATTTGGGGAAAGTTACAAGCTTTGCCCCCATCTAAAATTTCAGACATATTGCGGGTCGGGGGTAGGACGGTAATCTCAGGTGTCCCAAATAGTGGGCGGGATACATTTCGGCCGAGCGCATGGGTGTTTAGGCACCCACGGTGTATGAATGCTTCTCGGAGGCGGTTGACTGGCGTCTTGGCGAAGTTACAAACCTACCCTGGTTTAGACCTTTGGACATCGGGCCGATAGGCTACACGGGTCAGAGTCAGGACAGTAATTTCCTACCACCAAACATTTGTGTCGCGCGGTTTCGGGTGACCAGAGTAAGACATATAGCATGTTCAAACGCACAACAAAGATTGATGCCCCCTTTTAGATCTGATTTACAAATGCCATTATCTCAAATTCAAATAGTTGAATGCACTTCCTATGAATTTGAATATTTGAAACCACTGTTATGTTGAATTCAACATGTATTCTATTTCGTAGCTAGCAATTTGGAATGTATCCATGTATGTGACAAATGTATAAAGTGCTTGACACTGACAACACGGAGTGCACTCATGTTTATATATGAATTGCAAAAGCCATGCATTGTCTAGATTTCAAACCACTCTCACTCTATGAATCAATAATTTGAAATAAACCCATACACATGCTCGAATTCAATAGAGTAGGTGTTTGATAGACCAATGTTCGTTCATACGCAATTTGAAAAATTCATGATCCAATCCCATTTTTTTAATGCAATTTATATTTTAATTTAATGCGTAGAACCACCTCTTTACGCGTAGATGTACTATGCCTCGGCCCCTCCTCACACACGCGCTATCTCTCTATCTGACGCATAATTGCACACACTTTATATACATCGGCATTTCTTGCTCACACATGCTCACACTCTCTCCCGGGGTGTCTCGCACACACACTCTCTATATATCTCCCCCCCTCTCTCTCTCTTACTGCTATCTACGACTCTTTTCACTAATCTCAGTCGGAAACACTATTTCTCTCACACGCACAGTCTCTGTTGGACCTCTATATGCACATACATTTGCCTACGTGTCTCCCGCACACACACTACCTTTAGGCCTCTCTCGCACACATTGCCCCCCCTCTCTCTTACTAGTTGGGGGATATGATTCCATCAGATCATTCGGTAGGATATCCCCGACGGTTAGGCTGGATGGTAATAAGTGGCAAAGATTTACCCAAGTCCGGGCCCTTGCGGTTGAGGAAAAAGCCTACTCCTGGTACTGTATATTTGTGATTGGGGTGTGTACAAGTACACGTGAATACCAGCCATTGTGTGGTTGTATATACTATCGACGAACTAGCCCCCGGGCTTATATAACATACTCGGGGCCTAGGGTTACAAATCATACTCGGCTTATCGTCAGTGGGGATAGAGTCCTCCACGACTCTGGTAACTTCGTCTTGTACGTCGAGTCCTCCATGGGTCTTCGTATAATGCGTTTCGGTTCGACCTATGTAGCGCGGGACGGAACTGCCCTATGAGTCCTCACCTCGACCCACCACACCTAGAAATGATGTGCCCACCACACCCCACACACCATCGACCACTAAGAAAATAATCATATACAATAGTACAAAGTTATACATGAAAGTTAATTGCATGGTGCATCCAATGATATTTGTTCTGTATTGTGAATGTTTATATTTTCTCCTATGAAATTAGTCACGGTAAAGAGAAACGAAGGGAATATCTCTCTCTCTCTCTCCACCGCACAACCCCTCTCTCTACACCACTTTCACCTACGCACACAAACTATCTCTCGGCCCTCAAAAAGTATGCCCCTGACACATTCACGCATGACGGTCACTGTATTTCAAGCGAAAGCACTATACGGTCACTAGACTTCAGAATATGCTCATTACGGTCACCATATACATTCTTGTGGTGATCATACGGTCTCTAGCTCAACGTACGTCTCCGTATTTTGTTGATGACACTGGCGGTCATTGTATTTGAAGCATGCTCCGTATTTTGTTAATGACACTTACTGTCATTGTATTTGAAGCTAAAGCACGATATGGTCACTGGACTTCAGAATTAGCTCATTACGGTCACCATATACGTTTTGTGATGCGAACCAACATGTGGTTGGATGGTTAGGAGGAAAGTGGTATCCCCAGCCCACCAGGGTTCAAGTCCTGGTGCTCGCATTTATCCTGGATTAATTTCAGTATTTCTGGCGAGGATATGCCGGCTCACTCTCTCGAAGGTGCTCATAGGGGTGTGTGCGCGTATATATGAGCGCTTGCGTCTGTGCTGTGTTAAAAAAATACATGTGGTGATTATACGGTCACTGGCTCACCGTACAACTCCGTAATTTGTTGATGACACGATCAGTTGACCAGTCAAACGGTCCACGTGGCGCAACTAGAGTTGCACCATGAGCGCACGTTACTGTGGGGCCCACCTGTCAGCGCGTATATGAAAGAAAGAAACAGTAGCTTGCATCTGTACTGTATTAAAAAAATACATTTTGTGGTGATTATACAGTCACTGGCTCACCGTACAGCTCAGTAATTTGTTGATGACACGATCAATTGACCAGTCAAACGGTCCTCGTTCATCACAACGCACATTACCGGAGGGCCCACCTGTCAGCGCGTATATGAAAGACAGAAATGGTAATAAATTAGTGGTCGGTGGGGATTCGAATTAGTGACCTCAGGTTGGCAGCCCGCGCGCCCTAACCACAGCGGACAAGGTCGCCTTGTGATGATATGCTGAGCCGGACCTTTTAATTGCACGCACGCACGCACGAGCTACTGTGGTGAATACAAACACATCACACATGCACACAAACACGCCCGCAACGCCTGCCTGCATGCATGCAATACTCACACGTACACACGCATGCACGCAACACTCGCACGCATGCAGGCATGCAACACTGACACGTACACATGCACGCACGAACACACGCACGCACGCATGCATACAACACTGAAACGTACACACACACGTAACACTCACTCGTACACATGCACGCACACAACACTCGCACGCCTGCATGCACACAGCACACGACGCAAGACACACGCTCAACCTATACGTGCATGCACCCTTTGTTAAGGACATGGATTATTACGAGTATTAATCAATCTTATCTGTGATAAGCAGAACATTGATGTTTGCAGCAGTCTTTATGAATCACAATGTATCGAACGGGCTATCAACGTATATATGAAAAATTTAAAATTCTCTTACATTATATAGTAGCCCTATCAACCTACATGAATTAGATGACGTCACACTCAATGAACAATCATCTCTACCCCTATAAAAGACTCAGTTGGTGATGATGGTGTGTCAGCCATCCATCATTTCTGACCATTAGATCTGCATCAAATGACTGTGATGTAAGTTGTGGCCTTTTTGCAAAATAATCCCACTTCTCTGCTCCAATTTACAGGAAACCACTTAATATCTTGAAACCAACCACATTCCTCCCTTACCTCATCAAAACAGCTGAAGGAATATATTTTGAGTGAAACATAAGATATTTTTAGTGATATATGTATATCAAAACTAGGTTGTTTTCTTTCAAATTTATGAATATGAATTATTTTACTTTGGATTTGTTGCAACGCACGGGCACATTGCTAGTCGGTTTATGAAATGCTCGCTTCTCATCGCCCTGGCCCACCAAGAACCCCTCCCCCCTCACGCGCACGATTCCCGCCCGGCGCCAGCTGCCCGCATTCATGCGGAGCGGGCTCCTCTGCCATGCGCTGCCTGCGTTGGGTCACTGACATGCAGGCCAGGTACCCAATGGTCCCACACGTCAGTGGAAGAACGGGACGATGTCGTACGTCAGAGTTGAGGGCGCCGCCCGCTGCACGCCCGTCTGAACACGCCTCCTTGCCGCATTCAAATGCCTCCATGAAACCCGTGTGGAAGCTGAGAAACCCACTCCGGCCACACGTCCGTTCATGACCGGGCCGGCATTAAACGCAACGCCAGCCGAGCTCCTCCCGTCCGCGCTCTATTAAGTCTCCTATTTAAATGAGGCCAGACGCCGGCCAAGAATCGCACACCTCCGCCGCTCCCCTATCTCCTCCTTCACCATTTTCTCCACTCTTACAATGGCTTACGAAGAGTAGTTATCCGGCATACAAGCCGGCTGGGTGGCCCGCCGAGCCCGCCGGATACGAGCTATGTAGCTCGCTGATCCACCTCTCTTCCCTCGCCCGACGGAACCAGTTCCTGCCCCAAGCCGGCGCGTGGTTTAGTAACTCGCCGCTCTAGGCCAGCTCGACGAGGAGCGGCGAGGTTCTCCACGCCGGCACGGCAGGGAGCACGGGGTCGTCGCTGCCGTCCACGACGCCGCCTCATAGCGCGCCTCCCGTGTTTGCGACCGCGTCTCCCGTGTCTGTGGCCGCGACTCCCGTGCCTATGGCCGCGCCATGCAAGCAGAGACACAAGCCGGGTGTGCGGAGAGCGATGAGTCGGTGGCTAGCGCCTCCGTGTCTGCCGCCATCATCGAGGAGAAGTAGAACATGGGAGGCCGCCGCCGCTTGGGTCCCATGGAGGCCACCTCCGAGGCGACGCCGGCGTACACAGCAGGTGTCTTGCCAGGTCCTTCTGTTGCGAGGACCTTCGTCGACCCTGCATGAGCTCCACGGAAGCGGAGAAGCCCCCTTTGACGCCATCTTAGGCATCAGCCAAGGATTTCACTCAGTTGAGCGGTGGGGAAGCGAGCCGTCCTTTGCGCGGAAGCATATACCTCCGGGGCTCCCAGCAGTCAGGTGATCGTGCTGCCGGACATGAGGAAGACAAAGGGATCCGCGGGCGACCATTTAGACTAGGTATTATTATACCTGTGTTGTTTAGGAGTAGCACCGCTTAGTTGATTTAAATGTAATGAAATCCGTCATGTTTATATGAAAATCCGGTATTTTATATGAATTCCGTCATTGTTTATATGAAATAGCGCCGTGTTTGCACGAATTTCGTCCGGTTGGTTGAGTTGTGGTAAGAATGTGTGCGGCTACGGTTGGATGGCGTAATTTCCGGGTCACCGGTCGGTCTGCGGCCGGCTCGGGTGGCGAGGTGGGACAAATAAAAACCAGCTCATGCGAGCTCGTCTCCAACGCGCGCGCTGGAGGTGGAGCACCCGAGCTCTACCTCGTTCATCGGTGGCAAAGGCACAGGTGGACAAAAGGCTCCTGAGTAGTTAGCATGCATCACTTACTGTGATCCTTTTGGATTTTGGGGTTTCCGGCATGTCCCCTTTCAAAACATGCCACACTGTACTTATTTCCCACTACTAAATGAAAAGGCAGCACTCTTGCCAGTTCCTAAAAAAAAGGCTCGCCAATATTTTGGCTACCCCGGGCAAGATCCAAACAGCCCCTTCCAGCCCCACCCCTCCCAGCACATTCAAATCTCTCGTTCGCCATGAAATTTTGCCATGTGTTGTTTTCAGGGATATTTTGCTGTGTGAAAACAAATTTAAATATGAACGAATAATCGGTGTCCACAGTCTTCTGCCGGGACACGGTTGGATGGCCTCATAGTAGTAGTAGTGTAGAGTAGTATGAGTAGTACAGTGGTAGGAGTAGTACAGTGTAGAGTAGTACGAGTCTCATCTGACACCAATTTCCTTGGAGTCCGTGCTACAGCAAGCTACCCTAGTCTATGTTACTAAGACCTCTTCCAATGCAAGGTGCTAAGTGCATTAAATAGCTTAGCAACTCAACTTCCCAATGCATAGGTGCTTAACTTGTTGTTGCTAAGCTCACTTTATTTAATGATTTAGCACCTAAACTCTTCCATGCATTGGTCAGCTTCTTTCATTTAAGTGGTTTGCCTAGGTTCACACGCTTGGCATTGGTTCTTCCTGGGGTCACCAAAGTGCTCTCTCTCCTCCTTAATTGTTGTGCCATGTCATTTTTTTCCTTATCTGGCATGCTTAGCACCTGTCCACAGTGGAGCACTGGGAAGGGCCTAAGTAGTACTACCCCCATAGTGGGTACTCCGTAAAATCAGATTTTCCCAAAACTAAGTCGCTCAACCTTAATTATTTGCTTGTTTCCCTTCCTGCCTCGTTCTTCTTCCCCGTGCAGCCAGAAAAAACGAGGTCGTGTGAATAGCAATTGATTACTCGTGTTGATGGCTGCATGTGTCTAGGACAATGCATGCACTTTTTGCTTGGTGCTCGTTGGGCAATCCGAGCAGAAAAAGGAGGGGTACTACTACAGCATGCCGGACCGACCGTGTGGGGGTACCTCCGTCCTGATTTATCATTCCACATCGTATTTTGTGCCAATTTTGACCATATATTTAACTAACAAAATGTTAATGTATGTCATAAAAAATATATCATTGAAAACTATGTTCAAATACGAATCCAACGATATAATTTATGTTGACATGCACTAACATTTTGTCAATTAAATCTTTGGTCAAACTTCAGCACAAATTACAAAGGGGACCAATAAACAAGTAATCAACACCATGCTCGCTAGTAGTCATAGTGATCTGAAAGGGCCCACTTGAAAAAACAAACAAAGAAAGAAAGGGCCCAATACACATTCAAGTATTTCATCACATCTTTCCCTCGCTCTATCTGTCGAACAGACTATGCCAAACTCCCCTGCCTACCGCGCGGGAAAAGACTCACTCTCGCCTTTTTTAGTTGGGGTTTGTATCGATGGACCGCGCGAAGCAGCAAAAACCAAGCCGTGTCTTGTACTCCTCCGTCGTACTAAGAGTGGAGACGCTCGCTTTCATTAATGTTATACTTCCTCTCGCCGACATGTGGGACATATAACAAACGGGTCCACGTGTCATGCACCAAATAATACTGCAGAACTGCAGGGGGACGCACCCAAGTCGTAGCGCCGCAGTAGTAGTAATGAGCAATGAGACGTCAAATCACAAAGCCGCAGCTTCTCCATCATCTCCTTCAAGAAAACCACGTATTGCTTCTGCCATTGTTCTGCCTCAAGAGGGATGTGCATCGGCTTGGTACATCATGACACGTGGGACCGCATGACAGGCCATGCTCCCCCGCCCACCGCTCGGTAAAATCATCTCAATTTTACTAATCTGGATACTATCTTTTTAGATCAATATAGTCGGGAATCACCAAGGAGCAAAACCAAGTTGTAGGCTGCTCCTGTCGCGTTGGCGTAGCAACTCAGCAGGGTCAGTCCGCACACGAAATGGCGACACACTTACAGGACCCCTTTCGCCGACATGTGGGTCATCCACCATCTTGTTCCACGCGCGATGCACCAAATTACAATTTGGAGCAGCGGTTGGACTTGGAGGCACCCCAGTCGTAACGCCACAGTTGTAGTAAATGAGCGATGAGGGGTCAAATCACAAAGCCCCACCTTCCCCGCATTAAGTTGGAAGGACGAAGCAACCATCATTTCACTCTAGGGCGCAAGAGCATAAAGAAAAAAGAAAACCAATGATGCGTGTGGCAGCTACCTAGGGCGCCCTAGGGTAGGACCCTCCACTAGAAATCCGCTTCTCCCTCGTCCTCTTGAAGAAAACCGATGGTGCGTGCGGCGGGTAGGGTTTCTAGGAGTACTACGGCGTGCGAGGCCCACGCCGTAGTAAACGGGAGAGGGATTGAGTTTGAGTCGACGCCTTAATACGGGTGGGCCGCTCAGTTTTACAGGAACGAGGCAGGATTTTGGGTTCGGGGAGCAGTGGAGATATACGTACAAAAAATTGTGGACATAGGTTCAACCGAAAGGCAATGACGCATGGGCCCCGCATTTTGATATACCCGCGGCCGCGTGAAATTTGCTACTCAAAATAATGCATAAAAGTTCCTCCAAAAACATCTATAATTAATGGGAAGTGAATGTATGCTTAAAATGAAAATGAAATAAAAAGGTAATAAAAAGAGAAAAAATGAATTGCAGTTAAAAGAATGACATTTGTAACAAAAATTTGAATGTGAACTACATATGTGTGCACGTGACCAACACATATATTGTCAATACAAAATCTAATGCAAAAAATAACTTATGAGTAACATGCACGAATTGATGATGTGGTTCTTGCATGCATAGAGTACAAAAACAATGTGATTTATGACTTGCATGCATGACGTGTTCATGTGCCATAGTTGCTTGTCCAGGAAAAAAGCTAGTGGGTTGTACTAGCTATTTAGGAATAGAAGATATATATATATATGGAAGTTGTAGGTAAAGAGATGACATGTATCTCAATTCCTATGAGTAGGGATTGGAAAAGAGATGTCATTTGGTTCACATCATAGGAACTTTTCTATTGAATCTAGGCTAATGTTTATTTTCCTTTGAAATTGTGGGAGCATAGGAATCCATTCATATGAACCAAGTGGCTCTAAAGCTATAAAAATCATATCATGTTTATTTTCCTTTGAAATGTGGAGTATAGGAATCTATTCCTATGAACCAATTCGCTCTAAAGGAAAAATTCCTATAAAAATCATATCATATAGAGTTCCTATGATATTCCTCCACACCAAAGGATGGTTGAAATTGCTGCAGGTGATACGACGGTCTTTCTTTGTACACTCCTCCCCCATCTCTATAGGTACATCTCGATGATGAATGAAATGATATATACTGGGTATTCTATATGTGCATTTTGTTCTACGAAAACTCGGTAAAAGTTTGCGAGGTTCGAATTTTCAATAAAGCTATATGCACTACATTTTGGAACGGAGGGAGGAGCATATGGCAGTTGCTAACACTCACGTGGAAGGTTTGTGTGTCGGAGGAGTGGTTGTTCTGTCAAATGCCATGGCAAAACTGACACCGTCGGATGCCGATCTGACGGTTCTTTCGGTGTTTGTCGGGAAACGGTTTGTGGCGAACGTTTGTCAGATATGATTTACAGACACATGCATTGCATTGATACGTGCCCCCTCTCTCTCACGCACACACGCACCCTCACGAGTCACGACTCTCCCGAGTCCTCTCGCACCCACCGTCTATCTGTAGGTAGACGTCACACACATATGTGCTCTTCACACCCTACCCACAGAACTTCTAAAAAATAAAAGACGTCGCACACCTTTTTTTTAACTCACACGTCACACACTTATACTACTACTCTTGTGGTGAACGTTCTTTGGGCGTAGTATATTGTACTCTCATGAAGAGAAGCGGTGCATGCACGCACTAGTTCTCTCACACCCACGCACGGGTACACGTAGGAGCGCATTTTTTTAAGCTTGGAGCGCATTTGTTTACAAAGAGGCATCCCAATTGACATTTTGACTCGTCTAGTTTTCAACTTCATGGATGGTCGGGGACCACATGTGAATGATACAGTACATAGTGTGTCCTGGACGCGGTGATTTGATAGTGCGACCTGGAAGCGGTGGCACGTTATTGATCGAGTTTTATTTTTACTTGAACTTTAAATGAAAATAGTGGTTCGCACGTATTCAATTTAATAACGATTGCTACAACAAAATCACTCCACTATATATATAAGCACGAGCCTCGGTGCTCTCCAGATCTAAACAAGACCTAGGTGGCCACACACTCTCTCTGCTCACCGCTGGTCACAAATCCGGCCGGACCACCTCGGCCGGGGCAGGGGTGTAGGTGCATCGTTCATGCGGTCGTCGGCGGCGACGGAGGAGACCAACAGCTGCCCGCGCCTCCCGATCGGCGGCCGTGCCGTTCTCTCCGAGACAGCGCCGGCTTGGGAGGGCCTCCGACCCCTTCTTCCTCCCTGCGGTATTGTGGCCAAGATGCGGCCTCCCGACGCCGTCTTTGCCACATCCCGACGACCCTCAGGTATATCTTCCTTCGAAACCGGCCTTGCTCTACTGCCCCAGCTCCCCACGTGGCTGCATGTGGATCTTTTTCTACTTATGTCGGCTGTTCCAAGGCCACCTAGACTTTTACTATTAGTAGAGGTAAAGCTAGTTCACACAGTCAAATCTAAGACTTGGTTCAAATAGGGAAGAAAGTGGGAAAGCTGTAGCATGAATTTAGGACATGGTTCTAAGAGGAAACGGGGGAAAGTAATAGATACTGGCTACCCAACCAGTCTCTTGGTTGAAAAGGGGAAGAAAGCGGGGTGGATGGCAAAGGGTGGGGGGAAGTGGACCTGTCTCTTGGTCGAAAAAGGAAAGAAAGTGAGGGGTGTTGGGGGGACAACGCAAATGAGAACGATCAGGTCTAGATTTCCTATGCTAACATAGGAAAATGTCGCTGAGGGGATAAAAAATGGGACAAATGCAGATATGCTGCCTGAATGTTTGCCGCTCTCGGCAACCACATCTGCCTCACCACTTTATGCCCATGCTGACCCTATGCCCTTATCGCTACCATTAATGTAAAATCACATGAAGCATGAAGCAATGCCACCTAATGTCACTATTAAGTAATGCTGCTGTCAGTCTAGTGCCGTCGATAAATTGAAGCAATGACACCACCATTTTATGAAGTGCTTCCGTCTTGCTTTATTTCCCATGAATTGTGTTTTTGCAGTTACACTTAAATCTCACACCGGTAACATTGCTTCATCCCAGTGGAACTGCGCAAATTTGATTGCACATTTACTGACCATGTGCTACTCTCATGACAGTAATACTAATGCTATTGTTCTGCATGTTAATCTTGTGGCAGTGTTGATGTGATGTGATGCTACTTCTTACTTAATGGCACTTTTTCATACTGTCAATGTAGTGCCAATTATAACACAATAGATGCTGCTGTTAATCATATGCCACTGCAAATAACTGTCACTGCTTAAATAGCCATACTTCATATTTGCGCAAACAGGGATGTCTGTCTCCATATCGTTTCTATTTGTGCAATCAGAAGTACACACCCCAGTTTTAGTAGAACTGCACAAAATGAGATGGCTATTCCTAGCTGTCGTCGTCTAACCACCCGTGTTCCAGGTATTCCTACATTGGTAGTAACTAGGTAGAATGACCAACGCAATCTAAAAGAAGTTGATTCGTACGTTTACTTCCTGATTGCAGTGCAGAGACGAGCGAAAACAACTCTATCCTAGTCGGGAATGCACTTTTTCCCAGATCAAGGATGAACAGAGGACTAGCTGGCACGGCTGCGCGGAGGTTTTTGGGACAGGTGCGCGGACAAGAGGCATTGTGGTCGGCTTATTTCTGCAAATAGTGGTGCTTAATTTAGTGGAACTGCACAAGAAGTTCAGATGGTCAGTCCACTACATGGTTCAGTTCAGTATTCCAACTGAGAACACAATTATAATTGGTTATTCTGGAATGAGAGAACCTAACCCTGGATGGTGGCAACAAGAAAAACCAGAGTGAACTCCAGGAAATTAAAGCCTGCCTAGGGAGGCCCTTTGCTCAGAGAAGCCTTGCTTGATTTTTCCTGATTTGTAAACCTTCTCACAACTTTGTCTTTTGCTGTGAACTAGTAAATGTTGGTTATAACTATGAATCATTGAGATGTATAAAATTGTTGAACTTATGCTTTTGAAGTATTTTATGAAGCCGAGTTTAATGTGAATGTTCCACATGAATGCTGGACTAGCGTGTGAACGTTTGGAATTTACATTGTGGCCTCAGTTAACTGCATGAACCACTGTAACAAGATACCTAGTTGCTTATATGTCAGACAGCAGAGTATTGATTGTTAGCTCGTCAATAGCCGACTTTTCTAGTGTTGAAGCGAGCTGAGCCAATGCGCCGTGTTTTGCACAACTGCTTACAAGTGGGGTAGCACCAACAGTGTTTACAAGTACTTAACCAGCCTTACGTACCCTATGTATATGTCGGCGCACAATTGTCGAACAAGTACTCTATTTCATCAAACACACACTGCTCGTATGATAAACCGTGACAACTTATGTCTTACCATGCCATATTACATGAAAAAACTAGTGAGGATGGATCTGTTTTGGCAACAATTATGATGGTTCTCACATGATTCACGGGCACACAAAAGTAGCAGTAGTTCCCATAGATGGATTCAAACAGAGTACTACCCCCAGAGGGGTCGATAATACGCAAGGTTCGGGTAATTAAACACAATCCAAACTAATTTGAAACACTAGCTGGGCCAACTATTTCATGCCATCGATCTAATTTACGATGGACACAAGACGGACCTTGCCATGAACATCATCGAGGACGTCCGACAGCAGCTCAATCCTGTCAACCTTCTTGAAGATAACCTTGTGGACTTGCCACTCATAAACTTGTTTGTCGAGGCATGCCACGTCATCTTCCTGCGTAAGCTTGACAAGATCAGTATGCCTCACAAACGAAGGAGTATCTTTGAACTTCGTGTGCTTCAGTACAACCTGGACAACACGCATGACAACAGTGTGGCTGGAATAAATCTCGTCTTTGGTATAAGTGCAACTGGCTTCCAGGATCGAACAGCCTAATAACTTTGTTTTCCCAGTGCGTATATTCAGGTCATCTGGCTCATAGCGAGTGACATGTACAACCACACAATCCTTGTCTGCATCAGGGCCCTAATTGAAACAGAAACGAATTTTGAATTAATTTCCAATATAAAAAACACAAGTTATTTAAACCACTATGTAGAGTCAAAAGTATGCATGACAGGGAAGGTAGCATGGCATCGGAGCTAATAAAATCTTGCATTATTTATCACCACATACTTAGATGAAAAACTACAATCAAGATCGGCAAAGAAGAAAATCACCTTGGGCAGCTCAGTGGGGGGGGGGGGGCACATCCTCGAAGGGGGAAAACTGCTCCTGCAGGGCCACAGGGGCTGTAACCTCAAACGTGGCATTGACCATCTCAGTAGTGGTCGTGAGCATATATGGGGTCGGCTCGGTGGTGGCCTCCATCTTCTTGGTGTTCTCTGTCTCGTGGGGATCAGCCTCCCGCGTCTGCTCCAACATCGGCAGATCTTTGCCTAGTTCTCCTTGATCCATCATGAAACTGATGAATAGAAGACAACTGAAAGGAAAACACAATCGCAATGACAATGAAACAAAAAAGAGAGTGAGGGTCGGTTACTGCTTTGCAAAAGTGTTTTTTGGAAAGAAAATATACCAACATCACGGATCCGCTTACCTTCCCTTCATTGGGAGAGAAGAACAATGGCAGAAGCGAGTGTTGGCTTTCTTGAAGACAGTGAGGGAGAAGATGATTCAGCGAAGAGTGAAATGATGGTTGCTTCATCCGTCCAACTTAGACTGCGGGGAGGTGGGGTTTTGACGTTTTGTGATATGACGGCTCATTACTACCACGCTACGGCCGGGGTGACTCTCCGCCTGCGTACCGCCTTCTAATCTGGTGGATGGCATTTGGGCCCGCACCTGCATGGCCCGCATGTCGGTGAACAAAAGTAAAATGACATTCAGTAGCGGGAGATGTTTCGATTACCTAGGAGGAGCCAAAGGCGGTAGTGTATCCACTGTACTAGTAGTAATTTGTTTTTCTGGGTAGCTGTAGAGTGTCTCCACTGTACTAGTAGTAATTGTTTCTCTGGGCCCAAGACAAAAGAGCCCATCCACCCTAAATAATAAAATCAATTCAAAAGCCCATATATTTACTTAATGAGAGGCGCTATCCAGCACACCGCCCCCCAAAAAATCCTGGGTGCTCTTCTTCCTCCTCACTCCCACCCACCTCACGTCAGCTCGCTCCACTCGTACCCCCAAATTCCTCACCTCACTCCTACAGAAAACCCCAAGCTCCCCTTCTTCCTCACTACTACAGAAAACCCCAGCTCCCCTTCTTCTTCACTCGCACTACAAGTAGGCTCGTCATTCATTACCCAGCACGCGACGTGACCCCAGCACCAAGAAGATGAGGCTCCCGCCAGCGGTGACGCCTATTGTAGATCCCGCACCCGGCAGCACGGGGAGAAGCGGCGAGCCCCCCCCCCCCCCCCCGCCGGATCCGAGGAACCCGTAGAATCTTGGGTGGACCGCATCAGCGATCTACCGGACGCCATCCTTGGGAAGATCATCTCGCTTCTCCCCACCAAGGATTGCTGCCGCACCCAAGTCCTCTCAACTCGGTGGCGCCCTCTATGGCGCACCGCGCCGCTTATTCTCGACTGTCGTCAGCTATCTCTCTTTAATGATTTTGAACTCCCCGGAGCCATCATCTCCTCCCACCAGGGCACCGTTCAAGGCCTCTGCATCCCGGCATGCTACCTGTGCATGCCCTGCACGGTGGATGCCTGGCTGAAATCCCCTGAATTCACAAAACTACAGCTGCTTGAGTTCTACTATTCCCCCAGAAATCACATACCACATATCGAACGCCATGTACTTGTGGCCGTAGCACCGATGTCCATCTCACGGTTTTCCTCCTCTCTCCACACCGCCACCTTTGCGATGTGCAACCTACCAGACAATCTGGTACAAAAGCTTCGACTCCCACTTCTCAAAAAACTTTCACTTGTGCGGGTTCGTATGTCGGAGGCCTCATTGCACAGCATCATCCACTCCAGTTGCCCTGCCCTGGAGTGCTTGGTGCTTGTTTTGACAGTTAGAATCGGTTGTCTCCAAATAAAGTCACCTAACCTTGTAAGAATTGGAATTTCTTTTGACGGAAGGGAGCTCATCATCGAAGATGCCCCTTCACTTTAGAGGTTGATCCTTGATTCTCGTTATTCACCGTCGGAAATAACTATCGTCTCTGCGCCTAAACTAGAGACCTTGGGTGTAATACATGATCTCTGTGCTCATTTCAAGATGGTGTTTGGCTCCACAGTTCTTCAGGTACTGTATATTATCATCTACACTTGTAATCATAAGCTGCATTTTATATTTCTGCGCATAAGTTCTATATCATCTTCGAGTACACTTTTTGTACTAATATTATGTTCTTGCTCAATGAAGAGTTTGTCCATGGATAGCCTATCAATGGTGTTGGATTCTGTCAAGATCTTATATATCCATATGAATAGTTTTGATCTGAACAAGATTATTGGCTTGCCGCAATGCTTTCCATGTCTGGAGAAGTTGTATATAAAGGTGATAATTTCACGCACATTGGAAGCCCGCATATAGTGTACTAGAATTAACCGTTCAGCTGTTGCTCTTTCGGCACTCTTTTTTTAGACCTTAACTGTTTTCAATCTTCATGTCTATTTAGGCAACGGAATGGGGTAAGAAAGTTATAACCAATCGGTGGTTTCGTAAGCACCGGGATTTTCTCAGTTCTCATGACAATCGATTGAAGACAATAACGCTGGAACGATATGTAGCCAACCATGCAAACACTAGATTTGTCACATTCTTCCTGCTGAATGCGAGGTTACTATTGTCCATCAGGCTTAAGTTTATCAGCAGCGTGGTTTTGATGGATGGGTATGTCGAAGAGCAAAAAAAGGAGTTTCAGGTGGACAAAAGGGCTTCTGAACGTGCTTGGCTTCTATTTACAACATCTTGTGGTCATAATCCAGTAAATTTTCCGACCCAGGATGTTCATTCTATGGACCTGACCGGTCCATTTGATTGTGACTGCTAAAAACAGTGCTGGAGTTAGATGTTGTTGCCCTTTTCAACCTGGGTTTTGTCTAAACCTGATGAACAATTAACCCTCACGCTTTTGCACAGTTTGTAAGCTGGAGTTAGATGTTGTTGCCCTTTTCAACTCGGCTGTGACTGTCATATTTTCTTTGAAACAAGGCAAATGGCTTGCCATTTGGTTAATTAAGAGAGAAATATTGTAACAAATCCCAACCAAGGGAAATAACATCACTCTCGCCGGCTGCTTGAGCTCACTGTGCATTACAGAACCCAAGTGATTAGCACCCACCAGCACCCACAAACTTATTTTGAACTAGCACACCAATTGGGCTGTAAATTTTCATAAGAAAGGCTGCATGGCCGTGACAGATTTGGATTCTAACATTTGGGACCCACGAGGAAAAAGCCTATCCAAGGTGGTCTTGACTTAGTCAACAAACGATTCTGCCTACCAGCCGTTGGATTGACATCCAACATCTATCGTGTTTCTTCTATCTCTTGTCTTCTTCCTCCAGCCGCCCAAACCAAACCACCCAGCCAGTCCCGCCTGCTCCCGCCTCCCATGGCTGGCTGCGCCTCCACCGCCCTACCGTACTCTCAAACGTTGGCCAGCCCATCCCTCTATTCCCCCACACGTCCTGTTATTCTCTGGCGAAGTCAGCCCCTACCCGCACCCGCACTCGAATCAATTGCTCGTACTCCCCTCCGCCTGTGACTACACTGCTGCATCCTCCATGGCTCCTGTTCGTTCCCGTCCGAGGCCTTGCCGTCATCCTCTAACTTGGTTCGCTTGCCGTGCGCGGTGCGCCACCGTCTGGCATTGTCAACGTAATCAACAACCGAGAGGAATAAGGAGATGACTGTACGTGGAGAGGAAGACAGTAGGGACCCAGCAGGGTCATGGTAGTACGCAAGCAAGTGCCTCGTTATTACAAGCCAAAAAAATGCTTCCTTCTAATGGTTTGACATCTAGGTCCCACGCCATTGTCAACGTAGTCAATAAACGAGAGAATTACACAACGAGCGGCTGATACCAGGGACCCAGCAAGTCGCGCAGTTGTTATTTACTAGTTTTAGAGATGGAGCAGGGTATCAACGGGCTGTGCAGGGGCTGTGGCCCGTCTAGCCCATGCTTTTATTTTATGTTTACCACATGATGAGCCCAGTTGTTGTTTTTTCATTCTAAAAATGGCTAGCCCAGTTCTACTTTATTTAATGAATACCCAACCAAGGCCTACTTGCTTTTCTCAGCCCTGCTGGGCTGCAAATCTTTCAAGACGAGAGCGATGTATTTGCTTGCCCGGAAAATGGGCTATAAGTAGTAAGAAATGGGACGTAAATTTAAAAACACAGCAAACCGGCAATTAGTTTCAAATGTCCTTTTTTTAGGATTTTGAGATTTCAAATTTAATTGTTTTTTTTGCGGGGAAAATTATGTTGGATTTTCAATTGATTTTTTTAAAATTAGTTTGAACGTGATTCAAAATTTCGCGATTAAAAACAGTTTGGACCGCACCGAAATATGATAATTTCGTTGAGTTTTTTAACCGTGGGGAGAATATGGGCTGTAATAATGCTAAAAAAGAATATGGCCTGACGTGGCTTAGAATTGCGTTGGTATTTCCCCAAGGTGGAAGGGATGATGCAGCACAGCTACGGCAAGTATTTCCCTCAGTTATGAAACCAAGGTTATCGAACCAGTAGGAGAACCAAGCAACACTATGTAAACGGTACCTGCACACAAAGAACAAAACCTCGCAAACCAACGCGTAAGAGGGGTTGTCAATCCCTCCTCAGTAAAAAGATAGATTAAATGGAATGAGTTTGGATAAATAGATCGCACAAGAACACAAAATAAAAGATGAAAATAAAAAGTGCAGCAAGGTATTTTTGGGTTTTTGGAATAATAGGTCTGAAAACAAAACGATAAAAGATAGATCAGAAAGCAATATGATAAAAGATAGACCCGGAGACTGTAGGTTTCACTAGTGGCTTCTCTCGAGAAAATAGCATACGGTGGGTAAACAAATTATTGTTGGGCAATTGATAGAAGATCAAATAATTATGACGATATCCAAGGGAATGATCGTGTATATAGGCATCACGTCCAAGATTAGTAGAGCGAAACGATTCTGCATCTACTACTATTACTCCACACATCGACCGCTATCCAGCATGGATCTAGTGTATTAAGTTCATGGAGAAACGGAGTAATGCAATAAGAACGATGACATGATGTTGACAAGATCTATTCATGTAGGAATAGACCCCATCTTTTTATCCTTAATAGCAACGATACATTCGTGCCTCGCTACCCCTTCTGTCACTCGGTGTGGACACCGCAAGATCGAACCCATCACAAAGCACCTCTTCCCATTGCAAGAAAAATCAATCTAGTTGGCCTAACTAAACCAAAGATTCGGAGAAGAAATACGAGGCTATAACAATCATGCATATAAGAGATCAAAGAAACTCAAATAATATTCATGGATAGATCTGATCATAAACTCGAACTTCATCGGATCCCAACAAACACACCGCAAAAAGTCATTACATCAAATAGATCTCCAAGAGACCATTGTATTGAGAATCAAAAAGAGAGAGAAAGCCATCTAGCTACTTCCTACGGACCCGTAGGTCTATGGTGAACTATTCACGCATCATCGGAGGAGCACCAATGAGGATGATGAACTCCTCCGTGATCGTGTTCCCCTCCGGCAGAGTGCTGGAATAGGGCTCTAGATTGGATCTCATGGTTCTGGAACTTGCGGCCGCTAGAATTGTGTTTCGTCTCCTCCCCTAGGGTTTCTGGAATATTTGGGTATTTATAGAGCTGAGAGGCGGTGGAGGAAACCCTGGTGTCTTCTGGGCCCCACGGGCCTCCCCCCAGGTGCTTCCTTGGTTCCCAAGTTGTCTTCGGGTCCAAAAAAAATCTCCAAAAAGTTTCGTGGCATTTGGACTTCGTTTGGTACTGATATTCTGCGAAGTAAAAAAAACAAGCAAAAAACAGCAATTGGCACTGGGCACTATGTCAATAGGTTAGTCCCAAAAAATGATATAAAGTTGCTATAAAATGATTGTAAAACATCCAAGAATGATAATATAACAGCATGGAACAATCAAAAATTATAGATACGTTGGAGACGTAACTGCATCCCCAAGCTTAATTCCTGCTCGTCCTCGAGTAGGTAAATGATAAAAACAGAATTTTTGATGTGGAATGCTGCCTAACATGTTCGTCACATATTCTTTTCTTTTGTAGCATGGACATTTGGACTCATATGGCAAAACTGGGTTTAAGGATTTTGCATGCACAAGTAGTATTTCTACTTAGTACAAGTGGAGGCTAGCAAATAGATTGAGAAGCAACCAACCAAGAAACGAAAATTCTCATAAACGAGCATTAAGCATAACTAACACCAAAAAATGCACCATAAGTAGGATGTAATTTCATTGCATAACTATTGACTTTCGTGCTTGCATAGGGAATCACAAACCTTGACACCAATATTCTTACTAAAGCATAATTACTCACCAACATGACTCACATATTACTATCATCATATCTCAAAACTATTACAAAGAATCAAGTTTATTTTGTCCAATGATCTTCATGAAAGTTTTTATTATATCCCTCTTGAATATCTATCACTTTGGGACTAGTTTCATATGTTGCAATTGCTTTTGACAAGCTCAAACAAATTTAAGTGAAGAACATGAGCATAAAAAATTTCATCTCTCAAAATAATATAAGTGAAGAATGAGAGAATATTTCTTCAAAATTACTAACTCTCAAATAAATCTAAGTGAAGCATGAGAGTATTTCTTCAAAAATTAAAGCACACCATGCTCAAAAAGATATAAGTGAAGCACTAGAGCAATTCCATGGCTCAAAAATTTTTAGTGAAGCACAAAGAGCAATTCTAACAAATCATATCATAATTTTGGCTTTCTCAAATAGGTGTGTCCAGCAAGTATACTTGTGACAAACTAAAAATCAAATCAAGCAAAGACTCATATAATACAAGATGCTCCAATCATAACTCGTGATATGTGACGAATAAAAATATAGCTCCAAGTAAAATTACCGATGGTCGTTAGAAGAAAGAGGGGATGCCATCCGGGGCATTCCCAAGCTTAGTTGCTTGTTTCTCCTTGGATATTACCTTGGGGTGCCATGGGGCATCCCCAAGCTTAGGCTCTTGACACTCCTTATTCCTTCATCCATCGTGATCTCACCCAAAACTTGAAAACTTCAATCACACAAAACTTAACAAAACCTTCGCGAGATCCATTAGTATAAGAAAACCAATATTTACTTTAAGTACTGTTGCAAACCCATTCAAATTTTGTTATTGCATTATACCTACTGTATTCTAACTTTACCATGGCTTATACCCCCCGATACAAACCATAGATTCATCAAAATAAGCACACAATGCAACGAAAACAGAATCTGTCAAAAACAGAACAGTCTGTAAAGACGCGAATTGTTCTCATACTTCTGTAACTCAAAAAATTCTGAACAATTAGGACAACGTAGGCAATTTGTATATCAATTTTGTGTAAAAAATTCAGAAGTTTTCGTCGCTTCTGTGAATTTTCAAAATCCTGCTACTGGACGCAAAAGTTTCTGTTTTCCAACAAGATCAAATCAACTATCACCCAACATGATCCCAAAGGCTTTACTTGGTACGAACACTAATTAAAACACAAAAACACAATCATAACAGTAGCATAATTGTGCAAACACTCAAGAACAGAAAGAAAAAGGCAAAAATAAATTTTATCCATTGGGTTGCCTCCCAACAAGCGCTATCGTTTTATGCCCCTAGCTAGGCATAATGCATAGATTCAAGTATTGTCATCTTTAGTTTTTGCTCCATAGGTTGCCCTCATGATTGATTCATATGGTGGCTTAATTCTTGTTCTAGGGAAGTGTTCCATACCCTTTCTTAGTGGAAATTGAAATTTAATATTGCCTTCTTTCATATCAATCATGGCACCTATAGTTCATAAAAACGGTCTACCAAGTATGATGGGACAAGACGGATTGCAATCAATATCAAGAACAATAAAATCTACGGGCACATAGTTCCTATTTGCAAGAATAATAACATCATTAATTCTTCCCAAAGGTTTTTTAATAGTAGAATCTGCCAAGTGCAAATTAAGAGAACATTCTTCAATATTGGTAAGACCAAGCACATCACATAGAGATTTCGGAATTGTGGAAACACTAGCACCCAAATCACATAAAGCAAAGCACTCATAATTTTTTATCTTGACTTTAATGGTAGGTTCCCACTCATCATGTAATTTTCTAGGAATTGAAATCTCTAATTCCAATTTTTCTTCTAAAGCTTTCATCATGGCATCAACAATATGTTTAGTAAAAGCTTTATTTTGTTCATAAGCATGGGGTGAATTTATCATGGATTGCAACAAATAAATACATTCAATGAAAGAGCAACTATCATAATTAAAGTCTTTGTAATCCAAAAGAGTGGGCACATCACTAGTTAAAGTTTTGACCTCTCCAAACCCACTTTTATCAATTTTTTCATCAAGATTTTCACCCTCCGAATCATGGGGACTCCTTCTAGCTAAAGTTGACTCTTCTTCAGTCCCTTTATCATCAATTTTAATCTTACTAAACAAGGAATTAATAGAAGAAACACCAATCACTTTAAGATCTTCATCATTTTTATCCTCTAGAGAAATTGGCTTAGCGGCCATTTGATTTACTAGAGTAGCTTGTGCATCGGGTATTTTGCCTAACAAATTTTCAGCATGATCATACTTGGATTGGAGATTACAAACTTCTCTACTAACATCATCAAGTTGTTTTGTTATAGCATCTAGCACGGTAGAGTGTTCTTTAAGCTCCTCGGTAAAATACTTATTATGCTCAAATTGTGTAGTCCTATATTCCTTGGTACTTTTCTCAATCTCAAGCAAAAAATTGGGGTAAGGAACATCATAATACTTTCTTTGAGACATCGCAACTATGCAAACAAGATTGCAAGCAAACAACAGATCTGACGAGAAAAAGGCGAACAGAAAGAAGGCAAATAAAAAGGCAAATATTTTTGTGCTTTTTTGCAAAAACATTTTAGAAGTGGGGGAGATGAAAACGAGAGGCAAAACGAAAATAATGTAAATTGCAAGGAGATGAGATTTCTGATTAGGAACCTGATAGATGTTGATGATGTCTCCCCGGCAACGGCGCCAGAAATTTCCTTTGACGTGGCTTAGAACTATGTTGGTACTTCCCCAAGGTGGAAGGGATGATGCAGCACAGCTACGGCAAGTATTTCCCTCAGTTATGAAACCAAAGTTATCGAACCAGTAGGAGAACCAAGCAACACTATGTAAACGGTACCTGCACACAAAGAACAAAACCTCGCAAACCAACGCGTAAGAGGGGTTGTCAATCCCTCCTCGGTAAAAAGATAGATTAAATGGTATGAGTTTGGATAAATAGATCGCACAAGAACACAAAATAAAAGATGCAAATAAAAAGTGCAGCAAGGTATTTTTGGGGTTTTGGAATAATAGATCTGAAAACAAAACGACAAAAGATAGATCGGAAAGCAATATGATAAAAGATAGACCCGGTGGCCGTAGGTTTCACTAGTGGCTTCTCTCGAGAAAATAGCATACGGTGGGTAAACAAATTACTGTTGGGCAATTGATAAAATATCAAATAATTATGACGATATCCAAGGCAATGATCGTGTATATAGGCATCACGTCCAAGATTAGTAGACCGAAAAGATTCTGCATCTACTACTATTACTCCACACATCGACCCCTATCCAGCATGCATCTAGTGTATTAAGTTCATGGAGAAATGGAGTAATGCAATAAGAACGATGACATGATGTTGACAAGATCTATTCATGTAGGAATAGACCCCATCTTTTTATCCTTAATAACAACGATACATGCGTACCTCGCTACCCCTTCTGTCACTGGGTGAGGACACCGCAAGATCGAACCCATCACAAAGCACCTCTTCCCATTGCAAGAAAAATCAATCTAGTTGGCCTAACTAAACCAAAGATTCAGAGAAGAAATACGAGTCTATAACAGTCATGCATATAAGAGATCAAAGAAACTCAAATAATATTCATGGATAGATCTGATCATAAACTCAAACTTCATCGGATCCCAACAAACACACCGCAAAAAGTCATTACATCAAATAGATCTCCAAGAGACCATTGTATTGAGAATCAAAAAGAGAGACAAAGCCATCTAGCTACTGCCTATGGACCCATAGGTCTATGGTGAACTACTCACGCATCATCGGAGGAGCACCAATGAGGATGATGAACCCCTCCGTGATCGTGTTCCCCTCCGGCAGAGTGCCGGAATACGGCACTAGATTGGATCTCATGGTTCTGGAACTTGTGGCGGCTGGAATTGTGTTTCGTCTCCTCCCCTAGGGTTTCTGGAATATTTGGGTATTTATAGAGCTGAGAGGCGGTGGAGGAGACCCCCGTGGGCCCCACAACCCATCAGGGCGCGCCAGGGGCCTCTCGCGTGCCCTGGTGTCTTCTGGGCCCCACGGGCCTCCCCCCAGGTGCTTCCTTGGCTCCCAAGTTGGCTTCTGGTCCAAAAAAAATCTCAAAAAAGTTTTGTGGCATTTGGACTTCGTTTGGTACTGATATTCTGTGAAGTAAAAAAACAAGCAAAAAATAGCAACTGGCAGTGGGCACTATGTCAATAGGTTAGTCCCAAAAAATGATATAAAGTTGCTATAAAATGATTGTAAAACATCCAAGAATGATAATATAACAGCATGGAACAATCAAAAATTATAGATACGTTGGAGACGTATCATGGCCTTCAAAAGAATCCTTAAGAATTAGTCAATGGGCTGTAAATTTATTAGAAATAATGGCAGATGGCAGATGGGTTGTATGTTGTTTTCCACATATTTGAGGCTGACTTGTGGGCCTACTAGGTTGATGCGTACGCGATCCTAAAAAAAAGGTTGACGCGCACGCAAGGCCGTGTCAACTTAGTCAACACACGAGAGCAGTGACTGCTGGATATCCATCCAACGGCCGCCGTGCTTCTTCAATCTCTGATCTTCCTGCTCCAGCCGCCCATACCAGCGCCGGCGGGACTGCCTGCTCCCGCCTCCCGTGGCCGGCTGTTCTGCCGCGCAGGCCTCACCGCCCCACCCTACTCCCATCGCTGGCCTGTCCATCCCTGTACACACCCACACCTGCTCTTATTCTTCGGCAACGGTAGACGAACCAGTAAACCCTAGTACTCCCCTCCGCGTGGGAAACAACTACCAACTCTTCCCCGGCTCTGTGTCATTTCCTTCCTAGGCCTCGCCGTCGTCCACCGCGTTGGTGCTCTCGGCGCGGCGTGGTCAATGTGATCAACGAACGACATCCATCGGAAGAGGACTGTACGTGGAGAGGGTGACAGCTGGGTCCACGGCCGCACGCAAGGAAGTGCCTCCTTATTATGCGCAAAATAATGATTCCTCTACCTGATAGCGGGGACCCACCGGAAGGGCCTCTGTATTTCGCGAAAAAAAACATTCCTACCGCTGACAACCACCAGCTATATCTTCGCACGCAAGGAAGTGCCTCAATATTAACAAAAAAATGATTGCCCCCTGCTAGCTGGGACCCACCATATTTGGAGGCTGACTTGTGGGCCTACTAAGTTGACGCGAACGCAGGGCTTTGTCAACTTAGTCAATATAGACGATTCTAGCTGCAGTGACCGTACGATGTTAATCCAACGGTCGTGCTGCTTCTTCAACCTCTGGTCTTCTTGCTCCAGCCGCCCAAACCAGCGTCGGCCGTGCCGCCTGCTCCTTCCTCCCGTGGCCGGCTGTGCTGCCGCGCAGGCCTCATCGCCCCACCCTACTCCCATCGCTGGCCTGGCCATCCCTCCACTCACCCACACCTGCTATTATTCTCTGACGACGGCAAACGAACCAGTAAACCCTCGTACTCCCCTCCGCGTGGGAAACAACTGCCGAGTCTTCCTCGGTTCCGTGTCGTTCCCTTCCTAGGCCTCGCCGTCGTCCACCGCCTTCGTGCTCTCGGCGCGGCATGGTCAACATGGTCAACGAACGACATCCATCAGAAGAGGACTGTATGTGGAGAGGCTGATAGCTGGGTCCATGGCCGCACGCAAGGAAGTGCCTCCTTATTACGCGCAAAATAATGATTCCTCCACCTAACAGCAGGGACCCACCGGAAGGGCCTCTGTATTTCGTGAAAAAAATGTTTCCCCCTGTCAGCTGGGACCCACTAGTTACATCTTCGCATGGAAGGAAGTGCCTCCTTACCCCCTGATAGCTGGGACCCACCAGGTCGAAGCGTAGGTAGCGTTATCTGTCTGGTCGCGAACGTGTACGTACATAGCGGTCGATCGGTCTCTCTGCAGCGATGAACCGTGGCCGAGTAAGGAGTGGCACGTGTCGTAGTAGAGCCGCCGACGTAGCATGTCACGGAGTCCCGTCTATATCATGTACACGTACGTACAGCCATGCTGCAAGAAAGTAAATACGGCTACATACGTACATACGGGCGGGGTCTCTAACGCGTACAGCGACGTTGTCCTGTTCATCGGTAGCCAACCGGCTGGGTCGGAACGGAGGAAACAGCGTCATGTTCATAGGGAGGCAACCTACTGGGTCGGAATACGTCTTGTTCATCGGGAGCCAACCGGCTTGGACGGAACAGGCGAACAGCCAAAACGAGGTCTGGCGTACCGCAGAACGGAGGAAACAGCCTTCTGTTTGACCACGTACGGTTGAAAAGGTGTCCTATTCATCGGGAAGGGTCTGGCGTACTGCAAAACGGAGGAAACGGACTTCTGTTCGAGTGCCTATGGTCGAAACGGGATCCTGTTGATCGGGAGGGGTGTGGCGTACCGCCAAACGGAGGAAACGGACTTCTGTTCGAGCGCCTACGGTCGAAACGGGTTCCTGTTCATCGGGAGGGGTGTGGCGTACCGCAAAACGAGACTCCACGGGCTACTGTTCAGCCACCGTGTATTGCCTCGCTCCAGGCTCCATGGGCTACTATTCATCCACCATCGACTTCCTCCAGCCTCCACCCGCTACTATTCATCTACAGTCGACTTCCTCCACAGCCTCCACCTGCTATTGTTCATCCCCCGCGGCTTCCTCCTGCCTCCACCAGCTACTGGTCATCCAGCCTCCACCGGCTACTGTTCATCCAGCCTCCACGGGGTCTTATTCATCCACCCCCAATCGGCTGGGGTGTGGCGGCCTCCTCGGGGTCCTGTTCATCCAGCGGCAACCATGCGGGGTCCTGTTCATCCAACCCCCACCGGAGAACTGTTCATCCACAGCCAACCAACCGGCTCGACTCACCACGTCTCGACTCGTTCTATGTATCGCGCGCGCGGTAGCAATGGTCACTGTTCATCGAGAGGCAGCCCAACATCGGCTGGCTATGTCTCGCACGGGGGCTTGATCGGCTTCAGTAAGCAGTAGCAGCGACCGATCGCTCGGGTTCAGTTAGCAGCAGTACCCAAGGAATCGCTCGGGTTCAGTCAGCAGCGAAGGAATCGCTCGGGTTCAGTTAACAGCCAGGATCGGTCGCTCGGGTTCAGTAATGTAGCTAGTGCAATCGCTCGGGTTCAGTAAGGGAATGCCTCCCTCGGGTTCAGTTAGAGCCAACGCCTCGCACACACACAGGCGCCTATGTACGAGAGAAATGTGCAAACCATAGTGCATCGCTCGGCCCCGACCATCCACCGTAATCGGGAACTCCCCGAATTTTTCCTCGCCCTCGCTTCTACAACGATTTTTCCGTCATGGACGGCCCAAAGAATGTCATGCAGGTGCGTCTCCGGACCGCCCAGGACGAAAAGCCCATTTTATGTCATGATTTTTTGTCATAGAAGTAGGAGCCCATCACATCTATGATGATGCGTGTTTTTGTCACAATTATCGTCATAGAAGTGTCATAACCATGACAAAAAAGTTTTCGTTCGGGCCATAATTTCACGGATGTGTCTTTTTTTGTAGTGCACCGGAGGCCATCTTCATCATCCCGGCGGCCACCATGATGAGGAGGGAGTAGTTCACCCTTGGGGCTAAGGGTTTGTACCAGTAGCTATGTGTTTTATCTCTCTCTCTCTCGTGTTCTTGATTTGGCACGATCTTGATGTACCAAGAGCTTTGTTAATATAGTTGGATCATATGGTGTTTCCCCCTCTCTATCTTGTTGTGATGAATTGAGTTTTTACCTTTGAGGTTTCACTTTTATCGGATTGAATACTTTTATGGATTTGAGAACACTTGATGTATGTCTTGCGTATGAATACCCGTGGTGACAATGGGGTATCATATTGATTCACTTGATGTATGTTTCGGCACTCAACTCGCGGATTCCCGAGGTGGCATTGGGGTAATCTATGCATAGGGGTTGATGCACGTTTTCGTCTTTGTTTCTCCTGTAGAAATCTCGGGGCACTCTTTGAAGTTCTTTGTGTTGGATTGAATATTATGAATCTAAAGTTGTTTGATACATATCGTATAATCAACTCACGGATACTTGTGGTGACATTGGAGTATCTAGGTGACATTAGAGTTGGTTGATGTGTATCATATGGTGTTATTTTAGTACGAACTCTAGGGCTGTTTGTGACACTTATAGGAATAGCTCAATGGATTGATCGGAAAGAATAACTTTGAGGTGGTTTCGTACCCTACAAACAATTTCTTCTTATGTTCTCCGCTAGATAAGAACTTTGGAGTGACTCTTTGTCGCACGTTGAGGGAATAGTTATTTGATCCAATTATGTTAGCACTGTTGAGAGATTGCACTAGGGAAAGTATGAACCCTAGGCCTTGTTTTTAAGCACTGCAATACCGTTTGTGCTCACTTTTATCGTTTTCTACCTTGCTGTTTTTATTTATTCAGATTATAAAAATATATTTCTACTATCCATACTACACTTGCATCACCATATCTTCGCCGAACTAGTGCACCTATAAAATTTGCCATTGTTTTGCGTGTGTTGGGGACACAAGAGATTTCTTGTATTTGGTTGCAGGCTTGTTTGAGAGAGACCATCTTCATCCAATGCCTCCCACGGATTGATAAACCTTAGGTCATCCACTTGAGGGAAATTTGCTACTGTCCTACAAAACTCTGCGCTTGGAGGCCCAACACGAGTCTACAAGAACAAGTTGTGTAGTAGACATCAAGCTCTTTTCTTGCGCCGTTGCCGGGGAGGTGAGTGCTTGAAGGAATATCTTTAGATCTTGCAATTGAATCTTTTAGTTTCTTGTTTTATCACTAGTTTGGTTTATAAAAGAAAACTGCAAAAAAATGGAATTGAGATTGCCTCATATTTTCGTCTTTATCATGTCATTCTTGAAAATGATGGATTGGAAAATTGTGCTCAATTGATAGAAGAAGAATTCAATAAATGTTTGGCATAAAATCTTTGAATGATAAGCATGATTGCAGTGTTGTTAGTATGAATTCTTTGAATATCCATGATGTTAATGATATGCAAAGCCATAAGCTTGGGGATGCTATGTTTGATGAAGATGATATTTTTAGTCCCCTAAGTTTTGATGTGCAAATTTGTTATGATGGTTGCATGCCTCCTATTTATGATGATTACAATGATGAAAGTGGGTTTGGAAGAGTGTCAACTCTAGGTAATAATGATCCCACTATTTTAGAGGGTATTGAATCTTATTGTAATAATTAAGAAAGTGGATTTGGAGAGGTCATGACTTTATTTAGTGATGAATCCACTATTTTGGAAGAGGTTTCAATTGACTATGATAAAAAAGTTGCTACTATGATGATTATTGTGATGACACTTATGATATAAAGAATAATGATCACCATGAATCTTGTCATCATCATTTTTATGCTCCAATTGATTATGCCAATCAAGTATCACATGATAGTTATTTTGTTGAGTTTGCTCCCACTATTATGAATGAGAAGGAATTTGCTTATGTGGAGAGTAATAAAATTTCTATGCTTGTGGATCATGAAAAGAATGTTTTATGTGATAGTTATATCGTTGAATTCATTCATGATGCTACTGAAAATTATTATGAGAGATGAACATACGCTTCTACATATCTCAATAATATCAAGTTTCCTCTCTATGTGTTGAAAATCTTGAAGTTTTGCTTGTTTTGCCTTCCTATGCTAGTTGATTCTTGCTCCCATAAATTATTTTCTCACAAAATCCCTATGCATAGGAAGTGGGTTAGGCCTAAATGTGTTTGCCATGTGTTTCATGATGCTCTCATTATGATTCAGTTCTTTACTTTTATGTGAGCATCATTGAAATCATCATGCCTAGCTAAAAAGGCATTAAAGAAAGCGCTTGTTGGGAGACAACCCAATACTTATACCTACTATTCTTGTGTGTTCACAAGATTAAGCTACTGTATTAATCATGTTTTATAGCTTTTGTTTCAATAAAGTGCCAAGTAAAGCCTTTGGGACAGTGTGGATGATAGTTGACTTGATTCTGTGCCAAAACAGAAACTTTTGCATTAAGTGCAGAAATTCCTATATTTTACTGGAACGTGCTAAAATACTGGAATTTTTACACATGATTGATATACAAATTGTCTACGTTGGCCTAATTTTTCAGAATTTTAAGAGTTACAGAAGTATGGTCATTGTTCAGATCATTACAGACAGTTCTGTTTTTAACAGATTCTGTTTTCAATGCATAGTTTGCTTGTTTTAGTGTTTACATAGCTTATATTAAGTGATATAAATTGTGTAAATGATAAGGTACAGTAGGCATTGTGTGAGAACAATTATGAATCTTGTCTTGGCAGTACCAAAGTGAATGATTTGCTCTTTATTATACTAACTTATCTCACGAGTTCTTGTTGAGTTTTGTGTGGATGAAGTTTTTAAGATTTAGGGAAACCGTGATATAAAAGGAATTAAGGAGACACAAAATCTCAAGCTTGGGGATGCCCAAGGCATCCCAAGATAATATTTCAAGAAGTCTCAAGCATCTAAGCTTGGGGATGCCACGGTAGGCATCCCACCTTTCTTCATCAACAATTATCGGTTAGCCTCGGTTGAGCCTAAGTTTTTGCTTCTTCACATGAAGTGTGCTATTGTTGGAATGTCATTTTATTTTGTTTTGGTTGCTGTTTTAATAAAGGGACAATTGCATTTTTATCCCTAGTTGGTTCCTACCCATGGGTTTTGCCCTTACTTTTCGAGCTTGCTTAGTTTTGCCCTTACTTTTTCCGTCGAGGTCCCTCGAATGCCCTTTGACCGTTTGACCAATACTTTGAAAATTCATAACAAATTCATATGAACTCAAAAAAATGCAAATAAGATAACAAAATGTTCAGATCAACATTACCTTTATGTGCATATCATTTGCATTCAGGACAAAAGCACCGTTTAAACTACCCAAGGTAATTAATGTTATTAACATTATTAAAAATAAAAAGGTATAAACAATATTTTTTTCGTGAATAAAAATTACATGCAAACGTAGGTGATGTTTTCTGAACATCCTGATATCTTATTTGCATTTTTCTGAGTTCATATCAACTTGTTATGAATGTTCTAACGACTTTGACCATTATTTGGAAACTTCATAACAAGTTGATATGAACTCAGAAAAATGCAAATAAGATATCAGGATGTTCAGAAAACATCACCTACATTTGCATGTAATTTTTATTCATGAAAAAAATATTGTTTATACCTTTTTATTTTTAATAATGTTAATAACATTAATAACCTCGGGTAGTTTAAACGGTGCTTTTGTCCTGAATGCAAATGATATGCACATAAAGGTAATGTTTATCTGAACATTTTCATATCTTATTTGCATTTTTCTGTGTTCATATGAATTTGTTATGAATTTTCAAAGTATTGGTCAAACGGTCAAAGGGCATTCGAGGGACCTCGACGGAAAAAGTAAGGGCAAAACTGAGCAAGCTCGAAAAGTAAGGGCAAAACCCGTGGGTAGGAACCAACTAGGGATAAAAATGCAATTGTCCCTTTAATAAAATACTTAGATCTGAAAGTTTTTAAATGAGAGAGAGTCTTCAAATAGCTACCCATTTACTTAACTACTCGCTTGATCTTCACTTATATCTTTTTGCAGTAGTTTGTTATTTACTCTTGTGCTTAACTTATATCCTATGAGTAAATTGTTGAATGAACTGAATATCATGAAGTTGAAATTATATGTTCATATCATGCCTAGTAGTAGCTTCACATTAGGTTTAGAAAGTGAAATCTATTGAAGCTTGCCAATCACAATATTGGTCATACAAGCAATTCATGAATGATTAGTATAAGGAAGAGAACTTTCACATACAAATATATTATCTTGGACATCTTTATGATTGCGAATACCCATTAATTATTTTCAAACTTGAGCAAATTAGTTGAAGTTGGACAAGGAAGACAACGTAATGAGTTATGGTTGTGTATATTTGCATAGAAGTTATATTGTTATGGATCCTCCAACATGTGGTGTTTGCTTAGGATCTTTTGCTAGCCAAAAATTTGTACTAAGTAGAGATACTACTTGTGCATCCAAAAACCCTTAAACCCAGTTTCTTGCCATGAGTGTCCACCATATCTACCTATGGATTGAATAAGATCCTTCAAGTAAGTTGTCATCGGTGCGAAAAGCAATAAAAATTGCTCCTAAAATATTAGTGATCTTTTATTGCAAGGGAAAATAAGTGTTGTATGAACTTGTGATGGTAAAGAAATAAAAGCGACGGAGTGCATAATATAGGTTACTATCATAAGGGGCAATATAACGTGACGTTCCTTTGCATTAAGAGCTTGCACATCCAAAAATAAAAAGTGCATGACAACCTCTGCTTCCCTCTTCGAAGGGCCTATCTTTTACTTTTCAGTATTTACTTTTATGCAAGAGCCAATAGTATGCATTCTCATTTCAACGTCAATTATTCTCTAGTTGGCAAGCATCATGTAGTGGGGAAAGATCTAGGCACATATGGCCAGTCAAATATATTTGATCATGAATTATTATTGTTGACAATTATCTCTATGATAAATGAGTTGGGAGGCGAAATATTAAGCCCCTATCTTTCTCTTTGTTCGATGGATGCCATTTGTTCTAAAATATGCTTTGAGTACTAGCAATCATAGAAGACAATATGATGATTGAGTATGTGGAGCTCTTACTTAGGCTTTTGTTGAATAAGTTGAATTGCAATTGTTTGGTGACTGAGAACATAGGTTGTCAAGTTTCAAGAGAATGCATAGTTTGAACCAAAACATGTGAATCGATCACTACTTTATCATGATGAGTTTTATGGGAAAGAGTTGCTGTTATGATGCTAGGAAAAGTGATTGAAATTATCATTGATCAAACTTATGCACTATGCTAGCATACACACTTCATAAATTATTTCTTTTATCATTTACCTACTCGAGGACGAGCAGGAATTAAGCTTGGGGATGCTGATACGTCTCCAACGTATCTATAATTTATGAAGTATTCATGCCAAGTTTACAACAATTCTATTTAGTTTTGGTATAATTTGAATGGAACTAGCCCGGACTGACGCTGTTTTCAGCAGAACTACCGTGGTGTTGTTTTTTTTTTGTGAAGAAATAAAAGTTCTCGGAAGTGGACGAAACTTTTTGGAGAATTATTTTGGAATAAAAGAAAAATATTGGAGCAAAGACCCATTGGAGGGGGGACCCTACTGCCCACTAGGCACCAGGGCGCGCCACCCCCCTCTGGCGTGCCCTGGTGGGTAGTGGGCCCTCGAGGCCCATCTTCGCGTGATTCCAACGCTGAAAAATCCTATATATTTAGAAACCCCTGAAAGTTAACCTAGATGAGAAGTTCCTCCGCCACAAGCCTCTGCAGCCAAGAAAAACCAATCGGGACCCTGTTCCGGCACCCTGCCGAAGGGGGGAATCATCACCGGAGGCCATCTTCATCATCCCGGCGGCCAACATGATGAGGAGGGAGTAGTTCACCTTTGGGGCTGAGGGTTTGCACCAGTAGTTATGTGTTTTATCTCTCTCTCTCTCTCTCTCGTGTTCTTGATTTGCGACGATCTTGATGTACCGCGAGCTTTGTTAATATAGTTGGATCATATGGTGTTTTCCCTTCTCTATCTTGTTGTGATGAATTGAGTTTTTACCTTTGAGGTTTCACTTTTATCAGATTGAATACTTTTATGGATTTGAGAACACTTGATGTATGTCTTGCGTATGAATACCCGTGGTGACAATGGTATATCATATTGATTCACTTGATGTATGTTTTGGCACTCAACTCGCGGGTTCTCGAGGTGACATTGGGGTAATCTATGCATAGGGGTTGATGCACATTTTCGTCTTTGTTTCTCCAGTATAAATCTCGGGGCACTCTTTGAAGTTCTTTGTGTTGGATTGAATATTATGAATCTGAAGTTGTTTGATGCATTACGTATAATCAACTCACGGATACTTGTGGTGACATTGGAGTATCTAGGTGACATTAGAGTTGGTTGATGTGTATCATATGGTGTTATTTTAGTACGAACTCTAGGGTTGTTTGTGACACTTATAGGAATAGCTCAATGGATTGATCGGAAAGAATAACTTTGAGGTGGTTTTCTACCCTACAAACAATTTCTTCTTATGTTCTCCGCTAGATAAGAACTTTGGAGTGACTCTTTGTCGCACGTTAAGGGAATTGTTATATGATCCAATTATGTTAGCACTGTTGAGAGATTGCACTAGTGAAAGTATGAACCCTAGGCCTTGTTTTTAAGCATTGCAATACCTTTTGTGCTCACTTTTATCGTTTGCTACCTTGCTTTTTTTATTTATTCAGATTATAAAAATATATTTCTACTATCCATACTACACTTGCATCACCATCTCTTCGCCGAACTAGTGCACCTATACAATTTGCCATTGTTTTGGGTGTGTTGGGGACACAAGAGATTTCTTGTATTTGGTTGCAGGGTTGTTTAAGAGAGACCATCTTCATCCTACGCCTCCCACGGATTGATAAACCTTAGGTCATCCACTTGAGGGAAATTTGCAACTGTCCTACAAAACTCTGCGCTTGAAGGCCCAACACGAGTCTACAAGAACAAGTTGTGCAGTAGACATCAATACCGTACGGGCCTGCGCGAGGCCCGGATATATCAACGTAAGGGCGGCTAGACGTTTAAATACCAGTGCACAACGTTGATGTGGCACCTCCCTCACAAACCGGACAGTCACGCGGGAAGGTTCACGATGTATTGTGTGGCAGCCCACCCCCCGCATCGAGCAGACGGGGGGAGCCTGTGGCCGCATGCGCTCCAATCTGGTCTGGCACGTCGGCATGACTTGCCATGACATAGAACAAGAGGTAAATCCATCGGTCAAACACCTCTGGCACCCGGTCAAAGCCGTAGACCGCGCGGGCCCACGGATGGCCACCGGATCGACAACCGCCCCGGGGAGGGCCAGGAGACCGCACCGGCCTGCGTGGGGCCCGAATATATCAACGTAAGGGCGGCCAGACATTTAAATACCCAGTGCACAACATTGATGTGGCACCTCCCTCACAAACCGGACGGTCACGCAGGAAGGTTCAGGACGTATAATGTGGCAGACCTCCCCCCCCCCCCCCCCGCGTGCATCGAGCAGACGGGAGCGAGCCTTGTGACCGCATGCGCTCTAACCTGGTCTGGCGCGTCAGCATGACCTGCCGTGACACGGAACAGGAGGAAAATCCCCTGATCAAAGCCGTAGACCACGCGGGCCCACGCACTGCCGCCGGATCGAACCGCCCCGGGAGGGCCCGGAGACCGCACCAGACATTTAAATACCCAGTGCACAAAATTAATGTGGCACCTCCCTCACAAACCGGACATTCACGTGGGAAGGTTCAGGACGTATAGTGTGGCAGCCCCCCTCCCCCGCATCGAGCAGACGGGAGGAGTCCTGTGACTGCATGCACTCCAACCTGGTCTGGCGCATTAGCATGACCTGCCGTGACACAGAACGAGAGGATAATCCCCCTGTCAAAACCCTCTGGCACCCGGTCAAAGGCGTAGACCGCGCGAGCCCATGGATGGCCGCCGGATTGAAAACCGCCTCGGGGACGGCCCAGAGACCGCACCGGGCTGTGTGGGGCCCAGATATATCAACTTAAGGGTGACCGGACGTTTAAATACCCAGTGCACAACATTGATGTGGCGCCTCCCTCACAAACCGGACAGCACGCAGGAAGGTTCATGATGTATAGTGTGGCATCGCCCCTTCCCCCGCATCATGCAGACGGGGGGAGTCCTATGACTGCATGCGCTTTTATAACTTTACCGTTGTATCTCATTAATTGATAGTTCTAGTCACACACTATGTTCACTGCTTTTATACCATGGACATATTATTTAAGGACTGAGAAGTGATTTTCTTTTCACGGGATGTACGTTACTGTGGCACATGCTTTATTCACTTCATGATCTTGCGGTATGAATACCAATTGATAGTGATAATACTCATACTTTTGAAAAATCGTGATTGTGTAAGGAGGGATTGTATAGTGCGGTTCAGTTTTCAGTAGTCCAACATGAATCATTTGTGAAGCATGAAAGGCATGAATCAATTCTTTTTCAGGATTCTGGTTTTGTTGACTTAAGTGGGTATTGTTAGGAGCTAGAGCGGCTAAATTCAGGAATTGTGATTGTTAATTACGTAGTCTTAATTGTGATTTTATGCTGTAATTAGAGTGCTAATTCTTTATCTATGTGCCTTACTTAACTCTTATTTATTGGTAGATGAGCAGGAACTGATAGGCAAGGTTAATGAAAAAGAAAGTTTCTTTGCAAGAAAATGTTGTGGCAAATGAGAGAAATATGCAAGTCTGAAGGGGAAGTTGATTTGCACGACTCTAGAATCAGCTAAGCTCTAGCATTCTATTTATTTAAAATGTCTTTGCACATGATGCATGTACAATGCTTTCCAAATTCTGTGTCAGTCTGAGGTATCTGAAATTGTACCGATCTATTGTTTCTTAGCCGTGTAACACTTGTGAATACTCCCTCCATTCCTAAATATAAGTATTTTTAGAGATTTGAATACGATCTACATACGAATATATATAGACATATTTTAGACTGATTCACTCATTTTGCTTCATATGTAGTCCATATTGAAATCTCTAAAAAGATTTGTATTTAGGAACGGAGGGAGTAGAATTTTGTCCAAAGATTTATAAAGCCCTTGTTAGATCGGAAGTGCTGCCTGTTGGAATTTGTTAGTAGGCTTTTGGCCCAAAGACCAACAAAAATTTTGAAATTTCTCATGGCCCATTCATGCATGGCTGTGTGTGGTGTGAGTGGGACTAATGTTTAGTCTCATACCGCTAGTTGGAAGAGAGTTGCTCCACCTTATATGGTGAGCTCTTCTAGCACTTGTACGAACATGAGAAGATGAGACCTACAAGCGCGCTCCTCCTCCTCGCTCGCCGCGCCGTGCCGCGCTCGGGGAAAAAATTAATAAGTCATTAATTGATAATTAACAGACACGTCGCGTTGATTACTAAGCAGATGTCTACCCTAGTCGCCACCACATCATATGGTTTCGCACCATTCCAGAACATTGCGCCGCCACACAAGTCTTCTTCATCCCTCCTTCCGGCGTGCACCGCGAGAAGGGATAGCAGGCCTTCGGAACCCCGCCTCTTGTGATCCTGTACGGGAGAGGGGTGATCAGGTTTTTGGGGAGTGCACTCGCGCGATTGCTGGCAGCAACTACTTCCCGGACGGCGACTTCTTCCCCGATCTCAGGAACCTCTTCATCAACGACATGGGCGACAACACCAATGCTGGCGGTTCTGCTCCCGCTCCATCGTATGCAACTCTGTCTTCTCTATTTGAGATCATGCTAGAATTTCTATTTCTAGTCTGTGCCATAGATTCTATCTATTCATCTACTATACTAGTTCGCATGATTAGTTTAGTCTTTGTTACTATCGTCATGATTTCTTTACTGTTTATTTGGATTAAATCCTGTAGTAATTTACTCATATATTCAACAATCCAAAAACTTGATTATAGGCAATTTACTCCAAGTGGTTTTGCTGCACATCTGAAGCCGCCCACCTTCAAGGGGGTGCAATATAAGAGGTGGCGGACGAGAGCAGTCTGCTGGTTTCAAACCATGTACTGCTATGACACCACCAAGGGCAAGCCTGAGGGCGATCTTAATCCTGCACAGTGGGAAGCTTTTGAGAAGATCGATACCCTCTTCAAGGGCGCCATTCTTAGTGTTCTTGATGATTCCATTGTGGATATGTATATGTTGTTTGACAATGGCAAGGACATGTGGGCTGTGCTTGAGGCCAAGTTTGGGGCCTCGGACGCTGGCAATGAGCTGTATGATAACCCACAAGTATAGGGGATCGCAACAGTTTTCGAGGATAGAGTATTCAACCCAAATTTATTGATTCGACACAAGGGGAGCCAAAGAATACTTGTAAGTATTAGCAGTTGAGTTGTCAATTCAACCACACCAGGAGACTAAATATCTGCAGCAAAGTGATTAGTAGCAAAGTAGTATGGCAATTTGGTAACAGTAGTAACGATAGCAATGGTAACGGTAACAGCAGTGATAGCAGTTTTGTAGAAGTTGTAACAGTAACAACAACAATAGTAACTCAGCAAAGATCAATATGTGAAAAGCTCGTAGGCATTGGATCGGTGATAATGTTGGATAATATTCATCATATAACAGTCATAACCTAGGGCTACACAGAACTAGCTCCAATTCATCAATATAATGTAGGCATGTATTCCGTAAATAGTCATACGTGCTTATGGAAAAGAACTTGCATGACATCTTTTGTCCTACCCTCCCGTGGCAGCGGGGTCCATAAGGAAACTAAGGGATATTAAGGCCTCCTTTTAATAGAGAACCGGAACAGAGGATTAACACATAGTGAATACATGAACTCCTCAAACTACGGTAATCACCGGAAAGAATCCCAATTATTGTCACCTTGGGGTATGCGGATCATAACACGTAGCAGGTGCATATAACTTGCAAGATCGGATCAAGAACACAAATATATTGGTGAAAACATAAACGGTTCAGATCTGAAATCATGGCACTCGGGCCCTAGTGACAAGCATTAAGCATAGCAAAGTCATAGCAACATCAATCTCAGAACATAGTGGATACTAGGGATCAAGCCCTAACAAAACTAACTCGATTACATGATGAATCTCATCAAACACATCACCGTCCAGCAAGCCTATGAAGAGATTACTCACTCCCGGTGGTGAGCATGATGAAATTGGTGATGGATGATGGTTGATGATGACAAAGACGGAAGATCCCCCTCTCCGGAGCCCTGAACCGACTCCAGATCTGGCCTCCCGATGAAGAACAGTAGGTGGCGGCGGCTCCGTATCGTAAAACGCGATGAAACTTCCTCTCTAATTTTTTTCTCCAAAAATAGGAATTTATAGAGTTGGAATTAGGGTCAGCGGAGCCTCGTGGGCCCCACTACGCACCAGGGCACGGCAGAGGGGGTGGCGCGCCTTGGTGCCTAGTGGGCAGCTGCCCCCCCCCCTCCAGTGGGTCTTGGTTCCAGTATTTTTCCTTTATTCCAAAATAATTCTCCAAAAAGTTTCGTCCAATTCCGAGAACTTTTATTTCTGCACAAAAATAACACCATGGTAGTTCTGCTGAAAACAGCGTCAGTCCGGGTTAGTTTCATTCAAATCATGCAAATTAGAGTCCAAAACAAGAGTAAAAGTGTTTGGAAAAGTAGATACGACGGAGACGTATCAACTCCCCAAGCTTAACTCATTGCTTGTCCTCAAGCAATTCAGTTGACAAACTGAAAGTGATAATGAAAAACTTTTACGAACTCTTTTGTTCTTGTGTCCATATATATGCTTAAATAATACCCAGGTTTTCAGCAAGTATCATGACTAACCATGCGAACGATAACTCTTAGAAATTATATTCACTCATATCAATGGCCTAATCAACTAGCGAGCAATAATAAAATATTTAAAATGCCAACACTTTGTCAAAACAATCATGATATAATATGATAATAATGGTATCTCGCTAGCCCTTTCTGAGACCCCAAAACATAAATGCAGAGCACCTCCAAAGTTCAAGTAGCGACTAAACATTGTAATTCATGGTAGAAAAGATCCAATGATGATGCACACAACATTAACTATACACAATGCATGAGAATGACAATAGTGCTCTCAGGACTGGTGCTTGTTTGAGAAGGTGATGACTCAATATAAAATTAAAATAACATGAGAGTAAATATATAGGCCCTTCGCAGAGGGAAGCAGGGATTTGCAGAGGTGCCAGAGCTCGAAGCTTAAATCAGAGATAAATAAAATTTTGGGAGGTATACCTTTCCTGTCAATGTTACGACCGAGAGTTTTCAATATCTTCCATGCTAAACAAATTAGTGGCGGTTACCAAGCGGTAAAAGTAAAGTTTACTCCCCATCCACCAACAAACACAAGCCATGGCTAGCCGAATCCTCGAGTGCCCTCCATACCAACAACAGTCCGGGGGAGTTTGTTTTATTATTATTGCAATTTTTTATCATGGGACTGGGCATCCCTATTACCGGCCCCTCTCATGCTAGAACGAGTGAATAAACACTCATCATGAGAATAACCCGCTTAGCATGGAAGATACTGACCACCGCCTGTTGCTCCATGAGCGGTACGGGCACACAAAACAGATGTTCATTTGAATTTTTAGAGGTGGCACATGCAAATTTACTTAGAACGGCAGAGTAATACCGCATATAGGTAGATATAGTGGACTCATCTGGTATAACTTTGGTTTAAGGATTTTGATGCACAAGTAGTATTCCCGCTTAGTACAGGTGAAGGCTAGCAAATAGGCTGAGAAGCGACCAGCTAGAGAACGAAAACGGTCATGAACATGCGTTGTGAATAATTAACATTGAATACTAGCATGAGTAGGATATAAACACCATGAACATAAATATCATGGAAGCTATGTTGGTTTTGAATCAACTACATGCGTGAACATGTGCCAAGTCAAGCCACTTGAAACATTCAGAGGAGGATACCATATCATCATACTACATCACAACCATTTTAATGCATGTTGACATCTAAGATAAATCATTATCCACTCCTAGCTACTTAAGCATGGCATGGGCAACTATAATCTCTAATTGTCATCATAAACATGTTTAATCATAATATGCTGAATCATGGACACTGAGTTAAACATATTTACAAAAATAAAAACAAGTTGAGTTCATACCCGCTTTTCCTTCCCACAGTCACTTCATCAAATATCGTCATTATTGCCTTTCACTTGCACGACCGAGTGATATGAAAATAATAATCGTGCAAGTGTGTCATGGACTAAGCTGGAATCTGCAAACATTTTATTCAAAGGAGAAGACAAAGTAATATGGGTTCTCTGTCAGATCAACAATAATGCATATGAGTGCCACTCAACATTTTCATCATGGTCTTCTCCTCAGTACGACTCAACAAAGGAAAAGAATTTCAGAGAAACGCACTGAAATATTTTTTTTGGAGTTTTTGATTTTTCTTGAAGAAAGCAAATCAAAGAAAGAAAAACAAAAATGGGAAAAACTATTTACACGGGAAAGCTCCCAACAAGCAAAAGAAGAAATGGGAAATCTTTTTGGGTTTTCTTTTAATACTACAACTAATTTAGACTAGAAAGAAAAACCGAAAAGAAACAAGAAATATTTTTGGATTTTCTCAAAGTTTTTCAAACACACAAGAAGAAAGCGAGAGAAAAAAACTTAACATGGATTATACAATGAAAATGTATGAACACCGACAACTAGAATGAAGTGTGTGAACATGAATGTAATGTCGGTGGGAAATACGTACTCCCCCAAGCTTAGGCTTTTGCCTAGCTTGGTAATCACCACCCGTAGCCTGGGTAATAGTCAGAGTGATAGCTCGTGGAGGCTCTCGGTGCGGCCTCCTCAGCCAGGCGGGCAGCCTCTACTGCTGCATTGTACTCACGCGCCTCTCTCTCATAGATGTAATATCTTCCTTTACTCTAGAAATCAAAGAGAGCAGGTGCAGGCAAAATAACAGGTATAATAGGTTTTTTATCGAACATCAAGTTGTAATTGTAATTTTGAGCTCCATGCTTAATGAACTTATGACGCTGCATTGCGTCAAAGTCTAGGTAGTGGGTAGGTAAAATAGGATCATTTGGCAAAGGTGACACACCTAGCCTTGCGGCTACTCGTGAGGCATAAATTCCTCCATAAAAATAACCACTATCGGCACTGCACTACAGCCTCCGTGCAACAATTTCTCCAAGATTATAACATTTAATGCCCGTTAAAGTAGTCTGTAAGAGGCTCAAGTCTGGGGCGTAGAGTGTACTGCAGTCTTGTTTACCCATGATGCATTTGTCATTAAAAAGTGCAAAGTAACGGATGGCTGGAAATTGTATACTTTTTATTCTAGCTTGTGTGACTCCTCTATCCTCACCACAACAAAGGATACTCAAGAACATCTCATACTCAGATTTTGGTGGTTCGTCTAGCGAACCCCAATATGGAATTTTTCATGCATCACAGAATTCTTCTAGAGGCATAGTAAAGGCGCTATCATAAAGGCAAAATGAAACTCTAGAATCATGAGAATGGTACTTAAATTTTTTGGTGAATGACTTGGTAAGATTGTGATGTTGAATACACTTATCTGCGATGAAGGGAGCGAGCTCAGTGTTATGACCATACTGGTCAAATTCTTCTTTAATACCCGCACCTATTATAAATTCATCACACAGCCAGAGGCACGAGTTGGTAATGGCATCCCGTATTGAGCTTGCCCTTGGCTCAACATAAGCTTGACGTATCGAGCTCTCACTCGATGATGCCTTCGAGGACCTCCTCCTCGAAGAACTCCTCCTAAAAAGGTGCATTTCTGTACGAACAAATTTCTAAAAATTTTGGGCCACAAAATGATGTCAACAAAACTTCACAAGATTGATAGCAACTACTCATAATGATGTCTAGAGGCTATATCAAGCATTCAAACTACTTGGAACTCAAAGAATTCAACATGCAAGCTCATTTTCTGTAGCACCAAGAGTAGCTAATTACTCAAAATATAAACCACTAAAGCAAAAACTAATTGGAGCAATGGAGGACTCACATACCAAGTAGCAATCCCCCAAAACAGTTTCGGAAATGGAGCTCCGATCAAAGAGATCAAAAATCTCAGCTTTGGGAGCAAGAACACGAGAGAGAGAGAGCTAGGGTGATTTTTTTCTGGAGGTAAGTGACGATGTGAGGTAAGGGAGAGAGTGAGGGGGTACTTGTGGGGTCCACTACCCACCAGGGCGCGCCAGGTGGGTGTGGCGCGCCCTGGTGCCTAGTGGGCACCTGGGGCACCCCCTGTGGTGTTTTCAGTACCAGAAATTCTCAAATATTCAGAGAAAAAAATGTATTAAAATTTCAGGTCATTTTGAGCAACTTTATTTTTGGCACTTTTTAATTGCACGGATAATTCAGAAAACAGGATATTCATGGCATTTTATTGCATTTAACTAAAAACAACAGAAAATATAAAGTGGTCACATAAGGTTGTGCCTACTAAATTCATCGACTACATGCCTCTCGAAAATAATCCATTAATAGGGTTGATCAAGTCTTATTAACAACTACTTTCGATTAGCATGAACCCGAAGAACTTTCGTAAATCACTAAGTTACCTCGACGGGGATATGCACCTCCCCAACAATAAGTGTTTCATATTTCTTTTTGACAGTAGGTAGAGGGAGTTGAAAACTTCCAATAGTAATTGTCGGAGTCTTTAAACACTACAAGAAATATGTCAACTTGCGACCATCAATATTGGTCACTGAATGGTCATTGTTTTCCATTTGTGACCTATTTGTGACCAAAAACAGTTGGTCAAAAGTTGGCCGTCTTTAATGAAACTTAACGACCTTTGTTCTGAAATGGTCGTAGAAGGTAACGACCAAAATGAAAGGTCGTTGGTTCTACGACCAATTGTTTTGGTCACTGGCAATCTGCCCACACCACGTTGGATCCGACATGGCAAGCTGACATGGCAAAATTGTGACAAAATGAAAAGGTCGTTGATTAGAATCAGCCCGGTCCAGTTCGACGCTTTACTTGGGCCAAGCCCACAAATTCAGCCCATGTAATATTATTTTTCCTGTTAATTCTGGTCAGCCACATGGGCCAGGCCCAACAATTCGGCCTTTTTATTTTCTGGGTCGTGGCCTTTTATAGTCTATTGATTTTATATTTTCAGCCATTATATATTCAAGCTGGTCCCACTAGTCAGATGGGTCCCACTTGTCATGTTCATCTCTCAAATTGGTCCCACATGTCAGAAATGTACAAATTTGACAGATTATTTTCATAAGTGGCCCCACTGGTCAGGTTACCATTTCATAAGTTTTCAAATCACATACATAATCAATATTTCAAATAGAACAAAGAACACATAAAATTCATCAAATATACCACTAAATAAATCTATTACAATCTTTACAACACAGATATGCTACAATATGCTACTCTTCACAGAGTAGGACTTCACGGCTTCACACTTGCTTCACACTTCACGACTTCACACTTCACACTTGAGCTTCTGTAAAAGAGGAACCACCACAATTTTAAGTCTACAATACAGCAATTGATACTATTCAAGGATAAAAACAAAAACAAGTAATAGACTCAAATGTGAAGGCAACATGGAACTAGTGATACGACAACATGTAGAAAACACTACAATGCAATACTGTTGTAAGTTCATATCAGCGCAAAATCAGCACTGTGTCATTATATAGAGCAAATGATATGCCCCCCTTTTATCTAAAACTGTAGTGTATGCTAGTGACAGAACAAGGGATAAGACTGATATGATATGCCAGATTGCCAGCAACAGTGCTTACATGCATCTTCATATTTCGAAACGCCCAATAGACTAGCTGGCAAAACACTAAAGAAGGCATAGACAGAAACGAAGGTAACATGCATCACATCAAAAAATAGTAAGCACTGAACCTACATCCTACATCATATCTACAGTAACATCACCAATCAGGTTGCATGTGTATGCTAGAAAAAAAAAGAATCAAAAGGACTTAAGCTTGTTTCGAATATCTTGCCTCTATTGCTCGCAGTTCAGTAAAGAAATGATCGAGCTGTGAGCGCTTTGCCTCATGGACTTGGCAGTGCACAATAGATTTCGGGATGGAGCACAAATAGAATACATGGAAAAGAACAATAAAGAGCTATACAGTTAAGTAAGCATCCTTGGCTGTACAAATAAGTGGAGAGAACAATAAAGAGCTATACAGCCTAGAATTTCTATTGAGAACAATAAAGAGCTATACAGATTGATATTCAAGTTTGACTACATGCTAACAGACTCATGATCAAGTTTGACTACAAGCTAACAGATCCTGGTGAATACAGATGATTTTCATACAAGAACCGATGCGCAAGTACAGATCGTTTGAAGTTTTGACAACAAGCTACAAAATCTAGTTAAATCAACAGTAGTATTGTAAGCAACAAATTGACTCTCAGAGCAGAACCGATGCACAAGAACGGACCCGCAACTACTAGGCCCAACAACTAAGATACGTAGGAAATTTCAGGTGTATCCCTTCATAGATCAAGCATAGGCGCAACATAAAAGGCTCATGAGCGCCACAAAGTCTGAACGATTTAGCAGGAAGCGAGCAGAATCAATCAACTACACATACCTAGATGAACAGAATCAACATTAGTTGCATCTCAAATCCGCAGATCTACCAGATAATCCAGGCATAACCGTGAGGGATTTCACGTCAACGGAGACAAATCAACAGCAATCGATCAACAATATCGTCTCGAACTAGCACTAACATGGAACAAGCGGAATCAACTACGCACCTAGATAGACTAGACTAACAGAATCAAGATCAATCGCATCTCGACTCGGCAGATCTACCCGGCAATCCAGGCATAATCGAGAGGGATTTCGCGACAACTGACTACGATACAGCATAGTCTAGAATAGATCATCAAAAGCAAAAGGGAGGAGTGGGGTCTGAAATTCGCATGCCTTGAGATGGACGAGAAAGCCTTGGCTTCGATTCAATCGAAAACTGTTGACGTCGGCGCAGCCCGTCTCCCGGGTGTAGCAGAGGATGTGGCCGATGGTGGTGCGGAAGAAGGCGCGGCCGCACGCGCCGACCCCGGACTGGGCGACGACGAAAGCCCACCAAACAAATTGTATCAGCTTAATAATTAGTAACGCAAAGGTGCAATGGATCCAAATAAACTTGTACATCAGAAACCCTAAAAAGCATGGACACGGCCAATGTTGCCGAATCCCCGTGCTGACACGGCTGGACACGGTGACACGGCTGGACACGGCTGAAATCGCGTGTCCCCCCTTATTTCCCGTATTATGAATTTAAAAAAAAAAGAAAAAAAGGGCCGACACGGCTGGGACACGTTGGGAACACGTGGGGGACTCGGGAGGCCCAACTATGCTTCGGCCCAACCCTTTTTTTCAGGTCGCATCAGGGGCGCACAAAAGAGACCTCCTCGACCAGTTTGACGCCACAAAATAGGGTTTCCCTTTCCCATCTCGTGGACTCGCAGCCGCCGCCACCTCCTGGACTCATCGTCGCCGCAGTATGGAGTCGCCGCCGGCGCGTGGATCTGACCGCCGTCGTCCCCCAAGTGCAGCAGCATCTCCTCCCAACGGCAACCAAGCTGGGGCAGGTAACCTAGGCCTCTTTCATCTATTTGCCTCGATTTATTGTTGAGTTGCTGGCCTGCTGCTGCTTACTTCGCCTGTTAGCCATGCCCTTGCTGTTTCTGCTCGCCAAGTGCTTCCCTATGTTGTTCATGTGCTGCTACTGCTTGCTTATTCCTGCTGTTGTTGTTGATTGAATGCTTGGTGCTTCATGCCCTTGCTGTTGCTGCTCGCTAGCTGCTGTCCTTGCTGTTCATGTGCTGCTGCTTGCTTATTGCTGATGTTGATTCACTTGATTGAATGCTATTGTTTGGTGCTTCATGTTAGGGAACATTGCATCTGGGAGCGGTGCCACTGCGCTGGTAGCCTATCATCAGTGGGTGAGAGTGAGGGAGGACAGGCTGCTGGACCTGGTGCGGTGGATCCGAAATATCCTCTCTGGGCTTATGTTCAGAGAGTTGTCACTGAACCCGGTACTGCTTCGACTGGTAGACGTGGAGGAAACATCAAATTCATTTGCAATTTCTGTCACAAAACTTATCCAGGCACCTATTCAAGAGTGAAGGCTCATCTGCTTCGGATCAAAAAGAAATATTGAAATACTAATACTGGACTATTGTTTGATGTCTTTTGCAAGTTGCAATGATGGTCTGGATCAATCAAGCACTTGAAAATTGAAATAGGACGCAACCAGACAACAAATGGGGCAGTATCTCTTTCTTTTTGTTGTCTTTAACTCTATATTACATGTCATATTTATTTTTATTTTTATATATACTTGCCGTGTCCTCGATGGGCTGTTTTTAGAAAATGCCGTATCCCGTGTCCCCGTATGCGTGTCGCCGTGTCCGTGTCCCCGTATCCGTGCTTTTTAGCAGAAACCTAAACAAGCCATATCCAAATGACAACAAGAACGCATCAATACAAATTAAGGTTCGCATCAGAAACATGAAAAATTAGCTGTGCAGAGGTTCTATGGACCCAAGGAAACTTGCATATCAGGAAACTACAGGAACAGTAAAGTCAATATGCATGCAGATATCACCATCGATCTACTAGTCATGCAAAATTCTAAGGGTTAAGATATGATTTCACATCAGAAAGCTAAAGAAGATGGTCCAACTGACAACGGGTACGCATCAATGGGCATGCAGGCTCACTCGTGCCTTCCCGGAAGGTTGTGACAATAAACATGAAAATCCAAACTTAAGTTAGTTGTGAAAAGGTCTAATGAATCCAAATAAACATGCAATTCAGATAACTACAAAAAATAGTCAACACCACCAAACAGTACGAATGCAGATATCATCACCGACCAGCATTTAGTCATGCAGAGTCCTGCTGATCTAGATATGGTTTCACATCAGAAACATTCAGAAATCAGTTGAACAGAATTGACTACCAAAGAAATCAGAATTTTTTTTGCGGGAACAAAGAAATCAGAATTGAACAGAATGGCTGTGCAGAATTAGTCATATGCATAGGTGTTTCACATAATGAGGGGAGTTCTTGATTAGTTAAGAAAAGCTCAACTTTCAGGAAAGTTAATCCATATTTCCATGCATGTCTACCAAAGAAATTGTATCAACTTAACAATTAGTCATGCATAAGTGTTTCACATCAAAAACATACAGAAGTGCAGACTCGAGATTGACAATATATATCCACACTTGAAAATTTAGTCGTGCAAAGGTCCAGTGGATTCTAATGAACATGCACATCAGAAAACTACAGGAACAGTCAACACATATATATCTAGCCAATTAAATATGCATGCTAATATCACCATCAATCTACAGGAGCAGTCGTGCAAAGTTCTACTGACGTAGACATGCTTTCACATCAGAATTCAGAAACATCAAAGTCTCGCTGCATCTCAAAATCAAACCGATCTAACATGTAGGCACTGATTAACAGATCCAACAATACTAATGCAAGTGTAATTGTACGGCAGAACAGAGTTTAATCCAAGTACTACCTGTAGATCTCTGCGTATGAGTTGACGTAGGGGATGAAATCCGAGTAGTACATCCCGCCAGAGAGGGGGCCGATGGAGCGGGTGACCCTACCATCGAAGTCGATGGCTAGCACGAGCTGTTTGAGAGGATCCCACATGACCACCTCGGCGGCGCCCTGGCAGCGGAGCAGGGTCATCCTCTCATGGTAGCCCATCTTGTTGGCATGGAACTAGCCTGCCCACGCCCAGGTGACCTGGTTGGCGCTGTCGCCGGGCACCATGTAAAGCACGGCCACCTCCTTGGCGGCCTGGTCGACGCAGGCGACGCTGAAGTTTCCCTCCATCTCGCCGATCTCCCAGTCCTTGCGGTCCTCGACCTCCTGGGGCGCGGGGATGAGGTCGACGCAGCCCGTCTCCGGGGTCTAGCAGAGGATGTGGCCGGTGGTGTGCCAGAAGGCGCGTCCCCGCGCGCCGACGCTGGACTGGGCGACGTAGTAGAAGCCCGTGGCGCAGCCACGGAGGCAGACAAGGCCACGCGACGAGGCGTGGATCCAGCTCGATGACGGCGCGGATCTGGAAGGCTCGCTGTGGCCGTGGCGGATCTGGCCGCGGACTAGCCTCGTCGGCTCGATCTAGCGCCATGGGAGAGAGGGAGAGGTACGGTACAGGGCGGTGGCCGGGTAAGGATCGACGGCGGTGGGGATGAGAGGAGGACGGCAGGATTCCCGCCGGATTCCCGCCTGAGGTCGCCAGGATCGGGCGCCGGAGGTGGCGGCGGCAAGGGAGGAGTGCAGCGCTAGGGTTCGCGCGTGAGAGAGGAGGGCACGAGGGGTTGGGCGGGGTTTGCGAGAGAGGGGGGTTTGCTGTCGTGGGTTGGATGGATGGATGGATTGATGTTTGCCATGTCATCGATCCAAGCCACAAGTGATTCCACCAATCAGAATTAAGCTTATGTAGTTTTGTTTTTTTTTCTTTCCTTTATAAGGCAAATGGCCAATGTTATGTCAAAATTCATGGCAAAGTTTGTCCAAATGATCTCACATTTTGCATATGTGTGTATCTTGGAATGGCAAACAATGTTGCTAAAGGGAGCTTTCATTTTCTTTGCACGAAAATTTCATTTTCCATTTTTCAAGTGCCCAAAATGAGTTTTTTTGTGAAGGACTGATAACCCACAAGTATAGGGGACCGCAACAGTTTTCGAGGGTAGAGTATTCAACCCAAATTTATAGATTCGACACAAGGGGAGCCAAAGAATATTTGCAAGTATTAGCAGTTGAGTTGTCAATTCAACCACACCTTGAGATTAAATATCTGCAGCAGAGTGATCAGTAGCAAAGTGATATGATAGTTTTGATAGCAGTGGTAACAGTAATAGCAACGGTAACAGTGATAGCAATGATTTCGTAGCAAGTGCAATAGTAACAACAGCAGTAGTAACTTTGCAAGAACAATATGTGGAAAACTCGTAGGTGTTGGATCGGTGAACTCGTTGGATGATATTCATCATATAACAGTCATAACCTAGGGCGATACAAAACTAGCTCCAGTTCATAAATATAATGTAGGCATGTATTCCGTAAATAGTCATATGTGCTTATGGAAAAGAACTTGCATGACATCTTTTGTCCTACCCTCCCGTGGCAGCGGGGTCCATAAGGAAACTAAGGGATATTAAGGCCTCCTTTTAATAGAGAACCGGAACAAAGCATTAACACATGGTGAATACATGAACTCCTCAAACTACGGTCATCACCGTAAAGTATCCCAATTACTATCACACTGGGGTTTACGGATCATAACACGTAATAGGTGAATATGACTTGCAAGATCGGATCTAGAACATAGATATAATGGTGAAAACATAAACGGTTCAGATCTAAAATCATGGCACTCGGGCCCTAGTGACAAGCATTAAGCATAGCAAAGTCATAACAACATCAATCTCAGAACATAGTGGATACTAGGGATCAATCCCTAACAAAACTAACTCGATTACATGATGAATCTCATCAAACTCCTCACCGACCAGCGAGCCTACGAAGGAATTACTCACTCCCGATGGGGAGCATCATGGAATTGGTGATGAAGGAGGGTTGGTGATGTCGAAGACCGAAGATTCCCTCTCCGGAGCCCCGAACGGGCTCCAGATCTGGCCTCCCGATGAAGAACATGAGGTGGCGGCGGCTCCGTATCGTGAAATGCGATGAAACTTCCTCCCCCATTTTTTTCTCCGAAAATAGGATTTTATAGTGCTGGAATTAGGGTGTGCGGGGCCACGAGGTGGGCACAACCCACCAGGGCGCGCCAGAGGGGGGGGGCGCACCCTGGTGTATCGTGCCCAACCAGGGGGCCCCCTACGGTGGTTCTTGGCTCCAGTATTTTTTATATATTCTGAAATAATTCTCCAAAAAGTTTCGTCCAAATCCGAGAACTTTTATTTCTGTACAAAAACAACACCATGGTAGTTCTGCTGAAAACAACGTCAGTCCGGGTTAGTTTCATCCAAATCATGCAAATTAGAGTCCAAAACAAGAGCAAAAGCGTTAGGAAAAGTAGATATGATGGAGACGTATCAACTCCCCCAAGCTTAAACCTTTGCTTGTCCTCAAGCAATTCAGTTGACAAACTGAAAGTGATAAAGAAAAACTTTTACGAACTCTTTTGTTCTTGTTTACATAAATAAGCTTAAGTAGCACCCAAGTTTTCAGCAAAGATTATGACTAACCATGTCAACAATAACGCTTAAAAATTATATTAACTCATATCAATGACATAAGCAACTAACGAGCAATAATAAGATATCTCAAATGACAACACTTTGTCAAAACAACCATGATATAATATGACAACAGTGGTATCTCGCTAGCCCTTTCTGAGACCGCAAAACATAAATGCAGAGCACCTCCAAAGTTCAAGCAGTGACTAAACATTGTAATTCATGGTAGAAAAGATCCAGTCATGATGCATTCAACATTAACTATACACAATGCATGAGGATGACAATAGTGCTCTCAGGTCTGGCGATTGTTTGAGAAAGTGATGACTCAACATAAAATTAAATAGATAGTCCCTTCGCAGAGGGAAGCAGGGATTTTGCAGAGGTGCCAGAGCTCAAAGCTTAAATCAGAGATAAATAAAATTTTGGGAGGTGCACCCTTTCCTGTTTACGTCACGACCAAGAGTTATCAATATCTTCCATGCTAAACACATTAGCGGCGGTTCCCAAGCGATAAAAGTAAAGGTTTACTCCCTCTCCACCAACAAACACACTCCATGGCTAGCCGCATCCACGGGTACCGTCCATACCAACAACAGTCCTGGGGGAGTTTTGTTTAATTATTTGCAATTTTTGATTTCGGGACTGGGCATCCCTATTACCGCCCCTCTCATCATGCAAGGACGAGTGAATAAACACTCATCATGAGAATAACCCGCTTAGCATGGAAGATACCGACCAGCCCCTATCGCTCTATGAACAATCCAAGCACACAAAACAGATGTTCATTTGAAATTTTAGAGGTGGCACATGCAAATTTACTTGGAACGGCAGGGTAATACCACATATAGGTAGATATGGTGGACTCATCTGGAATAACTTTGGGTTTTAGGATTTTGATGCACAAGCAGTATTCCCGCTTAGTATAGGCGAAGGCTAGCAAATAGGTTGAGAAGCGGCCAGCTAGAGAGCGAAAACGGTCATGAACATGCGTTATGCATAATAAACATTGAATACTAGCATGAGTAGGATATGAACACCATGAACATAAATATCATAGAGGCTTTGTTGGTTTTGATTCAACTACATGCATGAGCATGTGCCAAGTCAAGCCACTCGAAACATTCAGAGGAGGATACCATATCATCATACTATATCACAATCATTTTAATGCATGTTGACACCTAAGACAAATCATTATCCACTCCTAGCTACTTAAGCATGGCATGAGAAACTATAATCTCGAATTGTCATTGCAAACATGTTTGATCATAGTAGGCTGAATCATGGATACTAGGTTAAACATATTTACAAAAACAGAACAAGTTGAGTTCATACCCGCTTCTTTCTGCCACAGTCAATTCATCAAATATCGTCATTATTGCCTTTCACTTGCACGACCGAATGATATGAAAATAATAATAGTGCAAGTGTGCCGTGGACTAAGCTGGAATCTGCAAACATTTTATTCAAAAGGAGGAGACAAGGCAATTTGGGCTCTTTGTTAGATCAACAATAATACATATGAGAGCCACTCGACATTTTCATCGTGGTCTTCTCCTTGGTACCACTCAATAAAAAGAAAAGAAATTCAGAGAAACACACTGAAATATTTTTGGAGTTTTTAGTTTTTCTTGAAGAAAGCAAATTAAAGAAGGGAAAACAAAACGAGAAAAACTATTTACACGGGAGAGCTCCCAACAAGCAAAAGAAGAATAAAGAAATCTTTTTGGGTTTTCTTTTAACACTACAACTAATTAAACTAGAAAGAAAAACCGAAAAGAAGCGAGAAATATTTTTGGGTCATTTTTTTATTGCACGGGAAATTCAGAAAACAGACTAATCATGGCATTTTATTTTATTTAACTAAGAAAAACAGAAAACAAAAGGTAGGGACAGAAAGTTGTGCTCACTAAATTCATCAACCCCATACCTCTCAAAAATGATCCATTAATAAGGTTGATCAAGTCTTATTAACAACCACTTTTGATTAGCATGAAACCAAAGAACTTTCGTAAAGCACTAAGTTACCTCAACGGGGATATGCATATCCCCAACAATAAGTATATCATATTTCTTTTTGGCAGTAGGTAGAGGTAGTTGAAAACTTCCAATAGTGAGTGTCGGAGATTTTTCAATAACATTAATACCATTCACATGGAATTGTTTCTTCGGAAAGTGCACCATATGCTCATTACCATTGATATGAAAAGTGACCTTGCTTTTATTGCAATCAATAACAGCCCCTGCAGTATTCAAAAAGGGTCTACCAAGGATAATCGACATGTTGTCGTCCTCGGGTATCTCAAGTATAACAAAGTCTGTTAAGATAGTAACATTTGCAACAACAACAACAACGGGCACATCCTCACAAATACCGATAGGTATGGTAGTTGATTTGTCACCCATTTGCAAAGATATTTTAGTAGGTGTGAGTTTATTCAAGTCAAGTCTTTTATATAAAGAGAAGGGCATAACACTAACACCAGCTCCTAAATCACACAAAGCAGTTTTGACATAATTTATTTTGATTGAGCAAGGTATAGTTGGTATTCCTGGATCTCCAAGTTTTTTAGGCACTCTATCCTTAAAAGAGTAATTAGCGAGCACGGTGGAGATTTCAGCTTCAGGTATCTTCCTCTTATTAGTGATGATGTCTTTCATGTATTTTGCATAAGGGGCCATCTTTAAAATATCAGTCAAACGGGTACGCAAAAAGACTGGCCTAAGCATTTCAGCAAAACGTTCAAATTCTTCATCATATTTTTTCTTAGTCGGTTTGGGTGGAAAGGGCATGGGTTTTTGAACCCATGGTTCTCTTTCTTTTCCATGTTTTCTAGCAACAAAGTCTCTTTTGTCATATCTTTTATTTTTAGGTTGTGGGTTATCAAGATCAACAGCAGGTTCTATCTCAACATCATTATCTGGTCCTTGATCAATGTCTAGTTGGGTGTCTTCATGAACATTATCATTATCTTTTTCATTATCACTAGGCGAATGTTCATTACCAGATTGAGTTTCAGCATCTGAGATAGAGACATCATTATTAGCTTCAGGAGGTTTTTCTATTGCAGGTTCACTAGAGGTATGCAAAGTCCTATCATTTTTCTTTTTCTTCTTCCTTTTAGAAGGACTAGGTCCATCAGTGTTAATTCTTTGAGAGTCTTGCTCAATTCTTTTAGGGTGTCCCTCAGGATAAAGTGGTTCCTGAGTCATTCTACCTCCTCTAGTCATTACTCTAACAGCATGATCATTCATATTATTATTCATTTCATTAAGCAACTCTCTTTGAGATTTAGCAACTTGTTCTAATTGAGTTTGAACAATAATGCATATGAGTCCCACTCAACATTTTCATCATGGTCTTCTCCTTAGTACGACTCAACAAAGGAAAAGAATTTCAGAGAAACGCACTGAAATATATTTTTTGGAGTTTTTTATTTTTCTTGAAGAATGCAAATCAAAGAAAGAAAAACAAAAACGGGAAAAACTATTTACACGGGAAAGCTCCCAACAAGCAAAAGAAGAAATGGGAAATCTTTTTGGGTTTTCTTTTAATACTACAACTAATTTAGACTAGAAAGAAAAACCGAAAAGAAACAAGAAATATTTTTGGATTTTCTCAAAGTTTTTCAAACACACAAGAAGAAAGCGAGAAAAAAACTTAACATGGATTATACAATGAAAAAGTATGAACACCAACAACTAGAATGAAGTGTGTGAACATGAATGTAATGTCAGTGGGAAATACGTACTCCCCCAAGCTTAGGCTTTTGCCTAGCTTGGTAATCACCACCCGTAGCCTGGGTAATAGTCAGAGTGATAGCTCGTGGAGGCTCTCGGTGCGGCCTCCTCAGCCAGGCGGGCAGCCTCTACTGCTGCATTGTACTCACGCGCCTCTCTCTCATAGATGTAATATCTTCCTTTACTCTAGAAATCAAAGAGAGCATGTGCAGGCAAAATAACAGGTATAATAGGTTTTTTATCAAACATCAAGTTGTAATTGTAATTTTGAGCTCCATGCTTAATGAACTTATGACGCTGCATTGCGTCAAAGTCTAGGTAGTGGGTAGGTAAAATAGGATCATTTGGCAAAGGTGACACACCTAGCCTTGCGACTACGCGTGAGGCATAAATTCCTCCATAAAAATGACCACTATCGGCATTCCACTGCAGCCTCTGTGCAACAATTGCTCCAAGATTATAACATTTAATGCCCGTTAAAGTAGTGTGTAAGAGGCTCAAGTCTGGGGCGCAGAGTGTACTGCAATCTTGTTTACCCACGATGCATTTGTCATTAAAAAGTGCAAAGTAACTGATGGCTGGAAATTGTATACTTTTTATTCTAGCTTGTGTGACTCCTCTATCCTCACCACAACAGAGGATACTCAAGAACATCTCATATTCAGATTTTGGTGGTTCGTCTAGCGAACCCCAATATGGAATTTTTCATGCATCACAGAATTCTTCTAGAGGCATAGTAAAGGCGCTATCATAAAGGCAAAATGAAACTCTAGAATCATGAGAATTGTACTTAAATTTTTTGGTGAATGACTAGGTAAGATTGTGATGTTGAATACACTTATCTACGATGAAGGGAGCGAGGTCAGTGTTATGACCATACTGGTCAAATTCTTCTTTAATACCCGCACCTATCATAAATTCATCACACGGCCAGAGGCACGATTTGGTAATGGCATCCCGTACTGAGCTTGCCCTTGGCTCAACATAAGCTTGACGTATCGAGCTCTCACTCGACGATGCCTCCGAGGACCTCCTCCTCGAAGAACTCCTCCTAAAAAGGTGCATTTCTGTACGAACAAATTTCTGAAATTTTTGGGCCACAAAATGATGTCAACAAAACTTCACAAGATTGATAGCAACTACTCATAATGATGTCTAGAGGCTATATCAAGCATTCAAACTACTTGGAACTCAAAGAATTCAACATGCAAGCTCATTTTCTATAGCACCAAGAGTAGCTAATTACTCAAAATATAAACCACTAAAGCAAAAACTAATTGGAGCAATGGAGGAGTCACATACCAAGTAGCAATCCCCCAAAATAGTTTCGGAAATGGAGCTCCAAGCAAAGAGATCGAAAATCTCAGCTTTGGGAGCAAGAACACGAGAGAGAGAGAGAGCTAGGGTGATTTTTTTCTGGAGGTAAGTGGCGATGTGAGGTAAGGGAGAGAGTGAGGGGGTACTTGTGGGGCCCACTACCCACCAGGGCGCGCCAGGTGGGTGTGGCGCGCCCTGGTGCCTAGTGGGCACCTGGGGCACCCCCTGTGGTGTTTTCAGTACCAGAAATTCTCAAATATTCAGAAAAAACCGTATTAAAATTTCAGGTCATTTTGAGCACCTTTATTTTTGGGCACTTTTTTATTCCACGGATAATTCAGAAAACAGGATATTCCTGGCATTTTATTGCATTTAACTAAAAACAACAGAAAATATAAAGTGGGTACATAAGGTTGGGCCTACTAAATTCATCGACTACATGCCTCTCGAAATTAATCCATTAATAGGGTTGATCAAGTCTTATTAACAACTACTTTCGATTAGCATGAACCCGAAGAACTTTCGTAAAACACTAAGTTACCTCGACGGGGATATGCACCTCCCCAACAATAAGTGTTTCATATTTCTTTTTGACAGTAGGTAGAGGGAGTTGAAAACTTCCAATAGTAATTGTCGGAGTCTTTAAATTTCCAATAACATTAATACCATTCACTTGAAATTGTTTCTTCGGAAAGTGCATCGTATGTTCATTACCATTGATATGAAAAGTGACCTTGCTTTTGTTGCAATCAATAACAGCCCCTGCAGTGTTCAAAAAGGGTCTACCAAGGATAATCGACATGTTGTTGTCCTCGGGCATATCAAGCATAACAAAGTTTGTTAAGATAGTAACATTTGCAACCACAATAGGCACATCCTCACAAACACCGATAGGTATGGCAGTTGATTTGTCAGCCATTTGCAATGATATTTCAGTGGGTGTGAGTTTATTCAAATCAAGTCTTTTGTATAAAGAGAAAGGCATAACACTAACACCAGCTCCTAAATCACATAAAGCAGTTTTGACATAACTTCTTTTGATGGAACATGGTATAGTTGCTATTCCTGGATCTCCTAGTTTCTTAGGTACTCCATCCTTAAATGAATAATTAGCAGGCATGGTGGAGATTTCAGCTTCAGGTATTTTTCTTTTATTCGTGACAATATCTTTCATATATTTAGCATAAGGGGCCATCTTCAAAATATCAGTCAAACGAGTGCGCAAAAAGACTGGCCTAAGCATTTCAGCAAAGCGTTCAAATTCTTCCTCATCTTTTTTCTTAGATGGTTTAGGTGGAAAGGGATGGGTTTCTGAACCCATGGTTCTCTTTCTTTACCATGTTTTCTAGCAACAAAGTCTCTCTTATCATAACGTTTATTTTCAGAAGGTGGGTTATCAAGATCAACAGCAGGTTCTATCTGAACATCATTATCTGGTTCTCTACCATTATCTGGTTGAGCATCTACATGAACATCATCATTGTCATTATCATTGTCACTGGGTGAATGTTCATTACCAGATTGAGTTTCAGCATCAGAAATAGAAACATCATTATCATCCCCAGAAGGTTTTTCTACCTCAGGTTCACTAGAAGTATGCAAAGTCCTATCATTTTTCTTTTTCTTTTCTTTTTAGGTGGACTAGGTGCATCAACATTAATTCTTTGAGAGTCTTGTTCAATTCTTTTAGGGTGACCTTCAGGATAAAGTGGCTCCTGAGTCATTTTACCTCCTCTAGTCATTACTCTAACAACATGATCATTCATATTATTATTCATTTCATCGAGTAACTCGCTTTGAGATTTAGCAACTTGTTCTAACTGAGTCTGAACCATAGAAGCATGTTTTCCTACTCCTCTAACATCATTGGTGATTCTAAATAACAAGTCACTCAAGCGAGCAATCATATCAGAATTTTGCTTTAATTGTTTCATAACATATGCATTGAAATGATCCTGCTTCATAATGTAATTGTCGAATTTATACAAGCATTGACTAGGATGTTTATTATAAGGGATATCACCTTCATCAAACTTTAAAAGAGAATTCACCTCTACCACCTGTGGTGGTGTGTCAAGACCATGTATTTCTTCAATAGGTGGTAAATTCTTAACATCTTCAGCTTTAATACCTTTTTCCTTCATACATTTCTTTGCCTCTTGCATATCTTCAGGACTGAGAAATAAAATACCCCTCTTCTTCGGAGTGGGTTTGGGCGGTGGTTCAGGAAGTGTCCAATCATCATAATTATTCAATATATTATTCAATAGTTCCTCAGCTTATTCAATAGTTCGTTCCCTGAAAACACAACCAGCACAACTATCTAGGTGGTCCCTAGAAGCATCGGTTAGTCCATTATAAAAGATATCAAGTATCTCATTTTTCTTAAGAGGATGATCAGGCAAAGCATTAAGTAATTGGAGAAGCCTCCCCCAAGCTTGTGGGAGACTCTCTTCTTCAATTTGTACAAAGTTAAATATTTCCTGTAAGGCAGCTTGTTTCTTATGAGTAGGAAAATATTTTTCAGAGAAGTAATAAATCATATCCTGGGGACTACGCACACAACCAGGAGCAAGAGTATTGTACTATATCTTCGCATCACCCTTTAAGGAGAAAGTAAATAACTTAAGAATATAGTAATAACGAATTTTTTCCTCATGAGCAAATAGGGTGGCTATATCATTTAATTTAGTAAGATGTGCCACAACAGTTTCAGTTTCATAGCCATAGGAAGGATCAGATTCAACCAAAGTAATTAACTCTGGGTCGACAGAGAATTCATAATCCTTATCAGTAATAAATATAGGTGAAGTAGCAAACTTAGGATCATATTTCATTCTAGCATTCAAAGATTTTTCTTTCAACTTGGAGAGTAATTTCTTAAGATCATCTCTATCCTTACAGGCAAGAAAGTCCCTAGCTACCTCTCCATCCATAACATAACCCACTTCAGGCAATTCATATCTAGGAGAGCTAGGTCTAATAGGTGTTTCATAATTCTCAGTTTCAATAATCTCATCAGTTTCAACATTCTCATCAGTTTCAGCATTCTCAATTTCTTTAGCTCTAGCAAGTTGTTCATCAAGAAATTCACCTAGTGGCACAGTCTTATCAAGCAGAGTACTAGCATCATTAATAGCATCATTCATAGCAGAAGTAGCATCATCAATTACTTGCGACATATCAGGATTAAGAGCATGTGGTGGTGTTGCAAGCTTACTCAAAACAGAAGGTGAATCAAGTGCAGAGCTAGATAACAGTTCCTTACCTCCCCTCGTCTTAGAGGGAACGATCTTGGTTCTTTCATCCTTAAGATTCTTCATAGTGGTCAACAGATATAAATCCCAAGTGACTCAACAAATATAGCTATGGTCCCCGGCAACGGCGCCAGAAAAAGATCTTGATAACCCAAAAGTATAGGGGATCGCAACAGTTTTCGAGGGTAGAGTATTCAACCCAAATTTATTGATTCGTCACAAGGGGAGCGAAAGAATACTTGTAAGCATTAGCAGTTGAGTTGTCAATTCAACCACACCTGGAGACTAAATATCTGCAGCAAAGTGATTAGTAGCAAAGTAGTATGGCAATTTGGTAGCAGTAGTAACGATAGCAATGGTAACGGTAACAGCAGTGATAGCGGTTTTGTAGAAGTTGTAACAGTAACAGCAACAATAGTAAGTCAGCAAAGATCAATATGTGAAAAGCTCGTAGGCATTGGATCGGTGATAATGTTGGATAATATTCATCATATAACAGTCATAACCTAGGGCGACACAGAACTAGCTCCAATTCATCAATATAATGTAGGCATGTATTCCGTAAATAGTCATACGTGCTTATGGAAAAGAACTTGCATGACATCTTTTGTCCTACCCTCCCGTGGCAGCGGGGTCCATAAGGAAACTAAGGGATATTAAGGCCTCCTTTTAATAGAGAACCGGAACAAAGGATTAACACATAGTGAATACATGAACTCCTCAAACTACGGTAATCACCGGAAAGAATCCCAATTATTGTCACTTTGGGGTACGCGGATCATAACACATAGCAGGTGCATATAACTTGCAAGATCGGATCAAGAACACAAATATATTGGTGAAAATATAAACGGTTCAGATCTGAAATCATGGCACTCGGGCCCTAGTGACAAGCATTAAGCATAGCAAAGTCATACCAACATCAATCTCAGAACATAGTGGATACTAGGGATCAAGCCCTAACAAAACTAACTCGATTACATGATGAATCTCGTCCAACACATCACCATCCAGCGAGCCTACGAAGAGATTACTCACTCCCAGCATAGAGCATCATGAAATTGGTGATGGAGGATGGTTGATGATGACGAAGACGGAAGATCCCCTCTCCGGAGGCCTGAACGGACTCCAGATCTGGCCTCCCGATGAAGAACAGGAGGTGGCGGCAGCTCCGTATCATAAAACACGATGAAACTTCCTCTCTTATTTTTTTTCTCCGAAAATAGGAATTTATAGAGTTGGAATTAGGGTCAGCGGAGCCTCGTGGGCCCCACTACCCACCAGGGCACGCCAGACGGGGGTGGCACGCCCTGGTGCCTAGTGGGCAGCTGGGGCCCCTCTCTAGTGGGTCTTGGTTCCAGTATTTTTCTTTTATTCCAAAATAATTCTCCAAAAAGTTTCGTCCAATTCCGAGAACTTTTATTTCTGCACAAAAATAACACCATGGTAGTTCTGTTGAAAACAGCGTCAGTTCGGGTTAGTTTCATTCAAATCATGCAAATTAGAGTCCAAAACAAGAGCAAAAGTGTTTTGAAAAGTAGATACGACGGAGACGTATCACTGTACGTCATGGAGCAATTCTATGACTACAAGATGACTAATGAGTGCTCTGTTGTTCAGCAAGCTCATGAGATACAGTCACTCACGAAGGAGCTTGAGTACTTCAAGTGTGTGTTGCCGGATAAGTTTGTTGCCGGAGGCATCATTGCCAAGCTTCCACCTTCGTGGAGCAACTTTGCTACTTCTCTGAAACACAAGAGACAGGAGTTTTCCATTTCGGATCTCATTGGCTCTCTTGATGTTTAAGAGAAGGCGAGAGCAAAAGACACACGTGCTCAAGTTTTTGAGGGAGCTTCTAGTGCCCACATGGTACAGAAGAAGAGCTTCCATCTCAACAAGCCCAAAAACAACAAGAACAAATCTCAGAGTAAAGGCAAGTTTGATGCAAACAACAAGTCGTCACACTCTACCAACTTCAAGAAGAATTCTCATAAGAAGGGGAAGGGACTATGCCATGTGTGCGGTGATCCTAATCACTGGGCTCTGAAATGTCCCAACCGCTATGAGGAGCGCGAACTTGAGAAGAGCGGCAAGTGCGCTAATGTTGTCATCGGTGATACTAATATGAAAGCATCTGGGTACGGTATTTTTCCTACCATCCTTTAAGTATGTCATTCTCCTGATTGGTTAATTGACACCGGTGCCAATGTACACGTTTGTGCTGATGCCTCCATGTTTTCTTCTTATAAGGTCACAGAGACTTCTCCCGTGCTGATGGGGAACGGGTCACATGCCACTGATCGAGGTGTCGGTACAGTCGATCTGAAGTTTACTTCGGGGAAGATCATGCGCCTGAAGAACGTTCATCATGTGCCCTCCATCAATAAAACTCTCGTCAGCGGTTCCCGTTTATGCCGAGATGGTTTTAAGTTGGTTTTCTAGTCCAATAAAGTTGTAATTTCTAAGTATGGACAATTTGTTGGAAAAGGCTATGAGTGTGGAGGCTTTGTTCCGCCTGTCTTTGTCAGATATTTGCACTAAAGTTACTAATAATGTTTGCCACGATAATGAGTCTAATATTTAGCATTCACGGCTTTGTCATATTAACTTTGGTTGCATGTCGCGGCTATTCAATATGAGTTTAATTCCAAAATTCACTACTATAAAGGGCTCGAAGTGCCAAGTGTGTGTGCAAGCTAAGCAACATCGCAAGTCCCATAAGACTGCAGAGGCGAGAGACTTGGCGCCACTAGAGCTTATACATTCTGATATTTGTGAGATGAATGGCGTGTTGACAAAAGGTGGAAATAAATACTTCATGACGTTGATTGATGACTCCACTAGATATTGTCATGTGTATCTTCTGAAATCAAAAGATGAGACTTTAAACTTCTTCAAAAACTATAAAGCTGAAGCAGAGAACCAACTTGATTGGAAAATAAAACAGCTTAGGTCTGATCGTGGTCGAGAGTATTTTTCCATTGAATTTGATTCATTTTGTGCGGAACATGGTATAATCCATGAGAGGACTGATGGTGTCCTGGACTAGGGGGTACTCACCACGTCGTCTCCCGACCAGTGGGTCCGGCCGAGGACCCCCATGGCGGTTCACTCATGGGCCACTTCGGGCGGGCCATGATGTATACAAGGAAGACTCCACAAGACTTGGCGCCCAAGACGAGGACTCTCCTAAACCCTAGGCCTCCGGTGCATTATATAAACCGAGGCCAGGCTAGTCGATAAATCATCGGATATCATTAGAACAATCTCGTGGTAGATACATGTACTCTGTACTACACCCCATATGAATACAATCAAAAGCAGGACGTAGGGTATTATCTCTTCGAGAGAGCCCGAACCTGGGTAATATCCTGTTTCCATATTACCATCGCTCCAAGACGCCTAGCTTAGGACCCCTACTACGAGATATGCCGGATATAGAACCGATATTGGTGCTCTCGTTGAGAGCCTGCTGGTAGTCGCCGCGGTGCGATGGGAATTTAGATCGGCTCCGGCGCGATCTACGCATCAGAACCGAGCTATATTGTCGACGTCGGCATCTTCGTCGCCGGCTCGACTGGTCACCTCAGCTTGACCGAAGACTGCGCTCCACATCGGATCATCAAGATCAGAATGGCGCCCTCATCAACTTCAACTCCGATCTCTATCAAGATCATGCAAGAATCATCTATGGAGCTCGGGGGCTCAACGTCAACATTGCCCTCGCGCAGCCGTGCAGTTTTTCTGGACAGCGGGTTCGCGTTCACCGCCACCGCCTCCTCGAGCGTCGTTTTGACGAATCCTTTGGTGGAATTGTGTGGAATTGAGTCTATAATGACTCCGTAAAATTTCGTCCTATTCCGATGGAGGAATCTCCGGCGATCTACGATATACCGGAGCCCTATCAAATCTGAACGTGAATCTGGACGAGTATAGGCCGAGGAGTCCAGCGCCCAGCTCGGACATCCTTTGGAAGATCCAACCGTTGATCGGCTGCGTAATTCCTATATCGACAACCCCTCAAAATTTCAGCTCGATCCAACCGTTCAAACTCCGGGAACGGCCCGAGGAGTGCGTCAATTTTCGGATCTGTTTTCTGCGCGAAAACGAATCCGACCCGAATTCATCGTTCTTCATGAACGGGATATTGAACATCCTTTTTGAAGGAATTTTTTTCTAGGGTATTGTGTTGTTCTCAAACACGTGCCCACAAATTTTGAGTCTTTTCCGAGGCGATCTTCACCGTCGCGCCGATGTCAGACCGGCCCGACCACGTTACTTCACGGCTACCGACCCGCGCCAACATCGACTGCGCCGTCGCTCCATCGAGTCGACGACAACCACTTCGGATCATCACCTTGCCGAGCCGACCAAGAGTTCGGCATCGTGAAGGACAAATAATCATCAAGACAAGATCGTCACCCCACGGATCGGTCACTTCTCAAGCCGGCATTGACCGCGTCACAAGTTCCGACCTGCGTCGGCATTGCCGTGCCATTGCTTCTTCAAGCTGATGTCCACCATGCCGACCTGCTTCGACACCTCGGCTGGCACGAGGCTGCAATGTCACCTTACCGACCTGCTCCATCACCGCGGCTAGACCGGTGGCTTCGCCATCTCTTCATCAACCTACTTTGGGGACTTCGGCGTCACCAGCGGACCAGCTTCGTCACGTTAGCTGGACCGGGGGCTTTTCCTCACCGCATCGACCATGCTACATCGCCATTTCGTCAAGCCGAGCTCCTCGCTCGGTCACCTCGGGCTTGGGGGCTGGGACCTCGGCCAGGCCGAGGACTACGCATCATGTCAGAGATCAATAGCCGTCTTCGTCCCGCCACAAGCCCGGACGCGTCATCAGCACCGAACACATTAACCAGCTAAGTCGCTTTCATGCTTAATTTTTTTTAATGTTTAACTTTTGTTCGGTTCGACCAAGCATTATATTTGTGTTAAACAAAAAAGATGTTTGTTAAAAACAATGTTTGTTAAAAACACTTCTTTTTCCCATATTAACTGGGGGCTCTTAACTTTATATGAGTCGTTTTATAATAAATATTTTTCCTTCTAAGTCGTTGCAAAGTCTTTTTCTAACACTCCTTTTTCAACTCGAGCATATGGTCAATAGCCGGATAGCCTGGTTTCTCTCTAAAGCCGCTCGAATTTAGTTCGCTAAATTGACCTCTGAGAAGCACTCCGCCTTCGGGATATGGAGGTTGAAGCCGAAGGCTGACCTACTTGAAGTTTAGAGATCAGATGTGTCATGTTAAAGCACGACGGAAGGAAAAATTTATTTTAAGACCAATTTTCGGATTGGCACCAAAAAACTTTATTTAGTTCGGACGTAAGGTTTTTACTAAAGTTTTTTGGTTTCCCGAGCTTATGGCACCTTTTACCTACTTGTATGTTTTCCTTTCAGGAGGCGGGACATCCTCTTGATTGAGGTGTTCTGCGTGATGGTTTTTCTCGGGAAATCTTTTCCGAGCCGCAGTTCGGCATCTTTCCTGCCGAGCTGCACCTCGGCGTTGTCAAAACCATAAGCCTCGCAGTACAATGCCGGACGCCTTTAAAGCATCGGTAATATCAACGGGGGGCTGCGACTAGAGCCGAACCCACCAAAAGCCAAGGTACCCCATGGAGTCCTCGGCAAAGTGTTCTCGGATATTGCTTTACATGCATCGGTTTCGAATTGTGTCTTCGGTCAATAGTTGGGTTGCCCGGCTCCTGTGCTTGCCTCCTACGTTCCGCTTTGTTCAGCTAGGTGTGCAAAGGAAGAACCACTGCGATTGTACTTCCGATTTAACTGGTCAAGTACCTCAGTGGAGAAAGCCGAAAACTGACTGTCACAATGAGCGCAAACTGGTCAGCAATCCGATGACTGTGTCAAACTATAGATCGATAGAGGTTACCCCGTGGGCCTTTCATAAAATTGGCCGAAGTGTTAATTGCTTGACCTCGGCTGACGCCGAACACTAACCGGGGGCTAGTAACTGGCCTCCCAACTTTAAGCTCTTATGACCAAGTGAAAGTTATAAAGCCTGGATATCCGATTGCCTCGTTTCCGCTAACACAACCGCCTCCGGGCACCGAGACGTCGGCTAAGGGTTGTTTTGTTACTGCGGAAACACCCTGCGTAGCATCTACAAAGGGGTAGAAGCTGACGATGGGCCACTTTCAAATGATAAACGGTCACAAAGGAGTCAAAATAGCATATAGCATAAAAGCGTTTGTATTTAATATACGAGTGCTGCCTTCCGTAATCATCGTTATAAAGCCATAAACATGCATCAATTTGACTTAATATTTTGGCCAAGCTGGGTTGCCTAGCTCCTGTGTTTACACCCTACGTTCCCGATTGTTCGGCTAGGGGGTAAAGGGAGCACCTCTGTGATTGTTACTACCGGGTCATCCGGGTTAGTACCTCAGACTGGGTGAAGCCGAAAGCTAGCTATCTTAAGAATATAATTGGTCGGCAACGACGGAAGTGAAAATTTTGGTTCATTAAGACCACAGAGTTCGGGAACTTAACCCAAACTAAATCATCAATATTTTCCTCCCACATTGATCATGATCAACATGATAGCCTGGGAAAAGGAACTTATAAAGGAACTATTTTTCCCAGAAGATGTTTCTTATGTTAAATAGTAATATAACATATCTCTCCGCGTACCTTTGTTTATAAAACCGTATGGCCGGATTGCCTTGTTTTCCGTAAATCTTTGCCCTTATAAAGGCTTTATAAAGTAGGACAAACACTCCCCGGCTGCTGGCCGAGGAGGTTGAAGCCAATGGTCGGTCAACAAAGTTTTGTACAATGCGGATCCGAGCATTAATGATGTAAAGTACTTGGATACATAGAATCATCACACATAAATTGTGATTAAAGTCAATTTACTCCGAATATCGATCCTTAATTCGGCCACCCTTGCCCAAATTAAGGCTCGGGGGCTACTGCATTGACGATTCAATGCAGACAATTTACAAAGTGCAAAACAGTTTCCGAGGAGATTACGATCCTCAGGTTGGTCGGCCGCACCCAACCTAAGTCTCGAAGACTATGCACACCACGTTTCCATTCATAAGTATGCTGCCGAGCTAGGAGTTGATCCTCAGGCCGATTTCGTAATCGACCTGAGTCTCAGGGGCTACTGGGATCAGCGGTTTTATGTTTTCCTTCAGGTGCATATCGGATTTTTGGCCAACACACACCTTGAGGGCTACTGGTTATATATCTCGACAGAGAATAAATTGCACCAATCAAAAAAATACCCGCAAAAAATCAGCCCAAGCCCGAAGTGTGCACCACTTCGGAAGCAGTCCGGCATAAAGCTCGGATGCAAGTGGCTGGCTCCCTCGAGGACGTTTCCGGCATTAAGCTCGGCTGGTCTCCATTAACTTTTCAAGATGAGGTACTCTATGCCTCCTCGGATACAGTCCGGCGCTGGAGCTCGGATACAGACCGGCGTTGGAGCTCGGATATAGACCGGTGTTGGAGCTCGGACACAGACCGGTGTTGGAGCTCGACTGCAAAAGATACCTCGGATGTAGTCCGGCATTGGAGCTCGGATGCAAGAGGACACTACTGCACGGGAAACACTTCGAAACCGAGGTGTGGCGTAAAAAATAACAAGGCATTGATAAAGGCTGAGAACTTAAAGGACTCTTCGGATACCTGACGTATGAACTCTTCGGATACACCTCGGCGATCCTCAAGATCGGAGATCGGAAGATTTGTTGAACCAGTTTTCAAGACCGACGACCGAAGACGAAGAACAGTTCGGAAGAACCGAGGAGTGTCCCCAACTTGAAGACCGGTTCAGGGGGATACTGATGGTGTCCTGGACTAGGGGGTACTCACCACGTTGTCTCCCGACCAGTGGGTCGGGCCGAGGACCCCCATGGCGGTTCACTCATGGGCCACTTCGGGCGGGCCATGATGTATACAAGGAAGACTCCACAAGACTTGGCGCCCAAGACGAGGACTCTCCTAAACCCTAGGCCTCCGGTGCATTATATAAACCGAGGCCAGGCTAGTCGATAGATCATCGGATATTCATTAGAACAATCTCGTGGTAGATACATGTACTCTGTACTACGCCCCATATGAATACAATCAAAAGCAGGACGTAGGGTATTATCTCTTCGAGAGAGCCCGAACCTAGGTAAAATCCTATGTCCATGTTACCATCGCTCCAAGACGCCAAGCTTAGGACCCCTACTACGAGATATGTCGGATATAGAAACGACAAGGATGCCTCCCTACTCACCTCAGTCTAATGGGGCGACCGAAAGAAAGAACCGAACTCTAACTGATTTGGTTAACGCCATGTTAGACACATCGGGTCTCTCCAAGGCATGGTGGGGGGAGGCTCTAATGACTGCATGTCATGTCCTAAACCGAGCTCCCACAAAGCAAAAAACCATTACTCCATTTGAGGAAAGTTAAAGGAAAAGGCTGAAACTCTCTTATCTACGTACTTGGGGTAGTTTGGCGAAAGTCAATATATGTAACACCCCGAGAATCATACTACAGTAATCCTAACCTAATGATGCCATGTCACCCTGTTAGTTAAGCTTAATTGCCCTGGATAAAAATCTAACTCAAATTCAAATTCAAATCATAAGTGAAATTCAAAATCTCACAAACATGAAAACTGAAATGTTCAACTTGTGGCAAATAATCCATAACTAATTATGGTGGTGAACCAACATTTTTTATAAAATGTTTTAATGCCCTGAAATAATTAAAGCAGTGGCTAAAACAAATATTTAAATGCCTTTTCAAATTATAAAAATTATAGACTATTCTAATTTGGTGGCAAACTAATTGTGGCAGTAGCCTAATTTATATTACTGTTTTAGGTGCAATTTTTGTATTTTATAAAACTATTTTTGGTTTTAAAAAGAAATGGAAAACATAAGTTTTAAAAAGATTAAAAAGAAAAACAAACAGAAAAGAAAAAGGGGGATTCCCCCTGCCCCCTGGGCCTGGCCACTGAACCGGCCCAGCCCACCTTCTCCTTCACCCCCACCCGTGCACTGCTCCCCCGTCCCGCGTCGCTACAGGGCGCGGTCGCCGCCGCACCTCCTCGCCGGCGACGCCTCGGCAGGATAAGGCCGCGCCCCCTCGATCCCCTCTCCCACTCGGCCCCCACTCGGTCGCTCTCTCTCCCCCTCTCCTCACCACCGCTCCCCTCCTCCAGATTCGCAGGCTGCCGACCACGCTGTCGCCATCGCCGCCGAGCTGACCGCGGCCACCGCCGTCCTCTTCCCTCCCCGACATGCCCCCGAGCTTCGCCGGCCTCCGCTACGCCCTCCCCGACCACGGGCTCAAGCCGGGAGGCACCGGAGCGCCCGCTACCTCCTCTTCTTCTTCCCCTCCTTCCGCCTCGAGTCGCCGCCACCTCCTTCGTCTCCGGCCGCCGCGCGTCCTCCCCGGGCCTTCTCGGCAACGACGGTAAGCCAATGCCCCTCCTTCTCCTCCCTTTTAGCTCGCCCGCATCCCTTAGCCGCTCCGCCGCGTTGTTGTGCCCGCACCGCCGCCGTGGGGCTCCTCCGACACGGCCACGGCCGGCGTCGGCCTCGCCAGAGCTCACCACCGTGCTCCTGGTGCTCCCAGGAGCACGTAGCACGCATGCGCATGCCCCCTAGCCACCAGCAGCCCGACCCCCGCCGTCGCCCGTACTCCGGCCCCGCCTCGCCGCTCACCGCCGTCTCTACGGGCCTCCTCCGGCCTCGTCACCACCACAGACGGACGCGGCTCGCTCCGGCTGTTCGAACGGGCCTAGCCGCGCCTCTCCCCATGCCATCTGGTCGTTTTCTGGCGAAGGACCGAGCCGCGTCGCCGCTCGTTTGGCTCGTCGCCGGCGCGCCATCGCGTGGCCACCGCCTGGGCCACCGCCAGGTGGGCCCCGGGCCACTAACACACCCCACCGGCCCACTGACACGTGGGCCCGCACTATAGTTAGTTAGTTTAAATTAAACTAATTTTGTTAATTAGTATTAGTCACTGTCAGCCCGACCCCACTCGCTAATTAGATTATTTAGGTTTAAATTAAACCTGTTTATTTTAGTTGTCCCACTGACCAGTGGGGCCCACTGGTCAGGTTTGACCAGTCAACAGTCAAACTGTTGACTGCTGACTGGGCTGCTGACTCAGCCCAGTGGCCCACTGTCAGCCTCTATGACTTCTGGCTGGGTACACTTTCGGGTGTACTTAGCATTCAGCCTCTGTTTTGAATTTAATTTAATTCCAGGAATTTTCAGAATATCTTTTAAAAAAACTTTGAAAATTCATATAAAATAAACCGTAACTCGGATTAAAATAATTTATATATGAAAATCGCTCAGAAAAATCCAACGAATCCGTTTACGCACTCCGTTCGTCTGTCACGTGCCCCTAGCGTAGTGAACATGGAACCATCCCCCTCCGTTTCATCTGTCCGAAAATGCCAAACTTCGGGAAAACATTCCCGGATGTTTCCCCCCTTCGCCGGTATCGTGTAGCCTTGCGTTAGATCACCCCTAGCCCCGCTTATCGTCATGTCATGCTTAGTGATGCACTTGATTGCTTGTATTTACTGTTTCTTCCCCCTCTTCTTCTCCGGTTGACCCCGAGACTGATGCTGCCACTGTGATCGACTACGTCACCGACGACCCTCCTTCCTTTTCAGCAGAGCTTCCAGGAAAGCAAACCCCCCCTTGATCATTCCGATATAGCCCATTTCATTCTCTCTCATGCTTGCATTAGATTTTACTACTGTAATTGTTTGCACCTATTCTGATGCATAGCCTGCTTTTGTAACCTAATATTGTTACCTACCTGCTTATCCTAAACTGCTTAGTATAGGTTTGTTAGTGATCCACCAGTGACCCCTCACCTTGTCCCAGTTGCCCCGGCTTGATGACCGATGACTCGATCAACGTGATCAACAACCAGAGACCGACACTTCACCGCACACCCCTTAGTTGTACGACTCTGCAGAGCTACTATCGAGTGTCGAGGGTGATACCTTGTAACGCACTCCTGATGATGACTCTATAGTGTAGCTAATCGGTCGTGGTCTATCGAGGGTGATTCCTCCTTCACCACTCCCGATACGACTCTGTCGTGCAACACCTCAAGTGTGAACCTCGAGGGTCATTCCTCCTAAGTTCAGCTTGACGATTACATCAAGTGGATTCCATCGAGGGTGATTCCTCGGATTCCCCCTTGATGTTATAGACACACGGTTACCTAGACTTTACTTCAGACCTTTGTTAAAGTCGGGTCGACCCTGAGGGGTACCCGCGAGTTGATGTGAAAGTCGGGCGAGCCCGGAGAGCACCCGCGAGATAATTACGAGGCACGGCCGGGCAGGTAGACCGCCCTAGAGTGAGAGGGTTGGGCCTGGCCCTTGCCATATTTCCTCGAGACGGGGCGACGGGGTCACATGATCGTGAGTCTCTGCTCGTCTCCGCGAGCTCCCAACACACTAAGGGTTTGGGTATTGGATCTGAGTTGGCAACTAGCCTATACGCACTAACCACCACGCGGGAACATATTTGGGCATTCGACGTCGTACGTTTCTTCCGAAAGCTCTGTCAGACGTCCAATTCAGCATTGTGGCACGGTCGGATCATGCCATCCATCAGGGGTGGCGCTGGTATTCACCCTGCGCACAAGAACCCGGAGTGCAAAGGGCGATGGGCCCAAGACCCCGGAGTGCTTAGGATGTAGACCGGCGGGGACCTCTCTGCTGAACCTAGGTAGGACTACGATGTGTTGATCTTTCGAGGCCGGGCATGACCCAGGAAAGTATGTCCGGCCAGAGTAATCAAGCGTGTTAGGTAATGTGCTGCACCCCTGCAGGGAAGTTATTTATTCGAATAGCCGTGTCCACGGTAACGGACGCTCGGAGTTGTATCCCGATCTATTACAACTAGAAATGGATACTTGATACATGAGATGGATATGTTGGCTCCGGGATTGCTTTCTCGCAGGGAGTCGAGGAAGGATATCGGGGCGTTAATACTACAACATGCTTGTTAATTATAATATGCTATTATTTACTCTTCTGAATGCTGCAAGATGCTTGAAGATGCTAGTCTTTGATAGGCTAGGCTTTCCCTTCTCCTCTGGCATTCTGCAGTTCAGTCCACAGATACAGCCCATTCCTTTGATACTGATGCATACTTAGTATAGTTCTGATGCAAGTCGTGCGAGTACTTTGGATGAGTACTCACGGTTGCTTTGCTACCTCTTTTCCCCTATACCCGGTTGCTGCGATCAGATGGTGGATCCCAGGAGCCAGATGCCACCCCCGCCGACTACTGCTACTACCCCGACGGAGCCTACTACTACGTGGAGACCGCCGACGACCAGGAGTAGTTAGGAGGTCCCAGGAAGGAGGCCTTGCCTTTTCGATCTGTATCTTGTTTGTGTTTGCCTTCTTAAGGCAGTCTTGTCTAACTTATGTCTGTAATCAGATATTGTTGCTTCTGCTGACTCGTTTGTATTCGAGCTTTTGTATTCGAGCCCTCGAGGCCCCTGGCTTGTAATATGAAGCTTGTATTATTTTAATTTGTGTCTAGAGTTGTGTTGTGATATCTTCCCGTGAGTCCCTGATCTTGATCGTACACATTTGTGTGTATGATTAGTGTACGATTGAATAGGGGGCGTCACAAGTTGGTATCAGAGCCGACTGCCTGTAGGAACCCCCCTTTTTCAAACTCCTTGGCCGAAGTTGAGTCTAGTCATTGAAAAACTTTTACTAACATTGTTGTGTGGCTTACGGGCCCACATCACAATCGTGTGGTATTACGATATTTTATTACTCGTCTTTACTCTGGGACTCTGATCTCTCTTCTACTCGGGTTAACTGATTTTGCTAACTCTAACATTAGTGTCTCGTGATCACATCCACCGAAGAGCCCCTCATTCCAGACGATGGCTTGATTCACCAAAAGATTCGGAAGATACTCTTCGATATTTTCCCGAGACCCTTGTGCCCTCCGCCTTTGCAATTCCCCACCACCGATATATCCAGATGGATAACGACATACACTTGTTGTTCATACAATCATTCCCAGTTGCTCTTGTTATTACAAGGAACATCAAAATATTCTTCGACTTTTTAAGAATCCTTTGTACCACTGCCTTGCAGTTCCTTCCCACATGAATACCCTTGCGGATAATTCCTCGCAATTACCAAGTAATCGATCATCCTCAGTTGTTCATGTGTTTCACAAAATTCTTTGGAATACTATTCGATCTTCCGAAAATCCTCAGTAGCCTATTGCTCTTGTTCCTCCTTATCTGCTTGCATTATGGTTACTTCCATATGTCTAGCAATACTCATTAGCATCCTTTTTCATCGTAATTTTGAGCATTTGATTCGATATGTTTGTGAATGCTCGCAATCATCAGTCGTAATTAGAATTCTTCCCTTGGCTCAGACATCACTCCGGACATGAGCTGGTGTTCGGCGAATCAAGCCTTGATTGATTGTCATTCTGAGTCTATTCAACTTATCCATCCTTAATCAGAGTGTTTGCTTCTGATCCCTTGATTTGGAAATCGTAATTCCATTGCATTTGACCTTTGAATTAGTCAGTTGTTTCTATAATCTGATCTCCTTGCATTCTTTCTTCTTCTGGTTGAGTACCGTTGCTCACATCAGATCCCTCGTGGACCACCAGATCCTTTGTTGGGTTTTATCCGACAGCGTCCTTCATATTCAGTAACCTTGTGAGCCTTTCCTCGGATACATAATGCCTTTGGTAAATTGTATCCTCTGCTTCCTCAACCATGCTCTACTTACGAGCTTGGGTTATTTACCCCTGAAGTTTGTGGTATATGTTCCTAAGATGCCCCAGTGGGTTGAACCTAAGCCTTCCCTAATCTGTGTGGACCCGAAGATTATGCAGGTTATATCTACTGGCGTTTCTTCGGATAAATTTTCAACTCTACAACTTCGTCGAAGACGAGAAGTAAATGGAAGGTTATGCATTGATGAAGTGGGAGTCGACCTTGAACTTTGTGTTCATGCCCATGGAAACGATGTATATCTTACCACGGAGGCTTCTCGTAAAATTAATTAACCCCCCTTGGTATAAGTTCATTTTTATCTGGGATTTGGTCTTTTGAAGTCGTGGTTCCGACCATATTGTTCTTCTTTGATCCCGTTTCTCGGACAAGTTAAAGTACTGGTCTTCTGCAGGTTAATACACATGTCCAACTTTTATTCTGTCCTACCTTCGAGTATTACCCACTGGTTTCTCGATAATATCACAAGACCCATGTTGCATATTATGAGTCTTCATAAAGTATTAATTCTCATAGCTTCCAATCTTTCCTGGATTCTGAGTTGTTAATCACTCGAGAACACCGATAAGTGAATCGAGTCCGCACTACGATGCCATAACTCTTAGTAATATTCTTTACTTACGAGTTGTGTTCGATCATGTCATTCCCAGTCAATTGGCCTCATCCTCATCTTTTCCTTGCTGAAATTGTATGACTTATTTTATAAATTGTTTCCGGTGAATCCTTTATGTATCCAAAGTGTGACCTTTACCTAGTGACCATGTCAATGCTATCCCGAAGCATGACTGTGGTACTCAAACATCAACAAGAACGTTGGAAGCTTAATGCTAAATGTTTCTTGATCAGGAGTTCCTTGCCCCTTTTCCCTAGATGGTTATCTACTTGCAGTCCTGTCATTTTCCTTTCCATTGTTCTGTTTAATCTGAAAATCACATTTTCCTTTCCATTGTTTTGTTTAACCTTTCTTGAGATCTATATTAAATAAGCAGTAATATTTCCCTGCTTACGTAAGCACCTCGGTGTACAACTCTGTCGGTAAGACCCTGTTACTACTGTTGATGACATTCCGGTAACCACCGATGGACGAGAACTTTGCCTATTGGTCCGCCTCATTCCTGCGAGCATGAAAATGGTTCTCTTCATCCCTCGCCCTTGGTACCAACGTTGTTGCCGACATAACTGACAGGCTATCCTCTGACATGTCTTGCTATCATGACCGTGCAAAATATCACCGCCCTTTCTACTTTTAACCCACATGGTGGGCCCAAAACCCATAGTTCCACAGGATCGAAACCTGACTCTCCTGTACACCCCCTGTTTCCAAAGTTATTTCTCACACTTGGCTTTGTATGTAATTCACGAGCCACCTTCCGAGAGATCATCAAATTCTGTTATCAGACACAATACTTATTCCCATTACTCTGAACAGCTTTCACATTCCGTTTCAGGCAACGAACGAGTGCCTACCTGCTTGAAACTTCTTATTGCACCTTCTTACTTTGCTCTCGATGTCTTCTTGAATTTCAACTCGAGAGATGCCTCTATGCCTCGTTCACTGAGATAGCCCCTAGGTAGCTAGCATGTGTTGAGCTCCGTCCTTCCTGAGTTTTTCCACTTATCTTTTCCATAAGTATGATGAAGATCCTGAAGGAAGAATGTGTTGGAAATATGCCCTAGAGGCAATAATAAATTGGTTATTATTATATTTCCTTGTTCATGATAATCGTTTATTATCCATGCTATAATTGTATTGATTGGAAACTCAAATACATGTGTGGGTACATAGACAACACTGTGTCCCTAGTAAGCCTCTAGTTGACTAGCTCGTTGATCAAAGATGGTTAAGGTTTCCTAGCCATTGACATGAGATGTCATTTGATAACGGGATCACATCATTAGGAGAATGATGTGATGGACAAGACCCAAACTAAGAACGTAGCATTTGATCATGTCAGTTTATTGCTATTGTTTTCTGCATGTCAAGTATCTGTTCCTTTGACCATGAGATCATGCAACTCACTGACACCGGAGGAGTACCTTGTGTGTATCAAACGTCGCAACGTAACTGGGTGACTATAAAGGTGCTCTACAGGTATCTCCGAGGGTGTCTGTTGGGTTGGCATGGATCAAGACTGGGATTTGTTACTCCGTGTGACGGAGAGGTATCTTAGGGCCCACTCGGTAATACAACATCACATTGAGCCTTGCAAGCAAAGTGACTAAAGAGTTAGCCACAGGATCTTGTATTACGGAACGAGTAAAGAGACTTGCCGGTAACGAGATTGAACTAGGTATGGAGATACCGACGATCGAATCTCGGGCAAGTAACATACCGAAGAACAAAGGGAACAGCATACGGGATTAACTGAATCCTTGACATAGAGGTTCGACCGATAAAAGATCTTCGTAGAATATGTAGGAGCCAATATGGGCATCCAGGTCCCGCTATTGGTTATTGGCCGTAGAGGTGTCTCGGTCATGTCTACATAGTTCTCGAACCCGCAGGGTCTACACACTTAACGTTTGGTGACGATTAGTATAGTTGAGTTATGTTGGTGACCGAAGGTTGTTCGGAGTCCCGGATAAGATCCCGGACATGACGAGGATCTCCGGAAGAGTCCGGAGGTAAAGATTGATATATGTGATAATAGTGTTTTGATCTCCGGAAGAGTTCCGGAGTTCTCCGGAAGGGTTCCGGAATTCGCCGGAAGAAGTTACGGATGTTTACCGAAGTGTTTGGGTGCAGCAACACTTTATATGGGCCAAGGGATAAAAGCCCACGAGGTATTGGAAAGTGCAAAAGTAGTTTTGCTGCCGCGTAAGCGGTACTACCGCTTGGTGAAGCGGTATTACCGCCCGAGCGGTACTACCGCTTGTATGAAGCGGTACTACCGCTTGTGTGAAGCGGTACTACCGCTTGTGCGCGGCTGTGCGCGGTTCGGCAGGGATCCGAGTTGGACTCTTTCCCTGCGGGCCAAACCGACCTTGTGCGGGCAAAACCGACCTGAAGGAGGCTTTTGCTCCAAGTTTAGACCCCAAGGCTCAACATATAAATAGAGGGGCAAGGCTAGCACACGGGACACATCAAGATTTCCCCAAGCCGTGTGCGGCAACCCTAACCCTCTAGTTCCTCCGTCATAATCTCCGTAGCGCTTGGCGTAGCCCTGCAGAGATTGTTCCTCACCACCATCACCACGCCGTCGTGCTGCTGGAACTCAACCACTACTTCACCATCGCTCGCTGGATCGAGGAGGTGAAGGCGTCATCAAGCCGTACGTGTGTTGAACGCGGAGGTGCCGTCCGTTCGGCGCTAGTTCGTGATCGGATCGAGGGACGACTTGCGATTTGGATCGCGGAGACGTTCGACTACATCAACCGCGTTTCTTAAACGCTTCCGCTTAGCGATCTACAAGGGTATGTAGATTTACTCTCCCTCTCGTAGATGCTCATCACCATGGATAGATCTTGTGTGTGCGTAGGAAAATTTTTGTTTCCCTTGCAACGTTCCCCAACAGTGGCATCATGAGCCAGGTCTATGCGTAGATGAGATCTCGAGTAGAACACAAACGAGTTGTGGGCGTGGGTGTATACATATTGCTTGCCGTTACTAGTTGATATTTGATTCGGCGGTACTGTGAGATGAAGCGGCCCGGACCGACATTACACGTACACTTACGCGAGACAGGTTCCTTCAACTGACATGTAACTTCGTTGCATAAAGATGGCTAGCGGGTGTCTGTCTCTCTCACTTTAGTTGAATCGATTTCAATGAAGAGGGTTCTTTTAGAAGATCAAAAAGAAATCACTACACCACGTTGTGGTTTTGCGTAGGTAAGAACGATTCTTGCAAACCCGTAGCAGCCACGTAAAATTTGCAACAACAATTAGAGGACGTCTAACTTGTTTTTGCAGGGTATGATGTGATATGATATGGCCAATTACATGATGAGATATATGTGATGTATGAGATGATCATGTGTTGTATAGAATATCACGACTTGCATGTCGATGAGTACGGCAACTGGCAGGAGCCATAGAGTTGTCTTTAATTATTGTATGACCTGCGTGTCAATCATTAAGCGCTTTGTAATGCTTTACTTTATCGCTAAACGTTAGCAATAGTCGTGGAAGCAACAGTCGGCGCGACAACCTTATGGCGACACGTTGATGGAGATCAAGATGATGGAGATCTTGGTGTCATGCCGGTGACGATGGAGATCATGCCGGTGCTTTGGAGATGGAGATCAAAAGCACAAGTTCATGGCCATATCATGTCACTTATGATTTGCATGTGATGTTAATCCTTTTATGCATCTTATTTTGCTTAGGACGACGGTAGCATTATAAGGTGATCCCTCACTTAAATTTCAAGATAAATTGTGTTCTCCCCAAGTGTGCACCGTTGCGAAAGTTCGTCGTTTCGAGACACGCCGTGATGATCGGGTGTGATAGACTCTACGTTCACATACAACGGGTGTAAGCCATGTTGCACGTGCGGAAACACTCGGGTTAAACTTGACGAGCCTAGCATGTACAGACATGGCCTCGGAACACAAGAGACCGAAAGGTCGAACATGAGTCATATAGTAGATATGATCAACATGAAGATGTTCACCATTGAAACCACCTCAACTCACGTGATGATCGGACTTGAGTTGGTGGATTTGGATCATGTTACACTCGAATGACCGGAGGGATGTCAATTTGAGTGGGAGTTTTTAAGTAATATGATTAACTAAACTCATTATCTAGAACAATAGTCTAAGTTGTCTTTGCTATATTTATGTTGTAGATCATGGCTCGCGCAGTAGCACCCCTGAATTTTAATGCGTTCCTAGAGAAAGCTAAGTTGAAAGATGATGGAAGTAACTTTGTGGACTGGGCCCGTAATCTAAGGATTATCCTTACGGCTTCCCAGAAAGCTTATGTCCTTGATGCACCGCTTGGTGATCCACCCGCTCCAGTTGAGTCTCTAGACGTTGTGAACGCCTGGCAGGCTCGTTCTGATGATTACTCAATAGTTCAATGTGCAATGTTGTATGGCTTAGAACCGGGACTTCAAAGACGTTTTGAACGTCATGGAGCATATGAGATGTTCCAGGAGTTGAAGTTTATCTTTCAGAAGAATGCCTGGATCGAGAGATATGAGATCTCCGATAAGTTCTATGCTTGCAAGATGGAGGAGAACGGGTCTATCAGTGATCACGTGCTCAGAATGTCTGGGTACTCCACCCGTCTGGCTGAGTTAGGGATGCCCCTTCCGCCAGAGGCTATCACTGACAGAGTTCTTCAATCATTGCCACCTAGCTACAGGAGCTTCGTGTTGAACTATAACATGCACGGGATGAACAAGTCAGTCGCCGAGCTGTTTGCGATGCTGAAAGCCGCTGAGTTTGAAATTCAGAAGGAGCATCAAGTGTTGATGGTCAATAAAACCACTAGTTTCAAGAAAAATGGCAAGGGTAAGAAGGGTAACTCCAAGAAGAGTGGCAAAACAGTTGCTCCTCTCGTGAAGAAACCCAAGGCTGGACCCAAACCAGAAACTGTGTGTTTTCATTGCAAGGGAACTGGACACTGGAAGCGGAACTGCCCCAAAGTATTTGGCTGACAAGAAGGCGGCCAACAACAAACAAGGTATATATGATATACATGTTATTGATGTGTACCTTACCAACCCTCATTGTAGTGCCTGGGTATTTGATACCGGTGCGGTTGCTCATATTTGCAACTCAAAACAGGAACTGCGGAATAGACGGAGGCTGGCAAAGGACGAAGTGACGATGCGCGTGGGAAATGGTTCCCAAGGTTGATGTGATCGCCGTCGGCACGCTCGCTCTTCGATTACCGTCGGGATTAGTGATGAACCTAAATAAGTGTTATTTGGTGCCTGCGTTAAGCATGAACATTATATCTGGATCTTGTTTATTGCGAGACGGTTACTCATTTAAATCAGAGAATAATGGTTGTTCTATTTATATGAGTAATATCTTTTATGGTCATGCACCCAATGTGAGGGGTTTATTCTTATTGAATCTCGATAGTAATGATACACATGTTCATAACATTGATGCCAAAAGATGTAGAATTGATAATGATAATACCACTTTCTTGTGGCACTGCCGTTTAGGTCATATTGGCGTAAAACGCATGAGGAAGCTCCATGCTGATGGACTTTTGGAGTCACTTGATTTTGAATCACTTGACACATGTGAGCCATGCCTCATGGGCAAGATGACTAAAACGCCGTTCTCTGGAACAATGGAACGGGCAAGTGACTTATTGGAAATCATACATACTGATGTGTGCGGTCCGATGAGCATTGAGGCGCGCGGTGGTTATCGTTACTTTCTCACCTTCACTGATGACTTAAGTAGATATGGGTATATTTACTTAATGAAACACAAGTCTGAAACATTTGAAAAGTTCAAACAATTTCAGAGTGAAGTTGAGAATCATCATAACAAGAAGATTAAATTCCTACGATCTGATCGAGGAGGAGAATATCTGAGTTATGAGTTTGGCAGTCACTTAAGACAGTGTGGAATTGTTTCACAATTGACACCGCCTGGAACACCACAGCGTAATGGTGTGTCCGAACGTCGTAATCGAACCTTATTGGATATGGTGCGATCTATGATGTCTCTTGCCGATTTGCCACTATCGTTTTGGGGTTATGCATTAGAGACAGCTGCATTCACTTTAAATAGGGCACCATCGAAATCCGTTGAGACGACGCCATATGAACTTTGGTTTGGCAAGAAGCCAAAGCTGTCATTTCTTAAAGTTTGGGGATGTGATGTTTATGTCAAAAAGCTTCAGCCTGAAAAGCTGGAACCCAAAGCGGAGAAATGCGTCTTCATAGGATACCCAAAAGAGACAGTTGGGTATACCTTCTACCTCAGATCCGAAGGCAAAGTGTTTGTCGCTAAAAACGGAACATTTCTTGAGAAAGAGTTTCTCTCGAAAGAATTGAGTGGGAGGAAGATAGAACTTGATGAGGTTGTTGAACCTTTACTTCAACCTGAGAGTAGCGCAGCGCAGAAAGTTGTTTCTGTGGAGCCTACATTAGCTGAAGAGGAAGTTAATGATGATGATCATGAAGCTTTGGATCAAGTTGCTATCGAACCTCGTAGGTCGACAAGGACGCGTACTGCTCCCGAGTGGTACGGCAACCCTGTCTTAGAGGTCATGTTGTTAGACAACGATGAACCTACGAGCTATGGAGAAGCGATGATGGGCCCGGATTCCGAGAAGTGGTTAGAGGCCATGAAATCCGAGATGGGATCCATGTATGAAAACAAAGTATGGACTTTGGAAGTATTACCTGAAGGGCGTAAAGACATTCAGAACAAATGGATCTTTAAGAGGAAGACGGACGCGGACGGTAATATCACCGTCTATAAAGCTCGACTTGTGGCAAAGGGTTTTTCACAAGTTCAAGGAGTTGACTACGATGAGACCTTCTCACCCGTAGTGATGCTTAAATCCGTCAGAATCATGTTAGCAATAGCTGCCTTTTTCGATTATGAAATTTGGCAGATGGATGTCAAAACAGCTTTCCTTAACGGTTACCTTAAGGAAGAGTTGTATATGATGCAACCAGAAGGTTTTGTCGATCCAGAGAATGCTGACAAAGTTTGCAAACTCCAGCGATCCATTTATGGACTGGTGCAAGCATCTCGGAGTTGGAATCTTCGTTTTGATGAGGTGATCAAAGCGTTCGAGTTTATACAAGTTTACGGAGAAGCTTGTATTTACAAGAAAGTGAGTGGGAGCTCTATAGCGTTTCTAATATTATATGTGGATGACATATTACTGATTGGAAACAATATAGAAATGCTGGAAAGCGTAAAGGAATATTTGAACAAGAGTTTTTCAATGAAGGACCTAGGAGAAGCTGCTTTCATATTAGGCATCAAGATCTATAGAGATAGATCGAGACGCTTAATAGGACTTTCACAAAGCACATACCTTGACAAAGTTTTGAAGAAGTTCAAAATGGATCAGTCCAAGAAGGGGTTCTTGCCTGTATTGCAAGGTTTGAAGTTGAGTAAGACTCAATGCCCAGTGACTGCAGAAGATAGAGAAAAGATGAGTGTCATCCCCTATGCTTCGGCCATAGGCTCTATCATGTATGCAATGCTGTGCACAAGACCCGATGTCAGCCTTGCCATAAGTATGGTCGGAAGGTTTCAAGGTGATCCAGGAATGGAACACTGGACGGCGGTCAAGAATATCCTGAAGTACCTGAAAAGGACTAAGGACATGTTTCTCGTTTATGGAGGTGATCAAGAGCTCGTCGTAAAGGGTTACGTCGATGCAAGCTTTGACACTGATCCGGATGACTCAAAGTCGCAAACCGGATACGTATTTATTCTAAATGGGGGTGCGGTTAGCTGGTGCAGTTCCAAGCAAAGCGTGGTAGCAGATTCTACATGCGAAGCATAGTACATCGCTGCCTCGGAGGCGGCGAAGGAAGGTGTCTGGATGAAGGAGTTCATGACAGATCTTGGAGTAGTGCCTAGTGCACTTAACCCAATGACTCTGTTTTGTGATAATACTGGTGCCATTGCTCTAGCCAAGGAACCAAGATTTCACAAGAGGACCAGACACATAAAGCGACGTTTCAATTCCATCCGCGATTACATCAAGGAGGACGACATAAATATTTGCAAAGTACACACGGATCTAAATGTTGCAGATCCGATGACTAAACCTCTTCCAAGGGCTAAACATGAACAACACCAGAACTGCATGGGTGTTCGATTCATTACAATGTAAATCACATAGTGATGTGAACTAGATTATTGACTCTAGTGCAAGTGGGAGACTGTTGGAAATATGCCCTAGAGGCAATAATAAATTGGTTATTATTATATTTCCTTGTTCATGATAATCGTTTATTATCCATGCTATAATTGTATTGATTGGAAACTCAAATACATGTGTGGGTACATAGACAACACTGTGTCCCTAGTAAGCCTCTAGTTGACTAGCTCGTTGATCAAAGATGGTTAAGGTTTCCTAACCATTGACATGAGATGTCATTTGATAACGGGATCACATCATTAGGAGAATGATGTGATGGACAAGACCCAAACTAAGAACGTAGCATTTGATCGTGTCAGTTTATTGCTATTGTTTTCTGCATGTCAAGTATCTGTTCCTTTGACCATGAGATCATGCAACTCACTGACACCGGAGGAGTACCTTGTGTGTATCAAACGTCGCAACGTAACTGGGTGACTATAAAGGTGCTCTACAGGTATCTCCGAGGGTGTCTGTTGGGTTGGCATGGATCAAGACTGGGATTTGTTACTCCGTGTGACGGAGAGGTATCTCAGGGCCCACTCGGTAATACAACATCACATTGAGCCTTGCAAGCAAAGTGACTAAAGAGTTAGCCACAGGATCTTGTATTACGGAACGAGTAAAGAGACTTGCCGGTAACGAGATTGAACTAGGTATGGAGATACCGACGATCGAATCTCGGGCAAGTAACATACCGAAGAACAAAGGGAACAGCATACGGGATTAACTGAATCCTTGACATAGAGGTTCGACCGATAAAAGATCTTCGTAGAATATGTAGGAGCCAATATGGGCATCCAGGTCCCACTATTGGTTATTGGCCGTAGAGGTGTCTCGGTCATGTCTACATAGTTCTCGAACCCGCAGGGTCTACACACTTAACGTTTGGTGACGATTAGTATAGTTGAGTTATGTTGGTGACCGAAGGTTGTTCGGAGTCCCGGATAAGATCCCGGACATGACGAGGATCTCCGGAAGAGTCCGGAGGTAAAGATTGATATATGTGATAATAGTGTTTTGATCTCCGGAAGAGTTCCGGAGTTCTCCGAAAGGGTTCCGGAATTCGCCGGAAGAAGTTACGGATGTTTACCGAAGTGTTTGGGTGCAGCAACACTTTATATGGGCCAAGGGATAAAAGCCCACGAGGTATTGGAAAGTGCAAAAGTAGTTTTGCTGCCGCGTAAGCGGTACTACCGCTTGGTGAAGCGGTATTACCGCCCGAGCGGTACTACCGCTTGTATGAAGCGGTACTACCGCCCAAGCGGTACTACCGCTTGTGTGAAGCGGTACTACCGCTTGTGCGCGGCTGTGCGCGGTTCGGCAGGGATCCGAGTTGGACTCTTTCCCTGCGGGCCAAACCGACCTTGTGCGGGCAAAACCGACCTGAAGGAGGCTTTTGCTCCAAGTTTAGACCCCAAGGCTCAACATATAAATAGAGGGGCAAGGCTAGCACACGGGACACATCAAGATTTCCCCAAGCCGTGTGCGGCAACCCTAACCCTCTAGTTCCTCCGTCATAATCTCCGTAGCGCTTGGCGTAGCCCTGCAGAGATTGTTCCTCACCACCATCACCACGCCGTCGTGCTGCTGGAACTCAACCACTACTTCACCATCGCTCGCTGGATCGAGGAGGTGAAGGCGTCATCAAGCCGTACGTGTGTTGAACGCGGAGGTGCCGTCCGTTCGGCGCTAGTTCGTGATCGGATCGAGGGACGACTTGCGATTTGGATCGCGGAGACGTTCGACTACATCAACCGCGTTTCTTAAACGCTTCCGCTTAGCGATCTACAAGGGTATGTAGATTTACTCTCCCTCTCGTAGATGCTCATCACCATGGATAGATCTTGTGTGTGCGTAGGAAAATTTTTGTTTCCCTTGCAACGTTCCCCAACAGAATGACAACTTCGTCACGATGCCCTGAAGTAGAGAAATGAAGACATCAACTGGAGGGATCAACTTCTTCGAGAAGAGCAACCAAGACCGAGAAGATCTGCTAGAATTTCGTAACCAGAACTTTCCCCCTTACTCCACCTCTTAAATCTTGGGACGAGATTTCTTGTAGTGGAGGAGATTGTAACACCCCGAGAATCATGCTACAGTAATCCTAACCTAATGATGCCATGTCACCCTGTTAGTTAAGCTTAATTGCCCCTGGATAAAAATTTAACTCAAATTCAAATTCAAATCATAAGTGAAATTCAAAATCTCACAAACATGAAAACTAAAATGTTCAACTTGTGGCAAATAATCCATAACTAATTATGGTGGCGAACCAACTTTTTTATAAAATGTTTTAATGCCCTGAAATAATTAAAGCAGTGGCTAAAACAAATATTTAAATGCATTTTCAAATTATAAAAATTGTAGACTATTCTAATTTGGTGGCAAACTAATTGTGGCAGTAGCCTAATTTATATTACTGTTTTAGGTGCAAGTTTTGTATTTTATAAAACTATTTTTGGTTTTAAAAAGAAATGGAAAACATAAGTTTTAAAAAGATTAAAAAGAAAAACAAACAGAAAAGAAAAAGGGGGATTCCCCCTGCCCCCTGGGCCTGGCCACTGAACCGGCCCAGCCCACCTTCTCCTTCACCCCCACCCGTGCACTGCTCCCCCGTCCCGCGTCGCTACAGGGCGCGGTCGCCGCCGCACCTCCTCGCCGGCGACGCCTCGGCAGGATAAGGCCGCGCCCCCTCGATCCCCTCTCCCACTCGGCCCCCACTCGGTCGCTCTCTCTCCCCCTCTCCTCACCACCGCTCCCCTCCTCCAGATTCGCAGGCTGCCGACCACGCTGTCGCCATCGCCGCCGAGCTGACCGCGGCCACCGCCGTCCTCTTCCCTCCCCGACACGCCCCCGAGCTTCGCCGGCCTCCGCTACGCCCTCCCCGACCACGGGCTCAAGCCGGGAGGCACCGGAGCGCCCGCTACCTCCTCTTCTTCTTCCCCTCCTTCCGCCTCGAGTCGCCGCCACCTCCTTCGTCTCCGGCCGCCGCGCGTCCTCCCCGGGCCTTCTCGGCAACGACGGTAAGCCAATGCCCCTCCTTCTCCTCCCCTTTAGCTCGCCCGCATCCCTTAGCCGCTCCGCCGCGTTGTCGTGCCCGCACCGCCGCCGTTGGGCTCCTCCGACACGGCCACGGCCGGCATCGGCCTCGCCAGAGCTCACCACCGTGCTCCTGGTGCTCCCAGGAGCACGTAGCACGCACGCGCATGCCCCCTAGCCACCACCAGCCCGACCCCCGCCGTCGCTCGTACTCCGGCCCCGCCTCGCCGCTCACCGCCGTCTCTACGGGCCTCCTCCGGCCTCGCCACCACCACAGACGGACGCGGCTCGCTCCAGCCGTTCGAACGGGCCTAGCCGCGCCTCTCCCCTTGCCCTGTGGCCGTTTTCCGACGAAGGACCGAGCCGCGCCGCCGTTCGTTTGGCTCGCCACCGCGCGGCCACCGCCTGGCCCACCGTCAGGTGGGCCCCGGGCCACTAACACACCCCACCGGCCCACTGACACGTGGGCCCGCACTATAGTTAGTTAGTTTAAATTAAACTAATTTTGTTAATTAGTATTAGTCACTGATAGCCGACCCTACTTGCTAATTAGATTATTTAGGTTTAAATTAAACCTGTTTATTTTAGTTGTCCCACTGACCAGTGGGGCCCACTGGTCAGGTTTGACCAGTCAACAGTCAAACTGTAGACTGCTGACTGGGCTGCTGACTCAGCCCAGTGGCCCACTGTCAGCCTCTATAACTTCTGGCTGGCTACACTTTCGAGTGTACTTAGCATTCAGCCTCTGTTTTGAATTTAATTTAATTCCAGGAATTTTCAGAATATCTTTTAAAAAAACTTTGAAAATTCATATAAAATAAACCGTAACTCGGATTACAATAATTTATATATGAAAATCGCTTAGAAAAATCCAACGAATCCGTTTACGCACTCCGTTCGTCGGTCACGTGCCCCTAGCATAGTGAACATGGAACCATCCCCCTCCGTTTCATCTGTCCGAAAGTGCCAAACTTCGGGAAAACATTCCCGGATGTTTCCCCCCTTCGCCGGTATCGTGTAGCCTTGCGTTAGATCACCCCTAGCCCCGCTTATCGTCATGTCATGCTTAGTGATGCACTTGATTGCTTGTATTTACTGTTTCTTCCCCCTCTTCTTAACCAGTAGACCCCGAGACTGATGCTGCCACTGTGATTGACTACGTCACCGATGACCCTCCTTCCTTTTCAGCAGAGCTTCCAGGCAAGCAAACCCCCCTTGATCATTCCGATATCGCCCATTCCATTCTCTCTCATGCTTGCATTAGATTTTGCTACTGTAATTGTTTGCACCTATTCTGATGCATAGCCTGCTTTTGTAACCTGATATTGTTACCTACCTGCTTATCCTGAACTGCTTAGTATAGGTTGGATAGCGATCCACCAGTGACCCCTCACCTTGTCCCAGTTGCCCCGGCTTGATGACCGATGACTCGATCAACGTGATCAACAACCAGAGACCGACACTTCACCGCACACCCCTTAGTTGTACGACTCTGCAGAGCTACTATCGAGTGCCGAGGGTGATACCTCGTAACGCACTCCTGATGATGACTCTGTAGTGTAGCTAATCGGTCGTGGTCTATCGAGGGTGATTCCTCCTTCACCGCTCCCGATACGACTCTGTCGTGCAACACCTCAAGTGTGAACCTCAAGGGTGATTCCTCCTAAGTTCAGCTTGACGATTACATCAAGTGGATTCCATCGAGGGTGATTCCTCGGATTCCCCCTTGATGTTATAGACACACGGTTACCTGGACTTTACTTCAGACCTTTGTTAAAGTCGGGTCGACCCCGAGGGGTACTCGCGAGTTGATGTGAAAGTCGGGCGGGCCCGAAGAGCACCCGCGAGATAATTATGAGGCACGGCCGGCAGGTAGACCGCCCTAGAGTGAGAGGGTTGGGCCTGGGCCTTGCCGTATTTCCTCGAGACACGGCGACGGGGTCACATGATCGTGAGTCTCTGCTCGTCTCCGCGAGCTCCCAACACACTAAGGGTTTGGGTATTTGATCTGAGTTGGCCACTTGCCTATACGCACTAACCACCACGCGGGAACATATATGGGCACTTGGCGTCGTACGTTTCTTCCGAAAGCTCTGTCAGACATCCAGTTCAGCATTGTGGCACGGTCGGATCGTGCCATCCATCAGGGGTGGCGCTGGTATTCACCCTGCGCACAACGACCCGGAGTGCAAAGGGCGATGGGCCCAAGACCCCGGAGTGCTTAGGATGTAGACCGGCGGGGACCTCTCTGCTGAGCCTAGGTAGGACTACGACGTGTTGATCTTCCGAGGCCGGGCATGACCCAGGAAAGTGTGTCCGGCCAGAGTAATCAAGCGTGTTGGGTAATGTGGTGCACCCCTGCAGGGAAGTTATCTATTCGAATAGCCGTGTCCACGGTAACGGACGCTCGGAGTTGTACCCCGATCTATTACAACTAGAAATGGATACTTATACATGAGATGGATATGTTGGCTCCGGGATTGCTTTCTCGCAGGGAGTCGAGGAAGGATCTCTGGACGTTAATACTACAACATGCTTGTTAATTATAATATGCTATTCTGTACTCTTCTGAATGCTGCAAGATGCTTGAAGATGCTAGTCTTCGATAGGCTAGGCTTTCCCTTCTCCTCTGGCATTCTGCAGTTCAGTCCATAGATACAGCCCATTCCTTTGATACTGATGCATACCTAGTATAGTTATGATGTAAGTCTTGCGAGTACTTTGGATGAGTAATCACAGTTGCTTTGCTACCTCTTTTCCCCTATACCCGGTTGTTGCGATCAGATGGTGGATCCCAGGAGCCAGATGCCACCCCCGCCGACTACTGCTACTACCCCGACGGAGCCTACTACTACGTGGAGACCGCCGACGACCAGGAGTAGTTAGGAGGTCCCAGGCAGGAGGCCTTGCCTTTTCGATCTGTATCTTGTTTGTGTTTGCCTTCTTAAGGCAGTCTTGTCTAACTTATGTCTGTACTCAGATATTGTTGCTTCCGCTGACTCGTTTGTATTCGAGCTTTTGTATTCGAGCCCTCGAGGCCCCTGGCTTGTAATATGAAGCTTGTATTATTTTAATTTGTGTCTAGAGTTGTGTTGTGATATCTTCCCGTGAGTCCCTGATCTTGATCGTACACATTTGCGTGTATGATTAGTGTACGATTGAATCGGAGGCATCACAATATACCAATTCCCAAGAAGCGCAAGCTTGGACCAAAAACCGTGGATTGTGTTCTCCTGGGCTATGCCTTTCATAGCATTGGCTGTAGATTTTTGGTAATAAAATCTGAGGTATCAGACATGCATGTTGGATTATGGAGTCGAATGACATGACTTTCTTTGAGGACATATTTCTTGTGAAGGATATGCCTAGCTCATCAAATCAGGAGATACCTACTCTATCTAGTCAGGAATTAGCTGTAATTCCTGAACCCACCATTGCGATGGAACATGTTGAGAATCCTGTGGAGGATGACAGAAACTCCTGTAAGGAGTAAGAGACAGAGGACTGCAAAGTCCTTTTTGGAGATGATTTCATTGTGTACCTCGTGGATGACACACCCAGGACTATTTCAGAAGCCTATGCATCTTTTGATGCTGACTACTGGAAGGAAGTTGTCTGTAGCGAGATGGATTCCATCTTAGCTAATGGAACCTGGGAAGTCACTGATCGTCCTTATGGGTGCAAACCTGTGGGATGTAAGTGGGTGTTCAAGAAAAATCTTAGGCCTGATGGTACAATTGAAAAGTACAAGGCACGACTTGTGGCCAAGGGTTACACCAGGAAAGAAGGTGAAGACTTCTTTAACACTTACTCACCGGTGGCTAGACTGGCCACTATACGGGTGTTACTATCACTGGCTGCCTCACACGGTCTTCTCGTTCATGAAATGGACGTTAAGACGGCTTTCCTCAATGGAGAGTTGGACAAGGAAATTTACATGGATCAGCCCGATGGTTTTTTAGTACCTGGTCAGAAAGGAAACGTGTGCAAGTTATTGAAGTTTTTATATGGCATTAAGAAAGCTCCTAAGCAGTGGCATGAGAAGTTCGAAAGAACGTTAACTGCTGCAGGCTTGTTGTAAACGAAGCTGACAAGTGTGTGTACTATCGCCATGGTGGGGGTGAAGGAGTTACTCTATGTCTGTATGTCGATGACATACTGATCTTTCGAACCAAACTTGATTTAATCAAGGTGGTTAAGGATTTATTATCTCGTTGTTTTGAGATGAAGGATCTAGGAGCAGCTGACGTTATTCTGAACATCAAGCTGCTGAGAGATGAGAATGGTGGGATTACACTGCTTCAATCTCACTATGTGGAAAAGGTCTTCAGTCGTTTTGGGTATAGCGACTGCAAGCCTTCTCCAACTCCATATGATGCTAGTGTGTTGCTTCGAAAGAATCGACGGATTGCTAGAGATCAATTGAGGTATTATCGGATTATTGGCTCGCTTATGTATTTGGCGAGTGCCACGAGGCCTGATATCTCGTTTGCTGTGAGCAAACTAAACCGGTTTGTATCAAACCCGGGAGATGACCATTGGCATGCGCTTGAGAGAGTTATGCGCTATTTGAAAGGCACTGCGAGCTATGTGATTCACTACACCGGGTACCCGAGGGTACTGGACGGTTATAGTGACTCAAACTGGATATCTGATGCTGATGAAAATAAGGCCACAAGTGGTTATGTTTTTACACTTGGTGGTGGCGCTGTTTCCTAGAAGTCTTGTAAGCAGACCATCTTAACGAGGTCAACTATGGAAGCAGAACTCACAGCATTAGACATGGCCACTGTTGAACCAAAGTGGCTTCATCAGCTCTTGATGGACTTACCTGTTGTTGAAAAACCAATACCCGCTATCCTGATGAACTGTGATAATCAAACTGTGATCATAAAGATAAACAGTTCTAAGGATAATATAAAGACCTCAAGGCATGCGAAGAGGAGATTGAAAATCTTTCAGAAAATTGAAGAACTCCAGAGTTATTGCGTTGGATTATATCAAAACGTCCAAAAACTTGGCAGATCCCTTCACAAAGGGATCATCACGTAATGTGATAGAAAATGCATCGATGGAGAAGGGTTTGAGACCCACCATATGAGTTTTCCATAGTGGTAACCCACTCTATGTGATCGGAGATCCCGTGAAGTAGAAGTGGGAGACAAGCTGTTGGGTAGCTAGAAGGAGAGTATCCCTATATTTGTTATCCTACTCCGTGAAGATGCAGTACTCTCATAATCTGCATGGCAGGTTGATACTTATCTTAATGTGTTCCAAGTGGCTTATTTGGGTAAGCAGAGATGTTGTCCTGTAGAGCATCTCCGGAGGAACACACCTATATGAATTAGACTGTTAAACGTCGCAGTCTGTGAGAATTGGGTGTTCCCTAATAAATTCATGAAAGGCCCTGGAGTATGACATATACGCTCCACCTGCGGGGAAGCCTTGCGCCAGCCCAGTATCGGTCAAGGATTTGTGTGAAACTAGTATCACAGAAAGCTTGTAGTTCAAGGCATAGTCCACTATTCAAGTTGTGATCTAGTGTAGCATAAAATTCTAAATGGAAGTTCAACTTAACAGTCTCCATTAAGTACCGGTATATAAACAATGTTTTTGAACTAAATGATGAGATGTGCCAATGAGACTTTGTGGGGGATTGTTGGAATTTGCTAGTAGGCTTTTGGCCCAAAGCCCAACAAAAATTCTGAAATTCTCATGGCCCATTCATGCATGGTTGTGTGTGGTGTGAGTGGGACTAATGTTTAGTCTCATACCGCTAGTTGGAAGAGAGTTGCACCACCTTATAAGGTGAGCTCTTCTAGCACTTGTACGAGCACGAAAAGAGGAGACCTACACGCGCGGTCCTCCTCCTCGCTCGCCTCACCACACCTCGCCGCGCCATTTAATGCTTTGCCCATGCCGTTAGTGCACGTCTTTATGACAGTGGCCGTGACATTTATGACCCGACAGTGGTGGGTCTGGATCCTTAAACTATGTGAAATACGAGCTCTATACAACGTCATATACAGTGGGCTGTGCGAATCTGGATGCCAGTGGACGAGCGAGATAAAGAGCACACCTATGCTCGTCTCTCCATTGATGTATATCTTATGAATGTAAACTGTCTAAACTTGTAATTCTTGGTTTCTGAACAAGAAGAAAGAGATGCCGTTTTTTTTTTGTTTTTTTGTAAGGAAAATGTGATTTTATGCACACAGAACATCATCCATCACTTGAATAGAGCCAGTTTTAAGAAGCCTGTGTTTTACTTTTATCTGTCAATTTCAAGAATTCATCTTGCAAGTTGTACTATCTATGAACATTTTTTATGGTTACAGTGTCACGTGGTCACACATACCTGAGTACCAAATGCAGAGTGCATACTTTGACCTTTGGCGTACTGCATTATTAGGTTGACGAATATGAGGTCGATAGCTTAGCTATTTTCTGTTGTACCACGTCTGGGCAATATTTGATTAAGATTTTACCCGCTTCTCTTTGGTGAAAATTCAGAACAATGACCTGCTCTTCTTCATCTTATGACAGCGGACAATCACAAGCCGTTTTACTTGAATTGGATGATGTGCCTTCTGCTATAAGCAAGGAAATCGACATAGACCTGCAGCTTCTCTTCGAGAAGTGGCGCTTGCTTCTTGTCGGATATGTGTTTCAGGTGAACCTCTCAATTTGTTTCATTGAATTACTTTTTCCTGACGATGGCGTATTTTGTAACAAAAAAAATTACGACTCGGATTGTTAGCCCCTTTTCGATTTCACCAATTGCAGAACTGAGATTTTTTTTTTTGCGGGAATAAAACTTGTATTACTCAATCATAGTATCTTTACAATCCTCTGAAGCAACTTGAAGGACCTCCGGTGGCCCTGACCCAAGCCAGGTCATTGTTCTATCACCAAATCTAGCAAACTTCGCCAAAGAGATACTAGCCTTATTCTGAGAACTAGAGACAAGAGTAATACAAGAATTACTACTACTAAGTAACTGCTTAACTTCACGAACTAAGAAGGCATAAACAGATCTGTCATCTTCCCTATTCTGAATCAGCTCCACTGCAGTAGCAGAATTCACCTCAACGCGGACAGGCCGGTCACTTCTCTGCATGGCTATAGTGAGGCCCTCCTTGCAGGCGTATAAGTTAGCTTCTAGAGCCTCTCGACAAGAGTAAAGCCTCCTACAAGCTGAAAATAAGATGGTACCGTCCTCGTCCCTGAGGATCATGCCCGCACCAGCTTCGCCATCCGTCCCATATGATCCTGCAATATTTAGTTTGACCCAGCCGTGTGTTGGTGGAGACCACCTAAGATTAGTGTTCGAAGATGAACTGCTTGTTGTTTTGCCTGCTGGATCACCAGCGAGCACCTGCTTCCCTTTGCGCGATTCAACCTCCGGGTACAGTTTAATGTCGATTACCGATTCCAAGTAGCTCCGAAGGAACCGAGCTGAGACATCAATTGGAGGAGCTGGCTTAATATGCACCACTTCATTACGGACATGCCATATCCTCCAGAACGTCATCAGCAGCATACATCTAGAAATATGACCCAATGGCTCCAAAGCATGAAGAAGCCATTCTTTCCCTATATTCTTAATCGACTGAATATCCGGCAAGTTCCATACTGTGGCCATCTTTTCATAGAGCTGCCGCCCGCCTAGGCATACCAAAAAAGGATGAAAATTGTCTTCAATTTCCCTTGAGCAAATTGGGCACTCCCCCTTGGACTCAAGCCCAATTCTATACTTCCTCTGCCAAGTTGGCAAGGAATTTGTTGCCAATCGCCACCCGAAGTTCCTGACCATCGGAGGTATGTCACATGACCAAATATATTTCCAACAGGAGCGGGCACCAGATGGATTACTACTTGATGAAACTGCATCATCCCTATGGGCTTCCTCAAATGCCAAATCATACGCACTCTTAACAGAGAATTGCCCCCATTTTCCTGGACCCCAATACAACACGTCCTCAGATTCTGGTGATGCACGTATCCTCATGATTTCAGTCACATCAGCCATAGCAAAATGTTTACTCCGAAGTGCATAATTCCATGAACCATCCTCATTCAACAAGCTTGATACATATCGAATACGGCATCTTCCCTGCGGAGAGAAAGGTTTATATGAATGACGTCTTTGTATCCAACTGTCCCTCCAAATCCGAATGCTCCTGCCATTTCCAACTCTCCATACCACTCCCTTTTTCAGTAATTCTAAACCATAGCTTATCGCTTGCCACGACGAGGAAGCATTACCAGTAAAAACGGTATCCTCTAACTTCCCATTGGGGTAATACCTTGCCTTGAGCACTCTGGCACACAAACTATCCGGCCTTGAAATTAATCTCCATGCTTGTCGTGCCAAAAGAGCTTGATTGAACAACCGAAAATCACGAAAATCCGCTCCACCCTTACTCTTCGGTTGCATGAGATCATCCCAACTTCTCCAATGTACTTTCCTCTTACCCTGTGCGGCACCCCAATAAAAATTCCTCACCATTCTAGTTAGGTCATCACAGACCGAGAATGGTAACTTGAAAACTCCCATGACATATGTTGGTAGTGCTTGGGCTACCGATTTGATTAACACTTCTCTTCCTGGTTGGGCCAATAGTCCATCCCCCCATTGGATTAACCGCTTAGTCATACTCATCTGAAGGTTCTGAAATCGCCCTTTAGACATTCTCCCCTCGGGTGTAGGCAGACCAAAGTATTTCACCTCAAAGGTTAAGCTCGTGACGCCTAACACATTCCTTACTTGATCCTTTATAACAGCCGGACAAGAGTCCCCAAAGAATATTGAGCATTTTTCAAAGTTCAAACTTTGCCCCGTTGCAGCACCATACCTCTCTAGAGCTAGTTTAATTCTTTCCGCTTGTATCTGAGAAGCTTCAAAAAACAAGAGAGTATCATCTGTGAATAACAAGTGTGATATAACAGGCGCCCTTCTACAGACCTTGACTGGAGTCAGACTCCCGGTCAGAACACCATGTTTCAGAATAGCAGAGAGACCATCAGCCACGAATAAGAACAAAAACGGTGAAAGAGGATCACCTTGCCGAAGCCCACGCGACGGTGCAAATGAATCCAAGGGGGTCCCATTTAGTTTAACAGAATACCTCACCGATGTGATACATGACATAATCCAATCCACCCATCGTTGAGAGAACCCCAGCTTTTGCATCACCTGCTTCAAGAAGTCCCAATCCACCCTATCGTATGCTTTAGATAGGTCTAACTTATATGCACAGAAATTCTTTGTGGGGTCTTTCTCCTGTTTGATGTAGTGGATGCACTCAAAGGCCATCAAAGTGTTGTCCGTAATCAATCTTCCCGGTACAAACGCACTCTGTTCAGGTGTGATTATATCATCAAGCAATGGCCTTAGTCGATTAACCAAACATTTGGAAATCACCTTATAAGTCACATTACACAGGCTTATAGGTCTGTAATCCTTAAGACTCTTTGGATCTGAGATTTTAGGAATCAACACAATTAGTGTATCATTTGCTCCTGCTGGCATTATACCGGATCTGAAGAATTCCTTCACAGCAGCCAAAACACTCTCCTTAACAGTACTCCAATTGCGTTGAAAGAATGTTGCCGGAAAACCATCCGGCCTTGGAGCCTTCAAAGGCCCAATCTGAAACATTGCGTCTGCGATTTCTTTATCTGAAAAAGGCTCACACAACCTAGCATTATCTTCTGCTGAAATTTTTGGTTCCAACAAATCTAGAACTGGGCCTGCATTTAAATTCGGATCAGCTGTAAAAATTGCTTGAAAATATTCGTTAACCATCTTACTCATCATTGCAAAGTCTGAGTGAACAACTCCAATACTATCCACTAGTTCTCTGATTTTATTTTTTCCTGGCCCTCCACACCGCCTTATTCTGGAAGAATTTGGTGTTTCTGTCCCCCTCCTTCAACCAATTTATTCTCGATCTCTGCATCCACATCATCTCCTCTTGGTAAAGCAATTCATTCATCTTATCAGTAACTTTCTTAATGTCCTGCCTATCCGCATTCATACTCATTAGTTCCTCCAGCTGTGTACGTGACTTGGCTAGTTCTCTAGAAACATTACCAAATTTTTTGCTCCACAGCCTGAGAGCATCCATGGTCTTGCTCAAGGCCACCTGTAATTGCGCCATGTTCTGTACATTCCCCATAGACGACCAAGCATCCTTAATAACATCAGGTAAACCTTCATCCCGTTCCCAAAACACCTCGTACCTGCAGCTCCGAGCTGCAGTTCGCCCCTGATCTGGTTCGCCTTTGATGAGTAGGGCAATATGATCTGAACATGGGGAGGGCACATGCAGGACCGATGCAAATGCGAATAGGTGGCGCCATGCCGCAGTCGCAACAGCCCTGTCCAACCTCACTTTAACATTAGCTGCACCGTGCCGTTTATTGTCATATGTAAACGGGACTCCAGTGAATCCCAAATCTACTAAGCCACAAACTTCCAACGCATCCCGAAATGCCATCATCTGACCCTCTGGTCGAGGTGTCAACGACATGTGTTTAAAACTCCAGAGGGCTTCATTGAAGTCACCCATAACTAACCACGGAAGATCATTGACAGATTTTAATTGCTGCAACTTTGTCCACATTAGATGTCTGTTCTCGACTCGGGGCTCGCCATATACACAAGTAAGTCTCCATTGCTCTACATCAACCTGAGCTCTGATCAACACATCAATATGTCTCCCATCCTTATCTAAAATTGTGACATCATATGATTCATGCCAATAAAGAGCAAGGCCTCCACTTAGGCCATCACTGTCCACCCCTGCAAAACCTTTCAATCCCAGCCGGTTCCTAATTCTCTTCATCTTGCTTTCTTTCTGCCTCGTTTCACACAAGAACACAACAGTGGGGGAATGCGACTGTGCCAACTCTCGAACTGTCCGGGTATTCCCCCCTCCCCGGCAGTTCCAACTAAATAGATTCATTGGGACCGGCGGTCCTCCATCCCGGAGGCCGCCTCACCGTTATAGTCCATAACCGAACTCTCAGCACCAGCACCCTGTCTTCTTCTCTTGACTATAGGGTCTTTGCCCGGTGTACTCTTGGTATCCGCCCCAGCCAAGCTGTTATCCGTAGCCGCTCCTCCTTCAATCAACAAAACAGTTCCTGCCACTTTGCCCGCCAAGTTTGGCACGGGTTGACCCGGCACGTTGATGGTTCCATCATCCCTTACAAGGCGCTTACGAACCGTCCTGCCATCGCCTTCCAGTTCCCCTACGAATTCATTTGAAAGCTCCATACCAACCACCTCATCCACATGTCCATCAGTCCTCCCCCGACCTTCATCAGTATGGAACCTTCCTCCTCTCTCTCCTCTACCTCTTCCTCCTCGTCTACCCCCCCCCCTCGTCCACCACCTCTTCTCGGTTCACCCCTCCCCTCTACCTCCCATGCCTCCACCTCCAGACGGTTCATTGCTCCAATACAACCAATCACCCCATTCGCACGAGGTCGGTTCATGAATACCATCCCCACATTCCTCCACCACATGACCCATACAACCGCAAAAGAAGCAAAAATCTGGAAGTTTTTCATAGAACACCGGATACTTCTTCCTTTCTTTCAGAGTAATGGGTACAAACCTCACTAATGGAACGTTAACATTCACAAAAACCTTCACCTTCAGATAGTTGGATGGGTTTATCTTCCCTTCATTGACAACCACGGTAAACGGAGGGTGCCCAACCTTCTTCGCCACTTTTTCTGCTAGCTCCTTTTTCCTCGTTAGCCCGTCCGGTAGGCCTTTGATTCTTGCCCACAGTGGGTACATATCCAGTGCATACTCTGAAACGTTTGTGAAACCATCATACTCTACTATCACCACAGGGTCCCTTCTGAATTGCCATGGACCCCCTCCATTACCCTCTTCCAATCGCCCAAACAATGACACTGAGCCAGGAATAAGTTTGGTCCCTTGATATTGAACGTCACCCCCTGCGCGCATGCCCATGCGTTCCTCATGGAGTTCAGCAATGCCGCGTGGCTGAACGGCCGCAGAGTATGAACCCTAAAGAGAGCCAGCCACCGCACCTCCTTGATCAATTCATCAACCTCACCGGACAGATCTAAGTCCTCTTCCTCCTCCCCTTGCAAATTAAGTCCTTCAAACATATCCTCCAAGTTTGGATCAGGCCCGTACTGCTCCCAATCCCCATCTTCCTCCTCTACCCGAGTTTCCTCCGAGGTCTTCCCTTCTTCCTCTCCATCGATCTCATCACTGGCTGGTGGAACAACAGAAGATCGCCCGCCATCCTCCTTGTCGGCCTCGCTCTTCTCGATCTCTGCATCCAACTATCTGGAAGAATTTGGTGTTTCTGTCCCCCTCCTTCAACCAATTTATTCTCGATCTCTGCATCCACATCATCTCCTCTTGGTAAAGCAATTCATTCATCTTATCAGTAACTTTCTTAATGTCCTGCCTATCCGCATTCATACTCATTAGTTCCTCCAGCTGTGTACATGACTTGGCTAGTTCTCTAGAAACATTACCAAATTTTTTGCTCCACAGCCTGAGAGCATCCATGGTCTTGCTCAAGGCCACCTGTAATTGCGCCATGTTCTGTACATTCCCCATAGACGACCAAGCATCGTTAATAACATCAGGTAAACCTTCATCCCGTTCCCAAAACACCTCGTACCTGCAGCTCCGAGCTGCAGTTCGCCCCTGATCTGGTTCGCCTTTGATGAGTAGGGCAATATGATCTGAACATGGGGAGGGCACATGCAGGACCGATGCAAATGCGAATAGGTGGCGCCATGCCGCAGTCGCAACAGCCCTATCCAACCTCACTTTAACATTAGCTGCACCGTGCCGTTTATTGTCATATGTAAACGGGACTCCAGTGAATCCCAAATCTACTAAGCCACAAACTTCCAGCGCATCCCGAAATGCCATCATCTGACCCTCTGGTCGAGGGACCCCCTGCGCGCATGCCCATGCGTTCCTCATGGAGTTCAGCAATGCCGCGTGGCTGAACGGCCGCAGAGTATGAACCCTAAAGAGAGCCAGCCACCGCACCTCCTTGATCAATTCATCAACCTCACCGGACAGATCTAAGTCCTCTTCCTCCTCCCCTTGCAAATTAAGTCCTTCAAACATATCCTCCAAGTTTGGATCAGGCCCGTACTGCTCCCAATCCCCATCTTCCTCCTCTGCCCGAGTTTCCTCCGAGGTCTTCCCTTCTTCCTCTCCATCGATCTCATCACTGGCTGGTGGAACAACAGAAGATCGCCCGCCATCCTCCTTGTCGGCCTCGCTCTTCTCGATCTCTGCATCCAACTATCTGGAAGAATTTGGTGTTTCTGTCCCCCTCCTTCAACCAATTTATTCTCGATCTCTGCATCCACATCATCTCCTCTTGGTAAAGCAATTCATTCATCTTATCAGTAACTTTCTTAATGTCCTGCCTATCCGCATTCATACTCATTAGTTCCTCCAGCTGTGTACGTGACTTGGCTAGTTCTCTAGAAACATTACCAAATTTTTTGCTCCACAGCCTGAGAGCATCCATGGTCTTGCTCAAGGCCACCTGTAATTGCGCCATGTTCTGTACATTCCCCATAGACGACCAAGCATCCTTAATAACATCAGGTAAACCTTCATCCCGTTCCCAAAACACCTCGTACCTGCAGCTCCGAGCTGCAGTTCGCCCCTGATCTGGTTCGCCTTTGATGAGTAGGGCAATATGATCTGAACATGGGGAGGGCACATGCAGGACCGATGCAAATGCGAATAGGTGGCGCCATGCCGCAGTCGCAACAGCCCTGTCCAACCTCACTTTAACATTAGCTGCACCGTGCCGTTTATTGTCATATGTAAACGGGACTCCAGTGAATCCCAAATCTACTAAGCCACAAACTTCCAGCGCATCCCGAAATGCCATCATCTGACCCTCTGGTCGAGGGACCCCCTGCGCGCATGCCCATGCGTTCCTCATGGAGTTCAGCAATGCCGCGTGGCTGAACGGCCGCAGAGTATGAACCCTAAAGAGAGCCAGCCACCGCACCTCCTTGATCAATTCATCAACCTCACCGGACAGATCTAAGTCCTCTTCCTCCTCCCCTTGCAAATTAAGTCCTTCAAACATATCCTCCAAGTTTGGATCAGGCCCGTACTGCTCCCAATCCCCATCTTCCTCCTCTGCCCGAGTTTCCTCCGAGGTCTTCCCTTCTTCCTCTCCATCGATCTCATCACTGGCTGGTGGAACAACAGAAGAGCCTCCGCCCCCCTTCAAACTCCCGGAGCTATCCATGTTGGATCCGATCCTGTCGTACTGGTACTCGATCCACCAATCTCCGGCGAGACCCGGCGATCAGCGGTGGTTAAACGTGGACTTCGGAGGTGCGCCGCCGAAGGATATGGTAGACCCTAGGAAAACCCTGGGGGAAGTCTGGTCTGAGATTACTCTTCTCTGATAGGTAAAAAGTACAGGGAAAACGAGTAGACGAAAGCGCCTGTGAACGCCTGCTCGTCAGTATGCCAACGGTCCTGCAGCTGAAAAAGCAATCCAGCTGGCCGGATTCTAACAGATGTGATTTTAGTTGTGCCTACATACGTGAAGGGAGACTATAGATGCAAGATCTGACAGCTATTCATGTCTCTCGGTAATACAATCTTCACTTGGTACTTGATAAGATATCAATATATATTGATTGTGTTGCATGCGTAATGTTTTTGAGATGGATAACACGTTGTATGTAGTAATGGTTATTGTTGAGAATTAATTATATTAATTAATTAAGACTTTAATCCCTATAAACGCGCACACGCATATTATGCTCTTATGAGTACCTCCAAGAGATTGAGCTGGCAAGTCTTGAGGTTGATTAAGTCACCACCACAAGCGTTTCATTATCGATGCGAACGCCGTCATCCACTGAAACAATATTCTGTCTTTATATGGCATCAATGCATCGAACTTGGGGTTTAATCACTGGTGAGATTGAGATACCATGGCCCTCCTAACCATCCAACCGGAGATTGTTTTTCGGGGTTAAAGAGAAAGTGACGAAAACAGATAACCATTCCTACTTATTCAATGGCCACGCATTCATGCACCGCAATAACAGACATTACAACATGATATGTATTTCTTCTATACCTCGACATGCGCCTCCCTACCCCATCGTGCTGCGTTGTTGGGTGTTTTGGTGGACACATCAATTTTCTTCCCCGTTGCTACGCACGGGCATGTGTGCTAGTATCTGCCTATTCACCAACCGAAGACGGTGGTTGCTGTTGTCAAACATCGTGACTTATGCGAACAGATGCCTGTTCGTTGGTGCCCTTTGGGGTTGTATAAATAGCAGATTTCAATCAATAAAGAGGACACCGATTCATTCTTGCACTTGTTGCTAAACACGTTATCAGCACTTTGCCTAACAGAGAGCGATTAGGCCAGAGAGAACAGCGATGCCTCGCGCGATCCCCGGCTGTCCCGGCGCTACGCTCAAGCGGCGCTATCCGGTCCGGTGCGGCGGAGTGAAGCATCGAGCCCCGATGCGGATGGCGACATCAGTCACGGCGGCAACCGCGTCTGCGCCGTACGCGTGGCGCTCGTGGCGACGCAACGGCGTGGGCTCCGCCCCCTTCTTGAGGACTGGCGGCGGCTCACGCGGCCCTGCACATGGCGACAAGCAACAGAAAGAAAAGACATGCATGCATCCGCACGGGAGAAAGCGGACCCATGGCAGTATGGCACCTTCGGCGTCGACAACGGCCAACCCCGAGGCGGTTCCCGACGACTACCTTCCACGAACTACGACGGCGCTGCGATGCAGGGTCGCCGACTTCCAGCGAGCGACGTCCGGGTATCACATCGGGCGCGGAGGTGAGGCAATCTGCGCAAGATGTTGGCCACGAACTGGCGACGGCGATTGCGCAGCGGCCATGGCGCTCGGCGTCAGCGGCCAGCGCTCGACGCAACCGTCACGCCTATTCTGCGCATACACACAACCGGCAACAGCACCAGCCGCTGGCTGCTTCAAGAGGCATTTTTTTTTCCAATCAACACGACTGTTGATCATTTTACTTGCAATCGTTCAAGTACAACTGCATACATGCATCCGGCCGACTGGCCGGTTAATTAGCATGTGCTAACTAAGTTCCTTAGCCCCAATACTTCAGCATATCGTGCCGCGGTAAGACAGCAGGCGGCAGACCAGAGCAGCGACACGGCGTAGCAGGCGCGCGAGACGTCGCCGGCGATGCGGCTGGTGATGCGCGGCGCGGCCCAGCGAGGCCAGTGCACGACACGGCGTCGTGGTGAGAGCGTGCAGCGTGGCGGCGCAGCAAACGCTTCGATCGGCAGGTCTCGATCCCAACACCTGCTTGGGAGGGCCGGCTAAAGGCCAGTTTAGGCCAAGCCCATGCCGGTTCGGCCGGCTAGGTTCTGCCTGTCGGACCAAAAGGCCGAACCGGACATGCCCATTTACTGATTCATGAAGGGAACTACAAAAAATAGAGAAAATGAAAAAAAAAAAAAAAAAACAGTCTCTAGGCCACTGGTTGTTGGGCTATCCGAAAGCTCAGATTTTTTTTTTCATTTCTCTTTTCTGTTTTAGCTTTTGGCTATGCAGTTTTTGTATGTATGTGTATTTACAGTAATTTCTCAAATATTCCTGTATTGTAAAGCACACTAGTATATCAACATATTTGATTACGCAATATGATAATTGCTATATGTTGATGATGCTTGAAAATTAATTTACTAGAGAGTAAATTAATGGGCATGAAGATTTCATGCAGGATATGTCGAACATATTCGGAATAAATGTGCTGAGTTTGCCTGATTCTTAGTTCCACCATAACCGCACATGCTCAGGGGCTCCTGCTATAGCTGATATAGCATAGTACGTTGCATTGCACTTCATCACACATCACCTACACCCTGATCTGTTTGGATCAATAGTGAGCGCCGAGCGGTGATGATACATGAAGTGCATAGGGAATGGGCATTGGTCTGATTCCATGAATTTGAGTCTATGGTAACATGCATCTCTTATGGGCATCAAATCTACTCAAAGTTTGAGATTTTGCAATCGCGCGGTTTTGGATGCCGATCTCATCGAGGAAATGCCCTCCACTTTCAATCCTTCTACGAGGATTTTAGCTGAACAATATTGTCAGCAGTATAGAAAATGGAGATGCGGTGAGAAGCAGAAAAAGAATGGAGCTCAAACGGGCAATAGTCATTTCAAGAAAAATGACAATGCTAGAGACTCTGGTGGTTGCTATATGTGTGGCTGTATAACTGATTGCAAGGACATGTGGTATTTCCAAGCATTTGGTGGATCTGCATGCAATCAACTGCCAAGGGAAAGAGGCACATGGAAACCAATGTGAAGCTTACTTCACTGGACTTAGCGATGATTTCCCGATGGCTAAAATTTCCTAGACGTTCTTCAGAACGTGGGGAAACCAGGAGCATGCTCAGCAAAAGGGAGATCCAATTCTAAGTGTCGATGACATGCTAGTGAAATCTTTCTAGTGACTTTATAATGTATGTATTTCTATATGAGTTTGTATTTATACTATACTCTATAGAAACTTCTAGAAATAATCTAATGGAGAAAGAAATGTGTTAAGTGGAAACTGGGTCTACTAACATGATGTTAAGGAGATTAGTATTTCCGTACTCCTGAGAAGAGTAGTGGAAGTGTCATGACAATTGTTGGTCGTGATGTGGTAATTGTTAGTTCTGGTCAAGCCACAATTACACTCCCTATGGGTACTGCATGGTAATCATGGATGCATAGAAGTATCTAGATTGTACTCATACCTTGCTGAGTTGTAAGGATATCCGCAATGGTTTCTATGTTGAAACTCATGAAGTGAGTGAGGTTAAAAACCTACTCATAACTCGGCAAAACGGATTTGAAGGAAATCCTAGAGTAAATGCCTTCTCTATCTTCTGGATTGTACTATACATACATTAAGTCAGATATGCATTTGACATAACAAATAATTTTCTAGAATCTTGATAAGTTCAAGATAGAGCATGGTTGCCTGGGTCATCCTGGTGTTGGGATGATGAGAAAATTATTGATGGTTCCACTGGACACAATCTAACGGTGTCAATTTTCCAAATTCAAAGGATTATGCATGCACGTATGTGCAAACTGAGAAATTGATCACAGAGGCCATCTTATCTCAGGAAAGTGGATGGGCCACTAGACTTCCTTGACAGGAGATATATGTGATCTAATTCAACCGTTATATGGAATATTCAAATATTTCATAGTGGTTTTGGATGCATCAACGAGATGGTCCAATGTGTGTCTACAAAGCTGACTGCTCAGATCATTATTTTGAGAGCAGATCATCCCAAGCACAGGATAAATCCATCGGAATGGCCAATGCTATGGAATTTAGTTCATGAGCATTTGATGATTACTGCCTAGATTTAGGCATAACTGTGGAGCATGTTGGTACTATGTGTACATACCCAGAATGATCTTGTCATTTATCAAGAGGATAAAGTTGATAGCAAGATAGCTCCTACATAATTCGTAACCACCCAACACCTTGTTGGGGAAATGCGGTCTTACATACTGCATAGTTGATAAAAATTCGACCAACTTCATATTATACGGTCCCCCCGTTGCAGTTGGTACGTGGAAATCAGCAAGTATTTCCCATCTGCGATAATTCGGTTGCGTTGGATACGTACCGATTTCACCACCGCAGTGTACATATATGGGCCCTCATAGAAAATGGGGATCTATGTGAGGTACAATTCTCCGTCAATCATAAAGTACTTGTAGTCCTAAGAAGGGGACTTGTTTATGGCCTGGTACGCTGGTTGTATTTTGATGAGGACATTTTCCGGCATTAGGGGGAGATAAGAACCACATTGAATGCCGAGAAATAGAATGAGATGTGAAGAGACATATAGTCCTTAGATCCACATATGAATGAATCTGAACTAGAGGTTCAGAAGATTATGAATTTGCAAAGTACCGCAAATAATCTGCCAGTTGCATTTAGTGAGTATAAAGGTGTCATAAAGTAAAATGTTCCCATAGTGAATGTGCCAGAGAGAGTGGATATGACCCATAGGTTCACTCGGCCGCCCAAGAGGGGGAGGAATCTGGACACAAGAGGACAAAGCTTCAAAAGCGTCCGAGGGGAATGAGGAATCCTCAAACAGTAAATGCGGGTCAGCTTGATGTTGACATTCAACCTAGGGTTGAAAGGATGCCTGAAGGATGTTGGACACATCCAGGACCCAGCATGAGTGTGCACACAGATTTTGGTGTTGGGACATCGGAAGACCTTGACTCACTTGTTGTGGGAAATCATGAGGAGTCAAAAGGTAATGATGAAATCTCCACTATGGATATGGATTCGGGAGAATCATATAATATAAAGACTACATTATGTCGACATTTATTTCTCATCATGAATTGCAAAAGACCTTGGATTGGTTCTAGAACTTAAGTCCATGCATGGCTGATTGTCTTGGACTCTCTGATTGATCCAAAGGAAGGCATCAATTGAGGAGGCGCTCGCTCTCAAGAAGAGGGGGTATTGACCTTATCAGTAATACCCACTCCTCTGAATGTGTTCCCTGGGGGAGCACTGTTGGTTTTTGTTCATGAGAGAAATGAAAACCAAGAGGTGGTGAGACATGAAGCGAGACTTGTAGCACAGGGGTTCCCGCAGAGACCTATCATCGTTTAAGATGAAACATATTCTCCTGTTGTGAGTGGAATAACATTCCGATAAATATCACTGGCACAGAATAATGAATTTGTATATCCAACTGATGGATGTTGTGACTGCATAGTTTTATGAGTCATTTGATTCGGGTATCTCTATGATAGTTCCCGAGTGAACGAAGATTCCGAGTTTAATCGCAACATGTGTTGCGTAAAGCTTCAGAAGTCATTATGGCTTGAAGTAGTCGGCAATGATGTGGTAGAACCGACTGAGTGAGTTCCTTTATTAGAAGGTTACTCAAACATTGATGATTGTTCATGTATGTTCATCAAGAAATCCAAAGAGGGATTTTGTACAACTTTGGTGTATGTTGATGATCTGAGTATCATTGGAGCTACACAAGAGATACATGATATCATATCATCTTAAGACGGAGTGTAAGGTGTAAGATTTTGTTGAGACCAAACTTTGCTTGAGTTTGTAGCTTGAGCGTATTCCTTCGGGAATACTTGTTCATCAGTTTACATTTATCCAAAAGATTGTTGAAAGTTCAACATGGATAAGTCATATCCATCAAAGAACCATGGTTTTGAGATCTATGGATTACTAGAGTTAAGGATCCATTAAGGCCTAACGACAATGATGAAGAGATATTCGGACGTGAGTTTCCATATTGTGGTGCAATGAGAGCACTGGTGTATCTAGCAAACTACACCAGGCCTGGTATGTCATTAGCAGTGAATTTATTGGCTAGATACAATGCATCACTGATTAAAAGGCATTGGGTTGGTGTGAGAATATTTTTGCATATCTTTTGGCCACCAACATCTTGGTTTATTTTATGATAAAAATCAAGATATGACGATGGTTGGATATTGTGATGTTGGGTATATATTACATCCCCATAATCCTAGATCACAGACTGGTTTTTGTCTCCTCGAATGAAGGTGTGACCTTCTCTTGGAAGTCGAGAAGACAAACTTTAGTGGCTGCATCCACTAGTCATTCTGAAATCATTGATTTTTATGAAGCATCACATAGATGTATGTGACTTCTCAGAATGATGAATTTTGTTGAAAGTTCAAGAGGGATTGGTTCACTGGAACTATCCACTATTATCTATGAAGATAATGTTGTTTGTATTACACAGATTCAGACATGTTATAAAGAGCAACATTACAATGTGTATTGCTCTGAATTTGTTTAGCTCCATGAGTTGCAAAGAAATGGGGAGCTAAATATCTTGCAAATAAAGTCATGTGATAATCTCGATGATTTGTTCAGAAAGTCTTTATCAAGTTCTTCATTATAGAATTATGTTAATGAAGTTGGTATGATATGACTTTGTGAATGCAAGATTCAGGGGGAATGTAATCCCATATGATAACCTGTTCAAGATCTTTGGATCTTAAATATAGTACTCTTTTCCTTTATGAGTTTTTCCTGAATGGTTTCTCATAGAAGGTTTTTAATGAGGCAATACTAATACAAACATTGTGATACGTCATTTTCTCCTTATTTTTCTACTGGGTTTTTGGAAGGAGTTTTTGATGGCATATTACGTGTATCTCCTCATATTTTCCCCGCAGGGTTTTTGGAGGAGACTTTAAACAAGAAGAAGTATGATAACAAGAATAGGCAGTGATTAGGGGGAGTGTTGAGAAATAATTATATTAATTAATTAAGACTTTAATCTTTACCTAATCTCTACCTATAATAATAAAGCACAGATAACTTCTGGTCGTCCGTCATTAAATCTACCCCCGAAGTTGACACAAATTACCCACTATGCCACCTATAAGTCAGGAAAAAAAAACGATTTGTTTTTTATCACAAGTCGCTCCGCCAGATGTTGGTTTATTAAACTCTGAACCGGCAAATGCTCAACTAGCCTGTCGTAGCCTGCTGGCTAGAGCGCCCCCGTTGTACCTGGGACACCCGGGTTTGAATCCACGCTTTCAACCATTTTGTTTATTTTTTCCCCTTTTTTTTTGTTTACCTTTTCTTCTATCAGGTTGATTCAAATCAAGAGATATGAATCGGGAGGAGAAGAGGAAATTGACTATTTGTGAAAGAGGCCAACTATCTATGATGGGATGCCAGATCTTATGCCAGTAACTAGACAGCGAACAAAAAAGATTGCCCCCATGGCCTCTGGATCAGTTCATCTTGATTTCTTCCACTCATCTACGACAATGTGCATGCGAGCACAGCGGCGCCCGGCGTACACAGCATCGGCCAGATATGCATACACGGTGGTTGCCGAATTTTGAATCTATTTTCTGCTTCCATGCGGCATATGGCCACTGGAAGAAGATTGTTTGGCAGTGCGGAGAAAGAGGCGACATGAGAAGTGATTGATCGATTAAAGCGATATTTTCTTTTCTTTCTCTGACGATTGTAGTGACCTGGTATACGATCTGGCCTCTTCCTCATTACACCCAAGGCTAATTATTTCTTAGGAACAAGTCCTTGGTTTACATTTTAGAGGGGCTGAAACACCGGGCAAAAGACTGTCTTGCCATCGACGCACGAGGAGGGGGAGTCGGAGTCAGAGTTGGTATTTCTCCCGTTGCAACGCACGGGCATTTTTGCTATAATGATAAAAACAGAAAGCGAATTAAACTAAAAATCCTAGGCGTCGGAGGCAATTTCATGGTTCGACCTCATCAAGAATTTTCACGTTGACCTGACCAGATTAGTAATTGGAACATCAAGGATATGACTCAATATGATTGTGCGAGGGCATGCTACGATAGAACATAGGTCGACCAAGGTCTACACTCGAGAATTCTTAGAAGTTCTTTTATTCCTACCAAACGTGCATCCTGATTCTTACCCTTGGGCGATGTGTTTTTTTAGAAGGTTTTTTTCCCGTTACAACGCACGGGCATGTTTGCTAGTTATATATATATATATATATATATTATTATTAATATATTATATATATTATTAATTAATAATAAAGGAAGCATTGCTTCTGGTCGTCCGTCGTTATATTTCCTATATTCTTCGAGCGAAATTACTGCAGTTGCCATGAAAACGATTCATCACGTCGCACGCCTTTTTTTTAGAGAGAAATCACGTCGCACGCCTGGGCCTCAGCTCGCGCTCCAGCTGGGCCTGCTACCCACCAACGCTTTCAGTTTCGTGTCCCATAAGGCTTCGATGCATCACAGCTGGGTCTCGGGCCAAATTCCAGTTGTTATCACTCACGTCTCAGTTTTTCCCGTGTGAAATACTGAATCTCAAGTCTCAACTGACCCAAACAAACCCCCGAGTCTGCAAACCAGAGGAGGCGGCGGCGACGCGATCCACCGAGCAACAAAGATGTCAAGGCCAGCGATGGCCAGACTGGGCAGCAGCGGTGACCTGGGTACGCCGTCTCCCCGCCAAACTCTGAACTGTACGACGCAGCTGTCGTCGATCGAGGGCCAGAAACTGCCGGACCTAGGGCAGCAGCACCAACGACACGCAGTGGCGGCCAGTACAGGTGCGTGGCAACGACAGTTGAGCACGGCGTGGCGACCCGAGGGAGATGGAAGATGACGACCCAGATGCTGCTGGCACACACCTCCACCATGTCTGCATCATGCCAGGGTAAACCAGTGATCTGCTTTCTGTGGAATTGCTACTAAAATCATGTCAATTTCTTTACTCATGTCTGCACTTTATAAGAAACTGCCTCCGTATGGTGAAATCCCTGCTATATTCTCTAGCATGTTGGATTCATCACAGAAGCTCAATTGATATCATCTACAAAAATCGGTTTTGTACATGCTAATCCTTTTGCAATGCTCTTGACCAGATTGTCTAGATTGTGTTGCAGGGAATAGAGAAGGGCAAGATGGGGTGGTATGCATCGCCTTCAGTTAGTACCTGCACCTATATTAATCATTATGTTTCCTATGGTTAAGAAAAGGTATGATTGATGGACTACTAATATTTGTATGTAAGATTCAAACGGCTGTTGGAAGATGATAGGTGTGTAACTTATGTATCCTAAAAAGAGAGAGATATGAGCCGCGATGTTGTACAATATGGTGGCTGAAATTACAAATTGGTTTGCTATGAAAATTATTTCTGTAGTTGAGTGTGGTAACCTCCTTGTGATATGTGCAGCTTAAGCCATGTATTGATCCTTGCTTGTCCTTTCCGTAGATGAAATTGACCTGATAGCTCTTATGTTAGGTTTATCTAAATTTAGCATTAATTACATGCCATTTGTGTGCTCAAGGAATTGTTGGAGAATCTTTTGCTAGCTATAATTATTTATGACCTTTTTTGTGTTTAGGTTGGGACTATTCCCTGCAACTTCAAGTCACTTGATCGTTATCTCGTATCGGACCGCCTGCCTCTTATTGAACAAATAAGGGCAGATCTATGCTCATGTCAACTCATCAGTGAAGCACCCTCAAACATACTGTCCATGGAAGTAGTAGTAAAACCGGGATCACATTTTATGGGTGTGGACTTTTGGGACAATGATGCTGGTTTTTCTACTGGGGCTTATATTCTTCTCGGAATGGTGACATATTAATTCTTCTAGCATGAACCATGAAGCTGCAGAGGGCTTAACCTTCCATGATGTGACATATTGCTTGTCAATGGTTACTGAAGTTTCTATGGATGGTGAATACCAAAAGGGCTACAGAATGAAAGTTGCAAAGAATATTGGTTTGGAAGAAGACTCAAACAAACTCAATTATGCAATATTTCTCAATAATATTACGGCAAACATATTGATATGGAAAGCACTTACCAACTTCCGTGCTTGAAATTCTCCGTCGGCAAATTTCCATGCTCGAAATTTTCTCGTACGTACGAAGCATCCAATGTCTCTGTTCTACCAACTTCGTCGGAACGCTGAGCGCATGTGCTCTGGCCGTTCTACCAACTTTGACGGAACGCCGACCGCACACGCTCGACTTAAGGTACGCTGTTGTACAGTGTGCACCACTAGGATCGCAAGCCAAGCTAAATGCGACATGATCGGAGCATGAGAAGCCTTGCAAGCCTTTTATGTTTCAGAATTTATTTGAAATTGAAATCTGAAAAAGAGCAGGAGTTTTGGGCTTTATTCTTCCATGATCTTTCACTATGTGCCTGTAACCATAGCTTCCATCGTCATTACCTTAGGTTTTTCTTTTCCATATGTTTACAGAAAAGTGTTGTGTATTTTATATTATTGGAAGTAAGCTTTGATGCATTGAGAGAACAATTAATGATGTACCTCCATATGCATTAAGACCAAGACTATTTGTGATTTTGTATATCCTTCAGTTGCCTGTTGAGGAATTTGCGAGCATTCAATTGTAGCATTGAGTCCTGTATGTATGTTTATACATGACAGGTGCTTGGGTATGAGTCAATTGGTTGTAGCAGCAGCTAGCGCTAATCGCAATGTGGCTGTTGTCATCGTAGTGTATTTGCTGTTGCAATTTACAAGAGAAGCCATGATTACATCATACTGTAACTCCATTCCTTAAATACATGATTTGTGTCCGTCGAATACACGATTTGGAATTGGATAAATTTTACTCATATATATGATGTAATTTATGTCAAATTTCCTGTCATCTACAAGTTGACATAACTCATGTATTACTTCATGATGATGGTACGCTTTCTTTTTGGCGTCGCTTTCTTGTTGCCATCTTTTCTGCAATAATCTCACTCTTTGAGATTTTAGCTGGTGGGGAAATAGATTGAGAGATCCTCTGATCGAGCAAAAGACGCTCTCCACCTCGCGCTAGGGTTGTTAGCTAGGGCTGCGGCTGGGCCGATTGGGCCAGTTTGACCAATTGCGGGGTCGGCTGGCACTATTTGGGCTGCTGCTGCTGCTGCGGTCCAGCACGCACTTAGGTGTAGCTAGGAGGGTCGCCCACTAGGCCGGCCCACTGCGAATAATTTTTTAATTGAGCTGATTAAGCTGAAAATTTGCATGTAAAAATATTTAAGCATAAATCGGTGAAGATGTTGTAGGGAGCTTGAAGTGGGTTACGAGATGTGTGTGTGTCTTTTTTACAGAATACCTTCTACGCGAAATGCTTTTGTTTGAGCCAAGTCCAAATAATGCAAAAAATGATTTCGAATATTGAAAAAAATATACAATCTCACTCTGTCCAATAATAGCGCGAAGCTCAAGGAGGCGCAGTTGGAGGACATGAATGCGGCTTCGCAATTTTTTTAGTTGCGGACGCCAAAAATCCTACAATCATCTACGACGGTGGCGAACATTAAAAGTAACAACATAAATGAGTTACTAGAAATGTGTGATTATTTTTTTCTTTTGGTGCAACACATAAATAAACACATTAAATTGATGTATGCAAAGGTTAAAATAAAATAAAAATTAGAAACACAACATATATGTAGGCGCTTACAAGTCACAAGCATGTACATCCCTATAAACGCGCACACGCATATTATGCTCTTATGAGTACCTCCAAGAGATTGAGCTGGCAAGTCTTGAGGTTGATTAAGTCACCACCACAAGCGTCTCATTATCGATGCGAACGCCGTCATCCACTGAAATAATATTCTGTCTTTATATGGCATCAATGCATCGAACTTGGGGTTTAATCACTGGTGAGATTGAGATACCATGGCCCTCCTAACCATCCAATCGGAGATTGTTTTTCGGGGTTAAAGAGAAAGTGACGAAAACAGGTAACCATTCCTACTTATTCAATGGCCACGCATTCATGCACCGCAATAACAGACATTACAACATGATATGTATTTCTTCTATACCTCGACATGCGCCTCCCTACCCCATCGTGCTGCGCTGTTGGGTGTTTTGGTGGACACATCAATTTTCTTCCCCGTTGCTACGCACGGGCATGTGTGCTAGTATCTGCCTATTCACCAACCGAAGACGGCGGTTGCTGTTGTCAAACATCGTGACTTATGCGAACAGATGCCTGCTCGTTGGTGCCCTTTGGGGTTGTATAAATAGCAGGTTTCAATCAATAAAGAGGACACCGATTCATTCTTGCACTTGTTGCTAAACAGTTATATTGGGATGGGAGACCAAAACTAAGGTCTATTCGGTTAGCTAAGGTAGAAGGTAGGCTACTAGAAATACTGAATGTGATGTATGTGCAAAATCGTATCAGATGCTAAATTATCCATACCTGTCGAAGGGCCGTTGGCCGATCTTTATTAGATAGAAAGAAATAGAGTACAGCAAGGCTGACCGTCTAGGCGATCTAGAACTGACAGCCATCCGAGCCTAAGCTCAAAACAAGAAGAGAAAAAAGCCCGGCTGAAGCCAGAGGTGGGCAACAAGAGAAACACCAAGTGCATCAGTAGAGATCGCCTACACAACCAGCCGATCGCCAAACAGCAATATCTTCCTTGATGAGCTCCAGCACCCTGTCAACACTGCTGGCCACCTGCTCAAAAATCCTCGCGTTTCTTTCCTTCCAAATCCTCCAGTGGATCAGGATGGTTATTGTGTCGAAGTTCCGTCGGGCCGTCTTGGGAATCCCCCTCCGCGCGCTGATCCACCAGGTCTCGGAGCTACCAAAGCTATCATCAGGGATCGGGAACGGCACCCGAGTCCAGTCCCTGAACCTGGACCACACCTGCTGTGAGAAGCGGCAGCATAAAAACAGATGTGTGCAATCTTCGTGTGTCGAAAGGCAGAGCGGGCATGCTCCATTTGATGGCCAGCCCCTTCGCTCCAAATTGTCAGCAGTTAAGCAGCGCTTGTGAATGACCAGCCACATGAAGAATTTGCATCTGGGTGGAGCTTTGGATCTCCAAATTGGTTTATGGCAGGCAAAACGTATATTCGCAGCGAAGAACATACCATAAGCACTGCCGACCGAGAAACTAAGATCTCCCGTCCACTTCCAAATCAATCTATCTGGGACCTCCACGGAAAGAACAGTACGTTCAACAATGTCCCAAATCTGAAGATATTGAGCCATGGCCTGGGCTGAAATGCCTCCCGAGATCTCCCTTATCCAGCCCCTATTAGCAAGAGCCTCTTTCACCGAGCCACCCTTGTCCTTGACAAAGGAGAACAGGGCAGGGGCCAGCTCCTGAATGGAACACCCACCTGGCAGCCACTTGTCAGTCCAAAACTTGGCCCTTTGTCCGTCTCCCAGCTGAAGCTGATTTAAACAAGGCCGCAACCTCCTTCTCCATCTCTTCTGGAAGCAGGCTCCAGGGTCTCTCCTCATCTCCCCATCGCAGGCATGGCCAACGACATCGAAGGGCGTAACCAAACCATTTGAGATTCAGGATACCCAGACCGCCACATTCTTTGGGCATGCACACCCTTGACCATGGTAAAAGACAGTGACCTCCATTAATATCATTGTCGCCCTTCCATAAGAAGCCCCGGCATCTTCTGTTAATAATCTTCAGCGCCCACGCCGGCAACTGCATAACCGATAGGAAGTGTATAGGCAGGGCCATGAGGACCGAGTGGGTCAGAGTCAGACGTCCAGCGGGTGCCATCAATTTTGGTTTCCATCCCTTCATCTTATTGGAATATTTGTCGATGAGTGGCCAAATATCTTGTCGTCGCAAACGATAAATAGATAGAGGCAGCCCGAGATATTGCAGCGGGAAAGGCTTGGACTGACAGCCGAAGTGTTGAGCCACAGTAGCAGAAATGGCGTCGTCACTTCTGATGCAAGTGACCGTGCTCTTCTGTAAGTTGATGCGGAGACCGGACGCTTCACCAAAGAGCCTGAGAATGGCTGAAATCACCTCCAAATCACTTGAGCAAGGCTTGAAAAAGAGCACAGCATCATCCGCAAAGAAAGAGGCTCTCGGAACCTTGGGATTGAGGCCCAAGCTTGATAACAGATTGTTCTGTACCGCCCAACTAAGCATAGCTTGCAAGGAATCCATGGCTAGAATGAAGAGTGCTGGTGACAGGGAGTCGCCTTGCCTCACACCGCTGCCCAGGGAGAAAGGCTCGCAGGTCTCACCGTTAATCAACACCGAGGAAGATGCAGTACGCAGAAGGCCACATATCCATGAGCACCAACGATGCCCAAAACCTCTCCTTTCCAAGATCTGTATAATGAATTCCCAAGACAGCGTATCAAATGCTTTAGATATATCAATTTTCATGAGTACCGCCGGCGCTTTCCTCTTGTGCAGCTCTTTGGCCGTATTACGAATAAACTTGAAGTTCTCATGCATACTTCTCCGGCCGATGAAAGCGCTTTACACTTGTGACACGAGAGCTGGTAGGAGGGGAGCCAGACGGACAGCCAGCACTTTGGCAAAGATTTTAGCCACTCCATGAATCAAATTAATCGGTCTAAAATCCGCTACCTCCAGGGAACAATCCTTCTTGGGCAATAATGTAATGATGGAAGAGTTAAGCCTGCCAAAGGAAGAGAAATTGCTCCTGTGCAGCTCGAGCATGACTGCCATGAAATCCTTAGAAATAATGTCCCAGCAGACCTTATAGAAAAGGCCCGAAAAACCGTCCGGCCAAGGAGCCCTATCCGAGGGCATGTTCATGATCACCTGCTTGACTTCATTTTCCGTGAACGGGGCTTCCAAACCACTGGCCATATCCGGGGGCAGACTGTTGATGTCAAGTAGATCAATCTTCAAGGAAGAGCTCACCGGTGCAGGCGTACCCATCAAACCACTATAAAAATCCCTAACCAGCCTCAATTTATCTTCTAGGCTCGAGACTGTTCGTGGCCCATCTTTGAAGTATGGAATCTGGTGCTTCCTCCTGCCATTAGCTTTCATGTGAAAGTACTTGGAATTCGCATTCCCTTCCTTCAGATCCCTCACCTTCGCGCGCTGGCACAAGCGGACCCTCTCTAAAGAGGCGAGTGCGAGGCACTTCCCTTTCAGAAAAGCCCTCAACCGTCGTTCATCATCCGACAGAGACCTGGCTTCTTGCGCGCCATCCAACCGCAAAATCAACTCGTTGGCGATTTGAAACTGAATGCACATGGAACTCTGTTTCTTTTGTCCCCAGCTTCTGAGCGCCTTGGCCGTACGTTGCAGCTTAACACTGAGAGTAACCATGGCATCACTAGAAAGAACCTCTTCCTCCCAAGCCTCTTTGACGGTCTCCATAAACCCTGGTAACTTGACCCAAAAATTCTCAAAACGGAAGCGACGAGATTTAGGCCTGTCACAGGAGCAACTCAGAAGCAAAGGGCAGTGATCTGAGATGCTGGAGCTGAGCGGTAACAAGTCACTGATGGGGAAAGTATCCTCCCAGGCATTATTGAACAGCAGCCGATCCAACCTAGCCATCACTGAATTTTCTTGATTATTGCACCAAGTGAACCTCCTACCCAACAGCGGCATGTCATGCAAACCCAAGGTATTGATAGTGTGCCTGAATTTATTAGCCAATCTTCTGTTGAGCCTGTGTGTACTGCACTCTCCAGCATCACAAACCAAGTTAAAGTCTCCATTCACAATCCATGGAAGCTGAATATTAGCACCTAGCCCCCGAAGTTCCTCTAGGAACCTGATCTTGTCATCATCCTCTTGAGGCCCATAGACCGAAGTCACCATCCAAACTTTCCCGTCCGACAAGGAAGAAACCTTGATGGTGATCGAGAATTCGCCCTTATGTTCAGTAGATACACACAGACTGTCCTTCTTCCAAGCCAGAAGAATTCCCCCTCTGGTTCCTACCGCAGGAAGGAAATCGAAGCCCTCGAAAGCCGGGCCCAGAGTTTGTCCCACTACCACAGCATCCATCCAGTCCAACTTTGATTCTTGGAGACAAACAAGGGAAACATTACAGGATTGCAGAAATAAACGGACAGAACTACGTCTAGCGGGGTTATTGAGCCCCCTGACATTCCACGCTAACACACCAACAGACATAGATATTACGAAGCACCCGCCACCCACATAGACACCACTCCACTAAGCACCACATGGCTCCACCGTGTCCGGAAGGGAGAGGGCCGCGAAGCCCTCCTGAGCCGGTTCGTCGAATTCCACACTGTCAGGATCGAAGAGAGCAGCAATGGCCTTGATATGATGTGGAGCTAGTGGAGCATCGAAAAGCTTCAGGTATTCATCCAAAGCTTCCTTAGACAACTGCTCTTCAGCTTGAATCACTCCCATTCTGCGCAGAAGCACAGTCTGGGCCCTGTGGTATGGCCCCTTATTCGTGCCATCAGTGTTCTTGCTTAGGCGTGCACTCCGACGCGGTGTGAAGCCCGGCGGAATGCCCTTCTTGCGACGCACTGGAGCCGATGCCGCCGGTCTTGGACCCAGAACAGATGCTTTGGGAGTGGCCATCATACCACCCAGGAGAGTATCTTCCGCCGTCTTGGGGTCAAACTCATGCACCAAACCCCCTGTCGGTGTCGGCGCCAGGGGAGGCAACAGCTTGCTTGGGCTCAGTGGGATCGCAAAGGGTGTGCACACCGGGCTGATGCCGGAGATCAGCGTGCCCTCCGCTTGCTGCGGCAGCCTCAGGGGTTTGAGTCCCGGTGGTCCATCATCCTGAGCGGAGATCAGAACCTCATCAGCTGCATTAGAGGACTCCTCCACGCTGTGGATGTCGCCCCCGCCCAAGTAGGCCATGTCCTCGTCCCTGCGCTCCTCGTGCCCCTCTGCCTCCGAGCCAAAAGAGAGTCGGCACGGCGACAGCAGCATATGGAGAGTTGCTCTGCCATAGGGGGGAGTGGCTCCGAATGCCTTTGAACCCGGCACAGTCGTAGCCAGCGAAGTAGGCACCGCCGGAGTGTCAGCGAACGCAGCGGAGCCCACCGCCGTGGGGGCACATCCAGAGAACACCGAGGCGCCAGGTAACGGGGGGCAACTCGTCGAACCTACCACCGGAGTGATCAGTGAGACAGCAGCATCATGCACTCCTTCCCCTGATCCAGCGCATGCTCCCGGCGAAGGCGACTTGGATCTTGCCTCCCCTACACCGGCCGCCGTCTTCCTTGTGGATTGCATGTGTGGAAGCAGCATGCCTCCCGCCGGTGCCAGCAGACCATGAGCCCGGCGCCCCCCCCAATCACCAGCAATCCCGAAGCCACCCGGGCCACCAAAAGGGTGCGCACCCGAACGGGGTGCAGAGCCCTTCCCGGTGCCATCCACCCTCCCTCTGAAGCAGAAGCGGGAGTAGTCATGGCGCCTAGTGAGATCCTCATCATCGTCAGGCTCATAATCTTGGTTGAACTCCATGAAAGGGACGGTCCGATCCACCACATCCAGCACATGGATTGTGAGGGGGTGGATGAGCGTTCGCCTCTCAGCCGGGGGCGCGGGTGGCGGCGGTGACAGGGGGGCCTCAGGCACAAAGGAGTTCGACAGGCCCACCGGCTCTGGGATCTCCAAATCATAAATCTTTGGAATGCCAGAAGGGTTCCTCATCCATACCTGTATCTCATGGTTCTTTCCCGCTTACATTCGTACCTGTATTTAGTGGTACTTTCCCACATACATTCATACCTGCATTTCATGGTATTTTCCCACATTATCTGGTGTCAATAAGTACCCCCTCCATTTCTTTTTACTTTGCGTATAAAATTTGTTTGAAGTCAAACTATACGTAAAGTTTGACCAAATTTATCTTAAAAAATATGAGCTTTTACAATACAAAAGTTATATACTATGAAAATAATTTCATCATGCATCTAATGATATTGATTTCATATTGTGAATGTTGATATTTTTTCTTATATAGTTGGTCAAACCTTACAAAGTTTGACTTCAGACAAATTTTATATGCAAAGTAGAAAAAGGGAGGGAATAGTACCATGAGGATAAGCAGGCAACGGCCTTCTTTATGTGCAGAAACACATTATCTTATAGCATTTCCAATAGATGATGTAGATGCAAAAATAACTAACTTTTGCATCTTCGAGGCCCGAAAACCCCTCTTCAACAGATGATGTAGATGAAAAAAATAATACATCTCCGCCTCTCGGATATGTAAAATACAACACTTCGCGATGCACATTTGCATCTCCACCTACAGGAGATGTAAAACGGTTGGTCGTGCGCCAACCGCCAACCGCCGTTTCACTTTCTTTCCTCAACCCCATCTTCTTCCTCCCGCCGCACCATGCCGCCGTCGCCTCGTGCCAGATCCGCCCGCTCCACCACCCCCGCCGCCGGTTCCGTCGCGTTTCGACCGCCGCCCGTCACTGCATGCCGCGAATCGGAAATTTTTCCGCCGCCCCGCGGTCGCCGCAGCCAACACCAGACCGCCAAGCACCCGCATAGCCACCACCGCACCGCAGCCTGGCGAATCGGCCGCATTTGCCACTCCACCGCCGCCGCCCGATTCGTCGCCGCTGTCGTGTTCGCCATCGCCGCAGCCACCACCCGACCGCCAAGAACCCGCCCAGCCACCACCGCCCGCAGCCCCGCGAATCGGCCGTATTTTGACCGTCGCCGCCTGGTTCGTCCACCGCCACCCGTCGCCGCCATGCCGCCGAAGAAGCTCCCAAAGAGCAAGACGTTGTTCTTCGGTGTGCGGGCAAAGCCGTCCGGCCACTTCGGCATCGAGTTCACCGACGCCGGACGCCGCTTCTGGATCGGCACCTACCCCACCGTCGACAAGGCCGCACGTGCCTACGACATGGCGGTGTGGCGTGCTGGGCGGCTGAAGACGGACCTCAACTTCCCGGAGATCGAGACCCGGGCGGATGCGGAGTTCCTCGTGCCGGAGGGCATTCGGATGGACGAGATACCGAAGAAGAAGACGAAGAAGAGGCCGCCGGCTATTGTCGTTGGTCCTGGCGATAGCGACGAGGCGGCGATGGCGAGGTTCACGCGGGAGCATCCGGAGTATGTTCAGGCCGAGCAGAAGTACTTCTGGAAGCGCGAGGCCGAGCAAAAGAAGAAGAAGGAGGTGAAGGAGGACAAGGCCGGTCCCTCGACGGTGATCCTCGTCGAGTCCTCGGAGGAGCTCTGGGGGAGGACGACGAGAAGTACTGGATGCCCTCGGACGACGAATAGTTTGGATTAGTTGTAGTAGTCGTTTATTTTATGTTTTTAATTAGAACTATGTTTGATATGAACTAGTAGTTGAAGTTTCTAGTTTTTACATCTCCACTTTGCATCATATATTAGAGTTGCTCTTTTACATTTTCAATATACATCATCTGTTAGAGTTGCCTCTTTTTTAGAGATGAAAAATGCATTTTTTGGAGATGTAAATTTTTACATCTCCAAATTTGCATCTTTTATTGGAGATGCTCTTAGGAAAAAATAGACGTCTCAGGTTCAGAGAAACTCATATGTTTTTGGCGCCTGGAGCTGCTAGCTTCTTTATTTGATTTGAGAGTTGTGGTGGCCGCCATGGTTCAGAGAAACTCATATGTTTTTGGCGCCTGGAGCTGCCAGCTTCTTGATTTGATTTGAGAGTTGTGGTGGCCGCCATGGACGCCCCTGGAGGGCTCGACCAGTGGCAGAAGGATGGGTTCTTCCAGACCGCTAAGGAGGCGCAGAAGTTGGCAGACCTGTGAGTGCCTTCTTGCAGCTTAGCTTTGTGGTTTGATTGGTGAACTGCTTTAGTATTGTACTGACCTATCTATTTTGTATGTGTTTCTAGCTTAGCACGTGTTGATTGGTGGTGTTCTAGCATAGTACTTAGAGCTTTCTTGATGATGAATCTGGGTCTTTTGGAGGCAGCTCCGTCATACAGCTGAACTTGGCAGCCTGACAATCTCACCTCTAGATGATAAATGTTCACTCTGAAACTATGAACAAATTAGTATCTTGGGCACTCAAATCGACTGCAAAGCAGTAAAAGAAATCGACAGTGGCTCTCTTTCAAATAGAATATTGGGATTGCATGCATTTCTTCCAAAAAAAATAGGGTCGCGTAATCATATCTTCAAGATAGGAACACATAATCATATATTTCATACTCCCTCCGTCCTAGTTTATGAGGCACAATTTGCAAATCTCTGGGCCCAAGGTTGTGGCTGATTGGCGTCAGATTTGGCTCTCCATCGCGCTAGAATAGGGGCAGTTAATGAGGGAATCAGAGAGATTGCGCCTAATTATGTGCTTAATAACTGCCTGTGTCAATCACGGGATTAATTTTCTTCAGAAAATAGCTCAGAATAGGAAAGCGTTTCACACCCGTGAGAATAGGAAGTAGTGAAAGGAAACCGTAATTAATGATAATTGTGCGTAATTAATGATAATTGTGCCTTATGAATCAGGACGGATCACACAATCATATCTGCCAAATATGATCACCCAATAATATCTTTGCCATTAATTTTCCATTAGGCCACACCATCCATGGCTATATATATATATATATATATATATATATATATATATATATATATATATATATATATAACAGATGGCATAGACTATTTGGATGTGCATCAGTTTTGTGGTCACTTACATTTCTTCTCTAAGCACCAGGAGTCGTGAATCGCGCACAAGGTCCTTCTTAAACTAGAAATAAGTGAAATAATTGTTCTGGGTCACCTTGGCGTGTCTTGATAATCGTTGAGACATGGGAGTCCTCAAGGTTCCAAGCCTGCTATGCTTGGTATTTCTCATGCTACTCCTCTTGGCTCCTGGAAAGTTTTAAAGAACAAGGAACTTCCTCAATGCATCATCTATACATTTGCTAGTCATATGTGAAATTCATACTCCGTGCCTCATATATTATCTTGTATCTTTGTAGAACACTATAGGATTATTATTTTTCATAGGCCATATTGTGTTCTTTGTTTTGTAGGCTTTGATGCCAAGACTTGCAAGGAGGCCAGCAAGAGCTATACCACTTTTAAGTGCCAAGATGATCCATGTGTTGAGGCCTGACACAAGGAGGGATTTATTGATGGGACGTGTGGCCTAGTCTGGCCACCAGGCGCTCTATTCTTATGTTTCTGCAAAACATGTTAGAAACTACCGCATGACGATCCATGTCTTGCTGAATAAAAACATGTTGAAACTAGGGCGTGATGTGTGATGCAAAAAGTAATAAGATTCGTTTTTAAAAATTACTGGAGATGAGCAATTGAGAAAACTAGATGATTCCCGCGCGTTGCTGCGAGAACTCTTATCCTATGCACATGATAATACATAAAGTGAATAACTTTGTTTGCATAGTATATAATCTTAAGACTAAAATCTGCAAACGACACAGTACTGGAAGTATAATTATAAAGATAGCAAAGTGTGAATTATTAGATCAATTTTTTACTAAATGTTGTGACATGGCAGAATAATCTCATATGTTCTACATAAATACTAATGTATACAAACACCTAAAAACAGGGATTCTGAAATGTAGACGCCCTTAAAGGCTATGTACAAGTTTCCATTTTTTGAAACTGGGCACTATGCAAACTATAGAAAATTCAGATAGATGGCATACTGAGATTGGACACCAATCAGTATGTGCCTGTAGAGTATACTTAGAGAAGATGATACCTCACAATCGAGAGATCCAATGAATATTGTAGTTGAAAGATGACAAAAGATGGTTCCTGCAAGAAACGATGATGTAGGTGAGACAACATATCAGCCGTCTGCTACTTAATACTTGAGCAGGAAAAGTGTGGTGGTAAAAAGACAGAGGGAATTGTCAAGATTTCATTCATATTTTTATAGCATTGAGGCAATCACAAAGGGCACCACCAAAAATTGAACAATGCACCGGAAATAGTACCAGCTGAGCTATCAGATGCGTAATATACAAAAACTAATTGCAGAGCTCGTTTCGGTCCTGGGCGTCAAATTTTACGTGGAGCCATTCAATAAGCATCTCCCTAAAATGCAGTAGGAGTACTAAAGGTGTGGAGATACCAAATTAATTGAAAAGGCAGATTCCCCCTCCAGAAATAGTGATAGAATTATTATTATTATTGACTCTCTGTAGTGATAGAAATTTCATCTGCAAAAGGAAAAAAAACTATCTTTAGAAATCATAAACATTCTAGTACTAAAGAGGCGAATGGCCTTGGAAATGAAATAACTGAAATTCCAGCTCTCGAAGAATGGAACAAATAGAACAACAAATGCACCTATATAAGCAAAAATCAGTTGTGTATGAAAGATCAAAATAAAGGCACAAATTAATCTTGGTTAGATGAGATGATTCATGGTATTGGCGATGGAGATGGATCCCAAATCATCCATTGCTTAGTTGCAAAAATATTTCAGGTATACTATTTATTATCTTTAACAGGATAAACTCACCTAGTTCTGGGACTTTTCTGCCCGTGGGGAGGAGTGAAACTAACCATGAATCTTTGACGCAGATTTTTCCTACAATATGCAAGCTCGAGCTACTCGTGTAGGTGAAATTAAATAAATTCCATTCGTCAGGCAAGCAGACCCCAACTGCAAAGAGACACCTCTTCTTCCTCCCCTATCGCAAGCCAGGTTGACCGGCTTGCTGAGCTCCATGCCGGGGCAAAAGGGAGGAGGGGCTGAGGGGCTGCATAGCGGGTAGCAGCAAGTTCTTGGTGACGCTGCGGCGGGGGGTGGTAGGGTGTGGATGGCAGTCGCGGCTGGATGAATCTGATGTAGATGGTCGGAGGAAACCGTCTGGCAAAGAGGACGCAGGGGACCATGGAGGCACTACGGGCGTGCGGCGGCGCCGTCTTGGAGCGGCGCGGTCGCAGGCATCGGGCCCCCTCTTTGAGTGGTGACGAGGTCGCCCATGCCAGAGCTCGATTCCGGCGGTGCCCGGCCACGGGACACCATCGAGGCACTGCCGGCGAACGGCGGCGCCGTCCAGGAACGGGCGTGCGGCGGTCCCCTATTTGAGTGGTGACGAAGTCGCGCGTGCCGAAACACAATTCCGACGGCGGCAGCTTGAGATGTGCAGCGCTAAAGGCCGCTCCGAATTCAAAAGGCGATGCATCCGATCTGATCTGGTCTCTTAGACTGCCGCGTTCGTTACCGAACACAGAAGAGGAAACAATCACGGAGTGGTTGCGTTTGCGTACTAAAAAAAGGGATCACGCTGAGGAGGAAACGACTTCAGTAACGGAATGCATACACAACGATAGTTGCTGATATGGCAGGATACGCTGACGTGGGTAGGCTGCATGTTTAGATAAATAGGATAGTGGGGGTGAATCTCTTAGGTATATAGGATAGGATGTGGCTCTGCAAGATATTCCTTAGGTTTTTTTTTTTGGCAGATAGTATTAAATTTCAAGGAGAACATTTGCTCTTTATACACAAATATCTAACTCATGTCCATGTGCTACAAACTCATAGGCTAGAAATATTAGATGGATGATGATACCATTGCCACCGTGCTGCACGTCGCAGTCATGGTCTTGGTGCAAGGAGTGGCCCTCGTCGCCGCTTCTTTGCGGAGAAGCACCGCCAGGAACCGTCGCCGTGGGTATGCACGCCAAGGCAACCACCCACTCCGTGGGCAAGCACCAACGGCTGGACCCTCCGCTCCGGCAGCCGCTGCAAACCAAGGCGCACCTGCACCTGCACTGAACCATCAGACGAACTGCCGGAGCACTTCCTCCCTCCTGGATACGGCCCCGTCCCCGACGCCGGCAGCAGAGGAAACCGGCGGCTACCCCACCGTCCCCGACATGAACATCAAGATCAAGGTTGAAGAAGAGGAGATGGAGGACCAGGGCTCGTCGTCGACGCCACCTCCTCCATCACCGGCGACACCACCTCCTCCTCAGGCACCGCCTCTACCTCCCACGCCACCGCCGGATCCTGCGCCAATTCGCCGCGGCCATGGCGCAGAACCGCGCTGCCCTCCGTGGCGCGTGGTCGCCGGATGCCCTCGGCCTCACCGGCGCCCCTGGGGCAAGCAGTAGCGGAGGAGGCCGTGCTGCGGCGCGGGGTCCACCCCGCTTCCCTTATCCTTTTGGGGGATTTGATGATAACGCGACGGGGCAGGGGAGGGCCGACGAGCCCCAGATCGAACAGAGAAGAGGAAACGGGAGTGGCGGCGACGTGGGGAAACCCTCGATCTTTTTTTTTTTAGATTTAGAGGTGGGGAAACCCTCGATCGTGCTCTCCTTATCCTTCTATCTGTTGGTGCTAGGCCGGCCCAACTTGTCCCGCTCCTCACCCAAACAGGCCTACAGGCCAACAACTCCAATATAGCAGCCTGTTCTTCTATTTCAGAGTGCTATTTTATTGTATAAAGAACCTCTGTTTATTATATTCAATCCGTACTGTATTGTAAGTTTGAATATTTAGACCATGTATTGTCTAACACTAGTACAAATGCCCGTGCGTTGCAACGGGCATAAATTTAGTACTACTCGGTCCTTTTTAACACTTCTTATATTCAATTTTGACTAACGTCAGTAAACATGTGTCTTTTCAGTACAAGTCTCCCTAACATCGTTCGTTAGGATGTTTTTCAGCTCTGCACTTTCATCCGATGATGATAGGTAGCTGGGGGAATTCCGGAAATTCATTTTGGCTCTAGTTAGCACATGCTCTTGCGTGCCAAAAATAAAATTTACAAATATGAAAAAAAATAGATGTGTTCATTGTCACACCCAAATGGTACATGCAAACTTGCAGGGGCAAAACTTAAGCATGTTGACTTGGGGAAAAAAAGTCGAACGCCAAATGTTACCCTTAATTTTATTTTTTTCACCGACGAAGTACTATTATCCCATATGGCATGAAAATTGTCAAGCACGCTTGCTACACTAATATGAACATGTAGAAAAAATTCAGAATTTCTAAACTTTATTTAATATTTATTTTGATTTTCCTATTCATTACGGAGAATATGCTCCCAGAGCCAAATATCCGCATCCGGGGAATTACTTGTTTATGGAAAAAGAAGAAAAAAATGGCTCGATGCGATATATACATTTGCTAGGCCCACTTTGGTCTGCCCGGTATGTTTCAATAGTGAGTGGAGAAAATGAAAAGGCCGAACTGAATCCATCTGGCCATTCCAGCCCACGAGCACTTCCTCTTGCACTACCCTCCTCACTTCCACAGCACCAGCCCCTCAAAAAAAAAAAACTTCCACAGCACCAGACGCAGCAGACCCGTCTAGGGCTATCCCGCCGCCGCCGCTGGGGTGTGGTGCTGCAGCCTTCGTTTCTCGATGGAGAATAGCGCCGGCTTCCTCCTTCCAGATCTTTGCATAGCTCGTCCTCCTGGCCGACCTCGCATGTGCGCCGCCACCTTGCTGCCATCCCGGCGAGCGTCCCAACAGCCGCCGCTTGCCTCTTCATTCTCCGCCTCCACCTGCTTCCGTGACGTCGCCTCCAATATTGCAAAGGTAATGCGTGCCATTTCCCTTCTTCTCTCTTTTGTTCCTCATTTTGATTGCAATGGAGATTAATTAATTACATCTGTGATCTGGTTTAGCGTTTTAGAACCTCTCCGGATCTCCCAATCTCCTTCAATCCCACCCCGTCACCCCCTGTATGCGGTTGGTGGAGGAGCAGCTCCTTCCTTATGCTCCAACCTTGGTTAGTTGTGGCAGTAGTAGCATAGTTAGCAGATTCAGATTTGCTTTGGTAGCTAGCTTTTGACACTTTTTGATTAGTTACTAAATAATGTGTATGGCACAATTGATAGCACGCAGTCAGCATGAGAAATATCTCTACTGGCCGCTAGTACACTGTTTACATGTTCAAGCATCTTAATCCTGACGGAACAGAGCATCACAATTTCTTCAAAAATATGCAACGCTACACTATTAATATGTACACCAGTAGTTGTGAAAATTGATATGTATTTTCTTACAATGTGTCAGATATTTTTCAGGTTTCTTGGACTTAGATAAAGCGATGTTTAGAAAAATCAGTGCAACAATATCAGCTCCAAGGTGAGAAATATGTCTCTATTTTGACTGGTAAGTCTCAATTTCACCTTAGCTACACATCGTTGGTAAATTTGCATATATAGATTGTACAACCATAATGGAGATCATCAAAGTGATCAAATATTTAAATACAAATTAATGAGTTATTGGACATATTATATAAAGAAATATACATGAATGAGTTAGTGGTTCAGAACATGAAGACATCCTCCTTCAAGACGATCAAGTAGTTCTGAATTCTAACTCCGAAGTTGACAGCTTGATTGTTCTGAAGAATGCAAGAAGTAATTTTAAGGTTAGAAAATTAGAGATTCAGTGTGTAATAAAAATTATTAAGTTGGTCATGAATGAACGTACTAAGTTGAAACTGAATTTATGAACACAAAATTGAAATGTTGCATTACCTATTTGGTCAAGACTTCTGTGTAGACAATATTCCTTGTGTATGTATCGCCTGTACTGATCTTATTCTTCTTTTTCTTCTTCTCCTTTGTGCATGTGTCACCGTTATTTTTCTTCTTGTTCACATCATGTGTACCTGTTAGTACCTTTATGTTTTGATGTCGCGGTTGCTCTAGAAAGCGCGACATATAGTTGACCATGTGAGAAAACAGGTTCAGGCAGGTAGACACCGACATTTGGTATTGTCTGGCCTTGTGATTTGTTTATTGTCATTGCAAAACTGAGCCTGACTGGAAACTGTTTTCTCTTGAAACTGAACGGGAACATGTCGTCGTCAGATGGGCATAATGGTTGTTTTTGGGTGTGTAGGAAACTAAAACATGAAATTATGCTCCATCTTGGCTCAGTCATATTAATGGCCAGAAAAACATTTCTTGGATTTGTGTTCTTTCTAAAGGTTAAAGTGGTGGTATTCTGTTAGGTGTGGAAGTGTGGATGGTGATTCTTTTGAAATTCTTGAGAGTTATTCCCTCTGTAACTTAATATAAGACTTTTTTTGGCACTGTCATAGACTCTAAAAACGTCTTATAAAAAGTTACGGAGGTAGTAGTTCCCAAGGGATCAAGACATTATCCGAATTGATCTGGTAGCCCCCACTAACCGTCTTAACTATTAAGTACGCGACCCTTGACCTAATCCGCGCGCATGCTTCCTCTCTGTCCATAATCTAAAAGACAAACTCCCTCGGCTGAGGTTGAAATTGTATTTCCCAACATTGGATTTTTATTTCTATCCTACCACTTATAGCTGGATTAATGCATTTATCTATCACTCTGTTTTTGGCATTGCTTTCTTAGTTACCATTTTTTATTTGCTAACATCCCCACAAATGAATATCCAATTTTTATTTGTGGCAAGAACTAAGTACATATGCACCTGGCTAATGTTGAGGGGAATGCCAGGTTCATGCCAAAAAAGCATATGAGCAACATGTTAATATGTGGTTACAGATAAAACTTTAAGGTTACTAGTTTCTCTTGGTTCATAGATTATGGCATGCTCTTCATTAATAAATGAGGATATGATTCTGGAATGTGGAATTGCCAATGGATTGGTGATGTTATGTTTGTATGCTTAAGTTATAATTCCATTTCACTATGTCATTGTGAAATTGTTAAATGAACCTACTGTTACGACAGTTCTAATTCTTACAAGGCTAGATGGAATACAATCAGTTAAAATAAGAAGGAATAGGGGAATATTCGATCGTTCCTTGATTCCTACCACTTAATCTTAATTTATTGTATCTTCCCGGAGTTCCCTCTCCGGGAGAACCCACTTTTTTACGATTACGAGGTTTATTCGAAGAGGAAATTGCATGTGAATGACATATTACAGTTATACTGTATTTTTGGATTGACACGTCTTGCAGAATTTACATATATCCTCTCCCGATGCCGTTGCAAGAAATGGATCAATGTGAACTACCCAAGATATGAGATCGGCATGCCCAAAAAACTACACCGGAGATCATCCTTGGAGTAGGATGATTGAAGAGCTTATCTGTGGTGGCCCCTTTTGTGCAAATTATATTTTTTATTTGCCTGGATTATTGTTATTGGTTAATTCATATTAGCTTCGACATTACAGATTTCTGGTGGATCAGATGGAGAACAGGAGCCTGAAGGAATGCCTCCAAGGTGCAAATCAAACAAAAAAGATTCAGAGATATTTTGTTTTTATTCCAAGGTCCAAATTAAGTTGTCATACTGATCAGGGAGGACAGACCATCTAAGCACAACATAGATTTTTTTTCTTGAATCTTATCTAAGCACCAAGGTCCAATCCTTTTTGCTCACCATTGTGTAGACTCATGAAGTTTTAGCTTATCTATGATTTGCCCTGAAGATCTTGCTTTTAGCTGAAACATGACGCAGTAAAACAATGGAGTGCTATCGTGCTAGAACCATAGTTCATGCCCACAAGAACACTCACTTGATGTGACATATGCTAGCAATTTCTGAAATTCCTGCATATCTTCGCGGTAACACCTTTTTTACTACAAATTATAAATCTGTCGAACATCATATAGAGCACACATATGGTTTGGAGCCATTAGTCTCACGTACCTTTATTGCACAAACTTGTGCACTTGTTTTCTGTGATCTGGAGCTAATAATTCAATAAACATTCCTCCAATTATTCAGGATTAGTTTTGAAAACCATAAGTAATTTATGGAATTTAGTTGTCAATTACAGTAAAAGCTGAACATCAACGGATTACATGTGCTTTTTTCTAGGTTCCCTTTCTTTTGTACATTGTTTCAGCTTCGTTAGATGCATAATCCATTTGAACATGTACTTTCAATAAAACTAGTTTATTTTCCTTCCTTAGCCATTATAAGGAAACACTTGAGCCGAGAAAGTGTAAAAAACCGTTCAAATGTACACTTACATTAAGCAGACTACTAATTAGTTTGTAAGTTATAAGTTTCATTTAAGACCCTGCTAGGCTTCTTCCTCTATTTTTGATAAACAGATTTGGTCATCGAGATTCTACTTTCACTAGAATAGAGTTAATTCTGCATTGAAGTTCAGATTTTTTTAGTTCTTCTAGATGCCACTTTAGGTTATCACCCAGAAATTTTTTATAAGGATATAACTATGGCAAGAGATCTTGTTGCGTCCTTTTGCTAGACTGCTCAAGGGTGAAGCATCTTTGGATAACATGAACTCCAGTAGCAAAGGTATTTCGTCAGATTTAACATTACTAGGTCATAGTGAATAATGCTCGATTTTACAGTGCCATAGCAACTTCCCAGTTAGGATTATTTTTTAATGCTATGCTCGGTGAAATTCCAAATCTTTGATAGGCTAGATTGTGATTAGAAGATGCAGATTTTATTAGTTTGGATATGAAATCATTTTGTGCGTATAGGTTTCGTTCCAGAGTGCCAGTCTTCTCTCATAAAACGCTACTCCCTCCGAACCATAATAAGTGTCGCAGCTTTGAACTAAGTTTCAACTAACCTTAGTTCAAAGATGCGACATTTATTTTGGATCGGAGGGAGTACTACCTATTAGAGTGAGGTCCTCCTGCTATTAGTCTCCATATGCACTTATGTTCAGCTAAGGTTGTGCATTATGCAGGCTAATAGTTATTTTAGTCTTGCTGCTGACCTTGATCTGATAAATGATTAAATGAAAGAACCGAATCTAGGTCATCATAGTCTTCATTTTGCTATACATGATACTAGGATACATCAAGAGTACCAAAGTACTTGATTACACAACACGAAGCATCCTAGGATGCTGTCAGTGGCCTATTTATGATGATGTCTTTAGCTTTATATAATGGGATGTCTTACAGAAAATAGAGCAAAGTGGTCGCCTCTTTGTAGTCTTCTTTTGGTTTGTTTCACTCGAGCATGTTGATTGCATTTCAGTTCAGCTATGACATCTCTTGAGACAAAATGATACAATTTGAATGAAATTGGGGCCCTTGTGCATGTATCAAAATGTTTGCTTTAGAGGTTGGTTGTAATATTACGTGGTTAATGGGTCTGTGCTCTAGAAGCTAATTAATTGTCCACTACTTCCCCGCAACAAAGAAAATGTCCATTACTTGCATTGTATAATCTGCCTTTCCTCTTTGGTTCTCTTTTTATGTATGACTGTCACAACCTACTGTTCTTCACATTACCTATTCAAGTGTTTTCTTTTCATTAAACCGTGAATGGGAAGATGCCAAACATCATAGCTGAGGAAGAGTGGCATGTCAAGACCAGGTGAAGGCTCCTCTGCCTGGTGTGCACTTTCTGAATGAAGAGGCTTTAGATGATTTTAACTTTCCGACGTTAAACTCAAATGTTATATGTTAGAAGACTGATTTGAGTCTTTTCCTGACAGAGAATTATTCATTTGAATGGTGAACCATAATTCACCTTCCCTTTTTTATCTTCCACTTTTAAAACTTTGTTTCTCTTATAGGGGTATGCTAAGGAAAAATACCTGCAGTTTTATATGAGGTAAATCAATAATTTTTATCCATAACCGGTGTATGGTTTTTGGAGCACGAGTACTAGGCTTTGAATTCTCAGTTCTTTACTTATTTGGTGATTTTGGTGAGAGCGGCACATGTAATTCCGGGGACAGGAGGGTGTACGATTTTTCTTTATGAAGAAGGGTGTACGATGTTTGCGTGTAAGTTCGTTATGATTTTCATGTTGGTTGAATCGTGCTCCCAGTTAGTCGGGAGCCCGTGTAGAGTTCATCTTTCTCCTTCACATAGATCGAAGTGCCATATGAACAGGCTATAAGCTTGCTATTATCCTAAATCCCTTGCCCTGTACTGTCCTGACGAACCACACGGACATGGGCCATTGGAGTTGGACCACCTTGGCCAGAACGAGCTGCCCGCAGTCACGTCGGCGACGTGTACGCGACGCCACGTCCAAGCGGCCCGTTCCTGTCTCACCATGTGTCCGGACCGATAACGGCCAACGTGAACCGAGTGGTGCCGGGAGAGGAGAGGATGCCTCCCACGTCGGCCCTCCATGTCGACCATGCATATGCCATCCACATGTTGTCCTGTGCTCCGCCCAGAATTCACGGAACGCGAGGTGCCGGGAGACGTCGGCGATCCATGTCGACCTCTAGCTAGCTGCATGGCTCGGATGCCAAGTTAAGTGCTCAAACATGTGTGGGGGTGGTGGACCTTTGCCAAGTGCTAAAGCAGTAAAGCTATACATAAATGAATAACGATGCCACTTTTACAAAAAGTTTTATTCTTCACTGTGTTATATTCTTACGCACGTGTTTGCATCGTACTTTTTTTGAGAAAAAATTGCATCATGCTTGGAATTTGTCAGTGGCGAATCCAGCACAATGGACCAGGGTGACCAACAGTGGAATTGCTCGTATAAATGTACTATTTAAAAAAAATGTTGGCCCCCCCGGTAGGCTCAAGGAGACAAGACAACATTTCAAAGCATCGGGGCGGCCAAGGCCCCTCAGTCCGGCTGGCCCTCCAGCCGGCTGGGCACAGCGCCATGGCCAGTCCGGCTGGCCGTAGCGGCAGCCGGTGGGGTCAGCTGTAACACCCCAAAAATTTAACTATATTTTTATTAAGTAAAAATTGGACCAGAAATAAAAAATTTAATTATACTAGGTCTTTTATTAATTTCAGAGTATTTTCTGTCTTCTGTTTTCCAAAATTCTTTCCTTCACATAGAAAATTTTGGGAAAACTATTATGGGCTTTGGTAGTTTTCTTAAATCATTTCATTTATATTTTAATAACAGTAGGAAATATTTTCATAATAATATTTGCACAAAATAATTCTTTTAATAGCATTTTCAATCTCTGAAATGCTTCTGTTGCACTAAGACCCTTTTAAATAATTCTTTAAAAATTCCACAAAAATTATGAGGGGTCAAGGGATGCCTATAGATCACTTTTATGCAAAAACCCATCATGGTCATTTGAAAATTTTGAGCACAACTTCCAATTTTCAATTCTGTTCCATTCTGGAGTTATAACTACAACCCTATTTTTCCTTGCTCCAAAAATTCTGAAATTATTCCCCCTTATAGTCCTTCCAACAAAACCCTTAATTCCAGAATATCAACTCCATTTACATCTTGGAAGACCTCCAAATTATTTCCTCAAAACCTGGTTCAGAACTGAATTTGGCCAAAACTTGCATTGGCAAATTATTCTTTTTGTCCAACCAAACTTACCATCCTTACTACCATCTAAGGAGACACCAACCTGCCAAGTCTCACATCCAAAAATGTTCCCTAGCTAGCCCTAGCATTTTATCAAGCACCTCCTGTGCATGGCTGAATATGGCAACCTCATGAACTTGCACTAGGGACTTGCTCTTCTGGACAAACTAACATGTCCACCATTCCTTTCATACATTGGATCAACACCACACAAAGTTTCAGGTGCAACAAATCCCCCTTGGGTCCTCTGGCATTTTGTCAAGCACCTGGCGTGCGTGCTCTGAGCATGGCCGGAGCGCGCCAATGGCCGTGCCGACGCCCGAGCCCTGCCGCCCCTCTGCTGCTTTCCCCTCTCGTCCTGGTCCTTCCCTGGATCACCGGATCAACCTCGAGGCTTGCCGACATCCTTTCCTGGCCGTTGGCGCCGACCATCACCGTCTAGAGTCGCCACCACCGTCGTCCACACGGGCACGGCACCGCCCGCTGCACCTGGACCTATCCGAAGCCGCCAGCTCGTCCCCAGCCTTAACCACCACCTACCCAAGCCCATCCGTTGCACCGGCCTCCCCACCGACCACGGCCACCGCCCACAACCACCTTGCCGGCGCAGTAATGGCCGCCGCCGCCGCTTCTATCCTCGGGTACCCATGGAACCGACCTTCCTCGCCTATAAAAGGACACCGCGAGCTCGTCCCCGACAGCACAGCATCCCCTCCTCCCCCTGTGAAGCCACCCAGAGCAGCATCATGACCGGAGCTGGTCGTCCTCATCGTCTTCGGCAACCACCACCGCCGCGGCTCGCTGGTTGAATCCGTCGCAACCACAGCCTCCCCGCCAAAACTCTCTCATCAGGAGCCTCTTCTGCTCATCGCGAAGCCGTTCCGATGCTCAATTTGGCTCAGGATCGATCGTAGGCGAAATCCCCTTCTTACCCGACGACGTCGTCCGCTGGGATGCTCGTCGCCGGCGATGCCGGGACCTCCGGTGGCCAAGGCGTGGCTCTCCAGGATCGTCTCGATGAGTGGAGCATGCTTGCATGCCCAGTTCATCGAGCAGCACCGCCGTCCGCCGGCGCGGACCGCCGGAGGCCGCGCTCTGTTAGGACGAAGGAGGAAGGCGACCAGATTGACCGGGTCAAACCTGACTGGTGGGCCCGGCGGAACCCACCGTCAGTGACTGGAGGTCACGCCAAGCTGGTTAAGTGGAGGCGGCTTCTGAGTACGTCTCCTTCACTCGAAAGCTTATTACCGTGAATACGTTTTCGACGTCAGCAGATCCCCCGCGCAGCCGAAGCGGCTTGGCCGGCCCAGTGGTACCACGCGACTAAGCTACGCCCAGGGCGCATCTCTGCTTACCAGATCCAGCCATTCCTCTTTTTCTTTTCCAGCAAAAATTTCAAATAATTCCACAGTAGCCATTTCAAAACCAAATTTGATGATTCAAATTTCTGCACACTCCTAAATTCATGCTCTATTAATCCAGCTAGGGTGAACATTTTTCCTAAGCCTTGTCTCTGTTGGATCTATTAAATAGTCCATTTCTTCAATTATTTCGGCTTAGAAATTCCCTAGGAAAATCATATGAACTCCAAATCAATTGATTCTTTTTCTGTAATTCCTTATTACTCCTCTAGTTTATTTTAGCATTTATTTCAAAAATTTCCAAACAACTTTATTGTACTGTTTTCAAATTATGTAGTAATTGCAATATTTTTGAAAATAGGAAAAATGGAGGGAAGAGAATTTTCAAAACTTTTGGAGTGTACCCAATCTTTCTGCGTGATCAAGGCAAGCATTCTTGAACACTGGATATGATGATAGTATGGTTGTTTGCTTGCTAGTAGTAATTTGCATAAATAGGTTGATTCCGAAATTAACCGTGGCAAGATTCGCGTGCGTATAGTATGACTAGTAGTCTCGGTTATAGGAAAGCATGTGATCATCATGTTGGCATGGTGCCTTTGCACTGTGGTGCTTGTCACAACTAACTTGCAGGAACAGGAACCAAATAAGTCACGTTGTTGCGTGACTGGCAGGAGGGTGATCACGCCGGAGCGTGTTCACGCCTCAATTATTGTGCATGTTGGGACATGCTCGGGCTGTGGCCCTGTTTTGGTGTTACTGTTGAGATGAAACTATACTGTGCTAATCACTGCAGGAAACATAAGCCTCCTGAGTAGACCGTAGATCGAGTCTTGTCACCAGTAATCCCCTGTTCGCACACGAACACGTCACCGTGTACCCTCGACGCCGGGGGTGATGCACCGCAGCTCACGTCGAAGGAGACCCGGCCGGAGGCGCGGTACGCAAGCAATCCGGCGGGCGCTTTTGTAGACCCGAAACCCCACACGCCCGGGAGGGACCCCGTCAGGGCGCGCGGCGGCTATGGGCTTCCCTAGGTCGACCTGATCGCCGCTAGGGCCTCGTGGATTCGCTGCCTCCAATCTTGAAGAACGGCGAAGGACGAGAAGAAGATACAAGGGAGAGGGATAAAAAGTAGATGAACACGAAAAAGTAGTAGATTGATTTGTTCGATTATGTGTTGTTCAATCGGCCGTCACCTCTTACATATATATGAGGCGGCTGGACTTTCCGTACAAGAAAAGGACTCAAATCCCGTCCAACATATCAAAAGTTAACCTAACTCGGACTACGCATCGGCTATTGATAAATATGCAATACACCATGATCAACATAGTAGCCGGATGCTTGCTATGCCAACTCTCTCCAATTGTCATGTTTAGATATATGAACAATTTGAAAGCAACCCAAGGATAATATTACATCTAGACATGCCTTAAGATAAATTATAAGTGATTCGTCAAAACATTGATAACCCTTGGATTTTTTTTCACTACTAACAACGAATCACCAAAAGCCTCAACATGTATAGCACTTATAGCAACCAAAAGCTCCAAACCGAATAACATTGCATATTCGGCTTTGATTATGTGCAAAAAATACTTTAAGCGGCATGAGGCTCCACAAAATAGCACCATAAGGAGATATATAAACAACACCAATACCTTGGCCATTGTTATGAATTCAACAATCAAAACATAATCTCCACAGTACTAGAGAGACAAGGCTAATATCAATTTTATGCATGTCATAAATCTGATGCTCAATAATAAAACCAGCTATGGTTTGGCCTCTCCTAGATTTCAAAGAAGTGTAAGCCAAATCATATTCAAACAAAGTATGAGCCACTCGCCAATTCTGTGAATTGGCTTATGCAACATATATTGAATGGCATCGGTTATAATGTCTCAACTCCATGGAAGCATAACCTAGCTATAAGTATAAATTTCAACGAATATGTGCCTTGTCTCGGTATCCAACTGTGCTAAGGACGATGTCAGAATACTGCACCGGCCATGCTTAGATAGATTCTCAGGGCGATTGTCAAATATCGGCCATTACCATAAGTTGCATGTATACTTCATCCACCAAAGCATTTATAGCCGAAATAAACAAATGAAATGACAAATCAAGTATTTCGGCCGTTTGGATCAGCAACAAACTTGTAGCTAATCAAATGTATAATGATTTGGTAATACCCTTTCAGGATGTAAGAAATTATATTGCAACCATGGATCAAAATAAGCCCATAGAGGGTAACCAATCATACCTGAGGATGAGTTCCATGGCATAGGCATCAATGAGATGTTTGATGAATATGGATGATGTGCTAACCGAAGATTTTGAGGAGGTGATGGAAACCTTTGGCTGAATTGTTTACTCCTTTCATTCTTCTCCTTCTTCACTTTTGTTATACTAGTTGCAATAGAAGCTCGCACATCATTTTTGTTTTGATTGCCCCTCTTGGGAACCCATGCCATGTTCTTCTTTCTCAACTCTTGTGCACTAAGTTTTTGTAATTCCTTCTTTTGCCAATACGATAAGCCGAGTGGGCACCTCGGCTGTGATTCTGTTTCAACAAATGGCAACTCTTTTTTGGCCTTGTGCACCCTCAACTTCTTTTCTTCAGATTTGGCACTTTGATTTTTAACAATTGATTGCTTCACTTCTTTGCCTTTTGTAGCCAATGTCAACACTTTAATTGGCTCTTTGATATTTGAGATCAAATCTGAAGTAGCACACTTACGACCATCTTTCTTGACCCGATATACTTGCTTGACCACCTCTTTCTTCGTCCATGGGGTCCGGACCGATTCCTTTTTATTGAAACGGTCTTTAACATATGATTGTTCATCAAACTTTGACCTTCTTGGAGCTACACAATGTTGGTGAGATGGTCTAAAATAAGATGGAGAATGCGCTCTTGTATCATACCTGTCCCACAAAGGATATGGATTTACATGAGCATGGGGAGGCATCCACGGCATTGGCATTGGCGGTCCAAAATAAGGATATGAATATGTTGCATTGAAATTCTCACTTTGCCAATACTGATCCTCATATTTGCGCCTAGGGGGTGATCTTGATGCTTTTGCACTACTTGGCCGATAAGCACTTTTTTCTTCACTTGCTTTTTGATATTTAGCTAGTAACTCTGCGAAAGTGATTTTTGATCTCTTACCCTTGTGCTTATTTCGGCCTTTGTTTTCTTTGGTTGTGCTTGCACCGATCTCTGAATTTTCTTGTTGCCCCCCAGTACTTGGCGTCTTCTGTGCAACCTTGATGGAATTCCCGCCTTCAAGAATATCTTCATTGTGCTCTTGAACAACTTCTTTACTTGAAAACTTGATCCCATCATCCACTGTTTTTACCTTCTCATCATTTAATGAATCAGCTTGAAGAAGCCGATGCAAAAAGTTTTTGCCATCAGGATCAATCGGAATAGACTGGTCATCCTTTGGTGTTTCAACAAATCTCAATCGTCCTTTATCAATGGCCGATTTGACTATTTGACGAAACATATTGCAATCCTCAAAATTATGTTTGAACGAATGATGCAACCTACAATACATTTGTCTTTGGATAGATGGCTCGACATGGTGATCAAGAATTCTAATATAATTATTTCTCAACAACAAATCAAAGATTTGATCACACATGTTTGAATTGAAGGTATACTTTTTATCTTCTAGCCGATCTTGCTGTGAGAACGGCTTTGGAAGTAAGCAAACGAATGGTTCAGACTTGGCATCCCCCCATTCGGCCATGCATTGTGTTTTGCACTCTATCTCCGATGTCTTTAAATAAGAAACTATACTAGCATCAGTTTTCTCAAAAGATTTTAACCTTGGCCTGAAATTTCTGAAACAAATATAGTTAGAACATTCATGTCTCAATTGATACCAAGTGTAAGCCAAGTAAGAAATAAGCAAAGCTACCCAATTTGATATGAACTTTAGATAAAGCAATGCGGAAAGCCTTGGCTGCAATAATAATTTACTATCGGTCTTTATAAATGGCGCAATGGGTTGACCGATATGCTCTAGAACAACTTTATTGCTAACAAGTAAATTACCCCTCTTCATTGGTCTTTCAAAATTACTTATGAGAATTTTTCTAATAGATGCATCAACTATGAAGTTGTGACCAAATCTGGAAATAGGTAAATTACTTGCTAGGCATACCTCTTCAAATATGTTGGGAGAGCATGATGATGGTGTGACTTGAACAATATCTTTCTCCGTCTTTGGATGGCTCCCCAACGCCTTGTCATAATATTTTTCTTGATTCCGTGCATCATTGCTTTGAAGACCCTTGTCAGCCGAACTTTGTTCGGCTGCTTGTTCTTGTCCTTGAGGCTTGTCAATTTCTACGCCACAAAACCCATAGGGTAGGAAGTAGGTTCCATTGACTTCAGAAAAATCAAGCACGGCTGTTTTCCTATGCTTGCCATGCCCTTTCTCAATGATGCTTGCCTCTTTGGATTTGATGGATTCGGAATATATACTACTTGATTCGGCTTTTTCAACCGAAGCACTTTTAGTTTCCGAATCACCATTCTTTTCATCGGTTATATCAATTGGCAAGGCTTCTTTTCTTTGAGCCAATTCCCTATCAATTCTCTCTTGGCGAAGTACTTGCACCCTATCGCGCAAAGCTTTAACTCCCCTCTCAATTTCAGCCCGCTCTAGATCAGTTTGCCCCCCAATGCTTTTAGGATCTTTCGGCAATGAATTGTTAGTGTTGCCGAATTTTTGCAATTGTGTAGGGGGTGTATAATATGTTGCGGTACAAGGTGGAGGTGTATGCACTGCTGTATAACCATATGTTCTTTCGCCAATTCTATCAATTAATGAAGTTTCATCTTCTTGCAAAACTCTAGCCTTTATTGCAGCATAATCAGGAAACAACCCCTTTTCATATTGTTCAAGGCAAAGAGCACTAATCCTCTTGTTTTGTGCCAAGCTCTTTTTTAACGCAGCCACAACCGCTTTTGGAAGGGAGTGCTCCACAATACTTTCAGATTCTTTCGGCAACAATTCATGAGTGTTGCCGAAATTCTTGAATTGCGTAGAGCATGCATTATATGCTACAGTATTAGATGATGGCACGTGTGTTCCTGCAATATTTTCACTTATTCGGCTATGACCATGAAGGGGCGTGGCCGAATTATGAACATCTACAGTTGCGTACAGTGCCAAAAAATTACTAACATGAGGTGTAGCATATGATGGTTGAGAGTAACTGGCCGGATAGCTAGTTGTAGCATGGCCAATTCTCCCATCCATCGGCAAGGTTGGATTCACATATTGCAAATTAGTTGCCGATGAATAAAAGGGTGAAACACTTTCTTGTATGCTATTGGAAATTTTAACATGAGGTGTTTCAAATTGATTAACTAAACTCATCATGTTATTCATCGGCATATAGATTTGTGGGGTTGCCGATGCATGAGAGTTGGGATACATATGTTGCATGTTGCTAAAATTATATGAAGTTGAACCATGGAGATTATTCTGAATCGGCTGTTGCACATAATTAGATGCATGATTGATAAAACTAGGGCTAGCCGATACATTGTGCTCATTAGGCGATCTAGCAACAACATACAGATTATTTGCATCTACAAAGGGGAATTGGGTATTCATATTACCTTTGTAGATTGTAGCAACTTGATGACGATCTCTTCGTAGCAAGAACAGGCTGGAGACCGTTCAAAGCTTCGTCCCCAGCGGAGTCGCCAAAAAGTGTGTTCGCACACGAACACGTCACCGTGTACCCTCGACGCTGGGGGTGATGCACCGCAGCTCCCGTCGAAGAAGACCCGGCCGGAAGTGTGGTACGCAAGCAATCCGGCGGGCGATTTTGTAGACACGGAACCACACACACCCGGGAGGGACCCCGTCAGGGCGCGCGGCGGCTATGGGCTGCCCTAGGTCGGCCTAACCGCCCCTAGGGCCTCGTGGATTCGCTGCTTCCAATCTTGAAGAACGACGAAGGACGAGAAGAAGATACAAGGGAGAGGGATAAAAAGTAGATGAACACGAAAAAGTAGTAGATTAATTTGTTCGATTATGTGTTGTTCAATCGGCCATCACCTCTTACATATATATGAGGCGGCTGGACTTTCCGTACAAGAAAAGGACTCAAATCCCGTCCAACATATCAAAAGTTAACCTAACTCGGACTACGAGGGCCGGAACTTCCGGTCTGGCCCGGAACTTCCGGGCTAAAATTTATACCAAGTAGCCCTCTTGCACTCAACCTGTAGGCCGCATATGGCATCAGATCGCGATGGTCCAAAAAGCAAAGTTGTAGATCTTGAAACGGAGAAAATTTCATCTTTTAAATACTTTTTCATCCGAGGTCGTCTTGAGGTTGAATTTTCGCCCGCAAATCTGCAAATAATGTTGAATTCCAGTTTTCGGGGCTCACCGCGTGCAAACTTTCTGTTTAGCCCGGAATCTCCCCGGAAGTTTTGCCCCGAACTTCCGGGGCAGACTTCTGCAGCACACTGTTTTGGCTCTAACTTTTACATACGAACTCCGATTGAGACAATTTTTATATCAAAATCAACTGTTTCGATGAGACGAAGACAATTCGTATAGAAAGTTTTCTCATATGAGGCCGTCTTGGAGGTCTAATTGGCCGAACAGTACTCTGCATACAAAATCCTAGTACTTTGAGCACAATTTCGGCCCTCGAGATGAGATCGGATGACGATGGCCCAAACTTCAAAGATGTCCATGTCGACAATACGGAACTTTTTCATGTAGATCACTTCTCCATTTGAGGCCATCTTAGTTGCGTTTTGTACCATGCCAAAATCTCGTGTCAACACCCCCATACTTGATTCGTGCTACCACTTGTCCCTGCCACAGGTAGGGTACGGTTCAGTAAGTTGTTAACCCCTTCCCCTGCACACACCGTACAGAGAGGCCGCGATGAAGGTTTCCAGGTACCGGTTATAATGCCAGTCATCGGGTCAGGGGGCATGGGTGTATCCGGCTGGCCCGAGAGGGGGGCACTCCTTGTAATCCGCGCGTATTAATAGTGATCCCATGCTATTTGAGACGATGGTCTCCCCATCTTAGAGTTTTTCATGAACGATGCTTTGGATGATTCCTGGCATCCGAAAAGTTAATCTGGTGTGTGCTGGTCAGGTGTGTTTTCAACCCAACGACCATAATTGGAATTAGTCAGCAACTCGGTGTTGGCTAAAGAAATACTTTACTTGTGGGTAAAGAGCACACCCTCTGCAGAGTTTTTAAGACCTATTCGAATAGCCGTGTCCGCGGTTAAGGACTACAGTCTGGGTTGGTCAAGTGTCGGTCTTAGTGTCAGTTTTCGGAGGAAATAACTAAAATTGAGCATGATTCATTTTTGCAGGATGATTATTGTCACTACTCATGCCAGCATGAATATTATGGTTAACCTGAATATTATTGTGGACTAACCCTTTTACTCTATGTGCAACCTTGGGTATCACTTGGGATGGCTAGTCCACCTGGATACCCAGTTTTATTCTCTTTTCTGAGTATCACTTGGGATGGCTAGTCCACCTGATACCCAGTTTTATTTTCTTTTCTGAGTATCACTTGAGATGGCTAGTCCACCTGGATACCCAGTTTTATTTTCTTTTCTGAGTATCACTTAGGATGGCTAGTCCACCTGGATACCCAGTTTTATTTTTTTTCTGAGTATCACTTGGGATGGCTAGTCCACCTGGATACTCACTTCTTTTCAAGACCTCTCGAGGCGTCGCTTTCAGACACCCGTTTGGCATTTCTTTTCAAGACCTCTCGAGGCATCGCTTTCAGACACCCGTTTGGCATTTTTCTCGGAATTGCTCGGGCGGTCCAGCGCCCGATGTTTCATTTAATTTTTCTTGGTCTATTACTAAAATAGTATATTTATTCTTCTGCACCGTATTAATATTTATCACATCATGGTTTAACATCGGTCAGCATATGCATATAAGTTAATCCATCATGATCGTATGCACTCTATTGCATTCGGTATATCTTTTGTTCATAATGTTTGCGAGTACATTCAAACGTACTCACTGGCTTGTCCCTGGCTATTTAATTGGCCAGGTTAGGACTCCAATGAGGAGTACTACAACAACGTCCATGCGGACTAGGAGCCTAAGATAGCAGCCACGCGAGATAGGAGTTATCCCGGTTAGCCATTCCTGTGGGATTGGAGCTTCCACCAGAATTGGAGATCCGCTACCCGCTTCCGCCATCCGCTGTTAAAAATCATTGTTGAATCATTAGATCTTTATGGTCTTGTATTCAATTCCTGTAATTGCTTGGTAATCTGTATCAAGGATGTGTCCACCAGTAAAAATGATCTTGGGGCTGGTGGTGACACGAGGGGTTGTTTCTGGGATTTTATGTCCCGGAAATCCGGCCCCGACAGCCTTGGTATCAGATCCAGGCTGACCACTGGCTAATCCTATCTTAGCCTGGTCATTATCCTTAGGTTTCCACACCGTCCAAATCTTTTCCTATCCGTAGCTAAGCCCATCTCATCCGATAAGCCTACACAGTGGCCAGGCGACATCTTTTGACAGTCGGTGCCCAACCTATCAGCCTATCCATAGGCCGTGTGCCTGTGGCCGACACCTGAGTTGTCCCATCCACAAGCGTGCGATGGACGACTCTGCTGGCCTATAAAGAAAGCCTTGCCCAACTCAGCACATCACAGCCTCACTCCCAGTTCGATATCCGACCACCAAGATGCCTGGCCCCATCGTTCGCAACGAGACCACCGCAACCGAGCTTGGGGACTTTGTTGTCATCCTCGCCAATCTCACCCATCGAGCTTTTGGCACAGAGGAGACCCCGGAGTACGTCGTGTACCAAGAGCACACGAGTGATGCCATCCACCACTTTTGGGCCACAGTGCACATCTACGGGAGGGGCACCCCATCGGAACGCCCCTACCGGTTCACCGGGAGGACGACCTCCGACGAGCCCCAAGCCATCCAACTTGCAGCCATAGAGGCTGTAGTTAATCTTCGACATTTGTCGCCGAGGGTTAACATCCGTCCTTTCTACTACTACCCTAGTCGTGAAGGCTATGGTAGCCCGACTCAGGTCGCCAATGGAGACCATGAGACGGATCCTGCTCTAGTGCATCTGGTGCGCTACATGAGAACGCAAGAGGCACTATTCGATCAGGTCATCCTTGATCTGATCACGACCCTTGCTACTTGTAGCTTGCGTTGGTATTTCCCCGAAGAGGAAGGGATGATGCAGCACAGTAGAGATAAGTATTTCCCTCAATTATGAAACCAAGGTTATCGAACCAGTAGGAGAATCACACAAGACCTAGTAAGCAGTACCTGCACACAAACAACAAATCCTTGCACCCAACGCAGACAAGGGGTTGTCAATTCCTTGGCGGTAAGATTGCAAGATTAAATTGTATTTGATAGATTGATAGATTGCAGCAAAAATACTAAATAAAATAAATAAAAGAAAATGGCAGCAATATTTTTAGGGTTTTAGTAATATGATTTTGGTAGACCCTGGGGCCATAGATTTCACTAGAGGCTTCTCTCGAGAAAATAGCGTACGGTGGGTAGACAAATTACTGTTGGGCAATTGATAGAAAAGCAAATAATCATGACGATATCCAAGGCAATGATCATGTATATAGGCATCACATCCAAGATTAGTAGACCGACTCCTGCCTGCATCTACTACTATTACTCCACACATCGATGGGCTATCCAACATGCATCTAGTGAATTAAGTCCATAAGAACAGAGTAATGCCTTAAGAACGATGACATGATGTAGACAAGACAAACTCACGAATTAATAAACCCAATGAATAGATCCCATCTTTTTACCCTTAGTAGCAACGATACATACGTGTCATGTCCCTTTCTGTCATTGGGATTGAGCACCGCAAGATCGAGCCCACTACAAAGCACCTCTTCCCATGGCAAGATAAATCAACTTAGTTGGCCAAACCAAATCAATAGATCGGAGAAGAAATACGAGGCTATAATAATCATGCATAAAAGAGATCAGAGAAGACTCAAATAATATTCATGGATAATCTGATCATAAACTCACAATTCATCAGATCCCAACAAACACACCGCAAAGAAAGATTACATCGGATAGATTTCCAAGAACATAAAGGAGAACATTGTATTGAACATCAAAAAGAGAGAAGAAGCCATCTAGCTACTGCCTATGGACCCGAAGGTCTGTGGTAAACTACTCACGTATCATCGGAGAAGCAGCAAGGTTGATGTAGAGCCCCTCCTTGATCGATTCCCCCTCCGGCAGATTACCGGAGAAGGACCCCAGATGGGATCTCTCTGGAACAGAGGCTTGCGGCGGCGTAAAAAGTATTTCGTGGACTCCCCCAAGTGTTTCTGATTTTCCTGGAATTTATAGTGCTGGAATTAGGTCAAACGTAGCTTGGTGGGACCCACGAGGCATCAGGGCGCGCCTGCCCCCCCCAGGCGCGCCCTGGTGGCTCGTGGGTCCCACCAAGGTCTTCTGGCCTCCCCTCGAAGCTTCTGGTATTCTTCTTGCCCAAGAAAAAATCTCCAAAAAGTTTCACTGTATTTGGACTTCGTTTGATATTGATTTTCTGTGAAACAAAAACAAGGCAGAAAACAACAACTGGCACTGGGCACTAGGTTAATAGGTTAGTCTCCAAAAATAATATAAAATTGCTGTAAATGATTATAAAAACATCCAAGATTGATATTATAACAGCATGGAAGAATAAAAAATTATAGATACGTTGGAGACGTATCAGCATCCCCAAGCTTAATTCCTGCTCGTCCTCGAGTAGGTAAATGATAAAAACAGAATTTTTGATGTGGAATGCTGCCTAACATATTTATCACATATTCTTTTTCTTTTTGTAGCATGGACATTGGACTTATATGATTCAAAGCAATAGTCTATAATTTGACATGAAAACATAGATACTCAAGCATACTAACAAGCAACCATGTCTTTCAAAATATCAACGCTAAAGAAAGTTATCCCTAGCCCATTATGCTCAATCATTGATCCATTTATGAAACACACTCAAATATTAGCTACAACCAATGCACAAGTATGACAATAGTGTTCTCTAGTTGGTGCTTTTCTAAGAGAAGATGGAGACCCAAGAAAAATAAAAATTGCATAAAAGTAAATAGATAGGCCCTTCGCAGAGGGAAGCAGAGATTTGTCAAATGTGCCAGAGCTCAAAGCTGAAATTAAAGAGATAAACAATATTTTGGGAGGCATGCTTTTCCTGTCAACGAAAACGAATGAGAATTTCCAATATCTTCCATGCTACATACATCATAGGCGGTTCCCAAACAGAAAATAAATTATACTCTCCTTCATTAAGATTTTTCTTTCCGCGAGAGTACTCCCCTTCATTAAGATTTTTTTATTTCTTTCCGAGGGAGATTTGCTTTTTTTTTCATTATTTTTGCATTACTGCAATTTTTGCATTTTAGCAATTTAACAATTCGGGACGGGCATCCCTATTACCGCGACACTCTCGTGCAATGACAAGTGAATAAACAGTCATCTTGAGAATAACACACCTAGCATGGAAGATATTGGCTACCCCCTTCCGCTTCATGAGCGGTACGGGCACACAAAACAGAAAAAATTATTTTGAAATTTAGAGTTGGCACACGCAAATTTACTTGGAACGGCATTGGAATACCGCATATAGGTAGATATAGTGGACTCATAAGGCAAAACTGGTTTTAAAGATTTTGGATGCACAAGCAGTATTTCCGCTTAGTACAAATGAAGGCTAGCAAAAGATTGAGAAGCAACCAACCAAAAAACGAAAACGGTCATAAACATGCATTGAACATAACTAACACCGAATAATGCACCATAGTAGGATATAACTTCATTGCATAACTATTGACTTAACGTGCTTGCATAGGGAATCACAAACCTTAACACTAATATTCTTACTTAAACACAATTACTCACTAACATGGCATCGCATATCATCATTTCCATATCGCAAAACTATTTCAAGGAATCACACTTGTCATATCCAATGATCTATATGAAAGTTTTTATCTATATCCCTCTTGAATATTCATCACTTTGGGACCAATTGCATAACATGTGCAAATTACCGTTACTATCATCATCTCTCAAAAAGATTTAAGTGAAGCATGAGAGTGCAAATATTTCTTCAAAATTTCAATCTTTAACAATTCTCAAAATAATATAAGTGAAGCATGAGAATTTATTTCTACAAAATTTCAATCAACTCTCAAAATAATATAAGTGAAGCATGAGAGTTTATTTCTACAAAATTTTAGCCAACTCTCAAAATAATATAAGTGAAGCATGAGAGTTTATTTCTACAAAATTTCAGCCACCACCGTGCTCAAAAGGATTTAAGTGAAGCACTAGAGCAACTGCCTAGCTCAAAAAATTTAAGTGAAGCACATAGAGTATTCTACAAATTATGATGATAACGTGTGGCTCTCTCAAAATAGGTGTGTGCAGCAAAGATGATTGTGACAAACTAAAAAGCAAAAAAAGCAAAGACTCATATCATACAAGACGCTCCAAGCAATACACATATCATGTGACGAATAAAAATATAGCTCCAAGTAAAATTACTGATGGTCGGTAGAATAAAGAGGGGATGCCTTCCGGGGCATCCCCAAGCTTAGACGCTTGAGTCTTCCTTGAATATTACCTTGGGGTGCCTTGGGCATCCCCAATCTTAGGCTTTTGCTACTCCGTATTCCTTCATCCATCGTGATCTCACCCAAAACTTGAAAACTTCAATCACACAAAACTCAACAAAACCTTCGTGAGATCCGTTAGTATAACAAAACAAATCACTACTATAAGTACTGTTGCAAACCCATTCATATTTTATTTTTGCATTATACCTACTGTACTCTAACTTCACCATGGCTTATACCCCCCGATACAATCCATAGATTCATCAAAACAAGCAAGTAGTGCATCAAAAACAGAATCTGTCAAAAACAGAACATTCTGTAGCAATCTATTTAAAAACCATACTTCTGTAACTCCAACAATTCTGAAAAATTAGGAAAACTTGGACAATTGATATACCAATACTGTGTAAAAATTTCAGAGTTTTCTGATGCTCCAGTACAGAAAAAAAATTCAGGCACTGGACGCAAAAACTTTCCGTTTTCCAAACAGCATCAAGTATACTATCTTCCAAATCATCCCAAAGGCTTTACTTGGCACAAACACTAATTAAAAACATAAAAATACTATCATACCAGTATCATGACAGTAAAAACACACCATAACAGAAACTTATAACAAAAATTTATTTCATTCATTGGGTTGCCTCCCAACAAGCGCTATTGTTTTATGCCCCTAGCTAGGCATAATGCATAATTTCAAGTATTGTCATCTTTCTTCTTATTATCCAAAGGTGCACTTTTATCAAGGGGTTTTTCAAAGGTAATATGAAATATATCATCCATAGAAATTTTAGCATTAGCAAGTTGTCCATCTTTAAATCCCTCTTGATTACCGGCTACAATCCAAGAGTATTGTCTATTGATGCTATTGAAAACTTGTTGGATTATATTCAAAGGAGGAACTTCCTTTTTAATATTCTCATCAAAGATGTGGTCATTGCGGAACAAATATCTCAGCAAGTAATCATTATTATAAAGGATCTCATCTATTACCGGTTTTTCACGGTTCATACCATAAAAATCAAAGATCTCCCTAGCTTCTCGCACTATATGATCAAATTCATTCATGAGAACAAGGGTAGCTATTTTCTTAGCTCTAGGATCTTTTATAACCGGTAATTCATAATACAATCTTTGCAAGGTAGGATGGGTGCGAATAAATCTTGTTTCAAGTTTAAGGACAAGTGAAGAAATAGCATCGGCATAATTATCAGTTTCTTTAAGTATAGGTGCATCATCAAAAGTTAAGGTCCCAATGTAATTAAAGAATTCTTGGATGACACTTTTTCCTATAATATTACCATGTCCTAACACAAAAGTTTTAGCATCAAGATTGGTAGAACTTCCCTTTTTAGGAGTTTTACCATCATCGGTTTCCGCCATGTCAAAATCACTCATGATAACAAGTTTCAAGCAAACGAATAAGCAAACGAGAAAAAGGCAAACGAAAAATATTTTTGTGTTTTTGTAAAAACGTTTTAGAAGTGGGGGAGATGAAAACGAGAGGCAAATGGCAAATAAAGTAAATGCAAGGAGATGAGAGTTTGTGCAAAGGTACTTGATACTTGATAAATGTTGATGATGTCTCCCCGGCAACGGCGCCAGAAATTGGCAAGTTGACGGGAGACTGTGTTGACGTGACTTCTCCCCGGCAACGGCGCCAGAAATTCTTCCTGCTACTTGTAGCTTGCGTTGGTATTTCCCCGAAGAGGAAGGGATGATGCAGCATAGTAGAGATAAGTATTTCCCTAAATTATGAAACCAAGGTTATCGAACCAGTAGGAGAATCACACAACACCTAGTAAGCAGTACCTGCACACAAACAACAAATCCTTGCACCCAACGCAGACAAGGGGTTGTCAATCCCTTGGCGGTAAGATTGCAAGATTAAATTGTATTTGATAGATTGATAGATTGCAGCAAAAATACTAAATAAAATAAATAAAAGAAAATGGCAGCAATATTTTTAGGGTTTTAGTAATATGATTTTGGTAGACCCTGGGGCCATAGATTTCACTAGAGGCTTCTCTCGAGAAAATAGCGTACGGTGGGTAGACAAATTACTGTTGGGCAATTGATAGAAAATCAAATAATCATGACGATATCCAAGGCAATGATCATGTATATAGGCATCACGTCCAAGATTAGTAGACCGACTCCTGCCTGCATCTACTACTATTACTCCACACATCGATGGGCTATCCAGCATGCATCTAGTGAATTAAGTCCATAAGAATGGAGTAATGCCTTAAGAACAATGACATGATGTAGACAAGACAAACTCATGAATTAATAAACCCAATGAATAGATCCCATCTTTTTACCCTTGGTAGCAACGATACATACGTGTCATGTTCCTTTCTGTCACTGGGATTGAGCACCGCAAGATCGAACCCACTACAAAGCACCTCTTCCCATGGCAAGATAAATCAACTTAGTTGGCCAAACCAAATCAATAGATCAGAGAAGAAATACGAGGCTATAATAATCATGCATAAAAGAGATCAGAGAAGACTCAAATAATATTCATGGATAATCTGATCATAAACTCACAATTCATCGGATCCCAACAAACACACCGCAAAGAAAGATTACATCGGATAGATCTCCAAGAACATCAAGGAGAACATTGTATTGAACATCAAAAAGAGAGAAGAAGCCATCTAGCTACTGCCTATGGACCCGAAGGTCTGTGGTAAACTACTCACGTATCATCGGAGAAGCAGCAAGGTTGATGTAGAGCCCCTCCGTGATCGATTCCCCCTATGGTAGATTACCGAAGAAGGACCCCAGATGGGATCTCTCTGGAACAGAGGCTTGCGGCGGCATAAAAAGTATTTCGTGGACTCCCCCGAGGGTTTCTGATTTTTCTGGAATTTATAGTGCTGGAATTAGGTCAAACGGAGCTTGGTGGGGTCCACGAGGCATCAGGGCGCGCCTGCCCCCCCAGGCGCGCCCTGGTGGCTCATGGGGCCCACCAAGGTCTTCTGGCCTCCCCTCGAAGCTTCTGGTATTCTTCTTGCCCAAGAAAAAATCTCCAAAAAGTTTCACTGTATTTGGACTTCGTTTGATATTTATTTTCTGTGAAACAAAAACAGGGCAGAAAACAGCAACTGGCACTGGGCACTAGGTTAATAGGTTAGTCTCCAAAAATAATATAAAATTGCTGTAAATGATTATAAAAACATCCAAGATTGATATTATAACAGCATGGAACAATCAAAAATTATAGATACGTTGGATACGTATCAACCCTCAACACGCTCGCTCTCCTGACCCCGCTAAGGAGTGAAGCTGCACCCGCCACCGACGCCCCGATAGTAATGCTTGGGAGGCCAGTTGAGCCCCCAAGATCCGCCCCTGTTATCTACCCGGGCAGTGCCTTCGCCTCCCTCGGGGAACTCCGTCATCTCTTGGAGACCTACTCCAACGGGACGGTGACCTCGACACCCCGCGAAGGGCATCACCGCTACCCCAGCCCTGTAGCTCCCCATCCGACCCCGGTCAGCTCCGACACCAAAGCACATGGAGAGGCCTCGACATCTACAAGATGCACCCGGCTAGATGTCAACGAGGTGGACTGAGTCCACCAGAATTATTGTCGAGCCTTAGTGGCCCGGTTTCCCTATATTTTTGTAGTAGTGGTTGTATGGCGTAGTAAGTTTGTAAATTACGTGTGAGCCTTTGTCTTAATAGTAGTATGCGTGATCTAGCATAAATTATTGGCGTGTGGTGGCAGAGTAAATTCTAGACGTGACTGCCAAACCCCCTAACCGACACACACAGTAATACGTCACATTCTTTTTAAAGATGGAGGTCCGAGACTCAGACAACCCTATGACGGAACCGATACACAAGTCGTACTGGAGCCGCCTCATGTTTCCTAACCCAGGTACCTTATAAGCGGCCATATCCCACTCCACACCAGCCACCATCAACCTTGAGCACCGCATCCATCACTCCATCACTCCATGTTTCACCCCGGAGCCTACCTGAGAATCCCGGATGCAAGCCCGGGTAGTTTTGTTAAGATTTTGTGGGACTTTACCCGCAATACCCTTGGTTCCATCCACCCACCCCAGTATGAGTTGTTCAAGTTGAGGATCACCTCTAGTTCCTCGAAATACTGGGCAGTTGTGCACATCCCACCAGCGGATTTAAACCAAGGCCTTCCATATGTTGTCTTCATCGGGAGATCCATGCCAACCTCAGGCTTGCCCATCGAGGCTGCTGCTTACGAAGCAGTTACCCATCTTCGATTTGCAGTACCCTGTGCCAGCGAAAGGGAATACTGCTATTTTCTGAGCCGCGCAGCTTTTGGCGCAGAAGCTACGTTCCGCTATGAACATATAGAAAGAGATCCAGCTCTGGTCTATCTCATCCAGTATGTGATGGCCCAGGAGCATTTTACCCAGCAACTAATGGAGTATCTCCATTATCTTGCTATTCTGAATCCCCGGATCACCATTGGCGGACCACCTCTGCCAACTCAGGGAGGACACGTTCTTCGTCTGCTTCCTCCACTTCCTATGGAAGAAGAAGAAGAATCTGCTCCAGCACCAGGAACTTTTTCGCAAGACCCTATAGATCTCACCTTCGAACCGTAGGCAGTCATGAGTGTGTTGCTGCGGTGGGTAGTGCTTGTTTGCATGATGTGATCTGGTGTAGTTTCTTAGGGTGTATGTCATGAACGTATTACCATGATTGCATTTTTGCATATGAGCGTTTCTCTGTCTTGTTCCGTAATTAGATTTACCGTCCTTAACAAATCTCGAGGACGAGATTTTCCTAAGGGGGGTCGAGTTTGTAACACCCCAAAAATTTAACTATACTTTTATTAAGTAAAAATTGGACCAGATTTTTTTTTAATTATACTAGGTCTTTTATTAATTTCAGAGTATTTTCTGTCTTCTGTTTTCCAAAATTCTTCCCTCCATATAGAAAATTTTGGGAAAACTATTATGGGCTTTGGTAGTTTTCTTAAATCATTTCATTTATATTTTAATAACAGTAGGAAATATTTTCATAATAATATTTGCACAAAATAATTCTTTTAATAGCATTTTCAATCTCTGAAATGCTTATGTTGCACTAAGACCCTTTTAAATAATTCTTTAAAAATTCCACCAAAATGATGAGGGGTCAAGGGATGCCTATAGATCACTTTTATGCAAAAACCCATCATGGTCATTTGAAAATTTTGAGCACAACCTCCAATTTTAAATTTTGTTCCATTCTGGAGTTATAACTACAACCCTATTTTTCCTTGCTCCAAAAATTCTGAAATTATTCCACCTTATAGTCCTTCCAACAAAACCCTTAAGTCCAGAATATCAACTCCATTTACATCATGGAAGACCTCCAAATTATTTCCTCAAAACCTGGTCCAGAATTGAATTTGGCCAAAACTTGCATTGGCAAGTTATTCTTTTTGTCCAACCAAACTTACCATCCTTACTACCATCTAAGGAGACACCAACCTGCCAAGTCTCACATCCAAAAATGTTCCCTAGCTAGCCCTAGCATTTTATCAAGCACCTCCTGTGCATGGCTGAATATGGCAACCTCATGAACTTGCACTAGGGACTTGCTCTTCTGGACAAACTAACATGTCCACCATTCCTTTCATAGATTGGATCAACACCACACAAATTTCAGGTGCAACAAATCCCCCTTGGGTCCTGTGGCATTTTGTCAAGCACCTGGCGTGCGTGCTCTGAGCATGGCCAGAGCACGCCAATGGCCGTGCCGACGCCCGAGCCCTGCCGTCCCTCTGCTGCTTTCCCCTCTCGTCCTGGTCCTTCCCTGGATCACCGGATCAACGTTGAGGCTTGCCGACATCCTTTCCTGGCCGTTGGCGCCGACCATCACCATCCAGAGTCGCTGCCACCGTCGTCCACACGGGCACGACACCGCCCGCTGCACCTGGACCTATCCGAAGCCGCCAGCTCGTCCCCAGCCTTAACCACCTCTTACCCAAGCCCATCCGTTGCACCGGCCTCCCCACCGACCACGGCCACCACCCAGAACCACCTTGCCGGCGCAGTAATGGCCGCCGCCGCCGCGTCTTTCCTCGGGTACCCATGGAACCGACCTTCCCCGCCTATAAAAGGCCACCGCGAGCTCGTCCCCGATAGCACAGCATACCTTCCTCCTCCTGTGATGCCACCCAGAGCAGCATCATGACCGGAGCTGGTCGTCCTCATCGTCTCCAGCAACCACAACCGCCGCGGCTCGCTGGTTGAATCCATCGCAACCACAGCCTCCCCGCCAAAACTCTCTCATCAGGAGCCTCTTCTGCTCATCGCGAAGCCGTTCCGATGCTCAATTTGGCCCGGGATCGATCGTAGGCGAAATTCCCTTCTTACCCGACGCCGTCGTCCGCTGGGATGCTCATCGTCGGCGATGCAGGGACCTCCGGTGCCCAAGGCGTGGCTCTCCAGGATTGTCTCGATGAGTGGAGCATGCTCGCATGCTCAGTTCATCGAGCAGCACCGCCATCCGCCGGCGCGGACCGCCGGAGGCCGCGCTCCGTTCGGACGAAGGAGAGAGGCGACCAGATTAACCGGGTCAAACATGACTGGTGGGCCCGGCGGGACCCACCGTCAGTGACTGGAGGTCACGCCAAGCTGGTTAAGTGGAGGCGGCTTCTGCAGAGTATGTCTCCTTCACTCGAAAGCGTATTACCGTGAATACGTTTTCGACGTCAGCAGATCCCCCGCGCAGCCGAAGCGGCCGGGCCGGCCCAGTGGCACCAAGCGACTAAGCTACGCCCAGGGCGCATCTCTGCTTAGCAGATCCAGCCATACCTCCTTTTCTTTTCCAGCAAAAATTTCAAATAATTCCACAGTAGCCATTTCAAAACCAAATTTGATGATTCAAATTTCTGCACACTCCTAAATTCATGCTCTATTAATCGAGCTAGGGTGAACATCTTTCCTAAGCCTTGTCTCTGTTGGATCTATTAAATAGTCCATTTCTTCAATTATTTCAGCTTAGAAATTCCCTAGGAAAATCATATGAACTCCAAATCAATTGATTCTTTTTCTGTAATTCCTTACTATTCCTCTAGTTTATTTTAGCATTTATTTCAAAATTTTCCAAACAACTTTATTGTACTGTTTTCAAATTATGTAGTAATTGCAATATCTTTGAAAATAGGAAAAATGGAGGGAAGAGAATTTTCATAACTTTTGGAGTGTACCCAATCTTTCTGCATGATCAAGGCAAGCATTCTTGAACACTGGATATGATGATAGTATGCTTGTTTGCTTGCTAGTAGTAATTTGCATAAATAGGTTGATTCCGAAATTAACCGTGGCAAGATTCGCGTGCGTATAGTATGACTAGTAGTCTCGGTTATAGGAAAGCATGTGATCATCATGTTGGCATGGTGGCTTTGCACTGTGGTGCTTGTCACAACTAACTTGCACGAACAGGAACCAAATAAGTCACGTTGTTGCGTGACCGGCAGGAGGGTGATCATGCCGGAGCGTGTTCATGCCTCGATTATTGTGCATGTTGGGACATGCTCGGGCTGTGGCCTTGTTTTGGTGTTACTGTTGAGACGAAACTATACTGTGCTAATCACTGCAGGAAACAAAAGCCTCCTGAGTCGACCGTAGATCGAGTCTTGTCACCAGTAACCCCCATACTTGATTCGTGCTACCACTTGTCCCTGCCACAGGTAGGGTACGGTTCAGTAAGTTGTTAACCCCTTCCCCTGCACACACCGTACAGAGAGGCCGCGATGAAGGTTTCCAGGTACAGGTTATAATGCCAGTCATCGGGCCAGGGGGCATGGGTGTATCCGGCTGGGCCGAGAGGGGGGCACCCCTTGTAATCCACGCGTATTAATAGTGATCCCATGCTATTCGAGACGATGGTCTCCCCGTCTTAGAGTTTTTCTTGAACGATGCTTTGGGTGATTCCTGGCATCCGAAAAGTTAATCTGGTGTGTGCTGGTCAGGTGTGTTTTCAACCCAAAGACCATAATTGGAATTAGTCAGCAACTCAGTGTTGGCTAAAGAAATCCTTTACTTGTGGGTAAAGAGCACACCCTCTGCAGAGTTTTTAAGACCTATTCGAATAGCCGTGTCCACGGTTAAGGACTACAGTCTGGGTTGGTCAAGTGTCGGTCTTAGTGTCGGTCTTCGGAGGAAATAACTAAAATTGAGCATGATTCATTTTTGCAGGATGATTATTGTCACTACTCATGCCAGCACGAATATTATGGTTAACCTGAATATTATTGTGGACTAACCCTTTTACTCTATGTGCAACCTTGGGTATCACTTGGGATGGCTAGTCCACCTGGATACCCAGTTTTATTTTCTTTTCTGAGTATCACTTGGGATGGCTAGTCCACCTGGATACCCAGTTTTATTTTCTTTTCTGAGTATCACTTGGGATGGCTAGTCCACCTGGATACCCAGTTTTATTTTCTTTTCTGAGTATCACTTGGGATGGCTAGTCCACCTGGATACCCATTTTGATTTTCTTTTCTGAGTATCACTTGGGATGGCTAGTCCACCTGGATACTCACTTCTTTTCAAGACCTCTCGAGGCGTCGCTTTCAGACACTCGTTTGGCATTTCTTTTCAAGACCTCTCGAGGCGTCTCTTTCAGACACCCGTTTGGCATTTTTCTCGAAATTCCTTGGGCGGTCCAGCGCCCGATATTTCATTTAATTTTTCTTGGTCTATTACTAAAATAGTATATTTATTCTTCTGGACCGTATTAATATTTATCACATCATGATTTAACATCGGTCAGCATATGCATATAAATTAATCCATCATGATCATATGCACTGTATTGCATTCGGTATATCTTTTGTTCATAATGTTTGCGAGTACATTCAAACGTACTCACTAGCTTGTCCCTGGCTATTTAATTGGCCAGGTCAGGATTCCAACGAGGAGTACTACAACAACGTCCATGCGGACTAGGAGCCTAAGATAGCAGCCACGCGAGATAGGAGTTATCCTGGTCAGCCATTCCTGTGGCATTGGAGCTTCCACCAGAATTGGAGATCCGCTACCCGCTTCCGCCATCCGCTGTTAAAAATCATTGTTGTATCATTAGATCTTTATGGTCTTGTATTCAATTCCTGTAATTGCCTGGTAATCTGTATCAAGGACGTGTCCACCAGTAAAAATGATCTTGGGGATGGTGGTGACACGAGGGGTTGTTTCTGGGATTTTATGTCCCGAAAATCCGGCCCCAACATCAGCGCCTGTCCAAACCCGCCGTGTGACAAGACCTCTCCCATGCCGTGGAGAGCGTGGCTACAGTGCCACCGACTCCGCTGACTGAGGCAGCCGACGTCGGCGTGGCTCGGCACTGTGGAGGCACAGTGCCACCCACTACATGATGCAGAGACCGACGGGCTACAGCGACATACACTTGTAACCTGGGAGGCCGGGCTATAAGACCTCCGAGGAGCCCCCCAGAGCGGGGGCCGGCTCATTCCACTCACCCCCGCATGCATATGTGAGGCAGAAGAGAGAGCTAACTCCTCCTTCCTCCTCCCCCGAAATAGCTCTAGGAGCAACCATGTATCACGATATACACTCCATATACATCAGACATGCAGGAGTATGGGTGTTACCTCCATGTGAGGGCCCCGAACCTGGGTAAATCACCTTGTGTTGTTGCTCAATCCCGTCTCGGATCTTCATCGTAGCCTTGCTCTTACCTCTCTTTTAGCCATCCCATGGCATCTGCCGTGAGAATCCCACGACAGTTGGCGCCCACCGTGGGGCAAGCTGCGGCTGAAGTCGTGGTCCGAGCGGGACCCTCTTCGTCACCATCGTCGTGGCGTCGCCGCCATCTCTCCGGCAGCGCTCGGGGGATCGAAATCAGCATGCCCCCGCGCGACCGTGCGGGATGGCGAGTCCTCGCCGTCTATCTCCGGGCCGTACTCGCCACCGCTGGCTCCCTCAGATGCGTCGTTCGCGTCGTCACCCGTTCAGCCCAACCCGGGGCTCTCCAACGCGCTTGTTGCCGCTGTCAGGCACACGCGGGCCAACATGCGCTGCAGCTGCCTCGAGCTCCAGCTGTCGCCGCCCGTCACTTTGCTGCTGCTGTTGCAATGCTCCCCACATCACGACCGCCGCCTCGTTCGGCTCTGCCTCTTCGGGCACCGCCGCTTCGTCCGGCTCTGCCTCTTCAGGCTCCGCCCGGTTCCGCCTCGTCCGGCTTCGCCTCCTCACGCACCGCCACCTCGCTTGGCTCTGCCTCCTCACGCACTACCACCTTGTCCCGCCCCGCCTCTTCAGGCTCCGTCCGGCTCCGCCAGGCTCCGCCTCCTTAGGCACCGCCGCCTCGTCCTGCTCCGCCTCCTCAGGCACCGCCGCCTCGTCCGGCTCCCTCCAGGCTCCGTCCGGCTTCGCCTCCTCAGGCACCGCCGCCGTGTCCGCCTCACCTCTTCAGGATCCGCTTGCCTCGTCCAGCTCCGCCTCCTCGTCCGCCCCCGCCTCTTCAGGCTCCGTCCGGTTCTGCAGCGTCCGGCTCCGCCTCCATAGGCTCGGCCCGGCAATGTCCGGCTCCACCCCTTCAGGCTTTGCTCCGCCCTCGCCCGGCTCCGCAGACTCGGGCGTCACTGTTTCAACATCCCGGACTGCATCCCCACCTGGGGCATAAAAACAGCTAAGTCATGCTTACACTTTTACTCCTTCACAAGTTGCTCAGGCCCACACCTAGGGGGTGGCCCGCGCCCGGCGTGCCAGTTTAGACCTCCTCGGGCGATGCCCGGAGGTTGGCCATTGCCACCGCAGGCTCACGTCTAAATATTTGTCCAGCTTGCCCAAGTAGCTCCCTTTTCCGAGTCGGCTTAGTAGTGCGTACGGCACCAAAGGCCCATTCCTCGGTTTCAGCTACAGACCGCAACCCGGTTGTCTAGCTGGCAGGAGTAAAAGCTAGAGGTCGCCTGCACACGAAAAACGACAAGGGAGAAAACGGCTTGGACGATTCGGCTGCATTCTCGCCACCCAGCCGGCTGCATCAACCATGCATACAAGTGCTCATCTGGCATCCCCAGTGTTGTACTTAGCATAGTTACAAATTCAGTCTGTTTCTTGATGATACAGGTAATACCGACAGGGCTCCACACCCGCCAGCAGCGGACTCCGCTTCCGCGCCCGGCAGGGCCCCGACCCCACCAGTCGGCGGACTCCGCGTCTGCACCCGGCAGGGCTCCACGCCCAACAGCCGGCTGACTCTGCGTCCACGCTGGGCAGGGCTCCGCGCCCAACAGCCGGCGCACTCCGCGTCCGCGCCCGGCAGGGCTCCGCGCCCAACAGCCGGCGGACCCCGTGTCCTCGCCTGGCAGGGCTCCGCACCCACCAGCCGGCGGACTCCGCGTCCGCACCCGACAGAGCTCCGTGCTCAACAGCCGGTAGACTCCGCGGCCTCGCCCGGCAGCGCTCCGCGCCCGTCAGCCGGCCTGGACCTCGCGGGGCTAGACAAGACAACAAAGACCCTCCGCCCGACTCTTCGGGTCACCCGGAGGCCACACCCAGTGGGTGCGCTGGCGCGCCCCACTGGAAAAAAGCTGCGTCGGCTAAAGCCCGCAGCCGGCTGCCGCCAGCAACCTCGATGACAAATAGCAAAGACCCTCTGCCCGACTCTTCGAGTCACCCGGAGGCTATTGTCGGGGGGATAACCCCTGGGTAGGCTCAAGGAGACAAGACAACATTTCAAAGCATCGGGGCGGCCAAGGCCCCTCAGTCCGGCTGGCCCTCCAGCCGCTCCCCAACTGCGGGCCGGTTGGGCACGGTGCCACGCCCGGTCCGACTGGCCGTAGTCGGCAGCCGGCGGGGTCAGCGCCTGTCCAATCCCGCCGTGCGACAAAACCTCTCCCACGCTGACGGTGTCCTGGACTAGGGGGTACTAACCTAGTCTGCCCCCGGGCTGGGCCAGTGGGCCCTCATTCTTATCAAGATGGACTCCGGAGGATGCACGCGGGAGGAGAGATAAAGACTACATTTGCCGAAGACTTGGCGTATACTCCAAGACTTCTCCTGCCGCCTCCACGCCTCGATACCAACCTTGTAACCCTAGATACCCTACCTGGCATGTATATAAGCAAAAGGGTCTAGCCCGTAGGGGGGGACGATAACACAATCTCATTCACCTAGCCCTAGAACTAGAACACATCTTACAATCTCGAGGTAGATCAACTATGTGCTTGACACATCTCCATTGATATAAACAAGAGGAGGACGTAGGGTTTTAGCTCCATCAAGAGGGCCCGAACCTGGGTAAACATCGTCTCTTTGTTCTTGTTACCATCTGTCTGAGATCCACAGCACGGGACCCCTACCCCGAGGTCTGCCGGTTTTTACACCGACACTGGTGCTTTCATTGAGAGTTCCGCTGTGAGATCAAAAAAGGATCGATGGGATCATCGGCTTACGACTCCGATCTCGCGGGCACGATCCCCGCACCCGAAGCTTCTGTCACAAAAAGCGCCCTCTCTTCTCCACGGATCCGAAGTGATCCATTACTCCTCCCCAGCTCCGATCGAACCCCCTTTCAAGGGCGAAGGGACGAAGTACTGCTTGGAAAATGATTCAGACGGCGACCAGCCAGGCGCGGCCGATGAACCTGATCTTCAAATCAGTATGGCCGGTCTAAAGGCCGTAGGCCCGTCACAGGATGAAGATACCAGGACTCCGAGCCCACGATCCATAGAGATCGAAAACCACTCACCCACCTCTCACATCGAGTATTGCCCCGATTATTCGGGGCCACCAGATGTCTGGGACCTAGCCTACATGCAACAACTCCCCGATGAATCGATCAGATAGTTCTGGGCCAGGTTCTTGTCGGTCAAGAAAAAGATACCAAACTACCAGGACTCAGATATAATGACAGCTTTTCAGCACGGATGCAAGGATAAAGGCGTCTCGAACGCCCTTGCCCGCCGCTGTGTACAAACCATCCCGGAGTTGTCCGACTTGGTGTCCAGGTTTTGCACCATCGAAGATGCTTGGATTGCCAAGAAAAGCACATATTCGATCTGTCAGCACAAGTTAAAACGAGAAAGGCCGGCACCTCGATACGCACCCCGCACGGGGACCAAGTGACCTCAGAAAAAGAAGAAAACCCCTGGCCTCCCCGGGACCACCCTCAATGGTCTCCTGGATAAACCATGTCCGATACATGCTATTTTGCTTAATTCTTGCCCAACTCACAGCCTTCGCGGCTGTTGGGTGGTGAGGCAAGTGGCAAAAAGAGGACCTGCCCTCCTTGTGGGCACCCTCAGTCACGCAGAAGAATCCTCGGGCGAGGACGAGGTCATGATGATCTACGAGACCTTTACGTCCAACAATCAGCGCAAGCGAGCCCTGCGAGAAATCAATTCTATCCGTCAGGTACCAACTCGGGGCGCGTCGATAGACACGCCCATCACCTTCGATCATAAAGATTAGCCGAGGTCGACCCCAAACAGGTGCCCCGCCGCCCTGGTCCTCGACGCAATCGTGGGCAGCTGCCGTCTTCAAAAAGTATTAATGGGCGGGGGCAACAGCTTAAATTTGATATACGCAGACACTCTGGACAGAATGCAAATCGATAAATCGCGCATCGAACAGAGTAGCACCACCTTTAAAGGGATCATACCTGGGCAAGAAGCACGCTGCAGTGGAAAGATAACCTTGGACGTGGTCTTCGGAACCCCGGACAATTACCGATCCGAAGAAATTGCGTTCCACATCGCCCCTTTTAGGAGCGGATATCACGCCCTCCTGGGACGGGACGCCTTCTCCCAATTTCAAGCAGTACCATACTACGGCTACATGAAGCTCAAAATGTCGGGCCCAAACGGGATAATTACCGCTTCGAGCAACCCCGACAAAGCACTCAAAGCCGAGAACAAAACGGCGTCACTCGCCCTCGAATCCTTGTCCGAAGCCCTGGCGGCCGAGGAACTGAGCACATTACGAGCCAAAGTCGACCGAGATGATGCCATCCTCGGCAAAAGGCCGAAGTCCACCTCATTCAAGCCGGCCGATGAAATAGTCAAATTCCAAGTACACCCCACGGACCCAGCTTAAACGGCGTCCATAGGGGCAAATCTCGATCCAAAGATTGACGAGGCTCTACGCAATTTCCTTAAGGAAAATTGGGATATATTCACCTGGCACCCCTCGGACATGCCGGGGATACCCCGCAGGCTTGCGGAACACAGCCTAAACATATTGAAAGGCTACAAGCCCGTCAAACAAACACTTCGGCGCTTCTCTGAACCCAAGCGTCAAGCAAAGGGCGAGGAACTGGCCAAATTATTGGAAGCCGGATTCATCGAAGACATAAAACACCCCGATTGGCTTGCCAATTTGGTCATGGTACCAAAGAAGGATAGGTCCTGGCGCATGTGCGTCGATTTTAAATACCTCAATAAAGCCTGCCCCAAGGACCCCTTCCCCTTACCGCGAATTGACCAAATTGTAGAAGCCACAGCCGGGCACAATTTGCTATGCTTCTTGGATGCCTACTCAGGATATCATCAAATTAAGATGAAAGAATCTGACCAGGCAGCAACATCATTCATCACACCTTACAGGCCGTTTTGCTTCAATACGATGCCCTTCAGACTAAAGAACGCCGGCGCCACATACTAGCGCATGATTCAATCATGCTTGGAGAAACACATCGGGAGGACCAACGAGGCCTACGTAGATGATGTGGTTATCATAACCAAACACGTCGGATAATTGGTAGACAACCTCCGCGACACATTCGCCAGTTTACGGGAGTATCAAATTGAGCTCAACCCGGAGAAATGTGTCTTCGGAGTACCAGCCAGCAAACTCCTCGGCTTCATTGTATCTAGCTGAGGAATTGAAGCCAATCCGGCAAAAATAAGAGCCTTGGACCGCTTAGAGGTACCAACAGAGCTCAAACAAGTACAAAAGCTGGCAGGATGCGTGGCGGCACTGAGTCGCTTCATATCAAGACTCGGGGAGAAAGCCCTACCTTTGTATAGACTGTTAAAACAGACAAAGACCTGCAAATGGGCCGAGGAGGCCGCGGCGGCTCTGGAAGGCACTAAATCTCTCCTTGCAACCAATCCTATCTTAGCGGCACCAGGCATATGCGAGCCGCTGATATTATACATCTCGGCCACAAACCAGGTTGTCAGCGCAGTACTCGTGGTCGAAATAGACATGGAAGGTCACAAGTTCCAAGTACAATAGCCCATTTACTACGTCTCCGAGGTCCTAACCCCATGCAAAACACGCTACCCCCACTATCAAAAGATAGCCTACGCCGTCTTCATGGCGTCCCGAAAACTTCGGCACTACTTTCAAGAGTGCTCGGTGACCGTGGCATCCGATGTCCCATTAAGTGACATAATTAACAACAGGGATGCAACGGGGCGCATAGCCAAATGGGACATAGAGCTCCTACCCTTTGAAATAACTTACCGACCACGCCGAGCTATTAATTCTCAGGTGTTGGCCGACTTCGTGGCCAAATGAATGGAGGCCGAGCTCCCTCGAGAATACAACACTTATTCGCATTGGACAATGCATTTTGACGGTTCCAAAATGCTTGCTAGCCTAGGGGTTGGCGTAGTGCTTACCTCACCCACAGGGGACAGTGTTCGGTATGTATTACAAATTATGTATATCAACTCCAATAATGTTGCAGAATACGAAGCCCTGTTACATGGACTCCGGATAGCAGTTGTCGGGCCGTTGGGAACCAGGGTACCCAGGCCCGTCTGCCTGCGGCCCAGGAAGCGATGCCTGGCGAAGGCCCAAGACGCGGCCCATCTAAGGGCGCCGCAAAGCAGAGGCACCTCGTGAGGCGCCATCCCCGCGAGGACCCCTCCTCAAGGCACGAGACACCAGCACTTAGCCGCAGCAGCGGCAGAAACCTCGTGAGGCCCTCTCGCGAGGCTGCCTCCCGAGGCAGCCCCCGGAGGCGGTTGCCCGAGGCCACCCGCACTTGACGTCGGTTGCGCGGTCCTGTGCCCATCACGTGGGTGACGCGCGTAGCGACAAAGGCCGGCAGAGGCCGCGCCAGCGGGCACGGACAGAGAGGCTTTCCTCTTTGGTGCTAAAGGGGCAGCCCCAGCTGCCCACCCCCAAAGCGAGTCCCAAGGACTACTCGTTTGGTGATAGAAGACCGAGACAGCAAGGCGCGCAGGGCGGAGGTCATCACCGAGCCCACCGGCGCATCATAGGTCATGCTTTTTGCAGGCGAAGACCGCCTTTAGTCAGGATAGACTGAGTGCCTATCCCCTTTCAAAACCCGCCAAGTGTGGCAACCCTTCCCGCCCAAGTTTGGGGGAAGAGGACCAGGGCGGCTATAAAAGGGGGCAGGGCTGCGATTGTAGAGGAGATGATTCCTCTGCTTCCTACCTTGTACGCGAGAACATCTTCTTGCCCAAAGCAATCCCAACCACAAGCAGGAGTAGGGTTTTACACCGCAAGGTGGCCCGAACCTGGGTAACCGCCGTGTCCCCTGTCGTGCTCCCGCGTAGCGCTCTCGTCGTAGCCTCGCCGTGGTCACCGTTGGTCGGAAAGAACTAGCTCGCCCCCAGTGTTCGAACCTCTTGATCCCCGGAGTCCCGGCTCCGACATTTGGCGTGCCAGGTAGGGGGCGCTTCGGTTTTTTCCACCTCCTCGCCGCCATGGCCGACGCTCGCCTTGAGCACTACGCGCGCCGAGCTGCCAGGGTGGCCCAGACGGAGCCCGTCGCTCGCGACGACCGTCGACGCCTGATACGTCTCCAACGCATCTATAATTTTTGATTGTTCCATGCTGTTATATTATCAATCTTGGATGATTTATATACCTTTACAAGCAATTATATATCATTTTTTGGGACTAACCTATTAACTTAGTGCCCAGTGCTAGTTGCTATTTTTGCCTGTTTTTGGTTTTCTAGAATATCAGTACCAAATGAAGTCCAAATGCCACAAAACTTTTTGGAGATTTTTTTTTGGACATACGAGACACTAGAAGCTATGGGAGAGGACCAGATGCCATAGGAGGTGGCCACGAGCCACCAGGGCGCGCCTGGGGGGGGGCAGGCAAGCCCTGGTGCCTCGTGGGCCCACCTCAGCTCCGTTTGACCTAATTCCAGCACTATATATTCTCAAAAATCAGGAAACCGACAGGGGAGTCCACGAAATACTTTTTCCGCTGTCGCAAGCTTCTATTCTCGAGAGATCCCATCTGGAGGCCTTTTCCGGCACTCCGCCGGAGGGGGATTCGATCACGGAGGGGCTCTACATAAACCTTGCTGCCCTTCCGATGATGCGTGAGTAGTTTACCACAGACCTTTGGGTCCATAGTTAGTAGCTAGATGGCTTCTTCTCTCTTTTTCATCTTCAATACAATGCTCTCCTCGATGTTCTTGGAGTTCTATCCGATGTAATCACTTTTTGCGGTGTGTTTGTTGGGATCCGATGAATTGTGAGTTTATGATCAGATTATCCATGAATATTATTTGAGTCTTCTCTAAACTCTTTTATGCATCATTATTATAGCTTCGTATTTCTTCTCTGATCTATTGATTTGGTTTGGCCAACTAGATTGATTTATCTTGCCATGGGAAGAGGTGCTTTGTAATGGGTTCGATCTTGCGGTGCTCAATCCCAGTGACAGAAAGGGACATGACACGTATGTATCGTTCCTATTAAGGGTAAAAAGATGGGGTTTATTCATGCGTGAGTTTACTTTGTCTACATCATGTCATCTTGCTTAAGGCGTTACTCCGTTCTTTATGAACTTAATACTCTAGATGCATGCTGGATAGCGGTCAATGGGTGGAGTAATAGTAGTAGATGCAGGCAGGAGTCGGTCTACTTGTCTCGGACGTGATGCCTATATACATGATCATTGCCTTGGATATCGTCATGATTATTTTCTTTTCTATCAATTGCCCAACAGTAATTTGTTTACCCACCGTATGCTATTTTCAAGAGAGAAGCCTCTAGTGAAAACTATGGCCCTCGGGTCTACTTAATTCATATATTAAAAATCCTAAAAATACCTTGCTGCACTTTTTCTTTATTTATTTTATTTTATATTTTAGTTTAATCTATCTATCTATCACCATACAATTTAATCTTGCAATTTACCACCCAGGGATTGACAACCCCTTGTTTTGTGTGTAGGTACTGCTAACGAGGTGTTGCGTGATTCTCCTACTGGATTGATAACCATGGTTCTTAACTAAGGGAAATACTTATCTCTACTGTACTGCATCTCCCTTCCTCTTCATGGAATTACCAACGCAGCTCACAAGTAGCAGGAAGAATTTCTGGCGCCATTGCCGGGGAGACATCATCAACATCTATCAAGTACCTACGCATAAAACTTTCATCTCCTTGCATTTATTTTATTTGCCTTTGCCTCTCGTTTTCATCTCCCCCACTTCTAATTTTTTTACAAAAACACAAAAATATTTTATTTGCTTGCTTGCTTTTATTGCCATGACAACACTCAAGAACAGAAAGTGAAAGCAAGAATTTAAGATCACTATGGATCCTCATCCACTTGCCAATCTTTTCAAAAGATCCAATTACAATGAACCAATTGCTAGTGATTTGAGTGCTCTTGATTTTCTCTATGAAGTTTTGCTTGAAAATCATGAATCTGAAAATTGTGATGAAGTGTTAGAAGAAGAAATTTATAAAGTGATTCATGGTAGCTCCTTGATTGAAAAGCATGATTGCAATGATGTTACTATAAATTCTATTAATGTGAATTGTGCTAATAATATGCAAAACTACAAGCTTGGGGATGATAATTTTGTTATGTCCATTACTTATTGCAATGATCTTGATTGGGGTGATGATGCTTCTTATGATCTTGAAAATTTATTTAAGCCTCATGATGAATACGTTATTGATAATAATGTTTGCAATACTATTAAAAGTGGGTTTGTAAGAGTGTCAACTTTAGGTAATAATGATCCCACTACTTTGGAGAATTATCAATCTTATGAAATTTTTGATAAAAGTGGGTTTGGAGAGGTCATGACTTTAGTTGATGTTAATCCCAATATCTCGGAAGATTATAAAAGTTTTATGCATGTGGATCATGAAAAGAATATTTTATATGATAGCTATATTGTTGAATTTGACTATGATCCTACATGTAATTATTATGAGAGAGGAAAATATGGTTGTAGAAATTTTCATGTTACTCAATTACCTCTCTTGAAGTTCAAATTGTTAATGCTCCGTTCTACTTCCTTGCATATGCTAGAGATTGCTTGTCTTGATAATTTGTTCTCCTGTAAAATGCCTATGCATAGGAAGTATGTTAGACTTAAGTGTGTTTTTCATATACTTCATGATGCTCTCTTTGTGTTTCTATTATTATCTCTCATGAGAGCATCCTTGAAATCTCAAGCCTATCTTAATGGCTATAAAGAAAGAGCTTGTTGGGAGACAACCCAATGAATAAAATATGTTCTTGTGTGTTTACACAATTATGCTACTGTTATGATTGTGTTTTTGTGTTTTAATTAGTGTTTGTTCCAAGTAAAGCCTTTGGGATGATTTGGAAGATAGTATAATTGATGCTGTTTGGAAAACAGAAAGTTTTGCGTCCAGTGCTGGAATTTTAGTTCTGTACTGGAGCATCAGAAATCTGAAATTTTTACACAGTATTGGTATATGAATTTCCCACGTTGTCCATATTTTTCAGAATTTTTGGAGTTATAGAAGTATGGCTTTTAAATAGATCTCTACAGACTGTTCTGTTTTTGATGCGTTGCTTGCTTGTTTTGATGAAACTATGGAATGTATAGGGGGGTATAAGCCATGGAGAAGTTAGAATATAGTAGGTATAATGCAAAAATAAAATATGAATGGGTTTGCAACAGTACTTAAAGTAGTGATTTGTTTTGTTATACTAACGGATCTCACGAAGGTTTTGTTGAGTTTTGTGTGATTGAAGTTTTCAAGTTTTGGGTGAGATCACGATGGATGAAGGAATAAGGAGTGACAAGAGCCTAAGCTTGGGGATGACCAAGGCACCCCAAGGTAATATTCAAGGAAGACTCAAGCGTCTAAGCTTGGGGATGCCCCGGAAGGCATCCCCTCTTTCTTCTACTAACCATCGGTAATTTTACTTGGAGCTATATTTTTATTCATCACAATGAGTTTTGCTTGGAGCGTCGTGTATTATATGACTCTTTGCTTTGTTTGCTTTTTAGTTTGTCACAATCATCCTTGCTGTACACACCTATTTGAGAGAGCCACACGTTTATCATGATTTGTTAGAATACTCTATGTGCTTCACTTAAATTTTTTGAGCTAGGCAGTTGCTCTAGTGCTTCACTTAAACCTTTTTGAGCACGGCGGTGGCAATGTTTTGAAGAAATATTTGAACTCTCATGCTTCACTTATATTATTTTGAGAGTTGATAAAATTAAAATTTTGAAGAAATATTTGCACTCTCATGCTTCACTTACATCTTTTTGAGAGTTGATAATAGTAATGGTAATTTGCACAAGATATGAGTTTGGTCCCAAAGTGATGAATATTCAAGAGGGATATAATAAAAACTTTCATATAGATCATTGGATATGATAAGTGTGATTCCTTGCAATAGTTTTGCGATATGGAGATGATGATATGTGAGTCATGTTAGCGAGTAATTGTGATTTAGTAAGAATATGGGTGTTAAGGTTTGTGATTCCCTATGCATGCACGTAAAGTCAATAGTTATGCAACGAAATTATATCCTACTTATGGTGCATTATTCGGTATTAGTTATGTTCAATGCATGTTTATGACCGTTTTCGTGTTTTTTGGTTGGTTGCTTCTCAATCTATTTGCTAGCCTTCATTTGTACTAAGCGGGAATACTGCTTGTGCATCCAAACTCCTTAAACCCAAGTTGTGCCAAATGAGTCCACCATACCTACCTATATGCGGTATTTACATGCCGTCCTATGTAAATTTGTGTGTGCCAACTCTAATTTTCAAAATAATTTTCCGTTTTGTGTGCCCGTACCGCTCATGAGGCGGAAGGGGGTAGCCAATATTTTCCGTGCTAGGTGTGTTATTCTCACGATGAGTGTTTATTCACTTGTCATTGCACGAGAGTGTGGCAGGTAATAGGGATGCCCAGTCCCAAAATGAAATGAAATGATAAATCTTTATATGATGATAATATTAAATTCCTTGGAAAGTGTTGGTATGGAGGGCACCCGTGGATACGGCTAGCCATGGATTGTGAAAGAATGGTGGAAAGGAAAGAAACTTTATTTTCTGTTTGGGAACCGCCTATAATGTGTCTAGCATGGAAGATATTGGATATTCTCGTTCGTTTTCGTTGACAGGAAAAGCATGCCTCTCAAAATATTTTATCTCTCTAATTTAAGCTCTGAGCTCTGGCACATTAGCAAATCTCTGCTTCCCTCTGCGAAGGGCCTATCTATTTACTTTTATGCAATTTTTTTGAGTCTCCATCTTCTCTTATAAAGCACCAACTAGAGAGCACTATTGTCATACTTGTGCATTGGATGTAGCTAATATGGAGTGTGTTTCATGAATGGATCAATGATTGAGCATAATGGGCTAGGGATAACTTTCTTTAGCGTTGATATTTTGAAAAACATGGTTGCTTGTTAGTATGCTTGAGTATTTATGTCTTCATGTCAAATTATAGACTATTGCTTTGAATCATTCAAGTTCAATGTCCATGCTACAAAAGGAAAGAATATGTGATGAATATGATACGCAGCATTCCACATCAAAAAATCAGTTTTTATCATTTACCTACTCGAGGACGAGCAGGAATTAAGCTTGGGGATGCCGATACGTCTCCAATGTATCTATAATTTTTGATTGTTCCATGTTATATTATCAATCTTGGATGTTTTATATACCTTTACAAGCAATTGTATATCATTTTTTGGGACTAGCCTACTAACTTAGTGCCGAGTGCTAGTTGTTGTTTTTTGCCTGTTTTTGGTTTTCCAGAATATCAGTACCAAACGAAGTCCAAATGCCACAAAACTTTTTGGAGATTTTTTCTGGACATAAGAGACAGTAGAAGCTTCGGGAGAGGACCAGATGCTAGAGGAGGTGGCCACGAGCCACCAGGGCGCGCTCGGGGGGGGGGGGGGGGGGGGGGGCAGGCGCGCCCTAGTGCCTCGTGGGCCCACCTCAACTCCGTTTGACCTAATTCTAGCACTATAAATTCTCAAAAATCAGGAAACAACAGGGGAGTCCACGAAATACTTTTTCCGCCGCCGCAAGCTTCTGTTCTCGAGAGATCCCATCTGGAGGCCTTTTCCGGAACTCCGTCGGAGGGGGATTCGATCACGGAGGGGCTCTACATCAACCTTGCTACCCTTCCGATGATGCGTGAGTAGTTTACCATAGATCTTCGAGTCCATAGTTAGTAGCTAGATGGCTTCTTCTCTCTTTTTGATCTTCAATACAATGTTCTCCTCGATGTTCTCGGAGTTCTATCCGATGTAATCACTTTTTGCGGTGTGTTTGTTAGGATCCGATGAATTGTGAGTTTATGATCAGACTATCCATGAATATTATTTGAGTCTTCTCTGAACTCTTTTATGCATGATTATTATAGCTTCATATTTCTTCTCCGATCTATTGATTTGGTTTGGCCAACTAGATAGATTTATCTTGCCATGGGAAGAGGTGCTTTGCAATGGGTTCGATCTTGCGGTGCTCAATCCCAGTGATAGAAAGGGACATGACACATATGTATCATTGCTATTAAGGGTAAAAAGATGGGTTTTATTCATGCTTGAGTTTACTTTGTCTACATCATGTCATCTTGCTTAAGGCATTACTCCGTTCTTTATGAAATTAATACTCTAGATGCATGCTGGATAGCGGTCGATGGGTGGAGTAATAGTAGTAGATGCAGGCAGGAGTCGGTCTACTTGTCTCGGACATGATGCCTATATACACGATCATTACCTTGGATATCGTCATGATTATTTGTTTTTCCTATCAATTGCCCAACAGTAATTTGTTTACCCACCGTATGCTATTTTCAAGAGAGAAGCCTCTAGTGAAAACTATGGCCCTCGGGTCTACTTAATCCATATATTAAAAATCCTAAAAATACCTTGCTGCACTTTTTCTTTATTTATTTTATTTTATATTTTAGTTTAATCTATCTATCTATCACCATACAATTTAATCTTGCAATTTACCACCCAGGGATTGACAACCCCATGTTTGCGTTGGGTGCAAGGATTTGTTGTTTGGTGTGTAGGTACTGCTAACGAGGTTTTGCGTGATTCTCCTACTGGATTGATATCCTTGGTTCTTAACTGAGGGAAATACTTATCTCTACTGTACTGCATCTCCCTTCCTCTTTAGGGAATTACCAACGCAGCTCACAAGTAGCAACGCCTGATACGTCTCCTACGTATCTATAATTTTTGATTGTTCCATGCTATTATAGTATCAATCTTGGATGTTTTATATACACTTACAAGCAATTATATATCATTTTTTGGGACTAACCTATTAACTTAGTGCCTAGTGCCAGTTGTTGTTTTTTGCCTGTTTTTGGTTTTTTAGAATATCAGTACCAAACGAAGTCGAAATGCCACGAAACTTTTTGGAGATTTTTTTCTGGACAAAAGAGACACTAGAAGCTTTGGGAGAGGGTCAGAAGACAGAGGAGGTGGCCACGAGCCACCAGGGCGTGCCCAGGGGGGCAGGCGCGCCCTGGTGCCTCATGGGCCCACCTCTGCCCCGTTTGACCTAATTCCACCTCTATAAATACTCTAAAATCGGGAAACCAACAGAGGAGTCCACGAAATACTTTTTCCGCCGCCGCAAGTTCCTGTTCTCGAGAGATCCCATCTGGAGGCCTTTTCCGGCAATCTGCCGGAGGGGGATTCGACCACGGAGGGGCTCTACATCAACCATGCCGCCCTTCCGATGGTGCGTGAGTAGTTCACCACAGACCTTCGGGTCCATAGTTAGTAGCTAGATGGCTTCTTCTCTCTATTTGATCTTCAATACAATGTTCTCCTTGATGTTCTTGGAGTTCTATCCGATGTAATCACTTTTTGCGGTGTGTTTGTTGGGATCCGATGAATTGTGAGTTTATGATCAGATTATCCATGAATATTATTTGAGTTTTCTCTGAACTCTTTTATGCATGATTATTATAGCTTCGTATTTCTCTCCGATCTATTGATTTGGTTTGGCCAACTAGATTGATTTATCTTGCAATGGGAGAGGTGCTTTGTAATGGGTTCGATCTTGCGGTGCTCAATCCCAGTGACAGTAGGGGACATGACACGTATTGTATCATTGCTATTAAGGATAAAAAGATGGGGTTTATTCATGCGTGAGTTTACTTTGTCAACATCATGTCATCTTGCTTAAGGCGTTACTCCGTTCTTTATGAACTTAATACTCTAGATGCATGCTGGATAGCGGTCGATGTGTGGAGTAATAGTAGTAGATGCAGGCATGATTCGGTCTACTTGTCTCGGACGTGATGCCTATATACATGATCATTGCCTTGGATATCGTCATGATTATTTGCTTTTCTATCAATTGCCCAACAGTAATTTGTTTACCCATCGTATGCTATTTTCAAGAGAGAAGCCTCTAGTGAAAACTATGGCCCCCGGGTCTACCTTTATCATATATTAAAAATCCTAAAAATACTTTGCTGCAATTTTACTTTATTTATTTTATTTTTTATTTTTGTTCGATCTATTTATCTATCACCATACAATTTAATCTTGCAATTGACCGCCAAGGGATTGACAACCCCTTGTTCGCGTTGGGTGCGAGGATTTGTTATTTTGTGTGCAGGTGCTGCTAACGAGTTGTTGCGTGATTCTCATACTGGGTTGATAACCTTGGTTTCATAACTGAGGGAAATACTTATCTCTACTCTACTACATCATCCCCTCCTCTTTGGGGAAATCCCAACACAGCTCACAAGTTGCAACGCCGCGCCGCCGGCGCTGGTACCGAACCTGCTGTGAGGGAGCAGCAGGCCTCTTCCCTCCACCCGTCCGTATAGGCGGACGGTCACACTGCCACGGCCTTGTTGCTAGCTTGCCGTGACGCGCCGGCCCCGTAGGCTGCGCTGCTCATGGCGCGCGAGCTCCTGCGCTACCGCCCCACCGACGCCGGCTACGACGCCTGGCTCGGCCGCATCACCGAGCTCGTCAACGCCGCAGGCGACGCCCCGGTGCCCTCTCACTTGCTTCGTCCACCGCCGTCTCGCGCCGAGGACGTGGCGCACGATGTGCCCTGTTGGGGATATTTCCCAGCATGTAGACCCGGCAGGAAGATGACCCGGCCATAGAGTGGGCTCAGTGGGTTATTTCACTGCAGGGCTAAGGAGATATTTAATGGGCCGGCTTGACGGAGGCCCGGTGAGAAAGACCGCTCAGCCTACGGGCCGGCTCGAGGAGAAAGCATACGGCAGGAAGGCTGCCTTGGAGAATGAGTAGAATAAGAGTAGGAGACGGGTTAGGTTTACGACCCGGATTCTCATGTAACTCTAGGGTTCCACTTGTTATATAAAGGGGAGCACCTAGACCAGAAAGACTAATTTGCAATCTCTCGAGAGCTAGGTTAGCGAGATCGCATCCTTGTAATCGAGATCCAATCAATACAATCAAGCAGGACGTAGGCTATTACCTCGATCGCGAGGGGCCGAACCTGGGTAATCTCGTGTCTTCTCGTTCCCAATCAACCCCGCTAGACTTCCACCCTTGTGCGATGGCCTTATCTCCAAGTCCTTTCACAAGGGCATCTGCCGTGTCAAATCCCCGACAGTTGGCGCCTACCGTGGGGCCTGCGCACGGTGGTGTTATGTTCTTGGAGGGAGCCCTCCCAGGTATCGAGAAAAGTTTCGGCCTAGTCGCCAAAAAATCCGAGTCGTCGCAGAGTTCCGACCGAGTTGCCGAAGAGTTTCGGCCGAGTCGCCGAAAAGTCCGAGTTGCTGAAAAGTTTCGGCCGAGTTACCGAAAAAGGTCTGGCTCAAGAAAAATCCGGCTCAAGAAAATTCCGCTCTCAGAAAAATCTGGCTCAAGAAAAATCTGGCTTAAGAAAAATCCGGCTGAAGAAAATTCTGCTCTCAGAAAAATCTGGCTCTCAGAAAAATCCGGCTCAAGAAAAATCCGGCTCTCAGAAGTTCGAGCTCTTAGAAAAATCCGGCTCAAGAAAAATCTGGCTCAAAGAAAAATATGCTCATAGAAAAATCTGGGTCAAGAAAAATCCGGCTCAAGAAAAATCTGCTCTCAAAAAAATCTGGCTCAAGAAAAATCCGGCTGAAGAAAATTCTGCTCTCAGAAAAATCTGGCTCAAGAAAAATCTGGCTCAAGAGAAATCCGGATCAAGAAAAATCCGGCTCAGAAAAATCTGGCTCAAGAAAATTCTGCTCTAAAAAAAATCTAGCTCAAGAAAAATCTGGCTCAACAGAAATCCCGATCAAAAGAATCTGGCTCAAGAAAATTCTGCTCAGAAAATTCCGGCTCTCAGAAATTCCGGCTCTCAGAAAATCCGGCTCTCAGAAAAATTCAGACTAGTGACCAAAAAATTCCAGCTTACTCGAAAAAGTTCCGGCTCCGCCGACAAATTCTGGCTTCTGCCGCCGGCTCAAACCTCCAGCTGGGTTATGGACTTGTAATTCCTACAGGGTCATCTACAACCTCGAAGTCTCCAATCACCAAATCTTCGCTGGTTTGTACAATGTCATCAAACGCCGAGGTTGCCAAAGAAGACTAGTCCACATGATGCACAGTCTAAACATAGGTATCCTGCCTTATTTGGCTCATGATATTATGATCAATGGAATAAAGCCGGCTTATCTAAACCCCACATGTTTTGCAGTAGTAGCATTGTCTCCTGTATATCTTATGCTGAGCTTTTCCATGATCATATGGTCACTTGGGGGCTTCCAACTCACCAAGTTTAGCTTTCTCACCCTCTTGGCCCGGCATACGCCAAATATTATATACTTGGTTATACCTGCCTGTTAGCAAGATGCTACTCCGAAAAGGTGACTCGATGAACGCCTGATGAGTCAATCACAGAGGTGACCCTGAACTCATCAAAGTTAAACACTGGTTAAGTCACGTGAGAGCCGGCTTTCAGAGAGCTAGGAGAAACCAAAAGAGGCCAAAAAAGCCTGCTTCAAAGAAGCGAATCAGACTCGAGCCTCGAAAGCCGATCTTTATGTCATGCCTCGAAAGCCGGCTTAATATTTAAGTTATTTTTTCTATCATGTCATTTCTTTTATATATCTCTATCTATGCATTTTATTTCCAGGTATCAATTTTCATACATACGACCCGGGTTATAAATAGAAACCGGGTCACAGAAAATTCCGGGTCACAGAATTGACCGGGTCTTGGGACATTTAATTTGTGCTTTGAATTACAATACAACACTTCTGGATTTCTCAAACATATATTTGTTGGGTTGCATTGCAATCACGGCCAAGGTTTCAATTAACATCAAAGTCTATTTGACTAGGCATTGACAGATTACAGAGTTTTGCAACAACTATTACAAAGCCACAAATAGGCCATTTTCAACAAGTTTTTGTCACAATGGGTTAAGCCGGTGAAATTCATGAAAGCCGGTAGCTGGATTGTCAGGGTTGATGTATTGCTTGATTTGTCTCAACATCAGTGGTCGCCGGCCTTTATATTTCAAGCATCGAGCCTTGAAAGCCGACCTTTATTTGGTTAAGCTGCAATTCCAGTCAGGGATTCATATTAAGTAATCAACATAACAAGTTTTTGAGGATGGTCTTTGGCACAGATATTTCAAAAGTGCATGATGGCATTGCTAGATAAAGCAACAAGTCCTGCTCCTTCAACTCAGAAATTTCATAGCCGTCCTAATTCAGCATTGCCTGTATACATACAAATGGGTTATATTATTCTCACACAGTCCCAAGTCGTTGCAGGCATGCGACCCGGCACTTGGGGGCTATAGCGTTCAGTTGTTTAAACAGATCATAAGGTCTAAATTGAAGACCCGGCCCATCACATAATGATGAGTCGGCCCTTGGGGGCTACACATGTGAAATGCAAAACATTCAGTTTATGACTGGCAACTCAGATGAACAACACAGATTTCTTCAAAGTTGCAACATTTATATTTAAGCAAGTCTTAAGCTATCACTACGTTCTGTTCTTAAGACTTGGGGGCTACACTGGTTGAAGTTTTATAAGTATAAGACAATTACAAGTCCCAGGTTGCTGCAGGCAAGACAACCCGGCCCTTGGGGCCTACACAATCAAGATATTATTTCTATGCAAAGCACCAAGTCATCATGAACTGATAAACTCGGAGCTTGGAGGCTACAGGTAATATGGAGATAAAAAAGCAGAAGAACACCTTCAAGCTGTCAATTTTGAGTGAACCGGTTTCCATTTTCTTGGTGGAGGTTTGCAAAGTTCATCTCCTACAAGTTATTCATAGAAGGCCCAGAAGCATTGAAAGCCGGCTCAACATCAGACGGATTTCTTTTTTCCAATAATTTTATCAAGCCCAAGCACTGGAAGCCTACTCAAAATGTTAGATGGGTTATTTTTCCAATATTTTTCTGCGTGGAACCAGCGTCAGCAAGTTGATTCTGAAGCAGGAGCTTAGCATGAATAAGTTCAAGCTAACCTGGGGGCTAATGTCGGGGGAGTTACTCGCAGCTAGACCCGGCTCTGAGGATAAGTCATCTTTGGAGTTAAGTCAGTTCTGGAGTTAAGTTGACCCGGCTACAATCTTGACCCGGCCACAAGCTTGACCCGGCCACAATCTTGACCCGGCTACAATCTTGACCCGGCAATAATCATGACCAGGCTTGCTACAGGACCCGGACTTAGACGAAATTCCACGAAGGAGTCAAAATACAAGACGTAGACCCCAAACTTGGAAGACACGTAGGACTTAGAGGACTTAGAGTAGGACTCCGACTACGGGTATAACTCGGAATCTCTTGTAACCTCAGGGACTCAACTATTATATAAAGGGACTCCCTGGATCATCTGAAGGACATGTTTTTAGACAGACAATTCTCGAGACAGATGTTTTGATAGGTATCGAGACAGGTGTTTTGATAGCTCTCGTGACAGAGGTAGCGAAATAGCGCCCTTGTAATCGATACCACCACAATCAATAGCAATCAAGCAGGATGTAGGCTTTTACCTCCTCCGTGAGGGGCCAAACCTGGGTAAACTTGCGTCTTCTCGTTTCCGATCAACCCCATCCAAGCTTCCACCTAGCAGTAATGGCCTCACGACTTAGTCTTCTCACGAAGGCATCTGCCGTGACAAAACCACGACACGCCCCCTCCGCCTCCTCTGCACGGCGAAGACGCCTGGCGCTCCCGCGGCGCGAGGGCACGCGAGCCATCCCGCGGCGCGTCCTCTCCGGACCACGGCGAGCCCAGCTGCCAGATTGTCCGACACGCGCCTCCTGACGTGCGCGTGCTCCTCAAGCTGCAGCGCCATGAAAGCACATTTGCTCCCTTGGTGGTTTTGGTAATTCATAACAACATATATCTCATTGAACTAATGTCCATTCAAGTTAAAGATTTCAGGATGTTCAATGATTGGCATGGCAAGGACTAGAGATGTGGACCCCTCAAAATGCTAAGGACATGGATTGGCAAAAGCTCAAGACTCTACATTTTTGGTTTAGTGATCCAAGATCACATTGAGTCCATAGGAAAGACAATACTATTAAAAGGGGATGAGGTGTTGCTTAATGGTCTTTTTGGTCAAGTGCTTAGTGACAGTACTCCAAAACCCTCAACCACTTTCTCCGTCCAAATATGTCCAATACTACATTCCAATTCGGCCGAACCAAAATTTCCTATCTGGAGCCACCGAGTTCATCTGGACTTAGCCACTGCCAAAACCCTAACAAATTGGATCCACCGATATGGATCTCGGTCTCACCGAGATGGCCTTGCCAACTCTCTGTAATCGGTTGCAATTACTTCGGTCACACCAAGTCTTAAAAATCGGTCTCACCGAGATGGCTTGCCAACTCTCTGTTGCCTTATTGCTTCACTTCGGTCTCACCGAGTTGATGCAATCGGTGCCACCGAGACGAGGTTTGCCCTAACCATTGCACATCGGTCCATCCGAGTTGTTCCAGTCAGTCCCACCGAGATTCCTAACGTTCATATCTTTTACACAGTTCGGTGCCACCGAGATTCCTGATCGGTGCCACCGAGTTGGGTCAAAAGTGTGTAACGGTTGGATTTTGTGTGGAGGCTATATATACCCCTCCACCACTTCTTACTTACTAAGGAGAGCCATCATAACATGCCTACACTTCCACCATACATTTTCTGAGAGAGAACCATCTACTCATGTGTTGAGATCAAGACATTCCAATCCAACCATTTGAACCTTGATTTCTAGCCTTTCCCAAGTTGCTTTCCACTCAAATCCTTCTTCCACCATAGCCAAATATGTGAGGAGTTGTTTGACTGTTGGGGAGACTATCATTTGAAGCACAAGAGCTAGGAGTTCATCAACAAAACACCGTCTATTACCTTTTGGAGAGTGGTGTCTCCTAGATTGGTTAGGTGTCACTTGGGAGCCTCCGACATGATGTGGAGTTGAACCAAGGAGTTTGTAAGGGCAAGGAGATCGCCTACTTCGTGAAGATCTACCCCATGTGAGGCTAGTCCTTCGTGGACATAAGCCATGGTGGAATAGACAAGGTTGCTTCTTCGTGGACCCTTCGTGGGTGGAGCCCTCTCCGTGGACTCACGCAGCCGTTACCCTCCGTGGGTTGAGGTCTCCATCAACGTGGACGTACGAAAGTACCACCTATCGAAACCACGCCAAAAACCACCGTGTCTTCATTGCATTTGAAATCTCCGATCCCCTCCTTTACTTACATGTGCAATTGTTTACTTTCCGCTGCTACACTCTTAGAATTGCATGTGTAGGGTGATGCTTGACTTGTATACTTGCTAAAATCTGCCTACAACTAAAATTGGGAAAAGGTTAGGTTTTTATTTGGTCAAGTAGTCTAATCACCCCCCCCCCCACTAGACAAACTTTCGATCCTACAAGTGGTATCAGAGCCTTGGTCTCCGTAAGCCTTGATTTCCATTGCTTTGGTGATCATAGCCTTGGTTTCACAACCTAGGAGAGTATGGCGTCTAGTGAGGGTAATTATTACCGTAGAGGTCCATATTTTGATTGTACAAACTTTGCTAGTTGGAAACATAAGATGAAAATGCATATTCTTGGCCATAACCCCGCCGTTTGGGCTGTTGTTCGTGTTGGCTTGCAAGGTGATTTCTTTGAGGATGGCAAGGAACCGGATCGTGAAGCAACCGCGGAAGAATTGAAGATGTTGCAATACAATGCTCAAGCTTGTGACATTCTCTTGAACGGTTTGTGTCCCGAGGAATTCAACAAAATCAGCCGCCTCGAGAATGCAAAGGAAATTTGGGATACTTTGGTTGATATGCATGAGGGTACCGAGTCCGTCAAGGAATCTAAGTTGGATGTGCTTCAAAGTCAACTTGACAAGTTCAAGACGAAGGATGGTGAAGGAGTTGCTGAAATGTACTCTAGGCTTGCTCTCATCACAAATGAGATTGCCGACTTAGGAAGTGAAGTGATGACCGACAAATTCATCATCAAGAAGATCCTTAGAGCTTTGGATGGAAAATATGATACCATTTGCACATTGATCCAAATGATGCCAAATTACAAAGATCTCAAGCCCACGGAAGTCATTGGAAGAATTGTTGCTCATGAAATGTCACTCAAGGACAAAGAGGAGCTACACAACAAATCAAGTGGTGCTTACAAAGCCTCAACCGATGCTCCAACAACTCCAAGTGGCAAGCTAGTATCCAATGAAGAGATAAGCCTAATGGTGAAAAGATTCAACAAGTTCTACAAGAACAAAGGGAAAGAAAGAAGCTCTAGCTCAAGACACTATGAGAGAAGATCATCAAGTCATGACCGTAATTGCTACAATTGTGGAAAACCCAGACACTATTCCAATGAGTGTACGGCTCCCTACAAGAAAAGAGACGAATCACCAAGAGGAAGACATAGAAGAGATGAATCACCTCATAAGGAGAGAAGGAGTAGAGATGATCGTTATGAACGAAGACACTCTCGAAGAAGTAAGGATTCGGAAAGGAAGGACAAGTCATCAAAGAGCTACACAAGAAGAAGACATCAAGCTCATGTTGGTGAATGGTTTTCCGGCTCCGACTCCGACAACCACTCCGAGAGAAGTTATCACTCCAACTGCGACTATAGTCAAGATGAAGGTGTTGCCGGACTTGCTCTTGTATCATCCAACTCCTATGATCTCTTTGATTCACCAAATGAAGGTATTGGAAGATGCTTCATGGCAAAAGTCCCCAAGGTATCACACCCCGAGTATCTTGATTTCAATAGTGATGAAGAAGATTTGCTTGGTGATGATGATTTACTTATTGATAAGGCCAGTGATGTGAGCTATAATAAAAATGCTAGTAATTATGATAGTCAAGAGGAAACGAATGACAATGCTATGAAGGAGATTGAGTGTCTAACTAAAGAACTAAATGCTCTTAAGTTAGCTCATGAAACAACTCAAGAGGATCATAGAGAACTTCTAAGAACTCATGAGAAGCTACGCTTCGAGAAGCTAAATTTAGAGCAAGAGCATGAGTTTCTTAAAGCTATCAATGCGATCTTCGAAAGAAGAGTTCTTCATATCTAGCCAAATGTTTACTCTTGTCTACCTTTATGCCACAAGTTAGACCTAAGCAAACTAGCAACAAGGGTAAAAAGGGTTCTACCTCTAGTAGTAACAATAACAATGCTATATCCATTGTTGTTGCTTCTAGTAGTTCAATTGATTCCACTAATGATTCTCTTAGCCATGTTACACTTGAGCAAGAAAACATTCTATTGAAAGGAATTATAGAAAAAGGTGTTTACAAGAGCCTTGCCGGGAGTAAGCAATTTGAGGAAACTGTACGCAAGCAAGGAAGGCACCGGAAGAACCAAGGTGCTGGTTTTGAACGAAAGTTCAATGCCAATGGAGTTGAGTGGGAAGAAGATCAATACCCCAAGACGAAGTTTGTTCCTCAACAAGAGAAGTATGATCCTACTTCCTTCAAGGGAACACAAGCTCAAGAAGATCTTCCACCACAAGACCACAAGCTAAAAGGCAAGGACAAGCTTCAAGAAGTGATTGATTCATTTGAAGAAGCACCTCAAGCCTTGGTCAAGTGGGTTCCCAAGACTTCATCAAGTTCTACTTCATCAAGTGCTACTACAACTCCAAGGATTCCCATCAAGTTGATGTGGGTCCAAAAGAAGAAGAACTAGAGAGTTCTTGAGGGTGACTCCACCAACAAACTTCACTGACATTCATTTATGGCAAGAACTTGTGCAATCAACTTCCACATTTTGCACTAGTTCATGGAGTCACAAACCCCCTTGTTGGTAAGGCAAGGGACAAGGTAGTCATTGCATTCATGGACATCATCATATGTGCACTTCACTCTATGTCTATGGATATCCTTGTATGTTCCTTGTGTGGGACTAACCCATGTAGGTATTGAAAGCACAAAACTCCAAAGGATTGCTCCCAACTCTTGATGGTCTATATCAACATTGAGCATCCACATCTTCAACATCTACATGAAGTCATCATCGACAAAACCCAAGGTTAGTTCATCCCTCTTTGGGGGAATATCACATCTAGGGGGAGCTTTGCTCTAAAAAATGAGCTAAAGCAACTCTAATGGTGTGAACACATCAATGCTTTATGTAAAAGTGGCAACCCCCCTTGTGCTTAAACGATGAGTATGACCTATGATCAAATGTTCTCATTTGACTCCTAAGTCAATATACTCATATGTAGATGACCTAGTCATCGCCATTGCTTGATAGATGCTAGAATTGGTTGTGCATGTTTGACACATATTTCATTTGCTATCTTATTGTGTGAGCATGTTGGTTTGCATGTTTTCTTCATTCGAGGACATCCATTTGTTGTTTTGATTGTCTTGGTTTTTCTGGCCAAGTGGATGTACAAGAATGCCTAAATACCTTCTCTAGCTATCTATGCTTTCTTGTCTCAAATTCTATTCTTGCTGCATCACAAAAATTGAACAAGTCATTTTCGGACCCTCCGGGTGGGGAGCACTCGGAGCCACCGATCTGAAAGGGCTGAACCTCCAAAACCTTCTACATGATTTCAGCCGAACCAATCAACACACACTCGGTCCAACCGAAATCATTTAGATTGATCTAGGTTTCCATATCGGCGCCACCAATGTGCTAAACTGCTTGCAGTTACACATATCGGTGCCACCGAGTTGTCCAACTCGGAGCCACCGACAGCACACGGGTATATATACTCCGCGGGCCCGAATGATTGAAATTTCTCAAACCTCTTCGTTCCCGTACCCCGTTGCTGCCGTCGCCGTGGTCTTTGGATCGTTGCCCTTGTCTCCTGCGTGCCTTCGCCGCCAAAATCCGTCGCCGTCAACGGCAATCTGCTCCGCCGTTGCCGCCGTAGAGGATCTTGCTACTTGTAGCTTGCGTTGGTATTATCCCCGAAGAGAAGGGATGATGCAGCATAGTAGAGATAAGTATTTCCCTCAGTTATGAAACCAAGATTATCGAACCAGTAGGAGAATCACGCAACACCTGCACACAAACAACAAATCCTTGCACCCAATGCAAACGAGGGGTTGTCAATCCCTCGGCGGTTAATTGCAAGATTAAATTGTATGTAATAGATAGATGGATTGAAACAAAAATACAAAATAAAATAAATAAAAGAAAATGGCAGCAATATTTTTAGTGTTTTAGTAATATGACTTAGATAGACCCGGGGGCCATAGTTTTCACTAGAGGCTTCTCTCAAGAAAATATCATACGGTGGGTAGACAAATTACTGTTGGGCAATTGATAGAAAAGCAAATAATCATGAAGATTTCCAAGGCAATGATCATGTATATAGGCATCACGTCCAATACAAGTAGACCGACTCCTGCCTGCATCTACTACTATTACTCCACACATCCACCGCTATCCAGCATGCATCTAGAGTATTAAGTCCATAAAGAACGGAGTAACGCCTTAAGAACGATGACATGATGTAGACAAGGTAAACTCATGTATGAATAAACCCCATCTTTTTACCCTTAATAGCAACGATACATACGTGTCATGTCCCTTTCTGTCACTGGGATTGAGCACCGCAAGATCCAACACATTACAAAGCACCTCTTCCCATGGCAAGATAAATCAACTCAGTTGGCCAAAAGAGTGCAGCAAAGACTCAAATAATTTCAAGGATAATCTGATCATAAACTCACAATTCATCGGATCCCAACAAACACGCCGCAAAAAGTGATTACATCGGATAGAACTCCAAGAACATCGAGGAGAACATTGTATTGAAGATCAAAAAGAGAGAAGAAGCCATCTAGCTACTGCCTATGGACTCGAAGGTCCGTGGTAAACTAGTCACGCATCATCGGAAGGGCAGCAAGGTTGATGTAAAGCCCCTCCGTGATAGATTCCCCCTCTAACGGAGTACTGGAGAAGGCTTCCAGATGGGATCTCTCAAGAACAGAAACTTGCGGCGGCAGAAAAAGTATATCGTGGACTCCCCTAAGGGTTTCTGATTTTTCCTGAATTTATAGAGGTGGAATTAGGTCAAACAGAGCAAAGGGGGGCCCACGAGGCACCAGGGCACGCCTGCCCCCAGGCGTGCCCTGGTGGCTCTTGGCCACCTCCTGGGTCTTCTGGCCCTCTCCCGAAGCTTCTAGTGTTGTATATGTCCAGAAAAAATCTCCAAAAAGTTTCGTGGCATTTGGACTTCGTTTGATATTGATATTCTGTAAAACAAAAACAGGGCAGAAAACAACAACTGGCACGGGGAGGTTAGTCTCCAAAAATGATATATAATTGCTGTAAATGTATACAAAAGCATCCAAGATTGATAATATAACAGCATGGAACAATAAAAAATTATAGATACGTTGGAGATGTATCAGCATCCCCAAGCTTAATTCCTGCTCGTCCTTGAGTAGGTAAATGATAAAAACAGAATTTTTGATGTGGAATGCTGCCTAACATATTCATCACATTTTCTTTTCTTTTATAGCATGGACATTGGAATTCAATGATTCAAAGCAATAGTCTATAATTTGTCATGAAGATATAAATACTCAAGCATGCTAACAAGCAACCATGTCTTTCAAAATATCAACGCTAAAGAAAGTTATCCCTAGCCCATTATGCTCAATCATTGATCCATTCATGAAACACACTCAAATATTAGCTACATCCAATGCACAAGTATGAGAATAATGCTCTCTAGTTGGTGCTTTTGTAAGAGAAGATGGAGACTCAAATAAAAATAAAAATTGCATAAAAGTAAATTGATAGGCCCTTCACAGAGGGAAGCAGAGATTTGTCAAATGTGCCAGAGCTCAAAGCTGAAATTAAAGAGATAAAAATATTTTGAGAGGCATGCTTTTCCTGTCAACGAAAATGACCGAGAATTCCCAATATTTTCCATGCTAGACACATCATAGGCGGTTCCCAAACAGAAAGTAAAGTTTATTTCCTTTCCACCATTTCTTTCACAATCCATGGCTAGCCGTATCCACGGGTGCCCTCCATACCAACACTTTCCAAGGAATTTTGTTGTTATTAATTTGATTTCATTGTGGGACTGGGCATCCCTATTACCAGCCACTCTCTCGTGCAATGACAAGTGAATAAACACTCATCATGAGAATAACACACCTAGCATGGAAAATAATGGCTAACCCCTGCCGCTTCATGAGCGGTACGGGCACACAAAACGGAAAATTAGTTTGAAAATTTAGAGTTGCCACACGCAAATTTACTTGGAACGGGATTGAAATACCGCATATAGGTAGATATAGTGGACTCATATGGCACAACTTGGGTTTAAGGATTTTGGATGCACAAGCAGTATTTCCGCTTAGTACAAATAAAGGCTAGCAAATAGATTGAGAAGCAACCAACCAAAAAACGAAAACGGTCATAAACAAGCATTGAACACAACTAACACCGAATAATGCACCATAAGTAGGATATAATTTCATTGCATAACTATTGACTTAATGTGCATGCATAGGGAATCACAAACCTTAACACGAATATTTTTACTAAATCACAATTACTGATAACATGACTCATATATTATCATTTCCATATCGCAATACTATTGCAAGGAATCATACTTATCATATCCAATGATCTATATGAAAGTTTTTATCTATATCCCTCTTAAATATTCATCACTTTGGGACCAATTTCATATCTTGTGCAAATTACCGTTACTATCATCAACTCTCAAAAAGATTTAAGTGAAGCATGAGAGTGCAAATATTTCTTCAAAATTTCAATCAATTCTCAAAATAATATAAGTGAAGCATGAGAATTCATTTTTTCAAAATGTTAATCAACTCTCAAAATAATATAAGTGAAGCAAGAGAGTTTATTTCTTCAAAATATAGCCACCACCGTGCTCAAAAAGATTTAAGTGAAGCACTAGAGCAACTGCCTAGCTCAAAAAATTTAAGTGAAGCACATAGAGTATTCTAACAAATGATGATAAACATGTGTCTCTCTCAAGATAAGTGTGTTCAGCAAAGATGATTGTGACAAACTAAGAAGCAAGCAAAGCAAAGACTCATATAATACATGATACTCCAAGCAAAATTCATATCATGTGACGAATAAAAATATAGCTCCAAGTAAAATTATCGATGGTTGGTAGAAGAAAGAGGGGATGCCTTCCGGGGCATCCCCAAGCTTAGACGCTTGAGTCTTCCTAGAATATTACCTTGGGGTTCCTCGAGCATCCCCAAGCTTAGGCTTTTGCTACTCCTTATTCCTTCATCCATCGTGATCTCACCCAAAACTTGAAAACTTCAATCACACAAAACTCAAGAAAACCTTCGTGAGATCCGTTAGTATAACAAAAAAAAATCACTACCTTAAGTACTGATGCAAACCCATTCATATTTTATTTTTGCATCATACCTACTGTACTCTAACTTCACCATGGCTTATACCCCCCGATACAATCCATAGATTCATCAAAACAAGCAAGTAGTGCATCAAAAATAGAATCTGTCAAAAACAGAACAGTCTGTAGTAATGTATTTGAAAGCCATACTTATGTAACTCCAAAAATTCTGAAAAATTAGGAAAGCGTGGGAAATTCATATACCAATACTGTGTAAAAATTTCATATTTTTTCGACGCTCCAGTACAGAAACAAAATTCGGTCACTGGACGCAAAACTTTCTGTTTTCCAAACAGCATCAGTTATACTATCTTCCAAATCATCCCAAAGGCTTTACTTGGCACAAACACTAATTAAAAACACAAAAACACAATCATACCAGTAGCATAGTTGTTAAAACTCACAATGACAGAAAAAATATTTTATTCATTGGGTTGCCTCCCAACAAGCGCTATTGTTTTATGCCCCTAGCTAGGCATAATGCATAGTTTCAAGTATTGTCATCTTTCAAGTTGATTCCATAAGTGGACCTCATAATTGATACATATGGTGCTTTAATTATTTCACTAGGGAAATGCTCCATACCCTTTTTAATTGGAAATTGAAATTTTATATTCCCTTCTTTCATAACAATAACGACACCTATAGTTCGTAAGAATGGTCTACCAAATATTATGGGGCAAGAAGAATTGCATTCAATATCAAGAACAATAAAATCAATGGGAACATAATTTCTATTTGCAATAATAAGAACATCATTAATTCTACCCATTGGTTTTTTAATAGTAGAATCTGCAAGATGCAAATTAAGAGAACATTCATCTATATTGGTGAAACCTAGCACATCACATAGAGATTTTGGAATAGTGGAAACGCTAGCACCCAAATCACATAAAGCATTGCACTCATAATATTTAATTTTAACTTTAATGGTGGGTTCCCATTCATGATATAATTTCCTAGGAATTGAAATTTCTAGTTCTAGCTTTTCTTCTAACGCTTTCATCATTGCTTCTACGATGTGTTTAGTAAAAGCCTTGTTTTGCTCATAAGCGTTGGGTGAATTTAACATGGATTGTAACAAAGAAATGCACTCAATCAAAGAACAATTATCATAATTAAAATCTTTGTAATCCAAGAGAGTGGGCACATCACTATTTAAAGTTTTTACCTCTCCAAACCCACTTTTAGTAATTTTTTCATTAGGATTTTCACCCTTCGAATTATGGGAACGCCTTCTAGCTAAAGTTGACTCTTCTTCAGTCCCCTTTTCATCAAGTTTTATATTGCTAAACAAAGAATCAATGGATGAAACACCAATCATTTTAATATCCTCATCATTACTACGATAAAAACCGGGAGGAATTGCTTTTTCTAAAAATTCTCGTTTAGCTTTTAGCATGGCGGTTCTTTTCTTACTCTCATCCATGGAGACATATAAAGCTTTAATTGATTCACTAATAACAATTTTAGGTGGCAAAATTTTAGTCTTAAGATTTTCCACATCATGAATAATTCTATCAATGCTCCTAGACATATCATCAAGTTTACTCAGTTTTTCTTCTATCGTAGTGTTGAAAATATTTTGATCATTAATAAATTCTTTAATATTACTTTCAAGATGAGAGGGCATCCTATTATTATTATTATTATTATTATAAGAATTACCATAAGGATTGCCATAATTAATAGATAAATTTCCAGGAAACGGCCTAGCATTAAAATTACCTCTATAAGCATTATTATTGAAATTGTTTCGCGAGACAAAATTCACATCTTACGGGATCATTATTTTGCTCAATCAAAGTGGAAAATGCCACATCATTAGGATCAATAGGAGCATTTTTTCTAGCAACCAATTTCATAAGCGCATCAACTTTATCACTCAAAGTATTAATTTCTTCAACCGAATTCACTTTTTTACTAGTACGAACTCTTTCAGTATGCCATTGTGAATAATTTGCCATAATATTATCAAGCAATTTAGTAGCTTCTCCCAAAGTAATTTTCGTAAAAGTACCTCCCGCGGCGGAGTCTAAAAGATTTCTAGAAACAAAATTCAATCCCGCATAAAATTTTTGTATGATCATCCATAAATTTAAACCATGAGTAGGGCAATTTATTATCATTAATTTCATCCTCTCCCAAGATTGGGCAACATGTTCATGATCAAGTTGCTTAAAATTCATAATTTGTTTGTAAGTGAAATAATTTTCGCAGGAGGAAAATACTTAGTAATAAAAACATCTTTACACCTATCCCAAGAATCGATACTATTTCGTGGTAAAGATGAAAACCAAATTTTTGCACGATCCCGCAATGAGAACGGGAATAGTTTTAATTTCACAATATCATTATCCACATCTTTTTCTTTTGCATGTCACACAATTCTACGAAAGTGTTAAGATGGGATGCGGCATCCTCATTAGGACTACCGGAAATTTGATCTTTCATGACAAGATTTAACAAAGCGGCATTAATATCACAAGTCTCCGCACTAGCGGCGGGAGGAGCAATCGGAGTACTAATAAAATCATTATTATTAGTATTGGAAAAATCACACAATTTTGTATTTTCTTGAGACAGCGTGACTACGCAAACAAGATAGCAAACAAGCAAACAAGAAAAAAGGCAAATGAAAAATATTTTTGTATTTTTGTAAAAACGTTTTAGAAGTGGGGGAGATGAAAACGAGAGGCAAATAAAGTAAATGCAGGGAGATGAGAGTTTATGCAAAGGTACTTGATAGATGTTGATGATGTCTCCCCGGCAACGGCGCCAGAAATTCTTCCTGCTACTTGTAGCTTGCGTTGGTATTATCCCCGAAGAGGAAGGGATGATGCAACATAGTAGAGATAAGTATTTCCCTCAGTTATGAAACCAAGATTATCGAACCAGTAGGAGAATCACGCAACACCTCGTTAGCAGCACCTGCACACAAACAACAAATCCTTGCACCCAATGCAAACGAGGGGTTGTCAATCCCTCGGCGGTTAATTGCAAGATTAAATTGTATGTAATAGATAGATGGATTGAAACAAAAATACAAAATAAAATAAATAAAAGAAAATGGCAGCAATATTTTTAGTGTTTTAGTAATATGACTTAGATAGACCCGGGGGCCATAGTTTTCACTAGAGGCTTCTCTCAAGAAAATATCATACGGTGGGTAGACAAATTACTGTTGGGCAATTGATAGAAAAGCAAATAATCATGACGATTTCCAAGGCAATGATCATGTATATAGGCATCACGTCCAATACAAGTAGACCGACTCCTGCCTGCATCTACTACTATTACTCCACACATCGACCGCTATCCAGCATGCATCTAGTGTATTAAGTCCATAAAGAACGGAGTAACGCCTTAAGAACGATGACATGATGTAGACAAGATAAACTCACGTATGAATAAACCCCATCTTTTTACCCTTAATAGCAATGATACATACGTGTCATGTCCCTTTCTGTCACTGGGATTGAGCACCGCAAGATCGAACCCATTACAAAGCACCTCTTCCCATGGGAAGATAAATCAACTCAGTTGGCCAAACCAAATCAATAGATCGGAGAAGAAATATGAGGCTGTAACAATCATGCATAAAAGAGTGCAGCAAAGACTCAAATAATTTCATGGATAATCTGATCATAAACTCGCAATTCATTGGATCCCAACAAACACACCGCAAAAAGTAATTACATCGGATAGAACTCCAAGAACATCGAGGAGAACATTGTATTGAAGATCAAAAAGAGAGAAGAAGCCATCTAGCTACTGCCTATGGACCCGAAGGTCTGCGGTAAACTACTCACGCATCATCGGAAGGGCAGCAAGGTTGATGTTGAGCCCCTCGTGATCGATTCCCCCTCCAGCGGAGTACCGGAGAAGGCCTCCAGATGGGATCTCTCGAGAACAGGAACTTGCGGCAGCAGAAAAAGTATATCGTGGACTCCCCTGAGGGTTTCTGATTTTTCCTGAATTTATAGTGGTGGAATTAGGTCAAACAGAGTAAAGGGGGGCCCACGAGGCACCAGGGCGCGCCTGCCCCCCCCCCCCAGGCGCGCCCTGGTGGCTCGTGGCCACCTCCTGGGTCTTTTGGCCCTCTCCCGAAGCTTCTAGTGTTGTATATGTCCAGAAAAAAATCTCCAAAAAGTTTCGTGGCATTAGGACTTCGTTTGATATTGATATTCTGTAAAAAAAAACAGGGCAGAAAACAGCAACTGGCACTGGGCACTAGGTTAATAGGTTAGTCTCCAAAAATGATATATAATTGCTGTAAATGTATATAAAAACATCCAAGATTGATAATATAACAGCATGGAACAATCAAAAATTATAGATACGTTGGAGACGTATCAGATCTCCACCAAGTTATGGTGAGATTCGACCCCCTTCGTGCTCTAAATTCTGATTCAGTGCACGGATGGATTGCCATTATTCTTGCCACGGATAGAGACATTCCTTTACAGTGCAAATTCCATAGATTAGATTCGAGCAAAAAAAATTAGGTTTAAGTTTCCGCCGAACGCATCTCGGACCGACCGATTAGAAATTTTCGAAGTCACCGATTTGGCCCCAGGCCATTGCACTAGTACGTCTCGGTGCCACCGAGTTGTACGAATCGGTGAGACCAAAAGTAAAGTCTCTGTGAAACCCTAGCATCTCGGAGTCACCGAACCACATCTCGGTCTGACCGAAATGGAGTGTAAAGTTTCTGTTGAGTGCTCCAGTATCACCGAGATGATCAACTCGGTCCATCCGAAATGCCTTATGTGAAAACTTGAAACTAAGATTTGAACTCAATTTTCATGAAAATGTCTGCTTTTTGTGATGACTCATCTACTCTGCCATACCCATCTATTCACAGGGTCACATTTGCAAGATGTCAGATGCCAGCGATAGTTAGAATATGTCAGAGCAGCACACTGATCTCAGTTCAGGCTCTAGTCCTGAGGAAAGCTTTTATGAGGAAGAGAGAAGCTCTCCAGATCTTCCAAAAGCTGCAACAAGGACAAGGAAGAAGAGAATTTCAGATGATGAGGATGAGGACTTTGTTGCTAGTGAAGCAGCATCAAAGAAGAAGAGAGTTGTGCTTGCAAAGGAGTATAGCACCAAACCATCTGCTAGAACCAAAGAGAAGACAGCAGTGAAGAAAGTCACTAAGGAAACTATAACATTCACACTTGAGGAACCAAGTGATGCAGAAACATCTGCTACCGGGAAGAAGAAGAGGGCAAGGAAAACTGTTGCTCGTGTACTAGGCAAGCCCTCCATGATTTAAGAAGAGGAAGAAGAGGAGGAGCCAGCAGCTGATGCACCTCCTGCAAAGTCTCAGAAGCTTATGTCTGATGCTATAAGGACTGCTGCCCCCACCAAGTCCAAGCCTAAAGCCTCAGCACCCAAAAGATCTACTAGAAACATTCCTGCCACTGAGAAGAACAAGGCCCCAGTGCCTGAAGCTGATGTTGACGAGGAGCCACTAGTGCTCAGAAAGTTGAAGCCAAAGATTCCAGATCATGACAATGCACACCCAGTTGCCGAAAACATGATGCTCAGGAAGGACAAAGGACTATGTCAATGGAGATTGTCAGATCCATATGCTGCCAGAAGAAGGACTGCTTGTGATTACTGCTTCCAGACCAGAGAACAACAAGATTTCTATAAGACTGTATTGCTTGATAAGAAGCCAATTGTCAGTGACATGAGATGGGTGGACTGGAAGTACATCGATGCAAATGAAGACTACTTCCCCCATGTTCATGAGAGCTTCAGAATAGCTGGTGTTGATGACTTTGTTGGACAGAAGCTTACCAAGTGGAATGATGAGATGATCATGCAATTCTACTCCACAGCTCATTTTTATCCAGATGGCCGAATTGTGTGGATGACTGAGGGATCCAGATACCATTCAACCATCTCTGAGTGGGCTACTCTTCTTGGTGCTCCAGAAGAAGAAGATGATGACATTGACATTTATGCCAAGCTCAAGATGGACCACAATTCCATGGAAAATATGTACACAGCTATTCCTGAGAAGGACATTCAGACACACAAGCTAGGTTCTGTGAAGCACTTGCTACCTGGATTGGCCACCACCAACACAATCTTGCGGTACACTTTGTTGCCCAAGTCAGGAGATCATAAGATGATACGTGGCCACTCCATCAACCTGCTGCACCTCTTTGATACACCTCAGAAGTTCAAGGTGATGAGCTTGATTGTTGAAACCATCAAGAGGACAGCTGCTGATCAGAAGAGATCTTGTGGATATGCTCCGCACATTCAGATGCTCATCAATTCCGAGGTTGGAACGAGCACTTATCTACTTGATCGTGAGCATCTTCCATTGCGTCCAGAGTTCGACGACAATGTTGTAGTGATGGACCCTTCGCATCCTACATTTGCTCAAGCACAAGAGAAGATCCGAGCAGCCGCAGAAGCAAAAGCAGCTCAGAAGGCATCTACTCCCAATGCACCCATAGTCAACCTCAAGACTAAGAATGATCAAATGACTTATCTGCTGGAAGCCACCCTGAGGATTGAGTGAAGTCTGGTCAACCTCACCAAGAACTAGGCTAGCCTAGAGCGGATAGTCGAGACAAAGATTCATGATCTTGATGTGAAGATCACTAAGGTACAGACCATTGTGGAGAAGCTGAAGGACGATGTTGATGCAGCCAGGGCTACTTCTGATGATAGTGGATATGATAGACCCACGACCGAGAGATTCCAGACAGTGCCTAGGGCATCCAGGTCTGCTGCCGTGCCAGTTGCAGATACGAGGACCACAGTCTCTGCACCTGCTGCTACAGTGCCAACTCCAGTCTCTACTCCACCAGCCCAGCAGACGTCAGCTGAAGCCTTCGCGGATGCACTTCTCTCAACGCCATCTATGCACACTGGAGCTGCCAGCCGGAGATCACCTTCAGGAGCTTCTGAGGATCGTGCCTAGAGAGCCGCATAGTCCTATACCTATTCGAACTTTTTGGTACTTGTTGCCAAAGGGGGAGAATTTGTATAGATCATTAGGCTTCGAGAGAGAGTGTCTTGCTTTTTGCTCGTCATTTTCTTGAGTTTTTGCTACTGTTTGGTTTATGCTACTCTTGCTTGATGTGCTTGATACTATGTGTGTGAGATACTTTGAGATACCTTGATCATTATGTTTGTAAGATACTTTGTGTGATTGATCATACAATGCTTAAATGCTTATCCTTATCATTATCTTTGTATGATCATTCACTTATGTTTTTGGTGATGCGTGCCCACTATTCCATTCATATCATTTTGCGCACTCCACCAAGTTGTATGTGACATGGAAGAGTGACCCATGATCCTAATCGATTGTGCATTTGCATTCAAACGCAAATTTTTAATAAAGCACAAATTTAGGGGGAGCTCTTGCTTATCACATACTTCTCGTAGCGACGATGTATTCCATTCATTTAATCATTTGTCGAAGTTTTGATCTATATGTTGTCATCAATTACCAAAAAGGGGGAGATTGAAAGCACATTTGCTCCCTTGGTGGTTTTGGTAATTCATAACAACATATATCACAATGAACTAATGTCCATTCAAGTTAAAGATTTCAGGATGTTCAATGATTGGCATGGCAAGGACTAGAGATGTGGACCCCTCAAAATGCTAAGGACATGGATTGGCAAAAGCTCAAGACTCTATATTTTTGTTTTAGTGATCCAAGATCACATTGAGTCCATAGGAAAGCCAATACTATTAAAAGGGGATGAGGTGTTGCTTAATGGTATTTTTGCTCAAGTGCTTAGTGACAGTACTCCAAAACCCTCAACCACTTTCTCCGTCTAAATATGTCAAATACTACATTCCAACTCGGCCCCACCAAAATTTCCTATCCGGAGCCACCAAGTTCATCTGGACTTAGCCACTGCCAAAACCCTAACAAATCGGATCCACCGATATGGATCTCGGTCTCATCGAGATGGCCTTGCCAACTCTCTGTAATCGGTTGCAATTACTTCGGTCCCACCGAGTCTTGCAAATCGGTCTCACCGAGATGGCTTGCCAACTCTCTATTGCCTTATTGCTTCACCTCAGTCTCACCAAGTTGACGCAATCGGTGCCACCGAGACGAGGTTTGCCCTAACCATTGCACATCAGTCCATCCGAGTTGTTCCAGTCGGTCCCACCGAGATTCCTAACGTTCATATCTTTTACATAGTTCGGTGCCACCGAGATTCCTGATCGGTGCCACCGAGTTGGGTCAAAAGTGTTAACGGTTGGATTTTGTGTGGAGGCTATATATACCCCTCCACCACTTCTTACTCAGTAAGGAGAGCCATCAGAACGTGCCTACACTTTCACCATACATTTTCTGAGAGAGAACCACCTACTCATGTGTTGAGATCAAGACATTCCAATCCAACCATTTGAACCTTGATTTCTAGCCTTTCCCAAGTTGCTTTCCACTCAAATCCTTCTTCCACCATAGCGAAATCTGTGAGGAGTTGTTTGAGTGTTGGGGAGACTATCATTTGAAGCACAAGAGCAAGGAGTTCATCAACAACACATCGTCTACTACCTTTTGGAGAGTGGTGTCTCCTAGATTGGTTAGGTGTCACTTGGGAGCCTCCGACATGATGTGGAGTTGAACCAAGGAGTTTGTAAGGGCAAGGAGATCGCCTACTTCATGAAGATCTACCCCGAGTGAGGCTAGTCCTTTGTGGACGTAAGTCATGGTGGAATAGACAAGGTTGCTTCTTCGTGGACCCTTGATGGGTGGAGCCCTCCGTGCACTCGTGCAGCCATTACCCTCCGTGGATTGAAGTCTCCATCAACGTGGACGTACGAGAGCACCACCTATCGGAACCACGCCAAAAACCACCGTGTCTTCATTGCGTTTGAAATCTCTGACCCCCTCCTTTACTTACATGTGCAATTGTTTACTTTCCGCTGCTACACTCTTAGAATTGCATGTGTAGGGTGATGCTTGACTTGTATACTTGCTAAAATCTGCCTACAACTAAAATTGGGAAAAGGATAGGTTTTTATTTGGTCAAGTAGTCTAATCACCCCCCTCTAGACATACTTTCGATCCTACACGCCAGCGCCAAGATAGGACCATCCAGGAAGTCGCAGCGGCTGGTTGCCAAAACCGCGCCGCCCTCGCCAGCGGCGTCCCCTCCAGCTGCGTGGGCTGCCATGCCTTCACCCGCGATCTGCACTGTGTGGTATGGCCCACCAAGTTCAAGCCGGACCTGCCTCTGCGCTACGACGGCACCCCCAACCCCGTAGAGTTCCTGCAACTCTATGCCCTGAGCATCGAGGCAGCAAACGGCGACGACAAGGTCATGGCGAACTGGTTCCCCATGGCCCTCAAGGACGGCCCGCGCTCCTGGCTCATGAACCTCCCCGAGGCGTCCATATCTTCATGGGGCGAGCTCTGCCTGCAATTCGTAGCCAACTTCAAGGGCACGCACGAGCGCTCCCTCATGCTCAACGACCTGCGCGATGTGCGCCAGTGCCCCGACGAGACCCTCCGCAAGTACATCCAGCGCTTCAGCCAAGTGCGCAACAAGATTCCGTGCGCCTCCGAGGCCGCCATCATCTCTGCGTTCTCCAACGGCGTCACGGACGTCTGAATGCGTGAGAAGCTCGCCATCAACGATGAGCTCGATTCATTGCTCGAGCTATTCGACCTCGCTGACAAGTGCGCCAAGGCCGAGGAAGGCCACCTCTTCGTCCACAACGACCCCCGACGCGGCGCCGGACACCGCCAAGGCCAAAAGCTAGGACACCAAGCGCAAGGGCCCTGCCGTGCTCACGGCGGAGCCCGAGCAGAAGCGCGGTCATGAGCGTGACAAGCCCAAGAGATATAACCGCCCTCTCTGCGCCTACCACAACTCGCACTCCCACAACACTGAGGACTTACACGAGCTCAAACTGCTTCGCGACAAGCGCCTTGGCCGCCGCGGCGACCGCAACGACCGCGGCACCGGCCGTGGAGGTGGCCGTAACGGCAGCCGCTGGGGAGACCGCAACAACAACGACAACTTCCGCCAGGGTTGGCGTGACCAGCCTCATGAGGCCAACCCTCAGGCCAATGCTGCCCTTCCACCACTGCCGCCGCCACCACGACGGACTGATGGCAACCAGCCCGACCAAGACGCCGGGGGCTACCATGAGCCTCACGGGCTGGCCTGCATCCTAGGCGGAGCTCAGACTCCCGCATCCAACCGCCACTTCAAGCTGGTCTCTCGCGTGGTTAACGCTGCCCTCCCGAGGCCTGAGGCTTCTCGCCCCCTCAAGTGGTCCCAATACGCCATCACCTTTGACTCCAACGATCACCCCAAGTCTTCAAGCGCTGCGGGCACGGTCCCCATGCTGTGCACCCCCACCATCAGCAACGTCGCCGTCACCAAGACACTCAATGACGGAGGTGCCGGCCTCAACGTGATCTCCATCGAGACCTTCGAGTAGCTCCAAGTCACTACAAGAAATATGTCAACTTGTGACCTTCTGTCAGTGACCCTGGAAGAAATGGTCGTAAATCTACGACCATTTGAGACCAATTGGTCATAAGCTGTTCGGGGGGCTCCAAACCCTAAACCATAACGACCATTTTGGTTAGAAAGGTCATAATTTCCTTACACGAAATGGTCGTAAAGCAGACAGCACTGGTCCGCTGCCTTATTTCTAGCTGATCACGACCAATATAGATGGTCATAGCCTTGTAAATTGTGGTGCATTGCTATGACCAGGCGCCACCTCATCAGTTTTGCCTATGTGTCATGTCCATGTGTCAATTTTTGCTTATGTGTCATGTTCATGTGTCAATTTTTGCCCTAGGTTGTGAAGCAGCCTACATTTCTGTCATTCCCAAAATTCCCAAAAAATTCTCATAAATTCTTTGGATCATATCTTCCTCAAATATGTCAAAAATCTTCCATGCCTAGTTCAAAAATAATTCAGGAATATTCATTTTCATTCTGTTCAGAACAGCACTTTGTGAAAGAAGTGCTATTTATATTTTCTTGATTGCCCTCAAAAATTTTGGGCACTCTTTCCTATCCAAATCATTGCCTCATGACAAAATCCAGCTCCATTTGCCTAGTAAATCTTCCTCAGCAAATTTCCAAAGTTTCTGTTCAGCTAGAAGCTTTGTGAAGGTACTACTAGCTAGGCATATCCTAATGATCTGAATTTTTTCCACATCTTCTATATGCCCAAATCATAGCTCTCCACAAAATTTGAGCCCCATCTAACAATCCATGTGAGCTCACCATCCAATCTTTGTTTCCGGTAATATTTTCAGTTTGTGAAGCAACTATATTTTATATTGCCTTATAATTGCTGAAAATTTCATAGGACATGACCATGTCCATAGAATCTCCCTCCAGCAAATTTTAGCTCATTTAATTTAGCCAATTGCCCTCAATATTTTCCCCAATTTTCTGTTCAGTGGAGAGCATTGTGAAGGAACTAACATTTTTATTTATCCAAATGGTATGAAATTTTTACAGTGCCTTCATATGCCCAAATTATCATCCTCCTCCAAATTGCAGCTCAATTCAATCATCTATGTGAGCCCAACTTCAATTTCTATTTTCTGGCCAGATTGACACATTGCAAAGTAACTGCTATCTAGACCCCTCCTATTGCCCTAAAACTTTTTGGGCACTCTTCTATATCCAGATAATTGCCACATGCCAATATTCAGCTCCATTTGCCTAGTAAATCTTCCTCAGCAAATTTCCAAAGTTTCTATCCAGAGAGAAGCTTTGTGAAGGAAGTACTAGCTAGGTTTATCCAAATGATCTGAGATTTTTCCAAATCTTCCATATACGCAAATCATCACTCTCCACAAAATTTGAGATCTATCCAGAAATCCATGTGAGCTCATCATCCAATCGTTTATTCTGGTCATATTTTCAGTTTGTGAAGCAACTATATTTTATATTGCTTAATTATTGCTGAAACATTACCAGGGCATGTTCCTACCTATATAACTTTCCTCCACCAAATTTGAGCTCATTTCATTTAGCAAATTTCTCTCAATAATTTTCCCAAGTTTCTGTCCAGAGAAGAGCATTGTGAAGGAAGTACCACTTTGGCATGTCCAAATGGTATTAAATTTTTACAGTGCTTTCCTATGCCCAAATGACCATCCTCCACCAAATTTCAGCTCAATCCATTCATTCATTTGAGCCCAGCTTCAACATCCATATTTCTATCCAGTGTGGTACGTTGCAAAGCAGGTGCCACCTAGGCTCCTCCATTTGAGCTGCAAATTCGCCAAGACAGTCTCCTTAGTAGATGATCATCCTCAGCCAAAACTCAAGCCCATTGGCCATGTGAATTTCCCCCACCGCTAATCAAACACTTGGCTGCTAATTCATGTTTGAGCTTAGTTCAGTCTCCTCGCGAGATTCTTCTATTGTATTATTCTTCCTAACACCTACCGGGGGAGTGCCCAACCCACCAGACATGCCTAGGCCGCCCAGAACGCGTGGCAATGCCACGGTCACGCGGTGACCACGTGGCTGGCATGCCAGTTTACGCGCTCTGGAGTTGGGGCCCTCGGCCACTGTCCAAACCTCGACGTCTCGCCACCACACCATGTATCTCTGATTAAATAGATACTTATGTACCTAGAAATGATTTTTGGAAAAAAATAAAGAGCAAACTATAAGGCAGCTGCAGTTCAAATTTGACCCGCTTCCCGCTGAATCGGCGGAAATTTGTCTTTTTAACGAGAGGTGGATCAAAGCTTTTGACACGCAACCATTTGGTCAATTATACATTAAATATGGCCTAATATTTTATAAAATTGATTTGGTCTAATTTTGCAACAAATATATGGTAGGTCCTTCACAAAAAAATCTCATTTTGGGCACTCGAAAAATGGAAAATGAAATTTTCGTCCAAAGAAAATGAAAACTTTCTTAGGCTACATTGTTTGCCATTCCAAGATGCAACTTTGTGCACAATATGAGATCATTTGAACAAACTATGTCATGAATGTGGCCATAAGATTGATCATTTGGCTTGAAAGCCATGAATCTTCACACATGATAGCTCATTTCTGAGAACACTTTTTAAAAATAATTGTCGTATTACAAGTTTATTATTTTTCCTGGTAACTTGGTCACATATAATGACACAATGCGAAGGTTTTCCAATTTTTTGATTTTTTTTGAATTTTTCATGCCCATTTCAAAATGCGGTCAAAACGGCAGGCATGACCGTTCCTAGCTAGTGGTTGAATCTTCGAAAACTTTTGGTGTTTCTCTAATTAAATAGATACTTATGTACCTAGTAATGATTTTTGGAAAAAATAAAGAACAAACTATAAGGCAGCTGCAGTTCAAATTTGACCCGCTTCCTACTGAATCGGCGGAAATTTGTCTTTTTCACGAGAGGTGGATCAAAGCTTTTTACATGCAACCATTTGGTCAATTATACATTAAATATGTCCTAATATTTTAGAAAATTGATTTGGTCCAATTTTGCAACAAATATATGGTAGGTCCTTCACAAAAAATCTCATTTTGGGCACTCGAAAAATGGAAAATGAAATTTCGTCCAAAGAAAATGAAAACTTTCTTAGGCAACATTGTTTGCCATTCCAAGATGCACCTTTGTGCACAATATGAGATCATTTGAACAAACTATGTCATGAATGTGGCCATAAGATTGATCATTTGGCTTGAAAGCCGCGAATCTTCACACATGATAGCTCATTTCTGAGAAGACTTTTTAAAAATAATTGTCGTATTACAAGTTTATTATTTTTCCTGGTAACTTGGTCACATATAATGACACAATGCGAAGGTTTTCCAATTTTTTAATTTTTTTTGAATTTTTCATTCCCATTTCAAAATGCGGTCAAAACGGCGGGCATGACCGTTCCTAGCTAGTGGTTGAATCTTCGAAATTTTTTGGTTTTTCTCTAATTAAATAGATCCTTATGTACCTCGAAATGATTTTTGGAAAAAATAAAGAATAAACTATAAGGCAGCTGCAGTTCAAATTTGACCCGCTTCCTACTGAATCGGCGGAAATTTGTCTTTTTCACGAGAGGTGGATCAAAGCTTTTGACATGCAACCATTTGGTCAATTATACATTAAATATGGCCTAATATTTTAGAAAATTGATTTGGCCCAATTTTGCAACAAATATATGGTAGGTCCTTCACAAAAAAACTCATTTTGGGCACTCGAAAAATGGAAAATGAAATTTTCGTCCAAAGAAAATGAAAACTTTCTTAGGCAACATTGTTTGCCATTCCAAGATGCACCTTTGTGCATAATATGAGATCATTTGAACAAACTATGCCATGAATGTAGCCATAAGATTGATCATTTGGCTTGAAAGCCATGAATATTCACACATGATAACTCATTTCTGATAACACTTTTTTAAAATAATTGGCGTATTAAAAGTTTATTATTTTTCCTGTTAACTTGGTCACATATAATGACACAATGCGAAGGTTTTCCAATTTTTTGATTTTTTTGAATTTTTCATGCCCGTTTCAAAATGCGGTCAAGACGGCGGGCATGACCGTTCCTAGCTAGTGGTTGAATCTTGGAAATTTTTTGGTGTTTCTCTAATTAAATAGATACTTATGTACCTAGAAATTATTTTTGGAAAAAATAAAGAGCAAACTATAAGGCAGCTGCAGTTCAAATTTGACCCACTTCCCGCTGAATCGGCGAAAATTTGTCTTTTTTACGAGAGGTGGATCAAAGCTTTTGACACGCAACCATTTGGTTAATTGTACATTAAATATGGCCTAATATTTTAGAAAATTGATTTGCTCCAATTTTGCAACAAATATATGGTAGGTCCTTCACAAAAAAACTCATTTTGGGCACTCGAAAAATGGAAAATAAAATTTTCGTCCAAAGAAAATGAAAACTACCTTAGGCACCCTTGTGCACAATATGAGATCATTTGAACAAACTATGCCTTGAATGTGGCCATAAGATTGATCATTTGGCTTGAAAGCCATGAATCTTCACACATGATAGCTCATTTCTGAGAACACTTTTTTAAAATAATTGTCGTATTACAAGTTTATTATTTTCCCTACTAACTTGGTCACATATAATGACACAATGCGAAGGTTTCCAATTTTTTGATTTTTTTTGAATTTTTCATGCCCGTTTCAAAATGCGGTCAAAACGGCGGGCATGACCGTTCCTAGCTAGTGGTTGAATCTTGGAAAAAATTTGGTGTTTCTCTGATTAAATAGATACTTTTGTACCTAAAAATGTTTTTTGGAAAAAAATATGAGCAAACTATGAGGCAGCTGTAGTTCAAACTTGACCCACTTCCTGCTGAATCGGCGAAAATTTGCCTTTTTCACGAGAGGTGGCTCAAACCTTTTGCCATTCCAAGATGCACCCTCGTGCACAATATGAGATCATTTAAACAAACTATGCCATGAATGTTGCCATAAGATTGATCATTTGGCTTGAAAGCCATGAATCTTCATACATGATATCTCGTTTCCGAGAACACTTTTTAAAGACATTTGCCGTAGTCCAAGTTTGTTATTTTTCATGGAAACTAGGTCACATATGAAGACACAATGCGAAGGTTTTCATTTTTTTTTCTTTTTTTTTAATTTATTATGCCCGTTTCAAAACGCGGTCAAAACGGCGGGCATGACCGTTCATAGCTAAGTGTTGAATCTTGCCAAACTTTTGGTTCATCTCTGATGAAATAGATACTTTTGTACCTAGAAATGTTTTTTGGAGACACAATGCGAAGGTTTTTCTTTTCTATTTATTTTTATAAATTTCCTAGACCGTAAAATAGCTGACATGATTTAGCATCTTATTTTTAATCGATTACGACCAATTTGAATGGTCTTAACATCATCAAGGGGGTACTGCGTTTTGATTGGTAAAAAAGCATCTCACACGGATCATGGATTAAGCACCGTCGGATGCTCCCGGATCCAACGGCAGCCCACATCCCCCTCGTCGCTCTCATCCCCCTCCCGAATCACCCTGTGTCCCTCTCATCGTCGTCCACCCACGAAACCCTTCTCCTCATTGCCGCCGCCGCTCCCTTTTCCCCATCGCCGCTGCCCCCACCTTCCGCAGCCCATGAACCATGGCCTCGCGCTGCCCAGATCTGTCTTCCTCGCACCTTACCGTCCACGCACGCTCACCGCTTCGCCTCCGTCCCTCCCTCTCCGCCTCTGTCTCCCACCAAACCGAGCTTCAGGTTTGATAATAAATCTCAAATCCCCAATCCAAAATCCAAATCCAAATCCACACCGCACTCCTCTCACAGCTCGCGGCGGTTCTCTCTCGACCGGACCCGATGGAAGGCGGCGACGACCCCATGGACTTCACCTGGACCGCGGGCTGAGAGGCGGCACCGCCGGCCAGCGATGCCAGCCCCGACCCCGCGCCCGCCCCGGCCAACCGGCGCCGGCGCCGCAGGAGGCGGAGGCGGAGTCCATGATCCTCGTCTCCGGCCCGCACGTCGCCGTCTCTGGGCTCAGGCGGGCCGACTGCCGCGCAGGTGCTGCTCTCCTCCCCTTCTCTTTCCTTCCCTTCCCCTTGGCCGTTGCGCCCTCCTACGTCCGCCGTGTCTAGGTTTATCGGTTACACCCGCGTGCATTTCGTGCCTGGTTGCTTCCTAGGATTCGCTCGCTGCTCCTGCCATCGATTTGGCTCTCGCAGTCCGTAAATCGTCAAGTGGATCTGGTTGTAGTCCTTGAGTTTGCTCGGATTGATAATGAACCCTAGGAACTGTACTGCCCCCAAATCTCATTTCTGTTGGTAGGTTCAGGCTTTCAGAGTCAACCTCGGCTGCTCCCCTGCTTGAGAATTGCCAAGCGTACCTTTCTGAGGTCATTTCATACGCAGTGACTAGTAGTCTTTTGTTCCCTGCTAAGATTTTGGAGGAATGGCCAAGCTTGCCTTTCTGATTCTGTTGGTAGATTAAGGTTTGTAGAGTTAACCTTGTCTTCTTCCATGCTTGAAACAAATGGCCAAGCTCGCCTCTCTGAGGCTATTTCACATGCTATGACTAGTCTATTGTTCCCAGATAATTGTAAACCTTCAACTCGTAATGCTTTTGTTAGCTCTGTCTCAAGTTATTCTTATCACCCTTTCAAATTTTTAGATGGCTTCAGGTTGTTTGGTATATGTTTTTGTCACACCTTTATTGAATAATTAATAACATGGCAACAATTTCCAGTTCTCCAACCTGGCAACCGATTGCATGCTAGGCGTAGATGCAGCGCCGGGGTTATGCTACTACTGTTGTGGTTTATGTGCCTGCTTTTAACTTTGCTGATTGAAATGGGCTGCTTTGTTTCAGAGGAGCGCCGCTGATCTGATACTGCGGGATCTGCAAAACAACCCTGACATGTGGTTGCAAGTGGTGCACATCCTGCAGAACTCCCAGAACCTCAACACCAAGTTCTTTGCCCTCCAAGTAAGTCTCTGCTCCTGAATGCCTTGTTGCAAAAGTTTAGAAGGTAGTTTGCAACTGAATGAAGGTTGATTGATGCCGTGGCTGCAGCTGGTCTTGGATTAGATCATGCATGTTTTAAATTCAGTACTGCCAGCACCGGCCATTAATTACACTTGCTATTGTGGTTCACCAGTTATATTAGGAAATGCAGCTGGTCTTGAGATGCGTGCTTCCCTTGTCGGGATGCCGACAGCATTAGGTCCGGGCCACATGCTTGCCGTCTTGTACCTCGATTCGGTCTTCGTGCCGTTGTCGATGCGTGCTGCTGCTTTATACATGTTTAATCAAATCTATCAAGCAGCTGTTGTCATGTTGTGCTTGCTGTTCCATATTTTGTTGATGCACTGATTGTTGATCAGCTGATGAGAACTGCAGTTAGTTTTTTGAATGATTTGGTGTGCATGTGATCAGTATCATTTGCATAGTATTTCAAAGGACATTTTTATTTAGTTTCATCTCAGTTATGATATTGATTACTGGTCCTTCATGCACTTAAGCAATATATTTTCATAATTATTGTTGCTCCACAACCATTATACAGCATGTCTCTTTTTCATGCAGATTTGGACTGCGGCCCCGTACCCTCGCTCACTGCTTCAATCTCCTCATATGCAGCCGTCGGCGCCGCGCATTGGACTGCGCCGGCACTGGGGATGCTATGTAACTTGTTTGGTGCAGCAATGGTCAGGCTCACATCCGTGAATCCATTCCCTTTCAGGGTTCAGATCGACGATGCAGAGAAGAGGAAATAATCTACTGTTCACCGTCAGTGCGTCGACCTGCACTGTCAGTTGCTCGACAAATCAGGTATGAACCCATCTATCCATGTCTCCGGCACCATACAAACTCAGCTTCAACGGGAGAGATCTGTAGCTAGCTGTTCAGTATGATAATCCATCCTCTTTTTCAGGTTGTAGCTAGGTGTTCAGTGTACTAACCAATCCTCTTTTCAGGTTGTCAATTTGGAGCTGGCTATTTACTGTCAGTGCATTCAGCAACCTGACCTCCACGGCTCCACGCACGGTTGACTGGCCGAGCTCTGAGCTAGCATGGCCATGGAGGCGGCTCTCGCCAGTGTGGCGACGGGGGTCCTCAAACCTGTCATAGGGAAGCTGACCATTCTGCTCGGCAACAAGTACAAGCGTCTGCACCCTCCCCTCCCCTCATCTGATGTTTGCTTACCATCCCTGAGTCCATCTCTTACAGGTTGTATGATTACGCCATTTTGCTGTTATACTGGGTAGATGATCCTCTGATTTATGTTTTGATGATGCTTAGGATTAAGGATGGTTTGATATATCTGTTAGCTATATGTACCATGATTTTTATAATTGGTTGGATGATCTTTGTTCATAACACAGGCTTATTTTAGCTCTTTTAGTTCATTTTTTACTATTATCACTTGAATGTCTTTGTTATAATAAACCACAAATGTTATGTATGTACATGCATATAGTGTATCTGCAGGTAGTTGTATATGTGGTGCAATTGTGCAGAGCTACTAGTCATGCTTGTTACTTTAGTATTTTGCTTTCCTTTGTACTAGGTATATTATTTTCTCTCGATAAGATGAATGATTGATACCCATTTTTGTGTGCTTTATCGCAACATCGTGTATCAAGATGGCGATTTACTTGATTCAGTTGTTGCGGACTTGCGGCTTCATCTTGACTTGATTAGCTAAGAACTCAGATGCTCTACTTTAGGGTAGCAAGTTTCAGGTGAGCAGTACTGTAATATGCTTGAGACTTGATCCAAACCATATTAATTGTTGCCAGTGATGTTATTATCTACTCTAATGGCTAATGAATCTGTACCCGAATACCATGTGTAATAACTGTTATTTTTTGCATCGTCTGAACATTTTTTTTGCTTCTATATAGTTTCTCACTCATGATTGATCTACTGCCAGGTGAATGAGGTTTTCAAATGTTGAAGGAGGAGGACAATAGGAACTTCTGTTATGTCTTATCATCTAAATTTCTGTTTTAATTTTCTTTGTCGTAGAATAGTTTTGTTTGGCACTTACTGTTCCTGGGATCTAAAGATATGTATTGCTAGAATGAATGGTTGTAATATTAGCAATATTATATTTTGGGCTTCTATAACATTCCACGTTGCTTTGAAAATGTATCGGAACTGGGCTAGGCCCAAGATAGCTTGTGGTGTGATGTGTTGTAATGTCAATGGCATAATAAAAAAAATTGGACTGGATCAATTATTTCGGAACTGGGCTAGGCCCAAGATATATTGGACAATTATTTCCGAGGGGAAAACGTGAGAGGCCCAGCAAAGAAACGGCCCAGAAAAATACAAGACTAAAAAGAAAATCCGCCGTCAAAAGGGCCAGGCAAAGAAATTAAAAAGCCCATGTAGCTAATCAAAGCACAGCGAAAAAATACATTAAATGGGCTGAATTACTGGGCTTGGCCCATATAAACGGTCGAACTAGACCGGGCTGATTCTAATCAACGACCAATTCATTTGGTCATAATTTTGCCACGTCAGCTTGCCACGTTGGATCCGACGTGGTGTGGGCATGTTGCCAGTGACCAAAATAATTGGTCGTAGAACCAACGACCTTTTATTGTGGTCGTTACCTTCTATGACCGTTTCACAACAAAGGTCGTTAAGTTTCATTAAAGACGGCCAGCTTTTGACCAACTGTTTTTAGTCACAAAAAGGTCGTAAATCAAAAATAATGACCATTCAGTGACCAATATTGATTGTCGCAAGTTGCCATATTTCTTGTAGTGAGTGCCTTACGACCAGCTGATGCTGACCAGGCCCTTCTCCGGAGTGACTGATGGCTCCACCATTCCTATGGGCCAAGTGCGCCTCCTCATCACCTTCGGCACCCGCAAGAACTATAGGGGAACGCAGCAGAAAACAAAAAATTTCCGCAATACGAACATGCCCAGGATCACTATGGAGATGCATACAAGGTTTTGATCTGATCATTACTGACTCGTAGCGCAGCGGAAGTAGAGTCGATGAAGATCGTCGGTGCAGATCCCCGCAGGTAGGATTTACAACCTCCCAACCGCGAGGATGTACTCCCTCGTCAGCCCCTCGGACAGCCCTCCAGGAGGCGGTCGGACAGTCCCCCGGACGGTGTCACGGACAGGCCTTCGGGAGGCACTCACAGAATCTCAGACGATCACTCGGACAGCCCTTCGGGAAGCACTCTCGAACAGCCCCTCGGGCAAAAGATCGAACCTACGACCTCTCTACGGGGTTGCACACATACGGTGTTAGCTATCCGGCAGGGCTTCGCCATCCAGAACTAGTTCCCACCGGAACCCAGACAACCTTTCGGCTCTACGAAACTATTTCGCTAGGAGGGAGAGAGAAAGCCAGGTCATGCATGGCATTTGTATGTGAGAGAAGAGTGTGTGTGGAGAGCTCATCTCCACCTCTATTTATAGGAAAACCAAGGGGTAGGGTGGCACTTGAAAAACCCAAAATGCCCATGCTTTATGTCTCACATAGAGGGCAAGATGGGGAGGCTTCCAAATAGTGTTGCCTGCATCACCATGCCTGCATCATCCCCTAATAGTGTTTTCACTATTTGCAATAATGTTTCCACTATTTACTTATAGTGTTTTCACTATTTAGAATAGTGTTTCCACTATTCATGAAACATTTTTCCGCGACCGACTAATCCGAAAATATTTCTGTAGGTCTTAGAACATTTCCAGTACCCACTAAAATAATTTTGGACGTGTTACGAAACAATTCTGGATCAGTGATTTTCATCAGCGAAAAGCAACCAAAGCGGTTCTGGCAGCTCCGGAAAATTTCTGGTTTTTTTCTCCAGAAAAATTTCAGAAGTTCCCAGAGCAATTCTGGCACCCTCCAAAAAGTTCCAGGCGTGTGCCGAAACCATTTTGACTTAATGGTATATTCCAAAACAACTTTTCGGTTTTACCAAAACTATTCCGGTGTTCTCTCCGGAACTCTTCCGTTGACTTTCTCTCAGACTCCATGTCTAGTATTCAGCAGATAGATGACCCTTAAGCGTGTGACCCTGTAGGTTCGGTGAAGTATAGACATGACCGGAACACTTTCCGATCAATGATCAATAGCGGAACCGTGGACACCCATATTGACCCCTATACCCACACGAATAAATATTCGAGTGAACCTCCAGGTTGCCGTGTGCTATTCCTGTTGCTTTGCGATATGTTACAAACACCCGAGGTGAGATTTATCGGCATCCCCGTGGATCAACACTTTTCCACAATGCCAGTTACCTCGTTACCGGTTTTGTTCTCTTTTCTCGTTTCCGTGTTCCAGCATCCCTGTGATCAAATCACAATGTGTCTGGCCAGACGATGGTTGATACCGTAACACCGAGAGGGCCCAAAGAATATCTCTCCATCGTCGGAGGAGCAAATCCCAATCTTGAGCTATCAAGTCCCTTGTCATAATTTTCCATGAACCCGTAAGCCGCCGTAATAGCCACCCATTTACGGATGACGTTTAACAAACCCCAAAGTCCATGAAGCAAGCATGAAGAAACTTGATACTCTCATGGTCTAAGGAATCATGCAAACGTTGAGTTTCTCTATGTTATAAACCACTAACTTGTGATGAAAGTATCTCATAGCATAACATCAATTCGGGTCGATTCAACACAAGTGTTCTTCAAACAATGTGCCCTCAAAGTTTGCTAGCATAGTCATGCCCATGATAAGGAAAACAGGATCATCATGCAACACTCGAGCTAGTCTTAGAGGCCAGACTAGGAATACATTTTATCATTTATTATTCCACACGTGCATATGAGTCTTCCTCCAAGCCTCGTGGTTATTGTAGACTCGAGAACCATAGCAGTTATAGCACGGAATATAAACATAATTAGGAACATGGGGATAAGTAATAACATTTATTATTGCCTCTAGGGCATATCTCCTACAGACTCCCACTTGCACTAGAGTCAATAATCTAGTCAATGCTAATGCACTTTACACCCATGGCATACTGGTGTAAAATATGCTTCGCTTGTGGTATAGCCTGATGTCCAATGGATCTGACAACTTCAGTTCCGTGTGTATGTTTGCATCTCCTCGCATTTTCACGCTTTCACAAAATTCATATTTTGTGTGGACTTGGCTTTGTATATATTTGAATCACTGGTCGAACCTTGATTCCTCTGACAGAGCTATAGAGCAACTATCTACAATAGTGTCCCATTGACCAAAGCCATCTTGGAACCATACTAAGTTCATGAATGAACTATATGATTCAAAATCTTCTTTGTCTCTTCCAAAGCGTCAACATACTTAGCCATTTGTTATAGAATTCGCCACAGTAACCTGTTTGGAACAATGTCGAACTTACCGTGCCACCATATCGTGTTTTACACAAAACCCTTAACTTAAATCGAAAATCGCTTGGAGCATTGATGAAGACTGTATCGATGTAACTACTTACAACGAGCACTTCATAATCTCTGTTTGCAAGAAAACATGTCATCAGTGCTACTTTAGTACTCAACGACATTTTTCACTGTTGTCCCATGATCAGTACTTTGATCACTTTGGTATCTATACTCGCAACAGCTTGGGAGCATCGGACATATCTGGTTGTTTTACATACCATGGAATACATGATTAATCCAAACACAAGAGTGTGTGGAATCTCCATCATGTATTTTGCTCATCAGTGTTTTAGGACACCGAGTCTTGTAAAACTCTTTCCATGTGACTTCGGCAAGAATCACTCCTTGGCGTTCTTATGCTAAATTGTTTTAGCATCTTGTTAATATGTATTTTTGGCTTCGGCTATTAGGCAATCCTATCTTCGTAGATAATTATGCCTAATATCAAGGCTACTTAGCCCAAGCATCTTGTTAATATGTATTTTTGGCTTCGGCTATTAGGCAATCCTATCTTCGTAGATAATTATGCCTAATATCAAGGCTACTTAGCCCAATCAAAAAACTATTTTCAATGAAGTCCTAATTCGTGTCAAGAAATTTATATTATTTCCAATCAACAATGTGTCATGCACACAAGGTTTTCAGAAATATTATTATGCTCCCACTTACTTTCTTGTAACCACAAGCATCTTCGTTATCCATTGATGAAATCAAACTCTTCTGACTACTTCATCAAAAATGAAGATTCCAACTCCATTTTGCTCTCTTCTGTCCACTTCTGGAACTCTGAAGTTTGCATACTCACTAGCATCCACTGGATCGACAAAATACTTTGGACTGTATCACATACAAGTCCTTGGTTTTATTTCCATTTCATGGAAATCCTTTTGGCATCCATGTACCATATCTCATGATTGAAATATGTATCAATTGCTAGTTTAACCCGAACTGACTTTAAGCATCTCTACGGGGAGACAATCTCACCGTAGTTAATTCCTTGAATTTGTTATAAGCAACAAGTCGAGCTTTATGGATAAAACATTTTTATCCTCATCATTTTATAGTTCCATTAATATTCGTTAGACTCTAAGTTTTCCAAAAGGTGTATCAAGATTTTAATCTTGAATCATTTATATGGAAACTATCTCGGATTATATTGGCATTTAGCCAATTCCGGAGTCAGGGCCCATCAACGCTTCCTTGTGTATCGTAGGTATATTGTTGTCTAACAACAATATCTTGTTTGCGCACCTGAGAGGTTTGCACGAGTTTTGCCTACGTGGTTCAGCTGCAAGTTCGACCGAAGTACATACATCTCATGTAGAGGCTTCTGTATCAGTCGCGGTAGGAAACTCTGGAATCACTTCCAAGGTCTCTTTCCTTTGACCTGATGATGAAGATACTATTATCTCGTTGAGTTGCACTGTCCTCACACTCACCTTTTTGCAAGAACCATTTTCTTCAAAATCATACCGTTCTTTGTGGCAAACTTTTTGCCTCGGTATAGTGATGGAGGAATACCCAATAAATTGGGATAACCTACAAAGTAGCACTTGTCTGATTTGAAATAGGTTTGTAAATATTTTACACAAGCCCCATATTCCAAATGTTAAGAAAAGATATAACATGGTTGGGTGTACCATACCATGGCGTCATTTCAACAGATCTGATGGCGCTCTTTTCAGTGTAAAAGCCGCAGTCTCTAAAGTATTACTTTAAAAGGGATAATGGCAAATTGATTTATGTCATCTTTGATCTTACCATGTCATAAATGGTTTGATTACATCTTCATAGACATTCCACTCACAGTGGTGTTCTGGGAGGTGTAAGTTATGAAACTCTTTTCACAACTCATCAGACATTCGCTAAACTTGTAACTCAAATATTCCTTTCCGCAATCTAATTTCAGAAACATAATTTTCTTGTTACAATAATTTCTACTTCATTTTGAAAACCTTTCGAATGATTTCAATAGATCCAGACTTATGTCTCATCAAGTAAATATCCATATATCTACTTGAGTCATTTCTGAAGATAGATAAATCCACTACTAGCAACAACATTTATCGGACTACACACATCATAATGTATGATCACCGATAAGTTTGTTACTCGTTCCTTGTGGCCTCTGAACGGCATTTCAGACATTTCACTTTTCGGACGAAAGTTGCAAGTGTCAGATGATTCATAATCAAATGACTTCAAAATCCATCATAATGGAATTTCTCCATGCGGGTTTGTCCAATGTGACCAAATGCACTGCCACACATATGTGGTATTCTTTTAGTCCTGCGACATTTAGCGTCAGTGTTATGGATGCATCATATCATTGTCAATGTTCATAACATACATTCCACCCATGATGGAAGCATGGCCCGTATGTTTATTCATAACACCGAACAACAATTGCTCTATCATGAATAACCTTCTTGCAACAAACATTATGCAATGGGCTAGAGTGTATTAAACTCTAAAATGAATTATGAAAATAAATACAGAGGTAATACACCGATGGAAGGTGTAGTAACATTTACTATGTTCCCAGCGCGTATCTAAACCTCATTACTGGCAAGTCATTTAGGCCGTAGTAGTTCTTGTATCGAGTTGCAAGAGAATGCAATCGAACGGGTATTCCTGTGATCAACTTTAATCACAATACCCAAGAATCAGTGACTAACAGTTTAATCATAATTCCCAAGAACTATTTCTTTGACCAGCCTTCCATACATCAATAACTCATATGACATTCATACATGATCTGGATATTCCAGTCTTCTCACTTTTTGCCTTTATACTTCTAACAATTTTACTTTTAGTATTTCTCCTACTCTCAGAAGAAGCACCCAACTTTAAGAGTGGCGTTAGCCCTGGACTTCCTAGGCGTGTAAGTCATACTAACACCCTTTGGACATTTCCTTTCTCTTTAAGTTGTTGTTTTATTCACCTTCATCATATGACAGGTGTTCTACTAGATCCCTCTCTCATCAGTCAAGTGCCCAGTAAACACTTTACTAATACTTTGCAAACAAACATTGCTCTGGATATTTCATATCTTTTAGACTTTGTCTGCATCTGAAAACAATTTTTAGTTCCATGAATATCACATAACTATCCCAAACTTTTGAAGTTCGGGTCTCATGGAAGCAAACATATTGCACTTGACTGTAACAGAATTCTAGCTTTTGGATCGAAGGACGAGAGTCACATCATCCATAGCATTAGCGGGAGAATACCAAAAGCATGCGATAGGACAAAGTCCTTCTCGGCACTCTTGAGGACAATCCTCACATTACGTTACCAATCGTAAATTTTAACCAGATATTTAACAACTTATTCAATTTTAATAGGGAAGGTGGAAATGCGAGCCATTTTTCTACAACTATTATGCAAATTACACTTAGACTATGTTCATAATTAATTGCACAGAGAATTAAACGAGTTAATTCTACAGTGCGCTCCCACTCAAATCAATATCTCTCATAATTGATTGTGAGTGATACAAGATCCATATTTCAATTCATCGCCATAGAATCATCATCTCATGACGGGAATTTCAATCGGTAGGCCAACTTGCCGATCACATCTCCATGTGACTCTTGTTCATCTTTCGTTGCGTGTGTTCCGAGCTCAGGACGATCCTACCATGAATGTCAAGACAACCAAGTGATCTTATTGCGAGGTCTGACATCACCCGCCTCACACTTCTTTAATCGTTCGTACCCATGCAACCGTGGCGCACCCCGAAAAGATAGGTGTCGTGACGGTGCTACACTTGGGAGAACACTAACTACTTGATATTTTAAGTGATAGATCACCCTAATAAAAGCGACTCCCGTGCAATCAAAAGGTTGCATCATAAGGGATAAACATCTCAGGCAATTCATAATAGCATGATATGGTATAGCCCTTTCTGACAAAGAAGTCTTTAATTTCTTTGTCTCTGGCATTCGCGTCGGTGTTCACCTTTGCGAAGATTGCCACCACCTTGTCGATGCACCAGATAATATTGCTATCTCTATAGCTAATAAAATAAGTGCATTACTTAAGGTTGACACACAGGTTATTAAAGTGACAATCATATGGCTCCACCCATCATGCCGAATCATGACACGCTGGTCATGTTAATTTTACATCACGTAGTCATCTCATACATAATCAAATTAAATATGAGAACTGCTATACCACATCACATGCACATCTTATGTCATCCTGCAAGACCAAGTTAGACGCCTCTAATCAGTTTATCCAAAATATTATTTTACGTGGCTTCTAACGTTTCGAAACAAACCGAAGCTACCAACGTTCATCATCAAGTATGATTATTCAAGTTGCTAGATTAACTTTGCGAGGCATATGAAACACTAGATAATAAAATCTCGAGCCCCATACTGAACTTCGTCATACGCAAGAACCCTGTGCAGATCATATCTGCATTGCCCTTTAGTCTGCGAAACATCCATCTTTCTTTAACTATGGTGGAACCCAAAGACACTGAAGCACTTCGTTGATCTGTCAATCAGCATACTCAGGAGCAGCATGAAAGGATCGCGGATTGCCAGAACTTTGTGAGATTCCACCATGCCGTCAAGATCAGGACTACGCAAATTCAAGGGAAGCAACAAGAACATCGGGTAATAGATTTCATCTGCTACCCGCACAAATAATTTTCAGTAATAGAACTCATCTACTACAAATTAAATTGTGCAACACCCATACATCTCTATGTATTCTAGATCGTAACCTGCATCTACGCATAGCACGGCTCATGATGCCACTGTAGGGGAACGCAGCAGAAAACAAAACAAATTCCGCACTACGAACATGCCCAGGATCACTATGGAGATGCATACAAGGTTTTGATCTGATCATTACCGACTCGTAGCACAGCGGAAGTAGAGTCGATGAAGATCGTCGGTGCAGATCCCCGCAGCTAGGATTTACAACCTCCCAACCGCGAGGATTGCTACTAGTGAGCTGCGTTGGTATTTCCCTGAAGAGGAGGGGATGATGCAGTACAGTAGAGATAAGTATTTCCCTCAGTTATGAAATCAAGCTTAACAATCCAGTAGGAGAATCGCACAACACCTCGTTAACAGTACCTGCACACAAAACAACAAATCCTCGCACCCAATGCGAACAAGGGGTTGTCAATCCCTTGGCGGTCAATTGCAAGATTAAATTGTATGGTGATAGATAGATAGATTAAACAAAAATACAAAATAAAATAAATGAAGTAAAAGTGCAGCAAGGTATTTTTAGGATTTCTAGTATATGAATAAAGTAGACCTGGGGGCCATAGTTTTCACTAGAGGCTTCTCTCTTGAAAATAGCATACGGTGTGTAAACAAATTACTGTTGGGCAATTGATAGAAAAGCAAATAATCATGATGATATCCAAGGCAATGATCATTTATATAGGCATCACGCCCGAGACAAGTAGACCAAAACGATTCTCCATCTACTACTATTACTCCACACATCGACCGCTATCCAGCATGCATCTAGAGTATTACATTCATAAAGAACGGAGTAACGCCTTAAGCAAGATGACATGATGTAGACAAAGTAAACTCACGTATGAATAAACCCCATCTTTTTACCATTAATAGCAACGATACATACGTGTAATGTCCCTTTCTGTCACTGGCATTGTGCACCGCAAGATCGAACCCATTACAAAGCACCACTCCCATTGCAAGATAAATCAATCTAGTTGGCCAAACCAAATCAATAGATCGGAGAGAAATATGAAGCTATAACAATCATGCATAAAAGAGTTCAGAGAAGACTCAAATAATATTCATGGATAATCTGACCATAAACTCACAATTCATCGGATCCCAACAAACACACCGCAAAAAGTGATTACATCGGATAGAACTCCAAGAACATCGAGGAGAACATTGTATTAAAGATCAAAAAGAGAGAAGAAGCCAACTAGCTACTAACTATGGACCCGAAGGTCTATGGTAAACTACTCACGCATCATCGGAAGGGCAGCAAGGTTGATGGAGAGCCCCTCCGTCATCGAATCCCCCTCTGGCGGAGTGCCGGAAAAGGCCTCCAGATGGGATCTCTCGAGAACAGGAACTTGCGGCGGCGGAAAAAGTATTTCATGGACTCCCCTGTTGGTTTCCCGCTTTTAGAGAATTTATAGAGGTGGAGTTAGGTCAAACGGAGCCTTGTGGGACCCACGAGCCACCAGGGCGCCCCCCACTGGGGCGCGCCGTGGTGCCTCGTGGGCCACTGCTTCATCTTCCCGTCTCCTCCCGAAGCTTCTAGTGTCTCTTATGTCTAGAAAGAAATCTCTAAAAAGTTTCGTGGCATTTGGACTTCGTTTGGTACTAATATTCTGGAAAACCAAAAATAGGCAAAAAACAGCAACTGGCACTGGGCACTAAGTTAATAGGTTAGTCCCAAAAAATGATATATAATTGCTTGTAAAGGTATATAAAACATCCAAGATTGATAATATAATAGCATGGAACAATCAAAAATAATAGATACGTTGGAGACGTATCAAGCATCCCCAAGCTTAATTCCTGCTCGTCCTCGAGTAGGTAAATGATAAAAACAGAATTTTTGATGTGGAATGCTACCTATCATATTCATCATATATTCTTTTCTTTGTAGCATGGACATTTGGACTTGAATGATTCAAAGCAATAGTCTATAGTTTGACATGAAGACATAAATACTCAAGCATACTAACAAGCAACCATGTCTTTCAAAATATCAACGCTAAAAAAAGTTATCCCTAGCCCATTATGCTCAATCATTGATCCATTCGTGAAACACACTTAATATTAGCCACACACAATGCACAAGTATGACAATAGTGCTCTCTAGTTGGTGCTTTGTAAGAGAAGATGGAGACTCAAAATAAAAATAAAAATTGCATAAAAGTAAATAGATAGGCCCTTCGCAGAGGGAAGGAGAGATTAGCAAATGTGCCAGACCTCAAAGCTTAAATAAGAGAGATAAAATTATTTTGAGAGGCATGATTTTCCTGTCAACGAAAACGACCGAGAATTCCCAATATCTTCCATGCTAGACACATTATAGGCGGTTCCCAAACAGAAAGTAAAGTTTATTTCCTTTCCATCATTCTTTCACAATCCATGGCTAGCCGTATCCACGGGTGCCCTCCATACCAACACTTTTCAAGGAATTTTGTTGTTATTAATTTTTGATTCATTGTGGGACTGGGCATCCCTATTACCTGCCACTCTCTTGTGCAATGACAAGTGAATAAACACTCATCGTGAGAATAACACACCTAGCATGGAAAATATTGGCCACCCCCTGCCGCTTCATGAGCGGTACGAGCACACAAAACGGAAAATTATTCTGAAAATTTAGAGTTGGCACATGCAAATTTACTTGGAACGGCATGGAAATACCGCACATAGGTAGGTATGGTGGACTCATTTGGCACAACTTGGGTTTAAGGAGTTTGGATGCACAAGCAGTATTCCCGCCTAGTAGAAATGAAGGCTAGCAAATAGATTGAGAAGCAACCAACCAAAAAGCGAAAACGGTCATAAACATGCGTTGAACATAACTATCACCGAATAATGCACCATAAGTAGGATGTAATTTCATTGCATAACTATTGACTTTACATGCATGCATAGGGAATCACAAACCTTAACACGAATATTCTTACTAAATCACAATTACTCACTAATATGACCCACATATTATCATCTCCATACCACAAAACTATTGCAAGGAATCACACTTATAATATCCAATGATCTATATGAAAGCTTTTATTATATCCCTCTTGAATATTCATCACTTAGGGACCAAATTCATATCTTGTGCAAATTACCATTAATATTATCAACTCTGAAAAAGATATAAGTGAAGCAAGAGAGCACAAATATTTCTTCAAAATTTTAATCTTATCATATCTCAAAATAATATAAGTGAAGCATGAGAGCACAAATATTTCTTCAAATTTTTAATCTTATCAACTCTCAAAATAATATAAGTGAAGCATGAGAGTTCAAATATTTCTTCAAAATATAGCCACCACCGTGCTCCAAAAGATTTAAGTGAAGCACTAGAGCAACTGCCTAGCTCAAAAAATTTAAGTGAAGCACATAGAGTATTCTAACAAATCATGATAAACGTGTGGCTCTCTCAAATAGGTGTGTCCAGGAAGGATGATTGTGACAAACTAAAAAGCAAACAAGGAAAATACTCATATAATACACGACGCTCCAAGTAAAACACATATCATGTGACGAATAAAAATATAGCTCCAAGTAAAATTACCGATAGTTGGTAGAAGAAATAGGGGATGCCTTCCGGGGCATCCCCAAGCTTAGACGCTTGAGTCTACCTTGAATAATACCTTGGGGTGCCTTGGGCATCCCCAAGCTTAGGCTCTTTCCACTCCTTATTCCTTCATCTATCGTGATCTCACCCAAACTTGAAAACTTCAATCACACAAAACTCAACAAAACCTTCGTGAGATCCGTTAGTATAACAAAACAAATCACTACTTTAAGTACTGTTGCAAACCCATTCATATTTTAGTTTTGCATTATACCTACTGTATTCTAACTTCTCCATGGCTTATATCCCCCGATACAATCCATAGTTTCATCAAAACAAGCAAGTAGTGCATCAAAAACAGAATCTGTCAAAAACAGAACAGTCGGTAGAGATCTATTTAAAAGCCATAATTCTATAACTCCAAAAATTCTGAAAAATAATTAAAACGTTGCAAATTCATATACCAATACTGTGTAAAAATTTCAGATTTTTCTGACGCTCCAGTACAGAACTAAAATTCCAGCACTGGACGTAAAACTTTCAGTTTTCCAAACAGCATCAATTATATTATCTTCCAAATCATCCCAAAGGCATTACTTGGCACAAACACTAATTAACACATAAAAACACAATCATAACATTAGCATAATTGTGTAAACACACAAGAACAGAAACAAAAAGCAAAAAATTATTTTATTCATTGGGTTGCCTCCCAACAAGCGCTATTGTTTTCTGCCCCTAGCTAGGCATAATGCATAGTTTCAAGTATTGTCATCTTTCAAGTTGATTCCATAAGTGGCCCTCATAATTGATTCATATGGTGCTTTAATTATTTTCCTAGGGAAGTAATCCATCTGTTTCTTTAGTGGAAATTGAAATCTTATATTACCTTCTTTCATATCAATAATAGCACCAATAGTTCGTAAGAACGGTCTACCAAGTATTATGGGGCAAGAAGGATTGCATTCAATGTCAAGTACAATAAAATCCGCGGGCACATAATTTCTATTTGAAAGAATAAGAACATCATTTATTCTTCCCAATGGCTTTTTAATAGTGGAATCCGCAAGATACAAATTAAGAGAACATTCATCTATATTGGTGAAACCTAGCACATCACATAGAGATTTTGAAATTGTGGAAACGCTAGCACCCAAATCACATAAAGCATTGCACTCATAATTTTTAATTTTAACTTTAAGGGTGGGTTCCCATTCATCATATAATTTTCTAGGAATTGAAATTTCTAGTTCTAGTTTTTCTTCTAACGCTTTCATCATTGCTTCTACGATGTGTTTAGTAAAAGCCTTATCTTGTTCATAAGCCTTGGGTGAATTTAGCATGGATTGTAACAAAGAAATACACTCAATAAAAGAACAACTATCATAATTAAAGTCATTGTAATCCAAGAGAGTGGGCACATCACTAGTTAAAGTTTTTACCTCTCCAGACCCACTTTTATTAATTTTTTCATCAAGATTTTCACCCTCCGAATTATGGGAACGCCTTCTAACTAAAGTTGACTCTTCTCCAGTCCCCTTTTCATCAAGTTTTATATTGCAAAACAAGGAATCAATAGATGAAACACCAATAATTTTAATATCCTCATCATTACTACGATAAAAACCGGGAGGAATCGCTTTTTCTAGAAATTCTCGTTTAGCTTTTAACATAGCGGTTCTTTTCTTACTCTCATCCATGAAGACATATAAATATTTAATTGATTCATTAATATCAATTTTGGGTGGCAAAATTTTAGTCTTAAGATTTTCCACATCATGAATAATTCTATCAATGCTCCCAGACATATCATCAAGTTTACTCAATTTTTCTTCTATCGTAGTGTTGAAAACTTTTTGAGCATTAATAAATTCTTTAATATTACTTTCAAGATCAGAGGGCATCTATTATTATTATTATTATTATTATTATTATTATTATAAGAATTACCATAGGAATTGCCATAATTATTAGAGGAATTTCCAGGAAACGGCCTAGGATTAAAATTACCTCTATAAGCATTACTATTAAAATTGTTTCACGAGACAAAATTCACATCTACGGGATCATTATTTTGTTCAATCAAAGTAGATAAAGGCACATCATTAGGATCAATAGTAGTATATTTGCTAGCAACCAATGTCATAAGTGCATCAACTTTATCACTCAAAGTATTAATTTCTTCAACAGAATTCACTTTCTTACTAGTAGGAACCCTTTCAGTATGCCATTGTGAGTAATTTGCCATAATATTATCAAGTAATTTAGTAGCTTCTCCCAATGTAATCTCCATAAAAGTACCACCCGCGGCGGAATCTAAAAGATTTCTAGAAACAAAATTCAATCCCGCATAAATTTTTTGTATGATCAACCACAAATTTAAACCATGAGTAGGGCAATTTCTTATCATTAATTTCATCCTTTCCCAAGATTGGGCAACATGTTCATGATCAAGTTTCTTGAAATTCATAATTTGATTTCTAAGGGAAATAATTTTCGCGGGAGGAAAATACTTGGTAATAAAAGCATCTTTACACCTATCCCAAGAATCGATACTATTTTGTGGTAAAGATGAAAAGCAAATTTTTGCACAATCCCGCAATGAGAACGGGAATAATTTTAATTTCACAATATCATTATCCACATATTTTTTCTTTTGCAAATCACACAATTCTACGAAAGTATTAAGATGGGATGCATCATCTTCATTAGGACTACCAGAAAATTGTGATTTCATGACAAGATTTAACAAAGCGGCATTAATATCACAAGTCTCCGCACTAGCGGCGGGAGGAGCAATCGGAGTACTAATAAAATCATTATTATTAGTATTAGAAAACTCACACAATTTTGTATTTTCTTGAGACATCGTGGCTACGCAAACAAGATAACAAGAAAGCAAAGAAGCAAACAAGAAAAAGGCAAACGGAAAATATTTTTGTATTTTTGTAAAAAAAATAGAAGTGGGGGAGATGAAAACGAGAGGCAAAGGAAAATAAAGTAAATGCAAGGAGATGAAAGTTTTATGCGTAGGTACTTGATAGATGTTGATGATGTCTCCCCGGCAACGGCGCCAGAAATTCTTCCTGCTACTTGTGAGCTGTGTTGGGATTTCCCCAAAGAGGAATGGTTGATGCAGTACAGTAAAGATAAGTATTTCCCTCAGTTATGAAACCAAGGTTATCAATCCAGTAGGAGAATCACGCAACACCTCGTTAACAGTACCTGCACACAAAACAACAAATCCTTGCACCCAATGCAAACGAGGGGTTGTCAATCACTCGGCGGTTAATTGCAAGATTAAATTGTATGTAATAGATAGATAGATTGAAATAAAAATACAAAATAAAATAAATGAAAGAAAATGACAGCAATATTTTTAGTGTTTTAGTAATATGACTTAGATAGACCCGGGGGCCATAGTTTTCACTAGAGGCTTCTCTCAAGAAAATATCATACGGTGGGTAGACAAATTACTGTTGGGTAATTCATAGAAAAGCAAATAATCATGATGATTTCCAAGGCAATGATCATGTATATAGGCATCACGTCCAATACAAGTAGACCGACTCCTGCCTGCATCTACTACTATTACTCCACACATCGACCGCTATCCAGCATGCATCACGTCCAATATAAGTATTTCCCTCAGTTATGAAACCAAGGTTATCAATCCAGTAGGAGAATCGCGCAACACCTCGTTAACATTACTTGCACACAAAACAACAAATCCTCGCACCCAACGCGAACAAGGGGTTGTCAATCCCTTGGCGGTCAATTGCAAGATTAAATTGTATGGTGATAGATAGATAGATTAAACAAAAATACAAAATAAAATAAATAAAGTAAGAGTGCAGCAAGGTATTTTTAGGATTTTTAGTATATGAATAAAGTAGACCCGGGGGCCATAGTTTTCACTAGAGGCTTCTCTCTTGAAAATAGCATACGGTGGGTAAACAAATTACTGTTAGGCAATTGATAGAAAAGCAAATAATCATGACGATATCCAAGGCAATGATCATGTATATGGGCATCACATCCGAGACAAGTAGACCGAAACGATTCTGCATCTACTACTATTACTCCACACATCGACCGCTATCCAGCATGCATCTAGAGTATTAAGTTCATAAAGAACGGAGTAACACCTTAAGCAAGATGACATGATGTAGACAAAGTAAACTCACGTATGAATAAACCCCATCTTTTTACCCTTAATAGCAACAATACATACATGTCATGTAACTTTTTGTCACTGGGATTGAGCACCGCAAGATCGAACCCATTACAAAGCACCTCTCCCATTGCAAGATAAATCAATCTAGTTGGCCAAACCAAATCAATAGATCAGAGAGAAATACGAAGCTATAACAATCATGCATAAAAGAGTTCAAAGAAGACTCAAATAATATTCATGGATAATCTGATCATAAACTCACAATTCATCGGATCCCAACAAACACACCGCAAAAAGTGATTACATCGGATAGAACTCCAAGAACATCGAGGAGAACATTGTATTGAAGATCAAAAAGAGAGAAGAAGTCATCTAGCTACTAACTATGGACCCGAAGGTCTGTGGTAAACTACTCATGCATCATCAGAAGGGCAGCAAGGTTGATGTAGAGCCCCTCCGTGATCGAATCCCCCTCCGGCGGAGTGCCGGAATAGGCCTCCAGATGGGATCTCTCGAGAACAGGAACTTGCGGTGGCGGAAAAAGTATTTCGTGGACTCCCCTATTGGTTTCCCGATTTTAGAGAATTTATAGAGGTGGAGTTAGGTCAAACGGAGCCTTGTGGGCCCCACGAGCCACCAGGGCGCCCCCCTGGGGCGCGCCGTGGTGCCTCGTGGGCCACTGTTTCTAGTGTCTCTTATGTCCAAAAAAAATCTCCAAAAAGTTTCGTGGCATTTGGACTTTGTTTGGTACTGATATTCTGGAAAGCCAAAAACAGGCAAAAAACAGCAACTGGCACTGGGCACTAAGTTAATAGGTTAGTCCCAAAAAATGATATATAATTGCTTGTAAAGGTATATAAAACATCCAAGATTGATAATATAATAGCATGGAACAATCAAAAATTATAGATACGTTGGAGACGTATCAAGGATGTACTCCCACGTCAGCCCCTCGGACAGTCCCTCGAACAGCCCTCCGGGAGGCGGTCGGACAGTCCCCCAGACAATGTCATGGACAGCCCTTCGGGATGCACTCACAGAATCTCGGACGGTCACTCGGACAACCCTTCGGGAGGCACTCTCAAACAGCCCCATGGGCAAAAGATCGAACCTACGACCTCTCTACGGGGTTGCACACATACGATGTCAGCTATCCGGCAGGGCTTCGCCGTCCAGAACTAGTTCCCACCGGAACCCAGACAACCCTTTGGCTCTACGAAACTATTTCGCTGGGAAGGAGAGAGAAAGCTAGATCATGCATGGCATTTGTATGTGAGAGAAGAGTGTGTGTGGAGAGCTCATCTCCACCTCTATTTATAGGAAAACCAAGGGTGGGGTGGCACTTGAAAAACCCAAAATGCTCATGCTTTATGTCTGACATAAAGGGCAAGATGGGGAGGATTCCAAATTGTGTTGCCTGCATCACCATGCCTGCATCATCCCCTAATAGTGTTTCCACTATTTACATTTAGTGTTTTCACTATTTAGAATAGTGTTTCCACTATTCATGAAACATTTTTCCGTGACCGATTAATCCGAAAATGTTTCTGTAGGTCTTAGAACATTTTCAGTACCCACTAAAATAATTTTGGACGCATTCCGAAACAATTCCGGATCAGTGATTTTCATCAGCGAAAAGCAACCAAAGCGGTTCTGGCACCTCCGGAACATTTTCGGTTTTTTTCTCCAGAAAAATTTTAGAAGTTCCCAGAACAATTCTAGCACCCTCCAAAAAGTTCTAGGCGTGTGCCGAAACCATTTTGACTTAATGGTATACTCCGAAACAACTTTTCGGTTTTACCGAAACTATTCCGGTGATTTCTCCGGAACTCTTCCGTTGACTTTCTCTCAGACTCCCTGTCTAGTATTCAGTAGATAGATGACCCTTAAGCATGTGACCCTATAGGTTGGATGAAGTATAGACATGACCAGAACACTTTCCGATCAATGATCAATAGCGGAACCGTGGACACCCATATTGACCCCTATACCCACACGAATAAAAATTCGAGTGAACCTCCAGTTTGCCGTGTGCTATTCATGTTGCTTCGTGATATGTTACAAACACCCGAGGTGAAATTTATCGGCATCCCCGTGGATCAACACTTGTCCACAATGCCAGTTACCTCGTTACCAGTTTTGTTCTCTTTTCTCGTTTCCATGTTCCGGCATCCCTATGATCAAATCACAATGTGTCTGGCCAGACTATGGTGGATATCGTAACACCGAGAGGGCCCAAAGAATATCTCTCCATCGTCGGAGGAGCAAATCCCAATCTTGAGCTATCAAGTCCCTTGTCATGCTTTTCCATGAACCCGTAAGCCGCCGTAATAGCCACCCATTTACGGATGACGTTTAACAAACCCCAAAGTCCATGAAGCAAGCATGAAGAAACTCGATACTCTCATGGTCTAAGGAATCATGCAAACGTTAACTTTCTCTGTGTTATAAACCATTAACTTGTGACGAAGGTATCTCATAGCATAACATCAATTCGGGTCGATTGAACACAAGTGTTCTTCTAACAATGTGCCCTCAAAGTTCGTTGGCATAGTCATGCCCATGATCAGGAAAACAGGATCATCATGCAACACTTGAGCTAGTCTTAGAGGCGAGACTAGGAATAATTTTATCGTTTATTATTCCACACGTGCATATGAGACTTCCTCCGAGCCTCGTGGTTATTGCAGACTCGAGAGCCATTGCAGTTATAGCACGGAATATAAACATAATTAGGAACATGGGGATAAACAATAACATTTATTATTGCCTCTAGGGCATATCTCCTACAAGAACTACCATACTAAGCTCATCGACTTCGACGTGGCGCACATCGGCATGTTGTACAACGCCATCCTGGGCTAACCAGCTCTCGCCAAGTTCATTGCGGCGACCCACCACGCCTACAACGTCCTCAAGATGCTGGGCTGCAGCGGCATCATCACCGTCTGCTGCGACGAGAAGGACGCAGTCCGCTCCCTCAAGAGCGCCTACAAGGCAGCCGCCACCGCCTACCCTGCCGACGGGGATGCCGCCGAGCCTCACGAGCCCGCCCATCATGGTCGTGCCATGCTCTCGCGGGCCCTTGCTCCTATACTTGGCGGCTACTCCCCAGACGGCCAGCGCGGCCCTGGTGGCAGTTCTAGAAGAGCGCGTCCCAGCGCAGAAGAGGCATGCGGCGCCACCGACTCCTGAGGCCTCGCCGTCGCCTGCCGAGGCCTTGCCTCAGGAGGCCCCCAGTGAGCCGCCTCGCGAGCCGCCTCCCGAGCCTCATGAGCCCCTCGGGCCCCCTGAAGACCAAGCTGTTGCAACAACTACCCGCCTCGTCGAGCACCCCGTGTACTTCGTTAGCACGGTGTTGCGAGATGCGCGCGAGCGCTACCCCATGCAGCAGAAACTCCTCCTCACACTCCTCGTCGCCCCTAGGAAGCTGCGCCACTACTTCCAGGGCCATCCCATCAAGGTGATCTCGTCTTACCCCCTGGAGCAAGTCCTACGTAGCCCCAATGCCGCTGGCCGTGTCACTGAGTGGAACATCGAGCTACAAGCCTTCGAGCTGGAATTCTGCACCACAAGGGTGATCAAGGGCGCAGCCCTGGCCGACGTCGTGGCGGAATGGACGAACCCGCCCCAACAGGAGCCTCGTGAGACTGAGTCCCTCTTGCCTGGGAACGAGGCGCCTGGCGACTGGACTATGCACATGATGGCGCCTTCTCCCGACAGGGCGCGGGGGCTGGCGTCATGCTCACCTCGCCAACGGAAGACAAGCTCTACTACACCGTCCAGCTCTGCTTCAAGTGCGACGACAAGGTCTCCAACAACATCACAAAGTACGAGGGCCTCATTGCCGGCCTCAAGGCCGCCTCTGCCCTGGGCATCAAGTGCCTCACCATCAAGGGCGATTCGCAGCTCCTCGTCAACTTCTCCAACAAAAGCTACAAGCCCAAGGACGAGCACATGGCCGCCTACTTAGAAGAGGTACGTAAACTCGAGAAGCGTTTCCTTGGCCTGGAGCTGCAGCACGTCCCTCACGGCGGCAACAAGGAGGCCGACGACATCGCCAGGCGAGCATCTCGCCGCGAGCCCCAGGCACCTGGCATCTTCGAAGAAAGGCTCCTCAAGCCATCAGCTGCACCACCTGCCGTGGGCACCACGCTGCTTCACGAGGAACTCCCGCCCGCACCACCCATGGGCGCACCAGATTGCGGCCCAGCCTCAGGAGCCCGCCTGCTGCTGGCGCTCGAGCCTCAAGCGGATAGCTGGGCTGCGGAGTTCATGGCCTACTTGCTTCACGGTACTCCCAGAGAAGGACTCAGAGGCAGAGCGCGTGGCTCGCCAGGACACCGCCTACTGCCTGCAGGACGGCGAGCTGTACCGCAGACGCCCCAATGGCGTCTTGCTGCGGTGCATCTCTGAAGAGCAAGGGCACGAGCTGCTCACCGACATCCATGGAGGAGACTGCGGCCACCACTCCTCATCGCGCACCCTTGCCGGCAACGTGTTCCGCAGCGGCTTCTACTGGTCCACCGCGCTGCACGACGCCACTAAGCTGGTCCAATCCAACGAAGGTTGTCAATTCCACGCCAAGCAAATCCACCAGCCGATGCAAGACCTCTAGACGATTCCCCTCTCGTGGCCCTTCGTGGTCTGGGGGCTGGATATCTTGGGACCCTTCCCTGGCGCAGCTGGCGGCTACTGCTACCTCTATGTCGCCGTTGACAAGTTCACCAAATGGGCGGAGGTCGAGCCCATGCGCACCATCCCAGCAGGCTCTGCCGTCAAGTTCATCAAGGGCCTCATGAGCCGCTTCGAGGTCCCCAACCGCATCATCACCGATAACGGCTCCCAGTTCACAAGCGGCCTCTTCAAGTCATACTGCGCCAGCCTCGGCACGCAGATCTGCTACGCCTCTGTGGTGCACCCACGAAGCAATGGCCAGGCCGAGTGTGCCAACGCTGAGGTCCTCAAGGGCCTCAAGACAAGAAGCTTCAAGAAAAAGCTCGAAGCCTACGGCAAGGGCTGGCTTGACGAGCTGCAGTCTATGCTGTGGTCCATCCGCACAACGGCCACCAAGCCTACAGGCAAGACTCCCTTCTTCCTCATCTACGGAGCCGAAGCAGTCCTCCCGTCTGAGCTCAGGCAAGGCTCTCCGCGAGTCCTTGCCTTCGGCGAGTCTCGTCAGGACGCCTTGCGAGAGGCCGACCTGCTGCTCCTCAAAGAAGCACGTCGCCAGGCTGCCTTGCGCGCCGCCAGATACCAACAGGCTCTGCGTCACTATCATAGCCGCAACATACGCCCACGCACCCTTGAAGTCGGCGATCTCGTCCTGAGAAGGATCCTCTCCAAAGAGGGACTCCACAAGCTCTCACCCATGTGGGAAGGCCCTTTTAGGGTTGCTCATTTCTCCAGGCCCGGCGCCGCCTAATACGTTTCCAACGTATCTATAATTTTTTATTGTTCCATGCTATTATAGTATCAATCTTGGATGTTTTTATATGCAATTATATATCATTTTTTGGGACCAACCTATTAACCTAGTGCCCAATGCCAGTTGCTGTTTTCTGATTGTTTTTTGGCTTTTCAGAGAAACAGTACCAAATGAAGTCCAAATGCCACGAAACTTTTTGGAGATTTTTTTTCTGGACAAAAGAAACCTTGGAAGCTTCGGGAGGAGGCCAGAAGCCTCACGGAGGATTCACAAGGCAACAGGGCGTGCCCCAGGAGGGCGCGCCATGTTGCCTTGTGGGGCCCATGTGACTCCATTTGACCTAATTCCACTTCTATAAATTCACAAATATTGGGAAACCAGCAGAGAGCCAGAAGAAATAACCTTTCCGCCGTCGCAAGCCTTTGCTCTTCCGCGATCCCATCTGGAGGCCTTTTCTGGTACTCTGCCGGAGGGGGAATCGATCACGGAGGGCTTCTAAATCAACCTTGCTGCCCTTCCGATGATGTGTGAGTAGTTTACCACAGACCTACGGGTCCATAGCTAGTAGCTATATGGCTTCTTCTCTCTCTTTGATCTTCAACACAATGTTCTCCTTGATGTTCTTGGAGTTCTATCCGATGTAATCTTCTTTTGCGGTGTGTTTGTTGGGATCCGATGAATTATGAGTTTATGATCAGATTATTCATGAGAAATATTTGAGTCTTCTCTGAATTCTTTTATGCATGATTGTTATAGCTTTGTATTTCTCTCCGATCTATCGGTTTGGTTTGGCCTACTAGATTGATTTATCTTTTAATGGGAGAGGTGCTTTGTGATGGGTTCAATCTTGCGGTGCTCAATCCCAGTGACAGAAGGGGACATGACACGTATTTGTATTGTTGCCATTAAGGATAAAAAGATGGGGTTTATTCATATTGCTTGAATTTGCTTCTCTACATCATGTCATCTTGCTTAAGGCGTTACTCTATTTTTATTAACTTAATACTTTAGATGCATGCTGGATAGCGGTCGATGAGTGGAGTAATAGTAGTAGATGCAGGCAGGAGTCGGTCTACTTGTCTCGGACGTGATGCCTATATACATGATCATTGCCATGAATCCGTCATAATTATTTGCTATTCTGTCAATTGCCCAGCAGTAATTTGTTTACCCACCGTATGTTTCTGTGCTCGAGAGAGAAGCCTCTAGTGAAAACTATGGCCCCCGGGTCTATCTTTATCATATTAAAAACCTAAAAACACCTTGTTGCAATTTATTTACTTTTAGTTTAATTAGTAGTTTAGTTTATCTATTTACCTCGATAAGATTTAATCTTTACAAATAACCGCTAAGAGGATTGACAACCCTCTTATTTGCGTTGGGTGCAAGTGTTTGCTCTTGTGTGTGCAGGTGCGCTTAACGGAATTTTGCTTGGTTATCCTACTGGATTGATAACCTTGGTTATTAACTAAGGGAAATACTTATCTCTACTGTACTGCATCATCCTCTTCTCTTCGGGGAAATACCAACGCAGACTACAAGTAGCACCGCACGGCTGGAGATGGAGGACGGAGTTCCTGTGCCTAACGCCTGGAACATCCAACACCTCCACAAGTTCTACCCGTGACCCTCACGCGTACGAACGAAGTGGAGCCGTACATGCCCCGGAGCCTCTCATTGCGTTCGCCTGATGGGCCTGCGAGAGCTCCCGCCCACGTCTCAGTGGAAGCCCCATGCTCCGCGCTGGCGGAACGATCGAACCGCGATCATGCCCACGCCTAGTGGAAGCCCCATGCTCCGCACTCGCAAAACAATCACCTGAGGGCACCCCACGGGCTGCACCAACCTCACGCTGATCCGTGCCGGACACGGCAGCCACCTCTCTTTTTGGTTGTGTAATGAACTTATTGCTATGTTTCAGTAAAGCTTTATTTCCTAAGATATCTTATGTGTTGCTAAGTTGGTTGCCTCAGGAGCTGTGCACGCTCGCGACCTTCCTCCTGCGCATCTCGCGAGTGGGGGCTGGACACGGTGCCTGTGCTCGGGTCAGTCCCAGCAGCGCTGCAAAACCCAAGTGATCGAGCTCTGGCTCGCGGGCCTGCTCCCGTGCACGCCACCTCACCAAGGTCCTTGGTGTCTTGTCTCCTCGCGTGATACCCACGAGCAAGCTAGCAAGCGCACACCACTCCCCCCGTTTTATGAAATCGATGTAAAGTTATCACAGGAACAAGGCACTCAAGGGCCTCGCGAGCGCTGCCTCGCAAGGCGACTCACGACAAGACGCCCTCGTAAACCCCCAGGGAGCCTCACGAGCACTGCCTCGCGAGCCAACCTACGGCGACCGCCTCCGCCAAGTGCTGGAGGGAGGCCTCACGAGCAGGAGCCTCGCAAGGTGCGCCCCGCAGCCACGACACAGTAATCGACACTCGGAAGAGCTAAGTACAAAAACACCTCACAAGCCACCCTCTGCGCCTCTCAAGTTTCCTCTCCTCGCGACCTCGCTGAGTGCTGATGTTCTCTCCTCCGCGCATGCCGCTTGCACGTCTAAGGGGGACTTCCTGAGCATCGCGCTGATACGTCTCCAAGGTATCTATAATTTTTGATTGTTCCATGCTATTATATTATCAATCTTGAATGTTTTATATACATTTACCAGTAATTATATATCATATTTTGGGACTATTCTATTAACTTAGTGCCCAGTGCCAGTTGCTGTTTTTTGCCTGTTTTTGGTTTTCCAGAATATCAATACCAAACGAAGTCCAAATGCCACGAAACTTTTTGGAGATTTTTTTCTGGACATAACAAACACTAGAAGCTTCGGGAGGGGACGAGAAGATGAAGCAGTGGCCCACGAGGCACCACGCCGCGCCCCGGGGGGGCGCACCCTGGTGGCTCGTGGGGCCCACACAGCTTCGTTTAACCTAATTCCACCTCTATAAATTCTCTAAAATCGGGAAACTAACAGGGGAGTCCACGAAATACTTTTTCCGCCGCCGCAAGCTTCTGTTCTCGAGAGATCCCATCTGGGGGCCTTTTCCGGCACTCCGCCGGAGGGGGATTCGATCACGGAGGGGCTCTCCATCAACCTTGCTGCCCTTCCGATGATGCGTGAGTAGTTTACCACAGACCTTCGGATCCATAGTTAGTAGCTAGTTGGCTTCTTCTCTCTTTTTGATCTTTAATACAATGTTCTCCTCGATGTTCTTGGAGTTCTATCCGATGTAATCACTTTTTGCGGTGTGTTTGTTGGGATCCGATGAATTGTGACTTTATGATCAGATTATCCATGAATATTATTTGAGTCTTCTCTGAACTCTTTTATGCATGATTATTATAGCTTCGTATTTCTCTCCGATCTATTGATTTGGTTTGGCCAACTAGATTGATTTATCTTGCAATGCGAGAGTTGCTTTGTAATGGGTTCGATCTTGCGGTGCTCAATCCCAGTGACAAAAAGGGACATGACACATATGTATCATTGCTACTAAGGGTAAAAATATTGGGTTTATTCATGCGTGAGTTTACTTTGTCTACATCATGTCATCTTGCTTAAGGCGTTACTCCGTTCTTTATGAACTTAATACTCTAGATGCATGCTGGATAGCGGTCGATGTCTGGAGTAATAGTAGTAGATGCAGAATCATTTCGGTCTACTTGTCTCGGACGTGATGCCTATATACATGATAATTGCCTTGGATATCGTCATGATTATTTGCTTTTCTATCAATTGCCCAACAGTAATTTGTTTACCCACCGTATGCTATTTTCAAGAGAGAAGCCTCTAGTGAAAACTATGGCCCCCGGGTCTACATTATCATATATTAAAAATCCCAAAAATACCTTGCTGCACTTTTACTTTATCTATTTTATTTTATATTTTAGTTCGATCTATCTATCTATCACCATACAATTTAATCTTGCAATTAACCGCCAAGGGATTGACAACCCCTTGTTTGCGTTGGGTGCAAGGATTTTTTGTTTTGTGTGCAGGTACTGTTAACGATGTGTTGCGTGATTCTCCCACTGGATTGATAACCATGGTTTCATAACTGAGGGAAATACTTATCTCGACTGTACTGCATCATCCCCTCCTCTTCGGGGAAAAACCAACGCAGATCACAAGTAGCAGGAAGAATTTCTGGCACCGTTGCTGGGGAGACATCATCAACATCTATCAAGTACCTACACATACAACTTTCATCTCCTTGCATTTATTTTATTTGCCTTTGCCTCTCGTTTTCATCTCCCCCACATCTAATTTTTTTTTACAAAAATACAAAAATATTTTCCGTTTGCCTTTTGCTTCTTTGCTTGATTGCTATCTTGATTGCGTGGTCACGATGTCTCAAGAAAATACAAAATTGTGTGATTTTTCTAATACTAATAATAATGATTTTATTAGTACTCTGATTGCTCCTCCCGCCGCTAGTGCGGAAACTTGTGATATTAATGCCGCTTTGCTAAATCTTGTTATGAAAGAACAATTTTCTGGTAGGCCTAATGAAGATGCTGCATCCCATCTTAACACTTTCGTAGAATTGTGTAATATGCAAAAGAAAAAAGATGTGGATAATGATATTGTGAAATTGAAATTATTCCCATTCTCATTGCGGGATCGTGCAAAAATTTGGTTTTCATCTTTACCATGAAATAGTATCGATTCTTGGGATAGGTGTAAAGATGCTTTTATTACCAAGTATTTTCCTCCCGCGAAAATTATTTCCCTTAAAAATCAAATTATGAATTTCGAGCAACTTGATCATGAACATGTTACCCAATCTTGGGAAAGGATGAAATTAATGATAAGAAATTGTTCTACTCATGGTTTAAATTTGTGGATGATCATACAAAAAAATTATATGGGATTAAATTTTGTTTCTAGAAATCTTTTAGATTCCGCCGCGGGTGGTACTTTTATGGAAATAACTTTGGGAGAAGCTACTAAATTGCTTGATAATATTATGGCAAATTATTCACAATGGCATACTGAAAGATTCCTACTAGTAAAAAAGTGAATTCGGTTGAAGAAATTAGTACTCTGAGTGATAAAGTTGTTGCGCTTATGAAATTGGTTGCTAGTGAAAATGCTCATATTGATCCTAATGATGTGCCATTGTCCACTATGATTGAGAAAAATAATGATGCTATTGATGTGAATTTAGTCTCTAGAAGTAATTTCAACAACAATGCTTATAGAGGTAATTTTAATCCTAGGCCGTTTCCTGGGAATTCCTCTAATAATTATGGCAATCCTTATGGTAATTCTTATAATAATAATAATAATAATAATAATAATAATAGAATTCCCTCTGATCTTGAAAGTAATATTAAAGAATTTATTAATGCTCAAAAAGTTTTCAACACTACGATAGAAGAAAAATTGAGTAAACTTGATGATATGTCTAGGAGCATTGATAGAATTATTCATGATGTGGAAAATCTTAAAACTAAAAATTTGTCACCAAAAATTGATATTAATGAATCAATTAAAGCTTTATATGTCTCCATGGATGAGAGTAAGAAAAGAACCTATCTATAAGAACAAAAATATTAATTTTGTGCCTAGAAGTGTGATGATAAGAAATACCTATGATAAATCCACTAGGAAAAATGGATGTGTTATTGAGGAATTGGAAACCAAAGATGACAATACTTGAAACTATGCATTATGCCTAGCTAGGGGCATAAAACAATAGCGCTTGTTGGGAGGCAACCCAATGAATAAAATAAACTTTTGCTTGTTATTTCTATTCTTGTGTGTTTACACAATTATATTACTGTTATGATTGTGTTTTTGTGTTTTAATTAGTGTTTGTGCCAAGTAAAGCCTTTGGGATGATTTGGAAGATAGTATAAGTGATGCTGTTTGGAAAACAGAAAGTTTGGTGTCCAGTTCTGGAATTTTAGTTCTGTACTGGAGCATCAGAAAAATCTGAAATTTTTACACAGTATTGATATATGAATTTCCCACGTTTTCCTAATTTTTCAGAATTTTTGGAGTTACAGAAGTATGGCTTTTAAATATATTTCTACAGACTGTTCTGTTTTTGACAGATTCTGTTTTTGATGCGTTGCTTGCTTGTTTTGATAAAACTATGGATTGTATCGGGGGGTATAAGCCATGGAGAAGTTAGAATACAGTAGGTATAATGCAAAAATAAAATATGAATGGGTTTTCAACAGTACTTAAAGTAGTTATTTATTTGTTATACTAACGGATCTCACAAAGGTTTTGTTGAGTTTTGTGTGATTGAAGTTTTCAAGTTTTGGGTGAGATCACGAGGGATGAAGGAATAAGGAGTGGCAAGAGCCTAAGCTTGGGGATGCCCAAGGCATCCCAAGGTAATATTCAAGGAAGACTCAAGTGTCTAAGCTTGGGGATGCCCCGGAAGGCATCCCCTCTTTCTTCTACCAACCATCGGTAATTTTACTTGGAGCTATATTTTTATTCGTCACATGATATGTGTTTTGCTTGGAGCATCGTGTATTATATGAGTCCTTGCTTTGTTTGCTTTTTAGTTTGTCACAATCATCCTTGCCGGACGCACCTATTTGAGAGAGCCACACATTTATCACGATTTATTAGAATGCTCTATGTGCTTCACTTCAATTTTTTGAGCTAGGCAGTTGCTCTAGTGCTTCACTTAAATCTTTTTTAGCACGGCGGTGGCTATATTTTGAAGAAATATTTGAACTCTCATGCTTCACTTATATTATTTTGAGAGTTGATAAGATTAAAATTTTGAAGAAATATTTGCACTCTCATGCTTCACTTATATTATTTTGAGAGTTGATAATAGTAATGGTAATTTGCACAAGATATGAATTTGGTCCCAAAGTGATGAATATTCAAGAGGGATATAATAAAAACTTTCATATAGATCATTGGATATGATAAGTGTGATTCCTTGCAATAGTTTTGCGATATGGAGATGATGATATGTGAGTCGTGTTAGTGAGTAATTGTGATTTAGTAATAATATTGTTGTTAAGGTTTGTGATTCCCAATGCATGCACGTAAAGTCAATAGTTATGCAACGAAATTATATCCTACTTATGGTGCATTATTCAGTGTTAGTTATGTTCAATGCATGTTTATGACCGTTTTCGCTTTTTGGTTGGTCGCTTCTCAATTTATTTGCTCGCCTTCATTTGTACTAAGCGGGAATACTGCTTGTGCATCCAAACTCCTTAAGCCAAAGTTTTGCCAAATGAGTCCACCATACCTACCTATATGCGGTATTTCCATGCCGTTCCAAGTAAATTTGCGTGTGCCAACTCTAATTTTCAAAATAATTTTCCGTTTTGTGTGCCTGTACCGCTCATGAGGCGGAAGGGGGTAGCCAATATTTTCCATGCTAGGTGGGTTATTCTCACGATGAGTGTTTATTCACTTGTCATTGCATGAGAGAGTGGCAGGTAATAGGGATGCCCAGACCCGAAATGAAATGAAATGAAAAAAAATTATATGATGATAATATTAAATTCCTTGGGAAGTATTGGTATGGAGGGCACCCGTGGATACGGCTAGCCATGGATTGTGAAAGAATGGTGGAAAGGAAATAAAATTTACTTTCTGTTTGGGAACCGCCTATAATGTTGTGAAGCCCCTGCTCGACCGTGCACTAATCATACACGCAAACGTGCACGCTCGAGATCAGAGACTCATGGGAAGATATGACAACACAACTCTAAACTCAAATTTAAACATAAATCTTCATATTACAATCCAGGGGTCACGAGGACCCGAATACATAAGTCATACACACAAATGATATCTGAGTACAGTCATAGTTAATCAAGTTTTCCTTAAGAAGGCTAGCACAAACAGTGACACTGATCGAAAAGGCGAAGGCCTCCTGCCTAGGGCCTCCGAACTACTCCTAGTCGGCGGGCTCAATGTAGTAGTAGGTGCCTCCGGGGATCTCCTGCTCCTGGGCTCCGTCGTCTGATCGCAGCGACCGGGTATGGGGAAAAAGAAGTAGCAAAGCAACCGTGAGTACTCATCCAAAGTACTCGCAAGACTGACATCAGAACTATGCTAAGTATGCATCGGCATCAAAGGAATGGGGCTATATCTTTGGACTAAACTGCAGAAATGCTGGAACGGAGGGGGAGAGGCCTAGCCTATCGAAGACTAGCATCTTGAAGCAATCTTGCAGCATCAGAAGAGAGTAGAGTATAGTGACATACAATAGCAATTATAATTAGTAATGCCCTGAGGTCCTTCCTCGACTACCCGGTGAGAAAGTGATCCCGAGAGCAGTAGTAACAGTTTATCATTGTATTACTATCCATTTGTAGTTGTAGCAGATCAGGATACAACTCCGAGCGTCCTGTTACCGTGGACACGGCTATTCGAATAGATAACTTCCCTGCAGGGGTGCACTACTGTTACCCAACAGGCTCGATCACATCTGGCCGGACACACTTGCTGGGTTATGCCCAGCCTCGGGTAATTAACACGACGCTGTCCTACCTAGGCTCAGCAGAGAGGTCGACACGCCGGTCTAAATCCTAAGTGCAAAGGGGTCTTGGGCCCATCACCCTCTGCACTCCTGCACGTTGCGAGACTGGCCGGGGCCCAGGCGCGACACTGTTTACACAAGTGACGTAACCAACCCACCCCAGCAATCTGCCCGCATCTCTGAGCTGTGACATTTGAAGAGATTTCGGCTGATACATACGACGTAGAGGGTCCCATAACCATTATCCCACATGGTGGTAGTGCGTATAAGGCCAGCGGCCTACTCAGATCAAATACCCGAATCCGTTAAGTGTGTTTTAGTAGCTTGCAGAGACGAACAGGGTTTCTGTCGCTCCGACTAGTTATCTCGCGGACCACGACCGGGGACTAGGCCCACCTCTCACCTAGGTAGTCTACGCCTGCCCTGTCGCTCCGTCTACAGTGCAAGTTCCGCGTCGGCTGTCGGGACAAGTCCCAAGCTACCACCACATTGGGTGGTACCGCTAACAGCCAGCCACCACAGGATTCTCTCGCGGGAACCCTTGGGTTCAACCCGTCTTGTTTCATTACCTCGCGGGTACTCTTGGAGCCGGCCCGACTTTAACAATTTAAAGTATTGCAGTAATGTAAACAGTTCCGTGATCATCACCCAGAGTGATCACGGCCCGATAACAAGCCTGGCCAACGGACAAGGGTGAAGGGCCAGCTGATGAAACATAGCATTCCTAACTAGGCATCATATGATAGCAGGTAGAGTATCCATAGTAGGCGACGAAATCAGGCTATGCATCAGAATAGGAGCTATCGGAACAACAACAGAAGCAAATCTAATGCAATCAATAGAGAGAAAGAGTAGGCGATATCTGGATAATCAAGGAGGGTTTGCTTGCTTGGAAGCTTTGCTGTAGGGGTTTGGTCGTCGACGACGTAGTCGTACTCAGCAGTGTCGTCGACAGTCTCGGGGTCGATCGGGAGAGAAGGAAGGGGAAGAAACAATAAATACAATGCAAACAATATGCAACACAAATGCATGGCATGGCAATAAGCTGTGCTGGGGGTGACCTAACGCAGTGCTACACATGGCAGACGAAGCGGGAAATTAACTAGAACGTTTTCCCGGTTTCGGACATCTGTCAGGCAGATGAACCGAAGGGGAAGGTTCCATGTTTGCAGTGCTAGAGGCATCTGACAGGTATGTGGATAGCGTATTTGGGTTCATCTCATTTTTCTGATCAACTTTCATGTAGAAAACTTTTTCATCCGAGTTACGGTTTATTTTATATGATTTTTCAAAGTTTTAATCATTTTCTGGAATTTCCTGATTATTTCTAAATCGAAATTATAAATACAAAAATGCTAAATGCACCCAGCACAGTGTACACAGAAGTGTACACGGTGGCTGACAGGTGGGGCCAGTCAACTGCCCAGTTAGCAGTCAACTGGATTGAGTGTTGACTGGTCAAATGACAGGTGGGGCCCAGGTGTCATTGACACAGTTTAATTAACAGATTTTAATTAGAGTTAATTAGTTAGATGGCGTCCACTGTCAGTGTAACTAACCTAAGTTAATTAGTCTAACCCTAACAATAATTAGACCGGGCCCACCGGCAGTGGCACAGAGCCACCAGGAGGGCCTGCTGTGCACGCGCGCGCGCACACAGCAGGGGAGCATGGCGCGGCCGACTGGCACGGGCCGCGGCGAGCAGCGACCGGCGGGCGAGGGCGCGACAGGCGCACGCGGGGCACGCGTGGGCGCGGAGGGCAGCGGCCAGAGTGCGGCGGCAGCAGCAGCAGTGCAGTAGCAGCGGCTGCGGGCGCGTGGGGGCGAGGACGGCAGCAGCAGCAGGTGCGCGGCCACGGCGGAAGCAGCGGAACAGGAGCTCGCGCAGCACAAGTATGCGAGCAGCAGCAGCAGCAACGCAGTAGCAACAGCATAGAGCAGCACGCACGTACATACGCGTACGTGTACGCAGGAGGTCGGACGAGCTCGGGGACGGCGGCTACGGCAACGGATCGAGGGGGAAAGCGGGGGACCGGAACAAGGAGCTCACTGCGAGCTCGGAGGTGTGTTCGGGGAGGCCGGAGGTGGACCGGAGCGGCGGCAAATGGCGACAAACGACGGCGATGTGCGTGACGGAAAAGAGCTCGATGGCGAGTGTACGGGGTGTCTCCGCTCGATTTGATGCTCGGGGTGGACGAAGTCGACGGTGGCGGTCCTCCTGGACATCTTCTCAGGCGACGGGGAGCGCGTTGGCCACGACGATGATGACGGCCATGGCACCACATGCTCGGGCGCCAAACAAATTGAAGAGAGCGAGTGAGGGAGAGAGGGGAATGAAATTAGGGTTTGTCCTACAGGTCGGGGGTGGCCTTATGCATCTCCAGGTGGTCGTGGATGCTCGACACGAGCTCAAACGAGCGTGTGGACGGCATGCGCGCGGCCACGGCATGGCTCCTGTACGTGAGGTTGAAGGAGACAGGAGGTGGGCTGGGTCATGTACTGTAGCGCTGGGCCTAAGTGCACGTTATAGCTTTAGTTTTTCTTCTTTTCTTTTTTTGTTTTATTTTTCTTCCACTGTTTTGCACTACTTTTTGATCCAAATGAGTTTTGTAAATTGTGAAACTTGTCTCAATAAATACTCTGCAATATTCTGTACTGCCACAATAAGTTTGGGATTTAAATGAATTCATTTGAATTTTTTTTTAATAGAAATGGTCTAAAAAGGTGCTGTTGTTGCTGTGTTCTTGTTGCTAGGGTCAATTTGGGAACTCAAATAATGTTGACTTTATTTTTATAATTGCTTTGGGATTACTTGTAATAACATGAACTATTTTGTTTTACTGTTTGAAGAAATAATAATTTGACTTATATTTGAATTTAAATTTAAGTTTGATTTGAGACTAGTGGCATTTTGGTTTAGTAAAATTAGATGACATGGCATTATTAGTATGTGGTCACTGTAGTTAACCCCTGGGGGTGTTACAAATGTGTCTAGCATGGAAGATATTGGAAATTCTCGTTCGTTTTCGTTGACAGGAAAAGCATGCCTCCAAAAAAAAATTTATCTCTCTAATTTAAGCTTTCAGCTCTGGCACATTAGCAAATCTCTGCTTCCCTCTGCGAAGGGCCTATCTATTTACTTTTATGCAATTTTTATTTTTATTTTGAGTCTCCATCCTCTCTTATAAAGCACCAACTAGAGAGCACTATTGTCATACTTGTGCATTGGATGTAGCTAATATTGAGTGTGTTTCATGAATGGATCAATGATTGAGCATAATGGGCTAGGGATAACTTTCTTTAGCGTTGATATTTTGAAAGGCATGGTTGCTTGTTAGTATGCTTGAGTATTTATGTCTTCATGTCAAACTATCGACTATTGCTTTGAATCATTGAAGTCCAAATGTCCATGCAACAAAAGAAAAGAATATATGATGAATATGATAGGTAGCATTCCACATCAAAAATTCTGTTTTATCATTTACCTACTCGAGGACGAGCAGGAATTAAGCTTGGGGATGCTGATACGTCTCCAACGTATCTATAATTTTTTATTGTTCCATGCTATTATATTATCAATCTTGGATGTTTTATATACATTTACAAGTAATTATATATCATTTTTTGGGACTAACCTATTAACTTAGTGCCCAGTGCCAGCTGCTGTTTTTTGCCTGTTTTTGGTTTTCCAGAATATCAGTACCCAATGAAGTCCAAATGCCACGAAACTTTTTGGAGATTTTTTCCTGGACATAACAACACTAGAAGCTTCGTGAGGGGATGATAAGATGAAGTAGTGGCCCATGAGGCACCACGGCGCACCCTAGGGGGGCGCGCCCTGGTGGCTCGTGGGGCCCACACAGCTCCGTTTGACCTAATTCCACCTCTATAAATTCTCTAAAATCGGGAAACCAACAGGGGAGTCCACGAAATACTTTTTCCGCCGCCGCAAGCTTCTATTCTCGAGAGATCCCATCTGGGGTCCTTTTCCGGCACTTCGCCGGAGGGGGATTCGATCACGGAGGGGCTCTCCATCAACCTTGCTGCCCATCCGATGATGCGTGAGTAGTTTATCACAGACCTTCGGGTCCATAGTTAGTAGCTAGATCGCTTCTTCTCTCTTTTTTATCTTCAATACAATGTTCTCCTCGATGTTCTTGGAGTTCTATCCGATGTAATCACTTTTTGCGGTGTGTTTGTTGGGATCCGTTGAATTGTGAGTTTATGATCAGATTATCCATGAATATTATTTGAGACTTCTCTGAACTCTTTTATGCATGATTATTATAGCTTCGTATTTCTCTCCGATCTATTCATTTGGTTTGGCCAACTAGATTGATTTATCTTGCAATGGGAGAGGTGCTTTGTAATGGTTTCGATCTTGCGGTGCTCAATCCCAGTGACAGAAAGGGACATGACACGTATGTATCGTTGCTATTAAGGGTAAAAAGATGGGGTTTATTCATGCGTGAGTTTACTTTGTCTACATCATGTCATCTTGCTTAAGGCGTTACTCCGTTCTTTATGAACTTAATACTCTAGATGCATGCTGGATAGCGGTCGATGTGTGGAGTAATAGTAGTAGATGCAGAATCGTTTCGGTCTACGTGTCTCGGACGTGATGCCTATATACATGATCATTGCCTTGGATATCGTCATGATTATTTGCTTTTCTATCAATTGCCCAACAGTAATTTGTTTTCCCACCGTATGCTATTTTCAAGAGAGAAGCCTCTAGTGAAAACTATGGCCCCCGGGTCTACGTTTATCATATATTAAAAATCCCAAAAATACCTTGCTGCACTTTTACTTTATCTATTTTATTTTATATTTTAGTTCAATCTATCTATCTATCACCATACAATTTAATCTTGAAATTAACCGCCAAGGGATTGACAACCCCTTGTTTGCGTTGGGTGCAAGGATTTGTTGTTTTGTGTGCAGGTACTGTTAACGAGGTGCTGCGTGATTCTCCTACTGGATTGATAACCTTGGTTTCATAACTGAGGGAAATACTTATCTCTACTGTACTGCAACATCCCCTCCTCTTCGGGGAAAAACCAACGCAGATCACAAGTAGCACGCGCCTCAGGAGTCCTTACCGCTTCTCAGTGCCCTACACCTCCTGGCCTTGTCTAGGCAACGCGACCTGACATACCAGCGACGGCTGCAACCCGCTCGGGGGCTGGGTCCTGACGACGTAGAACACTAAGGCGAACAAGGAAATAGAAATAGGCCTCATGGGAGAGCCTCACAAGGAAACATGCATTATGACAAATCATAAAATACTTAAGACAAAAGACATTGTTTTCCACTCCATCGGGGGCTGCATCAAGCTATTACAGGAACAAAAGAGGGAGGGGCCATGGGGGGACACGGCGCGCCTTCAAGACCGGACACGGGCGCCGCCTGTGCCTAATTGGAGTCTTCGTCCTCGCTCTTGATGCGCGGGGAGCCTTCGCCGCTCTCACCCCCGCTGTTGGAGTCTCCGCTGCTGCCGCTGTCGCTCCCGCCGGAGGAGTCGGAGCCGCTGTTGTCCTTGCTCTCCGCGCAGCACTCCAGTGTAGGAGATATGCCCTAGAGGCAATAATAAATGTTATTATTTATCCCCATGTTCCTAATTAAGTTTATGTTCCATGCCATAACTGTTGTGGTTCCCGAGCCCGTATATCCATAAAGGCTCTGAGGAAATCCCATGTGCATGTGTGGAGTAATAAACGGTAAAATGTATTCCTAGTCAAGCCTCTAAGACTAGCTCATGTGTTGCATGATGATTATGTTTTCCTAATCATGGGCATGTCTATGCCGGCAACTTTGAGGGCACATTGTTAGGAGAACACTTGTGTTGAATCGACTCGAATTGATGTTATGCTATGAGATACATTCATCACAAGTTAATGGTTTATAACACAGAGAAAGTTAACGTTTGCATAATTCCTTAGACCATGAGAGTATCGAGTTTCTTCATGCTTGCTTCATGAACTTTGGGGTTTGTTAAACGTCATCCGTAACTGGGTGGCTATTACGGCGGCTTACGGGTTCATGGGAAAGTATGTCAAGGGACTTGATAGCTCAAGATTGGGATTTGCTCCTTCGACGATGGAGAGATATTCTTTGGGCCCTCTCAGTGTTACGGTATCCATCATTGTCTGGCCAGACACAATGTGATTTGATCACAGGGATGCCGGAACGCGGAAACGAGAAGAGAGAACAAAACCGGTAAGGAGGTAACTGGCATAGTGGACAAAGTTGTTGATCCACGGGGATGCCGATAAACTCACCTCGGGTGTTTGTAACATATCACAAAGCAACAGGAATAGCACACGGGAAACTAGAGGTTCACTCGAATATTTATTCGTGTGGGTATAGGGGTCAATATGGGTGTCTGATAACCACAAGTATAGGGGATCAATTGTAGCTTTTTCGATAAATAAGAGTGTCGAACGCAACGAGGAGCTAAAGGTAGAATTAATATTCCCTTAGAGTTCTATCGACCACTGATACAACTCTACGCACGCTTAACGTTCGCTTTACCTCGAACAAGTATGAAACTATTTTGTAGGTGATAGGATAGGTTTGCAAGAATAAAACTAGAAGTACTTAGAGGAAATAAAACTACGAGTAATTTTCAAGATAATAGAAGTTAGTTGTTTAGTAGATAGCTTTTGTAACACAAGAGAATGATTTGTCCATAGGCAATCGATAACTAGACCGGTAATCGTTATTGCAATTTTATATGAGGGAGAGGCATGAACTAACATACTTTCTGTACTTGGATCATATGCACTTATGATTGGAACTCTAGGAAGCATCCGCAACTACCAAAGATCATTAAGGTAAAACCCAACCATTGCATTAAGTATCAAGTCCTCTTTACTCCCATACGCAACAACCCCCTTACTCGGGTGTAAGCTTCTATCACTCTAGCCGCCAACTATAAGAGAATTATGAACGTATTGCAAACCCTACAGCAGGAATCCCTCACACTTGCGCGACACGGAGGGCACCATAGGACAGCACCAAAATAAAACATACAACTCAAACCAATCACGATCATCAATCAACCCATAGGACAAAACAAATCTACTCAAACATCATAGGATGGCAACACATCATTGGATAATAATATGTAGCATTAAGTGATGTCTACTACACAACTTATTCTTGTAGACTCGTGTTGGGCCTCCAAGCGCAGAGTTTTGTAGGACAGTAGCAATTTTCCCTCAAGTGGATGACCTAAGGTTTATCAATCCGTGGGAGGCGTAGGATGAAGATGGTCTCTCTCAAACAACCCTGCAATCAAATACAAGAAATCTCTTGTGTCCCCAACACACCCAATACAATGGCAAATTGTATAGGTGCACTAGTTCGGCGAAGAGATGGTGATACAAGTGTAGTATGGATAGTAGATATAGGTTTTTGTAATCTGAAAATTAAAAAACAGCAAGGTAGCAAGTAACAAAAGTGAGCAAAAATGGTATTGCAATGCTTGAAAACAAGGCCTAGGGTTCATACTTTCACTAGTGCAATCTCTCAACAATGCTAACATAATTGGATCATATAACAATCCCTCAACGTGCGATAAAGAATCACTCCAAAGTTCCTATTCGCGGAGAACATAAGATAGAAATTGTTGTAGGGTACGAAACCACCTCAAAGTTATCTTTTCTGATCAATCTATTGAGCCATCCCTATAAGTGTCACGAACAGCCCTAGAGTTCGTACTAAAATAACACCATATGATCCGCATCAACCAACTCTAATGTCACCTAGATACTCCAATGTCACCACAAGTATCCGTGAGTTGATTATTCGATATGCATCAAACAACTTCAGATTCATAATATGCAATCCAATACAAAGAACTTCGAAGAGTGCCCCAAGATTTCTACCGGAGAAAGTAGGACGAAAACGTGCATCAACCCCTATGCATAGATTACCCCAATGTCACCTCGGGAATCCGCGAGTTCAGTGCCAAAACATACATCAAGTGAATCAATATAATACCCCATTGTCACCATGGGTATTCATATGCAAGACATACATCAAGTGTTCTCAAATCCATAAAAGTATTCAATCCGATAATAGTGAAACCTCAAAGGTAAAAACTCAATTCATCACAACAAGATAGAGAGGGAAGAAACACCATATGATCCAACTATATTAACAAAGCTCGTGGTACATCAAGATCGTGCCATATCAAGAACACAAGAGAGAGAGAGAGAGAGATCAAACACATAACTACTAGTACATACCCTCAGCCCCGAGGGTGAACTACTCCCTCCTCGTCATGGAGACCGCCGGGATGATGAAGATGGCCTCCGGTGATGATTCCTCCCTCCGGCAGGGTGCCGGAAAAGGGATGTAGATGAGATCTCCTTGGTACAGAGGCTTGCGGCGGTGGAGTCAAAGTTCTAGGGTTATTTCTAGGGGTTTCTCCATTTATAGGATTTTTCAGTCTTGGAATCACGTCAAGATGGGCTAAGATGGGCCCATGAGGCACCTCGTGAGGCTTATGGTCCTTCCATGAAGCTTCGGGGGTCACTTTTGGTCCAAAAAAATCATCAAAAAGTTTCGCTGCATTTGGAGAACTTTTATTTCTGCACAAAAAACAACACCACGGTAGTTTTGCTGAAAACAGCGTCAGTCCGGGTTAGTTCTAATCAAATCATACCAAAATCATATAGAATTGTTATAAATATGGCATGAATACTTCATAAATTATATATACGTTGGAGACGTATCATTAAGCACCATGTTTAAGTAGAGATTACAGCAGGGAGAAGAGGTGTTACACCGCTGCATAGAGGGGGAGAGAGTTGGTGTTGACGGCGGCGAAGTTGTTGGTGTAGATCGCCGTCACGATGATTGCCCAGCGGCGTTCCGGCGCCACCGAGAGAGAGAGGGAGAGAGCCCCCCTCCTTCTTCTTCTTGCTTGGCCTCCCCCCTAGATGGGAGGAGGTTTTCCCCTCTGGTCCTTGGCCTCCATGGCACCCGGAGGGGCGAGAGCCCCTCCGAGATTGGATCTCTCTCTATGTTCTCTTCTGTTTCGCGTTCCTGTTTTCTGGCCTTTCACCATTTCTTAAATTCCCGGAGATCCGTAACTCCGATTGCGCTGAAATTTTAACATGATTTTTTTTCCGATATAAGCTTCCTTGTGGCCAAAGAAGAGCTCCAACCGACTTACGGTGTGCCCACGAGGCACCACCGCGCGCCTGGGGGGGCCATGCCATGGTGGCTTGTGGAGGCTGTGGGCCTCCATTTGCGTTGATTCCACCTCTCAAAAATCACATTGTGGCACCCCGGCTCAGAGAGACCGGAACACCCCGTATTCCAGCCCAGAGATCAAGTCTTCTGGAATACGGCACTGCTTGGCATAGAACAAATCAGCTCTTTATTAGAAATACTTGGGGTACAAGGGTTCTAAAGGCACAAAGGTTACAAAGGCACGGCAACACTTCTCCTGCTCAGATAGCTCTATGCTAGCAGCGGAACAACTCGTAGCGGAATAACTTCTAGCAGCGGAACAACGACGACAGTGATGAACTCCACTCCGCAGGGACTCTGGCTGGGACGTAACCTAGAGCGCAACCTCGAGATCCTCGACAAGCAAACACGGCATCACCTGCAATCTGGCATGACACACCAGGTGAGTACTTTGAATGTACTCGCAAGCTCACAGCAACCAAAGCAATCATGACATACAACAGCATGGCATTTACAGGTTAATCATCAAAGATGAACACGATACTACTAGAACAACATGAGCATGGCAACAACATGAGCATGGCATGTACATATAATTCATGATATGAACAAGATGATACTAGCACTAGCATGCACAGGGTCGATGTTTATGGTCTCATGGACCAACTTACTCTGCTCGGAGGTTATCTCGTAACCACAAACTTACCATCGTGATCATCACATGATCACCTCAGGATCAACCAAGCTTGGTATCAACTATACCATCGTGATCATTGCATGACCACATAAAGATCAACCAACTTCTTTTCTCATCGAACCGGGGTTGTTATTATTCAGGTTATTATTTCTGTTGACCCACAGTGTGACCTACTACGAACTATGTCCATGACCGAGGACGCGGCTATCGATAGATTATACACTCTGTAGAGGTTAGTACACTGTACCCACACTACGGAACTCATGGCCTCATGCTCCCATTCGGGTGGACCAACGACGTTCCGACAAAACCAATCTATTGCATGACACTCTCCCGGCCACTCCCGACAAACTCCCCTTTGGGCTATGTCCTGGGTTGCCCCTGATGTCAACTCGTGACATCCGCCACCTTTGTGGCTGCCATCGTCATGGCCAAAACATAACATTGTCCCAAACGGGGACCTCGGATATCCTTACAACTCGGGCACTCAAGGCTTATGGTCGTCTACCTGATCAGGGTAGCGCACACCCATAACCTTCCCTAGTTGGAGGTTCCGGCGAGAGGCATGACAATAGACCGCATTAGGGCCTCCCCATCCAGGCAAGTGTGGTTGCATTGTTGAGCTCGATTCGGTGGCACCATGACTCAGCCAACAGGTTTGTTCAAGTTCGATTAATGTCCGGTTTAACTTGAATGGTGATGAGTTGAGTCACAATAAAATACATAAGGGAACAACAATGCAGATGAGCATGATATCAGTGTAACCATGGATGGGCAACATAACCATTTAATAACATACCATCAACAATGATAAGTCATCTATTCTACGGGATGCAAAAGCACATGGCATAATGACGATCATGAATATAACAAGTATTTTCATAACAAACCCCAACTATTCAGATGAGCATATCGTTATCACTAGCATCGGAAAATAAATCTGAGAACTAACATGACAATAATAATACTAGCAAATAATCATTTAACTTACTAGATGCAAATGAACAAGGCATAAGAACGAGCATGGCCTCACAAGCATATGTTATTCACGAAATAATTAAATGAGCAAACAATCATTTAAATATTCAGGTGGAAACCATGGCTACTGCAAGGCCATCATGCAAGTGGCTGTCATGGCTTGCCTGGGGATGAAGGATACACCGGGGAGAAGTGCGGAGACACTTGCGGAAAAATCGCCGGAAAAGTTTCCCTCTCGGCGGAGCTGTTTTAAAGGCAAGGGAAAAATGGTCATTTTCACAGTGTGACAACCTCCTGAAAATGGTACCATCGGAACGGGCTCGACGAACTGAGATCGTGGGCTTTGGAATCACCTGATTCGAAGTTACGGTTGCCAAGTTACGGCCGTTTGTTCGTTAGGCAGAAAAAGAATAAAAATATGTTCTTTTCTGCTGCTAACGGACGAGCGTCCGCTATTTAAGGGTTTCGGCGCCGGGCTGAAAAAGAGAAAGCGCATTCTGAGAAATACGTCTCTGAAGTACTGAAAGCGTAGTTCCAACCGAAAACGCACCAGAGTACGCTTTCAAATATCGAAGACGTATTTGACGGAGTACGTCTCCACTTGACACGTCAGCGGGCCCGCGGGTCAACTTCTATTCGGCTTCCAGGTGGGGGCGCGGGTGGTGGGGCCCGCCGAGCCGGGTCAACGCCTTCAACCTCCCGCTCGCCCGCTCCTGGCCGAGGACAGGGCCGACTCCGGCGACGGCCGCCGGCGGCTCCGGCCACCATCTGGGTCATGCGGCCTACCGGTGTGCTCGGGAGCTCACGCCGCATCCATCCCAGGGATACACGGACCTCGAGGAGGGCGGGAGCGAGCGTGCCGCTGGCCGCGGCAGACGGCGGTTCGGGTGGTTTTGGGGAAGGGTGGTACGGTCGCGGAGAGGAGTGTCTGTGGCCATGGGGAAGATCGGGGTGGCTAGGGGAGCTCACGAGTGAGGTCGGGAGGGAGAGAAGAGCTCCGGTTTGCTCGGATTTGAGAGATGGCCGGCGGCGAGGCTTCGGCCAGAGGAGGCACCAGAGCACTCCTCGAGCTCGATTGAATGGATGGGAGGGCTACGAGGAGGGTGGTGAGGAGGTGGATGAGCTCGGGAGGCCTCGGGGTGGCTTTATATAGCCAAGGCGGCGATGCCCTCACCGGAAGCCGACGGGAGCTCACGGTTGATGCTCTCTAGCATGACCGCGTGCACGAGCGCACGCGCGGAGGGGGAGAGAGGGCTAGGGGAGGTGTATTCGGTGCAAAGGTGCCGCGGGGAGGAAGAGGACAAGGGCTAAGCGACGACGGCCGCGGGCATCCCGGGACGGCGTGCTCGCCGGAGAGGAAAGAGGAGAGGGGGAGGGGTCCAGAGAGGACACGCGGACGCAGGAGAGTGGTGGAGACGCAGAGGACATGCCGCGGTGTCGCGAGGACGGCATTTGGGCGGCGGCATGAGGGTCCCGAAGCTCAGAGCACGCTTTCGGCGTGCCAGGCCGCGTGGTCACCGCGTGCACTGGCGCACGCGGTGCAGTCTGGCCAACCAAACGATGTCTAGCGTCTTGTCCTTCCTAAGTGGGTCCTACTTGAGGTGATGGATCAAATAAAACCACTGTGGGTTGGTGGGAGGGGTTGACTGAAGTTTGCTGTTGCAAACTTAGGCATGATGTTGTGGTCAAATGGAATGAGATAAGAGATAACCAGGAAGTCTCAGGGGTTTATACTAGGAAGGACTATGATCCTGTGCAGTTTGAGGAGATTTTGACCAAAATTTAATATAGTTGCTTCACAACCACATATTCTGGTCCAGAAACTAGATCAGGAAGTAGCACTCACATGGTTGATTGTATTGAGCTGAAATTTGGTGGAGCATGATCATTTGGGCCTATGAAGATACCATAAAAATTTCATCCTATTTGGATAAGTATAAATGGTACTTCCTTCACAATGCTCCACACTGGACAGAAACTTGGGGGAATTTTGCAGAGAAATTGGCTTTCAAAATAATGTGAGTTTTAGCATGTTCACATTATTTAGGGATAGTTAGGTCCTGGATTAATTTCAGATTTTTTGAAGCAATATAAAACATAGTTGCTTCACAAACTGAAATTATGGCCAGAAACCAAGATTTGAAGGTGTGCTCACATAGATTGTTGGATGGAGATCAAATTTAGTGGAGGGTCATTATTTGATCACATTAATGATCTCCCAAAATTTCAACTCATTTGGATAAGCCTAGCTATTACTTCCTTCACAAAGCTTCTCTCTGGACAGAAACTTTGGAAATTTGCTGAGGAAGATTTACTAGGCAAATGAGGCTGCATTTTGGCATGTGGCAATTATTTGGAAATAAGAGAGTGCCCAAAAATTTTGAGGGCAATCAAGAAAATATAAATAGCACTTCCTTCACAAAGTGCCATACTGGAAAGAATAGGAAATGAATATTCCTGAATTATTTTTGAACTAGGCAAGGATGGATTTTGGCATATTTGTGGAATATATGATCCAAAGAATTTATGAGAATTTTGTGGAAATTTTAGGAATGGCAGAAATATAGGTTGCTTCACAACCTAGAGCAAACAGGGTTATTCCTTTAATAGAAAAAGGAATATTCCCAAGAAATAAATATCGGAGTTGGGCTAGGATGGAAATGACATGGCCTTGGGATAGATTTGAGAATGACAAGCCACTAGGAAGCGGCAGGAGAGAAGATCTTCCCAGGTTTCAAGACCACATAGCCACGGAAAAAGAACTCCAAATAAAAATTCGAAGAAATCCAAAAGAAAAGAAAGGGCCAAAAATCAGGGTGTTACAAACCTACCCCCCTTACGATAAATCTCGTCCTCGAGATTTGGTTGCTCAGGGAATAGGTATGAATATTCTGACTTAAGGAAACCGTTTCCAACTCGGGTTTCCTTTTCCTTTATATGTTGTTCCCACTGAATTTCATATGATCGGATTATCTTGCTCGGAGTTGGTTTGCTTCACCGTACCCCATATTCTGACAGGTCTTCCTTCATATGTTCATCCTTGCTCTGACTTCAATTCTTTTATGTCTGCTGGCTTGTCTGATATTATCATGACCAGGATTTCCATAAGTCCAGGAGTGACTTCCGTTTGACGTGACATTCTTCTATCCAGCACCTATAGTAGTCAATGGCGTTGTGTACAAATTTCCTCGGTGGGCATGAAACCTTTAATCATTGCCTTGGGTTACTCAAGTAGGTGCATATCCTCCGGGTTCAAAACAATGCTTAGAATCATAACCGTTCTCTTGGCGGAATCTGACTGCTTGTGGGTAGTTCTGAATTACCTTGGCTGGCTCCACTGTCTCGAATCCGTACCGATGATTCGACTGTCACCTTGATATGAGGTCCTTACAAACATAGTAGACCCCTTGGGGTATATTCATGGTGATCGATACAGAACCAGACTGTCTTGGGTATCCGTACCATGCTCTTCATGCCATAATTATCATACCTGGATTGCCGGTCTTGCTTCTTCCTTATTGTTCTATTTTTCTGAATCTTTTGCTGAAAGAGCTTGGCCATAAATATCTTTAATTCTTTGTGTGACCATGGGTATTGTCGGGTGCAACATTCCAGCAATCATACCTTGTCCTTATCCTCAGGCAGTGTAGCAACGTTTAACTGGCAAGTTTATCATCTCTCGGGCTTTAACTGTAGGGCAATGATCATCTGAACCTTTGCAAGAAATCGACAAATAAATCAGTAGCCACCAGAACGGTCTTTACAACTCAGATCTGGGACATTACTGAAATAACTCAACCACGGCTCACGACGGCTGAAAAGCAGCTCAGAGCATGAGGCAGTGTTGATAAGAAGAATGTAGCAGTTCCCTAAGACGGCCGAAGAACAGCTCAGAGCATAGGGTCGCTGCTACAAAAAGAAACTCAACAGCTGCCCGAGACGGCCGAAAATCAGCTGAGAACACGGGCCAGTTGCTGACAAGAGAAATAGAAAATCGGCATCCACCCTGGACGGCCGAACGCAGCTCAGAACACAGGCGTGGTGCCGTTACCAGGAAAAAGGTAGGCAAGGGTTCATCATGATCATATACCAGGTTCACAGTTATTTGTATAGAGCTTACTGCTGTGGTCAATCATTCATGACAGTGACAAGGGTTAACAATATCACCTTGTCAGGCGTGAGGAAGCTGGCCTTGATATCCACTGTCAGGATTGTTGTCAGACATTGCATCACACTGAGGTGTATATTCTTCCTCTTACATAATTCATGTGGTTGTCGGATTCTCATTATGCTTGCATCATCGTTCGAGTGACTTGAATGACCTTGGCAGCATGCCCACAATATATATGGAAGGGTGTGTAGTTGAGCAGTTGATTCCTGAGGCAGACACTTGGGTCCTGACTGATTCTTGCTTCTGACAAAGCTGTTGCGGATCTGATTCTTGAGAGTTACTGCCATATACTGCCAAATCGCTATGTAACATCTTGTACTAATGTCGATGGCTGTTTGTAGTGCCGTACTAACGAGCACTGGATAGCGTGTGTTGGAAGCCATCGATGGTAGCATGCTGAGGAAGGCTGGATAGCTTACACTCGAAGCCTTTGCTGGGATAGCGTACTGAAGAAGATTGGGTATCGTGCTTCAGAAGCTTCTCCTCCTGGTTGCTTACTGAGGAAGATTCAGTGCCTTATGCCGGAAGCTTTCCGTGGTGGCTTACCGAAGAAGACGGAGTATCTTCCACTGTAAGTCATCCACCTATCGTACTGAAGAAGGCTGAGGAGTCTTGCGTCATAAGCTTCTCTGGTAGCTTGCGGAGGAAGACTGGGTTGCTTATACTAGAAGCTTGTCTCCGTGATATGCAGACTAAATGCCATATATATATATATATATATATATATATATATATATATACTCTTGATATCCCTTTGACCGGAAAGGTATTGTTGTCTTGCACACTGAGGCAGTCTTGATGCTGATAGTTATTCCAGAATATCATTTGTATTCAAACCGAATATTCTCAATATAATGCAGTCGACTGAGAATTCCATACTGTTTAGTTGTGCTTCAAAATATTTGAAATCTTTACTGATTCTTCGAGTCCGGTGTCGGTTGATGAGCAACTTTCATAAGGGGAAATAAGGTAACACCGAGGGCCCAAAGAAAGAAGTCAAAAGAAACGACTAAAACAAAAGCACACACAGCATTAAGATTACATACAAACAACATCACATTTTACGGCTATTCTCCTCACTATGCATGCCTGCTTAAGCACACAATTCTCGAGGAAACTCTGGTACTACGGTCTAACATGCTGTGACGGTGTGCACGAAAGTGGATCAGCGTGTGGAGGGATTGGTGTAAACGGAGCTACACCAAGCGCTGGCTCAGCACCGGTTGCATCTGGACGGGCTTAGCGATGAGGACGGACTTGGTGATCATGTAGCGAGACACGGATGTCACGACCACATCAACATCAAGCGTACGGAAGGGAATCATACTCGTCCAGAGAATGGGTGATAGAGTAGTGGTGGAAGACCGGGTCTGCTGGCATTGCCCTTTCCTGATAACAAAGACCAGTAAGGGTTGCCAAAATGGCGAGTTGGATGGCAAGATCCGGGGTAGAAACATGTCTACCACCGAAATAATAGGTGTGGCTGAAGATAACATAATGGTGTGATACATGTGCATCAATCTGGCAAGTGATCGACACCACTAGGTACCTCGGCATCACTCCGCTGGGACAGAGATGACACCAAACACCAACGAGCAAGAATGCTAAACAGGAGGGTGCAGGTAGTGGATCGAAACCGATACCACCTACACTCACAAGATCAACCGTTAGTGACAAGATAATAAGTCTATATGCATGCTATGCAGCAATCAAATGCAGCAAACAGGCTAGACTCTGAACTACCGGTTTCTAACGCTCGCGCTGACTAGGGCGTCCTATAGCCAGACCTGCTCTGATACCAAGCCTTGGTGGCACCCCGGCTCAGAGAGACCGGAACACCCCGTATTCCAGCCCAGAGATCAAGTCTTCTGGAATACGGCACTGCTTGGCATAGAACAAATCAGCTCTTTATTAGAAATACTTGGGGTACAAGGGTTCTAAAGGCACAAAGGTTACAAAGGCACGGAAACACTTCGCCTGCTCAGATAGCTCTATGCTAGCAGCGGAATAACTTCTAGCAGCGGAACAACGACGACAGTGATGAACTCCACTCCGCAGGGACTCTGGCTGGGACGTATCCTAGAGCGCAACCTCGAGATCCTCGACAAGCAAACACGGCATCACCTGCAATCTGGCATGACACGCCAGGTGAGTACTTTGAATGTACTCGCAAGCTCACAGCAACCAAAGCAATCAAGACATACAACAGCATGGCATTTACAGGTTAATCATCAAAGATGAACACGATACTACTAGAACAACATGAGCATGGACACAACATGAGCATGGCAACAACATGAGCATGGCATGTACATATAATTCATGATATGAACAAGATGATACTAGCACTAGCATGCACAGGGTCGATGTTTAAGGTCTCATGGACCAACTTACTCTGCTCGGAGGTTATCTCGTAACCACAAACTTACCATCATGATCATCACATGATCACCTCAGGATCAACCAAGCTTGGTATCAACTATACCATCGTGATCATTGCATGACCACGCGGAGCTTGATCCCCACCTATGATCATCGCAAGACCACATAAAGATCAACCAACTTCTTTTCTCATCGAACCGGGGTTGTTATTATTCAGGTTATTATTTCTGTTGACCCACAGTGTGACCTACTACGAACTGTGTCCATGACCGAGGACGCGGCTATCAATAGATTATACACTCTGTAGAGGTTAGTACACTGTACCCACACTACGGAAGTCATGGCCTCATGCTCCCATTCGGGTGGACCAACGACGTTCCGACAAAACCAATCTATTGCATGACACTCTCCCGGCCACTCCCGACAAACTCCCCTTTGGGCTATGTCCTGGGTTGCCCCTGATGTCAACTCGTGACATCCGCCACCTTTGTGGCTGCCATCGTCATGGCCAAAACATAACATTGTCCCAAACGGGGACCTCGGATATCCTTACAAATCGGGCACTCAAGGCTTATGGTCGTCTACCTGATCAGGGTAGCGCACACCCATAACATTCCCTAGTTGGAGGTTCCGGCGAGAGGCATGACAATAGACCGCATTAGGGCCTCCCCATCCAGGCAAGTGTGGTTGCACTGTTGATCTCAATTCGGTGGCACCATGACTCAGCCAACAGGTTTGTTCAAGTTCGATTAATGTCCAGTTTAACTTGAATGGTGATGAGCTGAGTCACAATAAAATACATAAGGGAACAACAATGCAGATGAGCATGATATCAGTGTAACCATGGATGGGCAACATAACCATTTAATAACATACCATCAACAATGATAAGTCATCTATTCTACGGGATGCAAATGCACATGGCATAATGACGATCATGAATATAACAAGTATTTTCATAACAAACCCCAACTATTCAGATGAGCATATCGTTATCACTAGCATCGGAAAATAAATCTGAGAACTAACATGACAATAATAATACTAGCAAATAATCATTTAACTTACTAGATGCAAATGAACAAGGCATAAGAACGAGCATGGACTCACAAGCATATGTTATTCATGAAATAATTAAATGAGCAAACAATCATTTAAATATTCAAGTGGAAACCATGGCTACTGCAAGGCCATCATGCAAGTGGCTGTCGTGGCTTGCCTGGGGATGAAGGATACACCGGGGAGAAGTGCGGAGACACTCACGGAAAAATCGCCAGAAAAGTTTCCCTCTCGGCGGAGCTGTTTTAAGGGCAAGGGCAAAATGGTCATTTTCACAGTGTGACAACCTCGTGAAAATGGTACCATCGGAACGGGCTCGACGAACTGAGATCGTGGGCTTTGGAATCACCTGATTCGGAGTTACGGTTGCCGAGTTACGGCTGTTTGTTCGTTAGGCAGAAAAAGAATAAAAATCTGTTCTTTTCTGCTGCTAACGGACGAGCGTCCGCTATTTAAGGGTTTCGGCGCCGGGCTGAAAATGAGAAAGCGCATTTTGAGAAATACGTCTCCGAAGTACTGAAAGCGTAGTTCCAACCGAAAACGCACCAGAGTACGCTTTCAAATATCGAAGACGTATTTGACGGAGTACGTCTCCACTTGACACGTCAGCGGGCCCGCGGGTCAACTTCTATTCGGCTGTCAGGTGGGAGCGCGGGTGGTGGGGCCCGCCGAGCCGGGTCAACGTCTTCAACCTCCCGCTCGCCCGCTCCTGGCTGAGGACAGGGCCGACTCCGGCGACGGCCGCCGGCGGCTCCGGCCACCATCTGGGTCATGCGGCCTACCGGTGTGCTCAGGAGCTCACACCGCATCCATCCCAGGGGTACACGGACCTCGAGGAGGGCGGGAGCGAGCGTGCCGCAGGCCGCAGCAGACGGCGGTTCGGGTGGTTTTGGGGAAGGGCGGTACGGTGGCGGAGAGGAGTGTCTGTGGCCATGGGGAAGATCGGGGTGGCTAGGGGAGCTCACGAGTGAGGTCGAGAGGGAGAGAAGAGCTCCGGTTTGCTCGGATTTGAGAGATGGCCGGCGGCGAGGCTTCGGCCAAAGGAGGCACCAGAGCATTCCTCGAGCTCAATTGAATGGATGGGAGGGCTACGAGGAGGGTGGTCAGGAGGTGGATGAGCTCGGGAGGCCTCGGGGTGGCTTTATATAGCCGAGGCGGCGATGCCCTCGCCGGAAGCCGATGGGAGCTCACGGTTGATGCTCTCTGGCACGACCGCGTGCACGAGCGCACGCGCGGAGGGGGAGAGAGGGCTAGGGGAGGTGTATTCGGTGCAAAGGTGCCGCGGGGAGGAAGAGGACAAGGGCTAAGCGACGACGGCCGCGGGCATCCCGGGACGGCGTGCTCGCCGGAGAGGAAAGATTAGAGGGGGAGGGGTCCAGAGAGGACACGCCGACGCAGGAGAGTGGGGGAGATACAGAGGACATGCCGCGGTGTCGCGAGGACGGCATTTGGGCGGCGGCAGGAGGGTCCCGAAGCTCAGAGCACGCTTTCGGCGTGCCAGGCCACGTGGTCACCGCGTGCACAGGCGCACGCGGTGCACTCTGGCCAACCAAACGATGTCTAGCGTCTTGTCCTTCCTAAGTGGGTCCTACTTGAGGTGATGGATCAAATAAAACCACTGTGGGTTGATGGGAGGGGTTGACTGAAGTTTGCTGTTGCAAACTTAGGCATGATGTTGTGGTCAAATGGAATGAGATAAGAGATAACCAGGAAGTCTCAGGGGTTTAGACTAGGAAGGACTATGATCCTATGCAGTTTGAGGAGATTTTGACCAAAATTTAATATAGTTGCTTCACAACCACATATTCTGGTCCAGAAACTAGATCAGGAAGTAGCACTCACATGGTTGATTGTATTGAGCTGAAATTTGGTGGAGCATGATCATTTGGGCCTATGAAGATACCATAAAAATTTCATCCTATTTGGATAAGTATAAATGGTACTTCCTTCACAATGCTCCACACTGGACAGAAACTTGGCGGAATTTTTCAGAGAAATTGGCTTGGCAAAATAATGTGAGTTTTGTCATGCTCACATTATTTACGGATATTTAGGTCCTGGATTAATTTCAGAATTTTTGAAGCCATATGAAACATAGTTGCTTCACAAACTGAAATTATGGCCAGAAACCAAGATTTGAAGGTGTGCTCACATAGATTGTTGGATGGAGATGAAATTTAGTGGAGAGTCATTATTTGATCACATTAATTATCTCCCAAAATTTCAACTCATTTGGATAAGCGTAGCTAGTACTTCCTTCACAAAGCTTCTCTCTGGACAGAAACTTTGGAAATTTGCTGAGAAAGATTTACTAGGCAAATGAGGCTGCATTTTGGCATGTGGCAATTATTTGGAAATAAGAGAGTGCCCAAAAATTTTGAGGGCAATCAAGAAAATATAAATAGCACTTCCTTCACAAAGTGCCATACTGGACAGAATAGGAAATGAATATTCCTGAATTATTTTTGAACTAGGCAAGGATGTATTTTGGCATATTTGTGGAATATATGATCCAAAGAATCTATGAGAATTTTGTGGGAATTTTAGGAATGGCAGAAATATAGGTTGCTTCACAACCTAGAGCAAACAGGGTTATTCCTTTAATAGAAAAAGGAATATTCCCAAGAAATAAATATCGGAGTTGGGCTAGGATGGAAATGACATGGCCTTGGGATAGATTTGAGAATGACAAGCCACTAGGAAGCGGCAGGAGAGAAGATCTTTCCAGGTTTCAAGACCACATAGCCACAGAAGAAGAACTCCAAATAAAAATTCAAAGAAATCCAAAAGAAAAGAAAGGGCCAAAAATCGGGGTGTTACACACATATATTCCAAAATAATTCTCCGTAAAATTTTATTGCATTTGGACTTCGTTTGATATGGATTTTCTATGAAACAAAAAACATGCAACAAACAGGAACTGGCACTGGGCACTGGATCAATATGTTAGTCCCAAAAATAATATAAAATGTTGCCAAAATTATATGAAAGTTGTAGAATATTGGCATGAAACAATCAAAAATTATAGATACGGCGGAGACGTATCAGCATCCCCAAGCTTAATTCTTGCTCGTCCTCGAGTAGGTAAATGATAAAAAAGATAATTTTTGATGTGGAATGCTACCTAGCATAATCTTGATCATGTAATCTTATCATGGCATGAATATTAAGACATGAGTGATTCAAAGCAATAGTCTATAATTTGATATAACGACATCAATGCTCAGGCATCCCAACAAACAATCATTCCTTTCAGAATAAAAATGCTAAAGAACGCTATCCCTACAAAATCATATAGCCTTGTCATGCTCCATCTTCTTAACACAAAATATAAATCATGTACTACCCCAGTGTCAGCCAAGCAATTGGTTCATACTTTTTAACGCGCTTCAGCTTTTTCAACCCCCACGCAATACATGAGCGCAAGCAATGGATATAGGTCTATGGGTGGAATAGAATACGGTGGTAGAGATAATATGGAGAAGACAAAAAAAGGAAGAAAGTCTCACATCGATGCGGCTAATCAACGGGCTATGGAGATGCCAATCAATTGATGTCAATGCGAGGAGTAGGCATTGCCATGCAACGGATGCACTAAGAGCTATAAGTGTATGAAAGCTCAACATGAAACTAAGTGGGTGTGCATCCAACTTGCTTGCTCGATGACCTCGGGCATTTGAGGAAGCCCATCATCGGAATATACAAGCCAAGTTCTATAATGAAAAATTCCCACTAGTATCTGAAAGTGACAACATAGGAGACTCTCTATATGAAAAACATGGTGCTACTCAGAAGCACAAGTGTGGTAAAGGATAGTAATATTGTCCCTTCTCTCTTTTTCTCTCATTTCATTTTTTTTGTTTTCTCTTTTTTTCTTTTTTTCCTTTTTTTCTTTTTTTTGTTGGGCTCTTTTTGGCCTCCCTTTTTTTCTTTTTTTTTCTTTTCGTCCGGAGTGTCATCCCGACTTGTGGGGGAATCATAGTCTCCATCATCCTTTCCTCACTGGGACAATGTTCTAATAATGATGATCATCACACTTTTATTTACTTACAACTCAATATTAGAACTCGATACTAGAACAAAATATGACTCTATATGAATGCCTCTGGCAGTGTACCAGGATGTGCAATGATCTAGCGTAGCAAAGATATCAAAAAATAGACAAGCCATGAAAATATCATGCTAGCTATCTTACGATCATGCAAAGCAATATGACAATGAATGCTCAAGTTGTAGGAGATATCCCCTAGAGGCAATAATATATGTTATTGATTATCTCCCTGTTCATAATTAGGTTTATGTTCCATGCTATACCTGCTATGGTTCTCGAGTCTACAATAACCACGAGGCTCGGAGGAAGACTCATATGCACGTGTGGAATAATAAACGATAAAATGTATTCCTAGTCTGGCCTCTAAGACTGGCTCAAGTATTGCATGATGATCCTGTTTTCCTGATCATGGGCATGGCTATGCCGGCAATTTTGAGGGCACAATGTTAGAAGAACATTTGTGTTGAATCGACCCGATTGATGTTATGCTATGAGATTCATTCGTCATAAGTTAATGGTTAATAACACAGAGATGGTTAACGTTTGCATAATTCCTTAGACCATGAGAGTATCGAGTTACTTCATGCTTGCTTCATGAACTTTGGGGTTTGTTAAACGTCATCCGTAAATGGGTGGCTATTACGGCGGCTTACGGGTTCATGGAAAAGTATGTCAAGTAACTTGATAGCTCAAGATTGGGATTTGCTCCTCCGACGCTGGAGAGATATCTCTGGGCCCTCTCGGTGTTACGTTATCCATCATCGTCTGGCCAGACACTTTGTGATTTGATCACGGGGATGCCGGAACACGGGAACGAGAAAAGAGAACAATACCGGTAACGAGGTAACTGGCATAGTGGACAAGTTGTTGATCCGCGGGGATGCCAACATGCCTCACCTCGGGTATTTGTAACATATCGCGAAGCAATAGGAATAGCACACGGCAACTGGAGGTTCACTCGAATATTCATTCGTGTGGGTATAGGGGTCAATATGGGTGTCCACGGCTCCGATGTTGATCATTGATCGGAAGGGGTTCCGGGTCATGTCTATACTTCACCGAACCTATAGGGTCACACGCTTAAGGGTCATCTATCTGCAGAATACTAGACGGGGAGTCTGAGAGAAAATCACCAAAAAAGTTTTCGGACACCGAAAAAGTTTCGGACAGCGGAAAAGTTCCGCAGAGAGAACACCGGAACAGTTTCGGTAAAACTGAAAAGTTGTTTCAGGGGATACCATAAAGTCAAATTGGTTTTAGCACATGCCTGATAATTCTTCGAGGGTGCCAGAATCATTCTGGAAACTTTCTGGAATTTTCCGGGATGAAAACCGGAAATGTTCCGGAGCTGCCGAAACCGCTTCAGATGCTTTTTGCAGATGAAAATCACTAAACCGGAATTGTTCCGGATCGCATTGAAAATTATTTTAGTGGGTACTGGAAATGTTCTAAGCCCACATAAATATTTTCAGTTCGACCGGACGCTGAAAAATGTGTTCGTGAATAGTGAAAAGCACTTTTTGGGCTGATTTGCAAATGGGGTTTTTCTTCTAGAAGAAAACCACTTTTGGTGTGTGAAAGGGAGGTGGAGCTCCCCAAGGGGGCTGCAAATTTCGGCCATGGCTTGGGGGGGGGGCCCTCCTTGAGGTGTCCTTCCACCTCATGGTGGATATCTTCTACACACCCTTATGTGGCATGTGGTGGAAAGATCCTAGGAAGGTCCTTTTGGTCTTTCCTCTACCCCTTGCTCCTCCTATAAATAGAGGTGGAGATTGCTCTCCAAAATCAGATCATGCTTGCTCTCATACACATGCCATAGACTTGTCTGGCTTCTCTCTCCCTCCCAGCGAAATAGTTTCGTAGAGCCGAAAGGCTGTCTAGTTTCCGGCAGGAACTAGTTCTGGACGGCGAAGCCCTGCGGATAGATGACACCGTATGTGTGCAACTCTGTAGAGAGATCGTAGTTTCGGTCTTAGTTCGAGAGTGCCTCCCGAAGGGCTGTCCAAGTGATCGTCTTAGTTTCGAGGGTCCTCCCGAAGGGCTGTCCGAGTGACCGTCCGAGTTTCGAAGGTCCTCCCGAAGGGCTGTCCGCGACACCGTCCGAGGGACTGTCCGACCGCCTCCCGAAGGGCTGTCCGAGGGGCAGATGTGGGAGTACATCCTCGCGATTGGGAGGTTGTAAAATACTAGCTGCGGGGATCTGCACCGCCGATCGTCATCGACTCTACTTCCGCTGCGCTACGAGTCGGTAACGAAACAGATCAAACCTTGTATGCAGTCTCCATAGTGATCCTGGGCTGGTACGTAGGTCGGAAATTTTTTGTTTTCTGCTGCGTTACCCTACAGTGGCATCAAGAGCCGTGCTGTGCGTAGATGCAGGTTGCGATCTTGAATACATAGAGATGTATGGGTGTTGCACAATATAATTAGGTAGTAGATGAGATCTATTGCTGAAAATTATTTGTGCGGGTAGCAGATGAAATCTGTTACCCGATGTTCCTGTTGCTTCCCCTGAATTTGCGTAGTCCTGATCTTGACGGCATGGTGGAATCTCACAAAGTTCTGGCAATCCGCGATCCTTTCATGCTGCTCCTGAGTATGCTGATTGACAGATCAACGAAGTGCTAACAGTTCTTTGGGTTCCACCATAGTTGAGAAAGATGGATGTTTCGCAGACGAAAGGGCAATGCAGATATGATCTGCACGGGGGTCACGCGTATGACGAAGTTTAGTATGGGGCTCGAGATTTTATTATCTCGTGTTTCATACACCCTGGAAGGTTAATCTAGCAACTTGGATTATCATGCTTGATGATGGACGTTGGTAGCTTCGGTTTGTTTAGAAACCTTAGAAGCCACGAAAAATAAAATTTTGCATGAACCGATTAGAGGCGTCTAACTTGGTTTTGCAGGATGGTTTACATGTGCATATGATGTGGTATAGCAGTGTTCATAATAATTTGATTATATATGAGATGACTATATGATGTAAATTGATTAACATGACCTGCGTGTCATGATTCGGCATGATGGCTGGAGCCATATGATTGCACTTTAATGACCTGCGTGTCAACCTTATGTAATGCACTTATTTTATTAGCTATAGAGATAGCAATATTATCTGGTGCATCCACAAGGTGGTGGCAATCTTCGCGAAGGTGAACACCGACGCGAATGCCGAAGACGAAGAAATGAAAGACTTCTCCGTCAGAAAGGGCTATACCATATCATGTTATTATGAATTGCCTGAGATGTTTATCCCTTATGTTGCACCCTTCTTGATTGCGCGGTAGTCGCTTTTTATTAGGGTGATCTCTCACTAAAATATCAAGTAGTTAGTGTTCTCCCAAGTGTAGCACCGTCACAGCATCCTTCCTTTCGAGGTGCGCCATGACCTACAAGGGTACGAACGATTGTACGGGTGTAAGGCGGGTGAGGTCAGACCTCGCAGCAAGATCACTTGGTTATCTTGACGTTCATGGCAGGATCGTCCTGAGCTCGGAACACACGCATCGAAAGATGAACAAGAGTCACATGGAGATGTGATTGGCAAGTTTGCCTACCAATTGAAGTTCGCGCCATCAGTGTTCATCTCGAACAATGGCGTTGAATGGAAATGTGGGTCTTGAATCACTCACAATCAATTATGAGAGATATTGATTTGAGTGGGAGCGCACTGCAGAATTAACTTGTTTAATTCTCAGTACAATTAATTTTGAACATTGTCTAAGTGTTGTTTGCATAATAGTTGTAGAATAATGGCTCGCGTTTCCACCTTCCCTATTTAAATTGAATAGCTGTTAAATATCTGGTTAAAACTTTACGGTTGGTAACGTAATGTGAGGATTGTCCTCAAGAGTGCCGAGAAGGACTTTGTCCTATCGCATGCTTTCGGTATTCTCCCGCTAATGCTATGGATCATGTGACTCTCGTCCTTCGATCCAAAAGCTAGAATTCCTTTTCAGTCAAAGTGCAATATGTTTGCTTCCATGAGACCCGAACTTAGAAAGTTTGGATAGTTATGTGAAATTCATGGAATCTGAAAATCATTTTCAGACACAGACAAAGGCTAATAAATATGAGATATCCAAATCAATGTTTGTTTGCAAACTATTAGTAAAGGTGTTTACTATGCATTAGACTGGTAAGAGGGGATCCAGAAGAACGCCTGTCATATGATGATGGTGAATAAAACGACAACTTAAAGAGAAAGGAAGTGTCCGAAGGGTGTTAGTGAAACTTTCACGCCTAGGAAGTCCGGGGCTAACGCCACTCTTAAGTTGGGTGCTTCTTCTGACAGTAGGAGAAATACTGAAAGTGAAACTGTTAGAAGTATAATGGCAAAAGGAAAGAAGACTGGAATATCCAGCTCATGTATGAATGTCATACAAGTTTTTGATGTATAGAAGGCTGGTCAGAGATATAGTTCTTGGGAATTATGGTTAAACATGTTAATCACTAATTCTTGGGTATTGTGAGTTAATCACAAAGATACCCGCTCGATTGCATTCTGTTGCAACTCGATGTAAGAACTACTATGGCTTGAAAGACTAGACAGGAATGAGGTTTAGATACACGCAGGGAACATAGTAAATGTTACTATGCCTTCCATAGGTGTATTCCCTATGTATTTACTTTCATAAATCATTTTAGAGTTTTACACACTCTAGCCCATTGCATAAAGTATCTTGCAAGAAGGTTGTTCATAAGAGAACTTTTGATGTTCGGTGTTATGAATAACATGAAGGGCCATGCTTCCATCCAGGATGGGATGTATGTTATGAATATTGATGGAAATATGATGCATCCATAACACTGACGCTAAATGTCGCAAGACTAAAAGAATACCACACAAGTGTGGCACTGCATTTGGTCACATTGAAGAAACCCGCATGGAAAATTCCATTATGATGGATTTTGAAGTCGTTTGATTTTGAATCATCTGACACTTGCAACTTTCCTCTGAAAAGTGAAGTGACTGAAATACCGTTCACAGGCCATAAGGAACGAGCAAAGAACATATTGGTGATCATACATTATGATGTGTGTAGTCCAATAAATGTTGTTGCAAGTAGTGGATTTATCTATCTTCAGAAATGACTCAAGTAGATATATGGATATTTACTTGTTGAGACGTAAGTCTGGACCTTTTGAATTCATACATAAGGTTTTCAAAAATGAAGTAGAAGTTGTTGTATCAAGAAAATTATGTTTCTACAATTCGATTGCAGAAAGGAATATTTGAGTTACAAGTTTAGCGAATGTCTGATGAGTTGTGAAAGGGGTTTCATGACTTGCACCTCCCGGAACACCACTGCAAGTGGAGAGTCCGTGTAGATGTAATCGAACCATTCATGACATGGTAAGATCAAAGATGACATAAATAAATTTGCCATTATCCCTTTTAAAGTAATGCCTTAGGGACTGCGGCTTTTACACTGAAAAGAGCTCCATCGGGTCTGTTGAAATGACGCCATGGTATGGTACGCCCAACCATGTTATATCTTTTCTTAACATTTGGAATACGGGGCTTGTGTAAAAGGTTACAAACCTATTCCAAATCAGACAAGTGCTACTTTGTAAGGTTATCCCAAGTCATTGGGTATTCCCCCACCACTATACCGAGGCAAAGGATTTTGCCGCAAAACGGTATGCTTTTAAGGAGAATAGTTCTTACAAAAGGTGAGTGGGAGGACTGTGCAACTCGACGAGATAAACAGTATCTTCGTCATCAGATCAAAGGAAAGGAACCTTGGAAGTGATTTCGGAGTTTCCTAACTGCGACTGATACGGAAGTCTCTACAATAAAATGTATGGACTTCGGTCGAACTTGCAGCTGAACCACGTAGGCAAAGCTCGTGCAAACCTATCAGGTGCGCAAACGAGATATTGTTGTTAGACAACAGTATACCTACAATACACAAGGAAGCGTTGATGGGCCCTGACTCCAGAATTGGCTAAATGCCAATACAATCCGAGATAGTTTCCATATAAGTTATTCAAGATTAAAATCTTGATACACCTTTCGGAAGACTTAGAGTCTAACGAATATTTATGGAACTAAAAACTGATACGGATAAAATGTTTTATCCATAAAGCTCGACTTGTTGCAATAACAATTTCAAGGAGTTGACTACGATGAGATTGTCTCACCGTAGCGATGCTTAAAGTCGGTTCGGGTTGAACTAGCAATTAATACATATTTCAATCATGAGATATGAAACATGGATGACAAAAGGATTTCCATCTGATGGAAATGAAACCTAGGACTTGTATATGATACAGTCCAAAGTAATTTGTCGATCCAGAGGATGCTAGTAAGTATGCAAACTTCAGAGTTCCAGCAATGGACAGAAGAGAGCAAAGTGGAGTTGGAATCTTCGTTTTTGATGGAATGGTCAAAAGGGTTTGACTTCATCAAATGGGTATCGAAGATGCTTGTGATTCAAGAAAGTAAGTGGGAGCATGATAATATTTCTAAAAACCTTGTGTACTTGACACATTGTTAATTGGAAATAAATTTCTTGACACGAATTAGGACTTCATTTGAAAATAGTTTTTCGATGAAGTGCTTAGGCTAAATAGCCTCAATATTAGGCATGATGATCTATGGAGATAGATTTACCTAATAGGGCAAAGCTATGAATACATATTGACAAGATGCTAAAACTTTTTAGCATTTAAAACGCCAAGGAGTGTTTCTTGCCGAAGTCACATGGAAAGAGTTTTGCAGGACTCGGTGTCTCAAAACACTGATGAGCAAAATACATGATGGAGATTCCACACACTCTTGTGTTTGGATTAATCATGTATTCCATGGTATGTAAATCAACCAGATATGTCCAATACTCCAAAGTTGTTGCGAGTATAGATACCAAAGTGATCAAAGTACTGATCATAGGACAACAGTGAAAGATGTCATTAAAGTACTAGAGTAGTAGTGATGACATGTTTTCTCGCAAGCAGAGATTATGAAGTGCTCGTTGTAAGTAATTACATCGATACAGTCTTCATCAATGCTCCAAGCGATTTTCGATTTAAGTTAAGGGTTTTGTGTAATACACAATATGGTGGCACGGTAGTTGGAAATTGTTCCAAACAAGATACTGTGGCGAATTCTATAACAAAGGCTAAGTATGTTGACGCTTAAGAAGCGACAAAGAAGTTGTTGAATCATATAATTCATTCATGAACTTAGTATGGTTCCAAGATGGCTTTGGTCTATGGGACACTATTGCAGATAGTTGCTCCATAGCTCAGTCTGAGGAATCAGGTTTCGACCAATGATTCACACATATGCAAAGCCAAGTCCACACAAAATATGAATTTTGTGAAAGCGTGAAAACGCGAGGATATGCAAAGTTACACACGGAGCTGACGTTGTCAGATCCGTTGGACATCAGGCTATACCACAAGCGAAGCATATTTTACACCAGTATGCCATAGGTGTAAAGTGCATTAGCATTGACTAGATTATTGACTCTAGTTCAAGTGGGAGTCTGTAGGAGATATGCCCTAGAGGCAATAATATATGTTATTGATTATCTCCCTGTTCATAATTAGGTTTATGTTCCATGCTATAACTGCTATGGTTCTCGAGTCTACAATAACCACGAGGCTCGGAGGAAGACTCATATGCACGTGTGGAATAATAAACGGTAAAATGTATTCCTAGTCTGGCCTCTAAGACTGGCTCAAGTATTGCATGATGATCCTATTTTCCTGATCATGGGCATGGCTATGCCGGCAATTTTGAGGGCACAATGTTAGAAGAACATTTGTGTTGAATCGACCCGAATTGATGTTATTCTATGAGATTCATTCGTCATAAGTTAATGGTTAATAACACAGAGATGGTTAACGTTTGCATAATTCCTTAGACCATGAGAGTATCAAGTTACTTCATGCTTGCTTCATGAACTTTGGGGTTTGTTAAACGTCATCCGTAAATGGGTGGCTATTACGGCGGCTTACGAGTTCATGGAAAAGTATGTCAAGTAACTTGATAGCTCAAGATTGGAATTTGCTCCTCCGACGATGGAGAGATATCTCTAGGCCCTCTCGGTGTTACGGTATCCATCATCGTCTGGCCAGACACTTTGTGATTTGATCACGGGGATGCCGGAACACGGGAACGAGAAAAGAGAACAATACTGGTAACGAGGTAACTGGCATAGTGGACAAGTTGTTGATCCGCGGGGATGCCAACATGTCTCACCTCGGGTATTTGTAACATATCGCGAAGCAACAGGAATAGCACACGGCAACTGGAGGTTCACTCAAATATTCATTCGTGTGGGTATAGGGGTCAATATGGGTGTCCACGGCTCCGATGTTGATCATTGATCGGAAGGGGTTCCGGGTCATGTCTATACTTCACCGAACCTATAGGGTCACATGCTTAAGGGTCATCTATCTGCTGAATACTAGACGGGGAGTCTGAGAGAAAATCACCGAAAAAGTTTTCGGACACCGGAAAAGTTTCGGACAGCGGAAAAGTTCCGCAGAGAGAACACCGGAACAGTTTCGGTAAAACTGAAAAGTTGTTTCAGGGGATACCATAAAGTCAAATTGGTTTTAGCACATGCCTGATAATTCTTGGAGGGTGCCAGAATCTTTCTGGAAACTTTCTGGAATTTTCCGGGATGAAAACCGGAAATGTTCCGGAGCTGCCGAAACCGCTTCAGATGCTTTTCGCAGATGAAAATCACTAAACCGGAATTGTTCCGGATCGCATTGAAAATTATTTTAGTGGGTACTGGAAATGTTCTAAGCCCACATAAATATTTTCAGTTCGACCGGACGCTGAAAAATGTGTTCGTGAATAGTGAAAAGCACTTTTTGGGCTGATTTGCAAATGGGGTTTTTCTTCTAGAAGAAAACCACTTTTGGTGTGTGAAAGGGAGGTGGAGCTCCCCAAGGGGGCTGCAAATTTCGGCCATGGCTTGGGGGGCCCTCCTTGAGGTGTCCTTCCACCTCATGGTGGATATCTTCTACACACCCTTATGTGGCATGTGGTGGAAAGATTCTAGGAAGGTCCTTTTGGTCTTTCCTCTACCCCTTGCTCCTCCTATAAATAGAGGTGGAGATTGCTCTCCAAAATCAGATCATGCTTGCTCTCGTACACATGCCATAGACTTGTCTGGCTTCTCTCTCCCTCCCAGCGAAATAGTTTCGTAGAGCCGAAAGGCTGTCTAGTTTCCGGCAGGAACTAGTTCTGGACGGCGAAGCCCTGCCGGATAGATGACACCGTATGTGTGCAACTCTGTAGAGAGATCATAGTTTCGGTCTTAGTTCGAGAGTGCCTCCCGAAGGGCTGTCCAAGTGATCGTCTTAGTTTCGAGGGTCCTCCCGAAGGGCTGTCCGAGTGACCGTCCGAGTTTCGAAGGTCCTCCCGAAGGGCTGTCCGCGACACCGTCCGAGGGACTGTCCGACCGCCTCCCGGAGGGATGTCCGAGGGGCAGATGTGGGAGTACATCCTTGTGGTTGGGAGGTTGTAAAATCCTAGCTGCGGGGATCTGCACCGCCGATCGTCATCGACTCTACTTCCGCTGCGCTACGAGTCGGTAACGAAACAGATCAAACCTTGTATGCAGTCTCCATAGTGATCCTGGGCTGGTACGTAGGTCGGAAAATTTTTGTTTTCTGCTGCGTTACCCTACACAAGTCATATATATGATGATGATGGAAGTTGCATGGTAATATATCTCGGAATGGCTATGGAAATGCCATAATAGGTAGGTATGGTGGCTGTTTTGAGGAAGATATAATGAAGCTTATGTGTGATAGAGCGTAACATATCACGGGGTTTGGATGCACCGGCGAAGTTTGCACCGACTCTCGAGGTGAGAAAGGGCAATGCACGGTACCGAAGAGGCTAGCAAATTGGGGAAAGGTGAGAGTGCGTATAATCCTTGGACTCACATTAGTCATAAAGAACTCACATACTTATTGTGAAAGTTTATTAGCCCTCGAAGCAAAGTACTACTACGCATGCCCCTAGGGGGAGGTTGGTAGGAGTTAACCATCGCGCGCCCCTGACCTCCACGCAAAGGAAGACAATCAATAATAAATCATGCTCCAACTTCTTATCATAATGAGAGACTATACGTGCATGCTTCGGGAATCACAAACCTTAACACCAATATTCCTACTAAACCACAATCATTCACTAGTACCTCCCACATATTACCATCTCTATATCGTAAAACTATTGCATGGAATCAAACATATCATATTCAGTGATCTACAAGTTTTATGTTGGATTTTATGACTAACCATGTGAATGACCAATTCCTGTTGACTCTCTAAATAGATATAAGTGAAGCATGAGAGTTTAATTCTTTCTACAAAAGACCACACTCTAATAAATGTAAGTGAAGCAAAAGAGCATTCTACAAATAACGGTTTTCTATATGAAGAGAAACAGGCATCCTAACTTCAAATGATATAAGTGAAGCACATGAAGCATTCTATAAAGCCATACTCAAAAGATATAAGTGAAGTGCATGAAGCATTCTATAAATCAACCAAGGACTATCTCATACCAGCATGGTGCATTACTAAAATAAAAATAAAAAGCACATGACGCTCCAAGAATTTACGCATATCATGTGAACAAAACAAAAACCGAGACATACCGATAATTGTCGAATAAAGATGGGATGCCTTCCGGGGCATCCCCAAGCTTAGACGCTTGAGTCTCCTTAAATATTTACTTGGGGTGCCTTGGGCATCCCCAAGCTTGAGCTCTTGCCTCTCCTCATTCTTCTCATATCAATACCTCCTCGATCTTCGAACACTTCCTCCACACAAAACTTAACCGAACTTTTTATTAGAAGGGTTAGTACATATAACATCAAATCCCATCATGTCCTGCTGTAACATTATTGTATAATTATAATCAAACATTACCCACTATGTGCTATCACAATTCTATGGCTCCCAAGTCAACGGGGCTCAACAAGATTTCAAACATACGCAAATAACGAAACTATAACAGCAATCTGTGAAAACAGGACAGTCTGTAAAGATGCAGATGGTACATATACTTATGTAACTCAAAAAATTCTGAAAAATTAGGAAAAAATAAAAAATTTGCATATCAGTACTGTGTAAAAATTTCAGAATTTTTTCACGTTCCAGTAAAAAATGTAAATTCACGCACTACAGCAAAAGTTTCTGTTTTTGCACCGCACACACCAAACAAGCAATTTAAACATCCTAAAGGTAAATCTTGGCACATTATTTTTATAATACAATGGATTTGTACAAGGGGATAATTATTTTTGTTGAAAAGTTTCTGTAATCAAGGTTCACAAAGTTTCCATGGGCATGAACAAAGTTCAAGGTTAACCCCCACTTCCACATTGCTCATCTGTCTCACTTTTTCTTTTTGTAAAAGTTTTAGGTTCCCCTCTATATTTTTTTGTTTTTAAACTTTTTAAAAGCACACAACAGAAATAAATGACTCTCTAAAACTTACGGGTTGTCTCCCAGGCAGCGCTTTCTTTAAAGCCATTAAGCTAGGCATAAAGTGCTCAAGTAATCGATCCACTCGGATCCCAAGGTATATCAAAGCCAATTTTAATTAACAATGATTTGTAATTTAATAGTGAGCACAAAGCAACATATATCATGCAATGACGAAGTCTAACTCTCTTCCTATGCATCGGCATGTCATAAAAGAACAATTCATGCAAATCAAGTAAAGGCCAATGCATAGTATAAACAGTTTCTTGCAATTTTATCGTATTGGAAACATAGAGAGGCGGAGATGTAGTTCCTCTCTCATAAAAATTGCAAGTAGGAGCAGCAAGCACATGCATATTATATTCATCAAAATCATCATGTGTAACGGTAAAACGCAACCCATCAATATAATCCTTAATAAGCACAAACTTCTCCGATATAGTGTAGTTGGGAGAATTCAAAAAGATAATAGGACTATCATGTGTGGGTGCAATAGCAACAATTTATTTTTTAACATAAGGAACTATAGCAAGTTCATCTCCATAAGCATAATTCAAATTGGCATCATGGCCACAAGCATAGCAAGCATCAATTTCATCAAAAGGGATATTTCAAACGAATCCAAGGGATCATAGCAATTATCATAGCATTCATCCTTCGATAAGCACGAAGGGAAATTAAATAATGTATGAGTTGAAGAGTTACTCTCATTAGAAGGTGGGCATGGGTAGCTAATCCGTTGTTCCTCCTTTTGTTCTTCGCTCTCCTCATCATCTTTTTCATCTAATGAGCTCACAGTGTCATCAATTTCTTCTTCCATAGATTCCTGCAAAATATTAGTCTCTTCTTGGACAGCGGAGACTTTCTCAATAAACTCATTAATATCGGCATTGTATTTGTAATTCTCATAGCAATATTTAAGTATAGCAAAATTTTCAGATATGTAGACAGCATCATCACAATCTTCATACTTTTCAAACAAAGATTCAATTTCATAAGCACCCTTAAAAGCAACAAATTCTTCTATTCGTTCCACATCATAGTAATCATATATACCATTAGCATAAGAAGCCAAGGTTTCATTATCATTAAATTTACATGAAAAGGGAAGGTGTGGAGCCTTCATCCTAGAGCAACAAGTATAATCAAATCTCAAGCATAAATTCCAAGCATACCATTGCAAAAAATCAATTTGATCCCATAAGAGTTTCCCTTTTTGAGACAAGCGATAATCCCTAAAGTATTCACGTTGATCCAACGTGTCTCCCATTATAAAGTTGAATGGGGTTTTCTCAGGATTATCAAAGTAGTGTTTAATGTTTTCCACATAACGAGCATCGAGGGATTTAGGAGGTTCCCCATCTCCATGAGTTGCAAGTACAACTAATTTTTTTGGTATTTCGTGTTCCATATCCATAACTAAAGATAGAGAACAACTTAGAACAGAAAATAAAATCTACTTAGTGATAAAGCAAACAAGCACACACGAGAATATCAACCCCACGCTATTGCACCCCGGCAACGGCGCCAGAAAAAGGTCTTGATAACCCACAAGTATAGGGGATCAATTGTAGCTTTTTCGATAAATAAGAGTGTTCAACCCAACGCGGAGCTAAAGGTAGAATTAATATTCCCTTCAAGTTCTATCGACCACCGATACAACTCTACGCACGCTTAACGTTCGCTTTACCTAGAACAAGTATGAAACTATTTTGTAGGTGATAGGATAGGTTTGCAAGAATAAAACTAGAAGTACTTAGAGGAAATAAAACTATGAGTAATTTGCAAGATAATAGAAGTTAGTTGTTTAGTAGATAGCTTTTGTAACACAAGAGAATGATTTGTCCATAGGCAATCGACAACTAGACCGTAATCATTATTGCAATTTTATATGAGGGAGAGGCATGAGCTAACATACTTTCCGTACTTGGATCATATGCACTTATGATTGGAACTCTAGCAAGCATCCGCAACTACCAAAGATCATTAAGGTAAAACCCAACCATAGCATTAAGTATCAAGTCCTCTTTACTCCCATACGCAACAACCCCCTTACTCGGGTGTAAGCTTCTGTCACTCTAGCCGCCCACTATAAGAGAATTATGAACGTATTGCAAACCCTACAGCGGGAATCCCTCACGCTTGCGTGACACGGAGGGCACCATAGGACAGCACCAAAATAAAACATACAACTCAAACCAATCACGATCATCAATCAACCCATAGGACAAAACGAATCTACTCAAACATCATAGGATGGCAACACATCATTGGATAATAATATGTAGCATTAAGCACCATGTTTAAGTAGAGATTACAGCGGGAAGAAGAGGTGTTACACCGCTGCCTAGAGGGGGAGAGAGTTGGTGTTGACAGCGGCGAAGTTTTTGGTGTAGATCGCCGTCACGATGATTGCCCCGGCGGCGTTCCAGCGCCACCGGGAGAGAGGGGGAGAGAGCCCCCCTCCTTCTTCTTCTTGCTTGGGCTCCCCCTAGATGGGAGGAGGTTTTCCCCTCTGGTCCTTGGCCTCCATGGCACCCGAAGGGGCGGGAGCCCCTTCGAGATTGGATCTCTCTCTCTGTTCTCTTCTGTTTCGCGTTCTTGTTTTCTGGCCTTTCACCGTTTCTTAAATTCCCGGAGATTCGTAACTCCGATTGCGCTGAAATATTAACACGATTTTTTTCCGGATATAAGCTTCCTTGCGGCCGAAGAAGAGTCCCAACCGACTTACGGTGTGCCCACAAGGCACCACCGCGCGCCAGGGGGGGCCGCGCCATGGTGGCTTGTGGAGGCTGTGGGCCTCTGTTTGCGTTGATTCCACCTCCCAAAAATCACATATATTATTAAATAATTCTCCATAAAATTTTATTGCATTTGGACTTCGTTTGATATGGATTTTCTGTGAAACAAAAAACATGCAACAAACAGGAACTGGCACTGGGCACAGGATCATTATGTTAGTCCCAAAAATAATATAAAATGTTGCCAAAATTATATGAAAGTTGAATAATATTGGCATGAAACAATCAAAAATTATATATACGACAGAGACGTATCAGTGTCCACGGCTCCGCTATTGATCATTGATCAGAAAGTGTTTCGGTCATGTCTATACTTCACCGAACCTATAGGGTCACACGCTTAAGGGTCATCTATCTGCTGAATACTAGACAGGAGTCTGAGAGAAATTCAACAGACGAGTTCTGGAGAGAACACCGGAATAGTTTCGGTAAATCCGAAAAGTTGTTTTGGAGTATACCATTAAGTCAAAATGGTTTCGGCACATGCCTGGAACTTTTTGGAGGGTGCCAGAATTGTTCTGGGAACTTTTGAAATTTTTTTGGAGAAAAAAATGGGAAATGTTCCGGAGCTGCCAGAACCACTTTGGTAGCTTTTCGCTGATGAAAAACACTAATTCGGAATTGTTTCGGAACGCGTCCAAAATTATTTTAGTGGGTACTGGAAATGTTCTAAGACCTACAGAAATATTTTCGGATTAATCGGTCACGGAAAAATGTTTAATGAATAGTGGAAACACTATTCTGAATAGTGAAAACACTATATGTAAATAGTGGAAAGACTATTGCAAATAGTGGAAACACTATTAGGGCATGATGCAGGCATGGTGATGCAGGCAACACTATTTGGAAGCCTCCCCATCTTGCCCTTTATGTGGGACATAAAGCATGGGCATTTTGGGTTTTTCAAGTGCCACCCTACCAGGGGCGGAGCCAGAATTTGGACATAGGGGGGGCCAAGCTTACTAGATAATAATTTTTTTTATCAAACTACCATCTTATTGTAATAATGTGTGGTTTCGGCGGTATAAAAATATACTTACATTTGTAGTAGTTTAAAATCGTAGGTTGCCAATAAGATAAAAAAATATCAATAGCTTTGCCAAAACAGAACTTACCTGCTAATTCCCTTCAATCTAGATTATCATGCAGTGCCGAATCAAGTCGCCGTTCATTTTACTCCAAATTAATCTTCATAACTTCAAGTCTCAGATTTAGCATCACAGATCTCACAATCAAAATAGTTAAAATTTGATGTACAACTTTGAGTATAAGATAATAGTTGAAAGATTTTCATAGATAGTGGTCAATAATGCAAACATTGACTAGTTGGATGGAGAACTGACGACCTGGACAGCGCCGACCTCCAGCCGCTGCCGGTTCTTCTTTGATGTTGGGCGGTGAGGCCCTTCCGGATAGCGCCAGCATCCTTCCCTTCCTGGAGTGGCTGAGCAATTGCTTTGCCTCCGACGGAGCCGTCGTCCTGATCGTGTATAAATCAATCGCCAGAAATTGCACGAAGGGCAGGAGGCGGCTGGACGGCAACTCTAATCATCTAATCCGTTCACAGTTAATCACGGGAATGGTAGTTAACGCCACGACCTAGGGAGTGGATGAGACCATTCGTGGGCTTTATTACAGGCCTTCCCTATTTCTCAGATTTTCGTTTGAGTTGGAGGGGGGCAAGTATAACTAATTCACGTACGTTCTCGCTAATTACTAGTACGTGGTACTTCTTTTGTCGATCGTTGGGGGGGGCTGGCCCCTGCTCGTCCCCCCTGTCTCCGCCATTGCACCTTACCCCTTGGTTTTCCTATAAATAGAGGTGGAGATGAGCTCTCCACACACACTCTTCTCTCACATACAAATGCCATGCATGATCTGGCTTTCTCTCTCCCTCCCAGCAAAATAGTTTTGTAGAGCCGAAAGGATGTCTGGGTTCCGGTGGGAACTAGTTCTGGATGGCAAAGCCCTGCCGGATAGCTGACACCGTATGTGTGCAACCCCGTAGAGAGGTCGTAGGTTTGATCTTTTGCCCGAGCGGCCGTTCGAGAGTGCCTCCCGAAGGGCTATCCGAGTGACCGTCTGAGAATCTGTGAGTGCCTCCCGAAGGGCTGTCCATGACACCGTCTGGGGGACTGTCCGACCGCCTCCCAGAGGGCTGTCCGAGGGGCTGACGAGGGAGTACATCCTCACGGTTGGGAGGTTGTAAATCCTAGATGCAGGGATCTGCACCGACGATCTTCATGGACTCTACTTCTGCTGCGCTACGAGTCGGTAATGATCAGATCAAAACCTTGTATGCATCTCCATAGTGATCCTGGGCATGTTCGTAGTGCGGAAAATTTTTGTTTTCTGCTGTGTTCCCCTACAGTGGCATCATGAGTCGTGCTATGCGTAGATGCAGGTTACGATCTAGAATACATAGAGATGTATGGGTGTTGCACAATATAATTTGTAGTAGATGAGTTCTATTACTGAAAATTATTTGTGCGGGTAGCAGATGAAATCTATTACCCGATGTTCTTGTTGCTTCCCTTGAATTTGCGTAGTCCTAATCTTGACGGCATGGTGGAATCTCACAAAGTTCTGGCAATCCACGATCCTTTCATGCTGCTCCTGAGTATGCTGATTGACAGATCAACGAAGTGCTTCAGTGTCTTTGGGTTCCACCATAGTTAAAGAAAGATGGTCGTTTCGCAGACTAAAGGGCAATGCAGATGTGATCTGCACGGGGTTCTTGCGTATGACGAAGTTCAGTATGGGGCTCGAGATTTTATTATCTTGTGTTTCATATGCCCCGCAAAGTTAATCGAGCGACTTGAATAATCATACTTGATGATAAACGTTGGTAGCTTCGGTTTGTTTCGAAACCTTAGAAGCCACGTAAAATAAAATTTTGCATAAACCAATTAGAGGCGTCTAACTTGGTTTTGCAGGATGACATGAGATGTGCATGAGATGTGGTATAGAAGTTCTCATATTTAATTTGATTATGTATGAGATGACTGTATAATGTAAATTAACATGACCTGCGTGTCATGATTCGGCATGATGGCTGGAGCCATATGTGTGTCACTTTAAATGACCTGCGTGTCAACCTTGTTGTAATGCATTATTTTATTAGCTATAGATATAGCAATATTATCTGGTGCATTGACAAGGTGGTGGCAATCTTCGCGAAGGTGAACACCGACGCAAATGCCGAAGACGAAGAAATTAAAGACTTCTCCGTCAGAAAGGGCTATACCATATCATGCTATTATGAATTGCCTGAGATGTTTATCCCTCTTGATGCACCCTTCTTGATTGCGCGGTGTCATTTTTATTAGGGTGATCTCTCACTTAAAATATCAAGTAGTTAGTTCTCCCAAGTGTAGCATCGTCACAGCATCTTTCCTTTCGGGGTGCGCCATGGATGCATGGGTACGAACTATTGTACGGGTGTAAGGCGGGTGAGGTCAGACCTCGCAGTGAGATCACTTGGTTGTCTTGACGTTCATGGCAGGATCGTCCTGAGCTCGGAACACATGCATCGAAAGATGAACAAGAGTCACATAGATATGTGATCGGCAAGTTGGCCTACCGATTGAAATTCCCGTCATGAGATGATGATTCTATGGCGATGAATTGAAATATGGATCTTGTATCACTCAAAATCAATTATGAGAGATATTGATTTGAGTGGGAGCACACCGTAGAATTAACTTGTTTAATTCTCAGTGCAATTAATTATGAACACTGTCTAAGTGTGATTTGCATAATAGTTGTAGAATAATGGCTCACATTTCCACCTTCCCTATTAAAATTGAATTGTTGTTAAATATCTGGTTAAAATTTTATGGTTGGTAACGTAATGTGAGGATTGTCCTCAAGAGTGCCGAGAAGGACTTTATCCTATCGCATGCTTTTGGTATTCTCCCGCTAATGCTATGGATGATGTGACTCTCGTCCTTCGATCCAAAAGCTAGAATTCCATTACGGTCAAGTACAATATGTTTGCTTCCATGAGACCCGAACTTCAAAAGTTTAGGATAGCTATGTGATATTCATGGAACTGGAAATTAGTTTCAGATACAAACAAAGGCTAAAAGATTTGAAATATCCGAAGCAATGTTTTTTTTGCAAATTATTAGTAAAGTGTTTACTATGCATTAGACTGATAAGAGAGGGATCCAACAGAACGCCTGTCATATACTGAAGGTGAATAAAATAACAACTTAAAGAGAAAGGAAATGTCCACAGGGTGTTAGTGTGACTTACATGCCTAGGAAGTCCGGGGCTAACGCCACTCTTAAAGTTGGGTGCTTCTTCTGAGAGTAGGAGAAATACTGAAAGTTAAACTGTTAGAAGTATAAAGGCAAAAAGAAAGAAGACTGGAATGTCCAGCTCATGTATGAAAGTCATACAAGTTATTGATGTATGGAAGGCTGGTTTAAGATACAATTCTTGGGAATTATGATTAAACATGTTAATCACTGATTCTTGGGTATTGTGAGTTGATCACAGGAATACCCGTTCGATTGCATTCTCTTGCAACTTGATACAAGAACTACTATGGCCTAAAAGACTAGCTGAAAATGAGGTTGAGATACGCGTTGGGAACATAGTTAAAGTTACTACACCTTCCATCGGTGTATTACCTCTGTATTTATTTTCATAATTCATTTTAGAGTTTAATACACTCTAGCCCATTGCATAATGTTTGTTGCAAGAAGGTTGTTCATGATAGAACAATTGTTGTTCGGTATTATGAATAACATAAGGGCCATACTTCCATTATGGATGGAATGTATGTTATGAATATTGATAATAATATGATACATCTGTGACACTGACGCTAAATGTCGCAAGACTAAAAGAATACCACATATGTGTGGCACTGCATTTGGTCACATTGGAGAAACTCGCATGGAGAAATTCCATAATGATGGATTTTGAAGTCATTTGATTATGAATCATCTGACACTTGCAACTTTCGTTCGAAAAGTGAAGTGACTGAAATACCGTTCACAGGCCATAAGGAACGAGCAACGAACTTATTGGTGATCATACATCATGATGTGTGTAGTCCGATAAATGTTGTTGCTGGCAGTGGATTTGTCTATCTTCTGAAATGACTCAAGTAGATATATGGATATTTACTTGATGAGACGTAAGTCTGGATCTTTTGAAATCATTCAAAAGGTTTCAAAATGAAGTAGAAATTATTGTAACAAGAAAAATTATGTTTCTACAATTAGATTGCGGAAAGGAATATTTGAGTTACAAGTTTAGCGAATGTCTGATGAGTTGTGAAAAGAGTTTCATAACTTACACCTCTCGTAACACCACTGTGAGTGGAATGTCCGTGAAGATGTAATCAAACCATTTATGACATGGTAAGATCAAAGATGACATAAATCAATTTGCCATTATCCCTTTTAAAGTAATGCTTTAGAGACTGCGGCTTTTACACTCAAAAGAGCGCCATCAGATCTATTGAAATGACGCCATGGTAAGGTACACCCAACCATGTTATATCTTTTCTTAACATTTGGAATATGGGGCTTGTGTAAAGTATTTACAAACCTATTCCAAATCAGACAAGTGCTACTTTGTAGGTTATCCCAAATTATTGGGAATTCCTCCGTCACTATACCGAGGCAAAAGGTTTTGCCACAAAGAACGGTATGCCTTTGAAGAAAATGGTTCTTACAAAAAGGTGAGTGGGAGGACAGTGCAACTCGATGAGATAACAGTATCTTTGTCATCAGGTCAAAGGAAAGAGACCTTGGAAGTGATTCCAAAGTTTCCTACCACGACTGATATGGAAGCCTCTACATGAGATGTATGGACTTTGGTCGAACTTGCAGCTGAACCACGTAGGCAAAACTTGTGCAAACCTCTTAGGTGCACATATGAGATATTGTTGTTAGACAACAGTATACCTACGATACACAAGGAAGCGTTCATGGGCCCTGACTCCAGAATTGGCTAAATGCCAATACAATCCGAGATAGTTTCCATATAAGTAATTCAAGATTAAATCTTGATACCCCTTTCGGAAGACTTAGAGTCTAACGAATATTAATGGAACTATAAACTGATACGGATAAAAATGTTTCATCCATAAAGCTTGACTTGTTGCTTATAACAAATTCAAGGAATTAACTACGGCGAGATTGTCTATCTGTAGCGATGCTTAAAGTCGGTTCGGGTTAAACAAGCAATTGATACATATTTCAATCATGAGATATGATACATGGATGCCAAAAGGATTTCCATGAGATGGAAATGCTACCTAGGACTTGCATGTGATACAGTCCAAGGTGTTTTGTCAATCCAGAGGATGCTCGTGAGTATGCAAACTTCAGAGTTCCACCGATGGACAGAAGAGAGCGAAATGGAGTTGGAATCTTCGTTTTTTATGAAATAGTCAAAAGAGTTTGATTTCATCAAATGGATAATGAAGATGCTTGTGGTTACAAGAAAGTAAGTGGGAGCATGATAATATTTCAAAAAACTTTGTGTGCTTGAAACATTGTTTATTGGAAATAATATAAATTTCTTAACACAAATTAGGACTTCATTGAAAAATAGTTTTTCGATGAAGTGCTCGAGCTAGGTAGCCTTGATATTAGGCATAATTATCAATGGAGATAAAATTACCTGATAGGGCTAAGCCAAAATACATATTGACAAGATGCTAAAACAGTTTAGCATAAGAACGCCAAGGAGTGATTCTTGCCGAAGTCACATGGAAGGAGTTTTGCAAGACTTGGTGTCCTAAAACACTGATGAGCAAAATACATGATGGAGTTTCCACACACGTTTGTGTTTGGATTAATCACGTATTCCATGGTATGTAAAACAGCCAGATATGTCCAATACTCCCAAGAAGTTGCGAGTATAGATACCAAAGTGTTCAAAATATTGATCATAGGACAACAGAGAAAATGTCGTTGAGTACTAAAGTAGCATTGATGACATGTTTTCTCGCAAGTGGAGATTATGAAGTGCTCATTGTGAGTAGTTACATCGATACAGTCTTCATCAATGCTCCATGCGATTTTTGATTTAAGTTAAGGGTTTTGTGTAATACACGATATGGTGGCACGGTAAGTTGGAATTGTTCTAAACAAGTTACTGTGGCGAATTCTATAATAGAGGCTAAGTATGTTGACGCTTTAGAAGCGACAAAAAGGATGTTGAATCATATAGTTCCATCATGAACTTAGTATGATTCCAAGAAGACTTTGGTCAATGGAACACTATTGTAGATAGTTGCTCCATAGCTTAGTCTGAGGAATCAAGGTTCGACCAGTGATTCACATATATACAAAGCCAAGTCCACACAAAATATGAATTTTGTGAAAGCGTGAAAATTCAAGGATATGCAAAGATACACACGGACCTGAAGTTGTCAGTTCCGTTAGACAAAGACTATACCACAAGCGAAGCATTTTTTACACCGGTATGCCATAGGTGTGAAGTGCATTAGCATTAACTAGATTATTGACTCTAGTGCAAGTGGGAGTCTGTAGGAGATATGCCCTAGAGGCAATAATAGATGTTATTATTTATCCCCATGTTCCTAATTAAGTTTATGTTCCATGCTATAACTGCTGTGGTTCCCGAGCCCGTATATCCATAAAGGCTCTGAGGAAAACCCATGTGCACGTGTGGAATAATAAACGGTAAAATGTATTCCTAGTCAAGCCTCTAAGACTAGCTCAAGTGTTGCATGATGATTACGTTTTCCTAATCATGGGCATGTCTATGCCAGCAACTTTGAGGGCACATTGTTAGGAGAACACTTGTGTTGAATCGACCCGAATTGATGTTATGCTATGAGATACATTCGTCACAAGTTAATGGTTTATAACACAAAGTTAACATTTGCATAATTCCTTAGACCATGAGAGTATCGAGTTTCTTCATGCTTGCTTCATGAACTTTGGGGTTTGTTAAACGTCATCCGTAACTGGGTGGCTATTACGGCGGCTTACGGGTTCATGGGAAAGTATGTCAAGGGACTTGATAGCTCAAGATTCGGATTTGCTCCTCCGACGATGGAGAGATATTCTTTGGGCCCTCTCGGTGTTATGGTATCCATCATCGTCTGGCCAGACACAATGTGATTTGATCACAGGGATGCCAGAACGCGGAAACGAGAAGAGAGAACAAAACCGGTAACGAGGTAACTGGCATAGTGGACAAAGTTGTTGATCCACGGGGATGCCGATAAATCTCACCTCGGGTGTTTGTAACATATCGCGAAGCAACGGGAATAGCACACGGCAAACTGGAGGTTCACTCGAATATTTATTCGTGTGGGTATAGGGGTCAATATGGGTGTCCACGGTTCCGCTATTGATCATTGATCGGAAAGTGTTCTGGTCATGTCTATACTTCACCGAACCTATAGGGTCACACGCTTAAGGGTCATCTATCTGCTGAATACTAGACAGGCAGTCTGGGAGAAAGTCGACGTAAGAGTTCCGGAGAGAACACCGGAATAGTATCGGTAAATCCAAAAAGTTGTTTCGGAGTATACCATTAAGTTAAAGTGGTTTCGGCACATGCCTGGAACTTTTTGGAGGGTGCCAGAATTGTTCTGGGAACTTCTGAAATTTTTCAGGAGAAAAAAACCGGAAATGTTCCGGAGCTACCAGAACCGCTTTGGTTGCTTTTCGCTGATGAAAATCACTGACCCGGAATTGTTTCGGAACGCGTCCAAAATTATTTTAGTGGGTACTAGAAATGTTCTAAGACCTACAGAAATATTTTCGGATTAATCGGTCACAGAAAAATGTTTAATGAATAGTGAAAACACTATTCTGAATAGTGAAAACACTATATGTAAATAGTGGAAACACTATTAGGGGATGATGCAGGCATGGTGATGCAGGCAACACTATTTGGAAGCCTCCCCATCTTTCCCTTTATGTGGGACATAAAGCATGGGCATTTTGGGTTTTTCAAGTGCCACCCTACCCCTTGGTTTTCCTATAAATAGAGGTGGAGATGAGCTCTCCACACACACTCTTCTCTCACATACAAATGCCATGCATGATCTGGCTTTCTCTCTCTCTCCCAGCGAAATAGTTTCGTAGAGCCGAAAGGTTGTCTGGGTTCCGGTGGGAACTAGTTCTGGACAGCGAAGCCTTGCCGGATAGCTGACACCGTATGTGTGCAACACCGTAGAGAGGTCGTAGGTTCGATCTTTTGCCCGAGGGGCCGTTCGAGAGTGCCTCCCGAAGGGCTGTCCGAGTGACCGTCCGAGATTCTGTGAGTGCCTCCCGAAGGGCTGTCCGTGACACCGTCCGGGGGACTGTCCGACTGCCTCCCGGAGGGCTATCCGAGGGACTGTCCGAGGGGCTGTCGAGGGAGTACATCCTCGCGGTTGGGAGGTTGTAAATCCTATCTGCAGCGATCTGCACCGACGATCTTTATCGACTCTACTTCCGCTGCGCTACGAGTCGGTAATGATCAGATCAAAACCTTGTATGCATCTCCATAGTGATCCTGGGCATGTTCGTAGTGCGGAAAATTTTTGTTTTCTGTTGCGTTCCCCTACATCCAGGTGGGCACCGAAGGCCCCGAAGAACTTCATGAAGAGGGTGGCGGCTCCATCGTACTTGAATTGAAGGAGATGCCCCGGCTTCAGGCCGTGGGCGAGGGCAAAGGACTTCCACCCCCGCTTCAGGAACATGAAGCCGGTGGGGGTGAACTCCATCGCCACCCAGGACGGCCCGTTGCAGCAGTCGTCTGCCTGCACCCACAGCCCCAAGGGCTCCCTGCCCCCCATTGCTCTCGCGAAGGAGTCGGGGAGCCGGAGCCAGCTGCACAGCTGGCGATGCATCCCCACGACGAACTCGTGCGCCGCCTCTGCCATGTGAAATCCCGCCTGGGGAGGACGGGCAGACGCCCCGCCGCGCCCGCCTCGGCCACGGGCACCGCGCCCTCCGCGGCCACGAGCACCAGTCCGCCCACGAGCGCTTGGGCCGGCTTCGGTGGCCGCCGAGGGGCGCCCACGGCCCCGGGGCGGAACCCTCGTGGCAGCGGCAGATGCACGAGCTCGCCCTCTTCCCCTCGCCATCGCAAGGGTGGCTCCGGAAGGACGAGAAATGGAAGAAGGGAAGGAGCGGAGGAAGAAGATGGGTGAAGGGTCTCTGCTTTCTGCCCCCCCCCCCTTTATACCCGGTGGAGGCGCTCTCCCTGTTGCTCCGCCTTCTTCGACGTCGGGAATCGAGGAAGCAATGATGGCCTGCGCCCCGCGCGGGCAGGCTTTATGGCACGCGTGGGCGGTTATCGAGGTAGAGTGGGGAAGTGGGGGCGTCCCACGTCCCGTCGTGCGCCACGCGTCGAGCCTGGGCCCCGCAGTCTGTCAGGGCCCGCGCCGTTTCAGTCCCAACGGGCGGGAACGTGCGTGCCACGGGCCCGGGGGCTACTGTCGGGCCATTGGGAACCAGGGTACCCTGGTCCGTCTGCCTACGGCCCAGGAAGCGACGCCTGGCGAAGGCCCAAGACGCGGCCCATCCAAGGGCACCGCGAAGCGAAGGCACCTCGCGAGGCGCCATCCCCGCGAGGACCCCTTCTCAAGGCACGAGACACCAGCACTTAGCCGCAGCAGCGGCAAAAACCTCGCGAAGCCCTCTCGCGAGGCTGCCTCTCGAGGCGGTCCCCGGAGGCGGCCACCCGAGGCCACCCGAGCTTGACTTCGGTTGCGCGGTCCTGTGCCCATCACGTGGGTGACGCGCGTAGCGACGAAGGGCGGCAGAGGCCGCGCCAGCGGGCACAGACAGAGAGGCTTTCCTCTTTGATGCTAAAGGGCTGCCCACACCCAAAGCGAGTCCCAAGGACTACCCGTTTGGTGATAGAAGACCGAGACAGCAAGGCGCGCAGGGCGGAGGTCATCACCGAGCCCACCGGCGCATCATAGATCATGCTTTTTGCAGGCGAAGACCGCCTTTAGTCAGGATAGACTGAGTGCCTGTCCCCTTTCAAAACCCGCCAAGTGTGGCAACCCTTCCCGCCTAAGTTTGGGGGAAGAGGACCAGGGCGGCTATAAAAGGGGGCAGGGCTGCCATTGTAGAGGAGATCGATTCCTTTGCTTCCTACCTTGTACGCGAGAACATCTTCTTACCCAAAGCAATCCCAACCACAAGCAGGAGTAGGGTTTTACACTGCAAGGTGGCCCGAACCTGGGTAACCATCGTGTCCCCTATCATGCTCCCGCGTAGCGCTCTCGCCGTAGCCTTGCCGTGGTCACCGTTGGTCGGAAAGAACTAGCTCGCCCCAAGTGTTCGAACCTCTTGATCCCCGGAGTCCCGGCTCCGACGGCAGTCTCCATGGGTGTCCAACGTCTTGAGGTCCGAGGTGATTCCAACCTCGCCATCTCACAAGTCAACGATGAATTCGACGCAAAGGACCCAAAGATGACAGCCTACCGGAATGCCGTCGTACAAATCTCGGCCAGGTTCGAGGGGCTTGAATTTCATCACATACCCCGAGATAGTAACCAGGCCACAGATATACTCGCCCGAATGGGCGCTAAGCGGGAAAAATTCTCGGACAACACCTTCCTCGAACGGCTCTTTAAGCCCTCCATAGTCTGGCAAGACGACAGGGGAACGTCAATCAAACGACGTCGGACAACCTACCTCTCCCGAAGATGACGAGGGGCTAGACATAGTGGGCGGCTCGGCTGTTCAGAAAACAGCTTCCGCACACAAAGTTATGGCAGTCATCGCACCATGGACCAAGCCGCTCCTCGCATACCTACTCCGTAAAGAGCTCCCCGAAGACCAAACCGACGCACATCGGATTGTAAGGCAATCTAAAGCCTATAAGGTTCATGAGGGAGAACTCTATAAGATAAGCACTACGGGCGTCCTCCAGTGATGTATTTCCGAAGAGGAAGGACGATTATTACTCCAGGAGGTTCACTCTGGCATGAGTGGACATCACGCCGCTGCTCGGACCTTTGTCAGCAAGGCCTTCTGAGCTGGTTTTTACTGGCCAACCGCGGGCACCGACGCCTCTGCATTAGTACAGCTGAAAGGATCGATACGGTCGACTAGAGGGGGGTGAATAGGAGACTACAAATTTTAATCGTTCTTGTCAATTTTAAGGTTTAGCGGATAAATAGGGTTCACTAGATATGCAACTAAGTGAACACAACCTATATGACAAGCAAGCTCCAAGCTAAATATGCTAGGCAACAATCTAATTAGCAAGCCAACAAGCATACAAGGCAAAGTAAAATGCGGGAAAGGATTAACCACAAGTGAGACGAGGACGCGGATTTTATCCCGAAGTTCACTCTTCCTTGGGAAAGAGCTACTCTCCGTTTAGAGCGGTGCCGGAGCCAAAGCTTGCGGAACGCCACCGAAGGCTCACCGTAATCTCTATCGAGTCACCCCCAACGGATGAGCCTCGAATCACTCGGGGTTGGTCTTGAAGGCGACCACCACACCTTTACAAACTTCTCCGGAGCACACCACACGCAAGGAAGCTTCCGGAGGAACCTCTAACCGCCTAGGAGCCCAAGCTCCAAGAGTAACAAGTCATGGTGGATGAATATTGCGGGGAATGCGATTTGGTTTGGTCAAAGTGTAGATCGGGTCTTGCTCTCTCAATCCCCAAAGTTTCAACAAGTTTGGGTGGAGGGATTGAGAGTATTGAGCAAAATGAGGTGTAGCAATGGAGGAGCTCAACAAGACATTAGGGTTGAGGGTTGGAGGTGGAAGAAGGGGGCTTATATAGTGTTCTTGGCCGGGAGGGGATTTCTGCCCGTTGGACCCCGTGCGCACGGGGTAAGTCAGCCCCGTGCGCACGGGGTGTCCAGAGGCTTTCCATCCACCCCGTGTGCACGGGGGTCCAGGACCCCGTGCGCACGGGGTGTCCAGAGAGTTTCGAGGCACCCCGTGCGCACGGGGGTCAGAGACCCCGTGCACACGGGGTGTCCAGAAACTTTCCAACCACCCCGTGTGCACGGGGGTCTAGGACCCCGTGCGCACGGGGTGTCCAGAGAGTTTCGAGGTACCCCGTGCACACGGGGGTCAGAGACCCCGTGCGCACGGAGTGCCCAGAAACTTTCTGACCACCCCGTGCGCACGGGGGTCAGAGACCCCGTGCGCACGGGGGTCAGAGACCCCGTGCACACGGTGTGTCCAGAAGGTTTCTGATGAAACTCATAGGACACCTCGGCAAAGTACACAATAAGTGGGAACTTGGTGGAGAAGTAGGAGGGCTGGTGTATAAGTTTTGGAGGCATTCCCACACGACACTAATACCACGATGACCCCTCTTGATAGTGCGGTTTTTACTATGACTCAAATCGAACCAAAACGAAAAACCTTCGAGTCGCCGGTAAACCACGCCTTTGATCTTTTTGAATTGGGGGGGGGGGGTCACACAACTCCATAATAATCTTCATGGAACCAATATCCTGAGATAAACATTAGCAACCGATATTAGTTCCTCTAACCACATTGTCATCACACCCAAAATATAATTAAGTGCCATATGCACTTTCAATCTCCCCCTTTTTGGTGCATTGATGACAACATGGTTAGGACATGGCAACAAAGATATAACAAAGTGAATTGCCATGAGACAATAGTTGATCACGAGAGCTCCCCCTATATGTGTGCAAGGATAAAAGGAGGTGCTTGACTATGCATCAAGCACACACACGAGGCTCCCCCTAGATCAATATTGTCAAGGCATGTGATCAACAGAAATAACCTACACGGTGCCTAGATCACATGCAAGTGTGGTGAGCAGACAAAGAGAGAGAGACTAAAACATAAAGAAACTAGAACAAACTCCACAAGATAGATCAACAAGCATACATAAACGAAGCATCTATAAACTCCATAAAATAGAGAATCTCTCACATAGACTAGGTAGCTCACGACCACACCACGAAAGGAAATAAGAGTATCTCAAGCCAAATAAACACCACCAAATAAAACGAGGCCTTGAGATCTCAACCCAACTGAAACCAAATGCAAACGCTCTTAATAGAACACTTCTCCCCCTTTGTCATCAAGACAACAAAAATGGAAAAGGCGATGCTAACGAGACCCTAGACAAGAGGAGGCGCGCTCGAAGCATCATCATCATCAAAGTGCCATCCCTCCATGGGAAAGGAACGAGCTGTGGCCACACTGTCGTTGTCCTCGGACCCTGGGCCAACCTCCTCACCAGCAGCAGCACGCTCAGCCTTCTTCTGACGCCTCACCAGCTTGTCCTTGTTGATCTCCTTGACCTGACGGCGCTGAATGGACTGACACATCTTGAACATGTTGCTCACGGTCTTCAAAAGAGACTTCTTCTCCTCTCTGGTGAAACTGGCATCAGCAGAAACTTGCTTCCCTTTGACACGCGGAATCCGTGCATAGGATGAACAGCCCTCAGTGTAGGTAGCACGATCCGCAGGCCTGGGATTGCGCCCCTTCTTGGTGGGCACATAAGGTGGGGGAGCAGCCGGAAGCCAGTTGGCATCACGCTTCGGAAAGGAGGTACGGTACTTGGCAATGAACTTGGCAGGGCAGACAGACTCAATCAATGCCTGGATGAACGGAGCATATAATGAAGACTTGGTCTCTTGAACACACTGCCTGATCTCATAGAACATGAAGTCCAGAACATCCACTTTCTTCCTGTCACGAATGTAGACAAAGATGTCCAACATGGAGCTCCTTAGATTGTGAGAATCTCCGGCCTTAGGATTAAGGGTGTACCTAAGGATGTGGCGCATAGTATCATAGGTAGGCTTCAAGTGCTTGATAGAACCTGTGGTGAAAGCCTTCTCTAGTTTGTAAGCAAACGCAATTTCATCCTTGTCTCTTCCAGTCTCACGGGAACGACCATAACCAGCATGCTCCTCAGCAAAGAACTGATAAGGAATAATGGAAGAGAATTTAGCCATGGGGGCCTCACACTCATATGTGCCTGACATCCAAGTCATAGTGCGATCCTCATCATTGTGAAAGAACACGGTGGCAAAGAACTGCATCACAAGATCGTCATTGAACGGATGATGAAAGGTGACGAAGGGAATCAAGCCAAGTCTCCCAAGAGCATCATACACACCAGGGTAGATATGAGCATTGTCCCGAAGAGACTCCACATTGATTTGCTTGTGGGGGGCAAACTTGGTCTTCTTGGTCATGATCAGCTCAGAGAATACACGGTGCTGAAAATCATTCTTGAATCTTGGGTCAATTCCTGTACTGGTTTGAGGCACATAGGGGAAATTCTGCCTGCGAGCCCAAAGTTCTGGCTTGGTCCACTGAGAGAGAGGAAGATTCTTGACATTGCGACCACCTGGGAGAACATGTTCCTCTGGGCTTTCATCACCTTCCTCCTCATCATCACCAACCTCATCATCATCATCAGATGCATCTGTTGGCTCAACCTCATAGTGAGCATCCTCCTGAGAATCATACTCATCCTCGGAATCATCAGAGGCTTCGATCACCGGCCTCTTCGACGCAGAACGACGAGCACGATTAGCAGTCATGGAACTCTGGCCTCTCCCATCTGATGGCTGACGAATAGCAAGAGCCAAACGATCTTCACTTGCCTTACTGCGCTTGCGACGAAGCTCGGACCTCTTGTCAGCGGAGTCTGAAACACAACAGCAACAAAAACACAACAAACACAAGAGACACAAATGAGTACAAGTGCTCGAGAAGCTGGCAAGGAATGGAGACAGAGGAGAGAACAAAACTGGCCTCTCTGTGTACCCCGTGCGCACGGGGGTCCAGAACACCGTGGACACGGGGTCCCCATGCGCACGGTACACGCCCGTGGACACGGGGGCCCCGTGCGCACGGGGGTCAAACACCCCGTGGACACGGGGTTCGCCCAGCGGCAGCCACTTCCAGATCGAGATCCGGGAGTGGGTGCGGCAGGGGAACCTTCACAGATATGCGCAGCTGATTCTCGACTACCCCATGGGAAAAAGGAAACCTATACTAATAGAACAAGCAACCCTAGAACCTACAACATGCATCCATGGAGAGAAGGAAGAAAAGGGGAGGGGGGTACCAGAGGAGGACCCCATCCCGGGAGATCTCCACGGAGCAGCAAAGTCCCACGGCGCACGGAGGAGCACCGGGCGACGAGGAGGCGACGGCGGCGGCCTGGAGGCGACCTAGGGCGTGGAGGGGGCGACAGGGTGGGAATGAACCCAAACCCCCCCACGTCCTACCTCTTCAGAGCCAGAAACCGCAGACCCCGTGCGCACGGGGTCAAAAGGCCCGTGGACACGGGGGTCACATGCGCACGGTACAAGGCCCGTGGACACGGGGTCCCCGTGCGCACGGTACATGTCCGTGGGCACAGGGTGACCAGAGGATTTTGACAGAGAGGTTTATCCTAAGTCCTGGCTGGATGTAAATCCTTATCGGAGCTCAAAATGCATTTCCGTCTCACTTCTGAGTCCATCGCGAGAGAGAGAGATCCAACACTACTAGAAAGGTGTATGTGTAGCACTTGCACAAGAAGAGAACCGAAAAACACAAACAACACAAAAACGAACACAAGAGCAAGACAAACCCAAAAAGAGACGAAGAAAAAGATCCAACCTCCAAAGGTGGGCGATGGCCGAACCCACCATGTTTGAGTTTATTTGGTATGGCACCGCGAAGATATGAACCTTGGGCCCAAAACCAATACTCATCTTTGAAGCACAAGTGCCATCTTAAAATGGCTAATGTGAAAGATTTTGTTCAATTTATGCACTAGTAGGATAAGATAGCTCATGAGTTGAGCTAGCTCCCCCTACATAGGTGCCTACATCTATAACAAGATACTAGTTGAGCATGTGTGTGTATGCAAGGACCTCAAACCAAGTTACTTATATCCACGATATTTAGCTCATGCCTTAACTCGCGGAATCTTGCTTCATCAAGTGGCTTGGTGAAAATGTCGGCAAGTTGCTTCTCGGTGTTGACGTGGAATAGATCAATGTCTCCCTTGGCCACATGATCCCGAATGAAATGATGACGAATCTCAATATGCTTGGTTCGACTATGTTGCACTGGATTGTCGGCGATCTTGATTGCACTTTCATTGTCACAAAATAGAGGCACTTTGTCACATTTGACACCATAATCCATCAAAGTTTGCCTCATCCATAATAACTGTGCACAACAACTTCCGGCGGCAATGTACTCGGCTTCGGCGGTTGAAAGAGACACACAATTCTGCTTCTTTGAAGACCAGCTTACCAATGACCTCCCTAGGAATTGACATGAGCCTGAAGTGGACTTGCGGTCTACCTTATCTCCTGCCCAATCTGAATCCGAGTAACCCAATAACTTGAAAGTTGCTCCTTTGGGATACCAAAGGCCCAAGTTTGGGGTATGAACCAAATATCGAAGGATTCTTTTCACAGCCGACAAATGGCTCTCCTTGGGAGCGGATTGAAATCTTGCACACATACACACACTCAACATAATATCTGGCCTAGATGCACAAAGGTAAAGCAAAGAACCGATCATGGAGCGATATACCTTTTGATCCACATCTTTACCATTGGGATCAAGATTAAGTTGGCCATTGGTGGGCATGGGCGTCTTCATGGGCTTGACATCTAGCATTTTGAACCTCTTGAGCATGTCTTGAATATAAAGTGCTTGGTTGATGAAGGTTCCTCCTCTCAATTGCTTCACTTGAAATCCGAGGAAGAACTTCAACTCTCCCATCATGCTCATAGCAAATTCCTTGGTCATAAGATTCTCAAACTCAACGTTAATAGCATGGTTAGTGGAACCAAAAATAATATCATCAACATATATTTGGCACACAAATAATTCACCTTTTACCCTCTTCGTGAAGAGAGTGGAATCTATTAACCCGATCTGGAACCCCTTCTCGTTTAGGAATGCCGTAAGGTGATCATACCAAGCACGAGGTGCTTGTTTAAGTCCGTAGAGCGCCTTATGGAGTTCATAAACGTGAGAGGGGTGATCGGGATCTTCGAAACCGGGAGGTTGCTTGACAAACACCAACTCCTTAAGAGGACCATTAAGAAATGCACTCTTCACATCCATTTGATACAATTTAAAATCATGATGTGAAGCATATGCAAGCAAGATACGAATGGACTCAAGACGGGCAACGGGGGCAAAAGTTTCACCGAAGTCCAAACCTTCAACTTGGGTGAACCCTTGTGCCACTAACCTTGCCTTGTTTCTAGTGACTTGTCCATGCTCATCTTGTTTATTCTTAAAGATCCACTTTGTTCCAATGACATTATGATGTTCTTTGGGTCTCTCCACAAGAGTCCATACTTTGTTGCGGGTGAAGTTGTTGAGTTCTTCATGCATGGCATTTACCCAATCCGGGTCGTCAAGGGCATCTTCAACCTTAAGGGGCTCAACACAAGAGACAAACGAGTGATGTTCACAAAAGTTTGCCAAACGTCTACGAGTAGTTACCCCCTTGTTGATGCTTCCATAAATGTTGTCGGTGAGATGTTGAAGATGCTTTACCTTGGCGGCCGTTCTTTGCTCTTTGAGAGTAAGCTCTTCTCCACTCGGTTTTGAACTTGTGGAAGAAGCTTGGCCTTGAGAATGCTTTAGCCTTGGAGACACCCTCCTCTACACAACCTCAAGCTCTCGTTCACTAGAATGTGACGTTGGAGAAGACACTTGAGGTTGGGTTTGATCTTGATCTTGATCAAGAACTTGAGCTTGATCATGGGCCTCAAGGATTGGTTCTTCACCATTTGGTTGAGCTTGCCCTTGATCTTGCTCGGGAACATGAGGGACTTGATCTTGTTCTTGGATAGGTTCATGATCTCCCATAGCATCTTGACCTTGAGGTGGCGGTGATGACTTCCCTTGTGGAGAATCCACAAGAGGGGCTCTTACTCCTTCTTCTTCTACTTGGACTTGGGGTGTTTCTTGTGGACGAATGTGGCCTATCCCCATAGTCCTTATAGCTTGTGAAGGAGCTTCATCACCTACAACACTAGGAACAATTTGCTCCGCACGGGAACCGTTATCTTCATCAAACTCCACATTTACCGTTTCCTCAATGCATCCGGTGGATTTGTTGAGAACACGGTAAGCATGAGAGTTTGATGCATATCCAACAAATATGCCCTCATAAGTTTTAGGCGCAAACTTAGCTAAACGGGATTTCTTGTTTAGAATGAAACACTTACAACCGAATACTCGAAAGTATTTGACGTTAGGCTTTCTCCCGATTAGGAGTTCATAGGGAGTCTTGTTCTTGAGCTTACGAAGATAAAGCCGGTTTGTAGCATGGCACGCGGTGTTGATGGCTTCGGCCCAAAGCTTGTATGGAGACTTGTACTCGTCAAGCATGGTCCTTGCCATCTCAATGAGAGTTCGGTTCTTCCTTTCCGCAACACCATTTTGCTCGGGAGTGTATGGTGTGGCATATTGATGCTTGATCCCCTCATCGCTCAAGAACTCGTCCATCGTGTAATTTTTGAACTCGGTGCCGTTGTCACTTCGAATTGCCTTGATCTCACAATTATGTTGACGTTGAGCTTCTTTGGCAAAGTTGATGAAGGTGTCTTGTGTTTCATCTTTAGTCTTGAGAAAGAACACCCATGTATATCTTGTATAGTCATCGACAACGACAAGGCAATACCTCCTCCCTCCCAAACTATCATAAGATGGAGGCCCAAAGAGATCCAAGTGAATGAGCTCGAGTGGCCTCAAAGTGGTAATGATAGTCGTCACCTTATGAGCTTTTTCATGAAGTTTTCCTGCAATACAAGCACTACAAGGACGATCTTTGGAAAAAGACACATTGGTTAGTCCAAGGATGTGCTCTCCCTTTAAGAGATCTTGTAAGTTTCTCATGCCAACGTGGGCTAGCCGTCGGTGCCATAGCCACCCCACATCGGCCTTGGCCATTAGACATGTTGCAAGATAAGTTTTCTCTTTTGAGAAATCAACCACGTAAAGGTTGTCTTCAACATGCCCAACAAAGACCACTTTGAGATTGCTCCTCTTAAAGACGGTCACATGAAATTCACCGAAATGAGAATCATAACCAGCACGTGCCAATTGAATCGTAGAAAGTAAATTGTAGTGAAGGGATTGAACAAGCATGACATTCGTAAGAGAGGAATCACTAGAGATTACCACTTTGCCCAACCCCAATACCTTGCCCTAGCTATTATCACCAAAGGAGATGTTCGAAGAAGCCTTGAGCGAATCAACGAACTCCACAAGCATCTCCCTCTCTCCGGTCATATGATTGGTGCATCCACTATCGATCACCCATTGTGTTCCACCGGAGGTGTAGTCCTACATGAATCAAGCTTTGATTTTAGGTACCCATTTTGCAATGGGTCCTAGAGAGTTAGCAACAAGGGTCCTAGGTACCCAGATAGTCCAAGCATAATCATCATAGTTAGTGCCAACAAATTTAGCAAAGGTATAACCATCATCTCCTCTCATGAGGACATAGGATGGGTTGTTCTTGCTGGCAAAATCCTTGGGAATGGCCTTGTCCCTAGTGACCTTGCCATTCCCAACAAACCCTTTTTCCTTCTCCTTCTCCTTGTGCCCTTCGGGCACAAATACTACCTTTTGTGGAGGAGTAGGAGTAGGACCAATCTTCTTCTTGTTGATCTTCTTCTTGTTCTTCTTTTTCTTGGAAGGGGGGTCAAACCCAATTCCCTCCTTGGCAACACACTCCTTTTGGATTCTCAAAAGGTCATTGAGGTTTTTCTCCCCTTGAATGCACGACACAAGTCCTTTCTCAATTTGGGCTTTCAACTTCTTATTCTCCTCTTGGAGAGAGGTGCAATCATGAGCAAAGTTAGCCGTACAACATTCATCATTTAAATCAATATGAGGGACGAAAGTAAGAGCCTTAATGGTTGTAGCTTTAAGTTGAGCATAAGACTCGGTGAGGGCAATGAGGTCACCTTTGACAACCTTGGAACTAGTCACAAGGAGCTCATGTTCCTCAACAAGTCTCGTGTGATCAACTAGAAGCTTTTCAACCCTTACTTTAAGGGCATCTTTGTTCTCAAGAGCAAGTTGCAAAGCATCATTGGTTTTAACAAAGTCAATTTGATGAGAAGACAAGGCTTCCTCAAGTGATGCTCTCATGACACTCTCTTCATGTAGTTCATGCTCGAGGAGTTAGACTCTCTCTTTTTCCTCTATGAGGAGGGTTTCAACGTTCTCAATAAAGTCATCGCGTTCGGCGAGTGACTTAAGGAGATCACTAAAACGAGCACGAGCTTCACCATGAAGAGTTTTCATGAAAGCCATCAAGGATTCCTCATCATTATCCACACCATCATCACACTCATCCTCCACTATCTCACATGAGACATTGGAAGTGTGGATGGAGGGTTTTGGAGAAATGGACTTTGTTTTTACCTCTTTGGCCATGAGGCAACGATGAGTGAAAGGCTTGTCCTCGTTGGGGGAATCGAAGAGGCCGGTGGTGGAGGAGGAGGTAGTGGCATGCATGGCAATAGCGGCCGTGCCCACATGATCATCATCACCGTCATCTTCATCTCCGGACATGTACTCCTCATGAACAAGAGCCTTGTCATCTTTCCTCTTGGTGAACTTGGTGAACTTCTTCTTCTTGAGCACAAGCTTATCGGACTTGTCTTCACGTCTCTCATATGGACAATCATGCAAAAAATGTCTTGGGCTATCACAATTGTAGCATTTTCTTCGTCCAAACAATCTTCCTTGAAGATCCTTCCCTTTGTTTGCCATGGTCCCGGAATATTTCTTGACCAAGAGAGCCAAGTCTTCCGCAAAGTCATTTGCCAGGCATGAGGTGTCAACATCTTCCTCACAAGTCTCTTCAACAACTTCTTCATCCCTTGAGGATTGAGCAACAACTTTCTTGGCCTTCAATGCAAGATTTGAGTTCTTGGTGGCTTGAGCAATGGCAAAGGTCTTCTTGGACTTGGTCTCCAAAAGAACATGAGTTGATAAAGTGGATACAACTTGTGCCGCGGTCAACTTGTGATAGTCCGGGAGTTGATGTATCATCATCACCATGGTATGTTCCGTGAGAACCATAGCATCAATGAATTTGTCCTTGATAAAATCATCAGTTGCCCAAGTGCACCCAAAGGTCCTCAAGTTGAGCACAAGAGACTTCAACCTTCGATATACCTCTTCCGCGGTCTCACCCTCATTTCTCACAAATAGGTTGACTTCTTGCTTGAGCAAAGCCAACCGAGATCTTCGAATTGCTTCATCACCTTCGAGGGCCTCCTCAAGGCAATCCCAAATTTCCTTGGCGGTCTTGAGTAGAGCAATGGAGTCACTATAGTCATCGGTCACCGCGGTGCGCAACATGTTGTGGGCGGTAGCATTGAGTTGATCATCAACCGCTTCTCTTGGAGTGAGATTCATGGGATCTTTGGGGTTGAAACCATTGAGCACAATCCACCATAGTTGTGTAGATGCACTGCGAATATGAGACTCCATATCTAGCTTCCACTTAGCAAACGCGTTAGCTTTCAAAGGGGGCGGAGGCCCAACAGGATTAATGCGAGGGTGCTACAAAGGTTGGGGTGAGTAAAAGGGTTCCATGGCATTGTACTTGGGAACTTGAGTGCGAGCCGGGGATGCAAGGGGTTCTCTCGAATCATCCGCATCATGAACCGCATTTGGATCAAATGAGTTTGAGGCGGATGTCGAGGGCTTTAAGCGAGCATCAATTTCCTCCTTAACCGAAGCACGAACTTCTTTCAACATCGCGGTTTTGAGGTCCGCAAACATGGAAAGAATGTCGGCCGCGGTCAAGGGGGCACCCGGGTTAATGGGGGCGACGGGAGCAACGACCGGAGCAGCAAGTGCGTCGGCCACGGCGGGGGGTAGGTTTTGACCATCCACCGCAAGAGTTGGGTCACCACCCACATTCCCTAGATCGGCCATATCCTCCAAGGTTGTAAAACCTTATATTAGAGCACGAGGCTCTGATACCAATTGAAAGGATCGATACGGTCGACTAGAGGGGGGGTGAATAGGAGACTACAAATTTTAATCGTTCTTGTCAATTTTAAGGTTTAGCGGATAAATAGGGTTCACTAGATATGCAACTAAGTGAACACAACCTATATGACAAGCAAGCTCCAAGCTAAATATGCTAGGCAACAATCTAATTAGCAAGCCAACAAGCATACAAGGCAAAGTAAAGTGCGGGAAAGGATTAACCACAAGTGAGACGAGGACGCGGATTTTATCCCGAAGTTCACTCTTCCTTGGGGAAGAGCTACTCTCCGTTTAGAGCGGTGCCGGAGCCAAAGCTTGCGGAACGCCACCGAAGGCTCACCGTAATCTCTATCGAGTCACCCCCAACGGATGAGCCTCGAATCACTCGGGGTTGGTCTTGAAGGCGACCACCACACCTTTACAAACTTCTCCGGAGCACACCACACGCAAGGAAGCTTTCGAAGGAACCTCTAACCGCCTAGGAGCCCAAGCTCCAAGAGTAACAAGTCATGGTGGATGAATATTGCGGGGAATGCGATTTGGTTTGGTCAAAGTGTAGATCGGGTCTTGCTCTCTCAATCCCCAAAGTTTCAACAAGTTTGGGTGGAGGGATTGAGAGTATTGAGCAAAATGAGGTGTAGCAATGGAGGAGCTCAACAAGACATTAGGGTTGAGGGTTGGAGGTGGAAGAAGGGGGCTTATATAGTGTTCTTGGCCGGGAGGGGATTTCTGCCCGTTGGACCCCGTGCGCACGGGGTAAGTCAGCCCCGTGCGCACGGGGTGTCCAGAGGCTTTCCATCCACCCCGTGTGCACGGGGGTCCAGGACCCCGTGCGCACAGGGTGTCCAGAGAGTTTCGAGGCACCCCGTGCGCACGGGGGTCAGAGACCCCGTGCGCACGGGGTGTCCAGAAACTTTCCAACCACCCCGTGTGCACGGGGGTCCAGGACCCCGTGCGCACGGGATGTCCAGAGAGTTTTGAGGTACCCCGTGCACACGGGGGTCAGAGACCCCGTGCGCACGGAGTGCCCAGAAACTTTCTGACCACCCCGTGCGCACGGGGGTCAGAGACCCCATGCACACGGGGTGTCCAGAAGGTTTCTGATGAAACTCACAGGACACCTCGGCAAAGTACACAATAAGTGGGAACTTGGTGGAGAAGTAGGAGGGCTGGTGTATAAGTTTTGGAGGCATTCCCACACGACACTAATACCACGATGACCCCTCTTGATAGTGCGGTTTTTCCTACGACTCAAATCGAACCAAAACGAAAAACCTTCGAGTCGCCGGTAAACCACGCCTTTGATCTTTTTGAATTGGGGGGGGGGGGTCACACAACTCCATAATAATCTTCATGGAACCAATATCCTGAGATAAACTTTAGCAACCGATATTAGTTCCTCTAACCACATTGTCATCACACCCAAAATATAATTAAGTGCCATATGCACTTTCAACAGCGCTGCCCCGGCTACCAGGTATTCGCCAAACAAAGCCACATGCCCCCATGGCTCTCCGCACAATCCCTATCACTTGGCCTTTCGCGGTCTGGGGTCTAGATATGGTCGGCCCACTCAAGGGTGGGTCAAGAAAAAATAAATACCTACTTGTCATGGTGGACAAGTTTACTAAGTGGATCGAAGCAAAACCAGTAACTTCGGCCGGTGCAGTCCATGTACTCGAATTCATCTCGGGGGTAGTACACCATTATGGTATCCCCCATAGTCTCATAATAGACAACGGGACAAACTTCACGGCCAAAAGAGAAAACATGGTGCGCAAAAATGGGCATCAAGCTCGACTACGCATCCGTGTATCACCCGCAGTCAAACGGGCAAGTCGAACGTGCCAATGGACTAATACTTAGTGGCATCAAGCCTAGGCTAGTTTGCTCCCTCAAGGAGGCCGACTGCAAATGAGTAGAGGAACTTGATTCCGTCCTATGGGGTCTGCGCACCACACCAAACAGATCCACTGGGTATACTCCATTTTTCATGGTGTACGTCGCCGAGGCAGTGCTCCCCTGTGACATCATACACGATGCACCTCGGGTACACATGTACGAAGAGCGGAAGGCCAAGTTAGATCGAAAAGATGCCTTGGATGCCCTAGAAGAGGAACGCAATGTCGCTCGGGCATGATCTGCCATTTACCAGCAACAAGCCCGCCGCTACCACAGTAGGGAGGTTCGCGCAAAGGACTTCAACAAAGGAGACCTCGTCATGCGGCTTCATCCGGAGAAGCAAACACACAAACTCTCCCCTAAGTGGGATGGGCCATTTATCATCGACCAGGTCCTTATCGGAGGCGCTTACCGAATTCGAGACCCAGAGGACGGCCGTTCAGAACCCAACCCCTGGAATGCGGTGCTACTCCGACGTTTCTCTGGTTGAAACTCCGAAAACTACTCACCTCTGTACATACACCACCCTACTTTTCCTTTTTTTTCTCTCTTTTTTCTCTCTCAAGAGATTTTGGGGGTATCCTCTGAAGGACCTCGAGAAACAAAATCAATACTGCATGTTCTTTTCAAAACACGCGTTATTCCACCTCTTACATACTATTGTCTTTCAAGCCTTAATATGCATCGATTTGACTTAAGATTTGGCCAAGATGGGTTGCCCAGCTCCTGTGCTTGCCCCTTACGTTCCTGATCATTTGGCTAAGAGGCAAAGGGAGCACCGCTGTGATTGTCACTCCCGGGTCACCCGATGCAGTACCTCAGACGGACAAAGCCGAAAGCTAGCACTCTTAAACGTACAAATCGGTCGGCCATGACATAGAAGTAAAGTGGAGGGGGTCTTTCAAACCCCGACCAGGGGCTTCACCTCCGAGGTCACCCGTCTTCGGACTTCTGTGCTCGACACAGCTACTCGAGGAAAGGAACTGTTGGAAGAACTATTTTCCTCGGAAGATATGATGTTTCTTATGTTAAAAAGTAATATAGCATAACTCTTCGCCTCACTCTTGTCATTCACACCACTTAGCCGGATTGCCTAGTCTCCTGAAGCATCTGGTCCGAAGTACTTCGGTCAGTAGTAAGTGGACACTCCTAGGTTACTAACCGAGGAGGTAGAAGCCGATGGCTGGTTGACAGAGTTTGGATGCGCGGTTTGAATAATGACGTAAAGTACTTTGATACATAGAGTCACACATTATCATTTCATTACACATGGTCTAACCCATCTATTAAGATGTCTAGGGCGCAGTCCTTCTGCGAAGACCGAGCAGCAGACATGACATTCTCGTATACAAGACTAGTGGGTATTTCTTCCCCGTCCGGCCCCATTGGCCCTACCTCTGCCATGCGTGCCGTATCAACACTCGTATACCAAGTCTTGACCATGGCCCAGGCCTCCCTTGCCCCTTCCCGGCAAGCAGACACCTTCCACGTCTGGATCCGACGCCGAGCTCCTTTCAAACGTTCGGCTAGGATGGCCATGTCTTCGGGGACGTGCTCCACTTCGGGCCACAACGCCTTGAAAACTACCTTCATCGATTTCCACGCACTTTCATGCACCTCAGATAGATGAGCCGCCATGTCTTTGGGTACCGGACCTCGGCCATCAAGGGGTTGGCCGGACAGCGAAGCTGGCGAGAAACATGTGTTAGCCTGCTAATCATTTCGGCTAAACCCCCAAACTCATGTAAGGATTCTTGAAATAAAAACTTACCAAAAATCATCTCATCTGTTCGACAATTCTTGCCCTCGGCAGCAGCCAGTTGAGCTTTTAAGCTCTTAATCTCGTTAGCCTGTCGGGCTTTTTCAGCCCTTAGTGCATTAATGCCATCTACCCTTTGGGTCACCACATGTTGGTTTGCCTGGCGCAGCGACTCCGTATAAAGCAAATCCTCGCGAGCCTGCTTGAGATCTCTTTTAAGATGACCTAGGGCTTCCACTGCTACATTGGATTACGCTGTTAGGAGATCTTAATAACTAAGATTATTATATGTAATACAAAGCACTTACCGTGCGCCTCACGAGTGAACTTCTTCACATGTTCCACCTCGAGCAAGGCAGTCTCCAACCTCCCCTTTGTCTGGGAAAGGGCCTCGGATAACTGATCATTCCTCGCCCGAGCACTCTACCAAAAAATAGATTCTTCAGGTTAACATCAAGCCTCGCTACGGGCATTCTTGCCCATATCAAGCCTTAGGGGCTACTACCACGGTTGGCAGTGTTGTTTGTCTTTTAAACAAACAGAAAAATGTAAGACGAGCTCGGGCTGGACCTCACCTGTAACCCTTGCGACAAAACATCTAACGATTGATCAAAAACAGCGTGGGTCGCCCCGAGGTATGTGTCCACCGAGCTGAGAGCATTGAACTCCCGATCCGAGAAGGCCAGACTCCTTAGGGAGGTCTTTCGCTGCCGGTAATTCGCGGCACATTGGATCTCGGAAGGAGTAGCCGAGCTGGTCTCTGAGTCCTCTGGCTGGGGAACTTCAGGAGTAGCTCCCGAAGAAGGGCGTGCTTCTGCTTCCCTGTTTGAAGCCGCCGCCCCCTCGGCCCTCGCGCTCGCTGCCATGAAGGAAGAAGGCCGCCTGCGAATGATCAAAGAGGTCAGGGCCTGAGATGGCGTTTCTACAAAAATACGGTAATCACAGTCACCTGGTAATTGAGGGAGCACTTTCGCCCGCCTCCATGACCTCGACCGATGCTTCTTCCGCCTCTTGCGGGCGGCTCCCTCGAGGAGCCGTCTCTCCGTGCGGGCGTTTCGAACGCCGTCCCTTTGGAGGAGAAGTCAGGCGACTAGGGACTTGGGGACGAGGGGCTCGCTTTCGAGTAGAGGAAGAGGGCATTACCGATGAAGCTGGCCTCATCCCCGGCTCGTCGGGGGTGACAACTACCTTTGAGCCGTCGAGGCAGTCCATATAAAATTTCCCCCCTTCATAGATAAGGGCCATGTCCTCGTCCTCGTGGAAGAGGGGATCTTCCGCTCGGCGATGCGTTTCCGGCTCGGGCGCCGGGCTGCTCAGAGCCTCCACCAAACGCCTCCATCTCTGTTCGAAGCCAGTAAAAGGATCGGTCAAATGGATTGGCTATTGAAAAAACAACTCGAGTATGCGAGGAAAAGTGGAAGGACTTACTGTGTCGGCCGGATTGTAGTAGGACAGCCCGTCCTGGAATTGTCGTCGGGCAAAGTCCTCGGCCGTTCCCTGATAAATGCCGGCCATCACAGTCCCAAAGGCTGCTTGGTCGAAGAAGCTTTGCCGAATTGATCGGGAAGAGTCTTCGGCTCCGTTGTATGTGCATAGCAGGTGAGGGCGCTGCCGGAGTGGTTGGACTCTTCGGCCTATCGTCGTGGCCATTACGTCTATTATAGTAAGGCCGGTCCTCACCAATTGCTTCACCTTGGCGGCTAGTTCGGTCACCTCAACACCGTCTTCCTGGACCATAGCCTGTGGCCTCCAGCTATATCGCCTCTTCGGGGGCTCCGAAGTGAAAGGGGGGAGCCCGGGCCGAACTGGGTCAAGGAGGGGGACGTTGTCTATATAGAACCACTCTGTTGGCCAGACGTTGGTATCCTCTCGAGGTGCGCCCGATGGGTATTCTACCCCCTCGACTCAACAGACTTCGGCTGCCCCGACCTCATAAAGCTTTTCGGCGGGGGAACAAGGCACTATACAAAAATACCTCCTCCATAGCCCGAAGTGCGCCTCGCACCCAAGATGCATCTCACATAGGGCGACGTACCCCGCAATATGCAAAATCGAGTTGGGGTGAGGTGGTGGAGCTGCAGCCCGTAGAACTCTAGCAAGCCTCGGAGGAAGGGGTGAATTGGAAATCCTAAACCACGCAACAGGAAAGAAACAAAGCACACCCTTTCGTCCTTTTGAGGGGAAGGGTAATTCTCTGCGTGTACCTACCCGTTGATGGATGTTAAGCCCGGGCGGGTCGCTGTCAGATCTGAATCGGGCAGCTATCCTTGCCTGGCCAGGCGCTCCAGTTGGAGGCGTGAGACGGCGCAACTGCCCCAATCACCTCTGACAGGGCCGTGAGGCCGGCTCGAAGAACCTGCATCGCTCGCCATGGGAAACCCTCAAGGTTGGACTTGGGAGGAAGGGGGCACTGGCGCAGTTTGTTTGGAAGGAGGAGTTGAGGTTTCTGATAAATTCGCACGCCTGACTCGTGGATAAAAAGGGGGAGAGACCGACGCTTCGACGTTTCGCCATAAATTGACTCGCTTCCCCGTAAGACATAGTTCCCATGGTCAGAAAGCAGAGGCCACGTGCGGCAGAGCTGGGCCCACCTGACGGGACTATCGATCTTTCCGAAGACTGCTTGAGGCTATACTGGAGAGGTCATACGTGAAACTTGCCTGATGAGCCAAAGACTCCGGAACCGAAGTTCAAGAACGTCGTCCTCGGCGTCGGAGACCAGTTCAGGGGCTACTGACATTGTCCTAGACTAGGGGGTACTAACCTAGTCTGCCCCCGGGCTAGGCCAGTGGGCCCTCATTCTTATCAAGATGGACTTCGGAGGATGCACGCGGGAGGAGAGATAAAGACTACATCTGCCGAAGACTTGGCGTTGTAGGAGATATGCCCTAGAGGCAATAATAAATGTTATTGATTATCTCCCTGTTCATAATTAGGTTTATGTTCCATGCTATAACTGCTATGGTTCTCGAGTCTGCAATAACCACGAGGCTCGGAGGAAGACTCATATGCACGTGTGGGATAATAAACGGTAAAATGTATTCCTAGTCAAGCCTCTAGGACTGGCTCAAGTATTGCATGATGATCCTGTTTTCCTGATCATGGGCATGGCTATGCCGGCAATTTTGAGGGCACAATTGTTGGTAGAACACTTGTGTTGAATCGACCCGAATTGATGTTATGCTATGAGATACATTCGTCATAAGTTAATGGTTAATAACACAGAGATGGTTAACGTTTGCATGATTCCTTAGACCATGAGAGTATCGAGTTTCTTCATGCTTGCTTCATGAACTTTGGGGTTTGTTAAACGTCATCCGTAAATGGGTGGCTATTACGGCGGCTTACGGGTTCATGGAAAAGTGTGTCAAGTAACTTGATAGCTCGAGATTGGGATTTGCTCCTCCGACGATGGAGAGATATCTCTAGGCCCTCTCGGTGTTACGGTATCCATCATCGTCTGGCCAGACACATTGTGATTTGATCACAGGGATGCCGGAACACGGGAACGAGAAAAGAGAACAATACCGGCAACGAGGTAACTGGCATAGTGGACAAGTTGTTGATCCACGAGGATGCCAACATGTCTCACCTCGGGTATTTGTAACATATCGTGAAGCAACAGGAATAGCACACGGCAACTGGAGGTTCACTCGAATATTCATTCGTGTGGGTATAGGGGTCAATATGGGTGTCCACGGCTCCGATGTTGATCATTGATCGGAAGGGGTTCCGGGTCATGTCTATGCTTCACCGAACCTATAGGGTCACATGCTTAAAGGTCATCTATCTGTTGAATACTAGACAGGGAGTCTGAGAGAAAAACACCGAAAAAGTTTCGGACACCGGAAAAGTTTCGGACAGCGGAAAAGTTCCGCAGAGAGGTCACCGGATGAGTTCCGGTGAAACTGAAAAGTTGTTTCAGAGGATACCATAAAGTCAAATTGGTTTTGGCACATGCCTGATAATTCTTGGAGGGTGCCAGAATCATTCTGGAAACTTTCTGGAATTTTCCGGGATGAAAACCGGAAATGTTCCGGAGCTGCCGAAACAGCTTCAGATGCTTTTCGCAGATGAAATCACTAAACCGGAATTGTTCCGGCTTGCGTTGAAAATTATTTTGGTGGGTACTAGAATTGTTCTAAGCCCACATGAATATTTTCAGTTCGACCAGACGCTGAAAAATGTCGTCGTGAATAGTGAAAGTGCTTTTTGGGATATTTTTGGAAAGCCACCTTTTGGGGCTTTGCTCCAAAAGATCTTGGGGATGACATGGATGGATAGGGGCCAATTTTGGGGCCCCACATGAGGGTGTGGCCGGCCACATGGTGGACTCCTTCATGGAGTCCCCCTTGTTCCTTGGTTTCACCTTTTAGGTCCTTGGGAAGGACTCCTTTCCATGTGGGTTTTGGGTTTTCTTGTAAAACCACCCTACCCCTTGGGTTTCCTATAAATAGGAGGTGTGTGGGCTGCCATAAGACACACTCTTGCTCTCATACACAAAGCCATGCATGATCTGGCATTCTTCTCTCCCTCCCAGCGAAATAGTTTCGTAGAGCCGAAAGGCTGTCTGGGTTCCGGCAAGAACTAGTTCTGGACGGCGAAGCCCTGCTGGATAGATGACACCGTATGTGTGCAACTCTGTAGAGAGATCGTAGTTTCGGTCTTAGTTTGAGAGTGCCTCCCGAAGGGCTGTCCGTGTGACCGTCCGAGTTTTGGAGGTCCTCCCGAAGGGCTGTCCGAGTTTCGGAGGTCCCCCCGAAGGGCTGTCCGCGACACCGTCCGGGGGACTGTGCGACCGCCTCCCGGAGGGCTGTCCACGGGGCAAATGAGGGTATACATCCTCGCGGTTGGGAGGTTGTAAAATCCTAGCTGCGGGGATCTGCACCGCCGATCGTCATCGACTCTACTTCCGCTGCGCTACGAGTCGGTAACGAAAGTGATCAAACCTTGTATGCAGTCTCCATAGTGGTCCTGGGCTGGTGCGTAGGTCGGAAAATTTTTGTTTTCTGTCGCGTTCCCCAACAGGCGTATACTCCAAGATTTCTCCTGCCGCCTCCACGCCTAGATACCGACCTTGTAACCCTAGATACCCTACCTGGCGTGTATATAAGCAAAGGGTCTAGCCCGTAGGGGGGGACGATAACACAATCTCATTCACCTAGCCCTAGAACTAGAACACATCTTACGATCTCGAGGTAGATCAACTTTGTACTTGATACATCTCCATTGATATAAACAAGAGCAAGACATAGGGTTTTACCTCCATCAAGAGAGCCCGAACCTGGGTAAACATCGTCTCTTTGTTCCTATTACCATCTGTCCGAGATCCATAGCTCGGGACCCCCTACCCCGAGGTCTGCTGGTTTTTACACCGCCACACGCCGTGGAGAGCGTGGCTACAGTGCCACCGACTCCGCTGACCGGGGCGACCGACGTCAGCGCGTCTCGGCACTGTGGAGGCACAGTGCCACCCACTACGTGACGCAGAGACCGACGAGCTACAGCGACGTACTGCCGGCAGGCCCCGCAGCCGACGGGCCCCACGGGCGGCCAGAGTTACTGGCGGCTGGGTCCCTCCCATTTTATTTTATCACTTGTAACCTGGGAGGCCAGGCTATAAGACCTTCCAGGAGCCCCCAGAGCGGGGGCGGCTCATTCCACTCACCCCTGCACGCATATGTGAGGCAGAAGAGAGAGCTAACTCCTCCTTCCTCCTCCCCCGAAACAGCTCTAGGAGCAACCATGTACCACCATATACACTCCATATACATCAGACATGCAGGAGTAGGGGTGTTACCTCCACGCGAGGGCCCCGAACCTGGGTACATCACCGTGTGTTGTTGGCCAATCCCGTATCGGATCTTCACCGTAGCATTGCTCTTACCTCTCTTTTAGCCATCACATGGCATCTGCCGTGAGAATCCCACAGACAAAAATCGATAATGTAAAGGCTATTCGAAAATCTTAGGGTGGGCCACCCACCCTGCCCACCTCTAGATCTTCCAGGTCTTTGTAGATCCAATATATGGAGTGTTGGCTGGTGCAGATCCAACATCAGTGGCGACTTAAACAGTCAGACTTCGGATCGGTGCTCCTCAGTCCTCAAGCATAGGTTTCGTTTTCTTTTCTCTTGTCCGAGTCATCTTGTATGCGTGGTGTGAAATTTATTTGTTTGGTTGTGTGCATTCTCATATTCAAAGACAGAGAGTTAAACTCGAGGTCCGACGATAAATGGGTAAAAACCTATATTATCACTAGAATATGCTTTATTGGTTTTTGTCTACAAATGAGCTGCCGCCTTTCAATTTTTCCAACCACATTTGTTTGTACTCATCAAACATACTACACTAATTCATTATATATCACGTGTAAATCCTTTCAGAAAAAATTAAATCTAAGACAGAGCATTGAAACTGACACGTTCACGGAAAGAGACACAATCACAGGAAGTATGGCAGGACTCCAGAAAAATGTCTTTAGAAGCACATACTAATGGACAGATCTTAAGCAACTGTGCTGTGCCGACATACCGTTGTGCATATATATAGCTGAGTGGACAAGTGGCGACAATGACATACACCCTCCATTCCACAATGTAGTGCGTCCGCACTTTCCGAGATCTAAGTTTGACTATAAATTTAATCAACAAGACCGACTACGGCGGGAGCAAAAATTATACCACTGAGTTCGTATCGAAATAGCGAATTCAGTGGTATAAATTTTGCTCCCGCCGCAGTCGGTCTCGTTGGTTAAATTTATGGTCAAACTTAGATCTCGGGAAGCGCGGGCGCACTACATAGTGGAATGGAGGGAGTACCATCGCAACAAAAATATCTCATATAAACCCAAAACACTAAGAAAGCGATGTATTCTCTTCATTATGAACCTCGGCAATGGGGCAAATGGCCTATATAAAGGAAGAACACACGTCTCTCCACAACAAGCACAAGGAAAGAACACCAGAAATTAGTACGTACTAACACTCCATCAACTTCGAAAATGTCTGGTTGGTTTCAAGAGAAGTCCGGCGACGCCATCAAGATGGCGTCCGAGACGGGGCAGTCCATCCAGGACCGCGCCGTCGAGACAAAAGACCAGACCGGCAGCTTCCTTGGCGAGAAAAGCGAGGCAGTCACGAAGGCTGCCTCCGAGACTACCGAGGTGGCCAAGAAGATGGGTGGCGAGGCCATGGGGAAGGCGTCCGAGACGGTGCAAGCCGGTCAGGATCGTGCCGTCGAGGGCAAAGACCAGACGGGCGGCTTTCTCGGCGAGAATGCTGAGGCTGTCAAGAAGACGGCCACCGAGACTGCCGACGCCGCCAAGGAGAAGTCCACCGAGGCCGCACAGCATGTCCAGGACACCGCTGCACAGTACACCAAGGATACCCCGGTGGCCCCCAAGGAAAACGTCTTCCAGCAGGTGAATAGATCACTTGCAAACTATTCAAAGACAACAAAAAATTAACCATGTCGATCAAAATATTCGCTGGCCATTTGAGTTACTGATGCTGTATTTCTCGGATGTGTGTTTGTTTTTTTCCAGGCCGGCGGGAATGTGATGGGTGCCGCGACAGATGCCAAGGACGCTGTCATGAACACGCTCGGGATGGGAGGAGACAAATAAGATGCGGGTAGTGGCACCAAGAAGATCATAAAGGATAATTAGACGTGCCTGCGCCTGCTTACCCTCGCCCTCCTTTCGTTTTGTTATTCCCTCAATATAAATTAAATTTCAGTTCCAAGAGACTGATTTATGCACGCTCCTTGGTGTAACTTTGTTTGATGTATGCGACCGAGGTATGAATATATTTTCCACAAAATCATAATCAACTTGAGTGATTTGGATGTTGTACATTTTCTCATAAGAAACACCATGTGTTATGTGTAATGTTGACGTCCACATGTATGTACCCCAACACACAGGAACACACATATAACTTCCACTGTACATTAAAGTCCTCTGAGTTTGAAGATCGACAAAATCACCATAGGTGTCTCGTTATTGACGGATGCTTTGCCTATCTGATCAGAAACACGATTGACGAAGATATTGAACGGATGGCGATTGACAACACCTTGTCGAACTCGACTAGTAATTGCGAGTACATAATAAATAAGTAAAGAACCTAGCGATCGATCGAAAACTACAACAAAGCCAGTAGATAAAGAAGTGAAAGGTTTCTTCAGCCAGGCAAGATCCAGAGCAGAATCCTGCTCAACAAGTCAGCATCATGGACCATTTGTGGTTCATCTCAAGAGTGCATCGTGTGCACCTTATTAGGGAAACTATTCGGTGGTGCTGATCATCCAGATAGTGAATAACATTGAACATGTGTTATAGGTCGATAATCAATGTAAACTAACTGACTCCACACAAGCACTACTAGCTAGCAGTAAACTAACTGACGGACGCCACACAAGCAGCACTCGCAGATATTTCCGATTCCCCTCCAGTCAGCTCCGGTCGCGGCAGACATGTGGTTCACCGCCGGGCACATCACCGTCGATCCAGTAATAGTTAAGCGCCTCTATTGGCTGTTCACTCCATGGCAAAACCACACAGTATTGATGGACAGATCCAAGGCAGTTGGGTTGTGCCGACATGCCGCTAGGCATCAATGCTGGACAAGTGGTCGACAAGGATGTGTCCTTGCAAGAAAAAATATATCTGATGCCCTGAGAGCGATCTGTGCCATCTTCAGCATGGCCTTGAGCAATGGTGCCAAGGGCGCCTATATAAAGGAAGAGCACGAGTCTCTCTCTCTCTCTCCACAAGAAGCAAGAGAAAGAAGAAAGAACACAAGCCACCACGTACGTGCTCCTACGCTCTATCACCTTCAAAAATGTCGGGTTGGTTCGGGGGGAAGACGGACGCCAAGGCCGACGAGGCCGCGAAGACGGGGCCGTCCGTCCAGGACCGCGCCATCGAGGCGAAAGACCAGACCATCAGCTTCATCGGCGAGAAAAGCGAGGCCGTCACCAAGGCGGCCTCGGACACCGCCGAGGCGGCCATGAAGATGGGCGGCGACGCCATGGGGAAGGCCTCCGAGACGGAGCAGGCCATCACGGACCGCGCCATCGAGAGCAAAGACCAGACGTTCGGCTTCTTCGGCGAGAAGACCGAGGCTGCCAAGAAGATGGCCGCCGACACCGGCGACGCCGCCAAGCAGAAGTCCTCCGAGACCGCAAAGTTCGTCGAGGAGAGGGCTGCGCAGTTCACCGGGGAACCCGCCGCCCCCAAAGAGCCCACCGGCAACATGTTCCAGCAGGTGAGTCCATCGCTTGCAAAACTAGTCAAATACAACACAAAATTACTATTGTCAAGGAAAATATTCTCTTAACCATTTGAGTTGTTCATGCTAAGTTTCTCAATGCGGGTGTATGTCTGTCTGTTTGTTTGCAGGCCGGCGGGCAGGTGATGGGCGCCGCTACGGGCGCCAGGGACGCCGTCATGAACACGCTCGGGATGGGAGGAGACAAAGGCGACGCCAAATGAAGACTAGTCCTCAGGAGCCTGCTCGCTCTAGCCCACTTTCGTTTCGTTATTCCCTACGTATTGCTTTATTTTCTGTTCCAAGAAACTAATTTCTACACATGCGCCGGTGTAACTTCGTCCGATGTATGCAACCAAGCTATGAATATACGGGTTTGCTAATTCTCATCTAGATGGATATGTTCTTCACCTAGCATATTTTTATTTTCAAACCATGTACGAGGGCTACATGTAATGTTGATAGAAGAAAGAAGGTACAAAGTCCCAAGAGATACACAATGGATAAAGAAACGACCAACCCGGACAGTAGGCCACCTAAGGGCATCTCCAAGGCTGACCCGCAAACCGCCCGCATCCGTCCGGACCGCGGAAGTCATCCAACGCCGACCTGTATCGGTCTGCAGCACGGTCCGGACGCGTTTTCTTACGCAAACCGGAGACAAAAGTGGGGGGGGAGGGTTGCAGGAGTTCGGACCAATCCCAAGCCCGTTTCTGACCGCCCTGGCCCACCAAAAACCCTCCTCCCTCGCCCGCGCGCATTCCCTCCCAGCTTCACCTGCCCGCATTCATGCCGCTGTAGAGCGCGCCGCTCAACATTGAAGACGGCTCAGGGCGGACGCGACCTCTCACTGCCTCCGCCATTGAAGCGGGCGCGTCTCCGGTGTCCGCGCCTATTCAATGCCGGAGACGCGTGACTGGACGGGACGGGACGGATATCTACCACGCCCGTTCAATGCCGCTGTCCATCCGTATGCCGCCATTAAGCAGGCTCGCCGGCCGAGAAACCCACTCCGGCGTCCCGCATTGACGTCTGACCTCACCGGAATCCGCTATTTAAGGGCGGCCACACCCAGCTATCTCCACAGCACAACACATCCGCTCCACATCCTCCTTCTTTCCTCCACATCCGCCATGACCGCCAGCGGGAAAGCACTGTGGGACAGTCCGTCGCCGAAGATGAAGCACGCGGTGGCCACCCTTGCCGCCGCCTGGCAGAGCCGCCATGCCAGGTGGATCGAGGACAGCTTGCCGGCCAGCTCGCCTGAGGTCTCCGACGACGAGGACGACCCCACGATGGAGATGGGCTCCGACGACACCGCCCCGGCTCCGACGCATGGGCACGCCGGCTTCACCATGGAGCAAGCGCAGGCGCACTACAACGCCGCCATGGCGGAGGTGCAGCCTCAGCCGGCGCCATTGTCAGCGTTCTGGCAGTTGCAAGAGGAACAACGGTACAACCAGTTCTTCCTGGAGCAATACCGGCTGGCGGAGGGCCAGATCTACGGCGAGTGCGCGAGCGAGGACGCCGTGGCGGCCATGGCCGCGGCGAACCCCAACTTCGTCGCGGAGCAGCGTGCCATCTACGATGCCCTCCGCGCTCAAGCCGCTGCTCGCCAGGAAGCGGCCGCCACCGAGGCGCAGCTCCAGGCGATCACGGAGGAGAACAACGCTAGCTGCGCCTCCTACGCGCCGCCGACAAACCATCAGGCGGCCCGGTGGGACGACGACAGCGCGGGCGCCACCATTTCCATCGTGGACCTCACGTCCACCGGCGACGGACATGTCACGGACTCCTTCGAGGATGAGTAGGGCACGAGAGGCGGCAGGGCCTGGTGTCTCATGTGGGCCGGTCCGTCTCCCGTGTTCTACTCTTTCTCGCCGGAGACCGCACATTCACCTCGCGGGTCTTATCGTCGGTGGTCATGAAGACGGCGGATGGAGGACGACACGGGCTCGGACGCCGGGCGCCGCCGCCGTGGAGGATAGGTTTAGGGTCAGGTCTTTTTTTTGTTCTAAATGTTCGAAATCTAATGAAAATCCGCCGTGTTTGTACGAAATCCGTCTTGTTTGTATGAAATCCGGTCTTGTTTGCACGAATTTCATCCGGTTTGTTGAAAAAGAGTTTGAAATGTATGCGGTTAGCGTTGGATGGCGTCTTCCCGCATCCGTGTCCGCGGACTAGTCCCCCCTGTCCGCGGACGAATGCGGGAGAAAATTTGCGGGTTGCCGTTGGAGATGCCCTAAAGTAGGAAAGTACACCCTCCGTATTAAAATATAATACGGTTTTTAGATTAGTTTAGCCTAAAAAACGTCTTATATTTTGATACAAAGGTAGTAGCATTATAACTCTAGCCAAACGAAGTCTTCAAACAACTAGCACATATCAGAAAAAAAAATTAGAATTGAAACCATTCGCTATGAATGATGAGTTATATTAAAACAGTGAACAATAAAATTCAGAATAAAATGTGAGCAATCAGACCCCCCCCCCCCTTCCACCCCACACACACTTCCTCACTATATGATCGGACGGACAGCGGGCAGGCAAGTGATGAGCGCCGCTTCGGGCGCCAGGGGCGCCGTCATGAACACGCCGGGATGGGAGGAGACAAAGGTGACGCCAAATGAAGACCGCGAAGGATAGCTAGACGCGTCTGCATAGCCCTATTTTTGTTTCGTCCCTCTTTATTGTTTTATTTTCTCACAATAGTAAACGCCAGTCGCCTGAAAATTCAATTTGGGTCAGTCGATTTTCGCTAGAAGGAAGGAGGCGCCGGATGGAAGGAAGAAACAGCCGCATCTGGGGAAGGAGGGCTCGCCGCGGTCGGGTGGAGGGCGGGGCGGTGAGGCTGGCACGGGAGCGCTGTCGGCCACAGACGGTGGGAGCAGGCGGTTAGGTCGGCGGCTTTGAGGAAGAAGATGTACAGGAACTATCGACGGGTGGAGTTTGAAGAAGGCCTGTGGCCGTTTATTTCCGATCAGGCGGCTGAAACCAGTCAACTGGCCCAAATGAAATTTTCAGTCGACTAGTTTCTAGCCAGTCCCTTATTTTCTCGTTCCAAGAAACTAATTTCTACGCATGCGTCGGTGTGACTTCGTTCGATGTATGAACCAAGCTATGAATATATTTTCCACCTATCAGAAAGATTCAAAATCGGAAAAAGAAATTCAGAATCGAATGTGAGCAAGTTGGAGTCGGATAACGGTGGCCGGAGCGAGCATCCCTGCCAGTGACGTCGCCCTCGTACGCGAGGCCACGGCCAAGTGGCCCGCTCCTTGTCTCACCACCTGTCCGGATCGACAGAGCGACGTCACCCACGTCGGCGCTCCATGTCGACCACACAGATGTGATCCAAAAATCGCCAGCGATCACGGAGGAAATGACACGCGCGCACGTAGAGGATTTTACTGCCGATGCCGAGTTTTCCTTTGTGCACGCACGTACGTAACAGCTGACGTTTACGGCGTAGAAAAAAGCAGGACGGAGAAACAGTTTTCCTTTGTGCACGCACGTCCGTAACAGCTGACGTTTACGGCGTAGAAAAAAGCAGGACGGAGAAACGTGCATCCGATGATCGTAATTTACAAAAAGGTACTCGGAGACGGTGACCCAAGGCAAAAATAGTTACTACCACACTCAGAGAGTTACACAGTTGGCAAGCATCTGATCAGAAGCGGTTTTGCCACGATTTGACAAATTATATTGGACGGTGACTGGCTGACAGCTCCTCGAACTCGACTAATGCCACTAATGAAACTAAAACAGCAAGAAAGTCAGTACTACCGCCGTCATGGTTTATTGGTCTCCTTTGTGTTTTGTGCCAAATTTTGACTATATATTTGACTAGCAAAATGTCAATGCATGTCACAAAAAATTATGTTGTTAGATTCTTATTTCAATGTACTTTTCAGCGATATTATTTTTGTTACCTATAACCTATATTTTGTTAATTAAAACCATGATTAAAATATGACACAAAATATGAGAGGGACTAGTAAATCAGGACGGAGGTATTACATAAAGAAAGGAAAGGGTTTGGTCCGGCCAGGCACATCCAGAGCGGACGCCGGCGAATCTCAGCGGCAATGCATCAATGCACGGACCATTTTGGTTGGCCGCAGGAGTGCCTGATCGTGAAACTAAACTAAACTACTCACTCAGTGGCGCCTGATCGTGAAGATCATAAGTTAACTGACGGACGCCACACGAGCTGATATTCCGTGATTCCCTCCGCTATGCTCGCACAAGACATGTGATTCATCGATCCGGTAATAGTTAACCCCTCTTTTGGCACGAATCTACCACTCAATTCAGTGGGCGACGCTGTGTACCACTTCATTTTACTTCTAGCTAAGAGTAGTGAGCAGAGCATCATCCAACAATAACTTTGCAACTGATTTCGTTTAGTTTCGCAACAGGAGCACTACTGATTACCGAGCAACAAGAGTTCTGTCCACGAATATAAGGGCATCTCCAACGCCCGACTCGCAAACCTTCCGTAACCGTCCGGACCGCGGAAGCCATTGAACGCGGTCCTGTATCGGTCCGCGGAGCGGTCCGGACGCAATTTTCCCCGCAAACCGGAGACAAGCGTGGGAAGCTTTGCGGGAGTCCGGACCGCTACTTCGCCCGCTTCTGACCGCCCTGGCCCAACCAAAAACCCCACCCGCCCCTCCCGCGCTTTCCTTCCGATGCACACGCCGCTTACCGCGCCGCCTTCATGCCGTCCCAGAGCACGCGGCGGCCGGCATTGAAGCCGCGATGTGACCGGAGGGGGGGAAGGCGGCGCTGGCCGACGCGATCTCTCGGGAGCCGCCGCTTCAATGCGGACGCAGGTTCCCAAGGAACCAACTCCGGCCGCTGCGCCGCATTGAAGCGGACCGCCCCTTCGCCTGTGCCTCGCCGCGGCTATTTAAACCGTGCGCCGGCGACGCACAGAGCCGCACTCCCCCTCCCCAAGCACCGGCCCTCCTCCCCTCCCCCGTCTCCGTGCCCGAGCCCCTCCATCCCCCTCTTCGACCCCAGCTCAGGCGATGCCGAAGTCGTGGTGCTCCGCGCCGGCAGGCGGAGTAGGCGGAAGCAACTCCTCCGACGGTTCTTGGCGCCGCCGCCCACGCTCTCCGGGCCCGTCGGCGTCCACGGTGGCCGGCTCCTCCGCCAAGAAGGAGATCGTCATCTCCTCCGGCGACGAGGAAGACCAGGCGCCGCTACAGCAACCGCAGCAGCCGCCCCGACTCCTCAAGGAGGCCGCTCTGACGGACGAAGATTTCATCCGTCGGATCGAGATAATGATGGAGCGGTCGCTCCGTGACATGGCGCCGGCACCTTCATCGCCGACACGCGTGAAGGAGGAGCCGCCATACCCGCCGCGCCACCGCGTGAAACCCAAGCCGGCGTCCACGCTCCTGCCCATGAAGGAGGAGCCGGCCTAGCCCCGGCACAACCGCGGCGTCCACGCTCTTGCCCGTGAAGGAGGAGCCGGCCTAGCCCCGGCACAACCGCGGCGTCCAGATCGGACGCCGCGTGAAGGAGGAGCCGGTCTCGCCCCCGCACCACCGCGGCGTCCAGATCAGACACCGGGTCAAGGAGGCGCCTGCGTCCCCGCCACGCCGCCGGTACGGCCGCATCGATGCGCCGTCGTCGCCGCCGCGCAGGCACCACCTCGTCGTCAAGGAGGAGCTGCCGCCTGCGATCAAGAAGGCGCGGGGACGCCTCCTCCACTACCTCGGATGAGGCGGTTACGGCGATCCCTTGATACGTCTCCAACGTATCTATAATTTTTAATTGTTCCATGCTATTATAGTATCAATCTTGGATGTTTTTATATGTAATTATATATCATTTTTTGGGACTAAACTATTAACCTAGTGCCCAGTGCCAGTTGATGTTTTCTGCTTGTTTTTGGTTTTTCAGAAAATCAGTACAAAACGAAGTCCAAATGCCACGAAACTTTTTGGAGATATTTTTCTGGACAAAAGAGACCCTGGAGACTTGGAGGGGAGGCCAGAAGGTTCACGAAGCCTCCACAAGGCAACTGGGCGCGGTCCCGGGGGGCGCGTCCTGATGCCTTGTGGGGCCCTCGTGGCTCCGTTTGACCTAATTCCACTTCTATAAATTCTCAAATATTCGGAAACCAACAGAGAGCCACCCCGAATAACTTTTACGCCGCCGCAAGCCTTTGTTCTTCCGTGATCCCATCTGGAGGCCTTTTCCGGTACTCTGTCAGAGGGGGAATCGGTCACGGAGGGCGTCTACATCAACCTTGCTGCCCTTCCGATGATGTGTGAGTAGTTTATCATAGACCTACGGGTCCATAGCTAGTAGCTAGATGGCTTCTTCTCTCTCTTTGATCTTTAATACCATGTTCTCCTCGATGTTCTTGGAGTTCTATCCGATGTAATCTTCTTTTGCGGTGTGTTTGTTGAGATCTGATGAATTGTGAGTTTATGATCAGATTATTCATGAGAAATATTGAGTCTTCTCTGAACTCTTTTATGCATGATTGTTATAGATTTGTATTTCTCTTCGATCTATCGATTTGGTTTGGCCAACTAGATTAGTTTATCTTGTAATGGAAGAGATGCTTTGTGATGGGTTCAATCTTACAGTGCTCAATCCCAGTGACAGAAATGGGCATGACACGTATTTGTATTATTGACATTAAGGATAAAAAGATGGGGTTTAATCATATTGCTTGATTTTACTTTGTCTACATCATGTCATCTTGCTTAAGGCGTTACTCTGTTTCATACTTAATACCCTAGATGCATGCTGGATAGCGGTCGATAGGTGGAGTAATAGTAGTAGATGCAGGCAGGAGTCGGTCTATTTGTCTCGAACGTGATGCCTATATACCTGATCATTGCCATGAATCCGTCATAATTATTTGCTTTTCTATCAATTGCCCAACAGTAATTTGTTTACCCACCGTATGTTCTGCGCTAGAGAGAGAAGCCTTTAGTGAAAACTATGGCCCCCGGATCTACTTTAAATATAAAAAAACTAAAAATACCTTGCTGCAATTTATTTACTTTTATTTTATTTAGTATTTATTTTATCTATCTAGCACTATCAAAATTAATCCTTGCAAATAACCGCTAAGAGGATTGACAACCCTCTTATTTGCGTTGGGTGCAAGTGTTTGCTTTTGTGTGTGTAGATGTTGCTAAAGGATTTTGACTGGTTCTCCTAGTGGATTGATAACTTTGGTTCTTAACTGAGGGAAATACTTATCTCTACTATATTGCATCATCCCCTCCTTTTCGGGTAAATCCCAACGCAGTCTACAAGTAGCATCCCTCGGGCTCAAGGGCCGTCGTGTCTGAGGCGGAGAGCGCGGCTCGGCAGCAGGCGATGTACGACCGGCGCAATGCCAGTCGCCGCTCCGCGTTCGCCAAGAGCGACGTGGCGCCGGACTGGGTCCGCAACGACCCAGACCTCGCCGCCGCGTGGGTGCTCGACCGCTCCGTGACCACCGCGGTGACGGCCGCCAGGCGCCGCTGCCGCCTTGACGGCGAGCTCGCCAAGATCGGCGAGCAGCGGTCGCTTAGCGACGGCTCCACCAACGTCGGTCGCGGCAAGGCCGCCGCCAGGGCTCCGAAGGACACATCGGCACTCCGCACGGCGCAGCAGGAGGCGGAGCGGCTCCTCCGCAAGCGGCAGGCAGCCGCCGGACAAGGCTATCGCGGCCCTCTGCCGTCGTTCCACCGCTGGAGGGACGACGACGATGGCACCGACAGAGACGGCGGTGCGGTAGGGCAGGGCGGCCACGCGTACGAGGTGGTCGTCTGGTATAGGGTTTAGGTTTTTTTCTAATTTTTTAGTTAAACGGTCGAAATATCGACCTTTTTATGTAAATTATGTCCGAATTTTAATGAAATCTGTCGTGTTTGATTGAATTTCGTTCGGTTGGTTCGAATTGTTGTTGAAATGTATGCGGCTAGCGTTGGATGTCCGCGGATAGGATAGCGTTGGATGTCCGCGGATAGGATGAGGGAAGAAATTTGCGGGTAGCCGTTGGAGATGCCCTAAGGCCTCATTTGGTTTGTATTCGGATCGTGCAAATACATTGCTTATCCCTTCTGTATACGGAAACTGCGCTGACAGGCAGTAGGCACGTGGGCCCCGACACCTCTACGACCAATGGGTCCTGCTGTCACTACAGTGTGAAATTAAGGTTTTTTTTTTTAGACATCAAAGTTTTTTTTTTGAACACAAGGAAGGGGCACGAAGGCCCCAGATGCTCTATTAGTCAAAGCGGTGGCATACAGCATTGTAGGAGATATGCCCAAGAGGCAATGATAAAAGTTATTATTTATCTCCGTGCTCATAATTATGTTTATGTTCCATGCTATAACTGCCATGGTTCCCGAGCCCGTATATCCATAAAGGCTCTGAGGAAAACCCACGTGCACGTGTGGAATAATAAACGGTAAAAAGTATTCCTAGTCATGCCTCTAAGACTAGCTCAAGTGTTGCATGATGGTACTGTTTTCCTGATCATGGGCATGACTATGCCGGCAACTTTGAGGGCACAATGTTAGTAGAACACTTGTGTTGAATCGACCCGATTGATGTTATGCTATGAGATTCATTCGTCATAAGTTAATGGTTAATAACACCGAGAAGTTAATGTTTGCATAATTCCTTAGACCATGAGAGTGTCGAGTTTCTTCATGCTTGCTTCATGAACTTTGGGGTTTGTTAAACGTCATCCGTAAATGGGTGGCTATTACGGCAGCTTACGGGTTCATGGAAAAGTATGTTAAGTAACTTGATAGCTCAAGATTGGGATTTGCTCCTCCGACGATGGAGAGATATCTCTGGGCCCTCTCGGTGTTACGGTATCCTTCATCGTCTGGCCAGACACAAGTGTGATTTGATCACAGGGATGCCGGAACACAGAAACGAGAAAAGAGAACAAAACCGGTAACGAGGTAACTGGCATTGTGGACAAGTGTTGATCCACGAGGATGCCGATGTTTTCTCACCTCGGGTATTTGTAACATATCGCGAAGCAACAGGAATAGCACACGGCAACTGGAGGTTCACTCGAATATTCATTCGTGTGGGTATAGGGGTCAATATGGGTGTCCACGGCTCCGATGTTGATCATTGATCGGAAAGTGTTCCGGGTCATGTCTGTACTTCACCGAACCTATAGGGTCACACACTTAAGGGTCATCTATCTGCTGAATACTAGACGGGGAGTCTGAGAGAAATTCACCGAAAAAGTTTCGGACGAAACGGAAACGTTCCGGAAAGGATATCGGAATAGTTCCGGTAAAACTGAAAAGTTGTTTCAGAGGATACCATAAAGTCAGATTGGTTTCGGCACATGCCTGATAATTCTTGGAGGGTGCCAGAATTGTTCTGGAAACTTTCTGGAATTTTCCGGGATGAAAACCGGAAATGTTCCGGAGCTGCCGGAACCGCTTCAGATGCTTTTCGCAGATGAAAATCACTAAACCGGAATTGTTCCGGATCGCATTGAAACTTATTTTAGTGGGTACTGGAATTGTTCTAAGCCCACATAAATATTTTCAGTTCGACCGGACGCTGAAAAATGTCGTCGTGAATAGTGAAATCAGATTTATGGATATGGTTGGAAGTTGGCTTTCCACAAATATCTTCCCAAGATATTTTGGGATGACATGGCATTTTGGATATGCCCATCCTACCCCTTGTTTTTCCTATAAATAGAGGGGAGGAGGCAGCCACATATGCTTCATCCTTGCTCTCACATACACATGCCATGACATTTCTGGCTTCTCTCTCCCTCCCAGCGAAATAGTTTCGTAGAGCCGAAAGGCTGTCTGGGTTCCGGTAGGAACTAGTTCTCGACGGCGAAGCCCTGCCGGATAGATGACACCGTATGTGTGCAACTCTGTAGAGAGATCGTAGTTTCGGTCTTAGTTCGAGAGTGCCTCCCGAAGGGCTGTCCGAGTTACAGTTTGAGTTTCGAGAGTGCCTCCCGAAGGGCTGTCCGAGTTACAGTTTGAGTTTCGGGTGTCCTCCCGAAGGGCTGTCCGAGTGACCCGCCCGAAGGGCTGTCCGTGAGGCCTCCCGGAGGGCTGTCCGAGGATCCGTCCGGTGGGACTATCCGAAGGACTGTCCAGAGGCCTCCCGGAGGGCTGTCCGAGGATCCGTCCGGTGGGACTATCCGAGGGACTGTCCAGGGGCCTCCCGAAGGGCTGTCCGAGGATCCGTCCGGTGGGACTATCCGAGGGACTGTCCCGATGCCTCCCGAAGGGCTGCCCGGAGATCCGTCCGGTGAGCTGACGTGGGAGTACATCCTCGCGGTTGGGAGGTTGTAAATCCTAGCTGCGGGGATCTGCACCGCCGATCGTCATCGACTCTACTTCCGCTGCGCTACGAGTCGGTAACGAAACAGATCAAACCTTGTATGCAGTCTCCATAGTGATCCTGGGCTGGTGCGTAGGTCGGAAAATTTTTGTTTTCTGCTGCGTTCCCCAACAGTGGCATCAAGAGCCGTGCTATGCGTAGATGCAGGTTGCGATCTAGAATACATAGAGATGTATGGGTGTTGCACAATATAATTAGGTAGTAGATGAGATCTATTGCTGAAAATTATTTGTGCAGGTGACAGATGAAGTCTGTTACCCGATGTTCTTGTTGCTTCCCTAGAATTTGCGTTTGCTCAATCTCGAGACAGTATGGTGGAATTTCACAAAGTTCTGGCAATCCGCGATCCTGATTGATCAACGAAGTGCTTCAGTTCTTTGGGTTCCGCCATAGTCAAAAGAAAGATGAAATTCGCAGATGAAAGGGCATTGCAGATATGATCTGCACGGGGGTCATGCGTATGACGAAGTTTAGTATGGGGCTCGAGATTTAATTATCTCGTGTTTCATACACCCCGCGATGTTAATCTAGCGACTTGAATTATCATACTTGATGATAATACGTAGGTAGCTTCGGTTTGTTCGAAACCTTAGAAGCCACGTAAAATGAAATTTGCATAAACCAACTAGAGGCGTCTAACTTGGTTTTGCAGGATGGTTTGCATGTGCATATGATGTGGTATAGCAGTGCTCATATTAATTCGATTATGTATGAGATGACTATATGATGTAAATTAACATGACCTGCGTGTCATGATTCGGCATGATGGCTGGAGCCATATGATTGTCACTTTAATGACCTGCGTGTCAACCTTAAGTAATGCACTTATTTTATTAGCTATAGAGATAGCAATATTATCTGGTGCATCGACAAGGTGGTGGCAATCTTCGCGAAGGTAAACACCGACGCGAATGCCGGAGACGAAGAAATACAAGAGTTCTCCGTCAGAAAGGGCTATACCATATCATGCTATTATGAATTGCCTGAGATGTTTATCCCTTATGATGCACCCTTCTTGATTGCGCGGTAGTCGCTTTTATTAGGGTGATCTCTCCAAAAATATCAAGTAGTTAGTGTTCTCCCAAGTGTAGCACCGTCACAGCACCTAACTTCTCGGAGTACGCCATGTACACATGAGTACAAACGATTAGGGAAGTGTGAGGCGGGTGAGGTCAGACCTTGCAGCGAGATCACTTGGTTGTCTTGACGTTCAGGCAGGACAGTCCTGAGCTCGGAACACACGCATCGAAAGATGAACAAGAATCGCATAGAGATGTGATTGGCAAGTTGGCCTACCGATTGAAATTCGCGTCATCAGTGATGAACCCGTCAATGGCGTTTAATTGAAATTTGGATCTTGAATCACTCACAATCAATTATGAGAGATATTGATTTGAGTGGGAGCGCACTTTAGAATTAATTCTTTTAATTCTTAGTGCAATTAATTATGAACCTTGTCTAAGTGAAATTTGCAAAATAGTTATAGAATAATGGCTCGCGTTTCCACCTTCCCTATTAAAATTGAATAAGCTGTTAAATATCTGGTTAAAGCTTTACGGTTGGTAACGTAATGTGAGGATTGTCCTCTAGAGTGCCGAGAAGGATTTTGTCCTATCGCATACTTTCGGTATTCTCCCGCTAATGCTATGGATCATGTGACTCTCGTCCTTCGATCCAAAAGCTAGAATTCCTTTTCAGTCAAAGTGCAATATGTTTGCTTCCATGAGACCCGAACTTCGAAAGTTTGGATAGTTATGTGATATTCATGGAATCTGAAAATCATTTTCAGAGACAGACAAAGGCTAAAAGATATGAGATATCCAAAGCAATGTTTGTTTGCAAGCTGTTAGTAAAGGAGTTTACTATGCATTAGACTGATAAGAGAGGGATCCAGGAGAACGCCTGTCATATGATGAAAGGTGAATAAAACAACAACTTAAAGAGAAAGGAAGTGTCCGAAGGGTGTTAGTAAGACTTTCACGCCTAGGAAGTCCGGGGCTAACGCCACTCTTAAGTTAGATGCTTCTTCTGAGAGTAGGAGAAATACTAAGAGTTAAACTGTTAGAAGTATAAAGGCAAATAAAAGGAAGACTGGAATATCCAGCTCATGTATGAATGTCATACAAGTTTTTGATGTATAAAAGGCTAGTCAAAAGATATAGTTCTTGGGAATTATGGTTAAACATGTCAATCACTAATTCTTGGGTATTGTGAGTTGATCACAAAGATACCCGCTCGATTGCATTCTGATACAACTCGATGCAAGAACTACTACGGCCTAAAAGACTAGCCAGGGATGAGGTTTAGATACACACAGGGAACATAGTAAATGTTACTATACCTTCCATTGGTGTATTCCCTATGTATTTACTTTCATAATTCATTTTAGAGTTTTACACTCTAGCCCATTGCATAAAGTATCTTGCAAGAAGGTTATTCATAAGAGAACTTTTGATGTTCGATGTTATGAATAACATAAGGGCCATACTTTCATTGTGAGTGAGATGTATGTTATGAATATTGATAATAATACATTACCTCTGTATTTACTTTCATAATTCATTTAGAGTTTCATACACTCTAGCCCTCTGCATAAGGTACTTTGCAAGAAGGTTATTCATAAGAGAACTTTTGATGTTCGGTGTTATGAATAACATGAAGGGCCATGCTTCCATCCAGGATGGGATGTATGTTATGAATATTGATGGTAATATGATACATCCATAACACTGACGCTAAATGTCGCAAGACTAAAAGAATACCACACAAGTGTGGCACTGCATTTGGTCACATTGGAGAAACCCGCATGGAAAATTCCATTATGATGGATTTTGAAGTCGTTTGATTTTGAATCATCTGACACTTGCAACTTTCCTCTGAAAGGTGAAGTGACTAAAATACCGTTCACAGGCCATAAGGAACGAGCAAAGAACATATTGGTGATCATACATTATGATGTGTGTAGTCCAATAAATGTTGTTGCAAGTAGTGGATCTATCTATCTTCAGAAATGACTCAAGTAGATATATGGATATTTACTTGTTGAGACGTAAGTCTGGATCTTTTGAATTCATTCATAAGGTTTTCAAAATGAAGAAGAAAATATTGTAACAAGAAAATTATGTTTCTACAATTCGATTGCAGAAAGGAATATTTGAGTTACAAGTTTAGCGAATGTCTGATGAGTTATGAAAGGGGTTTCATAACTTGCATCTCCTGGAACACCACTGCAAGTGGAAAGTCCGTGAAGATGTAATCGAACCATTTATGACATGGTAAGATCAAAGAAGACATAAATAGATTTGCCATTATCCCTTTTAAAAGGTGATGCTTTAGAGACTGCGGCTTTTACACTGAAAAGAGCTCCATCGGGTCTGTTGAAATGACACCATGGTATGGTACGCCCAACCATGTTATATCTTTTCTTAACATTTGGAATATGGGGCTTGTGTAAAAGGTTACAAACCTATTCCAAATCAGACAAGTGCTACTTTGTAAGGTTATCCCAAGTCATTGGGTATTCCCCCACCACTATACCGAGGCAAAGAATTTTGCCGCAAAACGGTATGCTTTTTAAAGAGAATGGTTCTTGCAAAAAGGTGAGTGGGAGAACAGTGCAACTCGATGAGATAAGCAGTATCTTCGTCATCAGATCAAAGAAAAGAAACCTTGGAAGTGATTCCGGAGTTTCCTACTGCGACTGATACGGAAGTCTCTACAATAAAATGTATGGACTTCGGTCGAACTTGCAGCTGAACCACGTAGGCAAAGCTCGTGCAAACCTATCAGGTGCGCAAACGAGATATTGTTGTTAGACAACAGTATACCTACAATACACAAGGAAGCGTTGATGGGCCCTGACTCCAGAATTGGCTAAATGCCAATACAATCCGAGATAGTTTCCATATAAGTGATTCAAGATTAAAATCTTGATACACCTTTCGGAAGACTTAGAGTCTAACGAATATTTATGGAACTAAAGACTGATACGGATAAAATGTTTTATCCATAAAGCTCGACTTGTTGCAATAACAAGTTCAAGGAGTTGACTACGATGAGATTGTCTCACCGTAGCGATGCTTAAAGTCGGTTCGGGTTGAACTAGCAATTAATACATATTTCAATCATGAGATATGAAACATGGATGACAAAAGGATTTCCATCTGATGGAAATGAAACCTAGGACTTGTATGTGATACAGTCCAAGGTAATTTGTCGATCCAGAGGATGCTAGTAAGTATGCAAACTTCAGAGTTCCAGCAATGGACAGAAGAGAGCAATGTGGAGTTGGAATCTTCGTTTTTGATGAAATGGTCAAAAGAGTTTGACTTCATCAAATGGGTAACGAAGATGCTTGTGGTTTCAAGAAAGTAAGTGGGAGCATAATGATATTTCTAAAAACCTTGTGTGCCTGACACATTGTTAAATTGGAAATAAATTTCTTGACACGAATTAGGACTTCATTTAAAAATAGTTTTTCGATGAAGTGCTTGGGCTAAACAGCCTTGATATTAGGCATGATGATCTATGGAGATAGATTTACCTAATGGGGCTAAGCAAAATGCATATTGACAAGATGCTAAAACCTTTTAGCATTAAAACGTCAAGGAGTGATTCTTGCCGAAGTCACATGGAAAGAGTTTTTGCAAAACTCGGTGTCCCAAAACACTGATGAGCGAAATACATGATGGAGATTCCACACACTTTCGTGTTTGGATTAATCATGTATTCCATGGTATGTAAAACAACCAGATATGTCCAATACTCCAAAGTTGTTGTGAGTATAGATACCAAAGTGATCAAAAGTACTGATCATGGGACAACAGTGAAAAAGGGTCATTGAGTACTAAAGTAGCACTGATGACATGTTTTCTCGCAAGCGGAGATAATGAAGAGTTCGTTGTAAAAGGTTACATCGATACAGTCTTCATCATTTCTCCATGCGATTTTCGATTAAATTTGAGGGTTTTGTGTAATACACAATATGGTGGCACGGTAAGTTGGAATTGTTCCAAACAGGTTACTGTGGCGAATTCTATAACAAATGGCTAAGTATGTTGACGCTTTAGAAGCGACAAAGAAGATGTTGAATCATATAGTTCATTCATGAACTTAGTATGATTCCAAGATGGCTTTGGTCAATGGAACACTATTGAAGATAGTTGCTCCATAGCTCAGTCATAGGAATCAAGGTTTGACCAGTGATTCACACATATACGAAGCCAAGTCAACACAAAATATGAATTTTGTGAAAGCGTGAAAACGCGAGGACATGCAAAAGATACACACGGAACTGAAGTTGTCAGATCCGTTGGACATCAGGCTATACCACATGCGATGCATAATTTACACCGGTATGCCATAGGTGTAAAGTGCATTAGCATTGACTAGATCATTGACTCTAGTGCAAGTGGGAGTCTGTAGGAGATATGCCCAAGAGGCAATGATAAAAGTTATTATTTATCTCCGTGCTCATAATTATGTTTATGTTCCATGCTATAACTGCCATGGTTCCCGAGCCCGTATATCCATAAAGGCTCTGAGGAAAACCCACGTGCACGTGTGGAATAATAAACGGTAAAAAGTATTCCTAGTCATGCCTCTAAGACTAGCTCAAGTGTTGCATGATGGTTCTGTTTTCCTGATCATGGGCATGACTATGCCGACAACTTTGAGGGCACAATGTTAGTAGAACACTTGTGTTGAATCGACCCGATTGATGTTATGCTATGAGATTCATTCGTCATAAGTTAATGGTTAATAACACAGAGAAGTTAATGTTTGCATAATTCCTTAGACCATGAGAGTGTCGAGTTTCTTCATGCTTGCTTCATGAACTTTGGGGTTTGTTAAACGTCATCCGTAAATGGGTGGCTATTACGGCGGCTTACGGGTTCATGGAAAAGTATGTTAAGTAACTTGATAGCTCAAGATTGGGATTTGCTCCTCCGACGATGGAGAGATATCTCTGGGCCCTCTCGGTGTTACGGTATCCATCATCGTCTGGCCAGACACAAGTGTGATTTGATCACAGGGATGCCGGAACACAGAAACGAGAAAAGAGAACAAAACCGGTAATGAGGTAACTGGCATTGTGGACAAGTGTTGATCCACGAGGATGCCGATGTTTTCTCACCTCGGGTATTTGTAACATATCGCGAAGCAACAGGAATAGCACACGGCAACTGGAGGTTCACTCGAATATTCATTCGTGTGGGTATAGGGGTCAATATGGGTGTCCACGGCTCCGATGTTGATCATTGATCGGAAAGTGTTCCGGGTCATGTCTGTACTTCACCGAACCTATAGGGTCACACACTTAAGGGTCATCTATCTGCTGAATACTAGACGGGGAGTCTGAGAGAAATTCACCGAAAAAGTTTCGGACGAAACGGAAACGTTCCGGAGAGGATATCGGAATAGTTCCGGTAAAACTGAAAAGTTGTTTCAGAGGATACCATAAAGTCAGATTGGTTTCGGCACATGCCTGATAATTCTTGGAGGGTGCCAGAATTGTTCTGGAAACTTTCTGGAATTTTCCGGGATGAAAACCGGAAATGTTCCGGAGCTGCCGGAACCGCTTCAGATGCTTTTCGCAGATGAAAATCACTAAACCGGAATTGTTCCGGATCGCATTGAAACTTATTTTAGTGGGTACTGGAATTGTTCTAAGCCCACATAAATATTTTCAGTTCGACCGGACGCTGAAAAATGTCGTCGTGAATAGTGAAATCAGATTTATGGATATGGTTGGAAGTTGGCTTTCCACAAATATCTTCCCAAGATATTTTGGGATGACATGGCATTTTGGATATGCCCATCCTACCCCTTGTTTTTCCTATAAATAGAGGGGAGGAGGCAGCCACATATGCTTCATCCTTGCTCTCACATACACATGCCATGACATTTCTGGCTTCTCTCTCCCTCCCAGCGAAATAGTTTCGTAGAGCCGAAAGGCTGTCTGGGTTCCGGTAGGAACTAGTTCTCGACGGCGAAGCCCTGCCGGATAGATGACACCGTATGTGTGCAACTCTGTAGAGAGATCGTAGTTTCGGTCTTAGTTCGAGAGTGCCTCCCGAAGGGCTGTCCGAGTTACAGTTTGAGTTTCGAGAGTGCCTCCCGAAGGGCTGTCCGAGTTACAGTTTGAGTTTCGGGTGTCCTCCCGAAGGGCTGTCCGAGTGACCCGCCCGAAGGGCTGTCCGTGAGGCCTCCCGGAGGGCTGTCCGAGGATCCGTCCGGTGGGACTATCCGAAGGACTGTCCAGAGGCCTCCCGGAGGGCTGTCCGAGGATCCGTCCGGTGGGACTATCCGAGGGACTGTCCAGGGGCCTCCCGAAGGGCTGTCCGAGGATCCGTCCGGTGGGACTATCCGAGGGACTGTCCCGATGCCTCCCGAAGGGCTGCCCGGAGATCCGTCCGGTGAGCTGACGTGGGAGTACATCCTCGCGGTTGGGAGGTTGTAAATCCTAGCTGCGGGGATCTGCACCGCCGATCGTCATCGACTCTACTTCCGCTGCGCTACGAGTCGGTAACGAAACAGATCAAACCTTGTATGCAGTCTCCATAGTGATCCTGGGCTGGTGCGTAGGTCGGAAAATTTTTGTTTTCTGCTGCGTTCCCCAACAAGCATCTCACAAACAGGACCCTGGAGAAACAGAAAATTACAACCCGGTCCCCAAATCTAACGAAAAGGACCCTAAACAGCAAAGAAGAAACGCAATCAGGTCCCTGCTGCTCCTCGCAGGAAAGAATTACCGCCGGCGCCGGGGACGGACCACTTGGTCCGGCGTGACCTCTGCAGATCGCTCCACAGAATCCAGGTTGGGGCAGCACTGCCTCCCCTTCTGGCATCAAGGCCGGGAGGAATGAAACTTGGCTGCCATTCGGCCCGAAGATTCGCCGGGTCGTCGAGGGAACCGGCCAGCCAGCGCGGGCGCCGTAGTTCCTCCTAAACCACCGGCGAGTAAGCTCTGGGTCCCCAATATCCGCTTCCATCTGCACATAGGGAACAAATTCCCAGATTCGGGGACAACAAGGACGAACTAAGCCAGTTCGTCGACCGCTCGAACTAGCTCTTCCTGTTCCTTTCTCTCCTCCACCACGGTGGCTAGAAAAGAACCAAGAAGAGAGCAGATCGAGCGCAAGAACCAGGGATCCAGCGAGCTTATTTAGGGGAGTGACAGAGGAGTCTCCTCCCACCGCATCTGGCTCCCACCAATGGAGCACCACGGTCAGGAGGAACGCTGTCGTCGAGATCCGGACGCAGCTCGCATGCTCCGACCTCCATCTCCATCTCGGCATCACGCCAGTCGCCATCAAGGCAAGTCCAGGCCATAGCCTCAAGCTACTACCAGTACTAATATCTACATAAGAACCACGGCCTCCCCTCTCACTCCCTCTCCAAGCAGCGGCGCCACCGGAGAAGGAGGAGAGAGGAGCCGTGCGTGGCTGGACGACTCTCAAGAAGAGGAGGAAGAGAGAGAGGAGACGGGGGGAAATGAGAGCCCACGTAGTACCAAGTCTCGAACTAGCGACCCACGGCTGGCACGCAAGCCGGTCTAGCCAATCCAGCTACACATCTTCACGTCTGCAATGGAGAACTTTTTTTTTTGAGAAGATGCAATGGAGAACTAGGATTAATGTACTAGAACAAAGGCGCTCGTGGAGCTGAAATAGGCTGCGGTCAGTGCGACCCCAGTAACAAAAATAACGCTTGAATATTCATGTATAATACTCCGTTCCTTTATGTAAGGTGTATTATTTCCGGCACGGTGACCAAGGCACATAATTATAGACATGTTAAGACTAAATTACCCTTGGCAAATTTGTTGGTTAGTGAAAAGTGAATCAATTAGTCCAGAAAAGTATGAGATACATGCAATCGACAAAGAGATAGTTTCCTTATGTTGCTATAAGGAGAGATACAGACAATCAGAAAAGAGATACTTTCCTTTTTTAATAGGGCTAACAAGGGAATTATGAGGAATTAGAAGAAGTGCACCTTACATTCTGGAATTTTATCAAAAAACAAATACACCTTATATAAAGGAACGGAGGGTAAATACTGTACTTACAAACGAATTAACTTATTTTTAAAAATTATTTACATATTTATTTTAAAAATATTCATATATCTAAAAACGAATTAACATATTTTTTAAAATTATTCACGTATTTATAAAACATTCATATATTTAAAATAATATTTATGAATTATAAAAAGTTTTTTATAATTTTAATTAATAAATTTTCTAAAAATTATGATTCAAAAAATTATTTTATTTATACAAATATTTCAGTAATTATATGCACATTTTTATAGTTGAATGTTTGTATAATTACCAACATTCTTAATTTAAAATTTAAACTGTTGATATGAGTAATCATGTCTAATATTTAAATATATGTTTTCTAAATATAAGTCATGAGTAAAAATTATACACAGGTGAGTATTCATAAATATTTAGTAAATGTTTGTTTTCATCATTTTACATAATTAAAATATATGTTGCGAGTGTATAGCTTTTTTGTATTTATTAAATATTTTTATTTACTATACATTTTTAATGTCCGTATCAACTAAATATTTTTTATACAATACATGGGTGCATATGTAAAATGTTTTTAGTTACTAATCATTGTTTGTATGTATAATATTTATAACACACAAATATTTGAACGTATTTTTTATTACTTATGTGTTTCTCAAATAGCTTAAAAAAATAGCGCGTACAAAATGGGCCACACAATCTGTAGCCCATTTAAGCTCCACATGCATCCTTGTTAAATACATATAGCCTTGTTATCCATACTAGGACAATGCCCGTGCATTGCTACGGGAAAATATATATTATTTTCATATCCTTAGCTCAAAGCACTCATGCATGGATCATATAGTCAAGTGATATTATCAAGATTTGTCGTAACTAAAAAGTTCATTGAGCTTAATCCACTTTTTGTTAAAGCATCATACATGCAGCCATGCTTCGCTACGGAGCCGATATTCCTTATAATATCATTGACATTCCCAAAAAAGGATGACACTGCAGGCCAAGTAATTTTTCTAATTTTTATTTGTGAATGCAGTCCAAGTAATTTAACTGATGTTCCATTGGAAGATTAAAACATGCATGACAACAAGCTTATGGACTACATCATTGAAACAACCTCAACTTTTCAATGAGATTGCGCATGGGTCTTTGCTTCATACATTGCAGTATTGTCTGAGAGTGTATGATAACTAATGACACAGATGGTTTACTTAAATATCACAAGATCCCAGGATAATATAAACATACACATACCCTTTTTCTCAAACACACCAAAGTGTTGTATTTTGTATTAGAAGAAAAGTAGGTAGATGGAGAGAGTCCCGCTGCCTCAAAGTCATTTTTGTGCAGCCAGGCCGGCCCAACTCTCCTCTTTTTTTTTCCACGGCAGACTCCAGGGCCAACAGCCTGCCCACTCCACTGAGCAGCCCGAGCAAAAATCCTCCCCTACCCCGCATCCGTTGCCGTTGGCCGTCGGTCGCCCGCCAGCGAGCTCCGGCACCTGCTCCTCCCATTATTCCTTCACCGGATCTGAACCCCGGGTTGATTAGCCCTCTCTTCTCCCATTATTCATTCGCCGGATCTGAACCCCGGTTTGATTAGCCCTCTCTTCTCCCATTATTTCTTCGTCGGATCTGCACTCCGGTTTAATTAACCCACCTCTTTCCTGATCTCTTCGTCACACTCTCTGGAATCCTCAATCCTTAGCTTCTCCTTATTGATATCCCAGAAAACTCAAAAGAGTATATAAATTAAAATAATTAGATATAAAATAGCGATGTGGGTCTATTAAATATTCAATAGTGAATTAGCCCTCGATTGTAAACGTGCGTGACGTAGACGATGGATGGATCGATCGGGAGGCCCACTACGGGTTGTGGTTACGTACGAGAAAAGCCCAGTGCGTGAACATGCGTGACGTAGATGATGGATCGATCGGGAGGCCCACTACGGGCTGTGGTTGCCTACGAGAAAAGTCCAGTACGTGATGGTGACGGTGAACGGGCAGAAACAATAGCCGCTTTATTATTATAGCAAAACATGCCCGTGCGTTGCAACGGGAGATAAAAAGCAGCACACGTCTCTAATGTGATAAGCATTCTTAAGACCCTTCACGGGTGCATGTCCTCTATTTTGACATGACGTTCAATGATCATTCGGCATGAATTGTGAGCTTCAAAAACAATGGACGACATGCCGAACAATGGATCGATTGAGGATACGGTTTCTCAGGATGCCGATTTGAAACATGAGATGTGGTCCCGAGTCAACTTAGTTCAACTTATTAGTTCATTCTGAAATTTAAAAGAAAAATCGGAAGAAAATATTATTAATAAATTCGTACCTGATGTCATGAGCTAAATTTAAAAGTGAAACAGAAAGAAATAATATTTTGAATAAATAAGTGACAATAGCATCAAGTAGATTAATCTGGAGTAACAGTGGCAGCAGACTCGCGCGAACTCAAAGACCCTAGCTCCGTTTCCACCCGAATCCAACATTGCTCCTTCCCATTCTGCTACCTCTAGAGGCCGGAGCTTGCATGCGAAGAATTCTTGAATTGCATGCACGGCCTAATGGGTCTCATATTTAATCCCACTGTGGATCGGTTTGGTTGGCTTGGCCGTTGCACAGTTTGCACATTTGGCGTATGCAGGCATCACAAACACACCCAGGGAGAGTTAATTCCTTCACGCTCATTCATATATTACCAACAATAATGTATTCCTCCCTCTGCTTATTTGAGGTATTTGCCATGATCTGGTCCCCATAGCGATCCTCTCTTAATCCCTCTCTTCCTCTCCTTATTAGCTTCTGAGATACGGCAACGACCCTCTCTTCCTCTCTTTATTAGCTTCTGAGGCGGCTTACTGATTAAGAAGAATAGACGTATATAAACCGATGTAACTACATATGAGAGAGCGAGGTGGGATTATTTAATGGGCAGATGAACGTTTTTCTCTTCTTTTTGTCAGGGAAAGATGAAGGGACGTGAAAAGATTGATTATTCAATGTATTCTGCCCGCCTGGGCCTTGGGCCAGAAGAAGCAACTCAACTGGAGCTGTTGTGCGAAGCGTGGATGGGCCAGCCTAGAGAGCGCACGTACGTCTGGTCTCTGATCGCGTATATATTTATTCTCTCTAAATACAAACACAAACAGTCGATTGGTGGTATGGCTAGCCCATGTTGGCCTGAGGGCGAAGGTCATGTGTTTGAATCATGACTTTGACATTTTATTTTTTATTTTTTGTTACGCGGATGGACAACAAAAACAAAACAAAAAAAATCAGAGAGGACGGCGTACGAAACTGGACGGGTGGGGTGGACGGACGAAAATGGACGAAATTACGGTGGTAAGAAGCGATCACCCCTTTATTATTATTATCATCGCGACTTCGTTTCCTAAGGCGTCACAATAAAAAAAATTGTGGCTGAGCAAACTGTATTGACGAACCCTGCCTGAGCTAGACCGATGAATGATGTGTCTCGCCTTAACTTAGCGTAGCGGTGTTTACCATAACCGGTATTTTGGTACCAGAATAAATATAGCTATGTATGGAAGCAAAATAGACATTTATTTGAACAGGCATAATAGACATTTATTCATTTTAATATAGCTTACAAAAACTAACCCATAGAAAGTTGTGTCAATTTTGTTGGGGCTCAGCGCTGTACAAAACACGGAAACCTTTTTTCACCCGACGCCGAGGGACTACATAAAATAATAAAGGACCTCTACATATCTCCTAATAAAACCTTTACGTAAGCGATAGTTCGTTTTGTTCATTATTTACGGATGTGTTTTAATTTTTGTGAACATTTTCTAAAAGGTGATAGCCATGTTTTGCAAATTCCTGAATATGCTTTGAATATTGGACCATTTTTAAAAATCATGAACATTTTATACTTCATGAAAATTTATTTGAAACGTGATTTGTTTATAATATGTGAGCAATTTTTTTGAACTCATGAACATTTTATGATTTTATGCATATTTTTTGAATTTACAAACAGTTTATCATTTCCCTCCTTTTTTTAAAACTTGCAACTTTTTGAAATTTTGTTAGGACCTTTATATATCTCCTAATAAAACCTTTACGTAAGCGATAGTTCATTTTGTTCATTATTCACGGATGTGTTTTAATTTTTATGAAATTTTCTAAAAGCTGATGGCCATGTTTTGCAAATTCCTGAATATTCTTTGAATATTGGATCATTTTTAAAAATCATGAACATTTTTTACTTCATGAAAAGTTATTTGAAATCGTGATTTTTTATAATATGTGAGCAATTTTTTGAACCCATGAACATTTTATGATTTTCTGAATATTTTTTGAATTAAAAAACAGTTTATTATTTCCCTCCTTTTTTCAAAACTCGCAACTTTTTGAAATTTTGTTAGGACCTTTACAAATCTCCTAATAAAACCTTTACGTAAGCGAAATGAGAAAGTAAAAAAAATAGAAAACAGGGGGCGTCACAACTCGCACTTGGGCCGGCCCATTACCATGCTTAAGAGAGGAAAAAGGAAGGCAAAATGGGTAGAACCAGGGATCTAACCTTGGTCTCCCGTGTGGAACAGTGCGGCGTTAGCCATCGCGCTACTTCTTCTCTCATGCTACCGGACTGTATCAATGTATAAGAACACGATCCGGCGGCGATTTTTAAAATAAAAAACGAATCGTTTTCTTGACTTACGGGTGGCATTGGTGGGTAATTTTCGCCAACTTCGAGGGTAATTTAAACAACGTACGACCAGAAGTTATCCGTGCTTTATTATTATTAGGTAAAGATTAGGTAAAGATTTTTAAAATAAAAAACGAATCGTTTTCTTGACTTACGGGTGGCATTGGTGGGTAATTTTCGCCAACTTCGAGGGTAATTTAAACTTCGATTGGTGGGAGGTATCGAGTTCAATTCCTCTCGTGAGGAAGATTTTTTTGCCTCCCGGACCACCAGAAACCATAACCGGGATAGGTGGGCCTGATTTGTTGTGTTAGCTCATGGGCTGGCTGGTTCGTTTGCTTGGTCTATATCGATACCGAACGAAACTGACGTACGAAGGACAGTTAAAAGGGCGGACGGACAAAACGGACGAGATTTCGGGGGAAGAAGCGATCCTCACTTTATTATTATATATACTTAGGTAGCTAGCTTTGTACGCATGCGCTACCTTGCCTTGTGATACCGATGAAGTTACCTCGGCTCCTCGGATTCGTGGTTCGGATGAAGCGCGGAATCGGCCTCCTTGTCCGGCGGTTCGATCTGCTGCTCCTCCGTCTCCACGGAATCCACCCCGCCTGCCTTCCTCTCTCTCGAGCCAATAGCGGCGGCCGTGGCAGATGCTTATATTAATATTTTTTTGAGAGAGAAGGCAGATGCTTATATGGATCGAGGTGGAGGTCGTGGTGGCTCAGACTCTTTTCTTTCGGTTCGGTTGGGTTGTCCGGGTTGAGGCCCATAGGTGACGTCTAGCGACAGACGAAGACAAAGTAGGAAACAAATCGTTTTAGCCAAAACCAAACAGTTTTTTTTTCACTTACGGGTGGCAGGGTGGGTAATTTACTTCAACTTTAGGGATATTTGGGCGACGACGGTGAGCCGACAGAAGCACTCCGTGCTTTATTATTAGGTAAAGATAAAGATATATGCGATGCCCAATTCCTGCTGGAAGGCCCAATTCCAGCCTAAGTGGACGTGGATAAAAAAACGAACAGTTTTTTTTCACTTACGGGTGGCAGGGTGGGTAATTTACTTCAACTTTAGGGATAGTTGGGCGACGACGGTGAGCCGACAGAAGCACTCTGTGCTTTATTATTAGGTAAAGATAACATCCCGACGTGAAGTGTGGAGTGGCTAGACCGGCTTGTGTGCTAGCCACACCCGTTGCAGTGGGTCGCGGGTTTGAGACTTGGTTGCCATCTTTTTCGTGTTTTGCCTAAAAAAATCTTTTCCGTGCTAATATTCACTCTGTAGTGACAGGTAGGACCTACTCGTCATAGAGGTGAAAAATGCCACATTGATAGGGGCTTCTTTGTGAAAAAGTATATTCTGAGGGTTTTTTTTTTAGAAAACTAGACCACACACACTCCTTCTCCCCGGTCCAGTGACAGCAGGACCCGCACACTTAGTATGCGCAGATTCCGTATACAAGCGCGATAAACACTGTATTTGCACGCCCGAGCCAAATTTTTGCACCACTTCAATGTATACCACAACTTCTAGCACCAAAATGACCATTTACGTCAAGTTCTAGCACCGCAAGTGTAGTTGACTCAACTCTACAGGATAGGATTTTCAAATAAAAGAATTCCTTTGGAACCCTTTGGTTTGTAAGAATGGACTCATATTCCTATGTAGGATAGAAACCAATCCTTCACATTTCAAAGGAAGAAAATATGAACATAGACTAAATGGAAGAATTCCTATCCTATGCATCAAATGACATCTCTTTCCCTATAGAAATTGAGATACATGTCATCTCACTTCCCATGATTTCCCTATTCCTATGTTATTCCTATCCTATGAATCAAAGGAGGCCTAACAAGGGAATCACCATCCATAAGCTCTTTGGGAAATGCGGTATAGCGTATGTTGCTGCCGCTTGTAGTGCTCGTATCAACCCGATCGCTGTAATGACCATCAATATGAAGTTTGAGGTTAAAAAACATGTATGATCGGGTATGAACGTTGGGACCGCTGATATGAAGTGAACTCCATGTCCAATCTCGCACACGGGAGGGTAATTTTGTTTGTTTTCTTCCTCCCGCCTCCTCGTATGCATACGCTTCATGAGGAAGAGCGTCCATTGATGGCCACCGCCGCAAGAATTGTCCACTCGCGCTCATTTTTTGCATGCGCACACCATTTATCGTCATATTTTTTGTTGGGGTGTGCCCTTCCCCGGGCCCTTTTTCCCACCGTAGTGCGTAGCTCAGGGGTATATAAACCGGCTCATTCCGTCACCACCGCACTCATCCACAATTTGCCATGTCATGTTCAAGCCCTGCTCATGGACCTTTCACTCGTGAGATTAAAGAGGAGCACACCTACATAAGTTCGGGAAGAGGGTGTGGCGGTGGTCCGAGAGGGTTGAAAGCAAAATGTTTCAGGAGGTGTCAGGGCCGAGCGCCTCCCCACCACCCATGGCTACCTTGCCCACGCGATTTCAATTTCTTTGTGTGAAAACAAACATAGACACTGGCACAGACGAGTGGGTCTGCAAAATATGTAGCTTGGGGGTGTAACGACTGTAAGTTTATGCACAACGCAAAAATTAAACAAAATTTGTAACTAGCACACCAGATCCCCGTGTGTCGTGGGGGCTCGCATGGAGAGAAGGGAGAGGGATCGATTGAGGAAAAAAGATCAATTTCACGTACTGAACCGAAGATAAACGTGGGCATTGTAGAGGTGGGAGTGCGAAAGGACCCAGGTTGAACCATCACGACGACGATGACGGACGACAGCGGATCCCCATTTAATAGTACAAATTTGTAACTAGCACATCAGATCCTTTTTGCAAAACTACAAAATGCATCCCGCGCCGTTCGATTTGATGACGCGTCGCGCTCGCCGTTCATCCTGTGAACGCCTGCTGCTTTGATGTTGTTGCGCGCCGCTTTCCGCCAACGCACGCATAGTCCACGCTGCCCCTTCCTCCAAAAAGGCCACGCGCAACTGCTGCTTTTGCTACTGCTGCTGCTAGGTAGTTTGCACGCCTGCTGCTTTTGCTGCTCCTGGTAGCTAACTGTTGCGTAACTGGTTGGTAACTGCTGCGTATATGTTAGGGCAAGGCCAATGCACCCCAGGATGATGTCCCGCATGGCATGTAGGATCGGATGTCAGGAGAAATAGGTCCGATGGTGTAGCAGGATCCTCAGCAGGAGGCGGGTGCTTGGGGAGAAAAATTATGGTCCGGTGCAAAAAGCTGTAAATTGGAGTGCAGGGTAGAGATGCATGGCATGCATGCGTATTGCTTGATGAGGCCCACTAGTGGTAGCTTGCATTGGGGATGCCTCAAGCTACGTTTTCTCATGGGGCATCTGTATTCATATGCCACCATAGTTCATGCCCATAGCTAGCTAGCTGTAGCGTGCTGCTACGCCTCTACTGCTTGATGTTGCATTCATGCTACTACTAGCTACTGCTCTAACTTTTGTGAAATTTGCTCCCAATCTTTCATTTTCTTAAAAAAGGAAAAAAATGTTTAAAAAAGGAATGGTGTTTTTGTCGGGTACACATATCCCTCGCAATAAACTGCCTCGTGATAGTGTTTCCTACACTGATCTTGATAACTTTGGTAACACACTGCGCTAATTTCACCCGGAAATGTTTCTTGTTGACAAACATAACCCCGGTAATTTTCTGGGTAAATAGCATTGACAATATACGCACCACACACTAGATAACTTATATACAAACACCACAGTAACTTTGAGCCGGAGAAAAAAAACATGTTGAAAACATACCTCCGATGACTTTTGTGTAAATAGCACGGTAATATAAGCACCACAGACCTGATAACTTACATCCAAAACACCACAGTAACTTTTGACCCGTGAGAAAAAAGTTTTTGAAACATACCACGGTAATTTTTGTGTAAATAACATGGTATTTTAAGCACCGTGGACCTGATAACTTACCTACAAACACCATGGTAACTTTTTGACCTGGATTTTTTTTGTTCAAACACACCATAGTAACTTTTCTGTAAACAACATGGTATTTTAAGCACCGCAGACCGGATAACTTACCTAACAAAAACCATGGAAACTTTTTGACCCGGAAAAAAAGTTGTTCAAACACACCCTCGGTATTTTCCGTGTAAATAACATATAAGAACCGCATAATTGGTACCTTACATACAAACACCATGGTAACTTTTGCCCCGGGAAAACAAGTTGTTGAAATGCATACTCTCGCCAATTTATTTGTAAATAATATGGTAATATATGCGCCTCAAATCTGATAACTTAGGTACAACACCGTCGTATCATTGACCAGGGAAAAAGGTTGTTGAAACACATACCTCCAATAACTTATATGTAAGTAGCATGGTAATATGCAAACCGCAGACCTGATAATTTACGTACAAACACTATGGTAACTTCAATCCAGAGTAAAAAAAAAGTTGATGAAAACATACTCCCGGTAACTATATGTGTAAATAGCATGTAAATATATGAACCGCATACCTAATAATTTACATACAAACACCATGATAACATTGACCAATGGGGAAAAAGTTGTTGAAAAACTTATTTACCCCCGGTAACTTTTGTGTAAATAGCACGATAAGTTACATACCACATGTATGATAAGTTATGCATCCCATGTGTGGTAATATTTGACCCAAAAAAGTCATCGAAACATAACAACAGGTGATCTAGTTTCAAATGTCTCGCCACGACGATTTTTTATGTGAAAACGGATTTTAAATTGGACTAACGGTTTGAGCTACAAAACATTTTGAAGTTTTAAAATAGGGATATCTAACATGATTTCGGCTTTTTAGTCCTCTGGATCATACATACATGTGCATGTGAAGAAGAGTGAGGGGAACCATTTTTTATTCGCATGATAATTTAGTGAAAATCCACAGTAACTTACAATGTAGCCAGGCACGGTAACTTTTGACATGAAAAAACTCGTCGAAATATGCTTGAATCTAATTTCGAAGTTCTCATCGCCATGTATTTTTTATGTGAAAACGACTTTTGCATTGGAGCTACAAAATATTTTAAATTTTCAAAATAGGGAGAATATAGGATGACATCAATTTTTTTTATCTCTTAGTGCATGCATGCATATAATTAAAAAGGAGAGTGCATGTGAGAGAAGAGTGGGTTGCTCTAAATGCATATAAAATTAATGGGAGGATGAAGGTGTTTTGTTGTTGAGCTTAACATAACCTTTGGTTGTTATTACAGTCAAAAATTGAAATATGAAGCGCCCTCCAAACTGGTCTGGAGGCTATAGCTAGAAACATGGTGCATACTACTCTTTTCGTCTCAAAATAAGTGTATCCGATCCCAAAATAAATGTCGCTGGTTTAATACAAGAGTACATGAAAAAGATGGGGAAATAGTGAACTCCAAACCTATGCGGAAGTTGCTACGTACACAACAAAGGCGAAAGTTCCACATCGTCCTCTGCTCCGACAAACCATCATCCGTGCCACCGCATCGATAGACCGGTCCCGTCACCGGCAGAGACCCCTCCCCGCACGCCGACTGCCACCAAGGGCCCCGCCTGCCATCCACATGCTCCAACGGATATTTTCGATACGATTCCCCACTGCCACCAGAGAGTCCGACTTGTGGCGGCCAATTTTCGTGTTTTGACCTTTTTGTCCAAGTTTAACGGGATCTGACCCCGGACGAAACTTATTTCGGGATCTGACCCTTTTACTACCGCCAAGGAGGCTAGCGGTAGGGTTCCACTGCCTACCTCCAGGAACCTGGCGATAAGCTTAACGGCAGTTGCCGTCAACCGTCGCGGCACGGCTGGCGTGTCCCAAACGGTCGTACCGCCACCGTGTCTGGCGGTAGGCCTACCGCCGGAGTGCGTGGCGGTGCCCCCGTCTCAAACCTTCTGTAACGGCGAAACGCAAAAAACCTGCGGTAGGTTTACACACCATACCGCCGGGGCCTAGGGCGGTAGGCCTACCGCCACCCTCTTTGGCGGTAAGGTCCTGCCCCCCGGGTGGCCAACCCTTCTGTAACGAGAAGTGATGGAAATTCTATGGTAGGGTTTCACGTCCTACCGCCAGATACCCTGGCGGTAGGGTCCTATGCATTTTCAAAATTTTGTTGACAACAGTTTTACACAACAGTTTTACACATTATAAATCATAGCAAAACAAGGATCTCACAGTGTATAACATACATCACACATATCAAATACAATTTAACTTGCATCACACATAGATATAAATAGTTCAACATAAGCAAGTTCAACACGAACACCAAGTAGTTCACAAGTTCGACAACACAACACCAAGTAGTTCACAAGTTCGACATAATAATCAAGTTCACAAGTTCGACGACATCAATGTAACCAAGTAGTTCACTTCTTCCTCCCCCCTCTTGGCGGTACGCTCCTGGTTCATCTTTGAGCGGGTCTCGTCCGGCTTCTTCGTGCGACGACCACGGGAAGGCTTCAAGAATGGTGATGGACTTGCCCATGCCTTCTTTGGAACCTGCCCCCTCTTCTCCTGTGTCGGCTGAGTGGGTGGAGGTCCATGCTCCTCGTCGTACTCCTCCTCCTCGGCTTGTTCCTCCTCACCTTGCTCGTACTCCTCCTCCTCGGCTTCTTCCTCCTCAGCTTCCTCGTCAGCCTCTTCCTCGTCATCATCATCCTCTTCGTCGTACTCCTCGACAAGGCGGGACGACGAGGGGGCATGGCTAGAGGAAGCTGCGCCGGCGTGGCTCGATGAAGCGATGGCTCGAGGAACAGGAACATGGATATCGGGCGCGCTAGCGCACCCAAGAATGCCCACCATCTTACGACAACGTTTCATGAACTTCTGCAATAACAAACAACCAAGAACATAATATGGATCAACCTTAGGGTTACAATTGAACGATAACATGGCTGGGAGGCTTGATGTTACCTTCATCGCTTCCCTCAGCTTGCTGCAATTTACCAAATTGTGTGGCGACGCGTTGCGGTAAGTGCCACTCGACGGCGTACACACATATCATTGGCATAATGCATCGCCATAAAAGCCTGTCCTGGGTGCACATCCTCGAAACCCCATTGTCGGTTGTTGTACGGCAGCCAGACGACCTACAAAAAGTTTGTCAGTCAACCGTGAAAGTGGCCACAAAACGATTGGTAAGCACGTTGGTATACCTGGGAAACTGTCAGGTTGTCGAACTCATTGGTGAAGGCCTTGTATAAGGCACTCCCCTTGCCCGCGTAGGGTTTGACAACATCCCAAGCATATGCCACGGTCGGATACCGATCAGTGTCGTCTTCTTGTTCGCCATAGTCGTTCCATGGAGTCCGGCTTTTTTTCTCTGGACGGCCCACCGGAATCCGCTCCCACATCCAGATAGAGAGGGCCCAAACAAATCCACAAACACCGGACTTATCCTCCATCCTTTGCGTTGCTTCGTCCAGCTACAAAAAACAGTTCAAGATTAGATGGCACAACCTAAAGTAGCATACATACGTACATGAACGAATATTTAGATAATTTAAATATCGTACCGAGCGGTATAGGTAGGCGAGGGCGGCGGACCCCCAGCTTAACTCTGCATCCCAGTCATCCATGAAGTCAAGATACATCCATAGGGCGGTGTCCCCCGAGCAGTCTGGAAACACCACCGCCGTCATAAGGTACCACAAGTAGGCCCTCGCGTACTGCTCCACCACCGTCGCATTGGCATCTTTCGGGCATTCGGCCCGTTTCTCAAGGAGACACTTGAGAGGTACACCAGATGTTCGGTTACCTTTGGTGGTCGGGCAGGAGCCGATGAGGCTGGTGACCCTCTCCTTCCAGTTCTCCTTCTCCACTCGCCCAGTGATAGCTTCGCCATGAATCGGCAGGGCCGTGATCATGCCTAAGTCCTCGAGTGTCACCGTCATCTCACCACATGTCAGATGGAAACTATGCGTCTCGGGGCGCCACCGGTCGATCAATGCCGTGAGAGCTGAGTGGATGAGCGTCGGCGGCTTTCGCTTGAACTGAAGCACGAAACCCAGCAGCCGTGCTCTCCTGAAGTACGCCGAGTAGCGTTCGTCATACTTCATCTCAACGGCCTTGGTGTGGCCCCTCGCCCGCAATGGTTCTAGCATCTGTCAAAATGTAAACACGGAAATAGTTAGTAACTTCGTTTCTCCTCATAATAACCAATTTATGTTGCAACAAATTTGATCATTGTTTTTATTACCACTCCATTCTCCATGAAGCGGGCGCGATGACCGTTGTCGAACGCGGGGTCGAGCATGGTGTACTTAGTGCCGATCTCCGGAGCGAGGGGGGCCCTCCTGATTTTTTTTGCAAATGAGTCATGTCATATCATATTCAACCAACATGCATACTATCATATTAATAAAATTTAGCATATGAATCAACAACTCATATTTATCCATCGTATATATCCATCATATCAACAATCATATAATCAACAATGAAATATGCAAATGAATCAACCATCATATATATCCATCATATCAAAAATCATATATATCCATCAACAATCATATCAACTTATATCAAAAAAGAATTTATCATACAAGAAAGATATAATCAACAATCATATATATCTCTAATAAATAGTTTTTATCCAACATATCACTAATACCTATCTAATTCAGCCACATCAAACACATCACCACATCAATCATATTCAACACCGCATCAAACATCAAACAACAAATAAAAAAAAAACATGAACATGAACTACGGTTCTTATTGGTACTACATATAAAACATGAACATGAGATCATCTACTAGTTGAAATAGGGTTCTACAATACTAATCTTAAGTAAACAAACCTAAAAACAACAAAAATCAAAATGAACTAGATGAAATAGGTTTAAACTTGTACCAAATAATGCAACGAATCGAAAGCGTTTTAACTAAAACGAATTGGAGGGATTGGAAGAGCTTACTTTTCCTTCTTCGGAGCCATCTCGATCCGCAATTTTGGTGGAGAAACGAAGAAGATCGGAGGGGGGGAGTGGAGGGGAGGAGAGAGGGCGAAGAACTGTTGTTCTTGCGGCGGCCGTGCGGGGAAGAAAATGGGGGCTGGGGTTCGTGGGTGGGCCCCGCGCCCCGGCCCCCGGGGTTTATAACTGGTCGGCCCCTACCGCCGGAGTACCTGGCGGTAGGGTTATGCATCCTACCGCCAGGGTCCCTGGCGGTAGGGACGACGGCAGGAGACGGGCGTCGTTAACTGCCGCTGACGTGGATCAGTACGTCTACCCTGGCGGTAGCAAGTGGAACCCTACCGCTAGCCTCCTTGGCGATAGCTAAAATGGTCAAATCCCGAAATAAGTTTCATGGTCAAATCCCGAAATAAGTTTCATCCGGGGTCAGATCCCGTTAGACTTGGACAAAAAGGTCAAAACCCGAAAATTGGCCACTTGTGGCGGCCTCTGGCCGTACCCAGGCCGAGGGGCCACGGACGGCCACGCAGAAAAGCAAAGGACAGGCGTGCAGGTGTCAGCCAGCTTTCCTTCCGAACAAAACAAAACAAAACAAAGAAAAGCGGTGGCGGGCGGGCGGACGAAACATGGCCCGCGGAGAGCGCGTCGGCCTCCGTGACCGGGCTCACGTGTTGCGTTGCACCGATCGATGCCCCGCCCCGACCACAACCTACCACCCAGTTCTCTTTGCTACGAGATCCGATCTCAGGGCTCCACCTGCCATTGGGGACGGCCGAGTGCCGCCACGCGGTACAGCTCGGAGTTCGTGAACCTTTGGAGCTTCCTCTGGCTGCGCAGGGGTACTGGGTGGGGTGGGGGGTACGTGGAGGCCGGTGAGAAAGATAAGGTCGAGTAGCAGCAGTGAACGGGGAACGCGGGAATGTTTGTCGTTTCTTACCGCGAGAGACACGGACGGGAACAGAAACAGAGGAGGATGACGGTAGAAAACTGAGTGATTGATTCATCAGCTAACAAGATCGATTGATTTCCAGCACAATTTCAGTCCACCCATCCGATTTTTAGTTGACAAAATATAGCTGACGATACATAGAAGAAAAAGGAAGATCTATCCACGGACGGATCAAAGCAGAGACAAATCTGAATCCAGCCTGCCTGCAGCCCAGCCCAACCAAAAATTGAAACGAAAACGAAAGCTACCACCAACAGTAAGCATCATCGGCCGTTCCTATTCTCTCCTCTCGGCTACAAGACCAAATCAATAGTACAAGCACTCCATTAGCTAATAATCCTGTCCTCCTCCCGGTTTTTCTTACCTCTGATGAGAAATTGATTGAAATTATTTCTCGTTTGATCGCTCGCTCTATTCGGCGGCGGGCTTGCGGAGGACCACCATGTGCATGGGCGAGAAGATGCCGGTCTCGCCGCCGAGGGTGAGGTGCTGCGCGGTCTCGTACAGCATCTCGTGCACCTCCACCACGCCCTTGGGCGCGATCCGGAGCAGGGTGAGCACGCGCACCACCAGCGAGTTGCGCCAGTAGGCGAGGCGCCCCATCTTGAGCCGCGTCCACCAGGGCAGCGACGGGGGCAGCGCCAGGTCCAGCTCCTGCACCACCTCGAACCCGACCTCCTGCGCGATGGACGCGATCTCGTCCTGCCGGCGCAGCCCCGGCAGCGCGTCGCCGCGCTCGATGCCGTGGATGGCCTCCACGTGCGCCGGGTCGTCGGCGCGGTACAGCGGCGTGGTGACCCACTCGTAGGAGACGTAGAGGCGGCCCGGCTTGAGCACGCGGTACACCTCGCCGTACACGTCCTGCAGCCTGGGCGCGTGGCAGGTGGCCTCGATGGAGTAGGCGCCGTCGAAGGAGGCGTCGTCGAAGGGCATGGCCATGAAGTTGCCGCACACCACCTCGCACTGCGCGTCCAGCCCGGCCTTGCGGTTGTGGGCGCGGGCGCGGTTCACCTGGTACTCGTTGATGGTGATGCCGACGACGCGGGCGCCGGAGTGGGCGGCGATGGCGCGCATGGGCCCGCCGACGCCGCAGCCGACGTCGAGCACGCGGTGGCCCGGCCCGGCGCCCAGCAGGTCGGCGACGCGCTCCTCGTGGACGCGGGTGGCGTCGCGGTGGGAGCGGCCGGGGAGGGAGGGCGAGAAGTGGAAGGACTGGCCCCAGCCCCACTCGTAGATGTCGGTGACGAGGTTGTAGAAGGTGTCGACGAAGGCGGGCACCTTGTCGGCGGAGGCCTGCGTGGTGGCCGTCTCCTTGGGGTGGCGGAAGAAGGACCAGTACTGCGTGTACTTGTCCTGCACCTTGTCCCGCGTGATGGATCCCATCTTGAGATCCACCGCCCGCTTCCCCTTCACCTCCGCCGCGCCCATCACCCACACGAACCAGTAGACCAGGCCGGCGCCCACCAACCCCGCCGTCCACGCCATCGTCGCCGGCTCCATCGTTCCTTCGTTCCCCTCAGCTCAGCTCAGCTCGAGGAGAAGGGGGAAGACGAAAAATGAGCAGGGGATCCGGCCGGCCTGGGAATATAAGGAGCGGGGCGGAGGCCGGCAGGAGCGTGGTGGTGGTGGTGGTGGAGTGGGATCTGATCCGACGGCGCTCGGGGCTTTGGTGTGGGTTTAGGCTGATTTTTCTGGCGAGCGCGAGATAGTGGAGGCGGGGTGGTGGTGGTGGGATCCACCGCTCGCTCCTCCAGCCAGATGGTTTTTGGCACGATGTAGCCAGGGAGGGAGCGCTGGCGGCCTGACACCGTGCGTGGGTAAGATTGCGATGAGCGAAGGGGCGCCAGCCAGCCGGAGCCAGTGAGAACCTGCCGTACCGCCATGTGTGCGGTGACGTGTACGGCCATTTCTTTTTCCTGCCACTGCGCTGCCAGTATTCGTACTATCTGCTGCCGCCATTTTTTAGTTTCTTCGATGCTGCAAAACAGAGAGCCAACACTCAGATTTGATTTGGTTCGGTGGATCGGCATTTCTCGCTGAGGCTGGAGAGGAGGTGATGTGATCGGTCGGACCTAGGGTGTGGGAACAGGCAGCCTGGTTTTGCTCGACGTCGATTCAGCATGTGGCCTTGGTTTCAACGGCGTGCCCGGCTGCCCGCTGGCTGGATTGATATAAATTCATTCATGTTACCGCACGATCCTCGCACGCTGCTATGTTCATTTATGTTACCACACGTGCACCTAGCCGGGCGAGCTAGTACTATTGTTTTTCCCATGAGCTGTTTGCCGCGTTTTCCCGGAAAATGTCACCAGCTTTGTGAGCTCGTTTCGATTAGAGCTTCTTTGTAGCATCACAGGATCGTAAAAAAAAACATGAATAAAAAGGCACTCAATTAGAATATTAAATCCCACAGGACCGGAAAACTACAACAATTTGAACCATGCAGTGTTTTGACATCACAGGGAAACCAAGGGAATTGTAACAAGAGATTCGAATGGATGAACATTTACAAAAAAAAGCCTGATGATTCCAATCCTGCAAATCACATGCCGCGCATAAGAAAAATAAGAGTCAAACGTCGTACATAAGAAAATTTTCTAAGAAAATCATACATAAGCCTAACATTTCAAAGTTTTGGCTAAAAAAAAATCAAACTTTGAAAGAAACCAAAACAATTAGACAAAATCATAATTGGTTCAATTTTCAGCAAATGCCGGGAAGTAGTTTATGGTCAAGGTTCGGATCCAATTTTGAAAAAGAGTTCACACTATCCCAAAAAAAAAATCCAAAAAATTATAGTAAATCATAAAATGTTCTTACTAGTTAGGTATTTTTTGTGTCAATCTTGGGTTGTAGTTTAAGAGAAATCCAACTATGAAGTTCTATGAGTTTGCCTAAAATTTTAAAATTCTAAAAATACTTACGAATACAACTCAACCAATTCTAGGGCTGTAGTTTGAGAAAAATAGGGTTATCAACAAAAGACATCAAAAAATTGTGAAAGTATGAAACATTTTCAATAAAATATATAGAAGAAATATTTTTAATAAAAGAGAGGCCTCCCTCCCGAGTTCTATTAAGGAAACCATATAGTTCATATTACAAACTATCCCTACAACAACCACCAACGCAACAATCAAACATCATCACAACCAAGACCAATACTCACCTTTGAAGCACATGTGTCACCATAAGTGATACATGTGAAAGATATGATTTATTTATGCACTAGTAGGGATATGATATATCATAAACTGAGCTACAATCCCCTACTCAGGTGCCTACATCTAAACAAGATACTAGTTGAGCTCATGTGTGTATGCAAGATTAGCAACCCAAGTTACTCAAATCGATGATATTTAGCTCATGCCTTAAATCACGGAACATTGCTTCATCAAGCGGCTTGGTGAAAATATTGACAAGTTGCTTCTCGATGAAAACGTGAATCAACCCAATGTCTTCTCATGAAACATGACCCCGAAGAAAATGATGACGAATATTGATATACTTGGTTCAGCTATGTTGCACGGGGTTGGCAGCGATCTTGATTGCACTTTCATTATCACCTAATTGTGCACAACAACTTCCGGCGGCTATGTACTCGACTTTGGCATTGGAGGGAGATACACAATTTTACTTCTTGGATGACCAACTCACCAATGACCTTCCAAGGAATTTCTCATTTAGAAACATCGTAAGGTGATCATACTAAGCACGTAGTGCTTGTTTGAGTCTATAGAACGTGGAAGCATGTTGAGTACGGTAGCATTGAGTTGATCATCAATGGCCTCCCTTGGATTAAGACTTGAAGGGTCCTTGGGCTTGAAGCCATTCACAATCATCCACCATAGTTGTGTCGAAGCACTACGAACGTGAGATTCTATAGCGAGTTTCCACTTGAAAAATTGATTGGACTTCAAAGGAGGCAGTGGCCCAATATGCTTAATATGCTGATGAGGGATAGGTTGTCGCGAGTATTGAGGCTCAACAACATTTTAGATGAGTGCGACGAATAACTTGGTGCAACTAGAGTTTCTCTCACATCATCTGCATCATGAACCGTATTTGGAATAAATGAAGATGATGTGGATGTGCAGGCTTTAAAGCAAGCATCTACCTATTTGTTTATGGCGGTGCGCACTTGATCCAACAATGAAATTTTGAAATCTTTTATCATTATAGGAAAATCTGCAACCACCAAGGTTGCACTAGGAGCGGGAGGAGTGTGCTTTGCAACTATGGGAAGATGAGGAGGAGGGATTTGAGTCCCCCGCCCTCCTCCACTAGATCAACTATCCTCTTTAGGCGGTTAAGCCATTATAAAGAGCCAAAGCTCTGATACCAGTTGAAGGATGGAAATGTCTACGAGAGGGGGTGAATAGGAGACTTACAAAATTTTAGCTTAACCTCCAATTGTAGGGGCAATGCAGATAAGTTAAGTTCTATAGATATTCAACCTATGGTGAGAACAACCTATATGGCAAGAAAACTAACACACTAGGTAAGAGATAGCAACAAGATAGCTAGCAAGCAAAGACAAGTAAAGGTAAGAAAAGGATTAACCACACAAGTCGGAGACGCAGATATACCTTGAAGCTCACTCTTTGGGGAGGCTAATCTCCCTCAGAGAGGTGGCAAAGACAAATCACCAGAGCGCCACCAAGTGGGTACCCTAGTTTCCTTTTGAGTCGACATCAATGGATGAGCCTCAAATCACTCGAGGTTGATCTTGGAGGCGACCACGAGACCTTTCCAAACTTTCTTGGAGCACACCTCACGCAAGGAAGCTTCAGGGCCGTGACTCGAACCGCCCAGGAGTCTCAAATCTCCAACATCACCAGGTTTAGTGATGAACAAGAGTGCGGATCAAGATTGGTTTGGTGGAGATGTAGATCAGGTGATTCTCTTCCAATCCTCAATGTTTGGTGTAGTTTGAGGGGAGGGACTGGGAGTAATCATCAATGGAGGGGGAGATCAAAATAAAGGGTTGGACATAGAGGTGGAAGAAGGGTGGGTGTTTATAACCCCCCTCTCTAAGTGTCTATTGCCAACTTGAGGGTCCTGTGGGCACGGTCTTAAGATCCCATGCGCACGGGGTCACCGAGAGCAAAACCCTAGACCCATCGTGCGCAGCAAGCTCGTGCGAATGGGGTGTCCATAGAGTTATGGACCCCGACCCCATGTGCACGGGGTCAGCAGGCCCGTGTCTAGAGAGATTTCCTGGACCCCGTGTTCACGGGGTATCGAGCACTTGTCTCAAAGGGGGGGGGGGGTTAACCTATTTTCAGTGGTAGGAATGGGATGGCTTGGTGTATATGTTTTGCATGACCGCCATCCTTATGCAATCAGCTCAACCCCTCTTAATAGTGCGATTGTCCTATGACTCAGAAGAAACCAAAACCAAACCTTCGAGTCTTCGGAAAACCGACGCCTCTTCCCTTTTCGAACTGGGGGGGGGGGGTCAACTAACTACATATATTCTAGACACGAAACCAATGTCCCGAGATAAACTTAGAAACCAACATTAGTCTCAGTAAGAGCATCTACAACCACAAACACCAAAATCCTCCCCCAAACGCCCGCAGACGTGCCCGGGCACGTCCGCGAACAGTGACCGGACAACACACAAAAATTGATTCCACAACCACCATTTCCAAATCACCAAATCCATATTATTACATGCAATGTGAAACCTAATCTAACCGAAGCTCGTCCGGCTCCGCCGTACCCATGTCAGGCGGCCGGCTGCTCCCCTTGAAGTGTTGCTCCGGTCGCTGACGAGGTAGAGTAGGACATGGGACACGCACCGGCTCACGGGACTCAAGGCGTCGCCGTCTCCCATGCCCTACTCTTCCTCGTCAGAGCCCGTCGCTTGCACATCGCCGGTGGACGTGAGATCGATGATGGATCTGTCGTGGAAGGAGTCGACGACGTCCACCACGACGCGGTTGCGGCGCCCGGGGTGGCCGTGCACTACACGGGGCATCGGAGAATGTGACTCCGCCTCGCCAACGTCCGCTGCCGCGAGGGTTGTCGCCGCCTCCTGCGCCCGCTGCCTCGCACGGTGGGCACGCCGCGCCACATTTGCGTCGGACGCCGCCCATGTGTTCACCTCTGCCTCGATGCGCCAACGAAGCAGTTGCGTATCCGCCTCCGTTTTCAGACGCCATACGGACCGCACCACCTCCGGTGAGGCAATGGATTCCTGACGGAAGGAGTCTGAGTGCTGCCATCGGGCGGCCTCCTTTCGGGAGCGGGGAGCGCAAGGCGGACGGTCATCTCCTCCTCGGGGCCACGTGGAACGAGCTCCGGGTCAATGGGTTTAGAGGTGTAGGACTCGGATCCGCTGCCTGCAATGCCGAAGAAGGTAGGAGATCACCGGACGGGAACTTGTGGACGGAGGGGACTGGACTGGAGGGGAGCGGAGTGGAGTGGAATGCGGCTAGGGTTTCGGCCGGAGTGCGAATATGGTCCATTTTATGTGGGGTTGGGTGAGCCAGCTTGGGCTGGGCCCGACGTGGCTGCGCGTCCGGGCGTCCCATATGCGCCCTAGATATGGGCTTGATATGGGGAGTGCTAGTCAGTCCGGGCGTTTGGGCCAGCTATGGGGAGGCTGGTTGGGTGGCGTTTTTTCGTCGGGGCACTAACCGGACAGCCCGTCCAGGCATTTGGGGCGGGTATAGGGGGTCCGGTTGTAGATGCTCTAACCCCATTGTCATCAACACCAAAGTCTCAATAGGACTGAATGCACTTTGACCTACCAAACATGGTAAAGGATTGTCTTGATATATGCTTGAGAGTTCAGCCAGAAACGTTGATTTTCATTCTACCTGTACATCTCCATAAATTGTAATCATATTCTAACTAAATTTAGCTATTCTATCGAAAACAAGAACCCCTATAAAATATTCACCAATTTCAATGTGTACATGTTCTAAGATATCAATGTTTAGGCCAACGAGAATACCTCCGGATATCCCCCTAGGAGGGGACCAATGCCAACTAATTTTTTTGCCCCCAAACAAAGTATGTAATTCATTCTTAGTAAAGTTTTATTTTAATGATTTCTCGCAGATCAATAAAATAATGTTTTTGTCTATTATCAATTCCCTGACAAATCGTGTTTTAGCATCTTGCCCCATACCACTGACATTCTAGAAAACACCTTTCATCTCCAAACAAAGAATTGTATCTAGAATGTTTTTCCTTGTTTTCTAAGACCACCAATAGAGACAGGGTGCTTCATGCTACTTGTGAGCTTCATTGGTAATTCCCTGAAGAGGAAGGGAGATGCAGTACAGTAGAGATAAGTATTTCCCTCAGTTATGAAACCTAGGTTATCAATCCAGTAGGAGAATCACGCAACACCTCGTTAGCAGCACCTGCACACAAAACAACAAATCCTTGCACCCAACGCAAACAAGGGGTTGTCAATCCCTCGGTGGTTAATTGCAAGATTAAATTGTATGTGATAGATAGATAGATAGAACTAAAATATAAAATAAAATAAATAAAGTAAAAGTGCAGCAAGTTATTTTTAGGGTTTTTAATATATGATTTAGATAGACCCGGGGGCCATAGTTTTCACTAGAGGCTTCTCTCAAGAAAATAGCATACGGTGGGTAAACAAATTACTGTTGGGCAATTGATAGAAAAGCAAATAATCATGACGATATCCAAGGCAATGATCATGTATATAGGCATCACGTCCGAGACAAGTAGACCGACTCCTGCCTGCATCTACTACTATTACTCCACACATCGATCGCTATCCAGCATGCATCTAGTGTATTAAGTCCATAAAGAACGGAGTAACGCCTTAAGCAAGATGACATGATGTAGACAAAGTAAACTCACGCATGAATAAACCCCATCTTTTTACCCTTAATAGCAACGATACATACGTGTCATGTCCCTTTCTGTCACTGGGATTGAGCACCGCAAGATCGAACCCATTACAAAGCACCTCTCCCATTGCAAGATAAATCAATCTAGTTGGCCAAACCAAATCAATAGATCGGAGAGAAATACGAAGCTATAATAATCATGCATAAAAGAGTTCAGAGAAAACTCAAATAATATTCATGGATAATCTGATCATAAACTCACAATTCATCGGATCCCAACAAACACACCGCAAAAAGTGATTACATCGGATAGAACTCCAAGAACATCGAGGAGAACATTGTATTGAAGATCAAAAAGAGAGAAGAAGCCATCTAGCTACTAACTATGGACCCGAAGGTCTGTGGTAAACTACTCACGCATCATCGGAAGGGCAGCAAGGTTGATGTAGAGCCCCTCCGTGATCGATTCCCCCCCGGTGGAGTACCGGAAAAGGCCTCCAGATGGGATCTCTCGAGAACAGAAACTTGCGGTGGCGGAAAAAGTATTTCGTGGACTCCTCTGTTGGTTTCCCGATTTTAGAGAATTTATAGTGGTGGAATTAGGTCAAACGGAGCTGTGTGGGCCCCACAAGCCACCAGGGCGCGCCCCCCGGGACACGCCCTGGTGCCTCGTGGGCCACTGCTTCATCTTCTGGCCCTCTCCCGAAGCTTCCAGTACTTGTTATGTCCAGAAAAAAATCTCCAAAAAGTTTCGTGGCATTTGGACTTCGTTTGGTATTGATATTCTGGAAAACCAAAAACAGGCAAAAAACAGCAACTGGCACTGGGCACTAAGTTAATAGGTTAGTCCCAAAAAATGATATATAATTGTTGTAAATGTATATAAAAACATCCAAGATTGATATTATAATAGCATGGAACAATAAAAAATTATAGATACGTTGGAGACGTATCAGCATCCCCAAGCTTAATTCCTGCTCGTCCTCGAGTAGGTAAATGATAAAAACAGAATTTTTGATGTGGAATGCTACCTATCATATTCATCATATATTCTTTTCTTTTGTAGCATGGACATTTGGACTTGAATGATTCAAATCAATAGTCTATAATTTGACATGAAGATATAAATACTCAAGCATGCTAACAAGCAACCATGTCTTTCAAAATATCAACGCTAAAGAAAGTTATCCCTAGCCCATTATGCTCAATCATTGATCCATTCATGAGACACACTCAATATTAGCTACACACAATGACAAGTATGACAATAGTGCTCTCTAGTTGGTGCTTTATAAGAGAAGATGGAGACTCAAAATAAAAATAAAAATTGCATAAAAGTAAATAGATAGGCCCTTCACAGAGGGAAGCAGAGATTTGCAAATGTGCCAGAGCTCAAAGCTTAAATTAGAGAGATAAAATTATTTTGAGAGGCATGCTTTTCCTGTCAACAAAAACGACCGAGAATTCCCAATATTTTCCATGCTAGACACATCATAGGCGGTTCCCAAACAGAAAGTAAAGTTTATTTCCTTTCCACCATTCTTTCACAATCCATGGCTAGCCGTATCCACGGGTGCCCTCCATGCCAACACTTTCCAAGGAATTTTGTTGTTATTAATTTTTGATTCATTGTGGGACTGGGCATCCCTATTACCAGCCACTCTCTCGTGCAATGACAAGTGAATAAACACTCTTCGTGAGAATAACACACCTAGCATGGAAAATAATGGCCACCCCCCGCCGCTTCATGAGCGGTACGGGCACACAAAATGGAAAATTATTTTGAAAATTTTAGAGTTGGCACATGCAAATTTACTTGGAACGGCATGGAAATACCGCATATAGGTAGATATAGTGGACTCATTTGGCACAACTTGGGTTTAAGGATTTTGGATGCACAAGAGTATTTCCGCTTAGTACAAATGAAGGCTAGCAAATAGATTGAGAAGCAACCAACCAAAAAGCGAAAACGGTCATAAACATGCATTGAACATAACTAACACCGAATAATGCACCATAAGTAGGATATAATTTCGTTGCATAACTATTGACTTAATGTGCATGCATAGGGAATCACAAACCTTAACACTAATATTCTTACTAAATCACAATTACTCACTAACATGACTCACATATCATCATCTCCATATCGCAAAACTATTGCAAGGAATCACACTTATCATATCCAATGATCTATATGAAAGTTTTTATTATATCCCTCTTGAATATTCATCACTTTGGGACCAAATTCATATCTTGTGAAAATTACCATTACTATTTTCAACTCTCAAAAAGATATTAGTGAAGCATGAGAGTGCACATATTTCTTCAAAATTTATCAACTCTCAAAATGATATAAGTGAAGCATGAGAGTTCAAATATTTCTTCAAAATTTTAATCTTATCAACTCTCAAAATAATATAAGTGAAGCATGAGAGTTTAAATATTTCTTCAAAATATAGCCACCGCCGTGCTCAAAAAGATTTAAGTGAAGCACTAGAGCAACTGCCTAGCTCAAAAAATTTAAGTGAAGCACATAGAAGATTCTAACAAATCATGATGAACGTGTGGCTCTCTCAAATAGGTGTGTCCAGCAAAGATGATTGTGACAAGCTAAAAAGCAAACAAAGCAAAGAATCATATAATACATGACGCTCCAAGCAAAACACATATCATGTGACGAATACAAATATAGCTTGAAGTAAAATTACCGATGGTTGGTAGAAGAAAGAGGGGATGCCTTCCGGGGCATCCCCAAGCTTAGACGCTTGAGTCTTACTTGAATATTACCTTGGGGTGCCTCGGGCATCCCCAAGCTTAGGCTCTTGCCACTCCTTATTCCTTCATCCATCGTGATCTCACCCAAAACTTGAAAACTTCAATCACACGAAACTCAACAAAACCTTCGTGAGATCCGTTAGTATAACAAAATAAATCACTACTTTAAGTACTATTGCAAACCCATTCATATTTTATTTTTGCATTATACCTACTGTATTCTAACTTCTCCATGGCTTATACCCCCCGATACAATCCATAGTTTCATCAAAACAAGCAAGTAGTGCATCAAAAACAGAATCTGTCAAAAACACAACAGTCTGTAGAGATCTATTTAAAATCCATACTTCTGTAACTCCAAAAATTCTGAAAAATTAGGACAACGTGGACAATTCATATACCAATACTGTGTAAAAATTTCAGATTTTCCTGACACTCCAGTACAGAACCAAATTTCCAGCACTGGACGCAAAACTTTCTGTTTTCCAAACAGCATCAATTATACTATCTTCCAAATCATCCTAAAGGCTTTACTTGGCACAAACACTAATTAAAAACAAAAAAACACAATCATAACAGTAGCATAAATGTGAAAACACACAATAACAGAAATAAAAAGTTTATTGGGTTGTCTCCCAACAAGCTCTTTCGTTATAGCTATTAAGATAGGCTTGAGATTTCAATGATGCTCACATAAAAAATAAGAATTGAAACACAAAGAGAGCATCATGTAGCATGTGAAAAACACATTTAAGTCTAACATACTTCCTATGCATAGGCATTTTATAAGAAAACAAATTATCAAGACAAGCAATATCTAGCATATGCAGATAGGAAGAATGGAGCATCAATAATTTTGGCACATAGAGAGGTAATTTAGTGACATGAAAGTTTCTACAACCACATTTTCCTCTCTCATAATAATTACATGTAGGATCATAATTAAATTCAACAATATAGCTATCATATGAAATATTCTCTTCATGATCCTTATGCATAAAAGTTTTATAATCTTCCAAGATAGTGGGATTAATATCAAATAAATTCATGACCTCTCCAAACCCACTTTCATCAAAAAATTCATAAGATTGAACACTCTCCAAAGTAGTGGGATCATTATTACCTAAAGTTGACGCTCTTCCAAACCCACTTTTAATAGTATTGCAAATTTTATTATCAATAACATATTCATCATGAGGCTTAAATAAATTTTCAAGATCATAAGAAGCATTATCACCCCAATCGTGATCATTGCAATAAGTAGTGCACATAACAAAATTTTCATCCCCAAGCTTGTAGTTTTGCATATCATTAGCACAATTGACATTAATAGAATTTATAATAACATCATTGCAATCATGCTTTTCATTCAAGGAGCTATCAAGTATGGGTGCAATAGCAATAATTTCCTTTTTAACATAAGGAACTATAGCAAGTTCATCTCTATAAGCATCATTAATATTGGCATCATGGCCGTAAGAATAGCAAGCATCACATTCATCAAGAGGGGATATTTCAATTGAATCAACGGAATCACAATTATCTATAGATTCATGCATATCATTATTCTCTTCCAAGGCAGTAGACATTCTCTCAATAAATTCTTTAACATAGGCATTAGGAGCATAGTTTTCATAGCAATATTTAAGTATGTCAAAATTTTCAGATTTGTAGAGAGTAACCTCATACTTTTCAATAAAAGAAGCAACTTCATAAGCACCCTTAAAAGCAACAAATTCTTTAATTTGTTCGATATCATAGTAATTATAAACACCCTTGGCATAAGAAGACAAGATTTCATTATCATTAAACTCACATAGGTAGGGAAGGTGTTTTTTAGGGTTCTTAGAGAAACAAGTAAAATCATAAATTTCACATAGATTCCAACCATAGCATAGCAAACAATTTATTTGACGCCATAAGAGTCTCCCTTTTTCAGACAAACGGTGACGCACAAAATGAGCATGCTCCTTTAAAGATTTTCCCTCAACTAAACTAGTTGGGGTTTCAGCACGAGCACAAATGGATCGAAGATGATCCAAGTAGAAAACTTTAAGTGGATTCATAGTATCTTATATTTTTGCTTTTAGTTTCTGTTCTTGTGTGTTCTACATGAAGGCAATAAAAGTAAGCAAGCAAGAAAAAATATTTTTGTTTTTTTGTAAAAACTTTTTAGAAGTGGGGAAGATGAAAACGAGAGGCAAATAAAATAAATGCAAGGAGATGTAAGTTTTATGCGTAGGTACCTGATAGATGTTGATGATGTCTCCCCGGCAACGGCGCCAGAAATTCTTCCTGCTACTTGTGAGCTGTGTTGGTAATTCCCTGAAGAGGAAGGGAGATGCAGTACAGTAGAGATAAGTATTTCCTCAGTTATGAAACCAAGGTTATCAATCCAGTAGGAGAATCACGCAACACCTCGTTAGCAGCACCTGCACACAAAACAACAAATCCTTGCACCCAACGCAAACAAGGGGTTGCCAATCCCTCGGCGGTTAATTGCAAGATTAAATTGTATGTGATAGATAGATGGATAGATAGAACTAAAATATAAAATAAAATAAATAAAGTAAAAGTGCAGCAAGGTATTTTTAGGGTTTTTAATATATGATTTAGATAGACCCGGGGGCCATAGTTTTCCCTAGAGGCTTCTCTCAAGAAAATAGCATACGGTGGGTAAACAAATTACTGTTGGGCAATTGATAGAAAAGCAAATAATCATGACGATATCCAAGTCAATGATCATGTATATAGGCATCACGTCCGAAACAAGTAGACCGACTCCTGCCTGCATCTACTACTATTACTCCACACATCGACCGCTATCCAGCATGCATCTAGTGTATTAAGTCCATAAAGAACGGAGTAACGCCTTAAGCAAGATGACATGATGTAGACAAAGTAAACTCACGCATGAATAAACCCCATCTTTTTACCCTTAATAGCAACGATACATACGTGTCATGTCCCTTTCTGTCACTGGGATTGAGCACCGCAAGATCGAACCCATTACAAAGCACCTCTCCCATTGCAAGATAAATCAATCTAGTTGTCAATAGATCGGAGAGAAATACGAAGCTATAATAATCATGCATAAAAGAGTTCAGAGAAAACTCAAATAATATTCATGGATAATCTGATCATAAACTCATAATTCATCGGATCCCAACAAACACACCACAAAAAGTGATTACATCGGATAGAACTCCAAGAACATCGAGGAAAACATTGTATTGAAGATCAAAAAGAGAGAAGAAGCCATCTAGCTACTAATTATGGACCCGAAGGTCTGTGGTAAACTACTCACGCATCATCGGAAGGGCAACAAGGTTGATGTAGAGCCCCTCCGTGATCGATTCCCCCTCCGGCGGAGTACCGGAAAAGGCCTCCAGATGGGATCTCTCGAGAACAGAAACTTGCGGTGGCGGAAAAAGTATTTCGTGGACTCCTCTGTTGGTTTCCCGATTTTAGAGAATTTATAATGGTGGAATTAGGTCAAACGGAGCTGTGTGGGCCCCACAAGCCACCAGGGCGCCCCCCGGGGCGCGCCCTGGTGCCTCGTGGGCCACTACTTCATCTTCTGGCCCTCTCCTGAAGTTTCCAGTACTTGTTATGTCCAGAAAAAATCTCCAAAAAGTTTCGTGGCATTTGGACTTCGTTTGGTACTGATATTCTGGAAAACCAAAAACAGTAAAAAAAACAGCAACTGGCACCGGGCACTAAGTTAATAGGTTAGTCCCAAAAAACGATATATAATTGCTGTAAATGTATATAAAAACAGCCAAGATTGATATTATAATAGAATGGAACAATCAAAAATTATAGATACGTTGGAGACATATCACTTCACACAATCAATTGCCGATGAGCAGCCCTTCTTACATTTAGTACTAGAAAATATATTTTTAATTGATCAAAATAACCTTCATCCACCTCGGTATCTGAGTGATCATCGTCAGACCAAAGCTCATCAAGAGTAGCGTCACTGGTGTCAATAGGACCTGGTGAGCTAAGATCACTGTTTTTTTGCTAAGGATATCTTGTTGGAATAACTCTTTCCTAATGTGTTCCAATTTGCTAACTATTTCTAGATTATGCTCAACCATATCAATAGAAAAACCTAAATCAATTGCAACCAAAGAAGTTAAATGCATCAGAGAATCACTATTGCAAGCAAAGTTTGAAATTATACCATTATTTTCCTTAGCAGCAACCCTTTCTTTTGCCAAATCCTCCACCCTCATGTATTCCTTGTATTTTAGTATCTTGCATCTCCTAGGAACACATTCAACATCATTGTTCTCCCCCTGAATCATAACCTCTTGACCCTGAATTCTTATCATCCTAGTGCCAAAATATTTAGTGGATTCATAGCTACCATTATAGTCAACAGGTTCCATAGCATTATCATCTCCTTCCTTAATCCTTTCTTGAACACCATTCACACCACCAACCTCCTCATTTACACTCTACAAAGGCTCATTCTCGTCCACACCTCTCTGCATTATATCATTCTCCTCCACACGTCTCTCGGTAGATTGTGTAAAGTTTGCTGAAGTAAATTATGTTGCATGTGCACCTCCATTTCCAATCTTTTTTTTTCAGTATGCAATTCTTAAACTTTCCTCTCTTCCAGAGCTCTCATTGCATTGTATATAGCCTTCTCTTCTTTCATTAGTTTAACTTTTTAATGACAATCTTCAGATCAACATTCACCTTGTTACTATCATTAGTCAAGTCTACTTGTTCAATTCTAATGGTGGGCAATGGAGTGGAATTGTCATACAGACAGTTTTCTCTCTGCTATGCAACCAACATCAGGTCAATACTCGGTGGTGGTTTACCGAAAAGAATTAGAGGCATATTTGGAAGATGAATTTTTTTGGGCGGTGTTTAGACATATGAGCTGGTTCGCAGTATTGAACTTCCTCTATCGATTACCAGATGGTTCTAGACTCGTTTTTGCCCTGCATAGATCCGCTAAAAACACGACTAACATATTGTTCGGCTTAACATCTTTCATGCAATTTGAATAAATACGACACATCGCGTCAATCTTGGATATTGAGGGTAGATGAGCCAAAACAAATAGGCTTGTTTCTACCGGTGTGCCACATATCATTTTTTGTGCTATCTTGCTTCAAACCTCTAGCGCAACCAGATCATTTCTATATATATGAGACTAAAGCATGAAGAACTTTTGTGTAGAGAAGAAAAATGCAGCCCTTTTGATAAGGAGTTTGTTAGTACTCCATCCGTTCCTTAATGTCGTGCGTATATATTTTTTAACAAACTTTAACTAAGTTTATAGAGAAAATTATTTATACATAAATACCAAATATATAAAATATGAAACTACGTAGTATGATGAATCTAATGATATATGTTTTGCATTCTAAATGTAAATGTTTTTATCCACAAACTTGGTCAACGTTGATGATGTTTGACTTTAAAAAAAATATGCACTACATTATGGAACGGAGGAAGTACCATTTAATTTGATACGGTGAGGGAGACCGATGGAGAAGGAGCACCCTATAGTTGTAGTGAAACGAAATGGAAATTCTTATTCTTCGAGCGTGGGGATAAGTGAGCTAGCGTGTGAGCTAGAGTTTCTGGAAAATGAAGCTCGGCCGTGTATAATTAAGCGAAAGCATGAACAAGTGGAGAGAAGAGACGAGTGAGAGAGAGTGCGGGCATGCTGCGGATCGTTGGATCTTGATCCAACGGTCGCGTACCGTTTCGGCCTTAAGTGGCCTGGGCTGCGCGTGTAGGCTAGTTGGGCTGGGCCGCATAGTTTAGGTCAGGTTAGGCCTTCTCTTTTTATTTTCTTTTTCTTTTTCTGTATTCTCTATAAATTCAATTCTTTTTGAATTTCAATTTTCTTCTGAAAGCAAACTTGTTCTAAAATCTATTTGGATTATTTATGATTTTGTAAACATTTTATTTTAGACTTTTGGTGAAATATTTTGTGCTCTTTGTTTCTAGGCTTTTTTAATAATTTCTTTTGACTATATTTTATTTTCCCAAATGGTTCTCTTCTGAATTTCCCTTGCTTGGTTTTCTCTGACCCATCTTACAATTCGTTTTGCATATTTGTTTTGGTCTATTCTTTTGGGGAATTAATTTTTGTTTAATCCATTACGGAATTCAATTAAAGCCAACTAGGTTTCTACTTGTTTTGTAGGGCCTTTAACCCTCCTAAGTGGTCAAGTAAGGTCAATCAACAAGCAATCCTAGGCAATGTTAGCTAACTAGCAAACAAACAAGGGTTTTTCTAGGAAAAAATAATTCCCTGTGAAAATTTAAACATTACAGATTTGGGAAAAATCTGGGTTGCAACATTACTCTATTAAGTCGGACTATAGAAAACTGTTTGAGCATGGTATAAATTGTTGGGGAACGAAGCATGAAAATCAAAAAATTTCCTACGAACACCCAAGATCTATCTAGGAGAAGCATAGCAACGAGAGGGGAGAGTGTGTCTACGTACCCTCGTGGACCGTTAAACGGAAGCGTATATTACGCGGTTGATGTAGTCGTACTCGTCATGATCCAATCGCGATCCAAACCGATGAAGTACCGAACGAACGTCACCTCCGCGTTCAACACATGTATGGCTCGATGACGTCTCCTCCTTCTTGATCCAGCAAGCGGGAGAGAAGAAGTAGATGGGATCACAACCAGCACGACGGCATGGTGGTGATGGTGGTGGCGGAGCGCCGACAGCGCTTCGCTAAGCGTCGTCCGGACGAGGTGGTTGAGTAACGGGAGAGAGGGGCCCCCAGGGGCTGGTCTGTGCTTTGGTGCGCCCCCTCCTCTATATTTATATGGGTCGAGGGGCTAGGAGTCCAGCCCCTCTTCCCTCGAGGGCCGGCAGCCAAGGGAGAGGAGTTGGACTCCAAGTCCAACTCTTCCCCTCTAGTCCCTTCGGGACTCCTCCCTTCTCCTCTAGGCGCCGGGGCCTTTGAGGGCTAGTTCGCCTGGCCCAATAAGGTCAGAGCACCTCCCCTCAGCCCATGTTAGCCTTAGGGACGTGGTGGATCCCTTGGTGCACTTCCGGACCCCTCCGGAAGTTTCCAGAACCTTCTGGAAGCTTCCCGGTACAATACCGAAAAAACCGAACTTTTTCCGAAACCCTGAAAACAACTTTCCATATATAAATCTTTACCTCCGGACCATTCCGGAACTACTCGTGACGTCTGGGATCTCATCCGGGACTCCGAACAACATTCGGTCACCAACATGCATATCCCAATATAACTCTAGCGTCACCGAACGTTAAGCGTGCGGACCCTACGGGTTCAAGAATCATGTAGACATGACCGAGACACCTCTCCGGTCAATAACCAATAGCGGAACCTGGATGCCCATATTGGTTCCTACATATTCCACGAAGATCTTTTATCGGTTGAACCACGATGTCGAGGATTCGGTTAATCCCGTATGCAATTCCCTTTGTCCAGCGATATGTTACTTGCCTGAGATTCGATCGTCGGTATCTCCATACCTAGTTCAATCTCGTTACCGGCAAGTCTCTTTACTCGTTCCATAATACAAGATCCCATGACTAACTCATTAGGCACATTGCTTGCAAGCTCTTTACGATGTTGTATTACCGAGAGGGCCCAGAGATATCTCTCTGTCATACGGAGTGACAAATCCCGGTCTTGATCCATGCCAACCCAACAGACACCTTCTGAGATACCTGTAGAGCATCTTTATGATCACCCAGTTACGAAATGACGTTTGATAGCACACAAAGTATTCCTCCGGTATCCGGGAGTTGCATGATCTCATGGTCTTTGGAATAGATACTTGACATGAAGAAAGCTATAGCAATAAACTCAGTGATACGATCAAATGCTAAACTTACAGTTGGGTCTTATCCATCACATCATTCTCCTGATGATGTGATCCCGTTATCAAATGACAACTCATGTCTTTGGTTAGGAAACCTTAACCATCTTTGATCAACGAGCTAGTCTAGTAGAGGCTTACTAGGGACATTGTATTTGTTTATGTATTCACACATGTATTTAAGTTTCCGGTCAATACAATTATAGCATGAATAATAAACCTTTATCATGAACAAAGAAATATGATAATAACCAATTTATTATTGACTCTAGGGCATATTTCCAACAATCTCCCACTTGCACTAGAGTCAATAATCTAGTTTACATAGTTATGAATCTAACACCCATGGAGTCTTGGTGCTGATCATGTTTTGCCCGTGGAAGAGGTTTAGTCAACGGGTCTGCCACATTCAGATCCGTATGTACTTTGCAAAGTTCTATGTCTCCATCCTTAATATAATTACGAATGGAGTTGAAGCGGCACTTGATGTGCTTGGTTCTCTTGTGAAACCTGGGCTCCTTGGCAATGGCAATAGCTCCAGTGTTGTCACAAAAGATAGTCATTGGATCCGATGCACTAGGTATTACACCCAGATCAGATATGAACTCCTTCATCCAGACTCCTTGTTGCGCTGCTTCCGAAGCAACTATATACTCCACTTCACATGTAGATCCCGCCACGACGCTCTGCTTGGAACTGCACCAACTGACCGCTCCACCATTTAATATAAATACGTATCCGGTTTGAGACTTAGAGTCATTCGGATCTGTGTCAAAGCTAGCATCAACGTAACCCTTTACGACGAGCTCTTCGTCACCTCCATAAACGAGAAACATGTCCTTAGTCCTTTTCAGGTACTTCAGGATATTCTTGACCGCTGTCCAGTGATCTACTCCTGGATCACTTTGGTACCTCCCTGCCAGACTTATGGCAAGGCACACATCAGGTCTGGTACACAGCATGGCATACATTATAGAGCCTATGGCTGAGGCATAGGGAATGACTTTCATCCTTTCTCTTTCTTCTGCCGTGGCCGGGCTTTGAGTCTTACTCAACTTCACACCTTGCAATACAGGCAAGAACCCTTTCTTTGACTGATCCATTTTGAACTTCTTCAAAACTTTGTCAAGGTATGTGCTTTGTGAAAGTCCTATTAGGCGTCTTGATCTATCTCTATTGATTTTGATGCCCAATATGTAAGCAGCTTCACCGAGGTCTTTCATTGAATAACTCTTATTCAAATATCCTTTTATGCTTTCCAGAAATTCTATATCATTTCCAATCAATAATATGTCATCCACCTATAATATTAGAAATGCTACAGAGCTCTCACTCACTTTCTTGTAAATACAAGCTTCTCCTTAAGTTTGTATAAAACCAAAAGCTTTGATCACCTCATCAAAGCGAATATTCCAACTCCGAGATGCTTGCGCCAGTCCATAGATGGATCGCTGGAGCTTGCATACTTTGTTAGCATTCTTATGATCGACAAAACCTTCTGGTTGCATCATATACAACTCTTCCTTAAGAAACCCGTTAAGGAATGCCGTTTTGACGTCCATTTGCCAGATCTCATAATCATAAAATGTGGCAATAGCTAACATAATTCTAATAGACTTAAGCATCGCTACGGGTGAGAAAGTCTCATCGTAGTCAACCCTTTGAACTTGTCGGAAACCCTTTGTGACAAGTCAAGCTTTATAGATGGTGACATTACCATCAGCGTCTGTCTTCTTCTTAACGATCCATTTATTCTCAATGGCTTGCCGATCATCGGGCAAGTCCACCAAAGTCCATACTTTGTTCTCATACATGGATCCTATCTCGGATTTCATGGCCTCAAGCCATTTGTCGGAATCTGGGCTCATCATAGCTTCTTCATAGTTCGTAGGTTCGCCGTTGTCTAACAACATGACTTCCAAGAGAGGATTACCGTACCACTCGGGTGCGGAACGTACCCTAGTCGACCTACGAAGTTCAGTAGTAACTTGATCCGAAGTTTCATGATCATCATCATTAGCTTCCTCTTCGGTTGGTGTGGGCATCACGGGAACTGCTTTCTATGATGTGCCACCTTCCAATTCGAGAGAAGGTACAATTACCTCATCAAGTTCTACTTTCCTCCCACTCACTTCTTTCGAGAGAAACTCCTTCTCTAGAAAGGACCCATTCTTGGCAACAAAGATCTTGCCCTCGGATCTGTGGTAGAAGGTATACCCAATGGTCTCTTTAGGGTATCCTATGAAGATGCACTTCTCCGCTTTGGGTTTGAGCTTATCAGGCTGAAGCCTCTTGACATAAGCGTCGCATCCCCAAACTTTAAGAAACGACAACTTAGGTTTCTTGCCAAACCACAACTCATACGGTGTCGTCTCAACGGATTTAGACGGTGCCCTATTTAAAGTGAATGCGGCTGTCTCTAATGCATAACCCCAAAATGATAGTGGCAAATCGGTAAGAGATATCATAGAACGCACCATATCCAATAGAGTACGATTACGACGTTCAGACACACCATTACGCTGTGGTGTTCCAGGTGGCGTGAGCTGTGAAATAATTCCACATTTTCTTAACTGCATACCAAACTCGTAACTCAAATATTCACCTCCACGATCAGATCGTAGAAACTTTATTTTCTTGTTACGATGATTCTCCACTTCACTCTAAAATTCCTTGAACTTTTCAAATGTTTCAGACTTGTGTTTCATTAAGTAAATATACCCATATCTACTCAAATCATCTGTGAAGGTAAGAAAATAACGATATCCACCGCGTGCTTCAACACTCATCAGACCGCATACATCGGTATGTATTATTTCCAATAAGTCACTAGCTCGCTCCATTGTTCCAGAGAACGGAGTTTTAGTCATCTTGCCCATAAGGCATGGTTCACATGTCTCAAATGATTCATAATCAAGAGATTCCAAAAGTCCATCAGTATGGAGTTTCTTCGTGCGCTTTACACCAATATGACCTAAGCGGCAGTGCCACAAATATGTGGTACTATCATTATTAACTTTGCATATTTTGGCATCAATATTATGAATATGTGTATCACTACGATCGAGATTCAACAAGAATAAACCATTCACAAGGGGTGCATGACCATAAAAGATATTACTCATATATATAGAACAACCATTATTCTCTGACTTAAATGAATAACCGTCCCACAATAAACAAGATCCAGATATAATGTTCATGCTCAACGAAGGCACCAAATAACAATTATTTAGGTTTAAAACTAATCCCGAAGGTAGATGTAGAGGTAGCATGCCGACGACGATCACATCAACCTTGGTACCATTTCTGACGCGCATCGTCACCTCGTCCTTAGCCAGTCTTCGTTTATTCCGCATCTCCTGTTTCGAGTAACAAATATTAGCAACCGAATCAGTATCAAATACCCAGGCGCTACTACAAGCAGTAGTAAGGTACACATCAATAACATGTATATCAAATATACCTTTGTTGACGTTGCCAGCCTTCTTATCTGCCAAGTACTTGGGGCAGTTCTGCTTCCAGTGACCATTCCCCTTGCAGTAGAAGCACTCAGTCTCAGGTTTGGGTCCAGCCTTGGGTTTCTTCACGGGAGCGGCAACTGTCTTGCCGTTCTTCTTGAAGTTCCCTTTCTTTCCCTTGCCTTTCTTGAAACTAGTGGTCTTTTTAACCATCGACACTTGATGCTCCTTCTTGATTTCTACCTCCACGGCCTTAAGCATCGCGAAGAGCTCGGGAATCATTTTCTCCATCCCTTGCATATAATAGTTCATCACAAGGCCCTTATAGTTTGGTGGCAGTGACTGGAGAACTCTGTCAATTGTAGGAGATATGCCCTAGAGGCAATAACAAATGTTATTATTTATCTCCATGTTCATAATTATGATTATGTTCCATGCTATAACTGCTATGGTTCTTGAGTCTACCATAACCACGAGGCTCGAAGGAAGACTCATATGCACGTGTGGAATAATAAATGGTAAAAAGTATTCCTAGTCTGGCCTCTAAGACTAGCTCAAGTGTTGCATGATGGTTCTGTTTTCCTGATCATGGGCATGACTATGCCGGCAACTTTGAGGGCACAATGTTAGTAGAACACTTGTGTTGAATCGACCCGATTGATGTTATGCTATGAGATTCATTCATCACAAGTTAATGGTTAATAACACAGAGAAGTTAATGTTTGCATAATTCCTTAGACCATGAGAGTGTCGAGTTTCTTCATGCTTGCTTCATGAACTTTGGGGTTTGTTAAACGTCATCCGTAAATGGGTGGCTATTACGGCGGCTTACGGGTTCATGGAAAAGTATGTCAAGTAACTTGATAGCTCAAGATTGGGATTTGCTCCTCCGACGATGGAGAGATATTCTTGGGCCCTCTCAGTGTTACGGTATCCATCATCGTCTGGCCAGACACATTGTGATTTGATCACAGGGATGCCGGAACACGGAAACGAGAAAAGAGAACAAAAACCGGTAACGAGGTAACTTGCATAGTGGACAAGTCGTTGATCCACGGGGATGCAGAAAATCTCACCTCGGGTATTTGTAACATATCGCGAAGCAACAGGAATAGCACACGGCAACTGGAGGTTCACTCGAATATTCATTCGTGTGGGTATAGGGGTCAATATGGGTGTCCACGGCTCCGATGTTGATCATTGATCGGAAAGTGTTCCGGGTCATGTCTATACTTCACCAAACCTATAGGGTCACACGCTTAAGGGTCATCTATCTGCTGAATACTAGACGGGGAGTCTGAGAGAAAAACACCGAAAAAGTTTCGGACGAAACGAAAACGTTCCGGAGAGGACACCGGAATAGTTCCGGTAAAACTGAAAAGTTGTTTCAGGGTATTCCATTAAGTCAAATTGGTTCCAGCACATGCCTGGAAATTCTTGGAGGATGCCAGAAGTGTTCTGGAAACTTCTGGGAATTTTCCGGGATAAAAGCCGAAAATGTTCCGGAGCAGCCGGAACCTCTTTGGTTGCTTTTCGCTGAAGAAACATTGTTCCGAAATTGTTTCGGAATGCGTTCAAAATTGTTTTAGTGGGTACTGGAATTGTTCTAGGCACACAGAAATAATTTGGGATTTAACGGACGCAGAAAAATGTCTTCGTGAATAGTGAAAGTGTTTTTGGATATTTTTTGGAAAGTCACCTTTTGGGATATTTTCCAAAAGGCTTCTAGAAGGCTTGGGGGCTAAGAAACCCCCCTTGGGGGGCCCCCCAAGTGGGAGTGGCTGGCCACATGTGGTGCTCCTCCATGGAGCCCCACTTGTCCCATGGTTTCACCTTTATGCACATGTGAAGGACTTCCTTTATGTGCATTTTGGGTTTTATTGTAAAACTACCCTACCCCTTGGCTTTCCTATAAATAGAGGTGGAGGGGCTGCCTCCACACTCATCCCTTGCTCTCATACACATGCCATGACATTTCTGGCCTCTCTCTCCCTCCCAGCAAAATAGTTTCGTAGAGCCGAAAGGCTGTCTGGGTTCCGGTGGGAACTAGTTCTGGACGGCGAAGCCCTGCCGGATAGATGACACCGTATATGTGCAACTCTGTAGATAGATCGTAGTTTCGGTCTTAGTTCGAGAGTGCCTCCCGAAGGGCTGTCCGAGTGACTGTCAGAGTTTCGAGGGTCCTCCCGAAGGGCTGTCCGAGTGACCGTCTGGTTTTCGAAGGTCCTCCCGAAGGGCTGTCCGCGACACCATCCGAGGGACTGTCCGACCGCCTCCCGGAGGGCTGTCCGAGGGGCAGATGGGGGAGTACATCCTCTCGGTTGGGAGGTTGTAAATCCTAGCTGCGGGGATCTGCACCGCCGATCGTCATCGACTCTACTTCCGCTATGGTACGAGTCGGTAACAAAAAAGATCAAACCTTGTATGCAGTCTCCATAGTGATCCTGGGCTGGTACGTAGGTCGGAAATTTTTTGTTTTCTGCTGCGTTCCCCTACATCAATGACCGTGTCAACTAAAAGATTAACTCCCAACTGAGTCAAGCGGTTGTGAGACCCAGACATTCTGAGTATATGCTCACTAACAGAACTGTTCTCCTCCATCTTGTAGCTAAAGAACTTGTCGGAGGTGTCATACCTCTCAACCCGGGCATGAGCTTGAAATACCAATTTCAGCTCCTGGAACATCTCATATGCTCCGTGGTGCTCAAAACGTCTTTGGAGCCCCGGTTCTAAGCCGTAAAGCATGGCGCACTGAACTATCGAGTAGTCATCAGAACGTGCCTGCCAGATATTCACAACATCCACAGACGACGCTGGAGGGGGTGCGGCACCTAGCGGTGCATCAAGGACATAAGCTTTCTGTGCAGCAATCACTACTAGGGAAAACCCTAATAGTAGCGCAGGTTTTTTCCCTATCAGTAGCGCGGGTGCATGCGCTACTGCTAGGGCGCTATAGCTAAACTTTAGCAGTAGCGCTGGGTACACCCTGGCTACTACTAATTCAGTTAGCAGTAGCGCCCTTTTGTACCGGCGCTACTGATAAGTAGTAGCAGCGTGGGCTTTACCCCGCGCTACTACTATTCATCTGTATTTCATTTCTTTTATTTTATACTGTATTTATACATCGTTATACAAATTTTGATATAGTAGCAATTAAGAGATTCTTATATCATTATGATCATGATGAGTTATTATATCATTGGGTGGAAGAAACGTGGATTAGATTCATGTGGATAGATCCAAAGTGACCAAAAGTTGGATTGTTATTATATCATTGGGTGGAAGAAACGTGGATTAGATTCATGTGGATAGATCCAAAGTGAACAAAAGTTGGATTGTGGATCCACAATCCAACTTTTGTTCACTTTGGATCTATCCACATGAATCTAATCCACGTTTCTTCCACCCAATGATATAATAACTCATCATGACCATAATAACTCATCATCATCATCATCATCATATTCATATAAGAACTCATACATCATCATCATCATAATAACAACTCATCATCATAGTCATATAAGAACTAGCTCATCATTCTAGCACAATGTAGCACATAACTCATCATCATCATCATGAGAACAACTCCTCATCACAGTCTTATAAGAACTAGCTCATCATTCTAGCACAATGTGTAGCACATAACTCATCATCATCATGATAACAACTTATCATCATCATCATAGTCATAACCAACACTAGCTAATTGTTCTTAGCACATGATGAGTACGTACTACCTAAGACCTGCTACTCTCTCGAAGGTAAAATAGCATAAAACAGGTAAACCCCTGAATCTCCATTATGGAGAATACAGATCAACCTGTCTCCCATTTATGGGCTGCGCTTCATGTTGCCCCCAAGTAGTTCCCTGCGATCATTCAGAACTTTTCTCCACTCTTTGATTGTGAGGACCTCATCTCTTGGAGAAATCGTGTATGCACTGCGTTGGCATGTAGGCCAACTTGGCCGTAAGCTAATAATGTTCATGACACCTTTTATATCCATAACACGAGGTACACAATCCGCCGGGAGTTTCTGTTGAAGAACATCATAATAAAATACTTAGCAAAATGTAGTTTAGCTTAAGAAGAACATCATAATAACATACTTAGCAAAAATCTTACCATGATATCTTGATGGATGTTACCGTAGTTCAATATGTGGACTAGTGGCACGTATTGATCATAATTTGGAGGAATAAAATGACTCGTCTTGAAATTCTCAACATCATCAATCCATGAAACAAAATGATTTATCTCCTCGCAAGTTAGTTCAGCACCATAACTATAGTAGGTTTTATCTACTACGTTTCGTACATTTCTTGAAGAATGGAAATAAGCTGTCAATGGAGATAAGTTGTCAACTATTTTTAAATAAACAATATAAATTACTTAATAAATATGTTTGAGAAACTCACATAGAGGTAGAACTGGAAGCGTATCAACATTGACCCAAATGTCGATATTATCTTCGATGTCATCTTCAGGACGAATATCGAAGGTGACATGCATACCCTCCTGAAATCCATACGCCTTGCATAGTGTATTCCAATTCGAGCAACCAAAATGGGAGTAGGTCACTGCATTGTATAGCTTTACGGCAAAAGCGCAACCATGTTGGGTCCTGAGGATTACTCTTTTTGTCTCCTTATTCTCATGATCTTCGAAATCCAGCTTCTCCAAGACATAACGTCTTGCATGGCAGGGGATGCACTAGTAGAATGGTAAAAAATGAAAATTACACGTTGAAGCAAAGAAGCAGAAGTCATGCTTAATTACGAAAAAAGACTTGTCGTCGTTGCGTACCGTACAAACATCGATGGTCTCGTCGAGCTTAATAGTGAAGCGCCGACCGTCTTCGAGGTGAGGATACCTGTCGCACAGACCCCGGTCGTCGCCGCAGTAGTCGCACTCTGGGATCCTATCGTCGTCAGACATTTCCTATATGTTCATAATTAAAAAATTAAAAATCAATCGACGGCAATTACCAGGAAACTCAACACACAGATCACTATTCAGCACGGGTTGACTTTCGGTCCATCGAGTCTTCCTTGCTACACTCTCATCTCACGTGGTGTATATGGTGGGCACTCCCTCTCTGATATTGCGACCGTCGGTGATGGTTGCTTCTCCATTCATTCCCGAGTGCATTACACGAAAATGTCTAGCACACGGGAACGAAGGAGTAGCGGCCCCCACGACAACAGTCGGGATTCTTCCTCTCTGATATTTCACCAGTATATGGTGGACACTCCCTCACTGATATTTTGACCGTCGGTGATGGTCGCTTCCCCTCCTTCTCTCATGCATTACCAAGGTATATCACGAGAAGGAGAGGAAACGACCCCCACGACAATAGCCGGCATCCTTCCTTCCTTCAAGAACAGACTCAAAGTCACTCAAGGAGCATCGACAGACTGAAATCAACCCGTTACATATATGGAGCAATGACATAAAAAATGGCCTATGTTCTGCCGGAATGTCGATTAATTCCCGTTCAGGCAAATCACGGGCACTCGATATTTCCTACTTTCTAGCTCATGCCAAAATTCACGAAAAATTTCGGCATGACCTTTGCTAAAATAGGACATATCGAGTGCCTGAAATTTGCCGGAACGGAAATGAATCAACATTCCGGCAAAACATAGGCCACTCGGAGGTGTTCCCTGCAAAATGCATCCATGCATCCATTTTTGTCGCCTTTTTTCAAAATGAAACAAAAGTGCAACAATCAATAATTCATCCATGCATCCATCTAGCAAACATACATCCATCTACATATATATTAAAAAAACTAAACCTAAAACTAAACAGAGAGGAGAGGGAGGTGCTCACGGTGGGCGGAACGGGGCCGAGCGGGAGAGGGAGACGCGACAGGAGAAATCCTGCATAATCCACCGAGTGAAAAATTGAGATCATCAATATAATTGGCAACAACATTTTTATATTTTATTCGATAGCTAAAATATTTTCTATTCATAAAAATTGTATGAGCAACACCATTCACTATTAACATTCTTGTATAGAACATTTTTATATTTTACTGAAAATTTTCTAATTTTCTATTCTATTCTATATTTACTAATTTTCTATTCTATTCAAAAGACCTACATTTACTAAAAAAAATCTAATTTTCTATTCTATTCTACATTTACTAATTTTCTGTTCTATTCAAAAGACCTACATTTACTGAAAATTTTCTAATTTTCTATTCCATTCAAATAATCTACATTCTACTATATTCAAAAAACATTAAAAAAAACCTACATTCTACAAGAACAGAGAGAGGAGGGATGGAGGGAGGCAGGATGGAGGAGGGAGGGAGGGAGGAGAGAGGAGGAGGGCGGCCGTACGAGGAGGGAGGAGGGAGGAGGGATGGAGGGAAGGCCGGAGGGAGAGGGAGGAAGGAGAGAAGAGGAGGGCCGCCGTACGAGGAGGGATGGAGGGAGGCAGGAGGGAGAGGGAGGGAGGAGGGCGGCGGCTTACCGAGGACGGCGGCAGCAATGTGGCGGCGACGGCGGCTTACCGAGGACGGCGACAACAATGCGGCGGCGACGGCGGGAGGAGGAAGAGGCAGAGCGAGTGAGTGAGGGAGAGTGAGGAAGTGGACGGGTGCGGGGGAGACTAGGTTGCCTTAGCAGCAGCGCGGGTCCGAGCCCGGCGCTACTGCTAAGTGCCGTTGGAGTAGCGCGGTTCCGTTGACGCGCGCTGCTGCTAAGCGGGGCCCACCAGGTGCCACAGTGCCGCAGTAGTTGCAGCGGTGGGCCTTTAACACGCGCTACTGCTACGGGTTTAGCAGTAGCACCTGTACAGTGGGCCGCACTGCTAATATAGCTAGCCTGGTGGGTATTGTGGGGGCCCACTTAGCAGTAGCGTTGTCTGGCACACCCCCGCTACTGCTAAATAGATAGCAATAGCGCGTTTCTTCCAACGGCGCTACTGTAAATTAGCAGTAGCGCGTAATTCTGGCCCGCGCTACTATTAATCCTGCACCTATAAGGTTTTCCCTAGTAGTGAATGAGGATAATCCTTAAGTTACGGACCCAGTCCGCATAGTTGCTTCCATCATCTTTCAACTTAGCTTTCTCTAGGAACGCATTAAAATTCAGGGGAACTACAGCGCGGGCCATTGATCTACAACACAAATTTTGCAAAGACAATTAAGACTAAGTTCATGATAATTAGTTCAGTTAATCAAATTACTAATGAACTCTCACTTAAATCAACATCCCTCAAGTTCTCTAAGTGATACATGATCCAAATCAACTAACCCATGTTCGATCATCACGTGAGATGGGGTACTTATCAATGGTGAACATCTCCATGTTGATCATATCTACTATATGATTCATGTTCGACCTTTCGGTCTCCTTTGTTTCGAGGCCATGTCTGTGTTGGAAATATGCCCTAGAGGCAATAATAAATTGGTTATTATTATATTTCCTTGTTCATGATAATCGTTTATTATCCATGCTATAATTGTATTGATTGGAAACTCAAATACATGTGTGGGTACATAGACAACACTGTGTCCCTAGTAAGCCTCTAGTTGACTAGCTTGTTGATCAAAGATGGTTAAGGTTTCCTAGCCATGGACATGAGATGTCATTTGATAACGGGATCACATCATTAGGAGAATGATGTGATGGACAAGACCCAAACTGTAAACGTAGCATTTGATCGTGTCAGTTTATTGCTATTGTTTTCTGCATGTCAAGTATCTGTTCCTTTGACCATGAGATCATGCAACTCACTGACACCGGAGGAATACCTTGTGTGTATCAAACGTCGCAACGTAACTGGGTGACTATAAAGGTGCTCTACAGGTATCTCCGAGGGTGTCTGTTGGGTTGGCATGGATCAAGACTGGGATTTGTTACTCCGTATGACGGAGAGGTATCTCGGGGCCCACTCGGTAATACAACATCACAATGAGCCTTGCAAGCAATGTGACTAAAGTGTTAGCCACGAGATCTTGTATTACGGAACGAGTAAAGAGACTTGCCGGTAACGAGATTGAACTAGGTATAGAGATACCGACGATCGAATCTCGGGCAAGTAACATACCGAAGAACAAAGGGAACAGCATACGGGATTAACTGAATCCTTGACATAGAGGTTCGACCGATAAAAGATCTTCGTAGAATATGTAGGAGCCAATATGGGCATCCAGGTCCCGCTATTGGTTATTGGCCGTAGAGGTGTCTCGGTCATGTCTACATAGTTCTCGAACCCGCAGGGTCTACACACTTAACGTTTGGTGACGATTAGTATAATTGAGTTATTATGTTGGTGACCGAAAGTTGTTCGGAGTCCCGGATAAGATCCCGGACATGACGAGGATCTCCGGAATAGTCCGGAGGTAAAGATTGATATATGTGATAATAGTGTTTTGATCTCCGGAAGAGTTCCGAAGTTCACCGGAAGAGGTTCCGGATATTTACCGAAGTGTTCGGGTGCAGCAACACTTTATATGGGCCAAGGGATAAAAGCCCACGAGGTATTGGAAAGTGCAAAAGTAGTTTTGCTGCCGCGTAAGCGGTACTACCGCTTGTGTGAAGCGGTACTACCGCCCAAGCGGTACTACCGCTTGTGTGAAGCGGTACTACCGCCCAAGCGGTACTACCGCTTGTGTGAAGCGGTACTACCGCTTGTGTGCGGCTGTGCACGATTCGGCAGGGATCCGAGTTGGACTCTTTCCCTGCGGGCCAAACCGACCTTGTGCGGGCAAAACCGACCTGGAGGAGGCTTTTACTCCAAGTTTAGACCCCAAGGCTCAACATATAAATAGAGGGGCAGGGCTAGCACACGGGATACATCAGGATTTCCCAAGCCGTGTGCCGGCAACCCTAGCCCTCTAGTTCCTCCGTCATAATCTCCGTAGTGCTTGGCGAAGCCCTGCAGAGATTGTTCCTCACCACCATCACCACGCCGTCGTGCTGCTGGAACTCAACCACTACTTCACCATCGCTCGCTGGATCGAGGAGGTGAAGGCGTCATCAAGCCGTACGTGTGTTGAACGCGGAGGTGCCGTCCGTTCGGCGCTAGTTCGTGATCGGATCGAGGGACGACTTGCGATTTGGATCGCGGAGACGTTCGACTACATCAACCGCGTTTCTTAAACGCTTCCGCTTAGCGATCTACAAGGGTATGTAGATTCACTCTCCCTCTCGTAGATGCTCATCACCATGGATAGATCTTGTGTGTGCGTAGGAAAATTTTTGTTTCCCATGCAACGTTCCCCAACAGTCTGTACATGCTAGGCTCGTCAAGTTTAGCCCAAGTATTCTGCATGTGTAAAACTGGCTTACACCCGTTGTATGCGAACGTAGAGTCTATCATACCCGATCATCACGAGGTGCTTCGAAACGACGAACTTTTGCAACGGTGCATACTTAGGGAGAACACAATTTTTTGAAATTAAGTGAAGGTATCATCTTATAATGCTACCGTCGTCCTAAGCAAAATAAGATGCATAAAAAGATAAACATCACATGCAATCAATATGTGACATGATATGGCCATTATCATCTCGTGCCTTTGATCTCCATCTCCAAAGCACCGGCATGATCTCCATCGTCACTGACATGACACCATGATCTCCATCATCGTGTCGTCTCGTGGTCGTCTCCGCCAACTATTGCTTCTACAACTATTGCTAACGCATAGCGATAAAGTAAAGCAATTACATGGTGATTAATAAATTAAAGACAACCCTATGGCTCCTGCCGGTTGCCGTACTCATCGACATGCAAGTCGTGAACCTATTACAAAACATGATCATCTCATACATCAACATATATCACATCATGTTTTGGCCATACCACATCACGACATGCCCTGCAAAAACAAGTTAGATGCACTAGTACAAAACAGGGCATTGGTCCAGGCCAGATCAGAGCAATAGTCCCGGTTCTGTTACGAACCGGTACTAATGCGTGCATCAGTCCCGGTTCGAGCGGCCAGGACGCCGGCCGGGCCTCGGCAGGAACCAGTCCCGGTTCGGCTGGGACCTTTAGTCCCGGTTGCAGCCACCAACCGGGACTAAAGGGCCTCGCTCCTGGCGCAACCCCTTTAGTCCCGGTTGGTGACTGGAACCGGGACTAAAGGTCAGTCTTCTGTCCCGGTTCTAGCCACGAACCGGGACTAAAGAGATGCCTATATATATGCTCTCCCCTGCCCGCTCACTCCTCTGTTTTTTGGCTGGCCGGTGTGGGAGGTGTGTGCTGCTCTGCTCTCACCTCCTATGCACATGAGGTGTTCGATGAAATGCCCGAGTCACACTTAAGCTTTCTCCTCTCCAAGCTCGACCTCCAAGCTCCATTTTCCCCAAGATTTGTCTAGGTTTGGCGGTGCACCAACTACACAAGTGTTCTAAAAGGTTAGCAACTTCATCGTTTCATCTCTCACTGCTAGTTTAGCTCATTTCAAATGTTGTAGAAGTAGAGTGGTTTGTGGGTTTTAGTGGAGGAGTGTATGTGGGAGTTCTTTTGATTTATATGCACAATTTGAGCTGAAATTAACTTCTTAGAGTCTGCACATGTGTAGGGTGCCGTCCCCGTCCCCGTCCTCACCGCCGTCGATCGCCCGCGCCGATCTCGTCGCCGGCACCACCGTGGTGAGCCTCTTGTTCTTATCTTCTTTTTAAAAGAAAAAAAATTCTTACTTGTATGATTTAGATAGATACTTGTATAATTTTCTTACTTTTATTATTGTTTGTTATTATATAGTGCCATGACTTTGGTATCCGCCCCCGTCGGCCCTCGTCCTGTCTATGATTCGGATGTGGTATATTATCTTTTATTATGATTTGTTTCATGTAGTGTTTATGACAATTATGCCGACCAACGTGACATAGATGTTTTTATCTAGGAGGTATGTGAACCGGAAATTCCAACCGACCCTCTTATAGAGAGGTTAAATTTAGTTGAAAAAGAAAACAATTACTTGAAGAAAAAATTGAAAAGAATTGAGGAGGAGAAGATGGAATTGGAGTTGCATGTTGCTGATGTCATCGATGATCACAAGATCAAGATGGATGCAATGCGCTTGAAGATTAGAAAGATTAGAAAATATGCCATTCATAATGAGGCTTGGTATCATTATGCCGTTGGATCAATTGTTACCTTAGTTGCGATTATGATCGCATTTAAATGTTTTTCATAGTTTCAATGTATGTTTTAATTAGATGCTCTAGAGAGCTATATGTTGTTCTATGAGAACTATATATGTATGAACTTTATGTATTTATTTTTTCAGTAATAACATTTGATCACTACTGTACTTTGGTTTTAATGTGATGATGAACTTGTGTTAATTTGGTCACTTCTCTATTCATGATGTTCTGTAATGGTTTTTGATACACTTAATTATATAATGCACGCAGATGAACCGGCAATGGATGTATGGTGACCGACGCACCTCCGAGTATCTTGAGGGCCTGCATAAATTTCTCGAAGTGGCTGAGGCAAACAAGCAGAATGGTTTTATGTATTGTCCATGCCCTGTCTGTGAGAATACGAAGGATTACTCTAACTTGAAAACCCTTCACGTCCACCTGCTTGAGAAGGGTTTCATGCCACACTATAATGTTTGGACCAAGCACGGAGAAAGAGGGGTTATGATGGAAGACAATGAAGAAGAAGAGGATGATGACAACTATCCCCCTGAATACGGTGATACTGCAACGGGGGAAGCTGAAGATCAAGAGGAACCAGACGATGTGCCCGATGATGATCTTCGCCGGGTCATTGTTGATGCAAAGAGACAATGCCAAAGCGAAAGGGAGAAGTTGAAGTTCGATCGCATGTTAGAGGATCACAAAAAAGGGTTGTACCCAAATTGCGAAGATGACAACACAAAGCTCCGTACCACACTGGAATTGCTGCAATGGAAGGCAGACAATGGTGTATCTGACAACGGATTTGGGAAGCTACTGAAAATAATGAAGAAGAAGCTTCCAAAGGATAACGAATTGCCCGACAGTACGTACGAAGCAAAGAAGGTTCTATGCCCTCTAGGATTGGAGGTGCAGAATATACATGCATGCCCTAATGACTGCATCCTCTACCGCGGTGAGTACGAGGATTTGAACGCATGCCCGGTATGCGGTGCATTGCGGTATAAGATCAGACAAGATGACCCTGGTGATGTTGAGGGCGAGCGCCCCAGGAAGAGGGTTCCTGCCAAGGTGATGTGGTATGCTCCTATAATACCACGGCTGAAACGTTTGTTCAGAAACAAAGAGCATGCCAAGTTGATGCGATGGCACAAAGAAGACCGTAAGAAAGATGGGAAGTTGAGAGCACCCGCTGACGGGTCGCAGTGGAGAAAAATCAAGAGAAGGTGGGGGGACTTTGCAGGTGACGCAAGGAACGTATGGTTTGGGTTAAGCGCAGATGGCATTAATCCTTTTGGGGAGCAGAGCAGCAATCATAGCACCTGACCCGTGACTCTATGTATCTATAACCTTCCTCCTTGGTTGTGCATGAAGAGGAAGTTCATTATGATGCCAGTGCTCATCCAAGGCCCTAAGCAACCCGGCAACGACATTGATGTGTACCTAAGGCCATTAGTTGAAGAACTTTTACAGCTCTGGAATGGAAAAGGTGTACGTGTGTGGGATGAGCACAAACAGCAGGAATTTGACCTACATGCGTTGCTGTTTGTAACCATCAATGATTGGCCTGCTCTCAGTAACCTTTCAGGACAGACAAACAAGGGATACCACGCATGCACGCACTATTTATATGACACCGAAAGTATATATTTGGAGAAATGCAGGAAGAATGTGTACCTGGGACATCGTCGATTTCTTCCGACCAACCATCAATGTCGAAAGAAAGGCAAGCATTTCAAAGGTGAGGCAGATCACCGGAAGAAGCCCGCCCTCCGTACTGGTGATCACATACTTGATATGGTCAAGGATTTACAAGTAATCTTCGGAAAGGGTCCTGGCGGACAATCTGTTCTGAATGACGCTGAGGGACGCGCACCCATGTGGAAGAAGAAATCTATATTTTGGGACCTACCCTATTGGAAAGACCTAGAGGTCCGCTCTGCAATCGACGTGATGCACGTGACGAAGAATCTTTGCGTGAACCTGCTAGGCTTCTTGGGCGTGTATGGGAAGACAAAAGATACACCGGAGGCACGGGAGGACCAGCAACGTGTGCACGAAAAAGACAGCATGCATCCAAAGCAGTATGAAGGTCCTGCCAGCTACGCTCTTACCAAAGAAGAGAAGGAAATCTTCTTTGAATGACTGCTCAGTATGAAGGTCCCGTCTGGCTTCTCGTCGAATATAAAGGGAATAATAAATATGGCAGAGAAAAAGTTCCAGAACATAAAGTCTCATGACTGCCACGTGATTATGACGCAACTGCTTCCGGTTGCATTGAGGGGGCTTCTACAGGAAAACGTTCGATTAGCCATTGTGAAGCTATGTGCATTCCTCAATGCAATCTCTCAAAAGGTAATCGATCCAGAAATCCTACCAAGGTTAAAGAATGATTTGGTGCAATGTCTTGTCAGTTTCGAGCTGGTGTTCCCACCATCCTTCTTCAATATCATGACGCACGTCCTAGTTCATCTAGTCGACGAGATTGCCATTCTGGGTCCTGTATTTCTACACAATATGTTCCCCTTTGAGAGGTTCATGGGAGTCTTAAAGAAATATGTTCGTAACCGTGCTAGGCCAGAAGGAAGCATCTCCATGGGCCGGCAAACAGAGGAGGTCATTGGGTTTTGTGTTGACTTCATTCCTGACCTTAAGCCGATTGGTCTCCCTCAATCGCGGTATGAGGGGAGACTGAGTAGAAAAGGCACGCTAGGAGCGGATTCAATAATATGTAGGGACGGGCATTCTTGGGCTCAAGCACACTACACAGTTCTACAGAATTCTACCTTGGTGACCCCGTATGTCAATGAACACAAGAATATTCTGCGCTCCAAACACCCGGAGCAGTGTGACGACTGGATTACATGTGAACACATCAGGACTTTCGGCAGTTGGTTGCAAACACATCTCATGGGTGACAACATTGTTGGAGATGAGCTGTACTCGTTGGCCAGGACACCATCTTCGACTGTATTGACTTACCAAGGGTACGAGATAAATGGGAATACATTTTACACGATCGCCCAAGATCAAAAGAGCACCAACCAAAACAGTGGTGTCCGCTTTGATGCAGCAACCAACAGGGGAAAGGACACATATTATGGTTACATAGTGGACATATGGGAACTTGACTATGGACATGATTTTAAGGTCCCTTTGTTTCGGTGCAAATGGGTCAATCGGTCAGGAGGCGGGGTACAGGTAGACCCGCAGTACGGAATGACAACAGTGGATCTCAACAATCTTGGGTACACAGACGAACCATTCGTCCTAGCCAATGATGTGGCGCAGGTTTTCTATGTGAAGGACATGTCTACCAAACCGAGAAAAAGAAAAGATAAGGAAGCGAATACATCATACGATGAGCCAAAGCGCCACATAGTTCTTTCAGGGAAAAGAGACATCGTGGGAGTGGAGGGCAAGACAGACATGTCTGAAGATTATGAAAAGTTTCATGAAATTCCTCCCTTCAAAGTGAAGGCTTACCCAAGCACCCTGTTAAACGATGAAGATTATCCATGGTTACGGCGCAATAAGCAAGGGACACACGCGAAGAAAAAGTGAAGAGTTTCTCTCCACAACTATTCTGATGATGGCTTTGATCTAGAATATCACTGCAGTTACATGTCAAGAAATGAAATGCCTTTGTAACATATGAGTTTTTGTCCGAAACCGTGATACTTCGAAAGAGATTGTCCATTTTCTACACGAAGTGCATCCAGTTTTTGCCGTAACCCTCTCAACTTTTTAGCACATGCTATGTGGGTGAAATGATGATACCATGCCAACTTTCAACCTTTTCAGAGTTCATTTGTACTGCTTTTCAATTTCAGGTTCATTTAGCTCAAAGAATGAATTAATATCAAAAAGAATGAATCAAAAAGCTTTTATAAAACTCTAATAGCAAAAAGAATGAACTAAAAAGCTTTCATAAAATTCTAATAGCAAAAAGAATGAACTAAAAAGAATCAATTAAATATAATATTTTTCAATAGCAAAAAGAATCAACTAAAAATAATCAAAATAATATTAACTAAAATTATCAAAGTATTTATTTGTTAAAAACTTTAATAGTAAAAAGAATTTTCATAAAGTATTTTTTGTTACAAACTTTAATAGAAAACTAAAAAGCTTTTATAAAACTCTAATAGCAAAAGGAATCAACTAAAAAGAATCAATAAAAAATAAAACTTATGCAACTAAAATTATATAAAATTTATGCAACTAAAATTATATAAAATTTATGCAACTAAAATTATATAACTAAAAATAACATATGCAAAAAATAACATTAAAAATTTAAAAACATAACATATGCAAAAAAAAGGCCCACCTACTAGCCACCACGGCCTGCATACGACTAGAAACAAAAGAAAATAAATAAAGCAAAAAAATTTTTAAAAAAATGCCGCCTACTGGGGAACCACGGCCTGCATACGACTAGAAACCCAACCCGCTAGTTGGGCCAGGATGCAGGCCCGCAGCAGGCCCAGTAGGCCCACAGGCAGAGAGAGTGCGTTTAGGCCCGTAGGCCTGCATAAGAGAGGAGCTCGAGAGGGATGGCGCAGCCACGCTTATAAACCACTCTCGACGCCTCTCAGCTAGCGAGGTGGGACTAAACATCCACCTGCCCGACGCCGTGCCAGCCGCAGGCCTTTGGTCCTGGTTCGTGGCTCCAACCGGGACTAAAGGCCCCCCTTTAGTCCCGGTTGGAGCCACGAACCGGGACCAAAGGTCTCTGCTTCCCGCCCTTTGGGCTGCTGAAATTTACCTTTGGTCCCGGTTGGTGGCTCGAACCGGGACTAAAGGGGTACCTTTAGTCCCGGTTGGTGCCACCAACCGGGACTAAAGGGGGGGCTATATAAGCGCACACTTAGGAAATTTCCAATCCCCATCTGCAGTTCCCCCGACGCCGCCGCCAGGCTGCCCGAGCTCACCGTCGACGCCCTCGCCGTCAGGCTGCTCCACCTCGCCGTCGACGCCCTCGCCGACGCCCTCGACGCCCTCGACGCCCTCTGCCCCGACGCGCGCCCTACCCCGACGCCGGCGCCGCTCCCCGCGCCCCTGCCCTGCCCCGACGCCGCCGCGCCCCTGCCCCTGCCCCGACGCCGCCCCCAGTGAGCCCCCCTTCCCCCCGCCCCTGTCCTGCCCCGACGCCGCCGCCGCCGCCGTCCCAGCTGCTCTGCTTGCCGCGCCGCCGCCCCTGCTCTGCTTTTTTTTTGTTCATAGAATTTTTTTTGTCCATTGATGTATGTATGGATGGTGTATGTATGTATATGCAGATGTATGGATGATCCATGGATGTATGCATTGATGTATGCTTTTTATTGTTCATAGAATTTTTTTTGTCCATTGATGTATGCTTTTTTTGTTCATATTAAGTTTACTAAGTTTACTAAGTTCATGATGATCTTGCTAAAACTCATATTAAGTTTACTGAGTTTTACTTTGCCTAAATCGGGGAGAGGCAACTTTACTAAATGTTCATGATTTTTTTTGTTCATATAATTTTTTTTTGTACATAGAAATTTTTTTTGTTCAAAGAAATTTTTGTTCATGATGATCTTGCTAAAACTCATATTAAGTTTGAATATATGAGCAATGATGTATGGATGATCCATGGATGTATGCATATTGTTTTTCTATATCGGGGAGAGGCAACTTTACTAAATGGGCATGATGATCTTACTAAGTTTTACTTTGCCTAAATCGGGGAGAGGCAACTTTACTAAATGGGCATGATGATAATGAAATTTACTAAGGTTAATTATGGGAGAGAGGGAGTAACAACTCATATATTCAAAATATACTCCCGGTCCGCTCGCCTACCCGTTTGTCGAAGGTGGCAGGTGGGGTCTTATATATAACGCTACAACAATAATATCATATAGCACTGTTGTTATGTATAATACTATTGACGTCTAATGTCAAGTTAACAAATTCTGTTCCATTAAAACATAACCCCGATAACTTCGACATGAGGGGGGGGGGGGTACGTAGTTAAACTTCTTCATGAGGGGGGACGTCGGACATGCATGAGAGAGGCGGTCCGCAAAGTATCCTCTCTCGAAAGTATAACCCCCGATAACTTTGCATGATGTTTGCGACTAATCCATTGCTCATATATGCATATGATTCCTTGTTGTGATTAGCTAGGTCTATGTTTGCCACTAATCCATCTCTCATGGTTGTATATTGCCATGTTGTAATATTTGCAGAAACTATGGATAGAGACTTAGAAAAAGAAGAGTTGTTGGGGGATATAATCCGCAACGAAGGTGATATCACCTTGTCGTTTCTCAATGACATCGATGGTCAGGAAGGAGATCATGACGGCTCCGGTGATCGAGTGGAGGAGGAAGGAGATCATGACGGCTCCGGTGACCGAATGGAGGAGGAAGGAGATCATGACGGCTCCGGTGACCGAACGGAGGAGGGAGCCTTAACTGTTGCAAAGTCCAGCGAGGTATATATACATATATTAATTAAGCCTCTGCTGACTTGATGCATTAATTGTTTTGTATGTACATATATTAACGCTTCTTTCTTCTTTTAATTAGCCCCCCGGATCGAGCCAAACTTCCGTAAGGAGACGAGGCCCGAAGAAAAGGTTGCGCCAGGATGAAAGGTTCACGATCGAAGAAGTCGGTCGAGATGGCCAACCGATTGCTCCCAAGCGGAGCAGGGACACATTTATACATCAGTGCGGAGTGGTTGTTAGGGACATCGTCCCGATCAGCATCCAAGAATGGAATAAGAAGAAGGACCCTGAAGTTTCTTATGTCCAGGATAGACAGAAAGATGATCTTTGGACCTCGCTGATGACAAATTTCAGCCTACCACCAGAGGCGGATCCGAATAAGGTCAAGGCGTTTGCTCTTAAGAAGATGGCAAAACTATTCAAGAACTGGAAGAAAGATTTGAACAAAAAGTTTGTCGAGAAAGACAAGACTCCAGAATTCACCGGTCCATATGAGAAGATAAAAGATCACTGGTTCGCATTTGTGGCCTACAAGAAATCGGACAAGGGCAAGCAAAGATCAGCGACAAATAAGCTAAATGCTGCAAAGAAGAAATATCACCATGTTATGAGGTCAGGTGGCTACAGCAAAGCCCGGCCTACGTGGGACAAAGCTGAGCAAGACCTGCTTGCTAAAGGGGTCCAACCAGCGACATTGCACTGGCCAGATCAGTCAAGGACTTGGTTCTTCAGGGTTGAGGGAACTTTGGACCCAGACACAGGGGAGTGTGTTTGGACGAAAGCTCAACTTGCAATACCCGTCAAGAAGCTATCGGAAGAAATCCAGGCAGCGCAGGAAGGGAGGTTACATCCCGACAGAGAGAATGACGAGCTAACATAGGCCCTCGGGAATCCTGAACACCCTGGACGAACACGAGGCACATCAGGCTCCGTTCCGTGGGTGTATGGGTTTCCCGACAGCGGTGGTTATAGAAGCCGAGAGAGAAAGAACAAAGCGGAAGCAAGCGAAATGCAGAAGCTCAGTGCAAGATTAGCGAAACTAGAGGAACTTGAGAGCCAGCGAGCTACCGGCCAACTATCTCAGCGGCACGAAGATCCTTCCTTCGACACTGCCCCAGAAGCTACCCCACCATCTCAGCGGAGAAGCAGCATGGCTTCCACGGAGCTCGTTCAGCCTGATTTCACGGCTCCTCGCTACCCCGTGGATAGTATCACGGAGGCTGAACATTGTGTGCTAATGGCAAAATGCCAGAACCTGACCTTGAAGGCGGCGGTCGGCTCTATTTTACCTCCTCGACCTGAGGGAACTTTCCATTGCCGTCCGATTCCACATGGCTATGCTATTGTCACGGTGGATGAAATAATGGTGGGATTTGAGGGGCTGGAGCTTGACTACCCTACAGGTGAAGGGGATAATCTTTTGGAAAATGCCTTAAGGAGTACCTGTCTATGGAGAAAGGAGTACATCAAGCTTCCAAACTGGACGCCGCCTCAACAGACGCAGCCGGATCCTCAGCAGACTCCTCCTCACAGTCCAGCTGTGCTATCTCCGCTGCCTGAGTCGTCTCCGGCGCGTCATCCGTCTCCGCCGCCTCAGCGGACTCTAACGGAGGAGGCCCCTCAGCAGAATCCTCCTCCGCCTCAGCTGTCTCCGGCGCGTCAGCCGTCTCCGCCGCCGCAGCTGTCTCCGGCGCGTCAGCGGTCTCCGCCGCCTCAGCGGGCTCCGGTGCATCAGCGGACTCCGCCGCCTCAGCAAAAGCGGAAGAGAGCCGCCGCCGCTCCGGCGGCTAGCAATACAAAAGGCGGAAAGAATTTCAAATTTGGTCCAAGCCTCAGGGTTCCTCCAAAGTTACCATATGAGAGGACTGACGAGGAAAACAAGGACATCAGTGCTGCCGAAGTGCAGGCCCATTTTGAACGGAAACGTCCACCTCCGAAGGAAACAATAGATCCGGTGAAAGCGAAGCGCACTCTGGATGCCCTTAAGCGACCACCACCGCCTCCGCCGCAATCCAACTATGACCGCTGTATTGAAAAGACATATGATGAAGCGCGGCGGTCGGGAAGTACTGCCAGTGCTTCAAGACAAAGAAGTGGGAAAACAATTCCCTAGCTCGGCGAACAGGAGAAGCAATCGTGCCCCCCGCTCAAGGTGTCTAGCGATATCGCTAATCATCCGGGGCTACTACCCGGTACCACTCTTGGTGATTACGTGGGCGATGATGTACAGTTTGAAATGGCTGAGGTAGTAAAGATCTTTAGATACGAGCACGGGAAGCCTCTCGTCAAACCTGATCATCCTCCTCTAACAACGATGATGCGAAGATTGCATGAGTGGTACTTGGAAAGCTGCAGGAAGAATGGGTCCGATAGTTTGATGGTGAGAATTAAAGATGAGCACGACCTCATTGGAGTCGACCTGATGCCTGTTGAATTTGTGGAGTTATTTCAGTTATTCAATCAAGAGGCCCTCGACAAACAAATCATGACTTGCTACTGTTTGTAAGTATTACTTCTGTAATTAAGTCTCTAGCTCAGCTCATTCATTGCATGTATATATAATTATCCTCACTATATTATGCAGATTGAAGATCGTCGAATGCCCAAAAAGACAAATCTATGACTTTGGGTTCATTAGCCCAAATACCGTAAATGAATGGACGGTACAAAACAGAGTTAAAGAAACCGAGGAAAACTTGCTAAAAGCGTTCCTTCGACATCAAAACAAAAGGGAAATACTCTTTCCTTACAACTTCAAGTGAGTGTTACTGTCTTGTGCATATTCGGTTTCGCTTACTCGAGGTTAAGTACTGTAATTGATGAGTTATGCGTGCGCAGGTTCCACTTTATTCTGCTATCCAGTAAGCTTGACGGGGGAGTAGTAACTGTCTTAGACTCGAGACGTAAAGATCCCAAGGATTATGCAGACATGACTGCAATGCTCCAGAAGTAAGTTCAATCAATACCGGGACCATATCGGCAACTTTCGTTCATTTCCTGATATCAAGTAATCATTTTCTTTGCGTGGCAGGGTTTGGAAACAGTTCACCGGAAAGGTTCCGGGTCTGAAGAACGAGCTGCGATTTACACACCCCAAAGTAAGTAGTACTAGCTAGTTCCGCGCATCTCTCATTGATTCTAGTTTCATCAATACCATTATCATGCTTGATTATCAGTTTGATTGAACTCTATTCTCGTAAAGTGCTGGTGACAGGCAGCCGGGAATAATTTATGTGGATACTACGTTTGCGAGTTAATTCGTGACTCGGCCACTGAGCGGGGCTTCTTGTATGACAAACAATTTGAAGTACGTAAACAATATTCACAATTTTATTTTATTACCATCAATTGTGTTGAGTTTCATTCATATATATGTATTGACCCCCTTCTTTAAATTAGATCTGGCAGATGCGGGATGAACTCCTACCACATGATCGCATACGAGCAATTCAAGAGGAATTGGCGGGATTCTTTCTTGACCACGTCATACATGAAAAGGGAGAATACCATACGGAAATTCAATGGGAGTTTGGCGCTTGATGATGTCAGGGATGTTATATTGTATATATGTAGTACCGTCGGATTGATATACGAAAACTTGTTGTTCGACCAAGCACGGAGAAAGAGAGGTCACTTCTCTCTATATATGTTCATGACGATCTTGTGTAATTAATGGTTTCCTTCATTTGCTTACTAGCTAGCGTCGAGTTCTCTCTATATGTAGTAGCTAGCGTCGACCAAGCACGGAGAAAGAGAGGTCACTTCTCTCTATTAGCTAGCTAACACAATATGAAACCCCTAAACCCTCCAAAACCCCTAAACCCCCACTTTCAAAAAAAAAAACCAGCGCCTGCGAGCTGCTGACGCGTGGCTGCCTTTTGGTCCCGGTTGGTGTTACCAACCGGGACTAAAGGTCCTCCTGCCTGAGTGCTGCGAAGCGGCCACGTGGAGCTCCTTTAGTCCCGGTTGGTGTTACCAACCGGGACTAAAGGTCCTCCTGCCTGGGCTCCCCACAGCGGCCACGTGGAGCACCTTTGGTCCCGGTTCGTAGGCCAACCGGGACTAAAGGTTTTAGGCATTAGTCCCGATCGTTTTGTCCCGGTTCCAGAACCGGGACTAAAGGCCCTCTGGAACCGGGACAAAAGCCCTGTTTTGTACTAGTGACGTCCTCTACTTTGTTGTTGCAAATTTTACGTGACTGTTATGGGCAACTAATAAGAACCGTTCTTACGTACGCAAAGCCACAATGGTGATAATCAAGTTGCCTTTTAACCTTCTACAAGGACCGCCTTTGTCAAATTAGATTCAACTAAAGTAGGAGAGACAGACACCCGCCAGCCACCTTATGCAAAACAAGTTGCATGTCAGTCGGTGGAACCGGTCTCATGTGCGAGGACATGTAAGGTTGGTCCGAGCCGCTTCATCCCACAATACCGCCGAATCCAAATAAGACAAGAGAGGTAAGCAATATGAGCATCAACGCCCACAACTTCTTTGTGTTCTACTCGTGCATATACATCTACGCATAGACCTAGCTCATGATGCCACTGTTGGGTAACGAAGCATGAAAATCAAAAAAATTCCTACGAACACCCAAGATCTATCTAGCAGAAGTATAGCAATGAGAGGGGAGAGTGTGTCTACGTACCCTCGTGGACCGTTACGCGGTTGATGTAGTCGTACTCGTCATGATCCAATCGCGATCCAAACCGATGAAGTACCGAATGAACGGCACCTCCGCGTTCAGCACACGTATGGCTCGATGACGTCTCCTCCTTCTTGATCCAGCAAGCGGAAGAGGAGAAGTAGATGGGATCACAACCAACACGACGGCGTGGTGGTGATGGTGGTGGTGGAGCGCCGACAGCGCTTCGCTAAGCGTCGTCGGGACGAGGTGGTGGAGTAACTGGAGAGAGCGGCGCCCAGGGGCTGCTCTGTGCTTTGGTGCGCCCCCTCCTCTATATTTATATAGGTGGAGGGGCTAGGAGTCCAGCCCCTCTACCCTCTAGGGCCGGTGGCCAAGGGAGGGGAGTTGGACTCCAAGTCCAACTCTTCCCCTCTTGTCCCTTCGGGACTCCTCCCTTCTCCTCTAGGCGCCTGGGCCTTTGAGGGCTAGTGCGCCTGGCCCAATAAGGCCAGGGCGCCTCCCCTCAGCCCATGTTAGCCCTAGGGACATGGTGGATCCCTTGGTGCACTTCCGGACCCCTCCGGAAGTTTCCGGAACCTTCTGGAAGCTTCCCGGTACAATACCGAAAAAACCAAAGTTTTTCCGAAACCCTGAAAACAACTTTCCATATATAAATCTTTACCTCCGGACCATTCCGGAACTCCTCGGGACGTCCGGGATCTCATCCGGGACTCCGAACAACATTCGGTCACCAACATGCATATCCCAATATAACTCTAGCGTCACCGAACGTTAAGCGTGCGGACCCTACGGGTTCGAGAATCATGTAGACATGACCGAGACACCTCTCCGGTCAATAACCAATAGCAGAACCTGGATGCGCATATTAGTTCCTACATATTCCACGAAGATCTTTTATCGGTTGAACCACGATGTCGAGGATTCGGTTAATCCCGTATGCAATTCCCTTTGTCCAGCGATATGTTACTTGCCCGAGATTCGATCGTCGGTATCTCCATACCTAGTTCAATCTCATTACCGTCAAGTCTCTTTACTCGTTCTATAATACAAGATCTTGTGACTAACTCATTAGGCACATTGCTTCAAAGCTCTTTACGATGTTGTATTACCGAGAGGGCCCAGAGATATCTCTCCATCATACGGAGTGACAAATCCCAGTCTTGATCCATGCCAACCCAACAGACACCTTCGGAGATACCTGTAGAGCATCTTTATGATCACCCAGTTACGAAATGACGTTTGATAGCACACAAAGTATTCCTCCGGTATCCGGGAGTTGCATGATCTCATGGTCTTAGGAATAGATACTTGACATGAAGAAAGCTATAGCAATAAACTCAGTGATACGATCAAATGCTAAGCTTACAGTTGGGTCTTGTCCATCACATCATTCTCCTAATGATGTGATCCCGTTATCAAATGACAACTCATGTCTATGGTTAGGAAACCTTAACCATCTTTGATCAACGAGCTAGTCTAGTAGAGACTTACTAGGGACATTGTATTTGTTTATGTATTCACACATGTATTTAAGTTTCCGGTCAATACAATTATAACATGAATAATAAACCTTTATCATGAACAAAGAAATATGATAATAACCAATTTATTATTGCCTCTAAGGCATATTTCCAACATAAATTTCCCTCACAAATTTATGTGGAAAACAAATATTCCTCGGAGTTTTCAGATTTTTATGTGGCTGATTCTCAGAAACAACATTTTAACTAAAGTCAACTTGATTAGAAGAGGGTGGATTGGTAGCACGGCTTGCCCATTTTGTGGTTCTGATGAATATATTGATCACCTATTCAGGAAATGTTCGCTGGTTGAAATGCTTTGGAATATTATTAAATGTGCTTTCAATTTTCTTGATCTTCGTGACAATACTGATGCTTTGCTCAACACTTGGTTATTTTTTTTAGATTTTATGACAAAAAAAATGATATTTACAGGAGTCTCTGTTGTCTTCGGGGCCATTTGGAAAATGAGAAACAATACTCTTTTGACAATGCAAAAACCACTGACCCTTGTGTCCCGATAAATACGATTGGTAGGTGGATTAATGACTGGATTATTTTGCTAAAAAAGCAGGATGATCAAAGAAAACTAAAGTGGATGGTACTAGAGCAAACAACAAATGAGGTATTTCATGCATCTCAAGGTTGGCGTTTTGGTGTTCTTCGACTGCAGTGAAGATCCGAAGAAAAAAAATCAAGTTTGTGGAAAAATCATGATGATGGAGAAGCTACTTTTTGTTGTGTGCTGTTCTAGTCTGCTCTTGCTTTTTAATTTTGTAATGGATGTTTAAATAACTCTATGCTTGTTGTTTGGTGGCTGATGCCTGTAATAGCATAAGCATCATCTGAAAACGTTGCTTCCTATCTTCCTAGATAGATTATGGTTAGCTTGAGCTGCTAGGTGATATAGGTCATGTAGTGTGTGTGTTTTCTTATTTTCCGTTTCTATAGTTGTTAGACTTGACGGTATTTATTAAATGAAATCGGAGGGGAGGGGAGGGGGATCCCTCTTTAGAAAAAAAGAGTCTTGGTTCAATCATCGAGCGCAATGAGTGAACTCTGGGTAGAGAAAGAAACACAACCCTTTTTGATAAGGCCTTTGAGTACTCACTTCGTTCACAAATACTATATTTTGATTATTATTTTTCTTCGAAATGACAGTTATCCTGCATTCATTAAGAAGAAAAGAGTTGCTCAGTTAATTAGGAAAAACCGAGCGAAAACCAGATTGCCCAGTTAATTATGGAGAACCGGGCGAAAACCAGCACAACCGCTGAGCGGCACACAAAAGGAAGCCCACGCACACCGCTACAAAGAGGGCCTCGGCGAGACAGCACGCAGGCGTCATCGTCATCACTCCTCCCCTAGAGGCGTCATCGCCATCCCTAAACTCTGAGCAAGCGACTCCGACTTCGCCGTAGGCAATCGTCGACTCAACCCACACTGTAGCGGACTCGTGAAGCTGCATGAAAATCTGCGCCAAAGCTCAGCCACCTGCGGCCAGACAGCGCAGCTCCGACTCTGACGGAGAACTCTGAAGAACAAAACCAGGCACGGCTGGCGCCACGGAAGATCGCCGAACGGGCCACCTGCAGCCAGTCATCGTATACCACAGGGCTCCGCCACCGCAGCTTTGACTCCACATCAACAAACAAACCGAGGCAAGACCGCGGACACGCCGGAGAAGAGCCGACTACCACAACCATTGCCGCGTCGCCGACATCACTCCCACCATCATCGTTGCCACAGAAGCGTGGTCGCCTCAACCGCCGCCTTCCACGGGTCCCGCCCGCCGATGCCGAGCTCCCAAGACGAAGCCCCCAAGAGGGAATACGACACCAAGGCGCCGCCATCGTCCGATCACAGATCAATGGTTACCCCCGGAGAGGCCGAGATGGCCGGATCCGTGCAGGAGGGGTGCGGCAGCAAAATAGCGATGCCCCCAGGAAGGTCAACGACGGCCACAGCCACCACCATCGCTGGTCACGGCTCAAGGCCGGGACAGGGTCTTCACCCAAGCTCCCACACCACCTCAGCCACACATCATCCCGCACCGGTGCCAGCGAGCCCACCATCCACCACCACCATCGGAGCTGCCCAACGACGAAGAAGAAGCTCCGAGATCCACCGCAGTCAACCGCACCTCGCGGAGACCACCGGCGGCCAACCGCCAGAACGAGGCGCCAGATCCAACAATGGCCTTCCGGGTGCACAGCCACCGGACGCAGCACGAGCCGCCGTGCCCTGCCAAGCACCATGCCGACAGGAACGGAGGAGCGCCGCCCGAAGCCAAGAACCACCATGGTTCCGAGCCTTGGCCAAGCAACAGAAGCACCGACGCGCCCCATGCACGCCACCACAGCCGCCGGAGATCGGATCCGCAACACTCGCAGCTGGGGCGCTCTTCGTCGACAACCCGGGCCCCCGACCCGCGCATCACCAGGGCGTCCTCGCGACGTCCTGCCGCGCCCCTCGCGGCCGAAGCCGCCGCCCTCGCACCACCGCACCACAGGGCCGGCAGCCTCCCCCACGCGTCGCCACACAGCCTCCCGCGAGGAAGTGCGCCTGCCGAGCCTCCATGCCCGGCCCCGCCCGAGCCGCCGCTCACCGCGCTCGCACGCCTCGCCCAGCGCCCGCGGCACCCCAGCCGCGCCCGCGCCGCACCTACCCCCGGGCCTCCGGATCCACGCCAGCCGGCGCCGGAGCCGCGCCCGCTGGAGCCCGACGGGCCTTCCCGCAAGATCCGCCCTAGCGCCACGCAGAGAGAAGCCCCGCCGCCACCCTCCCTGGAGCCTGACCGGGCTTCGCCGGCGGGCTCCTCAGGCGGCGGCGAGGTGAGGGGGGGGAGGTTTGGGGGCAGGCGGTGGCGCCGGAGGGGGGTTCCCCGTGTCTTTTGATTATTTTAATATGAACTACATATGGACTGAAATTAGTGAACAAACATACTAAAATGCATGTATATACATTTCAATAAAAAAAAGTTCAAATATCTTATAATAGTGACCAGAGGGAGTACCATTTAATTGGATACGGTGAGAGAGGCCGATCGAGAAGTAGTAGCACTCTATAGCGGCGGTAGTGAAACGAAATGGAATTTTTTATTCTTCGAACGTGGGGACAATTGAGCTAGCGCGTGAGCTAGAGTTTCCGGAAAATGGAGCTCGGCCGTGTATAATTAAGCTAAAGCATGGACAAGGGGGCGTGGGCAAACACGAGACGAGCATGCCTTCTTTTCAGCCGGAGATCACTTGTTACGGGGTACTGTAATCTGCAAATGGATTTTTTTTTTTGAGCGGATGCAAATGGATATATGCCCCGTCCGTCCTTTCCGCAAAGTTGCTTTGCTCCACTCCGTCCGAAAGTCCGGACAGATCACGTCTGGCCGCCGTATGGTCCACCTCGCAAAAGGCCTTTTGCTACCGAAAGGTGGCGAGTCGCAGCTGCGGCAGGGCCCGTGATCGCGAAAAGACGCTTTTCCAACGGAGAACGCCTTTTTACGAGCTCTGCGCTGCATCCGGTGCCGTAAGAGCTACTCCAACGCGCGGACCGGACGCGTGCTTTGTCCGTTTTTCGTCGGTCGGTTAGTCGGACGGCCGCGTCCCTTTTTTGATTTGGGTCGGCTTGTGCGTCCAACAAGACGTAGACCCATATTTTTGCGCGCCGAAAAAAAACGTGAAGCCGAAATTAACTTAATAAAACATGTAATTAAACATAAATGACCGGTCAACCGCCGGCAAAGTCCACTTAAACATTAATTAAACAATAAAACTCGGCGCCCGCACGCTGCCCTAGACGCCTGCCTTGCCCTTGCCCTTGACGTCCTCGTCGCCGCCGGTGAGGTCGATGAAGACGGGAGGCGGCCCAGCCCACCCGAACGCGGCTTGATAGGACGCCAGGGCAGCCTCCTCCGGCGTCTGCTGCGGCGGCGGCTATTGTTGGGGAACGCGACAGAAAACAAAAAATTTCCGACCTACGCACCAGCACAGGACCACTATGGAGACTGCATACAAGGTTTGATCACTTTCGTTACCGACTCGTAGCGCAGCGTAAGTAGAGTCGATGACGATCGGCGGTGCAGATCCCCGCAGCTAGGATTTTACAACCTCCCAACCGCGAGGATGTATACCCACATCTGCCCCGCGGACAGCCCTCCGGGAGGCGGTCGCACAGTCCCCCGGACGGTGTCGTGGACAGCCCTTCGGGGGGACCTCCGAAACTCGGACTGTCACTCGGACAGCCCTTCGGGAGGACCTCCAAAACTCGGACGGTCACACGGACAGCCCTTCGGGAGGCACTCTCGAACTAAGACCGAAACTATGATCTCTCTACAGAGTTATACACATACGGTGTCATCTATCCAGCAGGGCTTCGCCGTCCAGAACTAGTTCCTGCCGGAACCCAGACAGCCTTTCGGCTCTACGAAACTATTTCGCTGGGAGGGAGAGAAAATGCCAGATCATGCATGGCTTTGTGTATGAGAGCAAGAGTGTGTCTAATGGCAGCCCACACACCTCCTATTTATAGGAAACCCAAGGGGTAGGGTGGTTTTACAAGAAAACCCAAAACCCACATGGAAAGGAGTCCTTCCCAAAGACCTAAAAGGTGAAACCAAGGAACAAGGGGGACTCCATGAAGGAGTCCACCATGTGGCCGGCCACACCCTCATGTGGGGCCCCAAAATTGGCCCCTATCCATCCATGTCATCCCCAAGATCTTTTGGAGCAAAGCCCCAAAAGGTGGCTTTCCAAAAATATCCCAAAAAGCACTTTCAATATTCACGACGACATTTTTCAGCGTCTGATCGAACTGAAAATATTCATGTGGGCTTAGAACAATTCTAGTACCCACCAAAATAATTTTCAACGCAAGCCGGAACAATTCCGGTTTAGTGATTTCATCTGCGAAAAGCATCTGAAGCGGTTTCGGCAGCTCCGGAACATTTCCGGTTTTCATCCCGGAAAATTCCAGAAAGTTTCCAGAATGATTCTGGCACCCTCCAAGAATTATCAGGCATGTGCCAAAACCAATTTGACTTTATGGTATCCTCTGAAACAACTTTTCAGTTTCACCGGAACTCATCCGGTGACCTCTCTGTGGAACTTTTCCGGTGTCCGAAACTTTTCCGGTGTCCGAAACTTTTTCGGTGTTTTTCTCTCAGACTCCCTGTCTAGTATTCAACAGATAGATGACCCTTAAGCGTGTGACCCTATAGGTTCGGTGAAGCATAGACATGACCCGGAACCCCTTCCGATCAATGATCAACATCGGAGCCGTGGACACCCATATTGACCCCTATACCCACACGAATGAATATTCGAGTGAACCTCCAGTTGCCGTGTGCTATTCCTGTTGCTTCACGATATGTTACAAATACCCGAGGTGAGACATGTTGGCATCCTCGTGGATCAACAACTTGTCCACTATGCCAGTTACCTCGTTGCCGGTATTGTTCTCTTTTCTCGTTCCCGTGTTCCGGCATCCCTGTGATCAAATCACAATGTGTCTGGCCAGACGATGATGGATACCGTAACACCGAGAGGGCCCAGAGATATCTCTCCATCGTCGGAGGAGCAAATCCCAATCTCGAGCTATCAAGTTACTTGACACACTTTTCCATGAACCCGTAAGCCGCCGTAATAGCCACCCTTTTACGGATGACGTTTAACAAACCCCAAAGTTCATGAAGCAAGCATGAAGAAACTCGATACTCTCATGGTCTAAGGAATCATGCAAACGTTAACCATCTCTGTGTTATTAACCATTAACTTATGATGAATGTATCTCATAGCATACAATTGTGCCCTCAAAATTGCCGGCATAGCCATGCCCATGATCAGGAAAACAGGATCATCATGCAATACTTGAGCCAGTCCTAGAGGCTTGACTAGGAATACATTTTACCGTTTATTATCCCACACGTGCATATGAGTCTTCCTCCGAGCCTCGTGGTTATTGCAGACTCGAGAACCATAGCAGTTATAGCATGGAACATAAACCTAATTATGAACAGGGAGATAATCAATAACATTTATTATTGCCTCTAGGGCATATCTCCTACAGACTCCCACTTGCACTAGAGTCAATAATCTAGTCAACGCTAATGCCTTTACACCTATGGCATACTGGTGTAAAATATGCTTCGCATGTGGTATAGCCTGATGTCCAACGGATCTGACGACATCAGCTCCGTGTGTAACTTTGCATATCCTCGCGTTTTCACGCTTTCACAAAATTCATATTTTGTGTGGACTTGGCTTTGCATATGTGTGAATCATTGGTCGAAACCTGATTCCTCAGACTGAGCTATGGAGCAACTATCTGCAATAGTGTCTCATAGACCAAAGTCATCTTGGAACCATACTAAGTTCATGAATGAACTATATGATTCAACAACTTCTTTGTCGCTTCTTAAGCATCAACATACTTAGCCTTTGTTATAGAATTCGCCACAGTATCTTGTTTGGAACAATTTCCAACTACCGTGCCATCATATTGTGTATCACACAAAACCCTCAATTTAAATCGAAAATCGCATGGAGCATTGATGAAGACTGTATCGATGTAATCACTTACAACGAGCACTTCATAATCTCTACTTGCGAGAAAACATGTCATCAGCACTACTCTTAGCACTTAATGACATCTTTCACTGTTGTCCTATGATCAGTACTTTGATCACTATGGTATCTATATTCGCAACAAGTTTGGAGTATTGGACATATCTGTTTGTTTTTACATACCATGGAATACATGATTAATCCAAACACAAGAGTGTGTGGAATCTCCATCATGTATTTTACTCATCAGTGTTTTGGGACACCGAGTCTTGCAAAAACTCTTTCCATGTGACTTCGGCAAGAATCACTCCTTGGCGTTTTAAATGCTAAAAGGTTTTAGCATCTTGTCAATATGTATTCATTGCTTAGCCCCATTAGGTAAATCTATCTCCATAGATCATCATGCCTAATATTGAGGCTATTTAGCCTAAGCACTTCATTGAAAAACTATTTTCAAATGAAGTCCTAATTCGTGTCAAGAAATTTATTTCCAATTAACAATGTGTCAAGTACACAAGGTTTTTAGAAATATTATTATGCTCCCACTTACTTTCTTGAATCACAAGCATCTTCGATACCCATTTGATGAAGTCAAACCCCTTTGACCATTCCATAAAAAACGAAGATTCCAACTCCACTTTGCTCTCTTCTGTCCATCGCTGGAACTCTGAAGTTTGCATACTTACTAGCATCCTCTGGATCGACAAATTACTTTGGACTGTATCACATACAAGTCCTAGGTTTCATTTTCATCAGATGGAAATCACTTTGTCATCCATGTTTCATATCTCATGATTGAAATATGTATTAATTGCTAGTTCAACCCGAACCGGCTTTAAGCATCGCTACGGTGAAACAATCTCATCGTAGTCAACTCCTTGAACTTGTTATTGCAACAAGTCGAGCTTTATGGAAAAAACATTTTTTTCCGTATCAGTTTTTAGTTCCATAAATATTCGTTAGACTCTAAGTCTTCCGAAAGGTGTATCAAGATTTTAATCATGAATCACATATATGGAAACTATCTCAGATTGTATTGGCATTTAGCCAATTCCGGTCAGGGCCCATCAACGCTTCCTTGTGTATTGTAGGTATACTGTTGTCTAACAACAATATCTCGTTTGCGCACCTGATAGGTTTGCACGAGCTTTGCCTACGTGGTTCAGCTGCAAGTTCGACCGAAGTCCATACATTTTATTGTAGAGACTTCCGTATCAGTCGCAGTAGGAAACTCCGGAATCACTTCCAAGGTTTCTTTCCTTTGATCTGATGACGAAGATACTGTTTATCTCGTCGAGTTGCACTGTCCTCCCACTCACCTTTTTGAAAGAACTATTCTCTTTAAAAGCATACCGTTTTGCGGCAAAACCCTTTGCCTCGGTATAGTGGTGGGGGAATTCCCAATGACTTGGGATAACCTTACAAAGCAGCACTTGTCTTATTTAGAATAGGTTTGTAACCTTTTACACAAGCCCCATATTCCAAATGTTAAGAAAAGATATAACATGGTTGGGCGTACCATACCATGGCGTCATTTCAACAGACCTGATGGAGCTCTTTTCAGTGTAAAAGCCGCAGTCTCTAAAGCATCACTCTATAAAAGGGGTAATGGCAAATTTATTTATGTCATCTTTGATCTTACCATGTCATAAATGGTTGGATTACATCTTCACGGACTTTCCACTTGCAGCGGTGTTCCGGGAGGTGCAAGTTATGAAACCCCTTTCACAACTCATCAGACATTCGCTAAACTTGTAACTCAAATATTCCTTTCTGCAATCAAATTGCAGAAACATAATTTTCTTGTTACAATAACTTCTACTTCATTTTTGAAAACCTTCTGAATGAATTCAAAAGATCCAGACTTACGTCTCAACAAGTAAATATCCATATATCTACTTGAGTCATTTCTGAAGACAGATAAATCCACTACTTGCAACAACATTTATTGGACTACACACATCATAATGTATGATTACCAATATGTTCTTTGCTCGTTCCTTATGGCCTGTGAACGGTATTTCAGTCACTTTACCTTTCAGAGGAAAGTTGCAAGTGTCAGATGATTCAAAATCAAACGACTTCAAAATCCATCATATTGGAATTTTCCATGCGGGTTTCTCCAATGTGACCAAATGCAGTGCCACACTTGTGTGGTATTCTTTTAGTCTTGCGACATTTAGCGTCAGTGTTATGGATGTATCATATTTGCATCAATGTTCATAACATACATCCCATCTTCGATGGAAGCATGGCCCTTCATTTTATTCATAATACTGAACAACATTTGTTGTTTCTATGAACAACTCTTTTGCAACAAACATTGTGCAATGGGCTAGAGTGTACGAAACTCTAAAATGAATTATGAAAGTAAACCCAGAGGTAATGTATTATTATCAATATTCATAACATACGTCTCATTCATAATGAAAGTATGGCCCTTATGTTATTCATAACACCGAACATTAAAAGTTCTCTTATGAATAACCTTCTTGCAAGATACCTTATGCAAAGGGCTAGAGTGTGAAACTCTAAAATGAATTATGAAAGTAAATACATAGGGAATACACCGATGGAAGGCATAGTAACATTTACTATGTTCCCTGCGTGTATCTAAACCTCATTCCTGGCTAGTCTCTCAGGCCATAGTAGTTCTTACATTGAGTTGCAACAGAATGCAATCGAGCGGGTATCTTTGTGATTAACTCACAATACCCAAGAATTAGTGATTAACATGTTTAACCATAATTCCCAAGAACTATATCTTTGACCAGCCTTCTATACATCAAAAAACCTGTATGACATTCATACATGAGCTGGATATTCCAGTCTTCTATCCTTTTGCCATTATACTTCTAACAGTTTAACTTTCAGTATTTCTCCTACTCTCAGAAGAAGCACCCAACTTAAGAGTGGTGTTAGCCCCGGATTTCCTAGGCGTGAAAGTTTCACTAACACCCTTCGGATACTTCCTTTCTCTTTAAGTTGTTGTTTTATTCACCATCATCATATGACAGGCGCTCTTCTGGATCCCTCTCTTATCAGTCAAATGCCCAGTAAACACTTTTACTAATAGTTTGCAAACAAACATGGCTTTAGATATCTCATATCTTTCAGCCTTTGTTTGTATCTGAAAATTAATTTTCAGTTCCATGAATATCACATAACTGTCCCAAAACTTTTGAAGTTCGGGTCTCATGGAAGCAAACATATTTCACTCGACCGTAACGGAATTTTAGCTTTTGGATCGAAGAACGTGAGTCACATGATCCATAGCATTAGCGGGAGAATACCGAAAATATGCGATAGGACAAAGTCCTTCTCGGCACTCTAGAGGACAATCCTCACATTACGTTTACCAACCGTAAAGTTTTAACCAGATATTAAACATCTATTCAATTTTAATAGGAAAGATGGAAACGCGAGCCATTCTTCTACAACTATTATGCAAATCACACTTAGACAGTGTTCAAAATTAATTGCACTGAGAATTAAACAAGTTAATTCAACAGTGCGCTCCCACTCAAATCAATATCTCTCATAATTGATTGTGAGTGATACAAGACCCACGTATCAATTGTTCGCCATTGGTGTAACACCACTGATGACGAAAATCTCAACCGGTAGGCAAACTTGCCAATCACATCTTTCATGCGACTCTTGTTCATCTTTCGATGCGTGTGTTCCGAGCTCATGACGGTCATGCCTGAACGTCAAGACAACCAAGTGATCTCGCTGCGAGGTCTCAACTCACCCGCCTCACACATCCCTAATCGTTCGTACCCGTGTGACACGGCGCACCCCGAAAAGATAGGTGCCGTGACGGTGCTACACTTGGGAGAACACTAACTACTTGATATTTTTGTGAGAGATCACCCTAATAAAAGCGACTACCGCGCAATCAAGAAGGGTGCATCATAAGGGATAAACATCTCAGGCAATTCATAATAGCATGATATGGTATAGCCCTTCCGACGGAGAAGTCTTGTATTTCTTCGTCTTCGGCATTCACGTCGGTATTCACCTTCGCGAAGATTGCCACCACCTTGTCGGTGCACCAGATAATATTGCTATCTCTATAGCTAATAAAATAAGTGCATTACATAAGGTTGACACGCAGGTCATTAAAGTGCAATCATATGGCTCCAGCCATCATGCCGAATCATGACACGCAGGTCATGTTAATCAATTTACACCATATAGTCATCTCATACATAATCAAATTATTATGAACACTGCTATACCACATCACATGCACATGCAAACCATCCTGCAAAACCAAGTTAGACGCCTCTAATCGGTTCATGCAAAATTTTATTTTACGTGGCTTCTAAGGTTTCGAAACAAACCGAAGCTACCAACGTCCATCATCAAGCATGATAATCCAAGTCGCTAGATTAACATTCCAGGGTGTATGAAACACGAGATAATAAAATCTCGAGCCCCATACTAAACTTCATCATACGCGTGACCCCCGTGCAGATCACATCTGCATTGCCCTTTCGTCTGCAAAATTTCATCTTTCTTTTTAACTACGGTGGAATTCAATGAACTGTTAGCACTTCGTTGATCAATCAGGATCGCGGATTGCCAGAACATTGAAACTCCACCATACTGTTATCAAGATCAGAAATATGCAAATTCGAGGGAAGCAACAAGAACATCGGGTAACAGACTTCATCTGCTACCCGCACAAATAATTTTCAGCAATAGATCTCATCTACTACCTAATTATATTGTGCAACACCCATACATCTCTATGTATTCTAGATCGCAACCTGCATCTACGCATAGCACGGCTCTTGATGCCACTGTTGGGGAACGTGACAGAAAACAAAAAAATTCCGACCTACGCACCAGCCCAGGACCACTATGGAGACTGCATACAAGGTTTGATCACTTTCGTTACCGACTCGTAGCGCAGCGGAAGTAGAGTCGATGACGATCGGCGGTGCAGATCCCCGCAGCTAGGATTTTACAACCTCCCAACCACGAGGATGTATACCCACATCTGCCCCGCGGACAGCCCTCCGGGAGGCGGTCGCACAGTCCCCCGGACGGTGTCACGGACAGCCCTTCGGGGGGACCTCCGAAACTCGGACTGTCACTCGGACAGCCCTTCGGGAGGACCTCCAAAACTCGGACGGTCACACGGACAGCCCTTCGGGAGGCACTCTCGAACTAAGACCAAAACTACGATCTCTCTACAGAGTTGCACACATACGGTGTCATCTATCCAGCAGGGCTTCGCCGTCCAGAACTAGTTCCTGCCGGAACCCAGACAGCCTTTTGGCTCTACGAAACTATTTCGCTGGGAGGGAGAGAAGAATGCCATATCATGAATGGCTTTGTGTATGAGAGAAAGAGTGTGTCTTATGGCAGCCCACACACCTCCTATTTATAGGAAACCCAAGGGGTAGGGTGGTTTTACAAGAAAACCCAAAACCCACATGGAAAGGAGTCCTTCCCAAGGACCTAAAAGGTGAAACCAAGGAACAAGGGGGACTCCATGAAGGAGTCCACCATGTGGCCGGCCAGACCCTCATGTGGGGCCCCAAAATTGGCCCCTATCCATCCATGTCATCCCCAAGATCTTTTGGAGCAAAGCCCCAAAAGGTGGCTTTCCAAAAATATCCCAAAAAGCACTTTCACTATTCACGACAACATTTTTCAGCGTCTGATCGAACTGAAAATATTCATGTGGGCTTAGAACAATTCTAGTACCCACCAAAATAATTTTCAACGCAAGCCGGAACAATTCCGGTTTAGCGATTTCATCTGCGAAAAGCATCTGAAGCGGTTTCGGCAGCTCCGGAACATTTCCGGTTTTCATCCCGGAAAATTCCAGAAAGTTTCCAGAATGATTCTGGCACCCTCCAAGAATTATCAGGCATGTGTCAAAACCAATTTGACTTTATGGTATCCTCTGAAACAACTTTTCAGTTTCACCGGAACTCATCCGGTGACCTCTCTGCGGAACTTTTCCGCTGTCCGAAACTTTTCCGGTGTCCGAAACTTTTTCGGTGTTTTTCTCTCAGACTCCCTGTCTAGTATTCAACAGATAGATGACCCTTAAGCGTGTGACCCTATAGGTTCGGTGAAGCATAGACATGACCCGGAACCCCTTCCGATCAATGATCAACATCGGAGCCGTGGACACCCATATTGACCCCTATACCCACACGAATGAATATTCAAGTGAACCTCCAGTTGCCGTGTGCTATTCCTGTTGCTTCACGATATGTTACAAATACCCGAGGTGAGACATGTTGGCATCCTCATGGATCAACAACTTGTCCACTATGCCAGTTACCTCGTTGCCGGTATTGTTCTCTTTTCTCGTTCCCGTGTTCCGGCATCCTTGTGATCAAATCACAATGTGTCTGGCCAGACGATGATGGATACCGTAACACCGAGAGGGCCCAGAGATATCTCTCCATCGTCGGAGGAGCAAATCCCAATCTCGAGCTATCAAGTTACTTGACACACTTTTCCATGAACCCGTAAGCCGCCGTAATAGCCACCCATTTACGGATGACGTTTAACAAACCCCAAAGTTCATGAAGCAAGCATGAAGAAACTCGATACTCTCATGGTCTAAGGAATCATGCAAACGTTAACCATCTCTGTGTTATTAACCATTAACTTATGATGAATGTATCTCATAGCATAACATCAATTCGGGTCGATTCAACACAAGTGTTCTACCAACAATTGTGCCCTCAAAATTGCCGGCATAGCCATGCCCATGATCAGGAAAACAGGATCATCATGCAATACTTGAGCCAGTCCTAGAGGCTTGACTAGGAATACATTTTACCGTTTATTATCCCACACGTGCATATGAGTCTTCCTCCGAGCCTCGTGGTTATTGCAGACTCGAGAACCATAGCAGTTATAGCATGGAACATAAACCTAATTATGAACAGGGAGATAATCAATAACATTTATTATTGCCTCTAGGGCATATCTCCTACAGCTATGCGGCCAGGCGAGCACGCCCCTCCTCCTCCTCCTCGAGGCGCAGCGCCTCCTCGTGGCGCATTTGCCGCTCGCCGTCTTTCGCCTCCTCGGCGAGCCAATGCGCCTTCCAGCGCTCGAGGTGGGCCGCCTCCTCGTCCGGCGGTGCGGCGTAGTGGACTGGAGGCGCGCTCACCCACTCGCGGAGCTGGCCGGTCTAGGAGTAGGACTCCTCGGGCCAAGTGGGCGGCGGCGGCGACCGCTTACGCGGGGTCTCTTCCGCCTTGGGTTCGGCGAGAGGACGACGGTGGCGGCGGGAGGACGAGGGGAGCGTGGACGCTGTCGCCTGCCGCCGAAAGGGCAATGGCGTGCTCCAACCTCGCCTGGTAGTCCGCCTCGTCCGCCTCCGCCTTGCGCCGCTCTTCCTCGAGGGAGGTCTGCATGGCCGCCGCCAACACCGCCTGGTATTCCGCCTCCGCCGCCTCATCCTCCGGCTTGACCTCGAGGGGCGGTGGGGGGAAGGGGACCTGGGCGCCGACGCCGCGGCGGCGTTGCTCCTCATGCTCGAGGGCGAACCAGAACTCCCACTCGGGGGAGTCCGCCGTGTACGCAGGGTCGGCGCGCTGCTCCGGCGTTAGGAGCGCCCGGCGCCTGCGTACCTCCTCCGCGTGAGCCCGCTGCGACCGGGGAACCGCCGGCACCAGGATGCGCTGCGGATCCAGGTGCCAGTGGTGCGGCAGCGTCACGTCGGGGTACTGCAGTTGGATGCGGTACCTCCAGTGCCACTCCGCTTGGTGCACCGGGATGTGCATCCGCTGCCGCCCCGGGCGTGGAGGCCGCGGCGGCGGTGGCGGAGGAGGAGTGCGGGAGGAGCTGGCGCTGGGTGTGAGGCTGCCCTTGCCTCGGCGGTTGAAGAGCCCCATTGCTACTGGCTTGCTAGGGTTTCGGGGTGGCTAGGGTTTGTGGTCGCCGGCGAGGGAGCAAGGGTGGCCAGATGTGGACGGGGAGATGGAAGTGGATGAGGCCGGCCCCGCCGCACGCTTCCATTAAAAAGGACAGGCACGCGGCCCTTCCACACACTGTCAGGCGGGCCCGAGGTAGGTGCTGGCGTTTAATACGACCGCGTGTGGTGGTTGGCCGGCCGACATGTGGGGCCGCGGCGGACACCAAGGGGACGTGCGGCGCGTCCGTTTCATGTTCGCGCCGACGCAAATGCGGCTCAAATTTGGGCTGAAATGCGTCAGCGCGGACGTCTGGCGGACGCGATTTGGATTTGGGTCGGCGCGTTGGGCCGGCGTTTTTATCCGTTTTGACCCAAACGGAAAGGCACGACGATTTGAGTCGCCGCGTTGGAGTTGCTCTAAAGTGTAATTTTCAGCCGGGGACTCTCCGTCCAAATGGAGTCGTACCACCGGCGGATCCAATCGCGACGCCCACCCGCGCTGCGAGGGAAATTCCCGGCTGGGCCCTGCGTCGCCGCATGCGCGCACGCCGACGGCGGGGACGGGACAAGAGAGAAGCTGCAGGATAGGAAGGGAGAGACATTGGCCAGCGCGGAAACGGAGCTCCGGGGCAGACAGACACGAGCTGATCGACATGTCGTGATCGCCCGCCTGGCGCCTGCTGCTCCGTCCGTCCAGCCTATAGCACCTGGTGCGTGGTGCCGTGCCTCGCGCGTGATCCGAGGAGACAGAAGAAGCCACGGGTGAATCCGGCCTTTTTTTTGAGGGAGCCTTGATTTGTTTTTAATCAATCCACTTTAGCTATACTCCCTCCGTTCATTAAAAAGTGTACTTCCAACTTTGTTGGAAAGTCAATTTTTTTATGTTTGACTGTATTTATACAATAATACACTAACATTTATGCCATCAAATTAGTAGCATTAGATTCATGATAAAATATACTTTCATCATATACCTATTTGGTTTCACAAACATTGATATATTTTTGCACAAACTCAGTCAAACTTTGAGATAGTTTGACTCTCCAACAAAGTTGGAAGTACACTCTTTTAAGGACGGAGGGAGTACGCCTGTTGCCTGGTTACCTGCAAGAAAAAAAAAGTTGTCTGGTTTTTAAATTTGGTTGGTCAATTATTGTGTCAGTTGATTTTTCTTTTCTTTTTTGAACCGGGCTAACCCACTTTCCATTGCAAATGAACGGAAATACACAGTTCTAGAAACATTCAGGGGAAGGGAAAGAGAGGAGAAGCGAGTTCAACGCACTGCCAGGAAACCCACTGTTTTCGTTTGATATCGAAACAAAGGTGTGTGTGTCCCCTAAAAAAAAGAAAAACAGAGATGTGTCCGTTCATTGCTACTAAAAAATTCATGCTCTCCTCTTTATGTGATGTCTTGTTTCGGGATAAATATTATGGCGAGTGCTAGGCACCGGCGCACCGGCCCAATTTTCGGCCGGTCGCCTAGCAGCCATTGGATTGGAATAAAAATAGCCGCACGATTTCGTCTCTTTCCTTTCGCACATCGTGCCCCCACGCCCCACCTCCCGCACCGAGTCGCCGCACTCACCCCGCTCCTCCCAACCGCCCACCCCTGCGGCCTTGCTGCACGATGCCTGCGCACCCGTGGCCGCCGCCATCCCCAGGTTACAGGTCGCCACCTCTTTCCGCAGCCCGCCGTCGCACTCGTCGCACACCCTCCACATCTCGCTGTCGTTCCAGCAGCACCCCCATGCTGGATGCAGCTTCGTCCATGGCCAAATGTAGCTCAGGCAGCAAACTCGTGCTGCCCATCGTAGCACGGCGTCGCCGTCTCTGCTGGCCTCCATCGACATGCATCGTACCTAAAGAACTCCGGGATGGTCCGTTGAAGCAAAATCAAACAACACTTCCAGCAAAACCAAACTTAGGTTCCAGCAAAAACGACATGAAACATTTGAGAGCTCTGCAACCGATGAAGCAAAACATTATATCTATTCCAGCAAAACAAATCATTGGTTCCAGCAAAAAACAAAAAATTGGTTCAGCAAAAAGAACGCATCACCAAAAATGGCCACCCCTCTTGCAGCTCCCCCAATCACCGGTTGTAGCTCCGGCGTACGTGGTTGCAACTCCTGGCATTTGAACGACGTTGGATGCAGCCCTCCTCGCCGCTGGATGCAGCTTCCTCCGGTGAGGTGTCTGTTGGGGAACGTTGCATGGAAAACAAAAAAAATTCTACGCACACGCAAGATCTATCCATGGAGATGCATAGCTGCGAGAAGGGGAGTGTGTCTACGTACCCTCGTAGACCGTAAGCGGAAGCGTTAGAACAACGCGGTTGATGTCGTCGAACAACTTCACGATCCAACCGACCGAGTACCGAACGTACGGCACATCCGCGTTCAGCACACGTTCAGCTCGGTGACGTTCTCGACTTCTTGATCCAGCAAGACGGCGAGGTAGTGGATGAGTTCCGGCAGCACGACGGCGTGGTGACGGTGATGCTGATGCTATCTCCGCAGGGCTTCGCCCAAGCACTGCGAAAATATGACCGAGGGACAGAACAGTGGAGGGGGGCGCCGCACACGGCTAAGACAATGTTGTGTTCCCTTGGGGCACCCCCTCTCCTCTATTTATATATGTGTAGGGGCTTGGAGTAGAAGAAATAGTGCCACGTGAACAGTAACCGTGAATAGTACACACGTGGACTTGGACTCCAAAGTCCAATCCTATTCCTACTAGGACTCTCCCTTTTTCCTTCCCTAGCTGCGTGGGCTTTTGAGGACTTGGTGCGCCTGGCCCAATAAGGCCAGGGCGCCTCCCCTTAGCCCATGACAGCCCTTGGGACGTGGTGGACCCACTTGTGGACTTCCGGACCCCTCCGGAATCCTCCGGAACCTTCTCGAAGCTTCCCGGTACAATACCGAAAAAACTGCACCTTTTTCTGGAACCCAAAATATGACTTCCCATATATAAATCTTTACCTCTCGACCATTCCGAGACTCCTCGTGACGTCCGGGATCTCATCCGGGACTCCAAACAATATTCGGTTACCAATTCACATAACTCATATAACACTATATCGTCAACGAACGTTAAGCGTGCGGACCCTACGGGTTCGGGAATGATGTAGACATGACTGAGACGCCTCTTCGGTCAATAACCAATAGCGGAACCTGGATGCTCATATTGGTTCCTACATATTCCACGAAGATCTTATCGGTCGAACCGCAATGACAACATACGTAATTCCCTTTGTCCGTCGGTATGTTACTTGCCCGAGATTCGATCGTCGGTATCTCCATACCTAGTTCAATCTCGTTACCGGCAAGTCTCTTTACTCGTTCCGTAATACATCATCCCGTAACTAACTCCTTAGTCACTTTGCTTGCAAGCTTCTTATGATGTGCATTACCGAGAGGGCCCAGAGATACCTCTCCGAAACACGGAGTGACAAATCCCAGTCTCGATCCATGCCAACTCAACGGACACCTTCGGAGATACCTGTAGAGCATCTTTATGATCACCCAGTTACGTTGTGACGTTTGATAGCACACAAGGTATTCCTCCGGTATCCGGGAGTTGCATGATCTCATGGTCTGAGGAACATGTATTTGACATTCAAGAAAGTAGTAGCAATAAACAGAACGATCATATGCTAAGCTAATGGATGGGTCTTGTCCATCACATCATTCTCCTAATGATGTGATCCCGTTATCAAATGAGAACTCATGTCTATGGTTAGGAAACCTTAACCATCTTTGATCAACGAGCTAGTCTAGTAGAGGCTCACTAGGGACACGGTATTTGTTTATGTATTCACACATGTATTTAAGTTTCCGGTCAATACAATTCTAGCATGAATAATAAACCTTTATCATGAACAAGGAAATATAAAATAATAACAATTTTATTATTGCCTCTAGGGCATATTTCCATCAGTCTCCCATTTGCACTAGAGTCAATAATCTAGATTACATAGTAATGAATCTAACACCCATGGAGTCTTGGTGCTAATCATGTTTTGCTCGTGGAAGAGGCTTAGTCAACGGGTCTGCCACATTCAGATCCGTGTGTACTTTGCAAATTTCTATGTCTCCATCCTTGACATATTCACGAATGGAGTTGAAGCGTCTATTGATGTGTTTGGTCTTCTTGTGAAACCTGGGCTCCTTGGCTATGGCAATTGCTCCAGTGTTGTCACAAAAGATTGTCATTGGACCCGATGCACTAGGTATTACACCTAGATCGGATATGAACTCCTTCATCCAGACTCCTTCAGGTGCTGCTTCCGAAGCAGCTATGTATTCCGCTTCACACGTAGATCCCGCCACGACGCTCTGCTTGGAACTGCACCAACTGACAGCTCCACCATTTAATATAAATAAGTATCCGGTTTGTGACTTAGAGTCATCCGGATCAGTGTCGAAGCTTGCATCGACGTAACCCTTTACGACGAGCTCTTTGTCACCTCCATAAACGAGAAACATGTCCTTGGTCCTTTTCAGGTACTTCAGGATATTCTTGATCGCTGTCCAGTGATCCACTCCTGGATTACTCTGGTACCTCCCTGCCAAACTTATGGCAAGGCACACATCAGGTCTGGTACACAGCATGGCATACATAATAGAACCTATGGCTGAGGCATAGGGAATGACTTTCATTTTCTCTATATCTTCTGCCGTGGTTGGGCATTGAGTCTGACTCAACTTCACACCTTGCAAGACAGGCAAGAACCCATTCTTTGACTGATCCATTTTGAACTTCTTCAAAACTTTGTCAAGGTATGTGCTTTGTGAAAGTCCTATCAAGCGTCTTGATCTATCCCTATAGATCTTGATGCCCAATATATAAGCAGCTTCACCGAGGTCTTTCATTGAAAAATTCTTATTCAAGTATCCCTTTATGCCATCCAGAAATTCTATATCATTTCCAATCAACAATATGTCATCCACATATAATATTAGAAATGCTACAGAGCTCCCATTCACTTTCTTGTAAATACAGGCTTCACCGTAAGTCTGTACAAAACCATATGCTTTGATCACCTCATCAAAGCGTATATTCCAACTCCGAGATGCTTGCACCAGTCCATAGATGGATCGCTGGAGCTTGCACACTTTGTTAGCACCCTTAGGATCGACAAAACCTTCTGGTTGCATCATATACAACTCTTCTTTGCGAAAACCATTAAGGAATGCAGTTTTGACATCCATTTGCCAGATTTCATAATCATAAAATGCGGCAATTGCTAACATGATTCGGACAGATTTAAGCATCGCTACGGGTGAGAAAGTCTCATCGTAGTCAACCCCTTGAACTTGTCGAAAACCTTTCGCGACAAGTCGAGCTTTGTAGACAGTGATATTACCATCAGCATCCGTCTTCCTCTTAAAAATCCATTTATTCTCAATGGCTTGCCGATCATCGGGCAAGTCCACCAAAGTCCACACTTTGTTCTCATACATGGATCCTATCTCAGATTTCATGGCCTCAAGCCATTTGTCGAAATCCGGGCTTATCATAGCTTCTTCATAGTTCGTAGGTTCGCTGTTGTCTAACAACATAACTTCCAGAACAGGATTACCGTACCACTCTGGGGCGGAACGTACTCTGGTCGACCTACGAAGATCAGTAGTAACTTGATCTGAAGTTTCATGATCTTTATCATTATCTTCCTCTCTTATTGGTGTAGGCATCACGGGAACGGTTTTCTCTGATGAGCTACTTTCCAATTCGAGAGAAGGTACAATTACCTCATTAAGTTCTACTTTCCTCCCACTCACTTCTTTCGAGAGAAACTCCTTCTCTAGAAAGGACCCATTCTTGGCAACAAAGACCTTGCCTTCGGATCTGTGGTAGAAGGTGTACCCAATTGTTTCTTTAGGGTATCCTATGAAGACGCACTTCTCTGCTTTGGGTTCGAGCTTATCAGGTTGAAGCTTTTTCACATAAGCATCGCATCCCCAAACTTTAAGAAACGACAGCTTAGGTTTCTTGCCAAACCATAGTTCATACGGTGTCGTCTCAACGGATTTAGACGGTGCCCTATTTAACGTGAATGCAGCTGTCTCTAATGCATAACCCCAAAACGATAGTGGCAAATCGGTAAGAGACATCATAGAACGCACCATATCCAATAAAGTACGGTTACGACGTTCGGACACACCATTACGCTATGGTGTTCCAGGTGGCGTGAGTTGTGAAACAATTCCACATTTTCTTAAATGAAGGCCAAACTTGTAACTCAAATATTCGCCTCCGCGATCAAATCGTAGAAACTTTATTTTCTTGTTACGATGATTCTCTACTTCACTCTGAAATTCTTTGAACTTTTCAAATGTTTCAAACTTGTGTTTCATCAAGTAGATATACCCATATCTACTCAAATCATCTGTGAAGGTTAAAAAATAACGATACCCGCCGCGTGCTTCAACATTCATCGGACCGCATACATCGGTATGTATTATTTCCAACAAATCAGTAGGTCGCTCCATTGTTCCGGAGAACGGAGTTTTAGTCATCTTGCCCATGAGGCATGGTTCGCAAGTATCAAATGATTCATAAGCAAGAGATTCCAAAAGTCCATCCGCATGGAGTTTCTTCATGCGCTTTACACCAATATGACCTAAACGGCAGTGCCACAAGTATGTTGCACTATCATTATCAACTTTGCATCTTTTGGCATCAATATTATGAATATGTGTATCTCTACGATCGAGATTCAACAAGAATAGACCATTCACAAAAGGTGCGTGACCATAAAAGATGTTACTCATATAAATAGAACAACCATTATTCTCTGACTTAAATGAATAACCGTCTCGCAATAAACAAGATCCAGATATAATGTTCATGCTCAACGCTAGCACCAAATAATAATTATTGAGGTCTAAAACTAATCCCGAAGGTAGATGTAGAGGTAGCGTGCCGACGGCGATCACATCAACCTTGGAACCATTCCCGACGTGCATCGTCACCACGTCCTTAGCCAATCTTCGCTTATTCCGTAGCTCCTGTTTCGAGTTACAAATATGAGCAACAGAACCAGTATCAAATACCCAGGCGCTACTGCGAGCATTAGTGAGGAACACATCAATAACATGTATATCAAATATACCTTTGCTCACTTTGCCATCCTTCTTATCCGCCAAATATTTGGGGCAGTTCCGCTTCCAGTGACCAGTCCCTTTGCAGTAGAAGCACTCTGTTTCAGGCCTGGGTCCAGCTTTGGGTTTCTTCGTGGGAGCGGCAACTTGCTTGCCGTTCTTCTTGAAGTTCCCCTTCTTTCCCTTGCCCTTTTTCTTGAAACTAGTGGTTTTGTTAACCATCAACACTTGATGCTCCTTCTTGATTTCTACCTCCGCTGATTTCAGCATCGCGAAGAGCTCGGGAATTGTCTTCTCATTCCCTTGCATATTATAGTTCATCACGAAGCCTTTATAGCTTGGTGGCAGTGACTGAAGAACTCTGTCAATAACACTCTCAACCGGAAGATCAATTCCCAGCTGAGTCAAGTGGTTGTGGTACCCAGACATTCTGAGTATGTGTTCACTGACAGAACTGTTCTCCTCCATCTTACAGCTAAAGAACTTGTTGGAGACTTCATATCTCTCAACCCGGGCATTAGCTTGAAATATCAATTTCAGCTCTTGGAACATCTCATATGCTCCGTGGCGTTCAAAACGCTTTTGCAGTCCCGGTTCTAAGCCGTAGAGCATGGCACACTGAACTACCGAGTAGTCATCAGATCGAGCCTGCCAGGCGTTCACAACGTCTGCAGCAGCTCCTGCAGTAGGTCCATCACCTAGCGGTGCATCAAGGACATAATTCTTCTGTGCAGCAATGAGGATAATCCTCAAGTTACGGACCCAGTCCGTGTAGTTGCTACCATCATCTTTCAACTTAGCTTTCTCTAGGAACGCATTAAAATTCAACGGAACAGTAGCACGGGCCATTTATCTACAACATAGATATGCAAAGAAACCATCAAGACTAAGTTCATGATAAATTAAGTTCAATTAATCAAATTACTAATGAGCTCCCACTTAAATTAACATCCCTCAAGTTAACTAAGTGATACATGATCCAAATCAACTAGCCCATGTCCGATCATCACGTGAGATGGGATAGTCATCAATGGTGAACATCTCCATGTTGATCATATCTACTATATGACTCATGTTCGACCTTTCGGTCTCCAGTGTTCCGAGACCATGTCTGTACATGTTAGGCTCGTCAAGTTTAACCCAAGTATTCTGTTTGTGTAAAACTGGCTTACACCCGTTGTATGTGAACGTAGAATCTATCACACCCGATCATCACGAGGTGCTTCAAAACGACGAACTTTTGCAACGGTGCATACTCGGGGAGAACACTTTTATCTTGAAATTTAGCGAAGGGATCATCTTATAATGCTACCGTCGTTCTAAGCAAAATAAGATGCATAAAGGATAAACATCGCATGCTATCAAAATATGTGACATGATATGGCCATCATCTTGTGCTTTTGATCTCCATCTCCAAAGCATCGTCATGATCTCCATCGTCACCGGCTCGACACCTTGATCTCCATCGTTGCGTCGTGGTCGTCTCGCCAACTATTGCTTCTACAACTATTGCTAACGCATAGCGATAAAGTAAAGCAATTACATGGCGCTTGCATTTCATACAATAAAGAGACAACCATAAGGCTCCTGCCGGTTGCCGATAAATTACAAAACATGATCATCTCATACAATAACGTATATCACATCATGTCTTGACCATATCACATTACAGCATACCCTGCAAAAACAAGTTAGACGTCCTCTACTTTGTTGTTGCAAGTTTTACATGGCTGCTACGGGCTTCTAGCAAGAACCGTTCTTACCTACGACACAAAACCACAACGGTGATTTATCAAGTTTGCTGTTTTAACCTTCAACAAGGACCGGCTGGAGTCAAATTCGATTCAACTAAAGTAGGAGAAACAGACACCCGCCAGCCACCTTTATGCAAAACAAGTTGCATGTCTGTCGGTGGAACCGGTCTCATGTACGTGGACATGTAAGGTTGGTCCGGGCCGCTTCATCTTACAATACCGCCGAATCAAAATAAGACGTTGGTGGTAAGCAGTATGACGATCACCGCCCACAACTCTTTGTGTTCTACTCGTGCATATCATCTACGCATAGACCTGGCTCATGATGCCACTGTTGGGGAACGTTGCATGGAAAACAAAAAAAATTCTACGCACACGCAAGATCTATCCATGGAGATACATAGCTACGAGAGTGGGAGTGTGTCTACGTACCCTCGTAGTCCGTAAGCGGAAGCGTTAGAACAACGCGGTTGATGTCGTCGAACAACTTCACGATCCAACCGACCGAGTACCGAACGTACGGCACCTCCGCGTTCAGCACACGTTCAGCTCGGTGACGTCCTCGACTTCTTGATCCAGCAAGACGGCGAGGTAGTGGATGAGTTCCGGCAGCACGACGGCGTGGTGACGGTGATGCTATCTCCGCAGGGCTTCGCCCAAGCACTGCGAAAATATGACCGAGGGACAGAACTGTGGAGGGGGGCGCCGCACACGGCTAAGACAATGTTGTGTTCCCTTGAGGCGCCCCCTCTCCTCTATTTATATATGTGTAGGGGCTTGGAGTAGAAGGAATAGTGCCACGTGAACAGTAACTGTAAATAGTACACACGTGGACTTGGACTCCAAAGTCCAATCCTATTCCTACTAGGACTCTCCCTTTTTCCTTCCCTAGCTGCGTGGGCTTTTGAGGACTTGGTGCGCCTGGCCCAATAAGGCCAGGGCACCTCCCCTTAGCCCATGCCAGCCCTTGGGACGTGGTGGACCCACTTGTGGACTTCCGGACCCCTCTGAAATCCTCCGGAACCTTCTGGAAGCTTCCCGGTACAATACCGAAAAAACTGCACCTTTTTCCGGAACCCAAAATATGACTTCCCATATATAAATCTTTACCTCTTGACCATTCCGAGACTCCTCGTGACGTCGGGGATCTCATCCGGGACTCCGAAAAATATTCGGTTACCAATTCACATAACTCATATAACACTATATCGTCAACGAACGTTAAGCGTGCGGACCCTACGGGTTCGGGAATGATGTAGACATGACTGAGACGCCTCTCTGGTCAATAACCAATAGCGGCACCTGGATGCTCATATTGGTTCCTACATATTCCACGAAGATCTTATCGGTCGAACCGCATTGACAACATACGTAATTCCCTTTGTCCGTCGGTATGTTACTTGCCCGAGATTCGATCGTCGGTATCTCCATACCTAGTTCAATCTCGTTACCGGCAAGTCTCTTTACTCGTTCTGTAATACATCATCCCGTAACTAACTCCTTAGTCACTTTGCTTGCAAGCTTCTTATGATGTGCATTACCGAGAGGGCCCAGAGATACCTCTCCGAAACACGGAGTGACAAATCCCAGTCTCGATCCATGCCAACTCAACGGACACCTTCGAAGATACCTGTAGAGCATTTTTATGATCACCCAGTTACGTTGTGACGTTTGATAGCACACAAGGTATTTCTCCGGTATCCGGGAGTTGCATGATCTCATGGTCTGAGGAACATGTATTTGACATTCAAGAAAGCAGTAGCAATAAACAGAACGATCATATGCTAAGTTAACGGATGGGTCTTGTCCATCACATCATTCTCCTAATGATGTGATCCCGTTATCAAATGAGAACTCATGTCTATGGTTAGGAAACCTTAACCATCTTTGATCAACGAGCTAGTCTAGTAGAGGCTCACTAGGGACACGGTATTTGTTTATGTATTCACACATGTATTTAAGTTTCCGGTCAATACAATTCTAGCATGAATAATAAACCTTTATCATGAACAAGGAAATATAAAATAATAACAACTTTATTATTGCCTCTAGGGCATATTTCCATCAGTGTCAACCTTGCAGCACATTCACCAGCTGGTTCCAGCAAACCGGGACACCGGTCCCAGCAAAGAATGAAAAGTTCATCAAATCGAATGGGGATGGTAGCAAAAAAATAAAGGGGTTGTAGCAAAAAAATGGGTGGATCCAGCAAAAAGAAAACCTGGTTCCAGCACAAACTCGTCGCCGCCATGGCCGATTGCAGCTTGGCCATGGCGACTAACGAACCCCTGGTTGCGGCTGCCATGGAGAGGGCGCGCATCCAGTTGCCGGCGAACAAGGCGACGAGCGCGCCCCTGGCTGTGGGCGGCCATGGAGAGGGGTGCATCCGACGCCGGTGATCCGCGCACGATTAAAAACGAGGGGCATCCAGTTGCCGGCGGCCATGGCGACGGGCGCGCCCCCGGCTGCGGTGGATGGGGAGGAAGACGCGACTGGATATGGATGAGGATGAGCAAGCAAGGGATAAGGAAAGAGAAAAGACGTGGGTCGCGGGCGGTGCACAGGCCCTCAACAGCCACACGTCTGATCCCGTGTATGAAAGACGTAGCTAAACGAGGCGCTTCCATCGTCGATACATCGAACGACCCGCGCGTGACCGGCCGAAGCTTCAGCCGGTCCGCCGGCTACAAACGTTTCCCAAATATTATCGACTACCATTATTTTGAGTTTGTCTTTTACTTAATGGGCCAAAGCCCATTACTCCTTTAGTCATCTGCCTTCCTATCCCGCGGTAACTCTTTGGGCAATATGGACTACTAGACGTAAGGCGATTCACGAGGATATTTTTCAGTCTCTCCTAGCGACACATGGTTTTGTTAAGAGATTCATCTCAGAGTTGGAAATCATCGACGCATTGTCTCGTACTTCAGTACCTAGATCTCCTGCACGTACTGCTGCTCTTCCAAGCTCGGCATGCAAGCCTCCACCGATGGGCCATGCAAAAATTCAAGCTGATGGTGGGACGTCCAGTGCTAATGGGGTAGGTTCAGCGGCAGCTGTTTGCAGAGATCAGAATGGACTATATTCGGGAGTCACCGACCCGGCTGTGTTGGAAGCTATATACCTGCCGTGAGGCTCTTGCACTTGCAAAAGATCTTTCTCTTCAACACCTGGTGGTGGGGTGTGACTGCAAACCGGTGGTACAAGATATTCAAGACGGTATTGGAGGAGCTTATTTGACAGTGATTAGAGAAATTCTACTACGTAGGTCCAAGTTTAGTAGCTGTAGTTTTATTTTTGAAGGTAGAGCGTCGAATGTTGATGTACATAATCTAACCAAACACTCCGTTTTGCTTGATCAGGGGGGCGCCACTTGTGGCTCATTTCTCCTCCCAACCCAGCATGTATCCCTCTTAATGCTCACTTAGATCAATAAAGTGTTGGCACCACTCAAAAAAAAAGCTGACTCAGGACCTCTGAATTGGCCCCTTGAGCGCCCGAACAAGTAACTGGCGCTCATGCGCGCCCTAGCGAGCCGTGGCCCAACTAGATTGTTCGCTCGCTCGCTCATCGCCCTAATTTTTTTTGCAGGGACGTGCTTTAATCTGTTGATTTGACTAACCCGTTGACCGTTCAATCGATCGTTCAAAAAAAGTTCACGAATTTGAAAAAATCGTATAATTTTAAGAAAAATTCATGGACATGCAAAAAGTTTGCGAATTCAAAAAAGTTCATGTATTCAAAAAAATTCACGAATACAAAAGGAGTTCGCGAATTCAAAAAAGTTCACGATTTCAAATTATGTTCACAAAGTCAAAATAAATCACAAAAACCTCAAAGAAAAATTGAAAGAAGTTTGAAAAGTTAAAAGAAGGACATGAAATTTCGGAAAACAAATTCACGAATTTGAAAAGAGTTCAAGGCCTGGAAAAGATCACAATTTGGAAACAGATCACAAAAATGAAAAAACACATTTCATGAATTTGGAAAAAAAGTTCTTGGATTCATAAAGTATTCAAAAATTTGAAAAGTTTATGAATTTGAAAAGTTTATGAATTTGAGAATGTTCACCAAATTGGAAAAAGTTCACGAATTTGGGAAAAAGTTCACGGAACAGTTCATAAAATTGAAAAAAAATCACAAACATTTAGAAATTTGTATAAATTCACAAATTTTGGTCAAATTTTTTTATATAAAAAGTTATTTTTTTATAGAAAAATCATAAATTTGAAAAAATAGTTCACAAAATTTATAGAAATTAATAAATTTCGTTCAATTTTTTATATTAATTTAGAAAAAAATTATGAAATTTGAAGAGAAGTTCTCGAATTTGAACAAACTAACGCATTTGAAAAAAAGGAAAACGAAATGGAAAAATAAAAAGGAAAAGGAAAAACGTGAAAACCAAGCAAAACCCGCGCTGGGAAAATAAAAACAAAAACCTCCCGAAAAACCAGCAGAACCTGCAAAAACCGACGGATTTATTTACCTGGGCCAGCCGGTTTCCTACCTAGTTTTGTGGAGGTGGGTGTGCACCAGTTATCAAAGTAGCCTATAACCGGCGCATAAGGAGCTATAGGAATTGAGAGATGACTCACCCCCTCTTCTCTCTCCCTCTGTTTTAGCCCAGCACCGACGCACCCCTCTATTCGCCTGTTCATTTACCCTTGGTTTCCTTCTTTACTTTATCATTTTTAGGGTATTTTTGGGATGTTGGATGAGTGTAAATGTATACACATAAATACTGTAAATTATGTGTGTAAATTTTACTAGATTACAAAAATTGCACTATTATATGCTTATTCTTCGCATATTACCAAAAATGCAATTTAAGTGCAAAGTTGTGTGTAAGTTTTATTTGTTAACAATTATTCTTTATTCTTAAAGGGTAATACCAATGCTACTAATTCATTCATTCTTGACTTTTTTTTTATTTTTTATGTTATTTTAGCTTTGATTTTATTTTCTTTCTTCTTTAAAAGTAATATCAATGCCACTAATTTATTCCTTCTTAAAAGCATTTTCTTATAAAATTATACTAATATATTCTCATTCTTACATATACGTCTAAAAGTTGGTGTAGGTTTTTTAAAAGGTTTTTCAAATTGTTTTCTTAAATGGTTTCATTCTTCCTTAGAAAACTTCAAAGGAAACATTCCATCTTAGGAAACAATCTCAGTGTGGAAATTTTACTATTATATGCTTTCGCATATTAAAAAGGGCAATTTCTGTGTATGTTATGTGTAAATTTTGACATCATTTGTTTTAACTTTTTTAATTTTCTTTTCTTCTTAAAATGTAATACCAATGCCACTAATTCATTCTTTCTTTGAAATGTTGATTATTTACATATTTTTGTTTTTATTTCATTTTCTTTTTTAATGGTAATACCGATGCCAGTATTAATTTTTCTTAGGAAACTTCTATTTTGTGAAAATTCCACTATTCTTTCTAAGAAAACTAGTTTTTAATTCCCGTTCTGACGGCGGCGACCATGGGTGTCAACGGTGTTTTTTTTTTTTGACGCTAGTGTCAACGGTGTTGATCCCCTCTGACGACTTGATCTGGAGTGGTGGCCGCTGGTGTGAGAACGAACTGGTTGGGTTGCTGTGTTTTTATTGTGTACGTGGACCATCTATGTCAATAATGCATCGCTGTGTCTGTGCTTTATCCGCACAAAAGAGGTGACTGGTCGAAATATAAATTTCACGTAACTAACACCTAGCCGCCCCCTTTTCAATTGTAATTAATTGCTCTAATTAATCTGTAGCGGGCGTACGTGGATGTATCTCAAACGGTTTTCAAAATCACCAATTTGCGGTTTTTGTGTACGTCGCGTGTCAATGCATTTCATCATGAAAATTTACACAAACGGAGTATGCATCTGTATGATGCTGGGGATTTTTTCCCAGAATTTTTGAAGACATGAGCTTCACGCAGCCGAGAACAAAGGCATTTCTGGTTCGATACATTGCATCTCCATTCCTTTTTCGCTCTTTGTGTGGGCGTTATCCAAGGAAAGGAAAAAGATCAGCAATCCGGCCCAATTAGATCCGCAGAATATGCCAACGAAGTTGCTCCCATTGTCTCCCCAATTCCTACCTATCTAGTTTTCTTCCCTTTCTTTCTCCATTTTTTCCTTTTGTGTTTCTTTTTTTTTATCATTTTTGTCAGCATCATTTTTTGTGTTTCCCTTTTTGCTCCCACATTCCATTTTGTTTCACCCATTTTTTTCTCCTCCGTCGGGGTTGTCGCCGCCGCCTACTTCGCTAACTCGCGTCTCGCCTTGGCCGCTACCTCCTCCGATTTCGCTCGCGCATGGCGAATCCGATCCAACAACGCCGATAACGACCACCTCTCTTATGGATCCTACCCTGCTCTCTTCACTCGTCCATTGTTTTTTTAGAAGCGAATTCTTGGGCCAAATCTCGGCGAAAGAGTCGGAATTGTATCACCCGTCACATGAGTCCAACCTTCTCACCCATGCTGCCGTGAGGCCGAAGTAGCAGGAACTTTTTTTAGAACATGTAGACGGTGTTAAAATATATTTGTCGAATATATGTGTACGAGTTGTGGAAGGGGAGCCTTGGGGCATTGGTAAAGTTGTTGCCTGATGACCATGAGGTCACGGATTTGAGTCCTGGATGGGTGAGACACCTATTTCGCGCGTACGTCGGCGAATAGCCACCAATCACGCACCCCCTGCACATCTCGCGCATTTTGGGCCGGCCCATGGATCCTCCTTTTTTTTCGTTTTTCTTCTTTCTTCTTTCATTTTTTATTTTTGTTTATTTCCTGTTTGTTTTTATTTACATTGAGACTGTTCATGAATATCAAATTTGAAAAATTAGTTGGTATTTAAAAAAGTTATAATTTCAAATATTGTTCATGAATTTGAAATTTTTTAAAAATTAATTTTTTTTTTATGAATTTTGAAAATGTGTGGGATTTCAGAAAATGTTCATGAATTCAAAAAATGTTGATGAATTTGAAAATAAGTTAACAAATTAAATTTTCATTCGAAAATTTCAGAAATTATCCAATTTCAAAAAATGTTCATGAATTCAAATATTATTCACGAGTTCAAAAAATGTTCAAGATCTTTTAAAAAATCTTTGCAAATTTCAAAATTTGTTCCCAAAATTCCAAAAAGTTCACGGATTCAATTTCTTCAATTTGAAAAATGTTCTGAATTTCAAAAATTGTTCCCCACCTTTAGAAAATATTCATAAATTCAAAAATATGTTCATGAATTCAAATAATGTTCATGAGTTTAAAAAAACATTTATGGACTAAAAAATTCTCCACAAATTCAAAAAATGTTTGTGAAATAAAAATGTATTCATGAATTTTAAAAAGAAAATAGGAAAAAGAAAAGAAAAGAAGACAATTAAAAAACTAAAAACATAATGGAAAAAGGAAACATCAAAAAAGAAAAACCAGAAAGAAAAAACAAAATAAAATGAAAACCAGTTTTGAACCTTCCCAAAACCGGTGGATGAAAAAACCCGCCAGGACGCCCTGTTCTTCTCCCCCCGTGCGGAACAAAGTTGGCCAGCTCAGAAAATAGCGAACGAGCGCGTGGGGGTACGCGGTAGTAGCGACCTACGCGCGGGTTAGGTGCTGCGGCCTGGGTTGCATGCCTGATGAAAAGTAGTGCCTGGAAGCTGCCTGAAAATCAAACGTTTTCATGCCTGGTCAGGCGTGCCTGCGGGCACAGTGTTTGGTTGGTGACCTCAGGCATGGGTCTGACGGGAACACGTGGAAGACAAAACTTTGTACTAGATTAGAATAGAAAATGTCACATCCTATGCTAATTTAAGAGATTAGCCGTCCCAGGCAGCTGCCACTCCAGCCAGGCGCTCCGGAAGGGACGCCTGGCCCAGGCTAACCATGTTGCCGGGGTGCGAAGCCAGGCTAATCAAGTTGACGCAGTGTACATGCCAGGCCACTTTGCACTTTGTCGTGGGCAACATCCAAACACCTTTCAGGGATATCTCAGGGAGCCTCCAGGCCTGGCACCGAATGGCCAGGAAACGAACCAAACATGCCCTTAATGCGCTCGGCCGCTATAGTGGTTGTACGTTTTTTGCGTTCGCTCGCTGTAGTCGATGTACGTTTTTTTTTTTTTTTTTTTTTTGCGAATCAAAGGAGTTTTATTCCATATTTAAAGAGTTACAGTCGAGAGGCAAAAGATCCTCAATACATGGTGGTCCTTGGTGCATCCACACAGCCGTAGTACACTCAGTACGACTATACTTTGCCAGACAATCGGCAACTCTATTTTGATACCTAGTTAATTTTTGTGGAATAAATTCCCTGACCTTCATCAACTCCTTAATTTCAGCCACGAGATGACCATATGCCGAACGATCTAACCCATCCTCTGTTAAACTGGACAACGCCTCACTTGAGTCAGATTGGACAATGACTGGAAGGTTAGTGTGCTGAATAGCGAGTGCCATTCCTTGCATGATTGCATGTATCTCCGTCTCCAGTGCATCATTGCAATTGAAAATAAACCGATAAGCAGCAAAAATAACAGATCCGTTGCTTCGTCTCAAAACCATTCCCACTGCTGCCTCACCAGACTCCACTGAAAAGGATCCATCTACTGACAGAGCAACAAAATCAGGCGTTGGAGGTGGCCAAGGCCTAGACCGTGAAGTAGCTCGCACTTGAGGCAAAGCCCAATCTGCAATCGGCATTTTTCCCTTATTAATTTCCTCTGTACTCAACATCCTAGTATCTCCAACAGACTTCATATAGCTATCCAAAAAATCCACCGTAGCCTCCACCGGGGGAACCTCTTTATCATGAGTGAGATCATTCCTTAATTGCCAAATACGCCAAATAAGCATAATAACACGATCGCGCTGAAGTACGTCACAGTTAAGCAGCAAGTTTAGCAACCACTCTTCACCGTTATTAACAAGTAATTGGTCCTGTGGTAAAGACCAGACTCTCCTCATGGCCTCCCAAATGCTACGTGCATGGCTGCATGCAACCAAAGCATGGTAGCTATCTTCATCTACAGTGCCACATATGGGACACGTCCCACGCGACACCAAATGTCTGTACTGCATGCAAGACACAGTAGCCAATGCACCGGTCGCCGCTCGCCAAGCCGTATGCTTCATGCGCAAAGGAACAGAGGAACACCAAATAAGATTCCAAACAGAACGATTTCCTTCAGGATTAGCACTCGATGCCCCGCCAGCAAATAATTCATCATGCACAGCCGTCGCCAGGTGGTACGCACTCTTCATAGAGAACCGACCATTCTTCTCCGGGTGCCAAGCAAAGAAGTCTTGACGTTGTCTCGGCGAAGTACGGATTTTCAGAATATCACGGACGTCCATTGCCCAGAAGTGATCATTCAAGCGTTGCACCATCCAAGCACCATTAACATCAAGGAAATCAAAAACCCGGTTAAAGCGACAGTTCCCTTTAGGTGTGATCGGCCGTAAATTATGGCCTCGGGGGATCCATGGATCCCTCCAAATACGTATCAGTGAACCGTCTCCAACCCGCCAAATAATCCCTTTTTTAATTAGCTCTAGACCATGTTCAATCCCCTTCCACACCGCTGAAGAGTTTCCTGTAAACACTGTATCCAACAGATTTCCGTTGGGGTAGTACTTCGCTCGTAACAGACGAGCACACAAACTGTCCGGAGTATCAAGAAGTCGCCAAGCCTGCTTTGCAAGCAATGCTTGGTTAAAGGCACGCATGTCACGGAAACCCATACCACCCTTAGACTTAGGTAGTCTCATTTTATCCCAACTCAACCATGCCATCTTTCGTTTTCCATTCTCCATGCCCCACTAGTATTGCCGCATTAATCGTGTAAGATCATCCAACACAGATACCGGTAGCCGGAACACACTCATCACATAGGTGGGTATGGCTTGCGCAACTGATTTAATTAACAGTTCCTTACTAGAAGAGGCCATATATTGTTCACTCCAATCAACAAGTCTCCTACTCAGTCGGGCTTGCAATGTTTCAAATCTCCCCTTATGCATTCTTCCCTCGGGAACAGGCAAACCAAGATACTTAGGATCAAAAACCTCTTGAGTCACCTACAGAATTGACTTAACTCCCGTCGCCTCTGACAACAAACAATTATCGGAGAATAGGATGGAGCACTTCGAAGGGTTGATGAGTTGCCCTGTCGCCGAAGCATAAGTGTTCAACAAACCTTTCACCAACATTGCCTGCTGACTTGAAGCACGGAAAAATAACAAAGAATCATCCGCAAAAAGGAGGTGTGAAATAACTGGGGCTCTCCGACAAATTTTAATGCCTTCTAAACCCTCCTCATTCATCGCCTTACTAAATAGAGCAGATAATGCGTCAGCAACAAATAAGAATAGAAAGGGAGACAATGGATCACCTTGTCGTAGCCCCCTCGAAGGTGTGAAAGACTCCAGTAATTTTCCATTGAATTTAACTGAATATTTCACCGAAGAAACGCATGCCATAATGCGATCAATCCAAATTGGTTCGAAGCCCCATTTAAGAAGGGCTTTCTCCAAAAAGACCCAATCCACACGATCATACGCCTTTGATATATCCAACTTGTATGCACATAAAGCAGGGGCATCCCGATGCAGGGACTGTATATGGTGGATGCACTCGAAAGCGATGATTGAATTATCCGATATAAGCCATCCTGGAATAAACGTGCTCTGATTTTCTGAAATAAGATCCATGAGCAAAGGACGCAGCCTATTCACTATGCACTTAGAAACTATTTTGTATAACACATTACACAAGCTAATCGGCCTAAAATCCTTTAGTTCTTTAGGATGCTGAACTTTAGGAATTAGGACGATTGCCGTGTCATTAACGCCATGAGGCATATCTCCCGTTTCAAAAAACTCAAGTATAGCAACAATTATTTCAACCTTGAGCACATCCCAGTTGCGCTGATAAAAACGCGCCGGGAATCCATCCGTACCTGGCGCCTTAAGAGGCCCTATTTGGAACAAGGCGTCAGATATTTCTTTCTCCGTATATGGCGCACACAAAGAAGTATTCATCTCGGCAGTCACCTTAGGCATAATACAATCCAGAACCGACTCGGGGCTGAGGGTAGGATCTTTGGTATAAACCTCCTTAAAATACGAGGCTGCCATACGCTCCATATCAGACGGGACACTACACCAAGTGCCATCCACACGACGAAGCCGATGTATATAATTACACCGTGACCGCCAAACAGCTCGTCGGAAGAAATATTTTGTGTTACGATCACCCTCTTTCAGCCATGAAATACGCGAGCGCTGCAACCAGAGCATTTCCTCACGATACAGTAACTCGTCCATCTCATTCATCTTAGCACGGATGAGGGTACGATCTGCTGTACTAAGTTTCAGCTCATCCAACTCAACTCTTAATTTCTCTATTTTTTTAGTGATGTGGCCGAAGTTCTCTGTACTCCATGAGCGCAGGCTCGCCATAACAGATTTGAGGGAACTAGAGACCTCCCCCAAGTTACCACTTGGTCTAGCCTTTGCCCATGCTTTAGCTATTACTTCAGGCAGCGCTGAATGTCGCTCCCACATGATTTCATAACGGGATGTGGGGCGCTGTCTTGTAGGCTCAACAGCGACGAGCTGGACAAGGACTGGAGAGTGGTCCGAGCACGGCGAAGCTAGGTGCACCACCTTGGCCAACGGGAATAAGTCACGCCATGCCTCGTCCGCAACCACCCGGTCAAGTCTAACTTGGACATTACGATCTCCGGACTGGCCATTATCAAAAGTATAGGGAAAACCAGAGAACCCAATATCCTCTAATTCACATACCTCCAAGCAATCCCGGAACGCCAACATTTGATTGTCCGATCTCGTGCAGCGTGAAATGTGTTCATGCTGCCACATAGCTTCATTAAAGTCTCCACACACAACCCACGGGTCATGGGAAATAGCTCGTAATCTTGAAAGATGATCCCACATCAAATGACGATTCTCCACCCGCGGTTCACCATACACAAAGGAACCTCGCCAGGTAACATCCATACCAATGTCGATCACATGCACGTCAATGTAACGTGCACAACTATCCAAAATAGTCACGGTAAGAGATTCGTCCCAGAATAGTGCCAAACCTCCACTTCTTCCATTACTACTAACTCCACAAAAACCCTTTAGACCCAGCCTCCATTTAAGCTTCTCCATCTTTTCTATAGTTTGCCTCGTCTCACATAGAAACACAAACTTGGGGATGTTGGTTTTTGCGAGGGCCAACACCTCACGAACTGTCCGGCGGTTCCCCGACCCCCGGCAGTTCCAAAGGAGTAGACTCATTGGGCCGTGCGGCTCCCTTCCAGGGAGTCCGCAGATAAGTTGTCATCATCTCCACACTTGTCCCTCTTGGCACGCTCGCTAATAGAGCTAGTTGATGGCTCCTCCACCTCCGCAAGGTCACCTTCTTTTCCGTCTGTTATAGCAAGTAGACCAACAGGAGCCGCAGCTGCAAACGCCCATGTGTCCAGGTTCAAACGCTTTCGGGAATCCCTGTCCACCTCCATAGACTCATTTACATATTCCTTTGACTTGAACACGACATCAGATAGGTCTGGGTCTAACACAGCCTTGTTAACAAGCTTGTTCGTTGCCACAGTATCACCACCTCTCATATTACCATGTTTATCATTGCTAGTGGCCTCTATAGGGTTAACAGTTCTCTCTCTGTTTGGCATATCAGCATATATCCAGTCACCAAATTTCAAATCCTTTTCCTCATGAACTCCAGTCCCACATTCTTTGTGTTCATGACCAATAAGGCCACACTTCTTGTAGAAGCGAGCAAGCTTCTCATATCGAACCAAGTAGACTTGCCTGACTTTCCCTTTGACAATGCTCACAAACTTCGTCAAAGGCTGACGAACATCGTGACGAACACGTATGCGCACATAATCTCCCCTGGAATTACCACTTAGGCACATCTCGAGTATCTTCCCAGAATTCTTTAAAAGTTTCTCCACTAGGTCCTGCTTACAGTAACCATCCGGGAGACGGTGAATTTGCAACCAGATTGGAAGATGTACCATGCTCACCTCATCTGCTGGACTGAAACCATCGTAGGGACTAAGCAATACTGCCCAATTTCTGAACAACCAAGGACCAGACTCCATGATTCTCTCCCAATCTCCAAGACATGCTGCCTGGACGACAAAGAGGTTAGGGCCAACTGGACGGAATCGAATCTCCTGGGATGGGTTCCACGCAGCCCTCATATCTCTGTAAAACGCAGCTTGGCTGAAGGATTTCCTCGTATGAATTCTAGCAAGGGCAAGCCAGCGCACACTCTCCTTCCAAACTGGATCTTCCTCATCAATCACGACATCATCAAAAGCCTCATCGTTAAGATTTAATTGATCAAAAAAGTCGCCAAGATCGGCCTTGGAGGCGGCGCCGCCGCCACTTGTTGCTGACTGCACAACCGAGGGTGAAGCCATCTTCTCCGGTCCAGGGACGAGTAAGGAACTCGCCAGGAACCTCACGTCACGGAAAACAGACGCCCGAACACCGGCGGTAGGACGGGAACGGAGGAAACTCACGTCGCGAGAGATCGGACGCACGAACACGGTAGGACGAAAACGGAGGAACTCAAAGGCGACGAGAGTCGCCAGAGAGGAAACGTAACCCTAGCCGCTGCGTAGGGGAAAACTAGCCTGTCAGTTTTTTTTTCTTTTTTTCTTTTGGTGTCTACTTGGACTGGTCCGATTTTATTGGGTTTTTATTCTTCTGTGTTTTTTTACGTGTTTCATCGATTTTGATTTGTTTTTTTTCTTCCTTTTTGTGCGTGTTCTTTACGTTTCTAATCATTTTTATTGATTTTTATTTTTTTCTTACCTTTTCCGTGTTTTTCTATACGGTTTTCAATGTTTTTCTTTCAATGCATATTGTACATTTTTGAAATTCCTGTTTTCATATTTTTAAGTACATTTAAGTTTTTGGATCTATGTATTTAAATATCGGAATCAATAACTCCCGAACGTGCCCTATTTCTGCTCCTCGCCCCGAACGCTTTTTTTACCATTGGATGATTCGCACAAATCTCAAAGCAGAGAAAGAGGACACGTCAGACTCAGAATCGTTCGCTGGTAGCTCTGTTCGTGCCGAACGACCGCCCCCCACTCTCTCTCCAACCCCGCCGCCCACACACACCAATCACACACCTGGTCGCCCACTCACAACACGAGCGGGCGCATCGCGCCGCCGCGCCGTTCGGTCGCGCGTTCCCGCCGGCCGCCACGCCTCTGCGGCAGGCGCGCGGGGAGGAGCCCCGCAGGTCCCGCGGTGGCCTCGGGGAGGAGCATGGCAAGTTCCAGCGGCGTCTGCGCGATGAGGAGGTGCAGCCACCACCTATCCACATCGTGCGCCGCCGATGTCGTCGAAGTTGGTGTTTGGTGCGGGCAGAGAGGAGCGGCGAGAGGGAGATGGGGGAGAGGCGGTCGGCGACGCATGGGGAGGGCGGATCCGGCGACGCACGCGCACCACCCTGATGCGCCGTCGGCCTCCATGCGGGATCTAGCCGCCCCGTTCCCGCGATGGCCATGAGCACCGAGTGTAGGGGAACGCAGCAGAAAACAAAAATTTCCGACCTACGCACCAGCCCAGGACCACTATGAAGACTGCATACAAGGTTTCGATCCGATTGTTACCGACTCGTAGCGCAGCAGAAGTAGAGTCGATGTAGATCGTCGGTGCAGATCCCCGCAGCTAGGATTTACAACCTCCCAACCGCGAGGATGTTCTCCCTTGTCTGCTCATCGGACAGCCCTTCGGGATGCGGTCGGACAGTCCCTCGGGATTTCCTATAAATAGAGGTGGAAAGGTGCTCTCCACACTCACTCCTTTCTCACGGACAGCCCTTCGGGAGGACCCTCAAAACTCGGACGGTCACTCGAACAGCCCTTCGGGAGGCACTCTCGAACAGCCCCTCGGGCAAAAAGATCGAACCTACGACCTCTCTACGGGGTTGCACACATACGGTGTCATCTATCCGGTAGGGCTTCGCCGTCCAGAACTAGTTCCCACCGGAACCCAGACAGCCTTTCGGCTCTACGAAACTATTTCGCGGGGAGGGAGAGAGAAGCCAGATCACGCATGGCACTTGTATGTGAGAAAGGAGTGAGTGTGGAGAGCACCTCTCCACCTCTATTTATAGGAAATCCCAAGGGGTGGGGTGGCATTCCAAAACCCCAAAATGCCCATGAATGGAGTCCTCCACAAGGGCATAAAGGGGAAGGTAAGAGGGCAAGTGGGGCCCCATGTAGGAGCCTCACCATGGCTGGCCACCCCCTAGTGGGTCCCCCCCAAAAGGGGTTCCTTAGTCCCCAAGTCCTTCTAGAAGCCTTTTGGGAAAAGCCCTAAAAGGTGGCTTTCCATAAAGTAACCCAAAAAGCACTTTCACTATTCACGGAAACATTTTTCCGCGACCGTTAAATCCGAAAATATTTCTGTAGGCCTTAGAACATTTCCAGTACCCACTAAAATAATTTTGGACGCGTTCCGAAACAATTCCGGATTAGTGATTTTCATCTGCGAAAAGCAAACAAAGTGGTTCCGGCAGCTCCGGAACATTTCCGGGTTTTTTCTCCGAAAAATCCCAGAAGTTGCCAGAACAATTCTGGCACCCTCCAAGAATTTCCAGGCGTGTGCCGAAACCAATTTGACTTAATGGTATACCCTGAAACAACTTTTCAGTTTTACCGAAACTATTCCGGTGTTCTCTCTCCGGAACTTTTCCGTTGTCTCCGAAACTTTTCTGGTGACTTTCTCTCAGACTCCCTGTCTAGTATTCAGCAGATAGATGACCCTTAAGCATGTGACCGTATAGGTTCGGTGAAGCATAGACATGGCCGGAACACTTTCCGATCAATGATCAACATCGGAGCCGTGGACACCCATATTGACCCCTATACCCACACGAATAAATATTCGAGTGAACCTCCAGTTGCCGTGTGCTATTCCTGTTGCTTCGCGATATGTTACAAACACCCGAGGTGAGACTTATCGGCATTCCCGTGAATCAACGACTTGTTCACTATGCCAGTTACCTCGTTACCGGTTTTGTTCTCTTTTCTCGTTCCCGTGTTCCGGCATCCCTGTGATCAAATCACAATGTGTCTGGCCAGACGATGGTGGATACCGTAACACCGAGAGGGCCCAGATATATCTCTCCATCGTCGGAGGAGCAAATCCCAATCTTGAGCTATCAAGTCCCTTGACACACTTTTCCATGAACCCGTGAGCCACCGTAATAGCCACCCATTTACGGATGACGTTTAACAAACCCCAAAGTTCATGAAGCAAGCATGAACAAACTCGACACTCTCATGGTCTAAGGAATTATGCAAACGTTAACTTTCTATGTGTTATTAACCATTAACTTGTGACGAATGTATCTCATAGCATAACATCAATTCGGGCCGATTCAACACAAATGTTCTTCTAACATTGTGCCCTCAAAGTTGCCGGCATAGTCATGCCCATGATCAGGAAAACAGAACCATCATGCAACACTTGAGCTAGTCTTAGAGGCTAGACTAGGAATACATTTTACCGTTTATTATTCCACACGTGCATATGAGTTTCCCTCCGAGCCTCGTGGTTATTGTAGACTCGAGAACCATAGCAGTTATAGCACGGAATATAAACTTAATTATGAACATGGGGATAAATAATAACATTTATTATTGCCTCTAGGGCATATCTCCTACAACGAGCTCCTCAAAGCTGCAACCACGGTGTGGCGGCTACCGCGCTGCCGGGGAGGAGATGCAAGCCACCGCGTTTCCGCAAGGAGGAGGTGCCGGCCACCGCGCCGCTAGCGAGCAGAAGGGGTAGGCACCGCACCCGTTCTAGAGAAGTGGAGTCCGTTCTACATGCTCTACATCTTGCTGCGCGTTCTACAAATTGTGCAGCTCGTGTTTGAGGTATGAATCGTGCCCACGCCTCTCCCATTCCAGTTGTTCTACTAACTAATGTGAGCTTTCCCGAGACGAGTTGCCGTCTTGCTGATTGCTGGATTTTTAGAAGATAATCAACACGGGGTGTTGGTTAGTGTAGTACTTTGGGAACTGGAACGTATGTATTAGCTGCAGGAGATGAATCCTGTAGAATTTGTGTCCTGCTAATTGGCACAAATGTGGGTAGATGTTTGCCATGGGACATTTGCAGCAACATTTTGTTGTAGGCTGCCACTTTTGTGGTTTTGTTCGGGAGCACATGGCAAGTTACGGATTAAAATGCCCCCCCCCCTAAAAATGATGGCAAATTTGTTTCCAGTGATGGCAAGTTGATATGCACCCCCACTGCAAATTTGTTATGTTTTTTGATTCGCAAACATCAATATTGCCATGGCAAAAATACTTGTATTTCACATGGAAAAATTTAGATTAAGTTGCCAGGGCAAATTTTATTTTAAGTTGCCATGGCAAATTTTTACTCCATTTTTGCCATGGCAAATTTAACTCCATTTTTTGCCATGGCAAATATACTTTTATTTCACATGGCAAATTTTCGATTAAGTAGCCATGGCAAATTTATTGTAAAGAGCGTGGAAATTTTAATTTAAATATTATGGCAAATTTACATTTATAGAACATGGCAACTTTTACTATGTATACTTGTGTAGCCATGACCGTTTTTAATTTATTTCCATGGCAAAAGTACTACATTTTTGCCATGGCAAATTTTACTCCATTTTTGCCATGGCAAATTTAACTCCATTTTATGCCATGGCAAACTTCTTTAATTAACACGTTCAAAAACATGCAAACTTGCCATGGCAAAGTTATAGATGTTCAAAAACATGGCAAACTTTGCCATGGCAACTTAAGATGTTCAAAAACATGGCAAACTTTGTAGATGTTCAAAAATATGGCAAATTTGCCATGGCATTTTAAAATGTTCAAAAACATGGCAAACTTTAATATGTGCAAAAACATGGTGACTTCCTTTAATTATGTTTGTTCAAAAACATGGCAAACTTCTTTTAATTAACATGTTCACAAACATGCAAACTTGCCATGGCAACTAAAGATGTTCAAAAACAGGGCAACGTTGCAGATGTTTAAAAACATGGCAAATTGCCATGACAATTTAAGATGTCAAAATCATTTGCAAACTTGCCATGGCAAACTTAAGATGTGCAAAAACATGGCAAACTTTTTTTTGAATGAAGTTTGTACAAAAACATGGCAAACATGCAAACTTCTTTAACTAAGATGTTCAGAAAACATGGCAAACTTGCTATGGCAACTAAAGATGTTAAAAAACATGGCAAGCTAAGATGTTAAAAAACATGGCAAACTTGCCATGGCAACTAAAATCAGTTTTAGTTTATAGATGTGTTTTTTTCCATGGCAACTAAATGCATTTTTTTGCTAAGGTTCGTTGTGTCTTTTTGCCATGTCCATCCGAAGAATGTTTGTCATGGCCATTTACAAATTAGTTTGAGAACACAACAAGTTTGTTCGTTCAAATTTGTTTTTGCCATGGCAAAAAGTTATGATCCTTTGAAATTTGTTTTGCCATGGGGATTATGTAGGAGATATGCCCTAGAGGCAATAATAAAAGTTATTATTTATCTCCATGTTCATAATTATGTTTATATTCCATGCTATAACTGCAATGGTTCTCGAGTCTACAATAACCACGAGGCTCGGAGGAAAACTCATATGCACGTGTGGAATAATAAACGGTAAAATGTATTCCTAGTCTGACCTCTAAGACTAGCTCAAGTGTTGCATGATGATCTTGTTTTCCTGATCATGGGCATGACTATGCCGGCAACTTTGAGGGCACAATATTAGAAGAACACTTGTGTTGAATCGACCCGAATTGATGTTATGCTATGAGATGCATTCGTGACAAGTTAATGGTTAATAACACAGAGATGGTTTACGTTTGCATAATTTCTTAGACCATGAGAGTATCGAGTTTCTTCATGCTTGCTTCATGAACTTTGGGGTTTGTTAAACGTCATCCGTAAATGGGTGGCTATTACGGCGGCATACGGGTTCATGGGAAAGTGTGACAAGGGACTTGATAGCTCAAGATTGGGATTTGCTCCTCCGACGATGGAGAGATATTCTTTGGGCCCTCTCGGTGTTACGGTATCCATCATCATCTGGCCAGACACAATGTGATTTGATCACTGGGATGGCGGAACACGGGAACGAGAAAAGAGAACAAAACCGGTAACGAGGTAACTGGCATTGTGGACAAGTGTTGATCCACGGGGATGTCGATAAATCTCACCTCGGGTGTTTGTAACATATCGCGAAGCAACATGAATAGCACACGGCAACTGGAGGTTCACTCGAATATTTATTCGTGTGGGTATAAGGGTCAATATGGGTGTCCACGGCTCCGATGTTGATCATTGATCGGAAAGTGTTCCGGGTCATGTCTATACTTCACCGAACCTAGAGGTTCACACGCTTAAGGGTCATCTATCTGCTGAATACTAGATAGGGAGTCTGAGAGAATGTCACCGGAAAAATTTCGGAGACAACGGAAACGTTCCGGAGAGAACACCGGAATAGTTTCGGGGTATACCATTAAGTCAAATTGGTTTCGGCACACGCTTGGAAATTCTTGGAGGGTGCCAGAATTGTTCTGGAAACTTCTGAGTATTTTCCGGGATAAAAACCGAAAATGTTCCGGAGCTGCCGGAACCGGTTTGGTTGCTTTTCGCAGATGAAAATCACTAATCCGGAATTGTTTCGGAACGCGTCCAAAATCATTTTAGTGGGTGCTGGAATTATTCTAAGACCCACAGAAATATTTTCGGATTTAACGGTCGCGGAAAAATGTTTCCGTGAATAGTGAAAATCACTTTATGGTTACTTTTTTGGAAAGCCACCTTTTAGGGATTTTCCCAAAAGGCTTCTAGAAGGACTTAGGGACCAAGGAACCCCCTTTGAGGGGCCCATGAGGGTGGCCGGCCAAGGGTGGAGCTCCTCCATGGAGCTCCACATGCCATCCTTTTATGCCCTTTATGTGTGACATAAAGTGTGGGTGTTTTGGTATTTTAATGTGCCAACCCTACCCCTTGGTTTTCCTATACATAGAGGTGGAGAGGAGCTCTCCACACTCACTCCAACTCTTTCTCACATACAAATGCCATGCATGATCTGGCCTTCTCTTTCCCTCCCCGCGAAATAGTTTCGTAGAGCCGAAAGGCTGTCTGGGTTCCGGTGGGAACTAGTTCTGGACGGCGAAGCCCTGCCGGATATATGACACCATATGTGTGCAACCCGTAGAGAGGTCGTAGGTTCGATCTTTTGCCCGAGGGGCTGTTCGAGTGTCCTCCCGAAGGGCTGTCCGAGTGACCGTCCGAGTTTTGAGGGTCCTCCCGAAGGGCTGTCCGTGACACCGTCCGAGGGACTGTCCGACCGCCTCCCGGAGGGCTGTCCGAGGGGCGGACGAGGGAGAACATCCTCGCGGTTGGGAGGTTGTAAATCCTAGCTGCGGGGATCTGCACCGACGATCTACATCGACTCTTCTTTCGCTGCGCTACGAGTCGGTAACGATCGGATCAAAACCTTGTATGCAATCTTCATAGTGGTCCTGGGCTGGTGCGTAGGTCGGAAATTTTTTGTTTTCTGTCGCGTTCCCCTACAGTGGCATCATGAGCCGTGCTATGCGTAGTTGCAGGTTGCGATCTAGAATACATGAGATGTATGGGTGTTGCACAATATAATTTGTAGTAGATGAGTTCTATTACTGAAAATTATTTGTGCGGGTAGTAGATGAAATCTATTACCCGATGTTCTTGTTGCTTCCCTGGAATTTGCGTATTTCTGATCTTGATAACGGAATGGTGGAGTTTCAAAGTTCTGGCAATCCACGATCCTGATTGATGAACGAAGTGCTAACAGTTCGTTGAATTCCACCATAGTTAAGAGAAAGATGAAATTTCGCAGACTAAAGGGCAATGCAGATATGATCTGCACGGGGGTCATGCATATGACGAAGTTCAGTATGGGGCTCGAGATTTTATTATCTCGTGTTTCATACACCCCGCAAAGTTAATCTAGTGACTTGAATAATCATACTTGATGATGAACGTTGGTAGCTGCGGTTTAGTTGAAACCTTAGAAGCCACGTAAAATAAAATCTTGTATGAACCGATGAGAGGCATCTAACTTGGTTTTACAGGATGGCATAAGATGTGCATGAGATGTGGTATAGTATTCATCATATTTAATTTGATTATGTATGAGATGACTATATAATGTAAATTAACATGACCTGCGTGTCATGATTAGGCATGATGGCTGGAGCCATATGATTGCCACTTTAAAATGACCTGCGTGTCGACCTTGTTGTAATGCATTATTTTATTAGCTATAGAGATAGCAATATTATCTGGTGCATCGACAAGGTGGTGGCAATCTTCGCGAAGGTGAACACCGACGCGAATGCCGAAGACGAAGAAATAAAAGACTTCTTCGTCAGAAAGGGCTATACCATATCATGCTATTATGAATTGCCTGAGATGTTTATCCCTTATGATGCACCCTTTTGATTGCGCGGTAGTCGCTTTTTATTAGGGTGATCTCTCACTTAAAATATCAAGTAGTTAGTGTTCTCCCAAGTGTAGCACCGTCACGGCACCTATCTCTTCGGGGCATCACATGATCTCCATGGGTGCGAATGATTAGAGAAGTGTGAGGCGGGTGAGTTGAGACCTCGCAGCGAGATCACTTGGTTGTCTTGACGTTCAGGCAGGACAGTCCTGAGCTCGGAACACACGCATCGAAAGATGAACAAGAATCACATAGAGATGTGATCGGCAAGTTTGCCTACCGATTGAAGTTCACGCCATTTGTGTTCATCTCGAACCGTGGCGTTGAATGGAAATGCGGATCTTGAATCACTCACAGTCAATTATGAGAGATGTTGATTTGAGTGAGAGCGCACTTTAGAATTAACTTGTTTAATTCTCAGTGCAATTAATTATGAACACTGTCTAAGTGTGATTTGCATAATAGTTGTAGAATAATGGCTCGCGTTTTTACCTTTCCTATTAAAATTGAATAAGCTGTTATTTATCTGGTTAAAACTTTACGGTTGGTAACGTAATATGAGGATTGTCCTCAAAAGTGTCGAGAAGGACTTTGTCCTATCGTATGCTTTCGGTATCCTCCCGCTAATGCTATGGATGATGTGACTCTTTTCCTTCGATCCAAAAGCTAGAATTCCGTTACGGTCAAGTGCAATATGTTTGCTTCCATGAGACCCGAACTTCAAAAGTTTGGGATAGTTATGTGATATTCATGGAACTGAAAATCATTTTCAGACACAAACAAAGGCTAAAAGATATGTGATATCCAAAGCAATGTTTGTTTGCAAACTATTAGTAAAGTGTTTACTATGCATTTGACTGTTAAGAGAGGGATCCAGAAGAACGCCTATCATGTAATGAAGGTGAATAAAACAACAACTTAAAGAGAAAGGAAATGTCCAAAGGGTGTTAGTGTGACTTACACGCCTAGGAAGTCCAGGGCTAACGCCACTCTTAAAGTTGGGTGCTTCTTCTGAGAGTAGGAGAAATATTGGAAGTAAAACTATTAGAAGTATAAAGGCAAAAAGAGAGAAGACTGGAATGCTCAGCTCATGTATGAAAGTCATACAAGCTATTGATGTATAGAAGGCTGGTCAAAGAAATAGTTCTTGGGAATTGTGATTAAATTGTTAGTCATTGGTTTTTGGGTATTGTGATTAGAATTGATCACTGAAATATCCGCTCGATTGCATTCTACTGCGACTCGATGCAAGAACTACTACGGCCTAAAAGACTTGCCGGAGTGAGGTTTAGATACACGCTGGGGACATAGTAAATGTTACTATACCTTCCATCGGTGTATTACCTATGTATTTATCTTCATAATTCATTTTAGAGTTTTACACACTCTAGCCCATTGCATAAGGTATCTTGCAAGAAGGTTGTTCATAAGAGAACTTTTGATGTTCGGTGTTATGAATAACATAAAGACCATAATTTCATTATGAATGAGATGTATGTTATGAATATTGATAATAATATATTACCTCTGTATTTACTTTCATAATTCATTTTAGAGTTTTACACACTCTAGCCCATTTGCATAATGTTTGTTGCAAGAGTGTTGTTCATAAAAGAACAATTATTGTTCAGTATTACGAATAACATAAGGGCCATACTTCCATCAAGGATGGGATGTATGTTATGAATATTGATGGTAATATGATACATCCATAACACTGACGCTAAATGTCGCAAGACTAAAAGAATACCACACATGTGTGGCATTGCATTTGGTCACATTGGAGAAACCCGCATGAAGAAATTCCATAATGATGGATTTTGAAGTCGTTTGATTATGAATCATCTGACACTTGCAACTTTCGTCCGAAAAGTGAAGTGACTGAAATACCATTCACAGGCCATAAGGAACGAGCAACGAACTTATTGGTAATCATACATTTTGATGTATGTAGTCCGATAAATGTTGTTACAAGCAATGGATTTGTCTATCTTCAAAAATGACTCAAGTAGATATATGGATATTTGCTTGATGAGACGTAAGTCTGGAACTTTTGAAATCATTCGAAAGGTTTTCAAAATGAAGTAGAAATTATTGTAACAAGAAAATTATATTTCTACAATTAGATTGCTGAAATGAATATTTAAGTTACAAGTTTAGCGAATGTCTGCTGAGTTGTGAAAAGAGTTTCATAACTTACACCTCCCAGAACACCACTGTGAGTGGAATGTCTGTGAAGATGTATTCAAACCATTTATGACATGGTAAGATCAAAGATGACATAAATCAATTTGCCATTATCCCTTTTAAGGTAATGCTTTAGAGACTGCGGCTTTTACACAGAAAAGAGCGCCATCAGATCTGTTGAAATGACGCCATGGTATGGTAACCCCAACCATGTTATATCTTTTCTTAACATTTGGAATAAGGGGCTTGTGTAAAATATTTACAAATCTATTCCAAATCAGACAAGTGCTACTTTGTAGGTTATCCCAAGTTATTGGGTATTCCTCCCTCACTATACCGAGGCAAAAGGTTTGCCACAAAGAACGGTATGATTTTGTAGAAAATGGTTCTTACAAAAAGGTGAGTGGGAGGATAGTGCAACTCGACGAAATAACAATATCTTCGTTACCATGACAAGGGAAAAAAACCTCGGAAGCAATTCCAGAGTTTCCTCCTGCAACTGATACGGAAGCCTCTACAATAAAATGTATGGACTTCGGTCGAACTTGCCGCTGAACCACGTAGGCAAAACTCGTGCAAACCTCTCACGTGCGCATACGAGATATTGTTGTTGGACAACAGTATACCTACGATACACAAGGAAGCGATGATGGGCCCTGACTCCGGAATTGGCTAAATGCCAATATAATCCGAGATAGTTTCCATATGAATGATTCAAGATTATATCTTGATAAACCCTTCGGAAGACTTAGAGTCTAACGAACATTAATGGAACTATAAACTGATGTGGATAAAATGTTTTATCCATAAAGCTCGACTTGTTGCAATTGCAAGTTCAAGGAGTTGACTACGATGAGGTTGTCTCACCGTAGCGATGGTTAAAGTCGGTTCGGGTTAAACTAGCAATTAATACATATTTCAATCATGAGATATGAAACATGGATGACGAAAGAATTTCCATGAAATGGGAATACAAACTAGGGCTTGTATGTGATACAGTCCAAAGTATTTTGTCAATCCAGAGGATGCTAGTGAGTATGCAAACTTCAGAGTTCCAGCGATGGACAGAAGAGAGCAAAATGGAGTTGCAATCTTCGTTTTTGATGAAATAGTCAAAAGAGTTTGATTTCATCAATGGATAACGAAGATGCTTGTGGTTACAAGAAAGTAAGTGGGAGCATAATAATATTTCTAAAAACCTTGTGTGTTTGACACATTGTTGATTGGAAATAATATAAATTTGTTGACACAAATTAGGACTTCATTGAAAATAGTTTTTCGATGAAGTGCTTGGGCTAAGTAGACTTGATATTAGGCATAATTATCTATGGAGATAGAATTGCCTAAAAGGCTAAGTCAAAAATACATATTGACAAGATGCTAGAACTGTTTAGCATTAAAACGCCAAGGAGTGATTCTTGCCGAAGTCACATGGAAAGAGTTTTGCAAGACTCGGTGTCCTAAAAACACTGATGAGCAAAATACATGATGGAGATTCCACACACTTTTGTGTTTGGATTAATCATGTATTCCATGGTATGTAAGACAACCAGATATGTCCAATACTCCCAAGTTGTTGCGAGTATAGATACCATAGTGATCAAAGTACTGATCATGGGACAACAGTGAAAAATGTCGTTAAGTACCAAGGTAGCACTGATGACATGTTTTCTCGCAAGCAGAGATTATGAAGTGCTCGTTGTAAGTAGTTACATCTATACAGTCTTCATCAATGCTCCATGCGATTTTCGATTTAGTTAAGGGTTTTGTGTAATAGACGATGTGGTGACACGGTAGTTGGAAATTATTCCAAACAGGTTACTATGGTGAATTCTATAACAAAGGCTAAGTATGTTGACGCTTTAGAAACGACAAAGAAGATGTTGAATCAAATATTTCATTCATGAACTTAGTATGGTTCCAAGATGGCTTTGGTCAATGGGACACTATTGCAGATAGTTGCTCCATAGCTCAGTCCGAGGAATCAAGGTTCGACCTGTGATTCACATATATACTAAGCCAAGTCCATACAAAATATGAATTTTGTGAAAGCGTGAAAACGCGAGGATATGCAAAGATACACACGGAGCTGAAGTTGTCAGATACGTTAGACATCAGGCTATACCACATGCGAACCATATTTTACACCAGTATGCCATAGGTGTAAAGTGCATTAGCATTGACTAGATTATTGACTCTAGTGCAAGTGGGAGTCTGTAGGTGATATGCCCTAGAGGCAATAATAAATGTTATTATTTATCTCCATGTTCATAATTATGTTTATATTCCATGCTATAACTGCAATGGTTCTCGAGTCTACAATAACCACGAGGCTCGGAGGAAAACTCATATGCACGTGTGGAATAATAAACGGTAAAATGTATTCCTAGTCTGGCCTCTAAGACTAGCTCAAGTGTTGAATGATGATCCAGTTTTCCTGATCATGGGCATGACTATGCCGGCAACTTTGAGGGCACAATGTTAGAAGAACACTTGTGTTGAATCGACCCGAATTGATGTTATGCTATGAGATACATTCGTGACAAGTTAATGGTTAATAACACAGAGATGGTTTACGTTTGCATAATTTCTTAGACCATGAGAGTATCGAGTTTCTTCGTGCTTGCTTCATGAACTTGGGGGTTTGTTAAACGTCATCCGTAAATGGGTGGCTATTACGGCGGCTTACGGGTTCATGGGAAAGTGTGACAAGGGACTTGATAGCTCAAGATTAAGATTTGCTCCTCCGACGATGGAGAGATATTCTTTGGGCCCTCTCGGTGTTACGGTATCCATCATCGTCTGGCCAGACACAATGTGATTTTATCACTGGGATGGCGGAACACGGGAACGAGAAAAGAGAACAAAACCGGTAACGAGGTAACTGGCATTGTGGACAAGTGTTGATCCACGGGGATGTCCATAAATCAAACCTCGGGTATTTGTAACATATCGCGAAGCAACAGGAATAGCACACGACAACTGGAGGTTCACTCGAATATTTATTCGTGTGGGTATAGGGGTCAATGTGGGTGTCCACGGCTCCGATGTTGATCATTGATCGGAAAGTGTTCTTGGTCATGTCTATACTTCACCGAACCTATAGGGTCACACGCTTAAGGGTCATCTATCTACTGAATACTAGACAGGGAGTCTAAGAGAAAGTCACCGGAAAAGTTTCGGAGTCAACGGAAACGTTCCGGAGAGAACACCGGAATAGTTTCGGTAAAACTGAAAAGTTGTTTCGGGGTATACCATTAAGTCAAATTGGTTTTGGCACACGCTTGGAAATTCTTGGAGGGTGCCAGAATTGTTCTGGAAACTTCTGGGATTTTTGCGGGATAAAAACCGGAAATGTTTCGGAGCTGTCCGAACCGGTTTGTTTGCTTTTCGCAGATGAAAATCACTAATCCGGAATTGTTTCGGAACGCGTCCAAAATCATTTTACTGGGTACTGGAATTATTCTAAGACCCACAGAAATATTTTCGGATTTAATGGTCGCGGAAAAATGTTTCCGTGAATAGTGAAAATCACTTTATGGTTACCTTTTTGGAAAGCCACCTTTTAGGGCTTTTCCCAAAAGGCTTCTAAAAGGACTTAGGGACCAAGGAACCCCCATTGGGGGGGGGGGGGGTCCCCATGAGGGTGGCCGGCCAAGGGTGGAGCTCCTCCATGGAGCTCCACATGCCATCCTTTTATGCCCTTTATGTGTGACATAAAGTGTGGGTGTTTTGGTATTTTAATGTGCCAACCCTACCCCTTGGTTTTCCTATAAATAGAGGTGGAGAGGAGCTCTCCACACTCACTCCAACTCTTTCTCACATACAAATGCCATGCATGATCTGGCCTTCTCTCTTCCTCCCCGCGAAATAGTTTCGTAGAGCTGAAAGACTGTCTGGGTTCCGGTGGGAACTAGTTCTGGACGGCGAAGCCCTGCCGGATAGATGACACCGTATGTGTGCAACCCCGTAGAGAGGTCGTAGGTTTGATCTTTTGCCCGAGGGGCTGTTCGAGTGTCCTCCCGAAGGGCTGTCCGAGTGACCGTCCGAGTTTTGAGGGTCCTCCCGAAGGGCTGTCCGTGACACTGTCCGAGGGACTGTTCGACCGCCTCCCGGAGGGCTGTCCGAGGGGCAGACGAGGGAGAACATCCTCGTGGTTGGGAGGTTGTAAATCCTAGCTGCGGGGATCTGCACCGACGATCTACATCGACTCTTCTTCGGCTGCGCTACGAGTCGGTAACGATCGGATCAAAACCTTGTATGCAATCTTCATAGTGGTCCTGGCCTGGTGCATAGGTCGGAATTTTTTTGTTTTCGGTCGCGTTCCCCTATAGATTACATGTACGATATCATTAGAACTTAAGATGTTTTCTCCAATTTTTTCCGAAAATTTTCTATGTGTCTAGAGAGAACTTTTTTCACCATATCACTTCATGGCAACTTTTTCATTTTTTTGTAAACTTCGTAGTGATGGCAAGTTTTCGTACTGTAGAGATGCAGATTGCCATGATCTTCTTCCTTTTTTTGTGCCATTTTTTAAAACATAAACTTGAACATGGCAATTTTTTCATAGAATGGCAGAAGTCAATTGCAATTTTATCGTGCAAAAGACTAGTGTTTATTAGTCACAGAAAAACTGGGCTTTTTGCTAGTCATAACTTAATATTGGCTTTATTTTTTGTTTTCCTATTCACAGGAAAAAGGCCCGTAGGCCCACTTTCTCTACTGGATCGTGTGTTTTGTGTAACGACAAGTTTGATCGTTACGGGAGGTGAGGCGTTCGGGCTGGAGGTTCTTCTCCACCGAATAAATTCGTTCGATCCTTCTCCACTCCAGCACGAACGAGTCGTTCGGTCTGGGAGTCTTCCAGACCGAACATCAGCGCGATATCGGGGTCCTTAAATATATTCAAAAATATCAACAAAAGAAATAAAAAATAACGGATTAAAAGATGAGAAGAAAAATGAACTGACGTGCAGGAAGTTACTTGGGTCAGTCCAATAGTAATGGCAGGAGGGCAGCATATGAGGCAATACCTCCTTCGGGGTGGCTATAAGCCTCATATCGCCTCACCGGTTTTGGAATCTTCCAGCCGATTTTAGGAAGTTTCTATATCGGGTTTTTTTCTGTATCGTTTTCCCCCTTTTCTCACCCGTTTTTGTTGGTGTTTCCTTCTTCTTTTTTCATTTTTATTGGTCGTTTTTCTTTGTTTTTATTTTTCCTTTTATAAGTTCATAAATATTTTTAAAGTTTCGTTATTTTTGAAATTTTCCTTTTACACATTTATTTATTTATGAAACTTTATTAAAGTTGCGATGATTCTTCAATTTCATTAACATTTTCAAAATCCATGAACATTTTTTAAATTAGTGAACATCCTTAAGTTCGTGGACATATTTTTGCATCCGCAAATATTTTCTCGAATGCGTGAACATATCTTAAAATTATAGAATAAATAAGGGTCCACTTATGCGAAAACCCTCTCAAGTGTATAATAGTTATCTTTTCTGCGATATTTTCCATTCCTATGTATGAATATCCTAGAGGGTCATTTTCAAAATTTTGCCTGGGAAGATATGCACTATTTGCAAGAATTTGATATTTCATACTTTGGGGGGTAGTAAGTCAATTTATAATCTTTAACACCAGCTTGAAATAGTGAACACTTTCATATTCATGAACAATTTTTCAAAGTAGTGAACATTTGTAAGTCCATGAACATTTTATAAATTCACAAACATTTTTTCAAATTTGTGAACATATTTAAAATTAAAAAAACCAAATTAGTGAAAAATTACAAATTTATTAGAAAATCATTCTTGTTTTTTTTTGAACAAGCATGTAGATTCTTTTTTTTTTTGCATGAACAAGATACAAAAAAATAGCAATCCACCAATGAATAGCTTAGCGAGTGAGCGATCAAACGAGAATCCAGGCGAGCGAGAAAAGAAAACACGGGCGAGCGTGCAACCGAGAGGACCGAGCGAGTGTAGCCAACAGAAAAATGGCAGCAATTCGGCGCCTGAAGCACCTAATAGAATCAACCTTCGTGTTCCCGCTATTGCTATGCCTTGCTTACCGCGAGACCGAGGGAAGCCCAACCAACAACGTTTTTCTTACTCGGCCGGCTTACGGTTTTGGGAAGCATCTAGAGACAGCTAGTGATTGGCTTTAGGAACTTTCTGTCTGGTATTAGAAGGTTCAACTTTGTTTTTAATTTTTATCTCTACTGTTTTCTATGGTTTTTTGTTGTTTTTTTTTTTCTTTTTTCCTTATTTTCATAAATACGCGCTCACTTCTTACAAAGATTTGTCAAAAAGTTTTCAAATTCTTGTAAATTTTTTTAAATACGTGTTGAATATTTTTTAGCAAGAGCCTCAAGGATGGAGTGGTAGACGTCAAGAGACGTGGGGACCGGATTATCCTGGTCAAGCTGGTAGTTGAGGACTTAGTTCTCAACGTTATCAGCGCGTATGCCCCGCAAGTAGGCCACAATGAGAACACCAAGAGGGAGTTCTGGGAAGGCCTAGAGGACATGGTTAGGAGTGTACCGATTGGCGAGAGGCTCTTCATAGGAGGAGACCTCAATGGCCACGTGGGCACATCTAACACAGGTTTTGAAGGGGTGCATGGGGGTTTTGGCTATGGCATCAGGAACCAAGAAGGAGAAGATGTCTTAAGCTTTGCGCTAGCCTACAACATGATCATAGCTAACACCCTCTTTAAGAAGAGAGAATCACATCTAGTGACTTACAGTAGTGGGCAACACTCTAGCCAGATTGATTTCATCCTCTCGAGAAGAGAAGACAGGCGTGCATGCCTAGACTGTAAGGTGATACCTGGAGAGAGTGTTGTCCCTCAGCATAAGCTTGTGGTTGCTGACCTCCGCTTTCGGATTCGTGTCCAGCGGGACAAGCGTGCCAACGTCGCTAGAATGAAGTGGTGGATGCTCAAGGGGGAGGTAGCTCAGGCGTTCAAGGAGAGGGTCATTAAGGAGGGCCCTTGGGAGGAAGGAGGTGATGTAGACAACATGTGGATGAAGATGGCGACTTGCATTCGTAAGGTGGCCACAGAGGAGTTTGGAGTGTCCAGGGGAAGTAGAAGAGAAGCTAAAGATACCTGGTGGTGGAACGATGATGTCCAGAAGGCAATTAAGGAGAAGAAAGAGTGTTTCAGACGCCTATATCTGGATAGGAGTGCAGACAACATAGAGAAGTACAAGATGGCAAAGAAGTCCGCAAAGCGAGCTGTGAGTGAAGCAAGGGGCCGGGCGTATGAGGACCTCTACCAACAGTTAGACACGAAGGAAGGCGAAAGGGACATCTATAAGATGGCCAAGATCCGAGAGAGGAAGACGAGGGATGTTGACCAAATCAAGTGCATCAAGGACGGAGCAGATCAACTCCTGGTGAAGAACGAGGAGATTAAGCATAGATGGCGGGAGTACTTTGACAAGCTGTTCAATGGGGAGAGTGAGAGCTCTACCATTGATCTGGACAACTCCTTTGCTGATACTAGCAGGCTTTTTGTGCGACGAATCCAGGAGTCGGAGGTCAAGGAGGCTTTGAAGAGGATGAAAGGAGGCAAGGCGATGGGCCCTGATTGTATCCCCATTGAGGTGTGGAGAGGCCTCGGGGACATAGCGATAGTATGGCTAACCAAACTTTTCAACCTCATTTTTCGGGCAAACAAGATGCCAGAAGAATGGAGACGGAGTATATTAGTACCAATCTTCAAGAACAAGGGGGATGTTCAGAGTTGTACTAATTACCGTGGAATTAAACTGATGAGCCATACAATGAAGCTATGGGAGAGAGTCATTGAGCATCGCTTAAGAAGAATGACAAGCGTGACCAAAAATCAGTTTGGTTTCATGCCTGGGAGGTCGACCATGGAAGCCATTTTCTTGGTACGACAACTTATGGAGAGATATAGGGAGCAAAAGAAGGACCTGCATATGGTGTTCATTGACTTGGAGAAGGCCTATGATAAGATACCGCGGAATGTTATGTGGTGGGCCTTGGAGAAACACAAAGTCCCAGCAAAGTACATTACCCTCATCAAGGACATGTACGATAATGTTGTGACAAGTGTTCGAACAAGTGATGGCGACACTGATGACTTCCCGATTAAGATAGGACTGCATCAAGGGTCAGCTTTGAGCCCTTATCTTTTTGCCTTGGTGATGGATGAGGTCACAAGGGATATACAAGGAGATATCCCATGGTGTATGCTCTTTGCGGACGATGTGGTGCTAGTCGTTGAGAGTCGGACGGGGGTCAACAGGAAGTTGGAGTTATGGAGGCAAACTTTGGAATCGAAAGGTTTTAGACTTAGTAGGACTAAAACCGAGTACATGAGGTGCGCTTTCGGTACTACTAGGCACGAGGAGGAGGAGGATGTTAGCCTTGATGGGCAGGTGGTGCCGCAGAAGGACACCTTTCGATATTTGGAGTCAATGTTGCAGAAGGATGGGGATATCGATGAAGATGTGAACCATCGAATTAAAGCCGGATGGATGAAGTGGTGCCAAGCTTCTAGCATTCTCTGTGACAAGAGGGTGCCACAAAAGCTAAAAGGCAAGTTCTATAGGACGGCGGTTCGACCCGCAATGTTGTATGGCGTTGAGTGTTGGCCGACTAAAAGGCGACATGTGCAACAGTTAAGTGTGGCGGAGATGCGCATGTTGAGATGGATGTGTGGCCACACAAGGAAGGACCGAATCCGGAATGATGATATACGAGATAGAGTTGGGGTAGCGCCAATTGAAGAGAAGCTTGTCCAACATCGTCTGAGATGGTTTGGACATATTCAGCGCAGGCCTCCAGAAGCCCCAGTACATAGCGGACGGCTAAAGCGTGCTGATAATGTCAAAAGAGGCCGGGGTAGACCGAACTTGACATGGGAAGAGTCCGTAAAGAGAGACCTGAAGGATTGGAGCATCACCAAAGAACTAGCCATGGACAGGGGTGCGTGGAAGCTTGCTATCCATGTGCCAGAACCATGAGTTGGTCGCGAGATCTTATGGGTTTCACCTCTAGCCTACCCCAACTTGTTTGGGACTAAAGGCTTTGTTTTTGTTGTTGTTGTTGTTGTTGTTTTGTTGTTGTTGTTGTTGAATATTTTTTAGCTTCGCGTTAAATATTTTTTCCAAACACAGGTTGAACATTTGTTAAATGAATGTTGGATATTTTAGAAATATATGCTGAAATTTTTTCTAAAATATAATGAACTCATATTTAAAATGCCATGAACACTTTTTAGAATGGTACAAATTTTTTTTATATTTGATGAACATTTTAAAAACAATAATCAAGAAAAAAATTTCAAACACATGTAGATTTTTTAATCTCATGAACATTTTTTGTATGGTACAAACATTTTTACAAATTAAGTGAATAATGTTTTACGTTTTCATGAACATTTAAAAAAAATGTCATGGACATATTTAAAAGTGTGGATATTTTTGAATGTGACAGGCTTTTTTTGAATTGTAAGAACATTTTTAATGCACATTGAACATGTAAAAAAATATCTCTTGTAAAGCATATACATTATATTTCAAAATATAAGCAAAACTAAAAGAGAAACAAACGAACAAACAAACAAACATGTAAAAAAATATCTCTTGTAAAGCATATACATTATAACTTCTTCTCACCGATTTATTTTCGTTCATTTTTTTAATCTCATCTCCCACTGGTTTATTTTCTCCCTCCCATTAAAAAAATCAAATCCATTAAGGGGGAGATCGTGTTTCGTGCTTGCTTTGACAGATGTTGATTCAATTCAATCACGTAAATAATAGGTAATTAATAATTCAGAGCATCATATATGTGAGGTCTCCTTCCTAAAAGAGAAAGAGAGACGTAAGATTTATCTCGAGAACCTTTCAAAACAAAATAAGATATTTCTCAAATGTGTTGTCATTTATTGTTATCATTATCTCTACTATAACATGGCAATCACAACTTTCCTAATAAAACAAAAATAACATATCTCTTTTTATCTTACCATATCACATTCTTATCTTACCAAATCACATATATCCCTACGAGTTGGTAGGCCGGTTTGCACGGTTTATTTTCGCCTCCACAGTTTAGTTTCGCCACAACGGTTTATTTTCACAGGCAAGGATGGCTAACAAGCTCTCATCGACATGGCCGAGCACCGCTTGCCAACATGGACAACGGCCACCATGCGCTCGCGACATGGACGACCAGGCGTTCACCAAGATGGATGACGACCATGCTCCGCAGGAGGTCCACACGCTGACGGTTGCCGAAACGTTCGCGAGCGAGGACAACACGACACTACATTGGCCAGGTGGTTCATGCTATAGTAGCAAGGAACACTGTACCAAGAATCTCTTCTCTTCTCTACTACTACTTAAAAAGAACGTAAGGTTCCCATTTCACCTCTCTTTCGTCCAAGCTTCCTTATATACGTCCCACGCTTTCCTTCTCCTCTTTGATTTTTCCCCTCCCGTCTCTGATTTTTCTCCCATCCATTCTCCCTAAAATAGAATCAATTGTCTCATGTTTTATTAACTTACCAAAATAAAAACATATTTTGTTTTGCAAGTCATTAAATTCTTACCAAATAAGTGCTTAACAATAAAATGGCAGGTAAATCATGGCGATTGCATACAAAAATTTGCTAAGATTTTAGCGCATCAATATCTCTACTCGTAAAGGAGGAGTTGGTAGCTTCTCCTCACCGGTTTATTTCCGTCTGGTTTTTTTTGCCTCACCTCCCACTGGTTTATTTTCGTCTCACCTCCAACACAACAAAAAAAGAATCTAAACGGATCAGAACTTTCCATGCGGACGCAAGTTATTTAGTAATGTCTTTATGAGAAAGAATCAATCATGACCAATCTTTAATCAATCTCTAAAGACCAAATCTAAATTAATTAACTTTACCATAAGTCGCTCAATTACATTAATTATTTTTTACATACGTCACCAAATTACATTAATTAACCTTACCATACGTTAGACGAGGCTTGCCTGCCCCCTATGCGTGCTCCCATCGATGCTCCGAACTAACTCGTTTTTCATCCAATGGCAATCGGCATTCCTCCTCCCAAGTCCCTTTTTTTAGAAACATAGATATATTCCATATATACAAAGGTTTTTGTATTTCGTAATTCTTCCAATAGACATATTACGTATATACATAAATATGCCTTCTTTCATGTGTGCATCCGCCGCAGCTTGCCAACGATCCCGACCGCCACAGTCCACACATTCATTACCTTGTTCTGCAAGGTCCGCCTTGCCGCCAGCACGCCTAAACGGTGCACTTCATGATGGCAACGGCGCCGAGGGCATGCCAAAGAACCAATCTTGATTCTAGAACAAGCTAGCTATGCACGATGGTTCAGTTATGGGAGGTTCGTGCACGTATTCTTGTTCTGCTACTAAATCATCGATTAAGACAAGAAAACCTACAACTCCGGTGCAGTGGTTCGTGTAGGTGCAGTGGCCGTGGTGTTGCGAGTGACTACGCCATGTACTCCGCAGCAGACAGCGGCTCCTCGGGTGCGAGAAGCTCCAGCGATATCGCCGTGGTGTGATCGATTGGAACCACACTGTGCGGTCGCACTGCGTTATGGGGGGGAAGGAGAAGGCTTTGCACGGTTGACCGAGCAGCTTGAACGCGCCTGATGACCCACAAGTATAGGGGATCAATCATCGTCCTTTCGGTAAGTAAGAGTGTCGAACCCAACGAGGAGCAGAAGGAAATGACAAGCGGTTTCAGCAAGGTATTCTCTGCAAGTACTGAAAGTAGCGGTAACAGATAGTTTTGATAGCAAGATAATTCGTAACTAGTAACAAGTAACAAGTATAATAAAGTGCAGCAAGGTGGACCAATCCTTTTTATAGCAAAGGACAAGCCGGAACGATCTCTTATATAAAGCAAAGAGCTCTCGAGGACACATGTGAATTCTCATCTAGTCACTTTCATCATGTTTGTTTGATTTTCGTTCGCTACTTTGATAATTTGATACGTGGGTGGACCGGTGCTTGGGTGATGTTCTTACTTGAACAGGCCTCCCACTTATGATTACCCCCTCTCGCAAGCATCCGCAACTACGAAAGAATAATTAAGATAAATCTAACCATACCATGAAAGGATCCAAATTAACCCCTTACGGAATAACGCATAAACTAGGGTTTAAGCTTCTGTCACTCTAGCAACCCATCATCTAATTACTACTCCACAATGCCTTCCCTTTGGCCCAAAGATGGTGAAGTGTCATGTAGTCGACGTTCACACGACACCACTAAAGGAAGCAACAACATACATATCATCAAAATATCGAACGAATACCAAATTCACATGATTACTTATGACAAGACTTCTCCCATGTCCTCAAGAACAAAAGTAATTATTCACAAATCATATTCATGTTCAAGATCAGGGGGGTATTGAATAGCATTAAGGATCTGAACATATAATTTTCCACCAAATAAACCAACTAGCATCAACTACAAGATGTAATCAACACTACTAGCAACCCACATGTACCAATCTGAGGTTTTGAGACAAAGATTGAATACAAGAGATGAACTAGGGTTTGAGATGAGATAGTGCTGGTGAAGATGTTGATGAAGATTGGTCCTCCCATGATGAGAGGATCATTGGTGATGTCGATGGCTTCGATTTCCCCCTCCCGGAGGGAAGTATCCCCGGCGAAATCGCTCCGCCGGAGAGCAAAATAGCTCCTGCCCAGGTTCCGCCTCGAGACGGCGGCGCTTCGTCCCGAAAGTCTTCTTATGGTTTTTTCTAGGGCAAATAGCCTTATATAGTAGAAGATGGGCCCTGGAGACCCGCCAGGGGCGCCCCAATCTCGGGGGGTGCACCCCCATGCTTGACGCTTCCTGGTGGGCCCCCCTCTGATATTTCTTCAGCCAATATTTTTTATACATTCCAAAACAATTCTTCGTAAATTTTCAGGTCATTTGGAAATGTGCAGAATAACTATCTCTGTTACACCCCTTTCCGGTCCAGAATTCCAGCTGCCGGCAATCTCCCTCTTAATGTAAAACTTGCAAAATAAGAGAGAAAAGGCTTAAGAATTGTATCATAAAGTGAAATAATGATCAAAAACTTAATGAATAACAATTGGAAATAATGATCAACTCCCCCAAGCTTAGACCTCGCTTGTCCTCAAGCGAAAAACCAAAATCGATAATCATGAGCACATGTTTAGAGAGAGAGAGAGGTGTCGATAAAACAAAATATGGACATGAAGGCATCATGATCTTTATTATAACAACAATATATTATCATAAAACTTCTCATGACAAAGTGACAATCATCCACAAGATAAAGTATGAACTACAAACCGTATTGAAAACTGACAAACTATGATCTCAGTCACTGAAGCAATTGCAATTCATCATATTATCAGAAAGAGTCTATGTAAGAGCTTTGTTTAGCAAGTTTACACACTCAACTATCATATTGTCTTATATGATTGCTGACACTCACGGCATACTTATGGAGCAAAAGTTTCAGTCAGACACATAGAAAGATAGGGGCTTATAATTTTGCCTCCCAACGTATTTACCTCAAGGGTAATGTCAACAATAATAACTCATAATCACCTACATTCAACTGGATATATATGTCTGGATCTTTCCCCACCACATGATGCTTGCCAAGAGAAAAATAAAAACAAAATAGAGGCGAATAGTATTGACTCTTGCATGAAAGTAAATACATAAAAGTAAAAGATAGGCCCTTCGCAGAGGGAAGCAGAGGTTGTCATGCGCTTTTTATTTTTGGATGTGCAAGCTCTTAATGTAAAGAACGTCACTTTATATTGCCCCTTGTGATAGCGACCTTTATTATGCAGTCTGTCGCTTTTATTTCTTCACCATCACAAGATCGTACAAAGCTTATTTTCCCTTACAATAAAAGATCATGCATATTTAGGAGCAATTTTTATTGCTTTTGAACCGATGAAAACTTACTTGAAGGATCTTATTCAATCCATAGGTAGATATGGTGGACTCTCATGACATGAAACTGGGTTTAAGGGTTTTTGGATGGACAAGTAGTATCCCTACTTAGTACAGAATTTCGGTTAGCAAAAGATACGGGGCAAGCACCACATGTTAGAGGATCCAAAACAACATAACTTCTATGTGAATATAAGCAAACATAACTCATTACGTTGTCTTCCTTGTCCAACGTCAACTATTTGACATAGAATATTTAATGGGGGCTCACAATCATAAAAAATGTCCAAGATAGTATATTTATATGTGAGACCTCTCTTCCTTTATTACCTTTTCATGAATTGCAACAATGACCAATGTTATGTTTGTCAACTTCCAACAAGTTTTATCAATTATACTTCTTTTATGTGAAGTCATCACTCCCCATGGGATTAGCATATGATCTCTCTTTTCTTTATTTCTGGAATTGGATCAACAAAAGTAAAACAACTCAACTCAAACTACTCTTTATTATGTAACTCTCACACTCGATTACATAGATAGATAGATCACAAAGCAAGCACTAGAAACTAAATCATACTAAAACTTTATTCTTCTAAATCATGAAATAGCTAAGGATCGAACTAAGATAGATAATTATGATAAAAGTGATGGTGATACAATACCGGGGCACCTCCCCCAAGCTTGGCACAAGCCAAGGGTGGTGCCCATACCCGTGTACTTAAGTCTCCTTCTTCAGGGGTGGTGATTGATACGTCTCCAACGTATCTATAATTTTTTATTGTTCCATGCTAATATAGTATCAATCTTGGATGTTTTATATGCAATTATATGCCATTATATATCATTTTTGGGACTAACCTATTAACCCAGAGCCCAGTGCCAGTTGCTGTTTTCTGCTTGTTTTTGCCTTTTTAGAAAATCATTATCAAAAAGTGTCCAAACGAGAAAAAAACTTTGGATTAATTTTTTCTGGACCATAAGAGACCCAGGAAGCTTCGGGAGAAGACCAGAAGAGCCACGAGGAGGCGGCAAGCCTGGAGGGCGCCCCCAGGCTTGTGGGCCCCTCGTGGCACATCTTGACCTAATTCATTCGCTATAAATTCACAAATATTCCCAAACCAACAGAAGGACAGAAGAGAAAACCTTTCCGCCGCCGCAAGCCTCTGTTCTTCCTTGATCCCATTTGGAGGCCTTTTCCGGTACTCTATCGGAGGGGGAATCGATCACGGAAGGCTTCTACATCAACCTTGCTGCCCTTCCGATGATGTGTGAGTAGTTTACCACACACCTACGGGTCCATAGCTAGTAGCTAGATGGCTTCTTCTCTCTCTTTGATCTTCAATACCATGTTCTCCTTAATGTTCTTGGAGTTCTATTCGATGTAATCTTCTTTTGCGGTGTGTTTGTTGGGATCCGATGAATTGTGAGTTTATGATCAGATTATTCATGAGAAATATTTGAGTCTTCTCTGAACTCTTTTATGCATGATTATTATAGCTTTGTATTTCTCTCCGATCTATCGATTTGGTTTGGCCTACTAGATTGATTTATCTTGCAATGGGAGAGGTGCTTTGTGATGGGTTCAATCTTGCGGTGCTCAATCCCAGTGACAGAAGGGGACATGGCATGTATTTGTATTTGTATTGTTGCCATTAAGGATAAAAAGATCGGGTTTAATCATATTGCTTGAGTTTACTTTGTCTACATCATGTCATCTTGCTTAAGGCATTACTCTGTTTCATACTTAATACCCTAGATGCATGCTGGATAGCGGTCGATGGGTGGAGTAATAGTAGTAGATGCAGGCGGTAGTCGGTCTACTTGTCTCGAACGTGATGCCTATATACATGATCATTGCCATGAATCCGTCATAATTATTTGCTTTTCTATCAATTGCCCAACAGTAATTTGTCTACCCACCGTATGCTATGTGTTCGAGAGAGAAGCCTCTAGTGAAAACTATGGCCCCCGGGTCTACTTTATCATATATAAAAAACCTAAAAATACCTTGCTGCAATTTATTTACTTTTATTTTATTTAGTATTTTAGTTTATCTATTTATCTCTATAAGATTTAATCCTTGCAAATAACCGCTATGAGGATTGACAACCCTCTTATTTGCGTTGGGTGCAAGTGTTTGCTTTTGTGTGTGCAGGTGTGCTTAACGGAATTTTGCTTGGTTCTCCTACTGGATTGATAACCTTGGTTCTTAATTGAGGGAAATTCTTATCTCTACTATACTGCATCATCCTCTCCTCTTCGGGGAAATACCAACGCAGTCTACAAGTAGCAGGAAGAATTTCTGGCGCCGTTGCCGGTGAGACATCATGAAAATTACCAAGTACCTTCGCACAAACTATCATCCACTTGCATTTATTTTATTTACATTTGCCTCTCATTTTCATCTCCCCCACTTCTAAAACAATTTTACAAAAACACAAAAATATTTTATTTGCTTGCTTGCTTTTATTGCCTTCATGTCAACACACAAAAACAGAAAGTAAAACAAAAATTTAAGATGACTATGGATCCTCATCCACTTGCTAATATTTTCAAAAGATCCAATTATGATGAAAAAATTGCTAGTCAGTTGTGTGCACTTGGTTATCTCTATGAAGTTTTGCTTGAAAATCATGAATCTGAAAATTGTGATGAAGTGTTGAAAGAAGAAATTTATAAAGTGATTCATGATAGCTCTTTGAATGAAAAGCGTGATTGCAATGATTTTATTATAAATTCTATTAATGTTAATTGTGTTAATTATATGCAAAATTACAAGCTTGGGGATGATGATTTTGTTACATCGTCTACTCATTGTAATGATCATGATTGGGGTGATGCTTCTTATGATCTTGAAAATTTATTTAAGCCTCATGATGAATATGATATTGATAATAATGTTTGCAATAATATTGAAAGTGGGTTTGGAAGAGTGTCAACTTTAGGTAAAAAGAATCCCACATATTCGGAGAGTGTTCAATCTTATGAAATTTTTGATCAAAGTGGGTTTGGAGAGGTCATGACTTTAGTTGATGTTAATCCCACTATCTTGGAAGATTATAAAAAATTTATGCATGTGGATCATAGAGAGAATTTTGTTTATGATAGCTATATTTTTGAGTTTGATTATGATCCTACATGTAATTATTATGAGAGAGGAAAATATGGTTGTAGAAACTTTCATGTCACTAAATTACCTCTCTTTGTGTTGAAATTTTTAATGCTTCATTCTTCCTATTTGCATATGCTAGATATTGCTTGTCTTGATAATTTGTTTTCATATAAAATGCCTATGCATAGGAAGTATGTTAGACTTAAATGTGTTTGTCACATGTTTTATGATGCTCTCTTTGTGTTTCAATTATTATCTTTCATGTGAGCATCATTGAAATCTCAAGCCTATCTTAATGGCTATAAAGAAAGAGTTTGTTGGGAGAAAACCCAATAAACTTTTTATTTCTGTTCTTGTATGTTTACACAATTATAGCCTATGTTCTGATTGTGTTTTTATCTTTTAATTAGTGTTTGTGCCAAGTAATGGCTTTGGGATGATGTTGATGATAGTATAATTGATGCTGTTTGGAAAACAGAAAGTTTTGCATCCAGTGCTGGAATTTTAATTCTGTACTGGAGTGTCAGAAAAATCTGAAATATTTACAAATTATTGGTATATGAATTTTTTACGTTGTCCTTATTTTTCAGAATTTTTGGAGTTACAGAAGTATGGCTTTTAAATAGATCTTTACAGACTGTTCTGTTTTAGACAGATTCTGTTTTTGTTGCATAGTTTGCTTATTTTGATGAATCTATGGATCGTATCGGGGGGTATGAGTCATAGAGAAGTTGGAGTACAGTAGCATTATGCCAATATTAAATATGAATCAATTTACAACAGTACCTAAAGTTTAAGATTTGTTTGTTATACTAACGGATCTCACGAGGTTTCTGTTGAGTTTTGTGTGCTGAAGTTTTCAAGTTTTGGGTGAGACTACGATGGATAAAGGAATAAGGAGCGGCAAGAGCCTGAGCTTGGGGATGCCCAAGGCACCCCAAGGTAATATTCAAGGAATACTCAAGCGTCAAAGCTTGGGGATGCCCCGGAAGGCATCCACTCTTTCGTCTACAATCTATCGGTAACTCACTTGGAGCTATATTTTTATTCATCACATGATATGTGTTTTACTTGGAGCGTCTTGTGATATAGTTTGTTTTCTTTTTAGTTTGTCACAATCATCTTTGCTGAACACACCTTTTTGAGAGCAACACACATTATTCGTGATTTGTTAGAATACTCTATGTGCTTCACTTATATCTTTTGAGCTAGGCAGTTGCTCTAGTGCTTCACTTATATCTTTTAGAGCATGGCGGTGGTTATATTTTAAAGAAATAGTTGCACTCTCATGCTTCACTTATATCTTTTTGAGAGTCTAATGAATAGCAATGGTAATATGCACGGGTTATGAATTTGGTCCAGATATGATAGGTATTCAAGAGGGATATAACAAAAACTTTCATGTAGATCACTGAATATGATAAGTTTGATTCCTTGCAATAGTTTTGCGATATTAAGATGGTAATATGTGGGAGGTATTAGTAGATGATCGTGGTTTAGTAAGAATATTGGTGTTAAGGTTTGTGATTCCCGAAGCATGCACGTATGATCTGTCGTTATGCTAAGAAGTTGGAGCATGATTTATTGTTGATTGTCTACCTTATGAGCGGCGGTCGGGGATGAGCGATGGACCTTGTCCTACCAATCTATCACTCTAGGGGCATGCATAGTAGTACTTTGCTTCGAGGGATAATAAACTTTCACAATAAGTATGTGAGTTCTTTATGACTAATGTGAGTCCATGGATTATATGCACTCTCACCCTTCCGCAATTTGCTAGCCTCTTCGGTACCGTGCATTGCCCTTTCTCACATCGAGAGTTGGTGCAAACTTCGCCGGTGCATCCAAACCCCGTGATATGATACGCTCTATCACACATAAGCCTCTTTATATCTTCCTCAAAATAGCCACCATACCTACCTATCATGGCATTTCCATAGCCATTCCGAGATATATTTCCATGCAACTTCCACCGTTCTGTTTTTATGACACACATCATCATTGTCATATTGCTTTGCATGATCATATAGCTAACATAGTATTTGTGGCTCAACCACCGTTCATCATTTTTATACATGTTACGCTAGCATCATTGCACATCCTGGTACACTGCCAGAGGCATTCATATAGAGTCATATTTTTGTTCTAGTATCGAGTTGTAATATTGAGTTGTAAGTAAATAAAAGTGTGATGATCATCATTATTAGAGCATTGTCCCAGTGAGGAAAGGATGATGGAGACCATGATTCCCCCACAAGTCGGGATGAGACCCCGGACAAAAAATAATAATAAAAAAAGAGGCCAAAAAGAGCCCACGAAAAAAATGAGAGAAAAAGAGAGAAGGGGCAATGTTACTATCCTTTTTCCACACTCGTGCTTCAGAGTAGCACCATGTTTTTCATATAGAGAGTCTCCTATTTTGTCACTTTCATATACTAGTGGAATTTTTCATTATAGAACTTGGCTTGTATATTCCGATGATGGGCTTCCTCAAATGCCCAAGGTCTTCATGAGCAAGCAAGTTGGATGCACACCCACTTAGTTTTCATGTTGAGCTTTCATACACTTATAGCTCTTAGTGCATCCGTTGCATGGCAATCCCTACTCCTCGCATTGACATCAATTGATGGGCATCTCCATAGCCTGTTGATTAGCCTCGTCGATGTGAGACTATCTTCTTATTTTTGACTTCTCTTATTTATCTCTACCACCACACTCTATTCCACCCATAGTGTTATATCCATGGCTTGCGCTCATGTATTGCGTGGGAGTTAAAAAAGCTGAAGCGCGTTAAAAAGTATGAACCAATTGCTCGGCTTGTCATCGGGGTAGTGCATGATAAATACTTTGTGTTAAGAAGATGGAGCATGACAGGATTATATGATTTTGTAGGGATAACGTTCTTTAGCATTTTTATTTTGAAAGACATGATTGTTCATTGGTATGCCTGAGTACTGATGTGTTTATATCAAATTATAGACTATTGCTTTGAATCATTCGGATCTTATTATTCATACCGTAAGAGAAAGATTACATGATGAAACATGATAGATAGCATTCCACATCAAATTTTTTGTTTTTATCATTTACCTACTCGAGGATCAGCAGGAATTAAGCTTGGGGATGCTTGATACGTCTCCAACGTATCTATAACTTTTGATCGTTCCATGTTATTATAGTATCAATCTTGGATGTTTTATATGCAATTATATGCCATTATATATCATTTTTTGGGACTAACCTATTAACCCAGTGCCCAGTGCCAGTTGCTGTTTTCTGCTTGTTTTTGCCTTTTTAGAAAATCATTATCAAAAAGTGTCCAAACGAGAAAAAAAACTTTGGATTATTTTTTTCTAGACCACAAGAGACCCAGGAAGCTTTGGGAGAAGACCAGAAGAGCCACGAGGAGGTGGCAAGCCTGGAGGCGCGCCCCAGGGGGGTGGCCGCGCCCCCCAGGCTTGTGGGCCCCTCGTGGCACATCTAGACCTAATTCCTTTGCTATAAATTCACAAATATTCCCAATATACCAGAGAGACAGAGGAGAAAACCTTTTCGCCGCCACAAGCCTCTGTTCTTCCGCGATCCCATCAGGAGGCCTTTTCCGGTACTCTGCCGGAGGGGGAATCGATCACGGAGGGCTTCTTCATCAACTTGCTGCCCTTCTGATGATGTGTGAGTAGTTTACCACAGACCTACGGGTACATAGCTAGTAGCTAGATGGCTTCTTCTCTCTCTTTGATCTTCAATACCATGTTCTCCTCGATGTTCTTGGAGTTCAATCCGATGTAATCTTCTTTTGTTGTGTGTTTGTTGGGATCAGATGAATTGCGAGTTTATGATCAGATTATTCATGAGAAATATTTGAGTCTTCTCTGAACTCTTTTATGCATGATTATTATATCTTTGTATTTCTCTCTGATCTATCGATTTGGTTTGGCCTATTAGATTGATTTGTCTTGCAATGGGAGAGGTGCTTTGTGATGGGTTCAATCTTGCGGTGCTCAATCCCAGTGACAGAAAGGGACATGACACGTATTTGTATTGTTGCCATTAAGAATAAAAAGATGGGGTTTAATCAAATTGCTTGAGTTTACTTTGTCTACATCATGTCATCTTGCTTAAGGCGTTACTCTGTTTCATACTTAATACCCTAGATGCATGCTGGATAGCGGTCGATGGGTGGCGTAATAGTAGTAGATGCATGCAGGAGTTGGTCTACTTGTCTCGAACGTGATGCCTATATACATAATCATTGCCATGAATCCGTCATAATTATTTGCTTTTCTATCAATTGCCCAACAGTAAAATTTTTCCCCACCGTATGCTATGTGTTCGAGAGAGAAGCCTCTAGTGAAAACTGTGGCCCCCGGGTCTACTTTATCATATATAAAAAACCTAAAAGTACCTTGCTACAATTTATTTACTTTTATTTTAATTAGTATTTTAGTTTATCTATTTACCTCTATAAGATTTAATCCTTGCAAATAACCGCTAAGAGGATTGACAACCCTCTTATTTGCGTTGGGTGCAAGTGTTTGCTCTTGTGTGTGCAGGTGCGCTTAACGGAATTTTTCTTGGTTCTCCTAATGGATTGATAACCTTGGTTCTTAACTGAGGGAAATACTTATCTCTACTATACTGCATCATCCTCTCCTCTTCGGGGAAATACCAACGCAGTCTACAAGTAGCAAGCAGCACGGTGCTTCCTCAGAGTTTTGAGTAATCTCTTTTCTTCACGCTCTGAAAGGTTATCACTAATAATAACAGGATATATCTTATTTTCATCAAGATAAGCATATTTAAGTGTATCAGGTAATTGCTTCAAATCAAACACAGGATCACTCTTTGGTGGAAGAGGATCTCCCAAAGTTTCAACAGGCAAGTTATGTTTAAGAATAGGTGCTTTCTTAAAGAACAACTCATCTATTTCATTTCTTTCATTCATATGCATATCATTTTCATGGTCTAGCAAGTATTGTTCTAAAGGATCAGTAGGAGGCACAACAATAGAAGCAAGACCAATAATTTATCTTTAGTAGGTAATTCGTCATCATGAGGTTGTCTACTAAACTTAGAGAAATTAAATTCATGAGATATATCACCAAACTTAACTCTAACCTTTTCTTTAACACAATCAATTTCAGCATTAATGGTATTCAAGAAATGTCTACCAAAAATAATGGGACAAAAATTATCTTGTTGTGAACCAAGTACTAAGAAATCAGTAGGGTATTTGATTTTACCACACAAGACTTCAACATCTCTAACAATCCCAAGTGGTGTAATAGTATCTCTGTTTGCAAGTTTAATAGTAACATCAATTTCTTCTATCTCAATAGGTGCAATATCATTCATTACTACTTGATATAAGAGAAAGGTATAGCACTCACACTAGCACCCATATTACATAAACCATGATAGCAATGATCTCCAATCTTAACAGAAACAACAGGCATGCCAACTACGGCCTTGTTCTTATCTAACATATCTCGATTATTTCTAACGGGTTTAGCAATTCAAGCAGCCTCATCACAAAAATATATGACATGTCCATCAATATTATCAACCAAAATATTTTTAACCATTGCAATATTAGGTTCAACTTTAATTTGTTTAGAAGGTCTAGGTGCTTTAATATTACTTTTGTTAACCATAGTTGAAGTTTTAGCATGTTCCTTAATCCTTACAGGGAAAGGAAGTTTCTCAATATAAGCAGTAGGCACAACTGGATCAACATTGTAAACAATTATTTCTTCTTTAACACTAACAGGTTCTTCATTTAATTCAATAGGTGGATGAAACTTAAACCATTTCTCTTTAGGGAGATCAACGTGAGCAGTAAAAGATTCAGAAAAAGTAGCTACTATCTCAGAGTCAAGTCCATATTTAGTACTAAACTTATGAAAAGCATTAGTTTCCATAAAAGATTTAACACAATCAAACTTAAGATTTATACATGACTCTTTACCTTTGTCGATTTCCCAATCTTCAGAGTTGCGTTTAATTCTTTCCAGAATATCCCATTTGAATTCAATAGTTCTCTTCATAAAGGAACCAGTAGAAGAAGTATCGAGCATGGACTGATCATTATGAGAAAACCGAGCATAAAAGTTTTGAATAATTATTTCTCTTGAGAGCTCATGATTGGGGCATGTATGCAACATATACTTAAGCCTCCCCCAAGCTTGAGCAATACTTTCCCCTTCACGAGGCCAAAAATTATATATATAATTGCAATCATGATGAACCAAATGCATAGGATAAAATTTCTGGTGAAATTCCAGCTTTAACCGTTTCCAATCCCATGTTTCAGTATCATCACATAGCCTATACCATGTCAATGCCTTTCCCTCCAAAGATAAAGGGAATACCTTCCTCTTAACTCCATCCTCGGATAAACCTGCAAGCTTAAACAATCCACAAATTTCATCTATATATATCAAATGCATATCAAGATGTATCTTTCCATCTCCTGCATAAGGATTAGCTAGCAGTTTCTCTATCATACCCGAAGGAATTTCATAATAAATATTTTCAGTAGGTTCAGTAGGTTGAGGGGCAACTCTTAATGCTTCCGGTCAAGGTGAAGATACCCCGAACAAACCCCTCAAAGGATTACTTTCCATAGTGACAAGTGACAGTAAATTTCAGCACGTAATAAAAATGTTTCCTTACCAAATTCCACTCACCAAAGGCGCTTCACTCCCCGGCAACGGTGCCAGAAAAGAGTCTTGATGACCCACAATTATAGGGGATCAATCGTAGTCCTTTTGATAAGTAAGAGTGTCGAACCCAACGAGGAGCAGAAGGAAATGACAAGCGGTTTTCCGTAAGGTATTCTCTGTAAGTACTGAAAGTAGCGGTAACAGATAGTTTTGATAGCAAGATAATTCGTAACTAGTAACAAGTAACAAGTATAATAAAGTGCTGCAAGGTGGCCCAATCCTTTTTATAGCAAAGGACAAGCCAGAACGATCTCTTATATAAAGCAAAGAGCTCTCGAGGACACATGGGAATTCTCATCTAGTCACTTTCATCATGTTTGTTTGATTCGCATTCGCTACTTTGATAATTTGATATGTGGGTGGACCGGTGCTTGGGTGTTGTTCTTACTTGAACAAGCCTCCCACTTATGATTACCCCCTCTCGCAAGCATCCGCAACTACGAAAGAAGAATTAAGATAAATCTAACCATAGCATGAAACATATGGATCCAAATCAGCCCCATACGGAATAACACATAAACTTGGGTTTAAGCTTCTGTCACTCTAGCAACCCATCATCTAATTACTACTCCACAATGCCTTCCCTTAGGCCCAAAGATGGTGAAGTGTCATGTAGTCAACGTTCACACGACACCACTAAAGGAAGCAACAACATACATATCATCAAAATATCGAATGAATACCAAATTCGCATGATTACTTATGACAAGACTTCTCCCATGTCCTCAAGAACAAAAGTAATTACTCACAAATCATATTCATGTTCAAGATCAGAGGGGTATTGAATAGCATTAAGGATCTTGTGGCACCCCGGCTCAGAGCAACCGGTTTACCTTGCATTACCAGACCAGAGATCAAGTCTTCTGGCAATACACAACAACTTGGTATAGAAAATGACCGCTTTATTGATCTCTAGCGGATACATAGGTTCAAATATAACAAGATAAGCGAGGCCAAGCGGCACACACGTTGCCGCTGCACTTATGTACATTATTTAGTAGACATCTCAGGGGCCTCGATGATAAAGGGAACTACTATGCGGCAGCAGAACGACGATGTAGCGGAACTCCATTTCACAGGGACATTGCTGGGACACGGCCTAGATCGCGACATACTGCTCGACATCGACGCCTTGCACGGCTTCTCCTGCATCTGGCATGATAAGCCAGGTGAGTACTTTGAATGTACTCGCAAGCTCACAGCAAACAAAGCAAATATGACAAACAATAACAAGGCATTTAGCAAGCTTAATGCATGAACATGATCATGATACTACCAGTCATGATGTGTGCGAGAAATTCTGCCATGGTCCCTTGGACTAACTTACCATCTCGGGGTTACCTCGTAACCACCGTCAACATCTTACCATAGTGATCCTCTCCCGATCACCAACTTCTGCATGTGCCATCATGAGGTTCTTAGTGTGCAGGTTATTTATTTCTATTGACCAACGGTGTGACCTACTATGAACTGTGTCCATAACCGAGGACGCGGCTATCGATAGATTATACACTCTGCAGAGGTTAGTGCACTGTACCCACACCATGGAACTCATGGCCTCGTGCTCCCATTCGGGTGGACCAACGATATTCTGACAAAACCAATCTATTGCATGACACTCTCCCGGCCACTCCGACAAACTCCCCTTTGGGCTATGTCATGGGTGGCCAAACAAAACAAGTCGTCCCAAACGGGGACATTGGTACCTTAAAACTCGGGCACACAAGGTTATGACTGCCTACCGGGCCAGGGTACCGCAAGTGCACAACCTTCCCTAGTAGGAGGCACCGGCGAGAGGCATGATAATAGACCGAATTAGGGCCTCCCCATCCAGGCAAGTGTGGTTGCATTGGTGAGCGCGATTCGGTGGCACCATGACTCGATCAACAGTATGTTCAAGTTGATTTTTTTTTCAGATTTAACTTGAAATAAAATGATTCGAGCCATAGTATGAGAATGGATGCACGGGTCATGATCATGAGTAACGAATGCATCATGTTATCATGAGAGTATATGACATGATCTCTGCTGCACACTTTAGCAAGAAAACATCTTCTCTACTGCATAACATTTAAATGACATGAAACAACTACAATGCAATGAGTTATATATAGTAAATCATTTTAATAGTGAAGCATATGATGAATTTAATTCAAATAAACCATTGTCATTGCAATGCCATCCTTGCATATGAATGTTGTGGCTTGCCTTGGTTCAGAGGAGTGTCACAATACTCCTGGTCTTCTCCAACACAACTAGGAACTTCTAAAAATATTTTAAATGCAAAAGAAAATGTCACATAAAGCATTTTATTTCACCAGAAATTTCAAACAGCAAGGAAAACTCTGAAATTTGGCATACAGAAACTTTAGCTCAATACAAAACAATAGCAAAAAGAATCAACTCATTTGGACTTATAGAATAGAAATTAGAGCTGCTCAAAGTTAGGGCCAGAATATGAATTTAAATGAATTTTTCAGAAATCCCAGAGAGGTCCATGTCGAAGGCGTATTCTCAGAATGAGCCTCCACTTATACCGCTTCGGGCGAGTGGGAGGTGGGGCCCCCTGTCAGGGTTAAAAGAGAGAGAGAGAGGGAAACAGGGGAGGCGGCGCTGTCGCTGGTGATTCTTCGGCGAGGAGACCACGGCGGTCGCCGATGATGGTCGGTATGGGTTCAGCACGTCACGGTGAACACGTACGTACCCGAGGTGACGGCGGGGGTGGACGGACGATGTCGGGCCGTTCTTCTCCAGAGACGGCGGCGGCGGAGCTCGTCGGATACGACGATTTCGGCGATGATCCGACGAACCAACGCCACGAGCGGACTCAGGAGATCACCACGACCTCGATGGGAGCAGAGGGCGGAGCTGGGGACGACTGGACGAGTGAACGATCCAGGTGGATCCGCGGCGGACTCCGGCGATGATCGGCGGCAGGTGATACGTCCATTTTGCATCATGTTTTGCTACTGTTATTTATAGTGTTTTTAATCAATATAACACTTTGTGGAGCAATTCTAATGCCTTTTCTCTCTTAATATGCAAGATTTACACAAGGAGGGAGATTGCCGGCAGCTGGAATTCTGGACCTGAAAAAGCTATGTCAGAGATACCTATTCTGCACATCTCCAACTGAGCTGAAATTTTACGGAGATTTATTTTGGAATAAATAAAAAATACTGGAAGCAAGAAGTACCAGAGGGGGCCACCCAGGTGCCCACGAGGCACCAGGGCGCGCCACCCTGGTGCCTCGTGGGGCCCCTGGCCAGCCTCTGGCCCCCATTTTCTGGTATATAAGTGCATTTGCCCTAAAAAAAATATAGAGAAGACTTTCGGGACGGTGTGCCGCCGTCTCGAGGCGGAACTTGGGCAGGAGCACTTTTGCTCTCCGGCGGAGAGATTTTGCCGGGGATACTTCCCTCCGGGAGGGGGAAATCGTCGCCATCGACATCACCAGCGATCCTCTCATCGTGGGAGGACTAATCTTCATCAACATCTTCACCAGCACCATCTCATCTCAAACCCTAGTTCATCTCTTATATTCAATCTTTGTCTCAAAACCTCAGATTGGTACCTGTGGGTTGCTAGTAGTGTTGATTACACCTTGTAGTTGATGCTAGTTGGTTTATTTGGTGGAAGATTATATGTTCAGATCTATTATGCTATTCAACACCTCTTTGATCTTGGACATGAATATGATTTGTGAGTAGTTACTTTTGTTCTTGAGTACATGGGAGAAGTCTTGTCATAAGTAATCATGTGAATTTGGTATTCGTTCGATATTTTGATGATATGTATGTTGTTGATTCCCTTAGTGGTGTCGTGTGAACGTCGACTACATGACACTTCACCATCTTTGGGCCTAAGGGAATGCATTGTGGAGTAGTAATTAGATGATGGGTTGCTAGAGTGACAGAAGTTTAAACCCTAGTTTATGCGCTATTCCGTAAGGGGCTGATTTGGATCCATATGTTTAATGCTATGGTTAGAGTTATCTTAATTCTTCTTTCGTAGTTGCGGATGCTTGCGAGAGGGGGTAATCATAAGTGGGAGGCTTGTTCAAGTAAGAACAACACCCAAGCACCGGTCCACCCACATATCAAATTATCAAAGTAGCGAACGCGAATCAAACAAACATGATGAAAGTGACTAGATGAAATTTCCATGTGTCCTCGAGAACGCTTTACTTATTATAAGAGATCGTTCCGGCTTGTCCTTTGCTATAAAAAGGATTGGGCCACCTTGCTGCACACTTTGTTACAATTGCTACTTGTCACTTGTTACAAATTATCTTGCTATCAAACTACTCGTTACCGATAATTTCAGTGCTTGCAGAAAATACCTTGCTGAAAACCGCTTGTCATTTCCTTCTGCTCCTCGTTGCGTTCGACACTCTTACTTATCGAAAGGACTACGATAGATCCCCTATACTTGTGGGACATCAAGACTCTTTTCTGGCGCCGTTGGCGGGGAGTGAAGCGCCTTTGTTGAGTGGAATTCGGTGAGGAAAATTTATATCACGTGCTGCAATTTACTGTCACTTGTCACTATGGAAAGTAATCCTTTGAGGGGTTTGTTCGGGGTATCTTCAACTCGACTGGAAACGCAAATAGTTTCTCCTCAACCTACTGCACCTACTGAAAATATGTATTATGAGATTCCTCCGGGTATGATAGAGAAACTGCTAGCTAATCCTTATGCAGGAGATGGAACAGTACATCCTGATGTGCACTTGATCAATGTAGATGAAATTTGTGGATTGTTTAAGCTTGTAGGTTTATCCCGAGATGGAGTTAAGAAGAAAGTATTCCCTTTATCTTTGGAGGGAAAGGCATTGATGTGGTATAGGCTATGTGATGATACTGATACATGGGACTAGAACCGATTGAAACTAGAATTCCATCAAAAAATTTATCCTATGCATTTAGTTCATCGTGATCGGAATTATATATATAATTTTTGGCCTCGTGAAGGAGAAAGCATCGCTCAAGCTTGGGGGAGGCTTAAGTACATGATGTACACATGCCCCAATCATGAGCTCTCAAAAGAAATTATCTTACAAAATTTTTATGCTCGGCTTTCTCATGATAATCAAACTACGCTCGATTCTTCTTCGACTGGCTCCTTCATGAAGAAAACTATTGAATTTAGATGGGATCTTCTGGAAAGAATTAAATGCAACTCTGAAGATTGGGAACTCGACAAAGGTAATGAGTCAGGTATAATACTTGAGTTCGATTGTGTTAAATCTTTTATGGCCACTGATGCTTTTCATAAGTTTAGCACTAAATATGTTCTTGACTCTGAGATAGTAGCTTCCTTTTGTGAATCATTTTCTACTCATGTTGATCTCCCTAAGGAGAAGTGGTTTAAATATCATCCCCCTGTTAAAGAAAAGATTGAGGAACCCGTTAGTGTTAAAGAAGAAACAATTGTTTACCATGTTGATCCAGTTGTGCCTACTGCTTATATTGAGAAACCACCTTTTCCTGTTAGGATTAAAGAACATGCTAAAGCTTCAACTGTGGTTAACAAAAGTAATATTAGAGCACCTAGACCCTCTGAACAAATTAAAGTTGAACCTAATGTTGCTATGGTTAAAGATCTCTTAGTCGATAATATAGATAGGCATGTTATTTACTTTTGTGAGGAGGCTGCTAGAATTGCTAAACCTGTTAGAAATGAACGAGATAAGTTAGACAAGAACAAGCCCGTAGTTGGTATGCCTGTTGTTTCTATTAAGATTGGAGATCATTGCTATCATGGTTTGTGTGATATGTGTGCTAGTGTGAGTGCTATTTCATTTTCTTTATATCTAGAAGTAATGCATGAAATTGCACCTGTTGAGATTGAAGATATTGATGTTACTATTAAGCTTGCAAATAGAGATACTATTACACCACTTGGGATTGTTAGAGATGTTGAAGTCTTGTGTGGCAAAATCAAATACCCTACTGATTTCTTAGTACTTGGCTCACAACAAGATAATTTTTGTCCCATTATATTTGGAAGACCTTTCTTGAATACCGTTAATGCTGAAATTGATTGTGTTAAAGAAAAGGTTCGAGTTAAGTTTGGTGATATATCTCATGAGTTTAATTTCTCCAAGTTTCATAGACAACCTCATGATAAAGAATTGCCTAGTAAAGATGAAATTATTGGTCTTGCTTCTATTGCCGTACCTCCTACTGATCCGTTAGAACAATATTTGCTAGACCATGAAAACGATATGCATATGAATGAAAGAAATGAAATAGATAAGATGTTCTTTGATCAACCACCTATCCTTAAACATAATTTGCCTGTTGAAACTCTTGGAGGCCCTCCTCTGCCTAAAGATGATCCTGTATTTGAATTGAAGCAATTGCCCAATACATTGAAATATGCTTATCTTGATGAAAAGAAGATATATCATGTTATTATTAGTGCTAACCTTTCAGCTCATGAAGAAAAGAGATTACTAAAAACTCTAAGGAAGCACCGAGCTGCTATTGGATATACTCTTGATGATCTTAAGGGCATTAGTCCCACTCTATGTCAGCATAAAATTAACATGGAGCCTGATGCTAAACCAGTTGTCGACCACCAACGACGATTAAATCCTAAGATGAAGGAGGTGGTAAGAACCGAAATATTAAAACTTCTGGAAGCAGGTATAATCTATCCCATAGCTGATAGTAGATGGGTAAGTCATGTTCATTGAGTCCCTAAGAAAGGAGGTATTACCGTTGTTCCTAATGATAAAAATGAACTCATTCCACAAAGAATTGTAACTGGTTATAGGATGGTAATTGATTTTAGAAAACTAAACAAAGCTACTAGAAAAGATCATTACCCCTTACCTTTTATTGATCAAATGTTAGAAAGATTGTCTAAGCATACACACTTTTGTTTTCTAGATGGTTATTCTGGTTTTTCTCAAATACCTGTATCACAACCCGATCAAGAGAAAACCACCTTTACTTGTCCTTTTGGAACTTATGCTTATAGGTGTGTGCCTTTCGGTTTATGCAATGCACCCGCTACTTTTCAAAGATGTATGACTGCTATATTCTCTGACATTTGTGAAAAGATTGTCGAGGTGTTCATGGATGATTTTTCCGTTTACGGAACTTCTTTTGATGATTGCTTAAGCAACCTTGATCGAGTTTTGCAGAGATGTGAAGAAACTAATCTTGTCTTGAATTGGGAGAAGTGCCACTTTATGGTGAATGAAGGCATTGTCTTGGGGCATAAAATTTCTGAAAGAGGTATTGAAGTTGATAAAGCTAAGATTGATGCTATTGAGAAAATGCCATGTCCTAAAGATATTAAAGGTATAAGAAGTTTCCTTGGTCATGCTGGTTTCTATAGGAGATTTATTAAAGACTTCTCTAAAATTCCTAGGCCTCTTACCAATCTTTTGCAAAAAGATGTTCCATTTGGTTTTGACGATGATTGTCTAGAAGCCTTTGAAACACTTAAGAAAGCCTTAACCACTGCACCTATTGTCCAACCACCTGATTGGAACTTGCCTTTTGAGATTATGTGTGATGCTAGTGATTATGTTGTTGGTGCTGTTCTAGGACAGAGAGTTGATAAGAAATAAAATTTTATCCATTATGCTAGTAAAACTCTAGACAGTGCCCAAAGAAATTATGCTACTACTAAGAAAGAATTTCTAGCAGTTGTGTTTGCATGTGATAAATTCAGATCTTACATAGTTGATTCTAAAGTAACTGTTCACACCGATCATGCTGCTATTAAATATCTTATGGAGAAGAAAGATGCTAAACCTAGACTCATTAGGTGGGTTTTATTGCTACAAGAATTTGACTTGCATATCACTGATAGGAAGGGAGCTGAGAATCCCGTAGCAGATAATTTGTCTAGAATGGAAAATGTTCTTGATGACCCACTACCTATTAATGATGATTTTCCTGATGAACAATTAGCTGTCATAAATGCTTCTCGTAATACTCCTTGGTATGCAGACTATGCCAATTACATTGTTGCTAAATACATACCACCTTGTTTCACATACCAACAAAAGAAAAAGTTCTTCTATGATTTAAGACATTACTTTTGGGATGACCCAAATCATTATAAAGAAGGGGAAGATGGTATTATTAGACGTTGTATACCTGAGCATGAACAGGAACAAATCCTACGGAAGTGTCATTCCGAGGCTTACGGAGGACACCATGCGGGAGACAGAACTGCACACAAGGTATTACAATCTGGTTTTTATTGGCCTACTCTTTTCAAGGATGCTTGTAAGTTTGTCCTATCGTGTGATGAATCTCAAAGAATTGGTAATGTTGGTAGACGTCAGGAAATGCCTATGAATTATTCACTTGCTATTGAACCATTCGATGTTTGGGGATTTGATTATATGGGACCTTTTCCTAAATCCAATGGGTATACTCATATTTTAGTTGCTGTTGATTACGTTACTAAGTGGGTAGAAGCTATTCCAGCTAGTAGTGCTGATCATAACACTTCTATTAAAATGCTTAATGAAGTTATTTTCCCGAGGTTTGGAGTCCCTAGATATTTAATGACTGATGGTGGTTCACATTTTTTTCATGGTGCATTCCGTAAATTGCTCGCTAAATATGATGTCAATCATAGAATTGCATCTCTCTATCACCCTCAAACTAGTGGTCAAGTAGAATTGAGTAATAGAGAAATAAAATTAATTTTGCAAAAAACCGTCAATAGATCTAGAAAGAATTGGTCTAAGAAACTTGACGATGCATTATGGGCTTATAGAACTGCTTATAAAAATCCTATGGGTATGTCTCCTTATAAAATGGTTTACGGAAAAGCATGTCATTTACCTCTTGAGTTAGAACATAAAGCATATTGGGCAATTAAGGAACTAAATTATGATTTTAAACTTGCCAGTGAAAAGAGGTTATTTGATATTAGCTCATTAGATGAATGGAGAACCCAAGCTTATGAAAATGCCAAAGTGTTTAAAGAGAAAGTTAAAAGATGGCATGACAGAAGAATTCAAAAACGGGAATTTAAAGTAGGTGAGCAAGTTCTATTGTACAATTCTCGTTTGAGATTCTTTGCAGGAAAACTTCTCTCTAAATGGGAAGGACCGTATATCATCAAAGAAGTTTATCGCTCCGGAGCCATCAAAATAAACAACTACGAGGGCACTAATCCGAGAGTGGTGAATGGGCAAAGAATTAAGCACTATATTTCAGGTACCCCCATTAATGTTGAAACTAATATTATTGAAACAATTACACTGGAGGAATACATAAGAGAGACCTTCCGGAACACTCCAGAACCCTGAAAAGGAACAGGTATGTGATACGGTAAGTAAACCGACTCCAAAAATTCCATAAAAATACTTTCTGTCATTTTTGGAATATTAGAAAAAATACAAAAATAAGAAACAGCCGAGGGGACCCACCTGGTGCCCACGAGGCACCAGGGCGCGCCACCCCCCTGGCGCGCCCTGGTGGCTCGTGGGCCCCACGTGAGCCTTCCCGACTCCGTTTTCTCCTCGATTACTTGTTTTGCAAGATAAAAAATCTTTATATATACTCCCGGACGTTTTGACCACCGTATCGCAGAAATCTCCTCTGTTCTTGTTTCGTGCTATTTTCTGACAGATTTAGATCGCCATGGCTCCCCAAAAGCTCCGTGCCAAGCACCGCATTGTGCAACCATCGCCGGGCAAACGCCCCTACAGCGAGGTTTACTACGAGTTGTCATCGGGAGAAGAAGAAAATGGCAAGGAGGACAAGGTCGAGGAAGTTGCAGGAGCCCAGGCTCCGGAAGGAGGGCAAGCCATCCCCATGGAGGAGACCGCGGAGAAGGGAGATATCCTTCAACCTTTATATGATCATCTCTCCCCATCCGTAATTGAAGCCCTAAGAGTCTTTGAAATAGTTAGTGTTCAGAATACATCTCTCACTCATGAAGTTATTTTGTTGGAAGAGCAAAACATCGCCCTTCGGAGCATCAACCGCAGATTGATGTATCTGCTTGAGCTGAAGGACAAGCTCACTACTTCATCACCACCACCATCACCGAAGAAGGAGACTTGAGCACATGGGTATGGGCACTCCCCTTGGCTTGTGCCAAGCTTGGGGGAGGTGCCCCGGTATCGTATCACCATCACTTTTATTATCTTTACCTATTTTTAGTTCGATCCTTAGTTATTTCGTGATCTAGTTGAATAAAAGTTCAGTATGATCTATTTTCGAGTGTTAGCTTCGTGATCTATCTATCTATGTAATCAAGTTGAGAGTTATATAATAAAGAGTAGTTTGAATTTTTGCTTCTTTACTTTCATGTTCCAATTCTAGCAATGAAAATAATGAAAAAAAATCATATGCTAATCTTATGGAAAGTAATGACATTACATAAATAAAAGTATAAGTGGTAAAATTTATTGGAAGTTAACAAGCATAGCATTAGTCAATGATGCAATTCATGAAAAAGTTAATAAGGGAAGAGAAGATTCACATGCAAATATACTATCTTGGACATCTTTTATGATTGTGAGCCCCCATTAAGTATTTTATGCCAAATTGTTGACGTTGGACAAGGAAAACAACATAATGAATTATGTTTGTTCATATTCACATAGAAGTTATATTGTTATAGATCCTCCAACATGTGGTGCTTGCCCAATATCTTTGCTAGCCAAAAATCCGCACCAAGTAGAGATACTACTTGTGCATCCAAAACCTTTGAACCCAGTTTCATGTCATGAGAGTCCACTATATCTACCTATGGATTGAATAAGATCCTTCAAGTAAGTTGTCATCGGTGCAAAAAGCAATAAAAATTGCCTCTAAACATGTTTGAACTTTTATTGTAAGGGAAATAAGCTTTGTACGAACTTGTGATGGTAAAGAAATAAAAGCGACAGACTGCATAATAAAGGTTGCTATCACAAGGGGCAATATAAATTGACGCTCCTTTGCATTAAGAGCTCTTGCATCCAACAACAAAAAGCGCATGACAACCTCTGCTTCCCTCTGCGAAGGGCCTATCCTTTACTTTTATGTATTTACTTTTTATGCAAGAGTCAATAGTGTTCTCCTCTATTTCCTTTTTATTTTTCTCTTTTGTAAGCATCATGTGTTGGGGAAAGATCTAAGCATATATATCCAGTTGGATATGAGTGATGATGAGTTATTATTGTTGACATCACCCTTGAGGTGAATAAGTTGGGAGGCGAACTCACAAGCCCCTATCTTTCTATGTGTCTGGCTGAAACTTTTTGCCCCATATATATGTCGTGAGTGTTAGCAATCATAGAAGACTAAATGATGGTTGAGTATGTCGACTTGCTAAATAGCTCTTACATGAGACCCTTCCTGAAAATATGATGAATTGCAATTGCATTGTTGACTGAGAACATAGTTTGTTAGTTTTCAAGAAAGTTTATGCCTTATACTCCATTGTTGTGATGAATTGTTACTTGCTCATGAGAAGTTTATGATAATAAATATTGCTATTATAATTATGATCATGATGCTACTATGTCCGTATTTTGTTTTTATCGACACCTCTCTCTCTAAACATGTGGACATGATTATCGATATCGGCTTTTGCTTGAGGACAAGCGAGGTCTAAGCTTGGGGGAGTTGATACGTCCATTTTGCATCATGTTTTTCTACTGTTATTTATAGTGTTTTTAATCAATATAACACTTTGTGGAGCAATTCTAATGCCTTTTCTCTCTTAATATGCAAGATTTACACAAGGAGGGAGATTGCCGGCAGCTGGAATTCTGGACCTGAAAAAGCTATGTCAGAGATACCTATTCTACACATCTCCAAATGAGCTGAAATTTTATGGAGATTTATTTTGGAATAAATAAAAAATACTGGAAGCAAGAAGTACCAGAGGGGGCTACCCAGGTACCCATGAGGCACCAGGGCGTGCCACCCCCCCCAGGCGCGCCCTGGTACCTCGTGGGGCCCATGGCCAGCCTCTGGCCCCCATTTTCTGGTATACAAGTGCATTTGCCCTAGAAAAAATATAGAGAAGACTTTCGGGACGGTGCGCCGCCGTCTCGAGGCGGAACTTGGGCAGGAGCACTTTTGCTCTCTGGCGGAGAGATTCTGCCGGGGATACTTCCCTCCGGGAGGGGGAAATCGTCGCCATCGACATCACCAGCGTTCCTCTCATAGTGGGAGGACTAATCTTCATCAACATCTGCACCAGCACCATCTCATCTCAAACCCTAGTTCATCTCTTGTATTCAATATTTGTCTCAAAACCTCAGATTGGTACCTGTGGGTTGCTAGTAGTGTTGATTACACCTTGTAGTTGATGCTAGTTGGTTTATTTGGTGGAAGATTATATGTTCAGATCTATTATGCTATTCAACACCTCTCTGATCTTGGACATGAATATGATTTGTGAGTAGTTACTTTTGTTCTTGAGGACATGGGAGAAGTCTTGTCATAAGTAATCATGTGAATTTGGTATTCGTTCGATATTTTGATGATATGTATGTTGTTGATTCCCTTAGTGGTGTCGTATGAACGTCGACTACATGACATTTCACCATCTTTGGGCCTAAGGGAATGCATTGTGGCGTAGTAATTAGATGATGGGTTGCTAGAGTGACAGAAGCTTAAACCCTAGTTTATGCGCTATTCCGTAAGGGGCTGATTTGGATCCATATGTTTAATGCTATGGTTAGAGTTATCTTAATTCTTCTTTCGTAGTTGCGGATGCTTGCGAGAGGGGGTAATCATAAGTGGGAGGCTTGTTCAAGTAAGAACAGCACCCAAGCACCGGTCCACCCACATATCAAATTATCAAAGTAGCGAACGCGAATCAAACAAACATGATGAAAGTGACTAGATGAAATTCCCATGTGTCCTCGAGAACGCTTTACTTACTATAAGAGATCGTTCCGGCTTGTCCTTTGCTACAAAAAGGATTGGGCCACCTTGCTGCACTCTTTGTTACTATTGCTACGTGTCACTTGTTACAAATTATCTTGCTATCAAACTACTCATTACCGATAATTTCAGTGCTTGCAGAAAATACCTTGCTGAAAACCGCTTGTCATTTCCTTCTGCTCCTCGTTGGGTTCGACACTCTTACTTATTGAAAGGACTACGATTGATCCCCTATACTTGTGGGACATCAGCAGGAGGCCCTCCCGGCCTTGTCGCGCTTGCTGGGGAGCGATTTGTGGCCAGTGGAGGTGAGAGCGATGGCTAGAAGGGCTCGGGAGTGGCTCTATTTATAGATGGCGAGGTGGCCGTGCACTGGACTCCGCCGGCGACGAGCTGCAGAAGAAATGAGAGAGGGAGGAGCTTGCGCGCGACGTGGAGATGAAGTAGTGGAGCACAGTAATGCGGTGCACGCACGCGGACACAGTGCTGCGCACTACGCGGGCCAGACGGTGCACACGTGCGCACTGTTCCACCCACTAGTGCTTTGGCTGCTTCCGGCGAGCTGCTTGCCGGCGTCGGGGAGGAACATGGAGAGGCTAGGTGGCATGCGGGAGGCTACTGAGAGGCGGGGACATGCTGCGGTGGCGAGAGGAGGGTGAACGGGCGGCGGCAGAGGGACCCGATGCGCAGAGCGCGGCGAGCGCATGCCAAACCCCGTGCACACACGTAGTCACCGCGTGCACTGGCACACACAGTGCTTTAGTCGATGCCAGACCGTGTCAAAGGTGAAGTCCCTTCAACGCGGTGCCTAGATATGCGCTTGGTTTGCCATCTGGCTCACTAGACAAGACTTGAGCTTGATGCAAAGTTTCTGGACAGAAACTTGGGACAATTGCTGAGGACAAACGGCTAGGATTTAAGGTGTGAAATTTGGGGGTTAAGCATCTCTTAGGAGGGTAGTCATGTGGTAAAAATTTCAGCTCCAACAGATCAAGGAAAAATATACTTGCTTCATAAAGTGCCAATTCTGACCAGAAGCAAAAATATTTTCCTTAGCTGAAAATTTCCAAATGACTATGGGATATTTTTGCATAGGGAGGTGAGGCAAGATCCAAAGAATATTTGGGAATTTTCTTGGAATTTTCTGAGCAATAAAAATGAGGGTTGCTTCATAGCTCAAAGAGAAAACAGTCATTATCAGGAAGAAAATGAATATAATGCCATTAAAGAAAATTATCCCATGGCATTATGGTGAGAGGGATGAGGTCTAGGGAGGGTTTAAAGATGATAGAACCCACTTCGAGGAAAATCAAAAATAATTCCAAGTGGTAAGTCCAAAAGAATTGACTGAAAAACTCAGATTCAAATTCAAATATTTAATAAATCCCAACAAAATAAAAAAGGCAAAAACCAGGGTGTTACAAACCTCCCCCCCTTAGGATGAATCTCATCCTCAAGATTCGGTTACTCAGGAAACAAATATGGATATGCAGTCCTTAAGAAATCCTCTCTTTCCCAGGTGGCCTCATCCTCGGTGTGATGCTCCCATTGGACCTTGTAGAACTTTATAGCTTTGCTGCGGGTGACTCTGTCCATCTCATCCAAGATCCTTAAGGGTTTCTCTTCATATGTTAAATCTTTGGCGAGCTCTAGTTCTGTCATATCCGTCTGTTTTGCAGGTGGTGCAATACATTTCCGTAGCTGAGACACGTGGAAGACATCATGAACCTCGGATAGCTCGGGAGGTAATTCTAACTGATAAGCCACTTTGCCCACTCTGGTCATGACCAGAAACGGACCGATGTATCTTGGTGTGAGCTTTCCCCGGGTATGAAACCTTTTAACTCCTTTCATGGGGGTAACTCGGAGATATGCATATTCCCCTAGTTCAAAACTGATCTACCTATGCTTTGAGTCATAGTAGCTCTTTTGACGAGATTTTGCTACTTGCAGTCTGTCTCGAATTTCTTTAACTTGCTTTTCTGCTTCCATCATCAGACCAGTCCCAAAGATTCGGCTGTCTCCCGTCTGAGACCAGTTCAGCGGGGTGCGACATTTACGTCCGTATAGAGCCTCAAAGGGTGACATCTTGAGACTAGTTTGATAGCCGTTATTGTAGGAAAACTCAGCGTACGGCAAGCTGTCCTCCCATTTGGGTCCATGAGCAAGAGCGCATGCCCGAAGCATGTCTTCCAAGATTTGATTGACCCGTTCGGTCTGCCCGTCTGTCTGAGGATGATAAGCAGTGCTATGTTTCAAGGCGGTTCCCAGGGCTTGGTGGAGACGTAGCCAGAACGCCGAGGTAAACAAAGATCCTTGGTCTAAAGTGATAGTCCTGGGTACTCCATGCAGACTGACAATCCTGGATATGTAAAGTTGAGCCAGTTGGTTTGCACGGTAGGTTGTCCTTATTGGAATAAAGTGAGCCACCTTTGTAAGCATGTCGACCACAACCCATATAGCGTTATTTCCACATGGTGTTTTTGGCAATCCCATAATGATGTCCATGCAGATATCATCCCATTTCCATTGTGGAACAGGTAAGGGTTGAAGTAGACCGGCGGGTTTCTGATGTTCAACCTTCACCTTATTGTATATATCGCAACAGGCGACGTAATAGGCGATATCTTTCTTCATTCCTTCCCACCAGAATGTTTGCTTCAAATCTTGATACATTTTAGTGCCTCCGGGATGAATAGAATATGCAGACTCATGAGCTTCCTTCAGAATCTGCTGCTTTATTTCCCCAAGGTCAGGTACACAAACGTGATTCCTAAATCGGAGGGTACCTTTATCATCAATATTGAAATCTGGTGCCTTCCCTTCTCATACTTGGGCCATTACCTTGAGTAACATTGGGTCACCAGGTTGAGCCTTACGGATTTCATCTTCCAGAATAGGGGTTACTTCCAAGGTAACCGTGCATGTTGCATCACAAATGATCATGTTGAGTTGAGCTATTTCTTCTCGAAGTGCTGGGTGCATAGACTCGATTAATGTGTTTGATGTGGCCGGTTTGTGACTAAGGGCATCGGCGACCACATTAGCTTTTCCCGGATGGTAGTTAATACCGAGGTCATAGTCTTTGACCAATTCAAGCCATCTTCTTTGCCGGAGATTTAAGTCCGGTTGAGTGAATATATACTTGAGACTCTTGTGGTCGGTGTAGATTTGACATCATTTTCCAATGATGTAATGCCTCCAGATTTTTAAGGCATGGACCACGGCTGCCATTTCCAAGTCATGGGTAGGATAATTTTCCTCATGCGGTCGTAGCTGTCTCGATGCATAGGCCACGACCTTTCCACCTTGCATAAGCACACACCCAATGCCACGCCTGGATGCGTCGCAATACATGTCGAAGCTTCAGTAGATGTCTGGTAAATTCAACACTGGAGTGGTGGTCAACCGAGTTTTTAGCTCATTGAAACTGTTCTCACATGCTTCTGTCCATATGAACTTCTGATTCTTCTTGAGCAATTCCGTCATTGGCTTGGCAATCTTTGAGAAGCCTTCAATGAAGCGATGGTAGTAGCCTGCCAAACCCAAGAAACTTCTGATCTCTGACACAGAAACCGGTGTCTTCCAATTCAATACTTCTGTGACTTTGCTTTGGTCCACTGCCACTCCTTGAGCAGAAAGGGTATGCCCAAGGAATCCCACTTCTTTAAGCCAAAATTCACATTTGCTGAACTTGGCGTAGAGTTGATGAGCTCGTAATTGTTCCAATACTGCTCGGAGATGCTGTTTGTGCTCTTCTTCACCTTTGGAATATATAAGGATATCATCAATGAATACCACCACGAACTTGTCCAAAAAGTCCATGAACACCTTGTTCATCATGTGCATGAAGAATGCAGGAGCGTTGGTTAGTCCAAATGACATGACCGTATATTCATACAGCCCATATCATGTAGTGAACGCTGTCTTGGGGATGTCTTCTTTTCTGATTTCTAGCTGGTGATACCCTGTTCGCAAATCAATCTTGGAGAACACTTGAGCTCCACTAAGTTGATCGAACAAATCATCGATCCTGGGCAACGGGTATTTATTCTTGATAGTGACATCATTGAGAGCACGGTAGTCAACACACATTCGGAGACTGCCATCCTTCTTGCCCACAAATATGGTAGGTGCACCCCAAGGAGATGAACTGGGGCGAATATATCCTTTTTGAAGCATCTCATCCAATTGCTTCTTCAACTCCACTAGTTCGGATGAGGGCATTCGATAATATTTCTTGTAAATCGGTGCTGTCCCAGGCACAAGCTCAATTGAAAACTCAAGATCTCGATCGGGTGGCATGCCGGGCAATTCTTCGGGAAACACATCTAGGAATTCACAGACCACTGGAATTAAATTCATGTCTGTAGCAAATGCTACATAAACCATCCCCTTCTTTGGCATGGCTCTACCGGGAAAGAACCGAGCAGGCTAGCCCGAGGGATTTATTAGCATGACTTCTCTTGTTGCACAGTTGATGCAGACTTGGTGTCTTGTCAACCAATCCATCCCCAAAATAACATCCAATTTTGGAGATTCAATGGATACCAGGGATGCGGGAAAGATAATTCCATTAATTGAGATTTCCAATCCTCGGCATACAATATTTGTCCTGAGCATGGATCCAGGGGATTGTACCACCATAACTTTGTCCAGAAAAGTATAGGGAAGCTGGTGCTGGGCAACAAAACTCCGCGAAATAAAAGAATGGGAAGCCCCGGAATCGAATAAAATTGTTGCAGGTATGTTATTAGCAGGAAACATACCAATGACCACATTGGGAGCTTCATGAGCTTCTTCGGCAAAGATGTGATGAACTTGCCCTTGAATAGACTTCCGGTTGGGGAATTGTCCCACATAATTAACATGAGGCTTCAGGTTGGTAGTCGGATTTCCGTTCTTGGGACACTGCCTAGCGTAATGCCCAGTTTGTCCACATGAGTAACATGCATTGTTACGCTGACAGTCTTCCTTTATTGGCTTGGTGACCACAGTCTTGATCTGACTTTCATTCTTGATGTTCCCCTGCTGCCATGTTGGATTGAACTCGAACTGTGGCTGCTGCCAAGTACGAACCTTCTGAAAAACTTGCCCTTCCTTCTTAGGTTCAAACTTGCGTTTGCGGTCTTCATATGCAGTCTTATGATCATTAACAAGTTTGTGTTCCCTTTCGGAATGAGTGCCTTATTCACCAAAGTTTGGAAGTCAGGGAAATCCAGCATGCTGAGTGCACATCGGAGGGTATGGTTGAGTCCTCCGAGGAAACAATCTATCTTACGCTCTTCGGTGGCTATATCATGTGTGGAATAATGGGCCAAGTGATTGAACTTGTTTAAATACTCACTGACAGTCGAGTTCCCTTGAGTAAGAGCGAGGAATTCTCGCTGCTTGACCTTCAAGATACCGGCGTGAATATGATACTTGCGGAATTTATCTTTGAATTTATCCCAAGTAATCTCATCTTTAGCAGGCCACATAATTTTGGCATTATCCCACCATATAGCAGCGGGTCCTTCCAGATAATGAGTGACGAAGGGTACTTTATCAGCATCTTCAGTGCGAGCAATTTCTAGCTTCTTCTCAATGGTCCTCAACCAGTCATCGGCTTCCATCGGATCCACTGCCTGACTGAAGCTTGGCGGTTTGGTCCTCTGAAAGTCTGACAGCTTGGAATGATTACCATTATGATTATTCTGCCCGACCATAGTCTACATGCTTCTCAGGAATTCCATCAGGTCTTGGTTTCTCTTCTCCTCAAACATCTGCATAATCTGCTCTGTCGTGGGTGCTTGAGGTGGAGGAGGTGGTGGCTGATATGGTTCCGGTGAATGTCCTGCTTGTCTGGCGGATCAACGAACTGGAGTGTCATCGCCACCATGACAGTTACTGCCACACCTTGTCATCCTATATATGTTTCCCAATACGAAGCATCGAGATGAGCAACATCCATTAGGGGAAAAAATAGGAAGGTGAAGCAACACCCCGAAAGACAAATGCGAGGAAAAACCAAAGCGAACAACAGAAAGCAGCATAATTATATAATACATCATCCAACATACATAACAGGACGACAGCATGGACAGTACTGCTACACACATACACCCAAACACCACACCATCCTCGTCTACTCGTTACGGCAGTGATCACACTAGCACTCTGAAGGTCCTGCTGGTGTCTCCTCGGTGTCGGACTCCGAATCGGAACTGATAATACTAACGGACACCTCCGGAGCAAAGGAAACACGACGACGCTGACGGGATGACTCTCCCTCAGGGTCTGGAGCAGGGTTGCTCCGCAGCATTGGAGCAGCTGGGGTAGTGAGATGCATAGCCCACCGGGCTGGGGTCTCATGAGGAGTCACCACCGAGGTATCCGAGTTACTCTAAGAAGGTGCGGGAGTCACGGGGGTAGGTGGAGATAAGGTAACTAGAGGAACAAGTGGCGTATGAGCAAGTGAAGGTGGAGCGAACGCAGTGCGAGCAACGGCTAGCTCATCCCGGGTGCGGTTCAGCTCCTGGGCTAAGCTGACAATCAGAAGATATCCAGCCGTTATATAACGGGACAGGTGGCTGGCTGAACGGTCACACTCCAGATCAATAAAAGGGAAACGGATCTGTCCGGAGTCAAACAAGGACGGGTAGAAGTACAAACCTGGGTGAGTCTGCATCTGAATCTCGTTATAGCGCAAGTCAGTGAGAGCCTCGAATGCTGCAAACTGGATCGCCTGGTCAGGTGTAGAAGCAGTCCCGCCCTTAGTGAAGCGGGTGTAAGTGCCCACCAAGGTACTGTTGTGCATAACGACCTCCGCGTGATACTCGTACACACCATCTGCAAGCTGCTCTCGATACACCTGGTACACTGGGTCATCACCGTCTGGGTAGAGTCGGTGCCACACGTTGCTAAGAAGATGCGGAAAGGTGGAAGGTGCCGGCTCAGGTTGATATGGATAGGGAACTGGTGCCATCTACACTCACAATATTAGCAGATCAGCATCAAGGTAAACTATATGCATGCAATGCAACACCCAAGTGCAGTGACAAACTCAAATCAACCCAAAGACTTAAAACTACCATTTTCTAATGCGTCGGCTGTCTAGGGCATCCTACAGTCAGCGCGGCTCTGATACCAAGCGTTGTGGCACCCCGACTCAGAGTAACCGGTTTACCTTGCATTGCCAGCCCAGAGATCAAGTCTTCTGGCAATACACAACAACTTGGTACAGAAAATGACCGCTTTATTGATCTCTAGCGGATACATACGTTCAAATATTACAAGATAAGCGAGGCCAAGCGGCACACATGGTGCGGCTGCACTTATGTACATTATTTAGTAGACATCTCAGGGGCCTCGATGATAAAGGGAACTACTACGCGGCAGCGGAACGACGATGTAGCGGAACTCCATTTCACAGGGACACTGCTGGGACACGGCCTAGATTGCGACATACTTCTGTAGGATCGAAAGTATGTCTAGAGGGGGGGTGATTAGACTACTTGACCAAATAAAACTTAACCTTTTCCCAGATTTTAGTTGTAGGCAGATTTTAGCAATAGTACATGTCAAGCATCACCCTACACATGCAATTCTAAGAGTATAGCAGCGGAAAGTAAGCAATTGCATATGTATGTAGAGAGGGGGTCGGAGATATCAAACGCAATGAAGACACGGCGGTTTTTGGCGTGGTTCCGATAGGTGGTGCTATCGTACGTCCACGTTGATGGAGACTTCAACCCACGAAGGGTAATGGCTGCGCGAGTCCACGGAGGGCTCCACCCACGAAGGGTCCACGAAGAAGCAACCTTGCCTATTCCACCATGGCTTACGTCCACGAAGGACTAGCCTCACTCGGGGTAGATCTTCACGAAGTAGGTGATCTCCTTGCCCTTACAAACTTATTGGTTCAACTCCACATCTGGTTGGAGGCTCCCAAGCGACACCTAACCAATCTAGGAGACACCACTCTCCAAAAGGTAATAGACGGTGTGTTGTTGATGAACTTCTTGCTCTTGTGCTTCAAATGATAGTCTTCCCAGCACTCAATCACTCCTCACAGATTTGGCTATGGTGGAAAAGAGATTTGAGTGGAAAGCAACTTGGGAAAGGCTAGAGATCAAGGTTCAAATGGTAGGAATGGAATATCTTGATCTCAACACATGAGTAGGTGGTTCTCTCTCAGAAAATGTATGGTGGAAGTGTAGGCACGTTCTGATGGCTCTCCTTACTGAGAAGGATGGGGTGGAGGGGTATATATATAGCCTCCACACAAAATCCAACCGTTACACACTTTTGACCCAACTCGGTGGCACCGAAACAATCATCTCGGTAGCACCGAACTGTGTAAAAGATATGAACTTTAGGAATCTCGGTGGGACCGATACAAACAACTTGGATGGACCGAAGTGCAATGGCTTAGGGCAATCCTCATCTCGGTGGCACCGATTGCATCAACTCGGTAGGACCGAAGTGAAGCAATAAGGCAACAGAGACTTGGCAAGCCATCTCGGTGAGACCGATTTGCAAACTCGGTGAGACCGAAGTAATTGCAAACGATTACAGAGAGTTGGCAAGGCCATCTCGGTGGGACCGAGATCCATTTCGGTGGATCCAATTTGTTAGGGTTTGGTAGTGGCTAAGTCTTGGATGAACTCGGTGGGGCCGGATTGGAAATTTCGGTGGGGCCAAGTTGGACTTTAGGTTTAGGACATATTTGGGTAGACATAGTGGTTGAGGGTTTAGGAGTACTGTCACTAAGCACTTTGAGCAAAAAGACCATTAAGCAACACCTCATCCCCTTTTAATAGTATTGGCTTTCCTATGGACTCAATGTGATCTTGGATCACTAAACCAAAAATGTAGAGTCTTGATCTTTGCCAATGCTTGTCCTTAGCATTTTGAGGGGTCCACATCTCTAGTCCATGCCATGCCAATCATTGAACATCCTGAAATCTTAATCTTGAATGGACATTAGTTCAATGAGATATATGTTGTTATGAATTACCAAAACCACCAAGGGAGCAAATGTGCTTTCAATCTCCCCCTTTTTGGTAATTGATGACAACATATAGATCAAAGCTTCGACAAATGATTAAGTAAATGAAATACATCGTCGCTTTGAGAAGTATGTGATAAGCAAGAGCTCCCCCTAAATTTGTGCATTATTAAAGATTTGTGTTTGAATGCAAATGCACAATCGATTAGGCTCATGGGTCACTCTTCCATGTCACATACATCTTGGTGGAGCGCGCAAAATGATAAGATTGAAAAGGTAAGCACGCATCACCAACATAAGTAATTGATCATACAAGATGATGGTAGAGATAAACATGGAATATCACAATAGGCATAATATGATCAATCGACATCGTATCTCACAAGTATAAATGACAGAATATTGTAGCCAACACACACATAACAAAGTATCAACGAACAAGCGAACAAGTAGCAAAAGAAACTCTCGAAGCAGATCAAAAACAAGAAACTCTCTCTCTCGAAGCCTATGATCTATACAAATTCTCCCCCTTTGGGAACAAGTACCAAAAAGTTCGAATCGTATAGCACTAGTCGGCTCTCTAGGCACGGTCCTCCGAAGGCGATCTCCTGCTGGCGGCTCCGGTGTGCGTAGACGGCGTTGAGATGAGAGCGTCCGCGAATGCTTCTGCTGACGACTGCTGGACTGGTGGAGTGGAGACCTGCTGTGGCACTGTGGCTGTGGCGGCTGGTGCAGATACTGTGGTCCATGGATCCGCAACTGGTATCGCAGCTGACCTGGCAGCCCTAGGCACTGACTGAAACTGCTCTGTAGTCGGTCTCTCATCTTCACTGTCATCTGATCTGGCAAGCTTGACAGCATCGACATCTCCTAGCAGCTGTTCCACTGAAGTCTGAATCTCAGTCACTTTGACATCCAAGTCATGAAACTTTGTCTCAATAATCCGCTCAAAACTAGCCTGGGTCTGGGTGAGGTTGTCCAGACTTCGCTCAATCCTTAGAGTGGCTTCAAGCAGATATTGCATTTGGTCTTTTGGTGTCTTGAGATTCGCAATTGGAGCATTGGGAGCTGCTGCTTCCTGAGCTGCTTTAGCTTCTTGTGCTTTGCGGATTTCCTCTTGTGCTTGGGCAGATGTGGGATGCGAAGGATCCATCACTATGACATTGTCCTCAAAGTCTGGACGGAGTGGCAAATGCTCTCGATCAAGAAGATACGTGCTGGTTCCAACCTTGGAATTGATCAACAACTGAATATGTGGAGCATAACCACACGATCTCTTCTGATCTGCTGCTGTCCTCTTGATAGTCTCTACTATCAGGCTCATCACCTTGAATTTTTGAGGTGTGTCAAATAAGTGCAGCAAGTTTATGGAGTGGCCACGAATCATCTTATCATCTCCTGACTTGGGTAACAAAGTGTACCGCAAGATTGTGTTTGAGGTGGCCAGACCTGGTAGCAAATGCTTCACTGATCCAAGCTTGTGTGTTTCAAGATCCTCCTGGGGAATAGCAGTGTACATGTTCTTCATGGAGTTGTGATCAAACTTGAGCTTGGCATAAACATCATAATCATCATCTTCTTCCTTGGGTGCACCAAGAAGATTTGCCCACTCAGAAATAGTTGATTGATATCTAATGTCCTCAGTCATCCACACTATGCGACCATCTGGATAGAAGTGTGTTGTGGAGTAAAATTGCATAATCATCTCATCGTTCCACTTAGTCAACTTCTTTCCAACGAACTCATCAACACCTGCAATTCTGAAGCTTTCATGGACGCGGGGGAAATAATCCTTGTTCTCATCAATGTATTCCCAGTTCACCCACCTCATGTCACTGACTATGGGCTTCTTATCAAGCAACACTGTCTCATAGAAATCATGTTGCTCACGGGTGTGAAAGCGGTAATCACAAGCAGTCCTCCTCCTCACAGCATAGGGATCTGTCAATCTCCATTGACGCAGTCCTTTGTCCTTTCTCAACATCATCTCAGCTACTGGGTGTGCGTTGTCATGTTCTGGTATCTTGGGCTTCAATTTTCTGAGCACTAGAGGCTCTTCATCAACAGTTGATTCAGGCACTGGGGCCTTGTTCTTCTCTACAGCAGATATGTTTCTGGTTGATCTCTTGGGTGCTGGTGCCTTAGGCTTAGACTTGGGAGGTGCAGCAGTCTTGATAGCATCAGACATGAGCTTCTGTGCTTTTGCAGGGGGTGCAAGAACAGGCTCATCCTCCTCCTCTTCTTCCTCATCAATCATCATAGTAGGTCTGCCAATCACTCGGGCAGTAGTTTTCCTTATCCTCTTTTTCTTGGCACCTGCAGCTGCCTCACTAGGCTCTTCAAGAGTGAATTGTATGGTCTGTTTTGGCACTTTCCTTACTGCAGTTCTTTCTTTGACAGAAGTAGGCTTTGTGCTGTATTCCTTAGCTAGCACTACTCTCTTCTTCTTTTGTACAGTTTCACTTGCAACAAAGTCCTCATCCTCACTGTCTGAGGTTTTCTTCTTCCGTGTTCTTGTTGCAGCTTTACGTAGATCTGGAGAGCTTCTCTCTCCCTCATAGTAACTCTCATTATGGCTTGATCCTTCACTTTGTTCTTCATGCTGCTCTGACCTGTTTTGACTGTCACTGACATCAGACATCTTGCTGAGCTGACCCTGTGAATAGATGGGTATGGGTAGAGTAGATGAGTCATCACAAAAAGAAGATTGTTTTTCATAAAAATGAGTTCAAACTTTAGTTCTAGGTTTTCACAGAATGCAGTTCGGATGGACCGAGTTGGTAATCTCGGTGACACCGAAGCACACTAAATAGACATGGCACGCCATTTCGGTCTGACCGAGATGGGCTTCGGTGGCTCCGAGATGCTAGGGTTTCACTGAGACGTTACTTTCGGTCGTACCGATTCGCACAACTCGGTGGCACCGAGATGTACTTGTGCTATGGCCAGGGCCAAATCGGTGGGACCGAAAATTCCTACTCGGTCGGTCCGAGATGCATTCGGCGGAAACCTAACCCTAATTTTTTTGCTCGAATCTCGTTCAAACGAACTAATCTGGTGGAAAGTGAATTGCATTCGTGGCAAGATTACAGGCAATCCAATCGTGCATTGAATCGGAAAGGGAAGCACGAAAGGGATTGAAACTCACCCTAACTCGGTGGAGTTCCTCTACGGCGGCAACGGCGGTGGAGATTACCGTTGACGGCGACGGAGACCTGCGGCGAGGGCGCACAGGCGACGACGGCGACGATCCGGAGACCAAAGGGGCGACAGCAATGGGGCGCGAGCGCGTGACGTTTGAAGAAATTTTCAACCGCACGGTTCGCTGGAAATATATACCCATTCGCTATCGATGGCACCGAGTGGAACAAATCGGTAGCACCGAGACGTGCAACTGCTTGCAGTTACAGCAACTCGGTCCGACCGAGTTGGTCTAATCGGTATCACCGAGATGAAAACCTAGATCAATCTAAATGCTTTCGGTTCGACCGAGTTTGAGTGGGTTGGTCTGACCAAAATCAATTAGAAGGTTTTGGAGGTTCAGCCCTTTCAGATCGGTGGCTCCGAGTGCTCCTCACCCGGAGGGTCCGAAAATGACTTGTTCAATTTTTGTGATGCAGCAAGAATTGAATTTGAGACAAGAAAGCATAGATAGCTAGAGAAGGTTCTTAGGCATTCTTGTACATCCACTTGGCCAGAAAAACCAAGACAATCAAAACAACAAATGGATGTCCTCGAATGATGAAAACATGCAAATCAACATGCTCACATAATAAGATAACAAATGAAATATGTGTCAAACATGCACAACCAATTCTAGCATCTATCAAGCAATGGCGATGACTAGGTCATCTATATATGAGTATATTGACTTAGGAGCCAAATGAGAACATTTGATCATAGGTCATACTCATCGTTTAAGCACAAGTGGGGTTACCACTTTTACATAAAGCATTAATGTGTTCACACCATTAGAGTTGCTTTAGCTCAATTTTTAGAGCAAAGCTCCCCCTAGATGTGATATCCCCCCTAAGAGGGTTGAACTAACCTTGGGTTTTGTCGATGTTGACTTCATGTAGATGTTGAAGATGTGGATGCTCAATGTTGATGTAGACCATCAAGAGTTGGGAGCAATCCTTTGGAGTTTTGTGCTTTCAATACCTACATGGGTTAGTCCCACACAAGGAACATACAAGGATATCCATAGACATAGAGTGAAATACACATATGATGATGTCCATGAATGCATTGATTACCTTGTCCCTTGCCTTACCAACAAGAGGGTTTGTGACTCCATGAACTAGTGCAAGATATGGAAGTTGATTGCACAAGTCCTTGCCATAAATAATATGAGTGAAGTGTGTTGGCGGAGTCACCCTCAAGAACTCTCTAGTTCTTCTTCTTTTGGACCCACATCAACTTGATGGGAATCCTTGGAGTTGTAGTAGCACTTGATGAAGTAGAACTTGATGAAGTCTTGGGAACCCACTTGACCATGGCTTGAGGAGATTCTTCAAATGAGTCAATCTCTTCTTAAAGCTTGTCCTTGCCTTTTAGCTTGTGGTCTTGTGGTGGAAAGTCTTCTTGAGCTTGTGTTCCCTTGAAGGAAGTAGGATCATACTTCTCTTGTTGAGGAACGAACTTCGTCTTGGGGTATTGACCTTCTTCCCACTCAACTCCATCGGCATTGAACTTTCGTTCAAAACCAACACCTTGGTTCTTCCGATGCCTTCCTTGCTTGCGTACGATTTCCTCAAATTGTTTACTCCCGGCAAGGCTCTTGTAGACACCTTTTTCTATAATTCCTTTCAATAGCATATTTTCTTGCTCAAGTGTAACTTAGCTAAGAGAATCGTTAGTGGAATCAATAGAACTACTAGAAGCAACAATATTGGATTTAGCATTGTTATTGTTACTACTAGAGGTAGAACCATTTTTACCCTTGTTGCTAGTTTGCTTAGGTTTAACTTGTGGCATAAAGGTAGACAAGAGTAAACGCTTGGCAAGATATGAAGAACTCTTCTTTCGAAGATCGTCATTGATAGCTTTAAGAAACTCATGTTCTTGCTCTAAATTTAGCTTCTCGAAGCGTAGCTTCTCATGAGTTCTTAGAAGTTCTCTATGATCCTCTTGAGTTGTTTCATGAGCTAACTTAAGAGCATTTAGTTCTTTAGTTAGGCGCTCAATCTCCTTCATAGCATTGTCACTCATTTCCTCTTGACTATCATGATTACTAGCATTTTCATTATAGCTCACATCACTAGCCCTATCAATAAGTAAATCATCATCACCAAGCAAATCATCTTCATCACTATTAAAATCAAGATACTCGGGGTGTGATACCTTAGGGCCTTTTGCCATGAAGCATCTTCCAATTCCTTTATTTGGTGAGTCAAATAGATCATAGGAGTTGGATGACACAAGTGCAAGTCCTGCAACACCTTCATCTTGACTATAGTCGGAGTTGGAGTGATAACTTCTCTCGGAGTGGTTGTCGGAGTCGGAGCCGGAAACCCATTCACCAACATGAGCTTGATGTCTTCTTCTTGTGTAGCTCCTTGATGACTTGTCCTTCCTCTCCGAATCCTTGCTTCTTCGAGAGTGTCTTCGTTCATAATAATCATCTCTACTCCTTCTCTCTTTACGAGGTGATTCATCTCTTCTATGTCTTCCTCTTGGTGATTCGTCTCTTTTCTTGTAGGGAGCCGTACACTCATTTGAGTAATGTCCGGGCTTTCCACAATTGTAGCAATTACGGTCACGACTTGATGATCTTCTCTCATAATGTCTTGAGCTAGAGCTTCTTTCTTTTCCTCTGTTCTTGTAGAACTTGTTGAACCTTTTCACCATTAGGCTTATCTCTTCATTGGATACTAGCTTGTCACTTGAAGTTGTTGGAGCATCGGTTGAGGCTTTGTAAGCACCACTTGACTTATTGTGCAGCTCCTATTTGTCCTTGAGTGACATTTCATGAGCGACAATCCTTCCAATGACTTCCGTGGGCTTGAGATCTTTGTAATTTGGCATCATGTTATCATGAGAGTATATGACATGATCTCTGCTGCACACTTTAGCAAGAAAACATCTTCTCTACTGCATAACATTAAAATGACATGAAACAACTACAATGCAATAAGTTATATATAGTAAATCATTTTAATAGTGAAGCATATGATGAATTTAATTCAAATAAACCATTGTCATCGCAATGCCATCCTTGCATATGAATGTTGTGGCTTGCCTTGGTTCAGAGGAGTGTCACAATACTACTGGTCTTCTCCAACACAACTAGGAGCTTCTGAAAATATTTTAAATGCAAAAAGAAAATGTCACATAAAGCATTTTATTTCACCAGAAATTCCAAACAGCAAGGAAAATTCTGAAATTTGGTATACAGAAACTTTAGCTCAATACAAAACAGTAGCAAAAAGAATCAACTCATTTGGACTTATAGAATAGAAATTAGAGCTGGTCAAAGTTAGGGTCAGAATATGAATTTAAATGAATTTTTCAGAAATCCCAGAGAGGTCCACGTCGAAGGCGTATTCTCAGAATGCGCCTCCACTTATACGGCTTCGGGCGAGAGGGAGAGAGGCTGACAGGTGGGGCCCCCTGTCAGGGTTAAAAGAGAGAGAGGGAGGGAAACTGGGGAGGCGGCGCTGTCGCCAGTGATTCTCCGGCGAGGAGACCACGGCGGTCGCCGGCGATGGTCGGGATGGGTTCAGCACGTCACGGCGAAAACGTACGTACCCGAGGCGACGGCGGGGGTGGACGGACGACGTCGGGCCGTTCTTCTCTAGAGACGGCGGCGGCGGAGCTCGTCGGATACGGCAATTCCGGCAACGATCCGACGAACCAACGCCACGAGCGGACTCAGGAGATCACCACGACCTCAATGGGAGCAGAGGGCGGAGCTGGGGACGACTGGAACGAGTGAACGATCCAGGTGGATCCACGGCGGACTCCGGCGATGATCGGCGGCAGGAGGCCTTCCTGGCCTTGCCGCGCTTGCTGGGGAGCGATTTGTGGCCAGTGGAGGTGAGAGTGATGGCTAGAAGGGCTCGGGAGTGGCTCTATTTATAGATGGCGAGGTGGCCGTGCACTGGACTCCGCCGGCGACGAGCTGCAGAAGAAATGAGAGAGGGGGGAGCTCGGGAGCGACGTGGAGATGAAGTAGTGGAGCACAGCAACGCGGTGCACGCACGCGGACACCGTGCGGCGCACTACGCGGGGCAGACGGCGCACGCGTGTGCACTGTTCCGCCCGCTAGTGCTTCGGCTGCTTCCGGGGAGCTGCTTGCCGGCGTCGGGGAGGAACAGGGAGAGGCTAGGTGGCGTGCGGGAGGCTGCTGAGAGGCGGGGACATGCTGCGGTGGCGAGAGGAGGGCGAACGGGCGGCGACAGAGGGACCCGGTGCACAGAGCGCGGCGAGCGCATGCCAAACCCCGTGCACACACGTAGTCACCGCGTGCACTGGCACACGCGGTGCTTTAGTCGATGCCAGACCGTGTCAATGGTGAAGTCCCTTCAACACGGTTCCTAGATATGCGCTTGGTTTGCCATCTGGCTCACTGGACAAGACTTGAGCTTGATGCAAAGTTTCTGGACAGAAACTTGGGACAATTGCTGGGAACAAACGGCTAGGATTTAAGGTCTGAAATTTGGGGGTTAAGCATCTCTTAGGAGGGTAGTCATGTGGTAAAAATTTCAGCTCCAACAGATCAAGGAAAAATATACTTGCTTCACAAAGTACCAATTCTGACCAGAAGCAAAAATATTTTCCTTAGCTAAAAATTTCCAAATGACTATGGGATACTTTTGCATAGGGAGGTGAGGCAAGATCCAAAGAATATTTGGGAATTTTCTTGGAATTTTTTGAGAAATAGAAATGAGGGTTGCTTCATAGCTCAAAGAGAAAACAGTCATTATCAGGAAGAAAATGAATATAATGCTATCAAAGAAAATTATCCCATGGCATTATGGTGAGAGGGATGAGGTCTAGGGAGGGTTTAAAGATGATAGAACCCACTTGGAGGGAAATCAAAAATAATTCCAAGTTGTAAGTCCAAAAGAATTGACTGAAAAACTCAAATGCAAATTCAAATATTTAATAAATCCCAACAAAATAAAAAAGGCAAAACCAGGGTGTTACAAACCTCCCCCCCCCCTTAGGATGAATCTCGTCCTCAAGATTCGGTTGCTCAGGAAACAAATATGGATATGCAGTCCTTAAGAAATCCTCTCTTTCCCAGGTGGCCTCATCCTCGGTGTGATGCTCCCATTGGACCTTGTAGAACTTTATAGCTTTGTTGCGCCGGACTATGGCGTCTACTGTAGCGTCCCAGTCCACATCCAGGAAGGCGTTCGAGTACCCCATGCGGTCCGGACTCCAGCCCGGGTTGAGCGTGTTGCCCTCATGGTAGAGCCCGGGATGTGGGGCAGGTCTAGTATAGAACCAGGAGGTACTCCCACTAGGGAAGGCGGTTGCAGCCCTTGTCCCTTGTTGCTGGCCTGCCACGGCCGCGTCGATCATTGGCTCACTTAGAACACGAGTTAGTGGATATTGTGATAACAGTGAGGGTTGAGAGTGAGCGGGATGGGGGTTGGGGTTGGGGTTGGTCTGTGAAGTTACGGCTATCTGAGTGGAATAATTTCCCTACTTTAGACAATGTGACAAATTCCATTTCGTTAGAAACGACTTTGTAGCAAATTGCATGAGCGAGCGGTTCATTTTTTTCATCAAGTTGTACAATTTTTTGGTTAGGATAGATGGGCAAATGCATTGGTTGGTTGTTTCAAGAGTTAATAATGGAGACGGTGGCGTATCAGTTGCATGCCTAACAACGTACATCATATTTTTGTTTCGTGGTAATGCATGAGATTCATCTCTATGTTACAACAGGGCAATGGCTTAGGAGACATTGGATCTGCCTTCTTGGTTCGGGGGGCGTCACGTGCGGTGCACATCTCCTCCCCTTCGATGACGGTGGGGGATTGGCATGAACATGTGTGGGGGGGATCAGGGCAGTGAGCAGGGCGGTTGGCAAGGGACTCCTCCTTGGTGGTACGTGAAGAAATACAGTGAGAAGGAGAGATGACTCCATGGCAAAGGTGAGGTGGGCGTCATGGTTTTAAAGGAGAGGGCTCCATTGAGAAATGTCCCACTACAGCGGAAAACTGAGCGTGAAGGGAGGGTCCAGCAGGAAAATGGTAGGGTGCGTCGTGGGGTGGTTTTTTTGTGTTGGGACCATGTGTTGGAGATAACATGGTGGATAGTCCAGACAACCACATTTCTCCCCCACATATGAGATGAATTTGAGGAGCCCAAACTGTCTAGATGGTTGAATTTTGGAGAACCCGTTGGGCGCCTGTTTGAGTCCGAACCCACCCGGACATATGAAGGACAAATGAGCTTCGACCTTGAAACGACCTCAATAATTTATTTGATTCATTTATATGCACGCATTGTAGCCCGTAGCAACGCACGGGCGTTCTACTAGTAATAATAGACGTGCAGTCATGGGCTAATATACTAGAATGTTTATACTCCCATTGCAACGCACGGGCAATTGTCTAGTAAGAAGGAAAAATAACTAAAGTGGTCAAGTGGTCCATGGTGTTGGAGAAGGAAAGAGTGTTCGAGATAATAAAGCGGAAAAAAGAAAGCAAGAGTATTCTAGGAAATAAATAGGAACGAGAACTAAAGTTTGCGAGGAAGGAGGAGGAGGAAGAAGATGAGGCGTCGCTGAAGAACGCACTGATGTTAACGTGGTGCTGGTTGGCGCCAACGAAACGGGTTGCGCGAAGAGGCTAGGAGTAGAAGATGTAGGGGAGCATGAGGAAGAGAAGAACGACAAGTATCCCTTCTAGCAATGAATGATGTGTGGGCTGGAGGTGGAGCTTATTGGTGACTAGGAATATGTTCAGGTTGCCACTCGCCTCCCACGTCGGTGTGTATGTGCATTTTTTCCCCTCTCATCAATTGCAGAATTTAAGGGACATATCATGTTGCTTTCATCATCATGACATCGACATGTTGAACCGAAGGTGTTACATACTCTAAATAGATGTGAGATATGAGAAATGGAGAAAAGTATTGGAACATGTTGCGACATAATTAGAAACCCTAGAAAAGATGACATTTTACTGCGTGCATTTACAAAGTTGAATGGACATTTGAGAATGATCTTTATAGTTATTTGTTGTTTTGTGACAATATATGTGTTAGTTTAACCCACTCTATTATATTGTAAATATGAAAAATTTCGTCCCTGTTGCAATGCACGAGGGTGAGGTAGGCATCATCCGGTTTTAAAGGAGAGGGCTCTAGCGAGAAATGTCCCGCTACGGCGGGAAACCAAGCGGGAATGGGAAGGTCCGACAGGAAAGAGAAGGGTGCGTTGTGGGTGGGGTTTTTGTATTGGGTCGAGTGTTGATGATAACATGGTGGATAGTCCGGGCAACGATATTTCTCCCCACATATGGTCTGTATTTGAGAGAGACCGGACTGCCCATTTGATGTCCGAACACACCCGAATGTATGGGAGAAATGAATTTCGACCATTGAGATGACCTTAATCATTATTTGTTTAATTCATTTATATATGCATTATAGCCCATAGCAACGCATGGGCATTCTCCTAGTTTTGATTGGTTTGGAGACAGGAGCGGGTGCATCTATTCTGCAGGGCGTTTCCTAACTTATCTTCGTTATTTACAAAACGGCGCACACCCCCTCGTCATGCTAGGCCGACCCATTTTCACTTTTTTGAGAGCTAGGATTCAAACCCGTGACACGCGAGATTCAGTGATCGACGTGATATCCACCCCACCACCTCACACGTTGTGATTACGTAAATGTTTTTCCTTCTTTTTTTCATTTTCTTTTCTTTTCTTTTTTCTTTTTCCTTTTTCTTTTCTTTTTTTTCCTTTTTCCAAATTCGCAAATTTCTTCAAATAGACAAACTTTCTCCAAACTCGTGAACTTTTTTTCCAAATCGGATGAACTTTTTTCCAATTTTTGACATTTTTTCAAAATTGATTATCTTTTTTCCAAAATCCATGAACTTTTTCCAAAGTTGATGAATTTTTTTTCAGAATCCGTGAATTTTTTTCAAAGTCGATGAACTTTTTTCAAATTCGTGAACTTTTTCCAAAATTTGATGATTTCTTTTCAGAATCGGTGGCTTTTTTTACAAATCCATGAGTTTTTTTTTTGAATTTCCCTTTTTCTGAAATTTTCTAAAAAAAATCTCAAAACAGTAGAACAGCTATCGAATTAGCGAGCAAACGACAATGGGTCTTCGTAGAGTTCTCCTTACTGGCGCCTACAGCGCCAGTTAGGAGCTCCGTGTCTGCAGCGAGCACAAAACGAAAGCGCACACAGGGAACAATTAGCCTACGCAAAATGAATATGTTTCATTTAAAACGCCACACTGTAGTAGAAACTAAAAGTCTATTTAGAAAGATATTTTACCAAATTTATATAACCAGGTACAAAAAAAATAAGCAACTTTCATTCATCTGAATAATTGTTTTCACATATTTTAAAAATGTTAATGTGATTTTAAATGGTGTTCGTGTTTTAGAAAATTGATGAAATTTGAAGAAACGTTCTCACATTTAAAAGGAAATTTTCATTTGAAAGCAAACGTCTGCCATCTATTTAAAAGAAATATTGATCTTGTATTTTCCAAAAAAAAAAAATCATCACCTATCATGTATAACAATGTTGATGTGAATTTCAAAATATTTTCATATATTTATTAGAAATATTTTATGTAAAAATTAACAAAACTATTTATAAAAAATATGTTCACATTTTTTCGAAGAGTTTTTCATGCTTGGAAACAAACAATGTTCATGCTATTTAGAAAAATGTTCATGTAGTTTCAATAAATGGTTTACGCCATTTAAAAAATGTTCACGTTGTTTGTATCAAATGTTTAAGTAAATTAAGTAAGCAGTTCCTATAATTTTAAAGTATTCATGCATCTTCCTGAATGTAGTTTTAGAAGTGCCCACATAATTAAAACATGCTTGTTTATTTCAAAGTAAATATATGTATATAATTGGAAAATGAGAAAAATAATAGTAGAAAGAAATAAAACAAACAAAGAAAAATGAACGAAAGAAGAAAGAAAATAGGAAATGGAAAAGGCAAAGAATGAAGGGGGAAAAAGGAGAAACATAAAAGATGAAAACAACACAAAAACAAGGAAACGGAAAAACACAAATGTTATCCTTCCCCGCGTCGAACCCCTAAAGTTGAAAACATGCTCATCTTCCTTCTACATTTCTTCGAGGTTACTCATCATTATCATCAACTCATACTCCTCGTCACCGATGTCCGATAATGATGAACCGTGGAACTCATTGGAAATAAACTCATCATCCGAGTCCATTGTGTGTCCCTACAAATCTGCACAAATAAGGTCAAAATTTTGAATCGAACATGTGGTGTGCGAGGTGTACAACGGGGGCGGCCGGGAGAACTCGGACGTACAGGGGTGGCGTCCGAGGCGGTGATTGTGTCCGAGGGGTGCTCTGGGTGTGTGCAGGACCGGGGATGGTGAGTGGGAGGAATAGAGGAGGCTTGGGGAGGTCAATTTGGTGGGGTTTAGGGTGAGGTCGACTTGCCCGAGCCGACGTGGCGGACATGTCTGAACCTATCTGTATATCCCCATTTCCTCCACATGTGGACTTGGTTTGTAGCGTTACGGAAAATTCAGACATACGAGGCAAGTTCGGGTGAGGGAGGAGGCGTTTGGGCTGTATTTTCTCTATTCCGATAATATCCGGACTGTCTAGACGGACAAATGTGAATGGTTTGAGGAGTGCCCTTAGAGATGTCCTAACCTCGTTTCTGATTGGGTGATTCATGCCTGGAGATTGCTGGATCGGGTGGGATTCGGTCGTGCGCACCCGTATTTTTCTCTGACCGTTTGGTTTCAGAGGGAGCGCTGCGAAGCTCTGCTGGCTGTTACCATCATGGGGTATGCTTTCTCGTTCCATGGTGAAGTCAGCTGGCGGAGAATGTCATGGAAGCTGAGATCTGAGGACTAGCAATGGTGTTTCGAGTCTCTGTGGCGATGAGGAATTGGCTTGGTGATTCGTGACTTGGAGCAGCGGCATGCTAGTGGGGGCGACTGCACAAGAGAAGTCCAAAGTCTTTCTTTCAGGATGAAAATCCAAGGTCTGGCCTTAATTGGTTGTGCCTGGCAATGGCCTTGTTGAAGGCATTGTTTTTGAGAGCGAGGACTTTCTTCAGGGTGAAAACCTAAGATCGATGATCGGGCGACGACGGTGTTTGTGCACTGTTCCCTTATTGGAGGCGTCGCTTTTGGAGAAGCTGGACTTCTGGTGCTGTCTTGGTGGTGTTAGTGCTGCTGTTTCAGGGAATAGATCATTGCAGCGGGACTTTTCTTTTTCGTAATTCTTCTTTCTTTTTTTGGCTGTGTGCATCCGTAATGTCGCTAGGGCATTGCGTTGTTGCAGAGGCTGGGTGTAATTGGTATCTCCGCGATATTAATATATGCTCTTTGTCGAAAAAACCTCGTTTCTGATTCATAAAAGACAACAAACCCAAGCGTACTCCCGGAGAAAATTGTCCTACAAAAACTAGCTAGTGCTCCCACACTGACCAGCCTTTGTGCGAAGCACACAACCTCGTGGATGGGTAGAGGGAGATGCACACTGGACGACATGACCACATTGCCGCTATGTCAAGGGCGAATGTGCTTGATATTATTTTTAATATATGAGAGATTTTCCATATGCATTAATCTAGAAACATAATAGATAGATCATGATGAACATAATATTCATGATGATTGAACGAATAAAAATACTATGCAAACTAGCAAGTAATCTGGGTATATTCAAGAACAAACAACATGTTCATATCAATTGCTAATACAAAAGCTGGAGATAGCAGTTAGGACTTAAAAGGCCTAATGTTCCACTTCATGGTGCACACCGGCAAGCGGAATGGGCGGCTCATTCATAAAACATGACCGCACATGAGCGGCGAGGCGGACAATAGATGAGGAACACATGTATGTGTCCTATTCTCGAACTTTTAGTGATGTGTGAAGGATTGAATCTCATATGTTGGCTCAACACATCCTTTAGTAGCGTGATGAGACTAAAGTTTTCGCATTTTCTTTGTCATGCATGAATGGACCGTATGGGTCTGTGTGATTTTTTTAAAATAATAAATTAGCTAGACCTAATATTTCTAACATTCTCATCTGTGAGTATCTCTCTCTTAAACATACAGCTGGTACGGGGATCGTGTTTTGTAAAAAGTCCATTATGAACCTTGAACTTGTAGAGCTTAGCTAAATTGAACCCCCAACTCCGAATCCCGGTCGTTGGCACACTGAACTTATAAATCCCGGTGTAAATTGAACCCTGGAGCTGTTTGGTGCACTGGGAAAGGGACGATCCAGACTGGGATTACATCCTCACGTCGCTCCTTTGGTGGGCTGGCCAGCCTAAAAAATAGTCATGAGTTTTTTTTTTACGAATTTTAAAAAATGTGCATGATCTTGAAAATGTTCAGAAATTTAAAAAAAATCTCAAATATGAAAAATCTTCAGGAGCTTCGGAAAGGTAGGTACTGCCTACACCTCCGGTCACATATCTCGCTTCCTGCGGTGGCAATATACATAGGACACTGGAGCCCGGAGATCTTCAAAAGCCGCTATGAGCCAGATAAATAAATAATGGACTTGCATAGTGATAAATTATCGTTGCGGAATGTAGCTACAACGAACTATAACTATTGCATATAAGTAGTATCAACAACGACCCATCATAGTTTAGCTATCTGTGAACCAGACCAAAATAAACACATATGAGCTCTGTTGTTTCTTATTCCACTGAGAGTATGCAAGTGTGGGCCTTTGGAAGATTAAACATATACAAAAATTTAAGGGCGAAAGTGGTTAGGGTAATTTCTGACCGTAATTGTTTTCGAATTCGTTTTTATAGGATATGGTAGGAGCTTTTTGACATCCGAACACAATCCGGTCCGACTAATAGGATATGGTATTGCTACTATACGGCACCGTAGAATAATCTGTGTTTTCTGGCCGGATAATCCCACCCTTTTAAATATGGATATCGGATTTATGAGTGATGTTTTAAGTATTAACTAGCAACACGTGAGTATTATCTTCGCTTATGAGACGACATATGCTTGTTAGTGATTTATTTGACTTATTTTAGTACCTTCTAGTGATTTACGTGTGTTTAAACTGTATAAGTATTAATACTTGCTCATTGTTTATGTACACTTTTAGTTTAAAGAATTTATATATTCCTCATATATGCATGCACTAGTAGAAAACAGGGCTTTGGTCCTGGCCAGATCAGAGCATTAGTCCCGGTCGTGTAACGAACCGGGACTAATGGGAGCATCATTCCTGGTTCGAGAGGCTAGGACGCCGGCCGGGCCTCGGCAGGCATCAGTCCCGGTTCGGCTGGGACCTTTAGTCCCGGTTCCATCCACCAACCGGGACTAAAGGGGTTGCTGCCCTTTAGTCCCGGTTGGTGTCTGGAACCGGGACTAAAGGGTAGGCCATTAGTCCCGGTTTTAGACACAAACTGGGACTAAAGTTTTGCCTATATATATCCACGCCCTCCCCCCCCCCATCTCCTCTGTTTTTTGGCCGTGGAAGGGTGGAGGTGTGGGCTACTCTGTTTTTTGCCTATATATGCACATGAGGTGTTCGATGAAATGCCGGAGCCACACTTAAGCTTTCTCCTCTGTTCTTCCTCCAAGCTCGACCTCCAAGCTCCATTTTCCACAAGATTTGTCTAGGTTTGGCGGTGCACCAACTATCCAAGTGTTCTAAAAAGGTTAGCAACTTCATCCTTTCATCTCTCACTGCTAGTTTAGCTCATTTCAAATGCTCTAGAAGTAGTGTGGTTTGTGGGTTTTAGTGGAGGAGTGTATGTGTGAGTTTATTTGATTTAGATGCACAATTTGAGGTCAAATTAACTTCTTAGTTTGCACATGTGTAGGGTGCCGTCCCGTCCCCGTCCCCGTCCTCACCGCCGTCGATCGCCCGCGCCGATCTCGTCGCCGGCACCACCGTGGTGAGCCTCTTGTTCTTATCTTTTTTTTTAAAGAAAAAAAATTCTTACTTGTATGATTTATATAGCTACTTGTATAATTTTCTTACTTGTATTATTGTTTGTTATTATATAGTGCCATGGTTTTGGTATCCGCCCCCGTCGGCTCTCGTCCGGTCTATGATTCCGATGTGGTATATTATCTTTTATAACTATTTGTTTCATTTAGTGTTTATGACAATTATGCCGACCAACTTGACATAGATGTCTTTATCTAGGAGGTATGTGAACCGGAAATTCCAACCAACCCTTTTGTCGAGAGGTCAAATTTAGTTGAAAAAGAAAACAATTATTTGAAAGAAAAATTGAAAAGAGTTGAAGAAGAGAAGATGAAATTGGAGTTGCATGTTGCCGATGTCGTCGATCTACACAAGATCCAGATGGATGCAATGCGCTTGAAGATTAGAAAGATGAGAAAATATGCCATTGATAATGAGGCTTGGTATCATTATACTGTTGGATCAATTGTTACCTTAGTTGCGATTTTGATCGCATTTGTTGTTGCATTTAAATGTTTTACATAGTTGTATGTTAGTTTCAATGTATGTTTTAATTAGATGCTCTAGAGAGCTGTATGTTGTTCTATGAGAACTATGTATGAACTTTATGTATTTATTTTTTCAGTAATAACATTTGATCACTACTGTACTTTGGTTTTAATGTGATGATGAACTTGTATTAATTTGGTCATTTCTCTATTCATGATGTTCTGTAATGGTTTTTGATATACTTAATTATATAATGCAGATGAACCGGCAATGGATGTACGGTGACCGACGCACCTCCGACTACATTACGGGCCTGCATAATTTTCTCAATGTGACTGAGGCAAACAAGCAGAATGGTTTTATGTATTGTCCATGTACTGTCTGTGAGAATACGAAGGATTACTCTGACTCGAAAACCCTTCACTTCCACCTGCTTGAGAAGGGTTTCATGTCACACTATAATGTTTGGACCAAGCACGGAGAAAGAGGGGTTATGATGGAAGACAATGAAGAAGAAGAGGATGATGACAACTATCCTATGTTCCCTGAATACGGTGATACTGCAACTGGGGAAGCTGAAGATTAAGAGGCACCATATGTCCCCGATGATGATCTTCGCTGGGTCATTGTTGATGCACAGAGAGGATGCAAAAATGAAAGGGAGAAGTTGAAGTTCGATCGCATGTTAGAGGATCACAAAAAAGGGTTGTACCCAAATTGCGAAGATGGCAACACAAAGCTCGGTACCGCACTGGAATTGCTGCAATGGAAGGCAAAGAATGGTGTATCTGACAAGGGATTTGGGAAGCTACTGAAAATAATGAAGAAGAAGATTCCAAAGGATATCGAATTGCCTGACAGTACGTACGAAGCAAAGAAGGTTCTCTGCCCTCTAGGATTAGAGGTGCAGAAGATACATGCATGCCCTAATGACTGCATCCTCTACCCCGGTGAGGAGTATGAGAATTTGAATGCATGCCCGGTATGCGGTGCATTGCGGTATAAGATCAGACGAGATGACCCTGGTGATGTTGAGGGCGAGCGCCCCAGGAAGAGGGTTCCTGCCAAGGTGATGTGGTATGCTCCTATAATACCACGGTTGAAACGTCTGTTCAGAAACAAAGAGCATGCCAAGTTGTTGCGATGGCACAAAGAAGACCGTAAGAAAGACGGAAAGTTGAGAGTACCCGCTGATGGGTCGCAGTGGAGAAAAATCGAGAGAAAGTGGCCGGACTTTGCAGGTGATGCAAGGAACTTATGGTTTGGTTTAAGTGCAGATGGCATTAATCCTTTTGGGGAGCAGAGCAGCAATCATAGCACCTGGCCCGTGACTCTATGTATCTATAACCTTCCTCCTTGGTTGTGCATGAAGCGGAAGTTCATTATGATGCCAGTGATCATCCAAGGCCCTAAGCAACCCGGCAACGACATTGATGTGTACCTAAGGCCATTAGTTGAAGAACTTTTACAGCTGTGGGATAAAAAAGGTGTACGTGTGTGGGATGAGCACAAACAGTAGGAATTTGACCTACGAGCGTTGCTGTTTGTAACCATCAATGATTGGCTTGCCCTTAGTAACCTTTCAGGATAGACAAACAAGGGATACAACGCATGCACGCACTGTTTACATGAGAATGAAAGTATATATTTGAACAAATGCAAGAAGAATGTGTACCTGGGACATCGTCGATTTCTTCCGACCAAGCATGCCTTAAGAAAGAAAGGCAAGCATTTCAAAGGCGAGGTAGATCACCGGAAGAAGCCTATCCTCCGTACTGGTGATGATATACTTGATATGGTCAAGGATTTACAAGTAATCTTTGGAAAGGGTCCTGGCGGACAATCTGTTCCGAATGACGCTGACGGACACGCACCCATGTGGAAGAAGAAATCTATAGTTTGGGACCTACCCTATTGGAAAGACCTAGAGGTCCGCTCTGCAATCGACGTGATGCACGTGACGAAGAATCTTTGCGTGAACCTGCTAGGCTTCTTGGGCGTGTATGGGAAGACAAAAGATACACCGGAGGCATGGGAGGACCAACAACGTATGAACGAAAAAGACGGCATGCATACAAAGCAGTATCAAGGTCCTGCCAGCTACGCTCTTACCAAAGCAGAGAAGGAAATCTTTTTTGAATGCCTGTAGTATCAAGGCCCCGTCTGGCTTCTCGTCGAATATAAAGGGAATAATAAATATGGCAGAGAAAAAATTCCAGAACCTAAAGTCTCATGACTGCCACGTGATTATGACGCAACTGCTTCCGGTTGCATTGAGGGGGCTTCTACCAGAAAATGTTCGATTAGCCATTGTGAAGCTATGTGCATTCCTCAATGCAATTTCTCATAAGGTAATCGATCCAGAAATCCGACCAAGGTTACAGAATGATTTGGTCCAATGTCTTGTCAGTTTCGAGTTGGTGTTCCCACCATCCTTCTTCAATATTATGACGCATGTCCTAGTTCACCTAGTCGACGAGATTGCAATTCTGGGTCCTGTATTTCTACACAATATGTTCCCCTTTGAGAGGTTCATGGGAGTCTTAAAGAAATATGTTCGTAACCGTGCTAGGCCAGAAGGAAGCATCTCCACGGGCCATCAAACAGAGGAGGTCATTGAGTTTTGTGTTGACTTTATTCCTGACCTTAAGCCGATTGGTGTTCCTGAATCGCGGATGAGGGGAGACTGGGTGAAAAAGGCACGCTAGGACCGAACTCAATAATATGTAGGGACGGGCATTCTTGGGCGCAAGCACACTACACAGTTCTACAGAATTCTACCTTGGTGGCCCCGTATATCAATGAACACAAGAATATTCTACGCTCCAAACACCCGGAGCAGTCTGACGACTGGATTACACGTGAACACATGGGGACTTTCGACGGTTGGTTGCAAACACATCTCATGGGTAACACCACTATTGGACATGACCTGTACTTCTTGACCAGGACACCATCTTTGACTGTATTGACTTTCCAAGGGTACGAGATAAATGAGAATACATTTTACACGATCGCCCAAGATAAAAAGAGCACCAACCAAAACAGTGGTGTCCGCTTTGATGTAGCAAACACCAATAGGGCAAAGGACACATATTATGGTTACATAGAGGACATATGGGAACTTGACTATGGACGTGATTTTAAGGTCCCTTTGTTTCGGTGCAAATGGGTCAATCTGTCAGGAGGCGGGGTACAGGTAGACCCGTAGTACGGAATGACAACAGTGGATCTCAACAATCTTGGGTACACAGACGAACCATTCGTCCTAGCCAATGATGTGGCGCAGGTTTTCTATGTGAAGGACATGTCTACCAAACCGAGAAAAAGAAAAGATAAGGAAGCGAATACATCATACGATGAGCCAAAGCGCCACATAGTTCTTTCAGGGAAAAGAAACATCGTGGGAGTGGAGGACAAGACAGACATGTCAGAAGATTATGAAAAGTTTCATGAAATTTCTCCCTTCAGAGTGAAGACTGACCCAAGCATCCTGTTAAATGATGAAGATTATCCATGGTTACGGCGCAATAAGCAAGGGACACACGCGAAGAAATAGTTTTATACCCCAAGATCCCACTCTGGGATGTGACCGGCTTCACCGCCATCACTTTCTCTCTAGTGTGAGTTTCCGGACTTATAGCTGGAAAGTGCCACTTCGGACAAACCGGAGGGAATCTTTGTAAGAGCTAGCTAGGGCATTTTGGCATTTGAAACATGATTTTAGAATAATTATTTATTAAGTTATGAAATTTCAATTATTCCTATCCTTTCAGTCCCATGTTTGGCAAGGTTGATCATACGCGGTTAGTCCCGGTTGGTGGCTCCATATAAAATAACAAGGTTAATATAGACATGGCTTAAACGTCTTGACATAGATGAATACAGCAGAAGCATCGGAGATGATAAGAGAGAAACGTTGTATGACATAAAGTTGGAGGTACTATGTGGTTTCTCTGATCGGAGATGATAAGAGAGAAACGTTGTATGACATAAAGAAAATATAACATTATTAGGTTAACAGAAAATACAATGAATCTTCTAGAAGATTCATAGTAAGGGTCTATCTCCTTCACATAGGGAACATTGGTGTCGGCTTTTTTTGAATCACTATGTGTCTATGCATCAAAATAAATTAGGTTAACAAAAAGTATCGGAATTTATGGTGAATATGTTGCGGCAATGGTATATATGAAAATAACTTGATAGAACTAACTATTTTGTCACTATCTGATGAAAATCTATATCATGAAATAAAGTTATATAAAATTCTAGTTATGATCAACTAAAACAAAACTATAATATTCTTCAATAGCAAAAAGAATCAACTAAAAAGCTTTTATAAAACTCTAGTTATGATCAAAATAATATTAACTTAAAATTATATAAAATTTATGCAACTAAAATTTTCATAAAGTATTTTTTGTTAAAAACTTTAATAGCAAAAAGAATTAAATGAAAACTAGGCATGTATGCATCTGTTTAAAAGAAAACTTTAGAATTAAAACCAAAAATAGGCATGATCTCTTTCATTAACACAGAAAGAATATGAAAGTTTTGCATTTTTTAGAATTTCATATATTTTGTTGAAATTATTTGATCATCATGTGTATTACACATAAGTGAGTATGTATAAAAATTAGGATGTGATTTGAAAAAGGTCAAAAAATTGACATAACATATGCAAAAAATAAAAAAAAATAAAAAAATGCCCGCCTACTAGCAGGAGAATTCACACACCACGGCCTGCATACGATTAGAAACCCAACTATATATGGGCCAGGATGCAGGCCCGCGGGGCACGAATTTCTGCTGTCAGTAGGACCCACAGGGCAGAGAGGGGACAGGTCAGACGATGAGCTGTATGTGCTTTGAGAGGAACTTGCAACGGTAGCCGCAGGCGGGCTTATAAACCGCTGCGAGCGCCTCTCGCTTGGCGAGGTGGGACTAAACTCCCACCGCCCCTCGGCTGTGCCAGGACCAACCCTTTAGTCCCGGTTGGTGGCTCCAACCGGGACTAAAGGCCCCCTTTAGTCCCGGTCCGAGCCACCAACCGGGACTAAAGGGTTGGGTTTCGCGCCCTTTGGGCTGGTGAAATTCACCGTTAGTCCCGGTTGGTGGCTCGGACCGGGACTAAAGGGGGGCCTTTAGTCCCGGTTGGAGCCACCAACCGGGACTAAAGGGTTGGGTATATAAGCAGCACTTGAGAATTTTTCTCCCATTCTCTCCCCTGACGCCGAACCACAGCACGACGCCGCCAGGCTGCTGCGCCGGAGATCGCCGTCGCCTCCGAGCCGTCCCCCCCCCTCGCCGACGCCCTCGCCGCGCCCTGCCCCGACGTCGCCGTCGCCGAGCCCTGTCCCGACGCCATCCCCCGCTCCCCTGCAACACATTGTGAGCCGTCGCACCGTTCCCCTCCTCCTCCTTCCCCCCCCCCCCCCGCGCCCCAATGCCGCCACCCGCCCCGATGCCGCCGCCGCCCGCGCTCCGGCCTCTCCGCCCCTCTTTTTGTTATTTTTGTTAATGTGATTTCCAGTGAGCATATTATCAATGTTGAAGAAGGAGTGATCTTAATGGTGATAGAAATTAGTCATAGAAATTTTTGTGAAATTTTTGTTCATAGAAATTAGTGTGAAATTAGTGTTCATTTTGTCTTTTTTTGTCATAGAAATTAGTGTGAAATTAATGGTGATAGAAATCCAGTGAGCATATAAACTAGGTCATAGAAATTAGTGTGGAATTTTTGTTCATAGAAATGGTGATAGAAATCCAGTGAGCATATAAACAAATTGAAGAACAAAATTTTTGCATTAGAGTTCATTTTGTCTTTTTTGTATGTTTTAATGCAAGCATCTTTTGGGCAATCTTTGAACATGAAGTAGGAGCATTTTGATGTCATCTTGCTAGTAGATTTTAGTTCATACCATGTTAGGACCTGTAGTGAGTGCTACAAGCTTGTAAACTTGCTATCTATTCATTTCTGCCATATATACCATGCTATTTTTCTCTAAGTCTGAAACTGGCAGTATTAATACTTTGCATTTTGCCTTGAGGTTTGCAACAAATCTGTGCATCTTTGGATCATGATCAATAAGGGTGTTTTGTTGAGGGTAATTAGTACATGCTTGCCATGCTCTTTGTTGCCATGAAAAACTGTTGTAGCATATATTTTACTTGCCTCAAAGGTTGCATCATGAATCTGTTTTCTGCCACTCTATGCAAATATCACTAAGTCTGAAAATCTGTTAATACTTGTCAACTTGATCATGATGATTGCCATTGATCTAGGGGTCATTTGAATTAGTTCAGTAAGCATGTTTTGCCATGTGTTACATCTCCGTGGAATTACAGGTTGTGGTGTTGCATCTCCGTGGAGTTGGTCCCTGGTCGTCCCTCCGCTGTTCGACAAAAGGTGTCCATTTGTTGTATGTTGAGTTTTTTTCATAGGATGATGGTTGGTTCATTTGTTGAGTTGTGTATTCATCTTGTGTATAAATCTTGTATTCATCTTGTATTCATTTTGTATTCATCTTGTGTATAAATCTTGTATTCATCTTGTACAAATATCGTCGTAACTTCGACATGAGGGGGGGTCGTTAAAACATAACCCTGATAACTTTGATTTTGAGGCATATGAAAACCTGATTTGCACGTCGGACAGGCATGAGAGAGGCGGTCCGCAAAGTATCCTCTCCCGAAAGATAGGATGACTCATCAGATATGATTCTAGATAATGTCCAATGCCTCATATCACGAACATAGTTATATTGGATAATTGATCTTCATATAAATGAAGCATAAAAGTTTAACAATCACTTACAAATTTTCATGTTGTTCATTGACTTTGACATGAGGGGGGGGTCGTTAAAACATAACCCCGATAATTTCGGTATAACTTCGACATGAGGGGGCAGAGGGTCGTTAAAACATAACCCCGATAATCCACTAATCCATTGCTCATATGCATATGATTCATTGTTGTGATTAGGTCTATGTTTGCCACTAATCCATCTCTCATGGATGTATATTGCCATGTTGTAATATTTGCAAAAACTATGGAACACGACAGAGACTTAGAACAAGAAGAGGCGTTGGAGGAAATAATCCGCGACGGAGATGATGATATCATCACCTCACAGTTTCTGAACGACTCCGATGGTGAGGGAAGAGAAGATGACGGCTCCGGTGATCGAATGGAGGAGGGAGAAGATGACGGCTCCGCCGGTGTTGGAGCCTTAACTGTTGCAAAGTCCGGTGAGGTATATATATATTAATTAAGCTTCTGCTGACTAGATGCATTAATTGCTTTGTATGTACATATATTAACGCTTCTTTCTTCTTTTAGCCCTCCGGATCGAGTCAAACTTCTATAAGGAGACGAGGCCCGAAGAAAAGGTTGGGCGAGAATGAAAGGTTCACGATCGAAGAAGTCGATCCAGATGGCAAACCGACTGTTCCCAAGCGGACCCAAGACCGATTTATACATCAGTGCGGAGTTGTTGTTAGGGACAGCGTCCCGATCAGCATCCAAGAATGGAATAAGAAGAAGGACGATGGAGTTTCTTATGTCGACGATAGATGCAAAGATGAGCTTTGGAACTCGCTCATGATAAATGTCAGCCTACCGCCATAGGAGGATCCAAATAACCCAGTTATACAGCGAAAAGTCAAAAAATGGGCTCTTAAGAAGATGGCAGAACAATTCAAGAACTGGAAGAAAAGATTGAACGAACAGTTTGTCGAGAAAGACGAGACTCCAGAATTCACCAGTCAATATGCGAAGATAAAAGATCACTGGCCCGCATTTGTGGCGTACAAGAAATCGGAGAAAGCTAAGAACAGGTCACAGACAAATAAGCTAAATGCTGCAAAGAAGCTGTATCACCATGTTACGGGGTCAGGTGGCTACAAGGTTGCCCGGCCTACGTGGGACAAAGCTGAGAACGACCTGCTTGCTAAAGAGATCCAACCAGCGACATTGAACTGGCCCGAACGGGCAAGGACTTGATTCTTCGGGCATGGGGGAACTTTGGACCTAGAAACAGGGAAGTGTGTTTACACGAAAGAACAACTTGAAACACCCGTCATAAAGATTCAGGAAGCAATCAAGGACGTGCAGGAAGGGAGGTTCCATCCCGACAGAGAGAAGGACGAGCTGTCACGCGCCCTCGGGAATCCTGAACACCCTGGACGGACATGAGGCACATCAGGCTCCGTTCCGTGGGTGCATGGGTTTCCCGACAGCACTGGTTATAGAAGCCGAGGGAGAAAGAAGAAAGAGGATGCAGACCGGTTGCAGAAGGTAGAAGAAAGATTAGCGTTGCAGGAGAAGAAACTAGAGGCACTTACCAGTCAGCGAGCTACCGGCCCACCATCTCAGCAGCACGAAGATCCTTCATTCGATACTGCCCACGAAGCTACCCCACCATCTCAGCGAAAAAGCAGCGTGGCTTCCACGGAGCTCGTTCGGCCTGATATCACGGCTCCTCGCTACCCCGTGGATGATATCACGGAGAGGGAACATTGTGAGCAAATGGCGAAATGCAGCAACCTAACCTTGAAGGTGGCGGTCGGCTATGTCTTACCTCCTGGACCTGATGGAACTTTCCATTGCAATCCGATTCCAGATGGCTATGCTATTGTCGGGGTGGATGAAGTTACCAACGGATTCGAGGGGCTGGACCTTGAGTACCCTACAGGTGAAGGGGAGACTCATCTAGTAGATGCCGTAAGGACTACCATTCTATGGAGAAAGGAAAACATCGTGCTTCCACAATGGACGCCGCGTCAGCAGACTCAGCCGGAGGAGGCCCCTCAGCAGACTCCTCACAGTCCAGCTCTATCTCCGCTGCCTCAGTCGTCTCCGCCGCGTCAGCACACTCCGCCGCCTCAGCTGTCTCCGCCACGTCAGCGGACTCCGCCGGAGGAGGCCCCTCAGCAGAATCCTCCGCCGCCTCAGCTGTCTCCGCCGCGTCAGCGGACTCCGCCTCCTCCGCCGCGTCAGCTGACTCCGCCTCCTTCGCCGCCTCAGCAACGGCGGAAGAGACCCGCCGCCGCTCCGGCGGCTAGCAGTACAACAACGAAGAAATCCAGAGCAGGTCCAAGCGTGAAGAAGGCTCCTGCCAAGTTACCATACGACATGACTGAGGAGGAAAACAACGAGATCGTGGCTGCCGATGTGAAACGCCAGCTTGCACCGAAACGTCCAGATCCAAAGGAGAAAATAGATTCGGTAAAAGCGAAGCGCTGTCTGGATGCCCTTAACCGACCACCACCGACTCCGCCGCTCTCACACTATGACCGCTGTATTGTAAAGACATTTGATGAAGTAAAAAGGTTGGGAAGTAGCAGTGCTGCAAGAAGTGGGAAAACAATTCCCCAGCTCGGCGAACAGGAAAAACAATCGTGCCCCCCGCTCAAGGTGTTTCCCGATATCGCTAATGATCCGGGGGTAGCGGCCGCTCATCCTGGTTACACTCTTGGTGATTACTTAGGCGATGAGGTACAGTTCGAAATGGCTGAGGTAGCCTTTAGATACGAGCACGGGAAGCCTCTCGTCAGACCTGAGCAGCTCCCGCATCTATCAACGATGATGCGAAGATTGCATGACTGGTACTTGAAAGCCTCCAAGGAAGGGACCGACAGTATCTACGTGGGAATTAAAGATGAGCACTACTTCAATGGAGTCGAGGCGTTGTACATTAAATTTGAAGAATTATTTCAGTTATACAATCAAGACGCCCTCGACAAAACTATCGTCAGTTGCTATTGTCTGTAAGTATTTTTTTCTGTAATTAAGTCTCTAGCTCAGCTCGTTCATTGCATGTATAATTATCCTCACACTATATTATGCAGATTGAAGATCCTCGAATGCAGAGGACAAATCTATGACATTGGGTTCATTAACCCAAATACCGTAAATGAATATACGGTACAAATAAACCCCAATGATACAGAGAAAAACTTGCTAAAGGCGTTACTTGGACAACAAAACAAAAGGAAAATACTATTTCCTTACAACTTCCAGTGAGTGTTACTGTCTTGTGCATATTCTGTTTCGCTTACTCGAGGTTAAGTGTAATTGATGAGTTATGCGTGCGCAGGTTCCACTTTATTCTGCTAGCCATTCAGCTTGACGCGGGACTAGTAATTGTCTTGGACTCGAGACGTAAAGAGCCTAAGGAGTGGGTGGACATGAATCAAATGCTCCAGAAGTAAGTTCAATCATTATCGCACCATATCGGCAACTTTCGTTCATTTCCTGATATCAAGTAATCATTTTCTTTGCTGGACAGGGTTTGGAAAAATTTCACCAATCAGGTTAGGGGTGAATGGAAAAAGGAGCTGCGATTTTCACACCCCAAAGTAAGTACTACTAGCTAGTTCCGCGCAGCTCTCATTGATTCTAGTTTCAATACCATTATCATGCTTGATTATCATTTTGATTGAACTCTATTCTCGTAAAGTGCTTGTGGCAGACACCCGGGAATAATTTATGTGGATACTACGTTTGCGAGTTCATTCGCCACAAGACCTCTGAGCGGGGCAGATCTTCAGAACAATTTGAAGTACGTAAACAATATTCATATTTTTATTTTATTACCATCAATTGTGTTGAGTTTCATTCATATATATATATATATATATATATATATATATATATTGACCCCCTTCTTTAAATTAGATCTGGCGGAAGCGGGACGAACTCCTACCAACTGATCGCATACGAGCAATTCAAGAGGAATTGGCAGGATTCTTTGTTGAGCATGTCATACCTACAGACGGAGAATACCATCGGGATTTGCAATGCGATTTTGGTAATTAGATATTAGGGATCGTAAGAGATGTTATATTGTATATATGCATGAACGTGTACTATATGTAGTAGCGTCGAATAGATATACGAAAACTTGTTGTTCGACCAAGCACGGAGAAAGAGAGATCACTTCTCTCTATATATTGATCATGACGATGTTGTGTAGTGGTTCCTTCATTGCTATATGTAGTAGCTAGCGTCGAGTTGAATGAAAAGCATAAAATAAAAATGAAAACCCTAAATGTAAAGGAATTGAATGGTAAACACAGAAAGAAAAGGGGAAACACAATATGAAACACCTAAACCCTCCAAAACCCCTAAACCCCTCCTTTAAAAAAAACAAAAACCCCAGCGCCTGGCAGGTGCTGACGCGTGGCTGCCTTCTAGTCCCGGTTGGTGTTACCAACCGGGACTAGAGGTCCTCCTGCCTGGGCGCCCACAGCGGCCACGTGGAGCTCCTTTAGTCCCGGTTCGTAACCCAACCGGGACTAAAAGTGGGGGCCTTTAGTCCCGATTGTTTAGTCCCGGTTGCAGAACCGGGACTAAAGGCCCTCTGAAACCGGGACTGATGCCCTGTTTTCTACTAGTGATGTGGTATATGACCATTTCCCATTCGAGTCTGTTCCGTTACCGTACCATGTTCAAATCTGCATAATCCGGTATTTGAATCTGCATCCGACCCGCTTCTGAATAAGAAAACAAATATGGAATAGGATATGGTATAAGCATTATCCATCCAAATTCGATCCAGTTTCACCCCTACAAAGATTGGTTATGAATTGCACCGCATCTCCCTTACATAGAGTAAGTAAGCCGGTGGGACGAGTCTGCTTACCTAAGAGTAGTAGAACTGATCCCCATACTGGTTTGTGTTTTTTTAAAGGATCTGGGTCTACTATAAAAGTTCATCGAAAGTACAAACCACCTCAAACTTGATAAAGTTACATGAGGTCTCTAGACAACCCAACGACTACTATTGTAGTCAGAACAAGCGCTGACGCGTTGTTGTAACCACTCCCCTACCAGAGCCGGCTTGACCTTCTTGATACATGAAAACCGGGAAGTCTTAGTGCATGTGCCCCTAAAGATCAGCATCCTGGAGCCACAGTCGTCGCCGTTGAACCCTTGAATAGATCTGAAGCATCTAACACCAAATCTCGTCATGGCACACGCACGGCGAGAAATCATAACCTTGCCGCCCCAATGACACAACATGAATCTATGCAGGATCTCCATGGACTATGTCCAGACGGACGAAGTCGAGAAGGATCGAAGCCTGAAAGAGAAATTCAAATAAGAAGCTCCGCCATCCGCCCGCACATCGCACCTGCGAGGACTAAAAAGCGCCAACCTAAACTACTAGCCGGAGTGGAGGCACCGGGATTCCCTTCCCCGCCATCGGCCACCTAAGCGGCCGGCAGGGGGGAGGTGAATCCATAGACGCACCGGCGAAGCCTGGAGGAAAGAATTTGCCATAGCCGCCAAGGGGAAGAGGCGAAATGCTTTGTGTGATAGGGAACAGCTTGCTAATAAACCAACATAGTGCCTTATGCTGGTTTGTCCTTTGTCGCTGCTACTCCTTTAGCTACACACTATACTGACCAGAATATGAAACAACGAAGATGTGCAGTTTTTACTCAAGTAACAGCGAATATATGCACCATCTTTCTCTATTCAAAAGTAAAATATGCTAGTAAATCTTGTTGTAGTGTCTATAGTGGCGGAGCTGCACATGCTTCATTGGGCGGGCCAAAACCAGCTAGCTTAAGAAATATGTCTGAAATTTTGCTCCCAGAGCCCCAATTCAGCACCACTCTACACTGAAATCTTATTTGGCTGGGCGGGCCATGGCCTGGTTTTGCCCAGCCGTAGCTCTGCCACTGGTGTCTATATTTCAGATTCTGAATTGCCTCTAATGAACCAACTTCGTAGTTAATAATTGTATGCATATGTCAGTGAATAATTACGAGAAAATATATGGTGAAATGATTTTTCATCACAAATCAAATGGAATAGTAAATCTAACTAGTTTTTCCAATTGGTCATACCCCCTTCCCATTAATTGCTTAATGAAGATACGCATTCTGGATTACAACAATAAAGGAGGCAAGGAAAGAGAGCAACGAGTCGGGGCACTAGTAGGAAATCCACTGCAAGTGCTTGCCATTGAAACACTTGCTACAAGACAAAAACTTGCTAACACCATACTAACAACAAGAACCAAAGAGTTCAACATGGTACACAACAAATAACTAGAATATGAAACTAGACTCGGGAATTTGCACACACAAAAACAGCGAATCAAGGCAGACAGTGGCCTAGGCATCAACAAGGATGTTCAACTCCAGGATCATCAAACAAACAAGCTTCAGTCATCTGCCCTGCCAGTGTTGCCGCAACCTTCATCAGCTCCTACACACATTTCTGCAATTTAGTCTTGTTATCCCCTTTCAGCAAGCCTGGCCATATCAAAAAGGAACAAACAGTGAATACAATTTCAATCGAAATAGCTCTAATTTCCACCACCACTTAACCAACAAACCTCCAAGCCCACTTTTTTTTTCTTAGACCTACAAATTCAAGGCCACCACACCATATAATAACCTCTCTTTATTCTAGGCTACTTATTCAATTAATATAGTTAGTTGCGCTCTGTTAATTAATTGTCGAAGATAGAAAAGTAGCAAATGCTTGTGTTCTATACTTATATAAAAAAATGCTTGTTCTAGGATAGAGGATGAAGAAAATTGCATCGTGCGTACCTTTTCTAGGCTTGCCTTATGGTATCGGTAGCCCTGAAACAATAAGATGGCACACGAGATGATGATCATTGTCCTTTTTTTCTTTGTCAACCCACTCAATCCTAACTAGTCAATTAGACATATTTGCATAACAAATAAAGCAATAACAACAATCTTACTTTATCTGTCCCATACAAATAGTCGCAGAAGGTGAAAACAGAAGAGTAGTTGCTCTGGCTCTGACCACCTACACGATGATGGTAGTCATGGTGCTCGGCCCCTCCATAGAATGGGATAAGCTTTGTCGGGTTGAATGGAAAGTCGAACCTGCATTCTCGTCAAGTACTTCATCGATCAGCAGTTTCGTTTTATTGTAAGAACTACTAGCACATGATGTGCTTAGTTAATGAGTTACCCGCTGTGGATGTCGATGGCCTCGAGGTGGCGTAGGACGAACCAGAGCCAGAGGGTGGTCATGTGGCAGGGCACAATGGCGGGTCCGGTGAAGGCGGGGACGCCGAGGATGAGGACCTCGGCCCAGTGCGCGTAGGGCGCGGCGTAGCCGAAGGGGGCCGTGAACTCGTGGTGGACGCGGTGGATGTTGTCGTAGCCCCACCTGGTGTGCAGGAGCCTGTGGATCCAGTAGCCGAGGTAGTCCTCCACCAGCAGGTAGACCAGCATCTGCGCCGCCACCTCCCCGGCCGACGGCAGCGGGAGCCCCGTGCGGATGCCGACCATCTTGATGGCCGGGTAGGAGACGAGGCTGAGCGTGCCGACGGTGAGGAGCAGGACGCGGCCCGTGTCCAGGTAGCAGCGCAGGAACTCTGCGGGGGAGAGGTGCGCCCGTGGCTGCAGCTTGTAGGTGGACGGCCTCATCAGGGCGGCGGCGGCGCCATGCGGCGCGGCGCGGGCGCGGAGCTCGAGCAGCGCGAGGGGGAGCGGCGCGAGGGTGTAGACGAGGAGGAGGATGGCGACGTTGTGGCAGTAGAGCAGGTGGTCGGGAACGGACGCCGAGTAGCGGAGCCAGGCCGCCTCGGCGCGCGTCATGGCGCGGCCCAGCGCCACCTCCGCCTCCGCCGCCGTCGCGTATGGCAGCATAACTGACGGGAATGTGATGGATGATACGTTCTGCTTCAAATGTTTTTGTTTCCTGCTTTAGCTAGCGATTGAGCCGTTTTGTAGTAGGCGCGGGCTGGCCTCTGTCGACGGCACTGGTTCTGGCTCAGGACGATGGAAGACAGTTGGTCATGGAAAGAAAAGTCAAAAACTGTACTACTACTTAACCTAGGACAGTAGGCTGAGTGACATGTTTATTTAGGACATCGGGACCGGTTCGCGGACACTGATGCGGGAGCCGGCCATCCAACGCTGCATGCATACATTTCAACCACTGTGACTAACCGGACAAATTCATGCAAACACGGCGTAAAAAAAAATCATATAAACCGGACGATATTCATTACATTTCGGACATAATTCAACTAAAAGCAGAGCTCGTCCGACTCTGGAGGTATAATTTCGCCTTCATGGCCTCCATCTCCGCCATATCTTTCCTATGTCCCGCTCATCGGAGTGGCCATGCTTCAGCCGGAGGGGAAGAGTGGCTCCTCCGCTTCCGTGAAGCCGAGGCGGGGGTCGACGATGGTCTGCGCTGAACCGGCCAAGACACCGGCTATGTATGCCGTCGACGCGGTGGCGGTGGCCATCGTGGGACCCCAGCGGTGGCTGCCTCCCATGGTCTACTTTTCTTCGGTGTCGCGGCGGTTGCGGACGTGCGGGCCGCCTCCGCCGGCAGGGCGCGGTTACGCCAACATTTGCGGTGGCTGGTGCGGCCGAAGGCGCGGGAGGAGCGTGATGACACGGCGGCGTCCACGGCAGCCACCATGCCCGTGCCACCGTGCTCCCCGGCGTGCCGACGTGGAGCAACTGGCCACTGCTCTGCGAGCTGGGTTGGGGCGGCGAGTTGCTACACCAGGGGTCAGCTTGGAAAGGCGGCTTGCTCCTCCGCTTGCCCGCCTGCAGCCTCGCCCATGGTACTGATGGCCTGGGGCGGCGAGGGAGGTGGAGCAACGAGTTGCCTAGCTCGTATCAGGCGGGCTCGGCGGGCCACCCAGCCGGCTTTTATGCTGGAGAACCCCTCTTCCTGCTCGCCGGATACCATACAGAGTGTGCAGAATATGGTGCAAAGAGGAGATGGGGAGCGGAAATGTGGTGCGGTTCTTGCCCGGCGTCTGACCTCGTTTAAATACTAGACGGCTCGCGGACGGACGTGTTGCCGGAGTAGGTTTCTCGGCACACGCGTGAGTTCAATGGATATATGCGGGATAGTCTGAAGCCGGTTGAATGAGGCGAGGAGACGTGTTCAGCCGGGCGTGCAGCGGGCGGCGCTCTCAGCCGGTGCGCCGCTTCAATGTCGGCGCAGTGGGAGGTCGCGTTCGCTCTTGGCCGGCGCCAATACGAAGCGGCCGCTCTACATCGGCATGAATGCGAACAGCTGGCGCCGGGCGGGAACGCACGCAGGCGAGGGGGTTTTTTTTTTGGAGGGCTAGGGCACTCGGAAGCAGATGTGGCAGCGGTCCGGACGCCCACAAAGCCCCCTAGTTTGTCTCCGGTTTACGAAAAAAAAACACGTCCGGATCGTTCGGCGGACCGATTCAGGCCCGCGTTGGATGGCACAACATGTCCGAATCGCACGGTCTAGACGTATGCGGGCGGTTTAAGAGTTGGCGTTGAAGATGTCATTACGTACCAGTCGATCGCTAGCTTGTCAGCTTGCATGTGCTCGCAACTGCCTGCCTGCTGACTCCGTAGGGTACGTCCACCCAGCCGACGTTGACGCACCAAGCCAGCTCCGGCGACGTGCCTGGCCGGCCGTGCCGTGAAGACCAGACCATAGCTACGCTATAGTTTGCGGCGAATTTGTTTTTAATCATTACTCCCTCCGTAAAGAAATATAAAAGCGTTTAGATCTAAACGCTTTTATATTTCTTTACGGAGGGAGTATTATGCTTACAAGCCGATATGATCTCGATCATTCCAAGCGCTTGATTTTTGAAGCTACTATATAGCCTAACTACTTCGATGGAGTACAACTGACAACGCGTCCCAACGCAGCTCCGAGGCATGAGACGGGGGACGCGGCCGTGTTATCCCAGACGAGGCTCGCCAGGAACTCACCGGAGGCGGAGACGAGACGGCTCGCCACAGTGTCGTCGACAGAGGGAAAGCCACATTGTGGACGAGATGGCCACAATGTTGATGCGGCCATCAACATTTTTTTTTTTCGGGTAAAAAAAAGAAAAAACTAGGAAGCACTACCCGTTAGCTCGCCCACCAACAAAACGTGATTAAAGCACATGGAAAGGAAGGACTAACTAGGAAAACTAGATAACGTCTCACGCGTTGCTACGAGAATCTTGTTAAATGTAATCTCTACTCCTAAAGAGGAAGTACGTTGTCCTTTCGTTTCGTTAGACTCCCCCCATCGAACGCCCCACCGATTTTCTTTTCCCTCACCGGTTTATTTTCCTCCGTCTCGCCGATTTTCTTTTCCCTCACTGGTTTATTTTCCTCCGTCTTGTCCTCCCTCGATCTTTTTTTTCCTTGGCCATACGTCCCACCCCACCTGCCTCCTTCTCGATCCCGATCTCCCGAACCCTACCGCGCCGCCAAGCCCGCGTCCGCCTCCTTCGCCCCACCACTCCCCCATCAATCCACTCCGCGACGGAGAGTTCTCGCGACAGTCGCCGCCCGCTCTTCTCCTCCTGGTCCACCTCCCCCACCAAGCTGTCTCTCTCTCTTAGATCGTCAGCTGATCGCGGAGGCACATAGATTTTGGCTCCTCCACTAATGGCGACATCAAGGGCTGGTGGAGGCCGGCCATCGTGGACGCGTCGACGCGCCTGTTTCTTCGTGGACCCAATTCTTCGACGAGTTGCTGGAGAAAGACAGGGGCTTGAGGGGGGTTCTACGAGTCGGAGCGGGAGACGGGGCGGTTTCTGAGCCTGGTATGCGAGAGGATCGGCACCAGGGCAGTCAAGCGGTTACTGGCATGGCAGCGCTGGTGCAGCACACCGGCTCAGTCGACCGGACCAAGGGGAGGCTTGTGCACCGCTCGTACGCGTACGCCCTCAACCGCCTGCTCGGCAGGGCGCCGGTTGGACCACGCTTTTTCCGGTAAACGTGTTACCTGGTCCCTGTCAAAATGTTTCTTAGCACTACAAATGTCTATCACGTTGCTGAATGTTTTGTTGCTGTCGTACGAAATGCAGGTAGATTCTCAATCGCACCGGTTCCTGCACTTGTATGCTTTTGAAATTGCAGAAATGGTGGTGGCCTAATTCACCGCTTCCAGTGAGATTCTTTATTATTCGGCTATGAGTTACTAACTCCATGGTTTTTTTTTCTACTGTTGGGCTTGTATAGCTGAATTCCTGCATGTTAAATATACAGGCTGCAACGAGCAAGTAATCTTCTATGGAGCGCCACCAAATCAACTTTAGAGATTATGTTTGTACACCCTTGTTAACAGAGATGGCAGGGCATGCATTGGCCCTTCTCTATTTGGTACTTCAATCAAATGGTGGGCGTCAATTTTATCCAAGAGCTATGTCTGATATGTGGCCTAATTCAGCTGGTCCTGAAGTATTCTCTTCTGGGGATCTTCTTTTGTTTGAAACCCAATTATCAAAGTTGCTGCTTAAAATTCCCCTACAAATTGGCGTCTACACGATGGCAACCGACAATTTAATTAAACTCCACATGTGTCTCATTTACTACAAGCTCACATGTTACCAACCGGATCGATAGTATGTACATTATAAAACAATATATTCTCAAACTACAGAGGAATTGGAAGATTCCTTGTTTTCAATTGAAAATGGTTAAAATTAATAAAGGGGTTCCCTGCTGATAAAGGTTTTGAAATATGTGTGGTTTCTTGCGCAAATGGTTTTCAAGCCTGTTCTTTATGCAAAAAACAATTGACCGATATATTTGACTAAATGTGCCAAACTGTTGTGTCGTCCACTTTACAAATTACAGGTCGATATGCAGTGGAACCTTTTGCAGGCCAGTGTCAAAGGTAAGTAAATCTTCTTCGATGTTACGTCTCGTTTATCGGCGTGCATCTTGCTAACATCTGTTAGTTTGTTTCTAAATAGCAGTGCTACAACTGTGATGCATAAATTCAGTGCCACTTCTCAAGCTACTAGCCCTATAGAAGAAACACAAGGAGGCAGTGCAGCGATGATTATCTGGCCCTCCAAGCTGAATGCAGCGAGGTTACTCGTGATCAAAACAGTTCTGATGCCAATTGGCTTGAGCAAATCAGCCAAGATGTTTTGAAGAAATTGCACGCTTTCTATCAGTTCTGCAGACCACACACAATCTTTGGCACTGTGAGCTTTGGCATCTTTGGTTCCAGTTTACATATGTAGTTTCAATGCACACTGCCTGATGCGCTCTTTCTTATGTGTATTGTATTGTTAGATCATAGGCATAACTTCAGTGTCTCTCCTGTCAATGAAAAGCCTAGATGATTTTACTGCGACGATACTAAGAGGATATCTTGAGTTATTTATAGATTTTTATCTCTTATGAGTAAGATGATTTGGCAATTGGAAATATACCTAACCATTTGTGTATGAAAATTTTACACAGTCAAGTCTTAAACAAAGGTCTAAATTTTCTCTTTTTGTGCAGGCTTTGACTGCTGCTTTATGTACTACCTCCGATCTATATTACTTGTCGCTCGAATAGATGTATCTAGCACTAAAATATGTCTAGATACATCCATTTGAGCGACAAGTAATAGGGATTGGAGGGAGTATGAACATTTATGTGGTAGGGCTGAATCAGCTGTTTGACATTCAGATTGACAAGGTTGTATTTTCTTCCTTGTGGTTTGAAAAAAATGCACCTTCTTAATCCTTTACACTGTACAATCATTTAGATAAATTATACTCTGTTTTGGAGATCAACAAGCCAGGTTTTCCATTAGCAGCTAGGGAATTTTCAGTAGCAACTGGAGTATTCTTAGTACTCACATTCCTGATCATGGTATATTAGGTTCAACACAATGGTGTTATGGTGTGAAAAAATGGCTTCATGTCTAAATACTTAAGTTTTGTTGTTTTCGTAGCTTTAGCATTGGAATACGTTTCGGATCGGTGCCACTGATGTGTGCTTTAATTATCAGCTTCCTTCTTGGAAGTGTTCCATTGAGGTAAGTAGCACTTACCATGATGAGAATTGCAAAGTAAGTTCCATGAAACCATCAAACGCCAAGTGATGATCATTTTCATCTCATATTTGTTCCTTTTCAGGCTCCGTTGCTCCGGTGCAAAGGGCACCTGCTCCTTACTGCATCTTGCATCCTATTTGTGAGGGCTATCTTGGTCCAATTGGCTTTCTTTCCACATATGCAGGTACTCAGCATAGTAGACATCTTCAGTAGCACTGGAAAATCATACTTATTTACTTGGTTTCCTTCTGTGACTTGCAGCATGGAGGTTGGGAAGATGAGAGGTGGAAAGACTGATAGATTAATCAAGGGACTAAGGGATGGTCGGTTTCAGTCTTTCTATCAGAGGAATAATTTCTTGTTAAGAAATGTTTGTGTGTAATTTTCTAGGTAAAGAGATAAAAATATGTTAGCCTATTTAGTTATTTTCACCTTATTTTTCCATTTGATGATTATAATTTTCGTGAAATATTTCAGTTATTTTCACCTTCTTTTCCATGTGATGGTTATACTTTTGGTGACTTGCTTGTGATATTATTTTTATGATTTTTTTTTGGATGGAGATGACCATATTTAATTCATGCTCTATTTGTATTTTTTTTTTGTGTGTTTGCAAATAATGGATGAAACACAAATTGATCATATCAGTTTTTCCAAAGAAAAAAAATGGTGGACACCCCTATCATTATTTTTACTGAAATTAGTGAATACTTATCCTACCACATAATTTTGGAGCGGTGAAGGCAGCATTTGTTCCAGTTGTTTCTCAATTCAGAGAGTTTTTCAGTCGAGGGAACCAAAAGGCCACCATTGATAGCAATGGGCATGAAACATACCAGCACCGTTAGGCAATGTCGCAAGCACTCCATCTTAGAGATACAAGTTGGTGGGAATCATTGAAGTATCCTTGACAGAAGAAGATTTGGAATGCCTTTTTAGGAGTCCACCAGAGGAGGGTGAGGCTCATGCATGCTGACTATATACACGAGCTCCTCATGATAATGGTATGGTAGTCGCATGCAGAAGGACTGCAACCAATGGAAACACTGTTGATAAATTTACAACATAAAATAAAAACAATGTGAATGGTATTCTTCTGCTGAAAATATATACCCATGTATTTTAGTAGTTTGTAGAGCCCTGGTGGTGTCCTTTTTGTATAGATGAGGCCCTACAATGCATTTAGAGCATCTGATCCACACATGTCGTTATAATTTAGAAGCTTGGATGAATAACTGATGATTGGAATGGAAATGTTAGTAGAACCATGATCAGGAAAGACGAGCTGATGCTATACAATATGATGGTATAGGGTAACTCTGATTGCATATTCAAATCAGTAAACCAAAGGGAGTAAAATAATAAATATGGTCTATGAAAGGCTTAAAGTCTGAAAAAATATTAATCAAGATACCATCTTCTTTTGTGAGCTTGTTATTAAAATCAACCATTTCAATCCACTCCATGAAATTCTTGTATCATGATCATGTTACGAGCCCGTAGCAACGCACGGGCATTCTACTAGTGTATGAATAGTTGCTAAAAATCAACTAAATTTAATGAAAAACCAATGTACACATAAAAGCAAAAAAACATATGAGGCGTCTCAAAAGAGATATATTTTTTGAACTATAGTCAAAAGAATATCATTTCAAACAAAAATGTGAAGGATGAGCCACATAGGTATATTGCAATCGCCCAACACATGTATTGTCCCTAATAATACAAAATATAATGAAAGAAATAACTTATGATAACATGCATGAATTGATGATGTGGCAGTGCTGCATGCATAGACTAATGCAAAAATTTATAACTTATGAATTAAATGTCTGACTTGCTTATATGACATGGTTACATGATTAGAAAAAATAGATGGTAGGTTGTAGCTATTTAGGAATAGAGGATAAGTCTTAGGATCCGAGATTCCAGTGCATATGTATACTACTGTATAATCAGGGGCAGAAGTTTACAATTGTACACATCCAATCTCTCCCATGGTCTGGATTATAAACAGAAGAGGGTCTCGTCCTACATTTGTGTTTATTTCATGTCTACTTCCATACAAAAATTGGCACAGAGAGGAAGAAACTCATCGCTCAAACAATCCCGCGTCGCTCCTCTCTGGGGTGGCTCGAGCGGATCTCTAGCTGCCGCCACCGCATACCCCTCCTTGCTCCTCTCCCTTCCCCTTGCCACTACCGGAGGGCGTTGGCAGTAGTGGGCCTTCTCTTGTGCTTCGCCGCGGCCGTGCCATGGAGATGGATGTCGGCCACCACGACATTTAGGGACTGCATGCTCCCGGGCTCAGGTCACCATTCTCCTGGTGGGGGATGTCCTCCGATCGCAACTACCATTGGCTTTTAGGTCACCATGGGCGTACCCCGTGGGAGATAACCTCATCAGTTGCTCCTCACACCCTAAAATGCACACAGATATGTCTCTCAAAATCCGATGGCAAGCATGTTATGTACATCATGACAAAATGAGGAGAAATTACATGTATCAAGGTACTATGAATATCATTAGAATCCTAACGTGGAAAATTTAAGTTTGGTGTTTATTAAGAAGCTCTGATATTCACTAGATTGTCAGACAACGATGACACATGCTCTTCTAAAATACATCACTACCGGAAAAAAACAAATTTGCCCCAGATAGCATTCAAAGTTTGAGGAAGTGAGCATTCAGGGACGAACCGGAGGTGGTACTACTGCTAGTTGCTAATGGAGATCTTCCCCTCCTATGCAAGGATGATGGATGCAGGGAGCGACCTTGCAGGCGTGCGACACAGAGTCCAGTGGCGGAGGCGGAGGTGGAGGTGGTGGCGGCGACGGTGAAAATGAGGTGAGCACCATCGTGAGCTACTGCAGCCTGTGCTCAACGTCGCACCAGGCGGGAGGCGGCGACGGTGAAAATGAGGTGAGCACCATCGTGAGCTATTGCAACCTATGCTCAACGTCGCACCTGGCGGGAGGCGGGATCGCGGTCGTCGCCACCGTGACAAAGAGCAGAGGAAGCGTGGTGGTGGTCGTCGCTGCTGCGACATTCGTCCACGCGGACCCTGTTGGGACAAACCCTCCGACGACGAACGCCGAACCAGCCCTCCGGCGACGAACGCCGGACGGAAGTAGAAGAAGATGGACAGAAGATACTTGGTTATGGCGACGAACGCCCCGGCCGCCGAACGGCCTGTATGTTGGCTTCTATTCAACTCAACTAACTCACGGCAACACACCGTTTACATGACATTTTATACCCACGGCACCTAGCAACTGCTTCCTGCGGCACTCGCGCACACACACGCACAAGCTCCTGGAGACCCGGCCTGCCCAAGTACGTGAGCCATTCGCTCAACTGCACACTGCAGGCGCCCTCCAAACTGACCGCGAGCCATGCCAGGACTCTCCGTTTCTAACGCATGCACTAACTACGACGGCCACGAGCGCGCGCGCACACACACACTCACGACATACATACGCACACACGCACGCCTACGGACTCTGCACGGCCACGACCCTTTTTTGTGCCGGCGGTGATTATTATTATTTCACTAGAAAAAGGCTTGTGTGTCATGCTAATTGCTTCACACAGGGTCCTTTTTGGGCAATGTTACTCTTGCTCTTACTTGGGCCTCATGCGCCCCATCAGACCATTGTGGCATGTTTGGAAACAAAAAAGATTGTGGCGGTGTGTCTACGGGACGTCAAACAGAAACAGTCCAGCAATCGCACGGCTCACTCTGTATTGGGCCGGTCCACCGTAGACTGTACAGAGCCGGTTACTACAGTGAATCATGCACGGGTGGGGTACTGTGGCGGAGCACACTGTAGGAAGCCGGTACTGTGGTAAAAAGGAGGACCGTAGTGTCCCATGTGATGTAGCATCGTTGTTTAGTCGCTTTTTTACATATCAATTTTTTTAAATAAAATAGACATTTTCAAAAACACGATTTTTTTTAAAATATTTGAACATTTTTTGAAAATGTGATTTTTTTTAAATTGAGAACATTTTTGGGATAAGTGAACAGATATTAGAAACGGGAACAAGTTTTGAAAACGCGAACATTGTTTGAAATTCCTGCGCAATTCTTGAAAATCCAAAACATTTTTTTAATTTCATACCTTTTTTGAAAACACTATCATTTTTTGTAATTCTTAGCTATTTTTTAAAAATGTGAATATTTTTAAAAATTTACGAACATTTTTTGAAAACGCAAAATACTTTTCAAATTTTGAAATTTGAGAATATTCTAAAAATACTAATAAGAGAAGAAAAAAGACAAACAGAAAAAAGGAAAAAAGAAAACGGAACGCCGACCCAAAACCCTCCTCCTCTAGGTGCTTGCTGCCGGCCGGACCGGCAGCGGCGGGCGAGCGCTGTAGGAGATATGCCATAGAGGCAATAATAAATGTTATTGATTATCTCCCTGTTCATAATTAGGTTTATGTTCCATGCTATAACTGCTATGGTTCTCGAGTCTACAATAACCACGAGGCTCGGAGGAAGACTCATATGCACGTGTGGAATAATAAACAGTAAAATGTATTCCTAGTCTGGCCTCTAAGACTGGCTGAAGTATTGCATGATGATCCTGTTTTCCTGATCATGGGCATGGCTATGCCGGCAATTTTGAGGGCACAATGTTAGAAGAACATTTGTGGTTGAATCGACCCGAATTGATGTTATGCTATGAGATTCATTCGTCATAAGTTAATGGTTAATAACACAGAGATGGTTAACGTTTGCATAATTCCTTAGACCATGAGAGTATCGAGTTACTTCATGCTTGCTTCATGAACTTTGGGGTTTGTTAAACGTCATCCGTAAATGGGTGGCTATTACGGCGGCTTACGGGTTCATGGAAAAGTATGTCAAGTAACTTGATAGCTCAAGATTGGGATTTGCTCCTCCGACGATGGAGAGATATCTCTGGGCCCTCTCGGTGTTACGGTATCCATCATCGTCTGGCCAGACACTTTGTGATTTGATCACGGGGATGCCGGAACACGGGAACGAGAAAAGAGAACAATACCGGTAACGAGGTAACTCGCATAGTGGACAAGTTGTTGATCCGCGGGGATGCCAACATGTCTCACCTCGGGTATTTGTAACATATCGCGAAGCAACAGGAATAGCACACGGCAACTGGAGGTTCACTCGAATATTCATTCGTGTGGGTATAGGGGTCAATATGAGTGTCCACGGCTCCGATGTTGATCATTGATCGGAAGGGGTTCCGGGTCATGTCTATACTTCACCGAACCTATAAGGTCACACGCTTAAGGGTCATCTATCTGCCGAATACTAGACGGGGAGTCTGAGAGAAAATCACCGAAAAAGTTTCGGACGAAACGGAAACGTTTCGGAGAGGATATCGGAATAGTTCCGGTGAAACCGAAAAGTTGTTTCGGAGTACACCATAAAGTCAAAATGGTTTCGGCACATGCCTGATAATTCTTGGAGGGTGCCAGAATCATTCTGGAAACTTTCTGGAATTTTCCGGGATGAAAACCGGAAATGTTCCGGAGCTGCCGAAACCGCTTCAGATGCTTTTCGCAGATGAAAATCACTAAACCGGAATTGTTCCGGATCGCATTGAAAATTATTTTAGTGGGTGCTGGAAATGTTCTAAGCCCACATAAATATTTTCAGTTCGACCGGACGCTGAAAAATGTCGTCATGAATAGTGAAAGTGCTTTTTGGTTGCTTCTTGGAGAAACTACCTTGAGGGCATTTTGGTAATTTTCATAGTGGATGGAAATATCTGAAAATATCTAGATAACACTATTTATGAATAGTGGAAACACTATTCATGAATAGTAGAATCACTATTATGAATAGTGAAAATATCTGAGGGCATTTTGGTACTTTTACCATTGTCTCTCACCCTATAAATAGAGGTGGAGGGTGCTCTCAAATATGACATCCTTGCTCTCATACACATGCCATAGACTTGTTTGGCTTCTCTCTCCCTCCCAGCGAAATAGTTTCGTAGAGCCAAAAGGCTGTCTGGGTTCCGGCAGGAACTAGATCTGGACGGCGAAGCCCTGCCGGATAGTTGAGACCGTATGTGTGCAACTCTGTAGAGAGATCGTAGTTTCGGTCTTAGTTTGAGAGTGACTGTCCGAGTTTCGATGGTCCTCCCGAAGGGCTGTCCGAGTGACTGTCCGAGTTTCGATGGTCCTCCCGAAGGGCTGTCCGAGTTTCGATGGTCCTCCCGAAGGGCTGTCCGTGACACCGTCCGAGGGACTGTCCGACCGCCTCCCGGAGGGCTGTCCGGGGGCGGATGAGGGTATACATCCTCGCGGTTGGGAGGTTGTAAATCCTAGCTGCGGGGATCTGCACCGCCGATCGTCATCGACTCTACTTCCGCTGCGCTACGAGTCGGTAACGAAAAAAATCAAACCTTGTATGCAGTCTCCATAGTGATCCTGGGCTGGTTCGTAGGTCGGAAATTTTTTGTTTTCTGCTGCGTTACCCTACAAGCGCGTCCTTCCGCCCTGTTGTTTCCGGGGCAAAACCGCCGATCCATGAGCTTCTCCCCTGAGACGGTGACGCCTCCGCCCGTGAGCCGAGCGCGCCGAGCGTCCCTTGCCAGCGAGCTGCTGCTCCGGCGCACGCACGTGGCGGGGATACGGATTGGCGAGTTGGCGTGCGTGCGCAAGAAACATGAGCTGCTTGGACCATGCGCGTACACAAAGCATCTTCGTTTGTAACTTTGGATACGTGCTTCAGCAGCACCGCCATGGCACGGTCGCATGGAGGTACTACGAACGATGCGTGCGGATGCACACATATTACTACATCGTTTCACAAATATAAGATGTTTTGAATATTCTAATATGAACTATATATAGATCGAAATAAGTGAACAAACACTAAAAGTGTCTAAATACATTCGATTCAGAAAAAAATTAGAATATCTTATGTTTATGAACGGAGGGAGTAGTTGCGTGCGTATGATTTGGAACGTCCATGTGTTTTTATCAAGTTGGTTGTTGATATATTGCTGCTAAGTCCATGAAGGTAGGGTGAATATTCCCTTGCATCCCCTGCATTATCGGTCACTGGTGAGACGGGAAACCCTAGCCGCCGCGGGGAGGGCATGCGCTCCTCCTCCCCCCGCGTCACGACCGCCAGAGGGCCCGCCGGCGAAGTTGTACTTATTAGCAGTGCCCGGCTTGTCTTGCCGTATTTTTTTCATTGGATTACCTTGTATGAGGATTTCCGCAACATCTTTTATAGCATCTCTAGCCGAAGCCTTATAATATAGCCTCTCATATGCATCCTTAGACTTTAGCAACTTAAATTTAAGGAGTTAAAAATGTACGGTTCCTAGCCAAACTCATAAATTTAACTACCTAACTTTTTCCACACAAATTTAAACCTAGATAGCACAATTTGATTCAAACTACATGGCATAACACGAATTTAAACACAAATAGCACAATCCGATTCAGACTACATTGCATAACATGAATTTAAACTAAACAATTCGAACGAAATAAAAACTAAAAAACCTAATCTTCTTCCTTCGCGGGCGTCTCCCACTCCACGCCGTCGTCGGACCCGGAGCCAGAGTTGCTAGAGCATAGGCCGATGACCTCCCCATCGGACGGCCCGGTCTCGTCGGTAGCCTCTACTTGTAACGCTCGAGCCACGGGCACTCCTCGTCCAGGAGCTCCGGATGATTCTGACGGAGCTTGGCCATGTACTTCTCATCGGCACGCGCCACCTCGAGCTGGTCGAAGGCCTCCCGATTCGGCTAGGTCCGATTTAACTCCTCAAAATGAAATTCTTACTGATCCTCAAAAAAAGAAACGAAAGTCTATCGGGCACGCACGCACGCACGCAATGGTCGTAGTATGTCACTGCCAAAACCTACGCCAGGCCCGACAAGCAGTTTTATTTTCAGTTTGTAATCTTGCATAGATAAGCAATCGACACAGCGCTTTTGTTCCCTTGCATCATCCCCGTCACATCTATCCGATAGCTCACTCGGATTAAAGGTTAGCTAATCCCCCCTAAAATCTCCCAGATAGCGAGACCCACGATCTAATCCAGCATATTCCACCGATCTATCAGCACTCGTCATGCGCGGCGCGGATGGACACGCAAAGACTTGCGTTCGTCGCCGAGCAGCATGCACATGATTAACCAGTACTCCGGTTGCTCGCCAGTGCATCGATGACCACGTCGGCAGCCAGCAGCCCGGACGACCGAGACAGCTCCGACAGCTCGAAAACGAAGCGGATCACACAGCGAAAACGCCGGCCGAGCACGCGACGCGTCCACATCACCAGCAAAGCCTCTACACCGAATTCCTTCGGTGACTCGGACCCGTTGGCTCGGTGAGTTGGGGACTGAGGGCTGCTTGCTACAGGCAACGCTCTAAAACCGGCGTCGTCGGCGGGGCGAGAGCGCGTGCGGCTCGCCCGGCCCGCTCGCGCCGTGCGGTCCCTGTGTCTGTGTCTGTGTTGTGCTGTGAGGCTGTGAGCTGCCGCTGCCCGTGGCGGTAGACTCGTCAGGCCGGGCCTTGGATCATGCGCGTACGCAAAGCATCTTCGTTTGGATATTTGCTGCAGTGCAGCCGCCGGCACTTGCATTAAATGGTTTGCGCAAGGGACCGACCCGCCGTGGCGATATGGATCATCAAGTGCACGGAGACACGAATAATAATGCATGCGTGCAGTGCAGGCCCGATCGATCCATCAATCAACAAACGATTCTGGTCCGTAGTGCGTGCGCGTTGTTTTTGTTTGTCTCCATGCATGAGTCACGATCGATCTGAAAGCTCATCAAGATGATCGAGGATTAGTTAAGTACCCCCAAAACCTCCCAGGCAACGAGACCCACACACGATCCAATCGATCTTTCAGGACTCATCACTCACGCAATCGAGCGGCATGATTAACCGATCGATCGGCATCGATCACCACGCCGGCAGACCTGACTCGCGCAGCTCCGATCGACGGCAAAAACGCCGGCGGTGCACGCGACGTGTCCACATCGATCCCGTCCTGCCAAAACGGCAAAGGAAGCCCTCTCTTTCATTGAATAAACAAGAACAAGTTTCATTAAACAAGAACAAGATCGCAGACGACAATTGAAGCCGCATGCATGCATGCAACCAAAGCTGCCAAAGAGTTAAAATAACGGGGAGATTCCATTCCATTCTGAGGGATAGCTTGGCCATTTTCTGCCTGACCAACCCGGTGCAGCCGTGGCCGGCCACACCAAAGAGCAACTCGCCTGTTTTTTTTTTTTTTGAAACGCGGTCCCTTAGGGTCTGATTCATTAAAAAAGGTAGAATAGAGTTGCCCGGTTAATTTACGGAAACCCGGACGAAAACCGTTACAACACGCCCTCAAAAGGGCACCCGGCCGACCTGGCACCAACAAGACCACACACACCGCCGAGAAGAGGACACCGTCGAGGCTGCATGCATTGTCATCGTCATCACCTCTCCTCGAGCAGGCGACTCCGACTTCGTCGCAGACGACCCATCAAGACCCCTTCGAACGAACGACACACGACGACCTCGCCAGCCAAAGCCAAACAATCGACCGAAGACGTCGAGGACCGGCAGCTCCGATTTTGCTGATGCGCTTCGCAGGAGAAAGTTGCATGCCTCGCACCGACATAATCCAGCGCAACCTCCGAAGAGTACCATCCGCTCAAACCACCCTCATGGAGTCATCGTTGCCGCATGGGCCCCGCCGCACGCAGCTCCGACTTCTCTGTCACAGTGAGAAATAAGCATAGACACGCCCGTTGGCGAACCGGACCGTCGACATCAGAAGGACAAGCCGCGACCCAGCTCCGCACGCCATCATCGTCGCTGCCACACAAGTCGCAACGCCAACCTCCCACACCGCCGGTCGAACATCTGCCGACCGCGATGCCGTGCACGTCCAGCCTGCCGGAAGTGCAAAAGGGGCCAAGATCCCAAAGACGGCGCCCCCAAGAGGGAAAGCGACGTAGAGACGACGCCGCCGCCCGATCCACCAGAAGGATCCTGACTTTCGCCCGAAGATCTTGACCCGAGAGGAGAGGTTGCACAAAACTCCTCGACGGCGCTCCCAAGAGAGATAGCGACGCCCACGGGCGCCGCCGCCGCCGGCCGGCCAGAAACCAGCCAAAGCTTTCGCCTGGAGAAGCAGAGCCTTCACTCCCACGCAGCCGACCAAAGTCAACCAGCACCTCCGCTGACCCGTGCACTCCTGCACAGCAATCGCGTCACTGCCACACAGGATCCACCATCGCACCCGTTGCCGCTGCTCGGCCGCCATCGAGCAGCACCACCGCATCAGGCCAGCCCCGGCGATCCAAATCGGAGCACCACACCTTGCCGCCACGAAATCGAGCAGCACCGCCGCACCGCAGTCCCTGGCCCACAGAGGCAGGCCAGCTCGAAGCCAGCGGGCAGGGACAGGAGGGCTGCCACCCCTCCCCATCCAGGCCAGATCTGAGCCGAGGCAGGGAGCCCACGCCACCGCACGGACGGGCCCCAGGCCACCGGATCCGCAACGCAGCACGCCTGGAGACGCCGCCGGAGGAGCCACCCACCGGATCTGCGCCTCTGGCCGCCGGGTCGCCGCTGCCAGCCGCCGAGCAGGACGAAGAGCGCCCTCCCTCCACGAAAGGACGCGCGCCGCGCCACACGCCAAGCCGCCCCGTCCGCGCCGCCTCGCTGCGCCGCCCCGAGCGCGAGCACCCGCGCCAGCGCGCGCCCGGTCGAGCACCTGCCGGAACGGCCCGCGCCGCCCTATCGCAACAGGAGGAGGAGAGTGCCCCGCCGCCGCCGAGCCGCACGGGCTTAGCCCGGCGACTCCCGCCGGCGGCGGCGAGGGGAGGAGGGAGCGGCGGGGGGGTGGGCTGCTGGCGGCGGCTAGGTAACTCCCGGGCCGCCCGCGGGAGCGACACGGGAGAGGAGAAGAGTCTTGTTTTTGTCCCGTAACTCGCCTGTTGATGCCAAGGAATGATTGTCGCTTGATGCCAAGGAATGATTGTCGCTTGGGTTTGTCACCCCGCATTTAACTCCCAGGTTGCTTCCTTCCGTGATCCCCAGCCCTACACTGCCACTGGACTCTAGCTAGCTGCAAGTTGGCCTTGTCGTGTCGTGTGGACCTGTGGCAGTGCTACTGCTACTGCTAGCTACTGGCCGCGTTGCTTGCAGCTGGGAGTATAAGCGTGAGGAGTTTGCTGGGAGAGAAATTAAGGGAAGTAAGCACATTCTAGAGCTGGTACCTAGTAGGAGTAGTAGAACTTGGGCGGCATGGATCAGCTTGACGAGCAGTCGTTCCTGGACGAGCTCATGTCCTTGCGGCGGGAGGAGGCGCCGGCGCCGGCTCCGTGGCAGGCGTACCCGGGCAGCGGCATGATGACGACGAGCGACCTCCTCTTCTACGGCGGCCAGGGCGCCGCCGAGGCGAGCAGCGGCATGGACTTGGCCGGGCCCTTTCAGCAGCCCATGGCGCCACTGTCGGCCGCGCCTCCGCACCGGTCGCACGAGGAGTTCAACTTCGACTGCCTCAGCGAAGTATGCAACCCTTACAGGAGCTGCGTCGGCGTCGTCCCTCGGCATGGGGTCGTCCACGGGGCCGGCCAGGCGCTCGCTCAGGATCCCCTCCACGACGCCATGGCGGAGGACGACCCGAGCGGCGGCAATCTGCATCACGCTGGTGGGGCGTCGTCGTCCCCGGTGCCGTTCGTGTTCGGAGCAGGAGGCGCCGGGGAGAGCTCGGAGATTATCAGGGGCGTCTTCCCCGGCGCCCACGCTAGAAGCAAGCTCAACGGCGGGACTACGTCCAAGAACCTCATGGCGGAAAGGCGGCGCCGGAAGCGTCTCAACGACCGCCTCTCCATGCTCCGCTCCATCGTGCCCAAGATTACTAAGGTGTGTGGCAAGTCGCAACTCGCATTGTCCTGTGACCTAATTAGTTAATTCACCTAGTTTCTGACGAGTATCAGTTATCAATGTGAGTCGTGGACCTTAGCTAACATCTTTAGATCGAATCAATCGATCAATCTGTAGATGGATAGGACCTCGATCCTCGGGGACACCATAGACTACGTGAATGAGCTAACCGAGCGGATCAAAGCACTCGAGGAGGAGATCGGCGCCACGCCGGAGGAGCTGAACCTGCTGAACACGAGCAAGAATTTCTCCAGCGGTAGCAGCGAGGAGATGCCGATGAGGAATTCCACCAAGGTACACACTTCGCTCAGGCAGCCACACATCAAATCATCTAGTTCACGTACGACGATGGTCCCTAATTTTGGAGTTCTCTGGTTTATTTAATTGATGATGAGGTGTTCAATTTAGATTTGGTTCATGATTTTGACCCGCTCAACAATTTCTCATGGTGCTCTATCATTCAGCTGAGGACTTTTATTTTAGATTTGATTCACGATTTTCAACGATTTTTCTAATTAATTGGTACCAGCCAGCCTGCAAAACACATCAGACCCATGCACCCTCTCACCAGTGGGCAGACTTTCGTAGGGGCAAAACCGTGTCATTGCCCGCCCAGCTCAGAACGAAAACAGGCAAAGTATGGGCCTGACTAGGCCATTTCGAAAAAAATGGGTGATATTCTTCAAATTGACCGCCCTGCCCTTAGTTTGTAGCTCCGCTACTGCCTCTGACTACTAAAAGAAGGATCAATACAGTATATGCGGCCACCAATGCAAGAAACTTCTTCACATAAGTATGAGTTGATTAGCAGATAACACAGAATCACACTGTCAAAAATGCCCACAAAAACACCGCATTATATATATAAAAAGAAAACAAACTTCACCATCTTCCTCTCACGCCAAACCAATTTTTATCTTTATGAAATCCCAACAACACAAACGGTGCAGCGAAGCGTGCCCAACCCTTCTAGTCTGAACTGATTGTTACCCCTACAGTTTGTCATCGAGAAGCAGGGCGATGGCGAAACGAGGATCGACATCTGCTGCGCCACAAGCCCTGGCGTGCTGATCTCGACGGTGAGCGCCCTGGAGGTGCTGGGGCTGGAGATCGAGCAGTGCGTCGTCAGCTGCTTCGGCGACTTCGCCATGCAGGCATCCTGCTCACAAGTAAGGAATTAATCGTGTGTCTTTTTTTTTCTGGAGGAGCTAAATTTTCCACTAATTTCTTTGCCGAATCACAAATGTACATGTTTTCTACACTATTATAATTCAATCGTCGATGCATGGTGTGTATGGTGTGTATAGGAGGAAGGGAGGAGCCGAGTGACAAGCACCGACGAGATCAAGCAGGCATTGTTCACGAGTGCAGGCTATGGAGGAAGGTGCCTCTAGATTGATCGAGCACGCCAATTCATCAAACTGCTTGTAATTTTGAAATCGTCCGTGAGTTCTGTGTTTGCATATATTTGCTTGTTTTGTTTTGAAAAATATCTGCATGAATCAATGTACTGTTTATGTTAAGTTTTTGAATAGTAGTACTATCTAAAGTTCAGCTGTTTGTGACCAGATTGTAATAGTTGGGCGTGTGTCCTTTAGTGTAATGCATGCATGCATGTATGTATCAATGTATGGAGTGGAGTATTGGGATTTGGCCGACATGAAAAGATACCAATCTGTTGTTGCATTTGGTTGGGCACTGTTACAGCTTTTTGTTTCTTGTGTATGTTTAGCTGTTTCCTGACAACAATTGTTCGTCAAGTTTTGTCCTGGGCTATACGAACACAGTGGTCAAGGATTGGGTACACATATGGGCACATATGAACAAGCCCTGACGACAGTGACGAGTACCTCTCACACTGTACACAGTGGTCCGTTGATTCCTTCCATGTTTGGAGAATTGTGTGACCGTGTCGTGTGCATTTTACAGCACTAGTAACACGCTGACTTGCATATATACTAGATCGGGATCGCACCTTGGCGCGAGGGTGCCGGTCCCAACGTTTTGGTCAAGCAAATGATGCTAATAAGTTAGTAGGAATCCAGGTTTAGCATCGAGTTTAGTGCGTTCATAAAGACCACAAAAGATAGCCACTCGACATGAAGTTCGATATCAAAAGCGCAAAGCGCAGTCACTTGACATGAAGTTTGATACTACCAAAAGTGTGAATACATGAGAGGGAGTAATAAGAGCATGAAAAATAATAAATGAAAGACAACTACAGAGCCATAACTACTAAGCATACTAATAAGTAGCTTTTCATTCAACTGCCTTGTCGATCAACTTCATTGGTGTCACTTCACACTAATAAGTGGCGGGCAGTGCCTGGTCCTAACAATTATGCCTAAACGTGTGTGCCAAGTAGGCAAGCTTAGCATGTTTAGTTGCAACAGGGCATAAAATTTAGTACAGAGTAGAAGCATTTAGCCTGATTAAGAGCAACATGGCATATAGTTTAGTGCTAAAGAGTTTCAGAAGCAGGCACAGTGACACTGTAAGATCTATTCGAGGTAGATTATAGCACAAGGTGTGACAGGAAGCAACATGTATGATCAAAATAGGAAGCGTATGTAACACATACACAAGCGTATGCAGCACAGGTAGTAGAATCCATATAATCTACCACAGGGTGTGTATGATCAAAATAGGAAGCGTATGTATCACATACACAAGCGACATGAAATAGGATCCATATAATCATAATATGTTTTAGTCTGCTTGTCAAATACATAGGTACATCCGTTAGCAACACGCGCTAAACGAATGAGCTTCATAAGTACAAATCCATTACAAACCAAGCACTAACTGTAGAGTATGCTTGTTCATAAACAATAAGGTGAGGTCATCCATGAATGGCAAAATGGAACATTGCATTATAAGTAACATGGCATAAGGAAAGCGATGCTAAGATAGAAGAGGCCTTTCCATCCAACACGCGATGAAGACCAGTAATTAACATTTGCTTTCTGAACTGGAGGATAACTCTTGAACTGAAGATGAAAAAACAGAGGAGCAGCATTGACGATAGAAGTACCGATACAATTTTTGAAGCTTGTTTTTACATGTAAGAACCAATTAGCATCACTGAGCAGTTATAGGATGCAGTTCATCAATCATATACATTGTTGTTTTTTTAGCGAACAAACATCAAGTGGAAAAACTACAAACCATCTTTACCTTCCATCCCAGCGGCATATCATCATTCTTGGAACTGGAAATGAAGAAAAGTATAAATTGGCAGTAATATGGTATGAAAAGGAATTAAATAGTACTCAAATCCAGCAGATTATATAGCTTACACTAAGCAGAAAAATACACTAAACTGGGATCATGCTTTCTACTCCACAATGCTTAGAACCAAGGGGAGTTAACAAATCAATAATAGTAAATAGGCCCAAAAACAAAATATTGTTTGTAATTTGGTGCATTATAATTTGTTATTATCTTCATTGGCCGACCAAAATTACAACTAATAAATTAGCAACGCAATCAGAGGGCCGTGTAGGCATCTATATTTAATAACAGAAAAGGGAGACATTAAATATACAGAATCATGAGAACATATGTTCTTACATTGAAAAGATGTTCATCACCGTCATTGGAAGGCACAAAGAGACACCTAATTTTCAGATGTATAAGCACATTTTACACTGACTGTGACATAAGCAGAAATGGACCACACTATAGTGCGTTTACTGCATGTTCTCAGTCCATGTACTATAGTCCAGTTAGTTATTGCATGCTCATTTCCTCTAAATGTGAATATATATGTAACACTAAGAACATGATATATCTTGGGGTCTGGGCTAACACATCTAAATCCTAGGTAGGCATCCAGGTCTCCTATAAAATTAGGAACAATAAAAGCAGAAAACACCAAGATTTCTATGAATTTTTTTAACTTGAGGCATCAAATGTTAATGCAAAAGATAAGATCATAATAGAAAGGATCAACATATTTCCAATAGAACTCACCTTCCAATTTTTCTCAGGATTCTTTCGGTACACAACATAAGCGTTCAAACATTTGAGCACATGATATATCTTGAAAACTACAGCACCTTGTGCAAACCAACCTGCACAAAAGACACAATGCATTTTCTTTTCTCCAGAAACACCACTTTTGGCAACAGAAAACAAATTATAGTGGAAATAAATTAGAACACATTGGCATTCTTTGTGTTGTTGACATGGCAACAAGAAAAAAGCACATGCTTGACCAGGCAAAATAGAATTGGCAAGATACTAAGAAGCACACCACAAACTGATCGGCAGTACAATCTTATTGGCATCCGCCAATATGTACTCATGTATAGCACTACAAACTTATTGGCATCCTAAACTACAGAACTGCAAGTGTCTTTTCTTTTCATAGATAAACAAACTTAACTATCTCAGCCAGTACCAAAACAAAAATGATCACACTATCTTTCTCTAGTCATACTAAATAAAAATCAATACCACAACTAAATCACAGTCAATAGATCTGGAGTATTCTCTCTGAAAAGGGCGTTCTACTGGACCATGAGACTTTCACAACAATAAAATTGTAGCAACTACTGACAACCGAGCAGTATTTTGATATACAGCCCAAAGAACAGTAAGATTCACTCACATAAACCCTAGATCAACACTACAAAAATATGGAATCTATAAGCGGCCGACAGCTCGTGTTTACCTTGTTCATTGGTGGCACCATGGACTGGATTTTCCTTGTTCATGTCGCCGGCGCGGCGGAGAAGAGCTCCCTCCATGTGCTCTTGGTCCAGTGCTCCAAATACAAAGGGATAAACAACATGTGAAAAAATATTCCCAATAAGGAGCAAATAAGGGTGATTTGCTGCAAGCAGATCATGGTCACCTAGCTCATATTTTTGGAAGTTTACTTTCCTCCTGACCGGAAAATCATTAGAACCCCTTCCATCACTGAAGAACACTGAGAAAGGAAACAATTCGGTAATTCGTAGATGAGCATTGGAGAAGCACTGAGAAAGAGGGAGGCAAAGCACGACATCAACGCATCCTGAGTGCAAGGAAGAAGGGACCAGCAAGGCGAGAGAAGCAGGAGGCGAGGGCAAAGCATACAAACCTGTTTGGCAGTGTGGTGTGGGGCGGCAGGGAGGGCGACAACGGTAGTAGCGGCGGCGGCGGTATCCAGTCGCCGGCAGACAGGGAGGCCTCCAACAGCGCTATGGCCGACGGTGTTTCCCTTTTGGGCTGTCTCGATGCCATGGTCCTCACTGGTCACTGCAGAGTAGTGGCATGAGCGGCAGCCTACACAACCCTTCCAGCGATGGCAACGGGCGAACCGGCGGGAGACACAACGACAACCAGCAAACCAAGACGATGGGAGGGGTGGTCAGAGAGAGAGAGAGAGAGAGAGAGAGAGAGAGAGAGAGAGAGACGGCATGGTGGCGACCTGCAAGCATATGATTTCTTGTTAGTAAATATCATATGGCATTATGAGAGAAAAAATAAAGAATCAAATAAGGACCTAAGCTGACCTTTTCAAAGTTATATGGATTCCAATGTAGAACGGCCCACACAACCCTCCCGATGATGGCGAGGGGCGAGCCAGCAGGAGACACGGAGGTGACCAGCATTCCAAGTCAATGGGAGGAGGGGCAGTCAGAGAGAGAGAGATGACAGACACCGACCTGCAAGCATATTATTTCTAGTTCAGAGTTAAACAGTAAATATCATATGCCATTATCATATGCAAACAGTAGACACACTGACATTATACACTTTAGGGGCATTTGTTTTCTATAAGCCACTAATCTGCAGGATATAGAATACTAATGGGTGTCATGTATTATCATCTTGCACGCACAACACAGAGCATGATGTACTTAAGAAAAGCTACATCCATGAATAAGATCAGTTTAAAAATTGACTGACCTATCAGCCACATCCATGAATGTAAGTTGACTAAAACAAATTTCAGCTTAAGCTCAAGGCTACAAATTGTAGAACTGTCAAAAAATATCTAAGCACAAAAAGATATCTAATGCATGAAATTGCTGAGCCAAAATATTTTGAGCCAGATAAATTAACTCCAAATTTTGTTTCGGTGACCTAGAACGACGACGAAATCTCCCTTTGTCCATGGCCTGCCGCGGCAGGGGAGCGTCCTCTTGCAGACCAAGCCGGCGGCCAGCAATGTTCAAGCCCAACTTGTTCGTCTCCTGCAGTTCAAAGATGATGGGAAGCAATTAGCGAGGATAAGTGTTAGGGCATATTTTACCCCAGTGGTTTCGATGATTGATGACAATGCGTTTTGCGGACTAATCGTGTGCATTGACCTTTTCAGAGATTATATTGATAGGCACGAGACGGTTTATCTCCCCTCGATGGTAAAGAGTGAAGACGGATATTTTCCGATGATTTCTTTTTGGTGGATTTGAGTCGTAGGAAACCCGTACTATTAAGATGGGGTCCGCGTTGGAAAGGTATGGGTGGAATCGACACGTACACAGCCCCATATGCACCCACAGCTTCCTTTCCCATCTCTGGAGCCTTTCCTATGTTTTCTGTGGATATTCAGTAGCATGCAAGCGGTAGTACCGCTGGTGCCCACGGTAGTACCGCTTATGCGGTAGTACCGCCGGTGAAAGGGCATGTAGCCCTAAGTGTGGTTTTGGTAATTAATGACAATCTCTATGGACTAATGTTTTCAATGAGATATATTTGAAGGTTTTGTCCATAGATGGTGCCTCAAGGATATTGGATGGAATCAAGGATGAAGTCCATATATATGAAGATATATTTGCTCTAAGCTTTGGAATTAAATGACAAATTCCTATGGAGCATCAAGTGCATTGAATCTTATATGAAGATATGTTCCATAGTGATGCTTGAAGTGCTTTGGGTTGTTTTGTGAAGAATGCCATCAAAGCATCCGAAGAAGTCCTTATGGTATCCCTCTCTGGATACCCCGTGCTCACGGGCTTGTACCGTGTGCACGGGGTCGAGTGTCAACTCTCTGGATACCCCGTGTTAACGGGGCCTAGGTTTTTGGCTTTCGAGATCCCATGTCCAGTGAGGTTTCAAGTTGGTCTTCGGAGATTTCTATTGAAGCCATCAAGATTGATTTCAATGCCTAATCTAATTATGTTCATGGTGGAGTTCATTGGAGGATCTCAAAGATTGACATATTTGGGCTTTTAAGGATCAAGGGCTTGAGAGAATAATCAAAGAGAAGAATTCAAGTTATGGTTTCAAGACAAGATCATGGTGAGCTCATGTGTTGGGTTTCGGTTGATCAAGTCTTGAAGCAAGCAACTAGAGTGAAGAATTCATTGTGCCTCTCAAGAGCTTGTGATGGAGTTTTTAGAAGGGCAAGTGGTGATAGTGGAACTTGATATGGTCATGAAAGAGTCTTTGGTGATATAGTCTTGAAGCAATGAAGGGAAATGAAGAGTTCATTGTGGCTTTCAAGAAACCAAGATGGAGCTTAAAGTAAAGATGTTGGTTGACCAAGATGAAGCTCGAAGAATATATCTAAGTGGTCAACTCTCAAAGCACAAACATTGTACCACGTGAGATCAAGTGATCTAGTGGTATGGTAAGTAATTGTGAATTGTGCTTTGTTACCTAACCCATGCTATGTGTTTGTTATGTCTATGTGGGTTAGGTGTTTCTCATGGGCTTGCATCAAAAGGAAAGATTTCAAGTAGCCTATGTGTGGATGACATCAAGTGGTGATGGTCATCGGGTTCGAGGAGTCCAAGTGCAAGATGAGAAGCCGGAGGTTATATGCTTTGAAGCTTGCGGTCCACATCATGATAATGTACTTGTGAAGATGGGCTTGAGTTAATGCTTCCCTCATTGCAACACGAGGAAGCAATTCGAGTATCTTCACCAAGTGGTTGTGGACAAGAAAGGGATTCCAACTTGAGGCAAGCATTAAAATCTTCATCAAGCTCAAGTTGAATATGCAAGGCAAAGGTATAACTTAGCTAGGTTTTCCTAGCTTTGCCAGTCTCATAGTGCTTGGTGGGAGACCGGATTATAGGTTTGATAGCCGTACTATCAAGAGGGACTTTCGGGCGAGTAGCTTGATCACGTCGCGTGTAGAGAGCTCAAACCTTTGCATAATTTGCATCATTCTTTCTTGTTGATCTTGGGTGGTTCTCTATGTGAGGACCTTGGGCTTTTCCATAGCTTCAAAACGAGCCCAAGATCATCGAATTCGGAGTCCGTATGCCAAAGTTATGCATGTTTCAGTTTCCTGCTTTGGGCTGTTTCTGGGTACCCCGTGTGCACGGGGTTTTGCCCCCTTGTACCGTGCGCACGGGGCCCCGTGGGCACGGGGTGTCCAGGAAGTGTCCGTTGGAGCCCCAACGGCTAGTTTCGGAGTTTGGCTATTTAAGGGCCCTTTCCTCCCACCGGTTTGGGGCTGTTCAGGCACCTTCTAAACACCATTTTGAGCCTCTCTCCACCTCTCCAAAACCCCTATCTCCCCTCTATGTGAAGGGGGATTTGTGGATGGATTTGTGAGTCATTTTGTTGACCTCCTCCATTGCATCCCCTCTCTTCAATCTCCTACTTTGTTGAGTTGCATCTTGTGAGATTGAGAGAGTGTGTTGAGCATTTGTTGCTTGACCTTGCATTGCATTTGTTGCATTGGTTTGAGCTCCCCGCATCGATTAGTTCGAGTGAGAGTTCGTGAGTTTATTACTCTTGGAGGTTTCCGCCTCCTAGACGGTTTGGTGATACTTGAGAAGATTGTGAAGAGGCCTAGGTGGCCAAGGTTCCCCCGGAAGCTTCCTCTTGTGGTGTGCTCCGGGGAAGGGTGTGAAGTGGCCTAGGTGGTTAAGGTTTCTCCGGAAGCTTCCGTGTTTGTGGTGTGCTCCGGAGAAGTTTGTAAAGGTGTGGTGGTCGCCTTCAAGACCAACCCCGAGTGAATCGAGGCTCATCCGTTGGGGGTGACTCGAAAAGGAGAATACGGTGAGTCACTTGGTGGCGCCCCGAAGCTTTGGCTTTGGCACCGCTCTAACGGAGATTAGCACTCTCATGAGTGTGAACTTCGGGATAAATCCGCGTCCCCGACTCACTTGTGGTTATCTCATACCCACACCCTTTACTTTCCGCAATTCATACTTGCTCTCATTGATATATCTTGTGCTAGTTGAATTGCTTAGTTGTTCCTACATTTCCATATCTTGTGATATAGTTTGTGCTTGCTAGTTTCCTTAAGTGCCTATCTTGTTTAGTATAGGTTGTTGGTGCACTTAGTTGAGCCTAGCATATTTAGGATTTGTGCTTGAAAGGTATCCGTTTAGTTTAATTCCGCATTAGGATAAAGCCAAATCCGTAACAGTTTTAAAACGCCTATTCACCCCCCCCCCCCCTCTAGTCGTCATCTAGATCCTTTCAATTGGTATCAGAGCTTTGGTCTCTCCTTGCTAGGCTTCACCGCCTAGAGAGTAAAGATGTCGACTAGTGGTATAGTGCACGATGACACTTTTTGTTTTAGTGGCACAAACTATCACTTGTGGAAAATTCGCATGCTTTGTCATTTCCGGGCCATGGGTCCAAATTTTGTGCGAATTGTTCTTGTAGGGGCTTCTCCGTGGAAGGATGAACTTTTTCCAACTAGTGAGGAAAATGATGATATGCTTTGTGGATATGGTGCTAAGAATGCCATAATCCGGTCTATATCCCTCGAAGTGTTTGAGTCAATCATGACTTGTGTGTCGGCTCATGAGATGTGGACCAAGCTTGAAGAAATATATGGTGGGTCCAATCTTGATGAGGTCAATCATCTTTCGGAAGAGTCACTTGAGGAGTTCTCCACATCTTCATATCATGAAGAACTCCATATTGCGTCCCCTTCCGTGTGCTCGGTCATTTCAAATTCTTCCACCTCACCATCATATGGCTTGTCCCAAGGTAATGACATGGTGAGTGGAAATATCATTTGTGATGATGATGGTGTGCTCAACATTGATGATCTTTCATGCATAAATGCTAATGTTGTAGCTTCTTTGGACTTGAACACATCTAGCAAAAATGACATGCATTCTTGTGTTGATAGTCCTTGCATATCTTATAGAGATTCCTTGAATAAATCTTGTGATGATATGCTTGATACTCCTTGTTGCCATGATCTATATGCTTCTATTTCCTCTAGTTGTTGTTTGACTAACAATGTAGAGGAAATAAAGAAAAATAGTGGACTCATCATTAATGAAGAAATTGCTAGAAGAGCAAAGAAGGACATCACCACGTTGGAGAGGAAATGCTATAAGTGTCAAGAGGATGGACATGGATATCCTACTCTTGATGATGAAGAATCTCCCTCTCCAAAAGAATCATCATCAACCTCCGATGTTCACATGTGCCTCATGGCAAGAGGTACTACCGAGGTATCATCTACTCATAGTAATGATAATGATGTGAGTGATGATGAATGTGATAGGGATATGAGTCAAGAAATATATGAAATTGGTAATTCTCTTCGTGGGGTAAATAAGAACACTTATGAGATGTTTAAAGATCTCATTACTCATTTTGGAAAGTGTAATGATTTACTTCACGAAGAGCAAGGACAAAATGATAAACTTGATTGTAACCTTCTTGATGCTCTAGAAACTCTTAGAGACTTAGAATCTTCCAAAGAAGAGATTGAAGTTGCTGATGATCAACTTAAAGAGGATTTTGAGCACCTTGACCTTGGCTACAAGGATATCAAAGGAGAGCTCACCAAACTCTCTAAGTCTTATGAGGAACTTCAAGCTACTCATGTGAAGTCTTTAGTTTCTACTAGCTCCTCTCATATTGTCAATAATGCTTGTGCTACTAACTCTATCTCTTGTGAAGCATCCATCTTGAAGGAGAATGTTGAGCTAAGGGCTCAACTTGATATGCTAACTAGCAATTATGGGGAATTAGAAGAAAGTTATGAAAAGCTCTCGGGCTCTCATGATGACCTTCTAATCTCCCATGAAAGGCTAAAGTTAGCTCATGAGGCTATTGTGACCAAGGTAACATCTCGTGAGCCTCATGTGGACATTAGCACTATTTCTACTCAAAATGCTTTATTGACATGTGCTAGTCCTAGTGATTCATCTAGACATATTATTGCCAACTCTTGTGATGAATTGCTTTCCTTGCCTTGTTGCTCTAACAATGAAGCTTCTACTTCCTCTAGTACTTTTGTTGATACTAACCTTGTAGAAGAAAACAAAGAGCTCAAGGCCCAAGTCACTAATTTGAAGAAAGACTTGGAAATGTGTCATGAAGGAAATTCCACTCTCAACACTATCTTGAGTGTTCAAAAATCCCCTCATGACAAGGGTGGACTTGGTTTCATCTCCAACAACAAGAAGTCCAAGAACAAGAAGAAGGGACAAGACCAAGTCAAGAATGAGGCCAACATTACATGCTTCAAGTGCAAGAATGTTGGACACCATGTGAGATCTTGTCCATTGAAGAAGAAGGCTTCAAATGTGAAACAACAAGGAAAGTGGCCTCAAGTTCAATCTCAAGGTCAACCTCAACTTGAAGAAAGGCCACTACCAATGAGGAACCAAGATAATGCTCCCCATGTTGAGAAAATAAAGAAGAGAAGAGGGAGCACATGTTGCTATAATTGTCGTGATAAGGGACACATATCCTCATCTTGTCCCAACGGTAACATTCCTAAGCCACCTCTAGTCAATGATCATTATTCGCTTAGGAAGGATGTTGTTGGCAATTTGTTTGCCAAGTTTGTTGGCGCCCAAAGTTGTTTGGAAATGAAAAAGGCCATTTGGGTTGCCAAGCCTATTGTGACTAACTTCTTAGGACCCAACTTCGTTGGGGACCATCAAGCTCAACCTTGATCAATAGGTGTGTGGAGGACATTGGAGATTTGGCTAGTTCATGAAGAAAAGAATATTCACCATTTATTTGTTCGAGCCAAGTCATGTGGATTATCTTCATATTATCTATCCAATGTTCCTCTTTGCGGTAACTTGTATTTATATTGCTTACATTGAAAGTTACTCGCCCCTTGCATGCTTAGGTTTTGTATATAGCATGTGCATTTTTATGTTGTGTTTCCTAGTATGCTTGATTTGTGTTATCTAGCATGTGTAGGTTGCATTGCACATCATATAAGATTAGTGGTGTTTGTTGTCTTGAGCCTCATTTGTATCTTGTTTGGCTCTTGCGAGATATTAGTGGATCATCACATTATGGGGGAGTGTTATGTTTTGTGCACATCACAAACCCAAAATGTGAATATGAGAAATACCACATAGTATTGATATTCAATTTTATCTAGTCACTATGTAGTATGTCAAGCTCATTTGAAATTCAAGTTCTCAAAGTATCCATTAATTATCTCTTGTTAGTTTTTATTTGCCTTTGTAGCGTGCTTCACCGAGGTGTCCTTAGAGCTTCACAGAAACTTACTGGACACCCCGTGCGCACGGGGTCTTTGACCCCCGTGCGCACGGGGTGCCACGAAAATCTCTGGACACCCCGTGCGCACGGGGTCCTGGACCCCCGTGCGCACGGGGTGGTGTTTTCTTCTCTGGACACACCGTGCGCACGGGGCTGACCTAGCCCGTGCGCACGGGGCTGACCTAGCCCGTGCGCACGGGGCTGACCTAGTACGCTATAAAGCTCTCTTATGCTTTGGATTGATTTTGATCTTGTGCATCTTCGGAATCTACCACCGAGTGTTAATTCCAAATACCATTTGTATTCTCTTACAATTGGTATTTCTTCATGTGGTAGAACTTTATGATCATCTTCTTCTCGGCTCGTGTTTCAACTTGCCGCATCTCACCGCTCGTACTATCTTTTATCTACTTGAGTGAGATAAGCCTTTGAGCATGTGTGTAATGTATTTCCTATATTCTCATTGGTTTTTGCTTATTTCATATGTTGTTCTTTGTGTGCGGTCCTGTGTGGATTCGTCACTTTGATATAATTTGGACAACTTGAATGCTTTGTGATATTATTGGAGTATTCATCGTTTATGTGTTCTTTTGTCCAAATTGTATCTCTGTGGATCTTGGTAGGAATGTGCATGCATATTTATTTATATTCTTCTTCATGCCTTGCTTGCTCTACGTGATCCTCTATATAGGGTAAACTCCTTGAAATCATTATTGGTTAAAAGTGTGCATGAACTTCAAGTTCATATCCTTTTGCACATATTTAATGTGGAGTTTGCCCTATGCATTGTGGTTGTGCTAACTACTTCGGACCCAATATGTTTGGGGACCAAATTGTACCTTATTGTGTTTTAGGTACTTTGGAGAAGCATTGGATGCTTGGCTTATTCACAAGGAAGGTGGAGACACCGTGGGAAATTATTAGAGCCAAGCTTGATTGATTCTTTGATTTGAGGGAGAAGATAAATGAAAACCCGGTTCGGTTGTAAGTGTTTCATTCTCATCATGAAAACCCGGTTAACAAAATTTGGGTCTTTTTGTTGGATATGCATCAAACTCCCACACTTACTGTATTCTCAATAAATCCACGGGATGTATTGAGGAAACGGAGAATGTGGAGTGTGATGAGAATAACGGCTTCCATGTAGAGCAATTTGTTTCAAGTGTTGTAGGTGATGAGGCTCCTTCCCAAGCTACAAGTACAATGGGGATTGGTCATATTCTTCCACGAGAAACACCCCATGTCCATGTAGAAGAAGAAGGAGTAAGAGCCCCTCTTGTGGATCCATCACAAGGGAAGTCATCACCCCCAACACCAAGAGCAAGATGCTATGGGAGATCATGTACCTCTCCAAGAACAAGATCAAGTCCCTCATGTTTGCATGCTAGATCAAGGGCTCCTTGAACCAATGCTCTCTCGGTAACAAGTACTTACCTCATGCATTTATTTAAATTAGAGTCAACATTATGTATGTTGCATCATGGCATGATTAGTACTTGTTGAGTTTGTGTTTCTTGCAAAGCTTAAACCTCCTTATTGCATCTTTGAGACTTTTGAGAGAAGCATATCATGGGGATCTATAAAACCATGCTCATGGTTCACTTATCCCAAATGTGCCAATTAAGTAATTTATTGCAAGAAACAATCTTTTTTGGTTGTGGAATTTGCTCTCATGCTTAGTAATTCATTTTTATGCAAATGAGATCAATTTTCGCCATGTGTCTTGTGCCATGTGCCATGTGACATAGCTCTTATGCTAAAGATCAAGTTTGTATAATGATGGATTCATTCATGGATATCATGCTCTTATCTTTTGTATCTTTTTATGTGTGCAAGTTTCTTTGTGGATGCTCATCTTGATGATTATTGGCCACATAAGAAACTTATACACATGAGAAAATGCATATCCCTCTTTGTTATCCTTTATTCCTTGCCGATCCTTGGAATTATCTCTTTTTGATTCTTTGATGGATCCGGTAAGAGGTTGAGAAGTGAGTGCTTGTATGTATTTCTTATATCTTTGCACTCATGGGTTTTTGGATATATTTTGGACCCATGCTTAGCATGATTATCATATTGGATATCTCCATTATCCCTTGTCCAAAATATGTTCTTTGGATCCTTTGAATGTTTGATTCTCATGTCATATCTTCTTGTTGCATTCTATGGATCCCCAATATAGTTTGAGCTCCTCCATTTATTCATAAATGGGTATGTGCATTTGATTCCACTCACATATGAGAAATGCGCAAATTAAGGAGGAACTCATACTATATTGGCCTTCTGGATTTCTTCCATTTTGGCATTTGATGCCAATGGGGGAGAAGTTTAGAGGGTTTAGGAGAAGTAGGTTGGTTCTCGTCATTCATGCATATCTACATTTGATATGCTTGCTTCATTCATGCATATCTACATTTGTTATGCTTGCTTGTTGCATGGATGTGTATATAGAGAAAACTCCACCAAGTTCTTTCACATGCATATATTGTGGGGGAGTTTGCTCTATATAGTGTGGTTCTACTAGCATCAAATTCTTGTGTAGTATTTCGATGCTAATACAACCGGTTTTGATAACATCAACTATCTTTGTGATATTTGTGGCTATCAAAACCACCTCAAGTATACAATTTATTCTCGGATAGATTGCATACTTGTTTTAAATTCATTATATAAACCCTCTTGTTGAGATTGTCATCAATTACCAAAATGGGGGAGATTGAAAGGGCATGTAGCCCCTAAGTGTGGTTTTGGTAATTAATGACAATCTCTATGGACTAATGTTTTCAATGAGATATATTTGAAGGTTTTGTCCATAGATGGTGCCTCAAGGATATTGGATGGAATCAAGGATGAAGTCCATATATATGAAGATATATTTGCTCTAAGCTTTGGAATTAAATGACAAATTCCTATGGAGCATCAAGTGCATTGAATCTTATATGAAGATATGTTCCATAGTGATGCTTGAAGTGCTTTGGGTTGTTTTGTGAAGAATGCCATCAAAGCATCCGAAGAAGTCCTTATGGTATCCCTCTCTGGATACCCCGTGCTCACGGGCTTGTACCGTGTGCACAGGATCGAGTGTCAACTCTCTGGATACCCCGTGTTAACGGGGCCTAGGTTTTTGGCTTTCGAGATCCCATGTCCAGTGAGGTTTCAAGTTGGTCTTCGGGGATTTCTATTGAAGCCATCAAGTTTGATTTCAATGCCTAATCTAATTATGTTCATGGTGGAGTTCATTGGAGGATCTCAAAGATTGACATATTTGGGCTTTTAAGGATCAAGGGCTTGAGAGAATAATCAAAGAGAAGAATTCAAGTTATGGTTTCAAGACAAGATCATGGTGAGCTCATGTGTTGGGTTTTGGTTGATCAAGTCTTGAAGCAAGCAACTAGAGTGAAGAATTCATTGTGCCTCTCAAGAGCTTGTGATGGAGTTTTTAGAAGGGCAAGTGGTGATAGTGGAACTTGATATGGTCATGAAAGAGTCTTTGGTTATATAGTCTTGAAGCAATGAAGGGAAATGAAGAGTTCATTGTGGCTTTCAAGAAACCAAGATCGAGCTTAAAGTAAAGATGTTGGTTGACCAAGATGAAGCTCGAAGAATATATCTAAGTGGTCAACTCTCAAAGCACAAACATTGTACCACGTGAGATCAAGTGATCTAGTGGTATGGTAAGTAATTGTGAATTGTGCTTTGTTACCTAACCCATGCTATGTGTTTGTTATGTCTATGTGGGTTAGGTGTTTCTCATGGGCTTTCATCAAAAGGAAAGATTTCAAGTAGCCTATGTGTGGATGACATCAAGTGGTGATGGTCATCGGGTTCGAGGAGTCCAAGTGCAAGATGAGAAGCCGGAGGTTATATGCTTTGAAGCTTGCGGTCCACATCATGATAATGTACTTGTGAAGATGGGCTTGAGTTAATGCTTCCCTCATTGCAACACGAGGAAGCAATTCGAGTATCTTCACCAAGTGGTTGTGGACAAGAAAGGGATTCCAACTTGAGGCACGCATTAAAATCTTCATCAAGCTCAAGTTGAATATGCAAGGCAAAGGTATAACTTAGCTAGGTTTTCCTAGTTTTGCCGGTCTCATAGTGCTTGGTGGGAGACCGGATTATAGGTTTGATAGCCGTACTATCAAGAGGGACTTTCGGGCGAGTAGCTCGATCACGTCGCGTGTAGAGAGCTCAAACCTTTGCATAATTTGCATCATTCTTTCTTGTTGATCTTGGGTTGTTCTCTATGTGAGGACCTTGGGCTTTTCCATAGCTTCAAAACGAGCCCAAGATCATCGAATTCGGAGTCCGTATGCCAAAGTTATGCATGTTTCAGTTTCCTGCTTTGGGCTGTTTCTGGGTACCCCGTGTGCACGGGGTTTTGCCCCCTTGTACCGTGCGCACGGGGCCCCATGGGCACGGGGTCCCAACCCCCGTGGGCACGGGGTGTCCAGGAAGTGTCCGTTGGAGCCCCAACGGCTAGTTTCGGAGTTTGGCTATTTAAGGGCCCTTTCCTCCCACCGGTTTGGGGTTGTTCAGGCACCTTCTAAACACCATTTTGAGCCTCTCTCCACCTCTCCCAAACCCCTATCTCCCCTCTATGTGAAGGGGGATTTGTGGATGGATTTGTGAGTCATTTTGTTGATCTCCTCCATTGCATCCCCTCTCTTCAATCTCCTACTTTGTTGAGTTGCATCTTGTGAGATTGAGAGAGTGTATTGAGCATTTGTTGCTTGACCTTGCATTGCATTTGTTGCATTGGTTTGAGCTCCCCACATCGATTAGTTCGAGTGAGAGTTCGTGAGTTTATTACTCTTGGAGGTTTCCGCCTCCTAGACGGTTTGGTGATACTTGAGAAGATTGTGAAGAGGCCTAGGTGGCCAAGGTTCCCCCGGAAGCTTCCTCTTGTGGTGTGCTCCGGGGAAGGGTGTGAAGTGGCCTAGGTGGTCAAGGTTTCTCCGGAAGCTTCCGTGTTTGTGGTGTGCTCCGGAGAAGTTTGTAAAGGTGTGGTGGTCGCCTTCAAGACCAACCCCGAGTGAATCGAGGCTCATCCGTTGGGGGTGACTCGAAAAGGAGAATACGGTGAGTCACTTGGTGGCGCCCCGAAGCTTTGGCTTCGGCACCGCTCTAACGGAGATTAGCACTCTCATGAGTGTGAACTTCGGGATAAATCCGCGTCCCCGACTCACTTGTGGTTATCTCATACCCACACCCTTTACTTTCCGCAATTCATACTTGCTCTCATTGATATATCTTGTGCTAGTTGAATTGCTTAGTTGTTCCTACATTTCCATATCTTGTGATATAGTTTGTGCTTGCTAGTTTCCTTAAGTGCCTATCTTGTTTAGCATAGGTTGTTGGTGCACTTAGTTGAGCCTAGCATATTTAGGATTTGTGCTTGAAAGGTATCCGTTTAGTTTAATTCCGCATTAGGATAAAGCCAAATCCGTAACAATTTTAAAACGCCTATTCACCCCCCCCCCCTTTAGTCATCATCTAGATCCTTTCAGCTGGGTACTTCCGTGGCACTGCCGCTTGGGGTTTCCCCGAGCGTGCAACTCTCTGTTGCCGATCTGCAATTCACGGTAGTAGCGCGGTAGTAGCACGGTAGTACCACTCTGGCGGTACTACCGCACGTACTACCGCCGCCACTACCACTTGCGGGGTTTCCTCCATGCACGCTTCTGTTTCCATTTTTCCCTTTGCGGTAGTAGGGCCGCACTAGGACGGTAGTACCGCTTCGCACGGTACTGCCGCCCTGGCTGCCTCTACTACTGCTGCCTCTCCTGGTCAAAAGCCCCCTAAGCGGTAGTACCGCCAGGGGCAGCGGTAGTACCGCTCCAGCGGCACTACCATTGTACACTATGTATTTCAGGCATGTGCGAGGTAGTACCGCCTAAGCGGTAGTACCGCTCCTAGGAGTGGTAGTACCGCTTGGCTGCGGGCACAGGGCAGAAAACGGTTGGATTTTGTCTCTCTATATAAGGAGGGGGTCTTCTTCTTCCTAAGGTTGACCTCTTCCTCCCAAGCTCCATTGTTGTTCCAAAAGCTCATTCTCGCCCGAGCTCTCTCCCTAGCCAATCGAACTTGTTGATTCTTTAGGGATTGGTTGAGAAGGCCCCAATCTACACTTCCACCAAGAGAAATTTGATTCCCCCCACTAATCCCTTGCGGATCTTGTTACTCTTGGGTGTTTGAGCACCCTAGACGGTTGAGGTCACCTCGGAGCCACATTCCATTGTGGTGAAGCTCCGTGGTAGTGTTGGGAGCCTCCAATTAAGTTGTGGAGATTGCCCCAACCTTGTTTGTAAAGGTTCGGTCGCCGCCTTCAAGGGCACCACTAGTGGAATCACGGCACCTCGCATTGTGTGAGGGCGTGAGGAGAATACGGTGGCCCTAGTGGCTTCTTGGGGAGCATTGTGCCTCCACACCGCTCCAACAGAGACGTACTTCCTCTCAAAGGGAAGGAACTTCGGAAACACATCCTCGTCTTCACCGGCTCCACTTGTGGTTACTTCTTACCTTTACTTTGTGCAAGCTTTACTTGTGTTACTTCCTTTGCTTGCTTGTGTAGTTGTTGTTGTTAGCATCATATAGGTTGCTCACCTAGTTGCACATCTAGACAACCTATTTTGTTGCTAACCCTAATTTGTTAAGAAAAGCTAAAAATTGGTAGTTGCCTATTCACCCCCCCCCCTATAGTCAACCATATCGATCCTTTCAATTGGTATCAGAGCCTCGTCTCTCTATTAAGGGTTTCACCACCCGAAGAGTATGGTTGACGACGGGAATCGGGATGAGGAAGTGCCCGAGGCCATGGAGTTGAACTCGGTCACCCGAGACGACTTAAATGAAGCTATGGCTTCACTTAAGACGTCTATGACGGCCGAGGTCAAGTCCATGCTTAAAGATCTCCTTGAGGGGTTGAAGTCTACTCCCGATCCTTTGCTTGTGGTTAATCCCACCGCATCGGTGTCGGAGGCCAATTCCGGCAAGGAAGCGGCTAAAGGCACTCAAACCTCTTCCCCTCATGGTAAGAATGGGACAGGAACCTACGCCTCGGTTCCCCCTCCCCCGGTCTATGGAGGACCGGTCCCTACACCACATATTAACAACCTTGGTCCTCCTCCTAAGCTTGTGAAGGGTGATTTTGCTAATTGGGTTTTTCGTATCAAGTCTCATTTGAATCACAGCTCAACAAATCTTTGGAGAATCATCGAGCAAGGCTTCTACCCACATGACCCAAGCAACCTCACTCCAAGAGAAGAGGCGGACAATCAATACAATCACTCCGCATTGTTCATCCTCCAATCCGCAGTGCCTCCCGAAGATCTAGCTCACTTGCGCCCCTTCTCCCGTGCAAAGGATTGTTGGGAACACATTATATCTTTGTACAAGGGGAGCTCAAGCATTCAACGGTCCAACTTTGAAGTGGTGCTTGATGAGGCCGATGAGTTTGTGAGGAATGAAGATGAGGATCCTCGGGATCTCTACCGGAGATTGACAACTCTTGCGGTCACTCTTCAAGATCATGGGAGCAAGGATACGGATGATAATTGGATCAAGCGCAAGTTTCTCAAGGCCATCATGCCATTCAACAAGGCCATGTCCTCCGTGATCCGTCAAAGACCGGACTTCCACACCTTGTCTTCAAGTGAAGTGTTGGATGAGTTTATTGCCATGAACATCATGAACAAGACCGCTGACAATGATCTAGCTCGTGTCCAACGGTCAAAGAAAGCCTCACCCAACCTTGCTTTGAAGGCCAAGAGTATTCCGGAAGAAGAAGAAGAAGAAGAAGTCTAACACCCCGATTTTTGACCCTTTCTTTTCTTTTGGTTTTCTTCGAATTTTTATTTGGAGTTCCTTTTTCCGTGGCTATGTGGTCTTGAAACCTGGGAAGATCTTCTCTCTTTCCACTTCCTAGTGGCTTGTAATTCTCAAATCTATCCCAAGGCCATGTCATTTCCATCTTAGCCCAACCCCAATTTTTATTTCCTGGGAATATTCCTATTTCTATTAAAGGAATAACCCTGTTTGCCCTAGGTTGTGAAGCAACCTATATTTCTGCCATTCCAAAAATTCCCACAAAATTCTCATAAATTCTTTCGGTCATATATTCCACCAATATGCCAAAATCCATCCTTGCCTAGTTCAAAAATAATTCAGGAATATTCATTTCCTATTCTGTCCAGTATGGCACTTTGTGAAGGAAGTGCTATTTATATTTTCTTGATTGCCCTCAAAAATTTTGGGCACTCTCTCATATCCAAATAATTGCCACATGCCAAAATTCAACCTCATTTGCCTAGTGAATCTTCCTCAGAAAATTCCCAAAGTTTATGACCAGAGAGAAGCTTTTTGAAGGAAGTACTAGCTAGGCTTGTCCAAATGAGTTGAAATTTTGGGAGATCATTCATATGATCAAATAATGACTCTCCACCAAATTTCATCTCCATCCAACAATCTATGTGAGCACACCTTCAAATCTTGGTTTCTGGTCACAATTTCAGTTTGTGAAGCAACTATATTTTATATTGCTTCCAAAATTCTGAAATTAATCCAGGACCTAAATATCCCTAAATAATGTGAGAATGCAAAAATTCACATTATTTTTCCAAGCCATTTTCTCTGCAAAATTCCCCCAAGTTTCTGTCCAGTGGGTATCATTGTGAAGGAAGTGCCATTTTGGTTTATCCAAATGGGATGAAATTTTTATGGCACCTTCATATGACCAAATTATCATCCTACACTAAATCTAAGCTCAATCCAACACTCCATGTGAGTGCTACTTCCTGATCTAGTTTCTGGACCAGTTTGTGCAGTAGTGAAGCAACTATGTCAAATACTGGTCCAAATCCCTTCAAAATTCACAGGATCATAATCCTTCCTACCCTAAGACTCTGTGACATATTTGTTAGCTCTTATCTCATCTCAGTTGATCATTACTTCCTGCCTAAGTTTGCAACAGCAATCTTTCTCTGATCCCTCCCATCAAGATACAGTGCCTTTCTTTGAGCCATCACCTCAGGTAGGACCCACTTAAGAGAGACAACACGCTAGACATCGTTTGATTGGCCAGAGTGCACCGAGTGCGCCTGTGCACGCGGTGACCACGCGGTCTGGCACGCCGAAAGTGTGCTCTGGGCAATCGGGGCCCTCTGTCGCCGTCCAAACCACGTCGTATCGCCACCGCACCATGTCCACAGCATTTCTCTCGCTCTCCTGCATCCGCGTGTCCTCTCTCGACCCCTCCCCCTCTCCTCTTTCCTCTCCGGTGAACCATGCCGCAGCGCGTGCCCGCGGCCGTCGTCGGTTTGCCGTTGTCCTCTTCCTCCCCGCGATAACTTTGCGCCGAATACACCTCCCCTAGACCCCTCTCCCCCTCCGCGCGTGCGCTCGTGCACGCGGTCGTGCCAGAGAGCATCAACCGCGAGCTTCCGTCGTCGTCCGCGGACGGCATCAACGCCTTGGCTATTTAAGCGACCCCCGAGTCCTCCCGACCGCACCAACAGCCTCCCCGACCTCCACTAGCCCTCCCCGACCTCTCCCCCGAGCTCGAGAGCTCCTCCTCGCCTCGCATGGCCGCCATGGCAGCCGTCGGCCTCGCCCTAAATTCGCTCAATGCCGAGCTCCCCTCCCCTCCTAGCCACCACCAGAGAACCCACCCGAGCCCCCTAGAGCTTCCCCGCCCTTCCTCTTTTCCTCTCGTGAACCATGGCGCCATGCCCGATCTCGCAGTGGCCGCCGTCTGCCGTGGTCTTCATCCCGCTCGACTCGGTACCCCTCGATGTCCGTGCGGTGCGGGGATGGACGCGGCTCGGTCCCCTGAGCGCGCCGGTGGCCAGAGCATCGCCGGGGACGGCCGAAGACGCCCGCGCCGTTCGCCGGAGTAGCCACCTCCTCTGCCGCACGGGCGCCAGCGAGAGGATGAAGACGACTGGCTTGACTTGCAGGCGGGCCCCACGTTCCAGTGACTCAGCCGGCACAGTGACGTGGATAAGTGGAGGCGGATTTTCGAAAATACGCCTTCGCTTAAAGAAAACGTACTCTGGTGCTTCTTCGGGCTAAAGTACGCTTTCTCTGTTTGGAAGCGTAATCCCAAAAGTACGCTTTCTATTTTAACTCGCCGGCCGAAACAGTTATATTACGAACGTTTGTCCGTTAAGGCCAGAAAAGAACAGATTTTTATTCTTTTTCTGCCTAACGAACAAACGGCCGTATCTCGACAACTGTAACTCCGATTCAGGTGATTCCAAAGCCCACGATCTCAGTTCGTCGTGCCCGTTCCGATGGTATCATTTTCACTATGTTGTAACACTATGAAAATGACCATTTTGCCCTTGCCCTTAAAACAGCTCCGCCGAGAGGGAAACTTTTCCGGCGATTTTTCCGCGTGTGTCTCCGCACTTCTCCCCGGTGTATCCTTCATCCCCAGGCAAGCCACAACAGCCACTTGCATGATGGCATTGCAGTAGCCATGGTTTCCACTTGAATATTTAATAATTTTTTGCTCATTTAATTATTTTGCGAATGCTATGCATATGCTTGTGAATCCATGTCTATGCTTATGCCATGTTCATTTTCATCTAGTAAGTGATATGATTAATTGCTAATGATATTCTTATCATGTTTATTCTTGTAATCATTTCTGATGCTAGTGATAATGTTATGCTCACATGAGTAGTTACTGTCTGATATGAAAATACTTGTGATCCTCATGATCATCTTTATGCCATGCTCATGTGCATCCCGTAGGCCAAATGATTTATCATTATGATGTTAAATGGTTATGTTGCCCATCCATGGTTACACTGATATCATGCTCATCTGCATTGTTATGTTATTATGACTCAGCTCATCACCATTCAAGTTGAACCTGACATTAATCGAACTTGAACAAATCTGTTGGCTGAGTCATGGTGCCACCGAATCGAGCTCACCAGTGCAGCCACACTTGCCTGGATGGGGAGGCCCTAATGCGGTCTATTGTCATGCCTCTCGCCGGAACCTCCAACTAGGGAAGGTTATGGGTGTGCGCTACCCTGATCAGGTAGGCGACCATAAGCCTTGAGTGCCCGAGTTGTAAGGATATCCGAGGTCCCCGTTTGGGACAATGTTATGTTTTGGCCATGACGATGGCAGCCACATAGGTGGCAGATGTCACGAGTTGACATCAGGGGCAACCCAGGACATAGCCCAAAAGGGGAGTTTGTCGGGAGTGGCCGGGAGAGTGTCATGCAATAGACTGGTTTTGTCGGAACGTCGTTTGTCCACCCGAATGGGAGCACGAGGCCATGAGTTCCGTAGTGTGGGTACAGTGTACTAACCTCTGCAGAGTGTATAATCTATCGATAGCCGCGTCCTCGGTCATGGACACAGTTCGTAGTAGGTCACACTATGGGTCAACAGTAATAATAATCTGAATAATAACAACCCCGGTTCGATAAGAAAAGAAGTTGGTTGATCTTCATGTGATCATGAGAGGATCACGATGGTATCGTGGGTACCGATGTTGATTGATTATGAGGTGATCGAGTGATGATCACGATGGTAAGTTTGAGATTACGAGATAACCTCCGAGCAGAGTAAGTTGGTCCATGAGACCTTAAATGTCGACCCCCTTGCATGCTAGTGCTAGTATCATCATGTTCATCTCATGAATTATATGTACATGCCATGCTCATATTGTTGCCATGCTCATGTTGTTCTAGTAGTATCATTGATGATTAATCTGTAAACGCCATGCTGTTGTTTGTCTTGATTGCTTTGGTTGCTGTGAGCTTGCGAGTACATTCAAAGTACTCACCTGGCGTGTCATGCCAGATTGCAGGTGATGCCATGTTTGCTTGTCGAGGATATCGAGGTTGCGCTCTAGGATACGTCCCAGCCAGAGTCCCTGTGGAGTGGAGTTCATCACTGTCGTCGTTGTTCCGCTGCTAGAATTTTTTCCGCTTCGAGATGTTCCGCTGCTAGCATAGAACTACCTTAGCAGGCGAAGTGTCGCCGTGCCTCTGTAACCTTTGTAATATCGGACCCTTGTACCCGTGTTATTTGCAATAAAGAGCTGATTTGTTCTATGCCAAGCAGTGTCGTATTCCAGAAGACTTGATCTCTGGGCTGGAATACGGGGTGTTCCGGTCTCTCTGAGCTGGGGTGCCACAAGAAGAGAGTTGCCCCGAAGACACCAAATATGCTTACCATGAGCACATGGCTCTTGCGTCAAGGAAATTTTGGGGCAACAAGAGAAACACAAGGCCCAACTCCTCCAAGAACAACTCAAAGGGCAAGCAACGAGTAAGGACTTGCTACAATTGTGGCAATGTGAGTCACTTTGTGGCGGATTGTCCGTATGAGAAGAGGGAGGACAATGGTGGCAAGCTCATCCGCAAAGACAAGGCCAAGTCCTTCTCAAACAAGAACAACTTCACCAAGAAGATACCTCAAAAGGGCTTTGTGGCACAAGAAGAGTACATCTCTGATGATGATGATGAAGATACAAGTGGTGAAGGAATGGCAACGGCAACCGTGGCCATTGCCACCTCTTCCCCAACCAAGGTGTCTTTCTTCGGCGCCCCCAATGAAAACATCATTGCCAAGTGCCTCATGGCCAAATGTATCAACAAGGTAACCTCCAACATCAAAACCACTACCACTACTACACCTTTATTGTTAGATTGTGTGGATGATAGTGAGATGGTAAAGGTGGATGAGAACGAGTTTGATAAGTTCTTGAGTAAGCTCAAAGGTGAGACCAAGAAGCACTTTGTTGCTCTCTTGGAACAACTTGGTGAGGCCAATGATATCATTGAGTCTCACGAAGAGACTATCACTAACTTGCAAGGCCATAGTCGTGATTATGCCAATGAGATTGCGGATCTTTCCATTGCTCTTGAGGAAGAGCGAAGTCTTCATTTGGCTCTTGAGGAGTCACACAACGTTGACCTTGCTCAACTAAAGAAAGATCTTGAACATGCTCAAGTTCTTACTCGTGTGCTCAAATCCGACAAGATTGACCTTGGAGTTGGCCATGCTAGACTCAAGGAGGAGTTTGAGCTACTTGACAAAGCCCACAAGGTTTTGAAGAGTGCTCATGGCTCTCTCAAAGAGTCTCATGATCAACTCCAAGTGAAGCTAACAACGGAAATAGCCACGTGTCCTCCGTTCGTTTTAATTGATAATGCCATTGCTACTAACCCTTGCTGTGAGCATGAGCATCTTGTGGAGGAGAATGCCAAGTTGAAGGAGCAAATCGAGAAAGGCCTTGTGACATGCATACAAGGCGAGAAGAACCTTAACGAACTTTTGAGCAATCAAAAGGAAGTTGTGGCAAAGGAGGGACTTGGGTTTGTGCCCAAGTCAAAGAAGAAGAAGAAGAACAACAAGATCAAGAAACCTCTCCCTCTCAAAGAGGTATTTGTCAAGAAGGGAGAGGGTGCTCATAAGGAGAAGAAGAACAAGGTGATGGGTGGAAATGACAAGAAGGACAAAACCACTCCATCGAACAAAGCCGGCGACTTTAATCCTTCTTATGTTTTATGCCATGCTAGTGATGGGCATGTTTTTGCCAAATTTGTTGGTTCTTATTATGAGTACATAGAACGGTCTATTTGGGTTCCTAAGACCCTTGTTACTAACATCAAAGGACCCATTCGAGAATGGGTACCTAAAACCAAGCATTGCTTTCTTGTAGGAGTTTGCTTCCGGTGGAGGATCATGGTTGCTTGATAGTGGAGCAACAAATCATATGACCGGGAGCAAGCATTTGGTGGTGGACGTGCAACCAAGCTCATCTATGCCCACCCATGTTCAATTCGGTGATGCCTCAACATCTAAGGTATTGGGTCTTGGCAAGGTTGTGATTTCTCATGATTTATCAATTGAGAAAGTCATGCTTGTTGAGACCCTTGCATACAATTTACTTTCCGTTCGTCAACTTGCACTTATGGGCTTTGCCACATTCTTTGACCTTGATACCGTGGCCCTTTTGTGGAGCAAGACTCTTAAAGTAGCTTTTGTTGGGCATGTCGAGAACGGTCTCTATGTGGTTAATTTCTCGGAGCGACCCACTAAGACCGCGACTTGCCTAATGGCTAAAGTTGATGTGGGGTGGCTTTGGCATCGCCGACTAGCCCATGTCAATATGAGATCTTTGCAAAGTCTCCTCAAGGGGGATCACGTTCGTGGACTAACAAATGTGAGTTTTGCCAAAGATTGTGCTTGCAGTGCTTGTATCGAAGGAAAGCTACATGAGACGGCTCACCGACCCATGACTATCATCTACTCAAAGAGGCCCTTGGAGCTCCTTCACATGGATCTCTTTGGACCTCCATCCTTTGATAGTCTTGGGGGTAGAAAGTATTGCTTGGTGATTGTGGATGACTATTCGAGATACACTTGGGTATATTTCTTCAAAAGGAAGAGCGAGACCCAACAAACCGTCATCGACTTTGCCAATAAAGCTCAACGTCAACATGAGGCAAAGATATTGATGATTAGAAGTGACAACGGTACCGAGTTCAAGAACTACACCTTGGATGAGTTTCTTAGTGATGAGGGGATCAAGCATCAATACGCCGCACCATATATCCCTCAACAAAATGGTGTAGCGGAGAGGAAGAACCGGACATTGATGGACACGGCAAGGACCATGATGGCGGAATTCAAGTCTCCGTACAACTTTTGGGCCAAAGCCATCAACACCGCATGTCATGCATCCAATCGGCTCTACCTCCGCAAAGGATTGAACAAAACTCTATATGAGATACTTACCGGTAACAAGCCCAACCTCAAGTACTTTCGGGTGTTCGGATGTAAGTGTTTCATTCTCAAGAAAGGTACTCGTTTGTCTAAATTCGAATCTAGAGCTCAAGAGGGCATATTTGTTGGTTATGCTACAAACTCTCATGCTTACCGTGTCCTCAACAAGTCCAACGGACTTATTGAGAAGACGTGTAACGTAGAGTTTGATGAAAATAATGGCTCCCAAGTGGAGCAAAGTGGTCTTTGTGATGTAGGTGATGAAATTCCTCCCCAAGCCATAAGAAGAATGGGGATTGGTCAAATACTCCCCATTGAGGAACCCCTTGTGGCCGAAGGAGAAGGACAATGCTCTACGCAAGTGGAGCCATCACCAACCATTGACCCACACGCTTCCGAAGAACAAACCGAAGGCCCTCAACCAAGAGATCAAGATCAAGGGCAAGATCAACCTCAAGATGATGGTGATGCACCAAATGATGCCCAAGATCAAGATCACGACACCGAGCAAGCTCAAGATCAAGTGCAAGCTCAAGATCAAGAGCAAGCTCAAGATGACGCTCAAGATGCTCAAGATGATCCTCCTCAAGTGACCTCGGAGGAACTATTGGAGCGTCGTGCCACCAAGATTGCTTCCAAACTCAAGCATCAACAACATGTCTTGGAGAATGTCTATGGAAGCTTAAAGAAGGGGGTAACCACTCGTAGACAATTAACAAACTTTTGTGAGCATCACGCGTTTGTTTCTTGTGTTGAACCCCAAAAGGTACATGAGGCGCTCGAGGACACGGATTGGCTTGAAGCCATGCATGATGAACTCAACAACTTCGAGCGCAACAAAGTGTGGACATTGGTGCCAAGGCCAACGGAGAATCATAATGTCATTGGAACCAAATGGATCTTTAAGAACAAGCAAGATACGAACGGTGTTGTCACTCGAAACAAGGCAAGATTGGTGGCACAAGGCTACTCCCAAGTCGAGGGTATTGACTACGGTGAAACCTTTGCTCCCGTTGCTCGTCTTGAATCTATTCGTATGTTACTTGCTTATGCATCTCATCATGATTTTAAGTTGCAACAAATGAATGTGAAGAGTGCTTTTCTTAATGGTCCTCTTAATGAGTTGGTATATGTCAAACAACCCCCGGGGTTCGAGGATCCCAAGTTCCCCAATCATGTATACAAGCTCGATAAGGCACTCTATGGCCTTAAACAAGCCCCACGTGCGTGGTATGAGCACCTTACCGAGTTGTTGCAAGACCGTGGGTTTGAAATTGGGAAAATCGATCCCACTCTTTTTACTAAGAGGGTTAAAGGGGATTTGTTCATATGCCAACTGTATGTTGATGATATTATCTTTGGTTCTCCTAAAAAAGCTTTCAATGATGAGTTTGCCGCACTCATGACCGAGAAGTTTGAGATGTCTATGATGGGAGAGTTGAAGTTCTTTCTTGGGTTCGAAGTCAATCAAAGAAGAGAAGGAACCTTCATCAACCAAGCCAAATATACCCAAGACATGGTCAAGAGATTCAAGCTAGAAGATGTCAAATCGGCCAAGACTCCAATGCCTACCAAGTGCCAACTTGACATCGATCACAATGGTAAAGCGGTGGATCAAAAGGTATACCGTTCCATGATTGGGTCCTTGCTTTACCTTTGTGCATCTAGGCCGGATATCATGTTGAGTATGGGAATGTGTGCACGGTTTCAAGCCGCGCCTAAGGAAAGTCACTTGGTGGCGGTCAAGCGAATCTTTCGATATTTGGCTCATACCCCAAACTTTGGCTTATGGTACCCCAAAGGAGCAAGCTTTGATCTCATGGGATATTCAGACTCAGATTGGGCGGGAGACCGTGTGGATAGGAAGTCAACTTCCGGAGGGTGCCAATTCCTTGGTCGCTCTTTGGTGAGTTGGTCTTCGAAGAAGCAAAATTGTGTGTCTCTCTCCACCACCGAGGCCGAGTATGTAGCCGCCGCAAGTTGTTGTGCTCAATTGCTATGGATGAGGCAAACTTTAAAGGATTACGGTGTCACTTGTGACAAAGTGCCTCTTTTCTGTGACAATGAAAGTGCAATCAAGATCTCCTACAACCTGGTGCAACATAGCAAGACGAAGCACATTGAGATTCGTCATCATTTCATCCGGGATCATGTCAAGCGTGGAGAGATTGATATTATTCATGTTGGAACTCAAGAGCAACTAGCGGATATTTTCACGAAGCCATTGGATGAAGCAAGATTTCGCGAGTTAAGGCATGAGCTAAATATCATTGATTCGAGCAACGTGTCTTGAATCTCGTCACACCCCACCACATTCATCATGATTATCTTGTTCTAGATGTAGGCATGGACATAGGGGGGGTGTTGTTCTCTCAATGAACTCTCCCTCCCCCCATTATGCCTAAATTGATCAAGTCTTTCACTTTAGCCATTTTTGATGGTTCATGTGCTTCAAAGATGAGTTTTGGTCATGGGCCCAAGTTTAAAATATTCACGGTGTCATACCAATTGACTCAAACATAGGTGACTTCGGTCACCGCCCTCTCTTTGAGAGGTTTTGTTCGTGTGGTTTGAGTTGTGCTTTCTCGTTCTAGGCTTTCTTGTGTTGGATCTCTCCATGTGTGCTCTTGTTTTTGGTTGCCTTTGACCATGGAATATCCCTTCCCATTTGCGGTGTTTTCGAGTCTCCAACCTAAGCCTTTCCTCTCTCAAACCTCTAAATTCTGCATAAGCCATCTTTTCTCCTCATTGTTCTGGGTTGTTCTGTTTCCTGCACGCGGTACTACCGCTGGCTAGGACCGGTACTACCGCTTTAAGCGGTACTACCTCTCCTGCCATCGGTACTACCGCTTGAGCGGTACTACTGGGCCTCCTGCCCGGCAGTAGTACCGAGGCGGTACTACCGCTCGTCCCGAGCGGTACTACCGCTTAGATGCACGTGGATGGGTTAAGTATCGGGCAGGGGGAGTTCTAACTCCCCCATACCCTTTCACTTTCTTTCCCCCCACTCTCACTCTCTCTCAGGCGACGAAGAACTGCCCCGACCGCCGCTCCGGCTGGCCGATTCCGTGCCGTCTTCCACGTTTCCGTCCGGTGGAGTCCATCCCCACCATCTCCTCTCGCCATGGAACCCGGTATTGCCCCCTTTCGTTGTTCCTACGGTTCTATCTTTTGAATCTAGGTTTCTAGGGCAATGCATGTTGGTTTCTCAATTTTTGGCTAAATCAGGGCTTGAGTAGGACGTTGGATGACTGCTAGATGGGAGGATTGAAGTTTTAGTGGAATATTTTTGAAATTGTGACCTCCGGTACTACCGGATCTGGGAAGGTCGTGCGTCAGTTCCCAGAGCGGTACTACCGCTCCATAGAAGCGGTACTACCGCTCTGGCGGTACTACCGCCCCAGGTCCGCGGTACTACCGCTCTGGCGGTACTACCGCCCCATGTCCGCGGTACTACCGCTCGAGGTCCCAACTTCCAGAATTCTCCCCTAACACTTCATTTCTCAGTTTTGTTTCTTCTTGGCTTATGCATAGGTTGTATTCATGCTTTTCCTCGCTATGTTGTGTCTGGTTCAGGTGGTAGTAGCTCCATGGTTCGTCGCAAGAATGCGAATCCTCCATCCAAGCGTGGGCGCACCCATTACGCTAGTCCTGTCTATTCTGAGGGAGAGGAAGAAGAAGAGGCTGCCCCGACACCACCACCAGCTCGTCGTCAGTCAGCCAGGAACAAGGGCAAGTCTAGTGCCAAGTCTGTTGCTCGCAAAAAGAAGTCTCCTGTCAAGACTGCAGTTGAAATGAAGCAAAATGAGTATTGGCAGTACCGCGAGAGGAACCCCTATTGTCGTCCTCAAGACGTATCTCTTGTGAGCCGTCCCTTCTGGACCAAGGATCAATCATTGGTGTATTTTGACAGGATCAAGGCCAAGAAAAATCTGTTTGTCAGGACCAAGTCCATCAACATTGAGCATATGGAGAAGGACCGTGCATACTTTGGAGAAGCTCTTGACCTTTGTATGCAGTTCAACATTGTGCCCATCATGACCTTCAACTATGACTTTGATGCAAAGTTGGTTGCTCAGTTCTTTGCAACCGTGTGGTTTGAGACAGGTGAGGAAAGGACTATGATCTGGATGACTCACGGTAGACAGCTTCGTGCCACTTGGCGTGAGTTCATGGGACTTCTGGGCTATCCCGATGAGGGGCTGAAGAAGCCCCTTGGTCTGCGCCCTCACCATGAGGGTGGACCTACTCACAAGGACAATCTGCTTCCCCACATGACCATCACTCAGACAGATAAGGGACCCAAGAAGGAGCTGAAACCTTTCTTTGATATTATGCATCGCATTTTCCGGCACACTCTCTTTCCTCGAGTTGGCAACTTGGACATGGTGCACGGACACTTGGTGGATATGCTATTGTTGTGCCAATCTGAGAAGGGCACGGGAGCTGTTTTGGACGTCTCTCATGTCATGTGGAAGGAGCTTGTGAATGCAACCTATGGTGATCACGTGCCGATCTATGCTCCCTTCATCTTCAGACTCATTGTGAACACTTGGACTGCCATGTTCCCTGGGGAGCAGCTTGAGACCGGGCCTCTGACTACTCATGAGACGATCAATTTGCGCCAGAAGGAGCTCTAGGCTCCCACCCGTCGGGCTGTGGGCGTGCCATCGGCTACTGAGGAGGATGTGGAGGATTCTGACTATGTGCCCGACCCCGAGCACTCGTCTGGTTCGTCTGGTTGGGCTGCCAAGCTCAAGAGCAAGGTGAAGAAGCTGTTTTGCCTTTAGACGGATGTTCAGCACAAGATGTACTTGGCACATGTGGATGCCAAGAAGGCACGTCAGCAGAGGAAGGCCATCATGAGAAAACTTGATATTGCTGTTGAGAGCGGTTCTGAGACAGTTATTACTCCTGAAGACAGGTGGATTTCATCTTACTCCCGCTGGACTGACTCGGATGATTCCATCACCGGCGCTTCGGCACCCGCTCCGGAGCAGGAGCACGAGGAGGAGGAGTCTGAGGATCCCGAAGATTCGGAGGAGTTGTCTGACAAGGAGTCCGATGCTGAGGACTCCAACGAGTCCATGGGAGGAGACTAGTGCTACCACCTGTTGGCGCGTAGTGTCACTCTTTGCCCTTTTGGTGTCTCGATGCCAAAGGGGGAGAGAGTCTAGGACCGGGCTTTGCATTTGTTTTCTGCAGGGTGTTGCTGAGTCACAAGCTTGCCTTTATTTGCTTCGTTTTCGTGCTTGTGAACTCCTTTATCTTCGTTTGCTTTGGTTTGGTGTGAGACTCTATCATATGGTGTAAGACATATGCTACCCTAGTTATCTTAATTATGTCTCGTTGTGTGTGAGTTTATGCTTATTGCTCGTATTGCAATCATGCTTGGCATTGTATATTATGTTGTTGCAAGTTTTGCCCTATCTATAAAATATAGGGGGAGTGTTGATCCTAGTGTGTGCACTTTGCATTCCAAAGGCATACTCAAGTAGTGCACAGATCTAGGGGGAGCTTGTCTATATTTTGTAGATAGTTGGTTTGCATTCTTATCTCTTATTTCCTTTGTGCAAATCCCGTGTTGTCATCAATCCACCGAAAAGGGGGAGATTGTTAGGGCATATTTTACCCCAGTGGTTTCGATGATTGATGACAATGCGTTTTGCGGACTAATCGTGTGCATTGACCTTTTTAGAGATTATATTGATAGGCACGAGACGGTTTATCTCCCCTCGATGGTAAAGAGTGAAGACGGTTATTTTCCGACGATTTCTTTTTGGTGGATTTGAGTCGTAGGAAACCCGTACTATTAAGAGGGGGTCCGCGTTGGAAAGGTATGGGTGGAATCGACACGTACACAGCCCCATATGCACCCACAGCTTCCTTTCCCTTCTCTGGAGCCTTTCCTATGTTTTCTGTGGATATTCAGTAGCATGCAAGCGGTAGTACCGCTAGTGCCCACGGTAGTACCGCTTATGCGGTAGTACCGCTGGGTACTTCCGTGGCACTGCCGCTTGGGGTTTCCCCGAGCGTGCAACTCTCTGTTGCCGATCTGCAATTCACGGTAGTAGCGCGGTAGTAGCACGGTAGTACCGCTCTGGCGGTACTACCGCCGCCACTACCGCTTGCGGGGTTTCCTCCGTGCACGCTTCTGTTTCCATTTTTCCCTTTGCGGTAGTAGTGCGGCACTAGGACGGTAGTACCGCTTCGCACGGTACTACCGCCCTGGCTGCCTCTACTACTGCTGCCTCTCCTGGTCTAAAGCCCCCTAAGCGGTAGTACCACTCCAGCGGCACTACCGTTGTACACTCTGTGTATTTCAGGCCTGTGCAAGGTAGTACCGCCTAAGCGGTAGTACCGCTCCTAGGAGCGGTAGTACCGCTTGGCTGCGGGCACAGGGCAGAAAACGGTTGGATTTTGTCTCTCTATATAAGGAGGGGGTCTTCTTCTTCCTAAGGTTGACCTCTTCCTCCCAAGCTCCATTGTTGTTCCAAAAGCTCATTCTCGCCCGATCTCTCTCCCTAGCCAATCAAACTTGTTGATTCTTTAGGGATTGGTTGAGAAGGCCCCAATCTACACTTCCACCAAGAGAAATTTGATTCCCCCCACTAATCCCTTGCGGATCTTGTTACTCTTGGGTGTTTGAGCACCCTAGACGGTTGAGGTCACCTCGGAGCCACATTCCATTGTGGTGAAGCTCCGTGATAGTGTTGGGAGCCTCCAATTAAGTTGTGGAGATTGCCCCAACCTTGTTTGTAAAGGTTCGGTCGCCGCCTTCAAGGGCACCACTAGTGGAATCACGGCACCTCGCATTGTGTGAGGGCGTGAGGAGAATACGGTGGCCCTAGTGGCTTCTTGGGGAGCATTGTGCCTCCACACCGCTCCAACGGAGATGTACTTCCTCTCAAAGGGAAGGAACTTCGGAAACACATCCTCGTCTTCACCGGCTCCACTTGTGGTTACTTCTTACCTTTACTTTGTGCAAGCTTTACTTGTGTTACTTCCTTTGCTTGCTTGTGTAGTTGTTGTTGTTAGCATCATATAGGTTGCTCACCTAGTTGCACATCTAGACAACCTATTTTGTTGCTAACCCTAATTTGTTAAGAAAAGCTAAAAATTGGTAGTTGCCTATTCAACCCCCCCCCCCCTCTAGTCAACCATATCAATCCTTTCAATAAGTATGTGAAGATCGTGGATTAAGCATGTGAAGAGTGCACATCATCATCAAATAGAATCTCACCATAGGTGTGTTTTGCCGTCATAACAAATCAATCCACAACCCAAATGGACCAAATGTTCACAATATCAGTTCTTGTATACATCAAGCAGAATTCAACTCTCATCACTAGTAGAAAACGGACCTTTTGTCCGCAGCTTTAGTCCCGGTCGGGTTTTGAACCGGCACTAATGTGACCATTAGTCCCGGTTCGGGACGGGCATCATTAGTCGCGGTTCGTTCCGGACCTTTAGTCCCGGTTCGTAACACGAACCGGGACTAATGTGGTGGTGGCAGGCTGGTGTCAGCTGGGGCCCCCACGAGCCCCTTTAGTCCCGGTTGGTATCACCAACCGGGACTACAGGCCCCCCCTTTAGTCCCGGTTCGTAACACGAACCGGGACTAAAGGGTGGTGGCAGGCTGGTGTCAGCTGGGGCCCCCACGAGCCCCTTTAGTCCCGGTTGGTATCACCAACCGGGACTAAAGGCCCCCCCTTTAGTCCCGGTTGGAGATACCAACCGGGACTAAAGATCCCCTATATGAATTCGGCCAGCCCGATCACAGTACTCCTCCCTTTTTTTTTCCCTTCTTCCCCTCCTTTGTTCTTCCCTCTTCCTCGAGCTCATCCTCCATTTTTGCCAAAATTTGTCAAGATTTGGAGGCACCCCATCCATCCAAGTGTTCACAAAGGTTAGCAATTTTGTCCTTTCATCTCTCATTGCTAGATTAGCTCTTGCAATGCTCTATAAGTATAGTGATTTGTGGGTTTTAGTTTGGGAGTATTTATATGTGGTAGTTCATTTGATTTATATGCAATTTGAGCTCAAATTAACTTCTTACTTTGCATGTGTAGGTGTGGTTTACTTAGTGCCTTCCCGTCCCCGTCCTAACCACCGTCGATCGCCCGCACCGTCCCGTCGCCGTCACCACACCTTGGTGAGCCTCTTGTTCGGTCTTATCCTTTTTATAAAAAAAAATCTTATTTGTATGATTTAGATAGTTAATTGTATAATTTTCTTACATGTATGATTGTTTGTTATACATAGTGCCATGACTTTGATATCCGTCCCCGTCGGCCCTCGTCCGGTTTATGATTCGGATGTGGTATATATATTCTCTTTTATAACTATTTGTTGCATTTCGCGTTTATGACAATTATGCCCATCAAGTTGACATAGATATTTTTATCTAGGAGGTATGTGAACCGGAAATTGCAACCGACATAGATATTCTTGTCAAGAAGTTAAATTTAGTTGAAAAAGAAAACGAGTATTTGAAAGAAAAATTGAAAAGAGTTGAAGAAGAGAAGATGAAACTGGAGTTGTATGTTGCCGATGTCGTCGATGATCACAAGATCAAGATGGATGCAATGCGCTTGAAGATTAGAAAATTTAAAAAATATGCCATTGATAGTGAGGCTTGGTATCGCTATGCTGTTGGATCAATTGTTACCTTAGTTGCGATCTTGATCGCATTTGTTGTTGCATTTAAATGCTTTAGCTAGAGAGTTTGTATGTTGCTTTATGAGAACAAGTGTGTATGAACTTTATGTATGAACTTGTATTAATTTGGTCTTTTCGGTGTTGTGTAATGAAGATGAGCCGGCAATGGATGTACGATGACCGATGCTCTCCCCAGTTCATTAATGGCGTGCATACTTTTCTGGTTGCGGCTGAGGCAAACAAGCGGGCGGATGGTTTTATGTATTGTCCATGTGCTGGCTGTAAGAATGATCGAAATTACTCTAACTCAAGAACCATTCACGTCCACCTGTTTGAGTCCGGTTTCATGTCCGGCTATAACTGTTGGACCAAGCACGGAGAAAGAGGGGTCCTAATGGAAGAGAATGAAGAAGAAGAGGATGACGACAGCTATCCTGGCCATGGGTTCCATGAATACGATGGTACAACAATGGGGGAAGAAGCTGAGCCGGCAATGCAGGAAGGAGCTGAAGAAGAGGCATCAGATGAGCCCGCTGATGATCTTGGTCGGGCCATTGCCGATGCAAATAGAAACTGTGCAAGTGAAAAGGAGAAGCTGAAGTTGCAGCGCATGTTAGAGGATCACAAGAAATTGTTGTACCCAAATTGCGAAGATGACAAGAAAAAGCTGGGTACCACACTGGAATTGCTGCAATGGAAGGCAGAGAATGGTGTACCTGACAAGGCATTTGAAAAGTTGCTGAAAATAATGAAGAATAAGCTACCAAAGGACAACGAATTGCCCGACAGTACGTACGAAGCAAAGAAGGCCGTCTGCCCTCTAGGATTAGAGGTGCAGAAGATACATGCATGCCCTAATGACTGCATCCTCTACCGCGGTGAGTACGAGGATTTGAATGCATGCCCGGTATGATGTGCATTGCGCTATAAGATCGGCCACGATGACCCTGGTGATGTTGCGGGCGAGCGCCCCAGGAAGAAGATTCCTGCCAAGGTGATGTGGTATGCTCCTATAATACCATGGTTGAAACGTTTGTTCCAAAACAAAGAGCATGCCAAGTTGATGCGATGGCACAAAGATGACCGTAAGAAAGACGGGAAGTTGAGAGTACCCGCTCACGGATCACAGTGGAGAAAAATCGAGAGAAAGTGGAAGGACTTTGCAGATGACGGAAGGAACGTATGGTTTGGTTTAAGTGCAGATGGCATCAATCCTTTGGGAGCAGAGCAACAATCATAGCACCTGGCCTGTGACTCTATGTATCTATAACCTTCCTCCTTGGTTGTGCATGAAGCGGAAGTTCATTATGATGCCAGTGCTCATCCAAGGCCCCAAGCAACCCGGCAACGACATTGATGTGTACCTAAGGCCATTAGTCGAAGAACTTTTAGAGCTGTGGAATGGAAAAGGTGTACATGCGTGGGATGAGCACAAACAGCAGGAATTTGACATGCGAGCGTTGCTGTTTGTAACCATCAATGATTGGCCTGCTCTCAGTAACTTTTCAGGACAGATAAACAAGGGATACCACGCATGCACGCACTGTTTAGATGATACCGACAGTATATATTTGGATAAATGTAAGAAGAATGTGTACCTGGGGCATCGTCGATTTCTTCAGAGCAGGCATCCCGTAAGAAAGAAAGGCAAGCATTTTAAAGGTGAGGCAGATCACCGGAAGAAGCCTCGCCACCGTACTGGTGATGATATACTTGATATGGTCAAGGATTTAAAAGTAATCTTTGGAAAGGGTCCTGGCGGACAATCTGTTCCGAATGACGCTGACGGACGCGCACCCATGTGGAAGAAGAAATCTATATTTTGGGACCTACCCTATTGGAAAGACCTAGAGGTCCGCTCTGCAATCGACGTGATGCACGTGACGAAGAATCTTTGCGTGAACCTGCTAAGCTTCTTGGGCGTGTATGGGAAGACAAAAGATACACCGGAGGCACGGGAGGACCAGCAACGTATGCACGGAGAAGACGGCATGGATCCAAAGCAGTTTCAGGGTCATGCCAGCTACGCTCTTACCAAAGAAGAGAAGGAAATCTTCTTCGAATGCCTGCTCAGTATGAAGGTCCCGTCTGGCTTCTCGTCGAATATAAAGGGAATAATAAATATGGCAGAGAAAAAGTTCCAGAACCTAAAGTCTCATGACTGCCACGTGATTATGACGCAACTGCTTCCGGTTGCATTGAGGGGGCTTCTACCGAAAAACGTTCGATTAGCCATTGTGAAGCTATGTGCATTCCTCAATGCAATCTCTCAGAAGGTAATCGATCCAGAAATCTTACCAAGGTTAGAGAATGATTTGGTGCAATGTCTTGTCAGTTTCGAGTTGGTGTTCCCACCATCCTTCTTCAATATCATGACGCACGTCCTAGTTCACCTAGTCGAGGAGATTGCCATTCTGGGTCCTGTATTTCTACACAATATGTTCCCCTTTGAGAGGTTCATGGGAGTCTTAAAGAAATATGTTCGTAATCGTGCTAGGCCAGAAGGAAGCATCTCCAAGGGCCATGAAACAGAGGAGGTCATTGAGTTTTGTGTTGACTTTATTCCTGACATTAAGCCGATTGGTGTTCCTGAATCACGGCATGAGGGCAGACTGGGTGGAAAAGGCACGCTAGGAAAGAATTCAGTAATATGCCGGGACGGGCATTCTTTGGCGCAAGCACACTACACAGTTCTACAAAGTTCCGCCTTGGTGGCTCCGTATATCGAGCAACACAAGAATATTCTACGCTCCAAACACCCGGAGCAGTCTGACGACTGGATTACACATGAACAAACTGTGACTTTCGCCGGTTGGTTGCAGACACGTCTCATGCATGACGACATTGTTGCAGATGACCTGTACTTGTTGTCCAAGTTACCATCTTCGACTATATTGACTTTCAAAGGGTACGAGATAAATGGGAATACATTTTACACGATCGCCCAAGATAAAAAGAGCGCCAACCAAAACAGTGATGTCCGCTTTGATGCAGCAAACACCAATAGGCCAAAGGACACATATTATGGTTACATAGAGGAGATATGGGAACTTGACTATGGACTTGGTTTGAAGGTCCCTTTGTTTCGGTGCAAATGGGTCAATCTGAGAGGAGGCGGGGTAAAGGAAGACCCGCAGTATGGAATGACAACAGTGGATCTCAACAATCTTGGGTACGCAGACGAACCATTCGTCCTAGCCAATGATGTGGTGCAGGTTTTCTATATGAAGGACATGTCTACCAAGCCGAGAAAAAGAAAAGATAAGGAAGCGAATACATCATACAATGAGCCAAAGCGCCACATAGTTCTTTCAGGGAAAAGAAACATCGTGGGAGTGGAGGACAAGACAGACATGTCAGAAGATTATGAAAAGTTTCATGAAATTGCTCCCTTCACAGTGAATGTTGACCCGAGCATCAAGTTAAACGATGAAGATTGTCCATGGTTACGGCACAAAGGGACACACGCGAAGAAAAAGTTTTATATCCAAAGATCCCACTCTGGGATGTGACCGGCTTCTCTAGTTAGTTTCCGGACTTATATATCTGGAAAGTCCCACTTCAGACAAACCGGAGGGAATCTTTGTAATAGAACTCCAACTTATGTGTTTTGGCATTTGAAACGCGAAGAAATATTATGTCCAAAGCCACGTCATCAATTTTCAACCCTTTCTGACTTCATTTGCTATTTTTCATGCATTTACTGATTTTTTTGAGCTAAATGCACTACAAATCACAATCAGAAAAGGTTGAAAGTTGGTATGGTATCATCATTTCACCCACATAGCATGTGCTAAAAAGTTGAGAGGGTTACGGCAAAAACTGGATGCACTTTGTGTACAAAATGGACAATCTCTTTCGAAGTATCACGCTTTCGGACGAAAACTCGTCTGTTACAAAGGCATTTCATTTTTTTTAAATAACCTAAGAATTACCAAATTGAATATAATGATAAAACACACTAATATTAAACAGCAGAAAAAAGAATCACTGAAAAATCTTTTTTTTAAATAAAGTTATTCACAAACTAGTGATTCACACAAATTTCAAATAATTCAAATTTGAAAACTACTGGCACTAACAGAAAGTTTATAATTTTTTTTACCTAAAGCAAAAAGATTCACTCAGAAACTCTAAATAAAGCAAAAAACAACCAAGAAACAAAAGAAAATAAATATAGAAGAAAACAAAAAAAAACTGAAAAGTAAAAAAAAACCCGCCTACTGGGCCGCCACGGCCTGCATACGACTAGACACCCACTAGTTGGGCCAGGATGCAGGCCCGCAAGGCCCAGTATGGCCCACAGGGCAGGAAAGAACGGTAGGCCTTGTAGGCCTGCTTTAGAGAGGAGCTCGAATGAGCTACCGCGTCGGGGTTTATAAACCAGTGCGAGCGCCCTTCGCTGGGCGAGGTGGGACTAAACATCCACCACACTGCGCTGTGCCAGGAACAGGCCTTTAGTCGCGGTTGGAGCCACCAACCGCGACTAAAGGTGAATTTCATCCAGTCCAAGCGGCGGGAAGCGAGACCTTTAGTCGCGGTTGGTGGCTCCAACCACGACTAAAGGTGGCCTTTAGTCGCGGTTGGAACCACCAACCGCGACTAAAGGCTCTCATATAACTCCACTTACGAAAAATTCACCATCCTCTCCATTCTCTCGACGCCAAACACAGACGACGCCGCCAGGCTGCTGCGCGCCGCCGCCTGCCCCGATCGACGCCGTCGCCGCCCCCGACGCCGGCCGCCCGTCCCTCCTCGTCGACCCCTACTCCGGACGCGCCCTTCCTCGCCGATCCCCGACGGCGCCGCCGGCCCGCGCGCGCGCGCCCGCTCCTCGTTGCGCCGCCTGCCCCGACGCCGTCGCTGCCCCCGATTCGCCTCGCCTCGCCGTCGCCCCGCTGTGAGCTCAGTTCCTCCCTCTCCCCCCCCCCCCTGCCGCCATGGCCGGCCGCCCGTCCCCGAGCCCCCCCCCCCCACACACACATGCATGAACACACACACACACACACACATTTTCTATTTAGATGTTTTAGTTGTTTTTCACTAGTATATATGTATGTATGAATGCATGTTAGATGGATATAATTAGTGTTTAATTAGTATAGATTTTTTTTATATAATGTTGTTTTTCTGTTTTTTAATGGATGTATAGAAGTATGCTTAATTAGTGTTTCTTTTTCTGTTTTTTAATTTTTTATACTTTTAGTTATAGAAATGTTAGATGAATGTTTTTTAGTTTTTTATACTTTTAGTTATAGCTAGATAAATGTTAGATATAAAAACGTTGAGGAATTTTGACATTTGATCCAATGTATAGCAATTAGTATTTGCAAAAGTTGCATATTTTAATGTTGTATTTGCAATAGATTTTCTTAGTCCTTTAAGGGATTAATTATCAGGAATGCCCCCATTATGGATGTGCACAAGTTGATCCAATTTCTTTCTGATCTCATGCATCTACCTTTCGGATCTCTGAATACTAAATTGTTTTATCTTTCTTCTGGATTAGTTAAATAAAAGCTATGGACAATACCAGCAGAGAAGGAGAAGAGGCTGTGTTCGACATCATACGCTCCACGAGCCTAGATGATCATGATGACGGCTCGCAATATCTGAACCCTTCGGGTGAGGGTATGATGTTTGATGAAGACGAACGAATAGATGAAGGTGACGACAACGATGTTGACGAAGAAAATGTTCTTCAAATAACAATGACCGGCGAGGTATATTTAATATATAAGCCATCCGGTGATCATTACATGTCTTAATTTATTTGTATGTATTAACGAATCGATCTTTCTTCTTTTAGGCCTCCGGATCGAGCAAATCTTGTACAAGCGACAGGGTAGTTCGAGGCCCGGCCAAAAAGTTGGACAAAGGCGTAAAGTTCAACATCGATTCCATCAAAACATCAACTGGCGAACCGCTTGAACCTAAGAAAAATGCGACCACGTTCAAGAATCAATGCGGAGTTATTGTCAGGGACCAAATCCCGATCTCCGTTCAAGAATGGAGAAAGCCAGCAAAGGGAGATCGAGCAGGAGTTACTTTTGTCGACGAAAGAGCAAAAGATGTGCTTTGGACTACGCTCATGGAACATTTCACCCTACCAGATAATTTGACAGATGTAGATCTGAAGAAAGTCAGAAACTATGCTCTTAAAAAGATGGCGATCGCATTCAACACCTTCAAGAAAAATGCATGGGCTAAGTACGTCAAATCAAAAAAGAAGACTCCAGAATTCACGGGAGCACTGGTGAAGGCAAAAGATCACTGGGACGCTTTCGTGAAGTTCAAGGAATCGGAAGAAGCTAAGGAACTGTCGAGGAAAAACAAGATTAATGCTGCGAAAAAGAAGTGGCACCATCGTCTGGGGCCAGGTGGCTACCAGGTGGCCCTGCCTAAGTGGCATCAATCTGAGCAAGAGATGATTAGTAAACGGGTCAGTCCAGTTACATTGACATGGCCCCCCAGGTGCAGGACATGGTTTTATGCGCATGGGGGGAAGTTGGACCCAGAGACAGGGCTGGTTATGGTGAAGGCAAGTCTTAAAGAAGCGACAGACGAAATACTTATTGCAATAGAAGAAGCTCGATCGGGGGTGTTCACGCCCAACAGAGATAACGACGAGCTTACGCGCGCCCTGAAGAATCCTGAACACCCGGGAAGAACACGAGGCAAAGGCGTTGTTCCGTGGTATGAGGGGTTTGCGGATTGGAACGACGACTATAGAAGTCGTGCGAGAAAGAAGAAGCAGGAGGAGCAGAAGAAGAAGGAGGAAGCACTCCGCCTTGAAGGCCTAATATCCTCGCACCTGGAGTTGGAACGATTTGTCAGGCGGCAGCAGGAGCAGATCGACTCACTCAGCCAGGAAAGGGCGTCTCAGCGGCAGCATGAGCAGATCGATCCAGCATTGGATAGCACCGTCCCATCTATGCCGAGAAGCAGCGTGGGTTCCGCCCTGGCAGATATCGATAATGCACTGCTAGCTAGCTACCCTGTGGATGATATCAAAGACAGGACTAACTGTGAGCTACACATGAAAATGAAGAACTTATCCATGAAGGTGGCGGACGGCTATGCTTTAGCAAATCCCCCTGAAGCAACCTTCCATTGCAATCCCATTCCAGCTGGCTATGCTCGTGTCGGGGTTGATGAAGTGATGTCAGGATATCACGATCTACAACTTGACATTCTTGGAGGTGACGAGGAGAGAACACTGGGAGAGGCCATACATCGTATCATTCTATGGAAAAAGGATTGCATCGTCTTTCCAAGGCCACCGACTCCTCCTTCTCCAAGTCCTCCGCCGCTTCAGTCGACTCCTCCTCCTCCAAGTCCGGCACCGCGTCAGCCGACTCCTCCTCCAAGTCCGGCACGGCGTCAGCCAACTCCTCCTCCTCCAAGTCAGCCGACTCAGCGTGCTCCGCCTAAGCAACAGCGGAAGAGAGAGGCCGCAGCTACGACGGCTAGCGGTACAACAGACAAGAAATTCAAACATGGTCCAAGCCTCAAGCCTCTTCTGAAGTTGTCTTACCACCTGACTCAGGAGGAACTCGACGACGCATGTGATGCCCAATTGAAGGCCCATTTTGCACCGAAACCGCCCGCGCCGCCAAAGGAGAAAGTACCTGAGCATGTATCACAACACTTTATTGATATGGCTCGACCGGCTGACAATCAGAAGGACTCCGACTATGTGCGGTCTATCAAGAAGTCATATTCTGCAGGGTAAAAGGAGTCGAGCTCGAGCTCGAGCCAAGCAGTTGGCAAAAAAAGCGGGAAAACTGTTCCCTAGCTGGGAGAACAAGCAGTGCAATCGATCCCCCCGCTCATTGTACAAACACATGTGAGTACCGCCGATCGGCCGGCAATAACCGACGATCTTAGAAGGCAGGCTAAAGAGGCCGGTGTCACTGTTGAACAACTCTTAGGCCTTGAGGAAATCCCCGGGATTACAGAGGAGGAAGTAAAATACCAATATGTCCGTGGCAAACCTCTGGTCAAGCCTGACGATGTCAAGCTTCTACCAACGAGAATGTACAATTTGCATACGTGGTACATGCAAAAAACAGCAAATACCAATGAAGAGTCCCTCATGGTGAAAGTCAAGCCAGAGCATTACTTCCATGGAAAAGATGTGTGGATTGATTTTTCAGAGTTGTTTCAGTTATTCCAACAAGACGCACTAGACAAATCTATCGTCAGTTGCTATTGTCTGTAAGTGATTTCTTTCTGTAATTTAAGTCTCTAGCTAGCTAGCTAGATGTGCTCTCGTTGATTAACTGTAATTATCCTCACTATATTCTTTTCTGTGGTATTATGCAGAATGAAGATGTATGAAATGAAAAAAACTACACGCTATGGAGTTGGGTTCATTGACCCAAATACGATTAATCAGGCGATATGGGAAGATCAATATTCGAGAGAAGACACAGAGAGATTCCTGCTAGAGTTTTTGAAGCAACTAAACACCCAACCAAAAATACTACTTCCTTACAACTTCGGGTGAGTGTTACTATATCTTGTACTACAAATTCTATTTTTTGCTTACTAGATGTTAATAAGTGTAGTTGATGAGTTATGCACATGCCCGCTTATTTATAAAAAACGTGTGCGCATGCAGTTTTCACTGGATCTTGTTAATCATTAAAGTTGACAAGGGAAAAGTTGAAGTACTGGACTCACTATATAAGGATCCATCCGAATACGCAACCGTGAAGGGGATGTTCGACAGGTAATTTCAATCATTATCGCACTATGTCTGCCTCTTTACTTCATTTCCTGATATCAACTAGTTAATAACTCCTTTATTCATTTTCTTTGCCGGCGGGCAGGGCTTGGAAAAAGTTCATCGAAGAGGTCCCCGGCCAATGGAAACAACAGCTGAAATGGGTGCGACCCAAGGTAATTAAGTAGTACTAGCTAGCTACGTCCATGTATCTCTTTAATTCTAGTTTCAATACCATTATCATGCTTGATTAATTATTATCTGATTGAATTTTATTCTCGTAAAGTGCATGAGGCATGAGAAGGGGAATAGTTTATGCGCATACTACGTTTGCGAGAATATTCGCATGATCACGTCTGAAAGGAGCATAGATGAAAAAACTCTTTGGATACGTTTGCCAGAACACTATCCATAATTTTTTTATCATGATCTAGCTAATATATATACACACAACTAATATATTCATCTTGATCTCCTGATTATAGATGATAGAGATGCGGGGCCAGCTCCTACCAACGGCTCGCGTACGAGCAATTCAAGAGGAAATAGCTGGATTTCTGGTCGACCAGGTCATAGATCCCAAAGGAGAATACCATTACAAGATCAAGCAGTAATGCCCTGCATATGTAATGATCCGCAAATTGTAGGAGAAATTGTATATACCAAATTGTATATATATATGTATGTGAATGGTCGTCGTACGAGAAATTCGATTTATATATATATGCACAACGTGTACAGTATGTAGTAGCGTAATATATGTTTGAAATGAAAAATAATTAAATGGAAAACACAAAATTAAAAGGAAAAATAAACCAAAATTAAAAGAATTAAATACTTTTAGTCCCGGTTGGTGTTACCAACCGGGACTAAAGGTGGGTAACACCAACCGAGACTAAAGGTCCCCCAGCGCACGGCCCCGGCAGGCGCCACGTGGTGGGCCTTTAGTGCCGGGCCGTGACGAACCGGGACTAAAGGGGGGGGGGGGGCTTTAGTCCCCCTCCTTTAGTGCCGGTTGTAGAACCGGCACTAAAGGGCCTTACAAACCGGGATTAAAGGCCCGTTTTGGGATTAAAGGCCCGTTTTCTACTAGTGCATGGAGGTTTTATACCATTTTCCTTAGCCACCCGATTAAATCTGGCATTAACAAAAGTACAAAACCATATCAGCAGTCCAGGAGCCAAAACACAACTACCTATACACAATCATAGAGAAGCTAAAAGGACACCTGAGATCTGACCAAGCCACAAAAACAATTTCTCATCCGAAATGAGTTCCTTCCTGAGCCGAGTTCCATCATTAGCAGCAACATGCAATGGGGTCCCGCACACAGAATCAAAATGATCCACATCAGTTCCAGTTGAAAGCACCATTATACGCAATACCTGCTTGGTCGTGTGTGTCCTGTGAAACAAAAGATTTTCTATCAAATTAGTAAATAAAACATGCCCACTTCAAACAAAGAGATAACACACTAACCGAATACTGTTTTATTTTCCAATCCCATGATTGAAATGTTTACAGCTTAGAAACACAATGAGAAGGGAATAACTTGCATGTGTCTGACACTGAAATATCTGAACTCCTGCTCACTAACAAATACAAAATGTGGCAATGCACTGCATGGAGTCCAGATGACACCTGATAGACAAAAAATAATATATCCAACATGATACGTCATACGACAATGACCAGGCTTATGTTTCACCCTTTGGCTTATGTAGATCAACACGTGTTAGTTTAATTTGTAAAATTGCACTTCAATTTATGCACAAAAATCTATAACGCAGAAGAACATAATGTGTATCTTTGCTGCTTTATACTCAACTGGAAATTAATTAATGCCGATGAACATTTTTGAGTGCAGAAGAACATTCAGCTATTACACACTCGATTATGCATGTGAAGAACCGTGATAGTAACAGCAGAAAAGAATCGACCAAAGAGAACCCTGAAACCGGGGTCACCTAATACATATTTCTCCTTGAAAAACACATGCCCCATCTTATTTCCTCCTATATTACAGAACCTGACCCTGAAACATGCAACAAAAATTCAAATATAGTTCAGCCATTATTAGGTCAAAATGCATGCCTCTCCGAGAGGAAATAAGTGCACACAACATCATTTGGTTAATAAGAAAGTTGGGGAGCACATCAAGTTTACTGAGATAAAAATGAAATTCAAAGGATTTGAAGCCAGTATTTGCTATCGTTCAATATTGGCAGAGAGGAATCCGCATGGCATCTAATATTTGTGTCTTTAAAAAGAACTACTCAGTGAAGCTCATTCCACACCAACTGAGCACAGATTAATGTATGAATTGCACACAAAAATTCAGTAGATGGTAGGGGAGACGAAATGGCTCACCAGTTCACTCCCAGACCCAAGCACCACCAAATTAATTGTGTTGTGCAGGAGTACATCAGTTACATTGGTAGCCTGAAAAAAGGAATCCAATTATGCATATCAATCAAAGTTGGCATTGTTACACTTGCGGTCATTCATCTCTATTCATTGCAAGCAGCAGGCAGCAGGCAGCAGGCAGCAGGCTGCAACGAACACAGTAAGCACTTAACAAAGCAGACACATAGCAACGTAGAAAAAATGGGATACCTGCAGGCCGCTCATTACACGGCGCAGGGATCCTTTAAGTCTGCAAGGCAGATCTTCCATCAATTCTAGGGAAGAGTGTTCACCACGAGAGAGAGAGAGAGAGAGAGAGGCTTGTATATGAGTCCCATCATCATCTTCTTCCTCCCAGCAGCCCTGGAGGACTGCAACTCTGACCTTGGGATCTAGCCCCCTGCAAATGAACAAATAGACATATCTAATCGAATCTCGAGCGGATGAACAGGTAAATCCAAGAGAGAGAGGAATTGGGGGAAGTTGAGAGGGCGCTCACCGCTCTCTTCGCGCAGCGATGCACGAACGCGAGGACGACGGTCCGACACTCCTATAATCGATGGCGACGCCTCCAGGTAGTGTCGTTGTGCGAGCGGCAGCCGATGGTCCTCCCAGTGATGGCCACGCGCACCTGAGGCCAGGCGAGCGCCGCAGCTCCAGATCCTCACGCACCTGAGGCGAGGTGTGCCCTCAGCGTGGTCGAGCAGGACAGTCCAAGGGCCGGCAGCGGGCAGCGGCTCGGCCTCCTCGTCGATTTCTAGGGTTCGGGGAGGGGAATGACAGCTCACCTCGACCGGCGCCACCTTGCTCGGGGGCGGAGATCAGAAGAGGTGGGTGGGTGGGGTGGGAGAGGAGGAGGAGGCGGTGGAAGGCATCAGGGGCGAGGGATGGCCGGAGACTCCGCGAGATGGACGTCGCGTTCTCCATCCCCGCCCTCGTCCCGGCTGGTCCTAGTGGAGGCTGCTGCTGCTCGTTCCTTCCTGCGTCTCGGCGGCCCGGTTGGCCGTCGACGGCGTGCTGGTAGTGGGGAGAGCAGCGAAGGCAGCGAACTCGGCGACGGGAGATGTACCGGGACGGGAGATGTACGGGGAGGACGGGAGCACGGCGGCGGCGGCTGCTGCGGTAGAGAAGGGGAGAGGGGCGCAGCGGGGAGAATCGGCTAGGGTTCTCACCCAATCGGGGACCCTCCTCACCCCTATGCCAAACGCAACCACCCACATGACGCCACGCACGGCCACGCACGCGAATTCCCGCAAATGCCCTCGGCGGGGTGGCGAAATTACTTGCGGTGGCATGATATTTTGACAGCAAAGCACGTACACCGGGCGCATCTCCAGGCACAGCCGCTGACAGGCGCGGCCCACCAAGCAAAGACCCCACACGTCAGCGAGACCCGGCCGGAAACCGCGGAGTGAGCGAGACCGCGGGTGAACGGTAACTATTCATTGCTACAGGAGGGGGCTTCGATCCGACGGCTGAGGCCTTCCACGCGCTCGATCCAATGACCGGAAACCCATCAAGCCAGAGGAACGGACGGCCGGATCTGCCTGAGCGCTGAGAGAGCTCGGGGCTAGCCTCTATGTATCTTTCTGGATTGGGTTGAAATAGTCATCCATGAGGATGCTTTAGTCATGCGATAGAAAATTGAGTGAAATTGTGATTTGAAAAATCGACGAGTGAAATTCAATTTCATGTAAAACCAATAACATGTATAGATGTTCCCTAGTAAGTTCTTGGTATCAATACTTCCCACTACAGCTCCGAGTTAATTCTTCAGACCCAAAAGAAATTGTGTCACCGGGACAAATAATTTTAAATGTGAAATCCTAAGCATACTTTTGTTACAGTTCGTGCATGCATGCCACTCGAGCACCCCTTTTTGCGTGTAATCACCTAGCACAATTATAATAGAACAACAATTTGACTATATCGATTAAGTAAAAGCAGTATAACAAACAAAAAATGAAGATCTATTGGCGTAGAGAATGGTCCGTCCTGTATCCTATGTAGACGTTGAGAAAGAAAATGTTAATTGATCCCATCTAGATCTCTCGGTGTGGCCCCAGGTATATTACATTTACATCTTCAGGTTCAAAAAGCAAATGCAATCAAAAAGCAAATACAAAGTAAAACCTGCTATGTGCATTTGCATTCAAAAAGCAAATTACTTATATGCACATCTTCAGGGGGAGCCCCTCAAAATTCATGAAGCCAAACACCTTGTTCCTTAAACTTCCACATATTTTTATCCCCGATTGAAACTTCAACCAGTTTGTCATCAATCACCAAAAATGGGGAGATTGTAAGTGCATCTAGTGCCACCCCTTGTTGGTTTTGGAGTATTGAAGACAAACTTGGTTGAAGGGACTAATGTGTTTGTGAGATTCACAGGGTAACACAGGTAGAAGTTCCTATTGATTCGGTTTACCCATCAAAGATGACCCATAAAAATGTATGAAGACATTAAAGACAATGGTGGTTCACGAAGACATTCGTGTTGAAGTTAATGACTCACGAAGACATTCACTTGAAGCCAATGAAACGCGGAGACTTAGTCTTTTGGTAGTTTCATTTTCTTCTTTCTTGAGTCATAGGAACCACCGTACTGTTAAGTGGGGGTCGAGGTAAACGAAGTCAGAAACTGACGTGATGCTCAACCTAAAATCCTATGTCTTCGAGCGAAGACAAATGAGAGAAAATCTCTTCCAGAGTTGGTTGAGTCAGCTTTGCTTGGAGCCCAAGTAAAGTTGCCGCGTGTGTTGGGATCCGACCGTTGGACACGTGTCAGTTCCCCAATGACCCAAGGTCATTTCGAACAAATCATGTCGGGTTGCCTCCTGGTTATAAATAGCCACCCCCCTTCCACCATAAATTGGTGGCTGCTCCGAGTTAGTGCACGGCTTTTATCGTTTGAGAGCAACCCACCTCGAAGCCTTTGAGAGAGAATCCTTGCGAGGACAAAACCCAAAACACCCAGAGCCCAAAGTGATTGAGCATCACTGGAGACATTTTGTTCCGAGTGAACCGAAGACTTATTACACTTAAAGACTGTGATCTTCCAGCCGGTTAGGCGTCACGTTCTGAGCATCCAAGAGTCATTGTGGATTGCCGGTGAACGAAATCTGTGAAGGTTTGGAAGTCTACCTTGAAGACTTACCAGAGTGATTGGGCGAGATCTGCGGGTCTTAGCTCAAGGGGAATAAGGTGAAGACGTGGTCTTCTGAGTTCAATCTCAGCCTCCCTAACCAGACGTACAACTCTCACAGCAGTTGGAACTGGTCTAACAAATCATTGTCTTCCCCGAGCTACTGGTTCTATCCCTTCACTTTCCTTACTTACTGTTTCGTACTGTGAAGCCTTTGCATGCTTGTCTGTGTTTGAAGATATTCACTGAAGCTATTCATCTGTTTGCAAATTTGCCATCATGCTTCTTGTGTTTATGTTCAACGCATGCTTGTATGTATGATGCCTATGCCTATCATATCTGTTCATCTTAGTTACAACTGTTGTCAGTTTTCATCGTGCTTCCGCTTGCTTCGAAGACATTGCCTGTTTTTGAAGCCTTTCATAAAAATCGCCTATTCACCCCCTCCCTCTAGTCGATAACTAGCACTTTCACTTCCTACTCTTCCTGCAAGGCATAAGAAACAATAAAACATAGAGCATCATGATAACGTCGAACAGAACGAAAACATGGCAATAGAGAACAAAGTCCTCACCAGTGAAGATCGAAGCCACCGGTGTCGGTGGGGTATTTTGGAAGACACCAAATTGCGTGGCCACACGGTGTGGTAAGTGCCACTCCACGGCGTACACACATATCATTGACACAATGGACCGCCGGGCAAGCTTGTCCTCGTAGCACATCGCGTTGAGCTCGAACCCCCATTCTCGGTCGTGGTACGGCCACCAGTTGACCTACAAAAAAGATTGGTAAGAACCGTGAAAGTGGCTACAAAACGATTGGTAAGTTAGTTCATATACCTGGTAAGCTGGCAGGTTGTCCAGCTCGTTGGTGAAGACCTTGTACAGCGCACTGGCCTTGCCCGTGTAGACCTTCACCTTGTCTCAAGCGTACGCGGCGGTCGGGTATCGAGCACTGTCGCCTTCTTCGCCATACTCTGTCCATGTACGCCAGCCATCTCTCTCAGGACGGCCGACCGGCAACCGCTCCCACATCCAAATAGAGAGGGCCCAGACAAATCCACACATGCCGGACTTCTCTCCGGTCCTCTGCGTTGCGTCGTCCAACTACAAACACCAAATGATGATCAGATAACACAATCTAAAGCAACATACATACGTCCATAAACGAATATTGAGATATTTATCGTACCGAGCGGTATAGGTACGCAAGGCCGGCGGACCTCCAGTTGTACCCTGCATCCCAGTCGGCCAGGAAGTCCAGATACATCCATAGGGCGGTGTCCCCCGAGTAGTCGGGAAACACGACCTCCGTCACAAGGTACCACAAGTAGGCCCTCGCGTACTGCTCCACGGTCCGCTCATCGGCATCTTGCGGGCATATGGCCCGGTTTTTCTGGATCCACATGAGTGGTACACCGGATGTTCGGTTATCTCAGGTGGCGGGGCAATCGCCGATGAGGCCGGTGACCCTCTCCTTCCAGTTGTTCTTGTCCACTCGCCCAGTGAGAGCCTGGCCCTGGATCGGTAGGGTCGTGATCATGGCGAAGTCCTCGAGTGTCACCGTCATCTCACCACATGGGAGATGGAAACTATGCGTCTCGGGGCGCCACCGGTCGACCAATGCTGTGAGAGCTGAGTGGACGAGCGCCGGCGGCTTTCGTTTGAACTGAAGCACGAAACCCAACAGCCGTGCTCTCCTGAAGTACGACGTGTAGCATTAGTTATACTGCATCTGAACGGCCTTGGTGTGGCCCCTCATCCGCAATGGGGGTAGCATCTGTCAAAATGTAAACGGAAATAGTTAGTAACTTCATTTCTCACAACAACCAATAACTTTCGCAACAACTTGATCATAGGTATTACCACTCCATTCTCCATAAAACGGGCGCGATGACCGTTGTCGAAAGCATGGTCAAGCATGGTGTACTTGTTGCCGATGTTGGGCGCAAGGGGGGGCCTCCTGAATTTTTTTGCAAATGAATCATGTCATATTCAACCAACATGCATCATATCATATTAATCAATTCTAGCATATTCAACTTACATCAATCAATAAAAATATCATAAAAGATATAATCAACAATGGAATATGCAAATAAATCGTGTTATTTAAACTAAAAACCTAGTTACTATATTAATGCGAATGAATCGTATTTAATCAAACTAAAAAATCGTATTGAATCAACAATCATATATATCCATCATATTCAACCACATCAAACATCAATGAATAATTCAAAAAAAAATATGAACATGAACTAGGGTTCATGTTGATACTATATAGAAACATGAACTAGGATTCATCTACTACATTCAAATAGGGTTCTATCAAATTCAATCATATTCAACCACATCAAACATCAATGAACAATTCAAAAAATAATAATGAACATGACTAGGGTTTATCTACTAGATGAAATAGGGTTCTATCATATTCAACCACATCAAACATCATATTACTCCTAACTAAACAAATCTAAAAACAATAAAAATCAAAATCTACTAGATGAAATAGGGTTCATCTTGTGCCAAATAATGCATCGAATCGAAAGCTTTTTAACTAAAACGAATTGAAGGGATTGAGAGAGCTTACTTTTCTTGTTTCGGAGCCATCTCGATCCGCAAAAAAAGTGAAGAAACGAAGAAGATCGGAGGAGGGGAGTGGAGGGGATGAGAGAGGAGTTGCGGGCTGTTCTTGCGGCGTGGCGCGGCGCGGCGCAGGGGAGAATATGGGGGCTGGGGTTCGTGGGTGGGCCCTGCGCCCCGGCCCCCGCTGGTTATAACTGTTGGGCACCTACCGCCGAGGACTCTGGCGGTAGGGTGGACGGCAGGAGACGGTTGCCGTTTACCAAAGCTGACGTGGATGAGTGGGCTACCGCCGTGGCCTCCGGCGGTAGCCTGTTCTACCTTATCGCCAACATCCCCGGCGGTAGTAAAAAGGGTCAGATCCCGAAATACTTTCAAACCGGGGTCAAATCCGGCTAAACTTCTCACAAAGAGTCAAAACACCAAAATTAGCCCGCCCGTGAGCAGTGAGCACGTAGCGGGGATCCATGCATATTCACCAGGCTGCGTCCGTATGTGTACGAGTAGGAACTAGGAAGCAGCAGCTGCTTGGATGGAAAACGTTCTCCCTCAGCCGGCTGATCTGCAAACAACATCAGCCGCGCGCACTGCCGTTGGATCGACCTAGATCGCACGGTGCAGCAAGCGGCACCCGTGGCCTCATCTCCCTCTCCCTCTCGATGTATCTCGAACAACCAGTATATCCTTATCCACACAGAAGCGACACGGCTGAGTTTTCCTCCATCCCAAATTCCCCATGGCTGCAGCGACCACTCCTTCCTCTCCCCGACCGACGAGCTCCGCCCAATTCGGCTCCGCCGGCACCCAGCACACTGAGTTGCAGCCCCTGAGCGCGTCCTCCTCCTCTCCATGCCCCTCTCCCAGCTCCACCTCTGCCCATCCCTCGCCTTCATAGTTGCAGCCCCTTTGACAGTGGCTGTTGCGAGGGTTGCAAGGCCGTCGCGCGGCCGCCGGTGCTCAAAGGTCAATTGTCGGTGCTGCAACGCCATCTGGGCTCCATTCCTTCGCTGCTGCGAGCGGCCGTTAGGTGTGCCGCGAGCGGCGGCACTGTGACCAGCAGCGGTGCTACAAGGGTGGTGACGCCGATGACGTGGTGCTCCGAGCGGCGGAGGTCTACGAGGGTGGTGACACTTGTGCTGCTGTGAGAGCAGCCACCGATGCTTCAAGCGGTGGCTCGGAGGGTGGCAACTATGATTGAAGGACGATCGCCGGGCGTCCGTAGGATGAACTGCTCTTGTGCAAGATGTCCAATTCTGTAATGTTGATTTTGCCATTGTGTAATGTTCATTTATGCTGCAGTTTAATTCAGTTCTCTTTTGCCACTTTCATCTTACAGTGATGTTCAATTTCGTGACCAAAGTATCCAAAATTCAGCTCATTCAGTTATACTAGCATTCATGCTGCATTTTAATTCAGTTATAGCATTTATGCAAAAGTTTAATTCAGTTCCATTTTGTCACATGAATCTTACAATAATGTTCAATACCGTGACCAGATTCTCCAAAATTCAGCTCATTCAGTTATACCATTCATCCACAACAACCATGTTGAGTGATCTTAATCTCTTTTGTCATACTCAATTATGTTATCAACTTTACACCATCAATGATCTGCTTTCAATATACAACATCATTGATATGCTCAATGATCTTCTATCCAGTCCAACAGCTCCCTCCTCGGCGCCCCGCCTAAATCTGCTCGTGCCTACCCTCCTCCACCACTCCCTCGATCAAGACGATGCGTGCACCGCACCACACGAGACCATCACTGCTTTTTTGAGGGGGGAGGAAAATCATTGCGAGCACGGTGACACCGCTGGAGCCAGCGGTCGGTGGTGCTGGCGAGGGCACGATGGCCAGAGGTGAGATTGCCATGGCGGAGGGTGCTGCAACCAGGGGATTGCCAGGTTTTGCAGCATCACCTTTGCTTCGAGGAGTCGTACTGCCATGGAGCATCCCCGGGTCTCCCTTGCCATGCTGGAGCATCACCAGTGCTACGATGGCCACCGGAGCATCACCGGTGCTGCGATGGAGCATCGTCGGGCCGCTGGAACCCTCGCGGGTGCTGCAATGGAGCATCACGCAGGCCGCCGGAGCATCGCGAGTGCTACAACGGAGCATCATCGATGTTGCGATGGAGCATATCATCGGGCCGCCGGAGCATCGCCGGTGCTACAACGGAGCATCATCGATGTTGCGCCGGAGCGTATCATTGGGCCGCCGGAGCATCAGCGATGCTACGATGGCCACCAGAGCATCATCGGTGTTGCGATGGAGCATCATTGCCCGCCGGAGCATCACCGGTGCTGCGATGGAGCATCGTCAGGCCTTCGGAACCCTCCCGGGTGCTGCAATGGAGCATCGCGCGGGCCGCCGGAGCATCGCCAGTGCTACAACAGAGCATCATCGATGTTGCGATGGAGCATATCATCGGGCCGCCGGAGCATCGCCGGTGCTACAACGGAGCATCATCGATGTTGCGCCGGAGCGTATCATCGGGCCGCCGGAGCATCACCGATGCTACGATGGCCACCGGAGCATCATCGGTGCTGCGGTGGAGCATCATCGGCCCGCCAGAGCATCACCGGTGCTGCGATGGAGCATCGTCGGGCCTCCGGAACCCTCACGGGTGCTGCAATGGAGCATCGCGCGGGCCGCCGGAGCATCGCCGGTGTTACAATGGAGCATCCCCGGTGCTGCGATGGAGCATCGTCGGGCCTCCGGAGCCCTCACGGGTGCTGCAATGGAGCATCGCGCGGGCCGCCGAAGCATCGCCGGTGTTACAATGGAGCATCACCTGTGCAGTGATAGAGCATCATCGGGCCTCCGGAGCATCACAGGTGCTACAATGGAGCATCGTTGGACGCCGAAACCTCGCGGGTGCTGCAATGGATCATCGTTGGGCCATCGGAGCATCGCCGGTGCTGCAACGAAGCATCACCGGTGCTGTGTTGGAGCATTGCCGGGCCGCCGGAGCATCGTTGGTGCTTCAATGGAGTATCGCTGATGCTTCAGGGTATGGTCGCAGCAGCGTCGTTGCTGCAACCCGGCGCTGCAGCAGTGGTCATGCATGGCGAGCTCGTAGGCGTTTTGTTGTGAGATGACCGGTGACGCGGCTGTTGCAACCTGAGCTACGGCTGTTGCATGTCGGCCAACTGCGGTGCTCGTCGTGCGGGAAGCGAGGACGATGTGCACGTACCCAACGGCTGGCTGGAGTGGCTGCCCAAGAGATGTGTGCGTATTTGGGATGGAAGTGATAGCGTGATCAAGCGGCCCAAATGAACGGCTGGCAAGGCGGTTGATCTTTGGAAAAAAGCTTGGATTGGATCATGCGCGTACGCAAAGCATCTTCGTTTCAGTTTTTTTTTTTTTTTTTTTGAGGCAATGCATCTTCGTTTCAGCTAGTACCGCCGGTACGTCATCATTTCGGGGCCAGGCCCGGCCCGGCCGACAAGCAATTCCGGTTCGTAATCTTCTTGTGCAAAGATAAACAATAGAGTTTGTCTAAAAAAAAAAGATAAACAATAGAGTGCGGTTTTGTTTCCATGCGCATTGTTTTCGTTCGTCATCCCGGTCACATGCATCCGATCCGATAGCTCGTCCGGACCATCAAAGGATCACATACATCCAGCACACTGTGATCGATCACCCACGTACGCGCAACGTACACGCACGCGACGCGACCGACCGGCCGTTTGCGTCGCCAGCACATCGGCGACCACGTCGATTGGCAGCCAGAGCCGACGAGCTGGCCTGGCCCACTGACACCGCCACGCGCCCAGCTAGCTGCTCGATCGCCCAGTAGAAACGCCGTCCTCGCACGCGACGTGTCCACATCACCAGCAAAGCAAGAGTCTAGCACATACGTGTACGTGCTCGAGTCGAGTTTTGCTAGAACTACGGACAGTTTCCTACGGATTATAACCTACAGGGTGATGTGGCAATAGCTGATTTGATATAGGAGGGCCCACGGCTCAATTCAGGGGGCGGAGAGAGATTAGCTTATGGAAACGTACTCCCGTATGCTCTTCCGTAACAAAGTTGTCCGTAAGTGCATCTACAGCCGCGATCCTCAAATGCGCGTCACGGGTGCTGACCGGGCACGCCTTATATTTGCCACTCTGCATCCGCGTATCTTATATCCGACACCTCATATCCATACTACACATGCAACGTTGAGCTACTCTACGTGATCAAACAACGGACAACAAAAATCAACCACAAACGAACACAAGATCGGCTGCAAACGGACATTAACAAACTTTGCAACATCCAAAAGATCATCTTAATTCGTCACCGAACAAGTTCTTAAACTTCTACAACTAAAAACGATATAAACATAGAGGAGGGGGGGGGGGGGGGGGGATCACCACTTCCTCGCCAGGCCTTTGCCCTTCTGGTCGCCGGCGCAGCTGTAGGCGTCCGCGGCTGGTGGAGGGTCCCGGTTGTCCGAGGAGGAGGTCCAGCTGTCGTGGTCGCCGTCGGAGTCGGAGTCGGAGAGGACGATGAGCCCCTTCATCTGACGGACCGCCTTGTCCCGCTCCCGCCTCAACTTGGCGACCCGAGCCTTCTCCGCCGCTGCCTCCTTCGCCTCGCACTCCGACTGCTCAATAGCTAGTCGGAGCGCCTTGGCGTTCTTCCGTCGGAGGTGGCGAGCGTCCGTCTCCGACTGCTCGAGTCTGCCCTACGCACGCCCACGCACATAAACAAAGCCTACACCGAATTCCTTTCGCTCGGGGCCTCGATCGCCGCCGGCGAAGGGCGGAGGCCGTTTTTCAACCGACGCGTGTGGCCGCAAGGCTGCAGCCGGAAACGATACTGTAATTGAAGCCGAGTGCATGCACCCAGAGCTCCCAAAGAGTGTTTAAAAAAACAGAAGAGCTCCCAAAGAGTTTTTTTTTTTGAATTAGTAAACGGGGTGATTCCATTCCATTCTCAGGTTTGCACCATTTTCTGCGTGACCGACCCCGGTCCAGTGGCGAGCGCGCCGTGACCACACCAACTGGCTACGTGTTGCCAAAGAATAATTGTCGCCTGGGTTTGTCTTGTCACCCCCTGTGTTTATTTCCCAGGTTGCGTGCGTGGCCCCCTCACTAATCGTCCAGTGAAGCCCTACACTGCCAAGTTGGCTTTTAGACATGTGGCCGTGCTAGAGCATCTACAGCCGGAACTTTGCAAATCCGGTCCCTCAAACGCCCGCGGACGGTCGCGTCCGCGGACAGTGACCTGTCACGCCTCAAATTACCTACTCTGCATTCGAGTCTCTCATATTTAAACCCCTAAATCCATATAAAGCATGCAAAAGAAATCCTACGTACTGCATACCACGTACTACCCTAGCTAATCTTCGTCGTCGGAGATGTCCACGACGTCGGTGCCGGGCGCCGGGTGGACGGGCGCGTCGGAGGGCTCCTGCTCATCCTCCTCCTGCTCGACCTCATCCATGTAGGCGAGCATCTCCATCTCCTCCGCGGCCTGTCGCGCCTCCATCTCCTGCTGGCGACGGCGTCTCGTCTCCGCAGCCGACTCCGAGCGGAGGGAATCGAGGATGGCCTGCTGCTCCGCCTGCAGATCCGCATCGCCAGCGTCCCCCACATCCTCCTCCTCCTCCGGCTCATCCTCCTCCTCCGCAACCTCCTCCTTCTCCTCCTCCTCCTCCTCCTCCTCCGGATCCACTACATCCGGAGGTAGCCCCGCGGCGATCCGGGCTTCGCGCCTTGCCCGGATCTACTCAAGGAGCTCCAGCCGGCGCTCCGGCGTTAGAAATGGGTAGCTCCTCAACCGGCGGCGTGGGGGCATGGTTACTAGGCAGACGGGGAGTGGAAAGTGGCGGCGGCGGCGGACAGGCGGAGGAAAATGTGGATGGTAGGGTTTCGATGCCGGCGGTCCACTTAAATAACCGGGCTAGGCACTACACGGCCCGCCCGAGCGGCGCCACGCGGCGACATCGGTCCGACGGAGGCGACGAGCTTCGGACCGCCGGGTTTGCAGGGCCGGCCCTGTGTTTTGGGAGGCCCTAGGCGAACTCGACAACATGGGCCCCTACGTCCTAAGACCATATATATGTATGCGCGTGCGTAATACATACATATATATATTATATGTATGGGCCCCTACTTCATTTGCATAATATTGAGAGTAAACTTATACATCGGATGTCCTAAAATTATGAAAAGAAATATGATACAAAGAATTAGTACTTTATACATCGGATGATTGGAACTCTAGACATGTACACAGAATGACAAAAAATTAGGATTGTTCAATAATAAATACATGCTGTGAAAGATTGAATTAGAAAGATTGGATTAGAAACATGGTACAGGGAGTAATGGATGGATACGTACTGTGGACAGTGAACTGTGCGCTGCACGCACGACTCACATACGTATAACGTATTCGTATTGCCGCTTGCCGGATGCCGGATGGGCGGTCTGCGGCTGGACTGCCGCGCGGCGCGTGCAGCGGCGAGCCGGCGACCACCCGCGTCCAACGGGGGCCGAGGCGCCCAGCGACTAGAGGACGAAGACGAGACGAACGACCAGGGCCCTGCCGCCATGCGAACGACGAAGACAAACCGACCAGCCAGGCTCCCAGCGAGATCTTCGATTGATTTTGTTTCACAATCGAAACGAGCGGCCGTGCCGTGCGTCCGGCGGGCGTGACGCTTGGCTACCTGCTATCAGATGGGCCTCGTTTTTTTCTCTCTTGTATTTTTGCCGGTCTATACTATGTATGTGTACTGCATCATGGCCTCATGGCCCCCCCGCCCCGCCTGGGCCCTAGGCCGTCGCCCCGCCCGCCATACACCAAGGCCGGCCCTGCGGGTTTGCAGACGATTCCGCGTGGGACCCTCCGTTAGTCCGACGTGGCGGGCGCACCCGAGCGCCCCATATCCGCCACATATTTGGGTTGGATATGAGGGGTGCCGGTTAGCCCGGGCGTTTGAGGCCCGTTTGAGGCGCCCGGCTGGGTCGAAATTTCGTGACCGATCAGTGACCGGACGGCCCGCCCGGGCGTATGAGGCGGGTTTGAGGCGCCCGGCTATAGATGCTCTTACTCGTTCTGTAAACAAATATTGTTTTAGTTCACTAGAATAGTGGCCTAAAACGTCTTATATTAGTTTACAGAGGAAGTACTAAACAATCTTACAGCATGGTATTATAGAAGCTTAAAGCATTTCTAATTCGGATCATCAAATGTTCATGTCCGTGAACATCAGGCCATGGAACTGTGATCATCAAATGTTCATTCTTGTCCGGCCTCCTTCCTTTGACAAATTTATCTAGGCAAGAGCAGTTCAACCATATATTTAATACACAAATGCCACTACTACCAAAAGCATTGGATGTCTATTAACTTTTTTACATCCATCGATTCCAAAGCCTTCTGTCCGGTTGTCAATATACCAAACACCTCATTTTTTTGCTTTCTTCACCATTCATTTGTGCAAATCGTTTGTACATGGTAGCATGGAAGTCTTGAACAAACTTCGTCGCATCGGGATCCAGGTCCGCAGCCTTCACAAACAACAACTTTTGCTACTCGGAATCAGCCTTGACAGCAACCTTCCTCTTCTCGAACTTAAGCTTCTTCTTTTGCATCTCCATGAACATGTCAAACCTTCCCGCCTTCTTTTCCTCCTTCATCTCATTGCACTAGGCACATGCCTCCACCTTCTCACGTTCAATGATGTACCATCGATTACCTAGCGACTTCGCATTGCGATCATGGATCATTTCATTGTTTTATGTGTGTGGAAAGGGGGGGGGGGGGGGGGGGGGGTAGTGTTTTTTGCATTTGATAGAATCGCGCCCTTTTGCTCCATGCCTCACACAACAATTCATCTTGTTTGTTCAAGTACGAAGAACCCCTCTTCTTCTTTGCGTCCACGTAGGGAGCATACAGCTCCGGCTGTTGGGTGCCGTTGGCGTCTCTTGTTCCAGCTGCGGCGAGTAGTCATCCTTGACTTGTCTGTCCTCATGGCCGCCGCCGTAGTGGATCATGTTCATCGTCACCTCATCAGTGGCCGCCGTCGAGCTTGCGGGAGGCATTCCACCAAACAGTGACCCATCACCGCCGAACAAGGCCCCTCGGACGAAAACCGCGACCGGACATGCTGCCACGACTGCGACTCCATGAACACACAGTCAGTGTTGAGGTTGACGATATACAATGGATGGTGGCCGGAGGCGGCGAAGTGCTGCGACGATTGTTGTGTGTCGTGCTGGCTGTTTAGATGACCGACCTAGTAGTACGGCACCTTGTACTAGGAGGTGAGGGAGGCAATTGCCTGGGCGCCGCCGCCACGCGGACTATTTTGTAGGAGGAGCTTTGCCTGAGCGTTCGCCAGCACCTTCTTCTTCTCCCAAGCCTTCCCACGCCTTCCTTGACATTCCTTGGCCGCGGTCGTGCACACTGATATTTGATGATAATTGTATATTAATTGATGCCTCAATGGGCTGCTTATATAAGTACAAAGTCTTGGAGTCCAAGTATAGAAGAGATAGATTACAATTCAAACTACCAAAACTAAACCGGCCGAATATACTCTAATATCCCCCCGCAGTGTCAACGTCGGGCGTGACGATGTTGAGACTGGAGCGTATGTCGGTGAAGGATGCATTGGGAAGCCCTTTGGTGAAGATATCAGCAAATTGCGCACTCGTTGGAACATGTAGAACCCGAACCTCGCCAAGAGCCACCTTCTCACGAACAAAGTGGATGTCGATCTCAATGTGTTTCGTGCGACGATGCTGAACTGGATTAGATGCCATATAGACTGCTGAAATGTTGTCGCAGTAAACAATTGTAGCACGCTCGAGTGGTCGATGAAGCTCCACGAGAAGTTGCCGAAGCCAGACGGCCTCGGCTACAGCATGTGCAACAGCCCGATACTCAGATTCAGCGGAGGACATGGAAACTGTATCCTGCCTTTTCGAAGACCAAGAAACAACATTATCATCCAAATAAACACAATAGCCGGATGTGGATCGTCGAGTGTCGGGACAACCTGCCCAGTCTGCATCAGAATATACTGTCAAGCTTGTTGGAGAGGAAGAATTAATGAGGAGGCCGTGGTCTAGAGTACCTTTGAGATAGCGAAGTATGCGTCGAATATGAGCAAGATGAGGAGCACGAGGATCATGCATAAAAAGACAGGCTTGTTGAACAGAGTAGGAAATATCAGGATGAGTGAGAGTAGCGTATTGAAGGGCTCCGGTAATGCTGCGATACAAAGTGGGATCAGGAACAGGTTCACCATCAGCCGACAATTTGGCACCAGTGTCAGCAGGTGTTCGACAGGGTTGACAATCAGACATGCCGGCACGTGAGAGCAAATCAATAACATATTGGCATTGGGATAGGAAAAGAGTAGAGGGAGTACGAGAAACATTGATACCAAGAAAATGATGTAGAGGACCAAGATCAGTCATAGAAAATTCATGATTGGGAGAAGAGATTATTTGGTGTAGGAAAATATCGGAAGAAGCGATTAGAATAATATCATCTACATATAATAAGAGATAGGCGGTGTGATTAGAGGAATGAAAAACGAAGAGAGAGGAGTCGGTTTTAGAAGGGACAAAGCCAATGGTTTGAACAAAGTTAGCAAAACGTTGGAACCAGGCTCGAGGAGCCTGTTTGAGACCATACAACGATTTGTTAAGAAGACAAACAAGATTTGGTGAGGAGGGATTTTCAAAACCAGAGGGTTGCTGGCAGTACACAGTTTCATTTAGTGTTCCATGAAGGAAAGCATTTTTGACATCCAGTTGGTGAATAGGCCAGGAAGAGGAGACCGCAAGACTAAGAACAACACGAATGGTGCTAGGTTTTACCACAGAGGTCTCATCAAAATCAATGCCGTGCTGCTGGGAAAAACCTCGACAAACCCAGCGAGCTTTGTAGCGGGCAAGAGAACCATCGGCATGAAACTTGTGGCGAAAAACCCATTTGCCAGAGACTATATTAACACCAGGAGGCTTGGGAACCAAAGTCCAGGTGTTGTTTTGCTGTAGAGCGTTAAATTCATCGCGCATAGCTGAGAGCCAAAGAGGATCAAGAAGAGCTCGTTTGTAAGAAGTGAGAATAGGAGAAAGGGTTGGGGTGGCTGTGAGGTTGAGGCGTTTGGTGGGTAGAACGAATCCGCGTTTGCCGCGGGTGCACATGATGTGATCATTAGTGGGTGGTGGAATGGGTACAGTTCGGGGCTGAGGTGGTTGGGGTGGAGGAGGTTTTTGGATAGGGTTTGAAGAAGGTAGAGGAGCCGCGCCGGCGGCGCGGAAGTCGGTGGTGGTGTAGAGCCGCCGCGGCGGCAGCGAGGGAGGAGTTGGCGACGAAGCCATGCCGAGGGCGGAAACCTAGGCGTCTGATACCATGATATTTGATGATAATTGTATATTAATTGATGCCTCAATGAGCTGCTTATATAAGTACAAAGTCTTGGAGTCCAAGTATAGAAGAGATAGATTACAATTCAAACTACCAAAACTAAACCGGCCGAATATACTCTAATACACACGGCCTTCTTCGGGTCCGGTGGGACCTCGAAGGCTCGAATCTGTTTGTGGCCTCCGGCGCATTCATCGGACAGCGGCGACGAAACTTGCTGGACCGGACGGACGCAACGGCTATCGAGGCCTAGAAGGACCGGGTTGGTGCGGCAACAATGCCGGATTGCGAAATTCCACAGTCTCTGGGTGGGCTTTTGGGTTGGTCCGGGACGTCGGAGTCCGACGGGGCAGACTTTCGGACTGTCCCAAAGCTTCTTTAAATTGGGGGACGCTTTGTGGGAGTCCGGACTGGTCTGACAAAAGTGTCCGGACAGTCCGATCCGGATATTCGCAGCGTTTAGAAATGTATGTACTAGCCTTAAAAATCAACGGTGGGATCACACATATACTGCTCCCTCCCCGGTAGCAGTATAGGGTACGTAAAAACCCTCGCATAGGAGAGGCCCTTAAGCGTGACTGGGTGAGGAGTTTGGGTAGCTGGAGAGAAAGGGAAGCAAGCATATTCTAAAGCTGGCTTAGCCGGCATGGATCAGCTTGAGGAGGAGTCGTTTCTGGACGAGCTCATGTCTCTGCGGCAGGAGGATGCGCCGTCGCAGTGGGAGGCGAACCCGGGCGGTGATCTCCTCTTCTACGCCAGCGAGAGCTCGGCTCAGGCCAGGAACGGCCCGATGGATGTGGCGCCGTTCGGGGACCTGCTTGCCCCCATGCCGACGGCAGCACCTCTGCACCGGCCGCACGAGGAGTTCAACTTCGACTGCCTCAGCGAAGTATGCAACCCTTACAGGAGCTGCGCCGGAGGCCGCGTCCCAGCTGGGGTCGTCCAGGCGGCCGGCCAGGCGCTCGCTCAGTATCCCCTCCGCCACGCCATGGCGGAGCATGAGACGAGCGGCGGTCAGCTGCATCGCGGTGGTGGGTCGTCGTTGTCCCCGGCGCCGTTCGAGTTCAGAGCAGGAGGCGCCGGGGAGAGCTCGGGGATGACAACCAGCATGGTCAGGGGCGTCGTCTCCGACACCCACACGAGGAGCATGCACAGCGGCGGCGCTCCGTCGAAGAATCTCATGGCCGAAAGGCGACGCCGGAAACGGCTCAACGACCGTCTCTCCATGCTTCGCTCCATCGTGCCAAAGATTAGCAAGGTGTGTCGCATTCGCATTGTCATGTGACCTAATTAATTAACCTGGCTAGTGGCCTCTCAATTTCTATCGAGCATCAGTTATCAATGTGAATTGTGATTTGTGAACCTTTAACTAACATGTGTAGATTGAACCAATCGATCATACTGCAGATGGATAGGACTGCGATCCTCGGCGACACCATAGACTACGTGAAGGAGCTAACAGAGCGGATCAAAATCCTCGAGGAGGAGATCGGAGCCACGCCGGAAGAGCTGAACCTGCTGAGCACCACGAAGAATTCCTCCAGCGGGAGCAACGACGAGGAGATGCCGATGAAGAATCCCACCAAGGTACGTACGTACGCGCGTGCTCAGTTCACTGCAGGCACATACTGATGAAACTGAAGAAGCGAGACAGTACCGAAACCGATCGAACTGATTTTTATCCACACACAGTTTGTTGTGGAGAAGCAGGGCAACGGCGGCAACACGAGGATCGAGATCTGCTGCGCGACGAGCCCCGGCGCGCTGATCTCGACGGTGAGCGCCCTGGACGTGCTGGGGCTGGAGATCGAGCACTGCGTCGTCAGCTGCTTCGGTGACTTCGCCATGCAGGCATCCTGCCCACTGCAGGTAAATATATCGTGGGATTAATTTCAGAAACACGCATCTCTTTCTTTTTTCGTTCTATTTCCTGCTTAAATTAATCTATGTTTTCCCCGCTAATTGAACAACGTCAATGAATGGTGTGATTTAATAGGAGGAAGGGAGGAGCCGAGTGACAAGCACCGAGGAGATCAAGCAGGCATTGTTCACGAGTGCAGGCTATGGAGGAAGGTGTCTCTAGAATTCATAAAGCTGCTTTAATTTTGTAATCGTCCGTGAGTGCTATGTTCGAATATATTTGCATGGTTTTGTTTCCGAGGAACATCTGCATTAATTAATGTAGCAGCTAGCTAGAGTGCTTAGAGCAAGTACAATAGTGGGCTTATAGCCCGCTTACGTGGTACTTTTGCCTATGTGGAAGAGAGAGATGTGAAAAAGTAAGTGAAGTGGACTGTCATGCAAGAGCCTAACTATATGTGTATTCCTAGGCAAATACAATTAATGCGAAGAAAGAGAAAGAGAGAAGATGAAAAAAATATCAATGTAATAGCTAACCTTATAGCCCACACTATTGTATGAGTGAATATAAATGATGGCTATATATGACATGACACTTTCGGCTATACTATTAACCATGCTCTTATGTTAACTTTTTGAATAAGTGCTACTTTAAGTTCAGCTGTTTGCGAGTCAACAGTGACCAGATTGTAATAGTTGGGCGTGTGTCCGTGAGTGTGATGCACGTATGCGTCAATGTATGGAGTGGAGTATTGGGATTGGGCCGACAATGAAAAGATACCAACTGTTGCTGTATTTGGTTGTGCACTGTTACATCTTCTTGTTTCTTCTGTAAGTTTAGCTGTTCCCTGACAGGAATGGTGCGTCAAGTTTTGTCCCTGGTCATCATATGGGCACATATGAACAAACAGTACTGTTGAACGTATGTGCATATATGAACAAGCGCCCTGAAGAGTAACTGTCATACTGTGCACTCAATTTTGAGTGGTGGACATGTGATTCGCCGTTGATATATTCGTTCCATGTTTGGAGAATGGTGCACGGGAGAAGAGTGCTGTATGCGCATTTCACATCATGTCGTTATTTTATGGTCTTGTCCGAAGTGATAGAATTGGGGACAGGCATCCACCCGTGCGCAAAACTCGACAGCTATATATGTCGGCATGTATGGTAAAAACTAAAAAGATTGAGTGAAATTGTGATTTCGAAATGACGTCAATAGGGAACTGAAGTTCCCCTGGGACTGGCAGATCTCTCAAACATTCGCTATAATTGGGCTTCAGCTCGACCCAAATACACCAAAGACATCAATTTGGCAGGAGAACAAAGACATAAATTTGCGGGGCCTCAAACTTTGCCATCTAAAAAACAATCGTAATGAAAATAAAAGGAAAACACATATAAAAAGTGAGTTTGCCCTGACATGATTAAAAATCCACCAACATATTAAAAAAAATTGCCGTGTTTCGAGATTTCAAATACATGAATAAGAAAAAACAGACTGAAAATTGCAATGACACAATGAAAAAAATCCGCCTATATGTAATAGTATGAAATTGCCATGCTACAAACAAAAAATAATTTGCCATGGTATTTCAATAAATTTGCCATTGTATATACACTAAAATTTCCTTGATACAAATACATAATAAAACCTACGCAGGATAAAATTTGCAATGGTTTTTGTACGAGAAACACATGCAGAGTTAAATTTTGCCATGGTCCATGGCAACTTTTATAGAAAATGTTCTATAGATCATGGGAAACTTAGCGAAAAAGTGTGTACTTGTAATTGAGGATTTTTTTTGTCATAAAAAACATGACATATTGTTATAAATTTTGTAATCATCACATGGCAATTTGTTGGAAAAAGATTACTTAACACATGGAAAATAAGGAAATTTTGGATGTCTATATGTAGGGAAAATGTAGGAAATTTTATAATTTGACATGGCAAAAATCAATAAAAAATTGTCTAGTGACAAGGCAAATTCAGACAAAAAAATGATTATGTGTAGCGAAGTTAAGGAAATCTGTACTAATGATATGGCAAACTATTTCCGAAAATGCCATGTGAGTAGAACAATCTTTTCTTAAATTTGCCATGTCGAAACACAAATGTACCTACATTTTCTCTTAGATGCAACAAAAAATGTTGTGGTACACATGTTGTATACAACAAATTTGCCATGATTCATGGCAAAAACTAAAAAAAGCAAACACAAGCACATAGCAAATTTGCCATGAACTTTTTTAAGTAAACACAAACATATAGCAAAAATTGCCATGATCCATGGCAAAACTATACAAAAAGCCTATACATAGTCATGGCAGAAATTAGAAAAGATGTCCTCTAATTCATGGCTAAAAAGAACAAAATAATGTATGAGTGACATGGCAAATTCAGATATTTTAGATGTCTATATGCAGGCAAAATGTAGAATCTGTACTTTGACATGGCAAAATCAATTATATTTTGGATTAGTGACATCACAAAATCAGACTTAAAATGTGAATATGTCTAGGGAAATGTAATGAAATTTGTACTAGTAACATTCAAGATATTTTCGAAATTGCCATGACACTAAATCAATTTTACTTAAAAATTGCCATGTCACAAACACAAAACTACCTGCATTTTAGATGCAACAAAAAATGACATGTTAGACATGTTATATACAACAAAAATTGCCATGTCAACCATAGAAAAAAAAAACTAAGTTTTGTCGTCCGAGTATACCTGGCCATGGGCAACCCGGCCCGGACGGCCCGACCCGCCCCGGGCCTGGGCCTAGGTTTTGAGCCCGAAGGCCGGGCCGGGCCAGGCCCGGGCCCGCCATATTTTCTATTTAACGAAGAGGCCCGGCCCGAGGCCCGACGGGCTTTTGCAGTGATGGGTCGGGCTTGGGCCTGATTTTTAGGCCCGACGCTCGGGCTGGGCCGGGCCCGGGCCTGGGTTTTTTGCTTCGGGCTTGGTTAGGCCCGGCCCGATGCCCGGCCCGGCCCGAGGGATGGTCAGGTATACGTCCGAGTAGTACACATGATGGCAAAAATAGGAACACATAATATATGTGTCATGGCAAAAATAATAGATTTTCTCTATATGTCATGGAAAAAGGCATGATTTTTTTATGGTCACATAGCAATTTATGGAAAATTTTCTATTTAGCATAGCAAAGTGCATATATTTGTCGAAAAAAGTTCACATGGGAAATTTCAAAAAGTGATGGCTAACTAATAAAAACATGGAAAATATACATGTGTGACAAAATTTGCCTTTCTCCCCATGGTAGTAAAAATTGCCAATCCCTAAGTTTTGCAACTCACAAATCCACATTGGCATGTGTTGGCACTTTGTGTTTAGCAAAAATGTTTGTGATGGTCACATGGCAACTTTAAATAAATTGTAGGTAGCTAAATATGTATTATCACCAGATTATGGTTTAGGTTATACATATTTTCCATGAGTTTACTCTAAAATTTCACACCCCCAACAAATTGTATAATTCAACCAAGTTACAAATTGACACTATATACTAAAACAAAAATATGGTATCTATAAGATTTCTATGCATGCAATGCAACTATGTTGAGCAAGCCCGGTTTGATTGAATTCGTAAGCTACTGGCAAATATACAAACGCATGAATACACAATAACCATGGGAACACATACATGTTTTGGATTTAAAAATGGTTTCCCCTAAAAATCATGGAAATTTTGCCATGAGAACAAAAAATTAAGTTGTAATCACGAAAGGAATTTGTCATGGCAAAAGTGTTGATACATGCAAAAATGTAGAGGCATGGCAAACATAGATACAATTTTTCATGGCAAAAAAATTTGGAGACATGGAAAAATTTGAGGGAGGCATTGCAATTTTGCCAATCTTGCTGGAATGTAAGGGAGTAGAAACCGGAGGGCCAATTTTGCCACGGTCGTGTGGTGTGCCTCTGTGTGCGTGTGGGTGCTCCCGCATGCATGTGGTGTGAACTGCGTGTGAAACAGGAGGTGAGTTCGTGCATATGGCCATGTCTAGGAGCTCGGCGCCCGGCCAAATAGGCGGCTACGACGATGAACTGAAGGGGGAAAAGAGAAGGGCGTCCGTCGCCGCGGGCGTTTGTCGCCCGGCAAAATTTCGTCTCCTCGAGTTCTTGTGATTGTTCGTCGATCCTCGGTTCCAACAATTGGTATCAGAGCCAGTTCGTCATGGGGTTACCATCGCCTGAGGCGCGCTGGTCGTAGCCGGCGGCGTGATGGCGTTGAGTGCCGGCGATGCAGCAAGGTCGCCGGGTCGTGTGTCGGCCCGTGCGTGGTCACCAATGGAGGTGCCACGGCAGTGGATCGTGTGTCGGTCCTGCCGGGCATGCTCAGCAGCGTGTGTCGCCGGAGAAGTGGCGTATGTCACCGGAGATGAAGAAGCAGGCACGGTGGTGACCGGCGTCAACGCGCCAGGTCGAGTCCGTGGCGGTGGCGACCGGCGTCAGCGCGCCAGGTCGAGTCCGTGGCTGTGGCAACATCGACAACGGGAGCTACCCCAACTCCGATGACGACGAGGTCGTAGTTTAGGGGGAGTATGTTAGGCATAAACCATGACTCGCCGTGGTGACCAGTGTGTGTCTAGGTCTAGGGCAAGTTCGGGCGCCGGTTCGTGGCCGTGTCCGTGTCCGTGGTGTGTGTGTGTCGCGGTGCCGCGTGAGTTCGTGCTCACGTCCGTGTCCATCGAGTGAGTCTAGTTTGAGCCGGTTTGTGGCCAGGCTTGTGGTCGTATGGGGACGGTGGTAGCATGCAGCGAAGCAATAACCTGGCGTCCAGGTCGTGCGGACGAGCAGGCGTGCTCACGATTGACCGGATAAGGTTGTTAGCTAGGAGTAGGCTAGTTGGTTAGTGCGTGCATGCATCAGCTGGATAGGGACGTGCATGTAGGGTTGGTTAGTGGGTGCTACGTGCGTGCGTGGCCGAGTGTGGCGGCCGGCCCTGTGTGTGCTGGGCTATATAAGCCGATGTATTGCGTCTTGTTTGTTGAGCCGAGTTGAATACAAGAGAGAAAAAGGCCCCGGCGTCCGTCGCCACGGGCGTTTGTCGCCCGACAAAATTTCGTCTCCTCGTGTTCTTGTGATTGTTCGTCGATCCTCGGTTCCAACAAGGAGAAATGAAGGTGTCTCTCCGAGGAGCTCGAATCCGAGCCCAGGGAAAAGCGGAGGAGAATAGAGGTGGTGGAGAGCAACGGTGGACGGTGGTGAACTGGAGCTCGGGAGGACGCAGACCGTGGCAAGGAAGAGGAGGCAACCTAGGCGCTACCGCCTCCAGGGTGGACGTAGCCGACGTCGAGGAAGAAGAGGGACATGGCCTCCATGAGCCTCGAACGCGACGGCCTGCAGAACGCGGCTTCACCTTGCCCCGCAGCGTAGCCAACGACCGCCTCCTCGCACCTGGCTCCCTCAGCGACCACCACAGCAGATGAAGCCTCCACAACTGCCGACTCCCTTGGCGACTAGCGCGCCGCCAGAAGCGCTCACCCCGAGTCACCGTGACCCAGCCCGCGCCTCGCCACTCACTGCTAGGGTGGTGTATGCTCCATCTCGTATTTGGCTGGCGCGGACATGTAGGGTAACGCAACATAAAACAAAAAATTTCGGTACTGCGAGCACGCTCAGGATCACTATGGAGATGTATACAAGGTTTTTGATCTGATCGTTACCGACTTGTAGCGCAGCGAAAGTAGAGTCGATGAAGATCATCGGTGCAGATCCCCGCAGCTACGATTTACAACCTCCCAACCGCGAGGATGTACTCCCTCGTCTGCCCCATGGACAGTCCCTCGGACAGCCCTCCGGGAGACGGTCGGACAGTCCCCCGGACGAGGTCACGGACAGCCCCCCGGGAGGACCCTCGAAACTCGGACGGTAACTCGGACAGCCCTTCGGGAGGACCCTCGAACAGCCCCTCGGGCAAAAGATCGGACATACGACCTCTCTACGGGGTTGCACACATACGGTGTCAGCTATCCGGCAGGGCTTCGCCGTCCAGAACTAGTTCCCACCTGAACCCAGACAGCCTTTCGATTCTACGAAACTATTTCGATAGGAGGGAGAGAGAAAGCCAGATCATGCATGGCATATGTATGTGAGAGAGAGTGTGTGTGGAGAGCTCATCTCCACCTCTATTTATAGGAAAACCAAGGGGTAGGGTGGCACTTGAAAAACCCAAAATGACCATGCTTTATGTCCCACATAAAGGGCAGGATGAGGAGGCTTCCAAATAGTGTTGCCTGCATCAGCATGCCTGCATCACCATGCCTGCTTCATCCCCTAATAGTGTTTCCACTATTTACATATAGTGTTTTCACTATTCAGAATAGTGTTTTCCAAAAAAGTAACCACAAAGTGATTTTCACTATTCACGGAAACATTTTCCGCGATCGTTAAATCCGAAAATATTTCTGTTGGTCTTAGAACATTTCCAGTACCCACTAAAATAATTTTGGACGAGTTCCGAAACAATTCTGAATCAGTGATTTTCATCAGCGAAAAGCAACCAAAGCGGTTACGGCAGCTGCAGAACATTTCCGGTTTTTTCTTCGAAAAAATCCCAGAAGTTCCCAGAACAATTCTGGCACCCTCCAAGAATTTCCAGGCGTGTGCCGAAACCATTTTGACTTAATGGTATACTCCGTAACAACTTTTCGGTTTTACCGAAACTATTTCGGTGTTCTCTCTCCGGAACTCTTCCGTTGTCTCCGAAACTTTTCCGGTGACTTTCTCTCAGACCCCCTGTCAAGTATTCAGCAGATAGATGACCCTTAAGCGTGTGACCCTATAGATTCGATGAAGTATAGACATGACCGGAACACTTTCCGATCAATGCTCAACATCGGAGCCGTGGACACCCATATTGACCCATATACCCACACGAATAAATATTCGAGTGAACCTCCAATTGTCGTGTGCTATTCCTGTTGCTTCGCGATATGTTACAAATACCCGAGGTGAGATTTATCGGCATCCCCGTGGATCAACACTTGTCCACAATGCCAGTTACCTCGTTACTGGTTTTGTTCTCTTCTCTCGTTTCCGTGTTCCGGCATCCTATGATCAAATCACAATGTGTCTGGCCAGACGATGGTGTATACCGTAACACCGAGAGGGCCCAAAGAATATCTCTCCATCGTCGGAAGAGCAAATCCCAATCTTGAGCTATCAAGTCCCTTGTCATACTTTTCCATGAACCCGTAAGCCGCCGTAATAGCCACCCATTTACGGATGACGTTTAACAAACCCCAAAGTCCATGAAGAAACTTGATATTCTCATGGTCTAAGGAATCATGCAAACATTAACTTTGTCTGTGTTATTAACCATTAACTTGTGACGAATGTATCTCATAGCATAACATCAAATCGGGTCGATTCAACACAAAAGTTCTTCTAACATTGTGCCCTCAAAGTTGCCGGCATAGACATGCCCATGATTAGGAGAACGTAATCATCATGCAACACTTGAGCCAGTCTTAGAGGCTTGACTAGGAATACATTTTACCGTTTATTATTCCACACGTGCACATGGGTTTTTCTCAGAGCCTTTATGGATATACGGGCTCGGGAACCACAACAGTTATAACATGGAACATAAACTTAATTAGGAACATGGTGATAAATAATAACATTTATTATTGCCTCTAGGGCATATCTCCTACAGGACAATGAAGACAACTCCGTTCGCACGCGAGGCCGGGTGGCTCCTCCTCCTTCTCATCCGTCTCTGGCAACCTCGCTTCCTCCTCTAGCAACCTACTACTCCTCTGCTCAACCTCGCTTCTCAAAGAGGAGAATGGCGACGCCGGCAACCCGAGCGATAGGGTGGAATGAAATAGGGAGTGCTGGAGACAGGGGACAAGGATAGGGGTGTGTGTATATTTTGACGTGTTGTCACTTAGAGCATCTACAGTCGGACTCCCCAAACCTTCCTCAAACGACCGGGCGGGCCACCCGGTCACTGACCGGTCACAATTTTTCGACCCAACCGGGCGCCTCATACGGGCCTCAAACGCCCGGGCTGACCGGCACCCCCCATATCCAGCCCAAATATGGGGTGGATATGGGGGCGCCCGGGCGCGCCCGGGCACGCCCGCCATGTCGGCCTGGCCCGCGCTGGCCCGCCTCGACCCCACATATATTCCTCCCGATCCGGTCGCCGGAGTAAACTCTAGCCACTTCACACTCCTCTCCCCTCCACTCTCTCCGCCACCCGAGCTCAGCTCCGTCGATTTCCGGCCGGTTCCGGTATGTCGGGCAGCGGATCTGACTCCGACTAGTCCGGATCCGTCGATTGGGGTGTCATCCCGTGCGGGTTGGAGGAAGCAATGGCGGTCCGCATTGCACTCCGCCGCTCCCGGGAGGACAGCGCCCGATCGACGGACGGATCTGTCCGGCACGACTCCATAGCGTCGGCTCAACGTGCGCTAGGGTCCTCTGGGGCTGGATCATCGCAGTCCCGGTGGCCGAAAAATCTCTCCTTCCCCATCACCGGTCGAGCAGACTATGAGTCCCATCGGGAACGGGCAGCCAGCCGTGGGAAGGAAAGGATGAGGGCCGCCGAGGCCCGTGTCGCGGCCGAAATGGCGGCCGCGGAGGCGGCTGATGCGGCGGCGTGGGCGGCCGCAGAGGAGGAAGCCATCCGCGCCCGCATTCTCAAGAAACGACAGCGGAGGAACACGTGCGCCCTCGCCCGAGAGCAGAATCGGGCGGTCCGTGCCATGGCCGGACTGCCACCGAGGGAGGAGAAGGAGGACAACGACGGCGAGGACAGCTCCGGCGACGAGCAGATCCGGCTCGATCGCGTCTTCGACCGGTACTTCCGCGAGAAGGACGGCAAGGGCGCCGGGAAGGGCAAGGGCAGCTGTGGATGACCTCCACCATAGCCAAACATGCCAAATTTTGGTAGTCCGATGGCATGTAGTAGTGATAGATTTTTTTTGTGGGTGGTAGTAGTGATAGATTAGCCGGACAGAGTACCAGCCGATGTGTGTAATATGCATCGACGTAGTTGCATGGTTTGTATGGATTTGAGATATGATAATTGAGGTGTCCGGATGTGGATTGCATTATTTGAGGGTGCCCGGTCAGTGTTCGCGGACGCTACTGGATGCGTCCGCGGGCGTTTGAGGGGCCGGATTTGCAAAGTCCGGTTGTAGTTGCTCTTAGGGGTTGTTTGGATAGTGAGTATTAGAGCTGGATTTATATAAAACGAGTTTTTAGCAGATTTTTAGCAAAATCTGTTTTACCAACTGTCTTGTGAAAAACCAGTTTATAAAGAAACCTGTTTGGGTTAGGAAAGGATAAAACTAGTCCGTACGTCATGTTTCTTGGTCATGCCACAACCGTGAACTTTTCACCCAATTGACCACCGATGGAGCTTCTCAAGCCGCAGTTCCTCATGGTCGACGCTTCGTGCTGTCACCTACAATGTCCTTGGCCGCCGCTTCCTCTTCAGCTTCCCCGCACAGTACGGCGGCAAGGCCACGTAGATGCAGGCCGTCTTCAACTCCACCGCGCTGCTCTACCTGCACGAGCGCCTCGACGGCAAGCACGCCAACTTATTCGTCCGCACCGGCACCCAGGGCATCAGCGGGCATGAGGTTATTGTCCATCAGGTACACGTCCAGAGAAGGCAAGTTCAGTGCGGCGGCCAGTAACAGGGAGCTGTTGAGGCGGCCGGGGAGGACAACTCGGGGGAGAAGCTGAAGCAGCACCGGATGTAGAGCTGCCAGTAGCCGCCCCTCGCCGCCCGCAGTCCAGGCAACAAACAGAGCGTCTGTTCGTCCAGGCTACAAATAGGCCATCAAGGAGCTTGCCTCGGCGGCGACGCGACCACGTCGGACAACGCGACCACGGCGGACAGCACGACCATGGCGAACGGCACAGAGAAGGAGGCGGCAACAGGACCACGACACACGGCGGGCGACCACGGCGGACAGCGAGGCCACGACGGACGGCACGGAGGAGGCGGCGGGTGACCACGGCGGACAGCGCGGCCATGACGGACGACATGGAGGAGTAGGCGGCGGCGCGACCAAAGCGGACGCCGTGGAGGAGGCGGCGGCGGCGCGACCACGGCCGACGAGATTGGAGAATGAAGCGACGATACGGAGTACAAGTAAATCCAGTTCTTTATATCCGCGTATTAGTTAGAGTAGCCAAACGTGGTTTTATTCGGTTAGACTCTTTTCCTAGTTTATAGAGAATGGATTCTATATATTCCACCTATCCAAACAACCCCTTAGTGTCGAGAAGTACATCCATTCTTTTTGGACTCCACAACAAATCTGACGTCAAATTTTTAGTGTTTTCGCTCTTTTTTAGAACAAGAACCATCTACTTCCGTTTTTTTTTTGAATTTTTTTTTTATGTTCGGGCCACGGTGGAGGCGGCCCTCACGTCCATATGAAATCTGGGCTCCTTTCTAGCCCACCTAAATCACTTTCCAGCCCAGAAGATAAGAGCCCAGCTTAAACGGTCGCTGACAAGGCCTATCCTCTCGGCTTCCGGCGCGGCGAGGACGACGCGATGCCACCACCGTCTCTCCCGCTCCTCCTCCCCTTCTCCTCCCCAATCCACACCCTACACCCTCTCCCCACCTCCGCCTCCCGCCTCCGCGCTCCCGGCAGATCCCTCTCCCTCTCCCCGTGCCCCGGTCCACTCGCCTCCCCTTCCCCCTCGTTCGCCGTCGCCGCCGTCAACGACGACGACTACGACGACGATGTCGTCCTCGGCGATTGCCTCGTGTTCGAGGACGAAGCCTTCGAGACCCCCGACCTCGACCTCGGCCGCCCGTCCTCTCACCCCAGCCGGAAGCCGGCGGCCCGTGGCGGGGGCAGCCTGGTGCCGGAGAGGTGGAAGGACGCCGTGGAGGAGATCAACCTGACGAAGAAGGAGAAGCGCCGCATCGCGCACGGGCTGCGCTTCGGGAGCCGCCTCGACCGGCGTGTGCCCTCCGCCGTGGCCGCTTCCGACGAGTACCGCGCGTACCGCGAGGGGAGGCTGGACGCGGAGCTCGGGCACGGCGCGCGCGACTACCTGGAGTCGCCGCTTGAGAGCAAGTCCCGCGCGTACCGCGAGGTGAGACTGGACGCGGAGCCCGGGCGCGTCGCGAGTGACTACGTGGAGCCGCTCGAGGAGAAGCCCCGCGCACCGGAGAAGGTCGAGGCTCCGCCGCCTCCGCCACCCGGGACACGCGCGGCGCCCAGGAATCCTAGGACGGCGATGGACTCGGTCAGTCTTGAGGACATCACGGAGCTGTTTAACAGTAGCCAGTATGTGCCAGGCGAGACGGAGGATGGCAAGAGCGTGAGAAGTGAGTTCCACAACTTCTGTTTTGCTATACTAAATTTTCTTTCAGAATCCTTTCCATTGTTGATAATGTGAGCTATTATTGAACAGTAGGTGAATTGCAGAAATGTTGCATGGTAGTGTAGCAATTAGCCAAGTAAATTAACCCTGTGCTAGAAACAAAGCCGAATGAAGTAAATATGCTGAATCTTCTTTCAGGCTGGGTTGCTGAAAATGTGAGCTATCATTGAACAGTAGGCGAGTTACAGAAATGAAATGTTTGCATGCTATTTTGCAAGCGGATTTTTTCATGTTAGTATACCAATTAGCCAATTAGGATTCATGTGTTGGGAACAAAGCCACATGAAGTAAAAACAAGTATGTTGTTTGACTATTGCAAATTTATTCTGCTACACCAGAGGGCACAGTACTAAACTGAAGTTATTGGAGAAATGTGCAATCTTTTATCCCCGGTTGATTGTCTCCATCGGTAATCCATTACACGTTATCTGCACTCCGAATACCACATGAATGTACTGACTTTGACCAAATGCTCAGAATAATACTTTGAAGTTATTCAACTTACGTTAATGCCCAAACGCTTCAAAGTTAATCAACTTACATTTCCCAAACGCATGATATAAAACCTTGAGTACTGATATTATTGGTAAGTATCGATGATGCTGACTATTATACTATATAATCATAACCTCTAGTTATGTGATACTCCCTGCGTTTCTTGATGTAAGGCGTGTTTTGACTGCCTAAATTATTTGGCTAATAAAACTATAATTAATCCAATAATGTGAGTTAAGTTATAAAAAATTGATACCATGGGATTTGTTTTCGAACGAATATTCTTACGATTGTGATATTCAGATTTTGTAATCGTTAGCACAATAGAATAACTAGTGCAAACTTGAACTATCAAAATGCACTGTACATTTTGAAACAGACTGATAGTACTACAATTTTAGAGGCTATACCGACTCATTTGAGGAATCTATATTGTTTCCAGTATGGTATATTAGATAAAAAAATTGTGTGATGCATTTGGGATTAAGTGTACTGGCACAACTCCTATATGCTGTATAGTTCTTCTAACACTGCAGTTGTGACTATGAATAATCTTTCATTACTTTAGGTCGCCGGAAGCTGTTCACGGATGAGGAAAAGGTTCTTCTGAATAGGAGATTACCTGATCTGGAAGCTGCTGCTTCTGTAAGTGGTTCATGTTCAGAGTATTTTAGCTGCTGTCAAGTCATTTTCGTCATTATTCAGTTTTAGGAACAGTGAATGTGCTCCTGGTATTTTAGCCTTGCTAGCATATTGTCTCCTAACATTCATGCATATTCTGCCTCGTGGCCTATGTCTGATGGTATTTGCTACTGCCATGTTAGCTCCTCTGCAATATCACCCGCAAAAAAAAAAAAAAAGCTCCTCTGCAATATCTGCACATTGACAGTTGATATACCTTGTGTCTTCTTCTTGTAGAGTAAGTGGCTGCCACTTCACACCCTTGCTGCATCAGGAGACTTCTATCTATTGGACAATCTTCTCAAACATAAGGTGGATGTAAATGCACTTGATAAGGTAATTTTTACTCTAAATGTTGAGCTATCTCATCATAAGCAGATACACGCATAGAAGACATGGTATCTTTGTGATATCTTGTTTCTTCTACCATTATTGACCTTTTCTGGTTTCCTCAGGATGGTTTGCCAGCAATTCATAAGGCAATTACTTCAAAGAAGCATGCTATCATCAACTATCTCTTAAGGAATTCAGCAAATCCATCCGTCTGTGATATAGTAAGTATATCCTAAGTTTACATATCTTTGAAACAGTTGTAAATAGCAAATTCCATGAATGTTCTGTTATATTACATGATGTGATTAATCTTGGATTATATGGTGATGTTGTTTGCTTTCATGATGGGGTTAATCTTGAATAACATGTTGATGTTGTTTGCTTTCAGTTTTATTCTTTAGATATTTGCATTGGTTCTTCTATTTGTGTTAAGGTATATCGCTTCCTGTAGGCATTACTGCAGCGGGTTGCGCTTCTAGATTCCTTCTGCATTTGATTTTTTTAATTCCATGAATTCAACGATGCAACTTTGGTGTTACAGGATGGTGCAACCCTAATGCATTATGCTGTCCAAACAGCATGCAATCAGACTATAAAAACTCTATTGCTCTACAATGCTGACATCAATCGCCCAGATGATGTATGTTAAGCTCAAGAATTATCTCTTCTTGTCTTGTCTTGTCTTGTTTTCTTATGGTTTAACTGCTTTAATGTGTTCAATTCTCAGTATGGCTGGACACCGTTGCATCTAGCCGTGCAAACACAGAGAACCGATATTGTGAGGCTACTCTTACTAAAAGGTGCTGATAGAACTTTGAAAAATCAAGTAAGTAATTTGCGATTTTGTTACTATTTCACAAATGTTTAAGAACAAATGAACAATATTATGCCGTGGTCGACTGCTTTCAAGCTCATTTCACATAACTTACCTACTTCTCTAACGATATCAGGTTCCCAGCCCAATCTTGTTTATGATCCATCTGTTTTCCACTAAATAGAAAATTAAATTTGTTGTATGATTACCACAGGATGGATTGACTCCTTTGGACTTGTGCCTCCGATTGGGTCATGACGTGAGGACATATGAGCTTATCAAATTACTCAAAAACTTTGGACTATCAAAGCAGCATAACTCGTTTTAACTCATGGATTGTGTTTGGCCCTATCAAAGTCACTAAAGTTTATTACTAGTGTTGGACTAGCTGAGATGCAACTTCCTGCTGCGCATGACGGAATTGCTTCCAGTTGAGGTACAATTCAATCACATGTTTTGAAGCATTTTTGCTATTTTGTTGATCTGACTATAAGCAGCTGCAACAGAACACGTTTGCTGCTGGAGGGAAACGAACTACCTGGGTTATGTTCTATCCATGAAAACTGTAAAGCAAATCTTTTCACAAGGAAAAGGTTGATGATGCAGAAAGATTAGAGGTGAGCCACTGGGCCGTCACAAACTCTAGATAGGCCAGTCACTGTTGCCAGATAATTTAGGTAAGATCTGTAAGTTTAGAATGACACTATCTTCTTTTTCTGGGCCGTTGGGATATTTTTTGGTCATAATTATAGCGTCACGCAATACAAATATTCATAAAAAAATCTTGCTGTTCTACAGGCTCATCTCCTTTATGTCACTCTATACTATAGATAGTTAGCTCGTTACTGTCTAAAAATGCATGTTTTGGAAAATACCATCACATGTATGGCTATCAGTTAGCTTTGATAGTATTCATTCTTGATATCTCAAAGTCTTGCTGATGGTGATCTGAGACATTTTCGACCCTAGGAACAATTCAAGCTATTATTAACTCAGTGTGCCTGCCAAGCAGAAAAGTAGTACAATATATATTTTTTGGTCAACAGGGAGCCCATCAAGGCCCCCCAGTTCCACTAAAATGAAACCAGGAAGTACATAGACTGATATAAGATATAACAGTAAAACAGCAGAGGTCGCTCCTCTGAAAAGTTTGGTGAACAGATTACAACACAGGAGAGAACTCAGACAGTTTCTGGCAGCTCTAGCACAGGTCGTTGATCGATTCAGGTTCCATGCGCAGCTTCTTCAGTGGTGTGAGAGCCTGGGGCGACAGAGACCAGGCTCCAGGATGGACGCCGGGTTGGCTTCCAGGGAAGATCTTCATGAGCATGCGAGGAGATAGCAGGCTGCTCGCGGTCTTCAGTGATTAGCAGTTTGGAGCATTTCCCTAGAAGGTCCAGAGAAATCCTACGAAGGCCAGCATCATCATGTACACCCCATTCCAGCTGTGAGGGCGCCCCCAGCAAATGGAAGATGCGATGACAGAATCTGTCTATCGAAGGGATCATGCTCTCCATGTAGAGGTTTTTCAATTTCTGATAGTTTTCAGAATCAGACACCACACCTGCTTAAGGTCAAGCCAGCGATGGTTGTTAAAAAACTATACCGTTCCTATATTTCCAGAGAGACCAAAGAATGCAAGCAGTACTAGAGTTCAGAACATCATGCCTTTTGTTGTCCAACTAGAATGTAGCAATGGATTCATAAGTACTCCCAATATGTCTATCAAAATATTCAGAGACTATTCCAAATGCAGTTGGCCACAAACATCAAAGAACAAATGCTTGATACATTCTAGTTCAGAACAGAAATCACAGTCTTCCTGTTTGTTTAGAATGCGTTTATTCAGGCTGCCCCTTGTCATGAGTTTATTATGTGACAAGAGCCAAAGGAAAACCTGAACCCTAGGGGAGTGTATATCTGTAACACATGTAAAGTTCATAATAGCGTAGAGGGAGCTAGAGGAGTAAATCACATTGCTAGTGTACATCCAAATAAGAGAGTCCTCTTCATCCTGAAAGGTAACACTTCTAGCAATTTCTTCTAACTCAAACCATTGATCTAGCATGGCAGGGGTAACAGTTCTCCTAAAAGAAACTTTCAGGGTAGTGCCATCCCAGACTTCAGAAATGGTGGCATTCTGCTCACAGCAAATGGAATACAAGTTCCAGTACTGAATAACAAGTGGAGTGGTACCAAACCAGTTGTCCTCCCAGAGTTCAACTTTATGGCAATTGCTACATGCCACCTGTATCCAAACTTAATTGTACTTGTAACACCTAGGGCCCCCTTCCAAAATCGGACATCTCTAGTCTGTGGCTGGAGAAGATATTTGGGTTGGTGTTATACTTAAAGTGTATAATGGTTTTCCACAGAGAATTATTACTATGGATTGTATCTCTTGAGCCAGGAGACACAGGTTGAGGTCTTGTAGGTTGGGGATGCCTAGTCCTCCTAAAGGAGAGAATATAAATGGGGGTGCTAGCTAGGCAGGCCTTGATGAGCATTAGTCTTGCATCATATGAGAGATCCTGTCAGCCATCCTTTTGATGATTTTGTCTACTATAGGTTGGACATCCTCTCTCTTGAGATTATCATGGTGGAGGGGTACACCAGGATACTTAATTGGGAAATCACCCACTGAGCAACATAATGTTCTTAAAGGGTTGCACCTCCAGCTCTTCCAAGTGAATTGGGATGAGTTCTCTTTTACAGTTGGTAATTCTCATCCTAGACACCAGTTCAAAGCATGTCAGGACAAGTTTCAAGTTTGTTGCAAGATCTATGTCATTATCAACAAAGAGAATGCTGTCATCAAACTACACAGGAGGGGAGCTTGAAGGAGCTCATTCTCAATAGTGATTTTCTTTTCATTAGAGAAGAAATCACCGCGGAGGAAGAAACCTTATCTGGATTCAAAGTTGCAGAGGTCCTTATAGAAGGCAGAGTCCACCCCCAGCATCTCTTTGTTGCCGGCGAGACTAAGGCCATTAGGCCCTTCAAAGAGCGGATCATGGTTTTTCTCTTTTGATTGGCTAGCTAGGGCATATAGAAGTATGAGGAGTTTCTATCTTCCTCGCTTATTATATCTCTTTCTCTAGATCTCTTCTCAGATTTGGTCTCCTTCTGGAACCAAATCTTCTGAATCTGGGTACTAACTGAGAGTTCAACAAATTCAGCTTGGATATCTAAAATATCCTGAATCTCGGTGCTAGTAAACTTTCATCTTTCTTGTTCATCAACTTGAGAGTAAAACAGATTCAGCTTGGATATCTAAAAAAAAAAAAACATATTCAGCCATGATATGAGCTTTGAGGTTTCTAGCCTCAGCCTCAATATTTCTACTCCAACCTCTTCCTAAATCTCCTCACCTTTTCCTGCCAAACATCAATGGCTTTGGAACTTTTTGGTGGGATATCTAGCTACTTTAAGCAGCCACCATTTCTCAACTTACACCCTTTCCCACACCAAATCCCCACAAAATTGGTGTGTGATAGCTACCAATCCTCGACAAGGCTTGAAAGGTGGTTAAATGAGTACGTAGTACAATGTTGCTTCTCATAACTTTAGAGCATCTCCAATAGAAGATGCAAATTTGGAGATGTAAAACAGGAGATGTAAAAATTTACATCTTCAAAAGTGCTTTTTGCATCTCCAAAAAAGTGTCAACTCCAACAAAAGATGTATATTGGAGAGGTAAAACAGCAACTCCAGTAGAAGATGCAAATGGAGATGTAAAACTATACTTCAACTACTACTTTTGAAACCTATACTTCAAGGGTGTGGCTAGATCTCAGTCGACTGAGATTTAACCAAGTCTCAGTCAAGTTACATAACATGCAAGATAGAAAAAGAAAAACTGAAAAGAAAATTTTGCACGGATCTCAATGTAAGATCTCACGGATATAGCATTGACTGAGACTTAACGAAGTCTAAGTCGACTGAGACTTAGCGAGACTGTAACTTCAAACATAGCAAATTCAACTACTACTTCATTTCAAACATAATAATTAAACATAGTTCTAACTAAAAACATAGCAAACTCAACTACTACTAGTTCAACTACTACTAGTTCGAGGTACTACATTCATCAAGTTACTACTAGTTCGAACTACTACTTGAACTACACCGAAGATAAAACTACTTCTCTTCATCGGAGCTTTCGAACTGCTCCCAGAACTCATCCTTGTCCGGGTCGTCATAGCCCTCGTCCTCCTCCTCCGAGTCGCCCCAGTCCTCCTCCGAGGATTCGACGGGGATCATCGTCGAGGGGCCGGCCTCGTCCTCCTCCTCCTTCTTCTGCTCGGCGTCGCGCTTCCAGAAGAACTCCTGCTCGGCCTGCACATACTCCGGATGCTCATGCGCGAACCTCGCCATCGCCGCCTCGTCGCTATCGCCGGGACTAACGACAATGGCGGGCCTCTTCTTCTTCTTCGTCTTCTTTGTCGTGATCTCCTCCATGCGAATGCCCCCCGGCACGAGCAACTCCGCATCCGCCTGGGTCTCGATCTCTGGGAAGTTGAGGTCCTTCTTCGGCCTCCCGGCACGCCACACCGCCACGTCGTAGGCACGCGCGGCCTCGTGGACGGTGGGGTAGGTGCCGAGCCAAAAGCGGTGGCCGGCGTCGCTGAACTCCACCCCGAAGTTGCCGGAGGGCTTCGCCCTCACGCCGAAGAACCCCTTCTTGCCCTTCGGGGTCTTCCTCGGCGGCATGGCGACGGCAGGGCGGTGCGGCCGAACCGCGGAGGTCGAATTGGGCCGGCGGCGGTGGCGGTGGAGGGGTGCGGCGGCGGCGGCTGAAGGAAGTGGCGATGGTTGTGGGGCTGGGCGGTGGTGCTTGGCGGCCGAATCGGGCGGCGGTGGCGGTGTGGTGGGCGGACGGGCGGCCGAATCGGGCGGCGGCGACGGAGGAAAACGCCCGATTCGCGGCGTGCGGCAGCCAAAACACGCCGGAACCGGCGGCGGGGGTGGTGGAGAGGCCGGATCTGGCGCGGGACGGTGGGCGGGCGGGCGGCGGCGGCGGCAGTGTGGCGCGGCGACGGGAGGAAGGGGAAGTGGGTGGGGGGAAGGGAAGTGAACGGCGGTTGGCGGTTGGCGCGCGACCAACATTTTTACATCTCCTGTAGGTGGAGATGCAAATTTGCACCGCGAGGTGTTGTAGTTTACATCTCCGGGAGGCGGAGATGTAATTTTTTTTTATCTACACCATCTGTTGGAGAGGTGTTTTTGGCCCTCGAAGATGCAAAAGTTAGTTATTTTTTATCTACATCTTTTATCGGAGATGCTTACAAATAACCGGGAAATATGCCTTGAAAACAGCTTCGGAGATGCATGCATAATGCATCCAGATGATGACTGCTTCACTGGCCTTGTGTCGTCGTCAGATACGAGTTATGACACGTGCGAAGCCACGATGGTTCTTCTAATTAGAACTCTTTTATTTATATATGTGTGGGCGTGCCTCGCGTGGCTGGTCCCTGTACCGACCGTTGTTTGGCCCATTGTAAAGACTGGCATAAATTCAATTCCGTTTGTGCAGATCCTTCAAGCGGACCATGTTACTAGCATTTGCTTCCCTTTGCAGTGCATCAGTGCAGTTTGATTTGAAACATCTTAGAGCGCATTTGCCTTTAAGCAGCAGCAGCAGCACGCTTAATAAAACTGTGAAAACATACGAGTACAAGTAAAAACAAGTTGCTCTTCAACAACACGGTGAGATGATCTTCTCCCAGCACAAGCACAGGGAGAGCTCATCTCACCTCATCGGCAAATCAACCTCAACTCACAGCAAGGTGACCATACCAGACCAGATGGGCAGACCTAGATCAGACCAGACTGGCAAAAGCTAGCTCCATGGACGCGTCAGAGCGGCATTACTCCCCCTCAACGCTCAGAGAATTGAAGCGGAGGGTGGTGACGACTTGACAGTTTAGCAAAGGGGCGGCATGGGGGCGCGCTGGGCGTTGGATCGGAGTGTGGAGGAGTGAATGTGGGAATCTTTGTCTGACGACGTCGAGGCCGGCCGGCCAGGTCCGTGCACCCCATGCATCTCTCTCGTCTGCACCACACCTACGGGCGCGTAACGTAAATGCGGCCTGACCAAAGTGACCATGCCCCATATTCTCTCTACTCCCACCGCGCGCCTGCTCTGTCGTCGTCCCGTCCGTCTCTCTTGATGCTTGCTTGCTTGCTTTTTCCCGCCTGCCACCTCATTTACTGCCCCGTCTCTCTCATCAACTTGCATCGTTATTACTCCTTCGCGATGCCCCAACTACCTACCCCTGGCCCGTGGCCATGCCCCTTTTCGATTTCCACCGGCGAGTTTGCTCCTTGACTCGCTCGCTCCGCCGCGGTCAAGTCGCAAGCTCCGATCCCTGTAAAGCTTAAGCTGCTGCTGGTGGTTTGTGTGTTCGTCCTCCACGAAACCATACATACATGACCTCTTTGGGTCGCAGGGTTGTGAAACGGCGTAAAACATAAGGGTAAACACATGGCCTCGATGGTTCACAGTTAAGTAAAAAGAGGTTGGAGTGCATGTTCAAATTCCTATGGAACCGCGGCATAGGAATTTGGATCGCAGGATTGTGAAACGCAGGAATAGAAGAAGAAAATTACATGAATCCGACAGGGTTGACGGTGTAAAACAGAGGATTACAAAACACGGGAAAAACTGCAGGGGCGGTCATTTGGATGGAACACATGACCTTCATCCTTTGCAATTGAGTCTTAAAAAACAGTCTTGCTAAATCTCAGTCGACTGAGACTTGCAGTCGATGCTATATTCATGAGATCTTACATTGAGATCCATGCAATTTTTTCTTTTTAGTTATTTCTTTTTTCTTTCTTACATGTTATATCACTTGACTGAGACTTAGTAAAGTCTTAGAGACCTAGCCACACCCCTTGAAAAAAGGTTGGAGTGCATGTTCAAATTCTTATGAGCTGGGCATATGAATTCGTTCCATAGGAATTTGGGTGCCACCATTCCTTTGACCCAAAGACAATTCTTGGGAAAATTTTCCAAAGGATTGGAATCCTACAAAGTTTCTACAATCCAAATAGGGCCATATAGTGGTGGGAGTAGCATCATCGTCTGTCCGAATTGGTTAAGGCCTTCTTTGGTTTACAGGAATTTTGTAAGAATTTTATAGGATAGGATTCCTGTAGGAAAAACTCCCCCTTAGAACCTTTTGGTTTGTAAGAATGAATTTCTAATGCATGAGTGGTTTCTATCCTTCACATTTCAAAAGAAAAGAAAAGAAAAGAAAAGAAAAGAAATATTAGCTCAGACCTAATGGAAAAATTCCTATCCTATGAACCAAATGACATCTCTTTTCCTATAGGAATTGAGATGCATGTGCAAGTCATATCATTTCTTATGACTTTCCTACTAAATCAAAGGAGTCTTAAGTTGAGAATTGGAGTTAGAACGGTTTCTGATGCTTTAGGAATTCGGAATTTCTTATGGAACTGAGGCGTAGGAATTCGGAATTCGTTCCATACAAATTTGGGTGCCACCGTTCCTTTGACCCAAAGACAATTCTTAGGTAAATTTTCCAAAGGATTGGAATCCTACAAAGTTTCTACAGTCCAAATAGGGCCATATTGTGGTGATCCGTAGCATCGTCGTTTGTCTGAATTGGTTAAGGCCTTCTTTGGTTTACAGGGATTTTGTAAGAAGTCTATAGGATAGGACTCCTCTAGGAAAAACTTGCTTAGAACCCTTTTGTTTGTAAGAATGAATTTCTATACCTATGCAGGGTTGGTTTTTATCCTTCACATTTCAAAAGAAAAAAAAATAGCTCTGACCTAATGGAAACGGAGTCATGCTATGCACACGATAAAATCAGGACGATTCACAAACGATGATTAAATCAGGCCGTACATGCGTATGAGTGAAACAGCACAGTGCGCTGGATTTACATATCGTGCACACATCGGGCAAAAGTATCGTCCATGGAGCAGTTTCGAAAAATTCCTATCCTATGAACCAAATGCACTAGTAGAAAAAGGGCCTTCAGTCCCGGTTCCAGAGGGCCTTTAGTCCCGGTTCTGGAACCGGGACAAAACGATCGGGACTAAAGGCCGAGTAATGCTACACATACATAGGTTTACAGGGGGTTTACAGGCAGGTGGATTTTGATTGGAGATTAAGGGGATGAGGGGCCCCACCACCATGAAAATCAGGGGGGGAGAGGTTAGTTAGAAAGAAAGAATCCTAGTCAGCGTGTAACTGTGTGTAACTCTTTGTACGTTTAGCATTATTGCTAAAGGCCCCCCCCCCCTTTAGTTCCAGTTGCATTACGAACCGGGACTAAAGGCCCTCCACGTGGCCGCTGGCTGGGGCGGGGGATGGAGGACCTTTAGTCCCGGTTGGTGTTACCAACCGGGACTAAAGGCTCCACCTTTAGTCCCGGTTGGTGTGGAGCCTTTAGTCCCGGTTGGTAACACCAACCGAGGCTAAAGGATTTTTTTTGAAATTTTTTTTGAATTTTTTTTGATTTGTTTTTAAGTTTTATTCCGATTTTCAAATCTTTGAATTATTTGACAATTTAATCTCTAATCACCCCTCCTCATTGCTCCAGCGTGGAGCACTCATTCCAAATCGTCTAACTTCCCGGCCGGTCACCCATCCTCTCACTGCTCCAGCCCCAGCACGCTTAACTTCCTGGTTCTATCGCCCCTAGTTTTCAAGTCTGCACTTGTTGTTTTCCTGACAATAGTAAGCTATTAATCCTATTAACCCTTAGGTCTTGATGTCACATGATTTAATTTTTTGAATTCAAAACAATTATTAAAATAAACAACAATGATTAATTTAAAAACTCAAAAAAACTTCAAAAAAAGGCAAAATTTTCAAAAAAACTCAAAAAACCAAAAAAAAAACAAAAAATCCAAAATAATACATAAAGTTCAAAATAAAATAAGTAATAATAATATTGAATTTCAATGAAAATTTCAATGAAAACAATTATGCGGAATTCAATTATTAATTTTAAAACTCAAAATTTTCAAAAAATTCAAAAAAAACACCAAAAACTAAAAAAAATCAAAAATTCCAAAACAATATAAAAAGTTCAAAATAATCAAAAAAATTGGAAAAAATAAAAAATTCAAAAAAATAAAAAATTTAAAACCCTAAACCCGGGACTTAAAACGTCCGAAACTCTATTCTAAACAGTAAACACTAAAGGTTCAAACCCTAAAACCTAACCATAAACTTGGAAATCTAAACCCTAGCCCTAAACCCTAAAACGTCTAAAACGTCCAAAAACTCTATTTTTCCTTTGGAATTTTGTGATTTTAAAAATTCTCGAAACCCCTAAACCCGGGACTTAAAACGTCCGAAACTCTATTCTAAACAGTAAAACTAAAGGTTCAAACCCTAAAACCTAACCCTAAACTTGGAAATCTAAACCCTAGCCCTAAACCCTAAAACGTCTAAAACGTCCGAAACTCTATTTTCCCTTTGGAATTTTGTGATTTTAAAAATTCTCAAAACCGAAAACAGGAAGTTTCTTTGGATAGATCTTATTTTTCTGCAAATTTTGATATATTATTTGTATTTTTCTGAATTAGAATGATTTAGTTATGATTTTTCTAGGATTAATGTTGTAAAAACGGTCAAAATTCATATTTCAAAATTTCTATACCAACTAGACACTAAAACCTAAAAGATATAAGCAATTTAAAACAGAAACTAAAAACAGAAAACAAATGGAAAAACAGAAAAGAAATTTTCAGAACCCCTTTAGTCCCAGTTGGAGACACCAACCGGGACTAAAGCTGCTTTAGTCCCGGTTGGTGTCTCCAACCGGGACTAAAGGTCCCTTTTGAACCGGGACTGATGCCTCCCGAGCCCCGACCGGCGCCCTAGCCACTCGAACCGGGACTAATGCACACATTAGTCCCGGTTCGTAATGCAACCGGGACTAATGTGTAGATCGACCTGGGACCAAAGCCCTGTTTTCTACTAGTGATGGCATCTCTTTTCCTATAGCAATTGAGATGCATGTGCATGTCATATCAGTTCTTATGACTTTCCTATCCTATAAATCAAAGGAGTCTTGCGTTGAGAATTGGAGTTGAACGTATTCTGATGCTTGTAGTTTAGTCGGGAGAAAATGGAGCGTAAATCCAGAAAACCTGAGTTTCAAAATCTTCATTTCCTGTCGAAACTTCCACAGGGGCAAGCAGCATGGAGCAGAAGGACCCCAATGGCGGAGCGTCCAGCTCCAGCAGCATCTGGCTTCTGCATCTGCTGCCACCACCACCAGGCGGCCGGTTCCATCTCTGAGCACAAGGAGGCTGGACGCCATGATGATCAACAGTGCGTACTACTAGTGCCTCTCTCTCCTTGTTCTTGTTCTTTGGTTTAGGGTTTTGAATTGAATGGGAATACAACAAGTAGCTCCAGCCTCCAGGGAAGAAAAGAGTATACACGGCACGGAGGGAGAGGAGCTGGAGCATTTATTTGCATTTCATTGTGGTACCAGTGCAAGTTGGAAGCTGCTGCCTGCCTAGTTAATACGCTCTACAGTTATTAATACACGAGGAGATCCATCCATCCATCAATCCACCGGATGGGCAGAGAGCGGTTGAGTTGATTCCATTTTCTCTCAGTACTGCACCAAAGTAGTACTAGTGCATGAAAGGAAAATGATATTTTTCGAGAGGACGTGAAAAGGAATTATGCATGTAGTGCACGTTTTGTAGTATGTATACATGGCGCACTTAATAAATGATTAGTACATGAGAGATTTGGGCAGTTTTGCATGAGCGCACGCGTGGAGATACATACCCTCAGACTCAGGTACGAAGGCTGGAAATACTACACTCAGGAGTATGAAAGACAATGGTGTGCGCGTACAAAACAATGGAGCACGTATACACTACATGCATCTTCTCCCCCGGCCGCAAATTTTGCCTTGATACAGGTCTAGCTGCCATCTCAAGGGTCAAGGGAGGGCCTCGAAACTGAACTTATCCTGGCTGGCGGGGCATCTTCAGTTCAGGATGCTCCACTTCCTTGCCATCCAGTGGACAGATCATGCATGCAGAAGCGGTGAAGTTTTGATACTCGTTGTACATTCCTCTCTGCCCTACTCCAACCCTTCCTCGGAGTTAACCCTGCCTGTACCTAGCTTAGATGAGAAGTTAATGATAATGGCATGCATGGAATTTGCACAAGATGAACTGGAGCCGTTGGATTGACATAACTTAGCAGGTGCGGGGAACTCTACCATACCCAACCTCTATATCGGCGGCGAATCACCAACCTAGCTTGCACGTCCAGAGGATGAAGATGAACAGATAGCTCGCATGCACACAAGGCAAACCTGGAGGGGCCACAAGATCCGATCAACACACAGCATGGATGTTTCATGATGCATGCACCAGCATGCATGATGAGGGTTAATAATCGCATGAGAAATGTACGGACCGATACGGCGATACGTACGTAGTTCATACCTGTAACGCAGGTGAGGACGCGTGTACTGGCCGGCCGGCGCCATGGCGGAGGAGCTGGCGAGGCGCCATATGCAGCCGCACAACGAACGAAACGAACACATGCATGCATGAAAGAGCACTAAGATATTGGCACGGCTCAATCAGAACCGCCGCAGATGCATGGCTCCGGCCGGCAAGCCGGCGTGGTCTGAGTGAGTCGAGCCAACATCATAGTGCCCATTTCATCCTCCTCTTGAAGTTCCTCGCCATCGATCGGTCTGCAAGGAGAAGAGACGGAGGTAGAAGAGAGAGGGGAGGCGAGTGGAGCGGAATGAAGTGGAGGGAGGGGGGAGGTGTCCAACTTTATGCAGCGAGGAGCTCGCTCGGCTCCGGTGGTGAGGTGCGGTGCGGTGTGGGTGGGAGGGGCATTCAAGTCCCCCGGCTACCAAATGAGTAAAGACAGGCTGCAGCATTAATGGAAACACGGCCCTCTCTCTGCCCCTGTCTCTCTCTAGCACCAAGCAAACATATCGAGCTGGGCAGAGGAGAGGAGGAGGAGTACATGCCCGCTCCATGCATATGTAGGTGCAACGACATAAATTGAGATTCCCGGCCCTGCCCTGCCCTGCGCGCTGCATCTGTGTGGTGTTTTTGTGTGCAACGGGGGCCAGCAATGTGAATTGCTCCTACGTACAGTCCTACCACTCCCCCATCCCATTCCCATGTGTGTCTCGCCTGGAGCCGTAGAGCGGGCGAGAGCTGGAGTGACCTAGCAGCATGCATGCAGCAGCTCCATGTCCATGGCCATGGCCATGGCGGAGGGAGGGAATGGTGTCGTTCGTTTTTCATTACTGGGGCATTGATGGAGTACGTGAAGCTGGCTAGCTAGCCATAAGTGCGGGCGAGGTTATGGGGGAGACGAAGAAGCGGGAGGCATGCTACCATGTCCTCGGGGAGGAGGAATAAACGCTACACGCACGGACAGGTTTTACGGAAGTTCACGGGGAGGATTAGATGGGCTAAGATGATTGGAAGAAATAAGGGTGAGGGGGCCCACACACCCTGAGAATCAGGGGGGCGGTGGAGATTAGCTAAAGAAGGAGTCCGTAAAACCCCGTATTAGTCCGTGTGTTTAGAATATTCGAGGAATAAATGTGGCACGGAAGCGACCGGCGTGTTTTAATCTCTCGAGTTCTTCTCCATGGGATTTGTTTTTTTTGAGCTGGACGGGATGGAGATGGATGGATGGATGAGGACGAGCCGGTGCGCGGGGGGGCTTTAATTCGATTGATCTCCCGAGTGACACATCGATGGTTACGGCATTTACTTACCACAGTGGAGTACGTGGGTGGGCGCATGGTGCAAGACACGGTCGAGCATGCATGTGCCGTCGCAGCTACGGTATCTTTTTTTTAAATAATACATTTTTTTAATAAATTTGAGAAACAATACACGGATTCAAAATTTTCCAAAAATAATACACCGTCGGCTCAGGCTAAGCCGACTAGATTCAGTCGGCCACGGCTAAGCCGATTAGGATCCAGTCGGCTTAACCAAAGCCGACTAGAATCTGCTCGGCTCAGGGTGGCAGATAGGGCCCAATCGTCCACGTGGCAGCCGACTACTGGCTGAGCCACGTCAGTCGGCCTGATCCCCCACTTGTCGGCCACGCCGAAGCCGATTGGCCAGTCGGCCACGCCAAAGCCGATAGGTGACAGCTACCACTCGGGCCGGCCTTCCTTCTCTCTTCTTCCTCCTCTCTTCTTCTCTTCCTTATGTTTCTTTCCTCTCTCACCAAACCGAAGCCCCTCGAATTAATACTCCTTTTTGAGCCGATTTTTTGCCCGATTTCCACCGTAGTTGCATTCTAGATGGTTGGGGGAGGCTAGGGAAATCTCGATCTCGCGATGGGATAGCTCGTGACGGTCTTGGTGATGGTTGTTGTGGAGGTGGAGGTGGAGGTGGTTGTGGTGCTCCGGTGACCTTCAGTGGGTGCGTGGTGGTGGTGGTGGTGGAGTGGCTGGTGGTGGTGGTGGTGCTCCGGTGAGTGAAGGTCGCCGGACGGAGTTGCTTCGCACGCTTCAAGGGTATGATTCAACTGTCATTTTGTCTGTTGTACTTGCATATGTGTTAGAATATTCGGTTATAGTTCGTCCGGTTGTACTCGGTAATATACTTGGATGTGAAATATTAGCGCGTGCCATCATTTAGTTAGTCCGGTAATATTCGGTAATGTATTTAAGTGTGCGATTTTTTTTTAGTTTGTTCGTTAGTATTCGGTAATGTATATAAATGTCAAATATATTTGTGTGCGAATTTTATTAGTTGGTCCGGTAATTTTGTAAGCTAGTTCAAATATTTAGTTGTGCGAATTTTTTTAGTTTGTTCGTTAGTATTCGGTAATATATATAAATGTCAAATATATTTGTGTGCGATTTTTATATAGTTGATTCGGTAATTTTCTAAGCTAGTTCAAATATTTAGGTGTGCGAATTTTTTTAGTTTGTTCGTTAGTATTCGGTAATATATATAAATGTCAAATATATTTGTGTGCGATTTTATTAGTTGGTCCGGTAATTTTTTAGGTCATGTTGCTTAATAGTTGTCCATGTTGAATAATTTTTTAGGTCAGCAGACATGTCTGATGTAGTGAAGTTCGTTTTTTACTACGGTCCTGGTACTGTCCAAACAAATGAGATGGGAGCTGATCTGAGTGATTATCAACACATAGAGGTGGCACTTATTGCCCCTCAAACATGGTCTGTTAGTCAGTTGACAGACTGGTTGACCGGATGTTTAGGGCTTAATACTGAAACCTACACCGTCGGTGTTCATGCATTGTGGACCCGGTCAAGTTCAAACATTTATTTTTATTTGAGGCCAATCGAGCGGGATTCTCAGTGGGTGCACTGGTTACAAGGTTACGAAAATAGGGGATGCAATCCTGCCGCCTTAGTGCTTCCCGTCCTGAAGGAGGTCAGTGCACCTGAAGGTGATGGTGGTTACGATGCTGGCCAGAGCAGTGAAGGGATACATTTATCTATGTAAAATTTTGCGTCAAATGATGGATGTGATGTTTACGAATCGGGGTAGAGCAGTCAGGTAGAAGGAGGAAATACTGATGGTTATTACGGTGGCGAGGCGGATGCTGACAAGGTAGATGGGCACATGCAAAACCAGATGGAAGATGAAGATACAGATGTTGACATTGGTCATGCCGATAATTCCGACAAGTCTGATGAAGAAGAGAACGCAGAGGAGTTGCCTAATCCTGCATCATGGAATCAGGACTTCTCATCTGCAATGACCGTCAACGATGGCCATCATTCTGCCTGGCAATATCACCAGAACAACATTGCGACGGGTGCTATGTATCCAAACAAGGAAGCTCTGAAGGATGCAATCATTAAATGGGCAATGTCCACGCAAAGGGTTTTCAGAGCTTATGTGTCAAGTCCGAAATACTTGACAATGGTATGCAAGAACAATGATTGTCCCGCCAGGGTGCATGGCTATCTCCCTAAGTATGGCACAAGTTGGGTGATCAGTGACTTAGTAAATCACACATGTGTTATTCCCAATATCCCTCAAGATCATGGTAACCTTTCGTCCACGCTTATTGCTCGGTTGCTTTATAGCGAGATAGTGGAGGGCAAAGCGATGGAAGTGAAGGCTATCCAGACAAAAGTCTTCGTCAGGTTCAAGTATAGAATTTCGTATGGCAAGGCTTGGAGGGCTAAGCACAGGGCCCTTGAGACCAGATTTGGTTCGTATTTCGATGCATATTACTCTGTTGTCCAGCTCCTACGCACACTGCAGGACCGGAATCCAGGCACCTATGTCGACATCCAAGACTTGTTCATGCCAGAGTTCCTAACTGTGAGGGTGCTGCATCGACTGTTCTTCTCTTTTGGTGTATGCATCGAAGCTTTCAGTCATTGTCGACCGGTGATATGTGTAGATGGCACTTTTCTCACTGGCAAGTACAAGGGTTAGATCCTGACAGCCATTGGTCAAGATGGCCAAAATCAAGTCGTCCCACTCGCATTTACTTTTGTGGAGAGCGAGAACATTGAAAGCTGGACATGGTTCTTCAGGCAACTGAAAATAGCAGTTGTGAAGGATAAGCCGAATGTGTGCATCCTTCATGACAGGCATGCAGGTATACTCAGTGCGATAAAGACACTGACAAACCCTGGGCCTGAGGAACAAACTCCATGGCAGGACCTGCAGAGCCGATGGTGCATGCGCCATCTGGGGGCCAATTTCTTCTCGCAGTTCAGAAATAAGAACCTTATGAATCTATTCAAAAAACTCTGCAAGTAGAACCAGGCATGGAAGTACAATTTGATACGTGATAGACTTAATGTGTGCACACAGAGACATGTTAGGGACAGGAAAGCGGCACGAGATGCAACTGTGAGGGCACATGTAGAAGCAGTAGCTGCATAGTTAGCAACAGGAACAACGTCCGTGGAGGAAGAACCTGTTGGGCTTTGTGATTTGCCAGGATTTGACCCACCTGGTACTAGGAGAAGGCTTGGGAGGACAATTAAAACCTTTGATCAGTGGATAGAGCATGAGCCTCTAGAGAGGTGGTCTTTGCTGCATGACACACATGGAGCAAGGTATGGTGTCATGACTACGAACCTCGCTGAAACATATAACTTTATCCTCAGAGGAAACCGGGCTTTACCACTTACAGCAATTGTTGAGGGTATTTTCTATGGCACGGTGAAGTATTTCAGAGATAGACGTCAAGCAGCAGAGCTTCACATCACGAACAACCCAAACACACGTTACTGTGAAAGGGTTATGAAGTACATGAATGAAAAGATGGAAAAAGATAGGTCACATACTGTGGTCGCCATCGGAAATCTAGAAAGAAGGTTTGAGGTCCGATTAGCTAACAACAAATTCGGATGTGGAAATCAGGTGAGGACGCACGAGGTGAAAATTCGAAATGAAGTCTGGCCAACATGTGAGTGCACATGCAACAAACCGAAGTTGCTTCATCTACCTTGCTCCCATGTCCTTGCTGCTTGCGGGCAACTAGGAATGGACACAATCTCGTTCGTGTCTCCATATTTTCTGAAAGAGTCCGTGCTCAATACCTGGACAGGTGAGTTGCAGGGATTTCGATCAATGGGTAACTTCAACACCGTTAACCCTGTTGAAAGGCGGTACATTCCAGACCTAGAGAATATGCGTACAAGCAGGGGTAGACGTCAGACTCAGCGCATCCGGAATGATATGGATGAATCTGAAGCCGGAGGCCCCACTAGGCAATGTATTCTATGCAATCAATTTGACCATAGGGACACTAATTGTCCCATTTTCGTCACTGCCAGTGGTACTGGGCGTGGACGAGGAAACCGGGGACGAAGAGGAAGAAGAGGGAGAGGAAGAAACTAGGCACTGTGTTAAATTTGTATTAAGTGTGGACTATGTTAAAATTTGTATTATGTGTGGGACTATGTTTAAATTTGTAATAAGTGTGGCACTATGTTAAATTTGTATTAAGTGTGGACTATGTTAAAATTTGTATTAAGTGTGGGACTATGTTTAAATTTGTATTGTGTGTGCACTATGTTTTAAATTTGTATTATGTGTGGGACTATGTTTAAATTTGTATTAAATATGGCACTATGTTTAAATTTGTATTGTGTACGCACTATGTTTTAAATTTGTATTAAGTGTGCAGTTATGTTTAAATAAGTGCAGGAATGGAGGGAATAGGGTTGCTTAATCCGGACATTGATAGTAAGCATCGTGCTTCGTTGTTATGTGAGCGCAAGCTCGATCCCCTGGTCACTCACACTGCTAAGCAGGACTGGAGGATTCACTCGGATTGGGTTCAGAGGTACGTGTTTCTTTTAAGCATGTATAGTAATGGGACACACTAACTTACTTGTTTTATTTCCAAATAACTCACTGAACTTGTATGCTTTGTCATATGCAGGTTGAAATGAGCTGGGCTTTTACCTTTCGTGCGTCTAGTTGAGGCCACAGATACCTCTACACGCCTCGCCATTGATGCCCCTTTGCTCACGTGCTTAGTGGACCGTTGGAGGCCCGAGACCCACACGTTTCACTTCCGTTGGGGAGAGATGGCTCCTACTCTGGAGGATGTGGCACTTTTGCTGGGACTATCCTTGGCTGGTGAGGCCATAGGACCGTTGGAGTCACCGGCTGCTTGGGAGCAGGAGATGGCACAATGTTTCGGAGGTCTTTATGAGGAAGCTCCGAACTTCGCCTCGGAAGCTCACGGACCTAAGCTTGACTGGTTGCTCCATTTCCAGGTTAGTTCACCTGTCTCATATCTTTCATTTGCCATGCATCTGGTTCTACAAATACCTTCTGTATTTACTAACTGGCCCTCCTTACTTACTGACTACAAATCCAGAAGTTCCCGGAGTATCCATATGTCCCCTTGAGTGCGACACAGATCACTCGGAGCCTGGAGGCATACCTACTGTGGCTTCACGGCAAGGTGATGTTCCAGAGAACCATGTCACCACAATTAGCGCGCGCTACATCCCTATTGCACTGGAGATCGCCAGAGCTCAGAGTCCGGAGGAGATCACCCAAAGGAGTTGGGGTTCTGCGGTTTTAGCGGCTACATACCAAGGTATGTGCAACGGCTGCCAGCTTGCGACGCCGAAGTCAGCCCTTCTTGGATGCCCTCTATTTTTACAGCTGTGGTCGTGGGAGAGGTTCTCTATAGGTCGACCAGACATACAAGTTGACGAGAGTTGACCTTCGCACGATCTTTTCGATGCTGAGCGCATCGACATGCCTACTTTCGGTATGTGCTGGACACGTCGTAAGGTATGTCTTGTGTTGTAATTTATTGCATCTTCTGTAACATCCCCAGATCTTAACCCTGTCATTAAGCTAATTAAATTGCCATGTCATCATGATCATCCTAATTAAATTGCATTTAGGAAATAATACAAATTCAAATTCCAAATTCAAATGCAAGTCAAATTATTAATTCTTCAATTAATTGGATAAAAATGTTCATAATATTTCAAATAATCCCAAAGCAATTATAAAAATAAAACCAACATTAATTGAGGTTCCAATTTGACCCTAACATCCAAAAACAATGACTAAAACAGCACTATTAAATCCATTTCTATTTATTTAAAATTCAAATGAATTAATTTGAATCCCAAACTTTTTGTGGCAGTGAGGTATATTGCACACTAACTATTGAGCTCAGCTACACATTTTACAAAAGTCTTTTGGTGCAAAAACAAAATACAAACAGAAAAGAAAAAGCAAAGCAGAAAAAAGGAGAAAAGCTAAAAACCTACTACTACGCTGGGCCCTAAGCAGCTACAGCGCGGCCCGGCCCAGCCGAGCCGGCCTTTCCCATACCTCCCGCCTCTCTCTCCCCGCTGTCGGACGCCGAGCGCGTGCGTGCCATGCCCCCCCTCTCGTGGCTGCCGACGCGTGCCCGCTCGCCTCGCGATGGATAAGGACCCCCCCTGCGCCCCCTGGAACCCTAGCGCCTCCCCCCTTTCCCTCTCTCTCGCTCTCCCTCCCGTTCGGGAGCACACCCGCCACGCCCATGACCACGCCTCGCCGTTGACGCCGCCATCGGCCATCTTTCACCGCACCGACGTGTCCAGGGGCTCCGGCGTGGACGACTTCGTCTTCATCGCCCGTGGATCGAAGCTGGGGAGCCGCCTCCGCGTCGCCCGCGCCTTCTCCTTCCTCCACGGTCGCTGGCAACCACCGCTTCGATCTACGCGCCTCGTCCTCCTCGGACCTCCCCGAGCTCGTCTCTGCCCTCGCTGTGAGCTTCTGGCCCGCCCGACTCCCCCTCGTTCCTCCCCGCGTCCGGTAGCTCCGTTGCCGGCGAGGCCGTGTCACTGCCGCCGCTCGACGCCATCGTTGTGGTCGGCTCTGGCCGTCCCAACCCCTGCCGTTCGATTCACTGGATGCGCGGCGTCGCCCGCGCCACGTAGGACCTCTCGGTCGACCAAATGGTCGCCGGAGGTGGCCACTAGGACCTCGCCGCCGTCCGCCGTCCTCTGTCAGCGCCGGCGAGCGCGTAGTTTATTTAACCGGCCGGATTAGTTTAGGGTTAGGTTAATACTAATTAGCCTAATTAGCCACTGGCGTGTGGGCCCGCACTGCTAACTAAACCTTTTAATAAAACATGTGCCACTGACAGCCGGGCCCCACCACTAATTAAACTCAATTAGATAAATTTAAATGCCCCTGTGTCTATGACAAGCGGTCCCACTGCTACTGTTCACCATTAACCAGTCAAACCTGCTGACTGGGCACCCCCTGTCTATGACAGGTGGGACCCACTGGTCCTGTTGACCAGTCAACGTTGACTGGGTCAACTGCTGACTGTGCACTGCTGACTCAGCCTCTGGCCCCACCTGTCAGCCTAATAAGCAAAGCTCTGGGTACACTCTCTGTGTACCCGTAGCAATTTAATCATTTAATTTCGAATTTAATCATTAAATTTCGAATTAAAAATAAATACAGTAATTCTAGAAATTCAATAAAACTTTGAAAAATCATATAAAATAAACCATAACTCGGATGAAAATAATTTATATATGAAAAATGATCAGAAAAATAAGACGAATCCGAATATGTCATCTCATGCATGTTAGAACCCTCTGTGTAGGAGAACCTGTAACTTTAGGCCCATTTCTGATTGATGAATAGTGCCTGACCTCGGGTAAATAATTCCAAATTAATTCCTAAATTAACTAAAATGGATTAGGTGTAGGAGATATGCCCTAGAGGCAATAATAAATGTTATTGATTATCTCCCTGTTCATAATTATGTTTATGTTCCATGCTATAACTGCAATGATTCTCGAGTCTGCAAATAAAACGAGGCTTGGAGGGAAACTCATGTGCACGTGTGGGATAATAAACGGTAAAAAGTATTCCTAGTCAAGCCTCTATGACTGGCTCAAGTATTGCATGATGATCCTGTTTTCCTGATCATGGGCATGACTATACCGGCAATTTTGAGGGCACAATTGTTGGTAGAACACTTGTGTTGAATCGACCCGAATTGATGTTATGCTATGAGATACATTCGTCATTAGTTAATGGTTAATAACACAGAGATGGTTAATGTTTGCATGATTCCTTAGACCATGAGAGTATCGAGTTTCTTCATGCTTGCTTCATGAACTTTGGGGTTTGTTAAACGTCATCCGTAAATGGGTGGCTATTACGGCGGCTTACGGGTTCATGGAAAAGTATGTCAAGTAACTTGATAGCTCAAGATTGGGATTTGCTCCTCCGACGATGGAGAGATATCTCTGGGCCCTCTCGGTGTTACGGTATCCATCATCGTCTGGCCAGACACTTTGTGATTTGATCACGGGGATGCCGGAACACGGGAACGAGAAAAGAGAAAAATACCGGTAACGAGGTAACTGGCATAGTGGACAAGTGTTGATCCACGGGGATGCCTACATGTCTCACCTCGGGTATTTGTAACATATCGCGAAGCAACAGGAATAGCACACGGCAACTGGAGGTTCACTCGAATATTCATTCGTGTGGGTATAGGGGTCAATATGGGTGTCCACGGCTCCGATGTTGATCATTGATCGGAAGGGGTTCCGGGTCATGTCTATGCTTCACCGAACCTATAGGGTCACACACTTAAGGGTCATCTATCTGCTGAATACTAGACGGGGAGTCTGAGAGAAAATCACCGAAAAAGTTTCGGACGAAACGGAAACGTTCCGGAGAGGATATCGGAATAGTTCCGGTGAAACCGAAAAGTTGTTTCGGAGTACACCATAAAGTCAAAATGGTTTCGGCACATGCCTGATAATTCTTGGAGGGTGCCAGAATCGTTCTGGAAACTTTCTGGAATTTTCCGGGATGAAAACCGGAAATGTTCCGGAGCTGCCGGAACCGCTTCAGATGCTTTTCGCAGATGAAAATCACTAAACCGGAATTGTTCCGGCCCGCGTTGAAAATTATTTTGGTGGGTACTGGAAATGTTCTAAGCCCACATGAATATTTTCAGTTCGATCAGACGCTGAAAAATGTCGTCGTGAATAGTGAAAGTGCTTTTTGGGATATTTATGGAAAAGTCACCTTTTGGGATATTTTCCCAAAAGGTTTCTAGAAGGCTTGGGGGCCAAGAAACCCTACCCCTTGGATTTCCTATAAATAGAGGTGGAGGGGCTGCCTCCACACTCACTCCTTCTCACATACAAGTGCCATGACATTTCTGGCTTCTCTCTCCCTCCCAGCGAAATAGTTTCGTAGAGCCGAAAGGCTGTCTGGGTTCCGGTGGGGACTAGTTCTGGAAGGCGAAGCCCTGCCGGATAGATGACACCGTATGTGTGCAACCCCGTAGAGAGGTCGTAGGTTCGATCTTTTTGCCCGAGGGGCTGTTCGAGGGTCCTCCCGAAGGGCTGTCCGAGTTTCTGTCCAAGTTTCGGGGGTCCTCCCGAAGGGCTGTCCGTGAGGCCTCCCGGAGGGCTGTCCGAGGATCCGTCCGGTGGGACTATCCGAAAGACTGTCCAGAGGCCTCCCGGAGGGCTGTCCGAGGATCCGTCCGGTGGGACTATCCGAAAGACTGTCCAGAGGCCTCCCGGAGGGCTGTCCGAGGATCCGTCCGGTGGGACTATCCGAGGGACTGTCCCGAGGCCTCTCGAAGGGCTGCCCGGAGATCCGTCCGGTGAGCTGACGAGGGAGTAAATCCTCGCGGTTGGGAGGTTGTAAAATCCTAGCTGCGGGGATCTGCACCGCCGATCGTCATCGACTCTACTTCCGCTGCGCTACGAGTCGGTAACGAAACAGATCAAACCTTGTATGCGGTCTCCATAGTGATCCTGGGCTGGTACGTAGGTCGGAAATTTTTTGTTTTCTGCTGCGTTACCCTACAGTGGCATCAAGAGCCGTGCTATGCGTAGATGCAGGTTGCGATCTAGAATACATAGAGATGTATGGGTGTTGCACAATATAATTAGGTAGTAGATGAGTTCTATTACTGAAAATTATTTGTGCGGGTAGCAGATGAAATCTGTTACCCGATGTTCTTGTTGCTTCCCTGGAATTTGCATATTTCTGATCTTGATAACAGTATGGTGGAGTTTCAATGTTCTGGCAATCCGCGATCCTGATTGATCAACGAAGTGCTAACAGTTCATTGAATTCCACCGTAGTTAAAAAGAAAGATGAAATTTCGCAGACGAAAGGGCAATGCAGATATGATCTGCACGGGGGTCACGCGTATGACGAAGTTTAGTATGGGGCTCGAGATTTTATTATCTCGTGTTTCATACACCCCGCAATGTTAATCAAGCGACTTGGATTATCATGCTTGATGATGGACGTTGGTAGCTTCGGTTTGTTTCGAAACCTTAGAAGCCACGAAAAATAAAATTTTGCATGAACCGATTAGAGGCGTCTAACTTGGTTTTGCAGGATGGTTTGCATGTGCATGTGATGTGGTATAGCAGTGTTCATAATAATTTGATTATGTATGAGATGACTATATGATGTAAATTGATTAACATGACCTGCGTGTCATGATTCGGCATGATGGCTGGAGCCATATGATTGCACTTTAATGACCTGCGTGTCAACCTTATGTAATGCACTTATTTTATTAGCTATAGAGATAGCAATATTATTTGGTGCATCGACAAGGTGGTGGCAATCTTCGCAAAGGTGAACACCGACGCGAATGCCGGAGACGAAGAAATACTAGACTTCTCCGTCAGAAAGGGCTATACCATATCATGCTATTACGAATTGCCTGAGATGTTTATCCCTTATGATGCACCCTTCTTGATTACGCGGTAGTCGCTTTTATTCGGGTGATCTCTCACAAAAATATCAAGTAGTTAGTGTTCTCCCAAGTGTAGCACCGTCACGGCACCTAACTTTTCGGGGTATCACATGGATGCATGGGTACGAACGATTAGACATGTGTGAGGCGGGTGAGTTGAGACCTCGCAGCAAGATCACTTGGTTGTCTTGACGTTCAGGCATGAAAGTCATGAGCTCGGAACACACGCATCGAAAGATGAACAAGAATCACATAGAGATGTGATTGGCAAGTTGGCCTACCAAATGAAATTCTCGTCACTTGAGATGGATGCATCCTTGGCGTTGAATTGAAATTTGGATCTTGAATCACTCACAATCAATTATGAGAGATATTGATTTGAGTGGGAGCGCACTGTAGAATTACCTTGTTTAATTCTCAGTGCAATTAATCTTGAACACTGTCTAAGTGTGATTTGCATAATAAGTAGAATAATGGCTCGCGTTTCCACCTTCCCTATTAAAATTGAATAGCTGTTAAATATCTGGTTAAAACTTTACGGTTGGTAACGTAATGTGAGGATTGTCCTCAAGAGTGCCGAGAAGGACTTTGTCCTATCGCATACTTTCGGTATTCTCCCGCTAATGCTATGGATGATATGACTCTCGTCCTTCGATCCAAAAGCTAAAATTCCGTTACGGTCAAGTGAAATATGTTTGCTTCCATGAGACCCGAACTTTGAAAGTTGTGGGATAGTTATGTGATATTCATGGAACTGAAAATTAATTTTTAGATACAAACAAAGGCTGAAAGATATGAGATATCTAAAGCCATGTTTGTTTGCAAACTATTAGTAAAAGTGTTTACTAGGCATTTGACTGATAAGAGGGGATCCAGAAGAACGCCTGTCATATGATGATGGTGAATAAAACGACAACTTAAAGAGAAAGGAAGTGTCCGAAGGGTGTTAGTGAAACTTTCACGCCTAGGAAGTCCGGGGCTAACGCCACTCTTAAGTTGGGTGCTTCTTCTGAGAGTAGAAGAAATACTGAAAGTTAAAACTATTAGAAGTATAAAGGCAAAAGGAAAGGAGACTGGAATATCCAGCTCATGTATGAATGTCATATAGGTTTTTGATGTATAGAAGGCTGGTCAAAGATATAGTTCTTGGGAATTATGGTTAAACATGTTAATCACTAATTCTTGGGTATTGTGAGTTAATCACAAAGATACCCGCTCGATTGCATTCTGTTGCAACTTGATGTAAGAACTACTATGGCCTGAAAGACTAGCCAGGAATGAGGTTTAGATACACGCAGGGAACATAGTAAATGTTACTATGCCTTCCATAGGTGTATTCCCGATGTATTTACTTTCATAAATCATTTTAGAGTTTTACACACTCTAGCCCATTGCATAAAGTATCTTGCAAGAAGGTTGTTCATAAGAGAACTTTTAATGTTCGGAGTTATGAATAACAAAAGGGCCATACTTTCATTATGAATGAGAAGTATGTTATGAATATTGATAATAATACATTACCTCTGTATTTACTTTCATAAATCATTTTAGAGTTTTACACACTCTAGCCCTTTGCATAAGGTATTTTGCAAGAAGGTTATTCATAAGAGAACTTTTGATGTTCGGTGTTATGAATAACATGAAGGGCCATGCTTCCATACAAGATGGGATGTATGTTATGAATATTGATGGAAATATGATATATCCATAACACTGACGCTAAATGTCGCAAGACTAAAAGAATACCACACAAGTGTGGCACTGCATTTGGTCACATTGGAGAAACCCGCATGGAAAATTCCATTGTGATGGATTTTGAAGTCGTTTGATTTTGAATCATCTGACACTTGCAACTTTCCTCTGAAAGGTGAAGTGACTGAAATACCGTTCACAGGCCATAAGGAACGAGCAAAGAACATATTGGTGATCATACATTATGATGTGTGTAGTCCAATAAATGTTGTTGCAAGTAGTGGATTTATCTATCTTCAGAAATGACTCAAGTAGATATATGGATATTTACTTGTTAAGACGTAAGTCTGGATCTTTTGAATTCATTCATAAGGTTTTCAAATATGAAGTAGAAGTTATTGTAACAAGAAAATTATGTTTCTACAATTCGATTGCAGAAAAGAATATTTGAGTTACAAGTTTAGCGAATGTCTGATGAGGTGTGAAAAGAGTTTCATAACTTGCACTTCCCGGAACACCACTGCAAGTGGTGAGTCCGTGTAGATGTAATCGAACCATTTATGACATGGTAAGATCAAAGATGACATAAATAAAATTGCCATTATCCCTTTTAAAAGGTGATGCTTTAGAGGCTGCGGCTTTTACACTGAAAAGAGATCCATCAGGTCTGTTGAAATGACGTCATGGTATGGTACACCCAACCATGTTATATCTTTTCTTAACATTTGGAATATGGGGCTTGTGTAAAAGGTTACAAACCTATTCCAAATCAGACAAGTGCTACTTTGTAGGTTGTCCCAAGTAATTGGGTATTCCTTCCTCACTATACCGAGGCAAATAGGTTTGCCGCAAAACGGTATGCTTTTAAAGAGAATAGTTCTTACAAAAGGTGAGTGGGAGGACAGTGCAACTCGACGAGATAACCGGTATCTTCGTCATTAGATCAAAGGAAAGGAACCTTGGAAGTGATTCCAGAGTTTCCTACTGCGACTGATACGGAAGTCTCTACAATAAAATGTATGGACTTCAGTCGAACTTGCAGCTGAACCCCGTAGGCAAGGCTCGTGCAAACCTCTCAGGTGCGCAAACGAGATATTGTTGTTGGACAACAGTATACCTACAATACACAAGGAAGCGTTGATGGGCCCTGACTCCGGAATTGGCTAAATGCCAATACAATCAGAGATAGTTTCCATATAAGTGATTCAAGATTAGAACCTTGATACACCTTTCGGAAGACTTAGAGTCTAAACGAATATTTATGGAATTAAAAACTGATACGGATAAAAATGTTTTATCCATAAAGCTCGACTTGTTGAAATAACAAGTTCAAGGAGTTGACTACGATGAGGTTGTTTCACCGTAGCGATGCTTGAAGTCGGTTCGGGTTGAACTAGCAATTAATACATATTTCAATCATGAGATATGAAACATGGATGACAAAAGGATTTCCATCTGATGGGAATGAAACCTAGGACTTGTATGTGATACAGTCCAAAGTAATTTGTCGATCCAGAGGATGCTAGTAAGTATGCAAACTTCAGAGTTCCAGCGATGGACAGAAGAGAGCAAAGTGGAGTTGGAATCTTCGTTTTTGATGAAATGGTCAAAAGAGTTTGACTTCATCAAATGGGTATCGAAGATGCTTGTGATTCAAGAAAGTAAGTGGGAGCATAATAATATTTCTAAAAACCTTGTGTACTTGACACATTGTTAAATGGAAATAAATTTCTTGACACGAATTAGGACTTCACTTGAAAAATAGTTTTTCGATGAAGTGCTTAGGCTAAATAGCCTTAATATTAGGCATGATGATCTATGGAGATAGATTTACCTAATGGGCCTAAGCTATGAATACATATTGACAAGGTGCTAAAACCTTTTAGCATTTAAAGCGCCAAGGAGTGATTCTTGCCGAAGTCACATGGAAAGGGTTTTGCAAGACTCGGTGTCTCAAAACACTGATGAGCAAAATACATGATGGTGATTCCACACACTCTTGTGTTTGGATTAATCATGTATTCCATGGTATGTAAAAACAACCAGATATGTCCAGTACTCCAAAGTTGTTGCGAGTATAGATACCATAGTGATCAAAGTACTGATCATGGGACAACAGTGAAAGATGTCATGAAGTACTAGAGCAGTACCGATGACATGGTTTCTCGCAAGTGGAGATCATGAAGAGTTCGTTGTAAAAGGTTACATCGATACAGTCTTCATCGATGCTCCATGCGATTTTCGATTTAAGTTGAGGGTTTTGTGATACACATCATGGTGGCACGGTAGTTGGAAATTGTTCCAAACAAGATACTGTGGCGAATTCTATAACAAAGGCTAAGTATGTTGACACTTAAGAAGTGACAAAGAAGTTGTTGAATCATATAGTTCATTCATGAACTTAGTATGGTTCCAAGATGGCTTTGGTCTATGGGACACTATTGCAGATAGCTGCTCCATAGCTCAGTCTGAGGAATCAGGTTTCGACCAATGATTCACACATATGCAAAGCCAAGTCCACACAAAATATGAATTTTGTGAAAGCGTGAAAACGCGGGGATATGCAAAGTTACACACGGAGCTGAAGTCGTCAGATCCGTTGGACATCAGGCTATACCACATGCGACGCATATTTTACACCAGTATGCCATAGGTGTAAAGTGCATTAGCATTGACTAGATTATTGACTCTAGTGCAAGTGGGAGTCTGTAGGAGATATGCCCTAGAGGCAATAATAAATGTTATTGATTATCTCCCTGTTCATAATTATGTTTATGTTCCATGCTATAACTGCAATGATTCTCGAGTCTGCAAATAAAACGAGGCTTGGAGGGAAACTCATGTGCACGTGTGGGATAATAAACGGTAAAAAGTATTCCTAGTCAAGCCTCTATGACTGGCTCAAGTATTGCATGATGATCCTGTTTTCCTGATCATGGGCATGACTATGCCGGCAATTTTGAGGGCACAATTGTTGGTAGAACACTTGTGTTGAATCGACCCGAATTGATGTTATGCTATGAGATACATTCGTCATTAGTTAATGGTTAATAACACAGAGATGGTTAATGTTTGCATGATTCCTTAGACCATGAGAGTATCGAGTTTCTTCATGCTTGCTTCATGAACTTTGGGGTTTGTTAAACGTCATCCGTAAATGGGTGGCTATTACGGCGGCTTACGGGTTCATGGAAAAGTATGTCAAGTAACTTGATAGCTCAAGATTGGGATTTGCTCCTCCGACGATGGAGAGATATCTCTGGGCCCTCTCGGTGTTACGGTATCCATCATCGTCTGGCCAGACACTTTGTGATTTGATCACGGGGATGCCGGAACACGGGAACGAGAAAAGAGAAAAATACCGGTAACGAGGTAACTGGCATAGTGGACAAGTGTTGATCCACGGGGATGCCTACATGTCTCACCTCGGGTATTTGTAACATATCGCGAAGCAACAGGAATAGCACACGGCAACTGGAGGTTCACTCGAATATTCATTCGTGTGGGTATAGGGGTCAATATGGGTGTCCACGGCTCCGATGTTGATCATTGATCGGAAGGGGTTCCGGGTCATGTCTATGCTTCACCGAACCTATAGGGTCACACACTTAAGGGTCATCTATCTGCTGAATACTAGACGGGGAGTCTGAGAGAAAATCACCGAAAAAGTTTCGGACGAAACGGAAACGTTCCGGAGAGGATATCGGAATAGTTCCGGTGAAACCGAAAAGTTGTTTCGGAGTACACCATAAAGTCAAAATGGTTTCGGCACATGCCTGATAATTCTTGGAGGGTGCCAGAATCGTTCTGGAAACTTTCTGGAATTTTCCGGGATGAAAACCGGAAATGTTCCGGAGCTGCCGGAACCGCTTCAGATGCTTTTCGCAGATGAAAATCACTAAACCGGAATTGTTCCGGCTCGCGTTGAAAATTATTTTGGTGGGTACTGGAAATGTTCTAAGCCCACATGAATATTTTCAGTTCGATCAGACGCTGAAAAATGTCGTCGTGAATAGTGAAAGTGCTTTTTGGGATATTTATGGAAAAGTCACCTTTTGGGATATTTTCCCAAAAGGTTTCTAGAAGGCTTGGGGGCCAAGAAACCCTACCCCTTGGATTTCCTATAAATAGAGGTGGAGGGGCTGCCTCCACACTCACTCCTTCTCACATACAAGTGCCATGACATTTCTGGCTTCTCTCTCCCTCCCAGCGAAATAGTTTCGTAGAGCCGAAAGGCTGTCAGGGTTCCGGTGGGGACTAGTTCTGGACGGCGAAGCCCTGCCGGATAGATGACACCGTATGTGTGCAACCCCGTAGAGAGGTCGTAGGTTCGATCTTTTTGCCCGAGGGGCTGTTCGAGGGTCCTCCCGAAGGGCTGTCCGAGTTTCTGTCCGAGTTTCGGGGGTCCTCCCGAAGGGCTGTCCGTGAGGCCTCCCGGAGGGCTGTCCGAGGATCCGTCCGGTGGGACTATCCGAAAGACTGTCCAGAGGCCTCCCGGAGGGCTGTCCGAGGATCCGTCCGGTGGGACTATCCGAAAGACTGTCCAGAGGCCTCCCGGAGGGCTGTCCGAGGATCCGTCCGGTGGGACTATCCGAGGGACTGTCCCAAGGCCTCTCGACGGGCTGCCCGGAGATCCGTCCGGTGAGCTGACAAGGGAGTACATCCTCGCGGTTGGGAGGTTGTAAAATCCTAGCTGCGGGGATCTGCACCGCCGATCGTCATCGACTCTACTTCCGCTGCGCTACGAGTCGGTAACGAAACAGATCAAACCTTGTATGCAGTCTCCATAGTGATCCTGGGCTGGTACGTAGGTCGGAAATTTTTTGTTTTCTGCTGCGTTACCCTACATTAGGGATGTATTAGGTCACCCCTGCATTGCATATTGCCATGTCGTGCTCTGTGAGTGCATATGTGTGCTTTATATTTACTGTTTCTTCCCCCTTTTCTCTCCGGTAGACCCGAGACCGACGCTGCTCCTGAGTACGACTACATCGTCGACGACCCTTCTTCCTTTTCAGCAGAGCTACCAGGCAAGCAAACCCCCTTGATCATTCCTATATCACCTATTCCTTCTCCCCCGTGCTTGCATTAGACTTTGCTACTGTAATTGATTGCTCCTATTTTATGCATAGCCTGTTTTTGTAAACTGCTGTTGATACCTTACCCGCTATCCTAAATGCTTAGTATAGGCTGGTTAGTGATCCATCAGTGGCCCCACATCCTTGTCCTTGTTGCCCCGCTTTATTACCGGTGCCTCGATCCATGTGATCGATGTTCAGAGACCGACACACCACCGCACACCCCCTTAGTTGTACGACTCTACAGAGCTACTATCGAGTGCCGAGGGTGATACCTCCTACCTCACTCCTGATGATAGCTCTGTAGCATAGCTAGTCGGTTGTGGGTTACCGAGGGTGATTCCTCTTCCACCATCTCCGATGATGCTTCTGTCGTGCAACCCCTCAAGTGTGAACCATCGAGGGTGATTCCTCCGAGTTCACCTTGACGGATACATCAAGTGGGAATCCATCGAGGGTGATTCCTCAGATTTCCCCCTTGATGTTACGGACACACGGTTACCTTACACTGTTGCCCCTTTTTATTGTTAATGCGGGACTGAAGGGACAGGCGGTACCACCCCGGTAGAGGTGGACCTGAGTTCCCGACAGTCTCCTGAGAGTCGGGTTGACCTGAAGGGTACCCGTGAGATAATTACGAGGCACGGCCGGGCAGGCAAAGACCGCCCAAGAGAGGGATGGGCTAGACCCTTGTTGCACTTCCTCGAGACGGGGCGACGGGAGTACTGATCGTCACCGTGAGTTCCTAATAATTCATTAACGGATTTCGGTATCTGATCTGAGTTGGTCACTGGCCTATACGCACTACCACCACGCGGGATAATGGTTTATGGGGCCCTCGGCGCCGTAGGTATCAGCCGAAAGCTCTGTCAGACGTCCAGTTCAGCTTTGCAGCACGGTTGGGCCGGCGCAATCCAGGACAGAGGTAGTGCCTGGATTCGCCCTGCGCGCAACGACCCGGAGTGCAAAGGGTGATGGGCCCAAAACCCCTGAGCGCTTAGGATGTAGACCGGCGGGGACCTCTCTGCGGAGCCTAGGTAGGACTACGTCGTGTCGATCAGCCGAGGCCGGGCATGACCGAGAAAAAAAGTGTGTCCGGCCAGAGTTAATCGAGCGTGTTGGGTAACAGTAGTGCACCCCTGCATGGAAGTTATCTATTCGAATAGCTGTGTCCACGGTAACAGGACGCTCAGTGCTGTATCCCGATCTACTACAACTTGAACTGGATACATGTTAATTAATATGTAAGCTCCGGGATCGCTTTCTCGCAGGGAGTCGAGGAAGGATCTCTAGGCTTTACTACTACATGCTTGTTACTTTATGTTCTGCTACTAATCTGCACTCTTCTAATGCTGCAAGACGCTGAAGATGCTAGTCTTCGATAGGCTAGACCTTCTCTCTATTCTGGCATCTCTGCAGCCTAGTCCACAGATACAGCCTCCCCTTTGATACCGATGCATAATTAGTATAGCTCTGATGTAAGTCTTGCGAGTACTTTGGATGAGTACTCACGGTTGCTTTGCTCCCCCTTTTTCCCCATACCCGATTGTTGCGATCAGATGACGGAGCCCCGGAGCCAGCTGACCCCAGTCGACGACTACTACTACCCCTCCGGCGGAGACTACTACTACGTGGAGACCACCGACGACCAGGAGTAGATAGGAGGCTCCCAGGCAGGAGGCCTGCGCCTTTTCGATCAGATGTCGTTGTTTTGCTCAGCCTTCTTAAGGCAAACTTGTCTAATTATGTCTGTACTCAGATACTGATGCTTCCGCTGACTCTTGTGTATCTCGAGCTTATGTATTCGAGCCCTCGAGGCCCCTGGCTTGTAATATAAAGCTTGTATTATTTTATTTTGTGTCTAGAGTTGTGTTGTGATATCTCCCCGTGAGTCCCTGGGCTTGATCGTGCGCATTTGCGTGTATGATTAGTGCACGGTCGGGCCGGGGGCATCACAAGCTGGTATCAGAGCCGACTGCCTATAGGAAGCCCCTTTCCAACTCCTTGGCCGAAGTTGAGTCTAGTCTTTGGAAAACTGTTTTACTAACATGGCTGTGTGGCTTACGGGCCCACATCGCCAATGGGTGGTATTAGGATCTTTTATTCCTCTTCCTTACTCTGGGATTCTGATCTCTCCTCTATTTGGGTTAAAGTTTTGCTAACACTAACATTAGGTTCTCGTGTTCACATCCACCCGGAGAGCTGGATTGTCTGCAATTACATTTTCCTTTCCATTGGTCTGTTTAACCTTTCTTGTAATCTAGCTTTTATCTAAGCAGTAATGATTCCCTACTTATGCAAACACCTCGGTGTACCACTTAGTCGGTAACACCATGTTACTATTGTTGTTGGCATTCAGCTAACCGACGGTGGTTGAGAACTTTGCCTATTGTTCCGCCTTGTCTTAACGAGCAGGAAAATTGTTCTCTTCGTCCCTCGCCCTAGGTACCGACGTTGTTGCCAACCTAGCTGACAAACTATCCTCTGACGTGCCTTACTATCATGGCCGTGCAAGATGTCACCGCCTTCCTGCTTTTAACCCACACTACCCACAGTTCCACAGGATCAAAACTTGACTCTCATGTACATCCTTGATCCCGAAGATACCCCTTACTCCACCTCTTAAATCTCGGGACGAGATTTCTTGTAGTGGGGGAGATTTGTAACATCCCCAGATCTTAACCCTGTCATTAAGCTAATTAAATTGCCATGTCATCATGATCATCCTAATTAAATTGCATTTAGGAAATAATACAAATTCAAATTCCAAATTCAAATGCAAGTCAAATTATTACTTCTTCAATTAATTGGATAAAAATGTTCATAATATTTCAAATAATCCCAAAGCAATTATAAAAATAAAACAAACATTAATTGAGGTTCCAATTTGACCCTAACATGCAAAAACAGTGACTAAACCAACATTATTTAATCCATTTCTATTTATTTAAAATTCAAATGAATTAATTTGAATCCCAAACTTTTTGTGGCAGTGAGGTATATTGCACACTAATTATTGAGGTCAGCTACACATTTTACAAAAGTCTTTTGGTGCAAAAACAAAATACAAACAGAAAAGAAAAAGCAAAGCAGAAAAAGAAAAGGAGAAAAGCTAAAAACCTACTGCTACGCTGGGCCCTAAGCAGCTACAGCGCGGCCCGGTCCAGCCGAGCCGGCCTTTCCCCTACCTCCCACCTCTCTCTCCCCGCTATCGGACGCCGAGCGAGTGCGCGTCATGCCCCCCCCCCTCTCGCGGCTGCCGACGCGTGCCCGCTCGCCTCGCGATGGATAAGGACCCCCCCTACGCCCCCTGGAACCCTAGCGCCTCCCCCCCTTTCCCTCTCTCTCGCTCTCCCTCCCGTTCGGGAGCACACCCGCCGCGCCCATGGCCGCACCTCGCCGTTGACGCGGCCATCGGCCATCTTTCGCCGCACCGACGTGTCCAGGGGCTCCGGCGTGGACGACTTCGTCTTCATCGCCCGTGGATCGAAGCTGGGGAGCCGCCTCCGCGTCGCCCGCGCCTTCTCCTTCCTCCACGGTCGCCGGCAACCACCGCTTCGATCTACGCGCCTCGTCCTCCCCGGACCTCCCCGAGCTCGTCTCTGCCCTCGCTGTGAGCTTCTGGCCCGCCTCGACTCCCCCTCGTTCCTCCCCGCGTCCGGTAGCTCCGGTGCCAGCGAGGCCGTGTCACTGCCGCCGCTCGACGTCGTCGTTGTGGTCGGCTCCGGCCGTCCCAACCCCTGCCGTTCGATTCACTGGATGCGCGGCGTCGCCCGCGTCACGTAGGACCTCTCGGTCGACCAAATGGTCGCCGGAGGTGGCCGCTAGGACCTCGCCGCCGTCCGCCGTCCATTGTCAGCATCGGCGCGCGCGCGCGCAGTTTATTTAACCGGCCGGATTAGTTTAGGGTTAGGTTAATACTAATTAGTCTAATTAGCCACTGACGTGTGGGCCCGCACTGCTAACTAAACCTTTTAATAAAACATGTGCCACTAACAGCCGGGCCCTACCACTAATTAAACTCAATTAGATAAATTCAAATGCCCCTGTGTCTATGACAAGCGGGTCCCACTTCTAATGTTCACCATTGACCAGTCAAACCTGCTGACTGGGCACCCCCAGTCTATGACAGGTGGGACCCACTGGTCCTGTTGACCAGTCAACGTTGACTGGGTCAACTGCTGACTGTGCACTGCTGACTCAGCCTCTGGCCCCACCTGTCAGCCTAATAAGCAAAGCTCTAGGTACACTCTCTGTGTACCCGTAGCAATTTTATAGGGGAACGCAGTAGAAAACAAAAAATTTCTGACCTACGCACCAGCCCAGGAACACTATGGAGACTGCATACAAGGTTTGATCTTTTCATTACCGACTCGTAGCACAACGGAAGTAGAGTCGATGACGATCAGCGGTGCAGATCCCCGCAGCTAGGATTTACAACCTCCCAACCGCGAGGATGTACTCCCTCGACTGCCCCTCGGACAGCCCTCCGGGAGGCAGTCAGACAGTCCCTCGGACGGTGTCGCGGACAGCCCTTCGGGAGGACCTTCGAAACTCGGACGGTCACTCGGACAGCCCTTTGGGAGGACCCTCGAAACTCGGACAGCCACTCGGACAGCCCTTTGGGAGGCACTCTCGAACTAAGACCGAAACTACGATCTCTCTACAGACTTGCACACATACGGTGTCATCTATCCGGCAGGGCTTCGCCGTCCAGAACTAGTTCCTGCCGAAACCCAGACAGCCTTTCGGCTCTACGAAACTATTTCGCTGGGAGGTAGAGAGAAACCAGACAAGTCTATGGCATGTGTATGAGAACTCATGTGAGAACTTGGATGAAAATGGAGAGCACCCTCCACCTCTATTTATAGGGTGAGAAGAGATGGTAAAATACCAAAATGCCCTCAGATATTTTCACACTATTCATAATAGTGTTTCCACTATTCATGAGATATTTTCTCCCAATAATGTTTCCACTATTCATAATAGTGTTTCCACTATTCGTGAGATATTTTCTCCCAATAGTATTTCCACTATTCATAATAGTGTTTCCACTATTCGTGAGATATTTTCTCCCAATAGTGTTTCCACTATTCATAACACTATCCATGAAAAAATTTCATCGTCTGTTTAATCCGAAAAAATTCCTGAAGGCCCAGAATATTTCCGGCACCCCCTAAAATAATTTTGGACGCGTTTCGAAACAATTCCGGATTAGTGATTTTCATCTGCGAAAAGCAACTAAAGCGGTTCCGGCAGCTCCGGAACATTTCCGATTTTTGTCCCAGAAAAATCCCAGAAGTTACTAGAACAATTCTGGCACCCTCCAAGAATTTCCAGGCGTGTGCCGAAACCAATTTGACTTAATGGTATACCCCAAAAAAAAATTCAGTTTTACCGGAACTATTCCGGTGTCCTCTCCGGAACGTTTCCATTGCGTCCGAAACTTTTTCGGTGATTTTCTCTCAGACTCCCTGTCTAGTATTCAGCAGATAGATGACCCTTACGCATGTGACCCTATAGGTTCGGTGAAGTATAGACATGACCCGGAACACTTTTCGATCAATGATCAACATCGGAGCCGTGGACACCCATATTGATCCCTATACCCACACGAATGAATATTCGAGTGAACCTCCAGTTGCCATGTGCTATTCCTGTTGCTTCGCGGTATGTTACAAACACCCGAGGTGAGATTTTCTGCATCCTCGTCGATCAACAACTTGTCCACCATGCAAGTTACCTCGTTACCGATTTTGTTCTCTTTTATCGTTTCCGTGTTCCGGTATCCTTGTGATCAAATCACAATGTGTCTGGCCAGACGATGGTGGATACCGTAACACCGAGAGGGCCCGAGAATATCTCTCCATCGTCGGAGGAGCAAATCCCAATCTTGAGCTATCTTGTTACTTGCCATACTTTTCCGTGAATCCGTAAGCCGCCGTAATAGCCTCCCAGTTACGGATGACGTTTAACAAACCCCAAAGTTCACGAAGCAAGTACGAAAGAACTCGATACTCTTATGGTCTAAGGAATTATGCAAACATTAACTATCTATGTGTTATTAACCATTAAGTTGTGACGAATGTATCTCATAGCATAACATCAATCGGGTCGATTCAACACAAGTGTTCTCCTAACATTATGCCTTCAAAGTTGCCGGCATAGTCATGCCCATGATCAGGAAAACAGAACCATCATGCAACACTTGAGCTAGTCTTAGAGGCCAGACTAGGAATACATTTTACCGTTCATTATTCCACACGTGCATATGAGTCTTCCTTCGAGCCTCTTGGTTATTGCAGACTCAAGAACCATAGCAGTTATAGCATGGAACATAAACATAATTATGAACATGGAGATAAACAATAACATTTATTATTGCCTCTAGGGCATATCTCCTACAGACTCCCACTTGCAGTAGAGTCAATAATCTAGTCAATGCTAATGCACATTACACCTATGGCATACCGGTGTAAAAATGCTTCGCATGTGGTATAGCCTGATGTCCAACAGATCTGACAACTTCAGTTCCGTGTGTATCTTTGCATGTCCTCGCGTTTTCACGTTTTCACAAAATTCATATTTTGTGTGGACTTGGCTTTGTATATATGTGAATCATAGGTCAAACCTTGATTCCTCAGACTGAGCTATGGAGCAACTATCTGCAATAGTGTCCCATTGACCAAAGCCATCTTGGAACCATACTAAGTTCATGAACGAACTGTATGATTCAACATCTTCTATGTCGCTTTGAAAGCGGCAACATACTTAGCCTTTGTTATAGAATTCGCCACAAAAACCTGTTTGGAACGATTTCCAAACACCGTGCCACCATATTGTGTATTACACAAAACCCTTAACTTAAATCGAAAATCGCATGGAGCATTGATGAAGACTGTATCGATGTAATTACTTACAACGAGCACTTCATAATTTCTGCTTGCGAGAAAACATGTCATCAGTGCTACTTTAGTACTTAATGACATTTTTCACTGTTGTCCCATGATCAGTACTTTGATCACTTTGGTATCTATACTCGCAACTCCTTGGGAGTACTGGACATATCTGGTTGTTTTACATACCATGGAATACATGATTTATCCAAACACAAGAGTGTGTGGAATCTCCATCATGTATTTTGCTCACCAGTGTTTTGGGACACCGAGTCTTGCAAAACTCTTTCCATGTGACTTCGGCAATAATCACTCCTTGGCGTTTTAATGCTAAACTGTTTTAGCATCTTGTCAATATGTACTTTTGGCTTTAGCCTATTAGGCAATTCTATCTCGCAGATAAATATGCCTAATGTCAAGGCTATTTAGGCCAAGCACTTCATCGAAAACTATTTTTAATGAAGTCCTAATTCGTGTCAAGAAATTTATATTATTTCCAATCAACAATGTGTCAAGCACACAAGGTTTTAAGAAATATTATTATGCTCCCACTTACTTTCTTGTAACCACAAGCATCTTCGTTACCCATCGATGAAAACAAATTCTTTTGACTATTTCATCAAAAACGAAGATTCCAACTCATTTTGCTCTCTTCTGTCCATTGCTGGAACTCTGAAGTTTGCATACTTACTAGCATCCTCTGGATTGACAAAATACTTCGGACTGTATCACATGCAAGTCCTAGATTGCATTTCCATCACATGGAAATCCTTTTGGCATCCATGTATCATATCTCAAGATTGAAATATGTATTAATTGCTAGTTTAACCCGATCTGACTTTAAGCATCGCTACGGTGAGATAACCTCATCGTAGTCAACTCCTTGAACTTGTTATTGCAACAAGTCGAGCTTTATGGATAAAACATTTTATCCACATCAGTTTATAGTTCCATTAATGTTCGTTAGACTCTAAGTCTTCCGAAGGGTTTATCAAGATATAATCTTGAATCATTTATGGAAACTATCTCGGATTATATTGGCATTTAGCCAATTCCGGAGTCAGGGCCCATCAACGCTTCCTTGTGTATCGTAGGTATACTGTTGTCTAACAACAATATCTCGCTTGCGCACCTGAGAGGTTTGCACGAGTTTTGCCTACGTGGTTCAGTTGCAAGTTCGACCAAAGTCTATACATCTCATGTAGAGGCTTCCGTATCAGTCGCAGTAGGAAACTCTGGAATTACTTCCAAGGTTTCTTTTCTTTGATATGATGATGAAGATACTGTTATCTCGTCGAGTCGCACTGTCCTCCCACTCACCTTTTTGCAAGAAACATTTTCTTCAAAATCACAACGTTCTTTGTGGCAAACATTTTTGCCTCGGTATAGTGGTGCAGGAATTCCCAATTACTTGGGATAACCTACAAAGTAGTACTTGTCTGATTTGGAATAGGTTTGTAAATATTTTACACAAGCCCCATATTTCAAATGTTAAGAAAAGACAAAGCATGGTTGGGCATACCATACCATGGCGTCATTTCAACAAACCTGATGGTGCTCTTTTCAGTGTAAAAGCCGCAGTCTCTAAAGCATTACTTTAAAAGGGATAATGGCAAATTGATTCATGTCATCTTTGATCTTACCATGTCATAAATGGTTTGATTACATCTTCATGGACGTACCACTCACAGCGGAGTTCCGGGAGGTGTAAGTTATGAAACTCTTTTCACAACTCATCAGACATTCGCTAAACTTGTAACTCAAATATTCCTTTCCGCAATCAAATTGCAGAAACATAATTTTCTTGTTACAATAATTTCTACTTCATATTGAAAACCTTTCGAATGATTTCAAAAGATCCAGACTTACGTCTCATCAAGCAAATATCCATATATCTACTTGAGTCATTTTTGAAGATAGATAAATCCACTGCTGGCAACAACATTTATCGGACTACATACATCAAAATGTATGATCACCAATAAGTTCGTTGCTCGTTCCTTATGGCCTGTGAACGGTATTTCAGTCACTTCACTTTTCGGAGGAAAGTTGCAAGTGTCAGATGATTCATAATCAAACGACTTCAAAATCCATCATTATGGAATTTCTCCATGCGGGTTTCTCCAATGTGACCAAATGCAGTGCCACACATGTGTGGTATTCTCTTAGTCTTGCGACATTTAGCGTCAGTGTTATGGATGTATCATATTACCATCAATATTCATAACATACATCCCATCCACGATGGAAGCATGGCCCTTATGTTATTCATGATTCCGAACAACAATTGTTCTTTCATGAACAACACTCTTGCAACAAACATTATGCAAATGGGCTAGAGTGTATAAAACTCTAAAATGATTTATGAAAGTAAATACAGAGGTAATGTACTATTATCAATATTCATAACATACATCTCATTCATAATGAAAGTATGACCCTTAAGTTATTCATAACACCGAACATCAACAGTTCTCTTATGAACAACCTCCTTGCAAGATACCTTATGCAATGGGCTAGAGTGTGTAAAAACTCTAAATGAATTATGAAAATAAATACAGACAGAAATACACCGATGGAAGGTATAGTAACATTTACTATATTCCCAGCGCGTATCTAAACCTCACTCCGGCAAGTCTTTTAGGCCGTAGTAGTTCTTGCATCGAGTCGCAACAGAATGCAATCGAGCGGGTATCTCTGTGATCAACTCACAATACCCAAGAATCAGTGATTAACATGTTTAATCATAATTCCCAAGAACTATTTCTTTTGACCAGCCTTTCTATACATCAATAGCTTGTATGACATTCATACATGAGCTGGACATTCCAGTCTTCTCTCTTTTTGCCTTTATACTTTTAATAGTTTAACTTTCAGTATTTCTCCTACTCTCAGAAGAAGCACTCAACTTAAGAGTGGCGTTAGCCCTGGACTTCCTAGGTGTGTAAGTCTCACTAACACCCTTTGGACATTACCTTTCTCTTTAAGTTGTTGTTTTATTCACCTTTCATCATATGACAGGCGTTCTTCTGGATCCCTCTGTTATTAGTCAAATGCATAGTAAACACTTTTACTAATAGTTTGCAAAACAAACATTGCTTTGGATATCACATATCTTTTAGCCTTTGTTTGTGTCTGAAAATGATTTTCAACTCCATGAATATCACATAGCTATCCCAAATTTTTGAAGTTCGGGTCTCATGGAAGCAAACATATTGCACTTGACCGTAACGGAATTCTAGCTTTTGGATCGAAGGACGAGAGTCACATCATCCATAGCATTAGCGGGAGAATACCAAAAGCATGCGATAGGACAAAGTCCTTCTCGGCACTTTTGAGGACAATCCTCACATTACGTTACCAACCGTAAAGTTTTAACCAGATATTCAACAGCTTATTCAATTTTAACAGGGAAGGTGGAAACGCGAGCCATTATTCTACAACTATTATGCAAATTTTCACTTAGACAAAGTCCATAACTAATTGCACCGAGAATTAAACAAGTTAATTCTATAGTGCGCTCCCACTCAAATCAATATCTCTCAAAATTGATTGCGAGTGATACAAGATACGTATTTCAATTCGACGCCATTGACGGGTTCATCACTGATGACACGAATTTCAATCGGTAGGCCAACTTGCCGATCACATCTCTATGTGATTCTTATTCATCTTTCAATGGGCGTGTTCCGAGCTCAGGACTCTCCTGCCTGAACATCAAAGACAACCAAGTGATCTTGCTGCGAGGTCTGACCTCACCCGCCTCATTCCTCTCGATTCGTTCGTGCTCATGTGTACATGGCGCACCCCGAAAAGATACGAATTTCAGACGGTGCTACACTTGGGTGAACACTAACTACTTTGATATTTTAAGTGAGAGATCACCCTAATAAAAGCGACTACCGTGCAATCAAGAAGGGTGCATCATAAGGGATAAACATCTCAGGCAATTCATAATAGCATGATATGGTATAGCCCTTTCTGACGGAGAAGTCTTTTATTTCTTCGTCTTCGGCATTCGCGTCAGTGTTCACCTTTGCGAAGATTGCCACCACCTTGTCGATGCACCAAATAATATTGCTATCTCTATAGCTAATAAAATAAATGCATTACTTAAGGTTGACACGCAGGTCATTAAAGTGACAATCATATGGCTCCAGCCATCATGCCGAATCATGACACGCAGGTCATGTTAATTAATTTACATCATATAGTCATCTCATACATAATCAAATTAATATGAGCATTGCTATACCACATCACATGCACATCCTGCAAAACCAAGTTAGACGCCTCTAATCGGTTTATGCAAAATTTTATTTTACGTGGCTTCTAAGGTTTCGAAGCAAACCGAAGCTACCAACGTTTCATCATCAAGCATGATTATCCAAGTCGCTAGATTAACTTTGCGGGGTGTATGAAACACGAGATAATAAAATCTCGAGCCCCATACTAAACTTCGTCATACGCATGACCCCCGTGCAGATCATATCCGCATTGCCCTTTCGTCTGTGAAATTTCATCTTTCTTTTTAACTATGGTGGAATTCAATGAACTGTTAGCACTTCGTTGATCAATCAGGATCGCGGATTGCCAGAACTTTGAAACTCCACCATGCTGTTATCAAGATCAGAAATATGCAAATTCCAGGGAAGCAACAAGAACATCGGGTAACAGATTTCATCTGCTACCCGCACAAATAATTATCAGCAGTAGAACTCATCTACTACAAATTATATTGTGCAACACCCATACATCTCTATGTATTCTAGATCGCAACCTGCATCTACGCATAGCACGGCTCATGATGCCACTGTAAGGGAACGCAGCAGAAAACAAAAAATTTCCGACCTACGCACCAGCCCAGGATCACTATGCAGACTGCATACAAGGTTTGATCTTTTCGTTACCGACTCGTAGCGCAACGGAAGTAGAGTCGATGACGATCGGCGGTGCAGATCCCCGCAGCTAGGATTTACAACCTCCCAACCGCGAGGATGTACTCCCTCGACTGCCCCTCGGATAGCCCTCCGGGAGGCAGTCAGACAGTCCCTCGGACGGTGTCGCGGACAGGCCTTCGGGAGGACCTTCGAAACTCGGACGGTCACTCGGACAGCCCTTCGGGAGGACCCTCGAAACTCGGACGGCCACTCGGACAGCCCTTCGGGAGGCACTCTCGAACTAAGACCGAAACTACGATCTCTCTACAGAGTTGCACACATACGGTGTCATCTATCCAGCAGGGCTTCGCCGTCCAGAACTAGTTCCTGCCGGAACCCAGACAGCCTTTCGGCTCTACGAAACTATTTCGCTAGTAGGGAGAGAGAAGCCAAACAAGTCTATGGCATGTGTATGAGAACTCATGTGAGAACTTGGATGAAAATGGAGAGCACCCTCCACCCCTATTTATAGGGTGAGAAGAGATGGTAAAATACAAAAATGCCCTCAGATATTTTCACACTATTCATAACCACTATTCATAATAGTGTTTCCACTATTCGTGAGATATTTTCTCCCAATAGTGTTTCCACTATTCGTGAGATATTTTTCTCCCAATAGTGTTTCCACTATTCATAATAGTGTTTCCACTATTCGTGAGATATTTTCTCCCAATAGTGTTTCCACTATTCATAACACTATCCATGAAAAAAAATTCATCGTCTGTTTAATCCGAAAAAAATTCCTGAAGGCCCAGAACATTTCCGCCACCCCCTAAAATAATTTTGGACGCGTTCCGAAACAATTCTGGATTAGTGATTTTCATCTGCGAAAAGCAACTAAAGCGGTTCCGGCAGCTCCGGAACATTTCCGGTTTTTGTCCCGGAAAAATCCCAGAAGTTACCAGAACAATTCTGGCACCCTCCAAGAATTTCCAGGCGTGTGCCGAAACCAATTTGACTTAATGGTATACCCCGAAACAACTTTTCAGTTTTACCGGAACTATTCCGGTGTCCTCTCCGGAACGTTTCCGTTGCGTCCGAAACTTTTCCGGTGATTTTCTCTCAGACTCCCTGTCTAGTATTCAGCAAATAGATGACCCTTAAGCGTGTGACCCTATAGGTTCGGTGAAGTATAGACATGACCCGGAACACTTTCCGATCAATGATCAACATCGGAGCCGTGGACACCCATATTGATCCCTATACCCACACGAATGAATATTCGAGTGAACCTCCAGTTGCTGTGTGCTATTCCTGTTGCTTCACGATATGTTACAAACACCCGAGGTGAGATTTTCTGCATCCCCGTGGATCAACAACTTGTCCACCATGCATGTTACCTCGTTACCGGTTTTGTTCTCTTTTCTCGTTTCCGTGTTCCGGTATCCTTGTGGTCAAATCACAATGTGTCTGGCCAGACGATGGTGGATTCCGTAACACCGAGAGGGCCCGAGAATATCTCTCCATCCTCGGAGGAGCAAATCCCAATCTTGAGCTATCTTGTTACTTGTCATACTTTTCCGTGAATCCGTAAGCCGCCGTAATAGCCATCCAGTTACGGATGACGTTTAACAAACCCCAAAGTAATCAAGTTCACGAAGCAAGTACGAAGGAACTCGATACTCTCATGGTCTAAGGAATTATGCAAACATTAACTATCTCTGTGTTATTAACCATTAACTTGTGACGAATGTATCTCATAGCATAACATCAATCGGGTCGATTCAACACAAGTGTTCTCCTAACATTGTGCCCTCAAAGTTGCCGGCATAGTCATGCCCATGATCAGGAAAACAGAACCATCATGCAACACTTGAGCTAGTCTTAGAGGCCAGACTAGGAATACATTTTACCGTTCATTATTTCACACGTGCATATGAGTCTTCCTTCGAGCCTCGTGGTTATTGCAGACTCGAGAACCATAGCAGTTATAGCATGGAACATAAACATAATTATGAACATGGAGATAAACAATAACATTTATTATTGCCTCTAGGGCATATCTCCTACAAATTTAATCATTTAATTTCGAATTAAAAATAAATACAGTAATTCCAGAAATTCAATAAAACTTTGAAAATCATATAAAATAAACCGTAACTCGGATGAAAATAATTTATATATGAAAAATGATCAGAAAAATAAGACGAATCCGAATATGTCATCTGCATGCATGTTAGAACCCTCTGCGTAGGAGAACCTGTAACTTTAGACCCATTTCTGATAGATGAATAGTGCCTGACCTCGGGTAAATAATTCCAAATTAATTCCTAAATTAACTAAAATGGATTAGGGATGTATTAGGTCACCCCTGCATTGCATATTGCCATGTCTTGCTCTCTGAGTGCATCTGTGTGCTTTATATTTACTGTTTCTTCCCCCTCTTCTCTCCGGTAGACCCGAGATCGACTCTGCTCCTGAGTACGACTACGTCGTCGACGACCCTTCTTCCTTTTCAGCAGAGCTACCAGGCAAGCAACCCCCCTTGATCATTCCTATATCACCTATTCCTTCTCCCCCGTGCTTGCATTAGACTTTGCTACTGTAATTGATTGCTCCTATTCAGATGCATAGCCTGTTTTTGTAAACTGCTGTTGATACCTTACCCGCTATCTTAAATGCTTAGTATAGGCTGGTTAGTGATCCATCAGTGGCCCCACATCCTTGTCCTTGTTGCCCCGCTTTATTACCGGTGCCCCGATCCATGTGATCGATGTTCAGAGACCGACACAGCACCGCACACCCCCTTAGTTATACGACTCTACAGAGCTACTATCGAGTGCCGAGGGTGATACCTCCTACCTCACTCCTGATGATAGCTCTGTAGCATAGCTAGTCGGTTGTGGGTTACCGATGGTGATTCCTCTTTCACCATCACCGATGATGCTTCTGTCATGCAACCCCTCAAGTGTGAACCATCGAGGGTGATTCCTCCGAGTTCACCTTGACGGATACATCGAGTGGGAATCCATCGAGGGTGATTCCTCAGATTTCCCCCTTGATGTTACGGACACACGGTTACCTTACACTGTTGCCCCTTTTTATTGTTAATGCGGGACTGAAGGGACAGGCGGTACCACCCCGGTAGAGGTGGACCTGAGTTCCCGACAGTCTCCTGAGAGTCGGGTTGACCTGGAGGGTACCCGCGAGATAATTACGAGGCTCGGCCGGGCAGGCAGAGACCGCCCTAGAGAGGGATGGGCCTGACCCTTGTTGCACTTCCTCGAGACGGGGCGACAGGAGTACTGATCGTCACCGCGAGCTCCTAATAATTCACTAACGGATTTGGGTATTTGATCTGAGTTGGCCACTGGCCTATACGCACTACCACCACGCGGGATAATGGTTTATGGGGCCCTCGGCGCCGTAGGTATCAGCCGAAAGCTCTGTCAGACGTCCAATTCAGCTTTGCGGCACGGCTGGGCCGGCGCCATCCAGGACAGAGGTGGTGCATGGATTCGCCCTACGCACAACGACCCGGAGTGCAAAGGGCGATGGGCCCAAGACCCCTGAGCGCTTAGGATGTAGACCGGCGGGGACCTCTCTGCGGAGCCTAGGTAGGACTACGTCGTGTCGATCAACCGAGGCCGGGCATGACCGAGAAAAGTGTGTCCGGCCAGAGTTAATCGAGCGTGTTGGGTAACAGTAGTGCACCCCTGCAGGGAAGTTATCTATTCGAATAGCCGTGTCCACGGTAACAGGACACTCAGTGTTGTATCCCGATCTACTACAACTTGAACTGGATACATGTTAATTAATATGTAAGCTCCGGGATTGCTTTCTCGCAGGGAGTCGAGGAAGGATCTCTAGGCTTTGCTACTACATGCTTGTTACTTTATGTTCTGCTACTAATCTGCACTCTTCTAATGCTGCAAAACGCTGAAGATGCTCGTCTTCGATAGGCTAGACCTTCTCTCTATTCTGGCATCTCTGCAGCCTAGTCCACAGATACAGCCTCCCCTTTGATACCGATGCATAATTAGTATAGCTCTGATGTAAGTCTTGCGAGTACTTTGGATGAGTACTCACGGTTGCTTTGCTCCCCCTTTTCCCCCATACCCGATTGTTGCGATCAGATGACGGAGCCCCGGAGCCAGCTGACCCCAGTCGACGACTACTACTACCCCTCCAGCGGAGACTACTACTACGTGGAGACCACCGACGACTAGGAGTAGATAGGAGGCTCCCAGGCAGGAGGCCTGCGCCTTTTCGATCAGATGTCGTTGTTTTGCTCAGCCTTCTTAAGGCAAACTTGTCTAATTATGTCTGTACTCAAATATTGATGCTTTCGTTGACTCTTGTGTATCTCGAGCTTATGTATTCGAGTCCTCGAGACCCTGGCTTGTAATATAAAGCCTGTATTATTTTATTTTATGTCTAGAGTTGTGTTGTGATATCTTCCCATGAGTCCCTGGGCTTGATCGTGCGCATTTGCGTGTATGATTAGTGCACGGTCGGGCCGGGGACGTCACATCTTCTTTATGTAAACTATGTTCTTTATGTACACTATGGCTGAAGCTAACTTTTGTTTTGCGCAGAGACGCTATGCTAGTGATCAGACAAGGCGAGCCTACACTGCATTGAACGAGCAGTTCGATTTTTACACTGGGGTGATCTGGCAGCCGTACACGCAAGCAACCATAGACGCTAGATACCCCGGCGGTATTTCTGTGCTATGCACAAGAGATCGGGATTACTGGATGACAAAATCGAAGATCATCTTCGATGTATTCATCGAGGAGATGGCACAACAGAGGGTTATGAGGCAATTTGGTCTTCGACAGTTGGTCCAGCCTCCGCCTACAGAGGCTCCGGTGCCAGCAGTTGTCCACAGGTATGTCTACTTATTCAATGTTGGATTTTCTTTCACAATTGTCTATATTGAAGCATTACTTAATTGTTGAACACACAACACAATTTTAGGATCATGAGGAAGGGGGTTCACAGGACCCAGACTCAATGGCTGCAGAGGGTTCAGCCGTACGTTACAGAGTGGGAGACTGCGATGACACGGCTCTGGGAGGAGAATGTCGGGTTTGATCAAGGTCAATTCGATGCCTATTTGGAGCAGTACATGCAAGGAACATGGATACGCATCGTTAACCACTCTCACCCAGATGAGATACCTGCCCCTGCTATGAGGGATACGTACCCGAGCTATGATACTTCGGGCTCCAGACAGTACGTAGTAACATATATTGAACTTATCTAATGCATCTAGTTGTTGCATACTTTGCAGTGCATACGTACTAATCATCATGGCAATTTCAGGCTGACTTGACACTCGAGCTTCACGAGGAGATGTCCAATTTTCATCGTTCACTGTCGTCTGGTCCTCTACTTGTTCCTCGGCCTCAGATCCAGAAACTGGGTGACGCGCATTAAGGGGAGGCTGCGAGCTGTCTATCTGGCTATCACTTGCACCCGCACTTCGGACGTTGTTCACCGGCAGCCCCAACAACGCCCCCCGCGTCACTCCACGCACCAGCAGCATCCGCGTCACTCCACGCACCAGCAAGAACCCACACAGCACCGGCATGTGCCGCGTCCACGTCTAGCAGAGCAGTGGACGGCCAGGCCACCCCCTCCTGACCAGGCTGGTAGTTCGGCATGGCAGCACCAATAGGATCCCACGTCGGGCTACGTGTTTCGGCCACACCCACACCAGCAGGGTCCCGCGCCTGGCTTCGTGATGCAACCACAGCCTACAGGTATGTTTCTACATATGTATTCTTTTCGATATCAGTTGGGACTATGTATTTCGTCACTACTTATGTTCCCTCCCGCAGGAGCCTACGGACATATGGCGTCTATGTCCGGACATGAGGCATCTATGTCCGGATTCTCGTGGGATAGTGACCATGACGGTGGGCAGAACACACAGGATTACATATCGCGGCACAACGACTGGATGGACAACTATTCGACTCCTGCACCAGGCCCCACACAGCATACACAGTATGACCAGGACGGGTCCCAGCTTCCTCCTCGTAATGTTGGGCCACCCCACAGGTATATGTGGTCGACACCGCCTCCACCACCTCCACGACGTGGCGGACGACGTGGTTGATACTTGTGTGGCATATATCTACCTATGTATGCGAGAGACATATTTCTACCTATGTATGCGAGAGACTTATATCTACCTATGTATGCGAGAGACATATTTCTACCTATGTATGCCAGAGACTTATATCTACCTATGTATGCGACAGACATATTTCTACCTATGTATGCGAGAGACTTATATCTACCTATGTATGCGAGAGACAAATTACTATTAATTCGCATTGTTATTCGAGTTACATTTCCAGAGAGACTGCAATAGAAAATTAAGATACAAGTACATCTGAATTAAACGGTACGAATGAACTTAAATAATACAACATACAAACTACATGAAGACATCATCGTCATCCTCCGTCGATGCAGCACTCTTGCCCTTCGACGATGCGGTACTCTTGCCCTTTGACGATGCGCTACTCTTGCCCTTCGACAATGCGGTACTCTTGCCCTTCGACGATGCGGGTGTCTTGGCCTTGGTGCTCGGCATGAAGATATCGTCTTCGTCGTCGCTGTCGGCACTCCATACAAAAGTATTTTCTGCTGCAAACTTTAAGTAGGATTCACTCTTATGTTGTTGCTTCTTCCATCTTCCATGCAACCTGAGAAGTTCTTTCCGTATCTTCTCAAAGGTCCTTGCAGGCCACCCGCACCTACTTAATGCGTGACCCAACTCATTCAGTACGGTGTCACTACTGAGCAGTTCGTCCCATGGAACTATCCTATTGTCTATCTTGAAATCGCTGGCTAACCTCAGAAGACATTTGGACATACTAGGGTGAAAACTACGATCGAAAGGATAATCGGACATCTTGACGAGACTACACTGCACTGCTTACCCACCTTAGTGTGGAGGGGGTTTTATAGGTTGAGAAGATAAGATGGCGGGAAAGAAGATGGCGGGAAAGGGTTGGCAGGAAAGAATGGCGGGAAATGGTTGGCGGGAAAGAATGGCGGAAAATGGTTGGCGGGAAAGAATGGCAGAAAGGATAATGCCGGAAACATATGGAGGGAAAGTGTTGCGGGAAATGGCGGTTAACTCGGGAGAGGATGGCTGGATAAAAATTATGGTCGAAAATATGGTTCCATGCAGCCGTCGCGTGAAAAATTTGATCTCATGCAGCTGTCAACTTTGCCTAAGTCGATTAGAGCTAGTTGGTTTCGCCCAAGCCAATTAGTGCTAATTGGTTTCGGCAAAACCGATTAGTGCTAATTCCTGCAGCCGATTGGCCAGTCGGCCAAACATGCGCCGAAAGGTCCTAGTCGGCTTTGGTTAAGCCGACTGGATCCTAATCGGCTACGCCGTGGCCGACTGGATCCAGTCGGCTTAACCAGAGCCTACGGTGTATTATTTTCGATTTTTTTTGAATCCGTGTATTATTTCTCAATTTTATTAAAAAAATGTATTATTTAAAAAAATATATAGCGCAGCTACGTGAAGGACGCTCGTGAAGATCGAGGATTTCAAAATTGTTGTTGGCGAGATGTATCAAGTACTCCAGCTGGGGGTCGAATTCAAACGATCAAATTATTCAAACATGTTCCAGAAGTGGCATGTGGGTTGAGAGCTAGCTGATGCTCGTCGTGAATTACTCCATGTTGCACGTGCCGTCGCAGAGCAACATAAAGATCGAGAGTCGCAAAACCGATGGCTGAATCGATTAGAGTAGAGTACGTACTGCAACGACCGATACGGTTGATACGTATTTATGGCCGGGAACTAAATTCACACCAGTGCGCTGCCTGCCGCTTTATACGAAAACTAGCAGTACGTACGTGGGTACGAATACAGCAGCCGGAGAACCCACCCACCCACCCAACCAACAAACAAACAGGCAGCAACAGTGCGCGCGACCGAGAGAGTGGCACTCATACGTACACGTACGTAGAACCCCGGTCGATCGCGTACACCACGCCATGCCTTCCGTGGCTCTCGCCAACTGTACTACTAGCACACAGAGTGTACGTACGTACCCCCGTGAATGCATGCATGTCACGAACCTCCCGTGCGTACGCGCGACGTTGTCGCGTGGATGTATTCTGTTGCGTTTGCGTAGACGGTGAGACGAAAGAGACAAAGGCGGGCCGACGCGGTGGCGCTCGCCGAGATCCACACGCGCACCGATGGTCCCTCCTCCCGCCGCTGCGTGCTGCAGGCGCACGGAGGAGGGGGTTGATGAGGGTGGGTCCGTGCTAGCGAGCTGCGGTTGCGGATGCAGGCGAGGCTGGGGAGGTTAATGCGGGGAATCTTTGCCCTGCTGCCACCGCCGTAAATGCGTCAGTCGCCGGCCGGACGGCCATGCCGATCCATCCATCGGCGCGCCCCGCGCGTCTGTATAGCGGGCAAATCGCCTCAAGGGTGATTATATGGCCCGACCCATTAAGTTTTAGTCCCTTTTATTTAGGACCGGCTTAATCAGTGAATGTCAGCTGGGAAGCACGACAATTGCCAACGATTTGCATGTCAATTTATGTTGGCCGAGGATGGCAAGTTTAGTTGCCAAGCATGACAAATCCGGCTCAGTTCAATTTCTTTGGTAGGAGTTGTGTTGCTTGCAAACTAAATTTGCCATCCTCGCGACAATATAAATTGTCATAAAAAACGTTCGACTTGCCATCCCCCAGCGAGCGAATGTTACCGTTTATTTAAGGTTACCTATAGTGGGAGTAACATAAGTGGTAACATCACACATATCTAGGTAAAATAAATGATGTGGCAAGTAATTAATTGTGAAAGAGAAGCTTGTGCTAACATAATATGTTACTGTAACATCACACATACCAAGACAAAATAAGTCTACAACCTAATAAATAAAGTATTGCATGTCACTGCACATATGTTACTATCCACTGTAGTGGTAGTAACATACATACACTAGTAACATGCCTAACACAATTAGGGGGGAGGGGGTTTAAAAATCATGTGCTTTAAATAAAATGTGCATCCATTTTAAAAGTGTTTATGCGTTTACAAGTGTTTATCTTACTTTGAATAAAATGATCATGCATTAAAAAAAAATCATCCGTTCAAAAATAATCATGCATAAAAAAAATCATGCGTTAGAAAAGAACAAAAAGAATACAAAATTTTAAAAAGAATAGAAAAATGAAAACATGATAAAAAGAAAAATAACAAGAAAATAAATAAAGAAAGAATAGACAGAGCAATGATACACCGGTAGAAAACCGACAAACAAAGTGCACCTAACATAAAAAATCTCGCCAATACCGACACATGGGCTGGAACATCTTTTGGTGCCCTATGCAAAATGGAGTCATTCTATTTAGTGCTTAAAGCGTAGAATACTTCCCTATTGGTAGAAAGCACTCACCCCGGGGATCTAACAGGCCGACTCATCATAAAAAAAACTCGCCGATACTGACACTGTGCAAAATGGGGTTCTATTATTGGGACCTCCTATTTTGTGCATAAGACAAAGAATACCTCCCTATTGATACGAAATGCACACCCCGAGAGGCTACGGGCTAGCCAGGATGCCCTATGAGAAATGGGGTCATATTCTTGGGACCTTCTATTTTGCGGATAAGACTCCAAATACTAATACATTCATAGGAAACGCACACACCCTAAAAGCTAACGTGCTGACCCAATAGACCATTTGCTCGCTCGTTTGTTATGCTAGCTCGCATCGCTCGTTAGCTACGCTAGCTCGTCTCACTCGATCTTCTAGAAAGAAAAAAAAACTTCACCTGCTAGTTCAGAAAAGACTCTGCTATCATTTCCTTATAGAGTTGAAAAAGTTCATGAATTCATAAAATATTTGCAATTTTTTTTAAAAGTTATAGGATTATAAATATATATTCATGAATTTAAAAAGCATGAATTTAAAAAACGTTAATAAATTTAAATAAAATCATGAATCTACAAAAATATTCACAAAATTTTAAAATGATGACCTCACTAATTTTCAAAATATTTATGCATAGAAAAATCATACATTAGAAAAGAATTAAAATAATACAAAATTTAAAAAGAACAGAAAAAAAGAAAAAACAGCAAAAAGAAAAATAACCAGAAAAAAATAAAAGAAAGAACTGACAGAAAAATGAGAGACCGGTAGATAACCGAGAAACAATGTGCACCTACATAAAAAAAAACTTGCCGATACCGGCACATGGGCTGGACCATCTTTTGCTGCCATTTCTGAAATGGGGCCATTCAATTTAGTGCATAAGGCGTAGAATACTACCCTATTAGTAGAAAACGCGCACCCCTGAAATCTAGCAGGCCGACCCATCACTGGGTGCCCTCTGCAAAATGGGGTCCTACTATTGGGACCTCCCATTTTGCACATAAGACAAAGAATACTTTCCTATTAGTACGAAATGCGCAACCCAAGAAGCTAACGGGCCGGTCCATTACTGGATGCCCTGTGAGAAATGGGCTCATATTCTTGGGACCTTTGGATAAGACTTAAAATACTCCTCCATTCATAGGAAACTCGCACACTCTAAAAGCTAACAGGCTGAACCAATAGAGCAGTTGCTCTCTCGTTGCTATGCTAGCTCGCATGCTCATTAGCTATGCTAGCTCGTCTCACTCGTTCTTCTAGAAAAATCCTTCACCTCCTGTTTAGAAAAAAACGGCTATCGTTTCGTTATAGATTTGGAATTCGTGAATTCAGAAAGTATTTGCAAAAAAAAAAAATCTGGTATTAAAAATATAATAAATCATGAATTTACAAAACAAATCATGAAATTTTAAAATGTCCACCTCACACATTTTAAAATGTTCACAAAAATTTAAAAATATTCATGAATTTTAGAAAGTTTTTGTAAATTTCAAGAATATTTCAGAATTTTAAAAACATTCATCAATTATAAAAACCTTCACAATTAAAAAAATTTCCATTAATTTTGGTAGTTGGATGAGGCGATATAGCACGCCTTACATCCACCCAAATATTGGCGCCACTGTAGGAGATATGCCCTAGAGGCAGTAATAACAGTTATTTTGTATCTCCGAGTTTGTAATGAATGTTTATGTTCCATGTTATAACTGCAATGATTCTTGAGTATGCAATATCCACGAGGCTCGGAGGGAAAATCATGTGCACGTGTGGTATAATAAACGGTAAAATGTATTCCTGGTCATGCCTCTAGGACTGGCTCAAGTATTGCATGATGATCCTGTTTTCCTGATCATGGTCATGTCTATGCCGGCAATTTTGAGGGCACAATGTTAGTAAACACTTGTGTTGAATCGACCCGAATTGATGTTATGCTATGAGATACATTCGTCACAAGTTAATGGTTAATAACACATAGATAGTTAATGTTTGCATAATTCCTTAGACCATGAGAGTATCGAGTTCCTTCGTACTTGCTTCATGAACTTTGGAGTTTGTTAAACGTCATCCGTAACTGGGTGGCTATTACGGCGGCTTACGGGTTCACGGAAAAGTATGGCAAGAAACGAGATAGCTCAAGATTGGGATTTGCTCCTCCGACGATGGAGAGATATTCTCGGGCCCTCTCGATGTTACGGTATCCATCATCGTCTGGACAGACACATTGTGATTTGATCACTAGGATGCCGGAACACGGATACGAGAAAAGAGAACAAAACTGGAAACGAGGTAACTTGCATAGTGGACAAGTTGTTGATGTAGGAGATATGCCCTAGAGGCAATAATAAATGTTATTGATTATCTCCCTGTTCATAATTAGGTTTATGTTCCATGCTATAACTGCTATGGTTCTCGAGTCTACAATAACCACGAGGCTCGGAGGAAGACTCATATGCACGTGTGGAATAATAAACGGTAAAATGTATTCCTAGTCTGGCCTCTAAGACTAGCTCAAGTGTTGCATGATGGTTCTGTTTTCCTGATCATGGGCATGTCTATGCCAGCAATTTTGAGGGCACAATGTTGGAAGAACATTTGTGTTGAATCGACCCGTATTGATGTTATGCTATGAGATACATTCGTCATAAGTTAATGGTTAATAACACAGAGATGGTTAACGTTTGCATGATTCCTTAGACCATGAGAGTATCGAGTTTCTTCATGCTTGCTTCATGAACTTTGGGGTTTGTTAAACGTCATCCGTAAATGGGTGGCTATTACGGCGGCTTACGGGTTCATGGAAAAGTATGTCAAGTAACTTAATAGCTCAAGATTGGGATTTGCTCCTCCGACAATGGAGAGATATCTCTGGGCCCTCTCGGTGTTACGGTATCCATCATCGTCTGGCCAGACATTTTGTGATTTGATCACGGGGATGCCGGAACACGGGAACGAGAAAAGAGAACAATACCGGTAACGAGGTAACTGGCATAGTGGACAAGTTGTTGATCCACGGGGATGCCAACATGTCTCACCTCGGGTATTTGTAACATATCGCGAAGCAACAGGAATAGCACACGGCAACTGGAGGTTCACTCGAATATTCGTTCGTGTGGGTATAGGGGTCAATATGGGTGTCCACGGCTCCGATGTTGATCATTGATCGGAAGGGGTTCCGGGTCATGTCTATACTTCACCGAACCTATAGGGTCACACGCTTAAGGGTCATCTATCTGCTGAATACTAGACGGGGAGTCTGAGAGAAAATCACCGAAAAAGTTTCGGACGAAACGGAAACGTTCCGGAGAGGATATCGGAATAGTTCCGGTGAAACTGAAAAGTTGTTTCAGGGTATTCCATAAAGTCAAATTGGTTTCGGCACATGCCTGGAAATTATTGGAAGGTACCAGAATTGTTCCGGTAACTTTTGAGATTTTTCAGAGACAAAAACCGGAAATGTTTCGGACTGCCGGAACCGCTTTAGTTGCTTTTCACAGATGAAAATCACTAAACCGAAAAGTTGTTTCGGAGTACACCATAAAGTCAAAATGGTTTCGGCACATGCCTGATAATTCTTGGGGGGTGCCAGAATCGTTCTGGAAACTTTCTGGAATTTTCCGGGATGAAAACCGGAAATGTTCCGGAGCTGCCGGAACCGCTTCAGATGCTTTTCGCAGATGAAAATCACTAAACCGGAATTGTTTCGGGTCGCGTTGAAAATTATTTTAGTGGGTACTGGAAATGTTCTAAGCCCACATGAATATTTTCAGTTCGAACGGACGCTGAAATATGTCGTCGTGAATAGTGAAAGTGCTTTTTGGATTACTTTTTGGAAAGCCACCTTTTTGGGCTTTTGCTTCAAAATATCTTGGAGATGACATGGATGGATGTGGCTGAAATTTCAGCCCCTCCACCCCTCCTTCTCCTATAAATAGAGGTGGAGGGGGCAGCCCAAATCTCATCCCTTCTCACATACAAGTGCCATGCATGATCTGGCTTTCTCTCTCCCTCCCAGCGAAATAGTTTCGTAGAGCCGAAAGGCTGTCTAGGTTCCGGTGGGAACTAGTTCTGGACGGCGAAGCCCTGCCGGATAGATGACACCGTATGTGTGCAACTCTGTAGAGAGATCGTAGTTTCGGTCTTAGTTCGAGAGTGCCTCCCGAAGGGCTGTCCGAGTTTCGATGGTCCTCCCGAAGGGCTGTCCGTGACACCGTCCGGGGGACTGTCCGACCGCCTCCCAGAGGGCTGTCCGGGGGCGGATGAGGGTATACATCCTCGCGGTTGGGGGGTTGTAAATCCTAGCTGTGGGGATCTGCACCGCCGATCGTCATCGACTCTACTTCCGCTGCGCTACGAGTCGGTAACGAAACAGATCAAACCTTGTATGCAGTCTCCATAGTGATCCTGGGCTGGTACGTAGGTCGGAAATTTTTTGTTTTCTGCTGCGTTACCCTACAGTGGCATCAGAGCCGTGCTATGCGTAGATGCAGGTTGCGATCTAGAATACATAGAGATGTATGGGTGTTGCACAATATAATTAGGTAGTAGATGAGTTCTATTACTGAAAATTATTTGTGCGGGTAGCAGATGAAATCTGTTACCCGATGTTCTTGTTGCTTCCCGTGAATTTGCGTAGTCTTGATCTTGACGGCACGGTGGAATCTCACAAAGTTCTGGCAATCAGCGATCCTTTCATGCTGCTCCTGAGTATGCTGATTGACAGATCAACGAAGTGCTAACAGTTCTTTGGGTTCCACCATAGTTAAAGAAAGATGGATGTTTCGCAGACGAAAGGGCAATGCAGATATGATCTGCACGGGGGTCACGCGTATGACGAAGTTTAGTATGGGGCTCGAGATTTTATTATCTCATGTTTCATACACCCCACAATGTTAATCTAGCGACTTGGATTATCATGCTTGATGATGGACGTTGGTAGCTTCGGTTTGTTTCGAAACCTTAGAAGCCACGTAAAACAAGTTTTTTCATGAACCGATTAGAGGCGTCTAACTTGGTTTTGCAGGATGGTTTGCATGTGCATATGATGTGGTATAGCAGTGCTCATATTAATTTGATTATGTATGAGATGACTATATGATGTAATTTGATTAACATGACCTGCGTGTCATGATTCGGCATGATGGCTGGAGCCATATGATTGCACTTTAATGACCTGCGTGTCAACCTTATGTAATGCACTTATTTTATTAGCTATAGATATAGCAATATTATCTGGTGCATCGACAAGGTGGTGGCAATCTTCGCGAAGGTGAACACCGACGCGAATGCCGAAGACGAAGAAATACAAGACTTCTCCGTCAGAAAGGGCTATACCATATCATGCTATTATGAATTGCCTGACATGTTTATCCCTTATGATGCACCCTTCTTGATTGCGCGGTAGTCGCTTTTTATTAGGGTGATCTCCCAAGTGTAGCACCGTCACGGCACCTATCTCTTCGGGGCATCACATGATCTCCATGGGTGCGAACGATTAGAGAAGTGTGAGGCGGGTGAGTTGAGACCTCGCAGAGAGATCACTTGGTTGTCTTGACGTTCAGGCAGGACAGTCCTGAGCTCGGAACACACGCATCGAAAGATGAACAAGAATCACATAGAGATGTGATCGGCAAGTTCGCCTACCAATTGAAGTTCGCGCTATTTGAGTTCATCTCGAACCGTGGCGTTGAATTTAAATGCGGGTCTTGTATCACTCACAATCAATTATGAGAGATATTGATTTGAGTGGGAGCGCACTGTAGAATTAGCTTGTTTAAATTCTCAGTGCAATTAATTATGAACACTGTCTAAGTGTTATTTGCATAATAGTTGTAGAATAATGGCTCGCGTTTCCACCTTCCCAATTAAAATTGAATAAGCTGTTAAATATCTGGTTAAAACTTTACGGTTGGTAACGTAATATGAGGATTGTCCTCAAGAGTGCCGAGAAGGACTTTGTCCTATCGCATGTTTTCGGTATTCTCCCGCTAATGCTATGGATCATGTGACTCTCGTCCTTCGATCCAAAAGCTAGAATTCCTTTTCAGTCAAAGTGCAATATGTTTGCTTCCATGAGACCCGAACTTCGAAAGTTTGGATAGTTATGTGATATTCATGGAATCTGAAAATCATTTTCAGAGAAAGACAAAGGCTAAAAGATATGAGATATCCAAAGCAATGTTTGTTTGCAAACTATTAGTAAAGGAGTTTACTATGCATTAGACTGATAAGAGAGGGATCCAGGAGAACGCCTGTCATATGATGAAAGGTGAATAAAACAACAACTTAAAGAGAAAGGAAGTGTCCGAAGGGTGTTAGTAAGACTTTCACGCCTAGGAAGTCCGGGGCTAACGCCACTCTTAAGTTGGGTGCTTCTTCTGAGAGTAGGAGAAATACTGAAAGTTAAACTGTTAGAAGTATGAAGGCAGAAAGAAAGAAGACTGGAATATCCAGCTCATGTATGAATGTCATAAAAGTTTTTGATGTATAGAAGGCTGGTCAAAGATATAGTTCTTGGGAATTATGGTTAAACATGTTGATCACTAATTCTTGGGTATTGTGAGTTGATCACAAAGATACCCGCTTGATTGCATTCTGTTGCAACTCGATGTAAGAACTACTATGGCCTGAAAGACTAGCCAGGAATGAGGTTAAGATACACACAGGGAACATAGTAAATGTTACTATACCTTCCATCAGTATATTACCTATGTATTTATTTTCATAATTCTTTTGGGGTTTCACGCTCCAGCCCTTTGCATAAGGTATCTTGCAAGAAGGTTGTTCATAAGAGATCTTTTGATGTTCGGTGTTATGAATAACATAAGGGCCATACTTTCATTATGAATGAGATGTATGTTATGAATAATGATATTAATATATTACCTCTGTGTTTACTTTCATAATTCATTTTAGAGTTTCATACACTCTAGCCCATTGCACAATGTTTGTTGCAAAAGAGTTGTTCATAAAAACAACAATTGTTGTTCAGTATTATGAATAACATAAAGGGACATGCTTCCATCCTAGATGGGATGTATGTTATGAATATTGATGGAAATATGATACATCCATAACACTAACGCTAAATGTCGCAAGACTAAAAGAATACCACACAAGTGTGGCACTGCATTTGGTCACATTGGAGAAACCCGCATGGAAAATTCCATTATGATGGATTTTGAAGTCGTTTGATTTTGAATCATCTGACACTTGCAACTTTCCTCTGAAAAGTGAAGTGACTGAAATACCGTTCACAGGCCATAAGGAACGAGCATAGAACATATTGGTGATCATACATTATGATGTGTGTAGTCCAATAAATGTTGTTGCAAGTAGTGGATTTATCTATCTTCAGAAATGACTCAAGTAGATATATGGATATTTACTTGATGAGACGTGAGTCTGGATCTTTTGAAATCATTCGAAAGGTTTTCAAAATGAAGAAGAAAATATTGTAACAAGAAAATTATGTTTCTACAATTCGATTGCAGAAAGGAATATTTGAGTTACAAGTTTAGCGAATGTCTGATGAGTTGTGAAAGGGGTTTCATAACTTGCACCTCCCGGAACACCACTGCAAGTGGAAAGTCCGTGAAGATGTATTCAAACCATTTAAGACACGGTAAGATCAAAGATGACATAAATCAATTTGCCATTATCCCTTTTAAAAGTAATGCTTTAGTGACTGCGGCTTTTACACTGAAAAGAGCGCCATCAGGTCTGTTGAAATGACGCCATGGTATGGTACGCCCAACCATGCTTTGTATTTTCTTAACATTTGGAATATGGGGCTTGTGTAAAATATTTACAAACCTATTCCAAATCAGACAAGTACTACTTTGTAGGTTATCCCAAGTAATTGGGTATTCCCCCACCACTATACCGAGGCAAAGGATTTTGCCACAAAACGGTATGCTTTTAAAGAGAATAGTTCTTACAAAAGGTGAGTGGGAGGACATTGCAACTCGACGAGATAACCAGTATCTTCGTCATCAGATCAAAGGAAAGAAACCTTGGGAGTGATTCCGGAGTTTCCTACTGCGACTGATACGGAAGTCTCTACAATAAAATGTATGGACTTCAGTCAAACTTGCAGCTGAACCACGTAGGCAAAGCTCATGCAAACCTATCAGGTGCGCAAACGAGATATTGTTGTTAGACAACAGTATACCTACAATACACAAGGAAGTGTTGATGGGCCCTGACTCCGGAATTGGCTAAATGCCAATACAATCCGAGATAGTTTCCATATATGTGATTCGAGATTAAAATCTTGATACACCTTTCGGAAGACTTAGAGTCTAACGAATATTTATGGAACTAAAAACTGATACGGATAAAATGTTTTATCCATAAAGCTCGACTTGTTGCATTAACAAGTTCAAGGAGTTGACTACGATGAGATTGTCTCACCGTAGCGATGCTTGAAGTCGGTTCAGGTTGAACTAGCAATTAATACATATTTCAATCATGAGATATGAAACATGGATGACAAAAGGATTTCCATCTGATGGAAATGAAACCTAGGACGTGTATGTGATACAGTCCAAAGTAATTTGTCAATCCAGAGGATGCTAGTAAGTATGCAAACTTCAGAGTTCCAGCGATGGACAGAAGAGAGCAAAGTGGAGTTGGAATCTTCGTTTTTGATGGAATGGTCAAAGGGGTTTGACTTCATCAAATGGGTAACGAAGATGGTTGTGATTCAAGAAAGTAAGTGGGAGCATAATAATATTTCTAAAAACCTTGTGTGCTTGACACATTGTTAATTGGAAATAAAATTTCTTGACATGAATTATTACTTCATTTGAAAATAGTTTTTCGATGAAGTACTTAGGCTAAATAGCCTCAATATTAGGCATGATGATCTATGCAGATAGATTTACCTAATGGGGCTAAGCAATGAATACATATTGACAAGGTGCTAAAACCTTTTAGCATTTAAAACGCCAAGGAGTGATTCTTGCCGAAGTCACATGGAAAGAGTTTTGCAAGACTCGGTGTCTCAAAACACTGATGAGTAAAATACATGATGGAGATTCCACACACTCTTGTGTTTGGATTAATCATGTATTCCATGGTATGTAAAACAACCAGATATGTCCGATACTCCAAAAGTTGTTGCGAGTATGGATACCAAAGTGATCAAAGCACTGATCATAGGACAACAGTGAAAGATGTCATTGAGTACTAGAGTAGTAGTGATGACATGTTTTCTCGCAAGCAGAGATTATGAAGTGCTCGTTGTAAGTAATTACATCGATACAGTCTTCATCAATGCTCCATGCGATTTTTGATTTAAAGTTAAGGGTTTTGTGTAATACACAATATGGTGGCACGGTAGTTGGAAATTGTTCCAAACAAGATACTGTGGCGAATTCTATAACAAAGGCTAAGTATGTTGACGCTTAAGAAGCGACAAAGAAGTTGTTGAATCATATAGTTCATTCATGAACTTAGTATGGTTCCAAGATGGCTTTGGTCTATGGGACACTATTGCAGATAGTTGCTCCATAGCTCAGTCTGAGGAATCAGGTTTCGACCAATGATTCACACATATGCAAAGCCAAGTCCACACAAAATATGAATTTTGTGAAAGCGTGAAAACGCGAGGATATGCAAAGTTACACACGGAGCTGAAGTCGTCAGATCCGTTGGACATCAGGCTATACCACATGCGAAGCATATTTTACACCAGTATGCCATAGGTGTAAAGTGCATTAGCATTGACTAGATTATTGACTCTAGTGCAAGTGGGGGTCTGTAGGAGATATGACCTAGAGGCAATAATAAATGTTATTGATTATCTCCCTGTTCATAATTAGGTTTATGTTCCATGCTATAACTGCTATGGTTCTCGAGTCTACAATAACCACGAGGCTCGGAGGAAGACTCATATGCACGTGTGGAATAATAAACGGTAAAATGTATTCCTAGTCTGGCCTCTAAGACTAGCTCAAGTGTTGCATGAAGGTTTTGTTTTCCTGATCATGGGCATGTCTATGCCAGCAATTTTGAGGGCACAATGTTGGAAGAACATTTGTGTTGAATCGACCCGTATTGATGTTATGCTATGAGATACATTCGTCATAAGTTAATGGTTAATAACACAGAGATGGTTAACGTTTGCATGATTCCTTAGACCATGAGAGTATCGAGTTTCTTCATGCTTGCTTCATGAACTTTGGGGTTTGTTAAACGTCATCCGTAAATGGGTGGCTATTACGGCGGCTTACGGGTTCATGGAAAAGTATGTCAAGTAACTTAATAGCTCAAGATTGGGATTTGCTCCTCCGACGATGGAGAGATATCTCTGGGCCCTCTCGGTGTTACGGTATCCATCATCGTCTGGCCAGACATTTTGTGATTTGATCACGGGGATGCCGGAACACGGGAACGAGAAAAGAGAACAATACCGGTAACGAGGTAACTGGCATAGTGGACAAGTTGTTGATCCACGGGGATGCCAACATGTCTCACCTCGGGTATTTGTAACATATCGCGAAGAACAGGAATAGCACACGGCAACTGGAGGTTCACTCGAATATTCATTCGTGTGGGTATAGGGGTCAATATGGGTGTCCACGGCTCCGATGTTGATCATTGATCGGAAGGGGTTCCGGGTCATGTCTATACTTCACCGAACCTATAGGGTCACACGCTTAAGGGTCATCTATCTGCTGAATACTAGACGGGGAGTCTGAGAGAAAATCACCAAAAAAGTTTCGGACGAAACGGAAACGTTCCGGAGAGGATATCGGAATAGTTCCGGTGAAACTGAAAAGTTGTTTCAGGGTATTCCATAAAGTCAAATTGGTTTCGGCACATGCCTGGAAATTATTGGAAGGTACCAGAATTGTTCCGGTAACTTTTGAGATTTTTCAGAGACAAAAACCGGAAATGTTCCGGACTGCCGGAACCGCTTTAGTTGCTTTTCACAGATGAAAATTACTAAACCGAAAAGTTGTTTCGGAGTACACCATAAAGTCAAAATGGTTTCGGCACATGCCTGATAATTCTTGGAGGGTGCCAGAATCGTTCTGGAAACTTTCTGGAATTTTCCGGGATGAAAACCGGAAATGTTCCGAAGCTGCCGGAACCGCTTCAGATGCTTTTCGCAGATGAAAATCACTAAACCGGAATTGTTTCGGATCGCGTTGAAAATTATTTTAGTGGGTACTGGAAATGTTCTAAGCCCACATGAATATTTTCAGTTCGAACGGACGCTGAAATATGTCATCGTGAATAGTGAAAGTGCTTTTTGGATTACTTTTTGGAAAGCCACCTTTTTGGGCTTTTGCTCCAAAATATCTTGGAGATGACATGGATGGATGTGGCTGAAATTTCAGCCCCTCCACCCCTCCTTCTCCTATAAATAGAGGTGGAGGGGGCAGCCCAAATCTCATCCCTTCTCACATACAAGTGCCATGCATGATCTGGCTTTCTCTCTCCCTCCCAGCGAAATAGTTTCGTAGAGCCGAAAGGCTGTCTAGGTTCCGGTGGGAACTAGTTCTGGACGGCGAAGCCCTGCCGGATAGATGACACCGTATGTGTGCAACTCTGTAGAGAGATCGTAGTTTCGGTCTTAGTTCGAGAGTGCCTCCCGAAGGGCTGTCCGAGTTTCGATGGTCCTCCCGAAGGGCTGTCCGTGACACCGTCCGGGGGACTGTCCGACCGCCTCCCGGAGGGCTGTCCGGGGGCGGATGAGGGTATACATCCTCGCGGTTGGGAGGTTGTAAATCCTAGCTACGGGGATCTGCACCGCCGATCGTCATCGACTCTACTTCCGCTGCGCTACGAGTCGGTAACGAAACAGATCAAACCTTGTATGCAGTCTCCATAGTGATCCTGGGCTGGTACGTAGGTCGGAAATTTTTTGTTTTCTGCTGCGTTACCCTACAGTTGATCCACGTGGATGCAATAAATCTCACCTCGGGTGTTTGTAATATATCGTGAAGCAACAGGAATAGCACACGGTAACTGGAGGTTCGCTCGAATATTCATTCGTGTGGGTATAGGGGTCAATATGGGTGTCCACTGCTCCGATGTATATCATTGATCCGAAAGTGTTCCGGGTCATGTCTATACTTCACCGAACCTATAGGGTCACACGCTTAAGGGTCATTTATCTGCTGAATACTAGACAGGGAGTCTGAGAGAAAATCACCGGAAAAGTTTCGGAGACAACGGAAACGTTCCGGAGAGAACACCGGAATAGTTTCGGTGAAACTGAAAAGTTGTTTCAGGGTATTCCATTAAGTCATATTGGTCCTGGCACATGCCTGGAAATTCTTGGAGGGTGCCAGAATTGTTCTGGTAACTTCTGAAATTTTTCCGGAGAGAAATACCGGAAATGTTCCGGAGCAGCCGGAACCGCAATGGTAGCTTTTCGCTGAAGAAAAACATTGTTCCGGAATTGTTTCGGAATGCGTTCAAAATTGTTTTATTGGGTACTGGAATTATTCTAGGCACACAGAAATAATTTGGGATTTAACGGACGCAGAAAAATGTCTTCGTGAATAGTGAAAGTGTTTTATGGGTATTTTTTTGGAAAGCACCTTTTGGGATATTTCCCAAAAGGCTTCAAGAAGGGCTTGGGGGCCAAGGAAGCCCCTCATGGGGGGGGGGGGGCAAGGGGTGGCCGGCCAAAGGAGGTGGCGCTCCTTGGAGCTCCACATGCCATCCCTTTTTGCTTTATTCTTTTATGTAAAGACATAAAGTGGGGGTACTTTTGGTATTTTTGAATGCCAACTTTACCCCTTGGCTTTCCTATAAATAGAGGTGGAGGGGTGCTCTCCAAATCTCATCCTTGCTCTCATACACATGCCATGCTCGTCTGGCTCTCTCTCTCTCCCTCCCACGAAATAGTTTCGTAGAGCCGAAAGGCTGTCTGGGTTCCGGCAGGAACTAGTTCCGGACGGCGAAGCCCTACCGGATAGCTGACACCGTATGTGTGCAACCCCGTAGACAGGTCGTAGTTTCGATCTTTTGCCCGAGGGGCTGTTCGAGTGTCCTCCCGAAGGGCTGTCCGAGTTTCCGTTCGAGTTTCGAAGGTCCTCCCGAAGGGCTGTCCGTGACATCGTCCGAGGGGCTGTCCGACCGCCTCCCGAAGGGCTGTCCGACGAGGGAGTACATCCTTGCGGTTGGGAGGTTGTAAATCCTAGCTGCAGGGATCTACACCGATGATCTACACCGACTCTTCTTCCGCTGCGCTATGAGTCGGTACGGATCAGATCAAACCCTGTATGCAGTCTCCATAGTGATCCTGGGCGTGCTTGCTGTACCGAACATTTTTGTTTTCTGTCGCGTTTCCCTACAACCACCGGCATTTCAAGACACACAATCTTTTCTGCCGTCACGCACATCCCCACCTCACCGCCTTTTGGTGCCTCTTTCTCTGCCAGGACCGCCGCAATTCGGCCCCAACCACCTCCATTTAGTTCATCCGGAACGGTCATGCCTACCCATCCATCCATCGGCATGCCCTGCATGTCTGTTGTCTGCTGTCTCCTTTGGGGCACAACCTCTACGTGTGTGGCCTTGGATCAGGAATAGCGGGAAAATCGCCTCAAGTTGATTGTATGGCCCGACCGATTTAACTTTAGTCCCTTTTATTTAATACATTTCTAGGGGGTGTTTTAAAAAATTCTGAATGTATTAAAGAAAATTTGCATTCATTTTAAAAGTGTTTATGGGTTTTAAAAATGTTTATATCATTTTGAATAAAATGTTGATACATTTCAAAAAAAAATCACTCGTTTAGAAAAATCACGTGTTATAATGAACAAAAAAATACAAAATTTTGAAAACAACATAAAAATGTTTAAACAATAATAAAAGAAAAATAACAAGAAAATAAATAAAGAAAGAACTAACAGAGAAATAATACCCCGGTTGAAAACCGACAAACAAAGTGCACCTACATAAAAAAAATTGCCCATGCCGCACATGGGCTGGACCATCTTCTGGTGCCTTGTGCGAAATGGGGCCATTCTATTTAGAGCATAAGGCATAGAATACTTCCCTATCCTATATACCCTAAATAGTTCATCTTCGGAAATTCAATTTGGCTCATAGGTGTATATGCACCCATTGTCCAAATACACATTTTAAACAGTTAAAAAAATTTAAGAAAAATCCCGCGTGTACATCCGGACATTATATGTTCGTGCACAAAGTTTCGGTGAAAAATGACATTTTTTTGGCTTGTGTAAAAAAGACAAATTTCGATGCTTGATTACAACTATTCACGAGACATTTTTTATATTTTTTATACATGTAACAAAAAATGTTCTTTCTTTGCGAAATTTGCGTGGGAACATAGAATGTCCGGATGTACATGCGAAATTATTGTTCAGAATTTTTTAACATTTTGAAATGTGTTTTTATATATACTTCATAATAGGTGTATCTACACCTATGAGCCAAGTTCATCTCCACTATCTCAATTCTCCTAACATGCATACATCTCACCTTACCATATATGCCACCTCATTATCCACTAATTATTTCTCGTAACATGCATGAAAAGGCGATTTATATTCTCTCTCAACATGCACACATCCCAACTCCACACATGCCACCTCATGAATATCATTAACTATATTTCTCTCAACATGCATGGAAAATACTACTTATATTATATATGTATTTACAACTATATACTCCCTCCGTCCTAACAATCAAATAAAATATATTATATTATATCTATTTTATTTCATTTAACTTTCATCAAAAATTACAACCAATCCCATCGCAACGCGCGGGGTATCATCTAGTTATTAGAAAATGCGCACCCCGGGAATCTAATGGGCTGACACATCACTCGATGCCTTTTGCAAAATGGGTTCCTATTATTGGGACCTCCTATATTTAGCGTATAAGACAAAGAATACTTTCCTATTGGTACAAAATGCGCACCCCGAGAAGCTAACGAGTCGGGCCATCACTGAATGCCCTGTGAGAAATTGGGTCATATTCTTTGGACCTCCTATTTAGTGGATAAGACTCAAAATACTACTTTTTTTAGAACACTCAAAATACTACTTCATTCATAGGAAACGCGCACACCTCAAAAGCTAACAGGCTGACCCAATAGAGCAGTCACTCGCTCGTTTGCTATGCTAGCTCGCATCGCTCGTTACCTATGCTAGCTCATCTCACTCGTTCTTCTAGAAAAAAAACTTCACTTGCTGTTTAGAAAAAACTGTCTATCACTTCGTTACAGATTTGGAAGAGTTTGTGAATTCAGGAAATATTTGCAAAATTTTAAAAAAAGTTCTAGTATTAAAAATATATATTCATGAATTTTAAAAATATTAAATATATCATGTATTTACAAAAAATTCACAAAATTAAAAATGTTCCTCACACATTTTAAAATGTTCACAAACTTAAAATATTCATGAAATTATAAATAACTTCATGTATTTTAGAAAGTTTTAGTAAATTTCAAGAATATTACAGAAATTTCAAAACATTCATGACATATGATAATCTTTGCAATTTAATAAAATTTTCATGAATTTTAAAAATGTCTGCGGACTAGAAAGCTTCATGAAATTAAAAATATTCATGAATTTTAAAAGTGTTCATGAATTAAAAAATTAAAAAATGAAAGAAGAAAATAAAAAGAAATAAGAACTGAAATAGGAAAAACAAAAAATCAAAAAAATAAAGAAAATCGGTAAAACTGGCAAAAGAACCAATATAAACATTCCAAGTGTGCGTTCCTTTTACGATTAGTGAAGTATCTGAAGGTATAAGTGCTAAATAGGACATATGTTTTGTCCCATATTCTTTCCTTAAAGTGTAGCATAAAATTTGGAGCACATCCTGGCGTATTAATCATAAGGGTCAGGCGGTGTCATGAGCCCCAAGTAAAAAAAACAAGTTAGAGCAACTTTAACAGAGTCGCCATATTCGACCGATCGCCATAATAATCATTAATATAATGATTTAAAACAAAAACCACTCTAGCACAATCACCCACCTACATTCGATCGGCATAATCCGAAACAAGCATGCGAGCCTTCATATTTGGCGGTTGAGTGAGGTGACATGGACGCCCTACATCCTCCAAAATATATGCGCCACAAATATTTCAGGACACGCGTTCTTTTCCGCCGTCACCCACATCCCTGCCTCGCCACCGTTTAATTGCACCTACTCTGCCTGGATCGCCGCAGTTTGGCCCTATCCGCCTCAGCTGAGCCGATCCCCGCCTCGCTAAGGGTGATTGTATAGCCCGACCAATTTAAATTTTAGTCACTTTTATTTGATACATTAAGGAGGAAGGGGATGTGCATTCACTTTAAAAATATTTCTGCTTTATAAAAATGTTTATCTTATTTTGAATAAAATGTTCATGCATTTAAAGAAAATCATTCGTTTAAAAATAATCATGCGTTAGAAAAGAACGAAAGGGATAGAAAATTTTAAAAAGAATAGACAAAATGAAAAAATAATAAAGAAAGAAAAAACCCGAAAGAACATACAAAGAAATGATACACCGGTACAAAACCAACAAACAAAGTGCACCTTTATAAAGAAACCTCGCTGATTTCAACACATGGGGCGGACCATCTTTAGGTTCCCTGTGCGAAATGGGGTCATTCTATTTAGCGTTTAAGCCGTAGATACTTCCCTATTGGTAGGAAACATGCATTTCGGGAATCTAACGGGACGGAATCACTGGGTGCCCAGTGCAAAATGGGGTCCTATTATTGGACCTCCTATTTTAGCAGATAAGACACATGATACTTCCCTATTGGTACGAAGCACGCACCTCGAGAAGCTAACGGGCTGACCGATCACTGGATACCCTGTGAAAAATGGGGTCATATTCTTGGCACCTCGTATTTAGCGGATAAGACGCAAAAGACTACCTCATTGATAGGAAACACACACTCCCTAAAAGCTAACAGGCCGACCCAATTGCAATTCTCACTTTGCTATGCTAGCTCGCATCGCTCATTAGCTATGCTAGTTCGTCTTCCTTTCTCGCTCGTTCTTCTAGAAAAAGAAAACTCCACCTGCTGGTTCAGAAAAAACCCGACTATCGATTCCTTATATATTTGAAAAAAGTTTGTGCATTCAGAAAATATTTACAATTTTCTTAAAAAGTTCTAGGATTATAAATATATATCCATGAATTAAAAAATTCATGAATTTTAAAATGGTTATAAATTTAAATAAAATCATGAATTTACAAAAATATTCACAAAATTTAAAATATTGACCTAATTTTTTTAAATGTTCATGAAAATTAAAAATATTCCTGAATTTATAAAAAAACTTCATGGATTTAAAAAGTGTTTGAAAATTTCAAAAATATTCCAGAATTTTAAAAACATTCATGAAATATAAAAATGTAAGCAATTTGATATATTTTCATGAATTGTAAAAATATCCACGAACTTGAAAAAACTTCATGAAATTAAAGATATTCATGAATTAAAAATGAAAAAGAAAGAAGAAAATAAACAATAAATAAGAACCAAAATAGGAAAAACAAAAAAGCAAAAAAAGAATAGAAATCAGTAAAAATTGCAAAAGAACCAAAAAACACAGACGATGGAGTCATGGGCCGGCCTGTCACATTCCAGGGGTGCATGCCTTTTACGATTAGTGAAGTATATCCAGAGCTGTAAGTGCTAAATAGGATTTGTTTTGTCCCATATTCTTCGGTTGAAGTGTAGAATATGATTTGACACTATGTGCAGGACACAATGTCCATTTCGTGACTGATGAACTCCCCCACCTCTTGGGATTCGACTTCGGGAAAGTTCAACTTGCGCTTCAGCTGACCGAGCCGCCAACACGTGATGTCGAACACGCGTGCGGCGAGCTTCGTCGTGTTGAACATCTTGAGCTAATGTCGCTCGCCGTCGCACGTTAACTCGGCGGCTAACGGCCGTACTACCGTAGCCGAACGTTGCGGAAGCACATCTTGCTCCTCGGCTCGCGGTGCGGCGACATCGTCGTCTCGGCAGCCATGGCGGCAGTGGCTGGACAAGACCGGATTTCGTAGCGTCGGTGGCGCGGGAGGGCAGACAGCTGCACGCGGCTGCGTGAGAGGAATGTTTCGGATGACGGTTGGGCTGCGCGTGGCTGCGTTTTTGTTTTGTAGCAGCCGCACGTGTGTTGTATATTTGCAGCACAAAGTGGTGCTGCCTCAAATTGAGACAACAAAAATATAGAGATAAGACAGCTAATGGAGCACCGTTTTTTGTCCAAATGAACTAAAAGGCGATTTTTTTAAGGGCAGGTTCCCTATTTTTCAGCACCTGCTGGAGATGCTCTAAGTGCGGTTCTTGGATAGCCAAGTCAGAAGTTTTAGTTGTAGTTCTTTGTGACTTCGCTAGTGGATGGTTGTGCGTTGGAGTCTGGAATCAGTCCTGAACTACTGGATGTTTTATCAATCTCATGGAAATGAAATTGGGAGCTCTATGAGCTCCTTCAATCGGAAAAATAAGTGTGCACCCTAGAGCACGGCCACTACTCTGTATTCAACGGAATATTCTTAAATCTCCCCCGATGATTCTTCCGGTCTATTATTTTTTTTTTTGTGGAAAAACTTCCGATTTTTCATTTTCAATTATGGCAGTACAACGAACATCAGAAATAATGAAAATTACGTCCAGATCAAATCATAGAATAATAACTCCAGTAAGAAAACAAGGAAAGAATAAGTACACAAAGAAGAACCGGACGAAAGAGCACAGTTGCAAGTAGAAACAAGATGGTTAGGTGGCCTCAGTTTGGGAAATTAATAATTGTACAAAAATGGGAAAGACGGTTGGTACGAGCATTGATCAATGATTAAAGTTCATCGTGTGGAATGCTCACATATGCTTTCTCTCTAAAGATGAGATTCCTAAACATATATAGTTCAGTCTGCAATTGATTCATCTGATCATGCACCCTGGACCATCAGAAGAAGCAGTGTACATAAAAGTTGAAGCTATACATTCCTGATAAAATACCAAATCATCAACTAAATTGCCCAATGAACATCATACTGTGCGCCCCTGCCCTTCTACAAGCTAAACCATCAGGAAGCCTGAACATGAACGCGACAGTAACTGGGTATTCCTCTCGATCCTCCACGATACCTAACTGTTGAGCGATGAGGAGGAAGCAGCCAGCGGCGTCCTGTGGTCAGCCGAGGAAGACGTGGACGTTGACGGCGAGGATGAGGATGGCGATGAGGGCGAAGTAGATGACGGCGTGGACGAGTATGGAGATGCCGCTGGTCTGGAAGTTGCCGAACTCCACCATCCTGCCCTTGCCGGGGATCTGGAAGAGCAGCCCCGGCGAGAGGAGGATGAAGAGCACCAGCCCGATGAACACCGGCGCCCAGTCCGCCATGCCCCTTAGCTCCCTGGTACAGGACTCGCTGATTGACCTCTCCCCCCCACGGTTGCAGCTGGGCTCACACCTCTGGTTCCTTCACCTGCTCTGTGATTGTACGACCAGTAGGCAGGAGTGTGACGAGTGAGGCCACGAGGTGGTGGGAGTGTGACTGGTATATATGGCCTTTAGGCGAGGGATACGGGCCAGTTGGGCACACAGGATCCCAAACCCGCGCACACGGTCACCACCCGCGCGCCATGCCTTTCCACACGCTCGTGACGTGTGCTCGTCGGCACATGCCGTCCTCTTGGTAGCTCGTTCGGGGAAAAGGCGGGGTGGTTTGCATGGGCGGATCAACGGAGTTGATGGTGGTGGTGGACTGGTGGTTGCCGTGTCCATTTCGGAGCGGGGTTGGAGATCGATTTGGTGAAGCTAGACGACACTGCTCGGCGTCGTGCTTGATTGCCCTGTCGCCGCATGATTTGTTAGGCGCGCACATGCATGGATGCTCCTTCCTTGTGGTCGTCTCGAGGGTAGATATGTGTATGTATTGGACAAAAGCGATGATTGTCTTTTTTAACACAGTACAACTGAGGTCGCTCACATCCACTCACTCCTATGAAGGCACGCACGCACACCCTACCCCTATGAACACCTCCGATAGATTGAGCCGTCATATTATTTGAGATTTTGCAAAGTCATCACAGGCGCCTCGAAATCGACGGGAACGTCTGCTCCCACTGAACGAATATCGCCGGAAATCTGAAATAAATCCAGAAATAGTGCAAGCATCAATGTTAAGTCTAGAACTTGAACCTGATGGGATGTGGATACCACTGTCCTTGTAACTATTCAATCATGCGTTGATTCGCAAAGGCGATGATTGTTGTGGGCTTGGGGTGTCATGCAAACAGAACGTCGTGGTACGTGTGGGCGTTGTGTGCGGGCCGCTCGTGGCGGTCTGTGCCATGCTATAGAATCTGCCAATTCCCCGAGTGCGATTGAGTGGTGCCGTATGGGGATTATGCATGGGACCGGGCGTGGAACTTGGTTTAGAGCTCGCTTTTTCCGGGCGTCGTTTGTGCTTACTATATTTTACTTGAAGGTATGGGTTACGTTAAGCAAAAGTGTCCAGGGGATTAACATGCTGAGTCGACCCTAACCACCTAGGCTACTTTGCATAGCCGGCCTTCCAACCTTGGGAATGTTAGGTGCGCCGTCGTATGCAGCTACCCCAGGCAGAAAGATAACCATATTCTCAATAAAGTGATTAAAGGTGGAAGGGATACAATGGGCAGGGCCACAACTGAAAGTGTGAATGGACTTTTAGGTGGTATGTGGAGATTTTCTTTTTCAGATAGGAAGGGTATAGTTCTCGCGGATTAGATAATTTGTCACACTTTTTTTTTGCTTTAGCTATATGTCAGGCGACTGAATTTCCATTTTCGGCCAATCAAATTTGTAGCCCTTGATTCAAGATGCTTTGTGATGCGTGTGTGGAAGCTCACCAAAGATTTCACCGACCTGTTTATTTGTTCAGTCGATTTCATGTCTTTTCTTGCTGAGTGCATGATGCAACCTCTTCATGCATGCATGTCTCCAGCTCACCATTCTTGCACGCACATGCATGGATGCAATGCATGTCAATTTTAGTGTGTGTGTGCGCGCGCGCATGCTTTTTTTTTCCTTGTGTTTTATGTCTGCATCATTTTTTGTTTTTTAGTCTGATTTCCTTTTTTCTTTATGTGTATCTTTGGATGCTGAGTGTGTCTAAATATGTAGGCGCAAGGACTATACAAATATGTGTACAAATTATACTAGAGTGCGGAGATGCGAAAGTGTTGTTCTAATCCCGAGCTCATGTGAGCTCGGGTGAACAACAAAATAAAAATATAATTCAAACAATTAAAATTTTTTTTGTGAAAAATTGACAAATGTTTTGATAGCTTGTAAAATATCATCATGAAATGACGTTCGTGGAAGACGTGGCAAAAAAAATCAATGCTCCAAAATGCGTTTAAAAATAACATTTTGGAGCATTGATTTTATTTTTTTGCCACATTTCCACGAATGTCATCTGGTGATGAAATTTGGCAAGCTATCAAAACATTTGTCCATATTTCACACAAAAACAATTCAGTTTTTTTTTACAGTTCACCTGATCTCATATGAGCTCGGGATCAGAATAGCCGCGTCGGCGGATATGTCACTATTATATGTTTATTCTTACTTATTATAAAAACTGCATTTTTGTTGTTAATTGTATGGAAGTTTTGTTTTCAGTTTTTTCCATTTTCTTTCATTTTTAATGGTAATACCAAGGTGGCTAATTCATTATTTCTTATAAAATGTCATTTATTACTATTATTTTTGTGTGTAAGTATGCACACATGTACTAAAAAATATGTGTGTAAATTATACTAGATTCTAAAAATTGCACTAAAATATGTGTATTCTTTGCATATTACAAAAAGTGCAATTTTAGTGCAAAGTTGTGTGCAACTTTTTTTTCTTTTTCTTAAAGGGTAATACCAATGCCACTAATTCATTTTTCCTTAGCATTTTTTTGTTATTTTTTTAATTTTCTACCTTCTTAAAGGGTAATATCAATGCCACTGGTTTATTCTTTCTTAAAAATGTTCACCGCATATTTAGAAAAGGCACTTTTCATAGAAATACATGATGAACTTTTTCTATAAAACACGTCAACAATCTTTTAAGTGTTACGAACATTTTGTATAATGCTATGAACATTTTAATCGCACATTGGCATTGAACATTTTCTAAATATGCGGTGAACATTTTTTTATACACTATTATCATTTTTTTAAACACATTAAACGTTTTTTAGGGACATTAAACATTTTTCCAAAACACATGTCCAGATGTGTGACATAACTGTTCTATTTACGTGCTCACATTCGAAATTTACCTCGGCTGGGGAACCACTAACAGCGCTAGAAAAGAGAAAACCAAAACTACCATAGCGTAGTGGGCCGACCCAAGCTTGATAGGCGAACCCTATTTGACGCTCGCGTGCGTCCGGCTGCTGCCCTTTCGCTGAAGCGCGCGAGCGAGTAGCGCGAAACGGGCCGGCCCACTTTGAGCTTTGAAGAAGTGCCTGGCAAACCGGTTTTGGGACCCTTCTAGAAGGTTCCCTCAACCGGTTTTTTTTCTTTCACTGGTTTTCCGGGTTTCTTTTTCTTTTTTGTTTCTGATTCTTTGTCTATTTCTTTTATTTTTTATTTTCTTTTCTTTCATCCTTTTTCGTTTTTATTTTTACCCTTTGTTTTAAAAAATGTTCGAAATTCCAAATTTTTTTCATATTTTCAAAAATTGTTCAAAGCTTTTAAAAAACAGTTTTTAAAAATCAAAATTTAGAAATTGTTCAGCATACATTACAAAAAAATTCAATGTATTTAAAAATTGTTCATCATATATCACAAAAATGTTCAATATGTATTTAAATATTGTTCAGCTATAGTGAAAAATGTTCAATGTGTAGTTAAAAAATGTTCATCATAGATTTACAAAATAATAATAATGTATATTTAATAAAATGTTCAGCGTATATTACAAAAAAATTCAGTATGTATTTCAAAAAAATTCAGCATGTATCAAAAAAGTCCAATGTGTATTGAAATTGTTCGTCATATATTTACAAAAATGTTCAATGGTCGAATTTTTCGATTTTCCTGGATCTGCCAACGCATTGAGTTCATAAATATTTACGCGACCTATTAACAAGGAACACCTAGCAGCTCAACTGGTGAAGAACGCTAACTCGCTCTCGCTAGGTAATGAGTTCGAATCCTTGTTAGACCTCTGTCATGACGCCGTCGAATGGGCCGGCCCATTCAATTCGCGCCTGCGCGAAAGCTCGTCCTTTTGACGCTAGCGAACGTTAGCTAGGGTCTCTCCAATTGATATGTGTCGCTTGTTGCGAACGTTTACACAGCGATCGCCTACAGAGGGATCTAAAAGCCCGGCCCAGTAGGTACTCTGGTTTTGGGAAGCTTCCATCGGTTTTTGAAGCTTGTCGCCAGTTTTTTCCTTTGTTTTGCTTGGCAGGTTTTCCTCTTTGGGCGCGCTACGCGTCCGCCGGCCGAACTTTTTAAAAGATCGGCCTGGTCACAAGACGTCCGATTGTGTGATGCGAGCCATCTCTTCTTCTTCTTCTTTAATTTCTTACAACAAGACCCTTGTTGCAAGACCTTTTCTTCTTTAATTTTCTGCGACAAGACCTCTGTTGCAAGACCTCATATTCTCTAACTTACTACAACAAGACCTCTGTTGCAAAACCACATCTTCTCTAATTTCCTGCAACACGACCCTATTGCAAAACTTTCTCTTCTCTAATTTCCTGCAACAAGACCCTTGTTGCAAAACCTCTTCTCCTCTAGTTTCATCTCCGGCCGTCTCGCGCACTAGCACAATCGTCGTTCCGCAACAACGCCGAAGGTAGTCGCTTGTTCAGCGCCACTTTTGCAACCTAGCTGGTGTTTCAGAATTTTTTTTTGCAAAAAAACATCAACACGTTTGAGCCTGGCCGCCATGGGCAAGCTCAAGGTCGGGCCGTCCCCTTCCTGCCTCGCTCCACGCCGTGCGTGTGCGCCCCTAGCCGTGGCCGCGCCACTATAGCACAAGCACAACGCGTGCTCGAGCTGCACCTGGCCATCAACCCTCCTTCCATTCTAGTCGTGTGTGTTGCTAGCCATGGCCGATGCGTCTGCTTCTCCATCAAGAGAAGAAGAGGAGGCAGATGCTGGAGACGTGGCCCACTGGACCACGCACGTCTCTCTCATCTTATCTCTGCAACACCTATGTTGTTGCAGAACGGTGGCACCGAATGACGATTGCGCAGGTGCGTGAGTGGCTGGAAATGATGTTGCAATTTTTGCAACATGGGTCTTGTTGCAGAAAATTAGATCCGGCGGAGATGCTGTTGTGATTTTTGCAACAAGGGTCTTGTCGCAGAAAATTAGAGAAGAAGAGGTTGTGCAACATGGGTCATGTCGCAGGAAATCAGAGAAGAGGTGGTTTTGCATCAAGGGTCTTGTTGCAGAATATTAGAGAAGAAGAGGTTATGCAACATCGGTCTTGTTGCAGAAAATTAGAGAAGAGGTTTTTTGCGACAAGGGTCTTGTTGCAGAAAATTATAGAAGAGAAGATTTTGCAACAAAGGTTTTGTTGCAGAAATACAAGGTTTTGTAACAAGAGTCTTGTTATAGAAAAGAAAAAAGAGAACGATACAGAGAGCTCCATCAACAAATCGGACGGCTCGCGAGGCGGCGGATCTTTCAAAGATCCGCCGGCTGACGCGTAGCATGCCCCCTTTTGTATTGCATTTTTCTTCTTTTTTTGGGTTTTATGTTTTGGCGTTTTCTCTCTTTTTGGTTTTTTAACTTTTCTTAAATACATGGTGAACATTTTATAATACGCACTGAGTATTTTTTAATTATACAGTCAATTTTTTAATATAAGATGAATTGTTTTTAATATATGATGAACTTTTTCTGGTATACATATGCACTAAACATTTGAATTATACAGTTAACTTTCTTAATATATGATGATATTTTTATAATATATGGTGAACTTTTTCAATATACTATGAACTTTTTCTAATATATGGTGAAAGTTTTCTAAATATATGATTAACATTTTTTAACACAAATTGAACTTTTTTACGAATTCACAAACAGTTTTAAAATTGGCAAAATGTCAATTTATGAAAGTTTTAAAATTCATGTACGTTTTTATTTCATATTCCTGAACTTTTTTTAAATTTCATGAACTTTTTTAAGATTGACAAACATTTTTGTAAACTATAGAATTTTTTTAATCCATGAATAGTTTTTTATTTGCATTAACTTTTTCGAAACTAAAAAGACCGATTGACATTCTTTTTCCCATGATGCAACACTAAAACACGAGTCCCATAAAAAAGCATTAAAGAGCAAGAGGAAAAAGGGAAACGGGCCCGCAACGACAGCACGTCGGGAGCTTCTAGGTTGGCCCACCAAGGGGCGATGTGGGCAACGCAGTTGTATTGCTCACAAAGAGCGATACATATCACTGCCCGCGGATGTCTGTCTCGCAGGAAACAATACATAGAAATGCCCCATGCACTGGCGGATGGAGTTGCCTAATTGGATTAGAGTTTCCAAATTTGGTCAATGGGCCATGTTTGAGTGGTGAGGCAGAGATTTAGCAGGTGGGTTGGTCTTGTTTTGAAGAGCTGCTATACCTCACTTCTAGCGAGAGCATCAACCGCGTCGCCCGCAACACTATCACACGGGAAACTCGTCCCTCATGTGCCTAATTTTATAGTTTTCGTTTTTTCTCATGTCGGTCAAAAAAGTCCCTCATGTTCCAGTCTATTTTTTTCCTTTACTTTTAGAAATATTCTTCAAATATATATGTATACTACTACATCGGCCCCAAAACTTTATCCTGTGTTAGAAAAATGTACATTACATAAAAATGGTCATCATGTATTTCAAGAAAGTTAAACGTGTATTTAAAAAAATCATCATATATCTAAATTTGTTCACGGGTTTAAGAAAATTGTTCATGTGCGTATCAATAATATTTAACATATGTTAAAAACATATTTAGCATCTATTAAAAACATATTTGCCATCTATTTAAGATTTTTCCATCTTGTATTAAAACTCTTCATTGTGTATTTTAAACTGTACAACAATTTATGCATGTATTAAAAAATGTTCAGGAATTTTTTTAAATAATATATTTTTCAAATACACAATGAACATTTTAAAATTACTGTATTACCATTTTCAGAGAAACCATGAGTATTTTTAAATACTCAATATACTATTTTTACATACACGTTGAACATTTTTAATACACGATGAACAATTCTGTAAAAGTGCTAAATATTTTCTTAACATACGATCAACCATTTTAAAGTACACGATGACCGGTTTTTCATACAATGGTGAACATTTTTTGAAAACAATGTGGGCCTCTATTCGATGCAAAGTGAACATTTTGGAAAAATGCTACGAACAATTTCCTTATATATAATGAACAAAAACAAATAAAAACCGGAAGAAAAGAAAAAGAATAAAGAATTGAAAATAAATTAAAAAAAGAAAATAAAAACAAAACAAAAAGTACAATGAAATAAAGAACATAACAGAAATTAGAAAAACAAAACAAAAAGGGAAAGTAAAGTAAAAATTAAAAGGTAATACAAAGGCAAAGAAAAAAGGAAAAAAATATGGACACACCGACATTTTTATAGAACAAAAGAGATCAGATGTATGTATAAAACAGACGACATCACATGTACGTACAGAACAGATGAGAGCACATGTATGTATAAAACAGATGACAACACATGAACGTACAGAACAGACGAGAGCACAGCGTATGTATGAAAACCTGCCTGTCTAAGAAAAAATGGCAAAAATTGTTTTCTGGGCCGCAGCCCACGAACAACCACTGTAGGCAAGCCCTATCTACTGATTACAGTAACAAAAATCCAACTGTGATATCGAGCTCATTTTTTTCTTTCGATAAAGGATATCGAGCTCATATGCTCCACCTATGAATAGTAAACTAGACCCCGCAGCATCCTGCGGGAGTTAGTTGCAATATATTATTTTGATGAGATCTAGTTGTGTGAAATTTGAGTATGAGAATGAAGACTTAAACTACATATGATTTATTTTATATGATCATTATACAGTTCTTAAATATTTGTACAATATAAGTAGTATTTCTCATGTATGGTGTGAGAAATAAAAGTAATGGGTTGATGAAGTGAGATGTGTGCATGTGGAGATAAATAATATAAGTAACATTTTTTATGCATGTTAAGAGATGAGGTGGCATGTTAAGAGATGAGGTGGCATGTTTGCATGTTAAGATAAATAGAAGGATTGGGTATTTAATTAACATCTCCCATGCATGTTAAGAGAATTAAAAGTGGTGGATGATGAGGTGACATGTGTGCATGTTGAGATACATAGAAACAGTGGGGATCAACTACTTAAGTATATAGGATTCTAATAAAATACCAACATATTGAAAAAAACTGAAATTTTTACATATCAAAGATGCAAGACTCTTCTAGGTGTTTATAATTTTCGCAGTGAGATGACATCCAAGGAGCTCGCTAAAAAAACAAATTTAAATCTCGAATTTTGTTTCAGCTTTGGACATATTTTGAGCTCAGATTTTTTTTACCGAGCTCCTCTGCAGTCATACCAACGCGAAAATTGGTAAGCACATACAAGAGTCTCTCATCTTTGTTGTGTAAAAATAAATAAATCAGTTTTGGTATTTTTTCGAATTTGTTGGTCACTTGGGTGAAGATGCACCCGAGCTGCGAAATGTCACTCTCTTGCAGTAAGTGATATATAGCTTTTGCACTTGTTTTGAGTTAGATATCCTCCAGTAAGCCAGGCAGAAGCCGCGGCGACGGCAGCGGTCTCCTCGGCAGCCTCTTCTCGGCTTCAAGCTTCTCGGCAGCGAGACGGTCGGCTTCGTTGGTGGAGAACATGGTGATGACGAGGACGAGCGGACGTAGACGATGTAGTGGACGTAGACGAACAACGGCGAGCAGTCGCGTAGGAGACGCTCCCCAAAAACCTAATCGTCCCTCTCCCGTACAGGATCTAGAGAGGCGGGGTTTCGGAGGCCTGCTCTCCCGTCAACTGTGTACACGGTGGACGGGATGAGATCGCCGGCGGCAGCAGCAGCAAAAGGAACGGCAATGGGCGTGGAGGCAGAGCAGATGCGATTTGTTCTTCATGGCGGCTAGGGTTGGTCGGCGCCTCCAATATATAGGCGCAGCCACATGGAGAGACGTGGGCTGGACCCACGTCCGAGTCCGTAACAGCCCAACGTCTCAGATCGTGTCTCTTTTGTTAAGGACTCTTCGTTCCTGAGCGGCAAAAATAAGCGCATATGTGTGAGCTCGGCTCGTCTCATTCCCGCAACCCGTGGCGCGCGCGCGTCGTGACGAGGCAAGCGATGGAGGAGGAGCGCGCGGGAACCATTTCTCTTCTCAAGCTCCAATAGCATGTGGAAGAGAACCCCTTATAAGGAGGTCCAACTCCTCTTCTACTAGCGGTATGGGACTAAACTTCCCACCACACCCATTGTCTTATAAACCACATGGGCCCTTAGAGATTTTCTGAAATTGTTAGATCGGCCCAAGGCCCATCCCTATATTTCAACAATCCCCCACCAGACCTCGAGGGCCCATTCTATCCTCTGTTCCAAACACTGTTTTGATATACCAGTATTTCAGTGGAGACCTGTTAAGGTTGAACTCTACCTAGAGCAAGTAGCTACATTCTTTCACAACTGAACAATGGACTATGCCTTGAATTGTCAGTTTGGCGTAAAGAAGTTTCACCACATGTCTTACTAGTACTAGACTGCCGAAGGCTGACCCCTCGGGTGGAGCATATTGGTCACACTCCTGGCCTATTCATGAGCTTGCTAGAGATCACCCCAATCTCATAGACTGTGACCAACAGTCGGGCTCATATAGGTGTGTTCCTTCAAAGATCGCTCTGTAGGATAGCATCTTGCTTATATAAGCTTTGGAACACATTAAGACAACAATCAACCTACCATAAGTTACTCTGCTCAATTCACCACTGGCTTGTTTTCCCAGGTCCTACTTTATGGGATCTCCGATCACATAGGTTGGGTTACCACCATGGCAACTCATGTGGGTCTCATACCCATCTCCCTCGATGCATTTTTTATCACAACACGTGATAGCCCTTTAGTAAAGGGATCTGCCAGATTCTTGGCCAACTGGATATAATCCAACGCTATCACTCCAGAGCTTCTTAAACGTCTGACAACTTTTAATCTCAATCTTATGTGTTTGTTGGACTGCATGTTGTCCTTTGAACTCTTTACCTTGACAATGACTGTCTGATTGTCACAGTTCATAAGGATAGCCAGTACAGGCTTTTCAATCACTGGCAAGTCCATCAAAAGATCTTGAAGCCATTCTACTTCGACACCAAATGTGTCTAATGTTGTTAGTTCTGCTTCCATTGTCGATCTCATTAGGATCGTTTGCTTGCAAGACTTCCAGGAAACAGCGCCACCTCCAAGGGTAAACATATACCCAGTTGTGGCCTTCGTCACATCAGCATCAGAGATCCAATTCGCATCACTATACCCTTCAAGTACCGACGGGTATCCGGTATAGTGAAGTCCATAGTTCAAAGTACCTTTCAGATAATGCATAATTCTCTCAACAACATGCCAATGTACATCACCCGGATTGGAAACAAACCGGCTCAGTTTGCTCACAGCAAATGTGATGTCAGGCCTCATAGCGCTCGCTAGGTACATGAGTGAACCAATGATTTGAGAGTATCTCAATTGATCTTTAGCTGTGCCTTCGAACTTTCGAATCCGCACACAAGGATCATATGGTCTTTGAGAAATTTTGCAGTCCGAATATCCAAAACAACTCAAAATCGTCTCAACATAATGGGATTGCAGAAGTGTAATCCCGCCCTCATCATCTCTCAATAGCTTGATGTTCAAGATAACATTAGCCACACCAAGGTCCTTCATCTCAAAGTTCTAAGATAGAAACGACTTAACCTCCTCAATGACTTTTAGGTTGGTTCCAAATATCGCTATGTCATCAATATACAAGCACAGTATAACTCCTTCGCCCCCACCATGGCGATAGTATACACATTTGTCAGCTTCATTGACAACAAAGCCAAAGATGTCAAAGTTGTATTAAAATTCACATGCCATTGCTTAGGTGCTTGTCTCTGGCCATATCAGGATTTCGGTAACTTACACACCTTTTGTTAGGGCATATTTCTCCCTTAGTGGTTTTGGTGATTGATGACAATGCATTTGCGGACTAATCGTGTGCATCGAGCATTTCAGATATTTATCACATGGCACAGGACGATTGATGTCCCTCAGAGTGTTAAAGCGAGACGGTTATCTTTTCCCGCTATTCCTTTTCAGTGGAATTGAGTCGTAGGAAAACCGTACTATTAAGAGGGGGTCCACTTCGGAAAGGTTCGGGTGGAATCATCACGTACACACTTCCCTTTGCACCCTCATTGCCTTTCCGCCTTGATGGAGTTTTTCCTTCTGTGTTGCAATTGGGTGCTGAAGAGCTGCCAACGGTAGTACCGCTACTGGCAGCGGTAGTACCGCGGGAACTACCGCTCCATCTCGGGTCTCAACTTTTTCGTGTCGGGTTCTGCGGTAGTCCAGCGGTAGTTCCTCTGGCTTACTACCGCTGAACCCCTTTTTGACCCAGGTGAACGAGGGGCAGTAGGAGCGGCAGTAGGAGCGGTAGTACCACTTATAAGTGGTAGTACCGCCCTACTTCCGCTGCCACTACCGCTCCTGGCCCCTTCTCCTCCCCTGTTTCCTGCAGCCATGGTACTGTAACCCCAGCGGTACTACCACTGGGGCGAGCGGTAGTACCGCTCCGGTGGCACTTTCGTCTCACGTCCCTGAGGCTATTACACTGTACTATTCGGCACTACCGCGCTGGGAGCGGTAGTACCGCTCCTGTGCATGCTGGAGACTGCATAACGGTTGGATTTGTCCCCACTATATAAACGGGGTCTTCTTCCCCAAGAAGACTCACCTCTTTTCCCCCAAAACTCCATTGTTGCTCCAAGCTCCATTTTCGCCCGATCTCCCTCCCTAGCCAATAACTTTGGTTGATCTTCTAAGGTTTGGGTGAGAGGGCCCCGATCTACACTTCCACCAAGAGAAATTTGATTCCCCCCACTAATCCCTTGCGGATCTTGTTACTCTTGGGTGTTTGAGCACTCTAGACGGTAGAGGTCACCTCGGAGCCACAATCCATTGTGGTGAAGCTCCGTGGTTGTGTTGGGAGCCTCCAATTCGGTTGTGGAGAGAGCCCCAACCTTGTTTGTAAAGGTCCGGTCGCCGCCTTCAAGGTCACCACTAGTGGAATCACGACATCTTGCATTGTGCGGGGGCGTGAGGAGAATACGGTGGCCCTAGTGGCTTCTTGGGGAGCATTGTGCCTCCACACCGCTCCAACGGAGACGTACTTCCACTCAAAGGGAAGGAACTTCGGTAAAACATCCTCGTCTTCATCGACTCCACTTGTGGTTATCTCTTCCCTTTACTTTGTGCAAGATATTGTTGTGTTGTATTGTTTGCTAGCTTGTTGTTGTTGTTGTTGTTAGCATCATATAGGTTGTTCACCTAGTTGCACATCTAGACAACCTATTTTGTCGCTAAACCTAAATTGTTAAGAAAAGCTAAAAATTGGTAGTTGCCTATTCACCTCCCCTCTAGTCAACCATATCGATCCTTTCAATTGGTATCAGAGCCTCATCTCTTTATTAAGGGTTTCACCACCCGAAGAGTATGGTTGACGACGGGGATCGGGATGAAGAAGTACCCGAGGCCGTGGAGTTGAACTCGGTCACCCGAGACGACTTGAATGAAGCTATGGCTTCACTTAAGACGTCTATGACGGCCGAGGTCAAGTCCATGTTCAAAGAACTCCTTGAGGGGTTGAAATCTTCTACCAATCCGATGCAAGTGGCTAATCCCACCGCATCGGAGTCCGAGGCCAACTCCGGTAAGGAAGCGGCTAAAGGTACTCAAACTTCTTCCCCTCTAGGGAAAAATGGGACAGACATCCATGCCTCGGTTGGCCCTCCCCCGGAATATGGAGGTCCGGTACCTTCACCTCGCATTAATCCTCTTGGTCCTCCTCCTAAGCTTGATTTGAATAACTTTCATGATTGGGTTTTTCGTACAAAGTCTCATTTGAATCACAGCTCAACACAACTTTGGAGGGTCATTGAGCAAGGCTTCCATCCTCATGATCGGAATAACATGACACCAAGAGAAGAAGTGGACAATCAACTCAACTACTCCGCTTTGTTCATTCTCCAACCCGCAATGCTGCCGGAAGAACTCTCTCATTTGTGGCCATTCACTACTGCCAAGGATGCTTGGGAGCACATCGTCTCATTGTATAAGGGAAGCTCAAGCATTCAACGGTCCAACTTTGAGGTCATTCTTGATGAGGCCGATGAGTTCGTGATGAAGGATGATGAAGATCCTCGTGAGCTATACCGAAGATTGACTACTCTCGCGCTCTCACTTCGAGATCATGGGAGCAAGGATACGGATGACACTTGGGTCAAGCGCAAGTTCCTAAAGGCCATCATGCCATTCAACAAGAGCATGTCTTCTGTGATCCGTCAAAGACCGGACTTCCACACCTTGTCCTCAAGTGAAGTGTTGGATGATTTCATTGCAATGAATATCTTGAACAAGACCGCCGACAATGCTCTAGCTCGTGTCCAACGGTCAAAGAAGATCAACCTTGCTTTGAAGGCCAAGGCAATTCCGGAAGAAGATGAAGAGGAAGAAGAGGAGAGTTGCCCCGAAGACACCAAATATGCTTACCACGAGCACATGGCTCCTGCGTCAAGGCAATTTTGGGGCAACAAGAGAAACTCAAGGCCCAACTTCTCCAAGAACAACTCAAGTGGCTCCAAGGGCAAGCAACGTGTGAGAACTTGCTACAATTGTGGCAATGTGAGCCATTTCGTGGTGGATTGCCCCTACGAGAAGAGGGAAGACAATGGTGGCAAGCTCATCCGCAAAGACAAGGCCAAGTCCTCCATGAACAAGAGCAATGCCACAAAGAAGGTGCCACAAAAGGGATTGGTGGTGCAAGAAGAGTACAACTCCGATGATGATGATGATGATGCAAGTGGTGAAGTGTTTGCAATGGCCACCGTGGCCATTGCCACCTCTTCCCCAACCTCGGTGTCTCTCTTTGACGCCCCCAACGAGAACTCCATCCCCAAGTGCCTCATGGCAAGAGGCATCAACAAGGTAACCTCCAACATCAAAACTTCCTTCACCTCTAATCCTTCTTTGATGGATTGTGTGAATTAAAAAGAGGAGGTAAAGGTGGATGAGAATGAGTTCGACAAGTTCTTGGGTAAGCTCAAAGGTGAGACCAAGAAGCACTTTGTTGCTCTATTGGAACAACTAGGCGAGGCCAATGATATCATTGAGTCTCATGAGGAGAATATCACTAACTTGGAAGGCCATAGCCATGACTATGCCGATGAGATTGCGGATCTTTCCATCGCTCTTGAGGAAGAGCGAGGTCTTCGTTCGGCTCTTAAGGAGTCGCAAAACGTCGACCTTGCTAAACTAAAGAAAGATCATGATCATGCTCAAGTTCTTGCTCTTGTGCTTAAATCCGAGAATGTTGAGCTTGGGGTTGGCCATGCTAGACTCAAAGAGGAGTTTGAGCTACTTGACAAGGCTCACAAGGCCTTGAAAAGTGCACATGCTACACTCAAGGAGTCTCATGATCAACTCCAAGCAAAGCTCACTAAGGAAATAGCCACATGTCCTCCTTTTGTGCTAATTGATAATGCTCATGCTACTAACCCTTGTTGTGAGCATATTCATCGTGTGGAGGAGAATGCCAAGTTGAAGGAATAAAATGAGAAAGGCCTTGTGACTTGCATACAAGGCGAGAAGAACCTCAACGAACTTTTGAGTAATCAAAAGGAAGTTGTGGCAAAGGAGGGACTTGGTTTTGTGCCCAAGTCAAAGAAGAAGAAGAACAACAAGATCAAGAAACCTCTCCCTCTCAACGAGGTATTTGTCAAGAAGGGAGAGGGTGCTCCTAAGGAGAAGAAGGACAAGGTGGTGGGTGGAAATGTCAAGAAGGGCAATCCCACTCCATCGAACAAAGCCGGCGATTTTAACCCTTCTTATGTTTTATGCCATGCTAGTGATGGGCATGTTTATGACAAATTTGTTGGTTCTTATTATGAGTACATTGAATGGTCTATTTGGGTTCCTAAGACTCTTGTTACTAACATCAAAGGACCCATTCAAAAATGGGTACCTAAAACCAAGCATTGATCTCTTGTAGGAGTTTGCTTCCGGTGGAGGATCATGGTTGCTCGATAGTGGAGCAACAAATCATATGACCGGGAGCAAGCATTTGGTGGTGGACGTGCAACCAAGCCCATCTATGCCCACCCATGTTCAATTTGGTGATGCCTCAACATCTAAGGTATTGGGTCTTGGCAAGGTTGTGATTTCTCATGATTTATCAATTGAGAAAGTCATGCTTGTTGAGACCCTTGCATACAATTTACTTTCCGTTCGTCAACTTGCACTTATGGGCTTTGCCACATTCTTTGATCTTGATACCGTGGCCCTTTTGTGGAGCAAGACTCTTAAAGTAGCTTTTGTTGGGCATGTCGAGAACGGTCTCTATGTGGTTAACTTTTCGGAGCGACCCACTAAGATCGTGACTTGCCTAATGGCTAAAGTTGACGTGGGGTGGCTTTGGCATTGCCGTCTAGCCCACGTCAATATGAGATCTTTGCAAAGTCTCCTCAAAGGGGATCACGTTCGTGCACTAACAAATGTGAGTTTTGCCAAAGATCGTGCTTGTAGTGCTTGTATCGAAGGAAAGTTACATGAGATGGCTCACCGACCCACGACTATCATCTACACGAAGAGGCCCTTGGAGCTCCTTCACATGGATCTCTTTGGACCTCCATCCTTTGATAGTCTTGGGGGAAGAAAGTATTACTTGGTGATTGTGGATGACTATTCAAGATACACTTGGGTATACTTCTTCAAGAGGAAGAGCGAGACCCAACAAACCGTCATCAACTTTGCAAATGAAGCTCAACGTCAACATGAAGCAAAGATATTGATGATTAGAAGTGACAACGGCACCGAGTGTTGGGAGACGTAGTAGTAAATCAAAAATTTCCTACGTGTTCACCAAGATCTATCTATGGAGAAACCACCAACGAGTAAGGGGAGCGTGAATCTTCATACCCTTGAAGATCGCTAAGCGGAAGCGTTACAAAGAACGCGGTTGATGGAGTCGTACTCGCGGCGATTCAAATCGCGGAAGATCCGATCCAAGCGCCGAACGGACGGCGCCTCCGCGTTCAACACACGTACAGCCCGGGGACGTCTCCTCCTTCTTGATCCAGCAAGGGGGAAGGAGAAGTTGAGGGAGAGCTCCGGCAGCACGACGGCGTGGTGGCGGTGGAGCTCGTGGTTCTCCGGCAGAGCTTCGCTAAGCGCTACGGAGGAGGAGGAGGTGTAGGAAGGGGGAAGGGCTGCGCCAAGGGAAGGGTGTGTAGCAGCCCTCCCACCCCCACTATTTATAGGGGGAAGGGGAGAGGGGGCCAGCCCCCTTAGATCCATCTAGAGGGGGGGGCGGCGGCCCCCCCTAGGGTTTCCAACCCTAGGCGCCTTGGGCCCTTGGGGCCGCGGTCCCCCGGGGGGGCCGCGGCCCCCTTAGGGTTCCCAACCCAAATACAGCCCATTAGGTCCTGCGTGGCAGGTGGACCCTCACGGTGGACCCCCGGAACCCCTTCGGTGGTCCCGGTACAATACCGATAAACCCCGAAACCTTTCCGGTGACTGAAACTGGACTTCGCATATATAAATCTTCACCTTCGGACCATTCCGGAACTCCTCGTGACGTCCGGGATCTCATCCGGGACTCCGAACAACTTTCGGTAACCACATACAATTCCCATTACAACTCTAGCGTCACCGAACCTTAAGTGTGTAGACCCTACGGGTTCGGGAGGCACGTAGACATGACCGAGACACCTCTCCGGTCAATAACCAACAACGGGATCTGGATACCCATGTTGGCTCCCACATGCTCCACGATGATCTCATCGGATGAACCACGATGTCGGGGATTCAATCAATCCCGTATACAATTCCCTTTGTCTACCGGTATGATACTTGCCCGAGATTCGATCGTCGGTATCCCTATACCTTGTTCAATCTCGTTACCGGCAAGTCTCTTTACTCGTTCCGCAACACATCATCCCGTGGCTAACTCCTTAGTCACATTGAGCTCATTATGACGATGTCTTACCGAGTGGGCCCAGAGATACCTCTCCGTCATACGGAGTGACAAATCCCAGTCTCGATTCGTGCCAACCCAACAGATACTTTCGGAGATACCCGTAGTGTACCTTTATAGCCACCCAGTTATGTTGTGACGTTTGGCACACCCAAAGTATTCCTACGGTATCCGGGAGTTGCACAATCTCATGGTCTAAGGAAACGATACTTGACATTGGAAAAGCTTTAGCAGACGAACTACACGATCTTGTGCTATGCTTAGGATAGGGTCTTGTCCATCACATCATTCTCCTAATGATGTGATCCCGTTATCAACGACATCCAATGTCCATGGTCATGAAACCGTGACCATCTATTGATCAACGAGCTAGCCAACTAGAGGCTCACTAGGGACATGTTGTGGTCTATGTATTCACACATGTATTACGGTTTCCGGTTAACACAATTATAGCATGAACAATAGACAATTATCATGAACAAGGAAATACAATAATAACCATTTTATTATTGCCTCTAGGGCATATTTCCAACAGTCTCCCACTTGCACTAGAGTCAATAATCTAGTTACATTGTGATGAATCGAACACCCATAGCATTCTGGTGTTGATCATGTTTTGCTCGTGAGAGAGGTTTAGTCAACGAATCTGCGACATTCAGATCCGTATGTACTTTACAAATATCTATATCTCCCTCCTGAATGTAATCACGGATGGAGTTGAAGCGGCGCTTGATGTGTCTTGTCTTCTTGTGAAACCTGGGCTCCTTGGCAAGGGCAATAGCTCCAGTGTTGTCACAGAATAGAGTCATCGGGCCCGACGCATTGGGAATTACTCCTAGGTCGGTGATGAACTCCTTCATCCAGACTCCTTCCTTTGCTGCTTCCGAAGCAGCTATATACTCCGCTTCACATGTAGATGCCGCCACAACACTTTGCTTGCTGCTGCACCAGCTGACTGCCCCTCCGTTCAAAATATACACGTATCCGGTTTGCGACTTGGAGTCGTCCGGATCTGTGTCGAAGCTAGCATCGATGTAACCCTTTACGATGAGCTCTTCGGCACCTCCATATACGAGAAACATGTTCTTTGTCCTTTTCAGGTACTTCAGGATATTCTTGACCGCTGTCCAGTGTTCCGCTCCGGGATCACTTTGGTACCTCCCTACAAAACTTATGGCAAGGTTCACATCAGGTCTGGTACACAGCATGGCATACATAATAGAGCCTATGGCTGAAGCATAGGGGATGACACTCATCTCTTCTCTATCCTTTGCCGTGGTCGGGCATTGAGTCGTACTCAATCTCACACCCTGTAACACAGGCAAGAACCCCTTCTTGGACTGATCCATATTGAACTTCTTCAATATCTTTTCAAGGTATGTGCTTTGTGAAAGACCTATGAGGCGTTTCGATCTATCTCTATAGATCTTAATACCTAATATGTAAGCAGCTTCTCCAAGGTCCTTCATTGAAAAACATTTATTCAAGTAGGCCTTTACACTTTCCAAAAGTTCTATATCATTTCCCATCAACAATATGTCATCCACATATAATATGAGAAATGCTACAGAGCTCCCACTCACTTTCTTGTAAATACAGGGTTCTCCATAAACCTGCATAAACCCAAACACTTTAATCACCTCATGAAAGCGAATGTTCCAACTCCGAGATGCTTGCACCAGCCCATAGATGGAGCGCTGGAGCTTGCATACTTTGTTAGCATCTTTAGGATCGACAAAACCTTCCGACTGCATCATATACAGTTCTTCCTTAAGGAAGCCATTAAGGAATGCCGTTTTGACGTCCATTTGCCAGATCTCATAATCATAAAATGCGGCAATTGCTAACATGATTCGGACAGACTTCAGCATCGCTACGGGTGAGAAAGTCTCATCGTAGTCAACTCCTTGAACTTGTCGATAACCCTTAGCGACAAGCCGAGCCTTATAGACGGTCACATTACCATCCGCGTCAGTCTTCTTCTTAAAGATCCATTTATTTTCAATGGCTCACTTATCATCAGGCAAGTCCACCAAAGTCCACACTTTGTTCTCATACATGGATCCTATCTCGGATTTCATGGCTTCAAGCCATTTGTTGGAATCCGGGCCCGCCATCGCTTCTTCATAGTTCGAAGGTTCACCGTTGTCCAACAACATGATCTCCAGGACAGGGTTGCCGTACCACTCTGGTGCGGAACGTGTCCTAGTGGACCTTCGACGTTTAATAATAACTTGATCTGAAGTTTCATGATCATCATCATTAACTTCCTCTCCAGCCGGTGTAGGCTCTACAGAAACAACTTCCTGTGCTGCGCTACCCTCCGGTTCGAGTGGAGGTACAATTACCTCATCAAGTTCTATTTTCCTCCCACTTACTTCTTTCGAGAGAAACTCTTTCTCGAGAAAGGATCCATTCTTGGCAACAAAGACTTTGCCTTTGGATCTGAGGTAGAAGGTATACCCAATAGTCTCTTTGGGATATCCTATGAAGACGCACTTTTCCGCTTTGGGTTCGAGCTTCTCAGGTTGAAGTTTCTTCACATAAGCATCGCATCCCCAAACTTTTAGAAACGACAGCTTAGGTTTCTTCCCAAACCATAATTCATACGGTGTCGTCTCAACGGATTTAGACGGTGCCCTATTTAAAGTGAATGCGGCAGTCTCTAATGCATATCCCCAAAATGATAGCGGTAAGTCGGTAATAGACATCATAGATCGCACCATATCCAATAGAGTGCGATTACGACGTTCAGACACACCATTTCGCTGAGGTGTGCCAGGCGGCGTGAGTTGTGAAACAATTCCACATTTTCTTAGGTGCGTGCCAAACTCGTGACTTAAATATTCTTCGCCACGATCAGATCGTAGGCACTTTATTTTCCTGTCACGTTGATTCTCTACCTCACTTTGAAATTCCTTGAACCTTTCAAAGGTTTCAGACTTGTGTTTCATTAAGTAGACATACCCATATCTGCTCAAGTCATCAGTGAGGGTGAGAACATAACGGTAGCCACCGCGAGCCTCGACGCTCATTGGACCGCATACATCGGTATGTATTATCTCCAACAAGTCAGTTGCTCGCTCCATTGTTCCAGAGAACGGAGTCTTGGTCATCTTGCCCTGAGGCATGGTTCGCACGTGTCAAATGATTCGAAATCAAGAGACTCCAAAAGTCCATCAGCATGGAGCTTCTTCATGCGTTTGACACCAATATGACCAAGGCGGCAGTGCCACATGTAAGTGGGACTATCGTTATCAACCTTACACTTTTTGGTACTCACACTATGGACATGTGTAACATCACGTTCGAGATTCATCAAAAATAAACCATTGACCAGCGGGGCATGACCATAAAACATTTCTCTCATATAAATAGAACAACCATTATTCTCAGATTTAAATGAGTAGCCATCTCGCATCAAACGAGATCCAGATACAATGTTCATGCTCAAAGCTGGTACTAAATAACAATTATTGAGGTTTAAAACTAATCCCGAAGGTAGATGTAGAGGTAGCGTGCCGACGGCGATCACATCGACCTTGGAACCATTCCCGACGCGCATCGTCACCTCGTCCTTTGCCAGTCTCCGCTTATTCCGCAGCTCCTGCTTGGAGTTACAAATGTGAGCAACTGCACCGGTATCAAATACCCAGGAGCTACTACGAGCGCTGGTTAGGTACACATCAATAACAAGTATATCACATATACCTTTAACGTTGCCGGCCTTCTTATCCGCTAAGTACTTGGGGCAATTCCGCTTCCAGTGACCGGTACCCTTGCAATAAAAGCACTCAGTCTCAGGCTTGGGTCCATTCTTGTTCTTCTTCCCGGCAACTTGCTTACCGGGCGCGGCAACAGCTTTGCCGTCCTTCTTGAAGTTCTTCTTACCCTTGCCTTTCTTGAAACTAGTGGTCTTATTCACCATCAACACTTGATGCTCCTTTTTGATCTCGACCTCCGCTGATTTCAGCATCGAGTACAACTCAGGAATGGACTTCTCCATACCCTGCATGTTGTAGTTCATCACAAAGCTCTTGTAGCTAGGTGGAAGCGACTGGAGGATTCTGTCAATGACCGAGTCATCCGGGAGATTAACTCCCAGCTGAGTCAAGCGGTTGTGTAACCCAGACATTTTGAGTATGTGCTCACTGACAGAACTATTCTCCTCCATCTTACAGCTGAAGAACTTGTCGGAGACGTCATATCTCTCGACCCGGGCATGAGCTTGGAAAACCAGTTTCAGCTCTTGGAACATCTCATATGCTCCGTGTTGCTCAAAATGCTTTTGGAGCCCCGGTTCTAAACTGTAAAGCATGCCGCACTGAACAAGGGAGTAATCATCGCAGCGTGACTGCCAAGCGTTCGTAACGTCTTGGTCCACTGGGAAAATGGGTGGGTCACCTAGCGGTGCATCGAGGACATACAATCTCTTGGAAGCTATGAGGATGATCCTCAGGCTACGGACCCAGTCCGCATAGTTGCTTCCATCATCTTTCAGCTTGGTTTTCTCTAGGAACGCGTTGAAGTTGAGGGTGACATTAGCGTTGGCCATTGGATCTACAATATAGATTGTAAAAACATTTTTAGACTAAGTTCATGATAATTAAGTTCACATAATCAAATTATTTAATGAACTCCCACTTAGATAGACATCTCTCTAGTCATCCAAGTGATACATGATCCATGTCAACTAGCCCGTGTCCGATCATCACGTGAGACGGACTAGTCATCCATGGTGAACATCTCTATGTTGATCGCATCTACTATACGACTCATGTTCGACCTTTCGGTCTTCCGTGTTCCGAGGCCATGTCTGTACATGCTAGGCTCGTCAAGTCAACCTAAGTGTTTCGCATGTGTAAATCTGGCTTACACCCGTTGTATGCGAACGATAGAACCTATCACACCCGATCATCACGTGGTGCTTCGGAACAACGATCCTTAGCAACGGTGCACAGTTAGGGTGAACACCTTTCTTGAAATTTTATTGAGAGATCATCTTATTTACTACCGTCGTTCTAAGCAAATAAGATGTAAACATGATAAACATCACATGCAATCAATATAGTGACATGATATGGCCAATATCATCTTGCTCCTTTGATCTCCATCTTCGGGGCACCATGATCATCACTGTCACCGGCACGACACCATGATCTCCATCATCATGATCTCCATCATTGTGTCTTCATGAAGTTGTCTCGCCAACTATTACTTCTACTACTATGGCTAACGTTTAGCAATAAAGTAAAGTAATTACATGGCGTTTATGATTGACACGCAGGTCATACAATAAAATAAGACAACTCCTATGGCTCCTGCCGGTTGTCATACTCATCGACATGCAAGTCGTGAATCCTATTACAAGAACATGATCAATCTCATACATCACAATGCATCACATCACATCCTTTTGGCCATATCACATCACAAGGCATATGCTGCAAAAACAAGTTAGACGTCCTCTAATTTGTAGTTGCAAGTTTTTACGTGGCTGCTATAGGTTTCTAGCAAGAACGTTTCTTACCTACGCCAAAACCACAACGTGATATGCCAATTGCTATTTACCCTTCATAAGGACCCTTTTCATCGAATCCGATCCGACTAAGGTGGGAGAGACAGACACCCGCTAGCCACCTTATGCAACAAGTGCATGTCAGGCGGTGGAACCGGTCTCACGTAAGCGTACGTGTAAAGTTGGTCCGGGCCGCTTCATCCCACAATACCGCCGAATCAAGATAAGACTAGTAACGGCAAGCAAATTAACAAGATCGACGCCCACAACAACTTGTGTTCTACTCGTGCATAGATTATACGCATAGACCTAGCTCATGATGCCATTGTTGGTAGACGTAGTAGTAAATCAAAAATTTCCTACGTGTTCACCAAGATCTATCTATGGAGAAACCACCAACGAGTAAGGGGAGAGTGAATCTTCATACCCTTGAAGATCGCTAAGCGGAAGCGTTACAAAGAACGCGGTTGATGGAGTCGTACTCGCGGCGATTCAAATCGCGGAAGATCCGATCCAAGCGCCGAACGGACGGCTCCTCCGCGTTCAACACACGTACAGCCCGGGGACGTCTCCTCCTTCTTGATCCAGCAAGGGGGAAGGAGAAGTTGAGGGAGAGCTCCGGCAGCACGACGGCGTGGTGGCGGTGGAGCTCGTGGTTCTCCGGCAGAGCTTCGCTAAGCGCTACGGAGGAGGAGGAGGTGTAGGAAGGGGGAAGGGCTGCGCCAAGGGAAGGGTGTGTAGCTGCCCTCCCACCCCCACTATTTATAGGGGAAGGGGAGAGGGGGCCAGCCCCCTTAGATCCATCTAGAGGGGGGGGCGGCGGCCCCCCCTAGGGTTTCCAACCCTAGGCGCCTTGGGCCCTTGGGGCGGCGGCCCCCCGGGGGGCCGCGGTCCCCCAGGGGGGCCGCGGCCCCCTTAGGGTTCCCAACCCAAATACAGCCCATTAGGTCCTCCGTGGCAGGTGGACCCTCACGGTGGACCCCCGGAACCCCTTCGGTGGTCCCGGTACAATACCGATAAACCCCGAAACCTTTCCGGTGACTGAAACTGGACTTCCCATATATAAATCTTCACCTCCGGACCATTCCGGAACTCCTCGTGACGTCCGGGATCTCATCCGGGACTTCGAACAACTTTCGGTAACCACATACAATTCCCATTACAACTCTAGCGTCACCGAACCTTAAGTGTGTAGACCCTACGGGTTCGGGAGGCACGTAGACATGACCGAGACACCTCTCCGGTCAATAACCAACAGCGGGATCTGGATACCCATGTTGGCTCCCACATGCTCCACGATGATCTCATCGGATGAACCACGATGTCGGGGATTCAATCAATCCCGTATACAATTCCCTTTGTCTACCGGTATGATACTTGCCCGAGATTCGATCGTCGGTATCCCTATACCTTGTTCAATCTTGTTACCGGCAAGTCTCTTTACTCGTTCCGCAACACATCATCCCGTGGCTAACTCCTTAGTCACATTGAGCTCATTATGACAATGTCTTACCGAGTGGGCCCAGAGATACCTCTCCGTCATACGGAGTGACAAATCCCAGTCTCGATTCGTGCCAACCCAACAGATACTTTCGGAGATACCCGTAGTGTACCTTTATAGCCACCCAGTTACGTTGTGACGTTTGGCACACCCAAAGTATTCCTACGGTATCCGGGAGTTGCACAATCTCATGGTCTAAGGAAACGATACTTGACATTGGAAAAGCTTTAGCAGACGAACTACACGATCTTGTGCTATGCTTAGGATAGGGTCTTGTCCATCACATCATTCTCCTAATGATGTGATCCCGTTATCAACGACATCCAATGTCCATGGTCATGAAACCGTGACCATCTATTGATCAACGAGCTAGCCAACTAGAGGCTCACTAGGGACATGTTGTGGTCTATGTATTCACACATGTATTACGGTTTCCGGTTAACACAATTATAGCATGAACAATAGACAATTATCATGAACAAGGAAATACAATAATAACCATTTTATTATTGCCTCTAGGGCATATTTCCAACACCGAGTTCAAGAACTACACCTTGGATGAGTTCCTTAGTGATGAGGGGATCAAGCATCAATACTCCGCATCATATACCCCTCAACAAAATGGTGTAGCGGAGAGGAAGAACCGGACGTTGATGGACGCGGCAAGAACCATGATGGCGGAATTCAAGTCTCAGTATAACTTTTGGGCCGAAGCCATCAACACCGCATGTCATGCATCCAATCGACTCTACCTCCGCAAAGGCTTGAACAAGACCCCATATGAGATACTTACCGGTAACAAGCCTAACCTCAAGTACTTTCGGGTGTTCGGGTGTAAGTGTTTCATTCTCAAGAAGGGTGCTCATTTATCTAAATTCGAACCTACAGCTCAAGAGGGTATATTTGTTGGTTATGCTACAAACTCTAATGCTTACCGTGTTCTCAACAAGTCCAATGGACTCATTGAGGAGACGTGTAACGTAGAGTTTGATGAAAATAATGGCTCCCAAGTGGAGCAAAGTGGTCTTTGTGATGTAGGTGATGAAATTCCTCCCCAAGCCATAAGAAGAATGGGGATTGGTCAAATACTCCCCATTGAGGAACCCCTTGTGGCCGAAGGAGAAGGACAATGCTCTATGCAAGTGGAGCCATCACCGACCATTGACCCACATGCTTCCGAAGAGCAAACCAAAGGCCCTTAACCGAGTGAACAAGATCAAGGGCAATATCAATCTCACGATGATGTTGTTTCACCAAGTGATGCTCAAGATCAAGTTCAAGACTCCGAGCAAGCTCAAGACACCGAGCAAGCTGAGGATCAAGAACAAGCTCAAGATCAAGAGCAAGTTCAAGATCAAGAGCAAGCTCATGACGGCGCTCAAGATGTTCAAGATGATCCTCCTCAAATACCTATGGAGGAGTGATAACCCACAAGTATAGGGGATCGCAACAGTTTTCGCGGGTAGTATTTCACCCAGATTTATTGATTCGACACAAGGGGAGCCAAAGAATATTTGCAAGTATTAGCAGTTGAGTTGTCAATTCAACCACACCTGGAGATAAAATATCTGCAGCAAAGTATTTAGTAGCACAGTAATATGATAGTTTTGATAGCAGTAGCAAAAGTAACACTAGTAATGGTAACAGTAACAGTAGCAGTTTTGTACCAAGTGTAATGCAATAGCAACAAAGTAACTTAGCAGAAACCAATATGAGAAAGTCGTAGGCATTGGATCGGTGATGATAATTATGTTGGATGATATTCATCATATAACAGTCACAACCTAGAGCGATACACAATAGCTCCAATTCATCAATGTAATGTAGGCATATATTCCGTATATAGTCATACGTGCTTATAATAAGAACTTGCATGACATCTTTTGTCCTACCCTCCTGTGGCAGCGGGGTCCTTAAGGAAACTAAGGGATATTAAGGCCTCCTTTTAATAGAGAACCGAAATAAAGCATTAGCACTTAGTGAATACATGAACTCCTCAAACTACGGCAATCACCGGAAAGAATCCCAATCATTGTCACCTTGGGGTATGCGGATCATGCCACGTAATAGGTGCATATAAATTGCAAGATAGGATCAAGAACACAAATATATTCATGAAAACATGAAGGGTTCAGATATGAAATCATGGCACTCGGGCCCTAGTGACAAGCATTAAGCATAGCAAATTCATAGCAACATCAATCTCAGAACATAGTGGATACTAGGGATCAAAGTCCTAACAAATTGACTCGATTACATGATAAATCTCATCCAACCCATCACCGTCCAGGAAGCCTACGAATGAATTACTCATGCCCGGTGGTGAGCATCATAAAATTGGTGATGGAGGATGGTTGATGATGACGACGGCGTCGAATCCCCCTCTCCGGAGCCCCGAACGGACTCAAGATCAGCCCTCCCGATGAAGAACAGGAGGTGGCGGCGGCTCCGTATCGTAAAACGAGATGAAACTTCTTCTCCTATTTTTTTCTTGGGGAAAGAGAATTTATAGCGTTGGAATTATGTCAGACGACCGCCTGTGGGCCCCACAAGGCACCACGGCGCACCCTAGGGGGGGGGGGTCGCGCCCTGCTGCCTTGTGAGCAGCAGGTGGCCCCCCTTCTGTTGATTTTTGCGCCAATAATTTTTATATATTCCATAAAAATTCTCCAAAAAGTTTCGTCCAAATATGAGAACTTTGATTTCTGCACAAAATAAACACCATGGCAATTCTGCTGAAAACAGCGTCAGTCCGGGTTAGTTTCATTCAAATCATGCAAATTAGAGTCCAAAACAAGAGCAAAGGTGTTTGGAAAAGTAGATACGACGGAGGCGTATCAACTCCCCCAAGCTTAACTCATTGCTTGTCCTCAAGCAATTGAGTTGACAAACTGAAAGTGATAAAGAAAAACTTTTACAAACTCTTTTGTTCTTGTATCCGTATATAAGCTTAAATAGTACCCAGGTTTTCAGCAAAGATCATGAACTAACCATGCTCATAATAACACTTAAAAACTACATTTACTCATATCAATGGCATAATCAACTAGAGAGCAATAATAACATATCTCAAATGCCAACAATTTGTCAAAACAATCATGATATAATATGGTAACATGGTATCTCGCTAGCCCTTTCTGAGACCGCAAAACATAAATGCAGAGCACCTCCAAAGTTCAAGCAGCGACTAAACATTGTATTTCGGGGTAGAAGAGATCCAGTCATGATGCACACAACATTAACTATACTCAATGCATAAGGATGACAATAGTGCTCTCAGGATTGGCGCTTAGTGCAAGAAGGTGAGACTCAACAATAAAAGCAAAATAACATAAAGTAAATAACATAAAAGTAAGTAGATAGACCCTTCGCAGAGGGAAGAAGGGATTTGCAGCGGTGCCAGAGCTTGAAGCTTAAATCAGAGATGAAAAATAATTTGAGAGGTGTACTTTTCCTGTCAACGTCACGACCGAGTGTTTTCAATATCTTCCATGCTAAACACATTATAGGCGGTTCCCAAGCGGAAAGGTAAAGTTTACTCCCCCTCCACCATACCAACACAAGCCATGGCTAGCCGAATCCTTGGGTGCCCTCCATACCAACAACTTTCCGGGGGAGTTTGTTTGCATTATGTATTTTCGATTTTGAGCATAGGACTGGGCATCCCAAATACGAGCCTCTCTCGTGCAATGACAAGTGAGTAAACATTCATCTCGAGAATAACCCGCTTAGCATGGAAGATACTGACAGCCCCCTGTCGCTCCATGAGCGGTACAGGCACACAAAACGGATGTTTATTTGAATGATTAGAGGTGGCACGTGCAAATTTACTTGGAGCAGCAGAGTAATACCGCATATAGGTAGATATGGTGGACTCATCTGGAGCAACTTTGGTTTAAGGATTGTGGATGCACAAGCAGAATTCCCGCTTAGTACAAAGTGAAGGCTAGCAAATAGGTTGAGAAGCGACCAACTAGAGAGCAAAAACGGCGATGATCATGCATTGAGAATAGTTAACATTGAATACTAGCATGAGTAGGATATAATCACCCTGAACATAAATGTCATGGAGGCTATGTTGGTTTTGAATCAACTACATGCATGAACATGTGCCAAGTCAAGCCACTTGAAACATTCAGAGGAGGATACCATATTAACATACTACATCATAACCATTTTAATGCATGTTGACATCCAAGATAAATCATTATCCACTCCTAGTTACTTAAGCATGGCATGAGCAACTATAATCTCTAATTGTCATCACAAACATGTTTACTCATAATATGCTGAATCATGGATACTGAGTTAAACATATTTACAAAAAACAAAAACAAGAAGAGTTCATACCAGCTTTTCCTTGCCACAGTCACTTCATCAAATCATCGTCATTATTGCCTTTCACTTGCACGACCGAATGATGTGAAAATAATAATAGTGCAAGTGTGCCGTGAACTAAGCTGGGATCTGCAAACATTTTATTCAAGGGAGAATACAAGGTAATACAGGCTCTTCGTTAGATCAACAATAAAGCATATGAGAACCACTCATCATTTTCATCGTGGTCTTCTCCCTATGACAACTCAACGAAAAGAAAAGGAATTAGTTTTTTAGTTTTTCTGAAGGAAGCAAATTAAGGAAGAAAAATGAAAAACGAGAAAACTATTTACACGGGAGAACTCCCAACAAGCAAAAGCAAAAGAAGAAATGACAAATATTTTTGAGTTTTCTTTTAATATTACGAACTAACAAACGGGAAAGAAAAACCAAAAAGAAACGAGAAATATTTTTGGGTTTTAGAAGTTTTTCAAACACACAAGAAGAAAGCGAGAATAAAATTAACATGGATATACAATGAAAAAGTATGAACACCGACAACTGAAATGAATGTGTGAACATGAATGTAATGTCGGTGAGAGATATGTACTCCCCCAAGCTTAGGCTTTTGGCCTAGCTTGGTAATCATCACCCGTAGTATCCATCAGGACTGGGCGGCTAGTACTGGGGTGGAGGCACCTGAGGGTCCCACTGCTGGGCCTCCCCCTCCGCTGCTGCCACCTCGTTCCTGTAAGCTGTGATGTCTGCCGGCATGATGGTGTATCCGTTCCTGGCATGAGAGTCAAACAAAGAGGGTGCAGGCAACGGAATAATATTGTGAGTTGTCTCGCTAAAAACCAGATTATAACGAATATATTAAGGAGGTTCAGGTTCATCAATAAAGTGGTAATCGATCATGCACTGTTGGTCTAAATAAGCCTTGGGCAACAAGTGGTCATTTGGGCGGATAGCAACATTAAAATGTTTCGCAAGACACGAAGCATAAATACCGCCATGGATTTTACCCTTAGTTCTGTTGGTGTGTAAGCGGCGTGCAATGATAGCTCCCAAGCTAAAAGTGTTATCGCCGTAAATAGCACGACGCAAGATGGCGAGGTCAGGGGCACTGAGCGTACCACCTTCCTCCCTGGTGGTCAAGCATTTCCCTATGAATAAAGCAAAGTAGTGCACAGCAGGAAAATGCAAGCTAGTAACACGGGCTTTTGAAACGCCCCTAAATTCCCCCACAGTCAAAGTGTGAAGGAAGTCCTCGAACTCCTCAGGCCGAGGCTCCCTCAAATCCCCATCAGAAGGGATCAAGCATATCTCACAAAACTCATCTAGAGTTAACTCATGATGTTCAGCATATAAATCAAAACGCACCATGGGGATATCGAGCCTTGGCATAAAGTAAAAATTTTGCATAAAGGAATTTGTAAGGATCTGGTGCTGGTCACACTCATCTGCGAGGAAGTTGGTCAGCCCGGCGTTCGCAACAAATTGTGCGAACTCTTGACGAAACCCGGCTTCGTTCATGAAGGTGTTGTGCGGCCACTCGCATGGTCGGACCTCCGTCCTGCGCGGGATGTTGAGGTCGTGGTCATGGGCATCCTCAAGGGCACCCTTGGAGCTCCGACGCAATGAACTCCTCCGAAGAAAATTCATTTTTCCTAAGAACAAATTTCTGAAAAATTTTGGACCACAAAAATATGTCAACAAAACTTCACAAGATTGATAGCAACTACTCATACAAGTACCTAGAGGTTATATCAAGCATTCAAGCTACTTAGAACTCAAGGAATTTAACATGCAAGCTCATTTTCAGTAGCACCAGTAGCAGCAATTTATGCAAAATATAATCCACTAAAGCAAAAACTAATTGGAGTAATGGGAGAGTCACATACCAAGGAGCAATCCCTCAAAACAGTTTCGGAAACAGAGCTCCGAGCAAAGAGATCGAAAATCTCAGGTTTGGGAGCAAGAACACGAGAGAGAGAGTTACAAAGATTTTTTTTCTGGAGGTAGGAGATGAAGTGGGCTGAATGGATAAGTGAGTGTGTCCCTGTGGGACCCACAAGGCACCTTGGCGCGCCCTGGGGGGGTGGCCGCGCCCTGCTGCCTTGTGGGCAATAGGTGCACCCCCCTGGGTTGTTCTCAGTACCAAAAATTCTTATATATTCCAGAAAAAATCATGTCAAAATTTTATTGCATTCCAAGCACTTTTATTTTGGGCCATTTTTATTGCACGATAATTCAGAAAACATGATAATCATGGCATTTTATTTTATTAAACTATAATTAACAGAGAGCAAAAGATAGGTACAGAAAGTTGTGCTTACTAAATTCATCAACCACATGCCCTTCAGAAAGAATCCATTAATAAGGTTGATCAAGTCTTATTAACAAACTATTTCCGAGTGACATGAAACCGAAGAATTTTTGTATAACACTAAGTTACCTCAACGGGGATATGCATCTCCCCAACAATAAGAAATTCATATTTCTTTTTGACAGTAGGAAGAGGAAATTTGAAATCCCTAATAGTGATTGTTGAAACCTTTTCAATACAGTTGATACCATTGACTGAAGTTTGTTTCTTCGGGAAATAAACCGTATGCTCATTACCATTGACATGAAAAGTGACCTTGCTTTTGTTGCAGTCAATAACAGCCCCTGCAGTATTCAAAAAGGGTCTTCCAAGGATAATTGACATATTGTCGTCCTCGGGCATATCAAGTATAACAAAGTCTGTTAAAATAGTAACATTTGCAACAACAACAGGCACATCCTCGCAAATTCCAATAGGTATAGCAGTAGATTTATCAGCCATTTGTAAAGATATTTCAGTAGGTGTGAGTTTATTCAAATCAAGTCTTCTATATAAAGAGAAAGCCATGACACTAACACCGGCTCCCAAATCACATAAGGTAGTTTTAACATAACTTCTTTTAATAGAGCATGGTATAGTAGGTATTCCCGGGTCGCCTAACTTTTTAGGTACTCCACCCTTAAAAGAATAATTTGCAAGCATGGTGGAAATTTCAGCTTCAGGTATCTTTCTTTTATTAGTGACAATATCTTTCATGTATTTAGCACAAGGAGACATTTTCAACATATCAATCAAGCGAGTGCGCAAAAAGACAGGTCTAAGCATTTCAACAAAGCGCTCAAAGTCTTCATCATCCTTATTTTTAGATGGTTTGGTAGGAAAAGGCATAGGTTTTTGAACCCATGGTTCTCTTTCCTTTCCATGTTTTCTAGCAACAAAGTCTCTTTTATCATATCTTTTATTCTTAGGAGGTGGGTTATCAAGATCAACAGCAGGTTCTATTTCTACATCATTATCTGGTTGAACATCAACATGAACAGCATCATTTTCATTATCATTATCATTATCACTAGGTGCATGTTCATTACCAGATTGTGTCTCAGCATCAGAAATAGAAACATCATTATGATTCTCCGGAGGCTTTTCTACCTCAGGTTCACTAGAAGCATGCAAAGTCCTATCATTTTTCTTTTTCTTTTTCTTCTTAAATGGACTAGGTACATCAATATTATTTCTTTGAGAATCTTGTTCAATTCTTTTAGGATGACCTTCAAGATACAAGGGTTCCTGAGTCATTCTACCTCCTCTAGTAACAACTCTAACATCATGATCATTCTTTTTATTATTCATCTCATCAAGCAAATCATTTTGTGACTTAGCAATTTGTTCTAGCTGAGTCTGAACCATAGAAGCATGTTTACTCAAGCATTTAACATCATTAGCAGTTCTAAACATCAAATCACTCAAGTGTTCAATCATGATGGCATTCCGTTTTAGTTGATTGCTAACATACATATTAAAGTGTTCCTGTTTAATGATGTAATTATCAAATTCATACAAGCATTGACTAGCAGATTTATTATACGGAATATCACCTTCATCAAATCTAGTGAGAGAATTTACCTCCACTACATGTGTTGGGATGTCGAGCCCATGTATTTCTTCAATAGGTGGTAAATTCTTAACATCTTCAGCTTTAATACCCTTTTCCTTCATAGATTTCTTAGCTTCTTGCATATCTTCTGGACTGAGGAATAGAATACCTCTCTTCTTCGGAGTTGGCTTAGGTGGCGGTTCAGGAAGTGTCCACTCATTATCATTCTTCAATATATTATTCAATAGTTCTTCAGCCTGCCCAACAGTTCGTTCCCTGAAAACACAACCAGCACAACTATCTAGGTAGTCCCTAGAGGCATCGGTTAGTCCATTATAAAAGATATCAAGTATTTCATTCTTCTTAAGAGGATGATCAGGCAAAGCATTAAGTATTTGGAGAAGCCTCCCCCAAGCTTGAGGGAGATTCTCTTCTTCAATTTGCACAAAGTTAAATATTTCCTGTAAAGCAACTTGTTTCTTATGAGCAGGAAAATATTTTTCAGAGAAGTAATATATCATATCCTGGGGACTACGCACACAACCAGGAGCAAGAGTATTAAACCATTTCTTAGCATCACCCTTTAATGAGAAAGGAAACAACTTAAGAATATAGTAATAGCGAATTTTTTCCTCATGAGCAAATAGGGTGGCAATATCATTCAACTTAGTAAGGTGTGCCACAACAGTTTCAGTTTCATAACCATGAAAAGGATCAGATTCAACCAAAGTAATTAACTCCAGATCGACAGAGAATTCGTAATCCTTATCAGTAACAAATATGAGAGAGGTGGCAAACTTAGGATCATATTTCATTCTCTCCCTCATAGATTTTTCTTTCATTTCAGCAAGCAATTTTATAACCTCATCTCTATTATTACAAGCAAGAATGGCTCTAGCCGTCTCCCTATCAAAGACATGTTCATCAGGTGATTCAACTCTAGTAGGAGGGCTAGGCATAATAGGTGAATTATAATTCTCAAGAGTTTCAACATTTTTAGCATTCTCAATTTCTTTAGCTTTAGCAAGTTGTTCATCAAGAAATTCACCAAGTGGCACAGTATTATCAAGCATAGTACTAGCATCATTCATAGCAGAAGTAGTATCATCAATAACTTGCGACATATCAGAATGCATAACAGGTGGTGGTGTCGCAAGTCTAATCAAAACAGAAGGTGAATCAAGTGCGGAGCTAGATGGCAGTTCCTTACCCCCCTCGTCTTAGAGGGAACGATCTTGGTCTTAGCGTCTTTCAGATTCTTCATAGTGATCAACAGATATAAATCCCAAGTGACTCACCAAATAGAGCTATGCTCCCCGGCAACGGCGCCAGAAAAAGGTCTTGATAACCCACAAGTATAGGGGATCGCAACAGTTTTCACGGGTAGTATTTCACCCAGATTTATTGATTTGACACAAGGGGAGCCAAAGAATATTTGCAAGTATTAGCAGTTGAGTTGTCAATTCAACCACACCTGGAGATAAAATATCTGCAGCAAAGTATTTAGTAGCACAGTAATATGATAGTTTTGATAGCAGTAGCAACAGTAACACTAGTAACGGTAACAGTAACAGTAGCAGTTTTGTAGCAAGTGTAAAGCAGTAGCAACAAAGTAACTTAGCAGAAACCAATATGAGAAAGTCGTAGGCATTGGATCGGTGATGATAATTATGTTGGATGATATTCATCATATAACAGTCACAACCTAGGGCGATACATAATAGCTCTAATTCATCAATGTAATGTAGGCATGTATTGCATATATAGTCATACGTGCTTATAATAAGAACTTGCATGACATCTTTTGTCCTACCCTCCCGTGGCAGCGGGGTCCTTAAGAAAACTAAGGGATATTAAGGCCTCCTTTTAATAGAGAACCGGAGCAAAGCATTAGCACTTAGTGAATACATGAACTCCTCAAACTATGGCAATCACCGGAAAGAATCCCAATTATTGTCACCTTGGGGTATGCGGATCATGACACGTAATAGGTGCATATAACTTGCAAGATAGGATCAAGAACACAATTATATTCATGAAAACATGAAGGGTTCAGATCTGAAATCATGGCACTCGGGTCTCTAGTGACAAGCATTAAGCATAGCAAAGTCATAGCAACATCAATCTTAGAACATAGTGGATACTAGGGATCAAAGCCCTAACAAATTGACTCAATTACATGATAAATCTCATCCAACCCATTACCGTCCAGCAAGCCTACAAAGGAATTACTCACGCCCGGTGGTGAGCATCATGAAATTGGTGATGGAGGATGGTTGATGATGACGACGGCGTCGAATCCCCCTCTCCTGAGCCCCGAACGGACTCCAGATCAGCCCTCCCAATGAAGAACAGGAGGTGGCGGTGGCTCCGTATCGTAAAACATGATGAAACTTCTTCTCCTATTTTTTTCTCGGGGAAAGAGAATTTATAGCGTTGGAATTAGGTCAGACGGCCGCCTGTGGGCCCCACAAGGCACCACGGCGCACCCTAGGGGGGGTCGCGCCCTGCTGCCTTGTGAGCAGAAGGTGGCCCCCCTTCTGTTGATTCTTGCGCCAATAATTTTTATATATTCCATAAAAATTCTCCAAAAAGTTTCATCCAAATCCGAGAACTTTGATTTTTGCACAAAAACAACACCATGGCAATTCTGCTGAAAACAGCGTCAGTCCGGGTTAGTTTCATTCAAATCATGCAAATTAGAGTCCAAAACAAGAGCAAAAGTGTTTGGAAAAGTAGATACGACGGAGACATATCAAGGAGCTATTGGAGCGTCGTGCCGCCAAGATCGCCTCCAAACTCAAGCATCAACAACATGTCATGGAGAATGTTTATGGAAGCTTAAAAAGAGGGGTAACCACTCGTGGTCAATTAACAAACTTTTGTGAGCATCACGCGTTTGTTTCTTGTGTTGAACCCCAAAAGGTACATGAAGCGCTCGAGGACACGGATTGGCTTGAAGCCATGCATGATGAACTCAACAACTTCGAGCGCAACAAAGTGTGGAAATTGGTGCCAAGGCCAAAGGAGAACCATAATGTCATTGGAACCAAATGGATATTCAAGAACAAGCAAGATGTGAACGGTGTTGTTGTTCGAAACAAGGCAAGATTGGTAGCACAAGGCTACTCCCAAGTCGAGGGTATCGACTACGGTGAAACCTTTGCTCCCGTTGCTCGTCTTGAATCTATTCGCATGTTGCTTGCATATGCATCTCATCATGATTTTAAGTTGCAACAAATGGATGTGAAAAGTGCATTTCTTAATGGTCCTCTTAATGAGTTGGTATATGTCAAACAACCCCCGGGGTTCGAGGATCCCAAGTTCCCCAATCATGTATACAAGCTCGATAAGGCACTCTATGGCCTTAAACAAGCCCCACGTGCGTGGTATGAGCACCTTACCGAGTTGTTGCAAGAACGTGGGTTTGAAATTGGGAAAATCGATCCCACTCTTTTTTTGAAGAGGGTTAAAGGGGATTGTTCATATGCCAACTATATGTTGATGATATTATTTTTGGTTCTCCTAACAAAGCTTTCAATGATGAGTTTGCCGCACTAATGACGGAGAAGTTTGAGATGTCTATGATGGGAGAGTTGAAGTTCTTTCTCGGGTTCGAAGTCAAGCAAAGAAGAGAAGGAACCTTCATCAACCAAGCCAAATATACCCAAGACATGCTCAAGAGATTCAAGTTGGATGATGTCAAGCCGGCCAAGACTCCAATGCCCACCAAGTGCCAACTTGACATTGATCCCAATGGTAAAGCGGTGGATGCTACTTGTAGCTTGCGTTGGTATTTTCCCCGAAGAGGAAGGGATGATGCAGCACAGTAGAGGTAAGTATTTCCCTCAGTTATGAAACCAAGGTTATCAATCCAGTAGGAGAATCACGCAACACCTCGTTAGCAGTACCTGCACACAAACAACAAATCCTTGCACCCAACGCAAACGAGGGGTTGTCAATCCCTCGGCGGTAAGTTGCAAGATTAAATTGTATGTGATAGATAGATAGATTGAAACAAAAATAAATAATAAAATAAATAAATAAAAAGTGCAGCAACTATTTTTAGGGTTTTTTAATATATGATTTAGATAGACCCGGGGGCCATAGTTTTCACTATAGGCTTCTCTCAAGAAAATAGCATACGGTGGGTAGACAAATTACTGTTGGGCAATTGATAGAAAAGCAAATAATCATGACGATATCCAAGGCAATGATCATGTATATAGGCATCATGTCCGAGACAAGTAGACCGACTCCTGCCTGCATGTACTACTATTACTCCACACATCGACCGCTATCCAGCATGCATCTAGTGTATTAAGTCCATAAAGAACGGAGTAACGCCTTAAGCAAGATGACATGATGTAGACAAAGTAAACTCACGCATGAATAAACCCCATCTTTTTACCCTTAATAGCAACGATACATACGTGTCATGTCCCTTTCTGTCACTGGGATTGAGCACCGCAAGATCGAACCCATTACAAAGCACCTCTTCCCATGGCAAGATAAATCAATCTAGTTGGCCAAACCAAATCAATAGATCGGAGAAGAAATACGAAGCTATAATAATCATGCATAAAAGAGATAAGAGAAGACTCAAATAATATTCATGGATAATCTGATCATAAACTCACAATTTATCGGATCCCAACAAACACACTGCAAAAAGTGATTACATCGGATAGAACTCCAAGAACATCGAAGAGAACATTGTATTGAAGATCAAAAAGAGAGAAGAAGCCATCTAGCTACTAACTATGGACCCGAAGGTCTATGGTAAACAACTCACACATCATCGGAAGGGCAGCAAGGTTGATGTAGAGCGCCTCCAGATGGGATCTCTCGAGAACAGAAACTTGCAGCGGCGGAAAAAGTATTTCGTGGACTCCCCTGATGGTTTCCCGATTTTTGGGAATTTATAGTGGTGGAATTAGGTCAAAAGGGTTAGAGGTGGGCCCACGAAGCTCCAGGGCGCGCCTGCCACCTCCTGGGTCTTCTGGCCTCCTCCCGAAGCTTCTAGTGTTTGTTATGTCCAGAAAAAAAATCTCCAAAAAGTTTCGTGGCATTTGGACTTCATTTGGTATTGATTTTCTGTAAAACCAAAAACAGGCAGAAAACAACAACTGGCATTGGGCACTAAGTTAATAGGTTAGTCCCAAAAAATGATATATAATTGCTGTAAATGTATATAAAAACATCCAAGATTGATAATATAACAACATGGAACAATAAAAAATTATAGATACGTTGGAGACGTATCAGTGAATCAAAAGGTATATCGCTCCATGATTGGATCCTTGCTTTACCTTTGTGCATCTAGACCGGATATCATGTTGAGTGTGGGAATGTGTTCACGGTTTCAAGCCGCACCTAAGGAAAGCCACTATGTGGCGGTCAAGCGAATCTTTCAATATTTGACTCATACACCAAACTTTGGCTTATGGTACCCCAAAGGTGCAAGTTTTGATCTCATGGGTTATACGGATTTGGATTGGGCGGGAGACCGTGTGGATAGGAAGTCAAATTCCGGAGGGTGCCAATTCCTTGGTCGCTCTTTGGTGAGTTGGTCTTCAAAGAAGCAAAATTGTGTATCTCTCTCCACCAACGAGGCCGAGTATGTAGCCGCCGCAAGTTGTTGTGCACAATTGCTATGGATGAGGCAAACTTTAAAGGATTACGGTGTCACTTGTGACAAAGTGCCTCTTCTATGTGATAATGAAGGTGCATTCAAGATCTCTGCTACTTGTGAGCTGCGTTGGTAATTCCCTGAAGAGGAAGGGAGATGCAGTACAGTAGAGATAAGTATTTCCCTCAGTTATGAAACCAAGGTTATCAATCCAGTAGGAGAATCACACAACACCTCGTTAACAGTACCTGCACACAAAACAACAAATCCTTGCACCCAACGCAAACAAGGGGTTGTCAATCCCTTGGCGGTTAATTGCAAGATTAAATTGTATGGTGATAGATAGATAGATTGAACTAAAATATAAAATAAAATAAATAAAGTAAAAGTGCAGCAAGGTATTTTTAGGATTTTTAATATATGATAGAAGTAGACCCGGGGGCCATAGTTTTCACTAGAGGCTTCTCTCATGAAAATAGCATACGGTGGGTGAACAAATTACTGTTGGGCAATTGATAGAAAAGCAAATAACCATGACGATATCCAAGGCAATGATCATGTATATAGGCATCACGTCCGAGAAAAGTAGACCGACTCCTGCCTACATCTACTACTATTACTCCACACATCGACCGCTATCCAGCATGCATCTAGTGTATTAAGTCCATAAAGAACGGAGTAACGCCTTAAGCAAGATGACATGATGTAGACAAAGTAAACTCACGCATGAATAAACCCCATATTTTTACCCTTAATAGCAATGATACATACATGTCATGTCCCTTTCTGTCACTGGGATTGAGCACCGCAAGATCGAACCCATTACAAAGCACCTCTCCCATTGCAAGATAAATCAATCTAGTTGGCCAAACCAAATCAATAGATCAGAGAGAAATACGAAGGTATAATAATCATGCATAAAAGAGTTCAGAGAAGACTCACATAATATTCATGGATAGTCTGATCATAAACTCACAATTCATCGGATCCCAACAAACACACCGCAAGAAGTGATTACATCGGATAGAACTCCAAGAACATCGAGGAGAACATCATATTAAAGATCAAAAAGAGAGAAGAAGCCATCTAACTACTAACTATGGACCCAAAGGTCTGTGGTAAACTACTCACGCATCATCGGAAGGGCAGCAAGGTTGATGTAGAGCCCCTCCGTGATCGATTCCCCCTCCGGCGGAGCACCGGAAAAGGCCTCCAGATGGGATCTCTCGAGAACAGAAACTTGCGGCGGCAGAAAAAGTATTTCGTGGACTCCTCTGTTGGTTTCCCGATTTTAGAGAATTTATAGTGGAGGAATTAGGTCAAACGGAGCTGTGTGGGCCCCACGAGCCACCAGGGCGCGCTGATACGTCTCCAACGTATCTATAATTTATGAAGTATTCATGCCATGTTTATTATAGTTTTATATGATTTTGGTGCACTTTTATATGGCTTTTATATGGCTTTTATATGATTTTTATGGACTAACATATTGACCTAGTGCCCAGTGCGAGTTGCTGTTTTCTGCTTGTTTTTGGTTTTCCAGAAAATCCATATCAAATGAAGTCCAAATGCAGCGAAACTTTTTGACGATTTTTTCTGGAAGGAAACAGACCCAGGAAGCTTCGGAGGAGCAGCAGATGATGTGGCACCCCGGCTCAGAGCAACCGGTTTACCTTGCATTGCCAGCCCAAAGATCAAGTCTTCTGGCAATACACAACAACTTGGTACAGAAAACAACTGCTTTATTGATCTCTTAGTGGAAACATAGGTTCACATATTACATGATGAGCGAGGCCAAGCGGCACACACGGTGCGGCTGCACTTATGTACATTATTTAGTAGACATCTCAGGGCCTCGATGATAAGGGAACTACTACGCGACAGCGGAACGACGAGGTAGCGGAAATCCACTCCACAGGGACACTGCTGGGACACGGCCTCGAGCGCGACATACTGCTCGACATCCACACCATGCACGGCTTCTCCTGCATCTGGCATGATAAGCCAAGTGAGTACTTTGAATGTACTCGCAAGCTCACAGCAAACAAAACAAGTGCGACAAACAACAACAAGGCATTTAACCAGATTAATGCATGAGCATGATACTATCCAACATGAGGTGTGCGTGAATCAATGCCATGGTCCCTGGGACCAACTTACCATTTCGAGGTTACCACGTAACCACCATTCATAACTTACCAACATGATCTTTACTTGATCACATCCATACCTTTCATAGTGATCCTCACTTGATCACCACTTCTGCATGTGCCATCTGGTGTGTCTTAGTGTGCAAGTTAATTATATCTGTTGACCCACGGTGTGACCTACTACGAACTGTGTCCATATCCGAGGACGCGACTATCGATAGATTATACACTCTGCAGAGGTTAGTACACTGTACCCACACTACGGAACTCATGGCCTCATGCTCCCATTTGGGTGGACCAACGACATTCCGACAAAACCAATCTATTGCATGACACTCTCCCATCCACTCCGACAAACTCCCCTTTGGGCTATGTCCTGGGTGACCCCGATGCCAACTTGTGACATCCGCCACCTCTGTGGCTGCCACCGTCATGGCCAAACAAAAACATCATCCCAAACAAGGACCTCGGTACCATAAAACTCGGGTCCTCAAGGTTATGACTGCCTACCGGGCCAGGGTAGCGCCAGAGCACAACCTTCCCTTGTAGGAGGTACCGGCGAGAGGCATGACAATAGACCGCATTAGGGCCTCCCCATCCAGGCAAGTGTGGTTGCACTGGTGAGCTCGATTCGGTGGCACCATGACTCGATCAACAGCATGTTCAAGTTGAATTAACATCAAGTTTAACTTGAAATAAAATGATTCGAGCCATAGTGTGAATGGATGCACGGGTCACGATCATGAATAACAAATGCATCATGTTATCATATGAGTATATGCCATGATACCTACTGCACACTTAGCAAGAAAACATGTACCCTACTGCATACTATCAAAATGGCATGAACAAGATCTAGGTAATAAGTTCTATATAGCAAATCATTTTAAATAGTGAATTAAATGATGAATGAATTCAAATAAACCAATGTCATTGCAATGCCACCCTTGCATATGAATGTTGTGGCTTGCCTTGGTTTGGAGGAGTGTCACAGTACTCCTGGCCTTCTCCAACACAACTAGGTTCTTCTGAAAATATTTTAAATGCAAAAAGAAAATGTCACATAACACATTTTATTTCACCAGAAATTCTCAACAGTAAGAAAAATTCTGAAATTTGGCATGCATAAACTTTGGATCAATACAAACCAGTAGCAAAAAGAATCAACTCAATTGGACTTATAAATTAAAAGTTATAGCTGGTCAAAGTTGGGTTGAATCTGGTCAAAATTTCCATTTAAATGAATTTAACCAAATATCCAGAAACGGCCACGTCGAAGGCGTATTCAGCGAATACACCTCCACTTATACCGCTTTGGGATAGTGAGTGGGAGGCTGACGGGTGGGTCCCGCTGTCAGGGTTAAATAAGAGAGAGGGAGGGAACAGAGAGGGCGGCGCTGTCGCCGGCGATACTCCGGCGAGGAGGCCACGGCGGTCGCCGGAGTTGGGCGGGATGGACTCCGGGCAGCATGGCGAACACGTACGTACCCGAAGTGACGGCGGGGGTGGATGGACGGCGTCAGAAACTTCCTCTCCAGAGACGGCGGTGGCGGAGCTTCTCGGACTCGGCGATTCCGGCGACAATCCGGCGAGCTAGCGGCACCGTCGAGCTCAGGAGGTCTCCACGGTCTCGGGGGAAGCAGTGGCTGGAGCTGGGAGGGGCTAGGATGAGTGCACGTTGGTGGGGGATCCACGGCGGGTTCCGGTGATCAACGGCGGCGAGAGGCCCTCCCGGCCTTGCCGCGCTCATGGGGGAGTAATTTGTGGCCAGAGAAGGTGAGTGGGATGGTTAGAATGGGTCGGGGGTGCTTCTATTTATAGGGGGAGCTCGCCCGTGTTCGAGGGCCCGCCGGCGATGAGCTGTAGAAGAGGAGAGGAGAAGATAAGCTCAGGCTCGGCGTGGGGAGGAGCAGTGGAGCTCTGGCTACGCGGTGCACGCGTGCGGTCACAGTGGCGTGCACTACACGGAGAATGCAGGACACGCGCGCTCACTGTTCCGCCGCGTAGTGCTCGGCCATTTCCGGCGAGCGGCTTGCCGGCATCGGGGAGGAACGGGGAGAGGCTTAGGTGGCGTGCGGGAGTTTGCTGGCGAGCTGGGACACGGTGCGGTGTCGAGGGGAGGGTGAACGGGCGGTGGCCAAGGGGCCCGACACACAGAGCGCGGCGAGCGCATGCAGTGCACCGCGCTCTCACGCAGTCACCGCGTGCACTGGCACGCGGGGTGCTTTCGGCGCTGCCACACCATGTCCTTCGTGTTGTCCCTTCAACGCGGTGCCTAGAAATGCTCTGGTCTTGCCATCTGGCGCAGTGGAGATGACTAGAGCAAGCTGCAAAGTTTCTGGACAGAAACTTGTGCCAAACACTGGGGGACAAACGGCTAGGAGTTTAGAGCTGAAATTTTGGGGTTTAGCATTACTTAGGAGGGTAGTCATGTGGTAAAAATTTCAGCCCCAACAGATCAAGGAAAAATATAGTTGTTTCACAAAGTGAATTTTCTGTCCAGAAGCAAAAACATTTTCCTTGGCTGAAAATTTCCAAATGACCATGGAATATTTTTGCATAGGAAGGTGGGGCATGATCCAAAGAATGTTTGGGAATTTTCTTGGAATTTTTAGAGCAATAAAAATGAAGGTTGCTTCATAGCTTAGTGAGAAAATGGGCATTTTCAGTAGGAAAAAGAATATAATGCCATTAAATAAAAATGTACAATGGCATTATGGTGAGAGGGATGAGGTCTAGGAAGGGTTTATGGATGATAGAACCCACTTGGAAGAAAATCAAAAATAAATCCAAGTGGTAAGTCCAAAAGAATTGACCGAAAAACCTCAAATGCAAATAAAATATTCAATGAATCCAAATAAAAGAAAAAGGCAAAATCCAGGGTGTTATAGAAGAGCCACAGGGGCCCCACGAGCCACCTGGGCGCGCCTGCCCCCCAGGCGCACCCTGGTGCCTCGTGGGCCCCCTGTGGCACCTCTTTGCGTGATTCCAACGCTGAAAAATCATATATATTCAGAAACCCCCGAAAGTTAACCTAGATAAGTTTTTACGCCGCCGCAAGCCTCTGTACCTCCACGATCTAATCTACAGCCCTTTTCCGGCACCCTGCCGGAGGGGGGAAGCATCACCGGAGGCCATCTTCATCATCCCGGCGGTCTCCATGACGAGGAGGGAGTAGTTCACCCTCGGGGCTGAGGGTATGTGCTAGTAGCTATGTGTTTGATCTCTCTCTCTCTCTCTCTCTCTCTCGTGTTCTTGATATGGCACGATCTTGATGAATCGCGAGCTTTGTTAATATAGTTGGATCATATGGTGTTTCTTCCCTCTCTATCCTTGTTGTGATGAATTGAATCTTTTCCCTTTGAGGTTTCGTTATTGTTGGATTGAATAATTCAGATTTGAGAACACTTGATGTATGTCTTGCATATGAATACCCGTGGTGACAATGGGGTATTATATTGATTCAGTTGATATATGTTTTGGCACTCAACCTGCGGATTCCCGTGGTGACATTGGGGTAATCTATGCATAGGGGTTGATGCACGTTTTCATTATCTTTTCTCCGATAGAAACTATGGGGTGCTCCTTGGATTTCTTTGTGTGGATTGAATATTATGATTATGAAGTTGTTTGATGCATATCGTATAATCAACTCACGGATACTTGTGGTGACATTGGAGTATCTAGGTGACATTAGAGTTGGTTGATGTGTATCATATGGTGTTATTTTTGTACGAACTCTAGGGCTGTTTGTGACACTTATAGGAATAGCTCAATAGATCGATCGGAAAGGATAACTTTGAGGTGGTTTCGTACCCTACAAACAATTTCTATCTTATGTTCTCCGCTAATAGGAACTTGGGAGTGATTCTTTATCGCACGTTGAGGGATGGTTATATGATCCAATTATATTAGCATTGTTGAGAGATTGCACTAGCGAAAGTATGAACCCTAGGCCTTGTTTCTAAGCATTGCAATACCATTTATGCTCACTTTTGTTACTTGTTACCTTGCTGTTTTTTATTGTTCGCAATACAAAAACCTATATCTACTATCCATACTACACTTGTATCACCATCTCTTCGCCGAACTAGTGCACCTATACAATTTACCATTGTATTGGGTGTGTTGGGGACCCAAAAGACTCTTTGTTATTTGGTTGCAGGGTTGCTTGAGAGAGACCATCTTCATCCTACACCTCCCATGGATTGATAAACCATAGGTCATCCACTTGAGGGAAAATTGCTACTATCCTACAAAACTCTACGCTTGGAGGCCCAACACGAGTCTACAAGAATAAGTTGTGTAGTAGACATCACGCGCCCCCCCCCCCCTGGGGCGCACTGTGGTGCCTCGTGGGCCACTGCTTCATCTTCTCATCTCCTCCCGAAGCTTCTAGCGTTTGTTATGTCTAGAAAAAAATCTCCAAAAAGTTTCGTGGCATTTGGACTTCGTTTGGTACTGATATTCTAGAAAACCAAAAACAGGCAAAAAACAGCAACTGGCACTGGGCACTAAGTTAATAGGTTAGTCCCAAAAAATGATATATAATTGTTGTAAATGTATATAAAAACATCCAAGATTGATAATATAATAGCATGGAACAATAAAAAATTATAGATACGTTGGAGACGTATCAAGCATCCCCAAGCTTAATTCCTGCTCGTCCTCGAGTAGGTAAATGATAAAAACAGAATTTTTGATGTGGAATGCTACCTATCATATTCATCATATATTCTTTTCTTTTGTAGCATGGACATTTGGACTTGAATGATTCAAAGCAATAGTCTATAGTTTGACATGAAGATATAAATACTCAAGCATACTAACAAGCAACCATGTCTTTCAAAATATCAACGCTAAAGAAAGTTATCCCTAGCCCATTATGCTCAATCATTGATCCATTCATGAAACACACTCAACATTAGCTACACACAATGCACAAGTATGACAATAGTGCTCTCTAGTTGGTGCTTTATAAGAGAAGATGGAGACTCAAAATAAAAATAAAAATTGCATAAAAGTAAATAGATAGGCCCTTTGCAGACCGAAGTAGAGATTTGCAAATGTGCCAGAGCTCAAAGCTTAAATTAGAGAGATAAAATTATTTTGAGAGGCATGCTTTTCCTATCAACGAAAACGACCGAGAATTCCCAATATCTTCCATGCTAGACACATCATAGGCGGTTCCCAAACAGAAAGTAAAGTTTATTTCCTTTCCACCATTATTTCACAATCCATGGCTAGCCGTATCCACGGGTGCCCTCCATACCAACACTTTCCAAGGAATTTTGTTGTTATTAATTTTTGATTCATTGTGGGACTGGGCATCCCTATTACCAGCCACTCTCTCGTGCAATGACAAGTGAATAAACACTCATCGTGAGAATAACACACCTAGCATGGAAAATATTGGCCACCCCCTGCCGCTTCATGAGCGGTACGGGCACACAAAACGGAAAATTATTTTGAAAAAATTAGAGTTGGCACATGCAAATTTACTTGGAACAGCATGGAAATACCGCATATAGGTAGATATGGTGGACTCATTTGGCACAACTTGGGTTTAAGGTGTTTGGATGCACAAGCAGTATTCCCGCTTAGTACAAATGAAGGCTAGCAAATAGATTGAGAAGCGACCAACCAAAAAACGAAAATGGTCATAAACATGCATTGAACATAACTAACACCGAATAATGCACCATAAGTAGGATATAATTTCTTTGCGTAACTATTGACTTAATGTGCATGCATAGGGAATCACAAACCTTAACACTAATATTCTTACTAAATCACAATTACTCACTAACATGACTCACATATTATCATCTCCATATCGCAAAACTATTGCAAGGAATCACACTTATCATATCCAATGATCTATATGAAAGTTTTTATTATATCCCTCTTGAATATTCATCACTTTGGGACCAAATTCATATCTTGTGCAAATTACCATTACTATTATCAACTCTCAAAAAGATATAAGTGAAGCATGAGAGTGCAAATATTTCTTCAAAATTTAGTCTTATCAACTCTCAAAATAATATAAGTGAGGCATGAGAGTTTAAATATTTCATCAAAATATAGCCACCGCCGTGCTCAAAAAGATTTAAGTGAAGCACTAGAGCAACTGCCTAGCTCAAAAAAATTAAGTGAAGCACATAGAGTATTCTAACAAATCATGATAAACGTGTGGCTCTCTCAAATTGGTGTGTCCAGCAAAGATGATTGTGACAAACTAAAAATAAAACAAACCAAAGACTCATATAATACATGACACTCCAAGAAAAACACATATCATGTGACAAATAAAAATATAGCTCCAAGTAAAATTACCGATGGTTGGTAGAAGAAAGAGGGGATGCCTTCCGGGGCATCCCCAAGCTTAGACGCTTGAGTATTCCTTGAATATTACCTTGGGGTGCCTTGGGCATCCTCAAGCTTAGGCTCTTGCCATTCCTTATTCCTTCATCCATCGTGATCTCACCCAAAACTTGAAAACTTCAATCACACAAAACTCAACAAAACCTTCGTGAGATCCGTTAGTATAACAAAATAAATCACTACTTTAAGTAATGTTGCAAACCCATTCATATTTTATTTTTGCATTATACCTACTGTATTATAACTTCTCCATGGCTTATACCCCCTGATACAATCCATAGTTTCATCAAAACAAGCAAGCAATGCATCAAAAACAGAATCTGTCAAAAACAGAACAGTCTGCAGAGATATATTTAAAAGCCATACTTCTGTAACTCCAAAAATTCTGAAAAATTAGGACAACGTGTAAAATTAATATACCAATACTGTGTAAAACTTTCAGACTTTTCTGACTCTCCAGTACAGAACTAAAATTCCAGCACAGGACGAAAAACTTTCTGTTTTCCAAACAGCATCAATTATACTATCTCCCAAATCATCCCAAAGGCATTGCTTGGCACAAACACTAATTAAAACATAAAAACTCAATCATAACAGTAGCAAAATTGTGAAAACACACTAGAAAATTAAAATGATAACTATTGGGTTGTCTCCCAACAAGCTCTTTCTTTATAGCCATCAAGATAGGCTTGAGATTTTATTGATGATCACATGGAAGATAATAATTGTAACGCAAAGAGAGCATCAAAAAAACATGTGACAAACACATTTAAGTCTAACATACTTCCTATGCATAGGCATTTTATAAGCAAACAAATTATTAAGGCAAGAAATATTTAGCATATGCATGGAAGAAGAAAGAAACAATAACAATCTCACAATGAAAAGAGGTAATTTAATGACATGAGAATTTATAAAACCACATTTTCCTCTCTCATAATAATTACATGTGGGATCGTATTCAAATTCAACAATATAGCTATGACATAACATATTCTCTACATGATCCACACGCATGCAAAGTTGACACTCTTCCAAAATAGTGGGATTATCATCAACTACAGTCATGACCTTTCCAAACCCACTTTCAATATTATTGCAAACATTATTATCAATGACATATTCATCATGAGGTTTAAATAAATTTTCAAGATCATAAGAAGCATTATCACCCCGATCATGATCATTGCAATAAGTAGTGGACATGACAAAATTATCATCCCCAAGCATGTAGTTTTGCATATTATTAACACAGTTGACATTAATAGAATTTATAATAACATCATTGCAATCATGCTTTTCAATCAAGGAGCTATCATGAATCACTTTATAAATTTCTTCTTCTAACACTTCATCACAATTTTTAGATTCATGATTTTCAAGCAAATCTTCATAGAGAAAATCAAGAGCACTCAAATCACTAGCAATTGGTTCATTATAATTGGATCTTTTGAAAAGATTAGCAAGTGGGTGTAGATCCATAGTGGTCTTAAATTTTTGTTTTTACTTTCTGTTCTTGTGTCTTTTCAGGAAGGCAATAAAAGCAAGCAAGCAAGCAAATAAAATATTTTTGTGTTTTTGTAAAAACATTTTAGAAGTGGGGGAGATGAAAACGAGAGGCAAAGGCGAATAAAATAAATGCAAGGAGATGAAAGTTTATGCGTAGGTACTTGATAGATGTTGATGATGTCTCCCCGGCAATGGCGCCAAAAATTCTTCCTGCTACTTGTGAGCTGCGTTGGTAATTCCCTAAAGAGGAAGGGAGATGCAGTACAGTAGAGATAAGTATTTCCCTCAGTTATGAAACCAAGGTTATCAATCCAGTAGCAGAATCACGCAACACCTCGTTAACAGTACCTGCACACAAAACAACAAATCCTTGCACCCAACGCAAACAAGGGGTTGTCAATCCCTTGGCGGTTAATTGTAAGATTAAATTGTATGGTGATAGATAGATAGATTGAACTAAAATATAAAATAAAATAAATAAAGTAAAAGTGCAGCAAGGTATTTTTAGGATTTTTAATATATGATAGAAGTAGACCCGGGGGGCATAGTTTTCACTAGAGGCTTCTCTCATGAAAATAGCATACGGTGGGTGAACAAATTACTGTTGGGCAATTGATAGAAAAGCAAATAATCATGACGATATCCAAGGCAATGATCATGTATATAGGCATCACGTCCGAGACAAGTAGACCGACTCCTGCCTCATCTACTACTATTACTCCACACATCGACCACTATCCAGCATGCATCTAGTGTATTAAGTACATAAAGAACAGAGTAACGCCTTAAGCAAGATGACATGATGTAGACAAAGTAAACTCACGCATGAATAAACCCCATCTTTTTACTCTTAATAGCAATGATACATACGTGTCATGTCCCTTTCTGTCACTAGGATTGAGCACCGCAAGATCGAACCCATTACAAAGCACCTCTCCCATTGCAAGATAAATCAATCTAGTTGGCCAAACCAAATCAATAGATCGGAGAGAAATACGAAGCTATAATAATCATGCATAAAAGAGTTCAGAGAAGACTCAAATAATATTCATGGATAATCTGATCATAAACTCACAATTCATCGGATCCCAACAAACACACCGCAAAAAGTGATTACATCGGATAGAACTCCAAGAACATCGAGGAGAACATTGTATTGAAGATCAAAAAGAGAGAAGAAGCCATCTAGATACTAACTATGGACCCGAAGGTCTGTGGTAAACTACTCACGCATCATCGGAAGGGCAACAAGGTTGATGTAGAGCCCCTCCGTGATCGATTCCCCCTCCGGCGGAGCACCGGAAAAGGCCTCCAGATGGGATCTCTCGATAACAGAAACTTGCGGCGGCGGAAAAAGTATTTCATGGACTCCTCTGTTGGTTTCCCGATTTTAGAGAATTTATAGTGGAGGAATTAGGTCAAACGGAGCTGTGTGGGCCCCACGAGCCACCAGGGCGCCCCGCTGGGGCGCGTCGTGGTGCCTCGTGGGCCATTGCTTCATCTTCTCGTCTCCTCCCGAAGCTTCTAGCATTTGTTATGTCCAGGAAAAAATCTCCAAAAAGTTTCGGGGCATTTGGACTTCGTTTGGTACTGATATTCTGTAAAACCAAAAACAGGCAAAAAACAGCAACTGGCACTAGGCACTAAGTTAATAGGTTAGTCCCAAAAAATGATATATAATTGTTGTAAATGTATGTAAAAACATCCAAGATTGATAATATAATAGCATGGAACAATCAAAAATTATAGATACGTTGGAGACGTATCAATCTCCTACAATCCGGTACAACATAGCAAGACGAAGCATATTGAGATTCGTCATCATTTCATCCGAGAGCACATCAAGCGTGGAGAGATTGATCTTATCTATGTCAACACTCAAGAGCAACTAGCGGATATTTTCACGAAGCCATTGGATGAAGCAAGATTTCGCGAGTTAAGGCATGAGCTAAATATCATTGATTCGAGCAATGTGGCTTGAATCTCGACACACCCCACCACATTCATCATGATTATCTTGTTCTAGATGTAGGCATGGACATAGGGGGAGTGTTGTTCTCTCAATGAACTCTCCCTCCCCCCATTATGCATAAATTGATCAAGTCTTTCACATTAGTCATTTTTGATGGTACTTGTGCTTCAAAGATGAGTTTTGGTCATGGGCCCAATGTTAAAATCTTTGCGGTGCCATACCAACTCAAACATAGGTGGCTTCGGCCACCGCCCTCTCTTTGAGAGGTGTTTGTTCGAGTTGGTTCGATTCGCTTTTTCTAGTCTTTTAGGGCTTTGTTTGTGCGTTTGAGTCACTCCAAGTTTTCTCTTCTTTTGTTTGGTCTTTTTGAACTTGGAGTGTCTCTTCCCTTTGCTGATTTTCTTGTCTCCAACCCAAGCCATCTCATCTACAGCCCCTAAGATTTGCATAAGCCACCCTTCTAAATTTGATCTTGCAAGTAGCTGTCTGCGCGGTACTACCGCTGGTGCTCGGACGGTACTACCACTTATAAGCGGTACTACCACTCTGGCCCACGGTACTACCGCTGGAACGGTACTACCCGGCCTCCTGCCGTGTAGTAGTACCGGGGCGGTACTACCGCTCCTCGAGCAGTACTACCGCTCTGCGGATTTTGCAAGGGGGTTATGAGTCGGGTTGGGGAGGTTCCAACTCCCCCATACCCATTCATCTCTCTCTCCCTCACGCTCTCCTCTCTCCCAGGCGACGTCCTTGCTCTGGTGGCCACCTCTGGGCCACCGATTCCGTGCCATCTTCCGCGATTCCGTCCGGTGGGATCAATCCCCACCTTCTCCTCTTGCCATGGATGCCGGTATTTCCCCCGTTTTCCTCTCCTATGATTCTAGTTTTTGGATCTAGGTTCTAGGGAAATATTTGTTGCATTGTTCAATTTTTTGTCAAATCGAGGCATGAGTAGGGCGTAGAAGGCTGCTAGAATAGGTGGATTGAAGTTTGGTTGGAGGGAATTTGAATTTGGCACCTCCGGCAGTACCGGATCTCACCGCGGTTGTGGAGTTGTTCGTTGGCTTCCGCCTCGGGCGGTTCTACCGCTCCCCCTGGAGCGGTACTACCGCTTGTAGGCGGTACTACCGCTGGGGACCGCGGTACTACCACCCTGAGCTACCAACTTCCATTTCCTTGTTACCAATCTTCAATTCTTTTGATTCATTCTTTTGGCTTATGCGATTGTTTACACCTGCTTTCCCTCGTGTTGTGTTTGTTTGGCTCCAGGTGGTGGTAGTAGCTCTGCGCACCAGGCGTGTCGCAAGAATCCGGAGCGTCCAGGTGGATCAAAGCGCTATCGCACATCAGAGGATGCTAGTGCCAGTTCCGCTCCCAGTGCTCAGCCCAGGTCAGGGACCAAGAAGATTGCCAACAAGCAGCAGGCCAAGGCAAAGGAGCCGTCAATGGATACCCTACCTTCTAAGGAGTTATGTGTGGCTCGCCGTCGCAATCCGTATCATGTTCCTCAAGACCCTTCTCTTGCCAATCGTCCTTTCTAGAACAAGATGCATCGTTCGATCTACCATGATGTTCTGAAGGACAAGAAGAACTTGTTTGTGAAAGTCAAGTCTGTTGATCTCACTCATATGGAGTCTGACAGGGCCTACTTTGGTGAGGCTTTAGAGAGGTGTGGTGAGCTGGACATTCTGAGGATCATCTCCTTCAACAAGGACTTCGATGCAGAGATTGTGGTTCAATTCTATGCCACGGTTCACTTTGGGACTGATGAGGATAGGACTCTCATGTGGATGACAAATGGAAGGCGTCTGTCAGCTAAGTGGAAGGATTTCATGGAGCTCTTGTCATACAATGATCTGGGGGCCCACAACCCAATTGGGTTTCATCCTCACAAGGGAGCTCCTGCCACGCACAAGTCTGCTCTTTGGCCCTTCTCCACGCTAAAGGTATCACTCAGTGGCAAGGAGACATATGAGCGGTGCCCATTCCTTGATATCATGCATCGCATCTTCAGGAACTCTCTCTTTCCTCACATTGGGAACTTGGATCAGGTGCATTCCTTCCTTGTGGACATGCTTCTCTTTTGCCAGAAGGAGAAGGGATCTCAGCAGGTGTTGGATGTGTCACATGTGATGTATTCTGAGCTTCACTCTACCGTTATGGAGCGCAAGTGCCCCATTTATGGCCCTTATCTTATGCAGCTCATTGAGGATACTTGGAAGTCTGCTTATCCTGACGAGGAGCTTGTCAATGGGGAGTTGGTCTCCCATGATGTTATTCAGCTGAGGCAGAAGGAGAAGTGGGGCACTCCAGCACAGGTTCCTCCTGAGACAGAGACTGCTGGCACTGAGTCCGAGGAGTCTGAGGGGTCTGAGTTTGCTCCCTCCACTGAGCCATCTTGGGCTCAGAAGCTCAAGGAGAAGATGAAGAAGCTATTTTGTATTCAGGCTCGGGGGTAGTACAAGGCGCATGTGGCGGAGAAGAAGGCCCGCAGTCGCGACAAGGCCATAATGAGGCATCTGGGCATGGAGATTACTAGTGGCTCCGAAGACAAGATCACTGATGAGGAGGAGTGGATCTCCACGAACTGCAAGTGGTCAGAGTCAGAGGAGGAGGATGATCAGCCAGCTGCAGCAGAGGAGGAGTCTGACGATCACGAGGAGTTCTGAGTGTGTTCTGGAGCTTCGCTACCACCTAGGGTCATGCTTTAGTGCTCTTTGCCCTTTTGGTGTCTTGATGCCAAAGGGGGGGAGAGCTTAGGGATTTGCCGTGTCACGAGTGCGTCTTATTTGCAGTTGCCTTTCTTCTCTCGTGAACTCTTTTATTGTTGCTTTGGTTTGGTTTGTGGTTGTGAGATCCTTAGTACCTATCCTATCATATGGTGTGAGACATATGCTACCCTTTCATTATCTTTATGTCTAGTATTATGCTTGCTTGTGAGTTATTATCCTTGTGCCCTTATCTTTATGCTCACATGCCTCTCTCGTATATCATGTTGTCGCAAGTGTTGCCTTGTCTCTAAAATATAGGGGGAGTGTTGATTCTAGTGTGTGTGCTTTGCATTCCAAAAGCATACCTAAATAGTGCACACATCTAGGGGGAGCCCATCTATATTTTGTAGATGTTGGGTTTGCCTATTATCTAGTTTATCCCTTGTGCAAATCCCGTGTTGTCATCAATCCACCAAAAAGGGGGAGATTGTTAGGGCATATTTCTCCCTTAGTGGTTTTGGTGATTGATGACAATGCATTTGCGGACTAATCGTGTGCATTGAGCATTTCAGATATTTATCACATGGCACAAGACGATTGATGCCCCTCGGAGTGTTAAAGCGAGACAGTTATCTTTTCCCGCTATTCCTTTTCGGTGGAATTGAGTTGTAGGAAAACCGTACTATTAAGAGGGGGTATGCTTCAGAAAGGTTTGGGTGGAATCATCACGTACACACTTCCCTTTGCACCCTCATTGCGTTTCTGCCTTGATGGAGTTTTTCCTTCTATGTTGCAATTGGGTGCTGAAGAGCTGCCAGCGGTAGTACCGCTACTGGCAGCGGTAGTACTGCTTGTAAGCGGTAGTACCGCTGCTAGTACCGCGGGCAGTACCACTCCATCTCGGGTCTCGAATTTTTCGTGTCGGGTTCTGCGGTAGTCCAGCGGTAGTCCCTCTGGCTTACTACCGCTGAACCCCTTTTTGACCCAGGTGGACGAGCGGCAGTAGGAGCGGTAGTACCGCTTATAAGCGGTAGTACCGCCCTACTTCCGCTGCCACTACCGCTCCTGGCCCCTTCTCCTCCCCTGTTTCCTGCAACCATGGTACTGTAACCCCAGCGGTACTACCGCTGGGGCGAGCGGTAGTACCGCTCCGGCGAGCGGTAGTACCGCTCCGGCGGCACTTTCGTCTCGCGTCCCTGAGGCTGTTACACTGTACTATTCGGCACTACCGCCTGGGCGGTAGTACCGCGTGATACGTCCATTTTGCATCATGTTTTACTACTGTTATTTATAGTGTTTTTTAATCAATATAACACTTTCTGGAGCTATTCTAATGCCTTTTCTCTCTAAATATGCAAGATTCACACAAGGAGGGAGAATATCGGCAGCTGGAATTCTGGACCTGAAAAAGCTCTGTCAAGATACCTATTCTGCACAACTCCAAATGAGCTGAAATTTTCTGGAGAATTATTTTGGAATATATAAAAAATATTGGAAGCAAAAAGTACCAGAGGGGGCCACCCAGGTGCCCACGAGGCACCAGGGCGCGCCACCCCCCCAGGCGCGCCCTGGTACCTCGTGGGGCCCCTGGCCCACTTCTGGCCCCCATTTTCTGGTATATAAGGGCATTTGACCTAAAAAAATAGGGAGAAGACTTTCGAGACGGTGCGCCGCCATCTCGAGACGGAACTTGGGCAGGAGCACTTTTGCTCTCCGGCGGAGAGATTCTGCCGGGGATACTTCCCTCCGGGAGGGGGAAATCGTCGCCATCGACACCACCAGCGACCCTCTCATCGTGGGAGGGATAATATTCATCAACATCTTCACCAGCACCATCTCATCTCAAACCCTAGTTCATCTCTTGTATTCAATCTTTGTCTCAAAACCTCAGATTGGTACCTGTGGGTTGCTAGTAGTGTTGATTACATCTTGTAGTTGATGCTTGTTGGTTTACTTGGTGGAAGATTATATGTTCAGATCTATTATGCAATTCAATACCCTACAGGACATGAACATGTTGATGATGTGTGAGTAGTTACTTTTGTTCTTGAGGACATGGGAGAAGTCTTGTCATAAGTAATCATGTGAATTTGGTATTCGTTCGATATTTTGATGATGTGTATGTTGTGATTCTCTTAGTGGTGTCATGTGAACGTCGACTACATGAAACTTCACCATCTTTGGGCCTAAGGGAATGCATTGTGTAGTAGTAATTAGATAATGGGTTGCTAGAGTGACAGAAGCTTAAACCCTAGTTTATGCGCTATTCCGTAAGGGGCTGATTTGGATCCACATGTTTAATACTATGGTTAGAGTAATCTTAATTCTTCTTTCGTAGTTGCGGATGCTTGCGAGAGGGGGTAATCATAAGTGGGAGGTTTGTCCAAGTAAGGGCAGCACCCAAGCACCGGTCCACCCACATATCAAATTATCAAAGTAGCGAACGCGAATCAAACTAACATGGTGAAAGTGACTAGATGAAATTCCCATGTGTCCTCGAGAACGCTTTACTTATTATAAGAGATCGTTCCGGCCTGTCCTTTGCTACAAAAAGGATTGGGCTATATTGCTGCACTCTTTGTTACTATTGTTACTTGTCAATTGTTACAAATTATCTTGCTATCAAACTACCTATTACCGATAATTTCAGTGCTTGCAGAAAACACCTTGCTGAAAACCACTTGTCATTTCCTTCTGCTCCTCGTAGGGTTCGACACTCTTACTTATCGAAAGGACTACGATTGATCCCCTATACTTGTGGGTCATCAAGACTCTTTTCTGGCGCCGTTGCTGTGGAGTGAAGCGCCTTTGGAAAGTGGAATTTGGTAAGGAAACATTTATATTACGTGCTGAAATTTACTATCACTTGTCACTATGGAAAGTAATCCTTTGAGGGGTTTGTTCGGGGTATCTTCACCTCGACCGGAAACACAAATAGTTGCTCCTCAACCTACTGCACCTATTGAAAAAGATATTTAATATGAAATTCCTCCGGGCATGTTAGAGAAACTGCTAGATAATCCTTATGCAGGAGATGGAACGGTACATCCTGATATGCACTTGATTTATGTGGAAGAAATTTGTGGATTGTTTAAGCTTGCAGGTATAACCGGAGATGGAGTTAAGAAGAAAGTTTTCCCTTTATCTTTGGAGGGAAAAGCGTTAATATGGTATAGGCTATGTGATGATACTGATACATGGGATTGGAACCGCCTGAAACTAGAATTCCATCAGAAATTTTATCCTATGCATTTGGTTCATCGCGATCGGAATTATATATATAACTTTTGGCCTCGTGAAGGAGAAAGCATCGCTCAAGCTTGGGGGAGGCTTAAGTATATGTTGCATACATGCCCCAATCATGACCTCTCAAGAAAAATTATCTTAGAAAATTTTTATGCTCGGCTTTCTCATGATAATCAAACTATGCTCGACTCTTCTTCGACTGGCTCCTTTATGAAGAAAACTATTGAATTTAGATGGGATCTTTTGGAAAGAATTAAATGCAACTCTGAAGATTGGGAACTCGACAAAGGTAATGAGTCAGGTATAATACTTGAGTTCGATTGTGTTAAATCTTTTATGGCCACCGATGCTTTTCATAAGTTTAGCACTAAATATGGACTTGACTCTGAGATAGTAGGCTCCTTTTGTGAATCCTTTGCTACTCATGTTGATCTCCCTAAGGATAAGTGGTTTAAATATCATCCCCCTGCTAAAGAAAAGATAGAGGAACCTGTTAGTGTTAAAGAAGAAACAATTGTTTATCATGTTGATCCAGTTGTTCCTACCGCTTATATTGAGAAACCACCTTTTCCTGTTAGGATTAAGGAACATGCTAAGGTTTCAACTGTGGTTAACAAAAGTCATAATAGAACACCTAGACCCACTGAACAAATTAAAGTTGAACCTAATGTTGCTATGGTTAAAGATCTCTTGGTTGATAATATAGATGGGCATGTTATTTACTTCTGCGATGAAGCAACTCGAATTGCTAAACCTGATTCTAAAGATAAAAATAGACCCGTTGTGGGCATGCCTGTTGTCTCAGTTAAAATAGGAGATCATTGCTATCATGGCTTATGTGATTTGGGTGCTAGTGTGAGTGCTATTCCTTTTACTTTATATCAAGAAATTATGAATGATATTGCACCTGCTGAATTAGAGGACATTGATGTTACTATTAAACTTGCAAACAGAGATACCATTACACCACTTGGGATTGTTAGAGATGTTGAAGTCTTGTGTGGAAAAATAAAATACCCTACTGATTTTCTAGTCCTTGGTTCTCCACAAGATGATTTTTGTCCCATTATATTTGGTAGACCTTTTTTGATCACGGTTAATGCTAAGATTGATTGCACTAAAGAAACAGTCAGTGTTGATTTTGATGGTATGTCTCATGAGTTTAATTTCTCCAAATTTCGTAGACAACCTTATGACAAAGAATTGCCTAGTAAAGATGAAATTACTAGTCTTGCTTCTATTGCCGTACCTCCTACTGATCCGTTAGAACAATATTTGCAAGATCATGAGAATGATATGCATATGCATGAAAGAAATGAAATTGATAAGATGTTCTTTGATCAACCACCTATCCTTAAACATAATTTGCCTGTTGAAACTCTTGGAGGTCCTCCTCCACCTAAAGGTGATCCTGTGTTTGAATTGAAGCAATTGCCTGATACATTGAAATATTCTTATCTAGATGAAAAGAAGATATATCCTGTTATTATTAGTGTTAACGTTTCAGCATATGAAGAAAAGAGATTGCTGAAAACTCTAAGGAAGCACCGAGCCGCTATTGGATATACTCTTGATGATCTTAAGGGCATTAGTCCCACTCTATGTCAGCACAAAATTAATATGGAGCCTGATGCTAAACCAGTTGTCGACCACCAACGTCGATTAAATCCTAAGATGAAGGAGGTGGTAAGAACTGAAATATTAAAACTTCTGGAAGCAGGTATAATCTATCCCATAGCTGATAGTAGATGGGTAAGTCCTGTTCATTGTGTCCCTAAGAAAGGAGGTATAACCGTTGTTCCTAATGATAAAGATGAACTCATTCCACAAAGAATTGTAACTGGTTATAGGATGGTAATCGATTTTAGAAAATTAAACAAAGCTACTAGAAAAGATCATTACCCCTTACCTTTTATTGATCAAATGTTAGAAAGATTGTCTAAGCATACACATTTTTGTTTCCTAGATGGTTATTCTGGTTTTTCTCAAATACCCGTATCACAACCCGATCAAGAGAAAACCACATTTACTTGTCCTTTCGGAACTTATGCTTATAGACGTATGCCTTTTGGTTTATGCAATGCACCTGCTACCTTTCAAAGATGTATGACTTCTATATTCTCTGACTTTTGTGAAAAGATTGTTGAAGTTTTCATGGATGATTTTTCCGTTTACGGAACTTCTTTTGATGATTGCTTAAGCAACCTTGATCGAGTTTTGCAGAGATGTCAAGAAACTAATCTTGTCTTGAATTGGGAGAAGTGCCACTTTATGGTGAATGAAGGTATTGTCTTGGGCCATAAAGTTTCTGAGAGAGGTATTGAAGTTGATAAAGCTAAGGTTGATGCTATTGAGAAAATGCCATGCCCCAAAGATATTAAAGGTATAAGAAGTTTCCTTGGTCATGCTGGTTTCTATAGGAGATTTATTAAAGACTTCTCCAAAATTTCTAGGCCTCTCACCAATCTTTTGCAAAAAGATGTTCCATTTGTTTTTGATGATGATTGTCTAGAAGCCTTTGAAACACTTAAGAAAGCCTTAACCACTTCACCTATTGTTCAACCACCTGACTGGAACTTGCCTTTTGAAATTATGTGTGATGCTAGCGATTATGCTGTTGGTGCTGTTCTAGGACAAAGAGTTGATAAGAAATTAAATGTTATCCATTATGCTAGTAAAACTCTAGATAGTGCCCAAAGAAATTATCCTACTACTGAAAAAGAATTTTTAGCAGCTATGTTTGCATGTGATAAATTCAGATCTTATATAGTTGATTCTAAAGTAACTATTCACACTGATCATGCTGCTATTAAATATCTTATGGAAAAGAAAGATGCTAAACCTAGACTCATTAGGTGGGTTTTATTGCTACAAGAATTTGACTTGCATATTATTGATAGAAAGGGAGCTGAGAATCCCGTAGCAGATAATTTTTCTAGAATAGAAAATGTTCTTGATGACCCACTACCTATTAATGATGATTTTCCTGATGAGCAATTAGCTGTCATAAATGCTTCTCGTAATACTCCTTGGTTTGCAGACTATGCTAATTACATTGTTGCTAAATATATACCACCTAGTTTTACATACCAACAAAAGAAAAAAATTCTTCTTTGACTTAAGACATTACTTCTAGGATGACCCACATCTTTATAAAGAAGGAGTAGATGGTATTATTAGACGTTGTATACCTGAGCATGAACAGGAACAAATCCTACAGAAGTGTCACTCCGAAGCTTACGGAGGACACCATGCGGGAGACAGAACTGCACACAAGGTATTACAATCTGGTTTTTATTGGCCTACTCTTTTCAAGGATGCTCGTAAATTTTTCTCCTCTTGTGATGAATGTCAAAGAATTGGTAATGTTGGTAGACGTCAGGAAATGCCTATGAATTATTCACTTGCTGTTGAACCATTTGATGTTTGGGGATTTGATTATATGGGACCTTTTCCTAAATCCAATGTGTATACTCATATTTTAGTTGCTGTTGATTACGTTACTAAGTGGGTAGAAGCTATTCCAACTAGTAGTGCTGATAATAACACTTCTATTAAAATGCTTAATGATGTTATTTTCCCAAGGTTTGGAGTCCCTAGATATTTAATAACTGATGGTGGTTCACATTTTATTCATGGTGCATTCCGTAAATTACTTGCTAAGTATGATGTCAACCACAGAATTGCATCTCCCTATCATCCTCAGACTAGTTTTCAAGTTGAATTAAGCAATAGAGAAATAAAATTAATTTTGCAGAAAACCGTCAACAGATCTAGAAAGAATTGGTCTAAGAAACTTGATGATGCACTGTGGGCTAATAGAACTGCTCATAAAAATCCTATGGGTATGTCTCCTTATAAAATGGTTTATGGAAAAGCATGTCATTTGCCTCGTGAGTTAGAACATAAAGCATATTGGGCAATTAAAGAATTAAATTATGATTTCAAACTTGCCGGTGAGAAGAGGTTATTTGACATTAGCTCATTAGATGAATGGAGAACCCAAGCTTATGAAAATGCTAAATTGTTTAAAGAAAAAGTTAAAAGATGGCATGATAGAAGAATTCAGAAACGGGAATTTAAAGTAGGTGAGCAAGTTCTATTGTGCAATTCTCATTTAAGATTCTTTGCAGGAAAACTTCTCTCTAAGTGGGAAGGACCGTATATTATCGAAGAAGTTTATCGCTCCGGAGCCATCAAAATAAATAACTCCGATGGCACTAATCCGACAGTGGTGAATGGGCAAAGAATTAAGCATTATATTTCAGGTACCCCTATCAATGTTGAAACTAATATTATTGAAACAATTACACCGGAGGAATACATAAGAGAGACCTTCCGGAACACTCCAGAACCCTGAAAAGGAAGAGGTATGTGATACGGTAAGTAAACCGACTCCAAAAATTCCATAAAAATACTTTCTGTCAGTTTTGGAATATTTATAAAAATACAAAAATAAGAAACAGCCGGGGGGACCCACCTGGTGCCCATGAGGCACCAGGGCGCGCCACCGCCCCAGGCGCGCCCTGGTGGCTCGTGGGCCCCACGTGTGCCTTCCCGACTCCGTTTTTATTCTGGATTACTTGTTTTGCAAGATAAAAAAAATCTATATATAGACTTCCAGACGTTTTGACTAGCGTATCGCAGAAATCTCCTCTGTTCTTGTTTCGTGTTTTTTTTTCTGACAGATCTAGATCGCCATGACTTCACCAAGCTCTTCCAAAGACAAGTTCTATGAGAAGGTCATCAATCCTTACCTTCCGGAGGTGATGAAACACCCTCAAGCCATTGAGATGCGTGAGGGGGTGCTTCACATTCGGGATGTCCAAGGACCCAAGAAGACCGGGAGCATGGAATCTAGGCTAAAGGTGGTGGAGCAGGAGATCTTCAAGTGCCAAGGGATGGTGGAACGTGGACTTAGCGCCAACCACTCCATGATCACGGAATTCACCCGTGATCGCAAGGTGGATGACCGATCAATTGGGGACATCATCTTCAAGCTCAATGAACGAATTGATTACCTCCAAGGCCAAATCTACGATCTCCAAAATCAGAATTTTGAATATGAGGCAAGATTCAAAGGTATGAGTTTAGCTGCAAATTTCAGGACTCCGGAGACTCGTTCATCTTCCTATGATGGGGCACCTATGCCATGGAAGCCGGAGGACAAGCCCATCACTACTCCACCACCATCATCACCGGAGAAGGACACTTGAGCACATGGGTATGGGCACTCCCCTTGGCTTGCGCCAAGCTTGGGGGAGGTGCCCCGGTATCGTATCACCATCACTTCTATTATCTTTACTTACTTTTAGTTCGATCCTCAGTTATTTCGTAATCTAGTTGAATAAAAGCTTAGCATGATCTATTTTCGAGTGTTAGTTTCGTGACCCGTCCATCTATGTAATCGAGTTGAGAGCTATATAATAAAGAGTAGTTTGAGCCTGTGTTGCTTTACTTTCATGTTTCATTCATAGCAATGAAAATAACGAAAAAGATCATATGCTAACCTTATGGAAAGTAATGACATTACATAAAGAAAAGTATAAGTGGTAAAATTTATTGGAGGATAACAAACATAGTATTAGTCAATGATGCAATTCATGAAAGAATTAATAAGGGAAGAGAAGATTCACATGCAAATATACTATCTTGGACATCTTTTATGATTGTGAGCCCCCATTAAGTATTTGGTGTCAAATTGTTGACGTTGGACAAGGAAGACAACGTAATGAGTTATGTTTGTTCATATTTACATAGAAGTTATATTGTTATAGATCCTCCAACATGTGGTGCTTGCCCAATATCTTTGCTAGCCAAAAATTCGCACTAAGTAGAGATACTACTTGTGCATCCAAAACCCTTAGACCCAGTTTCATGTCATGAGAGTCCACTATATCTACCTATGGATTGAATAAGATCCTTCAAGTAAGTTGTCATCGGTGCAAAAAGCAATAAAAATTGCCTCTAAATATGTCTGAACTTTTATTGTAAGGGAAATAAGCGTAGTACGAGCTTGTGCTGGTAAAGAAATAAAAGCGACGGATTGCATAATAAAGGTTGCTATCACCCTAGGGGCAATATAACGTGATGTTCCTTTGCATTAAGAGCTATAGCATTCAAAAAACAAAAAGCGCATGACAACCTCTTCTTCCCTCTGCGAAGGGCCTATCCTTTACTTTTATGTATTTTACTTTTTATGCAAGAGTCAATAGTATTCTCCTCTATTTCCTTTTTTATTTTTCTCTTTTGCAAGCATCATGTGGTGGGGAAAGATCTAAGCACATATATCCAGTTGGATATGAGTGATCATGAGTTATTATTGTTGACATCACCCTTGAGGTGAATAAGTTGGGAGGCAGAACTATAAGCCCCTATCTTTCTATGTGCCTGGCTGAGACTTTTTGCTCCATATATATGTCGTGAGTGTTAGCAATCATGGAAGACTAAATGATGGTTGAGTATGTGGACTAGCTGAATAGCTCCTACATGTGACCCTTCCTAAAAATATGATGAATTGTAATTGCGTTGTTGACTGAGAACATAGTTTGTTAGCTTTCAAGAAGGTTTATGCCTTATACTCCACTGTTGTGGTGAATTGTTACTTGCTCATAAGAAGTTTATGATAATAAATATTGCTGCCATGATAATAAATATTGCTGTTATAATAATGATCATGATGCTTCTATGTCCGTATTTTGTTTTTATTGACACCTCTCTCTCTCTCTAAACATGAGGACATGATTATCGATATCGGCTTTCGCTTGAGGACAAGCGAGGTCTAAGCTTGGGGGAGTTGATACATCCATTTTGCATCATGTTTTACTACTGTTATTTATAGTGTTTTTAATCAATATAACACTTTGTGGAGCTATTCTAATGCCTTTTCTCTCTAAATATGCAAGATTCACACAAGGAGGGAGAATACCGGCAGCTGGAATTCTGGACCTGAAAAAACTCTGTCAAGATACCTATTCTGCACAACTCCAAATGAGCTAAAATTTTCTGGAGAATTATTTTGGAATATAAAAAAAATATTGGAAGCAAAAAGTACCAGAGGGGGCCACCCAGGTGCCCACGAGGCACCAGGGCGCGCCACCCCCCAGGCGCGCCCTGGTACCTCGTGGGGCCCCTGGCCCACTTCTGGCCCCCATTTTCTGGTATATAAGGGCATTTGACCTAAAAAAATAGAGAGAAGACTTTCGAGACGGTGCGCCGCCGTCTCGAGACGAAACTTGGGTAGGAGCACTTTTGCTCTCCGGCGAAGAGATTCTGCCGGGGATACTTCCCTCCGGGAGGGGGAAATCGTCGCCATCGACACCACCAGCGACCCTCTCATCGTGGGAGGGCTAATCTTCATCAACATCTTCACCAGCACCATCTCATCTCAAACCCTAGTTCATCTCTTGTATTCAATCTTTGTCTCAAAACCTCAGATTGGTACCTGTGGGTTGCTAGTAGTGTTGATTACATCTTGTAGTTGATGCATGTTGGTTTACTTGGTGGAAGATTATATGTTCAGATCTATTATGCAATTCAATACCCTACTGGACATGAACATGTTGATGATGTGTGAGTAGTTACTTTTGTTCTTGAGGACATGGGAGAAGTCTTGTCATAAGTAATCATGTGAATTTGGTATTCGTTCGATATTTTGATGATGTGTATGTTCCGATTCTCTTAGTGGTGTCATGTGAACATCGACTACATGACACGTCACCATCTTTGGGCCTAAGGGAATGCATTGTGGAGTAGTAATTAGATGATGGGTTGCTAGAGTGACAGAAGCTTAAACCCTAGTTTATGCGCTATTCCGTAAGGGGCTGATTTGGATCCACATGTTTAATGCTATGGTTAGAGTAATCTTAATTCTTCTTTCGTAGTTGCGGATGCTTGCGAGAGGGGGTAATCATAAGTGGGAGGTTTGTCCAAGTAAGGGCAGCACCCAAGCACCGGTCCACCCACATATCAAATTATCAAAGTAGCGAACGCGAATCAAACTAACATGGTGAAAGTGACTAGATGAAATTCCCATGTGTCCTCGAGAACGCTTTACTTATTATAAGAGATCGTTCCGGCCTGTCCTTTGCTACAAAAAGGATTGGGCTATATTGCTGCACTCTTTGTTACTATTTTTACTTGTAACTTGTTACAAATTATCTTGCTATCAAACTACCTATTACCGATAATTTCAGTGCTTGCAGAAAACACCATGCTGAAAACCGCTTTTCATTTCCTTCTGCTCCTCGTTGGGTTCGACACTCTTACTTATCGAAAGGATTACGATTGATCCCCTATACTTGTGGGTCATCACCGCGCTGGGAGCGGTAGTACCGCTCCTGTGCGGGCTGGAGACTGCATAACGGTTGGATTTGTCCCCACTATATTAAGGGGGTCTTCTTCCCCAAGAAGACTCACCTCTTTTCACCCAAAACTCCATTGTTGCTCCAAGCTCCATTTTCGCCCGATCTCCCTCCCTAGCCGATAACTTTGGTTGATCTTCTAGGGTTTGGGTGAGAGGGCCCCGATCTACACTTCCACCAAGAGAAATTTGATTCCTCCCACTAATCCCTTGCGGATCTTGTTACTCTTGGGTGTTTGAGCACCCTAGACGGTAGAGGTCACCTCGGACCCACAATCCATTATGGTGAAGCTCCGTGGTTGTGTTGGGAGCCTCCAATTCGGTTGTGGAGACAGCCCCAACCTTGTTTGTAAAGGTCCGGTCGCCGCCTTCAAGGGCACCACTAGTGGAATCACGGCATCTTGCATTGTGCGAGGGCGTGAGGAGAATACGGTGGCCCTAGTGACTTCTTGGGGAGCATTTTGCCTCCACACCGCTCGAACGGAGACGTACTTCCTCTCAAAGGGAAGGAACTTCGGTAACACATCCTCGTCTTCACCGACTCCACTTGTGGTTATCTCTTCCCTTTACTTTGTGCAAGATATTGTTGTGTTGTATTGTTTGCTAGCTTCTTCTTCTTGTTGTTGTTAGCATCATATAGGTTGCTCACCTAGTTGCACATCTAGACAACCTATTTTGTTGCTAAACCTAAATTGTTAAGAAAAGCTAAAAATTGGTAGTTGCCTATTCACCCTCCCCCCTCTAGTCAACCATATCGATCCTTTCACCTTTCCTTCCTGACCATCTATCACAAAGCCATCCGACTGTTGCATGTAGATTTCCTCGTCTAGATGTCCATTTAGAAAAGCCGTCTTAACATCCATCTGGTGGACGAGAAGACCATGCGAGGCCGCCAATGAGAGTAATACTCGAATGGTGGTCAGTCTGGCCACAGGTGAATAAGATCGAAGAAATCTTCTTCTTCTTTCTAGGAGTAACCCTTGCCCACAAGCCTAGCCTTGTACTTTTCAATCGTACCATCGGGCCTAAGCTTCTTTTTGAACACCCACTTACATCCCAATGGTTTATAACCATAGGGATGTTCGGTGATTTCCCATGTCCCATTAGATATGATGGAATCCATCTCGCTATGGACCGCATCTTTCCAGTAGTCAGTGTCTCGTGATGCATACGCTTCTGAAATAGAAGTGGGAGTATCATCCACGAGGTACACAAGGAAATCATCACCAGAGGTCTTTGTAGTCCTTTGTCTCTTGCCCCTACCAAGGGTTTCCTCGTCATCCTCCTTAGGATTTTCATCATGTTTTGTTCATAATATTCCATAGGAATGGCAGGCTCAGGAGTCTCCTCATATTCCTGTCTAGAAGTGCTTTGCATATCTCTCATGGGAAAAATATCCTCAAAGAATGTACCATCCTTAGACTCCATAATTGTAATGACCTTCATGTCAGGTACCTCAGATTTCACTACTAGAAATATATAGCCAACGCTATTCTTAGCGTAGCCCAAACTAACACAGTCCACGGTCTTTGGTCCAAGCTTACGCTTTTTGGGGATCGGCACATTGGCTTTCGCCAAGCAGCCCCAAGTATGAGAGTGTTTTCCTTCTCTTCTCCCACTGCTCATAGGGAGTGACCTCATTATCCTTTGTCGGAACTTTATTCAAGACATGACATGATGTTTTATAGCCCCCCCATGCCTTGGATAAACCCAATGTATCTAACATGTTATTGATTATCTCCATGTTCATAATTATGTTTATGTTCCATGCTATAACTGCTATGGTTCTCGAGTCTACAATAACCACGAGGCTTGGAGGAAGACTCATATGCACGTTAGGAATATTAAACGGTAAAATGTATTCCTAGTCTGGCCTCTAAGACTAGCTCAAGTGTTGCATGCTGGTTCTATTTTCCTGATCATGGGCATGACTATGCCGGCAACTTTGGGGGCACAATGTTAGGAGAACACTTGTGTTGAATCGACCCGATTTGATGTTATGCTATGAGATACATTCGTCACAAGTTAATGGTTAATAACACAGAGAAAGTTAACGTTTGCATAATTCCTTAGACCATGAGAGTATCGAGTTCCTTCATGCTTGATTCATGAACTTTGGGGTTTGTTAAACGTCATCCGTAACTGGGTGACTATTACGGCGGCTTACGGGTTCATGGGAAAGTATGTCAAGTGACTTGATAGCTCAAGATTGGGATTTGCTCCTCCGACGATGGAGAGATATCTCTGGGCCCTCTCGGTGTTACGGTATCCATCATCGTCTGGCCAGACACAATGTGATTTGATCACAGGGATGCCGGAACATGGGAACGAGAAAAGAGAACAAAACTGGTAACGAGGTAACTGGCATAGTGGACAAGTTGTTGATCCACGGGGATTCCGATAAATCTCACCTCAGGTTTTTGTAACATATCGCGAAGCAACAGGAATAGCACACGACAACTGGAGGTTCACTCGAATATTTATTCGTGTGGGTATAGGGGTCAATATGGGTGTCCACGACTCCGATGTTGATCATTGATCGGAAAGTGTTCCGGTCATGTCTATACTTCACCGAACCTATAGGGTCACATGCTTAAGGGTCATCTATCTGCTGAATACTAGACAGGGAGTCTAAGAGAAATTCACCGAAAAAGTTTCGAAGACAATGGAAGAGTTCCGGAGAGAGAACACCGGAATAGTTTCGGTAAAACTGAAAAGTTGTTTCGGAGTATACCATTAAGTCAAAATGGTTTCGGCACACGCCTGGAAATTCTTGGAGGGTGCCAGAATTGTTCTGGGAACTTCTGGGATTTTTCCGGAGAAAAAACCCGGAAATGTTCCGGAGCTGCCGGAACCGCTTTGGTTGCTTTTCGCAGATGAAAATCACTAATCGGGAATTGTTTCGGAATGCGTCCAAAATTATTTTAGTGGGTACTGGAAATGTTCTAAGACCTACAGAAGTATTTTCGGATTTAACGGTCACGGAAAAATGTTTCCGTGAATAGTGAAAATCACTTTATGCTTACTTTATGGAAAGCCACCTTTTTGGGCTTTGTCCCAAAATATCTTGGGGATAACATGGATGGATGAGAGCCACCCTACCCCTTGGGTTTTCCTATAAATAGAGGTGGGGAGGCACTCTCTACACTCACACTTTCTCACATACAAATGCCATGCATGATCTGGCCTTCTCTCTCCCTCCCCGCGAAATAGTTTCGTAGAGCCGAAAGGCTGTCTGGGTTCCGGTGGGAACTAGTTCTGGACGGCGAAGCCCTGCCAGATAGATGACACCGTATGTGTGCAACCCCGTAGAGAGTTCGTAGGTTCGATCTTTTGCCCGAGGGGCTGTTCGAGGGTCCTTCCGAAGGGCTGTCCGAGTTACCGTTCGAGCTTCGAGGGTCCTCCCGAAGGGCTGTCCTTGACATCGTCCGGGGGACTGTCCAACCGCCTCCCGAAGGGCTGTCCGACGAGGGAGTACATCCTCGCGGTTGGGAGGTTCTAAATCCTAGCTGCGGGGATCTACCCCGACGATCTACATCGACTCTACTTCCGCTGCGCTACGAGTCGGTAATGATCAGATCAAACCCTGTATGCAGTCTCCATAGTGGTCCTGGGCGTGCTCGCTGTACCGAATTTTTTTGTTTTCTGTCGCGTTCCCCTACACCAAGTGTCTCTCCTCCGCAGCTTTGTGCGGCTTGCGAGGTTGCTTTCCTTGCACACACGAATGGCACTTGGAACCTTTGGCTAAAGTGAAACTCGGGATTAAATTCAACTTTGCTAGCCGCGTCATAACACCAAAACTAATGTGACAAAGACGTGAATGCCAAACTTCAGATTCATTAACACTCAAATGAATATTTTTTTTGACTTTATTACAAAAATCCATGATGGAAAGGCAGAACAGACCTCCGCATTCATAACCTTTTCCAACAAAGAGTCCATATTTCTGTAGGAGATATGCCCTAGAGGCAATAATCAATGTTATTGATTATCTCCCTGTTCATAATTAGGTTTATGTTCCATGCTATAACTGCTATGGTTCTCGAGTCTACAATAACCACGAGGCTCGGAGGAAGACTCATATGCACGTGTGGAATAATAAACGGTAAAATGTATTCCTAGTCTGGCCTCTAAGACTGGCTCAAGTATTGCACGATGATCCTATTTTCCTGATCATGGACATGGCTATGCCGGCAATTTTGAGGGCACGATGCTAGAAGAACATTTGTGTTGAATCGACCCGAATTGATGTTATGTTATGAGTTTCATTTATAACACAGAGATGGTTAACGTTTGCATGATTCCTTAGACCATGAGAGTATCGAGTTTCTTCATGCTTGCTTCATGAACTTTGGGGTTTGTTAAACGTCATCCGTAAATGGGTAGCTATTACGGCGGCTTACGGGTTCATGGAAAAGTGTGTCAAGTAACTTAATAGCTCAAGATTGGGATTTGCTCCTCCGACGATGGAGAGATATCTCTGGGCCCTCTCGGTGTTACGGTATCCAGCATCGTCTGGCCAGACACAGGGTGATTTGATCACAGGGATGCCGGAACACGGGAACGAGAAAAGAGAACAATACCGGCAACGAGGTAACTGGCATTGTGGACAAGTGTTGATCCACGAGGATGCCGATGTTTCTCACCTCGGGTAATTGTAACATATCGCGAAGCAACAGGAATAGCTCACGGCAACTGGAGGTTCACTCGAATATTTATTCGTGTGGGTATAGGGATCGATATGGGTGTCCACGGCTCCGATGTTGATCATTGATCGGAAGGGGTTCCGGGTCATGTCTATGCTTCACCGAACCTATAGGGTCACACGCTTAAGGGTCATCTATCTGCTGAATACTAGACAGGGAGTCTGAGAGAAAATCACCGAAAAAGTTTTCGGACACCGGAAAAGTTTCGGACAACGGAAAAGTTCCGCAGAGAGAACACCGGAACAGTTTCGGTAAAACTGAAAAGTTGTTTCAGGGGATAACATAAAGTCAAATTGGTTTTGGCACATGCCTGATAGTTCTTGGAGGGTGCCAGCATCATTCTGGAAACTTTCTGGAATGTTCCGGGATGAAAACCGGAAATGTTCCGGAGCTGCCGAAACCGCTTCAGATGCTTTTCGCAGATAAAAATCACTAAACCAGAATTGTTCTGGATCGCATTGAAAATTATTTTAGTGGGTACTGGAAATGTTCTAAGCCCACATAAATATTTTCAGTTCGACCGGACGCTGAAAAATGTCGTCATGAATAGTGAAAGTGCTTTTTGGTTGCTTCTTGGAGAAGCTACCTTGAGGGCATTTTGGTAATTTTCATAGTGGATGGAAATATCTGAAAATATCTGGCTAACACTATTTATGAATAGTGGAAACACTATTCATGAATAGTAGAATCACTATTATGAATAGTGAAAAAAATCTGAGGGCATTTTGGTACTTTTACCATTGTCTCTCACCCTATAAATAGAGGTGGAGGCTGCTCTCAAATATAACATCCTTGCTCTCATACACATGCCATAGACTTGTATGGCTTCTCTCTCCCTCCCAGCGAAATAGTTTCGTAGAGCCGAAAGGCTGTTTGGGTTCCGGCAGGAACTAGTTCTGGACGGCGAAGCCCTGCCGGATAGATGACACCGTATGTGTGCAACTCTGTAGAGAGATCGTAGTTTCGGTCTTAGTTCGAGAGTGCCTCCCGAAGGGCTGTCCGTGTGACCGTCCGAGTTTCGAAGGTCCTCCCGAAGGGCTGTCCGAGTGACCGTCCGAGTTTCGATGGTCCTCCCGAAGGGCTGTCCGCGACATCGTCCGGGGGACTGTCCGACCGCCTCCCGGAGGGCTGTCCGAGGGGCAGATGATGGTATACATCCTCGCGGTTGGGAGGTTGTAAATCCTAGCTGCGGGGATCTGCACCGCCGATCGTCATCGACTCTACTTCCGCTGCGCTACGAGTCGGTAACGAAACAGATCAAACCTTGTATGCAGTCTCCATAGTGATCCTGGGCTGGTACGTAGGTCGGAAATTTTTTGTTTTCTGCTGCGTTACCCTACAGTGGCATCAAGAGCCGTGCTATGCGTAGATGTAGGTTGCGATCTAGAATACATAGAGATGTATGGGTGTTGCACAATATAATTAGGTAGTAGATGAGATCTATTACTGAAAATTATTTGTGCGGGTAGCAGATGAAATCTGTTACCCGATGTTCTTGTTGCTTCCCTGGAATTTGCGTAGTCCTGATCTTGACGGCATGGTGGAATCTCACAAAGTTCTGGCAATCCGCGATCCTTTCATGCTGCTCCTGAGTATGCTGATTGACAGATCAACGAAGTGCTAACAGTTCTTTGGGTTCCACCATAGTTGAGAAAGATGGATGTTTCGCAGACGAAAGGGCAATGCAGATATGATCTGCACGGGGGTCACGCGTATGACGAAGTTCAGTATGGGGCTCGAGATTTTATTATCTCGTGTTTCATACACCCCGCAATGTTAAAACTAGCGACTTGGATTATCATGCTTGACGATGGACGTTGGTAGCTTCGGTTTGTTTCGAAACCTTAGAAGCCACGAAAAATAAAATTTTGCATGAACCGATTAGAGGCGTCTAACTTGGTTTTGCAGGATGGTTTGCATGTGCATGTGATGTGGTATAGCAGTGCTCATATAAATTTGATTATGTATGAGATGACTATATGATGTAAATTAACATGACCTGCGTGTCATGATTCGGCATGATGGCTGGAGCCATATGATTGCACTTTAATGACCTGCGTGTCAACCTTATGTAATGCACTTATTTTATTAGCTATAGAGATAGGAATATTATCTGGTGCATCGACAAGGTGGTGGCAATCTTCGCGAAGGTGAACACCGACGCGAATGCCGGAGACGAAGAAATAAAGACTTCTCCGTCAGAAAGGGCTATACCATATCATGCTATTATGAATTGCCTGAGATGTTAATCCCTTATGATGCACCCTTCTTGATTGCGCGGTAGTCGCTTTTATTAGGGTGATCTCTCACAAAAATATCAAGTAGTTAGTGTTCTCCCAAGTGTAGCACCGTCACAACATCCTTCCTTTCGACGTGCGCCATGATCTATATGGGTACGAACGATTGTACGGGTGTAAGGCGGGTGAGGTCAGACCTCGCAGCAAGATCACTTGGTTGTCTTGACGTTCATGGCAGGATCGTCCTGAGCTCGGAACACACGCATCGAAAGATGAACAAGAGTCACATAGAGATGTGATCGGCAAGTTTGTCTACCAATTGAAGTTCGCGCCATCGGTGTTCATCTCGAACAATGGCGTTGAATGGAAATGTGGGTCTTGAATCACTCACAATCAATTATGAGAGATATTGATTTGAGTGGGAGCGCACTTTAGAATTAATTCTTTTAATTCTTAGTGCAATTAATTTTGAACACTGTCTAAGTGTGATTTGCATAATAGTTGTAGAATAATGGCTCGCGTTTCCACCTTCCCTGTTAAAATTGAATAGCTGTTAAATATCTGGTTAAATCTTTACGGTTGGTAACGTAATGTGAGGATTGTCCGCAAGTGTGCCAAGAAGGATTTTGTCCTATCGCATGCTTTCGGTATTCTCCCGCTAATGCTATGGATCATATGACTCTCGTCCTTCGATCCAAAAGCTAGAATTCCTTTTCAGTCAAAGTGCAAAATGTTTGCTTCCATGAGACCCGAAATTCGAAAGTTTGGATAGTTATGTGATATTCATGGAATCTGAAAATCAATTTCAGAGACAGACAAAGGCTAAAAGATATGAGATATCCAAATCCATGTTTGTTTGCAAACTATTAGTAAAAGTGTTTACTGGGCATTTGACTGATAAGAGAGGGATCCAGAAGAACGCCTGTCATGTAAATGAAGGTGAATAAAACAACAACTTAAAGAGAAAGGAAGTGTCCGAAGGGTGTTAGTGAAACTTTCACGCCTAGGAAGTCCGGGGCTAAACGCCACTCTTAAGTTGGGTGCTTCTTCTGAGAGTAGGAGAAATACTAAAAGTTAAATTGTTAGAAGTATAATGGCAAAAGGAAAGAAGACCGGAATATCCAGCTCATGTATGAATGTCATACAGGTTTTTGATGTATAGAAGGCTGGTCAAAAATATAGTTCTTGGGAATTATGGTTAAACATGTTAATCACTAATTCTTGGGTATTGTGAGTTAATCACAAAGATACCCGCTCGATTGCATTCTGTTGCAACTCGATGTAAGAACTACTAAGGCCTGAAAGACAAGCCAGGAATGAGGTTTAGATACACACAGGGAACATAGTAAATGTTACTATACCTTCCAACGGTGTATTCCCTATGTATTTACTTTCATAATTCATTTTAGAGTTTCACACTCTAGCCCATTGCATAAAGTATCTTGCAAGAAGGTTATTCATAAGAGAACTTCTAATGTTCGGTGTTATGAATAACATAAGGGCCATACTTTCATTATGAATAAGATGTATGTTATGAATATTGATAATAATACATTACCTCTGTATTTACTTTCATAATTCATTTAGAGTTTCATACACTCTAGCCCTTTGCATAAGGAATTTTGCAAGAAGGTTATTCATAAGAGAACTTTTGATGTTCGGTGTTATGAATAACATGAAGGGCCATGCTTCCATACAGGATGGGATGTATGCTATGAATATTGATGGTAATATGATACATCCATAACACTGACGCTAAATGTCACAAGACTAAAAGAATACCACACAAGTGTGGCACTGCATTTGGTCACATTGGAGAAACCCGCATGAAAATTCCATTATGATGGATTTTGAAGTCATTTGATTTTGAATCATCTGACACTTGCAACTTTCCTCTGAAAGGTGAAGTGACTAAAATACCGTTCACAGGCCGTAAGGAACGAGCAAGGAACATATTGGTGATCATACATTATGATGTGTGTAGTCCAATAAATGTTGTTGCAAGTAGTGGATTCATTTATCTTCAGAAATGACTCAAGTAGATATATGGATGTTTACTTGTTGAGACGTAAGTCTGGATCTTTTGAATTCATTCATAAGGTTTTCAAAAATGAAGTAGAAGTTGTTGTAACAAGAAAATTGTGTTTCTACAATTCGATTGCAGAAAGGAATATTTGAGTTACAAGTTTAGCGAATGTCTGATGAGTTGTGAAAGGGGTTTCATAACTTGCACCTCCCGGAACACCACTGCAAGTGGAGAGTCCGTGTAGATGTAATCGAACCATTTATGACATGGTAAGATGAAAGATGACATAAATAGATTTGCCATTATCCCTTTTAAGGTAATGCTTTAGGGACTGCGGCTTTTACACTGAAAAGAGCTCCATCGGGTCTGTTGAAATAACGCCATGGTATGGTACGCCCAACCATGTTATATCTTTTCCTAACATTTGGAATATGAGGCTTGTGTAAAAGGTTACAAACCTATTCCAAATCAGACAAGTGCTACTTTGTAGGTTATCCCAAGTCATTGGGTATTTCCCCACCACTATACCGAGGCAAACGGTTTTGCCACAAAACGGTATGCTTTTAAAGAGAATAGTTCTTACAAAAGGTGAGTGGGAGGACAGTGCAACTCGACGAGATAACCAGTATCTTCGTCATCAGATCAAAGGAAAGAAACCTTGGAAGTGATTCCGGAGTTTCCTACTGCGACTGATACGGAAGTCTCTACAATAAAATGTATGGACTTCGGTCGAACTTGCAGCTCAACCACGTAGGCAAAGCTCGTGCGAATCTATCAGGTGCGCAAACAAGATATTGTTGTTAGACAACAGTATGCCTACAATACACAAGGAAGCGTTGATGGGCCCTGACTCCGGAATTGGCTAAATGCCAATACAATCCGAGATAGTTTCCATATAAGTGATTCGAGATTAAAATCTTGATACACCTTTCGAAAGACTTAGAGTCTAACGAATATTTATGAAACTAAAAACTGATACGGAAAAAAAAAATTAATCCATAAAGCTCGACTTGTTGTAATAACAAGTTCAAGGAGTTGACTACGATGAGATTGTCTCACCGTAGCGATGCTTGAAGTCGGTTCGGGTTGAACTAGCAATTAATACATATTTCAATCATGAGATATGAAACATGGATGAAAAAAGGATTTCCATCTCATGGAAATGAAACCTAGGACTTGTATGTGATACAGTCCAAAGTAATTTGTCAATCCAGAGGATGCTAGTAAGTATGCAAACTTCAGAGTTCCAGCGATGGACAGAATAGAGCAAAGTGGAGTTGGAATCTTCGTTATTGATGAAATGGTCAAAAGAGTTTGACTTCATCAAATGGGTATCGAAGATGCTTGTGATTCAAGAAAGTAAGTGGGAGCATAAATAATATTTCTAAAAACCGTGTGTACTTGACACATTGTTAATTGGAAATAAATTTCTTAACACGAATTAGGACTTCATTTGAAAATAGTTTTTTGATGAAGTGCTTAGGCTAAATATCCTCAATATTAGGCATGATGATCTATGGAGATATATTTACCTAATGGGGCTAAGCAATGAATACATATTGACAAGATGCTAAAACCTTTTAGCATTTAAAACGCCAAGGAGTGATTCTTGCCGAAGTCACATGGAAAGAGTTTTTGCAAGACTCAGTGTCCCAAAACACTGATGAGTGAAATACATGATGGAGATTCCACACACTCTTGTGTGTGGATTAATCATGTATTCCATGGTATGTAAAAACAACCAGATATGTCAAATACTCCAAAGTTGTTGCGAGTATAGATACCATAGTGATCAAAGTACTGATCATGGGACAACAGTGAAAGATGTCATTGAGTACTAGAGCAGTACTGATGACATGTTTTCTCGCAAGCGGAGATCATGAAGAGTTCGTTGTAAAAGGTTACATCGATACAGTCTTCATCAATGCTCCATGCGATTTTCGATTTAAGTTAAGGGTTTTTGTGTAATACACAACCTGGTGGCACGGTAGTTGGAAATTGTTCCAAACAAGATACTGTGGCGAATTCTATAACAAAGGCTAAGTATGTTGACGCTTTAGAAGCGACAAAGAAGATGTTGAATCATATAGTTCATTCATGAACTTAGTATGGTTCCAAGATGGCTTTGGTCTATGGGACACTATTGCAGATAGTTGCTCCATAGCTCAGTCTGAGGAATCAGGTTTCGACCAATGATTCACACATATGCAAAGCCAAGTCCACACAAAATATGAATTTTGTGAAAGCGTGAAAACGCGAGGATATGCAAAGTTACACACGGAGCTGAAGTCGTCAGATCCGTTGGACATCAGGCTATACCACATGCGAAGCATATTTTACACCAGTATGCCATAGGTGTAAAGTGCATTAGCATTGACTAGATTATTGACTCTAGTGCAAGTGGGAGTCTATAGGAGATATGCCCTAGAGGCAATAATAAATGTTATTGATTATCTCCCTGTTCATAATTAGGTTTATGTTCCATGCTATAACTGCTATGGTTCTCGAGTCTACAATAACCACGAGGCTCGGAGGAAGACTCATATGCACGTGTGGAATAATAAACGGTGAAATGTATTCCTAGTCTGGCCTCTAAGACTGGCTCAAGTATTGCATGATGATCCTGTTTTCCTGATCATGGGTATGGCTAGTCCGGCAATTTTGAGGGCACGATGTTAGAAGAACATTTGTCTTCAATCGACCCGAATTGATGTTATGCTATGAGATTCATTCGTCATAAGTTAATGGTTTATAACACAGAGATGGTTAACGTTTGCATGACTCCTTAGACCATGAGAGTATCGAGTTTCTTCATGCTTGCTTCATGAACTTTGGGGTTTGTTAAACGTCATCCGTAAATGGGTGGCTATTACGGCGGCTTACGGGTTCATGGAAAAGTGTGTCAAGTAACTTAATAGCTCAAGATTGGGATTTGCTCCTCCGACGATGGAGAGATATCTCTGGGCCCTCTCGGTGTTATGGTATCCATCATCGTCTGGCCAGACACAGGGTGATTTGATCACAGGGATGCCGGAACACGGGAACGAGAAAAGAGAACAATACCGGTAACAAGGTAACTGGCATAGTGGACAAGTTGTTGATCCACGGGGATGCCTACATGTCTCACCTCGGGTATTTGTAACATATCGCGAAGCAACAGGAATAGCACACGGCAACTGGAGGTTCACTCGAATATTCATTCGTGTGGGTATAGGGATCAATATGGGTGTCCACGGCTCCGATGTTGATCATTGATCGGAAGGGGTTCCGGGTCATGTCTATGCTTCACCGAACCTATAGGGTCACACGCTTAAGGGTCATCTATCTGCTGAATACTAGACAGGGAGTCTGAGAGAAAATCACCGAAAAAGTTTTCGGACACCGGAAATGTTTCGGACAGCGGAAAAGTTCCGCAGAGAGAACACCGGAACAGTTTCGGTAAAACTGAAAAGTTGTTTCAGGGGATAACATAAAGTCAAATTGGTTTTGGCACATGCCTGATAATTCTTGGAGGGTGCCAGAATCATTCTGGAAACTTTCTGGAATTTTCCGGGATGAAAACCGGAAATGTTCCGGAGCTGCCGAAACCGCTTCAGATGCTTTTCGCAGATGAAAATCACTAAATCGGAATTGTTCCGGATCGCATTGAAAATTATTTTAGTGGGTACTGGAAATGTTCTAAGCCCACATAAATATTTTCAGTTCGACCGGACGCTGAAAAATGTCGTCATGAATAGTGAAAGTGCTTTTTGGTTGCTTCTTGGAGAAGCTACCTTGAGGGCATTTTGGTAATTTTCATAGTGGATGAAAATATCTGGATAACACTATTTATGAATAGTGGAAACACTATTCATGAATAGTAGAATCACTATTATGAATAGTGAAAATATCTGAGGGCATTTTGGTACTTTTACCATTGTCTCTCACCCTATAAATAGAGGTGGAGGCTGCTCTCAAATATGACATCCTTGCTCTCATACACATGCCATAGACTTGTATGGCTTCTCTCTCCCTCCCAGCGAAATAGTTTCGTAGAGCCGAAAGGCTGTCTGGGTTCCGGCAGGAACTAGTTCTGGACGGCGAAGCCCTGCCGGATAGATGACACCGTATGTGTGCAACTCTGTAGAGAGATCGTAGTTTCGGTCTTAGTTCAAGAGTGCCTCCCGAAGGGCTGTCCGTGTGACCGTCCGAGTTTCGAAGGTCCTCCCGAAGGGCTGTCCGAGTGACCGTCCGAGTTTCGATGGTCCTCCCGAAGGGCTGTCCGCGACACCGTCCGGGGGACTGTCCGACCGCCTCCCGGAGGGCTGTCCGAGGGGCAGATGATGGTATACATCCTCGCGGTTGGGAGTTTGTAAATCCTAGCTGCGGGGATCTGCACCGCCGATCGTCATCGACTCTACTTCCGCTGCGCTACGAGTCGGTAACGAAACAAATCAAACCTTGTATGCAGTCTCCATAGTGATCCTGGGCTGGTACGTAGGTCGCAAATTTTTTGTTTTCTGCTGCGTTACCCTACAATTTCTTAACAACTACTTTATTTGACTCGAAGACCAACTTAAACCCTTCTCTACACAGAGGGGAGCCACTAAAGAGGTTCTTCTTGATGGCGGGGACATGCCACACGTTCTTCAGCTGCACGATCCTTCCCGAAGTAAACTTCAGATCTACCGTGCCAACACCATGAATAGAAGCACTCGCGCCATTCCCCATCAATACGGACCCGTGACCTGTGACCTGGCGAGAAGAGAACAATGAAATGTCAACACACACATGAATATTTGCACTTGTGTCCACCCACCAATCGGTGGACTGACAAACTGAAAATATAATAAATAGATTACCGTACCCAGATGCACCACCCTCATTGTTGCTCACAATCATATTGGCAGGCTTGGGGTCCGGCCCTGGCTTCTTGTACTTGTTAGGGCACTTGCTGGCCCAATGTTCCTTCGAACCACAATTAAAGCAGCCATCTCCCTTCTTGTTCTTCTGGAAGGTCTTCTTACCCTTCTTCTTAAAGTCGGTATTCTGTTGGACATATTTCTTTCCCTTGGGCTTGTGGGAATTGAAGTTCCTCTGTACCATACTAGCTATAGAAGTTCCTTCGTTTCCTTTTCCATGCGAGTCCTTTGCTCTTGAGTTCTGCTCAACACTCAGATGACCGAAGACATCCTCAACTGAGAATTCTCGTCTCTAATGTTTCAGAGTAGTAGCAAAGTTCCTCCAGGAATTAGGGAGCTTAGTGGTTATGCATCCCATGACAAATTTGCCTGGTAAATTGCACTTAAGAAGCTCGAGCTCCTTAACGATGCACTGTATCTCATGAGCATGTTCCAATACAGAACGGTTCTCGACCATTTTGTAATCGTGGAACTACTCGATGGCATACAAAGCGCTACCAGCATCGGTTGCGCTGAATTTAGATTCGAGCACCCCCCACAAGTCCTTGGCAACCTGCATATGTAAATATGCATCCACCAACTTATCTCCGATCACACTTAGAACTGCTTCGAGAAAAACGACGGTGGCCTACCTGAACGCCTTCTCTTGATCAGGAGCAATCGTTCCCGTGGGAGTAACACCGGGGACCCAGAACACGTTCATAGCTGTGAGCCATAAGGTGGTTTTGGTCTGCCAACGCTTATACGTCCGTGTAAACGGGGCCAGTTTCAGTGTAGTGGCAAAGCCTTGGATCAAAAATTGCCTACACACATTAGGTTTTTGGATTGTTGAGTATATTAGCAATTTTTTGATTAGTGTAATCCATGAATAAATCATGAGCATGGCATTGACAGAATTAATAAGATATTGATTATGATCCAGATAACATTTACTTGTAGGGGAACGCAGCAGAAAACAAAAAATTTCCGACCTACGCACCAGCCCAGGACCACTATGGAGACTGCATACAAGGTTTGATCATTATCGTTACCGACTCGTAGCGCAGCGGAAGTAGAGTCGATGACGATTGGCGGTGCAGATCCCCGCAGCTAGGATTTTACAACCTCCCAACAGCGAGGATGTATACCCTCATCTGCCCCGCGGACAGCCCTCCGGGAGGCGGTCACACAGTCCCCCGGACGGTGTCTCGGACAGCCCTTCGGGAGGACCTCCGAAACTCGGACTGTCACTCGGACAGCCCTTCGGGAGGACCTCCAAAACTCGGACGGTCACACGGACAGCCCTTCGGGAGGCACTCTCGAACTAAGACCGAAACTACGGTCTCTCTACAGAGTTGCACACATACGGTGTCATCTATCCGGCAGGGCTTCGCCGTCCAGAACTAGTTCCTGCCGGAACCCAGACAGCCTTTCGGCTCTACGAAACTATTTCGCTGGGAGGGAGAGAAGAATGCCAGATCATGCATGGCTTTGTGTATGAGAGCAAGAGTGTGTCTTATGGCAGCCCACACACCTCCTATTTATAGGAAACCCAAGGGGTAGGGTGGTTTTACAAGAAAACCCAAAACCCACATGGAAAGGAGTCCTTCCCAAGGACCTAAAAGGTGAAACCAAGGAACAAGGGGGACTCCATGAAGGAGTCCACCATGTGGCCGGCCACACCCTCATGTGGGGCCCCAAAATTGGCCCCTATCCATCCATGTCATCCCCAAGATCTTTTGGAGCAAAGCCCCAAAAGGTGGCTTTCCAAAAATATCCCAAAAAGCACTTTCACTATTCACGACGACATTTTTCAGCGCCTGATCGAACTGAAAATATTCATGTATGCTTAGAACAATTCTAGTACCTACCAAAATAATTTTCAACGTGAGCCGGAACAATTCCGGTTTAGTGATTTCATCTGCGAAAAGCATCTGAAGCGGTTTCGACAGCTCCGGAACATTTCCGGTTTTCATCCCTGAAAATTCCAGAAAGTTTCCAGAATGATTCTGGCACCCTCCAAGAATTATCAGGCATGTGCCAAAACCAATTTGACTTTATGGTATCCTCTGAAACAACTTTTCAGTTTCACCGGAACTCATCCGGTGACCTCTCTACGGAACTTTTCCGCTGTCCGAAACTTTTCCGGCGTCCGAAACTTTTTCGGTGATTTTCTCTCACACTCCCTGTCTAGTATTCAGCAGATAGATGACCCTTAAGCGTGTGACCCTATAGGTTCGGTGAAGCATAGACATGACCCGGAACCCCTTCCGATCAATGATCAACATCGGAGCCGTGGACACCCATATCGATCCCTATACCCACACGAATAAATATTCGAGTGAACCTCCAGTTGCCGTGAGCTATTCCTGTTGCTTCGCGATATGTTACAATTACCCGAGGTGAGAAACATCGGCATCCTCGTGGATCAACACTTGTCCACAATGCCAGTTACCTCGTTGCCGGTATTGTTCTGTTTTCTCGTTCCCGTGTTCCGGCATCCCTGTGATCAAATCACCCTGTGTCTGGCCAGACGATGATGGATACCGTAACACCGAGAGGGCCCAGAGATATCTCTCCATCGTCGGAGGAGCAAATCCCAATCTTGAGCTATCAAGTCCCTTGACATACTTTTCCATGAACCCGTAAGCCGCCGTAATAGCCACCCATTTACGGATGACGTTTAACAAAACCCAAAGTTCATGGAGCAAGCATGAAGAAACTCGACACTCTCATGGTCTAAGGAATTATGCAAACATTAACTTCTCTATGTTATTAACCATAAACTTATGACGAATGTATCTCATAGCATAACATCAATCGGGTCGATTCAACACAAGTGTTCTACCAACAATTGTGCCCTCAAAATTGCTGGCATAGCCATGCCCATGATCAGGAAAACAGGATCATCATGCAATACTTGAGCCAGCATAGAGGCTTGACTAGGAATACATTTTACCGTTTATTATTCCACACGTGCATATGAGTCTTCCTCCGAGCCTCGTTTTATTTGTAGACTCGAGAATCATTGCAGTTATAGCATGGAACATAAACATAATTATGAACAGGGAGATAATCAATAACATTTATTATTGGCTCTAGGGCATATCTCCTACAGACTCCCACTTGCACTAGAGTCAATAATCTAGTCAATGCTAGTGCACTTTACACCTATGGCATACTGGTGTAAAATATGCTTCGCTTGTGGTATAGCCTGATGTCCAACGGATCTGACGACTTCAGCTCCGTGTGTAACTTTGCATATCCTCGCGTTTTCACGCTTTCACAAAATTCATATTTTGTGTGGACTTGGCTTTGCATATGTGTGAATCATTGGTCGAAACCTGATTCCTCAGACTGAGCTATGGAGCAACTATCTGCAATAGTGTCCCATAGACCAAAGCCATCTTGGAACCATACTAAGTTCATGAATGAACTATATGATTCAACAACTTCTTTGTCGCTTCTCAAGCATCAACATACTTAGCCTTTGTTATAGAATTCGCCACAGTATCTTGTTTGGAACAATTTCCAACTACCGTGCCACCATATTGTGTATTACGCAAATCCCTTAACTTAAATTGAAAATCGCATGGAGCATAGATGAAGACTGTATCGATGTAATTACTTACAACGAGCACTTCATAATCTCTGCTTGCGAGAAAACATGTCATCAGTACTACTCTAGTACTCAGTGACATCTTTCACTGTTGTCCTATGATCAGTACTTTGATCACTTTGGTATCTTTACTCGCAACAACTTTGGAGTATTGGACATATCTGGTTGTTTTTACATACCATGGAATACATGATTAATCCAAACACAAGAGTGTGTGGAATCACCATCATGTATTTTGCTCATCAGTGTTTTGGGACACCGAGTCTTGCAAAAACTCTTTCCATGTGACTTCGGCAAGAATCACTCCTTGACGTTTTTCAATGCTAAATAGTTTTAGCATCTTGTCAATATGTATTCATAGCTTAGCCCCATTAGGTAAATCTATCTCCATAGATCATCATGCCTAATATTGAGGCTATTTAGCCTAAGCACTTCATTGAAAAACTATTTTCAAATGAAGTCCTAATTCGTGTCAAGAAATTTATTTCCAATTAACAATGTGTTAAGTACACAAGGTTTTTAGAAATATTATTATGCTCCCACTTACTTTCTTGAATCACAAGCATCTTCGATACCCATTTGATGAAGTCAAACCCCCTTGACCATTTCATCAAAAACGAAGATTCCAACTCCACTTTGCTCTCTTCTGTCCATCGCTGGAACTCTGAAGTTTGCATACTTACTAGCATCCTCTGGATCGACAAATTACTTTGGACTGTATCACATACAAGTCCTAGGTTTCATTTCCATCAGATGGAAATCTTTTTGTCATCCATGTTTCATATCTCATGATTGAAATATGTATTAATTGCTAGTTCAACCCGAACCGACTTCAAGCATCGCTACGGTGAGACAATCTCATCGTAGTCAACTCCTTGAACTTGTTATTGCAACAAGTCGAGCTTTATGGATAAAACATTTTATCCGTATCAGTTTTTAGTTCCATAAATATTCGTTAGACTCTAAGTCTTTCGAAAGGTGTATCAAGATTTTAATCTCGAATCACTTATATGGAAACTATCTTGGATTGTATTGGCATTTAGCCAATTCCGGAGTCAGGGCCCATCAACGCTTCCTTGTGTATTGTAGGTATACTGTTGTCTAACAACAATATCTCGTTTGCGCACCTGGTAGGTTTACACGAGCTTTGCCTACGTGGTTCAGCTGCAAGTTCGACCGAAGTCCATCCATTTTATTGTAGAGACTTCCGTATCAGTCGCAGTAGGAAACTCCGGAATCACTTCCAAGGTTTCTTTCCTTTGATCTGATGACGAAGATACTGATTATCTCGTCGAGTTGCACTGTCCTCCCACTCACCTTTTGAAAGAACTATTCTCTTTAAAAGCATACCATTTTGCGGCAAAACCCTTTGCCTCGGTATAGTGGTGGGGGAATACCCAATCACTTGGGATAACCTTACAAAGTAGCACTTGTCTGATTTGGAATAGGTTTGTAACCTTTTACACAAGCCCCATATTCCAAATGTTAAGAAAAGATATAACATGGTTGGGCGTACCACACCATGGCGTCATTTCAACAGACCTGATGGAGCTCTTTTCAGTGTAAAAGCCGCGGTCTCTAAAGCATCACTCTATAAAAGGGATAATGGCAAATTTATTTATGTCATCTTTGATCTTACCATGTCATAAATGGTTCGATTACATCTTCACGGACTTTTCACTTGCAGTGGTGTTCCGGGAGGTGCAAGTTATGAAACCCCTTTCATAACTCATCAGACATTCGCTAAACTTGTAACTCAAATATTCCTTTCTGCAATCGAATTGTAGAAACATAATTTTCTTGTTACAATAACTTCTACTTCATTTTTGAAAACCTTATGAATGAATTCAAAAGATCCAGACTTCGTCTCAACAAGTAAATATCCATATATCTACTTGAGTCATTTCTGAAGATAGATAAATCCACTACTTGCAACAACATTTATTGGACTACACACATCACAATGTATGATCACCAATATGTTCTTTGTTCGTTCCTTATGGCCTGTGAACGGTATTTCAGTCACTTCACTTTTCAGAGGAAAGTTGCAAGTGTCAGATGATTCAAAATCAAACGACTTCAAAATCCATCATAATGGAATTTTCCATGCGGGTTTCTACAATGTGACCAAATGCAGTGCCACACTTTGTGGTATTCTTTTAGTCTTGCGACATTTAGCGTCAGTGTTATGGATGTATCATATTTTCCATCAATATTCATAACATACATCCCATCTAGGATGGAAGCATGGCCCTTCATGTTATTCATAATACTGAACAACAATTGTTGTTTTATGAACAACTCTTTTGCAACAAACATTGTGCAATGGGCTAGAGTGTATGAAACTCTAAAATGAATTATGAAAGTAAATACAGAGGCAATGTATTAATATCAATATTCATAACATACGTCTCATTCATAATGAAAGTATGGCCCTTATGTTTTTCATAACACCGAACATCAAAAGTTCTCTTATGAACAACCTTTTTGCAAGACACCTTATGCAAAGGGCTAGAGTGTGAAACTCTAAAATGAATTATGAAAGTAAATACATAGGAAATACACCGATGGAAGGCATAGTAACTTTTACTATGTTCCCTATGTGTATCTTAACCTCATTCCTGGCTAGTCTTTCAGGCCATAGTAGTTCTTACATCGAGTTGCAACAGAATGCAATCTAGCGGGTATCTTTGTGATTAACTCACAATACCCAAGAATTAGTGATTAACATGTTTAACCATAATTCCCAAGAACTATATTTTTGACCAGCCTTCTATACATCAAAAACTTGTATGACATTCATACATGAGCTGGATATTCCAGTCTTCTTTCTTATTTGCCATTATACTTCTAACAGTTTAACTTTTAGTATTTCTCCTACTCTCAGAAGAAGCACCCAACTTAAGAGTGGCGATAGCCCCGGACTTCCTAGGCGTGAAAGTTTCACTAACACCCTTCGGACACTTCCTTTCTCTTTAAGTTGTTGTTTTATTCACCTTTCATCATATGACAGGCGTGCTCCAGGATCCCTCTCTTATCAGTCAAATGCCCAGTAAACACTTTTACTAATAGTTTGCAAACAAACAATGCTTTGGATATCTCATATCTTTTAGCCTTTGTCTGTCTCTAAAAATGATTTTCAGATTCCATGAATATCACATAACTATCCAAACTTTCGAAGTTCGGGTCTCATGGAAGCAAACATATTGCACTTTGACTGAAAAGGAATTCTAGCTTTTGGATCGAAGGACGAGAGTCATATCATCCATAGCATTAGCGGGAGAATACCGAAAGTATGCGATAGGACAAAGTCCTTCTCGGCACTATTGAGGACAATCCTCACATTACGTTTACCAACTGTAACGTTTTAACCAGATATTTAACAGCTATTCATTTTTAATTGGGAAGGTGGAAACGCGAGCCATTCTTCTACAACTATTTTGCAAATTGCACTTAGACAGAGTTCAAAATTAATTGCACTGAGAATTAAACAAGTTAATTCTACAGTGCGCTCCCACTCAAATCAATATCTCTCATAATTGATTGTGAGTGATTCAAGACCCGCATATCCATTCAACGTCACGATTCGAGATGAACACCCATGGCGTGAACTTCAATCGGTAGGCAAACTTGCCGATCACATCTCTATGCGATTCTTGTTCATCTTTCGATGCGCGTGTTCCGAGCTCATGACTTTCATGCCTGAACGTCAAGACAACCAAGTGATCTCGCTGCGAGGTCTCAACTCACCCGCCTCACACATCCCTAATCGTTCGCACCCATGGAGATCATGCAATGCCCCGAAAAGTGTCAGGACCGGTTTTCCAGGATATTAATTTCCTAGTAAATGGTCCTTGTGCTCACCAGCCCCAGGATTACTGTTAGCTGATGAGGCACAATCTTGATACAGAAATTCCAAGCAAGATACAAAATATGTAGTACAAGACCATTGTGGTCTATGAGTACAACAAAAGGTTTGCTAGTGGTTGATGGCGGAAGCGGTTCGGGGTCGTCAGCGTCTATGGGACTCCATTTCCCACAGGAATAGCTGACCTGGATAACTCCTATCTTCGCGCGGCTGATATCATCAGTGCCTAGGTTCCGGGGCTGTCGTCATTTCGCTCCTCTCCAAGCAAGAAATCTGGCCAAGACAATAGCCAGGGACAAGCCAGTGAGTACTTTGAATGTACTCGCAAACATCATGAAAACAGGTATAATATAACAAATGATAATCATGCACTGAAATAATTCATGATCACTTAATCAGTCACGAAATAAAATTCATGACGCATGCAAGCAGGTCATTCATATTAAACAGAAATAAGCAATCAGAGAATAAAAATATAATAAACCGATCGGGTGTCTGAAGCGACGCCTCGAAAGGATAAAAATATAAAACATGCCACAGTCGGGCGTCTGAGCGACACCACATAAAGGGCTTATAAGGAAAATAAATAATAGCATGCCACAGTCGGACGTCTACGCGACATCACAGAAAGGGCTTATATTGAAAAGTAAACGACAAGCATGCCACAGTCGGACGTCTGCGCGACATCACAGAAAGGGCTTATATTGAAAAGTAAAGGACAAGCATGCCACAGTCGGACGTCTGCGCGACATCACAGAAAGGGCTTATATTGAAAAGTAAATGACAAGCATGCCACAGTCGGACGTCTGCGCGACATCACAGAAAGGGCTTATATTGAAAAATAATAACAACGAGTATCCAGGAGGTAGAACCGTCCCAAGGATACTCAATAATACAAATTTAAAAAAAATGGTTAGTCCACAATAATAATAGTCAAAATCATCATTTGTCACATGCCATGATTAATATTCCGGTTTAGAAGTTTTCCTCCGAAGACCGACACTTGACCCATCCCAGACTGTAGTCCTTAACCGCGGACACGGCTATTCGAATAGATATAAACTCTGCAGAGGGTGTACTCTTTACCCACGAGTAACGGATTTCCTTAGTCCACCGGGACTAATTCCGTTTATGGTCTTTGAATTGAAAACACACCTGACTTGCACATACCAGCTTAACTTACCGATGCCTGGAATCACCCACGACACTCGTTAAGCAAAACTCTAAGTGGGGAGGCTCCAACCTCGATTAGCATGGGATCGAATTTATATTCGCGCGCTCTAAGGGGTGCCCCCCTCTCGGTCCCGGACCGGAAACACCCATGCCCCCGGACCAGGTGGCCTGCCTACCGGATGCACCCGGTATCTTCCACCATGGCCTCTCTGTACGGTGTGTGCCAAGAAAGGGGTTGACAACTTACTGAACCGTACCCTACCTGTGGCAGGGACGAGTGGTAGTACGAAACAAGTATGGGGGTTACTGGAACAAGACTCGATCTATGGTCGACTCAGGAGGCTTATGTGTTCCCTGCATGGTTAGCACAACAATTATTTTCACAGCATCAGACAGAAATCACCGCTCTTCATACCCCCTCATGCCTTACTGACCATCCTCGCTCCAACGAGATGTCAGTACCGAGCTCGTGTCTACCCGAGACAAAGACTTCTCCGGATTCCTTCCGGTGGGCATGTGAGGTATAGGAGGGTGAATACTGTCACCGTATTTTATTTCCAATAGCAAGAAATTTTTCATCATGCACTCCAGGGCATGCTCAAAATACCATATGAAATAACGAATGTTTCCAAAACACCTTGGTGTTGTAGTCAAGCCAAAACAACACACAACAAACATTAAACCAGGTTTCAGAATGCTTGCCTTTCAGGTGCAGAGGTGTAGGGTGCACCACAAAACTATTGAAAGTTTTCTTCCCTCTCCGATTCCTATTTTGAAAAGTATTCGAATTAACACGCAATTCAAAATAGTACAAAAAGTTGTCTTGGAAAATTTTCAAATAAATATGAAAATAAACTAGATGAAATTTCAGAGAGGTAGGAAAAATAATCAATTCATTTGGAGTTTTATTTAAAAAGATATGGCCAGTCAAAGTTTCAGTCAAACTCTGTTTTTAATAAAATCAGAAAAAGGAAAACGGTTCGGGTGGAAATACGTTTTCGGAAACAGAAGGCGTACTTCGGTTGGTTTACGCTTTCCAGAAACAGAAAACGCCTGCACATCATTACGCTTACCTGCGAAGAAGACGTACCCAGGGGACAGCGCCACTGGCCGAATGGATGAGCGACCGACAGGTGGGACCCACCTGTCGGGTTCATCTTCTTTCTCTCCGCGCGCGAGGACAGAGAGCAGGGGCGAGCTTCGGGCGGCGATTGCCGGCGCTAGAAGGTACCTCTCCCGGAGCTGCGCACACCGTCGTGCTCAGGAGGGAGGGCCCCATCCTCTGGAGGGCAAAAAGGGCGCCCGGGAGCCGGGGCTGAGCACCTCTTCCTCCGAGGCGGACCGGGAGCTCCGGCGATCATGGCGTCGGCCTACTGCTGCCACGGCTCAAATTGACAGGGGGAATGGGCTCTATAGGTCCTGGGAAAGCCACTGGTGCAGAGCTTGGGGAAGGGGAGGCCCTAGTCTGGCCGGAATCAACCGGAGGGCGGCGGCGGTGGTTTGGCTAGGGACAGGGGAGAATGGGTTCCTCTGGTCAAATTGGAGCTAGGGGGTGGTTCACAGGGGACTGCAGGTTCGCGGTGAGGACGGCAGGGGGCTCGAGGGGTCCTATTTATAGCGTGACGAGGTCGGTTCCGAGGCGGCCGTGGATAAGATCGCCGGAGAACCGACGTTCTGTTGCTGCAGGGCGATGTGGCGGCGGCTAGCGGTGTTGGCAGGGCGAGAGGATGAGGACGGCCTGTCCCAGAGGGCAGCTGGCGAGCTGGGGTGGCTTGGGCGGTGCTGCCATGGCAGGGGCACGCTGCGGCCGTCCGCTAGCTGCCATGGCCGACCTGACGGCGGCGCTGTAGGGAGGCTTGTATGGCTCCGACGAGCGGATAAGAACGGGGCGTGGCCCTGCGGGCTAGCAAGGGCCAGGGACAGGGGAGAAGGACGCGGCGGCTCGGGCAGATGCGTGCAATACGCACGTTCTGCTCGCGCCCGGCGCTCGCACGGCATGTGCTCGATGGAATGCCAGGGAGGCTAAACCTGCTCAGGGGCTAATGAAAATTAACAGGTCTCGGCTAAATGCAATGGGAGGTCTAGGGAACATGATGGTTTGGTACATAGAACAAGTTCACAATGCAAAACTAAAACCATGCCAAAATCTGGACATGCACTACAAGTGCTCGGCAAAATGACAAGGCCCTCCAGGAGACTCCAATGCACATGGGGTTAAGCAGGGGTGGGTTTTAGGGCAAAGCCAATCCATATGACATGCTGCTCTGGTCATTTGAGCAACTTCATAATGCAAGTCTAAAAGCAATGCCAAATCTGGCCATGCTCCTAACCTGCTTGATGAAATGCCAAGGGCATCTAGGCATCTCTTCTGGTGGCCAAAATTTCCAGATTAGAATCTCTTTAGATGTAGGTTGGGATGGCGAGGCTAGATTGGGAGAAACAGAAACTTGTTAATGCAATTCTTGGAGAAAAGCAAATCTGGGCAGAAACTGAAGACTATTATTTCATGTGCAAAAATTATTTCAATGGATCCAATATTCTGGACTTAAGGGTTTGGTAGCAAATATTAATAGCAGGAAAAATCTCAAGAGTGATGGGGCAAGATAAAATAAGGTTGTAGTACAAATTACCAATCTGGGCCAGAATAAAGATGAGGATGGTTTGCTCAAATATTCCAAAGAACTCAAATGTATTATTAGATAAAACTGAGTTATATACTTCTATTGACATCCCAAAATTTTTATAGAATTTTTAAAGGATTATTTAAATAGGTTGTAGTGCAAACTGCAATTTAAACCAGATTTGAAAACTTGAAGTGGTGCTCAAACTTTACAATTGACAAAGCTGGGTTTTTGCATAAAAGTGATCCAGGGACACCACATAACTTCTACAAATTTTTTTGTAGAGTTTATTGATGAAGTTATAAAATAGTTGCAGTGCAATTGGGGTTCTAAAAGTGTTAAAAGGCTATTGAATGAATTAAATCTTGACAAATTTTTATTATAAGAATTATTCCACTGGTTTGAATGGATGAAATAAAATGATTTAATAAAACATTCAAGTCCCACCATATTAATCAAAAAGTTTCAGATAAGAGGAAAATTTTGAAATCCAGGGAAAAGAAATGGCTCTGAAATCCACAGAAAAATTCCAGAAAATAGAAAATAAGTATTCCTGGGTAAATTTTAATTAATAAAACATGATTAAATTTTTGGGGTGTTACAAAAAGTTAGGTGCCGCGACGGTGCTACACTTGGGAGAACACTAACTACTTGATATTTTAGTGAGAGATCACCCTAATAAAAGCGACTACCGCGCAATCAAGAAGGGTGCATCGGAAGGGATAAACATCTCAGGCAATTCATAATAGCATGATATGGTATAGCCCTTTCTGACGGAGAAGTCTTTCATTTCTTCGTCTTCGGCATTCGCGTCGGTGTTCACCTTCGCGAAGATTGCCACCACCTTGTCGATGCACCAGATAATATTGCTATCTCTATAGCTAATAAAATAATGCATTACAACAAGGTTGACACGCAGGTCATTAAAGTGACAATCATATGGCTCCAGCTATCATGCCGAATCATGACACGCAGGTCATGTTAATTTACATTATATAGTCATCTCATACATAATCAAATTAAATATGAGTACTGCTATACCACATCATATGCACATCTCATGTCATCCTGCAAAACCAAGTTAGACGCCTCTAATCGGTTTATACAAGATTTTATTTTACGTGGCTTCTAAGGTTTCGAAACAAACCGAAGCTACCAACGTCCATCATCAAGCATGATAATCCAAGTCGCTAGATTAACATTGCGGGGTGTATGAAACACGAGATAATAAAATCTCGAGCCCCATACTAAACTTCGTCATACGCGTGACCCCCGTGCAGATCATATCTGCATTGCCCTTTCGTCTGCGAAATTTCATCTTTCTTTTTAACTACGGTGGAATTCAATGAACTGTTAGCACTTCGTTGATCAATCAGGATCGCGGATTGCCAGAACATTGAAACTCCACCATACTGTTATCAAGATCAGAAATATGCAAATTCCAGGGAAGCAACAAGAACATCGGGTAACATATTTCATCTGCTACCCGCACAAATAATTTTCAGTAATAGAACTCATCTACTACCTAATTATATTGTGCAATACCCATACATCTCTATGTATTCTAGATCGCAACCTGCATCTACGCATAACCTGGCTCTGATACCACTGTAGGGGAACGCAGCAGAAAACAAAAAATTTCCGACCTACGCACCAGCCCAGGACCACTATGGAGACTGCATACAAGGTTTGATCATTATCGTTACCGACTCGTAGCGCAGCGGAAGTAGAGTCGATGACGATTGGCGGTGCAGATCCCCGCAGCTAGGATTTTACAACCTCCCATCCGCGAGGATGTATACCCTCATCTGCCCCGCGGACAGCCCTCCGGGAGGCGGTCACACAGTCCCCCGGACGGTGTCGCGGACAGCCCTTCGGGAGGACCTCCGAAACTCGGACTGTCACTCGGACAGCCCTTCGGGAGGACCTCCAAAACTCGGACGGTCACACGGACAGCCCTTCGGGAGGCACTCTCGAACTAAGACCGAAACTACGATCTCTCTACAGAGTTGCACACATACGGTGTCATCTATCCGGCAGGGCTTCGCCGTCTAGAACTAGTTCCTGCCGGAACCCAGACAGCCTTTCGGCTCTACGAAACTATTTCGCTGGGAGGGAGAGAAGAATGCCAGATCATGCATGGCTTTGTGTATGAGAGCAAGAGTGTGTCTTATGGCAGCCCACACACCTCCTATTTATAGGAAACCCAAGGGGTAGGGTGGTTTTACAAGAAAACCCAAAACCCACATGGAAAGGAGTCCTTCCCAAGGACCTAAAAGGTGAAACCAAGGAACAAGGGGGACTCCATGAAGGAGTCCACCATGTGGCCGGCCACACCCTCATGTGGGGCCCCAAAATTGGCCCCTATCCATCCATGTCATCCCCAAGATCTTTTGGAGCAAAGCCCCAAAAGGTGGCTTTCCAAAAATATCCCAAAAAGCACTTTCACTATTCACGACGACATTTTTCAGCGCCTGATCGAACTGAAAATATTCATGTGGGCTTAGAACAATTCTAGTACCCACCAAAATAATTTTCAACGCGAGCCGGAACAATTCCGGTTTAGTGATTTCATCTGCGAAAAGCATCTGAAGCGGTTTCGACAGCTCCGGAACATTTCCGGTTTTCATCCCGGAAAATTCCAGAAAGTTTCCAGAATGATTCTGGCACCCTCCAAGAATTATCAGGCATGTGCCAAAACCAATTTGACTTTATGGTATCCTCTGAAACAACTTTTCAGTTTCACCGGAACTCATCCGGTGACCTCTCTGCGGAACTTTTCCGCTGTCCGAAACTTTTCCGGCGTCCGAAACTTTTTCGGTGATTTTCTCTCAGACTCCCTGTCTAGTATTCAGCAGATAGATGACCCTTAAGCGTGTGACCCTATAGGTTTGGTGAAGCATAGACATGACCCGGAACCCCTTCCGATCAATGATCAACATCGGAGCCGTGGACACCCATATCGATCCCTATACCCACACGAATAAATATTCGAGTGAACCTCCAGTTGCCGTGAGCTATTCCTGTTGCTTCGCGATATGTTACAATTACCCGAGGTGAGAAACATCGGCATCCTCGTGGATCAACACTTGTCCACAATGCCAGTTACCTCGTTGCCGGTATTGTTCTCTTTTCTTGTTCCCGTGTTCCGGCATCCCTGTGATCAAATCACCCTGTGTCTGGCCAGACAATGATGGATACCGTAACACCGAGAGGGCCCAGAGATATCTCTCCATCGTCGGAGGAGCAAATCCCAATCTTGAGCTATCAAGTCCATTGACATACTTTTCCATGAACCCGTAAGCCGCCGTAATAGCCACCCATTTACGGATGACGTTTAACAAACCCCAAAGTTCATGAAGCAAGCATGAAGAAACTCGACACTCTCATGGTCTAAGGAATTATGCAAACATTAACTTCTCTGTGTTATTAACCATAAAATTATGACGAATGTATCTCATAGCATAACATCAATCGGGTCGATTCAACACAAGTGTTCTACCAACAATTGTGCCCTCAAAATTGCCGGCATAGCCATGCCCATGATCAGGAAAACAGGATCATCATGCAATACTTGAGCCAGCATAGAGGCTTGACTAGGAATACATTTTACCGTTTATTATTCCACACGTGCATATGAGTCTTCCTCCGAGCCTCGTTTTATTTGTAGACTCGAGAATCATTGCAGTTATAGCATGGAACATAAACATAATTATGAACAGGGAGATAATCAATAACATTTATTATTGCCTCTAGGGCATATCTCCTACAGACTCCCACTTGCACTAGAGTCAATAATCTAGTCAATGCTAGTGCACTTTACACCTATGGCATACTGGTGTAAAATATGCTTCGCTTGTGGTATAGCCTGATGTCCAACGGATCTGACGACTTCAGCTCCGTGTGTAACTTTGCATATCCTCGCGTTTTCACGCTTTCACAAAATTCATATTTTGTGTGGACTTGGCTTTGCATATGTGTGAATCATTGGTCGAAACCTGATTCCTCGGACTGAGCTATGGAGCAACTATCTGCAATAGTGTCCCATAGACCAAAGCCATCTTGGAACCATACTAAGTTCATGAATGAACTATATGATTCAACAACTTCTTTGTCGCTTCTCAAGCGTCAACATACTTAGCCTTTGTTATAGAATTCGCCACAGTATCTTGTTTGGAACAATTTCCAACTACCGTGCCACCATATTGTGTATTACGCAAATCCCTTAACTTAAATTGAAAATCGCATGGAGCATAGATGAAGACTGTATCGATGTAATTACTTACAACGAGCACTTCATAATCTCTGCTTGCGAGAAAACATGTCATCAGTACTACTCTGGTACTCAGTGACATCTTTCACTGTTGTCCTATGATCAGTACTTTGATCACTTTGGTATCTTTACTCGCAACAACTTTGGAGTATTGGACATATCTGGTTGTTTTTACATACCATGGAATACATGATTAATCCAAACACAAGAGTGTGTGGAATCACCATCATGTATTTTGCTCATCAGTGTTTTGGGACACCGAGTCTTGCAAAAACTCTTTCCATGTGACTTCGGCAAGAATCACTCCTTGACGTTTTTCAATGCTAAATAGTTTTAGCATCTTGTCAATATGTATTCATAGCTTAGCCCCATTAGGTAAATCTATCTCCATAGATCATCATGCCTAATATTGAGGCTATTTAGCCTAAGCACTTCATTGAAAAACTATTTTCAAATGAAGTCCTAATTCGTGTCAAGAAATTTATTTCCAATTAACAATGTGTTAAGTACACAAGGTTTTTAGAAATATTATTATGCTCCCACTTACTTTCTTGAATCACAAGCATCTTCGATACCCATTTGATGAAGTCAAACCCCCTTGACCATTTCATCAAAAACGAAGATTCCAACTCCACTTTGCTCTCTTCTGTCCATCGCTGGAACTCTGAAGTTTGCATACTTACTAGCATCCTCTGGATCGACAAATTACTTTGGACTGTATCACATACAAGTCCTAGGTTTCATTTCCATCAGATGGAAATCTTTTTGTCATCCATGTTTCATATCTCATGATTGAAATATGTATTAATTGCTAGTTCAACCCGAACCGACTTCAAGCATCGCTACGGTGAGACAATCTCATCGTAGTCAACTCCTTGAACTTGTTATTGCAACAAGTCGAGCTTTATGGATAAAACATTTTATCCGTATCAGTTTTTAGTTCCATAAATATTCGTTAGACTCTAAGTCTTCCGAAAGGTGTATCAAGATTTTAATCTCGAATCACTTATATGGAAACTATCTTGGATTGTATTGGCATTTAGCCAATTCCGGAGTCAGGGCCCATCAACGCTTCCTTGTGTATTGTAGGTATACTGTTGTCTAACAACAATATCTCGTTTGCGCACCTGATAGGTTTGCACGAGCTTTGCCTACGTGGTTCAGCTGCAAGTTCGACCGAAGTCCATACATTTTATTGTAGAGACTTCCGTATTAGTCGCAGTAGGAAACTCCGGAATCACTTCCAAGGTTTCTTTCCTTTGATCTGATGACGAAGATACTGATTATCTCGTCGAGTTGCACTGTCCTCCCACTCACCTTTTGAAAGAACTATTCTCTTTAAAAGCATACCATTTTGCGGCAAAACCCTTTGCCTCGGTATAGTGGTGGGGGAATACCCAATCACTTGGGATAACCTTACAAAGTAGCACTTGTCTGATTTGGAATAGGTTTGTAACCTTTTACACAAGCCCCATATTCCAAATGTTAAGAAAAGATATAACATGGTTGGGCGTACCACACCATGGCGTCATTTCAACAGACCTGATGGAGCTCTTTTCAGTGTAAAAGCCGCGGTCTCTAAAGCATCACTCTATAAAAGGGATAATGGCAAATTTATTTATGTCATCTTTGATCTTACCATGTCATAAATGGTTCGATTACATCTTCACGGACTTTTCACTTGCAGTGGTGTTCCGGGAGGTGCAAGTTATGAAACCCCTTTCATAACTCATCAGACATTCGCTAAACTTGTAACTCAAATATTCCTTTCTGCAATCGAATTGTAGAAACATAATTTTCTTGTTACAATAACTTCTACTTCATTTTTGAAAACCTTATGAATGAATTCAAAAGATCCAGACTTCGTCTCAACAAGTAAATATCCATATATCTACTTGAGTCATTTCTGAAGATAGATAAATCCACTACTTGCAACAACATTTATTGGACTACACACATCACAATGTATGATCACCAATATGTTCTTTGTTCGTTCCTTATGGCCTGTGAACGGTATTTCAGTCACTTCACTTTTCAGAGGAAAGTTGCAAGTGTCAGATGATTCAAAATCAAACGACTTCAAAATCCATCATAATGGAATTTTCCATGCGGGTTTCTACAATGTGACCAAATGCAGTGCCACACTTTGTGGTATTCTTTTAGTCTTGCGACATTTAGCGTCAGTGTTATGGATGTATCATATTTTCCATCAATATTCATAACATACATCCCATCTAGGATGGAAGCATGGCCCTTCATGTTATTCATAATACTGAACAACAATTGTTGTTTTATGAACAACTCTTTTGCAACAAACATTGTGCAATGGGCTAGAGTGTATGAAACTCTAAAATGAATTATGAAAGTAAATACAGAGGCAATGTATTAATATCAATATTCATAACATACGTCTCATTCATAATGAAAGTATGGCCCTTATGTTTTTCATAACACCGAACATCAAAAGTTCTCTTATGAACAACCTTTTTGCAAGACACCTTATGCAAAGGGCTAGAGTGTGAAACTCTAAAATGAATTATGAAAGTAAATACATAGGGAATACACCGATGGAAGGCATAGTAACTTTTACTATGTTCCCTATGTGTATCTTAACCTCATTCCTGGCTAGTCTTTCAGGCCATAGTAGTTCTTACATCGAGTTGCAACAGAATGCAATCTAGCGGGTATCTTTGTGATTAACTCACAATACCCAAGAATTAGTGATTAACATGTTTAACCATAATTCCCAAGAACTATATTTTTGACCAGCCTTCTATACATCAAAAACTTGTATGACATTCATACATGAGCTGGATATTCCAGTCTTCTTTCTTATTTGCCATTATACTTCTAAAAGTTTAACTTTTAGTATTTCTCCTACTCTCAGAAGAAGCACCCAACTTAAGAGTGGCGATAGCCCCGGACTTCCTAGGCGTGAAAGTTTCACTAACACCCTTCGGACACTTCCTTTCTCTTTAAGTTGTTGTTTTATTCACCTTTCATCATATGACAGGCGTGCTCCAGGATCCCTTTCTTATCAGTCAAATGCCCAGTAAACACTTTTACTAATAGTTTGCAAACAAACAATGCTTTGGATATCTCATATCTTTTAGCCTTTGTCTGTCTCTAAAAATGATTTTCAGATTCCATGAATATCACATAACTATCCAAACTTTCGAAGTTCGGGTCTCATGGAAGCAAACATATTGCACTTTGACTGAAAAGGAATTCTAGCTTTTGGATCGAAGGACGAGAGTCATATCATCCATAGCATTAGCGGGAGAATACCGAAAGTATGCGATAGGACAAAGTCCTTCTCGGCACTATTGAGGACAATCCTCACATTACGTTTACCAACCGTAACGTTTTAACCAGATATTTAACAGCTATTCATTTTTAATTGGGAAGGTGGAAACGCGAGCCATTCTTCTACAACTATTTTGCAAATTGCACTTAGACAGAGTTCAAAATTAATTGCACTGAGAATTAAACAAGTTAATTCTACAGTGCGCTCCCACTCAAATCAATATCTCTCATAATTGATTGTGAGTGATTCAAAACCCGCATATCCATTCAACGTCACGGTTCGAGATGAACACCCATGGCGTGAACTTCAATCGGTAGGCAAACTTGCCGATCACATCTCTATGCGATTCTTGTTTATCTTTCGATGCGCGTGTTCCGAGCTCATGACTTTCATGCCTGAACATCAAGACAACCAAGTGATCTCGCTGCGAGGTCTCAACTCACCCGCCTCACACATCCCTTATCGTTCGCACCCATGGCGATCATGCAATGCCCCGAAAAGTTAGGTGCCGCGACGGTGCTACACTTGGGAGAACACTAACTACTTGATATTTTAGTGAGAGATCACCCTAATAAAAGCGACTACCGCGCAATCAAGAAGGGTGCATCGTAAGGGATAAACATCTCAGGCAATTCATAATAGCATGATATGGTATAGCCCTTTATGACGGAGAAGTCTTTCATTTCTTTGTCTTCGGCATTCGCGTCGGTGTTCACCTTCGCGAAGATTGCCACCACCTTGTCGATGCACCAGATAATATTGCTATCTCTATAGCTAATAAAATAATGCATTACAACAAGGTTGACACGCAGGTCATTAAAGTGACAATCATATGGCTCCAGCCATCATGCCGAATCATGACACGCAGGTCATGTTAATTTACATTATATAGTCATCTCATACATAATCAAATTAAATATGAGTACTGCTATACCACATCATATGCACATCTCATGTCATCCTGCAAAACCAAGTTAGACGCCTCTAATCGGTTTATACAAGATTTTATTTTACGTGGCTTCTAAGGTTTCGAAACAAACCGAAGCTACCAACGTCCATCATCAAGCATGATAATCCAAGTCGCTAGATTAACATTGCGGGGTGTATGAAACACGAGATAATAAAATCTCGAGCCCCATACTAAACTTCGTCATACGCGTGACCCCCGTGCAGATCATATCTGCATTGCCCTTTCGTCTGCGAAATTTCATCTTTCTTTTTAACTACGGTGGAATTCAATGAACTGTTAGCACTTCGTTGATCAATCAGGATCGCGGATTGCCAGAACATTGAAACTCCACCATACTGTTATCAAGATCAGAAATATGCAAATTCCAGGGAAGCAACAAGAACATCGGGTAACATATTTCATCTGCTACCCGCACAAATAATTTTCAGTAATAGAACTCATCTACTACCTAATTATATTGTGCAATACCCATACATCTCTATGTATTCTAGATCGCAACCTGCATCTACGCATAACCTGGCTCTGATACCACTATAGGGGAACGTAGCAGAAAACAAAAAATTTCCGACCTACGCACCAGCCCAGGACCACTATGGAGACTGCATACAAGGTTTGATCATTATCGTTACCGACTCGTAGCGCAGCGGAAGTAGAGTCGATGACGATTGGCGGTGCAGATCCCCGCAGCTAGGATTTTACAACCTCCCAACCGCGAGGATGTATACCCTCATCTGCCCCGCGGACAGCCCTCCGGGAGGCGGTCACACAGTCCCCCGGACGGTGTCGCGGACAGCCCTTCGGGAGGACCTCCGAAACTCGGACTGTCACTCGGACAGCCCTTCGGGAGGACCTCCAAAACTCGGACGGTCACACGGACAGCCCTTCGGGAGGCACTCTCGAACTAAGACCGAAACTACGATCTCTCTACAGAGTTGCACACATACGGTGTCATCTATCCGGCAGGGCTTCGCCGTCTAGAACTAGTTCCTGCCGGAACCCAGACAGCCTTTCGGCTCTACGAAACTATTTCGCTGGGAGGGAGAGAAGAATGCCAGATCATGCATGGCTTTGTGTATGAGAGCAAGAGTGTGTCTTATGGCAGCCCACACACCTCCTATTTATAGAAAACCCAAGGGGTAGGGTGGTTTTACAAGAAAACCCAAAACCCACATGGAAAGGAGTCCTTCCCAAGGACCTAAAAGGTGAAACCAAGGAACAAGGGGGACTCCATGAAGGAGTCCACCATGTGGCCGGCCACACCCTCATGTGGGGCCCCAAAATTGGCCCCTATCCATCCATGTCATCCCAAAGATCTTTTGGAGCAAAGCCCCAAAAGGTGGCTTTCCAAAAATATCCCAAAAAGCACTTTCACTATTCACGACGACATTTTTCAGCGCCTGATCGAACTGAAAATATTCATGTGGGCTTAGAACAATTCTAGTACCCACCAAAATAATTTTCAACGCGAGCCGGAACAATTCCGGTTTAGTGATTTCATCTGCGAAAAGCATCTGAAGCGGTTTCGACAGCTCCGGAACATTTCCGGTTTTCATCCCGGAAAATTCCAGAAAGTTTCCAGAATGATTCTGGCACCCTCCAAGAATTATCAGGCATGTGCCAAAACCAATTTGACTTTATGGTATCCTCTGAAACAACTTTTCAGTTTCACCGGAACTCATCCGGTGACCTCTCTGCGGAACTTTTCCGCTGTCCGAAACTTTTCCGGCGTCCGAAACTTTTTCGGTGATTTTCTCTCAGACTCCCTGTCTAGTATTCAGCAGATAGATGACCCTTAAGCGTGTGACCCTATAGGTTCGGTGAAGCATAGACATGACCCGGAACCCCTTCCGATCAATGATCAACATCGGAGCCGTGGACACCCATATCGATCCCTATACCCACACGAATAAATATTCGAGTGAACCTCCAGTTGCCGTGAGCTATTCCTGTTGCTTCGCGATATGTTACAATTACCCGAGGTGAGAAACATCGGCATCCTCGTGGATCAACACTTGTCCACAATGCCAGTTACCTCGTTGCCGGTATTGTTCTCTTTTCTCGTTCCCGTGTTCCGGCATCCCTGTGATCAAATCACCCTGTGTCTGGCCAGACGATGATGGATACCGTAACACCGAGAGGGCCCAGAGATATCTCTCCATCGTCGGAGGAGCAAATCCCAATCTTGAGCTATCAAGTCCCTTGACATACTTTTCCATGAACCCGTAAGCCGCCGTAATAGCCACCCATTTACGGATGACGTTTAACAAACCCCAAAGTTCATGAAGCAAGCATGAAGAAACTCGACACTCTCATGGTCTAAGGAATTATGCAAACATTAACTTCTCTGTGTTATTAACCATAAACTTATGACGAATGTATCTCATAGCATAACATCAATCGGGTCGATTCAACACAAGTGTTCTACCAACAATTGTGCCCTCAAAATTGCCGGCATAGCCATGCCCATGATCAGGAAAACAGGATCATCATGCAATACTTGAGCCAGTCATAGAGGCTTGACTAGGAATACATTTTACCGTTTATTATTCCACACGTGCATATGAGTCTTCCTCCGAGCCTCGTTTTATTTGTAGACTCGAGAATCATTGCAGTTATAGCATGGAACATAAACATAATTATGAACAGGGAGATAATCAATAACATTTATTATTGCCTCTAGGGCATATCTCCTACAGTACTACACATATAGTAGAAACATCTACGCACATCTAAGACAGAAATAAACAGGAGCAGGATAAACGTGTTATACCCTCCAGTAGGCCAGGCAGAAGCCGTCGCAGCGGCGACAGCGGTCTCCTCGGCGGCCTTCTTCTCGGCTTCAAGCTTCTCGGCAGCGAGATGGTCGGCTTCCTTGGGTGGTGGACATGGAGATGACAAGGACGTAGACGATGCAGTGGACGTAGACGAACAGCGGCGCGCAGTCGCGTAGAAGACGCTCCCCAAAAATCTAATCGCCCCTCTCCCGTATAGGATCTGGAGAGGTGGGGTTTCGGAGGCTTGCTCTTCCATAAACCGTGTACGCTGTGGACGGGATGGGATCACCGGCAGCAGCAACAGCAAAAGGAACGACAGTGGGCGTGGAGGCAGAGCAGATGTGATCTGTTCTTTGTGGCGGCTAGGGTTGGCTAACGCCTCGAATATATAGGCGCGGCCGCGTGGAGAGACGTGGGCTGGACCCATGTCCGAGTTGGTAATAACCCACGATCCGACGTCCCAGATCGTGGCTCTTCTGTTAAGGACTCTTCGTTCCTGGCCGGCAAAAATAAGCGCATAGGTGTGAGCTCGGCTCATTCCTGCAACCCGCGACGTGCGCGCATGGTGTGGCGGGCGGCGGAGGAGCGGGCGGGAACCACTTCTCTTCTCAAGCTCCAATAGCACGTGGAAGAGAATCCCTTATAAGGAGGTTCAACTCCTCTTCCACTAGCGGTATTTGGAACTAAACTTCCCACCACACCCATTGTCATATAAACCACATGAGCCCTTAGAGATTTTCTGAAATTGTTAGATGGGCCCAAGGCCCATCCCTATATTTCAACACGAAAACCTATGGATAGTTGCAGCCACTTCGCGAGTTTTGCTAAAAAAGCCACTTCACAAGCCAACTGATTTAAATATTAGCGGCGACAACGACACGTTGGCGGCTCATTTTGGCGGTGGCAATGGTCGTTCTGTGGTCCAGGGGCCTCTATACAATTTTTACTATGTTTGGACTACTTTGTACCTTCGATGAACCTTTATAATAGATCTGAAACCTTTTCACAAAATAATAAAAATAACTCCATTAGCCTTTCGCAAGAAAAGAAACTTTGTTAGGTTGAGTAGATCTTTTTTTTCATGTTAATACGTGTCTCATTTATATCATAAGGATCGTAGTACAAGTCACGTACATACCGACCTGGTGAAACTGAAAAGACAGCAGAACGCTAGCCTTTGCACACAGGAACACTAGCTAAAAAGTAAAATTACAAATAAGACCGAAGAACCCTCTGGCACCACCACAACAGCCACCAAAGGAAAAGATGACGGATCACCTCCACGCCATAGCTCGACGCGGCTCCATGATACGTCCATTTTGCATCATGTTTTCCTACTTTTATTTATAATGTTTTTGATCAATATTTCACTTTATGATGCAATTCTAATTCCTTTTCTCTCTTAATATGCATGATATACATGGAGAGGGAAATTGCCGACAGCTGTAATTCTGGACCTAAAAGAGCTACAACAGAGATAGCTATTCTCCGGAGCTCCAAATGAGCTGAAATTTTACGGAGAATTATTTTGGAATATATAAAAAATACTGGAAGGAAAAAGTACCGGAGGAGATCAACCAACGGCCCACAAGGCAGGGGGCGCGCCCTACCCCCTAGGCGCGCCCTAGTGCCTTGTGGGGCCCACAGAAGCCCTCCGGTGCCCATCTTCTGCTATATGAGGCCATTTGCCCTAGAAAAAAATACAAGAAGACTTTCGGGATGAAGCGCCGCCGTCTCGAGGCGGAACCTGGGCAGGAGCACTTTTGCTCTCCGGCCGAGCGATTTCGCCGGGGATACTTTCCTCCGGGAGGGGGGAATCGAAGCCATTGTCATCACCAATGATCCTCTCATCGTGGAAGGACTCATCTCCATCAACATCTTCACCAACACCATCTCATCTCAAACCCTAATTAATCTCTTGTATTCAATCTTTATCTCAAAACCTCAGATTGGTACCTGTGGGTTGCTAGTAGTGTTGATTATATCTTGTAGTTGATGCTAGTTGGTTTATTTGGTGGAAGATCATGTGTTCAGATTTTCAATCATATATTATACTCCTCTGATCTTGAACATGAATATGATTTGTGAGTAATTCCGTTTGTTCTTGAGGACATGGGAGAAGTCTTGTTATAAGTAATCATGTGAAGTTGATATTCGTTCAATATTTTGATGATGTGTATGTTGTTCTTCCTCTAGTGGTGTCGTGTGAACGTCGACTACACGACACATTTGCTTGGGCCTAGGGGAAGCCATTGCGGAGTAGTAAGTAGATGATGAGTTGCGAGGGTGACAGAAGATTAAACCCTAGTTTATGCGCTACTCCGTAAGGGGCTGATTTGGATCCACATGTGTCATGCTATGGTTAGATTTATGTTAGTTCTTCTTTCGTAGTTGCGGATGTTGCGAGAGGGGGTAATCATAAGTGGGTTATTTGTTCAAGTAAGAACAGCACCCTAGCACCGGTCCGCCCACATATCAAATTATCAAAGTAGTGAACGCGAATCAACTAAACATGATGAACGTGACTAGACGAGAATCCCCATATGCCCTCGAGAGTGTTTTGCTTAATATAAGTACTTCCGGCTTGTCCTTTGCAATATAAGGATTGGGCCACCTTGCTGCACCTTGTTACTTTGGTTACTTGTTACTTGTTACGAATTATCTTGCTATCAAACTATCGATTACTACTACTTTACAGCACTTGCAGAGAATACCTTACTGAAAGCACTTATCACTTCCTTTTGCTCCTCGTTGGGTTCGACACTCTTACTTATCAAAAGGATTACGATTGATCCCCTATACTTGTGATTCATCACTCCATCGCTGATTTGCAGCATTGCGAACCTACAATGTGGCTCGCCAATAAAGGCGAAGCCATTGCCGTTGAACGAATCAGATCGGAACAACACTCGAGACACACCATAGAACTCTAGATCTGACACCCCGCATGACTAAGACATCAGAGGAGAAAACCATACATGTCTACCATGAACCACGAACTCAGCACAGGATCCATCAATCAACTAGCCCTAGCACTTGATGAAATTGCATACGCAGAGGCGCGTTAACTTTAAATATCGCCAAACAGTTTTGATGGAAGTAGACATAGAATAAACGGATCTGCTGTGCAGACGGCGGATATGTGCACGACCATTGCACGATGAGCATCTAAGGGTCTGCTGCCGGCTGTTGCCATGCAATGGATGAAACTGATGCATTGTCGTGCACATATCGTCTACCCAGTATCGTGTGCATAGCAGTGCTCTAGAATAAACACACACAAAAAAGAAAAGAAAAACACAAATGTGGGACGAGGCTCTCTTCTTTTGATAATTCAGACCTCGGGGCTAGGGGGGGACTGGATATGTATGCAATTATAAAATCCTGCCCCTGATTATACAGTAGTTGGCATGTCAGATATATACAGGTAGGCCCTCGAATCCTAAGACTTTTCGCCCTAGTTGGTGCTTCCTTTTCGTGTGGTTTAATCACGTTTTGGTGATGTCTGAGCTACCGGGTGCAGTGTACATAATGTTGATGGTCGCACCACGTACTCAAGGGCCCCGCCGTACGCCCATGTGATCGCCACTGAGCGGATTATGGTGTGAAGACCAGTTCAAGATTTTCTAGTTCCCCGCCAAAAAAAAAAAACATTCTCTAGTTGCGCTGATTGTTACATCAAACTACTAAAAAAGGCAAGAATGAATTTGTTTTGACGAAAGTCATCCATTTGAATGTGACATAGGGCCATGTGTGTGTATGAGAGAGAGATGGGCAGCTTGCCGCCGTACATCACCGAAACGATACCCTGTATGTGTCGCGTGTCACATTAAGATGGGCGACTAATTTAAGTGTGACCACGCGCCCGCGTTATGCGGGGTCGGGAGAATGTTCAACATTCGTCTAGTCGTGTGTGGCAACGTGGACGTGATGTATGAACCGTTGCAGAGTAGCCAACGATCATGCAAGAAAGAGAATCAGAGCGCCCTTATTTTCAATCGGCCATAAATACTGCCCATGCAACTATGCAAGGATTGATTTCTTCTATAATGATCACTGGCCGGTATTCGACATGTTTATCTCGGCGCTCACAGCTGTAGGCGAAGGCCGGTGATTAAATGAGACACGCTAGGCAAGCATGGCCGCTTTTTTTTTCTTTTTTCTTTTTTTTTTTTTTTGCGAATAAGCATGGCCGCTGATCGGGTCTCGCTTTTATGGCAGCAATTTGCAGAGGGGGCACAATACTTGGCCTGATGCGACACTTTCTCTGTAAGAGAGAAGGCAATAAGGGCATGTACGACGGGTGGTAGCACACTATTGTCTTGCAATAAAACATTATGCAATGGATCATCATTTAGTGCTTTTCCTAGCATTTCATATTGTGAGATCCTACAATTATGGGCAATCAAAATTAACTAGAAATATGTGAATAAGAGAATAGATCTCGTACAACACAAACAAATATCTTACCTCTTTTACTCAGAGATCATCTTTTAGCTAAGACGAGGCAAATATTTTCTTTTTATTACAAGCATGGCCACAGTTGGTGTCTTGCTTTTAAGGGCATCTCCAACGCCGACCCTCAAACCGCCCGCAACCGTCTGGACCGCGCGGTCCAGACGTGGTTTGCCATCCAACGTGGTTCTTTATCGGTCCGCTCGGCGGTCCGGACATGTTTTTTCTCGCAAACAGGAGACAAAAGTGGGGTGGGGTGGGGGGCTTTGCGAGCGTCTGGACCACTGCCACTTCCGCTCTGACTAACCTGGCCCACCCAAAACCCTCCTTCCTTGCCCGTGTGCTTTCCCGCCCGACGCCAGCTGCCCTCATTTATGCCGCTAGTAGAGCGACCGCTCCACATTGACGGCGGCCTAGAGCGGACGCGACCTCTCACTGCTGGCATTGAAGCGGCGCGCCGACCGAGAGAGCGCCGCCCGCTGCACGACCGGCTGAACACGCCTTCTCGCCGCATTAAAATGGTTTCAGACTGCCCGCCTACCTTCATTGAACCTGCGTGTGTGCCGAGAAACCTACTCCGGCCACACTTCCATCTGTGAGCCGGCCGGCATTAAACACAATGCCGGTTAGCTCCTCGCGTTCGCCCGCTATTTAAACGATGCCAGACGCTGGGCAAGAACCACACTACACCTCCGCTCCACATCTCCTCCTTGCACCATACTCTCAACACTATCCATGGCATCCGCGAGCAGGAAGAGGAGTTCTCCGGCATAAAATCCGGTTGAGTGGCCTGCCGAGCCCGCCGGATACGAGCGAGGCATCTTGCTACTCCACCTCCCTCGCCGCCCCAGGCCGTCGGTACCATGGGTGAGGCTGCAGGCGGGCAAGCCGAGGAGCAAGTCGCTGCTCCAAGCTGGCACGCGATGCAACAACTCGCTGCTCCAAGCCAGCTCATAGAGGAGTGGCCAGTTGCTCCACGCCTAAACGCGGGGGAGCACGGGGGCACAAGCACCGTGGCTATCCGTGGACGCCGTCGTGTCGTGCTGCTCCTCCCGCGCCTATGGTCCTGCCATCCGCCGCAAACGTCAGCGGAACCGCGCTCTGCCGGCGGAGGCGGCCAGCACGTCCGCATCCGTGGCCGTCGCCGACGCCGGGGAAAAGTAAACCACGGAGGCTGCCGATAGTTGGGTCCCATGATGGCCACCATCACCGCGTCGCTGGCATACATAGCCGGTGTCTTGCCCAGTTCGCAGGCCACCGTCGTTCCCAGCCTCGGCTTCACGGAAGCGGAGGAGCCACTTTTCCCCTCCGGCTGAAGCATATCCCTCCGGGGCCACTCCGATGAGCGGCGCAGCCGGACAGAGGGAAAATATGGCGGAGGCGGAGGCCAGGGTGACCATCTTCCCCACCCCTAAAACCAACTTTGATCCGTGCTTCACAGAGGTAGAGGCTACTCTTGCCCTTCTGCTGAAGCATATACGTCTGGGGCTCACGGCAGTCCGATGAGCAGTGGAGCCGAACGTAGGGAAGCCATTTCGTGGGAATGGAGATCCGCCTTAGCCGGCATTAGACTATGGGATTAGACTAGCCTAGTCTGCTATAATTTAGTTGAAGTATGTCCCAAATGTAATGAATTTCATACGGTTTGTATGAAGACCATCCGGTTTGCATGTATTTCATCCGGTTTAGTTGAAAGGAGGTTTGAAATGTATGTGGATAGCGTTGGATGGCCGGCTCCTGCATCAGTGTCCGCGGACTGGTCCTCCCTTGTCCGCGAATGGATGCAGGAGCAAATTTGCGGGTCAGTGTTGGAGATGCCCTAAGGCAGCAATTTGGGGTGACACTATCTATGCGACACTTTCTCAGTGAGAAAAAAGAGCATGTATAACGGTTGATAATACAATCTTCTCTTATGGCCATTCAGAGAAGACAATAAGACATTACGCAAGGGATCAGTTTTTAGTGTTATTTCTAGCATTCATGTTTACGAGATCCCAAAATTATGAGGCAATCAAAATTAAATAGAAGATATGTGAATAAGATAATACATCGCATATAATACAGACAAATATCTTATCTTCTTACTGAGAGATTATCTCTTGCTAAGAGAAGGCAAGTCTCTGTCTCTTCCATCTTGCCAATTGTTCTACGTTTCTTGTTAACAAAGGGTGGATCTATTTACCTTAAAATGGAGTATTAAGGGGATACAAACACAATAAGCGCACACACAGCCTCTGCATAGTTAGCATGCACACAGCCACACCAACACACACATAAAAAATCACACCAACAAGAGTCATACAAGACCGAAGTTATGCCATGGTGGAGTAAAAAGGAAAAACCCTGAACCGATCAAAACAACGATCAAACAAGCAACATCAGTGACCATATCCGCAGCAATCATCTAGTGACATCACAAGCACAACGAGAAGGGTTCTCCGACAGCAACTCCTTCAAGAAGGGAATGACGCTCAAGCACCTCTGTCGGCAGATCTAACCATCGAAGGCCAGATCATCAGTTTTCACCCTAAAAAACAAGTCTGGGCAAATCCAAGCAATGTGTTCAATAAGATAACACAAGAAATACTGCCATTGCCAGATATAACCAAATAGGGTCAGACCTCGGGTTTTCATGTTGGAGCCGAGACCAGTACTTGAGAAGAACCACCAAATTGAAGTTATCATGTGTTGTTGCTATCACTTTCCGCGATCCCAACAGCTACATGCATAGCGTGGTCTTGACGTGAATGCCACACAAGTGCCTGTGCGAGCCACGACAAGAGCCAGTCACCACCAAAGGTTCCGTACAACGCCATCTCACATTGCGATGAGAATTGAGGGAATAAGATCACCGGCACTGCAAAAATCCCAATTCGGGACACTCCCGCAATCCCGCACCGTCCTCATACGCCGTAGTTCTCCTTCATGGCGGCAAAATTAGTTGACAAAACATACTTGTCGTTGCTGCCGGATCTCAATATCCAAGATCCCCCTTCCTATAGGAGCAATCACCTAGTAGCGCATGACCATGTTGTCACCTGCGCGCCCGAGTAGAGAACCTCCATATTAGGATGCAATAGGCCGATGTTGTCATCCGTGTTCTTGCAGATGGGATCGTGGCCACTGACGTCTCACCACTAGAGACTGCCTACCCGGCTAGAAAATCTGCCGCCGCTGCTACACATTCATGCCTTTTGCTTCAAGTCGTCGTCCATATATCACACCTCGAAGAAATGCCACCAAATGCTGGAACATTTGTGATCCACGCAGCCTCTCCGCAGCCGCAATGACCTCGAGACCACACCGATGAGAGGTGGTCACCATGCCGTCCGTCGTTGCAACGTCGCCAGATCTAGGCCACGCCCTCACCCAACAGTCTCTGCCACCATGAACACGCCCCGTCGCGCCAGCCAAGCATCCCGACGCAGCAGCACGCCACCGCGCTTCTGTGCCTGATGCTCGCTCGCTCCACTCGCCGAGCGCTGCACACCACCGTCGCCCCCGCATCACCATACGAGTCTCTTCGCGAGCCATGACCGCGAGAACTCCCCGCCGCCACCTTCCCTGGCGCCCACCTGGGCTTTGCTGCCGGCCCTCCGGCGGCGAAGCAGAGAGAGTAGTGGGGGGAGGAAAGCTTATCGGTGGCGGCTAGGGTTCCCCTAGCGATGCAGGGGACACGGGTATGAAGTCCCATACGTCCACCTTAGAAAATTTGCGGGTGCACATCGTACATGCCCTAAAGGGTTATACTAGGGCACCTCCATATATGTTATCAAATCAGAGTTTTTCATGTCACCTTGCTGAGTGGATTAAGATAGACCTGGGGGGTTGTCAATAGGTACAATTACAAATTTTAATTGATTGTTAGCAAGTTTAGGCAAGTGCAAAATATAAGTTTGGCCTAAACAATTGCTAAGGTGAGAAAACAAGTGTACATAATGTGTTCACAAAGATATTAGTTGAACTAACATGATAATCTAAAGAAGTGCAAGGTCAAATGACCAAAGTAAACCACCAGTAAATAGGTAGGGTTAGGGCTAACCGAAACTATGGAGACGAGGATGTGTCCCGATGTTCACTTCCTTGGAGGGGAGCTAGTCACGTTGGAGGGGTGGGTCTTACCACGAAGGCACACCAACACCACGAAGGCTCATCCTATTCTCCCTGGGATATCACAACGAATGTGATTTCCAACCACTAGTGGCAGACCTTGAGACGGCCACCGAACCTTCACAAACTTTTCGAGGTAAATCACAAGTTGATTCCTCACCAGAGATGTCATATCCGCCTAGGAGTCTTCAACCTCCAAGATTAAACAATCCTCAATGAATAATCAAGGGGGAACCCAAATTCCTTTGGTGGAAATATAGATCGAGGGCTCCTCTATCTTTTCCCTCAAAGGTGTGTAGAGATCTGTGCAGGGAAGATGAGGGAACTTCCGACCTTGCCCGGATTCCGGGGTTACTTCCGGAGTCCTCCATCCGGCTGACCACATAGGCTCTGTTGTCAAGCCGGAGTAAGGGCCAGAGGTCACGTCGAATTCCAGAGCATACCCTGAGCATTCCAGATTCTAGAGCTAACTCTGGAGCTTGTTCCAGTGGGACAACAGAGGCGCTATTGCTAGTCGGGACCTGCACCGAAAGCAACATGGATTCCGAAGGCTTCCGAAGATGCTCCCGAATTTTCCGGTAGCAACTTCCGTCAAGTGCATAGATGGCACAAATTGCATGTTTCAAGCTGGATTTCTTGGCTGTAGGGATGGTGTATGATCTAGGATGTACCAAAGAAGAATGAGTTCCACCATCATTTCATTGAGTACCCCTCTTAATAGTGTGGCTTTCCTATACTCAAGTAAATATAAAATGCTATGAATATTGAGTATACCATCTTCTTCTCTCTTTGTCAATTAGGGGTCGACATCCACCTTTTGGTTCTACCTTTTTGACTAATCCACCTTTTATATACCTAGCACACAAGATTAGTCTTCAATTCATATTGGCATTATCACTAAAACCCACCAAGACAATTTCACTTTCACTTGCGCACCCTGTCTCATCGCACGAGCGTGTTTTTGTTCTCTAGCTCCATCTCCGTCTAATGAAGCTCAATCAGATACGGCTCTGTCGGGGAACTTGTGAGGTTTGTGTTCCCATTCTCGCTTGGCCATGGTAGGGATTATCTTCTAGCCCGCCTCGATGTCGATTTTTTTCGGGATGGAGATCTATCCAGCTCGTAGCTAACGACGTCTTCTGGTCTACATCGATGGATTCCCGACTGCCGCTTCTACAAGCTCTATAGTTTCTTGATTTTTAAGACATGAAATCATATGTTCATTTTTTTCATCTCTTCTAATTTGCATGAAAATGGATTAATTAGTTTCTTAGCCGCCTCCTCTCCAGGGAAATTAGGGTTCCTTTGCCTTCCCCCAGCGCCGCCGCCGGTTCACCTCGTCTCCTGTGGCCTTAGGGCCATGGGGACGCGGTGGATCTTGGCCCTTGCCGGTGGGAGGGCTCCGTTTTTAGATGTTCCTTCGAGTTTTGTTAGGGTTTGTGTCCTGCTCGGAAGACGAGACGGTGGCGGCTCCTTGAAGATGGAATAAGGTTCTCCCCGCCTAGCTCCCGTCCCGGTGATGCATCTAGCATCGTCGGTGGGCGTGTGGAGGTGTGTCTCTAGCAGATCTGTCTTTGGTGGATTTGCTCGGATCTGGTCATCGTTCGTCTACGTTTGTGTGTTTTCAGATTGGATCCTTCCGATCTACGCTACTCTTCATCGCCGCGGTTACTGTTCTGGTGCACTGGTCCTATGGGGCCTTAGCATAACGACTTTCCGACTGTCTACTATAGCAAGTTTTTGCCTGGCTCCGGCGAGGGAGGGGCGATGACGATGGTGCGCCTTCAGCTCGCTTCAGTGCGTGTGGTCGTCGCTAGGTGGTCTACGAATTTGGATGTAAATTTTATTATTTCTAGTGTTCGTTGTACTGCCATGATTGAATATGAATAGATCGACAGTTTTCCAGCAAAAAACAATTTGCATGAAAAATTCCATTGAGTCCAACTTGCTCGAGAGATCATGTTGTCATTGTGAGAACTATGACAAACACATAATAATTTAAAAATATTTCTCCATTTGATGCTACCAAATACTGTTGGTTAAGCTTTCCTGCATTTTTGGAATCCTACGTCACCGAACAATCCCTAAAAATAGGCTAGAAAGGGGTGGTGAATAATTAAGTTTAACCGAGCTAGATCTGATAAGTTTTCTCCATTGAGTACATACAAGCTAGGTCCGGCGATCACATGCATGCATCTCAATAAGTGAGCTACAGTGTGTAGGGGAACGCAGCAGAAAACAAAAAAATTCCAACCTACGCACCAGCCCAGGACCACTATGGAGACTGCATACAAGGTTTGATCTTTTCATTACCGACTCATTGCGCAGCGGAAGTAGAGTCGATGATGATCGGCGGTGCAGATCCCCGCAGCTAGGATTTTACAACCTCCCAACCGCGAGGATGTTCTCCCTCGTCTGCCCCTCGGACAGCCCTCCGGGAGGCAGTCGGACAGTCCCTCGGACGGTGTCATGGACAGCCCTTCAGGAGGATGCTCGAAACTCGGACGGTCACTCGGACAGCCCTTCGGGAGGCACTCTCGAACAGCCCCTCAGGCAAAAAGATCGAACCTACGACCTCTCTACGGGGTTGCACACATATGGTGTCATCTATCCGGCAGGGCTTCGCCGTCCAGAACTAGTTCCCACCGGAACCCAGACAACCTTTCGGCTCTACGAAACTATTTCGCGGGGAGGGAGAGAAGAAGCCAGATCATTGCAATGGCATGTGTATGTGAGAAAGTGTGAGTATTTAGGCAGCCCCCTCCACCCCTATTTATAGGCCAAGCCCAAGGGTGGCTTCTCCAAGAAGCCAAGGGGAAAAAATACCAAAAGGCCCTCAAGGTGGCTTCTCCAAGAAGCCACCCAAAAAGCACTTTCACTATTCATGGAAACATTTTTCCGCGACCGTTAAATCCGAAAATATTTCTGTGGGTCTTAGAATAATTCCAGTACCCACTAAAATGATTTTGGACGCGTTCCAAAACAATTCCGGATTAGTGATTTTCATCTGCGAAAAGCAACCAAACCGGTTCTGGCAGCTCCGGAACATTTCCGGTTTTTATCCCGGAAAAATCTCAGAAGTTTCCAGAACAATTCTAGCACCCTCCAAGAATTTCCAGACATGTGCCAAAACCAATTTGACTCAATGGTATACCCTGAAATAACTTTTCAGTTTTACCGAAACTATTCCGGTGTTCTCTCTCCGGAACTTTTCCGCTGTCTCCGAAACTTTTCCGGTGACTTTCTCTCAGACTCCCTGTCTAGTATTCAGCAGATAGATGACCCTTAAGCGTGTGACCCTATAGGTTCGGTGAAGTATAGACATGACCGGAACACTTTTCGATCAATGATCAACATCGGAGCCGTGAACACCCATATTGACCCCTATACCCACACGAATAAATATTCGAGTGAACCTCCAGTTGCCGTGTGCTATTCCTGTTGCTTCGCGATATGTTACAAATACCCGAGGTGAGATTTATCGGCATCCCCGTGGATCAACAACTTGTCCACTATGCCAGTTACCTCGTTACCGGTTTTGTTCTCGTTTCTCGTTCCCGTGTTCCGGCATCCCTGTGATCAAATCACATTGTGTCTGGCCAGACGATGATGGATACTGTAACACCGAGAGGGCCCAGAGATATCTCTCCATCGTCGGAGGAGCAAATCCCAATCTTGAGCTATCAAGTCCCTTGACATACTTTTCCATGAATCCGTAAGGCGCCGTAATAGCCACCCATTTACGGATGACGTTTAACAAACCCCAAAGTTCATGAACCAAGCATGAAGAAACTCGATACTCTCATGGTCTAAGGAATTATGCAAACATTAACTTTCTCTGTGTTATTTACCATTAACTTGTGACGAATGTATCTCATAGCATAACATCAATTCGGGTTGATTCAACCACAAGGTTCTACTAACATTGTGCCCTCAAAGTTGTCGGCATAGTCATGCCCATGATCAGGAAAACAGAACCATCATGCAACACTTGAGCTAGTCTTAGAGGCCAGACTAGGAATACATTTTACCATTTATTATTCCACACGTGCATATGAGTCTTTCTCCGAGCCTCGTGGTTATTGTAGACTCGAGAACCATAGCAGTTATAGCACGGAATATAAACTTAATTACGAACATGGGGATAAATAATAACATTTATTATTGCCTCGAGGGCATATCTCCTACAGACTCCCACTTGCACTAGAGTCAATAATCTAGTCAATGCTAAAACACTTTACACCTATGGCATACCGGTGTAAAATATGCTTCGCTTGTGGTATAGCCGGATGTCTAACGGATCTGACAACTTCAGTTCCGTGTGTATCTTTGCATCTCCTCGCGTTTTCACGCTTTCACAAAATTCATATTTTGTGTGGACCATGGCTTTGTATATATGTGAATCACAGGTTAAATCTTGATTCCTCAGACTGAGCTATGGAGCAACTATCTGCAATAGTGTCCCATTGACCAAAGCCATCTTGGAACCATACTAAGTTCATGAATGAACTATATGATTCAACATCTTCTTTATCACTTCTAAAGCGTCAACATACTTAGCCTTTGTTATAGAATTCGCCACAGTAACCTGTTTGGAACAATTTCCAACTACTGTGCCACCATATCGTGTATTACACAAAAACCCTTAGCTTAAATTGAAAATCGCATGGAGCATTAATGAAGACTGTATCGATGTAATTTCTTACAACGAGCACTTCATAATCTCTGCTTGCGAGAAAACATGTCATCAGTGCTACTTTAGTACTCAATGGCATTATTCATTGTTGTCCCATGATCAGTACTTTGATCACTTTGGTATCTATACTCGCAACTGTTTGGGAGTACCGGACATATCTGGTTGTTATACATACCATGGAATACATGATTAATCCAAACATGAAAGTGTGTGGAATCTCCATCATGTATTTTGCTCATCAGTGTTTTAGGACACCGAGTCTTGCAAAAACTCTTTCCATGTGACTTCGGCAAGGATCAGTCCTTGGCGTTTTAATGCTAAACTATTTTAGCATCTTGTCAATATGTATTTAGGCTTAGCCCTATCAGGCAATTCTATCTCGTAGATAAATATGCCTAATATCGAGGCTACCTAGCCTAAGCACTTCATGGAAAAACTATTTTCAATGAAGTCCTAATTCATGTCAAGAAATTTATATTATTTCCAATTAACAATGTGTCAAGCACACAAAGTTTTTATAAATATTATTATGCTCCCACTTACTTTCTTGTAACCACAAGCATCTTCGTTATCCATTGATGAAATCAAACTCTTTTGACTGTTTCATCAAAAACAAAGATTCCAACTCCATTTTGCTCTCTTCTGTCCATTGCTGGAACTCTGAAGTTTGCATACTTACTAGCATCCTCTGGATTGACAAAATACCTTGGACTGTATCACATGCAAGTCATAGGTTGTATTTCCATCTCATGGAAATCCTTTTGGCATCCATGTAACATATCTCATGATCGAAATATGTATTAATTGCTAGTTTAACCCGAACCGACTTTAAGCATCGCTACGGAGAGACAATCTCGCCGTAGTTAATTCCTTGAATTTGTTATAAGCAACAAGTCGAGCTTTATGGATAAAACATTTTTATCCGTATCAGTTTATAGTTCCACTAATATTCGTTAGACTCTAAGTCTTCTGAAAGGTTCATCAAGATATAATCTTGAATCATTTATATGGAAACTATCTCGGATTGTATTGGCATTTAGCCAATTCCGGAGTCAGGGCCCATCAACGCTTCCTTGTGTATCATAGGTATACTGTTTTCTAACAACAATATCTCGCTTGCGCACCTGAGAGGTTTGCACGAGTTTTGCCTACGTGGTTCAGTTGCAAGTTCGACCGAAGTCGATACATCTCATGTAGAGGCTTTCGTATCAGTCGCAGTAGGAAACGCTGGAATTACTTCCAAGGTTTCTTTTCTTTGAACTGATGACGAAGATATTGTTATCTCGTCGAGTTGCACTGTCCTCCCACTCACCTTTTTGTAAGAACCATTTTCTACAAAATCATACCGTTCTTTGTGGCAAACCTTTTTGCCTTGGTATAGTGAGGGAGGAATACCCAATAATTTGGGACAACCTACAAAGTAGCACTTGTCTGATTTGGAATAGGTTTGTAAAATATTTTACACAAGCCCCATATTCCAAATGTTAAGAAAATACATAACATGGTTGGGGTTACCATATCATGGCGTCATTTCAACAGATCTGATGGTGCTCTTTTCAGTGTAAAAAGCCGCAGTCTCTAAAGCATTACTTTTAAAAGGGATAATGGCAAATTGATTTATGTCATCTTTGATCTTACCATGTCATAAATGGTTTGATTACATCTTCACGGATATTCCACTCACAGTGGTGCTCCGTGAGGTGTAAGTTATGAAACTATTTTCACAACTCATTAGACATTCGCTAAACTTGTAACTCAAATATTCCTTTCCGCAATCAAATTGCAGAAACATAATTTTCTTGTTACAATAATTTCTACTTCATATTGAAAACCTTTCGAATGATTTCAAAAGATCTAGACTTATGTCTCATCAAGCAAATATCCATATATTTACTTGAGTAATTTTTGAAGATAGACAAATCCACTGCTAGCAATAACCTTTATCAGACTACATACATCAAAATGTATGATCACCAATAAGTTCGTTGCTCCTTCCTTATGGCCTGTGAACGGTATTTCAGTGACTTCACTTTTCGGAGGAAAGTTGCAAGTGCCAGATGATTCATAATCAAATGACTTCAAAATCCATCATAATGGAATTTCTCCATGCGGGTTTCTCCAATGTGACCAAATGCAGTGCCACACATATGTGGTATTCTTTTAGTCTTGCGACATTTAGCGTCAGTGTTATGAATGTATCATATTACCATCAATATTCATAACAACCATCCCATCCATGATGGAAGCATGGCCCTTATGTTATTCATGATACTGAACAACAATTTGTTCTTTTATGAACAACACTCTTGCAACAAACATTATGCAAAAGGGCTAGAGTGTATAAAACTCTAAAATGAATTATGAAAGTAAGTACAGAGGTAATGTATTATTATCAATATTCATAACATACATCTCATTCATAATAAAAGTATGGTCCTTAAGTTATTCATAACATCGAACATCAAAAGTTCTCTTATGAACAACACTCTTGCAAGATACCTTATGCAATGGGCTAGAGTGTGTAAAACTCTAAAATGAATTATGAAAATAAATACAGACGGTAATACACCGATGGAAGGTATAGTAACATTTACTATATTCCCAGCACGTATCTGAACCTCACTCTGGCAAGTCTTTTAGGCCGTAGTAGTTCTTGCATCGAGTCGCAACAGAATGCAATCGAGCGGGTATCTCTGTGATCAACTCACAATACCTAAGAATTAGTGATTAACATGTTTAATCATAATTCCCAAGAACTATTTCTTTGACCAGTCTTCTATACATCAATAGCTTGTATGACTTTCATACACGAGCTGGACATTCCAGTCTTCTCTCTTTTTGCCTTTATACTTCTAACAGTTTAACTTTCAGTATTTCTCCTACTCTCAGAAGAAGCACTCAACTTAAGAGTGGCGTTAGCCCCGGACTTCCTAGGTGTGTAAGTCACACTAACACCCTTTGGACATTTCCTTTCTCTTTAAGTTGTTTGTTTTATTCACCTTTCATCATATGACAGGCGTTCTTCTGGATCCCTCTGTTATCAGTCAAATGCCTAGTAAACACTTTACTAATAATTTGCAAAACAAACATTGCTTTGGATATCTCATATCTTCTAGCCTTTGTTTGTATCTGAAACTAATTTTCAGTTCCATGAATATCACAAAGCTATCCCAAACTTTTGAAGTTCGGGTCTCATGGAAGCAAACATATTGCACTTGACCGTAGCGGAATTCTAGCTTTTGGATCAAAGGACGAGAGTCACATTATCCATAGCATTAGCGGGAGAATATCAAAAGCATGCGATAGGACAAAGTCCTTCTCGGCACTCTTGAGGACAATCCTCACATTACGTTACCAACCGTAAAGTTTTAACCAGATATTTAACAGCTATTCAATTTTAATAGGGAAGGTGGAAACACGAGCCATTATTCTACAACTATTATGCAAATTTCACTTAGACAAAGTTCATAATTAATTGCATAGAGAATTAAATAAGTTAATTCTACAGTGCGCTCCCACTCAAATCAATATTTCTCATAATTGATTGTGAGTGATTCAAGACCCATATTACAATTCAACGCCAAGGATGTATCCATCTCAAGTGACGAGAATTGTAATCGGTAAGCCAACTTGCCAATCACATCTCTATGTGACTCTTGTTCATCTTTCGATGCACGTGTTCCGAGCTCATGACTTTCATGCCTGAACGTCAAGACAACCAAGTGATCTCGCTGCGAGGTCTCAACTCACCCGCCTCACACTTCTCTAATCGTTCGTACCCATGTATCCATGTGATACCCCGAAGAGATAGGTGCCGTGACGGTGCTACACTTGGGAGAACACTAACTACTTGATATTTTTGTGAGAGATCACCCTAATAAAAGCGACTACCGCGCAATCAAAAAGGGTGCATCATAAGGGATAAACATCTCAGGCAATTCATAATAGCATGATATGGTATAGCCCTTTCTGACGGAGAAGTCTTGTATTTCTTTGTCTTCGGTATTTGCGTCGGTGTTCACCTTCGCGAAGATTGCCACCACCTTGTTGATGCACCAGATAATATTGCTATCTCTATAGCTAATAAAATAAGTGCATTACTTAAGGTTGACACGCAGGTCATTAAAGTGACAATCATATGGCTCCAACCATCATGCCGAATCATGACTCGCAGGTCATGTTAATTTTACATCATATAGTCATCTCATACATAATCAAATTAATATGAGCATTGCTATACCACATCACATGCACATCCTGCAAAACCAAGTTAGACGCCTCTAATCGGTTTATGCAAAATTTTATTTTACGTGGCTTCAAAGGTTTCGAAACAAACCGAAGCTACCAACGTCCATCATCAAGTATGATTATTCAAGTCGCTAGATTAACTTTGCGGGGTGTATGAAACACGAGATGATAAAATCTCGAGCCCCATACTTAACTTCGTCATACGCATGACCCCCATGCAGATCATATCTGCATTGCCCTTTCGTCTGTGAAATTTCACTATGGTGGAATTCAACGAACTGTTAGCACTTCCTTGATCAATCGGGATCGCGGATTGCCAGAACTTTGAAACTCCACCATGCTGTTATCAAGATCAGAAATATGCAAATTCCAGGGAAGCAACAAGAACATCGGGTAACAGATTTCATCTGCTACCCGCACAAATAATTTTCAGTAATAGAACTCATCTACTACAAATTATATTGTGCAACACCCATACATCTCTATGTATTCTAGATCGTAACCTGCATCTACGCATAGCACGGCTCTTGATGCCACTGTAGGGGAAAGCAGCAGAAAACTAAAAATTTCCAACCTACGCACCAGCCCAGGACCACTATGGAGACTGCATACAAGGTTTGATCTTTTCATTACCGACTCATTGCGCAGAGGAAGTAGAGTCGATGACGATCGGCGGTGCAGATCCCCGCAGCTAGGATTTTACAACCTCCCAACCGCGAGGATGTTCTCCCGGGTCTGCCCCTCGGACAGCCCTCCGGGAGGCAGTCGGACAGTCCCTCGGACGGTGTCACGGACAGCCCTTCGGGAGGACGCTCGAAACTCGGACGGTCACTCGGACAGTCCTTCGGGAGGACACTCGAAACTGTGACGGTCACTCGGACAGCCCTTCGGGAGGCACTCTCGAACAGCCCCTCAGGCAAAAAGATCGAACCTACGACCTCTCTACGGGGTTGCACACATACGGTGTCATCTATCCGGCAGGGCTTCGCCGTCCAGAACTTGTTCCCACCGGAACCCAGACAGCCTTTCGGCTCTACGAAACTATTTCGCGGGGAGGGAGAGAAGAAGCCAGATCATTGCAATGGCATGTGTATGTGAGAAAGAGTGAGTCTTTAGGCTGCCCCCTCCACCCCTATTTATAGGCCAAGCCCAAGGGTGGCTTCTCCAAGAAGCCAAGGGGAAAAATACCAAAAGGCCCTCAAGGTGGCTTCTCCAAGAAGCCACCCAAAAAGCACTTTCACTATTCACGGAAACATTTTTCCGCGACCGTTAAATCCGAAAATATTTCTGTGGGTCTTAGAATAATTCCAGTACCCACTAAAATGATTTTGGATGCGTTCCGAAATAATTCCGGATTAGTGATTTTCATCTGCGAAAAGCAACCAAACCGGTTCCGGCAGCTCCGGAACATTTCCGGTTTTTATCCCGGAAAAATCCCAGAAGTTTCCAGAACAATTCTGGCACCCTCCAAGAATTTCCAGACGTGTGTCGAAACCAATTTGACTCAATGGTATACCCTGAAACAACTTTTCAGTTTTACCGAAACTATTCCGGTGTTCTCTCTCCGAAACTTTTCCGCTGTCTCCGAAACTTTTCCGGTGACTTTCTCTCAGACTCCCTTTCTAGTATTCAGCAGATAGATGACCCTTAAGCATGTGACCCTATAGGTTCGGTGAACTATAGACATGACCGGAACACTTTCCGATCAATGATCAACATCGGAGCCGTGAACACCCATATTGACCCCTATACCCACACGAATAAATATTCGAGTGAACCTCCAGTTGCCGTGTGCTATTCTTGTTGCTTCGCGATATGTTACAAATACCCGAGGTGAGATTTATCGGCATCCCCGTGGATCAACAACTTGTCCACTATGCCAGTTACCTCGTTACCGGTTTTGTTCTCTTTTCTCGTTCCCGTGTTCCGGCATCCCTGTGATCAAATCACATTGTGTCTGGCCAGACGATGATGGATACCGTAACACCGAGAGGGCCCAGAGATATCTCTCCATCGTCGGAGGAGCAAATCCCAATCTTGAGCTATCAAGTCCCTTGACATACTTTTCTATGAACCCGTAAGCCGCCATAATAGCCACCCATTTACGGATGACGTTTAACAAACCCCAAAGTTCATGAACCAAGCATGAAGAAACTCGATACTCTCATGGTCTAAGGAATTATGCAAATATTAACTTTCTTTGTGTTATTTACCATTCACTTGTGACGAATGTATCTCATAGCATAACATCAATTCGGGTCGATTCAACCACAAGGTTCTACTAACATTGTGCCCTCAAAGTTGCCGGCATAGTCATGCCCATGATCAGGAAAACAGAACCATCATGCAACACTTGAGCTAGTCTTAGAGGCCAGACTAGGAATACATTTTACCGTTTATTATTCCACACGTGCATATGAGTTTTCCTCCGAGCCTCGTGGTTATTGTAGACTCGAGAACCATAACAGTTATAGCACGGAATATAAACTTAATTACGAACATGGGGATAAATAATAACATTTATTATTGCCTCTAGGGCATATCTCCTACACAGTGTTCATACTAGAGTTGTATTTACTTTTTTCTTGCGAGAAAACTTCCGATTTATTCATCAACTGTTAAGGTAGTACAAAGAACAACAGAAATAAAAAATACATCCAGGTCCATAGACCACCTAGCGATGACTACAAGCACTGGAGCAAGCCGAAGGCAAGCCGCCGTTTTCGCCGTGCAAATCTTGTTGTAGTAGAGAGTCGGAAAGTCGTCGTGCTATGGCCACATAGGACCAGCGCACCAGAACAGCAACCGACGCCGATGAAGAGAAACGTAAATCGGAAGGATCCAACCTGTAGACACACGAACACAGACGAACGTAGACAGGGTCCACATGGATCCACCGAAGACAAACGCCGACCGAATCCCGCGAGATCCGCCGGAAACAAATCTCCACACGCCCTCCGACGATGCTAGAAACACCACCGGGACGGGGACTAGGCGGGGAGAAACTTATTCCATCTTCAGAGAGCCATCGCCGTCTCGCCTCTCTGAGCAGGACACAAACCCTAACAAACTTTAAAAAGTATGAAAAAACAGAGCCCTCCCGCCGGCAAAGGCCGGAATCCACCGCGCCTCCATGGCCCTAAGCCCACATGAGACGAGGTAGACTTGGTCCATGTCTGGTGGCCCAGCTAACCGAAAACTGCACTGAATGCCCTGGGCCAATGCCAACTGTTGAAATCTGAAATATGTACATGGGTATATGGGGTATTCCCCATATACCCATGTATGTATACACAAGCTTTTTCTCCAGAAAAAATGTATATACAACCCTGGAAAATACACAGGAGGGACAGGTCTCGAGGGACTGGAATTGGACGGTAGTATATGGCTCGGTCGGCTACATAGCGTCCCAATCTAGATTAGCCAAGTAGCAGAGGGCATGGACATTTTTTCCCTGTCTTTTTTTTTGCACACCAATTTTTCGTGTGGTTTTACTTGCAAACCCATTTGTCTTTAGCGTTTTTCATCCGGCTTTTTATGTTTAATTTTTATCTTTTATTTCTATTACTTTTGTATTTTTCCTATTTCATTTTATGTTCTTTTTTTGTATATTAATTTTTTTCATCATGTACTTTTAAAATCACTATGTATTAATTTTTTACGGTGTTTGAAAATATTCAGCATGCATTAAAATATATTGATCGTATTTTAAAATGTTCATCATGTGTTTAGAAAATATTCATTGTGTATTAAATAGTGCTCGTCGTATATTAAAAATGTACATCGTCTATTTAAAAAATCTTTCTAAAATAGTCCTCGTGTATTTAGAAAAATATTCACCATGTATTAAATAACCGTTAGCGTGTATTTAAAAATCATCTTGCATTGCATAAATGTTCGGCTTATATTTAAAAAATATTTATTATGTATTTCCAAAATGTTTGGCAGGTGTAAGCCACCTCCGTCCGTACTGTTCGGTAGTCGATCCTTCCTAACTAGCATTTCCGCGTAGAAGTCCACTCTATATATGAGGTGGTACTCAACACCTTAAAACGCAAATATCTTCCCTTGCTCATACAAACTATATGCCTATGCCCATGCACGTGCAAGCCCATTGACACGGCGTTTAGGACAAGCAGTCACTGCCGCCGTTGGCTGAACGAGGCGTCGTCTCTGGCTCCGAGAAGATGATGGAGTACAGCAGGGAGGCCGAGCAGGCGCCGGAGATGCGGGTCAAGCCGCCGCCGCCGTTCACCCATGAGGACAACCGCCGCTTCCTCGAGATGCTCCGCGAGAAGAAGGAAAGGTATGCATGCAACTATCTCATGCAAGGATCGATTGAGCTCGCCGGCTTTGCTGGATGATGAGTTCGGGCTGAGATTTCCGCAGGCTGGGGGTCGGCGCCGAGAAGGTGGACGTGCGGTTCGAGGAGCTCACCGTGGAGGCCAACGTGTGCGTGGGCTGCCGCACGCTGCCGACGCTGCTGAACTGCGCCGTCAACGCTGCCCAGGTATACATATATACATATGCTGTTTTCTTTTGCAAAGGGAAACAGTTGCTTTATGCGTGCATATATGGTAGAATGCTTGGCTATATATGCACAATGCATTGCAACCAAGAGAGATTTGACATAGCACTTTCTCTCTCGTAGGATACACTAAATTAGAGAGCAGTAGTTCTGATTTGGCAGTCTTGTTTAATCACAAGACAGGAAAAAAGAGTATCAGTTTGTTGTAATTCACTAATTTACAAAACATTACAATTAATTGATGTGGTCCTCTGCCTGATCACTGATGATCCATTTCCTTTGCGCGGAAAGTACAACACACACTACCATTTCCTACAGAGCTAAAATAATCCAGAGTCATAAAACGTCTTGAGCTTATTTCTAGTCTCTAGTACTATAGTACACCAATTTTTGAACTTGGATCAACTGCCCGCCATGATGTAGAAGCACTCATGAGCCGCTGATTTATTCCACATGTCGTTTCGCTATCGTTTATCTACACCGAACTCAACTGATCCAGTGGATGTGGTTTGATTGAGTGCTGGACTAGCCAGATAGTATCCATGGAAAAAACAGAAAGTTCTGAATTCACGGAATCGAGATATTCCATTTCGGTGGTTGTTCCACCAGAAAACGCCGTTCCATTTCAGTTTCCGTTTTCTACATAAGAAACTTTGTTTCCGTTTTCATTCCCGTATTTCCTCTCCACTTCTTGTTTTTCTGCGGAAAATGCAGAAAGTTTTCGCTCAGTTTGCATCGCTGCATGCACTCCTCAACCATTGTGTTGATGAGGAGAAGAAAAATTCTATTCAAAGATCTTTTGTGGCTGTTTTGTCAAGCACCCATCGTGTAAAGACATCTGGCCTCCAAGCCACCTACAACGATGTAGGATTTTATCATGTAATGTTGATTACATTTGATTCATACGACATCATGTGTAACACATATTGCCTACTAGTACTACTAGAATGAGCGAGCGGTATAAATTCCATCCCACCGTTGATTTTCCGGGGTAATTCTTTCGCAAGGTGTTGCTATAAAAATAAAGAATGGGCCAATTTCTTTGCCAATGTGCTATGAGCCTATGACACCTAGTTGTCACCATCCTCGTTGACCGCAAGGACTATGTCTCAGTTCTTGCGAGCTCGAAACAGCCCTCGACTATGTGTACACATTCATGGGTCATGGCCCAGCAACACGGTTTTCTTTCCCTCATTTCCCCCACGCTCTCGCCTGTGTAAGCCGGTTTTCTCAAATTCCGTACAAGACTTGCTCCCCTGGTAGGCCATGTACACTAGTTTTTTTTTCTTTGTGTTTCTTTTTTCATTTCATTTGTTTTTTATTTTTGCATTTATGTTTTTTCTGCTTTCTTTTTCGTCATTCTTTCCTTGTAACATTTCCAAATCTATGTTTTTATTTTTAATATTTTTTATTATGTTTTTATATTTTTCATCATGTATTCAAAATGTTCATAATGTATGTTACAACCCGTGTATATTTAATTTAAATGCATTTTCCTTTTCTATTCCTTGTTTTTTTATTGTTTATTTTTTTTCTACTATATCATCCTATTCATAATTTCTTTTAAATATATTTCACTTTTATTTTATTTCTGTATTTCAATATGCAAGATTTTTTATCTTTCGTTTGTCTAGTTTTTAAAATGGTTAATTGTGTTTAAAAAAAATTCATCACATATTGGAACATATGTTTGGGGTTTATTTCACAACTGTCCATCCTCCATATATGGAAATGTACATCATGTGCTGAAAAAAGTTCATCGTGTTTTAAAAAATGTTCATCCTGTACTTTCAAAATGGTCATCGTGTATTCTAATTTTTTCCGACATGTCTTAAAATTACATGAAAAATAAGGATCACTTCATAAAAATACATGAACATTATCATGTTTTTTTTATCATGTCTTTTGGGCCTAGTTTAATTTATTTTACTTTTCTATTTGAAAAATAAATGAAGATTCTTTGAAATACACGAACTCTGTTTGAAACTATATAAAAATTTATTTAAAATAGCTATTTTATATTTTACATGAACTTTTTTTAAATAAGTGACGACTTTGTTAAGCTACATGAACATATTTAAATACATGATGATTTTTTAATACACTTTGAACACTTTCAAAATCCATGATGAACATTTTTCTAGTAGACGGTAATATATTTTTAATACACAATGAACATTTTATTAAATAAATGAAGTTTTTTAATACGTTTTGATGATTTCAAAATACATGGTGAACATTCTTTAAAATGCATGATGAATTCTTTTTAATAGACGATGAACATGTTTAGAAAACACAAGGAACAATTTTTAATACATGGTCAACTATGGTCTAGATACAGGATGAACTTGTTTTTATACACATTGAAGATTTTTAAATTCACGTGAACATTTCTTAATACACGACGAACATTTTCAATAGATGGTGAATTTTTCTTAAATGCGCAATGATTATTTTTTTAAATACACTATGACATTTTTTATATGCCCTGAACATTATTTTTAAACGTGATGTACATTCTTTAAAATACATGATGAATATATTTTAATACATGATAACAAAATTAAAATACACAAGGAACATTTTTTAGTTGATGACAAACTATTTTCAACATGCCCGATGAACTTGTTTTAATAGACACCGATTTGTTTTTTCTAAACATGCGTTCAATAAATTTTAATGCGCTATGAGTATTTTTTGAATACACGGTGAATATTTATCAAATGCGCAATGCACATTTTTAAAATACATCATGATTTTTTAATACATATTGAATATTGCTTGTATACCAGGTGAACATTCTTTAGAATACATGATGAATTTTTGTTAATGCATGATGAAAATTTGAAAAAGACACGATATACTATTTTTCTGGATGTGCGATGACCTTGTTTCAATACTTGCTGAACATTTTTAATACAATATGAATATTTTCGAATTATACGCTAAACAAAATTATACTAACCAAAGGAAAAGAAAAGAAATGAGAAGCAGAAAATGAAAAAAGTAATAAGGAAAGAAATAAGAAAAAGAAAAGAAAACTAAAAGGCAAGAACAAAAGCAGACATGAAACAAAAAGACAAGTTTAATTAGAAAAGAAACGGGACAAGGTTAATTAGAAAAGAAAGGGAGCTCCATGTCGGTCTCGCTGCCGGTGAGACATAGGCGCTTCCCTCGTCGATATCACTGGCGTGCTTATCGCTCAGCACCCGAGCATCCTAATCCGCACGTAACGCGGCAGATACCGAGTAAACGACTACTCCACTCTTGGGCCGACTCGATGTGGGGATGGGGAGCATGTTTCCTTTTTCTTTCTTCAATTTCTTCTTTAGTCTTTTTGTCACTGTTTTTGCTTTTATCTTTTTATCTCTATTTTTTATCTTTACCAAATTGATGAAAAAAATAAATAAAAATCCATGAATCTTTTAAAAATCGTGAACATCTTTTGCATTTTCTGAAATTTATGAGCATTTGTAAAAAAGAATTTTGTGAAGTTTCCCTAGCTGTGTGAATTTTTTAAATTTTTTTGCAAAGAATTATAAATATATGGACATCTTCCTAAAATTCAATTTGAGAACATATTTTAAAATTCTGGAAAGTTCTACAAAGTTTTCATGAACAATGTTCTTAAAAAAATTGAAAACATTTCAAGTTTATTTTTAATATTTTTCATCATGTTGAAAATATTTTTAAGGTGGGCCGCCTACTCGATGAGCTACATGTTGCCTAGAGTACTTTGCGCTTAGAGCACCGAATAGGAGTACCCAGAACATGTGGAGGAGAGGATCAGAGGAGGGCTACGTGATGTTTCCCCGCTCAACGCAGTGCTTTTATGTGTCATAGCAGCAGTTCCCTCTTGATGTGCTACTAGTTTTTCCATTTGCATGTTTTCTTTGGATATTTCAGACCGGGTTTCCTTGCTTCTGGGTTTTTATTATTATTATTTTTCGATTTTCAGTTGCTGTTATGTTTCCTTTTCCTTTTTTCTTCTGTTTTAATATCTTTCCTTTTCCTTTTTACCCAGTTCCTTTTCTTTTTCTTTTCTTGGATTTCCCTTTTAATTTTTTGTTCAGTTTTTCCTCTTTAATTTTTTATAGATGAATAATTTATAATACGTGAGTGAGCATTTTTTTCAAAAACACACAAAACATTTTTCAAATATGTGATGTTTTCCAAATACAATACTAACATTTTTCAAATACATGATGGGTATTTTCAAATACACAATATTTTTTCATATAGATGATGATCAGGTTTCAAATACGTGATTAACTTTTTCTACATACATCATGACCATTTTTAAATACATGGTGACCATGTTTCAAGTAAGCGATGGGATTTTTTTTCTCAAATACACGTTGAACATTTTCAAATTCATGATTTTGTTAAAGCATTCATGTATATTTTTCAAATTCATGGACTTTTATCAAAATTTGCGGATATTTGTTAAATTAAATAACATTTAAAATGCAGGAACTTTTTTTAGATCCATGAATATTTTTTAAAATTTGTGAAGATTTTAATTAATTCTTTAACAAGTTTTAAATTCACAAGACAGAGTCGATCATTTTTTAAAGTTTATGAACATTTTTAAATTTATAAAAAACACAAACATCTTTTTAAAATTCATGATCATTTTTCAAATTCATGGGCATCATGAAAATCCCCGAACATTTTTAAAAATTTCATGAACATCTTTGAAAGACATGTAATTTTTTCTATAATGTATATAAAAAAATTGTTTTCGGAATAAAGAAATGCAAACTGGGCCAATCTGTAAGAGGCCTTGGGTGCGCTAGGACCGCTCAGTATATGTGTGCCCCATTGCTCGTGTATGTAACTCACAAAAACCCCGTAAATACAATGGGAATAATTGAGTGTTACCGGCAATGGGCCAGCCCACAGTCGAGCGATGCATGTGTTTACTCGACTATTTCCCTCTGTGCATGGAATAGGACGACTCCTGGTCACAATCAGCACTTGCCGAGTTCGTCGGTACCTGCATTTATCGCTGCTACGCCCTAGCCATATCTGCACTGTTGCTGTCATGGCTCTCTCGGCTATCACTATTGTCATTTAGGTACTCTCGGCTCCCATAATACTTATGCATTACGCACATAATACATACACATTAGGCACAATTTAGATGTAGAGACTCAATCACTAGAATATCAATTGCTCCAAGATACTACTACTGATGTCGAGTAAGTACCAATGAATAGAAGATCAAATGCATCGAAGAAGGACATCGGGCAATGAATCATTTTGAAGCAACTAAACAAAAACGAAGCCTGGGTCTATGTCCAATTGTGGCTGTTATGCTTAGTTGTTGAGAAAGTTCTAAATGATGTAACTTAGTGCATGTAGAGTTGCTTGCAATTGTCCATGTTCTAAATTTGTTTATATATGATGTTTTGTGTCCATTGGTAATTCAGGGCAAAGCATGTCTCTTGACTTGAGAGGAACTTGTTCAATCTACCAAAATCAAGTATTTATGCTAGAATTTTGGTCTACATGAAGCCATGATTTATCAAATGTCTCCGCCCACTTGAAATCCAGTGGTATCTTACTCCCCTCACTAGTGATTAGGTCCTAACGATGAGGACAACGGTGGCACGCTACACCGTCGTCCTACCTTTGTTCCCCATCTCACCACCTGCCGTGTACATGCCTAGTTTTTGTGAACACATGGGAAAAGATGATGTCGTGGTATTCTCGCTGGGGGTGCGTGATTCACGGCAGATGCCATGAGATGGCTTATGAGGTGGGGCTACGATAGGACGCCGGTGGGTTCCGGAGGCGAGGTTGGCACGAACGAGTGCGGGACACAAGACGTACCCAGGTTCGGGGCCCTCTGGAGAGGTAACACCCCTACTCCTGCCGTGTGAGCTGATAAGCACAGAGGTTACAGAGTCGCTCCTGGAGCTGTTTGGACGGAGGAGGGAGAAGGGGCTAAGCCACCGTTCTGCCTCTCCTGTGCGAGTGTTCGTGATCTGGAGAGAGCTAGCTAGGGTGAGAACTGATCTTACCGCACTAACTCGGACTCTCAGCCACTAAAACCCGACCCCTCTGCACGGAGGCCTCCCTGGGGGTCTTATAGGCCGACCCCCAGGGTTACAACGGTAACGATACATGAGCGAGGCGGGAACGAGCGTCCGCGAGCATGCTGTTGCGAGGAGTCCCCTGGGATCTTTTATCGACAGATGCCCAGCGGACAAGGGGACAAGGGGCACTGTAGACTGTGCAGGTGCAGCGCACTGACGAGCGAACAGTGCCAGCTGCTAAATCTACAGTGCCAGCCGCTAAATCTACAGTGCTCTACCGTAGAGCGTGGCCGTCTCGTCCGCGCAGTCCGATGGGACGCCGTAGTTGACTTCGGGCAGCCGACTGGCTGGAGCAGCCGGCCGCGGGCGCGAGCCGGATCAGCCGGCTGGCTGGAGCAGCCGGCCGCGGGCACGAGCCGGATCAGCCGGCTGGCTGGGGCAGCCGGCTGGCTGGAGCAGCCGGCCGCGGGCGCGAGCCGGATCAGCCGGCTGGCTGGAGCAGCCGGCCGCGGGTGCGAGCTGGAGCAGCCTACCCGGGCGGGCAGGCACCCCGTCCGGCTCGCCATCTTGGGACCACCCGGGGGTCATCACCCCGACAGTAGCCTCCGAGCCTCCGGGCGACTCGAAGAGTCGTGCGGAGGGTATTTGCTGTTGTCGTGGCAGATGTCGTCGATGACAGCCGGTTGCGGGCGGCAGCCGGCGCGGCTTGCTTCCAGTGGGGGCGCGCCAGCGCACCCACTGGGTGTAGCCTCCGAGCCTCCGGACGACTCGAAGAGTCGTGCGGAGGGTACTTGCTGTTGTTGGAGCAGACGGTGGCGTCGAGGATGCCGGTGGCAGCCGGCGGCGGGCCTGCAACCGGCGTGGCGTTTTCCCAGCGGGGCACGCCGGCGCACCCAATGGGTGTAGCCTCCGAGCCTCCGGGCGAGGAGGGAGGGTCCCCCACGGAAATGATCATGCGAAAGGCAAAGTTAGGCAGTGCAGATATATCAAATATTTAGCTTTGGCAGCGCAAGTTTTATGCAGAGGGTGCCGACTCGGGTTCGTCCGAGCCCCCTTCAGTCTTTTTCGTGTCCCCTCCGCCCTTTGGCTTTTGCTCTTGCCAGCCGGACAGCCGGGAGCCGGTCTGTAGCTGAGGCGAAGAGTGGGCCGCGGAGTGGAGCGTACAGTACTCGAACTCTGGGAGCATATTCGACCGAGCAGATACTCATAAAGTAAACAACCAGGTCGCCCAGGCCGTTTTCTCCCCGGACGTCTTTCGCGTGGGCTAACCTCCAGCTTTTGCTCTCGCTAGCCGGACAGCCGCGGTGCGGTCTGTAGCTGAGACGAAGAGTGGGCCTTTGGTACCGTACACGCTACTAAGCCGTCTGCGGGGAAAACGAATGGGGCCAAACGGCGAGCCTCCGGGCCAAGACTAGCTGGCACCGGGCTAAACAGCAGTGCAACTGGAAAAAAGCGGAGGTGGCCCCCGAGGGTCGCTCGGGGTTATCCGTCTGTGCGCGCGGTGCAAAGGTGTGCGAATGGGGAGCTCACATTGCTTTTTGACGCGGACGGGGCGGAGGTGACGTGCGGCAGGCGGCCCGAGCCTCCGGGCGGTCGAGGGGCGCCCCAGCCGGTCGGGCCCGACCGGTCAGGCGTCGAAGCGGACGAGCAGCCGGGCCGGGTCGCCAGCCGGCCGGGCGTCAAAGCCGGCGTAGCTGCTGGTCTCTTTTTATCCGGCAGCAACTCTTTTTTTTATATCCGGCAGGGCAGCCGGCAGGAGAACGCACGGGCGCAGCCGGCCTTAGCGCGCACGGAGCGGGAGCCGGTGCCGGCGCGGCGCGGCGAGCCAGATGGAGGCGCGGTCCGGGACGCGGAGACGGCCGGGGCCGGGGCGGAGCGGGCGCAGCCGGAGCCGGCGCGGCGCGCGGAGCCGGACGGAGGCGCGGAGCCGGCCGGAGGACGCAGGGGAGCGGGGTGACGCGCGGAGCAGCGGGGAGCAGCGAAGCGGCTCGGGAGCGCGCGACAGGGCGGGGACGCCGAGGGCGCACGCCGGAGACGGCGGAGACGAAGGCGGCGGCCCGCGAGAAGCCGCGGCGAGTGCGAGGGCGGGAGAAGAGGCCCAACCGCGGGGAGCCCGAGTGGGGCGCGCGCGGGGGCGGCCAGGGCGAGGCGGGCCGGAGGCTGAGGGCGCGCGGCCGCGGGAGGCGCTCGGGGGAGCAGGCGGACGGCCGGCGGCCCGCTGCGCAGCGGACGCGCGGCAGCGTGGGAGGTGCTCGGGGCGGCGGAGGCGTGCGGCCGTGCGGGAGGCGCGGATGCGCGGGGATGGAGCAGGCGCGGGAGGAGCAGCTGGAGGAGGCGCGCCGGGGCGGCCGTTCGCAGGGGAGAAAGCGGGGCGCAGGCACGGGCGTGCAGGGGCGAGTGGAGGCGGGGCCCCAGCTCGGGGTCGCGCGGGCCGGAGGAGCGGGTGTGCAGGGGCACCCACTGGTTGTGGACGGCGGCGGGACGGCGCGGCGGGGCCGGAGACGACGAGGACGTCGCCGGGGCGGACGGCGGGGAGAGGGCACCGCGGAGGCGGAGGCCGCGAGGGACGGCGAGCTGGGGGTGGTCGCGGGAGGAGAAGGCGGAGGCGACAGGCTGGTGGTGGTCGTCCAGGACCTGTCCGTGGATGTGCTTGGGGATGAACCCAGGGGCAGTGGCGAGCGCGAGAGGCTGAATCTGGCTGGGAATGGTAGATTTGCACAAGGGCTATCAGCGAGGGAGGGAGGCAGGAACGAACGGGCGAGAGCATCCGGCCGGAGGGCGCCATGGCCAGAGGCGGAGGTCGGGGTCGAGGGGACCGAGCCCCTCACCTCGTGGGGCTGTGCGTGAGCGAGGGGGAAGGGAACTAGCGAGCGCGAGCATGCTGGTGCGAGGAGTCCCCTGGGATCTTTTATCGACAGATGCCCAGGGGACAAGGGGACAAGGGGCACTGTAGACTGTGCAGGTGCAGCGCACTGACGAGCGAACAGTGCCAGCTGCTAAATCTAAAGTGCCAGCCGCTAAATCTACAGTGCTCTACCGTAGAGCGTGGTCGTCTCGTCCGCGCAGTCCGATGGGACGCCGTAGTTGACTTCGGGCAGCCGGCTGGCTGGAGCAGCCGGCCGCGAGCACGAGCCGGATCAGCCGGCTGGCTGGGGCAGCCGGCTGGCTGGAGCAGCCGGCCGCGGGCGCGAGCCGGATCAGCCGGCTGGCTGGAGCAGCCGGCCGCGGGTGCGAGCCGGAGCAGCCTACCCGGGCGGGCAGGCACCCCGTCCGGCTCGCCGTCTTGGGACCACCGGGGGTCATCCCCTCGACAAATGACCACCTTACAATGATACCGATTGTTTGGGGGATTAATTTCTCATACGTCCAATTTTGTCCCTAAAGCCTTCAATACTGCTCAAGTTTCCTTTGTGATGGTAGCTGATACTGCTCAGTTATCGGAGTAGTATATATTGATTTTAACCTTTTGATTGATAAGAATAGATGGTCTATATTTACTAGAGAGCGCCATCAAAAACTCGGGGTTTTGGAATTTGGAAACTGTAATGCAAAACGAGAAGCAGGTGATTAGTTTTTGCGAACCATGGAAAGTTAAATGGTCGGGTATCCATGAAGATAGGTAGAAAAGAGAAAGGTAGTGCAACATTAGTTCTCGCGCTAGGCCAAGATGTATGGTTTCACAAAATATGGAGCAAGTAGTGGCGATGATTGTGTGTACGTCAACCTAGTTCAAATTGATCAAAAAAATAACCATGACAGATGGAAATAAATATCTTGAGTAGATCCAGTGTGATGCTTGCCAATGGAGGAGAGCTGGTGATAAATGCCTTGACTCCTAATTTGTGATGATGTCTTGCTTTTTGTTGGGGGCGCTTGATTAGTTGTTGTTTTTCCTGCATCGTTGGTTTCATAGATTTTCTTTTGCCTCTCCATGGTTGGTCGTTTTAGGATTTTTTGGTTTTGCCACCCCTCGTTCTACTACTAAGACTCTATATTTCATTTTCCTTCTATTATGATCACATGCAGTTCTCCTACATGGTTCGAAAAAAGTACATCTCTAGCGTCCATTTTCCAAGACTTGACCAGATTTTTTTCATAAGTTTATTTCGAGACAAAAAAGACAATGCATGTTGTCATGCAGTTTAACATTTGTATCGTATCACATATGTATGTGTAAATCGAGATATTTCTTTCAATATGCAAATTATTCTACAAATTATATTCGAAACCATCATTCTAATTTTCTTTATTATGTAGGAATTGGCAACATATTCACACATGTGTACTACAAGGAAAAAAACCATCAAAATTATAAATGGAGTGACTGGGACAATTCGTCCATCACGGTAAGCTTATGGCTACTTCTTACTAAATCAATGATGATAATTTATGGAAACTATCTATCTCAGATTAAGTGTTCCATTGGACACATGCAATTTCATAACAGTATGCCATTGATTTTAAGTGGAGATTCGTGCGGGTATTTTATTTTCTCTTTTTCTTTTACATTTTATGTTGTTTGAGTCACTTAGATGTGCAATGACTAGATGTGCCCTAGACAGACTCATTTCATAAAGTTCCAAAATCAAAAGTTCATCTTTCACTAATTTACTCACCTACCATTCTGAAATTTTGTGTTCCAACATAATCATGATGACACTTCTTCTAGGAGCCCCTGGTTCCGGGAAAACAACTTTTTTAAAAGCACTTGCGGGGAAGTTGGATTCTTCTTTGAAGGTAGACTGTGTTATCTACTTTCCATTGAAACCATTAACTAGCAAGAAAAGCACTGGTAACCAAAATTGTGTGTTTCTTGATTTCACTCCTCTTAATAGCTCAAAGGAAAGGTCATGTACAATGGAGAAGAAGTGAATTTTTCAACACCTCAATACATGCATGCTTATATTAGCCAATATGATCTTCATAATGCTGAGATGACCGTTAGGGAGATGATTGATTTCTCTTCCAAGATGTTGGGAACCAATAATGAATTTGGTGAGGCACCCTCTTGGGTATCGTGTGCTATTAGTGTTACATATCCGACATAGCTTCCAGTACATAGGAATGAGCTAATCTATAAGAAATCTAGACAATGTAACTCAATAAATACCCTTGAAGATGTTTAAGGAGTTTTTTTTTCTGTGTGACATAAATACTACTACATTTTTTTTTTGAAATTTCCACATTAGGGATGCTAGGGGAAGGAATAAGAAGGAAACATGATATCGTCAACAAAGTGGACCAAGATCTTGACTCATTTATGAAGGTCATATAATTTTATTTTCTGACAATTTTGGTAAAACTAGAATCCAGTTCCCGGTTACTAAAATATATTTTCTATAGACTGCCACCTTTGGAGAAGGAAGCAATCTTACAACAAACTATATTATCAAGGTAACTTTGTAACATCTCAATTTAACACATGTCTTGATAACATAATAAAAAACTATATGTAAATGCAGATACTTGGTTTGTCTGATTGCGCTGATACCCTAGTGGGGGATGAGCTGAGAAGAGGCATATCAGGAGGACAAAAGAAAAGAGCCACAATCGGTAAGTGTTGCATCTTTTGTACTATATATCTTGTTCCTCTCATCACCCTTTGTTCCCACTTCTTAGAGTTCATTTTCCAATTCGATTTTATGAATAGTAATTCTCACAAGTAAATTTTGGTCACCTCAACAGCCTCCATGTTGTGTAGAATATTGCTTGACAAAACAAAAGGTAGTTAGCGCCATTACGCCTGGCGGGATCTAGATTGGCCCCATAGATCAACATAAGTCCTTCCTGCGCACTTTGTCCTCAATCGTGCGCACCCAGGATCAACTTCGCAGTCGATCACCCATACTAAAATTGCTGCATGCCAAACGCGCTCACTCATGTGCACCTGTCGGGATCAACTTTCCAGTCGGCCACCCATCCTCATATTGCTCCAAACCAAGCATACTTAACTTTGATGTTCCTTCCGAATGAGCTCCTGGAAAAGAAGGAATTCCTTGTTGATATGAGTAGTATATCATTGTAAAGTAACAAAAAAATTGAAATACCACCATAAAAGTTCTTGACATGTTCGATTAAATGGACTACAAAAACAATATATTGGTAGTGAGTCAATGACATACTACATAATTCTCTCTTCCTGACAAACTCCATATTGTTCTATCAAAAAAATAAGTTCCATATTAGGTTTGATACCTATTCTACTAAACAAGAGCAACCCTAAATATGTTAGATGTAACTAATCACCATCCAAAAAGGTAAACTTTTTTGTGGTCATAAGTGGATCAAATGTTCTTCCACATCAATCAAGAACAATCGAGATTGAGGCTCAACCCAATTGCACAAACTTGTTTCATGATGAAATTAGTACACAAAGCTTGTAAACATTTCTAATCAAACACACTTCGGATTCAATAAAGCTCTCTTTTGAACCTATTAAAATGATGTAACTATAAATTATCCACACTTCTAGAAGGTCCCCACATTGCATTATGTTGCATTCAGAATATATAGTTTACATACAATGAACTATAAATTAATAGCATAAAATATCCAATTATGCTTATGAATATGACAATTATACAAAATAATTATGTTTGATGATTCTAGTGTCAAAGTTAACAAATTAAAATATTTTTAAATAATCAATAATGGTTTCCCCTTTTCAATTTACCATTGTTACTATATTTTAAGATGAACTTTTTAATGCAGGAGAGATGCTAGTTGGTCTGGCAAGATGCTTCTTTATGGATGATATATCAACAGGTCTAGATAGCTCCACCACATACGAGATTTTAAAATTTATCCAACAAATGACTCATCTGATGGACCTCACCATGGTTATTTCCTTGTTGCAACCAACTCCTGAGACATTGGAATTATTTGATGACATTATCCTATTATGCGAGGGTCAAATTGTGTATCATAGTCCTCGAGAGAATGCTATCGGTTTTTTTGAAATAATGGGATTCAAATGCCCTGACAGGAAGAATGTAGCTGATTTTCTTCAAGAGGTACTAGATTATCAACTCTCATGACAAGGAACTATTAAATAAATCAGTAGTGCTAAACATTTCTTCCTTATCAAAGTAACGTTCAAAATAACCTAAGGGTAGCCGGTGCATTAATACCACCGAGCAATATGCAATCGAGTCACTGTCTTAGCATAATAATGTATGACATGACTTTTCATCATCTGTTCAGGTGACTTCCAAGATGGATCAAAACCAACATTGGATTGGTGATGAAAATAAATATCAATACTGGCCAATAGAAAAGTTTGCAGAATCCTTTCGTTCATCATATATCCCTCGACTTGTAGAAGATAATCTCTACATGCTGAACAGTACGAGAAAACACAAGGAGATTAAAACAAGTGCAACTCGCAGGATCTCCAGATGGAATATTTTCAAAGCATGCTTTTCAAGGGAAGTACTACTTCTCAAAAGAAACTCCCCACTTCATATATTCAAGACTGTACAAATAGTTGTTCTGGCTTTTGTGATTTCAACGGTTTTCCTTCGAACAAATATGAACCATAAAAATGTACTTGACGCCAACAAGTACATGGGGTCCCTCTTTATAGCTATTGTGATAGTAAACATGAATGGCATGACTGAGATTGCAATGACAGTAAAGCGACTCCCTGCTTTCTACAAGCAAAGGGAGTTACTAGCATTGCCGGGATGGGCACTTCTTTCTTCAGTTTTCCTCATCAGCATCCCAATGTCACTAGTAGAGACATGTCTTTGGACCAGCTTAACCTACTATGTGATTGGCTACGCACCATCCTTTCTCAGGTAATCATGTTGGTAATTTTAGTATCTATGATCACAATAGTTTAATAAGCTTCAATAATGAAAAAGAGTTACCTTGCTTCCTATAGATTTATCCAACAATTTCTGGTACTTTTTGCAACACATCAAATGTCAATGGGCCTCTATCGTTTGTTAGCAGCGCTAGGAAGGACACAAGTAATGGCAAACATGCTAAGCACCACAGCTCTTATAGCAATGTACATATTTGGAGGCTTCGTCATATCTAAAGGTTAGATGCTTGAGACAAAATAAATAAGATATAAAAAATAAATACATGTGTGGAACTAAGATGCTCATTGGTTTTGTATCAAAATAGATAATCTTCAACCATGGTTGCAGTGGGGATGTTGGACATCCCCATTCACCTATGCACAAAATGCCATTGCCCTAAATGAGTTCCTTGACAAAAGATGGGCTACGGTAAGCAGTTGTTTCACCACTCTTGATCCAATGTATAGAACCCATGCAGTTTATCTCTGTGACCTAATGATGACGATGTTCTTTCGTGTTGACAGGAATTTCACTATTCAAATGCTAATACAGTTGGTGAAGCTATCCTTGAGATCAGGGGGTTGCTCACAAAGTGGCATTGGTATTGGATTTGTGTCATCATTTTATTTGGATTCTCAATGGTCTTCAACATCCTCACTATATTTGCATTGGATTTCATGAAGTGTATGTATACCAAGCTATCAAAATCCACATAAGTGTTGAAATACAAACAAACAAAATCATCCTAATTGTTTATGATTTGCAGCTCCACACATGCATTAAGTTAACACCAGTGCAATGAAGTCAAAGATGGATTGCAAGAACCACAAAATTGGAACGGGCAATGCATCAACTAGTCAAGTTGTCCTCCCGTTTCAGCCTCTTTCCATTGTATTTGATCATATCAACTATTTTGTTGATATGCCTAAGGTAAGATCTTAAGCATATCGTGCCATGCTGAATAGATGCATCCATTCTACTCACTACTAAATAGTATCCATTCGAGTAACTTGTTGACTAAATGTATGCATATATCCACCAGGAGATGATGAAGTATGGAGTACCAGAGAAAAAGCTTCAACTTCTACGAGATGTAAGTGGTGTTTTCAGGCCAGGGGTATTAACAGCTCTGATGGGGATCACCGGTGCAGGAAAGACAACATTGCTCGATGTTCTGGCTGGAAGAAAAACTGGAAGATATATTGAAGGTACTATTAGGATAGCAGGATACCCAAAAAAGCAGGAGACATTCTCAAGGTTCTCGGGCTATTGTGAACAGTATGATATTCACTCCCCTAACCTCACTGTGCACGAGTCACTACAGTTCTCTGCATGGCTTCGACTGCCTTCAAACGTTAAATCTCGTGAAAGAGATGTATGGGAATTGACCTCTTGCATTTTTTTAACTTTTTTTGAAGCTATTATATAACATTAGGTCTCACAAGATTACTCTTCAAACCTTCTTTAGATGTTTATAGATGAAGTAATGGACCTAGTTGTGACGCCCCTGCTCGACCGTGCACTAATCATACACGCAAATGCACACGATCGAGATCAGAGACTCACGGGAAGATATCACAACACAACTCTAAACACAAATAAAAGTCATACAAGCTTTATAATACAAGCCAGGGGCCTCGAGGGCTCGAATACATAAGCTCGCGATCAAGCGTCAGCGGAAACAACATAATATCTGAGTACAGACATAAAAGGGGAACAAGTTTGCCTTAAGAAGGCTAGCATAACAATGACACTGATCGAAAAGGCGCAGGCCTCCTGCCTGGGAGCCTCCGAATCTACTCCTGGTCGTCGGTCTCCACGTAGTAGTAGGCTCCACCGGAAGTGTAGTAGCAGTCGTCGGCGGTAGCAGCTGACTCCTGGGATCCATCATCTGGTCGCAGTAATCGGGTATGGGGGGAAAAGAGTAGCAAACCAACCGTGAGTACTCATCCAAAGTACTCGCAAGACTGACATCAGAACTATACTAAGTATGCATCTGTATCAAAGGAATGGGGCTATATCTTTGGACTAAACTGCAGAAATGCCGGAACAGAGGGGGAAAAGCCTAGCCTATCAAAGACTAGCATCTTCAGCGTCTTGCAGCATTAGAAGAGAGCATATTAGCATAATATATAAAGTAACAAGCATGTAGTAGCAAAGCCTAGAGATCCTTCCTCGACTCCCTACGAGAAAGCAATCCCGGAGCTTACAATTAATTACCACGTATCCAGTTCAAGTTGTAGTAGATCGGGATACAACACTGAGCGTCCTGTTACCGTGGACACGGCTATTCGAATAGATAACTTCCCTGCAGGGGTGCACTACTGTTACCCAACACGCTCGATTAACTCTGGCCGGACACACTTTTCCGGGTAATGCCCGGCCTCGGCTAATCGACACGACGTAGTCCTACCTAGGCTCAGCAGAGAGGTCCCCGCCGGTCTACATCCTAAGTGCTCAGGGGTCTTGGGCCCATCGCCCTTTGCACTCCGGGTCGTTGCGCACATGGCGGGTCCAGGCACCACCTCTGTCCTGGATGGCGCCGGCCCAGCCGTGCCGCAATGCTGAACTGGACGTCTGATAGAGCTTTCGGCTGATACATACGGCGTAGAGGGCCCCATTAAACCATTATCCCACGTGGTGGTAGTGCGTATAGGCCAGTGGCCAACTCAGATCAAATACCCAAATCCGTTAGCGAATTATTAGGAGCTTGCGGTGACGATCAGTACTCCTGTCGCCCCGTCTCGAGGAAGTGCAACAAGGGCCAGGCCCATCCCTCTCTAGGGCGGTCTCTGCCTGCCCGACCGCGCCTCGTAATTATCTCGCGGGTACCTTCCAGGTTAACCCGACTTCACATCTCTCGCGGGTACCCCTCGGGGTCGACTCGTCTTTACCCGGGGACTGAAGTAAAAGTAGGGTATCCGTGTGTTCATCACATTAAGGGGGAATCCGAGGAATCACCCTCGATGGATTCCTGCTCGATGTAATCCGTCAAGGAGAACCAGGAGGAATCACCCTCGATAGTCCACACTTGAGGGGTTGCACGACAGAGTCATCACCGGAAGGGGAGAGCGAGGAATCACCCTCTGCAATCACCACCGATGTGTTATACTACAGAGATATCATCGGGAGTGCAGTACGAGGTATCACCCTCAGCACTCGATAGTAGCCCTGCAGAGTCGTACAACTAAGGGGGTGTGCGGTGCTGTGACGGTCTCGGCACATCGATCACACTGATCGGGTCTTCTGGTAGTAAAGCAGGGCAACACGGACGAGGGTGAGGGGTCACCGTTGGATCTCTAACCAACCTATTCTAAGCAGTTTAGGATGACAGGTAAAGTAACAACAGCAGGTTACAAAAACAGGCTATGCATCAGAATAGGAGCAAGCAATTACAGTAGCAAAATCTAATGCAAGCATGAGGGAGAAGGAATAGGCGATATAGGAATGATCAAGGGGGTTTTGCTTGCCTGGAAGCTCTGCTGAAAGGGGTTGGTCGTCAGGGGCGTAGTCGTACTCGGCAGCAGCGTCGGTCTCGGGGTCTACCGGAGAGAAGAGGGGGGGAGAAACAATAAATAAAAGGCAGACAAATGCAATCAGGTGCATGGCATTGCAGCACGTTATTCGAGGGGGTGCCCTAATGCAGTACTACGCAAGTTAGCTGGCGCGGGAAACATCTGGAGGTGTTTTACCCGCTGTGGGCAATTATCAGACAGATGAATCGGAGGGGAAAGTTCCATGTTCATCATGTTAGAGAGGTGTGGCAGGTATGTGGGTGGCATATTCGGATTCTTCAAATTTTTCTGATCACTTTTCATATATAAATTATTTTCATCTGAGTTACGATTTATTTTATATGATTTTTCAAAGTTTTATTGAATTTCTGGAATTATTTTAATTATTAATTTCGAATTATCCAAAACAGTGTTTGGTGACGTCAGCAGAACGTCATGATGACGTCAACAGTCAACCCAGCCGGTTGACTGGTCAATCTGACCAGTGGGTCCCACATGTCATACACACTGGACTAATTAGAGATTAATTAAACTAACTAAAACTTAATTAGGGGTGTGGGCCCCATTAGTCAGTGATCGTTTAAATTAACAGATTTAATTAACTGATTTATTACTTATAAAAACGATTTAATTAAAGCGGGGCCCGCATGTTAATGACACGGGGCTGCCCAGTCAGCAGGTTGACTTAGTCAACCTGGCCACGGGACCCACAGTCAGCGGCACAGGGGTGGGCCCCACGCGGCCACATCGGTGCCAGGTCAGCGCCGGCCACCGGAGTTGCTCCGGCGAGCTCGAGCGCGGCGGCGAACTCCGGCGAGCTCGGAATTCCGCTGTGGTGGTCCAAAATGGACGCGGCCGGGCTCTCTGGAACGGCCACTTCGAGCCGCGCCCGTTGGTGGTGGTCTCGGCGGCTGAGATGGCTGGAATCGGCGACGGCGACGACGGCAGGCGGCGGCGACTTTCGGGCGAACTCGGGCGCGCGGCTGCGGTGGGCTAGCGAGCAAATGAAGCGGCTAGGGAGGGCCTACGCTACGCGGCGAGCGCGATGGTGGCACGCACGGGACCCAATGGTCACCGTGGCTACGCCGGCGAAGAGCGCGAGCGGCGGAGCGTTCGGTCACCGATGGCACTAGCGCTAGAGGGCACAAACGACGGTGGGGAGAGGGGGAGAAGGGGGCGGAGCTCACGGGGAGCCGGTAGTGGTGCAAAACGTGCTCGGGGAGGGCTCGACGGCGACGAATCGACGGCGAAGACGGCGGTGCCCGAGGAAGAAGACGAATACGTTGCGGTCGACGTGGTGCTCCCCGGCTCCGTTCAGCGGCACGGGGAGAGGTAGCGGACGGCGGCAGAGCGATCTGGCATGGCGGCGCGGCGTGGGAACGAAGGTGGCCGCGGGATCGACGGCGACGGCGAGGAGAGCTCTCGGGTGCGGGAGAGAGAGAGAGCGAATGCGAGAGGGAGAGAGAGGGGAAGAAGGTGGCTAGGGTTTCGCCAGGGGGGTGCGCGGGGTCCTTATCTTCGTGGGGCACCACCGGATGGTCGACAGCGGCTGCATCCGCGCGTGGACGGCTGCGCGCGCGCGGCCAGCGCCATGGCTTTCGGTCAGCGGGAGGAAGGAGAAGGCCTCGCCGGGCTGGGCCGAATTGCACTGTGCACTAGAAGCCCAAGTGCACAGTAGCCCGTTGTTCTTTTCCTTTCTCTTTTCTGTTTTGTTTTTAGCTTTTCTGTTTTGCAAAATGTTTGGCCCCAATTGAACTTTTGTAAAATAGGGAGTTATGCCACATAAATACTTTGCAATAACTAGCACTGCCATAAAAAGGTTTGGAGTTAATTTGCTTTCATTTGAATTTTGGATTAATTAAACTAGATTAAACACTGCTGTTTTATTACTGTTTCATGATGTTAGAGTCATTTAAATAATTCAATTAATGTTTATTTTATTTTTATAATTGCTTTGGGAATACTTCAATATTATGAACTATTTAGTTCCTGGATTTGAACAACTTTTAAATTCACTTTAAATTTGAATTTCAATTTGAATTGGAATTTGAAATGAGATATGATTCCAATGATGATCAAGCACTGTTATGCATGGTGACTTGGCATTGATCATGGGGGGTTACTGTAGTTAATACATGGGGGTGTTACACTAGTTGAGTTAACTGGGTTAAAGAATGCCATGGTGGGTCTGGCAGGAGCAACTGGCCTGTCAGCTGAGCAGCGAAAAAGGCTAACAATAGCCGTGGAGCTGGTAGCTAGTCCTTCCATCATATTTATGGATGAGCCGACCACTGGTTTGGATGCCCGTGCTGCAGCAATTGTCATGAGAACAATAAGAAAGACAGTAGACACTGGACGAACTGTTGTATGCACAATACATCAGTCAAGCATTGGGATATTTGAATCTTTCGATGAGGTATGATTAAGTCTAAATTGTAATATATCAAAACAAATTCTACCAGAACATGAAAAAATAAAAAGAATGGTCATGTAGTGTCAACTATTTATTACACAGAAACCTAACCATGCTTTTTTGCAAAAATAAAGCAAAAAATACTGTTAGCCCTCATCCCTTGGGTTTCATTTTTATTCTATAATAGTATCTTGCAAAAAATCACTAATGATATAAGGTTAGCCTTTTGTATGATTATGAGAAATACTACAAATTAACATTTCTCAACTTGAATTCAATTTGACCAATTTCAGCTTTTGCTTATGAAAAGAGGCGGTCAAATCATATATAGTGGCTCATTAGGTCCACTGTCTAGCAACATGATCAAGTATTTCGAGGTAAGATTGCCTGATAGTGAACCAATATCCAAAATATGTAGACAAAATTACAAAATTTGCTTTGTCACAGGGTATACCTAGTGTTCCTAGAATAAAAGAGGGACAAAACCCAGCATCATGGGTATTGGATATAAGTTCACACACAACAGAATATCAGATTGGAGTGGACTACGCAGAAATATATCGAAGCTCCTACCTATACAGGTAAGCATGATATGATCATACAACTACATCAATCGTATTGTTAACTAGTTTGAGGAATAGGGAACGAGTAACATGACAAATGTGTACCTTGTTATTGTAGGGACAACATGCTTCTAATTGATGATCTTGGGCAGCCAGCACCAAACACAAAGGATCTATATTTCCCCCTAGGATATTGGCAAAATTTTACGGCACAATACCTGGCTTGCCTATGGAAACAAAGATGTGCATACTGGAAAAACATAGAACACAATGGTGTTCGGTTTCTAAACACGTTTGTTGTATCAATTTTGTTTGGAGTTGTATTCTGGAAAATTGGCTCAACCATGTAAGCGGGAATGACGACAAGCCTAATGATTTTGTTTCATGCAAACTTATCATGCCTAAATTTGATCATAACTTGGTATTCATGTGCAATAGAACACAACAACAAGATGTATTCAATATACTAGGAGTTGTATTTGGATCAGCACTTTTCTTGGGCTTCAATAATTGCATCAGTTTGCAGCCGGTTGTGATAATGGAGAGAGTCGTTCTTTACCGAGAAAAGGCGGCGGGCATGTACTCTACCTTAGCCTACACCATAGCTCAGGTAATGTTTCTTTGTCACCATGATCAAAATTAGAATAAATAATCTTAACCTAGAATGATTGGCATATGTTTCTTAACTACGATGGTGGACTTATGTTTGTAGATGGCAATTGAATTGCCTTACATCCTTGTCCAAGTACTCGTCTTTGCCTTGATCGTATACCCAATGATTGGGTTCCAAATGACCACCGCAAAGTTCTTTTGGTTTGTCCTTTACATGGTGCTAAGCTTCATGTATTACACACTGTACGGGATGATGACGGTGGCACTAACACCTAACCTTGAGATGGCTGCCGGATTGTCCTTCCTTATCTATGTATTTTGGAATGTCTTCTCGGGCTTCATCATTGGAAGAGAGGTACTACTCTCACTCTGCAGATATACCCCTAACCCTGTCACTTCAATTATGACAGCAAGGACATGTTATTTTGTCCATGCCTAACGGACAACAAAATCTTGGCAATGTGGATGCAGATGATCCCGATATGGTGGAGGTGGGTGTACTGGGCTAACCCAGCAGCATGGACAGTATATGGGCTCATGTTCTCACAGCTGGGTGATCGGATGGAGCTGATCCGTGTGCCGGGGCTGCCGGACCAGACGGTGCAGGAGTTTCTCGAGGGCTACCTTGGCCTCGAGGGCCGCTACTTCAACCTTATCACCTACCTGCACTTGGCCATCATCGCCCTCTTTGCCTTCCTCTTCTTCATCTTCGTCAAGCACCTAAAGTTTGAGCGGAGGTAGCGTAGACCGAACGCATAACGAACTGCAAATACACACTAATCAGTAAATTACTTACTTGTATATAAAGCTATGAGAAGATAATCACTCAATCACAAATAAGCACAAGACCAGAAGGGTTTTGCTGCTGCAATATAAAGTGTGTAAATAACCGCGTGATTTGTGGAAGCATTTGTATATGTATTACTAGTACGTGCAGCCTTACAGGATTGTTGTTATAGCAATGTTGATGAACAGATCAAATTGCAAAATATTCATGTGATAGAATATGTAAAAGCATATAAAAAAGTTTTCTGGCATATATATTCAACGCGAACGTCCGGCATCAGGGCTTGCAGCGACCATGCTGAAGCCCGTTCGATTGGTACCCACGGCCACGTGCCTGCGGTCGTGATGCAAGCGTGAGGCCTGAGAGGTGTCAGTGAAGCAACGAGCAGCCCGTGGCGCGCGCAGCCGTCGCCCTGTACACCCATTCTGTCCAAAGTTTATTCCAGTGGCTAGCTGGTATATCATCTTGCAGTCCAAATCGCAATGGTAATGCTGCATATCGACCGAGTTGAACTGCTTACCAAATTGTGATCTTTGGCTTACATCGTTGTCCCGTTGGGACCTCAGCAATCTAATCACAATACTATTTTAGGGGATTTGTGCATGTAAGATCAAGAGCATTGGTAGGCCCGAACACTGCTAGTAGTGCCGCTCGGGAAAGGATGGGCCTGAGGCTAGTCATAACGAGGACGTCGAGGAGTAACTTAGACTAGCAAGGCATCTCCAACGCCGATTCTTAAACCCTTCGCATACGTCCGGACCGTGTTGTTCAGACATGTTGTGTCATCCAACGCGGGGTTGTATCGGTTCGCAGGGCGGTCCTGACGTAATTTCTTCCGTACACCGGAGACAGACGTGAGGGTTTTGCGGGCGTCCGGACCGTTGCCACGCCCGTTTCTGACCGCCCTGACCCACCCAACAACCTCACCCGCCTCTCCCGCGTTTTCCTTCCGATGCACGGGCCGCTTCCCGGCCGCATCAATGCCAGCCCAGAGCGCACAGCGGCCGGCATTGATGCCGCGATGTGACCGGAGGGAGGGTGTAACACCCCTGCCTAATGAGCTACAGTAATCCATAATGATAATGCTAACTCACCTTGATTTGCAATGCATGATCACAGTGGATTAGTATCTCATTTCAAATTTCACCATTAAATTCAATTCAATTTGCAAGTGAATTTTGAAGTTGCACAAAAATTGCTGAAAAATAGTTCATCATTTAGCAAATATTTCAAAACAAATATTTGTTCAGAAAAACAACATCACCTATTTGCTAAAATGGGCTATAGCAATTAAAACAGTGCTAAAACAGCATATTTAAATGCTATTTCATTTCTGAAAATTTCAAATGGATTCATCTTGTCTCCAAACTTTTTGTGGCAGTGCAAAAAAATTGCATTGTATTTTGTGGCCAATTCCCACATTTTACAAAAGTCATTTGGCAGCTCAAATTAATTGCAAATCTCTCTGTAAAAAGAAAACAAAAAAGAAAAATGAAAAAGGCCCTAACTCTACTGTGAGCTGAGCCTAAGTGCACAGTGCACCGGCCCAGCACACCTCCCTCTCTCTCCCACCTCCCGTCTCTCTCCTCCCCGTCTCGACATGGCCGTGGCCGCGCGCGCGCTCGCCGGCCAGGGGGCGACACGGCGACGCTACAGCGTCGGGGAGAGGATAAGGCCTCCACCGCGGCCTCCCCTCGTCGTCCTCATCCATTCCCCCTCCTCTCTCGCCCTCTCTCGCTCGCTCTCCGACGCATCCGAGCGCCGCCGTCGCCATGACTCGCCGCAGCCGTGGCCACTGACCTCGCCTCGCCTCGCCACCGTGTCCCTCTTCTCCGCCGCCGTCCGCTACGTCGACTACACCGATGAACGCAAGCCGGGAGCCGCCGCAGCCTTGCCCACGCCGTCTTCTTCCTCCTCGGATCGCCGGCGTTCGTCGTCGATTCCGGCGAGCCTGCTGCTCCTAAGCTGTCAACGGGCCCCCTTGCGCCTCCCCGGTGAGCTCCTCTTCCTCTCCCCTCACTCCCCGCTCCCATACGCGCCCGTAGCCGCCGTAACCGCCATGGCCGTACTCGACGCCGCTGTCGAGCTCGTCGCCGTGGCCACACTTGCCGTCGAGCTCAACCGAGCACGGCAACGTGCTCAGCGCCTCCCCAACAGCCTAACGCGCCCGCCCACGTGCTTTGACGTGCCCGCTAATGCCGAAACCGAGCTCGCCCGAACGCGTCGCCGCCTGCCATCGCCGTTTCGGCCAACTCCGGCCACGCCAGCCCGCGCCTCCACCGCAGATCGATGCGGCGTCGAACGCATGTTCGAACGCCGCAAACCGCGCTCGATTTGGCCGCTCGTAGCCGTTTTCCGGCGAGGTCCAGTGACCTCCGCCGCGTTCTGGCGTCGCCGGCCACCGCCGACGTGGCAGGGTTGGGGCCACCCCTGGGTCGCTGACCAGTGGGCCCCAGGGGCCCAGTTGACTGGGTTGACCCAGTCTTGCTGACTGGGCAACCCCAGTCACTGACAGGCGGGCCCCACTCGCTAATTAAAATGTTTTTATAAATAAACTTAATCTGTTAGTTAATTAGTCACTGACATATGGGGCCCCACCTGCTAATTAGCCCTAGTTTATTTTAAATAATCTCTGTTTAGTCCTGTGCCACTGACATGTGGTCCCAGCCGTCAGGTTTGACCTGGACTAGCTGGGTTGACTGCTGACGTCATGCTGACCCACTGCTGACGCAATAAAGCTTTTTTGGTTATTTTCGAATTTAAATTAATTTCAGGAATTTCAGAAAATTGCTTAAAACTTTGAAAAATCATAGAAAATAAACCGTAGCTCGGATGAAAAAGTTTTCTACATGAAAGTTGATCAGAAAAACGAGACAAATCCGAATATGCCCTCCATGTAGCTGTCACATGCCCACAACACTGCAAACATGGAACCTTCCCCTCCGGTTCATCTGTCTGACATATGCCTAAACCCGGGAAAATATTCCCAGACATTTTCCCGCACCGTCTCTTACGTGTAGCACTGCGATAGGTCACCACCAGCACAGCATATTGCCATGCCATGCATCTGTATTGCATTTATTTGCTTGTATTTATTTGTTTCTTCCCCCTCTTCTCTCCGGTAGACCCAGAGACCGACACTGCTGCCGAGTACGACTACACCCCTAAAGACCAGACCTTTTCCGCAAAGCTTCCAGGCAAGCAAACCCCTTGATCATTCCTATATCGCCTATTCTTTCTCCCTCATGCTTTCATTAGATTTTGCTACTGCAATTGACTGCTCCTATTCTGATGCATAGCCTATTTTTGTAACTACTGTTGATACCTTACCTGCTATCCTAAATGCTTAGTATAGGTTGGTTAGAGATCCATCAGTGACCCCTCACCCTTGTCCTTGTTGCCCCGCTTTGTTACTGGTGCCCCGATCAATGTGATCGAGGGGATGAGACCGACACATCACCACACACCCCTTTAGTTGCACTACTCTGCAGAGCTACCATCGAGCGTCGAGGGTGATACCTCTTACCTCACTCCTGATGTTGCCTCTGTAGCATAGCTAGTCGGTTGTGGGTTACCGAGGGTGATTCCTCTTTCACCATCTCTGATGAAGCTTTTGTCGTGCAACCCCTCAAGTGTGAATCCATCGAGGGTGATTCCTCCGGGTTCACCTTGACAGATACATCGAGTGGGAATCCAACGAGGGTGATTCCTCGGATTCCTCCTGGATGTTATGGACACACGGATACCATGTACTTATTTCAGTCCCTGATTAAAGTCGGGTCAGCCCCGAGGGGTACCCGCGAGAGATGTGAAGTCGGGTTGACCGTGAGGGTACCCGCAAAATAATTACGAGGCGCGGCCGGGCAGGCAGATTGCCTCAGGAGAGGGAGGAGAGGAATTGGGCCTGGCCCTTGCCACGAGTTCTCGAGACGGGGTGACGGGACCACAGATCGTGGAGCACTGATCGTCACCGCGAGCTCCCAACACACTAATGGGTTAGGATATGTGATCTGAGTAGGCATCTGGCCTTTTCGCACTAACCACCACGCGGGAATAGTATGGGCACTCGGCATCGTATGTATTAGCCGAAGTTCTTCAGACGTCAGCGATTGAGCGGCACGCGCCCGGGTGGACCGCGAAAGCCTACGCGTGTATACAGGGGCTAGGTCTGGTCCCGGCCGCCCACGCAACGCGCAGGAGTGCAAAGGGCGATGGGCCCAAGACCTCTGAGCGCTTAGGATGTAGACCGGCGTGCTGGCCTCTCTGTTGAGCCTAGGTAGGGCTACGACGTGTCGATCAGCCGAGGCCGGGCATGACCCGATAAAAGTGTGTCCGGCCAGAGTTAATCGAGCGTGTTGGGTAAGATGGTGCACCCCTGCAGGGAAGTATGTCTATTCGAATAGCCGTGTCCACGGTAACGGACGCTCACAGAGTATCCGGATCTACTACAACTAGAACTGGATACTGGTGATGTTTAAAATATGTTAGCTCCGGGATTGCTTTCTCGCAGGGAGTCGAGGAAGGATCTCTGGGCATAGCTACTATTATACTTGTTGCTACTACTATATTTATGTACTAATCTGCACTCTTTTAATGCTGCAAGACGCTGCAAGATGCTAGTCTTCGATAGGCTTGGCCTTTCCCTCTATTCTGGCATTCCTGCAGTCTTGTCCACAGATACAGACCCTTCACTTGAAACCAATGCATAAAAAGAATAGTTTTTATGTAAGTCTTGCGAGTACTTTGGATGAGTACTCACGGTTGCTTTGCTCCCCTTTTTCCCCATACCCGATTGTTGCAACCAGATGACGTATCCCAGGAGTCAGCTGCCCCTGTCGACGACTGCTACTACCCCACCGGAGGAGCCTACTACTACGTGGAGACCGACGACCAGGAGTAGATTCAGAGGCTTCCAGGCAGGAGGCCTGCGCCTTTCGATCCAGTGTCGTTGTCTTGCTCAGCCTTCTTAAGGCAGATTTGTTTAACCTTTATGTCTGTACTCAGATGCTAATGCTTCCGCTGATGTTTGTATGACTCGAGCTTATGTATTCGAGCCCTCGAGGCCCCTGGCTTGTAATATAAAGCTTGTATGACTTTTATTTGTGTTTAGAGTTGTGTTGTGATATCTTCCCGTGAGTCCCTGTGCTTGATCGTGCGCATTTGCGTGTATGATTAGTGCATGATTAAGTCGGGGTGTCACAAGTTGGTATCAGAGCCGACTGCCTGTAGGAACCCCCCCCCTTCCAACTCCTTGGCCGAAGTTGAGTCTAGTCTTTGAAAAAAAATGATTTTACTAACATGGCTGTGTGGCTTACGGGCCCACGTCGCCAATGGATGGGTTTAGGTTCTTTTATTCCTCTTCCTTACTCTGGGACTCTGATATCTCTTCTTTTCGGGTTAAAGATTTTGCTAATTCTAACATTAGGTTCTCGTGTTCACATTTCACCCGGAGAGCTGGATTATCTGCAATCTTTCCTTCCAATGTTATCATATGCTTCTCACACTGTCATTTGACATCTGCACTCCCTTGTTTCAGATGTGTCCCGCAAGACAGCTCGTACGCCACCCTATGGCTGTTGATGCGACTGGGTTCCCTGCTATCTTGGTCGATCTCTTGACCAGGCTGGGATATCGCTGGTACCCCGAGTACACTGTTTACGAGGACTACCGCGAGTTCAACCAGGAGCAGTACCACGCTGTGGTTCGTATCTTTGATCGGCAGAACAACTCCATCACTGAGCTGCACACCTTCCATGGTGTTGGAGTGACTGTTGACATGGCAGTCGATGATGCTGCCTATACTGCTATTGCACGTCTCCGTGGAGGGCACAGCCGCTTGGAGGAGACTGCTTTCAGATATGTTCCATATGCCCCCGCTGGGGATGAGAGTGGGTACTACACTACTATATGTACACCTTACGTGCGACGTCGCTATGACCCGCAGGTTTTGGTTCAGTACACTGAGGCTCTGGATCGCATTGCCCGAGCTCTTGCTGTCGAGTTGTACGCCACTCGTGCTGGTCTTTACGACGCTCTGACACAGTTGCTGCCAGCAGTCAGTGCAGGGATACATCCTTAGTACATCATTTACCCGCGCAGGACGGAGATGCCACCAGGTCTTGAGTGGCCTGCTGTTGGAGGTTGTACTCCTTCACGTGGTCCTCTTCTTCCAGTTCGGGACCAGGTTCTGCACCAGAGTGTTCACGGAGCGCAGGATCCCCGTGTCGAGGGTACCCTACGTCATCACTTGCAGTTGCCTGGCTTCAGTGGTTTTCTCCGACGTTGATATAGTTATCGCTATGTCCCGTTGTTGTATCCCTCCACCGCGTGCCTGCATGCCGCCTAGTGTGTCTAGTTTTTCCTTTCCGAACTTGTGCCACTGGCTTGTAACCGAATTTATGTATGGATCTGTATGTCATGTTTGACTATGTTGATGTATCTATTGCAGTCCATTTGTTGTGCGTGTTACTTCATGAATGATTCCATACACCTGCAATGCTCGTTGCTAAACTACCCCCTGTTGATTTAGCGGGATGGTTAGACCCGCAGGTCATGGCCGTGGTGCCAACAATCCACCACCGCCCGACTATATGGCTGGAATAATGCAACAGTTTGAGCTGAACCGTCAATTCATGCAAGGGCTTATGGATTAGTTTCCTCGTCCAAACGCCAACCAGCAGCCAGCCCCAATCACCTTGCAAGAGTTTGTGCGCCTCAACCCGACTATCTTCCGCAACTCAGTTCAGCCACTTGATGCTGATGACTGGCTCCATGATATTACATATGAGATGGAGTCTGCTAATGTGGCCCCTGCCAGCTATGTCACTTTCACATCCTACTTTCTGAAGGGTCCTGCAGCTCAATGGTGGGATAGTCACAGGCATACCCTAGCTGCTGGAACCATCATCACTTGGGTGGAGTTCCAAGCTGCCTTCCGTGCCCGTTACATTCCGCAAGGAGTTATGGACCGAAAGAAGCGTGAGTTCCGCAACCTTACCCAGGGCAGCAAGACTGTGGAGGTCTATCAGCGGGAGTTTCTTGAACTATCTCGCTATGCTGAAGAGGATATTGCTACTGATGCTCGCAGACAGGAAAAGTTCCGTGAAGGGCTCAACCCAGATATCAAGCTCGCACTCTTAGTCCAAGATTTCGCCGACTTCGCCACTTTGGTGAACAAGGCTATACAGGTTGAGACTGATCTGAAGGATCATAAGGACGCGCTCAAGCGCACCCGTGAAGCGGGCTCATTATCGGGCTCGTCTTCGCAGAAGCGCCGTATTTGGATCCCCCACAGCATGTACCGTCCGACTGCACCTGCTCCAAGGCCATCCTATGTTGCGCCTCGCCTGCCTCCTCCACCACCGAGGCAGCTGAGACCTCAAGCTATGCCACCTCGAGCTCCTGCTCCCCGTCCCAATGACGGGCTGTGCTTCACATGTGGATGTCCAGGTCACCGTCCCAAAGACTGCCGTCAGAATCAGAACCAGTTGGCACTTCCATCTGCTGGCCATGGTAATGGCCGTGGCAACAATCAGCCTCGCAACATCAATGCCAGGCCTTCTTATGGTCGTGGTCAGGCTTATCATGTCAACATGACTGAAGATCAAGACCAACTAGCTACTGTGATGGGTACTCTTCTTGTTAATTCAGTACCAGCTTCTGTTTTATTTGATTCAGGAGCATCGCATTCTTTCATATCAGAAAATTTTGCATGCCTGCATGATATTAAATGTGAAGAGCTACACCAATCGCTAGTGGTTAACACTCCCGCGGGCCAATGTCGAACCTCCATGTTCAATCCCAATGTCACCACTGAGATTGAAGGATTGGACTTCCATGCTTTTCCCATTATTTTGAAGTCTTCCAAAGTCGACCTCATTTTGGGAATGGATTGGTTGAAGGCTCATACCGCCTTAATTAATTGTGGCACTAAAGCCGTCCAAATTCTGCACCCCTCGGATGAGATAGTAAACTACCATGCTCATCTAGTTCAAAATGCCGAGGCTCAGATTTATGCCCTGAATGCGTTAAACGTTTCTCGAATGCGTTAAACGCTTCTCCTCTTGAGGGGATCGAAAACGTTCCAGTCGTTCGTGACTTTCAAGACGTCTTTCCAGAAGAACTTCCAGGAGTACCCCCTATTAGAGCTGTCGAGTTTGTCATCGACTTAAAACCAGGCACCACTCCTATTGCGAAGCATCCCTATAAGATGCCGCCACATGAACTTCTTGAGCTTAAGGAGGAAATCGACAAGTCACTTCGAAAAAGTTTCATACGTCCAAGTTCCTCTGCCTGGGGAGCACCTTCTCTCTTTGTCAAGAAGAAAGATGGTACGAACCGGTTGGTCTAAGATTACCGACCTATTAACCAGGCCACCATTCAGAACAAGTATCCGCTTCCTCGGATCAACGATTTGTATGATCAACTTGCTGGATCCTCAGTATTCTCTAAACTCGACTTGAGGTTGGGTTACCATCAGATCCGGGTTCGCGAAGAGGATATCCCGAAGACCGCCTTCGTTACTCGCTATGGTTCATATGAGTACACTGTCATGTCTTTCGGCTTAACTAATGCTCCAGCAACGTTCTCCCGCCTGATGAATTATATCTTCATGGATTACCTCGACAAATTCGTCGTGGTTTATCTGGATGATATCCTGGTATATTCTAAGAATAAGGAAGAACATGCTGAACACCTTCGTCTTGTTCTAGAAAAGCTTCGAGAGCACCAACTATATGCCAAATATTCCAAGTGTGAATTTTGGTTATCCGAAGTGACCTACCTTGGACATGTGATTTCCAAGGATGGTATTGCTGTCAACCCAGAACGAGTTCAGGCTATTCTTGACTGGACTCCCCCGAAGAATGTTAAGCAAGTCAGAAGTTTTCTCGGACTCGCAAGCTATTGCCGTCGTTTTGTCGAGAACTTTTCAAAGATTGCCAAGCCTCTGACTACTCTGCTTCACAAAGACGTTAAGTTTGAGTGGACAGATAAATGTCAGGAAAGTTTCCAGACACTCAAGGACAAGCTGACTTCTGCACCAGTGCTTCCTCCTCCGGATTCTCGCAAGGAATTCATCATCTATTGCGACGTCTCTCGTCAAGGATTAGGCTGTGTCTTGATGCAAGAGCGCAGAGTGATTGCTTATGCCTCGCGACAGTTGCGTCCTCACGAAGAGAACTATCCAGTGCATGATCTTGAACTTGCTGCAGTTATTTATGCACTGAAGTTATGGCGACATTACCTCCTCGGTAATCGATGTGAAATATACACTGATCATCAAAGTCTGAAGTATTTGTTTACTCAGCCAGATCTCAATCTCCGCCAACAACGATGGTTGGAAACAATTACAGACTATGACTGTGATATTTCTTATACCCCTGGCAAAGCTAACGTGATGGCCGATGCCTTGAGCCGCAAGTCCTATTGTAACAACCTCATGGTTCAGCGAGCTCAACCCCTTCTTTATGAGGAACTTCGCAAGTTGAACCTTCATATTGTTCCACAGGGTTCTCTTAATACCCTTGTTTTACAGCCAGATCTTGAGAAAGTTGTTAAGTCTGCGCAAGCAAAGGATGCTGAAGTTGATCAGATGAAAAGGGATCTTTTCCTTGAAAAGGCCAGAGATTTCTCGCTTGCTGAAGACGGAACCTTGTATTTCAGAGATCGCATTGTAGTACCTCGGTTCGAACTTATGACCGACAAGGTTATGAAGGAGGCACATGATACACCACTGTCTCTTCATCCGGGTAGCACCAAGATGTATCGCGACCTTCGTCAAAGGTACTGGTGGTCTAAGATGAAGCAAGACATTGCTCGATATGTTGCCGAATGTGACATTTGCCAACGCGTTAAGGCAGAACAACAAAAACCTGCTGGAATTCTGCAACCGCTTCCTATTCCTGAATGGAAGTGGGATAAGATTCAAATGGATCTTATCACTGGCCTTCCCAGGTCACAAAAGGGTCATCATGCTATTCTTGTCATCATTGACCAACTCTCCAAAGTTGCACATTTTCTGCCAGTCAAGGAGACGATCACTGCAAGTCAGTTAGCAGATTTGTATATCTCCAGAATTGTTTCACTCCACGGTATTCCGAAGGAGATCAGTTCAGACCGTGGCAGCCTCTTCACCTCTAAGTTCTGGGCAAGTTTCCAAGAAGCTATGGGAACTCATATAACCTGGAGCTCTGCTTATCACCCCTAGTCCCAAGGCCAAGTTGAATGAGTTAATCAAGTGCTTGAAGATATGCTGCGTGCTTGTGTCATCTCATTTGGCAAGAAGTGGGAGGAATCTCTCCCGTATGCTGAATTCTCGTACAACAACAGCTATCAAGCTAGCTTGAAGATGGCACCCTTCGAGGTATTATATGGACGTAAGTGTCGAACCCCTCTGAATTGGTCAGAAACTGGGGAACGGCCGCTCATTGGTCCGGATATTATCCAACACGCTGAAGAGCAAGTCCGTATTGACCGAGAGAATCTCAAGGCGATCCAGTCTCACCAGAAGAGCAATTATGATCGTAAACACTGGGGATCGATCTATCAACCTGGTAAGCAAGCTTATCTGTGTGTCACTCCCATGAAGGGCACTCATCGCTTCGGAATCAAGGGCAAGTTAGCTCCTCGCTACATTGGTCCCTTCCGCATTCTCGCCAGACGTGGACATGTGGCTTATAAATTGGAGCTGCCGCCTCAGTTCTCACATATCCACGACATCTTCCATGCGTCGCAACTTCGTCGTTGCTTCAAGGATCCGCACCGCGCAATGGATCATGAGCTGCTCGAATTGCAAGATGATCTTTCTTATAAGGAGCATCCGATCCGCATCCTAGATCAAGCTGAACGTCAGACCCGTCAGAAGACAACCAAGTTCCTTAAAGTGCACTGGTCAAATCATACTGAAAATGAAGCCACTTGGGAACGCGAGGATCGTCTTCGCGAGGAATACCCCGATCTTTTCCCTTCTACCTCCTAAATTCTCGAAGCGAGAATTTCTTTTAGAGGAGGAGAATTGTAACACCCATGTGTAATGAGCTACAGTAATCCATAATGATAATGCTAAATCACCTTGATTTGCAATGCATGATCACAGTGGATTAATATCTCATTTCAAATTCTACCACTAAATTCAATTCAATTTGCAAGTGAATTTTGAAGTTGCACAAAAATTGCTGAAAAATAGTTCATCATTTAGCAAATATTCCAAAACAAATATTTGTTCAGGAAAACAACATCACCTATTTGCTAAAATGGGCTATAGCAATTAAAACAGTGCTAAAACAGCATATTTAAATGCTATTTCATTTATGAAAATTTCAAATGGATTCATCTTGTCTCCAAACTTTTTGTGGCAGTGCAAAAAAATTGCATTGTATTTTGTGGCCATTTCCCACATTTTAGAAAAGTCATTTGGCAGCTCAAATTAATTGCAAATCTCTCTGTAAAAAGAAAACAAAAAAGAAAAATGAAAAAGGCCCTAACTCTACTGTGAGCTGAGCCTAAGTGCACAGTGCACCGGCCCAGCACACCTCCCTCTCTCTCTCCCACCTCCCGCCTCTCTCCTCCCCGTGTCGACATGGCCGTGGCCGCGCGCGCGCTCGCCGGCCAGGGGGCGACACGGCGACGCTACAGCGTCGGGGAGAGGATAAGGCCTCCACCGCGGCCTCCCCTCGTCGTCCTCATCCATTCCCCCTCCTCTCTCGCCCTCTCTCGCTCGCTCTCCGACGCATCCGAGCGCCGCCGTCGCCATGACTCGCCGCAGCCGTGGCCACTGACCTCGCCTCGCCTCGCCACCGTGTCCCACTTCTCCGCAGCCGTCCGCTACGTCGACTACACCGACGAACGCAAGCCGGGAGCCGCCGCAGCCTTGCCCACGCCGTCTTCTTCCTCCTCGGATCGCCAGCGTTCGTCATCGATTCCGGCGAGCCTGCTGCTCCTAAGCGGTCAACGGGCCCCCTTGCGCCTCCCCGGTGAGCTCCTCTTCCTCTCCCCTCACTCCCCGCTCCCATACGCGCCCGTAGCCGCCGTAACCGCCATGGCCGTACTCGACGCCGTTGTCGAGCTCGTCGCCGTGGCCACACTTGCCATCGAGCTCAACCGAGCACGACAACGTGCTCAGCGCCTCCCCAGCAGCCTAACGCGCCCGCCCGCGTGCTTTGCCGTGCCCGCTAACGCCGAAACCGAGCTCGCCCGAACGCGCCGCCGCCTGCCGTCGCCGTTCCGGCCAACTCCGGCCACGCCAGCCCGCGCCTCCACCGCAGATCGACGCCGTAAACCGCGCTCGATTTGGCCGCCCGTAGCCGTTTTCCGGCGAGGTTCAATGACCTCCACCGCGTTCTGGCGTCCCCGGCGGCTAGTCGCTGGCCACCGCCGATGTGGCATGGCTGGGGCCACCCCTGGGTCACTGACCAGTGGGCCCCAGGGGCCCAGTTGACTGGGTTGACCCAGTCAATGTGCTGACTGGGCAACCCCAGTCAGTGACAGGCAGGCCCCACTCGCTAATTAAAATGTTTTTATAAATAAACTTAATCTGTTAGTTAATTAGTCACTTACATATGGGGCCCCACCTGCTAATGAACCCTAGTTTATTTTAAATAATCTCTGTTTAGTCCTGTGCCACTGACATGTGGGTCCCAGCCGTCAGGTTTGACCTGGATTGGCTAGGTTGACTACTGACGTCATGCTGACCCACTGCTGACGCAATAAAGCTTTTCTGATATTTTCGAATTTAAATTAATTCCAGGAATTTCAGAAAATTGCTTAAAACTTTGAAAAATCATAGAAAATAAACCGTAGCTCGGATGAAAAAGTTTTCTACATGAAAGTTGATCAGAAAAACGAGACGAATCCGAATATGCCCTCCATGTAGCTGTCACATGCCCACAATACTGCAAACATGAAACCTTCCCATCTGGTTCATCTATCTGACAGATGCCTAAACTTGGGAAAATATTCCCAGATATTTTCCCGCACCGTCTCTTACGTGTAGCACTGCGATAGGTCACCACCAGCACAGCATATTGCCATGCCATGCATCTATGTTGTATTTATTTGCTTGTATTTATTTATTTTTTCCCTCTCTTCTCTCCGATAGACCCAGAGACCGATGCTACTGCCGAGTACGACTACGCCCCTGAAGACCAGACCTTTTCCGCAGAGCTTCCAGGCAAGCAAACCCCCTTGATCATTCCTATATCGCCTATTCTTTCTCCCTCATGCTTGCATTAGATTTTGCTACTGCAATTGACTGCTCCTATTCTGATGCATAGCCTATTTTTGTAACTACTGTTAATACCTTACCTGCTATCCTAAATGCTTAGTATAGGTTGGTTAGAGATCCATCAGTGACCCCTCACCCTTGTCCTTGTTGCCCCGCTTTGTTACTGGAGCCCTGATCAATGTGATCGAGGGGCTGAGACCGACACATCACCACACACCCCTTTAGTTGCACTACTCTGCAGAGCTACCATCGAGCGTCGAGGGTGATACCTCTTACCTCACTCCTGATGTTGCCTCTGTAGCATAGCTAGTCGGTTGTGGGTTACCGAGGGTGATTCCTCTTTCACCATCTCCGATGAAGCTTCTGTCGTGCAACCCCTCAAGTGTGAATCCATCGAGGGTGATTCCTCCGGGTTCACCTTGACAGATACATCAAGTGGGAATCCAACGAGGGTGATTCCTCAGATTCCTCCTGGATGTTATGGACACACGGATACCATGTACTCATTTTTGTCCCTGATTAAAGTCGGGTCGGCCCCGAGGGGTACCCGCGAGAGATGTGAAGTCGGGTTGACCATGAGGGTACCCGCAAAATAATTACGAGGCGCGGCCGGGCAGGCAGATTGCCTCAGGAGAGGGAGGAGAGGAATTGGGCCTGGCCCTTGCCGCAAGTCCTCGAGACGGGGTGTTGGTGCAACACTTGCCCTCTTGTGTTTTGGAGATTGTTGACAGAAACAGGCATGGACTGATTTGTTTGCTAGTGCACACAGAGAGAAATAGTCCATGCAATACCGAAGAAAATGTTGTCTCCGGTGTACAGTTCGAGGAACTTCACCGAAGAATATCTGCGCTGCAGAGAAGAATGAGCTGCGTCCTGTGAAGACTTGTAGACGAGAAGAATGAAGTGAAGGAGTTGACCCCTCGAAAATTTCATTGCTGACGCGAAGCAATTGGTTCGGTGAATCTGTCCGAAGAAATTGACTGCAGCGATGAAAGATGAAGACGAAGTGAAGACGTAGCATTCTTTTCGTTGTTCCTCTTTCATTCATTTGAGTCATAGGACCTCCGTACTATTAAGAGGGGTATAGGTTCTCGAAGCTTAGATCCGCTGTGATGCTTAGCTCAAACCTATGAGAGACTGAGAGAAATCTCTTTATGCTTCGAATGATTACCTACCAGCAGAAGACGTTGTTCTTCGTCGCTGAAGGAGATATCTTTCGAACTGAGGAGTTAGCATTACTTGCTCAGCACGTAATGTTACCGTTGTGCTCAATTCTGACCGTTGGACTCGTGTCGTTCGGCCATTGGCTGCTCCACATGTCCAATTTGGTCATTTCCCATCAGGGAAGGCTGCGGCTATAAATAGCCACCCCGCTCCAACGTTGCCCGTTGGCTGCTCCGCTTAAGACTTCTAAGAAGATTGATTGAGCAACCCCTCTCCGAGTGATTTGAGTTTAAGATCCACCGAGAGAAAAATCAAGAGCCGAAACTTAGACAGTGGTTGAGCATCATAGTAGTTCTGAGTTAGAGTTCTTGTACCTATTACTCTTGAGAGCTGCGCACTCTCTAGACGGATAGGTGTCGGCTCGAGTGTCGAAGAGTAATTGTCTTCACCGAGCAAGATCTTCAGCAACCAAGAGTCATTGTGGTTCGCGAAGAAGTCTGTCGAAGGTTTGGAGATCGCCGAGAAGTATCTACCACGAGTGAAATCAACTGGAGTCTGATCAGCTCCGAGTTGAAGGAGAATAGGGCGAGGAGAGTTTATCCTCTGTGTTAAATCACAACCCCTCCAACCAGACGTAGTCCTTTGGCAGAAGGGCGAACTGGTCTACCAAATTCTCCTGTCGCCATCGAGCACCACTGGTTCGCTTTATATTACTGCATTTCATTCAGCAGTTTACCTTCATGCTCAGTGCCAATAGCTGTATCTGATCAATCATAGTTTGTCAATTGTCTATCTCATTCTCATCGTTCCTAGTTCTCCATCGTCTCAGGCTAGTTTAATTCTCCTCGTATATCTGTATGCCTGTGTATTTACTTTCACTGCCGAATCCTTATCCTGCTATCAATCTCTGTGTATTTCCATCATAGTCCTTACATTGTTTTTCCTCGTGCTGCTGGATCGGTTCTTATATTGCTTTACCTTCTTATCTGTCGAACTTGTATTCGAATGATAACTAATTTATACTTCGATAGATTTATCATTCTATAGCGAGCTTTTTCAAGTGTTACTCTACCGAACTATATTTTCCGCTGCTGTGTTTGGGATCGGTTCAAAACTTCCGAAAGAATTTTGAATCTCCCATTCACCCCCCTCTGGTCGATATACTCTCGGTCCTAACCATTGGTATCAGAGCAGGTACTCCCTGTCTCTGTCTATTAAAGGTCTAACAACCTTGGAGTTTTGAGTATGTCATATGCAGGTAGATCCTCGCACTCTGAAAGGTTTCCTATCTTCGATGGAAATGATTATGTCTACTGGAAAGAGCGAATGAAAATCAGACTTCAAGCCATCAACATTGAACTTTGGCAGATTGTGGAAAATGGATACACGGTTCAGCACCCTGATGCTCCTACTTTCGATGACAAAGCTAGAATGCGATTAAATGCTCAAGCAAAAGATATCATCTGTGACAGTATCTCAAAAGACATTTTCATTCGGTTCCGAAAGCTTGACTCTGCAAAGCAACTCTAGAATGCTATCAAGGATGTTCATGAAGAATCCATTGCCAGAACAGATCAACACACAGAAATGCTTCGTGCCATGTATGCTGGTTTCAGGAGTCTTCGTAGGGAAAGTGCTATGGAACTCACCGATCGGTTGACAAATATTGTTGAAAGACTTCATCAACGAGGAGTAACGGATATCACCAATAGAGATGTAGTCGATAAGTTGCTGAGTGCTCTTGATGCAACATTTGATCCAATCGTGGTTGAAATCAAGCAAAGACCTGACTATAAAGAACTTCACTATGTCGAGGTCATGACGTTATTTTCAATTCACGAAGAAAAGATGGAACTTGAAAATGGGCATCAAGAATCTTCTTCAGAAAGCGAAGGGGAAATTCTTTCACATTATGGAAGTTTGCAAGAAGAAGATGTCGAGAATCAACACTCTATCACACGAGAACTCGAAATGCTTACGGAAAGACTTCGTGATCTCAGAAGACAGAATCTGTGTCTCTCAAATGATGACGAAGTTGACTTGCCTAAATCTTCGAGAAGATTACCTCCGAAAGAAATAAAGTGCTTCAAGTGCAAACAACTCGGTCACTACATTGCAGACTGTCCTTGCTGGGATCAAGATGAAAAACCTAGCAGCAGATGGATTTATCTTCACTGCTCTGGATTCACTCAAGTGGATCGTCATACTAAGCTCCCGAAGAAAAATGAATCTGCCGCATCATCTTCGTCGAGACCAGTCACTGACGTACATACGAGAGCAACCATTGAATCCAATATGAAGAAAATGTCACAGCTGACTAAAGTATGTGCAGAAATGAATATGGAATCTGAAGATGAAACATCTGAATCTGAATCAGAAGACGAAGAAGTTTACAGAAGCCAAGGAAGAGGAAATGCATTCGTCGCCTATGAATCATCAGAGAAGTCTCTCGAATCAGACACTGATGATAATGCTTCAAGTGATGATGAACCTATTACATTCTGTCTCATGGCAAAAACCTCAAAGGATCAGGTATCAGCTAAACACCGAAAATCAATGACTGAATATTCCTCTGAATACATTGCCTATGCTAAACTTGTTAAGATTGCAAAATCTCAACATGATGAGCTTGAAAGACTTGAGATGAATCTCAGGAAAACCGAAGGATTACTGGTCGAAGAGATGGAGAAAAATCAAGAGTTGATTGAAAAGCAGGATGCTTTCTCTTCAACGATTGATGTTCTTTCCAAAAGATATGATTCTTTTGCAGTCAACTACGAGAGTTTATCAGATTAACTCCTTAGCAGGAATCAAGAACTCAAGTCACTGAAAGAGTCTTATAACGTACTTGCGAAAGAAAAATCTTCTCTCTTTGCCGAGCAATCTAACACCCTTCCTGTTGACTTTGTGCCTTCTTGCTCAAAATGCCTAGAACGTGGCAATGCTGATTCAAATACTGAAATATCCAATGCTGCCATCGAGAATATTGCAACTACTTCGAATGATATTCCTAACCCCTCTCCCGAGGAATTTGTTGCTATCTCTGATGAAAATTGCAGGCTAAAGAACTTGCTTGAAACGGGAATGCTAAAGAGCCTCAAAGGGCATCAAACACTATGTGATGTGCTCAAGAAGTCAATACTGCACAAAAATCCCCGAAAGGAAGGATTGGGTTTCGAAAGGAAACTCAACGTTGATGGAACTTACTGGACTCCCGAGCAATATCCTCGAACGAGTTGGGTTCTAGCTAAGAGCAAAACTCTCAAACATGCACTCCTGTCTGGATATGACTCTCCCATTCCTGTTGCTTCTGACGAGTTTGATGACTCTAGCTACAAATTCTTCAAACAACAGAATGGTAAGGTTTTCGCTCGGTATGTTGGAACTAACTGCAGGTCGAGTTCAACCAAGAAGCAAATCTGGGTGAAGAAGTGCACAATTGAAAGTTTATCTGTCACTCCTAACCTGAATATGTAGAGTAATTCTCTTCGAGGAAATTATGATCCCTCACAGTACGGCAGTGCAACTTCCTTGAACAGATATCAGTCAAACTTTCGACAAAAGGAGTACATGCGTATCTCCTCGAATCATTATGCTCATGTCTCTAGGAACAATTTCAATGCTTACTCATATGATTACTCTCGAGATGCACAGGTGAACTACAGAAATCTACGAAAGAACATCCCTGCTCAGTCAAGACGAATGAGATCTGCGCTGCCCACACAAGTGTGGGTTGCGAAAAAGAACTAACCCATCTTGCAGGAACTCTATCTCAGGGATTCTTCTCGATTATCCTTTGCCCTGAGATCTATATTGTTGGTGCTAGCTCTTTGTGTTATTTGCTCTCTGTGTTGTTTATCTTCGAATTGCCGTGTTTGTGTTTCGTTCGATGAACAACTCACTCATAGCTCCTTGATTGGTATTTCTTTTCGTTTGGCTGAGTGTTTTGTTTCGGACCCTTTTATCCCTCTATTCTTTCTCTTCTAAATCTATGCTGTTCGTCGTAAGCATGCAATTTGATCTGAAGAAGATCTCTCTCTGACGTCCTTGGTCGCGAAAGAAATCTACTTCGAACTTTTATCCACTTTTGGCGATCAGCCCTTCAAATCTTTCGTCATCCCGCTCTCTTCCCGAGTTTGTCGCAGAAAACGGTTGCCACGTGCCCATGATCTCCACGATCGTGATCGTGTCCGTCGAATGCGGAGTGTCCCGCAATTGTGGGCCGTAGATTTCGGTGAAGAGGTTCAGCCCTCCTGCTATAAATACCCCCCCGTCGCGTCTTCTTCCTCATTCGCGCAAACTCTCGTTTCTCCATCAACCGAGCCCGAGCTCAACGCAACTCCGGCGAGAAGCTCCGCCGTGAAACTCCGGTGAAGTCTCGTCGCAGCTGATCACGCCCGTGCGGTAATCCATCCTCCTGCATTGCCGTAGTTGATCTAAGTTGCCAAGTTAGGGCGCTTAGATCCGGAACTGCTCCTCTCCCTCTCTCAGTTCGTAGGGCAGTTCTTACCGATGCTGTTTTCCTCGATTTATTTTACTGCGGTAGATCTTTAGAAATCTCTAGGGTTTGACTGGTACGGTTTGTAGATCTTCCTCGTACTGGTTTTCCTCATCTAGGGTTCATGTGTATTTAACCGAAAGATTAGATAGCTATCAACCTGCCTGGATTTGTCTCTGGCTAGCTGGTAAAATCTATCAATGATATCTTTCTGTTTTACCATGAGTTCCTGGTTGGCCCTCTACAAAATCATTTTCGTTCAAAAGTTATTTGTGCATGCTTATGACCCTACCTTCTTTTTCCCTCGCATCTATTCTATTTCACAGGTTGGTCATGTCGCAGAGTTCTGTAGAGCATTCAGATTCTGAAGGATATTTGCCTCGGCTTCCACCACGGTCTGAACGTATGAGATTGACAGGAGGAGGAAAATCCTCTAAGCCTCCCAAAGCTCCGAAGAAGAGACAAGAATCTGTGTCCGAAGAAGATTCTGAGGAAATTCCCTCTGCTCACAGTCAACCCGAGGATGAATTGGTCACTGACGCTCTAACCATCTTCTCTGATGGAAATCCCAAAAAGGGCGGTCGTGGCAGAGAAAAGAACACTACTGCAGAAATGTCTGATCCTGAAAGTTACAGAACTCCACCTGAAGGAGAATCGGCAACAGATCGCAACAACAGGCTCCAGAGGATTCGCCGCCACTGGGCGAGCAAATGGTACCGATATGAAAATGTTCGCGAGAAGTACCAAATTCTGTTTGCCTTCACACCGCCGTGGAATGACTGCATTGCAGAGAACTGCATTGGCCCCGATGATGAAAAAGTCAGACCAGCTCCGCCTCCAAATGCTCATAAGGATTCCCTCAAAACTATCGCTGATTTCCCCGAGGAAGTAGCTAAGAGGGCGAAGGCTAAAGCCAAGCGCGAAGCTAGAGAAGCTAAGAAAAATCAAGTTGAAGCGAAAAATGTCGCGCTAACTCAGCAAGATGTACTAAAGAAGAAGGAATGTGCATCAGTCTCAAAGGAAAGAAAATCTGAGAAATCAGTTTCCCCTCGCGCACCGCGAAAGAAAACTCTCACCAAGAGAACCAAGAAGGCAGTTTCCGGCTCGTCTGATGAGTCGTCCAAAAAGACACCCCTGATGAAATCCCACTGTATGATCGTCTCACCATCCTCAACAAGCCATCCAAGACTCCCTCGCCAGTGAAAGCGTTGGCATCTCCGAGGAAATCACCCAGGCTTGCACCCATTTCACTCACTGATAAACCTTCGGGTTCTGTGGCTCCGAAAACTTTGTCGGGCACTGCAGCGAAGAGAAAGCTGCAGTCTGAAGAACAAGCAGATATGGTTGCCAAGAAGTCCAAAATCACTGTTCCTGCTCCCACAGAGGAACAAAAGTATGATTTCAACTTCATGATCGATGTGATTGACAGTGCTGCATATAATGCAAAAGCCGATGATGTGAATGGTCTGGGGCTACCTGATGATGTTGCCGAAATGGTAATAAAACATTTCATCGAGCTGAAGAAAATCACCAAGAAGCTGAACAGAGCTGTCAAGGACAAACAAGCTGTCGAGAAACTGAGAAATGAGGCCAAATCTGAATCCGAAAGGAAAAAGATAAACAAAGAAATTGTTGAACTCACCAAGGCCCTCAGTGCCTTGAGAAATGAGAAAATTGAGTGGCACTCTCGCTTGCACATGGATGTGTCTCAGCTATGTGACAGAAGGAATGAGGAGATTGAACGCAAGGCAGATCTCACTCGAAGAAGAATTCAGGAAGAAAAACGTCAGAAGGCCAGGGCGAGATCAAGCAAACCAAAAGTTAACAAAGATCGCCGTCTTCAGAATGTCCACTGGATTCCCATGTGCCTTTACAACAAGTTCCTCCATCTCCACCTCTCGAGGATGAACTCATGCAACAAGTTGGTGCTGAAGAGGTTATCATTCCTGAGCCAGTAGCCCAAGTGCAACATGAAGTTGTCGATATATTCCTGGAAGGGACTGATGAGGAAAATGCACCTCCCAAGCAGAAATCACCAGTTGACGAAGTTGATGAAGAGATTGAGGTTGAGAAGGCAGATCCATCGCCTCCGAGAACATTGCAAGCAGAGCCCTCCGAACAAAATAAGGAGGATAATGACAAGATTGAGGGGGAGCTCAATGCTTCCCGAGAGAAAACACCCCCGGTCTCATCATCTGGTGCCCCTACCCAGATGGATGTTGATCCTGCTCCTCTTACCACTGCACCACAGTTGGTAGAGGAAGAAAAGAAATCTGCTGAGCTGATGGCTCGAGAAGAAACTGCCCCACCAGTTGTGACTCAAACACCCGAGAAAGAAGTTGTCGTGCCTCCCGCCGATGAAAGTGAAAGGAAAGAAAAGGCCCTTGAGCCCGAAAGTCAGAAAAATGCCGAAGGAGTTCCGGCGAGCAAGAACAGCGGTCAGTTAAGTTCCTCGAAGCAGTCTGCTCGAGACAAATCAAGGAAGCATCATGCTCCTCTCAAGCCCATTGAAGAAGGTGTGCCTGCGCCTGATGATGTTCGAACCCAGTCTATGGCCGATGAAGAACCGCTGAGCAACCCGCTGGAAACTTTCCCGTTGTTTCCTGTAAATGATGGCCCGAATGGTCCAGCTTTCAATGAGCAGTTTCATCGTTCGAAACTTGCATTCTTTGGGACCAGCCCATATGATGGTGAAAGGACATCCATGTCACTGAGATTCTGGACAAAGGAACAGGCAGTATATTATGCTCGCATTCTGTATGGCAAAAATCGCATATTCAAGCACAGAATTCTGGATTTCGCTGAGCTCGAAAGTCTACCTTGCTTTCATCACACCATCGAGCAGATTGAACAGGTCTTCCTGAAGAGTTTTCTTCGCTTCAATCATGGCTGGAACCGTGAAGTTGTCCTTCAGTTCTATGCCACTCTTTATATCTCAGGGGACCTTAATGACAGCAGTACTTGGATTCTTGAATGGATGACCGAGGAAGAAAAGATCAAATGCTCGGCTGACCAGTTTTTGGCTCTGTTGAATCTTCCTCGATGCGAATTTGATGCCTCACGTGAACACAGACTGCACTTCTGGGATGTCTCCGAAGCTGAACTTCACATGTTGATGGACCCCGAACTTGTTGGAGATGAATGTACTGAGGCAAATCCTAAGCATCTGGCCTATGAGAACAAAGTTTTGTTCTATATCCTGTGCAACTCTCTCACGCCAACAAACAGGCCCGAAAACATTCATGGCATTGTGGCAAATGCTCTTCAAGCTATAGCTCATGGCATTCGATTTGATATTCCTGATCTTCTTATTCGCAACTTGGCCTATGCAGCTGATAGCCCTCAAGTCTTGAAGCCATATGCACCATGGGTCATGTTCGCCATTGAGCAACTTCTCGTGAAAAAGTTCTTCTGCCCATATGTCCCGAAAGTTTTTATGCCACCAGTCCGAGATACTCTCCGAACTGTGAAGGACATCGGCAAAGGGAAGACACCTATTGATGCCACTGCTTCTGCCTCTGCTAGAGCTCCGAAGATCAAGAAGGTCAAAGTTGAAATCCCTCGTGAAGAAAATCCCTCTCTATATGAGATTTGTCTTCGCACTCAGCAATCCCTGGAGAGCCATATTAAGCTCGATCGCAAAGAGAAAGTGAAAATGATGACTGAGATCAATTTGCTTCACAATTATGCTCGTCAAACTCTGCTATATGAGAAAGAACAGAAGAAGCGCTCGTGGATCCTTCTGCGCAAGCATTACTCTCGCAAATAACTGTCTGCCAAGGGGATCGAGAAAGATTATGATCATCTGGAGTTGTTTGAAGTTCCTCGCATCCGAAGGCAAACCCCTGTGCTTACACAGCGTTCTGCCTCCATTGACCTGTTGTTTGTTGAACCCGATGATGAACTCGAAGACATAGCAGGCACCTTCATTTACAAGCCAGATGCACCTCGCTCTGCTACTCCCGAAGCTGATCCAGAAGCCCGTGCTGCGTCTCCAACTCCTGCTTCGGCTTCGACCATCGCTCATTCTGTTTCGCCTAACAGTTCGAGCTCTGGGGATTCTTCGTACGAGTAGTTCCACGCATGCATTCTCTATCCTTTTTGACACTTGTTGACAAAAAGGGGGAGAAGAATATCGAGAGATAGATAAGCGGGTTATTTGTAGGGTGTTTCCATTCGCCATTTGCTCGTCTTTCGAACAATTTGCTTTTGGTCGTTGAACTTTTGGTCGTGAAACTTAATCTCACCGTCTGTGGTGATGGCACACTGCGTCGTCATGTATCGTTAATAACCCCTGCAATGTTATCGTATCGTTATTTGGTTGCAGGTGCTATCGAATGCTTACTTCCTTGAAATGATTATCCTCGATATTTATCTTTCGTGCAAGGTTAAGTGAAAGCCCTTCAAGGAGAATTGAAATTCATGTCTCTCGAAAAGAGGGAATTTACTACATATGTCTATCTTTCACTATCTAACGATGCATGAGAAGTAAAGTCGATTCAGAGTAAAAGTTGCTCGTGATTCAAAAGTGAATTCCTTTTGTCTATCTGACAAGCTGTTTTCCCTCGCATATATCTATGAGATCATCTTTGTTGCAGAAAAACATAGTCTAAAGCATATCCACTCCGAGCAATATACTTGTGACTCCTTTGCTCTCCTTTGCTCTGATTATTCCTCGAATATCTAATTTGCAGGAAAATTTATATCTCGTGTGGATTTAATCTGTGTTCTGAGAAAATCTTCATGGTGTATCCTTTGCCACAACGTTTTCATATTATCTTTGCCATCTAACTAATCTGTGTCAAAGGTTGTGTGTGGCAGGAAATACCTCAGACACCGTCGAGTGCATTGGATGAAACTACGAATGAAACCATCTGCCAATGTCACTCATACGAAGATTCATCTCTCGATACCCTCCGCATTATCTCCTATGCTCACTCCAATCAGAATGATGCATATCTTCAGGGGGAGCGTAGTTTATCTTCGTATTCATCTCTCGTCTTTCACACTCCATTTCATTCTTTTATCTATCTATCGATGTGATCTGTTTTGTCAACAATCGTCCAAAAAGGGGGAGATTGTTGGTGCAACACTTGCCCTCTTGTGTTTTGGAGATTGTTGACAGAAACAGGCATGGACTGATTTGTTTGCTAGTGCACACAGAGAGAAATAGTCCATGCAGTACCGAAGAAATTGTTGTCTCCGGTGTACAGTTCGAGGAACTTCACCGAAGAATATCTGCGATGCAGAGAAGAATGAGCTACGTCCTGTGAAGACTTGTAGACGAGAAGAATGAAGTGAAGGAGTTGACCCCTCGAAAATTTCATTGCTGACGCGAAGCAATTGGTTCGGTGAATCTGTCCGAAGAAATTGACTGCAGCGATGAAAGAGGAAGACGAAGTGAAGACGTAGCATTCTTTTCGTTGTTCCTCTTTCATTCATTTGAGTCATAGGACCTCCATACTATTAAGAGGGGTATAGGTTCTCGAAGCTTAGATCCGCTGTGATGCTTAGCCCAAACCTATGTGAGACTGAGAGAAATCTCTTTATGCTTCGAATGATTACCTACCAGCAGAAGACGTTGTTCTTCGTCGCTGAAGGAGATATCTTTTGAACTGAGGAGTTAGCATTACTTGCTCCGCACGTAATGTTACCGTTGTGCTCAATTCCGACCGTTGGACTCGTGTCGTTTGGCCATTGGCTGCTCCACATGTCCAATTTGGTCATTTCCCATCAGGGAAGGCTGCGGCTATAAGTAGCCACCCCGCTCCAACGTTGCCCGTTGGCTGCTCCGCTTAAGATTTCTGAGAAGATTGATTGAGCAACCCCTCTCCGAGTGATTTGAGTTTAAGATTCACCGAGAGAAAAATCAAGAGCCAAAACTTAGACAGTGGTTGAGCATCACAGTAGTTCTGAGTTAGAGTTCTTGTACCTATTACTCTTGAGAGCTGCGCACTCTCTAGATGGATAGGTGTCGGCTCGAGTGTCGAAGAGTAATTGTCTTCACCGAGCAAGATCTTCAGCAACCAAGAGTTATTGTGGTTCGCGAAGAAGTCTGTCGAAGGTTTGGAGATCGCCGACAAGTATCTACCACGAGTGAAATCAACTGGAGTCTGATCAGCTCCGAGTTGAAGGAGAATAGGGCGAGGAGAGTTTATCCTCTGTGTTAAATCACAACCCCTCCAACCAGACGTAGTCCTTTGGCAGAAGGGCGAACTGGTCTACCAAATTCTCCTGTCGCCATCGAGCACCACTGGTTCGCTTTATATTACTGCATTTCATTCAGCAGTTTACCTTCATGCTCAGTGCCGATAGCTGTATCTGATCAATCATAGTTTGTCAATTGTCTATCTCATTCTCATCGTTCCTAGTTCTCCATCGTCTCAGGCTAGTTTAATTCTCCTCGTATATCTGTATGCCTGCGTAATTACTTTCACTGCCAAATCCTTATCCTGCTATCAATCTCTGTGTATTTCCATCATAGTCCTTACATTGTTTTTCCTCGTGCTGCTGGATCGGTTCTTATATTGCTTTACCTTCTTATCTGTCGAACTTGTATTCGAATGATAACTGATTTATACTTCGATAGATTTATCATTCTATAGCGAGCTTTTTCAAGTGTTACTCTACCGAACTATATTTTCCACTGCTGTGTTTGGGATCGGTTCAAAACTTCCGAAAGAAATTTGAATCTCCCATTCACCCCCCCTCTGGTCGATATACTCTCGGTCCTAACACGGGGCGACGGGACCACAGATCGTGGAGCACTGATCGTCACCGCGAGCTCCCAACACACTAATGGGTTAGGATATGTTACCTGAGTAGGCCTCTGACCTTTTCGCACTAACCACCACGCGGGAATAGTATGGGTACTCGGCGTCGTATGTATCAGCTGAAGTTCTTCAGACGTCAGCGATTGAGCGGCGCGCGCCCGGGTGGACCGCGAAAGCCTGCGTGTGTATACAGGGGCTAGGTCTAGTCCCAGCCGCCCATGCAACGTGCATGAGTGCAAAGGCGATGGGCCCAAGACCCCTGAGTGCTTAGGGTGTAGACCGGCGTGCTGGCCTCTCTGTTGAGCCTAGGTAGGGCTACGACGTGTCGATCAGCCGAGGCCGGGCATGACCCGATAAAAGTGTGTCCGGCCAGAGTTAATCGAGCGTGTTGGGTAAGATGGTGCACCCCTGCAGGGAAGTATATCTATTTGAATAGCCGTGTCCACGGTAACGGACGCTCAGAGAGTATCCCGATCTACTATAACTAGAACTGGATACTGGTGATGTTTAAAATATGTTAGCTCCGGGATTGCTTTCTCGCAGGGAGTCGAGGAAGGATCTCTGGGCATAACTACTATTATACTTGTTGCTACTACTATATTTATGTACTAATCTGCACTCTTCTAATGCTGCGAGATGCTGCAAGATGCTAGTCTTCGATAGGCTAGGCCTTTCCCTCTATTCTGGCATTCCTGCAGTCTTGTCCACAGATACAGCCCCTTCACTTGAAACCAATGCATAAATAGAATAGTTCTGATGTAAATCTTGCGAGTACTTTGGATGAGTACTCACGGTTGCTTTGCTCCCCTTTTTCCTCATACCCGATTGTTGCGACCATATGACGTATCCCAGGAGTCAGCTGCCCCCGTCGACGACTACTACTACCCCACCGGAGGAGCCTACTACTACGTGGAGACCGATGACCAGGAGTAGATTCGAAGGCTTCCAGGCAGGATGCCTGCGCCTTTCGATCCAGTGTCATTGTCTTACTCAGCCTTCTTAAGGCAGACTTGTTTAACCTTTATGTCTGTACTCAGATGCTAATGCTTCCGCTGATGTTTGTATGACTCGAGCTTATGTATTCGAGCCCTCGAGGCCCCTGGCTTGTAATATAAAGCTTGTATGACTTTTATTTGTGTTTAGAGTAGTGTTGTGATATCTTCCCGTGAGTCCCTGTGCTTGATCGTGCGCATTTGCGTGTATGATTAGTGCATGATTAAGTCGGAGGCGTCACAGAGGGTGGCGCTGACTGACGCGACCTCTCGGGAGCCTCCGCTTCAATGCGGACGCAGCTTCCCAAGGAACCAACTCCAGCCGCTGCGCCGCATTGAAGCGGTTGACCGGCCCTTCGCATGGCCTGGTCGTGGCTATTTAAGCCGTGCTCCGGCGCCGTCCACATCGCAATCTCTCCGCTCTTTCTCCTCCTCCTCCCCTCCCCGCCCTCTTCCTCCACAACTCCGGCAATGGGCAAGTCGTGGGCCTCGGCGCCAGCAGGCGGCGGCTCTGGGACGGGCTCCAGAAGATCGTGGCGACGCCGCCCTCGAACTCCAGGGTCTTCATCCTCATTGGCGGGCGGCTCCTCGACGAAGGCGGAGATCATCATCTCCTCTAGCGACGAGGAGGACCAGCCGCCACGGCAGTTGCCGCAGCAGTCCGCGCCGGCGACGCAGGCCCAGGTATACACCGCCATGGACGAGGAGTACGAGTAGCAGATGGAGTTGATGCTCCATCGCTCCGTCCTCCACCTAAACGACCCGGTGGCGCCATCGGGGACGCTCCTCCCCGTGAAGCCAGATGAAAGCACATTTGCTCCCTTGGTGGTTTTGGTAATTCATAACAACATATATCTCATTGAACTAATGTCCATTCAAGTTAAAGATTTCAGGATGTTCAATGATTGACATGGCATGGACTAGAGATGTGGACCCCTCAAAATGCTAAGGACAAGGATTGGCAAAAGATCAAGACTCTACATTTTTGGTTTAGTGATCCAAGATCACATTGAGTCCATAGGAAAGCCAATACTATTAAAAGGGGATGAGGTGTTGCTTAATGGTCCTTTTGCTCAAGTGCTTAGTGACAGTACTCCTAAACCCTTAACCACTCTCTCTACCCAAGTATGTCCAAAACCTACATTCCAACTCGGCCCCACCGAAATTTCCTATCCGGAGCCACCGAGTTCATCTAGACTTAGCCACTGCCAAAAACCCTAACAAATCGGATCCACCGAAATGGATCTCGGTCCCACCGAGATGACCTTGCCAACTCTCTGTAATCGTTTGCACTCACTTCGGTCTTACCGAGTTTTGCAAATCGGTCTCACCGAGATGGCTTGCCAACTCTCTGTTGCCTTATTGCTTCACTTCGGTCCTACCGAGTTGATGCAATCGGTGCCACCGAGATGAGGTTTGCCCTAGCCATTGCACTTCGGTCCATCCGAGTTGTTCCTATCGGTCCCACCGAGATTTCTAAAGTTCATATCTTTTACACAGTTCGGTGCTACCGAGATTATTGTTTCGGTGCCACCGAGTTGGGTCAAAAGTGTGTAACGGTTGGATTTTGTGTGGAGGCTATATATACCCCTCCACCACTTCCTTCTCAGTAAGGAAAGCCATCAGAACGTGCCTACACTTCCACCATACATTTTCTGAGAGAGAACCACCTACTCATGTGTTGAGATCAAGAGATTCCATTCCTACCATTTGAACCTTGATTTCTAGCCTTTCCCAAGTTGCTTTCCACTCAAATCCTTCTTCCACCATAGCCAAATCTGTGAGGAGTTGTTTGAGTGCTGGGAAGACTATCATTTGAAGCACAAGAGCAAGGAGTTCATCAACAACACACCGTCGATTACCTTTTGGAGAGTGGTGTCTCCTAGATTGGTTAGGTGTCACTTGGGAGCCTCCGACATGATGTGGAGTTGAACCAAGAGTTTGTAAGGGCAAGGAGATCGCCTACTTCGTGAAGATCTACCCCGAGTGAGGCTAGTCCTTCGTGGACGTAAGCCATGGTGGAATAGACAAGGTTGCTTCTTCGTGGACCCTTCGTGGGTGGAGCCCTCCGTGGACTCGCGCAGCCGTTACCCTTCGTGGGTTGAAGTCTCCATCAACGTGGACGTACGATAGCACCACCTATGGGAACCATGCCAAAAACCACCGTGTCTTCATTGCGTTTGAAATCTCTGATCACCTCCTTTACTTACATATGCAATTGCTTACTTTCCGCTGCTATACTCTTAGAATTGCATGTGTAGGGTGATGCTTGACTTGTATTGTTGCTAAAATCTGCCTACAACTAAAATTGGGAAAAGGTTAGGTTTTAATTGGTCAAGTAGTCTAATCACCCCCCCTCCCTCTAGACATACTTTCGATCCTACAAGTGGTATCAAAGCTTTGGTCTCCGTAGGCCTTGATTTCCATTGCTTTGGTGATCATAGCCTTGGTTTCACAACCTAGGAGAGTATGGCATCTAGTGAGGGTAACTATCACCGTAGAGGTCCATATTTTGATGGTATAAACTTTGCTAGTTGGAAACATAAGATGAAAATGCATATTCTTGGTCATAACCCCGCCGTTTGGGCTGTTGTTCGTGTTGGCTTGCAAGGTGATTTCTTTGAGGATGGCAAGGAACCGGATCGTGAAGCAACCCCGGAAGAATTGAAGATGTTGCAATACAATGCTCAAGCTTGTGACATTCTGTTCAACGGTTTGTGTCCCGAGGAATTCAACAAAATCAGCCGCCTCGAGAATGCAAAGGAAATTTGGGATACTTTGGTTGATATGCATGAGGGTACCGAGTCCGTCAAGGAATCTAAGTTGGATGTGCTTCAAAGTCAACTTGACAAGTTCAAGATGAAGGATGGTGAAGGAGTCGCTGAGATGTACTCTAGGCTTGCTCTCATCACAAATGTGATTGCCGGCTTAGGAAGTGAAGAGATGACCGATAAATTCATCATCAAGAAGATACTTAGAGCTTTGGATGGAAAATATGATACCGTCTGCACATTGATCCAAATGATGCCAAATTACAAAGATCTCAAGCCCACGAAAGTCATTGGAAGGATTGTTGCTCATGAAATGTCACTCAAGGACAAAGAGGAGCTGCACAACAAATCAAGTGGTGCTTACAAGGTCTCAACCGATGCTCCAACAACTTCAAGTGACAAGCTAGTATCCAATGAAGAGATAAGCCTAATGGTGAAAAGGTTCAACAAGTTCTACAAGAACAAAGGGAAAGAGAGAAGCTCTAGCTCAAGACACTATGAGAGAAGATCATCAAGTCGTGACCGTAATTGTTACAATTGTGGGAAGCCCGGACACTACTCCAATGAGTGTACGGCTCCCTACAAGAAAAGAGACGAATCACCAAGAGGAAGACATAGAAGAGATGAATCACCTCATAAGGAGAGAAGGAGTAGAGATGATCGTTATGAACGAAGACACTCTCGAAGAAGCAAGGATTCGGAGAGGAAGGACAAGTCATCAAGGAGCTACATAAGAAGAAGACATCAAGCTCATGTTGGTGAATGGGTTTCCGGCTCCGACTCCGACAACCACTCCGAGAGAAGTTATCACTCCAACTCCGACTATAGTCAAGATGAAGGTGTTGCCGGACTTGCTCTTGTGTCATCCAACTCCTATGATCTATTTGACTCACCAAATGAAGGAATTGGAAGATGCTTCATGGCAAAAGGCCCCAAGGTATCACACCCCGAGTATCTTGATTTCAATAGTGATGAAGATGATTTGCTTGGTGATGATGATTTACTTGTTGATAAGAATAGTGATGTGTGCTATAATGAAAATGCTAGTAATTATGATAGTCAAGAGGAAACGAGTGACAATGCTATGAAGGAGATTGAGCGTCTAACTAAAGAACTAAATGCTCTTAAGTTAGCTCATGAAATAACTCAAGAGGATCATAGAGAACTTCTAAGAACTCATGAGAAGCTACGCTTCGACAAGCTAAATTTAGAGCAAGAGCATGAGTTTCTTAAAGCTATCAATGATGATCTTCGAAAGAAGAGTTCTTCATATCTTGCCAAGCATTTACTCTTGTCTACCTTTATGCCACAAGTTAAACCTAAGCAAACTAGCAACAAGGGTAAAAAGGGTTCTACCTCTAGTAGTAACAATAACAATGCTAAATCCAATGTTGTTGCTTCTAGTAGTTCTATAGATTCCACTAACGATTCTCTTAGCCAAGTTACACTTGAGCAAGAAAATATGCTATTGAAAGGAATTATAGAAAAAGGTGTCTACAAGAGTCTTGCCGGGAGTAAGCAATTTGAGGAAATTGTACGCAAGCAAGGAAGGCACCGGAAGAACCAAGGTGTTGGTTTTGAATGAAAGTTCAATGCCAATGGAGTTGAGTGGGAAGAAGATCAATACCCCAAGACGAAGTTTGTTCCTCAACAAGAGAAGTATGATCCTACTTCCTTCAAGCGAACACAAGCTCAAGAAGATCTTCCACCACAAGACCACAAGCTAAAAGGCAAGGACAAGCTTCAAGAAGAGATTGATTCATTTGAAGAAGCTCCTCAAGCCATGGTCAAGTGGGTTCCCAAGACTTCATCAAGTTCTACTTCATCAAGTGCTACTACAACTCCAAGGATTCCCATCAAGTTGATGTGGGTCCAAAAGAAGAAGAACTAGAAAGTTCTTGAGGGTGACTCCGCCAACAAACTTCACTCATATTCATTATGGCAAGAACTTGTGCAACCAACTTCCACATTTTGCACTAGTTCATGGAGTCACAAACCCTCTTGTTGGTAAGGCAAGGGACAAGGTAATCAATGCACTCATGGACATCATCATATGTGTATTTCACTCTATGTCTATGGATATCCTTGTATGTTCCTTGTGTGGGACTAACCCATGTAGGTATTGAAAGCACAAAACTCCAAAGGATTGCTCCCAACTCTTGATGGTCTACATCAACATTGAGCATCCACATCTTCAACATCTACATGAAGTCATCATCGACAAAACCCAAGGTTAGTTCATCCCTCTTAGGGGGATATCACATCTAGGGGGAGCTTTGCTCTAAACAATTGAGCTAAAGCAACTCTAATGGTGTGAACACATTAATGCTTTATGTAAAAGTCGCAACCCCACTTGTGCTTAAACGATGAGTATGACCTATGATCAAATGTTCTTATTTGGCTCCTAAGTCAATATACTCATATATAGATGACCTAGTCATCGCCATTGCTTGATAGATGCTAGAATTGGTTGTGCATGTTTGACACATATTTCATTTGCTATTTTATTGTGTGAGCATGTTGGTTTGCATGTATTCATCATTTGAGGACATCCATTTGTTGTTTTGAATGTCTTGGTTTTTCTGGCCAAGTGGATGTACAAGAATGCCTAAGTACCTTCTCTAGCTATCTATGCTTTCTTGTCTCAAATTCTATTCTTGCTGCATCACAAAAATTGAACAAGTCATTTTCGGACCCTCCGGGTGAGGAGCACTCGGAGCCACCGATCTGAAAGGGCCGAACCTCCAAAACCTTCTATCTGATTTCGACCGAACCAATTCACTCAAACTCGGTCCAACCGAAATCACTTAGATTGATCTAGGTTTTCCATCTCGGTGCTACCGAATTGAACCATTTCGGCGCCACCGATGTGCTAAACTGCGTGCAGTTACACATATCGGTGCCACCGAGTTGTTCGACTCGGCGCCACCAACAGCGTACGGGTATATATACCGCGCGGACTGAACGGTTGAAATTTCTCGACCCCACTCGTTCCCGCACCCCGTTGCTGCCGTCGCCCTTCGTCTCCGGACTTCGCCGTCGTCTCCTGCGCGCCCTCGCCGCCGGATTCCGTCGCCGTCAACGGCAATCTGCCCCGCCGTTGCCGCCGTAGAGAACCTCCACCGAGTTAGGGTGAGATTCGATCCCTTTCGTGCTCCATTTCCGATTCAATGCATGATTGGACTGCCTGAATTCATGCCACGGATTGAGAACTCCCATTACATTGCAAATTCCGTAGATTAGATGCGAGTAAAAAAATTAGGTTTAAGTTTCCGCCGAATGCATCTTGGATCGACCGATTCGAAATTTTCGGTCCCACCGATTTGGCCTCTGGCCATAGCACTAGTACGTCTCGGTGCCACCGAGTTGTACATATCGGTGAGACCGAAAGTAAAATCTCAGTGAAACCCTAGCATCTCGGAGCCACTGAAACCTATCTCGGTCTGACCGAAATGGCGTGTAAGGTTTCTGTTGTATGCTTCGGTATCACCGAGATGATCAACTCGGTCCATCCGAAATGCATCCTGTGAAAACATGAAACTAAGAGTTGAACTCAATTTTTATGAAAAACCTCTGCTTTTTGTGATGACTCATCTACTCTGCCCATACCCATCTATTCACAGGGTCAGCTCAGCAAGATGTCAGATTCCAGCGACAGCCAGAACAGGTCTGAACAACATGCAGAACTAAGTGAAGGGTCAAGCCCTGCTGAGAGTTTCTATGAGGGAGAGAGGAGCTCTCCAGATCTTCCAAAGGCAGCCACTAGAACAAGGAAGAAGAGAACCTCAGACAGTGAGGATGAGGATTTTGTTGCTAGTGAAGCAGCAACAAAGAAGAAGAGAGTTGTGCTTGCTAAGGAGTACAGCACCAAACCATCATCTGCCAAAGAGAGGACATCTGTGAGGAAAGTTCCAAAGCAGACTATGCAATTCACTCTTGAAGAGCCTAGTGACACAGAACCAGCTGTAGGTGGAAAGAAGAAGAGAGCTAGGAAGACTACAGCTCAAGTGCTTGGAAGGCCCTCCATGAGGACAGATGAGGAGGAGGAGGAGGAACCTACTGCTGATGCACCTCCAGCCAAGTCTCAAAAGCTTATGTCTGATGCAATCAGGACTGCTGCCCCCAAGTCCAAGCCAAAGGTGTTAGCACCAAAGAGATCCACCGGGAACATATCAGCTGCTGAGAAGAACAAGGCCCCAGTGCCTGAGGCAAATGTTGATGAAGAGCCACTAGTGCTCAGGAAATTGAAGCTAAAGATACCAGACCATGATGATGCACACCCAATTGCGGAGAACATGATGCTGAGAAAAGATAAAGGACTGCGTCAGTGGAGACTGTCAGATCCTTATGCTACAAGGAGGAAGACAGCTTGTGACTATCGCTTTCACACACGAGAACAACAAGACTTTTATGAAACAGTGCCGTTGGATAAGAAGCCCATTGTTAGCGACATGAAATGGGTGGATTGGGAATACATCGATGAGAATGAGGATTATTTCCCCCATGTTCATCAGAGCTTTAGGATTGCAGGAGTTGATGACTTTGTCGGAAAGAAGTTGACCAAGTGGAATGATGAGATGGTCATGCAGTTTTACTCTACTGCTCACTTCTATCCAGATGGCCGTATCGTGTGGATGACTGAGGGTATCAGGTACCAGTCAACCATCTCTGAGTGGGCAAGTCTTCTTGGTGCTCCCAATGAAGAGGACGATGACATTGATATCTATGCCAAGCTCAAGATGGATCACAACTCCATGGCCAACATGTACACTGCTGTTCCTCAGAAGGACATCGAGACCCATAAGTTTGGATTAGTGAAGCATCTGCTGCCAGGACTGGCCACCACGAACACTATCTTGCGGTACACTCTGTTACCCAAGTCAGGAGATGATAAAATGATTCGTGGCCACTCCATCAATTTGCTGCATTTGTTTGATACACCTCAGAAGTTCAAGGTGATGAGCCTGATAGTAGAAACTATCAAGAGGACTGCAGCTGATCAGAAGAGATCATGCGGATACGCTCCACATATTCAGATGTTGATCAACTCTAAAGTTGGAACCAGCACATACCTTCTTGATCGAGAGCATTTGCCATTGCATCCAGATTTTGAGGATAATGTCATAGTGATGGATCCTTCGCATCCCACTTCTGCACAAGCTCAAGAGAAGATCCGCAAAGCCAAAGAAGCAAAAGCAGCCCAGGAGGCAACAGCTCCAAATGCTCCAATTGCCAATCTAAAGTCTAAGTCTGACCAAATGACATATCTGCTTGAAGCCACCCTGAGGATTGAGCGAAGTTTGACCAACCTCACCCAGCACCAGGCTAGCCTAGAGCGGATAATAGAGATAAAATTTCATGATCTAGATGTCAAGGTCACAGACATTCAGACTACCGTGGAGCAGCTGCAGAGTGATGTTGATGCTGTCAAGACAGTCCCATCTGATGACAGTGGAGATGACAGACGTACCATAGAGCGTTTTCAGACAGTGCCTAGGGCAGCCAGATCTGCTGCAGTGCCAGTTGTGGATCCGAGGACCACAGTATCTGCACCAGCTGCTACTGCCACAGTGCCACCGCCGGTATCCACTCCACCAGCCCACCAGACATCCGCAGAAGCATTCGCGGACGCTCTTCTCTCAACGCCATCTACGCACACCGGAGCTGCCAGCAGGAGATCGCCTTCAGGAGCTTCGGAGGACCGTGCGTAGAGAGCCGCATAGTCCTATACATATTCGAGCTTTTTGGTACTTGTTGCCAAAGGGGGAGAATTTGTATAGATCATAGGCTTCGAGAGAGAGTGTTTTGCTCGGTTTTTTTCTTTCGAGAGTTCTTTTGCTACTATTTGCTTGTTGGTACTTTGTTATGTGTGTGCTTGCTCAGTGCTTGTGAGATATTCTGTCGTTTATGCTTGTGAGATATTATGCTTCATGTGATTGATCAATGCCTATCATTTATTATTTTCTTGTATGATCACTCACTTACTTTTGTTGGTGATGCGTGCTTACTATTTCACTCATATCATTTTGCGCGCTCCACCAAGATGTATGTGACATGGAAGAGTGACCCATGAGCCTAATCGATTGTGCATTTGCATTCAAACGCAAATTTTTAATAATGCACAAATTTAGGGGGAGCTCTTGCTTATCACATACTTCTCAAAGCGACGATGTATTTCAATCATTTAATCATTTGTCGAAGCTTTGATCTATATGTTGTCATCAATTACCAAAAAGGGGAAGATTGAAAGCACATTTGCTCCCTTGGTGGTTTTCGTAATTCATAACAACATATATCTCATTGAACTAATGTCCATTCAAGTTAAAGATTTTAGGATGTTCAATGATTGGCATGGCATGGACTAGAGATGTGGACCCCTCAAAATGCTAAGGACAAGGATTGGCAAAAGATCAAGACTCTACATTTTTGGTTTAGTGATCCAAGATCACATTGAGTCCATAGGAAAGCCAATACTATTAAAAGGGGATGAGGTGTTGCTTAATGGTCCTTTTGCTCAAGTGCTTAGTGACAGTACTCCTAAACCCTCAACCACTCTCTCTACCCAGGTATGTCCAAAACCTACATTCCAACTCGGACCCACCGAAATTTCCTATCCGGAGCCACCGAGTTCATCTAGACTTAGCCACTGGCAAAAACCCTAACAAATCGGATCCACCGAAATGGATCTCGGTCCCACCGAGATGGCCTTGCCAACTCTCTGTAATCGTTTGCACTCACTTCGGTCTCACCGAGTTTTGCAAATCGATCTCACCGAGATGGCTTGCCAACTCTCTGTTGCCTTATTGCTTCACTTCGGTCCTACCGAGTTGATGCAATCGGTGCCACCGAGATGAGGTTTGCCCTAGCCATTGCACTTCGGTCCATCCGAGTTGTTCCTATCGGTCCCACCGAGATTCCTAAAGTTCATATCTTTTACACAATTCGGTGCTACCGAGATTATTGTTCCGGTGCCACCGAGTTGGGTCAAAAGTGTGTAACGGTTGGATTTTGTGTGGAGGCTATATATACCCCTCCACCACTTCCTTCTCAGTAAGGAAAGCCATCAGAACATGCCTACACTTCCACCACACATTTTCTGAGAGAGAACCACCTACTCATGTGTTGAGATCAAGAGATTCCATTCCTACCATTTGAACCTTGATTTCTAGCCTTTCCCAAGTTGCTTTCCACTCAAATCCTTCTTCCACAATAGCCAAATCTGTGAGGAGTTGTTTGAGTGCTGGGAAGACTATCATTTGAAGCACAAGAGCAAGGAGTTCATCAACAACACACCGTCTATTACCTTTTGGAGAGTGGTGTCTCCTAGATTGGTTAGGTGTCACTTGGGAGCCTCCGACATGATGTGGAGTTGAACCAAGAGTTTGTAAGGGCAAGGAGATCGCCTACTTCGTGAAGATCTACCCCGAGTGAGGCTAGTCCTTCATGGACGTAAGCCATGGTGGAATAGACAAGGTTGCTTCTTCGTGGACCCTTCGTGGGTGGAGCCCTCCGTGGACTCGCGCAACCGTTACCCTTCGTGGGTTGAAGTCTCCATCAACGTGAACGTACGATAGCACTACCTATCGGAACCACGCCAAAAACCACCGTGTCTTCATTGCGTTTGAAATCTCCGATCCCCTCCTTTACTTACATGTGCAATTGCTTACTTTCCGCTGCTATACTCTTAGAATTGCATGTGTAGGGTGATGCTTGACTTGTATTGTTGCTAAAATCTGCCTACAACTAAAATTGGGAAAAGGTTAGGTTTTAATTGGTCAAGTAGTCTAATCACCCCCCTCTAGACATACTTTCGATCCTACACCAGAGCCAGCATCCCCTCCGTGCTCTCCGCTGCACAACCGCGGCGTCTAAATCGGACGTTGCATGAAGGAGGAGCGGATCTCGCCGCTGCCCCGGCGCATCAAGGAGGAGCGCCGCTCGCCGCTTGTCGCCGCCCTTGCCCAATGCGCTCGCGGCGAAGGTGCGTGGTCGCATTCTCCACTACCTCGGCAGCGGCGGGGGCGGCGGCAGCTGTTCGTCCTCCCGGAGCGCCATGACGGCGCAGGAGTACGCCGATAGGGAGCAGCGCCGGCGGGACAGGCGCAACGCGACGCGCCGGTCCAAGTTCGCGGACTCCGACGTCCCGCCGCCACACATCGCGGCGGATCCGGAGCTGGCGTACTCCTAGGCCGTGGACCGCTCCGTGACGACGTCGGAGATGGCCAAGCGCCGTCTCCGCCGCCTCGACGGGGAGATGGCCAGGTACGGCGAGGAGTGGTCTCTCAGCGAGATCTCCACCGCCAACGTTGCCTCCTCCAAGACCGCCGCCCTCTCCCCCAGCCCACGTCCTCGGTGGTCGCGGCCGCACTGCGCACGGAGCGGGAGGAAGCGGAGAGGATCATCCGTGAGCGTCGGGCGGCTGCCGGGAAGCCCTGCCGCGACGCTGCCCCCTTCCGTCGCCCGAAGCCCGACTCCGACGCCGGATCCGGCATCGGAATCGGGTGACGATGACGGAGGAGGAGCCGCCAGCATGGCCTACGAGGTCACCGTCAAGTATAGGTAGTTTAGTGTTTTTGTTTCAAGATTTTTAGTTCACCGGACGAAATATCGTCCGGTTTTATGTGAAAATTATCCTAGTATATATGAACTTCATTCGGTTTATATCAAAATCCGCCCGGTTTGCATAAATTTCGTTTGGATAGTTAAATAGTTGTTGAAATGTATGCGGGCAGCGTTGGATGGCGGCCTCCGACATCAGTGTCCTCGATTGGTCCCTTGTCCGCAGACGGATACAGGGGAAAATTTGCGGGTTAGTCTATATTGCTATCTTTATAATGGGTAGTAACAGGAGAGGGCCTTTTGGAGGCCGAGCTACATGGCTCCTGTTAGCTCGTCCAGCCATTGTCACTTTGTGATTTGCGTGGCCTGCTTTTCACACAACTATACGCTGGCTGTTTGGTGGAAATACATCAGTGCCATGCGTTGGTGTGCTTGTTGTGTACATGGGTATCCGTTCTGTTTGATTGCACGAACAAGTTGGCGAGCTGTGCTGACGGCTGCAGTGTGTGTTAGAGCAGATGGTTGAGTTTAATGCCGAGCGTGACAGGAAGGAAAGGATTCCCAACAGTGACACTATGCATGCAGCTGAGACGGCTAGTGTTATGCTACAGACCAAGTAAATTATTATTTTTATTCTGAGGACAAAATATGTCATTGTTAATTTTAGGGAAAATCATAGAACAAAAAAATGGACTAAACCACAAACACTAAGATATAAACAGGCTGAGACACTTGGCGAGTTATTATTTTTTAAATATCTGAAAATGTAGTCACATACTCGATGCCGTACTGTCATGCTATTGCAAGAAAATGGATTAAATCCTCTAACTATTGAACGATCGGAAGGAGGAAATGGCCAACGGCTTTGAAAATGTAGTCGCATACTCGATATGATGTATTGCCATGCTATAGTGAGAAAATGGATTAATTCCCTAACCATGGGATGATCGGAATGAGGAAATGGCCAAAGGGTTTGCAATGTCTCCTAGCACGCAAGGGGTGTGGGTGTCGAGAAAATTAAAATAAGTCAATTCATACAATAATTTTTGGTGCATGGCTAGTTGGTCGATGAAAATTTTGGTCAGGGTGCAACTGAGATCAAATAATGTTGTATGTATGGCACCGCGTGCACATCACCATTATATGATTACAATGATTTTTTGAACAAAAAGGCCTTTGGTGTTGAGATTTTGCTTGGTGTTTGAAAATTTACAAGCGACAGTCAGTATGCTTTGTAATGGCATGGCTTCTACATTAGGAGTCATGCGAATCATGCCTTAGAATACTCAATTACGGTGTGCCGGCTTTCTAATATGGTGCCAATGGATTTATTTTAGGTTTGTTTTTCTTAAAGAAAAATATGGAAGATAAAACAAAAAATTGAAAATAGATTTGTCGGTGATTCGATGTTTGTCTTTATATAGGTCTGTTTCAAAGCACGGAGCGGCATCCTTGTAATGCCGTACCATCTACAAAGCCATGCATAGCGGTCTTTAGAATACTGAATTAGATGGTGCCAATGTTTTAATATGGTTCTCGTGATATTAAGCAAGTGTTTTTCTTTTAAACGGTTTAAATATAAATAAAGGAGATTTTTTTTTTTGAAAATGTGATATGTAGGTGGTTTGAGGTTTGTTCTTTTTATTGTTGCATCCATCGAGTGCTGGATCGGACGCCGGTGGGGGAGAGAGAGAGAGAGAGAGAGAGAGGTTTGTAGGTGTTTTGCGGGAAATGACATTTTCGGATAAATGGATTGTGTGTCGAATTCAGAACAGTGCTTATATCGTCCACATAAAATATTGGTAGTCTGGTGCACATTTGATCCATGTCATTTTCCAAACGATTTTGCATGATCGTTATACAGGCAAAACATCCATGAGGTCTTATCCATTAAGTAATATAAAATGGGAAAAGCCACCAAGGGTAAACGGTGGAGAGAAGCTCCAGTTTGCACAGATAAAATTTAACTCAAAAAATGATGGACGTGTATGTAATTATGGCACCGAGCTGTTGTGAGTGGGATGGCAGTTATGTGGGATGGCAGTTGTCTTGGCTGGATTGATCTCCTAATTAAATGACTTACCTGTCGTGGACTTTAATTGGGTGTGTGCTCAGTGGTAGAGGGGACAGCCTTTTGCTGCAGGGAGAATACGGTGGCTTGTAAACAGCTGGAGGATGAAATACGCGACAGTAATACAGAGTTGCGTCTGATCGCCACAAAGATTGACATGCAGGATAAAGAGCACCATGGTGCTCGGCCTCCAAACAGCATTTTCGGTAGTAACATAACATATACGTACATATATGTTCAAAAAAAAAAAAACATATACGTACATCTTGGCACATCCCCGAAAAACAAAATACGGCGTGGTCACCCTTCTCCGGCCCCACAGGACAGGCGCTCGGCGGGCGGCGCAGCCCGCCGCACCGCACCAAGCAGCGCGTGGGCCCATGTGATCCGGAAGGAAGCTTCCGCGAAGCAGCGACGGCTCTCTGCTCTGGCTCAAAAACCGCCCATGTCCGCTCTCCCAGCACCAGTACCCACCCACGCCCATGTCCGCGCCAGATCCGATCGACGACTCGCCCCCCGAGCCACCGCCGGCGATGGACGCCGCGCTCCCCGCAGCCGTAGTCGCCACCATCCTCTCCCGCCTCGACGTCCGCTCCCTCCTCCTCGCCTCCGCCGTCTGCCGCTGCTTCCGCTCCTGCGCCTCCCACGCCCTCTCCTTCCTCCCCGCCTTCCACCTCCTCGTCAGTGCCTTCACCTTCGCGTATCCCGTCGCCACCACCGACCGACTGCGGCTCACTGATTTACGTCTCGTGTTTGTGTTTGTGTGCATGTTGGCTGGACCAGGAGGTGGTGCTGACGCACAACCTGCTCCGCCCGCTGCTGCCGCGCAACCCGGCCCTGCGGAGCCTCCGGCTGGACGCCGCGCGGCTCGACGACGACGCCGTCGACTGCCTCGCCCGCCCCGGCCTGCACGAGCTCACCCTCCGCAACTGCAACAACATCAGCGGCCGCCTGCTCCGCGAGCTCAGCGCCACCTGCCCGGATCTCAGGTATTAAACCCGCTGCACACGCCCCTGTTACTTCCGCACGGTGTGATTGGTTTTGCCGCGCTCGCACCTGTATGCATATCACAAATCGCTTGTGTATGGTAAATTATGTTTGGCTCTGTTGTGCAGTGTGAAGTTGACGTTTAGAAATAAGTATCTCTTCTTTTGCTTGGATGCAGGGTGCTGTCTCTGAACTCACTTGCTGATCGGAGGGGCTTGGCCATGACATTCTCTGATCTGAAGGCGTTGCTCGATGGATGTTCCAGTTTGGAGGTAGGTCCGGGTTGGTTTGATCTCAGATTTGATTTTGTACAATCATCATCTCCTTTGATTGAACAGCACCGTGCAGGCCCATTCTGGAGCATTTAATAGTGAATTAGTTAACTAAAGCCAAATGATGCTATTGCTATCAACTTCTAATTGACTTACATTGCATGATCTGACTAATATACAACACACTAGCTGAAGTCAATGCTGAGGCCTTGAGAGTTTCTGCTTATCGACAGTAGCTATTGCCGTCCCATAAACAGTTGTGTGATTTACTTTGAGATTTGAGTACCTTTATTGGTATGTAATTGAACTGACAACTTACATACTTTTTATTTGCAGACTCTTTGCTTGGCATTTGATTTCTCAAAGTTCGATAACCCCAATTTTAGCCATGTGTGGTCGTCTGCTTCTGAAGGCCTGTCCTCTCTTGAAATGGGTTTTATTCCATTGCAAATGTTACTTGCACTTCTGGCTGTGGCTATTGAGTCGCGACAACGCATTGGTTATGTCAAGGCACCTGTCTTTTTTCCTAGCCTTCAGAAGTTGCGCCTCACAGTTGAGTTCATCACCGACCATTTGATTGGGTCCATATCAACAGCACTTCCATTATTGACACATCTGGACCTTCAGGATTCACCAATTATGGAACCTGAATCTGCAGCTGCAACAGATCTCACAGATGCTGGTCTTCAGCAGATCAATCCGAAGGGTAAGTTGAAGCATTTATCTCTAATTAGAAGCCAGGAGTTCATGTACACGTCTTTCAGCCGTGTAAATGATAAGGGAATTCTGCTAATGTCCGAGAAGTGCTCAAATCTGGAGAGCATCTGTCTTGGTGGTTTCTCCGGTGTAACAGACACTGGGATTAGGGCTATTATCCACTCTTGTTCAGGTCTTCATAAGCTTAAGGTGACTAATAATAGATGTCTCACTGATCTTGTTTTCCATGACATTGTTGCCACCTCCCTTTGCCTAACACATGTGAGTCTGAGACGGTGTACTCTACTAACTGATGTTGGGATTGAGAGGCTGTCATTCAACAAGGGTCTCAATGTTTTGGATCTTAAAAATTGCAAGAGTCTGGGTGATGAAGCGGTAAGAGCTCTGAGCTGCCTTCCCAGGCTGCGGAGATTGGTGTTGGATGGAACCCTGATCACTAATCAAGCAATGGAGTATCTGGGCGCTGGAGTATGCCCGCTAGCTTCATTATCTCTGAGGGGCTGCTATAAGCTAACAAATGATTGCATACCCTTGCTGTTTGCTGGTTCTGTTAAAGAGAGCCTACATGCATTGGATCTCTCAAGAATCCCAAGTCTCACCGACGACGCTATCATGGTGATAGTGCGGACCCGAACTCCTCTTACTGAGCTGCGGCTGCGAGAGAATCCAGAAATAGGGGATGCTTCTGTGAAGGCTCTTGCATCCATGCAATTCGAGGGGATAACTTGCGGCAGCACCTTGCAGCTTCTTGATCTCTACGACTGCGGTGAGATCACACTACTTGCAATGCGGTGGTTTAAGAAACCATTGTTCCCAAGACTGCAATGGCTCGGGCTAAAAGGCAGCTTGAACAGGATCATGGTTGACGCCCTAGTTAAAACCCGCCCTTTCTTGCGCCTGGCATGTAGTGGCGAGGAACTGGGGACTCCATACCGGGACACATCCAGCAATTGGTGTCGGCACGAGGACGACGATTCCGAAGATCTTGAGCCCTGGCACTTGGACGGTGAGCCAGTATCCGACGCCGAAACCATCAACGAGGAGTAATGCAGCAACTTGGTTGGCACTTTGCTGCCATGTGCCATGTTTGCCTGCCCCAGAATGGTCGAAACGGCTCTCATCAGTCATGTGTTGTTCTCTTGTTGTATTACCGGAGAAGCTATATTTTGTTGCTGTTATCTTTCCTCATGTGCCCGTTCCGTGTGCATATGGCAACCTGTTTGTTGTTACATCGTGCTATGTATGTTGTATCCAGATTCTGGATGTTATTTATGGAAACATTTGCTTCCTCACTTGTTGCGGTTTTTGTTTTTCATATTTCTCTACGCAAGCCTTTTGTCATGCCGATTTAAGCTGATCTTCCTGCTATCATCCTCCAAATGAACACCATCATTATGGAAAAGTGAAATAAATCCATCATCATATGCTAATTGCAGTATTGTAAAATGTACATTCGGGCGCAGATCATTTCGGCAAAATGGGGAGTTCCCTGGCCTCTCACGTAACCTCTGTTCTGTGTGGTTGTGGCAAGAGATGATCAGGCGTCCATCTTACCTAAGCATCCAAAATAGGCACAAAACGTGTGATGCTATTGTTGTGTGGCTGAGGTGTGATGTTTATGCATTGTTGTTGAAAGCTCTTTAATGAATGAAGCATCCTATTCGCAAAAAATAAAAATAAAAATGAATGAAGCATCCGGTGTTAGTATGACATTGTTGCTCAAATTTTGGCAATAAAAACATCATACGGTTTAAGTTATGCGAGTGTGTGGACTTGTTGAGAAAGTATGTGGATAGATTTAGTTAACAAGATCAAAATAATTAACAGTTTTGTTTAGAAGCACCACATTTATATTAGTAACATCAGCAAATTATAGCAAATGTGGCATCTCTTTGAAGGAATCCAAAGAGATAGCACACAAAGAGAAAATACAGGAAACGCTCCCAACAAAGGAGATTTGCAGAGAATTCCTTCTTCATCCCTGCAACCACCAACACAATGATCAAAAACTTCAACCACCGCCGTCGCCGAGCGTCCGCCGAAGAGAAGAAGAAACGGCCTCCACTTAGCCAAGATCCAAGAAAAAACCATGGCAGCAAAGCTGCGTAGTAAGCCCACCACGAATGGCACCGCACTTGTTGTGGGTTATTGTCGGCCGGAGCAAATATCCACCCCTCATGCCCCGCGACCCTGAAATCCTCGAGCGGTGACGCGGTTGAGATGCTTCTGAACCGTGAACCATCTTCGGTTGCGGAATAAACTTTTGGTGCACCATCTCTTGGACGAGACCGGAGTTGCAATGCTAGCCACCTCCAACACAAGCACTTCCGGCTCCGCGTTGGCGTTGGAGGAACAACCGACGTGACGTGGACAAAGCCGAAGAAACAGCCCCCCAAAAATAAACCTCCATCGCCATCTTGGAGACCTTTCGTGGACACAAATCCGCGGCTCCTCAACACTGTCGTAGAACGCCATCAAGGCGGCGGCGGCGCAGAAACTTTTATTCGCAATGATGACATCAACACCAAGCAAGCACCGACAGCTGACAAACTAATCCTATACCTATTCATTGGAGAGAAGGAACTGGGGCTCCCCTGCCGCCGTCGCCGGAGCGACGGCAGAGGGAAGGGGAGCCGGCGGCTTTAGCGGCGTAAGAACAGGAACCGCTAGCCTCGATATTGGCTGGGGAGAGACAGAGGAGAAAACCGTTGTGGAGGAGTTGCGGTTGCTTCGGTAAAATGATTCACAGTTATGACTTATGAGAGTGTTTTATTCCACGCATCAGACGCATAAAATTCCAGATACATTCAGTTCTAGAACAGATTCACTGATAGTACAACTTCACAACACCAAACGCAGTGATTTTGTACCAGCAACCTGAGGTGCACACGTCTGGTCACTGCTGGTTCGCACCGACGCCGAGGAGCGCGACCAGCCGGTCCATCAGAACCAGCGCCGTCGCGCTCGGGGGCTCCCGGAGGAAGAACTGGTGGTCCTCGCCGACGGAGTCGAGCAGGTCGGCGTCGCCCTCCGCCCACCCGCTCCGCAGCAGCCCGTCGTGGTACGCCTTGCCTCGGAGCCGCAGCTCGTCCTCGGCGAGGCAGACGAGGACGCGGTCGCAGCCGAGCCGCCGCAAACTCGGGGCCCCGTCGGCCACCGGGTTGACCCGCGGGTCGTCCAGCCCGGCGGTGAGGCCGCCGCACGCGAACGGCCACAGCTCCTCCAGCTTGCCCCTCAGCCACGAGTGCTCGCCGTCGGCCTTCTTGGCGGAGAGGAAGTAGGGGTGCAGGAGCCCGAGGCCCCTGAGCCGGGCGCCGCGGGGGAGCGCCTCGGCCTCCGAGCCGGCGCGGAGCGCCACGTTGTGGGCGACGTTGCCGCCGGCGCTGTACCCGACCACGAACATCCGCCCGCGGTCGCCGCGGTCCCGGAGCCACGGGTCCGCGCCCTCCGCGGCCCACCGGAGGGCGGACCAGGCGTCGTCGTAGCAGGCGGGGACGGGGTGCTCCGGCGCGAGGCGGTACTCGACGGACACGCCGACGACGCGCGCGCGGGCGCACAGGCGGTTGAGGAAGGCGTGCTCGGGCGCATCCGCGGCCGAGCCGGCGACGAGGCCGCCGCCGTGGAGGTACACCACGATGGGGAGCCTGTCGCCCGCGCCGTCGGGAGGGCGCGCGGGGAGGTAGAGGCGAGCCCACACGCCGGTGGCCGGATCGACGGTGACGTCCCTGGAGGCGACTCCGGTGGCGGGGTCGACGAAGGGCGGGACGGGGTCCACGGGGAGCAGGCGCTCGACGCGGCCGCTCCTGTACTGCCGGATCACCGGCACGAACTCGAACGTGACCTCGGATTCAAGGTCCATCTGACGGGCGAAACGACGCGGCAAGGAATCAAGGATGGCGCGACGGGCGGCTATGGCAGTGGAGGAGTGAGCTTCATTTGGAAGATGAATATGGACGACGGCGAAGCATCGGGGAATGGGGCACGGCGGCGAGTGCGCGGAGGAGATTGTTAAATAAACGAGAGAGAAAATGGCTCCGTGCTTTCCGCCGTTCTAGCTAGCCCTGTAGGCCTGTACCGTGTGCCGGTCAAACGATTGAAGCCAGATCTGATCGACTCACACAATGTGAGTGAAGTTTTGAAATAAACCCTGAAGTTGATAAGGGTCGACCCAAATGAACTCTCACCTCCAAATCCCTGAAGTTGATACCCTGTATTTACAGATCTGTATTTACAGATCTCAATCAATCCAAACGCCGTATAAGCAAAATCTTGTTTGTAGTAACTTGTAACAGGAAGGCACTATCCCAGCCGGGATTGATTTATACAGTCACTTACACCATGGGCCCACGTGTCATGTGCATCTCCTTCTCCGGTCTGTTCCTCACAAGTTCACGCCAATTGATCCTAGGCTCGCCTTCGGACGAGGTCCTGATGAGCGTACTGGATGGGGTTGGGTCAGTCGTGGTCGCCATCCCAGACGAGCTCCTGGGCGCGTCCAAGCCTGACGGCGTGCTATCCCGACTGGAGATTAACCGTGTACTACACCTCCATTACTATCATAAAAGACAAAGAAAATATCAGGCATCACAAGGGCATGTTGCAATCCATCAGTGTCCTGCTTCTCGTGGGTAAATTTGGTGTTTTGACCCTTTTGGCTTAGTTTAGCCGGATCTGATCCTGGTCTGAATTTTTTTCGGGATCTGACCCTTTTGGCTACCGCCACACTCCCCGGCGGTAGCCGAGCACACCCTACCGCCGGTTTCATTGGCGGTAAGCCTTCGACGGTCATTTGACGGCCGTTAACTTTAGCCTACGTGGCAAAGGGGCCTACCGCCAAGTACACCGGCGGTAGGTTTCTCTAGCCTACCGCCAAGGACCTCGGCGGTAGAGGATAAGGTGGTGGTGGTGAATTGGTGGGCCCCACACCCACCCATTCACCCCCAATCTCCTTCTTCCCCTCGAGCTCATCCTCCCTCCCCTCTCTCCCCCACCAAAGCACCCACTTAATTCTTCTTGTTTGCTTGAGATTTGTCCGGTGGATCCGGAGCATTTTCATCACCCAAGGTACCTCTTCCACTCCCCCTTCATTTGGTTGGTTGAAATCACCTATTTTGGTTGCTTTGCTCACATTGTTGCAAACCCTAGTTCTTGCTCTTGTTGTTGTTAAATCAATCAATATGATGCATTGAGGGCTATGTTTGTGCTTTGAACATGTATTGTGTGCCTACCATCGTTGGGGGAAGCAAGATCTTGTGCTAGGTTTGGTTATTTTGTTAGGGTTAGGGTTAGTGTTATGGTTAGGGTTAGGGTTAAGGCTATGATTAAGGTTATGTTTGTCTTGTTGTTTGAATGCACTTCATACCAAAGTATGCATAGTTTAGGTAGTTCATCCGTATGAATTGCCCGGCCCATGGATGACTATCTTTTTCCATTGTTCTTAGATGGATAAACTCGTTAATGTTCATTATTTGGACAAGGCGGCATTTATGAATGGAAATCCCGATGAAGGGGAAGAGCCCATGGTTTTTGAAACAAGCCCAAGCTATGAGGATGTTGTCATCAAAGTGAGAAGCGTTTTACATTGGGTTGACCCAATTGATGAGGTTAAGCTTATTGGGAGATATGATGTTGGAGTGGGAGTAAAGTCCCGATTAAAGAGTATGTCAATCACCTCCCAATTGCATTAGAATGTGTACAAGGAAAAAGTAGAGGGATCTCAAGACAAGTCACTTGAATTATTTGCCACAAAGGTTGAAGTTCCTCGGCTACAAATTGACTTGAACCGACATGTATCCTCCCCAATACATGATGGTAGTGTCGAGGTGTATGTGCACAATTCTTCTAGCCAACCACCAAGTAGCCAACCAAATGAAGAGGACATCAATGATAGAGCCATAGTAGTTCGAGATGATGCTATTGCTCATGTTGATGATGATGCTATTGCTAATGTTGGTGAAGATGATATTGCTCAAGATGATGTTTACGCGGAAGAAGAAGAGATCCATTACAATCCCATTGGTAACTTGGATGTCATTGTGTACCAACAAGACATGGACCGTAATCTCCCTTATAGCCGTATGTGTCGGTATTTCTCGGATGACGAGGGTCCGGAGGAAGAATTGGACGAGGATGGATTCACGGCGCAAGAAAATCAAATCTTCAAGAAGGTGACGGGCAAGGAAAGAGGACCCTCATTGTTTCGTGATCTTAGTCTTGCCGACAAGGCCGTTGTTGATGGTGGCATGAGATTGGGGTTGGTTGAACCATCACCTTGCCGGAAGGTCAGTGATCCAGTCCCCAAGGATGAGGACGAGAATGCTCATTTGAAGAAAGGCGTCAAGTTTGGGTGCTTGGAAGAGTTCAAAATATGGTTGAGTGATTATGCCATTAGGAACCATCGTCCGTTTGTTGTTGGTCATTCCAACCAAAAGGTGCACTACACCATCAAATGTGACAAAGAAGGTTGCCCATGGAAGGTCCGTGGAAGAAAAATTCTTGAAACCGGGCAATGGGTGTTGACGAGTTGTTGGCCACTCACGAGTGCATACCACCGGACAAAGCCGACCGAAGCAAGGGACACCGTCAACTCACGTCTGAGTATCTAGGCTACAAATTGTTGAATGAGATATTCCATGATCCAACCGTGAAGGTGAAGTTACTCATGAGTTCGGTCTGTGAACGATTCGGGTACGAGGTCAAGTATGGGAAGGTGTGGATGGCCAAGGCGAACACTATTAGGATGTTGCATGGTGATTATGCGGCCGCATACAATATTCTTCCGAGAATGTTGGGTGACATTGCTCATCGGAACCCGGGCATGCGCCATAGGGTGGAGTCAATTGACGGAGTGTTTCACCGTGCTTTCTGGAGCTTTGGGCAATGCATCGAGGCATTTAGGCATTGTCGGCCTGTCTTGTCTATTGATGGAACTTTCTTGACCGGAAAATATAAGGGCACATTGATGGTGGCAATGGCCCACTCGTCAAACGATAACGTGTTACCGGTGGCATTTGCCTTGGTTCCTTCCGAGCATGATGACAACTGGGAGTGGTTTATGGACCATGTTAGGACCAAGGTGATTGGCAAGAGAGAAGTATGCATCATATCGGAACGGCATCATGGGATTCTCAAAGCAATAGATGTTGATATTCCAGGCTTTCCAAAGCTCCAACACTGTTGGTGTATGAGGCACTTCGTGGCAAACTTTTACCGGGCATGCAAGAGCAAAGAGTTTTGCAAAGACCTTACCCATGTTTGCGTGGCATTCAACACCGACACATTCAAAAGCCGCTATGACAAACTCTTGAAGGCGTTGGAGAAGAACAAAGGGGGGAGGGCAAAATTCTTAACAAGGCATCTTCCGGAGAAGCATAAGTGGTCACGCGCTTAAGACGAAGGAGGTTTGAGATACGGAGACATGACAAGCAACATGGTGGAATGCTTCAACAATGTGCTCAAGGGTGTCCGTTCAATACCGGTGACTGCAATAGTGAAATATACTTTCTTCAAGCTCAACGAGTATTTCCTAAGGCATTCCGAAATCACTGCCGATTGGATAGGTGAAAAGATGGACTATCCTTTCAAGGTTCAAGATTGGTTGAAGCATCAGGCACGCAAGTCTTCTCTCCAACAAATCATTAGTTTCAATGAAAAAGAAATGATCTATCAAGTCGACGAGCCGGGTGGCACGACACGTGACGGTGTGACGTACGGTGGTGTGGCGTACGAGGTGCACCTCAAATACCGGTGGTGTCAGTGCGAGAGGCCTCATAAGTACCATTAGCCTTGCTCGCATTTGATGACCGCGGCCAGGGCGAGAAACTTGAACGTATTTGATGGTACTACCGTGCGGTTGCATCAGTTCACATTGGAAACAACGAGGTTGATATGGGCGCCTCGGTTCTGTCCTTTCCTCGATCAGTCACAATGGCCTGAGTATGATGGCCCTCATATCATTCTCGATCCCGAACTCATGGTGCCTACGAAGGGAAGAAGAAGAAAGAAGAGGTTCAGGAGTGACATGGATGATCTAGCTGGATACACCAGAATGAAACAATTTGGTAGCGGTCATTTCATGGAGCCACTGGACATCAACAATTGTGGACAATGTGACGACCCAAGACAAAATGTTAGAAGATGCACGAAAAGGCCAAAGACTGATGCCAACGCAAGCACTAGTCAAACGGGTGGTCGTCGAGGAGGTTTCGTTGCCGCATGAGGAGGTAGGAGTGGTGGGCGTGGAGGACGGATGAGTCTTAGAGGTGGCACTAGTGGTGGGCGTGGAGGACGGATGGGTCTTAGAGGTGGCACTAGTGGTGGGCGTGGAGGACGGACGGGTCTTAGAGGTGGCACTAGTGGTGGGCGTGGAGGACGGACCGTTCTTAGAGGTGGCACTAGTGGTGGGCGTGGAGGACGGACGAGTCCTAGAGGAGCCGGGCGCGGAGGTGGTCGTGGTTCCGGTGGTAATAGGACGCGGAGAATTGATAGAGGAAGGCCTATTGACATTTTGCTAAATCCGGATGGTTGAATGGTATTTCACTTATTGCCTCCATACATTTTCATTTGTTCATATGTTTTACTAGCAACTAACTCTTGCTTTTTGTAGGCATGGCTTCATCCGGTTCCATGACGAGGCCGCCTTGTGCTGACCGAGAGGACATGCCTACCAAGTGGGGGAACGCAACCTTGGACAAGGTGAAGGAGAAAAATGTGAAAACCCCATCATGTTGGTGTGGAGATGTTTGCAAGGTGAAGGTGTCCACGGACCTGAAGAAGTCATGGACGAAAGGGAGAAGATTCTTTGTGTGTCCAAATTATGCACATGATCGTGCGCTTCCAACTAACGCGTACGACTTACCACTGGTATGTGAGCCAAGTTTGTATTCTATGCTTTCATATACTCATATTTGTTTGAACTCCAACTCATATTTCACTAATAACAAACATGTTTTTCCTATATAGTCACCGCCTCGTCTTTGCAAGTACTTCACATGGATAGATCAAGATGTGCCAGAAGATGTTCAAAAGGACCAATATCGACATTGTCTTAGGAGGCAGTAGCTATTCGAAGAAGCATTGCAAAGAGCCGAGGATGAAGACCGTCGTCAGAAAGAGAAGATGGAGCGGAAGAAGCGCGAGGAGGAGAGGGCACGCAAAGAGAAGGTTGCTCGTGAAGAGGAGAGGGTGATACGTCTCCAACGTATCTATAATTTTTGATTGTTCCATGCTATTATAGTATCAATCTTGGATGTTTCATATGCAATTATATATCATTTTTTGGGACTAACCTATTGACCTAGTGCCCAGTGCCAGTTGCTGTTTTTTTGCTTGTTTTTGGATTTTTGGGAAATCAATATCAAACAAAGTCCAAACGGAGAAAAAACTTTGGATTAATTTTTTCTGGACCAGAAGGGACCCTAGAAGGTTCGGGAGAAGACCAGAAGAGCCACGAGGGAGCGACAAGCTCGGGAGGCATGCCCCCCAGGCTTGTGGGCCCCTCGTGGCACCTCTGGACCTAATTCCAAGCCTATAAATTCTCAAATATTCCCCATATACCAGAGAGCCACCTCAAATAACTTTTCCGCCGCTGCAAGCTTCTGTTCTTCCATGATCCCATCTGGAGGACTTTTCCGGCGATCTGCCGAAGGGGGAATCGATCACGGAGGGCTTCTACATCAACCTTTCTGCCCTTCCGACGATGTGTGAGTAGTTTACCACAGATCTACGGGTCCATAGCTAGTAGCTATATGGCTTCTTCTCTCTCTTTGATCTTCAATACAATTTTCTCCTCAATCTCCTTGTAGTTCTATTCAATGTAATCTTCTTTTGCGGTGTGTTTGTTGGGATCCGATGAATTATGGGTTTATGATCAGATTATTCATGAGAAATATTTGAGTCTTTTCTGAACTTATTTATGCATGATTGTTATAGCTTTGTATTTCTCTCCGATCGATCCGTTTGGTTTGGCCAACTAGATTGATTTATCTTGCAATGGGAGAGGTGCTTTGTGATGGGTTCAATCTTGCAGTGCTCTATCCCAGTGACAGAAAGGGACAAGACATATATTTGTATTGTTGCCATTAAGGATAAAACGATGGAGTTTATTCATACTGCTTGAGTTTACTTTGTCTACATCATGTCATCTTGCTTAAGGCGTTACTCTGTTTTCATTAACTTAATACCCTAGATGCATGCTCGATAGCGGTCGATGGGTGGAGTAATAGTAGTAGATGCAAGCAGGAGTCGGTCTACTTGTCTCAGACGTGATGCCTCTATACATGATCATTGCCATGAATCCGTCATAACTATGCGCTATTCTATCAATTGCCCAATAGTAATTTGTTTACCCACTGTATGCTATGTGTTCGAGAGAGAAGCCTCTAGTGAAAACTATGGCCCCCCGGGTCATTTATCCATCATATATAAAATCCAAAAATACCTTGTTGCAATTTTATTTACCTTATTTTATTTTGGAATTTACTTTATCTATCTATCACTATCAGAATTAATCCGTGCAAGTAACCGCCAAGGGGATTGACAACCCTCTTGTTTGTGTTGGGTGCAAGTATTTGCTTTTGTGTGTGTAGGTGCTGCTAATGAGGTTCTGTGTAGTTCTCCTACTGGATTGATAACCTTTGTTCTTAACTGAGGGAAATACTTATCTCTACTATACTGCATCATCCTCTCCTCTTCGGGGAAATCCCAACGCAGTTCACAAGTAGCAGGAAGAATTTCTGGCGCCGTTGGGGAGACATCACCAAAACCTATCAAGTACCTTCGCATAGACTATCATCTACTTGCTCTTATTTTCATTTGCCTTTTATTTGCATTTGCCTCTTGTTTTTATCTCCCCCACTTCTAAAACAAATTTACAAAAACACAAAAATATTTTATTTGCTTGTTTGCTAGGTTGCTTGCTTTTTCGCTATGTCTCAAGAAAACACCAAATCGTGTGACTTTTTCAATACTAATAATAATAATTTTATTAGTACTCCAATTGCTCCTCCCGCCACTAGTGCGGAGTCATGTGATATTAATGCTGCTTTGCTGAATCTCGTTATGAAAGAACAATTTTCTGGTAGTCCTAATGAAGATGCTGCGTCCCATCTTAATACTTTCGTTGAACTTTGTGATATGCAAAAGAAGAAAGATGTGGATAATGATATTGTCAAATTGAAATTATTTCCGTTCTCACTACAAGATGGTGCTAAAACTTGGTTTTCATCCTTGCCTCCAAATAGTATTGATTCTTTGGATAAGTGTAAGGATGCTTTTATTGCCAAATATTTTCCTCCCGCTAAGATTATTTCTCTTAGAAATCAAATAATGAATTTTAAGCAACTTGAGCATGACCATGTTGCACAATCTGGGGAGAGAATGAAATTAATGATAAGAAATTGTCCCACTCATGGTTTAAGCTTATGGATGATCATACAAAAAATTTATGCGGGACTAAACTTTGTTTCTAGAAATCTTCTAGACTCTGCCGCGGGTGGTACATTTATGGAAATTACATTGGGAGAAGCTACAAAACTCCTCGATAATATTATGACAAATTATTCCCAATGGCACACTGAAAGAACTCCAACTGGTAAGAAGATAAATTCTGTCGAAGAAATTAATACTTTATGTGATAAGATGGATGCTCTTATGAAAATGGTTGCTAGTAAAAGTGCTCATGTTGATCCTAATGATGTGCCATTATCTACTTTGATTGAGCAAAATAATGATGCTATTGATGTGAATTTTGTCTCTAGAAATAATTTCAACAACAATGCCTATAGGGGTAATTTCAATCCTAGACCGTTTCCTGGAAATTCCTCTAATAATTATGGTAATTCCTATGGTAATTCATATAATAATAATAGTATACCCTCTGATCTTGAAAGTAATATTAAAGAATTTATTAATTCTCAAAAGATTTTCAATGCTATGGTAGAAGAAAAATTGAATAAAGTTGATGACATGGCTAGAAACATGGATAGGATTGCTCATGATGTTGAGACTCTTAAAATTAAAATTGAATAAAGTTGATGACATGGCCACCCAAGCATGATATAAATGAGTCTATTAAAGCTATTGATGTCTACTACGCAACTTTTATTCTTGTAGACATTGTTGGGCCTCCAAGTGCAGAGTTTTGTAGGACAGTAGCAAATTTCCCTCAAGTGGATGACCTAAGGTTTATCAATCCATGGGAGGCGTAGGATGAAGATGGTCTCTCTCAAACAACCCTGCAATCAAATACAAGAAATCTCTTGTGTCCCCAACACACCCAATACAATGGTAAATTGTATAGGTGCAGTAGTTCGGCGAAGAGATGGTGATACAAGTGTAGTATGGATAGTAGATATAGGTTTTTGTATTCTGAAAATATAAAAACAGCAAGGTAGCAAGTGATAAAACGAAGCACAAATGGTATTGCAATGCTTGAAAACAAGGCCTAGGGTTCATACTTTCACTAGTGCAATCTCTCAACAGTGCTAACATAATTGAATCATATAACAATCCCTCAACATGCGACAAAGAATCACTCCAATGTTTCTATCGGAGAACGTAGGACGAAAACGTGTATCAACCTATGTGCCTAGATTACCCCAATGTCACCACGGGAATCCACAAGTTGAATACCAAAACATACATCAAGTAACTCAATAGAATACCCCATTGTCACCATGGGTATCCACATGCAAGACATGCATCAAGTGATCTAAAATCCAATATTCAATCCAACATAATGAAACCTCAAAGAGCAAGACTCAATTCATCACAACAAGATAGAGAGAAGGAAGAAACACCATATGATCCAACTATATTAACAAAGCTCGTGGTACATCAAGATCGTGCCAAATCAAGAACACGAGAGAGAGAGAGAGATCAAACACATAGCTACTGGTACATACCCTCAGCCCCGAGGGTGAACTACTCCCTCCTCGTCATGGAGACCGCCGGGATGATGAAGATGGCCTTCGGTGATAATTCCCCCCTCCGGCAGAGTGCTGAAACAGGACTCCGGATGAGATCGCTTCGGAACAGAGGCTTGTGGCAGCGACGTGGAAGTTCTAGGTTTAATTTTGGGGTTTTTGGTGTTTATAGGAATATTTGGCATTGGAATCACGTCAGGGGGGTCCACGAGGAAGCGGCAAGCTCGGGGGGGCGCGCCCCCCAGGCTTTCCGTGCTCTCGTGGCTCTTCTGGCACTTCCTGGAAGCTTCAGGGTTCTCTTTTTGTCTATAAAAAATCACCGTAAATTTTTGGCCCATTCTGAGAACTTTTATTTCTGCACAAAAAACGACACCACGGTAGTTCTGCTGAAAACAGTGTCAAGCCGGGTTAGTTCTAATCAAATCATACCAAAACCATATAAAACTGTTATAAACATGGCATGAATACTTCATAAATTATAGATACGTTGGAATTCCTGCTCGTCCTCGAGTAGGTAAATGTTAAAAGAAATAATTTATGAAGTGTGAATGCTAGCATAGTGCACAAGTTTGATCAATGATAATTTCAATCACTTTTTCTAGCATCATTATGTATCATAAACAATAGCTCATCTCATAAAACTTCTCATGATCAAGTAGCAAGCTATTCACATGCTAAAGTATAGACCATAAACTTTCTTGAAAACTAACAAACTATGTTCTCAGTCATCAAACAATTGCAATTCATCTTATTTTCAAGAAGGGTCTATGTAAGAGCTTTGATTTAGTAAATTCCACATACTCAACTATCATATAGTCTTCCATGATTGCTGACACTCAAAGCATATTTTTAGAATAAACCGTTTCAGTCAAACACATAGGAAGATAGGGGCTTAATGTTTTGCCTCCCAACTTATTTATCTCAGGGATAATGTCAACAATAATAACTCATGATCACCTATATTCAGCTGGATATATATGCATGGATCTTTGCCCACCACATGATGCTTGCCAAAAGAGAAAATAAAAACGGAATAGAAGAGAATACTATTGACTCTTGCATGAAAGTAGATACATAAAGTAAAAGATAGGCCCTTCGCAGAGGGAAGCAGAGGTTGTCATGCGCTTTTATTTTTGGATGTGCGAGCTCTTAATGTAAAGGAACGTCACTTTATATTGCCCCTTGTGATAGCGACCTTTATTATGCAGTCTGTCGCTTTTATTGCTCCACCATCACAAGATCGTACAAAGCTTATTTTCCCTTACAATAAAAGTTCATACATATTTAGGAGCAATTTTTATTGCTTTTGCACCAATGACAACTTACTTGAAGGATCTTATTCAATCCATAGGTAGATATGGTGGACTCTCATGGCATGAAACTGGGTTTAAGGTTTTGGATGCACAAGTAGTATCTCTACTTAGTGCGAATTTTTGGCTAGCAAAGATAGGGGGCAAACACCACATGTTAGAGGATCCAAAACAATATAACTTCTATGTGAATATAAGCAAACATAACCCATTACGTTGTCTTCCTTGTGCAACGTCAACTAATTGACATAAAATATTTGATGGGGGCTCACAATCATAAAAGATGTCCAAGATAGTGTATTTATATGTGAGACCTCTCTTCCTTTATTACTTTTTCATGAATTGCTACAATGACCAATGCTATGTTTGTCAACTTCCAACAAGTTTTATCAATTATACTTCTTTTATGTGAAGTCATCACTTCCCATGGGATTCGCATATGATTTTATTCTTTCTTTATTTCTAAGATTGGATCATCAAAAGCAAAACACGCAACTCAAACTACTCTTTATTATATAACTTTCACACACGATTACATAGATAGATAGATCACAAAGCAAGCACTCAAAACTAATTCATACTAAAACTTTATTCCTCTAAATCACGAAATAACTAAGGATCGAACTAAGATAGATAATGATGATGAAAAAGTGATGGTGATACGATACCGGGGCGCCTCCCCCAAGCTTGGCACAAGCCAAGGGGAGTGCCCATACCCGTGTATTCAAGTCTCCTTCTTCAGTGATGGTGGTGATGGTGAGGTGGGCTTGTCCTCCATCTTCTAAGGCATAGGCTCTCCATCATAAAAGGACGAACGTGTTTCCGGAGTCCTGAAATTTGCAGCTAAACTCATACCTTTGAACTTGGCCTCATACTCAAAATTTTGGTTTTGTAGATCATATATTTGGGCCTGAAGATAATCAATCCGATCATTGAGCTGGAAGATGACGTCCCCAATATTCTTGCCGTCCACCTTGTGCTCACGGATGAATTCCGTGATCATGGAGTGGTTAGCACAAAGTCCGCCCTCCACCATGCCCTGGCACTTGAAGATCTCCTGTTCCATCGCTTCCAGCCTGGACTTCTCGCTCCCGGTCTTCTTAGGTCATTGAACGTCCCGGATGTGGAGCACCCCCTCACGCATCTCAATGGCTTGAGGGTGCTTCATCACCTCCGGTAGGTACGGGTTGATGACCTTCTCATAGAACTTGTCCTTGGACGAGCTTGGAGACGTCATGGCGACCTAGATCTGTCAGAAAAATAGCCCGAAACAAGAACAGAAGAGAAACTTGCGATACGGTGGTTAAAACATATGGGAGTATATATGAAGAATTTTTATCTTGCAAAACAAGCATACGGGAAGAAAACGGAGTCGGGAATGCACACGTGGGGCCCACAAGGCATCACGACGCGCCCTAGGGGGGTCGCGCCCTGTTGCCTTATGGGCGACACGTGGGTCCCCTTGGCTGTTTTTTATTTTTGTAATTTTTCTAATATTCCAAAACTGACAGAAATAATTTTTATGGAATTTTTGGAGTCGGTTTTCTTACCGTATCACATACCTACCCCTTTTCAGGGTTCTGGAGCGTTCCGGAAGGATTCTTCTATGTGCTCTTCCGGTGTAATTGTTTCAATAATATTAGTTTCAACATTAGTGGGAGTACCTGAAATATAATGCTTGATTTTTGCCCATTCACCACTCTCAGATTATTGCCTTCGGAGTCGTTTATTTTGATGGCTCCGGAGCGATAAATTTCTTCGATGATATACGGTCCTTCCCATTTAGAGAGAAGTTTTCCTGCAAAGAATCTTAAACGAGAATTGTAAAATAGAACATGATCACCTACTTTGAATTCCCGTTTTTGAATTCTTTTGTCATGCCACCTTTTAACCTTTTCTTTAAACAACTTGGCATTTTCATAAGCTTGGGTTCTCCATTCATCTAAAGAGCTAATATCAAATAATCTCTTCTCACCGGCAAGTTTAAAATCATAGTTAAGTTCTTTAATTGCCCAATAAGCTTGATGTTCTAATTCAAGAGGTAAATGACATGCTTTTCCATAAACCATTTTATACAGAGACATACCCATAGGATTTTTATATGCAGTTCTATAAGCCCATAATGCATCATCAAGTTTCTTAGACCAATTCTTTCTGGATCTATTAACGGTCTTTTCCAAAATCAATTTTATTTCTCTATTAGTTAATTCAACTTGACCACTAGACTGAGGATGATAAGGAGATGCAATTCTATGGTTAACATCATATTTAGCAAGCAACTTACGGAAAGCACCATGAATAAAATGTGAACCACAATCAGTCATTAAATATCTAGGGACTCCAAACCTCGGGAAAATAACTTCTTTAAGCATTTTAATAGAAGTGTTATGATCAGCACTACTAGTTGGAATAGCTTCTACCCACTTAGTAACGTAATCAACAGCAACTAAAATATGAGTATACCTATTGGATTTAGGAAAAGGTCCCATATAATCAAAACCCCAAACATCAAATGGTTCAATAACAAGTGAATAATTCATAGGCATTTCCTGACGTCTACCAACATTACCAATTCTTTGACATTCATCACAAGAAAGTACAAACTTATGTGCATCCTTGAAAAGAGTAGGCCAATAAAAACCAGATTGTAATACGCTGTGTGTAGTTCGGTCTCCCGCATGATGTCCTCCATATGCCTCGGAGTGACACTTACGTAGGATTTGTTCCTATTCATGCTCAGGTACACAATGTCTAATAATACCATCTACTCCTTTTTTATATAGATGTGGGTCATCCCAAAAGTAATGTCTTAAATCAAAGAAAAACTTTTTCTTTTGTTGACATGTAAAGCTAGGTGGTATGTATTTAGCAACAATGTAATTAGCATAGTCTGCATACCAAGGAGTATTACGAGAAGCATTTATCACAGCTAATTGTTCATCAAGGAAATCATCATTAATAGGAAGTGGGTCATCAAGAACATTTTCCATTCTAGACAAATTATCTGCCACGGGATTCTCAGCTCCCTTTCTATCAATAATATGCAAGTCAAATTCTTGTAGCAAAAGAACCCACCTAATAAGTCTAGGCTTAGCATCTTTCTTTTCCATAAGGTATTTAATAGCAGCATGATCAGTGTGAATAGTAACCTTGGAATCAACAATATAAGATCTAAATTTATCACATGCGAACACAACTGCTAAAAATTCTTTCTCAGTAGTAGCATAATTTCTTTGAGCACTGTCGAGGGTTTTACTAGCGTAATGGATAACATTTAATTTCTTATAAACTCTTTGTCCTAGAACAGCACCAACAGCATAATCACTAGCATCACACATAATTTCAAAGGGTAGGTTCCAATCAGGTGGTTGAACAATAGGTGCAGAAATTAAGGCTTTCTTAAGTATTTCAAAGGCTTCTACACAATCATCATCAAAAACAAATGGAACATCTTTTTGCAAGAGATTGGTAAGAGGTCTTGAAATTTTAGAGAAGTCTTTTATAAACCTTCTATAGAAACCAGCATGACCTAGGAAACTTCTTATACATTTGATATCTTTAGGACATGGCATTTTTTTCTCAATAGCATCAACTTTAGCTTTATCAACTTCAATACCTCTTTCAGAAATTTTATGCCCAAGGACTATACCTTCATTCATCATAAAGTGGCACTTCTCCCAATTCAAGACAAGATTAGTTTCTTCACATCTCTGCAAAACTCGATCAAGGTTGCTTAAGCAATCATCAAAAGAAGTTCTGTAAACGGAGAAATCATCCATGAAAACCTCAACAATCCTTTCACAAAAGTCAGAGAATATAGCAGTCATACATCTTTGAAAGGTAGCAGGTGCATTACATAAACCAAAAGGCATACGGCGATAAGCATAAGTTCCAAAAGGACAAGTAAAGGTGGTTTTCTCTTGATCTTCAGGTGAAACAGGTATTTGAGAAAAACCAGAATAACCATCTAGGAAACAAAAGTGTGTATGCTTAGAAAATCTTTCTAATATTTGATCAATAAAAGGCAAGGGGTAATGATCTTTCCAAGTGGCTTTATTTAATTTTCTGAAATCAATTACCATCCTATAGCCAATTACAATTCTTTGTGGGATAAGTTCATTTTTATCATTAGGAACAACGGTAATACCTCCTTTTTTAGGAACACAATGAACATGACTTTCCCATCTTATATCAACTATGGAATAAATTATACCTGCTTCCAGAAGCTTTAATATTTCAGTTCTTACCACATCCTTCATTCTAGGATTCAGCCTTCTTTGATGATCAACAACGGGTTTAGCATCTGGCTCCATATGAATTTTATGCTGACATAAAGTGGGACTAATGCCTTTAAGATCATCAAGAGTATATCCAATAGCAGCACGGTGCTTCCTCGGAGTTTTAAGTAATCTCTTTTCTTCATGCTCTGAAAGGTTAGCACTAATAATAACAGGATATATCTTATTTTCATCAAGATAAGCATATTTAAGAGTATCAGGTAATTGCTTCAATTCAAACACAGGATCACCCTTGGGTGCAGGTGGATCTCCCAAGGTTTCAACAGGCAAATTATGTTTCAGGATAGGTGCTTGTTGATACGTCTCGAGCGTATCTATAATTTTTGATTGTTCCATGCTATTATAGTATCAATCTTGGATGTTTTATATACATTTACAAGCAATTATATATCATTTTTTGGGACTAACCTATTAACTTAGTGCCCAGTGCCAGTTGCTGTTTTTTGCTTGTTTTTGGCTTTTCAGAGAAACAGTACCAAATGAAGTCCAAATGCCATGAAACTTTTTGGAGATTTTTTTCTGGACATTAGAAACCTGGGAAGCTTTGGGAGGAGGCCAGAAGCCCCATAGGGGCTTCACAAGGCACTAGGGCGCGCCCCGGGGGGGGGCACCGTGGTACCTTGTGGGGCCACGTGACTCCTTTTGACCTAATTCCACTTCTATAAATTCACAAATATTGGGAAACCCCCAGAGAGCCAGAAGAGAAAACCTTTCCGCCGCCGCAAGCCTCTGTTCTTCCACGATCCCATCTGGAGGCCTTTTCCGGTACTCTGTCGGAGGGGGAATCGATCACGGAGGGCTTCTACATCAACCTTGTTGCCCTTCCGATGATGTGTGAGTAGTTTACCACAGACCTACGGGTCCATAGCTAGTAGTTAGATGGCTTCTTCTCTCTCTTTGATCTTCAATACAATGTTCTCCTTGATGTTCTTGGAGTTCTATCCGATGTAATCTTCTTTTGCGGTGTGTTTGTTGGGATCTGATGAATTGTGAGTTTATGATCAGATTATTCATGAGAAATATTTGAGTCTTCTCTGAACTCTTTTATGCGTGATTGTTATAGCTTTGTATTTCTCTCCGATCTATCGGTTTAGTTTGGCCCACTAGATTGATTTATCTTGCAATGGGAGAGGTGCTTTGTGATGGGTTCAATCTTGCGGTGCTCAATCCCAGTGACAGAAAGGGACATGGCACGTATTTGTATTGTTGCCATTAAGGATAAAAAGATGGGGTTTATTCATATTGCTTGAATTTGCTTCTCTACATCATGCCATCTTGCTTAAGGCGTTACTCTGTTTCATACATAATACCCTAGATGCATGCTGGATAGCGGTCGATGGGTGGAGTAATAGTAGTAGATGCAGGCAGGAGTCGGTGTACTTGTCTCGGACGTGATGCCTATATATATGATCATTGCCATGAATCCGTCATAATTATTTGCTTTTCTATCAATTGCCCAACAGTAATTTAGTTACCCACCGCATGCTTATGTGCTCAAGAGAGAAGCCTCTAGTGAAAACTATGGTCCCCGGGTCTATCTTTATCATATAAAAAACCTAAAAATACCTTGCTACAATTTATTTACTTTTATTTTAATTAGTAGTTTAGTTTATCTATTTACCTCGATAAGATTTAATCCATGCAAATAACCGCTAAGAGGATTGACAACCCTCTGATTTGCGTTGGGTGCAAGTGTTTGCTCTTGTGTGTGCAGGTGTGCTTAACGGAATTTTGCTTGGTTCTCCTACTGGATTGATAACCTTGGTTGTTACCTGAGGGAAATACTTATCTCTACTGTACTGCATCATCCTCTCCTCTTCGGGGAAATCCCAACGCAGCTCGCAAGTAGCAGCAAGAATTTCTGGCGCCGTTGTTGGGGAGACATCATCAAAATTACCAAGTACCTTCGCACAAATTATCATTCACTTGCATTTACTTTATTTACCTTTTATTTGCATTTGCCTCTCGTTTTCATCTCCCCCACTTCTAAAATATTTTACAAAAACACAAAAATATTCGGTTTGCTTTTTTGCTAGTTTGCTTGCTTTGTCGCGATGTCTCAAGAAAATACAAAATTGTGTGACTTTTCCAATACCAATAATAATGATTTTATTAGTACTCCTATTACTCCTCCCGCCACTAGTGCGGAGTCATGCGACACTAATGTTGCCTTGCTTAATCTTGTTATGAAAGAACAATTTTCTGGTAGTCCTAATGAAGATGCTGCATCCCATCTAAATACTTTCGTTGAACTTTGTGATATGCAAAAGAAGAAAGATGTGGATAATGATATTGTCAAATTAAAATTATTTCCGTTCTCACTGCGAGATCGTGCTAAAACTTGGTTTTCATCCTTGCCTAGAAATAGTATTGATTCTTGGGATAAGTGTAAGGATGCTTTTATTACCAAATATTTTCCTCCCGCTAAGATTATTTCTTTAAGAAATCAAATTATGAATTTTAAGCAACTTGAGCATGAACATGTTGCCCAATCTTGGGATAGAATGAAATTAATGATAAGAAATTGCCCAACTCATGGTTTGAATTTATGGATGATCATACAAAAAATTTATGCGGGACTAAACTTTGTCTCTAGAAACTTGCTAGACTCTGCCGCAGGTGGCACTTTCATGGAAATTACATTGGGAGAAGCTACAAAACTTCTTGATAATATTATGGCAAATTAACCTCAATGGCACACTGAACGAGCTCCAACTGGTAAGAAGGTAAATTCTATTGAAGAAATTAATACTTTGAGTGATAAGATGGATGCTTTATTGAAATTGGTTGCTAGTAAAAGTGCTCATATTGATCCTAATGATGTGCCATTGTCCACTTTGATTGAGCAAAACAATGATGCTATTGATGTGAATTTTGTCTCTAGAAACAATTTCAACAAAAAGGCTTATAGGGGTAATTTCAATGCTAGACCATCTCCTGGAAATTCCTCTAATAATTATGGCAATCCTTATGGTAAATCTTATAATAATAATAATAATAATAATAATAATAATAATAATAATAATAATAATAATAGGATGCCCTCTGATCTTGAAAGTAATATTAAAGAATTTATTAGTTCGCAAAAGAATTTCAATGCTATGATAGAAGAAAAATTGAATAGAGTTGATGAATTGGCTAGGAACATGGATAAAATTGCTCATGATGTGGAGAATCTCAAAACTAAAATTTTGCCATCTAAGCATGATATAAATGAGTCTATTAAAGCTATCTATGTCTCCATTAATGAAAGTAAAGAAAAGACCGCTAGGTTGAGAGCTAAGCGAGAATTTCTAGAAAAAGCGATTCCACCCGGTTTCTATCATAGTAATGATGAAGATATAAAAATGATTGGTGTTACACCTATTGAATATTTGTTTAATAATATAAAACTTGATGAAAAAGGGACTGAAGAAGAGTCAACTTTAGAAAGAAGGAGTCCCACTTGTTTGGAGGGTGACAATCTTGGTCATAAAAATGAAAAAAGTGGGTTTAGAGAGGTTAAAACTTTAAATAGTAATGCACCCACTACTTTAGATTACAAGGACTTTAATTATGATAGTTGTTCTTTAATTGAGTGTATTTCCTTTTTGCAATCCATTATTAATTCACCAAATTCATATGAACAAAATAAAGCTTTCACTAAACATATTGTAGAAGCCATGATGAAAGCACATGAAGAAAAACTTGAGTTAGAAGTATCAATTCCTAGAAAATTACAAGATGAATGGGAACCCACAATTAAAGTAAAAATTAAAGATTATGAATGTAATGCTCTTTGTGATCTTGGTGCTAGCGTTTTCACGATACCAAAGTCTTTGTGTGATGTGCTAAGTCTCACCGACTTGGATCCTTGTTCCCTTAATTTGCATCTTGCGGATTCCACTATTAAAAAGTCATTGGGTAGGATAAATGATGTGCTTATTCTTGCAAATAGAAATTATGTGCCCGTGGACTTTTTTGTTCTTGACATTGAATGCAATCCTTCTTGCCCCATAATACTTGGTAGGCCTTTTCTTCGAACTATTGGTGCTATTATTGATATGAAAGAAGGTAATATAAGATTTCAATTTCCACTAAAAAAGGGATGGAACACTTCCCTAGGAAAATAATTAAAGCACCCTATGAATCCATTATGAGGTCCACCTATGGAATCAATTTGAAGGATGACAACACTTGAAACTATGCATTATGCCTAGCTAGGGGCATAAAACAATAGCGCTTGTTGGGAGGCAACCCAATGAATAAAATAATTTTTTGCTTTTTACCTAATGTTATTGTGTGTTTATAAAATTTTAGCCTCTTTTATGATTATGTTTTTATGTTTTAATTAGTGTTTGTGCCAAGTAATGCCTTTGGGATGATTTGGAAGATAGTATAATTGATGCTGTTTGGAAAACAGAAAGTTTTGCGTCCAGTGCTGGAATTTTAATTCTGTACTGGAGTGTCAGAAAAATCTGAAATTTTTACACAGTATTGGTATATGAATTTCCCACGTTTTCATAATTTTTAAGAATTTTTGGAGTTACATAAGTATGGCTTTTAAATAGATCTTTACAGACTGTTCTGTTTTAGACAGATTCTGTTTTTGTTGCATAGTTTGCTTATTTTGATCAATCTATGGATCGTATCGGGGGGTATGAGTCATGGAGAAGTTGGATTACAGTAGCATTATGCCAATATTAAATATGAATCAGTTTACAACAGTACCTAAAGTTTAAAATTTGTTTGTTATACTAACGGATCTCACGAAGGTTTTGTTGAGTTTTGTGTGATTGAAGTTTTCAAGTTTTGGGTGAGACTACGATGGACAAAGGAATAAGGAGTGGCAAGAGCCTAAGCTTGGGGATGCACAAGGCACCCCAAGGTAATATTCAAGGAAGACTCAAGTGTCTAAGCTTGGGGATTCCCTGGAACGCATCCCCTCTTTCGTCTACAATCTATCGGTAACTCACTTGGAGCTATATTTTTATTCATCACATGATATGTGTTTTACTTGGAGCGTCTTGTGAAATAGTTTGTTTTCTTTTGTTTTCTTTTTAGTTTGTCACAATCATCTTTGCTGGACACACCTGTTTGAGAGGGACACACATTACTCATAATTTGTTAGAATACTCTATGTGCTTCACTTAAATCTTTTGAGCTAGGCAGTTGCTCTAGTGCTTCACTTAAATCTTTTTGAGCACGGCAGTGGCTATATTTTGAAGAAATATTTGAACTCTCATGCTTCACTTATATTATTTTGAGAGTTGATAAGATTAAAATTTTGAAGAAATATTTGCACTCTCATGCTTCACTTATATCTTTCTGAGAGTTGATAATAGTAATGGTAATTTGCACAAGATATGAATTTGGTCCCAAAGTGTTGAATATTCAAGAGGGATATAATAAAAACTTTCATGAAAGATCGTTGGATATGATAAGTTTGATTCCTTGCAATAGTTTTGCGATATGGAGATGATAATATGTGAGTCATGTTAGTGAGTAATTGTGATTTAGTAAGAATATTGGTGTTAAGGTTTGTGATTCCCTATGCATGCACATAAAGTCAATAGTTATGCAACGAAATTATATCCTACTTATGGTGCATTATTCGGTGTTAGTTATGTTCAATGCATGTTTATGACCGCTTTTGCTTTTTGGTTGGTTGCTTCTCAATCTATTTGCTAGCCTTCATTTGTACTAAGCGGGAATACTGCTTGTGCATCCAACTCCTTAAACCCAAGTTGTGCCAAATGAGTCCACCATATCTACCTATATGCGGTATTTCCATGCCGTTCCAAGTAAATTTGCATGTGCCAACTCTAAATTTTCAAAATAATTTTCCGTTTTGTGTGCCCGTACCGCTCATGAAGCGGCAGGGGGTGGCCAATATTTTCCATGCTAGGTGTGTTATTCTCACGATGAGTGTTTATTCACTTGTCATTGCACGAGAGAGTGGCAGGTAATAGGGATGCCCAGTCCTGAAATGAATTTTTTTAATATGATGATAATTATAAATTCCTTGGAAAGTGTTGGTATGGAGGGCACCCGTGGATACGGCTAGCCATGGATTGTGAAAGAATGGTGGAAAGGAAATAAACTTTATTTTCTGTTTGGGAACCGCCTATAATGTGTCTAGCATGGAAGATATTGGGAATTCTCGGTCATTTTCGTTGACAGGAAAAGCATACCTCTTAAAATAATTTTATCTCTCTAATTTAAGCCTTGAGCTCTGGCACATTTGCAAATCTCTGCTTCCCTGTGCGAGGGACTATCTATTTACTTTTATGCAATTTTTATTTTTATTTTGAGTCTAAATCTTCTCTTACAAAGCACCAACTAGAAAGCACTATTGTCATACTGGTGCATTGTGTGTAGCTAATATTGAGTGTGTTTCATGAATGGATCAACGATTGAGCATAATGGGCTAGGGATAACTTTCTTTAGCATTGATATTTTGAAAGACATGGTTGCTTGTTAGTATGCTTGAGTATTTATGTCTTCATGTCAAACTATAGACTATTGCATTGAATCATTCAAGTCCAAATGTCCATGCTACAAAAGAAAAGAATATATGATGAATATGATAAGTAGCATTCCACATCAAAAATTCTGTTTTTATCATTTACCTACTCGAGGACGAGCAGGAATTAAGCTTGCGGATGCTTGATACGTCTCCAACGTATCTATAATTTTTTATTGTTCCATGCTATTATAGTATCAATCTTGGATGTTTTATATACATTTACAAGCAATTATATATCATTTTTTGGGACTAACCTACTAACTTAGTGCCCAGTGCCAATTGTTGTTTTCTGCTTGTTTTTGGCTTTTCAGAGAAACAGTACCAAATGAAGTCCAAATGCCACGAAACTTTTTGGAGATTTTTTTTCTGGACATTAGAAACCTGGGAAGCTTTGGGAGGAGGCCAGAAGCCCCATAGGGGCTTCACAAGGCACTAGGGCGCGCCCCGGGGGGGGGCACCGTGGTACCTTGTGGGGCCACGTGACTCCTTTTGACCTAATTCCACTTCTATAAATTCACAAATATTGGGAAACCCCCAGAGAGCCAGAAGAGAAAACCTTTCCGCCGCCGCAAGCCTCTGTTCTTCCACGATCCCATCTGGAGGCCTTTTTCGGTACTCTGCCGGAGGGGGAATCGACCACGGAGGGCTTCTACATCAACCTTGCTGCCCTTCCGATGATGTGTGAGTAGTTTACCACAGACCTACGGGTCCATAGCTAGTAGCTAGATGGCTTCTTCTCTCTCTTTGATCTTCAATACAATGTTCTCCTTGATGTTCTTGGAGTTCTATCCGATGTAATCTTCTTTTGCGGTGTGTTTGTTGGGATCCGATGAATTGTGAGTTTATGATCAGATTATTCATGAGAAATATTTGAGTCTTCTCTGAACTCTTTTATGCATGATTGTTATAGCTTTGTATTTCTCTCCGATCTATCGGTTTAGTTTGGCCCACTAGATTGATTTATCTTGCAATGGGAGAGGTGCTTTGTGATGGGTTCAATCTTGCGGTGCTCAATCCTAGTGATAGAAAGGGACATGACACGTATTTGTATTGTTGCCATTAAGGATAAAAAGATGGGGTTTATTCATATTGCTTGAATTTGCATCTCTACATCATGTCATCTTGCTTAAGGTGTTACTCTGTTTCATACTTAATACCCTAGATGCATGTTGGATAGCGGTCGACGGGTGGAGTAATGGTAGTAGATGCAGGCAGGAGTCGGTCTACTTGTCTCGGACATGATGCCTATATATATGATCATTGCCATGAATCCGTCATAATTATTTGCTTTTCTATCAATTGCCCAACAGTAATTTGTTTACTCACCGCATGCTTATGTGCTCAAGAGAGAAGCCTCTATTGAAAACTATGGTCCCCGGGTCTATCTTTATCATATAAAAAACCTAAAAATACCTTGCTACAATTTATTTACTTTTATTTTAATTAGTAGTTTAGTTTATCTATTTACCTCGATAAGATTTAATCCTTGGAAATAACCGCTAAGAGAATTGACAACCCTCTTATTTGCGTTGGGTGCAAGTGTTTGCTCTTGTGTGTGTGCAGGTGCGCTTAACGAAATTTTGCTTGGTTCTCCTACTGTATTTATATCCTTGGTTCTTAACTGAGGGAAATACTTATCTCTACTGTACTGCATCATCCTCTCCTCTTCGGGGAAATCCCAACGCAGCTCACAAGTAGCACTTGTTTAAAGAATAATTCATCTATTTCACTTCTTTCATTCATATTCATGTCATTCTCATGCTCAAGCAAATATTGTTCTAATGGATCAGTAGGAGGCACAGCAATAGAGGCAAGACCAATAATTTCATCTTTACTAGGTAATTCTTTATCATGAGGTTGTCTACGAAACTTAGAGAAATTAAACTCATGAGACATCTCACCAAAATTAACACTAACAATTTCTTTAGTGCAATCAATCTTAGCGTTAACAGTATTCAAGAAAGGTCTACCGAATATAATGGGACAAAAATCATCTTGTGGTGATCCAAGAACAAGAAAATGGGTAGGGTATTTGTTCTTACCACACAAGACTTCAACATATCTAACAATCCCAAGCGGTGAAATAGTATCTCTATTTGCAAGCTTAATAGTAACATCAATTTCTTCAATCTCAACAGGTGCAATATCATTCATGACTTCTTGATAGAGAGTAAACGGAATAGCACTCACACTAGCAACAATATCAGATAAACCATGATAGCAATGATCTCCAATTTTAACAGAAATAACAGGCATGCCAACTACAGGTTTGTTTTTATCTTTAGGGTCTGGCTTAGCAATTCTAGTTGCTTCATCAGAGAAATATATGGCATGTCCATCAATATTATCAACCAAAAGATCTTTAACCATTGCAACACTAGGTTCAACTTTAATTTGTTCAGAAGGTCTAGGTGCTCTAATATTACTCTTATTAACCATAGTTGAAGCTTTAGCATGTTCCTTAATCCTAACAGGGAAAGGAGGTTTCTCAATATAAGCAGTAGGCACAACTGGATCAACATGGTAAACAATTGTTTCTTCTTTAACACCAACATGTTCTTTTTTCAATTCAATAGGTGGATGATATTTAAACCATTTCTCCATAGGGAGATCAACATGAGCAGCAAAAGATTCACAAACGGTAGCTACTATCTCAGAGTCAAGTCCATATTTAGTACTAAACTTACAAAAAGCATCAGTTTCCATAAAAGATTTAACACAATCAAACTCAAGATTTATACATGACTCATTACCTTTGTCGATTTCCCAATCATCATAATTGTGTTTAATTCTTTCAAGAAGATCCCATCTGGATTCAATAGTTCTCTTCATAAAGGAACCAGCAGAAGAAGTATCGAGCATGGATTGATCATTATGAGAAAGCCGAGCATAAAAGTTTTGAAGAATTATTTCTCTTGAGAGCTCATGATTGGGGCATGTGTGCAACATATACTTAAGCCTCCCCCAAGCTTGAGCGATACTTTCTCCTTCACGAGGCCAAAAATTATATATATAATTCCGATCACGATGAACCAAATGCATAGGATAAAATTTCTGGTGGAATTCCAGCTTCAACCGGTTCCAGTCCCATGTTTCAGTATCATCACATAGCCTATACCATGTCAATGTATTTCCCTCCAAAGATAAAGGGAATACTTTCTTCTTAACTCCATCTCCAGATAAACCTGCAAGCTTAAACAATCCACAAATTTCATCCACATAGATCAAGTGCATATCAGGATGTACCGTTCCATCTCCTGCATAAGGATTAGCTAGCAGTTCCTCTATCATACCCGAAGGAGTTTCATAATAAATATTTTCAGTAGGTTCAATAGGTTGAGGAGCAACTCTTATCGCTTCCGGTCGAGGTCAAGATACCCCGAACAAGCCCCTCAAAGGATTACTTTCCATAGTGACAAGTGACAATAAATTTCAGCACGTAATATAAATGTTTCCTTACCAAATTCCACTCACCAAAAGCGCTTCACTCCCCGGCAACGGCGCCAGAAAAGAGTCTTGATGACCCACAAGTATAGGGGATCAATCGTAGTCCTTTCGATAAGTAAGAGTGTCGAACCCAACGAGGAGCAGAAGGAAATGACAAGTGGTTTTCAGCAAGGTATTCTCTGCAAGTACTGAAAGTAGCGGTAACAAATAGTTTTGATAGCAAGATAATTCGTAACTAGTAACAAGTATAATAAAGTGCAGCAAGGTGGCCCAATCCTTTTTGTAGCAAAGGACAAGCCGGAATGAACTTGTATAATAAGCAAAGCATTCTCGAGGACACATGGGAATTTCATCCAGTCACTTTCATCATGTTTGTTTGATTCGCGTTCGCTACTTTGATAATTTGATATGTGGGTGGACCGGTGCTTGGGTGCTGTTCTTACTTGAACAAGCCTCCCACTTATGATTACCCCCTCTCGCAAGCATCCGCAACTACGAAAGAAGAATTAAGATAACTCTAACCATAGCATGAAACATATGGATCCAAATCAGCCCCTTACGGAATAGCGCATAAACTAGGGTTTAAGCTTCTGTCACTCTAGCAACCCATCATCTAATTACTACTCCACAATACGTTCCCTTAGGCCCAAAGATGGTGAAGTGTCATGTAGTCGACGTTCACACGACACCACTAAAGGAAGCAACAACATACATATCATCAAAATATCGAACGAATACCAAATTCACATGATTACTTATGACAAGACTTCTCCCATGTCCTCAAGAACAAAAGTAACTACTCACAAATCATATTCATGTTCAAGATCAGAGGGGTATTGAATAGCATTAAGGATCTGAACATATAATCTTCCACCAAATAAACCAACTAGCATCAACTACAAGATGTAATCAACACTACTAGCAACCCACAGGTATCAATCTGAGATTTTGAGACAAAGATTGAATACAAGAGATGAACTAGGGTTTGAGATGAGATGGTGTTGGTGAAGATGTTGATGAAGATTGGTCCTCCCATGATGAGAGGATCGTTGGTGATGTCGATGGCTTCGATTTTCCCCCTCCCGGAGGGAAGTATCCTCGACGGAATCGCTCCGCCGGAGAGCAAAATAGCTCCTGCCCAGGTTTCGCCTCGAGATGGCGACGCTTCATCCCGAAAGTCTTCTCCTTATTTTTTTTTCTAGGGCAAATGGCTTCATATAGCAGGAGGGGGCCAGAGGCCAACTGTGGGCCCCACAAGGCATCAGGGCGCGCCCGGGGGGGCGCCCTGTTGCCTTGTGGGCAACTGGTGGGTCCCCTCTGGTATTTCTTTTCTCCAGTATTTTTTATATATTCCATAAAAAATCTCCGTGAAATTTCAGGTCAATTCGAGCTCTATAGAATAGGTATCTTTGATGTGGCTATTTCAGGTCCAGAATTCCAACTGCCGACATTCTCCCTCTTCTTGTAAATCTTGCAAAATAAGAGAGGAAAGGCATAAGAATTATACCATAAAGTGAAATAATGATTAAAAACACAATAATTATTCATAGGAAATCATGATGCAAATTGGACGTATCAGTATCCACATGCAAGACATACATCAAGTAATCTCAAATCCAATATTCAATCCAACATAACGAAACCTCAAAGAGCAAGACTCAATTCATCACAACAAGATAGAGAGAGGGAAGAAACACCATATGATCCAACTATATTAACAAAGATTGTGGTACATCAAGAATGTGCCAAATCAAGAACACGAGAGAGAGAGAGAGATCAAACACATAGCTACTGGTACATACCCTCAGCCCCGAGGGTGAACTACTCCATCCTCGTCATGGAGACCGTCGGGATGATGAAGATGGCCTCCGGTGATGATTCCGCCCTCTGGCAGAGTGCCGGAATAGGACCCTGGGTGAGATCGCTTCGGAACAGAGGCTTGCGGCGGCGGCGTGGAAATTCTAGGTTTAATTCTGGGGTTTTTGGTATTTATAGGAATATTTGGCGTTGGAATCACGTCAGGGGGGTCCACGAGTAAGTGGCAAGCTCGGGGGGCGCGCCCCCCCAGGCATGCCATGCCCTCGTGGCTCTTCTGGCACTTCCTGGAAGCTTCGGGGTTCTCTTTTTGCCCATAAAAAATCACCGTAAATTTTGGGCCCATTCCGAGAACTTTTATTTCTGCACAAAAAATGACACCACGGTAGTTCTGCTGAAAACATCATCAGTCTGGGTTAGTTCTAATCAAATCATACCAAAACCATATAAAATTGTTATAAACATGGTGAATACTTCATAAATTATAGATACGTTGGAGACGTATCAGCTATCCATGTCTCCATTAATGAAAGTTATGAAAGAACCGCTAGGTTGAGAGCTAAGCGAGAATTCTTAGAAAAAGTGATTCCACCCGGTTTTTATCATAGTAATGATGAAGATATTAAAATGATTGGTGTCTCACCTATTTAATATTTATTTAGTAATATAAAACTTGATGAAAAAGGGACTGAAGATGAGTCAACTTTAGCTAAAAGGCGTCCCAATTATTTGGAGGGTGATGATCTTATTTATAAAAATGATAAAGGTGGGTTTGGAGAGGTCGAAACTTTAAATAGTGATGTGCCCACTACTTTGGATTACAAGGACTTTAATTATGATAATTTCTCTTTAGTTGAATGTATTTCCTTGTTGCAATCCATGATTAATTCTCCTAATGCTTATGAACAAAATAAAGCTTTTACTAAACATATTGTAGAAACTATGATAAAAGCTTTATTGCAAATTTTTATTTTTCTTGTGTCACACAATTTCAGCTTCTGTTATGATTCTGTTTTTATCTTTTAATTAGTGTTTGTTCCAAGTAATGCCTTTGGGTTGATTTGGATGATAGTATAATTGATGCTGTTTGGAAAACAGAAAGTTTTGCGCCAAGTATTTGATTTTTAGTTCTGTACTGTAGCGTCAGAAAAATCTGAAATTTTTACACAATATTAGTATATTAATTGTTTACGTTGTCCTAAGTTTTAAGAATTTTTGGAGTTACATAAGTATAGATTTTAAATAGATCTTTACAAACTGTTCTATTTTAGACAGATTCTGTTTTTGTTGCATAGTTTGTTTATTTTGATGAATCTATGGATTGTATCGGGGGGTATAAGCCATGGGGAAGTTGGAGTACAGTAGCATTATGCCAATATTAAATATGAATCAATTTATAACAGTACCTAAGCTTGGGGATGCCCAAGGCACCCCAAGGTAATATTCAAGGAAGACCCAAGCGTCTAAGCTTGGGGATGCCCCGGATGGCATCCCCTCTTTCGTATACAATCTATCGGTATATCACTTGGAGCTATATTTTTATTCATCACATGATATGTGTTTTGCTTGGAGCGTCTTGTGCCATAGTTTTATTTTCTTTATTTTCTTTTTAGTTTGCCACAATCATCTTTGCTGAACACAGCTTTTTGAGAGGGACACACATTATTCGTGATTTGTTAGAATACTCTATGCGCTTCACTTATATCTTTTGAGCTAGGCAGTTGCTCTAGTGCTTCACTTATATCTTTTAGAGCACAGCGGTGGTTATATTTTAAAGAAATAGTTGCACTCTCATTCTTCACTTATATATTTTTGAGAGTCTAATAAATAGCAATGGTAATATGCACGTGTTATGAATTTGGTCCTAATATGATAGGTATTCAAGAGGGATATAATAAAAACTTTCATGTAGATCACTGAATATGATAAGTTTGATTCCTTGCAATAGTTTTGCGATATTAAGATGGTAATATGTGGGAGGTGCTAGTAGATAATTGTGGTTTAGTAAGAATATTGGTGTTAAGGTTTGTGATTCCCGAAGCATGCATGTATGGTCTGTCTTTATGCTAAGAAGTTGGAGCATGATTTATTATTGATTGTCTTCCTTTGCGTGGTGGTCGGGGGCGCGCGATGGTTAACTCCTACCAACCTCCCCCTAGGGGCATGCATAGTAGTATTTTGCTTCGAGGGCTAATAAACTTTCGCAATAAGTATGTGAGTTCTTTATGACTAAAGTGAGTCCATGGATTATATGCACTCTCACCTTTCCGCAATTTGCTAGCCTCTTTGGTACCATGCATTTCCCTTTCTCACCTCAAGAGTCGGTGCAAACTTCGCCGGTGCATCCAAAACCCGTGATATGATATGCTCTATCACACATAAGCCTCTTTATATCTTCCATTAAAACAGCCACCATACCTACCTATTATGGCATTTCCATAGCCATTCCGAGATATATTGCCATGCAACTTCCACCATTCCATTTATATGACACACACCATCATTGTCATATTGCTTTGCATGATCATATAGCTGACGTAGTATTTGTGGCTCAGCCGCCGTTCATCATTTTCATACATGTTACGCTAGCATCATTGCATATCCTGGTACACTGCCAGAGACATTCATATAGAGTCATATTTGTTCTAATATCGAGTTGTAATTTTGTGTTGTAAGTAAATAGAAGTGTGATGATCGTCATTATTAGAGCATTGTCCCAGTGAGGAAATTAAAAGAAAAAGAAAAAAGAGAGGCCAAAAAGAGCCCACGAAAAAAGAAAAAAGAAGAAGAAAAAGAAAAAAAAAAGAAAAAAAATAAGAGAAAAAGAGAGAAGGGGCAGTGTTATTATCCCTTTTCATACTTGTGCTTCAAAGTAGCACCATGCTTTTCATATAGAGAGTCTCCTATGTTGTCACTTTCATATACTAGTGGGAATTTTTCATTATAGAACTTGGCTTGTATATTCCGATGATGGGCTTCCTCAAATGTCCGAGGTCTTCATGAGCAAGCAAGTTGGATGCACACCCACTTAGTTTTTATTTTGAGCTTTCATACACTTATAGCTCTTAGTGCATCTGTTGCATGCAGGGCCGGCCCTGTGGGGGGGCAGGGGGCGTCCGCCCCGGGCCTCCAAAATCCAGCCCCCCCCCCCCACCGAGGTATATGTAGGTAGGCTAGGCCTATGGCCCATACAGACGTGCACCAGGGAGTAGCAGGCCGATCTGGCGATCTGCCGATCCCAGCAAGGCAGCGATCGAGTCGTTCGATAGCGAGTTATCAGCGGTAGTATTTCCTTTCACGTAAAAAAAGAGCGATCATCGGCCTGGACGGTTCCCTTCCTATTCTGTTCGACTGCTCCATCACGCAGAAACGATTCCTGCTGCCCGCCGACGTCGCCGTACACGCAGGGACTCCCGCCTCGCCGCCCCCTGGTAATTTCCTTCCTAATCTGGTTATGTTTGCCGCTGATATGATTTCAATTCCGGGCCCCCCTTTGGCATTTGCAAATTTGCTCAATTGTTCTCTTCTCAATCAGGGTTGTTCTCAATCCTCTGCAGAGTGCAGACTCTAGGCGCTGTGTAGTTCCATGTGTATTTGTATACGCAGTTACGCACACGCACTGAAATTTGACCATCACTCCATCAGGTATTGAGGTATATTCATATAAACAAAATGCATTTGATGCATAGCCGGCACTGCTCCACAATTGATAGAACAAATTGTTTTGTTTTCAGCATTGTGTGTCTATTATTATGACGTGCTCCAGTAAGACGAAATATCCATCAGGTAGCGACAAAAGGAAAAAGAAGAAGGAAGTGGAGAAATTGATACACACACAACGCGGAGGTATTTAAAGATATATTTGGATTTTTATTGAGCTCGGGCACCCTGAAGTCATTAAGTGACAATGAACTTGAAGAGTGTTGCACAAAATATGCAGAAACTTTCTCTCTTAATGGTTCATCTGATGTTGAGGTATATGATCTTATTTCTGAATTGAAAATTATGAAATTCACTTTGCCAGATGGCGTAATGTCTGCTATGGAGATTTTCGGGCATGTCAGAGAAGTTGATTGTTATCCTAATATCTCCGTTGCCTATCACATCTTATTTACTGTGCCTGTGATGGTCGCATCGGCCGAAAGAAGCTTTTAAAAGTTGAAATTATTGAAGAATTATTTGAGGTCAACAATTACTCAAGAGAGGTTAAATGGTTTGGCTACATTATGCATCGAGAAGAAATTATTGGATGAGATTGACATCGACCCCATCATAAGTGACTTTGCATCGAGGAATGCTAGAAGAAAATTTGAAGGTAATATGTATAAATTATTTCATACGCGTACTGATTTTGGATGCATTTAAGTGTTACTGATAATAATTAATATATACATATATTACAATGACATGTATATTAATGGCCCCCAATTTTTAGTTCGCCCCGGGCCCCCAAAATCGCAGGACCGGCCCTGGTTGCATGGCAATCCCTACTCCTCGCATTGACATCAATTGATGGGCATCTCCATAGCCTGTTGATTAGTCGCGTCGATGTGAGACTATATTCCTTTTTTGACTTCCCCTTATTAATCTCTATCATCATATTCTATTCCACCCATAGTGCTATATCCATGGCTTGCGCTCATGTATTGCGTGGGGTTGAAAAAGCTGAAGCACGTTAAAAAGTATGAACTAATTGCTTGATTGTCTCCAGGGTTGTACATGATAAATACTTTATGTTAAGAAGATGGAGCATGACAGGATCATATGATTTTGTAGGGATAACTTTCTTTAGCATTTTTATTTTGAAAGACATGATTGTTTGTAAGTATACCTGAGTATTGATGTCTTTATATCAAATTATAGACTATTGCTTTGAATCATTCGGGTCTTAATATTCATATCGTAAAAGAGAATTACATGATGAACATGTTAGGTAGCATTCTACATCCAAAATTTTGTTTTTATCATTTACCTACTCGAGGATGAGCAGGAATTAAGCTTGGGGATGCTTGATATGTCTCCAACATATCTATAATTTTTGATTGTTCCATGCTATTATAGTATCAATCTTGGATGTTTTATATGCAATTATATATCATTAATTGGGACTAACCTATTAACCCAGTGCCCAGTGCCAAACGAAGCACAAACGGTATTGCAATGCTTGAAAACAAGGCCTAGGGTTCATACTTTCACTAGTGCAATCTCTCAACAGTGCTAACATAATTGGATCATATAACAATCTCTCAACGTGCGATAAAGAATCACTCCAAAGTTCCTATTAGCGGAGAACATAAGATAGAAATTGTTGTAGGGTACGAAACCCCCTCAAAGTTATCCTTTCCGATCAATCTATTGAGCCATCCCTATAAGTGTCACAAATAGCCCTAGAGTTCGTACTAAAATAACACCATATGATACGCATCAACCAACTCTAATGTCACCTAGATACTCCAATGTCACCACAAGTATCCGCGAGTTGATTATTCGATATGCATCAAACAACTTCAGATTCATAATATTCAATCCACACAAAGAACTTCAAAGAGTACCCCAAAGTTTCTTATCGGAGAAAAGATAATGAAAACGTGCAACCAACCCCTATGCCTAGATCACCCCAAGGTCACGGGAATCCGCGAGTTGATCACCAAAACATACATCAAGTGACTCAATAGAATACCCCATTGTCACCACGGGTATCCACATGCAAGACATACATCAAGTGTTCACAAATCTGAAATATTCAATCCGACAATAACGAAACCTCAAAGGGAAAGACTCAATTCATCCCAAGAAGATAGAGAGGAAAGAAACACCATATGATCCAACTATATTAACAAAGCTGCGATACATCAAGATCGTGCCAAATCAAGAACACGAGAGAGAGAGAGAGAGAGAGAGAGAGAGAGAGAGAGAGAGATCAAACACATAGCTACTAGTACATACCCTCAGCCCCGAGGGTGAACTACTCCCTCCTCGTCATGGAGACCACCGGGATGATGAAGATGGCCTCCGGTGATGATTCCCCCCTCCGGCAGGGTGCCGGAACAGGGCTCCAGATGGTATTTCTTCGGTACAGAGGTGTGCGGTGGCGGCGCCGAAGTTCTAGGTTTATTTCTGGGGGTTTATCTATTTATAGGATTTTTCAGCATTGGAATCACGCGAAACGGAGCTACGAGGGCCCCACAAGGTACCACGGCGCGACCCCCCCCCAGGCCGCGCCGTGGTGCCTTGTGAGCACCTCATGAGGCTTCTGGTCCTTCCATGAAGCTTCGAGGGTCTCTTTTGGTCCAAAAAAATCGTCAAAAAGTTTCGTCCAATTCCGAGAACTTTTATTTCTGCACAAAAAACAACATCACGGTAGTTTTGCTGAAAACAGCGTCAATCCGGGTTAGTTCTAATCAAATCATACCAAAACAATATAGAATTGTTATAAATATGGCATGAATACTTCATAAATTATAGATACGTCGGAGACGTATCAACATCCCCAAGCTTAATTCCTGCTCGTCCTCGAGTAGGTAAATGATAAAAGAAATAATTTATGAAGTGTCAATGCTAGCATAGTGCATAAGTTTGATCAATGATAATTCCAAACACTTTTTCTAGCATAATTATATATCATAAACAGTAGCTCATCTCATAAAACTTCTGATGATCAAGTAGCAAGCTATTCACATGTTAAAGTATAGACCATAAACTTTCTTGAAAACTAAGAAACAATGTTTTCAGTCATCAAACAATTGCAATTCATCTTATTTTCAGGAAGGGTCTATGTAAGAGCTCTGATTTAGCAAATTCCACATACTCAACTATCATATAGTCTTCCATGATTGCTGACACTCAAAGCATATTTTTAGAACAAATCGTTTCAGTCAAACACATAGAAAGTTAGGGGTTTAATGTTTTGCCTTCCAACTTATTTATCTCATGGATAATGTCAACAATAATAACTCATGATCACCTATATTCAACGGGGTATATGTGCCTGGATCTTTCCCCACCACATGATGCTTGCCAAGAGAGAAAATAAAAACGGAATAGAGAAGAACACTATTGACTCTTGCATAAAAGTAAATACATAAAGTAAAAGATAGGCCCTTCGCAGAGGGAAGCAGAGTCCAAACGGATAAAAAACTTTGGATTAATTTTTTCTGGACCAGAAGGGACCCTAGAAGGTTCGGGAGAAGACTAGAAGAGCCACGAGGGAGCGGCAAGCTCGGGAGGCGCGCCCCCAGGCCTGTGTGCCCCTCGTGGCTCCTATTGACCTAATTCCAAGCCTATAAATTCTCAAATATTCCCCATATACCAGAGAGCCACCTCGAATAACTTTTCTGCCGCCGCAAGCTTTTGTTCTTCCGTGATCCCATCTGGAGGACTTTTCCGGCGATCTGCCGGAGGGGGAATCTATCACGGAGGGCTTCTACATCAACCTTGCTTCCCTTCCAATGATGTGTGAGTAGTTTATCACAGACCTATGGGTCCATAGCTAGTAGCTTGATGGCTGCTTCTCTCTCTTTGATCTTCAATACAATGTTCTCCTCAATCTCCTTGGAGTTCTATTCGATGTAATCTTCTTTTGCGGTGTGTTTGTTGGGATCCGATGAATTGTGGGTTTATGATCAGATTATTCATGAGAAATATTTGAGTCTTTTCTGAACTTATTTATGCATGATTGTTATAGCTTTGTATTTCTCTCCGATCTATCCGTTTGGTTTGGCCAACTAGATTGATTTATCTTGCAATGGGAGAGGTGCTTTGTGATGGGTTCAATCTTGCGGTGCTCTATCCCAGTGACAGAAAGGGACAAGACACGTATTTGTATTGTTGCCATTAAGGATAAAACGATGGGGTTTATTCATATTACTTGAGTTTACTTTGTCTACATCATGTCATCTTGCTTAAGGCGTTACTCTGTTTTCATTAACTTAATACCCTAGGTGCATGCTGGATGGCGGTCGATGGGTGGAGTAATAGTAGTAGATGCAGGCAAGAGTCGGTCTACTTGTCTCGGACGTGATGCCTATATACATTATCATTGCCATGAATCCGTCATAACTATGCGCTATTCTATCAATTGCCCAACAGTAATTTGTTTACCCATCGTATGCTATGTGTTCGAGAGAGAAGCCTCTAGTGAAAACTATGGCCCCCGGGTCATTTATCCATCATATATAAAATCCAAAAATACCTTGCTGCAATTTTATTTACCTTATTTTATTTTGCAATTTACTTTATCTATCTATCACTATCAGAATTAATCCTTGCAAGTAACCGCCAAGGGGATTGACAACCCTCTTGTTTGCGTGGGGTGCAAGTATTTGCTTTTGTGCGTGTAGGTGCTGCTAACGAGGTTCTGTGTGGTTCTCCTACTGGATTGATAACCTTGGTTCTTAACTAAGGGAAATACTTATCTCTACTATACTGCATCATCCTCTCCTCTTCGAGAAAATCCCAACGTAGTTCACAAGTAGCAGAGGGCAAGAAAGCTTGCAAGGGCTCGCAATGCGCAAGCAGAAGATGAGGCACGTGACAAGAAAGGGAAATGGCCTCGTGTGACCCAATAGGGCCTTGACTTTCGTGGCTATTTGAGAATTATGTCTTGCATTAACGAACTATGTCTTTCATTTGTGAATCTTTGTCATGAACTATGTATTTCATTTGTGAACTTTATGATGAACTATGTTGTAGACCCAAGGTTATCATGAGTTGTTTTCAAATTTCGGAGTTATGTGTCTAAATTCTTGTGGATGAGGTTCAAGGCCAAAAAAACAGAGTATTCCTTTGTTTTTCAAACCTACCGCCGAGAACCATGGCGGTAGGATAAGCAATCCTACCGCCGAGGGCCCTGGCGGTAGGGTGGATGACAAGAGTAGATCATTCTGAAGCGAGATTATACTGTTATTTTGCGGTAGGTTTAGCTACCCTACCGCCGAGGACCCTGGCGGTAGGGTAGCAAAAGTTCTGTAGCGCAAAAATAGTGTTTTTTTGCGGCAGGGTCAGCTACCCTACCGCCGAGGACCCTGGCGGTAGGGTAGCTAACACGGCTCAACCGTTCTGAAGCGAGAAAACAGTGATTTTTTGCGGTAGGGTTAGCTACCCTACCGCCGAGGACCCTAGCGGTAGGGTAGCTAACACTGCTCAACCGTTCTGAAGCGAGAAAATAGTGATTTTTGTGGTAGGGTTAGCTACCCTACCGCCGAGGACCCTGGCGGTAGGGTAGCTAACACGACTCAACCGTTCTGAAGCGAGAAAACAGTGATTTTTTGTGGTAGGGTTAGCTACCCTACCACCGACGGCCCTGGCGGTAGGGTAGCACTTCTCCTTATATTTAAATAGGAGAACCTTTATGCGAATCTTAAGCATACATGTTCATTAAATCATTACATCAACAAATGATAAATGTTCAAATACCAAGGACATGCATAAATGACATCACATCCGTTGATTACATCAAGTTCCATCTACCAAATTTAAATGACTTAGAGCATTGGTCCAAATGACAAGTATTCAAAGTAGAATCTTGAGCATAAATGTTCTACACTGGGAAATAGCCCCTGAAAATTTGATACGCTCAATTTGTGCATCACGCTCTGGATTAGACCTCAGTCGAATATCATTGGGTCCTGCCCAATGGATCATCGCACCCTTTACGTCGCGGAACCACGCCCATCGAGCACGTCGGTTCGGATTCTCCGACACTCCTTATTCGATTGCCCATCCAATAACCTGGCCGGGTCTTGACAAGTCGAGCTCGCAGAATTCATCAATGCTTACGGAGAACCCTATCTCCATTGCCAAAGAGTGTTTACAATCATCTTCCTTCTTCTGCACCTCATGAAGAATCTTCTCTTTTTCTTTCACGAGCTTTTCAGGGTACTCACAAACCTAATACTTGTTGAAATCCCTCATAAATGTGTTCGCCTTGTCACAACTCTTAATCCATTGTTGAAGCTCCCTCATCATACTACGGTGTCGATCTTCTTCACACTTCTCATATGCTATCTGCAAACTCGACTTGTTTTCCATCCTACATGAATGTTATGTTAGGTTACTTCAAATGACATACACAAAAAGATAACTTAAATCAAATGACATGAAACAAACACACAAGATAGCTTACTTAAAATGACATACGACACGAAGTTCTCAACGAGTTCAAATAACAAAGGTTACATAAAACATAAGGAGGGGTTCAACTAAAGTACAAAGCAAATGATAAAGGGTACATGCCATTATAGTTCAAATGACTCTATGACATCATGTAGTTCAACCCCTTTTATTCCGCCATCAACACAATATCTTTGTCGTACGGTCCCGGGTTGCAAAAAATGACATCCCTTCTTTCAAGGACCCAAGCCCAACGGGAAGCTTGCCTCGGTATCGGTGATGATGGCTGCCTAACTAGCCAGTCAATGATCTGGCCAGGGTTTTTCAAGTCTAGCTGAGGCAATTCATCCCTTGTTGCGCACAATGCAATTTGCCTTGAAAGATCACATCTATGACGTTTCTCCTTTCTCCTGAGCTTGTTTATCTTTTTCTCTTTATCTTCGATCACCTTCTCGCTATCGTCGTACTCGCATACATAATACTTTGAAAAGTCCCTTGAAGCCGCATTCAATGCATCGACGGAGTCGACCCACTCCTTCATCTTTTCCTCAATGAGTTCGCGTTCACGCTTCGCCGCCGCCTTAGAAAAAGTCTCAAAGAAGACGATCGGTCCCATCCTACAATTCGAGGGGTAACTATAATGGTCATCATGGGCATAACCTTAACCCTAACCCTAACCCCTAACAAAACCACTAAACCTAGCACTAGATCTTGCTACCCCCAACAATGCTAGTCACACAATACATGTCCAAAGCACAAACATTACCCTAAATGCATCATATTGACTAATTTCACAACAACAAGAGCAAGAACTAGGGTTTGCAACAAAGTGAGCAATGCAACCAAAATACATGATTCCAACCAACCAAAATGAGGGGGAGTGAGAGATACCTTGGGTGATGAAAGTGCTCCGGATCCACCAGACAAATCTCAAGCAAATGAGAGAGATTTGAGAGGGCCTTCTGTGAGGAGAAGAGGGGAGAAGAGGCCTTGAGCTCGGGGGAGTGAAGGAGATTGGGGGTGAATGAGTGGGTGGGGGCCACCTTATCTCCTCTATACAGGGGCCTAGTGCCGAGGTCCTTGGCGGTAGGCTAGAGCACCCTACCGCCAGGGGCATTGGCGGTAGGTCCCTTTGCCACGTAGGCTGCCGTTAACGGCCGTCACAGGCCTACCGCCGTATCACCTGGCGGTAGCATGTGTTCGGCTACCGCCAAGCCGTCTGGCGGTAACAAAAGGGTTAGATCCCAAAAAAAATTCAGACCGGGGTCAGATCCGGCTAAACTACACCAAAAGGGTCAAAACACCAAATTTAGCCGCTTCTCATTTACGTGTACCCAGAAGAGATCATCTAATCGATCAAGCCAGACTCAGTTACTTGTTGTTAGGGCATATTTCTCTCTTAGTGGTTTTGGTGATTGATGACAATGCATTTGTGGACTAATCGTGTGCATTGAGCATTTTAGATAATACATCATATGGCACAAGACGATTGATGCCCCTCGGAGTATGGAAGTCAAGAAGGTTATTTTTCCCGCGTTTCTTTTTCAGTGGACTTGAGTCGTAGGAAAACCATACTATTAAGAGGGGGTCTACTTCGGAAAGGTTTGGGTGGAATCATCACGTACACGTTTCCCTTTGCACCCACTTTCCATTCCCGCAACTTTGGAGTTCCAACTGTTCTTCTGTGTCCCTGTTCTGTAAGCTACTAAGCGGTAGTACCGCTCCCCTGAGCGGTAGTACCGCTGGCGAGCAGTAGTACCGCCGGTCCAGTACCGTGCGTACTACCGCTTAGTTGAGGCGTTCTATTGCCTTTTCGTGCTCAACGGAAGTGGTATGGCAGTAGGGCGGTAGTACCGCTCGTTGTACTTCCGCCCCTACAACCTCTCCGCTACCGCTGGCTCGCTGTAGCACAGAGTGCTAAGCGGAAGTAGAGTGACAGTGGCGCGGCACTACCACTCGTTTGCGAGCGGCACTAACGCCCGGCCACTATCGCCCTACTACCGCTAACTCAACTGCTTCTGGACTCGATGCTTCTTCACGGCAGTAGGGCGGCAGTACCACTGCCTCTGTACTTCCACCTCACTTATTCCTCTAGACTGCAACCCCAGCGGTAGTACCTCGTAGTAGGGGTCCTAAGCTAGGCATCTTAGAGCGATGGTAACATGGGCACAGGATTTTACCCAGGTTCGGGCTCTCTCGAATAGATAATACCCTACGTCCTGCTTTTGATTGTATTCATATGGGGTATAGTACAGAGTACATGTATCTACCACGAGATCGTTCTAATGACTATGAGTTGATCTATTGACTAGACTAGCCTCGGTTTATATAATGCACCGGAAGCCTAGGGTTTAGGAAAGTCCTCATCTTGGGCGCCAAGTCTTGTGGAATCTTCCTTGTATACGTCATGGGCTGCCTGAAGTGGCCCATGAGTGAACCGCCATGGGGGTCCTCGGCCCGACCCACTGGTCGGGAGACGACGTGGTGAGTACCCCCTAGTCCAGGACACCGTTAGTAGCCCCCTGAACCGGTCTTCAAGTTGGGGACGCTCCTCGGTTCTTCCGAGCTGTTCTTCATCTTCGGTCGTCGGTCTTGAAAACTGGTTCAACAAATATTTGCATCTCCGATCTCGAGGATCGCCGAGGTGTATCCGAAGAGTTGACACGTCGGGCATCCGAGGAGCCCCTTTAGGTTCTTGGCCTTTATCAATGCCTTGTTATTTTTTACGCCATACCTCGGGTTCGAAGTTTTTCCCATGCGGCGGTGTCCTCTTGCATCCGAGCTCCAACACTGGACTGCATCCGAGGTGTCTTTTGCAGCCGAGCTCCATCACCGGTCTGCATCCGAGGTACATTTTAGCAGCCGAGCTCCAACGCCGGTCTGTATCTGAGGAGGCATAAAGTACCTCGTCTTTGAAAAAGTTTGAAGGAGTTCAACCGAGCTTAATGCCGGAAATGCCCTCTATGGAGCCAGCCACTTGCATCCGAGCTTTACGCCGGACTGCTTCCGAGGTGATGCACCACCTCGGGCTTGGGCTGATTTTTCGCGGATATATTTTTGATTGGTGCAATTTATTCTCTACTGAGATGTATAACCAGTAGCCCTCAAGGTGTGTGCCGGCCTAAAATCCGGGATGCGTCTGAAGGATATAACAAAACCGCTGATCCCAGTAGCCCCTGAGACTCAGGTCGATTCGCGAAATCAGCCCGAGGATCAATTCTTAGCTCGGCAGCATACTTAAAAACAGAAACGCGGTGTGCATAGTTCTCAAGACTCAGGTTGGGTGCAGCCGACCAACCCGAGGATCGTAATCTCCACGGAAACTGTTTTGCACTTTGAATTTTTTGCATTGAATCATCAATGCAGTAGCCCCCGAGCCACTGGTCGGGTGGCAACACCAGATCAGGGGATCGATGTAACCCGTTAATGGCTTTTAAGTGAGAAGCGCGAAGCCCAGTAGCCCCCGAGCCTTAGGTTGAGCAAGGGTGGCCGAATTAAGGATCAATATCCGGAGTATATTGATTTTAATCATAATTTATGTGTAATGATTCTATGTATCCAAGTACTTTACATCATTAATGCTCGGATCCGCATTGTACAAAACTTTGTTGACCGACCATCGGCTTCAACCTCCTCGGCCAGTAGCCAAGGAGTGTTTTCCTACTTTATAAAGCCTTTATAAGGGCAAAGATTTACGAAAAACAAGGCAATCCGGCCATACGGTTTTATAATCAAAGGTACGCGGAGAGATACGTTATATTACTATTTAACATAAGAAACATCTCCTGGGAAAAATAGTTCCTTTATAGGTTCCTTTTCGCAGGTTATCATGCTAACCATGATTATATAACTTCACCTCCAATCTAAGTGGGAGAAAATAGTGAAGATTAATTCGGGGAAAATTCCCGAAGTATTTGACTTTAAAAAACCGAGATTTTCACTTCCGTCGTTGCCGACCAATTATGTTCTTGAGATTGCTAGCTTTCGGCTTCACCCAGTCTGAGGTACTAACCCGGATAACCCAGTAGTATCAATCACAGAGGTGCTCCCTTTACCCCCTAGCTGAACAATCATGAACGTAGGGGGTAAGCACAGGAGCCAGGCAACCCAGCTTGGCCAGATCTCAAGTCAAATTGATGCATATTGTGGCTTTATAACGATTTATGGGAAGGCAGCGCTCGTATATTGAATACAAATGCTGAGAATACGTCGGACTCTCCAGGAGTCCCAAAGTAACTGCGCCGAGGTGCCTCAAGGAGCCCCTGGTACGGTTTATTGGACTCTTTTATATGTTCGAAGTGTTTTATACCAAAAACTCGAGGTTAGAATTGCAGAGTTTTTTCAAAGACGGCCGAACTGCTTTTCTATTAGTGACCTCGGACAAGCCGAACACTTTTATGAAAGCAAGCTGATCGGCCAATTGAATTTGCGCATGTTTGTGGTAGTCAGTTTTTAAGCTGTATTTTGCAGCTTTATGCTATATGTTATTTTGACTCCGTTGCGACTGTTTATAATTTGAAAGTGGCCCATCATCGGATTCCACCCTTTTGTAGATGCTACGCAGGGTGTTTCCGTAATAACAAGACAACCCTTAGCCGACGTCTCGGTGCCCGGAGGCGGTTGTGTTAGCGGAAATGAGGCAATCAGATATGTAGGCTTTATAACTTTCACTTAGTCATAGGAGCTTGACTGTGGGGGCAAGTAACTAGCCCCCGGTGTTTGGAGTGTTCGGGCGTGCCGAGGTGCAGCTTGGCAGGGAAGTTGCCAAACTACGGGTCAGAAAAGATTTCCCGAGCCAAATTATTATGCAAGGCACCTTGGTCAAGAGGATGTCCCGCCTCCTGGAAAAAAAACATACATATAGGTTTAAAAGCTTCATAGGCTCAGAAAACCAAAAAACTTACACAAAACCTTTACGTCTAGAATAAATCAAGTTTTTTGGTGCCAATCCGAAATTGGTCTTAAAATTAATTTTGTGCTTCTGTCGTGCTTTAACATGATACGTCCGATCTCCAGACTTCAAGCGGGTCAGCCTTTGGCTTCAACCTCCCATCCCGAAGGCGGAGTGTTTCTCAGGCCAGTTTAGCGAATTAAACTCGAGCGGCTTTAGAGAGAAACCAGGCTATCTGGCTATTGACCACACACTCGCGTCGGAAAAAGGAGTAGTAGAAAAAGCCTTTGCAACGACTTAGAAGAAAACACTTATTATAAAATGGCTCATATAAATTTAAGAGCCCCCAGTTAACATGGGAAAAAGAAGCGGTTTTTAACGAACCTCGTTTTTAACAAACAGATTTTAACATAAATATAATGCTTGGTCGAACCGAACAAAAAATTAAGAATTTAGAAAATTTAAGCATGAAAGCGACTTAGCTGGTTAATGTGCTCGGCATTGATGACGTGGTGTGGGCTTGTGGTGGGATGAGGACGCATAGTCCTCGGTTTGACCGAGGTCCCAGCCCCCAAGCCCGAGGTGGCCGAGCGACGAGCTCGGGTTGATGAGGTAGCGATGCGGCACGGTCGACGTGGCGAGGCGAAACCCCCGGTCCAGCTGTCGTGACGAAGCTGGTCGGCTGGTGATGATGAAGTCATGGCGAAGCCCCCGGTCTAGCCGAGGTGACGAATCAGGTCGCAGGGTGACGCCAGAGCCCCATGTAAGCCGAGGTGTCGAAGCGGGTCGGCGTGGTGGACATTGGCTTAAATAGGCGACGGCGCGGCGATGCCGACGCAGGTCAGAACTTGTGACGCGGTCAATGCAAACTTTATGAAGTGACCGCGTGGCGATGCCGGCGCTCCCGACCCGTGCAATCCGTAAGGTGACGATGTTATCTTGACGATCATTAGGGAGATCGGTGCCGAACTCTTGGTCGGCTCGCCGAGGTGATGATCCGAGGTGGTTGTCGTCGGCTCGATGAATCGACGGTGCAGTCGATGCTGGCGCAGTTCGGCAGCCATGAAGCAACATGGCCGGGCTGGTTTGACAACGGCGCGACGACGAAGATCACCTCGGAAAAGGCTCAAAATTTGTGGGCACGTGTTTGAGGACACGATATTTATAAAAAATTTCCTTCAAAAAGGACCTTCGATAACCCGTTCATGAAAAAAGATGAACTTGGGTCGGATTCGTTTTCGCGCAGAAAACAGATCCGAAAATTGATGCACTCATCGGATGTTTCCCGGAGTTTGAACCGTCGGATCGAGCTGAAATTTTAAGGGGTTGTTGATATGGGAATTCCGCAGCCGATGAACGGTCAGATCTTCCAAAAGTTGTCCGAGCTAGCCGCTGGACTCCTTGCCCTAAACACGTCCAGATTCTCGTCCAGATTCGACAGGGCTCCGGTATATCGGAGATTGCCGGAGTTTCCTCCATCGGAAGGCGATGAAATTTTACAGGGTTGTTTTAGGTTCAATTCCGCGCAATTCCACTGAAGAAATCGTCAAAATGACACTCAAGGAGGTAGGGACAGCGAACACGAATCCCCTGTCTAGAAAAAACTGCGTGATCGCGCGAGGGCAATGCTGACGTTGAGCCCCCGAGCACCATGGAGGGTTCTTCCATGATCTTGGTTGAAATTGAAGTTGATGTTGATGAAGACACCCGTCTGATCTTGATGATCCGATGTGGAGCGTAGTCCTCGGCCTAGCCGAGGTGTCCAGTCGAGCCGGCAACGAATATGCCGACGTTGATGATGTAGCTCGGTTCTGACGCGTAGATCGCGGTGGAGCCGAGCTGAATTCCCATCGCACCGCGGCGACTACCCAGCAGGCTCTTAATGAAAGCACCAATGTTGGTTCTAAATCCGGCATATCTCGTAGTAGGGGTCCTAAGCAAGGCGTCTTGGAGCGATGGTAACATGGACACAGGATTTTACCCAGGTTCAGGCTCTCTCGAAGAGATAATACCCTACGTCCTGCTTTTGAGTGTATTGATATGGGGTATAGTACAGAGTACATGTATCTATCATAAGATCGTTCTAATGACTATGATTTGATCTATTGACTAGCCTAGCCTCGGTTTATATAATGCACCGGAGGCCTAGGGTTTAGGAGAGTCCTCATCTTGGGCGTCAAGTCTTGTGGAATCTTCCTTCTATACGTCATGGGCTGCCCGAAGTGGCCCATGAGTGAACCGCCATGGGGGTCCTCGGCCCGACCCACTGGTCGGGAGACGACGTGGTGAGTACCCCCTAGTCCAGGACACCGTCAATCATCACGTACACATTTCCCTTTGCACCCACTTTCCATTCCAGCAACTTTGGAGTTCCAACGGTTCTTCTGTGTCCCTGTTCTGTAAGCTACTAACGGTAGTACCACTCCCCTAAGTTGTAGTACCGCCGGTCCAGTACCATGCGTACTACCGCTTAGTTCAGGCGTTCTATTGCCTTTTCGTGCTCAACGGAACTGGCATGGCAGTAGGGTGGTAGTACCGCTCGTTGTACTTCCGTCCCTACCACCGCTCCGCTACCGCTGGCTCGCTGTGGCACAGAGTGCTAAGCGGAAGTACAACGACAGTGGCGCGGCAGTACCGCTCGTTTGCGAGCGGCACTACCGCCTGGCCACTACCTCCCCACTACCGCTAACTCAACTGCTTCTGGACTCGGATGCTTCTTCACGGTAGTAGGGCGGCAGTACGAGGCGGTAGTACCACTGCCTCTGTACTTCCACCTCACGTATTCCTCAAGACTGCAACCCAAGCGGTAGTACCGCTGGGGCGAGTGGTAGTACTGCTCCAGCGGCACTACTGGCCCGAGGCACTGTGCCTTTGCACTGTGTGCTTGGAAGTACTGCTAGGTGATGTCTACTACACAACTTATTCTTGTAGACTCGTGTTGGGCCTCCAAGCGCAGAGGTTTGTAGGACAGTAGCAATTTTCCCTCAAGTGGATGACCTAAGGTTTATCAATCCGTGGGAGGCGTAGGATGAAGATGGCCTCTCTCAAACAACCCTGCAACCAAATACAAGAAATCTCTTGTGTCCCCAACACACCCAATACAATGGTAAATTGTATAGGTGCACTAGTTCGGCGAAGAGATGGTGAATCAAGTGTAGTATGGATAGTAGATATAGGTTTTTGTAATCTGAAAATTAAAAAACAGCAAGGTAGCAAGTGATAAAACGGAGCACAAACGGTATTGCAATGCTTGAAAACAAGGCCTAGGGTTCATACTTTCACTAGTGCAATCTCTCAACAGTGCTAAAATAATTGGATCATATAACAATCCCTCAACGTGCGATAAAGAATCACTCCAAAGTTCCTATTAGCGGAGAACATAAGATAGAAATTGTTGTAGGGTACGAAACCACCTCAAAGTTATCCTTTCCGATCAATCTATTGAGCCATCCCTATAAGTGTCACAAATAGCCCTAGAGTTCCTACTAAAATAACACCATATGATACGCATCAACCAACTCTAATGTCACCTAGATACTCCAATGTCACCACAAGTATCCGCGAGTTGATTATTCGATATGCATCAAACAACTTCAGATTCATAATATTCAATCCACACAAAGAACTTCAAAGAGTACCCCAAAGTTTCTTATCGGAGAAAAGATAATGAAAACGTGCAACCAACCCCTATGCCTAGATCACCCCAAGGTCACGGGAATCCGCGAGTTGATCACCAAAACATACATCAAGTGACTCAATAGAATACCCCATTGTCACCACGGGTATCCACATGCAAGACATACATCAAGTGTTCTCAAATCTGAAATATTCAATCCGACAATAACGAAACCTCAAAGGGAAAGACTCAATTCATCACAAGAAGATAGAGAGGAAAGAAACACCATATGATCTAACTATATTAACAAAGCTCACGATACATCAAGATCGTGCCAAATCAAGAACACGAGAGAGAGAGAGAGAGAGATCAAACACATAGCTACTAGTACATACCCTCAGCCCCGAGGGTGAACTACTCCCTCCTCGTCATGGAGACCACCGGGATGATGAAGATGGCCTCCGGTGATGATTCCCCCCCGCGGCAGGGTGCCGGAACAGGGCGCCGGATGGTATTTCTTCGGTACAGAGGTGTGCGGCGGCGGCGTCAAAGTTCTAGGTTTATTTCTGGGGGTTTATCTATTTGTAGGATTTTTCAGCATTGGAATCACGCGAAACGGAGCTACGAGGGCCCCACAAGGTACCACGGCGCGACCCCCCCATGAGGCTTCTGGTCCTTCCACGAAGCTTCGAGGGTCTCTTTTGGTCCAAAAAAATCGTCAAAAAGTTTCGTCCAATTCCGAGAACTTTTATTTCTGCACAAAAAACAACATCACGGTAGTTTTGCTGAAAACAGCGTCAGTCCGGGTTAGTTCTCATCAAATCATACCAAAACCATATAGAATTGTTATAAATATGGCATGAATACTTCATAAACTATAGATACGTTGGAGACGTATCAACATCCCCAAGCTTAATTCCTGCTCGTCCTCGAGTAGGTAAATGATAAAAGAAATAATTTATGAAGTGTGAATGCTAGCATAGTGCATAAGTTTGATCAATGATAATTCCAAACACTTTTTCTAGCATAATTATATATCATAAACAGTAGCTCATCTCATAAAACTTCTGATGATCAAGTAGCAAGCTATTCACGTGTTAAAGTATAGACCATAAACTTTCTTGAAAACTAAGAAACTATGTTTTCAGTCATCAAACAATTGCAATTCATCTTATTTTCCGGAAGGGTCTATGTAAGAGCTCTGATTTAGCAAATTCCACATACTCAACTATCATATAGTCTTCCATGATTGCTGACACTCAAAGCATATTTTTAGAACAAATCGTTTCAGTCAAACACATAGAAAGATAGGGGTTTAATGTTTTGCCTTCCAACTTATTTATCTCATGGATAATGTCAACAATAATAACTCATGATCACCTATATTCAACGGGGTATATGTGCCTGGATCTTTCCCCACCACATGATGCTTGCCAAGAGAGAAAATAAAAACGGAATAGAGAAGAACACTATTGACTCTTGCATAAAAGTAAATACATAAAGTAAAAGATAGGCCCTTCGCAGAGGGAAGCAGAGTCCAAACGGAGAAAAAACTTTGGATTAATTTTTTCTGGACCAGAAGGGACCCTAGAAGGTTCGGGAGAAGACTAGAAGAGCCACGAGGGAGCGGCAAGCTCGGGAGGCGCGGCCCCAGGCCTGTGTGCCCCTTGTGGCACCTATTGACCTAATTCCAAGCCTATAAATTCTCTAATATTCCCCATATACCAGAGAGCCACCTCGAATAACTTTTCTGCCGCCGCAAGCTTTTGTTCTTCCGTGATCCCATCTGGAGGACTTTTCCGGTGATTTGCCGGAGGGGGAATCGATCACGGAGGGCTTCTACATCAACCTTGCTTCCCTTCCAATGCTATGTGAGTAGTTTATCACAGACCTATGGGTCCATAGCTAGTAGCTTGATGGCTTCTTCTCTCTCTTTGATCTTCAATACAATGTTCTCCTCAATCTCCTTGGAGTTCTATTCGATGTAATCTTCTTTTGCGGTGTGTTTGTTGGGATCCGATGAATTGTGGGTTTATGATCAGATTATTCATGAGAAATATTTGAGTCTTTTCTGAACTTATTTATGCATGATTGTTATAGCTTTGTATTTCTCTCCGATCTATCCGTTTGGTTTGGCCAACTAGATTGATTTATCTTGCAATGGGAGAGGTGCTTTGTGATGGGTTCAATCTTGCGGTGCTCTATCCCAGTGACAGAAAGGGACAAGACACGTATTTGTATTGTTGCCATTAAGGATAAAACGATGGGGTTTATTCATATTACTTGAGTTTACTTTGTCTACATCATGTCATCTTGCTTAAGGCGTTACTCTGTTTTCATTAACTTAATACCCTAGGTGCATGCTGGATGGCGGTCGATGGGTGGAGTAATAGTAGTAGATGCAGGCAAGAGTCGGTCTACTTGTCTCGGACGTGATGCCTATATACATTATCATTGCCATGAATCCGTCATAACTATGCACTATTCTATCAATTGCCCAACAGTAATTTGTTTACCCACCGTATGCTATGTGTTCGAGAGAGAAACCTCCAGTGAAAACTATGGCCCTCGGGTCATTTATCCATCATATATAAAATCCAAAAATACCTTGCTGCAATTTTATTTACCTTATTTTATTTTGCGATTTACTTTATCTATCTATCACTATCAAAATTAATCCTTGCAAGTAACCGCCAAGGGGATTGACAACCCTCTTTTTTGCGTTGGGTGCAAGTTTTTGCTTTTGTGCGTGTAGGTGCTGCTAACGAGGTTCTGTGTGGTTCTCCTACTGGATTGATAACCTTGGTTCTTAACTGAGGGAAATACTTATCTCTACTGTACTGCATCATCCTCTCCTCTTCGGGAAAATCCCAACGTAGTTCACAAGTAGCAGAGGGCAAGAAAGCTTGCAAGGGCTCGCAATGCGCAAGCAGAAGATGAGGCATGTGACAAGAAAGGGAAATGGCCTCGTGCGACCCAATAGGGCCTTCACTTTCGTGGCTATTTGAGAATTATGTCTTGCATTAACGAACTATGTCTTTCATTTGTGAATCTTTGTCATGAACTATGTATTTCATTTGTGAACTTTATGATGAACTATGTTGTAGACCCAAGGTTATCATGAGTTGTTTTCAAATTTCGGAGTTATGTGTCTAAATTCTTGTGGCTGAGGTTCAAGGCCAAAAAAACAGAGTATTCCTTTGTTTTTCAAACCTACCACTGAGGACCATGGCGGTAGGGTAAGCAATCCTACCGCCGAGGGCCCTGGTGGTAGGGTGGATGACAAGAGTAGATCATTCTGAAGCGAGATTATACTGTTATTTTCCGGTAGGTTTAGCTACCCTACCGCCGAGGACCCTGGCGGTAGGGTAGCAAAAGTTCTGTAGCGCGAAAATAGTGTTTTTTTGCGGCACGGTCAGCTACCCTACCGCCGAGAACCCTGGCGGTAGGGTAGCTAACACGGCTTAACTGTTCTGAAGCGAGAAAACAGTGATTTTTTGCGGTAGGGTTAGCTACCCTACCGCCGAGGACCCTAGCGGTAGGGTAGCTAACACTGCTCAACCGTTCTGAAGCGAGAAAATAGTGATTTTTGTGGTAGGGTTAGCTACCCTACCGCCGAGGACCCTGGCGGTAGGGTAGCTAACACGACTCAACCGTTCTGAAGCGAGAAAACAGTGATTTTTTGTGGTAGGGTTAGCTACCCTACCACCGACGGCCCTGGCGGTAGGGTAGCACTTCTCCTTATATTTAAATAGGAGAACCTATATGCGAATCTTAAGCATACATGTTCATTAAATCATTACATCAACAAATGATACATGTTCAAATACCAAGGACATGCATAAATGACATCACATCAGTTCATTACAGCAAGTTCCATCTACCAAATTTAAATGACTTACAGCATTGGTCCAAATGACAAGTATTCAAAGTAGAATCTTGAGCATAAATGTTCTACACTGGGAAATAGCCCCTGAAAATTTGATACGCTCAATTTGTGCATCACGCTCTGGATTAGACCTCAGTCGAATATCATTGGGTCCTGCCCAATGGATCATCGCACCCTTTACGTCGCGGAACCACGCCCATCGAGCACGTCGGTTCGGATTCTCCGACACTCCTTGTTCGATTGCCCATCCAATAACCTCGCCGGGTCTTGACAAGTCGAGCTCGCAGAATTCATCAATGCTTACGGAGAACCCTATCTCCATTGCCAAAGAGTGTTTACAATCATCTTCCTTCTTCTGCACCTCATGAAGAATCTTCTCTTTTTCTTTCACGAGCTTTTCAGGGTACTCACAAACCTAATACTTGTTGAAATCCCTCATAAATGTGTTCGCCTTGTCACAACTCTTAATCCATTGTTGAAGCTCCCTCATCATACTACGGCGTCGATCTTCTTCACACTTCTCATATGCTATCTGCAAACTCGACTTGTTTTCCATCCTACATGAATGTTATGTTAGGTTACTTCAAATGACATACACAAAAAGATAACTTAAATCAAATGACATACAACAAACACACAAGATAGCTTACTTAAAATGACATACGACACGAAGTTCTCAACGAGTTCAAATAACAAAGGTTACATAAAACATAAGGAGGGGTTCAACTAAAGTACAAAGCAAATGATAAAGGGTACATGCCATTATAGTTCAAATGACTCTATGACATCATGTAGTTCAACCCCTTTTATTCCGCCATCAACACAATATCTTTGTCGTACGGTCCCGGGTTGCAAAAAATGACATCCCTTCTTTCAAGGACCCAAGCCCAACGGGAAGCTTGCCTCGGTATCGGTGATGATGGCTGCCTAACTAGCCAGTCAATGATCTGGCCAGGGTTTTTCAAGTCTAGCTGAGGCAATTCATCCCTTGTTGCGCACAATGCAATTTGCCTTGAAAGATCACATCTATGACGTTTCTCCTTTCTCCTGAGCTTGTTTATCCTTTCCTCTTTATCTTCGATCACCTTCTCGCTATCGTCGTACTCGCATACATAATACTTTGAAAAGTCCCTTGAAGCCGCATTCAATGCATCGACGGAGTCGACCCACTCCTTCATCTTTTCCTCAATGAGTTCGCGTTCACGCTTCGCCGCCGCCTTAGAAGAAGTCTCAAAGAAGACGATCGGTCTCATCCTACAATTCGAGGGGTAACTATAATGGTCATCATAGGCATAACCTTAACCCTAACCCTAACCCCTAACAAAACCACTAAACCTAGCACTAGATCTTGCTACCCCCAACAATGCTAGTCACACAATACATGTCCAAAGCACAAACATTACCCTAAATGCATCATATTGACTAATTTCACAACAACAAGAGCAAGAACTAGGGTTTGCAACAAAGTGAGCAATGCAACCAAAATACATGATTCCAACCAACCAAAATGAGGGGGAGTGAGAGATACCTTGGGTGATGAAAGTGCTCCGGATCCACCAGACAAATCTCAAGCAAATGAGAGAGATTTGAGAGGGCCTTCTGTGAGGAGAAGAGGGGAGAAGAGGCCTTGAGCTCGGGGGAGTGAAGGAGATTGGGGGTGAATGAGTGGGTGGAGGAGCACAGCCCCCACCCCACCACCTTATCTCCTCTATACAGGGGCCTAGTGCCGAGGTCCTTGGCGGTAGGCTAGAGCACCCTACCGCCAGGGGCATTGGCGGTAGGTCCCTTTGCCACGTAGGCTGCCGTTAACGGCCGTCACAGGCCTACCGCCGTATCACCTGGCGGTAGCATGTGTTCGGCTACCGCCAAGCCGTCTGGCGGTAGCAAAAGGGTTAGATCCCAAAAAAAATTCAGACCGGGGTCAGATCCGGCTAGACTACACCAAAAGGGTCAAAACACCAAATTTAACCGCTTCTCATTTACGTGTACCCAGAAGAGATCATCTAATCGATCAAGCCAGACTCAGTTACTTGTTGTTAGGGCATATTTCTCTCTTAGTGGTTTTGGTGATTGATGACAATGCATTTGTGGACTAATCGTGTGCATTGAGCATTTTAGATAATACATCATATGGCACAAGACGATTGATGCCCCTCGGAGTATGGAAGTCAAGAAGGTTATTTTTCCCGCGTTTCTTTTTCAGTGGACTTGAGTCGTAGGAAAACCATACTATTAAGAGGGGGTCTACTTCGGAAAGGTTTGGGTGGAATCATCACGTACACGTTTCCCTTTGCACCCACTTTCCATTCCCGCAACTTTGGAGTTCCAACTGTTCTTCTGTGTCCCTGTTCTGTAAGCTACTAAGCGGTAGTACCGCCGGTCCAGTACCGTGCGTACTACCGCTTAGTTGAGGCGTTCTATTGCCTTTTCGTGCACAACGGAAGTGGTATGGCAGTAGGGCGGTAGTACCGCTCGTTGTACTTCCGCCCCTACCACCTCTCCGCTACCGCTGGCTCGCTGTAGCACAGAGTGCTAAGCGGAAGTAGAGTGACAGTGGCGCGGCACTACCGCTCGTTTGCGAGTGGCACTACCGCCTGGCCACTACCTCCCCACTACCGCTAACTCAACTGCTTCTGGACTCGGATGCTTCTTCACGGTAGTAGGGCGGCAGTACCACTGCCTCTGTACTTCCACCTCACTTATTCCTCTAGACTGCAACCCCAGCGGTAGTACCTCGTAGTAGGGGTCCTAAGCTAGGCATCTTAGAGCGATGGTAACATGGGCACAGGATTTTACCCAGGTTCGGGCTCTCTCGAATAGATAATACCCTACGTCCTGCTTTTGATTGTATTCATATGGGGTATAGTACAGAGTACATGTATCTACCACGAGATCGTTCTAATGGCTATGAGTTGATCTTCCTTGTATACGTCATGGGCTGCCTGAAGTGGCCCATGAGTGAACCGCCATGGGGGTCCTCGGCCCGACCCACTGGTCGGGAGACGACGTGGTGAGTACCCCCTAGTCCAGGACACCGTTAGTAGCCCCCTGAACCGGTCTTCAAGTTGGGGATGCTCCTCGGTTCTTCCGAGCTGTTCTTCATCTTCGGTCGTCGGTCTTGAAAACTGGTTCAACAAATATTTGCATCTCCGATCTCGAGGATCGCCGAGGTGTATCCGAAGAGTTGACACGTCGGGCATCCGAGGAGCCCCTTTAGGTTCTTGGCCTTTATCAATGCCTTGTTATTTTTTACGCCATACCTCGGGTTTGAAGTTTTTCCCATGCGGCGGTGTCCTCTTGCATCCGAGCTCCAACGCTGGACTGCATCCGAGGTGTCTTTTGCAGCCGAGCTCCAACATCGGTCTGCATCCGAGGTACATTTTAGCAGCCGAGCTCCAACGCCGGTCTGTATCTGAGGAGGCATAAAGTACCTCGTCTTTGAAAAAGTTTGAAGGAGTTCAACCGAGCTTAATGCCGGAAATGCCCTCTATGGAGCCGGACTGCTTCCGAGGTGATGCACCACCTCGGGCTTGGGCTGATTTTTCGCGGATATATTTTTGATTGGTGCAATTTATTCTCTGCCGAGATGTATAACCAGTAGCCCTCAAGGTGTGTGCCGGCCTAAAATCCGGGATGCGTCTGAAGGATATAACAAAACCGCTGATCCCAGTAGCCCCTGAGACTCAGGTCGATTCGCGAAATCAGCCTGCGGATCAATTCTTAGCTCGGCAGCATACTTAAAAACAGAAACGCGGTGTGCATAGTTCTCGAGACTCAGGTTGGGTGCAGCCGACCAACCCGAGGATCGTAATTTCCTCGGAAACTGTTTTGCACTTTGAATTTTCTGCATTGAATCATCAATGCAGTAGCCCCCGAGCCACTGGTCGGGTGGCAACACCAGATCAGGGGATCGATGTAACCCGTTAATGGCTTTTAAGTGAGAAGCGCGAAGCCCAGTAGCCCCCGAGCCTTAAGTTGGGCAAGGGTGGCCGAATTAAGGATCAATATCCGGAGTAAATTGATTTTAATCATAATTTATGTGTAATGATTCTATGTATCCAAGTACTTTACATCATTAATGCTCGGATCCGCATTGTACAAAACTTTGTTGACCGACCATCGGCTTCAACCTCCTCGGCCAGTAGCCAAGGAGTGTTTTCCTACTTTATAAAGCCTTTATAAGGGCAAAGATTTACGAAAAACAAGGCAATCCGGCCATACGGTTTTATAAACAAGGGTACGCGGAGAGATATGTTATATTACTATTTAACGTAAGAAACATCTTCTAGGAAAAATAGTTCCTTTATAGGTTCCTTTTCGCAGGTTATCATGCTAACCATGATTATGTAACTTCACCTCCAATCTAAGTGGGAGAAAATAGTGAAGATTAATTCGGGGGAAATTCCCGAAGTATTTGGCTTTAAAAAACCGAGATTTTCACTTCCGTCGTTGTCGACCAATTATGTTCTTGAGATTGCTAGCTTTCGGCTTCACCCAGTCTGAGGTACTAACCCGGATAACCCGGTAGTATCAATCACAGAGGTGCTCCCTTTACCCCCTAGCCGAACAATCGGGAACGTAGGGGGTAAGCACAGGAGCCAGGCAACCCAGCTTGGCCAGATCTCAAGTCAAATTGATGCATATTGTGGCTTTATAACGATTTATGGGAAGGCAGCGCTCGTATATTGAATACAAATGCTGAGAATACGTTGGACTCTCCAGGAGTCCCAAAGTAACTGCGCCGAGGTGCCTCAAGGAGCCCCTGGTACGGTTTATTGGACTCTTTTATATGTCCGAAGTGTTTTATACCAAAAACTCGAGGTTAGAATTGCACAGTTTTTTCAAAGACGGCCGAACTGCTTTTCTATTAGTGACCTCGGACAAGCCGAACACTTTTATGAAAGCAAGGTGATCGGCCGATTGAATTTGCGCATGTTTGTGGTAGTTAGTTTTAAAGCTCTATTTTGCAGATTTATGCTATATGTTATTTTGACCCCGTTGCGACTGTTTATAATTTGAAAGTGGCCCATCATCGGCTTCCACCCCTTTGTAGATGCTATGCAGGGTGTTTCCGTAATAACAAGACAACCCTTAGCCGACGTCTTGGTGCCCGGAGGCGGTTGTGTTAGCGGAAATGAGGCAATCAGATATGTAGGCTTTATAACTTTCACTTAGTTATAGGAGCTTGACTGTGGGGGCAAGTAACTAGCCCCCGGTGTTTGGAGTGTTCGGGCGTGCCGAGGTGCAGCTTGGCAGGGAAGTTGCCGAACTACGGGTCAGAAAAGATTTCCCGAGCCAAATTATTATGCAAGGCACCTCGGTCAAGAGGATGTCCCGCCTCCTGGAAAAAAAACATACAAATAGGTTTAAAAGCTTCATAGGCTCGGAAAACCAAAAAACTTACACAAAACCTTTACGTCTAGAATAAATCAAGTTTTTTGGTCCCAATCCGAAATTGGTCTTAAAATTAATTTTGTTCTTCTGTCGTGCTTTAACATGATACGTCCGATCTCCAGACTTCAAGCGGGTCAGCCTTTGGCTTCAACCTCCCATCCTGAAGGCGGAGTGTTTCTCAGGCCAGTTTAGCGAATTAAACTCGAGTGGCTTTAGAGAGAAACCAGGCTATCTGGCTATTGACCACACACTCGCGTCGGAAAAAGGAGTAGTAGAAAAAAACTTTGCAACGACTTAGAAGAAAACACTTATTATAAAATGGCTCATGTAAATTTAAGAGCCCCCAGTTAACATGGGAAAAAGAAGCGGTTTTTAACGAACCTCGTTTTTAACAAACAGATTTTAACATAAATATAATGCTTGGTCGAACCGAAAAAAAAATTAACAATTTAGAAAATTTAAGCATGAAAGCGACTTAGCTGGTTAATGTGCTCGGCATTGATGACGTGGTGTGGGCTTGTGGCGGGATGAGGACGCATAGTCCTCGGTTTGACCGAGGTCCCAACCCCCAAGCCCGAGGTGGCCGAGCGACGAGCTCGGGTTGATGAGGTAGCGATGCGGCACGGTCGACGTGGCGAGGCGAAACCCCCGGTCCAGCTATCGTGACGAAGCTGGTCGGCTGGTGATGATGAAGTGATGGCAAAGCCCCCGGTCTAGCCGAGGTGACGAATCAGGTCGGCAGGGTGACGCCAGAGCCCCATGTAAGCCGACGTGTCGAAGCGGGTCGGCGTGGTGGACATTGGCTTAAATAGGCGACGGCGCGGCGATGCCGACGCAGGTCAGAACTTGTGACGCGGTCAATGCAGACTTGATGAAGTGACCGCGTGGCGATGCCGGCGCACCCGACCCATGCAATCCGTAAGGTGACGATGTTATCTTGACGATCATTAGGGAGATCGGTGCCGAACTCTTGGTTGGCTCGCCGAGGTGATGATCCGAGGTGGTTGTCGTCGGCTCGATGAATCGACGGTGCAGTCGATGCTGGCGCAGGTCGGCAGCCATGAAGCAACATGGCCGGGCTGGTTTGACAACGGCGCGACAACGAAGATCACCCCGGAAAAGGCTCAAAATTTGTGGGCACGTGTTTGAGGACACGATATTTATAAAAAATTTCCTTCAAAAAGGACCTTCGATAACCCGTTCATGAAAAAAGATGAACTTGGGTCGGATTCGTTTTCGCGCAGAAAACAGATCCGAAAATTGATGCACTCATCGGACGTTTCCCGGAGTTTGAACCGTCGGATCGAGCTGAAATTTTGAGGGGTTATTGATATGGCAATTCCGCAGCCGATGAACGGTCGGATCTTCCAAAAGTTGTCCGAGCTAGCCGCTGGACTCCTCGCCCTAAACACGTCCAGATTCTCGTCCAGATTCGACAGGGCTCCGGAATATCGGAGATTGCCGGAGTTTCCTCCATCGGAAGGCGATGAAATTTTACAGGGTTGTTGTAGGTTCAATTCCGCGCAATTCCACCGAAGGAATCGTCAAAATGACACTCAAGGAGGCAGGGACAGCGAACACGAATCCCCTGTCTAGAAAAAACCGCGTGATCGCGCGAGGGCAATGCTGACGTTGAGCCCCCGAGCACCATGGAGGGTTCTTCCATGATCTTGGTTGACATTGAAGTTGATGTTGATGAAGACACCCGTCCGATCTTGATGATCCGACATGGAGCGTAGTCCTCGGCCTAGCCGAGGTGTCCAGTCGAGCCGGCAACGAATATGCCGACGTTGACGATGTAGCTCGGTTCTGACGCGTAGATCGCGGTGGAGCCGATCTGAATTCCCATCACACCGCGGCGACTACCCAGCAGGCTCTCAATGAAATTACCAATGTTGGTTCTAAATCCGGCATATCTCGTAGTAGGGGTCCTAAGTTAGGCGTCTTGGAGCGATGGTAACATGGACACAGGATTTTACCCATGTTCGGGCTCTCTCGAAGAGATAATACCCTACGTCCTACTTTTGATTGTATTGATATTGGGTATAGTACAAAGTACATGTATCTATCATAAGATCGTTCTAATGACTATGAGTTGATCTATTGACTAGCCAAGCCTCGGTTTATATAATGCACCGGAGGCCTAGGGTTTAGGAGAGTCCTCATCTTGGGCGCCAAGTCTTGTGGAATCTTCCTTCTATACGTCATGGGCTGCCCGAAGTGGCCCATGAGTGAACCGCCATGGGGGTCCTCGGCCCGACCCACTGGTCGGGAGACGACGTGGTGAGTACCCCCTAGTCCAGGACACCGTCAATCATCACGTACACATTTCTCTTTGCACCCACTTTCCATTCCCGCAACTTTGGAGTTCCAACAGTTCTTCTGTGTCCCTGTTCTGTAAGCTACTAACGGTAGTACCGATCCCCTAAGTTGTAGTACCGCTGGCGAGCAGTAGTACCGCCGGTCCAGTACCATGCGTACTACCGCTTAGTTCAGGCATTCTATTGCCTTTTCGTGCTCAACGGAAGTGGCATGGCAGTAGGGCGGTAGTACCTCTCATTGTACTTCCGTCCCTACCACCGCTCCGCTACCGCTGGCTCGCTGTAGCACAGCGTGCTAAGCGGAAGTACAGCGACAGTGGCGCGGCAGTACCGCTCGTTTGCGAGCGGCACTACTGCCTGGCCACTACCTCCCCACTACCGCTAACTCAACACCTTCTGGACTCGGATGCTTCTTCACGGTAGTAGGGCGGCAGTACGAGGCGGTAGTACCACTGCCTCTGTACTTCCACCTCACTTATTCCTCAAGACTGCAACCCAAGCGGTAGTACCGCTGGGGCGAGTGGTAGTACTGCTCCGGCGGCACTACTGGACCGAGGCACTGTGCCTTTGCACTGTGTGCCTGGAAGTACCGCTAGGTGATGTCTACTACACAACTTATTCTTGTAGACTCGTGTTGGGCCTCCAAGCGCAGAGGTTTGTAGGACAGTAGCAATTTTCCCTCAAGTGGATGACCTAAGGTTTATCAATCCGTGGAAGGCGTAGGATGAAGATGGTCTCTCTCAAACAACCCTGCAACCAAATACAAGAAATCTCTTGTGTCCCCAACAAACCAATACAATGGTAAATTGTATAGGTGCACTAGTTCGGCGAAGAGATGGTGAATCAAGTGTAGTATGGATAGTAGATATAGGTTTTTGTAATCTGAAAATTAAAAAACAGCAAGGTAGCAAGTGATAAAACGGAGCACAAACGGTATTGCAATGCTTCAAAACAAGGCCTAGGGTTCATACTTTCACTAGTGCAATCTCTCAACAGTGCTAACATAATTGGATCATATAACAATCCCTCAACATGCGATAAAGAATCACTCCAAAGTTCCTATTAGCGGAGAACATAAGATAGAAATTGTTGTAGGGTACGAAACCACCTCAAAGTTATCCTTTCCGATCAATCTATTGAGCCATCCCTATAAGTGTCACAAATAGCCCTAGAGTTCGTACTAAAATAACACCATATGATACGCATCAACCAACTCTAATGTCACCTAGATACTCCAATGTCACCACAAGTATCCACGAGTTGATTATTCGATATGCATCAAACAACTTCAGATTCATAATATTCAATCCACACAAAGAACTTCAAAGAGTACCCCAAAGTTTCTTATCGGAGAAAAGATAATGAAAACATGCAACCAACCCCTATGCCTAGATCACCCCAAGGTCACGGGAATCCGCGAGTTGATCACCAAAACATACATCAAGTGACTCAATAGAATACCCCATTGTCACCACGGGTATCCACATGCAAAACATACATCAAGTGTTCTCAAATCTAAAATATTCAATCCGACAATAACGAAACCTCAAAGGGAAAGACTCAATTCATCACAAGAAGATAGAGAGGAAAGAAACACCATATGATCCAACTATATTAACAAAGCTCGCGATACATCAAGATCGTGCCAAATCAAGAACACGAGAGAGAGAGAGAGATCAAACACATAGCTACTAGTACATACCCTCAGCCCCGAGGGTGAACTACTCCCTCCTCGTCATGGAGACCACCGGGATGATGAAGATGGCTTCCGGTGATGATTCCCCCCTCCGGCAGGGTGTCGGAACAGGGCTCCAGATGGTATTTCTTCGGTACAGAGGTGTGCGGCGGCGGCGTCGAAGTTCTAGGTTTATTTCTGGGGGTTTCTCGATTTATAGGATTTTTCAGCATTGGAATCACGCGAAACGGAGCTACGAGGGCCCCACAAGGTACCACGGCGCGACCCCCCCATGCCGCACCGTGGTGCCTTGTGAGCACCTCATGAGGCTTCTGGTCATTCCACGAAGCTTCGAGGGTCTCTTTTGGTCCAACAAAATTGTCAAAAAGTTTCGTCCAATTCCGAGAACTTTTATTTCTGCACAAAAAACAACATCATGGTAGTTTTGCTGAAAACAACGTCAGTCCGGGTTAGTTCTAATCAAATCATACCAAAACCATATAGAATTGTTATAAATATGGCATTAATACTTCATAAATTATAGATACATTGGAGACGTATCAGCATCCCCAAGCTTAATTCCTGCTCGTCCTCGAGTAGGTAAATGATAAAAGAAATAATTTATGAAGTGTGAATGCTAGCATAGTGCATAAGTTTCATCAATGATAATTCCAAACACTTTTTCTAGCATAATTATATATCATAAACAGTAGCTCATCTCATAAAACTTCTGATGATCAAGTAGCAAGCTATTCACATGTTAAAGTATATACCATAAACTTTCTTGAAAACTAACAAACTATGTTTTCAGTCATCAAACAATTGCAATTCATCTTATTTTCAGGAAGGGTCTATGTAAGAGCTCTGATTTAGCAAATTCCACATACTCAACTATCATATAGTCTTCCATGATTGCTGACACTCAAAGCATATTTTTAGAACAAATCGTTTCAGTCAAACACATAGAAAGATAGGGGCTTAATGTTTTGCCTTCCAACTTATTTATCTCATGGATAATGTCAACAATAATAACTCATGATCACCTATATTCAACGGGGTATATGTGCTTGGATCTTTCCCCACCACATGATGCTTGCCAAGAGAGAAAATAAAAACAGAATAGAGAAGAACACTATTGACTCTTGCATAAAAGTAAATACATAAAGTAAAAGATAGGCCCTTCGCAGAGGGAAGCAGAGGTTGTCATGCGCTCTTTGTTTTTGGATGTGCAAGCTCTTAATGTAAAGGAACGTCACTTTATATTGCCCCTTGTGATAGCGACCTTTATTATGCAGTCTATCGCTTTTATTACTCCACCATCACAAGATCGTAAAAAGCTTATTTTCCCTTACAATAAAAGTTCATACATATTTAGGAGCAATTTTTATTGCTTTGCACCGATGACAACTTACTTGAAGGATCTTATTCAATCCATAGGTAGATATAGTGGACTCTCATGACATGAAACCGGGTTTATAGGTTTTTAGATGCACAAGTAGTATCTCTACTTAGTGCGGAATTTTGGCTAGCAAAGGATAGGGGGCAAGCACCACATGTTAGAGGATCGATGACAATATAACATCTATGTGAATATAAACAAACATAACCCATTACGTTGTCTTCTTTGTCCAACATCAACTACTTGATCAAGGTTGAAAATAATTAATGGGGGCTCACAATCATAGAAGATGTCCAAGATAGTATATTTATATGTGAAATCTCTCTTCCTTCAATATTCTTTCATGAATTGTTCAAGTGACCAATGTTGTGTTTGCTAACTTTCAATAAATTTTACCACTTATACTTCTTATTTGTGAAGTCACTACTCCCCATGGTACAAGCATATGAATCACATATAATTTCAACTTTATGATATTCAATTCATTCATCAATTTACTCTTAGGATATAAGTGAAGAACAAGAGTAAACGAGAAACTACTCCAAAAGGTATAAGTGAAGATCAATGAGTAGGCAAACAATTAAGTAGCTATGTGAAGACTCTCTCCAAATAAAGATTTCAGATCTTGATAATTTTATTCAAACAGCAAACAAAATGAAAATAAAAGGACACTCCATGAATAGCACATATCATGTGAACAAGTAAACACTTAGGCTAACCGATAGGTGTTGATGAAGAAAGGTGGGATGCCTACCGGGGCATCCCCAAGCTTAGTTGCTTGAGACTTCTTGGAATATTATCTTGGGGTGCCTTGGGAATCCCCAAGCTTGAGCTCATGTGTCTCCTTAATTCCTCTCATATCATGGTTTCTCCTAAATCTTAAAAACTTCATCCACACAAGACTCAACAAGAACTCGTGATATAAGTTAGCATAAATCAACTCAAAACCTTAACATTCTCTACTGTAACAAATCACTAAAATTATCATTAAATATTGAATACTAAATGCCTCTGCATATTTAATACTCCTATCCACAAATAGAAATATTAAACAAGCAAACATATGCAAACAATGCAACTATAACAGCAATCTGCCAAAACAGAACAGTCTATAAAGGCGGAATAAGAATTCATACTTCCATAACTCCAAAAATTCTTAGAAATTACCACGTTACAGATAACTCATGCATGCTTACTGTGTAAAAATTTCAGATTTTTATTGTGTTCTGACAATTCAGGAATATTCTGTACATAACAGAAAACTTTCTGTTTTCAAACAGCAACACATTAACTTGCAAACTGAGCATGGTAAAGGCTATATTGGCATTTTATTGAACTAAAAGATACAAAACATGATTATTGATAACATCAAGCAAATCTCAACAAAAGGAAATGATGCTCCAAGCAAAACACATATCATGTGACGAATAAAAATATAGCTCCAGTAAGGTTACCGATAGTGTTGAACACGAAAGAGGGGATGCCTTCCGGGGCATCCCCAAGCTTAGACGCTTGAGTCTTCCTTGAATATTACCTTGGGGTGCCTTGGGAATCCCCAATCTTAGGGCCTTGCCACTCCTTATTCTCCACATATCGATATCTCACCCAAAACTTGAAAACTTCAATCACACAAAACTTAACGGAACTTGTGAGATAGGTTAGTATGATAAAAATAAATCATCCACTTAGGTACTGTCAAGACAAGATTCATAATTGTTCTCACATAATTCCTACTGTATTCCATCATTTCCACAATTTATATTACTCAATATAAGCTATGGAAACACTAAAACAAGCAAACTATGCACCGAAAACAGAATCTGTCAAAAACAGAACAGCATTTAGTAGGAGATTTAAAAACCATACTTCTGTACCTCCAAAAATTCATAAAATGAGGAAAAAGTAAAGAATTTGTAACCCAATACTGGGTAAAAATTTAAGAATTTTCTCACGCTTCAGTACAGAATAGAAATTCCAGCACTGGACGCAAAAGTTTCTGTTTTTGCACAGAATCAAATCAACAAGGATCCACACTATCCCAAAGGCTTTACTTGGTACATTATTGAAAGAAAGCATATAAAACATGATTAATACAGTATCTTAATCATGTGAACACACAAAAACAGTAGGTATAAATATTGGGTTGTCTCCCAACAAGCGCTTTTCTTTAATGCCTTTTAGCTAGGCATGATGATTTCAATGATGCTCGCATAAAAGGTAAAGAATTGAAACATAATGGGAGCATCATGAAGCATATGACAAGCACATTTAAGTCTAACCCACTTCCTATGCATAGGGATTTTGTGAGCAAACAACTTATGGGAGCAAGAATCAACTAGCATAGGAAGGCAAAACAAGCATGACTTCAAAACTTTCAACATAAAGAGAGGAAACTTGATGTTGTTGAAATATATATAAGCATATGATTCTCTCTCATAATAATTTTCAGTAGCATCATGAATGAATTCAACAATATAACTATCACATAAATCATTCTTTTCATGACCTACGATCATAGAAATTTTATTACTCTCCACATAAGCAAATTTGTTCTCATCAACAATAGTGGGAGCAAATTCAACAAAATAACTATCATGAGATGCTTGATTGACATAACCAAATTGAAAATTAAAATCATGATGACAAGTTTCATGGTTACCATTATTCTTTATAGCATACATGTCATCACCATAATCATCATAGATGGCAACTTTATTGTCATAATCAATTGAAACCTCTTCCAAAAATAGTGCAATCATCATTAAATAAAGTCATGACCTCTCCAAATCCACTTTTATCAATATTGTAACAAGATTCAACACCCTCCAAAATAGTGGGATCATTATTACATAAAGTTGACACTCTTCCAAACCCACTTTCATCATTGTAATCATCATAAATAGGAGGCATGCAATCATCATAATAAATTTGGTCATCAAAACTTGGGGGACTAAATATATCATATTCATCAAACATAGCATCCCCAAGCTTGTAGTTTTGCATATCATTAGCATCATGGGTATTCAAAGAATTGATACTAACAACATTGCAATCATGCTCATCATTCAAGGAACTCACATTAAACATTTTATTAAATTCTTCCTCTAACAATTGAGCACAATTATCCGATCCATCATTTTCAAGAAAGATATTATATAGATGAAGTATGTGAGGCAACCTCAATTCCATTTTTTCTGTAGTTTTCTTTTATGAACCAAACTAGTGATAAACAAGAAACTAAAAGATTCAATTGCAAGATCTAAAGATATACCTTCAAGCACTCACCTCCCCGGCAACGGCGCCAGAAAAGAGCTTGATGTCTACTACACAACTTATTCTTGTAGACTCGTGTTGGGCCTCCAAGCGCAGAGGTTTGTAGGATAGTAGCAATTTTCCCTCAAGTGGATGACCTAAGGTTTATTAATCTGTGGGAGGCGTAGGATGAAGATGGTCTCTCTCAAACAACCCAGCAAACAAATACAAGAAATATCTTGTGTCCCCAACACACTCAATACAATGGCAAATTGTATAGGTGCACTAGTTCGGCGAAGAGATGGTAATACAAGTGTAGTATGGATAGTAGATATAGGTTTTTGTAATCTGAAAATTAAAAAACAGCAAGGTAGCAAGTGATAAAACGGAGCACAAACGGTATTGCAATGCTTCAAAACAAGGCCTAGGGTTCATACTTTCACTAGTGCAATCTCTCAACAGTGCTAAAATAATTGGATCATATAACAATCCCTCAATGTGCGATAAATAATCACTTCAAAGTTCCTATTAGCGGAGAACATAAGATAGAAATTGTTGTAGGGTACGAAACCACCTCAAAGTTATCCTTTCCGATCAATCTATTGAGCCATCCCTATAAGTGTCACAAATAGCCCTAGAGTTCGTACTAAAATAACACCATATGATACGCATCAACCAACTCTAATGTCACCTAGATACTCCAATGTCACCACAAGTATCCGCGAGTTGATTATTCGATATGCATCAAACAACTTCAGATTCATAATATTCAATCCACACAAAGAACTTCAAAGAGTACCCCAAAGTTTCTTATCGGAGAAAAGATAATGAAAACATGCAACCAACCCCTATGCCTAGATCACCCCAAGGTCACGGGAATCCGCGAGTTGATCACCAAAACATACATCAAGTGACTCAATAGAATACCCCATTGTCACCATGGGTATCCACATGCAAGACAAACATCAAGTGTTCTAAAATCTGAAATATTCAATCCAACAATAACGAAACCTCAAAGGGAAAGACTCAATTCATCACAAGAAGATAGAGAGGGAAGAAATACCATATGATCCAACTATATTAACAAAGCTCGCGATACATCAAGATCATGCCAAATCAAGAACACGAGAGAGAGAGAGAGAGAGAGAGAGATCAAACACATAGCTACTAGTACATACCCTCAGCCCCGAGGGTGAACTACTCCCTCCTCGTCATGGAGACCACCGGGATGATGAAGATGGCCTCCGGTGATGATTCCCCCCTCCGGCAGGGTGCCGGAACAGGGCTCCAGATGGTATTTCTTCAGTATAGAGGCGTGCGGCGGCGGCGTCGAAGTTCTAGGTTTATTTCTGGGGGTTTCTTTATTTATAGGATTTTTCAGCGTTGGAATCACGCGAAACGAAGCTACGAGGGCCCCACAAGGTACCACGGCGCGACCCCCCCCAGGCCGTGCCGTGGTGCCTTGTGAGCACCTCGTGAGGCTTCTGGTCCTTCCACGAAGCTTCGGGGGTCTCTTTTGGACCCAAAAAAATCGTCAAAAAGTTTCGTCCAATTCCGAGAACTTTTATTTCTGCACAAAAAACAACACCACGGTAGTTGTGCTGAAAACAACATCAGTCCGAGTTAGTTCTAATCAAATCATACCAAAACCATATAGAATTGTTATAAATATGGCATGAATACTTCATAAATTATAGATACGTTGGATACGTATCACTAGGGCAGTAGTACCGCTCACGGAGCGGTAGTACCGCTTATGTGCGGGCTGTGAGATGCATAACGGTTGGATTTGTCCCCACAATATAAAGGGGGTCTTCTTCCCCAAGAAAACTTGCCTCTTTCTTCCCCAAACTCCATTGTTTCTCCAAGCTCCATTTTCGCCCGATCTCTCTCCCTAGCCAACAACTCTTGTTGATTTTCTAGGGTTTGCTTGAGAGGACCCCGATCTACACTTCCACCAAGAGATATTTGATTCCCCCCACTAATCCCTTGCGGATCTTGTTACTCTTGGGTGTTTGAGCACCCTAGACGGAAGAGGTCACCTCGGAGCCACATTCCGTTGTGGTGAAGCTTCGTGGTGGTGTTGGGAGCCTCCAATTAAGTTGTGAAGAAAGCCCCAGCCTTGTTTGTAAAGGTTCGGTCGGCGCCTTCAAGGGCACCACTAGTGGAATCACGACGTCTTGCATTGTGCGAGGGCGTGAGGAGAATATGGTGGCCCTAGTGCCTACTTGGGGAGCATTGTGCCTCCACACCGCTCCAACGGAGACGTACTTCCTCTCAAAGGGAAGGAACTTCGGCAACACATCCTCGTCTTCACCGGCTCCACTTGTGGTTACTTCTTACCTTTACTTTGTGCAAGCTATTGTTGTGTTGTATCATTTGCTTGCTTGTCGTTGTCGTTGTTGTTAGCATCATATAGGTTGCTCACCTAGTTGCATATTTAGACAACCTATTTGTTGCTAAACCTAATTTGTTAAGAAAAGCTAAAAATTGGTAGTTGCCTATTCACCCCCCTCTAGTCAACCATATCGATCCTTCAATTGGTATCAGAGCCTCGTCTCTTTTAAGGGCTTAATCGCCTAAAGAGTATTGTTGACGACGGGGTCGGGGCGGAGAACCTACCCGCGGCCGAGGTGGTGGACACGGTCACACGTGAGGACTTAAATGAGGCAATTGCCTCACTTAAAACCTCCATGACGATCGAGGTCAAATCCTTGTTTAAAGAACTTCTTGAGGGCCTCAAACTTTCTACCAATCCGTTGCAAGTGGTTAAACCCACCAATTCGGAGTCGGATGCCAACTCTGGTAAGGAGGGGGCTAGTAGTGATAAGCCTACTTTACCTCAAGAAAAGAATGGGATGGGCATTCATGCCGCGTTTGCTCCTCCCCCGGTCTATGGAGGACCGGTACCTTCACCTCGCATTAATCCTCTTGGTCCTCCTCCTAAGCTTGATTTGAATAACTTTCATGATTGGGGTTTTTGTATCAAGTCTCATTTGAATCACAGCTCAACACAACTTTGGAGAGTCATTGAGCAAGGTTTCCATCCTCATGATCGGTACAACATGACACCAAGAGAGGAAGTGGACAATCAACTCAATCACTCCGCTTTGTTCATTCTCCAATCCGCAATGCCGCCGGAAGAACTCTCTCATTTGCGGCCATTCACTAGTGCCAAGGAGGCTTGGGAGCACATTGTCTCATTGTACAAGGGAAGCTCAAGCATACAACGGTCCAACTTTGAGGTCATACTTGATGAGGCCGATGAGTTCATGATGAAAGATGATGAAGATCCTCGTGAGCTATACCGGAGATTGACTACTCTCGCGGTCTCACTCCGAGACCATGGGAGCAAGGATACGGATGACACTTGGGTCAAGCGCAAGTTCCTCAAGGCCATCATGCCATTCAACAAGAGCATGTCCTCCGTGATCCGTCAAAGACCGGACTTCCACTCCTTGTCCTCAAGTGAAGTGTTGGATGAATTCATTGCAATGAACATCTTGAACAAGACCGCCGACAACGCTCTAGCTCGTGTCCAATGGTCAAAGAATACCAACCTTGCTTTGAAGGCCAAGGCCATTCCGAAAGAAGAAGAAGAGGAAGAAGAGAAGAGTTGCCCCAAAGACACCAAATATGCTTACCACGAGCACATGGCTCTTGCCTCAAGGCAATTTTGGGGCAACAAGAGAAACTCAAGGCCCAACTTCTCCAAGAACAACTCAAGTGGCTCCAAGGGCAAGCAACGTGTGATAACTTGCTATAATTGTGGCAACATGAGTCACTTCGTGGCGGATTGCCCCTACAAGAAGAGAGAAGACAATGGTGGCAAGCTCATCCGCAAAGACAAGGCCAAGTCCTTCCCCAACAAGAACAACTTCACGAAGAAGGCGCCTCAAAAGGGTTTGGTGGTGCAAGAAGAGTACAACTCCGATGATGATGATGATGCAAGTGGTGAAGGGTATACAACGGCCACCGTGGCCATTGCCACCTCTTCCCCAACCTCGGTTTCCCTCTTCGACGCCCCCAACGAGAACTTCATCCCCAAGTGCCTCATGGCAAGAGGCATCAATAAGGTAACCTCCAACATCAAAACTTCATTCACTACTAATCCTCCTTTGCCGGATTGTGTGGATGAAAATGAGGAGGTAAAGGTGGATGAAAATGAGTTCGACAAGTTCTTGGGTAAGCTCAAAGGTAAGACCAAGAAGCACTTTGTTGCTCTCTTGGAACAACTAGGTGAGGCCAATGATATCATTGAGTCTCAGGAAAAGACTATCACTAACTTGGACGGCCATAGTCGTGACTATGCCGATGAGATTGCGGATCTTTCCATTGCTCTTGAGGAAGAGCGAGGTCTTCATTCGGCTCTTGAGGAGTCGCAAAATGTTGATGTCGCTAAATTAAAGAAAGATCATGATCATGCTCTAGTTCTCGCTCGTGTGCTTAAATCCGAGAAGGCCGAGCTTGGGGTTGGCCATGCTAGACTCAAAGAGGAGTTTGAGCTACTTGACAAGGCTCACAAGGCCTTGAAAAGTGCATATGCTACACTCAAGGAGTCTCATGATCAACTCCAAGTGAAGCTCACTAAGGAGATTGCCACATGTCCTTCGTTTGTGCTAATTGAGAATGCTCATACTACTAACCCTTGTTGTGAGCATATTCATCTTGTGGAGGAGAATGCCAAGTTGAAGGAGCAACTAGAGAATGGCCTTGTGACTTGCATACAAGGCGAGAAGAACCTCAACGAACTTTTGAGCAATCAAAAGGAAGTTGTGACAAATGAGGGACTTGGGTTTGTGCCCAAGTCAAAGAAGAAGAACAACAACAAGACCAAGAAATCTCTCCCTCTCAAAGAAGTATTTGTCAAGGAGGGAGAGGGTGCTCATAAGGAGAAGAAGGACAAGGTGGTGGGTGGAAATGCCAAGAAGGGCAAAACCACTCCTTCGAACAAAGCCGGCGATTTTAACCCTTCTTATGTTTTATGCCGTGCTAGTGATGGGCATGTTTATGCCAAATTTGTTGGTTCTTATTATGAGTACATTGAATGGTCTATTTGGGTTTCTAAGACCCTTGTTACTAACATAAAAGGATCCATTCAAGAATGGGTACCTAAAACCAAGCATTGATCTCTTGTAGGAGTTTGCTTCCAGTGGAGGATCATGGTTGCTCGATAGTGGAGCAACAAATCATATGACTGGGAGCAAGCATTTGGTGGTGGACGTGCAACCAAGCCCATCTATGCCCACCCATGTTCAATTTGGTGATGCCTCAATATCTAAGGTATTGGGTCTTGGCCAGGTTGTGATTTCTCATGATTTATCAATTGAGAAGGTCATGCTTGTTGAGACCCTTGCATACAATTTACTTTCTGTTCATCAACTTGCACTTATGGGCTTTGCTACATTCTTTGATCTTGATACCGTGGCCCTTTTGTGGAGCAAGACTCTTAAAGTACCTTTTGTTGGGCATGTCAATAACGGTCTCTATGTGGTTAACTTCTCGGAGGGACCCACTAAGATCGCGACTTGCCTAATGGCTAAAGTTGATGTGGGGTGGCTTTGGCATCGCCGTCTAGCCCACGTCAATATGAGATCTTTGCAAAGTCTCCTCAAAGGGTATCACGTTCATGGACTAACAAATGTGAGCTTTGCCAAAGACCATGCTTGCAGTGCTTGTATCGAAGGAAAGCTTCATGAGACGTCTCACCGACCCACTACTATCATCTACATGAAGAGGCCCCTGGAGCTCCTTCACATGGATCTCTTTGAACCTCCATCCTTTGATAGTCTTGGGGGCAGAAAGTATTGCTTGGTGATTGTGGATGACTATTCAAGATACACGTGGGTATATTTCTTCAAGAGGAAGAGCGAGACCCAACAAACCGTCATCGACTTTGCAAATGAAGCTCAACGTCAACATGATGCAATTGATGATTAGAAGTGACAACAGCACCGAGTTCAAGAACTACACCTTGCATGAGTTCCTTAGTGATGAAGGGATCAAGCATCAATACTCCGCACCATATACCCCTCAACAAAATGGTGTAGCGAATAGGAAGAACTGGACGTTGATGGACGCGGCAAGGACCATGATGGCGGAATTCAAGTCTCCGTACAACTTTTGGGCCGAAGCCATCAACACCGCATGCCATGCATCCAATCGGCTCTACCTCCGCAAAGGCTTGAACAAGACTCCATATGAGATACTTAACGGTAACAAGCCCAACCTCAAGTACTTCCAGGTGTTCGGGTGTAAGTGTTTCATTCTCAAGAAAGGTGTTCATTTGTCTAAATTCGAACCTAGAGCTCAAGAGGGCATATTTGTTGGTTATGCTACAAACTCTCATGCTTACTGTGTCCTCAACAAGTACAATGGACTCATTGAGGAGACGTGTAATGTGGAGTTTGATGAAAATAATGGCTCCCAAGTGGAGCAAAGTGGTCTTTGTGATGTAGGTGATGAAATTCCTCCCCAAACCATAATAAGAATGGGGATTGGTCAAATACTCCCCATTGAGGAACCCCTTGTGGCCGAAGGAGAAGGACAATGCTCTATGCAAGTGGAGCCATCACCAACCATTGACCCACATGCTTCCGAAGAACAAACCGAAGGCCCTCAACCAAGTGAACAAGATCAAGGGCAAGATAAATCTCATGATGATGGTGATTCACCAAGTGATGCCCAAGATCAAGTTCAAGACTCTGAGCAAGTTCAAGATCAAGAGCAAGCTCAAAATCAAGAACAAGTTCAAGATCAAGAACAAGTTCAAGATCAAGAACAAGTTCAATATCAAGAGCAAATTCAAGATCAAGAGCAAGTTCAAGATCAAGAACAAGCTCAAGACGACGCTCAAGATGATCAAGATGATTCTCCTCAAATGCCTATGGAGCAGCTATTGGAGCGTCGTGCCGCCAAGATTGTTTCCAAACTCAAGCATCAAGGACATGTCTTGGAGAATGTGTATGGAAGCTTAAATAAGGGGTAACCACTCGTAAACAATTATCAAACTTTTGTGAGCATCACGCGTTTGTTTCTTGTGTTGAACCCCAAAAGGTCCATGAGGCGCTCGAGGACACGGATTGGCTTGAAGCCATGCATGATGAACTCAACAACTTCGAGCGCAACAAGGTGTGGCAATTGGTGCCAAGACCAAAGGAGAACCATAATGTCATAGGAACCAAATGGATCTTTAAGAACAAGCAAGATGCGAACAGTGTTGTTGTTTGAAACAAGGCAATATTGGTAGCACAAGGCCACTCCCAAGTCGAGGGTATCGACTACAGTGAAACCTTTGCTCCTGTTGCTCGTCTTGAATCTATTCGCATGTTGCTTGTATATGCATCTCATCATGATTTTAAGTTGCAACAAATGGATGTGAAAAGTGCATTTCTTAATGGTCCTTTTAATGAGTTGGTATATGTCAAACAACCCCCGGGGTTCGAGGATCCCAAGTTCCCCAATCATGTATACAAGCTCGATAAGGCACTCTATGGCCTTAAACAAGCCCCACGTGTGTGGTATGAGCACCTTACCGATTTGTTGCAAGACCGTGGGTTTGAAATTGGGAAAATCGATCCCACTCTTTTTACAAAAAGGGTTAAAGGGGATTTGTTCATATGCCAACTTTATGTTGATGATATTATCTTTGGTTCTCCTAACAAAGCTTTCAATGATGAGTTTGTCGCACTCATGACGGAGAAGTTTGAGATGTCCATGATGGGGGAGTTGAAGTTCTTTCTCGGGTTCGAAGTCAAGCAAAGAAAATAAGGAACCTTCATCAACCAAGCCAAATATACCCAAGACATGCTCAAGAGATTCAAGTTGGATGATGTCAAGCCAGCCAAGACTCCAATGCCCACCAAGTGCCAACTTGACATTGATCCCAATGGTAAAGCGGTGGATCAAAAGGTATATCGCTCCATGATTGGATCCTTGCTTTACCTTTGTGCATCTAGGCCGGATATCATGTTGAGTGTGGGAATGTGTGCAAGGTTTCAATCCGCACCTAAGGAAAGCCACTATGTGGCGGTCAAGCGAATCTTTCGATATTTGGCTCATACCCCAAACTTTGGCTTATGGTACCCCAAAGGTGCAAGCTTTGATCTCATGGGATACTCGGACGCGGATTGGGCGGGAGACCGTGTGGATAGGAAGTCAACTTCTGGAGGGTGCCAATTCCTTGGTTGCTCTTTGGTGAGTTGGTCTTGGAAGAAACAAAATTGTGTGTCTCTCTCCACCACCGAGGCCGAGTATGTAGCCACCGCAAGTTGTTGTGCACAATTGCTATGGATGAGGCAAACTTTAAAGGATTACGGTGTCATTTGTGACAAAGTGCCTCTTCTATGTGACAATGAAAGTGCAATCAAGATCTCCTACAATCCGGTGCAACATAGCAAGATGAAGCATATTGAGATTCGTCATCATTTCATCCGGGATCACATCAAGCGTGGAGAGATTGATATTATCTACGTCAACACTCAAGAGCAACTAGCGGATATTTTCACGAAGCCTTTGGATGAAGCAAGATTTCGTGAGTTAAGGCATGAGCTAAATATCATTGATTCGAGCAATGTGGCTTGAAACTAGGCACACCCCACTGCATTCATCATGTTATCTTGTTCTAGATGTAGGCATGAACATAGGGGGAGTGTTGTTCTCTCAATGAACTCTCCCTCCCCCCCCCCCCCCATTATGCATAAATCGACCAAGTCTTTCACATTAGCCTTTTTTTATGGTACTTGTGCTTCAAAGATGAGTTTTGGTCATGGGCCCAAGGTTAAAATCTTCGCGGTGCCATACCAATTGACTCAAACATAGGTGGCCTCGGCCACCGCCCTCTCCTCGAGAGGTGTTGGTTCGAGTTGGTTCTATTTGGTTTTATTTAGTCTCTTAGGGCTTTGTTTGTGCTTTGAGTCACTCCAAGTTTGCTCTTCTTTTGTTTGTCTCTTTGAACTTGGAGTGTCTCTTCCCATTTGCTGGTCTTTTGGTCTCCAACTCAAGCCATCTCATCTACAGCCCCTAAAAATTGCATAAGCCACATTCCTTGATTTTCCTTTTCCCCTTGCAAGGGATGTCGCTGGCGCGGCACTACCGCTGGGCAGGGACGGCACTACCGCTTGTAAGCGGTACTACCTCCCCCTACCACAGTACTACCGCTAGGTGCAGTACTACTGCGGCCTCCTGACGTGCAGTACTACCAGGACGGTACTACCGCTCAGTGGACAACGTGGGGGGTTATGAATCGGGCAGGGGGAGTTCTAACTCCCCCATACCCATTCGTCTCTCTCTCTCCCACACTCTCCTCTCTCCCCAGCGAAGCCCTTGCTCCGGTGGCCGCCGCCGGGACGCCGTCTCCAGTCTGTCTTTAGCGATTCCGACCGGTGGGATCGATCCCCACCCTCTCCTCTTGCCATGGGCGCCGGTATTGCCCCCGTTTTCCTCTCCTATGGTTCTATCTTTTGAATTTAGGCTCTAGGGCAATATATGTGGTGTTCTTCGATTTTTGGCTAAATCGAGGCATGAGTAGGACGTGGATGACTGTTAGGATAGGTGAATCAAAGTTTGGGCATAGAAATTTTGAATTTGACATCACCGGAAGTACCGGATCTGTGATCGGTAGTTTCAAATCCGCCTCGGGCGGTACTACCGCTCCAACTGGAGCAGTACTACCGCTTGTAGGCGGTACTACCGCTCCCAGGGGCGGTACTACCGTCTGTGATGCCTAATTCAGATTTTCTCTGCCCAACATTCATTCTCCTTTCTATCTTCTTTGGCTTATGCAATGTTTTTACACCTGCTTTCCCTCGTGCTGTGTTGTTGGTTCTAGGTGGTGGTAGCTCTGCTCACCAAGCACGTCGCAAGAATCTGGACCGTCAAGGTGGATCCAAGCGCTTTCGCACCACAGATGAGGCCGGTGCCGGTTCTAGTTGTGCTCAACCCAAGCAAACTGTGAAGAAGGTTGCCACCAAACAGAAAGAGAAGGAGAAGTCTATGCATGAGTTGCCATCCAAGGAGTTCTATGCTGCTCGTCATCGCAATCCGTACCGCCACCCAAAAGACCCCTCTCTCCTCAACCGGCCTTTCCGGACCAAGCAGCAGAGGTCCATCTATCATGATGTTCTCAAGGCCAAGAAGAATTTGTTTGTCAATGTCAGGTCTATCAATCTCGGTTACTTGGAGAAGAATCCTCAGTATTTTGGAGAAGCCTTGGCTTTGTGTGCTCAGCTGGATATTCTCAGGATCATATCATTCAACAAAGATTTCGATGCAGAGCTTGTGGCCCAATTCTATGCCACGGTCCACTTTGGCACTGATGATACAAGGACTCTCACCTGGATGACCAATGGACGAGTTCTCAAAGCTACTTGGAAGGATTTCATGGAGACCTTGAGCGACAATGATGAAGGGGAGGATAACCCTATTGGGTTGCGCCCTCACAAGGAGGATGCAGCCATGCACAAGTCCGCTCTCTACCCTTTCTCCACGGAGAAGATCTCCTCCACAGGCAAGAAGTCATATGAGCTGATCCCTTTCTTGGATATCATGCATCGCATCTTCAGGAACTCTCTGTTTTCCCGCATTGGGAACCTGGACATGGTTCACTCGTACCTTGTGGATATGCTACTCATTTGTCAGAAGGAGAAGAACACACACCAAGTGTTGGATGTGTCACATGTGATGTGGTCAGAACTATACTCGGTAGTGTTTGACCGCAAGTGCCATCTACGGTCCCTACCTGATGAAGCTCATTGAGGAGACATGGGCTTCCACTTTTAAGGATGAGATGCTAGTGACCGGTGATCTTGTCTCTCACGAGGTTATCAAACTGAGGCTGAAAGATCTCTGGGGCACTCCTGCCGCTCCAGAGGGTGAGATATATGCTCCTGAGTCTGAGGGAGATGATGAGCCTGACTATGAGCCTCCCTCTGAGGAACCAACATGGGCTGCTAAGCTGAAGCAGAAGATGAAGAAGCTGTTCTGCATACAGGCACAGGGTTAGTACAAGGCTCATGTGGCGGAGAAGAAGGCCCGCAGTCGTGACAAGGCCATGATGAGGCATCTTGGCATGGAGATCACCAGTGGATCTGAGGATAAGATCACAGATGAGGAGGAGTGGACCTCCAAGCATTGCAAGTGGACGGATTCAGAGGAGGATGATCAGCCTGTAGCTGCAGATGAGGAGTCTGACGACCACGAGGAGTTCTGATGGTGTTCTGGAGCATCGCTACCACCTAGGATCGTTTTAGTGCTCCTTGCCCTTTTGGTGTCTCGATTCCAAAGGGGGGAGAGTTTAGGGATTTGCCGAGTCACGAGTGTGTCTTATTTGCCTTTGCCTTCTTTCTCTCGTGAACTCTTTTATCGTTTGCTTTGATTTGTGTTTGTGAGACATGGAGACCGCAGTCATATGGTGTGAGACATATGCTACCCTTTGATTATCTATTTATGTCTAGTACTTTGTTAGTATGTGAGATTATGCTTATCTTGTGCCCTATCTTTATGCTCACATGTTATATCTTGCATCCATGCTTATCTCGTATATTATGTTGTTGCAAGTGTTGCCTTGTCTATAAAATATAGGGGGAGTGTTGATCCTAGTGTGTGTGCTTTGCATTCCAAAAGCATGCCTAAATAGTGCACACATCTAGGGGGGAGCCCATTTATATTTTGTAGATGTTGGGTTTGCTTATTATCTCGTTATATCTTTTGTGCAAATCCCGTGTTGTCATCAATCCACCAAAAATGGGGAGATTGTTAGGGCATATTTCTCTCTTAGTGGTTTTGGTGATTGATGACAATGCATTTGCGGACTAATCGTGTCCATTGAGCATTTTAGATAATACATCATATGGCACAAGACGATTGATGCCCCTCAGAATGTGGAAGTCAAGACGGTTATTTTTCCAGCGTTTCTTTTTCGGTGGACTTGAGTCATAGGAAAACCGTACTATTAAGAGGGGGTCCGCTTCGGAAAGGTTTGGGTGGAATCATCACGTACACGTTTCCCTTTGCACCCACTTTCCATTCCCGCAACTTTGGAGTTCCAACTGTTCTTCTGTGTCCCTGTTCTGTAAGCTACTAAGCGGTAGTACCGCTGGCGAGCAGTAGTACCGCCGGTCCAGTACCGTGCGTACTACCGCTTAGTTGAGGCGTTCTATTGCTTTTTTGTGCTCAACGGAAGTGGCACGGCAGTAGGGCGGTAGTACAACTCGTTGTACTTCCGTCCCTACCACCGCTCCGCTACTGCTGGCTCGCTGTAGCACAGAGTGCTAAGAGGAAGTAGAGCGACAGTGGCGCGGCAGTACCGCTCATTTGCGAGCGGCACTACCACCCGGCCACTACCGCCCCACTACCGCTAACTCAACTACTTCTGGACTCGGATGCTTCTTCACGGCAGTAGGGCGGCAGTACGAGCGCGGTAGTACCGCTGCCTCTGTACTTCCACCTCACTTATTCCTCTACACTGCAAACCTAGCGGTAGTACCACTGGGGCGAGCGGTAGTACCGCTCTGGCGGCATTACCGGCCCGAGGCACTGAGCCTTTGCACTGTGTGCCAGGAAATACCGCTAGGGCGGTAGTACCGCTCACGGAGCGGTAGTACCGCTTATGTGCGGGCTGTGAGATGCATAATGGTTGGATTACTATAAAGGGGGTCTTCTTCCCCAAGAAGACTTGCCTCTTTCTTCCCCAAACTCCATTGTTAATCCAAGCTCCATTTTCGCCCGATCTCTCTCCCTAGCCAACAACTCTTGTTGATTTTCTAGGGTTTGCTTGATAGGGCCCCGATCTACACTTCCACCAAGAGATATTTGATTCCCCCCACTAATCCCTTGCGGATCTTGTTACTCTTGGGTGTTTGAGCACCCTAGACGGAAGAGGTCACCTCGAAGCCACATTCCATTGTGGTGAAGCTTCGTGGTGGTGTTGGGAGCCTCCAATTAAGTTGTGGAGAGAGCCCCAACCTTGTTTTTAAAGGTTCGGTCGCCGCCTTCAAGGGCATGATAACCCACAAGTATAGGGGATTGTTTGCAGCCTTTCTCGATAAATAAGAGTGTCAGACCCAACGAGGAGCTAAAGGTAGAATTACTATTCCCTTCAAGTTCTATCGACCACCGATACAACTCTACGCACACTTAACGTTCGGTTTACCTAGAACAAGAATAAAACTACTTTGTAGGTATAAGGATAAGTTTGCAAGAATAAAACTAGAAGTACTTAGTAGTAATAAAACTAGGAGTAATTTGCAAGATAATAAAAGTTAGTTGTTTAGTAGAAAGCTTTTGTAGAACAAGAAAAGGATTTGTCCCTAGGCAATCGATAATCATTATTGCAATTTTATAGGAGGGAGAGGCATGAGCTAACATACTTTCCATACTTGGATCATATGCACTTATGATTGGAACGCTAGCAAGCATCCACAACTACCAAAGATCAAAAAGGTAAAACCCAACCATAGCATTAAGTAACAAGTCCTCTTTACTCCCATACGCAACAACCCCCTTACTCGGGTTTGTGTTTCAGTCACTCACGCAACCCACTATAAGAGAATTATGAACGTATTGCAACACCCTACAACGGTAATCCCACACGCTTGCGCGACACGGAGGGCACCATAGGACAGGACCAAAATAAAACATACAACTCAAACCAATCACGATCATCAATTAACCCATAGGACAAAATGAATCTACTCAAACATCATAGGATTGCAACATATCATTGGATAATAATATATAGTGTTAAACACCATGTTTAAGTAGAGATTACAACGGGAGAAGAGGTGTTACACCGCTGCATAGAGGGGGAGAGAGTTGGTGTTGACGGCGGCGGAGTTGTTGGTGTAGATCGCCGTCACGATGATTGCCTCGGCGGCGTTCCGGCGCCATCGGGAGAGAGGGGGAGAGAGCCCCCTCCTTCTTCTTCTTCCTTGGCCTCCCCCCTAGATGGGAGGAGAGTTTCCCCTCTGGTCCATGGCCGCCATGGCTCCTGGAGGGCAGGAGCCCCTCCGAGATTGGATCTCTCTCTCTGTTTCGCGTTCCTGTTTTCTGGCCCTTCACTATTTCTTATATTCCCGGAGATCCGTAACTCCGATTGGGCTGAAATTTTGAGGGGATTTTTATCCAGAAATTATCTTTCTTGCAGCGAAAGAAGGGCCCCAACCAACGTTCCAGGGGGGGTCGCGCCCTGTTGCCTTGTGGCCACCTCGGGCACCGTCTTGCGTTGATTCTTTTTCCTAAAAATCACATATATTCCAAAATAATTCTCCGTAAAATTTTATCGCATTTGGACTTCGTTTGATATGGATTTTCTGCGAAACAAAAAACATGCAACAAATAGGAACTGGCACTGGGCACTGGATCAATATGTTAGTCCCAAAAATAATATAAAATGTTGCCAAAAGTATCTGAAAGTTGTAGAATATTGGCATGAAACAATAAAAAATTTATAGATAAGACGGAGACGTATCAGGGCACCACTAGTGGAATCACGGCATCTTGCATTGTGCGAGGGCGTGAGGAGAATACGGTGGCCCTAGTGGCTTTTTGGGGAGCATTATGCCTCCACACTGGGAGACATACTTCCTCTCAAAGGGAAGGAACTTCGGCAACACATCCTCGTCTTCACCGGCTCCACTTGTGGTTACTTCTTACCTTTACTTTGTGCAAGCTATTGTTGTGTTGTATCATTTGCTTGCTTGTTGTTGTCGTTGTTGTTAGCATCATATAGGTTGCTCACCTAGTTGCATATTTAGACAACCTATTTGTTGCTAAACCTAATTTGTTAAGAAAAGCTAAAAATTGGTAGTTGCCTATTCACCCCCCCCCCTCTAGTCAACTATATCGATCCTTTCATTTGTTCGTGCTTGTACTGTTGTACAGGAATATATCAAGCCAACACTGTACGTGCGTGTCTTCCGGCGGAACTTCAATCCTCTGTTGGTGCTCGTCGACATCGTCATGGATACAAAATAAGTTTGGGTGGCCATGGTCGTCGTCGCCCTTGCCGTGCGCGCCCACGCCTATTGAGCTGCAGTGGGAGGCGGCCATGGCGACCTACTCAAGCCAGTGCGACGTCAAGAGCAGAGAGAGCGGCGCTGCAGCGACCCTCCGAGACACGTCATCGACAAAGCCGACGGCTCGCCCTGGCTGCATCTCCTCCCCCCGATGTATCCTACAGGCTGCAGCTCGTCAACTCGCCGCCACCTCGACAGGATCATCTAGCCTCTTGCCATTGATGGATCTGGGAGGAAAGGGGACAGGAGAAGAGAGATGGGAGCGAGCAAGAAGATGGCAACGATACGTTGACCCGCGCTACAGTGAGAGAAGCGATTTCCCGGTCAGGATTGTGCTTTCCTGGTGTGCAACATATCTAGGGTTAGGATAGATCGGGATCAATAAGGTCAGGGTACCGATTTCAGGAATTTGAAGGTGAGGGTTCATTTTCGTCGGCATTACAACCTCAAGGTTTATTTCAGACTTCACTCATCGAATTTGGTGTCAAAGCAAGGAGATAAGGGCATCTCCAACGCCGACCCGCAAACCTCCCGTAACCGTCCGGACCACGCCGTCCGGACCGCGGAAGCCATCCAACGCGGGCTTGTATCGGTCCGCGGCGCCGTCCAGACGTCCTTTCTCCCGCAAATCAGAGACAAACGTGGGGGAGCTTTGCGGGAGTCCGGACATCCACATAACGAACCAAAAGCCGCCACGTACCCTCTCCTCTCTGTCCGGATGGCGGAAGGCCGGTGGTTGTTGTGTTTAGCAGAATATTAATTTAGCGTTTTGGCGGAAGGCATTGAAACCTTTTGGCGGAAGCCACTTTGTATTTGGTGAAAGGTTACCTTCCGCCGACACTTGAACAATTAGTAGCTTCCGTCAACACTTGAGCACATTAGTATTTGGTGAAAGGCTACCTGCCGCCAACACTTGAGCACATTAGTATTTGGTGAAAGGCTTTCTTCCGTCAACACTTCAACACTTAGATTAGTAGCTTCCGCCACTTGATGAAAGGCTTCCGCCAAAACGTGCCGCTTTTTTCTTTAAGTACTTGGTAAAATGAGAGTTTGGTGAACAAAACTACTAATCACGCATTAGTATTGTAATGACTCAGACATGATTTGGTGGAATGCTATTTTTTAAGTTAATAGAACCGGACATATGCGAATAGCGTTGGATGGCCGGCTCCCGCATCCGTGTCCACGGACTGGTCCCCCCCTTTCCGTGGGCGGATGCGGGAGGAAATTTGCGGGTCGCCGTTGGAGATGCCCTAAGGCCAACTCCAATGCACGACCCCAAATCGTCCGGGCGCGTCCGTTTGGGGGTTAACAGACAGAAAACCCGGCTCAACGCACGGGAGCAAACAGACATTTGTCCGTTTTCTGTCCGCTTTTTCCCCATCCCCGGCCCAAATTTGAGCCGCGTTTGCGCCGAAGCAGACAGCTTGCGGACGGGTGGGACGCTCGCCCTTGTCCTCCCCTGGCCCGCCGTCGGGGGCACAACCCCTCTTTTTCTCTTCCCCTGCCCCTCCCTCCGCCCCGCCATCGTCGCCATCGCCGCCCATACCCGTTTTCCCCGGCCGTCTTCCTCGCTGAACTTGCCAGGCCGCCCACACCACAACCACCCCATGCCATAGACGGCCCCCACACAAGCGTTTCGAAGGCGGTTTTTTCCGGTGTTCATGGTTCTTCCGGTGCGGAGAGAAGCAACGGCCGGTGACGACGCCCATCGACCTCAACACCTTCCGGCAAGAGCTACATAGCCGCAGGGTGACGACCGCCAATGCCAACCTCGCCGGCTGCTACTGAGGGAGCTCGAAGTTCTCTTCCCGTCCGCGTCTCCACCACGACCGCAAGGTGTTCGACACTTTGCTCGCAAGGTATCATGGACAGTGGAGATGAGTACTTTTTTCACAACTTCATTTGTTCATTGGATGATTCGTCCTCGGATGACGAAGACATTGTGGTGGCTGCATTGGTCGTCAATGACCACATTGCTAGGCAGCGGCCTCGGTTTAGGGGTTCAGTCCTGGGTCATGCTCCTGCCTTGAACCGCAATAGGGAGAGTGGCCACACCTTGCTCTATGCCGATTACTTTGAGAATGGCCCGCTCTACAAACCACATCAATTCCGCCGTCGATTCCGTATGGCGAGGCATGTGTTCAACCGTATTAGGGAGGGAGTGGTAGCATATGACCCATACTTTGAGTGCAAACGGGATGCCCTTGGCAAGCTTGGGTTCTCCTCTTACCAGAAATGCACCGCGGCTATCCGCATGCTTGCGTATGGAATTCTTGGTGATCTTGTGGATGAGTACGTGCGTATGAGTGAGTCCACATGCCTTGAATCAATGTACAATTTCTGCAAGGCTGTGGTGGCAGTGTTTGGCCCTGAGTACTTGAGACAGCCAAATGCCGCTGATACAGAGAGGTTGTTGGCGATCAATGCCGAGAGGGGCTGGTCGGGCATGCTTGGTAGTATAGACTGTATGCACTGGAAGTGGAAGAACTGTCCATTTGCTTGGCAGGGGCAGTACAAGGGGCATGTGAAAGGTGCCACTGTCATACTAGAAGCGGTGGCTTCTCAAGACCTTTGGATCTGGCATTCTTTCTTCGGCATGGTTGGTTCTAACAATGATATCACCGTGCTTCAGCGTTCACCAGTGTTCGCAAGGCTTGCTGAAGGCCACTCCCCAGAGGTCAATTTTGAGATCAATGGCCACCATTACAACAAGGGATACTACCTAGCTGATGGTATCTATCCTCAGTGGTCAACTCTTGTGAAGACAATACCCAATCCACAAGGAGAGAAGAGACAAAGATTTGCCCAACAACAAGAGAGTGCTAGGAAGGATGTGGAGCGTGCTTTTGGTGTGCTTCAATCTTGATGGGGTATCGTTCGAAACCCTGCACTGACATGGAGCACCGAGAAAATGTGGGAGGTGATGACTGCTTGTGTGATCATGCACAACATGATCGTGGAGGATGAGCGTGATGACAACATCTATGACCAATGATTTGATTTTCAGGGTGAAAATGTTGAGCCTCTGCACCAAGAACCGGCAACTTTTGAACAGTTTACCCAATTTCATCGTGAAATGCGCGATTGGCATACTCATATGCAGCTCCAGGATGACTTGGTTGAGCACATGTGGACTCACATTGGCAACTAGTAGATGTATCGCTTCATTTCTATTCCATATATTCAAGACAATTTTCGATTGGGTTGTAATATACTATTGGATTGTGCTTTTTATTTGAACATGAAACTAGAGTTATTTCGATTTGGTTGTAAAACTATTTGAAAACTATTTGCAATGTTTGATTTATTGCATAGTACTACGGCCTTTCTCAGGCCGTGGCGGACGAGATGCGTCCGCTCGTTGGGCACACGGCTGACGCATCCACAAAACAGGCCGGATGCCGCCCCAATGCCATACCCAAACGGACAAAATCCGGACGAAACGGACGTCCGTTTGGGGTCGTGTGTTGGAGTTGGCCTAAGGGCAACTCCAACGCATGACCCCAAACGGACGTCTGTTTTGTCCGGATTTCGTCCGTTTGGGACAGAGAAACGAACACGCCCGTCCGCTTGCGGTCGGGCGGCCGTCAATGCGCCCAACGGGGCCGCCCCATCCCAAATTGTACTAGACGGTTGGCGACCCAAACCCTAGCTCCACCTCGCCGCCGACCACGCAAAATCCACCCAAATATAACCCAAATAGACATGGCAAACAAATTTAAAAACCTTAAATATTTACATAAAGCGGCCCGAAGTCTAGTTCAGCGATTTCTAGAACAAACTAAAAACTAAAATGACATAAAAAACTAGCAGCCCGTCACCACCGTGGCCGCCGTTGCCATCAGTTGCCGGCACCGTCGTTGTCCTCGTCACCCGTGAGGTCGACGTAGGGTGGGGGCTGCCACAGGTGGGCCGGCGGCCCCTACCAGGTGGGAGGCGCGACCGGAGACAGCTGCATTGGAGCCTGCACCACCTCTTCCCGTGGCGGGGACGGTGACCAGGCCGCGCCATAAATGGGCCCCGGCGTGCACGGGGCCGTCTCCATCCAGGACCACCTCTGGCCGACCAGCGCCGAGTTCCACGGCGCGGTCTCCTCCTCCTCATGCTGCTGTTGCACGCCCTCCATGGCCTCCTCCTTCACCACGGTGTCGTACTCTGGGATGACGACGTCGCCGGCCGCGGAGAGCGCTATCATTTGTTCGAGGCCCTCCCACTAGGCCTCGTCGTGGGTGTTGAGGGAGTCCTCCATGACCCGCCTCACCAGCTCCTCCTCCTCCTCGCCCGTCATCGGAGCGGGTCGTGGCGGGGACGGCGAAGGGGATGGCGTCGGCGTCAGGCCGCGGACCAGCCTACGTCCGCGACGCTGGGGAGGGCTAGCAGCGCGCGCGCGGCGTGGCGGGCTCGGAGCACGACCGGCAAAGAACGACTGCCGACGTAGATCGTGCTCGTCGCGCAGCCAAGTGTCCCACATAGGTGAGTCCGGCGCATACATCCAGTCATTGACGAGATCTGGCGGGAGGCGGGCGCGACGTCGGGCAATCTCCTCGCGTCGGGCGCGGCCGCTCACCGGGATCGGTGGGATAGGCACACGGTCGGCGGAGAGATGCTAGTTATTGGGGAGGTGCACATCGGACCATGGCAGCGGCGTGCTCGTCTCCCAGTAACGCTTGCACACCTCTGCCTTCACGTACGGCCTCTGGCGAGATCCGGCCGCCGGCGGCGCAATGTGGAATGCGGGCGCCGGAGGCGCAAGCGGTGGAGGTGGAGGTCGAGGGGTGGCGCGGCGACGACGACGGCCCGAGGAAGAGCCGGCCTCATGGTCGTTCCTGCCCTTGCGGCCGGGGATCCAATGCCATCCCATGGTGGCCGGCGGCGAGGTGGAGCTAGGGTTTGGGGCGTGTCGGGCTTCGAGGAGGCACGCGTGGCCGGAGTGGGGAAGTGGAAGTGTGGACTCTCACCGGTCCACGGCTTCCATAAAGAAGGACGCCGACCGCTCGGCGGGGTGGCTGGCAGGTGGGTCTGCCCAAGCCTGCGACGTAAATGCGGCCGGTGGGTGGTGGGTGGGCGGCTGCCACGCAGGCCCAAGGCGGACGCGGAGCGGGCGTGTGGGCGTCCGTTCGTCGTCCGTGTGGCCGCAAACCCATCACAAGTCTGGGCTGGAGATGGGGCTGGGCGGACGCGAAACGGACAAAAAATGCGGATGGGGTCGCGTGTTGGGCCGTCTCATCGGTCTGTTTTGACCCAAACGGACGTACGCGGACGATTTGGGGTGGTGCGTTGGAGTTGCCCTAACACATCTCATATGGCGCCGTTGTAGGGTGGGCAGCCAGACATGTAACTACCCATTAGACAAAGGCCAACGATAGGCGTCGGTCACCTGACCAGCCGTTCAATTGACCTGTTCGACACCGTTGATTTGGTCCCCTTCCCACCCAATTCTTCTCCTCCTCGCGTCCTGTCAAGGCCATATGGATAAAAAAATCCCCTTTCCCCGCTGTGTAGTCACTGCGTAGCTCCTCCATCGGGTGCTCCTCATGAGGCGCGGCGGCCGTTCGTCGGCGTCGGCGCCCTCAGCGGCACCCCGCGTTCGTGCGCTCCTCGCCTGCCACCATCGGTTACAACACAGGGGCGCCGTTGGTAGCTTGCGCACAAAGGCCGTCGTGCCCGTTATTCTAGCAAAAATAGCCGGTCCGTCGTCGTCGACGCACCGGCCGTCGACAAATGCAACATATGTCTCGCCGGCAGTGACTAGGTTATCTCTCGTATCGACTTGGGGTCGAGCACGCGACGAGGACGGACATCTCTCTCCGGCCGGTTAGTTTGAATCCTAGTTTTTTTCCTAACCACGCCCCTTCTTTGGGTCTGCCTACCAGAATATTTTACGTATACATATGAAGTTCTTTCGGAGTTATATAAAACTTGAGAAATGTTTTTTCAGTTACACAGTATGTTCTTTTCCGCAGAGAGGACTGATTTGTTTGCAGGTTATGATGAATTGTTTTGAGAATAAATTTTTACCATGACAAATTTGTCGTACCTCTATAAAGTTTATGAGGCTTGAAAAAAATAGCAAAAGATCGGTACTCGGTATCTATCCCTTTTTGCACAAAAAAAGATTTTTTTGCTGATTTTGATAATTCATTTTGTTCATGGCGAATTGCCGCAGAGAAGGACAGAAACCTTGCCCCATCTGTCAGAACTCAGGACAGAAATGCAAGACATACGGGGCACTGGGGCAGCACCTGTGCCAGTCTCGCTCACACTCGCTATCTCCTACCCCCGCCTATCCTCTCCGGAGAAGCAGCGATGGCGGCGCCCGTGACGGTCTACGGGCCGGCGATCTCGCCGGCGGTGGCGCGCGTGGCGGCGTGCCTGCTGGAGAAGGACGTGCCCTTCCAGCTCGAGGCGGTGGACATGTCCAAGGGCGAGCACAAGTCCCCCTCCTTCCTCAAGCTCCAGCCCTTCGGCCAGGTCCCCGCCTTCAAAGACCACCTCACCACCGTCTTCGGTCGGTACCCACTCCCTCCCACCTCCTCCACTACTTCCGCAACATATTTCTGCTTCTCTTTTGCAAGTGTCATTCAGTAATAAAGTTTGGAATTTTTGCTTGGATCTGCACGCATTTCATCAGTAATCACCCAATTTTGTGAACTTAGGGTACATTCTAGTGTTGATCTGTGCGTATGTATGGATGATTTACTGGTCCCTGAATGTGAAAGAAAGAGATCTGTAAAATGGTGGTTTGTGTTCACAAGTTGTATGGTTCATCTTTTGGCAGAGTCAAGAGCTATTTGCCGTTACATCTGTGACCAGTACTCCGACCGTGGCAACCGGACTCTCCTAGGCCGGAAAGAAGACGGCGCGGTAGGCCGCGCCGCCATCGAGCAATGGATAGAGTCAGAAGGCCAGGCATTTAACCCACCGAGCTTGGCCATCGCATTCCAGCTCACCTTCGCGCCGCTCATGGGTATGGCCACCGACATGGCCGTGGTCGAGCAGAATGAGGCGAAGCTCGCCAAGGTGCTTGACGTGTACGAGCGGCGGCTGGCGGAGAGCCAGTATTTCGCCGGCGATGAGTTCACCCTTGCTGACCTTGTGCACATGCCCAACACCGATCTTCTGGTGAGCAAGACCGACAAGGCGGCGTTGATCACCGAGAGAAAGAACCTGTCCAGATGGTGGGATGAGGTTTCGGCCCGTCCGTCGTGGAAGAAGGTTGTTGAGTTGCAGAGTGTACCACGCCCCCCTAGATCTTGAGGCCCCCTTCTTTTTTAGCTGAGCAGCTTCTGGTGGCAATTAGTCACATTCTGTTATGTGTTGCCATCACTGTTGAAGTGTGCAATGTGTAAGACTCGATCTGCTTTGTACTAACATGTTATCCTGCTATGTGCTATCTATCTCTGTGCTATTATTGAGTTCATGCTTAGTTGGATATGTTTGTCTGATTCTCAATGCAGTTGCTGTAAGAACTCGATCGCAATCCATAATCCACATAAATCTATTCATGAGATGTTGGTTTACTACCCTGTTACTTTCAGTGGGTCACTCTGACAATCTCTTTACCTACTGAATTTTACTCCCTCCATTCCAAATTATCTGAAGTTCTAGCTTTGTCCTAAGTCAAACTTATTTAAGTTTGACCAAGTCTATAGAAAAATGTGCTATCTCCTGTTATCTATCTCTGTGCTATTATTGAGTTTGTGCTTGGTTAGATATATTCCTCTTGTTTTCAATGTGATGCTGTAGGAACTCGATCGCATTCCATAATCCACATAAATCTATCATGAGATGTTGACTTTCAGTGGGTCATTCTGGCAATCTCTTTACCTATTGAATTATTTAAGTTTGACCAAGTCTATACAAAAGATGTTCTAATATCTACAACATCAAATTGTTGATCCAGGCCTTAAGCTAGGTAATACATATGTAAGGTAAATGCAAGAGTGACACATCTTGGTTCAATTGTTGATCCATAGATTGTCTCACTGGCAGCATTGGGATTGAGGTATATGATTCTACGATGACAACAGGTGTGAGTTGTCATTTGTATTATTTGGCCTTCTCAAATATACTTGGATAAATCCATTCTGGACTACGATGAAAGTTGAGAAACAAATAGAGTCCTGGCAAATTTAAGGCAGAACAAATGTTCAAAGAATTCAGCGGTGTGCTAAGCTGATAGTATTACTGGCTGAAGTGCAAGCTAAATAATGCTGATTTCAGTTGCTCAGAATGAGATGCTGATTATCACTTGGGTTAATGCTTTTTGGCAGCTTCTTATTTTGCCTGTTCATACTATTCTCAGTAATCTAATATGTAAAACTTAAGAGAATGAATTCATCTCGGCATTTTGCAGGTACTACAGATAAATCAGTTATGTTCTACCAAATGAAACATGCTGGATTGAAAGCTAAGCACATTCAAAGATACCCTTTATTTTTCTTCCATCAGATGAACAGTTGAATTATACCTGACTCCATACAGGGGACATTGCTTTTGTCGGAAAAAAATATTCTTGCACTCTGACAGAAGTAATCAGATCTTCGTTACTGCTGGTACTGGATGCCAACCTTCTTGCTTATCCAAGCCTGATAGTATTACTGGCTAAAGTGCAAGCTAAATGCTCAGAATGAGATGCTGATTATCACTTGGGTTAATGCATTTTGGCAGTTTCTTATTTGGCCTCTTCGTAGTAATCTAATATGTAAAACTTCAGCAAATGAATCCATCTTGTCATTTTACAGGCACTACTGATAAATCAGTTATGTTCTTCTACCAAATAAAACATACTGGGATTGAAATCTATGCACACACACAGAGATACCTGATAATCTAGTATTTTGGCAGAGGAATGGTGACATTGCTTTTGTCAAAAAAATTATTCTTGCGCTTCTGACAGAAAGCATCAGATCTTCATCACAGCTGTTACTTGATGCCAATCTCCTTATGTATCCAAGCCGAATTCTCTCTATCAATTGTCCCAAACCATCCATGAAATATCACGAGCTCCTCATATATTGTTTTTTTTTCCAGTCAAGTAATCAAAGACTGGATTGTATATAAACAATGCTATATATTTTTCAGGGCTTGTTTGCTACAACAGACACTATGATTGCTGCAAGCAAGAATCCAGAACCACACTTTCTCTTTCCAATTGTAAAATATTGTGCTAAGTAGCAAGAGCAAGGCAAGTATGGAATTCCACCTTTTTTCTTTTCTTTAAATGCCTTGCATTGAAACCTGTTGTCACCATTCCACATTGCCGTTGCATAGCTTGACAAAGAGATCAATCAAGCCAAGGAGAAAGGATGGCATCAGGCTTGCAAGTGTTTGGCCAGCCAGCATCCACCGATGTTGCCAGGGTTCTGACATGCCTCTTTGAGAAGAATTTGGAGTTTGATCTCGTCCGCATCGACACATTCAAGAGGCAGCACAAGCTTCCTGAGTTCATCAGGCTGCGGGTAGGATGCTTCGATCACTTGTTATTCAGTTTCAAGAAATCTTGAATTAGTTAAAGCATGCACTACTAATTTTTCCATTCATCTTTTTGCAGGATCCAAGTGGACAAGTGACATTCAAGCATGGCGACAAGACTCTTGTCGGTAAGGAGAACATGAACACAGTTATTATCACGTTACATTTCTGGATTCACTTTCTTTTGAGGGCTGAAATGCAATGTGAACCTTCTGTGCAGACCCAAGGGCTATTTGCCGGTACCTCTGCACCCAGTTCCCAAACCAGGGAAACAGGAGCCTCTATGGAACAGGTTCTCTGGAGCGGGCATCAATTGAACAGTGGCTGCAAGCAGAGGCTCAGAACTTCAACCCTCCCAGCTCGGCCCTCGTGTTTCAGCTGGCATTTGCTCCTCTTCTGGGAATCCCTCAAGACCACATGGTCATTGCAGAGAATGAGAGGAAGCTTCAGCAGGTCCTCAATGTTTACGACGAAATACTCTCCAAGAATGAGTACCTGGCTGGCGACGAGTTCACCCTGGCTGACCTCTCCCACCTTCCGGACTCGCAGTACATTGTGAGCTCGGAGAGGGGGATGAAGCTCTTCACCTCCAGGAAGAATGTGGCGAGGTGGTTCGACCAAATCTCGAGGCGCAAGGCCTGGGAGCAGGTTGTCAAGATGCAGATGGAGCATCCTGGCGCGTTCGAGTAACGCCTTGGTGGTCGCAAGGAAGTGTTTTGAGTTCATCTTGAAGAGCTCTCTACGTTTATCGATCGTACTGTCATGTGTTCTTTCGTCATTGTTGCTACTTGTGTTGTCGTTGTTTACCGAATCCTCATCAACTTTGTCTTGTGAACCAGAATAATATGAGGCCTGTTTGTGATGTGTTATGTACATTGCGCCTTTTAAAATGCTTTTGCCCTGGAGTATTTCCACTGAATAAAATTATCTGTCTGTTTTTTCACATGTACTACCATTTTGTTAACAGAAGAAACTTGATCTTTTATCTGGTGTATATTTCACTAATTTCGTTTTCAGCTAGTTCTACTTTGCAAACGTTGTTGTATTTAGAAGTTCTATCAACTTGCATCCCGGTTGCATAATTTGTGTGTACCGACGGGTGATGTTGTGAAACATTACACACAAGGGCATCTCATCAATTTGAACTGCATTTGTTTGAATGTCAGATGCCTAGTCTAAAGCCCAACTTAATATTTGTCGACTTTCGACTAACGTACCTATTTGATTGTTTTCTCTCAAAAGCTTGGGAAGGCTCAAACTTCCCACATTAATCCATTGTACAATATAAACTGAGGATATATGATTCTAAGACAGAGCTAGGTCTGCACTCATTACGGTTGTATCACTTGAACGACGATTGAATGCAATATGGTTCTAAAAATTGTAAAGAAAAAGCTAGCCTACCATAGAGAGAGACAAGAAATTATTAGAAAGAAAAATAAATACTCCATAATTCGGTCGCTCTAACTTTAAAGGCCTTGGATTCCAAGTAGGATTATATTACAGTTACGGAATTGGATAACTTGCAATAAGTAGTTTGGTGGCACCTGATTTAAAGGTTTATACTTGATTGTTGGCCTGGAGATCCATTAAATTTAACTAATAAATAATATAACTCAATATCCTATAGATGTCCAAATATCATGAATGTATTCTGATCGTATAATCCACTTTTCAACAATAATTATACTCCCTCCAGTCCTTTTTAGTCCGCATATAAGGTTTGTCTGAAGTCAAAGTATCTCTACTTTGACCAAACTTATACTACTAGAAAAAAGTATTAGCATTCACAATGTTAAATCAATATTGTTAGATTCATTATGATATGTAGTTTCATAGTATATATATTTGGTATTGTAGATGTTGATATTTTTTAATATAGTTTTGGTCAAACTTTGTAAACTTTGACTTAACACAAATCTAATACGCGGAGTAAAAAGGACCGGAGGGAGTACACTACGTTATACTCCCTTCTTCCCAAAATATAAGACGTGCTTTGACTTTTCTAGTCTTCATCGTACAACTTTGACTATGATTTTCACTTATTGTATGCCCACTAAATTAGTACAAATATACATGAATAAAATTGTTTTGCAAGAAAAATACGATGTTACCAGTTATACATATTCTATCCAGGCATTTTTATATGTATTAACGATCAAAGTTGTGCATTAAATACCGTGCAAAGTCAAGCACGCTTTACATTTTGAGAAGGAGGGAGTATACTACGGCGCTCGGTGTACACGGAACAAAGAGCTAGTTGGATCTACACCACTATCCAACAAATCATTGTAATAGCCATGGATCTCAGGGACCAGGAAGGAGGAGTTGGTGGGGAAATAGACTTGGAGAAGAAGAAAAGAGAACAGAGACGGGAAAATAGGATTTCATTCAGTTCACTGTGCCGCTTACAATGTTCACTGGGAATTATGCACACACAGGTCGATGGCCCCACACCCACACACCACACCCGCAGGGGCGGACCTACGTACACCCAACCGGTGTCACAGGACACCGGGTAATTTTTGTGGTTACGTCTATATAAGTAGCGCAAGTAGTCGTGTGACACCGGTAAAAAGTATCGATGGACACCGGCTAAACTACGAACGAGACGGAGCGCAGGCGCAAGCCCATCTGACGGCCCATGTGGTCAAGTAATAACGTGATCAATCTGATTGATTGAATGCCCCTAAAAAAATCTGATTGAATCTACGTGTGTCGTGGGCCTGTTGCCTACTGGTTTCTCCCCTCCTCTGCCTGATTTCCACCAAGGCCATAGCCTCGCCTTGCTCCTGTTCGCCAACCCGCCACACACCTCGCGGCATGCCGGCGCTGCTAGATCGCTGGAGAAGACATTACGGCAAAGGCAACTCGCTCATCCCTTCATGCATCTATTCCATCTAATTATTGTCGTCCAATTGGATTATTGTGAGTTTCTAATTTTTGGAGTAATTCACATCTGTTTGAGAATTGTATTTCTATGATATCCCAATTTTTAGGGAGGTTCACATCTCTTTTCGAATTAGATCACTGTGATTTTTTAGTGTTGGAGTGATTTTCCAATTTTAACAATTATCTTTGTTTTCATAGTTTGGCGTCTTTTATGCTCTATTATTATTATTCTAAAGTATATAATCAACTAGTATCTCAAATGAAACGATTTATTTTACCCACTTTGTAAGCATTTCATCGTCGAACATTTTTAACTGTTGAGTTTTAATTTTTATGCATGGCAATATAACATTACTTGATACCACGCATATGTGATAGTACTACACTGGGACACCGGGGCATTTTTGTCCTAGGTCCGCCCCTGCACACCCGGCCCTTGGCCCACTCTCATCACATTCGCTGTCCATCACCTGACTGCCTTCCATACCGCCCATCTTCAGTTTCGTTGCCATGGCAGCTGAATTCTGCTGCCATGACACAATTTTAGGATTTGCTGCCATGGCCCATGCAGCCAAATTCTCTTGCCATGTCACCGTTTCGGTCCGCAGCAGAGCATTGCTGACAATATTATTGTCGGATGGTCATGAGTGTTCCTGAAGAAACACAGAAGGCAGAGGAGCAAATTCTTTTTTTTTGTAGGAAAAACTCACGATCTTTTCATCAATAGTCATCATAGTAAAAAAACACCACAAGTAACAAGAATTACATCCAGTCCCGTAGACCACCCAGCGACGACTACAAGCACTGGAGCGAGCCGAAGACGCGCGACAGTCATCGCCCCTCCCTCACCGTAACTGGACAAACTTTATTGTAGAAGGCAATTGGGAAATCGTCATGCTAAGGCCCCACAGGACCAACGCAACAGAACAACAACCGTCGCCGATGAAGATAAGCGTCAATCAAAAGTATTCAACCTGTAGACATACGACGCAGACTAACGAAGGCCGGTTCCAAGTAGATCCACCGAAGACAAATCCCGACTGAATCCTGCGAGATCCACCGGAGACACACCTTCACATGCCTTCTGACGACTGAATGCCCGTTGGAGCTGTACTTAACTCTTGTTAACTCGTATGTATTCTTGAGTTGAGACGTACTCCCTCCATAGATGATAGATGTTCTAAGTAACTTTTTTTGAATCAAATGTATATAGACGCATGTTAGTGTGTTTGTTCACTCATTTTAATCCGTATGTAGTCTATATTCCAAAACATATAAGTGAACAGAGAGAGCAGTACGTGTTGAGCAGATGCAGATCCATGTGAATCTGTGCCCCATTCATCTTACACGCAAAGGCACACAATAGTAGAGACAGAAGAACAGATGGAATCAGCACGTCATTGCTTCAAATCAGCACGCACCTTAGAGCATCTCCAACAGACGCGCTAGATAAGCCGCGCGCTGGAAAAACCGGCTATTTGGCGCGCTCCAGCAGGCGCGCGAAAGTTCGGCGTGGGGAAAAAAATCGGCGCGCGCGGAAAAAAGCGGCATCGCGCGCTGGTTAAAAGCCGCGCGCGGGCGCCCGCCAACCGCCACCCTTTCCTCCCCCCCCCCCCCCGGCGCATTCTTCCTCGCCGCTTCCGGTGCCCCGCCGCCGCTGCGCCTTCTCCCCCGTCTCTTCCAGCGCCCCACCATGCCGCCGCGCCCCCGGAGCAGCTCGGGCTTCCGCGGCGTCCGCCTCCGCCCCTCCGGCGTGTATTATGCGGAGATCCGCTCCGGCGACGATATACGTCTTGGGATCGAAACGTTCGAGACCGCCCATGAGGCCGCCCGCGCGTACGACGCGACGGCGTGGCGCCTCTGGAGGCCACGGGCGCAGATGAACTTCCCCGACGTGCGGACGCGCGAGCAGGCGCAGGAACTCGCGCCTCCCCTGCGACTAGTCACCGAGGAGGATCGCCGCGTCCAGCGGAGGCGGGAGCGCCGCCTCCTCATCGCCGAGGCGGATGAGCACGCCATGGCGGTGTGGCGCGAGCGCTTCCCGCAGGATGTCGTCGCCGAGAACGAGTTCTGGGCGCAGAGGAGGGCGGAGCGAGCCGCGCGTCGGGCGGTCAAGCGTGAGCGGAAGGCACTGGCGGAAGCCCAGTGCGAGCTGGGACCTGCGTCGACCTGGGACGAGGAAGATCCTCGGTGGGTCGAGGCGTTTACGTCGTCGGACTACACCACCGAGGAGGACGAGTAGTTTCGGCGACGCGTTTATCTAGTTATATTTGCATCGTAGAATCGTTTTTCTAGTTTATTTGCATCGTATGGACTAGCTTGTGGTGTGGGGCTTGAATTTGAACTATGTGTTGTTTCATTTTTTTTTTATGCTATGAATTTGAACTATGTGTTGTTTCATATTTTTTCGTATGCGTTGCTTCCATTTTTTCCAAGCACCGGCTGCTCGCACGCTGTGGATTTTGCAGTGCCTGCTGGCGCTATAGCGACGCGCTAAATTTTACAGCGCCTGGTAAAGCAAACACCCTCCAACACGTTAAAAAACGCTATTTCGACGCTGAAAAAAAAAATTGGCGCGCCCCGCAACCACGCGCCTGTTGGAAGATGCTCTTACTGAACACACTGCCTGCCTTGTTGGATCGACCAAAAAGCCTCGGCTTGTCCGGCGACGCATCTTCCGCGGCCAATTAATTTGCAGGCCTTGATCCCTTGCTTGGCGGCCACTCGTCCCCGTACAAGGATCTAAATGCTTTGCCATACATCTAATCCATCTTTCGTGCTGGTCACGTACCACATCTGCTAAAGGATCGATGGTCGATCGATCGCCCTTGCCGGAGACAACATGAAGGAGATCCATGGTTGTTTTGTTCCTTGCTGGAGACAAGATGCATGGCACCTCCAAAAGGATCCGACCGGGCGTATGGGCTCCTCTTTACCTTTGGTAGCTTTCGCTTTCGCCGGTAATCCTCTGCGGCAAGGCAAGCATATTTGCCGGCAGCTCGCTAGCTATAAAACGCCGGGCCATTGATCCCATGGTCTTCATCAGCAGTCAGTCGCTTCACTCACTCACTCACTGATCACCGGCCTGCAGATCGGTCGAAGCTAGAGGTCACTCACCAAGAAATTTGAAGCCATGGCGGCGTGTCTGCAGGTGTTCGGGCAGCCGGCGTCGATGGACGTGGCCAGGGTGCTCACCTGCCTCTTCGAGAAGAACCTCGAGTTCGAGCTCGTCCGCATCGACACCTTCAAGAGGGAGCACAAGCTGCCCGAGTTCGTCAAGCTAAGGGTGCGTATCATCATCCCTGCCATCTCCATCCATTCATGCATCCATGGTGCACTTTCTTAATTAGCTACTTTGGGTTTGATCATGCATAATCTCACTGTTGTCGATCCGATCGCATGTCTCGATCTGCAGGATCCTACCGGGCAGGTGACCTTCAAGCATGGTGACAAAACCCTTGTTGGTAAGCTGCAGAGTTCTGAACAAAACAGCACACCGACCACTTGATCGGAGAATTTAATTACACAATCTGGTTCTTCTCTTCTCTTGTCGTGGCAGATTCAAGGGCGATATGCCGGTACCTGTGCACCCAGTTCCCGGATGACGGCAACCGCGGGATCTACGGCACGGGGTCCCTGGAGCGCGCGTCCATAGAGCAGTGGCTCCAGGCGGAGTCCCAGAGCTTCGACGCGCCGAGCTCGGAGCTGGTCTTCCACCTGGCCTTCGCGCCGCAGCTCAACATGCTCCCCGACGAGGCCCGCATCGCGGAGAACGAGAGGAAGCTGCAGCAGATGCTCGGCGTCTACGACGAGATCCTCGCCAAGAACCAGTACCTCGCCGGCGACGAGTTCACGCTCGCCGACCTGTCCCACCTGCCGGCCTCCCACTACATCGCCGGCTCCCAGCGGGGCAGGAAGCTCTTCACCTCCAAGAGGCACGTGGCCAGGTGGTACAACGCCATCTCCAGCCGCCCCTCGTGGCAGCAGGTGGTCAAGATGCAGCACGAGCACCCCGGCACCTTCGAGTGATCGATCGGCGAGCTTGATCGTCGTCTGTCATCGATCGGCAACATGCATGAATCTTCCATCGGGCTTCATACCGTGATGTCTTCGTCAAGGTCCCTCCTTCGTTCGTCGTCGTGTTGGCTAATAATGTGAAGCCCTAAAGTGCGGTGTCTCTCGTAATGTCTTCCATTTCTGCAACACCATTGTCTTCAAGGGGTTGTAATGCTCAGTTGCTTTCAGTTCAACAAATAAATTGTTCCCAATCGAGCCTTCTTGCTCGTTTGTCTTACATGTGACTTTATTTGACAAGAGCTTACTTTGTAGATGAAGGCATTAATATGCATGCTCTAATACGCAAATGACATACTCCGTCCGTCCCAAAATAAATATCTCAACTTTGTATCAACTTTAGTACAAAGTTATATTAAAGTTGAGACACTTATTTTGGGATGAAGGGGGTATTTTTGATGTTGCATGATGACAGTGACCCAATAAACAATAGAAATCTCAAATTGCGTATATAGAAACATTTTTTACTTGTGATGTTTAGACCTCCTTTAGTTGAAAGGAAAAGTGTAGAAAACACATATGAATAGGAAATTTTCCTATTGTGGCATTATTCAATCATTTGGTTCAAAGGAATGTAACAAAGGAAAACATGGATTTTCCCCCTTGTCTTAGTTTTAGAGGAAAAAACATAGGCATTTGACAATCCAATTGGACCTCCTTTTCAAATTCGTACGCATGAAAAACAAGAGTAAGATCCTTAGGCTGGTCCAGTGGGAATACCAGTCTATGTTACTACCTTCATGGTGGTTAGTAACATATGTGTGGGATCATGAAAGCCTTCATTTATTTAGATGTAGACTCATTTTGTCTTGGGTGCGTTATGTTACGGTAATTGTAGGAGATATGCCCTAGAGGCAATAATAAATGTTATTATTTATCTCCATGTTCATAATTATGTTTATATTCTGTGCTATAACTGTTATGGTTCTCGAGTCTGCAATAACCACGAGGCTCGGAGGGAAACTCATATGCACGTGTGGAATTATAAACGATAAAATGTACTCCTAGTCTGGCCTCTAAGACTAGATCAAGTGTTGCATTATGGTTCTGTTTTCCTGATCATGGGTATGACTATGCCGGCAACTTTGAGGGCACATTGTCAGAAGAACACTTGTGTTGAATCGACCCGAATTGATGTTATACTATGAGATACATTCGTCACAAGTTAATGGTTAATAACACAGAGAAAGTTAACGTTTGCATAATTCCTTAGACCATGAGAGTATCGAGTTCCTTCATGCTTGATTCATGAACTTTGAGGTTTGTTAAACGTCATCCGTAAATGGGTGGCTATTATGGCAGCTTACGGGTTCATGGAAAAGTATGACAAGTAACTTGATAGCTCAAGATTGGGATTTGCTCCTCCGACGATGGAGAGATATCTCTGGGCCCTCTCGGTGTTATAGTATCCATCATCGTCTGGCCAGACACAATGTGATTTGATCACAGGGATGCCGGAACACGGGAACGAGAAAAGAGAATAAAACCGATAACGAGGTAACTGGCATAGTGGACAAGTTGTTGATCCACGGGGATGCCGATAAGTCTCACCTCGGATATTTGTAACATATCGCGAAGCAACAGGAATAGCACACGGCAACTGGAGGTTCACTCGAATATTTATTCGTGTGGGTATAGGGGTCAATATGGGTGTCCACGGCTCCGATGTTGATCATTGATCGGAAAGAGTTCCGGTCATGTCTATACTTCACTCAACCTATAGGGTCACATGCTTAAGGGTCATCTATCTGCTGAATACTAGACAGGGAGTCTGAGAGAAAGTCACCGGAAAAGTTTCGGAGACAACAGAAAAGTTCCGGAGAGAGAACACCGGAATAGTTTCGGTAAAACCGAAAAGTTTTTCGGAGTATACCATTAAGTCAAATTGGTTTCGGCACACGCCTGGAAATTCTTGGAGGGTGCCAGAATTGTTCTGGAAACTTCTGGGATTTTTTCGGGATAAAAACCGGAAATGTTCCGGAGCTGCCGGAACCGGTTTGGTTGCTTTTCGCAGATGAAAATCACTAATCCGGAATTGTTTCGGAACGCGTCCAAAAATCATTTTAGTGGGTACTGGAATTATTCTAAGACCCACAGAAATATTTTCGGATTTAACGGTCGCGGAAAAATGTTTCCGTGAATAGTGAAAGTGCTTTTTGGGTTACTTTATGGAAAGCCACCTTTTAGGGCTTTTCCCAAAAGGCTTCTAGAAGGGATTGGGGACCAAGGGACCCCCTTTGGGGGGGGGGGGGGGGGCTAGGGGTGGCCGGCCAAGATGGAGCTCCTCCATGGAGCTCCACTCGCCTTCCTTTTATGCCCTTATGGAGGATCCATGTGATGGGTTTTTTTGGGTATTTTTCCCCTTGGGTTTTCCTATATATAGAGGTGGAGAGGCACTCTCCACACTCACTCATTTCTCACATACAAGTGCCATGCAATGATCTGGCTTCTCTCTCCCTCCCCGCGAAATAGTTTCGTAGAGCCGAAAGGCTGTCTGGGTTCCGGTGGGAACTAGTTCTGGATGGCGAAGCCCTGCCGGATAGATGACACCGTATGTGTGCAACCCCGTAGAGAGGCCGTAGGTTCAATCTATTTGCCCGAGGGGCTGTTCGAGAGTGCCTCCCGAAGGGCTGTCCGAGTGACCGTCTGAAATTCTGTGAGTGCCTCCCGAAGGGCTGTCCGTTACTCCGTCCGGGGGATTGTCCGACCGCCTCCCGAAAGGCTGTCCGAGGGACTGTCCGAGGGGCTGACGAGGGAGTACATTCTCGCGGTTGGGAGGTTGTAAATCCTAGCTGTGGGGATCTACACCGACGATCAACATCGACTCTACTTCCGCTGCGCTACGAGTCGGTAACGATCAGATCAAACCCTGTATGCATCTCCATAGTGATCCTGGGCATGCTCGCTGTACCGGAAATTTTTGTTTTCTGCTGCGTTCCCCTACAGTAATATATTATGTTACCACAAACACCTCTCTCCTTGTTAACTATTTGCCACATAGCGGGGATTCCTCTCCCCCTGTTCGGTGGCATCTTCGCGGGTGGCGGCGTCGAACGGCGGCGGCGCATTGGCGGGGGGCGCGGCGGCGCACAGGCGGGCGTTGACGGCGTGGCGTGCTGGCGCGGTGGGCTTCGCGGGTTGGCCGGTCGTGGCGGCGGCGCTCCAAATCGGCCAAATCTGGAGGGTTGCTGGTTGCGGGCGGCCTGGGCGCCACCGGTGGGGTCTTCTCGGCGCTCCAGGAGGTGGCCGCCTCAGGCGGCCAGGAGGGACGCCGCGGCACCTAGCCTTGGCCTAGGGGGACGCCTCTCACGACCTCGCTGTGGCCGGATCTGGGCCCGGGGGATCTCTGCCCTGATTCGGTGGCACGGCAGAGGGCTGGTGCCGTCATCCTCCTCGCGTGCTGGTCACGGCAAGGGGTGCCGGTGCCTACCTCGTCCGACCGGTGGTCGGGGGTAGGCTGCCTGTCACGCCCAATATGCGATCCTATCCCCAAGGAACTCGGAAGTTCCACTAAGGATAGAAGCGCATATCGAAGACGCTTCGCAAGGTGTATATCATTACAACATACCATGTACTGAATAGATGAGAACACCAGATAAAGGCTTACACTTGCCACAAGCTACAACATGAATACATCAATACATCAATACATAGCACTCATCATACAGAAGAGCAGGATCCGACTACGGATGAAATCAAACGAAAAAGAAGAACGACATCCACCCTGCTAATCCCAGGCTACCAACCGGGAACCCATCCTATGATCGACGAAGAAGAAGAAGCAGAAGAAGAACTCCAAAAGCAAACATGCATCGCGCTCACGTCAAATCATCGCTTTACCTGTATCTGCACCTCTTGTTGTAGTAAACTGTGAGCCACGAGGACTCAGCAATCCCATTAACAAGGGTATCAAGACTAACAAAGCTTAATGGGTATGGAATGGTTAAGTGGTGAGGTTGCAGCAGCACTAAGCATTGTATGGTGGCTAACTTACGAGTACAAGAATAAGAAGAGTAACTACGCATAACGGTGGTAAACTAATAATGATCAAGAAGTGATCCTGAACACCTACTTACGAGTACAAACATAACCCCATCGTGTTCACTTCTTGCTTCAAACCTCACAAGAAGAGACGATCACGGTTATGCACACGGTTGGTGTATTTTAATTAGATTTAGTGTCAAGTTCTCTACAACCGGAGGTTATAAATTTCCAAGTCGCCACATAACCGCGGGCACGGCTTCGCGAAAGATTTAACCCTGCAGGGGTGCTCCAAGTAGTCCATTATAAATTACCACACGCATCCGATGGAACATCCTCACACCGTGATAACACGATGCTTACGATAAGGAATCACGGTGGACAAGCCACTCGTAAAAGGTAAAACCAAACCAGCAAGACCTCCCGACGTGTCGACGATCCCGATAGGAGCCGCGTATCTCGTTCTCAGAACACGGCGGATAAGCTACGCGTACAGGTACCAAAGACCCCAAGTTGCCTAGGGGCAGCCCCGCACAGTGCTCTAGTTTTGGACCAACACTCATGAGGAGCACTGGCTAGGGTTGTTGATTAATTATTCTCGGGGTCCGGAAAGTCCCTATGCAAGTTTTAGTTGTTATTAGGCAAATGGAGTACCAATGTTGGGCCTTGCTGGAGTAGTTTATCCTAAAACGAATGATCAGGGGGGTTCCATATGCCCCACATGTGTTAGAAGCGCTCATCAAGGAACATAACACCGGTATTACGGAAACTAGGGTGGTAAGAGTGGAACAAAACACCAAGCAAAAGGCCGAGCCTTCGACCCTTTACCAAGTATATAGATGCATTAATTAAATAAGAGATATTGTGATATCCCATGATATCCATGTCCCAACATGGAACAAACTGCAACTGCACCTGCAACTAGCAACGCTATAAGAGGGGCTGAGCAAAGCGGTAACATAGCCAAACAACGGTTTGCTGTGTAGTGGAAGGTTAGAGGCTGTATCATGGCATTTTGGGAGACTGACAAACAAGTGGTAGGTAGCGAGACATAGCGATAGCATCGAGACAACTAGCAAGCAAAGATAGTAATAATATCCAAGGTAATGCTCATCTTGCCTGAAATCCCGCTCGGAAGAAGATCGCATCCATGAAGTAGTCGAACGGAACGTAGTCGAACGAATCCTCACATCCGCAACGTAACCGAAACTATCGAGAAGAAGCACAACCGGAAAGAAACAAACAGCATGGTAAACACGCAAGCATAAACATGGCATTATGCACAACCAAGTATGATGCATGTCCGGTTAAAGAGACATGTCATGGCAAGATGCAACAAACGAATACTACATATTAAGTGAAGATCAATATGCAACGAGTTGCATATTGTCGAAACTCCACGTTAGAATTATTTAGTTCACTCCCGTTTAAGCACATGATAAGGTTAAATGTTGTTAAACATTGCAAGAGGTGAAGCATAATTAAACTACCTATCTAGGCAATTTAAATGAGGCCGGAAAAAACAAATAACAATTCCGGAAAAACCCCATATCCAATTTTCGAATTTGGTACTGGTCTGCCCTAAACACAATTTTAATGTTGTTAAACAGCAAAAGTAAGTGCACCATGTTAATCTACACATTTTCCCACCCCATTTACATATAAAGTTTATGTAAATCGGAGCTACGGTTATTTAGTTGTGAAATAAATCATTTTAGCATGTTATTTATGCAAATTAATGCAAACAACAATTTAAACATTTTAAATGTTGTTATCATGATGTGGATGACAAATTCAAGTTATATGCATTTTTTGCTGAAAAAGGTGGCATAAAAGGACATGGAGCATTTGTTGCCATGACGGAAAGAAATGGGTGCCACGGCGACGATAACGGAAATGATGCCACGGCAACATTTCGGTTCCGGTAACTCGTTGAGATACCGGGGCAAAGGAGGAAACAAGTGAGTGTAATCGTAGGAGAACGTCGTCCATGGGATCTTCGGTGGTCGGTCTAGGCACTTGGCGGTATTCCAACCATAGCAGCACAAAGGTTTCAAATGCGGTGTTGGAAGGCTTCGGGCAGCGGTGTACATGACGGCTAGGAAGAACTGGTCGCAACCGAAGGCAGCAGGGGCCACGGCCTCGAGTCAATGGTGGAGGAGGCCCTGGACATGGCAAGAGAAGGCTGCAGGGGAGCTGTGCAGGAGGCAACGACAGCAGAGGCTATGTATGGCAGCAGAGCCATGAGAGGCAGACATGGCTGAGCAGAGCAGCGGCTGCTCGGGCAGGAGGCGTCCATGGATGTGGTGCAGTACAGGCGAGGGACCGCGGCTGCGCCCGCCAACGGAGGAGCTCGGCCGGCGGCGCGAGGGACCTGGCGCGGCGCGGGGATCAGGAGGCGATGACGGGGACTAGGCTGGGCGCGCGGAGTCGAGCGAGGCCAGGAGGCGAGGCAGCGGCAACGAGGAGAGGAGGAAGCGGCGGACGACAGCGGCTACAGCGAGGCGGCGGCTGAGGAAGAGCTCGTCCATGCCGCGGCGGTGGACGGCTGTAGGTGCACGCTCGGGCGGCCATGGCGAGCGAGCAAGCGGCACGGGGAAGCAGGAGGCGGGGCAAGTCGTCAGGGAGGGCAGCAGGGGCCCCGGCGAGGTCAAGGGTGGCGGTAGAGGGTCGCCGCGGCGGCGCGAAAGAGCTGGCGCTCGGGTGCAGGAGGGAGCGAGGAGTGAAGGAGGGCCGCGAAGGCTGAGCAAGCAGGTGCGGCGCTGCGTGGCGCGGTGGCGGTGCTGGCCTGGGTCCGGCGGGGCTCCGACCGGCGGTGGCGCGAAAGGCTGCGGGGAGATGGGGTCGCCGGTGTTGGAGTAGGCGGCGGGGCCGGCGCGAGGTGGGGGGTCGAGGGGATCGGGCACGATCCCGATCGGGACGAGAGGAGGGAGGTGCGGCGCGGTGGGAGGAAACTGGAGGGGATCGGGAGGGGATGGAAGTGGGGCTCGGGCTAGGGTTAGTAGCAGGGGCGGCTGGGCCAGCTGGGCCTAGTGGCCGGCTGGGCTAGCTGTGGCTTAGGAGCAAAGGGCCGGCTGGGCTAGCGCTCTCTCTCTCTCTCTCTCTCTCTCTCTCTCTCTCTCTCTCTCTCTCTCTCTCTCTCTCTCTCTCTCTCTCTTCCCATCACAGAAAAAGCAAAGAAAGAAAAGGAGAAAAGAAATGGGTGGAGAAAGAATTTGGGCATGGAGTTGATTTTCCTGGACTCACAATACTGCGTTTGATCCAGAAAAATTGCAAAGAGACAAGTTGAAGGGTTTGAAAAACAAACTCATTTGAATTTAATTCAAATGGGTTTGAATATGAAGTAGGTGCTAGGAAGGTCCAAAAATGTTGAGAACTTTGGAGGAGCCTCGATAAATGGGAAAAGAATTATTGGGAAGGTTGGGAAGTCAAACTCGAAGCAGAAAAGGCATGGGATTAAATTGCAAGTGTGTTTACAAGTGATTCCAAATTATTGGAATATTTAATAGTAGCTCCCTAAAATATTGGGAGGATACGTTATAAAGAGAAAACACCATGTGAATTCCCTCGATTTAAATGGATCGAAGATCCATGCAATTTATTTATGTGAGTTTTTGTTGGGTTGAAAACAATGATGGCATGATGGAATGATGCTATGCAAAAGAAAATAAAACAAACAACATCAAGAAATAACAATAATGGAAGGAATCGGTCTCGGGCTGTTACACATGCAATTTATTCATTGCACGGCTCATGCAATTTATTTATGTGAGTTTTTGTTGGGTTGAAAACAATGATCGTGGCGGCGCGTTATGTCGTATCCCTGCTGGGGGCGGCGTCGTGGAGCCCAGGTTACCCTTTCCGCGTCGTCATCGGCGGGCACTTTCGGATCCTGGCTTGGAGCTTCTTCGACTATGGCAGTGGCGGATGCTCTTGTCTCCTCACCTTTTACACGGGTCCTCGTTAGCGCTGCTTGTGGTTCCCGCTGTCCGCATGCAGGATCGGGCTCCACGATCCGGAGCGGGAGGGCAGGGGGCCCTCCTTGGCGGTAGTTTGGCATGAGCCGTGCAATGAGGTCCGGAGATTTTCCTTGGAGGCGAGCTTTCATCCTTGTAGTAGTTTAGGTAGCTTTGAGTTAGGGTGTGGATCCTCCTATTTTCTTGTTTCTTTCCTTGATCTGCTTTGTAAGAGGGTCTCCTCACCTCCTTGTATCTGTTTGGCTGTGATGCTTTATCTATAAAGCGGGGCGAGAAGCCTTTTTTGGGAAAAACTTCCAGTCTATTCATCAACTGTCAAGGTAGTGCAAAGAACACTAGAAGTAAAAAATTACATCCAGATGTAGTATGCCTCTATATATGATGTCTTACTACCGGCAACATGTACATGTCTTACTAGGGCAAGGTTACCTTGAAAGGAAATCAAGATGATAGAAAATATCATTTAGTTGGTTGTCATATATCTACTGATGATCTAAAGAGCACATGGGATCGTTAGTGCTTGATATTGCCAAAAGAAACCTTTTAGCTAAGTGGTTGTGAAAATTGGAGATGAGTGGCTTATGGGGAAAATTGATTGGAATATGACTGCAATAATTAAAATTTTGTAAATATTATGAATTGTATTAAAAATGTTTTTAAAAAAATGAAAAATGACTGATAATGTGAAAGTTTGAGTAAAAGATATTACTTTTCTGAAAATGTCACTAAAATAATGGAACATTCATGAACAAAATTTTGAAACCTGCCCAGAGAAAAAAATATTTTGATTATTTTTTGTAACACAAACGAACTTGTTTCAAAAATTATTTTCACGTTAGTAAAGGTTTAGCATGCAATGGGGCGCATGAGAGAGAGAGAGAGAGAGAGAGAGAGAGAGAGAGAGAGAGAGAGAGAGAGAGAGAGAGAGAGAGAGAGAGATAACTCAAATGTATAAAGGGGGTTTCTTCAAAAATGTATACAAGGGGGGGGGGGGGGGGGGGGGGGGGAGTGTATAGGCACTCCGCTAGGTAGTGGATCCGTTAGAAATGAGTTTCCCGCAGATGACTATTCCCGAAGGTTTTAGGAGCATTTTCTTTTGTATAGTCCTTTCATGAATTAAGGTTTTTGTTGTAAATTACTAATGCATCTGTCTCCAGAGTGTATCTGTGTATGAGCAGGGACACTATAAGTTTTATTGGAAGTCCTTCTCTTTTCTTTGCTTTTCTTTTCCCCTGAATATTGGTACTAGTCCTTTTCTTTTGTCTCTTGCTTGCTTAACGGGGTTTGTATCTGTCATGTCACGAGGTTCTGATCTTACATGCACGTGGTATCATGATGTTTTCATCTGCCCCTTAGTACTTCCATTATCTCTATTAGTGCTTGTTAACATGTTAGCACATATGGTAAGATCAAAGGCTGCACTTTACACTCCAATCTTCATACATAAGCCGTATACATTTGAACAGAAACAGGCCTCTGTTTTCTCTGCTTTTTCATTTTATCTCTTATGATAAATCTCAAGATCTTGCTCAATGCCCACACTCATTTTGCTTGTGGGTATAATCATGCATCCATGCTGCCATGGCAGTGCCACACACACTGAAACACAAGACAATCTTGTGAGTGACAATCCATCATCACTTTGGCGCCCACCCATCATCCCTTTGCTCTTTGCCTCTTTTTTCCCTTTGATTTTTCCAGGCTTTAGATTTACCCTTCGACAAGCAAAGCATTTTGTTCTCTTGGCTTTGGCGACTATATATAATCACACTGCAGCAATCCAAACCAGGCATCGCTCCCACATTTGCAGCATTCCAGTTTAGTCTCGAGCTTTCGCTCCACACTCCGGTTGAGGCAATGGCGAGCGTGAAGGTGTTCGGGTCGCCGATGTCGGCGGAGGTGGCGCGAGTGCTCATGTGCCTGTTCGAGAAGGACGTGGAGTTCCAGCTGATCCGCGTCGACGCCTACCGCGGCCCCAAGCGCATGCCCCAGTACCTCAAGCTCCAGCCCCTCGGCGAGGCGCTCACCTTCGAGGACGGCAGCCTCACCCTCTCCGGTAAGCTCTAAGCTCTAACCGGCGGTCGGCGATGGAGGTAGATGCATGGTCATGTTGGTTTCTGATGATGGTGGCCATGTGTGCTGCAGAGTCGCGGGGCATCCTGCGGCACATCTCGCACAAGTACGCCAAGCAGGGCAACCCGGACCTGATCGGCACGGGGGCGCTGGAGCGCGCGTCCATCGAGCAGTGGCTGCAGACCGAGGCGCAGAGCTTCGACGTGCCCAGCGCCGAGATGGTCTACAGCCTCGCCTTCCTTCCGCCCGCCATGCCGCAGAAGCTCAACAACGGCGACGGCGACGCCAACGGCAACGGCATTGGCAATAATGGTACTAGGGCCGTGGTGAACGCGTCGGCGCAGCGCGTGACGGCGGCGGGGGCGGCGGGCACGGCCAAGGAGGAGGAGATGCGGAAGCTGTTCGAGAAGAGCCAGAGGGAGCTGGAGAAGCTGCTGGACATCTACGAGCAGCGCCTGGAGGAGGCGGAGTACCTGGCCGGCGACAAGTTCACCATCGCCGACCTGTCGCACCTGCCCAACGCCGACCGCCTCTACACCGACCCGCGCTCCCGCCGCATGTTCCAGCGCCGCAAGAACGTCAGCCGCTGGTGGGACAAGGTCTCCCAGCGGGAGGCCTGGGCCTACGTCAAGAGCCTGCAGCGCCCGCCGCCGTCCAACGGCGCCGACGCCGCGCAGAACCAGCAGCAGCCGCGGTCCGGCGAGGCGCGCGACGGCAGCAGCAACAGCCACAACTACCAGCGCGACCAGTACGCCGACGCGCGCGACGGCGGCAACAGCTACCAGCGCAACCAGTCCGGCGAGGAGCACGACGGCAGCAGGCACAGCGACTACCAGCAGAGCCGGGCCGGCGACGCGCGGTACTGATCGACGACGATCGAGTGCGAGCTTGGACCTGAGAATGCGCTGATGCATGCCTTGTTCTGTGTTCCTGTGCCTGATCCGCTGGCCTGTCCAGTTCGTCGCAATTTGCTTATTTATTTTTTGAAAATCGCAATTTGCTTCTTTTTTTTTAGTGTCTGCAGGGGTTTACAAGTGCAAGTCCACTGGCCTGCCTGCACGTATGTGTGTTTTGTTTGCACTGCTACTGTTTTTTTTTTTCAACCGTTATTAATCGCCATGGCGTCTCCTGGTGTAATAAAATGTTTGCCACTTTCTTGATGAAATTGAAGTTTTTCTCGTGTTTGAAAAAAAAGTCCAATTTCATTTCCCTTGTAAAGGATTCATTTACATTTTTTTTATGAATGCGCTGGGTGTTGATCGTCGAGCCACAACCCTCTACCGAACAGTTCAGCACCACCTCTGCTCCAGTGGCCGAGCTTGGTCCAAATAGTTGGGCGGGCCGATGAAATAAGTATTGGGCTTGTGTTGTACGACCTAAAAATAGGTATACATTATCTCATGGCCTGGGCGGGCCACGGCCCATTCAGCCTTGCTGTTGCTCTTACACTGAGTTTGCTCCCTCCAAAAAATCTATAAGACCGAGTGTAACCTCCAGTCAAGTTAGACCCACTTCGATTCACGACATGTGATGGAACTCACAAACCATGTACTTGAATCCAAAATACTTATATTCCATTCCGAGTGAACCTACAGATTTTTACGGGGGAATTACGGACTGAGGTGTGGAGAATAGAGCAAGGTGAAATGCAAGGGGTGGGACCCACTGAAATTGAGGGGGAGGGGACAAGAGGGTCCGTACAATCCACTGTAGCGTTCATGCCTGTAGGTCAAGCATTTTTGTTCCACTCCCCCTCCCTTCCTTGATTTCGGATTCACTTGATTGTCGTATTTCATTGGGTATTGTACATAGCAGTGCCAAGAAAAAAAATATTAGAATAGTTTGTCTTACATTTTGGGCAGGCATATCAGCGCCGGAAGGAACGGCGGTATCATGCATGGGAGAATTTCCACCTTCCACTAATGCCCCCGCTCTTGTGATCAGGCCTCATTTTTCCATCTCAAGCTTAGTATCAAACACGAACCAACCTGTGATTAGATGGTTAGGACGACGGTGGTATCCTCTGCCCATCAAAGTTTAATTGCCAAACTTGACATTGGTGCTCACATTTTTCTGGATTTATTCCAGCCCTTTCAGCGATGTGTTCAGTGTTAGGAGACGATCCGTCGACTACGAAGGCATCTGTGGCGACTTCGTCAATCTCAAGATGATGTGCCGGCTCAGTATCTCGGAGGTGCTCATAGGGGTAGGGTGTGCGTGCGTACGTTCATAGGGATGAGTGTATGTGCGTATGTATAAGCATCTGCGTCTGTACTGTGTTAAAAAAAACTTAGTCTCAAACACGTAATAAATGGTTTTGAGAAAAAACATAGAAGAAAAATGCTTTATTTTTTAAATCTTGAAACCAATTTATTTATTTAATACTTTTCAATGCAAAAATACAGTACTAAGTTTTATTCGGTGACTGAGCCAGGGCTGGGCTTACGTTTTCAGATCAAGCCTTTTGCAAAGTGCGACCCGAAATCCGGCCCGGCCCGGCCCTGGCTATGGCCAGCTGGTTTGCTCGTGCCGTCACCCGCCACCCGCCACCCACGGCAAGAGACGGCCAAGGGAGACCGCGCGCCCGGTGCGAGGAGCTGCTAGTGCTACGTGACAGTGACGCACAGCGAACGGCAAAGTTGACGGTTTGTCTTGTCGAGTACTACTACTCCACTCCAGTACGTACGCAGGCAGGTCTCGCCGCGCCGGCACGAATGTGTTGATTCTCCAGTCCAGAGGCGCAGATCAAAGTTGAACTGACGCACTGCTACTAGCCCGTTCAAAGAGTTACGGCACTGACCAACTCTTCCGTTCGTCATCATCCATGCATGCATGCCATCCTTGAACCAGTCGCCATCGCCATGCCTATATATGAACCTACGTACGTACACACCTCACCGCAACCCACCACAACGAGCAAGCAAGCCATCGATCCCACTGCCTCCACAGTCCACACCACTCTCACACGCACAAGCACGTACGCACGAACCTCCTACCATGGTGACATTCACGGCGCGCCGGAGCGAGCCCGAGCTAGTCTGCCCGGCACGGCCAACGCCGGTGGAAACCAAGGCGCTCTCCGACCTCGACGACCAGTGGACGCTGCGGTTCTACGAGTCCATCGTCGGCTTCTTCCGGGCCCCGCCTGGCGAGACTCCCAAGCCGGGCAAGGTGGCCAGGGGCATCAAGGCGGCCGTGGCGGCGGCGCTGGTGTACTACTACCCGATGGCCGGCCGCCTGCGGAGGCTCCCCGGCGGGAACAGGCTGGAGGTGGACTGCACGGGGGAGGGGGCGTCCTTCGTGGAGGCATCCGCGGACGTCCGGCTCGAGGACCTCGGCCAGCCGCTGGTGCCGCCGTACCCGTGCGTCGAGGAGTTCCTCGGAGACTGCGGTGACACCAGAGACGTGCTTGGGAAGCCTTTGCTCTTCCTGCAGGTAATATAATGTTTCATAACTAATTGTATTTCATTACGTGGCTTATGGGTGGTGGTATGTTTATTTTCTACATACATAGTGCATTTATTACTGTGAATGATGGTTTGAGCACCTTATCAATATCTAAATTCTTCTATTTTTGCGGGGTTGATATCAATAAAAATAAAAAATAAAAGGAGAAAAGAGGGTTGCATCACATAATGAAATTGTTAGCGTCGAACTTTCATGGTGAAAAAATAGCTGTTATATTAGTAAAGTTTTGTCCATCAGATGTTACCAAATTCCATTTGTCGGTTTTATGTTTTCACAGTAAAATGGATTAAATCTAAAATTATTTAATGTACTCCAAAATTCATTCTAGTCGTATTTTTACTTATCACTAGTCTAAATTAAGTTTGTGTTGACGCTTGAATAAGATGCCATCAAATACAAGTGAGAAAAGTGTATTAATATGATTATCGAAAAAGTGTATTTATATAGAAAGGGAAGGTGAATGACGCATACCCAAGCATTCGTTGTCATATTAGTTATTTTCATTGCTCGTTTGAATTCCATATATTTGCTAAGTAGCATGTTAGCATTTTTAACCTAACCATATATACATAATGTGTTATGCAGGTGACACAACTAAAATGCGGAGGATTTGTTATTGGACTTCACATGTGTCACTGCATTGCTGATGGTTTTGGCATTCTTCAATTTATCAAAACTATAGCCGATTTCGGATGTGGTGAACTTATCCCAACCACTTTGCCTGTGTGGAAAAGAGATATCTTCACAGCTCGCATGCCACCATCCATTGCACATGTTTACCCAGCATATAAACCGTTTCTTCATGGGTTAGAGTGCACAGGAGATGACGTGATGCTATCAACTCCACCAGAATGCATGGAAGTGCAATATTTATTCTTTGGGCCAAATGAGATAGAAATTTTGAGAAGCCACGTCCCAGAACACCTCTCTAAATCTACTACAACATTTGAGTTGATTACGGCTGTCATGTGGCGGTGCCGCACATTGGCACTGGACTATGAATCTACTCAAAAAGTTCGTGTCATGTTTACATTAAATACACGTGGGAGAAGCATTAATGGCGAAAGCTCTGTCCCACGTGGTTACTATGGAAATGCACATTTCTCTCCTATGGTCGAGGTCACCGTTGAGGAGTTGGCTGCAAAGCCGCTCGGACATATACTTGAGCTCATGCGCCAAGTCAAGTTGGACACCACAAAGGATCGCATGAAGTCAATGGTGGATTTGATGGCATTATGGCGGGAGCGGGCACCTTTCGGTATGGATAGAACATATGAGGTTAGTGACACGAAGTGGGTTGGTGGCAATGCACTGCAATTTGGGAAAGCCGAGCTGGTTGCTGCTGGCACACCGCATGCTGGAGATTTCACTTCAAAGCTGATAAGCTATCATACCAAGTGTAAGAATAAAGATGGTGAAGACTCAACCGTGGTATCAATCCTACTGCCAAAACTAGCAATGGAGAAGTTCACAAAGGAGATGGCATTTTGGCTGAAGAAGTAAAATGGAAATAGCATAACAAGTCCACTTTGTTGTATGTATATGTTATTTACTTCATTTAGTATTAAGGTCCAAACACCAACCATAGTTGGTTATGTGCTACCATGAAAGTCGTGGTGTATCGTTTCAATGCTTGTATCCTCACTTGTGTTTTCCCCAATTTAGTAAGCGGATATAAATAAAAATTTCTCCCTTTGAAATGCATATTGAGGATTCACATGCCTCCTTTTTGTGAGTCGAGTAACCGTATTCATGTGATGGGAAGTTGTAAAGATTATTACTATTTTGAAAATGTGGAAAACTGATGATCCCTATCAACCACACCTACGAGTTGTGAGTTCGAACTTGCTTGTGTTATGCGTTTCCACAAAAAGGGGAATCAAGGTGCTGGTCACTCCTTTGCTTTCTATGTGCTTCATGAGAGGTTCATCTGTTTTTAGTCCAACAAACTACCAATCAAACATCAATATGGACTTACAAAATTAAATGGCTATCATCTTTTTTTGCGGTCATTCTAAGGTAGGCGGCCAAGAATTTCAGACAACCAAGTACTTATTGGCAAAAACTCAAAAGTCATACTTCCAAAATGCAGGAGTTGCATATTCCACTGGTGAAGACTGAAGAGCCCCCAAAAAATGACATAAAGGAGGAGAGGCCACGAAATTGAAAAGAATACCAGATGTACAAACCCAGGCAGGTTTTCAACAACACATGACGCGAACCAATTTAAACTTGACTCGCTCGATCGAGACAGCGAGATCAGTTTCCGGACTTATTTTGTGCTGCACACGTAGGACGTTGATCGGTCAGTTCTGCAGCAGCAGGAGCTTGTCGTCGTTGTCCTTGGGCTTGGCGAGCGCCTGCCTGGCGCGCACGCGCGACTGCAGCCGCGCCATGGCCTGCATGCAGTGCACGGCCACCTCCGCCTGCCGCCGCACGTACGCGCCCCGCGCCACCGCCTGCAGCCTCACCAGGCTCTTCAGCGCCTTGAAAGCCCGCCGCGCCTGCAAAACCAAAACGCAGTTTAGACATGCAAATCAATCAGGCGTGGAAGTAACGATCTGGCATGGCGACATGGCGAGCACGCACCAGGTGGGCGCGGAAGTAGGCCTGGATGGTGACGGCGGCGACGCCCTCCCGAGAGAAGCCCTCCCGGCACAGCAGCGCGTACTCCTCGTCGGAGCAGACCGACTCGTCCTCCTTCGCCGGCGCCGGCTCCACGGCCTGCGCGACCGGCGCCGCTCTGTGGACCGCCTTGGCGACGTCGCCGTTGCCGCGTGGGTTGGCGCTGCTGTCGCGAACGGCGCCGGAGTCCGCGCGGCGCGTGTGCGCCACCGCCTTGCTGGCGGAGCTCAGCCAGCGGCGCCGCGCGGTGCCCGTCTTGGACTTCGCGTTGCCGGCCTGCGCGGGCGCGGCGCTGGTCACGCAGCACACGCGCTGCGTCCGCCCGATCGGCGTCGAAGGGGTCCGCGGCGTCCGCGCGGGAGGAGGAGCCAGCGGCGCTCCAGCCGACGCAGCAGCCGCCACGGGAGTCCTCGCAGGAGGAGGAGCAACTAGCGGCGCTCCAGCCGACGCACCAGCTGCCACGGGAGTCTTCACATGAGGAGCAGCCAGCACCGCTCCAGCCGATGCAGCAGCTGCCACGGGAGTCCTCGCGGGAGCAGTCGGCGCCACCGCTCGCGCTGGAGCAGCGGGTGCCGCGGGCGCCGGCGCGGGTGCCGGAGTGAAGCGGCGGACCTGCTGCGCGCGGCGCGGGGTGCGGGAGCGGACGCCGCAGAGGCGCCTCGCGGTGGGCGTCTTGGGGGTGCGCGGCGTGCGGACGGCGTCCCCGGTGCCGCAGCAGCTGGTGAGCGGCGTCCGCACGCTGCTGTTGTCCGCGTCGACGGGGGCGAGGGCGCCGCCCCCGGACGGGCGGTGGTGGGGGCCGATGCAGCATATGCACGCCGCGCTGCTGCGGCGCCGGGCGTCGTCGGAGGGCTTCGACGGCATCAGGCAGCACATCGCCCGCGTCCTCGGCATTGCAAAGTCGTCGCTGGCGTACCTGATCGAATGCGGTGATAGTGCTACGACTTTGTGGGAATGGCCGGCGAGGCGGTATAAATGGGGGCCGGAGAGGAGGGAGACGACCGACGCGATGTGCGTGCCTCTACTGACGTGGGTGTCTGTCGGCGTCGGCGTGGCGGTTTTGTTTAGGGTTAGCGCGTGAGATCGGGGACAGCTTTGTGAGGCGACGACGAGAACGTGGCGGGATGAATGGGTGAGCCATGGAAATGTGAACGGAGTTTGAAAAGAAAAGGAAATCAATGTGGTCAACGTGGCGAAGAAAGGCCAGGGCAGCTACTGGGCCAGCAAAATATACATGCACACCACACGTTCTGTTTACAAAGAATACGGCCTGTTTGTGTAAAAGGAATGGATTAGGGACGACGGCCCAGAGTTGTTAGGGTATCATGACATGTGCGCAATTAATAAGGTGAAATCACTACCTCAGGAGTACCCTTACAAAGGTTACTCTTATCTTCTCTGATGGTGACAAGTGGTGCAATACAGATGCATCATTTTTCACAATCAGAGAGTTTTGGTGGGATTTCTTTCCATGCGTGAAAGATGGATGGGACTATTTGTGTTTTTTTATGATTCCATTTTTAAAATGATTTCTCTCTCGAATCGTGTGTCCAAATTGTGAATCATTTTCAACGTTGTGTTTTTCGTGTCGAGATCTTCAAAACTACTCATGTTGTTATATTTTGATAAAAATACTTTCGGGTGAAATTTGGGCTTCAAAACTGTAATAACCGGTGCTTCGAAATTGTACTAAACTCCGCGTCACTTTTTTTGGAAAGCACAGTTGTGCTTTCATGAAAGAAGCACAAACTATGCTTCACTTCTGGGGAAGCACAGAAGCACAAATTGTATTTTTCACGCGGAAGCACAACTATGTTTCACTTTTTTGGGGAAGCACATTTAGTTTTTCCTTCATCGTTTTATTTTCTGATTTTTATTTTTATTTTTCCATTTTTTTTCATTTCCCTTTTTCCTTTTTCAAATTTTAAAATTCTCGAACTATTTAAAAATTCAATATTTTTTTCCAAAGTAAAATTTTTAAATTCGTAAATATTTTATTTGAATGTTTGATATTTTAGAATTTTCCTTTTTTTTTATTTTGAGGGCATTTTCCTAAATTTTTGAATATTTATAATTCACAAAATTAATTCAAACGCGATAACCTTTTTGAATTTGTGAATATATATTTGAATTCGAGATTGTTTCTGGAATTTGCGGATATTTTTTTGTTTCCCGAATATTTTTAAATTCATGCACATTTTCATATTCTCAAACAATTTTCAACCAGACATAATGGGGAAAAAGGAAAGGAAAAAAAAAACTACAAATCGTGCTAGGCTACATGAGCTAGCGTTCCGTGATGCGCCAATGGGCCGGCACACTCCATACGCTAACGATCGAGCTGTGGGCGATTACCCAATATGTAATCGCTATAAGCGATACATATCAGCGTCCTGAAATCTGGGCATTAGGACTGAAGGTAAACAAACTTGCCCCCTTGTGAGCTCACCCCCAAAAAAACTAGCCCCCCTTGAACATTTACCTTTTATTCAAGGTAGAAAAACTAGCCTACCCTCAAACAATGCCGGTGTATCCATTGAAGTGTAAGTATATTATCCACCATCCTTTATCATTCTGAGCTTTGGATGAACTGATCGATATCCATTAAGTATGATTCACAACATTCATGGGGGTGATTCCTATTTATAGTGTACTGTGGCGGTTATCGCCCAAACATGCACACATTTTGTGTCAGCGACGCTACATGGGCCGGCCCATTTTGTGGCTTTCGCTCTCTGTTTCTCCATATGTTTTGGGAAGGTTCCCTGAACCATTTTTCTTATTTTCTGTTAGTTTTTTTTTAAATTCGAGATTTTATCAAATTCATGAATTGTTTTTAAAATCCGAGTTCAAATTTGTGAACATTTTTTTAATCCCATGATTTTTTTAAAAAATATGAAACAAATTTTCAAATTTATGAACATTTTTTGAAACCATTAAAATTTTAAAAGTCATGATCAATATTCAAAATCCGAGAACATTTTCAAATTCGTAAATATTTTTTGAATCTGTGAACATTTTATAACAATTCACAAACAGTTTTTAGATTGATGAAATTTTTTGGTATTTGCGAACTTGTTTTAAAATTATTTTGCATTTTTGAATTCCATTAAAAGATAAAAAAGAAAAAGAAGAGGGAAAAATAATAAAACGGGAAAACAAAAATGAAATGAAAGAAAAAAGGAAAAAATAAATAAACAGGCCGTGTCGCCGCTTTGGGTCGGCCCAAACCGCACCGAGGTGCGCGTTTGTGCTCGCAGCACTGCCCTATGCGCCAAATAGGAGCACCCATTCATCATACCACATCTAAATCTGATAGAGCTGGTGTTTGAGAAAAATATGTTTCACTTCACCTCTACTACTTAAAAAATAAATAGTTTTCCTTTTCCTACCAGCGAACTATTCGTCAGCCAGTTCCCCCTCTCCCACCACATCCTCCACCGATTTTCTTTATCCAGCCGGTTTTTTCCACCACGCCATATTTGACCGCACCTTTCCGCTTAATCACATTAATTTACTTACCTTTTGCAACACTACATCAACTCTACGTTAATTAACCTATCTTTTGCAATAACATGAAATTATGCCGCTCAATTGCACGCTATATTTCACGGCACCTTCCCGTACGCCACTCAATCATATTAATTTACTTAACAGGCATGACCCAGACTACCAAATTATTCAGATAAAAAATAGTTGGCCCCCATGGCAATGCACGGGCACGTACCTAGTCATATAAATATATTTTCCCACCTAATTTAGCTTTCGCGTAAAATGGCCGGTGCATACAATTTGGTAGTAGGGCCTCTTTGAGTTGAAGATCCGGTTAGCGCAATTTAGATAAAAAAAATATACAAACCCGGCTTCGGTCCACAATAACGGCCGATATTGAGGATTTTGCTCTATGACCTAAGAAAACCCCAACAGAGGGATTTCCAAATTTTCTAATCTCAAACTGAATCAATCATTAGACGATATTATTGTGATCTTATGTCTATGTAATCTACGCAATATAATATAGTGAATAGCTTGCCAAGTTGGCATGACCCTCATATCTTATAAGCATGCACAGCTGGTTATATGGCTTTGGGGAGCTTTTCATGTTTACCTCGATCAAGAGCCACATTCTCCAGTGATCATTAATAGGTCGAAAGATATTCTCGGATTGGCGCATGAAAGGCTTCACACCCGGCTTTTGGCAGATCAATGCCACAACAAACGGCCAGCACTTGAAAGATATTCTTACAAGCAAACTTTGATATTTTGTTTCCTTTGCTGAAAACTATTAAGTGCTATCGTATGTGGCGTGTAAAAGTCCCTACATTTTCATTTCCCAAGTGGAATGGCTGTCACCAACGCAAAAGACCCTAGCTAATTCCTTTTGTATTGCACACTTTTGTGTATTAGTATTGCACGCAAAGTGGTTCGTTAACATTAACTAACCTTGATCAGATTGTAGAGGAGATCAATCAAACAGGAGCGGAAGTGGAAGTGGGTTAGCTACAAATTCGCTAGCAGAAACGTGCAAGTTGGATTCGGCAACAAAATAGTGCTAGCTAGGCCGAATCGGTTCTGCGAATTCAACAATTTCCCTACGCGCCAATTGCATGCCTGCCCGGCAGAATTTGCTCTCGATTTAAATAACACCACGATCGAGAAAGCCGCGCATATATGAGAATCAAATGCCCGCGTCTTTTCCGTCCCGGCTTTTTGGCAGTTATAGGGTTCTCCACTGACAAAACGTATGCGTATATCTCCTTTGCATTCCATGCTGAGGAGGACAAACATCGTCACCTTTAACAGTAGTTGTGCTTGGAGAGCGCATCTGGTCCTGGCATGGACGAGTCAAAAAAAGCCATGAGGGCAGGGTAAAACTTGACGACGAATGGATGTAATGGCGCACTTGTTCCCGCCAGATTTAGTTTCCCTGATCAAATCTTTGCTGGAATCGGTTCGGTACCTGCATTGACCACACGGCCGACAGATCGAGCTAGGTGTTGATGAAACATCTCGAGGTTAGCTCAGCATCTTAGAGTAACTCTAGTAGACTTATTATATGCATGAAGCTTTCCTTTCCCCTCTCGCGAGGTGACTAGGGGAAAGTCTTTCTTCCCTCGATCTTCACCGACGAGTTCATGGATTCGCCTCCCTTCCGTCTGCCACTCCGGCGGCCGATGGCGGGGAGGGGAATCATGACGCCTCGGCTCCGACTAGTAGATAGGTAGGGTTTTAGTCCTTGGCTCCTCGCAGGGGCGGCGCTCGGATGGATGACGGCGCTTCCTCTTCAAGTCTATCTTTTGGGCTCCGATCCTTCTCAAGTTTGTCCGTCGGGGCGGATTAGACGGGGCTCCGCCGTAGATTCATGGCAGCTCCTCGGGGGCGACGAGGTTAGGGTTTCTCGCCGTTCATACACAATGAAGAGATTTGGTGTCAGCAGATGATTCAACGGCGATGAATGCGGCTTCGGAGAGCTGGTCCTTAGGGGCATGTGCACGAAGACTTCCCGACTATCATCGACAAGGTACGCCGGCTCCAGTATGAGAGCGGAGAAAGCGGCGCGTCGGGGGCTCGTTCTGGCGTGGCAGTGATCGCTCTGTGGTCCATGGACCTTGATGTAATTTTTATTATGTATGAGGTGCCTTTGTACTTTCAGGAAATCTTTATAATAATCTTATCCTTTCCGCTAAAAATGAGTCATTATATGCATCATCTAAAACTCTAAACTCACTCGAAGGGAAGCGTTCTGGTGAATCGAGGTTGGGTAGTTGCTTTTGTGTGGCATGTTTTTATGGCGGTCGTGTGGGCTGTTAGCTGCGAGTTTTTTTAACACTGCACATGCACAAATACTCATATGCATGCACATACACTTTCCTTTATGAACGCACACACAACCTACCTTTATGAGCATCTTACTGAGTCGGCATAATATCTTGAGATTGACGAAGTCATCACATGCGCGTCATAGTCGATATGAACTTCTCCTCCACTGAACGAACGTCGCTAGAAAGCTTGAAATAAAATCCAGAAAAATGTGAGCACCAACGCCAAGTGTAGGACTTGAATCCTTGTGGGCTGATTCCACCACCAAAAACTTTTATGTATGTGTTGACGACTCCCGCAACCGCTGCACCTTGACAAGCAAGTTTAAACGTGTCACAAAACTCATTATCAAACCGACTAACCGCATATCCTTGAGAACAAGCACCACTCACAAACCGGAGAATCAAGAGCAATAATCCCAGAAACGGCCCAACACACCTAAAGTGAACCAACCAACCATAATAATTCAAAAATAAAATTTTGAAACAACAACCCGACAGAAAAATTGCGCAGCAAGGCGCGCATCACGATCTAGTGTATTTGATGTCACATTTAAGTTGTCTTATGCTTTCTGTGTGAGCCTGGAGTATGAGTCACTTCGATGAAGGTAACTATTGATGTATGATTGCCTCTATTTGGTTCCTAAATAGAATATTAGCTAATCGAGGTTTTTGGTTCTGCATGATCTTATGAGAAAATCACTCACCGGCTTTGTATAGAACTGATGCATATTTCCTATTCCTACTTACTAAAGTTTATAGTCATATAGAAAAAGTTCAAACAGAATGACACAACCGAACACTCATAGCCATCGCTCCGCGCCGCTGGCCACTCCGGCTGCGGCGGCCACCATACCTACGTACTCCACTTCGGTGACTCTAGCAACTATGAAGAACGCTCCTCCCGGGAGAACAGGGCATCGCTAGCACATTTGAACTTTGCGAAAGGGCACGCTTTTAAAGAATCCATTTGCTCGAAATGGAATTTATCAGTCAACTATGAAGAACACCAAGGCCTTTGGTAATTCTTTCTGCTTGTTGAATTCTTCCGGTCTGAGATTTGACTCGTAGAAGAATCGGTGGGAGGTATATTGCTATCATGTTTTAGAGGCTAGGCATCTCTCTTCAAAGCATAGCTTAGAAAGCCGAACCGGCAACCGAACTGGTGAGGCTATAGGTTTAGGTTTCCAAGGATCAGACCGTTGGTTCATTGGCAACAAAAACATAGAATATTATGCTATTTTTTTAAAAAAAAATTGACCTCAAATCAAATTAATACACATAATATTGGATGTAGTCCAATAATAAATCAAAAGGTGTTGCTAGCCTAGTTAGTTATTCAGCCTTTACATGCTTGGACTCAAGGTCTCAAGGGTTTGATCCCCAAGTTTACGCACAAGTTTATGAATATTTCTTTGTTTTTTTTACTAAAAGACCAATGTCTCTTAAAAACCAGAAAAGGCATCCGTTCCCAGTTTTTCGGGTCGGACCGCAGGTCTGGTCCGGTTTTTTAAACTATGCTTCAATGTGATCAGATTACAAAATTGTACCTTTAAGTTTCCAGTGTCAGGCAAAGAAGTGGGTTTCAAGATCTTCAAAGGAGGTAACATTTCAACCAATGAATTCAATCTTCTTTTTTTTTTTTTTGCTTTGGGGCAAGGGCGGTGCTGATTCATATAAGGAATTAGCACTTTATCGTCAAGAACAAGATGATGAATGGACACATGTTTTCTACACCACAAAAAATCCTAGCTCAAGCGGTCAGATCCCCTAGAATCTATCAAGAGAAAAATTCCTTGCCTCATAGATCATCTGATCAAACTAATCAAAATCCTCGCTCCCGAGCGGATCTCTAGGATGGAACAGTGTATAATTAAACTGAATAATTATACATGAGTATTTCTTTTATACCCCAAGTTACCCAAGGAGTATTTCTTTTATACTCCAAGTTCAGCAAGTTCTTGCAAGTCTGTTGTATTTTCAGTGATTTTCAAGTAGGAGTAGTGACTTGCTGTATTTTCAGTAATTTACAAGTAGAAGCAGTGATTTTTAGTGATTCTCGAGGAGTAGGAGTGTTTTTAGTGATTTGCATGTAGGAGTACCCCTACTACACCTACTTTTACTCCACCTACTGTTACTCCACCTATTTTTACTCCACCTATTGTTACTACACCTACTCCACCCACTTTTACTCCACCTACTATTTTTTGAAAATTTTCTTATTCTTTTGCTATTGTAGATGTTCAACAAATACAAAGGCAAAGAAAGCCACACACAAATGAGCAGAGATATACTGCTCATATGGCATTGCATACCCCGAGTATGAGTAGGGTGGCAAGTTGGAAAGAAATGACAAGAAGGATGTTGCTGAAATTTTTCAAGCTAATCTTCAAATTATTCAAAGAATCTGGAGGACAACAAGGAGACAAATAGCCCTTGGTCTGGAGGTGGATGTGTCAAGCGAAAGAAAATGAAGATGTGGCAGAAAATCAGTTAATGATTTTCTATCTCTAATTCACACAGTTCCATTGAACAGAAGGTCAACTGTGAGGTCACTTGCTGGTGCATTGGGTGTCTGGCAAGATAAGGAGGCACTCCAATAGTTTGAATCCAGCATCAAAAGAAAAGAATAAGAGAGAAATGGTCCAGTTTTGCATGTCAATGCTGGACCAAACAACACTAGGAGATTCAAGACCTAGCTTCATCCATATGCACAATATTGATGAATATTGATGGAAAATGGTTTGATATGACCAAAAAGAACAGAAACTACTACCTCCTGCCTATGGAAGATGACCCTATCAGAACTATTCAAAACAAAAATTGTATTGGACAAGTTATGTTCCTCACAACTGTTGTCATGCCAAGGTATGATGCTGAAGGGAATGTGACATTTTTAGGAAAAATTGGAGGGTGGCCTTTTGTGAGAGAAATTGCAGCTGTTAGAAGAAGTGGGAATAGAGAAAGAGGGACCTTTGTAAACCAAGTCCATCATAGTCAATAGGGAAGTGATGAGGCATTATATGATAGAAAATGTAATTCCAGCAATAAAAGAAGTGTGGGCTGGAGATGATGTTGGACAACTAATTTTTATCCAGAAAGATAATGCAAGGACACACATTCTACCTAATGATCAAGCATTCATTGAAGCTATGTCTGAAACTGGCCTAGACATTAGACTGATGGAACAGCCAGCCAATTCTCCAGATTTCAATGCCCTTGATCTTGGGTTTTTCAGCTCCATATACTCTCTAACAGATTGTAGATCTCCTACTTCTATCAAATAACTAATTGAAGATGTGCAAGAATTTGATGAATATGACATTTGAAAACTCAACAGAATATTCCTAACATTGCAGACTTGTATGGTGGAAGTGATGAACCATGGAGGAGAAAATGAGTACAAAATTCCTCATTTGAACAAGCAGAGATTGGAAAGGGAAGGATGACTATCTCCTAGGATTCATTTTCAACATGAAGTTTATGAAAATGCCCTAGAGATTCTAGGACAAAATGTCCATTGACATTGTGTGGAGTATATTGATATTGTATATTGTGTGGAAAGGCTTGTAGTGTTTGCAAGTTTGATTGATTAAAGGCATTGTTGTGGAAAGCAGTAGTTTATTGGAGTAATGCACGTAGTGTTGTAAATAATCAAAGCATTGTTGTGGATAAGCATTATTGGATTACTTTGATTACTCCATTTACTCTGGTTACAAGTTTGGTTACTCCATTTACTCTGATTACAAGTTTATTTCCTTTTATATTTAGAGTATTGTGTACTCTGTGCTTACAAGTTTATTTTCTTTAATATTTGAACAATATTGTGTACTCTGCGTTTTGGAAATTTATTCAAAAGGTACTCTGTGTTTACAAAGTTTGATTATCGGAGTATTGCTTGCTGCAAGTTTGTTTTGTTGGAGTAAATTTATTCAAACAACTTAGGAGAGGGGAGGCAATGTATTCTATATTTTGTGTTTATGAGGGAAGAGGAGAGGATAGATGACCTAGAGGAGAGGAGAGGTAACTTATTATGTGTTTTGTGTTTAGGAGAGGAGAGGAGGGACTAGAGGAGAGGAGAGGAGAGACAAGGTTGTACTCCAATAGTACCGTGTCTAACATGGAGTACAACAACTACTCCTAAGACTTTTGCATTATACACTATTGCAGTTAACTCCAGCACAAGAAGTATTACACATGCACAAGGCGTACTACTTTCATACTCCAATACAGATTATAGGACAACAACCTTAATTCTAGCAGTTTAGCACAACACTATTCCAGCATTACTGCGATCACACTACTCTAACTGCAGATCCAACACAACACTATTGCAGTTCCAGCACTACTCTAATTAAACACTACTGTAACTGCAGTTCAGGTACCACTGTAATTACAGTTCAAGAACTACTCCTCTAACTGCACAGCACTTTAACTACACAAAATAATCCACAATCAGATACTCTAACTGCACTATTGCATCCAGAAATTATAGATTCACTATTGCATCCAGCACTCTAACTGCACTCCATTATGCACAAAATACTCTAACTGCAAGATCAATCATGGTACTCCATTATGAATCCAGTGCTCCTACTCTAGCAGTGCAACTACTCAATTTATAGACATGCAGTATTTTACAGACATGGAGTATTACAGACACTGTTACAGTGTTAATTTTCTTGTCAATTTTCAGGCATTGTTACAATGTTACTCCATACAACAATTTTCAGACATGGTTGGAGGAGTAAGTCTGAAACACTACAAATAGCAGCAGTGTACTCCAAGCAGCAACAGTAGTCTACAAGTAGCAGCAGCAGCACTGTACAACAAACACACAAGCACTGCTAGTACAACACGATTTAAATGTTGCAAACTTTCTAAAAAATTCTGAAACACTACAAGCAATAGTTTATGAAAGTTTAAAACACATAGGAGTAGTTTTCTGAAACACTGCAAAATACTCACCCATCAAAATACTCCAATGTGGAGTACAATGTTTGAAATTTCTGAAAGTAATATGTGGAGTTTAAAGGTTGCGGTACAAATTTTTTGAAATTTCTGAAAGTACTCCAATAATACTGCAGATCCAACAGGCCTCGCTAAGTTTTATCGGGATGATGAGGAAGTACCCTTGCTTGTAATACTGGAGATCCTAAGACTAACAAAGTTCCACTAATCCCACAAATACTCCAACATACTCCTTCTAACGGATGCTAACCAATTGCTTTCCACAAAACACACAGATTGGAGCAATAAATGTATGGTAAAGATCCACTTTCCTATCACTACTTTGATCACGTTGACCAATTGCTTTCCACATTAAGTACTCCCTCTCCATGCAGATCCAACAGTACTGGTGCAGATCAAGTAGTAAATTGCTTAAACATTTTAAGACTACTCCAACAGTATTGATGCAGATCCAACAGTAAACTGCAGCACTTCAAGCAAGATCCGCTACAAGTAGCACATACTCCAAGTGATAAATTTTCACAAGAAGCAGTGGCGAAGGAGTACGTACAAGGAGTAGATCCACAAGCAATCGTACTGGAAGCACCACTAATTTTCACAAGATCCACAAGCAGCACTAAATTTCACAAGATCCACAAGCAGTTCAAGGAGTAAATTTCCACTACTAGTAGCACTAATTTTCACAAGATCAACAAGCAATCTGGAAGCAACAAACAAGGACTAGAACTAGAAACAGCGGAGAGAGAATGGTGCGGTGCGGGCGAGAGAGAGTGGTGGAAGCGTATACTGGGAAACCGGAAAAAATCCGTAACATGCCAGTGCGTGAACGTGGATTTCTTCAACATCATATATTTGTACACAGAATGGACTATTTGGATGGGTCCCATATGTAAGAGAGAAGACTTTTTCTATTTGGTTGGGTCCACATGTAAGTACCACTTGTGTTTCCTTTATTTATTTTCTTACTAGATGTTGTAAGGAGAGGCATAATAATGGTTAATGTTGAGAAATAAAACATGTGATCAATTGTATGGGAGGGATGCCTCACAGAAAGTGTCTGTTGGGGGAAAGATGTCTCTCCAATACACCCGTTCATCATGTATGTAAATGGGTCTTCCACATTGCAATGAAACTAGTGAATCATTTGGACTCTTCGTTTGTTCCTTTTGCTTTTGCTCTACAACACGTTATCAGCACGTAGTCTCTACCGCGAGAGAAAAAAGGGCGAGACAACGGTTACGCACAGCGCGGAAAGAGAAGAACCAAGATCTGGGCATTGATGATTGTGGCAATGGATTCGTTTCCGGCGGCGAACAGACGACCACCAACAACGACGCCGCACAGCGAAAACTGCCGTCCTCGGCGGCAACGGTGACGTACGCTCCACTGTGGTGCCCTATGGCACGGCTTACTGCAGAATCGAGTGCCTAAATTGCTGGTGACGATGGTTCCATCAGCGTTCGCGGCGACGCCCCTCTGCCCAAAATAACATGAGCATGGCCGATGTCCTCATAGAGATGTGGAATTTAATCCATGAAATGGATTGATGGTCATCCGGTTTGCATATGCACTCACTAAATTAATGCGCTGATTGATTGGTTATGAGCATGCATGTACTAGTTTTGAACGGAGGAACTAACCATTGCGGCATCACGCTCGGGAAGACGGGATCAGTCTGCGGCGTCCAGCGGCGAGCGATCTGGCGGCCAAATGGTTAATCATGGCGACCGGCTACGCGTGCGCCTAAACGCGACGCATTCATCCATCCAAGAAATTAATCAGGAGAGGGCCAATTTGATTTTCATTTTCAGATTAGCATCAACGATCCACTGATCGTGTCTTTCTAGAACCTTTTTGCATCATAGGAAGTCACGGAGAATGGATCGAACTAGAATTGAGAACTCGATTGACCAATAAAAGAAGACGGTGGCGACTTTCCGCTTGGCTCGGCGCGGCTGAGGTGAGACAGGCTGCGTGACATCGCGGCTGTGGGCTGGGCATGCGCGACCGGACGCTACTGCGCCATGGCAATCGACCACAGGCCGGCTGTGGAAAGCGGCGCGCTCCGGCGCAGAAGCGCGCACTCATGCCCGTGACCTCCCGGCGGCGCCCTCCGGCCCAGCGTGGCCTCGATCTCTAGGCCGTCGGCGACGGTTAGGGGAGAATTCTCCTTGGGGATTGGTAACCGCACGGGGAAGGAGTAGAAGTCTATCTCCTTGGCTACTTTACAAATTAGCCCTCGGTTATAAAAATAATCCCGGTTATGTCCCTGCAGTTTCTGTTTGAGCCCCCGGGCTTATAAGACCGTGAGGTTTAGCCCTCAGTCTTATTGAAAATTGCAAACGAGTCATCATACTCGTTGGACTTAGCAGTTTAGCCTTCAGGCTTACTGTTTTCAGCATTTTAACCATATGGTTATTGTTATTTGCGTTTTATGCCATAGGCTTCAGAGCAAATATAAATGATAGACCATCAGGTTCTGCTTAACTGCAGATTGACCAATGTTATTGTGAGGTCTATATTATGTCATTCAGACGTAATGACTAAGTTCAATTTTGCACACAACTTATGGATTGCATTATGGCAATGAATTAATTTCATTCACAACTGCGAGGTCTACACCACCATGTGGTGATTACCTTCAATGTGTTTTAATTAACACAAGGTTGTGAGAAGCTCCACAAGAGTGAGGTCTACAACTTAGTAGTGATTATCTCCATGTGTTCAAAGCAAAATTGACGACACAAAACTTATGACATAGCCATTATGAGGCCTACACTGTTGGTGCCTACATTCATGATGTTTTTCGAAATATTTGTCAATTTCATAGCATTTGTCATTGGTTGTGACTATAGTGTCACGTACTCCATCATGAGAGGAATCCAAGACATTCATGACAGCTATGTCGCATATTGTGCTATGAAGAGAATTATGCAAAATGCTTGCATATTTTGGTGATTAACTTCCATGAGTACACAACTTAAGAGATGTAATCATAGCAACGAATTAAATTTCGTGCACAACTGAGAGGTTTATGTCACTTCGTGGTAATTATCTTTATGTATTTTAAATAACATAAAGTTGTGGAGGCTATGATCGATTGAAACTATCAATAAGAGTGAGGCACCACTGGGTGGTTGATTACCTCTATTTGTTTTATGGGAATTAAAGGTTTATCCTTTCTGAGGTAACTACATTTAATTTGAAGACCTACACCACATAGTGGTGATTATCTTCTTTTGGAAGGCTTACCCTATGGGTTACTAAGAATCACCATGACCATGATTATGTTTAGCCATAACATTTTCATCCTACTTAATTTACTGAAGGTAAATTAATGCATGAGAATTTCATGGAACATATGGCTGACCTTTTTGGAAAGGAAATGCGATGAGATGACATTAGGTGGGAGTAATTATTTGACATAGTGGGTCGTAGACATTAATTATTATGTCGACCCGTGACCTTGTCTCCGTAGAAACTCCACCTACAGAAATGTCATGGCTATTTATAAATAGCTAAAATGTGCATATTTGCATTTATATGACATCGCAATGGCTAGGTTCTCAAACCGAGTATTTAGTGAATGATGAATATCCATTTCCCTTTGGGACCACCTTAAGGAGAGATATGTTGTCATAAGCATCACACGAATGAGCATTCATTCGTATTAAGGACTTCAAGTCCGTTGAGTCTTATAATTCTGTTGTCTATAAATCAACACTAAGTTGAGATTATCTGATAAGGAAGTCTCACATCTTGATCTGATTGTATGTCCTTACTGCACTTTACATTCTCCTATGATAGTAAAAGAAATACCATCTTTATTTCAGGGTGTAAATATGATGAACTTTTTGTGAAGAATCATCGAGTACACCCCAACGGGTGCTATACCATTACCTGAAATTTGTGCTAGTGCCTACAGTACTAAGCAATTTTGTGGTTAGAGAACCACAAGGAGTTGAATGTAAAGTGAAGGAAAAAAGACAAGCAGAAATGGAGTGTATATCTCGCAAAAGGATGGATCATTTAAATTAATGATCACAATGACAACTCCCAAGTTTGTCAAAGGGGTGGTTGTACGAAATATCGTACTAATGATTTCCAAACTATCAAGTTTTGGGTTGAATCATGTCACCGACTCATTGGAGAAGGTGAATGAGTTAAGTGGGATAAGTTTGAAGTTCTACTTCAAATGGACACCCTAAAAATATTTTGTCACAGTAGAAGGAGAATGAACTCCTCTACATTGATGATATGCTTGTGGAATGATATTCCCAAGATATTTTGGAGATCTCGTGTAGTCTCCTAGTTATCCCGAGATATCATTAGCCTATAATTATACTACTACATGTAGTATAATTTGCAACATCTTGTCCATGGGACATGATAGTTGTGAGGAATTGAGTGTATAAATCAATTCATACTCAATATTGTTGTGTACACAATAATTTTTCCTCCTTTATCAGTTTGGTATGCGGACGGTTAGAAAAATTATTGATTATTCTGTTGACCCCAACAAAGTTGCTATTCCCGACAATTGTCAGATTTTATGTGCACTGCACATGCCATAAGGGGAATTAGTTTTAAGGCACGCTCACCTTAAATTTGAAATGAGCCGGTTTCACATTCAAAAATTTATGTGGATTGCTCAACCATTGTCTGGGTTATGTTGGCACTTCATGGTATTTATAGACGCATCTAGAAGATGGTCTTAGGTGTGTATCATCCACACAAAACCATGTGTTTACTGAAATAATTGCTCAAATTGACGAATTTAGAGCAAATTATCATAGACATGGGATAATTCCATTGGAATGGAAATGACATTAAATTTTATTCATGAGCATTCAATGGTCATATTCAGTACATTGTGCACATAACCAAAATGGTCTGACTAGATCTCTTCCCAAAGAGAGTCAAAATTACATGGCCACTATTGCAGAATTATGATGAGCCAAACTTTTGTTGGCTGCAACATGTGGTCTCACACGCCGCATATTTGATCTAAATGAGATCAAATGCATATAATAATGCGTACCCTTGCAGTTTGCACGTGGAAATCAGTGAAGTTTTCCATCTGCGGTAATTCGGTTGCATACCGATATCACCACTCCAGTGTACATCAAGGGCCTTCACATATATTTGGGATCTATGTGAAGAGTAACTATGGTATGATTGTTAATCCATCAAATACCTTAGCCCTAGCGAGAGAGTTATTTGTAGCCCGTGCGCTGATTGCTGTTGCAATAATTACATTTTCTGGCATTAGGGGGACAAATGTACCACATAGAATGCCTGGAAATGCATAAGAAATGTCATAGACATTTTGTCCACGTACTTAAGAATCTAAACAGGAGGTTCAGTTTATGAGAAATTTGCAACATATTGCAAATAATCTTCCATATACATTTACTGATGACAAAGGTGTCACTGAAGTCTAGTACCAGAACGAGTGGAGGTACCTAATAACCACTCGTATCCCCATATGAGAGCAAGAGCGGGAGAATTCTGGTCACATTAGATTAAGTTCTCATATGTTTCCGCGGAAATAGAGGAAATGGTCTCCTCAATCAGTAAATGTGATTCAACCTCGAGTTGAATGACACCTAACGGATGCACGTCATCCAGAGCCCAACACCATTTTTAAGTCTTGGGACATCGAAACACCTTGACTCCGTTGTTGTGGGAAATCACAAGGAGTTAAGAGACGTAACGAGAATTCCACAAATGATGTTGATTCATGAGAATCGCATATGAAAAGTCTACACATGTCCTTTTGGGCCCTGAACCAAAATCCATGGAGAGTGTTGTTTGCACTTATATTGGTTCAAATGAAAGGAGGCAATTTGAGAAGAGTAGCACTCGCTCATCAAAAGAGAGGTGTTTACCATAGTAAACCTGCTCCTCATAAGTATCTTCTGTAGAGAAGAGAAGTGTTTTTCATTCAGAAACGAAATAGATGAGGTGATGAGAAAGCGAGGCTTTTAACACAAGGGTTTCCGCAGATACCTGACATCGATTATGATGTAGCATACCTTCTCAGTATGAGTGGAATTATGTTTTGATACTGGATTAGCAGTATAGATCCATGCGATTGATGTATGTAGTGGCTACATACTCACATGGATCACTCAGTTCGGGTATTTATATTTAAGTAATTGAAAGGACTTAATATTTCGAATCCAATGATAAATCGCAACATGTGTGTGTGAAGTTACATAAGTCATTCTATGACTCTGAAGAGGTCGGAGAGTTGTGTGGTACAACCGACTAACTGAGTTACTCCTTGATAGGAATTACTCTAATACTAATGATTGTTGATGTGTATTTGATACGTCTCCGTCGTATCTACTTTTCCAAACACTTTTGCTCTTGTTTTGGACTCTAATTTGCACGATTTGAATGAAACTAACCCGGACTGACGTTGTTTTCAGCAGAATTGCCATGGTGTTGTTTTTGTGCAGAAATCAAAGTTCTCGGATTGGGACGAAACTTTTTGGAGAATTTTTATGGAATATATAAAAATTATTGGCGCAAGAATCAACAGAAGTGGGGCCACCTGCTGCTCACAAGGCAGCAGGGCGCGACCCCCCCCCCCTAGGGCGCGCCGTGGTGCCTTGTGGGGCCCACAGGCGGGCGTCTGACCTAATTCCAACGCTATAAATTCTCTTTCCCCGAGAAAAAATAAAAGAAGAAGTTTCATCACGTTTTACGATACGGAGCCGCCGCCACCTCATGTTCTTCATCGGGAGGGCTGATCTGGAGTCCGTTCGGGGCTCCGGAGAGGGGGATTCGACACCGTCGTCATCATCAACCATCCTCCATCACCAATTTCATGATGCTCACCACCTGGCGTGAGTAATTCCTTCGTAGGCTTGCTGGACGGTGATGGGTTGGATGAGATTTATCATGTAATCGAGTCAATTTGTTAGGGCTTTGATCCCTAGTATCCACTATATTCTGAGATTGATGTTGCTATGACTTTGCTATGCTTAATGCTTGTCACTAGGGCCCGAGTGCCATGATTTCAGATCTGAACCCTTCATGTTTTCATGAATATATTTGTGTTCATGATCCTATCTTGCAAGTTATATGCACCTATTATGTGTCATGATCCGCATACCCCAAGGTGACAATAATTGGGATTCTTTCCGGTGATTGCCGTAGTTTGAGGAGTTCATGTATTCACTAAGTGCTAATGCTTTGTTCCAGTTCTCTATTAAAAGGAGGCCTTAATATCCCTTAGTTTCCTTAAGGACCCCGCTGCCACGGGAGGGTAGGACAAAAGATGTCATGCAAGTTCTTATTATAAGCATGTATGACTATATACGGAATACATGCCTACATTACATTGATGAATTGGAGCTATTGTGTATCGCCCTAGGTTGTGACTGTTATATGATGAATATCATCCAACATAATTATCATCACCGATCCAATGCCTACGAATTTCTCATATTGGTTTCTGCTAAGTTACTTTGTTGCTACTGCTTTACACTTGCTACAAAACTGCTACTGTTACTGTTACCGTTACTACTGTTACTGTTGCTACTGCTATCAAAACTATCATATTACTGTGCTACTAAATATTTTGCTGCAGATATTTTATCTCCAGGTGTGGTTGAATTGACAACTCAACTGCTAATACTTGCAAATATTCTTTGGCTCCCCTTGTGTCGAATCAATAAATCTGGGTGAAATACTACGTGCGAAAACTGTTGCGATCCCCTATACTTGTGGGTTATCAAGACCTTTTTCTGGCGCCGTTGCCGGGGAGCATAGCTCTATTTGTTGAGTCACTTGGGATTTATATCTGTTGATCACTATGAAGAATTTGAAAGACGCTAAGACCAAGATCGTTCCCTCTAAGACGAGGGGAGGTAAGGAACTGCCATCTAGCTCCGCACTTGATTCACCTTCTGTTTTGAGTAGGCTTGTGACACCACCACATGCTATTCATTCTGATATGCCGCAAGTTATTGATGATACTACTTCTGCTATGAATGATACTTATGATGATGCTAGTACTATGCTTGATAATACTGTGCCACTTGGTGAATTTCTTGATGAACAACTTGCTAAAGCTAAAGAAATTGAGAATGCTAAAAATGTTGAAACTCTTGAAAACTATGATTCACCTATTATGCCTAGCTCTCCTACTAGAGTTGAATCACCTGATGAACATGTCTTTGATAGGAAGACAACTAGAGTCATTCTTGCTTGTAATGATAGAGATGAGGTTATAAAATTGCTTGCTGAAATGAAAGAAAAATCTATGAGGGAGAGAATGAAATATGATCCTAAGTTTGCCACCTCTCCTATATTCGTTACTGATAAGGATTATGAATTCTCTGTCGATCCTGAGTTAATTACTTTGGTTGAATCTGATCCTTTACATGGTTATGAAACTGAAACTGTTGTGGCACACCTTACTAAGTTGAATGATATTGCCACCATATTTGCTCATGAGGAAAAAATTCGCTATTACTATATCCTTAAGTTGTTTCCTTTCTCATTAAAGGGTGATGCTAAGAAATGGTTTAATACTCTTGCTCCTGGTTGTGTGTGTAGTCCCCAGGATATGATATATTACTTCTCTGAAAAATATTTTCCTGCTCATAAGAAACAAGCTGCTTTACAGGAAATATTTAACTTTGTGCAAATTGAAGAAGAGAATCTCCCTCAAGCTTGGGGGAGGATTCTCCAATTACTTAATGCTTTGCCTGATCATTCTCTTAAGAAGAATGAAATACTTGATATCTTTTATAATGGACTAACCGATGCTTCTAGGGACTACCTAGATAGTTGTGCTGGTTGTGTTTTCAGGAAACGAACTGTTGGGCAGGCTGAAGAACTATTGAATAATATATTGAAGAATGATAATGAGTGGACACTTCCTGAACCACCACCTAAGCCAACTCTGAAGAAGAGAGGTATTCTATTCCTCAGTCCAGAAGATATGCAAGAAGTTAAGAAATCTATGAAGGAAAAAGGTATTAAAGCTGAAGATGTTAAGAATTTACCACCTATTGAGGAAATACATGGGCTAGACATCCCAACACAGGTAGTGGAGGTAAATTCTCTCACTAGATTTGATGAAGGTGATATTCCATATAATAAATCTGCTAGTCAATTGATACGTCCATTTTGCATCATGTTTTCCTACTATTATTTATAGTGTTTTTAATCAATATAATACTTTGGGGAGCAATTCTAATGTCTTTTCTCTCTTAATATGCAAGATTTACGTAAGGAGGGAGATTGCCGGCAGCTGGAATTCTGGACCTGAAAAAGCTATGTCAGAGATACCTATTCTGCACATCTCCAAATGAGCTGAAATTTCACAGAGATTTATTTTGGAATAAATAAAAAATATTGGAAGAAAGCAGTACCAGAGGGGGCCACCCAGGTGCCCACGAAGCACCAGGGCGCGCCACCCCTCCCCCCCCCCCCGCAGGCGCGCCCTGGTGGCTTGTGGGGCCCCTGGCCAGCCTCCGGTGCCCATTTTCTGGTATATAAGCCCATTTTCCCTAGAAAAAATAAGGAGAAGACTTTTGGGACGGAGCACCGCCGTCACGAGGCGGAACTTGGGCAGGAGCACTTTTGCTCTCCGGCGGAGCGATTCCGCCGGGGATACTTCCCTCCGGGAGGGGGAAATCGGAGCCATCGACACCACCAACGATCCTCTCATCGTGGGAGGACCAATCTTCATCAACATCTTCAACAGCACCATCTCATATCAAACCCTAGTTCATCTCTTGTATTCAATCTTTGTCTCAAAACCTCATATTGGTACCTGTGGGTTACTAGTAGTGTTGATTACATCTTGTAGTTGATGCTAGTTGGTTTATTTGGTGGAAGATTATATGTTCAGATCCAATATGCTATTTAATACCCCTCTAATCTTGGACATGAATATTATTTGTGAGTAGTTACTTTTGTTCTTGAGGACATGGGAGAAGTCTTGTCATAAGTAATCATGTGAACTTGGTATTCGTTCGATATTTTGATGATATGTATGTTGTTGATTCTCTTAGTGGTGTCATGTGAACGTCGACTACATGACACTTCACCATCTTTGGGCCTAAGGGAATGCATTGTGGAGTAGTAATTAGATGATGGGTTGCTAGAGTGACAGAAGCTTAAACCCTAGTTTATGCGCTATTCCGTAAGGGGCTGATTTGGATCCATATGTTTAATGCTATGGTTAGAGTTATCTTAATTCTTCTTTCGTAGTTGCGGATGCTTGCTAGATGGGGTAATCATAAGTGGGAGGCTTGTTCAAGTAAGAACAGCACCCAAGCACCGGTCCACCCACATATCAAATTATCAAAGTAGCGAACGCAAATCAAACCAACATGATGAAAGTGACTAGATGAAATTCCCATGTGTCCTCGAGAACGCTTTGCTTATTATAAGAGATCTTTACGGCCTGTCCTTTGCTACAAAAAGGATTGGGCTACCTTGCTACACCTTAGTTACTATTGCTACTTGTCACTTGTTACAAATTATCTTGCTATCAAACTACTTGCTACCGATAATTTCAGTGCTTGCAGAAAGTACCTTGCTGAAAACCGCTTGTCATTTACTTCTGCTCCTCGTTGGGTTCGACACTCTTACTTATCGAAAGGACTACGACTGATCCCCTATACTTGTGGGTCATCATCAATGGCTGTATGAATTTGGTAATTACATCATTAAACAGGAACACTTTAATATGTATGTTAGCAATCAACTAAAACGGAATGCCATCATGATTGAACGCTTGAGTGATTTGATGTTTCGAACTGCTAATGATGTTAAATGCTTGAGTAAACATGCTTCTATGGTTCAGAGTCGGCTAGAACAAATTGCTAAGTCCCAAAATGATTTGCTTGACGAGATGAATAATAAAAAGAATGATCATGCTGTTAGAGTTGTTACTAGAGGAGGTAGAATAACTCAGGAACCCTTGTATCCTGAAGGTCATCCTAAAAGAATTGAACAAGATTCTCAAAGAAATAATATTGATGTACCTAGTCCATCTAAGAAGAAAAAGAAAAAGAAAAATGATAGGACTTTGCATGCTTCTAGTGAACCTGAGGTAGAAAAGCCTCCGGAGAATCATAATGATGTTTCTATTTCTGATGCTGAGACACAATCTGGTAATGAACATGCACCTAGTGATAATTATAATGATAATGAAAATGATGCTGTTCATGTTGATGATCAACCTGATAATGATGTAGAAATAGAACCTGCTGTTGATCTTGATAACCCACCTCCTAAGAATAAAAGATATGATAAAAGAGACTTTGTTGCTAGAAAACATGGAAAGGAAAGAGAACCATGGGTTCAAAAACCTATGCCTTTTCCTACTAAACCATCTAAAAATAAGGATGATGAAGACTTTGAGCGCTTTGTTGAAATGCTTAGACCTGTCTTTTTGCGCACTCGCTTGATTGATATGTTGAAAATGTCTCCTTATGCTAAATACATGAAAGATATTGTCACTAATAAAAGAAAGATACCTGAAGCTGAAATTTCCACCATGCTTGCAAATTATTCTTTTAAGGGTGGAGTACCTAAAAAGTTAGGAGATCCGGGAATACCTACTATACAATGCTCCATTAAAAGAAGTTATGTTAAAACTGCCTTATGTGATTTGGGAGCCGGTGTTAGTGTCATGCCTTTCTCTTTATATAGAAGACTTGATTTGAATAAACTCACACCTACTGAAATATCTTTGAAAATGGCTGATAAATCTACTGCTATACCTATTGAAATTTGCGAGGATGTGCCTGTTGTTGTTGCAAATGTTACTATTTTAACGGACTTTGTTATACTTGATATGCCCGAGGACGACAATATGTCAATTATCCTTGGAAGACCCTTTTTGAATACTGCAGGGGCTGTTATTGACTGCAACAAAAGCAAGGTCACTTTTCATGTCAATGGTAATGAGCATACGGTTTATTTCCCGAAGAAACAAACTTCAGTGAATGGTATCAAATGTATTGAAAAGGTTTCGACAATCACTATTGGGGATTTCAAATTTCCTCTTCCTACTGTCAAAAAGAAATATGAATTTCTTATTGTTGGGGAGATGCATATCCCCGTTGAGGTAACTTAGTGTTATACGAAAATTCTTCGGTTTCATGTCACTCGGAAATAGTTTGTTAATAAGACATGATCAACCTTATTAATGAATTCTTTCTGAAGGGCATGTGGTTGATGAATTTAGTAAGCACAACTTTCTGTACCTACCTTTTGCTCTCTGTTAATTATAGTTTAATAAAATAAAATGCCATGATTATCCTGTTTTCTGAATTATCCGTGCAATAAAAAAATGGCCCAAAAATAAAAGTGCTCGGAATGCTATAAAATTTTGACATGATTTTTTCTGGAATATATAAGAATTTTTGGTACTGAGAATAACCCAGGGGGGTGCACCTGTTGCCCACAAGGCAGCGGGGCGCGGACACCCCCCAGGGCATGCCAAGGTGCCTTGTGGGTCCCACAGGGACCCACTCACTTATCCATTCAGCCCACTTCATCGCCTACCTCCAGAAAAAAAATCTTTGTAGCTCTCTCTCTCGTGTTCTTGCTCCCAAACCTGAGATTTTCGATCTCTTTGCTCGGAGCTCCGTTTTCGAAACTGTTTTGAGGGATTGCTCCTTGGTATGTGACTCTCCCATTGCTCCAATTAGTTTTTTCTTTAGTGGATTATATTTTGCATAAATTGCTGCTATTGGTGCTACTGAAAATGAGCTTGCATGTTAAATTCCTTGAGTTCTAAGTAGCTTGAATGCTTCATATATCCTCTAGGCACTTGTATGAGTAGTTGCTATCAATCTTGTGAAGTTTTGTTGACATATTTTTGTGGTCCAAAAAATTTCAGAAATTTGTTCTTAGGAAATATGAACTTTCTTCGGAGGAGTTCGTTGCGTCGGAGCTCCAAGGGTGCCTTTGAGGATGCCCATGACCACGACCTCAACATCCCGGGCAGGACGGAGGTCCGACCGTGCGAGTGGCTACACAACACCTTCATGAACGAAGCCGGGTTTCGTCAAGAGTTCGCACAATTTGTTCCGAATGCCGGGCTGACCAACTTCCTCACAGATGAGTGTGACCAGCACCACATCCTTACAAATTCCTTTGTGCAAAAATTTTATTTTATGCCTAGGCTCGATATCCCCATGGTGCGTTTCGATTTATATGCTGAACATCATGAGTTCACGCTAGATGAGTTTTGTGAGATATGCTTGATCCCTTCTGATGGGGATTTGAGGGAGCCTCGGCCTGAGGAGTTCGAGGAATTCCTTCGCACTTTGACTGTGGGGGAATTTAGGGGCGTTTCAAAAGCCCGTGTTACTAGCTTGCATTTTCCTGTTGTGCACTACTTTGCTTTATTCATAGGGAAATGCTTGACTGCCAGGGAAGAAGGTGGTACGCTCAGTGCTCCTGACCTCGCCATCTTGCGTCGTGCTATTTACGGCGATAACACTTTTAGCTTGGGAGCTATAATTGCACGCCGCTTACACACCAACAGAACTAACGGTAAAATCCATGGCGGTATTTATGCTTCGCGTCTTGCGAAACGTTTTAATGTTGCAATCCGCCCAAATGACCACCTGTTGCCCAAGGCTTATTTAGACCAACGGTGCATGATCGATCACCACTTTATTGATGAACCTGAACCTCCTCAATATATTCGTTATAATCTAGTTTTTAGCGAGACAACTCGCGATATTATTCCGTTGCCTGCACCCTCTTTGTTTGACTCTCATGCCAGAAACGGATACACCATCATGCCGGCAGACATCACAGCTTACAAGAACGAGCTGGCAGCAGCGGAGGACGAGGCCCAACGGTGGGACCCTCAGGTGCCTCCATCCCAGTGATCACCAAGCTAGGCCAAAAGCCTAAGCTTTGGGGAGTACGTATCTCTCACCGACATTACATTCATGTTCACACATTCATTTCAGTTGTTGGTGTTCATACTTTTTCATTGTATATCCATGTTAGTTTTATTTTTCGCTTTCTTCTTGTGTGCTTGAAAAACTTCTAAAACCCAAAAATATTTCTCGTTTCTTTTCGGTTTTTCTTTCCCGTTTGTTAGTTTGTAGTATTAAAAGAAAACCCAAAAGGATTTCTCGTTTTTTCTTTTGCTTGTTGGGAGTTCTCCCGTGTAAATAGTTTTCTCGCTTTTCATTTTTCTTCCTTAATTTGCTTCCTTCAGAAAAACTAAAAACTCAAAAAATATTTCAGTGTGTTTCTCTAAATTCCTTTTCTTTTCGTTGAGTTGTCATAGGGAGAAGACCACGATGAAAATGATGAGTGGTTCTCATATGCTTTATTCTTGATCTAACGAAGAGCCAGTATTACCTTGTCTTCTCCCTTGAATAAAATGTCTGCAGATCCCAGCTTAGTCCATGGCACACTTACACTATTATTATTTTCACATCATTCGGTCGTGCAAGTGAAAGGCAATAATGACGATGATTTGATGAAGTGACTGTGGCAAGGAAAAGCTAGTATGAACTCTTCTTATTTTTGTTTTTGTAAATATGTTTAACTCAGTATCCATGATTCAGCATATTATGAGTAAACATGTTTGTGATGACAATTACAGATTATAGTTGCTCATGCAATGCTTAAGTAACTAGGAGTGGATAATGATTTATCTTGGATGTCAACATGCATTAAAATGGTTATGATGTAGTATGTTAATATGGTATCCTCCTCTGAATGTTTCAAGTGGCTTGACTTGGCACATGTTCATGCATGTAGTTGATTCAAAACCAACATAGCCTCCATGATATTTATGTTCAGGGTGACTATATCCTACTCATACTAGTATTCAATGTTAATTATTCTCAATGCATGATCATGACCATTTCCGCTCTCTAGTTGGTCGCTTCTCAACCTATTTGCTAGCCTTCACTTTGTACTAAGCGGGAATTCTGCTTGTGCATCCACAATCCTTAAACCAAAGTTGCTCCAGATGAGTCCACCGTATCTACCTATATGCGGTATTGCTCTGCTTCTCCAAGTAAATTTGCACGTGCCACCTCTAATCATTCAAATAAACATCTGTTTTCTGTGTCTGTACCGCTCATGGAGCGACAGGGGGTGGTCAGTATCTTCCATGCTAAGCGGGTTATTCTCGAGATGAGTGTTTACTCACTTGTCATTGCACGAGAGAGGCTGGTATTTGGGATGCCCAGTCCTATGCTCAAAATCGAAAATACATAATGCAAACAAACTCCCCCGGAAAGTTGTTGGTATGGAGGGCACCCGAGGATTCGGCTAGTCATGGCTTGTGTTGGTATGGTGGAGGGGGAGTAAACTTTACCTTTCCACTTGGGAACCGCCTATAATGTGTTTAGCATGGAAGATATTGAAAACTCTCGGTCGTGACGTTGATAGAAAAAGTACACCTCCCAAAATTATTTTTCATCTCTGATTTGAGCTTCGAGCTCTGGCACCGCTGCAAATCCCTGCTTCCCTCTGCGAAGGGCCTATCTATTTACTTCTATGTTATTTACTTTATGTTATTCTACTTTTATTGATGAGTCTCACCTTCTTGCACTAAGTGTCAATCCTGAGAGCACTATTGTCATCCTTATGCATTGAGTATAGTTAATGTTGTGTGCATCATGACTGGATCTCTTCTACCCTGAATTACAATGTTTAGTCGCTGCTTGAACTTTGGAGGTGCTCTGCATTTATGTTTTGCGGTTTCAGAAAGGGCTAGCGAGATACCATGTTATCATATTATATCATGATTGTTTTGACAAATTGTTGGCATTTGAGATATGTTATTATTGCTCTCTAGTTGATTATGCCATTGATATGAGTACATGTAGTTTTTAAGTGTTATTATGAGCATGGTTAGTTCATGATCTTTGCTGAAAACCTAGGTACTATTTAAGCTTATATACGGATACAAGAACAAAAGAGTTCGTAAAAGTTTTTCTTTATCACTTTCAGTTTGTCAACTGAATTGCTTGAGAACAAACAATGAGTTAAGCTTGGGGGAGTTGATACATCTCCGTCGTATCTACTTTTCCAAATACTTTTGCTCTTGTTTTGGACTCTAATTTGCATGATTTGAATGAAACTAACCCGGACTGACGCTGTTTTCAGCAGAATTGCCATGGTGTTGTTTTTGTGCAGAAATCAAAGTTCTCGGATTGGGACGAAACTTTTTGGAGAATTTTTATGGAATATATAAAAATTATTGGCGCAAGAATCAACAGAAGTGGGGCCACCTGCTGCTCACAAGGCAGCAGGGCGCGACCCCCCCCCAGGGCGCGCCATGGTGCCTTGTGGGGCCCACAGGCGGTCGTCTGACCTAATTCCAATGCTATAAATTCTCTTTCCCCGAGAAAATATAAAAGAAGAAGTTTCATCGCGTTTTACGATGTGGAGCCGCCACCACCTCCTGTTCTTCATCGGGAGGGCTAATCTGAAGTCCGTTCGGGGCTCCGGAGAGGGGGATTCGACGCCGTCATCATCATCAACCATCCTCCATCACCAATTTCATGATGCTCACCACCGGGCGTGAGTAATTCCTTCGTAGGCTTGGTGGACGGTGATGGGTTGGATGAGATTTATCATGTAATCGAGTCAATTTGTTAGAGCTTTGATCCCTAGTATCCACTATGTTCTGAGATTGATGTTGCTATGACTTTGCTATGCTTAATGCTTGTCACTAGGGCCCGAGTGCCATGATTTCAGATCTGAACCCTTCATGTTTTCATGAATATATTTGTGTTCTTGATCCTATCTTGCAAGTTATATGCACCTATTACGTGTCATGATCTGCATACCCCAAGGTGACAATAATTGAGATTCTTTCCGGTGATTGCCGTAGTTTGAGGAGTTTATGTATTCACTAAGTGCTAATACTTTGTTCTGGTTCTCTATTAAAAGGAGGCCTTAATATCCCTTAGTTTCCTTAAGGACCCCGCTGCCACGGGAGGGTAGGACAAAAGATGATGCGGAGCATCCTAGGGTCATCCCCATGGACCCACCTACGTCTCCCCAAGCACCAAGAGGACCAATGACACGAGCACGTGCAAGAGCTCTCGAGACCGAGGTGACATCACTCTTTAAAGAACTTCCATATGACGCGTGTGAGACATGGATGCTACCTCATTCCGAAACACTATGTGTGCTTAGGTACCAAGAGGATCCTTTCGGAGAAGCCCGGAAAAATGGACAAGTCGCCAAGTTCACGGATGAAAAGGACGAGCGAAGAAGGTCACCGGAGGTCTACAGGACCCGGACATCCGGCCCCTGGCCTAGACGTCCAGCCCCTGGGAGCAACAGCAGCAGCAGCCGCCTTACAGCAGAAGAGCTACGGGCGTCGGACATCCGGCCAGCAGCCCGGACATCCGGCCCGTGCAACCCGGACATCTGGCGCCCGCCCGGAAATCCGACACCTCCCAACAGAAGGCAACAGAAGTTTGACCACTTCGGGCCGGACATCCGGCCGACCCACCGGACATCCGGCTCCTCGTGAGCCGCCGGACATCCGGCTTCAGCCTGGACATCCGGGCCCTGACTTCGCAGACAAGTTGGCCCAAGGCCCATGTACCTCCCCCAGCTCACCCCAATTTGTACTAGCACTATATAAGGACCTCTTCCTCCTCCATCTAGGGATAGCAAAGTAGATAGCTCTTTGAGATAGAGCTTTGCTCATCCATACCTCTCCCATGGAGATCAAGACCTCCATGAGACCCATGTGAGAAGATCCTCTACGGATTCAAGACCTCGACTCCTTCGCGGATCGGGACGAACTAGCTACCGTGTATCCTCCTTTGTTGGATTTGGACCTTTGTATCCCTCTATGTGTATGTGGATCTAGTGCATGTGTGATTGGATCTTGTTGATTTGAGTGTTCTTCTTGGATTTGCTCCTTTTCCCCCTCCTAAGTGTGAAAAGATCGTCAATTAGGGTTCCACCCTACATCATCTTGGATCAGAGCCACGTTGATTCACACTTTGGAGTTCTTCCCCTCCACTTTCTAGCCACAATTTTGTTGATTTTGCCCAATTTTGAAAATTCCCCACAAAAATAGCCATACCAAAAAAAATTGTGATTTGTGAGTTTGATGATGTTTTGTTGATTTTGATCCATGGATTTGCTTGGTTTCGAGTAGATCTAGCTTTCCTCATCTTTTCCCCACTTTCCATCCACAAAATCGTCCGAATTTTGCCCCGAAATTTTATTTTCCCCACTTGTTCTTCGAGTTCTTCCGCAGATCTGACAGCACGGACATCTGGCCCGACAGCCAGGACATCCGGCGCCCCGGACATCCAGCCATCTGGCCCGGACATCCTGTTGGGGAACGTTGCATGGAAAACAAAAAATATTCTACGCACACGCAAGATCTATCCATGGAGATGCATAGCTACGAGAGGGGGAGTGTGTCTACGTACCCTTGTAGACCGTAAGAAGAAGCGTTAGAACAACGCGGTTGATGTCGTCGAACAACTTCACGATCCAACCGACCGAGCACCGAACGTACGGCACCTCCGCGTTCAGCACACATTCAGCTCAGTGACGTCCTCGACTTCTTGATCCAGCAAGACGGCGAGTTAGTGGATGAGTTCCGGCAGCACGACGGCGTGGTGACGGTGATGGTGATGCTATCTCCGCAGGGCTTCGCCCAAGCACTGCGAAAATATGACCGAGGGACGGAACTGTGGAGGGGAGCGCCGCACACGGCTAAGACAATGTTGTGTACTTTGGGGCGCCCCCTCTCCTCTATTTATATATGTGTAGGGGCTTGGAGTAGAAGGAATAGTGCCACGTGAACAGTAACTATGAATAGTAAACACGTGGACTTGGACTCCAAAGTCCAATCCTATTCCTACTAGGACTCTCCCTTTTTTCCTTCCCTAGCTGCGTGGGCTTTTGAGGACTTGGTGCACCTGGCCCAATAAGGCCAGGGCACCACCCCTTAGCCCATGCCAGCCCTTTGGGACATGGTGGACCCACTTGTGGACTTCCGGACCCCTCCGGAATCCTCCGGAACCTTCTGGAAGCTTCCCGGTACAATACCGAAAAAACTGCACCTTTTTCCGGAACCCAAAATATGACTTCCCATATATAAATCTTTACCTCTCGACCATTTCGAGACTCCTCGTGACGTCTGGGATCTCATCCGGGACTCGGAACAATATTCGGTTACCAATTCACATAACTCATATAACACTATATCGTCAACGAACGTTAAGCATGCGGACCCTACGGGTTCGGGAATGATGTAGACATGACTGAGACGCCTCTCCGGTCAATAACCAATAGCGGAACCTGGATGCTCATATTGGTTCCTACATATTCCACGAAGATCTTATCGGTCGAACCGCAATGACAACATACGTAATTCCCTTTGTCCGTCGGTATGTTACTTGCCCGAGATTCGATCGTCGGTATCTCCATACCTAGTTCAATCTCGTTACCGGCAAGTCTCTTTACTCGTTCCGTAATACATCATCCCTTAACTTAACTCCTTAGTCACTTTGCTTGCAAGCTTCTTATGATGTGCATTACCGAGAGGGCCCAGAGATACCTCTCCGAAACACGGAGTGACAAATCCCAGTCTCGATCCATGCCAACTCAACGGACACCTTCGGAGATACCTGTAGAGCATCTTTATGATCACCTAGTTACGTTGTGATGTTTGATAGCACACAAGGTATTCCTCCGATATCCGGGAGTTGCATGATCTCATGGTCTGAGGAACATGTATTTGACATTCAAGAAAGCAGTAGCAATAAACAGAACGATCATATGCTAAGCTAACGGATGGGTCTTTTCCATCACATCATTCTCCTAATGATGTGATCCCGTTATCAAATGACAACTCATGTCTATGGTTAGGAAACCTTAACCATCTTTGATCAACGAGCTAGTCTAGTAGAGGCTCACTAGGGACATGGTATTTGTTTATGTATTCACACATGTATTTAAGTTTCCGGTCAATACGATTCTAGCATGAATAATAAACCTTTATCATGAACAAGGAAATATAAAATAATAACAACTTTATTATTGCCTCTAGGGCATATTTCCACCAGTCTCCCACTTGCACTAGAGTCAATAATCTAGATTACATAGTAATGAATCTAACACCCATGGAGTCTTGGTGCTGATCATGTTTTGCTCGTGGAAGAGGCTTAGTCAACGGGTCTGCCACATTCAGATCCGTGTGTACTTTGCAAATTTCTATGTCTCCATCCTTGACATATTCACGAATGGAGTTGAAGCGTCTCTTGATGTGTTTGGTCTTCTTGTGAAACCTGGGCTCCTTGGCTATGGCAATTGCTCCAGTGTTGTCACAAAAGATTGTCATTGGACCCGATGCACTAGGTATTACACCTAGATCGGATATGAACTCCTTCATCCAGACTCCTTCATGTGCTGCTTCCGAAGTAGCTATGTATTCCGCTTCACACGTAGATCCCGCCACGACGCTCTGCTTGGAACTGCACCAACTGACAGCTCCACCATTTAATATAAATACGTATCCGGTTTGTGACTTAGAGTCATCCGGATCAGTGTCGAAGCTTGCATCGACGTAACCCTTTACGACGAGCTCTTCGTCACCTCCATAAACGAGAAACATGTCCTTGGTCCTTTTCAGGTACTTCAGGATATTCTTGACCGCTGTCCAGTGATCCACTCCTGGATTACTCTGGTACCTCCCTGCCAAACTTATGGCAAGGCACACATCAGGTCTGGTACACAGCATGGCATACATAATAGAACCTATGGCTGAGGCATAGGGAATGACTTTCATTTTCTTTATGTCTTCTGCCGTGGTCGGGCATTGAGTCTGACTCAACTTCACACCTTGCAAGACAGGCAAGAACCCTTTCTTTGACTGATCCATTTTGAACTTCTTCAAAACTTTGTCAAGGTATGTGCTTTGTGAAAGTCCTATCAAGCATCTTGATCTATCCCTATAGATCTTGATGCCCAATATATAAGCAGCTTCACCGAGGTCTTTCATTGAAAAATTCTTATTCAAGTATCCCTTTATGCCATCCAGAAATTCTATATCATTTCCAATCAACAATATGTCATCCACATATAATATTAGAAATGCTACAGAGCTCCCACTCACTTTCTTGTAAATACAGGCTTCACCGTAAGTCTGTACAAAACCATATGCTTTGATCACCTCATCAAAGCATATATTCCAACTCCGGGATGCTTGCACCAGTCCATAGATGGATCGCTGGAGCTTGCACACTTTGTTAGCACCCTTAGGATTGACAAAACCTTCTGGTTGCATCATATACAACTCTTCTTTGAGAAAACCATTAAGGAATGCAGTTTTGACATCCATTTGCCAGATTTCATAATCATAAAATGTGGCAATTGCTAACATGATTCGGACAGACTTAAGCATCGCTACGGGTGATAAAGTCTCATCGTAGTCAACCCCTTGAACTTGTCGAAAACCTTTCGCGACAAGTCGAGCTTTGTAGACAGTGATATTACCATCAGCATTTGTCTTCCTCTTAAAAATCCATTTATTCTCAATGGCTTGCCGATCATCGGGCAAGTCCACCAAAGTCCACACTTTGTTCTCATACATGGATCCTATCTCAGATTTCATGGACTCAAGCCATTTGTCGGAATCCGGGCTTATCATAGCTTCTTCATAGTTCGTAGATTCGCTGTTGTCTAACAACATAACTTCCAGAACAGGATTACCGTACCACTCTGGTGCGGAACGTACTCTGGTCGACCTACGAAGTTCAGTAGTAACTTGATCTGAAGTTTCATGATCTTTATCATTATCTTCCTCTCTTATTGGTGTAGGCATCACGGGAACGGTTTTCTCTGATGAGCTACTTTCCAATTCGAGAGAAGGTACAATTACCTCATCAAGTTCTACTTTCCTCCCACTCACTTCTTTCGAGAGAAACTCCTCTAGAAAGGACCCATTCTTGGCAACAAAGACCTTGCCTTCGGATCTGTGGTAGAAGGTGTACCCAATTGTTTCTTTAGGGTATCCTATGAAGACGCACTTCTCCGCTTTGGGTTCGAGCTTATCAGGTTGAAGCTTTTTCACATAAGCATCGCATCCCCAAACTTTAAGAAACGACAACTTAGGTTTCTTGACAAACCATAGTTCATATGGTGTCGTCTCAACGGATTTAGACGGTGCCCTATTTAACGTGAATGCAGCTGTCTCTAATGCATAACCCCAAAACGATAGTGGCAAATCGGTAAGAGACATCATAGAACGCACCATATCCAATAAAGTACGGTTACGACGTTCGGACACACCATTGCGCTGTGGTGTTCCAGGTGGCGTGAGTTGTGAAACAATTCCACATTTTCTTAAATGAAGGCCAAACTCGTAACTCAAATATTCGCCTCCGCGATCAGATCTTAGAAACTTTATTTTCTTGTTACGATGATTCTCTACTTCACTCTGAAATTCTTTGAACTTTTCAAATGTTTCAGACTTGTGTTTCATCAAGTAGATATACCCATATCTACTCAAATCATCTGTGAAGGTTAGAAAATAACGATACCCGCCGCGTGCTTCAACATTCATCGGACCGCATACATCGGTATGTATTATGTTCAACAAATCAGTAGCTTGCTCCATTGTTCCAGAGAACAGAGTTTTAGTCATCTTGCCCATGAGGCATGGTTCGCAAGTATCAAATGATTCATAATCAAGAGATTCCAAAATTCCATCCGCATGGAGTTTCTTCATGCGCTTTACACCAATATGACCTAAACGGCAGTGCCACAAGTATGTTGCACTATCATTATCAACTTTGCATATTTTGGCATCAATATTATGAATATGTGTATCACTACGATCGAGATTCAACAAGAATAGACCATTCACAAAAAGGTGCGTGACCATAAAAGATGTTACTCATATAAATAGAACAACCATTATTCTCTGACTTAAATGAATAACCGTCTCGCAATAAACAAGATCCAGATATAATGTTCATGCTCAACGCTGGCACCAAATAAGAATTATTGAGGTCTAAAACTAATCCCGAAGGTAGATGTAGAGGTAGCGTGCCGACGGCGATCACATCAACCTTGGAACCATTCCCGACGCGCATCGTCACCTCGTCCTTAGCCAATCTTCGCTTATTCCGTAGCTCCTGTTTCGAGTTACAAATATGAGCAACCGAACCAGTATCAAATACCCAGGCGCTACTGCGAGCATTAGTGAGGAACACATAAATAACATGTATATCAAATATACCTTTGCTCACTTTGCCATCCTTCTTATCTGCCAAATACTTGGGGCAGTTCCGCTTCCAGTGACCAGTCCCTTTGCAGTAGAAGCACTCTGTTTCAGGCCTGGGTCCAGCTTTGGGTTTCTTCGTGGGAGCGGCAACTTGCTTGCCGTTCTTCTTGAAGTTCCCCTTCTTTCCCTTGCCCTTTTTCTTGAAACTAGTGGTTTTGTTAACCATCAACACTTGATGCTCCTTCTTGATTTCTACCTCCACTGATTTCAGCATCGCGAAGAGCTCAGGAATTGTCTTCTCCATCCCTTGCATATTATAGTTCATCACGAAGCCTTTATAGCTTGGTGGCAGTGACTGAAGAACTCTGTCAATAACACTCTCAACCGGAAGATCAATTCCCAGCTGAGTCAAGTGGTTGTGGTACCCAGACATTCTGAGTATGTGTTCACTGACAGAACTGTTCTCCTCCATCTTACAGCTAAAGAACTTGTTGGAGACTTCATATCTCTCAACCCGGGCATTAGCTTGAAATATCAATTTCAGCTCTTGGAACATCTCATATGCTCCGTGGCGTTCAAAACGCTTTTGCAGTCCCGGTTCTAAGCCGTAGAGCATGGCACACTGAACTATCGAGTAGTCATCAGATCGAGCCTGCCAGGCGTTCACAACGTCTGCAGCAGCTCCTGCAGCAGGTCCATCACCTAGCGGTGCATCAAGGACATAATTCTTCTGTGCAGCAATGAGGATAATCCTCAAGTTACGGACCCAGTCCGTGTAGTTGCTACCACCATCTTTCAACTTAGCTTTCTCTAGGAACGCATTAAAATTCAACGGAACAATAGCATGGGCCATTTATCTACAACATAGATATGCAAAGAAACTATCAAGACTAAGTTCATGATAAATTAAGTTCAATTAATGAAATTACTAATGAACTCCCACTTAAATTAACATCCCTCAAGTTAACTAAGTGTTACATGATCCAAATCAACTAGCCCATGTCCGATCATCACGTGAGATGGGATAGTCATCAATGGTGAACATCTCCATGTTGATCATATCTAATATATGAATCATGTTCGACCTTTCGGTCTCCAGTGTTCCGAGACCATGTCTGTACATGCTAGGCTCATCAAGTTTAACCCAAGTATTCTGCTTGTGTAAAACTGGCTTACACCCATTGTATGTGAACGTAGAATCTATCACACCCGATCATCACGAGATGCTTCGAAACGACGAACTTTAGCAACGGTGCATACTCGGGGAGAACACTTTTATCTTGAAATTTAGTGAAGGGATCATCTTATAATGCTACCGTCGTTCTAAGCAAAATAAGATGCATAAAGGATAAACATCACATGCAATCAAAATATGTGACATGATATGGCCATCATCTTGTGCTTTTGATCTCCATCTCCAAAGCATCGTCATCATCTCCATCGTCACCGGCTCGACAACTTGATCTCCATCGTTGTGTCGTGGTCGTCTCGCCAACTATTGCTTCTACAACTATTGCTAACGCATAGCGATAAAGTAAAGCAATTACATGGCGCTTGCATTTCATACAATAAAGAGACAACCATAAGGCTCCTACCGGCTGCCGATAAATTACAAAACATGATCATCTCATACAATAACGTATATCACATCATGTCTTGACCATATCACATCACAGCATACCCTGCAAAAACAAGTTAGACGTCCTCTACTTTGTTGTTGCAAGTTTTACGTGGCTGCTACGGGCTTCTAGCAAGAACTGTTCTTACCTACGGCACAAAACCACAACGGTGATTTATCAAGTTTGGTATTTTAACCTTCAACAAGGACCGGCCGCAGTCAAATTCGATTCAACTAAAGTAGGAGAAACAGACACCCGCCAGCCACCTTTATGCAAAACAAGTTGCATGTCTGTCGGTGGAACCGGTCTCATGTACGTGGACATGTAAGGTTGGTCCGGGCCGCTTCATCTTACAATACCTCCGATCAAAATAAGACGTTGGTGGTAAGCAGTATGACGATCACCGCCCACAACTCTTTGTGTTCTACTCGTGCATATCATCTACGCATAGACCTGGCTTTGATACCACTGTTGGGGAACGTTGCATGGAAAACAAAAAAAAGTCTACGCACATGCAAGATCTATCCATGGAGATGCATAGCTACGAGAGGGGGAGTGTGTCTACGTACCCTCGTAGACCGTAGGCGGAAGCGTTAGAACAACGCGGTTGATGTCGTCGAACAACTTCACGATCCAACCAACCGAGCACCGAACGTACGGCACCTCCGCGTTCAGCACACGTTCAGCTCGGTGACGTCCTCGACTTCTTGATCCAGCAAGACGGCGAGGTAGTGGATGAGTTCCGGCAGCACGACGGCGTGGTGACGGTGATGGTGATGCTATCTCCGCAGGGCTTCGCCCAAGCACTGCGAAAATATGACCGAGGGACGGAACTGTGGAGGGGGGCGCCGCACACGGCTAAGACAATGTTGTGTACTTTGGGGCGCCCCCTCTCCTCTATTTATATATGTGTAGGGGCTTGGAGTAGAAGGAATAGTGCCACGTGAACAGTAACTATGAATAGTAAACACGTGGACTTGGACTCCAAAGTCCAATCCTATTCCTACTAGGACTCTCCCTTTTTTCCTTCCCTAGCTGCGTGGGCTTTTGAGGACTTGGTGCACCTGGCCCAATAAGGCCAGGGCACCTCCCCTTAGCCCATGCCAGCCCTTTGGGACATGGTGGACCCACTTGTGGACTTCCGGACCCCTCCGGAATCCTCCGGAACCTTCTGGAAGCTTCCCGGTACAATACCGAAAAAACTGCACCTTTTTCCGGAACCCAAAATATGACTTCCCATATATAAATCTTTACCTCTCGACCATTTCGAGACTCCTCGTGACGTCCGGGATCTCATCCGGGACTCCGAACAATATTCGGTTACCAATTCACATAACTCATATAACACTATATCGTCAACGAACGTTAAGCGTGCGGACCCTACGGGTTCGGGAATGATGTAGACATGACTGAGACGCCTCTCCGGTCAATAACCAATAGCGGAACCTGGATGCTCATATTGGTTCCTACATATTCCACGAAGATCTTATCGGTCGAACCGCAATGACAACATACGTAATTCCCTTTGTCCGTCGGTATGTTACTTGCCCGAGATTCGATCGTCGGTATCTTCATACCTAGTTCAATCTCGTTACCGGCAAGTCTCTTTACTCGTTCCGTAATACATCATCCCGTAACTTAACTCCTTAGTCACTTTGCTTGCAAGCTTCTTATGATGTGCATTACCGAGAGGGCCCAGAGATACCTCTCCGAAACACGGAGTGACAAATCCCAGTCTCGATCCATGCCAACTCAACGGACACCTTCGGAGATACCTGTAGAGCATCTTTATGATCACCCAGTTACATTGTGACATTTGATAGCACACAAGGTATTCCTCCGATATCCGGGAGTTGCATGATCTCATGGTCTGAGGAACATGTATTTGACATTCAAGAAAGCAGTAGCAATAAACAGAACGATCATATGCTAAGCTAACGGATGGGTCTTGTCCATCACATCATTCTCCTAATGATGTGATCCCGTTATCAAATGACAACTCATGTCTATGGTTAGGAAACCTTAACCATCTTTGATAAACGAGCTAGTCTAGTAGAGGCTCACTAGGGACACGGTATTTGTTTATGTATTCACACATGTATTTAAGTTTCCGGTCAATACAATTCTAGCATGAATAATAAACCTTTATCATGAACAAGGAAATATAAAATAATAACAACTTTATTATTGCCTCTAGGGCATATTTCCATCACATTCGGACCCTGGGCACCAGCACGCCAACACTTTGCAATTCTTCCCTTTTTCGCCTTTTCCCACTGTTTCTTCTGCAACCCCTTGAGCCACTCCACCACCGATTTCCGCAACCACCACCTTGTGCCATTTGAGATTTTGAGCCGCAGATTTTCCATTTTGTAACGTGTTTCGGCTACTTAGGAACGGTTCGCCATCGACATCACTGACGCTCATCATCGCCACGGGACTCGTCATTGACAACACCAACTCCACCTTTGTGATACCCATCAAACCGTAAGCAAGGACGGTAACATCGACGACAACTTGTTCATATCCTTGCCTTTGCATTGTGAAACCCCGAGACCATCTTTTGCGTAGCTTTCCTACGAGACTGGCCATTTGAGTATTGCCGGGCAACGCTACTTGTGCACTTTAGTGATATCGGTCCGCATAGATATCATAGCGTGCATACATACACATATCATCTCTAGTGCCAAAATTTTGTTCCCGCATATACATCATTGCTATCTTCGTACGAGCATTTCGCATAAGTGGCCAAAGAAAAGCATCAAAAGAAAGAGAAGCTTTTAAGCAAAAGAGAAAGAGCAACAAGCTTGTAAGCAATAGCCATAGCATCGCCACATTACATAGCATATTTGATCATCTTGGATCTTTGTGACAAGTTCACCGAGAATCATACATACATAGCATAAGTGAGATAGAAAGCATTACGTTTTGTCTCTTATAGGTTGTGCACAAGTTCGTATCCGCCTATTGAGCAATCGTGCTAGTGTCTCTCTAGTGTTGTGCAACAAGAGCATTTTCCGTGGATTCCACATTTTGAACTCATTTCTTGGTTGCACGACCTCATTTATCTATCCGTGCGTGTGTTTCCGTGTGCTACTTATTGCTATTGGTCTACTCGTTACACTTGCGAACTTGTGAATCTTTTTCAACATTATTGATATCTTGCTTGCAATTGCAGAAATTTTGTGCCACCATCCTAACCAAACTCCTCCAAAAGCTTTACTTGTGTAGGTGTGAGATTGACTCGATCCGGTACCAATTGCACTATTTTCATAATACCATATTGGGTGATCATTGATCCATCTTCAACATTGGATAAGGTACATTGGTCTAGTTCGTTTCTTTCTTCCACTAACACTTGTTTAAGAATCATGGATAGGCCGAGCACTTCTATCAACCCCCTCTTCGATGAGCAAGAAGACGCACCGAACAACTACGTCACCAAGGCTCAACGTTTCGGAGTCCAACGAGCGCTACACCAAGAAAGTGAAGCTTTGGGAGATCGCATCGAGCAACTCGCCACCGACTTGCGCCACTCTGAAACACGAACAAGGGACTACTTCGATGCCAAGCTTTCATCTCAAATGGAAGAGTTCCGAACTATGATGGCCAACCGCCATTCTTCCACTTCGTCTTCAGCAAGATCAAGACGGCGCCATTCGAGCCGATACTCTTCGGACACTTCTTCGGATGCAAGTCTTCCACGAGCACGCTCTCATCGCTCTCAAGAACATGACGACCGGCAAGCTTCAAGAAACCCATTCCATGGCAATGGTTTGCAAGACCGCCTTCGAGAGCGCGAACGACAAAAACGGCAAGCACAAGACAACGGGAACCAAGATCAAGTTCCACAATGCCAACGTCAAGTGCACCAAGACGACGATGCCCTACACCAAGAACAACAACATCGTGAGGAGCAAGCACTTGAAGCTCAACGTGCCCTACGCGAAGCAACTCGCAACGTCGCCGAACGCAACCGCCGCGTGCGCGAACAAGAAGAAGCCGCACGACTTGAGGAGCTCCAAGAGATGCGGAACCGTGCACGAATCCCAAGGCCACCACGTCAAGTCAATCAAGATGAACACAAGGACGATGAGCTAGAATATCAACCTCCACGGCAAGAGCGTCATCGCAACCGCCGACAACGCAATGAGGAGCGCTACGGCAAGCTCAAGTTCACCATGCCTAAATTCTCCGGTGGAAATGATCCCGAAGAATACCTTTCATGGGCATTGAAGGTCGACAAGATATTCCGTCTTCACAACTACGACGAGGAAAAGAAGATTGCCATGGCATCTCTCGAGTTCCAAGACTATGTTCTTATTTGGTGGGAGCAAGTGATCGCAAGACGTCAAGAGAAGGGCGAACCACCCATCGCGACTTGGAATCAAATGAAAGATGTCATGAGAGCTCGTTTAGTGCCTACATATTACAACCGCGACCTCTTCAAGAAACTCCAACTCCTCACGCAAGGAACCAAGTCGGTTGAAGAATACTATCAAGAAATGGAAGTTTCCATGATACGAGCCAATGTCAAGGAAGATGATGAGCAAACTATGGCGCGTTTCTTGAATGGCCTCAACCATCCCATCAAGATAGCGGACTTTCAACCGTACTCCAACCTCCTCGAGCTAGTGCACCAAGCGACCAAGGCAGAACGACAAGTGCAAGAGGACTACAAGTACTCCAAGTACTCTTCCAAGACCTACGGTTCATACACTCAAGTTTCAACGAATACGACAACCCCTTCCACGACTCGAACTACACCAAGTACCGGCTACAAGTCAAGCTCCAAGCAACCTTCGACATCTTCGAGTCGTCTTCCTACTACTACAAGCAGCTCCAAGCACAAGCCTTCGTCCTCGACACCTCCTACGGATGCCAACAAGACAAGTGACATCAAGTGCTTCACTTGCAAGGGCCGAGGCCACAAGTCTTTCGAGTGTCCAACTCGACGAACAATGATCCTCAACGACGACGGCACCTACGACTCAATGAGCGACGATGAAATGGAAGCCCTCGAGCATGTGGCTATGCACCGACAAGTGAATGAAGACGAAGATGCACAAATCTATTGCGACAATGATGCGAGCCCCGCTCTTGTTGTCTCCAAGGTTTTGACACTTCAATAACACCAAGATGAAGACCAACGTTGCCACATCTTCCATACCAAGGCGGGTATCCAAGGATGTTCCGTCAAGGTCATCATCGACGGCGGAAGTTGCCACAATTTGGCAAGTGAAGAATTATGCTCCAAGCTACAATTGGTCAAGAAGAAGCACCCTCGCCCCTACAAGGTCCAATGGCTTAGCGACTCTGGCACAATTCAAGTAGAGCACACCGTCCAAGTATCCTTCAAGATCGGCGCCTACGAAGATACATTGGAATGTGATGTGGTTCCCATGTCCGTATGCCATCTCCTCCTTGGAAGACCTTGGCAATTCGACCGCGGCGTCATCCACAACGGACGGACCAATCACTATAGCTTCAAGATGAAGGGCAAGGAATTCGTTCTTCGACCTATGACACCAAGTCAAGTCATCGCGGACAAACAAACATCTACCCATCGTGGAGAGAAAAGTGAGCGAGTGAACCACCAAAAAGAGAGTGAGCGCCACAAGCCAAATATGAGTGACTCCACGATGAACGACAAAAGCGATCTAGTTCTTTTAGCCACCAAAAGAGATTTGAGGGATGTGAGTGAGAGCCCATCAAGTGTTCTTCACTTTGTGCTTGTGTGCAAAGATGAAGCGGTGCGGACTAATACTTCACAACATCTTCCTTTGGTATTATCTCATTTATTGCAGGAATTCGTGGACGTGTTTCCCGATGAGCTACCTCCCGGACTTCCTCCACTTCGCGGAATCGAACACCGCATCGACCTCATTCCCGGCGCACCTCTACCGAACAAGGCACCTTACCGTGTCAACCCCGAAGAAACCAAAGAGATACAAAGGCAAGTGCAACATCTCATGGAGAATGGGTATGTACGCGAAAGCTTGAGCCCTTGTGCCGTTCCGGTCATTCTTGTGCCTAAGAAAGATGGTACTTATCGAATGTGTTCCGATTGCCGCCCTATAAATGCTATCACCGTTAGATATTGCCATCCCATTCCACGCCTAGATGACATGCTAGATGAACTTAGTGGAGCCACAATTTTCTCTAAAATTGACCTTAAAAGTGGCTATTCTCAAATTCGCATGCAAGAAGGTGATGAATGGAAAACGGCTTTCAAAACCAAATTTGGCTTGTATGAATGGTTGGTCATGCCAATGGGCTTATCGCAAGCTCCTATCACTTTTATGCGTGTGATGCATTATGTTCTTCGCCAATATATTGGCATTTGTGTTGTGGTTTACTTTGATGACATCCTTGTGTTTAGTGAAACTCTTGAGGATCATGTCAAACACCTTCGAGATGTATTGCAAGTTCTTAGAGACGAGCGACTTTATGCTAACATTGAAAAATGCACTTTTGGTGTTGATAAGCTTGTTTTCTTGGGCTTTGTTGTCTCCTCTAAGGGTGTTCAAGTGGATGAAACTAAAATTGATGCTATTAAAAATTGGCCACAACCAACCAATTTGCTTCAAGTGCGTAGTTTCCTTGGCTTAGCAGGCTTTTATCGTCGCTTTGTGAAGGATTTTAGCACCATTGCATCACCATTGCACGCGTTGAGTAAGAAGAATGCACCATTTGTTTGGGGTCCATCTCAAGATGCCGCATTTCATGAGCTTAAAAACTTGCTTACACATGCTCCATTACTTGCATTACCAAACTTTGAGAAAACTTTTGAAGTGCATTGTGTTGCTAGTGGTAATGGCATTGGTGGTGTGTTAATGCAAGAAAAGCGACCCATTGCATATTTTAGTGAGAAGCTCTCCGGCGCACAACTTAACTACCCCATCTATGACAAAGAGTTATATGCTTTAGTGAGAGTCTTGCATGTGTGGGAACATTATCTCCGTCCACGTGAGTTTGTCATCCATACGGATCATGAAACGCTTAAGTACCTTAAGGGCCAAACAAAATTGAATAAGCGTCATGCTAAATGGAGTGAGTTCATTGAGTCATTTCCTTATGTTATCAAGTATATCAAAGGTAAGGAAAATGTTGTGGCGGACGCTCTTTCCCGCAAGTGCATGTTTGTTACCCAACTTGAATTCAATGTTATAGGATTTGAGCACATTAAAGACTTGTACGACCATGATTCGTCTTTTGTAACTCCTTATGCCAAATGTTCACCTCATAAAACTTGGGAGCAATATTACTTGAAAGATGGTTATCTTATGCGAGCTAACAAACTTTGTATTCCCGAGTCTTCTTTTCGTTTGCTACTTTTGCAAGAAGCTCATGGTGGAGGACTCATGGGTCATTTTGAACGCAACAAGACCTTCGCTACGCTCTCCAAGAACTACTTTTGGCCAAAGATGTTTCGAAACGTTTCTCGCTACACCAACCGATGCTCTACATGCCGCAAAGCTAAGTCCAAAGCTCAATCACATGGCCTTTATATGCCTCTTCCTATTCCATATCACCCATGGGAAGATATTAGTATGGATTTTGTGTTTGCCTTGCCTCGAACTCAAAACGGCAAAGATTCCGTATTTGTTGTTGTGGACCGTTTCTCTAAGATGGCACATTTCATTCCTTGCAACAAGATAGACGATGCTTCACATGTCGCAAATCTCTTTTGTAAGGAAATCTTGAGATTGCATGGAGTGCCCAAGACGATTGTATCGGACCGCGACGTCAAGTTCCTAAGCTACTTTTGGAAGACCCTATGCGCCAAGCTCGGAATCAAGCTCCTCTTCTCTTCGGCATATCACCCACAAACCGACGGCCAAACGGAGGTCACTAACCGGACGTTATCCACACTCCTTCGCGTGTTGATCAAGAAGAACATACGGGAGTGGGAAGAATGCTTGCCCATCGCCGAGTTCGCCTACAACGGAGCAAGACACTCTACTACCGGCAAGTCCCCCTTCGAGGTCATCTACGGTTTCAACCCTTTGTCACCATTGGACATCCTACCGCTACCGCTACAAGAGCGAACCGACATGGACGCGAGTGCACGACCGAGTTACCTCAAGAACATGCATGAAGATACAAGGCACACGATCGAGCGCCAAGTACAACGTCTCGCGACCAAGGTCAACATCAACAAGCACCCCATGGTGTTCAACCCCGGAGATCTTATGTGGCTACACCTTCGCAAGGAACGCTTCCCCAACGAACGCAAGTCCAAACTTCTTCCTCGAGCCGATGGACCATTCAAGGTGCTAGCACGCTACAACGACAATGCATACAAGATCGACATCCCTCATGACAAGTACAACGTGAGCGACATCTTCAACGTCAAGGATTTATCTCCCTTCGATGGTGATGTGGATTACGATCCGAGGACGGATCTTTCCCAAGGGGGGGGGGAGATGATGCGGAGCATCCTACGGTTATCCCCATGGACCCACCTACGTCTCCCCAAGCACCAAGAGGACCAATGACACGAGCACGTGCAAGAGCTCTCGAGACCGAGGTGACATCACTCCTTAAAGAACTTCCATATGACGCGTGCGAGACATGGATGTTACCTCATTCCGAAACACTATGTGTGCTTAGGTACCAAGAGGATCCTTTCGGAGAAGCCCGGAAAAATGGACAAGTCGCCAAGTTCACGGATGAAAAGGACCAGCGAAGAAGGTCACCAAAGGTCTACAGGACCCGGACATCCGGCCCCTGGCCCGGACGTCCGGCCCCTGGGAGCAACAGCAGCAGCAGCCGCCTTACAGCAGAAGAGCTACAGGCGCCGGACATCCGACCCGTGTAGCCCGAACATCCGGCGCCCGCCCGGAAATCCGGCACCTCCCGACAGAAGGCAACGGAAGTTTGACCACTTCGGCCCGGACATCCGGCCGACCCGCCGGACATCCGGCCTCAGCCCGGACATCCGGCCCCTGACTTCGCAGACAAGTTGGCCCAAGGCCCATGTACCTCCCCCAGCTCGCCCCAATTTGTACTAGCACTATATAAGGACCTCTTCCTCCTCAATCTAGGGTTAGCAAAGTAGATAGCTCTTTGAGATAGAGCTTTGCTCATCCATACCTCTCCCATGGAGATCAAGACCTCCATGAGACCCATGTGAGAAGATCCTCTACGGATTCAAGACCTCGACTCCTTCGCGGATCGGGACGAACTAGCTACCGTGTATCCTCCTTTGTTGGATTTGGACCTTTGTATCCCTCTATGTGTATGTGGATCTAGTGCATGTGTGATTGGATCTTGTTGATTTGAGTATTCTTCTTGTGTTCTTGGATTTGCTCCTTTTCCCCCTCCTAAGTGTGAAAAGATCGTCAATTAGGGTTCCACCCTACATCAAAAGATGTCATGCAAGTTCTTATTATAAGCACGTATGACTATATACGGAATACATGCCTACATTACATTGATGAATTTGAGTTATTGTGTATCGCCCTAGGTTGTGATTGTTATATGATGAATATCATCCAACATAATTATCATCACCGATCCAATGCCTACGACTTTCTCATATTGGTTTCTGTTAAGTTACTTTGTTGCTACTGCTTTACACTTGCTACACAACTGCTACTGTTACTGTTACCGTTACTAGTGTTACTGTACTGCTATCAAAACTATCATATTACTGTGCTACTAAATACTTTGCTACAGATATTTTATCTCCAGGTGTGGTTGAATTGATAACTCAACTACTAATACTTGCAAATATTCTTTGGCTCCCCTTGTGTCGAATCAATAAATCTGGGTGAAATACTACCTGCGAAAACTGTTGCGATCCCCTATACTTGTGGGTTATCAGTATTCATGAAGATATCCTGAATTGGCTTTACATCATCTTAGTGATGTGGATGATCTTATCATGAGTGTCTATTCAAGACATATGAGAAACACACAGTCATTTTAAGACAGATATTTGGGTCAAACCAAATGATGCTAAGTTTATAGCTTGAGCATATTCCCTCGGGAATAAATGTATATCAGTCTTCATATATCTTGAAATATTGGAAAAGTGCAATATGGATATATTTTATCAAAGACACATATGGTCATATTATACCTGACATGGGATACAAGCTCATTCAGACCTAGGGGGAATGGTGAAGTAAGAGTGGACCTGAAGTTCCATATCTGAATACCATCAGAACACTCATATATCTTGCGAAATACGTCAGGCCTGACATTATATTTGTTGGCAATTTATTGAGAGTGCAAACTCCAACAAAAGGTATAATGGTTGGTGTAAGGAATATCCTCAGATATGTCCAAGACACAAAAGGTCTTGATTAATTCCATGGCGAAAATCAAGATGGGACCATGGTGTTATATCCTGATAGTGGCTAATAATTTGATCCCAACAGTGTCATATCAAAGACTGGATTTACTGGAAGAGTATTCTGAGGGAAGCCTTCATAATAGACTCTAAATGGGTCCTTCTAGTGATCATTCTGCCGTAATTATTTTATTTGAAACATGACAAGATATACATGGCTCCGTAGAATGACTGGCCACATGTTAGATCATGTGGAGATTCATTGGAATCAGCTATCATTATCTACCAAGATAATCTCACTTGTATTGTTTATGGGTTATATTTATCCTCGTGAATTACAGAAATGTAAGAGGATGATTTGCAAACAAATTATTGTGATATTCACAATGTCTTTACCAGCGTTTATATTCCAGTTTAAATTCATGGAATTGGTATAAGACAATCTTGAGGTTTGCAAAGCTTAGGAGGAGTAAAATCCCAAATTATAACCATTTGACGATCCTCAGATCGTTTTTATTGTACTCTTTTTCCCTTTATGAGTTTTCCCTGATGGTTTCTCATATAAGGTTTTTAACGAGACAATATAATACAAGCGTAGATGTATGCCATGTTGGTTTCTCCTTATATTTTTCCCACTGTATTTTAAAAGAGTTTTCAATGGCATATCGTTATAAGGTTTCTCCTCAATTTTTCCCACTGGGTTTTTGGAGGAGTTTTTAGTTGCAATATACATATGACGAATTGATCAAAGGGGAGTGTTGAGAAATAAAACATGTAATCAAATTGTATGGGAGGGATGCCTCCCAGGAGGTGTCTGTTGGGGAAAAGATGTCTCCTCAACACATCCTTTCACCATGTATATAAATGGATCTTCCACATTGCAATGAAACTAGTGAATCATTTGGACGTTTCATTTGTTCCTTTTGCTTTCGCTCTACAACAGTTAACAATTGTCTCTAACGGTCAAAGGCACGGTGACGAAAAGGTAATTGGGCAAATGCAAACCTGGATGGGTACACACACGAGAAAGGAAACCCGCGCGCTGGCTTCTTCCTCAGACAAATGCCACGCCGAGCCTATCGAGGCAGCCTGTATTCTCGCCGGTCGGTGGTCGGTCGTCTTCCCGGACACGGGTCTCCGATCGGGCAAGCGGCGCTCGGGGACAGGATTTCCGGCGCCGGCGGAGGCCCAATATGTCGTCGTTTAGACGACGCGTGACACCGGCTAGCTGTCCCCGCGTCCATCCGGAGCCCCGTGGTGAATTTGTCCTGTCGGCGGTCGGTCTCGATCGCATGGGGGGATGCCGCCATGCCGGGATACGCTTCGGATTTCTTCGTGATTTCCGTTGAATTTCCAAGTGCCTTGGGACAGGGACATCTTCCCAGCAGTACAACTACGCTGTGATGCGCGAGTGCATTTCTTTTACTGGCTGCATCGTCGTCGTCTTGGGACATGGACATTTTGGCACGAGACTTGAGAGGAGACTAGCGAGCGAGCTACACCGTACCTGCCCTGCCCCTGACGAGGATCGAGATTAGTTTGTGGACTACAACCAAGTACTTACCCGAATTGTTTAGCTTAGTTCTCCAATCACTGGTCTGGAACACAAGTCGGCGCGATCTTCCGGTCGATCTCCAAAAGAGATGGAAAATGGCTTGTGCTACTTTCAACGTACCCTCTAGCAGGTGTTAGGCTGACTGACCATCTCCATCATGGGGACATATTATGGGCTATTGATAACCAATAAATGAAGGGTGTGTGACACATGGATGGAGCCTAACTCTCGTTGTTTACACACCAGCTGAGGTGGTGCATATCATTCGTCCAACTCCAACCTAGGCTCCCCTACGTGATCCACAGACCTCATGACACGCATCAATAATTGCACAAATCCATGCATACACACACAAGGTACACATGATATCATGTCAAAAGAAAAGTACGGTTTTGCTATTTCTCAGGTACCTGAAAATTTCTCTAGCGCCACTCACCTTCTTCCTTCCTTTAGGCACGCCGAACCTCGCCGGAGAAGAGAGCCCCACTATCTATCTTAGGGTGAATTCATTGGCCCGGTATCTATCTTAGGGGTGAGGAGGGGGGTGCAGGGGATCGCCGGAAGTCTTCCCTAGTGCGGCGGGTCATAGAGGGATGGTTGGGGCGGCGGCCAGCAACGGCGGTGGGGGGAGGTTGAGGGGAGGGTGGGGCGGCGTGGCGGTGCCCGTTAGCGCCCGCCGGCCGCGGGTGGTGGAGGCCGACGGTTAGGGCGGGGCAGGCTTGGGGCGACGCGATCGGAAGGAAGAAGAGAGGGAGGTTGAAGATGAACAGTGCGTGATCTGCTTTGGACCGTTGGATTAAGATTTAGTGGCTTCTGTGGAAGTGACTGATGGATGAAAAAAATTCAGGTACCTGACGTATAGTCGGTCCCAAAAAAGTACACACATGGTATATTGATATGTATGGTAACACGTACCGATCGATCTCTCTAGACCTGTCTATACGTAGCAGAGATGCCTTGCCTACTAACTTATACTTAGTACTAACAAGTAGGACTATACTGGTGCATTTACACAGGGGCTAAGGTAGTTCCACGAAGCTCCTTCATAGTATGCTACAAGCAAAGAAATAATTAACTTAGACAAATTAAGCTATACTAATCCAAGTAGACCATGGGAGTGAGCCCCAACTTCCAAGCACCTACCGTGCACCTCCTGCTAGCTACTACTAGTGGCTCCAAACTGAGTTGCTACCAAACAATGGCTGGCCGGCGGGGAAAACAGAGGGGCCAATGCCAATCCACTAATGCGTTTTTCCAGTATTTTATGTGCCAATCATTGGATCATCTTCGCTTACAAGGACCGCGCAAGCCACTGAATCTTCGCTCCGGCGAGCTAGCTCCTATAAATACCGCCCCCCGTGCAGCGCCTTCCCTCACAGCACACGGCAGCACAAAGTCCGAGAATGGAGAGCTCAGTCCAGAGCTGGTGGGTGCTTCCCCTCACCTTGCTCCCGGCCATCTCCGGCGGCCAGCATGGCGGCACCACCACCACCACCACACTCGCAGCCGTAGCGACTAGCTTCGCCTACGTCGCCGTCCTCGCGTGGGCGGCCGCCGCGCTGCTCTACTGGGCGCACCCGGGCGGCCCTGCATGGGGCCGGTACTGGAGGGGCAGGGGCCAGGGCGCGGGGCTGCGACGTGTCATCCCGGGCCCGAAAGGGCTCCCCGTCGTTGGCAGCCTCGGGCTCATGTCCGGGCTGGCGCACCGCTCGCTGGCGGACGAGGCGGCGCGCCGGCCCGGGGCCAAGCGGCTCATGGCGCTGTCGCTCGGCCCCGTCCGCGCCGTCGTCGCGTCCCACCCGGACGTCGCCAAGGAGATCCTCGACAACCCGGCCTTCGCCGCGCGCCCGCTCAACCACGCCGCCTACGGCCTCATGTTCCACCGCTCCATCGGCTTCGCCGAGCACGGGCCCTACTGGCGCGCGCTCCGCCGCGTCGCGTCGGGCCACCTGTTCGGCCCCAGGCAGGTCGACGCCTTCGCGCCGTACCGCGCGCGCGTCGCCGGCGACGTCGTCGCGGCGCTGCGCGGCGCAGGGGCGGGCGTCGTGGAGCTGCGCGGCGTCCTCCGGCGCGCGTCGCTCTACTACATCATGCGGTTCGTGTTCGGCAAGGAGTACGACGTGTCGGCGCCGTCGTCGTCCGGCGAGGTGGAGGAGCTTCTGGAGATGGTGCACGAAGGGTACGAGCTCCTCGGGAAGGAGAACTGGTGCGACTATTTCCCGGGGCTCGCCACCATCGACCCCCAGGGCATCGGGGCCCGGTGCGCCGAGCTCATGCCGCGGGTGAACCGCTTCGTGCACGGCATCATCCAAGAGCACCGCGCCAAGGCGACGACCGCCACCGCCGGAGAAGAGGCCCCGCGCGACTTCGTGGACATATTGCTTTCCCTGCAGGACAGCGAGGGGCTCACCGACGCCGACATCGCCGCCGTGCTCTGGGTACGTACGTAGCATATGTGTGTGCAGTTCGCACCATCATCAAGAGCAACAAATACAGCTTTTTCACCAAATTAACACACATAAATTAGTAGCATGGCATCGGTTCCATTTGCAGTAGTATTACGTATGCAGATCACGCCTACTACTTTTGTTGTGACAATAATCTTGACAAAGTGGCCAATGAACGTACACTTAAAAAAGCTAGCTAGCGTCCATGCAAAATTCCACCAGCTTTTTCTTCTTTCTTTATAGTTTCGAATCATTCAAATGGATAGAGCACTAGAAGTAAATAAATGGAAATGCTGGTTTTCTTTTCCAGGAGATGATCTTCAGAGGGACGGACGCCATGGCAGTGCTGATGGAGTGGACCATGGCGCGCCTGGTCCTCCACCGCGACGTGCAGGCAAAGGTGCACCGCGAGCTCGACGAGGTGGTCGGCCGGGGCAGCCCCGTCGCCGAGTCGTCGCTGCCGGCGCTGCCGTACCTGCAGGCGCTGATCAAGGAGGCTCTCCGGGTGCACCCGCCGGGGCCGCTGCTGTCGTGGCGCCACAGGGCCATCACCGACACGTACGTGGACGGCCACCTCGTCCCGGCCGGCACGACCGCCATGGTGAACCAGTGGGCCATGAGCCGCGACCCGGAGGTGTGGGACGCGCCGCTCGAATTCCGGCCGGAGCGGTTCCTGGCCGGCGGCGAGGCCCCAGACGTGTCCGTGCTGGGCGCCGACGGCCGGCTCGTGCCGTTCGGGTCCGGCCGGAGGAGCTGTCCCGGCAAGTCCCTGGCCATAACCACCGTGACCGCCTGGATGGCCACCCTGCTGCACGAGTTCGAGTGGGCGCCGCCGGCGTCCGGCGTCGACCTGTCGGAGGTGCTCCGCCTGTCGTGCGAGATGGCGGCGCCGCTCCAGGTCCGGGCGCGCCCGAGGCGCGACGCGTGATGTGGTCGTCGCGCCATGGCCAATCGACTCCACCCACCGTCCCTACTACAGTAGCTCGTAGCCCGTGACCCCGTGCTTCACGAAAGTGAATAATTAAGCTGCCGGTGTAAAATGTACGTGCGCCGAGCCCGGCTCAGTGTTGAGCTTCTTTCTAACGTGTGTGATGTCTATGCTATGTAATGTAACCCATCAGGTGTGAGTGTGAGAGTGACTGAGGTTCCACATGGTGTACAAAATTGCAGAACAAAAATCTATAAGAGATTGTGTGTGGAGTGTGCAATAGTACACCGTTGCTTGTCATGTGTAAATGTGCACGTGTTTTGGCTTTTGGCTCGCCCTCCAACCTCAGCAAACAGTTTTTGGTTTTATGGTCTCCTGAATCTTAAAGGAATGTCCCCGCAAAAAAAAAAAAAAAACTTAAAGGAATGACATGAAAAAACATTAGATGCCTGGAAAAAAAAAATCACGGCAGTCACTTTTTCTGTGAAGCACGAGGCCGAAGGTGGGGACGACATGAGGAACGCCGGCCACGGCAAGCCCGAGCCGTGGACGAGCGGTAGCCAGCGATAACCGGCGGGAGTGAGTTCAAACTTGATGCGGGGGTTGCCGGAGCTGTTCATCCGGGCAGGGGCGGAGCCAGGACTGGGCCAAGCCCCGGGCCCCAGGCATGCTACAGTCCGATACATTGTTGCTACAGTGCCAAATACGCTACAATGAACGCAGTGCTAAGTCTTCACGCCCCCCTGGCCTGGGTCCTGGATCCGCCACTACATCCGGGGGTGGCTTAGAGGGATGGCTGGGGGCTACGGCCAGCACGAAGGTGGGCGGGGGGAGGTCGAGGTAGGGTGAGGCGGTGCCCAACTGCGCCCACCAACCATGGGGGACGAAGGCAAGCGATTGGTCGCGCGTGAGGGGGGGGGGAGGAGGAGGAACTGTCGCGGGTGGAGAAAGAAGAAAGAGAGGATGAAGAAGAACAATGCACGCACGATGGCCATTGGTTGTTGATGGACCGACAAGTGTGGTCTCTTTGGGCGTTTGACCAGTATGATGTCCAAAAAATGTATGCCCCGTTTCAACTCAAACTTGCTAAAAAAAAACGAGTTTGGGCGGCGGATCAGCTTGCCAGGCGTGGCATGGATGGCAAAAACTCTGGGGTTTGCGCTTTGTGCAACAGAACTCCGGAGACGGCAGCACAGTTGCTCTTCCAATGTAGTTTTATGTCTGTACATTAGGCATTTTGTTTTGAGCTTCGCGCCAGTACCATTGTTAAACCCAGGGGCGGAGCCAGGATTTGAGTATAGGGGGGGCCAAGCCAAGTAGATAAAAAAAATCTAGTGCAGAAGATAATCATCAAGAACAAGGTTGAGAACTTCCACATCGGCTTTGTTGAAAATTTCAATACATTAAAAACTCGAAGCAACCAGCTTAGAAAACAACATAATCTTAGCACTGTTTGGCGGCGTTTTTTTAATCATAGTTGCTGAATTTTGATCTTAGAATTTAGCTATATTGTATACGTTCGACATAGAATTTTTTTTGCATCACAAATAGGAACTCGTACAAAATAATTTGTATCACGATAATTTCTAAGACACACACAAGATATGAATTCTTGATAGCATCTCAAATCACACAACAAAACAACTAAAATCTGATATAATATCAAGATGAGAACTGAGAGAGATTAGTATATAGTGTGATGTGTTAACCTTGGCTAATTCGAGGCTGGAGCAGTGAAGTAGGCTGCATCGCCGACTGCGCGTATGAATCAGATGATGAGCAAGCAGGGAGAGCAGAGGCAGACGGACGGCAAGTGTAGGGGAACGCGATAGAAAACAAAAAAATTCGGTACAGCGAGCACGCCCAGGATCACTATGGAGACTGCATACAAGGTTTGATCTGATCCGTACCGACTCGAAGCGCAGCGGAAGAAGAGTCGGTGTAGATCGTCGGTGCAGATCCCTGCAGCTAGGATTTACAACCTCCCAACCGCAAGGATGTACTCCCACTCCGGACAGCCCTTCGGGAGGCGGTCGGACAGTCCCCCGGATGATGTCGCGGACAGCCCTTCGGGAGGACCCTCGGAACCCGAACAGTAACCCGGACAGCCCTTCGGGAGGACGTCGGAAACTCGAACGGTAACTCGAACAGCCCTTCGGGAAAAAGATCGAAACTACAATCTCTCTACGGGGTTGCACACATACGGTGTCAGCTATCCGGCAGGGCTTCGCCGTCCAGAACTAGTTCCTGCCGGAATCCAGACAACCTTTCGGCTCTACGAAACTATTTCGTGGGAGGGAGAGAGAAGCCAGACAAGTCAAATGGCATGTGTATGAGAGCATGGATGATCTGATTTTGGAGAGCTCTCTCCACCTCTATTTATAGGAGGAGCAAGGGGTAGAGGAAAGACCAAAAGGACCTTCCTAGGATCTTTCCATCACATGCCACATAAGGGTGTGTAGAACATATCCACCATGAGGTGGAAGGACACCTCAAGGAGGGCCCCCCCATGCCATGGCCGAAATTGTGCAGCCCCCTTGGGGGGCTCCACCTCCCTTTCACACACCAAAAGTGGTTTTCTTCTAGAAGAAAAACCCCATTTGCAAATCAGCCCAAAAAGTGCTTTTCACTATTTACGAAGACATTTTTCTGCGTCCGTTAAAACCCAAATTATTTTTGTGTGCCTAGAATAATTCTAGCACCCACCAAAACAATTTTGAACGCATTCCGAAACAATTTCGGAACAATGTTTCTTCAGCGAAAAGCAACCAAAGCGGTTCTGGCTGCTCCGGAACATTTCCGGTTTTTGTCCCGGAAAATTCCCAGAAGTTTCCAGAACACTTCTGGCATCCTCCAAGAATTTCCAGGCGTGTGCCAGAACCAATTTGACTTAATGGAATACCCTGAAACAACTTTTCAGTTTCACCGGAACTATTCCGGTGTTCTCTCCGGAACGTTTCCGTTTCGTCCGAAACTTTTTCGGTGATTTTCTCTCAGACTCCCCGTCTAGTATTCAGCAGATAGATGACCCTTAAGCGTGTGACCCTATAGGTTCGGTGAATTATAGACATGACCCGGAACTCTTTCCGATCAATAATCAACATCGGAGCCGTGGACACCCATATTGACCCCTATACCCACACGAATGAATATTCGAGTGAACCTCCAGTTGCCGTGTGCTATTCCTGGTTCTTCACGATATATTACAAATACCCGAGGTGAGATTTATGCATCCCCGTGGATCAACAACTTGTCCACTATGCAAGTTACCTCGTTACCGGTTTTGTTCTCTTTACTCGTTTCCGTGTTCCGGCATCCCAGTGATCAAATCACAATGTGTCTGGCCAGACGATGATGGATACCGTAACACCGAGAGGGCCCGAGAATATCTCTCCATCGTCGGAGGAGCAAATCCCAATCTTGAGCTATCAAGTTACTTGACATACTTTTCCATGAACCCGTAAGCCGCCGTAATAGCCACCCATTTACGGATGACGTTTAACAAACCCCAAAGTTCATGAAGCAAGCATGAAGAAACTTGACACTCTCATGGTCTAAGGAATTATGCAAACATTAACTATCTCTGTGTTATTAACCATTAACTCATGATGAATGTATCTCATAGCATAACATCAATCGGGTCGATTCAACACAAGTGTTCTACTAACATTGTGCCCTCAAAATTGCCGGCATTGACATGCCCATGATCAGGAAAACAGGATCATCATGCAATACTTGAGCCAGTCTTAGAGGCAAGACTAGGAATACATTTTACCGTTTATTATACCACACGTGCACATGAGTTTCCCTCCGAGCCTCGTGGTTATTGCAGACTCGAGAATCATTGCAGTTATAGCATGGAACATAAACATTCATTACAAACTCGGAGATACAAAGTAACTTTTATTACTGCCTCTAGGGCATATCTCCTACAGCAAGGGCACAGGACGGCGGCGGCGGCGGCGCCTAATCCCAGGTACACGCTAATCACAGGAGAACGTGGCTTCCAGGAGACTAGAGCGGAGGCTAACTGGCCAAAAATCTGGACGGTAGTGGGCTTTTACATGGGCTCTTTTTTTCCTTTTTCCAAAATACACGTTGAGATAGAGGGGACCGAGTGCGTGTGCGCGTGCGATTATATCGCTAGTTACGTATACATGTTGCATGTTCGCTCGATCGTTGGGGGGGCCAGGCCCCTGCTCGTCCCCCTGCCTCCGCCACTGGTTAAACCGGAACTACTAGGTAGCCGATACACAGCAGCCGAACATTGGACGATGCTTGATCTAACCGCTGGCCTCCACTTTGTCCAACACATGCACGGCTGGATCAGTACGGTCGTGCACAAATGGGCTGCACAACGTCGTGTGTATAGCCAGGGGCGGACCCAGGATAAAAATCGACCGGGGGCACCCAACTATAGAAAACTCTCGATCATTTTTACAAATAGGAACTTATAAACGTCTAAATATGCTATATATAGCAATTTTTGCAAGTCTTTAGATATTTCATTCAAGTTCTAAAAAAGGTTACTTTATCCAATAGTAACACAACAAGTTATCACTAAAGTGAACATACCTTACAAAAATACTTTACATCCAAATAGTCCATGTTTTGCAAAAGAGAATATTCATCTCTAACATAAATGTCGTTATCTGCGAAGAAAAAACACATATTAGTATTAGCCATTAAAATACTAATGTAGATGGTAAACACACAAGAGGTGTAAGGTATTGGATCATTACATTTCCTTCCTCCCACGGTGATCTTTTTTTTTCGAAACGGAGGCAAAAGATTTGCCTCATCCATTAATTAAGAAGAAGTTTAGAGTTGCTTTTACATCAGAAAAGCTAAGATAAGATACATAGATTTTACTCTCGCGGCATGATGTTTCCCAAGTGCTTCGCGCCGGCGGCGATCCAAAGCCTAGCCTCATTCTTGATGTTACCAAAGATGATGGATGGGAGCGTCGATTTTTGTTGGAACACCCTAGCATTTCGCTCACACCAAATAGTCCAGCAAGACAACATGGTGAGGGTTGCCATTGCCTTCCGGTTTGCCACGTTCTTCTCGGACATGTTGATCCACCAATCCTTGATGGAGCGCTCGTCATTCCAGCGAGAAGTGTCCATGCCGTCTAGCCCAAGCCAATCCTTGATCATGCCCCAAAGTCTCCTAGTGAAACGACACTTGAAGAAGAGGTGATCCACCGTTTCATTAGTCTGCTTGCAAAGAGGACATAAACCGCAATTTGGCCAAGCCCGCTTCTGGAGCCTATCCGCCGTCCAAAGTCGGTTTTGAATTGCAAGCCATGCAAAAAATTTGACTTTTGGGGGCGCCCAGACCTTCCAGACCGCCTGGCCCATGGGTGATCGCGTGGCGCCAAGGAATTGAGCCTTATATGCCGAAGTCGCGGAGTAGTGACCACTTGTCGTATGCTTCCAGATGATGTCATCTTCGATTCCGTCCACAAGGTGAATAGACCGAGAGCGAGCCCAAAGAGTCACAATTTGCCTAATGTGCTCCATTGTCCAGTCCATGGGCAACCTATTTTTTTCAAGCCAAGCATCGCCATGCATGGCCTCTCGCACCTTCCACTTTTTTTCTCGAGGAGATATCAAAAATGAGCGGTGCCAAGTCCAAGGGCGCCACCCCATTGATCCAAGGTGAATCCCAGAAAGGTGCATGGGCCCCATTGCCAATGGTGATGTGCGAAGACGCGTAGAAGAGAGCCCGGTCCATCTTGTCGCAAGGGTTGTCAAGGCCAACCCACATCTTAGCCGGGTCCTTCCATTCGAACCATAGCCATCTAAGTCTTAGCGCCCGCGCAAACTTGGTGAGGTTGATGACACCAAGGCCCCCAAGGTCGGTTGGGCGGCAAACGTTGCGCCAGTTCACTTTACACTTGGCCCCGGTGGCCTTGTCCGTGCCCGCCCAAAGGAAAGCCCTCTGGATCTTGTTATAGTTATGAAGTGTGCTGGCAGGAGGGTTGAGGGAGATGATGTGGTAGGTCAGCTGCGAAGTGAGGACTGACTTGACAAGAGCACATCGCCCCATGGTCGTAATGTTCTGCCCATCCCACGGCACTAGCCGTGCCGCCGCCTTATCTTCAAGGAATTGGAAGTCCCCTTTCCGAAGCTGCCAAACCGAAAGTGGTAGACCCAAATATTTGATGGGGAAGGCAACCTTGGTGGCCGGCAGGCTAGCAAGAATCGCATCTAGATCAATAGCCTCACAACGAATTGGGACAACCGAGCTCTTCTGAAAGTTGGTGCATAGGCCCGACACGTTGCCAAAGCAGGTGAGCACCTTTGCGAGGTCCTCAATATCTTCCTTGATAGGGGCCATGAAAACCGCCGCATCATCGGCGTAGAGGGAAGTGCGGAATATTGCCCTCCGTCCTCGAATCTTATGGAAGAGGCCATGGGTGGTTGCAAGGTTGAGGATTTTCTGCAGCGGGTCAATCGCGATGACGAATAGCAACGGTGAGATAGGGTCCCCCTGTCGAAGGCCGCATGCATGCAAGACCGGAGGACCGGCCACTCCATTGAGCAATATCCTTGAGGAGTACGTATGAAGCAAGGCGGTGATCCAGTTGCGAAACTTGGGTGGGAACCCTCTTCGCTGCAAAAGGTCAATGATGTACTCCCATCGGACCGAGTCAAATGCCTTCCGGATGTCGAGCTTGAAGAGGAGTGAAGGCCTTTTACTTTTGTGCAGCTTGCGAGCAAGACCCCTCACGTACATGAAGTTGTCGTGAATGCTTCTCCTTTTGATGAAAGCACTTTGCGCATTGGAGATGAGCGAGTGCATGTGAGGGCCAAGGCGGTTGGCAAGCACCTTAGCGATGATCTTAGGAACGGCGTGGATGAGGCTTATAGGTCTATAGTCAGAGATTCCTTCTGCTCCCTCCTTCTTGGGGAGAAGCACCACGTTCGCCGAGTTAAGCCACTTGAGGTTGGCCGTGTGGAGGGTGTCGAAACAGTGGATGACATTCATCAAGTCCACTTTGATGATGGGCCAACAGTGCTTGAAGAAGATGCCAGTGAAGCCGTCCGGCCCCGGTGCCTTGCCGCATGGCATCTGATCTATCGCAGCTTTAACCTCCTTTCAGTGATGGTGGAGTCAAGCTCGCCCAACTCGTGGTCCTGGTCCTCGAGGCCTAGCTCATCCCAATTGAAGTCCATGGACCTCCTGGTCCCTTTTCCCAGAACATTGGAAAAGTGCTCGTAGATCAAGTTCTCTTTTTGTTCATGGTCCGTAACCCAACCATTGTTGTGTTGTATCCTGTGAATGTGATTCTTCCTACGTCTCGCGTTCACCCTCCGGTGGAAGAATTTGGTGTTGGCGTCACCCTCTCTCAGATTGGAAATTCTCGCACATTGCTTCTTTCTTGCTCTCTCTAATACCGCCAAGCTCACGACCCTCCGTTTGAGCTTGGCCCGCAGATCTTGCTCAGGGATGGAGAGAGCACGCCCCTCCTGAGCGATGTCCAGTCGAAGGATCACAAGCAGAGCGGCATGGAGGTGCAGTTTAGACCTGGAGAATAATTTCCTACTCCATTCGGTGAGTCTTAGCCCCGTCTTCTTGAGCTTGTGAAAAAGTCTCTGATAAGGCTCTAAATGATGGCAATCCTCATTCCAAGCGTTAAGCACCACCTCATTAAATCCCGGCATGGACGTCCAAAAATTCTCGAATTTGAAGGTTCGAGGCCTACGGGGCCCACTATCATCCGCAAGAAGAAGGGGGCAGTGATCGGACAGCGACTAGGAGAGGGCATGCAACACGGTGATTTTTCATCTTATGGAAATGATCAACAATCACTTCATTAGTAATTTTGTCAAGCAGAACCTTTTCACGAAGCAAATTAGGCTATGGCTCAAATAATCATCACCAATTTTGTCACGCAAAGCATTCTTCACAATATTCATAGCTGAAAAACATGCCTCAACATTGGCAGTGGCAACAGGGAGAGTCGGTGCTAGCTTCAAAAGCCGATATACCAAAGGATAGGAGAGATGCTTCCTTGTATCCACCATCAGTTTAGCCAAATCACCTATTTTGTCCAAGCTAGAAAACCTTGTATCATGGAGTATATTATCTATGAAGAGACCAAGTTCATGCTCAAGAGTACCATATCTCTGTAATTAAAATCATCAGGATAAAGCTTAGCTAATTCCAGAACCTTCTCCTTGTCAAAACAACAAAATAAATCACTTGTGCTCAAAGCACACCTGTTGGTGGTGGCAGCCCCTGGGTTGTGGTGTTGTCATCTCTTCATTTCCTTATCAAATACTTCTCCATTGTCTTGCTTCTTCCTTGTCAAATAATTGAAGTACTAATTGTAGAAATTCAGACAGAAAGCATGCTAGTAGTAGCAGAATAGCAGGACAGCACACAAGTACTAGTAATAGAATGGCTTGCCGGATTGAATTGCATAGAAAATTCCCAAATGGTACAAATTAACCTACCAGTAGTGTGCCACACTAATCCTATAATTTATTGTTAGAACCAACAGTACATGCCTGATAGAGTATACTAGTACGGACTGCATATATTCACTTGATTTGACAGAAAACACACCAAGAAATCAACTAAGGAACAAGGACCGGAGAGGTTAACGCAAACCAAATCGCCTGAGTTTATTGGTTTACCTAGGGGGGGTTTAGGAGTTGGGGATGAGATTAATAAGCTTGGGGATGGGCACTTGGGCAGAGGTTGCTGCTGCTGCAGACCAGACCTACGTAGATCGGCGATCGTGCCGCGGCTGTCAGCGGCCGGCGACCGGGCGACCCGCGGCGGGGCGGGCGGCAGCCGGCAGGGGAGTGGACAGCCACTGAGCCAGGATCGACCAATCCTCAAAGCAGGCGGTGGGCGGTGGCTGACGATTCGTTTCTTGGTTCACTTGATTTTCTAGCCATTAGTCTATTATTAATTGATCTCCGGGAGTGGAAGCGGCAAGCAGCAGCCAGGTTCTCCTCGAGTTCGTCGCGGTGCACGCATTTCTTTTTTTTTCTCAATTTGGTTTAATTCTTTTTTATGGGCTTTTGCAGAAGGGGCGAACGAGTGGGGGCACCAGCTCTAGCCTGACCGGGGCCTGCTGGCTAGCATCGGATGTTTATACTGGGATTACAGGAAATTGAGTGGGGTCCTGGGCCCCCACTCGTTGCAACGTGCGTCCGCCCCTGCCGTATAGCAGCACTCTTGTTAAACTTCTACTACTCCCTCCGTTTTTATTTACTTTGTGTTTTGGGTTTAATCAAAGTCAAACTTTGTCAAGTTTGACCAAAAATATAGGAAAAATATGGATATTCATAATATCAAATGCATATTATATGAAAATATACTTCATGACTATTCTAATACTATAGATTTTACATTGTAGATGTTGATATTTTTTCTAAATATTTGATCAAACTTGAGTTTGACTTTGACTAAACCCAGAACGCAAAGTAAATAAAAACAGAGGGTTTCATCTTTAGAAGAAAAAAAAATCTTTCCTACGAAATACCTACGCTGTTCAAACAAACCGTGATCTACAATGATCTTCTTTTCAAGTTTAAAGAGGGCAGTAATTTGACAAAAATATGAGCAGACACTGACTTTGGAAATCCCAGATGTTGGCGTGGATTTTATTTTATTTTGGAGATCACGATGCGACGTGGATGAGATACAGAACTATTCTCCAACAGGATCATTACGAACCATTTCTCAAAGATGACATGGAAGAGATATACAGTACAGAAAAGAGACAGATAGACATGGATGTGACAAGCAATTCCGAATGGGATGAGAACAGCAAGACACGAGCATTTCAGATGGGAATCTATTCGCCACGCCAGGGAGACCAGACCACAATGGGATTCATTATTAGTATCATCATATCAGGTAGCCCCAATTATTCAGGGCCGCACCAACACAAGGTGCAAGATCCGGCATACACAAACAACATACACCCAACATCCCGGACCCCCAACTCTATCAACTGGTGGTACATAAAAGGGATAAACCAACCATCGCCTGTCCAGGGAATACGTTAGCTGAGCACAATATCCGGCGCCAGATATCGAAATTTCCTCAGGCAATCCACATGGGAGTTCACTTTGCATACGGGTTTTTTCAAACTCGGGTCACTTCTGTGTATGATGTACACAATACAGCGAGCATAAATTCAGATGCTCACTGAGACGGTCCATTCTAGAGGAGAGCATGGCCGCCCTTGCAGCAAGTCTCACATTCCCAGCTCCGACAAAAGTTTGCGCCACCTAGGAGTCTCCTCGTCAAATATGTAGGTCAGTTTCGACACCAAGACGCCGCTGCCACCAATCTGCGGTTCCAAGTTCACGGGAGCACATAAAAGTATTTGATGTATATCATTAGATAAAGAACCTTACTGTATGTTAAGTACCAACATCATATGTGCGTTCTAGAAAAAAGTTATATTATGAGCTCTAAAGAAAGATTATTCTATTGTGGGAAGGTTTCAAATCCTGTTTTGCAAACTGTGGACCATCAACCATAGCCTGCACCATCAGGTATCTAATGGACAGTTTGATTTGAGAAATTAGAATTGTTTGGACCACTTCCTAACTGATTCTGGGCCAGAAGTGCAGAAGTACAGTTCACTGGTTGAATTCAGAATTTTTAATTTACAGATCAGGATTTATTCTCCAAGCACCCACCAGGATTTCTGGTTCCTGCTTGTGATAAACCAGTTACCGCCAGGATTTGAAACCTCGGTGCTACAGATCTCCATTGTACTGGTAATAATTCCACACTTATAAGTTATAACTGCTGAATGGAGCTTACTCTAAGATTTGAATACTTACACTCGAGGTGCAACATGGCAAACCTGTTTTGTTAACTACTACTCCGTCCCATAATGTAAGACGTTTTTGACACTACACTAGTGTCAAAAACGTCTTATATTATGCGACGGCGGGAGTAGATGATACCCCACATGTTGCTGTGTGAATTGGTTGCAGTTTTTTTTATGAGATTTGAGTGTCTGAAATTTAAAAATGAGAATGAAGACTAAAAATACATATGATTTATTGTATTATTATTATTATTATTATTATATAGTTATAAAATACTTGCAGAATATAAGTAATATTTCTCATGCATGTTGAGAGAAATAAAAATAGTGGGGTCGATGAAGTGGGAAGTGTGCATGTTGAGAGAAATAGTATAAGTAGCATTTTCCCATGCATGCTGAGAGAAAAATAGTGGTGGGATTGCATGCTGAGAGAAATAGAGGGAGTGATGATGTGGCATGTGTGCATGTTGAGATAAATAGAAGTAGTGGGGATCAACTACTTAAGTATATATAGGATTACTTTGATATTTTACTTAGTTAAGAATAACTGCCTGCCTCAAACACAGCGCTAAATTATTGTCCTGAGAATAAATTGCTGCAACAGGAAACTGATAAGAGGTAAATGTTTCCGTAGAAAAGCATGAGGCAGACAACTTACAGATCTCAGTTGTTGAATGGACTTGTAAAGCGACTTTTGGGGAACTACTACATTAATAGCATAGTAGTCCACGGCAACATTTCCATCAAGCGTGCAATACACTGGACTTATAGTTGGGCCCTGTTCACATCAAGATGGAGCAAATGAAATCACAAGTATTAGTTCAAAAGATAAGATTGTATCTCCATATTTAAAAATATTACAGTGTGGATTAGCAATCAAGAGCAAACCTATTAGTAAGTTAGCAATGAAATGCATTATTAGTTTAATCTGAAGGAACCTAAAAGGCTACAAGACAACAATTGGAATTTCGCTCAGTCCATGGATGCTACAGATGTCACACGGACCCCAAGAGAAATGATAAATGTTTCACATCCACTTTCACTTCAAAGGGCTAGAAATGCCTTGGTCAAACATCTACATCGCTTACTTTAGTGGGCACAGGCTATAACCAACAAGATGCAGATATTAGAGGTGCTACAATTGTATTGTAAATACAATTATATTTTAGGTTATGGATCCTAGACTGTATGAGCATAAAGAATAGAACTCTATTTTAAATAAAAAGCTAAAATTGTACCATCTATCCTCACCAACGTGTGGGATTCATGGCTAGTTTTCCAAAAAATAACAATTTTTGCTACTTAAGTGCTTATAATGATACCTGTAATCCACATAATGATGTTTGGCTGAGAACTCTCTCAGCCACTTCTTCTGCACTACTGCCCCTCATATTTGCTGTTACCTTATATGACAATGGAAGATATACTAAGTTAATCAACCCGGTGTAATAATGTGACATAAAAGATGTAAAGATTTACCATTATCTTGCCAGACGCTGTGAGGTGAGCCTCTAATCTTTCAAGCATCTCATGTGAAATCTCTAACACACCTTCACGCCTGTTCAGAGATTTCTTACTTGCTACAAGCGTTGCCTGCATAGTGTTGGACACATAGCAAAATGAGCGCAAGTTTTCACTTTAAAAAATTAAACATCACTTGGAATTATTTGTCCTTTGCGATCCAGTGCCTATGTGGTAGAGCTTACCTGGCTTTCCAAAATTACTCCACCTTCAATTTCCTTCAAATTATTCTCACGCAAAGTCGTTCCACTACTCACAAGATCCACAATAGCATCAGCCATACCCATCTTCATGGAGAAAAAATGAATAAGTATTAGCATATTACCCTTAATAGACTGGCGATACATTGCGTCCAATTCAGAAATTACAAATCAAGCGAGTCGACTTCGAGAGAGGAGATGACGGGAGATCAAAAAAGATCGATCGGAGGAGAGAACGAAATAAAATCTGACCGGGGGGACGAGTTGCGGCGTCCGGGGACCTAAACCTAGGCTCTAATATACCATGTCACGGATGAACTCATCTCTATTGCATAGCCCAAGGGGCGTCTATATATTACACAAGACTTGGGGTACAAGGAAGGAAACATAGCCTAATACAGACTCCTAGACTAATACTGCTAATACTCCTTAACAGAGACAAGTATGCCAATATACAACACAATGGCAAAGATGACTACATTTTCTCATTGCCCGTGTAAAGAATTAAAGCTTGGATCTACCATAATTCACATCCAAACATATACAATATACTCATACAGCTTCATGCAATATTGCTAACAAAATTAACAAAGGAATAAGAAAGGGGAAAAAATACAGCCTTAAGAATGATACTATGCAAGAGCATAATTGGTGGAGAAACAAGCGACCAACTATGTTTTAAATATTAGCCTTTGAGTTCTCTTGAGATCTAAGGAGTAGTGGTGGGACTGAAATGGACAACCCACAAAGTTTAGCCATCCAAATTTGAAACAAATATATGAAATAATCAAATGCAAAGGGAGGAGAGGCAGCCACAAAGAAACAGAAGGAAATTTAATTAAAAAATGAATTTTAAAAAAGATAACAATCTCACAGCAGGATATGACTCGAGAGCACCATCACCAGCTAAAAATGAAACATGCTTGAAACCCTTTTCTTTCAAAAACTTTGCACCTACCTGCAGCAAAATCCACAAATCAATGATCAGCAAAGCAGTGTCCATGAGGAGGGTGGACTAACAAATTAAAGTTTATTCATGACCATACATAACCAAATCCTGTAACGACCCGCATTGGTCTTTCTTCAGTCCATTGAGGCATATTTAACAAATCCTCTAGAGTATTGATGCTATCAAAAATACCTTCCTTCGGCACCTGATCATAGAACAAATTTGACATGTTCAGATATGAGCCTCAATCAAGGTATAGTGAGGCTGTTAGTAGTAAATGCACTTGGATATACCATACCGCAAGGGACAAGCGACAATGTCCGAAATCGAGAGCATCATGAATAATAACTAGATCATCATTGCCCTGTCACAGAAAATCTTAAATACATATCAGCATAGATCAAAGGAACTGATAACAATCAACCAGTAGAAATTAATCCAGCAGAAACTTCTAAAACTAAAGGTAGGCATACACTGGGCCAAAAGATTTAACATTATTCCTCAAAAATTTACCTGCGCATATTCACTGATTATGTCATAACCCACAATACCAAGATCAAGATCCCCTGAACATAGTTTGCGAACAATATCCGTGGGCCTCTGGAACCAAACCTCCAAATTCGGAACCTACATACAAAAATGTATTAGAACTTTACCATAACCATCTATTACTCCCTCTGTTTCACAGTACTTCAAACCACCATAAATATTCCTGTGGATTAATTAGATATAGGCGGATTTTACAGACACAACGAATGTAACACTATTTCTAGGCATGAAAGTGTATGCATACAACTTATAGATTTTAGCTGCCCGCCATGCGACAGAACAGGATTAGCAGGGAGTCACTGGAAGGTACTCCCTCCGTAAACTAATATAAGAGCGTTTAGATCACTATTTTAGTGATCTAAACGCTCTTATATTTGTTTACAGAGGGAGTATATTGTAATTTGTAAACGGAAATAGGTCAGACAAAACAAAATGCTCTGAATTTTTCAGATACTCAACAGACATGAAGATGCAGGTTCCACATTCTTATTTTTGCTTCCTTGATTTTATCAGTATTATCTACAAGGCAATGGTGCAACCAAATACGCATTACCCAACAAATTAGTTCTTTTGAACAAACTCCAAACCTAACTATGAATAACGGACAAATACCAATTATCCAACAAATTAGATTTATGGGTTAGATGTTGTTTTGAACAAACTTCAAACCTGACTCTATGAACAACTGATGAATACCCATTACCCAACAAATTAGATTTACAGGTTCAATGTTGTTGACTCTATAAATAACTGGTTGCATAAGTTCTCTTTGCAGAGCTTTGCTGATGCAAAATAGTTCATCGGAAGGGTAAGTTTTACATGAACCAGTAAGGATTTTTTTTTCTTCTATACAGTGAAACTGCAGCACAAAGCAACACAACACAGCAAACACCAACCACAGCTGAACCTAATAAATATTTTAGATTGTTAATGTTCCAGTTGGTCTAAATCTCTGAACATCTTCCAATTTATTATTTATGTCAAAGACAGGACACATATTATTATTCTGCAATATTATGGACAATGGATAGATCTCATCTTGACAGAACTGTTGAAAAAAAATATTAAGACATGGAATAAATCTCCTGATGTGTCACATCATGGCTGATGCAATAACCCGATGCTCCTCTAACTATTCTAAAATAATCAGAAAATTAGAAGGCCGCCTCATTGATATGCCCAAATAGAGAATGTTTGTATTGTGGTATTTATCCCCATGCTAATGTCAATTGTACATGAAACAAATCCAGGACATGCCGAGGTGCGGTGTTTAAGCATGAAACAGACGGTGCATACGAGCAGTAATACATTGAACAAATCCAAGAAACTGCCGAACTACGGTGTTTCTAAACTCTGCCGTCCTATCAGTGGATCAATCAGGACCTAAAGACGTACTGATTCAGTCCCTGCTCACAGCAAACAGCCACTTCTCCTGCCTAGATACGGTACACGGTAATGCAGAGGGGATAGAGATGGAAAGTCACCTGTGGGATGTCGGCAGTGTACTGCCGCGGGTTGAGCTGCCTCACCGACAACTGACAACTCTGCATCAAACACCACCACAGCAACAGCAGCAACAAAATCAGCAAAAACCAACACGAAATTCAGTCCCAGAAATGGAAGCGAGAGCGCGGGGACGAGACTCGGCACGGGGACGGGACCTTGAGGAGGCTTAGGGTTAGCTCGGCCATGCGGCCCTTGCTGGGGAGCCCGAGGCGGACGACGGAGCGGTCGGCGGACAGCGGCGCGGCCGCCGCCGGCTTGGCGGAGACGGCGGTCGCCGCCGCGGCAGCCCTCGGGGCGAACAAGCGGGTCCTCGCCACCGCCGCGGCCGGCGAGGGCGGGGAGGTCCGGAGGCGGAGGGCAGAGGACGGCGGCGAGGGCGACGGGGAGAGGAGGAAGGGCGCCAGGTCCAGCCGCGCCCCCATCATCGCCGACATTCCGCTATGCCTCTCGGGGTCGAGACTTGCTCTCTGGGTTGGAGAATGGCCTGTGGCTGCGGCGAAGCGTCGGGCTGCGGTTGCGGCGGCGAGAGGGAAGGGAGTGGGTAGGTTGGTGGGCGGAGCGGGTGGGGTTTTGGACGGGAGTGGTACGGCGGGTGGGGTGGGGTGGGGTGGGGCTTGGCGGCGAGGAGAGGGGTCTGACGCGGCAGGATGACCGTCCGTTCCGTGGAGTGGATCGATCACGACACGGATGATGGATATTCGCGAATGGTTTATTTTGGTTCGGGATCAAGACGGAATGGGCCGACGTCGGCCCGGCCCAAAATTTCATGGTTAATGGCTTTTTTATTGGTTATTATTTCGTATAAAAAAAGGGCTAAAATCTGTTTTGACCTTCACGAAGCTTTAGCACGAAATGACCACCTCCGAAATTTTGAACACGAACTGGCCCTTTTCACCGACGCCATGGCCTGCGGCGTTTCTAGCCCACATAGAAACGTCAAACCGCCTGGCGTTTCTGACCTGGCCACGATCTGGTAAGTAGCAGTTGAGCACCTACGTGGCAGGGCAAAAACGCCAAACCATAAGGCGTTACTGGAAACACCATGGGTTGTGGTGTTACTAGAAACGCCACCAAGAAGAAACGCCATGGACAGTGGCGTTTCCAGCAACGTGTCCCCGTGGCCATTTATCTACTCTGGTGGTTTTGGCGTGTCTAGGTGGAACGAAAACGTCACAAGCCATGGCGTTACCAAAAGGATCGGATCATGCTACAAAAATTGAAAGGGTTCAAATCATGCTAAAAAATCCTGACAAGGTCAAAATAGTGATTTTAGCCTAAAAAGGGCCAGGGGACCAGGCCAGGGGTGGTTCATCAGGACGAGCGGCTTGACCTGGATTTGGTTGTCCAAGTTGTAGCATGCATATCACATGCATGTGCGAGGGTTAACAGTCTTGCGCTTACATCTCCTCGTACTGCTTCACTCCAACAACCGCCCAAGAGAAGTGATTGGATAGGCGAACTGCTGCTCCCAACCTCCGTCCGCAACGTCGCCGGTCCCTGCCTCCTCCATCGTCTTCTTCGACGACTGGATGGGTGGGGACTGTCGTGGATTTGTCATGGCGAATGTCCTCATAGGAGAACTACATTGTGAGGCAATTGCTACTAGGTGGAGGCTTGGATGGGGTTGATCGGAAACGAGAGACTCGGGTTTACCCAGGTTTGGCCCCTCACGGTGGAGATAAAAAGCCTACTCCTACTTGATTGCTATTGATGATGATGATCTCGATTATAAGGGTGTTGTTTCTCTACCAATGACTCGAGAGATTCCCACTTGTCCTTTGGACGACCCAGGAACCCCCTTTATATAATAGCCGGGTTCCTGGTATTTACAATAGGTTTCCGGGTTCTACCCGTAGTCGGAGTCCTACTCTAAATCTTGTAAACCTTCAGTGTCTTCCAAGTTAGGTGGACTCCTTCTAGCGCTGGGACTCTCATAAGCCGGCACCACTTCTTCCGGGCCGGGTCTCCCTCCGGCCCGCTGGCGTCTGGCTTTGGAAGCTCCAAAGACAACCCGGCCATCATCCTCCTGGGCCTGACGGGTCGCGATCCTGGGCCTTAATGTCGGGTTTCCTTCGCGGGTAACATCCCCGACAGGGGCCCCGGCGATTCGGCTCCGACGCACAGTTAGGGTATGCTTCGTTTGTGGGACAGCGTTGCTTCTGACCATGACGATGATGACGTATCCAAAAATAATGCCCAGGCTCCAGTCGCGTCTCAACGCCACCTAGACGGCGTCCATGGCGGCGTTGAGAAGCCTGTGGGTTCTGTCTTCGTCGACTCTTTAAGTCGGCGTGTTGAGGTCTTCGACCGGTGGTTGCCGTCCATGGCGCCATCACTGGTGGGCGAGAGTGGATGGCGGTTCCAGATTTGGACTTGAGGATTGATGGTGCTAGATCTGGTGCTCGGCCTTGAACCCTCGACGATGTCGATGGCTGACGGTGGCTTCGGGACTTGAGGTGAGTCGGGATGATCCTCGGTTGACGCGCCACAGCGACAAAGGCCTTGCTGGCTGCAAGCTTCTTCGTCGACTCACAACACCCTTCTGGGTTGTGGTTCTCCTCCAACTCCGACAATGGTTAGCGAAGACGATGGAGATTGTAGGATTACCTAAAGACTCCGTTATATTTTCCTTTTTTTATAGTGGTTTCTGCAAAATTCTTTGGACACTTGTTCCACTCGACCCTTTTGGTCAGTTTCGCATGCATGCTTTGTATTCTTATTCTTTGTGATTAATGATACACGTGGTTACCTGAAACAAAACTACCTTGTGCTTATAGAAAAAATTCAAACTATTGGCCCATAATTGCTTTTGTTTTACAGTTATAAATATGATAACCGAGTGTAGAAGACAAAGGTAAAAATAGCATGTTGTAACAGAATTGATCTTTTTTTAATGAAATTAAAAATTACGATTTTTTGTGATACTGATGCATTCATGGTAGAAATAGAAACGTGGTTGCATATATATTTTTTTCTCTTCAAATAGAAAAGCTACAAATACTCCCTCGGTAACTTAATGTAAACTGCAAAAACGTCTTACATTAAGATTGTACTTCATGATCTCAATATGAGCATTTTTCTCTTTTATTAGGGCGAAGACCAAGATAAGCACGTCCGTGTACTAGGGCACGAAATAGGGACATGATTAAACCGAGCTCAAGCTCACATGAGCTTGGTGTGAACAGTAAAAATGATAAAAAAATTAAAAAAGAAAAACTGCACGGCAGGACCAAATAGCCATCATCAGACGCCTGCACGGATACGGCTAGAGAAATGGTAGATGTAGCTCTAAGAAAAGCGTAGATAATATTCTTCTTTTCCCTTCACCGGCAAGCCTAATCAACCTAGCCAGCCGCCGCCCAAAAAGCCAGTGTTCTTCTGCCTCCCGCCGGCGCCGGCGCCGGTCCGCCCCGTCTCCGGTGGCCTGAGGGCCATGGGGGCGGAGTGGATCCCGGCCCTTGCTGGTGGGAGGGCTCCGTTTTTATATCTTTTTTTGAGTTTTGTTAGGGTTTGTGTCCTGCTCAGGAAGGCGAGACGGCGGCGGCTCCCTGAAGATGGAATAAAGGTCTCCCCGTCTAGCCCCCGTTCCGGTGATGCGTCTAGCATCGTCGGTGGGCGTGTGGAGGTGTGTCTCCGGCGGATCTGTCTTTGGTGGATTTGCTCGGATCTGTTCGTCGTTCGTCTATGTTCGTGTGTCTTCAGGTTGGATCCTTCTGATCTACACTCTTCATCGGCGGCGGTTGCTGTTCTGGTGCGTTGGTTCTATGGGGGCTTAGCACGACGACTTCCCGACTGTTTACTACAAGGTTTGCCCGGCTCCGGTGAGGGAGGGGCGATGACAGCGGCGCGCCTTCGGCTCGCTTCAGTACTTGTACTTGTCGCTAGGTGGTCTACGGATCTGGATGTAATTTTTATTATTTCTAGTGTTCGTTGTACTACCATGATTGAAGATGAATAGATCAGAAGTTTTTTCAAAAAAAAAAATGGTAGATGTGGCGACTGGCAAGTGGGAGCGAGCAGGTGATTTGCGGACATGTACTACCTTTTTCGGAGAGGAGATTAGCGATTTAGCGTAATCGTGTAATAGAAAAACAGTCATCAGATAGTCGGGAAAAAAAAAACAGTCATCACATGTGCGCACGGCAGGGCGCATGAAAATGGCAGGTTTTGTTAGGAAACCGTGTGATACGAGAAATGATATACTAGTATTGGTTTGTACTTCCGCTGCCCCATATTTAATTGATGTTGAAATGGATGTATGTAGCGAGCAGGGACCGACCGTGTGGTTGGTTTCGCGAGCGTTCGTGTGACGAATCGCCGCATGGAACCCCCCATTCTTTTTCACAGAAGCCAACCTCAGTCGTGCAGAACAAGCATCTTGGTTCTTTTTTATCGGGAAAATGTGTATTTTTTTTCGCCGCAAATCAAATGTCTTTTTCTAGTAGTAGTAGTAGTAGTTTGCCTTTGCTTGTCGTGATCATTTTTCAGACGCGAGTTGGCTGGCTTGCTGGACGCATGTGCGTTATTTATAAATCGTACTCCACTTCATACACGCAGGTACTAGCTAGTTTGTCTGAAACAAAGCTAGTCCGCAGGAGAGCGGTATGATTGCAGTGTGCGGCATGGAGCATTGTAGCACCGGGTTCTCTGCACCTGGACACATTGCTTGTGACTCAGCTATCCTGCTGTACATTATCCCCACGCGCATAGTACATCCAAAATAGCGTGCGTCAGTGAACTGTAGTTGAACATGCATCCCCGCGGGCCGCGGCATCGGATACATACATCATCAAACTTTGGACAGGGATCCAGTGGCATGCCCATAGCATGTCACGTTGTAACATGCCCGTTGAATCAAGGATGGACAGCCCAGAGTTGGTACTGTAGCAACAAAAGAACTGTAGACGCACTCTAGACACTATAGACGAATCACTGTAGCATGCACTGTTCATGCTGGTCTGTGCATCGATTCTCGATCGGACGGTGGCATGTTACGGGACTGTTCAATGGTGACATGTCCACATCATGTCACTGGATCTCAAAACGCCACCCTCACTCTCCACATTTTAAAACCAAACCTAAAGATCATACCAACAATAAACCAGCCAAACTATTTTTAAGATTTTTATGATATCTGATTTTCGGTACAATACAAAATTTCCTTACGTTTTGCCAAATTAACCAAAGTAAAATATATTTTTTTTCTTTCGACAAGGAAAGTAAAATATATATTTATATTTGTTGAACAAACAAGCATACTGAGAGTCTGAGACTCAAAAGATCTTGTAACATAGTCATTTCTTGCACAGGAGCTAGATTTCCTACCGAGCACATTCATTTTTCTTGCAACGTAGTCATTTTTTCTATATAAAAAAAAGAAATGCTAAGCACGTCCATAAACAAAAGCAAAGTATGCATTGCACATTTGCATGCACGACCAACCATCAAGGCATGAATCCATGTATGCATATATAGTTATACACTATCTGTATAAAAAAACATGTGTTTTGAGTCATAAATTTGTAAAATATCATTATGTCATTTTCAAATTCGCATTAACTTTGGTTATTACTATTCGCAAAAAAAAAATGGTTATTACGATAAATATCGAAACCATACCGAAATAATTTGGTATATACTGAAACCAAGTTGTATTTTAATTCCATAACGTATTTACCGTATAAATCAAAAAACTATATGAACCAAATAATAGAAACCGAATGCACAGAGTTGCGCGAAACCTCCATTCCATAATGTAAGGGCATCTCCAACGCCGACCCTCAAACCTCCCGCAACCGTCCGGACCGCGCTGTCCGGACCGCGGAAACCATCCAACGTGGGCCTGTATCGGTCCGCGGCGCGGTCCGGACGCGTTTTCTCCCGGAAACCGGAGACAAAAGTGGGGGAGGTTCGCGGGAGTCCGGACCGATACCAAGCCCGCTTCTGACCGCCCCGGCCCACCAAAACCCCTCCTTCCTCGCCCGCGCGCGTTCCCGCCAGCGCCACCTGTCCGCATTCATGCCGCTGTAGAGCGCGCCGCTCAATATTGAAGACAGCTCAGCTCAGGACGGACGCAACCTCTCACTGCCTCCGCCATTGAAGCGGCGCGCCGGCCGAGGGCGCCGCCCGCGACGCGTCTCCGGTGTCCGCGCCTGTTCAATGCCGGAGACGCGTGACTGGACGGGACGGGACGGATATCTACCACGCCCGTTCAATGCCGTTGTCCGTCCGTATGACGCCATTAAGCAGGCTCACCGATCGAGAAACTCACTCCGGCGTCCCGCATTGACGCCTGGCCTCACCGGAATCCGCTATTTAAGGGCGGCCACACCCGGCTATCTCCACAGCACAGCACATCCGCTCCACATCCTCCTCCTTTCCTCCACATCCGCCATGACCGCCAACGGGAAAGCACTATGGGACAGTCTGTCGCCGGAGATGAAGCACGCGGTGGCCGCCCTTGCCGCCGCCTGGCAGAGCCGCCGTGCCAGGCAGATCGAGGCCGGCTTGCCGGCCAGCTCGCCCGAGGTCTCCGACGACGAGGATGACCCCACGATGGAGACGGGCTCCGACGACACCGCCCCGGCTTCCGCGCCTGTGCACGTCGGCTTCACCATGGAGCAAGCGCAGGCGCACTACAACGCCGCCATGGCGGAGGTACAGCCTGCGCCGGCGCCTTTGTTGGCGTTCCGGCAGGCGCAGGAGGAACAGCGACTGGCGGAGGGCCAGATCTACGGCGAGCATGCGAGCGAGGAGGCCGTGGCGGCCATGGCCGCGACGAACCCCAACTTTGTCATGGAGCAGCGTGCCATCTACGATGCTGCTACTTGTAGACTGCGTTGGTATTTCCCCGAAGAGGAGAGGATGATGCAGTATAGTAGAGATAAGTATTTTCCTCAGTTAAGAACCAAGGTTATCAATCCAGTAGGAGAACCACGCAAAATCCCTTTAGCAGCACCCGCACACACAAAAGCAAACACTTGCACCCAGCGCAAATAAGAGGGTTGTCAATCCTCTTAGCGGTTATTTGCAAGGATTAATTCTGATAGTGATAGATAGATAAACTAAAATACTAAATAAAATAAAAGTAAATAAATTGCAGCAAGGTGTTTTTGGATTTTAATTTATGATAAAAGTAGACCCGGGGGCCATAGTTTTCACTAGAGGCTTCTCTCTCGAGCGCAGAACATACGGTGGGTAAACAAATTACTGTTGGGCAATTAATAGAAAAGAAAATAATTATGACAGATTCATGGCAATGATCATGTATATAGGCATCACGTCCGAGACAAGTAGACCGACTCCTGCCTGCATCTACTACTATTACTCCACCCATCGACCGCTATCCAGCATGCATCTAGGGTATTAAGTATGAAACAGAGTAACACCTTAAGCAAGATGACATGATGTAGACAAAGTAAACTCAGGCAATATGATTAAACCCCATCTTTTTATCCTTAAAGGTAACAATACAAATACATGTCATGTCCCTTTCTGTCACTGGGATTGAGCACCGCAAGATTGAACCCATCACAAAGCACCTCTCCCATTGCAAGATAAACCAATCTAGTTGACCAAACCAAATCGATAGATCAGAGAGAAATACAAAGCTATAACAATCATGCATAAAAGAGTTCAGAGAAGACTCAAATATTTCTCATGAATAATCTGATCATAAACTCACAATTCATCGGATCCCGACAAACACACCGCAAAAGAAGATTACATCGGATAGAACTCCAAGAACATCGAGGAGAACATGGTATTGAAGATCAGAGAGAGAGAGAAGAAGCCATCTAGCTACTAGCTATGGACTCGTAGGTCTGTGGTAAACTACTCACACATCATAGGAAGGGCAGCAAGGTTGATGTAGAAGCCCTCCGTGACCAATTCCCCCTCCGGCAGAGTACCAAAAAAGGCCTCCAGATGGGATCGTGGAAGAACAGAGGCTTGCGGCAGCGTAAAAGTTATTCGGGGTGGCTCTCTGTTGGTTTCCGAATATTTGAGAATTTATAGCAGTGGAATTAGGTCAAACGGAGCCACGAGGGCCCCACAAGGCATCGCCCCCTGGGGCCGCGCCCTGTTGCCTTATGGGGGCTTCGTGAAGCTTCTGGCTCCCTCTCCAAGTCTCCAGGGTCCCTTTTGTCCAGAAAAAAATCTCCAAAAAATTTCGTGGCATTTGAACTTCGTTTGGTACTGATTTCCTAAAAAACAAAAAACAGGCAGAAAACAACAACTAGCACTGGGCACTAGGTTAATAGGTTAGTCCCAAAAAATGATATATAATTGCATATAAAAACATCCAAGATTGATACTATAATAGCATGGAACAATCAAAAATTATAGATACGTTGGAGACGTATCAAGCATCCCCAAGCTTAATTCCTGCTCGTCCTCGAGTAGGTAAATGATAAAAACAGAATTTTTGATGTGGAATGCTACCTAACATGTTTCATCATGTAATCTCTCTCTTACGGTATGAATAATAAGATCCGAATTATTCAAAGCAATAGTCTATAGTTTGACATAAAGACATCAATACTCAGGCATACTAATAAACAATCATGTCTTTCAAAATAAAAATGCTAAAGAAAGCTATCCCTACAAAATCATATAATCCTGTCATGCTCCATCTTCTTAACACAAAATATTTATCATGCACTACCCCGATGACAAGCCGAGCAATTAGTTCATACTTTTTAACGCGCTTCAGCTTTTTCAACCCCCACGCAATACATGAGCGCAAGCCATGGATATAGAACTATGGGTAGAACAGAGTGTAGTGGTAGAGATTAATAAGGGGAAGTCAAAAATAAGAAGATAGTCTCACATCGACGCGGCTAATCAGCGGGCTATGGAGATGCCCATCAATTGATGTCAATGCGAGGAGTAGGGATTGCCATGCAACGGATGCACTAAGAGCTATAAGTGTATGAAAGCTCAACATGAAAACTAAGTAGGTGTGCATCCAACTTGCTTGCTCATGAAGACCTCGGGCATTTGAGGAAGCCCATCATCGGAATATACAAGCCAAGTTCTATAATGAAAAATTCCCACTAGTATATGAAAGTGACTAAACATGAGACTCTCTATATGAAAAACATGGTGCTACTTTGAAGCACAAGTATGGAAAAGGATAGTAACACTGCCCCTTCTCTCTTTTTCTCTCATTTTTTTTATTTTTTTCTCTTTTTTTTCGTGGGCTCTTTTTGGCCTCTTTTTTTCCTCACTGGGACAATGCTCTAATAATGATGATCATCATACTTCTATTTACTTACAACTCAAAAGAAAATTACAACTCGAAACTAGAACAAAAATATGACTCTATATGAATGCCTCTGGCGGTGTACCAGGATGTGCAATGATACTAGCGTAACATGTATGAAAGTGATGAACAGTGGTTGAGCCACAAATACTATGTCAGCTATATGATCATGCAAAGCAATATGACAATGACGATGTGTGTCATAAAAACGGAACGGTGGAAGTTGCATGGCAATATGTCTCGTAATGGCTATGGAAATGCCATGATAGATAGGTATGGTGGCTGTTTTGAGGAATATATAAGGAAGCTTATGTGTGATAGAGCGTATCATATCACGGGGTTTGGATGCACCGGCGAAGTTTGCACCAACTCTCGATGTGAGAAAGGGCAATGCACGGCATCGAAGAGGCTAGCAAATTGCGGAAGGGGGAGAGTGCGTATAATCCATGGACTCACATTAGTCATAAAGAACTCACATACTTATTGCGAAAGTTTATTAGTCCTCGAAGCAAAGTACTACTACGCATGCCCCCTAGGGGGATAGATTGGTAGGAAAATACCATCGCTCGTCCCCAACCGCCACTCATAAGGTAGACAATCAATAATAAATCATGCTCCAACTTCTTAGCATAACGACAGATCATACGTGCATGCTCCGGGAATCACAAACCTTAACACCAATATTCTTACTAAACCACAATTATCTACTAGCACCTCCCACATATTACCATCTTAATAGCGCAAAACTATTGCAAGGAATCAAACTTATCATATTCAGTGATCTACATGAAAGTTTTTATTATATCCCTCTTGAATACCTATCATATTAGGACTAAATTCGTAACCCGTGCATATTACCATTGCTATTCATTAGACTCTCAAAAAGATATAAGTGAAGCATGAGAGTGCAACTATTTCTTTAAAATATAACCACCGACGTGCTCTAAAAGGTATAAGTGAAGCACTAGAGCAACTGCCTAGCTCAAAAGATATAAGTGAAGCACATAGAGTATTCTAACAAATCACGAATAATGTGTGTCCCTCTCAAAAAGGTGTGTTCAGCAAAGATGATTGTGACAAACTAAAAAGCAAACAAACTATATCACAAGACGCTCCAAGTAAAACACATATCATGTGATGAATAAAAATATAGCTGCAAGTGAGTTACCGATAGATTGTAGACAAAAGAGGGGATGCCTTCCGGGGCATCCCCAAGCTTAGACGCTTGAGTCTTCCTTGAATATTACCTTGGGGTGCCTTGGGCATCCCCAAGCTTAGGCTCTTGCCACTCCTTATTCCTTTATCCATCGTAGTCTCATCCAAAACTTGAAAACTTCAGCACACAAAATTCAACAGAAACCTTGTGAGATCCGTTAGTATAACAAATAAATCTTAAACTTTAGGTGCTGTTGTAAATTGATTCATATTCAATATTGGCATAATGCTACTGTACTCCAACTTCTCCATGACTCATACCCCCCGATACGATCCATAGATTCATCAAAATAAGCAAACTATGCAACAAAAATAGAATCTGTCTAAAACAGAATAGTCTGTAAAGATCTGAATTAACATCATACTTCCGTAACTCCAAAAATTCTGAAAACTTAGGACAACGTGGGAAATTCATATATAAATATTGTGTAAAAAATTCAGAAAGTTTTGACGTTCCAGCGAAAAATCAAAATTACAGCACTGGACGCAAAAGTTTCTGTTTTCAAACAGCATCAATTATACTATCTTCCAAATCATCCCAAAGGCATTACTTGGCACAAACACTAATTTAAACATAAAAACACAATCATAGCAGAGGCTATAATCATGCAAACACTCAAAAACAGAAGGTAAAAGCAAAAATTTATTTTATTCATTGGGTTGCCTCCCAACAAGCGCTATTGTTTTATGCCCCTAGCTAGGCATAATGCATAGTTTCAAGTGCTGTCATCCTTGGTTTCAAATCCTCAATTATACACCCACTCTTTCTAGGAGAACTAACATAGGAATTTCTTATCATCACGCTCCTAAGCACAAAATTAAGAATTTTGCTTTTATAGATCGGTTCCTTTATTATATCAATGAAATTGGGGTGCACACTAATCATTTTAAGATCCTCATTTCCCTTGCTAGAAATAGCACCTTTATTCTTAGGAATGTACATAAACTTGCAATTTTTATTTGGGAGAAGTCTTATCAATAGTTTTAGCGGAAGAAAAAGCGGAACCCAAATTATTGATAATCTCCTCTAACTTATCAATTCTAGCGGGACTTTGTTCTACCCTTTCGTTAATTATTGGTTCTTTCTCCTTTAAGGTTTTCAATTTAATCCCCACCTTAGAACCAATTTGAGTAATGTGATTATGGACCTTTTTGTCTAAATTCTCAGGATGTTCAATAGTAGGCATTTTATTTTCAATAGCTTCTAACCTTTGCATAACATGTTCCAAAGTCAATGTTGTTTCGTTAATAATGATAGGTGGTGATCCCACTAAATTCCCCATAGCAATGAAAGCATCCATAGAGGGACACATCAAGAAATTCCCTCTGGTAATAATGTCAAGCACAAATCTATACTAAGTAGTGATTCCCACATAAAAATTGCGAAGAAGAACGGTAGTGGATTGCTTACGAGTTGATCTATTTTGAGCATCGCAAATCCTATACCAAGCATGTTTTAAATTCTCTCCTCCCCTTTGTCTAAAATTAAGCACTTCATTTTCAGGAGTAATAGTAACAAGTGAAAAACTAGCCATAGTGGTAAGGCAAGCAAACTAGCAAACAAGCAAACGAAAATATTTTTGTGTTTTTGTAAAAAAATTAGAAGCGGGGGGAGATGAAAACGAGAGGCAAATGCAAATAAAAAGGCAAATAAAATAAATGCAAGTGGATGATAGTTTGTGCGAAGGTACTTGATAAATTTTGGTGATGTCTCCCCGGCAACGGCGCCAGAAAATCTTCCTGCTACTTGTAGACTGCGCTGGTATTTCCCCGAAGAGGAGAGGATGATGCAGTATAGTAGAGATAAGTATTTCCCTCAATTAAGAACCAAGGTTATCAATCCAGTAGGAGAACCACGCAAAATCCCTTTAGCAGCACCCGCACACACAAAAGCAAACACTTGCGCCCAACGCAAATAAGAGGGTTGTCAATCCTCTTAGCGGTTATTTGCAAGGATTAATTCTGATAGTGATAGATAGATAAACTAAAATACTAAATAAAATAAAAGTAAATAAATTGCAGCAAGGTATTTTTGGATTTTAATTTATGATAAAAGTAGACCCGGGGGCCATAAGTTTTCACTAGAGGCTTCTCTCTCGAGCGCAGAACATACGGTGGGTAAACAAATTACTGTTAGGCAATTGATAGAAAAGAAAATAATTATGACGGATTTATGGCAATGATCATGTATATAGGCATCACGTCCGAGACAAGTAGACCAACTCCTGCCTGCATCTACTACTATTACTCCACCCATCGACCGCTATCCAGCATGCATCTAGGGTATTAAGTATGAAACAGAGTAACGCCTTAAGCAAGATGACATGATGTAGACAAAGTAAACTCAAGCAATATGATTAAACCCCATCTTTTTATCCTTAAAGGCAACAATACAAATACGTGTCATGTCCCTTTCTGTCACTGGGATTGAGCACCGCAAGATTGAACCCATCACAAAGCACCTCTCCCATTGCAAGATAAACCAATCTAGTTGGCCAAACCAAATCGATAGATCGGAGAGAAATACAAAGCTATAACAATCATGCATGAAAAAGTTCAGAGAAGACTCAAATATTTCTCATGAATAATCTGATCATAAACTCATAATTCATCGGATCCCAACAAACACACCGCACAAGAAGATTACATCGGATAGAACTCCAAGAACATCGAGGAGAACATGGTATTGAAGATCAAAGAGAGAGAAGAAGCCATCTAGCTACTAGCTATGGACCCGTAGGTCTGTGGTAAACTAATCACACATCATCGGAAGGGCAGCAAGGCTGGTGTAGAAGCCCTCCGTGATCGATTCCCCCTCCGGCAGAGTACCGGAAAAGTCCTCCAGGTGGGATCGCGGAAGAACAGAGGCTTGCGGCGGCGTAAAAGTTATTCGGGGTGGCTCTTTGTTGGTTTCCGAATATTCGAGAATTTATAGAAGTGGAATTAGGTCAAACAGAGCCACGAGGGCCCCACAAGGCATCAGGACGCGCCCCCCGGGGCCACACCCTGTTGCCTTGTGGGGGCTTCGTGAAGCTTATGGCCCCCTCTCCAAGTCTCCAGGGTCTCTTTTGTCTAGAAAAAATCTCCAAAAAGTTTCCTGGCATTTGGACTTCGTTTGGTACTGATTTCCTGAAAAATCAAAAACAGGCAGAAAACAGCAACTGGCACTGGGCACTAGGTTAATAGGTTAGTCCCAAAAAATGATATATAATTGCATATAAAAACATCCAAGATTGATACTATAATAGCATGGAACCATCAAAAATTATAGATACGTTGGAGACGTATCAGATGCCCTCCGTGCTCAAGCCGTCGCTCGCCAGGAAGCGGCCGCCACCGAGGCGCAACTCCAGGCAATCGTAGAGGAGAACAACGCCAGCTACGCCTCCTACGCGCCGCCGACAAACCATCAGGCGGCCCGGTGGGACGACGACAGCGCGGGCGCCACAATTTCCATTGTGGACCTCACGTCCACCGGCAACGGACAGGTCGCGGACTCCTCCGAGGATGAGTAGGGCACGGGAGGCGGCAGGTCCTGGTGTCCCATGTGGGCCGGTTCGTCTCCCGTGTTCCACTCTTCCTCGTCGGAGACTGCACCTTCACCTCACGGGTCTTATCGCCCGTGGTCATGAAGACGGCGGATGGAGGACGACACGGGCTCAGACGCCGGCCGTCGCCGCCGTGTAGGATAGGTTTAGGGTCGGGTCTTTTTTTTGTTCTAAATGTTCAAAATCTAATGAAAATCCGCCGTGTTTGTACGAAATCCGTCTTGTTTGTATGACATCCGGACGTGTTTGCACGAATTTCATCTGGTTTGTCGAAAAAGAGTTTGAAATGTATGCGGCTAGCATTGGATGGCGTCCTCCCGCATCCGTGTCTGCGGACTGGTCCCCCCATGTCCGCGGACGGATACAGGAGGAAATTTGCTGGTTGCCGTTGGAGATGCCCTAATGCATATAAATATTTTATAAAGTCAAACTTAACAAACTTTGACAAAGCTTGTAGAGAAAACTATTTATATTTATGATAGCAAATATATACGATATGAAAATATGTCGTATGATTTATCTAATCATGTGTATTTAGTATTCTAGATGTAGGTATTACTTTTTACAAACCTGATCAAAGTTTGTATAGTTAGACTTGATAAAAATATATATTCTCTACATTATGGAACAAAGAGGGTATGGTCAAGCACGAAACATGCATGCAACATGCATGTGGCAACAACATGCTCTACTAAGGTGAGTCCATGATTGATAGTATTGGGGAGATACACTTAGAGCATCTACAGCCGGGTGCCCCAAACCCGCCTCAAACGCCTGGGCGGGCCGCCCGGTCACTGACCGGTCACGAAATTCCAACCCAGACAGGCTCCTTAAATGGGCCTCAAATGCCCGGGCTGACCGGCACCCCTCATATGCAGCCCAAATATGGGGTGGATGTGGGGGCGTCCGGGCGCGTCCGCCACGTCGGACCCGACAGCCCGACCCCACCCGCAAATTGCACCAAATCCACCAAACCCTTCCTCCTCCTCCTGCCGTCCTCCAACATTTCCCGCGCCCGAGCCCTCGCCGTCCGCCACCCTTGCTTCCCATCCTTACCACCGGTCCCGATCCGCCGTCGTAGATGTCGTCCAGCCCATCCCCGACCACCGCGACGGAGACGCAGTCCGCCTCGTCCGTCGGTGTCCCTTCCTTGGCTCCGTCGTGCAAGGCGGAGAACGTCACCCGGAAGATGCAACGACGCCGACAGCGAGAGAGGGAAGCGGCGGTGGCGTCGCAGGGAGGTGCGGACATGGGCGAGCAGCTGTCTCCCCCGCCGCGCGCTGAACGCCGCACCCCTTCCCTTCGAGCGCCGATGCGGATTACGCCGTTCGACCACGTTGGGACAGAGGAGGATCCGACGGCCGGCTGGGCCATTCCGAAGAGTTTTCCAGCCACGCAGATGCCGGTGGTGGACGTATGTGACTCGCCGCAGCTCGTTCGGGCGCGGATGAGCACGGGCACCGGCGGCACCCGGGCTGCCCTCGACATGTTCGACGGAATGACAGAACAAGAGTGGGTACATTTTGTTTGCTCCTGTCCGATCAAAGTTGCATACGGCATGTTCAATGTTTTGCATACTAGTTGATTTCTGATAACCCACAAGTATAGGGGATCGCAACAGTTTTCGCGGGTAGTATTTCACCCAGATTTATTGATTTGACACAAGGGGAGCCGCAGAATATTTGCGAGTATTAGCAGTTGAGTTGTCAATTCAACCACACCTGGAGAACTAAATATCTGCCGCAAAGTGTTTAGTAGCACAGTTGAAAGATCGTGGATGTCGCCTAGAGGGGGGGGGGGGTGAATAGGCGCTTTAAAATAATTACGGTTTAGGCTTGAACAAATGCGGAATAAAACTAGCGTTTAATTTGTCAAGCACAAAACCTAAATCGACTAGGCTCACCTATGTGCACCAACAACTTATGCTAAGCAAGATAAACAACTAAGTGATAGCAAGATATATAACAAGAAAAAATATGGCTATCACAAAGTAAAGTGCATAAGTAAAGGGCTCGGGTAAGAGATAACCGAGGCACACGGAGACGACGATGTATCCCGAAGTTCACACCCTTGCGGATGCTAATCTCCGTTTGGAGCGGTGTGGAAGCACAATGCTCCCCAAGAAGCCACTAGGGCCACCGTAATCTCCTCACGCCCTCGCACAATGCAAGATGCCGTGATTCCACTAAGGGACCCTTGAGGGCGGTCACCGAACCCGTACAAATGGCAACCCTTGGGGGTGGTCACCGAACCTGTACACTTTGGCAACCCTTGGGGGCGGTCACCGGTACCCGTCAAATAGCTCGGGGCGAACTCCACAACCTAATTGGAGACCCCGACGCTTGCCCGGAGCTTTACACCACAATGATTGAGCTCCGAGGCACCACCAACCGTCTAGGGCGCCCAAGCACCCAAGAGGAACAAGATCTAGGGTACCAAGCACCCAAGAGTAAAAAGCTTCTCAAACTTCACTTCCAGGTATCACCATGGAGAACTCAAACCGATGCACCAAATGCAATGGCAAGGGCACACGGAGTGCCCAAGTCCCTCACTCTCAAATATCACCAAAGCAACGAAAGCTATGGAGGAATATGAGAGGGAGAACAAGAAGGAGAACACCAAGAACTCCAAGATCTAGATCCAAGGGGTTCCCCTCACATAGAGGAGAAAGTGATTGGTGGAAACGTAGATCTAGATCTCCTCTCTCTTTTCCCTCAAGAACTAGCAAGAATCATTGGAGGGATTGAGAGATAGCAAGCTCGAAGAAGGTCAACAATGGGGGGCAAACACAAGTTGGAAGAATTTTGTCCAATGGGGAAGAAGACCCCCTTTTATAGGTGGGGAAAAATCCAACCGTTATCTGCCCTCTGCCCGCAGCCAAGCGGTACTACCAAACACTGGCCAGGGGTACCTAGAAAATGAGCGGTAGTGTCGCCAGAGCGGTACTACCGTCGCCCTAAGCGGTACTACCGCTTAGGGAGCCTGGCACAGGTGAGTCGGCGGTAGTAGGGGAAACTGGCACGGTAGTACTGCGCCAAGCGGTACTACCGTTCAAGTGTCGTTCTACTACCGCTTAGGGAAAATAGGGACCCGAAAGAAACACACCTGGGATCCTCCAAGCGGTACTGGCCACGGTAGTAAGAGCGGCAGTACCGCCATAGCGGTACTACCGGGCTACTACCGTGAAATGGAAACGAGCAACAGAAATGAGCAGAACACGGATTTCCCAGGCGGTAGTAGCAACGGTAGTCCATAGCGGAAGTACCGCCTAAGCGGTACTACCGTGGTACCGAGCGGCACTACCGCCTGAGCACAGAAAAAACTGTCCAGGGACTGAAACTGCCATAACTTCTGCAAATGAACTCCGAATAGAGCAAACTCAAGCTTGTTGGATAGAAGACGACGAATACTATCCAAGAGTGGTTATAATAAGAAGTGGCAGGGGAGATATGCCTAAGATATAGAGATGAGAAACCTCTATGAATTAAGAACCGGCATAAACTCCAACATCGAAAACATCATAGAAGATGCATATATGAACTCCGTTTTCGATGAACTCGAGCTTGTCATGAAGATGACCATAAGCTCAAAAACTCACAAAGAGAAACACCAAACAATAACCAAGAAAGATGATGCAAGAATGCAATGGTTTGAGCTCTCTACGAAAGATACGATTAAGCTACTCATCCGAGAGCCCCCCTTGATAGTACGGCTATCGATCCTATAACCTGGTCTCCCAACTACCACCATGAGACCGGTAAAATAGAAAACCTATCAAGGGCAAACCTTTGCCTTGCGCATAGTCCACTTGAGCTAGATGATGACGATCTTGACCTCCTCAAGTTGGACCACCTTTCTTGATTGCGCCGGCTCGATGAAGACTAGTAGATTGCTCCCCCATACTCCACTATGGGTGAGCCACTCTTCGGCACATCTTCACAAGTCCATTGTCACCACAATGGACGGCAAGCTTCAAGCATGATCTCTTCGTGATGCTCCACTTGAACTTGCACACCGCAATCTTGATGACGATCACCACTTGATGTCATCCTCCATGGGTTGTATGATATCTTCCTTTTGATGCACGCCCATGGAAACAAACCTAACCCCACAAAGAACTCTCGCATAGAACATGGGTTAGTACACAAAGCGTAATGGACAATGCTTACCATACCGTGAGATCACTTGATCTCACTCGGTACATCTTCTATGCTTTGTGTGTTGATCAACTTGAATCACTCTTTGTACTTATTCTTGATCAACCTTGTATCCTTTCAACTCTCTTCATTCGGATGATGTCTTGAAGGTAAACATGAATGATCACACAATCTTCTTCTTCAAGACATGTTTGCAATAGGCTCAACTCTTACATGACCAATCTTTGGATAACTCCATGAAAAACCACCTTGGTCATCTCAAAATCTCCTTGAAACCAACAAATGTACTTCAAGAAAAGCCTATGGACAAACCCTTCAAATATAACTCAAGGCAACCGTTAGTCCATAGAGATTGTCATCAATTAACAAAACCAAACATGGGGGCAGCGCATGTTCTTTCAACAGTAGTATGATAGTTTCAATAGCAATAGTAACTGTAACAGTAGCAGTAGCAGTTTTGTAGTGATTGTAATAGCAGCAGCAACGAATGTAACTTAGCAAAGATCAATATGCGAAAAGCGTAGGCATTGGATCAGTGATGGATAATTATGTTGGATGACATTCATCATGTGACAGTCACAACCTAGGGCGATACACAATAGCTCCAATTCATCAATATAATGTAGGCATGTATTCCGTATATAGTCATACGTGCTTATAGTAAGAACTTGCATGACATCTTTTGTCCTACCCTCCCGTGGCAGCGGGGTCCATAAGGAAATCTAAAGGATATTAAGGCCTCCTTTTAATAGAGAACCGGAACAAAGCATTACACTTAGTGAATACATGAACTCCTCAAACTACAGTAATCACCAGAAAGAATCCCAATTATTGTCACCTTGGGGTATGCAGATCATAACACGTAATAGGTGCATACAACTTGCAAGATAGGATCAAGAACTCAAATATATTCATGAAAACATAAAGGGTTCAGATCTGAAATCATGGCACTCGGGCCCTAGTGACAAGCATTAAGCATAGCAAAGGCATAGCAACATCAATCTCAGAACATAGTGGATACTAGGGATCAAAGCCCTAACAAATTGACTCAATTACGTGATAAATCTCATCCAACCCATCACTATCCAGCAAGCCTACGAAGAAATTACTCACACACGGTGGTGAGCATCATGAAATTGGTGATGGAGGATGGTCGATGATGACGACGGCGTCGAATCCCTCTCTCCGGAGCCCCGAACGGACTCCAGATCAGCCCTCCCGATGAAGAACAGGAGGTGGTGGCGGCTCCGTATCATAAAACGCGATGAAACTTCTTCTCCCTTTTTTTTCTCAGGGAAAGTGAATTTATAGCATTGGAATTAGGTCAGACGGCCGCCTGTGGGCCCCACAAGGCATCAGGGCGCGCCCTAGGGGGAGGGTCGCGCTCTGTTGCCTTGTGGGCAACAGGGGGCCCTCTTCTGTTGATTCTTGCGCCAGTAATTTTTATTTATTCCATAAAAAATCTCCAAAAAGTTTCATCCAATTCCAAGAACTTTGATTTCTACACAAAAACAACACCATGGTAGTTCTGCTGAAAACAGCGTCAGTCCGGGTTAGTTTCATTCAAATCATGCAAATTAGAGTCCAAAACAAGAGCAAAAGTGTTTGTAAAAGTAGATACGACGGAGACGTATCAACTCCCCCAAGCTTAACTCATTGCTTGTCCTCAAGCAATTCAGTTGACAAACTGAAAGTGATAAAGAAATTTTTTTATGAACTCTTTTGTTCTTGTATCCGTATATAAGCTTAAATAGTACCCAGGTTTTCAGCAAAGATCATGAACTAACCATGCTCATAATAACACTTAAAAACTACATTTACTCATATCAATGGCATAATCAACTAGCGAGCAATATTAACATATCTCAAATGCCAACAATTTGTCGAAACAATCATGATATAATATGATAACATGGTATCTCGCTAGCCCTTTCTGAGACCGCAAAACAGAAATGCAGAGCACCTCCAAAGTTCAAGCAGCGACTAAACATTGTAATTCAAGGTAGAAGAGATCCAGTCATGATGCACACAACATTAACTATACTCAATGCATAAGGATGACAATAGTGCTCTCAGGATTGGTGCTTATAATGAGAAGGTGAGACTCAACAATAAAAGTAAAATAACATAAAAGTAAATGGATAGGCCCTTCGCAGAGGGAATCAGGGATTTGCAGCGGTGCCAGAGCTCGAAGCTTAAATCAGAGATGAAAAAAAAATTGGGAGGTGTACTTTTCTTGTCGACGTCAAGACCGAGAATTTTCAATATCTTCCATGCTAAACACGTTATAGGCGGTTCCCAGGCGGAAAGATAAAGTTTACTTCCCCTTCACCATACCAACACAAGCCATGGCTAGCTGAATCCACGGGTGCCCTCCATACCAACAACTTTCTGGGGGAGTTTGTTTGCATTATGTATTTTTGATTTTGGGCATAGGACTGGGCATCCCAAATACCAGCCTCTCTCGCGCAATGACAAGTGAATTAACACTCATCTGAGAATAACCCTCTTAGCTTGGAAGATACTGACCGCCCCCTGTCGCTCCATGAGCGGTACAGGCACACAAAACGGATGTTTATTTGAATGATTAGAGGTGGCACATGCAAATTTACTTGGAACGGCAGAGTAATACCGCATATAGGTAGATATAGTGGACTCATCTGGAACAATTTTGGTTTAAGGATTTTGGATGCACAAGCAGTATTCCCGCTTAGTACAGGCGAAGGCTAGCAAATAGATTGAGAAGCGACCAACTAGAGAGCGAAAACGGTCATGATCATGCATTGAGAATATTAACATTGAATACTAGCATGAGTAGGATATAGACACCCTGAACATAAATATCGTGGAGGCTATGTTGGTTTTGAATCAACTACATGCATGAACATGTGCCAAGTCAAGCCACTTGAAACATTCAGAGGAGGATACCATATTAACATACTACATCATAACCATTTTAATGCACGTTGACATCCAAGATAAATCATTATCCACTCCTAGCTACTTAAGCATGGCATGAGTAACTATAATCTCTAATTGTCATCGCAAACACGTTTACTCATAATATGCTGAATCATGGATACTGAGTTAAACATATTTACAAAAACAAAAACAAGAAGAGTTCATACCAGCTTTTCCTTGCCACAGTCACTTCATCAAATCATCGTCATTATTACCTTTCACTTGCACGACCGAATGATGTGAAAATAATAATAGTGCAAAGTGTGCCGTGGACTAAGCTAGAATCTGCAAACATTTTATTCAAGGGAGAAGACAAGGTAAAATTGGCTCTTCGTTGGATCAACAACAAAGCATATGAGAGACACTCAACATTTTCATCGTGGTCTTCTCCCTACGACGACTCAACGAAAAGAAAAGAAATTCAGAGAAACACACTGAAATATTTTTAGAGTTTTTAGTTTTTCTGAAGGAAAGCAAATTAACGAAGGAAAACGAAAAGCGAGAAAAACTATTTACACGGGAGAACTCCCAACAAGCAAAAGAAGGAACGAGAAATCTTTTTGGGTTTTCTTTTAATACTACAACCTAACAAACAAGAAAAAAAACTGAAAAGAAGCGAGAAATGTTTTTGGATTTTCAAAGTTTTTCAAACACACAAGAAGAAAGCGAAAATAAAACTAACATGGATATACAATGAAAAAGGGTGAACACCGACAACTGGAATGAATGTGTGAACATGAATGTAATGTTGGTGAGAGATACGCACTCCCCCATGTAGGAGATATGCCCTAGAGGCAATAATAAATGTTATTATTTATCCCCATGTTCCTAATTAAGTTTATATTCCATGCTATAACTGTTATGGTTCTTGAGTCTGCAATAACCACGAGGCTCGGAGGAAAACTCATATGCACGTGTGGAATAATAAATGCTAAATAGTATTCCTGGTCAAGTCTCTAAGACTGGCTCAAGTGATTGCATGATGATTATGTTTTCCTGATCATGGGCATCTCTATGCCAGCAACTTTGAGGGCACAATGTTAGAAGAACATTTGTGTTGAATCGACCCAATTTGATGTTATGCTATGAGATACATTCGTCACAAGTTAATGGTTAATAACACAGAGAAAGTTAACGTTTGCATGATTCCTTAGACCATGAGAGTATTGAGTTTCTTCATGCTTGCTTCATGAACTTTGGGGTTTGTTAAACGTCATCCGTAAATGGGTGGCTATTACGGCAGCTTACGGGTTCATGGAAATGTATGACAAGGGACTTGATAGCTCAAGATTGAGATTTCCTCCTCCGACGATGGAGAGATATTCTTTGGGCCCTCTCAGTGTTACGGTATCCATCATCGTCTGGCCAGACATATTGTGATTTGATCACAAGGATGCCAGAACACGGGAACGAGAATAGAGAACAAAATCGGTAACGAGGTAACTGCCATAGTGGACAAGTGTTGATTCACGGGGATGCCGATAAATCTCACCTCAGGTGTTTGTAACATATCGCGAAGTAAAAGGAATAGCACACGGCAACTGGAGGTTCACTCGAATATTTATTCGTGTGGGTATAGGGGTCAATATGGGTGTCCACGGCTCCGATGTTGATCATTGATCGGAAAGTGTTCCGGTCATGTCTATACTCCACCGAACCTATAGGGTCACACGCTTAAGGGTCATCTATCTGCTGAATACTAGAGAGGGAGTCTGAGAGAAAGTCACCGGAAAAGTTTCGGAGACAACGGAAGAGTTCCGGAGAGAGAACACCGGAAGAGTTTCGGTAAAACCAAAAAGTTGTTTCGGAGTATACCATTAAGTCAAATTGGTTTCGGCACACGCCTGGAAATGATTGGAGGGTGCCAGAATTGTTCTGAGAACTTTTGGAAATTTTCCGGAGAAAAAAACCGGAAATGTTCCGGAGCTGCCGGAACCGCTTTGGTTGCTTTTCGCTGATGAAAATCACTGATCCGGAATTATTTCGGAACACGTCCAAAATTATTTTGGGGGGTACTGGAAATGTTCTAGGCCCACATAAATATTTTTGGATTTAACGGTCGCGGAAAAATGTTTTTGTGAATAGTGAAAAGCACTTTATGGTTACTTTTTGGATAGCCACTTTTGTTGACTTTCCACAAAAGATCTAGAGGGGATGACATGGAAGGATAAGGGCCCTTTTGAGGGGGCCCTACAAGGGTGGCCGGTCAAAGGGTGGAGCTCCACTTACCTCCCCATTATGCCCTTCATGTGATACATATTGCGTGGGCATTTTGGGGTTTTCATGTGCCACCCTACCCCTTGCATTTTCCTATAAATAGAGGTGGAGAGGAGCTCTCCACACTCACTCTCTCTCACATACAAATGCCATGCATGATCTGGTTTTGTCTCTCCCTCCCAGCGAAATAGTTTCGTAGAGCCGAAAGGCTGTCTAGGTTCCGGTGGGAACTAGTTCTGGACGGCGAAGCCCTGTCGGATAGCTGACACCGTATGTGTGCAACCCCGTAGAGAGGCCGTAGGTTCGATCTTTTGCCCGAGGGGCTGTTCGAGGGTCCTCCCGAAGGGCTGTCCGAGATACCGTCCGAGTTTTGAGGGTCCTCCCGGAGGGCTGTCCGTGACACCGTCCGAGGGACTGTCCGACCGCCTCCCGAAGGGCTGTCTGAAGGACTGTCCGAGGGGCAGACGAGGGAGTACATCCTCGCGGTTGGGAGGTTGTAAATCCTAGCTGCGGGGATCTGCACCGACGATCTGCATCGACTCTACTTCCGCTGCGCTACGAGTCGGTAACGATCAGATCCAAACCTTGTATGCATCTCCATAGTGATCCTGGGCATGCTCGCTGTACAGATTTTATTGTTTTCTGTCGCGTTCCCCTACACCCCAAGCTTAGGCTTTTGGCCTAGCTTGGTAATCACCACCCGTAGTATCCATCAGGACCGGGCGGATAGTACTGGGGCGGAGGCACCTGAGGGTCCCACTACTGGACCTCGTCCTCCGCTGCGGCCAACTCGTTCCTGGAAGCTGTGATGTCCGCCGGCATGATGGTGTATCCGTTCCTGGCATGAGAGTCAAACAAAGAGGGTGCAGGCAATGGAATAATATCGCGAGTTCTCTCGCTGAAAATCAGGTTATAACGAATATACTGAGGAGGTTCAGGTTCATCAATAAAGTGGTGATCGATCATGCACTGTTGGTCTAAATAAGCCTTGGGTAGTAAGTAGTCATTTGGGCGGATAGCAGCATTAAAACATTTCGCAAGGCGCGAATCACAAATACCTCCGTGGACTTTACCCTTAGTCCTGTTGGTGTGCAGGCGGCGTGCAATGATAGCTCCCAAGCTAAAAGTGTTATCGTCGTGAATAGCACGACGCAAGATGGCGAGGTTAGGGGCACTGAGTGTACCACCTTCCTCTCTGGCAGTTAGGCATTTCCCTATGAATAAAGCAAAGTAGTGCACAGTAGGAAAATGCAAGCTAGTAACACGGGCTTTTGAAACGCCCTTAAATTCCCCCACAGTCAAAGTGCGAAGGAAGTCCTCGAACTCCTGGGGCCGAGGCTCCCTCAAATCCCCATCAGAAGGGATCAAGCATATCTCACAAAACTCATCTAGCATTAACTCATGATGTTCAGCATATAAATCGAAACGCACCATGGGGATATCAAGCCTAGGCATGAAATAAAAATTTTGCACAAAGGAATTTGTAAGGATGTGGAGCTGGCCACACTCATCTGCGAGGAAGTCGGTCAGCCCGGCATTCGCAACAAATTGTGCGAACTCCTGACGAAACCCGACTTTGTTCATGAAGGTGTTGTGCGGCCACTCGCACGGTCGGACCTCCGTCCTACGCGGAATGTTGAGGTCGTGGTCATAGGCATCCCCAAGGACACCCTTGGAGCTCCGGCTCGAAGAACCCCTCCGAAGAAAGTTCATTTTCCTAAGAACAAATTTCTAAAAAAAATTGGGCCACAAAAATATGTTAACAAAACTTCACCAAATTGATAGCAACTACTCATACAAGTGCCTAGAGGCTATATCAAGCATTCAAACTACTTAGAACTCAAAGAATTTAACACACAAGCTCATTTTCAGTAGTACCAATAGCAGAAATTTATGGAAAATATAATCCACTAAAGCAAAAACTAATTGGAACAATGGGGGAGTCATATACCAAGGAGCAATCCCTCAAAACAGTTTCGAAAACGGAGCTCCGAGCAAAGAGATAAAAAATCTCAGGTTTGGGAGCAAGAACACAAGAGAGAGAGAGAGAGCTACAAAGATTTTTTTTCTGGAGGTAGGAGATGAAGTGGGCTGAATAGATAAGTGAGTGGGTCCCTGTGGGGCCCACAAGGCATGTTGGCGCGCCCTGTTGCCTTGTGGGCAACAGGTGCACCCCACTAGGTTGTTTTCAGTGCCAAAAATTCTAATATATTCTAGAAAAAATCATGTTAAAATTCTATTGCATTCTGAGCACTTTCATTTTTAGGCCATTTTTTATTGCACGAATAATTCAGAAAACAGGATAATCATGGCATTTTCTTTTATTTAAACTAAAAATAACAGAGAGCAAACTAAGATTACAGAAAGTTGTGCTTACTAAATTCATCGACCACATGCCCTTCAAAAAGAATTCATTAATAAGGTTGATCAACTCTTATTAACAAACTATTTCCGAGTGACATGAAACCGAAGAATTTTCGTATAACACTAAGTTACCTCAACTGGGATATGCATCTCCCCAACAATAAGGATTTCATATTTCTTTTTGACAGTAGGAAGAGGAAATTTGAATCCCCCAATAGTGATTGTCGAAACCTTTTCAATACAATTGATACCATTCACCGAACTTTGTTTCTTCAGAAAATAAACCGTATGCTCATTACCATTGACATGAAAAGTGACTCTGCTTTTGTTGCAATCAATAACAGCCCCTGCAGTATTCAAAAAGGGTCTTCCAAGGATAATCGACATGTTGTCGTCGGGCATATCAAGTATAACAAAGTCTGTCAAGATAGTAACATTTGCAACTACAACGAGAACATCCTCGCAAATTCCAATAGGTATAGCAGTTGATTTATCAGCCATTTGCAAAGATATTTCAGTAGGTGTGACCTTATTCAAATCAAGTCTTTTATATAAAGAGAAAGACATAACACTAACACCAGCTCCCAAATCACATAGAGCAGTTTTAACATGACTTCTTTTGATGGAGCATGGTATAGTAGGTATTCCCGGATTTCCTAACTTTTTAGGCAGTCCACCCTTAAAAGAATAATTTGCAAGCATGGTGGAAATTTCAGCTTCAGGTATCTTTCTTTTATTAGTGACAATATCTTTCATGTATTTAGCATAGGGAGACATTTTCAACATATTAATCAAGCGAGTGCGCAAAAAGACAGGTCTAAGCATTTCAACAAAGCGCTCAAAATCTTCCTCATCCTTGTTTTTAGATGGTTTAGTTGGGAAAGACATAGGTTTTTGAACCCATGGTTCTCTTTCCTTTCCATGTTTTCTAGCAACGAAATCTCTTTTATCATATCTTTTATTCTTAGGAGGTGGGTTATCAAGATCAACAGCAGGTTCTATTTCTACATCATTATTTGGTTGAGCATCAACATGAACATCATCATTATCATTATCACTAGGTGTATGTTCATTACCAGATTGTGTGTCAGCATCAGAAATAGAAGCATCGTTATGATTCTCAGGAGGTTTTTCTATCTCAGGTTCACTAGAAGCATGCAAAGTCCTATCATTTTTCTTTTTCTTTTTCTTTTTCTTCTTAGATGGACTAGGTGCATCAATATTATTTCTTTCAGAATCTTGTTCAATTCTTTTAGGATGACCTTCAGGATACAAGGGCTCCTGAGTCATTCTACCTCCTCTAGTAACAACTCTGACATCATGATCATTCTTTTTATTATTCATCTCATCAAGCAAATCATTTTGTGACTTAGCTATTTGTTCTAACTGAGTCTGGACCATATAAGCATGTTTACTCAAGCATTTAACATCATTAGCAGTTCTAAACATCAAATCACTCAAGCGTTCAATCATGATGGCATTTCGTTTTAATTGATTGCTAACATATAAATTAAAATGTTCTTGCTTAATGATGTAGTTATCAAATTCATACAAGCATTGGCTAGCAGACTTATTATATGGAATATCACTTTCATCAAATCTAGTGAGAGAGTTTACCTCCACTACCTGTGTCGGGATATCAAGTCCATGTATTTCTTCAATAGGTGGTAAATTCTTAACATCTTCAGCTTTAATACCTTTTTCCTTCATAGATTTCTTGGTTTCTTGCATATCTTCTGGACTGAGGAATAGAATACCTCTTTTCTTCGGAGTTGGCTTAGGTGATGGTTCGGGAAGTGTCCAATCATCGACATTTCTCAATATATTATTCAATAGAACTTCGGCCTGTCCAACAGTTCGTTCCCTGAAAACACAACCAACACAACTATCTAGGTAATCCCTAGAAGCATCGGTTAGTCCATTATAAAAGATATCAAGTATTTCATTTTTCTTAAGAGGATGATCAGGCAAAGCATTAAGTAATTGTAGAAGCCTCCCCCAAGCTTGAGGGAGATTCTCTTCTTCAATTTGCACAAAGTTGAATATTTCCTGTAAGGCAGCTTGTTTCTTATGAGCAGAAAAATATTTTTCAGAGAAGTAATACATCATATCCTGGGGACTACGCACACAACCAGGAGCAAGAGTATTAAACCATTTCTTAGCATCACTCTTTAATGAGAAAGGAAACAACTTAAGAATATAATAATAGCGAATTTTTTCCTCAAGAGCAAATAGGGTGGCAATATCATTCAACTTAGTAAGGTGTGCCACAACAGTTTCAGTTTCATAACCATGAAAAGGATCAGATTCAACCAAAGTAATTAACTCAGGATCGATAGAGAATTCATAATCCTTATCGGTAACAAATATGGGAGAGGTAGCAAACTTAGGATCATATTTCATTCTCTCCCTCATAGATTTTTCTTTCAACCCAGCAAGCAGTTTTCTGACCTCATCTCTATCATTACAAGCAAGAATTGCCCTAGCTGTCTCCCTATCAAAAACATAACCATCAGATGTCTTAGGCATTTCAACTCTAGTAGGAGAGCTAGGCATAATAGGTGAATCATATTTTTCAAGAGTTTCAACATTTTCAGTTTCTTTAGCTTTAGCAATTTGTTCATCAAGAAATTCACCAAGTGGCACAGTATTATCAAGCATAGTACTAGCATCATCGATAATTTCATTCATAGCAGAAGTAGTATCATTAATAACTTGTGACATATCAGAATGAATAGCAGGTGGTGGTGTCACCAGCCTACTCAAAAGAGAAGGTGAATCAAGTGTGGAGCTAGATGGCAGTTCCTTACCTCCCCTCGTCTTAGAGGGAACGATCTTGGTCTTAGCATCTTTCAGATTCTTCATAGTGATCAACAGATATAAATCCCAAGTGACTCAACAAATAGAGCTATACTCCCCAGCAACAGCGCCAGAAAAAGGTCTTGATAACCCACAAGTATATAGGGGATCGCAACAGTTTTCGCGGGTAGTATTTCACCCAGATTTATTGATTCGACACAAGGGGAGCCAAAGAATATTTGCGAGTATTAGCAGTTGAGTTGTCAATACAACCACACCTGAAGAACTAAATATCTATAGCAAAGTGTTTAGTAGCACAGTAGTATGATAGTTTCAATAGCAATAGTAACAGTAACCATAGCAGTAGCAGTTTTGTAGTGATTGTAACAGCAGCAGCAACGAATGTAACTTAGCAAACATCAATATGCAAAAAGCGTAGGCATTTGATAAGTGATGGATAATTATGTTGGATGACATTCATCATGTGACAGTCACAATCTAGGGCGATACACAATAGCTCCAATTCAACAATATAATGTAGGCATGTATTCCGTATATAGTCATACGTGCTTATAGTAAGAACTTGCATGACATCTTTTGTCCTACCCTCCTGTGGCAGCGGGGTCCATAAGGTAATCTAAGGGATATTAAGGCCTCCTTTTAATAGAGAACCGGAACAAAGCATTAGCACTTAGTGAATACATGAACTCCTCAAACTACGGTAATCACCGAAAAGAATCCCAATTATTGTCACCTTGGGGTATGCGGATCATAAAACGTAATAGGTGCATACAACTTGCAAGATAGGATTAAGAACTCAAATATATTCATGAAAACATAAAGGGTTCAAATCTGAAATCATGGCACTCGGGCCCTAGTGACAAGCATTAAGCATAGCAAAGTCATAGCAACATCAATCTCAGAACATAGTGGATACTAGGGATCAAAGCCCTAACAAATTGACTCGATTACATGATAAATCTCATCCAACCCATCACCGTCCAGCAAGCCTACGGAGAAATTACTCACACACGGTGGTGAGCATCATGAAATTGGTGTAGGGGAACGCGACAGAAAACAAAAAAATTCGGTACAGCGAGCACGCCCAGGATCACTATGGAGATGCATACAAGGTTTGATCTGATCATTACCGACTTGTAGCGCAGTGGAAGTAGAGTCGATGTAGATCATCAGTGCAGATCCCCGCAGCTAGGATTCACAACCTCCCAACCGCGAGGATGTACTCCCTCGTCAGTCCCTCGGACAGCCCTTCAGGAGGTGGTCGGATAGTCCCCCGGACGGTGTCACGGACAGCCCTTCGGGACGCACTCACAGAAACTCGGACGGTCACTCGGACAGCCCTTCGGGAGGCACTCTCGAACAGCCCCTCGGGCAAAAAAGATCGAACCTACGACCTCTCTACGGGGTTGCACACATACGGTGTCATCTATCTGGCAGGGCTTCGCCGTCCAGAACTAGTTCCCACTGGAACCTAGACAACCTTTCGGCTCTACGAAACTATTTCGCGGGGAGGGAGAGAGAAGGCCAGATCATGCATGGCATTTGTATGTGAGAAAGAGTGAGTGTGGAGAGTGCCTCTCCACCTCTATTTATAGGAAAACCCAAGGGGTAGGGTGGCTCTCATCCATGTAGGAGATATGCCCTAGAGGCAATAATAAATGTTATTGTTTATCTCCCTGTTCATAATTATGTTTATGTTCCATGCTATAACTGTTATGGTTCTCGAGTCTACAATAACCACGAGGCTCGGAGGAAGACTCATATGCATGTGTGGAATAATAAACGGTAAAATGTATTCCTAGTCTGGCCTCTAAGACTAGCTCAAGTGTTGAATGATGGTTCTGTTTTCCTGATCATAGGCATGACTATGCCGGTAACTTTGAGGGCACAATGTTAGGAGAACACTTGTCTTGAATCGACCCGAATTGATGTTATGCTATGAGATACATTCGTCACAAGTTAATGGTTAATAACACAGAGGAAGTTAACGTTTGCATAATTCCTTAGACCATGAGAGTATCAAGTTTCTTCATGCTTGCTTCATAAACTTTGGGGTTTGTTAAACGTCATCCGTAAATGGGTGGCTATTACGACGGCTTACGGGTTCATGGAAAAGTATGTCAAGTAACCTGATAGCTCAAGATTGGGATTTGCTCCTCCGACGATGGAGAGATATCTCTGGGCCCTCTCGCTATTACGGTATCCACCATCGTCTGGCCAGACACATTGTGATTTGATCACAGGGATGCCGGAACACGGGAACGAGAAAAGAGAACAAAACCGGTAACGAGGTAACTGGCATTGTGGACAAGTGTTGATTCACGGGGATGCTGATGATTCTCACCATGGGTATTTGTAACATATCGCGAAGCAACAGGAATAGCACACGGCTAACTGGAGGTTCACTCGAATATTTATTCGTGTGGGTATATGGGTCAATATGGGCATCCACAGCTCCGATGTTGATCATTGATCGGAAAGAGTTCCGGTCATGTCTATACTTCACCGAACCTATAGGGTCACACGCTTAAGGGTCATCTATCTGCTAAATACTAGACAGGGAGTCTGACAGAAAGTCACCGGAAAAGTTTCGGAGATAACGGAAAAGTTCCGGAGAGAGAACACTGGAATAGTTTTGGTAAAACTGAAAAGTTGTTTCAGGGTATACCATTAAGTCAAATTGGTTTCGGCACATGCCTGGAAATTCTTGGAGGGTGCCAGAATTGTTTTGGGAACTTCTGGGATTTTTCGGAGAAAAAACCCAGAAATGTTCCGGAGCTGCCAGAACCGCTTTGTTTGCTTTTCGCAGATGAAAATCAATAATCCGGAATTGTTTCGGAACGCGTCCAAAATCATTTTAGTGGGTACTGGAATTGTTCTAAGACTCACAGAAATATTTTCGGATTTAACGGTCGCGGAAAAATGTTTCCGTGAATAGTGAAAGTGCTTTTTGGGTTACTTTTTGGAAAGCCAGCTTTTAGGGCTTTTGTCAAGCTTCTAGAAGGAAAGACTTAGGGACTAAGGAACCCCTTTTGGGAGGGTCCCACAAGGGGGTGGCCGGCCAAGGATGCTCCTTTTCCTCCACATTATGCCCTTCATGTGTGACATTTGCATGGGCATTTTGGGTTTTTTGTGTGCCCATCCTACCCCTTGGTTTTCCTATAAATAGAGGTGGAGAGGTGCTCTCCACACTCACTCCTTTCTCACATACAAGTGCCATGCATGATCTGGCTTCTTCTCTCCCTCCCCGCGAAATAGTTTCGTAGAGCCGAAAGGCTGTCTGGGTTCCGGTGGGAACTAGTTCTGGACGGCGAAGCCCTGCCGGATAGATGATACCGTATGTGTGCAACCCCGTACAGAGGTCGTAGGTTCGATCTTTTTGCCCGAGGGGCTGTTCGAGAGTGCCTCCCGAAGGGTTGTCCGAGTGACCGTCCGAGTTTTGAGGGTCCTCCCGAAGGGCTGTCCGCGACACCGTCTGAGGGACTGTCCGACCGCCTCCCGGAGGGCTGTCCGATGAGCAGACAAGGGAGAACATCCTCGCGGTTGGGAGGATGTAAATCCTAGCTGCGGGGATCTGCACCAACGATCGCCATCGACTCTACTTCCGCTGCGCTACGAGTCGGTAACGAAAAGATCAAACCTTGTATGCAGTCTCCATAGTGGTCCTGGGCTGGTGCGTAGGTCGGAAATTTTTTGTTTTCTGCTGCGTTCCCCAACAGTGGCATCATGAGCCGTGCTATGCGTAGATGCAGGTTACGATCTAGAATACATAGAGATGTATGGGTGTTGCACAATATAATTTGTAGTAGATGAGTTCTACTGCTGATAATTATTTGTGCGGGTAGCAGATGAAATCTGTTACCCGATGTTCTTGTTGCTTCCCTGGAATTTGCATATTTCTGATCTTGATAACAGCATGGTGGAATTTCAAAGTTCTGGAAATCCGCGATCCTGATTGATCAACGAAGTGCTAACAGTTCATTGAATTCAACCATAGTTAGAGAGAAAGATGAAATTTCGCAGACAAATGGGCAATGCAGATATGATCTGTACTGGGGTCATGCGTATGACGAAGTTTAGTATGGGGCTCAAGATTTTATTATCTCGTGTTTCATACACCCCGTAAAGTTAATCTAGCGACTTGAATAACCATACTTGATGATGGACGTTGGTAGCTTCGGTTTGTTTCGAAACCTTAGAAGCCACGTAAAATGAAATTTTGTATGAACCGATTAGAGGCGTCTAACTTGGTTTTGCAGGATGATATGAGATGTGCATATGATGTGGTATAGCAGTGCTCATATTAATTTGATTATGTATGAGATGACTATATGATGTAAAATTAACATGACCCGCGTGTCATGATTCGGCATGATGGCTGGAGCCATATGATTGTCACTTTAATGACCTGCGTGTCAACCTTAAGTAATGCACTTATTTTATTAGATATAGAGATAGCAATATTATCTGGTGCATCGACAAGGTGGTGGCAAATTTCGCGAAGGTGAACACCGACACGAATGCCGAAGACAAAGAAATACAAGACTTCTCCGTCAGAAAGGGCTATACCATATCATGCTATTATGAATTGCCTGAGATGTTTATCCCTTATGATGCACCCTTTTTGATTGCGCGGTAGTCGCTTTTTATTAGGGTGATCTCTCACAAAAATATCAAGTAGTTAGTGTTCTCCCAAGTGTAGCACCGTCATGGCACCTATCTTCTCGGAGTGCGTCATGTCTCCATGAGTACAAACGATTAGAGAAGTGTGAGGCGGGTGAGGTCAGACCTCGCAGCGAGATCACTTGGTTGTCTTGACATTCTGGTTTGATCCTCCAGAGCTCGGAACACGCCAATCGAAAGATGAACAAGAATCACATAGAGATGTGATTGGCAAGTTGGCCTACTGATTAAGATTCTCGTCATCAGTGATGTCCACATCAATGGCGTTGAATTGAAATGCCGATCTTGAATCACTCAAAATCAATTATGAGAGATATTGATTTGAGTGGGAGCGCATTGTAGAACTAACTTGTTTAATTCTCAGTGCAATTAATTATGGACTTTGTCTAAAGTGAAATTTGCATAATAGTTGTAGAATAATGGCTCGCGTTTCCACCTTCCCTGTTAAAATTGAATAAGATGTTAAATATCTGGTTAAAACTTTACGGTTGGTAACGTAATGTGAGGATTGTCCTCAAGAGTGCCGATAAGGATTTTGTCATATCGCATGCTTTCGGTATCCTCCCAGTAATGCTATGGATGATGTGACTCTCGTCCTTCGATCCAAAAGCTAAAATTCCGTTACGGTCAAGTGCAATATGTTTGCTTCCATGAGACCCGAACTTCAAAAGTTTGGGATAGCTATGTGATATTCATGGAACTGAAAATCATTTTCAGACACAAACAAAGGCTGAAAGATATGTGATATCCAAAGCAATGTTTGTTTTGCAAACTATTAGTAAAAGTGTTTACTATGCATTTGACTAATAACAGAGGGATCCAGTAGAACACCTTTCATATGATGATGGTGAATAAAACAACAACTTAAGAGAAAGGAAATGTCCGAAGGGTGTTAGTATGACTTACACACCTAGGAAGTCCGGGGCTAACGCCACTCTTCAAGTTGGTGCTTCTTCTGAGAGTAGGAGAATTATTGGAAGTAAACCTGTTAGAAGTATAAAGGCAAAAAGAGAGAAGACTGGAATATCCAGCTCATGTATGAAAGTCATACAAGCTATTGATGTATAGAAGGCTGGTCAAGGAAATAGTTCTTGGGAATTATGATTAAACATGTTAATCACTGATTCTTGGGTATTGTGAGTTGATCACAGAGATACCCGCTCGATTGCTTTCCATTGCAATTCGATGCAAGAACTACTACGGCCTAAAAGACTGGCCGGAGTGAGGTTTAGATACGCGCTAGGAACATAGTAAATGTTACTATACATTCCATCGGTGTATTACCTATGTATTTATTTTCATAATTCATTTTAGAGTTTTACACACTCTAGCCCATTGCATAAGGTATCTTGCAAGAAGGTTGTTCATAACAGAACTTTTGATGTTCAATGTTATGAATAACTTAAGGGCCATACTTTCATTATGAATGAGATGTATGTTATGAATATTGATAATAATACATTACCTCTGTATTTACTTTCATAATTCATTCTAGAGTTTTACACACTCTAGCCCATTGCATAATGTTTGTTGCAAAAGGGTTGTTCATAAAAGAACAATTGTTGTTCAGTGTCATGAATAACATAAGGGCCATGCTTCCATCGTGGATGGGATGTATGTTATGAATATTGATGGTAATATGATACATCCACAACACTGACGCTAAATGTCGCAAGACTAAGAGAATACCACACATGTGTGGCATTGCATTTGGTCACATTGGAGAAACCCGCATGGAGAAATTCTATAATGATGGATTTTGAAGTCATTTGATTATGAATCATCTGACACTTACAACTTTCCTCCGAAAAGTGAAGTGACTGAAATACCGTTCACAGGCCATAAGGAACGAGCAACGAACTTATTGGTGATCATACATTTTGATGTATGTAGTCCGATAAATGTTGTTGCTAGCAGTGGATTTATCTATCTTCAGAAATGACTCAAGTGGATATATGGATATTTACTTGATGAGACGTAAGTCTGGATCTTTTGAAATCATTCATAAGGTTTTCAATATGAAGTAGAAATTATTGTAACAAGAAAATTATGTTTCTGCAATTTGATTGCGGAAAGGAATATTTGAGTTACATGTTTAGTGAATGTCTGATGAGTTGTGAAAAGAGTTTCATAACTTACACCTCACGGAGCACCACTGTGAGTGGAATATCCGTGAAGATGTAATCAAACCATTTATGACATGGTAAGATCAAAGATGACATAAATCAATTTGCCATTATCCCTTTTAAAAGTAATGCTTTAAAGACTGCGGCTTTTACACTGAAAAGAGCACCATCAGATCTGTTGAAATGACTCCATGGTATGGTACACCCAACCATGTTATGTCTTTTCTTAACATTTGGAATATGGGGCTTGTGTAAAATATTTACAAACCTATTCCAAATCAGACAAGTACTACTTTGTAGGTTATCCCAAGTAATTGGGAATTCCTCCACCACTATACCAAGGCAAAAAGGTTTGCCACCAAGAATGGTGTTCTTTTAAAGAGAATGGTTCTTGCAAAAAGGTGAGTGGGAGGACAGTGCGACTCGACGAGATAACAATATCTTCGTCATCAGATCAAAGGAAAGGAACCTTGGAAGTAATTCCAGAGTTTCCTACTGCGACTGATACGGAAGCCTCTACATGAGATGTATGGACTTCGGTCGAACTTGCAACTGAACAACGTAGGCAAAACTCGTGCAAACCTCTCAGGTGCGCAAGCGAGATATTGTTGTTTGACAACAGTATACCTACGATACACAAGGAAGCGTTGATGGGCCCTGACTCCGGAATTGGCTAAATGCCAATACAATCCGAGATAGTTTCCATATAAATGATTCAAGATCATATCTTGATGAACCCTTCGGAAGACTTAGAGTCTAACGAACATTTATGGAACTATAAACTGATGTGGATAAAATGTTTTATCCATAAAGCTTGACTTGTTGCAATAACAAATTCAAGGAGTTGACTACGATGAGATTGTCTCACCGTAGCGATGCTTAAAGTCAGATCGGGTTAAACTAGCAATTAATACATATTTAAATCTTGAGATATGATACATGGATGCCAAAAGGATTTCCATGTGATGGAAATGCAACCTAGGACTTGCATGTGATACAGTCTGAAGTATTTTGTCAATCCAAAGGATGCTAGTAAGTATGCAAACTTCAGAGTTCCAGCAATGGACAAAAGAGAGCAAAATGGAGTTGGAATCTTCGTTTTGATGAAATAGTCAAAAGAGTTTGATTTCATCAATGGATAACGAAGATGCTTGTGGTTACAAGAAAGTAAGTGGGAGCATAATAATATTTCTAAAAACTTTGTGTGCTTGACACATTGTTGATTGGAAATAATATAAATTTCTTGACACGAATTAGGACTTCATTGAAAATAGTTTTTTGATGAAGTGCTTGGGCTAAACAGCCTTGATATTAAGCATATTTATCTACGAGATAGAATTGCCTAATAGGCTAAGCCAAAAATACATATTGACAAGATGCTAAAACAGTTTAGCATAAGAGCGCCAAGGAGTGATTCTTGCCGAAGTCACATGGAAAGAGTTTTGCAAGACTCGGTGTCCCAAAACACTGATGAGCAAAATACATGATGGATTTTTCACACACCTTTGTGTTTGGATTATTCATGTATTCCATGGTATGTAAAATAACCAGATATGTCCGATACTCCCAAGCTGTTGCGAGTATAGATACCAAAGTGATCAATGTACTGATAATGGGACAACAGTGAAAAATGTCATTGAGTACTAAAGTAGCACTGATCACATGTTTTCTCGCAAGCAGAGATTATGAAGTGCTCGTTGTAAGTAATTACATCGATACAGTCTTCATCAATGCTCCATGCGATTTTCGATTTAAGTAAAGGGTTTTGTGTAATACACGATATGGTGGCACGGTGTTTGGAAATCGTTCCAAACAGGTTACTGTGGCGAATTCTATAACAAAGGCTAAGTATGTTGCCGCTTTTAAAGCGACATAGAAGATGTTGAATCGTACAGTTCGTTCATGAACTTAGTATGGTTCCAAGATGGCTTTGGTCAATGGAACACTATTGAAGATAGTTGCTCAATAGCTCAGTCTGAGGAATCAAGGTTTGACCAGTGATTCACATATATACGAAGCCAGGTCCGCACAAAATATGAATTTTGTGAAAGCATGAAAATGCGAGGATATGCAGAGATACACACGGAACTGAAGTTGTCAGATCCTTTGGACATCAGACTATACCACAAGCGAAGCATGTTTTACACCGGTATGCCATAGGTGTAAAGTGCATCAGCATTGACTAGATTATTGACTCTAGTGCAAGTGGGAGTCTGTAGGAGATATGCCCTAGAGGCAATAATAAATGTTATTGTTTATCTCCCTGTTCATAATTATGTTTTTGTTCCATGCTATAACTGCTATGGTTCTCGAGTCTACAATAACCACGAGGCTCGGAGGAAGACTCATATGCACGTGTGGAATAATAAACGGTAAAATGTATTCCTAGTCTGGCCTCTAAGACTAGCTCAAGTGTTGCATGATGGTTATGTTTTCCTGATCATAGGCATGACTATGCCGGCAACTTTGAGGGCACAATGTTAGGAGAACACTTGTGTTCAATCGACCCGAATTGATGTTATACTATGAGATACATTCGTCACAAGTTAATGGTTAATAACACAGAGGAAGTTAACGTTTGCATAATTCCTTAGACCATGAGAGTATCGAGTTTCTTCATGCTTGCTTCATGAACTTTGGGGTTTGTTAAACGTCATCCGTAAATGGGTGGCTATTACGGCGGCTTACGGGTTCATGGAAAAGTATGTCAAGTAACCTGATAGCTCAAGATTGGAATTTGCTCCTCCGATGATGGAGAGATATCTCTGGGCCCTCTCACTGTTACGGTATCCACCATCGTATGGCCAGACACATTGTGATATGAGCACAGGGATGCCGAAACACGGGAACGAGAAAAGAGAACAAAACCGGTAACGAGGTAATTGGCATTGTGGACAAGCGTTGATCCACGGGCATGCCGATGATTCTCACCTCGCGTATTTGTAACATATCGCGAAGCAACAGGAATAGCACACGGCTAACTGGAGGTTCACTCGAATATTTATTCGTGTGGGTATAGGAGTCAATATGGGTGTCCACGGCTCCGATGTTGATCGTTCATCGGAAAGAGTTCCGGTCATGTCTATACTTCACCGAACCTATAGGGTCACACGCTTAAGGGTCATCTATCTGCTGAATACTAGACAGGGAGTCTGAGAGAAAGTCACCGGAAAAGTTTCGGAGACAACGGAAAAGTTCCGGAGAGAGAACACTGGAATAGTTTTGGTAAAACTGAAAAGTTGTTTCAGGGTATACCATTAAGTCAAATTGGTTTCGGCACACGCCTAGAAATTCTTGGAGGGTGCCAGAATTGTTCTGGGAACTTCTGGGATTTTTCGGAGAAAAAACCCGGAAATGTTCCGGAGCTGCCGGAACCGCGTTGTTTGCTTTTCGCAGATGAAAATCACTAATCCGGAATTGTTTCGGAACGCGTCCAAAATCATTTTAGTGGGTACTGGAATTGTTCTAAGACCCACATAAATATTTTCGGATTTAACGGTCGCGGAAAAATGTTTTCCATGAATAGTGAAAGTGCTTTTTGGGTTACTTTTTGGAAAGCCACCTTTTAGGGCTTTTGTCAAGCTTCTAGAAGGAAAGACTTAGGGACTAAGGAACCCCTTTTGGGAGGGTCCCACAAGGGGGTGGCCGGCCAAGGATGCTCCTCCATGGAGCTCCTTTGCCTCCCCATTATGCCCTTCATGTGTGACATTTGCATGGGCATTTTGGGTTTTTTGTGTGCCCATCCTACCCTTTGGTTTTCCTATAAATAGAGGTGGAGAGGTGCTCTCCACAGTCACTCCTTTCTCACATACAAGTGCCATGCATGATCTGGCTTCTTCTCTCCCTCCCCGCGAAATAGTTTCATAGAGCCGAAAGGTTGTCTGGGTTCCGGTGGGAACTAATTCTGGACGGCGAAGCCCTGCCGGATAGATGACACCGTATGTGTGCAACACCGTAGAGAGGTCATAGGTTCTATCTTTTTGCCCGAGGGGCTGTTCGAGAGTGCCTCCCAAAGGGCTGTCCGAGTTTTGAGGGTCCTCCCGAAGGGCTGTCCGCGACACCGTCCGAGGGACTGTCCGACCGCCTCCCGGAGGGCTGTCCGACGAGCAGACAAGGGAGAACATCCTCGTGGTTGGGAGGTTGTAAATCCTAGCTGCGGGGATCTGCACCAACGATCGTCATCAACTCTACTTCCGATGCGCTACGAGTCGGTAACGAAAAGATCAAACCTTGTATGCAGTCTCCATAGTGGTCCTGGGCTGGTGCGTAGGTCAGAATTTTTTTGTTTTCTGCTGCGTTCCCCAACAATCCATCCATGTCATCCCTAAGATATTTTGGGACAAAGCCCAAAAAGGTGGCTTTCCATAAAGTGATTTTCACTATTCACGAAAACATTTTTCCGCAACCGTTAAATCCAAAAATATTTCTGTAGGTCTTAGAACATTTCCAGTACCCACTAAAATAATTTTGGACGCCTTCCGAAACAATTCCGGATTAGTGATTTTCATCTGCGAAAAGCAACCAAAGCGGTTCCGGCAGCTCCAGAACATTTCCATGTTTTTTCTCCGGAAAAATTCCAGAAGTTCCGAGAACAATTCTGGCACCCTCCAAGAATTTCCAGGCGTGTGCCGAAACCAATTTGACTTAGTGGTATACCCCGAAACAACTTTTTAGTTTACCGAAACTCTTCCGGTAATCTCTCTCCGGAACTCTTCCGTTGTCTCCGAAACTTTTCCGGTGACTTTCTCTCAGACTCCCTGTCTAGCATTTAGCAGATAGATGACCCTTAAGCGTGTGACCCTATAGGTTCGGTGAAGTATAGACATGACCGAAACACTTTCCGATCAATGATCAACATCGGAGCCATGGACACCCATATTGACCCCTATACCCACACGAATAAATATTCGAGTGAACCTCCAGTTGCCGTGTGCTATTCCTGTTGCTTCGCGATATGTTACAAATACCCGAGGTGAGATTTATCGGCATCCCCATGAATCAACAACTTGTCCACTATGCCAGTTACCTCATTGCCGGTTTTGTTCTCTTTTCTCGTTCCCGTGTTCCGGTATCCCTGTGATCAAATCACAATGTGTCTGGCCAGACAATGATGGATACCGTAATACCGAGAGGGCCCAAAGAATATCTCTCCATCGTCGGAGGAGAAAATTCCAATCTTGAGCTATCAAGTCCCTTGACATACTTTTCCATGAACCCGCAAGCCGCCGTAATAGCCACCCATTGACGGATGATGTTTAACAAACCCCAAAGTTCATGAAGCAAGCATGAAGAAACTCGATACTCTCATGGTCTAAGGAATTATGCAAACGTTAAATTTCTCTGTGTTATTAACCATTAACTTGTGACGAATGTACCTCATAGCATAACATCAATCGGGTCGATTCAACACAAGTGTTCTCCTAACATTGTGCCCTCAAAGTTGCCGGCATAGACATGCCCATGATCAGAAAAATGTGATCATCATGCAACACGTGAGCCAGTCTTAGAGGCTTGACTAGGAATACTTTTTACCGTTTATTATTCCACACGTGCACATGGGTTTTCCTCAGAGCCATTATGGATATACGGGCTCGGGAACCATAGCAGTTATAGCATGGAACATAAACTTAATTAGGAACATGGGGATAAATAATAACATTTAATATTGCCTCTAGGGCATATCTCCTACAGACTCCCACTTGCACTAGAGTCAATAATCTAGTCAATGCTAATGCACTTTACACCTATGGCATACCGGTGTAAAATATGCTTCGCCATGTGGTATAGTCTACGTCTAACAGACCTGACATCTTCAGTTCCGTGTGTATCTTTGCGTATCCTCACGTTTTCATGCTTTCACTGAGTACATATTTTATGTGGACTTGGCTTTGTATATATGTGAATCACAGGTCAAACCTTGATTCCTCAGACTGAGCTATGGAGCAACTATATGCAATAGTGTCCCATTGACCAAAGCCATCTTGGAACCATACTAAGTTCATGAATGAACTATATGATTCAACATCTTCTTTGTCGCTTCCAAAGATTCAACATACTTAGCCTTTGTTATAGAATTCGCCACAGTAACCTGTTTGGAACAATTTCCAACTACCGTGCCACCATATCATGTATTACACAAAACCCTTAACTTAAATTGAAAATCGCTTGGAGCATTGATGAAGACTGTATCGATGTATTGCATTACAACGAGTACTTCATAATCTCAATTTGCGAGAAAACATGTTATCAGTGCTACTTTAGCACTCAACGACATTTTTCACTGTTGTCCTATGATCAGTCTTTTGATCACTTTGGTATCTTTACTCGCAACTCCTTGGGAGTACCGGACATATCTGGTTGTTTTACATACCATGGAATACATGATTAATCGAAACAAAAAAGTGTGTGGAAATTCCATCATGTATTTTGCTCATCAGTGTTTTTAGGACACCAAGTCTTGCAAAAGCTCTTTCCATGTGACTTCGGCAAGAATCACTCCTTGGCGTTTTTAATGCTAAACTGTTTCAGCATCTTGTCAAAATGTATTTTTGCTTAGCCCTATTAGGCAATTCTATCTCCGTAGATAAATATGCCTAATATCAAGGCTACTCAGCCCAAGTACTTCATCGAAAAACTAATTTTCAATGAAGTCCTAATTTGTGTCAAGAAATTTATATTATTTCCAATCAACAATGTGTCAAGCACATAAGGTTTTTAGAAATATTATTATGCTCCCACTTACTTTCTTGTAACCACAAGAATCTTCGTTATCCATTGATGAAATCAAACTCTTTTGACTATTTCATCAAAAACGAAGATTCCAACTCCATTTTGCTCTCTTGTGTCCATTGCTGGAACTCTGAAGTTTGCATACTCACTAGTGATACGTCCATTTTGCATCATGTTTTGCTACTGTTATTTATAGTATTTTTAATCAATATAACACTTTGTGGAGCAATTCTAATGCCTTTTCTCTCTTAATATGCAAGATTTACAAAAGGAGGGAGATTGCCGGCAGTTGGAATTCTGGACCTGAAAAAGCTATGTCAGAGATACCTATTCTGCACATCTCCAAATGAGCTGAAATTTCACGGAGATTTATTTTGGAATAAATAAAAAATACTGGAAGCAAGAAGTATCAGAGGGGGCCACCCAGGTGCCCACGAGGCGCGCCCTGGTGGCTCGTGGGGCCCCTGGCCAGCCTCCGGTGCCCATTTTCTGGTATATAAGCCCATTTTCCCTAGAAAAAATAAGGAGAAGACATTTGGGACGGTGCACCGCCGTCTCGAGGTGGAACTTGGGCAGGAGCACTTTTGCTCTCCGGCGGAGCGATTCTGCCGGGGATACTTCCCTCCGGGAGGGGGAAATCGGAGCCATCGACTTCACCAACGATCCTCTCATCGTGGGAGGACCAATCTTCATCAACAGCTTCAATCTCATCATCTCATCTCAAACCCTAGTTCATCTCTTGTATTCAATCTTTGTCTCAAAACCTCAGATTGGTACTTGTGGGTTGCTAGTAGTGTTGATTACATCTTGTAGTTGATGCTAGTTGGTTTATTTGGTCGAAGATTATATGTTCAGATCTAATATGTTTAATACCCCTCTGATCTTGGACATGAATATGATTTGTGAGTAGTTACTTTTGTTCTTGAGGACATGGGTGAAATCTTGTCATAAGTAATCATGTGAATTTGGTATTCGTTCGATATTTTGATGATATGTATGTTGTTGATTCTCTTAGTGGTGTCATGTGAACGTCGACTGCATGACACTTCACCATCTTTGGGCCTAAGGGAATGCATTGTGGAGTAGTAATTAGATGATGGGTTGCTAGAGTGACAGAAGCATAAACCCTTGTTTATGCGCTATTCCGTAAGGGGCTGATTTGGATCCATCTGTTTAATGCTATGGTTGGAGTTATCTTAGTTCTTATTTCGTAGTTGCGGATGCTTGCGGGAGGGGGTAATCATAAGTGGGAGGCTTGTTCAAGTAAGAATAGCACCCAAGCACCGGTCCACCCACATATCAAATTATCAAAGTAGCGAACGTGAATCAAACCAACATGATGAAAGTGACTAGATGAAATTCCCATGTGTCCTCAAGAACGCTTTGCTTATTATAAGAGATCGTTTCGGCTTGTCCTTTGCTACAAAAAGGATTGGGCCACCTTGCTGCACTCTTTGTTACTATTGCTACTTGTCACTTGTTACAAATTATCTTGCTATCAAACTACTCGTTACCGATAATTTCAGTGCTTGCAGAAAATACCTTGCTGAAAACCACTTGTCATTTCCTTCTGCTCCTCGTTGGGCTCGACACTCTTACTTATCGAAAGGACTACGATTGATCCCCTATACTTGTGGGTCATCAAGACTATTTTCTGGCGCCGTTGCCGGGGAGTGAAGCGCCTTTGGTGAGTGGAGTTTGGTGAGTGGAATTTGGTAAGGAAACATTTATATTACGTGCTGAAATTTACTGTCACTTGTCACTATGGAAAGTAATCCTTTGAGGGGTTTGTTCGGGGTATCTTCACCTCGACCGGAAGCACACATAGTTGCTCCTCAACCTACTGCACCTATTGAAAATATTTACTATGAGATTCCTTCAGGTATGATAGAGAAACTGCTAGCTAATCCTTATGCAAGAGATGGAACGGTACATCCTGATATACACTTGATCTATGTGGATGAAATTTGTCGATTATTTAAGCTTGCAGGTTTATCCGGAGATGGAGTTAAGAAGAAAGTATTCCCTATATCTTTGGAGGGAAAGGCATTAACATGGTATAGGCTATGTGATGATACTGATACATGGGACTGGAACCGATTGAAACTGGAATTCCACCAGAAATTTTATCCTATGCATTTGGTTCATCGTGATCGGAATTATATATATAATTTTTGGCCTCGTGAAGGATAAAGCATCGCTCAAGCTTGGGGGAGGCTTAAGTACATGATGCACACATGCCCCAACCATGAGCTCTCAAGAGAAATTATCTTACAGAATTTTTATGCTCGGCTTTCTCATGATAATCGAACCATGCTCGAATCTTCTTCGACTGGCTCCTTTATGAAGAAAACTATTGAATTCAGATGGGATCTTCTGGAAAGAATTAAATGCAACTCTGAAGATTGGGAACTCGACAAAGGTAATGAGTCAGGTATAATACTTGAGTTCGATTGTGTTAAATCTTTTATGGCCACCGATGCTTTTCATAAGTTTAGCACTAAATATGGACTTGACTCTTAGATAGTAGCCTCCTTTTGTGAATCATTTGCTACTCATGTTGATCTCCCTAAGGAGAAGTGGTTTAAATATCACCCCCCTGTTAAAGAAAAGATTGAGGAACCCGTTAGTGTTAAAGAAGAAACAATTATTTACCATGTTGATCCAATTGTGCCTACTGCTTATATTGAGAAACCACCTTTTCCTGTTAGGATTAAGGAACATGCTAAAGTTTCAACTGTGGTTAACAAAAGTAATATTAGAGCACCTAGACCCTCTGAACAAATTAAAGTTGAACCTAATGTTGCTATGGTTAAAGATCTCTTGGTCAATAATATAGATGGGCATGTTATTTACTTCTGTGATGAAGCAGCTAGAATTGCTAAACCAGACCCTAAAGATAAAAACAAACCCGTTGTAGGCATGCCTGTTGTCTCTGTTAAAATAGGAGATCATTGTTATCATGGCTTATGTGATTTGGGTGCTAGTGTGAATGCTATTCCGTTTACCTTATATCAAGAAATTATGAATGATATTGCACCTATTGAAATAGAGGACATTGATGTTACTATTAAGCTTGCAAACAGAGATACCATTACACCGCTTGGGATTGTTAGAGATGTTGAAGTCTTGTGTGGAAAAATAAAATATCCTACTGATTTTTTAGTCCTCGGTTCTCCACAAGATGACTTTTGTCCCATTATATTTGGTAGACCTTTCTTGAACACTGTTAACGCCAAGATTGATTGCGCTAAAGAAACTGTTAGTGTTGATTTTGGTGGTATGTCTCATGAGTTTAACTTCTCCAAGTTTCGTAGACAACCTCATGATAAAGAATTGCCTAGTAAAGATGAAATTATTGGTCTTGCTTCTATTTTTGTACTTCCTACTGATCCGTTAGAACAATATTTACTAGACCATGAAAACGATATGCATATGAATGAAAGAAATGAAATAGATAAGATGTTCTTTGATCAACCACCTATCCTTAAACACAATTTGCCTGTTGAAACTCTTGGAGGCCCTCCTCCACCTAAGGGTGATCCTGTATTTGAATTAAAGCAATTGCCTGATTCATTGAAATATGCTTATCTAGATGAAATGAAGATATATCCTGTTATTATTAGTTCTAACCTTTCAGCGCATGAAGAAAAGAGATTATTAAAAACTCTGAGGAAGCACCGAGCTGCTATTGGATACACTCTTGATGATCTTAAGGGCATTAGTCCCACTCTATGTCAGCACAAAATTAATATGGAGCCTGATGCTAAGCCAGTTGTCGACCACCAACGACGATTGAATCCTAAGATGAAAGAGGTGGTAAGAACCGAAATATTAAAGCTTCTGGAAGCAGGTATAATCTATCCCATAGCTGATAGTAGATGGGTAAGTCCCGTTCATTGTGTCCCTATGAAAGGAGGTATCACCATTGTTCCTAATGATAAAAATGAACTCATTCCACAAAGAATTGTAACTGGTTATAGCATGGTAATTGATTTTAGAAAATTAAACAAAGCTACTAGAAAAGATCATTACCCCTTACCTTTTATTGATCAAATGTTAGAAAGATTGTCTAAGCATACACACTTTTGTTTCCTAGATGGATATTCTGGTTTCTCTCAAATACCTGTATCACAATCCGATCAAGAGAAAACCACCTTTATTTGTCCTTTTGGAACTTATGCTTATAGACGTATGCCTTTTGGTTTATGCAATGCACCTGCTACCTTTCAAAGATGTATGACTGCTATATTCTCTGACTTTTGTGAAAAGATTTTTGAGGTTTTGATGGATGATTTTTCCATTTACGGAACTTCTTTTGATGATTGCTTAAGCAACCTTGATCGAGTTTTGTAGAGATGTGAAGAAACTAACCTTGTCTTGAATTGGGAGAAGTGCCACTTTATGGTGAATGAAGGTATTGTCTTGGGGCATAAAATTTCTGAAAGAGGTATTGAAGTTGATAAGGCTAAGGTTGATGCTATTGAGAAAATGCCATGTCCTAAAGATATTAAAGGTATAAGAAGTTTCCTTGGTCATGCTGGTTTCTATAGGAGATTTATTAAAGACTTCTCTAAAATTTCTAGACCTCTTACCAATCTCTTGCAAAAAGATGTTCCATTTGTTTTTGATGATGATTGTGTAGAAGCCTTTGAAACACTTAAGAAAGCCTTAACCACTGCACCTATTGTTCAACCACCTGGTTGGAACTTGCCTTTTGAAATTATGTGTGATGCTAGTGATTATGCTGTTGGTGCTATTCTAGGATAGAGAGTTGATAAGAAATTAATGTTATCCATTATGCTAGTAAAACTCTAGACAGTGCCCAAAGAAATTATGCTACTACTGAGAAAGAATTTCTAGCAGTTGCGTTTGCATGTGATAAATTCAGATCTTACATAGTTGATTCTAAAGTAACTGTTCACACCGATCATGCTGATATTAAATATCTTATGGAAAAGAAAGATACTAAACCTAGACTCATTAGGTGGGTTCTATTGCTACAAGAATTTGACTTTCATATTATTGATAGAAAGGGAGCTGAGAATCCCGTAGCAGATAATTTGTCTAGAATGGAAAACGTTCTTGATGACCCACTTCCTATTAATAATGATTTTCCTGATGAACAATTAGCTGTCATAAATGCTTCTCGTAATACTCCTTGGTATGCAGACTATGCTAATTATATTGTTGCTAAATTTATACCACCTAGTTTCACATACCAACAAAAGAAAAAGTTCTTCTATGATTTAAGACATTACTTTTGGGATGACCCACATCTTTATAAAGAAGGAGTAGATGGTATTATTAGACGTTGTATACCTGAGCATGAACAGGAATGACGGTGTATAAAACATGGGTATTTTATACCCTGACTTATGCACAGACGGTAGCAGCCTCCTTGCTGGCCAAGGCTTGCCGAGAACCGCCATGACCAAGATTCAAGTCCCAGTTACCAAAGCTACTGGGGAGAAGCTCAAGACAAAGCACCAACAAGCACTCAACTAGTAACGAAGATGAAGACGTTTCTTGCCGGTGAGGCTAAACCGGCAAGGTGAAGACCCGGCAAGCCCTCTGCCGGCAAGCTTCAGCCAGCATGCCAGCGCTCCACCTCACCGGGCAGCTGGTCACTGATCAGTGAGGTGTCGACCGCGCAGGCTGGTTGGTGAGGATTGCCGGGCACGTGTCGGCACGCAGGGAGAAGATTTACCTTTAATGACACCCGTCCAGGAGGCATGTCAGAATAATACGAGGTAGCTGGGCGAGCGGTGCAGGAACCTTGCCGGGGCTGCCTCTCCACACGACACCTAACGGTGCATTTAATGCCTTTGTCCTAAACTGGCAGAGTTAGGTATGATAGCACTGTTTGCTATCTAATCGCTATGTAATTACTGTTTTGCCACTGTGGTAACCCCTTGAGCTATAAAAGGAGGGCCAAGGCAACAGTTAGAGGGATTCGGACCCTTTTTCAAACACCAGCACGTCTCGCGTAGCAGCTCTCTCCACGCCTTGCTGGGAGAAGCGCTCCTTGTACTTGTGCTCACATACAACCAATACAGCAAAAGCAGGAGTAGGGTTTTACACTTCTCAGCGGCCCGAACCTGGGTAAATCCCTTGCGCCTTCCACTGATTCTGCTCTTTGTGCACGTCGATCTCCCCTGCCGAACCACAAAGGGGCTGGATGGCCCCATAGATGGTCGTACCCCACGACATCTTTGGCGCGCCAGGTAGGGGGACTCGCTTGCGCGAACCTGAATCAGTGGATTACGCGTCATCTTCATCAACTTTGTCATCATCCTCCTCGTCATCGATAGCCCCCAAGAAGAAGGGCATCATGATGACGGCCCCCTCACACGCATCCGCAGGCGGCGCGGCTAATGCGGACGGTGCAGATACCGTGGTTGGCACGACCAGCGCAGGCGATGCGGTCGCCATGCCCACCGTGGTCGGTGCGGGAGACGAGCGCGCTGGAGGCGGTCGACTTCCTTGACCCTCTGGCGAGCGAAGCCGAGACGGCGCAGGCGGAGCGGACGTACGACCTCCTCCTCTTCCTCCTCCTCGTCGCACCGATGAACGCAGCCACCGGAGCAGCAATGCCCGGACCGGCGCGAGCCAAGACCCCGCCGCGGCGACGTCCAAGGATGCTGCTTCAGGACAGACGTCGTGCCCCTCGCACAACGGGTGCGGTACGGCTTCGAGCGGCACCAACGACTCCGGGCAGCGGCGACCTCACGGCAAGACTCCTGTTGATCAAACCCCAGATCCGCAGGCACCGCCTCCGCCACAACGACCAGTTGCTGAGCATGTGCCGCGGCAGCAAGACCGCGATGGCGCTCCTACTGGCTCTGCCAGGAGTAGAGCGACGTCACGCTCTTCGCTTCCGGCCATGCCAGCCACAGCAGCGGAAGCAATGGCGCGAGCCCAGATGCTGCTAAATTTCCCTCCAGCGGCAGAAAAGATGGATGAGTGGAGAGCCACCATCCAAAGCTTGATTGGGTTTGCCGAGGCCAGCAAAGCACAGCAAGCGGAGCCCTCACGGTGCCCGCAAACGGCACCAATAGCTCCAACTAGTGGCCACGTTGATGGTGCTGCGCTAACGGTGCAATCACCTCAGCGGCAGCAGTCTCAACAGCAGCAACGCCAACAGCCGCGGCAAGCTCGACAATCTTTCGAGCCCGACGAGATGTCGATGGCCTCTTCGGATCCGCGAGCGCGGCAAGACCAGCGGCAAGTGCTGCGAGACAGGAGGGTAGAAGACGCCCGCACCACCATCGAACGACGCCGGGAGGCGCGCCGCCAATCCGACGCGCGCAACGGCCCCATCGTTGATGAGCCTGCGCCAGGGGTTGGCAGATATCTACCTTACGAGGTTGGGTGTCCTGCCTTAACCCGTGAGCTGCGGCAAGTCCGATGGCCGTCCGTCCGGGCCTTCAAGCCAGAAGTACCAGAGAAATACGACGGCAAGCTGAACCCGGCAGAATTTTTGGGCATCTACACGATTGCCGTGCAAGCTGCCGGGGGAAGAGATGAGAAAATCCTTGCCAACTACTTTCCGTTGGTGCTGAAGCCCAACGTGAGATCTTGGCTGTTGAACTTGCCGGAGAACTCCATTTATTCGTGGGCGGATCTCTGTAATGAGTTTGTTGGAGCCTTTACCGGAGGCCACAAGGCCCCTGGGCAGCCCAGTGACCTGCAAGTGATTCCGCAAAGAGATGGAGAAACTTTGCGCAAGTACATTCAGAGGTTCAGCTGTGTGCACCGTAACATTCCAGACGTGCACCCCGCAGCCGTCATTGCCGCCTTTCACACAAATGTGCGCAATCGGAGGATGCGGGAGAAGATGAACGTCAAGCTGCCCAAAACCGTCAACGAGCTCTATACGTTGGCGGATAAGTGCGCACGCGCTGAGGAAGGAAGAAGGCTTCCCGGGGAAGTCACGGGTGCCAAGGTGGATTCCGAGGACGACGACACTGCCACCCCGAGGAAGAAGGGCCGAAAGCGCAACAGGAAGCGCAAGGGAAAAACTGTTTTGGTTGTCGAACGCTCCGACAACTCTGAGTCCGCCTAGAAAGCCAAGACTGAAAACACTGGCAAGGAGGCAGTTGTATGCGCCGCTTGCCAGGAGGCGGCGGCAAATGAGAAGGCCGGCAAATCTGATGGGCCATACTGCAAGATTCACCGCACCAAGGGCCATGATCTCCAAGAGTGCCGACAAGTCGAGCACCTTGTTGAGAAACAAAAGGCTGAGTACGAAAAACGTGACAAAGAGAAGGGTCAAGATGGTGCCGGTGGATCCAGCAAAAGGGGCTGTGGTGGTCGAGCAGGCCGTCGCGGCAAGGCCAAGTAGCAGAAAGAAAAACCTGCTAGAGGCCGCGAAAAGAAAGAGGAAGATGATGGAAGTGAGGAAGAAGAGGATGACGGAGAGTCCAGTGAGCAGGAATTTCAGAAGGCAGTCGAGGCCATGTGCGTTGACGGAGACGCATCTTTGCACTCCTCTCACCGCCAACTTAAGCAGTGGGCACGTGAAGTCAATGTGGCTGAACCGGCAATGGGCTCTCAAAAGCCACTCAAATGGTAACACACGCCTATCATTTTCGATGCCGAGGATCACCCTGATCGCACAACCGCAGTCGGGTAATTGCCATTGTTGGTCTTGCCAACTATTCGCAACCTCCAGGTCACGAAAATGTTAGTTGACGGTGGGGCCGGCCTAAACTTGATTTCTCCAGAAGTAATCAAGAGGCTGCAGATTCCCGACGAAGAGCTTGAAAAGACAGGCACGTTTCAAGGAGTAAACCCGGGAAGAAGCCAGCCCAAGGGAAAGATCACATTGCCGGTAATGTTTGGCGGGGAATTGAACTACATGACTGAGAAGATTGTGTTTGATGTTGTCAAGATCCCCTTGCCGTATAATGGAATTCTTGGCTGCCCAGCCTTGGCAAAATTCATGGCAGCATCTCACTATGCCTACAACACATTGAAGATGCCAGGGCCGATGGGTGTCATTTCCGTCAACTCCGACAAGAAAGATGCAGTCATTTGCATCGATAAGATGTACAGAGACGCGGTTGCAGCAGAGGCCGCCAAGGCGCCCGCTGTAGGAGATATGCCCTAGAGGCAATAATAACAGTTATTTTGTATCTCCGAGTTTGTAATGAATGTTTATGTTCCATTCTATAACTGCAATGATTCTCGAGTCTGCAATATCCACGAGGCTTGGAGGGAAACTCATGTGCACGTGTGGTATAATAAACGAGAAAATGTATTCCTAGTCATGCCTCTATGACTGGCTCAAGTATTGCATGATGATCCTGTTTTCCTGATCATGGGCATGACTATGCCGGCAATTTTGAGGGCACAATGTTAGTAGAACACTTGTGTTGAATCGACCCGAATTGATGTTATGCTATGAGATACATTCGTCACAAGTTAATGGTTAATAACACAGAGATAGTTAATGTTTGCATAATTCCTTAGACCATGAGTGTATCGAGTTCCTTCGTACTTGCTTCGTGAACTTTGGGGTTTGTTAAACGTCATCCGTAACTGGGAGGCTATTACGGCGGCTTACGGGTTCACGGAAAAGTATGACCAGAAACGAGATAGCTCAAGATTGGGATTTGCTCCTCCGACGATGGAGAGATATTCTCGGGCCCTCTCTGTGTTACGGTATCCATCATTGTCTGGCTAGACACATTGTGATTTGATCACTGGGATGCCGGAACACGGAAACGAGAAAAGAGAACAAAACCGGTAACGAGGTAACTTGCATGCTGGACAAGTTGTTGATCCATGGGGATGCAATAAATCTCACCTCGGGTGTTTGTAATATATCGTGAAGCAACAGGAATAGCACACGGCAACTGGAGGTTCACTCGAATACTCATTCGTGTGGGTATAGGGGTCAATATGGGTGTCCACGGCTCCGATGTTGATCATTGATCGGAAAGTGTTCCGGGTCATGTCTATACTTCACCGAACCTATAGGGTCACACGCTTAAGGGTCATCTATCTATTGAATACTAGACAGGTAGTCTGAGAGAAAATCACCGGAAAAGTTTCGGGCACAACGGAAACGTTCCAGAGAGGACGCCGGAATAGTTCCGGTAAAACTAAAAAGTTGTTTCAGGGGATACCATTAAGTCAAATTGGTTTCGGCACATGCCTGGAAATTCTTGGAGGATGCCAGAAGTGTTCTGGAAACTTTTGGGAATTTTCCGGGATAAAAACCGGAAATGTTCCGGAGCTGACGGAACCGATTTGGTTGCTTTTCGCAGATGAAAATCACTAATCCGAAATTGTTTCGGAACGTGTCCAAAATCATTTGTGTGGGTACTGGAATTATTCTAAGACCCACAGAAATATTTTTGGATTTAACGGTCGCGGAAAATTGGTTTCGTGAATAGTGAAAATCACTTTATGGATATTTTTTTGTTAAGCCACTTTTTGGGATTTTCCCAAAAGGCTTCTAGAATGACTTTGGCACTAAGGAAGCCCCCTTGGGGTGGGGCCCCCATGAGGGTGGCCGGCCAAGGTGGGGCTCCTCCATGGAGCTCCACATGCCACCCCTTTTTGCCTTTTATTCTTTTATGTAAGACATAAAGTGGGGGTACTTTTGGTATTTTTGTATGCCAACTTTACCCCTTGGCTTTCCTATAAATAGAGGTGGAGGGGTGCTCTCCAAACCTCATCCTTGCTCTCATACACATGCCATAGACTTGTCTGGCTTCTCTCTCCCTCCCAGCGAAATAGTTTCGTAGAGCCGAAAGGCTGTCTGGGTTCCGGCAGGAACTAGTTCTGGACAGCGAAGCCCTGCCGGATAGCTGACACCGTATGTGTGCAACCCCGTAGAGAGGTCGTAGTTTCGATCTTTTGCCCGAGGGGCTGTTCGAGTGTCCTCCCGAAGGGCTGTCCGAGTTACCGTTCGAGTTTCGAGGGTCTTCCCGAAGGGCTGTCCGTGACATCGTCGGAGGGACTGTCCGACCGCCTCCCGAAGGGCTGTCCGACGAGGGAGTACATCCTCGCGGTTGGGAGGTTGTAAATCCTAGCTGCGGGGATCTGCACCGACGATCTACACCGAGTCTTCTTCCGCTATGCTACGAGTCAGTAATGATCAGATCAAACCCTGTATGTAGTCTGCATAGTGGTCCTGGGCGTGCTCGCTGTACCGAATTTTTTTGTTTTCTGTCGCGTTCCCCTACAGTGGCATCATGAGCCGTGCTATGCGTAGATACAGGTTATGATCTAGAATACATGGAGATGTATGGGAATTCCATAATATAATTTTGGAGTAGATGAGATCTATTGCTGAAAATTTATGCGGGTGGCAGATGAAATCTGTTACCCGATGTTCTTGTTGCTTCCCTAGAATTTGCATATTTCTGATCTCGAGACAACATGGTGGAATTTCACAAAGTTCTGGCAATCCACGATCCTGATTGATCAACGAAGTGCTATCAGTTCCTTGGGTTCCGCCATAGTCAAAAGAAAGATGAAATTCGCAGACGAAAGGGCAATGCAGATATGATCGGCACGGGGGTCATGCGTATGACGAAGTTTAGTATGGGGCTCGAGATTTTATTATCTCGTGTTTCATACAGCCCGCGATGTTAATCTAGCGACTTGAATAATCATACTTGATGATAAACATTGGTAGCTGCGGTTTAAGTCAAAACCTTAGAAGCCACGTAAAATAAAATTTTGCATAAACCGATTAGAGGCGTCTAACTTGTTTTTGCAGGATGTGCATGTGATGTGGTATAGCAATGCTCATATTAATTCGATTATGTATGAGATGACTATATGATGTAAATTTATTAACATGACCTGCGTGTCATGATTCGGCATGATGGCTGGAGCCATATGAGTGTCACTTTAATGTCCTGCGTGTCAACCTTAAGTCATGCACTTATTTTTATTAGCTATAGAGATAGCAATATTATCTGGTGCATCGACAAGGTGGTGGCAATCTTTGCGAAGGTGAACACCGACGCAAATGCCGAAGACGAAGAAATTAAAGACTTCTCCGTCAGAAAGGGCTATACCATATCATGTTGTTATCAATTGCCTGAGATGTTTATCCCTTATGATGCACCCTTCTTGATTGCGCGGTAGTTGCTTTTTATTAGGGTGATCTCTCACTTAAAAATATCAAAGTAGTTAGTGTTCACCCAAGTGTAGCACCGTCTGAAATTCGTATCTTTTCGGGGTGCGCCATGTCCACATGGGTACGAACGAATTGAGAGGAATGAGGCGGGTGAGGTCAGACCTCGCAGCAAGATCACTTGGTTGTCTTTGACGTTCAGGCAGGATAGTCCTGAGCTCGGAACACACCCATCGAAAGATGAACAAAAGTCACATAGAGATGTGATCGGCAAATTTGCCTACCGATTGAAATTCTCGTCATCAGTGATGTCCACATCAATGGCGTTGAATTTAAATGTGGATTTTGAATCGCTCATAATCAATTTTGAGAGATATTGATTTGAGTGGGAGCGCACTTTAGAATAAAATTGTTTATTCACTAGTGCGAAAATCATTATGAACAAAGTCTAAGTGAAACTTGTGTTTTCCGTTGTAGATCAAATGGCTCGCAACACCACGTTCAACTTAGGCCCAATGTTAGAGAAAGAGAAGTTAGCTGCGACTGGAAACAACTATGCGGACTGGGTCCGTAACCTGAGGATTGTCCTCAGGAGCGCTAAGAAAATGTATGTGCTTGAAAATGCTTTTCCAGCTAAACCGGCGGCCGATGCCCCGGAAGATGAATAAAATGTCTGGGCCACTAAGGATGATGATCACAACTTAGTGCAGTGCCTCATGCTAGCTTGCATGAGTGCAGGGCTTCAAAAATGTTTTTAATTCCATAAACCCCGTGATATGATCCGGGAATTGGATGCTCTGTACAAGGAAACCACAAGGTCTGAATGATTTGATATCATGAAGACCTTGATGGAATGCAAGATGGCTGAGGGCAGTTCAGTTGGCGAACACGTAGTCAAAATGATTGGCTATGCTGAAAGGCTTAAAACCCTGGAATTTCCAATTCCGCCTGGCCATATGATGGACATGGTGCTTTCTTCACTCTCCCCGTCTTACGACGGTTTTGTCATGAACTACACCATGAGTGGGATGGAGAAGACACCGAACGAGGTGCTCGCCATGCTGAAAACTGCGGAAGGAGGACTGCGGAAAAATCGCAAGCAAGTGTTGCTTGTGAATAAAACCGCCAGTTTCAAAAAGAAAGGCAAGCCCAAGAAGGGCAAGGGCGCTGGTAAGATCGGCTCCCAAAGCAACTCTAAGGGTGGAGCCAAGAATGAAACTGAGTGCTTCTACTGCAAGGGCACAGGACACTGGAAGAGAAACTGCAAGAAGTATCTGGAAGATAAGAAGTCCGGGAAAACCGGAAAAGGTATAATTGTTATACAAGTTAATGTCATTGACGTTTTGCTTGCTAGCGAAAATTCTAAGTCTTGGGTATTTGATACTGGATCGGTTGCTCACATTTGCAACTCGATACAGGGACTGCAGAAGGTGCGCAAGTTAGCAAAGAATGAAGTCATGATGCGCGTGGGGAACGGCGCTGGGATCGCCGCTCAAGCCGTCGGCATTATGCCTCTACGTCTCCCTTCAAGATTTATCTTAGAACTAAATAACTGTTATTTTGTTCCACTATTGTGTAGAAACATTATCTCCGGATCATGTTTAGTACACGATGGGTATTCGTACAAGTCTGAGAACAATGGTTGTACACTTTATTGTAAGGATATGTTTTATGGATTTGCACCCATTGTTGGGGGCCTTTTCATACTAAATCTTGAATGTGGAAATGATGTCTTTAACGTGAATGCTAAACGCCTTAAGACGGCTGATACCGCCACCACTTTCATGTGGCACTGTCGCCTTGGCCACATCGGAAAGAAATGCATGCAAAGACTCCATAAAGATGGAGTTTTGCCTTCCTTTGATTTTGAATCATTTGACACATGTGAAGCTTGCTTGATGGGAAAAATGACCAAGACGCCGTTCACGGGTCATCCTGAACGGGCGAGTGAATTGTTGGAAATAATACATAGTGATGTATGTGGTCCAATGATCACACTCACACGGGGTGGGTATTTCTACTTCGTGACTTTTACTGGTGATTTGAGTAGGTATGGATATATCTACCTGATGAAGCATAAGTCAGAAACCTTCGAAAAGTTCAAAGAATTTCAGAATGAGGTAGAAAATCAACATAACAAAAGGATTAAGTTTCTGCGGTCTTATCGCGGGGGCGAATATCTTAGTCATGAGTTTGGCCAACATCTGAGTGATCGTGGAATCGTTTCACAGCTTACGCCTCCCGGAACTCCACAGAGAAACGGAGTATCGGAAAGACGTAACCGAACCCTGTTAGACATGGTAAGGTCGATGATGTCTCTTACAGATCTACGAATATCTTTTTGGGGTCACGCACTAGAAACTGTCGCTCACACATTAAACATAGCACCGTCTAAGTCTGTTGAGACGACACCAAACGAGTTATGGAACGGGAAGAAACCCAATTTGTCACATCTCAAAATCTGGGGTTGTGAAGCTTATGTAAAACGTTTACAACCAAGAAAACTCGATCCTAGATCAGACAAATGTTACTTTGTAGGTTATCCCAAGGAAACAGTTGGGTATTCTTTCTACCAACCCTCCGAGTGCAAAGTGTTTGTCGCTAAAAACAGAGTCTTTCTCGAGAAAGAGTTTCTCGCTAAAGAAGTGAGTAGGAGTACAGTACAACTTGATGAGATTAGCGAATCTTCGGCAACCGTTTATATGGCTAAGGAACCGGAAGAAATTCCGCTAATTATCCCTACAACCGAGCCGGAAGTTGTCGCATGTGATGCGGAAACTTCAGACAATGTTGTAACTGAACCGCGCAAATCAGGTAGGGCTATCCAGCCACCTGAGTGGTTTCATAACGAAATCTTCATTCTTGAAGACGATGAACCTGCGCACTACAAGGAAGCGATGGCGGGGCCCAGCTCAAGGGAATGGCACAAGGCCATGAAATCCGAGATGGAATCCATGTGCGAAAACCAAGTTTGGAACTTGGAAGAACTTCCAGAAGGCGTAAATCCCATTGGTTGTAAATGGACTTTCAAAAGAAAGACGGACGCGGATGGTAACATTACTATCCACAAAGGTAGACTTCTCATGAAAGGGTTCACGCAAGTTCCAGGAGTGGACTACGACGAGACTTTCTCGCCCGTAGCTATGCTTAGGTCTGTTCGGATATTACTAGCAATTGCTGCTTATTTCGATTATGAAATATGGCAGATGGATGTCAAAACGGCTTTCCTAAATGGAAACCTCAAAGAGGATGTATACATGATACAGCCAGAAGGTTTTGTCGTTCATAAGGATGCTGGAAAGGTATGCAAACTTCAGAAAGCCATTTATGGTCTGAAGCAAGCGTCAAGGAGCTGGAACATTCATTTTGATGAAGTGGTCAAACAGTTTGGCTTCATCAGGAATGACGAAGAATCTTGTGTTTACAAGAAGTTTAGTGGGAGCGCAAAAGCATTTGTAATCTTGTATGTGGATGACATATTGTTGATTGGAAATGACGTGAATTTTCTTAGCGAAATAAAAGACTCATTGAAGAAGAGTTTTTCAATGAAAGACTTAGGCGAAGCGGCATATGTATTGGGCATCAGAATCTATAGAGATAGATCGAAACGCCGGATAGCGCTTAGCCAAAGCACGTACATTGACAAGGTGTTGAAAAGGTTCAACATGGAGAACTCCAAGAATGGCCTACTCCCCATATCACATGGCACAGTGCTTTGCAAGAATCAATGTCCTCGGACTCTCGATGAGCGAGTACAGATGAATGATGTTCCATATGCCTCGGCAGTTGGTTCTATTATGTATGCCATGCTATGTACAAGACCGGACGTTTACTACGCGCTAAGTGTTAGCAGCCGGTACCAAAGTGATCCAGAATTGGAACACTGGGCCGCAGTCAAGGGTATTCTTAAGTACCTCAGAAGGACCAAGGATTTACTCCTTGTATAAGGAGGTGATGAAGAGCTCAATGTAAGTGGTTACACTGATGCAGGCTTCATGACTGACCCAGATGACTTCAAATCTCAATCAGGCTATGTTTTCATATTAAACGGTGGCGCAATTGATTGGAAAAGTTCCAAACAAAAGACTGTGGCGGATTCTACGACGAGGCGGAATATGTTGCAGCTTCAGAAGCCTCCAAGGAGGCGATATGGATCAAGTAATTTCTTGAAGACCTTGGTGTGGTTCGAAGTGCTCTGGACCCGGTGGAGATCTATTGTGATAATAGTGGCGCCGTTGCTCAGGCAAGGGAGCCAAGTTCGCACCATAAGACAAGACATATTGAACGCAAATATAAACTCATTCGATATCATGTCGAAGCGGGTTTAGTGAAAGTACGCAAAGTTCACACGGATCTGAACGTGTCAGACCCGATGACAAAGCCTCTACCACGAGCAAAGCATGAGCAGCACCAGATTGCCATTGGTGTTAGGGAAGCCATGTAACTGGATTATGACTCTAGTGCAAGTGGGAGTCTGTAGGAGATATGCCCTAGAGGCAGTAATAACAGTTATTTTGTATCTCCGAGTTTGTAATGAATGTTTATGTTCCATGCTACAACTGCAATGATTCTCGAGTCTGCGATATCCACGAGGCTTGGAGGGAAACTCATGTGCACGTGTGGTATAATAAATGGTAAAATGTATTCCTAGTCATGCCTCTATGACTGGCTCAAGTATTGCATGATGATCCTGTTTTCCTGATCATGGGCATGACTATGCCGGCAATTTTGAGGGCACAATGTTAGTAGAACACTTGTGTTGAATCGACCCGAATTGATGTTATGCTATGAGATACATTCGTCACAAGTTAATGGTTAATAACACAGAGATAGTTAATGTTTGCATAATTCCTTAGACCATGAGAGTATCGAGTTCCTTCGTACTTGCTTCGTGAACTTTGGGGTTTGTTTAAACATCATCCGTAACTGGGTGTCTATTACGGCGGCTTACGGGTTCACGGAAAAGTATGACCAGAAACGAGATAGCTCAAGATTGGGATTTGCTCCTTCGACGATGGAGAGATATTCTCGGGCCCTCTCGGTGTTACGGTATCCATCATCGTCTGGCCAGACACATTGTGATTTGATCACTGGGATGCCGGAACACGGAAACGAGAAAAGAGAACAAAACCGGTAACGAGGTAACTTGCATGCTGGACAAGTTGTTGATCCATGGGGATGCAATAAATCTCACCTCGGGTGTTTGTAATATATCGTGAAGCAACAGGAATAGCACACGGCAACTGGAGGTTCACTCGAATACTCATTCGTGTGGGTATAGGGGTCAATATGGGTGTCCACGGCTCCGATGTTGATCATTGATCGGAAAGTGTTCCGGGTCATGTCTATACTTCACCGAACCTATAGGGTCACACGCTTAAGGGTCATCTATCTGTTGAATACTAGACAGGGAGTCTGAGAGGAAATCACCGGAAAAGTTTCGGACACAACGGAAACGTTCCGGAGAGGACGCCAGAATAGTTTCGGTAAAACTGAAAAGTTGTTTCAGGGGATACCATTAAGTCAAATTGGTTTCGGCACATGCCTGGAAATTCTTGGAGGATGTCAGAAGTGTTCTGGAAACTTCTGGGAATTTTCCGGGATAAAAACCGGAAATGTTCCGGAGCTGCCGGAACCGATTTGGTTGCTTTTCGCAGATGAAAATCACTAATCCGAAATTGTTTCGGAACGCGTCCAAAATCATTTGTGTGGGTATTGGAATTATTCTAAGACCCACAGAAATATTTTTGGATTTAACGATCGCGGAAAATTGGTTCCATGAATAGTGAAAATCACTCTATGGATATTTTTTTGGAAAGCCACTTTTTGGGATTTTCCCAAAAGGCTTCTAGAATGACTTTGGCACTAAGGAAGCCCCCTTGGGGGGGGCCCATGAGGGTGGCCGGCCAAGGTGGGGCTCCTCCATGGAGCTCCACATGCCACCCCTTTTTGCCTTTTATTCGTTTATGTAAGACATAAAGTGGGGGTACTTTTGGTATTTTTGTATGGCAACTTTACCCCTTGGCTTTCCTATAAATAGAGGTGGAGGGGTGCTCTCCAAACCTCATCCTTGCTCTCATACACATGCCATAGACTTGTCTGGCTTCTCTCTCCCTCCCAGCGAAATAGTTTCGTAGAGCCAAAAGGCTGTATGGGTTCCGGCAGGAACTAGTTCTGGACAGCGAAGCCCTGCCGGATAGCTGACACCGTATGTGTGCAACCCCGTAGAGAGGTCGCAGTTTCGATCTTTTGGCCGAGGGGCTGTTCGAGTGTCCTCCCGAAGAGCTGTCCGAGTTACCGTTCGAGTTTCGAGGGTCCTCCCGAAGGGCTGTCAGTGACATCGTCCGAGGGACTGTCCGACCGCCTCCCAAAGGGCTGTCCGACGAGGGAGTACATCCTCGCGGTTGGGAGGTTGTAAATCCTAGCTGCGGGGATCTGCACCGATGATCTACACCGACTCTTCTTCCACTGCGCTACGAGTCGGTACGGATCAGATCAAACCCTGTATGACATCTCCATAGTGGTCCTGGGCGTGCTCGCTGTACCGATTTTTTTTGTTTTCTGTCGCATTCCCCTACACCCGCTCCCGCCAAGAAGAAAGAAAACAAGAAGTCCGGGAAAACCTCTAGCAAGGATTCCGGGAAGCGCACCTCTTCGGAGTGCTGCGCACCTGTCGAAGACTTGCCGGAGTGCTCTGTCGGTAAGAAGCCTAGAGCCACTGCACCGGCAACCAAGAAGGTGCCTGCGAGGGAGGATGGCGCTGACGGTACCTTCACCATTAGTGCCACCCTTGACAGCAAATAGGAAAGCATGCTCGTTGCCTTCCTGCGGGCGAATGTCGATGTGTTCGCATGGCGACCATCTGACATCCCCGGTGTTCCCAAGGAGGTAATTGAGCACCACCTTGCCATTTGTCCCCACGCTCGGCCCGTCAAGAAAAAAGTACGGAAGCAAGCTTTGGAGCAGTAACAATTCATTGCCGAGGAAATCAAGAAACTTGAAGCAGCAGGCTTGGTTAGAGGTGTACTACATCCCACTTGGTTGGCAAATCCAGTGGTGGTGCCCAAAGCAAATGGAAAGTGGAGACTTTGTATTGACTACACTGATATTAACAAAGCTTGTCCAAAGGATCCTTTTCCCTTGCCGCGCATCGATCAAATTGTGGACTCCACTTCCGGCTATGACTTACTCTCCTTCCTTGATGCATATTCCGGGTACCATCAGATATTTATGGCCAAGGAGGATGAGGAGAAAACCGCATTCATTACTCCATGTGGCACATACTGCTTCGTGCGTATGCCTTTCAGATTAAAGAGTGCTGGTTCAACATTTGCGAGGGCAGTCCAGATTGGCTTTGAGGCCCAGTTGCATAGGAATGTGGAAGCATACATGGATGATATAGTGGTCAAGACCAAGGACAAATCTACCCTTATTCAAGATTTGGAAGAGACATTTGCAAACTTGCGCAAAATCAATCTGAAGCTCAACCCCGAAAAGTGTGTGTTTGGCCTTCCATCCGGCAAGCTTCTCGGGTTCTTTGTATCTCAACGAGGAATTGAAGCGAATCCCGACAAGATCAAAGCAATTGAGCAGATTCAGGCACCAAAAAGCATCAAAGATGTGCGGCGTCTTGCCGGCTGTGTTGTTGCCTTAAGTAGGTTCATCTCAAGATCAGCTGAGCATGCCCTGCCGTTTTTCAAGATTTTGAAAAAGACAGGTCCGATGAAATGGACTCCGGAAGCGGAGGCCGCGCTGCAGGACTTGAAAAGATACCTCTCCTCCGCGCCAACACTAGTTGCGCCTAGACCGCAAGAGCCGTTGCTGCCATACGTAGCGGCAACAAATCAAGTGGCTAGTGCTGCGTTAGTGGCGCAGAGGGAAGTCGATGACGAGGAAGCAACCGCAGCAAACCCATCTAGCGACAAACCGGAATCTTCTCCGGCAAGGTCCGACGCCAAAAAGTCAGAAACAGCGCAAGCAAATGAAACTAACCAACAAGTGATGCCGAAGAAGAAAGTGGTGCAGCCGCCCGTTTATTTTGTTAGTTCCCTTCTGGAGGGGGCTAGGTCAAGATACTCTGGGGTGCAGAAGTTGCTTTTCGGCCTTCTTATGTCCTCGAGGAAGCTGCGTCACTACTTCCAAGCACACGAGATCACCGTCGTCACTCGCTTTCCGTTGCAACGCATCCTGAGAAATCCGGAAGCAACTGGCAGGATAGTAGAGTGGGCGTTGGAATTGTCAAGCTTTGCACTTAAGTTTGAAAGCACTTCCACCATCCAGAGCAGAGCCTTGGCGGAGTTCATTGCAGAATGGACGCCAACGCAAGACGAAGAAGTTCAAGAAACAGCTTTCCCCGGCAAAGAGACAGCCAAAGAATGGATCATGTACTTTGATGGTGCCTTCTCGCTGCAAAGCGCCGGTGCTGGAGTGCTGCTTGTCGCACCCACCGGAGAGCACCTCAAGTATGTGGTCCAAATGCACTTTCCCAGGGAGCAAGCTACAAACAACACTGCCGAGTACGAAGGACTCCTTGCCGGTCTTAGGATCGCAGTGGACCTTGGAATCAAAAAATTGATCGTCCGCGGTGACTCGCAGCTTGTTGTGAAGCAAGTAAATAAAGATTACCAGAGCCCGTTGATGGAAGCATACGTGGAAGAAGTGAGGAAATTGGAAGAACACTTTGATGGATTGCAAACGGAGCATATCCCTCGTGCGGAAAACTGCATTGCTGATCACCTGCCCAAAAGCTACCTGTGGAACCAGGAACTTTTGTGCTCCATTTGAATCAACCAACAGTCACTCCATCAACACAGGACTGTAAGAGAAGGAAGTTGAACACCGGCAAGTATTTTCTGGCAGAACTCCCAGGAGCCGTCGGCGAAAAGGTTGCCGGAGACAATGACGTGGTTGCCGGTGAGTAGCAGCTTTGCGCAGAACCTCGGATTCTTGCCGCAGAAGCAAGCGCTCCCGCAGCCGAAGAAGCGCGTTTAGTCCTTGTCGTCGAGCCGCAGGCTCCGACATGGGCACATCAGATACTTCGTTTCCTTCAAACAGGAGAACTTCCCGATGAGCAAGAAGAAGCTGAGAAAGTAGCCCGTCAGTCAAGCATGTATCAGTTTGTGGATAGCATTCTATACAGAAAGTGCCCAAACGGTGTGAAATTGAAGTGTATTTGCCGGGAAGACAGACTGAAGCTGTTGGCGGAGATACATGGAGGCATATGTGGCTCTCACATAGGTTCAAGAGCACTTGCTGACAAAGCTTTCCGGCAAGGCTTCTATTGGCCCACAACCCTCCAGGATGCAACTGAGCTAGTAACCAAGTGTGAAGCCTGCCAGTTCCATTCAAAGAACATACATCAGCCAGCTCAAGCCCTCCAAACAATCCCTCTCTCCTGGCCCTTTTCGTTCTGGGGGCTCGATATCTTGGGCCCCTTCCCCCATGTTGCCGGGGGCTTTGAGTTCTTGTACGTCGCCATTGACAAGTTCACAAAGTGGCCTGAAGTGGAGCCGGTGAGAAAGGTGACAGCGCAGTCAGCCATCAAGTTCTTCAAAGGATTAGTTTGCCATTTCAGGGTTCCTAACAGAATCATCACCGACAATGGCACACAATTCACGAGCCGCACCTTCATGTAGTATATCCAAGACCTTGGCAGCAAAATCTGTTTTGCATCTGTCGCTCACCCGAGAAGCAACGGCCAAGTGGAAAGGATGAATGCTGAAGTGCTGCGTGGCCTCAAGACAAGAACCTTTGACAGGCTGCGCAAATGTGGAAGGCGCTGGATTGATGAGTTGCCGGCAGTTCTTTGGTCACTCAGGACGACACCAAATCGAGCTACCGGCCAAACACCCTTCTCCCTAATCTATGGTGAGAAGCGGTGCTCCCCACAGAACTCATATACGGGTCACCTCGAGTGCTCGCTTACGATGAAGCTGAGCAAGAGCAGCTGCGGCAAGACGACGCAACGCTCCTTGAGGAGGATCGTCTTCGGGCGGCTGTGCGAACTGCATGCTACCAGCAAGCCCTGCGCCGCTATCATAGCCGCAAGGTGCACGCCCGAAGCCTTGAGGAAGGTGATCTTGTTCTTCGGCGTGTTCAGTCCGCCAAGAAATCAAACAAGTTGACGCCGAAGTGGGAAGGCCCTTATCGGGTAGTACGAGTCACCAGACCTGGCGCAGTCCGTCTGGAGACCAAAGATGGCACCCCAGTGCAGAACTCATGGAACATTGAGCATCTTCGCAAGTTCTACCGATGAGGCGCGGTTGCCGGGCCTCCCGGCAACCCCTTTTGTACAAGCTTTGTCGGCAAGACTTGTAACCCTTTGTACAAAGCCAGGCGCAGATCCTATGCCTAATAAAGCTAAGTGTTTCGCAACTCTTCGTGCATGTACATGTGATGTTGTGATTTACACTTTAGTTTGTATGAAATGGCTGACGAACCGTCAAGGTTCCCAACCCACTCTTTTCTCTTCTTTCTTTTTCTTAAAAGGACAGAAGAATCCCTCGCGTGCAAGTTTCCCGGGGAGGGTGACGATGGGGTACCATTCTAATGACGTTCAAGTAATCACTTCATACGACGAGGAAAACAGTGTGAGGAAAAAGAAAAGCTAAGTTGAAAAACTTTGAAAAAAATTCCTTGTTACATTTGCGACTTCCCTTGAATGATTCTGCGTTTGTATGAGAAACCTGCACGCGGGGGAACCTTGTCGCGATCAGTCCGCGCTCTAGTTTGCCTCGAGTCCGCTCGGCAAGCTCAGCAGCTGCGTTCTGGCCTGGCAAGTTACCTTGCCGGCAGCGGCACTTCCAACAAGCTGCTTAGGACTCGTTCCTCGAAGCGCTCGCGGCAAGTGTGCGCACCGGCAAGTTCCCGAACAGTGTAGGGAACATGATCATGCAAAGGCAAAATAAAACAAGGGAGACAACACGCATTCACTTAAACCCAGCAAACGCTAGATATTCGTTAAATAAGGTACTCGATTACATTTTGTTGGCCCTTCCCCAGGGTTTAATGGCAAGGTCATCGCCGTCATCGTCGTCATCCTCAGCATCGCTAGAGGAAGCGGTGTCGCTGTCGCTCGAGCTCTCCGCGCAGCATTCCAGACGAGCGTCCGAAGCCCTGAAGAACTTCACAACGAGCGTGTCTGGTCCATCCAAACTGAAGAGAAGAAGGTGCCCTTGCCCTAGGCAACGGGCACGAATGAAGGCTTTCCACCCGCGCGTGAGATACATGAGGCCGTTGTTGGAGGTCTCAACGGTCACCCAGACCGGGCCGTTGCAGCAACCATCCACGCGCAGCCACAAGCCGCGCAGGTGGCGGCCCTCCATCTCCCTGGCATAAGGACGGGGAAGCCGCAGCCAGCTCCGCGGCCGCTCACGCAGCTCCACGACGAATTCCTGCGCCGTGTCCTCCATATGGCCCTCTACCGGGGGAGGAAGAGCCGAAGTCAAAGCGGCAAGCACTCCACCATGGCCGCCTCGACCACGAGCACAGCGTCTTCCATGACCATGGGCCGCGGCCCTCCCTTGAGCACTAGAGCCAGCCTCCACGGCCGCGGCCGAGGTGTGGGCATGGAGCCGAGGAGAAGCTCTTCCCGCGGCGGCGGAAGCACGGCCGCATCCTCTTCCCCTTGCCATGCCGTCATCAGATGCGGAGGAAGAAGACAAGAGAAACAGGCGACGGTTGCTGAAGGTCGAGGCGGAAGGAGGTGGATGAGCATCGCACCCCGCAGCCCCCCCTCTTTATAGGGGGAGTGCGGGGAGATGGCTCTTCACCGTCTTCGGACGGCCGCCCACGTTCGCCAATCCCGCGCCCTGCGCTTCTGGACGGGCGCATTACTCCAGTAACCACCCACGTTCGCCAATCCCACGCCCTGAATCCCCGGCCCGGTGCATCACTCCAACGACCGCCCTTCTCCACCAATCCGCTGCCTTGCATGCGTGCAAACGCGCGTGATGGTGGGGAGGGGGCGCAGAAGAAGGAGGAATCATGGCATGAATGGCAGTTATTCCTTGCCACGCGTTTCCATGCACCTATCCAAGTCCGTTAATGGCAAGGATTACCGGAGAATGACCAAGAACATGCTCAAGGCTAGGTTAATGAAGAAGCAAAGAAGATCTCAGAAGAGGTGATGACCGAAAAATTACAGCGGCAGTTTTCCCGCCGCGTGTCTGTGCATTGTTTGGGCCTAGCCCAACGATGCTTCGGACGCGCATATGTGTCCTGGACTAGGGGGTACTCACCACGTCGTCTCCCGACCAGTGGGTCGGGCTGAGGACCCCCTCGGCGGTTCACTAATGGGCCACTTCGGGCAGCGCATGACGCATACAAGAAAGACTCCACAAGACTTGGCGCCCAAGCCGAGGACTCTCCTAAACCCTAGGCCTCCGGTACATTATATAAACCGAGGACAACTCATATTCATTAGAACAATCTCGTGGTAGATACATGTACTCTATACTACACCCCATATGAATACAATCAAAAGCAGGACGTAGGGTATTATCTCTTCGAGAGAGCCTGAACCTGGGTAAAATCATGTGTCCATGTTACCATCGCTCCAAGATGTCTAGCTTAGGACGCTACCTCGAGATATGCCGGATTTAGAACCGACATTGGTGCTTTCATTGAGAGCCTGCTGGGTAGTCGTCGCGGTACGATGGGAATTCAGATCGGCTCCACCGCGATCTACGCATCGGAACCGAGCTACGTCGTCAGCGTCGGCATCTTCGTCGCCGGCCCGACAGGTCACCTTGGCTGGACCGAGGACTAGGCTTCTCTTTGGATCGTCAAGATCGGACGGATGTCTTCATCACCATCAACTCCGATCTCATCCGGGATCATGGAAAAATCGTCCATGGTGCTCGGGGGCTCAACGTCAACATTGTCCTCGCGTGATCATGCAGTTTTTTTTTCTGGACAGCGGATTCGTGTTCGCCGTTCCCGTCTCCTCGAGCATCGCTTTGACGATTTCTTTGGTGGAATTGTGTGGAACTGAGTCTAGAACAACCCTGTAAAATTTCATCGCGTTTCGATGGAGGAATCTCCGGCAATCTCCGATATACCGGAGCCCTGTCGAGTCTGGACGGGAATCTGGATTAGTTTGGGGCGAGGAGTCCTTTGGAAGATCCCACCATTCATCAGCTGTGGAATTCCTATATCAATGAACCCTAAAAATTTCAGCTCGATCCGACGGTTCAAACTCCGGGAAACGTCCGATGAGTGCATCAATTTTCGGATCTATTTTCTGCGCGAAAACAAATCCGACCCAAGTTCATCTTTTTTCATGAACGGGTTATCGAAGGTCCTTTTTGAAGGAAATTTTTTACAAGTATTGTGTCCTCAAACACGTGCCCACAAATTTTACGCCTTTCCGAGGTGATCTTCGACGTCGCGCCGGTGTCAAACCAGCCCGGCCACGTTGTTCCATGGCTGCTGACCTGCGCCAGCATCGACTGCACCGTCGCTTCATCGAGCCGACGACAACCACCTCAGATCATCACCTCGGCGAGCCGACCAAGAGTTCGGCACCGCTCTCCCTAATGATCGTCAAGATAACATCGTCACCTTACGGATTGTACGGGTCGGGTGCGCCAGCATCGCCGCACACTCACTTCTCAAGCCGGCATTGACCGCGTCACAAGTTCCGACCTGCGTCGGCATCGCCGCGCCGTTGCTTCTTCAAGCCGATGTCCACCACGCCGACCTGCTTCGACACCTCGGCTGGCATGGGGGCTGCAACGTCACCTTGCCGACCTGCTTCGACACCTCGGCCGGACCGGGGGCTTCGCCATCGCTTCATCGACCTACTCCGGCGTCACCCTGCCGACCTACTCTGTCTCCTCGGCTGGACCAGGGGCTTCTCCTCAGCACATCGGCAGTGTTGTGCTGCCACTTCATCAGCCGAGCTCTTCGCTCGGCCACCTTAGGACCGGCTTGGGGGCTGGGACCTCGACCCACCGCAAGCTCGGACCACGTCATCAACACCGAGCACATTAACCAGCTAAGTCACTTTCATGCTTAACTTATTTCAATTTTTAATTTTTGTTTGGTTCAACCAATCGTTATACTTTTGTGTTAAACAGACAAGTTATTAGTTAAACACTTAGTTTGTTATAAACGTTGTTTGTTAAAAACACTCCCTTTACCCATGTTAACTGGGGGCTCTTAAATTTATATTAGTCGTTTTATAATAAATATTTTTTCTTCTAAGTCGTTGCAAAGTCTTCTTCTAACACTCATTTTTCAACTCGAGTGTATAGTCAATAGCCGGATAGCCTGGTTTCTCTCTAAAGCCGCTCGAGTTTACTTCGCTAAATTGGCCTCTGAGAAGCACTCCGCCTTTGGGATATGGAGGTTGAAGCCGAAGGCTGACCTACTTGAAGTTTAGAGATCGGATGTGTCATGTTAAAGCACGACGGAAGGAAAAATTTATTTTAAGACCAATTTTCGGATTGGCACCAAAAAACTTGAGTTAGTTCGGACGTCAAGTTGTTACATAAGTTTTTTGGCTTTTCGAGCTTATGGCACTTTTAAGCTATTTGTATGTTTTTCTTTCAGGAGGCGGGACATCCATATGACCGAGGTGCCCTGCGTAATAATTCAGCTCGGGAGATCTTTTTCGACCCGCAGCTCGGCATCTTTCCTGCCGACCTACACCTCGACGTTGGCGAAACGCACATGACATCTGGACTAGTTCCCGAGGAGATTCGATCCTCAGGTTGGTCGGCCGCACCCAACCTGAGTCTTGGGGGATACTGTGCGTCTCCAGCATAACTCTCGCAGTACAATGTCGGATGCCTTTAAAGCATCGGCAATATCAACGGGGGGCTGCGACTAGAGCCGAACCCACCAAAAGCCAAGGTACTCCGAGGAGTCCTCGGCAAAACGTTCTCGGATATTGCTTTATATGCATCAGTTTCGAATTGTGTCTTCGGTCAATAGTTGGGTTGCCCGGCTCCTGTGCTTGCCTCCTACGTTCCACTTTGTTCGGCTAGGTGTGCAAAGGGAGAACCACTGCGATTGTACTTCCGATTTAACTGGTCAAGTACCTCAGTGGAGAAAGCCGAAAACTGACTGTCACAATGAGCGCAAACTGGTCAGCGATCCGATGACTGTGTCAAACTATAGATTGATAGAGGTTACCCCGTGGGCCTTTCATAAAATTGGCCGAAGTGTTAATGGCTTGACCTCGGCTGACACCGAACACTAACCGAGGGCTAGTAACTGGCCTCCCAACTTTAAGCTCCTATGACTGAGTGAAAGTTATAAAGCCTGGATATCTGATTGCCTCGTTTCCGCTAACACAACCACCTCCGGGCACCGAGACGTCGGCTAAGGGTTGTCTTGTTACTGCGGGAACACCCTGCGTAGTATCTACAAAGGGGTAGAAGCCGACGATGGGCCACTCTCAAATGATAAACGGTCACAAAGGAGTCAAAATAGCATATAGCATAAAAGCGTTTGTATTCAATATACGAGTGCTGCCTTCCGTAATCATCGTTATAAAGGCATAAATATGCATCAATTTGACATAAGATTTTGGCCAAGCTAGGTTGCCTGGCTCTCGTGCTTACCCCTTACGTTCCCGATTGTTCGGCTAGGGGGTAAAGGGAGCACCTCTGTGATTGTTACTTCCGGGTCATCCGGGCTAGTACCTCAGACTGGGTGAAGCCGAAAGCAAGCCATCTTAAGAATATAATTGGTCGGCAACGACGGAAGTGAAAATTTTGGTTCATTAAAGACCATAGAGTTCGGGAACTTTTCCCAAACTAAATCCTCAATATTTTCCTCCCACATTGATCGGAGTTGAGGTTTCACGATCATGGTCAACATGATAGCCTGGGAAAAGGAACTTATATAGGAACTATTTTTCCCAGAAGATGTTTCTTACGTTAAATAGTAATATAACATATCTCTCCGTGTACCTTTGTTTATAAAACCATATGGCCGGATTGCCTTGTTTGCCGTAAATCTTTGCCCTTATAAAGGCTTTATAAAGTAGGACAAATACTCCTCGGCTATTGGCCGAGGAGGTTGAAGCTGATGGTCGGTCAACAAAGTTTTGTACAATACGGATCCAAGCATTAATGATGTAAAGTACTTGGATACATAGAATCATTACACATAAATTATGACTAAAGTCAATTTACTCCGGATATCGATCCTTAATTCGGTAACCCTTGCCCAAATTAAGGCTCGGGGGCTACTGGGATTCGCGCTTCTCACGTAAAAGCCATTAACGGGTTACATCGATCCCCTGATCTGGTGTTGCCACCCGACCAGTGACTCGGGGGCTACTGCATTGCCTATTCAATGCAGACAATTTAAAAAAAGTGCAAAACCGTTTTCGGGGAGATTACGATCCTCAGGTTGGTCGGCTGCACCCAACCTGAGTCTCGGGGGCTACTGCACACCGCGTTTCTATTCCTACGTATGCTGCCGAGCTAGGAGATTGATCCTCAGGCCGATTTCACGAATCGACCTGAGTCTCAGGGGCTACTGGGATCAGCGGTTTCAGGTTTTCCTTCAGGTGCATCTTGGATTTTAGGCCGACACACACCTTGAGGGCTACTGGCTATATATCTCGGCAGAGACTAAATTGCACCAATAAAAAATATATCCGCAAAAAATCAGCCCAAGCCCGAGGTAGTGCATCACCTCGGAAGCAGTCCGGCGTAAAGCTCGGATGCAAGTGGCTGGCTCCATAGAAGGCATTTCCGGCATTAAGCTCGGCTGAACTCCTTCAACTTTTTTAAAACCGAGGTAATCTATGACACCTCGGATGCAGACCGGCGTTGGAGCTCGGCTGCAAAAAGACACCTCGGATGTAGACCGGCATTGGAGCTTGGCCGCTAAAATGTACCTCGGATGCAGGCCGGCGTTGGAGCTCGGCTGCAAAAGACACCTCGGATGCAGTCCGGCGTTGGAGCTCGGATGCAAAGAGGACTCCACCGCACTGGAAACACTTCGAACCCGAGGTGTGGTGTAAAAATAACAAGGCATTGATAAAGGCCGAGAACTTAAAGGACTCCTCGGATACCCGACGTATGAACTCTTTGGATACACCTCGGCGATCCTCAAGATCAGAGATGGGAAGATTTGTTGAACCAGTTTTCAAGACCGACGACCGAAGACAAAGAACAGTTCAGAAGAACCGAGGAGCGTCCCCAACTTGAAGACCGGTTTAGGGGGCTACTGACGGTGTCCTGGACTAGGGGGTACTCACCACGTCGTCTCCCGACCAGTGGGTCGGGCCGAGGACCCCCGCGGCAGTTCACTAATGGGCCACTTCGGGCAGCCCATGACGCATACAAGGAAGACTCCACAAGACTTGGCGCCCAAGCCGAGGACTCTCCTAAACCCTAGGCCTCCAGTACATTATATAAAACGAGGCCGGGCTAGTCGATAGAACAACTCATATTCATTAGAACAATCTCGTGGTAGATACATGTACTCTATACTACACCCCATATGAATACAATCAAAAGCAGGACGTATGGTATTATCTCTTCGAGAGAGCCCGAACCTGGGTAAAATCATGTGTCCATGTTACCATCCCTCCAAGACACCTAGCTTAGGACCCCTACCTCAAGATATGCCGGATTTAGAACCGACACCAGGCCCGGGGGCTCCGATCGGTGTATAAAACATGGGTATTTTATACCCTGACTTATGCACAGATGGTAGCAGCCTCCTTGCCGGCCAAGGCTTGACGAGAACCGCCATGACCAAGATTCAAGGCCCAGTTACAAAAGCTACTGGGGAGAAGCTCAAGACAAAGCACCAACAAGCACTCAACTAGTAACGAAGATGAAGACCCGGCAAGCCCCGTACCGGCAAGCTTCAGCCAGCATGCCAGCGCTCCACCTCACCGGGCAGCTGGTCACTAATCAGTGAGGTGTCGACCGCGCAGGCTGGTTGGTGAGGATTGTCGGGCATGTGTCGGCACGCAGGGAGAAGATTTACCTTTAATGACACCCGTCCAGGAGGCGTGTCAGAATAATACGAGGTAGCTGGGCGAGCGGTGCAGGAACCTTGCCAGGGCTGCCTCTCCACACGACACCTAACGGTGCATTTAATGTCTTTGTCCTAAACTGGTAGAGTTAGGTATGATAGCACTGTTTGCTATCTAATCGCTATGTAATTACTGTTTTGCCACTGTGGTAACCCCTTGAGCTATAAAAGGAGGGCCAAGGCAATAGTTAGGGGATTCGGACCCTTTTTCAAACACCAGCACGTCTCGCGTAGCAGCTCTCTCCATGCCTTGCCGGGAGAAGCGCTCCTTGTACCTGTGCTCACATACAACCAATACACCAAAAGCAGGAGTAGGGTTTTACGCTTCTCAGCGGCCCGAACCTAGATAAATCCCTTGCGCCTTCCACTGATTCTGCTCTTTGTGCACGTCGATCTCCCCTGCCGAACCACAAAGGGGCTGGATGGCCCCATAGATGGTCGTACCCCATGACAAGGAACAAATCCTATGGAAGTGTCATTCCGAGGCTTATGGGGGACACCATGCGGGAGACAGAACTGCACACAAGGTATTACAATCTGGTTTTTATTGGCCTACTCTTTTCAAGGATGCTCGTAAGTTTGTCTTATCTTGTTATGAATGCCAGAGAATTGGTAATGTTGGTAGACGTCAGGAAATGCCTATGAATTACTCACTCGCTATTGAACCATTTGATGTTTGGGGATTTGATTATATGGGACCTTTTCCTAAATCCAATGGGTATACACATAATTTAGTTGCTGTTGATTACGTTACTAAGTGGGTAGAAGAAATTTCAACTACTAGGGCTGATCATAACACTTCTATTAAAATGCTTCAAGAAGTTATTTTCCCAAGATTCGGAGTCCCTAGATATTTAATGACTGATGGTGGTTCACATTTTATTCATGGTGCATTCCGTAAACTGATTGCTAAATATGATGTCAACCATAGAATTTCATCTCCCTATCACCCTCAATCTAGTGGCCAAGTAGAATTGAGCAATAGAGAAATAAAACTAATTTTGCAAAAAAATGTCAATAGATCTAGAAAGAATTGGTCTAAGAAACTTGACGATGCATTATGGGCTTATAGAACTGCTTATAAAAATCTTATGGGTATGTCTCCTTATAAAATGGTTTTATGGAAAAGCATGTCATTTACCTCTTGAGTTAGAACATAAAGCATATTGGACAATTAAAGAATTCAATTATGATTTCAAACTTGCCGGTGAAAAGAGGTTATTTGATATTATCTCATTAGATGAATGGAGAACCCAAGCTTATGAAAATGCCAAATTGTTTAAAGAAAAAGTTAAAAGATGGCATGATAGAAGAATTCAAAAACGGGAATTCAAAGTGGGTGAGCAAGTTCTATTGTACAATTCTCGTTTGAGATTCTTTGCAGGAAAACTTCTCTCTAAATGGGAAGGACCGTATATCATCGAAGAAGTTTATCGCTCTGGAGCCATCAAAATAAACAACTCCGAAGGCACTAATCCGAGAGTGGTGAATGGGTAAAGAATCAAGCATTATATTTCAGGTACTACCATTAATGTTGAAACTAATATTATTGAAACAATTACACCGGAGGAATACATAAGAGAGACCTTCCAGAACACTCCAGAACCCTAAAAAGGAAGAGGTACGTGATACGGTAAGTAAACCGACTCCAAAAATTCCATAAAAATACTTTCAGTCAGTTTTGAAATATTAGCAAAAATACAAAAATAAGAAACAGCCGAGGGGACCCACGAGGTGCACACGAGGCACCAGGGCGCGCCACCCCCCAGGCGCGCCCTATTGGCTCGTGGGCCCCTCGTGAGCCTTCCCGACTCCGTTTTCTTCTGGATTACTTGTTTTGCAAGATAAAAATTCTTTATATATACTCCCGGACGTTTTGACCACCGTATCGCAGAAATCTCCTCTGTTCTTGTTTCGTGCTATTTTTCTGACAGATCTAGATCGCTATGGCTCCACCAAGCTCTTCCAAGGACAAGTTCTACGAGAAGGTCATCAACCCCTACCTACCGGAGGTGATGAAACACCCTCAAGCCATTGAGATGCGTGAGGGGGTGCTTCACATCCGGGATTTTCAAGGACCCAAGAAGACCGGGAGCGTGGAGTCCAGGCTCGAAGCGGTGGAGCAGGAGATTTTCAAGTGCCAAGGGATGGTGGAACGTGGACTCAGCGCCAACCACTCCATGATCACGGAATTCACCAGTGAACACAAGGTGAATGGCCAATCGATGGGGGACATCATCTTCAAGCCTAATGAACGAATCGACTATCTCCAAGGCCAAATTTATGATCTTCAAAACCAAAATTATGAGTATGAGGCAAGATTCAAAGGTATGAGTTTAGCTGCAAGTTTCAGGACTCCGGAGACTCGTTCATCTTTTTATGATGGGGAACCTATGCCATGGAAGCCGGAGGACAAGCCCACCACTTCATCACCACCATCATCACCGAAGAAGGAAACTTGAGTACATGGGTATGGGCACTCCCCTTGGCTTTTGCCAAGCTTGGGGGAGGTGCCCCGGTATCGTATCACCATCACTTTTATTATCTTTACCTACTTTTAGTTCGATCCTTAGTAATTTCATGATTTAGTTAAATAAAAATTTAGTATGACCTATCTTCGAGTGCTAGTTTTGTGATCTATCTATCTATGTAATTGAGTTGAGAGTTATATAATAAAGAGTAGTTTGAGTTTTTGCTTCTTTACTTTTATGTCTCAATCCTAGCAATGAAAATAATGAAAAAAAGACCATATGCTAATCTTATGGAAAGTAATGACATTACATAAAGAAAAGTATAAGTGGTAAAATTTATTGAAAGTTAACAAACATAGCATTGCTCAATGATGCAATTCATGAAAAAAATTAATAGGAAAGAGAAGATTCACATGCAAATATACTATCTTGGACATCTTTTATGATTGTGAGCCCCCATTAAGTATTTTATGTCAAATTGTTGACGTTGGACAAGGAAGACAACGTAATGATTTATGTTTGCTTATATTCACATAGAAGTTATATTGTCATAGATCCTCCAACATGTGGTGCTTGCTCAATACCTTTGCTAGCCAAAAATTCGCACCAAGTAGAGATACTACTTGTGCATCCAAAACCCTTAAACCCAGTTTCATGTCATGAGAGTCCACTATATCTACCTATGGATTGAATAAGATCCTTCAAGTAAGTTGTCATCGGTGCAAAAAGCAATAAAATTGCCTCTAAATGTGTATGAACTTTTATTGTAAAGGAAAATAAGCTTTGTACGAACTTGTGATGGCAAAGAAATAAAAGCGACAGACTGCATAATAAAGGTTGCTATCATAAGGGGCAATATAAAGTGATGTTCCTTTGCATTAAGAGCTTGTGCATCCAACAACAAAAAGCGCATGACAACCTCTGCTTCCCTCTGCGAAGGGCCTATCTTTTACTTTTATGTATTTACTCTTTATGCAAGAGTCAATAGTGTTCTCCTCTATTCCTTTTTATTTTTCTCTTTTGCAAGCATCATGTGGTGGGGAAAGATCTAGGCATATATATCCAGTTGGATATTGTGATGCCCTCGGCCCGACCGTGCACTAATCATACACGCAAATGCGCACGATCAAGCCCAGGGACTCACGGGAAGATATCACAACACAACTCTAGACACAAAATAAAATAATACAAGCTTTATATTACAAGCCAGGGGCCTCGAGGGCTCGAATACATAAGCTCGAGTTATTCAAGAGTCAGCGGAAGCAACAACAGTATCTGAGTACAGACACAAAGTTAAACAAGGTTGCCTTAAGAAGGCTGAGCAAAACAACGACATCTAGATCGAAAAGGCGCAGGCCTCCTGCCTGGGAGCCTCCTAACTACTCCTGCTCGTCGGTCTCCACGTAGAAGTAGACTCCGTCGGGGTAGTAGTAGTCGTCGGCGGGATCAGATGTCTCCGGGGCTCCATCATCTGATCGCAGCAATCGGGTATGGGGAAAAAGAGGTAGCAAAGCAACCGTGAGTACTCATCCAAAGTACTCGCAAGACTTACATCAGATCTATGCTAAGTATGCATCGGTATCAAATGAAGGGCTGTATCTGTGGACTAGACTGCAGAAATGCTAGAATAGAGAGAAGGCCTAGCCTATCGAAGACTAGCATCTTGCAGCGTCTTGCAGCATTAGAAGAGTGCAGATTAGCAGCATAACAGTATTAGTAACAAGTATAATAGTAGCCATGCCCAGAGATCCTTCCTCGACTCCCTGCGAGAAAGCGATCCCGGAGCTAACATATTAATTAATGTAACATGTATCCAGTTCAAGTTGTAGTAGATCGGGATACAACACTGAGTGTCCTGTTACCGTGGACACGGCTATTCGAATAGATAATCTTCCCTGCAGGGGTGCACTACTGTTACCCAACACGCTCGATTAACTCTGGCCAGACACACTTTTCCGGGTCATGCCCGGCCTCGGCTGATCGACACGACGTAGTCCTACCTAGGCTCAGCAGAGAGGTTCCCGCCGGTCTACATCCTAAGTGCTCAGGGGTCTTGGGCCCATCGCCCTTTGCACTCCGGGTCGTTGTGTGCAGGGTGGATACCAGCGCCACCCCTCTCCTGGATGGCACGATCCGACCCGGCCACAATGCTGAACTGGACATCTGACAGAGCTTTCGGCTAATACATACGGCATAGAGGGCCCCATTAAACCATTATCCCACGTGGTGGTAGTGCGTATAGGCCAGTGGCCAACTCAGATCAAATACCAAAATCCATTAGTGAATTATTAGGAGCTCGCGGAAATGAGCAGAGATCCACGATCATGTGACCCCGTCGCCCCGTCTCGTGGACTTACGGCAAGGGCTAGGAATGCCCGGCCGTGCCACATAATTATCTCGCGGGTACCCTCATGGTCAACCCGACTCCACATCTCTCGCGGGTACCCCTCAGGGTCGACCTATCTTTATCCAGTATCTGTAGTAAAATCTAGGTAATTGTGTGTTCATAACATCAAGAAGGAATCCGAGGAATCACCCTCATTGGATTTCCCTCTCGATGTATCCGTCAAGGTGAAACCCGGAGGAAATCACCCTCGTTGGATTCAGTCTTGAGGAGTTGCACGACGGAAGCTTTGTCGGAGGTGGTGAATGAGGAATCACCCTCGGTAACCCACAACCAACTAGCTGTACTATAGAGGCAACATCAGTAGTGAGATAAGAGGTATCACCCTCGGCACTCGATATTAGCTCTGCAGAGTCAAGCAACTTAGGGGGGGGGGGAATGTGTGGTGATGTGCTGGTCTCAGCCCGTCGATCACCTCGATCGGGGCACTGGTAACTAAGCGGGGCAACTAGAACAAGGAAGAGGGGCCACAGATGGTTCACTAGCCAACCTATACTAAGCATTTAGGATATCAGGTAAAGTATCAATAGCAGTTTACAAAAACAGGCTATGCATCAGAATAGGAATTCGGAACAATAACTGTAGCAGTTCTAATGCAAGCAGGAGGGAGAAAGATTAGGCGATATATGCATGCTCAAGGGGGTTTGCTTGCCTGGAAGCTCTGCGACAAAGGAGGGGTCGTCAACGGTGTAGTCGGACTCCGGAGCTGCGTCGGTCTCGGGGTCTACCGGATAAGAAGAGGGGGAAGAAACAATAAATAAAAGCAAACAATTGCAACACAGATGCATGACATGGCAATATGCAGCGCTGGTGGTGACCTAATGCAATGCTACATGTCGCAGACGAAGCGGGAAAATATCTGGGATATTTTCCCGGCGTTTAGGCAGTTTTCGGAATACTGAATAGGAGGGGAAGGTTCCATGTTCAGATAGTTAGGAGTGATGGTTAAGCATTTTGACCACATATTCGGATTCGCCTCGTTTTTTTGATCAACTTTCATGCTGAAAACTTTTCGATCCGAGCTACGGTTGAATTACTATGAATTTTCAAAGATTAAACCTTGTTCTGAAAATCCTGGAATTATTTTAATTAATTAATTCGCATTATCCAGAACAATGTACTGATGACATCAGCATGATGTCAAGATGACGTCAGTGGTCAACCCCAGCTGTTCCAGGTCAAACCTGACAGCTGGGTCCCACCAGTCAGTGACACAGTGGCCTAAACAGAGTTAAATTAAACTAATTAGGTTAATTAGAGGGTGGGCCCCATCTGTCAGCGGCTAAACTAATTAACAGATTAACTAAATTATCTAATTAGCTAATTAAGCATGTGGGGCCCGCGTGTCAGTGGCACTGTGCTGCCACGTCAGCACGTTGACCGGTCAGCGCGGTCAACTGGGGCCCCTGGGCCCACTGGTCAGCGACCCAGGGAGTGCCCACGTGGCTGCCACATCGGCGGTGGCCGGTAACGAGTCGGCGGCGACGAAATACGCGGCGGCACGCCTCGGGAGTCGCCGGAAAATGCGCTCCGGCGACCATTTGGCGCGCGCGACCCCGCGTTCGATCGAGCAGAGCGAGGCGCGTCGACTGGTTGTGGTGGCATCGCCGGAATCGGCCGGAGTTGACGGCGGCGAGCTCTCGGGCGGCGCCGGAGTTCGGGCTACGGCGGTTTCGGCGGTACGGGGAACGGGAAGAGCTGCGGGCGGCGGCGTTGGGCTGCTACGGCTGCGCTGAGCATGGCTGCGAGCTCGGACGAGCTCGACGGCGACGGCATTGACAACGACGAGCTCGACGGCGGCGATGCATACGGCCTCGGCGAGATCGGCCGCAATGGGCGCGGGGAAGGGCAGAGAAGAAAGGGGAGAGGAGGAGAAGCTTACCGGGGAGGCGCAAGATGGCCCGGTGACGGATTAGGAGCTGCAGCGCGGCCGGAATCGGAGAAGAACGACGGCGACCGAAGACGGGGAGGACGACGCGGATCCGGCGATGGAGAGCTCCCCGGCTCGCGTTCAAGGGCGTGGACGACGTGGTCGACGATGGCGAGGACGAAGGACACAGAGAGGAGGCGAGGCGAGGACGGTGGCCGCGGCTACGACGGTGGGCGGCGATGGCTGCGCTCGGGCATCAGTGGAAGCGAGCGAGAGAGAGCGCGAGGAGAGGGGAGGAGTGGATCTGGGCGACGGGGTGGATGAGGGAGGCCGTCCTTATCCCCTCGCCCGGCCTGGGGCGTCGCCGTGTCGGCCGCTCGCCGGTGCGCGCGCGCGCGTCCACGGGCGCGCCGACACGCGCAGAGAGAGTGAGGAGGGAGACGGTGCGCTGTGGGCTGGGCCGCACTGTGGACTTAGGCCCAGTCCACAATAGCCTTTTTCGTTTTTCCCTTTTTATTTTTCTGATTTTATTTTTCTGTTTATTTACTTTTCTCTGTTTTGCAAAATGTTTGGCCACAATATTACTTTTGTAAAATATGAAACTTGGCTCAATAAATACCATGCAATATTTGGTACTGCTTTAAAATGGTTGGGGTAATATTTGAAATCATTTGATTTTTGATTAAATGCAAATGGATTAAAGTGGCTGTTTCAGTCACTGTTTTTGGATGTTGGGGTCAAATTTGGAATTCAATTAATGTTGGTTTTATTTTTATAATTGCTTTGGGATTATTTGCAACATTATGAACTATTTTGTTTACAAGTTTGAAGTTTTTCTAAATTCACTTGTTATTTGAATTTTGAATTTGAGTTCAATTATTTCTTAATTGCATTTCTTAGTATTTAATGATGATGACTTGGCACTATTAGTGTGAGGTCACTGTAGCATGACACTGAGGATGTTACAGATATGAGTGATCATGAGTTATTATTGTTGACATCACCCTTGAGGTGAATAAGTTGGGAGGCGAAATTATAAGCCTCTATCTTTCTATGTGTCTTGCTGAAACTTTTTGCTCCATATATATGTTGTGAGTGTTAGCAATCATAGAAGACTATATGATGGTTGAGTATGTGGACTTGCTAAAAACCTCCTACATGAGACCCTTTCTGAAAATATGATGAATTGCAATTGCATTGTTGACAGAGAACATAGTTTGTTAGTTTTCAAGAAAGTTTATGCCTTATACTTCATTGTTGTGATGAATTGTTACTTGCTCATAAGAAGTTTTATGATAATGAATATTGTTGTTATAATAATGATCATGATGCTACTATGTCCGTATTTTGTTTTTATCAACACCTCTCTCTCTAAACATGTGGACATGATTATCGATATCGGCTTTCGTTTGAGGACAAGCGAGGTCTAAGCTTGGGGGAGTTGATACGTCCATTTTGCATCATGTTTTGCTACTGTTATTTATAGTGTTTTTAATCAATATAACACTTTGTGGAGCAATTCTAATGCCTTTTCTCTCTTAATATGTAAGATTTACACAAGGAGGGAGATTGCCGGCAGCTGGAATTCTGGACCTGAAAAAGCTATGTCAGAGATACCTATTTTGCACATCTCCAAATGAGCTGAAATTTCATGGAGATTTATTTTGGAATAAATAAAAAATACAGGAAGCAAGAAGTACCAGAGGGGGCCACCCAGGTGCCCACGAGGCACCAGGGCGCGCCACCCCCCCCTCCCCAGGTGCGCCCTGGTGGCTCGTGGGGCCCCTGGCCAGCCTCCGGTGCCCATTTTCTGGTATATAAGCCCATTTGCCCTAGAAAAAATAAGGAGAAGACTTTTGGGACGGTGAGCCGCCGTCTCGAGGCGGAACTTGGGCAGGAGCACTTTTGCTCTCCGGCGGAGCGATTCTGCCGGGGATACTTCCCTCCGGGAGGGGGAAATCGGAGTCATCGACATCACCAACGATCCTCTCATCGTGGGAGGACCAATCTTCATCAACATCTTCAACAACACCATCTCATCTCAAACCCTAGTTCATCCCTTGTATTCAATCTTTGTCTCAAAACCTCAGATTGGTACTTGTGGGTTGCTAGTAGTGTTGATTACATCTTGTAGTTGACGCTAGTTGGTTTATTTGGTGGAAGATTATATGTTCAGATCTAATATGCTATTCAATACCCCTCTGATCTTGGACATGAATATAATTTGTGAGTAGTTACTTTTGTTCTTGAGGACATGGGAGAAGTCTTGTCATAAGTAATCATGTGAATTTGGTATTCGTTCGATATTTTGATGATATGTATGTTGTTGATTCTCTTAGTGGTGTCATGTGAACGTCGACTACATGACACTTCACCATCTTTGGGCCTAAGGGAATGCATTGTGGAGTAGTAATTAGATGATGGGTTGCTAGAGTGACAGAAGCTTAAACCCTAGTTTATGCGCTATTTCGTAAGGGGCTGATTTGGATCCATATGTTTAATGCTATGGTTAGAGTTATCTTAATTCTTATTTCATAGTTGCGGATGCTTGCGAGAGAGGGTAATCATAAGTGGGAGGCTTGTTCAAGTAAGAATAGCACCCAAGCACCGGTCCACCCACATATCAAATTATCAAAGTAGCGAACGCGAATCAAACCAACATGATGAAAGTGACTAGATGAAATTCCCATGTGTCCTCGAGAATGCTTTGCTTATTATAAGAGATCATTCCGGCTTGTCCTTTGCTACAAAAAGGATTGGGCCACCTTGTTGCACTCTTTGTTACTATTGCTACTTGTCACTTGCTACAAATTATCTTGCTATCAAACTACTCGTTACCGATAATTTCAGTGCTTGCAGAAAATACCTTGCTGAAAACCGCTTGTCATTTCCTTCTGCTCCTCGTTGGGTTCGACACTCTTACTTATCGAAAGGACTACGATTGATCCCCTATACTTGTGGGTCATCAACTAGCATCCTCCGGATAGACAAAATACCTTGGACTGTATCACATGCAAGTCCTAGGTAGCATTTCCATCACATGGAAATCCTTTTGGCATCCAAGTATCATATCTCATCATTGAAATATGTATTAATTGCTAGTTTAACCCGAACCGAATTTAAGCATCGCTATGGTGAGACAATCTCATCGCAGTTAATTCCTTGAATTTGTTATAAGCAACAAGTCGAGCTTTATGGATAAAACATTTTTATCCGTATCAGTTTATAGTTCCATTAATATTCGTTAGGACTTCAAGTCTTCCGAAGGGTTTATCAAGATCAAATCTTGAATCATTTATATGGAAACTATCTCGGATTATATTGGCATTTAGCCAATTCCGGAGTCAGGGTCCATCAACGCTTCCTAGTGTATCATAGGTATACTGTTGTCTAGCAACAATATCTCGTATGCGCACCTGAGAGGTTTGCACGAGTTTTGCCTACGTGGTTCAGCTGCAAGTTCGACCGAAGTCCATACATCTCATGTAGAGGCTTCCGAGGTTTCTTTCCCTTGACCTCATGACGAAGATACTGTTATCTCATCGAGTTGCACTGTCCTCCCACTCACCTTTTTGCAAGAACCATTTTCTTCAAAATCATACCGCTCTTTGTGGCAAACATTTTTGCCTCGGTATAGTGATGGAGGAATACCCAATAAATTAGGATAACCTACAAAGTAGCACTTGTCTGATTTGAAATAGGTTTGTAAATATTTTACACAAGCCCCATATTCCAAATGTTAAGAAAAGACATAACATGGTTGAGTGTACCATACCATGGCGTCATTTCAACAGATTTGATGGCGCTCTTTTCAGTGTAAGAGTCGTAGTCTCTAAAGCATTACTTTAAAAGGGATAATGACAAATTGATTTATGTCATCTTTGATCTTACCATGTCATAAATGGTTTGATTACATCTTCACGGACATTCCACTCACAGTGGTGCTCCGGGAGGTGTAAGTTATGAAACTCTTTTCACAACTCATCAGACATTCGCTAAACTTGTAACTCAAAATTTCTTCCCGCAATCCAATTGCAGAAACATAATTTTCTTGTTACAATAATTTCTTCTTCATTTTGAAAACCTTTTGAATGATTTAAAAAGATCCAGACTTACATCTCATCAAGTAAATATCCATATATTTACTTGAGTCATTTCAGAAGATAGACAAATCCACTGCCAGCAACAACATTTATCGGACTACACACATCATGATGTATGATCACCAATAAGTTCTTTGCTCGTTCCTTATGGCCTGTGAACGGTATTTTAGCCACTTCAATTTTCGGAGGAAAGTACAAGTGTCAGATGATTCATAATCAAACGACTTCAAAATCCATCATTATGGAATTTCTCCATGCGGGTTTCTCCAATGTGACCAAATGCAGTGCCACACATGTGTGGTATTCTTTTAGTCTTGCGACATTTAGCGTCAGTGTTATGGATGTTTCATATTACCATCAATATTCATAACATACATCCCATCCATGATGGAATTATGGCCCTTATGTTATTCATAATACTGAACAACAATTGTTCTTTTATGAACAACACTCTTGCAACAAACATTATGCAAATGGGCTAGAGTGTATAAAACTCTAAAATGAATTATGAAAGTAAATACACAGGTAATGTATTATTATCAATATTCATAACATACATCTCATTCATAATGAAAGTATGGCCCTTATGTTATTCATAACACCGAACATCAAAAGTTCTCTTATGAACAACCTTCTTGCAAGATACCTTATGCAATGGGCTGGAGTGTATGAAACTCCAAAAATGAATTATAAAAATAAATACATAGGTAATACACCGATGGAAGGTATAGTAACATTTACTATGTTCCCAGCACGTATCTAAACCTCATTCACGGCAAGTCTTTTAGGCCATAGTAGTTCTTGCATCGAGTCGCAACAGAATGCAATAGCGGGTATCTCTGTGATCAACTCACAATACTCAAGAATCAGTGATTAACAGGTTTAATCATAATTCCCAAGAACTATTTCTTTGACCAGCCTTCTATACATCAATAGCTTGTATGACTTTCATACATGAGCTGGATATTCCAGTCTTCTCTCTTTTTGCCTTTATACTTCTAACAGTTTTACTTTTAGTATTTCTCCTACTCTCAGAAGAACCACCCAACCTTTAAGAGTGGCGTTAGCCCCGGACTTCCTAGGCATGTAAGTCACACTAACACCCTTTGGACATTTCCTTTCTCTTTAAGTTGTTGTTTTATTCACCTTCATTTCATGACAGGCGTTCTTCTGGATCCCTCTTGTATTAGTCTAATGCATAGTAAACACTTTTACTAATAGTTTGCAAACAAACATTGCTTTGGATATTTCATATCTTTTAGCCTTTGTTTGTATCTAAAAATAATTTTCAGTTCCATGAATATCACATAACTATCCCAAACCTTGGAAGTTCAGGTCTCATGGAAGCAAACATATTGCACTTTGACCGTAACGGAATTCTAGCTTTTGGATTGAAGGACGAGAGTCACATTATCCATAGCATTAGCGGGAGAATACCGAAAGCATGCGATAGGACAAAGTGCTTCTTGGCACTCTTGAGGACAATCCTCACATTACGTTACCAACCGTAAAGTTTTAACCAGATAAATAACAACTTATTCAATTTTAATAGGGAAGGTGGAAACGCGAGCCAATATTCTATAATTATTATGCAAATTTCACTTAGACAATGTTCATAATTAATTTGCACTAGTGAATAAACAATTTTATTCTAAAGTGCGCTCCCACTCAAATCAATATCTCTCATAATTGATTGTGAGTGATTCAAGATCCACATTTCAATTCGACGCCATTGACGGGTTCATCACTGATGACGTCAATTTCAATCGGTAGGCTAACTTGCCAATCACATCTCTATGTGACACTTGTCCATCTTTCGATGCGCGTGTTTCGAGCTCAGGACTGTCCTGCCTGAATGTCAAGACAACCAAGTGATCACGCAGTGAGGTCTGACCTTCACCCGCCTTACACCTCTCTAATCGTTCGTGCTCATGTGTACATGGCGCACCCCGAAAAGATACGTGTTGTAGACGGTGCTACACTTGGGAGAACACTAACTACTTGATATTTTTAAGTGAGAGATCACACTAATAAAAGCGACTACCGCACAATCAAAAAGGGTGAATCATAAGGGATAAACATCTCTGGCAATTCATAATAGCATGATATGGTATAGCCCTTTCTGACGGAGAAGTCTTTATTTTCTTCGTCTTCGGCATTCGTGTCGGTGTTCACCTTCGCGAAGATTGCCACCACCTTGTCGACGCACCAGATAATATTGCTATCTCTATAGCTAATAAAATAAGTGCATTACTTAACGTTGACACGCAGGTCATTAAAGTGACAATCATATGGCTCCAGCCATCATGCCGAATCATGACACGCAGGTCATGTTAATTAATTTTACATCATATAGTCATCTCATACATAATCAAATTAATATGAGCACTGCTATACCACATCATATGCACATCCTGCAAAACCAAGTTAGACACCTCTAATCGGTTTATGCAAAATTTTATTTTACGTGGCTTCTAAGATTTCAACCAAACCGCAGCTACCAACGTTTATCATCAAGTATGATTATTCAAGTCGCTAGATTAACTTTGCGGGGTGTATGAAACATGCGATAATTAAATCTTGAGCCCCATACTGAACTTCGTCATACGCATGACCCCCATGTAGATCATAAATGCATTGCCCTTTTGTCTGCGAAATTTGATCTTTCTTTTAACTATGGTGGAATTCAATGAACTGTTAGCACTTCGTTGATCAATCAGGATCGCGGATTGCCAGAACTTTGAAACTCCACCATGCCGTTATTAAGATCAGAAATACGCAAATTTCAGGGAAGCAACAAGAACATCGGGTAACAGATTTCATCTGCTACCCGCACAAATAATTTCAGTACTAGAACTCATCTACTACAAATTATATTGTGCAATACCCATACATCTCTATGTATTCTAGATCGTAACCTGCATCTACGCATAGCACAGCTCATGATGCCACTGTAGGGGAACGCGACAGAAAACAAAAAAATTCGGTACAGCGAGCACGCCCAGGATCACTATGGAGATGCATACAAGGTTTGATCTGATCATTACCGACTCGTAGCGCAGCGGAAGTAGAGTCGATGTAGATCGTCGGTGCAGATCCCCACAGCTAGGATTTACAACCTCCCAACCGCGAGGATGTACTCCCTCGTCAGTCCCTTGGACAGCCCTTCGGGAGGTGGTCGGACAGTCCCCCGGGCGGTGTCACGGACAGTCCCCCGGGCGGTGTCACGGACAGCCCTTCGGGAGGCACTCACAGAAACTCGGACGGTCACTCGGACAGCCCTTCGGGAGGCACTCTCGAACAGCCCCTCAGGCAAAAAGGATCGAACCTACGACCTCTCTACGGGGTTGCACACATACGGTGTCATCTATCCGGCAGGGCTTCGCCGTCTAGAACTAGTTCCCACCGGAACCCAGACAGCCTTTCGGCTCTACGAAACTATTTCGCGGGGAGGGAGAGAGGATGCCAGATCATGAATGGCATTTGTATGTGAGAAAGAGTGAGTGTGGAGAGTGCCTCTCCACCTCTATTTATAGGAAAACCCAAGGGGTAGGGTGGCTCTCATCCATCCATGTCATCCCTGAGATATTTTGGGACAAAGCCCAAAAAGGTGGCTTTCCATAAAGTAACCATAAAGTGATTTTCACTATTCACGGAAACATTTTTCCGCGACCGTGAAATCCAAAAATATTTCTGTAGGTCTTAGAACATTTCCAGTACCCACTAAAATAATTTTGCACGCGTTCCGAAACAATTCCGGATTAGTGATTTTCATCTACCAAAAGCAACCAAAGCGGTTCCGGCAGCTCCGGAACATTTCCGGGTTTTTTCTCCGAAAAAATCCCAGAAGTTCCCAGAACAATTCTGGCACCCTCCAAGAATTTCCAGGCGTGTGCCAAAACCAATTTGACTTAGTGGTATACCCCGAAACAACTTTCCAGTTTTACCGAAACTCTTTCGGTGTTCTCTCTCCGGAACTCTTTCGTTGTCTCCGAAACTTTTCCGGTGACTTTCTCTCAGACTCCCTATCTAGCATTCAGCAGATAGATGACCCTTAAGTGTGTGACCCTAAAGGTTCGGTGAAGTATAGACATGACCGGAACACTTTCCGATCAATGATCAACATCGGAGCCGTGGACACCCATATTGACCCCTATACCCACACGAATAAATATTCGAGTGAACCTCCAGTTGCCGTGCGCTATTCCTGTTACTTCGTGATATGTTACAAATACCCGAGGTGAGATTTATCGGCATCCCCGTGAATCAACAACTTGTCCACTATGCCAGTAACCTCGTTACCGGTTTTGTTCTCTTTTCTCGTTCCCGTGTTCCGGTATCCCTGTGATCAAATCACAATGTGTCTGGCCAGACGATGATGGATACCGTAACACCGAGAGGGCCCAAAGAATATCTCTCCATCGTCAGAGGAGCAAATCCCAATCTTGAGCTATCAAGTCCCTTGACATACTTTTCCATGAACCCGTAAGCCGCCGTAATAGCCACCCATTTACGGATGACGTTTAACAAACCCCAAAGTTCATGAAGCAAGCATGAAGAAACTCGATACTCTCATGGTCTAAGGAATTATGCAAACATTAACTTTCTTTGTGTTATTAACCATTAACTTGTGACGAATGTATCTCATAGCATAACATCAATCGGGTCGATTCAACACAAGTGTTCTCCTAACATTGTGCCCTCAAAGTTGCCGGCATAGACATGCCCATGATCAGGAAAACGTGATCATCATGCAACACTTGAGCTAGTCTTAGAGGTTTGACTAGGAATACTTTTTACCGTTTATTATTCCACATGTGCACATGGGTTTTCCTCAGAGCCTTTATGGATATACGGGCTCGGGAACCATAGCAGTTATTGTAGGAGATATGCCCTAGAGGCAATAATAAATGTTATTGATTATCTCCCTGTTCATAATTATGTTTATGTTCCATGCTATAACTGCTATGGTTCTCGAGTCTACAATAACCACGAGGCTCGAAGGAAGACTCATATGCACGTGTGGAATAATAAATGGTAAAATGTATTCCTAGTCTGGCCTCTAAGACTGGCTCAAGTATTGCATGATGATCCTGTTTTCCTGATCATGGGCATGGCTATGCCGGCAATTTTGTGGGCACAATGTTAGAAGAACATTTGTGTTGAATCGACCCGAATTGATGTTATGCTATGAGATACATTCGTCACAAGTTAATGGTTAATAACACAGAGATGGTTAACGTTTGCATGATTCCTTAGACCATGAGAGTATCGAGTTTCTTCATGCTTGCTTCATGAACTTTGGGGTTTGTTAAACGTCATCTGTAAATGGGTGGCTATTACGGCGGCTTACGGGTTCATGGAAAAGTATGTCAAGTAACTCGATAGCTCAAGATTGGGATTTGCTCCTCCGATGATGCAGAGATATCTCTGGGCCCTCTCGGTGTTACGGTATCCATCATCGTCTAGCCAGACACTTTGTGATTTGATCACGGGGATGCCGGAACACGGGAACGAGAAAAGAGAACAATACCGGTAACGAGGTAACTGGCATAGTGGACAAGTTGTTGATCCACGGGGATGCCAACATGTCTCACCTCGGGTATTTGTAACATATCGCGAAGCAACAGGAATAGCACACGACAACTGGAGGTTCACTCGAATATTCATTCGTGTGGGTATAGGGGTCAATATGGGTGTCCACGGCTCCGATGTTGATCATTGATCGGAAGGGGTTCCGGGACATGTCTATGCTTCACCGAACCTATAGGGTCACACGCTTAAGGGTCATCTATCTGTTGAATACCAGACAGGGAGTCTGAGAGAAAATCACCGAAAAAGTTTCGGACACCGGAAAAGTTTCGGACAGCGGAAAAGTTCCGCAGAGAGAACACCGGAACAGTTTCGGTAAAACTGAAAAGTTGTTTCAGGGGATACCATTAAGTCAAATTGGTTTCAGCACATGCCTGATAATTCTTGGAGGGTGCCAGAATCATTATGGAAATTTCTGGGAATTTTCCGGAAGAAAAACCGGAAATGTTCTGGAGCTGCCGGAACCGCTTCGGATGCTTTTCGCAGATGAAAATCACTAATCCGGAATTGTTCCGGATCGTATTGAAAATTATTTTAGTGGGTACTGGAAATGTTCTAAGCCCACATAAATATTTTCAGTTCGACCGGACGCTGAAAAATGTCGTCGTGAATAGTGGAAGTGCTTTTTGGGATATTTATGGAAAAGTCACCTTTTGGGATATTTTCCCAAAAGGTTTCTAGAAGGCTTGGGGGCTAAGAAACCCTACCCCTTGGATTTCCTATAAATAGAGGTGGAGGGGCTGCCTCCACACTCACTCCTTCTCACATACAAGTGCCATGACATTTTTGGCTTCTCTCTCCCTCCCAGCGAAATAGTTTCGTAGAGCCGAAAGGCTGTCTGGGTTCCGATGGGAACTAGTTCTGGACGGCGAAGCCCTGCCGGATAGATGACACCGTATGTGTGCAACTCTGTAGAGAGATCGTAGTTTCGGTCTTAGTTCGAGAGTGCCTCCCGAAGGGCTGTCCGAGTTACTGTCCGTGTTTCGGGGGTCCTCCCGAAGGGCTGTCCGAGTGACCCGCCCGAAGGGCTGTCAGTGAGGCCTCCCGGAGGGCTGTCCGAGGATCCGTCCGGTGGGACTATCCGAGGGACTGTCCAGAGGCCTCCCGAAGGGCTGTCCGAGGATCCGTCCGGTGGGACTATCCGAGGGACTGTCCTGAGGCCTCCCGAAGGACTGCCCGAAGATCCGTCCGGTGAGCTAACGAGGGAGTACATCCTCGCGGTTGGGAGGTTGTAAAATCCTAGCTGCGGGGATCTGCACCGCCGATCGTCATCGACTCTACTTCCGCTGCGCTACGAGTCGGTAACGAAAAAGATCAAACCTTGTATGCAGTCTCCATAGTGATCCTGGGCTGGTACGTAGGTCGGAAAATTTTTGTTTTCTGCTGCGTTACCCTACAGTTATAGCATGGAACATAAACTTAATTAGGAACATGGGGATAAATAATAACATTTATTATTGCCTCTAGGGCATGTCTCCTACAATTGGTGATGGAGGATGGTTGATGATGACGACGGCGTCGAATCCCCCTCTCCGGAGCCCCGAACGGACTCTAGATCAGCCCTCCCGATGAAAAACAGGAGGTGGCGGCGGCTCCGTATCGTAAAACGCGATGAAACTTCTTCTCCCTTTTTTTTCTCGAGGAAAGTGAATTTATAGCGTTGGAATTAGGTCAGACGGTCGCTTGTGAGCGCCACAAGGCATCAGGGTGCGCCCTAGGGGGGTCGCCCCCTGTTGCCTTGTGGGCAACAGGTGGCCCCTCTTCTGTTGATTCTTGCGCCAGTAATTTTTATTTATTCCATAAAAAATCTCCAAAAAGTTTCTTCCAATTCCGAGAGCTTTGATTTCTGCACAAAACAACACCATGGTAGTTCTGCTGAAAACAGCGTCAGTCCGGGTTAGTTTCATTTAAATCATGCAAATTAGAGTCCAAAACAAGAGCAAAAGTGTTTGGAAAAGTAGATACGACGGAGACGTATCAATTTCGGACATGATGAATGCTTGCAAACCATGATCATCTAGGAGGCGTTCATGTCCAACATGATCAATGACAATGAAGGTCTGGCCCAAATGGACTGCCAATTGGGGCGCACCGCATTTGAAGTTGGGACAACATCCGATCCCAATCTGAGCAAGAAGAAGAAGAAGGGCAAGACGGCTAAGGCAAGAGTCCGGCATTCTCAACTTTTGAGGACATCTTGTTGGTCAAAGGTTGGTTGGCCACAACAATGGATCCAATATGCAGCACCGAGCAAAAGGGGAACAGGTATTGGGAGAAGATTTGGAAGGAGTATCATGATCAAAAGGAGTATGTGGAGCCGCATCCTATCGTGACCAACCGCAATGTGGCATCTCTCCAACATCGATGGGGGATCATTCAAGGGGAAGTGAACAAGTATGTCGGCTACTACTCACAAGTGACCAAACGCCCTGAAAGTGGGATGGGAGTGGCAACTCACGTAAGCTCAATTGATTCATCATGTCATCATTTGCATATGCTTCTTGTGTTTGCATTCTCATGCTCATACATATGTTGTTTGCTAGACGGCGGTGGCGTCGACTTTGTATCACGAGACGGAGAAGAAGCCGTTTGCTTTTAGCCATTGTTGGATCTTATTGAATGGAGTGCCAAAGTGGACACAACTTGTGGCCGATCTCAAAGCCGGCAAGAAGAGGAATGATGACTCAAGCTCCCACCAATCAATTGGGTTGGACGATGAAGACGACGATGTTGTCATCGAGAATGGAAGAGCCATCGTGCCAAAGGATAACCGACAAGTCATGGGAAACAAGTGGGAGAAGGCAAGGGCCTCCTGTGACGCCGCGGCTACAAAATTTTTGTCCATATGGACGGGCATTTTTTTGGCAAGGGAGAACACGAAAGAGGAGAGGTACAAGTTCATGTTGGATGCGCAAAAGTAGAGGATGGAGTAGGACCGGAAGAGGGCGGAAAAGAAGCTGGAAATTGAGAGAGAGAGAGAAGATCGAGTTGGCAAAGCAACAAGCGGCGATCAAATGGGAACTTGATACGTCTCCAACGTATCTATTATTTATGAAGTATTCATGCCATGTTTACAATAATTTTATATGGATTTGGTACACTTTTATATGATTTTTATGGACTAACGTATTAACCTAGTACCCAGTGCTAGTTGCTATTTTCTGCTTGTTTTTGGTTTTCCAGAAAATCCATACCAAACGAAGTCCAAACGCGACGAAACTTTTGACGATTTTTTTGGAACATAAGAGACCCCTGAAGCTTCGTGGGAGGACCAGAAGACCCACAAGGCGGTGACAAGGCAACCCGGCACGCTCCCGGGGGGGGGGGGCGGGGTTGCCTTGTGGGCCCCTCGTAACTCCTTTTTGCGTGATTCCAACGCTGAAAATTCTTATAAATAGAGAAACCCCCAGAAATAAACCTAGAACTTCGACTCCGCCGCCACAAGCCTCTGTTCTGAAGAGATCCCTTCTGGAGGCCTTTTTCGGCACCCTGCCGGAGGGGGAAATCATCACCGAAGGCCATCTTCATCATCCTGGCGGTCTCCATGATAAGGGGGGAGTAGTTCACCCTCGGGGCTGAGGGTATGTACCAGTAGCTATGTGTTTGATCACTCTCTCTCTCATGTTCTTGATTTGACATGATCTTGATGTACCGCGAGCTTTGTTAATATATTTGGATCATATGGTGTTTCTTCCCTCTCTATCTTCTTGTGATGAATTGAGTCTTTCCCTTTGAGGTTTCGTTATTGTCGGATTGAATACTTTGGATTTGAGAACACTTGATATATGTCTTGCATGTGGATACCCGTGGTGACAAGGGGGTATTCTATTGAGTCACTTGATGTATGTTTTGGTAATCAACTTGCGGATTCCCGTGACCTTGGGGTAATCTAGGCATATGGGTTGGTACACGTTTTCATCCTTCTTTCTCCGCTAGAAACTTTGAGGTACTCTTTGAAATTCTTTGTGTGGATTGAGTATTATGAATCCGAAGTTGTTTGATGCATATCGAATAATCAACTCACGGATACTTGTGGTGACATTGGAGTATCTAGGTGACATTAGAGTTGGTTGATGCGTATCATATGGTGTTATTTTAGTACGAACTCCAGGGCTGTTTGTGACACTTATAGGGATGGCTCAATAGATTGATCGGAAATGATAACTTTGAGGTGGTTTCGTACCCTACAACAACTTCTTCTTATGTTCTCCGTTTGCTAGGAACTTTGGAGTGATTCTTTGTTGCACATTGAGGGATTGTTATATGATTCAATTATGTTATCATTGTTGAGAGATTGCACTAGTGAAAGTATGAATCCTAGGCCTTGTTTTCAAGCATTGCAATACCATTTGTGCTCACTTTTGTTACTTGCTACCTTGCTGTTTTTATAATTTCAGATTACAAAAACTTATATCTACTATCCATACTACCCTTGTATCATCATCTCTTCACCGAACTAGTGCACCTATACAATTTACCATTGTATTGGGTGTGTTGGGGACACAAGAGATTTCTTGTATTTGATTTCAGGGTTGTTTGAGAGAGACCATCTTCATCCTACACCTCCCACGGATTGATAAACCTTAGGTCATCCACTTGAGGGAAATTTGCTGCTGTCCTACAAAACTCTGCGCTTGGAGGCCCAACAGAGTCTACAAGAATAAAGTTGCATAGTAGACATCAGAACTCAAGAAGGCCAAGACATTTGGAGAGATTGAGCTTGAGAAGGAGAGGTTGCAACTCGCACGGGACGCGGAGGATGCGAAGATCATGTTGGCGGACGAAACCCTCTTGGATGAGCATGCGAAGAAGTGGCTTGCGGATAAGAATAAGGAGATCAATGACCGTATGGAGTACGAGGCGACGAGGGTGGCAGCGGCAGCGGCAACAGAGCATGCGACCCGGATGAAGGCGGAGCAGGCTGCCCGGATGCAGGCGGAGCATGCGGCAAGGATGCATGTGGAGCAGGACCTGCAGGACGCAAGCATGGGCTCAGAGCAGGCGGCATGGATGGCGTCCGGCCAGTGATCCGACAAGCGTGCCATCCGTCACGCTCGGACATGGATTTCATTTTGGCACGTCCGGTTTGTTGAACTATGATTTGCTTTGCTTTGTTTCGAACTGTTGAATTCGGACAATTTGTATCGTATGATCGACGTGCATGGATTGCATGGATTTGAGGATCAGCATTTGAGGTATGTGGAAGTGCGGTGCAAGATATGAGGGGTCGGCGGGCGTTGTTCGCGGACGCGCCCGGACGTGCCCGCGGGCATATAAGGGGCCGGATTTGCCAAGTCCGGCTGTAGATGCTCTTATGCTACATCATGCTTAAAACTTGAAATGCCCTTTAAAAAAATACATACTTTTAAGTTTTCATGGGCTGAAGATGAGCAGACTCAAACCTCTAAGATACACCATAAGGTAAATCACCGACCTGTTAACACTGAGTAGAACATAGCCCATGACACACATACTCATGCTCATGGGCACACAAATGTACTCCGATAACGTTGAAGATCGGAGACACGGGGTTGCAAAATCAATGATATCACTGTATGTACCTTGCTCTCAACAAAAGTGATGCGGAGCATCCTACGGACATCACCATGTCAAGAGTCCGTTTGGCAAGTGACACGTGCCACTTCTACGTCACATACAAAAAGGTGAATCATCTCCTTTACACGTGTTCACTTGACCCCTTCGAGGATGGTATACTACTTGACACTCCTCTCGTGTGCATGCATAGGTATTGTCGGAACTTCACGGATGACGAGGAGTGCAAGCTCAAGGGAACAACTACACCATCCAAGAGGGAAGCCTGGAAGCGGAGAAGGAACCGTCAAGAAGAAGGCGAGGTTCCACGTGCATCGACGGATGTCCACGAGAAGGTGACGAGCTGTGAAGCTTCTGGACACCCAGTGCGCACGGGCCATTAGACCCCGTGCACACGGGACCCCGTGCCCACGGTACATGCCCGTGCGCACGAGCTAAGTCGCCAAGTCTCTGGATACCCCGTGCGCACGGGCTCCACTTACCCCGTGCGCACGGGGCCTCCTGCGTGTGCCTGTTGGGCTTTGCCATGTATTCCCATTTCGCCCCTCCTTACCCCCTTAATTGCCTAGGACTATATATACTCCTCCTCCTCCTCTATTTAGGGTTAGCAAAGGATATGATATGATCTAGAGAGTACTTTGCTCATCTACCCTCTCCCATGGAGATCAAGACCTCCTAGGAGAAGATCCCAAGTGGATATCAAGACCCCTTTGTGGGAAGGATCTATCTAGATCATCAAGAACTCATCTCCTCTTGGATTTGGGATGAACATTACCATGTATCTTTCCCTTTGTTGTTCTTGTACCTTGTGGATCTCATGTGTTGCTAGTCTAGTGGATGTGTGATTGGACTTGTTCTTGAGTGTTTCTCTTGTGATTTCCCCTCGTATTCTTCGTGCTCTACGTGTTCCTCTTCATAGCCACCTCCAATTCGTGAACATCGGGACAAATCGGGGCACTTTGACCCATGCCCAACAACATCTTGGTATCATGAGCCACGTTGACACGAATTTGGAGCCCTACCCCCCCATGTTCTAGCCTGATTTTGTTTGATTTCGTCCCAATTTGAAAATCCCCACCAAAAAGAGCCATACCAAATTTTTTGTGATTTGTTGTTCCTTGTGAGTTTTTGTTGATTTTGATCCGTGGATCTGGTGTTTAGCAAGTAGATCCATCTCCTATTGCGTCCCCATAGCCCAATTTTTCTTTCCCCCCTTCGAATTTGGAGTTGAAATCGTGAAATTTCCGCTACCCCCGTGCCCACGGGCCCCAAACCCCGTGCACACGGGCCCCCGCGAAGTTCCTGGACACCCCGTGCCCACGACCTTGTACCGTGCGCACGGGACCCCGTGCCCACGGCCCTTTGACCCCGTGCGCACGGCCCTCCCAGAAACAGTCAGCACCGCTTCACTATTTCGGCCATATCTCCCACTTCCGAACTCCGATTTGGGCGTTCTTTGGCTCGTTGAAAAGCTAGCGATGTGCCCGAGCTGCTCATCTTGGTTTTAACACCTTTTGACTCCATCAAATTTTGTGCATTTTTGCATCTTTGCATAGGCCTTCCGCCATAACTTCCGCACCACCACCATAAAACTTCCGCAACCTAACCCATTTTGGTTCCCATTGCTTTTGTGGTTGTTTGAGTTGTGATTTGAGTCTCCTAAGGTGTTTCGGCTACTTAGGGACAGTTACATCTTCATCACCACCGGCGACGTGTGTCGACCCATCGACTACATCCACCACGGACATTCCGAATCGACGGCGACCACCCATCCTTTGAGACCATCTTCAACCAGAAGCAAGGCCGGTTACCCTCGACTTCGTGAAAGGTTAAGTGTGACGAAGGTATCCATTCCGTCATAAACTCCCATGTGAGGAGAGCCACCACCACTTGAGTGATTTGAGTGACTCCACCATATGTGACATTGAGTGCACCTATTTTAAGGGAGTGAGTGAGCCACCACATAGAGAGAGTGAGGTAGTTGATAGGGCATGTGTAGCCACCTCCAATTCGTGAACATCGGGACAAATCGGGGCACTTTGACCCGTGCCCTACAACAAAAAGTTTGGCCCATTTGAAAAATATCAGGGCTCTAGAGTAAACAGTACCAATATCTTAATTAGTAAATACACTATAAGAGTGAACAAGGTACCGTAGAAACAAAGCAACTGAAACACATGATGTCGTGGAAACGGTATAGCTAGGACCCGCGATGCAGTTGAGACGAAGCATTTGACACCCATGATGCAGTTCAAACATGTTTGTCAGCTGCATCGCTATCAACTCCACCCTTCCCATTTGTAACATTTCATATTGCATTATTTGTCAACCGCACTATTTCGACAACATCATTGTCCGCTCAACTATAACCATCTCAATGATACCGTTGTCAACTGCATCATTGTCAAAAACATCAAATTAAAATATGCAATTAAAACAAGTGGTGGAGTAGAAACAATGCACATCAAACCATACTCATACCTTGTGGTCAAACATGCACATGTTAGCAAAATGCTTGATTTTTTTTTCTTCCGTTTTTTCATACATGACTTCATACTTGGGGTTTGATCCTTAATAGGTTGGAGTGTACAACCATCTACAATATGAGCCCAGCCTGTGTTGTCTCACATGGTTTTCAACAACACAAAAAATATGTATTGTGTGATGTGAAACAAAAGGTTGTGTATAGAACAATGGTAGCAAGTTATCCAAATTATTTTTTGCATAACACATAAATGAAACAAAATACAAACTCATTCAAAATTTAAAAGTCTATTGCCCGTACAGCGACAAGCATTTGTGGAGTTATTTTATATTTTAGATGAATTATATAATATGAATAAGTCGTTGAGACATGATTACAGGTCAAACCATGCCTTGTGGTGCACGATTGACCCAAAATTTAGCATTGAAAGTGATTCTTCATGACGGCGTCACTCGGGGGTGATGTGATCCACTCTACATGACATGTCGATGCAACCTAGATCAGGCAACGGAATACACCAAACACGATAAGCTTCGTGGTTGAGACTACCCAATGAGGGATGGTCTATCACTCTCATGTGCTAGATGCGGATTAGATTCGAAGGTAACTATCTAGAGTGTTAGCTTAAGGGGAGGCTGGCGAAGAGCAAATACATAGAGGTGAAAGATGGTTGAAACCAGGCTTTGACAAGCTAATGGCCTAATGTGCTGGACGACCTCCAAGTAGCCTCCGCAACATTAGATGACACGCTCTGCAGCGACTAAATGCCCTCTACTCCTTCAGTGGAGATTTCTCGTAACCTTATCTTTGCATGCTTAACGAGGAAAAGTCATTTTACCCTCCGCCCTAACCAATGACCACCCTTCATGTGAGTGATGGATGTCGATGGCGCAACTTCATGTTGGTGACTACATGTGGTTCTTCCCCGCCAGTTATCTCGGTGTTGCCACCGTTGGAGCTCTCATGTTGTCTTGTGGCGTTAGTCCTCGTGTGTTATGGTTATTTTGTATGGGTCTGTAATCTTGCACTTGGGTTTTTGTGTGTACTTGCCTAGGCAAGATCTATTACCCCTCAGGCATTTAAGGTTTTCAATCCATCATTGTAAACCAATTCAATCTATTTTGAAATGAGATCATATCCAAGCAAAGATTTCTGTCTATACATATTCCTCCCAATGGCCGCTATACAAATATATTAGGAGCATTCTCGTGTATTGAATGTTCACGTTAGCATGTGATGTGCCGAGCGAGCGCCACATCACCATGGCGAGCGGAGCCATAATGTTAGAAACACTGCATCACATGGTGATTTTTTTTTGCTTGAAATGGAATTTTGTGCACTAAATCTTAAAATTAGTGGTGCCAAAACTAAGACATAGTTGGAAATTATCGCTATGTTATTATACTCGATTCAGACTGGAGCATCTCTCCTCCGTCTATAGCATGTGACATACTTTTTTTTTTCTGGAACGCCGTCCTGTGGTCAATTTGAATTGAACTCACCTCCAAATCTAAAGCCATTTAATATTTTATTTTTTGTTTCTGTGTGTGGGTTTATGATCGAACAACTACTGTAACTAGCCAATTGCTCGTGTGTTGTAACGGGAACAAATACATTCTAGTGGTTCAATACTAATCGTGTTCGACATATACCTTACACCCACCATATTCTAGGTTTTGATAAGATTTGATTTGAGTATGTGTAGAGAAAGTTTTGATTTAATTGAGTTTTAGTAAGATTTAATTTGTTCTGCGCACAGATAGGGAAATGCAAGGAAAGTTTTAATTTAATTGAGTTTTTGTAAGATTTTATTTGATTTGATTGAGTTGATGCAAGATATTGTTTTGGTAAGATTTGATTGAGTTAATGCATTGCTTGGTTTTCATTAGTATCAATTTGGTTTAGATTGTTCCAAACCAAGAAGGCTGGAGAGGGAAAACCAACTTACAAGGGGCGGAGTGAAGACCCATTCGCTCCTGCCTCCTGCGACCAAGGCTCTTAGCTAGGGTTTCCCTGCCTCTCGTCAGCGTCGCCGCCGGCCCGCCTCGTCTCGTATGGTCCTTTGACCATGGATCCCGACCCTTGCCAGCGGGAGGGCTCCGTTTTAGGTGTTTTTTAAGTTTTGTTATTGTTTGTGCCATGCTCAGGAAGACGAGGCGGCGACAATTTTCTGAAGATGGAATAAGGTTCTCCTCGCCTAGCGCCCGTTCCGGCGGTGCTTCCAGCATCGTCGAAGGGCGTGTGGAGGTGTGTCTCCGGCGGATCTCGTGAGATCCGGTCGGCGTTTGTCTTCGGTGGATCCGCTTAGATCCGGTTTTCATTCACGTACGTTAGTGTGTCTGCAGGTTGGATCTTTCCGATCTACGCTTCTCTTCATCGACGACGGTTGCTGTTATGATGCGATGGTCCTATGAGGCCTTAGCACGACGATTTCCCGATTGTCTATTACAACAATGTTTGTCTGGCTCCGACGAGGGAGGGGTGGTGATGGCGGCGCGCCTTAGGCTCGCTCCAGTGTTTATAGTCGTCGCTAGGTGGTCTACGTATCTGGATATAATTTTTACTCCTGATGTTATCTGTACTACCTTGACAGTTGATGAATAGATCAAAAGTTTGAAAATTTGAAAATTGAATAAAACATCTCCGAGTTGCAACGGCACGCCCGAGCAGGAGAGACGCGCCGCGGGCGTTGCACAACGCCACCGCTCTAATATTTTCCACCGTTGGTTGTGCGGCGCGACGCGCATCCACGCTCACCGGCACGGGCCCACGCGCGAGCGCCGCAGGCCGCAGGCAAACCCCAACCGGCAAAGCCGTGGCCGCCGTCCCGGCACAGGTCCGGGCGGCCGGGCGGGCCCCGTGATCCCATCCTCCCCCTCCCCCACGCGCCGCAAAATTCCCACAACGGACCCCGACCAAAAGCGCAAGCCTCCAAACGCTCGCCCCGCCGCGCCGCGCCACACCGCCCAGCCACCCACGCCCGCACGCACGGCCTCCTCTCCTGCCGGTCCCGCCTCGCCGCTCTCCTTTGCTCCCAACCGCTCTTTTCCTTCCTTCCTTCCTCCCTTTTGCCGCTCGCCCCCACCGCCGCACCTCCCCGCCCGGTCCCGGCGCCGGACCGCCGCGGCGTCGGCGGCGAAAACCTAGATACGTCCCCCGTCTTGAGCCCCGGCGCTCCGTGCTCGGGCGGGCCCGTCCGTATCCATGACGTCGTGCGAGTGCCTGGTGGTCGAGAAGGTGTCGGAGGACCACGCCGGCGGCGGCGACGCGACGGCGGCCAGGGGGAGCGGGTCCTGCGCGGGGGAGCGGCGGGGCGGCCGGGCCCCGCGCTCCGAGGCCATGTTCCCCATCTACGTCATGGGGAGCTCGCGGGCGCGGGCAGTGCTCCTCGACCCCTCCGCCGCCGGGGACCCCATATGGGAGGCCGTCAAGGCCGAGGCCAGGTCCGAGGTGAGCAGCGTCCATGGCATCCCGCCGCTCGATCGCAGATTCGCTTGCGTTGCGCCATTTTTTTATTTGATCGCTGTATTTTTGCTCTGGTTGCACCTTGGTGGTGAATTGGGGGGTGGAGTGAGGAAAAGTTGCGTTTTTTGGGCGGTGATTTCTGGGTCTGCTAAACTTTTCTTGAGGTTCAGTTGACTAAATTTCTGTTCCAGGCGGCAAGAATCCAGCAGTTGGATTCTGTTCTTTCAAGTTAGCTTTTTTCTAGCCTTCGAATTTAATGGTCCAAAACATAGGTAGATTGGAAATACTGCAACTGGATTTCTGTTCTTCCGACTTAGCTATTTCTAGAGTTCGAATTTAATGAATATCTGCAACTGGATTTTCTTTTTTCTCTTGAGTTAGCCTTCTTTGAGCTAGCTGTTTCTAGCGTTCTGATTTGCTTGCACATATGTCTGCTCTGTGTAGAGTGACTCAGTGAAGTTCAGTTCGATAGTATTACACATATGCCTTGATAATTTTATTCTTTAAATATAGCTAGTTGATGTGGTAAAAGTGCTACTTCCTTTTTAGTGCTTGGACTTATTGTTCTTCTGAGCTAGATATTGTGTAATAGTACTAGTTGATAGTTCAGTTCAGCCAAAGTAATTTACGGAGGCAAAAGTGCAATCAATTCAAACTATGCGGTGTGAGCTAGAGGCCTCAGTGCGTTTATATGTTGTCACTGCTTCAGAGGTCAACTCTGGAAAAGGAAAACATTTCAGGCAACTCACATCTGATGATGCTGAAATCTGACTGTCTTGTAAAGGTGTGTGAACTGCCAACGCCAATAAGATGCAAGGAACCGAAAACGTTTTACGCCCAACCAAGCCTTGGGCATGACTCACGCCCGACATCCGAGCTTTATTGTGGCGAAGCTATGGTTTTGCGTGTTGACTCTTATTCTCTTCTTGTCTTATTGCGAAACTCCGCATCATGTTACTGTTAGTTTTACATGATGACTGATGGCAGTATCCACATTTTGCAGGCAGAGAAGGAGCCTATTTTAAGTAGCTTCTTATATGCGAGCGTATTATCTCATGACTGCCTGGAGCGGGCGTTGAGCTTCGTCCTTGCAAACAGGCTTGAAGATCCAACCTTGCTTGCGACTCAGCTAATCGACATTTTCAATGACGTCATGATGAATGACGTAGATATACGCCGTTCCATTCGCCTTGATGCTCAGGTGAGTGCATCGTTGCCCTATTGAGGTGTCGTGTTTTCTGTGTGCATGTTAATTTGTTCTGTATCACACTATCGTTGCATTAATGGTCTCCTTGTCTAAATTTAGGCCTTCAAAGGAAGAGATCCTTCCTGTGCACAATATAGCTGGGCCCTATTATACCTAAAGGTGACTACAAATTCATGCTATCATATCGTTCATATCTGGAAAAGGTAACAAGACTCATGTTGCTTGCAAACTGCTACAGGGTTACCATTCCTTGCAGTCCTATAGGATAGCTCATGTATTATGGAATCAAGGGCGTAAGGTTCTGGCGTTGGCGCTGCAAAGCCGTATCAGTGAGGTGAACCTTGATTTCTTAAGAAGCAGTTTTTTTAGCATACAGTATGTTGGAGTAACATGTGCTATCCTTCTCTTTTCAGGTTTTTGCAGTGGATATACACCCAGGTATATCATTGGTGTATCATATATCTATACAAAATTGTCTTATATTTCCTGCTGCTGTGTTTAATACTGGGTTTGCTCTTTAGCTATATGATGTTTGGCTTTTCCACTCAAAAAATAGCTACTTGATGTTTAGCTTCTTCTATTACCTTCGCGGAAATGTGTTTTGTTGCCTTTACTAGTGCATATGGGTCTGCTGCTTGGGAATATGTATGTATGTTATGTTATCCTAGTAAATATCTTAACCTGAACCAAGGTTTGTCTTTGTAATTGTGTTCACTTTTTGGGAGCATAGAAGCATTGCTCATGTTTTAATCATTTTCTAAAGCTTGCTTATGTATGAGTCTGCAATTATTTATCAATTTATGAATTTATAAGCATCAAATCCTTAAATATATCCTCATGCTTGGATGATATTTGGGAGCTGGGGCCTGGCTCCCCCGAAAAGTAATACAGGGTTTGCTTTTGAGTTTTGAAAAGTAAAACTGTCATCTTAAGTGGTGTCTTTGTTATATCGTGGTATGATATGGTATTTTAGTCTGTTCTCTTAACATTCTTTAATGCTAAATCTGCAGCTGCCAAAATTGGAGAAGGAATATTGTTGGATCATGGAACAGGTCTAGTCATTGGTGAAACTGCTGTTGTTGGCAACTGGGTTTCATTAATGCAGGTGACATGCATCACCCTGTTCTTGCTATTTCTGATTTTAACATAAAGCATTACTTTTCAATATAATTTTTAGTTCCATCCACAATTTAACTTCTTTTTCTTCTTGCCTGGTAGTTAGCTCTGTCACATATCTTGTTTGCTATAGTTTTAAATTGTCCTTGTGCAAATAATTGAATATTTCTTTCATTTGCTTTTATTATACTAAATAAATGGATAATATGATTCAGATAACGAAATATCTATGTGCACATCATTTTAAATTCTTTTGTTGAATATTTTTGTTTTTGTACAACTATGAATCATTCAATTCACATCAGGTGAATATCTTACGACGTGTTTGGTTGGGCTGAAAAATCCCACTTCGATTGCAATGCTTTAGGAAACAGTAGCAGCCGTTTGGTTCGGCCATTCTGTTTTTGTTACGATGCTATCGGATACAACACTTCACATCCCCAAAAACGTCCGATCCTGACCTGATACGGAATCCCCTCTGTTTCGTATTCGTTCGCGCCCCAGACCAAACAAACACATATTCAGGAGAAATGATACCCGAGCGGAACCAAACGCTAGGCTTGAGGAAATATTTCAATTTTTGCTGTATGAGATAATATAAGAGAAGGTAGCAAAACATAAGGGGTGCTTGTTTTGCGCTTTCTTACCATGCATGCTTATTTTCAGTTTTGTAAAATCTTTTGTGACGAATGTAGTCCTACCTTGGTTCGAACTAAATATATACCCTTAGTATGGCCTTCCTATGTGTGTTCCCATGGTGTTTCCTTTTTGGTCAAAATTTAATTATAGAAGGTTCCTAATTGTTCACCAGCTTACCAGGTAGGCCTTTGCTACAGGGTGTTACGCTTGGAGGTACTGGAAAGGAACACGGAGATAGGCACCCCAAGATCGGTCAGGGAGCTCTTCTTGGAGCTGGTGCTACTATCCTTGGCAACATAACTGTAGGCGAAGGTGCCATGATTGCCGCTGGTTCCCTTGTTTTAAAGCATGTACCGCCTCACAGGTTAGAAAGAAGTTAGACTTAATTTAAATTCTTAAATAATGATGCTGCAATGCCAAATTTTGTTAGTAATGAGCATCAGTAGATATGATATATATTTTCGTTCTTGCAATGCGATTTCCTTAGAAAGACAGCAAACAAGAAGAATACATGATCTGAATACTGTTGCGCAGTGTAGAATACTGTATTTGCTTTACTAATTGAGCTACTGAATGCTAAACCTTGAATATTTCCAACAAATGGGGCATTATAAGTATTTGTAGTTTTTAAAGGAGCGCCCTTTAGGATACTGTTTTTCATGGTCATCCTGTTTCCCTTCAAGTAGGATAGCAAGGTCTAATTATGCTCATCATTAACAAATAGTCGATTTTATTCCCTTTTCAATTTGAACATATTCACTTGTAGCCTGGTGGGCCTGACAAGGGTCTATAATATTCTCTGAGTTAAAGAAGTTCACTAGTGGTTTTAAAGTAGGAAGGAATATATGCATTATTTTTTGAATGCATACACTGAAGCTTAAAGCCTGCGATCCAGTACACCTTTAGATATACTAATAATGGCTCAGTCTGTTTTTGTGAACATTTAGTTTCTTAACATTTGCCTCCATTGTTATTGTTTGTTAAGTTTTCATTTCCCTATGTCTTTCATAACTAGTCTTGCACCGTGATTATTATCTGCTTTATGTTGATCATTGTTTTGACACTTGTTTTGTGTTTAAAATTAAAAGTATGGCGGTAGGAAATCCTGCGAAGGTAGTTGGCTATACAGAGAAAGAAGATCCTTCGTTAACTATGAAGCATGGTAAGTGTGTGCATAGTTGTTGCTTGTATTTTCAAACGAGTTCAATGAATGGGTGGCTAGGAGTAACTAGCCAGCCTAATAATATAGCAGTGTAAGGATTCAATCCCAGGCTGACTAGCCTGTGGTGCCAGCCGGTGGGAGCTCGTTCCTTGTGCATATATTTTTATGAGCTGTGTTTCCTCATTCTTTTCTTTTTTTCAATGCAGATGCAAGGAGAGATTATTTCGAGCATGTTGCCGGTAGTTTTCCGGACGGTAGATCCAACGGTGAGTTTTACCGATATTATCTGTAACGACTGTACATTTCAGTTATGCGTTTCTTTTACAACAACATACCCGTGATTTGCAGGGAGTGTCGTGAAGTAAAAAACTTGCAAGGATGAATGGAATTTTGGTCATTTCTACATCCTGGAGGACGTGCGGCGCTGGATATTTGGCGACGCACGAGTGGTGCTTCCCCCTGCCCAGCAACCCTCTTGCGAGACCATGCAGGCGAGCCCGCCAAGGGTCACCGAAAGCTCCCCAGATGTATTTATCATGTGCCCTTAAACTGATGCAATAATGTGAAGATGTTTTCTGTAAAAACTGGAAGGAATGGTGCAGATATAATCTGTAGAGATCTCCAGCAGCAAGCTGTAGATACCTCAGATCAGTGCGTGTGACCTCAACTATGTGAGCCCGCTACACTTTTCGGGATCAGCATCAAAAGAAAGTAGTTATGCGTGGCCTGGTCGTCTCTGCATTTAAATTTCTATTTTGCGATATGTTGGCGTAATAGCCTACTTAATCAGATCCCCAGGTAAACAGGCCAATCATTTTTCCTCGAACGGAGGCCAAATATTTGTCTCGTTGATTACCAGTTAATTGATGAAAAACTGGTACAAGTAGACCACACGTGGACTACTCACAAAGTATGAAGCCCCATGACTGAAAGGTCAGCCCAACAAACATTGTCAACACGCAATGATCGACCACAAGCCTCCACATTCTCTACGTATCAAAGGAAACCCAACAAGAGCGCCCGGGTTGAAGATAACGGACACCACCAAATCTATAGTGACAAGCCAAACCATGAGGATAATTCAAGAAACCGAGGTCTATCCATTAAGCAGCCACGGACACAACTAAATCCATAGTGACAAACCGAACAATGAGAATAATCCAAGAAACATAGATCTATTCACTAAGCAACCGCGGACACCTACACAATGATGCCACACTTCTGGCCAAGCAGTTGCAGACGCCTACAGAATGACGCCACACTTCTGGCCCTAGCTCCTTAGAGACCTTAATCTTCTTGATTTTGCGCCTACTAGCCTTCCTCGCCAGTAGGCAAGCAATCGACTTGACAAATACAGGGCTATCCACCTTTAAGCAGACAAACAAGTCACAAAGCTCTTTCGTGATTAGATGCTCGGAATTCAATGCCAACTCTATCTCAATAACCTTGTCACCCGCAGACGCCGCCTGCCCAATGGTCATAGACGAGTGAGTGACAACAACATCCAAAGCACCATGGTCCACAAAGGCGAGCGATTGGCTGGGCTTCAACGGTGGTGGTGAGGTTATCATGGGCACCGTCGAGGCCCCTAGCGAGCCCATCTCACTCGGAAGCACCATGGAGAGAGGCAAAAAGGGCTGCCTACATAGCTCTTGCAGCCCAGGCATAATAAGCAGTATTGGTGCCACAACCTTAGCGACTTCACCGTCAGAAGCAGTTTGTAGAGGCAGGGTCTAGCACAAGGGAAGGAACCTCCATAGAGTGTTGCCCCTCCCATCTGTAGAACCAACCTGGAGCTCGGGCAGCGGAGATGTAGGAGATATGCCCTAGAGGCAGTAATAACAGTTATTTTGTATCTCCGAGTTTGTAATGAATGTTTATGTTCCATGATATAACTGCAATGATTCTCGAGTCTACAATATCCACGAGGCTCGGAGGGAAACTCGTGTGCACGTGTGGTATAATAAACGGTAAAAAGTATTCCTAGTCATGCCTCTAAGACTAGCTCAAGTATTGCATGATGATCCTGTTTTCCTGATCATGGGCATGGCTATGCCGGCAATTTTGAGGGCACAATGTTAGTAGAACACTTGTGTTGCATCGACCCGAATTGATGTTATGCTATGAGATACATTCGTCACAAGTTAATGGTTAATAACACAGAGATAGTTAATGTTTACATAATTCCTTAGACCATGAGAGTATCAAGTTCCTTCGTACTTGCTTCATGAACTTTGGGGTTTGTTAAATGTCATCCGTAACTGGGTGGCTATTACGGCGGCTTACGGGTTCACGGAAAAGTATGACAAGAAACGAGATAGCTCAAGATTGGGATTTGCTCCTCCGACGATGGAGAGATATTCTCGGGCCCTCTCGGTGTTACGATATCCATCATCGTCTGGCCAGACACATTGTGATTTGATCACTGGGATGCCGGAACGCGGAAACGAGAAAAGAGAACAAAACCGGTAACGAGGTAACTGGCATAGTGGACAAGTTGTTGATCCACGGGGATGCTGATAATTCTCACCTCGGGTGTTTGTAATATATCGTGAAGCAACAGGGATAGCAGACGGCAACTGGAGGTTCACTCAAATATTTATTCGTGTGGGTATAGGGGTCAATATGGGTGTCCACGGCTCCGATGTTGATCATTGATCGGAAAGTGTTCCGGGTCATGTCTATGCTTCACCGAACCTATAGGGTCACATGCTTAAGGGTCATCTATCTGCTGAATACTAGACAGGGAGTCTGAGAGAAAGTCACCGGAAAAGTTTCGGAGACAACGGAAACGTTCCGGACAGAACACCGGAATAGTTTCGGTGAAACTGAAAGTTGTTTCAGGGTATACCATTAAGTCAAATTGGTTTCGGCACACGCCTGGAAATTCTTGGAGGGTGCCAGAATTGTTCTGGAAACTTCTGTGATTTTTCCGGGATAAAAACCGGAAATGTTCCGGAGCTGCCGGAACCGGTTTGGTTGCTTTTCGCAGATGAAAATCACTAATCCGGAATTGTTTCGGAACGCGTCCAAAATCATTTTAGTGGGTACTGGGATTATTCTAAGACCCAAAAAAATATTTTCGGATTTAATGGTCGTGGAAAATTGTCTCTGTGAATAGTGAAAATCATTTTTTGGGTTACTTTTTGGAAAGCCACCTTTTAGGGCTTTTGTCAAGCTTCTAGAAGGAAAGACTTAGGGACTAAGGAACCCCTTTTGGGAGGGTCCCACTAGGGGGTGGCCGGCCAAGGATGCTCCTCCATGGAGCTCCTTTGCCTGCCCATTATGCCCTTCATGTGTGACATTTGCATGGGCATTTTGGGTTTTTTGAGAGTCACCCTACCCCTTGGGTTTTCCTATAAATAGAGGTGGAGAGGCACTCTCCACACTCATCCCTTGCTCTCATACACATGCCATGCATTATCTGGCTTTCTCTCTCCCTCCCACGAAATAGTTTCGTAGAGCCGAAAGGCTGTCTGGGTTCCGGCAGGAACTAGTTCTGGACGGCGAAGCCTTGCCGGATAGCTGACACCGTATGTGTGCAACCCCGTAGAGAGGTCGTAGGTTCAATGTTTTGCCCGAGGGGCTGTTCGAGGGTCCTCCCGAAGGGCTGTCCGAGTTACCGTTCGAGCTTCGAGGGTCCTCCCGAAGGGCTGTCCGTGACATTGTCCGAGGGACTGTCCGACCGCCTCCCGAAGGGCTGTCCGACGAGGGAGTACATCCTCGTGGTTGGGAGGTTGTAAATCCTAGCTGCGGGGATCTGCACCGACGATCTACATCGACTCTACTTCCGCTGCGCTATGAGTCGGTAATGATCAGATCAAACCCTGTATGCAGTCTCCATAGTGATCCTAGGCGTGCTCGCTGTACCGATTTTTTTTGTTTTCTATCGCGTTCCCCTACAGTGGCATCAAGAGCCTTGCTATGCGTAGATGCAGGTTACAATCTAGAATACATAGAGATGTATGGGTATTGCATAATATAATTTTGGAGTAGATGAGATCTATTGCTGAAAATTATTTATGCGGGTGGCAGATGAAATCTGTTACCCGATGTTCTTGTTGCTTCCCTAGAATTTGCGTATTTCTGATCTTGAAACGACATGGTGGAATTTCATAAAGTTCTGGCAATCCGCGATCCTGATTGATCAACGAAGTGTTATCAGTTCTTTGGGTTCGACCATAGTTGAGAGAAAGATGAAATTTCGCAGACGAAAGGGCAATGCAGATATGATCTGCATGGGGGTCATGCGTATGACGAAGTTTAGTATGGGGCTCGAGATTTTATTATCTCGTGTTTCATACACCCCGCGATGTTAATCTAGCGACTTGAATAATCATACTTGATGATAAACGTTGGTAGCTGCGGTTTAAGTCAAAACCTTAGAAGCCACGTAAAATAAAATTTTGCATAAACCGATTAGAGGCGTCTAACTTGGTTTTGCAGGATGTGCATGTGATGTGGTATAGTAGTGCTCATATTAATTCGATTATGTATGAGATGACTATATGATGTAAATTTACTAACATGACCTGCGTGTCATGATTCGGCATGATGGCTGGAGCCATATGATTGTCACTTTAATGACCTGCGTGTCAACCTTAAGAATGCACTTATTTTATTAGCTATAGAGATAGCAATATTATCTGGTGCATCGGCAAGGTGGTGGCAATCTTCGCGAAGGTGATCACCGACGCAAATGCCGAAGACGAAGAAATTAAAGACTTCTCCGTCAGAAAGGGCTATACCATATCATGCTGTTATGAATTGCGTGAGATGTTTATCCCTTATGATGCACCCTTTTGATTGCGCGGTAGTCACTTTTTATTAGGGTGATCTCTCACTAAAAATATCAAGTAGTTAGTGTTCTCCCAAGTGTAGCACCGTCACAGCATCTTTCCTTTCGGGGTGCGCCATGATCTACATGGGTACGAACGATTGTACGGGTGTAAGGCGGGTGAGGTCAGACCTCGCAGCAAGATCACTTGGTTGTCTTGACGTTCATGGCAGGATCGTCCTGAGCTCGGAACACACGCATCAAAAGATGAACAAGAGTCACATGGAGATGTGATCGGCAAGTTTGCCTACCAATTATAGTTCGCGCCATCAGTGTTCATCTCGAACAATGACGTTGAATTGCAATTTGGATCTTGAATCACTCACAATCAATTATGAGAGATATTGATTTGAGTGGGAGCGCACTTTAGAATAAAATTGTTTATTCACTAGTGCAAATTGATTATGAACAAAGTCTAAGTGAAACTTGTGTTTACCGTTGTAGATCAAATGGCTCGCAACACCGCGTTCAAGTTAGGCCCGATGTTAGAGAAAGAGAAGTTAGCTGCGACTGGAAACAACTATGCGGACTGGGTCCGTAACCTGAGGATTGTCCTCAGGAGCGCTAAGAAAATGTATGTGCTTGAAACTGCTCTTCCAGCTAAACCGGCGGCCACTGCCCCGGAAGATGAACAAAATGTCTGGGCCACTAAGGATGATAATTACAACTTAGTGCAGTGCCTCATGCTAGCTTGCATGAGTCCAGAGCTTCAAAAACGTTTTGAATTCCATAACTCCCGTGATATGATCCGGGAATTGGATGCTCTGTACAAGGAAACCGCACGGTCTGAACAGTTTGATATCATGAAGGCCGTGATGGATTGCAAGATGGCCGAGGGCAGTTCAGTTGGCGAACACGTGGTCAAAATGATTGGCTACGCTGAAAGGCTTAAAACCCTGGAATTTCCAATTCCACCAGCCCATATGATAGACATGTTGCTTTCTTCACTTCCCCCGTCTTACGACGGTTTTGTCATGAACTACAACATGAGTGGGATGGAGAAGACACCAAATGAGGTGCTCGCCATGCTGAAAACTGCGGAAAGAGGACTGCGGAAAAATCGCAAGCAAGTGTTGCTTGTGAATAAAACCGCTAGTTTCAAAAAGAATGGCAAGTCCAAGAAGGGCAAGGGCGCCGGTAAGACCGGCTCCCAGAAAAACTCTAAGGGCGGAGCCAAGAATGAAACTGAGTGCTTCTACTGCAAGGGCACAGGACACTGGAAGAGAAACTGCAAGAAGTATCTAGAAGATAAGAAGTTTGGGAAAACCGGAAAAGGTATAATTGTTATACAAGTTAATGTCATTGACGTTTTGCTTGCTAGCGAAAATTCTAAGTCTTGGGTATTTGATACCGGATCAGTTGCTCACATTTGCAACTCGATACAGGGCCTGCAGAAGGTGCGCAAGCTAGCAAAGAATGAAGTCGTAATGCGTGTTGGGAACGGCGCTGGGATCGCCGCTCAAGCCGTCGGCATTATGCCTCTACGTCTCCCTTCAGGATTTACCTTAGAACTAAGTAACTGTTATTTTGTTCCGACATTGTGTAGAAACATTATCTCTGGATCATGTTTAGTACACGATGGGTCCTCTTACAAGTCTGAGAACAATGGTTGTTCGCTTTATTGTAAGGATATGTTTTATGGATTTGCACCCATTGTTAGGGGCCTTTTCATACTAAATCTTGAATGTGAAAATGATGTCTTTAACGTGAATGCTAAACGCCATAAGAAGGCTGATACCACCACCACTTTCATGTGGCACTGTCGGCTTGGCCACATCGGAAAGAAACGCATGCAAAGACTCCATAAAGATGAAGTTTTATCGTCCTTTGATTTTGAATCATTTGACACATGTGAAGCTTGCTTGATGGGGAAAATGACCAAGACGTCGTTCACGGGTCATCCTGAACGGGCGGGTGAATTGTTGGAAATAATACATAGTGATGTATGTGGTCCGATGAGCACGGTCACACGGAGTGGTTATTTCTACTTCGTGACTTTTACTGATGATTTAAGTAGGTATGGATATATCTATTTGATGAAGCATAAGTCGGAAACTTTTGAAAAGTTCAAAGAATTTCAGAATGAGGTAGAAAATCATCGTAACAAAAGGATTAAGTTTCTGCGGTCTGATCGCGGGGGCGAATATCTTAGTCATGAGTTTAGCCAACATCTGAGTGACCGTGGAATCGTTTCACAGCTTACGCCTCCCGGAACTCCACAGAGAAACGGAGTATCGGAAAGACGTAACCGAACCCTGTTAGACATGGTAAGGTCGATGATGTCTCTTACAGATCTGCCGATATCTTTTTGGGGTCACGCACTACTCACTGCCGCTTATACATTAAACAGAGCACCGTCTAAGTCTGTTGAGACGACGCCATTTGAATTATGGTATGGGAAGAAACCCATTGTGTCGCATCTCAAAATTTGGGGTTGTGAGGCATACGTAAAACGTTTACAGCCTAGCAAACTCGATCCCAAAGCAGATAAATGCTACTTTGTAGGTTATCCCAATGAGACCATTGGGTATTCCTTCTATCTTCCCTCCGAGCACAAAGTGTTTGTCGCTAGAAACGGAGTCTTTCTCGAGAAAGAGTTTCTCGCTAAAGAAGTAAGTGGGAGGACAGTACAACTTAATGAGATTAGTGAATCTTCGGCAACCGTTGATATGGCTAAGGAACCGGAAGAAATTCCGCTAATTATCCCTACAACCGAGCCGGAAGTTGTCACATGTGATGCGGAAACTTCAGACAATGTTGTAACTGAACCGCGCAGATCAGGTAGGGCTATCCAGCCACCTGAGTGGTTTCATAACGAAATCTTCATTCTTGAAGACGATGAACCTGCGCACTACAAGGAAGCGATGGCGGGGCCCAGCTCAAGGGAATGGCACAAAGCCATGAAATCCGAAATGGAATCCATGTACGAAAACCAAGTTTGGAACTTGGAAGAACTTCCAGAAGGCGTAAAGCCCATTGGATGTAAATGGATTTTCAAAAGAAAGACGGACGCGGATGGTAACATTACTATCCACAAAGCTAGACTTGTGGTGAAAGGGTTCACGCAAGTTCCAGGAGTGGACTACGACGAGACTTTCTCGCCCGTAGCTATGCTTAGGTCTGTTCGGATATTACTAGCAATTGCTGCTTATTTCGATTATGAAATATGGCAGATGGACGTCAAAACGGCTTTCCTAAATGGAAATCTCAAAGAAGATGTATACATGATACAGCCTGAAGGTTTTGTCGTTCATAAGGATGCTGGAAAGGTATGCAAACTTCAGAAGGCCATTTATGGTCTGAAGCAAGCATCAAAGAGCTGGAACATTCGTTTTGATGAAGTAGTCAAAGAGTTTGGCTTCATCAGGAATGACGAAGAATCTTGTGTTTACAAGAAGTTTAGTGGGAGCGCAAAAGCATTTCTAATCTTGTATGTGGATGACATATTGTTGATTGGAAATGACGTGAATTTTCTTAGCGAAATAAAAGACTCATTGAAAAAGAGTTTTTCAATGAAAGACTTAGGCGAAGCGGCATATGTATTGGGCATCAGAATCTATAGAGATAGATCAAAACGCCTGATAGCGCTTAGCCAAAGCACGTACATTGACAAGGTGTTGAAAAGGTTCAACATGGAGAACTCCAAGAAAGGCCTACTCCCCATGTCACCTGGCACAGTGCTTTGCAAGAATCAGTGTCCTCGGACTCTCGATGAGCGAGTACAGATGAATGATGTTCCATATGCCTCGGCAGTTGGTTCTATTATGTATGCCATGCTATGTACAAGACCGGATGTTTCCTATGCGCTAAGTGTTAGCAGCCGGTACCAAAGTGATCCAGGACTGGAACACCGGGCCGCAGTCAAAGGTATTCTTAAGTACCTCAGAAGGACCAATGATTTACTCCTTGTGTACGGAGGTGATGAAGAGCTCATTGTAAGTGGTTACACTGATGCAGGCTTCATGACTGACCCAGATGACTTCAAATCTCAATCAAGCTATGTTTTCATATTGAACGGCGGCGCAGTTGATTGAAAAAGTTCCAAACAAAAGACTGTGGTAGATTCTACGACGGAGGTGGAATATGTTGCAGCTTCAGAAGCCTCCAAGGAGGCGGTATGGATCAAGCAATTTCTTGAAGACCTTGGTGTGGTTCCAAGTGCTCTGGACCCGGTGGAGATCTATTGTGATAATAGTGGCGCCGTGGCTCAGGCAAGGGAGCCAAGTTCGCACCATAAGACAAGACATATTGAACGCAAATATAAACTCATTCGACATCATGTCGAAGCGGGTTTAGTGAAAGTACGCAAAGTTCACACGGATTTGAACGTATCAGACCCGATGACAAAGCCTCTACCACGAGCAAAGCATGAGCAGCACCGGATAGCCATTGGTGTTAGGGAAGCCATGTAACTCGATTATGACTCTAGTGCAAGTGGGAGTCTATAGGAGATATGCCCTAGAGGTAGTAATAACAGTTATTTTGTATCTCCGAGTTTGTAATGAATGTTTATGTTCCATGATATAACTGCAATGATTCTCGATTCTACAATATCCACGAGGCTCAGAGGGAAACTCATGTGCACGTGTGGTATAATAAACGGTAAAAAGTATTCCTAGTCATGCCTCTAAGACTAGCTCAAGTATTGCATGATGATCCTGTTTTCCTGATCATGGGCATGGCTACGCCGGCAATTTTGAGGGCACAATGTTAGTAGAACACTTGTGTTGCATCGACCCGAATTGACGTTATGCTATGAGATACATTCTTCACAAGTTAATGGTTAATAACACAGAGATAATTAATGTTTGCATAATTCCTTAGACCATGAGAGTATCAAGTTCCTTCGTACTTACTTCATGAACTTTGGGGTTTGTTAAACATCATCCGTAACTGGGTGGCTATTACGGCGGCTTACGGGTTCACGGAAAAGTATGACAAGAAACGAGATAGCTCAAGATTGGGATTTGCTCCTCCGACGATGGAGAGATATTCTCGGGCCCTCTCGGTGTTACAGTATCCATCATCGTCTGGCCAGACACATTGTGATTTGATCACTGGGATGTCGGAACGCGGAAACGAGAAAAGAGAACAAAACCGGTAACGAGGTAACTAGCATAGTGGACAAGTTGTTGATCCACGGGGATGCCGATAATTCTCACCTCGGGTGTTTGTAATATATCGTGAAGCAACAGGGATAGCACACGGCAACTGGAGGTTCACTTGAATATTTATTCGTGTGGGTATAAGGGTCAATATGGGTGTCCACGGCTCCAATGTTGATCATTGATCGAAAAGTGTTCCGGGTCATGTCTATGCTTCACCGAACCTATAGGGTCACACGCTTAAGGGTCATCTATCTGTTGAATACTAGACAGAGAGTCTGAGAGAAAGTCACCGAAAAAGTTTCGGAGACAACGGAAACGTTCCGGAGAGAACACCAGAATAGTTTCGGTGAAACTGAAAAGTTGTTTCAGGGTATACCATTAAGTCAAATTGGTTTCGGCACATGCCTAGAAATTCTTGGAGGGTGCCAGAATTGTTCAGGAAACTTCTGGGATTTTTTCGGGATAAAAACCGGAAATGTTCCGGAGCTGCCGGAACCGGTTTGGTTGCTTTTCGCAGATGAAAATCACTAATCCGGAATTGTTTCGGAACGCGTCCAAAATCATTTTAGTGGGTACTGGAATTATTCTAAGACTCACAGAAATATTTTTGGATTTAACGGTCGCGGAAAATTGTCTCAGTGAATAGTGAAAATCACTTTTTGGGTTACTTTTTGGAAAGGCACCTTTTAGGGCTTTTGTCAAGCTTCTAGAAGGAAAGACTTAGGGACTAAGGAACCCCTTTTGGGACGGTCCCACTAGGGGGTGGCCGGCCAAGGATGCTCCTCCATGGAGCTCCTTTGCCTGCCCATTATGCCCTTCATGTGTGACATTTGCATGGGCATTTTGGGTTTTTTGAGAGTCACCCTACCCCTTGGGTTTTCCTATAAATAGAGGTGGAGAGGCACTCTCCACACTCATCCCTTGCTCTCATACACATGCCATGCATTATCTGGCTTTCTCTCTCCCTCCCACGAAATAGTTTCGTAGAGCCGAAAGGCTGTCTGGGTTCCGGCAGGAACTAGTTCTGGACGGCGAAGCCTTGCCGGATAGTTGACACCGTATGTGTGCAACCCCGTAGAAAGGTCGTAGGTTCAATCTTTTGCCCGAGGGGATGTTCGAGGGTCCTCCCGAAGGGCTGTCCGAGTTATTGTTCGAGCTTCGAGGGTCCTCCCGAAGGGCTGTCCGTGACATTGTCCGAGGGACTGTCCGACCGCCTCCCGAAGGGCTGTCCGACGAGGGAGTACATCCTCGTGGTTGGGAGGTTGTAAATCCTAGCTGCGGGGATTTGCACCGACGATCTACATCGACTCTACTTCCGCTGCGCTACGAGTCGGTAATGATCAGATCAAACCCTGTATGCAGTCTCCATAGTGATCCTGGGCGTGCTCGCTGTACCGATTTTTTTTGTTTTCTATCGCGTTCCCCTACAGTGGCATCAAGAGCCTTGCTATGCGTAGATGCAGGTTACAATCTAGAATACATAGAGATGTATGGGTATTGCATAATATAATTTTGGAGTAGATGAGATCTATTGCTGAAAATTATTTATGCGGGTGGCAGATGAAATCTGTTACCCGATGTTCTTGTTGCTTCCCTAGAATTTGCGTATTTCTGATCTTGAAACGACATGGTGGAATTTCATAAAGTTCTGGCAATCCGCGATCCTGATTGATCAACGAAGTGTTATCAGTTCTTTGGGTTCGACCATAGTTGAGAGAAAGATGAAATTTCGCAGACGAAAGGGCAATGCAGATATGATCTGCACGGGGGTCATGCGTATGACGAAGTTTAGTATGGGGCTCGAGATTTTATTATCTTGTGTTTCATACACCCCGCGATGTTAATCTAGCGACTTGAATAATCATACTTGATGATAAACGTTGGTAGCTGCGGTTTAAGTCAAAACCTTAGAAGCCACGTAAAATAAAATTTTGCATAAACCGATTAGAGGCGTCTAACTTGGTTTTGCAGGATGTGCATGTGATGTGGTATAGTAGTGCTCATATTAATTCGATTATGTATGAGATGACTATATGATGTAAATTTACTAACATGACCTGCGTGTCATGATTCGGCATGATGGCTGGAGCCATATGATTGTCACTTTAATGACCTGCGTGTCAACCTTAAGAATGCACTTATTTTATTAGCTATAGAGATAGCAATATTATCTGGTGCATCGGCAAGGTGGTGGCAATCTTCGCGAAGGTGATCACCGACGCAAATGCCGAAGACGAAGAAATTAAAGACTTCTCCGTCAGAAAGGGCTATACCATATCATGCTGTTATGAATTGCGTGAGATGTTTATCCCTTATGATGCACCCTTTTGATTGCGCGGTAGTCACTTTTTATTAGGGTGATCTCTCACTAAAAATATCAAGTAGTTAGTGTTCTCCCAAGTGTAGCACCGTCACAGCATCTTTCCTTTCGGGGTGCGCCATGATCTACATGGGTACGAACGATTGTACGGGTGTAAGGCGGGTGAGGTCAGACCTCGCAGCAAGATCACTTGGTTGTCTTGACGTTCATGGCAGGATCGTCCTGAGCTCGGAACACACGCATCAAAAGATGAACAAGAGTCACATGGAGATGTGATCGGCAAGTTTGCCTACCAATTATAGTTCGCGCCATCAGTGTTCATCTCGAACAATGACGTTGAATTGCAATTTGGATCTTGAATCACTCACAATCAATTATGAGAGATATTGATTTGAGTGGGAGCGCACTTTAGAATAAAATTGTTTATTCACTAGTGCAAATTGATTATGAACAAAGTCTAAGTGAAACTTGTGTTTACCGTTGTAGATCAAATGGCTCGCAACACCGCGTTCAAGTTAGGCCCGATGTTAGAGAAAGAGAAGTTAGCTGCGACTGGAAACAACTATGCGGACTGGGTCCGTAACCTGAGGATTGTCCTCAGGAGCGCTAAGAAAATGTATGTGCTTGAAACTGCTCTTCCAGCTAAACCGGCGGCCACTGCCCCGAAAGATGAACAAAATGTCTGGGCCACTAAGGATGATAATTACAACTTAGTGCAGTGCCTCATGCTAGCTTGCATGAGTCCAGAGCTTCAAAAACGTTTTGAATTCCATAACTCCCGTGATATGATCCGGGAATTGGATGCTCTGTACAAGGAAACCGCACGTTCTGAACAGTTTGATATCATGAAGGCCGTGATGGATTGCAAGATGGCCGAGGGCAGTTCAGTTGGCGAACACGTGGTCAAAATGATTGGCTACGCTGAAAGGCTTAAAACCCTGGAATTTCCAATTCCACCAGCCCATATGATAGACATGTTGCTTTCTTCACTCCCCCCGTCTTACGACGGTTTTGTCATGAACTACAACATGAGTGGGATGGAGAAGACACCAAATGAGGTGCTCGCCATGCTGAAAACTGCGGAAGGAGGACTGCGGAAAAATCGCAAGCAAGTGTTGCTTGTGAATAAAACCACTAGTTTCAAAAAGAATGGCAAGTCCAAGAAGGGCAAGGGCGCCGGTAAGACCGGCTCCCAGAAAAACTCTAAGGGCGGAGCCAAGAATGAAACTGAGTGCTTCTACTGCAAGGGCACAGGACACTGGAAGAGAAACTGCAAGAAGTATCTAGAAGATAAGAAGTTTGGGAAAACCGGAAAAGGTATAATTGTTATACAAGTTAATGTCATTGACGTTTTGCTTGCTAGCGAAAATTCTAAGTCTTGGGTATTTGATACCGGATCAGTTGCTCACATTTGCAACTCGATACAGGGCCTGCAGAAGGTGCGCAAGCTAGCAAAGAATGAAGTCGTAATGCGTGTTGGGAACGGCGCTGGGATCGCCGCTCAAGCCGTCGGCATTATGCCTCTACGTCTCCCTTCAGGATTTACCTTAGAACTAAGTAACTGTTATTTTGTTCCGACATTGTGTAGAAACATTATCTCTGGATCATGTTTAGTACACGATGGGTACTCTTACAAGTCTGAGAACAATGGTTGTTCGCTTTATTGTAAGGATATGTTTTATGGATTTGCACCCATTGTTAGGGGCCTTTTCATACTAAATCTTGAATGTGAAAATGATTTCTTTAACGTGAATGCTAAACGCCATAAGAAGGCTGATACCACCACCACTTTCATGTGGCACTGTCGGCTTGGCCACATCGGAAAGAAACGCATGCAAAGACTCCATAAAGATGAAGTTTTATCGTCCTTTGATTTTGAATCATTTGACACATGTGAAGCTTGCTTGATGGGGAAAATGACCAAGACGTCGTTCACGGGTCATCCTGAACGGGCGGGTGAATTGTTGGAAATAATACATAGTGATGTATGTGGTCCGATGAGCACAGTCACACGGAGTGGTTATTTCTACTTCGTGACTTTTACTGATGATTTAAGTAGGTATGGATATATCTATTTGATGAAGCATAAGTCGGAAACTTTTGAAAAGTTCAAAGAATTTCAGAATGAGGTAGAAAATCATCGTAACAAAAGGATTAAGTTTCTGCGGTCTGATCGCGGGGGCGAATATCTTAGTCATGAGTTTAGCCAACATCTGAGTGACCGTGGAATCGTTTCATAGCTTACGCCTCCCGGAACTCCACACAGAAACGGAGTATCGGAAAGACGTAACCGAACCCTGTTAGACATGGTAAGGTCGATGATGTCTCTTACAGATCTGCCGATATCTTTTTGGGGTCACGCACTACTCACTGCCGCTTATACATTAAACAGAGCACCGTCTAAGTCTGTTGAGACGATGCCATTTGAATTATGGTATGGGAAGAAACCCATTGTGTCGCATCTCAAAATTTGGGGTTGTGAGGCATACGTAAAACGTTTACAGCCTAGCAAACTCGATCCCAAAGCAGATAAATGCTACTTTGTAGGTTATCCCAATGAGACCATTGGGTATTCCTTCTATCTTCCCTCCGAGCACAAAGTGTTTGTCGCTAGAAACGGAGTCTTTCTCGAGAAAGAGTTTCTCGCTAAAGAAGTAAGTGGGAGGACAGTACAACTTAATGAGATTAGTGAATCTTCGGCAACCGTTGATATGGCTAAGGAACCGGAAGAAATTCCGCTAATTATCCCTACAACCGAGCCGGAAGTTGTCACATGTGATGCGGAAACTTCAGACAATGTTGTAACTGAACCGCGCAGATCAGGTAGGGCTATCCAGCCACCTGAGTGGTTTCATAACGAAATCTTCATTCTTGAAGACGATGAACCTGCGCACTACAAGGAAGCGATGGCGGGGCCCAGCTCAAGGGAATGGCACAAAGCCATGAAATCCGAAATGGAATCCATGTACGAAAACCAAGTTTGGAACTTGGAAGAACTTCCAGAAGGCGTAAAGCCCATTGGATGTAAATGGATTTTCAAAAGAAAGACGGACGCGGATGGTAACATTACTATCCACAAAGCTAGACTTGTGGTGAAAGGGTTCACGCAAGTTCCAGGAGTGGACTACGACGAGACTTTCTCGCCCGTAGCTATGCTTAGGTCTGTTCGGATATTACTAGCAATTGCTGCTTATTTCGATTATGAAATATGGCAGATGGACGTCAAAACGGCTTTCCTAAATGGAAATCTCAAAGAAGATGTATACATGATACAGCCTGAAGGTTTTGTCGTTCATAAGGATGCTGGAAAGGTATGCAAACTTCAGAAGACCATTTATGGTCTGAAGCAAGCATCAAAGAGCTGGAACATTCGTTTTGATGAAGTAGTCAAAGAGTTTGGCTTCATCAGGAATGACGAAGAATCTTGTGTTTACAAGAAGTTTAGTGGGAGCGCAAAAGCATTTCTAATCTTGTATGTGGATGACATATTGTTGATTGGAAATGACGTGAATTTTCTTAGCGAAATAAAAGACTCATTGAAAAAGAGTTTTTCAATGAAAGACTTAGGCGAAGCGGCATATGTATTGGGCATCAGAATCTATAGAGATAGATCAAAACGCCTGATAGCGCTTAGCCAAAGCACGTACATTGACAAGGTGTTGAAAAGGTTCAACATGGAGAACTCCAAGAAAGGCCTACTCCCCATGTCACCTGGCACAGTGCTTTGCAAGAATCAGTGTCCTCGGACTCTCGATGAGCGAGTACAGATGAATGATGTTCCATATGCCTCGGCAGTTGGTTCTATTATGTATGCCATGCTATGTACAAGACTGGATGTTTCCTATGCGCTAAGTGTTAGCAGCCGGTACCAAAGTGATCCAGGACTGGAACACCGGGCCGCAGTCAAAGGTATTCTTAAGTACCTCAGAAGGACCAATGATTTACTCCTTGTGTACGGAGGTGATGAAGAGCTCATTGTAAGTGGTTACACTGATGCAGGCTTCATGACTGACCCAGATGACTTCAAATCTCAATCAAGCTATGTTTTCATATTGAACGGCGGCGCAGTTGATTGAAAAAGTTCCAAACAAAAGACTGTGGCAGATTCTACGACGGAGGTGGAATATGTTGCAGCTTCAGAAGCCTCCAAGGAGGCGGTATGGATCAAGCAATTTCTTGAAGACCTTGGTGTGGTTCCAAGTGCTCTGGACCCGGTGGAGATCTATTGTGATAATAGTGGCGCCGTGGCTCAGGCAAGGGAGCCAAGTTCGCACCATAAGACAAGACATATTGAACGCAAATATAAACTCATTCGACATCATGTCGAAGCGGGTTTAGTGAAAGTACGCAAAGTTCACACGGATTTGAACGTATCAGACCCGATGACAAAGCCTCTACCACGAGCAAAGCATGAGCAGCACCGGATAGCCATTGGTGTTAGGGAAGCCATGTAACTCGATTATGACTCTAGTGCAAGTGGGAGTCTATAGGAGATATGCCCTAGAGGTAGTAATAACAGTTATTTTGTATCTCCGAGTTTGTAATGAATGTTTATGTTCCATGATATAACTGCAATGATTCTCGATTCTACAATATCCACGAGGCTCAGAGGGAAACTCATGTGCACGTGTGGTATAATAAACGGTAAAAAGTATTCCTAGTCATGCCTCTAAGACTAGCTCAAGTATTGCATGATGATCCTGTTTTCCTGATCATGGGCATGGCTATGCCGGCAATTTTGAGGGCACAATGTTAGTAGAACACTTGTGTTGCATCGACCCGAATTGACGTTATGCTATGAGATACATTCTTCACAAGTTAATGGTTAATAACACAGAGATAATTAATGTTTGCATAATTCCTTAGACCATGAGAGTATCAAGTTCCTTCGTACTTACTTCATGAACTTTGGGGTTTGTTAAACATCATCCGTAACTGGGTGGCTATTACGGCGGCTTACGGGTTCACGGAAAAGTATGACAAGAAACGAGATAGCTCAAGATTGGGATTTGCTCCTCCGACGATGGAGAGATATTCTCGGGCCCTCTCGGTGTTACAGTATCCATCATCGTCTGGCCAGACACATTGTGATTTGATCACTGGGATGTCGGAACGCGGAAACGAGAAAAGAGAACAAAACCGGTAACGAGGTAACTAGCATAGTGGACAAGTTGTTGATCCACGGGGATGCCGATAATTCTCACCTCGGGTGTTTGTAATATATCGTGAAGCAACAGGGATAGCACACGGCAACTGGAGGTTCACTTGAATATTTATTCGTGTGGGTATAAGGGTCAATATGGGTGTCCACGGCTCCAATGTTGATCATTGATCGAAAAGTGTTCCGGGTCATGTCTATGCTTCACCGAACCTATAGGGTCACACGCTTAAGGGTCATCTATCTGTTGAATACTAGACAGAGAGTCTGAGAGAAAGTCACCGAAAAAGTTTCGGAGACAACGGAAACGTTCCGGAGAGAACACCAGAATAGTTTCGGTGAAACTGAAAAGTTGTTTCAGGGTATACCATTAAGTCAAATTGGTTTCGGCACATGCCTAGAAATTCTTGGAGGGTGCCAGAATTGTTCAGGAAACTTCTGGGATTTTTTCGGGATAAAAACCGGAAATGTTCCGGAGCTGCCGGAACCGGTTTGGTTGCTTTTCGCAGATGAAAATCACTAATCCGGAATTGTTTCGGAACGCGTCCAAAATCATTTTAGTGGGTACTGGAATTATTCTAAGACTCACAGAAATATTTTTGGATTTAACGGTCGCGGAAAATTGTCTCAGTGAATAGTGAAAATCACTTTTTGGGTTACTTTTTGGAAAGGCACCTTTTAGGGCTTTTGTCAAGCTTCTAGAAGGAAAGACTTAGGGACTAAGGAACCCCTTTTGGGACGGTCCCACTAGGGGGTGGCCGGCCAAGGATGCTCCTCCATGGAGCTCCTTTGCCTGCCCATTATGCCCTTCATGTCTGACATTTGCATGGGCATTTTGGGTTTTTTGAGAGTCACCCTACCCCTTGGGTTTTCCTATAAATAGAGGTGGAGAGGCACTCTCCACACTCATCCCTTGCTCTCATACACATGCCATGCATTATCTGGCTTTCTCTCTCCCTCCCACGAAATAGTTTCGTAGAGCCGAAAGGCTGTCTGGGTTCCGGCAGGAACTAGTTCTGGACGGCGAAGCCTTGCCGGATAGTTGACACCGTATGTGTGCAACCCCGTAGAAAGGTCGTAGGTTCAATCTTTTGCCCGAGGGGCTGTTCGAGGGTCCTCCCGAAGGGCTGTCCGAGTTATTGTTCGAGCTTCGAGGGTCCTCCCGAAGGGCTGTCCGTGACATTGTCCGAGGGACTGTCCGACCGCCTCCCGAAGGGCTGTCCGACGAGGGAGTACATCCTCGTGGTTGGGAGGTTGTAAATCCTAGCTGCGGGGATCTGCACCGACGATCTACATCGACTCTACTTCCGCTGCGCTACGAGTCGGTAATGATCAGATCAAACCCTGTATGCAGTCTCCATAGTGATCCTGGGCGTGCTCGCTGTACCGATTTTTTTTGTTTTCTATCGCGTTCCCCTACAGTGGCATCAAGAGCCTTGCTATGCGTAGATGCAGGTTACAATCTAGAATACATAGAGATGTATGGGTATTGCATAATATAATTTTGGAGTAGATGAGATCTATTGCTGAAAATTATTTATGCGGGTGGCAGATGAAATCTGTTACCCGATGTTCTTGTTGCTTCCCTAGAATTTGCGTATTTCTGATCTTGAAACGACATGGTGGAATTTCATAAAGTTCTGGCAATCCGCGATCCTGATTGATCAACGAAGTGTTATCAGTTCTTTGGGTTCGACCATAGTTGAGAGAAAGATGAAATTTCGCAGACGAAAGGGCAATGCAGATATGATCTGCACGGGGGTCATGCGTATGACGAAGTTTAGTATGGGGCTCGAGATTTTATTATCTTGTGTTTCATACACCCCGCGATGTTAATCTAGCGACTTGAATAATCATACTTGATGATAAACGTTGGTAGCTGCGGTTTAAGTCAAAACCTTAGAAGCCACGTAAAATAAAATTTTGCATAAACCGATTAGAGGCGTCTAACTTGGTTTTGCAGGATGTGCATGTGATGTGGTATAGTAGTGCTCATATTAATTCGATTATGTATGAGATGACTATATGATGTAAATTTACTAACATGACCTGCGTGTCATGATTCGGCATGATGGCTGGAGCCATATGATTGTCACTTTAATGACCTGCGTGTCAACCTTAAGAATGCACTTATTTTATTAGCTATAGAGATAGCAATATTATCTGGTGCATCGGCAAGGTGGTGGCAATCTTCGCGAAGGTGATCACCGACGCAAATGCCGAAGACGAAGAAATTAAAGACTTCTCCGTCAGAAAGGGCTATACCATATCATGCTGTTATGAATTGCGTGAGATGTTTATCCCTTATGATGCACCCTTTTGATTGCGCGGTAGTCACTTTTTATTAGGGTGATCTCTCACTAAAAATATCAAGTAGTTAGTGTTCTCCCAAGTGTAGCACCGTCACAGCATCTTTCCTTTCGGGGTGCGCCATGATCTACATGGGTACGAACGATTGTACGGGTGTAAGGCGGGTGAGGTCAGACCTCGCAGCAAGATCACTTGGTTGTCTTGACGTTCATGGCAGGATCGTCCTGAGCTCGGAACACACGCATCAAAAGATGAACAAGAGTCACATGGAGATGTGATCGGCAAGTTTGCCTACCAATTATAGTTCGCGCCATCAGTGTTCATCTCGAACAATGACGTTGAATTGCAATTTGGATCTTGAATCACTCACAATCAATTATGAGAGATATTGATTTGAGTGGGAGCGCACTTTAGAATAAAATTGTTTATTCACTAGTGCAAATTGATTATGAACAAAGTCTAAGTGAAACTTGTGTTTACCGTTGTAGATCAAATGGCTCGCAACACCGCGTTCAAGTTAGGCCCGATGTTAGAGAAAGAGAAGTTAGCTGCGACTGGAAACAACTATGCGGACTGGGTCCGTAACCTGAGGATTGTCCTCAGGAGCGCTAAGAAAATGTATGTGCTTGAAACTGCTCTTCCAGCTAAACCGGCGGCCACTGCCCCGGAAGATGAACAAAATGTCTGGGCCACTAAGGATGATAATTACAACTTAGTGCAGTGCCTCATGCTAGCTTGCATGAGTCCAGAGCTTCAAAAACGTTTTGAATTCCATAACTCCCGTGATATGATCCGGGAATTGGATGCTCTGTACAAGGAAACCGCACGTTCTGAACAGTTTGATATCATGAAGGCCGTGATGGATTGCAAGATGGCCGAGGGCAGTTCAGTTGGCGAACACGTGGTCAAAATGATTGGCTACGCTGAAAGGCTTAAAACCCTGGAATTTCCAATTCCACCAGCCCATATGATAGACATGTTGCTTTCTTCACTCCCCCCGTCTTACGACGGTTTTGTCATGAACTACAACATGAGTGGGATGGAGAAGACACCAAATGAGGTGCTCGCCATGCTGAAAACTGCGGAAGGAGGACTGCGGAAAAATCGCAAGCAAGTGTTGCTTGTGAATAAAACCGCTAGTTTCAAAAAGAATGGCAAGTCCAAGAAGGGCAAGGGCGCCGGTAAGACCGGCTCCCAGAAAAACTCTAAGGGCGGAGCCAAGAATGAAACTGAGTGCTTCTACTGCAAGGGCACAGGACACTGGAAGAGAAACTGCAAGAAGTATCTAGAAGATAAGAAGTTTGGGAAAACCGGAAAAGGTATAATTGTTATACAAGTTAATGTCATTGACGTTTTGCTTGCTAGCGAAAATTCTAAGTCTTGGGTATTTGATACCGGATCAGTTGCTCACATTTGCAACTCGATACAGGGCCTGCAGAAGGTGCGCAAGCTAGCAAAGAATGAAGTCGTAATGCGTGTTGGGAACGGCGCTGGGATCGCCGCTCAAGCCGTCGGCATTATGCCTCTACGTCTCCCTTCAGGATTTACCTTAGAACTAAGTAACTGTTATTTTGTTCCGACATTGTGTAGAAACATTATCTCTGGATCATGTTTAGTACACGATGGGTACTCTTACAAGTCTGAGAACAATGGTTGTTCGCTTTATTGTAAGGATATGTTTTATGGATTTGCACCCATTGTTAGGGGCCTTTTCATACTAAATCTTGAATGTGAAAATGATGTCTTTAACGTGAATGCTAAACGCCATAAGAAGGCTGATACCACCACCACTTTCATGTGGCACTGTCGGCTTGGCCACATCGGAAAGAAACGCATGCAAAGACTCCATAAAGATGAAGTTTTATCGTCCTTTGATTTTGAATCATTTGACACATGTGAAGCTTGCTTGATGGGGAAAATGACCAAGACGTCGTTCACGGGTCATCCTGAACGGGCGGGTGAATTGTTGGAAATAATACATAGTGATGTATGTGGTCCGATGAGCACAGTCACACGGAGTGGTTATTTCTACTTCGTGACTTTTACTGATGATTTAAGTAGGTATGGATATATCTATTTGATGAAGCATAAGTCGGAAACTTTTGAAAAGTTCAAAGAATTTCAGAATGAGGTAGAAAATCATCGTAACAAAAGGATTAAGTTTCTGCGGTCTGATCGCGGGGGCGAATATCTTAGTCATGAGTTTAGCCAACATCTGAGTGACCGTGGAATCGTTTCATAGCTTACGCCTCCCGGAACTCCACACAGAAACGGAGTATCGGAAAGACGTAACCGAACCCTGTTAGACATGGTAAGGTCGATGATGTCTCTTACAGATCTGCCGATATCTTTTTGGGGTCACGCACTACTCACTGCCGCTTATACATTAAACAGAGCACCGTCTAAGTCTGTTGAGACGACGCCATTTGAATTATGGTATGGGAAGAAACCCATTGTGTCGCATCTCAAAATTTGGGGTTGTGAGGCATACGTAAAACGTTTACAGCCTAGCAAACTCGATCCCAAAGCAGATAAATGCTACTTTGTAGGTTATCCCAATGAGACCATTGGGTATTCCTTCTATCTTCCCTCCGAGCACAAAGTGTTTGTCGCTAGAAACGGAGTCTTTCTCGAGAAAGAGTTTCTCGCTAAAGAAGTAAGTGGGAGGACAGTACAACTTAATGAGATTAGTGAATCTTCGGCAACCGTTGATATGGCTAAGGAACCGGAAGAAATTCCGCTAATTATCCCTACAACCGAGCCGGAAGTTGTCACATGTGATGCGGAAACTTCAGACAATGTTGTAACTGAACCGCGCAGATCAGGTAGGGCTATCCAGCCACCTGAGTGGTTTCATAACGAAATCTTCATTCTTGAAGACGATGAACCTGCGCACTACAAGGAAGCGATGGCGGGGCCCAGCTCAAGGGAATGGCACAAAGCCATGAAATCCGAAATGGAATCCATGTACGAAAACCAAGTTTGGAAGTTGGAAGAACTTCCAGAAGGCGTAAAGCCCATTGGATGTAAATGGATTTTCAAAAGAAAGACGGACGCGGATGGTAACATTACTATCCACAAAGCTAGACTTGTGGTGAAAGGGTTCACGCAAGTTCCAGGAGTGGACTACGACGAGACTTTCTCGCCCGTAGCTATGCTTAGGTCTGTTCGGATATTACTAGCAATTGCTGCTTATTTCGATTATGAAATATGGCAGATGGACGTCAAAACGGCTTTCCTAAATGGAAATCTCAAAGAAGATGTATACATGATACAGCCTGAAGGTTTTGTCGTTCATAAGGATGCTGGAAAGGTATGCAAACTTCAGAAGGCCATTTATGGTCTGAAGCAAGCATCAAAGAGCTGGAACATTCGTTTTGATGAAGTAGTCAAAGAGTTTGGCTTCATCAGGAATGACGAAGAATCTTGTGTTTACAAGAAGTTTAGTGGGAGCGCAAAAGCATTTCTAATCTTGTATGTGGATGACATATTGTTGATTGGAAATGACGTGAATTTTCTTAGCGAAATAAAAGACTCATTGAAAAAGAGTTTTTCAATGAAAGACTTAGGCGAAGCGGCATATGTATTGGGCATCAGAATCTATAGAGATAGATCAAAACGCCTGATAGCGCTTAGCCAAAGCACGTACATTGACAAGGTGTTGAAAAGGTTCAACATGGAGAACTCCAAGAAAGGCCTACTCCCCATGTCACCTGGCACAGTGCTTTGCAAGAATCAGTGTCCTCGGACTCTCGATGAGCGAGTACAGATGAATGATGTTCCATATGCCTCGGCAGTTGGTTCTATTATGTATGCCATGCTATGTACAAGACCGGATGTTTCCTATGCGCTAAGTGTTAGCAGCCGGTACCAAAGTGATCCAGGACTGGAACACCGGGCCGCAGTCAAAGGTATTCTTAAGTACCTCAGAAGGACCAATGATTTACTCCTTGTGTACGGAGGTGATGAAGAGCTCATTGTAAGTGGTTACACTGATGCAGGCTTCATGACTGACCCAGATGACTTCAAATCTCAATCAAGCTATGTTTTCATATTGAACGGCGGCGCAGTTGATTGAAAAAGTTCCAAACAAAAGACTGTGGCAGATTCTACGACGGAGGTGGAATATGTTGCAGCTTCAGAAGCCTCCAAGGAGGCGGTATGGATCAAGCAATTTCTTGAAGACCTTGGTGTGGTTCCAAGTGCTCTGGACCCGGTGGAGATCTATTGTGATAATAGTGGCGCCGTGGCTCAGGCAAGGGAGCCAAGTTCGCACCATAAGACAAGACATATTGAACGCAAATATAAACTCATTCGACATCATGTCGAAGCGGGTTTAGTGAAAGTACGCAAAGTTCACACGGATTTGAACGTATCAGACCCGATGACAAAGCCTCTACCACGAGCAAAGCATGAGCAGCACCGGATAGCCATTGGTGTTAGGGAAGCCATGTAACTCGATTATGACTCTAGTGCAAGTGGGAGTCTATAGGAGATATGCCCTAGAGGTAGTAATAACAGTTATTTTGTATCTCCGAGTTTGTAATGAATGTTTATGTTCCATGCTATAACTGCAATGATTCTCGATTCTACAATATCCACGAGGCTCAGAGGGAAACTCATGTGCACGTGTGGTATAATAAACGGTAAAAAGTATTCCTAGTCATGCCTCTAAGACTAGCTCAAGTATTGCATGATGATCCTGTTTTCCTGATCATGGGCATGGCTATGCCGGCAATTTTGAGGGCACAATGTTAGTAGAACACTTGTGTTGCATCGACCCGAATTGACGTTATGCTATGAGATACATTCTTCACAAGTTAATGGTTAATAACACAGAGATAATTAATGTTTGCATAATTCCTTAGACCATGAGAGTATCAAGTTCCTTCGTACTTACTTCATGAACTTTGGGGTTTGTTAAACATCATCCGTAACTGGGTGGCTATTACGGCGGCTTACGGGTTCACGGAAAAGTATGACAAGAAACGAGATAGCTCAAGATTGGGATTTGCTCCTCCGACGATGGAGAGATATTCTCGGGCCCTCTCGGTGTTACAGTATCCATCATCGTCTGGCCAGACACATTGTGATTTGATCACTGGGATGTCGGAACGCGGAAACAAGAAAAGAGAACAAAACCGGTAACGAGGTAACTAGCATAGTGGACAAGTTGTTGATCCACGGGGATGCCGATAATTCTCACCTCGGGTGTTTGTAATATATCGTGAAGCAACAGGGATAGCACACGGCAACTGGAGGTTCACTTGAATATTTATTCGTGTGGGTATAAGGGTCAATATGGGTGTCCACGGCTCCAATGTTGATCATTGATCGAAAAGTGTTCCGGGTCATGTCTATGCTTCACCGAACCTATAGGGTCACACGCTTAAGGGTCATCTATCTGTTGAATACTAGACAGAGAGTCTGAGAGAAAGTCACCGAAAAAGTTTCGGAGACAACGGAAACGTTCCGGAGAGAACACCGGAATAGTTTCGGTGAAACTGAAAAGTTGTTTCAGGGTATACCATTAAGTCAAATTGGTTTCGGCACACGCCTGAAAATTCTTGGAGGGTGCCAGAATTGTTCAGGAAACTTCTGGGATTTTTTCGGGATAAAAACCGGAAATGTTCCGGAGCTGCCGGAACCGGTTTGGTTGCTTTTCGCAGATGAAAATCACTAATCCGGAATTGTTTCGGAACGCGTCCAAAATCATTTTAGTGGGTACTGGAATTATTCTAAGACTCACAGAAATATTTTCGGATTTAACGGTCGCGGAAAATTGTCTCAGTGAATAGTGAAAATCACTTTTTGGGTTACTTTTTGGAAAGGCACCTTTTAGGGCTTTTGTCAAGCTTCTAGAAGGAAAGACTTAGGGACTAAGGAACCCCTTTTGGGACGGTCCCACTAGGGGGTGGCCGGCCAAGGATGCTTCTCCATGGAGCTCCTTTGCCTCCCCATTATGCCCTTCATGTGTGACATTTGCATGGGCATTTTGGGTTTTTTGAGAGTCACCCTACCCCTTGGGTTTTCCTATAAATAGAGGTGGAGAGGCACTCTCCACACTCATCCCTTGCTCTCATACACATGCCATGCATTATCTGGCTTTCTCTCTCCCTCCCACGAAATAGTTTCGTAGAGCCGAAAGGCTGTCTGGGTTCCGGCAGGAACTAGTTCTGGACGGCGAAGCCGTGCCGGATAGCTGACACCGTATGTGTGCAACCCCATAGACAGGTCGTAGGTTCGATCTTTTGCCCGAGGGGCTATTCGAGGGTCCTCCCGAAGGGCTGTCCGAGTTACCGTTCGAGCTTCGAGGGTTCTCCCGAAGGGCTGTCTGTGACATCGTCCGAGGGACTGTCCGACCGCCTCCCGAAGGGCTGTCCGACGAGGGAGTACATCCTCGCGGTTGGGAGGTTGTAAATCCTACCTGCGGGGATCTACACCGCCGATCGTCATCGACTCTACTTCCGCTGCGCTACGAGTCGGTAATGATCAGATCAAACCCTGTATGCAGTCTCCATAGTGATCCTGGGTGTGCTTGCTGTACCAAATTTTTTTGTTTTCTGTCACGTTCCCCTACAGGAGACACAACCAACACGACCTAGAGTTCGACGAGAGCAGCTTCTGCAAGACTCTCGCGGAAACATCTCCAACACGCTTAAGGCGGTATTGAAGCTTAATGCAAAACACCTGGGCCTCCTTCGCGAGGACAAGCTGCAAAGGCACGTCAGCTGGGGTAGCATCATTGGTGGGTGCAGGCGGTGGGGGAGGTGGTGAAACAGCTCGCCAAGGCATCATAGTCCCGCCAGTACATGATTTTGCCCGGCAGAAACGAGCGATATGACCGAACTGGAGGGCGCAATTACACCGGATTCATTGCATGTAATCCCGAGCGCAATGACCTTTGGAGAGTTACCAGAAGCAACGATCTGCCGCCACCCCCGGGACGATCTGGTGACTTGAACTTTGATTTGTCTGGAACGGCGAGGTCTTCCATCATTGGTGGATTGAATTAGTGTAATCACGCAATGCAAGCTGCATTTTCTCATATTCAAACAATTGTGTACTAATGGGCTCGCAGACATGTTACCCCAAATGTACCAAATCACTACGTTCCCCATAACTAGGGTTCAAAAGAGAGGCAACCAGGCGACGGCTAACTATTTTTTTTACTTTGATAACCAGCGAACGTCAGATTTGTAAGCAATCCCAGCGAACGCTCTTAGCCGATCGAACGCATGGCAATTACTCTGCGCAGTGTGGTAATTTTTCTGTACTAGTACTTGACAATTTTCGCTTTAGAGCATGGCAAATCCTTACAAACAGCATGGCAATTTTATCTATTTTCGCATGGTAATTCTGTGCGTTCACTGGAGATTTTAAAAATCCGACGTCAGTTTTGTAACATTTCCCCTCATTTTTTGTGTGTACGTACCTCCGTAGCAGGCACGCAAGTTGGTTTTTTATCCAGAGAGCAGCCTGATGCAAGTTGGTTGTCTGCATCCCACACAGCCCGTGGCCTGCGTGATCCTCCTCCTGACGCCATCACTCTCACTCTCACTCTCAAGGACGCCCCCGCCATGAGCAGCAGCAGAGCCGCGCTGCTCCGTAGACTAGTAATCCATCGCCACCGCAGCATCGGATCTGTCCAGCCGCAGCATCAGCGTCAGCTGATCCGCCACCATTATTCTAATCCCCACCAGCGTTATTCTAATCCAGGCCCCGATCTCGCCGGGGCGCGCGCGTTTACTTCTTTATCCACCCCATCGCCATGCCGCCCGCGCGCGTCTCTCTCACCGTTGTCCTTCTTCTCCAGCCTGGTGGCAGGAAGGGGTCAGGGGGAGGAGGAGGCGGAGGTGCTGGACATGGACGCCGGCACGGTGCGGTGCGCGGCCAACTACGCGCCGCTGACGCCGCTCAGCTTCATCGAGCGCGCCGCGGCGGTGTATGGTGACCGCGCTGCGGTGGTGTACGGGGAGGCCCGGCGGCGCACGTGGAGGGAGGTGAGGGAGCGCTGCGTCCGCGTGGCCGCCGCGCTCGCCACACGTTTCGGCGTCGCCCGCGGCGACGTGGTGAGTATGGAGCTGCCGTCACGCTCCCATCCCTTGCGGTCGCTCTCTCTCTCTCTCTCTCTGCCTTTCGCTTGCTTGCTCTGTGTCCGTCCGTGATCTATCTCAGGGTGAAAAATAGTCAGAGTGATAGTAAGAACTTCTCACTTCGAGAAAAGAGATTCTACCATGCACGGGAGATCCCGCGCATGGCTCAGCCGTGCATTCCCTTGGAGATTAGGATGCATGCATGTTGGTCCCCACTAAAGTCACATCAATCAGTCACAAATGATGCCATACGTTGACCACTAGCAGCCTCTCTTCTATATCCCTGACACACAATAGTACCTCACCCATCCATATTTTTTCATATAATTTCAAAGCTTCAATCTATTTTATTTTTTGAATCACAGTTCCAATTTACGATCTGTTTATATATTTGAGTTCCTTGTGATTAGGACTTTGAAACAAAACCACCGTTGAATATATTTTGAGAGGTTTTTAAAGTTCATATTTCAGAACATGATGAAACTCTATGAAACATAATAATGCAATCTAGAACACGAAAAACCTAATAAGTTTTCAGTGTATTGACACTGAATGAAACAATATGATACGATCTCGAACAGATAAACCACAGTGAAATAGTATGATTGTTTTTCCTTTTGAAACATAATAAAACATTATGATAACACATTTGATTATTTTAGTACCTTCATATTGTTATGCATGTGTTTGTGGAAGGAGAGAGTACGTAGTTGAATAGTGCATACATACCTGTAATACATATTTTTGCGAAATATCTGTAACATTTCTGACACAACACTCAATGGATATGAGAGTATAGAGATAAAAAAATAATATCAAACATCTTAGTGGAAAAAGTGGCATGGATCCCACACAAAGCATTAACTGCTCACCTATGCACGGTACCTCCCGTGCATGGAAGAAAAGCCGGTCGAAGAACTTCTCCATTTCCTAGTTTTTTCACTGTTCGGAATGTGCAGGTCGCTGTCCTCAGCCCGAACGTGCCGGCGATGTACGAGCTGCACTTTGCCGTGCCCATGGCCGGCGCCGTCCTCTGCACGTTCAACACGCGCCACGACGCGCCCATGGTGTCCGCCCTGCTCAAGCACTCCGGCGCCAAGGTGTTCCTCGTCGAGTCAAGCCTCCTCGACGTCGGGAGAGCCGCTTTGATGCGCCTCGCCGATCAGCCTGAGGCCGCCAGCATTCCGGTCCTCGTGACCATCTCGGACGACGCCGGCCCCGGCGAAGACTCAGGCAGCGGAGCGGACTACGACTACGAGGGTCTGATCAAGAGCGCTCCGTCTGAGTTCGACATCCGGTGGCCGGCGAACGAGCTGGACCCGATCACGCTCAACTACACGTCCGGCACGACGTCGCGGCCCAAGGGCGTGGTGTACAACCACCGGGGCGCCTACCTCAACACCATCGGCACGGTCCTCGCCTACGACATCACCCCGATGCCGACGTACCTGTGGACGGTGCCCATGTTCCACTGCAACGGCTGGCACCTGCCGTGGGGCGTGGCCATGCAGGGCGGCACCAACGTCTGCCTCCGCCACTTCACGGCCGGGGTCATCTTCGACAGCATCGCGCGGCACGGGGTGACGCACATGGGCGGCGCGCCGACCGTGCTCAACATGATCGTCAACGCGCCGACCGCGGACCGGAGGCCGCTGCCGGGGACGGTGCGCGTCATGACGGGCGGCGCGCCGCCGCCGCCCCGCGTCCTGGCCGGGATGGAGGAGCTCGGCTTCGCGGTGTACCACATCTACGGCCTCACGGAGACGTACGGCCCGGCCACCGTGTGCGCGTGGATGCCGGAGTGGGACGCGCTGCCGGCCGAGGAGCGCGCGCGGCTCAAGGCGCGGCAGGGGTTCCAGCACATCGCGATGGAGGAAGTCGACGTCAAGGACCCGGCGACCATGGAGAGCGTGCCGCGCGACGGCGAGGCGGTGGGCGAGGTGATGTTCCGCGGCAACACCGTCATGAGCGGGTACTACAGGGACATCGACGCGACCAAGGAGTCCATGGCCGGAGGGTGGCTGCACACGGGGGACCTCGCCGTGCGGCACCCGGACGGGTACATCCAGCTCAAGGATCGGGCCAAGGACATCATCATATCGGGCGGCGAGAACATCAGCTCCATCGAGGTGGAGTCGGTGATCTTCAGCCACCCGGCGGTGCTGGAGGCGGCGGTCGTGGCGAGGCCCGACGACCACTGGGGGGAGACACCATGCGCGTTCGTGAAGCTGAAGGACGGTGCTATTGCCACGGAGGCAGAGATCATCGGCTTCTGCCGGGAGAGGCTGCCGCACTACATGGCGCCCAAGACGGTGGTGTTCGAGGATCTGCCCAAGACCTCGACGGGGAAGACGCAGAAATTTGTTCTCCGGAAGAAGGCCCGGGCCATGGGCAGCCTGACCAAGACCGGAAACGGCAGCAAACTGTAACATTTGTTTGAATGATGTGACATGCCGATTAAAATTGGAGCCATCATGTTGTTAATTAGCACCTGATATCAACAAGCACATGTCGATTAAAACCAAAGCCATTCTACTCGATCGAGTTGAAGCAAAAACAGAAGTGGAAGGCGGTGCAAACTGCGACGAAAACGTGAAAGAAATTGAACAAAAGGCACCAAAATGCAGCCAGAACAGACGGCATCCACAGACTCTCAACTCTCAAGCAATACTTTTAACCTTCTACACTCAAACAGAGCAAGCTAAGCACACACAGGCAACAACAGGTCACAGAGCAACAGTTTTGCGGCAATACCTAACGAGCTAATCTTTCAACTCCTCACCATTGCTATCCAGTAATTTCTTCAATCTGCTGCTCTCACTGCTAAATTGCCTGAGCCTACTCTGAAGCACACACACAATCATGGCTTATTGGGAAAAGCTATGGTACAGTACCGTGCATATCAGCGAACGATAATGGCGCATTCGGCAAAGAGCTACTGCCTGAGGATTTCCCTCTTCATTTCTGATAGAATCATCGGCGAAATCCTCGGTTCTCGGTCCATTGTTCGATCTTCACATGCTTGGCTGAACGGCATTTGAATGGACCTGAAGGTGCCTTTCTTCACGATGGCTTACAACCCTGTGCTTCAGCTCCCCACGGTGTGTTGTGAGCTCATCCAATATTTCAGCGTCGATCCTGCCGTCGCAGCTTCCTGAAATCGAGCCATCTTCCTCCTGCGTGAGGAATCAAAAGCTTCAGATTAACAAATAAAGGATAACTGACACCTTGAGGCATTTCAGAGAATGAAACCAAATCTGGACAGGCAGTTTTTTTTATCGGAGAAGACAAGCTGAAGTTATATATACCAGTGTGTGTTCATGTTGGACCCCTTCAAGTTCTTCGTACTCAGCCGCATCCAGTTCCCGCAGGTCACTGGGCTCAAAAAACTTGGGGAGTAGGTACTGCCTGATGAGAATCATGAGGAAGAAAGGCAGCGGGAAGAGGATCCCGGCTATCGGTATCCATGTTGTGCCGAAGCATATCAAGAAATACACAATCTGGAAGATCGTAAAGACATGTATCGTTCTCGGAGACACCGACTCCACGAAAGATGCATGGGGGCCTTCCAAAACCCTGCAAAGGTTACAATACCGCCGGTTAGCGCGATATGTTGTACGATCACCGACTCTCAACGAAAATGGTGTAATACAAAAGGAAGCATGCAGAACATTTGTTGAGATGAAATGAACAGATGCAGAGTAGACATTACTTGTAGCGCCGGCTTGCTCCAACGAACAAAAGTTGTATCCTTTCCCAAAACTGGTTCCCTGGTAGGCTATCAATGGCCATGTAGGCGAAGTAACCCCAGAGGACCGAAGTCGGTATCATCTTGATAACCGGCATAGCTCCGACGCAGCCACCAACCAGTAAGGATTGCAGCATGTTGCTTAGTCTCTGTTCGTTAACGCGAACGGGCAAATGTGCTTCGATATGTTTTCTTGGATCAAATTCTCCAGCCAATTTTCCATCCTCGTCGCCTTCACGCAGCACAGCATCCTTCAAGCTCTTCAGGTCCTTGTCAACAGAATCAGCCTGCATAATAGATTTTTTTAGCCTAGAAGCCATTTTGGCAACTGGTGCAGTATCATTTGCTACAAAAACCTTAAATGTGTTGTGCTTGTGCATGACATGAAGGGGACATTAGATAGTAGGATAACAAAGATTGAGAAACTCACATCCTGTTTATTATCCATTTCGATGAATACTTCATGCATCTTGCCATAGATTTCCAAACTGCTTGCACGGTTCGACATGCCCTCTTTGGCAGTTCGAAGCATCTTTTTGCGCATCAACTAAATTGACAGAAAAAGAGGAGAGGTGTTGAGCAAAGCTGACTACCGTAGCATATGGTGCGGACCAATCTGAATTTCACTGACCTGCCCCTTGAGGACAGCAAGGCTTCTTGTGTGCATGGGGGACTGAGGAAGTACTCCATTTGCTGGAGGAATGCCAATCAAACCGCATAGTAGGACCTGCACCATTCACAAACTATATGAGAAAAGGAAACATCACATGGTAAATCAGAATTTGGAGTTAAATAGGATGAATTAGACACCACGTACCATGAATCCAAGTACCAAAATGTCGTAATGGTAGGCAGAAGGTTTCTTCAAATTGAACTCATTTTGCTGAGCCAACTGTGAAGCTACACTATGATCAAAGAAGTACAGTCCTGCAACCATCAAAGCAGGCACGATGGCTGCAAATATATATGCTGGAGGGACAGAAAACAAATCCTGAAAGTAATCCCCAGAAAAAAAAATCATGAGAACCATGGCATGCAATATAATTAAGCTTTACTAAGGTTGGGCTACAAAGACCATGAATAGTATCTACACATCTAGACCCATAAGCCATAAGTAATTTGACTTGATACCTTTGCTACGGTCCAATGCCCCAGTGAACTTGACTCCCAGGGAAGTGGACTGAAGAGCCTCCTAGGCACTCCTGAAGGGACACCGCTCGGTAGTGCATACGAAAATGCCGTCCACACGATCACCATGAGCGGGACACCATAATCGGCGATGAAGCTCCTAAGCCATCCTGCAAATGGCAACTCAAATGACACCATAATCGACTAACTAAATAGACGCAACAAGATGAATGAAGTAAACGTGTGACCAACCTATGCCATACAGCCATGACCTTGCCCGCCTAGTCTTGAGTGCACTGCATAGCAAGCCAATGGAGAAGATAACACCAAGAAGGCCATTGACATATATCCACTGGAACTGGTATATCGGCGAACTGCGGTCAGAGATCTCAGCATCTTTCGGCATACTGAACTCACTCAGGATTCCCTGCAATATATAGACATGATAGCATACCTCCGCACGGTGAAAATAAATAGGATTAATTTGCTAGACATGATAGCATACCTTGATAGCTTCTTGCAGGAAGAGAACGGTGATCAACATCCCGAAAAGTTCTCCTGCAACCCTCGTGAATCTGCTTATAACGTTGGAAGCATTGAACATTGCCAAGAGAAACAGCATGATAGCAGTCCAAATGCAGACCCTGCACGTCAAGAGAGAGCATGCATTTACGTTTACAATATCAAAGCTAAGGGGGTGGAGTTTATTTTAGTAGTACCGACTATGTACCATCCAGCCCAAGCCAAATATAGCCCTTCTCCCAGACCTGGCTGCTTCTTGGCAAAGTTGTAGAGATACGTGTACATGATAATTGTAGGTTCCGCGACCCCAACGATCATCATCGGCTGCCCACCAAGAATCGCATGTATTATCCCACATATCGCCGTAGATGCCAAAGTTTCAACTGTGCTGAGAATACCATCTGAAATAGACCTCTTCTTAGTGTTAGAGATTGCGTGAAAATTTAAACTTCGCCATGTGTAGCAGAGTGTGCAGTTTTACAATGGTCCTTCTTACCCCTAGAGGGGTAAGAGCTGTAATGAGTCATGGCCTTTGATTGTTGATGCTTTTTATTGCAAAAAGATTATATCGGGTCCTCCAGTTAATGCACTGTGGCATAAAAAGGGAACTACTAATACACAATATTGTCTTTCCTAAACATACCAGACACTTTATTCAGCAAATCAAGGGGATTAAATTAGTTATTTTTTTATTTTTGGCGAAAAGGGGATTAAATTAATGAACTCCACGTATTTCGAAATGAAACATTCTAAGAAGCTTTTACTACCCGTTGTACAAAGATGTGACATATATTCAAAAAGATTCTAGCGTATTAGAAAATACAAACTAAATATAGATGGATGACTCAAACAAATTGTGTGTGCCTTGAAAAATCCAAACAAAACAAATCAAATTTAATTTTGTATGCGGAACAAACTGTTGTCAGTGGATTCTCAAATTTTTGTTTTGAAAAACTGAAAACTTATTAAAAACAAATGCATGATTTAAAATTGTATGTAGCAGTTCCATTCATACGTCAAATTAGTAATTTATTATTTCCACGTAATAGTCGATATGGCAAGAGTTCTTAGCAATATATTTCCATATTTTTAATAGCTGCCTTTCCAAAATTAAAAAATAATATTGCCTATTTAGTAATTATCTTACTTTTTTTTGCGAGTGAAATCATATGGCACTTGTTGAATCAAAAAATACAGACGGCTAAAATAGTGTGGGGCCATGTTAAAATTTGTCTTACTTGTTTCGTTGCTGAGCTGCTCTCCGAAGGCGATGACAGGGAGCGCGGAGGCGAAGAATATATACATGGTAGGTGCCAATATCCTGGCAAACATTGGAAGGGAAGAAACATAATCAAATAATCCCCTTTAAAAAAAAACTACACTCAGTAAACATGTACAAAATGATCTTGTTGTGGTTGTTTAAATAAGTATACAAGAAAACCGACCCGAAGCCAGCTCGGAGCCCTGCAACCCAGTCGTCCTTGTACCAAGGCGCTCTCCCTTTGACATCTGCGACCACTCCCTTGAAAGGGCTCCTTAGTAGATCCATGAGCTGATGAGAGAACCTCGAGAAATTCAGCTAACATCGCTGATAAATCATAACACAATAGGTATATGTAAGTTGACTGAATTCGCAATTTGGGTATGTCGATCTTTTGGGAGGAGGAACGGTTGGAGAAGGAATCAAGTTGGAGGAAGTAGAAAGAAAGACGGTTGTTAGATCATAATCTAATGGCCCAGAGAATCGACTTATCCAAAATAAATTTTCAGGTGTTTTGACATCAGACCGGGTGGTTTAGTGCCTGTTCGGCAATCCACCGGGTCCGAGAAATCTGAGAATCTGCGGAACGTCTGGTTCTCCGCTCCGTAATTTTTAACTACAGCTCCGTCTGCTCCGAGAGCGGAGGGACTCCGAACAGGCCTAATCGCGAACAGTCATAGAGAAAATCCGTTTGCTTTTAGTTTGACCAGAAACAAGTTGGTAGTACTACCTACCAATAGAACCGACGTACGGGTATTGTACTCTACACACACGACTTGACGAGGAAGAGCTCATCACCTCAATTTGTGTTGTTATTACAAAGACGTCCAACTCAAGTTACTAGTATAAGAATTTGAGATGCCATAAGAAAACTCAAAAGGAAATCAATCGCCCTCGTACTCGTGGACGTGGAAAATCAATCGCACAAGGCACGTGAGCGGGCGACTACTTTTCATGTAGTACGAAGTTGCAAAAGTTGTGAAATGGAACAGGAACCGCCGGCCGGAAAAGCTAGCTAAGCTCGTCACATGGCTGGCTACTGCATCGATCCATCCAGGCGGCGCGGAAGAAGGAGCGCCGATCTAGGACGACCTACCAGAAGCCGAACCGAGACGCGGACGGACGGGAGAGTCGTGCGTACGTACCGGCGATCCGAACGCACGGCGGCGGTGGCGGCGGGGCTAGGAGGAAGGAAGGAAGCGGCGCGCGGCTAGCTCCGGTCGGCAACGAATGGCGGGCCCTCCTCGGTCGGCGCGGCGGTAGAAACAGCTGGTGTGGTGTGGTTGTGGTGCCCAAAGGCGGCGACGCGGTGTTGGCTCTAGCCCCCCGGCCACGCCGTGGGCGGGCTACTTATACGCGGGTGGGGCGAGACAGTCGGAGGAAGGTCGATTTGGCCTTCTCCGTTGCCTTGTGCGTCTCACTGACGAGTGGGGAGGAAGGAAGTGGGGTGGGTGCGCGCACGTGGACCGGAGGCGCTGACGCCGGGATCACGGCGGCTGCGGCGGTTCGATGCAAATGTCTGCCCCGTCCCGTGCCGCGATCGGAATGCACGGACGCGGTTCAACAAATGGACGGCCAGAGACCCAGATTATTTGGCTCCTGGCACCTACTGTACGAGGTTGAACTTGAGACTTTTTACGGTGCATCTTACTACAGGAAATAGTAGGTAGTACTTATATAAAAGCATCTAAAGCCGGACTTTTCAAATCCGACCCCTCAAACGCCCGCTGCTGCTCTGCCTGTAGATCCGGAGGGAATCGAGGATGGCCTGCTGCTCCGCCTGCAGATCCGCGTCGCCAGCATCCCCCACATCCTCCTCCTCCTCCGGCTCATCCTCCTCCTCCTCCTCCTCCTCCTCCTCCAACTCCTCCTTCGGATCCACTGCATCCGGAGGTAGCCCCGCGGCGATCCGGGCTTCGCGCCTTGCCCGGATCTGCTCAAGGAGCTCCAGTCAGCGCTCCGGCGTTAGAAATGGGTAGCTCCTCACCCGACGGCGTGGGGGCATGGCTACTAGGTAGACGGGGAGTGGAAAGTGGCGGCGGCGGCGGACAGGCGGAGGAAAATGGGGATGGTAGGGTTTCGGTGCTGGCGGTCGACTTAAATAGCCGGGCTAAGCACAACACGGCCAGCCGGAGCGGCGCCACGCGGCGATATCGGTCCGACGGAGGAGACGAGCTTCGGACCGCCGGGTTTCCGGGCGATTCCGCGTGGGACCCCTCCGCTAGTCCGACGTGGCGGGCGCGCCCGGGCGCCCCATATCCGCCCCATATTTGGGCTGGATATGAGGGGTGCCGGTCAGCCCGGGCGTTTGAGGCCCGTTTGAGGCGCCCGTCTGAGTCAGATTTTCATGACCGGTCAGTGACCGGGCGGCCGGCCCGGGCGTTTGAGGAGTGTTTGGGGTGCCCGGCTGTAGATGCTCTAACTGATCCGATGGTCATTATTGATCCCTGATTTTTTTTTTCTCCTAGGACATTTTGGTAATTGGCTGTTAGGGTAGATTTTTCTTTTGTTAATGTTAATTGTAATGATTAATAACGTAGGTAATCAGATCTGTGAAAAAAAGAATTGTCCTTCATCTTAGTTCGTAGGTTTGCCCTTCGTTCTCAGGCAGTTCATCAGCCGCCCAAGCAGTCCGGCGGCCGTCTCAGTCGCACAGGGCCGGCCGCTCCATCTCCCGGCCTCCGATCGCTGCCCCAAGATCTTTGACGGCGCAGCCGCTCCGCTCCGCCCATCGGCCCTCTCTCTGTCGCATGATCTTCCGACGGCGCCCAAGATCGATTCCTCCGCAAGTCATCTCTCATTAGTGATAGCAATGTCCTCCTCCTTTCCAAATGAGCGCGCTTTCATGCCTCAACTCTCAATTAATTCTTCTCTTTAGTGTGGCAATGCATGCTCGTGACAGTGCATGCGATGGCCAATGCATAACCAAACTAGAACGCGGGAGGTGCCCCTTGACGCCGCATGTAGGAGGCAATTAATCTCTGGTGCTATTATTACGCGGAAACACTTCTGTTCACCCGACCGATCTTTTCGTGAGCATCCATCACCTCTATTGTTGTCGGATTTTTCTTTAATCAGGTGGCTCAGAAGCATCTTGTTTCCACGGCCTAAGTTTGCAACTGGACCATTGTTGCAATTTTCTTCCCCGCAACATTTAGCTTGTTGCAAGATTTGGATCCTCATAGCCTTCAGACATGCGTGCCACCGGACGCGTCGGCGCCGGTGCAGACGAGCATGCTCTCCTCCTCCCTCTCCTCCTTCATCGGCCCTCCCCTCTCTCCTCCTCCTTTCTCTCCTTCGTCGTCGGGCCCGACTCTCTCTCCTGCTCCATCTCCTCGGCCATTGGTCGCCTCTCACCGGCCACCCGAAGATCTCGTCCGAGCCGCCTCCCGCGGATCAGCGCCGCTCCGTCGAGATTGACACCGCATTGCCTTGGCAGCCTCCGCCCCTCAATCGTCGCTGACCTCACCCGCGTCTGACGTTGCTGCTGGACGGCGTGGAGTGGGATCCACACTTGATTTTTGTTTCCTGCAATAGGGTGTTTTCGCAACAAGGCTCTTGTAGCAACAGGTTTAGAGGAAAAAAACAGTTTTAAAAATTTCTGACCTTTGTTGCGAAAAATTTCTGCAACTGGACCTCTGTTGCAGAAAATACCGCAACAACACATTTGTTGCAAAGATGACAAATCACATGAGTAGATCACACGACCGTCCACAGCTTCATCCAATGGTCAGAAAGGCGGCCGATCTTTTAATTTTATCCGCCGGCAGACGCGTAGCGTCGCCCATTATTACGCGAGTTAATTCCGTCTTGGTCGCAGTACTACCAAAACTGCCCCTGGTCACAAAATATACTATCGAAAATCTGCAGTAGTATTTCCAAATCTGAGCCGTCCAAACACAAAAATAAACGGCCTATATTGATCTGATGTACTAACTGTAAAAGTTCTCTTGAACTTGGATCCCTGCTACTCCACCAGAACTAGGGGTATAGTACTTACACAAATTCTCATCGCAAAATAGAAAAACTACAAAACTTCTCACGATCGAGTTTTTATAAATTTAAACAGATAAAAAAAGCTGCATTATTATCTAAGCAATGACGTCATTTTAAGGATTCGCTAGCCAGGGTTGTTCACGTGAACAAAATGCGATCCATGCTGGCGCGCGCCCTCCGCCGTAGCCAAGCACGGTCGCCGTTACGTTACACAAAATGTCACGGCCGACGGGCCGTACTCGTGGCAGTACAAATTAAAAACATTGTAGAGTGCCAGTAACCACAAGCCAGATACAGTACTCCCTCCATTCCACAATGTAGTGCGCCCGCTCTTTCTGAGATCTAAGTTTGACTATAAATTTAACCAACGAGACCGACTGCGGCGGGAGCAAAAATTATACCACTGAATTCGTATTTCGATACGAATTCAGTGGTATAATTTTTGCTCCCGCCGCAGTCGGTCTCGTTGATTAAATTTATGATCAAACTTAAATCTCATTACATTATGGAATGGAGGAAGTACTAAAGTTTCAGTGGACTGCGCGCGAATCACCGCATGCATTTTTCTATGGTGCCAAGAATGTCCAAGTACGTTTTTGTGTTTCGTTCCCATCCACCAAACGGACAAACGTCACGTTTTGTCCGTACGTTTCTACTGATTCCGGCAGCCACCGCACAAACTCTACCGGGACTATGGTATGCAGAGGCTGTTTTTTTTTTTTTTGAAACTGCTACTACTCCGTCCCATAATGTAAGACGTTTTTTTGACACTAGGGAGTAGTTAGTTGAGTAGTAGTCAATTTTAGGAACTTTTTTTTAGGCAACGGACGGGAGCGACAGTCATGGATGCATGCATGTCTCATTTCGGGGACACCCCGAGTTTTTTCTTGTGCAGACGCAGCCAAAGAAACGCACGGTGCTCCGCTGCAGTCGGTTCCGTGACCCGACCTTTCGTCGACAGAACAGCACAACACTCAGGTCGTTTTCTACCCCTTTCCCCGAAGGAGGCCAGGAGACGAAGAAACTGGCGTCGTCTTCCTCGAGGAATCGCATGCACCGAGCGGGACGTTTTCGGAGACTTGTCGGGGGAGGTCATGCTCGGGCCGGGCAGTCTCGCTGGATCACTGCGGAAAAAGGTGGCGAGGCGGTTGCGCCACGCCATTGCCCGTCCGTGCCTACTACCTAGTACTAGTACTGGCTACTCCGTAGGATCGATGCAGATCGCAGTGTCATGGACTTGTGTGATGGCGCGATCGATGTGCATGTTTGAGGAGGCCGGCCCGATACCCTTTGCTTGGTCTCCAATTTTGGATTTGCACAAGCCGCGCAAGTGAAACAAAATCGGATCGATGTACTAGAGTGCAACCTTTTTTGTTGTTGTTGCAAGATTACTAGAGTACAGCCTCTACTTTTACTACTCCCCTGATCCAAATTAATCGACGCAACCTCTATACAATGTCTTACTTAAATTGTATAGAGGCTGCGTCAATTAATTCAGGAAATTGTATAGAGGCTGCGTCAATTAATTCAGGTCAGAGGAAATAGTAGGAATCAATATTTCTTCTCGCTGCTGAACGGGCCTATATACCGAGTGAGTGATGGGCGTGCACCGACTCCGTCAGTGTGTAAAGCCTGCACGGTATGCACAGTTTGTCCCATCGTCGATCTTTCCACGACCGAACAGGTTCCGAGTTTCAACATCATCCTTCAACGCCCGAATAGGTCAAGTTTCGACATCGTCCTTGCACGGGTGAATAGGTGAAAAAAATGCACCTCTGCGGTCCGGTCGTGGTCAGGCGGATCGTGCACGGGGCCTAGATATCCACTAGTGTAGTGTGGATACGTAGTACAGTACTATTGTTAAGTCCTCCAATCACACACGTTAGCCAGAAAAAATTGTGTGTAATGATGCCATCATAAAGTTCAAAAAGAAACCCGTGTGCATCAACTTGAATGTGTTCCTTTTGATGGCAGGTCTAGCTTGTGCTAGAGGTGATATTCTGTAGGGCTCTATAGTGCTCTGCAGATGGTGTTGTGGTGGTGCAGTTGGACTGATGACTTTGTTAACGAAAATTGGAGCTCAAAAAAGGAAAATCAACTGGAACCGTATCTGATCAAGAACTCATCACACACGCTTGGTTAAGACCGTCCGTTGCGATACCGTGGACAAGGTTCATAGAAAGGACTCGTTTGTTATGAGTGGAAACATCGCACATATTTAGATGGAGTGAAATGTGTAAGCGTCGTGCACACAATTGTTACAAAATCAATCGTGTATGATGGGTGTGTCCATCGCACTAAGTTCTTTGTAATCGTGTGTGATGTCGTTCACACGATTACTAAGAAATGAATGCGTGTGATGTATGCACTATCACACGCGAGTGGACAAACATAGCCGTGTGCACACGTTTCATTGCCTGGTCTTCTCGTGCCTATGTGCGGTGCGTCCCCGTCGGTATGTTGTCTTTCTCAACTCCCGGCAGCACACGGGTTGGCGACTACCATGATCAGCTCCTCGCGGCGCCGATTAGGTGACGACCAGTGGCGGTGCCAGGATCCAAACCATGTGATGTCAAGATTTATAAATGAATTTTTTAAGACAAAAAATAGGAACATAAAAGATTGTGCTTTATTTGAAACATATTTATTGAAGCACATTTCATTTTAAACATATTTATGGTTGCAGCTCTTTGACAAATGTATCCATTTACCATTACCAGACTGAAGACCGAACAAGTGAAGTGACAAAACAGGCTTCTTGTGAAAAGAAACAAGATCTGAATTTCTTAATAAGAGAAAAAATTTGGAAGAGAAAGAAGATACTAGAACATACAAATAGAAGCGGAAGGGGCACGTCCTAGATTCCTGCTGCACTCGCCGCCGCGGACAGTTGGAGACTGTGGCGGAAGCGGCCGTACTCACGCTGGTGATCCAGGCGGCGGGCGGCCTGTTAGAGTTGTGTCGAATATATTTGTACAAGGTAGGTTATAGTTGGACTTGGAGTCATACGGTGTGTAGACAGGATATGGAGTCGTGTCCAAGTAGAGTCGTGTCCAAGTAGGACACTTGTATCCTAGGCCTCTTATATAATGAGAGGGTAGACACACGATGTAACCTATGCCAACATAATAGCACAGGCACGCGGGGGAACCGGCGGCGTGTGCCGGCGCCCGGACGGCCGGGGTGCGGTATTGTAGCGGTGTCATGGGGAGGAGCGCCCGTAGTCAGGCCCCGGGGATGTAGCCATATCGATGAACCTCATTAACAAATCTCGGTGTCGTGCTTGTGTGATTGCTTGGTCTTCGATAGATCGACTATGCACCTCGGATTTATTCTAACAAGTGGTATCATGAGCTAGGTTGTGCGAGGTTGCGATCGTTGATTTAGAGGACGTCGTGCTCGATCGATGGAGCGACTGCGAGGGTTTGCCGGGTGCCTGCGGTGAGATCGAAGTTGTCCGATTGGAGGTCAGCGGAAAGATCAAAAGCAGTCAAAACGGTGAAAAGCAGTGGCAGGTTTTGATCCAAGCGACGGTTGGAAGTAATCAGTAGACCGCGGCAGGAGCAGAGTCATCGGCGAGATTTCCAAGTCGCTGGCGTAGCGGCGATGGCGGAACGTGCAAGCAGCGGAGTCTTCACGAGATCGATCGAGCTGGATTGGTTTGGCAGAGGCAGCAGGCCGAGCAAGCTGCCGGGGGGGGGGGGGGGGGGGGGGGGCCAAGCGAGAGTTGCACTGAAGGGCAGGTGCCCTGGTAAAGCACGCGGCTGCTGTTCTCAAGAAAAAAAAAAGCACGCGCCTGCTAAGGAGCGCGTGTGTGGCAGCCAGGCAAGCGGAAGCGGTCTGCTGATGCGGCATTTGGCGGAGGCTGTTTGGTACGTGGCCGGCTCAAGGAGTGGCCGATTGATGCTGCTGGTCTGAGCACAAACCACAAAGAGACGAGATTTGTTTGGTAAAAATATGTGCACGATGTCTAGGCTTCATGATACGAGCGTGCGTGTGTGTCATGGGCAGATAAGGATATTTGCTGCTAAGGATACACAGAGAAGCATTGGCAAATAGTGATGAGGAAAAATAATTGTGCAAAGAATTCTTCGGGTCAGGTTTGCGTGAAAGTTTTTTTTGTCAAGATTGATGAGAGAGCTCGGAGATTATATGAAGTGGAGGACAGTGTGTCGTGCAGGATCATGTTCTACAGGGCGTCAAGCAATGCACTGATGTGCGGGGGCGGACATGATGCAGGGTGGAGCATGGTTGCAGTCGGATAATTTCGGCTGGGTCGGACTGGACAGTCTGATGGATCGACAGGGATGTCGGTCAAAGCAGATGACGGTGGTGATTTCAGCGACGACTACACAGGAGCGTGATGCTGATGGTGACCGACTTATGGGGCGTGGAAACACGTGGTGCAGGCCCGAGGGCTTGTGCGGCTTCGACAAGACTATGGCGCAGGTTTGATTCAAGGCGGTGCACATGAGAGATTGGAGTCGATGGGGCGCGGGGTAGCACGGCCAGCTACATGGAGTCATGTCGAAGGTGGAGCTGGAGTCTGGTGGATGACTTCACTCTGAGCTGATGGAGGGGCTACGGTGTAAGTTAACGGAGAGTCGAAGCCTATTTCAGCGGGATGGCGAGAGACACGTGGGTCGAAATGGGTACCAGTGGTCTGATGGAGAGGTGATACTCGGCATCGGTCGGTGATGATCGATGGTTCTCTGCAGTGGGGGTTGAGTGGTGTAGGTTCGCGACCTTGGGAGACTCGACCAGGACAGCGGAGGCTTGGCGCGGTAATAGCGGCGAGGCGTGCGGTAAGCACGGGACACAGCGACGGGCCAAGGCACTGATGATCAGACATGTGGTCAGATAAATTGTGCAGAGGGTGCGAAGCAGTGTTGACGAGTACCAGATTCAAGTTGGTGATTGGGTCTATTGGTGCTAGTTGATGGACATAAGTTGACCATGGAGAATCTGCGAAAGTGGCGGAAAGTCTTAATCTCAAAAGCGGAGAGAGTACATGGCCGTATATTCTGTGATGTTCAGTGCACATGGCAAGGTGCGGATGACAAGTACAGAAGGAGGCGGAGTGCTATAGCGGTGGGACATGTCAGAGACTATCCGGAAAAAAGATGAGACAACTGCGAATTTGACTCAGGGTGACACAGGGCGATGGTGAAATTCCTTCAAGTTTTAGATAGACGGTCAAGAAAGAGCGATGATGTTGACTTCATGTAACTCTTATATATGGCATCCAATATGTGAGTTGTTCACTTTGACGCAGATCAGTGATCGGTGTGTGATGGTGCTGAACGGATACTCTGGAAGTTGGGAGCATAAAGTAGAGTAACGTGGAACTTAATTTTGCTCGAGTGTTGACTGTGAAGAAGATGAGAAGGGACTACAGTTGCAGGTGGAGTCACATGGAATCTGGGAGTAGTAGCGGTGCTCATGGCGTATCTCAAGTCCAATGTACATGGAGGTTCGACGAATGGATGAATCCAAGGTGGTGGAGAAAATTTGCCAAGGTGGAGTTTGTTAGAGTTGTGTCGAATATATTTGTACAAGGTAGGTTACAGTTGGACTTGGAGTCGTATGGTGTGTAGATAGTGTAAGGACCGGAGTATATCGACCAGAGGGGGGGTGAATGGGAGATTCAAAATTTCTTTCGAAATGTTGAATACTCTCAACACAGCACAGCGGATAATAAACTAAGCAGTTTCAGTTCTACGAAAGAAAACTATTTCCGAAGGAAAACTAGTTCCGAAGCAAAACTAGTTCTGAAACAAGATTGTTTCCGAAACAAAACTGTTCTCGAAACAAAACTATTTTCAAGACAAAACTGTTTCCGAAACAAAACTGTTTCCGAAACAAAACTGTTCCGAGACAAAACTGTTTCCGAAACAAAATTGTCCTCGAAACAAAATTATTCCTAAAACAAAACTGTTTCCGAAACAAAGCTGTTCCTCGAAACAAAACTACTACGGAAACACAACTGAGCAGTTTTAGTTCTACGAATCAAAACTACTACGGAAACAAAACTATCAACATGGATAGAGTTACACACATGAAACAATTGCACATGTAACAGATACAAAACATCCACACTACTGCGAAATATTCATCAGAGCAAAACTTAGCATAAAGACTAAGTACCACGAAATGAAAAGCAAATGAACATACAGACAAACAACCTTAAGTACTGTGAAAGCAAATGTGCAACACAATATAGTCACGGTACTGAAGGGAATGCTTGAAAGATAAAGAATCACAGTACACAGATAGATATCTATCAACAGCAAAGAGCACCGAAAATAAACTACTGAAAGAAATGCAGTAGGATAGAAATGACCAGTGGTGCTCGATGGCGACAGATGATTTGGTAGACCAGTTCACTCTTCTGCAAAAGAGCTACGTCTGGTTGGAGGGACTTGTGATTCAACACAGGAGATAAACTCTCTCCATCCTATTCTCCTCAACGTGAAGTTCCTCGAACTTCAGTTGATTTCACTCGTGGTAGATTCTTGTCGGCGATCTCCAAACCCTCACTGAAGATAAACTCTCTTCAGCTCTCTTCGCGAACCACAATACTCTTGGTTGCTGAAGATCTCGCTCGGTGAAGACAATACTCTTCGACACTCGAGCCGACACCTATCCGTCTAGAGAGTATGCAGCTCTCAAGAGTAATAGGTACAAGAACTCTCAACTCAGATCTACTGTGATGCTCAACCACTATCTAAGTTTCGGCTCTTGATTTTTCTCTCGGTGGATCTTAAACTCAAATCACTCGGAGAGGGGTTGCTCAATCAATCTTCTCGGAAATCTTAAGCGGAGCAGCCACCGGACAACGCCGGCGCGGGGTGGCTATTTATAGCCTCAGCCTTCCCTGGTGGGAAATGACCATTTTGGACACGCGGTCCAGCCAATGGCCAACCGACACGTTTCACAACGGTCGGATTTGGGAGCAACGGTAACATTACTTGAGGAACAAGTAATGCTAACTCCTCGGTCCGAGACAAATCTCTCGCAGCGAAGAAGATCACAGTCTCTTGCTGGCAAGTATTTGCTCGGAACACAAAGAGATTTCTCTCACAACTTTCATAGGATTTGGGTTTAGCATCACAACAGACAAAAGTCTCGAATACTTATACCCCTCTTAATAGTACGGTGGTCCTATGACTCAAATAAAAGAAAGAAGAACAACGAAACAAATGCTACGTCTTCGCTTCGTCTTCAATCTTCTCGACTGCAGTCATTCTTCTTCGGACACACCGAATGAAAATTGCTTTGCGTCAGCAATTCTTTCAGGACCATCTCCAGTACGCAATCTTTTCGGTATGCTTTCTTCTCGAAACATATCCTTCTCTTCTCTGCAACGTAGATGTTTCTCGATGAAGTTTCTCGAACTTCCTGAAAGAATATAGCATTCTTCTTGATAACAAACTCTTCGAGACATGTCAATCTTTTCTGCAGCGCAGATAACTTTCGAGGAAGTTTATAGCAAACTTCTCGGAAGTGGCAATCTTCTCGATAATAAGCTTCTTGAAACATATCAATCTTCTCTACTGCAATCTTCTCGGAAGATTATAGCAATCTTTTCCGTAGCAGTCTCTTCGGGGGATTATAGCAATCTCTTTGGCAGCAATCCTTTCAGGATATTATAGCAATCTCTTCTGTAGCAAACCTTTCGGTAGCAAACCTTTTGGTAGCATACCTTTCGGAAGCAAACCTTTCGGTAGCATACCTTTCGGGGATAACATTCCTCAAAACATAATCATCTCGTCTGCTGCGTAGATAACTCTCAGTGAAGTTTACCACACACTTCTTGACAGTATGTGGCATTCTTCTCGATACTCCAGGGACCTCTGTTCAAGAATTCATCCGATTAACCAGTTAACTTGCCGATTAATCCCTACTCATTGGGTCACCGAATAGCCGATTAACTGATAAATCGCTCGATTAATTGATTAAATGGCCGATTAACTTCCCGATTAGCCTATTAATCCCCTACTCACTAACCAACCGAGCTGTTACCAGTTAACGATTTCCTCAACAATGCCAGGGACTATTTCTCTCTGTGTGCACTAGCAAACAAATCAGTCCCAAACTGTTTTTGACAACAATCTCCAAAACACAAGGGGCAAGGAATTGCACCAACAATCTCCCCCTTTTTGGACGATTGTTGACAAAACAGATAAACATCGAAGAGTAGATAGATATGTAACCAGAAACGTGCGGAATGTAAATTCGATAATATCTCGAAGATAAATATACTCCCCCTAAATGTATGCAGCGTATGAAAGATTAACCTTTTGGATAAACCTGCATATATTAGAATAAGCTTGGTGGAGAGATATTTCACATCTTCGAGAATAAATATATTGCACCGAAGGATAATGTCCGAGATATAATAGAGTGCATCCATGCGTGAACTCTGGTAATAATTCCACCTGCAAAATAAGATTCTCGAGAGAAATGAAGTATGGCAGGGGTTATTAACATTCGAGAACCAGAGAGAGTTCACGAGAGTTATACAACACGATAAGAATCAAATGAAGGCAAGTGTTGTAAACTCGAAAAAACATCCAGCAAAGACCCACAAATCAATCGCTCGATCCGCAAATCTATCGCTCGATGTCTTCTCCCCCTTTTTGTCAACAAGTGTCAAAAAGGTGAAAAAGAACATGAGACATTACGCGCCTGAAGAAAAACAAACCGTCGCCCGAAGAAGATCCAGACTCGCTTGGCGAAGAAGTTTCTGCCTCAGAGGTGACAACATTATCTTCAGCTGCATCTTCTTCTGCTTCTTTATCGGAACGCTGCGGCACAACTGGGCTTGCTGGAGCATTTTCATCTTTCTTCTGAGAAACTCTTTCAGCAAATAACGGTACAGTATTCTCCTTAGATAAAAATTTAAGCGATGTAGCCTCAAACTCAATGATAACATTGTTCAGATTAATCCTCAGCGGATCTGTCGAAGGAAATCTGGCTGAAAACTTAGGAGTGTTGCACTCTTGAAGATCTTCAATAGTCAGTGGGGCATCCATGAAGTCATATGTTTCGAACAGATGAGCCATGTCGATTTTCTTCTTAGAAAGGAATTTCCTCAGCAATTTCCTCAACGGGGCATCCATGAAACCATCTGAATTTTGTGTGTAATGTTGTGGGCATTATCCAGCGCATGCGCAAGACGCTCTTTTTCTTTTTGATCATTATCAATGTGCTTCAACAGGAGTTGTTGGGTTCTAAGACTGATTTCCAACTGTGTCGGAATGGAAGGTTTTGATACAGACTTAGACCTTGAAATTTTTAGACTGACAACTTTCTCTGGAGCCTTGGATGTATTATCTCTAAAGGCTTTGCCTTTTGAATAATCTTTCAACATCAGCAGAGTGTCTCTAACATGATGGATAAATTTCTCTGGGGTTTCTTGAGCAAGATATTCTTTCCTTGCGCATCAATTGATAATCTTCTTCTCAGCTTCATTTTCTTCGGCAGAATCAACAAGCTGATGCATGAATAAGTCTTCAATATCGAAGACATAGCCAAGAGATAGGTCATTGAAAGTGTTGCGCAATACACCATGAATTGTTCCTGAATCATATGCTCCTGGCAGAGGACTCATAGTGTGACACGGAATATACTAGAAGATTTGAAAGTTGAACTTCAGATATTCTGTCCGAGGAAAAAACATACGAAAGATAATCGCCAACCTTATCCGAGTCCATCAAGAGGTGAAACTGTTCATCAGAAATCTCATTGATAAAATGCACACGAGTTTCAAAGTTGTTGCTTTCAATCCGAGGGAAATGCAGACACTCGAGAAATTCTTCAGCGCTGCCCTTCATGACATGGTGCTTTGTTATCCATTCGAGATCCCATGTTTTTGATATCTTGTTTGTCACCCGACACATATAGTGTGGCATAAGACTAGAGAATATATTCTTAGTTCCATGGGTGCTTGAATGAGAAGACCTTCGTAAGCTGAAAATCTTCAATGTCCTGAAGGATTTGCTTTAAGCATTCCAATATTCTCATCAGTGGTAAATCAAGATATTCATGATGAAATATCTGATTACTTTTCAGCTGCGAGCATTTTCTTTCGGCAGAGAGCATTTTCTTTCGGCTGCGAGCCAACATTTGTTTCAGCATTTGTTTCTGATGGACCAGTATTTGTTTTAGAATTTGAAGTACTTGGACAATCAATCTCCATGGCAACATTTTCCGTGAGGGGCACATCAGCTTTTTCAAGATTTTCATTCTCAAGCTCATTTCTATTTGACGAGGCACAAGGGCCTTTTCTTTCTCTCATTCATTGTTTTGAAGCACTTGAGCCTTCTTTTCCTTCTCTGATTCTACCTTCTCGAAGAATAACTCTGGAAGGAGAATTTCGCTGCCTCTCATCCATTTCAGAAGATTGTTCCGATGCTTGAGGATCTGAAACATTTGCATTTTCCACACTTCCTTCTCCCTGAGTACTGGGCTCATTTCTTTCGGCTTATAGCTTTCTTTTCATCAGAAGCATTTTCTTCTGCCCAACTTTCTTTTGATGGGATTTCTTTCGGCATCCAGATTTCTCTTCATCAGAAGCATTTTCTTCGTCACAGCTTTCTTTTCGATGGGATTTCTTTCGGCATCCAGATTTCTCTTCATCAGAAGCATTTTCTTCGTCACAGCTTTCTTTTCGATGGGATTTCTTTCGGCATCCAGATTTCTTTTCAGTGCCACACATCTTCTTCTGCGGACTGCCATTCTTCATCAAACTGAGCTTTTGATACAACTCTTGTGCTCATGACATTTTCTTCACCCATTTCTGTCTGACCAGCAGGCTTAGCAGAATCTTCAACAGAATCCATTGACCTGTGAAAGAGAATACATGCGAGGGAAAATATAGACAGGGCCATGAGTACGCACAGATATGTTTTCGATGAAAATCACTTTTCGAGAAGAATTGATTAGCACTTTGAGAATTATCTCGAATGAGAAATATCTTCGAAAGATTTCATGCTAGTAATTTCCGAAAGAAAACTACTAAGATCAAACCTATCTAATTTTTCATCAGAGAGAAAGCACAAAGTTTAGATCAATTTGGATGTGCACGAGGAAAAACTACAAACCACGCACGAAAAAAAATGCAAGCTCATGAAGATTTACTGGGATAGTTGAATCAGAAGATAATCGCGCCGGGATGAACTCATATTATGAATGGAGTGAGAAATATGAGTTCGGATCTCCGTACCCTAACTTGGTGGCGGAGATCAACTAAGGCAACGTGACGAGGAAGATTTACCGCGGTGGCTTGGAGCAAATGCGGCGAGGTCCACCGGAGTTTCGTCGGTGGATGATCTCATCGAAGTTTGCGAATGCGACGGCGCACCGAGGATTTTTGAGCGAGGGAGACGATGAATGACAAAGAGATTGGAACCATACGAGGAAGACGAGGAGGGGGGAAACCCAGCCATCTCGACAGAAAATCTACGGTTCAGAGTCAATGGGTTCTTCACATTCAACGCACATGATTAAGTGGCGGTTCTACGTGGACACGTGGCAACCGAAGGAGCAGTTTCTCCTCACTTGGGCGGGAGACCCGAATTTTGGAGGGCTTTCGCCAATATAGAAATAACCTTCGGAACGCATTTCTCTCGTGGCCAAGAACACTAGAGAGAAACTTGTTTCAGATAAAATTTGCGTACCCATGAGAGAAAAGCATAGACTAGATAAGATAGAATGGAGAGGTAGGGTCCAAAACATTTCACTCAGAGAGAAAATCATAGCGAAAGAAAATAGCCACGAGTGAAATGCATACATGACTAAATCCAGATCTATGAAAGAAGATAAACATCCCATGAGAAAGAACTTAAATCCCGAAGTAAAATCATAACAAAAGAAAATGACCGAAAGAAAACTTTGGTCAGCCAATAAATTCTTCATCTTGATGTGACTGATAATAATATCCTTTCCATTCAGAGATATCTTGAAAGAATTCCCAAAACAGGCGAGATTGATCTTCTACACAGTCACAAGCATATTCTTCGACAATGTCTTCGGATATATCTTCACTAATACAAATGACCCAATATCCTGAAATTGAGTTAGTTTGACTTGCCGAAGCAAATCACATGATAATGCAAGTATCTCGAAATACTTTCAATAGAACCAAGTTTCCTTTCAGGAAACACTGAAGAGATAGAAGCAATAATATCAGCAAGGGTAAAAGTCAATCCTTTCGGAAAGTGAAGCATATCCCCTGCAAATATCGATTTGTCTCAGGCATATGATTTGATTTGTTTTGCCTTGAGACATTTTTCCTGCAAGAAAGATTAGGTTTTCTTAACCACCCACATCTTGGCAGGTGGCCGAGAAACATTTGGTTTCGGACGTGCAGGATAGGATTTCTTTCGTGAAACATAAGAGGTGTTCCTCTGGGAAGGGTTAACATAATTGAAAGAATAAGCATTGTAATTCTTCCCAGAAACATGAGCATAATGGTTCGAAGAAGTGTACATATAATATTTCTGACGAGCATTCTTATCAGAACCATACGAGGGATTTGCAATCTCATACTGCGAAGATTTTCCTTTCCTACGAAAGTTATTTCCCTGCATGGTTAGAGCAGCAGTAATAGGCAGATTTTCAATACGAGACTTTTCAACCCAGATTCTTTTCTTGGGAGGCCCGTTCCTGCAATTAGTGCCAATATAACGTGCAAATACTTCACCATTCTGTTGCTTAAACAGTTTGTAGTTGGAGTCAAATGACTCATCAGTAGGTGAAGGAATTGGACAATCATATCCTGAAAGTAATGCAGGTTTGAGAGTTTTGCTTTTACCAGGAACCCATACTGTCTTTGGATATTGCTCCGGTGTCCAGTATGTTCCATCAGCATTTAAGTTTCTCTCGAAACCTAACCCTTCCTTTCTAGGGTTCTTGTGAAGAATTGACTTCTTCAGAACATCACAAAGAATTTGGTGTCCTTTGAGACTTTTGAACATTCCTGTCTCAAGCAAATTCTTCAGCCTAGCATTTTCATCAGAAATAGCAACATTTTCCTCAGAAGAGGAGTTAGTTTCAATAGTAATAACAGGTGCATTTCTTTCAGTAGCAGCAGATGTTTCAGCATTAGAATCAGAATTGCTGCGCTCTAGGCATTTTAGACAAGGTGGCATAAATTCCTCCTGAGAAGCACTAATTTGCTGGGCGAGGAGAGAATCATTTTCAATCCGAAGATCATCATGAGCTACTCTCAGACACTCGAGCTCTTGTTTCCTTTTCAGTAAATCATAGTTAAGTCTTTCGTGGTCATCTGAGAGAAAATCATGACGACCTGACAGAACCTCAAATTTTGCCAAAAGAGCAGAATGCTCGTTTGTCAACATTTGATTTTTCTTCATCTCCTCGACCAACAAATTTTCTGTCTTCCTGAGAGATTTCTCAAGTTTCTCAAGAGAGTATTGTTGTTTCTTAGCAATTGTTATAAGCTTAGCTTGATCATCATCACTAGAAGAGGAATCATCACTAGAAGAGGAATCATCACTAGCATAACCTTTTTGTTTCTTGGGAGGTACCTTTCCTTTCGAAGCTTTTGCCATGAAGCAATATGCGGAAGCTTCAACATCACTTGAATTGTTGTCGAAGAAGTTAAACGCTAGTGTGGAAGCGCAAGCAATGCCGGCTATGCCTGAATTTGAATCCTCGTCGGATTCTTCTTCGGCAACTTCTTCGGACTCAAAGACTTCTTCTTCGGAGTCCATTTCCTTCCCAATATATGCCTTAGCCTTGTGAGAGCTCTTCTTTCGATTGGAATGAGACTTGGAGGAAGTTCTTGACGAAGACTTTGATGAAGACTTCAAGTAGGAATTGTCTTTCTTCTTCGAGAACTTCTTTGTCTTCTCATCATCAGAATCATAGCTCTTATTCTTGAAACTCTTGCTACTGCCCATGTTGAACTTGCCACTGGCGCTTATTTCAGCTTCCCACATTGGATAATCAGAGATGAAATGTCCGGGCTTCTTGCACTTGAAGCATCTATATTCTGCAGAAGATTTTGACCTCGACGAAGACTTTGAGTTACTGCCTAATTTCTTTTTCGGTAACTGATTCTTTTTCAGAAACTGGTCCTTTTTCGGAATCTGATTCTCTTTCGGGCAGCATTGAAGTGCTTAGTTATCTGCATGGGATCTTTGCTGATGCTATCAGGGTCATCAGAATCTTCATCAGCATTATTTTCGACGTCCGAAGAAGAATAGGCGGCAGCTTTGAGAGCATGATTCCTTTGGTAGCGAGAGCCATATAGATCTCTTTTCTCTTGTTGTTCATCATGGGTGTTCAGCCTCTCCATATCATCAGCATCATCGAGACTTTTGAAGTCACGACTTTCCTTGATCATCAGCTCGAGGGTATTGATAGAACTGTCCAGGGACCAAAGCAACTTCTTCACAATCTCATGATCGGTAATATCTTCAGCACCAAGACCTTGGAACTCGTTTGCGATATCATTCAGACGATCAAAGGTTTCTTGACAGTTTTCATTCTTGAGCCTCTTGAAGCGGTTGTACTTGGCCCGAAGAATATCGATTCGTGTTTCCTTTTGAGTTGAAACACCTTCATTGATCTTCTCTAATCTGTCCCAGATTTCTTTCGCTGTTTCAAGTCTTCTGTACTGAAGGAATTGCGTCCTGGAGAGATGATTGCAGATGATATCCTTTGCTTGTGCATCCAGCTGAATATTTCTTTCGTCGATGGCCTTCAGTCGAATCATCATCTTTTGTTTCCAGAATGGATAGTCATTTCCATCGGAGAAAGGAAATCTTTCAGAGTGCCCATGGTGTCCTGCAAGCGACATACTCAAAACTCCAAGGCGGTTAGACCTTAATAAGTAGAGACAAGGAGAACCTGGCTCTGATACCAATTGTAAGGACCGGAGTATATCGACCAGAGGGGGGTGAATGGGAGATTCAAAATTTCTTTCGAAATGTTGAATACTCTCAACACAGCACAGCGGATAATAAACTAAGCAGTTTCAGTTCTACGAAAGAAAACTATTTCCGAAGGAAAACTAGTTCCGAAGCAAAACTAGTTCTGAAACAAGATTGTTCCCGAAACAAAACTGTTCTCGAAACAAAACTATTTTCAAGACAAAACTGTTTCCGAAACAAAACTGTTTTGGAGACAAAACTGTTTCCGAAACAAAATTGTCCTCGAAACAAAATTGTTCCTAAAACAAAACTGTTTCCGAAACAAAGCTGTTCCTCGAAACAAAACTACTACGGAAACACAACTGAGCAGTTTTAGTTCTACGAATCAAAACTACTACGGAAACAAAACTATCAACATGGATAGAGTTACACACATGAAACAATTGCACATGTAACAGATACAAAACATCCACACTAATATTCATCAGAGTAAGACTTAGCATAAAGACTAAGTACCACGAAATGAAAAGCAGATGAACATACAGACAAACAACCTTAAGTACTGTGAAAGCAAATGTGCAACACAATATAGTCACGGTACTGAAAGGAATGCTTGAAAGATAAAGAATCACAGTACACAGATAGATATCTATCGACAGCAAAGAGCACCGAAAATAAACTACTGAAAGAAATGCAGTAGGATAGAAATGACCAGTGGTGCTCGATGGCGACAGATGATTTGGTAGACCAGTTCACTCTTCTGCAAAAGAGCTACGTCTGGTTGGAGGGACTTGTGATTCAACACAGGAGATAAACTCTCTCCATCCTATTCTCCTCAACGCGAAGTTCCTCGAACTTCAGTTGATTTCACTCGTGGTAGATTCTTGTCGGCGATCTCCAAACCTTCACTGAAGATAAACTCTCTTCAGCTCTCTTTGCGAACCACAATACTCTTGGTTGCTGAAGATCTCGCTCGGTGAAGACAATACTCTTCGACACTCGAGCCGACACCTATCCGTCTAGAGAGTATGCAGCTCTCAAGAGTAATAGGTACAAGAACTCTCAACTCAGATCTACTGTGATGCTCAACCACTATCTAAGTTTCGGCTCTTGATTTTTCTCTCGGTGGATCTTAAACTCAAATCACTCGGAGAGGGGTTGCTCAATCAATCTTCTCGGAAATCTTAAGCGGAGCAGCCACCGAACAACGCCGGCGCGGGGTGGCTATTTATAGCCTCAGCCTTCCCTGGTGGGAAATGACCATTTTGGACACGCGGTCCAGCCAATGGCCAACCGACACGTTTCACAACGGTCGGATTTGGGAGCAACGGTAACATTACTTGAGGAACAAGTAATGCTAACTCCTCGGTCCGAGACAAATCTCTCGCAGCGAAGAAGATCACAGTCTCTTGCTAGCAAGTATTTGCTCGGAACACAAAGAGATTTCTCTCACAACTTTCATAGGATTTGGGTTTAGCATCACAACAGACAAAAGTCTCGAATACTTATACCCCTCTTAATAGTACGGTGGTCCTATGACTCAAATAAAAGAAAGAAGAACAACGAAACAAATGCTACGTCTTCGCTTCGTCTTCAATCTTCTCGACTGCAGTCATTCTTCTTCGGACACACCGAATGAAAATTGCTTTGCGTCAGCAATTCTTTCAGGACCATCTCCAGTACGCAATCTTTTCGGTATGCTTTCTTCTCGAAACATATCCTTCTCTTCTCTGCAACGTAGATGTTTCTCGATGAAGTTCCTCGAACTTCCTGAAAGAATATAGCATTCTTCTTGATAACAAACTCTTCGAGACATGTCAATCTTTTCTGCAGCGCAGATAACTTTCGAGGAAGTCTATAGCAAACTTCTCGGAAGTGGCAATCTTCTCGATAATAAGCTTCTTGAAACATATCAATCTTCTCTACTGCAATCTTCTCGGAAGATTATAGCAATCTTTTCCGTAGCAGTCTCTTCGGGGGATTATAGCAATCTCTTTGGCAGCAATCCTTTCAGGATATTATAGCAATCTCTTCCGTAGCAAACCTTTCGGTAGCAAACCTTTCGGTAGCAAACCTTTTGGTAGCATACCTTTCGGAAGCAAACCTTTCGGTAGCATACCTTTCGGGGATAACATTCCTCAAAACATAATCATCTCGTCTACTGCGTAGATAACTCTCAGTGAAGTTTACAACACACTTCTTGACAGTATGTGGCATTCTTCTCGATACTCCAGGGACTAATTCTCTCTGTGTGCACTAGCAAACAAATCAGTCCCAAACTGTTTTTGACAACAATCTCCAAAACACAAGGGGCAAGGAATTGCACCAACAATCTCCCCCTTTTTGGACGATTGTTGACAAAACAGATAAACATCGAAGAGTAGATAGATATGTAACCAGAAACGTGCGGAATGTAAATTCGATAATATCTCGAAGATAAATATACTCTCCCTAAATGTATGCAGCGTATGAAAGATTAACCTTTTGGATAAACCTGCATATATTAGAATAAGCTTGGTGGAGAGATATTTCACATCTTCGAGAATAAATGTATTGCACCGAAGGATAATGTCCGAGATATAATAGAGTGCATCCATGCGTGAACTCTGGTAATAATTCCACCTGCAAAATAAGATTCTCGAGAGAAATGAAGTATGGCAGGGGTTATTAACATTCGAGAACCAGAGAGAGTTCACGAGAGTTATACAACACGATAAGAATCAAATGAAGGCAAGTGTTGTAAACTCGAAAAAACATCCAGCAAAGACCCACAAATCAATCGCTCGATCCGCAAATCTATCGCTCGATGTCTTCTCCCCATTTTTGTCAACAAGTGTCAAAAAGGTGAAAAAGAACATGAGACATTACGCGCCTGAAGAAAAACAAACCGTCGCCCGAAGAAGATCCAGACTCGCTTGGCGAAGAAGTTTCTGCCTCAGAGGTGACAACATTATCTTCAGCTGCATCTTCTTCTGCTTCTTTATCGGAACGCTGCAGCACAACTGGGCTTGCTGGAGCATTTTCATCTTTCTTCTGAGAAACTCTTTCAGCAAATAACGGTACAATATTCTCCTTAGATAAAAATTTAAGCGATGTAGCCTCAAACTCAATGATAACATTGTTCAGATTAGCCCTCAGCGGATCTGTCGAAGGAAATCTGGCTGATAACTTAGGAGTGTTGCACTCTCAAAGATCTTCAATAGACAGTGGGGCATCCATGAAGTCATATGTTTCGAACAGATGAGCCAGATGAAACATATCCTTCTCTTCTCTGCAACGTAGATGTTTCTCGATGAAGTTCCTCGAACTTCCTGAAAGAATATAGCATTCTTCTTGATAACAAACTCTTCGAGACATGTCAATCTTTTCTGCAGCGCAGATAACTTTCGAGGAAGTTTATAGCAAACTTCTCGGAAGTGGCAATCTTCTCGATAATAAGCTTCTTGAAACATATCAATCTTCTCTACTGCAATCTTCTCGGAAGATTATAGCAATATTTTCCGTAGCAGTCTCTTCGGGGGATTATAGCAATCTCTTCGGCAGCAATCCTTTCAGGATATTATAGCAATCTCTTCCGTAGCAAACCTTTCGGTAGCAAACCTTTCGGTAGCATACCTTTCGGAAGCAAACCTTTCGGTAGCGTACCTTTCGGGGATAACATTCCTCAAAACATAATCATCTCGTCTGCTGCGTCGATAACTCTCAGTGAAGTTTACAACACACTTCTTGACAGTATGTGGCATTCTTCTCGATACTCCAGCGACTATTTCTCTCTGTGTGCACTAGCAAACAAATCAGTCCCAAACTGTTTTTGACAACAATCTCCAAAACACAAGGGGCAAGGAATTGCACCAACAGATAGGATATAGAGTCATGTCCAAGTAGAACACTTGTATCCTATGCCTCTTATATAATGAGAGGGTAGACACACGATGTAACCTATGCCAACATAATAATACAGGCACGCGGGGGAGCCTGCGGCGTGTGCCGGCGCCCGGGCGGCCGGGGTGCGGTATTGTAGCGGTGTCATAGGAAGGAGCACCCGTAGTCAGCCCCCGGGATGTAGCCATATCGGTGAACCTCGTTAACAAATATTGGTGTCATGCTTGTGTGATTGCTTGGTCTTCGGTAGATTGACTGGGCACCTCGGATTTATTCTAACACGGCCTCAGAGTATGCTGTGCAACATGTGCATCCGTGCATGATGTGCTCCTCCCCACGAGATTGTGCCAATTGCTAATAAGTACTAATACTAAAGTGGGAGCGATCCGATTTTTCTGTTTTTTTTGACTTTTTTCCGGCATCTACTGTTCATTTTACGGCGACGTCAACATCAGTGAACAGCACAATGAACAGTAACGAACCATACACAGTAACTAGCCATGAACAGTACCAGCCTTTTTATTTTCTCCGTGCGTTTTTTTGGAAAGATTACTGCTCATTTTCCGTCGATATCAGTGAACAGTAGAGATGAACAGTACCATGTATGAACAGTAATCATCTACGAATGGTGTCAAAAAATGTGAACGGTAGTCGTCTGTGAACAATACCACGGGTGAACAGTCATCTCAGATAAACAGTACTTTGCTTAAACAGTACTCCGGATAATCTGATTTTCTTTCCTTACTTCTTTTAGCTTTCACCGAAGAACAAATACGCACGTTTTTTTTAAAAAAAACCGGAATATTTTTTTACATCATTTCTCTCCCCTTCCTCCACCCTCGCGTCCTTATATAGAGAGTTAGGATTTAGAATTTTCTATACATCATTTCTCAACACCGGCGTACCGATGCACAGCCGCCTTAATCGTCTCCTGATCCTTTCCGATGATAGTGCTGCCAGAGCACAAAAACAGTAGGTTGGAACTGTATATTCGCATGAACAGTAATCCGTGGAAAAAATAAGTTCTCGACCGATTACTGCCCATTTTTATAACACAATAACAGTTAAAAGTGCACTAACAAATACCCGTACAAAAACCAGAACATTATTCGAATAAACTCATGACTACTAACCGAAACAATAGCCCAAATAAACTGAAACAACAACCCCCAATAATCCGGAGCAATAAAACCAATGAAACGGAACAACACCTGAATAAACCAAAAGCATTAACCCACACGAACCATAAAACTGAAACAATAACTGAATTTTAAACCAAAACAACACACCCGAATAAACTGGAACAACTAAAAAAAAGTAAAACAACACTATGCATTCACGTGAACAGGAATCCAGAAGAGATATATTAAAAAAACCAAAAAAGTGGGACTCCTGCTCCCTCGACCCGGAACAGTAAAACCAGTGAAACGGAACAATACCTGAATAAACCGAAAACATTAACCCACCCGAACCATAAACCAAAACAGTATCTACTAACAAATACCCAAACAAAAACCGAACATTATCCGAATAAACTCAGGACTACTAACCGAAACAATAGACCAAATAAACCGAAACAACAACCCCGAATAATCCGAAGCAATAAAGCCAGTAAAATAGAAAAGCACCTAAATAAATCGAAAACATTAACCCACACGAACCATAAAACCGAAACTGTAACCGAATTTCAAACCAAAATAATACCCCTAATAAATCGGAACAAAAAAAACAGCACTATGCATTTACGTGAACAGAAATCCAGAAGAAATAAAAAAAAATCCAAAAAAACTGGGACTCCTCCTCCCTTGACCCGGAACAGTAAAACCAGTGAAACGGACCAATACCGGAATAAACCGAAAACATTAACCCACCCAAATCATAAACCAAAACAGTACCTGAATTGTAACCCAGAACAATACACCCGAATAAACCGGAACAATATAAACAGTAAACCAGCAATATGCATTCACGTGGACAAAAATCCAAAAGAAATAACCAAAAATAAATAAAAATATATGTTGTTTTCTTGCTTATTTCGATAAAATACAGACGAAATCGGTCACGGGCGCGGCGTGCGCGACGCTTCTTCAACGCTAGTTGGATTATACTCCTACATGGGATTAAGGTGTTGACGGAGGCTGGACGAAACAAGTCATACCTAGGCCATTTGGTAGAAGAGATAAAGGAGTTGCTGAGAGAAAGGGAGCACTTGTTTTTTATGTGTCGATCGTTTGCAGAATAGGGCTGCAGATCGGCTTGCCTATATGTCGAGAGCGGAGCATCAAACCGACTTGTGGTTGCATGATGCCCCAGAGGCTTTGATTAGCATGCTGGCTACTGATTGTAATCCTATCATTGATTAATAAAACTCCTTTTCAACCGCAAAAAAAAACCGAGTAGTGACGGGATTTGAGGATCAACTGACTAGGGAAGATAATTAAGACGTCTGTAACTTCTTTTTGCTCAGCCGCAAAAAAACTTCCTCTAATATTTTCCTCAAAATAAAACTTCCTTTTGCTATATATATGGGCTAGCCAGATCTCAAGGAAAACAAATAACAAGTGGGCCTGTGTTAGTTTAGTTTTCTGAACCTGTCTGACTGTATCGGAATGCAGATGTGGTGGTCGGCATTTCCTATTCGGCGCTTCAGGCGGCGGTTACAGTGTGAACTGTAAATCGGCGCACACCCCCTCCTCCGTGGTGGGCCGGGCATCTTCCTTTTTTTCTTCTGTTTTAACGCGCAGAAAACTGCGTGAGTGTTGTGATTCAAACCGGCAATCTCGTGTTCAATGTACGCTACGTAACCACCCAAACCACCTGACATGATGGGATTAGTTACATCTTTTTCCTTCTTTTCTGAGCCCACTATGTTCATCGATTTGCTAAATGCGCAAACTTTTTCAAATTTCTGAATTTTTTCAAATTCATGATTTTTTTTTCAAAATCAATGAACTTTTTGGGAAAAATTGATGATTTTTGTTTTCAAAATCGATGAACTTAAAAAAAAATCAATGTTTTTTTTCAAAAATTGATGAACTTTTTCCAAAATTGATGAACTTTTTTCATAATTCGTGATTTTGTGTGTATATTTTTTCCAATTTTGTGAACTTTTTTATACCATGAACATTTGAATGAATCCATGAACTTTTTTATATTTCATGAACATATTCAAAATCGCAAAAAACCAGAGGCGATTTTTTTCCTAAACCAGCGGCATAACACAGCCGAAAAAAACAAAATGCAAGGAAGGCGAGTTGGTCAAGCGAATGATTTTTTTTTCTTCTTTGAGCGAGCGAGCGAACGAAGCTATGCTTAATTGGCCACGGCCCGCTGCCATTCGTGTGAGCGCCCGATCTCCTAACCATCACTGAAGGCGCCGATTAGGAGGTCCCGTGGTGGTCTTCGTCATACCAAAATGTTGTGTAGTCGCTTGACTACCCAGCCATAATGTGTCTTTGCCACCGGTGATGACCTTTGCGTTCCCGCATGCCTTGTCACGGCTTCCCGCGCTCCTCCAAATAGCTCAATGGCCGACGACGCCTCTCACACAAGACCTCGCCACCGTGACGTATAGGTGTCGCCGAGCACCCCCGAGACATTTCGCGATGACAATGCCCTTGCCAACGAGGTGTGCACCTATGCGATGGTGCTGGAGGAGTCCTGCGCTTGGAGGCCGAGCCGGAGAGATAAAGGTTGCGGTAGCAGAAAGAAGATGAGGCGGCCACCGCAGATGTCCTCTTGTCCAACACCTCGTCTTCTGGCTCCGCCATTAGCTGTTGTGCCTGAGCCGCTGCGGACGATGACGAAAACGGCGTGTGAATGCAATGCAATGCATGACATCAACACCCTATATATGTATATAAGCACATTAGGGGAGCTCTTTGGTTTAATTAAGTAGTTCAATAAGTTATATTTATGGGCTATTTTCATGTCATCTTTAGTTGCTGATGTTTAGTGAATTTCACACATACAACAAAGCCCATAACACAATTATAATTGTGAATTTCGCACTCGTCGAGCGAGGGAGCGAGAGATCCATGCCACCGCCAGCCCAACCGGGCTTCGCCCAGCCAAGCTCTTCGACGGCGGCTAGGGTTGCCTCCCCATTGCTCGCGGGGAGGGGGTGGTCCAAACTACATAGACAAACGCAACACGAGCCTTTTGTTCCATTTGGTCTCTCAAGCCAATCGAAATGGTTTCGGTGATAAAATGGACTACCAGGAGGTCTGTGGGACACTGAGGCTTTTTAGGTTGGAAAATGGAGCAGGTGGAGAGGAAAGGGAAGGAGAGAGGACGCATGTGTTACTCTAGCTGCTAGATGGAGGGACTAGGAGGTTAACATGGCAATGTGTGATGTGTCAACAATAAAAACGTGCCACTGTCTCAAGTTTCCGCAAGATTGAACCCACTACAAAGCACCACTCCCTCTGAAGAAAAACCCATCAAACTTGGCCAGAGTAGGTAGATAGATCGGAGAGCATGCAAAGTTATTTAATTATACAACAAGAAAACCTTAAAAGATTAAATTGATTTCAATGAACAATTTGATCATAAAGCGACAATTCATCATATCCCAACAAAAACACCACCGAATTACATTGAATTGATCTCGATCATGCGAGGCAGTTCACGGGAACATGATATTGAAGATCCAATAGAGAGAGAGAGTCGTCTAGCTTACTATGGACCCAAAGTTGTAGGGGAACGCAGCAGAAAACAAAAAATTTCCGACCTACGCACCAGCCCAGGACCACTATGAAGACTGCATACATGGTTTCGATCCGATCGTGACCGACTCGTAGCGCAGCGGAAGTAGAGTCGATGTGTAGGAGATATGCCCTAGAGGCAATAATAAATGTTATTATTTATCTCCATGTTCGTAATTAAGTTTATATTCGTGCTATAACTGCTATGGTTCTCGAGTCTACAATAACCACGAGGCTCGGAGGAAGACTCATATGCACGTGTGGAATAATAAACGGTAAAATGTATTCCTAGTCTGGCCCCTAAGACTAGCTCAAGTGTTGCATGATGGTTCTGTTTTCCTGATCATGGGAATGACTATGCCGGCAACTTTGAGGGCACAATGTTAGTAGAACCTTGTGGTTGAATCGACCCGAATTGATGTTATGCTATGAGATACATTCATCACAAGTTAATGGTTACTAACACAGAGAAAGTTTACGTTTGCATAATTCCTTAGACCATGAGAGTATCGAGTTTCTTCATGCTCGATTCATGAACTTTGGGGTTTGTTAAACGTCATCCGTAACTGGGTGGCTATTACGGCGGCTTACGGGTTCATGGGAAAGTATGTCAAGTAACTTGATAGCTCAAGATTGGGATTTGCTCCTCCGACGATGGAGAGATATCTCTGGGCCCTCTCTGTGTTACGGTATCCACCATCGTCTGGCCAGACACAATGTGATTTGATCACAGGGATGCCGGAACACGGGAACGAGAAAAGAGAACAAAACCGGTAACGAGGTAACTGGCATAGTGGACAAGTTGTTGATCCACAGGGATGCCGATAAGTCTCACCTCGGGTATTTGTAACATATCGCGAAGCAACAGGAATAACAAACGACAACTGGAGGTTTAGCCGAATATTTATTCGTGTGGGTATAGGGGTCAATATGGGTGTCCACGGCTCCGATGTTGATCATTGATCGGAAAGTGTTCCGGCCATGTCTATGCTTCACCGAACCTATAGGGTCACACGCTTAAGGGTCATCTATCTGCTGAATACTAGACAGGGAGTCTGATAGAAAGTCACCAGAAAAGTTTCGGAGACAACGGAAAAGTTTCGGAGAGAGAACACTGGAATAGTTTCGGTAAAACCGAAAAGTTGTTTCGGAGTATACCATTAAGTCAAATTGGTTTCGGCACACACCTGGAAATTCTTGGAGGGTGCCATAATTGTTCTGGAAACTTCTGGGATTTTTCCGGGATAAAAACCGGAAATGTTCCGGAACTGCCGGAACCGGTTTGGTTGCTTTTCGCAGATGAAAATCACTAATCCGGAATTGTTTCGGAACGCGTCCAAAATCATTTTAGTGGGTACTGGAATTATTCTAAGACCCACAGAAATATTTTTGGATTTAACGGTCGCGGAAAAATGTTTCCATGAATAGTGAAAGTGGTTTTTGGGCTACTTTATGGAAAGCCACCTTTTAGGGCTTTTCCCAAAAGGCTTCTAGAAGAACTTGGGGACTAAGGAACCCCCTTTGGGGGTCCACATGGGGGGTGGCCGGCCAAGATGGGCTCCTCCATGGAGCCCCACTTGCCCCACTTGCCTTCTCTTTTATGCCCATGTGAAGGACATATTTTGGGGGCATTTTGGTATTTCAAGTGGCACCCCTACCCCTTGGGATTTCCTATAAATAGAGGTGGAGAGATGCTCTCCACACTCACTCCTTTCTCACATACAAGTGCCATGCATGATCTGGCTTCTTCTCTCCCTCCCACGAAAAGAGTTTCGTAGAGTCAAAAGGCTGTCTGGGTTCCGGTGGGAACTAGTTCTGGATGGCGAAGCCCTGCTGGATAGATAACACCATATGTGTGCAACCCCATAGAGAGGTCGTAGGTTCGATCTTTTTGCCCAAGGGGCTGTTCGAGAGTGCCTCCCGAAGGGCTGTCCAAGTGACCGTCCGAGTTTTGAGGGTCCTCCCGAAGGGCTGTCCGTGACACCGTCCGAGGGACTGTCAGACCGCCTCCCGGAGGGCTGTCCGACGAGCAGACAAGGGAGAACATCCTCGCGGTTGGGAGGTTGTAAATCCTAGCTGCGGGGATCTGCACCGACGATCGTCATCGACTCTACTTCCGCTGCGCTACGAGTCGGTAACGAAAAGATCAAACCTTGTATGCAGTCTCCATAGTGGTCCTGGGCTGGTGCGTAGGTCAGATTTTTTTTGTTTTCTGCTGTGTTACCCTACAGTGGCATCATGAGCCGTGCTATGCGTAGATGCAGGTTACGATCTAGAATACATAGAGATGTATGGGTGTTGCATAATATAATTTTGTAGTAGATGAGATCTATTGTTGAAAATTATTTATGCGGGTAGCAGATGAAATCTATTACCCGATCATCTTGTTGCTTCCCTTGAATTTGCGTATTTCTGATCTTGATAATGGTATGGTGGAGTTTCAATGTTCTGGCAATCCGCGATCCTGATTGATCAACGAAGTGCTAACAGTTCTTTGAATTCCACCATAGTTAAAAGAAAGATGAAATTTCGCAGACCAAAGGGCAATGCAAATATGATCTTCACGGGGGTCATGCGTATGACGAAGTTAAGTATGGGGCTTGAGATTTTATTATCTCGTGTTTCATACACCCCATAAAGTTAATCTAGCGACTTGAATAATCATACTTGATGATGGACGTTGGTAGCTTCGGTTTGCTTCGAAACCTTAGAAGCCACGTAAAACAATTTTTCATAAACCGATTAGAGGCGTCTAACTTGGTTTTGTAGGATGACATAAGATGTGCATGTGATGTGGTATAGCGGTTCTCATATTAATTTGATTATGTATGAGATGACTATATGATGTAAATTTATTAACATGACCTGCATGTCATGATTCGGCATGATGGCTGGAGCCATATGATTGTCACTTTAATGACCTGCGTGTCAACCTTAAGTAATGCACTTATTTTATTAGCTATAGAAATAACAATATTATCTGGTGCATCGACATGGTGGTGGCAATCTTCGCGAAGGTGAACACCGACGCAAATGCCGAAGACGAAGAAATTAAAGACTTCTCCGTCAGAAAGGGCTATACCATATCATGCTATTATGAATTGCCTGAGATGTTTATCCCTCTTGATGCACCCCTGCTTGATTGCGCGGTAGTCGCTTTTTATTAGGGTGATCTCTCACTTAAAATATCAAGTAGTTAGTGTTCTCCCAAGTGTAGCACCGTCACAGCATCTTTCCTTTCGGGGTGCGCCATGATCTACATGGGTACGAACGATTGTACGGGTGTAAGGCGGGTGAGGTCAGACCTCGCAGCAAGATCACTTGGTTGTCTTGACGTTCATGGCAGGATCGTCCTGAGCTCGGAACACACGCATCGAAAGATGAACAAGAGTCACATGGAGATGTGATCGGCAAGTTTGCCTACCAATTGAAGTTCGCGCCATCAGTGTTCATCTCGAACAATGACGTTGAATTGCAATTTGGATCTTGTATCACTCATAATCAATTATGAGAGATATTGATTTGAGTGGGAGCGCACTTTAGAATTAATTCTTTTAATTCTTAGTGCAATTAATTATGAACTCTGTCTAAAGTGTGATTTGCATAATAGTTGTAGAATAATGGTTCGCGTTTCCACCTTCCCTATTAAAATTGAACAACTGTTAAATATCTGGTTAAAACTTTATGGTTGGTAACGTAATGTGAGGATTGTCCTCAAGAGTGCTGAGAAGGACTTTGTCCTATCGCATGCTTTTGATATTCTCCCGCTAATGCTATGGATAATGTGACTCTCGCCCTTCGATCCAAAAACTAGAATTCCGTTACGGTCAAGTGCAATATGTTTGCTTCCATGAGACCCGAACTTCAAAAGTTTGGGATAGCTATGTGATATTCATGGAACTGAAAATTAGTTTCAGATACAAACAAAGGCTAGAAGATATGGGATATCCAAAGCAATGTTTGTTTTGCAAATTATTAGTAAAGTGTTTACTATGCATTTGACTGATAAGAGAGGGATCCAGAAGAACGCCTATCATATTATGAAGGTGAATAAAACAACAACTTAAAGAGAAAGGAAATGTCCAAAGGGTGTTAGTGTGACTTACACACCTAGGAAGTCCGGGGCTAACGCCACTCTTAAGTTGAGTGCTTCTTCTGAGAGTAGGTGAAATACTGAAAGTTAAACTGTTAGAAGTATAAATGCAAAAAGAGAGAAGACTGGAATGTCCAGCTCATGTATGAAAGTCATACAAGCTGTTGATGTATAGAAGGCTGGTCAAAGAAATAGTTCTTGAGAATTGTGATTAAATTGTTAGTCACTAATTCTTGGGTATTATGAGTTGATCACAAAGATACCCGCTCGATTGCATTCTGCTGCGACTCGATGCAAGAACTACTACGGCCCAAAAGACTTGCCGGAGTGAGGTTTAGATATGCGCGGGGAACCTAGTAAAAGTTTCTATACTCGGTACATTACCTATGTATTTATTTTCATAATTCAATTTAGAGTTTTTATACACTCTAGCCCATTGCATAATGTATCTTGCAAGAAGGTTGTTCATAAGAGAACTTTTGATGTTCGGTGTTATGAATAACATAAGGGCCATGCTTCCATCATGGATGTGATGTATGTTATGAATATTGATAATAATATATTACCTCCGTATTTACTTTCATAATTCATTTTAGAGTTTTACACACTCTAGCCCATTGCATAATGTTTGTTGCAAAAAGGGTTGTTCATAAAAGAACAATTGTTGTTCAGTGTTATGAATAACATAAGGGCCATACTTCCATCATGAATGGGATGTATGTTATGAATATTGATGGTAATATGATACATCCATAACAATGACGCTAAATGTCGCAAGACTAAGAGAATACCACACATGTGTGGCACTGCATTTGGTCACATTGGAGAAACCCGCATGGAGAAATTCCATAATGATGGATTTTGAAGTCGTTTGATTATGAATCATCTGACACTTGCAACTTTCCTCTAAAAAGTGAAGTGACTGAAATACCGTTCACAGGCCATAAGGAATGAGCAACGAACTTATTGGTGATCATGCATCATGATGTGTGTAGTCCGATAAATGTTGTTGCTGGCAGTGGATTTGTCTATCTTCTGAAATGACTCAAGTAGATATATGGATATTTACTTGATGAGACATGAGTCTGGATCTTTTGAAATCATTCGAAAGGTTTTTCAAAATGAAGAAGAAATTATTGAAACAAGAAAATTATGTTTCTGCAATTGGATTGCGGAAAGGAATATTTGAGTTACAAGTTTAGCGAATGTCTGATGAGTTGTGAAAAGAGTTTCATAACTTACACCTCCCGGAACACCACTGTAAGTGGAATGTCCATGAAGATATAATCAAACCATTTATGACATGGTAAGACCAAAGATGACATAAATCAATTTGCCATTACCACTTTTAAAGTAATGCTTTAGAGACTGCGGCTTTTACACTGAAAAGAGCGCCATCAGGTCTGTTGAATTGATACCATGGTATGGTACGCCCAACCATGTTTTGTCTTTTCTTAACATTTGGAATATGGGGCTTGTGTAAAATGTTTACAAACCTATTCCAAATCAGAATATGAGATATTGTTGCAAGACAACAATATACCTATGATACACAAGGAAGCGTTGATGGGCCCTGACTCCGGAATTGGCTAAATGCCAATATAATCCGAGATAGTTTCCATATAAATGATTCAAGATTAAATCTTGATACCCCTTTCGGAAGACATAGAGTCTAACGAATATAAATGGAACTATAAACTAATACGGATAAAAATGTTTTTCCATAAAGCTCGACTTGTTTCTTATAACAAATTCAAGGAATTAACTGCGATGAGATTGTCTCACCGTAGCGATGCTTAAAGTCGGTTCGGGTTAAACTAGCAATTAATACATATTTCAATGATGAGATATGATACTTGGATGCCAAAAGGATTTCCATGAGATGGAAATACTACCTAGGACTTGCATGTGATACAGTCCAAGGTATTTTGTCTATCCATAGGATGTTAGTGAGTATGCAAACTTCAGAGTTCTAGCAATGGACAGAAGAGAGCAAAATGGAGTTGGAATCTTCGTTTTTGATGAAATAGTCAAAAAGGTTTGATTTCATCAATGGATAACGAAGATGCTTGTGGTTACAAGAAAGTAAGTGGGAGCATACTAATAGTTCTTAAAACCTTGTGTGCTTGACACATTGTTGATTGGAAATAATATAAATTTCTTGACACGAATTAAGACTTCATTGAAAATAGTTTTCGATGAAGTGCTTAGGCTAGGTAGCCTCGGTATTAGGCATAATTATCTACGAGATAAAATTGCCTGATAGAGCTAAAGCCAAAAATACATATTGACAAGATGCTAAAACAGTTTAGCATTAAAACGCCAAGGAGTGATTCTTGCCAAAGTCACATGGAAATGGTTTTTGCAAGACTCGGTGTCCCAAAACACTGATGAGCAAAATACATGATGGAGATTCCACACTCTTGTGTTTGGATTAATCATGTATTCCATGGTATGTAAAACAACCAGATATGTCCGATACTCCCAAGCTGTTGCGAGTATATATACCAAAGTGATCAAAGTACTGATCATGGGACAACAATGAAAAATGTCATTAAGTACTAAAGTAGCACCGATGACATGTTTTCTAGCAAGCAGAGATTATGAAGAGTTCGTTGTAAAAGGTTACATCGATACAGTCTTCATCAATGCTCCATGCGATTTTCGATTTAAGTTAAGGGTTTTTGTGTAATACACGATATGGTGGCACGGTAGTTGGAAATTGTTCCAAACAAGTTACTGTGGCGATTTCTATAACAAAGGCTAAGTATGTTGATGCTTTAGAAGCGACAAAGAAGATGTTGAATCATATAGTTCATTCATGAACTTAGTATGGTTCCAAGAAGCCTTTCGTCATTGGGACACATAGTTGCTCCATAGCTCAGTCTGAGGAATCAAGGTTCGACCAGTGATTCACATATATACAAAGCCAAGTCCACACAAAATAAGAATTTTGTGAAAGCGTGAAAACGCAAGGAAATGCAAAGATACACACGGAACTGAAGTTGTCAGATCCGTTGGACATCAGGCTATACCACAAGCGAAGCATATTTTACACCGGTATGCCATAGGTGTAAAGTGTTTTAGCATTGACTAGATTATTGACTCTAGTGCAAGTGGGAGTCTGTAGGAGATATGCCCTAGAGGCAATAATAAATGTTATTATTTATCCCCATGTTTGTTATTAAGTTTATATTCCGTGCTATAACTGCTATGGTTCTCGAGTCTACAATAACCACGAGGCTCGGAGGAAGACTCATATGCACGTGTGGAATAATAAACGGTAAAATGTATTGCTAGTCTGGCCTCTAAGACTAGCATAAGTGTTGCATGATTGTGGCACCCCGGCTCAGAGCAACCGGTTTACCTTGCATTGCCAGCCCAGAGATCAAGTCTTCTGGCAATACACAACAACTTGGTACAGAAAACAACCGCTTTATTGATCTCTTAGCGGAAACATAGGTTTACATATTACATGATGAGCGAGGCCAAGCGGCACACACGGTGCGGCTGCACTTATGTACATTATTTAGTAGACATGGCAGGGGCCTCGATGGTAAGGGAACTACTACGCGACAGCGGAACAACGAGGTAGCGGAACTCCACTCCACAAGGACACTGCTGGGACACGGCCTAGAGCGCGACATACTGCTTGATATCCACACCATGCATGGCTTCTCCTGCATCTGGCATGAAAAGCCAGGTGAGTACTTTGAATGTACTCGCAAGCTCACAGCAAACAAAACAAGTGCGACAAACAACAACAAGGCATTTAACAGATTTAATGCATGAGCATAATACTATCGAACATGAGGTGTGCGTGAAACATTACCATGGTCCCCAGGACCAACTTACCATTGTGGGGTTACCGCGTAACCACCGTGATCCTCACTTGATCACAAACATTCCTTTCATAGTGATCCTCACTTGATCACCCCTTCTACATGTGCCATCTTGTGAGTCTTAGTGTGGAAGTTTATTATATCTATTGACCCACGGTGTGACCTACTACGAACTGTGTCCATATCCGAGGACACGGCTATCGATAGATTATACACTCTGCAGAGGTTAGTACACTGTACCCACACTACGGAACTCATGGCCTCGTGCTCCCATTCGGGTGGACCAACGACATTTCGACAAAACCAATCTATTGCATGACACTCTCCCGGCCACTCCGACAAACTCCCCTTTGGGCTATGTCCTGGGTGACCCCGATGCCAACATGTGACATCCGCCACCTCTGTGGCTGCCACCGTCGTGGCCAAACATAAACATCGTCCCAAACGGGGACCTTGGTACCATCAAAACTCGGATCCTCAAGGTTATGACTGCCTACCGGGCCAGGGTAGCGCCAGAGCACAACCTTCCCTCGTAGGAGGTACCGACGAGAGGCATGACAATAGACCGCATTTGGGCCTCCCCATCCAAGCAAGTGTGGTTGCACTGGTGAGCTCGATTCGGTGGCACCATGACTCGATCAACAGTATGTTCAAGTTGGATTAAGATCAAGTTTAACTTGAAATGAAAATGATTCGAGCCATAGTGTGTGAATGGATGCACGGGTCACGATCATGAATAACGAATGCATCATGTTATCATATGAGTATATGTCATGATACCTACTGCACACTAGCAAGAAATCATGTATCCTACTGCATAAAATCAACATGACAAGAACAAAGTCTGTGCAATGAGAGTTATATAGTAAATCATTTTAAAATGGTAATTATATGATTGTTTAATTCAATTAAACCAAAGTCATTGCAATGCCATCCTTGTATATGGATGTTGTGGCTTGCCTTGGTTCAGAGGAGTGTCACAATACTCCTGGCCTTCTCCAACACAACTAGGTTCCTCTGAAAATATTTTAAATGCAAAAAGCAAATGTCTGATAACACTGTTTATTGCACCAGAAATTCTCAACAGCAAGCAAACTTATGAAATTTGGCATACAGAAACTTTGGAATTTTACAAACCAGTAGCAAAAAGAATCATCTCATTTGGACTTATGGATAAAAAGTTGTGGCTGGTCAAAGTTAGGGTCAAACCCTGGATTAAAATGAATTAAATCAATTTTCAGAAAATCCCAGAGGGCTGACGTCGAAGACGTATTTTGGAAATACGCTTCCACTTAGATACCCTTTCGGGCGAGAGAGAGAGAATGACAGGTGGGGCCCCTGTTTGGTTTTAAACGAGAGAGAGAGAGAGGAACAGGGCTCGGCGGCTCTGTCACCGGCGTTTCTCCGGCGAGGAGACCTTGGCGATCACCGGAGAGGAGGGGGATGGGTCTAGCTCGACAAGACGGTCACACATGTACCCGAAACACGAGCTGAGGTGGACTGACGGCGTCGCGGTGATCCTCTTCAGAGACGGCGGGCGGCGGAGCTCGTCGGAATCGAGGAAGACGGCCTCAATCCGATGAACCAGAGGCCTAGGCGTCTTCAGTGGATCACCACGAGCACACTAGAAGCAGAGGGCGAGGTCGAGGGGCTCCAGAGGGCGGGGTTGGCCGGGGAGAACGGCGGCCGATCTCCGGCCAGGTTTGAAGGCCAGAGGCCTTCCCGGCGTTGCCAGCAGCTACCAGAGCTCGATTTGAGAGTAGAGAGGAGGTTTGGGATGGCTAGAACGACCGGGGAGGGGTTCTATTTATAGGAGGAGGAGGGGCAGTGCTCGGGCTCCGCCGGAGCTGAGCGGCAGGATGAACTGGGGACGGTGAGGACTCGGGCGAGCTTGGAGACGACGCGGGCGAGGCCAAACACAGTGCATGCACGCGGGCTCGGGCGCAGGCGCACTAAGTGGAACAGGGTCGCGCGTGTGGTCCACTGTACCGGCCGCTAGCGCCGTGGCCGCGTCCGGTGTGCCTCCTACCGGCATCGGGAAGGGTCAGAGAGGGGCTGGGTGGAAGAGGGAGAGTGAGCTGGGTGGTCTGGACATGCTGAGGTGGCGCGAGGGGAGAAGCTGGACGGCGGCCGATCAGACTTGACGGGCAGAGCACAGAGAGCGCGTGCATTGCACCATGCCCGCACGTGGTCACCGCGTGCACTGGCATGCAGGGGGCTTTCGGCGCTGCCACACCATGTCCTAGGTGAAGTCCTCTCAATGCCTTGCCTAGAAATGCGCTTGCCTTGCCATCTGGTGCCTTGGAGGTGACTGGAGCTAGAGAGAAAGTTTTTGGACAGAAACTTGCTCCAACCACTGGGGACAAATGGCTAGGAGATTTGAGCTGAAATTAGGCGTTTAAGCATAACCTAGGAGGGTAATCAAGTGGTAAAAATTTCAGCTCAAAAAGATCAAGGAAAAATATACTTGCTTCACAAAGTGACTATTCTATCCAGAAGCAAAAACATTTTCCCTGGCTGAAATTTTCCAAATGACCATGGGATATTTTTGCATAGGAAGGTGAGGCATGATCCAAAGAATATTTGGGAATTTTCTTGGAATTTTTAGAGCAATAAAAATAGGGGTTGCTTCATAGCTATCTAAGCAAATGGGCATTTTCAGAGAGAAAATGAATAGAATGCCATTAAATAAAAATATCCAATGGCATTATTTTGAGAGGGATGAGGTCTAGGGAGGGTTTATGGATGATAGAACCCACTTGGAAGAAAATCAAAAATAAATCCAAGTCGTCAGTCCAAAAGAATTGACTAGAAAACCCAAATGCAAATCCAAATATTCAATAAAACCAAATAAAAGAAAAAGACAAAATCCAGGGTGTTACAAACCTCCCCCCTTAGGATGAATCTCGTCCTCGAGATTCGGTTTCTCAAGAAACAAATATGGGTATCCAGTCCTTAAGAAATCCGCTCTTTCCCAGGTGGCCTCGTCCTCAGTGTGGTGTTCCCATTGGACCTTGTAAAACTTTATAGTTTTGCTGCGGGTGACTCTGTCCATCTCTTCCAAGATTCTCAAGGGTCTCTCCTCATATGTTAAATCTTTGGCAAGCTCTAGTTCTGTCATATCTGTCTGTTTTGCAGGTGGTGCGATGCATTTTCATAGCTGAGACACGTGGAACACATCATGCACCTCGGATAGCTCGGGAGGCAATTCTAACTGATAGGCCACTTTAAAACTCAGCGTACGGCAGGCTGTCTTCCCATTTGGGTCCATGAGCAAGAGCGCATGCCCGAAGCATATCTTCCAAGATTTGATTTACCCGCTCTGTCTGCCCATCGGTCTGAGGGTGATAAGCGGTGCTATGCTTCAAAGCGGTTCCCAAGGCTTGGTGTAGACGTAGCCAGAATGCCGAGGTAAACAGAGATCCTCGGTCTGAAGTGATAGTCTTGGGTACCCCATGCAGACTGACAATCCTGGATACGTAGAGTTGAGCAAGTTGGTCTGCACGGTAGGTGGTCCTGATTGGAATAAAGTGGGCCACCTTGGTAAGCATGTCAACCACGACCCATATGGCGTTATTACCTCGTGGTGTCCTTGGTAATCCCATGATAAAGTCCATGCAGATATCATCCCATTTCCATTGTGGAACGGGTAAGGGTTGAAGTAGACCGGCTGGTTTCTGGTGTTCAGCCTTCACCTTGTTGCATATATCACAACAAGCGACGTAATAAGCGATATCTTTCTTCATACCTTCCCACCAGAATGTTTGCTTTAAGTCTTGGTACATTTTAGTGCCTCCAGGATGAATAGAGTATGCGGACTCATGAGCTTCCTTCAGAATCTGCTGCTTTAATTCTCCGAGGTCCGGTACACAGACTCGATCCCGGAATCGGAGTGTACCTTTGTCATCAATGTTGAAATCTGGCGTCTTCCCTTCTCGTACTTGGGCCATTATCTTGAGTAACATTGGGTCACCAGGTTGAGCCTTTCGGATTTCGTCTTCCAGAGTAGGAGTTACTTCCAGGGTGATCGAGCAAATTGCATCACACAAGATCATATTGAGCTGCGTTATTTCTTCTTGAAGGGTTGAGTGCAGACGCTCGATTAATGAGTTTGTGGTAGCCGGTTTGCGACTGAGGGCATCGGCGACCACATTTGCTTTTCCTAGGTGGTAGTTGATACCCAAGTCATAGTCTTTGACCAACTCAAGCCATCTTCGCTGTCGGAGGTTCAAGTCCGGCTGAGTGAATATATATTTGAGACTCTTGTGGTCGGTGTAGATTTGGCATCATTTTCCAATGATGTAGTGCCTCCAAATCTTTAAGGCGTGAACCACAGCTGCCATCTCTAAGTCATGGGTAGGATAATTTTCCTCATGGGGTCAGAGCTGTCTTGAGGCATAGGCCATGACCTTTCCATCTTGCATAAGCACACACCCAATGCCACGCTTGGATGCGTCGCAATAGATGTCGAAGCTCCGGTAGATGTCTGGTAGAGTCAACACTGGAGCGGTGGTCAACCGAGTCTTCAGCTCATTGAAACTATCCTCACATGCTTCCGTCCATATAAACTTCTGATTCTTCTTGAGTAGCTCCGTCATCGGCTTTGCAATCTTTGAGAAGCCTTCAATGAAGCGACGGTAATATCCTGCCAGACCCAAGAAACTCCTGATTTCTGTGACTGAAACCGGTGTCTTCCACTTCAGGACTTCTGTGACTTTGCTTTGGTCCATGGCCACTCCTTGAGCGGAAAGAGTATGCCCAAGGAATCCCACTTCCTTAAGCCAAAATTCGCATTTGCTGAACTTGGCGTAGAGTTGATGGACGCGTAATCGTCCCAACACTGCTCGGAGATGCTGCTTGTGCTCTTCTTCACTTTTGGAGTATATAAGGATGTCATCAATGAACACCACTACAAACTTGTCCAAGAAGTCCATGAACACCTTGTTCATCATGTGCATGAAGAATGCAGGAGCGTTGGTCAGTCCAAATGACATGACCGTATACTCGTACAGCCCATATCGTGTGGTGAATGCTGTCTTGGGGATATCTTCTTTTCTGATTTTTAGCTGGTGATACCCGGTGCGCAAGTCAATCTTGGAGAACACTTGAGCTCCACTGAGTTGATCGAACAAATCATCGATCCTGGGCAGCGGGTATTTATTCTTGATGGTGACATCATTGAGAGCACGGTAGTCAACACACATTCGGAGACTGCCATCTTTCTTGCCTACAAATATTGCAGGTGCACCCCAAGGAGATGAACTGGGGCGGATATATCCTTTTTGGAGCATCTCATCCAATTGCTTCTTCAACTCCACTAGTTCAGACGAAGGCATTCGATAATATTTCTTGTAAATTGGTGCTGTTCCGGGCACAAGCTCAATGGAAAATTTGAGCTCCCGATCAGGTGGCATGCCTGGTAATTCATCTGGAAACACATTTGGGAACTCATAGACCACTGGGACTAGATTCATTTCTGTTGCAATGGCAGCATAAACCACCCCTTTCTTTGGTATGGCTCGACCATCATAGAATCGAGCGGACTGGCCCGAGGGATTTATTAGCGTGACTTCTCTTGTTGCGCAGTTGATGCAGACCTGATGTCTTGTCAGCCAATCCATCCCCAAAATAATATCCAAGGTGGGAGACTCAATGGATACCAGTGATGCGGGGAAGATGACTCCATTGATTGATATTTTCAATCCTCGGCATACAATATTTGTCTTGAGCCTGGATCCGGGGGATTGTACCACCATAGCTTTGTCCAAAAGAGTGTATGAAAGGCGATGTTGGGCAACAAAACTCCTAGAAATAAAAGAATGGGAAGCCCCGGAATCGAATAAAATGGTTGCAGGTATGTCATTAACAGGAAACATACCAATGACCACATCGGGAACTTCGGAGGCTTCTTCGGCGGAGATGTGATGAACTTGCCCTTGAATATACCTCCGTTTGGGGAATTGCCCCACATAGTTGATGTGAGGCTTCAGGTTGGCTGTTGGCTTGCCGTTCTTGGGGCACTGCCTAGCGTAATGCCCAGTCTGTCCACATGTGTAACATGCATTGTTACGCTGACAGTCTTCCTTGTTTGGTTTGGCGACCACAGTCTTGATTTGGCTTTCATTCTTGATGTTCCCCTGCTGCCAGGTTGGCTTGAACTCAAACTGAGGTTGCTGCCAAGTACGGACTTTCTGAAAAACTTGCCCTTCCTTCTTGGGTTCAAACTTGTGTTTGCGGTCTTCATAGGCAGTCTTATGATCATTAACCAGTTTGTGTTCCCTTTCGGCAATGAGCGCCTTGTTTACCAAAGTTTGAAAATCGGGGAAATCCAGCATGCTGAGTGCACATCGGAGGGTAAGGTTGAGTCCTCCGAGTAACCGATCTATCTTCCGTTCTTCAGTGGCCACATCATGTGTGGAATAACGGGCCAAATGATTGAACTTGTTTAAATATTCACTTACAGTCGCGGTCCCTTATGTAAGGGTGAGAAATTCTCGCTGCTTGACCTTCATGATGCTGGCTGGAATGTGATACTTGTGGAATTTATCTTTGAATTTGTCCCAAGTAATCTCGTCTTCCATAGGCCACATCATCTTGGCATTGTCCCACCATATAGCAGCTGGTCCTTCTAGGTAATGAGTGGCGAAAGGTACCTTGTCAGCCTCTTCAGTGCGAGCAATTTCCAGCTTCTTTTCAATGGTCCTCAACCAATCATCGGCTTCCATCGGATCCACTGCTTGACTGAAACTTGGTGGTTTGGTCCTCTGAAAATCTGATAGCTTGGAGTGATTACCATTGTGATTATTCTGCCCAACCACAGTCTGCATGCTTCGCAGGAACTCCATCAGATCTTGGTTCCTCTTTTCTTCAAACATCCGCATAATCTGCTCTGTTGTGGGTGCTTGAGGTGGAGGAGGTGGTGGCTGATATGGTTCGGGGGAATGTCCTGCTTGCCTGGCGGATCGGCGAACTGGAGTATCGTCGCCACCATAACAGTTACTGCCACACCTTGTCATCCTATATTTGTTTCCCGATACGAAGCATCGAGATGAGCAACATCCATTAGGGGAAAACAAGAAAAAATAGGGAGGTGAAGCAACAAAACCCGGAAGAGAAAACGAGAAAAGCCAAAGCGAATAGCAGAAAGCAACATAATTATACAATGCATCATCCAGGATACATAACGGGACAACAGCATGAAAAGTACTACTACAAGCATAGAACCAAACACCACATCATCCTCGTCTAGACGCGACGACAGGGATCGCACTGGCACACTGACGGTCCTGCTGGTGTCTCCTCGGTGTCGGACTCCGAATCGGAACTGATAACAGATACATCCGGGGCAAAGGAAACACGACGACGCTGACGGGAAGACTCTCCCTCAGGGTCTGGAGCAAGGTGACTCCGCAGCATCGGAGCGGCTGGAGTAGCGAGAAGCATAGCCTACTGGGCTGGGGACTCATGAGGAGTCACTACTGAAGTGCCTGAGTTACTCTGAGTAGGTGTGGGGGTTATTGGGGTTGGTGGAGGTAAAGTAACTGGAGGAACAAGTGATGTGTGGATAAGCAGAGGTGGAGCGAAGGCAGATCGAGCGGCCGCTAGCTCGCTTCGAATGCGGTTCAGCTCCTGGGCTAGGCTGATGATCAGAAAGTATCCCGCCATTATGTAGCGAGACAGGTGACTGGCTGACCGGTCACACTCCGGATCAATGTAAGGGAAGCGGATCTGTCCTGACTCATACAGGGACGGATAGAAGTAGAAACCTGGGTGAGTCTGCATCTGGATCTCGTTATAGCGCAAGTCAGTGAGAACCTTGAATGCTGCAAACTGGACCGCCTGGTCTGGTGTAGAGGCAGTCCCGCCCTTGGTGGAGCGAGTGTAAGTGCCCACCACGGTACTGTTGTGCATGACGACCTCCGCGTGATACTCGTAAACGCCATCAGCGAGCTGCTCTCGGTACACCTGGTATATGGGGTCATCGCCATCAGGGTAGAGTCGGCGCCACACGTTGCTAAGCAGATGCGGGAAGGTGGAAGGTGTCAGCTCAGGCTGGTACGGATAAGGGACTGGTGCCATCTACACTCACAACATTAGCTGGTCAGCATTAACTGTAAGCTGTATGCATGCAATGCAACACCCAAGTGCAGAGTCATTCCGCAGATCGCCACAGAGGCTAATACTACCGTTTTCTAACGCGTCGGCTTTTTAGGGCGTCCTACAGTCAGCGCCGCTCTGATACCAAGCGTTGTGGCACCCCGGCTCAGAGCAACCGGTTTACCTTGCATTGCCAGCCCAGAGATCAAGTCTTCTGGCAATACACAAGAACTTGGTACAGAAAACAACCGCTTTATTGATCTCTTAGCGGAAACATAGGTTTACATATTACATGATGAGCGAGGCCAAGCGGCACACACGGTGCGGCTGCACTTATGTACATTATTTAGTAGACATGGCAGGGGCCTCGATGATAAGGGAACTACTACGCGACAGCGGAACAACAAGGTAGCGGAACTCCACTCCACAGGGACACTGCTGGGACACGGCCTAGAGCGCGACATACTGCTCGATATCCACACCATGCACGGCTTCTCCTGCATCTGGCATGAAAAGCCAGGTGAGTACTTTGAATGTACTCGCAAGCTCACAGCAAACAAAACAAGTGCGACAAACAACAACAAGGCATTTAACAGATTTAATGCATGAGCATAATACTACCCAACATGAGGTGTGCGTGAAACATTACCATGGTCCTCACATGCTCCACCGTGATCCTCACTTGATCACAAACATTCCTTTCATAGTGATCCTCACTTGATCACCCCTTCTGCATGTGCCATCTTGTGAGTCTTAGTGTGCAATTTTATTATATCTGTTGACCCACGGTGTGACCTACTACGAACTGTGTCCATATCCGAGGACGCGGCTATCGATAGATTATACACTCTGCAGAGGTTAGTACACTATACCCACACTACGGAACTCATGGCCTCGTGCTCCCATTCGGGTGGACCAATGACATTCCGACAAAACCAATCTATTGCATGACACTCTCCCGGCCACTCCGACAAACTCCCCTTTGGGCTATGTCCTGGGTGACCCCGATGCCAACATGTGACATCCACCACCTCTGTGGCTGCCACCGTCGTGGCCAAACATAAACATCGTCCCAAACGGGGACCTTGGTACCATCAAAACTCGGGTCCTCAAGGTTATGACTGCCTACCGGGCCAGGGTAGCGCCAGAGCACAACCTTCCCTCGTAGGAGGTACCGGCGAGAGGCATGACAATAGACCGCATTAGGGCCTCCCCATCCAGGCAAGTGTGGTTGCACTGGTGAGCTCGATTCGGTGGCACCATGACTCGATCAACAGTATGTTCAAGTTGGATTAAGATCAAGTTTAACTTGAAATGAAAATGATTCGAGCTATAGTGTGTGAATGGATGCACGGGTCACGATCATGAATAACGAATGCATCATGTTATCATATGAGTATATGTCATGATACCTACTGCACACTAGCAAGAAATCATGTATCCTACTACATAAAATTAACATGACAAGAACAAAGTCTGTGCAATGAGAGTTATATAGTAAATCATTTTAGAATGGTAAATATATGATGATTTAATTCAATTAAACCAAAGTCATTGCAATGCCATCCTTGCATATGGATGTTGTGGCTTGCCTTGGTTCAGAGGAGTGTCACAATACTCCTGGCCTTCTCCAACACAACTAGGTTCCTCTGAAAATATTTTAAATGCAAAAAGAAAATGTCACATAACACTGTTTATTGCAGCAGAAATTCTCAACAGCAAGAAAAATTCTGAAATTTGGCATACAGAAACTTTGGAATTTTACAAACCAGTAGGAAAAAGAATCATCTCATTTGGACTTATGGATAAAAAGTTGTGGCTGGTCAAAGTCAGGGTCAAACCCTGGATTAAAATGAATTAAATTAATTTTTAAAAAATCCCAGAGGGCTGACGTCGAAGACGTATTTTGGAAATACGCTTCCACTTAGATACCCCTTCGGGCGAGAGAGAGAGAATGACAGGTGGGGCCCTTGTCTGGTTTTAAACGAGAGAGAGAGAGAGAGAGAGAGAGAGAGAGAGAGAGAGGAACAGGGCTCGGCGGCTCTGTCGCCGGCGTTTCTCCAGCGAGGAGACCTCGGCGATCACCGGAGAGGAGGGGGATGGGTCTAGCTCGACGAGACGGTCACGCACGTACCCGAAACACGAGCTGAGGTGGACTGACGGCGTCGCGATGATCCTCTCCAGAGACGGCGGGCGGCGGAGCTCGTTGGAATCGAGGAAGACGGCCTCAATCCGATGAACCAGAGGCCTAGGCGTCTTCAGTGGATCACCACGAGCACACTAGAAGTAGATGGCGAGGTCGAGGGGCTCCAGAGGGCGGGGTTGGCCGGGGAGAACCACGGCCGATCTCCGGCGAGGTTTGAATGCCAGAGGCCTTCCCAGCATTGCCAGCAGCTACCAGAGCTCGATTTGAGAGTATACAGGAGGTTTTGGATGGCTAGAACGACCGGGGAGGGGTTCTATTTATAGGAGGAGGAGGGGCAGTGCTCGGGCTCCGCCGGAGCTGAGCGGCAGGACAAACTGGGGACGGTGAGGACTCGGGCGAGCTTGGAGACGACGCGGGCGATGCCAAACACAGTGCATGCACGCGGGCTCGGGCGCAGGTGCACTAAGTGGAACAGGGTCGCGCGTGCGGTCCACTGTACCGGCCGCTAGCGCTGTGGCCGCGTCTGGCGTGCCTCCTACCGGCATCGGGGAGGGTCAGAGAGGGGCTGGGTGGAAGAGGGAGAGTGAGCTGGGTGGTCAGGACATGCTGAGGTGGCGCGAGGGGAGAAGCTGGACGGCGGCCGATCGGACCCGACGGGCAGAGCACAGAGAGCACGTGCATTGCACCAGGCCCGCACGCGGTCACCGCTTGCACTGGCATGCAGGGGGCTTTCGGCGCTGCCACACCATGTCCTAGGTGAAGTCCTCTCAATGCTTTGCCTAGAAATGCGCTTGCCGTGCCATCTGGTGCCTTGGAGGTGACTGGAGCTAGAGAGAAAGTTTCTGGACAGAAACTTGCTCCAACCACTGGGGACAAATGGCTAGGAGATTTGAGCTGAAATTAGGCGTTTAAGCATAACCTAGGAGGGTAATCAAGTGGTAAAAATTTCAGCTCAAAAAGATCAAGGAAAAATATACTTGCTTCACAAAGTGACTATTCTGTCCAGAAGCAAAAACATTTTCCCTGGCTGAAATTTTCCAAATGACCATGGGATATTTTTGCATAGGAAGGTGAGACATGATCCGAAGAATATTTGGGAATTTTCTTGGAATTTTTAGAGCAATAAAAATAGGGGTTGCTTCATAGCTATCAAAGCAAATGGGCATTTTCAGAGAGAAAATGAATATAATGCCATTAAATAAAAATATCCAATGGCATTATTATGATAGGGATGAGGTCTAGGGAGGGTTTATGGATGATAGAACCCACTTGGAAGAAAACCAAAAATAAATCCAAGTGGTAAGTCCAAAAGAATTGACTGGAAACCCAAATGCAAATCCAAATATTCAATAAAACCAAATAAAAGAAAAAGACAAAATCCAGGGTGTTACAATGATGGTTCTGTTTTCCTGATCATGGGCATGACTATGCCGGCAACTTTGAGGGAACAATGTTAGTAGAACCTTGTTGTTAAATCGACCCGAATTGATGTTATGCTATGAGATACATTCGTCACAAGTTAATGGTTAATAACACAGAGAAAGATTACGTTTGCATAATTCCTTAGACCATGAGAGTATCGAGTTTCTTCATGCTTGATTCATGAACTTTGGGGTTTGTTAAACATCATCCGTAACTGGGTGGCTATTACGGCGGCTTATGGGTTCATGGGAAAGTATGTCAAGTAACTTGATAGCTCAAGATTGGGATTTGCTCCTCTGAGGATGGAGAGATATCTCTGGGCCCTCTCAGTGTTACGGTATCGACCATCGTCTGGCCAGACACAATGTGATTTGATCACAGGGATGCCGGAACACGGGAACAAGAAAAGAGAACAAAACCGGTAACGAGGTAACTGGCAAAGTGGACAAGTTGTTGATCCAAGGGGATGCCGATAAGTCTCACCTCGGGTATTTGTAACATATGACGAAGCAACAGGAATAGCACACGGCAACTGGAGGTTCACTCGAATATTTATTCGTGTGGGTATAGGGGTCAATATGGGTGTCCACGGCTCCGATGTTGATCATTGATCGGAAAGTGTTCCGACCATGTATATGCTTCACCGAACCTATAGGGTCACACGCTTAAGGGTCATCTATCTGCTGAATACTAGACAGGGAGTCTGAGAGAAAGTCACCGGAAAAATTTTGGAGACAACGGAAAAGTTCCGGAGAGAGAACACCGGAATAGTTTCGGTAAAACCGAAAAGTTGTTTCGGAGTATACCATTAAGTCGAATTGGTTTCGGCACACGCCTGGAAATTCTTGGAGGGTGCCAAAATTGTTCTGGAAACTTCTGGGATTTTTCCGGGAAAAAACCGGAAATGTTCCGGAGCTGCTGGATCCGGTTTGGTTGCTTTTCGCAGATGAAAATCACTAATCCGGAATTGTTTCGAAACGCGTCCAAAATCATTTTAGTGGGTACTGAATTGTTCTAAGAGCCACAGAAATATTTGCGGATTTAACGATCGCCGAAAAATGTTTCCATGAATAGTGAAAGTGGTTTTTCGGCAGGGCTTCGGACTGTCCCTCGGACGGTGTCACGGACAGCCCTTCTGGAGGCACTCTCGAACAGCCCGTCGAGCAAAAAGATCGAACCTACGACCTCTCTACGGGGTTGCACACATACGGTGTCATCTATCCGGCAAGGCTTCGCCGTCCAGAACTAGTTCCCACCGGAACCCAGACAGCCTTTCGGCTCTACGAAACTATTTCGCGGGGAGGGAGAGAAGAAGCCATATCATTGCATGGTACTGTGTATGTGAGAAAGAATGAGTTTGGGCAGCCCCGTCCACCCCTATTTATAGGCCAAGCCCAAAGGGTGGCTTCTCCAAGAAGCCACTAGGGGAATATACCAAAAGGCCCTCAAGGTGGCTTCTCCAAGAAGCCACCAAAAAGTGCTTTTCACTATTCACGGAAACATTTTTCCGCGACCGTTAAATCCAAAAATATTTCTGCAGGTCTTAGAATAATTCCAGTATACACTAAAATAATTTTGGACGCGTTCCGAAACAATTCCGGATTAGTGATTTTCATCTGCGAAAAGCAACCAAAGCGGTTCCGGCAGCTCCGGAACATTTCCGGGTTTTTTCTCCGGAAAAATCCCAGAAGTTCCGAGAACAATTCTGGCACCCTCCAAGAATTTCCAGGCGTGTGCCGAAACCAATTTGACCTAATGGTATACCCTGAAACAACTTTTCAGTTTTACCGAAACTATTCCGGTGTTCTCTCTCCGGAACTTTTCCGTTGTCTCCAAAACTTTTCCGGTGACTTTCTCTCAGACTCCCTGTCTAGAATTCAGCAGATAGATGACCCTTAAGCGTGTGACCCTATAGGTTCGGTGAAGTATAGACATGACCAGAACTCTTTCCGATCAATGATCAACATCGGAGCCGTGGACACCCATATTGACCCCTATACCCACACGAATAAATATTCGAGTGAACCTCCAATTTGCCGTGTGCTATTCCTGTTGCTTCGCGATATGTTACAAACACCCGAGGTGAGACTTATCGGCATCCACGTGGATCAACAACTTGTCCACTATGCCAGTTACCTCGTTACCCGTTTTGTTCTCTTTTCTCGTTCCCGTGTTTCGGCATCCCTGTGATCAAATCACATTGTGTCTGGCCAGACGATGGTGGATACCATAACACTGAGAGGGCCCAGAGATATCTCTCCATCGCCGGAGGAGCAAATCCCAATCTTGAGCCATCAAGTCCCTTGACATACTTTTCCATGAACCCGTAAGCCGCCGTAATAGCCACCCATTTACGGATGACGTTTAACAAACCCCAAAGTTCATGAAGCAAGCATGAAGAAACTCGATACTCTCATGGTCTAAGGAATTATGCAAACGTTAACTTTCTCTGTGTTATTAACCATTAACTTGTGACGAATGTATCTCATAGCATAACATCAATTCGGGTCGATTCAACACAAATGTTCTTCTAACATTGTGCCCTCAAAGTTGCCGGCATAGTCATGCCCATGATCAGGAAAACAGAACCATCATGCAACACTTGAGCTAGTCTTAGAGGCCCGACTAGGAATACATTTTACCATTTATTATTCCACACGTGCATATGAGTCTTCCTTCGAGCCTCATGGTTATTGCAGTCTCGAGAACCATAGCAGTTATAGCATGGAACATAAACTTAATCATGAACATGGGGATAAATAATAACATTTATTATTGCCTCTAGGGCATATCTCCTACAGACTCCCACTTGCACTAGAGTCAATAATCCAGTCAATGCTAATGCACTTTACACCTATGGCATACCGGTGTAAAATATGCTTCGCTTGTGGTATAGTCTGATGTCCAACGGATCAGACAACTTCAGCTTCGTCTGTATCTTTGCATATCCTCGCGTTTTCACGCTTTCACAAAATTCATATTTTGTGTGGACTTGGCTTTGTATATATGTGAATCACTGGTCGAACCTTGATTCCTCAGACTGAGCTATGGAGCAACTATGTGTCCCATTGACCAAAGGCTTCTTGGAACCATACTATGTTCATGAATGAACTATATGATTCAACATTTCCTTTGTCGCTTCCAAAGCATCAACATACTTAGCCTTTGTTATAGAATTCGCCACAGTATCCTGTTTGGAACAATTTCCAACTACCGTGCCACCATATCGTGTATTACACAAAACCCTTAACTTAAATCAAAAATCGGTAGGAGCATTGATGAAGACTGTATCGATGTAACTACTTACAACGAGCACTTCATAATCTCTGCTTGCAAGAAAACATGTCATTTGTGCTACCTTAGTAAATGACATTTTTCACTGTTGTCCCATGATCAGTACTTTGATCACTTTGGTATCTATACTCGCAACAGCTTGGGAGTATCGGACATATCTGGTTGTTTAACATACCATGGAATACATGATTAATCCAAACACAAGAGAGAATCTCCATCATGTATTTTGGTCATCAGTGTTTTGGGACACCGAGTCTTGCAAAAATTCTTTCCATGTGACTTCGGCAAGAATCACTCCTTGGCGTTTTTAATGCTAAACTATTTCAGCATCTTGTCAATATGTATCTTTGCTTAGCCCTATTAGGCAATTCTATCTCCATAGATAAATATGCCTAATGTCAAGGCTACTCAGCCCAGGTACTTCATCGGAAAACTAATTTTCAATGAAGTCCTAATTTGTGTCAAGAAATTTATATTATTTCCAATCAACAATGTGTCAAGCACACAAGGTTTTTAGAAATATTATTATGCTCCCACTTACTTTCTTGTAACCACAAGCATCTTCGTTATCCATTGATGAAATCAAACTCTTTTAACCATTTCATCAAAAACGAAGATTCCAACTCCATTTTGCTCTCTTCTGTCCTTTGCTGGAACTCTGAAGTTTGCATACTCACTAGCATCCTTTGGATAGACAAAATACCTTGGACTGTATCACATGCAAGCCCTAGGTAGTATTTCCATCACATGGAAATCCTTTTGGCATCCAAGTATCATATCTCATCATTGAAATATGTATTAATTGCTAGTTTAACCCGAACCGACTTTAAGCATCGCTACGGTGAGACAATCTCATCGCAGTTAATTCCTTGAATTTGTTATAAGCAACAAGTCGAGCTTTATGGATAAAACATTTTTATCCGTATCAGTTTATAGTTCCATTTATATTCGTTAGACTCTAAGTCTTCCGAAAGGGGTATCAAGATTTAATCTTGAATCATTTATATGGAAACTATCTCGGATTATATTGGCATTTAGCCAATTCCGGAGTTAGGGCCCATCAATGCTTCCTTGTGTATCGTAGGTATACTGTTGTCTAGCAACAATATCTCGTATGCGCACCTGAGGGGTTTGCACGAGTTTTGCCTACGTGGTTCAGCTGCAAGTTCGACCGAAGTCCATACATCTCATGTAGAGGCTTCCGTATCAGTCGCGGTAGTAAACTCTGGAATCACTTCCAAGGTCTCTTTCCTTTGACCTGATGACGAAGATACTGTTATCTCGTCGAGTTGCACTGTCCTCCCACTCACCTTTTTGCAAGAAACATTTTCTTTCAAAATCAAACCGTTCTTGTGGCAAAACCTTTTGCCTCGGTATAGTGATGGAGGAATTCCCAATAATTTGGGATAACCTACAAAGTAGCACTTGTCTGATTTGGAATAGGTTTGTAAATATTTTACACAAGCCCCATATTCCAAATGTTAAGAAAAGATATAACATGGTTGGGTGTACCATACCATGGAGTCATTTCAACAGATCTGATGGCGCTCTTTTCAGTGTAAAAGCCACAGTCTCTAAAGCATTACTTTAAAAGGGATAATGACAAATTGATTTATGTCATCTTTGATCTTACCATGTCATAAATGGTTTGATTACATCATCACGGTCATTCCACTTACTGTGGTGTTCCGGGAGGTGTAAGTTATGAAACTCTTTTCACAACTCATCAGACATTCGCTAAACTTGTAACTCAAATATTCCTTTCTGCAATCTAGTTTGCAAAAACATAATTTTCTTGTTACAATAATTTCTACTTCATTTTTGAAAACCTTATGAATGATTTCAAAAGATCTAGACATACGTCTCATCAAGTAAATATCCATATATCCACTTGAGTCATTTCTGAAGATAGATAAATCCACTAGTAGCAACAACATTTATCGGACTACACACATCAACATGTATGATCACCAATAAGTTTGTTGCTCGTTCCTTATGGCCTATGAACGGTATTTCAGTCACTTCACTTTTTGGAGGAAAGTTGCAAGTGTCAGATGATTCATAATCACACGACTTCAAAAATCCATCATAATGGAATTTCTCCATGCGGGTTTCTCCAATGTGACCAAATGTAGTGCCACACATATGTGGTATTCTTTTCGTCTTGCGACATTTAGCGTCAGTGTTATGGATGTATCATATTACCATCAATATTCATAACATACATCCCATCCTGGATGGAAGCATGGCCCTTATGTTATTCATGATACCGAACAACAATTGTTCTTTTATGAACAACCCTCTTGCAACAAACATTGTGCAATGGGCTAGAGTGTATAAAACTCTAAAAAGAATTATGAAAGTAAACACAGAGGTAAGATATTATTATCATTATTCATAACATACATCTCATTCATAATGAAAGTATGGCCCTTATGTTATTCATAACTCCGAACATCAAAAGTTCTCTTATGAACAACCTTCTTGCAACACACTTTATGCAATGGGCTAGAGTGTATGAAACTCTAAATGAATTATGAAAATAAATACAGACGGTAATACACCGATGGAAGGTATAGTAACATTTACTATGTTCCCAGCGCGTATCTAAACCTCAGTCCGGCAAGTCTTTTAGGCCGTAGTAATTCTTGCACCGAGTCACAACAGAATGCAATCGAGCGGGTATCTTTGTGATTAACTCACAATACCCAAGAATTAGTGATTATCATGTTTAATCATAATTCCCAAGAATTATATCTTTGACCAGCCTTCTATACATCAATAACTTGTATGACATTCATACATGAGCTGGATATTCCAGTCTTCTCTCATTTTGCCTTTATACTTCTAACAATTTAACTTTTAGTATTTCTCCTACTCTCAGAAGAAGCACCCAACTTTAAGAGTGGCGTTAGCCCCGAACTTCCTAGGTGTGTAAGTCACACTAACACCCTTTGGACATTACCTTTCTCTTTAAGTTGTTGTTTTATTCACCTTTATCATATGACAGGCGTTCTTCTGGATCCCTCTCTTATCAGTCAAATGCCCAGTAAACACTTTACTAATACTTTGCAAAACAAACATTGCTTTGGATATCCCATATCTTTTAGCCTTTGTTTGTATCTGAAACTAATTTTCAGTTCCATGAACATCACATAGCTATCCCAAACTTTTGAAGTTCGGGTCTCATGGAAGCAGACATATTGCTCTTGACCGTAACGGAATTCTAGCTTTTGGATCGAAGGACGAGAGTCACATCTTCCATAGCATTAGCGGGAGAATACTAAAAGCATGCGATAGGACAAAGTCCTTCTCGGCACTCTTGAGGACAATCCTCACATTACGTTACCAACCGTAAAGTTTTAACCAGATATTTAACAGCTATTCAATTTTAATAGGGAAGGTGGAAACGCGAGCCATTATTCTACAACTATTATGCAAATCACACTTAGACAAGGTTCATAATTAATTGCACTAAGAATTAAACAAGTTAATTCTAAAGTGCGCTCCCACTCAAACCAATATCTCTCATAATTGATTGTTAGTGATTCAAGATCCGAATATCAATTCAACGTCATAGAATCATCATCTCATGACGAGGATTTCAATCGGTAGGCCAACTTGCCGATCACATCTCTTTGTGACTCTTGTTCATCTTTCGATACGTGTGTTCCGAGCTCAGGACGATCCTGCCATGAACATCAAGACAACCAAGTGATCTTGCTGCGAGGTCTGACCTCACCCGCCTTACACCCGTACAATCGTTCGTACCCATGCATCCATGGCGCACCCCGAAAGGAAAAGTGCTGTGACGGTCCTACACTTGGGAGAACACTAACTACTTGATATTTTAAGTGAGAGATCACCCTAATAAAAAGCGACTACCGCGCAATCAAAAAAGGGTGCATCATAAGGGATAAAACATCTCAGGCAATTCGTAATAGCATGATATGGTATAGCCCTTCCTGACGGAGAAGTCTTTAATTTCTTCGTCTTCGGCATTTGCATCGGTGTTCACCTTCGCGAAGATTGCCACCACCTTGTCGATGCACCAAATAATATAGCTATCTCTATAGGTAATAAAATACGTGCATTACTTAAGGGTGACACGCAGGTCATTAAAGTGACAATCATATGGCTCCAGCCATCATGCCGAATCATGACACGCAGGTCATGTTAATTTACATTGTACAGTCATCTCATACATAATCAAATTAAATATGATAACTGCTATACCACATCACATGCACATCCTGCAAAACCAAGTCAGACGCCTCTAATCGGTTTATACAAGATTTTAATTTTACGTGGCTTCTAAGGTTTCGAAACAAACCGAAGCTACCAACGTCCATCATCAAGTATGATTATTCAAGTCGCTAGATTAACTTTGCGGGGTGTATGAAACACGAGATAATAAAATCTCAAGCCCCATACTGAACTTCGTCATACGCATGACCCCCGTGCAGATCATATCTACATTACCCTTTCGTCTGCGAAATTTCATCTTTCTTTTAACTATGGTGGAATTCAATGAACTGTTAGCACTTCATTGATCAATCAGGATCGCGGATTGCCAGAACTTTGAAACTCCATCATGCTGTTATCAAGATCAGAAATACGCAAATTCAAGGGAAGCAACAAGAACATAGGGTAACAGATTTCATCTGCTACCCGCACAAATACTTTTCAGTAATAGAACTCATCTACTTCAAATTATATTGTGCAACACCCATATATCTCTATGTATTCTAGATCGTAACTTGCATCTATGCATAGCACGGCTCATGATGCCACTGTAGGGGAACGCAACAAAAAACAAAAATTTTCCGACCTACGCACCAGCCCAGGACCAGTATGAAGACTGCATACATGGTTTCGTTCCGATCGATACCGACTCGTAGCGCAGCGGAAGTAGAGTCGATGTAGATCGTCGGTGCAGATCCCCGCAGCTAGGATTTACAACCTCCCAACCGCAAGGATGTACTCCCTCGTCTGCCCCTTGGACAGCCCTCCGGGAGGCGGTCGGACAGTCCCTCGGACGGTGTCACAGACAGCCCTTCGGGAGGACCCACAAAACTCGGACGGTCACTCGGACAGCCCTTCGGGAGGCACTCTCGAACAGCCCCTCGGGCAAAAAGATCGAACCTACGACCTCTCAACGGGGTTGCACACATACGGTGTCATCTATCCGGCAAGGCTTCGCCGTCCAGAACTAGTTCCCACCGGAACCCAGACAGCCTTTCGGCTCTACGAAACTATTTCGCGGGGAGGTAGAGAAGAAGCCAGATCATTGCATGGCATTGTGTATGTGAGAAAGAGTGAGTTTGGGCAGCCCCCTCCAACCCTATTTATAGGCCAAGCCTAAGGGTGGCTTCTCCAAGAAGCCACTAGGGGAATATACCAAAAGGCCCTCAAGGTGGCTTCTCCAAGAAGCCACCAAAAAGTGCTTTTCACTATTCATGAAAACATTTTTCCGCGACCGTTAAATCCAAAAATATTTCTGTAGGTCTTCGAATAATTCCAGTACCCACTAAAATAATTTTGGACGCGTTCCGAAACAATTCTGGATTAGTGATTTTCATCTGCGAAAAGCAACCGAAGCGGTTCCGGCAGCTCCGGAACATTTTCGGGTTTTTTCTCCGGAAAAATCCCAGAAGTTCCCAGAACAATTCTGGCACCCTCCAAGAATTTCCAGGCGTGTGCCGAAACCAATTTGACCTAATGGTATACCCTGAAACAACTTTTCAGTTTTACCGAAACTATTCCGGTGTTCTCCTCCGGAACTTTTCCGTTGTCTCCAAAACTTTTCCGGTGACTTTCTCTCAGACACCCTGTCTAGAATTCAGCAGATAGATTACCCTGAAGCGTGTGACCCTATAGGTTCGGTGAAGTATAGACATGACCGGAACTCTTTCCGATCAATGATCAACATCGGAGCCGTGGACACCCATATTGACCCCTATACCCACACGAATAAATATTCGAGTGAACCTCCAGTTTGCCGTGTGCTATTCCTGTTGCTTCGTGATATGTTACAAACACCCGAGGTGAGACTTATCGGCATCCCCGTGGATCAACAACTTGTCCACTATGCTAGTTACCTCGTTACCGGTTTTGTTCTCTTTTCTCTGGCCAGACGATGGTGGATACCGTAACACCGGGAGGGCCCAGAGATATCTCTCCATCGTCGGAGGAGCAAATCCCAATCTTGAGCCATCATGTCCCTTGACATACTTTTCCATGAACCCGTAAGCCGCCGTAATAGCCACCCATTTACGGATGAAGTTTAACAAACCCCAAAGTTCATGAAGCAAGCATGAAGAAACTCGATACTCTCATGGTCTAAGGAATTATGCATAACTTTCTCTGTGTTATTAACCATTAACTTGTGACGAATGTATCTCATAGCATAACATCAATTCGGGTCGATTCAACACAAATGTTCTTCTAACATTGTGCCCTCAAAGTTGCCGGCATAGTCATGCCCATGATCAGGAAAACAGAACCATCATGCAACACTTGAGCTAGTCTTAGAGGCCAGACTAGGAATACATTTAACGTTTATTATTCCACACGTGCATATGAGTCTTTCTTCGAGCCTCGTGGTTATTGCAGTCTCGAGAACCATAGGAGTTATAGCATGGAACATAAACTTAATCAGGAACATGGGGATAAATAATAACATTTATTATTGCCTCTAGGGCATATCTCCTACATAAGTTCCTAATGGAACTACACACACATAGTCATGGAGACAACAAGGTTGATGAAGAAGCCTTCGGCAATGGTTTCCCCCTCCGGCAGGGCAACAGAACAGGCCTCCAGATTGGATCTTCACAAAACATGAACTTGTGGCGGTGGGAACAAATTTCTAAAAATATGGCTAAGGGTTTCGGTATTTATAGGAATTTATGGCGGTGGAATGGCCGAAAGGCGGTGCAAGTGGGCCCCACACCGCCTAGCGACGCACCCTAGCCCCTGGCCGCGCCAGGTGGCTTGTGGGCCCCCTGTGGCTCCTCTCGACCCCGAAAGCTTCATGTGTCCTTCTTTGCTCGAAAAAAATCGTATTAAATCGGCAAGTTCTTTTGACCTTCATCGATATTGATTTCCTGTAAAACCAAAAACATGCAGAAAACAGGAACTAACATTGGGCACTAAATTAATAGTTTAGTCCAGAAAAATAATATAAAATGTTATAAAAAGTATACAAAAGTGATAATATAATAACATGGAACAATAAAAATTTATAGCTATGTTTGAGACATATCAGCCATGACCTCCCTAACTTAGTGTTCGGCGGCAGTGTGACCAGCATGGGTGCCATCCCTCTCAACGTGGCGAGGACAGAAGATCGTCACACTCCATGTCCGTCAAAAACTCCATTGACACTGAAGACGACTCCCAGGCGTGCTCGAAATGACAAAGATCAGAATTTTCTCAAAGACCAGGAATAGGCAAGGAATCAAAGGGGGCTGTGTGGAAAATATTCAAAATTGTTCCTTGCGCATAAAAGGAATTTAAAGAAAGGTTCAAGCAATGTAAAACATTTGTACATGCAACTTTAAAAAAATGTTCTTACCATTAAAAACAGTGTTCATCACATCTAAGAAATGTTCGCAGGTTTAAAAAATTTATTCGTGACAGTTTTAAGAACTGTTTATAAAAATGTAAAAAAAATGTTCACATAGTTTTAAAAGTGTTAATATCATTCAAAAAATGCTCATCACATTTAAAAAATATTCACGTATTTCAAAAATATGTTTGTGCCATTTTCAATAAACATTTATACAATGTTCGCGTTAATTAAAAGAAATGGTTTGTACCATTGAAGAAAATGTTTGTGACATTTTATAAAAAATGTTCTAGCACTGGACAAAGGTTTAGAAACTTCAGAAAAATGATAATGGTATTTATGAAAAAAGTTCAATATGTGCTAATAAAAATGTTCATTGTGTATTTAAAAAATGTTCATGTGCATTTACAAAATGTATTTGGAAACTTGTTCAACATGTATTTGGGAAAATGTTCAACATGATTCTTTCATTAATGTTTTTATTACTATCCCCAATTTGCAATACCGCATACAGTTGAATAAAACGTGTAGTTTCGGCTAGCTTTCTTGTCCGTCGATTTGTGTTGAGATATGTGCTTGACTTTATGACACGCGTTGGGTGCCTCTTATTATCGTGTGGGGTCCCACCTTGGTATATTCCGCTCATCCAGATCTAGATCCAGATCCAGATTAGGGGGGGGGGGAGAGAGAGAGAGAGAGAGAGAGAGAGGTCATGGAGGCGAGTCAACATAGAGGAATTCTAACGGCGGCTTATTGAAACCTCGGTGAAGAACTCCACGAAGGCCACGACTTGCCCAACTTAGTGTTAGGCGACTGTGTGACCGGCATGGGTGCCATCCCTCTCAACCTGGTGACGAGAGGAGATCGTCACACTCCATCTCAGTCAATAGCTCCAATGACACTCAAGACGACTCCTAGGCGTACGCGACATGACAAAGATCGAAATTTTTGCAAAGACCAGGAACAGGCGAGGAATCAGAGGGCGCCATGGGGAAAATATTCAAAAGCGTTCCTTGGCATAATAGGATTTTAAAGAAATGTTCAAGCAATGTTAAACATTTGTTCATGCAACTTTAAAAAAATGTTCTTACCATTCAAAACAATGTTCACGACATGTGAGAAATGTTCACAAGTCTAAAAAATTTATTCATGACATTTATTTGAACTTTTCATAAAAATAAAAAAAAATTGTTTACGTAGTTTGTAAAATGTGTTCATATCATTCAAAAAAAAATGCTCATCGCATTTAAAAAATATTCACATGTTTGAAAAATATTCACACAGTAAAAAATATATTTATATAATGTTTGAGTAAATTTAAAAAATGGTTTGTACCATTGAAAAAATGTTCGTGACATTTTATAAAAAATGTTCTAGCACTGGACAAAGGTTTACACGCTTTAAAAAATATTAATGGTATTTTTGAAAAAAAGTTCAATACGTGTTCCTAAAACTGTTTACTGTGTATTTTAAAAATGTACAATGTGCATTTGACAAAATGTTCAACATGTATTCGGAAAAATGTTCAACATGTATTTGGGAAATGTTCAACGTGTATCTGAAATTGTTTAACACGCCATTGTTTGTCGCTGATTTTCAATATCCTGGACCATCCTGGATCGTTGTTTACCATGTTGATGTGCCTTTGAAACATACAATCCCAGCGGATTCCTCCTGTTCCTTTCAGTCTGCTTACATGGATGGCAGTGATAGTCAGGATAAGGAGCAGCTACAAGATACGGCGGAGAAATCGACAGATCAGATCGCGCCCCCTCCAAATCCGCAGCCTTCTGCGGGGTTGCTGGAGCGGTGAGTCAGATCCGCAGCGGTTCCTTCTCTGGAGTTTAATATGCAGGCTCTATCTATCAGAGAGCCAGAAATATTACAAGTCCAGGCAGAGCAGGAGATGCAACAATTAGGGGAAGATGCAGAGTTCAATATACTAATGACTCTTGCGTCTACAGGGGGCCCTCCAAGAGTTCTCTCATTGCAAGCAGTGCAACAATCCATGGCCAGAGCGTGGAAGAACAATTACAACGGGATTTCTCAGTTTTCAAGGTACATCTTTGTGGCTCATTTCCGCTCTCTAGATGCTGTGATGTTTGTTATTACTAGACAACCATGGAGCATGGGATCCGACAATTTTCTGTTGGAATGGATGGATCCAGAGGATGAAATAAGGAGTATTGAGGATTATCAGTTTAGCTCAATCTATGTTACTGTCAGAATTTATGGGATACCCAGAAGGTTCAGATCCAAAGTTTTGCTTTCTTCCATTCTGGAAAGTCTGGGTGAGTTGTCTGAATTTCATCCAATAAATCAAGCGATGCTATCTGCTAGACAAGAGTACATAATTTCAGATTCACAGATCAGTTAGAGATAAGGTGTGGGTCACATTCAACAAAGATTTAGCTGGCTGGGCTTTATCTGTTCTATGAGAGAATTGGTAGGATTTGTACATTTTGTGGAGTGATGTTTCACAGTGTGCAGCACTGCAAGATCAGAAACAATATTCTCATATCAAGATGCAGAACTAAGTTTACACCAGAGGAAATTGAGCCTAATAGATATGGAGAATGGATGACTAATGCAGAATTGATTCCACAAAACTCGAAGCAAAATATGGACTGCAATGCTGACAATTTCTCTTCTTTTCGGAATCCGCAGCTGGCAAGGTTGCAACGACAGTTCATTGAGAATCCAAAAGAGAAAGGAAAGAAAGCAGATCAAAGATACCCTCTCTCAAAGGAACCAAAGGATCTGTCCATAAGGAAGATCAACAAACAAATAAGGAGACTTGAAGCAGGTCCATCAGCTCAGTCTGATCCTGTACCACTCCATTACAGCCTGCAAGATGCCACGGGTCAACAGTTGCCACAGTCGGAACAGCTTGCTGTAAATATATTCAAAGAGAATGCTAATAACACTGGACAGATGGCTCCTCATGTCTCTGTCTGCATCCCCTAATTCCCTTTGTCAGTAGGAACTTGTCAATCAAATTTCTTATCAAGGAATCCCCAGGATGCAATTGGGAGCTATCAATACCCCTCCTTCCAGTTCCAATCACTTTACTGGAGCTGCGCCGACTCCTATCAAATCCAGTCCCAAGAGAGCTTCTGACTCAATTCTCGGGCCGTCACCTCCTTCAGCGAAGAGGCAGCCCTTCATAGGACAGGAACTTGATGGATCCAATCATGCTGGTTCGAGTGATGTTGGAGCTTCTCTGCCCCAAGTTAACCCTCGTCCGAGTCTGCTCGGAGCTCCACCTGCCGGCCAGCTTTTCCATGGTCTTCAAGATGCACCTGCTGCTCTGGATCCTGCCACAAATGCGGCCTGCTGCAGGGCCGTTCGTATAGGAGATATGCCCTAGAGACAATAATAAATGTTATTATTTATCTCCATGTTCCTAATTAAGTTTATATTCCATGCTATAACTGCTGTGGTTCCCGAGCCCGTATATCCATAAAGGCTCTAAGGAAAACCCATGTGCACGTGTGGAATAATAAACGGTAAAATGTATTCCTAGTTATGCCTCTAAGACTAGCTCAAGTGTTGCATGATGATCACGTTTTCCTGATCATGGGCATGTCTATGCCGCCAACTTTGAGGGCATAATGTTAGGAGAACATTTGTGTTGAATCGACCCGAATTGATGTTATGCTATAAGATACAATCGCCACAAGTTAATGATTAATAACACAGAAAAAGTTAACGTTTGCATGATTCCTTAGACCATGAGAGTATTGAGTTTCTTCATGCTTGCTTCATGAACTTTGGGGTTTGCTAAACGTCATCCGTAAATGGGTGGCTATTACGGCGGCTTACGGGTTCATGGAAAAGTATGACAAGGGACTTGATAGCTCAAGATTGGGATTTGCCCCTCCGACGATGGAGAGATATTCCTTGGGCCCTCTCGGTGTTACGGTATCCATCATCGTCTGGCCAGACACATCGTGATTTGATCACAGGGATACCGGAACACGGGAACGAGAAAATAGAACAAAACCGATAACGAGCTAACTGGCATAGTGGAAAGTTGTTGATCCATGGGGATGCCGATAAATCTCACCTCGGGTGTTTGTAACATATCGCGAAGTAAAAGGAATAGCACACGGCAACTGGGGGTTCACTCGAATATTTTTTCGTGTGGGTATAGGGGTCAATATGGGTGTCCACGGCTCCGATGTTGATCATTAATCGAAAAGTGTTCCGGTCATGTCTATAGTTCACCGAACCTATAGGGTCACATGCTTAAGGGTCATCTATCTGCTGAATACTAGACTGGGAGTCTGAGAGAAAGTCACCGGAAAAGTTTCGGAGACAACAGAAGAGTTCCGGAGAGAAAACACCGGAATAGTTTTGGTAAAACCGAAAAGTTGTTTTGGAGTATACCATTAAGTCAAAATGGTTTCGGCACACGCCTGGAAATTATTGGAGGGTGCCAGAATTGTTCTGGGAACTTCTGGGATTTTTTCGAAGAGAAAAACCGGAAATGTTCCGGAGCTGCCGGAACGCGTCTAAAATTGTTTTAGTGGGTACTGGAATTATTCTAAGACCCACAGAAATATTTTTGGATACAACGGTCGCGGAAAAATGGTTTCATGAATAGTAAATATCACTTTATGGTTACTTTATGGAAAGCCACCTTTTTGGGCTTTGTCCCAAAATATCTTGGGGATGACATGAATGGATGGGAGCCCCTCATGGGGGGCCCACTAGTTGTGGCCGGCCACAAGGGGAGCTCCTCTATGGAGCTTCTCTAGCCTTCCCATTATGCCCCTTTGGAAAATCCATGTGATGGGTTTTTTGGGTATTTCAAGTGCCACTCTACCCCTTGGGTTTTTGCAATAAATAAAGGTGGAGATGCACTCTCCACACTCACTCTTTCTCACATACACATGCCATGCATGATCTGGCTTTCTCTCTCCCTCCCAGCGAAATAGTTTCGTAGAGCCAAAAGGCTGTCTGGGTTCCGGTGGGAACTAGTTCTGGACGGCGAAGCCCTGCCGGATAGATGACACCGTATGTGTGCAACCCCGTAGAGAGGTCGTAGGTTCGATCTTTTTGCCCGAGGGGCTGTTCGAGGGTCCTCCCAAAGGGCTGTCCGAGTTACCGTCCGGGTTTCGAGGGTCCTTCTGAAGCGCTGTCCGTGACATCGTCCGGGGGACTGTCCGACCGCCTCCCGAAGGGCTGTTCGAGGGACTGTCCGAGGGGAAGACGAGGGAGTACATCCTCGCGGTTGGGAGGTTGTAAATCCTAGCTGCGGGGATCTGTACCGACGATCAACATCGACTCTACTTCCACTGCGCTACGAGTTGGTAATGATCAGATCAAACCTTGTATGCATCTCCATAGTGATCCTGGGCGTGCTTGCTGTACCGATTTTTTTTGTTTTCCGCCGCGTTCCCCTACAGTGGCATCATGATCCGTGCTATGCGTAGATGCAGGTTACGATCTAGAATACATAGAGATGTATGGGTATTGCATAATATAATTTTGTAGTAGATGAGATCTATTGCTGAAAATTATTTATGCGGGTAGCAGATGAAATCTGTTACCCGATGTTCTTGTTGCTTCCCCGAAATTTGCGTATTTCTGATCTTGATAACGGCATGGTGGAGTTTCAAAGTTCTGACAATCCGCGATCCTGATTGATCAACGAAGTGCTAACAGTTCGTTGAATTCCACCATAGTTAAAAGAAAGATGAAATTTCGCAGACAAAAGGGCAATTCAGATATGATCTGCACGGGGGTCATACGTATGACGAAGTTCAGTATGGGGCTCGAGATTTTATTATCTCGTGTTTCATACACCCCGCAAAGTTAATCTAGCGACTTGAATAATCATGCTTGATGATAAACGTTGGTAGCCGCGGTTTGGTTGAAACCTTAGAAGCCACGTAAAATAAAATTTTGCATAATCCGATTAGAGGCGTCTAACTTGGTTTTGCAGGATGTGCATGAGATGTGGTATAGTCTTCATCATATTTAATTTGATTATGTATGAGATGACTATATAATGTAAATTAACATGACTTGCGTGTCATGATTCGGCATGATGGCTGGAATCATATGATTGACACTTTAAATGACCTGCGTGTCAACCTTGTTGTAATGCATTATTTTATTAGCTATAGAGATAGCAGTATTATTTATTGCTTCGACAAGGTGGTGGCAAACTTCGCGAAGGTGAACACCGATGCGAATGCCGAAGACGAAGAAATAAAAGACTTCTCCGTCAGAAAGGGCTATACCATATCACGCTATTATGAATTACCTGAGATGTTTATCCCTTATGATGCACCCTTTTGATTGCGTGGTAGTCGCTTTTTATTAGGGTGATCTCTCACTTAAAATATCAAGTAGTTAGTGTTCTCCCAAGTGTAGCGCCGTCACGGCACCTATCTTTTCGGAGTGCGTCATGTTTCCATGAGTACAAACGATTAGAGAAGTGTGAGGCGGGTGAGTTGAGACCTTGCAGCGAGATCACTTGGTTGTCTTGACGTTCAGGCAGGAGAGTCCTGAGCTCGGAACACGCCCATCAAAAGATGAACAAGAATCACATAGAGATGTGATCGACAAGTTGGCCTACCGATTGAAGTTCCCGTCATCAGTGATGTTCCCATCAATGGCGTGGAATTGAAATGCGGATCTTGAATCACTCACAATCAATTATGAGAGATATTGATTTGAGTGGGAGCACACTTTAGAATTAATTCTTTTAATTCTTAGTGCAATTAATTATGGACATAGTCCAAGTGTGATTTGTATAATAGTTGTAGAATAATGGCTCGCGTTTCACCTTCCCTATTGAAATTGAATAAGTTGTTATTTATCTGGTTAAAACTTTATGGTTGGTAACGTAATGTGAGGATTGTCCTCAAGAGTGCCGAGAAGGACTTTGTCCTATCGCATGCTTTCGGTATTCTCCCGCTAATGCTATGGATGATGTGACTCTCGTCCTTCGATCCAAAAGCTAGAATTCCGTTATGGTCAAATGCAATATGCTTGCTTCCATGAGACCCGAACTTCAAAAGTTTGGGATAGTTATGTGATATTTATGGAACTGAAAATTATTTTCAGACACAAATAAAGGCTAACAGATATGAGATATCCAAAGCAATGTTTGTTTGCAAAGTATTAGTAAAGTGTTTACTAGGCATTTGACTGATAAGAGAGGGATCCAGAAGAACGCCTGTCATGTGATGAAGGTGAATAAAACAACAACTTAAAGAGAAAGGAAATGTCCAAAGGGTGTTTGTGTGACTTACACGCCTAGGAAGTCCAGGGCTAACGCCACTCTTAAAATTGGGTGCTTCTTCTGAGAGTAGGAGAAATACTGAAAGTTAAACTGTTAGAAGTATAAAGGCAAAAAGAGAGAAGACTGGAATGTGCAGCTCATGTATGAATGTCATACGAGTTATAGATGTATGGAAGGCTGGTCAAAGATACAATTCTTGGGAATTATGATTAAACATGTTAATCACGAATTCTTGGGTATGGTGATTAAAAGTTGATCACAGAGATACCCGCTCGATTGCATTCAGTTGCGACTCGATGCAAGAACTACTACGGCCTAAAAGACTTGCCAGTAATGAGGTCTAGATACGCGCTGGGAACATAGTAAAAGTTACTATACCTTGCATCGGTGTATTACCTCTGTATTTAGTTTCACAATTCATTTTAGAGTTTTATACACTCTAGCCCATTGCATAATGTTTGTTGCAAGAAGGTTGTTCATGATAGAACAAATTGTTGTTCGGTGTTATGAATAACAAAAAGGCCATACTTTCATTATGAATGAGATGTATGTTATGCATATTGATAATAATATAATACATCCGTGACACTGACACTAAATGTCGAAAGACTAAAAGAATACCACATATGTGTGGCACTGCATTTGATCGCATTGGAGGAATCCGCATGGAGAAATTCCATAATGATGGATTTTGAAGTCATTTGATTATGAATCATCTGACACTTGCAACTTTCGTCCGAAAAGTGAAGTGACTAAAATACCGTTCACAGGCCATAAGGAACGAGCAACGAACTTATTGGTGATCATACATTATGATGTGTGTAGTCCAATAAAGGGTATTGCAAGCAGTGGATTTGTCTATCTTCTGAAATGACTCAAGTAGATATCTGGATATTTACTTGATGAGACGTAAGTCTGGATCTTTTGAAATCATTCAAAAGGTTTTCAAAAATGAAGTAGAAGTTATTGTAACAAGAAAATTATGTTTCTACAATTAGATTGCGGAAAGGAATATTTTGAGTTATATGTTTAGCGAATGTCTGATGAGTTGTGAAAAGAGTTTCATAACTTACACCTCCCGAAACACCACTGTTAGTGGAATGTCCGTGAAGATGTAATCAAACCATTTATGACATGGTAAGATCAAAGATGACATAAATCAATTTGCCATTATCCCTTTTAAAGTAATGCTTTAGAGACTGCAACTTTTACACTGAAAAGAGCGCCATCAGATCTGTTGAAATGACACCATGGTATGGTACACCCAACCATGTTATATCTTTTCTTAATATTTGGAATATGGGGCTTGTGTAAAATGTTTACAAACCTATTCCAAATCAGACAAGTGCTACTTTGTAGGTTATCCCAAATTATTGGGAATACCTCCACCAGTATACCGAGGCAAAAGGTTTTGCCACAAAGAACGGTATGCTTTTAAAGAGAATGGTTCTTGCAAAAAGGTGAGTGGGAGGACAGTGCAACTCGACAAGATAACAGTATCTTCGTCATATGGTCAAAGGAAAGAAACCTTGGAAGTGATTCCAGAGTTTCCTACGGCGACTGATACGGAAGCCTCTACATGAGATGTATGGACTTCGGTCGAACTTGCAGCTGAACCACGTAGGCAAAACTCATGCAAACCTCTTTGGTGCACAGACGAGATATTGTTGCTAGACAACAGTATACCTATGATACACAAGGAAGCGTTGATGGGCCCTGACTCCAGAATTGGCTAAATGCCAATACAATCCGAGATAGTTTCCATATAAATGATTCGAGATTAAATCTTGATACCCCTTTTGGAGACTTAAAGTCTAATGAATATTAATGGAACTATAAACTGGTACGGATAAAAATGTTTTATCCATAAAGCTCGACTTGTTGCTTATAACAAATTCAAGGAATTAACTACGGCAAGATTGTCTCTCCGTAGCGATGCTTAAAGTCGGTTCGGGTTAAACTAGCAATTAATACATATTTCAATCATGAGATATGATACATGGATGCCAAAAGGATCTTCCATGAGACGGAAATGCTACCTAGGACTTGCATGTGATACAGTCGAAGGTATTTTGTCAATCCAAAGGATGCTAGTGAGTATGCAAACTTCAGAGTTCCAACGATGGACTGAAGAGAGCAAAATGGAGTTGGAATCTTCGTTTTTGATGAAATAGTCAAAAGAGTTTGATTTCATCAATGGATAACGAAGATGCTTGTGGTAACAAGAAAGTAAGTGGGAGCATAATAATATTTCTAAAAACTTTGTGTGCTTGACACATTGTTGATTGGAAATAATATAAATTTCTTGACACGAATTAGGACTTCATTGAGAAATAGTTTTTCGATGAAGTGCTTAGGCTAAGTAGCCTTGATATTAGGCATAATTATCTACGGAGATAGAATTGACTAATAGGGCTAAGCCAAAATACATATTGACAAGATGTTAAAATAGTTTAGCATTAAAAACGCAAGGAGTTATTCTTGCCGAAGTCACATGGAAAGAGTTTTTGCAAGACTCGGTGTCCCAAAAACACTGATGAGCAAAATACATAATGGAGATTCCACACACTTTTGTGTTTGGATTAATCATGCATTCCATGGTGTGTAAAACAACCAGATATGTCCGATACTCCCAAGCTGTTGCGAGTATAGATCCCAAAGTGATCAAAGTACTGATCATGGGACAACAGTGAAAAATGTCATTGAGTAATAATGTAGGACTGATGACATGTTTTCTCGCAAGCAGAGATTATGAAGTGCTTGTTGTAAGTAATTACATCGATACGGTCTTCATCAATGCTCCATGTGATTTTCGATTTAAGTTAAGGGTTTTGTGTAATACACGATATGGTGACACAGTAAGTTGGAATTGTTCCAAACAGGTTACTATGGCGAATTCTATAACAAAGGCTAAGTGTGTTGGCGCTTTAGAAGCGACAAAGAAGATGTTGAATCATATAGTTCATTCATGAACTTAGTATGGTTCCAAGAAGGCTTTGGTCAATGGGACACTATTGTAGATAGTTGCTCCATAGCTCAGTCTGAGGAATCAAGGTTCGACTAGTGATTCACATATATACAAAGCCAAGTCCACACAAAATATGAATTTTGTGAAAGCATGAAAACACGAGGATATGCAAAGATACACACGGAGCTGAAGTTGTCAGATCCGTTGGACATCAGGCTATACCACAAGCGAAGCATATTTTACACCAGTATGCCATAGGTGTAAAGTGCATTAGCATTGACTAGATTATTGACTCTGGTGCAAGTGGGAGTCTGTAGGAGATATGCCCTAGAGGCAATAATAAATGTTATTATTTATCTCCATGTTCCTAATTATGTTTATATTCCATGCTATAACTGCTGTGGTTCCCGAGCCTGTATATCCATAAAGGCTCTGAGGAAAACCTATGTGCACGTGTGGAATAATAAACGGTAAAACGTATTCCTAGTCATGCCTCTAAACTAGCTCAAGTGTTGCATGATGATCATGTTTTCCTGATCATGGGCATGTCTATGCCGGCAACTTTGAGGGCACAATGTTAGGAGAACATTTGTGTTGAATCGACCCGAATTGATGTTATGCTATGAGATACAATCGTCACAAGTTAATGGTTAATAACACAGAGAAAGTTAAGGTTTGCATGATTCCTTAGACCATGAAAGTATTGAGTTTCTTCATGCTTGCTTCATGAACTTTGGGGTTTGTTAAACGTCATCCGTAAATGGGTGGCTATTACAGTGGCTTACGGGTTCATGGAAAAGTATGACAAGGGACTTGATAGCTCAAGATTGGGATTTGCTCCTCCGATGATGGAGAGACATTCTTTGGGCCCTCTCAGTGTTACGGTATCCATCATCATCTGGTGACGGTGTCCTGGATTAGGGGGGTGCTAACCGGGCCGACCTGTCTCCTTGGTTGGGCTGGTGTACCCCCGTGCGTGACTAAGATGGACTCCGGAGACTATACATGTGAGGCGTGATCGACGCTGTCTCTGCCGAAGACTTACAGTACACTTCAAGATTTGTCCAGCCGCCTTATTCCTAGATACCGACATTGTAACCCTAGGTGCCCTCTCTGGCGTGTATATAAGCCATGGGGTTTAGTCCGTAAGGGGGACATCAACGCAACATTGCTTACCTAGCCATTGAAGTTAGACTCATATTACGATCTCGAGGTAGATCAACTCTGTACTCGATACATCTTTATCAATATAACAGAAGCATGACGTAGGGTTTTACCTCCATTAAGAGGGCCCGAACCTGGGTAAACATCGTCTCCATTGTCTCTGTTACCATCGATCCGAGATCCGCAGCTCGGGACCCCCTACCCCGAGGTCTACCGGTTTTTACACCGACACTGGTGCTCTCGTTGAGAGTTCCGCTGCGCGATCACCGGAAGGGTCGATGGCTCGCCTACGGATCAATCACGCTAACAGCTGTAGGGACGTCTACATCCCCGGACAGCTTTTCGTCTTCGGCAGCATGATGTTCTGCGCCGATTCGACGGGACACCTGACTTCCGTCAAGAACTACGGCCCAGGACGGGTCATAACCTTCGGTGGCCTCGAGTACACTGCCGATTCCCGCGGCGAACTCGTCCTATCGGGATGGACGCCCGGCCTGGTCGAAAGCTTGGCCGGTTCTGGAGGCTCGACCCCGAAACCGAACTCTGTCATGACATCTTTTGAGACTACCGACGCCGCCACTCCGGCTGATCTCCCCTCGACCATTAGTTCGGAGAGAGATCCGGCTCCCACTCCCGAAGCGGTGCCAGAGGTGATTTTGAATTAGAACTCCGAATTACGTTCAGACTCCCTTCGCTCCGAAGACGCGCTTGGTCACACACTGGATGTGCTTCAAATCAGCCCTGCCTACGGCGCATCCATGGATCCCGAAGAGTTATCTCACCTTGATGAGATGCTTTGCCGCATCCAGAGCTTGTCCATCTCGAACGGCAAGACTTCGGTTTACGATGAGATCGGACTTAAAGCCAACGATAGGGAAATTTACATCCCACCCACCACCCACCTAGTCGCCACGATCGATGATTTAACCGACGTGTTGAACTATGGCGAACCCTCAGATATGGAGGAGGACGCCGACGGCCCCATCAAGAACACCTTGCCCTCGGTCAACACGGGCAGGTGGACCGCCACATCCACCTACGATGTCTATATGGTGGACACCCCCAACTTCCCTCCAAGACGCCGGCGACGGCGCCGAATGGGCAATAATGGGGAACCCAGTGGCAACGACGCAACAGCCAATAACGGCAACGAGGAGGACGGCGACGCCGATAACCCTGAGGAGGACATTCAAGCCTCCCCAGTAAGGAACGGCGCACCAGACCGACCTCTTGTGGACTCTGATCCCGATGACCTCTTCGAAGGGGCCGACGACAATTACATGCCGGAGTCTGAGGAAGACGACAGCCTCGGTACCGAGGACTTCATCGTCCCCGAGGACCCCTTCGAACAAGAACACTTCCGGCGACGCCTCGTCGCGACGGCCCGGAGCTTAAAACGCAAGCAGCAGCAGCTGCAGGAAAATACCGATGCGCTAAATGAAAAGTGGGTTGAAGTGCTTTCCGCCGAGCAGGATATGGAGAACCGACGCCATAATGCGCCAAAGTCTTACCCATGCAGGCGCCTCTTACCAAAATTTGATGAAGAGCTTGCTGACGACCTCGATCGGCCCCCTAGAGGCTGGGACAGGCCAAGACGAGAAGACCATGGTGAAAGGCCACCTCCACGCCATCATGGTAAAGACCCCGTGGACTACCTGGATCCTCGTGACGCTCGACGTCGTATTGAAGAAAATAGGGCTCCCCCTCGGTCCATATATGGATCAAGGGGACGTGCCCCCGCTAGGCCTAACGGCTACGATGCCTGGATGGACAGGAACGACCGTGCCCGAGATCAAGCTTACTCACGGCTCTCTCCCGAGACCCGACGAGATCCTCCTCGGTCCCGAGGTCCAGCTCATCCAATCTGCTTTACAGACAGGGTGATGGAGCATCAGTTCCCGGAAGGGTTTAAACCCATTAACATAAAATCATATGACGGTACCACAGACCCAGCAGTCTGGATCGAGTATTTCCTCCTACACATACATATGGCCAATGGAGATGACCTCCATGCCATCAAATATCTGCCGCTCAAGTTAAAGGGGCCGGTGAGACACTGGCTTAATAGCCTCCCTCCTCACTCTATCGGTAGCTGGGAGGCCCTAGAAGACGCTTTTCGGGCAAACTTCCAGGGCACGTATGTCCGACCTCCGGACGCTGATGACCTCAGCCGTGTTACCCAGCAGCCACGTGAATCAGCTCGGAAATTCTGGAACAGATTCCTCACCAAGAAGAACCAGATTATAGACTGCTCCGATGCCGAGGCCATCGCCGCCTTCAAAAATAATATTCGGGATGAATGGCTGAGACGTCTCCAACGTATCTATAATTTATGAAGTATTCATGCCATATTTATAACAATTCTATATGGTTTTGGTATGATTTGATTAGAACTAACCCGGACTGACGCTGTTTTCAGCAGAACTACCGTGGTGTTGTTTTTTGTGCAGAAATGAAAGTTTTCGAAATGAGCTGAAACTTTTTGGAGATTTTTTATTGGACAAATAAAGAATATTGGCACCAAGACCCACTGGAGGGGGGCCACCCAGTGCCCACGAGGCACCAGGGCGCGCCACCCCCCAGGCGCGCCCTGGTACCTCGTGGGGCCCACGTGGCTCCGTTTCGCGTGATTCCAACGCTGAAAAATCATATATATTCAGAAACCCCTGAAAGTTAACCTAGATGAGTTTTTACGCCGCCGCAAGCCTCTGTACCTCCACGATCTCATCTACAGCCCTTTTCCGGCACCCTGCCGGAAGGGGGGAAAGCATCACCGGAGGCCATCTTCATCATCCCGGCGGTCTCCATGACGAGGAGGGAGTAGTTCACCCTCGGGGCTGAGGGTTTGTACCAGTAGCTATGTGTTTGATCTCTCTCTTTCATGTTCTTGAGATGGCACGATATTGATGTATCGCGAGCTTTGTTGATATAGATGAATCATATGGAGTTTTCCCCTCTCTATCTTCTTGTGATGAATTGAGTTTTCCCTTTGAAATTTTCTTATCGGATTGAGTCTTTAAGGATTTGAGAACACTTGATGTATGTCTTGCATATGGATATCCGTGGTGACAATGGGATATTCACTTGAGTCACTTGATGTATGTTTTGGTGATCAACTTGCGGGTTCCATGACCTTGGGGATTTATGCATAAGGGTTGGCACACGTTTTCGTCTTGACTTTCCGGTAGAAACTTTGGGGCACTCTTTGAAGTTCTTTGTGTTGGTTTGAATAGATGAATCTGAGATTGTGTGATGCATATCGTATAATCAAACCCGCGGGTACTCGTGGTGACATTGGAGTGCCTAGGTGACATTAGGGTTTTGGTTGATGTGTATCTTAAGGTGTTATTCTAGTACGAACTCTAGGGCTGTTCATGACAATTAATGGGGATGGCTCATAAGATTGATCGGGAAGAATAACTTTGAGGTGGTTTCGTACCCTACAACAATTTCTCCGTTTGTTCTCCGCTATTTGTGACTTTGGAGTGAACTCTTTGTCGCACGTGAGGGATTTACATATGATTCAACTATGTCAACAATGTTGGGAGATCGCACTAGTGAAAGTATGAACCCTAGGCCTTGTTTCTAACCATTGCAATACCGTTTTTATGCCTGTTTACTATTTGCTACCTTGCTGTTTTTATATTTTCAGATTACAAAAACCTATATCTACTATCCATACTACACTTTTATCACCATCTCTTCGCCGAACTAGTGCACCTATACAATTTACCATTGTATTGGGTGTGTTGGGGACACTAGAGATTTCTTGTATTTGGTTGCAGGGTTGTTTGAGAGATACCATCTTCAACCTACGCTTCCCACGGATTGATAAACCTTAGGTCATCCACTTGAGGGAAAATTGCTACTGTCCTACAAAACTTTGCGCTTGGAGGCCCAACACGAGTCTACAAGAATAAGTTGTGTAGTAGACATCAAGCTCTTTTCTGACGCCGTTGCCGGGGAGGTGAGTGCTTGAAGGTATATCTTTAGATCTTGCAATTGAATCTTTTAGTTTCTTGTTTATCACTAGTTTGGCTTATAAAAGAAAACTACAAAAAAATTTGGAATTGAGGTTACCTCATATTATTCGTCTTTATCATGTCTTTCATGAAAATGATGGAAAGGAAAATTGTGCTCCATTGATAGAAGAAGAATTCAATAAAATGTTTGGTATAAAATATTTGAATGATAAGCATGATTGCAATGTTGCTAGTATGAATTCTTTGAATATCCATGATGCAAATGATATGCAAAACTACAAGCTTGGGGATGCTATGTTTTATGAAGATGATATTTTTACTCCCCCAAGTTTTGATGATAAAATTTATTATGATGATTTCATGCCTCCTATTTATGATGATTATATTGATGAAAGTGGAATTGGAGAGGTCATGAATTTATTTAGTGATGATTCCACTATTTTGAATGAGAAGAAAATTGCTTATGTGGAGAGTAGTAAGATTTCTATGCTTATGTATCATGACAAGAATGCTTTGTGTGATGGATATATTTTTGAATTTCTTCAAGATGCTACTGAAAATTATTTTGAGAGAGGAATATATGCTTCTACATATTTTAATAATATCAAGTTTCCTCTCTATGTGTTGAAAGTTTTGAAGTTATGCTTGTTTTGCCTTCCTATGCTAGTTGATTATTGCTCCCATAAATTGTTTGCTCACAAAATTCCTATGCATAGGAAGTGGGTTAGGCTTAAATGTGCTAGTCATATGATTCATGATGCTCCCGTGATGTTTCAATTCTTCACTTTTTATGTGAGCATCATTAAAATCATCATGCCTAGCTAAAAGGGCATTAAAGAAAAGCGCTTGTTGGGAGACAACCCAACATTTATACCTACTATTTTTGTGTGTTCACATGATTAAGCTACTGTATTAATCATGTTTTATACGTTTTCTTTCAATAAAGTGCCAAGTAAAACCTTTGGGATAGTGTGGATACTCGTTGATTCAATTCTGTGCAAAAGCAGAAACTTTTGCCTCCAGTGTTTAATTTCTCAGATTTTACTGGAGCGTCAAAAAATTCTGAAATTTTTACAAAGTATTTATATGAAATTTTTTGACGTTTTCCTATTTTTTCAGAATTTTTGGAGTTCCATAAGTATGGTAGTTTCTTTGATAATTACAGACTGTTCTGTTTTTGACAGATTCTGTTTTCAATGCATAGTTTGCTTGTTTTAATGTTTCCATAGCTTATATTATGAGATATAAATTGTGGAAATGATAGAATACATTAGGAATTATATGGGAACAATTGTGAATCTTGTCTTGGACAGTACCTAAGTGATGGTTTATTCTTTATCATACTAACCGTTCTCACGAAGTTCCGTCAAGTTTTGTGTGATTGAAGTTTTCAAGTTTTGGGTGAGATATCGATATGAGGAGAATAAGGAGTGGCAAGACCCTAAGCTTGGGGATTCCCAAGGAAACCCAAGGTAAAATTCAAGGAATACCCAAGCAACTAAGCTTGGGGATGCCCCGGAAGGCATCCCCTCTTTCGTCTTCAACACTATCGGTAACCTCACTTGGAGCTATATTTTTATTCGTCACATAGTATGAGTTTTGCTTGGAGCGTCATTTTCTTCTGTTGATATTTGTTTGCTTCTATCAATAATCATGTTTTGCATCTTTTAGTTCAATAAAAATGTCAAGTATAGCCTTTACCATGCTTATTTTGCAAGTTCATGAGTTGCTGTTTCAAAACAGAAAGTTGCTGCTATTGATTAAATTGCCCAGAAATGTCAGAATGTGAAAAAATCTTGAAATTTTGATACAGTCAACTTTGATAACTTATTTCCAGTGTGGTAAATTTTCCGAATTTTTTGAGTTATCTAAGTATGGATTCGTAATTATCCTTTACAGACTGTCCTGTTTAGGTAGATTGCTGTTATGTTTGCATTGTTTGCATATGTTGGCTTGTTTAATGATTCTATTTGAGGATAGGAGTGTTAAATATGCAGAGGCATTTAGTATGCAATGTTTAATTATAATTTTTGTTATTTGCTACAATAGAGAATGTTAAGGTTTTGAGTTGATTTATACTAACTTATCTCACGAGTTCTTGTTGAGTTTTGTGTGGATGAAGTTTTTAAGATTTATAGAAACCATGATATGAGAGGAATTAAGGAGACACAAAAGCTCAAGCTTGGGGATGCCCAAGGCATCCCAAGTATTTATTCCAAGAAGTCTCAAGCATCTAAGCTTGGGGATGCCCCGGTAGGCATCCCACCTTTCTTCTTCAACAACTATCGGTCAGTTTTGGTTGAGCCTAAGTTTTTGCTTCTTCACATGATATGTGCTATCCTTGGAATGTAATTTTATTTTTTTTCTTTGCTGTTTAAATAAAATATCAAGATCTGAAACCTTTTAAATGAGAGAGAGTCCTCACATAGCTACTTAATTGTTTCGCTACTCATTGATCTTCGCTTATATATTTTGGAGTAGTTTGTCATTAATTCTCATGCTTCACTTATATCTTTTTGAGAGTTAATAATAGTAATGGTAATTTGCTCAAGATATGAATTTGGTCCCAAGATGATGAATATTCAAGAAGGATATAATAAAAAAATTCATATAGCTCATTGGATATGATAAGTGTGATTCCTTGAATAAGAATAATGAAAGAGATCATACGCTAATCTTATGGAAAGTAATGACATTACATAAAGAAAAGTATAAGTGGTAAAATTTATTGGAGGTTAACAAGCATAGCATTAGTCAATGATGCAATTCATGAAAAAGTTAATAAGGGAAGAGAATATTCACATGCAAATATACTATCTTGGACATCTTTAATGATTGTGAGCCCCCATTAAGTATTTTATGTCAAATTGTTGACGTTGGACAAGGAAGACAACGTAATGAATTATGTTTGTTCATATTTACATAGAAGTTATATTGTTATAGATCCTCCAACATGTGGTTCTTGCCCAATATCTTTGCTAGCCAAAAATCCGCACCAAGTAGAGATACTACTTGTGCATCCAAAACCCTTAAACCTAGTTTCTTCCCATGAGTGTCCACCATATCTACCTATGGATTGAATAAGATCCTTCAAGTAAGTTGTCATCGGTGCAAAAAGCAATAAAAATTGCTCCTAAAATATGTATGATATTTTATTGTAAGGGAAATAAGCGTTGTACGAACTTGTGATGGTAAAGAAATAAAAGCGACGGACTGCATAATAAAGGTTGCTATCACAAGGGGCAATATAACGTGACGTTCCTTTGCATTAAGGGCTTGTGCATCCAAAAATAAAAAGCACATGACAACCTCTGCTTCCCTCTGCGAAGGGCCTATCTTTTACTTTTATGCATTTACTTTTATGTATTTACTTTTTATGCAAGAGTCAATAGTGTTCTCCTCTATTTCCTTTTTATTTTTGTCTTTTGCAAGCATCATGTGGTGGGGAAAGATCTAGGCACATATATCCAGTTGGATATGAGTGATCATGAGTTATTATTGTTGACATCACCCTTGAGGTGAATAAGTTGGGAGGCGAAATCACAAGCCCCTATCTTTCTATGTGTCTGGCTGAAACTTTTGCTCCATATATATGTCGTGAGTGTTAGCAATCATAGAAGACTAAATGATGGTTGAGTATGTGGACTTGCTAAAAAGCTCCTACATGAGACCCTTCCTGAAAATATGATGAATTGCAATTGCATTGTTGACTAGAATAGTTTGTTAGTTTCCAAGAAAGTTTATGCCTTATACTTCATTGTTGTGATGAATTGTTACTTGCTCATGAGAAGTTTTATGATAATAAATATTGCTGTTATAATAATGATCTTGCTTTGAATCATTCAAGTCCAATGTCCATGCTATAAAAGAAAAGATTATATGATGATTATGATAGGTAGCATTCCACATCAAAATTCCTATTTTTAATTGCTACTTTATCATGATGACTTTTATGAGAGAAAGTTGCTGTTAGGATGCTAGGAAAAGTGATTGAAATTATCATTGATCAAACTTTTGCACTATGCTAGCATTCACACTTCATAAATTATTTCTTTTATCATTTACCTACTCGAGGACGAGTAGGAATTAAGCTTGGGGATGCTGATACGTCTCCAACGTATCCATAATTTATGAAGTATTCATGCCATATTTATAACAATTCTATATGGTTTTGGTAAGATTTGATTAGAACTAACCCGGACTGACGCTGTTTTCAGCAGAACTACCGTGGTGTTGTTTTTTGTGCAGAAATGAAAGTTTCCCAAATGAGCTGAAACTTGTTGGAGATTTTTTATTGGACAAATAAAGAATATTGGCACCAAGACCCACTGGAGGGGGGCCACCCAGTGCCCACGAGGCACCAGGGCGCGCCACCCCCCCAGGCGCGCCCTGGTACCTCGTGGGGCCCATGTGGCTCCGTTTCACGTGATTCCAACGCTGAAAAATCATATATATTCAGAAACCCCCGAAAGTTAACCTAGATGAGTTTTTACGCCGCCGCAAGCCTCTGTACCTCCACGATCTCATCTACAGCCCTTTTCCGGCACCCTGCCGGAGGGGGGGAAAGCATCACCGGAGGCCATCTTCATCATCCCGGTGGTCTTCATGACGAGGAGGGAGTAGTTCACCCTCGGGGCTGAGGGTTTGTACCAGTAGCTATGTGTTTGATCTCTCTCTTTCGTGTTCTTGAGATGGCACGATCTTGATGTATCGCGAGCTTTGTTGGTATAGATGAATCATATGGAGTTTTCCCCTCTCTATCTTCTTGTGATGAATTGAGTTTTCCCTTTGAAGTTTTCTTATCGGATTGAGTCTTTAAGGATTTGAGAACACTTGATGTATGTCTTGCATATGGATATCCGTGGTGACAATGGGATATTCACTTGAGTCACTTGATGTATGTTTTGGTGATCAACTTGCGGGTTCCGTGACCTTGGGGATTTATGCATAAGGGTTGCCACACGTTTTCGTCTTGACTTTCCGGTAGAAACTTTGGGGCACTCTTTGAAGTTCTTTGTGTTGGTTTGAATAGATGAATCTGAGATTGTGTGATGCATATCGTATAATCAAACCCGCGGGTACTCGTGGTGACATTGGAGTGCCTAGGTGACATTAGGATTTTGGTTGATGTGTATCTTAAGGTGTTATTCTAGTACGAACTCTAGGGCTGTTCGTGACAATTAATGGGGATGGCTCATAAGATTGATCGGGAAGAATAACTTTGAGGTGGTTTCATACCCTACAACAATTTCTTCATTTGCTCTCCGCTATTTGTGACTTTGGAGTGAACTCTTTGTCACACGTGAGGGATCTACATATGATTCAACTATGTCAACAATGTTGGGAGATTGCACTAGTGAAAGTATGAACCCTAGGCCTTGTTTCTAAGCATTGCAATACCGTTTTTATGCCCGTTTACTATTTGCTACCTTGCTGTTTTTATATTTTCAGATTACAAAAACCTATATCTACTATCCATACTACACTTTTATCACCATCTCTTTGCCGAACTAGTGCACCTATACAATTTACCATTGTATTGGGTGTGTTGGGGACACAAGAGATTTCTTGTATTTGGTTGCAGGGTTGTTTGAGAGATACCATCTTCAACCTACGCCTCCCACGGATTGATAAACCTTAGGTCATCCACTTGAGGGAAAATTGCTAATGTCCTACAAAACTCTGTGCTTGGAGGCCTAACACGAGTCTACAAGAATAAGTTGTGTAGTAGACATCAATGGCTAGCCCGACAACTCGGCCAGGATAAGCCGAGGACTATGGCCGCCCTGACCTCTCTGATGACCCGCTTTTGCGCGGGAGAGGATAGCTGGCTCGCCCGAAGTACTCATAACGGCGAGGTAGGCACCTCGGAAACCCACGACCCCAATGGAAAACCGAAGCGCAATAAAAATTAGCGCAGGTATAAAAACGGCGGAAGCGACACTGAAGATGCCGTGGTCAATGCTGGATTCACCGGACCTAAATCCGGGCAAAAAATAAAACCCTATAAGGGGAACAAAGACGGACCTCGCCAGCTTGACCGGCTCCTGGACCGCCCATGTGGGATTCAGGGTACTCAGGAAAAACCAGCAACACACACTAATAGGAATTGCTTGGTCTTCAAACAAGCTGGCAAGATAGCGGCAGAGGGTCAGAATAAAACCCAACACCGCAGCGACGACGAGGATGAACCTCGGCAGCCCAATAATGGAGGGCAAAAGAAATTTCCCAACGAGGTAACAGAGGTCAATATGATCTATGTCACCCACATCCCTAAACGGGAGAGAAAGCGTGTGCTTCGGGACATATATGCGTTGGAGCCAGTCGCCCCGAAGTATAACCCATGGTCGGCTTACCCGATCACTTTCGACAAGCACGATCATCCGACCAACATCAGGCATGGCGGATCTGCGGCGCTCGTTCTGGACCCTATTGTTGATGGTTATCATCTAACACGCGTCCTGATGGACGGGGGAAGCAGTCTTCACCTCATCTACGAGGACACGGTTTGGAAGATGGGCATTGACTCATCTCGGATAAAGCCGAGCTCTACCACCTTTAAAGGTGTCATTCCGGGCATCAAGGCCCGTTGTACCGGGACAGTCACCCTCGAGGTAGTCTTTGGTTCACCCGAGAATTTCAGAAGCGAGGAGTTAATCTTCGACATTGTACCCTTCCGGAGTGGATACCACGCGCTCTTAGGACGCACGGCCTTTGCACGCTTCAACGCAGTCCCCCATTACGCCTACCTCAAGCTCAAAATGCCAGGACCCAACGGTGTTATCACAGTCAATGGTAACACCGAACGTTCACTCCAGACAGAGGAACAGACCGCGGCTTTTGCAGCCGAGGTCCAAGCGTCCGAGGAGGCAGCCCGCAGCGATAAACGCGCTCCTCGCTCTTTGAAGCGAGCTCGGGCTGCACAAATCGACCACGGCCAGCTACCCCCGCACCCGAAATAGGGATGCAGGCTCCTCACGTGCCCTAGCTGCGGGCACTACGTCCCCAGGGTACACAACTTTGCAGTCAAAATTCCCTGGGACGACGAGGAGCCAATACAACTACCCATGCGTCAGGCGCGGATTAACCACGCGAAGGCAAGGCTTAGAGCCCCTGCATAGGCAGGTATCTGTAAAAGAAGTAGCCGAGCGTCACTACGTCTCTGTGGCCTTAACCACAGAATGATTCCGGCAAACACCTCCCTTTGAGGAACTCGGTGATTCAAACACTTAGAGTGTATAAAGGGCCGGTCGGGCATCGGCCTTCGCAAATCAGTCATCATCAATCAAGAGCGATCTGGTCAACAGTTCGGAAACGCAGACATGCAGCAGGCTTCGGTCCGGATCCTTTCAAATCCGTCAGTAATTATCCGACCTGTTTTCTCCTCTCCCTTCCTTACTATTCACGTCGTATTCTTTCGATTACTCTCGTCACAACTGGGCATGTACATTATTGCACTATGAAATAAAGAAACCGTGCCCTTTCAAGGCCTTTATTGTATTTCTTTATCAGCATAGCCCCGGGATGATGAAGTATTTTAAAAAAAGATGCAATTGTATAGGAAAGTCCGATGTATTCGGCGTCCCAGATTTTTGGCCTTATATGCATCAGTTTCGAACCTAGATTTCGGTCAATAGTTGGGTTGCCCGGCTCCTATGTGTACCCCTTACGTTCCCGATGTATTCGGCTAAGGGCGTAACGGGAGAACCACTGCGATTGTGCTGCCAGGTTAATTGGCATGGCGCCTCAATGGAGAAAGCCGAAAACTGACTATCTAGGTAAGCGCAAACTGGTCTGCCATCCGGAGACTGCGTCAAGCGATGTGACGATAGAGATCACCCGTGTCAAACGAAGGGCTTTTATTTCTAGCTGAAGTGTGCCATGGCCTAGACCTCGGCTGCATTGGCCGCGCACTTCCTATGCCGGGGGCTGGTCCTTAGCCCCCACAGTCAAGCTCCTACGACTAAATGAAAGATGTCAAGCCACTATAGTCCGATTGCCTAGTTCCTTTAAGTCATTGACCGCCTCCGGGTACCGAGACGTCGGCCAAGGGTCAAGTATGCCTTAAGGAACACCCTCTGTATAACCTACACTGGGGCTGAAGCCGACGACTGGCCACTCTCATTTTAAACAGTCATATTGGAGGAATAATCGAATGCTACAATAAAAACACATGGAATCTCAAGCCATCTTCATTTAAACACGAGATAAAGTTTCTACATTATAACACTCCGGCATTCCGGAGCATCACTTAAAAATACAGAGTGTCCTTGGGGCACATGGCCTCTATGGTCCGAGCTCCCGCCTCAACTTCGGTGAAAAACTGCTCGGCGGTCCGTGGCTTGTCGGCAAGAGGGCCAGCGGCACACGTCTCCGCATCAACCTTGCGGAAGTGAGTCTTCACGCAAGCGTATGCCCTACGCGCCCCTTCGAAGCACGCGGACCTCTTCCAGCGCACAACGCAGGGCATGGCATTTTAGAGACGGGCCATCAGGCCGAATAAACTCTTCGACATGGCTTCGGCAGGCCATAAAGCGACGCAGAGGTCCTGGAGCGCCTTGTCATGCGGAACAGCTCGACCAGCTGCTTCACTCGATGATTTAGCAGTTGCGCAGACGGCGACCCCGGGAATTTACCCTAGAAGGCTTTCTCCGCGTCATGGCCCGCCAGCTCGCCGAAATATGCCACCGCATCCTCCGCGCTCTGCGGGAGATCCTTGAAGACCTCTGCGGAACGCCATAATTGGGTGAGCTTGACACACCCTTTGCTGCCAAATGCACATTGCAGCAAGAATTTCTTACCCGAGGCGATGTGCTCCACTTGCTGGAGCACCTCGCGGTCCGCTCGGGCCGAGGTCTTGAGCTCGGAGTAGGCATGCTGCAGCTTCTCGAGCTCCTCCTTCGTCCGCTGCCCCTCCTCCTGAAGTTTATCGCGTGCTTCGAACACGCCCTTCAGGGTCTCCTCGACATCTAGCACCCTTGCCTGGTGCTTCTCTCCGGCCGCCTTCTCGGCAGCCCGCGCCTTCTCGGCCACGGCGGCAGCAGTTTCCTGCTGCCGCACCTCTTTTCGGGCTCTGTCTAGCTCGGCCTTGAGCATCTCCAGCTCCGCTGTCAACACAGTTCGGCCTTAGTTGTTTTCTTTCACACACATTACACATATATAGTAAAAACGCACGGCAAGTTTCAACTTGTTTACCTTGAGATTGCTCAAGTTTCCGGTTCATCTCCGCCATCTCTTCGGAGACGCAGTCCGGAACCGGGGTTGCACCCTGGAACAGAACGGATTCTCATTATAAAGGGAATAATTACGATCACTCATCGGCTCCTGCTACTTCATACGACCCCGATGCCGGTTTCTTGAAACCGCCTTTGGGCTCGGGGGCTACTCACTCACTAAGCCGTCTAGTAGGCTGTACTTCTATGACCTCGGACAAAATTCATAAAACAAACAGCTAAAAAACAACAAAATGGAATACGCATAAGGCGTACCTCGAAACCTGCTACGAGGTTCTTAAAAACCTCGTGCAGGCCGGCCCCTGCGGACCGGTAGCCTGCAGCGCCGTGCCTATCAAGGCACGGTGCTCCTCCTTAATGGAAGAGCCCTTCAGGGCGTCCTCCATCTCCTCGGTCCACCCCGCGCTGGCCCGTCCTTGGACAGTGGGCTCAGGTGGAGAGAGGACCTCGGGTGCCTCCACCCGAGCAGCCTCCGCCTGGGGTGGCGGTGCTGAGGTAGATGCCGGCTGGGCCAGTGATTGGCCCAGCCCTTCTTCGATGACCTCGGGGTGTTCCGTCCCCGGGTCTTGTTGGGCCGAGGAATTGACCTCGGCCGTGATCGCCACCTCGTCAGCCCCCGTCAAGTTGAGGTCGGGGACCAGGGTGGATGTTGCCTCCCCTAGCCCATCATGCTTCGGGGAAGAAGAGGCGGGCTCTGGAGTCCCGCTGGCGGATGGCCGCCCGCTCAAAGAACCACTGGGGATTACCCTCGGCGGGCTGCGTGTGAAAAATTACTGCTGTAAGATTTCCCTTGCTGAAAAAAAGTGACTCAAGGAAAGAAGATAAGGACAAGGACTTACCCTCGGGGTGCCGGCTTCTTCCTCCCCACAGCTAGGAGGTCTTCCTCTGAGTCCCCGGAGAGCTCGGTCCTCTCCGATGACTTGTTAGCAGCCTCGGATGAGGCTGGCCTTGGCCTCTTTGGGCCCTTCGGTGGCATGTCCACGTCAGCGTCTTCTAACGCCGACCTCTTCCCCTTTGGAGGAGGAACCTCCTCCTCCTCACCCTCCTCGGTGCCGCCGTCTTGAGCGGCGGAATTGTGTGTCTCTTCAGACCGAGTGACCGAAGTCCCTCGGGTCCGAGCACTTGACCTCCCCGTCTGGGACTTCGTCCCTTTGGAGGCCACCACATGCGGCTCCTCGGTCAGAAGCGCTGAGAGCAGGGGAGTTGGGGGCTGCTCTGGTAGTGGGGCCGGGCATCGTACCCCTTGTACCCAGGCCAGCCACTTCTGCAAGATATCAAAATATGACGATTCAAGTATAAACTTTGCCGATGAGCGAAAAAAAGATTGAAGGACGGAACCACTCACCGGGGGGGGGGGGGGGCTCATAGCCATGTTCGAGGCCGCGGTCCTCCCCTGCCTTGGGGATCTTGTCCTTGGCCAGCTTCATGAGCCTCGACCACATGGCTGCCAAGGTGGAGCGGAAGAAGGAAGTGATGGTGTCCATGTCCTCGGGCTTTTGTGCCCACATCGGGGTAGCCCAAAGTTGGAGAGGGAGTATACGGCGGTTGAGCATGACATTGATGACGTCGGCCAGCTCAACCTTCCCCGTTGTAGACCACCACATGATCCTGTCGATCAGGGTCTCCACCTCTTCTGGCTTCCCCCAAGCAACACCCTTCTCCTTCCAAGACTTGAGTTTCTTGGGAGGCCTGGCCGAGAAGGCCGGGACTTCGGTTTGACCAGGGGCGAGGGGCTCGGTGATGTAGAACCACTCTCTTTGCCACTCCTTCACCGTTTCGATGAAGGTGCCGTTGAACCAGGTGGCCCCCTGGTTCTTGCTGATCATGGCTCCTCCGCACTCCGTGAGATCGGGACCGCTCGACTTCGGTTTGATCCCGAAGAGCTTCAGCCATAAGCCGAAGTGCGGCTCACAGCGGAGGAAGGCCTCACAGACCGTTATGAAAGCGGCGAGGTGGAGAACGGAGTTAGGGGCCAGATGGTGGAAATCTAACCCGTAATAGTACATTACCCCACGCACGAAGGGGTGCAGCGGGAACCCCAGGCCTCGGATGAGGTGGGGGACGAAGACCACCCGCTCCCCGGCGTTGGGAGCGGGCACCAGCTGGTTGGCCTCTGGAGCGCGGGCAGCGATGGTGGGGGCTAGATACCCCGCGTCGCGCAGCTCGGTGATAGTCGCCGCTGTCACCATGGAGCCGCCCCAGTGCCCCTTGAGGGTGTCGGCCATGGCTGGTTGAGAAGCTGAGCTTGTGAAAAGGGAGGGCGTGCTAGTTGGATCTGGGCGCTGTAGCTGGACGGGGCAGCAGTGGGGAAGGAATGGGAGCGTGCGTCGTTGCGCTATTCTCCCCTTGGTTCTTGTAGACCTATGAAAAGCCAAGAGTCCCCTTGCTGCACCGATAAATTCGCGGCCGCTATCAAAAATGCCGTTGGAGCATATGGGGGGAAACAAAATCTTGATGATATCCCTAAGAAAGCGGGCATAATCTCTGTTTCGAAGGGACGTGCCAGTAAATGAGCTGCCTCGAACCACGATTTGAGGTTGAGGCAGTAACTGCTCGACTCATCATGGGGCGAGCCTCTCCGATAAAGTTGTCAGGCAGGGTTGGATTATTCATACCTGTACGACCAGCCTTCAAGGCTAAGATACCTAGACCCCTAGGGCGGGGTACCAGCTCGGTTGAACCACGGATGTCGATGTTCTGTTAAGAGAATCCGAAATACGAAGTGGAACTCGTCTGTCAAGCCAAAGACTCCGGATCCGAAGTGATATCTGTCGACCATCGTCCTCGGCGTAGAAGACCAGTTCTGGGGCTACTGACGGTGTCCTGGATTAGGGGGGTGCTAAACGGGCCGACCTGTCTCCTCGGTTGGGCCGGTGTACCCCCGTGCGTGACCAAGATGGACTCCGGAGACTGTACATGGGAGGCGTGATCGACGCTGTCTCTGCCGAAGACTTGTAGTACACTTCAAGATTTGTCCAGCCGCCTTATTCCTAGATACCAACATTGTAACCCTAGGTGCCCTCTCTGGCGTGTATATAAGCCATGGGGTTTAGTCCGTAAGGGGGACATCAACGCAACATTGCTTACCTAGCCATAGAAGTTAGACTCATATTACGATCTCGAGGTAGATCAACTCTGTACTCGATACATCTTTATCAATATAACAGAAGCAGGACGTAGGGTTTTACCTCCATTAAGAGGGCCCAAACCTGGGTAAACATCGTCTCCATTGTCTCTGTTACCATCGATCCGAGATCCGCAGCTCGGGACCCCCTACCCCGAGGTCTGCCGGTTTTTACACCGATATCTGGCCAGACACATCGTGATTTGATCACAGGGATACCGGTACACGGGAATGAGAAAAGAGAACAAAACCAGTAACGAGGTAACTGGCATAGTGGACAAGTTGTTGATCCACGGGGATGCCGATAAATCTCACCTCGGGTGTTTGTAACATATCGCGAAGTAAAAGGAATAGCACACGGCAACCGGGGGTTCACTCGAATATTTATTCGTGTGGGTATAGGAGTCAATATGGGTGTCCACAGCTCCGATGTTGATCATTAATCGGAAAGTGTTCCGGTCATGTCTATACTTCACTGAACCTATAGGGTCACATGCTTAAGGGTCATCTATCTGCTGAATACTAGACAGAGAGTCTGAGAGAAAGTCACCGGAAAAGTTTCGGAAACAACAGAAGAGTTCCGGAGAGAAAACACCGGAATAGTTTTGGTAAAACCGAAAAGTTGTTTTGGAGTATACCATTAAGTCAAAATGGTTTTGGCACACGCCTGGAAATTATTGGAGGGTGCCAGAATTGTTCTGGGAACTTCTGGGATTTTTCCGGAGAGAAAAACCGGAAATGTTCCGGAGCTGCCGGGACCGCTTTGGTTGCTTTTCGCTGATGAAAATCATTGATCTGATAATGTTTCGGAACGCGTCCGGAATTGTTTTAGTGGGTATTGGAATTATTCTAAGACCCACAGAAATATTTTTGGATTTAACGGTTACTTTATGGAAAGCCACCTTTTTGGGATTTGTCCCAAAATATCTTGGGGATGACATGGATGCATGGAAGCCCCTCATGTGGGGCCCACTAGTTGTGGCCGGCCACAAGGGGAGCTCCTCCATGGAGCTTCTCTAGCCTTCCCATTATGCCCCTTTGGAAAATCCATGTGATGATTTTTTTTTGGGTATTTCAAGTGCCACCCTACCCCTTGGGTTTTTCCTATAAAAAGAGGTGGAGATGCACTCTCCACACTCACTCTTTCTCACATACACATGCCATGCATGATCTGGGTTTCTCTCTCCCTCCCAGCGAAATAGTTTCGTAGAGCCGAAAGGCTGTCTGGGTTCCGGTGGGAACTAGTTCTGGACGGCGAAGCCCTGCTGGATAGATGACACCGTATGTGTGCAACCCCGTAGAGAGGTCGTAGGTTCGATCTTTTTGCCCGAGGGGCTATTCGAGGGTCCTCCCGAAGGGCTGTCTAAGTTCGAGGGTCCTCCCGAAGGGCTGTCCGAGTTACCGTCCGGGTTTCGAGGGTCCTTCTGAAGGGCTGTCCGTGACATCGTCTGGGGGACTGTCCGACCGCCTCCCGAAGGGTTGTCCGAGGGACTGTCCGAGGGGGAGACGAGGGAGTACATCCTCGCGGTTGGGAGGTTGTAAATCCTAGCTGCGGGGATCTGCACCGACGATCAACATCGACTCTACTTCCGCTGCGCTACGAGTCGGTAATGATCAGATCAAACCTTGTATGCATCTCCATAGTGATCCTTGGCGTGCTCGCTGTACCGATTTTTTTTGTTTTCTGTCGCGTTCCCCTACAGTTCCTGCTACCAGGCAGCCTCTTGCCGGTGGACCAGCTTCTTCTGATGGTGCCGTGGTGCCCAAATATGCCAATGAGGGCAGCCAACATCGATCTAGAAACAGTCAGTGGGACATTCCTCCCTCAGGGGGGTCTGGAGATTTGCGCCGATATCATCATGTGTCTCTTCGCCCTCGCTCTGGAGCTGCTGTTGAGAAGAGCCACTGTGCTGCTGCTCAAGTAGGCAACGGGCATTACCTGCGCAGAAACAGGGCTGTCACTCAACTAGGCGGATCTTCTTTACCGTCTACCAATGTGGATGGAGAGACCTACGATCAGTGGCCCATTCGCACACCTTCACCGACTAGCAGTGCGGGCACGACCAACCCTCATAGGGGCGGCTTCTCTTCTCCTGGCCTGGATCGTCATACTGGGGGTGACATAACTCAAACTACAGTGGGAACTCAAGCTGAGATTAGAACCCTTTGCCAAGGCAGTACACTGGAACTCGGGCATGATCACACTAGAGAGAGTATGGATGTTGATCGTCACTTGGAGCAAAACGCGGATCAGTTAACAAATTGGGTAGCGGCGCATGGCCCTAACGCGCCTCGGGCGCCATGAAAGCCATTGCCTAGAATTGTTGAGGCATGGGCCGGGGCCTCAGCAATGATCGTATGATGTTCCTGGCCAATCTCATCCGTTCCACTAAAGCTCAGGTAATTTTTGTGTCCGAAATTAAGTCCTCTAAAGTTCGTTCTTCTGATCTTGTTAATCGTTTTGACATTGATGATAATATTGTAGTTCCTTCGAGGGGATCGTCGGGAGGGCTTTGGCTGATGTGGACCGATGAGCTCAAGGTTACTGTTTGTAGTGCGTCGTTTCACTCCATCCTAGCTAACGTTGTTCATGTAGCTTCAGGTGTACAGTTTTGTCTAGTGTGTATATATGGAGATCCTTATCATCGTCAAACTAGTGCTATATGGAGTCAGGTTGCCTCTTTTGTGTATGATAACTTAGGCAAGCCAATGATCTGTATGGGTGACATGAATGACATCCTGTATGATATGGACAAGTGCAATGCTAATGTTAATCATTATCGGATGTTAGCTTTTCGTGCTTTAATTAAAAACTGTGGCTTCTTTGACATTGGCTATAGTGGTTCGGCGTACACTTGGCGCAATAGGCAGCACACTGCTAATCCTATTTATCAACGTTTGGATCGCTGTTTGGTTAATCCTGATTGCTGTGCTTGCTATCCAAATACGAAAGTGCTTAATTTGCCTATCATTCTTAGTGATCATGCGCCTATCTTGATCTCTACTGATGGTCGATTTGCTAGGCCGAAGTATGTATTTAAGTTTGAAAATTGGTGGTTATTTGAGAAAGACTTTCATGCCCATGCAAAGGCAGCCTAGAACAACACCAGGAATGCCTCATTTTCTGCCAAGTCTTCCTTTCTTGCAGGATCGTTGAAGAGATGGTGCAAGAAGAAGAAGCCTATTCAACAGGAGTTACATGATTTGGAAGAGCAAATCAAACAGATTCAATTGCAGCCACCCCATAGGCAGGATCATGCATTAGAGAACTCTCACACAATCAGGTATGAGCAAAACCTTTCCAAGCTAAACCAATACTACAAGCAAAGGGCCAAGAAAAGTTGGGCTAAAGACGGCGATAGAAACACTAATTTTTTTCAACAAGCTGTGTTAAAACGGAGGAGGAGGAACACTATATTTTCTATTAAGGATGAGCATGATGTTGTTCATTTTAAGCCTAACCTTATAGCTAACACTTTCGTCAATTATTGCAGGTTCATATTTTCCTCTCCTAATATCAATACTTGTAGACCTTACATTGCATCACAACCTTTGTCTCAATCAATTGATCCAACTTATTCCATTCCCGACAAGAATGAGATCTTGCAGATTCTTAAAGATATGAAGCTTAATGCGTCGCCTGGCCTATATGGTTTCAATGTGGAATTTTTTACCTGGCAACATGGGATTGGATTGGAGATGATGTCACCGCCTTGGTTATCAATTTCTACAACACAGGTATCTTACCCCCTCACATTGGTGACACAAACATTGCTCTCATCCCTAAAAAGCTTGTCCCCCAGGTCCCTAGTGATTATAGACCTATTAGTCTTTGTAATTTCATCTATAAGATCATTGCTAAATCTTTGGTCAACAGGCTTAAAACCCATCTGCCTGATTATATTGATCCCGCTCAGCAAGCTTTTATTGAGGGTCGTAGAATTAGCGATAACATTATTATTGCTCAAGAAATCACTGACTCCTTTGCTCTTAAATCTTGAAATCACAATGCTTTTATGCTTAAAATTGATCTTGTAAAAGCTTTTGATCGTATTGAATGGAATTTCATTGTTTCCGCTCTTGCGCGTAAAGGATTGCATCTCACTTCATTAATCTAATTTATGCATGCATCTCTTCGCCTTTGTTCTCAGTCATTATCAATGGTCAGCCAACTCATAGTTTTAGAAGTAATAGGGGTATTAGACAAGGTTGTCCTATGTCGCCCTATCTTTTTGTGCTTGCCATTAATGAACTTTCTCTTGCTCTCAATGATGCTATGGCTGCTAACCACCTTCAAGGTATTTTGCTTGGGCCAAATTGCCCCCCAGTCCACTCTTTGCTTTTTGCAGATGACCTTCTGGTATGTGGCCAAGCTAACTTGCAGGAAGCTCGTACGATCGCCCACATCATTCAACATTTCTGTGCTCTCTCAGGTCAAACTCCAAACTGGTCCAAGTTGGCCATCTTGTTTAGTGCTCATGTTAACCAAACTGTCATTGCTGATATCAAGAGCATTTTCCCTGTTCCTTCTATGGATGACAATTTTATTCATTTGGGCCACCCTTTAATTCTTCCTGCCAAAAATAGAGTTGCTGCTTACAACTTTGTCCTTGATAGATTCATGGCTAAGCTTCCTACCTATAAGGCTAATATGCTTTCTCATGTAGCTAGGTTAGAGTTTATTCGGTCTGTTTTTTCTTCCATTCCAGTCTATTACATGTCAAATATTTTGTTCACCAAATTTTTTATTTCCAAACTCACTTCTATTATCAGAACTTTTTGGTGGACAGGCATTAAAGAGGACAATTCTTCGAAAGGTCTTTGCCTTAGGGCATGGAAGGATATATGTACTTCTAAGAAGGAGGGAGGTTTGGGAATAAGAAATCTTTAGGCCATGAACCAAGGTCTTATTCTTGCCTCTGCTTTGAGACTTGCTAATTCTCCCAACTCACATTTGTCTCTTGTGCTCAAGGCTAAGTATTTTCCGGATACTTCCATATGGACTGCTACTTCTAGCCCTCCGAAATCTGCCTTTTGGTCATCCATTCTTAGAATGCTCCCCAAACTCAAAGCTCATTGCTTATACCACATCACCCAAGGCAATATTTCCATTTGGAGTACCCCTTGGTGCTCAGCCTAGATCAATATTCATAATCACCTTATTATCCAACCTGCTGGTTTCATCTTTCCTGCTCGAGTTAGTGACCTTTGGCTACCAGGGCAAAAAGTTTGGAACGATGATCTTATCTATTCTCTTTTTGAGGAGCCCATGGCGTCTACTATCATTCATACTACCATCATACAGGACAACTGCCCAGATATTCTTGTTTGGGATCTTGCTCCTAATGGAAAGTGTAGCTCAAAGTCTACTTATAAGTTATGTTTGCAGGATATTCAAGCACAACCAAGGAATCGAACTTTTCAGGTTTCTAATCAGGTTTCTAATCAGGTTATAGCTCTTCTAAAGCAAGTTTGGAAACAAAAAATGATGGCCCCAAGAGTCCAGACTTTTGCCTGGAGGTTGCTTCGCAAAGCCCTTCCAACAGGTTTGAGAGCTAGTCGTTTCTCCATTCATATTTCCAAACAGTGTTGTCGTTGTGCTCAAGATGAAAATGAAATGCATATTTTTTTTCCATTGTGACTTTGCTAGAGCTGCATGGTTTGCACATCCTTGGTACTTTAGAAGTGATCTTTTAACGGAAAATTATCTTTCTATGCAAAGTGTTATTCTAGCTTTGCTTAATATGAATCATCCATATGCTATTGTTCCCAATATTTTCAATTTTCTGTGGTGCATATGGAAGTCCAGATGTGATTGTCTTTTTGATAGGAGGTGCTCACTCCCACATCAGCTACACATGGCTGCCTTAGTTTTGGATGATCAACAGAAATTTCAAGTGGCTTCCTCCTTAGATGATCGCAATGTCGTTACAAATTCTAGTTCCCCTGACAGTGCTATTACGTTGCCACCGCAGGGAAGCACTCTTAAAACTGATCTTCTTGTTGTTGGTGCTAAGATCTACTTCGATGCTTATTTTAGGTGCTAAAAAATTCCAAGTTTACCAAATGGCAGTGTTGCCACAGGCATTGGTGTTTTTCTCAAATTTGTGCAAGACCATAGGAATATCAATGTACAGGTCCAAGCCTCAGCTCCGATCACAACTTCGCCCCTTCAAGCAGAAGAGCTCGCTCTCCTTCTTGCCGCCAAAATTACCCAACTCCTGCAGGTGGCACAACCAACTTTCCCGACGGACAACATTTCTTTGGCAAAGGCAGCTGCGACCAGAAGTGTTTGTGCTGACTCCATTCCGTGGGCAATCAGAGCGCCACTTGTAGATTTCTTTAGGATTACGAATGATCTCCATTCATAGGTGTTTCACATTTCTAGGGAGATAAATGGAGTTGCTCACACTAGTAGAAAACGGGCCTTTAATCCCGGTTTGTAAGGCCCTTTAGTGCCGGTTCTACAACCGGCACTAAAGGGGGGGGGGGACTAAAGGCCCCCCCCCTTTAGTCCCGGTTCTTCACGGCCCGGCACTAAAGGCCCACCAAGTGGCGCCTGCCGGGGCCGTTCGCTGGGGGACCTTTAGTCCCGGTTGGTGTTACCAACCGGGACTAAAAGTATTTAATTCTTTTAATTTTGGTTTATTTTTCCTTTTAATTTTGTGTTTTCCATTTAATTATTTTTCATTTCAAACATATATTACGCTACTACATACTGTACAGGTTGTGCATATATATATAAATCGAATTTCTCGTACGACGACCATTCACATACATATATATATATATACAATTTGGTATATACAATTTCTCATACAATTTGCGGATCAGTACATATGCAGGGCATTACTGCTTGATCTTGTAATGGTATTCTCCTTTGGGATCTATGACCTGGTCGACCAGAAATCCAGCTATTTCCTCTTGAATTGCTCGTACGCGAGCCGTTGGTAGGAGCTGGCCCCGCATCTCTATCATCTATAATCAGGAGATCAAGATGAATATATTAGTTGTGTGTATATATATTAGCTAGATCATGATAAAAAAAATTATGGATAGTGTTCTGGCAAACGTACCCAAAGAGTTTTTTCATCTATGCTCCTTTCAGACGTGATCATGCGAATATTCTCGCAAACGTAGTATGCGCATAAACTATTCCCCTTCTCCTGCCTCATGCACTTTACGAGAATAAAATTCAATCAGGTAATAATTAATCAAGCATGATAATGGTACATATTGAAACTAGAATTAAAGAGATACACGGACGTAGCTAGCTAGTACTACTTAATTACCTTGGGTCGCACCCATTTCAGCTGTTGTTTCCATTGGCCGGGGACCTCTTCGATGAACTTTTTCCAAGCCCTGCCCGCCGGCAAAGAAAATGAATAAAGGAGTTATTAACTAGTTGATATCAGGAAATGAAGTAAAGAGGCAGACATAGTGCGATAATGATTGAAATTACCTGTCGAACATCCCCTTCACGGTTGCGTATTCGGATGGATCCTTATATAGTGAGTCCAGTACTTCAACTTTTCCCTTGTCAACTTCAATGATTAACAAGATCCAGTGGAAACTGCATGCGCACACGTTTTTTATAAATAAGCGGGCATGTGCATAACTCATCAACTACACTTATTAACATCTAGTAAGCAAAAAATATAATTTGTAGTACAAGATATAGTAACACTCACCCGAAGTTGTAAGGAAGTAGTATTTTTGGTTGGGTGTTTAGTTGCTTCAAAAACTCTAGCAGGAATCTCTCTGTGTCTTCTCTCGAATATTGATCTTCCCATATCGCCTGATTAATCGTATTTGGGTCAATGAACCCAACTCCATAGCGTCTAGTTTTTTTCATTTCATACATCTTCATTCTGGATAATACCACAGAAAAGAATATAGTGAGGATAATTACAGTTAATGAACGAGAGCACATCTAGCTAGCTAGCTAGAGACTTAAATTACAGAAAGAAATCACTTACAGACAATAGCAACTGACGATAGATTTGTCGAGTGCGTCTTGATTGAATAACTGAAGCAACTCTGAATAATGAATCCACACGTCTTTTTTATGGAAGTAATGCCTTTTACTGACTTTCACCATGAGGGACTCTTCATTGGTATTTGCTGTTTTTTGCATGTACCACATATGGAACTCGTACATTCTCGTTGGTAGAAGCTTGACTTCGTCAGGCTTGACCAGAGGTTTGCCACGGACATATTGGTATTTTACTTCCTCCTCTGTAATCCCGGGGATTTCCTCAAGGCCTAGGAGTTGTTCAACAGTGACACCGGCCTCTTTAGCCTGCCTTCTAAGATCGTCGGTTATTGCCGGCCGATCGGCGGTACTCACATGTGTTTGTACAATGAGCGGGGGGATCGATTGCACTGCTTGTTCTCCCAGCTGGGGAACAGTTTTCCCGCTTTTTTTGCCAACTGCTTGGCTCGAGCTCGAGCTCGACTCCTTTTGCCCTGCAGAATATGACTTCTTGATAGACCGCACATAGTCGGAGTCCTTCTGATTGTCAGTCGGTCGAGCCATATCAATAAAGTGTTGTGATACATGCTCAGGTACTTTCTCCTTTGGCGGCGCGGGCGGTTTCGCTGCAAAATGGGCCTTCAATTGGGCATCACATGCGTCGTCGAGTTCCTCCTGAGTCAGATGGTAAGACAACTTCGGAAGAGGCTTGAGGTCTGGACCATATTTGAATTTCTTGCCTGTTGTACCGCTAGCCGTCGTAGCTACGGCCTCTCTCTTCCGCTGTTGCTTAGCCGGAGCACGCTGAGTCGGCTGACTTGGAGGAGGAGGAGTTGGCTGACGCCGTGCCGGACTTGGAGGAGGAGTCGGCTGACGCGGTGCCGGACTTGGAGGAGGAGGAGTCGACTGAAGCGGCGGAGGACTTGGAGGAGGAGGAGTTGGCTGACGCCGTGCCGGACTTGGAGGAGGAGTCGGCTGACGCGGTGCCGGACTTGGAGGAGGAGGAGTCGATTGATGCGGCGGCGGACTTGGAGGAGGAGTCGGCTGACGCGGTGCCGGACTTGGAGGAGGAGGAGTCGACTGACGCGGCGGCGGACTTGGAGGAGGAGGAGTCGGTGGCCTTGGAAAGACGATGCAATCCTTTTTCCATAGAATGATACGATGTATGGCCTCTCCCAGTGTTCTCTCCTCGTCACCTCCAAGAATGTCAAGTTGTAGGTCGTGATATGCTGACATCACTTCATCAACCCCGACACGAGCATAGCCAGCTGGAATGGGATTGCAATGGAAGGTTGCTTCAGGGGGATTTGCTAAAGCATAGCCGTCCACCACCTTCATGGATAAGTTCTTCACTTTCATGTGTAGCTCACAGTTAGTCCTATCTTTGATATCATCCACAGGGTAGCTAGCTAGTAGTGCATTATCGATATCGGCCGGGGCGGAACCCACGCTGCTTCTCGGCATAGATAGGACGGTGCTATCCAATGCTAGATCGATATGCTCATGCTGCCGCTGAGACGCCCTTTCCTGGCTGAGTGAGTCGATCTGCTCGTGCTGCCGCCTGACAAATCGTTCCAACTCCAGGTGCGAGGATATTAGGCCTTCAAGGCGGAGTGCTTCCTCCTTCTTCTTCTTCTCCTCATGCTTCTTCTTTCTCGCACGGCTTCTATAGTCGTCGTTCCAATCCGCAAACCCCTCATACCACGGAACAACGCCTTTGCCTCGTGTTCTTCCCGGGTGTTCAGGATTCTTCAGGGCGCGCGTAAGCTCGTCGTTATCTCTGTTGGGCGTGAACACCCCCGATCGAGCTTCTTCTATTGCAATAAGTATTTCGTCTGTCGCTTCTTTAAGACTTGCCTTCACCATAACCAGCCCTGTCTCTGGGCCCAACTTCCCCCCATGCGCATAAAACCATGTCCTGCACCTGGGGGGCCATGTCAATGTAACTGGACTGACCCATTTACTAATCATCTCTTGCTCAGATTGATGCCACTTAGGCAGGGCCACCTGGTAGCCACCTGGCCCCAGACGATGGTGCCACTTCTTTTTCGCAGCATTAATCTTGTTTTTCCTCGACAGTTCCTTAGCTTCTTCCGATTCCTTGAACTTCACGAAAGCGTCCCAGTGATCTTTTGCCTTCACCAGTGCTCCCATGAATTCTGGACTCTTATTTTTTGATTTGACGTACTTAGCCCATGCATTTTTCTTGAAGGTGTTGAATGCGATCGCCATCTTTTTAAGAGCATAGTTTCTGACTTTCTTCAGATCTACATCTGTCAAATTATCTGGTAGTGTGAAATGTTCCATGAGCGTAGTCCAAAGCACATCTTTTGCTCTTTCGTCGACAAAAGTAACTCCTGCTCGATCTCCCTTTGCTGGCTTTCTCCATTCTTGAACGGAGATCGGGATTTGGTCCCTGACAATAACTCCGCATTGATTCTTGAACGTGGTCGCATTTTTCTTAGGTTCAAGCGGTTCGCCAGTTGATGTTTTGATGGAATCGATGTTGAACTTTACGCCTTTGTCCAACTTTTTGGCCGGGCCTCGAACTACCCTGTCGCTTGTACAAGATTTGCTCGATCCGGAGGCCTAAAAGAAGAAAGATCGATTCGTTAATACATACAAATCAATTAAGACATGTAATGATCACCGGATGGCTTATATATTAAATATACCTCGCCGGTCATTGTTATTTGAAGAACATTTTCTTCGTCAACATCGTTGTCGTCACCTTCATCTATTCGTTCGTCTTCATCAAACATCATACCCTCACCCGAAGGGTTCAGATATTGCGAGCCGTCATCATGATCATCTGGGCTAGTGGAGCGTATGATGTCGAACACAGCCTCTTCTCCTTCTCTGCCGGTATTGTCCATAGCTTTTATTTAACTAATCCAGAAGAAAGATAAAACAATTTAGTATTCAGAGATCCGAAAGGTAGATGCATGAGATCAGAAAGAAATTGGATCAACTTGTGCACATCCATAATGGGGGCATTCCTGATAATTAATCCCTTAAAGGACTAAGAAAATCTATTGCAAATACAACATTAAATTATGCAACTTTTGCAAATACTAATTGCTATACATTGGATCAAATGTCAAAATTCCTCAACGTTTTTATATCTAACATTTATCTAGCTATAACTAAAAGTATAAAAAAACTAAAAAACATTCATCTAACATTTCTATAACTAAAAGTATAAAAAATTAAAAAACAGAAAAAGAAACACTAATTAAGCATACTTCTATACATCCATTAAAAAACAGAAAAAGAAACATTATATAAAAAAAATCTATACTAATTAAACACTAATTATATCCATCTAACATGCATTCATACATACATATATACTAGTGAAAAACAACTAAAACATCTAAATAAAAAATGTGTGTGTGTGTGTGTGTGTGTGTGTTCATGCATGTGTGTGTGTGGGGGGGGGGGGGCTAGGGGCCGGACGGGCGGCCATGGCGCGCGGCGGGGGGCGAGGGAGGGGGGGAGAGGGAGGAACTGAGCTCACAGCGGGGCGACGGCGAGGCGAGGCGAATCGGGGGCAGCGACGGCGTCGGGGCAGGCGGCGCAGCGAGGAGCGGGCGCGCGCTCGCGGGCCGGCGGCGCCGTCGGGGATGGGCGAGGAAGGGCGTGTCCGGAGTAGTGGTCGACGAGGAGGGACGGGCGGCCGGCGTCGGGGGCGGCGACGGCGTCGATCGGGGCAGGCGGCGGCGCGCAGCAACCTGGCGGCGTCGTCTGTGTTTGGCGTCGAGAGAATGGAGAGGATCGTAAGTGGAGTTGTATATATGAGAGCCTTTAGTCGCGGTTGGTGGCTCCAACCGCGACTAAAGGGGGGCCTTTAGTCGCGGTTGGAGCCACCAACCGCGACTAAAGGTCTCGCTTCCCGCCGCTTGGACTGGCTGAAATTCACCTTTAGTCGCGGTTGGTGGTTCCAACCGCGACTAAAGGCCTGTTCCTGGCACGGCGCAGTGTGGTGGATGTTTAGTCCCACCTCGCCCAGCGAAGGGCGCTCGCACTGGTTTATAAACCCCGGCGCGGTAGCTCATTCGAGCTCCTCTCTAAAGCAGGCCTACAAGGCCTACCGTTCTTTCCTGCCCTGTGGGCCATACTGGGCCTTGCGGGCCCGCATCCTGGCCCAACTAGTGGGTGTCTAGTCGTATGCAGGCCGTGGCGGCCTAGTAGGCGGGCTTTTTTTTTACTTTTCAGTTTTTTTTTGTTTTCTTCTATATTTATTTTCTTTTGTTTCTTGGTTGTTTTTTGCTTTAATTAGAGTTTCTGAGTGAATCTTTTTGCTTTAGGTCAAAAAAATTATAAACTTTCTGTTAGTGCCAGTAGTTTTCAAATTTGAATTATTTGAAATTTGTGTGAATCACTAGTTTGTGAATAACTTTATTTTAAAAAAAGATTTTTCAGTGATTCTTTTTTCTGCTGTTTAATATTAGTGTGTTTTATCATTATATTCAATTTGGTAATTCTTAGGTTATTTAAAAAAAATGAAATGCCTTTGTAACAGACGAGTTTTCGTCCGAAAGCGTGATACTTCGAAAGAGATTGTCCATTTTGTACACGAAGTGCATCCAGTTTTTGCCGTAACCCTCTCAACTTTTTAGCACATGCTATGTGGGTGAAATGATGATACCATGCCAACTTTCAACCTTTTCTGATTGTGATTTGTAGTGCTTTTCAATTTCAGGGTCATTTAACTCAAAAAAATCAGTAAATGCATGAAAAATAGCAAATGAAGTCAGAAAGGGTTGAAAATTGATGACGTGGCTTTGGACATAATATTTCTTCGCGTTTCAAATGCCAAAACACATAAGTCGGAGTTCTATTACAAAGATTCCCTCCGGTTTGTCCGAAGTGGGACTTTCCAGATATATAAGTCCGGAAACTAACTAGAGAAGCCGGTCACATCCCAGAGTGGGATCTTTGGATATAAAACTTTTTCTTCGCGTGTGTCCCTTTGTGCCGTAACCATGGACAATCTTCATCGTTTAACTTGATGCTCGGGTCAACATTCACTGTGAAGGGAGCAATTTCATGAAACTTTTCATAATCTTCTGACATGTCTGTCTTGTCCTCCACTCCCACGATGTTTCTTTTCCCTGAAAGAACTATGTGGCGCTTTGGCTCATCGTATTATGTATTCACTTCCTTATCTTTTCTTTTCTCGGCTTGGTAGACATGTCCTTCACATAGAAAACCTGCGCCACATCATTGGCTAGGACGAATGGTTCGTCTGCGTGCCCAAGATTGTTGAGATCCACTGTTGTCATTCCATACTGCGGGTCTTCCTTTACCCCGCCTCCTCTCAGATTGACCCATTTGCACCGAAACAAAGGGACCTTCAAACCAAGTCCATAGTCAAGTTCCCATATCTCCTCTATGTAACCATAATATGTGTCCTTTGGCCTATTGGTGTTTGCTGCATCAAAGCGGACACCACTGTTTAGGTTGGCGCTCTTTTTATCTTGGGCGATCGTGTAAAATGAATTCCCATTTATCTCGTACCCTTTGAAAGTCAATATAGTCGAAGATGGTAACTTGGACAGCAAGTACATGTCATCTGCAACAGTGTCGTCATGCATGAGACGTGTCTGCAACCAACCGGCGAAAGTCACAGTTTGTTCATGTGTAATCCAGTCGTCAGACTGCTCCGGGTGTTTGGAGCGTAGAATATTCTTGTGTTGCTCGATATACGGAGCCAGCAAGGCGGAACTTTGTAGAACTGTGTAGTGTGCTTGCGCCAAAGAATGCCCGTCCCAGCATATTACTGAATTCTTTCCTAGCGTGCCTTTTCCACCCAGTCTGCCCTCATGCCGCGATTCAGGAACACCAATCGGCTTAATGTCAGGAATAAAGTCAACACAAAACTCAATGACCTCCTCTGTTTCATGGCCCTTGGAGATGCTTCCTTCTGGCCTAGCACGATTACGAACATATTTCTTTAAGACTCCCATGAACCTCTCAAAGGGGAACATATTGTGTAGAAATACAGGACCCAGAATGGCAATCTCCTCAACTAGGTGAACTAGGACGTGCGTCATGATATTGAAGAAGGATGGTGGGAACACCAACTCGAAACTGACAAGACATTGCACCAAATCATTCTCTAACCTTGGTAAGATTTCTGGATCGATTACCTTTTGAGAGATTGCATTGAGGAATGCACATAGCTTCACAATGGTTAATCGAACGTTTTCCGGTAGAAGTCTCCTCAATGCAACCGGAAGCAGCTGCGTCATAATCACGTGGCAGTCATGAGACTTTAGGTTCTGGAACTTTTTCTCTGCCATATTTATTATTCCCTTTATATTCGACGAGAAGCCAGACGGGACCTTCATACTGAGCAGGCATTCGAAGAAGATTTCCTTCTCTTCTTTGGTAAGAGCGTAGCTGGCATGACCCTGAAACTGCTTTGGATCCATGCCGTCTTCTCCGTGCATACGTTGCTGGTCCTCCCGTGCCTCCGGTGTATCTTTTGTCTTCCCATACACGCCCAAGAAGCTTAGCAGGTTCACGCAAAGATTCTTCGTCACGTGCATCACATCGATTGCAGAGCGGACCTCTAGGTCTTTCCAATAGGGTAGGTCCCAAAATATAGATTTCTTCTTCCACATGGGTGCGCGTCCGTCAGCGTCATTCGGAACAGATTGTCCGCCAGGACCCTTTCCAAAGATTACTTTTAAATCCTTGACCATATCAAGTATATCATCACCAGTACGGTGGAGAGGCTTCTTCCGGTGATCTGCCTCACCTTTGAAATTCTTGCCTTTCTTTCTTACGGGATGCCAGCTCTGAAGAAATCGACGATGCCCCAGGTACACATTCTTCTTACATTTATCCAAATATATACTGTCGGTATCATCTAAACAGTGCGTGCATGCGTGGTATCCCTGGTTTGTCTATCCTGAAAGGTTACTGAGAGCAGGCCAATCATTGATGGTTACAAACAGCAACGCTGGCAGGTCAAATTCCTGTTGTTTGTGCTCATCCCACGCACGTACACCTTTTCCATTCCACAGCTCTAAAAGTTCTTCGACTAATGGCCTTAGGTACACATCAATGTCGTTGCCGGGTTGCTTGGGGCCTTGGATGAGCACTGGCATCATAATGAACTTCCGCTTCATGCACAACCAAGGAGGAAGGTTATAGATACATAGAGTCACAGGCCAGGTGCTATGATTGCTGCTCTGCTCCCCAAAAGGATTGATGCCATCTGCACTTAAACCAAACCATACGTTCCTTCCGTCATCTGCAAAGTCCTTCCACTTTCTCTCGATTTTTCTCCACTGTGATCCGTCAGCGGGTACTCTCAACTTCCCGTCTTTCTTACGGTCATCTTTGTGCCATCGCATCAACTTGGCATGCTCTTTGTTTTGGAACAAACGTTTCAACCGTGGTATTATAGGAGCATACCACATCACCTTGGCAGGAATCTTCTTCCTGGGGCGCTCGCCCGCAACATCACCAGGGTCATCGTGGCCGATCTTATAGCGCAATGCACAGCATACCGGGCATGCATTCAAATCCTCGTACTCACCGCGGTAGAGGATGCAGTCATTAGGGCATGCATGTATCTTCTGCACCTCTAATCCTAGAGGGCAGACGGCCTTCTTTGCTTCGTACGTACTGTCGGGCAATTCGTTGTCCTTTGGTAGCTTATTCTTCATTATTTTCAGCAACTTTTCAAATGCCTTGTCAGGTACACCATTCTCTGCCTTCCATTGCAGCAATTCCAGTGTGGTACCCAGCTTTTTCTTGTCATCTTCGCAATTTGGGTACAACAATTTCTTGTGATCCTCTAACATGCGCTGCAACTTCAGCTTCTCCTTTTCACTTGCACAGTTTCTATTTGCATCGGCAATGGCCCGACCAAGATCATCAGCGGGCTCATCTGATGCCTCTTCTTCAGCTCCTTCCTGCATTGCCGGCTCAGCTTCTTCCCCCATTATTGTACCATCGTATTCATGGAACCCATGGCCAGGATAGCTGTCGTCATCCTCTTCTTCTTCTTTCTCTTCCATTAGGACCCCTCTTTCTCCGTGCTTGGTCCAACAGTTATAGCCGGACATGAAACCGGACTCAAACAGGTGGACGTGAATGGTTCTTGAGTTAGAGTAATTTCGATCATTCTTACAGTCAGCACATGGACAATACATAAAACCATCCGCCCGCTTGTTTGCCTCAGCCGCAACCAGAAAAGTATGCACGCCATTAATGAACTAGGGAGAGCATCGGTCATCGTACATCCATTGCCGGCTCATCTTCATTACACAACACCGAAAAGACCAAATTAATACAAGTTCATACATAAAGTTCATACACACTTGTTCTCATAAAGCAACATACAAACTCTCTAGCTAAAGCATTTAAATGCAACAACAAATGCGATCAAGATCGCAACTAAGGTAACAATTGATCCAACAGCATAGTGATACCAAGCCTCACTATCAATGGCATATTTTTTAAATTTTCTAATCTTCAAGCGCATTGCATCCATCTTGATCTTGTGATCATCGACGACATCGGCAACATACAACTCCAGTTTCATCTTCTCTTCTTCAACTCTTTTCAATTTTTCTTTCAAATACTCGTTTTCTTTTTCAACTAAATTTAACTTCTTGACAAGAATATCTATGTCGGTTGCAATTTCCGGTTCACATACCTCCTAGATAAAAATATCTATGTCAACTTGATGGGCATAATTGTCATAAATGCGAAATGCAACAAATAGTTATAAAAGAGAATATATATACCACATCCGAATCATAAACCGGACGAGGGCCGACGGGGACGGATATCAAAGTCATGGCACTATGTATAACAAACAATCATACATGTAAGAAAATTATACAATTAACTATCAAAATCATACAAATAAGATTTTTTTTAATAAAAAGGATAAGAACGAACAAGAGGCTCACCAAGGTGTGGTGACGGCGACGGGACGGTGCGGGCGATCGACGGTGGTTAGGACGGGGACGGGAAGGCACTAAGTAAACCACACCTACCCATGCAAAGTAAGAAGTTAATTTGAGCTCAAATTGCATATAAATCAAATGAACTACTACCACATATAAATACTCCCAAACTAAAACCCACAAATCACTATACTTATAGAGCATTGCAAGAGCTAATCTAGCAATGAGAGATGAAAGAACAAAGTTGCTAACCTTTGTGAACACTTGGATGGATGGGGTGCCTCCAAATCTTGACAAATTTTGGCAAAAATGGAGGATGAGCTCGAGGAAGAGGGAAGAACAAAGGAGGGGAAGAAGGGGAAAAAAGGGAGGAGTACTGTGATCGGGCTGGCCGAATTCATATAGGGGATCTTTAGTCCCGGTTGGTATCTCCAACCGGGAATAAAGGGGGGGCCTTTAGTCCCGGTTGGTAATACCAACCGGGACTAAAGGGGCTCGTGGGGGCCCCAGCTGACACCAGCCTGCCACCACCCTTTAGTCCCGGTTCGTGTTACGAACCGGGACTAAAGGGGGGCCCTGTAGTCCCGGTTGGTGATACCAACCGGGACTAAAGGGGCTCGTGGGGGCCCCAGCTGACACCAGCCTGCCACCACCACATTAGTCCCGGTTCGTGTTACGAACCGGGACTAAAGGTCCGGAACGAACCGCGACTAATGATGCCCGTCCTGAACCGGTACTAATGGTCACATTAGTGCCGGTTCAAAACCCGACCGGGACTAAAGCTGCGGACAAAAGGTCCGTTTTCTACTAGTGTCACAATGATGCTCACCAGGTTCTTAGTACTGCTACTGAACCTGTCTTTAGCTGCTTTGGTTCAGCTCACAAGAACATGCTCTGCCCTGTAACTTCTATCCTATCTACCTTGTCTCTATAGGGCTTTGTACTTCATGCTGTATTCTGCTACCGAGCTGAATATATTGGCGCTTTGAGCGCCTTTTCTTGTTCAAAAAAAACAATCTAAGTGATATATCTTTTGAGTTGTAGACCAAACTTTTTGTTGTTTGTTGATGTGCATGCATTGAGACCATGCCAAGTGCTCGTCCATTTATTTTCACCAATATATTGTTTGCAAAATAGTGATATGGTTGTCTTTGAAGCACATAGATCCTGGGCGCCTACAGGGAGCTCGGAATGGTCGCAATTAAGCACTTATGGGTTGTTAGAATGAAAAGGTACCTCACTGAAACATTTTGATAGCCCTTTTTCGAATGAGTTTGGAGGAGATAGGCCTCGATATAGAATGGATTGATCAGTATGCTTGGACGCTTCTCTCCATATCTACCATCCTAGTTCAGTTTTCTGGACCATGTTTAAATAAATTGAGTTTTTAGCAAACACACAATGTGGTACGGTACCGGAATTGACAATTGTGTGGGTGGGGTGCACCATTCAACATGTTTATTGTGGATATATATAGTTCTGTTGTAATGATTTGTTTTCAGTAGCAGGATTGACCATTATTTATGTTTTTCTCCTCATTTCCCATAGTGTGCATTACTACGTCACACTATCTCATATCTGATAAACATTTAGTGGCCTGTGCGTAAACTTAGTTTAAAGCAAAAGAAATTTAGATGTATTTTATTTACAGCCAGAAAATTAGCAATCAAATCTTTTGCATCGATGAATAACCTATCTATTCTCAAAATCCCCTCCCCCCCCCCCCCCCCCCCCCCCCCCCAAAAAAAAGAATATATTGCTAATTTTTTGGGGAAGCACAGTCTCACGTTTGGAGCACTTATGTTACAAAACAATGCAGGCTTTCATGAAACCCATATGCATTCATTTGTCACCTCAACACACTCGCTGCATGCCTACCTCTCTACTCTGCCGCCATCCCCGTGACCTCCGTGCCCGGCTACCCCGTCTCCTCCGCCGTCATCCCCGTAACGTCCGCGCCCGCCGCCCCATCCCATCCGCCCTGCAGAAGGCGGCGTCTTCGCCCGAGCCAGCCTCCCCATTGCTGGTGAGCTCCTCTCGTCCCCTGCCTCTATGTCTCCTCCTGTATGCCCCTCTCTGTGTCATCCTCTCTCCCTCTCATATGTCTGTTTCTCTTTTCTTCTCTGTTAGCACTGTAAAAAATTGTATGCTTACCTGTTTGCTAAATTGTATGCTGATTTGGATGGTGCAAACATGTAGTGATTGATGTTGATGGCATGTAGTGAATTTTTTTTATGATTGATTGCTTAGTATGAATTTTGTAGTGTTATGGTTTGATGGCTGCTTAGTAAAAAAATGTGTAGATTAAAACTTTCACATATGAATGTTGTAGATGGAGAAGTGAAGACTTCGAAAGCAATTTGGGATAGTGGGGCTCATACCATTTATATGGATGTGTGCGTAGAGGTGCGAGCAAATAACCGCTCCACAAGAAACACCACTTTGTCCGATGTAGGACAAGCCAATTTTCTTACTAAGTTCAATGAGCGCACCGGGAGAAACTATTCGCACCAGCAATTAAAAAACAGGCGGGATAGTGCGGCTCATACCATTAAAATTGTGATATTAAGCACTTCATGAGATTTGCAACTCAGTTTCGTGTTTATATTAGACGTGAAACTGTCTGAAATAACCAAGTGTTAGCAATTCGAACACCGTTAGGCACATGCGATAAGACGGGGGCAATGACATTGCCAGGTACCTCAATGTCACTCTTCATCTTGGACACTTGGTAGGTGAGTTACACATGGATAGTCAAACTCCCCCTGCTGGGCTCGTTCTACACTATTGTTCCCCTACCATTACCATCGATAATGCCCGGCTCGGCGATTATGATCAGCAGATTCTACCAACACCTTAAGTGTTGTGGCTTCCCGTGCTCATCATTTTTCTTCACTAATCATTGATACCAACATCTATCACACGAAGTTCATATATTTTCTCTCTGACATGTGCTTACCCACATAGGTCTGTGATCATATTGCCTAGGCCCTTAAATTAGACAACAGGCAATGTGTACGCTGAGAATAAATAACCAAACAACCAAACATCAAAGTGGTCGCAAAAATATCAAATATGTATTAGGGAAAACCACATCCTACCAATTCCGTACATCTCCCACGTCCGAGATGGACTACTCGCATATGGACGAGGGATCACAATCAAACTCAAAGATCAAATAAAGGGAAATTATCTCGGTATTACCATAAATCATCATGGCAAGATGAATGACTAATCAGTTCTCGATCTCTGGAAGAAAGTACTCAATGGAGATTAAAAATTTCTATCTCAAAAAATGTGGATTTCTCTCTCATGGTGTAGTTCTCCAGCAGTGTGATGGTGGATCTCAGCGGATGAGTAATCCTGGGTGGATCTAACTGAAGCAAACTTCCTCCGGATCTCCTCTTTCTTCTTCTCTTTTTGTTTCACGGTGGATGTGTTCTTCAAATATATTGCCACCTCTCACGGAAGTCGTGGGATTTTAAGTTATGAAGATGGTTCTAGGTGCTAGGACCATTGGTATGATCAGGTGTGGTCGTACCACTGCACAACTGAGGCTACGGATAACTCCTTTGTCCCCTTCTTAAAAAAGGAATGTTGTTAACCTCCCCATTTTCTTTGTACTATTAATGTTGGTTTCTAAAAAATATCTATAAACATGAAATCTTAACCAACAACTGAGGTTTTGCTTATTTTCGACAATAAGATGGACAATTAAGAATAAAAATGAGAAAAATAATAATCAAATGCGAGCAATGTGAACACACCGTGAAAAGATGATGAATATTGGCATCACTTCGATAGTCCTGCCATACTTCTAATCAAGGTTAACAACCCAATTGGTCTCTAGAAGTTTTATTGCATGTCTTTTGATTGGGGTAAGGATAAAATCTAGTTCAGGAAGGTCTACAATACTAGGACAAGTATATAATATACAGTAGTTCATGTTGCAAGAAACTACTATGGCAAGCCTGTCTGCAGGTACAAAATTGTTGAGGACATCGAGCATGACACCTATGGTTATGAGTAGACACTGCTTGACATCATCATTTAGAGATACAATTCAATAGTAGTACACAATTTATCTCGTTAGCATGTGTGTAGTTGAACCTAAACTATCTGTTTTTGTATTTGTAATGGTTAAATTGTGTCTGTGTTAGACTTATTTGTTGTACATGTGTGCAGTGGCGGAGCTACCATGGGGCCATCCCGTGCTGTGGCCCGCCCAACATTTCAAAATTAATACACTATACATATACTTGTGAAGCCTTGAAACATGAGCCCACTGCCTAATTTCTCCTGTTAGGCCCTCCCAGCCCGCCCAGGACTGGGCTTCAAGCTCCGCCACTGCATGTGTGTGTGTGTGTGTGTGTGTGTGTGTGTGTGTGTGTTTCTCGAGCTTAAGATTTGGTTGATCGTTGCGTTTTCTGATCATTTGCATCTTTTAACTGTTCATGAGTTTTTAGCTACTAAAATTTTCATTGGAATCCCATCAATGGATACTCAAGGTGATGTCCTTCACGAAGGCCACGGTTTTCCCAACTTAGTCTTCGGCGGCGGTGTGACCCACATGAGTGCCATCCCTCTTAACCTGGCGAGGAGAGAAGATCGTCACACTCCATCTCCGTCAAAAGCTCCACTGACACTGAAGATGACTCCTAGGCGTGTGCGACATGACAAAGATCTGAATTTTTGCAAAGACCGAGAATGGGGAAAATATTCAAATCGTTCCTTGTGCATAAATCAAATTTAAAGAAATTTTCAAGCAATGTAAAACATTTGTTCATGCAACTTTAAGATGTTCTTACCATTCAAAACAATGTTCATCACATCTAAGAAATGTTCGCATGTTTAAAAAATATTCACATGTTTCAAAAATATGTTTATGCCATTTTCAAAAAATATATATACAATGTTTGAATAAATTAAGAAAAATTGTCTGTATCATCGAAAAAAAATGTTTGTGACAATTTAGAAAAAATGTTCAAGCACGGCACAAAGGTTTAGACACTTTAGAAAAATGTTAATGGTATTTATGAAAATGTTCTATATGTGTTAATAAAAATGTTCATCATGTATTTTAAAAATGTTCATGTGCATTTGACAAAAGGTTCAACATGTATTCGGAAAAAATTTCAACATGTATTTGGGAAAATGTTCAACGCGTTTCCTTTATTATTGTTTTTATTACTATCCCTAACTGAACCTAAGTACATACACTTTTCCCCTTCCTCGAATACAGTAGCTGACGCAGGAGAGAACGAAGTCGATGCAGGAGATCGTCTGCGGGTGTTCGGTGCGTACTGAATTCTGCTTACATTTTCTCATGTGAAAGAATGGCAGGTCATGACCATCATGTACTATTCGTGTGCCATAGTGCAACATTATGAATGTTGGCGTACATGCAGGGAAACCCGAGACGGAGAATAGTATATCCTGCAGAAGCGAGTGTCCGGCGTTGATCAGGCTGTTGCGCGCGTCTGACATCAGTTGGTACATCACAGAGCACCGTGAGAGCCAACATTCATAGAGGTAGAGAAGATCTTCACAGGAGTTCAGGCGTCTACTAATCGAAGGCACGACCTACAATGTCAGGGGTAGAGAAGATAAGGAGGTATGTGACAAGACACAATAATGCAGGAAAAAGCGAGAAATGGGGCAGAGTTGTGTATGAGGTTATAGTAAGTGAGGACCAGACAGAGTTTATGTGCGAGTGTGGACAATTCGAGCACATCGGGATGTTATGCTGCCATGTTTTAAGGGTAACTCCCCCGGTCTTTTTCATTTTGTTGGCCAAAACTGAAAAATATTGGATAAGAAATTAATCAGGTAGTCTAACTTTACGGCCGGAGCACCTTTTTCTCCTGGCGCAGGTCATGGATGTACTGCATTTGGAGGCGTAAGTTTGCTTGATTTGCAGAGCAGCACAGGGCGCCCAATGTTCGTCCTAGTCTGCTAGTTAGGCAGAGTTTCAGTTCTTTGTTCTCTCCATCCTGACGCAAGCAAGAATTCGGGAGTGCGTTAAAAAGTGTGATGCCAGTGTGTATGTGATGCTTCCCGATTGTAAACTTGAGTTCCTTGTGTATTAAGCTTAAAAAGTTTTTCTGATTTGCCATCCTGGATAAGAATACACAACACTCCGTAATGTAGAATCTATTTGGAGGAGGAACGTTCTATCTCTGGCTGATGGCCAGTAATTTGTTTGCGGTCAGAAAAAACTGTTAGGCACGTATATTAAAAACATGTTGCCGCAGGGTCCACCACGTAGCGAGGCTCTAAGAGCATCTCCAACAGAGGCGCTAAATAAACCGCGCGCCTGAAAAACGGCTATTTAGCGCGCGCGCGACCGAAAGAGCATCTCCAACAGACGCGCTAAAACTGCGCGCACGGTAAAAACGGTTCAGCGCGCCCAAAAAACTGTATCGCGTGCTGTGTATTTGGAGCGCCCGCTACCGCGCGCTGGACAGAAAACAAATCGCGCGCGAGCGAGCAACCGCCGCCTGAACTCTCCGGCCGCGCCCGCCTTCGCCCCGCCCCGCGCCGCTGCCGGCGAACTTCAGCCATGAACGGCCGCGCCGACATCCCCCCAACCCCTCCCTACACCCGCGACCCCTCCGCCGCCGCAAACCCTAGCGCGGGGTTGACCTCCGGCTTCGCCGCCGGCGCCGCACCGGCTCCAAGCACCGGTCTCGCGCGCGGCCTCTTCATGCCGCCCCGGACGAACTCGCAGGGTGGCGTCGCGCCGCCGCCCGCCGCGAAGCCACGGAGCTCCGTCTCCAAACGACCGACGGCGGCCGCGGCGACGACGACGACGGCCCAAAAGAAGAGGAAAGGGGACGCCGCTTCTAGGCGCGGGAAGAAGAATGCAGCAGCGAGTCCGGCCACGCCTCCGCCGCCCGAAGCGCCGGAAAGCTCGCAATTTGTTACGCCGGCGGCCGATGCACACATGGTGTTTGGTATGAATTGTTGTTTTTGTTTTGTTGTTGTTGATAAATGTATACATATGGATAGCTTGATTAGTTTTCTTTTATCATACTTTGTAGTTTCAATGATGAGACATATATGTCGACTATGGGTGTTGGCTCTAGCAATTCTCATTGGTCTCAAACCAATGTAGTTGATGAAGATGATCAGTAATATGAAGTGGATGAGAAGGGTGAGGGTATGGTCGATGCACCGAAAGGAAGGGCGTGCAACTACACCATCGAGGAAGATGTCTTGCTTTGCAACACATGGTTGAATGTGTCTATGGATGCCACCGTTGGAACGGACCAAACTAGAGATACATATTGGGTTCGGATGAAGGAGTTCTTTGACACACACAACAAGAGTGGAATTGAGCGCACCGATAGATCTCTTCGCTCCCGGTGGTCGATGATCAACAAAGATTGTCAAAAGTGGGCGGCGGCAATGACGGCGGTTGACAAGATAAACCCAAGTGGCACTAATGATAGAGATAGGGTAAGTGCCATTTCTTTATGTTCCATGTTCATGCTTCATCTTTTTGTGTTTCAAGTGGTAACTTGTTCTTTTGTTTGTAGCTCAATATTGCACAAAACTTGTTTCGAGGAGAAGAGAAGAAGACCAAGAAAGGCAAGGTTAAGAAAGGGAGAGCATTTGTGTTGCCCCATTGCTACGAAGTGTTGAAGGATGAAGAGAAATGGAAGAAACGTGAACCCCTAGAGGCGGTAAAGAAACGCAATGTATCTATTGATTTGGATGATGATGATGATGAGGCATCAAGTGATGGCGGCAAGAGGAGCCCTACACCAAACTCGGTTGCCCACTCCAAGCCAAAAAGACCAAATGGAGAGAAACTAGCAAAAGAAAAGAAGAAGAAGAAGAAGAAGGGAGGAGATGATGAGATAAAGAGTGCTATGGAGACTATTGTGAAGGCAAGAAAGGAAGCAAACGAGGAGAGGAGGGTGGCAAGGAGCCAAGAGTCGGCGGCCGAGGAGAGGAGGGTGGCGGCCGAGGAGAGGAAGGTGGCATTGGAGGAGAAGAAATTGGCCATGGAGGAGCAAGCTATATTATTGGAATATGAGAAGTACTTGTTCTTCATGGACACATCTAATTTAGATGAGAGGCAAAAGGAGTACATCAACATTTGCCGTGATCAAGTCTTGGTCCAAAAAAGATTGATGGGCATGGGATGCATGGGAGGCATGGGAGTTACCATGGGAGGCTTGGGAGGCATGGGAGCTACCATGGGAGGCATGGGAACAAGTATGGGAGCCATGGGCGCCATGTGCGGCATGGGAGGCATGGGAACAAGCATGGGAGCCATGGAAGGCATGGGTGGCTTGGGAGCTACCATGGGAGGCATGAGTTTTGCGTCTCTCATGGGAGGCATGGGAGCACCTCCGGGTGACATGGGTGGACGCATGGCTTCCGGTGTGCCTCACATGCCTTCGCATGATGCCTTTGGTGATAGTGCGAAAACCGTCCGAGTTTCCAATGACGGAGAGGACAAAGAAGAGGAGGAAGAAACGGATGAAGAAACGGACAAAGAAGAGGAGGAAAAAGAGGAGGAAGAAGAGGAGGAAGAAGATGGGGCATGATTGTTGATGTTTAATTTGTTTGTGTGAACTTGTTTGTCATGAACTTGCTTGTGGTTTGGTGATTTTGAACTATGCCATGAATTTGAACTATGCTATGTTCCTCAACTCATGATTTTGCATATTTTTTAATGTTTGAGATCATCTTGTTTCATATTGTCAAATTGGTATGTGTTGTTTGCCAAGCGCCGGCTGGGCACGCACGCTCTATTTTATCCGCGCCTGGTGAAGCGCTACAACAGCACGCTAAATTTTGCAGCGTCCGGAAAAGCAACCACCCTCTCCGGCGCGCAATAATGCTATTTTGGCGCTGCAAAAAAATTTAGTGCGCCGCGCGGTAGCGCGTCTATCGGAGATGCTCTAAGGCGGTAGAGGGCGATCGCAAGGCGACCGCGCTTCTACACTAGGGTTAGGGTTTCGTCGATGGGGGTGGCTAGACTCCGGCAGTGCCTAGGGTGGCGACGGCGCTACTCTGGACATTGGTCGGCGAGACTGTGAACCTGCCCTGCAGCGGTGCTGATGGCGGGCGGAACATATGGGAAGGCGCCGACGGCCACGCCGAGGAATACGACGACTGCTCCATCTGCGACGGCGGCTACGCCGTCGGCGAGGAAGGAGGGCGGATCTGCTAGTAGGGGATCATCAAAATCTCCAGTGGAGAGCAAAACCCCGGATCCGTCGGCAAGCCTTTCAGCGAGGTTAGGAGGTATGGTGCTTATGGACAAGGAAGTTGAGGGACTAATTTTTGAAGATCCAGATCCGGGCATCCAGAAGCGCCATAGATGGGCGGCGGTGGGCAAGGTGTGCTCACCCCGGCCTTTGAAGATGTTGGTGCTCGAGAGAACCATGCCTAGGGCTTGGGGCCTGCACCGAGAGGCAAAATTCAGAGAGATTGGTCCTAAGGTTTTCTCAGTACAGTTTGGCAGTGAAGGAGACTGGAAACATGTGTTAAATAATGGGCCTTGGCAGTATGACTTCGCCGTGCTGATCATGAAGGATTATGAAGGCGACAAGAGGCCCTCTGAGATGATCTTCGCCAAGATAGATATCTGGGCCAGGGTGACAGACCTCCCGCCTGATAAGAGAATGGAGACTTTTGGCAAGGCGTTGGGTAATTGGCTCGGTGAGATCGTCAGAGTTGATGTTGACAGGGAGGGTTTTGCAAGAGGAAACCAGTTGAGAGTCAGAGCCAAAATCTCGGTTTTTGACCCTTTGGTCAGGGGATTCTATTTGAGAAAATCAAGAGATGATAAGGAGAAAACGTGGTTTGACTTTTACTATGAGAAAGTCCCTCACTTTTGTTTTGAATGTGGACGTCTGGTACATGAGAGGGGACTGTGTGATCTACCAATTGATTCATCTTCACAGTGGGGTGGCTGGTTGAGGGTATCGCTAGGAAGAAATGCTTCAGGGAAAGAGGGCTCGGCAAGTGGCGCGGCAAGCAGCAACAACAGTATGGGCAGCTCTCATGCAGGTGATGCGTCTCATGTGCACCACGATCACCCAAGTGTGCGGGATATGCCTACAAAAAGGAACGTACACTCTGAATTTTCTCGGACTGCTGAGACACGCACTGGCGATAGTCTCAGGCAGGGTAGGGGAGAAGTAAACAGCCCAAACATAGGTAAGTATAGGCATGATCCCTATAGAGAGAAGGATCTGCGTGATGGTCTCGAGGCTAGGCGTGAACAGGATTTAAGGAACAAGCTGATGGAGCAGAATCGTCAAAGGCAGAAAGAAGCAGCGTGGGAGGAAGAGAGGGAACGCAAAGGAAAAGACAAAGCTACAGGCCCATACCCTGGGCGACAAACTTCTGAAACAGGTCGGATTAGCCCACTGAGGGAACACGGCATGCATGGGGTGCATGGCAGGCAGAAGGGCAAATACGTCAGGAAACCTAGAAAAGACTACGACCACAAGCAGCGATATGACCCACAAGATAGATATGAATATGAAGGTAGAAAGAGGAGACCAAGACAGATGTGGGTGGCGAAGGGTGAGGCGGGCAGGCATGGTAATACTGATGTTTTCATTCGCGAAACGAGGCAAAAAACTTCCTCGGTGTTTGAACGCATCTCTGAAGAAAATGAATATGCTGGCCTGGAATTGTCGTGGTTTGGGGTTGGACTCGACAGTTGGCGAACTTCGTGACCTGATTAGGTCCCACAACCCAGCGGTGGTATTCTTGAGTGAAACAAAAAAGAAGGCAAGGGCTATGGAGAAGCTTAAATGGAGTTTGGGGTTCAGGAATGGTGTGGCAGTGAACTGTGTTGGAAAAAGTGGTGGTCTAGCTCTTTGGTGGAGAGATCATGTGCAGGTAACAGTGCGGCCATGGTGCCAATATTTCTTGGATGCAGAAGTAGTACTGGATGGCAAAACCTTTAGAATCACTGGATTCTATGGGGAGCCTAATACTGAATAAAGGAGCAAGTCATGGGAAGCCATCAAATATCTGCGTGCACAAGACAATTTACCATGGCTCTGCGCCGGGGATTTTAATGAAGCAATGTTCCAATCCGACCAGCAAGGGGGTAACATGAGGAGTTTTGCACAGATGGAAGATTTCGGAGATTGCCTGGCTGACTGTGGCCTCGCTGATCTGGGTTTCTCCTGCTATAGGTACACATGGGATAATAAGAGAGATGGTGATGCTAATGTGCAGGTATGGCTGGATCGGGCGACGTGTACAGATGCTTTTTTAGAGTTGTTCCCGGAGACATTTGTGGAGCATCTCATCACTGAAGAGTCGGATCATTTGGCACTATTAGTGCATGTGTTGGAGACGGCTCCATCACAGCGCAAGAGAGGAGCAGGTATTTTCAGATTTGAGGAGGCTTGGACTAGACATGCAGAGTACGAGAAAATGGTCTCGGATGCATGGGAAGCTGCATGCATGGGGGGGGGGGGGGGTGTAGGCTCACAGCAGTATGGGATAAACTGCATAGGGTTACAACAGATATACAACAGTGGAGCCGGGCTGTTTTTGGTTCAATCCGCAAGCAGATAGCCCAGCTTAAAGCACAACTGGAAGAAGCAAAAATGCGAGCGTTGGGGTCAGGATGCTCACTGGAGGTCCGTGATTTGGAGAGCCAGCTGAGAGAAATTTATTCTCTTGAAGAAATCTTCTATCGCCAACGTTCAAGGGTGGATTGGTTAACGGCAGGGGACCAGAACACCAAATATTTAAAAGGTCGTGCTACACACAGGAAGCGGAAAAACACTGTCCGTGCGCTTCGTCGGGAGGATGGCACCAAGTGTATGGTGGATGAAGAGATGCGGGAGATGGCAGCGACATTTTATGAAAAATTGTTCACTTCAGAAGGATCAAGTGGCGCGCAAGGGTTGCTTGATAACATTAGTACTGTGGTTACTGATGAGATAAATGCTAAGCTTACAGCTCCAGTTTCGGATGAGGAGATTGGGGTCGCACTGTTTCAGATGGGACCAACAAAATCCCCTGGTCCGGACGGTCTCCCCGCGTTATTTTATCAACGGCACTGGCCGTTGGTAAAGGAGGACATTTTTCGTGCTGTACGTGATTTTCTCGGAGGTACTGCGGCCACTAGTAGAAAACAGGGCTTTGGTCCTGGCCAGATCAGAGCATTAGTCCCGGTCGTGTTACGAACCGGGACTAATGGGAGCATCAGTCCCGGTTCGAGAGGCTAGGACGCCGGCCGGGCCTCGGCATGCATCAGTCCCGGTTCGGCTGGGACCTTTAGTCCCGGTTCCATCCACCAACCGGGACTAAAGGGGTTGCTGCCCTTTAGTCCCGGTTGGTGCCTGGAACCGGGACTAAAGGGTAGGCCATTAGTCCCGGTTTTAGACACAAACCGGGACTAAAGTTTTGCCTATATATATCCACGCCCCCCATCTCCTCTGTTTTTTGGCCGTGGAAGGGTGGAGGTGTGGGCTACTCTGTTTTTTGCCTATATATGCACATGAGGTGTTCGATGAAATGCCGGAGCCACACTTAAGCTTTCTCCTCTGTTCTTCCTCCAAGCTCCATTTTCCCCAAGATTTGTCTAGGTTTGGCGGTGCACCAACTATCCAAGTGTTCTAAAAAGGTTAGCAACTTAGCTCATTTCAAATGCTCTAGAAGTAGTGTGGTTTGTGGGTTTTAATGGAGGAATGTATGTATGAGTTTATTTGATTTAGATGCACAATTTGAGCTCAAATTAACTTCTTAGTTTGCACATGTGTAGGGTGCCGTCCCGTCCCCGTCCCCGTCCTCACCGCCGTCGATCGCCCGCGCCGATCTCGTCGCCGGCACCACCGTGGTGAGCCTCTTGTTCTTATCTTTTTTTTAAAGAAAAAAATTCTTACTTGTATGATTTATATAGCTCCTTGTATAATTTTCTTACTTGTATTATTGTTTGTTATTATATAGTGCCATGGTTTTGGTATCTGCCCCCGTCGGCTCTCGTCCGGTCTATGATTCGGATGTGGTATATTATCTTTTATAACTATTTGTTTCATTTAGTGTTTATGACAATTATGCCGACCAACTTGACATAGATGTCTTTATCTAGGAGGTATGTGAACCGGAAATTCCAACCGACCCTCTTGTCGAGAGGTTAAATTTAGTTGAAAAAGAAAACAATTATTTGAAAGAAAAATTGAAAAGAGTTGAAGAAGAGAAGATGAAATTGGAGTTGCATGTTGCCGATGTCGTCGATCTACACAAGATCCAGATGGATGCAATGCGCTTGAAGATTAGAAAGATTAGAAAATATGCCATTGATAATGAGGCTTGGTATCATTATGCTGTTGGATCAATTGTTACCTTAGTTGCGATTTTGATCGCATTTGTTGTTGCATTTAAATGTTTTACATAGTTGTATGTTAGTTTCAATGTATGTTTTAATTAGATGCTCTAGAGAGCTATATGTTGTTCTATGAGAACTATGTATGAACTTTATGTATTTATTTTTTCAGTAATAACATTTGATCACTACTGTACTTTGGTTTTAATGTGATGATGAACTTGTATTAATTTGGTCATTTCTCTATTCATGATGTTCTGTAATGTTTTTTGATATACTTAATTATATAATGCACGCAGATGAACCGGCAATGGATGTACGGTGACCGACGCACCTCCGACTACATTACGGGCCTGCATAATTTTCTCGATGTGGCTGAGGCAAACAAGCAGAATGGTTTTATGTATTGTCCATGTACTGTCTGTGAGAATACGAAGGATTACTCTGACTCGAAAACCCTTCACTTCCACCTGCTTTCGAAGGGTTTCATGCCACACTATAATGTTTGGACCAAGCACGGAGAAAGAGGGGTTATGATGGAAGACAACGAAGAAGAAGAGGATGATGACAACTATCCTATGTTCCCTGAATACGGTGATACTGCAACGGGGGAAGCTGAAGATCAAGAGGCACCAGATGTGCCCGATGATGATCTTCGCCGGGTCATTGTTGATGCACAGAGAGGATGCGAAAGTGAAAGGGAGAAGTTGAAGTTCGATCGCATGTTAGAGGATCACAAAAAAGGGTTATACCCAAATTGCGAAGATGGCAACACAAAGCTCGGTACCGCACTGGAATTGCTGCAATGGAAGGCAGAGAATGGTGTATCTGACAAGGGATTTGGGAAGCTACTGAAAATAATGAAGAAGAAGCTTCTAAAGGATAACGAATTGCCTAACAGTACGTACGAAGCAAAGAAGGTTCTCTGCCCTCTAGGATTAGAGGTGCAGAAGATACATGCATGCCCTAATGACTGCATCCTCTACCGCGGTGAGGTGTACGAGAATTTGAATGCATGCCCGGTATGCGGTGCATTGCGGTATAAAATCAGACGAGATGACCCTGGTGATGTTGAGGGCGAGCGCCCCAGGAAGAGGGTTCCTGCCAAGGTGATGTGGTATGCTCCTATAATACCACGGTTGAAACGTCTGTTCAGAAACAAAGAGCATGCCAAGTTGTTGCGATGGCACAAAGAAGACCGTAAGAAAGACGGGAAGTTGAGAGTACCCGCTGATGGGTCGCAGTGGAGAAAAATCGAGAGAAAGTGGGCAGACTTTGCAGGTGACGCAAGGAACTTATGGTTTGGTATAAGTGCAGATGGGATTAATCCTTTTGGGGAGCAGAGCAGCAATCATAGCACCTGGCCTATGACTGTATGTATCTATAACCTTCCTCCTTGGTTGTGCATGAAGCGGAAGTTTATTATGATGCCAGTGCTCATCCAAGGCCCTAAGCAACCCGCCAACGACATTGATGTGTACCTAAGGCCATTAGTTGAAGAACTTTTACAGCTGTCGGACATAAAAGGTGTACGTGTGTGGGATGAGCACAAACAACAGGAATTTGACCTACGAGCGTTGCTGTTTGTAACCATCAATGATTGGCCTGCTCTTAGTAACCTTTCAGGACAGACAAACAAGGGATACCACGCATGCACGCACTGTTTAGATGAGACCGAAAGTATATATTTGGATAAATGTAAGAAGAATGTGTACCTGGGACATCGTCGATTTCTTCCGACCAAGCATGCCTTAAGAAAGAAAGGTAAGCATTTCAAAGGTGAGGCAGATCACCGGAAGAAGCCTGTCCTCCGTACTGGTGATGATATACTTGATATGGTCAAGGATTTACATGTAATCTTTGGAAAGGGTCCTGGCGGACAATCTGTTCCGAATGACGCTGACGGACACGCACCCATGTGGAAGAAGAAATCTATATTTTGGGACCTACCCTATTGGAAAGACCTAGAGGTCCGCTCCGCAATCGACGTGATGCACGTGACGAAGAATCTTTGCGTGAACCTGCTAGGCTTCTTGGGCGTGTATGGGAAGACCAAAGATACACCGGAGGCACGGGAGGACCAGCAACGTATGAACGAAAAAGACGGCATGCATCCAAAGCAGTATCAAGGTCCTGCCAGCTACGCTCTTACCAAAGCAGAGAAGGAAATATTTTTTGAATGCCTGCTCAGTATCAAGCTCCCGTCTAGCTTCTCGTCGAATATAAAGGGAATAATAAATATGGCAGAGAAAAAATTCCAGAACCTAAAGTCTCATGACTGCCACGTGATTATGACGCAACTGCTTCCGGTTGCATTGAGGGGGCTTCTACCAGAAAATGTTCGATTAGCCATTGTGAAGCTATGTGCATTCCTCAATGCAATTTCTCAGAAGGTAATCGATCCAGAAATCCTACCAAGGTTACAGAATGATTTGGTCCAATGTCTTGTCAGTTTCGAGTTGGTGTTCCCACCATCCTTCTTCAATATTATGACGCACGTCCTAGTTCACCTAGTCGACGAGATTGCAATTCTGGGTCCTGTATTTCTACACAATATATTCCCCTTTGAGAGGTTCATGGGAGTCTTAAATAAATATGTTCGTAACCGTGCTAGGCCAGAAGGAAGCATCTCCACGGGCCATCAAACAGAGGAGGTCATTGAGTTTTGTGTTGACTTTATTCCTGACCTTAAGCCGATTGGTGTTCCTGAATCGCGGCATGAGGGGAGACTGGGTGGAAAAGGCACGCTAGGACCGAACTCAATAATATGTAGGGACGAGCATTCTTGGGCGCAAGCACACTACACAGTTCTACAGAATTCTACCTTGGTGGCCCCGTATATCAATGAACACAAGAATATTCTACGCTCCAAACACCCGGAGCAGTCTGACGACTGGATTACACATGAACACATGGGGACTTTCGGCGGTTGGTTGCAAACACATCTCATGGGTAACACCACTGTTGGAGATGAGCTGTACTTGTTGTCCAGGACACCATCTTTGACTATATTGACTTTCCAAGGGTACGAGATAAATGGGAATACATTTTACACGATCACCCAAGATAAATAGAGCACCAACCAAAACAGTGGTGTCCGCTTTGATGCAGCAAACACCAATAGGGCAAAGGACACATATTATGGTTACATAGAGGACATATGGGAACTTGACTATGGACGTGATTTTAAGGTCCCTTTGTTTCGGTGCAAATGGGTCAATCTGTCAGGAGGCGGGGTACAGGTGGACCCGCAGTACGGAATGACAACAGTGGATCTCAACAATCTTGGGTACACAGACGAACCATTCGTCCTAGCCAATGATGTGGCGCATGTTTTCTATGTGAAGGACATGTCTACCAAACCGAGAAAAAGAAAAGATAAGGAAGCGAATACATCATACGATGAGCCAAAGCGCCACATAGTTCTTTCAGGGAAAAGAAACATCGTGGGAGTGGAGGACAAGACAGACATGTCAGAAGATTATGAAAAGTTTCATGAAATTTCTCCCTACAGAGTGAAGACTGACCCAAGCATCCTGTTAAATGATGAAGATTATCCATGGTTACGGCGCAATAAGCAAGGGACACTCGCGAAGAACTAGTTTTATACCCCAAGATCCCACTCTGGGATGTGACCGGCTTCACCGCCATCACTTTCTCTCTAGTGTGAGTTTCCAGACTTATAGCTGGAAAGTGCCACTTCGGACAAACCGGGGGGAATCTTTGTAAGAGCTAGCTAGGGCATTTTGGCATTTGAAACATGATTTTATAATAATTATTTATTAAGTTATGAAATTTCAGTTATTCCTATCCTTTCAGTCACGTGTTTTGCAAGGTTGATCATACGCGGTTAGTCCCGATTGGTGGCTCCATATATAATAACAAGGTTAATATAGACATGGCTTAAACGTCTTGACATAGATGAATACAGCAGAAGCATCAGAGATGACAAGAGAGAAACGTTGTATGACATAAAGTTGGAGGTACTATGTGGTTTCTCTGATCGGAGATGATAAGAGAGAAACGTTGTATGACATAAAGAAAATATAACATTATTAGGTTAACAGAAAATACTATGAATCTTCTAGAAGATTCATAGTAAGGGTCTATCTCCTTCACATAGGGAACATTGGTGTCGGCTTTTTTTGAATCACTATGTGTCTATGCATCAAAATAAATTAGGTTAACAAAAAGTATCGGAATTTATGGTGAATATGTTGCGGCAATGGTACATATGAAAATAACTTGATAGAACTAGCTATTTTGTCACTATCTGATGAAAATCTATATCATGAAATAAAGTTATATAAAATTCTAGTTATGATCAACTAAAACAAAACTATAATATTCTTCAATAGCAAAAAGAATCAACTAAAAAGCTTTTATAAAACTCTAGATATGATCAAAATAATATTAACTTAAAATTATATAAAATTTATGCAACGGTTTAAAAGAAAACTTTAGAATTAAAACCAAAATAGGCATGATCTCTTTCATTAACACAGAAAGAATATGAAAGTTTTGCATTTTTTAGAATTTCATATATTTTGTTGAAATTATTTGATAATCATGTGTATTACACATAAGTGAGTATGTATAAAAATTAGGATGTGATTTGAAGAAGGTCAAAAAATTGACATAACATATGCAAAAAAAAAAATAAAAAAAAAATGCCTGCCTACTAGCAGGAGAATTCACACACCACGGCCTGCATATGACTAGAAATGCAGGCCCGTGGGGCACGAATTTCTGCTGTCAGTAGGACCCATAGGTCAGAGAGGGGCCAGGTCAGACGATGAGTTGTCTGTGCTTCGAGAGGAGCTTGCAACGGTAGCCGCAGGCAGGCTTATAAACCGCTGCGAGCGCCTCTTGCTTGGCGAGGTGGGACTAAACTCCCACCGCCCCTCGGCTGTGCCAGGACCAACCCTTTAGTCCCGGTTGGTGGCTCCAACCGGGACTAAAGGCCCCCTTTAGCCCCGGTCCGAGCCACCAACCGGGCTGGTGAAATTCACCTTTAGTCCCGGTTGGTGGCTCGGACCGGGACTAAAGGGGGGCCTTTAGTCCCGGTTGGAGCCACCAACCGGGACTAAAACTCTGTGTATATAAGCAGCACTTAGAAAAATTTCCAAACACCATCTGCAGTTTTCGATCTCCCTCTCCCCCGACGCCGAAGACCACCTCGACGCCGCCAGGCTGCCGGACCTCGCCGTCGCCTCCGAGCCGTCCCCGAGCTCGCTCCTCATCGCCGGACCTCCCCGCCCTCCTCGTCGCCGAACCTCCTCGCCCTCCTCCCCGAACCCGCTCCTCGTCGCCGTCCCCGAGCCCTGCCCCGACGCCGTCCCCGAGCCCTGCCCGACACCGTTACCGACGCCTCCTCGCTGTGAGCGCCGCCCTGATCCCCTCCTCCTCCTCCTATTCCCCCCCTGCTGGGCGCCGACGCCGACGCCGGCCGCCCGCGCTGCTGGCCGACGCCGACGCCGACCCCGACGCCGCCTGCGCTGCTGGCCGATGCTGACCCCTCTCTCTGAACCAAATTCAGATAACTGAATTTTTTGACAGTGAACAGTGTGCACACAACCTATATGATGAAATGGCAGAGAAGTCTAGGCATTTTAGGAATTTTGAGGAATTTTTGTGGTGAGGTGTTGATGTATATAAGGGAGTTTGGCAAAGTTTTAGAATTTTTGGAGCTATAAAAATTGAGTTTGTATCAGAGAGTTTGTTTCTGGTCCAAATTTGAATTGAAGGAAATTTGAAATTTTTGAACTGTGGAACCCAAAGTCTTTGGTGAAATGGGTTGTAGGTACCGTCTAGTTGCTAGGATAATTTTGGTGGGAGCAGAAGACTTGTAGAAAATATGGTTCCTTTGTAAACCAAAGAAACCATGAATAAAATAAATTCCAACTTTGGAATTTTAGTAAATATTGTAGAAATATTTTTGTAAGGTGGAAAAGAGTTATAGCATTATTCATGATCTCAAAGTCATTGATATTATTCATGTGTAATATTTATGCAAATGTTTTATAGCATTATTCATGATGAAAGTCATTTTTATAGCATTATTCATGATCAAAGTAATTTCATTTGTGATATTTTTGTTCCGAGCGTATGTAATGAATTTGTGATATTTTCATGTGTAATATAAATTTTTCTTCATTGAGATGAGATGAGATGGATGAGATGAGATGGAGATGGATGAGATGAGATGGAGATGGCTGAATTTTTTTGTTTGTTTTGTGTAGTTTTACTAGGTTTTTAGATACATATACTCAATGTGATAGATAGATGTTTTGTGAAGATGAGATGAGATGGAAGAGAATTTTTTTTAGGTTTTTGTGAACATAGCAATTTTTGTAACATGTATGTGTTTGATCACCGCGGGCTTATATAGTTAATTGGACTTTGGAGTGCATATTTAGTCGAGTCCAACATCAATATTAGTGAATGATTTCAGATTGTTGGGCACCGCGGAGAGTTGTGAGAGGAGATTTCCCTTTGATTTTGAGGCATATGAAAACCTGATTTGCACGTCGCACATGCATGAGAGAGGCGGTCCGCAAAGTATCCTCTCCCGAAAGATAGGACGACTCATCAGATATGATTCTAGATAATGTCCAATGCCTCATATCGCGAACATAGTTATATTGGATAATTGATCTTCATATAAATGAAGCATAAAAGTTTAGCAATCACTTACAAATTTTCATGTTGTTCATTGACTTCGACATGAGGGGGGGGGGGGGCGTTAAAACATGACCCCGATAATTTCGGTATAACTTTGACATGAGGGGGGAGGGGGTTGTTAAAACATAACCCTGATAATCCACTAATCCATTGCTCATATGCATATGATTCCTTGTTGTGATTAGGTCTATGTTTGCCACTAATCCATCTCTCATGGTTGTATATTGCCATGTTGTAATATTTGCAGAAACTATGGAACACGACAGAGACTTAGAACAAGAAGAGGCGTTGGAGGAAATAATCCGCGACGGAGATGATGATATCATCACCTCACAGTTTCTCAACGACTCCGATGGTAAGGGAAGAGAAGATGACGGCTCCGCCAGTGTTGGAGCCTTAACTGTTGCAAAGTCCGACGAGGTATATATATTAATTAAGCCTCTGCTGACTAGATGCATTAATTGTTTTGTATGTACATATATTAACACTTCTTTCTTCTTTTAGCCCTCCGGATCGAGCCAAACTTCTATAAGGAGACGAGGACCGAAGAAAAGGTTGGGCGAGAATGAAAGGTTCACGATCGAAGAAGTCGATCCAGATGGCAAACCGACTGTTCCCAAGCGGACCCAAGACCGATTTATACACCAGTGCGGAGTTGTTGTTAGGGATAACGTCCCAATCAGCATCCAAGAATGGAATAAGAAGAAGGACGATGGAGTTTCTTATGTCGACGATAGATGCAAAGATGAGCTTTGGAACTCGCTCATGATAAATTTCAGCCTACCGCCAGAGGAAGATCCAAATAACCCAGTTATACAGCGAAAAGTCAAAAAATGGGCTCTTAAGAAGATGGCAGAACAATTCAAGAACTGGAAGAAAAGATTGAACGAACAGTTTGTCAAGAAAGACGAGACTCAAGAATTCACCGGTCAATATGAGAAGATAAAAGATCACTGGCCCGCATTTGTGGCGTACAAGAAATCGGAGAAAGCTAAGAATAGGTCACAGACAAATAAGCTAAATGCTGCAAAGAAGCTGTATCACCATGTTACGGGGTAAGGTGGCTACAAGGTTGCCCGGCCTACGTGGGACAAAGCTGAGAACGACCTTCTTGCTAAAGGGATCCAACCAGCGACATTGAACTGGCCCGAACGGGCAAGGACTTGGTTCTTCGGGCATGGGGGAACTTTGGACCCAGAAACAGGGAAGTGTGTTTACACGAAAGAACAACTTCAAACACCCGTCATAAAGATTCAGGAAGCAATCAAGGACGTGCAGGAAGGGAGGTTCCATCCCGACAAAGAGAAGGACAAGCTGTCACGCGCCCTCGGGAATCCTGAACACCCTGGACGAACACGAGGCACATCAGGCTCCGTTCCGTGGGTGCATGGGTTTCCCGACAGCACTGGTTATAGAAGCCGACAGAGAAAGAAGAAAGAGAATGCAGACCGGATGCAGAAGGTAGAAGAAAGATTAGTGTTGCAGGAGAAGAAACTAGAGGCACTTACCAGTCAGCGAGCTACCGGCCCACCATCTCAGCAGCACGAAGATCCTTCATTCGATACTGCCCACGAAGCTACCCCACCATCTCAGCGGAAAAGTAGCGTGGCTTCCACGGAGCTCGTTCGGCCTGATATCACGACTCCTCGCTACCCCGTGGATGATATCACGGAGAGGGAACATTGTGAGCTAATGGCGAAATGCAGCAACCTAACCTTGAAGGTGGCGGTCGGCTATGTCTTATCTCCTAGACCTGATGGAACTTTCCATTGCAATCCGATTCCAGATGGCTATGCTATTGTCGGGGTGGATGAAGTTACCAACGGATTCGAGGGGCTGGACCTTTAGTACCCTACAGGTGAAGGGGAGACTCATCTGGTAGATGTCGTAAGGACTACCATTCTATGGAGAAAGGAAAACATGGTGTTTCCACAATGGACGCCGCGTCAGCAGACTCAGCCGGAGGAGGCCCCTCAGCAGACTCCTCACAGTCCAGCTCTATCTCCGCTGCCTCAGTCGTCTCCGCCGCGTCAGCACACTCCGCCGCCTCAACTGTCTCCGCCGCGTCAGCGAACTCCGCCAGAGGAGGCCCCTCAGCAGAATCCTCCGCCGCCTCAGCTGTCTCCGCCGTGTCAGCGGACTCCGCCTCCTCCGCCGCGTCAGCTGACTCCGCCTCCTCCGCCGCCTCAGCAACGGTGGAAGAGACCCGCCGCCGCTCCGGCGGCTAGCAGTACAACAACGAAGAAACACAGAGCAGGCCCAAGCGTCAAGAAGGCTCCTGCCAAGTTACCATACGACATGACTGAGGAGGAAAACAACGAGATCGTGGCTGCCAATGTGAAACGCCAGCTTGCACCGAAACGTCCAGATCCAAAGGAGAAAATAGATTCGGTAAAAGCGAAGCGCTGTCTTGATGCCCTTAAGCGACCACCACCTCCTCCGCTGCTCTCACACTATGACCGCTGTATTGTAAAGACATTTCATGAAGCGAAAAGGTCAGGAAGTACTAGCAGTGCTGCAAGAAGTGGGAAAACAATTCCCCAGCTCGGCGAACAGGAAAAACAATCGTGCCCCCCGCTCAAGGTGTTTCCCGATATCGCTAATGATCCGGGGGTAGCGGCCGCTCATCCTGGTTACACTCTTGGTGATTACTTAGGCGAAGAGGTATAGTTCGAAATGGTTGAGGTAGCCTTTAGATATGAGCACGGGAAGCCTCTCGTCAGACCTGCGCAGCTCCCGCATCTATCAACGATGATGCGAACATTGCATGACTGGTACTTGAAAGCCTGCAAGGAAGGGACCAACAGTATCTTAGTGGGAATTAAAGATGAGCACTACTTCAATGGAGTCGAGGCGTTGTACATTGAATTTGAAGAATTATTTCAGTTATACAATCAAGACGCCCTCGACAAAACTATCGTCAGTTGCTATTGTCTGTAAGTATTTTTTCTGTAATTAAGTCTCTAGCTCAGCTCGTTCATTGCATGTATAATTATCCTCACACTATATTATACAGATTGAAGATCCGCGAATGCAGAGGAAAAATCTATGACATTGGGTTCATTAACCCAAATACCGTAAATGAATATACGGTACAAAAAAACCCCGATGATACAGAGAAAAACTTGCTAAAGGCGTTACTTGGACAACAAAACAAAAGGGAAATACTATTTCCTTACAACTTCCAGTGAGTGTTACTGTCTTGTGCACATTCTGTTTCGCTTACTCGAGGTTAAGTGTAATTGATGAGTTATGCGTGCGCAGGTTCCACTTTATTCTGCTAGTCATTCAGCTTGACGTGGGACTAGTAATTGTCTTGGACTCGAGACGTAAAGAGGCTAAGGAGTGGGCGGACATGAGTCAAATGCTCCAGAAGTAAGTTCAATCATTATCGCACCATATCGGCAACTTTCGTTCATTTCCTGATATCAAGTAATCATTTTCTTTGCCGGGCAGGGCTTGGAAAAAGTTCACCAACCAGGTTAGGGGTGAATGGACAAAGGAGCTGCGATTTTCACACCCCCAAAGTAAGTACTACTAGCGAGTTCCGCGCATCTCTCATTGATTCTAGTTTCAATACCATTATCATGCTTGATTATCATTTTGATTGAACTCTATTCTCGTAAAGTGCTTGTGGCAGGCACCCGGGAATAATTTATGTGGATACTACGTTTGCGAGTTCATTCGCCACAAGACCTCTCAGCGGGGCAGATCTTCAGAACAATTTGAAGTACGTAAACAATATTCACATTTTTATTTTATTACCATCAATTGTGTTGAGTTTCATTCATATATATATATATATATATATATATATGTATATATATATATATACTGACCCCCTTCTTTAAATTAGATCTGGCGGAAGCGGGACGAACTCCTACCAACTGATCGCATACGAGCAATTCAAGAGGAATTGGCGGGATTCTTCGTTGACCATGTCATACCTATAGACGGAGAATACCATCGGGATTGGCAATGCGATTTTGGTAATTAGATATTAGGGATCATAAGATATGTTATATTGTATATATGCATGAACGTGTACTATATGTAGTAGCGTCGAATAGATATACGAAAACTTGTTGTTCGACCAAGCACGGAGAAAGAGAGGTCACTTCTCTCTATATATTGATCATGACGATGTTGTGTAATGGTTCCTTCATTGCTGTATGTAGTAGCTAGCGTCGAGTTGAATGAAAAGCATAAAATAAAAATGAAAACCCTAAATGTAAAGGAATTGAATGGTAAGCACAAGAAGAAAAGGGGAAACACAATATGAAACCCCTAAACCCCTCCTTTCAAAAAAAAAACCCCAGCGCCTGGCAGGTGCTGACGCGTGGCTGCCTTTTAGTCCCGGTTGGTGTTACCAACCGGTACTAGAGGTCCTCCTGCCTGGGCGCCCACAGCAGCCACGTGGAGCTCCTTTAGTCCCGGTTCGTAACCCAACCGGGACTAAAAGCGAGGGCCTTTAGTCCCGATTGTTTAGTCCCGGTTGCAGAACCGGGACTAAAGGCCCTCTGGAACCGGGACTGATACCCTGTTTTCTAATAGTGGGTACCGGATTCTTTTAATGCAACTATGATTGTGATGATCCCGAAAGTCAACTCATTGGAGTTACTTTCGCAGTTCCGCCCCATTAGTTTGTGTAACGTCTTGTACAAGATTGCGTCAAAGGTGCTTGCGAATAGGCTAAAGTTAATTCTGCCTGTACTCATATCAGAAGAGCAAAGTGCCTTTGTCCCGGGACGGCTCTGCTACTTGTAGTCTGCGTTGGTATTTCCCCAAAAAGGAGAGGATGATGCAGTACAGTAGAGATAAGTATTTCCCTCAGTTAAGAACCAAGGTTATCAATCCAGGAGGAGAACCAAGCAAAATTTCGTTAAAGCGCACCTGCACACACAAGAGCAAACACTTGCACCCAACGCAAATAAGAGGGTTGTCAATCCTCTTAGCGGTTATTTGCAAGGATTAAATCTTATCGAGGTAAATAGATAAACTAAACTACTAATTAGAATAAAAGTTAATAAATTGTAGCAAGGTTTTTTTAGGTTTTTTATATGATAAAGATAGACTCGGGGACCATAGTTTTCACTAGAGGCTTCTCTCTTGAGCACATAAGCATACAGTGGGTAAACAAATTACTGTTGGGCAATTGATAGAAAAGCAAATAATTATGACGGATTCATGGCAATGATCATGTATATAGGCATCACGTCCGAGACAAGTAGACCGACTCCTGCCTGCATCTACTACTATTACTCCACCATCGACCGCTATCCAGCATGCATTTAGGGTATTAAGTATGAAACAGAGTAACGCCTTAAGCAAGATGACATGATGTAGAGAAGCAAATTCAAGCAATATGAATAAACACCATCTTTTTATCCTTAATGGCAACAATACAAATACGTGTCATGTCCCTTTCTGTCACTGGGATTGAGCACCGCAAGATTGAACCCATCACAAAGCACCTCTCCCATTGCAAGATAAATCAATCTAGTAGGCCAAACTAAACCTATAGATCGGAGAGAAATACAAAGCTATAACAAGCATGCATAAAAGAGTTCAGAGAAGACTCAAATATTTCTCATGAATAATCTGATCATAAACTCACAATTCATCGGATCCCAACAAACACACCGCAAAAGAAGATTACATCGGATAGAACTCCAAGAACATCGAGGAGAACATTGTATTGAAGATCAAAGAGAGAGAAGAAGCCATCTAGCTACTAGCTATGGACCCATAGGTCTGTGGTAAACTACTCACACATCATCGGAAGGGCAGCAAGGTTGATGTAGAAGCCCTCCGTGATCGATTCCCCCTCTGGCAGAGTACCGGAAAAGGCCTCCAGATGGGATCATGGAAGAACAGAGGCTTGCGGCGGCGGAAAGGTTTTTTCTTCTGGCTCTCTGGGGGTTTCCCAATATTTGTGAATTTATAGAAGTGGAATTAGGTCAAAAGGAGTCATGTGGGCCCCACAAGGTACGACGGCGCCCCCCGGGGCACGCCCTAGTGCCTTGTGAAGCCCCCGTGGGGCTTTTGGCCTCCTCCCGAAGCTTCCTAGGTTTCTTTTGTTCAGAAAAAAATCTCCAAAAAGTTTCGTGTCATTTGGACTTCATTTGGTACTGTTTCTCTGAAAAGTCAAAAACAAGCAGAAAGCAGCAACTGGCACTAGGCACTGGGTTAATAGGTTAGTCCCAAAAAATTATATATAATTGCATACAATTGCATATAAAAACATCCAAGATTGATCCTATAATAGCATGGAACAATCAAAAATTATAGATACGTTGGAGACGTATCAGGCTCATCACGGATAATGTTATAGTGGCGTATGAATGTGTGCATGCGATTCGGAAAAGGAAGAGAAAGAAGCCCTTGTGTGCTGTTAAGCTAGATATGACAGAGTTAAGTGGGTTTTCCTTGAGTAGATATTGGCACAGTTTGGCTTTGCTCCAGGTTGGATCTCCATGATTATGAGATGTGTGACTTCGGCTAACTTTATGGTGAAGTTTAATGGGGGGCTATCTAGGAGGTTTGTTCCCTTGAGGGGCCTCCGGCAAGGTGATCCGTTGTCTATGTATTTATTTTTGTTCTGTGTGGAGGGCTTCTCGGCGCTACTGAAGAAGGCACAGGAAGATAGTAGTATTAAGGGGGTGTCGTTTGGGAGCACTGTCCCCCAAGTTACACACCTGTTATTTGCTGATGACATCATTGTCTTCTTGCAGGGCTCTCAGGAAAATCTTCATGTGCTCAAGAACATTCTGGTAAGATATGAGGAGGCCTCTGGACAGAAGGTTAACCTACAAAAATCCTCTATTTTCTTTGGGAAAGGATGTGTACAGGAGCAAAAGGATGTATTGTAACAAGCCATTGGAATAGAGTCAGAAGCTCTCAGTGAGAGATATATGGGCCTCCCAACGGTGGTGGGGAAATCCAAAGATGGTACTTTCAAGTATGTATCGGAGTGTTCAAAAGGAAAAGTGTCTGGTTGGAAGGCTCAGGGCCTTTCAAAGGCAGCCAGAGAAGTACTTGTCAAGTCTGTTCTCCAAGCTACGCCAACATTCATCATCAGTTCACTACTGCAGGAATGCCTAGCAGTGGCGGGTGGGAAAAGGCCAGCAGTGGCGGGCAAGGCTCCCAGGGGCACCCGCCACCGACCTCCCGCCATTGCTATGAGCACATCAGTGGCGGGCGGGCGCTCGCCACTGGTAGAGCCTCATCAGTGGCGAGTGGTGGAGTTTTCTCGTCAGTAGTAGAATATTTGCAGTGGCGGGCTGTGTTTACGTGCCCGCCACTACTTATTGTTGTTGCAGTGGCGAGCTTACTGAAGCGCCCGCCACTGAAAGCTTAGGCATGCTCAATAAATTTTTTGTAGCCACGGCAACAATTGTGCTGACATGACTGCATTTCGCAAAAAAACAATTTAAGAAATTCAATATAAACAGCACGCATTTTAAGATTATGCATGAATGTTCACACTACATAATGAGTAGTTTAGTAATTCACCAGTACTTGATTAGCGCATATGGGTTTTGCTAGGATCGATGCATGGAAGAGTTCAACATTATATACATTACCGTTCAAAGGATCTACTTTGACGGTAACATCTATAGTGTTGCTCATAGAATAAAAACATCAGACGAACTAGATGTGCCCTAGACAGACTCTTAATAAAATGAGTCAAATGACTCAAAGAGCAAACCTGATAAATCAGATAGACGAGGTATTAAACATGCATCCATCCATCTGATTCATCTAGCTAGCTTGTTAAGTCTTTTGCCTCATTGTATTATTGTTGCAGAAGAAGAGTAACTAACGCTCCGAAGATACGGATGTGAACTCGAATCATCTTCAGAGAGATGACACGCGATCCTCAACCCTATCCCAGAAGGCTCAGTAATTCACTAGTACTACTTGATTAGCATATGGGTTTTGCTAGGATGCATGGAAGAGTTCATCATTATATACATTACCGTTCAAAGGATGTATTTTGACGGTAACATCTATAGTGTTGCTCATAAAATAAGAACATCAAATGAAGGCTGTGTACCGTTTTAACAAAATGAGCCAAAGGACTCAAAAAACTAACATGATGAATCAGATGGACGAGGTATTAAACACTCACCTGATTCACTACTTGTGACGGAACAACTAGCCCTATCTTTCGTAAACACCAAGCAAAGATTTTCCTCCCACACAAACATTGTTCCCATGCGACAGCCGCAAGTTCATATTGTGCCTTTGCCTTCTTATTTGCAGGGAGCAGCTTGTATTATATCTCCTGCCCAAGTGCCTTATATACTACTGATTTAAAACCAGTAATTCACATAACACTTTGACAGAAGTTATAATACAAGAAACACCCTACAAATTAGAAGCAAGGGCACAATACAAACTTGCCATTGTAACATGGAAACAAGGTTTGTGTGCCAGCAAAATCTTTGTTCGATGTGTACGCAAGATAGAGTCAGTTGCCTTGCCACAAATAATGGATCCCATGAGCGGTCAATATCCCGTCCGTCTGATTCATCTAACTAGTTTTTTAAGTTTTCTAACTCATTTTATTAGAACGATACTTAGTCCTCACCAAATGTCGTTATTCTTTGAACTCTTCTCTGAGAAGAACACTAACGATCTAAAAATGCAAGTTCAGAAGGAAATATGTGCAGAAATTACCGTATAATATTGGTAGTCCTCTTTAAGTAGTCGCACTCGGGGATCCGAATGAGCTCATTCTCGTCGTTCATTTGCTGTGTTCATAGATGTAAGATTAAAAATCAACAGAATAATATTTGTGCAATCTCACATTAACAACACTTAGATCATACATTACCAACACTAAAAATGCAGACTCATATGTAAACAAATTAAACATGCTTATTTACCACATAAAGGCATACGGAACGAAGTTCACACAGATCGTATAGATAACATAACAAGATGAAATTAAGTTCAGCTCCGTCATAACAACATGAAACTAAGTCCATCATCTTCTTATATCTCGGCTAGGGCGGTATTCGCAGCTTCCGTGGGCGCAGGTATCCTCCGATGCGGCACTATGGTGATTGTGGGACACCGTACCACATATAGATCTTGTTGCCGCCCGGATGACCCTCCTCAAATTCGTGAAGGAAAAGTAAGAACGACCTCCCAGCTTGCATCCGTAATTCTGTGGCAATGTTCATCCAATTTTGACCATGGAAATACGTTCTCCCTCCCGTGTTAGTGAGAGTGAGGGTTAAGGGAATGCCATTCTTAAGCAGCGCCATGTCGAACTGAATCATCCACTCCTCATCCATTGCCAGGTTGGCCACACGCATGAAATACTCCCTTCCCCAACAATGGATGCGCTGAGTACGATAAAAAGAAAACATAAATTAGACAATTGTGGGCGTCGTGAAGGTCGTCCTGAAGGTCGACACATATCTCACTGCAATTAAATGGAACATACCGCCCACTCCATAAAGTCGTCCTGAAGGTCGACACATATCTCACTGCAAGTTAGGTGAACTTTGTAACATGCGCCTAGCCTCCTGTCGCCACAGAAGGGGCATCCTTCGTTCATTGCCTAAGTTCATGTTATGGAATAATTATATAAGTTAAAGGATGGACAGAAAAATTGGGCATGACTTATGCTGAAAAATGAAATATTGAGTGTCTGAAATCTCGCGAAACGGAAATTAATCAATGTTTCACGATATTTTCTACACTCTTTTGAAGCCCTGTATTGTTGGAGAAATCCAATTAAATGTTCACTCTTCATGCATGAGATGATTATATTTACGAATAAAAAACATTCATGTATCATCGTCCATAATTAATTCCTACAGTGACAATAGAATTGGTACGAGGGATTTACCTCTGAACTGCTTGAGAGGGAGGCGGAGGAGGGATTTGTAGTAGCCTCGGAGGTGGAGGAGTACGCTGCCGGTGAAGGTGTCTTGCCCCGGCTGCTGGCGGAGGTAGCCATTGCGTGTAGGTGGCGGTGATGGAGGAGAGGCCCGGCGACTAGGGGCGGCGGCGGAGGAGTCCCGACGACGAGGGGGCCACGACAGAAGAGGGCCCCAGCAGAGGAGGGTCCGACCTAGGGTTCGGCCGGGCCGCAGCGGCGAGAGGCCGGGGGGCGCAGCGGAGGATGCGTGCGACGACGAGGGCGCGCGTGCGGACGCGGCGTAGGAGAACAGCCGCAGCGGCGAGCGCAGCACGGGGGCGGAGGAGGGGCGTGGTGGCGACGAGGCACGGGGTTTGGGGGCAAGAGCGGTGGACAGATTAGAAATTGCGTTTTTGGGGGGAGGGTGGTTTTGGGGGGAGATGGCCGGCGAAAACTGCAACGCAGGTAGTGGAGGGGTCTACCTGTGGCGGGCGTGCTTATTTACCCGCCACCGCAATATGCTGTCAACAGTGGTCATCGTACCCGGTCAACTTGTGGCGGGCAAAAGAAAATGCCCGCCTTTGTCAGGGCACGTAGCTGTGGCGGGCACTAGGAAATGCCCGCCACAGATGAGTTATGTGGAAAAAAACCATACGAAGAGACCTTACGTGTGGCGGGCGGCGAAAAATGCCCGCCACTGCTTCTGCACAACTTGTGTCGGGCTATCTTTAGTACCCGCCACTGCTAACTTTTCAAAGTAGCTGTGGCGGGTGACCCGTCCCACCTGCCACTAATTTGTGATCACCTATAAGCCCTTTCCCAGTAGTGGTTGTTTTCACCTCTCAAAGAAGATGTGCCGGAACCTGACTTCAATCTCATCTAAATTCTGGTGGGGTGCAATAAATGGTGAACGGAAGGTGCACTGGATTGCATGGGATAAGATGTGCCAGTCCAAACGTAATGGTGGTATGGGTTTTCGTGATCCGGAAGCTTTTAACCAAGCCCTTTTGGCCAAGCAGGCTTGGAGGATTTTGCAAGTGCCGACCTCGCTTTGTGCAAGGGTCCTCAGGGCACGTTATTTCAGTGACAGCTCCATAATGAATGCAACGTGCCCAGCAGGAGGGTTGTACACGTTCAGAAGAATACTACATGGGTGAGATTTGTTGAGAGCGGGGTCTATCTGGCGCATTGGCGATGGCTCGGCTGTGAACATACACCATGACCCTTGGATCCCTAGGCGCGGGAGTCTGTTGCCACTGGGCGCAGATTATGTTCCTGGTGCGAACAAAGTGTGTGACCTTTTAGACCAAACTGGGACTGCATGGGATCACGACAAGGTGGATGCAATGTTTTCAGCGGATGATGCCTCGGATATAAAGCAAATAGCTATGGGTGGGCCAGGTGTTGATGACTATATTGCATGGAATTATACAAAAAAGTGGCATATTCTCTGTGAGATCTGCTTATCACCTAAGGATGGCGATGAACCAGGTTAAGTCTGGACGGCCAGAACCATCATCATCAGTAAACACGCACAGAGGATGGCTGTCTTTATGGGATACTTCGGCACTGGGCAAGGCCAAGATTCATATGTGGCGACTTATGCGAAATGGATTGGCAGTAGGAACGGAGCTACATCATCGGCGTATTAAGGCGGGAGTGTTCTGCGCGGCGTGCGGTCGAGAGGAAACTAACTACCATAGATTCTTGGTGTGCCCACACTCGGTTTGTTTCTGGAAGCGGCTTAACTCGGAAATGGGAATGTCGGTGGCGACCCGACCGTGTAACATTGATTCCCAGAGTAAGCTAACCAGCTGGCTACTAGGATGGCTTGCAGATGCTCCAGATCATGAGAAAATCGGTGATGGTTCAAGCTGTTTATGGCTTGTGGTTTGCGCGGAACGATGCACGTGATGGACGTAAGATTTCTGACCCAAATGAAATATCGCAGTCTGTTGCTGCATATGTGAGGGAGTGGGACGATGTTCATAAGAAGGCAGTCAAGTCGAGCAGCCCGAGGGTACAGAAGGCATGGGAGGCACCGGAGGAGGGCTGGATCAAAGCTAATTCCGATGGGTCAGTGTCCAAGCATAGAGTGAAAGGAGGAGGGGGCGCGGTTCTGCGTGATCACGAAGGTGCTTTTAGGGAAGCAGCGTGTCACTTCTTCGGTGCGTCAGTTGACTCGGAAAAGGTGGAGATTCAGGCATGCAAGAGGGCCATCGAGCTAGCGAGGGACATCGGTGCACAGAAGCTTCATTTGGAGAGTGATTCCTCATGCGTGGTGGCCATCCTCAACAGCCCGGTGAAGAATTTTTTAGCTGTTGGGCCGCTTGTGGAAGAGCTTAAAGAGATGCTAAAGAGCTTTCTGCAGTATAGAGTCACGTGGGTATGTCGTAGTGCAAATGGTGCCGCTGATAGATTAGCTAAGGTGGGGATGGGTGATGAGCTTTGTAATGTTTGTCTTTCGTCTCCCCTAGATTGCATTCTGGACATTGTTTCGGACGAAATTCCTGGTTACACTTAATAAATAAAGCGGCAACATTTACCCACAAAGAAACATGTTGCCGCTGTTGTTTAAGTTTACTCGTGTTTCATGTTTATTACGTACGGGCCAATGGTTATTAATATAAGATATAGTAATATAACAGAGTGACTCATCACCAAGCAACTCTCAGTACGTGCTCTATTTGTGGGGTGGAGGATGAGAATACGTATCATGCGCTTGTCACGTGTCCCAAGGCTTTTGCGTTCCGAATGACCATGAGGGACATTTGGGATCTACCTTCAGAGGAGGTGTTCAGGTATACTGGGGTTGAATGGTTTTTGGTTCTACTAGGTCTTTTGGGACCTACTATGCGGGATAAAATTATTTTTATTTTCTGGAGAGTCTGGCACCTAACAAATGATTTAATTTTTGGTAAGGGTAAGGAATCTGTCACTGCCTCAGCTAATTTTTTGGATAATTATTGGGCATCCTTTGTCACTTGTCATTCGTCGTCAATGGAAGACCCGAAGAGTAAAGGAAAAAATCCGTTGGCCGGTCTGAGAGGTGAGCCTAAGAGGTCAGAGGAGCAGGTGAGGTGGAAGCCTCCTCCTCCAGAGTATATTAAGATTAATGTTGACGCAAGCTTTGTGGAGAGCATTAGTGTGGCAAGTGTGGGTGTGGTGGCAAGGGATTCATCGGGGAAAGTCATGATCTCCTCGTGGGACTATATTGGGAGTTGTATAAGTGTGGAGGAGGCGGAACTCCGAGCATTCATTGCCGGTCTCTATATAGGTATAACACTCCACTCTCCTATAATTCTAGAGACTGAGTGTGCTTGTGTTGCAGCGATTATTGCAGAGGAGGGTGTTGATAGATCAGCACTACACGGTTTGAAGAAAGAAGCCTGGAGTATTTCTAAGCTGATTGATAGATTTAAAATTTCTAAGATTAAGAGGGCAGCTAATGTGGTAGCCCATTTAATAGCAAAATTTAGTTTTGATAATAGAGCGGATGGTATTCTTGTTAATGATGTACCGCCCTGTGTGGTGAATTCGAATGATTGTAGCATCTCTTTTGATTAATTAATATACGAGGTGTGGGTTCAAAAAAAAAACAAATGGCTACAGGATGATGGGATCAATTAGAACAAAACCTTAGTTGCATTAAATTCATGGTTGGCCCCCCGCGCGCGCATACGCAGACGGCTCAGTCTGGCTCACGAAATTGCCTGAGCCGTGGGCTGATTAGTTGTTCCGCCGAGCTGCCGTCATATTTAATGCGCCTGCGACCTGGCCCTTTTTACGACGATACCTATGGTGTACGGAGAGAAAATACCACGGGCAGCACAGATCCCGATGCTATTGGACGAGGCTGATTTCGGTATCATCTGAGTCCGGGCTCAGAAACGAATATCCTGTGTACTACACATAGGAGCTGCGTGTTTGTACTCCATGGATGCAAATCAAAGGAGCTAGAGTGCAAGTTTGAGTCACCTAGGAGCTGCGTGTTTGTACTCCATAGACGTTTTATGAACTTTGTACTCTATGGAAAATGAACATAGCTGCAAATTAAGAAAAACAAAGTAGCCGAGGAGAGGAGGAACTCACCTACGAGATTGTAGCCGAGGCAGTAGCACAGCTCGTCGCCGCAACCGAGTGTAGAAGTGCATGCTCTAGCCAATGCAACCAAAAGACCGATCTAATGGAAGTGACTAGACAATACATTTATACGTCAACACTCCCCCTCACGTGTGGCTCCCTCAGGCCTAAACGTGGACCGAAAGTGGGCTGCAATTTAATTGCGCCAGCCGGGTCTTGAACTCAAGACCTCTTGGCTCCGATACCATGTAGAAGTGCATGCTCTAGCCAATGCAACCAAAAGACCGATCTAATGGAAGAGACTAGGAAATACATTTATACGTCAACACCGAGCTCCGCGCGCTGCCTCCTTGCGCCCGGCTTCCTTCGCGCACTGCCCCCTTGCGTCTAGCCTCATCCGCGCGCTGCCTCCTCGGAGCCACCGGATCCAACGCGTCCGGACTCACAGCCACCGGATCCGGCCTCGCCGACGCCAGATCCAGTGATTCCTCGCCGACTTGGAGAAACAAAATCAAAACTTTTCGGTTTATGGGAGCCGCGGTGAGCCGAGGGAAGGTGGAGGGGAGTGCCGCGGCAATGCGGCGGCGAGGCGGTTACGAGGCGATGGGAGCGCGGCGAGAAGAGAATGAGAGGGGCGAGTCGGGGAGAGAGTGAAGAGAATGAGAGTGCAGGTTGAATTCGAAGAAAGGCAAGGACGTTTTTGCAAATTGACAGCCACGACAGATATTTCGAGACGGAGGGAGCAGTAAGAACTCCATGATTGTTTGTGTTAGCTATTTTTTTTTTACTAGTATCATCTTGGAGTAGTGCCAAAATGACAGCAAGAACGCTTACATTTCAGTACGAATTGCCTGTTGGGTTTTCTGCAACATAGCACAGCTCGTCGCCGTATCAGCATCCCCAAGCTTAATTCCTGCTCGTCCTCGAGTAGGTAAATGATAAAAACAGATTTTTTGATGTGGAATGCTGCCTATCATATTCATCACATATTCTTTTCTTTTATAGCATGGACATTGAACTTGAATGATTCAAAGCAATAGTCTATAATTTGACATGAAGATATAAATACTCAAGCATGCTAACAAGCAACCATGTCTTTCAAAATATCAACGCTAAAGAAAGTTATTCCTAGCCCATCATGCTCAATCATTGATCCATTCATGAAACACACTCAAATATTAGCTACATCCAATGCACAAGTATGACAATAGTGCTCTCTAGTTGGTGCTTTTGTAAGAGAAGATGGAGACTCAAATAAAATAAAAATTGCATAAAAGTAAATAGATAGGCCCTTCGCAGAGGGAAGCAGAGATTTGTCAAATATGCCAGAGCTCAAAGCTTAAATTAGAGAGATAAAAATATTTTGAGAGGCATGCTTTTCCTGTCAACGAAAACGACCGAGAATTCTCATTATTTTCCATGCTAGACACATCATAGGTGGTTCCCAAACAGAAAGTAAAGTTTATTTCCTTTCCACCATTCTTTCACAATCCATGGCTAGCCGTATCCATGGGTGCCCTCCAAACCAACACTTTCCAAGGAATTTTGTTGTTATTAATTTTTGATTCATTGTGGGACTGGGCATCCCTATTACCAACCATTCTCTCGTGCAATGACAAGTGAATAAACACTCATCGTGAGAATAACACACCTAGCATGGAAAATAATGGCCACCCCCTGCCACTTCATGAGCGGTATGGGCACACAAAACGGAAAAAATATTTTGAAAATTAGAGTTGGCACACGCAAATTTACTTAGAACGGCATTGAAATACCGAATATAGGTAGGTATAGTGGACTCATTTGGCACAACTTGGGTTTATGGATTTTGGATGCACAAGCAGTATTTCCGCTTAGTACAAATGAAGGCTAGCAAATAGATTGAGAAGCAACAAACCAAAAAACAAAAACGGTCATAAACATGCATTGAACATAACTAACACCGAATAATGCACCATAAGTAGGATATAATTTCGTTGCATAACTATTGACTTAATGTGCATGCATAGGGAATCACAAACCTTAACACGAATATTTTTACTAAATCACAATTACTCACTAACATGACTCACATATTATCATTTCCATATCGCAAAACTATTGCAAGGAATCACACTTATCATTTCCAATGATCTATATGAACGTTTTTATTTATATCCCTCTTGAATATTCATCACTTTGAAGGTGGCGGTCGGCTATGTCTTACCTCCTAGACCTGATGGAACTTTCCATTGCAATCCGATTCCATATGGCTATGCTATTGTCGGGGTGGATGAAGTTACCAACGGATTCGAGGGGCTGGACCTTTAGTACCCTACAGGTGAAGGGGAGACTCATCTGGTAGATGCCGTAAGGACTACCATTCTATGGAGAAAGGAAAACATCGTGCTTCCACAATGGACGCCGCGTCAGCAGACTCAGCCGGAGGAGGCCCCTCAGCAGACTCCTCAGAGTCCAGCTCTATCTCTGCTGCCTCAGTCGTCTCCGCCGCGTCAGCACACTCCGCCGCCTCAACTGTCTCCGCCGCATCAGCGAACTCCGCCGGAGGAGGCCCCTCAGCAGAATCCTCCGCCGCCTCAGCTGTCTCCGCCGCGTCAGCGGACTCCGCCTCCTCCGCCGCGTCAGCTGACTCCGCCTCCTCCGCCGCCTCAGCAACGGCGGAAGAGACCCGCCGCCGCTCCGGCGGCTAGCAGTACAACAACGAAGAAATCCAGAGCAGGCCCAAGCGTCAAGAAGGCTCCTGCCAAGTTACCATACGACATGACTGAGGAGGAAAACAACGAGATCGTGGCTGCCGATGTGAAACGCCAGCTTGCACCGAAATGTCCAAATCCAAAGGAGAAAATGGATTCGGTAAAAGCGAAGCGCTGTCTGGATGCCCTTAAGTGACCACCACCTTCTCCGCTGCTCTCACACTATGACCGCTGTATTGTAAAGACATTTCATGAAGCGAAAAGGTCGGGAAGTACTAGCAGTGCTGCAAGAAGTGGGAAAACAATTCCCCAGCTCGGCGAACAGGAAAAACAATCGTGCCCCCCGCTCAAGGTGTTTCCCGATATCGCTAATGATCCGGGGGTAGCGGCCGCTCATCCTGGTTACACTCTTGGTGATTACTTAGGCGATGAGGTACAGTTCGAAATGGCTGAGGTAGCCTTTAGATACGAGCACGGGAAGCCTCTCGTCAGACCTGCCCAGCTCCCACATCTATCAACGATGATGCGAACATTGCATGACTGGTACTTGAAAGCCTGCAAGGAAGGGACCAACAGTATCTTAGTGGGAATTAAAGATGAGCACTACTTCAATGGAGTCGAGGCGTTATACATTGAATTTGAAGAATTATTTCAGTTATACAATCAAGATGCCCTCGACAAAACTATCGTCAGTTGCTATTGTCTGTAAGTATTTTTTCTGTAATTAAGTCTCTAGCTCAGCTCGTTCATTGCATGTATAATTATCCTCACACTATATTATACAGATTGAAGATCCACGAATGCAGAGGAAAAATCTATGACATTGGGTTCATTAACCCAAATACCGTAAATGAATATACGGTACAAAAAAACCCCGATGATACAGAGAAAAACTTGCTAAAGGCGTTACTTGGACAACAAAACAAAAGGGAAATACTATTTCCTTACAACTTCCAGTGAGTGTTACTGTCTTGTGCACATTCTGTTTCGCTTACTCGAGGTTAAGTGTAATTGATGAGTTATGCGTGCGCAGGTTCCACTTTATTCTGCTAGTCATTCAGCTTGACGCGGGACTAGTAATTGTCTTGGACTCGAGACGTAAAGAGGCTAAGGAGTGGGCGGACATGAGTCAAATGCTCCAGAAGTAAGTTCAATCATTATCGCACCATATCGGCAACTTTCGTTCATTTCCTGATATCAAGTAATCATTTTCTTTGCCGGGCAGGGTTTGGAAAAAGTTCACCAACCAGGTTAGGGGTGAATGGAAAAAGGAGCTGCGATTTTCACACCCCCAAAGTAAGTACTACTAGCTAGTTCCGCGCATCTCTCATTGATTCTAGTTTCAATACCATTATCATGCTTGATTATCATTTTGATTGAACTCTATTCTCGTAAAGTGCTTGTGGCAGGCACCCGGGAATAATTTATGTGGATACTACGTTTGCGAGTTCATTCGCCACAAGACCTCTCAGCGGGGCAGATCTTCAGAACAATTTGAAGTACGTAAACAATATTCACATTTTTATTTTATTACCATCAATTGTGTTGAGTTTCATTCTTATATATATATATATATATATATATATATATATATATATATATATATATATATATATATATTGACCCCCTTCTTTAAATTAGATCTGGCGGAAGCGGGACGAACTCCTACCAACTGATCGCATACGAGCAATTCAAGAGGAATTGGCGGGATTCTTTGTTGACCATGTCATACCTACATATGGAGAATACCATCGGGATTGGCAATGCGATTTTGGTAATTAGATATTAGGGATCGTAAGAGATGTTATATTGTATATATGCATGAACGTGTACTATATGTAGTAGCATCGAATAGATATACGAAAACTTGTTGTTCGACCAAGCACGGAGAAAGAGAGGTCACTTCTCTCTATATATTGATCATGACGATGTTGTGTAATGGTTCCTTCATTTCTGTATGTAGTAGCTAGCGTCGAGTTGAATGAAAAGCATAAAATAAAAATGAAAACCCTAAATGTAAAGGAATTGAATGGTAAGCACAAAAAGAAAAGGGGAAACACAATATGAAACCCCTAAACCCTCCAAAACCCCTAAACCCCTCCTTTCAAAAAAAAAACCCCAGCGCCTGGAAAGTGCTGACGCGTGGCTGCCTTCTAGTCCCGGTTGGTGTTACCAACCGGTACTAGAGGTCCTCCTGCCTGGGCGCCCACAGCGGCCACGTGGAGCTCCTTTAGTCCCGGTTCGTAACCCAACCGGGACTAAAAGCGGGGGCCTTTAGTCCCGATTGTTTAGTCCCGGTTGCAGAACCGGGACTAAAGGCCCTCTGGAACCGGGACTGATACCCTGTTCTCTACTAGTGGGTACCGGATTCTTTTAATGCAACTATGATTGTGATGATCCCGAAAGTCAACTCATTGGAGTTACTTTCGCAGTTCCGCCCCATTAGTTTGTGTAACGTCTTGTACAAGATTGCGTCAAAGGTGCTTGCGAATAGGCTAAAGTTAATTCTGCCTGTACTCATATCAGAAGAGCAAAGTGCCTTTGTCCCGGGACGGCTCTACTACTTGTAGTCTGCGTTGGTATTTCCCCAAAAAGGAGAGGATGATGCAGTACAGTAGAGATAAGTATTTCCCTCAGTTAAGAACCAAGGTTATCAATCCAGGAGGAGAACCAAGCAAAATTTCGTTAAAGCGCACCTGCACACACAAGAGCAAACACTTGCACCCAACGCAAATAAGAGGGTTGTCAATCCTCTTAGCGGTTATTTGAAAGGATTAAATCTTATCGAGGTAAATAGATAAACTAAACTACTAATTAAAATAAAAGTAAATAAAATGTAGCAAGGTTTTTTTAGGTTTTTTATATGATAAAGATAGACCCGGGGACCATAGTTTTCACTAGAGGCTTCTCTCTTGAGCACATAAGCATATGGTGGGTAAACAAATTACTGTTGGGCAATTGATAGAAAAGCAAATAATTATGACGGATTCATGGCAATGATCATGTATATAGGCATCACGTCCGAGACAAGTAGACCGACTCCTGCCTGCATCTACTACTATTACTCCACCCATCGACCGCTATCCAGCATGCATTTAGGGTATTAAGTATGAAACAGAGTAACGCCTTAAGCAAGATGACATGATGTAGAGAAGCAAATTCAAGCAATATGAATAAACCCCATTTTTTATCCTTAATGGCAACAATACAAATACGTGTCATGTCCCTTTCTGTCACTGGGATTGAGCACCGCAAGATTGAACCCATCACAAAGCACCTCTCCCATTGCAAGATAAATCAATCTAGTAGGCCAAACTAAACCTATAGATCGGAGAGAAATACAAAGCTATAACAATCATGCATAAAAGAGTTCAGAGAAGACTCAAATATTTCTCATGAATAATCTGATCATAAACTCACAATTCATCGGATCCCAACAAACACACCGCAAAAGAAGATTACATCGGATAGAACTCCAAGAACATCGAGGAGAACATTGTATTGAAGATCAAAGAGAGAGAAGAAGCAATCTAGCTACTAGCTATGGACCCATAGGTCTGTGGTAAACTACTCACACATCATCGGAAGGGCAGCAAGGTTGATGTAGAAGCCCTCCGTGATCGATTCCCCCTCCGGCAGAGTACCGGAAAAGGCCTCCAGATGGGATCATGGAAGAACAGAGGCTTGCGGCGGCGGAAAGGTTTTTTCTTCTGGCTCTCTGGGGGTTTCCCAATATTTGTGAATTTATAGACGTGGAATTAGTTCAAAAGGAGTCATGTGGGCCCCACAAGGTATGACGGCGCCCTCCGGGGCACGCCCTAGTGCCTTGTGAAGCCCCCGTGGGGCTTCTGGCCTCCTCCCGAAGCTTCCTAGGTTTCTTTTGTTCAGAAAAAAATCTCCAAAAAGTTTCGTGTCATTTGGACTTCATTTGGTACTGTTTCTCTGAAAAGTCAAAAACAAGCAGAAAGCAGCAACTGGCACTAGGCACTGGGTTAATAGTTTAGTCCCAAAAAATGATATATAATTGCATACAATTGCATATAAAAACATCCAAGATTGATCCTATAATAGCATGGAACAATCAAAAATTATAGATACGTTGGAGACGTATCAGGCTCATCACGGATAATGTTATAGTGGCGTATGAATGTGTGCATGCGATTCGGACAAGGAAGAGAAAGAAGCCCTTGTGTGCCGTTAAGCTAGATATGACAGAGTTAAGTGGGTTTTCCTTGAGTAGATGTTGGCACAGTTTGGCTTTGCTCCAGGTTGGATCTCCATGATTATGAGATGTGTGACTTCGGCTAACTTTATGGTGAAGTTTAATGGGGGGCTATCTAGGAGGTTTGTTCCCTTGAGGGGCCTCCGGCAAGGTGATCCGTTGTCTATGTATTTATTTTTGTTCTGTGTGGAGGGCTTCTCGGCGCTACTGAAGAAGGCACAGGAAGATAGTAGTATTAAGGGGGTGTCGTTTGGGAGCACTGGCCCCCAAGTTACACACCTGTTATTTGCAGATGACATCATTGTCTTCTTGCAGGGCTCTCAGGAAAATCTTCATGTGCTCAAGAACATTCTGGTAAGATATGAGGAGGCCTCTGGACAGAAGGTTAACCTACAAAAATCCTCTATTTTCTTTGGGAAAGGATGTGTACAGGAGCAAAAGGATGTATTGAAACAAGCCATTGGAATAGAGTCAGAAGCTCTCAGTGAGAGATATATGGGCCTCCCAACGGTGGTGGGGAAATCCAAAGATGGTACTTTCAAGTATGTATCGGAGTGTTCAAAAGGAAAAGTGTCTGGTTGGAAGGCTCAGGGCCTTTCAAAGGCAGCCAGAGAAGTACTTGTCAAGTCTGTTCTCCAAGCTACACCAACATTCATCATGAGTTCACTACTGCAGGAATGCCTAGCAGTGGCGGGTGGGAAAAGGCCAGCAGTGGCGGGCAAGGCTCCCAGGGGCACCCGCCACCGACCTCCCGCCATTGCTATGAGCACATCAGTGACGGGCGGGCGCTCGCCACTGGTAGGGCCTCATCAGTGGCGAGTGGTGGAGTTTTCTCGTCAGTAGTAGAATATTTGCAATGGCGGGCTGTGTTTACGTGCCCGCCACTACTTATTCTTGTTGCAGTGGCGAGCTTACTGAAGCGCCCGCCACTGAAAGCTTAGGCATGCTCAATAAATTTTTTGTAGCCACGGCAACAATTGTGCTGACATGACTGCATTTTGCAAAAAAACAATTTAAGAAATTCAATATAAACAACACGCATTTTAAGATTATGCATGAATGTTCACACTACATAATGAGTAGTTTAGTAATTCACCAGTACTTGATTAGCGCATATGGGTTTTGCTAGGATCGATGCATGGAAGAGTTCAACATTATATACATTACCGTTCAAAGGATCTACTTTGACGGTAACATCTATAGTGTTGCTCATAGAATAAAAACATCAGACGAACTAGATGTGCCCTAGACAGACTCTTAATAAAATGAGTCAAATGACTCAAAGAGCAAACCTGATAAATCAGATAGACGAGGTATTAAACATGCATCCATCCATCTGATTCATCTAGCTAGCTTGTTAAGTCTTTTGCCTCATTGTATTATTGTTGCAGAAGAAGAGTAACTAACGCTCCGAAGATACGGATGTGAACTCGAATCATCTTCAAAGAGATGACACGCGATCCTCAACCCTATCCCAGAAGGCTCAGTAATTCACTAGTACTACTTGATTAGCATATGGGTTTTGCTAGGATGCATGGAAGAGTTCATCATTATATACATTACCGTTCAAAGGATGTATTTTGACGGTAACATCTATAGTGTTGCTCATAAAATAAGAACATCAAATGAAGGCTGTGTACCGTTTTAACAAAATGAGCCAAAGGACTCAAAAAACTAACATGATGAATCAGATGGACGAGGTATTAAACACTCACCTGATTCACTACTTGTGACGGAACAACTAGCCCTATCTTTCGTAAACACCAAGCAAAGATTTTCCTCCCACACAAACATTGTTCCCATGCGACAGCCGCAAGTTCATATTGTGCCTTTGCCTTCTCATTTGCAGGGAGCAGCTTGTATTATATCTCCTGCCCAAGTGCCTTATATACTACTGATTTAAAACCAGTAATTCACATAACACTTTGACGGAAGTTATAATACAAGAAACACCCTACAAATTAGAAGCAAGGGCACAATACAAACTTGCCATTGTAACATGGAAACAAGGTTTGTGTGCCAGCAAAATCTTTGTTCGATGTGTACGCAAGATAGAGTCAGTTGCCTTGCCGCAAATAATGGATCCCATGAGCGGTCAATATCCCGTCCGTCTGATTCATCTAACTAGTTTTTTAAGTTTTCTAACTCATTTTATTAGAACGATACTTAGTCCTCACCAAATGTCGTTATTCCTTGAACTCTTCTCTGAGAAGAACACTAACGATCTAAAAATGCAAGTTCAGAAGGAAATATGTGCAGAAATTACCGCATAATATTGGTAGTCCTCTTTAAGTAGTCGCACTCGGGGATCCGAATGAGCTCATTCTCGTCGTTTATTTGCTGTGTTCATAGATGTAAGATTAAAAATCAACAGAATAATATTTGTGCAATCTCACATTAACAACACTTAGATCACACATTACCAACACTAAAAATGCAGACTCATATGTAAACAAATTAAACATGCTTATTTACCACATAAAGGCATACGGAACGAAGTTCACACAGATCGTATAGATAACATAACAAGATGAAATTAAGTTCAGCTCCGTCATAACAACATGAAACTAAGTCCATCATCTTCTTATATCTCGGCTAGGGCGGTATTCGCAGCTTCCGTGGGCGCAGGTATCCTCCGATGCGGTACTATGGTGATTGTGGGACACCGTACCACGTATAGATCTTGTTGCCGCCCGGATGACCCTCCTCAAATTCGTGAAGGAAAAGTAAGAACGACCTCCCAGCTTGCATCCGTAATTCTGTGGCAATGTTCATCCAATTTTGACCATGGAAATACATTCTCCCACCCGTGTTAGTGAGAGTGAGGGTTAAGGGAATGCCATTCTTAAGCAGCGCCATGTCGAACTGAATCATCCACTCCTCATCCATTGCCAGGTTGGCCACACGCATGAAAAACTCCCTTCCCCAACAAGGGATGCGCTGAGTACGATAAAAAGAAAACATAAATTAGACAATTGTGGGCGTCGTGAAGGTCGTCCTGAAGGTCGACACATATCTCACTGCAATTAAATGGAACATACCGCCCACTCCATAAAGTCGTCCTGAAGGTCGACACATATCTCACTGCAAGTTAGGTGAACTTTGTAACATGCGCCTAGCCTCCTGTCGCCACAGAAGGGGCATCCTTCGTTCATTGCCTAAGTTCATGTTATGGAATAATTATATAAGTTAAAGGATGGACAGAAAAATTGGGCATGACTTATGCTGAAAAATGAAATATTGAGTGTCTGAAATCTCGCGAAACGGAAATTAATCAATGTTTCACGATATTTTCTACACTCTTTTGAAGCCCTGTATTGTTGAAGAAATCCAATTAAATGTTCACTCTTCATGCATGAGATGATTATATTTACGAATAAAAAACATTCATGTATCATCGTCCATAATTAATTCCTACAGTGACAATAGAATTGGTAGGAAGGATTTACCTCTGAACTGCTTGAGCGGGAGGCGGAGGAGGGATTTGTAGCAGCCTCGAAGGTGGAGTAGTACGATGCCGGTGAAGGTGTCTTGCCCCGGCTGCTGGCGGAGGTAGCCATTGCGTGTAGGTGGCGGCGATGGAGGAGAGGCCCGGCGACTAGGGGCGGCGGCGGAGGAGTCCCGACGACGAGGGGGCCACGACAGAAGAGGGCCCCAGCAGAGGAGGGTCCGACCTAGGGTTCGGCCGGGCCGCAGCGGCGAGAGGCCGGGGGGCGCAGCGGAGGATGCGTGCGACGATGAGGGCGCGCGTGCGGACGCGGCGTAGGAGAACAGCCGCGGCGGCGAGCGCAGCACGGGGGCGGAGGAGGGGCGTGGTGGCGACGAGGCACGGGGTTTGGGGGCAAGAGCGGCGGACAGATTAGAAATTGCGTTTTTGGGGGGAGGGTGGTTTTGGGGGGAGATGGCCGGCGAAAACTGCAACGCAGGTAGTGGAGGGGTCTACCTGTGGCGGGCGTGCTTATTTACCCGCCACCGCAATATGCTGTCAACAGTGGTCATCGTACCCGGTCAACTTGTGGCGGGCAAAAGAAAATGCCCGCCACTGTCGGGGCACGTAGCTGTGGCGGGCACTAGGAAATGCCCGCCACAGATGAGTTATGTGGAAAAAAACCATACGAAGAGACCTTACGTGTGGCGGGCGGCGAAAAATGCCCGCCACTGCTTCTGCACAACTTGTGGCGGGCTATCTTTAGTACCCGCCACTGCTAACTTTTCAAAGTAGCTGTGGCAGGAGATCCGTCCCACCTGCCACTAATTTGTGATCACCTATAAGCCCTTTCCCAGTAGTGGTTGTTTTCACCTCTCAAAGAAGATGTGCCGGAACCTGACTTCAATCTCGTCTAAATTCTGGTGGGGTGCAATAAATGGTGAACGGAAGGTGCACTGGATTGCATGGGATAAGATGTGCCAGTCCAAACGTAATGGTGGTATGGGTTTTCGTGATCCGGAAGCTTTTAACCAAGCCCTTTTGGCCAAGCAGGCTTGGAGGATTTTGCAAGTGCCGACCTCGCTTTGTGCAAGGGTCCTCAGGGCACGTTATTTCAGTGACAGCTCCATAATGAATGCAACGTGCCCAGCAGGAGGGTTGTACACGTTCAGAAGAATACTACATGGGCGAGATTTGTTGAGAGCGGGGTCTATCTGGCGCATTGGCGATGGCTCGGCTGTGAACATACACCATGACCCTTGGATCCCTAGGCGCGGGAGTCTGTTGCCACTGGGCGCAGATTATGTTCCTGGTGCGAACAAAGTGTGTGACCTTTTAGACCAAACTGGGACTGCATGGGATCACGACAAGGTGGATGCAATGTTTTCAGCGGATGATGCCTCTGATATAAAGCAAATAGCTGTGGGTGGGCCAGGTGTGGATGACTATATTGCATGGAATTATACAAAAAAGCGGCATATTCTCTGTGAGATCTGCTTATCACCTAAGGATGGCGATGAACCAGGTTAAGTCTGGACGGCTAGAACCATCATCATCAGTAAACACGCACAGAGGATGGCTGTCTTTATGGGATACTTCGGCACTGGGCAAGGCCAAGATTCATATGTGGCGACTTATGCGAAATGGATTGGCAGTAGGAACGGAGCTACATCATCGGCGTATTAAGGCGGGAGTGTTCTGTGCGGCGTGCAGTCGAGAGGAAACTAACTACCATAGATTCTGGGTGTGCCCACACTCGGTTTGTTTCTGGAAGCGGCTTAACTCGGAAATGGGAATTTCGGTGGCGACCCGACCGTGTAACATTGATTCCCAGAGTAAGCTAACCAGCTGGCTACTAGGATGGCTTGCAGATGCTCCAGATCATGAGAAAATCGGTGATGGTTCAAGCTGTTTATGGCTTGTGGCTTGCGCGGAACGATGCACGTGATGGACGTAAGATTTCTGACCCACATGAAATATCGCAGTCTGTTGCTGCATATGTGAGGGAGTGGGACGATGTTCATAAGAAGGCAGTCAAGTCGAGCAGCCCGAGGGTACAGAAGGCATGGGAGGCACCGGAGGAGGGCTGGATCAAAGCTAATTCCGATGGGTCAGTGTCCAAGCATAGAGTGAAAGGAGGAGGGGGCGCGGTTCTGCGTGATCACGAAGGCGCTTTTAGGGCAGCAGCGTTTCACTTCTTCAGTGCGTCAGTTGACTCGGAAAAGGTGGAGATTCAGGCATGCAAGAGGGCCATCGAGCTAGCGAGGGACATCGGTGCACAGAAGCTTCATTTGGAGAGTGATTCCTCATGCGTGGTGGCCATCCTCAACAGCCCGGTGAAGAATTTTTTAGCTGTTTGGCCGCTTGTGGAAGAGCTTAAAGAGATGCTAAAGAGCTTTCTGCAGTATAGAGTCACGTGGGTATGTCGTAGTGCAAATGATGCCGCTGATAGATTAGCTAAGGTGGGGATGGGGGATGAGCTTTGTAATGTTTGTCTTTCGTCTCCCCTAGATTGCATTCTGGACATTGTTTCGGACGAAATTCCTGGTTACACTTAATAAATAAAGCGGCAACATTTACCCACAAAGAAACATGTTGCCGCTGTTGTTTAAGTTTACTCGTGTTTCATGTTTATTACGTACGGGCCAATGGTTATTAATATAAGATATAGTAATATAACAGAGTGACTCATCACCAAGCAACTCTCAGTACGTGCTCTATTTGTGGGGTGGAGGATGAGAATACGTATCATGCGCTTGTCACGTGTCCCAAGGCTTTTGCGTTCCGAATGACCATGAGGGACATTTGGGATCTACCTTCAGAGGAGGTGTTCAGGTATACTGGGGATGAATGGTTTTTGGTTCTACTAGGTCTTTTGGGACCTACTATGCGGGATAAAATTATTTTTATTTTCTAGAGAGCCTGGCACCTAAGAAATGATTTAATTTTTGGTAAGGGTAAGGAATCTGTCACTGCCTCAGCTAATTTTGTGGATAATTATTGGGCATCCTTTGTCACTTGTCATTCGTCGTCAATGGAAGACCCGAAGAGTAAAGGAAAAAATCCGTTGGCCGGTCTGAGAGGTGAGCCTAAGAGGTCAGAGGAGCAGGTGAGGTGGAAGCCTCCTCCTCCAGAGTATATTAAGATTAATGTTGATGCAAGCTTTGTGGAGAGCATTAGTGTGGCAAGTGTGGGTGTGGTGGCAAGGGATTCATCGGGGAAAGTCATGATCTCCTCGTGGGACTATATTGGGAGTTGTATAAGTGTGGAGGAGGCGGAACTCCGAGCATTCATTGCCGGTCTCTATATAGGTATAACACTCCACTCTCCTATAATTCTAGAGACTGAGTGTGCTTGTGTTGCAGCGATTATTGCAGAGGAGGGTGTTGATAGATCAGCACTACACGGTTTGAAGAAAGAAGCCTGGAGTATTTCTAAGCTGATTGATAGATTTAAAATTTCTAAGATTAAGAGGGTAGCTAATGTGGTAGCCCATTTAATAGCAAAATTTAGTTTTGATAATAGAGCGGATGGTATTCTTGTTAATGATGTACCGCCCTGTGTGGTGAATTCTGTAACGAATGATTGTAGCATCTCTTTTGATTAATTAATATATGAGGTGTGGGTTCAAAAAAAAACAAATGGCTACAGGATGATGGGATCAATTAGAACAAAACCTTAGTTGCATTAAATTCATGGTTGGCCCCCCGCGCGCGCATACGCAGACGGCTCAGTCTGGCTCACGAAATTGCCTGAGCCGTGGGCTGATTAGTTGTTCCGCCGAGCTGCCGTCATATTTAATGCGCCTGCGACCTGGCCCTTTTTACGACGATACCTATGGTGTACGGAGAGAAAATACCACGGGCAGCACAGATCCCGATGCTATTGGACGAGGCTGATTTCGGTATCATCTGAGCCCGGGCTCAGAAACGAATATCCTGTGTACTACACATAGGAGCTGCGTGTTTGTACTCCATGGATGCAAATCAAAGGAGCTAGAGTGCATGTTTGAGTCACCTAGGAGCTGCGTGTTTGTACTCCATAGACGTTTTATGAACTTTGTACTCCATGGAAAATGAACATAGCTGCAAATTAAGAAAAACAAAGTAGCCGAGGAGAGGAGGAACTCACCTACGAGATTGTAGCCGAGGCAGTAGCACAGCTCGTCGCCGCAACCGAGTGTAGAATTGCATGCTCTAGCCAATGCAACCAAAAGACCGATCTAATGGAAGTGACTAGACAATACATTTATACGTCAACACTCCCCCTCACGTGTGGCTCCCTCAGGCCTAAACGTGGACCGAAAGTGGGCTGCAATTTAATTGCGCCAGCCGGGTCTTGAACTCAAGACCTCTTGGCTCCGATACCATGTAGAAGTGCATGCTCTAGCCAATGCAACCAAAAGACCGATCTAATGGAAGAGACTAGGCAATACATTTATACGTCAACACCGAGCTCCGCGCGCAGCCTCCTTGCGCCCGGCTTCCTTTGCGCACTGCCCCCTTGCGTCTAGCCTCATCCGCGCGCTGCCTCCTCGGAGCCACCGGATCCAACGTGTCCGGACTCACAGCCACTGGATCCGGCCTCGCCGACGCCAGATCCAGTGATTCCTCGCCGACTTGGAGAAACAAAATCAAAACTTTTCGGTTTATGGGAGCCGCGGTGAGCCGAGGGAAGGTGGAGGGGAGTGCCGCGGCAATGCGGCGGCGAGGCGGTTACGAGGCGATGGGAGCGCGGCGAGAAGAGAATGAGAGGGGCGAGTCGGGGAGAGAGTGAAGAGAATGAGAGTGCAGGTTGAATTCGAAGAAAGGCAAGGACGTTTTTGCAAATTGACAGCCACGACAGATATTTCGAGACGGAGGGAGCAGTAAGAACTCCATGATTGTTTATGTTAGCTATTTTTTTTTACTAGTATCATCTTGGAGTAGTGCCAAAATGACAGCAAGAACGCTTACATTTCAGTACGAATTGCCTGTTGGGTTTTCTACTCCATAGCACAGCTCGTCGCCGTATCAGCATCCCCAAGCTTAATTCCTGCTCGTCCTCGAGTAGGTAAATGATAAAAACAGATTTTTTGATGTGGAATGCTACCTATCATATTCATCACATATTCATTTCTTTTATAGCATGGACATTAGACTTGAATGATTCAAAGCAATAGTCTATAATTTGACATGAAGATATAAATACTCAAGCATGCTAACAAGCAACCATGTCTTTCAAAATATCAACGCTAAAGAAAGTTATTCCTAGCCCATCATCCTCAATCATTGATCCATTCATGAAACACACTCAAATATTAGCAACATCCAATGCACAAGTATGACAATAGTGCTCTCTAGTTGGTGCTTTTGTAAGAGAAGATGGAGACTCAAATAAAATAAAAATTGCATAAAAGTAAATAGATAGGCCCTTCGCAGAGGGAAGCAGAGATTTTTCAAATATGCCAGAGCTCAAAGCTTAAATTAGAGAGATAAAAATATTTTGAGAGGCATGCTTTTCCTGTCAACGAAAACGACCGAGAATTCTCATTATTTTCCATGCTAGACACATCATAGGTGGTTCCCAAACAGAAAGTAAAGTTTATTTCCTTTCCACCATTCTTTCACAATCCATGGCTAGCCGTATCCATGGGTGCCCTCCAAACCAACACTTTCCAAGGAATTTTGTTGTTATTAATTTTTGATTCCTTGTGGGACTGGGCATCCCTATTACCAACCATTCTCTCGTGCAATGACAAGTGAATAAACACTCATCGTGAGAATAACACACCTAGCATGGAAAATAATGGCCACCCCCTGCCGCTTCATGAGCGGTATGGGCACACAAAACGGAAAAAATATTTTGAAAATTAGAGTTGGCACACGCAAATTTACTTAGAACGGCATTGAAATACCGCATATAGGTAGGTATAGTGGACTCATTTGGCACAACTTGGGTTTATGGATTTTGGATGCGCAAGCAGTATTTCCGCTTAGTACAAATGAAGGCTAGCAAATAGATTGAGAAGCAACAAACCAAAAAACAAAAACGGTCATAAACATGCATTGAACATAACTAACACCGAATAATGCACCATAAGTAGGATATAATTTCGTTGCATAACTATTGACTTAATGTGCATGCATAGGGAATCACAAACCTTAACACGAATATTTTTACTAAATCACAATTACTCACTAACATGACTCACATATTATCACTTCCATATCGCAAAACTATTGCAAGGAATCACACTTATCATATCCAATGATCTATATGAACGTTTTTATTTATATCCCTCTTGAATATTCATCACTTTGAAGGTGGCGGTCGGCTATGTCTTACCTCCTAGACCTGATGGAACTTTCCATTGCAATCCGATTCCATATTGCTATGCTATTGTCGGGGTGGATGAAGTTACCAACGGATTCGAGGGGCTGGACCTTTAGTACCCTACAGGTGAAGGGGAGACTCATCTGGTAGATGCCGTAAGGACTACCATTCTATGGAGAAAGGAAAACATCGTGCTTACACAATGGACGCCACGTCAGCAGACTCAGTCGGAGGAGGCCCCTCAGCAGACTCCTCAGAGTCCAGCTCTATCTCCGCTGCCTCAGTCGTCTCCGCCGCGTCAGCACACTCCGCCGCCTCAACTGTCTCCGCCGCATCAGCGAACTCCGCCGGAGGAGGCCCCTCAGCAGAATCCTCCGCCGCCTCAGCTGTCTCCGCCGCGTCAGCGGACTCCGCCTCCTCCGCCGCGTCAGCTGACTCCGCCTCCTCCGCCGCCTCAGCAACGGCGGAAGAGACCCGCCGCCGCTCCGGCGGCTAGCAGTACAACAACGAAGAAATCCAGAGCAGGCCCAAGCGTCAAGAAGGCTCCTGCCAAGTTACCATACGACATGACTGAGGAGGAAAACAACGAGATCGTGGCTGCCGATGTGAAACGCCAGCTGGCACCGAAACGTCCAGATCCAAAGGAGAAAATAGATTCGGTAAAAGCGAAGCGCTGTCTGGATGCCCTTAAGTGACCACCACCTTCTCCGCTGCTCTCACACTATGACCGCTGTATTGTAAAGACATTTCATGAAGCGAAAAGGTTGGGAAGTACTAGCAGTGCTGCAAGAAGTGGGAAAAGAATTCCCCAGCTTGGCGAACAGGAAAAACAATCGTGCCCCCCGCTCAAGGTGTTTCCCAATATCGCTAATGATCCGGGGGCAGCGGCCGCTCATCCTGGTTACACTCTTGGTGATTACTTAGGCGATGAGGTACAGTTCGAACTGGCTGAGGTAGCCTTTAGATACGAGCACGGGAAGCCTCTCGTCAGACCTGCCCAGCTCCCGCATCTATCAACGATGATGCGAACATTGCATGACTGGTACTTGAAAGCCTGCAAGGAAGGGACCAACAGTATCTTAGTGGGAATTAAAGATGAGCACTACTTCAATGGAGTCGAGGCGTTGTACATTGAATTTGAAGAATTATTTCAGTTATACAATCAAGATGCCCTCGACAAAACTATCGTCAGTTGCTATTGTGTGTTAGTATTTTTTCTATAATTAAGTCTCTAGCTCAGCTCGTTCATTGCATGTATAATTATCCTCACACTATATTATACAGATTGAAGATCCGCGAATGCAGAGGAAAAATCTATGACATTGGGTTCATTAACCCAAATACCGTAAATGAATATACGGTACAAAAAAACCCGGATGATACAGAGAAAAACTTGCTAAAGGCGTTACTTGGACAACAAAACAAAAGGGAAATACCATTTCCTTACAACTTCCAGTGAGTGTTACTGTCTTGTGCACATTCTGTTTCGCTTACTCGAGGTTAAGTGTAATTGATGAGTTATGCGTGCGCAGGTTCCACTTTATTCTGCTAGTCATTCAGCTTGACGCGGGACTAGTAATTGTCTTGGACTCGAGACGTAAAGAGGCTAAGGAGTGGGCGGACATGAGTCAAATGCTCCAGAAGTAAGTTCAATCATTATCGCACCATATCGGCAACTTTCGTTCATTTCCTGATATCAAGTAATCATTTTCTTTGCCGGGCAGGGTTTGGAAAAAGTTCACCAACCAGGTTAGGGGTGAATGGAAAAAGGAGCTGCGATTTTCACACCCCCAAAGTATGTACTACTAGCTAGTTCCGCGCATCTCTCATTGATTCTAGTTTCAATACCATTATCATGCTTGATTATCATTTTGATTGAACTCTATTCTCGTAAAGTGCTTGTGGCAGGCACCCGGGAATAATTTATGTGGATACTACGTTTGCGAGTTCATTCGCCACAAGACCTCTCAGCGGGGCAGATCTTCAGAGCAATTTAAAGTACGTAAACAATATTCACATTTTTATTTTATTACCATCAATTGTGTTGAGTTTCATTCTTATATATATATATATATATATATATATATATATATATATATATATATATATATTGACCCCCTTCTTTAAATTAGATCTGGCGGAAGCGGGACGAACTCCTACCAACTGATCGCATACGAGCAATTCAAGAGGAATTGGCGGGATTCTTTGTTGACCATGTCATACCTACAGATGGAGAATACCATCGGGATTGGCAATGCGATTTTGGTAATTAGATATTAGGGATCGTAAGAGATGTTATATTGTATATTTGCATGAACATGTACTATATGTAGTAGCGTCGAATAGATATACGAAAACTTGTTGTTCGACCAAGCACGGAGAAAGAGAGGTCACTTCTCTCTATATATTGATCATGACGATGTTGTGTAATGGTTCCTTCATTGCTGTATGTAGTAGCTAGCGTCGAGTTGAATGAAAAGCATAAAATAAAAATGAAAACCCTAAATGTAAAGGAATTGAATGGTAAGCACAAAAAGAAAAGGGGAAACACAATATGAAACCCCTAAACCCTCCAAAACCCCTAAACCCCTCCTTTCAAAAAAAAAAACCCAGCGCCTGGAAAGTGCTGACGCGTGGCTGCCTTCTAGTCCCGGTTGGTGTTACCAACCGGTACTAGAGGTCCTCCTGCCTGGGCGCCCACAGCGGCCACGTGGAGCTCCTTTAGTCCCGGTTCGTAACCCAACCGGGACTAAAAGCGGGGGCCTTTAGTCCCGATTGTTTAGTCCCGGTTGCAGAACCGGGACTAAAGGCCCTCTGGAACCGGGACTGATACCCTGTTCTCTACTAGTGGGTACCGGATTCTTTTAATGCAACTATGATTGTGATTATCCCGAAAGTCAACTCATTGGAGTTACTTTCGCAGTTCCGCCCCATTAGTTTGTGTAACGTCTTGTACAAGATTGCATCAAAGGTGCTTGCGAATAGGCTAAAGTTAATTCTGCCTGTACTCATATCAGAAGAGCAAAGTGCCTTTGTCCTGGGACGGCTCTGCTACTTGTAGTCTGCGTTGGTATTTCCCCAAAAAGGAGAGGATGATGCAGTACAGTAGAGATAAGTATTTCCCTCAGTTAAGAACCAAGGTTATCAATCCAGGAGGAGAACCAAGCAAAATTTCGTTAAAGCGCACTTGCACACACAAGAGCAAACACTTGCACCCAACGCAAATAAGAGGGTTGTCAATCCTCTTAGCGGTTATTTGCAAGGATTAAATCTTATCGAGGTAAATAGATAAAATAAACTACTAATTAGAATAAAAGTTAATAAATTGTAGCAAGGTTTTTTTAGGTTTTTTATATGATAAAGATAGACTCGGGGACCATAGTTTTCACTAGAGGCTTCTCTCTTGAGCACATAAGCATACGGTGGGTAAACAAATTACTGTTGGGCAATTGATAGAAAAGCAAATAATTATGACGGATTCATGGCAATGATCATGTATATAGGCATCACGTCCGAGACAAGTAGACCGACTCCTGCCTGCATCTACTACTATTACTCCACCCATCGACCGCTATCCAGCATGCATTTAGGGTATTAAGTATGAAACAGAGTAACGCCTTAAGCAAGATGACATGATGTAGAGAAGAAAATTCAAGCAATATGAATAAACACCATCTTTTTATCCTTAATGGCAACAATACAAATACGTGTCATGTCCCTTTCTGTCACTGGGATTGAGCACCGCAAGATTGAACCCATCACAAAGCACCTCTCCCATTGCAAGATAAATCAATCTAGTAGGCCAAAATAAACCTATAGATCGGAGAGAAATACAAAGCTATAACAATCATGCATAAAAGAGTTCAGAGAAGACTCAAATATTTCTCATGAATAATCTGATCATAAACTCACAATTCATCGGATCCCAACAAACACACCGCAAAAGAAGATTACATCAGATAGAACTCCAAGAACATCGAGGAGAACATTGTATTGAAGATCAAAGAGAGAGAAGAAGCCATCTAGCTACTAGCTATGGACCCATAGGTCTGTGGAAAACTACTCACACATCATCGGAAGGGCAGCAAGGTTGATGTAGAAGCCCTCCGTGATCGATTCCCCCTCCGGCAGAGTACCGGAAAAGGCCTCCAGATGGGATCATGGAAGAACAGAGGCTTGCGGCAGCGGAAAGGTTTTTTCTTCTGGCTCTCTGGGGGTTTCCCAATTTTTGTGAATTTATAGAAGAAGAATTAGGTCAAAAGGAGTCATGTGGGCCCCACAAGGTACTATGGCGCCCTCCGGGGCACGCCCTAGTGCCTTGTGAAGCCCCCGTGGGGCTTCTGGCCTCCTCCCGAAGCTTCCTAGGTTTCTTTTGTTCAGAAAAAAATCTCCAAAAAGTTTCGTGTCATTTGGACTTCATTTGGTACTGTTTCTCTGAAAAGTCAAAAACAAGCAGAAAGCAGCAACTGGCACTAGGCACTGGGTTAATAGGTTAGTCCCAAAAAATGATATATAATTGCATACAATTGCATATAAAAACATCCAAGATTGATCCTATAATAGCATGGAACAATCAAAAATTATAGATACGTTGGAGACGTATCAGGTTGGAGACGTATCAGGCTCATCACGGATAATGTTATAGTGGCGTATGAATGTGTGCATGCGATTCGGACAAGGAAGAGAAAGAAGCCCTTGTGTGTTGTTAAGCTAGATATGACAGAGTTAAGTGGGTTTTCCTTGAGTAGATGTTGGCACAGTTTGGCTTTGCTCCAGGTTGGATCTCCATGATTATGAGATGTGTGACTTCGGCTAACTTTATGGTGAAGTTTAATGGGGGCTATCTAGGAGGTTTGTTCCCTTGAGGGGCCTCCGGCAAGGTGATCCGTTGTCTATGTATTTATTTTTGTTATGTGTGGAGGGCTTCTCGGCGCTACTGAAGAAGGCACAGGAAGATAGTAGTATTAAGGGGGTGTCGTTTGGGAGCACTGGCCCCCAAGTTACACACCTGTTATTTGCAGATGACATCATTGTCTTCTTGCAGGGCTCTCAGGAAAATCTTCATGTGCTCAAGAACATTCTGGTAAGATATGAGGAGGCCTCTGGACAGAAGGTTAACCTACAAAAATCCTCTATTTTCTTTGGGAAAGGATGTGTACAGGAGCAAAAGGATGTATTGAAACAAGCCATTGGAATAGAGTCAAAAGCTCTCAGTGAGAGATATATGGGCCTCCCAACGGTGGTGGGGAAATCCAAAGATGGTACTTTCAAGTATGTATCGGAGTGTTCAAAAGGAAAAGTGTCTGGTTGGAAGGCTCAGGGCCTTTCAAAGGCAGCCAGAGAAGTACTTGTCAAGTCTGTTCTCCAAGCTACACCAACATTCATCATGAGTTCACTACTGCAGGAATGCCTAGCAGTGGCGGGTGGGAAAAGGCCAGAAGTGGCGGGCAAGGCTCCCAGGGGCACCCGCCACCGACCTCCCGCCATTGCTATGAGCACATCAGTGGCGGGCGGGCGCTCGCCACTGGTAGAGCCTCATCAGTGGCGAGTGGTGGAGTTTTCTCGTCAGCAGTAGAATATTTGCAGTGGCGGGCTGTGTTTACGTGCCCGCCACTACTTATTCTTGTTGCAGTGGCGAGCTTACTGAAGCGCCCGCCACTGAAAGCTTAGGCATGCTCAATAAAAAATTTGTAGCCACGGCAACAATTGTGCTGACATGACTGCATTTTGCAAAAAAACAATTTAAGAAATTCAATATAAACAGCACGCATTTCAAGATTATGCATGAATGTTCACACTACATAATGAGTAGTTTAGTAATTCACCAGTACTTGATTAGCGCATATGGGTTTTGCTAGGATCGATGCATGGAAGAGTTCAACATTATATACATTACCGTTCAAAGGATCTACTTTGACGGTAACATCTATAGTGTTGCTCATAGAATAAAAACATCAGACGAACTAGATGTGCCCTAGACAGACTCTTAATAAAATGACTCAAATGACTCAAAGAGCAAACCTGATAAATCAGATAGACGAGGTATTAAACATGCATCCATCCATCTGATTCATCTAGCTAGCTTGTTAAGTCTTTTGCCTCATTGTACTATTATTGCAGAAGAAGAGTAACTAACGCTCCGAAGATATGGATGTGAACTCAAATCATCTTCAGAGAGATGACACGCGATCCTCAACCCTATCCCAGAAGGCTCAGTAATTCACTAGTACTACTCGATTAGCATATGGGTTTTGCTAGGATGCATGGAAGAGTTCATCATTATATACATTACCGTTCAAAGGATGTATTTTGACGGTAACATCTATAGTGTTGCTCATAAAATAAGAACATCAAATGAAGGCTGTGTACCGTTTTTACAAAATGAGCCAAAGGACTCAAAAAACTAACATGATGAATCAGATGGACGAGGTATTAAACACTCACCTGATTCACTACTTGTGACGGAACAACTAGCCCTATCTTTCATAAACACCAAGCAAAGATTTTCCTCCCACACAAACATTGTTCCCATGCGACAGCCGCAAGTTCATATTGTGCCTTTGCCTTCTCATTTGCAGGGAGCAGCTTGTATTATATCTCCTGCCCAAGTGCCTTATATACTACTGATTTAAAACCAGTAATTCACATAACACTTTGACGGAAGTTATAATACAAGAAACACCCTACAAATTAGAAGCAAGGGCACAATACAAACTTGCCATTGTAACATGGAAACAAGGTTTGTGTGCCAACAAAATCTTTGTTCGATGTGTACGCAAGATAGAGTCAGTTGCCTTGCCGCAAATAATGGATCCCATGAGCGGTCAATATCCCGTCCGTCTGATTCATCTAACTAGTTTTTTAAGTTTTCTAACTCATTTTATTAGAACGATACTTAGTCCTCACCAAATGTCGTTATTCCTTGAACTGTTCTCTGAGAAGAACACTAACGATCTGAAAATGCAAGTTCAGAAGGAAATATGTGCAGAAATTACCGTATAATATTGGTAGTCCTCTTTAAGTAGTCGCACTCAGGGATCCCAATGAGCTCATTCTCGTCGTTCATTTGCTGTGTTCATAGATGTAAGATTAAAAATCAACAGAATAATATTTGTGCAATCTCACATTAACAACACTTAGATCACGCATTACCAACACTAAACATGCAGACTCATATGTAAACAAATTAAACATGCTTATTTACCACATAAAGGCATACGGAACGAAGTTCACAAAGATCATATAGATAACATAACAAGATGAAATTAAGTTCAGCTCCGTCATAACAACATGAAACTAAGTCCATCATCTTCTTATATCTCGGCTAGGGCGGTATTCGCAGCTTCCGTGGGCGCAGGTATCCTCCGATGCGGTACTATGGTGATTGTGGGACACCGTACCTCATATAGATCTTGTTGCCGCCCGGATGACCCTCCTCAAATTCGTGAAGGAAAAGTAAGAACGACCTCCCAGCTTGCATCCGTAATTCTGTGGCAATGTTCATCCAATTTTGACCATGGAAATACGTTCTCCCTCCCGTGTTAGTGAGAGTGAGGGTTAAGGGAATGCCATTCTTAAGCAGCGCCATGTCGAACTGAATCATCCACTCCTCATCCATTGCCAGGTTGGCCACACGCATGAAATACTCCCTTCCCCAACAAGGGATGCGCTGAGTACGATAAAAAGAAAACATAAATTAGACAATTGTGGGTGTCGTGAAGGTCGTCCTGAAGGTCGACACATATCTCACTGCAATTAAATGGAACATACCGCCCACTCCATATAGTCGTCCTGAAGGTCGACACATATCTCACTGCAAGTTAGGTGAACTTTGTAACATGCGCCTAGCCTCCTGTCGCCACAGAAGGGGCATCCTTCGTTCATTGCCTAAGTTCATGTTATGGAATAATTATATAAGTTAAAGGATGGACAGAAAAATTGGGCATGACTTATGCTGAAAAATGAAATATTGAGTGTCTGAAATCTCGCGAAACGGAAATTAATCAATGTTTCACGATATTTTCTACACTCTTTTGAAGCCCTGTATTGTTGGTGAAATCCAATTAAATGTTCACTCTTCATGCATGAGATGATTATATTTACGAATAAAAAACATTCATGTATCATCGTCCATAATTAATTCCTACAGTGACAATAGAATTGGTACGAGGGATTTACCTCTGAACTGCTTGAGAGGGAGGCGGAGGGATTTGTAGTAGCCTCGGAGGTGGAGGAGTACGCTGCCGGTGAAGGTGTCTTGCCCCGGCTGCTGGCGGAGGTAGCCATTGCGTGTAGGTGGCGGCGATGGAGGAGAGGCCCGGCGACTAGGGGCGGCGGCGGAGGAGTCCCGATGACGAGGGGGCCACGACAGAAGAGGGCCCCAGCAGAGGAGGGTCCGACCTAGGGTTCGGCCGGGCCGCAGCGGCGAGAGGCCGGGGGGCGCAGCGGAGGATGCGTGCGACGACGAGGGCGCGCGTGCGGACGCGGCGTAGGAGAACAGCCGCGGCGGCGAGCGCGGCACGGGGGCGGAGGAGGGGCGCAGTGGCGATGAGGCATGGGGTTTGGGGGCAAGAGCGGCGGACAGATTAGAAATTGCGTTTTTGGGGGGAGGGTGGTTTTGGGGGGAGATGGCCGGCGAAAACTGCAACGCAGGTAGTGGAGGGGTCTACCTGTGGCGGGCGCGCTTATTTACCCGCCACCGCAATATGCTGTCAACAGTGGTCATCGTACCCGGTCAACTTGTGGCGGGCAAAAGAAAATGCCCGCCACTGTCAGGGCACGTAGCTGTGGCGGGCACTAGGAAATGCCCGCCACAGATGAGTTATGTGGAAAAAAACCATACGAAGAGACCTTACGTGTGGCGGGCGGCGAAAAATGCCCGCCACTGCTTCTGCACAACTTGTGGCGGGCAATCTTTAGTACCCGCCACTGCTAACTTTTCAAAGTAGCTGTGGCGGGTGACCCGTCCCACCTGCCACTAATTTGTGATCACCTATAAGCCCTTTCCCAGTAGTGGTTGTTTTCACCTCTCGAAGAAGATGTGCCGGAACCTGACTTCAATCTCGTCTAAATTCTGGTGGGGTGCAATAAATGGTGAACGGAAGGTGCACTGGATTGCATGGGATAAGATGTGCCAGTCCAAACGTAATGGTGGTATGGGTTTTCGTGATCCGGAAGCTTTTAACCAAGCCCTTTTGGCCAAGCAGGCTTGGAGGATTTTGCAAGTGCCGACCTCGCTTTGTGCAAGGGTCCTCAGGGCACGTTATTTCAGTGACAGCTCCATAATGAATGCAACGTGTCCAGCAGGAGGGTTGTACACGTTCAGAAGCATACTACATGGGCGAGATTTGTTGAGAGCGGGGTCTATCTGGCGCATTGGCGATGGCTCGGCTGTGAACATACACCATGACCCTTGGATCCCTAGGCGCGGGAGTCTATTGCCACTGGGCGCAGATTATGTTCCTGGTGCGAACAAAGTGTGTGACCTTTTAGACCAAACTGGGACTGCATGGGATCACGACAAGGTGGATGCAATGTTTTCAGCGGATGATGCCTCGGATATAAAGCAAATAGCTGTGGGTGGGCCAGGTGTGGATGACTATATTGCATGGAATTATACAAAAAAGCGGCATATTCTCTGTGAGATCTGCTTATCACCTAAGGATGGCGATGAACCAGGTTAAGTCTGGACGGCCAGAACCATCATCATCAGTAAACACGCACAGAGGATGGATGTCTTTATGGGATACTTCGGCACCGGGCAAGGCCAAGATTCATATGTGGCGACTTATGCGAAATGGATTGGCAGTAGGAACAGAGCTACATCATCGGCGTATCAAGGCGGGAGTGTTCTGCGCGGCGTGCGGTCGAGAGGAAACTAACTACCATAGATTCTGGGTGTGCCCACACTCGGTTTGTTTCTGGAAGCGGCTTAACTCGGAAATGGGAATTTCGGTGGCGACCCGACCGTGTAACATTGATTCCCAGAGTAAGCTAACCAGCTGGCTACTAGGATGGCTTGCAGATGCTCCAGATCATGAGAAAATCTTTGATGGTTCAAGCTGTTTATGGCTTGTGGCTTGCGCGGAACGATGCACGTGATGGACGTAAGATTTCTGACCCACATGAAATATCGCAGTCTGTTGCTGCATATGTGAGGGAATGGGACGATGTTCATAAGAAGGCAGTCAAGTCGAGCAGCCCGAGGGTACAGAAGGCATGGGAGGCACCGAAGGAGGGCTGGATCAAAGCTAATTCCGATGGGTCAGTGTCCAAGCATAGAGTGAAAGGAGGAGGGGGCGCGGTTCTGCGTGATCACGAAGGCGCTTTTAGGGCAGCAGCGTGTCACTTCTTCGGTGCGTCAGTTGACCCGGAAAAGGTGGAGATTTAGGCATGCAAGAGGGCCATCGAGCTAGCGAGGGACATCGGTGCACAGAAGCTTCATTTGGAGAGTGATTCCTCATGCGTGGTGGCCATCCTCAACAGCCCGGTGAAGAATTTTTTAGCTGTTTGGCCGCTTGTGGAAGAGCTTAAAGAGATGCTAAAGAGCTTTCTGCAGTATAGAGTCACGTGGGTATGTCGTAGTTCAAATGGTGCCGCTGATAGATTAGCTAAGGTGGGGATGGGTGATGAGCTTTGTAATGTTTGTCTTTTGTCTCCCCTAGATTGCATTCAGGACATTGTTTCGGACGAAATTCCTGGTTACACTTAATAAATAAAGCGGCAACATTTACCCACAAAGAAACATGTTGCAGCTGTTGTTGAAGTTTACTCGTGTTTCATGTTTATTACGTACGGGCCAATGGTTATTAATATAAGATATAGTAATATAACAGAGTGACTCATCACCAAGCAACTCTCAGTACGTGCTCTATTTGTGGGGTGGAGGATGAGAATACGTATCATGCGCTTGTCACGTGTCCCAAGGCTTTTGCGTTCCGAATGACCATGAGGGACATTTGGGATCTACCTTTAGAGGAGGTGTTCAGGTATACTGGGGATGAATGGTTTTTGGTTCTACCAGGTCTTTTGGGACCTACTATGCGGGATAAAATTATTTTTATTTTCTGGAGAGCCTGGCACCTGAGAAATGATTTAATTTTTGGTAAGGGTAAGGAATCTGTCACTGCCTCGGCTAATTTTGTGGATAATTATTGGGCATCCTTTGTCACTTGTCATTCGTCGTCAATGGAAGACCCGAAGAGTAAAGGAAAAAATCCGTTGGCCGGTCTGAGAGGTGAGCTTAAGAGGTCAGAGGAGCAGGTGAGGTGGAAGCCTCCTCCTCCAGAGTATATTAAGATTAATGTTGACGCAAGATTTGTGGAGAGCATTAGTGTGGCAAGTGTGGGTGTGGTGGCAAGGGATTCATCGGGGAAAGTCATGATCTCCTCATGGGACTATATTGGGAGTTGTAAAAGTGTGGAGGAGGCGGAACTCCGAGCATGCATCGCCGGCGACCACGCCCATGCCATCGCTTGGCCGAAGAGCTCACCGGAGCGCCGGAGCCCCACGCCGGAGCCGAAGCTCTGTCACCGCGTCGGGGGAGCAGAGAGGAGGAAGAAGAGAAGGAGGGAGGAGAGAGAGCGCACCGGTGGGCCCCGGCTGTAAGTGGCTGCGGCCCGGGCCCAGCTGTTTAAGTGGAAGCGCCCTTCGCCGATTACGTCTTCGGTTGAGTAAAACGTACTCAGTTGTGATGCGTTTTCGCTCGGAGAAAGCGTACTCGAGTCGGAATGCGTTTTCCCTACTGGAAAACGTATACGCAGAGAAGGCGCCAGCCGCAGTGCTGTCACGGACCCAGATGCAATTATTTCTTTTGAAGATCAGTCCCTGACAGTCAAACCTCCCTAACTTTTTGCTCGTAACTCCGATTCAGGTGAATCCAAAGCCCACTTCTTCAGTTCGTCAAGCCCGTTCCGATGGTACCTTCTTCACAATGTTGACACTTTATGAAAATGCCCATTTTGCCCCTGCCCTCTATTCAGCCTCCCCTAGAGGGAACCCTTTCCGGCGAATTTTTCCGCGAGGTTATCGCACTTCTCCCGGAATATTCCTTCACCCCCAGGCAAGCCGACCATCTGATATATGCTCTAAAGCATTGCTCTGTGTTATTCTTGCGTGTTTAATTAATGAATATGCCTGTGGTAGAAATAATTGAACTCCTGCTAGGTTGAATTTGCTATTTACATTACCTGCCAATGCTCATCATATTGTCACACTAATGACTCGTAGGTGACATCATGGAGATAGGTTGTTATGTTTCCATAGTAAATTACTGTTGTTATTGCAATGATAAAGAATATGATATAATGACAACAACCTCCTCCGTCGGTTGGATCGAGTCATAGTGCCACCGAACCGAGCTCATCCGTGCAGCCATGTTTGCCTTTATGGGAAGGCCCTAGCTTGGTCTATTGTCTTGCCTCTTGTCGGTACCTCCAAAGAGGGGAGGTTATGTGTGCGTGCTACCCTGGCCCGGTAGGCGGCGATAACCTCGTGAGCCCAGTTGAGTTATTTGCACGCGGTCCCCGTTTGGAAAGGTTTTGTTTGGCCACGACGGTGGCAGCTGTCAGGAGTGACACAGGGGCCACACAGGACATGATCCTGAGAGGGTATGATTGTCGGTGGGACCGTAAGAGTGCCAGGCAATAGACAAGTTTTGCTGGAGCAGCACCGGTCCACCCGAATGGGAGCATGAGGCCAGGAGCTCCATAGTGTGGGTAAAGTGCACAACCTCTGCAAAGTGTAAATCTATTCGAATAGCCGCGTCCTCGGTCATGGGACACAGTTCGTACTAGGTCACACTATTTGGTCTGTGTCGAGTCTGGAGGAATGAACCATATGATGTTAATGCTAATAATGGACCAGAGAAAGGTATGATTGGTCAGATTTATAGTGCAGATGCAGGGACATCGGATGATGTCAGGTATATGGGATGTTAGCCATGCAATAGCTATGAGATGAGTGGTCGGATGACCGCATGACTTGGATTTGATTTGGATCGGATTTGGTTTGGATCATGACATATTCGGAGTATGGATTATTTACTTGATATGTTTTACTTTAGTAGTTGTCATGCTGGATAATCCTGTTATAACATGGTAATTAATATTGCTAGATAGGTATGCTATGCCATAATAATTAATCTAATAACAAATGCATGCTTGAATGCCATGGATTGCTTTGCTTGGTGTATATGTTGGTTTGGTTTGCTTGCGAGTACATTCAAAAGTACTCAGCGGCCTTCAATGTGGCCAGGTTCACCTAAGGATCCGACGTCCACTAGCGAGGAGCCGGAGTGCTCGTGGGCTAGAAGAGTAACCCAGTCAGATCCCTGTGGATTGGAGCCGCACCAAGACCATGCTGCCTTAGATAGAGCTTTTCCGCTGCCATCACCCTTGTAAAATATCATGTAAAACTTATATATCCATTAATAGAAATTCATGTGTTCATGATACTTGTTGTAAACGCGCATGCCAGAATGATTTCCTGGGCTGGTGTGTTCGGCGACCGTCTGACTACAGTGGTATTCAGGCGGGGCTCCACAGAAATCGATGCCATCGACATCACCAACGATCCTCTCATCGTGGGAGGACCAATCTTCATCAACATCTTCACCAGCACCATCTCATCTCAAACTCTAGTTCATCTCTTGTATTCAATCTTTGTCCCAAAACCTCAGATTGGTACCTGTGGGTTGCTAGTAGTGTTGATTACATCTTGTAGTTGATGCTAGTTGGTTTATTTGGTGGAAGATTATATGTTCAGATCCTTAATGCTATTCAACACCCCTCTGATCTTGAACATGAATATTATTTGTGAGTAGTTACTTTTGTTCTTGAACATGAATATTATTTGTGAGTAGTTACTTGTCATAAGTAATCATGTGAATTTGGTATTCGTTCGATATTTTGATTATATGTATGTTGTTGCTTCCTTTAGTGGTGTCGTGTGAACGTCGACTACATGACACTTCACCATCTTTGGGCCTAAGGGAAGGCATTGTGGAGTAGCAATTAGATGATGGGTTGCTAGAGTGACAGAAGCTTAAACCCTAGTTTATGCGCTATTCCGTAAGGGGCTGATTTGGATCCATATGTTTCATACTATGGTTAGATTTATCTTAATTCTTCTTTCGTAGTTGCGGATGCTTGCGAGAGGGGATAATCATAAGTGGGAGGCTGGTTCAAGTAAGAACAGCACCCAAGCACCGGTCCACCCACATATCAAATTGTCAAAGTAGAGAACGCGAATCAAACAAACATGATGAAAATGACTATATGAGAATTCCCATGTGTCCTTGAGAACTCTTTGCTTTATATAAGAGAATGTTCCGGCTTGTACTTTACTACAAAAAGGATTGGGCCACCTTGCTGCACTTTATTATACTTGGTACTTGTTACTTGCTACGAATTATCTTGCTATCAAAACTATCTGTTACCGCTACTTTCAGTACTTGCAGAAAATACCTTGCTGAAAACCGCTTGTCATTTCCTTCTGCTCCTCGTTGGGTTCGACACTCTTACTTATCGAAAGGACTACGATTGATCCCCTATACTTGTGGGTCATCAACTAACCGCAAGACTGAACCTACTACCAAGCACCTCGCCCACTGAAGATAAATCAATCTACTTGGCCAAAGAAGACGGATAGATCGGAGAGAAATACAAGGCTATAAAATTACACAAGCAAAGAGATCTCAAAGGACTCAAATAATATCAATGAATAATCTGATCATAAACCCACAATTCATCGGATCCCAACAAACACACCGCAAAGATTATATCGGATTGATCTCAGAGAAGATCATTGTATTGAAGATCAAAAGAGAGAGAATAAGCCATTTAGCTACTACTATGGACCCGTAGGTCCTGAAGGAACTACTCACACATCATCATGGAGGCAGCAAGGTTGATGAAGATAGCCTCCCCAATGGTTTCCCCCTTCGGCAGAGTACCGGAAAAGGCCTCCAGATAGGATCGTGGAAGAACAGAGGCTTGCAGCGGCGAAAGAATTGTTTCGGGTCTTGCTTCGGGGGTTTATGAAGAGTATATGGGAATTTATAGGCCAAGAATTAGGGCAAACGGAGTCACGAGGAGCCCACAAGCCAGGGTGGCGCGCCCCTGCCTTGTGGCCGTCTCGTGAGTCTTCTGGTCCTTTCCCGAAGCTTCCAGGGTCTCTTATTGTCCAAAAAAAATTCGTCAAAAAGTTTCGTCGTGTTTGGACTTTTGTAGGTATGGATTTCCTGTGAAACAAAAAGCATGCAAAAAACAGGAACTGACATTGGGCACTAAGTTAATAGGTTAGTCCAAAAATAATATAAAATGGCATATAAAGCATACAAAAGTGATAATATAATAACATGAAAGAATAAAAAAAATTAGAGATACGTTGGAGACGTATCACACCGCCAGCCCGATCGGGCTTCGCCCGGCCATGCTCTCCGGCGGCAGCAAGGGTTGCCTACCCGTCGCTCGCTGGAGTGATGCGGGAGGGGTAGGTCTAAACTACACAAAAGCAACACCAGCCTTTTGTTCCTTTTGGTCCCTCAAACTGATCAAAATGGTTTCAGTGATAAAATGGACCACTGGGAGGTCTGTGGGACACTGGGGCTTTTTAGGTTGGAAAGAGGAGCAGGTGGAGAGAAAAGGGAGGAAAGAGGACGCATGCGTTACTCTAGCTGCAAGATGCAGCGATTAGGATGCTACATGTCAATGTGTGATGTGTCAACAATAAAAATGTGCCACTGTCTCAAGTTTGAGTCAATATCTTTTTAGAAGATTATCACTGATCCATTCATCACATGTCACGATACAATGTACACATGTAGAATCACCCAGAAAGGACAAGGGAAGATATGTGTCAAAGAATATCTGCAGAAAATTCTCCCAGAAAATAGAAAATACAAGAAAGTTCATACGAGTCATTGCAATTACCATCGACGCCACATGACATCGCCGAAGTTGAGAAAATACCTTGCCCACTTGGGCTTTGTGAGCCGATCGAGAGGCCCATCACAGGCGGAGCCGAAGTCGCTGTGGCACGTCGACCGGGGACGTCCCCTATTCCTAGAATCCAGGAACGGCTGCTTGTCGACGACAAATTCGAGGCACAACATTAGAACCGCCATCCACGAACCACCAACCCAGTTCTTGGACCACCGTCTTCCCACATAAATGAACAGTGTTGCCTAGGGCAACCACCACCGACCCAATAGGGGACACCAGATTTGATGCATTGAAGGAACAATGAAAGACAAACTCCCACGAATCCCTCGACCTCGCCGCCATGGAGCCGGTACTAGGAAAAAAAATATTCAAACTGTGGACGTCGCTACCATCCAAACGCTGACGAGAGAAACACACATCCCAACCCTAGCTACAAAGACGAGATGGAGAACCGGGGTCCTCTCCCCCACTTGTCACTAGAACGGCAGAGGGGGAGAGAGCCCACGGCCTCGCTGACATAGGGAGGTGGAAACTAGGTCGTGGTCTTTTTGCCTTAAGGGGGCCGAGAGAGGAACTGCTCGACAGAGAGATAGAGGAGAGGCGAAATTAGGGGCAGTTTCAGTCAATAATTGCCACTATGTTAAGTTTTGATCAAAACCATCCTCGTCAACACCAAAACCGCTTTGATCAGTCTGAGACAAAAGGTACCTGGTTGCCTGGTTCTAACAATCAAGGGGCTTGGTTTTTCTAGTTTTGGAGTTAAAAGATCAATTTTCATACACTTTCGATACAGTGCTTTTCTCAAGAAAATACTACGCCCACGGATCCAAAATGTTTAAATTTGAACTAAAATCACTACACTTATTTTGTATCGGAGGGAGTAGTATATGATTCAGTCTTAATCAGTGGTTTTTGCCGCTTGGCATAAAACCAGAGCCAGCTGCAAGCCTGCAAGTGGTACATTTTTCATCTGAAAAAGAGATTCCACTTGTCTGATGCCGCCGTTCGTTTGTCTTAATCAAGCAATGCTACCGCTAATACCAAATGAAAAACATGGCCTTGATTAAACTAGTCCACCTGTTTTCCTCTATCCGCATTGCATCAACCGTACCCAGGCCGGATCAGGGACCTGCTCTGGAGATCCCATTTCTCCAAGACATAACCATGGATCTTTTATATACGCCGTTGCTCGCTTGATTCGGCCACATCGTATCCCTCTCGCTCTCACTCACAGGAAGCCATGACAGCTGCTACCCATGTGCTCCGCAGACTACTCCGGCAAAACCACCACCGCAGCATCAGCGGCATCAGATCAGTGCCGCTGATCCGCCAACATTATTCGACTCCCAACTCGCGTTATTACAATCCAAGCCCCGGTCTTGCCGGCGTGCGCGCGTCTACTTTATCATCCCCGCCATGCCGCCCGTTCGGTTCTCCTCCCACCGGCGTCGCGTCCCTGTCCTTCTTCTCCAGCTTGGCCGGCGAGGAGGAGGCGGAGGTGCTGGACATGGAGCGCGGCACGGTGCGGTGCGCGGCCAACTACGTGCCGCTGACGCCGCTCAGCTTCATCGAGCGCGCCGCGGCCGTCTACGGCGACCGTCCCGCGGTGGTCTACGCGGGGAGGCGGCCCACTACGTGGAGGGAGGTCCGGGAGCGGTGCGTGCGCGTGGCCGCCGCGCTCGCCACCCGGTTCGGCGTCGCGCGCGGCGATGTGGTGAGTGCCTCTGCTCTGGCTTGCTGCTTCCATCCCTTCGCCTCCTCTTTGCTTGCTTTGTCCGTCCGTGAATGTGAATCGTGTGGTAACCTGCATCTCTTTTTCTTTTCTATTTTTGCGAATGAGCTAACCTGCGAGAAAGGCACGTCTACCATATCCCGTGCATGTAGCAGCCATTGATTTGCTTGGGGATTCACATGCATTCATGAGTACTGCATGCTTATAGTTGGTCTGCCTTTTATCTCACTATCTGCAACCACACTGTTCTAGCCTTGCTCTATCATGCTTTTTCATTTTATTTCCAAGTTTGAATATGTTTTATCTTTTGAACCGGAACTCCAGTTTTATGATCCGTTTGCACATTTGAGTTTATGATGACGAGGACTTTAAAACGAGACAACTTTTGATTATAGTTCAACAAGTTTTAAAATTCAAATTTTGAAACATGGTGAAACACGATGGTACACTCTGGAACACGATGCCCCCAAATGAAATCTGGATATAAACTACTCTTATTTACTAGTAACTTTTACATGCCATACGAAACAATTTAAAGCATACTAACACATGATGAAACACTGATGCATTCTGGATCATGATGGACCACAATGAAACTGAATTTTTTTTTTTTGCAATATAAAATATTGAGATTTACAAACTTTGAGATTTCTAAGAATTAGTTTGATACACATTGATAAACAATGTAACATTATGATACGCTACGGAATATGGCGAGCCATATTGAAACAATAAGATTATTTATGTGAAACAGAATAAAACATTATTTATTTTTTTGCATGGAATTATGAATTTTGATGAAACAAGTTTGAAGCATAGTGATTTTGTTTTCAAAAAAATAATTTCAACATATATATTCAATATTGATCTTGTTTTAAATATCTTGCCAGAAAAATACATTTGTGTAAACAGAAAGTAAAATATTTTTTTATTTCAAAATATATTAGGCATCTATTTGTTTGAATAAACTCGGTGACTAGATAATAGCACATGTGCCCACAGAACAAGAATGAAAAATGTGTTAGCTGTTTTTACTAGTACAGTACTCTCTCCGTTCACAAATATAAGATGTTCTGACTTTTTCTAGAATCGGATGTATGTAGACGCGTTTTACTGTATTTATTTGTTCCCTCATTTCAATCCATATGTACTCCCTCCGTCCCATAATATAAGAGACGCTCTTATATTATGGGACGGAGGGAGTAGTTCATACTAAAATATCCAAAATAACTTAGTATTTGTGAAGGGAGGGAGTATCATAAAGGGACCAGGATGTTTCTAAGTAACTGTATGTACCTTAGAAGGCTTGATTACTTCTCAGTACGAATTGCCTGTTTGCATGATGGATCGGTGCATTGCATCTTGCGGAATTGGCACTGGTGAGCCACAGCGGCATCGCTCACATCGTATAGCAAAATCATGCAAGGACAGTCGTGCAAATCGTGACCTTTTATATCCTTGTCGGCTCAATGCTGGTCCGTCCATCCTGTAGTCTCTATGTGCCCTATTCTGAACAGCTGACGAGCCCAGCATATTCAAATGGTTGAAATTTCCACCGAGTGCCGCGTGCTAATCGTGTCATCCATGTGCAGGTGGCTGTTCTTAGCCCGAACGTGCCGGCGATGTACGAGCTACACTTCGCCGTGCCCATGGCCGGCGCCATCCTCTGCACGTTGAACACGCGGCACGACGCGGCCATGGTGTCCACCCTGCTGAAGCACTCTGATGCCAAGGTGTTCCTCGTCGAGTCGAGCCTCCTCGATGTTGGGAGAGATGCCCTCAAGCGTCTCACCGACTCCAGTTCCAGCACCACCAGCATTCCTGTCCTCGTAACCATCTCTGACGACATTGACTCCATCGACTCTGATGTCTGCGAAAACGAGTATGAGACTCTCATCAAGAGTGCCCCGTCGCATTTCGACATCCGCTGGCCGGTGAACGAGTTGGACCCCATCACGCTCAACTACACGTCTGGCACGACATCATGACCCAAGGGTGTGGTCTACAACCATCGGGGCGTGTACCTCAACACCATCGCCACGGTCCTCGCCTATGACATCACCCCAATGCCGACGTACCTATGGACCGTGCCCATGTTCCACGGAAATGGATGGAGCATGACATGGGCAGTCGCCCTGCAGGGCGGCACAAACATCTGTCTCCGCCACTTCATGGCGAGTGATATCTTTGACAACATCGTGCGACATGGGGTGACACACATGGGCGGTGCACCTATGGTGCTCAGTATGATCGTTAACGCGTCCGCCGTGGATCGGAAGCCACCAGCGGTCGGGAAAATGGTGCGTGTCATGACGGGCGGTGCACCGCCGCCGCCCCGCGTCCTGGCTGGAATGGAGGATCTTGGCTTCATGGTATACCATATCTACGGCCTCACCGAGACGCATGGTCCAGCCACTGTGTGCACGTGGATGCCAGAATGGGATGCGCTGCCGGTAGAGGAGCGTGCGCGGCTCAAGGCGCGGCAAGGGTTCCATCACATAGCGATGCAGGATGCCGATGTCAAGGACCCGACCACCATGGAGAGTGTGCTGCACGATGGCAAAATGGTGGGCGAGGTGATGTTTCGTGGCAACACAGTCATGAGTGGGTACTACAAGGACGTCAACGCGACCCAGGAGTCCATGGTGGGAGGGTGGCTACGCACAGGAGACCTTGCCATCCGGCACCCAGACGGGTACATCCAAGTCAAAGATAGGGCCAAGGACATTATCATATCTGGCGGTGAGAACATTAGCTCGATCGAGGTGGAATCCATAATATTCGACCACCCAGCGGTGCTCGAGGCGGCGGTCGTGGCGCGGCCCGATGACCACTGGGGGGAGACACCATGCGCCTTTGTAAAATTGAAGGATGGCATCAACGCAACAGAAACAGATATCATAGGCTTTTGCCGGGAGAAGCTGCCACACTACATGGCACCCAGACAGTGGTGTTTGAGGATTTACCCAAGGCTTCGACGGGGAAGACACAAAAGTTCGTTCTTCGGGAGAAGGCCCGAGCAATGGGAAGCCTAACAAGGGCCGGAAGCATCAAATTTTAACATTGATTTATCAAATTTTCGACAAAAAGGACCCCCTGCCCAACACAATTGCCAGAAAAGACCCCCTGCGGATGAAATTGACAAAAGAGACCCCCTCGGTCGTGGCGGCAGGCGCGCCGGCCGACACGTGGCACCTGCCGCCACGCACCGAGGCGGCAGCACTGTTCATGCATGCGGGGACGGATTTCGCGAAGCAAAACGGCAAACGGGCGAGTGAACAGTGCTGCCGCCACGGGTTGTGGCGGCATGTACTGTTCATGCGGTGTGAACAGTGTTTTTTTAAAAAAAAAACCCAGAAAAATTCAAAAAAATCTGAGATTTTGCACCCACTTAGAACACTCGATTGTCTTCGCTGTAAAAAAAATTCAGAATTTTTTGAATTTTTCTACTATTTTTTTTGATTTTTTTGAAAGTACTGTTCACCTCGCATGAACAGTATGCCGCCACACCCGTGGCAGCAGCACTGTTCACAGGGCTGCCGCCAGCCCCTAAGGCGGCCGGGCCCCACCGCGCCAGCCCGTTCCGCGCCACCTGCCGCCTGGCCCGGTGGCGGCAGGGGCCGGCCGCCTCACACCGTGGCGGCAGGTGCCACGTGTCGCCTGGCACGCCTGCCGCCACGGCTGAGGGGGTCCTTTTTGTCACTTTTTTCTGGAGGGGGTCTTTTCTGCCAATTGCGTTCGCCAGGGGGTCCGTTTCGACAAAAAATCTGATTTATCTTAATGGAACATTGTTGTGTGTTTATTTGGACATATTGCTATGTTATCGTGTATATATGGCACCTTATACGGTGGCTCAGAAATTTGTTCCTAATATTTCTTGACCGCTCGAGTTTTGGACTCTATTTGTAATTCCTAATTTTTTTTTGGACTGATACTACATAGAAAACAGGCAAAAGTATTTCTTTTGTCCCTCGTCGTGTCAAAAGCCCAGAAATAGTCCCTCAACTGTTAAACATGTTTTGGTCCCTCAAACCGATTGAAATGATTTTAGTGATGAAATGGACTACCGGGAGGTCTGTGGGACATTGGGGCTTTTTAGGTTCAAAAATTGAGCAGGTGGAGAGGAAAGGGAAGGAGAGAGGATGCATTTGTTACTCTAGCTGCTAGATGCATCGACTAGGATGCTAACATGGCAATGTCTGATGTGTCAACAATAAAAACGTGCCGCTGTCTCAAGTTTCAGTCAATATTTTCTTAGAAGATTACCACTGATTCATTCATCACAAGTCACGATACAATGCACACAGGTGGAATCACCAAGAAAAGACGAGGGAAGATACGTGTCCAAGAACATCTGCAGAAAATTTTCCCAGAAAATAGAAAATACAAGAAATTTCATAGGAGTCATTGAAGTTACCGTAGCCACCACATGGCATCGTCAGAGTTGAGAAAATACCATTCCCGATTGGGCATTATGAGCCGATCGAGAGGCCCATCGTCGGCGGAGCCGAAGTCGATGTTGCGCGTCGACCTGGGGACGTTCCCTTATTTCGAGCATCCCAGAACCGCCTCTTGCCGTCGACAACGTCGAAGCACAACACTAGAAGCACCATCCACGGACCACCAACCTAGTTCTTGGACCATCATGTTCCCACATAAATGGACAGTGTTGCCTAGGGGAACCACCACCGGCCCACCAGGGGACAATATTTGATGCATCGAAGGAACAACAGAAGACAAACTCCCACAAATCCCTCCATCTCGCCGCCATGGCTCCTCCGAGATGGAGCCGATACTTGGAAAAAAATTATTCCAACTGTCGACCTTGCTACCATCCAAACGTCGACGAGAGAAACACACATCCCAACCATAGCTACATAGACAAGGCGGAGAACCGGGGTCCTCTGCCCCACCTGTCACTGGAGTGGCGGAGGGGGAGAGAGCCCAAGACCTCACCGTAGAGAGGTGGAAACTGGCCGTGGTTCTTTCGGGGCGAGAGAGGAACCGCTGTCACTGGAGTGTCAGAAATTTGTTCCTAATATTTCTTGACCCGCTCGATTTTTGGACTCTATTTGTAATGTCTGATTTTTTTGGACCGATATTGTATAGAAAACAGGCAAAAGTATTTCTTTCGCCACTTATCGTGTCAAAAGCCCAGAAATAGTCCCTCAACTGTTAAACATGTTCCTTTTGGTCCCTCAAACCGATTGAAATGGTTTCAGTGTTGAAATGGACTACCGGGAGGTCTGTAGGAAATTGGGGCTTTTTAGGTTGGAAAATTGAGCAGGTGGAGAGGAAAGGGAGGAGAGCGGATGCATTTGTTACTTTAGATGCTAGATGCAGCGACTAGGGTGCTAACATGGCAATGTCTGATGTGTCAACAATAAAAACGTGCCACTTGTCGGAGTTCGGGCTCCGGGGACCCAAAGGGTCGAACACTGGGGTGAGCTCGTTCCTACCTCCTTGTCCCCTACTCCGGCCAAACTACGGCGAAGCTACGACGAGAGCGCGCTGAGCGGGAGCGGACCGTGGACACAGCGGTTTACCCAGGTTCGGGCCACCTTGCGGTGTAAGACCCTACTCCTGCTTGGTTGGGATTGCTCTGGTGCGAGAGAGAGTACAAGGTGTTGTGAGGAAGAGATGATCAAAGCCTCCCCTACAGCGGCACCCTGTCCTCCTTTTATACCTGCCTTGGTCCTCTTCCCCCGAAAACATTGGCGGGAAGGGTTGCCACACAACGGCAAGTTTGAAGGGGGACACGAGCGCAGTCTATCCTGACAAAAGGTGGTCTTCATCTGCAAAGCGACCGTCCATGACGCGCCGGTGGGCTCGGGGATGACCTCCGCCATGCGCGCCCGCCATCTTGGTCTTCTTTCACCGATCGGGCAACCTTTGGGGTTGCTTTGGGAGGTGGATTGCTGGCCTTGCCCCCTTAGCACAAAAAGGGAAATCCTCTTCATCCGCGCTTGCTGGCACGTCCTCTGCCGCCGTTCGTCGCCGCGCGCGTCACCCACGTGATGGGCATGAGACCGCGCGACCGAGCCGAACAGCACTTGTCTCGCGTGTCTTCGAGAGGGTACCTCGGGAGGCAACCTCGGGAGGCCGCCTCGCGAGGCGCCTGGCGAAGTTGTGGCCGCGTCTTGCTTGCCCGCTCCGGGAGGAGGGGTCCTCAGGAGGCCAGGGCCTCATGAGGGGTCTTGCTGGAGATGCTCGATGGTGGCCGCCTGTTGGGCCTCTGCCAGGCGTTGCGCCCTGGGCCAAAGGCAGACGGGCCGAGGTACCCCGGGTTCCACGGGCCCGACACCACTGTCCCAATATTTTCTTAGAAGACTACCACTGATTCATTCATCAGAAGTCGCGATACAATGCACACAGGTGGGATCACCGAGAAAGGACGAGGGAAGATACATGTCCAAGAACATTTGTAGAAAATTCTCCTAGAAAATAGAAAATACAAGAAATTTCATATGTGTCATTGCAATTACCGTGGCCACCACATGGCATCGTTGAAGTTGAGAAAATACCATTCCCGATTGGGCATTATGAGCTGATCGAGAGGCCCATCATCGGCGGAGCCGAAGTCGTTGTCGTGCGTTGACCTTAACGTTCCCTTATTTCTAGCATCCTGGAACCGCCGCTTGCCGTCGACAACGTCGAGGCACAACACTGGAACCGCCATCCACGGATCACCAACCCAGTTCTTGGAACATCGTGTTCCCACACAAATGGACAGTGTTGCCTAGGGGAACCACCACCGGCCCACCAAGGGACAATATTTGATACATCGAAGGAACAACAGGAGACAAACTCCCATGAATCCCTCGATCTCACCGCCATGGCTCCTTCGAGATGGAGCCGGTACTGGGAAAAAATATTCCAACTGTCGACGTGGCTACCATCCAAACTCCGACGGGAGAAACACACATCCCAAACGTAGCTACACAGACGAGGTGGCGAACCAGGTTTCTCTCCCCCACCGGTCACTAGAGTGGCGGAGGGGGAGAGAGCCCACGACCTCACCGTAGAGAGGTGGAAACTGGCCGTGGTCCTTTCGGGGCGAGAGAGGAACCGCTCGACAGAGAGATAGAGGAGAGGTGAAATTCAGGACAGTTTCGGTAAATAAGGCCTTATACAATGCTAGGTGCTTAGGCGGGTGCTTAGAAAAAAAAAACCGAGTTTTTCTGAAGCACCAGTGTCTATTTCTACAGAAGAGACGCCTAATTAAGTGTCTACCCTCTATAAATAAGCACCGGTGCTTAAAGAAATACTTGTTTATTTCCCTAAGTGCCCCCCCTAAGCGCCTTGCATTGTACAAGGCCTAATTGACACCGTTAAGTTTCGCTCAAAACCATCATCGCCGTCATCAAAACCGCTTTGATCAGTCTGAGACACCAAAGGTACCTGGTTGCCTGGTTCTAACAATCAAGGGGTTGAAGTTAAAAGATCAATTTTTAATACACTTTTGATACGGTGGTTTTCTCAAGAAAATACTAGTAGGAGTATATGATTCAGTCTTAATCAGTGGCTTTTGACGCTTGGCATAAAGCCAGAGCCAGCTGCAAGTAGTACATTTTTCATTAGAAAAGGAGATTCCACTTGTCTGATGCGGCCGCGTGCGTTTGTTGAAGTTCCTTGTTTTAATCATGCAACGCTATCACTAATACTAAATGAACACATGGACTTGATTAAATTAGTCCTCCTGCTACCTCTATCCCCGTCGCATCAACCGTACCTAGCCCGGATCAAGGATCTGCTCTGGTGATCCCATTTCTCGAAGACATCGCCATGGAGGGGTCGGTGAAGTGCGACGCCAACTACGCGCCGCTCACGCCGCTGAGCTTCCTGGAGCGCGCCGCGCTCGTGTATGGGGCTCGCACGGCCGTCGTGTTCGGCGAGAAGGAGTACTCGTGGCGCGATACGAGGGAGCGGTGCCTCGCCGGGGCGTCCGCGCTCACGCGCCTCGGCGTTGGGCGCCGGGATGTGGTGGCGGTGCTGGCCGCGAACACGCCGGCCATGTACGAGCTGCACTTCAGCGTGCCGATGACTGGCGGTGTGCTGTGCACGCTCAACACCCGGCACGATGCGGCCATGGTGTCCGTCCTCCTAGAGCACTCGGAGGCCAGAGTCTTCCTCGTGGAATCGCAGTTCTTCGCCGTCGCACGCGACGCCCTGGCGCTCCTCGCTGACGCCGGAGCCAGCCTGCCTCTCCTCGTCACGATCGCCGACGGCGGCGGCATCGGCAGCGATGGCGTGCCAGAGTACGAGGCTCTGCTGAGGAGCGCTCCGCGCGGCTTCGACATCAGGTGGCCCGCCGACGAGTGCGACCCGATATCCCTGAACTACACGTCGGGGACGACGTCGCGGCCCAAGGGCGTCATCTACAGCCATCGCGGCGCCTACCTCAACACGCTGGCCACGGCGCTCGCCAACGAGATGCCGACCATGCCGGTATACCTCTGGACCGTGCCCATGTTCCACTGCAACGGGTGGTGCATGGTGTGGGCCACGGCGGCGCAGGGCGGCACCAGCGTCTGCATGGCCGGGAGCTTGGCTCCCAAGACCGTCTTCGAGCACATCGTGCGGTACAGGGTGACCAACATGGGCGGCGCGCCCACGGTGCTGAGCATGCTCGTGAACGCGCCGGCGTCGGAGCAGAGACCGCTGCCGGTCAAGGTGCTTATCTCCACAGGCGGCGCGCCTCCGCCGCCTCACATACTGGCCAAGATGGACGAGCTCGGGTTCAACGTCGTCCACGGGTACGGCCTCACCGAGACATATGGTCCGGCGACGCTCTGCGTGTGGAAGCCGGAGTGGGACGCGCTGCCGGCCGCCGAGTGCGCGCGGATCAGGGCACGACAGGGCGTGCAGCACGCGATGCTGGAGGGCCTGGAAATCAAGGACCCGGTGACCATGGAGAGCGTGCCCTCCGACGGGCGCACCGTCGGCGAGGTCATGCTTCGAGGAAACACGGTGATGAGCGGGTACTACAAGGACGCGGCGGCCACGGCGGAGGCCATGCGCGGGGGGTGGCTGCGTTCAGGGGACCTCGGCGTGCGGCACCCCGACGGATACATCCAGCTCAAGGACCGGTCCAAGGACATCATCATATCGGGCGGCGAGAACATCAGCTCCATCGAGGTGGAGTCGGCACTGTTCAGCCACCCCGCCGTGCTCGACGCGGCGGTGGTGGCCAGGCCGGACGAGCACTGGGGCGAGACGCCGTGCGCGTTCGTCACCCTCAAGGACGGAGCGAGCGCCACGGAGGCTGACATCATCGAATTCTGCCGGACACGGCTGCCGCGCTACATGGCGCCCAAGACGGTGGTCTTCGCCGAGCTGCCCAAGACTTCGACGGGCAAGACGCAGAAGTATGTGCTCCGTGAGAAGGCCAGGGCCATGGGAAGCCTGCCTAACCTGAGCAGAAGCAAGCTGTAGCATACACTTCTGTTTTACTGTTATATGAGTTCCAACAAAAAAGCAGAGTCTTGTAACTTCTATTTTACTGTTATATTGCTATCCCGAATTTGCTATACCGCAAGTAACAGGAAAAAACATGTAGTTTCAGTCGAATAATGCCTTTGGAGCACGGGAACTTAAAAAATGGATTTTTACGGCCTGAAGAATTCCAAAAAATTGTGTACATGGGGGTATAGTAGTGTACTATAATTGTGCAATTTCTCATGAATATACGTGCTTGCATGTGAGAGACACAAAAAAGACAAATACATTTAAAAATGGGCTTGTTTTTTTGTTGATTTTGGGGCTGGAATTTTGTCTTTTTTGTGCAGCGTACAATACAACGTACTCCCTCCGTGTAATATATTATAGGACGGATGGAGTATTATTAAACAAAATTTAACATGTACTTAGACCACATGCATGCATACTCACTTAAAAAAAATCAATTTTTTCAAAACTTGTAAGCACCATTTTTTAGGGCTAGATCTGTTCGTGTGCCCTTTAGGAGTTGACTTGTTTGTTAGATATGTTCGTGTGTGTTTAAGTTTTGGGGTAGAAATGCAGAGGGTCAATTGATGTCAGGGTCAGCCCTGAGATTTCAGTGGTCTGGGCAGAAATCAAACTCGGGGCCCCTTAACATAAACATCATAACAATAATAGTGTGTGTTTGCTAAAACGTTAGTTGCCTAAAAATGACAACATCGCCAGTCGATTTTCCTGGAGAAGAAGGCGGGCGGGAGACGGGAACAATGCAATCGGCCGTGGCACCCATGTGTAGCCACAACATCGCTGGTGGTAGGGAGTTGAAGAGTTGGTGGGTGCGGGGAGGCGCCAGGCCAAAAAAGGGGGCACAAGAATGATGGTCAGGGTGGCGAAGGTCGAGCAAGGCGGCACGCCTGCACGTCATAGATCGTGAGTGGCGGCGGACGACATTTTGGTCGGCGGGGGAGGGCTGGTCTACCGGTTCGGATGAGAAAGGCGCCAACCGAAAAATTAATAGATGCCAAAAAACGAGGCAACCAGCCATGCCCATAGAATTAAAGCAAAGGTTGAAAAGTGCAAGCTATGTATCGTATGCGATGGTAAATTAGTTAATTGGCAGTATATGTATAAGGAATAAGGAATATTAATATGGTATACCTTGTCGTTCGGCAATGACATGATGTTGATTTACATTCGCTGGGAGGAAATCGGCGAGCGTGCGTCTGTGTAGCCAAACATGCATCTGAGTGTGTGCTACAAGGGCTTCGAGATCAGCACCAAGAGCATAGCTGCGGAGTTCATCGGCGGCTCGCGACTCCACCTGTAAATCAAGATCGGAGCTAGCTGGTCAGAGGAATACCAAAATTTGGACCGTCGCTCGCAAACTCAAGATACTAGGAGCGAGTTCTTTTGACTCGATTCTAGGGAATCATGGTCTGGGGAATCAAAACCGCAAAAGAACTCGTTTCTGCGCCAGGAATCGCCTAGAATCATTCGAGAATCGCAGTGCGTTTTAGAATCATCGAAAGTTTGCGTTTCTAGCGTTCTCGTCGGCCCCTCAAAAGAAAAATATTCATTTTCAATGACTATCCCTATTGGACATCGTATTTACAACCGAAATGCCACTCGGGGCAGAGCGAGCGAGGCCCAAAACGAATGTATCCAGCGAGAAGGCTCGCGTTCGTTTCCCACTCTCGTTCGTCCCCCACTCTCGTTCGTCCCCACCCACAAGCACTCGACTCGAGTTAGGGTTCGCGCTGCCAGCCGGCTGCCCCAACCCGGCACCATCAGATCCGTCGACGGCATGCCCCCTACGCCGCCACCCCATCCCATCTGCCGCCATCCCCGTCACCTCCGTGCCCGGCCGCCCCGTCTCCTCCGCCACCATACCCATCACCTCCGCGCCCGCCGCCCCGTCCCATCCGCCCTGCAGGAGGCGGCGTCTTCGCCCGGGCCAGCCTCACCGTTGCTTGTGAGCTCCTCTCGTCCCCTGCCTCTATGTCTCCTCCTCTATGCCCCTCTCTATCTCATCCTCTCTCCCTCTCAAATATTTGTTTCTCTTTTCTTCTCTGTTTAGCACTGTAAAAAAATTGTATGCTTACTTGTTTGCTAAATAAATTGTATGCTGATTTGGATGCTGCAGACATGTAGTGATTGATGTTGATGGCACGTTGTGAAATTTTGTATGATTGATTGCTTATTATGAATTTTGTAGTGGTATGGATTGATGGTTGCTTAGTAAAAAAGATTGTACAGATTAAAACTTTCACATATGGATGTAGTAGATAGAGAAAGTGAAGCCTCCGAAAGCAATTTGGGATAGTGCGGCTCATACCATTTATATGGATGTGCGCGTAGAGGAGGTGCAAGCAAATAACCGCTGCACAGGAAACACCACTTTGTCTGATATAGGACAAGCTAATTTTCTTACTAAGTTCAATGAGCGCTCCGGGAGAAACTATTCGCACTAGCAATTAAAAAACAGGTGGGATAGTGCGTCTCATACCATTTAAATTGTGATATTAAACACTTTATGAGATTTGCAACTCGCTTTCGTGTTCATATTAGACCTAAAACTGTCTAAAATAACCAAGTGTTAGCAATTGGAACACCGTTAGGCACATGCGATAAGACAAGGGCAATGACATCACCAGGTAGCACAATGTCACTCTTCATCTTGGACACTTGGTAGGTGAGTCACAAATGGATAGTCGAACTCCCCATGTCGGGCTCGTTCAACACTATTGTTCCCCTACCATTACCATCGATAATGCTCGGCTCGGTGGTTATGATCAGCAGATCCTACCAACACCTTAAGTGTTGTGGAACAGACATGGAATCAAAGGGCACATTGGGGCAAATTATGAAAAGATTCATCGCGCGTAAAAAAAATGTTCATGCAGTGTAAAAACTTTGTTCATGCAACTTCCGAAAAATGTTCTTACCATTCAAAACAATGTTCATGACATTTTAAAAATGTTCGCTGGTTCAAAAACATTGTTCGTGAAAATTTGGAAAAATATACATAAAAAATTAAAACATTTTTCACCTAATTTGTAAAATTATTCGTATCATTCAAAAAATTGTTCATTGCATTAAAAATATATTCACGTGTTCCAAAAATATGTTTGTGACATTTTCAAAAAATGTTTGTACAATATAAATGATGTTCACGTAAATTTCAAAAAAATGTTGTTCCATTATCCCTTCATCAAAAAAGTGTGTGACATTTTATAAAAAGTGTTCTAACACTTAACAATTCTCCTGATGATTTAAAAAAATGTAAATGACTTTATGAAAAAAAAATGTGTTAATAAAAATTTCACCGTGTATTTTAAAAAAATTCAATGCAAATTTGAAAAACTGTTCAACATGCATTCAGAAAAATGTTTGACGTGTATTTGGAAGGGATTTCTATTTTCATGCCCCTCCTTCCTTAGTTCTACTCAGTTTTGTCCAAGCCATCTAACATTCCTCCCTTTTCCCCTCCTCTACTTAGCTCAGCCTCACAAAAGGCCAAACTGGGGCTTGTCGTCCGGTGAAAGCCATTGACCGTTACTTGACATTGTTACTGACGCGTAGGACCCACCTATACGACCGCAGGCATAATTCAATTCGCGTCGCCGGCTATTTCCTACACAGTCTATGACTAACGCGTGGGACCCATCGGTATGGCTGCATGCAAAACTGAATTCGTGTCGGTGGCTGTTTCCCACACAGTGACTGCTCGCATTTTCACACACGGGAAGTCGCATCGCCGACGCCCATTAATGGTGGCTTAACGCAGCAACTGGTGCCCACCCACCCCTTGCTATCCCCTCCACGTGCCATATATGCAGCCCCCATCCCATTTCGCCGCTTGCCTCCACAACCTTATCTACCGCCGCCGCTACAACACAAACCCTAGACCTCTTCTCCCACCTCCCGTTCCGCAGCCATGGCATGGCCGCGCAGCCTCATTGTCCATCAAGCCGGCTTCTCGCCCGCTGCGGCATCGTGGCGCCGCCGGACACGGGCCTGCCGCTGAGATGCCTTGTGAGTCAGGGGTTCTTCTGGTGGAGCCTGTCCCAGCCGACGACTCGTCCGCCTTTGTGTGCGTCACCGGCAGGTTTCGGGGCAGGCCTGACACTGGAGGAGAGGGCGCATCCGGACTTCGCGCCAAACATCCCATTATGGCTGCAAATCCTCGCCCACGACCGCACCGCTCAGATCCAGTAGTTTGACTGCCCGAACCCACCACCGCACAGAAACATTGACGGGTGACGTGCCTTTTGGTATGGCCGCAACTTCGAGGATGTGATTGTCGCGTGCCGCACGCAAGTTGATGAAGACGAGTAGTTTCGGATTGGGGGTAGGGCACAAATTTTGTTTGAATGTCTGTTCAAGTTGTTTGCGTGTTATTCGAATGAATTATGATTTGTAAGAATTTTGTTTGAATGTCTGTACAAATCCTAAAATTGAAATGAATTTCGAGTTGTTTGCATGCACTTGGAATGAATTATGATTTGTATGAATTTCGTTTGAATATGTGTACAAATCAAAAAATTGTAATTAATTTTGAGTTGTTTGCACGTTATTTGAATGAAATTATGAATTGTTGTGATAATATTGTCAATGCATCCATAGCATCTCAAGAGCACACCACACAACCCATCTGGTCTGTCGCAGTGACTCTCTTTTAGCTATCTCTTTCACAAATTGACAAGTGGGTCCTGTAAAAAAATATTTTTCCATTTTCCTAGTGCCCAAGATGACTATTTTGTGAAGCGAGTAGCAAAAATAAGAATGTAAATTGTGCCCTCTCAATTTTCATCGAAAGTAGACCACATGGGATTCCAACTGACAAATTTTCATGAATTTCAGTGTTTTTGCTATATTTAATTGATTTATTGAATTTCTAGAGATTTACATCAAGTAATTCAAATTTGAACTAAAAGTGTGCTCTAGTTTGGTCCTATAAATTGTGAAAAATATTTTCAAGCTTACACATTAGGATTGAAGGCAGTAGCCACAAAGAAAGGTGAAATTACCAACCACTTTCTATGATTAGTCATCTGTTTAATTTTGACAACAATCAGAAAAATTATAGAAAATGAAAAAAAGCCTCAAAAATTGAAATCCTTTTGCATGGGGCCCTTTGATGTGCTCTAGCTTGTGTGAAAAATGATGAACTGGCAATACCACAAACCAGAAAACACCTTCACAAAATGGCCTATCTCATATAAAGATCAATGGCTTTCAACCAAGATGACCATGCCCATGGACATCTTCATGGTATACTCCATGATAAGCAAGTAGCAGAAATAAGATTGTAAATTGTGCCCTCTCAATTTCACCGAAGGTAGACCACGTGGGATTCCAACTGACAAATTTTTATGAATTTCAGAGTGTTTTTGCTATATTTCATTTATTTATTAAATTTCTAGAGTTTTACATCAAGTAATTCAAATTTGAACTACAAGTGTGCTCTAGCTTGGTCCTATAAAATGTGAAAAATACTTTCAAGCTTCCTCGTTAGGATTGAGTGCAGTGGCCACAAAGAAAGGTGAAATTCCCAACCACTTTCTATGATTAGTCATCCATGCAATTTTGACAACAATCAGAAAGAAATTATAGAAAATAAAAAAAGCCTCAAAAATTGAAATCCTTTTGCATGGGGCCCTTTTATGTGCACTTGCTTGTGTGAAAATTGATAAACTGGCAATACCACAAACTAAAATATTTTTCCACCTAGTGCTCAAAATCACTTTTTTGTGAAGCAAGTAGCAGAATTAAGATTGCAAATTGTGCCCTTTCAATTTTCACCGAAATTGGACCACATGGGATTCCAACTGACAAATCTTCATGAATTTCAGAGTGTTTTAGCTATATTACATTGATTTAATGAATTTCTAGAGATTTACATGAAGTAATTCAAATTGGCAATACCATAAACTAAAAAATGAAAACGTTGCATATCGGATCCTCGGCATCACAACCCAACTTTAGGTAAAACCATAAACTTAGGTAATTACATCAACTTCACATAATTACAACCATCGACGGTAACCAAACGAGAGTTCGGTACATGAGGTAGCATCCACATATCGGATACGTAGCATTGCAGCATACGACGGTAAACAAAAGGGAGTTCAGTACAAGACAACTGCAATTACTGAAGGTGCTTCATACGGCGAGCCAAGCGGCGGTTTGAGCGACGAACATTTTCCTCATACTGATGAGAGAACGCATACTGCTCCACAACTATGGGCAGCTGCTTGCAGCCCTGCTTTGGTTTGTTTGTGAGGATCGCCAAAACGTCCCCGGCTTCCATCACAGGCTTTGCGATGAACGACCACCTATCCTCCTCCGCATCCCCATCCTCCGCCTCCACCACCATCTGCTTGTCGTCGGCCGCATGCCTTTCGCCACTCCTCAACCACTCCTCGACATTAGTAGTCATAATTAAGTCTAGAGACATACCAGGGGGAGACTGCACGTAGATCACCCCCGAACTGAAACACCTCAAGGTTTGGCGGGCCGCAGCGAGAGCGGTATGAATACAAGTGAGCTCGCTGCCAGGGATCCGGAGACCTCATTGCGTCGCGCATCGCCCAGACGAAAACCTCGATACAAGTCACCCCTTCACTCGATCTGGTATTATCCTCCAGATCTCATCCATCCTTGCATCGATCAACAACTGCAAGGCATGCTGCGCTAGAGCTTTGGTGCTTGGAAACCAGGAGCAGATCTCCTTGCACTTCGCCAGTAAGACAACATCACCACCGCAGAACATCTCTAACAATGTCTTCATCGTCGACGGCGGTTGCTGGATTTGGGGGGAGGTGGGGGTGGGCCACTCGGGTTACGGGGGGATGCGGAATGAGAGATAAACATATTTTTTGGTTCCTTTTTTAGAGAGAGATGACCCAACCGTCTCCTAGCCGGTCCCACCTGTCAACATTTTAAGGTTCCCACCTGTCAGCATTTCAAGGGTCCCACACGTCAGTACCGACCGAGGTAACGGTCAACAGCTTTGACCCGACGACAAGCCATCGTTTGGACTTTTGTGAGGCCGCGCTGAGTAGAGGATGGGAAAAGTGAGCAATGTTAGATGGGTGGGGCAAAAGTGAGCACACCTAAGCAACCAGAGGCATGAAAATAGAAACCCTATTTAGAAAATGATCAAGTTTATCTGAAATTGTCAAGCACGTATATAAGAAATGTTCAATGTGCATTTGACAAATGTTCAACATGTATTCAGCTAAAAAATGTTCAGCATGTATCTGAAAAGTGTTCAACATGTATCTACCTTTACCTTCTGAGTCACTGATTACCAAACACCAGCAGCCTGCTGCCTTTGAGGATTTCCTTAATTGTCTGGCAAAGACGCTTATGTGTGCGTGTTTAAATAGTAATGGGCTTTACTTCCCTCTCTAAAAACTTTGTAGCTATCTTGTTTATGATAATAGAGATCTAAGGGACCCTCGTTTCATTATAGGCATTGGTGCGACACCTTGATGGATACATCCAACTCAAGGACCGGGCCAATTATATCATCATCTTAGGTCGAGAGAACTCCATCGAGGTGGAGTCAGCGATGTTCGGTCACCCACTGTGCTCGACACGATGGTGGTCGCCAGGACCAATCGGGCGAGACGCATGCGCGTTCGTTAGCATCAAGGACAGATCAAGCACCATGGTGGCTGACATCATTGAGTTCAGTCGAGCATGACTGTCACGATACATGGCACCCAAGATCGTGCTCTTCACCGAGCTGCCCAAAACTTTAGCGGGTAAGATGCAGAAGTAGCTGCTCTGGAAGAAGGCTAGGGCCATGGGAAGCTTCCCTAAGAAGGGTAGAAGCAAGTTGTAGCATGCACTTGTAATCTATATGAGTTGCAAACCAACTTAAGCTTGTCTTTTTTAATTATTATTATTTATTACTATCCCCAAATTCTATACTACATGTAGCTAGAAAAAATCATGTCGTTTCACTCGGCTTTCTTGCCCCTCAGATTTGTATTGAGATGTGTGCTCAACTTTATGTCAACCGTTGCGTGCCTCTTATTATCGTGCGGGGTCCTATACAGGTATAATTAATTATTTCTTCATTTTGGTTTCCACCCACTCACCCAGATCCAGATCAGGAGACAAAGAGGATCGTTGGCGACGAGCTCATGGAGGCGATTCAATGGAGGGGAATTTAGGGTTCATCATTGATTTCTCAGCTAGTACGGGACCGCTTGTTGTCAATATCGCGAAGGCTTGCGCAACGGAGGCGTTAAGGTTTGATTTGCCCGTTTTGTGTTTTTTGGTTATGTGTTTTTTATTGTTTTAGATCTATTGTTTCTATGTGTAGTTAGGGTCTTAGGTGGTGATTTCAAGGGCTTGTTTTCCGATTTAGTATGCGAGATTTAAATTTTGGTCTTTGTACAAGTTTCCGGGTAGAAGCGGCTAGATATGTTCATGTGTGCTCAAGGAGTTGTCTTGTTTCCTAGATCTGTCGAGCATAAAGATGTACCACTAGGGCTCCAGATCTCCGGTGACTCCTAACCAGCTATATCATGGATGTGCGAAGAAAGACATGTAATGATATGGTCACCATGTCTAGGCCCACCAATTTTATTACATAATAGGAAAGGACAAGCTTGAAGAATTCAAAGGGTGGCTCATTGAAACCTCAGCGAAGAACTCCACGAAGGTCACGACCTCGCCAAACTTAGGATTCAGTAGAGGTGTGACCGGCATGCGTGTCATCTCGCTCAACCTGGAGAGGGAGAACACCGTTGCGCTCCATCTCGCTCAAAAGCTCCACCGATACTGAAGACATCTCCCAGGAGGCTGCGAACACGACAAAGATGGGATTTTTTGCAAAGACCAGGAACAGACATGGAATCAGAGGGCACATTGGGGCAAATTATCAAAAGCTTCATCGCGCATAAAAGAAATTTAAAAAATTGCTCATGCAGTGGAAAACTTTGTTCACACAACTTCTAAATATGTCCTTACCATTTAAAACAATGTTCATGTCATTTTAAAAATGTTCACAGGTTCAAAATTATTGTTCATGACAACTTTACAAAATATTCATAAAAATGTAAAACATTGTTCACGTAGTTTGTAAAAAATTTCATATCATTCATCACAATTAAAATATATTCACGTGTCCCAAAAATATGTTTGTGACATTTTCAAAAAATATTATAAAAGATAAAAGATGTTCCCGTAAATTTTAGAAAAATGTTTTTACCATTTAAAAATTTTGTGACATCTTATAAAATGTGTTCTAACACTTAACAATTGTCCTCACGCTTTAATAAAATGTTAATGCCATTTATGAAAAATGTTTAATATGTGTTTTGTGTATTTCAAATATGTTCGACGTCCTTTTGAAAAAAAATGTTCAACTTGTATTCAGAAAAATGTATAACGTGTATTTGGAGAATGTTCAATGTGTATAAATTGTTCAACACATATATAGGAAATGTTCAATGTGCATTTGACAAATGTTCAATATGTATTCTGATAAAAATGTTGAGCATGCATGTATCTTAAAAATGTTCAACATGTATCTACCTTTACCTTCTGTGTTATTGGCTACCAAACATCAACAACCTGCTGCCTTTGAGGATTTCCTCAGTTGAATAGAAAAGACGCTTATGTGTGCGTGTGAAAACAGTAATGGGCTTTACTTCCCTCTCTGAAACCTTTGTAGCTACCTGGTTTCTAATAATAGAGATTTGAGGGACCCTCTTGTTTCATTATAGGCGTTGGTGCGACACCTCGATGGATACATCCAACTCAAGGACCGGTCCAAGGGCATCATCATCTAAGGCAGAGATAACTCCATCGAGGTGGAGTCGGCGATGTTCGGCCACCCAGCCGTGCTCGACATGCGACGATGGTCGCCAGGCCGGACGACCAGCTGGGCGAAACGCGTGCGCTTTCATCACCCTCAAGAGCAGATCTTGTAAGGGAACGCAGCAGAAAACAAAAAATTTCCGCACTACGAACATGCCCAGGATCACTATGGAGATGCACACAAGGTTTGATCTGATCATTACCGACTCGTGGCGCAGCGGAAGTAGAGTCGATGTAGATCGTCGGTGCAGATCCCCGCAGCTAGGATTTACAACCTCCCAACCGCGAGGATGTACTCCCTCGTCTGCCCCTCGGACAGCCCTTCGGGAGGCGGTCGGACAGTCCCCCGGACGGTGTTACGGACAGCCCTTCGGGAGGCACTCACAGAAACTCGGACGGTCACTCGGGAGGCACTCTCGAACAGCCCCTCGGGCAAAAAGATCGAACCTACGACCTCTCTACGGGGTTGCACACATACGGTGTCAGCTATTCGGCAGGGCATCGCCGTCCAGAACTAGTTCCCACCGGAACCTAGACAGCCTTTCGGCTCTACGAAACTATTTCGTGTGAGGGAGAGAAGAAGCCAGATCATTGCATGGCATAATGTATGAGAGAAAGAGTGAGTTTGGGCAGCACCCTCCACCCCTATTTATAGGCCAAGCCCAAGGGGTAGAGAACACTTGGAAATACCAAAATGCCCTCAAAGATGGCTTCCCAAAGAATCTACCAAATAGTGTTTCCACTATTCATGAAAATATTTTTCCGCGACCGTTAAATCCAAAAATATTTCTGTAGGTCCAGAACATTTCCAGTACCCAATAAAACAATTCTGGACGCGTTCCGAAACATTTCCGGATCAATGATTTTCATCAGCGAAAAGCAAACAAGAATGCGTTTTCACTATTCACGAAGATAATTTTTCGCGTCCGTTAAATCCGAAAATATTTCTGTAGGTCTTAGAATAATTCTAGTACCCACTAAAATAATTCTGGACGCATTCCGAAACATTTTCAGATCAATGAATTTCATCAGCGAAAAGCAACCAAAGCGGTTCCGGCAGCTCCGGAACATTTCCGGTTTTTTCCTCGAAAAATCCCAGAAGTTCCCAGAACAATTCTGGCACCCTTCAAGAATTTCCAGGCGTGTGCCGAAACCAATTTGACTTAATGGTATACTCCAAAACAACTTTTCAGTTTTACCGAAACTCTTCCGGTGTTCTCTCTCCGGAACTTTTCCGTTGTCTCCGAAACTTTTCCGGTGACTTTCTCTCAGACTCCCTGTTTAGTATTCAGCAGATAGGTGACCCTTAAGCATGTGACCCTATAGGTTCGGTGAAGTATAGACATGACCGGAACACTTTCCGATCAATGATCAACATCGGAGCCGTGGACACCCATATTGACCCCTATAGCCACACGAATAAATATTCGAGTGATCCTCCAGTTGCCGTGTGCTATTCCTGTTGCTTCACGATATGTTACAAACACCCGAGGTGAGAATTATCGACATCCTCGTGGATCAACAACTTGTCCACTATGCCAGTTACCTCGTTACCTGTTTTGTTCTCTTTTCTCGTTTCTGTATTGCGGCATCCCTGTGGTCAAATCACATTGTGTCTGGCCAGACGATGATGGATACCGTAACACCAAGAGGGCCCGAGAATATCTCTCCATCGACGGATGAGAAAATCCCAATCTTGAGCTATCAAGTTCCTTGTCATACTTTCCCATGAACCCGTAAGTCACCGTAATAGCCACCCAGTTACGTATGACGTTTAACAAACCCCAAAGTTCGTGAAGCAAGCATGTAGAAAGTCGATACTCTCATGGTCTAAGGAATTATGCAAACGTTAACTTTTTCTGTGTTATTAACCATTAACTTGTGATGAATGTATCTCATAGCATAACATTAAATCGGGTCGATTCAGCACAAATGTTCTTCTAACATTGTGCCCTCAAAGTTGCCGACATAGACATGCCCATGATCAGGAAAACATAATCATCATGCAAACACTTGAGCTAGTCTTAGAGGCATGACTAGGAATACTTTTTATCGTTTATTATTCCACACGTGTGACGGTGTCCTGGACTAGGGGGTACGCACCACGTCGTCTCCCAACCAGTGGGTCGGGCCGAGGACCCCCGTGGCGGTTCACTCATGGGCCACTTCGGGCAGCCCATGACGCATACAAGGAAGACTCCACAAGACTTGGCGCACAAGACAAGGACTCTTCTAAACCCTAGGCCTCCGGTGCCTATATAAACCAAGGCCAGGCTAGTCAATAGATGAACTCATATTCATTAGAACAATCTCGTGGTAGATACATGTACTCTGTACTACACCCCATATGAATACAATGAAAAGCAGGACGTAGGGTATTATCTCTTCGAGAGAGCCCGAACCTGGGTAAAATCCTGTGTCCATGTTACCATCGCTCCAAGACGCCTAGCTTAGGACCCCTACTACGAGATATGCCGGATTTGGAACCGACATTGGTGCTTTCATTGAGAGCCTGCTGGCAGTCGCCGCTGTGCGATGGGAATTCAGATCGTCTCCGGCGCGATCTACACGTCGGAACCGAGCTTTATTGTCGATGTCGGCATCTTCGTCGCCGGCTCGACTAGTCACCTCGGCTGGGCCGAGGACCAGGCTCCTCTTCGGATCGTCAAGATCGGACGGATGTCTTCATCATCATCAACTCTGATCTCATCCGGGATCATGGAAAAATCATTCATGGTGCTCGGGAGCTCAACGTCAACATTGCCCTCGCACGATCATGAAGTTTTTTTGGACAGTGGGTTCACGTCCACTGTCACTGCCTCCTCTAGCGTCGTTTTGACAAATCCTTTGGTGGAATTGTGTGGAATTGAGTCTATAATGACCTTGTAAAATTTCATCGTATTCCGATGGAGGAATCTCCGGCGATCTATGATATACCGGAGCCCTGTCAAATCTGGACGTGAATCTGGACGAGTTTAGGGCGAGGAGTCCAGCGTCCAGCTCGGACATCCTTTGGAAGATCCAACTATTGATCGTCTGTGGAATTCCTATATCTACCATTCCTCAAAATTTCAACTAGATCCAACCGTTCAAACTCCGGGAACAGCCCGAGGAGTGCGCCAATTTCCAGATCTGTTTTCTGCGCGAAAACGAATCTGACCCGAGTTCATCTTTTTCATGAACAGATTATCGGACATCCTTTTTGAAGGGAATTTTTTGTAGGGTATTGTGTTTTGTTTTCAAGCACGTGCCTGCAAAATTTAAGCCTTTTCCGAGGCGATCTTCATCGTCGCGCCGGTGTCAAACCAGCCCGGCCACGTTGCTCCATGGCAGCCGACCTGCGCCAGCATCGACTGCGCCGTCGCTTCATCGAGCCAACGACAACCACCTCGGATCATCACCTCGGCGAGCTGACCAAGAGTTCGGCACCGCTCTCCCTAATGATCATCAAGATAACATCGTCACCTTACGGAATGCACGGGTCGGGCGCTCCAGCATCGCCGCGCGGTCACTTCTCAAGCCGGCATTGACCGCGTCACAAAGTTTTGACCTGCTTCGGCATCGCCGCGCCGTTGCTTCTTCGAGCCGATGTCCACCTCGCCGACCTGATTCGACACCTCGGCTGGCATGGGGGTTGCAACGTCATCTTACCGACCTGCTCCAACACCTCGGCTAGACCAGGGGCTTCGCCATCTCTTCATCAACGTACTCCGGGGACTTCGGCGTCACCAGCCGATCAGCTTCGTCACCTCGGCTGGACCGGGGGCTTCACCTCGCCATATCGACCGTGTCGCGTCGCTGCTTCATCAAGCCGAGCTCTTCGCTCGGCCACCTCGGGCTTGGGTGCTGGGACCTCGGTCAAGCCGAGGACTATGCATCCTCGTCCCGCCACAAGCCCGCACCACGTCATCAACGCCGAGCACATTAACCAGCTAAGTCGCTTTCATGCTTAAATTTTCTAAATTCTTAATTTTTTGTTCGGTTCGACCAAGCATTATATTTATGTTAAATTCTGTTTGTTAAAAATGAGGTTCGTCAAAAACCGCTTCTTTTTACCATGTTAACTAGGGGCTCTTAAATTTATATGAGCCGTTATAATAAGTGTTTTCTTCTTAGTCGTTGCAAAGTCTTTTTCTACTACTCCTTTTTCCGACGTGAGTGTGTGGTCAACAGCCGGATAGCCTGGTTTCTCTCTAAAGCCGCTCGAGTTTAGTTCGCTAAACTGGCCTGAGAAGCACTCCGCCTTCGGGATAGGAGGTTGAAGCCGAAGGCTGACCCGCTTGAAGTCTGGAGATCGGATGTACCATGTTAAAGCAAGTTGGAAGCATAATTTAATTTTAAGACCAATTTTCGGATTGGCACCAAAAAAACTTGATTTAGTTCGGACGTAAAGTTTTTCCTAAAGTTTTTTGGTTTTCCGAGCTTATGGCACCTTTAAGCTATTTGTATGTTTTTCTTTCAGGAGGCGGGACATCCTCATTACCGAGGTGCCTTGCGTAATAATTCAGCTCGGGAGATCTTTTCCGACCCGCAGCTCGGCATCTTTCCTGTCGACCTACACCTCGGCGTTGGTGAAATGTACATGACATCTGGACTAGTCCCGAGGAGATTCGATCCTCAGGTTGGTCGGCCGCACCCAACCTGAGTCTCGGGGGATATTGTGTGTCTCCAGCATAACTCTCACAGTACAACGTCGGATGCCTTTAAAGCATCGGGAATATCAATGGGGGGCTACGATTAGAGCCGAACCCAGCAAAAGCCAAGGTACTCCGAGGAGTCCTTGGCAAAACGTTCTCGGATATTGCTTTATATGCATCAGTTTCGAATTGTGTCTTTGGTCAATAGTTGGGTTGCCCGGCTCCTGTGCTTGCCTCCTACGTTCCGCTTTGTTCAGCTAGGTGTGCAAAGGGAGAACCACTGCAATTGTACTTCCGATTTAACTGGTCAAGTACCTCAGTGGAGAAAGCCGAAATCTGACTGTCACAATGAGCGCAAACTGGTCAGCGATCCGATGACTGTGTCAAACTATCGATCGATAGAGGTTACCCCATGGGCCTTTCATAAAATTGGCCGAAGTGTTAATGGCTTGACCTCGGCTGACGCCGAACACTAACCGGGGGCTAGTAACTGGCCTCCCAACTTTAAACTCCTATGACTAAGTGAAAGTTATAAAGCCTGGATATCTGATTGCCTCGTTTCCGCTAACACAACTGCCTCCGGGCACCGAGACGTCGGCTAAGGGTTGTCTTGTTACTGCGGAAAAACCCTGCGTAGCATCTACAAAGGGGTAGAAGCCGACGATGGGCCACTCTCAAATGATAATCGGTGACAAAGGAGTCAAAATAGCATATAGCATAAAAGCGTTTGTATTCAATATACGAGCGCTGCCTTCCGTAATTATCGTTATAAAGCCATAAATATGCATCAATTTGACTTAAGATTTTGGCCAAGCTGGGTTGCCTGGCTCCTGTGTTTACACCCTACGTTCCCGATTGTTCGGCTAGGGGGTAAAGGGAGCACCTCTGCGATTGTTACTACCGGGTCATCCGGGTTAGTACCTCTGACTGGGTGAAGCCGAAAGCTTGCTATCTTAAGAATATAATTGGTCGGCAACGACGGAAGTGAATTTTTTGGTTCATTAAGACCACAGAGTTCGGGAACTTTCCCCAAACTAAATGCTCAATATTTTTCTCCCACATTGATCGGAGGTGAGGTCTCATGATCATGGTCAACATGACAACTTGGGAAAAGGAACCTATAAAGGAACTATTTTTCCCAGAAGATGTTTCTTACGTTAAATAGTAATATAACATATCTCTCCACGTACCTTTGTTTATAAAACCATATGGCCGGATTGCCTTGTTTGCCATAAATCTTTGCCCTTATAAAGGCTTTATAAAGTAGAACAAACATTCCTCAGCTACTGGCCGAGGAGGTTGAAGCCGATGGTCGGTCAACAAAGTTTTGTACAATGCAGATCCGAGCTTTAATGATGTAAAGTACTTGGATACGTAGAATAATTACACATAAATTGTGATTAAAGTCAATTTACCCCGGATATCGATCCTTAATTCGGCCACCCTTGCCCAACTTAAGGCTCGGGGGCTACTGGGCTTCGCGCTTCTCACTTAAAAGTCATTAACGGGTTACATCGATCCCCTGATCTGGTGTTGCCACCCGACCAGTGGCTCGGGGGCTACTGCATTGATGATTCAATGCAGAAAATTCAAAGTGCAAAACAGTTTCCTAGGAGATTACGATCCTCGGTTTGGTCGACCGTACCCAACCTGAGTCTCGAGGACTATGCACACCGTGTTTCTGTTCCTAAATATGCTGCCGAGCTAGGAATTGATCCTCAGGCCGATTTCGCGAATCGACCTGAGTCTCAGGGGCTACTGGGATCAGCGATTTGATGTTTTCCTTCAGGTGCATCTCGGATTTTAGGCCGACACACACACCTTAAGGGCTACTGGCTATATATCTCGGCAGAGAATAAATTGCACTAATCGGAAAAAATATCCGCAAAAAATCAGCCCAAGACCAAGGTGGTGCACCACCTCGGAAGCAGTTTGGAATAAAGCTCGGCTGCGAGTGGCTGGCTCCGTAGAGAAATTTTTCGGCGTTAAGCTCGGATAACCTCCTTCAAACTTTTTTGAAGACAAGGTGCTCTATGCCTCCTCGGATGCAGTCCGGCGTTGGAGCTCGGCTGCGAGAAGACAGCTCGGATGCAGTCCGGCGCTGGAGCTCGGATACAGACCGGCGTTGGAGCTCGGCTGCTAAAATGTACCTCGGATGCAGACCGGCGTTGGAGCTCGGCTGCAAAAAGACACCTCGGATGCAGTCCAATGATGGAGCTCGGACGCAAGAGGACACCGCTGCACGGGAAAAACTTCAAACCCGAGGTGTGGCGAAAAAAATAAAAAGGCATTGATAAAGGCTGAGAACTTAAAGGGGTTCCTCGGATGCCCGACGTGTCAACTCTTCGGATACACCTCGGCGATCCTCGAGATCGGAGATGTGAATATTTGTTGAACCAGTTTTCAAGACCGACGACCGAAGACGAAGAACAGCTCAGAAGAACCGAGGAGCGTCCCCAACTTGAAGACCGGTTCAGGGGGCTACTGACGGTGTCCTGGACTAGGGGGTACTCACCACGTCGTCTCCCGACTAGTGGGTCGGGCCGAGGACCCCCGTGGCGGTTCACTCATGGGCCACTTCAGGCAGCCCATGACGCATACAAGGAAGACTCCACAAGACTTGGCGCACAAGACAAGGACTCTTCTAAACCCTAGGCCTCCGGTGCATATATAAACCAAGGCTAGGCTAGTCAATAGATGAACTCATATTCATTAGAACAATCTCGTGGTAGATACATGTACTCTGTACTACACCCCATATGAATACAATGAAAAGCAGGACGTAGGGTATTATCTCTTCGAGAGAGCCCGAACCTGGGTAAAATCCTGTGTCCATGTTACCATCGCTCCAAGATGCCTAGCTTAGGACCCCTACTACGAGATATGCCGGATTTGGAACCGACAACGTGCATATGAGTTTTCCTCCGAGCCTCGTGGTTATTGCAGACTCGAGAACCATAGCAGTTATAGCACGGAATATAAACTTAATTACAAACATGGGGATAAATAATAACATTTATTATTGCCTCTAGGGCATATCTCCTACAGACTCCCACTTGCACTAGAGTCAATAATCTAGTCAATGCTAATGCACTTTACACCTATGGCATACTGGTGTAAAATATGCTTCGCATGTGGTATAGCCTGATGTCCAACGGATCTGACAACTTCAGCTCCATGTGTATCTTTGCATATCCTCGCGTTTTCATGCTTTCACAAAATACATATTTTGTGTGGACTTGGCTTTGTATATATGTGAATCACAGGTCAAACCTTGATTCCTCAGACTGAGCTATGGAACAACTATCTGCAATAGTGTCCCATTGACCAAAGCCATCTGGGAACCATACTAAGTTCATGAATGAACTATATGATTCAACATCTTCTTTGTCGCTTCCAAAGCATCAACATACTTGGCCTTTGTTATAGAATTCACCACAGTAACCTGTTTGGAACAATTTCCAACTACCATGCCACCATATCGTGTATTACACAAAAACCCTTAACTTAAATCGAAAATCGCTTGGAGCATTGATGAAGACTGTATCGATGTATTGCATTACAACGAGTACTTCATAATCTCAGTTTGCGAGAAAACATGTTATCAGTGCTACTTTAGCACTCAATGACATTTTTCACTGTTGTCCTATGATTAGTATTTTGATCACTTTGATATCTTTACTCGCAACTCCTTGGGAGTACCGGACATATCTGGTTGTTTTACATACCATGGAATACATGATTAATCCAAACACAAAAGTGTGTGGAAATTCCATCATGTATTTTGCTCATCAGTGTTTTAGGACACCGAGTCTTGCAAAAGCCTTTCCATGTGACTTTGGCAAGAATCACTCCTTGATGTTTTATGCTAAACTGTTTTAGCATCTTGTCAATATGTATTTTGGCTTAGCCCTATTAGGCAATTTTATCTCCGTAGATAATTATGCCTAGTAATAAGGCTATTTAGCCCAAGCTCTTCATTGAAGAAACTATTTTTCAATGAAGTGATAATTCGTGTCAAGAAATTTATATTATTTCCAATCAACAATGTGTCAAGCACACAAGTTTTTAGAAATATTATTATGCTCCCACTTACTTTCTTGTAACCACAAGCACCTTCGCTATCCATTGATGAAATCAAACTCTTTTGACTATTTCATCAAAACGAAGATTCCAACTCCTTTTTGCTCTCTTCTGTCCATTGCTGGAACTTTGAAGTTTGCACACTCACTAGCATCCTCTGGATCAACAAAATACTTTGGACTGTATCACATACAAGTCCTAATTTGTATTCCCATTTCATGGAAATTCTTTTGTCATCCATGTTTCATATCTCATGATTGAAATATGTATTAATTGGTAGTTTAACCTGAACCGACTTTAAGCATCGCTACGGTGAGACAACCTCATCGTAGTCAACTCCTTGAACTTGTTTTTTGCAACAAGTCGAGCTTTATGGATAAAACATTTTATCCACATCAGTTTATAGTTCCATTAATGTTCGTTAGACTCTAAGTCTTTCGAAGGGTTCATCAAGATTTAATCTTGAACCATTTATATGGAAACTATCTCGGATTGTATTGGCATTTAGCCAATTCCGGAGTAAGGGCCCATCAACGCTTCCTTGATTATCGTAGGTATACTGTTGTCTAACAATAATATCTCGTTTGCACACCTGAGAGGTTTGCACGAGTTTTGCCTACGTGGTTCAGCTGCAAGTTCGACCGAAGTCCATACATTTTATTGTAGAGGCTTCCGTATCAGTCGCAGGAGGAAACTTTGGAATTGCTTCCGTGGTTTCTTTCCTTTATCACCTTTTTGCAAGAAACATTTTCTTTCAAAATCATACCGTTCTTTGTGGCAAACTTTTGCCTCGGTATAGTGAGGGAGGAATATCCAATAATTTGGGATAACCTACAAAGTAGCACTTGTCTGATTTGGAATAGGTTTGTAAATATTTTACACAATCCCCATATTCCAAATGTTAAGAAAAGACATAACATGGTTGGGGTTACCATACCATGGCGTTATTTTAACAGATCCGATGGCGCTCTTTTCAGTGTAAAAGCCGCAGTCTCTAAAGCATTACTTTAAAAGGGATAATGGCAAATTGATTTATGTCATCTTTGATCTAACCATGTCATAAATGGTTTGATTACATCTTCACGGACATTCCACTCACAGTGGTGCTCCGGGAGGTGTAAGTTATGAAACTCTTTTCACAACTCATCAGACATTCGCTAAACTTGTAACTCAAAATTTCTTTCAGCAATCCAATTGCAGAAACATAATTTTCTAGTTACAATAATTTCTTCTTCATTTTGAAAACCTTTTGAATGATTTCAAAAGATCCAGACTTACATCTCATCAAGTAAATATCCATATATCTACTTGAGTCATTTCAGAAGATAGACAAATCCACTGCCAGCAACAACATTTATCGGACTACACACATCATGATGTATGATCACCAATAAGTTATTTGCTCGTTCCTTATGGCCTGTGAACGGTATTTCAATCACTTCACTTTTCGGAGGAAAGTTGCAAGTGTCAGATGATTCATAATCAAACGACTTCAAAATCCATCATTATGGAATTTCTCCATGCGGGTTTCTCCAATGTGACCAAATGCAGTGCCTCACATGTGTGGCATTCTTTTAGTCTTGCGACATTTAGCATCAGTGTTACGGATGTATCATATTGCCATAAATATTCATAACATACATCCCATCCATGATGGAAGTATGGCCCTTATGTTATTCATAATACTGAACAACAATTGTTCTTTTATGAACAACACTCTTGCAACAAACATTATGCAAATGGAAGTAGAGTCGATGTAGATCGTCGGTGCAGATCCCCGCAGCTAGGATTTATAACCTCCCAACCGCGAGGATGTACTCCCTCGTCTGCCCCTTGGACAGTCCCTCGGACAGCCCTTCGGGAGGCGGTCGGACAGTCCCCCGGACGGTGTCACGGACAGCCCTTCGGGAGGCACTCATAGAAACTCGGACGGTCACTCGGAAAGCCCTTCGGGAGGCACTCTCGAACAGCCCCTCGGACAAAAAGATCGAACCTACGACCTCTCTACGGGGTTGCACACATACGGTGTCAGCTATCCAGCAGGGCTTCGCCGTCCAAAACTAGTTCCCACAGGAACCCAGACAGCCTTTCGGCTCTACGAAACTATTTCGTGTGAGGGAGAGAAGAAGCCAGATCATTGCATGGCATAATGTATGAGAGAAAGAGTGAGTTTGGGCAGCCCCTCCACCCCTATTTATAGGCCAAGCCCAAGGGGTAGAGGACACTTGGAAATACCAAAATGCCCTCAAAGGTGGCTTCCCAAAGAAGCTACCAAATAGTGTTTCCACTATTCATGAAAATATTTTTCCACGACCGTTAAATCTGAAAATATTTTTGTAGGTCCAGAACATTTCCAGTACCCACTAAAACAATTCTGGATGCGTTCCGAAACATTTTCGGATCAATGATTTTCATCAGCGAAAAGCAAACAAGAATGCGTTTTCACTATTCACTAAGACAATTTTTCGCGTCCGTTAAATCCTAAAATATTTCTGTAGGTCTTAGAATAATTCCAGTACCCACTAAAATAGTTCTGGACGCGTTCCGAAACATTTTCAGATCAATGATTTTCATCAGCGAAAAGCAACCAAAGCGGTTCCGGCAGCTCCGGAACATTTCCAGTTTTTTCCCCGGAAAAATCCCAGAAGTTCCCAGAACAATTCTGGCACCCTCCAAGAATTTCCAGGCGTGTGCCAAAACCAATTTGACTTAATGGTATACTCCGAAACAACTTTTCAGTTTTACCGAAACTCTTCCGGTGTTTTCTCTCCGGAACTCTTCCGTTGTCTCCGAAACTTTTCCGGTGACTTTCTCTCAGTCTCCCTGTCTAGTATTCAGCAGATAGATGACCCTTAAGCGTGTGACCCTACAGGTTTGGTGAAGTATAGACATGACCGGAACACTTTCCGATCAATGATCAACATCGGAGTCGTGGACACCCATATTGACCCCTATACCCACACGAATAAATATTCGAGTGAACCTCCAGTTGCCGTGTGCTATTCCTGTTGCTTCACGATATGTTAGAAACACCCGAGGTGAGAATTATCGGCATCCCCGTGGATCAACAACTTGTCCACTATGCCAGTTACCTCGTTACCAGTTTTGTTCTCTTTTCTCGTTTCCGTATTGCGGCATCCCTGTGGTCAAATCACATTGTGTCTGGCCAGACGATGATGGATACCGTAACACCAAGAGGGCCCGAGAATATCTCTCCATTGACGGAGGAGCAAATCCCAATCTTGAGCTATCAAGTTCCTTGTCATACTTTCCCATGAATCCGTAAGCCGCCGTAATAGCCACCCAGTTACGGATGACGTTTAACAAACCCCAAAGTTCATGAAGCAAGCATGAAGAAACTCGATACTCTCATGGTCTAAGGAATTATGCAAATGTTAACTTTTTCTGTGTTATTAACCATTAACTTGTGACGAATGTATCTTATAGCATAACATCAAATCGGGTCGATTCAACACAAATGTTCTTCTAACATTGTGCCCTCAAAGTTGCCGGCATAGACATGCCCATGATCAGGAAAACATAATCATCATGCAAACACTTGAGCTAGTCTTAGAGGCATGACTAGGAATACTTTTTATCGTTTATTATTCCACACGTGCATATGAGTTTTCCTGCGAGCCTCGTGGTTATTGCAGACTCGAGAACCATAGCAGTTATAGCACGGAATATAAACTTAATTACAAACATGGGGATAAATAATAATATTTATTATTGCCTATAGGGCATATCTCCTACAGATCTAATACCATGGCGGCTAACAACATTGATTTCTGCGAGGACGACTGTCACGATACATGGCTACCAAGATGGTGCTCTTCGCCGAGCTGCCCAAGTCTTTAACCGACAAGTTGCAGAAGTAGCAACTCTAGGAGAAGGCCAGGGCCATGGGAAGCTTGCCTAAGTAGGGCAGAAGCAAGTTTTAGCATACATTTGCAATCTGTATGAGTTCCAAAGCAGCTTAAGCTTGTCATTTTTAATTATTATTTTTATTACTATCCCCAATTTGCTATACTGCATGTAACTGGAAAACATCACATAGTTTCAGTCGGCTTTCTTGTCCGTACGATCTGTGTCGAGATGTGTGCTCAGACATTATGTCATGCGTTGCGTGCCTCTCATTATCACGTGGAGTCCCACCTAGGTATATTTAGTTATTTCTTCATTTCGATTTCCACCCACTCACCCAGATCCAAACCAGGAGACAAAGAGGATCGTTGGCGACGAGCTCGTGGAGGCGAGTCAATGGAGCTAAAGGAGTTGTCTTGTTTCCTAGATCTTTCTAGCAAAAAGAAGAACTACTAAGGCTCCAGATCTCCGGCGATTCCTAACCATCTATATCACGGATGTGTGAACATAGCCATGTAATGATATGGTCACTAGGTCTAGGCCCACCAATTTGATTCCATAATAGGAAAGGACATGCTTAAAGAATTCCGAGGGCGGCTCATTGGAACCTCAGCGAAGAACTCCACGTAGGCCACGACCTCGCCCAACTTAGGATTCGACGGTGGTGTAACTGACACGAGTGTCATCTCGCTCAACCTGGCGAGAGGAGAAGACCGTTACGCTCCATCTCGCTCAAAATCTCCACCGACAATGAAGACAACTCCCAGGCCGGCACAAACATTACATGACAAAGATTAGAATTTTTGCAAACACCAAGAACAGGCATGGAATCAAAGGGCACATTGCGACAAATTATTAAAAGCTTCATTGCGCATACAAAAATAAAAATAAAAATGCTCATGCAGTGTAAAAACTTATTTCACGCAACTTCTGAAACATGTTCTTACCATTCTAAACAATTTTCATGACATTATAAAAATATTCACAGGGTCAAAAGCATTGTTCATGACAATTGAAAAAAATATACATATGAATGTAAAACATTTTTCATTTAGTTTATAAAAATATTCTTAAGATTAAAAAAAAATTCATCACATTTTAAAAATATTTACGTGTTCCACAAATATCTTGTGACATATTCAAAATTTGTTTAATAAAACATGTGCGCGTTAATTTATGAAAAATGTTTGTATCATTCAAAAAAATGTTTGTGCCATTCAAAGAAATGTTTGTACCATTCAAAAAAATGTTTGTGACATTTAAAAAAAATTCTAACACGTAACAACTATCCTCACGCTTTAAAAAAATGTTAATGCCATTTATGAAAAATGTTTAATAAGTGTTAATGAAAAATTTCACTGTGTATTTCAAAAATGTTCAATGTGCATTTGAAAAAAATGTTCAACATGTATTCAGAAAAATGTTTAACGTGTAATTGGAAAATGTTCAATGTTTATCTGAAAATTGTTAGCACGTATATGGAAAATGTTCAATGTGCATTTGAAGAATGTTCAACATGTATTCAGATAAAAATGTTCAGCATGTATCTGAAAAGTGTTCAACATGTATTCAGATAAAAATGTTCAGCATGTATCTGAAAAATGTTCAACATGTATCTACCTTTACCTTCTGTGTCACTGGTTGACATGTAGGGGAACGCGACAGAAAACAAAAAATTTCGGTACAGCGAGCACGCCCAGGACCACTATGCAGACTGCATACAGGGTTTGATCTGATCATTACTGACTCGTAGCACAGCAGAAGAAGACTCGGTGTAGATCGTCGGTGCAGATCCCCGCAGCTAGGATTTACAACCTCCCAACCGCGAGGATGTACTCCCTCGTCGGACAGCCCTTCGGAAGGTGGTCGGACAGTCCCTCGGACGATGTCACGGACAGCCCTTCGGGAGGACCCTCGAAACTCGAACGGAAACTCAGACAACCCTTCGGGAGGACCCTCGAACAGCCCCTCGGGCAAAAGATCGAAACTATGACCTCTCTACGGGGTTGCACACATACGGTGTTAGCTATCCGGCAGGGCTTCGCTGTCCAGAACTAGTTCCTGCCGGAACCCAGTCAGCCTGTCGGCTCTACGAAACTATTTCGTGGGAGGGAGGGAGAGAGAGAGCCAGACGAGCATGGCATGTGTATGAGAGCAAGGGATGAGTTTGGAGAGCACCCCTCCACCTCTATTTATCAGAAAGCCAAGGGGTAGGGATGGCATACAAAAAATACCAAAGTGCCCCCACTTTATGTCACACATAAAAGAATAAAAGGCAAAAATGGATGGCATGTGGAGCTCCATGGAGGAGCCCCACCTTGGCCGGCCACCCTCGTGGGCCCCCCCCCCAAGGGGGCTTCCTTAGCGCCTAAGTCATTCTAGAAGCCTTTTTGGAAAATCCCAAAAGGTGGCTTTCCAAAAAAATATCCATAAAGTGATTTTCACTATTCACGGAACAAATTTTCCGCGACCGTTAAATCCGAAAATATTTCTGTGGGTCTTAGAATAATTCTAGTACCCACACAAATGATTTTGGACACGTTCCGAAACAATTTCGGATTAGTGATTTTCAACTCCGAAAAGCAACCAAATCGGTTCCGGCAGCTCCGGAACATTTCCGGTTTTTATCCCGGAAAATTCCCAGAAGTTTCCAGAACACTTCTGGCATCCTCCAAGAATTTCCAGGCGTGAGCCAAAACCAATTTGACTTAATGGTATCCCCTGAAACAACTTTTCAGTTTTACCGGTACTATTCCGGTGTCCTCTCCGGAACGTTTCCGTTGCGTCCGAAACTTTTCCGGTGATTTTCTCTCAGACTCCCTGTCTAGTATTCAGCAGATAGATGACCCTTAAGCGTGTGACCCTATTGGTTCGGTGAAGTATAGACATGACCCAGGACAATTTTCGATCAATGATCAACATCGGAGCCGTGGACACCCATATTGACCCCTATACCCACACGAATGAATATTCGAGTGAACCTCCAGTTGCCGTGTGCTATTCCTGTTGCTTCGCGATATGTTACAAACACCCGAGGTGAGATTTATCTGCATACCCATGGATCAACAACTTGTCCACCATGCAAGTTACCTCGTTACCGGTTTTGTTCTCTTTTCTCGTTTCCGTGTTCCGGCATCCCAGTGATCAAATCACAATGTGTCTGGCCAGACGATGTTGGATACCATAGCACCGAGAGGGCCCAAGAATATCTCTCCATCGTCGGAGGAGCAAATCCCAATCTTGATCTATCTTGTTACTTGCCATACTTTTCCGTGAACCCGTAAGCCGCCGTAATAGCCACCCAGTTACGGATGACGTTTAACAAACCCCAAAGTTCACGAAGCAAGTACGAAGGAACTCAATACTCTCATGGTCTAAGGAATTATGCAAACATTACCTATCTCTGTGTTATAAACCATTAACTTGTGACGAATGTATCTCATAACATAACATCAATTCGGGTCGATTCAACACAAGTGTTCTCCTAACATTGTGCCCTCAAAAATTGCCGGCATAGACATGCCCATGATCAGGAAAACAGGATCATCATGCAATACTTGAGCCAGTCTTAGAGGCAAGACTAGGAATACATTTTACCGTTTATCATACTACACGTGCACATGAGTTTCCCTCCGAGCCTCGTGGATATTGCAGACTCGAGAATCATTGCAGTCATAGCATTGAACATAAACATTCATTACAAACTCGGAGATACAAAATAACTGTTATTACTGCCTCTAGGGCATATCTCCTATAGACTCCCACTTGCACTAGAGTCATAATCTAGTTACATGGCTTCCCTAACACCAATGGCTATCCGGTGCTGCTCATGCTTTGCTCGTGGTAGAGGCTTTGTCATCGGGTCTGACACGTTCAGATCCGTGTGAACTTTGCGTACTTTCACTAAACCCGCTTCGACATGATGTCGAATGAGTTTATATTTGCGTTCAATATGTCTTGTCTTATGGTGCGAACTTGGCTCCCTTGCCTGAGCCACGGCGCCACTATTATCACAATAGATCTCCACCGGGTCCAGAGCACTTGGAACCACACCAAGGTCTTCAAGAAATTGCTTGATCCATACCGCCTCCTTGGAGGCTTCTGAAGCTGCAACATATTCCGCCTCCATCGTACAATCCACCACAGTCTTTTGTTTGGAACTTTTCCAATCAACTGCGCCACCGTTTAATATGAAAACATAGCCTGATTGAGATTTGAAGTCATCTGGGTCAGTCATGAAGCCTGCATCAGTGTAACCACTTACAATGAGCTCTTCATCACCTCCATACACAAGGAGTAAATCCTTGGTCCTTCTGAGGTACTTAAGAATACCCTTGACTATCACTTTGGTACCGGCTGCTAACACTTAGCGCATAGGAAACATCCGATCTTGTACATAGCATGGCATACATAATAGAACCAACTGCCGAGGCATATGGAACATCATTCATCTGTACTCGCTCATCGAGAGTCTGAGGACACTGATTCTTGCAAAGCATTGTGCCAGGTGACATGGGGAGTAGGCCTTTCTTGGAGTTCTCCATGTTGAACCTTTTCAACACCTTGTCAATGTACGTGCTTTGGCTAAGCGCTATCAGGCGTTTTGATCTATCTCTATAGATTCTGATGCCCAATACATATGCCTCTTCGCCTAAGTCTTTCATTGAAAAAATCTTCTTCAATGAGTCTTTTATTTCGCTAAGAAAATTCATGTCATTTCCAATCAACAATATGTCATCCACATACAAGATTAGAAATGCTTTTGCGCTCCCACTAAACTTCTTGTAAACACAATATTCTTTGTCATTCCTGATGAAGCCAAACTGTTTGACCACTTCATCAAAACGAATGTTCCAGCTCCTTGACGCTTGCTTTAGACCATAAATGGCTTTCTGAAGTTTGCATACCTTTCTAGCATCCTTATGAACGACAAAACCTTCAGGCTGTATCATGTATACATCTTCTTTGAGATTTCCATTTAGGAAAGCCGTTTTGACGTCCATCTGCCATATTTCATAATCGAAATAAGCAGCAATTGCTAGTAATATCCGAACAGACCTAAGCATAGCTACGGGCGAGAAAGGCTCGTCGTAGTCCACTCCTGGAACTTGCATGAACCCTTTCGCGACAAGTCTAGCTTTGTGGATAGTAATGTTACCATCCGCGTCCGTCTTTCTTTTGAAGATTCATTTACAACCAATGGGTTTTACGCCATCTGGAAGTTCTTCCAAGTTCCAAACTTGGTTTTCGTACATGGATTCCATTTCGGATTTCATGGCCTTGTGCCATTCCCTTGAGCTAGGCCCCACCATCGCTTCCTTGTAGTGCGCAGGTTCATCGTCTTCAAGAATGAAGATTTCGTTATGAAACCACTCAGGTGGCTGGATAGCCCTACCTGATCTACGTGGTTCAGTTACAACATTGTCTGAAGTTTCCGCATCACATGCGACAACTTCCGGCTCGGTTGTAGGGATAATTAGCGGAATTTCTTCCGGTTCCTTAGCCATATCAACGGTTGCTGAAGATTCACTAATCTCATCAAGTTGTACTGTCCTCCCACTCACTTCTTTAGCGAGAAACTCTTTCTCGAGAAAGACTCCGTTTTTAGCGACAAACACTTTGCACTCGGAGGGTTGGTAGAAAGAATACCCAACTGTTTCCTTGGGATAACCTACAAAGTAACATTTGTCTGATCTAGGATCAAGTTTGCTTGGTTGTAAACGTTTTACGTAAGCTTCACAACCCCAGATTTTGAGATGTGACAAATTGGGTTTCTTCCCATGCCATAACTCGTATGGTGTCGTCTCAACAGACTTAGACGGTGCTCTGTTTAATGTGTGAGCGGCAGTTTCTAGTGCGTGACCCCAAAAAGATATAGGCAGATCTGTAAGAGACATCATCGACCTTACCATGTTTAACAGGGTTCGGTTACGTCTTTCCGACACTCCGTTTTGTTGTGGAGTTCCGGGAGGCGTAAGGTGTGAAACGATTCCACGGTCACTCAGATGTTGGCCAAACTCATGACTAAGGTATTCGCCCCCGCGATCAGACCGCAGAAACTTAATCCTTTTGTTACGATGATTTTCTACCTCATTCTGAAATTCTTTGAACTTTTCAAAGGTTTCCGACTTATGCTTCATCAAGTAGATATATCCATACCTACTCAAATCATCCGTAAAAGTCACGAAGTAGAAATACCCACCCCGTGCGATTGTGCTCATTGGACCACATACATCACTATGTATTATTTCCAACAATTCACTCGCCCATTCAGGATGACCCGTGAACGGCGTCTTGGTCATTTTCCCCATCAAGCAAGCTTCACATGTGTCAAATGATTCAAAATCAAAGGACGGTAAAACTCCATCTTTATGGAGTCTTTGCATGCGTTTCTTTCCGATGTGGCCAAGCCGACAGTGCCACATGAAAGTGGTGGTGGTATCAGCCTTCTTAAGGCGTTTAGCATTCATGTTAAAGACATCATTTCCACATTCAAGATTTAGTATGAAAAGGCCCCCAACAATGGGTGCAAATCCATAAAACATATCCTTACAATAAAGTGAACAACCATTGTTCTCAGACTTGTACGAATACCCATCGTGTACTAAACATGATCCGGAGATAATGTTTCTACACAATAGTGGAACAAAATAACAGTTATTTAGTTCTAAGATAAATCCTGAAGGGAGACGTAGAGGCATAATGCCGACGGGTTGAGTAGCGATCCCAGCGCCGTTCCCGACGCGCATCACGACTTCATTCTTTGCTAGCTTGCGCACCTTCTGAAGTCCCTGTATCGAGTTGCAAATGTGAGCAACCAATCCGGTATCAAATACCCAAGACTTAGAATTTTCGCTAGCAAGCAAAACGTCAATGGCATTAACTTGTATAACAATTATACCTTTTCCGGTTTTCCCGGACTTCTTATCTTCCAGATACTTCTTGCAGTTTCTCTTCCAGTGTCCTGTGCCCTTGCAGTCGAAGCACTCAGTTTCATTCTTGGCTCCGCCCTTAGAGTTGCTTTGGGAGCCGGTCTTACCGGCGCCCTTGCCCTTCTTTGGCTTGCCTTTCTTTTTGAAACTGGCGGTTTTATTCACAAGCAACACTTGCTTGCAATTTTTCCGCAGTTTTCAGCATGGCGAGCACCTCTTCCGGTGTCTTCTCCATCCCACTCATGTTGTAGTTCATGACAAAACCGTCGTAAGACGGGGGGAGTGAAGAAAGCATCATGTCCATCATATGGCCCGGTGGAATTGGAAATTCTAGGGTTTTGAGCCTTTCAGCATAGCCAATCATTTTGACCACGTGTTCGCCAACTGAACTGCCCTCAGCCATCTTGCAATCCATCACGGCCTTCATGATATCAAATCGTTCAGACCGTGCGGTTTCCTTGTACAGAGCATCCAATTCCCGGATCATATCACGGGGTTTATGGAATTCAAAACGTTTTTGAAGCCCTGCACTCATGCAAGCTAGCATGAGGCACTGCACTAAGTTGTGATCATCATCCTTAGTGGCCCAGACATTTTGTTCATCTTCCGGGGCAGTGGCTGCCGGTTTAGCTGGAAGAGCATTTTCAAGCACATACATTTTCTTAGCGCTCCCGAGGACAATCCTCAGGTTACGGACCCAGTCCGCATAGTTGTTTCCAGTCGCAGCTAACTTCTCTTTCTCTAACATCGGGCCTAAGTTGAACGCGGTGTTGCGAGCCATTTGATCTACAACGGAAAACACAAGTTTCACTTAGACTTTGTTCATAATGATTTTTGGCACTAGTGAATAAACAATTTTATTCTAAAGTGCGCTCCCACTCAAATCAATATCTCTCAAAATTGATTATGAGTGATTCAAGATCCGCATTTCAATTCAATGCCATTGATGTGGACATCACTGATGACGAGAATTTCAATCGGTAGGCAAACTTGCCGATCACATCTCTATGTGACTTTTGTTCATCTTTCGATGGGTGTGTTCCGAGCTCAGGACTATCCTGCCTGAACGTCAAAGACAACCAAGTGATCTTGCTACGAGGTCTGACCTCACCCGCCTCATTCCTCTCGATTCGTTCGTACCCATGTGGACATGGCGCACCCCGAAAAGATACGAATTTCAGACGGTGCTACACTTGGGTGAACACTAACTACTTTGATATTTTTAAGTGAGAGGTCACCCTAATAAAAAGCGACTACCGCGCAATCACAAGGGTGCATCATAAGGGATAAACATCTCAGGCAATTCATAATAGCATGATATGGTATAGCCCGTTCTGACGGAGAAGTCTTTAATTTCTTCGTCTTCGGCATTTGCGTCGGTGTTCACCTTCGCGAAGATTGCCACCACCTTGTCGATGCACCAGATAATATTGCTATCTCTATAGCTAATAAAATAAGTGCATTACTTAAGGTTGACACGCAGGTCATTAAAGTGACAATCATATGGCTCCAGCCATCATGCCGAATCATGACACACAGGTCATGTTAATAAATTTCCATCATATAGTCATCTCATACATAATCGAATTAATATGAGCATTGCTATACCACATCACATGCACATCCTGCAAAACCAAGTTAGACGCCTCTAATCGGTTTATGCAAAATTTTATTTTACGTGGCTTCGAAGGTTTTGACTTAAACCGCAGCTACCAACGTTTTATCATCAAGTATGATTATTCAAGTCGCTAGATTAACATCGCGGGGTGTATGAAACACGAGATAATAAAATCTCGAGCCCCATACTAAACTTCGTCATACGCATGACCCCCGTGCAGATCATATCTGCATTGCCCTTTCGTCGGCGAAATTTCATCTTTCTTTTGAGTATGGTGGAACCCAAAAAACTGATAGCACTTCGTTGATCAATCAGCATCGCGGATTGCCAGAACTTTGTCAAATTCTACCATGCTGTCTCGAGATCAGAAATACGCAAATTCTAGGGAAGCAACAAGAACATCGGGTAACAGATTTCATCTGCCACCCGCATAAATAATTTTTAGCAATAGATCTCATCTACTCCAAAATTATATTATGCAATACCCATACATCTCCATGTATTCTAGATCGTAACCTGCATCTACGCATAGCACGGCTCTTGATGCCACTGTAGGGGAACGCGACAGAAAACAAAAAATTTCGGTACAGCGAGCACGCCCAGGACCACTATGGAGACTGCATACAGGGTTTGATCTGATCATTACCGACTCGTAGCGCAGCGGAAGAAGAGTCGGTGTAGATCGTCGGTGCAGATCCCCGCAGCTAGGATTTACAACCTCCCAACCATGAGGATGTACTCCCTCGTCGGACAGCCCTTCGGGAGGCGGTCGGACAGTCCCTCGGACGATGTCACGGACAGCCCTTCGGGAGGACCCTCGAAACTCTAACGGAAACTCAGACAGCCCTTTGGGAGGACCCTCAAACAGCCCCTCGGGCAAAAGATCAAAACTATGACCTCTCTACGGGGTTGCACACATAGGGTATCAGCTATCCGGCAGGGCTTCGCCGTCCAGAACTAGTTCCTGCCGGAACCCAGACAGCCTTTCGGCTCTACGAAACTATTTCGTGGGAGGGAGAGAGAGAGAGCCAGACGAGCATGGCATGTGTATGAGAGCAAGGGATGAGTTTGGAGAGCACCCCTCCACCTCTATTTATAGGAAAGCCAAGGGGTAGGGATGGCATACAAAAAATACCAAAGTGCCCCCACTTTATGTCACACACAAAAGAATAAAAGGCAAAAAGGGATGGCATGTGGAGCTCCATGGAGGAGCCCCACCTTGGCAGGCCACCCTCATGGGGGCCCCCCCAAGGGGGCTTCCTTAGTGCCTAAGTCATTCTAGAAGCCTTTTGGGAAAATCCCAAAAGGTGGCTTTCCAAAAAAATATCCATAAAGTGATTTTCACTATTCACGGAACCAATTTTCCGCGACCGTTAAATCCGAAAATATTTCTGTGGGTCTTAGAATAATTCCAGTACCCACACAAATGATTTTGGACGCGTTCCGAAACAATTTTGGATTAGTGATTTTCATTTGCGAAAAGCAACCAAATCGGTTCCGGCAGCTCCGGAACATTTCCGGTTTTTATCCCGAAAAATTCCCAGAAGTTTCCAGAACACTTCTGGCATCCTCCAAGAATTTCCAGGTGTGTGCCAAAACCAATTTGACTTAATGGTATCCCCAGAAACAACTTTTCAATTTTACCGGAACAATTCCGGTGTCCTCTCCGGAACGTTTCCGTTGCGTCCGATGTAGGAGATATGCCCTAGAGGCAGTAATATCAGTTACTTTGTATCTCCGAGTTTGTAATGAATGTTTATGTTCCATGCTATAACTGCAATGATTCTCGAGTCTACAATAACCACGAGGCTCGGAGGGAAACTCATGTGCACGTGTGGTATAATAAACGGAAAATTTATTCCTAGTCATGCCTCTATGACTGGCTCAAGTATTGCATGATGATCCTGTTTTCCTGATCATGGGCATGACTATGCCGGCAATTTTGTGGGCACAATGTTAGTAGAACACTTGTGTTGAATCGACCCGATTGATGTTATGCTATGAGATACATTCGTCATGAGTTAATGGTTAATAACACAGAGAAAGTTAATGTTTGCATAATTCCTTAGACCATGAGAGTGTCGAGTTTCTTCATGCTTGCTTCATGAACTTTGGGGTTTGTTAAACGTCATCCATAAATGGGTGGCTATTACGGCGGCTTACGGGTTCATGGAAAAGTATGTCAAGTAACTTGATAGCTCAAGATTGGGATTTGCTCCTCCGACGATGGAGAGATATTCTCGGGCCCTCTCGGTGTTACGGTATCCATCATCGTCTGGCCAGACACATTGTGATTTGATCACAGGGATGCCGGAACACGGAAACGAGTAAAGAGAACAATAACGGTAACGAGGTAACTTGCATAGTGGACAAGTTGTTGATCCACGGGGATGCATAAATCTCACCTCGGGTATTTGTAATATATCGTGAAGCAACAGGAATAGCACACGACAACTGGAGGTTCACTCGAATATTCATTTGTGTGGGTATAGGGGTCAATATGGGTGTCCACGGCTGCTATGTTGATCATTGATCGGAAAGTGTTCCGGGTCATGTCTATACTTCACCGAACCTATAGGGTCACACGCTTAAGGGTCATCTATCTGCTGAATACTAGACGGGGAGTCTGAGAGAAAATCACCGAAAAAGTTTCGGACGAAACGGAAACGTTCCGGAGAGGATATCGGAATAGTTCCGGTGAAACTGAAAAGTTGTTTCAGGGTATTGCATTAAGTCAAATTGGTTCCGGCACATGTCTGGAAATTCTTGGAGGGTGCCAGAATCGTTCTGGTAACTTTTGGAATTTTTCCGAAGAGAAAACCGAAAATGTTCCGGAGCAGCCGGAACCGATTTGGTTGCTTTTCGCTGAAGAAACATTGTTCCGAAATTGTTTCGGAATGCGTTCAAAATTATTTTGGTGGGTACTGGAATTGTTCTAGGCACACAGAAATAATTTGGGTTTTAACGGACGCAGAAAAATGTCTTCGTGAATAGTGAAAGTGCTTTTTGGATTTTTTGGGAAAGCACCTTTTTGGATTTTTCCAAAAAGGCTTCTAGATGGACTTGGTGGCCAAGGAAGCCCCCCATGGGGGGCCCCCATGTTGTGGCCGGCCAAGGGGGTGGGGCTCCATGGAGCTCCACTTGCCACCCATCTTTGCTTTATTCTTTTTTGGAAAAGCATAAAGTGGGGGTACTTTGGTACTTTTTGAATGCCACTTTTACCCCTTGGCTATCCTATAAATAGAGGTGAGGGGGCAGCCCCATATGCTCATCCTTGCTCTCATACACATGCCATAGAGATTTCTGGCTTCTCTCTCCCACCCAGCAAAATAGTTTTGTAGAGCCGAAAGGCTGTCTGGGTTCCGGCAGGAACTAGTTCTGGACGGCGAAGCCCTGCCGAATAGCTGACACCGTATGTGTGCAACCACGTAGAGAGATTGTAGTTTCGATCTTTTGCCCGAGGGGCTGTTTTCGAGTGTCCTCCCGAAGGGCTGTCCGAGTTACCGTTCGAGTTTCCGGCGTCCTCCCGAAGGGCTGTCCGGGTTACTGTTCGGGTTTCGAGAGTCCTCCCGAAGGGCTGTCCGCGACATCGTCCGAGGGACTGTCTGACCGCCTCCCGAAGGGCTGTCCGAGAGGGAGTACATCCTTGCGGTTGGGAGGTTGTAAATCCTAGCTGCAGGGATCTGCACCGACGATCTACACCGACTCTTCTTCCGCTGCGCTTCGAGTCGGTACAGATTAGATCAAACCTTGTATGCAGTCTCCATAGTGATCCTGGGCGTGCTCGCGGTACCGAAATTTTTTGTTTTCTATCGCGTTCCCCTACATCCGAAACTTTTCTGGTGATTTTCTCTCAGACTCCCTGTCTAGTATTCAGCAGATAGATGACCCTTAAGCGTGTGACCCTATAGGTTCGGTGAAGTATAGACATGACCCGGAACACTTTCCGATCAATGATCAACATCGGAGCCGTGGACACCCATATTGACCCCTATACCCACACGAAGGAATATTCGAGTGAACCTCCAGTTGCCGTGTGCTATTCCTGTTGCTTCGCGATATGTTACAAACACCCGAGGTGAGATTTATCTGCATACCCATGGATCAACAACTTGTCCACCATGCAAGTTACCTCGTTACCGGTTTTGTTCTCTTTTCTCGTTTCCGTGTTCCGGCATCCCAGTGATCAAATCACAATGTGTCTGGCCAGACGATGTTGGATACCATAGCACCGAGAGGGCCCAAGAATATCTCTCCATCGTCGGAGGAGCAAATCCCAATCTTGATCTATCTTGTTACTTGCCATACTTTTCCGTGAACCCGTAAGCCGCCGTAATAGCCACCCAGTTACGGATGACGTTTAACAAACCCCAAAGTTCACGAAGCAAGTACGAAGGAACTCGATACTCTCATGGTCTAAGGAATTATGCAAACATTAACTATCTCTGTGTTATAAACCATTAACTTGTGACGAATGTATCTCATAGCATAACATCAATTCGGGTCGATTCAACACAAGTGTTCTCCTAACATTGTGCCCTCAAAAATTGCCGGCATAGACATGCCCATGATCAGGAAAACAGGATCATCATGCAATACTTGAGCCAGTCTTAGAGGCAAGACTAGGAATACATTTTACCGTTTATCATACCACACGTGCACATGAGTTTCCCTCCGAGCCTCGTGGATATTGCAGACTCGAGAATCATTGCAGTTATAGCATGGAACATAAACATTCATTACAAACTCGGAGATACAAAATAACTGTTATTGCTGCCTCTAGGGCATATCTCCTACATGCCAAACACCAACAACCTGCTGCCTTTGAGGTTTTCCTCAATTGAGTGGCAAAGACGCTTACGTGTGCATGTGAAAATAGTAATGAGCTTTACTTCCCTCTCTGAAAACTTTGTAGCTACCTGGTTTTTGATAATAGAGATCTGAGGGACCCTCCTTTTTCACTATAGGCGTTGGTGCGGCACCTCGATGGAAACATACAACTCAAGGACGGGTCCAAGGACATCATCATCTCGGACAGAGAGAATTTAATCGAGGTGGAGTCTGTGATGTTTGGCCACCCAGCCGTGCTCGACAAGACACGGTGGCCGCCAGGCCGGATGACCACTCAGGCGAGACACGTGCATGTTCGTCACCCTCAAGGATAGATCGAGCACCATGGTGGGTGACATCATTGAGTTTCGCCGAGCAGGACTGTCATGATATATGGCGCCCAAGATGGTGCTCTTCGCCAAGCTGCCCAAGACTTTACGGGTGCAGAAGTAGCTGCTCTGGTAGAAGGCCACGACCATGGGATGCTTGCCTAAGAAGAGTAGAAGCAAGCTGCAACATACACTTGCAATCTATATGAGTTCCAAAGCAACTTAAGCTTGTCTTTTTAATTATTATTTTTATTACTATCTCCAAATTGCTATACTGCATGTAACTGGAAAAAATCACGTAGTTTCAGTCAGCTTTCTTGTCCATCAGATTTATGTTGAGATGTGTGCATGACTTTATGCCACGCGTTACGGGGCACAAATTATCACATGGGGTCCCATATAGGTATATTTAATTATTTCTTCATTTCAATTTCCACCCACACACCCATATCCAGATCAGGATCATTGGCGAAGAGCTTGTGGAGGCGAGTCAATGGAGGGGAATTTAGGGCTCATCATTGATTTCTCTGCTAGTACGGGCCAGCTTGTTGTCGACATCATGTAGGCTTGTGCAACAGAGGCGTTCAGGTTTAATTTGCCCGCTTTGTGTTTTTTGGTTATGTGATTTTTATTGATTTGGATCTATTGTTTCTATGTGTATTTAGGGTCTTAGGCGGTGATTTCAAGGGCTTGTTTCCTGATTTAGTATCCGAGATTTGAATTTCGGTCTTTGTACAAGCTTTTGGGTAGAAGCGGCTAGATATGTTCATGTGTGCTCAAGGACTTGCCTTGTATTCTAGATCTGTCAAGCACAAAGATGTACCACTAGGTTACCAGGTCTAGGCCCACGAATTTGATTCCATGATAGGAAAAGACATGCTTGAATAATTCCGAGGGCGGCTCATTGAAACCTCGGCTAAGAACTCCACTAAGGCCACGACCTTACCCGACTTAGGATTCAGCAGCAATGTAAACGACACGCGTGTCATCTTGCTCAACCTGGCGAGGAGAGAAGACAGCTACGCTCCATCTCGCTCAAAAGCTCCACCGACACTGAAGACAGCTCTCAGGCTGGTGCCGACATGAAAAGATTGGAATTTTGCAAAGACCAGGAACATGCATGGAATCAGATGGCACATTGCGGCAAATTATCAAAAGCTTCATCGCGCATAAAAGAGATTTTAAAAAAATGCTCATGCAGTGTAAAATGTTTGTTTACATAACTTCTGAAAAATGTTCTTACCATTCAAAACGATGTTCATGACATTATAAAAATGTTCACACGTTAAAAAATTGGTTCATGAATATTTTGAAAAATATACACAAAAATGTAAAACAGTGTTCACGTAGTTTGTAAAAATATTCATATCATTCAAAAAGTTGTTCAACACATTTTAAAAATATTCACGTGTTCCTAAAATATGTTTTTGACATTTTCAAAAACCGTTTATACAATATAAAATATGTTCGTGTGAATTTCAAAAAAATCTGTGTACCATTCAAAAAAATGTTTGTGACATCATATAAAAAGTGTTGTAACACTTATCAATTGTCTTCGATGCCATTTACGAAAATTGCTTAATATGTGTAAAAAAGAATTCACCGTGTATATTATAAAAAATTCAATGTACATTTGAAAAAAATGTTCAACATGCATTCCGAAAAATGTTTAACATGTATTTGGACAATGTTCAAAGTGTCTAAAATTGTTTAGCACGTATATAGAAAATGTTCAATGTGCATTTGACAAATGTTCAACATGTATTCTGATAAAAATGTTCAGCATGTATCTAAAAAATGTTCAACATGTATCTACTTTTACCTTTTGCGTTACTCATTGCCAAACAACAACAACTTGCTGCCTTTGAGGATTTCGCCAATTGACTGCCAAAGACGCTTATGTGTGCGTGTGACAACAGTAATGGGCTTTACTTCCCTCAATAAAAACTTTGTGGCTACCTGGTTTCTGATAATAGAGATCTGAGTGACCCTCCTGTTTCATTATAGGCGTGCAGCACCTCGATGGATACACCCAACTCAAGGATCGGTCTAAGGACATCATCATCTCAGGCAGAGAGAACTCCATCAAGGCGGGGTCAGCAATGTTCGGCCACCCAGCCGTGCTTGACACGACGGTGGTCGCCAGGCCAGACGACCACTCGGGCGAGATGTGTGCGCGTTCGTCACCCTCAAGGATAGATCGAGCACCATGGCGGCTGACATCATTGAGTTCTGACCAGCACAACTGTCACGATACATGGGACCCAAGATGGTGCTCTTCGGCGAGCTGCCCAAGACTTCAACGGGCAAGATGTAGAAGTAGCTACTCTAGAAGAAGGCCAGGGCCATGAGTGCTTGCCTAAGCAGGGTAGAGACAAGCTGTAGTATACAATTGCTATCTGTATGAGTTCCAAAGCATATTACACTTGTTTTTAAATTTTTTTTTTATTATCCCAAGTATGCTAAGTTCAATGAGCACTCTGGGAGAAACTATTCGCACCAGCAATTAAAAGACAAGTAGGACATTGTGGCTCATACCATTTAAAGTTTGATACTAAACACTTTATGAGATTTGCAACTCGCTTTCGTGTTCATATTGCACGTGAAACTGTCTGAAATAACCAAGTGTTAGCAATTCGAACACCGTTAGGCACATGCGATAAGACAGGGGCAATAACATCGCCAAGCAGCGCAATATCATTCTTCATCTTGGACACTTGGTAGGTGAGTCACACATGGATAGTCAAATTCCCACTCTCGGGCTCGTTCATCACAATTGTTAACCTACCATTACCATTGATAATGCTCGGCTCGGTGATTATGATCAGCAGATCCTACCAACACCTTAAGTGTTGTGTAACAGACATGGAGTCAGAGGGCACATTGGGCCAAATTATGAAAAGCTACATCGCGCATAAAAGAAATAAAAAAAATGCTCATGCAGTGAAAAAACTTTGTTCACGTAACTTCTGAAAAATGTTATTATGAAAAAAATTATACAATATAAAAGATGTACACATAAATTTAAGAAAAATGTTGTATCATTCAAAAAAGATGTTTGTGTGACCTTTTGTAAAAACTATTCCAACACTTAACAATTGTCCTCACAATTGAAAAAAAATTAAATGTCATTTATAAAAATGTTTAATATGTGTTTATAAAAAAATTCACCGTGTATTTGAAAAAATTTCAATGTGCATTTGAAAAAAATGTTTAACGTGTATATGGAAAATGTTCAAGTTTATCTGAAAGTGTTTAGCACATTTATAAAAATGTTGAATGTGCATTTGATAAATGTTCAACATGTATTGAGATTAAAAATGTTCAGCATGTATCTGAAAAATGTTCAACATGTATCCAGCTTTACCTTCTGCGTCAATGGTTGCGAAACACCAACAACCAGCTGCCTTTGAGGATTTCCTCAATTGACTGGCAAAGAAGCTTATGTGTGCATATGAAAATAGTAATGGGCTTTACTTCCCTCTCAAAAAAATTGTAGCTACCTGGTTTCTGACAATAGAGATCTGAGGGACCCTCTTGTTTCATTACAGGCGTTGGTGTGGCACCTCGATGGATACATCCAACTCAAGGGCCGGTCCAAGGATATCATCATCTCGGGTGGTGGCGGACAACGTTTTGGTCGGCGGTGGAGGGCTGATCAATCGGTCGGGATGAGGAAGATGCCAATGAAAAAAATAATAGATGCCAAAAAAAGAGGCTACCAGCCATGACCATAGAATTAAAGCAATGGTTGAAGAGGGCAATCTATGTATCATATTCGATGCTAAATTACTTAATTTGCAATATATGTATAAGGAATATGGAATGTTAATATGGTATACCTTGTCGCTCGGTAGTGACACGATGTTGATTGACATGCGGTGGGAGGAAATCGGCGAGCGTGCGTTTGTGCGTGGACAAGCATGCATCTGAGTGTGTGCTACAAGGGCTTGGAAATCAGCACCAAGAGCATAGCCGCGGAGTTCATCGGCGGTCACGACTCCACCTGTCAATCACGATCAGAGCTAGCAGATCAGAGGAATACCTAAATTTTGACCGTCGCTCGCAAACACAAGATACTAGGGGTGAGGTCTTTGACTTGATTCTACACAATCACGGTGTGGGGAATCAAAATCGCAAAAGAACTCATTTCTGTGCCAGAAATCACCTAGAATCATTCCAGAATTGCAGTGCATTTTAGAATCATCGAAAATTGGCGTTTCTGGTGATTCTCGCCTGCCCCTCTAAATGAAACGATTAGTTTTCAATGACTACCCCAATTGGACATCGTATTTACGATCGAAATGCCACTCGGGCAAGAGCGAGCGATGCCCAAAATGAACGAATCCAACAAGAAAACTCGCGTTCGTTCCCCACTCTTGTTAGTCCCCACCCACAAGCACTCGACCCGAGTTAGGGTTCGCGCCGCCAGCCGGCTGTCCCAACCCGTTCCATCAGATCCGCCGACGGTAGGTCGCCTATGCCGCCACCCCGTCCCGTCCGCTGCCTTCCCTATCACCTCCGCGCCCGGTCACCCCGTCCCCTCCGCTGCCATCCCTGTCACCTTCGCGCTTGCCGCAACGTCCCATCCGCCCTACAGGAGGCGGCGTCTTCGCCCGAGCCAGCCTGGCCGTTGCTGGTGAGGTCCTCTCATCCCCTGCCTCTATGTCTCCTCCTCTATGCCCCTCTTATGTCTCATCCTCTCTCCTTCTCATATCTTTGTTTCTCTTTTCTTCCCTGTTTAGCACTGTAAAATTTTTGTAGGCTTACTTGTTTGCTAAATTGTATGCTGATTTGGATGGTGCAAACATGTAGTGATTGATGTTGATGACATGTAGTGAAAATTTTGTATGATTGATTGCTTATTATGAAAGTAGTGGTATGGATTGATGGTTCCTTAGTAAAAAATATTGTATAGATTAAAACTTTCACATACGAATGTTGTAGCGAGAGAAAGTGAAGCCTCTGAAAGCAATTTGGGATAGGGCGGCTCATACCATTTATATGGATGTGTGTGTAGAGAAGGTGCAAGCAAATAACCGCTCCACATGAAACACCACTTTGTCCGATGTAGGACAAGCTAATTTTCTTACTAAGCTCAATGAGCGCTCCGAGAGAAACTATTCGCACCAGCAATTAAAAACAAGTTGGAAAGTTCGGCTCCTACCATTTAAATTGTGATTTTAAACACTTTATGAGATTTGCAACTCGCTTTCGTGTTCATATTGGACATGAAACTTTCTGAAATAACCAAGTGTTAGCAATTCGAGCACCGTTAGTTACATGCGATAAGACAGAGGCAATGACATCGCTAGGTAGCGCAATATCACTCTTCATCTTGGACACTTGGTAGGACACTCAGACATGGATAGTCAAACTCCGCGTGTCGGGCTCGTTCAACACTATTGTTCCCCTACCATTACCATTGATAACAGATTATGATTAGCAGGTCCTACGAACACCTTAAGTTTTGTGGAACAGACATGGAATCAGAGGGCATATTGGGGCAAATTGTGAAAAGCTTCATTGCGCATAAAGGAAATTAAAAAAAACTCATGCGGTGTAAATATTTTGTTCACGCAACTTGTGGAAAATGTTCTTGCCATTGAAAACAATGTGCATGACATTTTAAAAATGTTCACAGGTTCAAAAACATTGTTCATTACAATATAAAAATATACATCAAAATGTAAAACATTGTTCACGTAGTTTGTTAAATTATTCATATCATTCAAAAAATTGTCCATCACATTTAAAAAATATTCATGTGTTCCAAAAATATGTTTGTGACATTTTCAAAAAATGTTCATGCAATATAAAAGATGTTCACATAAATTTAAAATAATGTTGTACGATTCAAAAAAATATATGACATTTTATAAAAACTATTCTAACACATAACAATTGTCCTCACGATTTAAAAATATGTTAATGCCATTTATGAAAAGTGTTTAATATGTGTTTATAAAAAAATTCACCGTGTATTTGAAAAAATTTCAATGTGCATTTGAAAAAAATGTTCAACATGTATTCTGAAAAATGTTTAACGTGTATATGAAAAATGTTCAAGTATATCTGAAAGTGTTTAGAACATTTATAAAGATGTTGAATGACCATTTGACAAATGTTTAACATGTATTTGGATAAAAAATATTCAGCATGTATCTAAAAAGTGTTCAACATGTATCTACCTTTACCTTCTGCGTCATTGGTTGCGAAACACCAACAACCAGCTACCTTTGAGGATTTCCTCAATTAGCTGGAAAAGGCGCTTATGTGTGCATGTGAAAATAGTAATGGGCTTTACTTCCCTCTCAAAAAAACTTTGTAGCTACCTGGTTTCTGACAATAGAGATCTGTGGGACCATCCTGTTTCATTATAGGCGTTGGTGTGGCACCTCGAACGATACATCCAACTCAAGGACCGGTCAAAGGATATCATCATCTCGGGTGGCGGCGGATGACGTTTTGGTCGGCGGTGGAGAGCTGGTCAACCGGTCGGGATGAGGAAGATGCCAACGGAAAAATTAATAGATGCCAAAAAAACAAGGCAACCAGCCATGCCCAAAGAATTAAAGCAAAAGTTAGAATGTGCAATCTATGTATCATATTCGATGCTAAATTGTTAATTTGCAATATATGTATAAGGAATACGGAATGTTAATATGGTATACCTTGTCGCTCGGTAATGACACAATGTTGATTCACATCGGTGGGAGGAAATTGGCGAGCGTGCGTCTGTGCGTGGACAAGCATGCATCTGAGAGTGTGCTACAAGGGCTTGGAAATCAGCACAAAGAGCATAGCCACGGAGTTCATCGGCGGTCGCGACTCGACCTGTCAATCATGATCGGAGCTAGCTGATCAGAGGAATACCTAAATTTGGGCAGTCGCTCGCAAACACAAGATACTAGGGGTGAGGTCTTTTGACTCGATTCTAGACAATCACGGTCTGGGGAATCAAAATCGCAAAAGAACTCATTTCTGCGACAGGAATCACCTAGAATCATTCTAGAATCGCAGTGCATTTTAGAATCACCGAAAATTGGCATTTCTGGCGATTCTCGCCCGCCCCTCAAAATAAACGATTCGTTTTCAATGACTACCCCTATTGGACATCGTATTTACGATCGAAATGCCACTCAGGCCAGAGCAAGCGATGCCCAAAACGAACGAATCCAATGAGAAAGCTCGTTTTCGTTCCCCACTCTTGTTAGTCCCCACCCACAAGCACTCGATCCGAGTTAGGGTTCGCCAACCGGCTGCCCAACCCGTTCTATTAGATCCGCCGACGGCAGGTCCCCTACGCCGCCAGCCCATCCCGTCCGCAGCCTTCCCAGTCACCTCCGCGCCCGGTCGCCACGTCACCTCCGGTGCCATCCCCGTCACCTCCGCGCTCGCCGCAATGTCCCATCCGCCCTACAAGAGGCGGCGTCTTCGCCCGAGCCAGCCTGGCCGTTGCTGGTGAGGTCCTCTCATCCGCTGCCTCTATGTCTCCTCCTCTATGCCCCTCTATGTTTCATCCTCTCTCCCTCTCATATCTTTGTTTCTCTTTTCTTCTCTGTTCAGCACTGTAAAAAATTTGTAGGCTTACTTGTTTGCTAAATTGTATGCTGATTTGGATGAGGCAAACATGTAGTGATTGATGTTGATGACATGTAGTGAGAATTTTGTTTGATTGATTGCTTACTATGAAAGTAGTGGTATGGATTGATGGCTTCTTAGTAAAAAAGATTGTATAGATTAAAACTTTCACATATGGATATTGTACAGGGAGAAAGTGAAGCCTCTGAAAGCAATTTGGGATAGTGCGGCTCATACCATTTATTTGGATGTGCGTGTAGAGAAGGTGCGAGCAAATAACCGCTCCACATGAAACACCACTTTGTCCGATGTAGGACAAGCTAATATTCTTACTAAGTTCAATGAGCGCTCCGGGAGAAACTATTCGCACCAGCAATTAAAAAACAAGTGGGATAGTGCGGCTCATACCATTTAAATTGTGATTTTAAACACTTTATGAGATTTGCAACTCGCTTTTGTGTTCATATCAGACATGAAACTGTCTGAAATAACCAAGTGTTAGCAATTCGAACATTGTTAGGCACATGCGATAAGACAGAGGCAATGACATCGCCAGGTAGTGCAATATCACTCTTCATCTTGGACACCTCGTAGGTGACTCACACATGGATAGTCAAACTCCGCCTGCCGGGCTCGTTCAACACTATTGTTCCCCTACCATTACCATTGATAATGCTCGGCTCGGTGATTATGATCAGCAGATTCTACCAGCACCTTAAGTTTTGTGGAACAGACATGGAATCAGAGGGCACATTGGGGAAATTGTGAAAGCTTCATTGTGCATAAAGGAAATAAAAAAAATGCAAATTCGGTGTAATAACTTTGTTCACGCAACTTCTGGAAAATGTTCTTACCATTCAAAATAATGTTCCTGACATTTTAAAAATGTTCACAGGTTCAAAAACATTGCTCGTGACAATATAAAAAGTTTACATAAAAATGTAAAACATTGTTCATGTTGTTTCTAAAATTATTCATATCATTCAAAAAATTGTCCTTCACATTTAAAAAATATTCACGTGTTCCAAAAATATGTTTGTGACATTTTCAAAAAATGTTCATACGATATAAAAGATGTTCAGATAAATTTAAAATAATGTTGCACCATTGAAAAAAAATTATGATATTTTATAAAAACTGTTCTAACACTTAACAATTGTCCTCACGATTTAAAAAATGTTAATGCCATTTATGAAAAATGTTTAATATGTGTTTATAAAAAAAATTCACCGTGTATTTGGAAAAATTTCCATGTGCATTTCAAAAAAAATATTCAACATGTATTCAGAAAAATGTTTAACGTGTATATGGAAAATGTTCAAGTTTATCTCAAAGTGTTTAGCACATTTATAAAAATATTGATTGTGCATTTGACAAATGTTCAACATGTATTCAGATAAAAAAATCTGCATGTATCTGAAAATTGTTCAACATGTATCTACCTTTACCTTCAGCGTCACTGGATGCGAAACACCAACAACCAGCTGCCTTTGAGGATTTCCTCAATTGACTGGCAAAGACGCTTATGTGTGCATGTGAAAATAGTAATGAGCTTTACTTCCCTCTGAAAAAACTTTGTAGCTACCTGGTTTTTGACAATATAGATATGAGGGACCCTCCTGTTTCATTATAGGCGTTGGTGTGGCACCTCGATTGATACATCCAACTCAAGGACCGGTCCAAGGATATCATCATCTCGGGTGGCGGCGGACGATGTTTTGGTCGGTGGTGGAGGGCTGGTCAACCGGTCGTGATGAGGCAGACGCCAACGGAAAAATTAGCGGCTGCCAAAAAAAACGAGGCAACCAGCTATGCCCATAGAATTAAAGCAAAGGTTGAAAAGTGCAATCTATGTATCATATTATATGCTAAATTACTTAATTTGCAATATATGTATAAGGAATATGGAATGTTAATATGGTATACCTTGTTACTCAGTAATGACATGATGTTGATTGACATGCGGTGGGAGGAAATCGGCGAGCGTGCGTCGGTGCGTGGACAAGCATGCATCTGAGCGTGTCCTACAAGGGCCTGGAAATCAGCACCAAGAGCATAGCTGCGGAGTTCATCGGCGGTCGCGACTCCACCTGTCAATTATGATCGGAGTTAGCTGATCAGAGGAATACCTAAATTTGGACAGTCGCTCGCAAACACAAGATACAAGGGGTGAGGTCTTTTGACTCGATTGTTGACAATCACAGTCTAGGGAATCAAAATCGCAAAAGAACTCATTTCTGCGCCACGAATCACCTAGAATCATACCAGAATCGCAGTGCATTTTAGAATCATCGAAAGTTGGCGTTTCTGGCGATTCTCGCCTGCCGCTCAAAATAAAACGATTTGTTTTCAATGACTACCCCTATTGGACATGGTATTTATGATCGAAATGCCATTCGGGCCAGAATGAGCGATGCCCAAAACGAACGAATCCAACGAGAAAGCTCGCGTTCGTTCCCCACCCTCGTTAGTCCTCACCCACAAGCACTCGACCCGAGTTAGGGTTCGCGCCGGCAGCCGGCTGCCCCAACCCATTCCATCAGATCCGCCGACGGCAGGTCCTTTACGCCGCCACACCGTCCCGTCCGCTGCCTTCCCTGTCACCTCCGCGCTCGGTCAGCCCGTCTCCTCCGCTACCATCCCCGTCACCTCCACGCTCGCCGCCCTGTCCCATCTGCCCTAAAGGAGGCAGCATCTTCGCCCGAGCCAGCCTGGCCGTTGCTGGTGAGGTCCTCTCATCCCCTGCTTCTATGTGTCCTCCTCTATGCCCCTCTATGTCTCATCGTCTCTCGCTCTCATATCTTTTTTTCTCTTTTCTTCTTTGTTTAGCACCGTAAAAAAATTATAGGCTTACTTGTTCGCTAAATTGTATGCTGATTTGGATGGTGCATGATAATGCTCGGCTTGGTGATTATGATCAGCAGATCCTACCAACAGCTTAAGTTTTGTGGAATAGACATAGAATCAGAGGGCACATTGGTGCAAATTATGAAAAGCTTCGTCATGCATAAAGGAAATTTTTTTTAAAAATTGCTCGTGCATTGTAAAAACTTTGTTCACGCAACTTCTGGAAAATGTTCTTACCATTCAAAACAATGTTCATGACATTTTAAAAATGTTCACAGGTTCAAAAACATTGTTCGTGACGACACAAAAAATATACATAAAAATATAAAACATTGTTTACGTAGTTTGTAAAATCATGTCATTCAATTTTTTTTCATCATGTTTAAAAAATATTCACGTGTTCCAAAAATATGTTTGTGACATTTTCAAAAAATGTTCATCTAATATAAAAGATGTTCATGTAAATTTAAAATAATGTTGTGCCATTAAAAAATGTCTATGACATTTCATAAAAAGTTTTCTAACACTTAACAATTGTCCTCACAATTTTAAAAATATTAATGCCATTTATGAAAAATGTTTAATATGTGTCTGTAAAAAAATTCACCATGTATTTTATAAAATTACAATGTGCATTTGAAAAAAATGTTCAACATGTCTTCAGAAAAATGTTTAACGTGTTTATGGAAAATGTTCAAGTTTATCTGAAATTGTTTACCACATATATAAAAATGTTCAATGTGCATTTGACAAATGTTCAACATGTATTCAGATAAAAAATGTTCAGCATGTATCTGAAAAGTATTCAACGTGTATCTATCTTTACCTTGTGCATCACTGGTTGCGAAACATCAACAACCATCTGCCTTTTAGGATTTCCTCAATTGACCGGCAAAGACGCTTATGTGTGCATGTGAAAATAGTAATGGACTGTACTTCCCTCTCAAAAAAACTTTGTAGCTACCTGGTTTCTGATAATTCAGATCTAGGGACCCTCCTGTTACATTATAGGCGTTGGTGAGGCACCTCGATGGATACATCCAACTCAAGGACTGGTCCAAGGATATCATCATCTCGGGTGGCGGCGGATGACGTTTTGGTCGGCGGACAATGTTTTGGTCGGCGGTGGAGGGTTGGTCAACCAGTCAGGATGAGGAAGAAGCCAACGAAACATTTATAGATGCCAAAAAAACGAGGCGACCAGCCATGCCCGTAGAATTAAAGCAAAGGTTGAAAAGTGCAATCTATGTATTGTGTGTGATGCTGAATTACTTAATTTGCAATATATGTATATGGAATACGGAATTTTAATATGGTATACCTTGTCGCTCTGTTATGACACAATGTTGAGTGACATGCGGCGGGAGGAAATCGGATGGTGCAAACATGTAGAGATTGATGTTGATGGCATGTAGTGATTTTTTTGATTGATTGCTTAGCATGAATTATGTTGTGGTATGGATTGATGGCCGCTTAGTAAAAAAATTGTATAGATTAAAACTTTCACATATGGATATTGTAGATGGAGAAAGTGAAGCCTCCGAAAGCTATTTGGGATAGTGCGGCTCATACCACTTATATGGATGTGCGCGCAGAGGAGGTGCGAGCAAATAACCGCTCCACATGAAACACTACTTTGTCCGATGTAGAACAAGCTAATTTTCTTACAAAGTTCAATGAGCGCTTCGGAAGAAACTGTTCGCACCATCAATTGAAAAACAAGTAGGATGGGGCTCATACCATTTAAATTGTGATATTAAACACTTTATGAGATTTGCAACTACACGTGAAATGCTCTGACATAACCATGTGTTAGCAATTCGAACACCGTTAGGCACATGCGATAAGACAGGGGCATGACATCGCCACGTAGCGCAATATCACTCTTCTTCTTGGACACTTGGTAGGTGAGTCACACATGGATAGTCAAAGTCCCCCTGTCGAGCTCGTTCAACACTATTGTACGTCTACCATTACCATTGATAATGCTCGGCTCGGTGATTATGATCAGCAGATCCTACCTACACCTTAAGTTTTGTGGAACAAAAATGGGTTCAGAGGGCACATTGGGGCAAATTATGAAAAGCTTCATCGCGTGTAAAGGAAAATGTAAAAACTTTGTTCATGCAACTGATACGTCTCCAATGTATCTATAATTTTTGATTGTTCCATGCAATTATAGTATCAATCTTGGATGTTTTTATATGCAATTATATATCTCTTTTTGGGACTAACCTATTAACCTAGTGCCCAGTGCCAGTTGCTATTTTCTGCTTGTTTTTGGTTTTTCAGGAAATCAGTACCAAACGAAGTACAAATGCCACGAAACTTTTTGACGGTTTTTTTCTGGACAAAAGAGACCCTGAAAGCTTCGGGAGGATGCCAGAAGCCTCATGAGGAGGCCACAAGGCAACAGGGCGCGACCCCAGGGGGGGCGCGCCCTGATGCCTTGTGGGCCCCTCGTGGCTCCTTTTGACCTAATTCCACTTCTATAAATTCTAAAATATTCGGAAACCATCAGAGAGCCAGACGAGAAAACCCTACCGCCGCCTCAAGCCTCTGTTCTTCCGCGATCCCATCTGGAGGCCTTTTCCGGTACTCTGCCAGAGGGTGAATCGACCACGGAGGGCTTCTACATCAACCTTGCTGCCCTTCCGATGATGTGTGAGTAGTTTACCAAAAACCTACGGGTCCATAACTAGTAGCTAGATGGCTTTCTCTCTCTCTTTGATCTTCAATACCATATTCTCCTCGATGTTCTTGGAGTCTATCCGATGTAATCTTCTTTTGCGGTGTGTTTGTTGGGATCTGATGAATTGTGAGTTTATGATCAGATTATTCATGAGAAATATTTGAGTCTTCTCTAAACTCTTTTATGCATGATTGTTATAGCTTTGTATTTCTCTCCGATCTATCGATTTGATTTGGCCAACTAGATTGGTTTATCTTGCAATGGGAGAGGTGCTTTGTGATGGGTTCAATCTTGCGGTGCTCAATCCCAGTGACAGAAAGAGACATGACACATATTTGTATTGTTGCTATTAAGGATAAAAAGATGAGGTTTAATCATATTGCTTGAGTTTACTTTGTCTACATCATGTCATCTTGCTTAAGGCGTTACTCTGTTTTATACTTAATACCCTAGATGCATGCTGGATAGCGGTCGATGGGTGGAGTAATAGTAGTAGATGCAGGCAGGAGTCGGTCTACTTGTCTCGGACGTGATGCCTATATACATAATCATTGTCATGAATCCGTCATAATTATTTGCTTTTCTATAATTGCCCAACAGTAATTTGTTTACCCACCGTATGTTCTGCGCTCGAGAGAGAAGCCTCTAGTGAAAACTATGGCCCCCGGGTCTACTTTTATGATATATTAAAATCCAAAAATACCTTGCTGCAATTTATTTACTTTTATTTTATTTAGTATTTTACTTTATCTATCTATCACTATCAGAATTAATCCTTGCAAATAACCGCTAAGAGGATTGACAACCCTCTTATTTGCGTTGGGTGCAAGTGTTTGCTTTTGTGTGTGTAGGTGCTGCTAAAGGGGTTTTGTGTGATTCTCCTACTGGATTGATAACCTTGGTTCTTAAATGAGGGAAATACTTATCTCTACTATACTGCATCATCCTCTCCTCTTCGGGGAAATACCAACGCAGTCTACAAGTAGAGCAACTTCTCAAAAATGTTCTTACCATTCAAAACAATGTTCAATACATTTTAAGAATGTTCGAAGGTCCAAAAACATTGTTCGTAACAATTTTAAGGAATATACATAAAAATGTAAAACATTTTTCACGTAGTTTGTAAAATTATTCATAGCATTCAAAAAATTGTTCATCACATTTAAAAAATATTCACGTGTTCCAAAAATATGTTGTGACATTTTCAAATATATAGTGTTGCTTTGAATGGTGCAAACATTTAAAAAATACTGTATGATTACAAGGGCTTGGAGATCAGCACCAAGAGCATAGCTGTGAAGTTCATGGGCGGCTCGTGACTTGACCTGTAAGTCACGATCGGAGCTAGCCGATCAGAGGAATACCCACATTTGAACCGTTGCTGAGAAACTCAAGATACTACGGGCAAGTTCTTTTGACTCGATTCTAGAGAATCACGGTTTGGGGAATCAAAACCGCAAAAGAACTCGTTTCTGCGCCAGGAATCCCCAAGAATCATTCCTGAATCGCAATGCATTCTAGAATCATCGATAGTTGGCATTTATGGCGATTCTCGCCGCCCCTCAAAAGACAACGATTCGTTTTCACTGACCACCACAATTGGACGTCGTATTTATGACCGAAATGCTACTCGGGCCAGAGCGAGCGAGGCCCAAATTGAACGAATCCAGCGAGAAGGCTCCCGTTCGTTCCCCACTCTAGTTCGTCCCAACCCACAAGCAGTCGACCCGATTTAGGGTTCACGCCACCAACCGGCTTCCCCGACCCGGCGCCATCAGATGCGCCAACGACAGGTCCCCTATGCCACCACCCCGTCCCGTCCGCCGTCATCCCTATAACCCCCGCTGCCATCCCCGTCACCTCGTCGCTCGCCACCCCATCCCATCCACCATGTAGGAGGCGGCGTCTTCGCCTGAGCCAGCCTCGCCGTTGCTGGTGAGCTGCTCTTGTCCCCTGCCTCTATGTCTCCTCCTCTACGCCCCTCTCTGTCTCACCCTCTTCCCTCTCATATCTTTGTTTCTCTTTTCTTCTTTGTGTAGCACCGCAAAAAAATTGTATGATTACTTGTTTGCTAAATTGTATGCTGATTTGGATGGTGCAAACATATAGTGATTGATGTTGATGGCATGTAGTGAAAATTTTGTATGATTGATTGCTTAGTATGAATTTTGTAGTGGTATGGATTGATGGCTGCTTAGCGAAAATGATTGTATAGATTAAAACTTTCACATATGGATGTTGTAGACGGAGAAAATGAAACCTCCGAAAGCAATTTGGGATAGTGCGGCTCATACCATTTATATGGATGTTCGCAGAGGAGGTGCGAGCAAATAACCGCTCCACAAGGAACACCACTTTGTTCGAGTAGGACAAGCTAATTTTCTTACAACAATGAGCGCTCCCGAACAAACTATTCACACAAGCAATTAAAAACCAAGTGGGATAGTGCGGCTCATACCATTTAAATTGTGATATTAAACTCTTTATGAGATTTGCAACTCGCTTTCGTGTCATATTAGGCGTGAAACAGTCTGAAATAACCATGTGTTAGCAATTCGAACACCATTAGGTACATGCGATAAGACAGGGTCAATGACATCGCCACGTAGCGCAATATCACTCTTCATCTTGAACATTTAGTAGGTGAGTACATGGATAGTCAAACTCCCCCTGTCGGGCCCGTTCAACACTATTGTTCACCTACCATTACCATTGATAATGCTCGGCTCGGTGATTATGATAAGCAGATCCTACCAACACCTTAAGTTTTGTGAAGCAGACATGGAATCAGAGGACACATTGGGGTAAATTATGAAAAGCTTCATGGCGCATCAGAGGACACATTGGGGTAAATTATGAAAAGCTTCATGACAATTTTAAAATATATACATGAAAATGTAAAAGATTGTTCACGTAGTTTGTAAAATTATTCATATCATTCAAAAAATTATTCATCACATTTTTAAAATATTAACGTGTTCCATAAATATGTTTGTGACATTTTGAAAATATGTGTATGCAATATAAAAGATGTTCATGTAAATTTAAAAAATGTTTTACCATCCAAAAAAATAATTCTGACATTTTATAAAAAGTGTTCTAACACTTAAGAAGTGTCCTCATGATTTAAAAAAATGTTAATGCCATTTATTTAAATATAATATCTCTTCATAAACAATTTCAACATGTATTTTAAAAATTTCAGCGTGCATTTGAAGAAATGTTCAACATGTATTTAAAACAATGTTTAACGTGTATTTGGAAAATGTTCAAGACGCTAACGAAATATTAATAGATGCAAAAAAATGAGGCGCCCAGCCATGCCCATAGAATTAAAACAAAGATTGAAAAGTGCAAGCTATGTATCGTATGTGATGGTAAATTATTTAATTGGCAATATACGTATAAGGAATAGGGAATGTTAATATGGTATACCTTGTCGCTCGACAATGACATGATGTTGATTGACATGCGGTGGGAGGAAATCAGCGAGCGTGCATCTGTGCGTGGCCAAACATGCATCTGAGTGTGTGCTACAAGGGCTTGGCGATCAGCACCAAGAGCATAGCTCCGGAATTCATCGCCGGCTCGCGACTCCACCTGTAAAATGATCGGAGCTAGCCGATCAGAGGAATACAAAAAATTTGACCATCGCTGGCAAACCGAAAATACTAGGGGCGAGTTATTTTGACTTGATTCTAGAGAATGACGGTCTAGGGAATCAAAACCGCAAAAGAAGCCGTTTCTACGTTAGGAATCGTCTAGAATCATTCCAGAATCGCAGTGCATTTTACAATAATTGAAAGTTCGCGTTTCTAGCAATTCTCGCCCGCCCCTCAAAAGAAAACAATTCGTTTCAATGACTACCCAAATTGGACATCGTATTTACGACCGAAATGCCACTCGGGCCAGAGCAAGCGAGTCCCCACACGAACAAATCCAGTGAGAAGGCTCACATTTATTCCACAGTCTCGTTCGTACCACACACAAGCACTCGACCCGAGTTAGGGTTTGCGCCGCCAACCTGCTTGTAGGGTAACGTAGCAGAAAACAAAAAATTTCCGACCTACGCACCAGCCCAGGACCACTATGGAGACTGCATACACGGTTTGATCATTTTTCGTTACCGACTCGTAGCGCAGCGGAAGTAGAGTCGATGACGAACGGCTGTGCAGATCCCCGCAGCTGGGATTTTACAACCTCCCAACCGCGAGGATGTATACCCTCATCTGCCTCGCGGACAGCCCTCCGGGAGGCGGTTGCACAGCCCCCCGGACGGTGTCGCGGACAGCCCTTCGGGAGGACCTCCGAAACTCGGACTGTCACTCGGACAGCCCTTCGGGAGGACCTCCAAAACTCGGACGGTCACACGGACAGCCCTTCGGGAGGCACTCTCGAACTAAGACCGAAACTACGATCTCTCTACAGAGTTGCACACATACGGTATCATCTATCCGGCAGGGCTTCGCCGTCCAGAACTAGTTCCCACCGAAACCCAGACAGCCTTTCGGCTCTACGAAACTATTTCGTGGGAGGGAGAGAAGAAAGGCAGATCATGCATGCCATGTGTGTGAGAGTTGGAGTGAGGATGGAGAGCTCCTCTCCACCTCCTTATATAGTGGTGGGAGGGGTGAGGGGGGGGGCTGAAATTTCAGCCCACTAAACATGCACCCACCAAACAAGGAAGCATGTTCCCACCAAACATGGAGAAAACATGTTCCCTTGTCCATGGTGTTCCCCCATGGGGCCCCACCTTCCTCCCAACACTCTCCACCATTTGTGGGGGCTGCCCCCACCATGGGGGCCCCCCCAACAATTTGTCCAGCCACAAGGGGGCTGTCCCCTAAAGGGGGCGCCCCCAAAAACAGCCCAAAAACAGCCCCACGATCCGTGGGATCTTGTCCCCTCTCGCTGGGACAAGATGTTTTCTGAAACTATTTCTTCTGAAAAATTCCGGAAGGTCCCAGAACATTTCCAGCACCCTCTAAAATTATCTGGACTCGCTCCGGAACATTTCCGGTATGGTGGTTTAATTTAAAACCATCTTCGTTTACCCGGTAAACAATTCCGGCAGCTCCGAAAACCTTTTTCGGTTTTTTCTCCGAAAAAATTCCAGAAATTACCAGACCAATCTGGCAACCTCCAAAACATTCCCGGTGCTTGCCGAAACCTTTTTGGATCAATGGTTTTATCCGAAACAACTTTTCGGTTTTACCGAAACTTTTTCGGTGTTCTCTCCGGAACTTTTCCGTTGTCTCCGAAACTTTTCCAGTGACTTTCTCTCGGACTCCTCGTCTAGTATTCAGCAGATAGATGACCCTTAAGCGTGTGACCCTATAGGTTCGGTGAAGCATAGACATGACCCGGAACCCCTTCCGATCAATGATCAACATCGGAGCCGTGGACACCCATTTTGATCCCTATACCCACACGAATGAATATTCGAGTGAACCTCGAGTTGCCGTGTGCTATTCCTGTTGCTTCGCGATATGTTACAAATACCCTAGGTGAGACATGTTGGCATCCCCGTGGATCAACACCTTGTCCACTATGCCAGTTACCTCGTTGCCGGTATTGTTCTCTTTTCTCGTTCCCGTGTTCCGGCATCCCTGTGATCAAATCACCCTGTGTCTGGCCAGACGATGATGGATACCGTAACACCGAGAGGGCCCAGAGATATCTCTCCATCGTCGGAGGAGCAAATCCCAATCTTGAGCTATCAAGTTACTTGACATACTTTTCCATGAACCCGTAAGCCGCCGTAATAGCCACCCATTTACGGATGACGTTTAACAAACCCCAAAGTTCATGAAGCAAGCATGAAGAAACTCGATATTCTCATGGTCTAAGGAATTATGCAAACATTAACTTCCTGTGTTATTAACCATTAACTTATGACGAATGTATCTCATAGCATAACACAATTTGGGTCGATTCAACACAAGTGTTCTACCAACAATTGTGCCCTCAAAATTGCCGGCATAGTCATGCCCATGATCAGGAAAACAGGATCATCATGCAATACTTGAGCCAGTCATAGAGGCTTAACTAGGAATACATTTTACCGTTTATTATCCCACACGTGCACATGAGTTTCCCTCCAAGCCTCGTTTTATTTGTAGACTCGAGAATCATTGCAGTTATAGCATGGAACATAAACATAATTATGAACAGGGAGATAATCAATAACATTTATTATTGCCTCTAGGGCATATCTCCTACAGACTCCCACTTGCACTAGAGTCAATAATCTAGTCAATGCTAATGCACTTTACACCTATGGTATACTGGTGTAAAATATGCTTCGCATGTGGTATAGCCTGATGTCCAACGAATCTGACAACTTCAGCTCCGTGTGTAACTTTGCATATCCTCGCGTTTTCACGCTTTCACAAAATTCATATTTTGTGTGGACTTGGCTTTGCATATGTGTGAATCATTGGTCGAAACCTGATTCCTCAGACTGAGCTATGGAGCAACTATCTGCTATAGTGTCCCATAGACCAAAGCCTTCTTGGAACCATACTAAGTTCATGAATGAACTATATGATTCAACAACTTCTTTGTCGCTTCTCAAGCGTCAACATACTTAGCCTTTGTTATAGAATTCGCCACAGTTTCTTGTTTGGAACAATTTCCAACTATCGTGCCACCATATTGTGTATCACACAAAACCCTCAATTTAAATCGAAAATCGCATGGAGCATTGATGAAGACTGTATCGATGTAACCTTTTACAACGAACTCTTCATGATCTCCGTTTGCGAGAAAACATGTCATCAGTATTGCTCTAGTACTCAATGACATCTTTCACTGTTGTCCCATGATCAGTACTTTGATCACTATGGTATATATACTCGCAACAACTTTGGAGTATTGGACATATCTGGTTGGTTTTACATACCATGGAATACATGATTAATCCAAACACAAGAGTGTGTGGAATCTCCATCATGTATTTTACTCATCAGTGTTTTGGGACACCGAGTCTTGCAAAAACTCTTTCCATGTGACTTCGGCAAGAATCACTCCTTGGCATTTTAAATGCTAAAAAGTTTTAGCATCTTGTCAATATGTATTCATTGCTTAGCCCCATTTAGGTAAATCTATCTCCAGAGATCATCATGCCTAATATTGAGGCCATTTTAGCCTAAGCACTTCATCGAAAAACTATTTTCAAATGAAGTCCTAATTCGTGTCAAGAAATTTATTTCCAATTAACAATGTGTCAAGTACACAAGGTTTTTAGAAATATTATTATGCTCCCACTTACTTTCTTGAATCACAAGCATCTTCGATACCCATTTGATGAAGTCAAACCCCTTTGACCATTCCATCAAAAAACGAAGATTCCAACTCCACTTTGCTATCTTCTGTTCATCGCTGGAACTCTGAAGTTTGCATACTTACTAGCATCCTCTGGATCGACAAATTACTATGGACTGTATCACATACAAGTCCTAGGTTTTATTTCCATCAGATGGAAATCCTTTTGTCATCCATGTTTCATATCTCATGATTGAAATATGTATTAATTGCTAGTTCAACCCGAACCGACTTCAAGCATCGCTACGGTGAAACAACCTCATCGTAGTCAACTCCTTGAACTTGTTATTTCAACAAGTCGAGCTTTATGGATAAAATATTTTATCCACATCAGTTTATAGTTTCATAAATATTCGTTAGACTCTAAGTCTTCCGAAAGGTGTATCAAGATTTTAATCTCGAACCACTTATATGGAAACTATCTCGGATTGTATTGGCATTTAGCCAATTCCGGAGTCAGGGCCCATCAACGCTTCCTTGTGTATCGTAGGTATACTATTGTCTAACAACAATATCTCGTATGCGCACCTGAGAGGTTTGCACGAGTTTTTCCTACGCGGTTCAGCTGCAAGTTCGACCGAAGTCCATACATTTTATTGTAGAGACTTCCGTATCAGTCGCACTAGGAAACTCTGGAATCACTTCCAAGGTTCCTTTCCTTTGACCTGATGACGAAGATACTGGTTATCTCGTCGAGTTGCACTGTCCTCCCACTCACCTTTTGTAAGAACTATTCTCTTTAAAAGTATACCGTTTTGTGGCAAAAATCCTTTGCCTCGGTATAGTGGTGGGGGAATACCCAATGACATGGGATAACCTAACAAAGTAGCACTTGTCTGATTTGGAATAGGTTTGTAACCTTTTACACAAGCCCCATATTCCAAATGTTAAGAAAAGATATAACATGGTTGGGCGTACCATACCATGACGTTATTTCAACAGACCCGATGAAGCTCTTTTCAGTGTAAAAGCCGCAGTCTCTAAAGCATCACTCTATAAAAAGGGATAATGGCAAATTTATTTATGTCATCTTTGATCTTAGCATGTCATAAATGGTTTGATTACATCTTCACGGACTTTTCACTTGCAGTGGTGTTCCGGGAGGTGCAAGTTATGAAACCCCCTTTCACAACTCATCAGACATTCGCTAAACTTGTAACTCAAATATTCCTTTCTGCAATCGAATTGTAGAAACATAATTTTCTTGTTACAATATTTTCTTCTTCATTTTGAAAACCTTTTGAATGAATTCAAAAGATCTAAGCTTACGTCTCATCAAGTAAATATCAATATATATCTACTTGAGTCATTTTTGAAGGTAGACAAATCCACTGTTTGCAACAACATTTATTGGACTACACACATCATAATGTATGATTACCAATATGTTCTTTGCTCGTTCCTTATGGCCTGTGAATAGTATTTCAGTCACTTCACCTTTCAGAGGAAAGTTGCAAGTGTCAGATGATTCAAAATCAAATGACTTCAAAATCCATCATAATGGAAGTTTCCATGCGGGTTTCTCCAATGTGACCAAATGCAGTGCCACACTTGTGTGGTATTCTTTTAGTCTTGCGACATTTAGCGTCAGTGTTATGGATGTATCATATTACCATCAATATTCATAGCATACATCCCATCGTGTATGGAAGCATGGCCCTTCATGTTATTCATAACTCCGAACATTAAAAGTTCTCTTATGAATAACCTTCTTGGAAAATACCTTATGCAAAGGGCTAGAGTGTATGAAACTCTAAATGAATTATGAAAGTAAATACAGAGGCAATGTATTAATATCAATATTCATAACATACATCTCATTCATAATGAAAGTATGGCCCTTATGTTATTCATAACATCGAACATCAAAAGTTCTCTTATGAATAACCTTCTTGCAAGATACTTTATGCAATGGGCTAGAGTGTAAAACTCTAAAATGAATTATGAAAGTAAATACATAGGGAATACACTAATGGAAGGTATAGTAACATTTACTATGTTCCCTGTGTGTATCTAAACCTCATTCCTGGCTAGTCTTTTAGGCCGTAGTAGTTCTTACATCAAGTTGCAACAGAGTGCAATCGAGCGGGTATCTTTGTGATTAACTCACAATACCCAAGAATTAGTGATTAACATGTTTAACCATAATTCCCAAGAACTATATCTTTGACCAGCCTTCTATACAACAAAAACTTGTATGACATTCATACATTAGCTGGATATTCCAGTCTTCTTTCCTATTGCCATTATACTTCTAACACTTTAACTTTCAGTAATTCTCCTACTCTCAGAAGAAGCACCCAACTTAAGAGAGGCATTAGCCCCGGACTTCCTAGGCGTGAAAATCTTACTAACACCCTTCGGACACTTCCTTTCTCTTTAAGTTGTTGTTTTATTCACCTTTCATCATATGACAGGCGTTCTCCTGGATCCCTCTCTTATCAGTCTTATGCATAGTAAACACCTTTACTAATAGTTTGCAAACAAACATTGCTTTGGATATCTCATATCTATTAGCCTTTGTCTGTCTCTGAAGATGATTTTTAGATTCCATGAATATCACATAACTATCCAAACTTTCGAAGTTCGGGTCTCATGGAAGCAAACATATTGCACTTTGACTGAAAAGGAATTCTAGCTTTTGGATCGAAGGACGAGAGTCACATGATCCATAGCATTAGTGGGAGAATACCGAAAGCATGCGATAGGACAAAGTCCTTCTCGGCACTCTAGAGGACAATCCTCACATTACGTTACCAACCGTAAAGTTTTAACCAGATATTTAACAGCTATTCAATTTTAATAGGGAAGGTGGAAACGCGAGCCATTATTCTACAACTATTATGCAAACCACACTTAGACAGTGTTCAAAATTAATTGCACTGAGAATTAAACAAGTTAATTCTATAGTGCGCTCCCACTCAAATCAATATCTCTCATAATTGATTGTGAGTGATTCAAGACCCGCATATCCATTCAACGTCACGGTTCGAGATGAACACCCATGGCGTGAACTTCAATCGGTAGGCAAATTTGCCGATCACATCTCTATGCGATTCTTGTTCATCTTTCGATGCGTTTGTTCCGAGCTCATGACTTTCATGCCTGAACGTCAAGACAACCAAGTGATCTCGCTGCGAGGTCTCAACTCACCCGCCTCACACATCCCTAATCGTTCGCACCCATGGAGATCATGCAATGCCCCGAAAAGTTAGGTGCCGTGACGGTGCTACACTTGGGAGAACACTAACTACTTGATATTTCAGTGAGAGATCACCCTAATAAAAAGCGACTACTGCGCAATCAAGAAGGGTGCATCATAAGGGATAAACATCTCAGGCAATTCATAATAGCATGATATGGTATAGCCCTTTCTGACGGAAAAGCCTCGTATTTCTCCGTCTCCGGCATTCGCGTCGGTGTTCACCTTTGCGAAGATTGCCACCACCTTGTCGATGCACAAGATAATATTGCTATCTCTATAGCTAATAAAATAAGTGCATTACATAAGGTTGACATGCAGGTCATTTAAAGTGCAATCATATGGCTCCAGCCATCATGCCGAATCATGACACGCAGATCATGTTAATCAATTTACATCATATAGTCATCTCATACATAATCAAATTATTATGAATCATTGCTATACCACATCACATGCACATGCAAACCATACTGCAAAACCAAGTTAGACGCCTCTAATCGGTTCATGCGAAATTTTATTTTACGTGGCTTCTAAGGTTTCGAAACAAACCGAAGCTACCAACGTCCATCATCAAGCATGATAATCCAAGTCGCTAGATTAACATTCCAGGGTGTATGAAACACGAGATAATAAAATCTCGAGCCCCATACTAAACTTCGTCATACGCGTGACCCCCGTGCAGATCACATCTGCATTGCCCTTTCGTCTGCGAAATTTCATCTTTCTCTTTAACTACGGTGGAATTCAATGAACTGTTAGCACTTCGTTGATCAATCAGGATCGCGGATTGCCAGAACATTGAAACTCCACCATACTGTTATCAAGATCAGAAATATCCAAATTCTAGGGAAGCAATAGGAACATCGGGTAACAGATTTCATCTGCTACCCGCACAAATAATTTCCAACAATAGATCTCATCTACTACCTAATTATATTGTGCAACACCCATACATCTCTATGTATTCTAGATCGCAACCTGCATCTACGCATAGCACGGCTCTTGATGCCACTGTAGGGTAACGTAGCAGAAAACAAAAATTTTCCGACCTACGCACCAGCCCAGGACCACTATGGAGACTGCATACACGGTTTGATCATTTTTCGTTACCGACTCGTAGCGCAGCGGAAGTAGAGTCGATGACGAACGGCGGTGCAGATCCCCGCAGCTAGGATTTTACAACCTCCCAACCGCGAGGATGTATACCCTCATCTGCCCCGCGGACAGCCCTCCGGGAGGCGGTTGCACAGCCCCCCGGACGGTGTCGCGGACAGCCCTTCGGGAGGACCTCCGAAACTCGGACTGTCACTCGGACAGCCCTTCGGGAGGACCTCCAAAACTCGGACGGTCACACGGACAGCCCTTCGGGAGGCACTCTCGAACTAAGACCGAAACTACGATCTCTCTACAGAGTTGCACACATACGGTATCATCTATCCGGCAGGGCTTCGCCGTCCAGAACTAGTTCCCACCGGAACCCAGACAGCCTTTCGGCTCTACGAAACTATTTCGTGGGAGGGAGAGAAGAAAGGCAGATCATGCATGCCATGTGTGTGAGAGTTGGAGTGAGGATGGAGAGCTCCTCTCCACCTCCTTATATAGTGGTGGGAGGGGTGAGGGGGGGCTGAAATTTCAGCCCACTAAACATGCACCCACCAAACAAGGAAGCATGTTCCCACCAAACATGGAGAAAACATGTTCCCTTGTCCATGGTGTTCCCCCATGGGGCCCCACCTTCCTCCCAACACTCTCCACCATTTGTGGGGGCTGCCCCCCACCATGGGCCCCCCAACAATTTGTCCAGCCACAAGGGGGCTGTCCCCTAAAGGGGGCGCCCCCAAAAACAGCCCAAAAACAGCCCCCACGATCCGTGGGATCTTGTCCCCTCTCGCTGGGACAAGATGTTTTCTGAAACTATTTCTTCTGAAAAATTCCGGAAGGTCCCAGAACATCTCCGGCACCCTCTAAAATTATCTGGACTCGCTCCGGAACATTTCCGGTATGGTGGTTTAATTTAAAACCATCTTCGTTTACCCGGTAAACAATTCCGGCAGCTCCGAAAACCTTTTTCGGTTTTTTCTCCGAAAAAATTCCAGAAATTACCAGACCAATCTGGCAACCTCCAAAACATTCCCGGTGCTTGCCGAAACCTTTTTGGATCAATGGTTTTATCCGAAACAACTTTTCGGTTTTACCGAAACTTTTTCGGTGTTCTCTCCGGAACTTTTCCGTTGTCTCCGAAACTTTTCCAGTGACTATCTCTCGGACTCCTCGTCTAGTATTCAGCAGATAGATGACCCTTAAGCGTGTGACCCTATAGGTTCGGTGAAGCATAGACATGACCCGGAACCCCTTCCGATCAATGATCAACATCGGAGCCGTGGACACCCATTTTGATCCCTATACCCACATGAATGAATATTCGAGTGAACCTCGAGTTGCCGTGTGCTATTCCTGTTGCTTCGCGATATGTTACAAATACCCGAGGTGAGACATGTTGGCTGTAGGAGAACGCAGCAGAAAACAAAAAATTTCCGACCTACGCACCAGCCCAGGACCACTATGGAGACTGCATACAAGGTTTGATCACTTTCGTTACCGACTCGTAGCGCAGCGGAAGTAGAGTCGATGACGATCGGCAGTGCAGATCCCCGCAGCTAGGATTTTACAACCTCCCAACCGCGAGGATGTATACCCTCATCTGCCCCGCGGACAGCCCTCCGGGAGGCGGTCGCACAGTCCCCCGGACGGTGTCGCGGACAGCCCTTCGGGGGGACCTCCGAAACTCGGACTGTCACTCGGACAGCCCTTCGGGAGGACCTCCAAAACTCGGACGGTCACACGGACAGCCCTTCGGGAGGCACTCTCGAACTAAGACCGAAACTACGATCTCTCTACAGAGTTGCACACATACGGTGTCATCTATCCAGCAGGGCTTCGCCATCCAGAACTAGTTCCTGCCGGAACCTAGACAGCCTTTCGGCTCTACGAAACTATTTCACTGGGAGGGAGAGAAGAATGCCAGATCATGCATGGCTTTGTGTATGAGAGCAAGAGTGTGTTCGATGGCAGCCCACTCACCTCCTATTTATAGGAAAACCAAGGGGTAGGGTGGTTTTACAATAAAACCCAAAAACTCCCATGCACTAGCTCACACATGAGGGTGTTAAGTGCAAAATGGGATGCCATGTGGAGCTCCATGGAGGAGCTGCACATGTGAACGTCCCACCATCATGGGGGCCCCCCAAAGGGGGTTCCTTGATCCCCAAGCCCTTCTAGAAGCCTTTTGGGAAAAGCCCCAAAAGGTGGCTCCAATAAATATCCCAAAAAGCACTTTCACTATTCACGACGACATTTTTCAACGTCTGATCGAACTGAAAATATTCATGTGGGCTTAGAACAATTCTAGTACCCACCAAAATAATTTTCAACGCGAGCCGAAACAATTCCGGTTTAGTGATTTCATCTGCGAAAAGCATCTGAAGCGGTTTCGGCAGCTCCGGAACATTTCCGGTTTTCATCCCGGAAAATTCCAGAAAGTTTCCAGAATGATTCTGGCACCCTCCAAGAATTATCAGGCATGTGCCAAAACCAATTTGACTTTATGGTATCCTCTGAAACAACTTTTCAGTTTCACCGGAACTCATCCGGTGACCTCTCTGCGGAACTTTTCCGCTGTCCGAAACTTTTCCGGTGTCCGAAACTTTTTCGGTGATTTTCTCTCAGACTCCCTGTCTAGTATTCAGCAGATAGATGACCCTTAAGCGTGTGACCCTATAGGTTCGGTGAAGCATAGACATGACCCGGAACCCCTTCCGATCAATGATCAACATCGGAGCCGTGGACACCCATATCGATCCCTATACCCACACGAATAAATATTCGAGTGAACCTCCAGTTGCCGTGAGCTATTCCTGTTGCTTCGCGATATGTTACAATTACCCGAGGTGAGAAACATCGGCATCCTCGTGGATCAACACTTGTCCATAATGCCAGTTACCTCGTTGTCGGTATTGTTCTCTTTTCTCGTTTCTGTGTTCCGGCATCCCTGTGATCAAATCACAATGTGTCTGGCCAGACGATGATGGATACCGTAACATCGAGAGGGCCCAGAGATATCTCTCCATCGTCGGAGGAGCAAATCCCAATCTCGAGCTATCAAGTTACTTGATACACTTTTCCATGAACCCGTAAGCCGCCGTAATAGCCACCCATTTACGGATGACGTTTAACAAACCCCAAAGTTCATGAAGCAAGCATGAAGAAACTCGATACTCTCATGGTCTAAGGAATCATGCAAACATTAACCATCTCTGTGTTATTAACCATTAACTTATGACGAATGTATCTCATAGCATAACATCAATCGGGTCGATTCAACACAAGTTTTCTACCAACAATTGTGCCCTCAAAATTGCCGGCATAGCCATGCCCATGATCAGGAAAACAGGATCATCATGCAATACTTGAGCCAGTCATAGAGGCTTGACTAGGAATACATTTTACCGTTTATTATCCCACACGTGCATATGAGTCTTCCTCCGAGCCTCGTGGTTATTGTAGACTCGAGAACCATAGCAGTTATAGCATGGAACATAAACCTAATTATGAACAGGGAGATAATCAATAACATTTATTATTGCCTCTAGGGCATATCTCCTACAGACTCCCACTTGAACTAGAGTCAATAATCTAGTCAATGCTAATGCACTTTACACCTATGGCATACTGGTGTAAAATATTCTTCGCATGTGGTATAGCCTGATGTCCAACGGATCTGACGACTTCAGCTCTGTGTGTAACTTGCATGTCCTTGCGTTTTCACGCTTTCACAAAATTCATATTTTGTCTGGACTTGGCCTTGCATATGTGTGAATCATTGGACGAAACCTGATTCCTCAGACTGAGCTATGGAGCAACTATCTGCAATAGTGTCCCATAGACCAAAGTCATCTTGGAACCATACTAAGTTCATGAATGAACTATATGATTCAACAACTTATTTGTCGCTTCTTAAGCATCAACATACTTAGCCTTTGTTATAGAATTCACCACAGTATCTTGTTTGGAACAATTTCCAACTACCGTGCCACCATATTATGTATCACACAAAACCCTCAATTTAAATCGAAAATCGCATGGAGCATTGATGAAGACTGTATCGATGTAATCACTTACAACGAGCACTTCATAATCTCTACTTGCGAGAAAACATGTCATCAGCACTACTCTTAGCACTTAATGACATCTTTCACTGTTGTCCTATGATCAGTACTTTGATCACTATGGTATCTATACTCGCAACAACTTTGGAGTATTGGACATATCTGTTTGTTTTTACATACCATGGAATACATGATTAATCCAAACACAAGAGTGTGTGGAATCTCCATCATGTATTTTACTCATCAGTGTTTTGGGACACCGAGTCTTGCAAAAACTCTTTCCATGTGACTTCGGCAAGAATCACTCCTTGGCGTTTTAAATGCTAAAAGGGTTTAGCATCTTGTCAATATGTATTCATTGCTTAGCCCCATTAGGTAAATCTATCTCCATAGATCATCATGCCTAATATTGAGGCTATTTAGCCTAAGCACTTCATTGAAAAACTATTTTCAAATGAAGTCCTAATTCTTGTCAAGAAATTTATTTCCAATTAACAATGTGTCAAGTACACAAGGTTTTTAGAAATATTATTATGCTCCCACTTACTTTCTTGAATCACAAGCATCTTCGATACCCATTTGATGAAGTCAAACCCCTTTGACCATTCCATCAAAAACGAAGATTCCAACTCCACTTTGCTCTCTTCTATCCATTGCTGGAACTCTGAAGTTTGCATACTTACTAGCATCCTCTAGATCGACAAATTACTTTGGACTGTATCACATACAAGTCCTAGGTTTCATTTTCATCAGATGGAAATCCCTTTGTCATCCATGTTTCATATCTCATGATTGAAATATGTATTAATTGCTAGTTCAACCCGAACCGACTTTAAGCATCGCTACGGTGAAACAATCTCATCGTAGTCAACTCCTTGAACTTGTTATTGCAACAAGTCGAGCTTTATGGATAAAACATTTTTTTCCGTATCAGTTTTTAGTTCCATAAATATTCGTTAGACTCTAAGTCTTCCGAAAGGTGTATCAAGATTTTAATCTTGAATCACTTATATGGAAACTATCTCAGATTGTATTGGCATTTAGCCAATTCCGGAGTCAGGGCCCATCACCGCTTCCTTGTGTATCGTAGGTATACTATTGTCCAACAACAATATCTCGTTTGCGCACCTGAGAGGTTTGCACAAGCCTTGCCTACGAGGTTCAGCTGCAAGTTCGACCGAAGTCCATACATTTTATTGTAGAGACTTCCGTATCAGTCGCAGTAGGAAACCCTGGAATCACTTCCAAGGTTCCTTTCCTTTGATCTTACGACGAAGATACTGTTTATCTCGTCGAGTTGCACTGTTCTCCCACTCACCCTTTTTGAAAGAACTATTTCCTTCAAAAAGCCTACCGTTCTTTGTGGCAAACTTATTGGCCTCGGTATTGTGAGGGAGGAATACCCATTTACTTGGGATAACCTACAAAGTAGCACTTGTCTGATTTGGAATAGGTTTGTAACCTTTTACACAAGCCCCATATTTCAAATGTTAAGAAAAGATATAACATGGTTGGGCGTACCATACCATGACGTTATTTCAACAGACCCGATGAAGCTCTTTTCAGTGTAAAAGCCGCAGTCTCTAAAGCATCACTCTATAAAAGGGATAATGGCAAATTTATTTATGTCATCTTTGATCTTACCATGTCATAAATGGTTCGATTACATCTTCACAGACTTTCCACTTGCAGTGGTGTTCCGGGAGGTGCAAGTTATGAAACCCCTTTCACAACTCATCAGACATTCGCTAAACTTGTAACTCAAATATTCCTTTCCGCAATCGAATTGTAGAAACACAATTTTCTTGTTACAATAACATCTATTTCATTTTTGAAAACCTTATGAATGAATTCAAAAGATCCAGACTTACGTCCCATCAAGTAAATATCCATATATCTACTTGAGTCATTTCTGAAGATAGATAAATCCACTACTTGCAACAACATGTATTGGACTACACACATCATAATGTATGATCACCAATATGTTCTTTGCTCGTTCCTTATGGCCTATGAACGGTATTTCAGTCACTTTACCTTTCAGAGGAAAGTTGCAAGTGTCAGATGATTCAAAATCAAATGACTTCAAAATCCATCATAATGGAATTTTCCATGCGGGTTTCTCCAATGTGCCCAAATGCAGTGCCACACTTGTGTGGTATTCTTTTAGTCTTGCGACATTTAGCGTCAGTGTTATGGATGTATCATATTACCATCAATATTCATAGCATACATCCCATCCTGTATGGAAGCATGGCCCTTCATGTTATTCATAACACCGAACATCAAAAGTTCTCTTATGAATAACCTTCTTGCAAAATACCTTATGCAAAGGGCTAGAGTGTATGAAACTCTAAATGAATTATGAAAGCAAACCCAGAGGTAATGTATTATTATCAATATTCATAACATACATCTCATTCATAATGAAAGTATGGCCCTTATGTTATTCATAACACCGAACATCAAAAGTTCTCTTATGAACAACCTTCTTGCAAGATACCTTATGCAAAGGGCTAGAGTGTGAAACTCTAAAATGAATAATGAAAGTAAATACATAGGGAATACACCAATGGAAGGCATAGTAACATTTACTATGTTCCCTGCGTGTATCTAAACCTCATTCCTGCCTAGTCTCTCAGGCCATAGTAGTTCTTACATCGAGTTGCAACAGAATGCAATCGAGCGGGTATCTTTGTGATTAACTCACAATACCCAAGAATTAGTGATTAACATGTTTAACCATAATTCCCAAGAACTATATCTTTGACCAGCCTTCTATACATCAAAAAACCTGTATGACATTCATACATGAGCTGGATATTCCAGTCTTCTATCCTTTTGCCATTATACTTCTAACAGTTTAACTTTTAGTATTTCTCCTACTCTCAGAAGAAGCACCCAACTTAAGAGTGGCGTTAGCCCCGGATTTCCTAGGCGTGAAAGTTTCACTAACACCCTTCGGATACTTCCTTTCTCTTTAAGTTGTTGTTTTATTCACCATCATCATATGACAGGCGTTCTTCTGGATCCCTCTCTTATCAGTCAAATGCCCAGTAAACACTTTTACCAATAGTTTGCAAACAAACATGGCTTTAGATATCTCATATCTTTCAGCCTTTGTTTGTATCTGAAAATTAATTTTCAGTTCCATCAATATCACATAACTATCCCAAAACTTTTGAAGTTCGGATCTCATGGAAGCAAACATATTTCACTCGACCGTAACGGAATTTTAGCTTTTGGATCGAAGGATGTGAGTCACATGATCCATAGCATTAGCGGGAGAATACCGAAAATATGCGATAGGACAAAGTCCTTCTCGGCACTCTAGAGGACAATCCTCACATTACGTTTACCAACCGTAAAGTTTTAACCAGATATTAAACAGCTATTCAATCTTAATAGGAAAGGTGGAAACGCGAGCCATTCTTCTACAACTATTATGCAAATCACACTTAGACAGCGTTCAAAATTAATTGCACTGAGAATTAAACAAGTTAATTCAACAGTGCGCTCCCACTCAAATAAATATCTCTCATAATTGATTGTGAGTGATACAAGACCCACGTATCAATTGTTCGCCATTGGTGTAACACCACTGATGACGAAAATCTCAACCGGTAGGCAAACTTGCCAATCACATCTTCCATGCGACTCTTGTTCATCTTTCGATGCGTGTGTTCCGAGCTCATGACGGTCATGCCTGAACGTCAAGACAACCAAGTGATCTCGCTGCGAGGTCTCAACTCACCCGCCTCACACATCCCTAATCGTTCGTACCCGTGTGACACGGCGCACCCCGAAAAGATAGGTGCCGTGACGGTGCTACACTTGGGAGAACACTAACTACTTGATAGTTTTGTGAGAGATCACCCTAATAAAAGCGACTACCGCGCAATCAAGAAGGGTGCATCATAAGGGATAAACATCTCAGGCAATTCATAATAGCATGATATGGTATAGCCCTTCCGACGGAGAAGTCTTGTATTTCTTCGTCTTCGGCATTCACGTCGGTATTCACCTTCGCGAAGATTGCCACCACCTTGTCGGTGCACCAGATAATATTGCTATCTCTATAGCTAATAAAATAAGTGCATTACATAAGGTTGACACGCAGGACATTAAAGTGCAATCATATGGCTCCAGCCATCATGCCGAATCATGACACACAGGTCATGTTAATCAATTTACATCATATAGTCATCTCATACATAATCAAATTATTATGAACAATGCTATACCACATCACATGCACATGCAAACCATCCTGCAAAACCAAGTTAGACGCCTCTAATCGGTTCATGCAAAATTTTATTTTACGTGGCTTCTAAGGTTTCGAAACAAACCGAAGCTACCAACGTCCATCATCAAGCATGATAATCCAAGTCGCTAGATTAACATTGCGGGGTGTATGAAACACGAGATAATAAAATCTCGAGCCCCATACTAAACTTCGTCATACGCGTGACCCCCGTGCAGATCATATCTGCATTGCCCTTTCGTCTGCGAAATTTCATCTTTCTTTTTAACTACGGTGGAATTCAATGAACTGTTAGCACTTCGTTGATCAATCAGGATCGCGGATTGCCAGAACATTGAAACTCCACCATACTGTTATCAAGATCAGAAATATGCAAATTCTAGGGAAGCAACAAGAACATCGGGTAACAGACTTCATCTGCTACCCGCACAAATAATTTTCAGCAATAGATCTCATCTACTACCTAATTATATTGTGCAACACCCATACATCTCTATGTATTCTAGATCGCAACCTGCATCTACGCATAGCACGGCTCTTGATGCCACTATAGGAGAACGCAGCAGAAAACAAAAATTTTCCGACCTACGCACCAGCCCAGGACCACTATAGAGACTGCATACAAGGTTTGATCACTTTCTTTACCGACTCGTAGCGCAGCGGAAGTAGAGTCGATGACGATCGGCGGTGCAGATCCCCGCAGCTAGGATTTTACAACCTCCCAACCGCGAGGATGTATACCCTCATCTGCCCCGCGGACAGCCCTCCGGGAGGCGGTCGCACAGTCCCCCGGACGGTGTCGCGGACAGCCCTTCGGGGGGACCTCCGAAACTCGGTCTGTCACTCGGACAGCCCTTCGGGAGGACCTCCAAAACTCAGACGGTCACACGGACAGCCCTTCGGGAGGCACTCTCGAACTAAGACCGAAACTACGATCTCTCTACAGAGTTGCACACATACGGTGTCATCTATCCAGAAGGGCTTCGCCGTCCAGAACTAGTTCCTGTCGGAACCTAGACAGCCTTTCGGCTCTACGAAACTATTTCGCTGGGAGGGAGAGAAGAATGCCAGATCATGCATGGCTTTGTGTATGAGAGCAAGAGTGTGTTCGATGGCAGCCCACTCACCTCCTATTTATAGGAAAACCAAGGGGTAGGGTGGTTTTACAATAAAACCCAAAAACTCCCATGCACTAGCTCACACATGAGGGTGTTAAGTGCAAAATGGGATGCCATGTGGAGCTCCATGGAGGAGCTGCACATGTGAACGTCCCACCTTCATGGGGGCCCCCCAAAGGGGGTTCCTTGATCCCCAAGCCCTTCTAGAAGCCTTTTGGGAAAAGCCCCAAAAGGTGGCTTTCTAATAAATATCCCAAAAAGCACTTTCACTATTCACGACGACATTTTTCAGCGTCTGATCGAACTGAAAATATTCATGTGGGCTTAGAACAATTCTAGTACCCACCAAAATAATTTTCAACGCGAGCCGGAACAATTCCGGTTTAGTGATTTCATCTGCGAAAAGCATCTGAAGCGGTTTCGGCAGCTCCGGAACATTTCCGGTTTTCATCCCGGAAAATTCCAGAAAGTTTCCAGAATGATTCTGGCACCCTCCAAGAATTATCAGGCATGTGCCAAAACCAATTTGACTTTATGGTATCCTCTGAAACAACTTTTCAGTTTCACCGGAACTCATCCGGTGACCTCTCTGCGGAACTTTTCCGCTGTCCGAAACTTTTCCGGTGTCCGAAACTTTTTCGGTGATTTTCTCTCAGACTCCCTGTCTAGTATTCAGCAAATAGATGACCCTTAAGCGTGTGACCCTATAGGTTCGGTGAAGCATAGACATGACCCGGAACCCCTTCCGATCAATGATCAACATCGGAGCCGTGGACACCCATATCGATCCCTATACCCACACGAATAAATATTCGAGTGAACCTCCAGTTGCCGTGAGCTATTCCTGTTGCTTCGCGATATGTTACAATTACCCGAGGTGAGAAACATCGGCATCCTCGTGGATCAACACTTGTCCATAATGCCAGTTACCTCGTTGCCGGTATTGTTCTCTTTTCTCGTTTCTGTGTTCCGGCATCCCTGTGATCAAATCACAATGTGTCTGGCCAGACGATGATGGATACCGTAACACCGAGAGGGCCCAGAGATATCTCTCCATCGTCGGAGGAGCAAATCCCAATCTCGAGCTATCAAGTTACTTGACACACTTTTCCATGAACCCGTAAGCCGCCGTAATAGCCACCCATTTACGGATGACGTTTAACAAACCCCAAAGTTCATGAAGCAAGCATGAAGAAACTCGATACTCTCATGGTCTAAGGAATCATGCAAACGTTAACCATCTCTGTGTTATTAACCATTAACTTATGACGAATGTATCTCATAGCATAACATCAATCGGGTCGATTCAACACAAGTGTTCTACCAACAATTGTGCCCTCAAAATTGCTGGCATAGCCATGCCCATGATCAAGAAAACAGGATCATCATGCAATACTTGAGCCAGTCATAGAGGCTTGACTAGGAATACATTTTACCGTTTATTATCCCACACGTGCATATGAGTCTTCCTCCGAGCCTCGTGGTTATTGTAGACTCGAGAACCATAGCAGTTATAGCATGGAACATAAACCTAATTATGAACAGGGAGATAATCAATAACATTTATTATTGCCTCTAGGGCATATCTCCTACATTGGCATCCCCTTGGATCAACACCTTGTCCACTATGCCAGTTACCTCGTTGCCGGTATTGTTCTCTTTTCTCGTTCCCGTGTTCCGGCATCCCTGTGATCAAATCACCCTGTGTCTGGCCAGACGATGATGGATACCGTAACACCGAGAGGGCCCAGAGATATCTCTCCATCGTCGGAGGAGCAAATCCCAATCTTGAGCTATCAAGTTACTTGACATACTTTTCCATGAACCCGTAAGCCGCCGTAATAGCCACCCATTTACGGATGACGTTTAACAAACCCCAAAGTTCATGAAGCAAGCATGAAGAAACTCGATACTCTCATGGTCTAAGGAATTATGCAAACATTAACTTCCTGTGTTATTAACCATTAACTTATGACGAATGTATCTCATAGCATAACACAATTTGGGTCGATTCAACACAAGTGTTCTACCAACAATTGTGCCCTCAAAATTGCCGGCATAGTCATGCCCATGATCAGGAAAACAGGATCATCATGCAATACTTGAGCCAGTCATAGAGGCTTGACTAGGAATACATTTTACCGTTTATTATCCCACACGTGCACATGAGTTTCCCTCCAAGCCTCGTTTTATTTGTAGACTCGAGAATCATTGCAGTTATAGCATGGAACATAAACATAATTATGAACAGGGAGATAATCAATAACATTTATTATTGCCTCTAGGGCATATCTCCTACACTGCTACCCCGACCCGGCGCCATCAGATCCCTGACGGGAGGTCAGCTACGCTGCCACCCCATCCCGTTCGCCGCCATCCCCGTCACCTCCGCACCTGGCCACCACGTCACCTCCGTGCTCGGCCGCCCAGTCTCCTCCACCACCATCACCGTCACCTACACGCCCGCTGCCGCTTCCCATCCGTCCTAAAAGAGGCGGTCTCTTTGCCCGAGCCAGCATCGTCGTTGCTAGTGAGCTCCTACCATCCCCTACCTCTATGTCTCCTCCTCTATGCCCCTTTCTGTCTCATCCTCTCTCCCTCTCACATCTTTGTTTATCTTTTCTTCTCTGTTTAGCACCTTAAAAAAACTTGTATCCTTTCTTGTTTGCTAATTTGTATGCTTATTTGGATGGTGCAAACATGTAGTGATTGATGTTGATGGCATGTAGTGAAAATTTCGTATGATTGATTTCTTAGTATGAATTATGTAGTGGTATGGATTGATGGTAGCTTAGTAAAAAATATTGTAAAGATTAAAACTTTCACATATGGATTTTTTAGATGGAGAAAGTGAAGCCTCCGAAAGCAATTTGGGAGAGTGTGGCTCATACCATTTATATGGATATGCGCGTAGAGGAGGTGCGAGCAAATAACCGCTCCACAGGAAACACCACTTTGTCTGATGTAGGACAAGCTAATTTTCTTACTAAGTTCAATGAGCGCTCGGGGAGAAACTATTCGCACCAGCAATTAAAAAACAAGTGGGATAGAGCGGCTCATACCATTTAAATTGTGATATTAAACACTTTATGAGATTTGCAACTCGCATTCGTATTCATATTAGACGTGAAACTGTCTGAAATAACCAAGTGTTAGCAATTCGAACACTGTTAGGCACATGCAATAAGACAGGGGCAATGACATCGCCACGTAGTGTGTAATGACACTCTTCGTCTTGGACACTTTGTAGGTGAGTCACACATGGATAGTCAAACTCCCCCTGTCGGGCTCGTTCAACACTATTATTCCCCTACCATTGCCATCGTTAATGCTCGGCTTGTTGATTATGATTAGCAAATCCTACCAACACCTTAAGTGTTGTGTAACAGACATGGAGTCAGAAGGCACATTGGGGCAAACTATGAAAAGCTTCATCGCGCATAATAGAAATTTCAGAAAAGTCCTCATGCAGTGTAAAAACTTTGTTCACGCAACTTCTGAATTTTTTTATTCCCGTTTAAAACAACGTTCATGACATTTAAAAAATGTTCACAGGTTCAAAAACATTGTTCGTTACAATTTAAAAAAATATACATAAAAATGTAAAACATTGTTCACGTAGTTTCTAAAATTATTCATATCATTCAAAAAATTGTTCATCACATTTTAAAAATATTCACGTGTTCCAAAAACATTTTTGTCACATTATCAAAAAATATTTATACATTATAAAAGATGTTTACATAAATTTAAGAAAAATGTTGTACCATTCAAAAAAATGTTTGTGACATTTTACAAAAAGTGTTCTAACACTTAACAATTGTCCTCACGATATGAAAAAATATTAATCCATTTATGAAAAATGTTAATATGTGTTAATAAAAAATTTCACCATGTATTTTAAAAAATTTCAATGTGCATTTGAAAAAAAATGTTCAACATGTATTCAAAAAAATGTTTAGCATGTATTTTGAAAATGTACAAGTTTATCTGAAATTGTTTAGCATGTATTTGGAAAATGTTCAAGTTTATCTTAAATTGTTTAGCATGTATATAGAAAATGTTCAATGTGGCAAATATTCAACATGTATTCAGATCAAAATTGTTCAGCATGTGTCTGAAAAGTGTGCAACATGTATCTACCATTTCCTTCTGCGTCACTGATTGCCAAACACCAACAACCAGCTGCCTTCGAGGATTTCCTTAATTGACTGGCAAAGATGCTTATGTGTGCGTGTGAAAATAGTAGTGGGCTTTACTTCCCTGTCTAAAAACTTTGTAGCTACCTGGTTTATGATAATAGAGATATGGAGGAACCTCCTGTTTCATTATAGGTGTTGGTGCGGCACCTCGACGGATAAATCCAACTCAAGGACCGGTCCAAGTATATATTCATCTTGGGTGGCGGCAGACGACGTTTTGGTTGGCGGTGTAGGGCTGGTCAACCGGTCGGGATGAGGAAGACGCCAATGGAAAAATTAATAGATGCCATAAAACGAGACAACCAGCCATGCCCATGAAAAGTGCAAGATATGTATCATATTCGATGCTAAATTACTTAACTGGCAATATATGTATAAGGAATAAGGAATGTTAATATGGTATACCTTGTCGCTCGGTAATGACATGATGCTGATGGACATGCGGTCGAGGAAGTCGGCGAGCATGCGTCTGTGAGTGGCGAAACATGCATCTGAGCGTGTGCTACAAGGCCTTGGATATCAGCACCAAAAGCATAGCTGCGAAGTTCATCGGCGGCTCGCGACTCCACCTGTAAATCACAATCGGAGTTAGCCGATCAGAGAAATACCCAAATTTGGACCGTCGCTCGCAAACTCAAGAACTAGGGGCGAGTTCTTTTGACTCGATTCTAGAGAATCGCAGTCTGGGGAATCAAAACAGGAAAATAACTCCTTTCTGCGCCAGGAATCGCCTTGAATCATTCCAGAATCACAGTAAATTTTTGAATCATCGAAAGTTGGTGTTTCTGGTGATTCTCGCCGGCCCCTCAAAAGAAAACGATTCGTTTTCAATGAGTACCACTATGGGACATCGTATTTATGACCGAAAGGCCACTCGGGCCAGAGCGAGCGAGGCCCAAAACGAACGAATCCAACTAGAAGACTCACGTTCGTTCCCCACTCTCGTTCATCCCCACCCACAAGCACTTGACCCGAGTTAGGGTTCGCGCTGCCGGCCGGCTGCTCCAACCCAGCGCCATCAGATCCGCCGACGGCAGGTCCCCTACGCCGCCGCCCCGTCTCGTCTGCCGCCATCCCCCACTTTTGCGCCCGGCCGCCTCGTCTCCTTCGCCACCATCCCCGTCACCTCCAAGTCTGTTGCCCGATCCCATCCGCCCTGCGGGAGGCGGCGTCTTTGCCCGAGCCAACCTCGCCGTTGCTGGTGAGCTCCTCTTGTCCCCTGCCTCTATGTCTCCTCCTCTATGACCCTCTTCGTCTCATCCTCTCTCCATCATATATCTTTATTTCTCTTTTCTTCTCTGTTTATTACTGTAATTTTTTTTGTATTCATACTTGTTTGCTAATTTGTATGCTGATTTGGATGGTGCAAACATGTAGTGATTGATGTTGATGGCATGTAGTGAAAATTTTGTATGATTGAGTGCCTAGTATGAATTTTATAGTGGCATGGATTGATGGGTGCTTAGTAAAAAACTGTAGATTAAAACATTCACATATTGATGTTGTAGAGGGAGAAAGTGAAGCCTATAAAAGCAATTTGGGATAGTGCTGCTCATACAATTTATATGGATGTGCGCGTAGAGGAGGTGCGAGCAAATAACTGCTCCACAGGAAACACCACTTTGTCCGATGTAGGACAAGCTAGTTTTCTTACTAAGTTCAATGAGCACTCCGGGAGAAACTATTCGCACCAGCAATTAAAAGACAAGTGGGATAGTGTGGCTCATACCATTTAAAGTTTGATACTAAACACTTTATGAGATTTGCAACTCGCTTTCATTTTCATATTGCACGTGAAACTGTCTGAAATAACCAAGTGGTAGCACCGAACACCGTTAGGCACATGAAATAAGACAAGAGCAATAACATCGCCAGGTAGCGCAGTATCACTTTTCATTTTGGACACTTGGTAGGTGAGTCACACATGGGTAGTCAAATTTCCCCTCTCGGGCTCGTTCAACACAATTGTTAAACTACCATTACCATTGATAATGCTCGGCTCGGTGATTATGATCAGCAGATCCTACCAACACCTGAAGTGTTGTGTAACAGACATGGAGTCAGAGGGCACATTGGGCCAAATTATGAAAAGCTACATCGCGCATAAAAGAAATTTAAAAAAATGCTCATGCAGTGTAAAAACTTTGTTCATGCAACTTCTGAAAAATGTTCTTACAATTGAAAGCAATGTTCATGATATTTTAAAAATGTTCACATGTTCAAAAACATTGTTCGTTACAATTTTAAAAAATATACGTAAAAATTTAAAACATTGTTCACGTAGTTTGTAAAATTATTCATATCATTCAAAAAATTGTTCGTTAGATTTAAAAAATATTCACGTGTTGCAAAAATATTTTTGTGACATTTTTAAAAACTGTTTATACAATATAAAAGATGTTCACATAAATTTAAGAAAAATGTTGTATCATTCAAAATAAAATGTTTGTGACATTTTATAAAAACTATTCTAACACTTAACAATTGTCCTCATGATTTAAAAAAAATGTTAGTGCCATTTATGAAAAATGTTTAATATGTGTTTATAAAATAATTCGCCGTGTATTTGAAAAAATGTCAATGTGCATTTGAAAACAAATGTTCAACATGTATTCAGAAAAATGTTTAACTTGTATATGGAAAATGTTCATGTTTATCCGAAAGTGTTTAGCACATTTATAAAAATGTTGAATGTGCATTTGACAATTGTTCAACATGTATTCAGATAAAAAATGTTCAGAATATATCTGAAAAGTGTTCAACAGGTATCTACCTTTACCTTCTGCGTCACTGGTTGCAAAACACAAACAACCAGCTGCCTTTGAGGATTTCCTCAATTGACTGGCAAAGACGCTTATGTGTGCATGTGAAAATAGTAATGGGCTTTACGTACCTCACAAAAAACTCTGTAGCTACCTGGTTTCTGACAATAGAGATCTGAGGGACCCTCCTATTTTATTATAGGCGTTGGTGTGACACCTCGATGGATACATCCAACTCAAGGGCCGGTCCAAGGATATCATCATCTCGGGTGGCGGCGGACGACGTTTTGGTCGGCGGTGGAGGGCTGGTCAACCGGTCGGGAAGAGGAAGACGCCAACGGAAAAATTAATAGATGCCAAAAAAACGATGCAACTAGCCATGCCCATAGAATTAAAGCACTCTCGAACTGCCCCTCGGGCAAAAAAGATCGAACCTACGACCTCTCTACGGGGTTGCACACATACGGTGTCATCTATCCGGCAGGGCTTCACCGTCCAAAACTAGTTCCCACCGGAACCCAGACAGCCTTTCGGCTCTACGAAACTGTTTCATGTGAGGGAGAGAAGAAAGGCAGATCATGCATGCCATTTTGTGAGAGAGTTGGAGTGAGTGTGGAGAGCTCCTCTCCACCTCTATTTATAGGAGAAGGAGGGGTGGAGGGGCTGAAATTTCAGCCACAAAAAGGGGTTCCTTCCCTCCCAAGCCTTCTCCAAGATCTTTTGGTAAAAGCCCCTAAAAGTGGCTTTCCAAAAAGCAACCAAAAAGTGCTTTTCACTATTCATGGAAACATTTTTCCGTGACCGTTAGATCCGAAAATATTTCTGTAGGTCGTAGAACATTTCTAGTACCCACTAAAATAATTTTGGACGCGTTCCGAAACAATTTCAGATTAGTGATTTTCATCTGCGAAAAGCAACCAAAGCGGTTCCGGCAGCTCTGGAACATTTTCGGGTTTTTTCTCCAAAAAAATCCCAGAAGTTCGCAGAACAATTCTGGCACCCTCTTAAGAATTTCCAGGCGTGTGCCGAAACCATTTTGACTTAATGATATACTCCGAAACAACCTTTCGGTTTTACCGAAACTATTCCGGTGTTCTCTCTCCGGAACTTTTCCGTTGTCTCCGAAACATCTCCGGTGACTTTCTCTCAGACTCCCTGTCTAGTATTCAGCAGATAGATGACCCTTAAGCGTGTGAACCTATAGGTTCGGTGAAGTATAGACATGACCGGAACACTTTCCGATCAATGTTCAACATCGGAGCTGTGGACACCCATATTGACCCCTATACCCACACAAATAAATATTCGAGTGAACCTCCAGTTGCCGTGTGCTATTTCTGTTGCTTCGCGATATGTTACAAATACCCGAGGTGAGATTTATCGGCATCCCCGTGGATCAACACCTGTCCACAATGCCAGTTACCTCGTTACCGGTTTTGTTCTCTTTTCTTGTTTCCGTGTTCCGGCATCCCTGTGATCAAATCACAATGTGTCTGGCCAGACGATGGTGGATATCGTAACACCGAGAGGGCCCAAAGAATATCTCTCCATCGTCGGAGGAGCAAATTTCAATCTTGAGCTATCAAGTCCCTTGTCATACTTTTCCATGAACCCGTAAGCCGCCGTAATAGCCACCCATTTACGGATGACATTTAACAAACCCCAAAGTTCATGAAGCAAGCATGAAGAATCTCGATACTCTCATGGTCTAAGGAATTATGCAAACGTTAACTTTCTCTGTGTTATTAACCATTAACTTGTGACGAATGTATCTCATAGCATAACATCAAATTGGGTCGATTCAACACAAGTGTTCTTCTAACAATGTGCCCTCAAAGTTGCCGGCATAGTCATGCCCATGATCAGGAAAACAGAACCATAATGCAACACTTGAGCTAGTCTTAGAGGCTAGACTAGGAATACATTTTACCGTTTATTATTCCACATGTGCATATGAGTCTTCCTTCGAGCCTCGTGGTTATTGCAGACTCGAGAACCATATCAGTTATAGCACGGAATATAAACTTAATTACGAACATGGAGATAAATAATAACATTTATTATTGCCTCTAGGACATATCTCCTACAGACTCCCACTTGCACTAGAGTCAATAATCTAGTCAATGCTAATGCACTTTACACTTATGGCATACCGGTGTAAAATATGCTTCGCTTGTGGTATAGTCTTTGTCAAACGGATCTGACAACTTCATGTCCGTGTGTAACTTTTCTTATCCTCGCGTTTTCACGCTTTCACAAAATTCATATTTTGTGTGGAGTTGGCTTAGTATATATGTGAATCACTGGTCGAACCTTGATTCCTCAGACTGAGCTATGGAGCAACTATCTACAATAGTGTCCCATTGACCAAAGCCATCTTGGAACCATACTAAGTTCATGAATGAACTATATGATTCAACATATTCTTTGTCGCTTCTAAAGCGACAACATACTTAGCCTCTGTTATAGAATTCGCCACAGTAATTTGTTTAGAACAATTCCAACTTACCGTGCCACCATATTGTGTATTACACAAAAAACCTTAACTTAAATCGAAAATCGCTTGGAGCACTAATGAAGACTGTATTGATGTAACTACTTACAACGAGCACTTCATAATCTCTGCTTGCGAGAAAACATGTCATCAGTGCTACTTTAGTACTTAACGACATTTTTCACTGTTGTCCCATGATCAGTACTTTGATCACTATGGTATTTATACTCGCAACAGTTTGGGAGTTTCGGACATATCTAGTTGTTTTACATACCATGGAATACATGATTAATCCAAACACAAAGGAGTGTGGAATATCCATCATGTATTTTGCTCATCAGTGTTTTAGGACACCGAGTCTTGCAAAAACTCTTTCCATGTGACTTCGACAAGAATCACTCCTTGGCGTTTTTAACGCTAAACTGTTTTAGCATCTTGTCAATATGTACTTTGGCTTAGCCCTATTAGGCAATTCTATCTTCGTAGATAGTTATGCCTAATATCAAGGCTACTCAACCCAAGCACTTCATCCAAAAACTATTTTCAATGAAGTCATAATTCGTGTCAAGAAATTTATATCATTTCCAATTAACAATGTATCAAGCACACAAGGTTTTTAAAAATATTATTATGCTCCCACTTACTTTCTTGTAACCACAAGCATCTTCGTTACCATTGATGAAATCAAACTCTTTTGACTATTTCATTAAAAACTAAGATTCCAACTCCATTTTGCTCTCTTCTGTCCATCGCTGGAACTCTGAAGTTTGCATACTCACTAGCATCCTCTGGATTGGCAAAACACCTTGGACTGTATCACATGCAAGTCCTAGGTAGCATTTCCATCTCATGGAAATCCTTTTGGCATCCATGTATCATATCTCATGATTGAAATATGTATCAATTGTTAGTTTAACCCGAACCGACTTTAAGCATCGCTACGAAGAGACAATCTCGCCATAGTTAATTCCTTGAATTTGTTATAAGCAACAAGTCGAGCTTTATGGATAAAACATTTTTATCCGTATCAGTTTATAGTTCCATTCATATTCGTTAGACTTTAAGTCTTCCGAAGGTTTTATCAAGATCTAATCTTGAATCATTTATATGGATACTATCTTGGATTATATTGGCATTTAGCCAATTCCGGAGTCAGGGCCCATCAACGCTTCCTTCTGTATAGTAGGTATACTGTTGTCTAACAACAATATCTCGTTTGCACACCTGAGAGGTTTGCACGAGTTTTGCCTACATGGTTCAGCTGCAAGTTCGACCGAAGTCCATACATTATATTGTAGAGGCTTCCGTATCAGTCGCAGGAGGAAACTCTGGAATTGCTTCCGAGGTTTCTATCCCTTGTCATGATAATGAAGATACTGTTATCTTGTTGAGTTGCACTGTCCTTCCACTCACCCTTTTGTAAGAACCATTTTCTACAAAATCATACCGTTCTTTGTGGCAAACCTTTTGCCTCGGTATAGTGGTGGAGGAATTCCCAATTACTTGGGATAACCTACAAAGTAGCACTTGTCTAATTTGGAATAGGTTTGTAAATATTTTACACATGCCCCATATTCCAAATGTTAAGAAAAGATATAACATGGTTGGGCATACCATACCATGATGTCATTTCAACAGATCTGATGGCGCTCTTTTCAGTGTAAAAGCCGCAGTCTCTAAAGCATTACTTTAAAAGGGATAATGGTAAATTGATTTATCTCATCTTTGATCTTACTATGTCATAAATGGTCTGATTACATCTTCACGGACATTCCACTCATAGTAGTGTTCCGGGAGGTGTAAGTTATGAAACTCTTTCACAACTCATCAGACATTCGCTAAACTTGTAACTCAAATATTCCTCTCCGCAATCTAATTGTAGAAACATAATTTTCTTGTTACAATAATTTCTACTTCATTTTTGAAAACCTTTTGAATAATTTCAAAAGATCCAGACTTACGTCTCATCAAGTAAATATCCATATATCTACTTGAGTCATTTCTGAAGATAGATAAATCCACTACTAGCAACAACATTTATCGGACTACACACATCAAAATGTATGATCACCAATAAGTTTGTTGCTTGTTCCTTATGGCCTGTGAACGGTATTTCAGTCACTTCACTTTTCGGATGAAATTTGCAAGTGTCAGATGATTCATAATCAAATGACATCAAAATCGATCATTATGGAATTTTTCCATGCGGGTTTCTCCAATGTGACCAAATGCAGTGCCACACATATGTGGTATTCTTTTAGTCTTACGACATTTAGCGTCAGTGTTATGGATGTATCATATTACCATCAATATTCATAACATGCATCCCATCCATGATGGAAGCATGGCCCTTATGTTATTCATGGTACCGAACAACAATTGTTCTTTTATGAACAACCCTCTTGCAACAAACATTATGCAATGGGCTAGAGTGTATAAAACTCTAAAATGAATTATGAAAGTAAATGCAGAGGTAATATATTATTATCAATATTCAAAACATACATCTCATTCATAAGGAAAGTATGGCCCTTTTATTATTCATAATACAGAACATGAAAAGTTCTCTTATGAACAACCTTCTTGCAAGATACTTTACGAAAATAAATACAGATGGTAATACACCGACGGAAGGTATAGTAACATTTACTATGTTCCCAGCGCGTACCTAAACCTCATTCTCGGCAAGTCTTTTAGGCCGTAGTAGTTCTTGCATCGAATGGCAACGGAAAGCAATCGAGCGGGTATTCCGGTGATCAACTTTTAATCACAATACCCAAGAATCAGTGATTAACCTGTTTAATCATAATTCCCAAGAACTATTTCTTTGTGACCAGCCTTCCAAACATCAATGACGGTGTCCTGGATTAGGGGGTGCCAACCTAGCCGGCCCGTCTTCTCGGATGGGCCGATATGCCCCCGTATGTGGTCAAGATGGACTCCGGAGGTCGCACATGGAAGACGTGATCAAGACTGCATCTACCGAAGACTTGCAGTACACTTCATGATTATTCCAGCCGCCTTACTCCAAGATACCGACCTTGTAACCCTAGATACCCTCCCTGGCGTGTATATAAGCCATAGGGTTTAGCCCGTAGGGGAGAATTAGAACAACATCGAACACCTAGCCATAGTAGTTAGACACATATTACGATCTCGAGGTAGATCAACTCTGTACTCGATACACCTCCATTAATATAAACAGAAGCAGGACGTAGGGTTTCACCTCCATCAAGAGGGCCCGAACTTGGGTAAAACATCGTCTCCCTTTGTCTCTGTTACCATCGATCTGAGATCCGCAGCTCGGGACCCCCTACCCCGAGGTCTGCCGGTTTTTACACCGACACTGGTGCTTTCATTGAGAGTTCCGCTGCGCGATCACCAAAAGGATTGATGGCTCATCTGCAGATCAACTGCATCAATGGCTGTGGGGACGTCTACGCCCCAGGACAGCTTTTCGTCGTTGGCAGCATGGTATTTTGCGCCGACTCGACGGGTCGTCTGACCTCGGTCGAGAATTACGCCCCTGGTTGGATCGTGACCTTTGGCGGCCTCGAGTACACTGCGGACTTCCGTGGCGAGCTCGTCTTATCAGGATGGACTCCCGGCCGGATCGAAGGCTTGGCCGGTTCTGGAGGCTCGACTCCGGAGCCGAACTCCGTCACGGTGCCCCTTGAGACTCCGGACGCCGCCGCTCCGGCGAGTCCCTCCCCGACTATCGATCCGGAGATAGATCCGGTGCCCACTCCTGAAATTACGCCAGCGCCAGAATTGATCCCGGCGCAGAAATCAGATCCATGCTCGGATTCCCCTCACACCGAAAACACGTCCGGTTACACACCAGGGCTGCTTAAAACCAGCACTGCCTACGGCGCATCCATGGATCCTGAGGAGCTATCTCAGCTCGACGAGATGCTCGACCGTATCGGGAGCATGTCCATCTCGGACGGCAAGACTTCGGTTTATAATCAGATCGGACTTAAAGCCGACAACAGGGAAATTTATACCCCACCCACCACCCATTTAGTCGCCACGGTCGACGATTTAACCGACGTGTTGGACTACGGCGAACTTTCCGACATGGAGGAAGATGAAGATGGCCCCCTTGAGGACACCTTAGCCCCGGTCAACACGGGCAGGTGGACGGCCACATCCACCTATGATGTCTACATGGTGGATACCCCCAAGTCCCCTCCAAGACATCGGCGAAGACGCCAATGGGGAAATAATGGAGAACCCAGTGGCAACGACGCGACAGCCACTAACAATGACGTGGAGGATGGTGATGCCAATGCCCACGAGGAGGACATTCAAGCCTCCCCCGCAAGGGACGGCACACCGGATCGACCTCTTATGGACTCTGATCCCGATGACCTCTTTGAAGGGGCCGATGATAATTACATGCCGGAGTCCGAGGAGGACGACAGCCTCGGTACCGAGGACTTCATCGTCCCCGAGGACCCCTTCGAACAAGAACTCTTCCGACGACGCCTTGTTGCGACGGCCAGGAGCTTAAAACGCAAGCAGCAGCAGCTGCAGGAAAATACTGACGCGCTAAATGACAAGTGGGTTGAAGTGCTCTCTGCCGAGCAAGATATGGAAAACCAACGCCATAGCGCGCCGAAGTTCTACCCACGCAGGCGTCTACTACCAGAATTTGATGAAGAACTCGCTGACGACCTCGATCGCCCCCCTAGAGGCCGGGACCGGCCAAGACGAGAACACCACGGCGATAGGCCACCTCCACGCCGTCATGGTAAAGACCCCGTGGACAACCTGGATCCCCATGACGCTAGACGTGGTATTGAAGATAATAGGGCTCCTCCTCGGTCCATCTACGGATCCAGGGGACGCGCCCCCGCTGGGCTCAACGGTTATGATGCCTGGATGGACAGGAACGACCGTGCCTGAAATCAAGCTTACTCACGGCTCTCTCCTGAGACCCGATGAGACGCTCCTCGGTCCCGAGTTCCAGCTCACCCAATCTGCTTTACAGACGGGGTGATGGAGCATCAATTCCCGGAAGGGTTTAAACCCATCAATATAGAATCATATGATGGTACCACGGACCCAGCAGTTTGGATCGAGGATTTCCTCCTGCATATACACATGGCCAATGGAGATGATCTCCATGCCATCAAATATCTGCCGCTCAAACTAAAGGGGCCGGCAAGACACTGGCTTAACAGCCTACCTCCTCATTCTATCGTCAGCTGGGAGGCCCTAGAAGACGCCTTTCGAGCAAACTTCCAGGGCACATATGTCCGACCTCCGGACGCTGATGACCTCAGCCGTGTCACCCAGCAGCCAGGCGAATCAGCCCGCAAGTTCTGGAACAGGTTCCTCACTAAGAAGAACCAGATTATAGACTGTTCCGAAGCCGAAGCCATCGCCGCTTTCAAAAACAATATCCGAGATGAATGGTTGGCTCGACAGCTCGGACAGGATAAACCGAGAACCATGGCAGCCCTGACTTCACTAATGACTCGCTTTTGCGCGGGAGAAGATAGTTGGCTCGCCCGAAGTACCCACAACGGCGAGGCAGGCACCTCGGAAATTCGCGACGCCAATGGAAAGCCAAAGCGCAATAAAAATAAGCACACGTATAAAAATGGCGGAAGCGACACTGAAGACGCCGCGTTCAACGCAGGATTCACCGGACCTAAATCCGGGAAGAAAAGAAAACCCTATAAAGGGAACAAAGACGGACCCAGCTAGCTTGACAGACTCCTGGACCGCCCATGTGGAATTCAGGGTACACAGGAAAAGCCAGCAACCCACACTAACAGGAATTGTTGGGTGTTTAAGCAAGCCGGGAAGATAGCGGCAGAGGGGCAAAATAAAACCTAACACCGCAGCGACGATGAGGATGAACCTCGTCAGCCCACTAATGGAGGGCAGAAGAAGTTTCCAAATGAGGTAACAGAGGTCAATATGATCTACATCACCCACATCCCCAAGAGGGAGCGGAAACATGCACTTCGGGACGTATACGCGCTGGAGCCAGTCGCCCCGAAGTATAACCCGTGGTCGGCTTACCTGATCACTTTTGATAAGCATGACCATCCGACCAACATCAGGCATGGCGGATCGGCGACGCTCGTCCTGGACCCTATTGTTGATGGTTATCATCTCACACGCGTCCTAATGGATGGGGGAAGCAGCCTTAACCTCATTTATGAGGATACAGTTCAGAAGATGGGCATCGACTCATCTCGGATTAAGCCGAGCTCTACCACCTTTAAAGGTGTCATCCCGGGCGTCGAAGCCCGTTGTACGGGAAAAATAACCCTGGAGGTAGTCTTCGGTTCGCCCGACAACTTCAGAAGCGAGGAGTTAATCTTCGACATCGTACCCTTCCGGAGTGGGTACCACGTGCTCCTAGGGCGCACAGCCTTTGCCCGCTTTAACGCCGTTCCGCATTATGCCTATCTTAAGCTCAAAATGCCAGGACCCAAGGGCGTTATCACTGTCAATGGTAACACAGAACGCTCACTCCGGACAGAGGAACAGACCGCGGCCTTCGCAGCCGAGGTTCAACCGTCCGAGGAGGCAGCCCACAGCAGTAAACGCGCTGCCCGCTCATTGAAGCGCGTCAAGGATGCACAAGTCGACCTCGGCCAGTTAACCTCGCACCCGAAATAGGGGTGCGGGCTCCTCGAGTGCCCTCTCTGTGGGCACTACGTCCCTAGGGTGCATAATTTCGCACTTAAGATCCCCTGGGATGCCGAGGAGCCAAAACAATTCTGAAGCGTCATGCGCGGGTTCACCACGCAATGGCGAGGCCTCGAGCCCCAGCACAGGCACGTATCTGTAAAAGAAGCAGCCAAACTATGCAGCCGTCTAGGTGGCTTTAACCACAGAATGACTTCGGCTACACCTCCATTCAAGGAGCCCGGTCAATCAAACACTTAGAGTGTATAAAGGGCCAGAAGGACATTGCCTTCGCAAATTCCTCGTCGTCAATCAGGACGATCTGCTCAACAGTTCGGGAACGCAGACGTGCGGCAGGCTTCGGTCCGGATCCTTTCAAATCCGTTAGTAATTATCCGACCTGTTTTTCCTCCTCCTTTACCGTTTACATTGTATTCTTTTCATTATTCTCGTCTACAGGGCATGTACATGATTGATATTATGAAATAAAGAAACCGTGCCCTTTCAAGGTCCCTATTGTATTTCTTTATCAGCATAGCTCTGGAACGATGAAGTTCTCTCAAAAAAGATGCAATTGTATCACAAAAGTCCGATGTGTTCGGCGTCTCGGATTTTGGCCTTATATGCATCAGTTTCGAACCTAGATTTCGGTCAAAAGTTGGGTTGCCCGGCTCCTATGTGTACCCCTTACGTTTCCGATGAATTCGGCTAAGGGTGTAATGGGAGAACCACTGCGATTGCGCCGCCAGGTCAATTGGCATGGCGCCTCAGTGGAGAAAGCCGAAAACTGACTATCTAGGTAAGCGTAAACTGGTCCGCCATCCGCCGACCGCATCAAGCGATGTGGTCATAGAGATCACCCGTGTTAAACGAAGGGCTTTTATTTTTTAGCCGGAGTGTGTTAGGGCCTTGACCTCGGCCAATTAAGGCCGAATACTTCCAACACCGGGGGCTGGTCATCACCCCCACAGTCAAACTCCTATGGCTAAGTGAAAGACATCAAGCCACTATACTCCGATTGCCTAGTTCCTCTAAGTCATCGACCGCCCATGGGTACCGAGACGTCGGCTAAGGGTCAAGAATGGCTTAGGGAACACCCTTTGTATGACCTACACGAAGGGCTAAGGCCGACGACTGGCCACTCTCACTTTAAAAAGTCATATCGGAGGTATAATCAAATTAATAAAATACGGAACTTCAAGCCATTTTCATTTCAAACGATAAAGTTTTTTACATCATACACTCCAGCATTCCGGAGTACCTAAAAATACATCGTGTCCTTAGGGCACCTGGCCTCGGTGGTCCGAGCTCCCGCCTCCACTTTGGAGAAGAACTACTCGGCGGTCCGCGGCTTATCGGCAGGAGGGCCAGCAGCACAAGTCTCCGCATCAACTTTGCGGAAGTGCGTCTTCACGCACGCGTATGCCCTCCGAGCCCCTTCGAAGCACGCCGACCTCTTCCAGCGGTCAACACAGGGCACGGCATCCAGAAGACGAGCCGTTACGCCGAAGAGACTCCTCAGCATGGCTTCGGCCGGCCACAGAGCAACGCAGAGATCCTGGAGTGCTGGCCTGGTCATACGGAACAGCTCGACCAGCTGCTTCACTCGATGATTTAGCAGCTGCACCGAGGGGGACCCTGGGAATTGACCCCAGAAGACTTGCTCCGCCTCATGACCCGCCAGCTGGCCGAAATAGGCCACCGCATCCTCTGCACTCTGTGGGAGATCCTCGAAGACCTCTACGGAACGCCATAACTGGGTGAGCTCGACACACCCTTTGCTGCCAAATGCACACTGCAGCAAAAATATCTTACCCGAGGCGATTTGTTCCACTTGCTGGAGCACCTCGCGGTCCACCCGGGCCGAGGTGTTGAGTTCGGAGTGGGCACGTTGAAGCTTCTCGAGCTCCTCTTTCGCGCGCCGCTCCTCCTCCTGAAGTTTGTCGCGTGCTTCAAACACGCCCTTCAGGGTCTCCTCGACCTCCAACACCCGCGCCTGGTGTTTCTCCCCGGCCGCCTTCTCGGCAGCCCGCGCCTTCTCGGCTTTCGCGGCAGCGGCTTTCTGCTGCCGCACTTCCTTCCGAGCCCTTTCCAGCTCGGCTTTGAGCGTCTCCAGCTCCGCTGTCAACATATTTAAGTCTTAGTTGTTTTCCTCAAAATACAACACACACAGCAAAGTTTCACCTTGTTTACCTTGAGATCGCTCAAGTCCCTGTTCATCTCTTCGGAGACGGAGTCCGGAACCAAGGTCGACACCTGCAGTATAACCAAATTATTGTTAGATGCAAATGGCCTAGACCATTCACATGCTCCAGGACAGCCACTTCGGGTAGCGTCCTGGGGGCTTATTAACAGGCTCCTACTTATTCAAGCGACCCCGATGACGGTTTCTTGAAACCGACTTCGGACTCGGGGGCTACTCACTCATTACGCCATTTAGCAGGCTACATTTTTTATGTCCATGGACAAATTTCATAAAGACAAAACAAACCGAACGCGCAAAAGACGTACCTCGAAACCTGCCACAAGGATTTTGAAGACCTCGTGTAGGCCGGCCTGTGCGGACCGGTAGCCTTCTAGCGCCGTGCCTATCAAGGTGCGGTGCTCCTCCTTAAGGGAGCAGCCCTTGAGGGCCTCCTCCACCTCCTCGGCCCACCCCGCGCCGGTCCGTCCTCGGATAGCAAGCTGGGGTGGAGGGATGACCTCGGATGGATCCACCCGAGGAGCCCCCGTCTGTGACGGCAGTGCCGAGGTAGACTCCTGTTGGGCCGATATCTGGCCCAGCCCTTCTTCGATGACCTCGGGGTGCTTCGTCCCCTGGTCCTGTTGGGCCGAGGTTTCAACCTCGGCCATGACCACCGCATCATCGACCCCCGCCGTGTTGACCTCGGGGGCCAGGGTGGATGTTGCCTCCCCCAGACCGACTTGCATCGGGGGAGAAGCAGCGGGCTCTGGAGTCCCGCTGGCGGATGGCAGCCCATTTGAGGAGCCGCTGGGGATCACCTTCGGCGGACTGTGTATGAAAAGATGCTGCTGTGAAAATTTACCTTGATGAAACAATGACTCAAGCAAGGGAGACAAGGATAAGGGCTTACCCTCGAGGCGCCGACTTCTTCCTCCCCGTTTTAAGGGGGTCTTCCTCTGAGTCACCGGAGAGCTCGGCTCTCTCCGACGACTTGTTGGCGGCCTCGGATGAGGCTCGCCTCAGCCGCTTTTGGCCCTTGGGCGGCATGCCCACGTCGGCGTCTTCTAACACCGACCTCTTCCCCTTTGGGAGGGGGAGAATCTCCTCCTCGCCCTCCTCGGCGCCGCCGTCTTGAGCGGCGGAGGTATGGGTCTCCTCTGATCGGGTGACCAAAGTCCCCCGGGTCCGAGCACTAGACCTCCCCGGTTGGGCCTTCGTTCCTCTGGAGGCCACCACATGTGGCTCCTCGGCCAGAAGCGCCGAGAGCAGGGGAGTTTGGGGTTGTTCCGCCAATGGGGCTGGGCATTGTACCCCCTTTACCCATGCCGACCACTTCTGCAAAATGTCAAAACACGACGGCTCAAATAAAGACTTTACTCCTCGGAGCGATAAGCAAAGAATGAAAGATTGAAGGACGGAACCACTCACCGGGGGGCCTCATAGCCGTGTTCGAGGCCGCGGTCCTCTCCCTCCTGGGGAATCTTGTCCTTGGCCAGCTTCATGAGCTTTGTCCACATAGTGGCCAAGGTGGAGCGGAAGAAGGTGTTGGTGGTGTCCATGTCCTCGGGCTTCTGTGCCCACATCGGGGTGGTCCGAAGTTGGAGAGGAAGGATGCGGCGGTTGAGCATGACGTTGATGACATCGGCCAACTCAGCCTTCCCCGCGGTGGTCCACCACACGATCCTCTCGACCAGGGTCTCTACCTCTTCGGGCTTCCCCCAGGCGACGCCCTTTTCCTTCCAAGACTTGAGTTTCTTGGGAGGCCCGGCCGAGAATGCCGGGACCTCGGTTTGACCAGCGGCAAGGGGTTCGGTGATGTAGAACCATTCCTTTTGCCACTCCTTCACCGTCTCAATGAAGGTGCCCTTGAACCAGGTGGCCCCCCTGGTTCTTGCTGATCATTGCCCCTCCGCACTCCGCAAGTTTGAAGCCGCTTGACTTCGGTTTAATCCCGAAGAGCTTCAGCCACAGCCGAAGTGTGGCTCACAGCGGAGGAAGGCCTCGCAGACTATTATGAAAGCGGCGAGGTGGAGAATGGAGTTGGGGGCTAGATGATGGAAATCTAACCCGTAGTAAAACATGATCCCGCGCACGAATGGGTGTAGCGGGAACCCCAGGCCTCGGATGAGGTGGGGAACAAAGACCACCTGTTCCCCGGCGTTGGGAGCGGGTACCAGCTCGTCGGCCTCTGGAGCGCGGGCGGCGACGTCACGGGCTAGATACCCCGCGTCGCGCAGCTCGGCGATGGTCACCGCCGTCACGGTGGAGCCGCCCCAGTGCCCCTTAAGGGTATCGGCCATGGCTGATGGGGAAATCGAGCTTGCGTACGAGAAAGGCGTAAGAGTTGGATCTGGGCATTAGAGCTAGATGAAGCGGCAGCAAGGGAGGAATGGGAGCGTAGGCTATCGCGCTGTTCTCCCCATTGCTTTTATAAGCCTATGAAAGGCCAAGAGCCCCCTCTGCCGCGCCGATAATTCGTGATTATTATCAAAGATGCTGTTGAAACATATGGGGAAAGGAAATTTTGATGATATCCCTAAGAAAGCGGGCACGATCTCTGCCTCGACGGGACGTGCTAGTAAAGGAACCACCTCGAAACGCGATTTGAGAGGAGGCAGTAATTGCTCAACCTGTCATGGGGCGGGCCTCTCCGATAAAGCTGTCAGGCCGGATTGGATTGTTCATACCGGCACTGCAAGCCTTCGAGGCTAAGATACTTGCTCACCTCGGATAGGGTACGAGCTCGGTTGGACCACGGATGTTGGTGCTCTGTTAATAGGATTCGAAATGTAAGGTGGAACTCGTCTGTCAAGCCGGAGACTTCGGATCCGAAGTGATGGTTCAAAGTCGTTCTCGGCCTAGAAGACCAGTTCGGGGGCTACTGACGGTGTCCTGGATTAGGAGGTGCCAACCTAGCCGGCCCGTCTTCTCAGATGGGCCGATATGCCCCCGTATGTGGTCAAGATGGACTCCGAAGGTCGCACATGGAAGACGTGATCAAGACTGCATCTACCGAAGACTTGCAGTACACTTCAAGATTATTCCAGCCGCCTTACTCCAAGATACCGACCTTGTAACTCTAGATACCCTCCCTGGCGTGTATATAAGCCATAGGGTTTAGCCCGTAGGGGAGAATTAGAACAACATCGAACACCTAGCCATAGTAGTTAGACACATATTACGATCTCGAGGTAGATCAACTCTGTACTCGATAAACCTCCATTAATATAAACATAAGCAGGACGTAGGGTTTTACCTCCATCAAGAGGGTCCAAACCTGGGTAAAACATCATCTCCCTTTGTCTCTGTTACCATCGATCTGAGATCCACAGCTCGGGACCCCCTACCCCGAGGTTTGCCGGTTTTTACACCGACAATCAATAACTTGTATGACTTTCATACATAAGCTGGACATTCCAGTCTTCTTTCTTTTTGCCCTTATACTTCTAACAGTTTAACTTTCAGTATTTCTCCTACTCTCAGATGAAGCACCCAACTTTAAGAGTGGCGTAAGCCCCGGACTTCCTAGATGTGTAAGTCACACTAACACCCTTTGGACATTTCCTTTCTCTTTAAGTTGTTGTTTTATTCACCTTCATTATATGATAGGCGTTCTTCTGGATCCCTCTCTTATCAGTCAAAAGCCCAGTAAACACTTTACTAATACTTTGCAAACAAACATTGCTTTGGATATCTCATATCTTTCAGCCTTTGTCTGCATCTGAAAACAATTTTTCCGTTCCATGAATATCACATAACTATCCCAAACTTTCGAAGTTCGGGTCTCATGGAAGCAAACATGTTGCACTTGACAATAACGGAATTCTAGCTTTTGGATCGAAGGACGAGAGTCACATCATCCATAGCATTAGCGGGAGAATACCGAAAGCATGCGATAGGATAAAGTCCTTCTCGGCACTATTGAGGACAATCCTCACATTACGTTACCAACCATAAAGTTTTAACCAGATATTTAACAGCTATTCAATTTTAATAGGGAGGGTGGAAACGCGAGCCATTATTCTATAACTATTATGCAAATCACACTTAAACAGTGTTCATAATTACTTGCACTTAGAATTAAACAAGTCAATTCTACAGTGAGCTCCCACTCAAATAAATATCTCCCATAATTGATTGTGAGTGATACAAGACTCGAATTTCAATTCAACGCCATTGATGGAAACATCACTGATGACGGGAATTTCAATCGGTAGGGCAACTTGCCGATCACATCTCTATGTGACTCTTGTTCATCTTTCGATGGGCGTGTTCCGAGCTCAGGACGATCAAGCCAGAACGTCAAGACAACCAAGTGATCTCGCTGCGAGGTCTCAACTCACCCGCCTCACACTTCTCTAATCGTTTGTACTCATGGAAACATGACGCACTCCGAAAAGATCGGTGCCGTGACGGTGCTACACTTGGGAGAACACTAACTACTTGATATTTTTGTGAGAGATCACCCTAATAAAAGCGACTACCGCGCAATCAAAAAGGGTGCATCATAAGGGATAAACATCTTAGGCAATTCATAATAGCATGATATGGTATAGCTCTTTCTGACGGAGAAGTCTTTTATTTCTTCGTCTTCGGCATTCGCGTCGGTGTTCACCATTGCGAAGATTGCCACCACCTTGTTGATGCACTAGATAATATTGATATCTCTATAGCTAATAAAATAAGTGCATTACATAAGGTTGGCATGCAGGTCATTTAAAGTGACAATCATATGGCTCCAGCCATCATGCCGAATCATGTTAATTTACATTATATAGTCATCTCATACATAATAAAATTAAATATGATGAAGACTATACCATATCTCATGCACATCTTATGTCAACCTGCAAAACCAAGTTAGATGCCTCTAATCGGTTTATGCAAAATTTTATTTTACGTGGTTTCTAAGGTTTCGACAAAACCGCAGCTACCAACGTTTATCATCAAGTGTGATTATTCAAGTCGCTATATTAACTTTGCGGGGTGTATGAAACACGGGATAATAAAATTCCGAGCCCCATACTAAACTTCGGCATACGCATGACCCCCGTGCAGATCATATCTGCATTGCCCTTTAGTTTGCGAAATTTCATCTTTCTTTTAACTATGGTGGAGTTCAATGAACTGTTAGCACTTCGTTGATCAATCAGGATCGCGGATTGCCAGAACTTTGAAACTCCACCATGCCGTTATCAAGATCAGAAATACACAAATTTCAGGAAAGCAACAAGAACATCGGGTACCAGATTTCATCTGCTACCCACACAAATAATTTTCAGCAACAGAACTCATCTACTACAAAATTAAATTGTGCAACACCCATACATCTCTATGTAATCTATATCATAACCTGCACCTATGCATAGCACGGCCCATGATGCCACTGTAGTGGAACGCCGCAGAAAACAAAAAAATTCCGGTACAGCAAGCATGCCCAGGATCACTATGGAGATGCATACAAGGTTTGGATCTGATCGTTACCGACTCGTAGCGCAGAGGAAGTAGAGTCAATGTAGATCATTGGTGCAGATCCCTGCAGCTAGGATTTACAATCTCCCAACCGCGAGGATGTACTCCCTCACCTGCCCCTCGGACATGTTGGGGAACGCAACAGAAAACAAAAAATTTCGGTACAGCGAGCACGCCCAGGATCACTATGGAGACTGCATACAAGGTTTGATCTGATCCGTACCGACTCGTAGCGCAGCGGAAGAAGAGTCGGTGTAGATCGTCGGTGCAGATCCCTGTAGCTTACAACCTCCCAACCGCAAGAATGTTCTCCCTCGCCGGACAGCCCTTCGGGAGGCGGTCGGACAGTCCCCCGGACGATGTCGCGGACAGCCCTTCGGGAGGACCCTCAAAACCCGAACGGTAACTCGGACAGCCCTTCGGGAGGACACTCGAAAACCGAACGGTAACTCGGACAGCCCTTCGGGAGGATACTCGAACAGCCCCTCGGGCAAAAGATCGAAACTACAATCTCTCTACGGGGTTGCACACATACGGTGTCAGCTATCCGGCAGGGCTTCGCTATCCAGAACTAGTTCCTGTCGGAACCCAGACAGCCTTTCGGCTCTACGAAACTATTTCGCTGGGAGGGAGAGAGAAGCCAGACAAGTCAAATGGCATGTGTATGAGAGCAAGGATGAGTTTTGGGGCAGCCCCCTCACCTCTATTTATAGGATAGCCAAGGGGTAAAGTTGGTATTCAAAAATACCAAAAGTGCCCCCACTTTATGCCTTTACATAAAAGAATAAAGCAAAAAGGGGTGCCATGTGGAGCTCAAAGGAGCTCAGCCTCCCTTGGCCGGCCACACTTGGCCCCCCCCCATGAGGGGTCTTCCTTGGCTCCCAAGTCCTTCTAGAAGGCTTTTGGAAAATATCTCAAAAGGTGCTTTCCAAAAAATATCCATAAAGCACTTTCACTATTCATGAAGACATTTTTCTGCGTCCGTTAAATCCCAAATTATTTCTGTGCGCCTAGAACAATTCCAGTACCCACAAAACAATTTTGAACGCATTCCGAAACAATTTTGGAACAATGTTTCTTCAGCGAAAAGCAACCAAAGCGGTTCCGGCTGCTTCGGAACATTTCCTGTTTTTATCCCGGAAAATTTCCAGAAGTTTCCAGAACACTTCTGGCATCCTCCAAGAATTTCCAAGCGTGTGCCGGAACCAATTTGACTTAATGGAATACCCTGAAACAACTTTTCAATTTCACCGAAACTATTCCGGTGTTCTCTCCGGAATGTTTCCGTTTCGTCCGAAACTTTTTCGGTGATTTTCTCTCAGACTCCCCGTCTAGTATTCAGCAGATAGATGACCCTTAAGCGTGTGACCCTATAGGTTCGGTGAAGTATAGACATGACCCGGAACACTTTCCGATCAATGATCAACATCGGAGCCGTGGACACCCATATTGACCCCTATACCCACACGAATGAATATTCGAGCGAACCTCCAGTTGCCGTGTGCTATTCCTGTTGCTTCACGATATATTACAAACACCCGAGGTGAGATTTTCTGCATCCCCGTGGATCAACAACTTGTCCACTATGCAAGTTACCTCGTTACCAATTTTGTTCTCTTTTCTCGTATCCGTGTTCCGGCATCCCAGTGATCAAATCACAATGTGTCTGGCTAGACGATGATGGATACCGTAACACCGAGAGGGCCCGAGAATATCTCTCCATCGTCGGAGGAGCAAATCCCAATCTTGAGCTATCTCGTTTCTTGCCATACTTTTCCGTGAACCCGTAAGCCGCCGTAATAGCCACCCATTTACGGATGACGTTTAACAAACCCCAAAGTTCACGAAGCAAGTACGAAGGAACTCGATACTTTCATGGTCTAAGGAATTATGCAAACATTAACTATCTCTGTGTTATTAACCATTAACTTGTGACGAATGTATCTCATAGCATAACATCAATTCGGGTCGATTCAACACAAGTGTTCTACTAACATTGTGCCCTCAAAATTGTCGGCATACACATGCCCATGATCAGGAAAACAGGATCATCATGCAATACTTGAGCCAATCTTAGAGGCAAGACTAGGAATACATTTTACCGTTTATTATACCACACGTGCACATGAGTTTCCCTCCAAGCCTCGTGGATATTGCAGACTCGAGAATCATTGTAGTTATAGCATGGAACATAAACATTCATTACAAACTCGGAGATACAAAATAACTGATATTACTGCCTCTAGGGCATATCTCCTACAGACTCCCACTTGCACTAGAGTCATAATCCAGTTACATGGCTTCCCTAACACCAATGGCTATCCGGTGCTGCTCATGCTTTGCTCATGGTAGAGGCTTTGTCATCGGGTCTGACACGTTCAGATCCGTGTGAACTTTGCGTACTTTCACTAAACCCGCTTCGACATGATGTCGAATGAGTTTATATTTGCGTTCAATATGTTTTGTCTTATGGTGCGAACTTGGCTCCCTAGCCTGAGCCACGGCGCCACTATTATCACAATAGATCTCCACCGGGTCCAGAGCACTTGGAACCACACCAAGGTCTTCAAGAAATCGCTTGATCCATACCGCCTCCTTGGAGGCTTCTGAAGCTACAACATATTCCGCCTCCGTCGTAGAATCCGCTACAGTCTTTTGTTTGGAACTTTTCCAATCAACTGCGCCGCCGTTCAATATGAAAATATAGCCTGATTGAGATTTGAAGTCATCTGGGTCAGTCATGAAGCCTGCATCAGTGTAACCACTTACAATGAGCTCTTCATCACCTCTGTACACAAGGAGTAAATCCTTGGTCCTTCTGAGGTACTTTAAAATACCCTTGACTGCGGCCCAGTGTTCCAATCCTGGATCACTTTGGTACCGGCTGCTAACACTTAGCGCATAGGAAACGTCCGGTCTTGTACATAGGATGGCATACATAATAGAACCAACTGCCGAAGCATATGGAACATCATTCATCTGTACTCGCTCATCGACAGTCTGAGGACACTGATTCTTGCAAAGCATTGTGCCAGGTGACATGGGGAGTAGGCCTTTCTTGGAGTTCTCCATGTTGAACCTTTTCAACACCTTGTCAATGTACGTGCTTTGGCTAGGCGCTATTAGGCGTCTTGATCTATCTCTATAGATTCTAATGCCCAATACATATGCCGCTTCGCCTAAGTCTTTCATTGAAAAACTCTTTTTCAATGAGTCTTTTATTTCGGTAAGAAAATTCACGTCATTTCCAATCAACAATATGTCATCCACATACAAGATTAGAAATGCTTTTGCGCTCCCACTAAACTTCTTGTAAACACAAGATTCTTCGTCATTCCTGATGAAGCCAAACTGTTTGACCACTTCATCAAAACGAATGTTCCAGCTCCTTGACGCTTGCTTCAGACCATAAATGGCTTTCTGAAGCTTGCATACCTTTCCAGCATCCTTATGAATGACAAAACCTTCTGGCTGTATCATGTATACATCCTCTTTGAGGTTTTCATTTAGGAAAGCCGTTTTGACGTCCATCTGCCATATTTCATAATCGAAATAGGCAGCAATTGCTAGTAATATCCGAACAGACCTAAGCATAGCTACGGGCGAGAAAGTCTCGTCGTAGTCCACCCCTGGAACTTGCGTGAAACCTTTCGCGACAAGTCTAGCTTTGTGGATAGTAATGTTATCATCCGCGTCCGTCTTTCTTTTGAAAATCCATTTACAACCGATGGGTTTTACGCCATCTGGAAGTTCTTCCATGTTCCAAACTTGGTTTTCGTACATGGATTCCATCTCGGATTTCATGGCCTTGTGCCATTCCTTTGAGCTGGGCCCCGCCATCGCTTCCTTGTAGTGCGCAGGTTCATCATCTTCAAGAATGAAGATTTCATTATGAAACCACTCAGGTGGCTGGATAGCCCTACCTGATCTGCGCGGTTCAGTTACAACATTGTCTGAAGTTTCCGCATCACATGCGACAACTTCCGGCTCGGTTGTAGGGATAATTAGCGGAATTGCTTCCGGTTCCTTAGCCATATCAACGGTCGCCGAAGATTCACTAATCTCATTAAGTTGTACTGTCCTCCCACTTGGTTCTTTAGCGAGAAATTCTTTCTTGAGAAAGTGTCCAACCTTTGCGACAAACACTTTGCCCTCGGATTGGTTGTAGAAGGAATACCCAACGGTGTTTTTGGGATAACCTACAAAGTAACATTTGTCTGATCTGGGATCGAGTTTGCTTGGCTGTAAACGCTTTACGTATGCCTCACAACCCCAAATTTTAAGATGCGACACACAAGGTTTCTTCCCATGCCACATCTCATGTGGTGTCGTCTCAACAGACTTAGACAGTGCTTTATTTAGTGTGTGAGCGGCAGTTTCAAGTGCGTGACCCCAAAAAGATATCGGTAGATCTGTAAGAGACATCATCGAACTTACCATGTCTAACAGGGTTCGGTTACGTCGTTCCGACACTCCGTTTCGCTGTGGAGTTCCGGGAGGCATAAGCTGTGAAACGATTCCACGGCCACTCAGATGTTGGCCAAACTCATGACTAAGATATTCCCCTACGCGATCAGACCGCAGAAACTTAATCTTTTTGTCACGATGATTTTCTACCTCATTCTGAAATTCTTTGAACTTTTCAAAGGTTTCCGACTTGTGTTTCATCAAGTAGATATATCCATACCTACTTAAATCATCAGTAAAAGTCACAAAGTAAAAATACCCACCCCGTGCGGCTGTGTTCATCAGACCACATACATCACTATGTATTATTTCCAATAATTCACCCGCCCATTCAGGATGACCCGTGAACGGCGTCTTGGTCATTTTTCCCATTAGACAAGCTTCACATGTGTCAAATGATTCAAAATCAAAAGACGGTAAAACTCCATCTTTATGGAGTCTTTGCATGCGTTTCTTTCCGATGTGGCCAAGGCGACAGTGCCACAAGTAAGTGGTGGTGGTATCAGCCTTCTTAAGGCGTTTAGCATTCATGTTAAAGACATCATTTCCACATTCAAGATTTAGAATGAAAAGGCCCCCAATAATTGGTGCAAATCCATAAAACATATCCTTACAATAAAGTGAACAACCATTGTTCTCAGACTTGTACGAATACCCATCGTGTACTATACATGATCCGGAGATAATGTTTCTACACAATAGTGGAACAAAATAACAGTTATTTAGTTCTAAGATAAATCCTGAAGGGAGACGTAGAGGCATAATGCCGACGGCTTGAGCGGCGATCCCATTGCCGTTCCCGACGCGCATCACGACTTCATTCTTTGCTAGTTTGCGCACCTTCTGAAGCCCCTGTATCGAGTTGCAAATGTGAGCAACCGATCCGGTATCAAATACCCAAGACTTAGAATTTTCGCTAGCAAGCAAAACGTCAATGACATTAACTTGTATAACAATTATACCTTTTCTGGTTTTCCCGGACTTCTTATCTTCCAGATACTTCTTGCAATTTCTCTTCCAGTGTCCTGTGCCTTTGCAGTAGAAGCACTCAGTTTCATTCTTGGCTCCACCCTTAGAGTTGCTTTGGGAGCCGGTCTTACCGGCGCCCTTGCCCTTCTTTGGCTTGCCTTTCTTTTTGAAACTGGCGGTTTTATTCACAAGCAACACTTGCTTGCAATTTTTCCGCAGTCCTCCTTCCGTAGTTTTTAGCATGGCGAGCACCTCTTCCGGTGTCTTCTCCATCCCACTCATGTTGTAGTTCATGATAAAACCGTCGTAAGACGGGGGGAGTGAAGAAAGCAGCATGTCCATCATATGGTCAGGTGGAAGTGGAAACTCTAGGGTTTTAAGCCTTTCAGCATAGCCAATCATTTTGACTACGTGTTCGCCAACTGAACTACCCTCAGCCATCTTGCATTCCATCAAGGCCTTCATGATATCAAATCGTTCAGACCTTGCGGATTCCTTGTACAGGGCATCCAATTCCCGGATCATATCGCAGGGTTTATGGAATTCAAAACGTTTTTGAAGCCCTGGACTCATGCAAGCTAGTATGAGGCACTGCACTAAGTTATGATCATCATCCTTAGTGGCCCAGACATTCTGCTCATCTTCCGGGGCATCTGCCGCCGGTTTAGCTGGAAGAGTAGTTTCAAGCACATACATTTTCCTAGCGCTCCTGAGGATAATCCTCAGGTTACGGACCCAGTCCGCATAGTTGCTTCCAGTCGCAGCTAACTTCTCTTTCTCTAACATCGGGCCTAAGTTGAACGCGGTGTTGCGAGCCATTTTATCTACAACGGAAAACAGAAGTTTCACTTAGACTTTGTTCATAATTAATTTTGCACTAGTGAATAAACAATTTTATTCTAAAGTGCGCTCCCACTCAAATCAATATCTCTCAAAATTGATTATGAGTGATTCAAGATCCAAATTTCAATTCAACGCCAAGGATGCATCCATCTCAAGTGACAAGAATTTCATTTGGTAGGCCAACTTGCCAATCACATCTCTATGTGAATCTTGTTCATCTTTCGATGCGTGTGTTCCGAGCTCATGACTTTCATGCCTGAACGTCAAGACAACCAAGTGATCTCGCTGCGAGGTCTCCACTCACCCGCCTCACACTTCTCTAATCGTTCGTACCCATGCATCCATGTGATACCCTGAAGAGATAGGTGCCATGATGGTGCTACACTAGGGAGAACACTAACTACTTGATATTTTAAGTGAGAGATCACCCTAATAAAAAGCGACTACCGCGCAATCAAAAGGGTGCATCATAAGGTATAAACATCTCAGGCAATTCATAATTAGCATGATATGGTATAGCCCCTTCTGACGGAGAAGTCAAGTATTTCTTCGTCTTTGGCATTTGCGTCGGAGTTCACCTTCGCGAAGATTGCCACCACCTTGTCGATGCACCAAATAATATTGCCATCTCTATAGCTAATAAAATAAGTGCATTACTTAAGGTTGACACGCAGGTCATTAAAGTGACAATCATATGGCTCCAGCCATCATGCCGAATCAAGACACGCGGGTCATGTTAATAAATTTACATCATATAGTCATCTCATACATAATCGAATTAATATGAGCACTGCTATACCACATCACATGCACATCCTGCAAAACCAAGTTAGACGCCTCTAATCGGTTTATGCAAAATTTTATTTTACGTGGCTTCTAAGGTTTTGACTTAAACCGCAGCTACCAACGTTTTATCATCAAGTATGATTATTCAAGTCGCTAGTTTAACATCTCGGGGTGTATGAAACACGAGATAATTAAATCTTGAGCCCCATACTAAACTTTGTCATACGCATGACCCCTGTGCAGATCATATCGGCATTGCCCTTTCATCTGCGAATTTCATCTTTCTTTTGACTATGGCGGAACCCAAAGAACTGATAGCACTTCGTTGATCAATCAGGATCGCGGATTGCCAGAACTTTGTGAAATTCCACCATGCTGTCTCGAGATCAGAAATACGCAAATTCTAGGGAAGCAAAAAGAACATCGGGTAACAGTCTTCATCTGCTACCCGCATAAATAATTTTCAGCAATAGATCTCATCTACTCCAAAATTATATTATGCAATACCCATACATCTCCATGTATTCTAGATCGTAACCTGCATCTACGCATAGCACGGCTCATGATGCCACTGTTGGGGAACGCGACAGAAAACAAAAAAATTCGGTACAGCGAGCACGCCCAGGATCACTATGGAGACTGCATACAAGGTTTGATCTGATCCGTACCGACTCGTAGCGCAGCGGAAGAAGAGTCGGTGTAGATCGTCGGTGCAGATCCCTGCAGCTAGGATTTACAACCTCCCAACTGCAAGGATGTACTCCCTCGCTGGACAGCCCTTCGGGAGGCAGTCAGACAGTCCCCCGGACGATGTCGCGGACAGCCCTTCGGGAGGACCATCGAAACCCGAACGGTAACTCGGACAGCCCTTCGGGAGGACACCCGAAAACCAAACGGTAACTCGGACAGCCCTTCAGGAGGACACTCGAACAGCCCCTCGGGCAAAAGATCGAAACTACAATCTCTCTACGGGGTTGCACACATACGGTGTCAGCTATCCGGCAGGGTTTCGCCGTCCAGAACTAGTTCCAGCCGGAACCCAGACAGCCTTTCGGCTCTACGAAACTATTTCGCTGGGAGGGAGAGAGAAGCCAGACAAGTCAAATGGCATGTGTATGAGACCAAGGATGAGTTTTGGGGCAGCCCCCTCACCTCTATTTATAGGAGAGCCAAGGGGTAAAGTTGGTATTCAAAAATACCAAAAGTGCCCCCACTTTATGCCTTTACATAAAAGAATAAAGCAAAAAGGGGTGCCATGTGGAGCTCCAAGGAGCTCCACCTCCCTTGGCCGGCCACACTTGGGCCCCCCCCCCCCATGAGGGGGCTTCCTTGCCTCCCAAGTCCTTCTAGAAGGCTTTTGGAAAATATCCCAAAAGGTGCTTTCCAAAAAATATCCATAAAGCACTTTCACTATTCACGAAGACATTTTTCTGCGTCCGTTAAATCCCAAATTATTTTTGTGTGCCTAGAATAATTCCAGTACCCACCAAAACAATTTTGAACGCATTCCGAAACAATTTCGGAACAATGTTTCTTCAGCGAAAAGCAACCAAAGCGGTTGCGGCTGCTTCGGAACATTTCCGGTTTTTATCCCGAAAAATTCCCAGAAGTTTCCAGAACACTTCTGGCATCCTCCAAGAATTTCCAGGCGTGTGCTGGAACCAATTTGACTTAATGGAATACCCTGAAACAACTTTTCAGTTTCACCAAAACTATTCCGGTGTTCTCTCTGGAATGTTTCCGTTTCGTCCGAAACTTTTTCGGTGATTTTCTCTAAGACTCCCCGTCTAGTATTCAGCAGATAGATGACCCTTAAGCGTGTGACCCTATAGGTTCGGTGAAGTATAGACATGACCCGGAACACTTTCCGATCAATGATCAACATCGGAGCCGTGGACACCCATATTGACCCCTATACCCACACGAATGAATATTCGAGCGAACCACCAGTTGCTGTGTGCTATTCCTGTTGCTTCACGATATATTACAAACACCCGAGGTGAGATTTTCTGCATCCCCGTGGATCAACAACTTGTCCACTATGCAAGTTACCTCGTTACCGGTTTTGTTCTCTTTTCTCGTATCCGTGTTCCGGCATCCCAGTGATCAAATCACAATGTGTCTGGCCAGACGATGATGGATACCGTAACACCGAGAGGGCCCGAGAATATCACTCCATCGTCGGAGGAGCAAATCCCAATCTTGAGCTATCTCGTTTCTTGCCATACTTTTCCGTGAACCCGTAAGCCGCCGTAATAGCCACCCATTTACGGATGACGTTTAACAAACCCCAAAGTTCACGAAGCAAGTACGAAGGAACTCGATACTCTCATGGTCTAAGGAATTATGCAAACATTAACTATCTCTGTGTTATTAACCATTAACTTGTGACGAATGTATCTCATAGCATAACATCAATTCGGGTCGATTCAACACAAGTGTTCTACTAACATTGTACCCTCAAAATTGCCGGCATAGACATGCCCATGGTCAGGAAAACAGGATCATCATGCAATACTTGAGCCAGTCTTAGAGGCAAAACTAGGAATACATTTTACCGTTTATTATACCACACGTGCACATGAGTTTCCCTCCAAGCCTCGTGGATATTGCAGACTCTAGAATCATTGCAGTTATAGCATGGAACATAAACATTCATTACAAACTCGGAGATACAAAATACCTATTATTACTGCCTCTAGGGCATATCTCCTACAGGATAGTCCCTCGGACAGCCCTCCGGGAGGCGGTCGGACAGTCCCCTGGACGATATCACGGACAGCCCTTCGGGAGGACCCTCGAAACTCGGACAGTAACTCGGACAGCTCTTCGGGAGGCACTCTCGAACAGCCCCTCGGGAAAAAAAGATCGATCCTACGACCTCTCTACGGGGTTGCACACATACGGTGTCATCTATTCGGCAGGGCTTCGCCGTCCAGAACTAGTTCACACTGGAACCCAGACAGCCTTTCGGCTCTACGAAACTGTTTCGTGTGAGGGAGAGAAGAAATGCAGATCATGCATGCCATTTTGTGAGAGAGTTGGAGTGAGTGTGGAGAGCTCCTCTCCACCTCTATTTATAGGAGAAGGAGGGGTGGAGGGGCTGAAATTTCAGCCACAAAAAGGGGTTCCTTCCCTCCCAAGCCTTCTCCAAGATCTTTTGGTAAAAGCCCCAAAAAGTGGCTTTCAAAAAAGCAACCAAAAATTGCTTTTCACTATTCACGAAAATATTTTTCCGCGACCGTTAGATCCGGAAATATTTCTGTAGGTCTTAGAACATTTCTAGTACCCACTAAAATAATTTTGGACGCGTTCCGAAACAATTTCAGATTAGTGATTTTCATCTGCGAAAAGCAACCAAAGAGGTTCCGGCAGCTCCGGAACATTTCCGGGTTTTTCCTCCGGAAAAATTCCAGAAGTTTCCAGAACAATTCTGGCACCCTCTAAGAATTTCCAGGCGTGTGCCGAAACCATTTTGACTTAATGGTATACTCCGAAACAACCTTTCGGTTTTACCGAAACTATTCCGGTGTTCTCTCTCCGGAACTTTTCCATTGTCTCCGAAACTTTTCCGGTGACTTTCTCTCAGACTCCCTGTCTAGTATTCAGCAGATAGATGACCCTTAAGCATGTGACCCTATAGGTTCAGTGAATTATAGACATGACCGGAACACTTTCCGATCAATGATCAACATCGGAGCCGTGGACACCCATATTGACCCCTATACCCACACGAATAAATATTCGAGTGAACCTCCAGTTGCCGTGTGCTATTCCTGTTGCTTCACGATATGTTACAAATACCCGAGGTGAGATTTATCGGCATCCCCGTGGATCAACACTTGTCCACAATGCCAGTTACCTCGTTACCGGTTTTGTTCTCTTTTCTCGTTTCCGTGTTCTGGCATCCCTGTGATCAAATCACAATGTGTATGGCCAGACGATGGTGGATACCGAAACACCGAGAGGGCCCAAAGAATATCTCTCCATCGTCGGAGGAGCAAATCCCAATCTTGAGCTATCAAGTCCCTTGTCATACTTTTCCATGAACCCGTAAGCCGCCGTAATAGCCACCCATTTACGGATGACGTTTAACAAACCCCAAAGTTCATGAAGCAAGCATGAAGAATCTCGATACTCTCATGGTCTAAGGAATTATGCAAACGTTAACTTTCTCTGTGTTATTAACCATTAACTTGTGACGAATGTATCTCATAGCATAACATCAAATTGGGTCGATTCAACACAAGTGTTCTTCTAACAATGTGCCCTCAAAGTTGCCGGCATAGTCATGCCCATGATCAAGAAACAGAACCATCATGCAACACTTGAGCTAGTCTTAGAGGCCAGACAAGGAATACATTTTACCGTTTATTATTCCACACGTGCATATGAGTCTTCCTTCGAGCCTCGTGATTATTGCAGACTCGAGAACCATAGCAGTTATAGCACGGAATATAAACTTAATTACGAACATGGAGATAAATAATAACATTTATTATTGCCTCTAGGGCATATCTCCTACACAATCATGGTCTGGGGAATCAAAATCGCAAAAGAACTCATTTCTGCGCTAGGAATCACCTAGAATCATTCCAGAATCGCAGTGCACTTTAGAATCATCGAAAGTTGGCGTTTCTGGTGATTCTCGCCTCCCCTCAAAATAAAACGATCCGTTTTCAATGACTACCCCAATTGGACATCGTATTTATGATCGAAATGCCACTCAGGCCAGAGTGAGCGATGCCCAAAATAAATGAATCCAACGAGAAAGCTCGCGTTCGTTCCCCACTCTCGTTAGTCCCCACCCACAAGCACTCGACCCGAGTTAGGGTTCACGCCGCCAGCTGGCTACCCCAACCCGTTCCATCAGATCTACCGACGGCAGGTCCCCTACGCCGCCACCTCGCCCCGTCCGCTGCCTTCCCTGTCACCTCCGCACCCGGTCGCCCCGTCCCCTCCGCTGCCATCCCCGTCACCTCCGCGCTCGCCGCAACGTCCGATCCGCCCTACAGGAGGCGGCGTCTTCGCCCGAGCCAGCCTGGCCATTGCTGGTGAGGTCCTCTCATCCCCTGCCTCTCTGTCTCCTGCTCTATGCCCCTCTATGTCTCATCCTCTCTCCCCCTCATATCTTTGTTTCTCTTTTCTTCTCTGTTTAGCACTGTAAAAAAATTGTAGTCTTACTTTTTTGCTAAATTTATGCTAATTTGGATGGTGCAAACATGTAGTGATTGATGTTGATGACATGTAGGGAAAATTTGTATGATTGATTGCTTACTATGAAAGTAGTGGTATAGATTGATGGCTGCTTAGTAAAAAAGAATGTATAGATTAAAACTTTCACATATGGATGTTGTAGAGGGAGAAAGTAAAGCCTTTGAAAGCAATTTGGGATAGTGCGGCTCATACCATTTGTATGGACGTGCGCGTAGAGAAGGTGCAAGGAAATAACCGCTCCACATGAAACACCACTTTGTCCGATGTAGGACAAGCTAATATTCTTACTAAGTTCAATGAGCGCTCCAGGAGAAGCTATTCGCACCAGGAATTAAAAACAAGTGGGATAGTGCGGCTCATACCATTTAAATTGTGATTTTAAGCACTTTATGAGATTTGCAACTCGCTTTAGTGTTCATATTAGACATGAAACTGTCCGAAATAACCAAGTGTTAGCAATTCGATCACCGTTAGGCACATGCGATAAGACAGAGGCAATGACATCGCCAGGTAGCGCAATATCACTCTTCATCTTGGACATTTGGTAGCTGACTCACACATGGAAAGTCAAACACCGCCTGTCGGGCTCGTTCTACACTATTGTTCCCCTACCATTACCATTGATAATGCTCGGCTCTGTGGTTATGATCAGCAGATCCTACCAACACCTTAAGTTTTGTGGAACAGACATGGAATCAGAGGGCACATTGGGGCAAATGGTGAAAAGCTTGTTTGCGCATAAAGGAAATAAAAAAAAATGCTCACGCAGTGTAAAAACTTTGTTCACGCAACTTCTGGAAAATGTTCTTGCCATTCAAAACAATGTTTATGACTTTTTAAAAATGTTCACAGGTTCAAAAACATTATTCGTGACAATATAAAAAATGTACATAAAAATGTAAAACATTGTTCACGTAGTTCGTAAAATTATTCATATCATTCAAAAAATGTCCATCACATTTAAAAAATATTCACGTGTTCCAAAAATATGTTTGTGACATTTTCAAAAAAATTACATGCAATATAAAAGATATTCACATAAATTTAAAATAATGTTGTACCATTAAAAAAAATTATTACATTTTATAAAAACTGTTCTAACCCTTAACAATTGTCCTCATGATTTAAAAAAATGTTAATGCCATTTATGAAAAATGTTTAATTTGTGTTTATAAAAAATTCACCGTGTATTTGAAAAAATTTCAATGTGCATTTGAAAAAAAATGTTCAACATGTATCCAGAAAAATGTTTAACGTGTATATGGAAAATGTTCAACTTTATCTGAAAGTGTTTAGCACATTTATAAAAATGTTGAATGTGCATTTGACAAATATTCAACATGTATTCAGATAAAAAATGTTCAGAATGTATCTGAAAAGTGTTCAATATGTATCTACCTTTACCTTCTGCGTCACTGATTGCAAAACACAAACAACCAGCTGCCTTTGAGGATTTCCTCAATTGACTGGCAAAGACGCTTATGTGTGCATGTGAAAATAGTAATGGGCTTTACTTCCCTCTCAAAAAACTTTGTAGCTACCTAGTTTCTGACAATAGAGATCTGAGGGACCCTCCTGTTTCATTATATGCGTTGGTGTGACACGTCGATGGATACATCCAACTCAAGGGCCGGTCCAAGGATATCATCATCTCGGGTGGTGGCGGACGATGTTTTGGTCGACGGTGGAGGGCTGGTCAACCGGTCGGGATGAGGAAGATGCCAATGGAAAAATTAATATATGCCAAAAAAGATGCAACCAGCCATGCCCATAGAATTAAATCAAAGGTTGAAAAGTGCAATCTATGTATCACATTCGATGCTAAATTACTAAATTTGCAATATATGTATAAGGAATACGGAATGTTAATATGGTATACCTTGTCGCTCGGTAATGACACGATGTTGATTGACATGCGGTGGGAGGAAATCGGCGAGCGATCGTCTGAGCGTGTGATACAAGGGCTTGGAAATCAGCACCAAGAGTATAGCCGCGGATAGGAGCTAGCCGAACAGAGGAATACCTGAATTTGTACCGTCGTTCGCAAACACAAGATACTAGGGGTGAGGTCTTTTGGCTCGATTCTAGACAATCATGGTCTGGGGAATCAAAATCGCAAAAGAACTCTTTTCTGCGCCAGGAATCACCTAGAATCATCGAAAGTTGGCATTTCTGGCGATTCTCGCCTCCCCTCAAAATAAAACGATTCGTTTTCAATGACTACCCCTATTGGACATCGTATTTACAATCAAAATGCCACTCGGGCCAGAGCAAGCGATGCCCAAAACGAATGAATCCAACGAGAAAGCTCGCGTTTGTTCCCGACTCTCGTAAGTCCCCAGCCACAAGCACTCGACCCGAGTTAGGGTTCGCGCCGCCAGCCGGCTGCCCTAACCCGTTCCATCAGATCTGCCGACGCCAGGTCCCCTACGCCGCCACCTCGTCCCGTCCGCTGCCTTCCCTGTCACCTCCGCGCCCGGTTGCCCCGTCCCCTCCGCTGCCATCGCCATCACCTCCGCGCACGCCGCAACGTCCCTTTTGCCCTACAGGAGGCGACATCTTCGCCCGAGCTAGCCTGGCCGTTGCTGGTGAGGTCCTCTCATTCCCTGCCTCTATGTCTCCTCCTCAATGCCCTTCTATGTCTCCTCCGCTAAATATATGTTGATGACATGTAGTGAAAATTTTGTATGATTGATTTCTTACTATGAAAGTAGTGGTATGGATTGATGGCTGCTTAGTAAAAAAGATTGTATAGATTAAAACTTTCACATATGGATGTTGTAGAGGGAGAAAGTGAAGCCTTTGAAAGCATCTTGGGATAGTGCGGCTCATACCATTTGTATGGATGTGCGCGTAGATAAGGTGCGAGGAAATAACCGCTCCACATGAAACACCACTTTATCCGTTGTAGGACAAGCTATTGTTTTTACTAAGTTCAATGAGCGCTCCGGGAGAAACTATTCGCACCAGGAATGAAAAACAAGTGGGATAGTGCGGCTCATACCATTTAAATTGTGATATTAAGCACTTTATGAGATTTGCAACTCGATTTAGTGTTCATATTAGACATGAAACTGTCTAAAATAACCAAGTGTTAGCAATTCGGACATCGTTAGGCACATGCGATAAGACAGAGGCAATGACATCGCCAGGTAGCACAATATCACTCTTCATCTTGGACACTTGGTAGGTGACTCACACAAGGATAGTCAAACACCACCTGTCGGGCTCGTTCAACACTATTGTTCCCCTACCATTACCATTGATAATGCTCGGCTCGGTAATTATGATCAGCAGATCCTACCAACACCTTGAGTTTTTGTGGAACAGACATGGAATCAGAGGGCACATTGGGGCAAATTGTGAAAAGCTTCTTTGCGCATAGAGGAAATTTAAGAAAAATCCTCATGCAGTGTAAAAACTTTGTTCACGCAACTTCTGGAAAATGTTCTTGCCATTCAAAACAATGTTCATGACATTTTAAAAATGTTCACAGGTTCAAAAACATTGTTCATGACAATATAAAAAATATACATAAAAATGTAAAACATTGTTCACGTAGTTTGTAAAATTATTCATATCATTCCAATAATTGTCCATCACATTTAAAAAATATTCACGTGTTGCAAAAATATTTTTGTGACATTTCAAAAAATGTTTATACAATATGAAAGATGTTCACATAAATTTAAGAAAAATGTTTTATCATTCAAAAAAATGTTTGTAACATTTTATAAAAACTGTTCTAACACTTAACAATTGTCCTCACGATCTAAAAAAAATGTTAATGACATTTATGAAAAATGTTTAATATGTGTTTATAAAAAATTCACCGTGTATTTGAAAAAATTTCAATGTGCATTTGAAAAAAATGTTCAACATGTATTCAGAATTTTTTTTAACGTGTATATGGAAAATGTTCAAGTTTATCTGAAAGTGTTTAGCACATTTATAAAAATATTGAATGTGTATTTGACAAATGTTCAACATGTATTTAGATAAAAATATTCAACATGTATCTGAAAAAGTGTTCGGCATGTATCTACCTTTACCTTCTGCGTCACTAGTTGCTAAACACCAACAACCAGCTGCCTTTGAGGATTTCCTGAATTGACTGGCAAAGACGCTTATGTGTGCAAGTGAAAATATTAATGGGCTTTACTTCCCTCTCAAAAAACTTGGTAACTACCTGGTTTCTGACAATAGAGATCTGAGGGACCCTCCTGTTTCATTATAAGCGTTGGTGTGGCACCTCGATGGATACATCCAACTCAAGGACCGGTCCAAGGATATCATCATCTCGGGTGGCGGCGGACGACGTTTTGGTCGGCGGTGGATGGCTGGTCAACCGGTCGGGATGAGGAAGACGCCAAGAGAAAAATTAATAGATGCCCGAAAAAATGAGGCAACCAGCTATGTCCATAGAATTAAAGCAAAGGTTGAAAAGTTCAATCTATGTATCATATTCGATGCTAAATTACTAAATTTGCAATATATGTATAAGGAATATGGACTATTAATATGGTATACCTTGTCGCTCGGTAATGACATGATGTTGATTGACATGCGGTGGGAGGAAATCGGCGAGCGTGCATCTGTGCGTGGACAAGTATGCATCTGAGCGTGTGCTACAAGGGCTTGGAAATCAGCACCAAGAGCATAGCCGCGGAGTTCATCGGCGGTCACGACTCCACCTGTCAATCACGATCGAAGCTAGCCGATCAGAGGAATACCAAAATTTGGACAGTCGCTCGAAAACAAAAGATACTAGGGGTGATGTCTTTTGACTCGATTCTAGACAATCACGGTCTAGGGAATCAAAATCGCAAAATAACTCATTTCTGCGTCACAAATCACCTAGAATCATACCAGAATCGCAGTGCATTTTAGAATCATCGAAAGTTGGCTTTTCTGGCGATACTCGTCTGCCCCTCAAAATAAAATGATTCGTTTTCAATGACTACCCGTACTGGATATCGTATTTACGATCTAAATGCCACTCGGGCCAGAGCGAGCGATGCCCAAAACGAACGAATCCAACGAGAAAGCTCGCGATCGTTCCCCACTGTCGTTAGTCCCCACACACAAGCACTCGACCCGAGTTAGGGTTCACGCCGTCAGCCGGCTTCCCCAACTCATTCCATCAGATCCACTGACGGCAGGTCCTTTACGTCGCCACCCCGTCCGGTCCGCTGCTTTCCCTGTCACGTCCGCGCCCAGTCGCCCCGTCTCCTCCGCTGCCATCCCCGTCACCTCCACGGTCGCCGCCCCGTCCCATCTGCCCTATAGGAGGTGGTGTCTTCGCCTGAGCCAGCTTGGCCGTTACTGGTGAGGTCCTCTCATCCCCTGCCTCTATGTCTCCTCCTCTATGCCCCTCTATGTCTCATCCTCTCTCCCTCTCATATCTTTGTTTCTCTTTTCTTCTCTGTTTAGCACTGTAAAAAAATTGTAGGCTTACATGTTCGCTAAATTGTATACTGATTTGGATGGTGCAAACATGTAGTGATTGATGTTGATGACATGTAGTGAAATTTTTGTATGATTGATTGCTTACAATGAAAGTAGTGGTATGGATTGATGGCTGCTTAGTGAAAAAGATTGTATAGATTAAAACTTTCACATATGGATGTTGTAGAGGGAGAAAGTGAAGCCGCTGAAAACAATTTGGGATAGTGCGGCTCATACCATTTATATGGATGTGCGCGTAGAGAAGGTGCGAGCAAATAACTGCTCCACGTGAAACACCACTTTGTCTGATGTAGGACAAGCTAATTTTCTTACTAAGTTCAATGAGCGCTCTGGGAGAAACTATTCGCACGAGCAATTAAAAAAAGTGGGATAGTGCGGCTCATACCATTTAAATTGTGATTTTAAAAACTTTATGAGATTTGCAACTCGCTTTCGTGTTCATATTAGACATGAAATTGTCTGAAATAACCAAGTGTTAGCAATTCGAACACCATTAGGCACATGCGATAAGACAGAGGCAATGACATCGCCAGGTAGCGCAATATCACTCTTAATCTTGGACACTTGGTAGGTGAGTCACACATGGATAGTCAAACTCCGTCTGTCGGGGTCGTTCAACACTATTGTTCCCCTACCATTACCATTGATAATGCTCGGGCTCGGTGATTATGATCAGCAAATCTTACCAACACCTTAAGTTTTGTGGAACAGACACGGAATCAGCAGGCACATTGGGGCAAATTGTGAAAAGCTTCATTGCGCATAAAGGATTTTTTTTAAAAAAATGCTCATGCAGTGTAAAAACTTTGTTCACGCAACTTTTGGAAAATGCTCTTACCATTCAAAACAATGTTCAGGACATTTAAAAAATGTTCACAGGTTCACAAACATTGTTCGTGACAATACAAAAATAAAAAATATAACTAAAAATTTAAAACATTGTTTACGTAGTTTGTAAAATTATTCATAGCGTTCAAAAAATTGTCCATCACATTTAGAAAATATTCACGTGTTCCAAAAATATGGGTGTGAAATTTTCAAAAAATGTTCATGCAATATAAAAGATGTTCACATAAAATTAAAATAAAGGTGTACCATTCAAAAAAATGTTTATGACATTTCATAAAAAGTGTTCTAACACTTAACAATTGTCCTGACGATTTTAAAATTATTTAAGGCCATTTATGAAAAATGTTTAAAATGTGTTTATAAAAAAATTCACCGTGTATTTAAAAAAAATTCAATGTGCATTTGAAAAAAATGTTAACATGTATTCAAAAAAATGTTTAACGTGTATATGGAAAATTTTCAAGTTTATCTGAAAAAGTTTGGCACATTTATAAAAATGTTCAATGCGCATTTGGAAAATGTTCAACATGTATTCAGATCAAAACTGTTTAGCATGTATCTGAAAAGTGTGCAACATGTATCTACCTTTACCTTCTGCATCACTGGTTGCGAAACACCAACAACCAGCTGCTTTTGAGGATTTGCTCAATTGACTGGCAAAGACGCTTATGTGTGCATGTGAAAATAATAATGGGTGTTACTTCCCTCTCAAAAAACATTGTAGCTACCTAGTTTCTGATAATAGAGATCTGAGGGACACTCCTGTTTCATTATAGGCGTTGGTGCGGCACCTCGATAGATACATCCAACTCAAGGACCGGTCCAAGGATATCATCATATCGGGTGGTGGCGGACGACGTTTTAGTCGGCGGTGGAGGGCTGGTCAATCGGTCGGGATGAGGAAGACGCCAACGGAAAAATTAATAGACGCCAAAAAAAGAGGCAACCAGCCATGCCCATTGAATCAAAACAAAGGTTGAAAAGTGTAATCTATGTATCGTACTTGATGCTAAATTACTTAATTTGCAATATGTATAAGGAATACGGAATGTTAATATGGTATACCTTGTCGCTCGGTAATGACACGATGTTGATTGACATGCGGTGGGAGGAAATCGGCGAGCATGCGTCTGTGCGTGGACAAGCATGCATCTGAGCATGCGCTACAAGTGCCTGGAAATCAGCACCAAGAGTATAGCTGCGGAGTTCATCGGCGGTCGCGACTCCACCTGTCAATAACGATTGGAGCTAGCCGATCAGAGTAATACCTTAATTTGGTCCATCGTTCGCAACTAGGGGTGAGGTCTTTTGACTGGATTCTAGACAATCACGGTCAGGGGAATCAAAATTGCAAAAGAACTCGTTATTTCTGCACCAGGAATCGCCTATAATCATTCCAGAATCGGAGTGCATTTTAGAATCATCGAAAGTTGGTGTTTCTGGCAATTCTCGCCTGCCCCTCAAAATAAAACGATTCGTTTTCAATGACTACCCCTATTGGACATCGTATTTCCGATCGAAATGACACTCGGGCCAGAGCGAGCGATGCCCAAAACGAACGAATCCAACGAGAAAGCTCGCGTTCGTTCCCCACTCTTGTTAGTCCCCGCCCACAAGCACTCGACCTGAGTTAGGGTTCGCGCCGCCAGCCGGCTGCCCCAACCCGCTCCATTATATCCGCCGACGGCAGGTCCCCTCTGCCTTCCCCGTCACCTTCGCGCCAAGTCACCCCATCCGCTCCGCTGCAATCCCCGTCATCTCCGTGCTCACCGCCCCGTCCCATCCGCCCTATAGGAAGCGACGTCTTCGTCCGAGCCAGCCTCGCGCGTTGCTGGTGAGCTCGTCTCATCCCCTGCCTCTATGTCTCCTCCTCTATGCCCCTCTCTATCTCATCCTTTCTCCTAGCTCTCATATCTTTGTTTCCCTTTTCTTCTCTGTTTAGAACTGTAAATGAATTGTATGCTTACTTGTTTGCTAAATTGTATGCCGATTTGGATGGGGCAAACATGTAGTGAATTTTTGTATGATTTATTGCTTAGTATGAATTTTGTAGTGGTATGGATTGATGGCTGCTTAGTAAAAAAGATTGTATAGATTAAAACTTTCACATATGGATGTTGTAGATGGAGAAAGTGAAGCCTCTGAAAGCAATTTGGGATAGTGCGGCTCATACCATTTATATGGATGTGCGCGTAGAGAAGGCGCGAGCAAATAACCGCTCCACATGAAACACCACTTTGTACAATGTAAGATTAGCTAATTTTCTTACTAAATTCAATGAGCGCTTCGGGAGAAACTATCCGCACCAGCAATTAAAAAACAAGTGGGATAGTGTGACTCATACCGTTTAAATTGTGATGTTAAACACTTTATGATATTTGCAACTCGCTTTCGTGTTCGTATTAGACATGAAACTGTCTGAAATGACCAAGTGTTTGCAATTCGAACACCGTTAGGCACATGCGGTAAGACAAGGGCAATGACATCACCAGGTAGCGCTATATCACTCTCCATCTAGGACACTTGGTAGGTGAGTCACACATGGAATCAAACTCCCCCTGCCGGGCTCATTCAACACTATTGTTTCCCTTGATTACCACTGATAATGCTCGGCTCGGTGATTATGATCAGCAGATCCTACCAACAGCTTAAGTTTTTTGGAACAGACAGAGAATCAGAGGGCACATTGGTGCAAATTATGAAAAGCTTCATCGTGCATAAAGGATTTTTTTTAAATGCTCATGCATTGTAAAAACTTTGTTCACGCAACTTCTGGAAAATGTTCTTACCATTCAAAACAATGTTCATGATATTTTCAAAAAGTTCACAAGGTCAAAAACATTGTTCGTGACGACACAAAAAATATACATAAAAATGTAAAACATTGTTCACGTAGTTTGTAAAATTATTCATATCATTCAAAAATTGTTCATCACATTTAATAAATATTCACGTGTTCCAAAAATATGTTTGTGAGATTTTCAAAAAATGTTCATGCAATATAAAAGTTGTTCATGTAAATTTAAAATAATGTTGTGCCATTAAAAATGTCTATGACATTTTATGAAAAGTTTTCTAACACTTAACAATTGTCCTCACAATTATATTGATGCCATTTATGAAAAATATTTAATATGTGTATAAAAAAATTCACCATGTATTTAAAAAAATTCAATGTGCATTTCAAAAAATGTTCAACATGTCTTCAGAAAAATGTTTAACGTGTATATGGAAAATGTTCAAGTTTATCTGAAATTGTTTAGAACATATATAAAAATGTTCAATGTGCATTTGACAAATGTTCAACATGTATTCAGATAAAAAAAAATGTTCATCATGTATCTGAAAAGTATTCAACATGTATCTATCTTTACCTTCTGCGTCACTGGATGCGAAACAGCAACAACCAACTGCCTTTGAGGATTTCCTCAATTGACTGACAAAGACGCTTATGTGTGCATGTGAAAATAGTAATCGGCGGAAATTGCCGGCAACTGAAATTCTGGACCCGAAGAGGCTATAGAAGAGATAGATATTCTCTGCAACTCCAAATGACCTGAAAATTTACGGAGAATTATTTTGGAATATATAAAAAATATTGGCGAAAGAATTACCAGAAGGCCACCCACCAGGGAGCGACAAGCTCAGGGGGCGCGGCCTACCCCCCTGGCCGCGCCCTGTGAGCTTGTAGGCCTCCTGGCAGGGGTCCGGGGCCCATCTTCTCCTATAAGATGCTATTTGCCCTAGAAAAAAAATCAGAAGAAGACATTCAGGATGAAGCGCCGCCGTCTTGAGGTGAAACCTTGGCAGGAGCACTTTTGCTCTCCGGCAGAGCGATTCCGCCGGCTATACTTCCTTCCGGGAGGGGGAAATCGAAGCCATCGACATCATCAACGATCCTCTCATCGTGAGAGGACCAATCTTCATCAACATCTTCACCGGCACCATCTCATCTCAAATCCTATTTCATCTCTTGTATTCAATCTTTATCTCAAAACCTCAGATTGGTACCTGTGGGTTGCTAGTAGTGTTGATTACATCTTGTAGTTGATGCTAGTTGGTTTATTTGGTGAAAGATTATATGTTCAGATTCTTAATGATATTCAATATTCCTCTGATCTTGAACATGAATATGATTTGTGAGTAGTTACGTTTGTTCTTGAGGACATGGGAGAAGTCTTGTTATAAGTAATCATGTGAATTTGGTATTCGTTCGATATTTTGATGATATGTATATATGTTATTGCTTCCTTTAGTGGTGTCATGTGAACGTCGACTACATGACACTTCACCATACTTGGGCCTAAGGGAAGGCATTGTGGAGTAGTAAGTAGATGATGGGTCGCTAGAGTGACAGAAGCTTAAACCCTAGTTTATGCGTTATTCCGTAAGGGGCTGATTTGGATCCATATGTTTCATGTTATGGTTAGAGTTATCTTAATTCTTCTTTCGTAGTTGCGGATGCTTGCGAGAGGGGGTAATCATAAGAGGGTTGCTTGTTCAAGTAAGAACAGCACCCTAGCACCGGTCCACCCACATATCAAATTATCAAAGTAGCGAACGCGAATCAACTAAACATGATGAACGTGACTAGACGATAATTCCCATGTGTCCTGTAGAATGCTTTGCTTTATATAAGAGATCGTTCCGGCTTGTCCTTTGCTATAAAAAGGATTGGGCCACCTTGCTGCACCTTTGTTACTATTGCTACTTGTTACTTGTTACGAATTGTCTTATCAGAAAACTATCTGTTACCGCTACCTTCAGTACTTGCAGAGAATACCTTGCTAAAAACTGCTTGTCATTTCCTTCTGCTCCTCGTTGGGTTCGACACTCTTACTTATCGAAAGAACTACGATTGATCCCCTATACTTGTGGGTCATCACATACCATTTATCCATGCGTCTCTCATGTACTGTAAAACTTCGTCGACACCATAATAAAGTACTAACTGAAGAACTCCAATACTAGCATTGCATTTGTCACTCCTATTATAAATTGCTAGTATAGGATCAACATTGTACTTACATTGATAAGCATAGTGCCCTTTCATTTTACAATAATCATCGCATGTAATTGGTGCCCATTCTTCCAGTAGTGCTATCCATTCTTTTATCTTTTCATTGTTGATAGCAAAAGGTGGAATATGGTCTCTCTTCTCCTCCATTGCAGATTTCAGATTTTCCTTAGTAGACATCTCAGAAGACATGATACGCAGATTTTTGCAATAAACAAAAGTAAACTAAATGTGAACGGGAAAGTAATAGCCAAGCGCTATGCTCCCCGGCAATGGTGCCAGAAAAAGCTTGATGGTCTACAAGTGCACATGGCTATGTAGCAATTTCGTGATAAGTAAGGTTTGTCGATCCCACAGGGAGCGAATAGGATGGCACCACAATCCCCACAGCTGTGTTGTCACTAACACAACCACGCTCACACCCAAACCGGAGTTTGGAAATAGCTCACTTAAGTAAGTTGCAAGAGAATGGTAAAAAGCAGGAATTAAACTAAGTACTAGAGAGAACGGAAAATAAATACTAAACTAAGCAGAAGAAATAAACTATAAGAAGTATGTGATGTTTTAGATGAGATTGCTGGCATCTAGGTACGGCCTCGTTCGGTACGCGCACGGAATGGAGTCCGGGTTTTACGACTATGCCACGTTGTGACTATGTCAGTACCTGCATTATAGGATACGGTGGTCTACTTCTGGTGGGCGGTACCTCTCATAACATTATCTCTCAAGACGAGCTATATTGAGATAACTCATTCATCCTACTTAGTGTCCCATACCTGAGGCGGCTAACACAAATATATTAAGGTCCTCGTGGTTTGAGGACCGGACGAAGGCATTAGGTTCTATGGACAACCATGCTCCTAGAATAATCGTGTTCCCCTTAAGATATCTGCACCTGTCACATCGCAGGTCTCTCGGTTTCCACAACCATCTATATACTTCATGTGTGGCCTGGGGAGTTGGATGTCTCCAACTACGCCAATGGATAGGACATCTCCCATCACTAAATTACCGAGGGTAAATAAGCAACACAAAGCAACATGCATAATTAGACAACACATATCAAATAAACACTTACTAATCGACCGACCCATAGCCAACAATTACTCAAATAACATCACATATAAAGGGGGTTCAAGAGTTGCTACAACCCATCACGGAGACCGTGATGGAGGAGGAAGAAGGGATGGTGATGGTGGTGATGATGGCGGTGGCGTGCAAGGCGATGGTGATGATGGCGGCGTGGCGGCGGCGGCCCATGGCCGCGCCCCACCGTGGCGGCTCCCTTCCAGTCTCCTTAAAGGTTGCAACAATGGTGTTCTTGAGGTGGATGGTGGCTGGACTTGAAGATGAGATGATGAATGACGGCTTGATGATGAATCCAGGTGGCGGCTAGGGTCGATGGTGTTTATATAAGAGCTCTCCCTATGCCTCCTCCCTTGATGTGGCTTCTCTCCTTTGATCCAAGGGCTCTAGATGAGCCCAATCCTCTCCCAAATCATCCCTTGAAGGCCAAGGAAGTCGTGGGAACAAATGGGGATGAAATCCACGAAGAATCCCATCACGAGAGGCAACTTTCGGTACTGTCTGGAGTCCATACGGGCGCTCAAACGACCTCTTTTGTGCTGATTTATTCTGTTGCCTCCCTTTGGTAAAACGGTCGCCATTTCTTCATACGAACTCGAAATTTGACGTTCTTGGGCTCGTTGGATTTGTATGAATGACGCCAATCCATTTCTGGTTTTAGATCTTGATTTGGAGCACTTTGGAAAAAATGACTTTTTCCACCTTCGAAATGGCCAAGTCTGGATCCTAGATGTCCACCGTTTGAACTCCTTTCATCGTGCTTACTTCTTGGGAAGTCCGCATCACCTACCAGACACACAAACACAAAGAAAACGAATAAAAACCAAATAAGAATAAAGAATATGCAATGCTCGCGGTGAAAAGGACAAAAACTGGAAATCATGCATATGGACATATAATTGGCTCAATGGAACATGATATGACTTGATATACACAGATAATGTGCAACAAATGAGCTCTAAAGATGCATAAAATATGGAGCCATCATCAGTCTCCATCATTCTTTTCCTCACTAGGACAATGCTCTAATAATGATGATCATCACACTTTTATTTACTTACAACTCGATAAACTGATACATGACGACTCTATATGAATGCCTCTGGCAGTGTACCAGGATGTGCAATGATCTAGCGTAACATGTATAATAATGATGAACGGTGGCTTTGCCACAAATATCATGTCAGCTCTATATGATCATGCAAAGCAATATGATGATGAACACACATGTCATAAGACGCAACGGTGGAAGTTGCATGGCAATATATCTCGAAATGGCTTTGAAAATGCCATGATAGGTAGGTATGGTGGCTGTTTTAAGAAAGATATAAGGAGGCTTATGTGTGATTGAGCGTATCGTATCACGGGGTTTGGATTCACCGGCGAAGTTTGCACCGACTCTCGAGGTGAGAAAGGGCAATGCACTGTACCATAGAGGCTAGCAAATTGTGGAAAGGTAGGAGTGTGTAATTGTCCATGAAGTCACATTAGTCATAAAGAACTCATATACTTATCGTGAAAGTTTTATTAGCCCTTGAAGCAAAGTACTACTCGCATGCCCCTAAGGAGGAGGTTGGTAGGAGTTAACCATCGCGCAACCCCGATTATGACAGCACTCAAGGATTTCAATCAGACATAAAAATGCTCAAACATCCCCACCATGCCATAACGGACACTTAAATGAGTAGTGCATAACAAGCTTTAATCTCGATATTTCTACTAACCAATGATCATGAACTAATACCCTTTCATATTACGACATCAATATAATTAAAACATACGTTTCATATTTAGTGATCTACATGAAAGTTTTTGTTATACCACTCTTGAATACCTATCCTTTTTGGTCTAATCTCATAACTCGTGCACATTACCACTTCCTATTTAAGACTCTCAAAAATATTTAAGTGAAGCATGTGAGTGCAATCATTTCTATAAAATATAACCACCGCCATGCTCTAACAAGTATAAGTGAAGCACAAGAGCAACTGCCTAGCTCAAAAGATATAAGTGAAGCATATAGAGTATTCTAACAAATCACGATAAATGTGTGTCCCTCTCAAAAGGTGTCTCCAGAAAACAATGGTTGTGGCAAACTAAAAGCAAAACAAAACTATAGCACAAGACGCTTCAAGTAAAACTCATATCATGTGATGAATAAAAATATAGCTCCAAGTAAGTTACCGATAGATTGTAAACGAAAGAGGGGATGCCATCCGGGGCATCCCCAAGCTTAGACGCTTGGGTCTTCCTTGAATATTACCTTGAGGTGCCTTGGGAATCCCCAAGCTTAGGGTCTTGTCGCTCCTTATTCCTTCATCCATCGTGATCTCACCCAAAACTTGAAAACTTCAGCACACAAAACTCAACAGAAACTTCGTGAGATCTGTTAGTATAATAAATCAATCATCCACTTTAGGTACTGTTATAAACTCATTCATAATTTTTATTGCATAATACCTAATGTATTCTAACTTCCTCATGACTTATACCCCCCGATATAATCCATAGTTTCATTAAAACAAGCACACTATGCAATAAAAACAGAATCTGTCTAAAACAGAACAGTCTGTAAAGACCTGAATTAAAATCATATTTTTGTAACTCCAAAAATTCTGAAAAATTAGGAAAACGTAAAAGATTTGTATTCCAATACTGTGTACAAAATTCAGGATTTTATCGCGTTCCAGTACAGAACATAAATTCCAGAACTGGGCGCAAAAGTTTCTGTTTTCAAGCAGCATCAATTATGCTATCATCTAAATCATCCCAAAGGCATTACTTGGCACAAACGCTAATTAAAAGATAAAAACACAATCATTAAAGTATCTATAATTGTGACTCAAGAAAATAAAAATTTCAATAAAGATAAATATTGTGTTGCCTCCCAACATGCGCTATTGTTTTGTTCCCCTAGCTAGGCATAATGCATTCTTTCAAGTATTGTCATCCTTCAAATTAATTCATAGGTAGCTCTCATAATGGATTCATATGGTGGTTTAATCCTCTTCCTTGGGAAGTGTTCCATCCCTTTCTTTAGTGCAAATTGAAACCTTATATTTCCTTCTTTCATGTCAATAATAGCACCTATGGTTCGTAGGAAAGGCCTACCAAGTATTATAGGACAAGACGGATTGCATTCAATATCAAGCACAATGAAATCCACGAGCACATAATTTATATTTGCCATTATAAGAACATAATTAATTCTTCCCAATGGTTTCTTAATAGTTGAATCCGCTAAAAGCAAGTTAAGGGAACATTCATCCATATCGGTGAGACCTAGCACGTCATATAAAGATTTTGGTATAGTAGAGACGCTAGCACCTAGATTGCACAAATAATTACATTCATAATCTTTAATCTTTACTTTAATAGTTGGTTTCCATTCATCATGTAATTTTCTTGGTATGGATACTTCCAATTCCAGCTTTTCTTCACGAGCTTTAATCATTGCGTCTACGATATGTTTAGTAAAAGCTTTATTTTTGTTCGTAAGCATTAGGTGAATTTATCATGGATTGCAACAAGGAAATACATTCAATCAAAGAGCAATTATCATAATTAAAGTCCTTGTAATCCAAAGTAGTGGACACATTGCTATTTTAAGTCTTGACCTCTTCAAACCCACTTTTATTGTTTTTATCATTAAGATTATCACCCTTCGAACAATTCAGGCGCCTTCTAACTAAAGTTGACTCATCTCCAGTCCCTTTTTCATCAAGTTTTATATTACTAAACAAAGATTCAATAGGTGTCACACCAATCATTTTAATATCTTCATTATCACTGGTGAGAGAATGTGACTCTGGTTTAGCAGCCATTTTGTTTACTAGTGCAGTTTGCTTATCGGATATCTTTCCTAACATGTTTTCAGTACGAGCAAGTTGTGACTGTAGATTGGCTACTTCCTGATTGACCACATCAAGTTGCTTACTAATGGCATCCAATAAAGTAAAATGTTCTTTAGTTTCCTTAGTGAATAATTCGTTTTGCACATACTGAGAATACATAAAATTCTTAGTAGCCCTTTCTATTTCAGACAATCTTTTACTATAGGAAACATCAATTTAAGCAAATTCAGACATGATAGCAACTTCAAGCAAGCAAGCAAACAAGCAAAGTAAAATAAAATATTTTTGTATTTTTTATATTTTTTTACGAAACTAATAAAGACAAATAAAAGCAAATAAAAAATAGAACAAGTAATTGATAAATTGTGTGAAGGGACTTGTAGGTATTTGATGATGTCTCCCCGGCAACGGCACCAGAAATTCTTTCTGCTACTTGTGAGCTGCGTTGGGATTTTCCCCGAAGAGGAAGGGTGAAGCAATATAGTAGCGATAGTATTTTCCTCATTGAGAACCAAGGTTATCGAACCAATAGGAGAACCAAGCAAATCCTAGTAAGCAGTACCTACACAGAAGAGAGCAAATACTTGCACCCACCGTGGGCAAGAGGGTTGTCAATGCCCTTGAACTCGTTACTTGCAAGGATTAAATCTAATAGTGATAGATATATGAATTGAAAAGTAAATAAAAAGAAATTAATTGCAGCAAGGTAAATTAGGGTATTCTAATATGATAAAAGTAGACCCAGAGGCCATAGTTTTCACTAGAGGCTTCTCTCTCAAAACATAGCATACGGTGGGTAAAGGAATTACTGTTGGGCAATTGATAGAAAAGCGCATAGTTATAATGTTATTCATGGCAATGATCATGTATATAGGCATCATGTCCGTGACAAGTAGACCGACTCCTGCCTGCATCTACTACTATTACTCCACCAATCGACCGCTATCCAGCATACATCTATGGTATTAAGTTCATAACAAACAGAGTAACGCTTTAAGCAGGATGACATGATGTAGACAGAATAAACTCAAGCAATATGAATAAACCCCGTCATTTTACACTTAATGGCAACAATACAAATACGTGCCTTGCTACCCATACTATCACTGGGTGAGGACACCGCAAGATTGAACCCATTACAAAGCACCTCTCCCGCTGAAGATAAATCAATCTAGTTGGCCAAACCAAACGGATAGATCAGAGAGAAATACAAAGCTATAACAATCATGCATAATAAAGTTCAGAAAAGACTCAATTATTTTCGATGAATAATCTGATCATAAACCCACAATTCATCGGATCCCAACAAACACACCGCAAAAGAAGATTACATCGGATAGAACTCCATGGAGATCATGGAGAACTTGTATTAAAGATCAAAGAGAGAGAAGAAGCCATCTAGCTACTAGCTATGGACCCGTAGGTCCGTGGTAAACTACTCACACATCGTCGGAAGGGCAGCAAGGTTGATGTAAAAGCCCTCCGTGATCGATTCCCCCTCCGGCAGATCACCAGAAAAGGCCTCCAGATGGGATCGCGGAAGAACAGAAGCTTGCGGCGGCGGAAAAGTTATTTTGGGTGGCTCTCTGTTGGTTTTGGAATATTTGGGAATTTATAGAAGTGGAATTAGGTCAAATGGAGCTGCGTGGGACCAACGAGCTCAGGTGGCGCCCCCAGGGGTGCGCCAGGTGAGCACGTGGCTCTCCTGTAGGGCTTCTGGCCTCCTCCCGAAGCTTTTAGGGTCCCTTCTGGTCTAGAAAAAATCATCCTAAAGTTTTTTTTGTTTGGACTTCGTTCGGTACTGATTTCCTGAAAAAAACCAAAAACAGGCAAAAAAACAGCAACTTGCACTGGGCACTGAGTTAATAGGTTAGTTCCCAAAAAATGATATAAAATGGCATATAAAGCATATAAAGTATCCAAGATTGATAATATAATAGCATAAAACAATCAAAAATTGTAGATACGTTGGAGACATATCAAACAACATGTCGATTATCCTTGGTAGACCCTTTTTGAATACTGTAGGGGCTGTTATTGATTGCAACAAAAGCAAGGTCACTTTTCATGTCAATAATAATGAGCATATGGTATATTTTCCGAAGAAACAAAATAAAGTGAATAGTATCAATTCTATTGAAAAGATTGTGACAATCACTGTTGGAGGTTTTGAATTCCTTCTTCCGGTACCTGAAAAGAAATATCAAACTCTTATTGTTAGGCAATGCATATCCCGGTTGAGGCAATTTAGTGTTATACGGAAGTTCTTCGGTTTCATGTTACTCAGAAAAAGTTCGTTATTAAGACTTGATCAACCTTATTAATGGATTCTTTTTTAGGGGCATGTCGTCGATGAATTCAGTATTCACAGCCTACTGTACCCATAGTTTACTCTCTGTTATTTATAGTTTAATAAAGAAAAATGCCATGATTATCCTATTTTCTGAATTACCCATGCAATAAAAAAATGACCCAGAAATAAAAGTGCTCAGAATGTCATAAAAAATTTACACATTTTTTTGGAATATTTAAGAATTTTTGGCACTGGATATACCCCAGGGGGGTGCACCTGTTGCTCACAAGGCAACAGGGTGCACCTACCCCCCTAGGGCGCGCCAAGATGCTTTGTGGGTCACACAGGGACCCACTCACTTAGTCCACCTGCCCATTGCTTCTTCTTCCTCCAGAAAAAATCGTGGTAGCTCATGTTCTCGTGTTCTTGCCTCCAAAACTGAGATTTTTGATATCTTTGCTCAGAGCTCCGTTTCTGAAGCTGTTTTGGGGGATTGCTCCTTGGTATGTGACTCCTCCATTGGTCCAATTAGTTTTTGTTTCAGTGGATTATATTTTGATTATTTTCTACTATTGGTGCCACTAAAAAAGAGCTTGCCTGTTGAATTTATTTGGTTCTAAGTAATTCGAATGCTTGATATAGCCTCTAGACACTTATATGATTAGTTGCTATCAATCTTGTTATGTTTTGTTAACATCTTTTTGTGGTCCAAAAATTTCAGAAATTTTCTAAGGAAAATGAACTTCTTTAGGAGGGGTTCTTCGAGCCGGAGTCCTAAGGGAGTTTCCGATAGTGCTTCGGACCTCCATCTCCCTCGTAGAGTGGAGGTGAGGCCGTACGAATGGCCATACAACGCCTTCATGAGCAAAGCTGGGTTTCAACATGAGTTTGCACAATTCGTGGCAAACGCTGGTTTGACCAACTTCCTCGCAGACGAGTCTGACCAATACCAACTCCTCACAAATTCCTTTGTGCAGAATTTCTACTTCATGCATAGACTTGATACCCCTATGGTGCGCTTTGATTTATATGCTCAACACTTTGAGATCACATTTGCTGAATTTTGTGAGATATGCTTGATTCCCTCTGAGGGGGAGTTGAGGGAACCTCGACATGAGGAGTTTGAGGATTTCCTTTTCACTTTAATTGTGGGAGAAACTAGGGGTGTGTCTAAGGCCAGAGTTACTAGTTTGCATTTTCCTGTCGTGCACTACTTTGGTTTATTCATAGGGAAATGTTTGACTGCTAGGAAGGAGGGTGGTACACTCAGTGCCCCCGACCTTGCCATTTTACGTCATGCCCTTTATGGTGATAGTACTTTTAGCCTGGGAGGCATTATTGCATGCCGCTTACACACCAACAGAACTAGGGGCAGTATTCATGGCGTTATCTATGCTACTCACCTCGCTGCATGCTTTAACATTGCTATCCGCCATGATGATCACATGCTACCTAAGATTTAATTAGACCATCAATCTATGATAGATCATCGCTTTATTGATAACCCTGATCCTCCTCATCACACTCGTTATAACCTGGTATTTAGTGAGGTTACTCGTGAGGTTATTTCTTTGCCTGCACCTTCTTTGTTTGACTCTCATGCCAGGCACGGATATGCTATCATGCCTGGTGACATCATTGCTTACAAGAACGAGCTAGCAGCAGCGGAGAACGAGGCCCAACCTTGGGACACTCGGGTGCGGCCTCCGACCCAGTTCTCCTATGGGTCTGAGGGATTCTACGAGCAGCAGTAGACCAAGTTAGGCTAAAAGCCTAAGCTTGGGGGAGTACGTGTTCTCACCGACATTACATTCATGCATCACACATTCATTTCACTTGTCCGTGTTCACCGTTTTCATGGTATATCCATGTTTCGTTTTATTTTGCTTTTTCTTTTGTGTGTTTGAATTTTTTTGAAAATCCAAAAAAAATTCTCGCTTCTTTTCGGTTTTTTCTTTCTTAGTTATTTCATAGTATTATAAGAAAAACCAAAAAGATTTCTCATTTCTTTTGTTGCTTGTTGGGAGTTCTCCCGTGTAAATAGTTTTTCTCGCTTTTCATTTTTCTTCTTTAGTTTGCTTTCTTCAAAAAAACTAAAAAACTCCAAAAATATTTCAGTGCATTTCTCTGAATTTCTTTTCTATTCGTTGAGTCGTCGTATGGCGAAGACTATGTTAGAATTGTTTAGTGGCTCTCATATGCTTTGTTGTTGATCTAACGAAGGGCCAATATTACCTTGTCTTCTCCTTTGAGTAAATTGTTTGCAGATTTCAGCTTAGTCCATGGCACACTTGCACTATTATTATTTTCACATCATTCGGTCGGGCAAGTGAAAAGCAATAATGACCATAATTTGATGAAGTGCCTGTGGCAAAGAAAGGCTGGTATGAACTCTTCTTGTTTTTGTTTTTGTAAATATGTTTAACTCAGTATCCTTGATTCAGCATATTATGAGTAAACATGTTTGTAATGACAATTAGAGATTATAGTTGCTCATGCCATGCTTAAGTAGCTAGGAGTGAATAATGATTTATCTTGAGTGTCAACATGCATTAAAATAATTATGATGTAGTATGTTAGGATGGTATCCTCCTCTGAAGAATTCAAGTGGCTTGACTTGGCACATGTTTACACATGTAGTTGATTCAAAAACAATGCAGCCTTATGATGTAGTAGGAATTGTGTTTATATCCTACCAATGCTCATAGTCAATGTTAAATATTCGTAATGCATGATTATGACTGTTGTCGCTCTCTAGTTGGTCGCTTCTCAATCTATTTGCTAACCTTCACCTGTACTAAGCGGGAATACTGCTTGTGCATCCAAAATACTGCTTGTTCCAAAAGTGTCCATATCTACCTATATGTGTTATTACCCTGCTGTTCCAAGTAAATTTTCATGTGCCACCTCTAATCATTCAAATAAACATCTGTTTTGTGTGCCCGTACCGCTCATGGAGCGACGGGGCGGTTGATATCTTTCATGCTAAGTGGGTTATTCTCATGATTGGTGTTTATTCACTTGTCATTGCACGATAGAGGCTGGTAATTGGGATGCCCAGTCCTGTTAAACAAAAATAAAGAAAAATATAATAAACAAACTCCCCCTGGAAAGTTGATTGTTTGCAGGGCACCCGAGGATTCGGCTAGCCATGGCTTGTGTTTGTATGGTTGTGGGGGAGTAAACCTTTACATTTCAGCATGGGAACCGCCAATAATGTGTTTAGCATGGAAGATGTCGAAATCCTTTGTCGTGGCGTTGACAGGAAAAGCACACCACTCAAAAAAAATTTCATCTCTGTTTTAAGCTCTGAGCTCTGGCACCGCTGCAAATCTTTGCTTCCCTCTGCGAAGAGCCCTTCTATTTACTTTCATGTTATTTACTCTTTATTGTTGAGTCATCACCTTCTCATTCAAGCACCAACATAGAGAGCGCTATTGTCATTCTTAGTTTAACATGCATTGAGTCTAGTTAATGTTGGAAACGAACATGACTGGATCTCTTCTACCCTGAATTACAATGTTTAGTCGCTGCTTGAACTTCATAGGTGCTCTGCATTTATGTTTTGCGGTCTCAGAAAGGGCCAGCGAGATACCATGTTATCATATTATATCATGATTATTTTGACAAATTGTTGATATCTGAGATATGTTATTATTGCTCGCTGGTTGATTATGCCATTGATATGAGTAAATGTGAGTTCTAAGTGTTATCATTCACATGGGTTCATGATCTTTGCTGAAAACTTGGTTACTATTTAAACTTATATACGGATACAAGAACAAAAGAGTTTGTAAAAGTTTTTCTTTATCACTTTCAGTTTATCAACTGAATTGCTTGAGGACAAGCAATGAGTTAAGCTTGGGGAGTTGATACGTCTTCGTCGTATCTACTTTTCCAAACACTTTTGCTCTTGTTTTGGACTCTAATTTGCATGATTTGAGTGAAACTAACCCGGACTGATGTTGTTTTCAGCAGAACTACCATGGTATTGTTTTTGTGCAGAAATAAAAGTTCTCGTAATCGGACGAAACTTTGCGGAGATTTTTTATTGAATAAATAAAAAATACTGGAACGAAGATCCACTGGAGGGGGAGCCACCAGTTGCTCACAAGGCAACAGGGCGCGCCTACCCCCTCCCCCTCCCAGGGCGCGCCCTGATGCCTTGTGGGTCCCACAGGTGGTCGTCTGACCTAATTCCAAGCCTATAAATTCCGTTTCCCCGAGAAAAAAATAGAAGAAGAAGTTTCATCGTGTTTTACGATACAGAGCCGCCGCCGCCACCTCATGTTCTTCCTCGCGAGGGCTGTTCTGGAGTTCGTTCGGGGTTCCGAAGAGGGGGATTCGTCGCTGCCGTCACCATCAACCATCCTTCATCAACAATTTCATGATGCTCACCGCCGAGAGTGAGTAATTCCTTCATAGGCTTGCTGGACGGTGATGGAGTTGGATGAGATTTATCATGTAATTGAGTCAATTTGTTAGGGCTTGATACCTAGTTTCCACTATGTTCTGAGATTGATGTTGCTATGACTTTGCTATGCTTAATGCTTGTCACTAGGGCCCGAGTGCCATGATTTCAGATCTGAACCCTTTATGTTTTCATAAATATATTTGAGTTCTTGATCCTATCTGCTAGTCATATGCACTTCTTATTGTTCTGATCCGTAGACCCCAAGGTGATAATAATTGGGAAACTCTCTGGGGATGACTGTAATTCGAGGAGTTCATGTATTCACCATGTGTTAATGCTTTGTTCTGGTTCTTTATTAAAAGGAGGCCTTAATATCCCTTAGATTTCCTTATGGACCCCGCTGCCACGGGAGGGTAGGACAAAAGATGTCATGCAAGTTCTTACTATAAGCACGTATGACTATATACGGAATACATGCCTACATTGAATTAATGAATTGGAGCTATTGTGTATCGCTCTAGGTTGTGACTGTTACATGATGAATGTTATCCAACACAAATATCCATCGCTGATCCAATGCCTACACTTTGCTCATATTGATCTTTGCTAAGTTACTATTGTTGCTGCTGCTGTTACAATCACTGCAAACTGCTACTGTAACTGTCACCGTTACTACTGTTACTCTTACTGCTACTATCAAACCATCATACTACTGTGCTACTAAACACTTTGCTGCAGAGATATTATTTTCCAGGTGTGGTTGAATTGACAACTCAACTGCTAAGGCTCATAAATATTCTTTGGCTCCCCTTGTGTCGAATCATTAAATTTGGGTGAAATACTACCCTCGAAGACTGTTGCGATCTCCTATACTTGTGGGTTATCAAGGCCCGGTGTGGGAGCTTGTGGGACCGGCATGGAGTAGGCATGGACAACTCTAGTCCAGGGGTTGTACCTGGTCATCCACACTGGCGGCGCCGCGGCGGGAGCAGCGGTCGGGCGGGGCGTGGTGCTGTTGTTGTGGGGACGCCCGTCGCGGCCCCGTTTCCGTTGGCGTCCGTGATCCGGAGTGGGCGACGACTCAGGGAAGGGGCATGGGGGGCGCCGGAGGAGCGATGGGACCGCCGGTGATGCCGGCCTGGAGCGCCAAGTGAGCCGCCCGTTGAGCGGTGTGACAGAGGCGCTTCTCCTCCATCCGAAGGTAGGTCATGGCCTTGGTGAATGAGGGCGTGATGAGGGAGAGGTTGGAGGTGGCTTGAGCGAGGTCGGGGTGGAGACCGCGCAGGAGGTTGGTGAGGATGATGGAGTCATCGACCTCCATGCCCACGTCGCGGAGCTCGTCGACCATGACCTTGAGCCGCGTGAAGAGCTCTCCTTGGAGGAAGACACGGCGTTGAAGCTGGTTGTCGAGGAAGAGATCACACAACCGCATCCAGATGACATGCGCCGTGGATCACGAACATTCACCATGTCGAAGAGGCCTTTCGGGATGGTGAGGAAGAGCCACTTGACAATGGTGGCATCGACGGCGAGCCACTCCTCATCACCTTTCATCATGTCGCGGGCGTCGATGCTCCCGTCGACGTGATCAACGGGATGGTGGGAGCGGAAGAGGAGACCGAAGTACACGCGCCATGCGTTGTAGGTTAGGGAGTCGAGGTCGAGGACCACCAGGACGTGAACCTTGATGGATAGGTCAAGAAGACGGGCGGAGGAGAAGGCCTGGAGGAAGGAGTTGTCATCAATAGTGGAGGAGAAGCGGGAGCCAACCATGGTGGAGATAGGGAGTTGGGGGAGCGGCGGTGGCAGCGGCTTAGGGTAGACCGAAAGCGGGTGCGGCTGCGGCATAGATTAGGTTGGGAGGGTGGGCGAGGGCAGCTATGGGAGAGAGGAGCGGCGACGGCCTAGGTCAGAGGAAGAAGCGGCGGCGGCGGTGGCGGCTTAGGTTAGGCGCGTTGGTGGCGGCTTGGAGCGGAAGCGAGAGGATCAGATGGTAAAACTGATAGCATGTAGAAAGGTATTCGATGCAACTCAATTGTATTCATCGGAGTCGTTTACAATACATACATGAGATGTCTTGGGTGACAAGCCAACTAACCCTTCCAAATCTCTAGAAGTTAAGATATACTCCACCAATACATGGCTAGAGATAAGATAGAGATCAATTGGGAGATATGCACAGATATGTCACGTTCCACACCAAAGAACAAACTTCTATGTTTCCCGGTCGAAGCTTTGGGAAAAATCCTCAAGCATCATTGTCTTGGGCCGTGAGATATATGGCACCTTGGCTAAGAAATTTGTTCATGAATCTTTATGGACCATTTGATGCTTGGACTCTTTGTAAATCCCTAGCACAAAGTGTCTAACGTTTTGGACTCAATCGTGTCAAAAGTCTAGAAATGTTATCTCAGCTTCCATAAAATCCTTCAACTATTTAACCTGATACTTTTGATCCAGATCGAGGTGGTTTCAGTGATGAAGTGGACTTCAGGTACTACCTCTATAGCTTAAACACGTTTTATATTTAGCTACAGAGGTAGAGGTAGTAGGTCGGTCGCACTTTAGGTATCAGGTTTGATCCATGTGTAGCTCTCTCTAGCTGCCACATGCCCTGACTAGGATGCTGACATGGCCATGAATCAACAGTCAACGTTTGCCACCCTGTCAAGATTCAGTCACAGTTTACCCCCAGGTCAAGTTACGGCCAAAACTAGCTACCCCCATGTCAAGTTTCTTGTATTGAAGTTAAAAAAATCATTTCTAGACTTTCGATACAAGTAGGAAAAAAGAATAAAAATATACATTTCTCAGGAAAATATTTTCAGTCTCGATCAGTGGTTTTTGCCGGTTGGCATAAATCCAGAGTCAGCTGCAAGTAGTACATTTTTCCTATTAAAAAGAGATCCCACTTGCTTGATGGTCATATTCGGTGTTTGCTTTGATCTGGCAATACCATCACCAATACATAATGAACACATGTGGGACTTAATCAGTGCCTTAGAAAGCTCGCCGACTGTACCCTTGCATAATCTAAGCTCCAAAGGCGCATCACTCTCTTGCTTAATCACACTATAATAGCAATAATGCTAAACATACAAAGAGTTACACGTAATTACACGCTGACTAGGATTCTTTCTCTCTAACTAACCTCTCCCTCCCCCTGATTTTCATGGGGTGGGCCCCTCCTCCCCCTTAATTTCCAATCAAAATCCACCTGTAAACCTATGTATGTGTAGCATTACTTCTATAAATAGTGTAGGTTCCATACTTAGCCCACCTGTCAATCTCTATCCGCATTGCACCAACCATACTTTGCGCAGATCAAGTACCTGCTCCGGAGATCCCAATTCGATCAGACATCGTCATGGAAGGGGCGGTGAAATGCGACGCCAACTACGCGCCGCTCGTGTACGGGGCGCGCACGGCCGTGGTCTTCGGCGACAAGGAGTACTCGTGGCGCGATACGCGGGGACGGTGCCTCGCCGGGGCGTCCGCGCTCGCGCGCCTCGGCGTCGGCCGCCGGGACGTGGTGGCGGTGATGGCCGCGAACACGCCGGACATGTACGAACTGCACTTCAGCGTGCCGATGACTGGCGGCGTGCTGTGCACGCTCAACACCAGGCACGACGAGGCCATGCCGCCATGGTGTCCGTCCTCCTGAGCCACTCGGAGGCCAGAGTCATCCTCGTGGAATCGCAGTTCTTCGCCGTCGCACGCGACGCCCTGGCGCTCCTCGCTGACGCCGGAGCCAGCCTGCCTCTCCTCGTCACGATCGCCGACGTCGACGGCATCGGTAGCGATGGCATGCCGGAGTTGTTGGGACAAACCCCTCCCTCTCTCACACACTCGGACGAACGGAGGAGGAAGAAGAGGAGCACACTGGACACAAGATATTTTTTTCCGGCGACGAATGGCTCGCCGCGCGAACGGCGCCTTGCCGCACGAACGGTGTTTCTTTTCCTTTGAGCGCGAACTCAGCTTGGCAACATACCGACTCATACATGGGAGACTACACGCCCTGAAGACTAACTCCGGCTACTACCTCTCATGGTAAGCGCACACACCGGAGAGACCACCGGAGATTACATTTTTTTCTCTCCTAACTACTCTACACTCTACACAACACCAATACATGGCTTATATAGCCGGACTCACACCAGGCATTGGCCTCACGCACGCACTAACAAACTTACATGCACACGCAAACTCAACAGCCCACGACCGCACAAGCTGCGCCACGATCCGCATGCAGCGCCCACTGATGCACGTCCGCACTCCACGGCTGCCCAACTGCTTGGCTGAAGCTGCTGCTCGTTGCCAGCTCCGCGCGGACGACTCGGCCATCACCAACCGGCCATGATCAAGATTACTGCTCACAGGAGTACGAGACCCTGCTGAGGAGCGCGCCGCGCGGCTTCGAGATCAGGTGGCCCGCCGACAAGTGCGACCCGATATCCCTGAACTACACGTCGGGGACGACGTCGCGGCCCAAGGGCGTCTTCTACAGCCACCGCGGCGCCTACCTCAACACGCTGGCCACGGCGCTCGCCAACGAGATGTCGACCATGCCGGTGTACCTCTGGACCGTACCCATGTTCCACTGCAACGGCTGGTGCATGGTGTGGGCCACGGCGGCGCAGGGCGGCACCAGCATCTGCATGGCCGGGAGCTTAGCTCCCAAGACCGTCTTTGAGCATATCATACGGCACAGGGTAACCAACATGGGCGGCGCGCCCGCGGTGCTCAGCATGCTCGTGAACGCACCGGCGTCGGAGCATACTATAACTGTGCAAATTTTCATCAATATACGTGTTTGCATATGAGAGACACAAAAAAGGCAAATACATGCAAAAAATGGGCTTGTTTTTTGTTGATTTTGGGGCCAGAGTTTTGTCGTTTTAGTGTGGCTTACAATACAACGTAATTTTCTTTTTTGAACACAGTACAGACGCAAGCGCTCATACATACGCGCATACACTCACCCCTATGAACGCACACACGCACACCCTATCCCTATGAGCACCTTCGAGAGACTGAGCCGGCATATCATTTTGAGATTTACGAAGTCACCGTAGGCGTGTCGTCGTCGACGGGAACGTCTCCTCCCACTAAAAGTGCATCGCCGGAAATCCTGAAATAAATCCAGGAATAATGCGAGCACCAGGACTTGAACCCCGGTGGGCTGGGGACGCCACTGTCCCTCTAACCATCCAACCACAGGTTGGTTCGCACAATATAACGTATTATTGAACGAAAGTTAACATGTATTTAGATGACATGCATGCATATTCATGTCAAAAAAAAATTAAGCACAATTTTTAGGGCTTTAAAAACATGCTCCAATGCACCCCAAAAGTCCGCTTTATAGTTTCAGTTGGCTTTTTTGTCCATCGGATTTGTGTTGAAATGTGTGCTTGACTTTGTGTCACGCGTCGGGTGTCTCTTATTGTCGCGTGGGGATCGGTATTTCAATTATTTTATTATTTCAATTTTCACGCGCTCACCCAGATCCAGATCAGGGGAGAGAGAGAGAGAGAGGATCACCGCCGCCGAGCTCATCGAGGCAATTCAACCACTACAGGCCTTCTGTGGAGCACAGACAGCAAATGCCTGAAAACAGACGGCAAAGATTTTGTCGTCAGTGTGACACCCTGGTTTTCGCTCCTTATTTTTTTCCTTCGTGGGATTTGACTCCCGTCTTTTTCTTTCGGTGTTATCGGATTTTCTCTCGCTCTTGGGTATATGAAGATGGTCATTTAGCCTTACCTTTCCTATCCATCCAGAGACTCTCTCCAACCCAACCTTGCTATCCCGGATTTTTTTCTCAGGATTCTGCCACCGAAACCCTACTCTCCGATCTACCGGAAGGGAAACCCTAATTCCTTCCGTTACAAAGGAACCCCAATTTCCTTTGATCCGTTGCCTTCCAAACTTTTCCCAGTGATCATCCCACATCTATAAACCCTGGATATGCAAAAATATTGCCAAGTCATTTGCAATATTTTTCATTTAAAATTAATTCCTTTTTCTGCTGTTTAAAGGAATTAAATCCAGGAAAATATCCATCCATCTCCAAAGTCCATGAAAACTTGTGGAGATATTCTTTGTGACCATATTGAGCTCCAATAAAAATATTGGCCATAATTAAATAAGGGAAATTGCCTTTTCCTATTTAAAGCCAATATTGCATTTTGGGCACTTTCCAAAGGAGCTACCATTTTGGTAGCCAGGAAAAATCTCAAATAATTTGGGGAGCTTCTCCTATCCATATCTTCACCATTTCCATCAAGAACCCAAGTTCCATAGTTCAACTTTTAAGCACATCATCCAGTTCTTGTTTCTGGATTTATTTTGAGGTTGTGAAGCAACTATATTTTATATTGCTTCAAAATTTTTGAAATTAATCCAGGACATCACATTCTATATATGATGTGAGTATGCAAAAATTCACATAATTTTATTTAGCCAGTTGCTCCCAAAAATTTCACCAAGTTTCTGTCCAGATCCTAGCTCTGTGAAGGAAGTACCATTTTGGTATATCCAAATGAGCTGAAATTTTTCCAGTATCTCCATACACCCAAATAACTACCCTCCACCAAAATTCAGCAAATTTCATCAAGCCAGATGAGTGCAGCTTCAAGGTCAAGTTTCTGGACCAAATTTGGCATTGCAAAGGAAGTATATGCAAATGAGGTCCAAATGGCTTCAAATTTTACCAGCACCTAGTCCTTCCTACCCTATCTCATTGTGACAAGGTCACAGCTCCTCTCCCTCATCCATTTCTCCAGCAATGTCCACCCAAGTCTACTGTCATAATCTTCTTCTGCAAGTTTTTCTCACCTCTCAGCCTCCCAGTGGATTCCAGCTACTTCCAGCATCTATTTGACCTCTGAGTCACGCAATAGACAAGGTGTTGGGTCAAGCCGTGCGCCAGAGAGCGTTTTGGCGTGGTGACCATGCGGACGGCAGGCAGAAGCGCGCGCTCTGCGCTCTGTCAGCTTCGTGCGGTCGCCTCCGGCCAGCTCCTGCGTGTCCCGACATGTCTAGTGGCTTCGCGGAGTCCACGTATCCCTGCTGGACCCTTCTCCCCCTTCCCTTTCTTTCTCCCCACGCCACGGCAAGCGCCGCCGCGGCACTGTCCCGCGCGTGAACCCCGCCGTCGTCGTTTCCTCTCTTGTCTCCTTCCTCCACGAGCGCTCTCGAGGCCTCTGCTCGCCATGCCAAGCCACCCGAAGCTCTCAAGCGTCCAGCCACGTCTCCCCCGAGCTCCAGTGCGGTGATAAGCTTGCCACGGCGGCCGTCCCCATCTCCTCACCCGTCCCGGCTATAAATAGCCCTGGCCGAGCCCGTCCCCGAGCACCCACGGCACCTCCAGCCTATTTCCCTCTCCCTCTAGCTCCCTCCTGCACCCGCGCCCGGCCGATTCCGTCGCTGGAGCAACCGAATTGCCGACGAGCTCCGCCCACTGCCTCTGCCTCCAATCCCCACCTCCGGCCGTCCCCGGCTCCGTCCGAGCTCACCTCTGGAAGCTCCACTCTCCGGTGACCTCGCCCAGCCCCTCGCCCGCTCCTACCGACCACCGGGTCGCCGGAATCCACCGAACCCGCCGCCTACTGCCTTCCCTCATCGCCGCATCTCCGGCCAGCCCCAGTCTTGCCCGAATCCTCCCCTGGAAGTGGCAGTCTCCGGCGCGCCCGTCCGTCTGCTCACCGGCCGGAGAAGCTCACCGGAGCGCCGGGAACCCTGCCGGAGCCGCGCTCCCATCGCCGCGTCGGGGAGCAGAGGAGGAGGAGGAAGAAGGAGGAGGAGGAGGAGAGAGAGGGACCCGACAGGTGGGCCCCGACCCCACCTATCGGCGAGAGGAGGCTGCCACGCTGGATAAGTGGAAGCGCCTTCGGCGTGCTCACGTTTTCCCTGTGGGAAAGCGTATTCTGCTGGAATGCGCGACCCGCTGAATTGTCAGGGGCCCCGTTGGAAATATTCTTTTTGCCGATAGGTCCCTGACAGAAATACCTTTATAACTTTTTGCTCACAACTCCGATCGAGGTGAATCCAACGCCCACGTCTTCAGTTCGTCGAGCCCGTTCCGATGGTATCATTTTCATAATGTTTTCACACTGTGAAAATGACCATTTTGCCCCTGCCCTCTATTCAGCCCCTCCGAGAGGGAATCCTTTCCGGCGAATTCTTCCGCGAGGTGACCGCACCTCTCCCGGAGTACTCCTTCATCCCCAGGCAAGCCGACCATCTGACATATGCCCTTAAGCATTGCTCTGTGTTATTCTTGAGTATTTAATTAATGATTATGCCTGTGCTAGAAATAATTAAACTCCTGCTAGTTTGAATTTGCTATTTACATTACCTGCTAATGCTCATCATGTTATCGCACTAGTGACTCGTTGTAATACATATGGAGATAGGTTGTTATGTTTTCATAGTGATTACATCATGCATTGTCATTGCTATGATAAAGAACGTGACTTAATGATAACAACCTCCTCCGTCGGCTGGATCGAGGCATAGTGCCACCGAATCGAGCTCATCAAGTGCAACCACATTTGCCGGTATGGGACGGCCCTGACTTAGTCTATTGTCTTGCCTCTTGTCGGTACCACCAAACTAGGGAGGATTATGCGTGCGTGCTACCCTGGCCCGGTAGGCGACGATAATCCTGTGAGCCCAGTTGAGTTATTTTGTCGGCTTCCCCGTTTGGGACAGTTTAGTTGGCCACGACGGTGGCAGGTGTCACGGGGTGACACAGGGGCCACCCAGGACATGACCCTGGGAGGGTATGATTGTCGGTGGGACCGTAAGAGTGCCAGGCAATAGATCGGTTTTGTTGGAGCAGCACTGGTCCACCCGAATGGGAACATGTACTAAAGTACGAGGCCAGGCGCTCCATGGTGTGGGTAAAGTGCGCAACCTCTGCAGAGTGTAAATCTATTCGAATAGCCGCGTCCTCGGTCATGGACAGTTCGTACTCGGCCACTATTTGGTCTGTGTCGAGTCTGGAGGAACAAACTATATAACGTATTGTTAAGACTAAACCAGAGGATGGTAAGGTTTGTCAGACTTGCAGTAAGGATGCATGGGCATCAGATGATGTCAAAGGTTTGAATGCTAGCCATGAGATGGCTATGAGATGAGTGGTCGGGTGACCGCAAAGCTTGGATCAGATTTGGATCGTGAGCATATTCGGAGTTCGGATCATTTACCTGATATACTTTACTTTACTGCATTTACTTCAGTAATTATCATGCTAGATAATCCTGCTATGACATGATGATTAATGCTGCTAGATGTTTAATCTTGCTAGATAATCCTATCATAACATGATAGTTAATACTGTTAAGATAATAAGTGCATGCTTGAATGCCATGGATTGCTTTGCTTGGTGTATATGTTGGTTTGGTTTGCTTGCGAGTACATTCAAAAGTACTCAGCGGCCTTCAATGTGGCCAGGTTCACCTAAGGATCCGTCGAGGAGCCGGAGCGTTCGCGAGCTAGATGAGTAACCCAGTCAGATCCCTGTGGATTGGAGCCGCACCAGGACTATGCTGCCTTAGATAGAGCTTCCCCGCTGCCATCACCCTTGTAAAGCATCATGTAAGACTTATATATCTATTAATAGAAATGCTTGTGTTCATGATACTTGTTGTAAAAGCGCATGCCAGAGTGATTTTCCTGGGCTGGTATGTGCGGCGACCATCTGACTACAGTGGTATTCAGGCGGGGCGCCACAGTCAGTTTGCTGACGGCAAAGTCTGTCGGCAAAGAGCTATTTTGCCGTCAGCTTTTCATCGGGCAGACGACAAATTCTTTGCCGTCAGCCAAACTGCCTTTGCCGTTAGCCAAATTATTAACAGACGGCAGAGAAAAGTATCTTTGCCGTTAGCCATTCTTTGCCGTCAGCAGCTGTCGGCAAAATTGGTCTTTGCCGTCTGCCCCAATGAAATGTTGACGGCAAAGAGCAGTACTGACGGCAAATCTCCTGTTTCCTGTAGTGAACGGTGAGGATTTCAAGGTTCATCTGCTAGTATTGGCCCGCTTGTTGTCGGCACCGTGAAGGCTTGCGCACTGAGGCATCGAGGTTTGATTTGATTACTCTGTGTTTTTGGTTACAACTTTTTTTACTCGTTTGGATTTATTGTTTCTTTGTGTAGTTAGGGTCTTAGGCGATGATTTTGATGGGTTGTTCCTCGATATGCGAGATTTAAATCTCTGTCTTTGTTTAAGTTTTCGGGTATAAGTGGCTATTTTTGTTCGTGTGTGCTTTAGAAGTTGGCTTGTTGGCTAGATATGTCATGTGTGTTTAAGCTTTTGGGTAGAAGTGCAGAGGGTCAGTTGATGCCAGAGTTGGCCCTAAGATTTCAGTGGTCTGGGGCAGAAATCAAACTCGGAGCCCCATAACATAAACATCATAACAATAATAATGTGTGTTTGCTAAACGTTAGTTGCCTGAAATGGCAACGATGTCAGTCGATTTTCCTGGAGAAGAAGGCAAGGCGGGCGATGGGAACAATGCAGTCGGGCGTGACCCCCAAGTGTAGCCACAACTTCCTTGGTGGTAGGGATTCGAAGATTTGGTGGGTGCGGGGAGGCGCCAGGCCAAAAAAAAAAGGGCACTAGAATGATGGTCAGGGCGGTGAAGTTCGAGCAAGGCGGCGCGCCTGCACGTCATAGATCGCGGGTGACGGCGGATGACATTTTGGTCGGCGGTGGAGGGCAGGTCAACCGGTCGGGATGAGGAAGACGCCAACGAAAAAAGTAATAGATGCCAAAAGAATGAGGCAACCAGTCATGCCCATAGAATTAAAGCAAAGGTTGAAAAGTGCAAGCTATGTATCGTGTGCGATGGTAAATTACTTAATTAGCAATATATGTATAAGGAATAGGGAATGTTAATATGGTGTACCTTGGCGCTCGGCAATGACACGATGTTGATTGACATGCGTTCGGAGGAAATCGGCGAGCGTGTGTCTGTGCGTGGCCAAGTATGCATCTGAGTGTGTGCTACAAGGGCTTGAAGATCAGCACCAAGTGCATAGTTGCGGAGTTCATCGGCGGCTGCGTCGGCGCACCGAGACTCCACCTGTAAATCACGATCGGAGCTAGCCGATCAGAGGAAATACCCAAATTTTGACCGCCGCTCGCAAACTAAAGATACTATGGGCGAGTTCTTCTGACTCGATTCTAGAGAATCACGGTATGGGGAATCAAAACTGCAAAAGAACTCGTTTCTGCCCAAGGAGTCCCCTAGAATCATTCCAGAATCGTAGTGCATTTTAGAATCATCGAAAGTTAGTGTTTCTGGTTATTCTCGCCAGCCCCTCAAAAGAAAACGATTCGCTTTCAATGACTACCCCTATTGGACATCGTATTTACGACCGAAATGCCACTCGGGCCAAAGCGAGCGAGGCCCAAAACGAACGAATCCAGCGAGAAGGCTCGCGTTTTCCCCACTCTCGTTCGTCCCCACCCACAAGCACTCGACCCGAGTTAGGGTTCGCGCCGCCAGCCGGCCGGCCGACCCGGCGCCGTCAGATCTGCTGGCGGCAGGTCCCCTACGCCACCACCCCGTTCCGTCTGCCGCCATCCCCATCACCTCCCCGCCCGGCCGCCCCATCTCCTCCGCCACCATCCTCGTCACCTCCGCGCCCGCCGCTCCGTCCCATCCGCCCTGCAGGAGGCGACGTCTTCGCCCGAGCCAGCCTCCACGTCGCTGGTGAGCTCCTCTCGTCCCCTGCCTCTATGTCTCCTCCTCTATGCCCCTCTCTGTCTCATCCTCTCTCCTTCTCATATCTTTGTTTCTCTTTTCTTTTCTGTTTAGCACTGTAAAAAATTGTATGCTTAGTTGTTTGCTAAATTGTATGTTGATTTGGATGGTGCAAACATGTAGTAATTGATGTTGATGGCATGTAGTGAAAATTTTGTATGATTGATTGCTTAGTATGAATTTTGTAGTGGTATGGATTGATGGCTGCTTAGTAACTAAAATTGTATAGATTAAAACTTCCACATATGGATGTTGTAGATGGAGAAAGTGAAGCTTTCGGAAGCAATTTGGGATAGTGCAACTCATAACATTTATATGGATGTGCACGTAGAGGAGGTGCGAGCAAATAACCGCTCCACAGGAAACACCACTTTATCTGATGTAGGATAAGCTAATTTTCTTACTAAGTTCAATGAGCGCTCCGGGGACAACATGCAATGTGTACGCTGAGAATGAATAACCACACAACCAAACATCAAAGTGTTCGCAAAAATATCAAATATGTATTAGCGAAAACCACATCTTACCAATCCCCTACATCTCAAAAGTGTGTAGTTGAATCTAAACTATCGATTTTTGTATTTGTAATGGTTAAATTGTGTTTGTTTGAGACTTATTTGTTGTACATTAAAGTATTGTGTTGTGTGTGTGTGTGTTTCTTGATCTTAAGATTTGATTGATCGTTGCGTTTCTTGATCATTTGACTCTTCTAACTGTTCATGAGTTTTTAGCTACTAAAACTGTCATTGGAAGCCCATCAATGGATACTCAATGTGACGTCCTTCATATCTCACCTGGCTTCAAGGCTAGTGATGCAAGCAAATGCAAGCCTGTGAAGATAGAAAGGGAGGTAATTTGCTAATTTTGTACTATCGTGTAACTAGTAGTACCACAAATTAATATAATTACATTCCTTTTGTATAAAATTGTTATTAATTGGAGATATTTGTATGATGCTGCTGCTAGGACTATGAAGTCTGTGTTGGTCATGCGGAGAGGCTTGAACTGGACGCCCGTAATTTGTCCTTCAAACAAGGTGATATCCGTAAGCCAAAAAGTAAGAGGAATTCTTTCTTCTCAGTGAAGATTAAGAAGAATGGAAGGAGTAACAAATATATATTGGTAAGTTATGTCAACTTGATAAATTTTGTTACAACTTGGTTCGTATGAAGTTTTGTTCACTTTATCACCTTACAAGATTTAATTGTTTTAGGTCATTCCATATCGTGTGCGTGATAGAGTTCATGCTTTGGGCACTTCAACGATTCAAATCAAGTCTGTAGAAGGAAAGATATACAATGTTGGTTTGGGTAATGAAATATATATAAGTACATTTGCTAATGGAGATTGGACCAAGTTTATTACTGACCACGGTCTTTGTGTTGGTGATGAACTCTTTTTCTGCTTTCAAGAGAATGAACCTCACTTAGTCCTTGGATTTAAAGCTAAAAGGGATCGATACAAGACATCTAAAGGTAATATTTACACAGAAAATTCAATGTATTCATTTCCCAAATTTTGTGTTGCCCATTAACTTACATCTGCCTAAATTTTAATTTTTAGGATACACCATGGTCGAGAGTGTGCCTCCTTCATTTTCTCGTGCTCCTTTTAACCAAAATCCTGGTCAGGTTGAAGTTGCAGTTGTCCAAAAGGCTAGACAACTTGCACCTGAGAATGTTGTACCCTCTCTAGAGGAGGAACATGCTGCTACAACTGGAGTTGAAGTTACTCATGTTCTTGATAGCTTCAAGTTGCGTTTGACTCCTTCAGACATCAGGACTATGTTGGTAAGTTGCAGTTGTAGCAAGTTGATGTTGTTTTTAAACATGGATGCTTTTGAACTCATGATTAGATTTACTTTTGTTTCAATTGTATAGCATGGGTTGGTTTTTGCACTTGCAAAACTATTTTGCAAATTTAGTTTCTTATACATGTAACTTGAATAATCTTATATTGGGTGTCACGTGTCACATGCTTATTTGTTCCTCGTGGTTGAAATTTTACTAACTTATATTATTATTGAATTGTGAATGTTACTTATTGTTGAATAATGTGTGCTGATAATCTGTATTGTTTCAGACAATTCCCAAGGCCAGGGCTGACAAGTTAAAAGTTACTAAACGTGGTGAAGTTGGCTTGATTATGACCAGTCCACCCGTCATGGTCTCAGCACGATATAATATTTGGAATTCTGGGCCTCGTGTTGATGGACGCCTGGCAGTAACAGGTGGATGGAAGGAGTTTGTCCGGCAGTCTGGATTGCAACAAGGAAAGATTGTCAAGATCGATGTTTGCCGAGTGAACGATAAACTGACGTTCTACTTTGCCCTCTAGGTTTTCTCTGATTCAACTCTCAAAGGATTTATCATGTTTGGGTCGTATTATTTGTGTATCAAGACATTGTACTTATACTAGTTTCAGTGCCTTCTTTAACTCCATTTGGTGTCATGTACCGAACTGCTTCTAGTTTCACTTTAGGATGTTGGTATCATGTACTCAACTTCTATGTTGTTTTTGGCTTTGTTCATGTTATATTGTCATGCTATTTTGATGATCATGATCTTGTGGAGCTTTCTTGTTATTATATTTGATTTTAGTTCATTAATTAGTTTCTCTTGTTACGAATCATGATGCTTTGTTAATTTGAAGGATCAACTTTCTAGTTTGTGTGCATCATAGCTAGTGGCGGTCTGTGATTTTGAATGTGCTTATTCGGTGGAAAAGAGTGTGTGCATCTCAGTCACTTTTTCCTGCATTGGCTACAAATTTAATACAACAGGCACACGGAAAAAATCGACTAAAACCTATAGAAGTTTCATTCACTTTTGTCCGAACTGCCTACACCACATTTGACTGAAAGTAAAAAACAATCACATTTTTTTATCGTACGGGCAGATCAAAAGTGGCTGAAAATCTGTGCATGTATTCAATTGAGACAGACCCTATACTATCCAATCTAATGAGTGTAATTCATTGGCAGATGCAAACCTTGCACTTTTACACATGTATATTGCTTTATTCAGGTAGCTATACCAAGTGCCAATCATTCTCTAGAAGAGTAGTCAAAACAAAAAGCTCGAAAGGCTGGTCATCCAAATTTTAAGTTACAACAACAATCACATCGATCGACAATTTGGTATACTATCGTGCTCGAGTTTTCTTCAAGACACGTTTACCAGCCAGAGTCATCGTCTTCATTATCAAAGGTCCCAGTTTCAAAAAAAATTATCAAAGGTGGCACACCAAGCTCAAAACAAGGATGAACGAGATAGCAGATATCCTGCACTTAGAACCCGTGAATACTGACCTTGAAGATCTTCCATCTGCAGCTTTGTGCGCTGGTCAATGCAACGTATCCTTCACATGTGTGCATGGACTTCTCTGGTTGGATGAAATGCCTTATTTTTCTTATACTAGAGCGATGAGGTAGGCGTCGATCAATGGGTATTGCTCGCAACTCCGGCCTTTGCATGGCCGTCTCGCCATACCTAATTTTTCTGCCCGCGCTACTGGCCGGCTTTGTGCTCTACTACACAGGTCCATTTTAGGCAAGCATCGAGCGAGAATGGAACTGCCTGAATCTTGAGAATGACAGGGTCGATGAGCCGGACTTTCTTGGCTACCCTTCCTTTGGGGCTAATCTTTATGGAGAGATAATTAGATGCTCATGCGCGTGCTGCTGCTAGGCTCGCATCGGGGCCATCGATGGTTTGTAGGGCCAAGCATGATCAACATGCATGCATGTGTGTAGTCCAGGCACAACAAGGCGAGGTGGAGGTAGGTCTTGCAATAAGCGAGACATAGCTCCGACACGTCCTTTCATGCGCCCGCAACCAAATTTCATTCACTTGCACAATAGATGGGCTCTATACTATCCAATCTAATGAGGACAATTCATTTTCAAGTGCAAACCTTACACTGTTACATATGTATATTGCTTGATTGTATGTTTCAAACTTGCGTTGCATTTCCATCAAACTTGTTTGCACTCATGACAATAGATTAATGCCTGATAACACCATTGATTTGATTGAGCTAGCTCAGTGCTCTTTGGATCGCTTTCATCGTCCTCCTCAATCGCCTACTCTGCTTGAGTCACTTCAGTAAAACTTAGTCAAAGTTGAAAAAAAATGACCATAAAAATGGAGAAACAAATATATTATTGGCCTGGGCCATATAGGCCTTACATTAGCCCAAACGTCAGGCTCGGTTTGGCCGCTTGCAAGGGTGGTTGGTCTCACAATACTTCTATTGTTAGTGCTAGTAAAACTGGGGCTTTCAAGTATCTAAAGGATAGGCTTTGGAGCAAGGTAAAGGGGTGGATTGAGAAAGCAATCTCTGCTGCGGGTAAAGAAATTTTGATCAAGTCAGTGGCGCAAGCGGTCCCAGTGTTTTCTGTGTCATGTTTTAAGCTCCCGAGGGGGCTGTGTGAACACTTAAACAAGCTCATCCGACAATTCTTTTGGGGGAGCAAAGAGGGCAAGCGAAAGCCTCATTGGGTCTCTTGGCATACAATGACACAACCTAAAAAGTACAGAGGACTTGGTTTCAGAGATCTTGAGCTCTTCAACCTTGCATTATTAGCCCGACAGGCATGGCGTTTGTTGATTACGCCTGACTCTCTCTGTGCAAAGTTACTCAAGGCGATTTATTATCCGGAGGTGAGCTTCTTGGATGCCGTTGTGGGCTCTCACCCCTCGCAGGTATGGCGATCGTTGATTGAGGGGAGAGACATGCTAGCTCAAGGCTTAATCCGAAGGATAGGAGATGGGGGTTCCACGCAGATATTGTCACACAACTGGATTCCCAGGGACATTTCAATGAAGCCGATTGCCTGCTTGTCACCGAACCCGCCAACTCTGGTGGCGGAATTGATTGACACCACAACTGTAACGTGGCGAGCTGATCTTCTACAGCAGTATTTTTTGCCAATTGATGTTGAGGCCATCAAGAATATACCGTTGTGCACCACTCCCATGTCAGATTTTTGGGCTTGGCAGTATGAAAAGAAAGGCTCTTTCTCAGTGAAATCAGCCTATAAACTGCTAGCAGAAACAAAGAGAAGAGGAGAGGATTTGCTTGAAGGGCGGACGTCAGTTTCAAATTTGTCACAAGAGGAGAAGGGATGGAGTTCACTCTGGAATATTAAGATCCCTTCAAAAATCAAAACTTTCCTGTGGAGACTCGCTAGGCAATCCTTGCCGACAGAGGATGTGAGAAAGCACAGGCATATGAGTATTGTCGATAATTGCCAACTGTGCGGTTGCATCGACTCCTGGAAACATTCTTTAACGGAGTGCTCGATGGCACGTTGTGTATGGGCTTTGGCTGATGAGGAGATAGTGGAAGTGATGGCTGATATTAGTGAACCTAGTGCCAAACATTGGTTATTTCATGCTCAGGAATCACTATCGCAAGCTCAATTTGTGGAGATGGCAGTCACCTTGTGGGCGATTTGGACAGCCAGGCGCAAGGCAATTCACGAGGAGGTCTATCAAAGTCCGATGGCAACGCACAAGTTTGTACAACACTTCATAAAAGAGTTGGAAACAATCAACGAGCTGACCCGTAGGACGATGAGGAGGCCATCGGTTTGTTTGGCTGCACATCCGAGGTAGACTTGGACGCCCCCGCCGAGCGGACACATGAAAATCAATGTAGATGCGGGCCTATCTGACATAGGTACAGCAGCAGCAGCAGCAGTCTGTCGGGACAGTACGGGCTCGTCGGCTCTGGTGTTCTCAGGAGTTACTGACCCTGCAGTGGTCGAAGTCATAGCTTGCCGCGAAGCACTTGCGCTTGCAGAAGACCTCTCACTTCAGAATTTGGTGGTGGCAAGTGATTGCAAAACAGTAGTTGATGACATACATGGAGGAGAGGGCGGAGCTTATATGACAGTCATCAAGGAGATTTCCATGCGTAGATCCTCTTTTAATTTTTGTAATTTTATTTTCGAAGGTAGAGCATCGAATATTGATGCACACAATCTTGCCAAATACTCTTTATTACTCGATCAGGGTCGCCACCTGTGGCTCATTCACCCCCATGACCCTTTGTGTATCCCGCTTAATGCCCAGCCTTCGTGTATCCCGCTTAATGCCCAGCTAGATGAATAAAGTGTTGGCAACTCTCAAAAAAAAAAAATGTTAGTGCCTAGCACTTGGCCCATGTCCAATGCAAAGGCAGCTGTTGAATGCTTAAGGAATAATAAGAACTAATTAGTTGGATAGCACCGGTGCAGACGTCCCTTCCTCTAGCGTTGTAGGCGCTTACATGATGATCAAACCCATCAAGCGTTGTGCAAAATATTGTTGGGCACTCGACGACTGGTTAAGCGCCAAGGAAAACAGAAATCCTGTGCTCGGACGGGAAAGTAGCAAATTGGCTAGGTATCTTACCCTGGCGTTTGTTGCAAGCGCCTGTGTTGGGCACGCCCTTAGGGGCTCGGAAGCAGTTTTGTAGTCGATGGTGCCCTGCTTTGGGCTTTACGTAACTTATTTGTCTATCAATTCATGGAGATGAAAAGCGTGGTCTTTGTGAATCTCATAGGAATTTTTTTATTTCTAACTGGAAAATTTGCACAACAAGAAAAGAAAATTGGTTTCTTGAATTCTAAGCGCGAATCAACCCTGCTATCTTCCTAACTTGAGATCCTAGCCATTGACATCTCGATGGCCTGCGACACTCGAGGATCTCATCTAGGTGGCCACCATAACATTGCCGACATCGGCCCCCGTGCACCACGACACCTCCAGCAGTCTGGCCTCGATGCACTCTTCAACACCATGAACCAGGAATGGCATCGAAGATGATGCCTAGCTAGGCTACCGTCACTGTCCACAATTACTAGGAGAAAACAAAGGTGCTGGAAGAGAACTGGTGCTGGTGCCTTCATGCCTTGATGTAGTGATGTTAATAACCCCCACCCCAATCCCCAAATAGATGGCGCGTAAATTTAGTTAAAAAGTCAACTATTTCTATGTTTGACCTAATATATAGAAGAAATATCCACAAGTACAATATCAAATAAATACATTACAAAAATATATAATGATATTGATTTGGTATTCTTTATCTTCATATTTTTGTATATATACTTGGTCAAACTTGCATTGACTTTTTGAATCAGTTTATATGTCATCTATTTAGGGCCTGAGGGACTATACACTACTCGGAAAAGGCTTATAGATGGGCTCAATTTAGTGGCGGGCAAGGTCAGGAACCCGCCACTGCTTTTCTGGAAAAGTAACAGTGGCGGGTAAACAAATTTGTCAGCTGATAGTGTCCTGGACTAGGGGGTATTCACAACATCATCTCCTGGCCAGGTGGGCCGGGCCGAGGACCCTCATGATGATTTACTGGTGGGCCCTACTCATCAAGCCCGCGGTGCCAAGATGGAGTACACCCGAAGACTTGGCGCATACTCCAAGACTTAGAAGTCGTCTACGTCGTAGTTACCTTAAATGTAACCACCCTATGTGTAAACCCTAGACCCCCTAGTGCCTATATAAACTGAGGGGTAGGGCTCATAGGCAGGAGATAGACTCATACACACGATCTCGTGGTAGATCAACCTGTACTCTGTACCCTCCCACCCCCCTCGAAATCAATACAACAAAGCAGGACATAGGGTATTATCTCTTCGAGAGAGCCCGAACCTGGGTAAAATCTTGTGTCTCGTGTTACCATTGTTCCAAGGCTACACATCAGGACCCCCTACCCAAGATCTACTGGATTTAGTTCCATCATTTGTGGCCCATACAGATCCCTTTGGGTAGTCTAAGTGGTGCAATGGTCCTCGCAACCAGCAATCATGGCAAAGTTGGCGCAACATCAGCGCCAGGACAAACCTTCGCCGGATCGGCCGGCCAACCAGGCTGGAATGAAACCCCAACCACCATCGGGGCGTCAAACCCAACGGATGGGAACACTCAATTGTCTCCCCACTCAAGATGTTAAATCAGATCGAGGAGCGGCGAGTCACACGTGTCCAGGCGCCGACATCAGATCGGTCTTGGAGCGGAAACTACACCTCGTCGGATCGGGCCTGAAGCTCGAATCTGACGACCCCATCTGGGAGCCAGACGACATGTCAGGCCCCACGCCAAAATCTCGGAAAGATGTGAGTTCAATTCTTGGAAAGGGTACCTGTGGAACCGATGTCAGATCGGATTGGAGCCAAAATTTTGCTCCCACCCACCACCCATCTCGTGGCAACCATTGAACGATTCATACGCTGGTAAAAACAACGGATACACATCCGCATCCAGCGAAACACATGCCTTCGGGCTAGTTCCTAGCCTAGGAAAGTGGGTCCATAACTTCACCCACGGTTGGAACAACCCAATCCGTCCAGGCGACAGCTAGGTCAGATCTGAGGTCCACACAAGCCACATGTTCCACGTTGAATATTTCCCCACGAACTCCGGACAGGCCGACATATGGGATCTATCTCTTGTCATCCATAAGACAGGCGAAACCGTCCGACAATTCTGGTCTCGCTTTCTATCAAAGAAAAACGAAATCCAAGGCTACAGCGACGCAGAGGCCCAAGTTGCCTTCCAACTTAACAAGCGGGATGAATGGCTCAGCATGGACATCACTCACCAGCGCCCGAGGATGTTCGCAACACTTATCGATCTAATGATGAACTACTGCACTATGGAGGATGCCTGGCTAGCCAAGCAATGGCGCCAGGGCCCCAACTTGGGCTTGGCCGAGGTGCCAAGAGAAGGCAAGCGCTCACGCCGTAACCGCAAATCCAAATACAGTAACATCGATGAACACGATGTACCGCTCCCACGCAAGAAGAGCCGTATGAATGGCAACGATGTCAAATCATAGTTGGACATCATAATAGACCAACCTTGTGCAATCCACTTTGCCACGTCGGATAAACCTGATACCCACAGGAACAGAAACTGTTGGATAATTAGGCAGGTGGCAAAAGGAGGCCTTGCTTTCCTCGATAATTCGGATTATAGACGGAGCAGGGGCATAACCATAGATCACGCCCAAGGGCAATATCCGTCTGACGTAAAGGATGTATGTATGATCTAGGAAACTCACTTCCCAAGGAATCAGCGGGAAAGAACTCTTCGAGAGATCTGTACTGCTACTTGTGAGCTGCGTTGGGATTTTCCGCGAAGAGGAGGGGAGATGCAGTACAGTAGATATAAGTATTTCCCTTAGTGAGAACCAAGGTTTATCGAACCAATAGGAAAATCACGCAAACCCTCGTTCGCAGCACCTGCACACACAAAAGCAAATACTTGCACCCAACGTGGGCAAGAGGGTTGTCCATCCCCTTGAACTCGTTAATTGCAAAGATTAAATCTTGTAAAGGCAAAAGTATAAATTGCAAAATAAAATAAAAGTAAATAAATTGCAGCAAAGGTTTTTAGGTTTCCTTTTTATGTTTAAGATAGACCCGGGGGCCATAGTTTTCACTAGAGGCTTCTATCTCGAAAGCATAACATACGGTGGGTAAACAAATTACTGTTGGGCAATTGATAGAAAAGCGCATAGTTATGACGTTATTCATGGCAATGATCATGTATATGGGCATCACGTCCGAGACAAGTAGACCGAAGCGATTCTGCATCTACTACTATTACTCCACCAATCGACCGCTATCCAGCACGCATCTATGGTATTAAGTTCATAACAAACAGAGTAACGCCTTAAGCAAGATGACATGATGTAGACAAGATAAACTCAATCAATATGAATAAACCCCATCGTTTTATCCTTAATGGCAACAATACAAATACGTGTCTTGTCCCCTACTTTGTCACTGGGATATAGAGCACCGCAAGATTGAACCCATTACAAAGCACCTCTCCCGCTGAAGATAAATCAATCTAGTTGGCCAAACCAAACGGATAGATCGGAGAGAACTACAAAGCTATAAAAATCATGCATAATAAAGTTCATAAAAGACTCAATTACTTTCAATGAACAATCTGATCATAAACCCACAATTCATCGGATCCCAACAAACACACCGCAAAAGAAGATTACATCGGATAGAACTCCAAGAAGGTCGAGGAGAACATGGTATTGAAGATCAAAGAGAGAGAAGAAGCCATCTAGCTACTAGCTATGTGTAGGGGAATGCGACAGAAAACAAAAAAAATTGGTACAGCGAGCACGCCCAGGATCACTATGGAGATGCATACAAGGTTTGGATCTGATCGTTACCGACTCGTAGCGCGGCGGAAGTAGAGTCGATGTTGATCGTCGGTGCAGATCCCCGCAGCTAGGATTTACAACCTCCCAACCGTGAGGCTGTACTCCCTCGTCTGCCCCTCGGACAGGCCTCCGGGAGGCGGTCGAACAGTCCCCGGACGATGTCACGGACAGCCCTTCGGGAGAACCCTCGAAACACGGACAGTAACTCGGACAGCCCTTCGGGAGGACCCTCGAACAGCCTCTCGGGCAAAAGATCGAACCTACAACCTCTCTACGGGGTTGCACACATACGGTGTCATCTATCCGGCAGGGCTTTGCCGTCCAGAACTAGTTCCCACCGGAACCCAGACAGCCTTCCGGCTCTACGAAACTCTTTTCGTGGGAGGGAGAGAAGAAGCCAGATCGTTGCCTGGCATTGTGTGAGAGAGTTCGAGTGAGTGTGGAGAGCTCCTCTCCACCTCTATTTATAGGAAAGCCAAGGGGAAGGGTGGTACTAAAAATACCAAAACACCCATGCCTTATGTCACACATAAAGGGCATAAAGGGCATAAAAGGATGGCATGTGGAGCTCCATGGAGGAGTTCCACCCTTGGCCGGCCACCCTCATGCCCCCCCCAAAGGGGGTTCCTTGCTCCCTAAGTCCTTCTAGAAGCCTTTTGGGAAAAGCCCTAAAAGGTGACTTTCCAAAAAAGTAACCATAAAGTGATTTTCACTATTCACGGAAACATTTTTCCGTGACCGTTAAATCCAAAAATATTTCTGTGGGTCTTAGAATAATTCCAGTACCCACTAAAATGATTTTGGACGCGTTTCGAAACAATTCTGGATTAGTGATTTTCATCTGCGAAAAGCAACCAAACCGGTTCCGGCAGCTCCGGAACATTTCCGGTTTTTATTCCGGAAAAATCCCAGAAGTTTCCAGAACAATTCTGGCACCCTCCAAGAATTTCCAGGCATGTGCCGAAACCAATTTGACTTAATGGTATACTCCGAAACAACTTTTAAGTTTTACCGAAACTATTCCGGTGTTCTCTCCGGAACGTTTCCGTTGTCTCCGAAACTTTTCCGGTGACTTTCTTTCAGACTCCCTGTCTAGTATTCAGCAGATAGATGACCCTTAAGCGTGTGACCCTGTAGGTTCGGTGAAGTATAGACATGACCCTGAACACTTTCCGATCAATGATAAACATCGAAGCCGTGGACACCCATATTGACCCCTATACCCACACGAATGAATATTCGACTGAACCTCCAGTTACCGTGTGCTATTCCTGTTGCTTTGCGATTTGTTACAAACACCCGAGGTGAGACTTATCGGCATCCCTGTGGATCAACAACTTGTCCACTATGCCAGTTACCTCGTTACCGGTTTTGTTCTCTTTTCTCGTTCCTGTGTTCCGGCATCCCTGTGATCAAATCACATTGTGTCTGGCCAGACGATGGTGGATACCGTAACACCAACAGGGCCCAGAGATATCTCTCCATCGTCGGAGGAGCAAATCCCAACCTTGAGCTATCAAGTTACTTGACATACTTTCCCATGAACCCGTAAGACGCCGTAATAGCCACCCAGTTAAGGATGACGTTTAACAAACCCCAAAGTTCATGAATCAAGCATGAAGAAACTCGATACTCTCATGGTCTAAGGAATTATGCAAACGTAAACTTTCTCTGTGTTATTAACCATTAACTTGTGACGAATGTATCTCATAGCATAACATCAATTCGGGTCGATTCAACACAAGTGTTCTTCTAACAATGTGCCCTCAAAGTTGCCAGCATAGTCATGCCCATGATCAGGAAAACAGAACCATCATGCAACACTTGAGCTAGTCTTAGAGGCCAGACTAGGAATACATTTTACCGTTTATTATTCCACACGTGCATATGAGTCTTCCTCCGAGCCTCGTGGTTATTGTAGACTCGAGAACCATAGCAGTTATAGCACGGAATATAAACTTAATTACGAACATGGGGATAAATAATAATATTTATTATTGCCTCTAGGGAATATCTCCTACACTATGGACCCGTAGGTCTGTGGTGAACTACTCACACGTCATCGGAAGGGCAGCAAGGTTGATGTAGAAGCCCTCAGTGATCGATTCCTCCTCTGGCAGATTATCGGAAAAGGCCTCCATATGGGATCGCGGAAGAACAGAGGCTTGCGGCGGCGGAAAAGTTATATCGTCTTGCGTTCTGTTGGTTTGGGAATATTTGGGAATTTATAGGCTTGGAATTAGGTCAAACGGAGCTGCGTGGGGGCCACAAGCTCTGGGGGCGCGCCCTGTGAGCTTGTGGCTCTCCCATATCTTGTTTGGTCTTCTCCCAAAGCTTCTAGGGTCCCTTCTAGTCCAAAAAAAATTAATCTAAAGATTTTTTTTTCCGTTTGGACTTTATTTATTATTGATTTTCTAAAAAGCCAAAAACAAGCAAAAAAGCAGGAACTGGCACTGGGCACTAGGTTAATAGGTTTGTGCCAAAAAATGATATAAAATAGCATATAATTGCATATAAAGCATCCAAGATTGATAATATAATAGCATGGAACAATCAAAAATTATAGATACGTTGGAGACGTATCAGCATCGCCAAGCTTAATTCCTGCTCGTCCTCGAGTAGGTAAATGATAAAAACAGAATTTTTGATGTTCAATGCTACCTAACATGTGTATCATGTAATCTCTTTACGGTATAAATATTGAGAAACGATGAATTAACAACATCAACATAATAATATCCATGAATATAAGAAGCATAATCATTAAACTTTCAAAATATACGATCCTTAACGAATGTTATTCCCCACTCATTTTATCATGTAGCATGGCATGACTCCGCCTTCATCGCATAAATATAAATCATGAGCACCCCGGTGTTAAACCAGGCAATTGGATCGTACTTCTAACGCGCTTCAGCATTTTCATCTTCACGCAATACATGAGCGTGAGCCATGGATATAGCACTATAGGTGGAATAGGATGCGGTGGTAGGGATCAATAGGAGAAGTCAAAAAGGAAGAAAGTCTCGCATCAACTCGGTGGATCAACGGACTATGGAGATGTCCATCAATCGATATCAATGCGATGAGTAGGGATTGCCATGCCACAGATGCACTAAGAACTATAAGTGTATGAAAATTCAACTAAAACTAAGTGGGTGTGCATCCAACTTGCTTGCTCATGAAGACCTCGGGCATTTTAGGAAGCCCGTCATCGGAATATACAAGCCAAGTTCTATAACAAAAAATTCCCACCAGTATATGAAAGTGACAACATAGGAGACTCTCTACATGAAGAACATGGTGCTACTCTAAAGCACAAGTGTGGAAAAAGGATAGACACATTGCCCCTTCTCTCTTTATCTCTCATTTTTTTATATATTTTTTTTGTTGGGCTCTTTTTGGCCTCTTTTTGTCTCTTTTTTTAAAATTTATTTTTCGTCCGGAGTCTCATCCCGACTTGTGGGGGAATCATAGTCTCCCTCATCCTTTCCTCACTGGGACAATGCATTAATAATGATGATCATCACACTTTTATTTACTTACAACTCGATGAAAACTATACAAAATGACTCTATATGAATGGCTCTGGCAGTGTATCAGGATGTGTAATGATCTAGCGTAACATGTATGAAAAATGATGAACGGTGGCTGTGCCACAAATATCATGTCAGCTCTATATGATCATGCAAAGCAATATGACAATGAACACAAGTCATATGACGGAACGGTGGAAGTTGCATGGCAGTATATCTCGGAATGGCTATGGAAATGCCATAATAGGTAGGTATGGTGGCTGTTTTGAGGAAGATATAAGGAGGCTTATGTGTGATAGAGCGTATCATATCACGGGGTTTGGATGCACCGGCAGAATTTGCACCAACTCTCGGGGTGAGAAAGGGCAATGCACGGTACCGAAGAGGCTAGCAAATTGCGGAAGGGTGAGAGTGCGTATAATCCATGGACTCGCATTAGTCATAAAGAACTCACATACTTATTGCAAAGCCTATTAGCCCTCGAAGCAAAGTACTACTCGCATGCCCCTAGGGAGGAGGTTGGTAGGAGTTAACCATTGCGCACTGATACGTCCATTTTGCATCATGTTTTGCTACTGTTATTTATAGTGTTTTTAATCAATATAACACTTTGTGGAGCAATTCTAATGCCTTTTCTCTCTTAATGTGCAAGATTTACACAAGGAGGGAGATTGCCGGCAGCTAGAATTCTGGACATGAAAAAGCTATGTCAGAGATACCTATTCTGCACATCTCCAAATGAGCTGAAATTTTACGGAGATTTATTTTGGAATAAATAAAAAATACAGGAAGCAAAAAGTACCAGAGGGGGCCACCCAGGTGCCCACGAGGCACCAGGGCGTGCCACCCCCCCAGGCATGCCCTGGTACCTCGTGGGGCCCCTGGCCAGCCTCTGGCCCCCATTTTCTGGCCCCCATTTTTTGGTATATAAGTCCATTTGCCCTAGAAAAAATATAGAGAAGACTTTAGGGACGGTGCACCACCGTATCGAGGCGGAACTTGGGCAGGAGCACTTTTGCTCTCCGGCGGAGAGATTCTGCCAGGGATACTTCCCTCCGGGAGGGGGAAATCGTCGCCATCGACATCACCAGCGATCCTCTCATCGTGGGAGGACTAATCTTCATCAACATATTCACCAGCACCATCTCATCTCAAACCCTAGTTCATCTCTTGTATTCAATCTTTGCCTCAAAACCTCAGATTGGTACCTGTGGGTTGCTAGTAGTGTTGATTACATCTTGTAGTTGATGCTAGTTGGTTTATTTGGTGGAAGATTATATGTTCAGATCTATTATGCTATTCAACACCTCTCTGATCTTGGACATGAATATGATTTGTGAGTAGTTACTTTTGTTCTTGAGGACATGGGAGAAGTCTTGTCATAAGTAATCATCTAAATTTGGTATTCGTTCGATATTTTGATGATATGTATGTTGTTGATTCCCTTAGTGGTGTCGTGTGAACGTCGACTACATGACACTTCACCATCTTTGGGCCTAAGGGAATGCATTGTGGAGTAGTAATTAGATGATGGGTTGCTAGAGTGACAGAAGCTTAAACCCTAGTTTATGTGCTATTCCGTAAGGGGCTGATTTGGATCCATATGTTTAATGCTATGGTTAGAGTTATCTTACTTCTTCTTTCGTAGTTGCGGAAGCTTGCGAGAGGGGATAATCATAAGTGGGAGGCTTGTTCAAGTAAGAACAGCACCCAAGCACCGGTCCACCCACATATCAAATTATCAAAGTAGCGAATGCGAATCAAACAAACATGATGAAAGTGACTAGATGAAATTCCCATGTGTCCTCGAGAACACTTTACTTACTATAAGAGATCGTTCCGGCTTGTCCTTTGCTATAAAAAGGATTGGGCCACCTTGCTGCACTCTTTGTTACTATTGCTACTTGTCACTTGTTACAAATTATCTTGCTATCAAACTACTCGTTACCGATAATTTCAGTGCTTGCAGAAAATACCTTGCTGAAAACCGCTTGTCATTTCCTTCTGGTCCTCGTTGGGTTCGACACTCTTACTTATCGAAAGGACTACGATTGATCCCCTATACTTGTGGGTCATCAAGACTCTTTTCTGGCGCCGTTGCCGGGGAGTGAAGCGCCTTTGGTGAGTGGAATTTGGTAAGGAAACATTTATATTACGTGCTGAAATTTACTGTCACTTGTCACTATGGAAAGTAATCCTTTGAGGGGTTTGTTCGGGATATCTTCACCTCGACCGGAAACACAAATAGTTGCTCCTGAACCTACTGCACCTACTGAAAATATTTATTATGAGATTCCTTCGGGTATGATAGAGAAACTGCTAGCTAATCCTTATGCAGGAGATGGAACGGTACATCCAGATATGCACTTGATCTATGTGGATGAAATTTGCGGATTGTTTAAGCTTGCAGGTTTATCCGAAGATGGAGTTAAGAAGAAAGTATTCCCTTAATCTTTGGAGGCAAAGGCATTGATGTGGTATAGGCTATGTGATGATACTGATACATGGGACTGGAACCGATTGAAACTGGAATTCCATCAGAAATTTTATCCTATGCATTTGGTTCATCGTGATCGGAATTATATATATAATTTTTGGCCTCGTGAAGGAGAAAGCATCGCTCAAGCTTGGGGGAGGCTTAAGTACATGATGTACACATGCCCCAACCATGAGCTCTCGAAAGAAATTATCTTACAGAATTTTTATGCTCGGCTTTCTCATGATAATCAAACTACGCTCAATTCTTCTTCGACTGGCTCCTTCATGAAGAAAACTATTGAATTCAGATGGGATCTTCTGAAAAGAATTAAACACAACTCTGAAGATTGGGAACTCGACAAAGGTAATGAGTCAGGTATAATACTTGAGTTTGATTGTGTTAAATCTTTTATGGCCACCGATGCTTTTCATAAGTTTAGCACTAAATATGGACTTGACTCTGAGATAGTAGCTTGCTTTTGTGAATCATTTGCTACTCATGTTGATCTCCCTAAGGAGAAGCGGTTTAAATATCATCCCCCTGTTAAAGAAAAGATTGAGGAACCCGTTAGTGTTAAAGAAGAAACAATTGTTTACCATGTTGATCCAGTTGTGCCTACTGCTTATATTGAGAAACCACCTTTTCCTGTTAGGATTAAGGAACATACTAAAGCTTGAACTGTGGTTAACAAAAGTAATATTAGAGCACCTACACCCTCTGAACAAATTAAAGTTGAACCTGATGTTGTTATGGTTAAAGATCTCTTAGTCGATAATATAGATGGGCATGTTATTTACTTTTGTGAGGAGGCTGCTAGAATTGCTAAACCTGTTAGAAATGAACGAGATAAGTTAGACAAGAACAAGCCCGTAGTTGGTATGCATGTTGTTTCTGTTAAGATTGGAGATCATTGCTATCATGGTTTGTGTGATATGGGTGCTAGTGTGAGTGCTATTCCATTTTCTTTATATCAAGAGGTAATGCATGAAATTGCACCTGTTGAGATTGAAGATATTGATGTTACTATTAAGCTTGCAAATAGAGATACTATTACACCACTTGGGATTGTTAGAGATGTCGAAGTCTTGTGTGGCAAAATCAAATACCTTACTGATTTCTTAGTACTTGGTTCACAACAAGATAATTTTTGTCCCATTATATTTGGTAGACCTTTCTTGAATACCGTTAATGCTGAAATTGATTGTGTTAAAGAAAAGGTTCTAGTTAAGTTTGGTGATATATCTCATGAGTTTAATTTCTCCAAGTTTCGTAGACAACCTCATGATAAAGAATTGCCTAGTAAAGATGAAATTATTGGTCTTGCTTCTATTGCCGTACCTCCTACTGATCCGTTAGAACAATATTTGCTAGACCATGAAAATGATATGCATATGAATGAAAGAAATGAAATAGATAAGATGTTCTTTGATCAACCACCTATCCTTAAACATAATTTGCCTGTTGAAACTCTTGGAGGCCCTCCTCCGCCTAAAGGTGATCCTGTATTTGAATTGAAGCAATTGCCCGATACATTGAAATATTCTTATCTTGATGAAAAGAAGATATATCCTGTTATTATTAGTGCTAACCTTTCAGCTCATGAAGAAAAGAGATTACTAAAAACTCTTAGGAAGCACCGAGCTACTATTGGATATACTCTTGATGATCTTAAGGGCATTAATCCCACTCTATGTCAGCATAAAATTAATATGGAGCCTGATGCTAAACCAGTTGTCGACCACCAATGATGATTAAATCCTAAGATGAAAGTGGTGGTAAGAACTGAAATATTAAAACTTCTGGAAGCAGGTATAATCTATCCCATAGCTGATAGTAGATGGGTGAGTCCTGTTCATTGTGTCCCTAAGAAAGGAGGTATTACCATTGTCCCTAATGATAAAAATGAACTCATTCCACAAAGAATTGTAACTGGTTATAGGATGGTAATTGATTTTAGAAAATTAAACAAAGCTACTTGTGACATCCCCAGATTACTAAACCCTAAGCATGCTAATTAGTCATGACAAGTCATCATCATTAAACCCTAACAAAAACAATTTAGAAGTAATACAAATTCAAATTCCAAATTCAAATACAAGTCAAATTATTACTTCTTTAATTAATTGAATAAAAATGTTCATAATATTGCAAAAATTCCCAAAGCAATTATAAAAATAAAATCAACATTAATTGAATTATTTAAATGACTCTAACATCGTAAAACAGCAACAAAACAGCAATGTTTAATCCATTTATATTTAATTAAAATTCAAATGAAATCCATTTACCTCCAAACCTTTTTCTGGCAGTGAGGTATACTGCCTAGTATTTAAATGGACAAGTCTCATATTTTATAAAAATGAAATAGTGGCCAGACATTTTTCAAAACAGTAACTAAAAAGAAAACAGAAAAGAATAAAAAGAAAAAGAGGAAAACTACTGTGCCTATGGGCTCTAGTGCTACAGCGCCGCGGCCCAGCCCAACTAGCCTATCCCCTACCTCGCGCTGTCGACGCGCGCGCGCTCGCCGCGCTCGCCCCCCGCCCCCTCTCTCCCGCACGACAACGCGTCGCGCGCGCCCGCCCCTGCCCGGTTAACTCCCCCTCGACCCCGTGGGCGAACCCTAGCCGCCTCACTCCCTTTTCCTCGCTCTCTCTCATCTCACCCGAGCGCCGCCATGGGCGCTCTCCGTTGAACCTCGCGGCCACCGCCTCCCTCTCGTCGCCCCGCCGTGTCCGGCGTCTCTGCCGTCCTCGATCACGTCGTCTACGCCTCGCCGTTGGAGCTCAGAGCCGCCACCGCGTCGCCCACGAGCTCGTCTTAAACCTACGGGCGCCGGTGATCGCCGTCTCGATTCGCCGCCGTCGCGCTTCCCCGAGCCCACTCTAGCACACCTGCGGGACCGTTGTGAGCTTCTCCCCGTTCCCCTCTCCTCTCGCCACCGTTTGCTACCCCTAGCGCCGATCCCCATCGTGCCCGAGCTCTCCGCCGCGGACCAAATGGCCCCGCGCCCATGCCCGTTGAGCTCGCCGCGTTGCGTAGACCTCGCCTAGCCACTTACTTAGCTCGTGCGTGCGCTGCAACGCCGTCCCCGAGCGCCACCCGTAGCCGCCGCCGCCTGTCGTCGTCGCCGTCGCCGATTCCGGCCACCTCAGCCGCCGAGACCACCACCAACGGACGTGGCTCGGAGTGCACATTCCAGAGAGCCCGGCCGCCCGCGTTTTGGTGCACCACAGCACAAACCCGAGCTCGCCGGAGTTCGGCCGCCGCGGGAGGGCTCGCCAGCGCGTCTCCGGTGGCCGGCGCTGACCTGGCGCCGACGTGGCGCCGCCTGGGCCACTAGCCAGTGGGCCCAGTGGGTCCCGCTGGCCCGGTTGACCGGGTCAAACCGCTGACTGGGCGGCCCCGTGTCACTGACATGCGGGCCCCACTAATTTAAACGTTTTAAATAAATAAATAAAATGCTAATTAATCTGTTAATGCTAATTAAGTTAATTAGTTAATTAATCTGACACTGATAGTAGGCCCCACTGACTAATTAACCTATTTTAGTTAAAGTTAATCCCTAATTAGCTACTGTGACACTGACCAGTGGGACCAACTGGTCAGGTTTGACCTGGCCCAGCCGGGTTTGACCGCTGATGTCATGCTGACGTCACATTACACTGTTTTGGATAATTCGAATTTAATAATTAAATTAATTCCAGAAATTCAATAAAGCTTTGAAAAATCATATAAATAAACCGTAACTCGGATGAAAATAATTTATATATGAAAAACGATCAGAAAAATATGAAGAATCCAAATATGCCACCCACGTACCTGCCACACCCCTCTAACATACTGAACATGGAACTTTCCCCTGCGATTCATCTGTCTGATAATTTCCCGGAGCTGGTAAAACAACTCCAGATGTTTTCATGCTCCGACTAACTTGCGTATTACTGCATTAGGGCACTCCTCGAATAACGTGCTGCCATGCCATGCATCTGTGATTGCATTCGTTGCTTGTATTTACTGTTTCTTCCCCCCTCTCCTCTCCGGTAGACCCCGAGACCGACGCTGCTGCCGAGTACGACTATGCCCCTGACGACCAGCCCCTTTCAGCAGAGCTTCCAGGCAAGCAAAACCCCCTTGATCATTCCTATATCACCTATTCCTTCTTCCCCATGCTTGCATTAGATTTTGCTACTGTAATTGATTGCTCCTATTCTAATGCATGGCCTGATGTTGTAACCTGCTGTGATACTTTACCTGTTGTCCTAAATGCTTAGTATAGGCTGGTTAGCGATCCATCAGTGGCCCCACACCTTTGTCTGTGTTGCCATGCTTTAGTACTAGTGCCTCGATCATTGTGATCGATGTGCAGATACCGTCACATCACCGCACATACCCCCTTAGTTGTACGACTCTGCAAGGCTACTATCGAGTGCCGAGGGTGATACCTCATACTGCACTCCTGATGATATCTCTGTAGTATAGCACATCGGTGGTGATTACCGAGGGTGATTCCTCTTTCACCACCTCCGATGAAGCCCCTGTCGTGCAACCCCTCAAGTGTGAACCCATCGAGGGTGATTCCTCCAAGTTCACCTTGACGATTACATCAAGTAGGAATCCATCGAGGGTGATTCCTCAGATTTCCCCTTGATGTTTCGGACACACGGATACCTTGAATTTACCTTAGGCCCCTGGTTAAAGTCAGGTCAACCCCGAGGGGTACCCGCGAGAGGTGTGAAGTCGGGTTGACCGTGAGGGTACCCGCGAGATAATTACGAGGCACGGCCGGGTAGGCAGAGACCGCCCTAGAGAGGGACGGGCCTGACCCTTGTTGCACTTCCTCGAGACGGGACGACAGGAGTACTGATCGTCGCCACGAGCTCCTAATAATTCACTAACGGATTTGGGTATTTGATCTGAGTTGGCCGCTGGCCATATACGCACTACCACCATGTGGGATAATGGTTATGGGACCCTCGGCGCCGTATGTATCAGCCGAAAGCTTTGTCAGATGTCCAGTTCAGCATTGTGGCACGGTCGGATCGTGCCGTTGGCGCTAGTATCCACCCTGCACACAATGACCCGGAGTGCAAAGGGCGATGGGCCCAAGACCCCTGAGCACTTAGGATGTAGACCGACGGGGACCTCTCTGCTGAGCTCTAGGTAGGGCTGCGGTGTGTCGATCAGCCGAGGACGGGCATGACCCAGGAAAGTGTGTCCGGCCAGAGTTAATCGAGCGTGTTGGGTAACAGTAGTGCACCCCTGCAGAGAAGTTATCTATTCGAATAGCCGTGTCCATGGTAATAGGACGCTCAGTGTTGTATCCCGATCTACTACAACTTGAACTGAATATATGTTACTTTAACTGTAAGCTCTGGGATCGCTTTCTCGCAGGGAGTCGAGGAAGGATCTCTGGGCTTTGCTTCTACATGCCTGGTACTTTATAATATGTTAATCTGCACTCTTCTAATGCTGCAAGACGCTGAAGATGCTAGTCTTCGATAGGCTAGGCCTTCCCCTCTATTCTGGTATTTCTGCAGTTTAGTCCAATGATATAGCCCCATTCCTTTGACACCGATGCATACTTAGCATAGTTCTGATGTCAGTCTTGCGAGTACTTTCGATGAGTACTCACGGTTGCTTTGCTACCTCTTTTTCCCATAGGTAGCAAAGCAACCGTGAGTACTCATCCAAAGTGTTGTGATATGCTTATAGAGTTGTGTTGTAATATCTTCCCGTGAGTCTCTAGTCTCGATTGTGTGCATTTGCGTGTATGATTGGTGCACGGTCGAGCAGGGGCGTCACACTACTAGAAAAGATCATTACCCCTTACCTTTTATTGATCAAATGTTAGAAAGATTGTCTAAGCATACACACTTTTGTTTTCTAGATGGTTATTCTGGTTTTTCTCAAATACCTGTATCACAACCCGATCAAGAGAAAACCACCTTTACTTGTCCTTTTGGAACTTATGCTTATAGACGTATGCCTTTTGGTTTATGCAATGCACCTACTAATTTTCAAAGATGTATGACTGCTATATTCTCTGACTTTTGTGAAAAGATTGTTGAGGTGTTCATGGATGATTTTTCCGTTTACGGAACTTCTTTTGATGATTGCTTAAGCAACCTTGATCGAGTTTTGCAGAGATGTGAAGAAACTAATCTTGTCTTGAATTGGGAGAAGTGCCACTTTATGGTGAATGAAGGCATTGTCTTGGGGCATAAAATTTCTGAAAGAGGTATTGAAGTTGATAAAGCTAAGGTTGATGCTATTGAGAAAATGCCATGTCCTAAAGATATTAAAGGTATAAGAAGTTTCCTTGGTCATGCTGGTTTCTATAGGATATTTATTAAAGACTTCTCTAAAATTTCTAGGCCTTTCACCAATCTTTTGCAAAAAGATGTTCCATTTGTTTTTGACGATGATTGTCTAGAAGCCTTTGAAACACTTAAGAAAGCCTTAACCACTGCACCTATTGTCCAACCACCTAATTGGAACTTGCCTTTTGAGATTATGTGTGATGCTAGTGATGATGTTGTTGGTGTTGTTCTAGGACAGAGAGTTGATAAGAAATTAAATGTTATCCATTATGCTAGTAAAACTCTAGACAGTGCCCAAAGAAATTATGCTACTACTGAGAAAGAATTTCTAGCAGTTGTGTTTGCATGTGATAAATTCAGATCTTACATAGTTGATTCTAAAGTAACTGTTCACACCGATCATGCTGCTATTAAATATCTTATGGAAAAGAAAGATGCTAAACCTAGACTCATTAGGTGGGTTCTATTGCTACAAGAATTTGACTTGCATATTATTGATAGAAAGGGAGCTGAGAATCCCGTAGCAGATAATTTGTCTAGAATGGAAAATGTTCTTGATGACCCACTTCCTATTAATGATGATTTTCCTGATGAACAATTAGCTGTCATAAATGCTTCTCGTACTACTCCATGGTATGCGGACTATGCTAATTACATTGTTGCTAAATACATACCACCTAGTTTCACGTACCAACAAAAGAAAAAGTTCTTCTTTGATTTAAGACATTACTTCTGTGATGACCCACATCTTTATAAAGAAGGGGTAGATGGTATTATTAGACGTTGTATACCTGAGCATGAACAAGAGCAAATCCTACGGAAGTGTCATTCCGAGGCTTACGGAGGACACCATGCGGGAGACAGAACTGCACACAAGGTATTGCAATCTGGTTTTTATTGGCCTACTCTTTTCAAGGATGCTCGTAAGTTTGTCCTATCGTGTGATGAATGTCAAAGAATTGGTAATGTTGGTAGACGTCAGGAAATGCCTATGAATTATTCACTTGCTGTTGAACCATTTGATGTTTGGGGATTTGATTATATGGGACCTTTTCCTAAATCCAATGGGTATACTCATATTTTAGTTGCTGTTGATTACGTTACTAAGTGGGTAGAAGCTATTCCAACTATTAGTGCTGATCATAACACTTCTATTAAAATGCTTAAAGAAGTTATTTTCCCGAGGTTTGGAGTCCCTAGATATTTAATGACTGATGGTGGTTCACACTTTATTCATGGTGCATTCCGTAAATTGCTTGCTAAATATGATGTCAACCATAGAATTGCATCTCCCTATCACCCTCAAACTAGTGGTCAAGTTGAATTGAGCAATAGAGAAATAAAATTAATTTTGCAAACAACCGTCAATAGATCTAGAAAGAATTGGTCTAAGAAACTTGACGATGCATTATGGGCATATAGAACTGCTTATAAAAATCCTATGGGTATGTTTCCTTATAAAATGGTTTATGGAAAAGCATGTCATTTACCTCTTGAGTTAGAACATAAAGCATATTAGGCAATTAAAGAACTAAATTATGATTTTAAACTTGCCGGTGAAAAGAGGTTATTTGATATTAGCTCATTAGATGAATGGAGAACCCAAGCTTATGAAAATGCCAAATTATTTAAAGAAAAAGTTAAAAGGTGGCATGATAGAAGAATTCAAAAAGGGAATTTAAAGTAGGTGAGCAAGTTCTATTACACAATTCTCGTTTGAGATTCTTTGCAGGAAAACTTCTCTCTAAATGGGAAGGACCGTATATCATCGAAGAAGTTTATCGCTCCGGAGCCATCAAAATAAATAACTCCGAAGGCACTAATCCGAGAGTGATGAATGGGCAAAGAATTAAGCACTATATTTCAGGTACTCCCATTAATGTTGAAACTAATATTATTGAAAGAATTACACCGGAGGAATACATAAGAGAGACCTTCCGGAACACTCCAGAATCATGAAAAGGAAGAGGTATGTGATACGGTAAGTAAACCGACTCAAAAAATTCCATAAAAATACTTTCTGTCAGTTTTGGAATATTCGAAAAAATACAAAAATAGGAAATAGCTGAGGGGACCCACCTGGTGCCCACGAGGCACCAGGGCGCGCCACCCCCCAGGCGCGCCCTGGTGGCTCGTGGGCCCCTCGTGAGCCTTCCCGACTCCGTTTTACTTCTGGATTACTTGTTTTGCAAGATAAAAAATCTTTATATATACTCCCGGACGTTTTGACCACCGTATCACACAGATCTCCTATGTTCTTGTTTTGTGCTATTTCTCTGACAGATCCGGAAGTATGTCGTCTCAAGACTCAGATGGAGAGAGCTTCGTATCGCACTATGTTACAAATCCAAGAATCTATGGGGATATAGACCCCTATGGATGGTCCGTGGAGGAGGAGCAAGACGCCACCATGAAGGGAACGGAAGACGTGAGCTCGGATGAAGAAGATGCTCCTCCACCTCAACCAGGAGATATGCATGTGGAGTTCAAGAAGTCGAGCCTCCCTGACACAGTAAACAAATCTAAGATTCAATTTATCCCTTTTCGTCTTGTATAGGAAAACAAGAACGTATTGTGTGAGAAGATAGTGGAGCTTGAGCAACAAATTAGCAAGTTGAAGGAAGAAAACTATGTTCTCAAGCGGAAGCTGAAGGACAAGCTCACCACTTCATCACCACCACCATCACCGAAGAAGGATACTTGAGTACATGGGTATGGGCACTCCCCTTGGCTTGTGCCAAGCTTGGGGGAGGTTCCCCGGTATCGTATCACCATCACTTTTATTATCTTTACCTATTTTTAGTTCGATCCTTAGTTATTTTGTGATCTAGTTGAATAAAAGTTTAGTATGATCTATTTTCGAGTGTTAGCTTCGTGATCTATCTATCTATGTAATCGAGTTGAGAGTTATATAATAAAGAGTAGTTTGAGTTTTTGCTTCTTTACTTTCATGTTCCAATTCTAGCAATGAAAATAATGAAAAAGATCATATGCTAATCCTATGGAAAGTAATGACATTACATAAAGAAAAGTATAAGTGGTAAAATTTATTGAAGTTAACAAACATAGCATTAGTCAATGATGCAATTCATGAAAGAATTAATAAGGGAAGAGAAGACTCACATGCAAATATACTATCTTGGACATCTTTTATGATTGTGAGCCCCCATTAAGTATTTTATGTCAAATTGTTGACGTTGGACAAGGAAGACAACGTAATGAATTATGTTAGTTCATATTCACATAGAAGTTATATTGTTATAGATCCTCCAACATGTGGTGCTTGCCCAATATCTTTGCTAGCCAAAAATCCGCACCAAGTAGAGATACTACTTGTGCATCCAAAACCTTTAAACCTAGTTTCATGTCATGAGAGTCCACTATATCTACCTATGGATTGAATAAGATCCTTCAAGTAAGTTGTCATCGGTGCAAAAAGCAATAAAAATTGCCTCTAAATATGTCTGAACTTTTATTGTAAGGGAAATAAGCTTTGTACGAACTTGTGATGGTAAAGAAATAAAAGCGACAGACTGCATAATAAAGGTTGCTATCACAAGGGGCAATATAAAGTGACGTTCCTTTGCATTAAGAGCTCTTGCATCCAACAACAAAAAGCGCATGACAACCTCTGCTTCCCTCTGCGAAGGGCCTATCCTTTACTTTTATGTATTTACTTTTAATGTAAGAGTCAATAGTGTTCTCCTCTACTTCCTTTTTATTTTTCTCTTTTGTAAGCATCATGTCGTGGGGAAAGATCTGAGCATATATATCCAGTTGGATATGAATGATCATGAGTTATTATTGTTGACATCACCCTTGAGGTGAATAAATTGGGAGGCGAACTCACAAGCCCCTATCTTTCTATGTGTCTGGCTGAAACTTTTTGCTCCATATATATGTCATGAGTGTTAGCAATCATAGAAGACTAAATGATGGTTGAGTATGTGGACTTGCTGAAAAGCTCCTACATGAGACCCTTCCTGAAAATATGATGAATTGCAATTGCATTGTTGACTGAGAACATAGTTTGTTAGTTTTCAAGAAAGTTTATTCCTTATACTCCATTGTTGTGATGAATTGTTACTTGCTCATAAGAAGTTTATGATAATAAATATTGCTGTTATAATAATGATCATGATGCTACTATGTCCGTATTTTATTTTTATCGACACCTCTCTCTCTAAACATGTGGACATGATTATCGATATCGGCTTTCGCTTGAGGACAAGCGAGGTCTAAGCTTGGGGGAGTTAATACGTCCATTTTGCATCATGTTTTTTGCTACTGTTATTTATAGTATTTTTAATCAATAAAACACTTTGTGGAGCAATTCTAATGCCTTTTCTCTCTTAATATGCAAGATTTACACAAGGAGGGTGATTGCCGACAGCTGGAAACCTGGACCTGAAAAAGCTATGTCAGAGATACCTATTCTGCGCATCTCCAAATGGGCTAAAATTTTATGGAGATTTATTTTGGAATAAATAAAAAATACTGGAAGCAAAAAGTACCAGAGGGGGCCACCCAGGTGCCCACGAGGCACCAGGGCGCGCCACCCCCCAAGGCGCGCCCTGGTACCTCGTGGGGCCCCTGGCCGGCCTCTGGCCCCCATTTTCTGGTATATAAGTCCATTTGCCCTAGAAAAAATATAGAGAAGACTTTCGGGACGGTGCGCCGCCGTCTCGAGGAGGAACTTGGGCAGGAGCACTTTTGCTCTCCGGCGGAGAGATTCTGCCGGGGATACTTCCCTCCGGGAGGGGGAAATCGTCGCCATCGACATCACCAGCGATCCTCTCATCGTGGGAGGACTAATATTCATCAACATCTTCACCAGCACCATCTCATCTCAAACCCTAGTTCATCTCTTGTATTCAATCTTTGCCTCAAAACCTCAGATTGGTACCTGTGGGTTGGTAGTAGTGTTGATTACATCTTGTAGTTGATGCTAGTTGGTTTATTTGGTGGAAGATTATATGTTCAGATCTATTATGCTATTCAACACCTCTCTAATCTTGGACATGAATATGATTTGTGAGTAGTTAGTTTTGTTCTTTAGGACATGGGAGAAGTCTTGTCATAAGTAATCATCTGAATTTGGTATTCGTTCGATATTTTGATGATATGTATGTTGTTGATTCCCTTAGTGGTGTCGTGTGAACGTCGACTACATGACACTTCACCATCTTTGGGCCTAAGGGAATTCATTGTGGAGTAGTAATTAGATGATGGGTTGCTAGAGTGACAGAAGCTTAAACCCTAGTTTATGCGCTATTCCGTAAGGGGCTGATTTGGATCCATATGTTTAATGCTATGGTTAGAGTTATCTTAATTCTTCTTTCGTAGTTGTGGATGCTTGCGAGAGGGGGTAATCATAAGTGGGAGGATTGTTCAAGTAAGAACAGCACCCAAGCACCGGTCCACCCACATATCAAATTATCAAAGTAGTGAATGCGAATCAAACAAACATGATGAAAGTGACTAGATGAAATTCACATGTGTCCTCCAGAACGCTTTACTTACTATAAGAGTTCGTTCTGGCTTGTCCTTTGCTATAAAAAGGATTGGGCCACCTTGCTGCACTCTTTGTTACTATTGCTACTTGTCACTTGTTACAAATTATCTTGCTATCAAACTACTCGTTACCGATAATTTCAGTGCTTGGAGAAAATACCTTGCTGAAAACTGCTTGTCATTTCCTTCTGCTCCTCGTTGGGTTCGACACTCTTAATTATCGAAAGGACTACGATTGATCCCCTATACTTGTGGGTCATCACGCACCCCCGATTATAACAGCACTCAATGATTTCATTTCAGACATAAAAATGCTCAAACCTCCCCACCATGCCATGACCAACACTTAGATGAGAAGTTAATAACAAACTTTAATACCGATATTTCTACTAACCAATGATCATGAACCAATATCCTTTAATATTATGATATCAATATTATTAAACCATACGTTTCATATTTAGTGATCTACATGAAAGTTTTTATTTTATCCCCCTTGAATACCTATCCTTTCTGGACTAGTCTTATAACACGTGCAAATTGCCATTACTATTTATTAGACTCTCAAAAAGATTTAAGTGAAGCATGAGAGTGCAATTATTTTTACAAAATATAACCATCGTCGTGCTCTAAAAGTTATAAGTGAAGCACTAGAGCAACTGCCTAGCTCAAAATATATAAGTGAAGCACATAGAGTATTCTGACAAATCACAATAAATGTGTGTCCCTCTCAAATAGGTGTGTACAGCAATCAAATGATTGTGGCAAACTAAAAAGCAAACAAAGAAAAGAATTCTATGGCACAAGACGCTCCAAGTAAAACTCATATCATCTGATGAATAAAAATATAGCTCCAAGTAAGTTACCGATAGATTGTAGACCAAAGAGGGGATGCCATCCGGGCCATCCCCAAGCTTAGACGCTTGGGTCTTCCTTGAATATTACCTTGGGGTGCCTTGGGCATCCCCAAGCTTAGGGTCTTGCCGCTTCTTTTTCCTTCATCCATCGTGATCTCACCCAAAACTTGAAAACTTCAGCACACAAAACTCAACAGAAACTTCGTGAGATCCGTTAGTACAATAAATCAATCATCCACTTTAGGTACTGTTATAAACTCATTCATAATTGTTCTTGCATAATACCTACTATATTCTAACTCTTCCATGACTTATACCCCCCGATATAATGTGCACCGCTAAGCATCAGACTACAGATACTTTGCTTCTTATCAGACCAGTGGTAGACCGTCCGATCAGTTGCATACAGGTCGTCCAATCCACTAGTTAGGCCCATGCGAGATTTACTCGTTCGGTTTGTAACTGATCCCGCTTCCCTCGCACAGCTATCCTCGCTAATTTCTCTCCAATCAGTTATTCCTCCTCCGGGTCTTTCTTTTTATTTGACAGCATATTCCTCCTCCGAGTCACCTTGAACGTGCGGGTCACACATATGCATCCTTGTGTGTTTTCTAACGAGACAAGTTTGCTTCCAGTTAATTGCTTCGGTTTATGAGATACGGCATCACATATTTGCTTCCATCGACTCAATTATTTCCTTCAACCAGAATCAAATTTATTTCCATCTAATAGAAATTCATTTCCATTATAAATGTTTATTTTACTTCATATTAAGCAAAAAATTGTTCCCATCGGTTAGAATATTTGCTTCCATTGCAATTTATTTTTTCTTCCGTGGACATAATTTCTTTTCTCAAACATAAAAAATGTACATTGTTTCCTAATAAAAGAAAGTTTGCTTCCAGCGAAAAAGGATCTGCTTCCATGTAACAAAATCCTTATACAATACAACAAAAAAAATATTTGCATTATAGCGAAATCTAATACAAGGTCCATGCCTAAGATGGATGTGAAGGAAGGGAAGTCTTGGGTTGCGGCATCATAACACAGAGAATGCATAGGCGAAATATCACCGAATGAAAATTGTATCCGCTGTGATGGCAGCATGCAGACGGGATGCTCAGCGATTAACTGCGACATGGCGATATCTTGGTCACTTTCATGGTGGTGCAAGCTAGCATACACTACGCGGGCAAGCACATCCTAAGGGAGGGCCTCAGTCGTTATCTCCGCCACCTCCTCTGCCGCCGTTAGATCAACTCTGCCGACATTGTGAAAATTGTGAAACAAGGTGTTTGAGAAACCAATGATGCATGATCGGCATCATGTGGTGCAAAAAATCTGTACAATAGAAGCACACATAAAAATAAGTGACAGTTTGATCTATCACAACATAAATGGTAGGTTGTGGAACCATAGGAAATAAATTAAGAATGGCTTATATGAAGCAACAATTTGATCTATGAGAACATACATGGTGGAAGCATAAAAAGTTGAGATGCACAATTTTTTTTGCATTACTATAGAAAGATATATGAAATATAAAACTAGAAAGCATAGCTTACACAAAGCAGCGATTGGATCAGTCAAAACATACATGATAGGCAATAGAAGCTTATAAAATTGAGATATCGAGAAAAATCAATACTGTAGGGAACATATGCAAAAGTAGGAAGCATGGCTTATATGAAGCAACGATTTGATATGTCACAACATACATAGGTGGTGTTTTGGTTGAAGTGGTTTGAAAAAAAAGAATAATAGAAACACAAAAAGTAGAAACAGGTAGTATGGAAGCAAACTACCTAGACGAAAGAAACATATGTAATATAATGGCAATGCATATTACCATAGTGATACCAATGGCAATAACAACAACAGAATTAAAACATGAAGCATGAAGTATGGAAGCACTCTATCAAAACCAAAGGAGCATATGAAGTATAATTTGGAAGCCCCATCAGTAGGAAGCATGCAAATATGCCATCTCAATATGACTCATCTTAATTTGAAGCATATAAGAAGTGAACATGAAAATTAACTAAGATTGTCACTGAAAATAAACTAAGATTGTCACTGACAGGAGTTCGTGTCAACTGCATATCAAATTCAGTGAAAATTTGTTTGAACTAAGGAAGCGATCTTTCTAGATAAAAGAAGCATATGTAGTATTATTTCTGAGGCTCCATTAGTAGGAAGCATGAAAAGAGTGATGTCTCAACATAAGCCATATTAATAGGAAGCACAAAAATTAGAAGACGAGAGTACTCAGCACATACTGTAATAGAAACCAAGTTGCATGGTACTCCCTCCGTTTTTTAAATATAAACCCTTTTAGAGATTTCAATACGGACTACATACGGATGTATATAGACGTATTTTAGAGTGTAGAATCACTTATTTTGCTCCATATGTAATCTATATTAGAGTCTCTAAAATGGCTTATATTTAGGAACGGAGGGAGTAGAAACTAAAAACTATTAAAATGAGAATAATCGGAACTGAGTTAAACAAGATATGAACAATATAACAAACATTGTATTTGAAACCAAGAAAATCATTCGCTTGTATTACTGAAATTTAAAGTTAGTAAAAATTAGGTGATTAGAGAGGAGGAAGGTACCGGCGAACCATGCAATCGTTGGTCCTGCAACCTATTCCAAGCGGAGCCAGTGAATGAGGGGAAAAACCATCGAGAAGGGACACCTACTGATCCTCATGGTTGTTGATCATCCTGCCCATCTAATGAACCTCTAGGCTGCGTGATAAGGCAACCACACCGGCGGCCACCCTGCTGGAGATGGGCAGCGCGGCTGCTACGAAGAGGTGGCACTCAAGCGATGTGGAACGGTGCCCACATTCGGTTGGGGTGTTGGAGAAGAACTGGGGCGACGCGGGGGGAGAAGAACTAGGGCCACAGTGCGGATTGAGAGATCAGCGGCGACGCGGCATGGTGGATCGGGAGCGATGGAGATGAAAAATAGCTCGATTAATTAGGGAACGACATATACGGTAGCCGCGCAATTCATTAGAGAAGGTGGGGGCGTGAAATAAGGGAGGTTCGAAGGAGATATGCTGGGAGCTCTCGACCGTGTGATGCAAAAAGGAATCAATGTTGTTGCTTTGATCTGACGATTGGAATGTATCAGACTATAGATACAAAGTGTTTCCCCGATATAATCCATAGTTTCATTAAAACAAGCACACTATGCAATAAAAACAGAATCTGTCTAAAACAGAATAGTACGTAATGACAGAATATTATCTATACTTCTATAACTCCAAAAATTCTGAAAAAATAGGACAATGTAAAAAAATTTGTATCCCAATACTGTGTAAAAAGTTTAGATTTTTCTGACATTCCAGTACAGAACTAAAAATCAAATACTGGGCGCAAAAATTTCTGTTTTCAAACAACATCAATTATACTATCATCCCAAAGGCATTACTTGGCACAAAAACTAATTAAAAGATAAAAACACAATCATAACAGTAGCTATAATTGTGCAAACACATAAAACAGAAAATAAAAGCAAAAATTTAAGATACATATTGGGTTGCCTCCCAACAAGCGCTATTGTTTTATGCCCCTAGCTAGGCATAATGCATTGTTTCAAGTATTATCATCCTTCACATCCAATTCCTCAATTATACATCCATGCTTCCTAGGAGGTTTAGCATATGAGTTTTTAATTATCATACTCCTAGGGACAAAGTTAAGGAATTTGCTTTCATAAGTAGGTTCCTTTATTATCTCAATGAAGTTGGGGTGCAAGCTAATCATTTTAAGATCCTCGTTTCCTTTACTAGACGTGGCGCACTTATTCTTAGGAACATACATAAACTTGGAATTCTTATGAGGAGGAGTCCTCTCAATAGTTCTAACAGAAGAAAAAGCAGAACCCAAATTATTAATAATTTCTTCCAACTTATCAATTCTAGCGGGACTTTGTTCTACCCTTTCATTAATTATCGGTTCCTTCTCCTTTAGCATCTTTAATGTATCTCCTACCTTAGACCCAAATTGAGTAACTTGATTATGGACCTTTTTGTCTAGATTCTCAATATATTCTACGGTGGGCATTTTATTCTCAATACCTTCCAGCCTTCGCATAACATGTTCCAAAGTCAATGCTGTTTCATTAATGGTAATAGGTGGTGATCGTACCAAATTTCCCATAGCATTGAAAGCATCATTACGGTGACTACTCAAAAAATTCCCTCCGGTAATAGTGTCTAGCACAAATCTATACCAAGTAGTAACACCAACATAAAAATTGCGAAGAAGAACAGAAGTGGATTGCTTACGAGTTGATCTATTTTGAGCATCGCAAATCCTATACCAAGCATCTTTTAAACTTTCTCCTCCCCTTTGTTTAAAATTAAGCACTTCATTCTCGGGAATACAAGCAACAAGCAAAGAACTAGCGACAATGGCAAAACAAGCAAACTAGCAAGCAAAGATATTTTTGTGTTTTTTGATTTTTAGAGAAGTGGGGGAGATGAAAAGGAGAGGCAAATAAAAAGGCAAATAAAAAGTAGAGCAAGTAGATGATAGTTTGAGTGAAGGTACTTGATAGGATTTGATGATGTCTCCCCGGCAACGGCGCAAGAAATTCTTCTTGGTACTTGTGAGCTGCGTTGGGATTTTCCCCGAAGAGGAGGGGAGATGCAGTAGAGTAGAGATAAGTATTTCCCTCAGTGAGAACCAAGGCTTATCGAACCAATAGGAGAATCACGCAAACCCTTGTTAGCAGCACCTGCACACACCAAAGCAAATACTTGCACCCAACGCGGGCAAGAGGGTTGTCAATCCCCTTGAACTCATTAATTGCAAGGATTAAATCTTGTAAAGGCAAAATTATAAATTAAAAAATAAAAATAAAAGTAAATAAATTGCAGCAAAGGTTTTTAGGTTTCCTTTTTATGTTTAAGATAGACCCGGGGGCCATAGTTTTCACTAGAGACTTCTCTCTCGAACGCATAGCATACGGTGGGTAAACAAATTACTGTTGGGCAATTGATAGATAAGCGCATAGTTATGACGTTATTCACGGCAATGATCATGTATATAGGCATCACGTCCGAGACAAGTAGACCGAAACGATTCTGCATCTACTACTCTTATTCCACCAATCGACCGCTATCCAGCATGCATCTATGGTATTAAGTTCATAACAAATAGAGTAACGCTTAAGCAAGATGACATGATGTAGACAAGATAAACTCAATCAATATGAATAAACCCCATCATTTTATCCTTAATGGCAAAAATACAAATATGTGTCTTGTCCCCTACTTTGTCACTGGGATATAGAGCACCGCAAGATTGAACCCACTACAAAGCACCTCTCCCGCTGAAGATAAATCAATCTAGTTGGCCAAACCAAACGGATAGATCGGAGATAAATACAAAGCTATAAAAATCATGCATAATAAAGTTCAGAAAAGACTCAATTACTTTCAATGAACAATCTGATCATAAACCCACAATTCATCGGATCCCAACAAACACACCGCAAAAGAAGATTACATTGGATAGAACTCCAAGAAGATCGAGGAGAACATGGTATTGAAGATCAAAGAGAGAGAAGAAGTCATCTAGCTACTAGCTATGGACCCGTAGGTCTGTGGTGAACTACTCGCACATCATTGGAAGGGCAGCTAGGTTGATGTGGAAGCCCTCCGTGATCGATTCCGCCTATGGCAGATTACTAGAAAAGGCCTCCAGATGGGTGATGACCCACAAGTATAGGGGATTAATCGTAGTCCTTCCGATAAGTAAGAGTGTCGAACCCAACGAGGAGCAGAAGGAAATGACAAGCGGTTTTCAGTAAGGTATTTTCTGCAAGCATTAAAAGTAGCGGTAACGAGTAGTTTGATAGCAAGATAATTCGTAAGAAGTAACAAGTAACAAGTGTAAAAAAAGCGCAGCAAGGTGGCCCAATCCTTTTTATAGCAAAGGACAAGCCATAACGAACTCGTATAATAAGCAAAGCATTCTCCAGGACACATGGGAATTTCATCTAGTTACTTTCATCATGTTTGTTTCATTCACATTCGCTACTTTGATAATTTGATATGTGGGTGGACCGGTGCTTGGGTGTGGTTCTTGCTTGAACAAGCCTCCCAATTATGATTACCCCCTCTCGCAAGCATCCGCAACTATTAAAGAAGAATTAAGATGAATCTAACCATAGCATGAAACATATGGATACAAATCAGCCCCTTATGGAATAGCGCATAAACTAGGGTTTAAGCTTCTGTCACTCTAGCAACCCATCATCTAATTACTACTCCACAATGCCTTCCCTTAGGCCCAAAGATGGTGAAATGTCATGTAGTCAACGTTCACACGACACCACTAAAGGAAGCAACAACATACATATCATCGAAATATCAAACGAATACCAAATTCACATAATTACTTATGACAAGACTTCTCCCATGTCCTCAAGAACAAAAGTAATTGCTCACAAATCATATTCATGTTCAAGATTAGAGGGGTATTCAATATCATTAAGGATCTGAACATATAATCTTCCACCAAATAAACCAACTAGCATCAACTACAAGATGTAATCAACACAACTAGCAACCCACAGGTACCAATCTGAGGTTTTGAGGCAAAGATTGAATACAAGAGATGAACTAGGGTTTGAGATGAGATGGTGCTGGTGAAGATGTTGATGAAGATTGGTCCTCCCACGATGAGAGGATCATTGGTGATGTCGATGGCTTCAATTCACCCCTCCCGGAGGGAAGTATCCCCGGTGGAATCGCTCTACCAGAGAGCAAAATTGCTCTTGCCCAGGTTTCGCCTCGAGACGGCAGCGCTTCATCCCGAAAGTCTTCTCTATAATTTTTTAGGGCAAATGAGCCTATATAGCAGATGGAGGGGGCCGGAGGCCAGCCAGGGGCCCCACAAGGCATCAGGGCGCGCCTAGGGGGGCTGCGCCCTGTTGCCTTATGGGCAACTGGTGGGTCCCCTCCAGTATTTCTTTTCTCCAGTATTTTTTATTTATTCAATAAAAAATCCCCGTGAAGTTTCAAGTCAATTGGAGCTCTGTAGAATAGGTATCTCTGCTGTAGCTATTTCAGGTCCAGAATTCCAGCTGCCGGTATTCTCCCTCTTCATATAAATCTTGCAAATTAAGAGAGAAAAGGCATAAGAATTGCATCATAAAGTGAAATAATGATAAAATACATTATAAATAATAGTAGGAAATCATGATGCAAATTGGACGTATCAACTCCCCCAAGCTTAGACCTCTCTTGTCCTCAAGCGAAAGCCGAAATCGATAATCATGACCACATGTTTAGAGAGAGAGGTGTCGATAAAAATAAAATACGGACATGAAGGCATCATGATCTTTATTATAACAGCAATATATCATCATAAAACTTCTCATGAAAAAGTGACAGTTCATTCACAAGTTAAAGTATGAACCATAAACAGTATTGAAAACTAACAAACTATGATCTCAGTCACTGAAGCAATTGCAATTCATCATATTTTCAGAAAGAGTCTATGTAAGAGCTTTGTTTAGCAAGTTCACATACTCAACTATCATTTAGTCTTCTATGATTGCTGACACTCACGGCATACTTATGGAGCAAAAGTTTCTGTCAGACACATAGAAAGATAGGGGCTTATAATTTTGCCTCCCAACGTATTCACCTCAAGGGTAATGTCAACAATAATAACTCATGATCACCTACATTCAACTGGATATATATGTCTGGATCTTTCCCCACCACATGATGCTTGCCAAGAGACAAAATAAAAATGGAATAGAGGAGAATACTATTGACTCTTGCATGAAATTAAATACATAAAGTAAAAGATAGGCCCTTCGCAGAGGGAAGCAGAGGTTGTCATGCGCTTTTTATTTTTGGATGTGCAAACTCTTAATGCAAAGGAACATCACTTTATATTGCCCCTTGTGATAGCGACCTTTATTATGCAGTTTGTCGCTTTTATTTCTCCACCATCACAAGATCGTACAAAGCTTATTTTCCCTTACAATAAAAGTTCATACATATTTAGGAGCAATTTTTCTTGCTTTTGCACTGATGACAACTTACTTGAAGGATCTTATTCAATCCATAGGTAGATATAGTGGACTCTCATGGCCTGAAACTAGGTTTAAGGGTTTTTGGATGCACAAGTAGTATCTCTACTTAGTACGGAATTTTTGGCTAGCAAAAGATAGGGGGCAAGCACCACATGTTAGAGGATCCAAAACAATATAACTTCTATGTGAATATAAGCAAACATAACTCATTACGTTGTCTTCCTTGTCCAACGTCGACTAGTTGACATAGAATATTTAATGGGGGCTCACAATCATAAAAGATGTCCAAGATAGTATATCTATATGTGAGACCTCTCTTCCTTTATTACTTGTTCATGAATTGCAACAATGACCAATGCTATGTTTGTTAACCTCCAACAAGTTTTACCAATTATACTTCTTTTATGTGAAGTCATCACTCCCCATGGGATTAGCATATGATCTTTTTATTCTCTTTATTTATTTCTAAGATTGGATCAACAAAAGCAAAACACTAAACTCAAACTAATCTTTATTATATAGCTTTCACACACGATTTCATAGATAGATAGATCACAAAGCAAGCACTCAAAACTAGATCATACTAAAACTTTATTCCTCTAAATCACGAAATAACTAAGGATCGAACTAAGATAGATAACGATGATAGAAGTGATGGTGATACGATACCGGGGCACCTCCCCCAAGCTTGGCACAAGCAAAGGGTGGTGCCCATACCCATGTACTCAAGTGTCCTTCTTTGGTGATGGTGGTGATGAAATGATAGGCTTGTGCTCCGTCTTCCAAGGCATAGGTTCTCCATCATAAAAGGATGAACGTGTTTCCGGAGTCCTGAAACTTGTAGCGAAACACATACATTTGAACATGGCCTCATACTCAAAATTTTGGTTTTGTAGATCATAGATTTGGGCCTGAAGATAATCAATCCGGTCATTGAGCTTGAAGATGACGTCCCCAATAGTCTTGCCGTCCACCTTGTGCTAACGGATGAACTCCGTGATCATGGAGTAGTTAGCACTAAGTCCGCGCTCCACCATCCCCTGGCACTTGAAGATCTCCTGTTCCACCGCTTCCAGACTGGCCTTCTCGCTCCCGGTCTTCTTAGGTCCTTGAACGTCCCGAATGTGGAGCACCCCCTCACGCATCTCAATGGCTTGAGGGTGCTTCATCACCTCCGGTAGGTACGGGTTGATGACCTTCTCGTAGAACTTGTCCTTGGACGAGCTTGGAGACGCCATGGCGATCTAGATCTGTCAGAAAAAACAGCCCGAAACAAGAACAGAGGAGAAACTTGTGATGCGGTGGTCAAAACACCCATGAGTATATATAAAGAATTTTTATCTTGCAAAGGGAGCATAATAGAGGAAAACGGAGTCGGGAGGGCACACGAGGGGCCCACAAGGCATCACAGCGCGCCCCAGGGGGGTCATGCCCTGTTGCCTTGTGGGCGACTCGTGGGTCCCCTCGGCTGTTTCTTATTTTTGTATTTGTTCTAATATTCCAAAACGGACAGAAATAATTTTGATGGAATTTTTGGAGTCGGTTTACTTACCGTATCACATACCTACCCCGTTTCAGGGTTCTGGAGCATTCTGAAAGGACTCTTTGATGTGTTCTTCCGGTGTCATCGTCTGAATAATATTAGTTTCAATGTTAATGGGAGTACCTGAGATATAATGCTTAATTCTTTTCCCATTCACCACTCTCGGGTTGGTGCCTTCGTAGTTGTTGATTTTGATAGCTCCGGAGCGATAAACTTCTTCGATGATATATGGCCCTTCCCATTTAGAGAGAAGTTTTCCTGCAAAGAATCTGAAATGAGAGTTGTACAATAGAACTTGCTCACCTACTTTAAATTCATGTTTCTGAATTCTTTTATCATGCCATCTTTTAACTTTTTCTTTAAATAACTTGGCATTTTCATAGGCTTGGGTTCTCCATTCATCTAGTGTGCTAATATCAAATAACCTCTTCTCACCAACAAGTTTAAAATCGTAATTAAGTTCTTTAATTGCCCAATATGCCTTATGTTCTAACTCAGGAGGTAAATGACATGCTTTTCCATAGACCATTTTACAAGGAGACATACCCATGGGATTCTTATAAGCAGTTCTGTAAGCCCATAATGCATCATCAAGTTTCTTAGACCAATTTTTCCTGGATCCATTAACGGTCTTTTGCAAAATTAATTTTATTTCTCAATTCAACTTGACCACTAGACTGGGGATGATATGGAGATGCAATTCTGTGATTAACATCATATTTAGCAAGCAATTTACGGAAAGCACCATGAAAAAATGTGAACCACCATCAGTCATCAAATATCTAGGGACTCCAAACCTCGGGAATATAACTTCTTTAAGCATTTTTATAGAAGTGTTATGATCAGCACTACTAGTTGGAATAGCTTCTACCCACTTAGTAACGTAATCAACAACAACTAAAATATGAGTATACCAATTAGACGAAGGAAAAGGTCCCATATAGTCAAAACCCCAAACATCAAATGGTTCAATAACAAGTGAATAATTCATAGGCATTTCCTGACGTCTACCAACATTACCAATTGTTTGACATTCATCACAAGAAAGGACAAACTTACGTGCATCTTTGAAGAGAGTAGGCCAATAAAAACCAGATTGTAATACCTTATGTGCAGTTCTGTCTACCGCATGGTGTCCTCCGTATGCCTTGGAGTGACACTTCCGTAGGATTTGTTCCTGTTCATGCTCAGGTACACAATGTCTAATAATACCATCTACTCCTTCTTTATATAAATGTGGGTCATCCCAAAAGTAATGCCTTAAATCAAAGAAGAACTTTTTCTTTTGTTGGTATGTGAAACTAGGTGGTATATATTTAGCAACAATGTACTTAGCATAGTCTGCATACCACAGAGTGTTACGAGAAGCATTTATCACAGCTAATTTTTCATCAGGGAAATCATCATTAATAGGAAGTGGGTCATCAAGAACATTTTCCATTCTAGACAAATTATCAGCTACGAGATTCTCAGCTCCCTTTCTATCAATAATATGCAAATCAAATTCTTGTAGCAAAAGAACCCACCTAATAAGCCTAGGCTTAGCATCTTTCTTTTCCATAAGATATTTAATAGCAGCATGATTAGTGTGAATAGTAACTTTGGAATCAACAATTTAAGATGTGAATTTATCACATGCAAACACAACTGCTAAAAATTATTTCTCAGTAGTAGCATAATTTCTTTGAGCACTGTCTAGAGTTTTACTAGCATAATGAATAACATTCAATTTCTTATCAAGTCTTTGACATAGAACAGCACCAACAACATAATCACTAGCATCACACATAGTTTCAAAGGGTAGGTTCCAATCAGGTGGTTGAACAATAGGTGCAGAAATTAAGGCTTTCTTAAGTGTTTCAAAGGTTTCTACGCAATCATCATCAAAAACAAATGGAACATCTTTTTGCAAAAGATTAGTAAGAGGCCAAGAAATTTTAGAGAAGTCTTTTATAAACCTTCTATAGAAACCAGCATGACCAAGGAAGCTTCTTATACCTTTGATATCTTTAGGACATGGCATTTTCTCAATTGCATCAACTTTAGCTTTATCAACTTCAATACCTCTTTCAGAAATTTTATGCCCAAGGACTATACCTTCATTCACCATAAAGTGGCACTTCTCCCAATTCAAGACAAGATTAGTTTCTTCACATCTCTGCAAAACTCAATCAAGGTTGCTTAAGCAATCATCAAAAGAAGTTCCGTAAACGGAAAAATCATCCATGAAAACCTCAACAATCTTTTCACAAAAGTCAGAGAATATAGCAGTCATACATCTTTGAAAGGTAGCAGGTGCATTACATAAACCAAAAGGCATACGACGATAAGCATAAGTTCCAAAAGGACAAGTAAATGTGGTTTTCTCTTGATCTTCTGGTGATACAGGTATTTGAGAGAAACCAGAATAACCATCTAGGAAGCAAAAGTGTGTATGCTTAGATAATCTTTCAAACATTTGATCAATAAAAGGCAAGGGATAATGATCTTTCCTAGTAGCTTTATTTAATTTCCTGAAATCAATTACCATTCTATAACCGGTTACAATTCTTTGTGGGATAAGTTCGTTTTTATCATTAGGAACAACAGTAATACCTCCTTTCTGAGGAACACAATGAACAGGACTTACCCATCTACTATCAGCTATGGGATAAATTATACCTGCCTCCAGAAGCTTTAATATTCCAGTTCTTACCACATCCTTCATTTTAGGATTCAACCTTCTTTGGTGATCAATGCTACTTGTAGACTGCGTTGGTATTTCCACGAAGAGGAGAGGATGATGCAGTATAGTAGAGATAAGTATTTCCCTCAGTTAAGAACCAAGGATATCAATCCAATAGGAGAACCACACAAAACCCCTTTAGCAACACCTACACACACAAAAGCAAACACTTGCACCCAACGCAAATAAGAGGGTTGTCAATCCTCTTAGCGGTTATTTGCAAGGATTAATTCTGATAGTGATAGATAAAAAGTAAATTGCAAAATAAAATAAAAGTAAATAAATTGCAGCAAGGTATTTTTGGATTTTAATATATGATAAAGATAGACCCGGGGGCCATAGTTTTCACTAGAGGCTTCTCTCTCGAGCGCAGAACATACGGTGGGTAAACAAATTACTGTTGGGCAATTGATAGAAAAGCAAATAATTATGACGGATTCATGGCAATGATCATGTATATAGGCATCACGTCTGAGACAAGTAGACCGACTCCTGCCTGCATCTACTACTATTACTCCACCCATCGACCGCTATCCAGCATCCATCTAGGGTATTAAGTATAAAATAGAGTAACGCCTTAAGCAAGATCACATGATGTAGACAAAGTAAACTCAAGCAATATGATGAAACCCCATCTTTTTATCCTTAATGGCAACAATACAAATACTTGTCATGTCCCTTTCTGTCACTGGGATTGAGCACCGCAAGATTGATCCCATCACAAAGCACATCTCCCATTGCAAGACAAACCAATCTAGTTGGCCAAACCAAATCGATAGATCGGAGAGAAATACAAAGCTATAACAATCATGCATAAAAGAGTTCAGAGAAGACTCAAATATTTCTCATGAATAATCTGATCATAAACTCACAATTCATCGGATCCCAACAAACACACCGCAAAAGAAGATTACATCGGATAGAACTCCAAGAACATCGAGGAGAACATGGTATTGAAGATCAAAGAGAATCCATCTAGCTACTAGCTATGAACCCACAGGTCTGTGGTAAACTACTCACACATCATCGGAAGGGCAGCAAGGTTGATGAAGAAGCCCTCCGTGATCGATTCCTCCTCCGGCAGAGTACCGGAAAAGGCCTCCAGATGGGATCATGGAAGAACAGAGGCTTGCGGCGGTGGTAGGGTTTTCTCGTCTGGCTCTCTAATGGTTTCCGAATATTTCAGAATTATAGAAGTGGAATTAGGTCAAAAGGAGCCATGAGGGGCCCCTGGGGTCGCGCCCTGTTGCCTTGTGGCCTACTCGTGAGGCTTCTGGCATCCTCCTGAAGCTTCCAGGGTCTCTTTTGTCCAGAAAAAAATCGTCAAAAAGTTTCATGGCATTTGTACTTCGTTTGGTACTGATTTCCTGAAAACCAAAAACAAGCAGAAAACAGCAACTGGCAGTGGGCACTAGGTTAATAGGTTAGTCCCAAAAAATTATATATAATTGCATATAAAAACATCCAAGATTGATACTATAATAGCCTGGAACAATCAAAAATTATAGATACATTGGAGACGTATCAAGCATCTCCAAGCTTAATTCATGCTCGTCCTCGAGTAGGTAAATGATAAAAACAGAATTTTTGATGTGGAATGCTACCTAACATGTTTCATAATGTATTCTCTTACGGTATGAATAATAAGATTCGAGTGATTCAAAGCAATAGTCTATAATTTGATATAAAGACATCAATACTCAGGCATACTAACAAACAATCATGCCTTTCAAAATAAAAATGCTAAAGAAAGTTATCCCTACAAAATCATATAATCCTGTCATGCTGCATCTTCTTAACACAAAGTATTTATCATGCACAACCCTAATTTTAGCCAAGCAATTGGTTCATACTTTTTAACGCGCTTCAGCTTTTTCAAGCCCCACGCAATACATGAGCGCAAGCCATGGATATAGCACTATGGGTGGAATAGAGTGTGGTGGTGATACGTCTCCATCATATCTATAATTTTTAATTGTATCATGCCAATATTTTACAACTTTTACATACTTTTGGCAACATTTTATATGATTTTCTTGGACTAACATATTGATCCAGTGCCCAGTGCCAGTTCCTGTTTGTTGCATGTTTTTTGTTTCACAGAAAATCCATATCAAACGAAGTCCAAATGTGATAAAAATTTACAGAGATTTATTTTGGAATATATGTGATTTTGGGGAAAAAGAATCAACGCAAGACGATGCCCGAGGGGGCCACAAGCTCAGAGGGCGCGCCCCCCTACCCTAGGCGTGCCCAGCAGGCTTGTGGCTACCCCGTAAGGCGGTTGGTGCCCTTCCTTCGCCACAAGAAAGATAATATCTGGAAGAAAATCCCCTCAAAATTTCAGCCCAATCGGAGTGAGGGATCTCCGGGAATTTAAGAAACGGTGAAGGGCCAGAAAACAGGAACGCGAAACAGAAGAGAACAGAGAAAGAGATCCAAGCTCGGAGGGGCTCCTGCCCTCCGGGAGCCATGGAGGCCTTGGACCAGAGGAGGAACTCTCCTCCCATCTAGGGGGGGAGGCCAAGGAAGAAGAAGAAGGAGGGGGCTCTCTCCCCCTCTCTCCCTGTGGCACCCCAGTTCAGAGGAACCGGAACACCCCGTATTCCAGCCCAGAGATCAAGTCTTCTGGAATACGGCACTGCTTGGCATAGAACAAATTAGCTCTTTATTTCAAATAATATGAGTACAAGGGTTCTGAAGAGACAAGGGTTACAAAGGCACGGCGACTCTACGCCTGCTAAGGTAGCTCTATGCTAGCAGCGGAACATCTCGTAGCGGAGTAACTTCTAGCAGCGGAACAGTGACAACGGTGATGAACTCCACTCCTCAAGGACTCTGGCTGGGACACATCCTAGATCGCAAACTCGGGATCCTCGACAAGCAATCAATCACGGCATCACCTGCAATCTGGCATGACACGCCAGGTGAGTACTTTTAATGTACTCGCAAGCTCACAACAACCAAAGCAATCAAGACAAACAACAGCATGGGATTTACAGATTAATTATCAATGACGAACATGATACTACTAGAACAACATGAGAGTGAACATGGCATGTACATGTTAATCATGATATGAACATGAACAGGATGCTATCATACATGATGTGTACGTGGATTGTTGCCATGGTCCCTTGGACCAACTTACCATCTCGGGGTTACCTCGTAACCACCATCAATATCTTACCATTGTGATCCTCACACGATCACAACAATACCAATCATAGTGATGCTCACACAATCACAACAATACCAATCATAGTGATCCTCACACGATCACCAACTTGTGCATGTGCCATCTTGTTGTTCTTAGTGTGCAGGTTTATTATTTCTGTTGACCCATAGTGTGACCTACTACGAACTGTGTCCATATCCAAGGATGCGGCTATCGATAGATTATACACTCTGCAGAGGTTAGTACACTGTACCCACACCACGGAACTCATGGCCTTGTGCTCCCATTTGGGTGGACCAACGACATTCCGACAAAACCAATCTATTGCATGACACTCTCCCGGCCACTCCGACAAACTCCCCTTTGGGCTATGTCATGGGTGGCCCCAATGTCAACTCGTGACATCCGCCACCTTTGTGGCTGCCACCGTCATGGCCATAACAAAACAAAATCATCCCAAACGGGGACATCGGTACCGTGAAACTCGGGCACACAAGGCTATGGCTGCCTACCTGATCAGGGTAGCGCGCACACATAACCTTCCCTAGTTGGAGGCACTGGCGAGAGGCATGACAATAGACCGAATTAGGGCCTCCCCATCCAGGCAAGTGTGGCTGCACTGGTGAGCTCGATTCGGTGGCACCATGACTCAACCAACAGATTTATTCAAGTTCAATTACTGTCAGGTTCAACTTGAATGGTGATGAGCTGAGTCACAATAAAATAACATGACAATGCATATGAGCATGATATCAACATAAACATGGATGGGAAACATAACCATTTAACATATGAATCTTATCAACAATAAATCATTTAGGCTATGGGATGCAAATGAGCATGGCATAGTGATGATCATGCATCTTACAAGTATTTTCATAACAAACCCTAACTATTCATATGAGCATATCATCATCACTAGCATCGGAAATGAAACATGATAATGGTAACATTAGCAATTAATCATTTCACTTACTAGATGAAAATGAACATGGCATAAGAAATGAGCATGGATTCACAAGCATATAAGTAGCATTCAAAATAATCACATGAACAAATAATTATTCGAACATTCAAGTCGAAACCATGGATATTGCAATGCCATCATGCAAGTGGCAGTCGTGGCTTGCCTGGTGTTGATGGAATCACCGGGAAGAAGTGCGAGGAGCTCACGGAAAAATTTGCCGGAAACATTTCTCTCTCGACGGAGCTGATTAAAGGGCAAGGGAAAAATGGTCATTTTCAGAATGTGACAACATCATGAAAATGATACCAACAGAACGAGCTCGACGAACCGAGAACGTGGGCTTTGGAATCACCTGATTCGGAGTTATGGTTGCGAAAATACGGCCGTTCGTTCGCTAGGCAGAAAACAAACAGAAAACTGTTCGTTTCTGCTCTTAACCAGCGAACGTCCACAATCTAACACTTTCGGCACCGGCTGAATAACAGAAAGCGCCTTTTGGCGAAAATATGCTTTCTGTAAATGAAAGCGCATTTCGAACAACAGCCGCAGAGAAGTTCGCCTTCAAGAAACGAAGACGTAAACCACAGGAGTACGTTTCCACTTGAATCTGCGTGGACCCGGGGCTTCGGTCGCTGACAGGTGGGGCCCGTGTTGACTCTCTCTCTCTCTCTCCTAGCCTCCTTCTTCCACCTCCCGATAGAAACAGAGGAGGGCAAGGCAGGGCGCAGCCGGCGCTGGCTCCGGCGGCTCCGGCCACCTCCGGTCAAGGGGAAGGCACCGGCGGGATCGGGACGGAGCGCCGCGTCCATCCTGCCCGGAGACGGACGCCGAGGAGGACTGGAGCGGTGGCGGCTTGAGCACCCGCAGCGAGGGCGTCGGCCAGATTCGAAGTCGAGTCCACGAGCACCCCCGAGATGAAATAAAGCGAAGGGTGGCTCCGCGGGGCTTCGGGGAGGCTGCTGGTGGCGACAGAAAGGAGGGAGGAGCTTCGGCTTGCTTGAATTTGAGCGGAGCCCGTGGCGGCCATGGTGGCAATGGGAAGGCAGGGGAGCTCCTCGAGCTTGATTGAGTGGTCGGGGCGATAGCTAGGAGAGATGAGAGGAGGTTGGTGAGGTCGAGGGAGCACGGGGAGAGCTATTTATAGCCGGGTGAAGCTCCGGCTGAGCGCGGCCACGGCGACGCGTGCGCCGGCGCACTGGAGCGAGGAGGGCACGCGTAGGGGAGGGGGAGGGGCCAGAGGGTTCGCTCGACGCGGAGAGGCCACGGAGGGCTTCGGGAGAGCTCGAGGAAGAAGGGGACAGGAGGAAGACGACATCGGCCGCGGGTACGCGGTGCGGCGTGGCACGCCGGGGAGGAACGACGTGGGGGCCCAGGTACGCGTGGACGCAGGGGACTGTGGGCGACGCGGTGGACAAGGTGTGGTGGCGAGAGCTCGATGAATGGACATGGTAGAGGGCCCCAACTGCCAAAGCACGCGTATAGGCATGCCAGCCGTGTGGTCACCGCGTGAACAGGCGCACGCGGTGCGTTCTGGGCGGCCCAGAAATGTCTGGCTAGTTGAGCACTCCCCTAGTAGGTGCTAGGAAGAAGAAGACAACAGGGAGGGCTCAAGGTGAGACTGAACCAAGCTCAAACCTAAATCAACAGCAAGGTGTTTGATTTGTGGTGTGAGCAGTGCATAAGCCCATAGGGTCTGAGTTTTGGCTGAGAATGATCATCCACTAAGAAGACCACCTTGGATAATTTCCAGCTCAATTGGACGAAGATAGCTAGCACTTCCTTCACAAACTTCCCCACTGGACAGAAACATGAAAATGGAAGCTGCACTCACACGGATGATTGGATTGAGCTGAAATTTTGTGGAGGATGATGATTTGGTCATATGAAGGCACTGTAAAAATTTCATACCATTTGGATAAATAAAAATGGTACTTCCTTCACAATGCTTTCCTTTGGACAGAAACTTGGGGGAATTAATGAGAAATAGTGGGTGAATTAAATAAGCCCAAATTTGGTGGAGGGAAGTTATATAGGTAGGATAATGTCCTGTTAAAATTTCAGAATTTATGAAGCTATATAAAATATAGTTGCTTCACAAACTGAAATTATGACCAGAAACAAAGATTGGATGGTGTGCTCACCATGAGCATGGAATCTTGAATATTTTCACATATCCAAGGTCTATATGGTCCAAAGGAATTTTGAGAATTTTGTGGGAATTTTAGGAAAGACAGAAATACAGGGTTATTCCTTTAATAGAAAAAGGAATATTCCCAAGAAATAAAAATTGGGGTTGGGCTAAGATGGAAATGAAATGGCCTTGAGATGGATTTGAGAGTGACAAACCACTTGGAAGAAGAAGAGATGATCCTCCCAGGTTTCAAGACCACAGAGCCACAGAAAAGAAATTCCAAATAAAATCCAAAGAAATCCAAAAGAAAAAGAAAGGGCCAAAAATCGGGGTGTCACACTCCCGGTGGCGCCGAAACGCCGCCAGGGCAATCATCGTGATGGCGATCTACACCAACAACTTCGCCGCCGTCAACACCAACTCTCTCTCCCTCTATGCAGCGGTGTAACACCTCTTCTCCCCGCTGTAATCTCTACTTAAACATGGTGCTTAACGCTATATATTATTATCCATTGATATGTGGCAATCCTATGATGTTTGAGTAGATTCGTTTTGTCCTATGGGTTGATTGATGATCGTGATTGGTTTGAGTTGTATGTTTTATTTTGGTGCTGTCCTATGGTGCCCTCCGTATCGCGCAAGCGTGAGGGATTCCCGATGTAGGGTTTGTAATACGTTCATAATTCTCTTATAGTGGGCGGCTAGAGTGACAGAAGCTTACACTCGAGTAAGGGGGTTGTTGCGTATGGGAGTAAAGGGGACTTGTTACTTAATGCTATGGTTGGGTTTTACCTTAATGATCTTTGTTAGTTGCGGATGCTTGCTAGAGTTCCAATCATAAGTGCATATGATCCAAGTATGGAAAGTAAGTTAGCTCATGCCACTCCCTCATATAAAATTGCAATAATGATTACCGGTCTAGTTATCGATTGCCTAGGGACAAATCCTTCTCTTGTGTTACAAAAGCTTTTTACTAAATAACTAACTTTTATTATCTTGCAAATTACTCGTAGTTTTATTCTCGCAAAGTACTCCTAGTTTTATTCTTGCAAAGTAGTTTTATTCTTGTTCTAGTTGAAGTGAGCGTTAAGTGTGCGTAGAGTTGTATCGGTGGTCGATAGAACTTGAAGGGAATATTGATTCTACCTTTGGCTCCTCATTGGGTTCGACACTCTTATTTACCGAGAAAGGCTACAACTGATCCCCTATACTTGTGGGTTATCAAGACCTTTTTCTGGCGCCGTTGCTGGGGAGCAATAGCGTGGGGTTGATATTCTCGTGTGCGCTTGTTTGCTTTATCACTAAGTAGTTTTTATTTTCTGTTCCACTAAGTAGTTTTTATTTTCTGTTCTAAGTTGTTCTCTATCTTTAGTTATGGATATGGGACACGAAATACCAAAAAAATTAGTTGTACTTGCTACTCATGGAGATGGGGAACCTCCTAAAACCCTCGATGCTGGTTATGTGGAAAACATTAATTACTACTTTGATAATCCTGATAAATATCCATTCAACTTGATAATGGGATGTACTTTGGATCAACAGGAATACTTTAGGGATTATCGCTTGTCTCAAAAAGGGAAACTCTTATGGGATCAAATTGATTATTTGCATTGGTATGCTCAGAATTTATGCTTAAGATATGATTATACTTGTTGCTCTAAGATGAAGGCTCCACACCTTCCCTTTTCATGTAAATTTAATGATAATGAAACCTTGGCTTCTTATGCTAATGGTGTATATGATTACTATGATGTGGAACAAATAGAAGAATTTGTTGCTTTTAAGGGTGCTTATGAAATTGAATCTTTGTTTGCAAAGTATGAAAACTATGATGATGATGTTTACAGATCTGAAAAATTATGCTATACTAAAATATTGCTATGAGAATTATGAATACAATGCCTATATTGATGAATTTATTGAGAAAGTCTCCGCTGCCCAAGAAGAGACTAATATTTTGCAGGAACCTATGGAAGAAGAAATTGCTGAAACTGTGAGCTCATTAGATGAAAAAGATGATGAGGAGAGTGAAGAACAAAGGGAGGAAGAGCGGATTAGCTACCCGTGCCCACCTTCTAATGAGAGTAACTCTTCAACTCATACATTGTTTAATTTCCCTTCGTGCTTACCGAAGGATGAATGCTCTGATGATTGCTATGATCCCTTGGATTCGTTTGAAATATCTCTTTTTGATGAAATTGATGCTTGCTATGCTTGTGGCCATGATGCCAATTTGAATGATGCTTATGGAGATGAACTTGCTATAGTTCCTTATGTTAAACATGAAATTGTTGCTATTGCACCTACACATGATAGTCCTATTGTCTTTTTGAATTCTCCCAACTACACTATATCGGAGAACTTTGTGCTTATTAAGGATTATATTGATGTGTTGCATTTTACTATTACACATGATGATTTTGATAAATATAATATGCATGTGCTTGCTGCTCCTACTTGCAATTATTATGAGAGAGGAACTATATCTACACCTCTCTATGTTTCCAATACGATAAAATTACAAGAAACTGTTTATACTATGCATTGGCCTTTACTTGATGTGCATGAATTGTTCTTTTATGACATGCGGATGCATAGGAAGTGAGTTAGACTTCGTCATTGCATGATATATGTTGCTTTGTGCTCACTACTAAATTACAAATCATTGTTAATTAAAATTGGCTTTGATATACCTTGGGATCCGGGTGGATCGATTACTTGAGCACTTTATGCCTAGCTTAATGGCTTTAAAGAAAGCGCTGTTTGGGAGACAACCTGGAAGTTTTAGAGTCATTTTATTCTGTTGTCTGCTTTTAAAAGGTTTAAAAACAAAAAATATATAGAGGGGAACCTAAAACTTTTTCAAAAAGAAAAGTGAAAGTGAGACAGATGAGCAATGTGGAAGTGGGGGCTAGCCTTGAACTTTGTACATGCCCATGGAAACTTTGTGAACCTTGATTACAGAAACTTTTCAACAAAAAATAATTATCCCCTTGTACAAATCCATTGTATTATAAAAATAATGTGCCAAGATTTACCTTTAGGATGTTTAAATTGCTTGTTTGGTGTGTGCTGTGAAAAAACAGAAACTTTTGCTGTAGTGCTTGAATTTTGATAATTTACTGCAGCGAGAAAAAATTCTGAAATTTTTACAAAGTACAGATATGCAAATTTTTTATTTTTTCCTAATTTTTCAGAATTTTTTGAGTTAGAGAAGTATTTGTTTCATTTGCATCTTTACAGACTGTCCTGTTTTCACAGATTGCTATTATAGTTTCTTTATTTGCGTATGTTTGAAATCTTGTTGAGCCCCATTGACTTGGGAGCCATATAATAATGATAGCATAAAGTGGGTAATGTTTTATTATAATTATACAATAATGTTACAGTAGGACATGATGGGATTTGAAGTTATATGTACTAACCCCTCTAATAAAAAGTTCGGTTAAGTTTTGTGTGGATGAAGTGTTCGAAGATCGAGGAGGTATCGATATGAGGAGAATAAGGAGAGGCAAGAGCTCAAGATTGGGGATGCCCAAGGAACCCCAAGTAAATATTCAAGGAGACTCAAGAGTCTAAGATTGGGGATGCCCCGGAAGGCATCCCATCTTTCTTCAACAACTATCGGTATGTCTCGGTTTTTGTTTTGTTCACATGATATGCGTAAATTCTTGGAGCGTCGTGTGTTTTTTATTTTTATTTTAATAATGCACCATGCTGGTATGAGATAGTCCTTGGTTGATTTTATAGAATGCTTCATGCACTTCACTTATATCTTTTGAGCATGGCTTTATAGAAATGCTTCATGTGCTTCACTTATATCATTTGAAGTTTGGATGCCTGTTTCTCTACATATAGAAAACGGTTATTTGTAGAATGCTCTTTTGCTTCACTTATATTTATTAGAGCGTAGGAAAGTCTTTTGTAGAAATAATTAAACTCTCATGCTTCACTTATATCTATTTAGAGAGTTAAACGGGAATTGGTCATTCACATGGATAGTCATAAAATCCTACGTAAAACTTGTAGATCACTGAATATGATAAGTTTGATTCCTTACAATAGTTTTGCGATATTGAGATGGTAATATGTGGGAGGTACTAGTGAATTATTGTGGTTTAGTAAGAATATTGGTGTTAAGGTTTGTGATTCCCGAAGCATGCACGTATAGTCTTTAGTTATGCTAGGAAGTTGGAGCATGATTTATTATTGAGTGTCTTCCTTTGTGTGGAGGTCGGGGGCACACGATGGTTAACTCCTACCAACCTCCCCCCTAGGGGCATGCATACTAGTACTTTGCTTCGAGGGCTAATAGACTTTCGCAATAAGTATGTGAGTTCTTTATGACTAATGTGAGTCCATGGATTATATGCACTCTCACCTTTCCGCAATTTGCTAGCCTCTTCGGTACCGTGCATTGCCCTTTCTCACATCGAGAGTTGGTGCAAACTTCGCCGGTGCATCCAAACCCCGTGATATGATACGCTCTATCACACATAAGCCTCCTTATATCTTCCTCAAAACAGCCACCATACCTACTTGTTATGGCATTTCCATAGCCATTCCGAGATATATTGCCATGCAACTTCCATCATCATCATATACATGACTTGAGAATTCATTGTCATATTGCTTTGCATGATCGTAAGATAGCTAGCATGATATTTTTATGGCTTGTCCATTTTTTGATATCTTTGCTATGCTAGATCATTGCACATCCTGGTACACTGCCAGAGGCATTCATATAGGGTCATCTTGTATAGTTTTTATCGAGTTGTAATATCGAGTTGTAAGTAAATAAAAGTGTGATGACCATCATTATTAGAGCATTGTCCCAGTGAGGAAAGAATGGTGGAGACTACTGAGTCCTCGAAAAAGTGGGGATGAGGTCCATGAGACTGTTCTAAAAAAAGAGGCCAAAAAGAGCCCACCAAAAAAAGAAAAAAAAAAGAGAAAACAAAAAAATATGAAATGAGAGAAAAAGAGAGAAGGGGCAATGTTACTATCCTTTTCCACACTTGTGCTTCAGAGTAGCACCATGTTTTTCATATAGAGAATCTCCTGAGTTGTCACTTTCATATACTATTGGGAATTTTTCATTATAGAACTTGGCTTGTATATTCCGATGATGGGCTTCCTCAAATGCCCGAGGTCTTCATGAGCAAGCAAGTTGGATGCACACCCACTTAGTTTTCAGTTTGAGCTTTCATACACTTATAGCTCTTAGTGCATCTGTTGCATGGCAATCCCTACTCCTCGCATTGATATCGATTGATGGGAATCTCCATAGCCCGTTGATCCGCCTAGTTGATGCGAGACTTTCTCCCTTTTGACTTCTCCTTATTGATCCCTACCACCGCATTCTATTCCACCTATAGTGCTATGTCCATGACTTGCACTCATGTATTGCGTGGGGGTTGAAAAAGCTAAAGCGCGTTAAAAAGTATGAACCAATTGCTTGGCTAAAACCGGGGTTGTTCATAATAAATATTTTGTGTTAAGAAGATGGAGCATGACAGGATCATATGATTTTGTAGGGATAACTTTCTTTAGCATTTTTATTCTGATAGGCATGATTGTTTGTTGGTATTCCTGAGTATTGATGTCTTTATATCAAATTATAGACTATTGCTTTGAATCACTCATGTCTTAATATTCATGCCATGATTAGATTACATGATCAAGATTATGCTAGGTAGCATTCCACATCAAAAATTATCTTTTTATCATTTACCTACTCGAGGACGAGCAGGAATTAAGCTTGGGGATGCTGATACCTCTCCGTCGTATCTATAATTTTTGATTGTTTCATGCCAATATTTTACAACTTTCACATACTTTTGGCAACATTTTATATGATTTTCTTGGACTAACATATTGATCCAGTGCCCAGTGCCAGTTCATGTTTGTTGCATGTTTTTTGTTTCACAGAAAATCCATATCAAACGAAGTCCAAATGCGATAAAAAATTACGGAGATTTATTTTGGAATATATGTGATTTTTGGGAAAAAGAATCAACGTGAGACGATGCCCGAGGGGGCCACAAGCTCAGAGGGCGCGCCCCCTACCCTGGGCGCGCCCAGCAGGCTTGTGGCTACCCCGTAAGGTGGTTGGTGCCCTTCTTTCGCTGCAAGAAAGATAATATCCGGAAGAAAATCCCCTCAAAATTTCAGCCCAATCGGAGTTACAAATCTCCTGGATTTAAGAAACGGTGAAGGGCCAGAAAATAGGAATGCGAAACAGAAGAGAACAGAGAGAGAGATCCAATCTCTGAGGGGCTCCTGCCCTCCGGGAGCCATGGCGGCCATGGACCAGAGGGGGAACTCTCCTCCCATCTACGGGGGAGGCCAAGGAAGAAGAAGAAGGAGGGGGGCTCTCTCCCCCTCTCTCCCGGTGGCGCCGGAACGCCGCCGGGGCAATCATCGTGACGGCGATCTACATCAACAACTTCGCCGCCTTCAACACCAACTCTCTCTCCCTCTATGCAGCTGTGTAACACCTCTTCTCCCTGCTGTAATCTCTACTTAAATATGGTGCTTAACGCTATATATTATTATCCATTGATATGTGGCAATCCTATGATGTTTGAGTAGATTCGTTTTGTCCTATGGGTTGATTGATGATCGTGATTGGTTTGAGTTGTATGTTTTATTTTGGTGCTCTCCTATGGTGCCCTCTGTGTCGCGCAAGCATGAGGGATTCCCGCTGTAGAGTTTGCAATACGTTCATAATTCTCTTATAGTGGGCGGCTAGAGTGACAGAAGCTTACACCCGAGTAAGTGGGTTGTTGCGTATGGGAGTAAAGGGGACTTGTTACTTAATGCTATGGTTGGGTTTTACCTTAATGTTCTTTGGTAGTTGCGAATGCTTGCTAGAGTTCCAATCATAAGTGCATATGATCCAAGTACGGAAAGTATGTTAACTCATGCCTCTCCCTCATATAAAATTGTAATAATGATTACCGGTCTAGTTAACGATTGCCTAGGGACAAATCCTTCTCTTGAGTTACAAAAGCTTTCTACTAAATAACTAACTTTTATTATCTTGCAAATTACTCATAGTTTTATTCTCGCAAAGTACTCCTAGTTTTATTCTTGCAAAGTAGTTTTATTCTTGTTCTAGGTGATGCAAACGTTAAGTGTGCGTAGAGTTGTATCGGTGGTCGATAGAACTTGAAGGGAATATTGATTCTACCTTTGGCTCCTCGTTGGGTTCGACACTCTTATTTATCGAGAAAGGCTACAACTGATCCCCTATACTTGTAGGTTATCAGGTGGTAGGGATTAATAATGGGAAGTCAAAAAGAAGAAGATAGTCTCACATCGATGCGGCTAATCAACGGGCTATGGAGATGCCCATCAATTGATGTCAATGCGAGGAGTAGGGATTGCCATGCAACGGATGCACTAAGAGCTATAAGTGTATGAAAGCTCAACATGAAAACTAAGTGGGTGTGCATCCAACTTGCTTGCTCATGAAGACCTCGGGCATTTGAGGAAGCCCGTCATCGGAATATACAAGCCAAGTTCTATAATGAAAAATTCCCACTAGTATATGAAAGTGACAAAATAGGAGAGTCTCTATATGAAAAACATGGTGCTACTCTGTATATGAAAGGATAGTAACACTGCCCCTTCTCTCTTTTTCTCTCATTTATTTTTGTCTTCTCTTTTTTTTCTTTTTTTTTCTTTTTCTTTTTTCTTCTTTTTTTTGTTCTTTTTTTCGTGGGATCTTTTTGGCCTCTTTTGTTTTCCTTTTTTTCTTTTTTTTTATTTCCTCACTGGGACAATGCTCTAATAATGATGATCATCATACTTCTATTTACTTACAACTCAAAAGAAAATTACAACTCGAAACTTGAACAAATATGACTCTATATGAATGCCTCTGGCGGTGTACCAGAATGTGCAATGATACTAGCGTAACATGTATAAAAATGATGAACGGTGGCTAAGCCACAAATACTATGTCAACTATATGATCATGCAAAGCAATATGACAATGATGATGTGTGTCATAAAAAAACAGAACGGTGGAAGTTGCATGGCAATATATCTCGGAATGGCTATGGAAATGCCATGATAGGTAGGTATGGTGGCTGTTTTGAGGAAGATATAAGGAGGCTTATGTGTGATAGAGCGTATCATATCACAGGGTTTGGATGCACCGGCGAAGTTTGCACTGACTCTCGATGTGAGAAAGGGCAATGCACGGTACCGAAGAGGCTAGCAAATTGCGGAAAGGTGAGAGTGCGTATAATCCATGGACTCACATTAGTCATAAAGAACTCACATACTTATTGCGAAAATTTATTAGCCCTCGAAGCAATGTACTACTACGCATGCCCCTAGGGGGTAGGTTGGTAGGAGTTAACCATCGCGCGCCCCCGACCGCCACACAAAGGAAAACAATCAATAATAAATCATGCTCCAACTTCTTAGCATAACGACAGATCATACATGCATGCTTCGGGAATCACAAAGCATAACATCAATATTCTTACTAAACCACAATTATCTACTAGCGCCTCCCACATATTACCATCTTAATATCGCAAAACCATTGTAAGGAATCAAACTTATCATATTCAGTGATCTACATGAAAGTTTTTATTATATCCCTCTTGAATACCTATCATATTAGGACCAAATTCATAACCCGTGCATATTACCATTGCTATTCATTAGAATCTCAAAAAGATATAAGTGAAGCATGAGAGTGCAACTATTTCTTTAAAATATAACCACCGTCGTGCTCTAAAAGATATAAGTGAAGCACTAAAGCAACTGCCTAGCTCAAAAGATATAAGTGAAGCACATAGAGTATTCTAACAAATCACGAATAATGTGTGTCCATCTCAAAAAGGTGTGTTCAGCAAAGATGATTGTGACAAACTAAAAAGCAAACAAAATCAAACAAACTATAGCACAAGACGCTCCAAGTAAAACACATATCATGTGATGAATAAAATATAGCTCCAAGTGAGTTACCGATAGATTGTAGACGAAAGAGGGGATGCCATCCGGGGCATCCCCAAGCTTAGACGCTTGAGTCTTCCTTGAATATTACCTTGGGGTGCCTTGGGCATCCCCAAGCTTAGGGTCTTGCCGCTCCTTATTCCTTTATCCATCGTAGTCTCACTCAAAACTTGAAAACTTCAGCACACAAAACTCAATAGAAACCTCGTGAGATTCGTTAGTATAACAAACAAATCTTAAACTTTAGGTACTGTTGTAAATTGATTCATATTTAATATTGGCATAATGCTACTGTACTCCAACTTCTCCATGACTCATACCCCCCGATACGATCCATAGATTCATCAAAATAAGCAAACTATGCAACAAAAATAGAATATGTCTAAAACAGAATAGTCTGTAAAGATCTGAATTAAAGTCATACTTCTATAACTCCAAAAATTCTGAAAAAATTAGGACAACGTGGGAAATTCATATATCAATAATGTGTAAAACAGTCAGAAGGTTCTGACACTCTAGCAAAAAATCAAAATTCCAGCACTGGATGCAAAAGTTTCTGTTTTCAAACAACATCAATTATACTATCATCCCAAAGCCATTACTTGGCACAAACACTAATTAAAAGATAAAAACACAATCATAACAGAGTCTACAATTCTGTAAACACACAAGAACATAAAGTAAAAAGTTTATTGGGTTGTCTCCCAACAAGCTCTTTCTTTATAGCCATTAAGATAGGCTTGAGATTTCAATGATGCTCTCATGAAAGATAATAATTGAAACACAAAGAGAGCATCATAAAACATGTGACAAACACATTTAAGTCTAACATACTTCCTATGCATAGGCATTTTATAAGCAAACAAATTATCAAGACAAGCAATATCTAGCATATGCAAATAGGAAGAATGAAGCATTAACAATTTAAACATAACGAGAGGCAATTTAGTAACAAGAAGATTTCTACAACCATATTTTCCTCTCTCATAATAATTATATGTAGAATCATAATCAAACTCAACAATATAGCTATCATAAACAATATTCTCTCTATGATCCACATGCATAAAAAAATTATAATCTTCCAAGATAGTGGGATTAACATCAACTAAAGTCATGACATCTCCAAACCCACTTTTGTCAAAAATTTCATAAGATTGAACACTCTCCGAATATGTGGGATTCTTTTTACCTAAAGTTGACACTCTTCCAAACCCACTTTCAATAGTATTGCAATCATTATTATCAATATCATAATCATCATGAGGCTTAAATAAATTTTCAAGGTCATAAGAAGCATCACCCCAATCATGATCATTACAATAAGTTGTGGCCATAACAAAATCATCATCCCCAAGCTTGTAGTTTTGCATATTATTAACACACTTGACATTAATAGAATTTATAATAAACTCATTGCAACCAAACTTTTCATTCAAGGAGCTATCATGAATCACTTTATAAATGTCTTCATAACAATTTTCAGATTCACGATTTTCAAGCAAAACTTCATAAAGATAATCTAGTGCACTCAACTCACTAGAACTTGGTTCATCATAATTGGATTTTTTGAAAAGATTGGCAAGTGGATGAGGATCCATATCAATAGTTTTTTAGCAAGGAAAGATGCAAGCAAATAGGAAGCACATGGCAACACAAGCAAACAAACGAGCAAATAAAAATATTTTTGTGTTGTTGTAAAATTGGTTTAGAAGTGGGGGAGATGAAAACGAGAGGCAAATGCAAATAAAAGGCAAATAAAATAAATGCAAGTGGATGATAGTTTATGCGAAGGTACTTGATAAGTTTTGGTGATGTCTCCCCGGCAACGGCCCCAGAAATTCTTCCTGCAACTTGTAGACTGCGTTGGTATTTCCCCGAAGAGGAGAGGATAATGCAGTATAGTAGAGATATGTATTTCCCTCAGTTAAGAACCAAGGTTATCAATCCAGTAGGAGAACCACACAAAACCCCTTTAGTAGCACCTACACACGCAAAAGCAAACACTTGCACCCAACGCAAATAAGAGGGTTGTCAATCCTCTTAGCGGTTATTTGCAAGGATTAATTCTGATAGTGATAGATAAAAAGTAAATTGAAAAATAAAATAAAAGTAAATAAATTGCAGCAAGGTATTTTTGGATTTTAATATATGATAAAGGTAGACCCGGGGGCCATAGTTTTCACTAGAGGCTTCTCGCTCGAGCGCAGAACATACGGTGGGTAAACAAATTACTGTTGGGCAACTGATAGAAAAGCAAATAATTATGACGGATTCATGGCAATGATCATATATATAGGCATCACGTCTGAGACAAGTAGACCGACTCCCGCCTGCATCTACTACTATTACTCCATCCATCGACCGCTATCCAGCATGCATCTAGGGTATTAAGTATAAAACAGAGTAACGCCTTAAGCAAGATGACATGATGTAGACAAACTAAACTCAAGAAATATGATTAAACCCAATCTTTTTATCCTTAATGGCAATAATACAAATACGTGTCATGTCCCTATCTGTCACTGGGATTGAGCACCGCAAGATTGAACACATTGCAAGACAAACCAATCTAGTTGGCCAAACCAAATCGATAGATCGGAGAGAAATACAAAGCTATAACAATCATGCATAAAAGATTTTAGAGAAGACTCAAATATTTCTCATGAATAATCTGATCATAAACTCACAATTCATCGGATCCCAACAAACACACCGCAAAAGAAGATTACATCGGATAGAACTCCAAGAACATCGAGGAGAACATGGTATTGAAGATCAAAGAGAGATAAGAAACCATCTAGCTACTAGGTATGGACCCATAGGTCTGTGGTAAACTACCCACACATCATCGGAAGGGCAGCAAGTGTAGGAGATATGCCCTAGAGGCAGTAACAACAGTTATTTTGTATCTCCAAGTTTGTAATGAATGTTTATGTTCCATGCTATAACTGCAATGATTCTCGAGTCTGCAATATCCACGAGGCTCGGAGGGAAACTCATGTGCACGTGTGGTATACTAAACGGTAAAATGTATTCCTAGTCTTGCCTCTAAGACTGGCTCAAGTATTGCATGATGATCTTGTTTTCCTGATCATCGGCATGTCTATTGTAACACCCCCTATGTAATGAGCACAGTGATCATCTGTTAATTATGCCAAGTCATCATCAATTACAATGCTTGATCGCATTTGAATCATATCTCATTTCAAATTCTAATTCAAATTGAAATTCAAATCTGAGGTGAAAATAAAAGTTGTTCAAATTTGGAAACTAAATAGTTCATAATTTTGGAAATATTCCATAACTATTTATGTTCAGGAAAACAACATCACCTAAAATTCCTAGATGACTCTAACATCATGAAAACAGGGTCAACATCACCATTTTGCCCCTTTTAAATGGAATACAAAATTTATATGAAATTATATTGCATCCAAACTTTTTGTGGCAGTACAGAAAAATGCATTGCATTTATGTGCCAAGGTCCCTTATTTTACAAAACTCATTTGGAGCATTTGTAAAATGCATAACAACAGTGGAGATAACACGTAGAAAAGAAAAAGGAAAAAGAAAGGCGCCCACTATGCTGCTGGGCTTTAAGTCTACAGTACCCAGCCCAGCCCGCCAGCACCTCTTCTCCCTCCTCTGTTCATCCCCGTGCCGCCATCGCCACGCGCGCGATCACCGCAGCCCCCCCCCCCCCCCCCCGTATCCTCTGCTAGACAGCAGCCCGCTACAGTGCCTCTGGAGGGGATAAGGATCCCTCCCCGCCCCCGAGGACAAACCCTATCCCTCTCCCCCTCTCTCTGCCTCGCTCTCCACCCTCACCCGAACGCCGCCATGGCCTCGCCGCCGTGAAGCTCGCGGCCACCGAGCTCCGTTCGCCTCCCCGACGTGTCCACCGGCCACCCCGTCGTCGGCTACGTCTCCTACGCCTCCGCATTCGAGCCGGGAGCCCCTGCTTCGTCCCCGGCGCCGTCTTCCCCAACTTCGGTCGCCGGAGTTCGCCGCCTCCACGTCGTCGTCTCCAAGCCTCCCCGAGCCCTCTGCCTCTCCCTACGGCTCCGCTGTGAGCTCCGCTCCCCTCCTCTCTCTTCTGCAGCTCCTTTAGCTGCCGCAGTTGCTCGCCGCCGTGCCCGTGCTCCGCTCGCCGCCATTGCTGCAGACACCGTGCTTCCGAGCCCCTACGGCCTCGCCCATCCGCTCTAGCGCGCTCCGAGTGAGCACCTGACCTCGCCTAGCCGCTTAGCCCGCTCGATTTTGACCCGTAGCCGCGCGCCCGAACTCGCTCGACGACTGCCGCCGCCTGATGCCGTCGCACTGCTCGACTCCGGCCACCTCAGCCGCTGCGGCCACCACCATTCGATGCGTGGCAGAGTGCCCGTTCAAAAGAGCCTAACCGCGCGCTTTTTGGCTAACCGTAGACGAATCCCGAGCAACTCCGGCGTTCGGCCGCCGCGTTTTGGCTCGCCGGAGCAACTCCGGCGGCCAGCGCTGACGTGGCGCCCACGTGGCCCCCCCTGAGCCACTGACCGCTGGGCCCCACGGCGACGTTGACTGGGTTGACCCAGTCAACACTGCTGACTGGGCAGCCCAGTGTCACTGACATGTGGCCCCCGCTAATTTAAAATATTTTTATAAGAAATAAAATGCTAATTAATCTGTTAATTAAGCTGTTAATTAATCTGATAATTAATCAGTCGCTAACAGTGGGACCCACTAGCTAATTAGATTAATTAGTTAATTTAATCTTCAGTTTAAACTAACTAGTCTATGACAGGGGGGGCCCACCTGTCAGGTTGACCAGTCAAAAGTCAAAGTTGACTGCTGACATCACCCTGACCTCATGTTGATGTAATCAGCCACTGTTCTGGATAATGCGAATTTATTAATTAAAACAATTCCAGAAAATGTTTAAATCTTTGAAAAATCATAGAAAATAAACCGTAGCTCGGATCAAAAAGTTTTCTACATGAAAGTTGATCAGAACGAATATGCCCTCCATTTACCTGTCACATGCCCACAACACCGCAAACATGGAACCTTCCCCTCCGGTTCATCTGTCTGACAGATGCCCGAAGCCGGGAAAATATCCCCAGATATTTTCCCGCTCCGCCTGCAACGTGTAGCATTGCATTAGGTCACCCCCTAGCACTCCATACTGCCATGCCATGCATCTGTGTAGCATTGTTTCCTTTTATTTATTGTTTCTTCCCCCTCTTCTCTCCGGTAGCCCCTGAGACTGACGCTGCTGCCGAGTACGACTACGCCCCTGACGACCAGACCTTTTCAGCAGAGCTTCCAGGCAAGCAAACCCTCCTTGATCATTCCAATATCGCCTATTCTTTCTCTCCCATGCTTGCATTAGAATTTGCTACTGTAATTGATTGCTCCTATTCTGATGCATAGCCTATTTTTGTAACCTGCTGTTGTTACTTTACCTGTTATCCTAAACTACTTAGAATAGGTTGGTTAGTAATCCATCAGTGACCCCCCTCACCCTTGTCCCTGTTGCCCCGCTTTATTACTGGTGCCCCGATCTTTCTGATCGATGGGCTAAGACCGACACATCACCGCACCGCCCCCCTTAGTTGCACGACACTGCAGAGCTACTATCGAGTGACGAGGGTGATACCTTCTAACTCACTCCTGATGACATATCTGTAGCGTAGCTAGTCGGATGTGAGTCACCGAGGGTGATTCCTCTTTCACCATCTCCGATGATGCCTCTGTCGTGCAACCCCTCAAGTGTGGACCATCGAGGGTGATTCCTCCGAGTTCACCTTGATGGATACATCGAGTAGGAATCCAACGAGGGTGATTCCTCGGGTTCCCCTTGATGTGATGAACACACGGATACCTTCACTTTTACTACTGTACCTTGTTGGTGGCGGGTCCACCCCGAGGGGTACCCGCGAGAGTGATGTGGACTCGGGTTGACCGTGAGGGTACCCGCGAGATAATTACGTGGCACGGCGGGGCATTCCTGGCCCTTGCCGTAAGTCCACGAGACGGGGCGACGGGACCACAGATCGTGGATCACTGATTGTCACTGCGAGCTCCCAGAGCACTAACGGGTTAGGATATGTGATCTGAGTAGGCCTCTGGCCTTTTCGCACTAACCACCACGCGGGAATAAGTATGGGCACTCGGCGTCGTACGATTCTTACGAAAACTCTCAGATGTCAGCAATTGAGTGGCGCGCGCCGGGTTGGACTATGAAAGCCTGCGCTTATATTAAGGGGGCTAGGTCTGCTCCCGGCCGCGTTCGCAACGCGCAGGATTGCAAAGGATGATTGGCCCATGACACCTTCGCATTGAGGAGATAGACCGGCGTGTTGGCCACTCTGTTGAGCCTAGGTTGGACTACGGTGTGTCGATCAGCCGAGGCCGGGCATGACCCGATAAAAGTGTGTCCGGCCAGAGTTAATCGAGCGTGTTGGGTAAGCTGGTGCACCCCTGCAGGGAAGTATATCTATTCGAATAGCCGTGTCCACGGTAACGGACGCTCAGAGAGTATCCCGATCTACTACAACTAGAACTGGATACTTGTGATGCTAAAATATGTTAGCTCTGGGATTGCTTTCTCGCAGGGAGTCGAGGAAGGATCTCTGGGCTTGGTTACTTATACTTGTTGCTACTACTATATTTATGTACTAATCTACACTCTTCTAATGCTGCAAGATGCTGCAAGTTGCTAGTCTTCGATAGGCTAGGCCTTCTCTCTATTCTAGCATTTCTGCAGTCTAGTCCACAGATACAGCCCCTTCACTTGATACCAATGCATAAATAGAATAGTTCTGACGTAAGTCTTGCGAGTACTTTGGATGAGTACTCACGGTTGCTTTGCTACTCTTTTCCCCTATACCCGATTGCTGTGATCAGATGACGGAGCCCAGGAGCCAGCTACTCCCGCCAACGACTACTACTACCCTACTGGTGGAGCCTACTACTACGTGGAGACCGACGACCAGGAGTAGATTCGGAGGCTCCCAGGCAGGAGGCCTGCGCCGTTCGATCTAGTGTCGTTGTTTTGCTCAGCCTTCTTAAGGCAAACTTGTTCCCCTTTTATGTCTGTACTCAGATATTATGCTGCTTCCGCTGACACTTGATCGCGAGCTTATTTATTCGAGTCCTCGAGGCCCCTGGCTTGTATTATAAAGCTTGTATGACTTTTATTTGTGTTTAGAGTTGTTTTGTGATATCTTCCCGTGAGTCCTTAGTCTTGATCGTGTGCATTTGCGTGTATGATGAGTGCACGATTAAGTCGGGGGCGTCACAAGTTGGTATCAGAGCCGACTACCTGTTGGAAACCCCTTTCCAACTCCTTGGCCGAAGTTGAGTCTAGTCCTTGAAAAACTGTTTTACTAACTTGGCTGTGTGGCTTACGGGCCCACGTCGCCAATGGGTGGTATTAGGATCTTTTATTCCTTTTCCATACTCTGGGACTCTGATCTCTCTTCCTTTCGGGTTAAAGATTTTACTAACTCTAACATTAGGGTCTCGTGTTCACATTCACCCGGAGAGCTGGATTATCTACAAGCATTTCCTTCCGATGCTATCTTATGCTTCTCACACTGTCGTTTGACATCTTGCACTCCTTGTTTCAGATGCGTCCCGCAAGACAGCTTGTGCGCCAGACTATGGCTGTCGATGCGACTGGGTTCCCTGCTATCTTGGTCGATCTCTTGACCAGGCTGGGATATCGCTGGTACCCCGAGTACACTGTCTATGAGGATTACTGCGAGTTCAACCAGGAGCAGTACCATGCTGTGGTCCGTATCGTTGATCGGCAGAACAACTCCATCACTGAGCTGCACACCTTCCACGGTGTTGGAGTGATTGTCGACATGGCAGTTGTCGGGGCCAGATTTCCGGGACATGATATCCCAGAAATTAACCCCTCGTGTCGTCACCAGCCCAGGATCACTGTTACTGGTGGACACGTCCTTGTTACAGATTACCAAGCAATTACAAGAATTGGATACAAGACCATAAAGGTCTAATGATACAACAATAATTTTCTAGTGAGTATGACGGAAGCGACTCGTGGTTCTCCAACGTCGATGGGGCTCCATTCCCACAGGAATGGCTGACCAGGATAATTCCTATCCCGCGTGGCTGCTATCCAAGGCTCCACATGGATGTCGTGGTAATACTCCTTGTAGAAATCCTGACCTGGCCAATTAAATAGCCAGGGACAAGCCAGTGAGTACGTTTGAATGTACTCGCAAACATAATGAATAAAACATATACCGAATGCAGATGATCATGATGGGTTAAATTATATGCATATGCTGAATGAAATTAAAGCATGGCATGATGAATATTACTACGGTGCTGCAGAATAAATATGAAATGTTAGTGATGAACAAAGAAAGTTAAAAGTGGATAATCGGGCGAGATAGGACAGCCCGAGAATCCTAAAAGAAATGCCAAACGGGTGTCTAAAAGAGAATTGGGCGAGATAGGACCGGCCAAGAACTCAAGCGACGCCACGAGAGGTCTTGAAAAGAAATGCCAAACGGGTGTCTAAAAGAGAATCGAGCGAGATAGGACCGACCGAGAACTCAAGCGACGCCACGAGAGGTCTTGAAGAGAAATGCTAAACGGGTGTCTAAAATAGAATCGGGCGAGACAGACCGCCCGAGAACTCAAGCGACGCCACGAGAGGTCTTGAGAATAAATGAGTATCCCGGGTAGTCTAGCCAGCCCATCAGATACTCAGAAAATAAAAATAGGAGAAACGGTTAGTCCACAATAATATTCATGAAAACCGTAATATTCATGATAGCGTCAGTGGCGACAATAATTATCCTGCAAAATAATTCATGCTCAATTTTAATTATTTTCCTCCGAAGACCGACACTAAGACCGACACTTGACCAACCCAGACTGTAGTCCTTAACCACGGACACGGCTATTCGAATAGATATAACTCTGCAGAGGGTGTACTCTTTACCCACAAGTAAAGGATTTCTTTAGCCAGCACTGAGACGCTGACTAATTCCCATTACGGTCTTTGGGTTGAAAACACACCTAACCAGCACACACCAGATTAACTTTCCGGATGCCAGGAATCACCCAAAGCATCGTTCAAGAAAAACTCTAAGTCGGGGAGACTACAATCTCGAATAGCATGGGATCACTATATTTATATCGGCGCGCAAACAGGGGTGCTACCCCCTCGGTCCCAGACCGGTTACACCCATGCCCCTGACCAGGTGACATGCCTACCAGAGGCCTCTGGTATCTTTCACCATGGCCTCTCTGTATGGTGTGTGCACGGAAAGGGGTTATCAACTTACTAAACCATACCCTACCTGTGGCAGGGACAAGTGGTAGCACGGATCAAGTATGGGGGTTACCGTAACAAGACTCGATCTATGGTCGACTCAGGAGGTTTAATTTTTTTTCCTGTAGTGGTCAGCACAACATATTTCCCCGGTAGTACCCAACAGGGTTACCATCTGGCATGTCCCAACATGCCCTCACTGATCATTCTCGTCACAACGAGATTTCAGTTTCACGGTCACTTTTCTCGTGACTGATTCTTTCCTGCAGATTAGTCCGGACCAACTTGGGCATATGAAAATAACCATGCTCACTCATACTTCATATTTAAATGAAGATAAAATATTTTCAAAGGATCATGCATGCACATCTAGCAATATGCAAATTTTTATTTGAATTCAACATATTCATAATTCAATTTATTCTTTCAACAAATAACTATGCATTCACCATATCAAGTGTTCAAGATGCTTGCCTTGATCATGCAGAAATATTGGGTGCATTCCATAACTTTGAAAATTTTATCTTCCCTCCATTTCCTATTTTCAAAAATATTGAAATTACCACATAAAGCAAAAACAGTACTAAAAAGTTGTTTGGAAAATTCTACAATAAATCCTAAAATAAACTAGATGAAAAATGATGAATTACAGAAAAAGAATCAAATTATTTGGAGTTCATATGAATTTCCTAGAGAGTTTCTAAGCTGAAATAAATGTCTAATTGGACTGTTTAATAGATCCAGTAGAAAGCTTAGTAAAAAAGTTCACCCTAGCTGGATTAATAGAGCATGATTTTAGGAGTATTTATAAATTAGACCCATCAGATTTGGATTTGAAAATATTGCTGTGGAATTTAATTGAGGTTTGCTGGTAAAAGAAAAGAGTAAAAGGGCAGAAGTGCGCCTCAGCGCGATTTAGTCGCCGGGCGTCACTGGGCCAGGCCCAGCCGCACGGCCGCGCGAGAGGTCACTGACGTCGAAGGCGTATTCGGGAAATACGCTTTCCCTGCGCGAAGACAACTTCTGGTGAAGACGCCTCCACTTATCCGCGTGGCGAGGCTGTGGGTCACTGACAGTGGGCCCTGCCTGGCCCACTGGTCAGCTTTGACCGCGGTCCACCCCGCCTTCTCTCCTTTGGCCAAACGGAGGCGGAGCTTCGGCGATGCTCGCCGGCAAACGACGGCGCCCCGCGGTGAAATGAGGCCACGAGCGTGACCAGGGGACTGAGGCGGTCCTCTGGGTACCCTCCTTGGTCGCCGGAGTGGACGGAGTCGTCGACGGTGACCTTCCCGATGGACGGCAGCATCGGGCAGGAAGGGGCCTTCGCCTACGGTGGCTCCTGAGCAAAATTGAGCGCGGGGATGGATTCGTGGGTGCTCCAGAGGACTATTGGTGAAGAAATCGAGGAGAGGGAGGGCCGGGTGGCGTCGGAATCAACGAGGAAGTGACGGCGGTCATCTCTGCCAAAAACGGGGAAGACGACCTCTTCCGGTCGTTCTTTTGCTTGGGGAGGTTCTCAGAGGGAGGAGAAGGAGTAGTGATGAGCTAGGAGAGCCCGGGGGTGGCTTTTATAGCACCAGGGAGGCGGTTCGCGATGAACAGAAGGTGGACACGGCAGCGGTGGGCAGCGGCGGCCATTGATGAGGAACCGTGGTCGGTGGCTGGGTAGCTGAGGCCGGTGGAGAGGTAGGTGGTCCGCAGTTATGCTCCCTGTGAGCTGGTTGGATCAGAGGGCTCCGACGGCTTGGGCGGCGCCGTCCCGAGCTAACTGCAGCGGCGGCCATTCATGGCGAATAGGGGTCGGCGGCGAGGTGGTTTGAGGGCGGCTGACCTCGGCCAGTAGGCATTTAGAGCTAGGGTGCGCTGGCTGGCTCAGGAGCGGGCCAGGTGGCTTGGCCGGTGAGTGACAGCGACGGGCGCATGTCGGCGGCGGTGCTGGCCGGTGGAGGGCGGCGCCAGGGGGGAAGCTCCGGTGTGGGGAGGCTGGTCCTGGTGCAGGCGACTAGCAGAGGAGCGGGGCAGGCCAGGGGAGGGCAGCAGGGCAGTGGCAGTGACTCGGGCGTCGGCGAGGTGCAGTGCGGGCGTTCTGGGCACACCGACCAGCTGCTCGATCAAATGCCAGAGCGGCCTATAGTGATCCATTCAAGTTGATCTTTGGCAGGTTGATGCTCCTGGAGATGGCAAGGCTGGTGGACATGTTGTTTTGGCCAAAAGAGCAAGTCTGCAATGCAGTTAGGATAGAGGCCAAATTTTTGTCATGCACACAACCTGCTTGATAAAATGCCAAGGTATCCTAGGAAATTTTGTTAGCTATGAAAATTAGCAGGGTGATGTCTCACTAGATGATAAAGATGGTGATGGAGTTGTTTTGGCAAAGAGAGAAACTTGATAGTGCAAGTTTTACCAGAATTCAGTTCTGGACAGAAACTTGGAGGATTTAGTTGGTGAACCAAAATGAGGCAAATGGAGCTGTTCTTCTGGACTTAAGGGTTTGGTTGGATGGACTATAAGCTGGAATAATTTCAGAATTTTTGGAGTAATGAAAATTGGGGTTGCAGTTATAACTCCAGAATGGGACAGAATTGAAAAGAGGATGTTTCACTCAAAATTTTCAAAAGTCCAATTTGGGTTTTTTGCATAAAAGTGATCTCTAGGCATCACATGACCCCTCATAATTTTTGTGGAATTTTTAAAGAATTATTTAAAATGGCTGTAGTGCAACAGAGGCAATTAAAGAATTGAAAATGCTATAAAAATTATTATCTTGGGCAAAATTTTATTATGCAATTATTTCCTACTGTTATTAAAATATAAATAAAATATTTTAAGAGAGATACTAAATCCCACAATATTATAAAAAAAATTCTATATGGAGGGAAGAATTTTGGATAACAGAAACAGAAAATACTCTAAAATAGTAAAAGACTTAATAAAATTCCAAAATTTTATTTCTGGCCAAATTCTACTTAATAAAAACTTGGTTAAATTTTTGGGGTGTTACAGCAGTCCATGATGCTGCCTATACTGCTATTGCCCATCTCCGTAGAGAGCACAGTCGCTTGGAGGAGACTGGTTTCAGGTATATCCTGTATGCCCCCGCTGGGGACGAGACTCGATATTACACTGTTGTCTGTACTCCCTACGTGTCGCGTCGTTATAACCCGCAGGTTTTGGTTTAGTACACTCAGGCTCTGGATCGCACTGTCCGAGCTCTTGCTGTCAAGTTGCACACCACTCGTGCTCGTCTTTACGACACTCTGACACAGTTGCTGCCAGCAGTCAGTGCACGGATGCAAACAGAGTACCTTCTTTACCCGCGCAGGACGGAGATGCCACCAGGTCTTGAGTGGCCTGCTGTTGGGGGTCTTACTCCTCCACATGGTCCTCTTCTTCCAGTTCAGGACCAGGTTCTGCATTAGAGTGTTCACGGAGCGCAGGATCCTTATATCGACGGTACCCTGCGTCGTCACCTGCAGTTGCCTGGCTTCAGTGGTTTTCTCCGACGTTGATGTAGCTTATCGCTATGTCCCATTGTTGTATCCCTCCACCGCATGTCTGCGTGCCGCCTAGTGTGTCTAGCTTTCCTTTTCGCTATCGTAACGCTGGCCTGTAACCGAATCTATGTATGGATCTGTATGTCATGTTTGACTATGATGTTGTATCTATTGCACTTCCTTTGATTGTGCGTGTTACTTCATGAGTGATTCCATACAATTGCAATACTCATTGCTAAACTACCCCTGTTGAATTTTAGCAGGATGGTTAGACCCGCAGGTCGTGGCCGTGGTGCCAACAATCCACCACCGCCCGACTATATGGCTGGAATGATGCAACAGTTTGAGTTGAACCGTCAGTTCATGCAAGGGCTCATGGATCAGTTCCCTCGTCCTAACGCCAACTAGCAGCCAGCCTCAATAACCTTGCAGGAGTTTGTGCGCCTCAATCCAACTGTCTTCCGCAACTCGGTGCAGCCACTTGATGCTGATGAATGGCTCCGTGACATCACATTCGAGATGGAGTCAGCCAATGTTGCCCCTGCCAGCTATGTCACTTTCGCATCCTACTTTCTGAAGGGCCCTGCAGCTCAATGGTGGGATAGTCACAGGCATGCCGTAGCTACTGGAACCATCATCACTTGGGTGGAGTTCCAGGCTACTTTCCATGCCCGTTACATTCCTCAGGGAGTTATGGACCGGAAGAAGCGTGAGTTCCGTAACCTTACTCAGGGCAACAAGTCTGTAGAAGCTTATCAGCCGGAGTTTCTTGAACTGTCTTGTTATGCTGAAGAGGACATTGCTACTGATGCCCGCAGACAGGAGAAGTTCCGCGAAGGGCTCAATCCAAATATCAAGCTAGCACTGCTTGTCCAAGACTTCGCTGATTTCGCCACCTTGGTGAAGAAAGCCATTCAGGTTGAGACTGGTCTGAAGGATCACAAGGACGCGCTCAAGCGCACCCGTGAAGCGGGCTCATCTTCGGGCTCGTCTTCCCAGAAGCGCGCCGTATCTAGATTCCGCATAGCATGTACCGCCCAACTGTTCCTGCCCCAAGGCAATCGTATGCTGCACCTCGTATGCCTCCTCCACCTCTGTGGCAGCCAAGACCTCAAGCTCCAATGCTTCGAGCTCCTGCTCTCTGTCCCGAAGACGGACTCTGCTTCAAGTGTGGCCATCCAGGTCACCGTTCCAGAGACTGCAATCAGAACTAGAATCAGCTTGTGCTTCCGTCAGCTGGCCGTGGAAATGGCCGTGGCAACAACCAGCCCCGCAATAACAATGCCAGACCTTCTTATTGTTGTGGCCAAGCTTATCATGTTGATCTGAATGAAGCTCAAGATCAACCTGCTACCGTGCTAGGTACTCTTCTCGTTAACTCAATACCAGCTTCTGTTTTATTTGATTCAGGAGCATCGCAGTCTTTCATATCAGAAACTTTTGCATACGTGAATGGCATTAAATATGAGGAGATGAACATCCCACTATTGGTAAACACTCCTGCGGGCCACTGTCAAACCACCATGGTTAGCCACAACATTACTGTTGAAATTGAAGGGTTGGAGTTCCATGTCTCTCCCATTCTTTTGAAGTCATTCAACATTGACCTCATTCTAGGAACGGATTGGTTGAAAGCTTATACTGCTTCTATCCATTGTGCCACTAAAGTCGTCCAACTCCTGCACCCCTCGAACGAGTTAGTAAACTACCATGCTCACTTCATTCAAAATGCTGAAGCCCAGATATATTCCCAGCCTGATTGCGTTAAACGCTTCTCCTCTTGAGGGAATCAAAAACGTTCAAGTCGTTCGCGACTTCCAAGATGTCTTTCCGGAAGAACTTCCAGAAGTACCCCCTGTTAGAGTTGTCGAGTTTGTCATCGACTTGAAACCAGGCACTACCCCTATAGCGAAGCGTCCCTACAAGATGCCACCACATGAACTCCTTGAGCTTAAGGACGAAATCGACAAATCACTTCGCAAGGGTTACATTCGCACAAGTTCCTCTGCCTGGGAGGCACCTTCTCTCTTTGTCAAGAAGAAAGATGGTACGAACCGGTTAGTCCAAGATTACCGACCAATCAACCAAGCCACTATTCAGAACAAATATTCACTTCCTCGGATCAACGATCAGTATGATCAACTGGCTGGATCTTCAGTATTCTCTAAACTCGACTTGAGGTTGGGTTACCATCAGATCCGAGTCCGTGAAGAGGATATTCCCAATACCGCTTTCGTTACTCGCTATGGTTCATACGAGTACACCGTCATGTCCTTTGGCTTAACTAATGCTCCAGCAACGTTCTCTCGCTTGATGAATTATATCTTCATGGATTACCTCGACAAGTTCGTCGAGGTTTATCTAGATGATATCTTGATATTTTCCAAGAATAAGGAAGAACATGCTGAACACCTTCGTCTTGTACTGGAAAAGCTTCGAGAACATCAGCTATATGCCAAGTATTCCAAGTGTGAATTCTGGTTATCCGAAGTAACCTACCTTGGTCATGTGATTTCCAAGGATGGTATTGCTGTCAACCCAGAACGAGTTCAGGCTATTCTTGACTGGACTCCCCCGAAGAATGTCAAGCAAGTCAGAAGTTTTCTCGGACTCGCCAGCTATTGCCGTCATTTTGTCGACCACTTCTCAAAGATTCCCAAGCCTCTGACTAATCTGCTTCACAAAGGCGATAAGTTTGAGTGGACAGACAAATGTCAGGAAAGTTTCCAAACACTTAAGGACAAGCTAACCTCTGCTCCAGTGCTTGCTCCTCCAGATTCTCGCAAGGACTTCGTGATTTATTGCGACGCCTCTTGTCAAGGATTAGGCTGTGTCCTGATGCAAGAGCGCAGAGTGATTGCTTATGCCTCACGATAGTTGCGTCCTCATGAAGAGAACTACCCAGTGCATGATCTTAAACTTGCTGCAGTGATATATGCATTGAAGCTGTGGCAACTTTACCTTCTCGGTAATCGATGTGAGATATACACTGATCACCAAAGTCTGAAGTATCTGTTTACTCAGCCGGATCTGAATCTCCGTCAACAGAGATGGATGGAAGCTATTACAGACTATGACTGCGGTATTTCATATACCCCTGGCAAGGCTAATGTAATGGCAGATGCTTTGAGTCGCAAGTCCTACTGCAACAACCTCATGGTTCAGCGAGCTCAACCCCGTCTTCATGAAGAACTTCGCAAGTTGAACCTCCATATTGTTAATCAGGGTTCTCTTAATACCCTTGTCTTACAGCTAGATCTTGAGAAAGTTGTTAAGTCTGCGCAAGCAAAAGATGCTGAAGTTGATCTGATGAAAAGAGATCTTCACCTTGAAAAGTCCAGAGATTTCTCGCTTGCCAAAGATGGAACCTTGTACTTCAGAAATCGCATTGTGGTACCTCGGTTCGAACTTATGACCGACAAAGTTATGAAGGAGGCACATGATACACCACTGTCTATTCATCCGGGTAGTACCAAGATGTATCGTGATCTCCGTCAAAGGTACTGGTGGTCCAAAATGAAGCAAGACATTGCTCGCTATGTTGCCGAGTGTGACGTTTGCCGTCGCGTCAAGGCAGAACATCAGAAGCCTGCCGGAATTCCGCAACCGCTCCCTATTCCTGAATGGAAGTGGGACAAGGTTCAAATGGATCTTATCACTGGCCTTCCCAGGTCACAGAAGGGTAATGATGCTATTCTTGTCGTCATCGATCAACTCTCCAAAGTTGCACACTTTCTGCCAGTTAAGGAGACGATCACTGCTAGTCAGTTAGCAGACTTGTATATCTCCAGAATTGTGACACTTCATGGTATTCAGAAGGAGATCAGTTCAGACCGTGGCAGCCTCTTCACCTCAAAGTTCTGGGATAGTTTCCAACAAGCTATGGGAACTCATATAACCTGGAGTTCTGCTTATCACCCCCTGTCCCAAGGCCAAGTTGAACGAGTGAATCAAGTGCTTGAAGATATGATGCGTGCTTGTGTCATCTCATTTGGCAAGAACTAGGAGGAATCTCTCCCGTATGCTGAATTCTCGTACAACAACAGCTATCTAGCTAGCTTGAAGATGGCTCCTTTCGAGGTATTGTATGGACGTAACTGTCGAACCCCTCTGAATTGGTCAGAAACTGGGGAACGGCCGCTCATTGGTCCGGATATTATCCAACAAGCTGAAGAGCAAGTCCGTATTGTCTGGGGAAACATCAAGGCGGCCCAGTCTTGCCAGAAGAGCAATTATGATCGTAAACACTGGGGATCGATCTTTCAACCTGGTGAGCAAGCTTATTTGCGTGTCTCTCCTATGAAGGGCACTCACCGCTTCGGAATCAAGGGCAAGCTAGCTCCTCGCTACATTGGCCCCTTCCGCATTCTCGCCAGACGTGGACAGGTGGCATACAAATTGGAGTTGCCGCCGCATTTCTCTCACATCCACGATGTCTTCCATGTGTCGCAACTTCGCCGTTGCTTCAAGGAATCTCCGCACCGAGCAGTGGATCATGAATTGCTCGAATTGCAAGATGACCTATCTTATAAAGAGCATCCGATCCACATTCTTGATCAAGCTGAACGTCGGACCCGTCAGAAGACAACCAAGTTCCTTAAAGTGCAATGGTCAAATCATACTGAAGATGAAGCCACTTGGGAACGTGAGGATCGTCTTCGAGAAGAATACCCCGATCTTCTTCCTTCTACCTCCTGAATTCTCGGGACGAGAATTTCTTTTAGAGGAGGAGAATTGTAACACCCCTATGTAATGAGCACAGTGATCATCTGTTAATTATGCCAAGTCATCATCAATTACAATGCTTGATCACATTTGAATCATATCTCATTTCAAATCCCAATTCAAATTGAAATTCAAATCTGAGGTGAAAATAAAAGTTGTTCAAATTTGGAAACTAAATAGTTCATAATTTTGGAAATATTCCATAACTATTTATGTTCAGGAAAACAACATCACCTAAAATTCATAGATGACTCTAACATCATGAAAACGGGGTCAATAGCACCATTTTGCCCCTTTTAAATGCAATACAAAATTTATATGAAATTATATTGCATCCAAACTTTTCGTGGCAGTACAGAAAAATGCATTGCATTTATGTGCCAACGTTCCTTATTTTACAAAACTCATTTGGAGCATTTGTAAAATGCATAACAGCAGTGGAGATAACAGGCAGAAAAGAAAAAGGAAAAAGAAAGGAGCCCACTGTGCTGCTAGGCTTTAAGTCTACAGTACCTAGCCCAGCCCGGCAGCACCTCTTCTCCCTCCTCTGTTCATCCCCGCGCCGTTGTCGCCATGCGCGCGATCATCGCAGCCGCCCCCCCCCCCCCTCTCCTCTGCTCAACAGCAGCCCGCTACAGCGCCTCTGGAGGGGATAAGGATCCCTCCTCGCCCCCGAGGACAAACCCTAACCCTCTCCCCCTCTCTCTCCCTCGCTCTCCACCCTCACCCGAACGCCGCCATGGCCTCGCCGCCGTGAAGCTCGCGGCCACCGAGCTCCGTTTGCCTCCCTGACGTGTCCACCGGCCACCCCGTCGTCAGCTACGTCTCCTACGCCTCCGCATTCGAGCCAGGAGCCCCTGCTTCGTCCCCGGCGCCGTCTTCCCCAACTTCGGTCGCCGGAGATCGCCGCCTCCACGCCGTCGTCTCCAAGCCTCCCCGAGCCCTCTGCCTCTCCCTACGGCTCCGCTGTGAGCTCCGCTCCCCTCCTCTCTCTTCTGCGGCTCCTTTAGCTGTCGTTGTTGCTCGCCGCCATGCCCGTGCTCCGCTCGCCGCCATTGCCGCAGACGCCGTGCTCCCGAGCCCCTACGGCCTCGCCCATCCGCTCCAGCGCGCTCCTGGTGAGCACCTGACCTCGCCTAGCCGCTTAGCCCGCTCGATTTTGACCCGTAGCCACGCGCCCGAACTCGCCCGACGATCACCGTCGCCCGACGCCGTCGCACTGCTCGACTCCGGCCACCTCAGCCGCTGCGGCCACCACCATTCGATGCGCGGCAGAGTGCCCGTTCAAAAGAGCCTAACCGCGCGCTTTTTGGCTAACCGTAGACGAATCCCGAGCAACTCCGGCGTTCGGCCACCGCGTTTTGGCTCGCTGGAGCAACTCCGACGGCCGGCGCTGACGTGGCGCCCACGTGGCCCCCCCTGAGCCACTGACCGCTGGGCCCCACGGCCACATTGACTAGGTTGACCCAGTCAACTCTGCTGACTGGGCAGCCCAGTGTCACTGACTTGTGGCCCTCGCTAATTTAAAACGTTTTATAATAAATAAAATGCTATTTAATATATTAATTAAGTTGTTAATTAATCTGATAATTAATCAGTCACTAACAGTGGGACCCACTAGCTAATTAGATTAATTAGTTAATTTAATCTTCTGCTTAACTAACTAGTCTATGACAGAGGGGCCCCACCTGTCAGGTTGACCAGTCAAAAGTCAAAGTTGACTGCTGACATCACCCTGACCTCATGCTGACGTCATCAGCCACTGTTCTGGATAATGCGAATTTATTAATTAAAACAATTCCAGAAAATGTTTAAATCTTTGAAAAATCATAGAAAATAAACCGTAGCTCGGATCAAAAAGTTTTCTACATGAAAGTTGATCAGAAAAACGAGACGAATCCGAATATGCCCTCCGTTTACCTGTCACATGCCCACAACACCGCAAACATGGAACCTTCCCCTCCGGTTCGTCTATCTGACAGATGCCCGAAGCCGGGAAAATATCCCCAGATATTTTCCCGCTCCGCCTGCAACGTGTAGCATTGCATTAGGTCACCACCCCGGCACTGCATACTGCCATGCCATGCATCTGTGTAGCATTGTTTGCTTTTATTTATTGTTTCTTCCCCCTCTTCTCTCCGGTAGCCCCCGAGACTGACGCTGCTGCCGAGTACGACTACGCCCCTGACGACCAGACCTTTTCAACAGAGCTTCCAGGCAAGCAAACCCTCCCTGATCATTCCAATATCGCCTATTCTTTCTCTCACATGCTTGCATTAGAATTTGCTACTGTAATTGATTGCTCCTATTCTGATGCATAGCCTATTTTTGTAACCTGTTGTTGTTACTTTACCTGTCATCCTAAACTGCTTACAATAGGCTGGTTAGTAATACATCAGTGACACCCCTCACCCTTGTCCCTGTTGCCCCGCTTTATTACTGGTGCCCCGATCTTTGTGATCGATGGGCTAAGACTGACACATCACCGCACCACCCCCCTTAGTTGCACGACACTGCAGAGCTACTGTCGAGTGACGAGGGCAATACCTTCTAACTCACTCCTGATGACATATCTGTAGCGTAGCTAGTCGGATGTGAGTCACCGAGGGTGATTCCTCTTTCACCATCTCCGATGATGCCTCTATCGTGCAACCCCTCAAGTGTGGACCATCGAGGGTGATTCCTCCGAGTTCACCTTGATGGATACATCGAGTAGGAATCCAACGAGGGTGATTCCTCGAGTTCCCCTTGATGTGATGAACACACAGATACCTTCACTTTTACTACTGTACCTTGTTGGTGGAGGGTCCACCCCGAGGGGTACCCGCGAGAGTGATGTGGAGTCGAGTTGACCGTGAGAGTACCCACGAGATAATTACGTGGCACGGTCGGGCATTCCTGGCCCTTGCCGTAAGTCCACGAGACGGGGCGACGGGACCACAGATCGTGGATCACTGATTGTCACCGTGAGCTCCCAGAGCACTAACGGGTTAGGATATGTGATCTGAGTAGGCCTCTGGCCTTTTCGCACTAACCACCACGCGGGAATAAGTATGGGCACTCGGCGTCGTACGATTCTTCCGAAAACTCTCAGATGTCAGCAATAGAGTGGCGCGCGCCGGGTTGGACTGTGAAAGCTTGTGCTTGTATTAAGGGGGCTAGGTTTGCTCCCGACCGCGTTCGCAACGCGCGGGATTGCAAAGGATGATTGGCCCATGACACCTTCGCATTTAGGAGTTAGACCGGCGTGCTGGCCTCTCTGTTGAGCCTAGGTTGGACTACGGTGTGTCGATCAGCCGAGGCCGGGCATGACCCGATAAAAGTGTGTCCGGCCAGAGTTAATCGAGCGTGTTGGGTAAGTTGGTGCACCCCTGCAGGGAAGTATATCTATTCGAATAGCCGTGTCCACGGTAACGGATGCTCAGAGAGTATCCCGATCTACTACAACTAGAACTAGATATTGTGATGCTAAAATATGTTAGCTCCGGGATTGCTTTCTCGCAGGGAGTCGAGGAAGGATCTCTGGGCTTGGTTACTTATACTTGTTGCTACTACTATATTTATGTACTAATCTACACTCTTCTAATGCTGCAAGATGCTGCAAGTTGCTAGTCTTCGATAGGCTAGGCCTTCTCTCTATTCTAGCATTTCTGCAGTCTAGTCCACAGATACAGCCCCTTCACTTGATACTAATGCATAAATAGAATAGTTCTGACGTAAGTCTTGCGAGTACTTTGGATGAGTACTGACGGTTGCTTTGCTACTCTTTTCCCCTATACCCGATTGCTGCGATCAGATGACGGAGCCCAGGAGCCAGCTGCTCCCGCTGACGACTACTACTACCCTACTGGTGGAGCCTACTACTACATGGAGACCGACGACCAGGAGTAGATTCGGAGGCTCCCAGGCAGGAGGCCTGCGCCGTTCGATCTAGTGTCGTTGTTTTGCTCAGCCTTCTTAAGGCAAACTTGTTCCCCTTTTATGTCTGTACTCAGATATTATGCTGCTTCCGCTGACGCTTGATCGCGAGCTTATGTATTCGAGCCCTCGAGGCCCCTGGCTTGTATTATAAAGCTTGTATGACTTTTATTTGTATTTAGAGTTGTGTTGTGATATCTTCCCGTGAGTCCTTAGTCTTGATCATTTGCATTTGCGTGTATGATTAGTGCACGATTAAGTCGGGGGCGTCACAAGTTAGTATCAGAGCCGACTGCCTGTTGGAAACCCCTTTCCAACTCCTTGGCCGAAGTTGAGTCTAGTCCTTGAAAAACTGTTTTACTAACTTGGTTGTGTGGCTTATGGGCCCACGTTGCCAATGGGTGGTATTAGGATCTTTTATTCCTCTTCCATACTCTGGGACTCTGATCTCTCTTCCTTTCGGGTTAAAGATTTTACTAACTCTAACATTAGGGTCTCATGTTCACATTCACCCGGAGAGCTGGATTATCTGCAAGCATTTCCTTCCAATGCTATCTTATGCTTCTCACACTGTCGTTTGACATCTTGCACTCCTTGTTTCAGATGCGTCCCGCAAGACAGCTTGTGCGCCAGACTATGGCTGTTGATGCGACTGGGTTCCCTGCTATCTTGGTCGATCTCTTGACCAGGCTGGGATATCACTGGTACCCCGAGTACACTGTCTACAAGGATTACCGTGAGTTCAACCAGGAGCAGTACCATGTTGTGGTCCGTATCTTTGATCGGCAGAACAACTCCATCACTGAGCTGCACACCTTCCACGGTGTTGGAGTGACTGTCGACATGGCAGTCCATGATGCTGCCTATACTGCTATTGGCATCTCCATAGACAGCACAGTCGCTAGGAGGAGACTGGTTTCAGGTATATCCCGTATGCCCCCGCTGGGGACGAGACTGGATACTTCACTGCTGTTTGTACTCCCTACGTGTCGCGTCGTTATGACCCGCAGGTTTTGGTTCAGTACACTCAGGCTCTGGATCGCACTGCCCGAGCTCTTGCTGTTGAGTTGCACGCCACTCGTGCTCGTCTTTACGATGCTCTTACACAGTTGCTGCCAGCAGTCAGTGCACGGATGCACCCAGAGTACCTTCTTTACCCGCGCAGGACGGAGATGCCACCAGGTCTTGAGTGGCATGCTGTTTCGGGTCTTACTCCTCCACGTGGTCCTCTTCTTCCAGTTCGGGACCAGGTTCTGCATCATAGTGTTCACGGAGCGCGGGATCCTTATATCGAGGGTACCCTGCGTCGTCACCTGCAGTTGCCTGGCTTCAGTGGTTTTCTCCGACGTTGATGTAGCTTATCGCTATGTCCCGTTGTTGAATCCCTCCACCGCGTGCCTGCGTGCCGCCTAGTGTGTCCAGCTTTCCTTTTCGCTGTCGTAACGCTGGCCTGTAACTGAATCTATGTATGGATCTGTATGTCATGTTTGACTATGATGTTGTATCTATTGCACTTCCTTTGATTGTGCGTGTTACTTCATGAGTGATTCCATACAATTGCAATACTCGTTGCTAAACTATCCTTGTTGAATTTTAGCAGGATGGTTAGACCCGCAAGTCGTGGCCGTGGTGCCAACAATCCACCACCGCCCGACTATATGGCTGGAATGATGCAACAGTTTGAGTTGAACCGTCAGTTCATGCAAGGGCTCATGGATCAGTTCCCTCATCCTAACGCCAACCAGCAGCCAGCCTCAATAACCTTGCAGGAGTTTGTGCGCCTCAATCCAACTGTCTTCCGCAACTCGGTGCAGCCACTTGATGTTGATGAATGGCTCTGTGACATCACATTCGAGATGGAGTCAGCCAATGTTGCCCCTGCCAGCTATGTCACTTTTGCATCCTACTTTCTGAAGGGCCCTGCAGCTCAATGGTGGGACAATCATAGGCATACCCTAGCTGCTGGAACCATCATCACTTGGGTGGAGTTCCAGGCTGCTTTACGTGCCCGTTACATTCCTCAGGGAGTTATGGACCGGAAGAAGCGTGAGTTCCGTAACCTTACTCAGGGCAACAAGTTTGTAGAAGCTTATCAACGGGGGTTTCTTGAACTGTCTCGTTATGCTAAAGAGGACATTGCTACTGATGCCCGTAGACAGGAGAAGTTTCGCGAAGGGCTCAATCCAGATATCAAGCTAGCACTGCTTGTCCAAGAGTTCGCTGATTTCACCACCTTGGTGAACAAAACCATTCAGGTTGAGACTGGTCTGAAGGATCACAAGGACGCGCTCAAGCGCACCCGTGAAGCGGGCTCATCTTCGGGCTCGTCTTCCCAGAAGCGCCGTATCTGGATTCCACACAGCATGTACCGCCCAACTGTTCCTGCCCCAAGGCAATCGTATGCTGCACCTCGTATGCCTCCTCCACCTCTGTGGCAGCCAAGACCTCAAGCTCCAATGCTTCGAGCTCCTGCTCTCCGTCCTGAAGACGGACTCTGCTTCAAGTGTGGCCGTCCAGGTCACCATTCCAGAGACTGCAATCAGAACCAGAATCAGCTTGTGCTTCCGTCAGCTGGCCGTGGAAATGGTTGTGGCAACAACCAGCCCCACAACAACAATGCCAGACCTTCTTATGGTCGTGGCCAAGTTTATCATGTTGATCTGAATGAAGCTCAAGATCGACCTGCTACCGTGCTGGGTACTCTTCTCGTTAACTCAGTACCAGCTTCTGTTTTATTTGATTCAGGAGCATCGCTTTCTTTCATATCAGAAACTTTTGCATACGTGCATGGCATTAAATATGAGGAGATGAACATCCCACTATTGGTAAACACTCCCGCGAGCCAATGTCAAACCACCATGGTTAGCCACAACGTTACAGTTGAAATTGAAGGGTTGGAGTTCCATGTCTCTCCCATTCTTTTGAAGTCATCCAACATTGACCTCATTCTGGGAATGGATTGGTTGAAAGCTCATACTGCTTCTATCCATTGTGCCACTAAAGTCGTCCAACTCATGCACCCCTCGAACGAGTTAGTAAACTACCATGCTCACTTCATTCAAAATGCCGAAGCCCAGATATATTCCCTGAATGCGTTAAACGCTTCTCCTCTTGAGGAAATCGAAAACGTTCCAGTCGTTCACGACTTCCAAGATGTCTTTCCAGAAGAACTTCCAGGAGTACCCCCTGTTAGAGCTATCGAGTTTGTCATCGACTTGAAACCAGGCACTACCCCTATAGCGAAGCGTCCCTACAAGATGCCACCGCATGACCTCCTTGAGCTTAAGGAGGAAATCGACAAATCACTTCGCAAGGGTTTCATTCACCCAAGTTCCTCTGCCTGGGGGGCACCTTCTCTCTTTATCAAGAAGAAAGATGGTACGAACCGGTTAGTCCAAAATTACCGACCAATCAACCAAGCCACCATTCAGAACAAATATCCGCTTCCTCGGATCAACGATCTGTATGATCAACTGGCTGGATCTTCAGTATTCTCTAAACTCGACTTGAGGTTGGGTTACCATCATATCCGAGTCCGCGAAGAGGATATTCGCAAGACCGCTTTCGTTACTCGCTATGGTTCATACGAGTACACTGTCATGTCCTTTGGCTTAACTAATGCTCCAGCAACGTTCTCTCACTTGATGAATTATATCTTCATGGATTACCTCGACAAGTTCGTCGTGGTTTATCTAGATGATATCTTGATATTTTCCAAGAATAAGGAAGAACATGCTGAACACCTTCGTCTTGTACTGGAAAAGCTTCGAGAACATCAGCTATATGCCAAGTATTCCAAGTGTGAATTCTGGTTATCCGAAGTAACCTACCTTGGTCATGTGATTTCCAAGGATGGTATTGCTGTCAACCCAGAACGAGTTCAGGCTATTCTTGACTGGACTCCTCCGAAGAATGTCAAGCAAGTCAGAAGTTTTCTCGGACTCTCCAGCTATTGCCGTTGTTTTGTCGAGAACTTCTCAAAGATTGCCAAGCCTCTGACTAATGTGCTTCACAAAGGCGTTAAGTTTGAGTGGACAGACAAATGTCTGGAAAGTTTCCAAACACTTAAGGACAAGCTGACCTCTGCTCCAGTGCTTGCTCCTCCGGATTCTCGCAAGGACTTCGTGATTTATTGCGATGCCTCTTGTCAAGGATTAGGCTATGTCCTGATGCAAGTGTGCAGAGTGATTGCTTATGCCTCACGACAGTTGCGTCCTCATGAAGAGAACTACCCAGTGCATGATCTTGAACTTGCTGCAGTGATATATGCATTGAAGCTGTGGCGACATTACCTTCTCGGTAATCGATGTGAGATATACACTGATCACCAAAGTCTGAAGTATCTGTTTACTCAGCCGGATCTGAATCTCCGTCAATAGAGATGGATGGAAGCTATTACAGACTATGACTGCGGTATTTCATATACCCCTGGCAAGGCTAATGTAATGGCAGATGCTTTGAGTCGCAAGTCCTACTGCAACAACCTCATGGTTCAGCGAGCTCAACCCCGGCTTCATGAAGAACTTCGCAAGTTGAACCTCCATATTGTTCCTCAGGGTTCTCTTAATACCCTTGTCTTACAGCCAGATCTTGAGAAAGTTGTTAAGTCTGCGCAAGCAAAAGATGCTGAAGTTGATCTGATGAAAAGAGATCTTCACCTTGAAAAGTCCAGAGATTTCTCGCTTGCCGAAGATGGAACCTTGTACTTTAGAAATCGCATTGTGGTACCTCGGTTCCGACTTATGGCCGACAAAGTTATGAAGGAGGCACATGATACACCACTGTCTACTCATCCGGGTAGTACCAAGATGTATCGTGATCTCCCTCAAAGGTACTGGTGGTCCAAAATGAAGCAAGAGATTGCTCGCTGTGTTGCCGAGTGTGACGTTTGCCGTCGCGTCAAGGCAGAACATCAGAAGCCTGCCGGAATTCTGCAACCGCTCCCTATTCCTGAATGGAAGTGGGACAAGGTTCAAATGGATCTTATCACTGGCCTTCCCAGGTAACAGAAGGGTCATGATGCTATTCCTGTCGTCATCGATCAACTCTCCAAAGTTGCACACTTTCTGCCAGTCAAGGAGACGATCACTGCTAGTCAGTTAGCAGACTTGTATATCTCCAGAATTGTGACACTTCATGGTATTCTGAAGGAGATCAGTTCAGACTGTGGCAGCCTCTTCACCTCAAAGTTCTGGGATAGTTTCCAACAAGCTATGGGAACTCATATAACCTGGAGCTCTGCTTACCACCCCCAGTCCCAAGGCCAAGTTGAACGAGTGAATCAAGTGCTTGAAGATATGCTACGTGCTTGTGTCATCTCGTTTGGCAAGAAGTGGGAGGAATCTCTCCCGAATGCTGAATTCTCGTACAACAACAGCTATCAAGCTAGCTTGAAGATGGCTCCTTTCGAGGTATTGTATGGACGTAAGTGTCAAACCCCTCTGAATTGGTCAGAAACTAGGGAACGGCCGCTCATTGGTCCGGATATTATCCAACAAGCTGAAGAGCAAGTCCGTATTGTCCGGGGAAACCTCAAGGCGGCCCAGTCTTGCCAGAAGAGCAATTATGATCGTAAACACTGGGGATCGATCTTTCAACCTGGTGAGCAAGCTTATTTGCGTGTCTCTCCTATGAAGGGCACTCACCGCTTCGGAATCAAGGGCAAGCTAGCTCCTCGCTACATTGGCCCCTTCCGCATTCTCGCCAGACGTGGACAGGTGGCATACAAATTGGAGTTGCCGCCGCATTTCTCTCATATCCACGATGTCTTCCATGTGTCGCAACTTCGCCGTTGCTTCAAGGAATCTCCGCACCGAGCAGTGGATCATGAATTGCTCGAATTGCAAGATGACCTATCTTATAAAGAGCATCCGATCCGCATTCTCGATCAAGCTGAATGTCGGACCCGTCAGAAGACAACCAAGTTCCTTAAAGTGCAATGGTCAAATCATAATGAAGATGAAGCCACTTGGGAACGTGAGGATCGTCTTCGTGAAGAATACCCCGATCTTCTTCCTTCTACCTTCTGAATTCTCGGGACGAGAATTTCTTTTAGAGGAGGAGAATTGTAACACCCCTATGTAATGAGCACAGTGATCATCTGTTAATTATGCCAAGTCATCATCAATTACAATGCTTGATCACATTTGAATCATATCTCATTTCAAATCCCAACTCAAATTGAAATTCAAATCTGAGGTGAAAATAAAAGTTGTTCAAATTTGGAAACTAAATAGTTCATAATTTTGGAAATATTCCATAACTATTTATGTTCAGGAAAACAACATCACCTAAAATTCCTAGATGACTCTAACATCATGAAAACAGGGTCAACAGCACCATTTTGCCCCTTTTAAATGCAATACAAAATTTATATGAAATTATATTGCATCCAAACTTTTTGTGGCAGTACAGAAAAATGCATTGCATTTATGTGCCAAGGTCCCTTATTTTACAAAACTCATTTCGAGCATTTGTAAAATGCATAACAGCAGTGGAGATAACAGGCAGAAAATAAAAAGGAAAAAGAAAGGAGCCCACTATGCTGCTGGGCTTTAAGTCTACAGTACCCAGCCCAGCCCGCCGCGTGCGCGATCACCGCAGCCGGCCCCCCTCAGTACTGTACCTGCAACGTGTAGCATTGCATTAGGTCACCCCCCAGTACTGCATACTGCCATGCGATGCATCTGTGTAGCATTGTTTGATTTTATTTATTGTTTCTTCCCCCTCTTCTCTCCGATAGCCCCCGAGACTGACGCTGCTGCCGAGTACGACTACGCCCCTGACGACCAGACCTTTTCAGTAGAGCTTCCAGGCAAGCAAACCCTCCCTGATCATTCCAATATCGCCTATTCTTTATCTCCCATGCTTGCATTAGAATTTGCTACTGTAATTGATTGCTCCTATTCTGATGCATAGCCTATTTTTGTAACCTGATGTTGTTACTTTACCTGTCATCCTAAACTGCTTAGAATAGGTTGGTTAGTAATCCATCAGTGACCCCCCTCACCCTTGTCCCTGTTGCCCCGCTTTATTACTGGTGCCACGATCTTTGTGATTGATGGGCTAAGACCGACACATCACCGCACCGCCCCCCTTAGTTGCACGACACTGCAGAGCTACTATCGAGTGACGAGGGTGATACCTTCTAACTCACTCCTGATGACATATCTGTAGCATAGCTAGTCGGATGTGAGTCACCAAGGGTGATTCCTCTTTCACCATCTCCGATGATGCCTCTGTCGTGCAACCCCTCAAGTGTGGACCATCGAGGGTGATTCCTCCGAGTTCACCTTGATGGATACATCGAGTAGGAATCCAACGAGGGTGATTCCTCGGGTTCCCCTTGATGTGATGAACACTCGGATACCTTCACTTTTACTACTGTACCTTGTTGGTGGCGGGTCGACCCTGAGGGGTACCTGCGAGAGTGATGTGGAGTCGGGTTGACCGTGAGGGTACCCGCGAGATAATTATGTGGCACGGCCGGGCATTCCTGGCCCTTGTCGTAAGTCCATGAGACGGGGCGACGGGACCACAGATCATGGATCATTGATTGTCACCACGAGCTCCCAGAGCACTAACAGGTTAGGATATGTGATCTGAGTAGGCCTCTGGCCTTTTCTCACTAACCACCACGCGGGAATAAGTATGGGCACTCGGCGTCGTACGATTCTTCCGAAAACTCTCAGATGTCAGCAATAGAGTGGCGCGCGCCGGGTTGGACTGTGAAAGCCGGCGCTTGTATTAAGGGGGCTAGGTCTGCTCCCGGTCGCGTTCGCAACGCGCAGGATTGCAAAGGATGATTGGCCCATGACACCTTCGCATTTAGGAGTTAGACCGGCATGCTGGCCTCTCTGTTGAGCCTAGGTTGGACTACGGTGTGTCGATCAGCCGAGGCCGGGCATGACCCAATAAAAGTGTTAGCTCCAGGATTGCTTTCTCGCAGGGAGTCGAGGAAGTATCTCTGGGCTTGGTTACTTATACTTGTTGCTACTACTATATTTATGTACTAATCTACACTCTTCTAATGCTGCAAGATGCTGCAAGTTGCTAGTCTTTGATAGGCTAGGCCTTCTCTCTATTCTAGCATTTCTGCAGTCTAGTCCACAGATACAGCCCCTTCACTTGATACCAATGCATAAATAGAATAGTTCTGACGTAATTCTTGCGAGTACTTTGGATGAGTACTCACGGTTGCTTTGCTACTCTTTTCCCCTATACCCGATTGCTGCGATCAGATGACGGAGCCCAGGAGCCAGCTGCTCCCGCCGACGACTACTACTACCCAACTGGTGGAGCCTACTACTACATGGAGACCGACGACCAGGAGTAGATTCGGAGGCTCCCAGGCAGGAGGCCTGCGCCGTTCGATCTAGTGTCGTTGTTTTGCTCAGCCTTCTTAAGGCAAACTTGTTCCCCTTTTATGTCTGTACTCAGATATTATGCTGCTTCCGCTGACGCTTGATCGCGAGCTTATGTATTCGAGCCCTCGAGGCCCCTGGCTTGTATTATAAAGCTTGTATGACTTTTATTTGTGTTTAGAGTTGTGTTGTGATATCTTCCCGTGAGTCCTTAGTCTTGATCATTTGCATTTGCGTGTATGATTAGTGCACGATTAAGTCAGGGGCATCGTATCTATGCCGGCAATTTTTGAGGGCACAATGTTAGGAGAACACTTGTGTTGAATCGGCCCGAGTTGATGTTATGCTATGAGATACATTCGTCACAAGTTAATGGTTAATAACACAGAGAAAGTTAATGTTTGCATTATTCCTTAGACCATGAGAGTATGGAGTTCCTTCGTACTTGCTTCGTGAACTTTGGGGTTTGTTAAACGTCATCCGTAACTGGGTGGCTATTACGGCGGCTTACGGGTTCATGGAAAAGTATGACAAGAAACGAGATAGCTCAAGATTGGGATTTGCTCCTCCGACGATGGAGAGATATTCTCGGGCCCTCTCGGTGTTACGGTATCCATCATCGTCTGGCCAGACAAAGGGTGATTTGATCACAGGGATGCCGGAACACGGAAACGGGAAAAGAGAACAAAACCGGTAACGAGGTAACTGGCATAGTGGACAAGTTGTTAATCCATGGGGATGTAGAAAATCTCACCTCGGGTGTTTGTAACATATCGCAAAGCAACAGGAATAGCACATAGCAACTGGAGGTTCACTCAAATATTTATTCGTGTGGATATAGGGGTCAATATGGGTGTCCACGGCTCCGATGTTGATCATTGATCGGAAAGTGTTCCGGGTCATGTCTATGCTTCACCGAACCTATAGGGTCACACGCTTAAGGGTCATCTATCTGCTGAATACTAGATAGGGAGTCTGAGAGAATGTCACCGGAAAAGTTTCGGAGACAACGGAAACGTTCCGGAGAGAACACCGGAATAGTTTCGGTAAAACTGAAAAGTTGTTTCAGGGTATACCATTAAGTCAAATTGGTTTCGACACATGCCTAGAAATTCTTGGAGGGTGCCAAAAAATTTCTGGAAACTTCTGCGATTTTTCCGGGATAAAAATCGGAAATGTTCCGGAGCTACCGGAACCGGTTTGGTTGCTTTTCGCAGATGAAAATCACTAATCTGGAATTGTTTCGGAACGCATCCAAAATCATTTTAGTGGGTACTGGAATTATTCTAAGACCCACAAAATTGGTTCCGTGAATAGTGAAAATCACTTTATGGTTAATTTTTTGGAAAGCCACCTTTTGGAATTTTTCCCAAAAGGCTTCTAGAAAGACTTAGGGACTAAGGAACCCCCTTTGGGCGGGCCATGAGGGTGGCCGGCCAAGGTGGATCTCCTCCATGGAGCTCCACATGCCATTCTTTTTTGCCATTTATTCCCTTTATGTGTGACATAAAGTGGGGGTACTTTGGTATTTTGTGTGCCAATCCTATCCCTTGGCTTTCCTATAAATAGAGGTGGAGAGGTGCTCTCCACACTCATCCCTTGCTCTCATACACATGCCATGCTTTGTCTGATTTTCTCTCTCCCTCCAGCGAAATAGTTTCGCAGAGCCGAAAGGCTGTCTGGGTTCCGGCAGGAACTAGTTCTGGACGGCGAAGCCCTGCCGGATAGCTGACACTGTATGTGTGCAACCCCGTAGAGAGGTCGTAGGTTCGATCTTTTGCCCGAGGGGCTGTTCGATGGTCCTCCCGAAGGGCTGTCCGAGTTACCGTTCGAGCTTCGAGGGTCCTCCCGAAGGGCTGTCCGTGTAATCGTCCGAGGGACTGTCCGACCGCCTCCCGAAGGGCTGTCCGACGAGGGAGTACATCCTCGCGGTTGGGAGGTTGTAAATCCTAGCTGCGGGGATCTGCACCGACGATCTACATCGACTCTACTTCCGCTGCGCTACGAGTCGGTAATGATCAGATCAAACCCTGTATGCAGTCTCCATAGTGGTCCAGGGCGTGCTCGCTGTACCGAAATTTTTTGTTTTCTGTCGCGTTCCCCAACAGTGGCATCCAGAGCCGTGCTATGCATAGATGCAGGTTACGATCTAGAATACATGGAGATGTATGGGTATTGCATAATATAATTTTGGAGTAGATGAGATCTATTGCTGAAAATTATTTATGCGGGTGGTAGATGAAATCTGTTACCCGATGTTCTTGTTGCTTCCCTAGAATTTGCATATTTCTGATCTTGAAACGGCATGGTGGAATTTCACAAAGTTCTGGCAATCCGCGATCCTGATTGATCAATGAAGTGCTATCAGTTCTTTGGGTTCCACCATAGTTGAGAGAAAGATGAAATTTCGCAGACGAAAGGGCAATGCAGATATGATCTGCACGGGGGTCATGCGTATGACGAAGTTTAGTATGGGGCTCAAGATTTTATTATCTCGTGTTTCATACACCCTGCGATGTTAATCTAGCGACTTGAATAATCATACTTGATGATAAACGTTGGTAGCTGCGGTTTAAGTCAAAACCTTAGAAGCCACGTAAAATAAAATTTTGCATAAACCAATTAGAGGCGTCTAACTTGGTTTTGCAGGATGTGCATGTGATGTGGTATAGCAGCTCTCATATTAATTCGATTATGTATGAGATGGCTATATGATGTAAATTAAATAAACATGACCTGCGTGTCATGATTCGGCATGATGGTTGGAGCCATATGATTGTCACTTTAATGACCTGCGTGTCAACCTTAAGTAATGCACTTATTTTATTAGCTATAGAGATAGCAATATTATCTGGTGCATCGACAAGGTGGTGGCAATCTTCGCGAAGGTGAACACCGACGCAAATGCCGAAGACGAAGAAATTAAAGACTTCTCCGTCAGAAAGGGCTATACCATATCATGCTATTATGAATTGCCTGAGATATTTATCCCTTATGATGCACCCTTCTTGATTGCACGGTAGTCGCTTTTTATTAGGGTGATCTCTCACTCAAAATATCAAGTAGTTAGTGTTCTCCCAAGTGTAGCACCGTCATGGCACCTATCTTTTCGGAGTGTGTCATGTTTCCATGAGTACAAACGATTAGAGAAGTGTGAGGCGGGTGAGTGAGACCTCGCAGCGAGATCACTTGGTTGTCTTGACGTTCAGGCAGGAAAGTCCTGAGCTCGAAACGCGCCCATCGAAAGATGAACAAGAATCACATTGAGATGTGATCGGCAAGTTGGCCTACCGATTGAAATTCCCGTCATCAGTGATGTTCCCATCAATGGTGTGGAATTGAAATGCGGATCTTGAATCACTCACAATCAAATTATGAGAGATATTGATTTGAGTGGGAGCGCACTTTAGAATAAAATTGTTTATTCACTAGTGCAAATTGATTATGAACAAAGTCTAAGTGAAACTTTTGTTTACCGTTGTAGATCAAATGGCTCGCAACACCACGTTCTTCTTAGCCCCGATGTTAGAGAGAGTGAAGTTAGCTGAAACTGGAAACAACTATGCGGACTGGGTCCGTACCCTGAGGATTGTCCTCAAGAACACTAAGAAAGACTATGTGCTTGATCAACCTCTTGGTGATTTGCCTACGCCAGAAATGGCTCAGGATATCATCAACGTGTTTATCTCACGAAAGGATGATTTCAGTGTTGTTAAAAATCTTATGTTATCTTGCATGGATCCTGTGCTACAGAACCGTTTTGAACGACTTAGTACCTTTGAGATTATCGAGGCACTAGATGTTCTGTATCACAAACAGGATTCGGCCAAAGTTCATGAGATAACTGAGGCCATGAAAGAATGCAATATAAATAATAAATCTCTGGTTGATGAGCATAGTGTCAGACTAGCAAACTGTTACGATAGTTATGCTGAAAGGGGAATTAATTTTCCAAAGACACCTGGTAATGATTTGATCCTTACCTCGCTTTATGAAGCGATGCTCAAAACAAATGAGATAGCACTGCAGAATCAGCAAAAGTTGCTGGTGAATAAAACTGTCAGTTTCAAACAGAAAGGAAAGCCTAAGGACGGAGCCAAGACTGAAACTGTGTGTTTTCACTGCAAAGGCACTGGACACTGGAAGAGAAACTGCAAGAAGTATCTGGAAGATAAGAAGTCCGGGAAAACCGGAAAAGGTATAATTGTTATACAAGTTAATGTCATTGACGTTTTGCTTGCTAGCAAAAATTCTAAGTCTTGGGTATTTGATACCGGATCGGTTGCTCACATTTGCAACTCGATACTGGGCCTGCAGAAGGTGCGCAAGCTAGCAAAGAATGAAGTCGTGATGCGCGTCGGGAACGGCGCTGGGATTGCTACTCAAGCCGTCGGCATTATGCCTCTACGTCTCCCTTCAGGATTTATCTTAGAACTAAGTAACTGTTATTTTGTTCCACTATTGTGTAGAAAAATTATCTCCGGATCATGTTTAGTACACGATGGGTATTCGTACAAGTCTGAGAACAATGGTTGTTCACTTTATTGTAAGGAAATGTTTTATGGATTTGCACCCATTGTTGGGGGCCTTTTCATACTAAATCTTGAATGTGGAAATGATGTCTTTAACGTGAATGCTAAATGCCTTAAGAAGGCTGATACCACCACCACTTTCATGTGGCACTGTCGGCTTGGCCACATCGGAAAGAAACGCATGCAAAGACTCCATAAAGATGGAGTTTTACCGTCCTTTGATTTTGAATCATTTGACACATGTGAAGCTTGCTTGATGGGGAAAATGACCAAGACGCCATTCACGGGTCATCCTGAATGGGCGAGTGAATTGTTGGAAATAATACATAGTGATGTATGTGGTCCAATGAGCACAATCGCACAGGGTGGGTATTTCTACTTCGTGACTTTTACTGATGATTTGAGTAGGTATGGATATATCTACTTGATGAAGCATAAGTCGGAAACCTTTGAAAAGTTCAAAGAATTTCAGAATGAGGTAGAAAATCATCGTAACAAAAGGATTAAGTTTCTGCGGTCTGATCGCGGGGGCGAATATCTTAGTCATGAGTTTAGCCAACATCTGAGTGATCGTGGAATCATTTCACAGTTTACGCCTCCCGGAACTCCACAGCGAAACGGAGTGTCGGAAAGACATAACCGAACCCTGTTAGACATGGTAAGGTCGATGATGTCTCTTACAGATCTGCCGATATCTTTTTGGGGTCACGCACTAGAAACTGCCGCTCACACATTAAACAGAGCACCGTCTAAGTTTGTTGAGACGACACCATACGAGTTATGGCATGGGAACAAACCCAGTTTGTCGCATCTTAAGATTTGGGGATGTCAAGCTTATGTAAAACGTTTACAACCAAGCAAACTCGATCCTAGATCAGACAAATGTTACTTTGTAGGTTATCCCAAGGAAACAGTTGGGTATTCTTTCTACCACCCGTCCGATAACAAAGTGTTTGTTGCAAGGTATGGGGTTTTTCTTGAGAAAGAGTTTCTCGCAAAAGAATTAAGTGGGAGGACAGTACAGCTTGATGAGATTAGTGAATCTTCGGCAACCGTTGTTGTGGCTGAGGAACTGGAAGAAATTCCACAAATTATCCCTACAACTAAGCCGGAAGTTGTCACATGTGATGCGGAAACTTCAGACAATGTTGTAACTGAACCGCGCAGATCAGGTAGGGCTATCCAGCCACCTGAGTGGTTTCATAATGAAATCTTCATTCTTGAAGACGATGAACCTGCGCACTACAAGGAAGCGATGGTGGGGCCCAGCTCAAGGGAATGGCACAAGGCCATGAAATCCGAGATGGAATCCATGTACGAAAACCAAGTTTGGAACTTGGAAGAACTTCCAGATGGCGTAAAACCCATTGGTTGTAAATGGATTTTCAAAAGAAAGACGGACGTGGATGGTAACATTACTATCCACAAAGATAGACTTGTCGCGAAAGGGTTCACGCAAGTTCCAGGAGTGGACTACGACGAGACTTTCTCGCCCGTAGCTATGCTTAGGTCTGTTCGGATATTACTAGCAATTGTTGCTTATTTTGATTATGAAACATGGCAGATGGACGTCAAAACGGCTTTCCTAAATGGAAATCTCAAAGAAGATGTATACATGATATAGCCTGAAGGTTTTGTCATTCATAAGGATGCTAGAAAGGTATGCAAACTTCAGAAAGCCATTTATGGTCTGAAGCAAGCATCAAGGAGCTGGAACATTCGTTTTGATGAAGTGGTCAAACAATTTGGCTTCATCAGGAATGACGAAGAATCTTGTGTTTACAAGAAGTTTAGTGGGAGCGCAAAAGCATTTCTAATCTTGTATGTGGATGACATATTGTTGATTGGAAATGACATGAATTTTCTTAGCGAAATAAAAGACTCATTGAAGAAGAGTTTTTCAATGAAATACTTAGGCGAAGCGGCATATGTATTGGGCATCAGAATCTATAGAGATAGATCAAAACGCCTGATAGCACTTAGCCAAAGCACGTACATTGACAAGGTGTTGAAAAGGTTCAACATGGAGAACTCCAAGAAAGGCCTACTCCCCATGTCACCTGGCACAGTGCTTTGCAAGAATCAGTGTCCTCGGACTCTCGATGAGCGAGTACAGATGAATGATGTTCCATATGCCTCAGCAGTTGGTTCTATTATGTATGCCATGCTATGTATAAGACCGGATGTTTCCTATGCGCTAAGTGTTAGCAGCCAGTACCAAAGTGATCCAGGATTGGAACACTGGGCCGCAGTCAAAAATATTCTTAAGTACCTCAGAAGGACCAAGGATTTACTCCTTGTGTACGGAAGTGATGAAGAGCTCATTGTAAGTGGTTACACTGATGCAGGCTTCATGACTGACCCAGATGACTTCAAATCTCAATCAGGCTATGTTTTCATTTTGAACGGTGGCGCAGTTGATTGGAAAAGTTCCAAACAAAAGACTGTGGTGGATTCTATGACGGAGGCGGAATATGTTGCAGCTTCAGAAGCCTCCAAGCAGGCAGTCTGGATCAAGCAGTTTCTTGAAGACCTTGGGGTGGTTCCGAGTGCGCTGGACCTGGTGGAGATCTATTGTGATAATAGTGGCGCCGTGGCTCAGGCTAGGGAGCCATCTTCACACCATAAGACAAGACATATTGAATGCAAATATAAACTCATTCGACATCATGTCGAAGCGGGTTTAGTGAAAGTACGCAAAGTTCACACGGATCTGAACGTGTCAGACCCGATGACAAAGCCTCTACCACGAGCAAAGCATGAGCAACACCGGATAGCCATTGGTGTTAGGGAAGCCATGTAACTGGATTATGACTCTAGTGCAAATGGGAGTCTATAGGAGATATGCCCAAGAGGCAGTAACAACAGTTATTTTATATCTCCAAGTTTGTAATGAATGTTTATGTTCCATGCTATAACTGCAATGATTCTCGAGTCTGCAATATCCACGAGGCTCGGAGGGAAACTCATGTGCACGTGTGGTATACTAAACGGTAAAATGTATTCCTAGTCTTGCCTCTAAGACTGGCTCAAGTATTGCATGATGATCCTGTTTTCCTGATCGTGGGCATGTCTATGCCGGCAATTTTTGAGGGCACAATGTTAGGAGAACACTTGTGTTGAATCGACCCGAATTGATGTTATGCTATGAGATACATTCGTCACAAGTTAATGGTTAATAACACAGAGAAAGTTAATGTTTGCATTATTCCTTAGACCATGAGAGTATCGAGTTCCTTCGTACTTGCTTCGTGAACGTTGGGGTTTGTTAAACGTCATCCGTAACTGGGTGGCTATTACGGCGGCTTACGGGTTCACGGAAAAGTATGACAAGAAACGAGATAGCTCAAGATTGGGATTTGCTCCTCCGACGATGGATAGATATTCTCGGGCCCTCTTGGTGTTACGGTATCCATCATCATCTGGCCAGACAAAGGGTGATTTGATCACAGGGATGCCGGAACACGGAAACGAGAAAAGAGAACAAAACCGGTAACGAGTTAACTGGCATAGTGGACAAGTTGTTGATCCACGGGGATGCAGAAAATCTCACCTCGGGTGTTTGTAACATATCGCGAAGCAACAGGAATAGCACACGGCAACTGGAGGTTCACTCGAATATTTATTCGTGTGGGTATAGGGGTCAATATGGGTGTCCACGGCTCCGATGTTGATCATTGATAGGAAAGTGTTCCGGGTCATGTCTATGATTCACCGAACCTATAGGGTCACACGCTTAAGGGTCATCTATCTCCTGAATACTAGACTGGGAGTCTGAGAGAAAGTCACCGGAAAAGTTTCGGAGACAACGGAAACGTTCCGGAGAGAACACCGGAATAGTTTCGGTAAAACTGAAAAGTTGTTTCGGGGTATACCATTAAGTCAAATTGGTTTCGGCACATGCCTGGAAATTCTTGGAGGGTGCCAGAATTGTTCTGGAAACTTCTGGGATTTTTCTGGAATAAAAACCGGAAATGTTCCGGAGCTGCCGGAACCGGTTTGGTTGCTTTTCGTAGATGAAAATCACTAATCCGGAATTGTTTCGGAACGCATCCAAAATCATTTTAGTGGGTACTGGAATTATTCTAAGACCCACAGAAATATTTTCGGATTTAACGGTCGCGGAAAATTGGTTCCGTGAATAGTGAAAATCACTTTATGGTTAATTTTTTGGAAAGCCACCTTTTGGGATTTTTTTTCCCAAAAGGCTTCTAGAAAGACTTAGGGACTAAGGAACCACCTTTGGGGGGCCCATGAGGGTGGCCGGCCAAGGTGGAGCTCCTCCATGGAGCTCCACATGCCATTCTTTTTTGCCTTTTATTCCCTTTATGTGTGACATAAAGTGGGGGTACTTTGGTATTTTGTGTGCCAATCCTACCCCTTGGCTTTCCTATAAATAGAGGTGGAGAGGTGCTCTCCACACTCATCCCTTGCTCTCATACACTTGCCATGCTTTGTCTGGTTTTCTCTCTCCCTCCCACGAAATAGTTTCGTAGAGCCGAAAGGCTGTCTGGGTTCCGGCAGGAACTAGTTCTGGACGGCGAAGCCCTGCCAGATAGCTGACACCGTATGTGTGCAACCCCGTAGAGAGGTCGTAGGTTCGATCTTTTGCCCGAGGGGCTGTTCGAGGGTCCTCCCGAAGGGCTGTCCGAGTTACCGTTCGAGCTTCGAGGGTCCTCCCGAAGGGCTGTCCGTGACATCGTCCGAGGGACTGTCCGACCGCCTCCCGAAGGGCTGTCCGACGAGAGAGTACATCCTCGCGGTTGGGAGGTTGTAAATCCTAGCTGCGGGGATCTGCACCGACGATCTACATCGACTCTACTTCCGCTGCGCTACGAGTCGGTAATGATCAGATCAAACCCTGTATGCAATCTCCATAGTGGTCCTGGGCGTGCTCGCTGTACCGAAAATTTTTGTTTTTTGTCACGTTCCCCAACAGCAAGGTTGATGAAGAAGCCCTCCATGATCGATTCCCCCTCCGTCAGAGTACCGGAAAAGGCCTCCAGATGGCATCGCGGAACAACAGAGGCTTGCGGCGCGATATGGATTTCTCTTCTGGCTCTCTGATGGTTTCCGAATATTTGAGAATTTATAGAAGTGGAATTAGGTCAAAAGGAGCCATAAGGGGCCCACAAGGCATCAGGGCGCGCCCCCCTGGGGCTACGCCCTATTGCCTTGTGGCCTCCTCGTGAGGCTTCTGGCATCCTCCCAAAGCTTCTAGGGTCTCTTTTGTCCAGAAAAAAATCATCAAAAAGTTTCATGGCATTTGGACTTCGTTTGGTACTGATTTCCTGAAAAACCAAAAACAAGCAGAAAACAGCAACTGGCATTGGGCACTAGGTTAATAGGTTAGTCCCAAAAAATGATATATAATTGCATATAAAAACATCCAAGATTGATACTATAATAGCATGGAATAATCAAAAATTATAGATACGTTGGAGACGTATCAATCAACAATTGGTTTAGCGGCTGGCTCCGTAGTAATTTTATGCTGACATAAGGTGGGACTAATGCCCTTAAGATCATCGAGAGTATATCCAATAGCAGCATGGTGCTTCTTCAGAGTTTTAAGTAATCTCTTTTCTTCATGCTCTGAAAGGTTAGCACTAATAATAACAGGATATATCTTCTTTTCATCAAGATAAGCATATTTAAGCGTATCAGGTAATTGCTTTAATTCAAACACAGGATCACTCTTTGGTGGAAGAGGGTCTCCCAAAGTTTCAACAGGCAAGTTATGTTTAAGGATAGGTGCTTGCTTAAAGTACAACTCATCTTTTTTATTTCTTTCGTTCATATGCATACCATTTTCATGGTCTAGCAAGTATTGTTCTAGAGGATCAGTAGGAGGCACCGCAATAGAAGCAAGACCAATAATTTCATCTTTATTGGGTAATTCTTTATCATGAGGTTGTCTATGAAACTTGGAGAAATTAAATTCATGAGACACATCACCAAAATTAACATTGACAGTTTCTTTATTGCAATCAATCTTAGCATTAACTCTATTCAAGAAAGGTCTACCAAATATATGGGACAAAAATCATCTTGTGGTGATCCAAGAACAAGAAAATCAGTAGGGTATTTGATCTTACCACACAAGACTTCAACGTCTCTAACAATCCCAAGTGGAGTAACAGTATCTCTATTTGCAAGCTTAATGGTGACATCAATATCTTCAATCTCAACAGGTGCAGTATCATTCATGACTTCTTGATAGAGAGTAAAAGGGATAGCACTAGCACTAGCACCAATATCACATAAACCATGATAGCAATGATCTCCAATTTTAACAGAAATAACAGGCATGCCAACTAAGGGTTTGTTTTTATCTTTAGTGCCTGGCTTAGCAATTCTAGTTGCTTCATCACAGAAATATATGACATGTCCACCAATGTTATCAACCAAAAGATCTTTAACCATTGCAATATTAGGTTCAACTTTAATTTGCTCAACAGGTCTAGGTGCTTTAATATTACTTTTATTAACCACAGTTGAAACTTTAGCATGTTCCTTAATCCTAACAGGGAAAGGAGGTTTCTCAATATAAGTAGTAGGCACAACTGGATCAACATTGTAAACAATTGTTTCTTCTTTAACACTAACAGGTTCTTCATTTAATTCAATGGGTGGATGATATTTAAACCATTTCTCCTTAGGGTGATCAACATGAGCAGCAAAGGATTCACAAAAGGTAGCTACTATCTCAGAGTCAAGTCCATATTTAGTACTAAATTCGTGAAAAGCATCAGTTTCCATAAAAGATTTAACACAATCGAACTCAAGATTTATACCTGACTCTTTACCTTTGTCGATTTCCCAATCTTCAGAGTTACGTTTAATTCTTTCTAGAAGATCACATCTGAATTCAATAGTTCTCTTCATAAAGGAACCAACAGAAGAAGTATCGAGCATGGATTGATCATTATGAGAAAGCCGAGCATAAAAATTTTGAATAATTATTTCTCTTGAGAGCTCATGATTGGGGCATGTGTGCAACATATACTTAAGCCTCCCCCAAGATTGAGCGATACTTTCTCCTTCATGAGGCCAAAAATTATATATATAATTCCAATCACGATGAACCAAATGCATAGGATAAAATTTCTGGTGAAATTCCAGCTTCAACCGGTTCCAATCCCATGTTTCAGTATCATCACATAGCCTATACCATGTCAATGCCTTTCCCTCCAAAGATAAAGGGAATACTTTCTTCTTAACTCCATCTCCGGATAAACCTGAAAGCTTAAACAATCCACAAATTTCATCCACATATATCAAGTGCACATCAGGATGCACCGTTCCATCTCCTGCATAAGGATTAGCTAGCAGTTTCCCTATCATACCCGAAGGAATTTCATAATAAATATTTTCAGTAGGTTCAGTAGGTTGCGGAGTAACTCTCAATGCTTCCGGTCGAAGTGAAGATACCCCGAACAAGCCCCTCAAAGGATTACTTTCCATAGTGACAAGTGACAATAAATTTCAGCACGTAGTATAAATGTTTCCTTACCAAATTCCACTCACCAAAGGCGCTTCACTCCTCGGCAACGGCGCCAGAAAAGAGTCTTGATGACCCACAAGTATAGTGGATCAATCGTAGTCCTTTCGATAAGTATAGGGGATCAATCGTCGAACCCAACGAGGAGCAGAAGGAAATGACAAGCGGTTTTCAGTAAGGTATTTTCTGCAAGCACTGAAAGTAGCGGTAACGAATAGTTTGATAGCAAGATAATTCGTAACAAGTAACAAGTGTAACAAAAGTGCAGCAAGGTGGCCCAATCCTTTTTATAGCAAAGGACAAGCCAGAACGAACTCGTATAATAAGCAAAGCGTTCTCGAGGACACATGGGAATTTCATCTAGTCACTTTCATCATGTTTGTTTGATTCGCGTTCGCTACTTTGATAATTTGATATGTGGGTGGACCGGTGCTTGGGTGCTGTTCTTACTTGAACAAGCCTCCCACTTATGATTACCCCCTCTCACAAGCATCCGCAACTACGAAAGAAGAATTAAGATGAATCTAACTATAGCATGAAACATATGGATCCAAATCAGCCCCTTACGGAATAGCGCATAAACTAGGGTATAAGCTTCTGTCACTCTAGCAACCCATCATCTAATTACTACTCCACAATGCCTTCCCTTAGGCCCAAAGATGGTGAAGTGTCATGTAGTCAACGTTCACACGACACCACTAAAGGAAGCAACAACTTACATATCATCAAAATATCGAACGAATACCAAATTCACATAATTACTTATGACAAGACTTCTCCCATGTCCTCAAGAACAAAAGTAACTACTCACAAATCATATTCATGTTCAAGATCAGAGGGGTATTCAATATCATTAAGGATCTGAACATATAATCTTCCACCAAATAAACCAACTAGCATCAACTACAAGATGTAATCAACACTACTAGCAACCCATAGGTACCAATCTGAGGTTTTGAGGCAAAGATTGAATACAAGAGATGAACTAGGGTTTGAGATGAGATGGTGCTGGTGAAGATGTTGATGAAGATTGGTCCTCCCACGATGAGAGGATCGTTGGTGATGTCGATGGCTTCGATTCCCCCCTCCCGGAGGGAAGTATCCTCGACGGAATCGCTCCGCCGGAGAGCAAAATTGCTCTTGCCCAGGTTCCGCCTCGAGACGGTGGCGCTTCATCCCGAAAGTCTTCTCTATAAATTTTTTAGGGAAAATGAGCCTATATAGCAGAAGGAGGGGGGCGGAGCCCAGCCAGGGGCCCCACAAGGCATCAGGGCGAGGGGGCCGGAGGCCAGCCAGGGGCCCCACAAGGCATCAGGGCGCGCCCAGGGGGCCGCGCCCTGTTGCCTTGTGGGCAACTGGTGGGTCCCCTCCAGTATTTTCTTTTCTCCAGTATTTTTTATATATTCAATAAAAAATCTCCGTGAAGTTTCAAGTCAATTGGAGCTCTATAGAATAGGTATCTCTGCTGTAGCTATTTCAGGTCCAGAATTGCAGCTGCCGGTATTCTCCCTCTTCATATAAATCTTGCAAATTAAGAGAGAAAAGGCATAAGAATTGCATCATAAAGTGAAATAATGATAAAATACATTATAAATAACAGTAGGAAATCATGATGTAAATTGGACGTATCAATGGGATCACAGAAGAACAGAGGCTTGCGGCGGCGGAAAAGATATATCGTCTTGCATTCTGTTGGTTTGGGAATATTTGGGAATTTATAGGCTTGAAATTAGGTCCAACAGAGCTGCATTGGGCCCACAAGCTCAGGGGGCGTGCCTACCCCACTAGGGCGTGCCCTGTGAGCTTGTGGCTCTCCCGTATCTCGTCTGGTCTTCTCCCGGAGCTTCTAGGGTCCCTTCTGGTCCAGAAAAAATTAATCTAAAGATTTTTTCCGTTTGGACTTTATTTGGTATTGATTTTCTGAAAAGCCAAAAACAAGCAAAAAACAGGAACTGGCACTGGGCACTGGGTTAATAGGTTAGTCCCAAAAAATGATATAAAATAGCATATAATTGCATATAAAGCATCCAAGATTGATAATATAATAGCATGAAACAATCAAAAATTATAGATACGTTGGAGACGTATCATGTACCGCCGAGGTCACCACCACATCGGATAAAAAGTGGTCGGACACACCGGTCACCTTCGATCTTCAAGATCATCCGGTAGGAGTCCACAGTAGAGGAGTTGTGGCTCTCGTCCTCGACCCCATCATTGACGACTATCACCTATGAAAGGTTCTGATGGACGGAGACAACAGCCTTAACCACATCTACGAGGAAACCCTGCAGAAGATGCAGTTCGACAAATCCCACATCCAGCCGAGCAAGACCACCTTCAAGGGTATTATCCCCAGAAAGGAGGTGCACTACACCAGAAAAGTCACGTTAGACATGGTATTAGAACTCCCGATAATTATCGGATTGAGGCATTAAGCTTCAACATAGTCCCATTCCGGAGCTGCTACTATGCATTGCTCGGTTGATCGTCGTTCGCCCAGTTTCATGTCATTCCCCACTACGCATACATGAAATTAAAAATGCCTAGGCCCAATGGCGAGGTCACGATAAGTGGTGACCCTGACCCCTCGTTCACAGCCAAGGATAGGACTGCATCCCTAGCCATAGAGACCGAATCCGAGGCCCTAGTAGTCGAGGAGTTATCTGAGCTAAGGACGACGGTCAATAGAGACGACATCATCCTTGCCAAACGCTCAAAATCAACATCTTTTAAACCAGCCGGCGAGATTTTCAAATTCCAAGTTCACCCCGAGGACCCTTCTAAAACGGCCTCTATGGGAACACGGCTGGACACCGCACTACGTGATTTTCTTCTCAAAAATTGGGACAACTTCGTCTGGCACCCCTTCGACATGCCAGGCATCCCGAGGGATCTCACAGAACATAGCTTGAACATCATCTCTGGATCTAAACTAGTCAAGCAAGTGCTACGGAGGTTCTCTGAGCCAAAGAGACAAGCTATGGGTGAAGAGCTAGCCAAGCTGCTAGAAGCCGGGTTCATCCAGGAAATCAAACATCCGGACGGGTTGGCTAACCTAGTAATAGTGCCCAAAAAGGACAAATCCTGGCATTTATGCGTTGAATTTAAATACGTTAATAAGGCATGCCCTAAAGACCCCTTCATGTTGCCACGAATCGACCAGATAGTCAATGACACGGTTGGGCACGATGTTTTATGCTTCTTGGATGCATATTTGGGTACCACCGATAAAGATGAAGGAATTCGACCAAGCAGATAAAACATTCATCACACCCTATGGCCCATTCTGCTTCAACACCATGTCCTTCGGGCTAAAAAATGTCGGCAGCACCTATCAACGGGTGATACAAACATGTCTACAACCACAAATTGGCAATACAGCCTAGTCTTATGTAGACGACGTGGTTGTCAAAACTAGGCATGCCAGCACCCTTATAGATGATTTGTGCAAAACATTTAAAACCGGGCTACTAACCCAGTTTTGGCCGCTCCTCACCCCAGCGAATCAATGTTGTTGTACATCTCAGCAACCAACCAGGTGGTAAGCGCTGTCTTAGTCGTCAAGCGCGACATGGAAGACCACAAGTTAAAGGTACAAAGGCCGGTCTACTATGTTTCTGTGGTGCTGACCCCCTGTAAAACAAGGTATCCACACTACCAGAAGATAGCATATGCAGTCTTTATGGCTTCTCGGAAGCTCCTGCATTATTTTCAGGAGAGCTCGATCACCATAGCCTCAGAGGTGCCACTGAACGACATCATCAACAATAGGTACGCCACTGGTCTGATCGCCAAATGGTCCATCAAGCTCTTACCCTTCGAGATCTTGTATCGACCACGTCGGGCTATAAATCACAGGTGTAGGACGATTTCGTCGCCGAATGGACAGAGGCCGAGCTCCCTAGAGAGCACGCGGCCTACACCAATTGGTTATGCACTTTGATGGCTCCAAGATGCTGGTAGGACTGGGGGCTAGTGTAGTTCTTGTTTCCCCCACCGATGATACCATGAAATACGTGGTACAGATCATGTACACTGACTCCAATAATGCAGTAGAGTACGAAGCATTACTCCATGGTCTTCGGATCGCCGTCTCCATGGGTATCCAATGTCTGGAAGTCTGAGGTGACTCAAACCTCACCATCTCCCAGATAAATGGCGATTTCGATGCTAAAGACCCAAAAATAACAGCTTATCAGAATGTTGTCAAAGCCATCACGGCTCAGTTTGAGGGCCTAGAATTTCATCACATCCAGCGCAACAACAATCAAGCTGCAGACACGCTGGCCAAGATGGGAGCATGTCGTGAGCCTGTGTCCCAAAATACCTTCCTTGAATGGTTGTTCAAACCGTCCGTCAAGTGGCAAGGTGACATCGTTACGAACAAACAAACCAAGGAACCCACACCAGATATGGTGGTCCCTCCAGTCATAGAACTAGACAATGGGATAATTGGGGGCTCGGAGCTAGAAGAAACCTCTTCGGCCCATGAAATTATGGCAGTCATCGCCTCATGGATGGAGTCGATCCTTGCTTACTTGATAAACAATAAATTACTCGAGGACCTGGCAGACGCACGCTAGATCGTTCGACGATCAGCTGCTTACAAAGTCCACGAAGGAGAGCTATACAAGCGTAGCATTACCAGCGTACTTCAACGCTGCATTTCCAAGGAGGAAGAGCAGCAGCTCCTACTGGAGATTCACTTCAACACCTATGGTCACTATGCCGCTCCTTGACCTTGGTAAGCAAGGCATTCCGAGAAGGGTTCTACAGGCCCACAGGAGGGGCCAGCGCACAAAAGTTGGTCGACGAGTGTGTTGGATGCCAGCTCTTCGCCAAAAATAGACACATGCCTACTATAGCCTTCAGATTGATCTTGATAACATGGCCATTCGCGGTCTGGGGGCTGAACATGGTTGGACCACTCCGTAAAGGGGAATCCGGCAATAAATACCTACTGGTCATGGTGGACAAATTCACCAGGTGGATCGAGGCACAGCACGTGGCTACTGCGGAAGCTAAACCCATAATCAATTTTATTTCGGGTGTTGTTCACAGTTATGGTGTGATGTCTACTACACAACTTTATTCTTGTAGACTCTGTTGGGCCTCCAAGTGCAGAGTTTTGTAAGACAGCAGCAAATTTCACTCAAGTGGATGACCTAAGGTTTATCAATCCGTGGGAGGTGTAGGATGAAGATGGTCTCTCTCAAACAACCCTGCAATCACATACAAAGAATCTCTTGTGTCCCCAACACACACAATACAATGGTAAATTGTATAGGTGCACTAGTTCGGCGAAGATATAGTGATACAAGTGTAGTATGGATAGTAGATATAGGTTTTTGTAATCTGAAATAATAAAAACAGCAAGGTTGCAAGTGGTAAAAGTGAGCACAAACGGTATTGCAATGCTTGAAAACAAGGCCTAGGGTTCATACTTTCACTAGTGCAATCTCTCAATAGTGCTAACATAATTGAATCATATAACAATCCCTCAACGTGCAACAAAGAATCACTCCAAAGTTCCTAGCAAACGGAGAACATAAGAAGAAATTGTTGTAGGTAGCAAAACCACCTCAAAGTTATCCTTTTCGATCAATCTATTGAGCCATCCCTATAAGTGTCACAAACAACCCTAGAGTTCGTACTAAAATAACACCATATGATACGCATTAATCAACTCTAATGTCACCTAGATACTCCAATGTCACCACAAGTATCCGTGAGTCAATTATTCGATATGCATCAAGCAATTTCAGATTCATAATATTCAATCCAACACAAAGAACTTCAAAGAGTACCCCAAAGTTTCTATCGGAGAAAGTAGGATGAAAACGTGCATCAACCCCTATGCCTAGATTACCCCAATGTCACATCGGGAATCTGCAAGTTGATTACCAAAACATATATCAAGTGACTCAATAGAATACCCCATTGTCACCACGGGTATCCACATGCAAGACATACATCAAGTGTTCTCAAATCCAAAATATTTAATCTGATAACAATGAAACCTCAAAGTGAAAGACTCAATTCATCACAACAAGATAGAGAGGGAAGAACTCCATATGATCCAATTATATTAACAAAGCTCGCGGTACATCAAGATCGTGCCAAATCAAGAACACGAGAGAGAGAGGGAGAGAGAGAGAAAGATCAAACACATAGCTACTGGTACATACCCTCAGCCCCGAGGGTGAACTACTCCCTCCTCGTCATGGCGCCCGCCGGGATGATGAAGATGGCCTCCGTTGATGATTTCCCCCTCTGGCAAGGTGCCGGAAAAGGGCTCCGGATGATATCGCTTCGGAACAGAGGCTTGCGGCGGCGGCATGGGAGTTCTAGGTTTCTTTCTGGGGGTTTCTGGATTTATAGGATTTTTCAGCGTTGGAATCACGCCAATCGGAGTTACGTGGGACCCACAAGTTCAGTCGCCCCTTCCTACCCCCAAGGGCGCATGGGGTGAGCTAGTCGCTCCCTCGTGGGTCTTCTGATCCTTCCTCGAAGCTTCGGGGGTCTCTTATGTTCCAAAAAAAATCACCGTAAATTTTCAGCCCAATCCGAGAACTTTTATTTCTGCACAAAAATAACACCATGGTAGTTCTGCTGAAAACAGCGTCAGTCCAGGTTAGTTTCATTCAAATCATATAAAAGTGCACCCAAAACCATATAAAATTGTTGTAAACATGGCATGAATACTTCATAAATTATAGATACGTTGGAGACATCATGTGAACAAAAAAAACTTAGCTTCAACCGAGACATATCGATAATTGTCGAAGACGAAAGAGGGGATGCCTCCCGGGGCATCCCCAAGCTTAGACGCTTGATTCTCCTTGGATAATAGCTTGGGTGACTTGGGCATCCCAAGCTTTGGCTCTTGCTACTCCTTGCTCTCCTCATATCGATGTCTCCTCTTGATCTTAAAAACTTCATCCACATAAAACTCAACAGAACTCGTGAGATAGGTTAGTACATATAAAATAAATCTCCCAATCATGTACTGCAAAGACAAGTTGCATAATTATTTATAGGTAATAGCTACTGTATACTATCATTTCCACAATTTATACCCCCCAATATAAGCCATGAAAACTCTAAAACAAGCTGATAATGAAAACAGGACATCAATCTGTCAAAACCAGAACAATATGTAAAAATCTAATTAAATAGTATACCTCTATAACTCCTAAAATTCTGAAATATTAGTACGTAACAGACAATTTGTAATTTAGTGCTTTGTAAAAATTTCAGGAATTTATCACGTTCCAGTACAGAACGAAAATTCTAACACTGGAGGCACAAGTTTCTGTTTCTGCTCAGAACCTAACAAACATGCATTTGCAACCTCCCAAAGGATAAACTTGGCACAAAAATAAAAGCAAAGATATAAATACAATTACTACAGGAGCAATAATGATGTTGACTCAACAAAACAGCAGGAAAAAAATTAAAGATAACTACTGGGTTGCCTCCCAACAAGCGCTATTGTTTAATGTCTTTTAGCTAGGCATAATGCAAGCATCAAGTTTTATCATCTTTTATTTCTTCAATGTAACAACATGATTTCTTAGGAGGAGTTTCTAGCATTCTATAAATCATAACACTCCTAGGCACAAAATCCAAAATTTTAGCATCATAAATATGTTCCCTTTTTATCTTCCTAATGCTGGGGTGCACGCTTATCATCTTTAAATCTCCTCTTTCTTTACTAGACGAAGCACCTAAATTGGGTTTAGGGACCTTAGGCACATAGGTAAATTTTATATTATTATTCTTAGATTTCTCCTCGTTAGTTTTAATTGAAGCAAAAGGTGAACCCAAGACATCTATAACTTCCTCCAATTTTTCTATACGTGCATAACTTTGTTCTACTCTACCGGTATGGGGTTCTTTTTCCTTCAACAATTTTAAAGCATTCCCTACCGTGGAGCCTAACTTAGTAATTTTATTATACATCTTTTTATCTAATTTTTCCATTGTTGATTACTTGGTATTTTATTCTCTGTTATATCCAATCTCTGCATAAGATGCTTCAAAGTTATTTCAGTTTCATTAACTTTGAGTGGTGGAGATCCTACTAAATTTCCCATAGTATTAAAGGCATCTAAAGTATGACTACCCAAGAAATTCCCTCCAGTGATAGTATATAGGACAAACCTATACCAAGTAGTAACGCCAACATAGAAATTTCTAAGAAGTATTATGGTAGATTGCTTATAGGTAGATCTATTTTGAGCATCACAAATTCTATACCAAGCATCTTTTAAACTCTCCAACCCTTGGTTTAAAATTAAGTACTTCTAACTCAGGAGTGGAAACAAAAAGTGAGGAACTAGCCATGGTAGCAAGACACAAAAGTAGCAACAAGAGGTATTTTTAGTATTTTTTTTTAGCAAGAGAAGATGCAAGCAAAGGCAAGATAGATAAAAAAGTATGTAGTGTGACGGTATGAAGGTACCTCTTTGTGTAGTAGAATACTCCCCAACAACGGCGCCAGAAAATCTTAGTTTACTCCCGTAGGAGTTGTTGGGATTCCCCCAAGAGAAGGGTGAAGCAGACAGTGACAAATATTTCCCTCAGTTAGAGAACTAAGGTTATCAATCCAGTAGAACTTCCAAGCTAAACAAGTCAACAGCACCTACACACACGACACAAACAAGCTTGTACCCAACACGGCAAGAGGGTTGTCAAGCCCCTTGTCTTTCTAGTTACAAATAAAAACACAAGTGATAGGGGTAGATAGTAGCAAGATAAAACGGCAAAATAAAATATAGCAATTGTGTAGAAGAACTTAGTAACGGAGAATAGACCCAGGGGGCATAGGTTCACTAGTGACATCTCTCTTGAAAACAAGCAAATGACATGGTAAACAATTATAGTTGGGCAATTGATCAAATTGCAATATTTATGACTATGATCATTCATGGTATAATCAGCATTACGTCCGTGATAAGTAGACCGTTAATCCAACTACGTCTATTACTAATACTCCACCCCAAAACCGCTATCTAGCATGCATCTCAAGGTATTAAGTTTGCAAGAAACAGAGTATCGCAATAAGAAAGATGACATAATGTAGACAGGAAGAAGTCAATCAATATGACAAAATCCCGTAGTTTTACCCTTAGTGGCAACAATACAATATGTGTCTTGGCCCTTTTTGTCACTAGGTTAGAGCACTGCAAGATTGAACCCACTACAAAAGCATCACTCCCTCTGAAGAAAAACGCATTGAACTTGGCCACAACACTTTGTATGTGTCGTCTGGGGTTGCATCCCAGTTTTCTTTTATTTTCTGCTATTATTTGTAAAGTGTGGTTGGATGTAATCCTAGCCTATTTATGGCTTTGTTAATTCAAAGTCGGACTCGGCACGAGCCTATACTCTAAAAAAAATTGTGGCGTGGTAGATATACATGTTACGTGTTGACCAATTAACGTCTTCCAAAGTATCAACTTATATATGTACCATCGAATGGGTTGATAACTAGTGTCAAACAGTTGGCGAAGTTTGTGTGATGATATTGCCACTTGTCAACAATAGATATGGTATACTACAAGTGATGCAACAATAGAAATTCCTCCGGCCGATCCAGCGAGAGGAAACAAACGTATTTCTTAGTCAGGAGAGGTCCCACCCTTTCCCCTATATAAACCCCAGCCAGAATTGCCCATTTGAACAGTAAGAAACACTCATATGGATCTTCGGCGTCCTGCTAGCTGCAAGGATGGAAGCTTGTTCATGTGCCCTAGGCTTTACACCGCAGCATTCGAGGGGCACACGGAGGAGGTCACCGGGCTCATGACGAGAAGCAGCGTAGACGCACCGGCGGTAACAAGGAACGGCCGGCCATCCACGGCAGTTAATCACCGTGGACCCTGCACGGCGCAGGAGGTGACCGCAGAGCGAAACACCCTTCTCCACGTCGCCGCAGGGCAGGGCCACGGAGGCCTCATCGCCGAGCTCTGCTACCGGGAGAGCTCCCTCCTCTCCTCCGTGAACAAGGCGCTGGACACGCCGCTGCACACAGCGGCCAGGGCAGGCGGCGCCAACGCCGTCGAGGACATCGTCCGGTTGGCTCGAGCAAACTGCGTGGAGGAAGGCAGGGTTATTATCCGCGGGAAGAACGTGGCCGGAGACACGGCCATGCACCTGGCCGCGAGGCACGGCCATGGCGCGGCGGTGGAGATGCTTATGAAGCTGGCACCGGAGCTGGCGTCGGAGCTGAACGGCGCCGGCGTGTCGCCTCTGTACCTGGCGGTAACGAGCGGGTCGGTGGATGCCGTGAGAGCGATTGTCTCGCACGGTGACGCGTCCGCTGCAGGACCAAATCTGCAGAATGCTTTGCACGCCGATGTTCTCGAAAGCTCAGGTTTGCTTATCCCACCATCGCTTCACATGCATCGTGTGTTGTGTTGTCTTGCACAAAATTAAGTGCAGATGTGGCCGACAACCAGGTTTTACTCAGTACTCTTATGCGGTTCCGAGCAAATGATTTATAACTAAATAATTTATGCTGCCACCGCCGATTTTCTACAGTCTATCTAGAGTCTAGACATAAGTTGATCTAGGCCTTTTTTCTTCTTATGTCTATTCTAAGTCTTTCACGGATACATCATACGGCTCAGACCATCAACTTAGACGTAGCAAATCTTAGACGACTTTGATTTATCAAAAAGGGTCCTTTTACAGTACATAAAAACATTATTTCAAAAAGCCGTGAGCTATCTCAAAAAACAATCAAAAAAGTATTTCAAAAATATCGTATGCAAGCCGATAGACATACTTGTTGTTTCCTCACGGTGACAATGGATAATTTTATTCCCTTTAGTTGCACCCAAGAATTGACTCCAAACCAGCAATGATCTGTGGTCAAAGCTGGAGGAATCAAAGTGATGTGGGGATATGTACACATGTTGATGAATGAGAAATTAGTAGAAGCAATAATCGTGAGAAGTTGACCCTTTTTGCGTGACTCATGTGGAGATGTCGACACGTCCACACCTACACGTGCAATAGAAAGTTCAAACGTAATTAGAAGTTTCGTAGAGATAAGTACCTAGAAGATTATGTGTTACTAAAAATAAGAGTGGTCATAATCTCGTAGGCAAGTCATGCCAAGGAAACTGCGCCATTTGTATAGCACATAGAGGGACCGTTAGCCCATAGCCTAAAGTAATTTATTTGAACCAGGTAATAAGATGAACTGGTCAATCTGATATGAATATATAAGCACTGGTGGATACACAAAGAGCACGAATTTTAACAAAATATTTGGCATTTTTTACGTGAAAATGCATATAGATATCACAATGAAGATGGACATTTTCATCATGAAAACACATATAGAAATATCATAATAATTCAACATATAGAAAAGATAATGCACGTATTGTGCAGAGTCGAGCCTTACAACGTAAGTCGGCCCTACACCTTGCACTTGTGCCGCAACCCTAACAATTTAAGTGACATCGCTAACTTTTTCTAACAATTGAAAACCACATACGAGTTTGTAATGAGAAGCTATCATGCTAGAGTTTCTGTGAAATGTGCTAAAGTTCTTTAGTCTCTTACTAATTTTCTTTCAAATGCAAATATAATTAAAACACACCACTCTCATACTTATTCCTCTGGATTTATTTCTTTTCTTTTTCTAAAAGAGGGTTAACACCCCTGATGAATTTGTTTCTCGAAGTTATTTGGTCAAAAGTGGGCTATAGAGAAAGTTCCGTTGGATATATCTTTATTGTTACAATAGTTTAATTCTCCAAGCATACAAACATAAATAAATGTTCCATTGATCATCTTCCAGAGATTGTTGATTTGCTTTTGCAATGGAGGCCCGCGCTTGGTACCGACCTAGACATAAACAAGAGCAGCCCACTGCATTTTGCTTCATCTGACGGTGATTGTTCCATCATCGAAAAGATCATAACTCATTCACCACCCAACACTACATACCTACAGGACAGTGAAGGCCTCTCGGCTTTGAGCGCCGCTGCACTCATGGGCCATGTAGCTGCAGTCCGCTTGTTGCTACGATTTCACCCTGCTTGCGCAGACGTTCGTGATAACCATGGCAGAACCTTCCTGCATGCAGCAGCTATGAAAGGGCACTCTACAATCGTGTCTTATGTTATAAAGGACAGGATGCTGAAACATCTTTTGAACACACAAGACAACGAAGGGAATACGCCGCTCCATTTGGCCGTGGTTGCAGGGGAACACAAAGTTATCTACAAGCTGCTGTCAAGTGGAAAAGTGCATGCCCACATTATGAACGATGCCGGTTGTACACCCTCTGATCTCATCGAGAATTCGACGGGTTTCTACTCAATGGTAACCAACAATAGGACTTATATTTAACATTTTGTTCTATAAGTTATTTGACCTGTGAAAAAGAAAATGCAAATACATACGGTGTGTAGATATTGATGACGTTTTTACTAATTAATATATGCAGGCAAGTCTAGTGGTGGAACTGTATGTGATGGGAGCACGGTTCAGGCCACAGAGGCAAGACCATATAGAGAAGTGGAATGGTCAAGACATAATGAAATGGCGAGAGACTACATCTAAAAATCTTGCAGTTATTTCCACCCTCGTGGCCACTGTCGCTTTCTCGGCCGCGTTCAATGTGCCTGGATCATACGGATCGAGTGGAAAGGCAAATCTGAGTGGGCACCGTCCGTACGATACCTTCATGGTACTAGACACCATTGCCATGACAACTTCCGTGATTGCAACGATACTACTGATCTACGGGAGAGCTTCGCGGTCTCATCGCTCATGGCTAGGCTTTATGGTTGCAATGCACTTCCTTTGGTTGTCACTTAATAGCATGATGCTAGCCTTCTTCGCAGCCATGGTCGCGGTGATGAGAGACAAGAACTCAATGAAGATAGCATTAACTCAGGTAATCTACAATGGGTTGTACATCTTGATGACACTGCTTGCAAACCTTGCAACACCTAGATCGCTTCTAGGTGTCATGCGGCTTCTGGTTGGCAGTTGCTTTGAAAGGCGGCGGCGTGCCAAGAGACGCATAAGTCGGCAGTTTCCCTTCGTTATCTTTTATGCACTAAACGTGGTTGCGTTCATAGTCATAAATACTTTGGCACTTTCTGCAATTCAAGTCACGGGTGGTATGTAGGTCTATAGAAATGTTTTGAGTTGATTGTGTACGCAGATGCTTCCATTTGTGTAATTACCAAGAAATGAGCATTTTTTTTTTCTTTTGACAGTAGAAGTGCTACACAGTCGTCGTACTAGGGCACGTACTATCTGAAATAAAGCAATTTCTTAGCTAGAGACGAGTTTTTGAACTTGGCTATGTATCTCATTCGCGAGTTTTGGTTGTTAGAAACTCTTATTTTATATGCTTCTTTTAACATATCCTGTCGAGGTTCGGGTTCATCCATGTAATGCGAACATATTCTTCTTTCAGGATCGGCAACTTTGATAGTGTTAATAGATAAGGAGACATTATTAATATAATCGAATGCCTGAGTCTTTTTTGAGGAACCAATAGGAGCACTTCCTTTACATTTAGACGAAAGAGAGATATTTATAGGAGAATGGCTCACTTTTGAAGGAAATTAGTCAGAAATCCAAGTCGGAACACATAGATCAACTATCTATCAAATACCCTCACTCCCTTAGGAAGTCCCGTAGGCCATCTACGTCGTTTTGATGCCCTTCATGGCCAGCATGGCCGCCTTGATGTAGGTCATACGAGTTTCGTTGAAGATGTGATGGTTCCGCTCCTTCCAGATGTTCGACAACGTGTAGAGAAGATGCCGCTCCGTTGCTGCTGCACATGAAGGCCTTGTACAATGCTAGGTGCTTAGGGAGGTGCTTAGAAAAATAAACCGAATTTTTCTGAAGCACCGGTGCCTGTTTCTACAGAAGAGACGCCTAATTAAGCGTCTATCCTGTACAAATAAGCACTGGTGCTTAAGAAAAGACTGGTTTATTTCTTTAAGCACCTCCCCTAAGCATCTTGCATTGTACAAGGCCGAATAGAAGCCTAGGCAACCATCCCTCCACTAGCCTGAAACACTTGGGTGAGACCCTTGACCACCTCCCGAGAAATGCTCCCCCCATCAATCTTGGACACAGTTAGGCTACCGCGATGGAGAAAGGGCAGTCCTTGCATAGGTGTGATGTCATTTTTGGGGCACTGAGACAGAGTTGTCATGTTGGGTCATATGGCCAACCACGAACCACAAGCATATTGGCGATGAGAATAATGCACCCATGCAGCACGAGCCAGGAGAACATCTTGCACTTAGGCTCAGCGTGGGCTTTGAAGATCATGTTAGCGACAGGAAATATCCAGCTTACAGGGCGAAAAGCCCGGGAAAAGCACGCTGGTTCGAGAGGACAAAAGTCGCCACTACCCCCAAGAAGCAACTAGCTAGATACTTTTCTAATCTGATCAAGTTTATCAGAAAAAATATGGCCATGGTGCAATATCAAATTAGTAGTATCATTGGTTTCATCATAATTTAATTATTTTTTGTATTTCCGCAGCATCATGTACGGGTCATGGCGTACGTGTTCTGACGCAGACGCTCATATATACACGCATACACTCATCCCTATGAGCACACCATACCCCTATGAGCATCTCCAAAAGACTGAACGCACATCGCCGGAAATTCTAAAATAAATCCAGGAATAATGCAAGCATCAGGACTTGAACCCTGGTGGGCTAGGGATACTCCTAACCATCTGTTGGTTCGCATCATGCATATATATGCTAGTCGATCGATTATGCCATGTTTTTCCTCAACAAGAGTCATAGGTAGGCGTCACCAGATCCCGACTAACAAAGTAGGTCTTCTCGTACGTACACGCGCGGACAGACTGGCGGCGGTGTCAAGGCCTCCAGTCCCCAAATCGAAACCCTCGCAAGTCATGTCCGTGCCGCCGCCGGATCCTGCCGGCGCCGGGGGCCCTTCCTTCGGCGCGGATGGTCGTTCTGGAGCATGCAGAAGAACCGGGTGTTAGGTTGATCTCCTCCGATAGGCCCAACGGCCTATCGGGCCCTTGGTCAATGCGCCCTGATCGGGGGCGCCCAACCTCCTCTGGCGATGGTGAGCAAGCACTGGAGGTGGTGGTGCTTCCCGTCGCACTGCGCAAGACCTAGATCGGGTCGGGTGTGTCGGTGGGGTTTGTGGCGGCGGTGAACCTTGTGTTCCGTGCCCCGGCCCCCACCTCTGTTTATATAGCGCAGGCGACAGGGGCCCACCAACCAGAGGAGGTTGGGCGCCCCCGATCAGGGCGCATTGACCAAGGGCCCGATAGGCCGTTGGGCCTATCGGAGGAGATCAACCTAACATTCTCCCCCTTGATCTCAACTTTTACTTTTAACTATGTTCTTTTCACTTTACTCGATTCATCACGGATTGATGCGCAGAGCGTGTTTCATCGTCACAGCACTATTGCCGATAGAATCAGACAGCTACAACACACCTCTCTGTTTTGAAACAAATTATGTTTCTTTTCGGGCCTCTCATGATCCAGGAATCATAGGCTTTCCCTTAAACCCATGCCGGCTAAGTGTTCCTTTAACACATTGGGTGGTAAGCCTTTCGTAAGCGGATCCGCAAGCATATCCTCTGTCCTTATATGCTCGAGACTTATAGTGTGATCCTTGATTTTATCTTTCACAACATAATACTTTATCTCTATTGTTTTGGCAGCATTACTCGACTTGTTGTTGTGAGCATAGAATACTGCGGGCTGGTTGTCACAGTACATCTTTAGTGGTTTGTCAATACAATCTACCACTTTCAAGTCGGGTATGAATTTCTTTAACCATATCGCCTGCCCCGTGGCCTCATAACATGCTATAAATTGTGCATACATCGTGGACGATGCAACTATTGACTGTTTGGAGCTTCTCCACGAAATAGCCCCTGCAGCGAGAGTGAACATGTATCCTGACGTGGATTTTCTATCATCTCTGTCTCCCGTAAAATCTGCGTCTGAATACCCTCTTATCTCTAGGGAATCAGATCTCCTGTATGTTAGCATGTGGTCCTTCGTGCCTTGCACATAACGCAATACTTTCTTTACCATCTTCCAGTACTCTGTGCCTGGATTCTCTTGATATCTACCGAGTACCCCGGTGACAAAAGCTAAGTCAGGGCGAATGCACACTTGTGCATACTGTAAACTTCCAACAGCCGAAGCATATGGTACTGCTTTCATTTGATCGATCTCGTACTGGTTCTTGGGACATTGGAATTTCCCAAAACTGTCGCCCTTGACTATAGGAGCAGGTGTGGCTTTACTCGCATGCATATTATACTTTTTAAGAACCTTTTCTAAATATGCCTTCTACGATAGTCCTAACACTCCATTTTTCCTATCTCGGTGAATTTCTATGCCCAAAACATATGATGCTTCACCAAGATCTGTTATGTCAAAATTTGAGGACAAGAGCTTCTTTGTTTCTTGCAGCAGACTAACATCACGGCTAGCAAGCAAGATATCATCCACATACAAGATTAGGAAAATGTATTTCCCATTTTTAAACTTTGCATAAATGCAGTTATCCTCAATGTTTTCTTTAAATCCAAAACTTTTAATTGTCTCATTAAACTTTAGATACCACTGTCTAGAGGCTTGCTTTAATCCATAAATAGATTTCTTCAGGCGGCATCCCATATCTTCCTTGCCTTCCATGATAAAACCCTTGGGTTGTTTCATGTAAACTTTTTCTTTTAAATCCCCGTTTAGAAATGCCGTCTTTACATCCATTTGATGTAGCTCTAAATCAAAATGCGCAACTAATGCCATTATGATTCTGAAGGAATCCTTACATGAGACTGGGGAAAATGTCTCATTGTAATCTATGCCTTCTCTTTGTGTAAATCCTTTTGCCACAAGTCATGCTTTATACTTTTCTACATTCCCATTAGAGTCATACTTAGTTTTGTAGACCCATTTACAGCCTACTGTTTTGGCTCCTTTAGGAATATTCTCTAAGTCCCAAACATCTTTGGAACTCATCGATTTCATCTCATCTTCCATTGCCTCCAGCCACTTTGATGAGTGAGGGCTTCTCATGGCTTCTTCATATGAAGTGAGATCACCACCCATATGAACTATTTCTGTGTTATAAACTTTATAATCAGTAGAAATAGCTGACTTTTTGGGTCTTGTAGACCTTCTAAGGGCCTCACTCCTAGGCTCATTCTGTGCCTCACCTTCCGGCACATCTTCTAAAAGTGGCTGCTGCACCTCCCTTTCATGCTCAACGACGGGTTCAGTCGGCTCCTGACGGACAGGTTCCGAATCTTCTCCCATAGTTGTCATGGGTGGAGTTACAACAGGTGCTTGCACCGCAACCTCAGGGATTGTCGGTGCAGGTACAACAGGTAGTGAGAAAAATGGCTCCTGAATCATCGGATTAGATGCATGCACCCTCTTCTCCTCAAGATCAATTTTCCGAGCTACCATGCTCCCCCTCATCATTTCGTCCTCTAAGAAGACTGCATGTCTTGTTTCTACAAACTTTGTGTATCTCTCTGGATAGTAGAAACGAAAACCTTTTGATCTATCAGAATAGCCAATGAAGTGGCAACTGACTATTTTGGAATCTAACTTTGCAATATTTGGATTAAACACTTTGGCCTCAGCCGGGCTCCCCCACACCCTTAAGTGTTGTAGGGAGGGCACTCTTCCTGTCCACAACTCGTACGGTGTTTTTGCTTGGTACTCTATTGAGAATGTGAATGGCGGTTTTAAGCGCCTCCATCCATAATCCCAATGGCAAGGTGGAGTAACTCATCATGCTGCGCACCATATCCATAAGAGTACGGTTACGCCTTTCAGCTACTCCATTTTGCTGAGGCTCGCCCGGCATTGAATACTGGGCCACTATGCCAGTCTCCTGTAAGAACTTTGCAAAAGGTCCAGGGACTTGGCCATATGGAGTGTGCCGACCGTAGTACTCTCCTCCACGGTCAGATCTTACTATCTTTATTCTTTTATCATGCTGATTTTCAACTTCAGCTTTGAATATCTTAAATTTATCCAACGCTTTAGATCTTTCTTTGATTGGATAAATATAACCATATCGGGAGTAATCATCTGTGAATGTTATGAACGAGTCATAGCCATCCACACTTTTCACAGGAAACGGTCCACAAATGTCAGTGTGAATGATTTCTAGTGTTCCTGTGCTACGGTTTGCACCCTTTTTGATTTGTTTTACATACTTTCCTTTAATGCAATCTATGCATTGCTCTATGTCTGAGAACTCTAATGGAGGAAGAATACCATTTTTGACTAGTCTTTCTATTCTCCCCCTCGAAATATGGCCCAAGCGACAGTACCATAATTTCGATGAGTCATGAGTTCTCTTTCTTTTCTTTTGTTCTTTATTCGACGCGGAAACATGCTCATTCACATTACACACAGAATGCACTTTTTCACGTAGTGATAATAAATAAAGCTCATCGTGTAGGAAAGCAACACCCACATGAGTATTATTAAACCATATGGCACACTTGCCATGTCCAAAATGACATTCATAATGATCTTTATCCAAACACGAAACACTAATTAAGTTTCTGTGACATGAAGGAACATATAAAACATCTCTAAGCAGAAGCGTGAATCCATCAGCTAACTCCAGAGAGATGTCGCCGGCAGCTTCAACTTCTGCTTCAACTCCATTTGCAACTTCAATGCATCTTTCGCTTCTTTGCGTAGTCCGCGTCGAATGGAATCCCTGTAATGAATTTGCAACATGAACAGTTGCTCCTGAGTCAATCCATCAAGTAGATTTCGAAAACTGTGTATACAAGGATTCATTTACAAAGGAAACAATGTTGTTACCTCTCTTTGCCATTATTGACTTGAGCCAATCAGGGCAATCTTTCTTATAGTGCCAGTATTCTTACAATGGAGACATGTATCTTTGTCCACTGGGAAAGACTTTTGCTGATGCTGATATTGAGCTTTTCCATGTGGCTTTGAAGGGGAACATTTGCCATTGTGATTGTAGTTCTTTTTCTTATTATCCTTCACATAGTTCAAAGAACCACCATGTGAGGTTTTAAGTCTTTCCTCTTCTTGCACACACATGGCTATAGTCTTTTCAATGTCCCATTTTTCAGGCGACATGTTGTAGTTGACAACAAAGGTGTCAAACTCTTTTGGCAGTGAAGCCATAACCAGATGAACGAGGAGTGCAGGCTTGAGCTCCAAATCCGCATCCATGGGTTTAAGCTTAGCTGCCATGTTGCTCATCCTGAGGATGTGCTCTCTTATGCCATGTCCGCCGCCTGTGTACTTTTCTGTCACCAGCTGCTTTAGCAACTGGGTAGCATATATCTTTGAAGAACCAGTGAACTGGCTCTTTATCTTTTCAAGAAACTCCCCTACGGAAGTACACTCTGCAATTGAGCCCACAATAGCGTTCTCAATTGTGTTCTTTATGAAAGCCATGCACTTTTTGTTGGCGGTGAGCCACTTTTGGTTTTCGAGGGTATATGACATCTCCACTGGAGCATGATCCCTCTGCCTTTTCGCCCAAGCAGCATCATTATCTTTTGCATCTCTGACTGGCTCTGGTGGTTTGACCGGCTGTGGGGTGTCCACAACCCAGTCCACCTCAGCACAAACGAAGGCCAAGTCAACTTTCTTTCTCCATTCAGTGTAGTTATCACCTCTAAGGGTTGGAACATCCTTGAGGCAACTCATCAAGTGGAAACCTCCTGAAATCACAATGAAGTGAGATCATAACAACAATTGCATGCATTAATCCAACGTTGGTCAAAATTAATCATACAACTGTTTATGCAATTAAATCTATATCACCGTTGGGCAAAAATAGAAATAAATGCACCTTTTATAACAATAACAAATCATGATCATGTTATTAACAACGTTGGTCATAAAAAATAACAGGATCATAATTGTTCAAATAATTACTTTAACATGCTCTTTAAAATTATTATTTTTAATTTCACTTTTGTTCTATTTACTTTTAAAAGAGCACTTTTATTTATTTTGCAGCGGAAAAACATGAATAAAAAATTCATGAACTTTATTCTTTTCAGAAACATTTCTTTTACTTTTCTATTTTCTAAACAGAACTTTCGTTGGATAATTCTGAATAGAAAAGAAAGAAAGAAAATTGTATAAAATTAAGGAAAAAACGGCTAGGGCTCTCTGGGCCGAAACCGGCTCAGTCACCCAGCGCTCGCCGACCCACGGCCTGCTCAGCGCGCTGAGCCGCGCGAGCCAGCTTTGCCTCGGCCTGGGCCGCCGGCCTCAGCCCAGCGCGGGCCTGCTCCTCTTTGGACCAAGGCCTGCAGCGGGTTAGGGTTTCGATCCGGGCCGTCGATCTGATCGAACGGACGCCCGATGTTCTCGCTGGATCAAAACCAGCTGGCGACGCGGCCGAGGGGAAACCCTCGCTCATTTCCCCCCGCGCGCGCCGCTCACCTCCCTCTCTCGCGATAGCTCTGTCCATGGCAGCGGCAAGAGCTATGCCGGCCACCGGCGACGGCGTCGAGGCCCGGCGCTGCGCGAGCCCCCTTCCCCTTTTCTCTCTACTCCTTCCACCTACAGCTCCAACGCGAGAGAGACATGCTGCTGCGCCCCCTCTCACCCCCCTGTTTTCTGTGGTCGTCGGCGTCGGAGCAACCGGTGGTTTCGCCGTTGCCATTCCCTTCGCCGGCTGCGCGTTCCCCTCTATGCTGAGCGCGCCGCCGTCGAACGGATCGGCCGCGGTACACTTTGCCCCGTGGAGGGTGGTGTTCTTCTTCTCGATGCCTCGGCCTGCCGATGCGCATCGAGATCGAGAGGAACGGCGTGGCCTCGGCGGCGGCGCACTTTGCCGGCGAGCTCGCTGGCCCTCTGCCGGTGATAATTCTATCTTTCCCCTGTCAATTAGGGTTCCAGGGGAGGGGATTTCCTTTGCGGGATTAGAACTCCCGTTTCCTTTTCCTACCATAAATCCTAAACCAATCTGGCTGATACCATTGATAGATGCTATGGATCGGGTAGGCTTAGGGTTTGCGGTGGTTCACCTTCTGTTTGGCTTGAGGAGACCGAACCAGAGGCCATGGTGGAGGGGAAACGGTGTGAGCGCGTGTGTACGTTGGCGGCGGCGGCAGTGGAGCTTCCCGTCGGCCTAGCGCAACCCTAGATCGGATTGGGGTGTCGGTGGTGTGGTGGTGCACGGTCAACCTCGTGATCCATGTCCCGGCACCCCACCTCTTTATATAGCGCTGGCGACAGGGGCCCACCAACCATATGCGGTTGGGCGCCCCCGATCAGGGCGCGAGTCAAGTGCCCCGTCGAGCCGTTGGACTCGATCAGGGAGCTTGCTCACCATCGCCACCATGTCCACCCCGTCGAGTTCATCATCGACAGGAGAAGGTAGTCCTCCTCCCCATCTCTCTCTGTTATCTCTCTCACTCGAATCACACACACAGAGGCATAGATTAACCATTCCACCGATAGGATCTACCCTAGATTGATCTTAGGGATTTATCACCGGGGCCTCTCCCCCACCTCCACGACCTACACAGTGAACAACGAGGGGTACTCCGTCTGGACCTCCGTGGACGGCGAGTGGCGGCCCAGGTCTCCCATCCCCGCGGATCCCCTCGCCCCGAGTACTACCACAACATTACCGAGTTCTACCTCGAGGCGGCCGGCCGCCTCCCCATCGCCGACATCCCGGGCCTCGCCTGCTGCATCTCCTACTGCGGCCTCGCGGTCGGCCTCGCCGACCCCGTAACCAACATCGTGCTCACCACCATCAACGCCTTGGCCAAGAGACAACCGGGCTTCCCTTTCCTGGACGCAAAGCCCGATGATGCCCTAGAGCAAACCAGCAAGAGGATCACCTTCGCTGACGGCGCTCGCAACTCCCGCGCGGGCCTCGTCATGTTCATGATGTGCTACTTCCGCCACATGACGGAGGCTCAGGCCAGGAAATTCCTCGACATGGCCGGCCACGACCTCCCCCTGGCCATCCTCCGCGTCGAGGCCGGCTGCCGGGGCTGCCATGTTCCACTGCAGCCCGATTCTGCCAGGATCAAGACCGCCTTGGAGCAGGCCGCGTACTGGGCAGGGCACTCCGACACCGATGACCTCGTGCGGCTAATGACGTGGAGGTACCCTCGTGAACTCCTCGACCCTGTGTTGGACGACCTGCGCGGAGGAAAACAGCTCAGTGCCGACTGCATCTACAAAATCTGCGACTTGCTGCGCTGCTCATGGCCGCCGCCGCCAACCCCTGCGCCTACTCCAGGCTTTTATCGGGACAACAGTGGGAACGTCACCACAATCATCAAGGTCAGAGAAGGCGTCTTCGCCACAACCACCATATCCAGAGACCTCGCCGCCACAACCACGATCACCTCAACTTCACCGAGCCAGCATGATTATGATTACACGGGCAGCGACAATAATGTCCATCTCTCAACTGTTTTAGCCATAGAGAGAAGCTCGAGAGTGAACAGCACATGGCGGGAGAACCCCGACTTCCTCCCGCTTCTCAAGATGTCTCTTCTCCGTACCATTCACAGCTTCTACATCGACGCGCTTGGCATACTGCCCAACCATGCCTTGCGCGAGCAGCACCTCGTCAGTGCTGTCCTGACAGCCGGACACTGCTACGGCCCTATGGATCCCGTGTCCAACATTATACTCAACTCTATTTGGTACGATGCCGCCTTCCCGGTCCCAGAGAAAATCTGCAATCGGATTGGAGCAGCCGATATTCTCGACGCTAGGTCGATGTCCCGTGTTGAATCCCGTTCCCTCGACGGCTTTGTCGCGTTCGTCTGCTATACATACGCCATCTCGGAGCAACAAGCAGTGATACTACTTTGCGAGCATCGCTTCAACCTCCCATCCTTGCAAGGGCTCTAAGGAAATATTGTCCAATTTAGCTTCTGCGTCACTGGTTGCCAAACACCCACAGCCCGCTGCCTATGAGGATTTCGTCAATTCGCTGAACCCTGGTAAACTTGATTGTCTGCGCTCCCTTATAGTATCTGACAGAACTTCGGGCTGTGTTCTCTCCGATGATACTTTAAACCGGATAAAGAAGATGCTGAGCAAGGAAACAGCAGACAATGCAGCAACAACGGTGCAAAGTACGGCTCCTCGTCTGGACCAGGCTAACTTGTATAGAGTATATCTGAAAGGAGGTCGACCTTCAAGTCTGAACAGGCTTATGTTCGCACAAGATTGGAAAATTTACTACTCGACTATGGCCGCGATAAGGTATTAAGTATACTTTTGAGTAGTTGGCTTTTGCCTTTGTCGATTGTTCTTACAAATATGTCTAATTTTCCACCTCCTTGCTTATTTTGATCACCTATAGATTAATTATTATACTTAGCTTTCACCATTTTTGGTTGTCTTAACAAGTCTACTTAATATTCCACCTCCTTGCTTGCTTTAGGGACACGCATACAAGCTGTTAGACAAATTGTACATTGTAACGTTGGTTTTCTGTTGTACTGACCGGCTATTCAGGAACCCACACGCCAAGGCCTGCGTGCCTATTTTGTAGGGCGTCGTGTGCATCTCCTCTGTATAAATTCCCCACTCCTCCCCCGCCAGCGGCGCCGCAACCAGCGCCGCCACGTCGCCGGCCTCGCTCGCCTCCACGGCGCCCGCAGCCGACGCCGCATCTGCCACCTCCCCCCCCCCCCCCCCCCCCCCCCCGGTTCATCTTCGGGACGAACCCATCTCTCCTTGGCGGCAGCTCCGCCTCATCCGGATCCACCTTCGCCCCTCTGTTTTCTTCTTCCACTCCGGCACCCCGCCACCCCATCTACAACGACCACATTGGCAACCACATCAAATTCTTGCTGAACCCTGCCGATCACAACTATCACAAGTGGAAGTCTTTCTTCCTCATGGTTCTCGTCCGCTGCGGCGTGACCTACCTCATAGAGCACCCTCCTCCACCCAACGCCAGTTCTCAGTACCTCGAGCTGGACGCCCATGTTGCCCTCTGGATCTATGCCACTCTTGCCGATTCCATGGTGTTGTTGGCGCAACCACCACCTTTGCCATCTGGAAGAAACTCCATGACTACTTCCTCTCAAACCGCGCTGCTCGGTTCATGATCCTCAACAGGCAATACCGTAACCTCAAACAAGGCGATCTCTCTGTCTCTGAGTACGCCCGCCGCATGAAACAGCTCACCGATGGCCTCGCCGACATCGATCACGCCGTCACCGAGATCGACCTCACCACACAATTCCTTCATGGCCTTGACAAGCGCCTCGAGACGATTCGTGTTGTCCTCGGTGACCAGTCGCTCCCGTTCGACGTCGTCCTCTCTCAGGTCACCTTGGCCGAGGAATCCATGACGCAGCGCGCAGCCGAGGAGAGCGCGTCGGTGTTCGCCCTCCACAGCGGCGGTTCTTCTGGTGGCAGCACCTCGGGCTCCGGTGGTCGTGCCCAGGGTTACCGTGGGGACCGTCCGTCCGACCGCGGCAATGACCGCGCTCAGGGGCCCTCGCCGCAACCTCCTACCCGTGGCGGCGGTGACCACGGGCGTGGGCGCGGCCGGGGTCGTCTTGACTCTGGCGGCCGCGGCCAGTCCTCAGCGCCTCCAGCGGCTCCCTTCACCGGCTACTTTGCGCCGTACGGAATGGCCATTCCTCCGCCACGGCCTGGCTGGGTTCCTCCCAACGCGGCCGGTGTTCTTGGTCCGCGACCGGGCTCTCACGCCCACGCGTACCCGATCCAGTCGCCAGCTCCTGCTCCGCACTATCCGCCGGCCACGTACTATCCGCCTCCGCCGCCGTCATGGGACCACTACGCCATGCTGAACGCCGCCTACAGCCACGGCGGCTTCCCGTCCAACCCGTCGCCGGAATGGTACCTCGACAGCGGCGCATCCTCCCACATCATCGGCAACCAAGGTATCCTCACCTCGTCTTGTTCTTCCTTAAAGCATTCACTTCCATCTACTGTGCTTGTTGGCAATGGGCATCAACTCCCCATCACAGGCTCCGGCTCCACCACCCTCTCCCCCTCCAATTTTCGTCTCAATGATGTCCTAGTTTCCCCTTCTATTGTTACTAACCTCATTTCTGTTAGACAATTTACTAGAGATAATCATTGTTCTATTGAATGTTACCCATATGGTTTCATTGTGAAGGATCTTCGAACACGGAAGGTGCTCCTGATCTCCACTAGCTTTGATGGTCTATACCCCCTCATCGGCAATAACCTGGCTTGGCCCTCTGCGCTCACCGCCACCACCGCCTCCTCCGATCTATGGCATCGTCGGCTTGGCCACCCCGGCGCTCATTCGTTTTCCACTTTATCTAAAGACTTCCTTAGTTCTTGTAATAAGGCGCCTCATGTACCATGTACTGCTTGCCAACTTGGTCGACAACCTAGGATGCCCTTTTCTTCCTCGTTTAGTAAAACTTATGCACCATTTGATTTAATCCATTGCGACTTGTGGACGTCGCCCGTTGTAAGCTTTTCTGGTTTTGAATATTATTTAGTCATTTTAGATGATTATACCCATTACTCTTGGTCATTTCCTTTGCGCAACAAATCCGACACCTCTACGATCTTACAACGGTTCTTCTCCTTCGTCTACACACAATTCCATGTTGTGATCAAAAGTATGCAATGCGATAATGGTGGCGAGTTCATCAACTCATCCCTCCGGTCCTTCTTCTCCTCCAACGGAATCGCTTACCGTTTCTCGTGTCCTCACACCTCTCCGCAAAATGGCAAAGCCGAACGCCTCATTCGGACTACCAATGATATCGTTCGCACCCTCCTTCTTCAAGCTCATCTCACTCCCCCCTTTTGGGTTGAGGCCTTACACACTGCCACATATCTTCTCAACCGGACCACCTTCGAGTTTTCGGGTGTCTCTGTTTTCCTAACCTATCCGCCACCGTCGACCACAAACTTTCCCCCCGATCAGCACGTTGCATTTTCTTGGGCTACCCTCTAGAACATAAGGGGTATCGATGCTATGATCTCACCTCTCGCCGTGTTATTGTGTCTAGGCACGTTATTTTCGACAAAACCGTGTTCCCGTACACACCACCCACACCATCGCCACAGACCCCTACGTCCACAGAGGATCCTATGCAACCGATCCCACCCACCCCACCTACGGATCGGGACGATCCTTTCCCCCGCCCCGCCAGCCTGGGTCCCACGTGATCCGCTCGGACCCCGCGCCTGTCGCCCACCAGCCGCGTCGCGACTCTCCCCGCACTCCCAACTCCGCCACGTGTCCCTCCACCACTGGCCCGACCGCGTCCATCACCCCACCTGCCTCGGCTGGCCCGCGCACTACGCCCGGCGCCCCCCTCGCGCGATCCTCCTCGTGTTCCACCCCTAACCGCTGCGCTGAACCTTCCCCCGAATTGTCCTCGCATTCCGCACCTGCCAGCTCTGCCCCGCCAGCTGCGAGCCCCACCGAATCTGCTTCGTTTTCCGCTCCGCCCAATACGCCTCCTCCACGTCTTCCCAAGCATGCAATACCGATTGCTCCAACCAAAAACTCCCATAAAATGGCTACACGCTCCAAATCCGGCTTTTGCATGCCCAAACGGCTATTCCTTGCTGACACAACCTCCACAACCATCTCACCCATTCCTCCCACATACAAATCTGCCCTCAAAGACCCCCATTAGCATCAAGCCATGCTAGATGAATTTAATGCTTTAACAAACAACTCGACTTAGTCTTTGGTGCCTAAGCCTGCAGGTGTTAATGTGGTGACGGGAAAATGGATTTTTCGACACAAGTTCCATGTGGATGGTTCCTTGGCTCGTTACAAGGCTCGTTGGGTCGTTCGTGGATTCACTCAAAGAGAAGGCGTGGACTATGATCAAACTTTCAGTCCGGTGGTGAAGCCCGCCACTATTCGTGTGGTTTTGAGTCTTGCTACAGCACACTCATGGCCCATTCATCAACTTGATATCAAGAATGCATTCTTGCACGGTGATCTCAATGAAACGGTGTACTGTTCTCAACCATCCGGCTTTGTGGATTCCTCCTTTCCGGACCACGTTTGTTTCCTTCGTAAGTCACTCTATGACCTCAAACAAGCCCCTCGTACATGGTTCCTTCGTTTTCAAACTTTTTTGCTCTCCATTGGCTTTTGTGCCTCCAAGAGTGACTCCTCACTATTCATCCTTCATCGTGGCTCCTCCATTGCCTATTTGCTCGTTTATGTCGATGACATTATCCTTACGGCTGGCTCCACACAAATACTCAACTCCATCATTGTCTCTTAAGTCTGAATTCTCAATGACGGATTTGGGTGAGCTTCACCACTTTCTCGGCATTAATGTCACTCCCAACAAGTCCGGTTTGTTCTTATGCCAACAACAGTACACCCTAGAAATTCTTGAGCGGGCCAAAATGCTAAATTGCAAACCCGTTTCTACACCTATTGATACTAGCTCCAAGCTCTCATCCACCGCTGGTGACCTGCTCTCCAACCCCACACACTTCTGCAGCTTGGCTGGAGCTCTACAGTATCTCACACTCACACGTCCGGACATTGCATACGTTGTCCAACAAGTGTGCTTGTTCATGCATGCGCCGCGGGATACACACATGCAGCTCATCAAGAGGATTCTTAGATATTTGCGCGGCACTTCTCACTATGGGCTTCAATTCTACAAGTCCTCCTCGACGGATCTCATTGCCTACACCGACGCCGATTGGGCAGGGTGTCCGGATACACGCCGCTCGACATCGGGTTTTTGTGTGTTCCTTGGGTCCAACATCATCTCGTGGTCCTCCAAGCGCCAGTCTACTGTCTCCCGTTCGAGCGCCGAGGCCGAGTATCGAGGGGTGGCAAACTGTGTTGCCGAGACCTGCTGGCTGCGCCAGCTTCTCCACGAGCTTCGTCAGCCACCGACGCGTGCAACGATCGTGTATTGTGACAACATAAGTGCCTCCTACCTCACGTGCAATCCAGTCCAGCATCAACGCACTAAACATGTTGAGATCGACCTTCATTTTGTTCGTGATCGGGTGCCACTCGGTGAAGTCAGAGTCTTGCATGTTCCCTCAAGTTCACAGTTTGCTGATCTGTTCACCAAAGGATTGCCATCGCCGGTCTTTCATGATTTCAGGTCCAGCCTCAACGTCCTTGCCAAAGGAGTTCCGGCTGAGGGGGGGTGTTAGACAAATTGTACATTGTAACGTTGGTTTTCTGTTGTACTGACCGGCTATTCAGGATCCCACACGCCAAGGCCTGCGTGCCTATTTTGTAGGGTGTCGTGTGCATCTCCTCTGTATAAATTCTGTACTCTGTAACAGTTGAAAGTAAGGCAAGAGATATTCTCTCCAACTCAAGCTTGGTATTATTTGTGGAGTGACAACAGCCACATACCGCTACCGCTATCCCTTCTGCACAACCTGCTTTCATGTCAACTTTTTGGCGAGCAGTGATGTCTCAAATGATGCCACGGGGTCATTTTGCTCGTGGGAACTCTTCTTTGCTGAATTCTGGAACGGAGCTGATGAAAGAATTGAGCAACAATCAACAAATTTGCCTTTCTGCTGCCCGGTGAGGGATTTCTTCGATGCCTATTCCAGTAAGCCCTCATCTCATCAGTAACCAAGCTTACTTTACCAGTTATGATGGTTATGGTATAAATATATTCGCAAGATAATATAATTTTGAACCGGACACTGAACTTCTTTCAAAAATGATGATGTTCGGTCTTAACTCTTCAAGTATTGTAAATTTACATAATATAATTTTGTAACCGGACACTGAACTTCTTTCAAAAATGATGATGTTCGGTCTTAACACATATGTGGACCAGTGGACGGATAGGGTTACAATATTGTAAATTTTGTTTGACATGTATTTGTCATGCTTATTATAGGAAGTTCATTTATTTGTTTTATGTTTCTATTTTCTGAACAGTTCGCTGCATCGTTTGCAACCATACTTCATGTATGATTGCACATCCATCTTCGGGCAAGTATTTCACGGGCAGCACTCGACCTGGTTTCCCGGTACACCGCCGGTGGGGAGATGATCTAGGTGGTATGCTGGAGTCAGATTTTATATATTTTGATCGAAGAAATAGTGAATCTGCAAAGACTCTATTGAAGGAGTTTCCTTTCGTCCCCTAGGAAGCCGATAGCTAGAGCCAGTGTCGAACTTGATGATCCTGTTGGTGCAGTCTCGCAAACACCTAATAGACAGTGAACTTAACAAGCCATGCTCAAGACACTGGGATCTTGGCAGTGACCGATGCAGGTAAATTATTTGAACGTTGTCGATTGTATCTATACCAGGATGAAACCCGTCAGCTCAATTGATACCTGATATTGTTAGTTGTGACAACACCAAATGAACAGTCAAATGGATACACATAATAAAATGTGATGTATGCCATGTTTCAGTTTCAGTTGTCTAGTCATAAACTGGCCATGGTGCTTTTGTTGTTGTTTTTTTACCACTTTGTTCAGATGTAAATATGCCTTTTGAATAATGTGGAAGACATCATTTTCTGTCAAGTATCTGTTTGTTGTATTTGTTGTTTTCCATATATTATTTCCATGGTAATTTGGAGTAAATTGCACAGAACCACCACAATTGGAGCTAAAATCTCAGAAATCTCTGTTTTTGATTTATTTATTTATTTTGCAAGAAGATGCACTGCACGTTTTTTTTTTTTTTTTTTTTTTGCACATCCATCTCTGATCGATCCTTTAGCCCGTTTAACTCCCAAACTGACAGGGATGGCCCACTGTCAGGCAGTGTCTGGCCAAGGGGGAGACGGCACAGCAAGGTACTGACAGAGATGCTTTCCTCTTGTGTTATTTTGCACTATTAACAGGTGGAATACTACTGTTGGAGTGCAGGCGTCAGTGACTACTGAAGCTGAAGCTAGAGCTGGTATTGTCCTGGAAGGTCCTAAGCATGAATTCTGGACTTGTGAGGGAAGAGACAGCCGATGAAGAAAGACGCTGTTGAAACAGAAAGACAAAAATTCTGCTGCTGCTGCTTGTACTGGCACTCTGCTTATGTGACCTACTTGACGCTTGCAAGTCTGCTAGAACTTCTTTGTTATGTTATCACGCAACTATTGTTCTTGGTTACCGATATGAGCTTTTATAGATGAGATGAAGTAGTTCTCTTGTCGGAGCTGACAGGCCCTTCTTTCTTACGGATGAATTGAACAAGTTCATGGCAACGAGATTAGTTCTTGGATTATCAGAACTCTCCGTATCAAGTGTTTGTGCTAATTCGTCAAATTTGATAGTTTTACTGTTGCAAAAGATGACCGAGCAAAATTCTGAGCAGTAGTAGTATGATAAATTGAAGTTAAGAGATAATGCATGAAAAAGAAACGCTTAAAAGGCTCATCCACGATTTCAATTGCAAAGGACTAGGTTCAGACCAGGAACCATCACTGCTGAATCAGACAACTTCGTCCCCTAGGAAAGCTTGAAAGCAAGATTGTTATGTATGGCGTCTTGTGGTTGTGTTTTATTGTCGCCGTCGAGACAAAATGCGCTTAGTGGGCAAACATTAGTAGGGGTGGGGTATGATGGCCTTATAGCAAAGCTCGTCGTACACTGACAAATGCGCTTAGTGGCTGCTTTGAAGTTTGATTGGGGTATCGTGCCATCCTAAAGTTGTTTACTCTTGTAACGTTTTATTGCAATTGCCCAATCTAATGAGTACAATTCATTTCCAGATGCAAACCTTACACATATGATTGCTTTATTCAGGCAGCTAGTGCCACTCATTCTGTAGAAGAATAGTCAAAACGAAAAGCTCGACAAACCGGTCATTGGAATTTCAAGTTACAACAACAACAATCACATCGATCAACAAATTGATATACTATCGTGAGTTTTTTTTTCCAAGATATATATACCAGCTAGAGTCGGCGTCTTCAGTATCAAAGGAAGCATACCAAAATCAACGCCATGTGGAAGGAGATGGCAGATATCCTCCACATGGACCCTGCGAACACCGACCTCGAAGATCCTCCTTCTGCAATACCAACAAGAGGTTAGAGACCCGTCTCATCGCCGACTCAGATCGATAAACTCGGCCGCTCAGGGCCTGGAGAGGGTCTGTAAGTTTAAGAGGTTACACTTACTCTCGCATGCTGGTGCTGTCTGGTTTTTGAAAAGAGTGGTCTGTATGCTGAGCGAAGAGCTGTTGGAATAACCACTGTAAGCGCACATCGTGGAGTCGCAACCGGCGCCGCTTGTGTCCCCAAGCTTGAGCCCTCCGCACGGTGGCACTGCTGGGCATCCCTTTTTTCCTTGCAGTGCGGTGCAATTTAGCCTGGTGGTCACATTGAAAAGAATTAAAGAAATGGTTATTCTCATAGTCAGTGCTTGAGAAACAGCTCAAGAGATATGGAAGCAGGGGAGCTAAGTTGCGTACTGGAAGGTATTTGAACTGCAGCGGCACTGGATGCAGTCCTGCGCGGTGAGCGCGTAAGTGCCGTTCGGGAGGCGCAGATCATGATCAGCCGAGGTGTTGCTGATTGATGAGCTGCAAACTGAGTGTACAAAAATTCGACGAGCAGTTAGTACCAGATTCAGAATACCATTTCGTATGCGGCTTTTTCTTATGAACCATAATGAATAGTGGTCAAAAGAATCCATCTATAATCTTCAAAAATGCGTGGGCACTGAGCAGTCCAGTCAGAGTCAACTTTGTGGATTAGTCGTATGTTCATAGTTCGAGACCGAAAAGTCAGACAGTTTGCCCGGAGACAGCAACAGCTAACAACCAATTAAACAAGTCCAAGTAGGGCATCAATCAACTGAAACTTCAAAGCTTATTTTTCTTCAACAAATTTCACCACAGATGCATTTTTTTTTCTTGACAATTAAACGGTTGCAATTTATTAGCTTTTTGCCCTGGCACGAAGGATGGACGTATAGCGACGTCTCTAAAAGCTTCCAAGTTCAGAGTGGAGGCATGAGGTCTCAAAATCTCTGAACAACTGATTCATTAGAAGTGCCCTCTGGCTTATCATTTTTAATCAGAGCCGACACTTAACTTCCATCGGGCAAATTAAACAAGGAAGGAAGCATATGTAATTTTCAGTTTCCCCAGTCCCAGGTCATGCATGTGGCTGCCCATAATTAACTCATTAGTTTATCCTAACTTGCATTCTGGCAGACTGCCACTAGTCAACTGAAAAGCTTCAACACAGACTTTGTGGCAGTGCCTCGGAGTTCAAATTGCAAGAATAGTCCTACTTACACCTTTTAAATTAAAACAATTACATGTATCAATCGAGGCATATGTGTGACATTACGAAGAACACAACGCAAGCATTTACCGGAAAACATACATGAATTGCATTATCAATTAATAACTACTAGCATATTGGTACAATATAACTTATTTGAATTGCATTCTCGGCTATTTTTTAATCAGAACTATAACAGCAAGTCAGTAACACTAAGCTCCATAGGGCAAATTAAACAAAGCAACTGAACTATTTTCCCCCCAATCCCAGACTCCCAGCTGGTCCTGCATGTAGTAGTTGCCTATAACTAGTTTATCCTACTGTAATCCTAATTTGCAATCTTCCTTGGTACTGGTCTACTGGCAAGCTTGAGGATAAATTGAAATCTGAGTTCAGAACTCACAAGATTGCAAGAACAATTATAGTTCGATGTTTATTCTTCAATTAATAAACTGCGTGTATGTGTAGCAAATATTAAGAAGAACAGAGCACAAGTAAGTAATTTACCAGGGAGCGGGACATCAAGAATCTGGCCCGCCAGAATGCTCTTGGGGTCGGTGATCTTGTTGAGCTTCAGGAGCGTGTCCTCGGTGACGCCGAACGTGGCGGCGATGCCGGAGGTGCTCTCCCCGCCGTCGACGATGTGGGCGAGGTGGAACACGTCGCCGGCGCCCTCCACCGGGTCGCAGCTGCAGGGCAGCGGGATCCAGAGCTTCTGGCCGACGACGATGAGGTTGACGTCGGTGATGTTGTTGGCGGTGGCGATCTCCTGGTAGGTGACGACGGCGTCGAAGGAGTTGCGCGCGATTGCGTCCAGCCCGTCCTGCGGCTGCACGGTGTAGACGGGCACGTGGGCCGACTGGCCGACGCCGTTGCCGGCGCAGAGGCAGCGGAAGGGGATGCGGACGGTGTCGTTGGCTCGGACGCGCGTCGTGGGCGGGGTGGCGAGCGCGAGGTTGTTGGCGCCGAGGAGGCCGGCGAGGGTGGTGGTGTTGAAGCGGGCGAGGAGCTCCCCGTAGGTGGTGGCGTTGGGCACGCGGTAGCCGATGGCGGAGTCGCAGGTGGTGCCCCGCGGCGCGCTGCAGGTGAAGTTGGTCGCGCTGCAAATACGTACTAGTAGATTATTGTTCTTTTTGAACAACAAAAGATTGTTTTTCTTTCTGGCGTTGCGTTCCACAGGGGCTGCGGCGACCGAAACGCGTGTGGTGTGACTACGCCCAAGGGGAGCTGGAATTCCATGCTCACAAGGAGCTAGAGTGCCACGCTAACCGTCTGGAACAGAAAAACAGGTCAATGCGGTGTGGACTTCCAAGTTTGAACGGCGGGCTGGCGGCCATGACCATATTGCTGTTGGGTGAGACGGTTTCCAACGGCAACCCCCTGAGCTCGACGTCTCCACGCCGGACACCAGTGCCGTCCACATCACCCAAAGCTCCATCCAATGCGCAAGCACCATTTTTTCTACTACCTCCTTTCCGGTTTATAAGGCTTACGCGTATCCCTAGATCTATAATTTGATCAACATAATATGAGTTGTATAGTCTAAAAATTATACCATTAGAAAGTATAAGATTTGAAGTTTCTAATGATGTATTTTTTTTGATATATAACTTGTATTACGTAGGTCTATTTGTCAACCTAGAGATACGTGCGATCCTTATAAACCGGCAAGGAGGTAGTACCTTTCTTCCCATCCGACCACACTGCACCTCTACAAACAGATTTCGAGCACACAACAACGGTCAAGCACACGGCGCGATTTAACCGCGAGCGGGTCGATTATTTCGCCTAGTTTGTCTGTCAGAAAAAAAGAGTTTGCTAGAACCGACGGAATGCTAGAACATGAAAGCGAGAAATACAGGAAAGAAAGATCTAACCAATGAACCAATGAAAGCCAGATTGCGTTCCTTTCTACAAAGAATGAATGTCCGTTCCCATGGTGGAGGCAAAACGGGGGCCTGAACTCTACTCCTGCGGCGGGATGGATGCTACTGCAAACTCACTCCATGGACGAAGGCGGCATGCCGGGTGGCTCCTCCGTGCGCGGGGGCGACGAGCTGAAGTCGATGGTTGGGAACACTCCGGGCGGCCTCTCCACCGGTTGTATCGACAGCAGCTGCGACGAGTCCCCGACGACGTCAGCCCACCCATAGTGAGGGTCCGCCCTGGTACACGGTAAAATGCACAAGACTATGAGATCCAACCATTGTTGTTGTTGTTGGTCATATCAGAAATCATTCTGGAGCTGGCAATAAAAAATCTTACTCATAGTATGTCTCCTCGTCAACAACTAAATCCCAGCTCTCGCCGGTTGTGCTCTTCCCGTACTTATGAACTTTCCTGAAATACATGTACTTCACTGGTTATCCACTGATAGTATCATATATACTAGAACGATTTCAGTACAGATCTTAATAACACCATCATGACGCACGGCACATACCCATTACCAAAGTGCTCTTCTCCCCAAGTCCTTGACCAGCCTGAAAGTTTCAAATCAGATAAGTAACTAGCTATGAAGATTTCATAATATAAGTTATGCTGCTAGCGCTATACATGTTGAGCATCCAATTTCTAAGAATGAGATTCTGCATATACTGCATGCAACTTACACAGAATGGTACTGTTTCAATTAGTTTACAGTATTAAAGGATCTCAGTCGTTGGTAATGTATGACCCAATCGCCACAAACTAGCTAGTTAGTGCTATTTCTGATGTGGACAGCAACAAAAGGCACTACAAAGAAGTGTGTTGGCACTAATGCTGTTGAACGTGTGTTTGAGTAGATAGCTAGTAGCATCTTAGCTAGTTGGACACGATGAGACGCAACATATGTGGCTCCGAATGACATTTTTAGGAACTAACTGGTGAATAGTTAACAACTATCATGTAATATAATTTATTTAGCAAATAATAACATTAATCAAAATTCATAAAGAAGCTACAGGTTGGTTTTGGCCTAGCTACTTTGTGTAGAATGGGCTGTTTGTTTGCGGTTGGGTTAGCCAACTTTCAGGATTGTACATAATGTTTTTCATCAATCAATGCAACAAGCACAATGCTTTGCATTTCGTGGAAGCTTGTACAAATCGGTTGGTACAGGAATGTTCAGGGAATATCTTTCTGTCACCATTAAGGTACTGAGCCCAGCGCCAGCCTGTAGGTCAAAGGGAATCACAAAAGGCTATCATGCATGATTAGCAAAAACAAATAGGGTGGTGTTCCTGGTGTACCTCTGTTCACAACAAACCTTTGTAATCTATTAAAGATATAGGTAAAAAATATAAGGCATATTGTTATGACCCCGTACCCAGGATATGTATGTCAATATTATTAAGTTAATGACTAGCATCCAGCAGAGTACATTGTTACCAGCAAAACGCGTATTGTGCATATATGTTATCAATGGTGGCGAAACTTACGGTCACCGCCAGGAGAAGCATGCCATGTCTCCCCTTGTCGTGAACCAATTCCAGCAAAGAATTTCTCTTCCCATTTATCTCCCCATCTGGTGCCTAAGTCTGTCTCTGCCCACTTATCTGTCCTGTAAGACCATCAAAGGGATTGCAACAGTTGTCAATCTCCATTGAACAGGGCAAATTGGCAAATACAGTATGCATGGTAACCTAAGGCACTATGACTAAATCTACAGTGTAATACTCATAAACCACTGAATACAGATAGTCCGATTACTCAGTAATACAGGTAGGAAGGTGCTTACAGAGTAAGAAAGTCGAAGCTCAAGAAGCTCACCATTTCAATACAGAGCCACGACCATCGTAATGTTCACCCCATCTCTCCCACCAGGACTGCTCATTTAACCTTCCGTATTTATGCGCACCTTTTTCTGTCCAGCCCTTGGCATCATATTTCTCCCACCTTGGAGAAAAATTAACAGTTCATTAAATAATCTGCAGCACACTTGTAACCAAACCTAAACAAAAACACGATGCAACTCTCACCATTTTTCATACCACCCAGCATTTTCTGTCCCTGATTTGGTTTGCTTCTCTGCGCTCTTCTCGAGTCTTGCAAGATTGCTGTGTTACACAATTTAAAGTTTTAAACCATAATCTAGCCTTACGGGCTGCAAATTCACATTTTCTTATAATAGGGTTATTACTTATTTTCCATTTTCTTCACATAGATAGTACTGTAATCAATGCTACAAATACTACGCCAAAAGTGAATATACATTACAGTGACTAGCCCTTTGTCCACTGGCAGGTGCTATCTGAACTGAAGATTGGAAGTATAGTGGATAGGAAGAAAAACAGAGCTTGCAATTCTAGGAAGAATATGAGTGATATACTACAAGATATGCCACATGGTCAGGAAATCATGATCCCGTCTGTTTTTTGTGGATCTTATACACTTGGGATACATAAAAGAGAAATCTACAGATGATCCGTGTGCTTGCTGTAATATTTTGTTGATGACATTTTAAAGTAAAAAAATGAGCATATGGCTTGGTTTTATAACCATCTTAGGTTCTATGTCCGCATATATGCAAGTACATCTATGGAATTGGTAACAGTTTTCAAAATTATCTTTCCATCATCAAGAAACAACAAGGAATGTTGCAGTTACAATTTTAGTCAGATAGTTAGATATGGAAAGGTTTCCTTTTGTTCATTGAATGAGGAATGATATGCTTCTTCTTCTTCTTCTTCTAAACCTTTTGTCCCAAACAAGTTGGGGTAGGCTAGATATGAAACCCTTTCACGAGGACTTCCCAGGAGGTCACCCATCCTAGTACTACTCTCGCCCAAATGGGTTTCATACCCAAAGGACTGGCTAATTTTTACGTTGGCTCGCACTGAAATTGCAAATCAACTAATTCACCTCCATTCGTCTTGGTGCAGAACTTCTTTCCACTTTTCCCACCAAGAGTCACCCTCAGCATTCTTCCCAGATTTCTCAGCACCTAACATGTTCAAATTGTATTGAGAGGTCAAGAAATAATGACCACAAATGTATAAAGGTTAAAAATATTGCCAATGAACATAAACCAATTTCCGTACTAGTTACTATCCCATCACATCAATTAAATCCTTGTGTTATTTAACAATGGAGTCAGAAAGACCATGTATCACCAAAATTTTGAAGCAAAGTTGTGTTACAAGAGCTTCCAGTATAAAGAGTAATTGCGTACCTAGCTCTTTGTATCCAGTCCAGTCACTTTTGTCCCACCACTGCCACATAAAATAAATACACAGAGATTTGTTACATAAAAGATCAATGGACATGGTTACGAAACCCATAAACTCCTAAGGACTAGCTAAAGACTTATCGGTGACAAAAAAGATCGGCTATCTGTGATATTACATGCATACTTGAGCAACAACCTTTTGAAACCAAAACAATTTTCACTTGAATGAAATGCCTATTTCAAGCACAAATGTGGACCTAGCAGATAAGGGAAAGAAAAGGCAAGAACATACAGTGATGAAAATCAGAGTGTAGTCTATCAGAATAAGTAAAGCAGCGAGAACATACAGTCTCTTTCCATTCAGTGGAACCATCATGAGTCTGTCCACCCATCCTGGCCCAACGGCAACGGTACCCATTCTCACCGAGATCTTCGCCACTCTCCCTGTACCAGGTGCTTCCATCCTCGTTGGTGCCGGACTCCTTGACCGCTTCATCCAGTAGGTTGATTCCCCACTCCTTCTCACTAGCAATACCAGTGTCTATAAGGCAGGTGCCAAAGAAACATACGCATTTCCTTAGCACCGCAGAATAACTACAAGTGGGGGCATTTCACTTTGGAGTACACATCTGGTAATCATTCTTCTTCAAGATTAAAAGTGTCAGCAGAGCAAACCCACCTCTCTTGGGCGGGGTGTCGCGGGACTGGGGAGCCGGCCCTCTCGGTGTGCACCGTGGATAGAAATCATTCTGCTTGGGCTGCCTTCTAGAACTATACTAGTGAACAAAAGAGAATCGTGTATCAGGGATTTCATCATCACTAAAGAAATAGTACTTCTTCTGCAACAGCATAAAACATATGCATCAGAGAAGGGTATGATATGATTATGAAGCTTCTGTCTACAGCATTGGCACGTTAAACTATATAAAACTATATACATGTTGGAATAAACAAAGAAAAGGCTCATGATTGTCTCCATTTGCGAATGTGAGGCCTCATATAACAGGTAAGTGTATCTATCTACTCATAAAAGAAAGAAAATAATATGTACTGGTAGAATAAATCCTAGATGCGCACTGGCGAGTGGCCGCGCACGTACCGAGATGAAGGGAACGGGAGCGATGGCGTGACAGTGAGGGCGACGCGGCGGCGGCCCCGGGCAATGGGCTTGCTCCCGTCGACGCGCTCCGGGGAGGCCGCGGCAGACTCCTTGGAGAGCAGCAGCCTCCGCGGCGTGGGCTCCGGGCGGGCGTAGCAGCAGCAGCGGATCGCGCGCGCGGGGCCACGCGCGGGGCGCGGCCAGGGCCCCGCCCCCGCCCCCGCCCGACTCGCGGACAGATCGAAGGGCGGCGCCACGAGCCCTCTGGAGCAGATGGCCATCCTCTCACGCCGCAGGCCAGCGGGGCGGAGACCGGGTCAGGCGCTCAGTGGCGGGAGCAGGGAGGCGGAGGGGCGGGGGGCTTTATAGGGGCGCATCTCCCCGGCCGCCTGCCGCCGCCCACCAGAGCTCGCTCGCGAGAGAGAGAGCGACTGGCGGTGGCGAGTGGCGGATTCGGTCACGGGAATGGCGAGACGGGAACAGGAGCGAGCGTGGCGGAAGTTTTTTTTATCGGGAGATCCTGGCGGAGTGAGATGTCATCATGGAGTAGTGTGTGTGTGTGGGGGGGGGGGGGGGGTGCGGAGGTGGAGGTATATGCGGCTGGAGGGAGACGAAGGACGCGTGTGGGTCCCGCTCGTCGGCGTCCGTCTCTATCTGTCAGATCGGCAGCGAGCGGCGCCTAGCGATGCGATGTTCTCGGGTGGTGCCGGGCCACCGCCACCGCGAGCGGGCAACAGCAACACAGACGACACGCTGCGTGGCGATCGCGGGTTGCGGCGGGGGTGCCGTGTGCGTCCACTCGTGACGACGAGCTTGTGGTGCTCTGCTCGCGGTACGGCTCGCCAACGAAATGGTCCGTGTCCATGTGGGTGCCATGTGAGCGAGTTCGGCCATGTGTGCTAGCACTACGAGTCGTACTACCAAGGAACGGCGAGATATGTTCATCACTCTGCGTCTCGTGCAAAGCAAAACGTAGCGTGTGACCGGACCGCAGGGCCTTAAATATTTCCCTCCGTTCTAAGATTATTGCAGTGGTTTAGGTTTAAACTTAGCTTTGTTTCCAATGTGTCGTGGTTTAGGTCAAATCCAGACGAGTTTACCTATCACTCCAGTGGCCTCGGCGATACGCTAATGGGAGTTGGAACGTGTCGTTTCGGCAAACATTTGGACCTGGGAAACCATGACATGGGTTGAGTTGCGGGATAGGCTTACGACTGTGCTTTCAGTGTCGTGCCACCTAGGGATCTTCTCTTATGGGTCGCCTTAACCAAGTCTATGTCAATCCTCGACCCCTATCTGGCTCTCCCCTTTGCAGCTTAAAATCAAGATCTTCATTTGACAACTTCTTCGTGACGTGACTGTCTTCCATCAGGCATCGAGGGGCCCAATGGGAACGAGCCTGGTGATGGTCTTTGCCCCTCGTGATGTGCTCGAGTCCAGGTTCTGATGCCCCGCCGCTCCCTTTCTATGGAGTCGTGCTCGCTAGGCTCTGGGGCATGAGTGACCGCTCGCAAACCTAGGTGACTTCCTGGCATTCCAAGCTCATTGTACTAGAATGACTAGATGCCTCCTTACTCGGTCTTTGCCGCGGTGGCCTAGAACTTGAGGAGGACACATAATAGAATGGTTATTGAGAACAGGTTCTTTTTACGATATACTACCAACTCTGTAATTAAATTATTGGCTTTTATCAATATCAGTGGCAGCCGCTCTCTAGGCAGCCGGACCTGGACAGGAGCTTATTGGTTGGCACGTTTAATGGTTTATAGGTGGTCGGCCGTCAGCTTTCGTCGTATTCATAAGAGCATCTCCACTCGCCCCCTCCCCCCCCCCCCCCCAACAGGCCCCCCAGGGCGCCTTTTTTAGCGCCGGCGGCAAAAAATCGGCCCAGTCGCGCCCCCAGGTCATTGTTTATCGCCGGTTTTGGGCCGAAATAACAACCGGCGAACCCGAGCCGAACCCAGCGCACCGGGGGGCGCCGGCTGAAGCGAAAAGGCGTGTGGGGCCGCGCTGTCGGCGACAACAGGCATATTCCCGCCGTTTTTACCCGCCTTTTCCCTCCATTTCCCCCATTGCTTCCCCTTCTCCCCCGCCGTTCCCGCCATTCTCCGGGCGCCATGCCGCCAAAGAAATATGTGGCTCCTCGCGCCGCCGCCGATTCCACCCAGCCGAAGCAGAGGAAGGCGAGGGCGCCGATGGCAAGGCCAGCAGGCTTGTCGAACGCCGAGTGGAGGGCGGATGTTCAGCGCCGGGAGGCGGTCACCACCGACCGGCGGAACAGGCTCATCACCAAGAGGGCCAGGGACGCGGCGGCAGAGCAAGGAGAGGCGTCTCACGCGGGGGGGATGATGAACCTTCCGCACGGCCACTGCGCACAAGCCGCGTGGGGGAGCCAGCCGAGAGTCGCGTCGCCGGCCAACTTCTCGCCGCCCCGGCCGCAATGGGGGTACGCCCCCTCGCCTGGCTACTCCGACGGCGACGCGCATGGCGGTTTCAACCCCAACATCACCTTCCCGCATGGCGCGCCGCCGCGTGCCTCCCCCTCCAGCCTGAACCCCGACCAGCGCACTCCCTCCCCCGCGTTCACTGCCGGCCTCAACACCCAGTACAGCTACTCGCCGCCGGCGTACTCATCCTCGCCTGCGCCGCCTCTGCGTCGGGGCGCCCTACCCTTTGCACACGGCTCGGCGCCACAGTTCAGCAACACCGACGCCCAGCCCGAGCGATGAAGCTGTGCCGACGCCGACTACCAACCCGAGCACAGAAGCCACGCCAACGCCGAGCACGCCTGCGCCCACGCCGACCCCGACCAGTCCCACGCCAGAGGAGCCCGCCATTTGATGCGTTCCTTGTCTATGCTTCCTTCCTTTTGATCGCCGAACTTTCGGGTATGTTTGATCGCCGAACTGTGGCATTATGATCGCCGACTTGTGGCATGGTGATCGCCGAACTTGTGGCGTTTTTTGATAGCGGGAAAGACAAGTTTGATTTTTTGGACGTTTGGGGGCCGAAACCTGGGGGCGCGGCTGGGAACTCGATCGCCCCCAGGGCGAAAAACCCACCGGCGCAAACGCCAAAACGCATTCGCCGGGTGCGCTGGGGGCCGAACGAGTGGAGATGCTCTAACTCTTGGCGTCTCGGTAGCGTGGCACCTTGTATCTTTGCTTTGCTCCCTTCGCTTTTGAACTTGTGTTTCCATGTTGTACTAACCTTGATTGATGATCGAAACTGCTCCATGCACGATACTTGTGCCAACGTATGCACAATATGTCAATCCAACGGCCGGTGCTCTTTCAGTCATACGCATGTCCGGCCAGATTTAATCATCGTCTGTGAATCGTCCAGACTTTTGTCGTGTGCACGACCCATTGATGATCTATAAAGCAGCAGGAAAGCATGTAGAAAAAGAAAAAAGAAGAAAACATCTCGACACTCGTCCCTTGTCTCGTGGTGCTTGTGTCGCACGCGGGTTCGCAATCGCAAGTTGCGACTTCAAATTACCTCCATAAATGATGGCACATGCATGGTTTCGTTCGGCTCTATCTCTATCGTCGTCTCCCTGGAGTGGCTGTGTGGACGATATGGTGCCCCAACCACGCGAGTCCACGGCGGACCTGGATCAGACCTTTGCATGCATGGCTACGTGGAAAGCACAGTCGCCTGCGGCCACGCGGGATCCACGTCACCGGCTGCAACACAGCGGAACGTCGGAGACATGGTAGTATGTGGCAGCTCGTGGCGCCCAGGTGCCGATGCAGCTCGTGGCGCAGGCTCCGGGGGGCGGGGGCTGACTGGTTTCCTCGTGGCCGTGCAGTCTCACCCAACGAAACTTGCTCGGCGTCTCCTTTCGACCGCCTACAGCCTTTTTTTTTTTTTTTTTTTTTTTTGAGGAAACCGCCTACAGCCTTGGCTGGGCTTGGATAGCATGGAATGGAATGGATGACGGATCCTGCATGTGCTGGTAGTGGATAAGCATCTGCTGCTGTCGTGGAGAAGAGAAAGCGGCCCCGTCTTTCCAGCGAAAACGACCTCCTGTTCCTGCTCCTGATTTTAGCCACCAATTTCATTTCATTACTTTTTTTTTTTTTGGCTCTTGCGCAGCACACTTTTCGACGCCTCCTTCCCTTTGCACGTCTCGTATTTTTGTGCGGGATGTACCTGCAGAGACAGCAAAAAAATGAGCCCCTATAAAAATGCCAATTCATTAATATGAAACTGATAATTTTTTGAAACGGAATACGAAACTGATGATGATAATGCAGGGAGCGCCCATCATCAAAGTATCAAGGGGAGCAGAGCACTACCCCCGGCCCCGGGTCTCTCTCAGCAGCGGCAAACGCCAAGCTACAACTCCCCTGCTCAGTTTGCTACGGCAGAAAAGCAGAGAAAACCAACAGGCAACAACTGCCCAGAAAACGAGCAGAATGCAAAGTAATACAGGACAACAAAAGCTCTCTGAGCAACAACACAAGTTCAGTAGAAAACTTCTCTCGGCGCCTTCTAAGCTTTTAACCCGGCCATGGGAAAACACACACACAACTCCAGCATCTTCCATTCGCCAGCCTCAACACCAAAGGAACCAGTGTGGGGGTCATAGGGGTAAAACGCCACTTAAAACATGCGTCATTCTGGCTTTCCAGATTGATTGACCAAATCACAGCAGAAACCCCGACTGACACCAACATTCTTTTCTTTTATAATCTACTACTCTGTCCCATAATGTAAGACGTTTTTGCAGTTCAATTTGAACTGCAAAAACGTCCTATATTATGGGACGGAGGGAGTATATACTATGAAAAATTAGGCATCAAAGTAAGCTAGAACGGACCAAACAAACACTACAATATGGAAAAACGGGTGTGACAAACGGGGTGATGAAGATCCACCGCAATGCTAAACGCAGCTAGCCTAGCTAAGCCCTACATGCTAGTGGCCGTCGCAGTTGGCTTACAACATCCCGTTCAAACTGTTGGCTCCCGTTTAACTTGCCTACACCGAGCAGAGGACCGAGCTGACAGTTTAATATTGTAAGCTGCAGCCAATTATGCCTTCGCGAGTTAAATAAACGTGGTAGCATCAGAGGCCAGGTCTGGTGAATCCCCCAACACTGCAACAACAGGTTGGTTGGTTGTGCAATTTTAGTTGCTCATTATTTTGGATAAACAAATAAGTATTCATGATATTTTTGGTGATCGGGTATAGATGGACCACAACGAAATTAATACAGTACTCCCTCCGGTCCTTTTTAGTCTGCATATAAGTTTTGTCCGAAGTCAAAGTATCTCTACTTTGACCAAACTTATAGAAGAAAGTATCAACATTCACAATACCAAATCAATATTCTTAGATTCATTATGAAATGTAGTTTTATAGTATATATATTTGGTATTGTAGATATTGATATTTTTTAATATAAATTTGGTCAAACTTTGTTGAGTTTGACTTGACACAAATCTAATACGCGGAGTAAAAAGGACCGGAGGGAGTAACTAAGATGGCAAGAACCAAACAAATATTCCAAAATTATGTAGCATCTCATCTAACTATGAAAATCATAAAATGGAAGAGTCAAAGACAATAGCACCCAGAAACCTTGGGAAACGCCAAGTACGAGGACATACTCTTTATGTAGCTTTTCAGAATTTGGTGTTTCTCCAATAAGATACTAATAAGTAGGCTAGTGCAGCAAACTAACAACCGGGCGGCATGTTGCCCATTACCAAAGATTTCTCTGTATGCCCTCTTTCAAATATACCTGCAACAACTTTTCTAACGATGTATGTCATGAGCTTGTAGAATTAATGAAGCTCTATTCTTCCAGTACTCAAGTAAAAAGATGCTGTTCTATCACTCTCTTCGGGCGCAAGACCACCTCAAGTCCAATCGACTTATACAGGATAAATAAGCAGTGTCAATTGATTGTGGTGACCTACCAGGATTTGCATAAATTTTACACAAAGTGAAGCGGGGTTTGTGTATGAACCTCACGTGGACGTCCAGAAGATCCGGATTTGGCATTGACCAACTTCGATACCCCTTCCCTTCCTTGCATAGGGAAGACTGGAATTGCTTAGTAAAACTCAACATCTGTAATATTAGGAAGCATACTTTATATTCTCTAATGATATTTTGATCAACAAAAGGAAAGGAAAATCATCTATACTCACTATTATGACTCGTTGGTAGCAGAGCAGCATGCAAGCAGGCCAGAAGAAGAAAAAAAAAATGCAAGTTTTAGGGCGACCATTTTGCGAAAGAGATTACAAACTTGTCGCATGTTCAGTTGACTCCATCGCGTATCATATGAAAATCATTTTTCTGGGCAACGTGTTCAGTTGACTCTAATGTTACCATTCCACAGAAATAACGCAGCCAGAAATTAGGGAAAATACACTATGCACCAGAAATAATGCAGCAAAACGACATAGCAAACTACATCATTCCCTGCTATTGTTCTCTTGACATAAGCAGTCTACATCACCAGCGCAGGAATGTGTTCCTAGAACTAGAAGAACACCCTCTACTTCCTAGATAGAAGGATATGTCCAGCAGCAATATATAGTGATGATGTCCAGAAGTAAAAATACATGGCCATGAAAACTTTGGTATTTTCACAACAATTCTTCTTGGCAAACATACCAAAAAAGGAAAAAAAATGCTAAAAGATATTTCATCCGAAATAAAATTCTAGCTGAAAAATAGAGTGACACACGATGAGAGGTAGCTACATGATGCATCAGAAGCTTCAAAGCATGAGAATACATCAATGCAAATTTCTATTGGATAGAACAGACAAATACCTTACTAGAACAGTAAGGACTAGGGTTCTGCAGCATTGGGATTTCCTTCCGCACCAAGTGCCAGAACGACTCTCCTCAGAATGGCATCAATTGGCTGATGTGAGTTCTCAATAGTCTTGCTTATAGCTTGCCATCGCTCACCGTGTTTTGGTTCAGCAGCAATGCATCGTTTTAGAACATCACTTTGCGTATCTGCGTTTCCATGCTGAAGTTCAAATTTGTAGTACAACGCCCAAAAATCCCCAATATCAGGAGCAAGCGTGACAGCTCTGTTCAACCAACTTCTTGCTTTATCAACCTTCCTGTCATGCCAGAAAAGTTTGGCTACAGCTGCGATGACATACGGATCATGGTCACATCTCTTAATAGCATCTGAGCTCTTTGATTTGCGTTGGGGACGTGGCACCATCTCAATAGCTGCAACCCACAAAATACCACTTGTTGGACACTCTTGCAATGCCTTGGCTAGTAGAGAATCGGCTTCCTTTTTGTTCCCGTGCCTCAATTCAGCTCGAATAGCTGCAAGCCATAGTTCAGGTGTAGCTGGATTCTTTTTCCTTGCCATGGTGAGGAAAGCGCGTGACTTGCTCAAGCCATTTATCCTCTCCTCTAGACTAGCTAGCGAGAGCCAAAGAGGGATGCAACCGGGGCAGTGTTTGAGTCCATTCTCATAAACCTCCTTTGCCTTCGCTCCATGGCCAATGCGGTCTTCCATCTGCCCAAGCATTAACCACAATTTGAAGAACGAGGGGAATAACTTCAGGCCTTCCTCCAACAACCTCCTTTCCTCATTCACATTTCCTAGTTCCCTCTCAACAATTGCTGATTTCATCCAAACCCTCTCAGCTCCTCCTCTTTCCCTGGCCTTGGTCAAAATCATTCTTGCTCTCTCTGGTTCGTTGTTCTCAAACTCTAACTTGAATGCAGCTAACCAGATCTCCTCTGAAATGGGGATAGCAGCAAAAGCTTCCTGAAGAACGGCCCGAGCTGCAGGGACATCACCAGCCATTTCTCCTTGGCAAGCATAAGCCATAACACTTCGGCGTTTGGATTGTACTTGACAGCCTTTCCGAGAACGGCTTCAAGAGATTCTCTTGTCCCATGGCTCTTCTCAAGCTGTGCCGCTTTAAGCCATATGCTCTTCTTGGTAACGAACACGCTAAGAGCATGTGCATAGATGGCCCGAGCTGTCTCGACTGAACCTCGTTTCGTGCATTCCTCAGCATCAGCAACCCATGTTCGCTTCCGGTCCTCATCGTCAACCCCTACTCCGATAGTGTTTTTGACAATAGCCTGGCATGTAAGCACAGACCCGGCGCACTCTGCAGCTTCGGCTTCTTTTAGCCATGCCTCCCTGTCAATATCCAGCCCCTCTCTCTGCAAAGATTCTACGCCTCTCTCAATCGTCTTGCTTACGGATTGGGTATTCTCATTAGCCTCCTCCAGCTTTGCAGCTGTGATCCAAATGGCAGGTTCCTTGTCGAGCTTCTCCCTGGCTTTATTAAGCACCTTCCTTGCCTGGTCATATGTCTCGAGCCTTGCTAGGGCAAGCCACAGCTCGACATGAAGTGGGCAGCACTCCACAGCCCTGTGAAGCAACATCCTTGCATCCTCCTCATTTGCCAGCTCCACAACAGCCTTCCACAGCCTAACTGAATCAGGAATGTGCTCCAACCCCTTCCTCAAAACCCTGCTCTTATTCAAATCACTAGTCTCCAGTTTTGCAGCCTGCAGCCACAGCTTCACAGAATTGGGAATTGCCTTGACACCTCTGGCAATGACCGCCTTGGACTCATCTGGGCTGGCCAACCGGCATGCCTCGATCCAAACATCCTCATTCTTGGGGCACTCCTCGCAGCCGCGCTGAATGAGCTGCCGAGCAGACTGGAGCTTGCCAGCAACCTCTTCGAGCCTAGCAGCAGCAATCCAACCTGGAGGATGCTTTGGGTTTGTCTGCGTCACAGACCTGAGCAGCAGTCGTGCCTTCTTAATGTCAGAGATCTCGGCATTGCTAGAAATTTTCATGATGTTCAGGTCTGTAAGGTATCCTTTTGGATCAACAACGGTGAGCCCGGAAACTGAATCCGACAACCTATCCAACTTGAGCGAAAGCACGGTACCCCGACCCTCGCCGACGGCGGTCAGGTCTGTAACCAGCGTTTGCACCCACGGCGTCTCCGTGCCACCAGCGGCGCTGCTCCTGTGGTCCAGCGCCGTGACATGCCCCTGCTCCTGCCGTGCCTTCTCGAGCAGAGTGTCCGGCACCGGCACGAAGCTCTCAAAACGCTTCTTCTTGTTGCGCGCCGAGTAGTCCCCAATTTCAGGTATGCTCTCCCACTCCTGCACTGAAACGTCTGTCAGTTTCCTCTTGAGATCGGCAAACTGCTCGGTGATCTTAGGGTTGGACGCACGGTACTTCTCAATCTCCTGCTTGAGCCGCGCCTCGCGCCGGTCCTTGCGGCGCAGGTCCATCCTCTGGTCGATGGTCTCCCAGACGGCATCGGCCTCGCGGTCGTCGTCGTCGTAGTCGGCGTTGGAGAAGAGGCCGGCGTCGTTGCCCTCGAACTCGTCGAACTTCTGGTTCTCGTCGTATCCCTCCTCCTCGTCGCCGCCTTCGTCCTCGCCGGGGGGCTTCCCGCGGCCACACCCGACGGCGGGAGCAGCAGCCGCGGCGGCGGGGCAAGCCGGCCCGATGTCGGAACGGGTGGTGAAGCCGGTGGCGCCACGGCCGAGACCCGCGACGTAGTTGGCGGGCGGCTTGGAGTTGAGGATGTCGTGGCGCACGGGGCGGCAGGGCGCAGCCGCCGGACGAGGGGGCGAGACGAGGTCGGTCATGCCGCCGAGGAGAGGAGGACGGGCGGCGGTGGAGCGGTTGGGTTTGGACCGTGGCCAACTCGATATCGGGAGGCGGTGCGTCGTGTGGACTTGGGTTGTTGTAATTGTGCTCCTGTGGGCTTTTTCGGCTTGTTTTTGCTCAAGCAAGATGGCCCACTTCCTCTCACGAAAACAAAAGAGAGCAAGACAGCCGGAAATCCCTATTGGACGCTCGTTGCGTCATAATGTCGAGCGGGATCGAGTACACTGGCCCGGCCCAGTTACGTTATCTGTTACGTTCGAATTTTGGAACCTTCTAGCAGGTTCCTGTCTGGTTTTATCAGTTTCGGAAACCTTCCAGAAGGTCCTCTGAACCGGTTTTTTCTGTTTCTTTTCCTATTTCTTTTTTTTCATTTTTTTGTTATTCATTTTCTTTTCTTTTTCGTTTTTCCCCTTTTCAGTTTCTCTTTTTATTTTCTTTCCCTTTTTATTTTATTTTTCAAGTTCCTTTTTCTTTTTCAACAAATTTTCAGAAATTTCTAAAATGTTTGAATTTTAAAAAAATTCTCACAAATTCTGACAATTTTGGGGAATTTCAAAAAATGTTCCCAATTTCAAAATTTTGTTCGCAAATTTTTAAAATATTCATGTTTTGAAAATTTGTTCGCAAACTCAAAAAAAAAGGTTCAGGAACTTCCAAAAATGATCCCACTTTCCAATTTTATTCACGAATTTGAAAATTCGTTCTGAAATTCAAAAAAAGTTCTGAAAATTTCAAAAAAAATCGCATTTTTATTTTTTATTCACAAATCTAAAAAATGTTTGGGAATTTCAAATACTGTTTCAGCTTTCTAAATTTGTTCACAAATTCAAAAATTGTTCACATTTTCAAAATTTGTTTGCAAATACAAAAAAATCACGATTTGGAAAAATTGTTCGTTATTTTCAAAATATGTTCATGTTTTCAAGTCTTTTCATGTTTTTTCAAAAAATGTTCACGTTTCTAAAAAAATGTTCGTAAATTCAAAAAATATTTATTTATTCAATTTTATTCCTCTTTCTTCAAAACATGTTGGTGTTGCAGAAAATATTTAATTTTTTCAAAAACAATCAAGTTCAAAATTTCGAAAAAAGTCGAAATCTATCGCGGCTGATAGTTCATATAAACTCGGATGCCATCTTAAACATGAAGTTGCAGGTAGTACAATTGCTAGCGGTGTAGTAAGTTGTTGCAAGGTCCTGGGTTCGATCCCTTGCAGACACTTAAGTTTTTTTTTGGATTTATCACATGTGTTCAGTCATAGTTCGCTCTAAGCTGGGCCGGCCCAGTCGGGCGACCCCCTGTGCGGCGCGCGTCTGTTGGACGCAACGCGCGTCACATAGGCGGTCCAAGACAGCCCGCTGCCCAGGGAATCGAGTAAGAGGGTTGAGAACAATGCTAAAAAAAGGGAGTTGAGAGCATCAACAACAGGTGATTTTTTTCCAACAAAAAAATCTTCAATAGGTAATGAATAAATTGGTGATGTAAAAATTATTACTCCACGTGACGGTTGTTGCTCTAAAAAGAGACGTGATTATTTTGCCATTCTTCTCCACAATTGCGTACATATTGAAACAAATCATAATATGATGCATAAAACTCATGTCAAATGAAATCTGAACAAATAAAACACAAAAATAGTACTAATCATTACATAGTTCATCAATTGACAAGCTCAAATTCAACACACACATGTGCACGAACCTAAGTGAGTCGAGATGTGAAACTTTTATCTGAGGTGAGAAGCTGGACTAAGGATAGGCTGACACTCAGGATGTGGAAAGTGAGTTTTAGAGCAATCGTCTTCCCTAACGTAAGCTAGATGCTAGTTCAAAGTTAACTAGGACCGCCTCGGCGAAACCGGTCTACTTCAAACTAGTCTTGAGCAAGCGGGAGGGAAGTGCCCTCCGAACTAGTAAATCTATCAGTCAACAAAGCTCTGCTATGAAAGGGCCGCAACTAGCATGATTTACTCAGAGAGGAGGCATAAAGACGGGCTACAAGAAGGCAGCCATTAGTTGTTGGTTTACAACAATGATGGTGGCGATGTCCTCACCCTCCTCCAAATCATATTCCTCCTTGGAGGAGGATTGATCCCATGGAGAACATGACGAGTACAAACTCATCTACACTAGTAGAATGCCCGTGCGTTGCCACGGGCATTTGAAATTTTTTGCTGAAGTTACATATAAACATAATGCATGTTAAATTTTGCATGTATAAAAGATAGAGAGTAACAATAGAGTAAATAATTGAAATCCCCGTTACTTGTAATGTGATAGAAACACTAATTTGCAAAGAATTTTAGGTGATTCTATGTCGTCAACCAGTGCCTATGTCAGTCAACATTTTCAAATCATCATCCGAGATCAGGTGACTTGTCTCTGGCGAGTCACACTGTAACATGCGCCTATACATCCGACGTCCGTCCGAGATCCAAGGGACCACAATGATTCAAGGCCAAAACATGCCTAGACTTAGGAGTTCATAGCGGTAGATATGCGAGGCTGCCTCCTAATCTCTCTATTTTTTTAGAAAAAAAAACTGCATGTCAATACGTGCCGTAGAAACATAATGGCATCTTCAACGCGGACCCTAAAACCGCCCGCATATGTCTGGACTGCATGGTCCGGACGTGTTGTGCCATCCAACGCGGGCATGTATCGGTGCCCCAGGTAGTTCAGACACACTATTTCCTGCAAACCGGAGATAGGGGGGTATGCGGGCGTCCGGACCGCTGCCACGTCCACGTCTGACTGCCCTGGCCCACCCGAAACACCCACCCGCCTCTCCCGCGCTTTCCATTCAACGCCCACGCGACCACGCCGCTTGCCGCAGCCAGCATTGATGCCGAGCGACGCGACCGGGCGTGAAGGCGGCACTGACGGACGCGACCTCTCGGGCGTTGCCGCTTCAATGCGGACGCCACATCCCGAGAAACCAACTCCGGCAGCTGCGCCACATTGAAGCGAGCTGACCACCCATTCGCCTGGCCTGGCCGCGGCTATATAAGCCGTACTCCGGTGATGCACATCCACACCTCCTCCTCTCCGATCCCCTCTCCCTCTCCGAGCTCGTCCTCTACCTCTCTGAGCCCCTCCTCCTACAGCGGCGATGCCAAAGTCGTGGTGGTCCGCGCCGGCAGGCGGCCGCGGAGGGAGTTCATCCTCTGGTGGATCTTGGCGCCGCCGCTCGCGCTCTCCTCGGTGTCCACGGCGGCCGGCTCCTCCGGCAAGGAGGAGATCTTCCTCTCCTCCGGCGATGAGGAGGACCAGGCAGCCGGTACGCGCGCATTGACAGGCCCGCCCCGCCGCAACCGCCGCCAAGCCGTGAAGGAGGAGCTGCCGCCGGCGATAAGGAAGGCGTGCGACCGCATCGTCCATTACCTCGGAGGCGATGTTTGGGCAGATTTGGCCTTGATTCGTTGTTGTCCCTTGGATCTGGAATGGACGTTGGATGTATAGGCGCATGCTACAGGAGGCAAGTCACCTTATCTCAGTCCACCGCTACTACTCCTCTCACCTTCTCCCCCTCACAGCCGCTCCTCTCTCTCAGCCACTCCCCTCCATGGCGCCTCCCCTCCCCTCGACGTCGTCCGGCTCATCCTCTCCCCACCACGGAGTTGACCGACCCCTCCTCTCCCCGCCGCGGTAGCGAGCCCACGTGCCCGCCGGTATGGCATCCTGTGCAGCCAAATTCGGCTGGTCGGTGCAGAAGGGTTCGCCGCTCTCCGTTCGTGCCGGACACGCAGCTGGCCCATCCGGCCGTCTGGATGTGGGCGGGATAACCTCGGGCACAGCGGTGCGGCCGGCGAGGAAGAGAGACGGCGCCCTCGTCATCGCCCGGTCTTCTACACAGCCGAGCACCGGAGCATAGTCGTGCTGCCGTGCGGTCGATCTGCATGACGAGGCCATCCCAGGCCGATTCCCGGTGCGAAGGTGTGCGCACCGTCACGTGGAGGGCGACCACAGGCGACCACAACGGCGACGAGACCTTCTGCTCACCTTACCGCCGCACACCTGGCCTATGGCAGAATCAGAGGTAATCTACTCCCTCCGTTCCTAAATATAAGTCTTTGTAGAGATTCCACTATGGACTAAATAAGTGAATGTATACTCTAAAATGCATCTATATACATCCGTATGTGGTATATAGTGGAATCTCTACAAAGACTTATATTTAGGAACGGAGGGAGTAACTTTCAAGCAAGCTGTACATTTGACCCATATCAAAACAACCATAAGTATTCATTCTTTAGTAATTTTGGCACTTCTAAAGTGACGATCTTAGATATTGAAATCAGTGAAGATCTTGTTATGCTGTCAGTTGATGACCGGTGTGGTATGGAGCTAGATGAGACTGACCCGGCTGTCTGGCTTAAGTTGGAGGCTGCAACGGACGAGTTCATTCAGAAAAAAAATTACAGGCTTTAAAGAATGTTTGTGAGTTTTTAGTTCCAAGATATCAAGAGGAAGACAAGTCTTCTAGAATTGTCAAATCCCTGTCATTTTCAAGATTGAGTTCGTCAAATTCAGGTTTGTTTTGAGAAGTCTTCTAGAATTGTCAAATCCCTGTCATTTGCAAGTACTCAAGTGCAAAGAGAATCCCAAGAGAGTGGACCTGCTATTGTTAAATCTTGTGATGTGATTAAAGATGACATTGCTCTAAATTTCGACCGTACAGACTACTTCTTTTCATACCTATGCAACTTTATCTCGCCTCATAATTTGAGTTTATTTGTTTGACTGATGCTATTTGTAAAATTGTAATTGAGCTTACAGATAATGCCCCTTGATTTTGCTTTCTGCCTAGACTAACTCTGTCTACAACCTCTTGCATGTATTTTTCCCCATGTTTATCTAAAATGGTTTTTGTCCCTTTATTTTTCAAATAACCAAACAACTTTCTTCTACTTGTAAAGAGTGCTGGTGCTCATGGCCTTGCTTAAGCAAAACTATCTATAATTGCTAAGTTTAGAATAATAGGTGAGCTACTGAGTCTCAGGTATACAATGCAAACTTCCAGACCATAAGCTAGATACGCAATGATCTTTTCTTACTATTACCATGTTTTTTCAATATATCAGCTCCAGCCCAAATATCTGATAGTATTTGGGCTGCAGTTGGTGTACTAAATAATTAATTGGATATTTGAGTAGTATTGTCAACAGTAATAACTTTTACAAGTTTGTATCACTTCCAAGAGTAATAGCAGGTGTTTAGGACACCTTTAGGAGATCTACTAATCTCTAATCATGCTACTCAAGGATAGGAACCCTAGGCATCTCTGTAGATTTTTTCACTGTCCTTTATTGGTGGTTCTATGATGTAGTCCAGATGAAACCAAATGCATGCATTGAGAAATAGAGTATAGCTCTATAGCTAGATAAAGGTAAAACATAACTTGACGTGGTTTTAGACAGCTTACTCACGGCCCTGAGCTTGTATAGTAGTGTACGGGACAGTATTACTGATAAATGTGGCAGAAATGCTTTACTCTAATTAGCATTTTTACCAAGGCCACCAGTATTTCTCTGCATTTCAGAAATACAAAGTAACAAATTTGGCAATGGTGTCAAAAATAATTATTGCACGATCTGCTTCCTATTTTACCCAGTGTATAAACATAAGCGACATGTTGCAACATGATGGAAAAGAGGCAAACTACCTCAGGGACCTGTTTGCCATTTTTTGTTTTGCCAAGGTCTTCTCTGTAAAGGGAGACATCTATATTTGTTTCTGAATGATATGCTTTAATCACAGGCCTTCTTCTCTTCTTTAGGAAAATCAGACGTTTATCAATTTATGTATATAGTGGGTGTTTTTTTTGGTAACTTAATTTGAGCAACCTAATTTCGAAACATAATTTGAGAGACATAAATGCAAACAATGTTAAGCTCAAGGGCTTCCCTGTGAGTTCAGAGCCAGCAATCAGTTGATTGTTAACAGTCAATATGTATGATTATTTTTCTAAATGTTATTCTTTTCCTTTGGTGTGAAGGTATGCGATGATCGGCATTCTAAGCTAATCCCCTGCTTGGATAGGAATTTGATTATCAGATAAGGTTGAAGATGGATTTAAAACTGATGGAGCATCATGAGCAACACTGATTATCAGATGAGGTCTTCCCTGTGAGGTCTACTCATGAGAGACGCTTTAGTTGCCTGATTCCACCGCCATAAGGCTATAAGGTCAGCAGCTTATCCTTTCTTTCATTTTTTTCGTCATCTCCTCACCTTAATGTCATTATGTCCCTGAGCTACAAAGTTGCTGGAGATGGGTCCTACACTCACCATATGAACGTTATTTACGGAACCATATACCTGGACACCCTGGGGAATATATCCTGACGTATAGTAGAGATATCACCAAGAGCGGTTCGGCCGAGGCTTGTCGCTTCCATATCCTCTGTAGCATACGGAGATATATAAATTAGAATATTTTGGGGAAATCTGCCATTTATTACAAACCTGAAACATGTACATGTACCTGCCCTCCTTTGGGAACGTTGATGTACATCAGAGAATTCACCAAGAGATTGTTGAGGTACGCTTGTCGCCTTACCCTGTTCGGTTCTTTTGCTATTTGTATTTCCCATTTTTACCTGAAAGAAGTTAACATAGCAGGTACATTTCAATAAGGGAATCACTCCTACCCAAAAAATACGTAAAGTTCCCGTTTCGCTTCTCACAACAGAGTGTTACAGTATGCTTACAATATTACATATAGACAGCTATGGGGCTCATAGGACAATATTTCCCAGGGGAACAAAGTTGTTCCAGTTTTCCATGCTTACAGGAGGAGACTCTTAAATTTGCCTCTTTTTTTTTTTTCTTTCTTATGTGTGGTTACTCTCATGATGAACAAGATTATTATAATATTTACTGTGGTTGTCAAAAGGAAAATCAAGATCTTTGTTCACAAGTTGAATAAAGATTATTATAATCTTACTATGGTCCGTTTTCTTTCGTCAGATCATGCTATGCAGACTTACATGATGCACAAATAGCGGGCGCTTGGCATCAACTTCTCATAACTACTACTTAGATACTGAGCTCATCATGAAGGTTCTGAACTACTTGATGAGGTTTTCAACTCACCATGAAGGCTCAAACTACTTCTCACAACTTGATGAGGTTTTGAACTACATGAAGGTAGGGTGCTTGCCCCTTTATGATACATGGTTCGTGTTAAGTGTACTTAGGGTTGATTGGTATTTCCCATAGGACACATGAGAGCATACAATTTTCATTTCTTGAAGCTTCTTTTTTCAATTAACGTATATGCATTGTCGACTTTGTTAAAATATTTCTGAACAAAAATGGTATGAAACATGTACATGTAAAAAAAAAACTGGACTGTTGCTTCAGCCGATACTAATGGCTTTTTTTTAATGCTGATCTCATCGGCGGATCATATGCTACTGATCTACAATATATTACTTTTGCACACATGTCTAGGGAGATAGCTGAAACGGTGTGCTATCAAATTATTGATTTTTACAAACCCGACACGGACGTGTATTTTTTTGCACACACGAGGGGCAGCAGTTCTCCTCCTCCGCGTGTTCAGCCGATAGAATAATTTGACTGCAGATCTGAAAAAAAATGGCAAAGGAATGGTCCAAACCTGAGAAAGGTCGGTGGGTTTTCAGGTCGGACGTGACGGCGGCAGCAGGGCTCCGAGGAGATCGGAGCGGAGGAGAGGATGGCAGCTTGAGGACGCCGAGGAGAGGCTGGCGTCGGCCAGGGTCCTGATGTCCTCGGGATCTTCAGGTGGGACATGACGGCGGCGGCACGGCTCTGAGAAGATCGGAGTGGAGAAGAGGACGGCGGCATGAGGGCGCCGAGGAGGTGCAGGCGACGGCAGGACCCTCATGTCGTCGGGATTGGGGTCCAGGGCGTGCGTTGGTCTAACGAGTTAATGGGCCGGCACAAGTTGGCTGATGTGAAAGGTGGGCGTGGAATACATTCGAGCGAAATATAGGAGTGGTGGGATGTGAGGCGAGACTACCAACTCCTTCATTAGGAGTAGAGATAACACCACACCGTTTGTCACAAATCCACTACTATATCGCATAAAAACGAAGACATAATTTTTCTTACCGTGGCGGATTTTTGTCAAACACCTAGTGGCGTGAAGATGAAATCCGACCATCGTAGCACACCGGGGCCTTGAAGGAAGTCGAGCGACTATGAATGCGATGGTGGCACTTATGCTACTATACTGGTAAGGTGTGGCTCTTCAGCAGAGCCGCCATCGCCGGTCCAGCTAACACAGTGGCGAGAGTGGCGGCTCAGCAGTGCCAACGATGATCATGTCGGGGAGGGGCGGTAGCTATTTCAACCTCCACGACACTGGCAGAGCTATGTGTTGTGCTGCAGGGGCCATGCCCCCCCCCCCCCCCCCCCCCAAATCCCATAGATACTTTATGAAGAAAATACTATTTTGGGTGGCATAGATTAAGAGAAATAGAGTAGACGTCCGGAGCGGCAGGAATGGGTGACGGGGTGATGATTGGGCTGGGGGTGGACGGCGGACTAGTCGCGGTGGCGAGCTCCAGCCTAAATCGGCATCGGGTGGTGGTAGAAAATTTTCCGTGCAGCAATTGACTTTCGTGCGGCTGTGTTTTGGTTTTGCTACAGTACGTAGAGGCACTGCAAATATGCAGCACTTGAAGCCAAAATTTGAGGCTGCAAACAAAATTCCAACAAAATTTGAAAATGATAAATTCTGAACGTTCAAAATTTGACCATGGCAATTCGAACGTCTTTACCGGCCTGTTGAAGCAGTGTGGTAATTCTAGTTGACGCGGGGGTGATAAGTTTAGTTGGCAAGCACGGCAATTTTTTAACTAAACTTGCCATGGTCAATAAATATAAATTGTCAAAAAAAAAAAGGTTTGATTTGCCATGATCAATCGGCGTCCAAATAATTCCTGAACGTTCAGGATTTATCGGCCTCTAGAAAATTTGCATCACCATTACATGTGACCTGTTGAAGCAGTGTTTTTGGCCTAAAGGACATCACGTAGAGATGCTCTGACAGTGTTTGCTATTCTTCAGGCGCGTATATTTTGTACAGTATGTCTGTTTCTTTACCGGCAGAGAGGTTCATTACATTCGTACGATGACCTTTCATGCTATGCCGGCTAGTTACCATACTCGGTGAGAACGGCCCAAAGGCAAGAAAACTAGTAGCTCTCACATTTTATTCGTCAGTCATGCACAAAGGAAAAACACACCGAACGGCAGCTCTAGCAGGACACACGCAGAAGGAGGAAGAAAAGCTACCGACTGCCTACTGGATGTAGGACATGCCGGTGATGTCGAGGTCGCGGTCGCCGGTGGACGGCGGCGGCGGGTGCCTGGGCCTGGCCACGGGATCCTCCGGCCCGTCGGCGCTTTGCGTGGCGCTGGCGCGCGGCTTCCCGGGCTCCCTCCGGCCCTCCTCCGCCGCGTACATCCCGCCACCGTAGGCCTCGCGCGTCATCGGCTTCATCTCCGAGATGTTGGGCGCCTGGTGCTCCCGCTGCAGCTGTGGCTGCCGCTGCCCGGCGGCGAGGTCGGAGAGGTTGTCGTCCGGGTCGGTCGACGGCACCTTGTGCTTCTCCTCCCTGTCCTCCATCGCCTTCTTCGCGTTGCTCGGCGTCAGCTTCTCCATCCCTCTGCTCTGCTCGGCTCGATCGGTCTCTGCTGTGACAAGCTTGGCTAGTAGTAGTAGCTCCGGCTGCAGAAATTAACAGTGGCTGAGCAAGACTGTGGGAGTGATGGTTGGGGCGGGCTTGCTTTTATAGGTAAGCGTTGGATTGGATTGGATCGGATGACGCATGGATCGGGAGGAAATCTCGCGAAGTTCGTGTGCATCTGCTTGCGTGCTGCGCGGTGGAGGGCAACGCGTGTTGGTGGTGGGCCGGGCGAGCGCTGGCTGTTGGCGCCGTGGTACGCGCGGCGCACACCTGGGCTGGTCGGTGCCTCGCGCGGCGGCGAAGGGTGACTCGTGGACGCCACGGCGACAAAAGCGGTAATGCTTGTGGATAGAGCTGCTGCATGTGCCTGCGCATGGATAGGTGTGGATTTTTTTTCTTTTCAAGAGTACGCCTAGGCGTACCTTAGCTTTATAGAAAACAGAATGTTAATTACAAGAAAACTAACACTCGATGCGAACAACGAGTGTAGCACACACCCCACACCCGTGTAAAACCACAGACGGCCACCACCGCAAAGCAAACTATAACAAAAGCGCCTATCCTAAGTTGAAACACAGCGCCGCGTCACACCGACACCGGACACCTCCGAAGACCAAACTTCCGCAGAGCTTCTCTTGTCAACGCACCACCCACTCTGAACGCCTAAGAGGAAGAGGCAAGTGGATGGCAGGACTCGATCCGATCCGAGGGAGACATCGTCTTGGACACACCGGAGATGGGCATACATAGCGCCGCCGAGGATCAAGAAAAGGATCGCGGCGGGCACCGGAGGAGAACAACAAGGAAGCATCCATCTCTCCAAACACCATGCTCCCAACGGGGGTACGACGTCCAGGACGCCACCATCGTGCCGATCCAACTCCGAATCGAGGCTTTCGCCCTGAGACAAACACCAACTCCGAAAGAGCGAGGGAAATGACGAACACGCCTTAGCGACGCCTCCAAGAAGGGGCATGACAACCACAGGTGCCACCGCCGTCGGCCTGGCGAAAGCCGAGCAAGATTTTCATCCGCGCGTTGCCCATCTCCACACCTCCAGGGACTTGGCGATACCGTCCAAGTATGCACACACCGCCGCCACCGCAGCACCTTGTCGACGTAGCCACAATGCCGAGGGCCGGCGACCGGCCGTTACAGAATAATTGCACGACTGCAAAAAAGGAGAAAAGTCTACTCTCCCGCCATATGACAATACCCAAATGTTTAGCCCCGAAACCCATAAGACGGCCTCACTACGGATGCGCCGGATGATGATCGATGAAGGGGTCTCCTTGTGGTTAAAGACACGAGTTACGCTTGCGTTACGCACGTTCCAAATCTCTCACCGCCTTACGTAGAGATATCATGGCCCCACCAGCACTTGACGTCGACGAGGTCATTCCAGGAGGCGATGCCAAGCATGTGAAGTCCAAGCCAATCCTTCACCTTGTTCTAAATCCGGAAGGAGTAGCGGCGTTGAAAGGTCATGCGCGCCGGCGTCTCCTGGGCGCAGCTGCAAAGAGGGCATTGGCCGTAGTGGGCTAGCCGCGCTTGGCGAGGCGGTCTGCTGTCCAAACTCTAATTTGGCTAATGAGCCAGGCAAAGATCTTGCACTTTGGGGCCGAGAGAGGGGGGCGGCAAGTTTTCCAAATGTTACACTTCATGTTGGATGAAACCACCTCGAGGAATTGAAGCTTGTAAGCCGAGGTCACGAAATTGCTTCCAAGAGGGGGACATCTTCTAAGAGATGGAGTCAAGCTGCTGATCGGAGAGGTTAATATTAGACTTGTAGCTCCACCGGAAGTAAACTCTTGTAATTGTTGCACGGAGAGGCCACTGGAAATGTCAAGTTGTTCCGCCGAACTATTATTGTGTAGAATCTTGTGAACGTTCCAAAACTTCTTGGAGATAGCAAAAATTTAGGCCATCTGCCTACGTAGAGTCCCAAAAGCATGCCTTCTGACCCTTCTCAATGGTAGTTTGGCGTGGGATTGAAAAAAGTCCATATAATCTTCATCACAAGGGTTGCCTATTCTCACCCAAGCTCTCTCCGGGGCGATCCATTCCAACCACAATCAACAAAGCCTGAGGGTGCAGGCCAATTTATCCAAGTGAAGAATAACTGGACCGTCGAGGTTGATGGGGCGACACACCATTACCGGATTGACTTTTCCTTTACCTCCAGAGACTTCGTCACTTCCCGCCCAAAGAAAAGCCTTGCGAATTTTGTCAATGAATTGTTGGACCCCTGCCAGGATGTCAAACGGGGTGATTGATGTGAGGACCGCCTTGACAAGAGCCACACGTCCCACCATTTTAAGTGTTTGTCGCACCACGGAGGTAGCTTGCCATCGACTTTGTCCTCGAGATGTTGGAAGTGGATTCTTTTAAGGAATCTTATACGTCTCAAACGTATCTATAATTTTTTATTGTTTCATGCTATTATATTATCATTTTTATATACTTTTTATAACAATTTATATTATTTATAAAACACATGTTTTTGAACATAGTTGCTTGAATATGTGTTAACCACTTTTTCCAAATAAGTGTTGAAACATTTTTTTCATATGCTATCAACATCTTTAAAAATGAAACAAACGAACGAAAAATGATCAAGCGTACAACGCCACTGGGCCAGCCCATTACCACGCCGTTTTAGGCGAGTGGATGGTTTGTCTCGCTAGAAGCGAGACATAGCCGCGCCCGATTACTAGTACTACTGGTCAATTGATTAAGTACTGATTAATGGGCTTTTAAGCACTACTCCCTCCGGTCCTTTTTTACTTCGCATATAAGATTTGTGCTTGACTTAAGCGCTACTCCTTCCGGTCTTTTTTACCCCGCATATAAGATTTGTGTGAAGTCAAACTTCGTAAACTTTTACCAACTTTGTTGGAAAAAATGTCAACATTTACAATACAAAATTAACATCATTACATGCATCATAAATTTTATTTTTACATTTGTATAACTTTACAATTGTAGATCTTCATATTTTTAATATAAATATGATTAAACTTTACGAACTTTAATTTCACACAAATCTTATATCGGAGTAAAGAGGACCGAAGGGATTAAATGGAAAGGACTCACCCTGAACATCCGCAACACTTCTGCTTCGGTACAACCCCCCCCCCCCCCCCCCTAAACACATCAACGGACGAGATCTCTCCATACCCCTTCATAATAAATGGTATGATGGTTCTTTTTAAAAATACGTCGCCCGCGCCCAACGAGAGCTATATCTCGCTTCACGCGAGACGGAAAGTGCTCTCGCATAAGGCATCCACAATAACGGGTTGGCCCATCAGCGAACACTTAAAATAGATAGAGAACTTAAAATAAATATAGAGAAGAAAAAGGGAAAAGCCAAGGATCGAACCCTGATCTCCCGCCACAAACCACTAGCTCACTGTAGGGGTTGTGATAAAATAGTAGGGTGCGACCAAGTAAAGGTCAAAGAACTGGTTATTCCACTGTTTTCCGGGGTTTTTCTATTTTACGTTTCTTCAATGTTTTTCACTGGTTTTTCCTGTTTCTTTCTCTATTTTCACTGGGTTTTTCTTCTTTGGGTTTTCTTCAGTTTTCTTTGTTTGCTTCTAGATTTTCACCGGCCTTAATGCATTTTTTAATACACGTTCAATAATTTTCATGAGAATGCCCATGGTAGGCATCCATGTCAGATTTAAATGATTTTTGATACCGTATGCAAGTTGTGACACATCTGACCATTTATCGCTCTTTTTGACCGAGAAAATTCCAAAAAAATGTAAAATTTGTCGAAAACCGAAACAACTTGCCATGGTGTCTGTAATTGGTCATACAAGGCCATGGAAGAAATTTGGGTCATTTCAAAGATGTCGAGAAACAAGGTGCTCTCAGACGGAGCTTTCTGGCCTATCCAAACACCCTCCGTTCAACATGTTCTATTTTTGGACATCCTTGAAATGACACCAACTTCTGCAAGCAGGTGGGCATGTCCATGGTAGGCATCCATGACAGGTTTGAACGATTCCGACACCGTATGCAAGTTGTGACACGTTCGGCCATTTATCGGCCTTTTTTGACCGAGAAAATTCAGAAACTACAAAAATTGTCAAAAACCAAAACAACTTGGCATAGTACCTTGAATTGGTCATACAAGCAAATGAAAAAAAAATTAGGGTAATTTGACGCATGTCGAGAAAATCGTGCTCTCAAACAGAGCTTATAGCCTACTCGGACACCCTACATTGAACATGGTGTTTTTGGACATTCTTAAAACGACCCCATCTTTTGCGAGCAGTTGGGCATGCCCCTGGTAGCCGTCCATGCTAGGTTTCAACGATTTTTGAGACCGTATGAAAGTTGCGACATGTCCGGCCATTTATGAGCCTTTTTTGACCGAGAAAACTCCAGAAAGTACAAAAATTGTCCAAAATCAAAACAACTTGGCATGGTGTCTTAAATTGATCATACAAGTCACTGAAAAAAATTGGGGCCATTTGACGCATGTTGAGAAACAACATGCTCTCAAACAGAGCTTATGGCCTACATGAACACCCTACGTTGAACGTGGTGTTTTTTTTGGACATTCTTAAAATGACCCCAACTTTTGCGAGCTAGTGGGCATGCCCATGGTAGGCATTCATGTTAGGTTTGAAGAAAAAACTATTTAAAATTTTAATTTAAAAATGTATTTAAAAATATTATTTTAAGTATTTAACATCACTAATAAATATAAAGAGATGAAATTGAAAACATTAAATGCGTTTTTAAAGCATTTAATAAATATTTGAAGGAAAAAAGAATTTAAAATAATAATTTAAAACAACTACTTAAAACTGTTATTTTGGTATCCAAATAATATTTCATTTTTTTGGACAAATTTCAAAAAGAATAATAAATTTCGAAAAGGAGAAAATGAATTAACGATAAAGAGCAGAAAAACGAAAAAATAGAAAAAGCTTAGCACTTGGCCCAACTAGACAGCTGCATCGCTCTCGTCAGGTGCCTGTTGGGCTGGACCAGGCGCTCGCGGATTCGAAAAAAAGTTCATTGATTCGAAAAATGTCCCTGTTTTCAAAATCGTTCACAAATTCAAAAAATGTTTCCTTTTTTTCAAACTTGTTCAGAAACTGAAAAAAATGTTCCAGCCATTTCAAATAATGTTCATGCTTTCAAATTTTGTTCGAAATTTAAAAAATGTTCTTGTTTTAAAAAACATTCTACACAAATAGAAAAAATGTTCAAAGAAATTCACAAAAATAAAATTTGTTTCAAATTTTTTGTTCATATTGTTCTGAGTGTTTTTTTTTGAAATTCCAAATTGGCTAGTGTTTTAAAAAAAAATTAGAAAAAAAAATGTTTAAAATATTGTTCGCTCTTTTTACAAAATGTTCATGTCTTGACATTAGCACTTTCGAAAGACACAATTTTTTTTTGAAATTTCTACACAATTTTTTGAAATGCCAATATTTGTAATTGTTTCAACAAAATTTGAAAAAGCAAACATTTTTTGAAATTTCGACCAAATTCCTGGGCATGGAGCCATCTATTTTGGGAGCTCCTAGTCAGTGCTTTAAGCGTCGGTTGGAAAGTCGGCACTCGCGCGCATGCCACTAGTTGGCGGCCCAATATTGCGCCAGCTCGCTCGGTTCACCTGCTAGTTCATGAATTTGAAAAAAAATTGACAAGATTGAAAAACAGTTCATGAATTTAAAAAATGTTCACGAGTTAAATTTTAAAAATTTCATGAATTTGGGAAAAGTGCGTGACTTTGAAAATTGTTATAAGTGAAATTTTTAAAAAGATCATGAATTTGGAAAAAAAATCATGGATTTGAAAAAGTTCACAAGTTTGAAAAAGTTTATGAATTTGAAAATTATTCACCAGTTAAATATTTAAATAGTTCATGAATTTGCAAAAAATTCACGAGTCTGGAAAATATTTGCAAATTTTCAAAAATAAACGATTCTAGAAAATGATTCAAGAATTTTAATAAATTTCACAAATTCAAAAGAAAGTTCGTGAAAAATAAAATAAAGAAAACATAAAAAGGAAAAAAGGGAAAAACCAAGCGAAAACCACGCATGAAAAACCAAAATAAAAATCACCCAGAGGAACGTTGCGAAACCAGAACCGGAAATGTACAAAACAAGTAGAAACGGAAGTAGAACCATACACAACTGGTTATCCGAGCTGGTACCTACTGTTGGAAATAAACCTTGGCTTTGAGGTCGAATCCCAACTTCTTCAACATTTTTTGAAGATTTTAAAAAGGAAAAAAAATATGTAAATGGGCCGAGCCCAGGATGGAGCCTATAACCAGGGCCTAATAGGAGTTGGCATATATTTCATGCTACTCCTTGAGTGCACGTATACGTTTGTCAAAGGTCTATATTGCCCTTTATACGTTTAGTGAAGGGGAGGGGAGAAAAAGGGGGGGGGGGGGGGGGGGGGGGTGTACCGAAGCGGGGCTCACACCGCAAACCCTCCCGGCCAACCTCAGGCCTCTGTCTCGGTATTTGCGTTTCTCATGCATTGCCACATCATGGTCTCCAACCTTTCTCCCCTCTAATTTTGTTTGATTTATTTTGAGTTGTTCTCCCCTCTAATTAGTTTCTTTTAGACAAGTACAGTATATTTTTTGTTCTTTCTGATATTTCATTATTATTTTCTTTTTGGCAAGATTTAAATTCTTTTTTTGTGATGATAAAATGTGAATTCTTTGGAAAAAAAACTGTAGCGTCACAATAGTTAATACTACAAATATTTTAGTTGATATTTTTTCATATAGTGCCTAAATTTGATTTTGCATCGGGCCCCGGGTTTGAAAGGTATGGCCCTGTTCGCTCTGTTTTTGTTCCTAGCTGTTCGTGCTTTGATATTCCCTTCTGGTTTCCCTTCTGCCCACCATCGAAAAATACGAGAAGGGAGAAGGAGACAAACACAAAACCGAGCCCCCTCTGATTGTGATCCATGGAAACGTGGTCCCTTAGGGCCCGATTCATTAAAAAAGGTAGAATAGAGTTGTCCGGTTAATTAATGGAAACCCGGGCGAAAACCGTTACAACAAGCCCATAAGAATGGGCACACCGGTCGACCTGGTACCAACAAGACCACACACACCGCCGAGAAGAGAACACCGTCGAGGTTGCCGGCCATGTCATCGTCATCACCTCTCCTCGAGCAGGCGACTCCGACTTCGCCGCTGACAACCCGTCAAGGCCCCTTCGAACGAACGACACACAAGACCTTGCCGGCCAAATAAGCCACACAATCGACCGCAGACGTTGAGGACTATATACATGCTATGGGGAAATTTCAGGGTGGTCCACCCTGTCCACCCCCTAGCTACGCCACTGTTTCCATGCCACTGCACCGGACACAGCCATGGAAGTTTCGAGGAAGTAGCAGCATGCATGCATGCATGTAGCTGATGGCACGTCTCTCCGGCCGACGCGGTGTCTTCTGGTCCTGGAATAGATTCCTTTCCTCTCTACCGTACCGTACGTGCACTAGCTTCGCACTACATACTGTAGTACTTGCTCCATCGACGTCGCTGCAGATCTCTAGTTTGCAAGTTGAAAGCTGGCGTCTCTACGCGTCTCAAGAGACAACATTATGGTCTAAAAGGGACCATAATGAAACATATTGATCCTCGATCTGATACTAAAAGGGACACCCCACTTGACAGACGGGCATTAACTGAGGCAGCTTCGCACCAAACCCCAATCTGGCTAGTTTAAGGAAACTTTTGGGGGGTCCCCGGTCCTCTGGCCGATCCTATGCAGTGGAGTGGAGTGGAGGAGGACTCGAGCGAGACTTGACGGTTCAGTCGTCGCTGCATGCGTTGACGACGAGTCCTTGCAAATTGCAATGCAAGTCTGCCAGCCAGTTACCCGGTTGGGAGGGCGGGCACGATGCAGCGGAATATCACAGGCACACATTTGCGGTTGCAGGCGTCACGTCTCCACGAGCAGTGAGTGGTCGAGTACGGTGATGTCCTGATGGGGCCGTGGGAAATCGCATCAGTCTCACGCGGCTTCGTCCACCCCGACCCCGAGGTCTCTCGTCTAGCTACCATTGAATTATTTCAACGGGAAAAAAGGAGGTCGACCCCGCGCGGCGCCAAACCGAGCACCCCACAGTTTCTTCGCCAAATCTGCAGAAAATGCACCAGTCGGTCTCCTCCCCCCGTCGCGCGCCGGTCATGGCAGTACGCCCAACATAGGCAACAGACACGCATAGCTGCCGAACGGATCGACAGGAACGAGTCATGGCATCAGCTCCAGGGAATTTGCCTAACTACGTACACGCTCCTTCTCGCGGCGTTTGATTATTAAGCCGACGGGTCGTGTGGCGAGTAGTGATCCATCTTGCATTTGCATGGATGAGAAAGAGAGACGACCATGAATCTGGCGTTCACATTTTTGGCTGGGCAGGCTTCGATCCATCACAAGCTTGGATTTCTTTCTTCACACTGGTCACTTGCTCACTTTCAGCTCCGGTCCTGGTTCCACCAAAGTCGGTCAAGATGACCAAAAGGACAAAGGCAGCCACACAAACCTATCCCATAGCCCAGCTAACATGACCAAAGTTTTTTTTTTTTTTTTTTTTTGCCAATCTGCACTGCATGCCATGCATGGTAGCACATCATCACAATCCATCGGGTCACCGGTGAACCGCGCGGAAACCGCTGAAATACTTTTCATCATTCTCCTCGGTATGTCTGAACTCATTCGGAATGGGGGACGTCGCTGAAATACTTTTCATCATTCTCCACGGTATGACCGAACTCATTCCGAACGGGGGATGCTTGATCAACGGATGACCCCGTACACTAGCGGAGCGTTTGGTTCGAGGGGTAGAGAGGCAGGGGCGGAGCCAGGCTAGCACCAAGCCCCGGGCCTGCTTCATTACTATAGTGATTAACAGTGATCAACAGTGTAAAAACGGTACAGTGAACAAAGGAATAAATCCTCACGCCCCGGGCCCAGGCCCCCCCGGCCTGGGTCCTGTATCCGCCACTGTAGAGAGGGATGGATTAGGATCGACCAAAAAATGGACACGTATGGTTATAAAGCATTTGAATGGTTCCAATCAAAATAAGAGAATATGCCATGAATATGTTGAACCATTTGGCCACATGAAATCGGCCGGAGCAAATGATCACCCTTTACATGCATGGCCATATGAGGATGTTGTGGTCGTGACGGGTGGTCTCATATACCAAATAATTGGCTCATCCTTCTTCTACAGCCAAACACATGATTTGATTGGTCTCATCATCAAAAAAAAAAAAAAAACTGAACGATCCAAACCCATCCATACCACACCTTCAATCAAACGCACCCCAGGTTAGTAAAAAAAACACTTGGGTTACGCCCAAAATTTCAACACATACGGATATGTGGTAAGGGTCTGCTAGCTCGGAAGAGAAAACAAATGGGGCGAGCGGCGTGGACCTGACGCTGATGCCTTTTAAATTTAGAAATGGTCGACATCCCGGTCCAATTTTCCATTGATGTGGACATGCAGTTGAGTCATGTGTCTTGAGATGCTGAACGATGATGCGAACCAAACTGTGGTTGGATGGTTAGGTGGACATTGGTATCCCCAGCCCACCAGGGCTCAAGTCCTGCTGCTCGCATTTATTCTGGATTTATTCCAGGATTTCCTGCGATACACCCTCAGTGAGGAGATGGTATGCCGTATCAGTCTCTCGGAGGTGCTCATAGGGGTGAGTGTATGCGCGTAGATATGAACGCTTGTGTGTACTGATGTTCAAAAAAAAAAGATGCTGAACGATGACCTGGAGGCGTCGCCTAATTAAACCATTATAATCGTCTATAATATACTGATAAAAGAACTGCAATCGGTGTTACATGACGGCTGTGCTAGCTTAAAGTAAAATTGTGCACACCTCATAAGGAAAGCAGCCTATCTAATACATTATTACAACAAAGTTAAAAGGGGCGTCCTTGTCATCTGCTTGAGGATTTCCTCGAAGGGTGTGGCTAGGTCTCAATCGACTGAGACTTGGTTAAGTCTCAGTCAAGTGATATAGTATATAATAAGAAAAAAAAAACTGAAAAGAAATTTTTGTACGAATCTCCATGCAAAATCAAAGGAAGATAGTATCGACTGAGACATAACGAAGTCTCAGTCGACTGAGACTTAGCAAAACTGTTCCTCGAAAATGATGTGTGAACCCCGTCCACCCCAACCCAGTGTTGAATATGTGAGCATTTTTTCATTAAGTTTACTTCAGAAATGCAGTAGATAAACCATGCATGATGAACATGTTAAATATGATGATCGGACAAATAAAAGTACTACATATACTGGACATGTAATCAGAGGGAGTGGTTGAAAACCTTAACCTATGGTAGCTACTCTAATTTGAGCCATGAAAGGCAGTGCATCTTGCCATTTTTAAGTGGAATATACGTTTTTTTCTGGAATTTGTTTTGCATGTTTCAATTTAGCATCAACTAATAGGTGCACGCCTATTCCATGGTGCTAAAACTTCTAAGGTGCAAATCCACTTGAAACGACCAGTCTATGGTTTAGGTGATTTTCTGTTCTGAGGTTCTAAAAAATCTGATACAATTTACTGGTGCGGAGAATGCTATAAATTCATATCCGAAAAAACATCAGTTAATGTGATCATATATATATGTTCCACACGAAAACAAACCAAGTTCCCTTGTTATTTTTGTACATGACATAATAGTCTGTTTAGGATGAATTTTCATGGATTGTCATCTCCTAGCATCCCATATAACATGAATTCTTCCTCACGCTTTTTTGTAGCAAGGCCTAGAAAACTAAATTTACTTATCATAATTAGTTCTTTTTTTGCGAAACTGCCCAACACTAGGTATATGGTTCATTTTGAATGTCTTTGGAAGTTCAAGGTTTAATGCACGTCATTTTATAGTTTTGGGTTCAAGTCGGACCAAGCACAATAGTTTATAGGGATCAAATAGACTTTCTTTTAATTTATTTTTAAAGATCTTCAATGGACTGTATTCTTATATACAGACATGCATTGTAATATCTAGCATGTAAAATTGGGCAGAGAATCAGGCTGGTTTTGCATGATAAAAAATAGGAGAAACTTGGGTTCTTAGGTACGGTGAAGCCGTGAAGGCACGGTGGTTCAGTGAAAGGATAAAATTTCCGTTATTGCAATATAAAGCATCAATCTGTTGAACAGACCCAAGCTGTTAAACGTGTGAAAGTGCACTAAAAAATTCACTGCCATTGCAACGTTTCCATAAACAATCATACCTGCAAATATTTATATTTTCCTCACAGTCTTAGCCGTCAGGTTTTCCAAAATGGAGAGTAGCACAAAATAAATTTAAACCCAAGAAGAGACTCTGAATCTCTCAGCCGAAAAAGGATGACGAAAAGGAGTCAGTCTGTGTGACTTAAGTCTACAATCACCAAATTAAAATTAGGTCTCCAAAAGACAGAGATTAATTTAGTGCTCAGTAAAGCCGGCACAAATCCATTCTTGCGTACCGAGCTAGAGCACCGGTCGCTTTCTCCACTGCCAAGAAACTGCGACCGCCTTTTCTGCAGGAAACCGCGTAGCTTTGCATCACTTTCACCGACAGCTCTATATAAGCCACTCCGGCCACCACCAGTCCACCACCGCCTTCGTCATCCAGATTCCAGCCAGTGCACCAGCAAGGCAAGTACAGTGGCGATCGAGCACTTGGAGTAGTAAGTTGATCACTTGGAGCAGCAGCGAGCAATGGCAATGGCAGGGGCTGCGTCGACCATGGAGGTCGATCAGGACCTCCCGGGCTTCCGCTTCCACCCCACGGAGGAGGAGCTCCTCGGCTTCTACCTCTCCCGCGTCGCCCTCGGCAAGAAGCTCCACTTCGACATCATCGGCACCCTCAACATCTACCGCCACGATCCCTGGGATCTTCCTGGTACGTTACACACAAGAACAACTTCCAACATCATCGTAGTGATCGTTTGATCGATGCATGCATGTCTGAGCAGCGAGCTGATGAGGTGTGTGTATGGATATTCAGGGATGGCGAAGATCGGTGAGAGGGAGTGGTACTTCTTCGTGCCGCGTGACCGGAAGGCCGGGAGCGGCGGGCGGCCGAACCGGACGACGGAGCGAGGGTTCTGGAAGGCCACGGGCTCCGACCGGGCCATCCGGAGCACCGCCGACCCCAAGCGGGTCATCGGCCTCAAGAAGACACTCGTCTTCTACCAGGGACGCGCACCGCGGGGCACCAAGACGGACTGGGTCATGAACGAGTACCGCCTCCCCGACTCCGGCGCGGCGCCACCCCAGGAGGACACGGTGCTGTGCAAGGTGTACCGGAAGGCCACGCCGCTAAAGGAGCTCGAGCAGAGAGCCTTTGCGATGGAGGAGAGGAAGCAGAGGTCCGGCAGCAACGATGGGTACGGCTACGGCGGCGCGGCCAGAGCGTGCCCGGTTCCAGCAGCCGGCGATTTCTACCTGTCGCCGTCTGACGACGTCCAGGACAACTTCCTGATCCCCTCCTCTTCCTCGTCGTCGGTGGCGCCGTCTGGAAACAGCAGCAGCCACGACGCGCCCAGGGTAGCCAAGAAGGAAGCGGACGTCGCCACGGTCACCGTCGCGTCGACGTCGTCTTTGCCGCAAGCGGCGAACGCGCCCTTCCATCTGCAGCTCCCGGCCGTGAACCCACCCTGCGGCCTCCAGCTACCGGTGGCGAACCATGGGATGTCGAACATGTCCAGCCTGCAGCTACCGGCAGCGAGCCAGGGTGTGCTGGACCTGCCCAGCCTGCAGCTCCCGGCGGCGAGCAGCCATGGAGTGTTCGACTGGCTAAATGACCCGTTCCTGACGCAGCTGCGCAGCCCGTGGCAGGACCAACATTGCATGTCCCCTTACGCCCATCTGCTATACTAACCAGATGCAAGTCGATCGTGCAAAGAGCAAGTATGCAAAACTTGAAGCAGAGTAGATGGTTAGCTGTATTGTGCATAGTACTACGAACCTAGACGTCAGTCTCTTTGTTTCTTTTGTGCCTTTTAGGAAGGTGGGTGGTGGTGTTTAACATGACAGTTTGGAACTAAGCCTGCAATGAATTAACTCAGGGAACTGTTTTCTGTTTGTCACTCGTGAGGCCCCCAAGTCACTAGCTTTGGTTGTCGCATCAACCACCGCCGCCACAGGCCCCACCCCCTTTCTCCCTCGCCGTCGCCGATTGGCACCGCCGGGGCAAAACCCCGATCAGTGGTCGGGGTCGGTGGGGGCGGGTGTCGTGGTTACTAGTCTGACAGTAAGTACTGGGGGTACGAATGAGGAGCAGAGCCTAACTACAGCACAGGTGTGACACTCGGATTTAGCGAGTTCAGGCCCCTCTCGGAGGAGGTAAAAGCCCTACGTCTCGTGCCTTGATGCTTGTTTTCTCTGAGGGTATCTTATTACAATGAGTGCTTAACCTTGCGACGGAGGGAGAGTGCGGCTTATATAGGAGTTCGCTGCAGCCTCTCCGCCACCACGTCGCTGGGCCTTTATGACATTAACTACAGCAGTTAAGGGCGTTTAACACTGATTAACACAGCTATGACTATGGCAGTTACTGGTAACGGTAGCCATAACTATGCTTAAAGTCTAATTGAAGACTACCCGACCGTTGCAGCTCCACGCCGTCCGTACGTCTCCTCTGTCCGAGTGATGATGACTGGCCGACTGGAGAGTAGACGTCTGTCCGAGTGCTGTCCGTGCAGGGTCCGAGTGAATCCTTCGCGGTGTGCATCCGGTTGCATTTGTGACCCAGGGGTCTCTGAATAATAGTGTAGGCCTTAGGTGGGCTCTAGATGTCAGGTCCTTGTCCCTACCGGTGGTAGGTGACCCCATCATTAGCCCCCGAATCGGTTGAGGCTTAACAGGACGAGTGGGTTTAGCTTTTGGAGAGGTCCGAGTGCTTCGGGGGCACTCGGCCTCCGCTCTTCCCGTGGTTATCCTCGGGAGAAGCCGCAACGGATTCTGGACTAGAGAACTTCCGAATGATCGGATGGTGCCGATTGCTAGGTAAAACTTGGTGGCATTCGCATGTCTCTCGGGAGAGATGGACTTGAGGCCGAGCGAAGGCATGCCATGAAACTCGAGTGACGACGCCGGCGCGTGGACTGAATCTCCGGAGAGAGGCCACTCTATATCCCAGGGGAACGCCAGTGCAGGCCAGCTCCGAGTCCAAGTTTACGAGACACGCGCCTTGGAGCCTATTGAAAGGGCCAAGTTAACCTGCGGAGGGGCGTCGAGCTCGTCCTTTCGCAACCCTGGAGGTGACTCCAGTCGGGTGTTTAACGTGTCCGAGTGCACGGAGGCCTGCGGAAGGCGGTCGGTCGGGCCGACGGGTGTTTCTTAGGAAATGATGGGGGTGCAATCTGTCAGGACGATTCGTTGCGGGATTTTCGGGATTCGAAATCATGCGTGCGCACGCAGAAGCGGTTACGCCGTGGCTAGTGGGGAAAGTGGGGCATGGCGCCTCAATTTTCGCCCTGACAAGCGCCACGTGCCCCGTCATGTCTGCCCATGTGCCCGCCGCGGGTGCCGTCCGGTCCAGGGATCTGCGGCTGAGATCTCGCCCGACGAATTTTTACCCGCGGTATATAGCCCACGCGGGCTAGGGTAAACCCCATATCCCCTTTTCCTCTCGCGTCCTCCACTCTCCCCTTCCTCTCGCTCCTCCGTCTCGAGCTCCCGAGCGCCCGAAACCATGGTGAAGGATACGACGGCCAGGTTAGAGAGGGCGAAGAAGGCGGGGAAGGGCGCGTCCTCGAGTGGCGGCGCGGCGGTGGGCCGCATCCAGGGGGACTAGGTCCCCTCGCGGGTGACGGAGGGCCGGCTGAAGGAGCTGGAAGGCGAGGGACTGATCCCCGTGGGCGGCTGGAGGCTGCCCGAGGCAGACGAAGTCGAGCCCGCTCCGAACGCCGACGAGCGAGTCCTCCTCGTCACCCATGTCGAGCAAGGTTTTTCGATGCCTCCACACCCTTTCTTCCGTGCGTTCCTGGATTTCTTCGGGGCGCAGCTCCACCACCTTCCGCCGAATGCGGTGGTTTACTTGGCGGCGTTTGTCTCATTGTGTGAAAACTTCATCGGCTGCTACCCCCATTGGGGGTTGTTCAAACACATTTTCACCTGTCGGTCGATGACGGTGAAGAAGGACTCACCCAGGGGCGCGAAGACTAGCGTGACGCAGCAGTGCGGGGGACTAGGGATCCAGCTCAGGGGACACTCGGCCTTCCCCAAGATGAGCTTCCCCGACTCCGTCAAGGGCTGGCAAGACAGCTGTTTCTACTGCAAAGATGTCCCGAGTAAGGGGAGCCCGATTGGGTTGCCTCCGTACTCGGCAGCGAGGGTCGCTGCTCCTCCATCTCTCACAGTCGCCAAGGAGGAGAAGGTGGACATGGGAATCTTGGTGGACGCTTTGGTAGGAGTGGTGCGGGCCGGAGTCGACGGGATGGACCTGCTGGAGGCGCTCCTCAGTCGGCGGATCCAGCCGCTGCAGGACAGGGCGCACCCCATGTGGATGTACCAGGGGCCGAGTGACCCCACCCGAGTGCACCCTGACGCCTTGTCGGCAAAGGCCCTCGAGGGCAAGATCAAGGCGATCACCTCAACGCGTGACAGTCCACGCGGAGCCAGGAGGGTGCCCCCGTACGACCTGGACAATCAGCCTATCGACATAAGTTCACGCTTCATCCGAGTGCTCCGTATGACAATTCTTTCGCGCCTGCTTATGTTTTGAAGAGTGATTTCTTCTCGCAGAGTTTCCAAAAAATGCTTTCGCAGGTGCCGGCTGTCGACCACGACCCAGAGGACGTGACGAGCGACATGGAGCGCCAGCACCCAGATGACAGCGATGAGGAGGAGGAGGGCAATGACGAGGAAGAGGAGGAAAGCGACGAACACGCGAGCGACACTGAGGAGGGCGAGGAGGCTGAGTCTTCCCCGTCCGAGACTGTTCCCCGGGAGCGCCGCACCAAGGAAAAGAACGACCCGGGCACCAGAGCAAGGAGCACTCGGGCGCCGAGTGACTCAAGGCTGACTGCTTCGGCTTCTTCGCGCGGAGCGAAACGCCTGAGGGCGGAGGCCGCTGACTCGGCAAAGAAACAACCCAAACAGCCGAAACAAGTCTCCGCCAAGCCTCGGAAGGCGGCGGTGCCAAAGATCAAAGTGGTGGTGCCACTGGCTTTGACGTAAGTACTCGAGACCAGATTTCTCCCCGACGAAATTTTCATTTGTCAGAGGTGCCGAGTGATCTCCTATCTTGCAGCAATGAGACATCAACGACTTCACCGGATCCGGATGCTCCAAAGCGAAGCCAGACGGAGGGTGATGCTGCCAACGCTGCTACTTCCAAGGGTAAGGTTTTACCGACTGCCATTCGTCTCGAATCTTGTCTGGGTGGTTTGTAGCCTGATGTTTGATACGTCTCCAACGTATCTATAATTTTTGACTGTTCCATGCTATTATAGTATCAATCTTGGATGTTTTATATGCAATTATATGCCATTATATATCATTTTTTGGGACTAAGCTATTAACCCAGTGGCCAGTGCCAGTTGCTGTTTTTTTGCTTGTTTTTGTCTTTTCAGAAAATCATTATAAAAAAGAGTCCAAACGAGAAAAAACTTTGGATTAATTTTTTCTGGACCAGAAGAGATCCACGAAGCTTCGGGAGAAGACCAGAAGAGCCACGAGGAGGCGACAAGCCTGGAGGGCGTGCCCAGGGGGGGTAGGCGCGCCCCCAGGCTTCTGGGCCCCTCGTAGCCCCTCCTGACCTAATTCCAGCGCTATAAATTCCCAAATATTCCCAATATACCAGAGAGACAGAAGAGAAAACCTTTCCGCCACCGCAAGCCTCTGTTCTTCCGCGATCCCATCTAGAGGCCTTTTCCGGTACTCTGCCGGAGGGGGAATCGATCACGGAGGGCTTCTTCATCAACCTTGCTGCCCTTCCAATGATGTGTGAGTAGTTTACCACAGACCTACGGGTCCATAGCTAGTAGCTAGATGGCTTCTTCTCTCTCTTTGAACTTCAATACCATGTTCTCCTCGATGTTCTTGGAGTTCTATCCGATGTAATCTTCTTTTACGACGTGTTTGTTGGGATCCGATGAATTGTGAGTTTATGATCAGATTATTCATGAGAAATATTTGAGTCTTCTCTGAACTCTTTTATGCATGATTATTATAGCTTTGTATTTCTCTCCGATCTATCGATTTGGTTTTGCCAACTAGATTGGTTTATCTTGCAATGGGAGAGGTGCTTTGTGATGGGTTCAATCTTGCGGTGCTCAATTCCAGTGACAAAAAGGGACATGACACATATTTGTATTGTTGCCATTAAGGATAAAAAGATGGGGTTTAATCATATTGCTTGTGTTTACTTTGTCTACATCATGTCATCTTGCTTAAGGTGTTACTCTATTTCATACTTAATACCCTAGATGCATGCTGGATAGCGGTCGATGGGTGGAATAATAGTAGTAGATGCAGGCAGGAGTCGGTCTACTTGTCTCGGACGTGATGCCTATATACATGATCATTGCCACGAATCTGTCATAATTATTTGCTTTTCTATCAATTGCCCAACAGTAATTTGTTTACCCACCGTATGCTATGCGTTCGAGAGAGAAGTCTCTAGTGAAAACTATGGCCCCCGGGTCTACTTTTATCATATACTAAAATCAAAAATACCTTGCTGCAATTTATTTACTTTTATTTTGTTTAGTATTTTAGTTTATCTATCTATCACTATCAGACTTAATCCTTGCAAATAACCGCTAAGAGGATTGACAACCCTCTTATTTGCGTTGGGTGCAAGTGTTTGCTTTTGTGTGTGCAGGTGCGTTTAATGGGATTTTGCTTGGTTCTCCTACTGGATTGACAACCTTGGTTCTTAACTGAAGGAAATACTTATCTCTACTATACTGCATCATCCTCCCCTCTTCGGGGAAATACCAACGCAGTCTACAAGTAGCAGGAAGAATTTCTGGCGCCGTTGCCGGGGAAACATCATCAAAATTACCAAGTACCTTCGCACAAACTATCATCCACTTGCATTTATTATATTTGCCTTTTTATTTGCATTTGCTTCTCGTTTTCATCGCCCCCACTTCTAAAAAATCTTACAAAAACACAAAAATATTTTTCTTTGCTTGTTTGCTAGTTTGCTTGCTCCGTCATGATGTCTCAAGAAAATACAAAATTGTGTGACTTTTCTAATACTAATAATAATGATTTTATTAGTACTCCTAATTCTCCTCCTGCCACTAGTGCGGAGTTGTGTGACATTAATGCTGCTTTGCATAATCTTGTTATGAAAGAACAATTTTCTGGTAGTCCTAATGAAGATGCTGCATCCCATCTAAATACTTTCATTGAACTTTGTGATATGCAAAAGAAAAAAGATGTGGATAATGATATTTTCAAATTAAAATTATTCCCGTTCTCACTACGAGATCGTGCTAAAACTTGGTTTTCATCCTTGCCTAGAAATAATATTGATTCTTGGGATAAGTGTAAGGATGCTTTTATTACCAAGTATTTTCCTCCCGCTAAGATTATTTCTTTAAGAAATCAAATTATGAATTTTAAGCAACTTGAGCATGAACATGTTACACAATCTTGGGAGAGAATGAAATTAATGATAAGAAATTGCCCAACTCATGGCTTAAATCTATGGATGATCACACAAATTTTTTATGCAGGACTAAATTTTGTTTCTAGAAATTTGCTAGACTCTGCCGCAGGTGGTACTCTTATGGAAATTACATTGGGAGAAGCTACAAGACTTCTTGACAATATTATGACAAATTATTCTCAATGGCACACTGAACGAACTCCAACTGGTAAGAAGGTAAATTCTGTTGAAGAAATTAATACTTTGAGTGATAAGATGGATGCTCTTATTAAATTGGTTGCTAGTAAAAGTGCTCATATTGATCCTAATGATGTGCCATTGTCTACTTTGATTGAGCAAAATAATGATGCTATTGATGTGAATTTTGTCTCTAGAAATAATTTCAACAACAATGCTTATAGGGGTAATTTCAATCCTAGACCGTTTCCTGGAAATTCCTCTAATAATTATGGTAATTCCTATGGCAATCCATATAATAATAATAATAGGATACCCTCTGATCTTGAAAGTAATATTAAAGAATTTATTAATTCGCAAAAGAATTTCAATGCTATGATAGAAGAAAAATTGAATAGAGTTGATGAATTGGCTAGGAACATGGATAGAATTGCTCATGATGTGGAAAATCTCAAAACTAAAATCTTGCCACCCAAGCATGATATAAATGAGTCTATTAAAGCTATTTATATCTCCATTAATGAAAGTAAAGAAAGGACCGCTAGGTTGAGAGCTAAGCGAGAATTCCTAGAAAAAGCGATTCCACCCGGTTTCTATCGTAGTAATGATGAAGATATTAAAATGATTGGTGTCACTCCTATTGAATCATTATTTAGTAACATAAAACTTGATGAAAAAGGGACTGAAGAAGAGTCAACTTTAGATAGAAGGAGTCCTAATTGTTTGGAGGGTGATAATCTTAAAGATAAAAATGAAAAAGTGGGTTTGGAGAGGTCAAAACTTTAAATAGTAATGCACCCACTACTTTGGATTACAAGGATTTTAATTATGATAGTTGTTCTTTAATTGAGTGTATTTCCTTGTTGCAATCCATGATTAATTCACCACATGCATATGAACAAAATAAAGCTTTCACTAAACATATTGTAGAAGCCATGATGAAAGCACATGAAGAAAAACTTGAGTTGGAAGTTTCAATTCCTTGGAAATTACAAGATGAATGGGAACCTACTATTAAAGTCAAAATTAAATATTATGAATGTAATGCTCTATGTGATCTTGGTGCTAGCGTTTCCACTATACCAAAGTCTTTGTGTGATGTGCTAGGTCTCACCGATATGGATCCTTGTTCCCTTAATTTGCATCTTGCGGATTCTACTATAAAAAAACCATTGGGTAGAATAAATGATGTGCTTATTATTGAAAATAGAAATTATGTGCCCGTGGATTTTATTGTTCTTGATATTGAATGCAATCCTTCTTGCCCTATAATACTTGGTAGGCCTTTCCTACGAACAATAGGTGATATTATTGATATCAAAGAAGGTAATATAAGATTTCAATTTCCATTAAATAAAGGGATGGAACACTTCCCTAGAAAGAGAATTAAGGAACCTTATGAATCTATTATGAGGGCCACTTATGGAATTAACTTGAAGGATGACAACACTTGAAACTATGCATTATGCCTAGCTAGGGGCATAAAACAATAGCGCTTGTTGGGAGGCAACCCAATGAATAAAATAAATTTTTGTTTTTTTTCCTGTTTTGTGTGTTTACACATGTTTAGCCTCTTTTATGATTGTGTTTTTATCTTTTAATTAGTGTTTGTGCCAAGTAATTCCTTTGGGATGATTTGGATGATAGTATAATTGATGCTGTTTGAAAACAGAAACTTTTGCGTCTAGTGCTGGAATTTTGATTTTTCGCTCGAGCGTCAGAACCTTCTGAATTGTTTACACAATATTGATATATGAATTTCCCACGTTATCCTAATTTTTCAGAATTTTTGGAGTTACAGAAGTATGACGTTAATTCAGGTCTTTACAGACTGTTCCGTTTTAGACAGATTCTGTTTTTGTTTCATAGTTTGCTTATTTTGATGAATCTATGGATCGTATCGGGGGGTATGAGTCATGGAGAAGTTAGAGTACAGTAGCATTATGCCAATATTAAATATGAATCAATTTACAACAGTACCTAAAGTTTAAGATTTGTTTGTTATACTAATGGATCTCACGAGGTTTCTGTTGAGTTTTGTGTGCTGAAGTTTTCAAGTTTTGGATGAGACTACGATGGCTAAAGGAATAAGGAGCGGCAAGAGCCTAAGCTTGGGGATGCCCAAGGCACCCCAAGGTAATATTCAAGGAAGACTCAAGCGTCTAAGCTTGGGGATGCCCCGGAAGGCATCCCCTCTTTCGTCTACAATCTATCGGTAACTCACTTGGAGCTATATTTTTATTCATCACATGATATGTGTTTTACTTGGAGCATCTTGTGATATAGTTTGTTTGCCTTTGTTTGCTTTTTAGTTTGTCACAATTATCTTTGCTGAACATACCTTTTTGAGAGGGACACACATTATTCGTGATTTGTTAGAATACTATATGTGCTTCACTTATATCTTTTGAGCTAGGCAGTTGCTCTAGTGCTTCACTTATATCTTTTAGAGCACGGCGGTGGTTATATTTGAAAGAAATAGTTGCACTCTCATGCTTCACTTATATTTTTTTGAGAGTCTAATGATTAGCAATGGTAATATGGATGGGTTATGAATTTGGTCCTGACATGATAAGTATTCAAGAGGGATATAATAAAAACTTTCATGTAGATCACTGAATATGATAAGTTTGATTCCTTGCAATAGTTTTGCGATATGAAGATAGTAATATGTGGGAGGTGCTAGTAGATAATTGTGGTTTAGTAAGAATATTGGTGTTAAGGTTTGTGATTCCCGAAGCATGCATGTATGGTCTGTCATTATGGTAAGAAGTTGGAGCATGATTTATTCCTGATTGTCTTCCTTTGTGTGGCGGTCAGGGGCGCGCGATGGTTAAATCCTACCAACCTCCCCCCTAGGGGCATGCATAGTAGTACTTTGCTTCGAGGGTTAATAAACTTTCTCAATAAGTATGTGAGTTCTTTATGACTAATGTGAGTCCATGGATTATACGCACTCTCACCCTTCCGCAATTTGCTAGCCTCTTCGGTACCGTGCATTGCCCTTTCTCACATCGAAAGTTGGTGCAAACTTCGCCGGTGCATCCAAACCCCGTGATATGATACGCTCTATCACACATAAGCCTCCTTATATCTTCCTCAAAACAGCCACCTGATACGTCTCCAACGTATCTATAATTTTTGATTGTTCCATGCTATTATATTATCAATCTTGGATGTTTTTATATACATTTACAGCAATTATATATCATTTTTGGAGACTAACCTATTAACCTAGTGCCCAGTGCCAGTTGCTGTTTTCTGCCCTAATTTTGTTTTACAGAAAATCAATACCAAACGAAGTCCAAATGCCATGAAACTTTTTGGAGATTTTTTTCTGGACAAGATAAACACTAGAAGCTTCGGGAGGAGGCCAGAAGCCCCAGGGGGTGCCCATGAGGCACCAGGGCGCGCCTGGGGGGGCAGGCGTGCCCTGGTACCTTGTGGGGCCCACAGAGCTCCGTTTGACCTAATTCCTCCACTGTAAATTCCCAAAAAATCAGAAACCCTCAGGGGAGTCCACGAAATACTTTTTCCGCCACCGCAAGTTTCTGTTCTCGAGAGATCCCATCTGGAGGCCTTCTCCGGTACTCCGCGGAAGGGGGAATCGATCACGGAGGGGCTCTACATCAACCTTGCTGCCCTTTTGATGATGCGTGAGTAGTTTACCACAGACCTTTGGGTCCATAGGCAGTAGCTAGATGGCTTCTTCTCTCTTTTTGATCTTCAATACAATGTTCTCCTCGATGTTCTTGGAGTTCTATCCGATGTAATCACTTTTTGCGGTGTGTTTGTTGGGAGCCGATGAATTGTGAGTTTATGATCAGATTATCCATGAATATTATTTGAGTCTTCTCTGATCTCTTTTATGCATGATTATTATAGCTTCATATTTCTTCTCTGATCTATCGATTTGGTTCGGCCAACTAGATTGATTTATCTTGCCATGGGAAGAGGTGCTTTGTAATGGGTTCAATCTTGCGGTGCTCAGTCCTCGTGACAGAAAGGGACATGACACGTATGTATCATTGCTATTAAGGGTAAAAAGATGGGGTTTATTCATACATGAGTTTATCTTGTCTACATCATGTCATCGTTCTTAAGGCGTTACTCCGTTCTTCATGGACTTAATACACTAGATGCATGCTGGATAGCGGTCGATGTGTGGAGTAATAGTAGTAGATGCAAGCAGGAGTCGGTCTACTTGTCTCGGACGTGATGCCTATAGACATGATCATTGCCTTGGATATCGTCATGATTATTTGCTTTTCTATCAATTGCCCATCAGTAATTCGTCTACCCACCGTATGCTATTTTCTCGAGAGAAGCCTCTAGTGAAAACTATGGCCCCCGGGTCTATCTAAATCATATTACTAAAACCCTAAAAATATTGCTGCCATTTTATTTTATTTATTTTATTTTGTATTTTTGTTTCAATCTATCTATCTATCACATACAATTTAATCTTGCAATTGACTGCCGAGGGATTGACAACCCCTCGTTTGCGTTGGGTGCAAGGATTTGTTGTTTGTGTGCAGGTACTGCTAACGAGGTGTTGCGTGATTCTCCTACTAGTTCAATAACCTTGGTTTCATAACTGAGGGAAATACTTATCTCTACTGTGCTGCTTCATCCCTTCCTCTTCGGGGATAATACCAACGCAAGCTACAAGTAGCAGGAAGAATTTCTGGCGCCGTTGCCAGGGAGACATCATCAACATCTATCAAGTACCTTTGCATAAACTCTCATCTCCTTGCATTTACTTTATTTGCCTCTTGTTTTCATCTCCCCCACTTCTAAAACGTTTTTACAAAAATACAAAAATATTTTTCGTTTGCCTTTTTCTTGTTTGCTTGTTTGCTTGCTTGTTATCTTGTTTGCGTAGTCACGATGTCTCAAGAAAATACAAAATTGTGTGATTTTTTCAATACTAATAATAATTATTTTATTAGTACTCCGATTGCTCCTCCCGCCGCTAGTGCGGAGACTTGTGATATTAATGCCGCTTTGTTAAATCTTGTTATGAAAGAACAATTTTCTGGTAGTCCTAATGAAGATGCTGCATCCCATCTTAACACTTTCGTAGAATTGTGTGACATGCAAAAGAAAAAAGATGTGGATAATGATATTTTGAAATTAAAATTATTCCCGTTCTCATTACTGGTTGTGCAAAAATTTGGTTCTCATCTATACCACGAAATAGTATCGATTCTCGGGATAGGTGTAAAGATGCTTTTATTACCAAGTATTTTCCTCCCGTGAAAATTATTTCTCTTAGAAATCAAATTATGAATTTTAAGCAACTTGATCATTAACATGTTGCCCAATCTTGGGAGATGATGAAATTAATGATAAGAAATTGCCCTACTCATGGTTTAAATTTATGGATGATCATACAAAAAATTTATGCGGGATTGAATTTTGTTTCTAGAAATCTTTTAGATTCCGCCGCGGGTGGTACTTTTATGGAAATTACTTTGGGAGAAGTTACTAAATTGCTTGATAATATTATGGCAAATTATTCACAATGGCATACTGAAAGAACTCCTGCTAGTAAAAAGGTGAATTCTATTGAAGAAATTAGTACTTTGAGTGATAAAGTTGATGCGCTTATGAAATTGGTTGCTAGTAAAAATGCTCATATTGATCCTAATGATGTGCCATTGTCCACTTTGATTGAGAAAAATAATGATCTCGTAGATGTGAATTTTGTCTCGCGAAACAATTTTAATAATAATTCTTATAGGGGTAATTTTAATGCTAGGTCGTTTCCTAGAAATTCCTCTATTAATTATGGCAATCCTTATGGTAATTCTTATAATAATACTAATAGGATGCCCTCTGATCTTGAAAGTAATATTAAAGAATTTTTTAATGCTCAAAAAGTTTTCAACACTACGATAGAAGAAAAATTGAGTAAACTTGATGATATGTTTAGGAGCATTGATAGAATTATTCATGATGTGGAAAATCTTAAGACTAAAATTTTGCCACCCAAAATTGATATTAGTGAATCAATTAAAGCTTTATATGTCTCCATGGATGAGAGTAAGAAAAGAACCGCTATGCTAAAAGCTAAACGAGAATTTTTAGAAAAAGCGATTCCTCCCGGTTTCTATCATAGTAATGATGAGGATATTAAAATGATTGGTGTTTCATCTATTGATTCCTTGTTTATCAATATAAAACTTGATGAAAAGGGGACTGAAGAAGAGTCAACTTTAGCTAGTAGGCGTTCCCATAATTCGGAGGGTGAAAATCTTAATGAAAAAATTGCTAAAAGTGGGTTTGGAGAGGTAAAAACTTTAAATAGCGATGTGACCACTCTCTTGGATTACAAAGATTTTAATTATGATAATTGTTCTTTGATTGAGTGCATTTCTTTGTTACAATCCATATTAAATTCACCCAACGCTTATGAGAAAAACAAGGCTTTTACTAAACACATCGTAGAAGCAATGATGAAAGAGTTAGAAGAAAAAGCTAGAACTAGAGATTTCAATTCCTAGAAAATTATATGATGAATGGGAACCCACCATTAAAGTTAAAATAAAAAATTATGAGTGCAATGCTTTATGTGATTTGGGTGCTAGCGTTTCCACAATTCCAAAATCTCTATGTGATGTGCTAGGTTTTACCAATATAGATGAATGTTCTCTTAACTTGCATCTTGCGGATTCTACTCTTAAAAAACCAATGGGTAGAATTAATGATGTTCTTATTCTTGCAAATAGAAATTATGTGCCTGTTGATTTTATTGTTCTTGATATTGAATGCAATTCTTCTTGCCCCATAATACTTGGTAGACCGTTCTTACGAACTATCGGTGCCGTTATTAATATGAAAGAAGGAAATATAAAATTTCAGTTTCCACTAAAAAAGGGTATGGAGCATTTCCCTAGGAAAAGAATTAAAGCACCATATGAATCAATTATGAGGGCCACTTATGGAATCAACTTGAAAGATGACAATACTTGAAACTATGCATTATGCCTAGCTAGGGGCATAAAACAATTGCGCTTGTTGGGAGGCAACCCAATGAATAAATTTTTTTTTTCCTGTTATTGTGTGTTTTCACAATTATTCTACTGGTATGATTGTGTTTTTGTGTTCTTAATTAGTGTTTGTGCCAAGTAAAGCCTTTAGGATGTTTTGGAAGATAGTATAATTGATGCTGTTTGGAAAACAGAAAGTTTTGCGTCCAGTGCCCGAATTTTGTTTCTGTACTGGAGCGTCAGAAAAATCTGAAATTTTTACACAGTATTGGTATATGAATTGCCCACGTTGTCCTAATTTTTCAGAATTTTTGAGTTATATAAGTATGGCTTTTAAATAGATTTCTACAGACTGTTCTGTTTTTGACAGATTCTGTTTTTGATGTACTACTTGCTTGTTTTGATGAATCTATGGATTGTATCGTGGGGTATAAGCCATGGTGAAGTTAGAGTACAGTAGGTATAATGCAAAAATAAAATATGAATGGGTTTGCAACAGTACTTAAAGTAGTGATTTATTTTGTTATACTAACGGATCTCACGAAGGTTTTGTTGAGTTTTGTGTGATTGAAGTTTTCAAGTTTTGGGTGAGATCACGATGGATGAAGGAATAAAGAGTAGTAAGAGCCTAAGCTTGGGGATGCCCGAGGCACCCCAAGGTAATATTCTAGGAAGACTCAAGCCTCTAAGCTTGGGGATGCCCCGGAAGGCATCCCCTCTTTCTTCTACCAACCATCGGTAATTTTACTTGGAGCTATATTTTTATTCGTCAGATGATATGAGTTTTGCTTGGAGCGTCTTGTATTATATGAGTCTTTGCTTTGTTTGATTTTTAGTTTGTCACAATCATCCTTGCTGAACGCACCTATCTTGAGAGAGCCACACGTTTATCATCATTTGTTAGAATACTCTATGTGCTTCACTTAAATATTTTGAGCAAGGCAGTTGCTCTAGTGCTTCACTTAAATATTTTTGAGCACGTGGCTATATTTTGAAGAAATAAATTCTCATGCTTCACTTATATTATTTTGAGAATTGAAATTTTGAAGAAATATTTGCACTCTCATGCTTCACTTAAATCTTTTTGAGAGTTGATGATAGTAACGGTAATTTGCACAAGATATGAATTTGGTCCCAAAGTTATGGATATTCAAGAAGGATATAATAAAAACTTTCATATAGATCATTGGATATGATAAGTGTGATTTCTTGCAATAGTTTTGCGATATGGAAATGATAATATGTGAGTCATGTTAGTGAGTAATTGTGATTTAGTAAAAATATTAGTGTTAAGGTTTGTGATTCCCTATGCATGCACATTAAGTCAATAGTTGTGCAACAAAATTATATCCTACTTATGGTGCATTATTCGGTGTTAGTTATGTTCAATGCATGTTTATGACCGTTCTCGTTTTTTGGTTGGTTGCTTCTCAATCTATTTGCTAGCCTTCATTTGTACTAAGCGGAAATACTGCTTGTGCATCCAAAATCCTTAAACCCAAGTTGTGCCAAATGAGTCCACTATACCTACATATATGCGGTATTTCAATGCCGTTCTAAGTAAATTTGCGTGTGCCAACTCTAATTTTCAAAATAATTTTTTCGTTTTGTGTGCCCGTACCGCTCATGAAGCGGCAGGGGGTGGCCATTATTTTCCATGCTAGGTGTGTTATTCTCACGATGAGTGTTTATTCACTTGTCATTGCACGAGAGAATGGTTGGTAATAGGGATGCCCAGTCCCACAATGAAATCAAAAATTAATAACAAGAAAATTCCTTGGAAAGTGTTGGTTTGGAGGGCACCCGTGGATACGGCTAGCCATGGATTGTGAAAGAATGGTGGAAAGGAAATAAACTTTACTTTCTGTTTGGGAACCGCCTATGATGTGTCTAGCATGGAAAATAATGGGAATTCTCGGTCGTTTTCGTTGACAGGAAAAGCATGCCTCTCAAAATATTTTATCTCTTTAATTTCAGCCTTGAGCTCTGGCACATTTGACAAATCTCTGCTTCCCTCTGCGAAGGGCCTATCTATTTACTTTTATGCAATTTTTTATTTTATTTGAGTCTCCATCTTCTCTTACAAAAGCACCAACTAGAGAGCACTATTGTCATACTTGTGCATTGGATGTAGCTAATATTTGAGTGTGTTTCATGAATGGATCAATGATTGAGCATAATGGGCTAGGGATAACTTTCTTTAGCGTTGATATTTTGAAAGATATGGTTGCTTATTAGCATGCTTGAGTATTTATATCTTCATGTCAAATTATAGACTATTGCTTTGAATCATTCAAGTCCAATGTCCTTGATATAAAAGAAAATAATATGTGATGAATATGATAGGCAGCATTCCACATCAAAAATTCTGTTTTTATCATTTACCTACTTGAGGATGAGCAGGAATTAAGCTTGGGGATGCTGATATGTCTACAACGTATCTATAATTTTTGATTGTTCCATGCTGTTATATTATCAATCTTGGATGTTTTTATATACATTTACAGCAATTATATATCATTTTTGGAGACTAACCTATTAACTAGTGCCGAATGCCAGTTGCTGTTTTCTGCCCTGTTTTTGTTTTACAGAAAATCAATACCAAACGAAGTCCAAATGCCACGAAACTTTTTGGAGATTTTTTTTCTGGACAAGATAAACACTAGAAGCTTCGGGAGGAGGCCAGAAGCCCCAGGGGGTGCCCACGAGGCACCAGGGTGCCCCTGGGGGGCAGGCGCTCCTTGGTACTTCGTGGGGCCCATAGAGCTCCGTTTGACCTAATTCCTCCACTATAAATTCCCAAAAAACCAGAAACCCTCAGGGGAGTCCATGAAATATTTTTTCCGCCGCCACAAGTTTCTGTTCTCGAGAGATCCCATCTGGAGGCCTTCTCCGGTACTCCGCCGGAGGGGGAATCGATCACGGAGGGGCTCTACATCAACCTTGCTGCCCTTCCGATGATGCGTGAGTAGTTTACCACAGACCTTCGGGTCCATAGGGAGTAGCTAGATGACTTCTTCTCTCTTTTTGATCTTCAATACAATGTTCTCCTCGATGTTCTTGGAGTTCTATCCGATGTAATCACTTTTTTGCGGTGTGTTTGTTGGGATCCGATGAATTATGAGTTTATGATCAGATTATCCATGAATATTATTTGAGTCTTCTCTGATCTCTTTTATGCATGATTATTATAGCTTCGTATTTCTTCTCCGATCTATCGATTTGGTTTGGCCAACTAGATTGATTTATCTTGCCATGGGAAGAGGTGCTTTGTAATGGGTTCGATCTTGCGGTGCTCAGTCCCAGTGACAGAAAGGGACATGACACGTATGTATCATTGCTATTAAGGGTAAAAAGATGGGGTTTATTCATACGTGATTTTATCTTGTCTACATCATGTCATCGTTCTTAAGGCGTTACTCTGTTCTTCATGGACTTAATACACTAGATGCATGCTGGATAGCGGTCGATGTGTGGAGTAATAGTAGTAGATGCAGGCAGGAGTCGGTCTACTTGTCACGGACGTGATGCCTATATACATGATCATTGCCTTGGATATCGTCATGATTATTTGCTTTTCTATCAATTGCCCAACAGTAATTTGTCTACCCACCGTATGCTATTTTCTCGAGAGAAGCCTCAAGTAAAAACTATGGCCCCCGGGTCTATCTAAATCATATTACTAAAACCCTAAAAATATTGCTGCCATTTTCTTTTATTTATTTTATTTTGTATTTTTGTTTCAATCTATCTATCTATTACATACAATTTAATCTTGCAATTGACCGCCGAGGGATTGACAACCCCTCATTTGCGTTGGGTGCAAGGATTTGTTGTCTGTGTGCAGGTACTGTTGCGTGATTCTCCTACTGGTTCAATAACCTTGGTTTCATAACTGAGGGAAATACTTATCTCTACTGTGCTGCATCATCCCTTCCTCTTCGGGGATAATACCAACGCAAGCTACAAGTAGCACCACCATACCTACCTATCATGGCATTTCCATAGCCATTCCAAGATATACTGCCATGCAACTTCCACCGTTCCGTTTTTATGACACACATCGTCATTGTCATATTGCTTTGCATGATCATATATAGCTGACGTAGTATTTGTGGCTCAGCCATCGTTCATCATTTTTATACATGTGACGCTAGTATCATTGCACATCCTGGTATACCGCCAGAGGCATTCATATAGAGTCATATTTTTGTTCTAGTTTTGAGTTGTAATTTTCTTTTTAGTTGTAAGTAAATAGAAGTATGATGATCATCATTATTAGAGCATTGTCCCAGTGAGGAAAAAAAAGAGAGGCCAAAAAGAGCCCACGAAAAAGAGGCCAAAAAGAGCCCACCAAAAAAAATGAGAGAAAAAGAGAGAAGGGGCAATGTTACTATCCTTTTCCATACTTGTGCTTCAAAGTAGCACCATGTTTTTCATATAGAGAGTCTCTTGTTTAGTCACTTTCATATACTAGTGGGAATTTTACATTATAGAACTTGGCTTGTATATTCCGATGATGGGTTTCCTCAAATGCCCGAGGTTTTCATGAGTAAGCAAGTTGGATGCACACTCACTTAGTTTTCATGTTGAGCTTTCATATACTTATAGCTCTTAGTGCATCCGTTGCATGGCAATCCCTACTCCTCGCATTGACATCAATTGATGGGCATCTCCATAGCCCATTGATTAGCCCCGTTGATGTGAGACTATCTTCTTATTTTTTGACTTCCCCTTATTGATCTCTACTACCACACTCTATTCCACCCATAGTGCTATATCCATGGCTTGCGCTCATGTATTGCATGGGGGTTGAAAAAGCTGAAGCGCGTTAAAAAGTATGAACCAATTGCTTGGCAAAAACTAGGGTTGTGCATGATAAATATTTTGTGTTAAGAAGATGGAGCATGACAGGACTATATGATTTTGTAGGGATAACGTTCTTTAGCATTTTTATTTTGAAAGACATGGTTGTTTGCTAGTATGCCCGAGTATTGATGTCTTTATATCAAACTATAGACTATTGTTTTGAATCATTCGGATCTTATTATTCATACCGTAAGAGAGAGATTACATGATGAAACATGTTAGGTAGCATTCCACATCAAAAATTATGTTTTTATCATTTACCTACTCAAGGACAAGCAGGAATTAAGCATGGGGATGCTTGATACGTCTCCAACGTATCTATAATTTTTGATTGTTCCATGCTATTATAGTATCAATCTTGGATGTTTTATATGCAATTATATATCATTTTTTGGGACTAACCAATTAACCCAGTGCCTAGTGCCAGTTGCTATTTTTTTTGCTTGTTTTTGTCTTTTCAGAAAATCATTATCAAAAAGAGTCCAAACGAGAAAAAAACTTTGGATTAATTTTTTCTGGACCAGAAGCGACCCACGAAGCTTCGGCAGAAGACCAGAAGAGCCACGAGGAGGCGACAAGCCTGGAGGGCGCGCCCAGGGGGGGTAGGCGCGCCCCCAAGCTTGTGGACCCCTCATAGCCCCTCCTGACCTAATTCCAGCGCTATAAATTCCCAAATATTCCCAATATACTAGAGAGATAGAAGAGAAAACCTTTCCGTCGCCGCAAGCCTCTGTTCTTACGCGATCCCATCTGGAGGTCTTTTCCGGTACTCTGCCGGAGGGGGAATCGATCACGGAGGGCTTCTTCATCAACCTTCCTGCCCTTCCGATGATGTGTGAGTAGTTTACCATAGACCTACGGGTCCATAGCTAGTAGCTAGATGACTCTTCTCTCTCTTTGATCTTCAATACCATGCTCTCCTCGATGTTCTTGGAGTTCTATCCGATGTAATCTTCTTTTGCGGTGTGTTTGTTGGGATCCGATGAATTGTGAGTTTATGATTAGATTATTCATGAGAAATATTTGAGTCTTCTCTGAACTCTTTTATGCATGATTATTATAGCTTTGTATTTCTCTCCGATCTATCGATTTGGTTTGGCCAACTAGATTGGTTTATCTTGCAATAGGAGAGGTGCTTTGTGATGGGTTCAATCTTGCGGTGCTCAATCCCAGTGACAGAAAGGGACATGACACGTATTTGTATTGTTGCCATTAAGGATAAAAATATGGGGTTTAATCATATTGCTTGAGTGTACTTTGTCTACATCATGTCATCTTGCTTAAGGCATTACTCTGTTTCATACTTAATACCCTAGATGCATGCTGGATAGCGGTCGATGGGTGGAGTAATAGTAGTAGATGCAGGCAGGAGTCGGTCTACTTGTCTCGGACGTGATGCCCATATACATGATCATTGCCATGAATCCGTCATAATTATTTGCTTTTCTATCAATTGCCCAACAGTAATTTGTTTACCCACCGTATGTTATGCGTTCGAGAGAGAAGCCTCTAGTGAAAACTATGGCCCCCGGGTCTACTTTATCATATACTAAAATCGAAAATACCTTGCTGCAATTTATTTACTTTTATTTTATTTAGTATTTTAGTTTATCTATCTATCACTATCAGACTTAATCCTTGCAAATAACCGCTAAGAGGATTGACAACCCTTTTATTTGCGTTGGGTGCAAGTGTTTGCTTTTGTGTGTGCAGGTGCGTTTAACGGGATTTTGCTTGGTTCTCCTACTGGATTGATAACCTTGGTTCTTAACTGAGGGAAATACTTATCTCTACTATACTGCATCCTCCTATCCTCTTCGGGGAAATACCAACGCAGTCTATAAGTAGCAATGTTATCTCCCGAATGTCCACGTAGGCCCAGCTGAAATCATCCATCTGGACAAAGATGACAGGGCCGACCCGCCAAACCAGGAGGCCGACAGGAGGGCGCCGACTGGAACTGACGTCGTCATGCGGGAGGCTTCACCCAGCCAGAAGACTCATGTTTCTCTTGCGAAGACTACCAAGGAACCAGTCAGCCCAAGTCCTCCGGCTCAGGCTAGCTCTTCATTGGTGCTCACTGCGGCGCCTCCCAAGCCTACGCCCGCGCCACCCTCGGCTCCCGCCACTACCTTCGCTCTGCATCGAGTCCTAGAGGACCAAGTGGGAGCGAGCAAGGAAGCCTTGGTCCAAGTCGAGGTGATGAACAGTCGGCTGCGAGAAGCGTACGACGCCAGCGAGGCTCTGAGGACCAACGTCTGAGTAAGTACCATTGTAAGTGTTGTTCGAAGTTTCTGTTTTGAATTTGTAACTGAACTTCCGTCAGTGGGTTTGCGCGGGGCACACCCAATGGGCTTTCATTTTTCTCCAGTGGGGGCACACTGGGTGCACCCACTGGGTGTAGTCCCCGAGGCTCCCGTTGACTGGAAACAGTCGACGGGAGTCTTAGAACTTTATACTGTCGTTATTTCCACTCGGGTCGACCGGAGTCTTTACCGAGTGTGTCCTTTCCGGTGGGGGCACGCTGAGTGCACCCACTGAGTGTAGTCCCCGAGACTTCAATCGATTACGGGCAATTGGTGGGAGTCTGATAAAACTCACACATAGGCTTTTTTTTAGCTCAACACAAGTCACTTTCCAGTGGGGGCACGCTGAGTGCACCCACTGGGTGTAGTCCCTGAGACTACCGTCAACTGGAAGCAGTCGGCGATAGTCTTAGATTTTTTTTATAACACTCGGAGTGTCACCCCTCACTCGGCTGGCCGGGTGGGAGGCTTGGAAGACTAGAAAGCTTCGAGCTGATCGAGCTTGTCTGTCTTGAGGTCGGCGATGGAGACCAGTGTGTTGTTGTCCTCGATCTTCTTCATTGCCGACTCAGTTGTAAGAGGGTACTTCAGGGTTTGATACTGGCCAAGCTTGTTCCTTCACCCGACTGACAACTTCCTTGTTTTTCGATAGAGGGCCTGCGAGCTGGGAACCCACTATGCCGACTTGGAGAAGGAGCTAGTGCAGCTCAGAGTGGACCTGGACGCGGAGAAGCACATGAGCAGCCGCCTTGAGAGGGAGAAGAACACCCTTGGTGGTAAACCCCGTTGTTTGACTGTTAGCTGAGTCATGTTTTTCTTTTGATCCGAGTCAATTCGCTTCTTCAGATGTCCGTGGTGAGAATGCTCAACTTGTAATGATGCTGAGGACTTCTATTTCTTTAGACACCATGAAGCAGGCCCTGGAGGGCAAGGACAAGGAGCTAGCGCTGGCGCAGAAGGAAGCCAGGAGCAAGACCAAGGCTGCTGAAGAGAAACTGGCTTTGGTCAATAAGCTCGAGGAGGAGATCAAGACCCTGAAGGCTGCCGCTGAAACGGCCAGGAATGAAGTTTTCAAGCTCATGAAGACCAACGCCGAGTGGGAGGTGAAGCACAACACCCAGGCAAGCGTCTTTGAAGAGGAGGAGAAGACCCTGAACGACCAGATCACGAAGCTTCTTGAGAAGAAGGGTGAGCTGGAGCAGTACGTCCAAGAGTTTGGTGAGGCCATGGGCAAAAAACTTGAAGGTAAGCTGAACTGCCGAGTGGATTTTATCCGTTTGTTCTAGAATTTTCTGCCTTCTCTGACCCAAGACATTTTTCTTCGACAGAATTCTGCTATAACTTTGAGCTGGAGACGGACCGAGTGGAGAAGGATCTGGATCCCTCAAGACAACTCCTCAGGGACAGTGCCGCCATGGCCATTCTCCATCTGGAGAAGCGCCTCGAAAGCGCCATGGGGTACATTATCCGACTGAGGTCTTCCCTGTCCAAGATTGATCAAGAACTACTCCCCGGTGAAGAGCTTCAGAGTGACGTGGAGTCCATGATGACTCAGCTGAAGGATATCCCAAGCCGTGTGCAAGCCTGGAAGAAGTTCGCTGCTCGCTGCGGTGCTGACGTGGCTCTCGCACTCGTCCACATCCACTGCAAGGATGTGGACGAGGAGAAGTTGAAGTCACTGAAGGTTGCCAACAAGAAGAAGCTCAAGTTTGAGGACTTCATGGAGACGTTCATCCAGGCCGCGACTCGGATCGCAGACGGCATCGACCTAGACACCTTTGTCGACCCGGCCAATCCTCCCGCAGTGGAGTAAAAAACATTTAAGTCCTGATTTGCCTCGGAATGCCGAGTGGTTGATGTAACCATGATACTTTAACGGGCCCATGGCTTGCATACTTTGCTTTTGCTGAAAGAACTCGAGCGGATCAAAGTTTACTCGGATATTCGAGCCTTTGTTCTGTTTGCCAATGTTGTTTTTGACTTAGGCGAAATCCGGTTTATGGCTAAGCCCCCGAGTGTGGAGCGTGTCTGCACTCGGATAATCTTTAGCTTAGGCAAAATCTAGTTCGCAGCTAAGCCCCCGAGTGTGGAGCGTGTCCGTCCTCGGATAGCTTTTAACTTAGGTGAAATCTGGTTCGCGGCCAAGCCCCCAAGTGTGGAGCGTGTCCACACTCGGATAGTTTTTAACTTAGGCGAAATCTGGTTCGCAGCTAAGCCCCCGAGTGTGGAGCGTGTCCGCACTCGGATAGTTTTTAACTCAGGCGAAATCTGGTTCGCGGCTAAGCCCCCGAGTGTGGAGCGTGTCCTCACTCGGATAGTTTTTAACTTAGGCGAAATCTGGTTCGCGGCTAAGCCCCCGAGTGTGGAGCGTGTCCGCACTCGGATAGTTTTTAACTTAGGCGAAATCTGGTTTGCAGCTAAGCTCCCGAGTGTGGAGCGTGTCCGCACTCGGATAGTTTTCAACTTAGGCGAAATCTGGTTCGCGGCTAAGCCCCCGAGTGTGGAGCGTGTCCGCACTTGGATAGTTTTTAACTTAGGCGAAATCTGGTTTGCGGCTAAGACCCCAAGTGTGGAGCGTGTCCGCACTCAGATAGTTTTTAACTTAGGCAAAATCTGGTTCGCGGCTAAGCCCCCGAGTGTGGAGCGTGTCCGCACTCAGATAGTTTTTAACTTAGGCTAAATCTGGTTCGCGGCTAAGCCCCCGAGTGTGGAGCGTGTCCGCACTCGGATAGTTTTTAACTTAGGCGAAATCTGGTTCGCGGCTAAGCCCCCAAGTGTGGAGCGTGTCCGCACTCGGATAGTTTTCCACTTAGGCTAAATCTGGTTCGCGACTAAGCCGATACACCCACTGGGTGCGTGTTGTTAGTTTCTGAATGCTGTTAGTCACCGGAGTGAAAACATGGTGTTGGTCCAAATTAGACGAAATACAGTAAAAGTAAGACTTTTATTCATCTAATTTCATTCGGAACATTACTACAATGGGGAGAAATTTATTCTAAGTGAAGAATTTGCGGAGCAGATCCGCGTTCCAAGCTCGGGGCTCTTCCTCGCTCTTGGCGAAGTTGTAGAGCCGATAGGCTCCATTATTCAGTACCTTTGATATCACAAAGGGCCCTTGCCATGGCGGCGCCAGCTTGTGAGGCTTCTGCTGGTCCAGTCGGAGGACCAGGTTGCCCTTCTGGAAAGCGCGTCCCCTGACGTGTCTATCGTGATAGCGACGCATGTCTTGCTGATATGCAGTCGTCCTGATAAGAGCCAACTCGCGTTCCTCCTCCAGCAAGTCAAGGCCATCTTGACATGCTTCCACTGCCTCTGCCTCTGAGTATAGATCCACTCGGGGGGAGTTGTGGAGCAGGTCACTCGGCAGAACGGCCTTCGAACCATACACCAGGAAGAATGGAGTACGCTTCGTGGGCCGGTTTGGAGTCGTCCGCAAGCCCCAGAGGACCAATGACAGCTCAGTGACCCAGGCTCCTGCTGCGTGCTTTAGGTCGCGCATGAGATGTGGCTTGAGTCCTTGGAGTATCAATCCATTCGCCCGTTTCGCCTGTCCATTCGACTGAGGTTGAGCCACGGAGGCGTAGTCAACCCGAGTGCCCTGGGAATAACAGAACTCGTGAAACTCGTCCGAGTCAAAGTTTGACCCATTGTCCGTGATGATGCTGTGAGGGACTCCAAACCGTAAGATTATTTCCTTGATGAACTTGATCGCAGTCGAGGAGTCTAGCTTCTTTGTGGGCTTCGTTTCGATCCACTTGGTGAACTTATCCACTGCCACCAACAGATGTGTGAACCCACTGGCCCCGGTCCGGAGTGGGCCGACCATGTCGAGTCCCCAGACTGCGAACGGCCACGCGAGTGGGATTGTCTTCAGCGCGGACGCTGGTTTGTGCGACTGATTTACATAAAACTGACACCCAACGCAGTGGTCAACGATATCATGAGCGGCTTCGTTGGCTCTGGGCCAATGGAAACCCGCCCGGAACGCTTTGGCGACCAAGGTTCGAGAGGAAGCATGGTGACAGCAAGTTCCCGAATGAATCTCCTGCAGGATCTGCTGCACTTCCTCTAGCGTGATGCAATGCTGAGTGAAGCCAGTGGCGCTCTTCTTGTAGAGTTGTTCTCCCATGACAGTAAAGGCTTTTGATCGGTGGACGATCTGTCGAGCCTCTTCTTTGTCTTCAGGGAGTTCCTGCCTGAGCAGATATGCGAGGTACGGCTCGGTCCACTCGGGAGTGATGACGAGCACCTCTTGGACCAGATCTAACACCGCTGGTGGATGTCAACTTCAGTTGGATTCGACGGTCTGACTGGTTGTGGGGGCTCCTCCACAAAAGGATCTTCCTTGATTGTGGGCGAGTGCAAGTGCTCTAGGAATACATTCTTCGGGACAGCTTTCCGAGTGGAACCAATCTTAGCCAAGTCATCAGCCGCCTGGTTTTTGATTCGCGGGATGTGGTGGAGCTCCAGTCCTTCAAAGTTCTTTTCCAGCTTCTAGACGACATTGTAGTAGCCTGTCATAGCTGGGCTCCGGATGTCCCACTCCTTCATTACGTGGTTCACCACCAGGTCCGAGTCACCATAGACCATCAGTCGGCGGATTCCAAGGGAGATTGCCATACGCAACCCATGTAGAAGGGCCTCGTATTCTGCCTCATTGTTCGAAGAGTCAAAGTGGATCTGAAGTACGTAGTTGAGCCTGTCGCCTTTGGGGGACACTAGGACGACACCAGCCCCCGAGCCATTCAGCATTTTGGAACCATCAAAGAACATAGTCCAATGTTCGGGGACACTCGGGACTGGCTGTTCCTGTTCAATCCACTCGGCTAGGAAGTCCACCAGAGCTTGCGACTTGATAGGTTTCTTAGCCTCAAACTTGATGTCCAAACGGAGGAGTTCGATGGCCCACTTGGCTACTCGGCCCGTGGCATCTCTGTTGTTCAGGATCTCCGACAGGGGAGCGTCGCTTATCACCGTGACCGAGTGCTCTTGAAAGTAATGAGCCACCTTCTTCGCAGTCAGGTAAATCCCGTACACTAGCTTCTGGTAGTGTGGATATCTTTGCTTGGAAGGGGTCAGAACTTCAGAGATGTAATAAACTGGCCGCTGGATTTTGTAGGCCTTGCCTTGTTCCTCACGTTCCACAGTGAGCACGGTGCTAACAACTTGGCTCGTGGCCGCGATGTACAAGAGCAAGGGCCCTCGGCTGCCCGGAGCAGCAAGCACCGGCTGGGTGGAAAGCAGAACTTTGAGTTCCTGGAACGCGGCCTGTGCTTCTGTTGTCCACTCGAACTTCTCTGACTTCTTCATGAGTCGGTAGAGTGGCAGGGCCTTCTCACCGAGTCGTGAAATGAATCTACTCAGGGCTGCCAGACAACCCATGAGCTTCTGAACATCATGCAGACGTTGCAGCTGCTTCATTCGGATTATGGCGCCGATCTTCTCGGGGTTAGCATCGATCCCTCGTTCGGAAACAAGGAAGCCGAGTAACTTGCCCGTGGGCGCCCCGAAAGTACACTTGGCCGGATTGAGCTTGATGCCGTATTGGCGCAAGCTCACAAAGGTTTTGGCGAGGTCAGTCAAGAGGTCGGAACTCTTCCTTGACTTGACCACGATGTCATCCATATAAGCCTCCACGTTCCAACTGATCTGCTTCTGTAACCATTTCTGGATCATGCGCATGAAAGTTGCACCAGCGTTCTTCAATCCGAAGGGCATTGTGGTGTAACAGAAACACCTAAATGGGGTGATGAATGTAGTCTTTATTTCATCCGGACTATACATTCGGATCTGGTGGTACCCGGAGTACACATCTAGAAACGATAAGCGCTCGCACCCCGCAGTAGAGTCTACGATCTGATCTATGCGGGGAAGAGGGAAGTGGTCCTTCGGGCAGACCGATTAATGTGTTTGAAGTCAATACTCATTCAGAGAGATTTATCTTCCTTGGGAACTAACACGGCGTTGGCAAGCCACTCGGAGTGGTTTATTTCACGGATGAACTCGGCGGCCAAGAGCCACAGGATCTCCTCGCCAATCGCCTTGCGCTTCTCCGTGGTGGAGTGTCGAAGATGCTCTTTGACAGGCTTAGCTTTCGGGTCAACTCTGAGACGATGCTCAGCCAGTCCCCTGGGAACACCTGGCATGTCAGAGGGTTTCCATGCGAAGATGTGCCAGTTCTCACAGAGGAACTGGATAAGCTCGCTTTCCTATTTGCTGTCGAGCATTGTTGATATGTTGGTCGGGGCAGCGTTCGGGTCCTCCAGATGAATGTGAACTTGCTTCGAATCGCCGGCCGACTGGAAAGCGGATTCCACAGCCGACTTCTTGCTCTTGAGAAGATCACTCAAATCAACCATCTTCTTGTACTCGTCTAACTGTGCCAATGCCATCTGCTCGTCAGCGATCTGAGAGCCTTTCTGCAAGCACTCCTCAGCTATCTTCCGATTCCCTGTGATGGTGATCACGCCTTTCGGGCCTGGCATCTTAAGCTTAAGATACACGTAACATGGTCTGGCCATGAATCGTGCGTAGGCGGGCCTACCCAGGATGGCATGATAGGCACTCTTGAAGTCCACCACCTCAAAGGTTAACCTCTCTTTCCTGAAGTTCTTTTCTCCGCCGAATACGATGTCAAGGTCAATTTGCCCGAGTGACTTTGCTTTTTTCCCGGGAATAACCCCGTGGAACTGCATATTGCTCTTACTCAGTCAGGACATCGGAATGCCCATCGCCTCAAGAGTATCAACGTAAATGATGTTGCCCCCGCTGCTGCCGCCCATGAGGACTTTGCGCAGTCGGACTCCTCCAATAGCGGGGTCAACTACAAGCGCTTGCCGCCCGGGGGTCGGTATGTGAGCTGGGTGATCCGACTGGTCGAACGTGACAGGGGTCTGGGCCCAGTCTAGGAGGTTGGTGACAGTCGGAACTGCCATATTGATCTCTCGGTTAATCACCTTGAGGCGACTCTTGCTTTCAATGTCAGCAAAAGTCATCAGAACCTTCTCGATGTGGGGGGAGGTGCCTTTATCCCCATCGTCATCCTTGTATTCATCCTTCCTCTCGGAGGGGTCCTACCGCATCTCTTTCTTGAGCAGCTGGCATTCCCGAGTGGTATGCTTCGGCAGAATCAAGTTGCCCTCTTCATCTTTCTTCGTGTGAATCTGACAAGGCTGATCAAGGATGTCGTTTTTCGGGGCGGCCTTCTTCTTGCCAGCCCACTCCTTCTTCTGCTTCGGCGGGCCCTTGCCTTTGCTTTGGCCGGCTAGAGCTACAGCCTCCGCATTGTTGGCTGCCTCAGCTTTGCGCTTCTGCTTCTTGTTCTAGTTGCTGTCCGACTGATTCACATCTCCGGCTCGGCCCTTGCCGCTCCTCAGCCGATCTTCCTCTTCGCCATTAGCGTACTGATAACCCACAAATATAGGGGATCGCAATAGTTTTCGCGGGTAGTATTTCACCCAGATTAATTGATTCGACACAAGGGGAGCCAAAGAATATTTGCGAGTATTAGCAGTTGAGTTGTCAATTCAACCACACCTGGAGAACTAAATATCTGCTGCAAAGTGTTTAGTAGCACAGTAGTATGATAGTTTCAAGAGAGGTAGCAACAGTAGTAACAGAAGCAGTTTTGTAGTGATTGTAACAGCAACAGCAACGAAAGTAACTTAGCAAAGATCAATATGTGAAAAGCATAGGCATTGGATAAGTGATGGATAATTATGTTGGATGACATTCATCATGTAACAGTAACAACCTAGGGCGATACACAATAGCTCCAATTCATCAATGTAATGTAGGCATGTATTCCGTATATAGTCATACGTGCTTATAGTAAGAACTTGCATGACATCTTTTGTCCAACCCTCCCATGGCAGCGGGGTCCTTAAGGAAACTAAGGGATATTAAGGCCTCCTTTTAATAGAGAACCGGAACAAAGCATTAGCACATAGTGAATACATGAACTCCTCAAACTACGGTGATACGTCTCCAACGTATCTATAATTTTTGATTGTTCCAAGCTATTATAGTATCAATCTTGGATGTTTTATATACACTTACAAGCAATTATATATCATTTTTTGGGACTAACCTATTAACTTAGTGCCTAGTGCCAGTTGCTGTTTTTTGCCTGTTTTTGGTTTTTCAGGATATCAGTACCAAACGAAGTCCAAATGCCACGAAACTTTTTGGAGATTTTTTTTCTGGACATAAGAGACACTAGAAGCTTCGGGAGAGGGCCAGAAGACAGAGGAGGTGGCCACGAGCCACCAGGGCTCGCCCCAGGGGGGTGGCGCGCCCTGGTGCCTCGTGGGCCCACCTCTGCTCCGTTTGACCTAATTCTAGATCTATAAATTCTCTAAAATCGGGAAACCAACAGAGGAGTCCACGAAATACTTTTTCTGCCGCCGCAAGTCTCTGTTCTCGCGAGATCCCATCTGGAGGCCTTTTTCGGTACTCTGCCGGACGGGGAACCGATCATGGAGGGGCTCTACATCAACCTTGCTGCCCTTCCGATGATGCGTGAGTAGTTTACCACAGACCTTCGGGTCCATAGTTAGTATCAAGATGGCTTCTTCTCTCTATTTGATCTTCAATACAATGTTCTCCTTGATGTTCTTGGAGTTCTATCCGATGTAATCACTTTTTGCGGTGTGTTTGTTGGGATCCGATGAATTGTGAGTTTATGATCAGATTATCCATGAATATTATTTGAGTTTTCTCTGAACTCTTTTATGCATGATTGTTATAGCTTCGTATTTCTCTCCGATCTATTGATTTGGTTTGTCCAACTAGATTGATCTATCTTGCAAAGGGAGAGGTGCTTTGTCATGGGTTCGATCTTGCGGTGCTCAATCCCAGTGACAGAAAGGGACATGATGATACGTCTCCAACGTATCTATAATTTTTGATTATTCCATGCTGTTATATTATCAATCTTGGATGTTTTTATATACATTTACAGCAATTATATATCATTTTTTGGGACTAACCTATTAACTTAGTGCCTAGTGCCAGTTGCTGTTTTCTGCCTGTTTTTCGTTTTACAGAATATCAATACCAAACGAAGTCCAAATGCCACGAAACTTTTTGGAGATTTTTTTTCTGGACATAACCAATACTAGAAGCTTCGGGAGAAGGCTAGAAGCCCCAGGATGTGGCCACGAGCCACCAGGGCGCGCCTGGGGGGGGGGGCAGGCGCGCCCTGGTGCCTCATGGGCCTACCTCTGCCTCTTTTGACCTAATTCCACCACTGTAAATTTCCAAAAATTGGGAAACCAACAGAGGAGTCCACGAAATACTTTTTCCGCCGCCGCAAGTTTCTGTTCTCGAGAGATCCCATCTGGCGGCCTTTTCCGGCACTCCGCCGGAGGGGGAATCGATCACGGAGGGGCTCTACATCAACCTTGCTGCCCTTCCGATGATGCATGAGTAGTTTACCACAGACCTTCGGGTCCATAGTTAGTAGCTAGATGGCTTCTTCTCTCTTTTTGATCTTCAATACAATGTTCTCCTCGATGTTCTTGGAGTTCTATCCGATGTAATCACTTTTTGCGGTGTGTTTGTTGGGATCCGATGAATTGTGAGTTTATGATCAGATTATCCATGAATATTATTTGAGTCTTCTCTGATCTCTTTTATGCATGATTATTATAGCTTCGTATTTCTTCTCCGATCTATTGATTTACTTTGGCCAACTAGATTGATTTATCTTGCCATGGGAAGAGGTGTTTTGTAATGGGTTTGATCTTGCGGTGCTCAATCCCAGTGACGGAAAGGGACATGACACGTATGTATCATTGCTATTAAGGGTAAAAAGATGGGGTTTATTCATGTGCGAGTTTACTTTGTCTACATCATGTCATCTTGCTTAAGGCGTTACTCCGTTCTTTATGGACTTAATACACTAGATGCATGCTGGATAGCGGTCGATGTGTGGAGTAATAGTAGTAGATGCAGGCAGGAGTCGGTCTACTTGTCTCAGACGTGATGCCTATATACATGATCATTGCCTTGGATATCGTCATGATTATTTGCTTTTCTATCAATTGCCTAACAGTAATTTGTCTACCCACCGTATGCTATTTTCTTGAGAGAAGCCTCTAGTGAAAACTATGGCCCCCGGGTCTATCTAAATCATATTAAAAACCCTAAAAATACTTTGCTGCACTTTTTATTTATTTATTTTATTTTGTATTTTTGTTTCAATCTATCTATCTATCACATACAATTTAATCTTGCAACTTACCGCCGAGGGATTGACAACCCCTCGTTTGCATTGGGTGCAAGGATTTGTTGTTTGTGTGCAGGTACTGCTAACGAGGTGTTGCGTGATTCTCCTACTGGATTGATAACCTTGGTTTCATAACTGAGGGAAATACTTACCTCTACTGTGCTGCATCATCCCTTCCTCTTCGGGGAAAATACCAACGCAAGCTACAAGTAGCAGGAAGAATTTCTGGCGCCGTTGCCGGGGAGACATCATCAACATCTATTAAGTAGCTTCGCATAAACTCTCATCTCCTTGCATTTATTTTATTTGCCTCTCGTTTTCATCTCCCCCACTTCTAAAAAGTTTTTACAAAAATACAAAAATATTTTCCGTTTGCCTTTTTCTTGTTTGCTTGTTTGTTATCTTGTTTGCGTAGCCACTATGTCTCAAGAAAATACAAAATTATGTGATTTTTCCAATACTAATAATAATGATTTTATTAGTACTCCAATTGCTCCTCCCGCCGCTAGTGCGGAGACTTGTGATATTAATGTCGCTTTGCTAAATCTTGTTATGAAAGAACAATTTTCTGGTAGTCCTAATGAAGATGCTGCATCCCATCTAAACACTTTCGTAGAATTGTGTGGTATGCAAAAGAAAAAAGATGTGGATAATTATATTGTGAAATTAAAATTATTCCCATTCTCATTGCGGGATCGTGCAAAAATTTGGTTTTCATCTTTACCACGAAATAGTATCGATTCTTGGGATAGGTGTAAAGATGCTTTTATTACTAAGTATTTTCCTCCCGCGAAAATTATTTCAGTTAGAAATCAAATTATGAATTTTAAGCAATGTGATCATGAACATGTTGCCCAATCTTGGGATAGGTGTAAAGATGCTTTTATTACTAAGTATTTTCCTCCCGCGAAAATTATTTCAGTTAGAAATCAAATTATGAATTTTAAGCAATGTGATCATGAACCTGTTGCCCAATCTTGGGAAAGGATGAAATTAATGATAAGAAATTGCCCTACTCATGGTTTAAATTTATGGATGATCATTCAAAATTTTTATGCGGGATTAAATTTTGTCTCTAGAAATCTTTTAGATTCCGCCGCGGGTGGTACTTTTATGGAAATTACTTTGGGAGAAGCTACTAAATTGCTTGATAATATTATGGAAAATTACTCACAATGGCATACTGAAAGAGTTCCTACGAGTAAAAAAGTGAATTTTGTTGAAGAAATTAATACTTTGAGTGATAAAGTTGATGGGCTTATGAAATTGGTTGCTAGCAAAAATGCTCCTATTGATCCTAATGATGTGCCTTTGTACACTTTTATTGAGCAAAATAATGATCCCGTAGATGTGAATTTTGTCTCACGAAATAATTTTAATAATAATGCTTATAGAGGTAATTTCAACGCTAGGCCGTTCCCTGGAAATTCCTCTAATAATTATGGCAATTCCTATGGTAATCCTTATAATAATAATAGGATGCCCTTTGATCTTGAAAGTAATATTAAAGAATTTATTAATGCTCAAAAAGTTTTCAACACAACGATAGAAGAAAAATTGAGTAAACTTGATGATATGTCTAGGAGCATTGATAGAATTATTCATGATGTGGAAAATCTTAAGACTAAAATTTTGCCACCCAAAATTGATATTAATGAGTCAATTAAAGCTTTATATGTCTCCATGGATGAGAGTAAGAAAAGAACCGCCATGCTAAAAGCTAAACGAGAATTTTTAGAAAAAGCGATTCCTCCCGGTTTCTATCTTAGTAATGATGAGGATATTAAAATGATTGGTGTTTCATCTATTGATTCTTTGTTTAGCAAAATTAAACTTGATGAAAAGGAGACTGAAGAAGAGTCAACTTTAGCCAAAGAGCGTCCCCATAATTCGGAGGGTGAAAATCTTGATAAGAAAATTGATAAAAGTGGGTTTGGAGAGGTAAAAACTTTAAATAGCGATGTGCCCACTCTCTTGGATTACAAAGATTTTAATTATGATAATTGTTCCTTGATTGAGTGCATTTCTTTGTTACAATCCATGTTAAATTCACCCAACTCTTATGAGCAAAACAAGGCTTTTACTAAACACATCGTAGAAGCATTGATGAAAGCGTTAGAAGAAAAGCTAGAACTAGATATTTCAATTCCTAGAAAATTATATGATGAATGGGAACCCACCATTAAAGTTAAAATAAAAAATTATGAGTGCAATGCTTTATGTGATTTGGGTGCTAGCGTTTCCACAATTCCAAAATCTCTATGTGATGTGCTAGGTTTTACCAATATAGATGAATGTTCTCTTAATTTGCATCTTGCGGATTCCACTATTAAAAAGCCTTTGGGTCGAATTAATGATGTGCTTATACTTGCAAATAGGAACTATGTGCCTGTTGATTTTATTGTACTTGACATTGAATGCAATCCTACTTGCCCAATAATACTTGTTAGACCGTTCTTACGAACCATAGGTGCCGTTATTGACATGAAAGAAGGGAATATAAAATTTCAATTTCCATTAAAAAAGGGTATGGAACATTTCCCTAGGAAGAAAATTAAAGCACCATATGAATCCATTATGAGGGCCACTTATGGAATCAACTTGAAAGATGACAATACTTGAAACTATGCATTATGCCTAGCTAGGGGCATAAAACAATAGCGCTTGTTGGGAGGCAACCCAATGAATAAAATAAATTTTTACATTTTGTTTCTGTTATTGTGTGTTTTCACAATTATGCTACTGTTATGATTGAGTTTTTTATGTTTTAATTAGTGTTTGTGCCAAGTAAAGCCTTTACGATGATTTGGAAGATAGTATAATTGATGCTGTTTGGAAAATAGAAAGTTTTGCGTCCAGTGCTGGAATTTTGGTTCTGTACTGGAGCGTCAGAAAAATCTGATATTTTTACACAGTATTGGTATATGAATTGCCCACGTTGTCCAAATTTTTCAGAATTTTTGGAGTTACAGAAGTATGGCTTTTAAATAGATTGCTAAAGACTGTTCTGTTTTTGATAGATTCTATTTTTGATGCACTACTTGCTTGTTTTGATGAAACTATGGATTGTATCGGGGGGTATAAGCCATGGAGAAGTTAGAATACAGTAGGTATAATGCAAAAATAAAATATGAATGGGTTTGCAACAGTACTTAAAGTAGTGATTTATTTTGTTATACTAACGGATCTCACGAAGGTTTTGTTGAGTTTTGTGTGATTGAAGTTTTCAAGTTTTGGGTGAGATCACGATGGATGAAGGAATAAGGAGTAGCAAGAGCCTAAGCTTGGGGATGCCCGAGGCACCCCAAGGTAATATTCAAGGAAGACTCAAGCGTCTAAGCTTGGGGATGCCCCGGAAGGCATCCCCTCTTTCTTCTACCAACCATCGGTAATTTTACTTGGAACTATATTTTTATTCGTCACATGATATGTGTTTTGCTTGGAGCATCATGTATTATATGAGTCTTTTCTTTGTTTGCTTTTTAGTTTGTCACAATCATCCTTGCTGGACACACCTAATTTGAGAGAGCCACATGTTCATCATAATTTGTTAGAATACTCTATGTGCTTCATTTAAATTTTTTGAGCTAGGCAGTTGCTCTAGTGCTTCACTTAAATCTTTTTGAGCACGGCGGTGGTTATATTTTGAAGAAATAAACTCTCATGCTTCACTTATATTATTTTGAGAGTTGACAAGATTAAATTTTTGAAGAAATAAACTCTCATGCTTCACTTATATTATGTTGAGAGTTGATAAGATTGAAATTTTGAAGAAATATATGCACTCTCATGCTTCACTTATATCTTTTTGAGAGATGATAATAGTAATGGTAATTTGCACAAGATATGAATTTGGTCCCAAAGTGATGAATATTCAAGAGGGATATAATCAAAACTTTCATATAGATCATTGGATATGATAAGTGTGATTCCTTGCAATAGTTTTGCGATATGGAGATGATGATATGTGAGTCATGTTAGTGAGTAATTGTGATTTAGTAAGAATATTCGTGTTAAGGTTTGTGATTCCCTATGCATGCACATTAAGTCAATAGTTATGCAACGAAATTATATCCTACTTATGGTGCATTATTCGGTGTTAGTTATGTTCAATGCGTGTTTATGACAATTTTCGTTTTTTGGTTGGTTGCTTCTCGATCTATTTGCTAGCCTTCATTTGTACTAAGCGGAAATACTGCTTGTGCATCCAAAACCCTTAAACCCACGTTGTGCCAAATGAGTCCACTATACCTACCTATATGCGGTATTTCCATGCCGTTCCAAGTAAATTTGCGTGTGCCAACTCTAATTTTCAAAATAATATTCCGTTTTGTGTGCCCGTACCGCTCATGAAGCGGCAGGGGGTGGCCAATATTCTCCATGCTAGGTGTGTTATTCTCACGATGAGTGTTTATTCACTTGTCATTGCACGGGAGAGTGGCTGGTAATAGGGATGCCCAGTCCCACAATGAAATCAAAAATTAATAACAACAAAATTCCTTGGAAAGTGTTGGTATGGAGGGCACCCGTGGATATGGCTAGCCATGGATTGTGAAAGAATGGTGGAAAGGAAATAAACTTTACTTTCTGTTTGGGAACCACCTATGATGTGTCTAGCATGGAAAATATTGGGAATTCTCGGTCATTTTCATTGACAGGAAAAGCATGCCTCTCAAATTTTTTATCTCTCTAATTTAAGCCTTGAGCTCTGGCACATTAGCAAATCTCTGTTTCCCTCTACGAAGGGCCTATCTATTCACTTTTATGCAATTTTTATTTTTATTTGAGTCTCCATCTTCTCTTATAAAGCACGAACTAGAGAGCACTGTTGTCATACTTGTGCATTGGATGTAGCTAATATGGAGTGTGTTTCATGAATGGATCAATGATTGAGCATAATGGGCTAGGGATAACTTTCTTTAGCGTTGATATTTTGGAAAGCATGGTTGCTTGTTAGTATGCTTGAGTATTTATATCTTCATGTCAAATTATAGACTATAGCTTTGAATCATTCAAGTCCAATGTCCATTTTATAAAAGAAAAAGAATATGATGAATATGATAGGCCACATTCCACATCAAAAATTCTGTTTTTATCATTTACCTACTTGAGGACGAGCAGGAATTAAGGTTGGGGATGCTGATACGTCTCCAACGTATCTATAATTTTTGATTGTTCCATGCTGTTATATTATCAATCTTGGATGTTTTTATATACATTTACAGCAATTATATATCATTTTTTGGGACTAACCTATTAACTTAGTGCCCAGTGTTAGTTGCAGTTTTCTGCCTATTTTTGGTTTTAGAGAATATCAATACCAAACGAAGTCCAAATGCCACGAAACTTTTTGGAGATTTTTTTCTGGACATAACCAACACTAGAAGCTTCGGGAGAAGGCCAGAAGCCCCAGGAGGTGGCCACGAGCCACCAGGGCGCGCCTGGGGGGGCAGGCATACCCTGGTGCCTCGTGGGCCCACCTCTGGCTCTTTTGACCTAATTCCACCACTATAAATTCCCAAAAATTGGGAAACTAACAGAGGAGTCCATTTAATACTTTTTCCGCCGCCGCAAGTTTCTGTTCTCGAGAGATCCCATCTGGGGGCCTTTTTCGGCACTCCGCCGGAGGGGGAATCGATCACGGAGGGGCTCTACATCAACCTTCCTGCCCTTCCGATGATGCGTGTGTAGTTTACCATAGACCTTCGGGTCCATAGTTAATAGCTAGATGGCTTCTTCTCTCTTTTTGTTCTTCAATACAATGTTCTCCTCGATGTTCTTGGAGTTCTATCCGATGTAATCACTTTTTGCGGTGTGTTTGTTGGGATCCGATGAATTGTGAGTTTATGATCAGATTATCCATGAATATTATTTGAGTCTTCTCTGATCTCTTTTATGCATGATTATTATAGCTTCGTATTTCTTATCCGATCTATTGATTTGGTTTGGCCACCTAGATTGATTTATCTTGCCATGGGAAGAGGTGCTTTGTAATGGGTTCGATCTTGCGGTGCTCAATCCCAGTGACAGAAAGGGACATGACACGTATGTATCGTTGCTATTAAGGGTAAAAAGATGGGGTTTATTCATGCGGGAGTTTACTTTGTCTACATCATGTCATCTTGCTTAAGGCGTTACTCCATTTTTTATGGACTTAATACACTAGATGCATGTTGGATAGCGGTCAATGTGTGGAGTAATAGTAGTAGATGCAGGCAGGAGTCGGTCTACTTGTTTCAGACGTGATGCCTATATACATGATCATTGCCTTGGATATCGTCATGATTATTTGCTTTTCTATCAATTGCCCAATAGTAAATTGTCTACCCACCGTATGCTATTTTCTTGAGAGAAGCCTCTAGTGAAAACTATGGCCCCCGGGTCTATCTAAATCATATTAAAAACCCTAAAAATACTTTGCTACACTTTTTCTTTATTTATTTTATTTTGTATTTTTGTTTCAATCTATCTATCTATCACATACAATTTAATCTTGCAACTTACCGCCGAGGGATTGACAACCCCTCGTTTGCGTTGGGTGCAAGGATTTGTTGTTTGTGTGCAGGTACTGCTAACGAGGTGTTGCGTGATTCTCCTACTGGATTGATAACCTTGGTTTCATAACTGAGGGAAATACTTACCTCTACTGTGCTGCATCATCCCTTCCTCTTCGGGGAAAATACCAATGCAAGCTACAAGTAGCACCTGACACGTATTGTATCGTTGCTCTTAAGGATAAAAAGATGGGGTTTATTCATGCGTGAGTTTACTTAGTCTACATCATGTCATCTTGCTTAAGGCATTACTCCGTTCTTTATGAACTTAATACTCTAGATGCATGCTGGATAGCGGTCGATGTGTGGAGTAATAGTAGTAGATGCAGGCAGGAGTCGGTCTACTTGTCTTGGACGTGATGCCTATATACATGATCATTGCCTTGGATATCATCATGATTATTTGCTTTTCTATCAATTGCCCAACAGTAATTTGTTTACCCACCGTATGCTATTTTCAAGAGAGAAGCCTCTAGTGAAAACTATGGCCCCCGGGTGTACCTTTATCATATACTAAAACCCTAAAAATACCTTGCTGCAATTTTACTTTATTTATTTTATTTTTTATTTTTGTTCGATCTATCTATCTACCACCATACAATTTAATCTTGCAATTAACCGCCAAGGGATTGACAACCCCTTGTTCGCGTTGGGTGCGAGGATTTGTTGTTTTGTGTGCAGGTACTGCTAACGAGTTGTTGCGTGATTCTCCTACTGGATTGATAACCTTGGTTTCATAACTGAGGGAAATACTTATCTCTACTGTACTGCATCATCCCCTCTTCTTCAGGGAAATCCCAACGCAGCTCACAAGTAGCAGGAAGAATTTCTGGCGCCGTTGCCGGGGAGACATCATCAACATCTATCAAGTACCTACACATAAACTCTCATCTCCTTGCATTTATTTTATTTTCCTTTGCATCTCGTTTTCATCTCCCCCACCTCTAAAAAGTTTTTTTTTACAAAAATACAAAAATATTTTCCGTTTGCCTTTTTATTCGTTTGCTTGCTTCTTGCCTTCATGTGTGCACACTCAAAAACAGAAAATGAAAGCAAAATTTTAAGATGACTATGGATCCACTTAAAGTTTTCTACTTGGGTCATCTTCGATCCATTTGTGCTCGTGCTAAAACCCCAACTAGTTTAGTTGAGGGAAAATCATTAGATGAGCATGCTCATTTTGTGCGTCACAATTTGTCTCAAAAGGGGAGACTCTTATGGAGACAAATAAATTGTTTGCTATGCTATGCTTGGAATCTATGTGAAATTTATGATTTTACTTGTTGCTCTAAGAACCCTAAAAAACACCTTCCCTACCTATGCGAGTTTAATGATAATGAAATCTTTTCTTCTTATGCCAAGGGTGTTTATAATTACCATGACATCGAACAAATTGAAGAATTTGTTGCTTTCAAGGGTGCTTATGAATTGCTTCTTTTATTGAAAAGTATGATGTTACTCTCTACAAATCTGAAAATTTTGACATACTCAAATATTGCTATGAAAACTATGCTCCTAATGCCTATGTTAAAGAATTTATTTAGAGAATGTCTGCTGCTTTGGAAGAGAATAATGATATGCATGAATCTATAGATAATTATGATTCCGTTCATTTGATTGAAATGTCCCCTCTTAATGAATGTGATGCTTGCTATTCTTATGGCCATGATGCCAATATTAATGATGCTTATGGTGATGAACTTGCTATAGTTCCTTACGTTACAAATGAAATTATTGCTATTGCACCCACACTTGATAGCTCCTTGAATGAAAAGCATGATTGCAATGATGTTATTACAAATTCTATGAATGTCAATGATATGCAAAGCTACAAGCTTGGGGATGAAAATTTTGTTATGTGCACTACTTATTGCAATGATCATGATTGGGGTGATAATGCTTCTTATGATCTTGAAAATTTATTTAAGCCTCATGATGAATATGTTATTGATAATAATGTTTGCAATACTATTAAAAGTGGGTTTGGAAGAGCGTCAACTTTAGGTAATAATGATCCCACTACTTTAGAGAATTATCAATCTTATGTATTTTTTGATAAAAGTGGGTTTGGAGAGGTCATGACTTTAGTTGACGTTAATCCCACTATCTTGGAAGATTATAAAACTTTTATGCATGTGGATCATGAAGAGAATATTTTATATGATAGCTATATTGTTGAATTTGACTATGATCCTACATGTAATTATTATGAGAGAGGAAAATATGGTTGTAGAAATTTTCATGTTACTCAATTACCTCTCTTGAAGTTCAAATTGTTAATGCTTCGTTCTTCTTCCTTGCATATGCTAGATACTTTTTGTCTTGACAATTTGTTTGCCTATAAAATGCCTATGCATAGGAAGTATGTTAGACTTAAATGTGTTTTTCACATGTTTCATGATGCTCTCTTCGTGTTTAAATTACTATCTTTCATGTGAGCATCATTGAAATCTCAAGCCTATCTTAATGGCTATAAAGAAAGAGCTTGTTGGGAGACAACCCAATAAATTTTTATTCTGTTTTTTTGAGTGCACACAATTATGCTACTGTTATGATTGTGTTTTTATGTTTTAATTAGTGTTTGTGCCAAGTAATGCCTTTGGGATGATTTGGAAGATAGTATAATTGATGCTGTTTGGAAAACAGAAAGTTTTGCGTCCAGTGCTGGAATTTTAATTCTGTACTGGAGCGTCAGAAAAATCTGACATTTTTACACAGTATTGGTAGATGAATTGCCCACATTGTCCTGATTTTTCAGAATTTTTTGAGTTACAGAAGTATAGCTTTTAAATAGAGCTTTACAGACTGTTCTGATTTAGACAGATTCTGTTTTTGCTGCATAGTTTGTTTATTTTGATGAATCTATGGATCGCATAGGGGGGTATGAGTCATGGAGAAGTTGGAGTACAGTAGAATTATGCCAATATTAAATATGAATCAATTTACTACAGTACTTAAAGTTAAAGATTTGTTTGTTATACTAACGGATCTCACGAAGGTTTTGTTGAGTTTTGTGTGATTGAAGTTTTCAAGTTTTGGGTGAGATCACGATGGATGAAGGAATAAGGAGTGGCAAGAGCCTAAGCTTGGGGATGCCCAAGGCACCCCAAGGTAATATTCAAGGACTCCCAAGCAACTAAGCTTGGGGATGCCCCGGAAGGCATCCCCTGTTTCTTCTACCAACTATCGGTAATTTTACTTGGAGCTATATTTTTATTTGTGACATATCATGAGTTTTGCTTGGAGCGTCGTGTACTATATGAGTCTTTGCTTTGTTCAGTGTTAGTTATGTTCAATGCATGTTTATGACCGTTTTCGCTTTTTGGTTGGTCGCTTCTCAATCTATTTGCTAGCCTTCATTTGCACTAAGCGGGAATGCTGCTTGTGCATCCAACTCCTTAAACCCAAAGTTGTGCCAAATGAGTCCACCATACCTAGCTATATGCGGTATTTCCATGCCGTTCCAAGTAAATTTGCATGTGCCAACTCTAATTTTTCAAAAATAATTTTCCGTTTTGTGTGCCCGTACCGCTCATGAAGCGGCAGGGGGTGGCCAATATTTTCCATGCTAGGTGTGTTATTCTCACGATGAGTGTTTATTCACTTGTCATTGCACGAGAAAGTGGCAAGGTAATAGGGATGCCCAGTCCTGAAATGAAATGAAAAAAAATATACAATGATAATATTATGATAATAATAAATTCCTTGGAAAGTGTTGGTATGGAAGGCACCCGTGGATACGGCTAGCCATGGATTGTGAAAGAATGGTGGAAAGGAAATAAACTTTATTTTCTGTTTGGGAACCGCCTATAATGTGTCTAGCATGGAAGATATTGGGAATTCTCGGTCATTTTCGTTGACAGGAAAAGCATGCCTCTCAAAATAATTTTATCTCTCTAATTTAAACCTTGAGCTCTAGCACCTCTGCAAATCTCTGCTTCCCTCCGCGAAGGACCTATCTATTTAGTTTTATGCAATTTTTTTTTTTTTATTTTGAGTCTCCATCTTCTCTTACAAAGCACCAACTAGAGAGCACTATTTTCATACTTGTGCATTCGGTGTAGCTAATATTGAGTGTGTTTCATGAATGGATCAATGATTGAGCATAATGGGCTAGGGATAACTTTCTTTAGCGTTGAATTTTGAAAGACATGGTTGCTTGTTAGTAGGCTTGAGTATTTATGTATTCATGTCAAACTATAGACTATTGCTATGAATCATTCAATTCCAAATGTCCATGCTGCAAAGAAAAGATTATATGATGAATATGATAGGTAGCATTCCACATCAAAAATTCTGTTTTTATCATTTACCTACTCGAGGACGAGCATGAATTAAGCTTGGGGATGCTTAATACGTCTCCAACGTATCTATAATTTTTGATTGTTCCATGCTATTATAGTATCAATCTTGGATGTTTTATATACACTTACAAGCAATTATATATCATTTTTTGGGACTAACCTATTAACTTAGTGCCCAGTGCCAGTTGCTGTTTTTTGCCTGTTTTTGGTTTTCCAGGATATCAGTACCAAATGAAGTCCAAATGCCACGAAACTTTTTGGAGATTTTTTTCTGGACATAAGAGACATTAGAAGATTTAAAAGCCACACTTCTGTAACTCCAAAAATTCTGAAAAATTAGGACAACGTGGTAAATTCGTATACCAATACTTTGTAAAAATTTCATATTTTTCTGACGCTCCAGTACAGAACTAAAATTCCAGCACTGGACGCAAAACTTTCTGTTTTCCAAACAGCATCAATTATACTATCTTCCAAATCATCCCAAAGGCTTTACTTGGCACAAACACTACTTGAAACACAAAAACACAATCATAACAGTAGCATAATTGTGTAAACACACAAGAACAGAAACAAAAAGTAAAAATTTATTTTATTCATTGGGTTGCCTCCCAACAAGCGTTATCGTTTTATGCCCCTAACTAGGCATAATGCATAGTTTCAAGTATTGTCATCCTTCTTCTTCTTATCTAAAGATGTACTTTTATCATAGGGTTTTTCAAAGGTAATATGAAACACACCATCCATAGAAATTTTAGTATTAGCAAGTTGTCCATCTGTAAATCCCCCTTGATTACCGGCTACAATCCAAGAGTATTGTCTATTAACATTATTGAAAACTTGTTGGATTATATTCAAAGGAGGAACTTATTTTTTAATATTCTCATCAAAGATGTGGTCATTGCGGAACAAATACCTCAACAAGTAATCATTATTATAAAGGATCTCATCTATTACCGGTTTTTCACGGTTCATACCATAAAAATCAAAGATCTCCCTAGCTTCTCGTACTATGTGATCAAATTTATTCATGAGGACAAGGGTAGCTATTTTCTTAGCTCTAGGATTTTTTATAACTGGTAACTCATAAAACAATCTTTGCAAAGTAGGATGGGTGCGAATAAACCTTCTTTCCAATTTAAGAACAAGTGCGGAAATAGCATCGGCATAATTTTTGGTTTCCTTAAGTATAGAAGCATCATCACAAGCCAAGGTCCCAATGCAATTAAAGAATTCTTGGATGACACTTTTCCCTATAACATTCCCATGTCCCAACACAAAATTTTTAGCATCAAGATTGGTAGAACTTTCAATTTTAGGAGTTCTACCATCATCAGTTTCTGCCATGCCAAAATCACTCATGATAACAATCTTCAAGCAAGCGAACAAGAAAACACGCAAAAAGGCAAACGGAAAATATTTTTGTATTTTTGTAAAAACTTTTTAGAAGTGGGGGAGATGAAAACGAGAGGCAAGGGCAAATAAAATAAATGCAAGGAGATGAAAGTTTATGCGTAGGTACTTGATAGATGTTGATGATGTCTCCCCGGCAACGGCGCCAGAAATTCTTCCTGCTACTTGTGATCTGCGTTGGTTTTTCCCCGAAGAGGAAGGGATGATGCAGTACAGTAGAGATAAGTATTTCCCTCAGTTATGAAACCAAGGTTATCAATCTAGTAGGAGAATCACGCAACACCTCGTTAACAGTACCTGCACACAAAATAACAAATCCTTGCACCCAACGCAAACAAGGGGTTGTCAATCCTTTGGCGGTTAATTGCAAGATTAAATTGTATGGTGATAGACAAATAGATCGAACAAAAACACAAAATAAAATAAATAAAGTAAAAGTGCAGCAAGGTATTTTTATGATTTTTAATATATGATAGAAGTAGACCCGGGGGCCATAGTTTTCACTAGAGGCTTCTCTCATGAAAATAGCATACGGTGGGTGAACAAATTACTGTTGGGCAATTGATAGAAAATCAAATAATCATGACGATATCCAAGGCAATGATCATGTATATAAGCATCACGTTCGAGACAAGTAGACCGACTCCAGCCTGCATCTACTACTATTACTCCACACATCGACCGCTATCCAGTATGCATCTAGTGTATTAATTCCATAAAGAACGGAGTAACGCCTTAAGCAAGATGACATGATGTAGACAAAGTAAACTCACGCATGAATAAACCCCATCTTTTTACCCATAATAGCAAAGATACATACGTGTCATGTCCCTTTCTGTCACTGGGATTGAGCACCGCAAGATCGAACCCATTACAAAGCACCTCTCCCATTGCAAGATAAATCAATCTAGTTGGCTAAACCAAATCAATAGATCGGAGAGAAATACGAAGCTATAATAATCATGCATAAAAGAGTTTAGAGAAAACTCAAATAATATTCATGAATAATCTGATCATAAACTCACAATTCATTGGATCCCAACAAACACACCGCAAAAAGTGATTACATCAGATTGAACTCCAAGAATATCGAGGAGAACATTGTATTGAAGATCAAAAAGAGAGAAGAAGCCATCTAGCTACTAACTATGGACCCGAAGGTCTATGGTAAACTACTCACGCATCATCAAAAGGGCAGCAAGGTTGATGGAGAGCCCCTCCGTGATCGAATCCCCCTCCGGCGGAGTGCCGGAAAAGGCCTCCAGATGGGATCTCTCGAGAACAGAAACTTGCGGCGGCGGAAAAAGTATTTCGTGGACTCCTCTGTTGGTTTCCCGATTTTAGAGAATTTATAGTGGTGGAATTAGGTCAAACGGAGCTATGTGGGCCCCACGAGCCACCAGGGCGCGCCCCCCTGGGGCGCGCCGTGGTGCCTCGTGGGCCACTGCTTCATCTTCTCGTCTCCTCCCGAAGCTTCTAGTGTTTGTTATGTCCAGAAAAAAAATCTCCAAAAAGTTTCGCGGCATTTGGACTTCGTTCGGTACTGATATTCTGGAAAACCAAAAAAAAGGCAAAAAACAGCAACTGGCACTGGGCACTAAGTTAATAGGTTAGTCCCAAAAAATGATATATAATTGCTGTAAATGTATATAAAAACATCCAAGATTGATATTATAATAGCATGGAACAATAAAAAATTATAGATACGTTGGAGACGTATCACTTGTCTCGGACATGATGCCTATATACATGATCATTGCCTTGGATATAGTCATGATTATTTGCTTTTCTATCAATTTCCCAATAGTAATTTGTTTACCCACCGTATGCTATTTTCAAGAGAGAAGCCTCTAGTGAAAACTATGGCCCCCGGGTCTACCTTTATCATATACTAAAACCCTAAAAATACCTTGCTGCAATTTTACTTTATTTATTTTATTTTGTATTTTTGTTCGATCTATCTATCTACCACCATACAATTTAATCATGCAATTAACCGCCAAGGGATTGACAACCCCTTGTTCGCGTTGGGTGCGAGGATTTGTTGTTTTGTGTGCAGGTACTGCTAACGAGTTGTTGTGTGTGATTCTCCTACTGGATTGATAACCTTGGTTTCATAACTGAGGGAAATACTTATCTCTACTGTACTGCATCATCCCCTCCTCTTCGGAGAAATCCCAACGTAGCTCACAAGTAGCATACGACAATCACCGGAAAGAATCCCAATTATTGTCACCTTAGGGTATGCGGATCATGACACGTAACAGGTGCCTATAACTTGCAAGATAGGATCAAGAACTCAAATATATTGATGAAAACATAAAGGTTCAGATCTGAAATCATGGCACTCGGGCCCTAGTGACAAGCATTAAGCATAGCAAAGTCATAGCAACATCAATCTCAGAACATAGTGGATACTAGGGATCAAAGCCCTAACAAATTGACTCGATTACATGGTAAATCTCATCCAACCCATCACCGTCCAGCAAGCCTATGAAGAAATCACTCACACACGGCGGTGAGCATCATGAAATTGGTGATGGAGGATGGTTGATGATGACGACGGCGTCGAATTCCCCTCTCCGAAGCCCCGAACGGACTCCAGATCAGCCCTTTTGATGAAGAACAGGAGGTGGCGGTGGCTCCATCTCGTAAAACGCGATGATTCTTTCTCTCTGATTTTGTTCTCCACGAATAGGTACTTATAGCGTTGGAGTTAGGTCAAACGGAGTTGCCAGGGGCCCACAAGCCTGCCAGGCGCGCCCTGGGGGGTGGTCGCGCCCCCCAGGCTTGTGGCGCCTGGTGGCCCCCCTCTGGTGGATCTTTGCGCCAGTATTTTTTATATATTCTGAAATAATTCTCCGTAAAATTTCAGGTCCATCCAAGAACTTTTATTTCTGCACAAAAACAACACCATGGCAATTCTGCTGAAAACAGCGTCAGTCCGGGTTAGTTCCATTCAAATCATGCAAATTAGAGTCCAAACTAGAGCAAAAGTGTTTGGAAAAGTAGATACGTTTGGGACGTATCAACTCCCCCAAGCTTAACTCATTGCTTGTCCTCAAGCAATGCAGTTGACAAACTGAAAGTGATAAAGAAAAACTTTTACTAACTCTTTTGTTCTTGTTGTCTGTATATATACTTATCTAGCATCCAAGTTTTTAGCAAAGATTATGAACTAACCATATTGATGATAACACTTAGGTCTCACATTTACTCATGGCAATATCATAACCAACTAGCAAGCAATAATAAGATATCTCGGATGCCAACACTTTGTCAAAGCAATCATGATATAATATGATAACATGGTATCTCGCTAGCCCTTTCCGAGACCGCAAAACATAAATGCAGAGCACCTCTGAGATTCAAGCAACGACTAAACATTGTAATTCAGGGTAGAGGATATCCATTCATGGTCACACCCAACATTAACTATACTCAATGCATAAAAATGACAATAGTGCTCTCCAACTGGTGCCTAATGAGAAGGGTGATGACTCAACCATAAAAGTAAAATAACATGAAAGTAAATGGATAGGCCCTTCGCAGAGGGAAGCATGGATTTGCAGCAGTGCCAGAGCTCAAAGCTTAAATTAGAGATGAAAATAATTTTGGGAGGTATGCTTTTCCTATCAACGTCACGACCGAGAGTTTTCAATATCTTCCATGCTAAACAAATTATAGGCGGTTCCCAAGCGAAAAGGTAAAATTTACTCCCCCTCCACCATACCAACACAAGCCATGGCTAGCCGAATTCACGGGTGCCCTCCATACCAACAACTTTTCGGGGGAGTTTGTTTGCATTATATAACGATTTGAGCAATAGGACTGGGCATCCCAATTACCATCCTCTCTCGTGCAATGACAAGTGAATAAACACTCATCTGAGAGTAACCCGCTTAGCATGGAAGATACTGACCGCCCCCTGTCGCTCCATGAGCGGTACGGGCACACAAAACAGATGTTCTTTTGAATATTTAAAGGTGGCACTTGCAAATTTACTTGGAACGGCAGAGTAATACCGCATATAGGTAGATATAGTGGACTCATCTAGAATAACTTTGGTTTAGGGATTTGGATGCACAAGCAGTATTCCCGCTTAGTACAGGCGAAGGCTAGCAAATAGATTGAGAAGCGACCAGCTAGAGAGCGAAAACGGTCATAGACATGCATTGCGAATAATTAACATTGAACACAAGCATGAGTAGGATATCAACACCCTGAACATAAATATCATGGAGGCCATGTTGGTTTTGATTCAATTACATGTATGAAAATGTGCCAAGTCAAGCCACTCGAATTACTCAGAGGAGGATACCATGCTAACATACTACATCACAACCATTTTAATGCATGTTGACACTCAAGATAAATCATTATCCACTCCTAGCTATTTAAGCATGGCATGAGCAACTATAATCTCTAATTGTCATCACAAATATGTTTACTCATAATAATGCTGAACCATGAATACTGAGCTAAACATATTTACAAAGATAAAAACAAAAAGAGTTCGTACCAGCTTTTCTTCACCGCAATCACTCCATCAAATGTCGTCATTATTGCCTTTCACTTGCATGACCGAATGATGTGATAATAATAAGAATAGTGCAAGTGTGCCGTGGACTAAGCTGGAATCTGCAAACATTTATTCAGAGGAGAAGACAAAGTAATAGTGGCTCTTTGTTAGATCAACAATAAAGCATATGGGAGCCACTCAACATTTTCATCGTGGTCTTCCCCTTGCAACAACTCAACAAAAAGAAAAGAAATTCAGAGAAACACACTAAAATATTTTTGGAGTTTTTGGTTTTTCTGAAGAGAGCAAATTAACAAAGGAAAAACGAAAAACGAGAAAAAAACTATTTACACGGGAAAGCTCCCAACAAGTAAAAGAAGAAACGAGAAATCTTTTTGGGTTTTCTTTTACTACTATGCATTAACTAAACAAGAAAGAAACTACAACTAATTTTTTTTGGATTTTCGAAAGTTTTCCAAACACACAAGAAGAAAGTGAAAATAAAACTAACATGGATATACAATGAAAAAGGATGAACACCGACAACTGGAATGAGTGTGTGAACATGAATGTAATGTCGGTGAGAAATACGTACTCCCCCAATCTTAGGCTTTTGGCCTATGTTGGTCTACGACCACAGGTCGAAATCAGCACCTCCCGGATAGTGCGGAGGCTGCTGAGGATCCCACTGGTAAATGGCCTCCTAATTCTCCCACTGATAGATGGGCTCCTGGTACGGCTCTGGTGCAGGTGATGGCTCAGGTGCTTGGGGCTGGTCCAAGCCCCAATAAGTGTAAATGTCCTCAGGCATGATGGTGTATCTGCCCCTGTGAATATTAAAGAAAGTAGGCGCAGGCAAAGTAATAATCTCACATGTACCCTGACTGAATACCAAGTTATACTGAAATCGTTTACGGCCCCGGTTAATAAAGTCATGCCCAACCGTACTCTCGTAATCAAGATGCATAATAGGTAAAAGCCTCTCTTCCCTCTCGTCATGCCTAATAGGAATCTCAAAATGTTTAGCGAGACGGGAAGCATAAATACCACCATAAATAGCGCCCCTGGAACGGTTGGTATGCAACTGCCGGGCAACCATAGCACCCAAACTGAAAGTCCTATCAGCATAAAGAGCGTGGTGCAAAATAGCAAGGTCAGGTGAACTGAGTGTGCCACTCTCCCACCGACCAGTCAAACACCTCCCAACAAATAATGAATAATAGCGCAAAACAGGGAAATGTAAACTAGCAGCCCTAGCCTCAGAAACTCCCCTCGACTCCCCCACGGTAACCTCAGGGATGAACTCTACGACATCCCTGGGATGTGGCTCTAAGGGGCTACCCTCGCTAGGAAGCTTGCATACATCGCAAAAATCCTCAAGTGTCATCTCTTGGGGAACATCATATAAATTAAATGTCACTGTGGGTGTATCTCTCCTAGCATGAAAATGAAAGCTTTGCACGAAAGTATTAGTGAGGAGAAGATACTGGTCATGCTTATCTTCGAGGAACGGCATAATGCCAACATTGTTTGCCAAATGATATAAATCGTCGTAAATCCCCGCATCCCTCAAGAACTTGTCGCATGGCCATTCGCACGACCGCACCTCGGCCGCACGAGGAAGTGTATACTTGGGCTTAGGAGCCTCCTTGGGGTTCCGGCTCGAAGAACCCCTCAACCTCCACTTGAGCATTTTCTTTTTCTGAAAATTTCTGAAATTTTTTAGTGGCTCAAAATAAAAGTGAACGAAACTCAACAAAATTGATACCAACTACTCCCATAAGTATCTAGAAGCTATATCATGCATCAAAACTACTTTGGACCATACAAATTCAACAGGCAAGCTCATATAAATGGTCACCACAGCAGGAAAAATTTGCAAAGTATAAAGCACTAGAACAAAAACTAATTGGAGCATTGGAGGAGTCACATACCAAGGAGTAATTCTTCAAACCAGTTTCGGAAACGGAGTTCCAAGCAAGGAGATAAAAAATCACAGCAAAATGAGCAAGAACACGGGCTTGGGAGCAAGTTTGATTTTTTCTGGAGGAAGAAGAAGGAGATGGGTGGCTGGCATAAGTGAGTGGGACCCTGTGGGACCCAAAAGCCTACTGGGCATGCCCTGTGGGCTTGTGGATCACAGGTGCACCCCCCTGGGGTGTGTTCAGTGCCAAAAATTCTTAAATATTCTGGAAAAAATCATACTAAATTTTCATGGCATTCTGAGGACTTTTATTTTTGGGCCATTTTTTATTGCACAGAAAATTCAGAAAACAGGATAATCATGGCATTTTATTTTATTCTACTAAAAATAACAGAGAGCAAAAGGTGGGTACAGAAAGTTGTGCTTACTAAATTCATCGACCACATGCCCCTAAAAAAGAATCCATTAATAAGGTTGATCAAGTCTTATTAACAAACTATTTCCGAATGACATGAAACCGAAGAATTTTTGTATAACACTAGGTTACCTCAATGGGGATATGCATCTCCCCAAAAATAAGAATTTCATATTTCTTTTTGACAGAAGGAAGAGGAAATTTGAATCCCCCAATAGTGATTGTTGAAACCTTTTAAATACAATTGATACCATTCACTGAAGTTTGTTTCTTCGGGAAATAAACCGTATGCTCATTACCATTGACATGAAAAGTGACCTTGCTTTTGTTGCAATCAATAATAGCCCCTACAGTATTCAAAAAGGGTCTTCCAAGGATAATCGACATGTTGTCGTCCTCGGGCATATCAAGTATAACAAAGTCTGTCAAGATAGTAACATTTGCAACTACAACGGGAACATCCTCGCAAATTCCAATAGGTATAGCAGTGGATTTATCAGCCATTTGCAAAGATATTTCAGTAGGTGTGAGCTTATTCAAATCAAGTCTTCTATATAAAGAGAAAGGCATAACACTAACACCGGCTCCCAAATCACATAAAGCGGTTTTAACATAACTTCTTTTAATGGAGCATGGTATAGTAGGTATTCCTGGATCTCCTAACTTCTTAGGTATTCCACCCTTAAAAGAATAATTAGCAAGCATGGTGGAAATTTCAGCTCCAGGTATTTTTTCTTTTATTAGTGACAATATCTTTCATGTATTTAGCATAGGGAGACATTTTCAACATATCAATCAAGCGAGTACGTAAAAAGACATGTCTAAGCATTTCAACAAAGCGCTCAAAATCTTCATCATCCTTATTTTTAGATGGTTTAGTAGGGAAGGCATAGGTTTTTGAACCCATGGTTCTCTCTCCTTTCCATGTTTTCTAGCAACAAACTCTCTTTTATCATATCTTTTATTCCTAGGATGTGGGTTATCAAGATCAACAACAGGTTCTATTTCTACATCATTATCTGGTTGAGCATCAACATGAACATCATCATTATCATTATCATTATCATCATCACTAGGTGTATGTTCATTACCAGATTGTGTCTCAGCATCAGAAATAGAAACATCATTATGATTCTCAGGAGGTTTTTCTATCTCAGGTTCACTAGGAGCAGGCAAAGTTTTATCATTTTTCTTTTTCTTTTTCTTCTTAGATGGACTAGGTGCATCAATATTATTTCTTTGAAAATCTTGTTCAATTCTTTTAGGATGACCTTCTGGATATAGAGGATCCTGAGTCATGCTACCTCCTCTAGTAACAACTCTAACAGCATGATCATTCTTTTTATTATTCATTTCATCAAGCAAATCATTTTGTGACTTAGCAATTTGTTCTAACTGAGTCTGGACCATAGAAGCATGTTTACTCAAGCATTTAACATCATTAGCAGTTCTAAACATCAAATCACTCAAGCGTTCAATCATGATGGCATTCCATTTTAGTTGATTGCTAACATACATATTAAAGTGTTCCTGTTTAATGATGTAATTGTCAGACTCATACAGGCATTGACTAGCAGATTTATTATACGGAATATCACCTTCATCAAATCTAGTGAGAGAATTTACCTCCACTACCCGTGTCGGGATGTCGAGCCCATGTATTTCTTAAATAGGTGGTAAATTTTTAACATCTTCAGCTTTAATACCTTTTTCCTTCATAGATTTCTTAGCTTCTTGCATATCTTCTGGACTGAGGAATAGAATACCTCTCTTCTTCGGAGTTGGCTTAGGTGGTGGTTCAGGAAGTGTCCAATCATCGGCATTTCTCAATATATTATTCAATAGTACTTTAGCCTGTCCAACAGTTCGCTCCCTGAAAACACAACCAGCACAACTATCTAGGTAGTCCCTAGAAGCATCGGTTAGTCCATTATAAAAGATATCAAGTATTTCATTCTTCTTAAGAGGATGATCAGGCAAAGCATTAAGTAACTGGAGAAGCCTCCCCCAAGCTTGAGGGAGGTTCTCTTCTCCAATTTGCAGAAAGTTAAATATTTCCTATAAGGCAGCTTGTTTCTTATGAGCAGGAAAATATTTTTTAGAGAAGTAATATATCATATCCTGGTGACTACACACACAACCAGGAGCAAGAGTATTAAACCATTTCTTAGCATCACCCTTTAATGAGAAAGGAAACAACTTAAGAATATAATAGTAGCAAATTTTTTCCTCATGAGCAAATAGGGTGGAGATATCATTCAACTTAGTGATAACCCACAAGTACAGGGGATCACAACAGTTTTCGAGGGTAGAGTATTCAACCCAAATTTATTGATTCGACACAAGGGGAGCCAAAGAATATTTGCAAGTATTAGCAGTTGATTTGTCAATTCACCACACCTGAGACTAAATATCTGCAGTAGAGTGATCAGTAGCACAGTAGTATGATAGTTTGATAGCAGTAGCAATAAGAGTAACAGTAGCAGTAACGGTAGCAGCAGTAGTAATAGCAATTCTGACGGTAGTAGCAACAGTAGTAACTTAGCAAGAACAATATGTGAAGAACTCGTAGGCATTGGATCGGTGATTATGTTGGATAACATTCATCATGTAACAGTCATAACCTAGGGCGACACAGAACTAGCTCCAATTCATCAATGTAATGTAGGCATGTATTCCGTATATAGTCATACGTGCTTGCGATAAGAACTTGCATGACATCTTTTGTCCTACCCTCCCGTGGCAGTGGGGTCCATAAGGAAACTAAGGGATATTAAGGCCTCCTTTTAATAGAGAACCGGAACAAAGCATTAACACATAGTGAATACATGAACTCCTCAAACTACGGCAATCACCGGAAAGAATCCCAATTATTGTCACCTTGGGGTATGCGGATCATAACACATAGCAGGTGCGTATAACTTGCAAGATCGGATCAAGAACACAAATATATTCATGAAAATGTAAAGGGTTTAGATCTGAAATCATGGCATCCGGGCCCTAGTGACAAGCATTAAGCATAGCAAAGTCATAGCAACATCAATCTCAGAACATAGTGGATACTAGGGATCAAGCCCTAACAAAACTAGATTACATGATAAATCTCATCCAACTCATCACCGTCCAGCAAGTCTACGAAGGAATTACTCACTCCCGGTGGTGAGCATCATGAAATTGGTGATGAAGGATGGTTGATGATGACGATGCCGGAAGATCCCCCTCTCCGGAGCCCCAAACGGACTCCAGATGTGGCCTCCCAATGAAGAACAGGAGGTGGTGGCGGCTCCGTATCGTGAAACGCAATAAAACTTCCTCTCTTATTTTTTCTCTGGAATTATAAATTTATAGGCCAGAGATTAGGGTCAGCGGAGCCACGTGGGCCCCACGAGCCACCAGGGCACGCCTGGGGGGGGGGGGTGGCGCGCCCTGGTGCCTCGTGGGCACTGGGTGGCCCCCCTCTAGTGGGTCTTGGTTCCAGTATTTTTTATTTATTCCATAAAAAATCTCCAACAAGTTTCATCCAATTCCAAGAACTTTTATTTCTGCACAAAAAACAATACCATGGTAGTTCTGCTGAAAACAACGTCAGTCCGGGTTAGTTCCATTCAAATCATGCAAATTAGGGGCCAAAACAAGAGCAAACGTGTTTGGAAAAGTAGATACGACGGAGACGTATCACTTAGTAAGGTGTGCCACAACAGTTTCAGTTTCATAACCATGAAAAGGATCAGATTCAACCAAAGTAATTAACTCAGGATCGACAGAGAATTCATAATCCTTATCGGTAACAAATATGGGAGAAGTAGCAAACTTAGGATCATATTTCATTCTCTCCCTCATAGATTTTTTCTTTCAACTCAGCAAGCAATTTTATAACCTCATCTATATCATTACAAGCAAGAATTGCCCTAGCTGTCTCCCTATCAAAAACATGTCCATCAGATGTTTCAGGCATTTCAACTCTAGTAGGAGAGCTAGGCAGAATAGGTGAATCATAATTTTGAAGAGTTTCAACATTTTCAGTTTCTTTAGCTTTAGTAATTTGTTCATCAAGAAATTCACCAAGTGGCACAGTATTATCAAGCATAGTACTAGCATCATCATAAGTATCATTCATAGCAGAAGTAGTATCATCAATAACTTGCGACATATCAGAATGAATAACAGGTGGCGGTGTCGCAAGCCTACTCAAAACAGAAGGTGAATCAAGTGCAGAGTGTGATGGCAATTCCTTACCTCCTCTAGTCATAGAGGGGACGATCTTGGTTTTAGCGTCTTTCAGATTCTTCATAGTGATCAACAGATATAAATCCCAAGTGACTCAACAAATAGAGCTATACTCCCCGGCAACGGCGCTAGAAAAAGGTCTTGATAACCCACAAGTATTTCACCCAGATTTATTGATTCGACACAAGGGGAGCCAAAGAATATTTGCGAGTATTAGCAGTTGAGTTGTCAATTCAACCACACCTAGAGAACTAAATATCTGCAGCAAAGTGTTTAGTAGCACAGTAGTATGATAGTTTCAAGAGCAGTAGTAACAGTAGTAACAGAAGCAGTTTTGTAGTGATTGTAACAGCAGCAGCAACGAAAGCAACTTAGCAAAGATCAATATGCGAAAAGCATAGGCATTGAATCAGTGATGGATAATTATGTTGGATGACATTCATCATGTAACAGTCACAACCTAGGGCGATACACAATAGCTCCAATTCATCAATGTAATGTAGGCATGTATTCCGTATATAGTCATACGTGCTTATAGTAAGAACTTGCATGACATCTTTTATCCTACCCTCCCGTGGCAGCGGGGTCCTTAAGGAAACTAAGGGATATTAAGGCCTCCTTTTAATAGAGAACCGGAACAAAGCATTAGCACATAGTGAATACATGAACTCCTCAAACTACGACAATCACCGGAAAGAATCCCAATTATTGTCACCTTGGGGCATGCGGATCATGACACATAACAGGTGCATAAAACTTGCAAGATAGGATCAAGAACTGAAATATATTCATGAAAGCATAAAGGTTCAGATCTGAAATCATGGCACTCGGGCCCTAGTGACAAGCATTAAGCATAGCAAAGTCATAGCAACATCAATCTCAGAACATAGTGGATACTAGGGATCAAAGCCCTAACAAATTGACTTGATTACATGGTAAATCACATCCAATCCATCACCGTCCAGCAAGCCTACGAAGAAATTACTCACACACGACGGTGAGCATCATGAAATTGGTGATGGAGGATGGTTGATGATGACGACGGCGTCGAATCCCCCTCTCCGGAGCCCCGAACGGACTCCAGATCAGCCCTCCCAATGAAGAACTGGAGGTGGCAGCGGCTCCATCTCATAAAACGCGATGATTCTTTCTCTCTGATTTTTTCTCCACGAATAGGTACTTATAGCATTGGAGTTAGGTCAAACGGAGTTGCTAGGGGCCCACAAGCCTGCCAGGCGAGCCCTGGGGGGGAGGGGTGGCCGCGCCGCCCAGGCTTGTGGCGCCTGGTGGCCCCCCTTTGGTGGATCTTTGCGCCAGTATTTTTTATACATTCTAAAATAATTCTCCGTAAATTTTCAGGTCCATCCGGGAACTTTTATTTCTGCACAAAAACAACACCATGGCAATTCTGCTGAAAACAGCGTCAGTCCGGGTTAGTTCCATTCAAATCATTCAAATTAGAGTCCAAACTAGAGCAAAAGTGTTTGAAAAAGTAGATACGTTTGGGACGTATCACGTATCGATTGGCTATTTCCATCGCCCGACTGAGAGTCGGGATCTCAGTGTGGCCGAACTTCAGGGCCAACTCACGATACCTGACACCAGCGTTGAAGGCACAGATCGCCTGGTGCTCTGTGACGTTTTCCACCATGTTGTGAAGGGTGGTCCACCGCTGTATGTACTCTCGGAGAGTTTCATTCTGCTTCTGGACGCAATGCTGCTGCTCTGACAATCCACCCGGGCACTTGTACGTGCCCTCGAAAGTCTTGATGACGACTCAGGCTAGAACATCCCAACAGTATATGCTGCCGGGTGCTAACTGGTTGAGCCACGCCCTGGCTGACCCCTTGAGGATCAACGACAGATGCTTCATAGCCACGCTGTCATTGCCACCGCCGATCTGGACGGCCACTCGGTAGTCCTCTAACCAAATCTCTGGCTTTGACTCACCAGTGAACTTGCTGATGCCTGCCACCAACGAATATACCGACTGAAACACTCGGGCCCGAAGGGTGCAGAACCACTCGGAACATCGGCGTCAAGACCTTCCCTCAGGGCCCGCCCTCTATCGACCAAGTTCTAGGCGAGGACAGATCTCGCATTGAACTGGGGGTCCCGGAGGTTACCCATACAGTACGAGGGGCTCGGTCTGCGATCATTCCCGGGAGAGCGCCTGTCACCATAGGGCTGGCGCCCGTATGGGACGTCCCGCAGAGGGGGCATATGGGTCCGATCATAATCATCATACCGCCGCGGCAAAATGACTCGGTCGCGCCTCTGCTCCCTGTGGTGGTCTCTGGAGGAAGGTGAAGCCCGGCGTTTTCCTGAACCCAGTGGGCTATGAGCCGACTGGACAGTCTCGGCGCGCACTGATGCACTGTGGATGCGATTGCAGGACTGCGACACTGCCGCGTTCTACGGCAGGGCCGTCTTCAGGAGCGCTTGGATCTGCCGGATCCCTTCTCCAGCTGCGGAATCGGAGGGCTGGATGGAATCTGCGATCCTAGTAGCCGCCGCCAGGTTCTGCAGAGGAGTGTTCAGCACCTGGTACTTCCGAGGCTGATCACTCGGGAATAGCCATCGCTTGTGTCGACTAGAACTGGGTTGTTGGCGAGTGCCATCGTCCAACTCTCTCTGCAGCCGCTCTAAGCGGTCTCGTTTGGCCAGAGTGGCCAAACGCGCCGACTCCATGGCCAGGGCCTCAGGAATCGTCCCGGTTACGGGAGTGTGCAAAGCTTGTTCCTTTATCCGCCGGAGCTCGTCGCTCTACTCCCGAGTGAGAGCTTGCGGGATGTAAGGATCGTGGTGAGGCAAACGGTCGTTCCCGTGGTTGTCATTGTCGTTCCCGCGCGAAGTGCCCACGTGCCCGTCTCGGGGACCGGAATAACCCGGAGGGCCGTGCGGCTCTGTGCCGGCCATGAGAACCTTGGCGGTAGGCTCTACGCTCTCGCACTCGGACTCGCTGACAGAGTCCTCGTGGAGCTCAGCGAAGAGGTCTAGGGCGGGCTCGTCGGGATCGAGAGCCGCCACATGCTGTGCCGCGGCCTGAACGGCCACCACGTGCTTGATCCAGCGCTGGAGCCATGAGCGCCCAGAGCGCTTGCGATGACATCCAGCAGGAAGGGACGAAACCACTCGGTACGGAACCGATGGCTGTCGAAGGAGGACTCCGAATGAAGATGCATGGAAGTGCACCGCGCCACGGATGGGCAGCGACTCCACGTCTAGCGGGGCCTCCGGGAGCCACGCCGAGTCGTCGGCGATGAAGCTAAGAGCTCCGAAACGGATTTCGCCGTCGACTAACATGGTGATGATGGGATTCCACCTGTATTGCTAAAAGTCGCTAGACGCTCAGCCCCACGGTGGGCGCCAACTGTCATGGTTACTAGTCTGACAGTAAGTACTGGGGGTACGAATGAGGAGCAGAGCCTAGCTACAGCGCAGGTGACACTCGGATTTAGCAAGTTCAGGCCCCTCTCGGAGGAGGTAAAAGCCCTATGTCTCGTGCCTTGAGGCTTGTTTTCTCTGGGGGTATCTGATTACAATGAGTGCTTAACCTTGCGACGGAGGGAGAGTGCGGCTTATATAGGAGTTCGCTGCAGCCTCTCCGCCACCACATCGCTGGGCCTTTATGACATTAACTGCAGCAGTTAAGGGCGTTTAACACTGATTAACACAGCTATGACTATGGCAGTTACTGGTAACGATAGCCATAACTATGCTTAAAGTCTAGTTGAAGACTACCCGACCGTTGCAGCTCCACGCCGTCCGTATGTCTCCTCTGTCCGAGTGATGATGACTGGCCGACTGGAGAGTAGACGTCCGTCCGAGTGCTGTCCGTGCAGGGTCCGAGTGAATCCTTCGCAGTGTGCATCCGGTTGCACTTGTGACCCAAGGGTCTCTGAATAATAGTGTAGTCCTTAGGTGGGCCCTAGATGTCAGGTCCTTGTCCCTACCAGTGGTAGGTGACCCCATCAGCGGGGCCCCTCTCCTACGTGAACCTACGCCCCGAGCTCTATCTGGCCGTCGCCGGCCCTCTCCCCGCCGGCTGGTTCCGGCGGTTGTGCCTGGGGATGGGGCCATTGTGGCAACTATCTTCGTTGCATTCGCTCTGATACAGCGAGGCTGGCTAGGGGGATGGCCGGCCTTCCCGGGAGCATGGCATGGGTGGGGGTGCCCAGGGACGTTGAGGGAAGTGGCTTCTCGTCCTTCCATTACCAATCCTGTTTAGCTAAATGACAGTCGACTGATTTTCGAATTGTGGTCAATCGATTTTTGAGAGTTCGCTGGAGTGAGAAGGCAGGAGAAGGAAGGAGAAGGAAGGGGATCGTCGGAGGGCTACCCCATTATCTATCTTAGGGTTTAGGGTGGGGGCGGTGGTGGACGGCGGTGGTGGGGGCGGTGGTGGCGCGGTGGTGCACTTCGACGGAGAAAATACACAAATGCGGGCGGGGCTAGAGGGATGGCCAGGGGTGGCGGCTAGACCGGCGGTGGGGTGTGGTTTCGGGGAGGGCGGGTTGGCGAGGCGGTCACGGGCGGCAGTGGCCGGCGGTTCGGCCGGCGACACTTTTGGCAGTGGGAAGGAGAAGAGGTGAGGAAGAAGAAGGTCCAGGCGCCGTACGATCTTAATCCAACGGCCACAAAAGTCGACTGACCCTAATTGAAAAAAATCAGTCGACTGAAGTGTAGCCGCGCCCTTAGCAATCAGCGCTTGCCTAGATGCAGAGAGTATGGCCTTGGGTCTCCTAATCCGGTAGCTGCTATTGATAGCATGTACGAGCGAGGTTGCAAGATGTAGCCGGAAGGCTCCTTTGTGGATTTTAACGTCTCTCCCTCCGACCAACTTGCCTTCAACAATGTGATGCATTCTTTGGACGGCAATTTGATGCAGTGGGTATGGTTGTGCAGCGGCAACACTGGGATTTCTTGCCCAACGCATGTAGTTGCTGGGATTGTGGAAAGTGGTGGCGACAACACATGATTGACTCCGATTTGGTGGTGCTTCTCGAGTACTTAGTCTCGAGCTCTGGGGGGGAAATCTTAGGACTTGACCCAAGTTGGTTCTACCTGGCAATGACAATGTTTTTGTGATGTTACCTTGTTGAATACATTGCTCGGATATGCTTGGGCATGTTCTCAAGGTGAAAACTTAGAATCTGGCCATTGGTGGTTGGATTTGGTGATGACGATGCTTGTGCGCCATTCCCTTCCTTAAGGTGTTGTTGTTGAAGAACCTTTCTTGTGTCCTTCTGGCGCCACGAGATGGTTAGTGCGGATATGGTCGTTGTTGTACTTTGCCTATCGCTGTTTTGATCGCTCCTTTTTCCCCTCTCTTAGGCATAACTTTGGTCTTGTATGACTTTACTTTTTGTCGTGTCGTGTTTGTTTATGTATGTGTGTTGGTGTTGATTGTGAGCATCCTATCAATGCAGAGTCCAGATGTGTGCTCATTTATGTTTGTATCCCTTGATGCTTCATTATGAGTCAATAAAATCCATCCTTTGTCAAAAAAACTTTTAGGGTAAACATGTCTGGCTCTAGATAAAAGAGAATTCCATATTTAAACCTTCAACTATCACGAATGTCTGAGAATTCCACAATAATAGGACTTACATCAACAGTTTCCCTATATGCTAGGAGATTAAGGGCTCCTTTGGTTCAAAGGAATTACGTAGGATTTTTGGAGGGTTTGGATCCTTATGAATTTTTCCATAGGCTTCATTTCTACTACATTTTGGAGGAAACTTTTCATTCACTCAAACTTCTTGGTATAATTATTTTTTATTTTTCCTATTCTATCAAATGCCCTTTCATTCAAATTCCTGTAGTTTTATAATCATGTAGGATACAAAGGAAGAGGACATGACACTCTCTTCATACGGTTTTTATATTTTTGCGATTTGAGAATCATGTGCATTAAATAGTCCGTAAGAAATATCTATTTTTAAGTCAATGCTAGAACGATTTGGTCCAAACACTAAGATTAATGTAGGTTAAATGATTAGTACATTTTCGTCACACCACTAGGAATATCACCCAGAAAATAACTATTGCTCATTGATCGAGGCAGGGACATATTTATAGAGGGGGTTGGGGATAGCCCCCCTCCCGCACCCCTATCATACACCATGCAACATTGGTTGTGACATGAATAAAATAGTAGAGACAAAGCCTACTGATGGTAGCTCGAGCAAGCTTCGCCCCTCCGTGACTATCTCATGCCTGTTCTAAGGTCCTAGCTCCAACCATGTACCAAGAAATACTTACTCCCTTTAAATGCTTCGTTGTGTTGTATTCCCTCGACAAATAAATAGGCAAATCACACATTTTTCTTTGTTATTTTCATGCAACTTCACACAAAAACAAAATGTTGAAATTCAACAAATGTAACCGCAACCACCTTTTCCCTAGAAAACAACATAGGTTGGCATCACTTTCGGCTCTATATAAGCCACTTTGACCACCACAACCTCCTTCATCATCCAGCTAGTGCAACGACAAGATAAGAAAAGTGGTCATTCACCTAGAGCAAAGCAACAGGAACCAATGTCAATGGAGGCGGTGTCGATCATAGAGGTAAATCAATATCTCCCTGGCTTCCGCTTGAACCCCACAGAGGAGAAGCTCATTGGCTTCTACCTCTCCTGCATCGGACCCAACAATGGTTTTGTTATGGTTTTCATATAACTTACCATAAAACATATACAATATTAAAGTGTGCAATTTCAATGAATATAATTGTAACTTCTAGCCCTAGGTCCCTGATACGTCTCCAACGTATCTATAATTTTTTATTGTTCCATGCTATTATAGTATCAATCTTGGATGTTTTATATGAAATTATATATTATTTTTTGGGACTAACCTATTAACCTAGTGCCCAGTGCCAGTTGTTGTTTTCTGCTTGTTTTTTGGTTTTCAGGAAATCAGGACCAAACGAAGTCCAAATGCCACAAAACTTTTTGACGATTTTTTCTGGACAAAAGAGACCCTGGAAGCTTCGGGAGGAAGCCAGAAGCCTCACGAGGAGGCCACAAGGCAATAGGGCGCGGCCCCAGGGGGGCGCGCCCTGATGCTTTGTGGGCCCCTCGTGGCTCCTTTTGACCTAATTCCACTTCTATAAATTCTAAAATATTGGGAAACCAACAGAGAGCCAGACGAGTAAACCTTTCCGCCACCGCAAGCCTCCGTTCTTCCGTGATCCCATCTGGAGGCCTTTTCCGGTACTCTGCCGGAGGGAGAATCGATCACGGAGGGCTTCTTCATCAACCTTGCTGCCCTTCCGATGATGTGTGAGTATTTTACCACAGACCTACGGGTCCATAGCTAGTATCTAGATGGCTTCTTCTCTCTCTTTGATTTTCAATACCATGTTCTCCTCGATGTTCTTGGAGTTCTATTCGATGTATTCTTCTTTTGCGGTGTGTTTATTGGGATCCGATGAATTGTGGGTTTATGATCAGATTATTCATGAGAAATATTTGAGTCTTCTCTGAACTCTTTTATGCATGATTTTTATAGCTTTGTATTTCTCTCCGATCTATCTGTTTTGTTTGGCCAACTAGATTGATTTATCTTGCAATGGGAGAGGTGCTTTGTGATGGGTTCAATCTTGCGGTGTTCTATATCCCAGTGACAGAAAGGGACAAGATACGTATTTCTATTGTTGCCATTAAGGATAAAAAGATGGGGTTTAATCATATTGCTTGAGTTTACTTTGTCTACATCATGTCATCTTGCTTAAGGCGTTACTCTGTTTTATACTTAATACTCTAGATGCATGCTGGATACCGGTCGATGAGTGGAGTACTAGTAGTAGATGCAGGCGGGAGTCGGTCTACTTGTCTCGGACGTGATGCCTATATACATGATCATTGCCTTGAATATCATTATAACTATGCGCTTTTCTATCAATTGCCCAACAATAATTTGTTTACCCACCGTATGCTATGTGTTCGAGAGAGAAGCCTCTAGTGAAAACTATGGCCCCCGAGTCTACTTTTATCATATATTAAAATCCAAAAATACCTTGCTGCAATTTATTTACTTTTATTTACTTTTGCAATTTACTTTTATATCTATCACTATCAGAATTAATTCTTGCAAGTGACCGCTAAGGGGATTGACAACCCTCTTATTTGCGTTGGGTGCAAGTGTTTGCTTTTGTGTGTGTAGGTGCTGCTAACGAGGTTTTGTGGTTCTCCTACTGGATTGATAATCTTGGTTCTTAACTGAGGGAAATACTTATCTCTACTGTACTGCACCATCCTCTCCTCTTCGGGGAAATCCCAACGCAGTTCACAAGTAGCAGGAAGAATTTCTTGCACCGTTGCCGGGGAGACATCACCAAAACCTATCAAGTACCTTCGCGCAAACTATCATCCACTTGCTCTTATTTTCATTTGCCTTTTATTTGCATTTGCCTCTCATTTTCATCTCCCCTACTTCTAAAACAATTTTACAAAAACACAAAAATATTTTTTAGTTGCTTGTTTGCTAGTTTGCTTACTTTGTCACTATGTCACTAGAGGAATTTCATGATAGTCTCTATAACAAAAGATTGACTGAGATCGAAAATGACACTAAGAGTTTTATGTCTTCACAATATGAGCATAATAAATTCTTTTCCAGGGAGCTTAAGGAACATTCTATCTTATTGGACACTATTAATAAACAACTCGAAGATGTGAATCTAGAAGTAGCCAACCTTCAGTCTCAACTTGCTAGTACTGAAAACTTGTTAGGAAAGATTTCAGATAAACAAACAACGCTAGTGAATAAGATAGTGCTAAACCCGAGTCACATCGTAGTAATGATGAAGATATTAAAATGATTGGTGTCTCACCTATTGAATCCTTGATTAGTAATATAAAACTTGATGAAAAAGGGACTGGAGATGAGTCAACTTTAGCTAGAAGGCGTCCCAATTATTTGGAGGGTGATGATCTTATTGATAAAAATGATAAAAGTGGGTTTGGAGAGGTCAAAACTTTAAATAGTGATGTACCCACTACTTTGGATCACAAGGCCTTCAATTATGATAATTGCTCTTTAGTTGAATGTATTTCCTTGTTGCAATCCATGATTAATTCACCTAATGCCTATGAACAAAATAAAGCTTTTACTAAACATATTGTAGAAGCTATGATAAAAGCTCATGAAGAAAGACTCAAGTTGGAGGTTTCAATTCCTAGAAAATTACACGATGAATGGGAACCTAATATCAAAGTTAAAATCAAAGATTATGAATTTGTGTGATCTAGGTGCTAGTGTCTCTACTATACCAAAATCTTTATGTGACGTGCTAGGTCTCACCGATATGGATGCTTGTTCCCTTAATTTACATCTAGCGGATTCCACCATGAAAAACCATTGGGTTGAATAAATGATTTGCTTATTTTTGCAAATAGGAATTATGTGCCCGTTGATTTTATTGCGCTTGATATTGAATGCAATCCGTCTTGTCCTAAAATACTTGGTTGGTCTTTCCTACGAACCATAGGTGCTATTATTGATATGAAAGAAGGTAATATAAGATTTCAATTCCTATTAAAGAAAGGGATGGAACACTTCCCTAGAAAGAGAATTAAGCCACCATATGAATCTATTATGAGTGCCACCTATGGAATTAATTTGAAGGATTACAAGACTTGAAACAATGCATTATGCCAAGCTAGGGGCATAAAACAATAACGCTTGTTGGGAGGCAACCCAATATGTATCTTAAATTTTTGTTTTACTTTCTGTTTTTGTGTGTTTACACAATTATAGCTTCTATTATGATTGTGTTTTTATCTCTTAATTAGTGTTTGTGCCAAGTAATGCCTTTGAGATGATTTAGATGATAGTATAATTGATGCTGTCTGAAAACAGAAAGTTTTGAGTCCAGTGCTGGATTTTTGGTTCTGTACTGGAGCGTTATAGAATTCTAAAAATTTTACACAGTATTGGTATATTAATTTTTTACGTTGCCCTAATTTTTCAGAATGTTTGGAGTTGCAGAAGTATGGATTTTAAATAGATCTTTACAGACTGTTCTGTTTTAGACAGATTCTGTTTTTGTTGCATAGTTTGCTTATTTTGATGAATCTATGGATCGTATCGGGGGGTATGAGTCATGGACAAGTTGTAGTACAGTAGCATTATGCCAATATTAAATATGAATCACTTTACAATAGTACCTAAAGCTTAAGATTTATTTGTTATACTAATGGTTCTCACGAGGTTTCTGTTGAGTTTTGTGTGCTGAAGTTTTCAAGTTTTGGGTGAGACTACGATGGAAAAAGGAATAAGGAGAGGCAAGAGCCTAAGCTTGGGGATGCCCAAGGCACCCCAAGGTAATATTCAAGGAAGACTCAAGCTTCTAAGCTTGGGGATGCCCCGGATGGCATCCCCTCTTTCGTCTACAATCTATCGGTATATCACTTGGAGCTATATTTTTATTCATCACATGATATGTGTTTTATTTGGAGCGTCTTGTGCTATAGTTTGCTTGATTTTGTTTGCTTTTTAGTTTGCCACAATATCTTTGCTGAACACACCTTTTTGAGAGGGACACGCATTATTTGTGATTAGTTAGAATACTCTATGTGCTTCACTTATATCTTTTGAGCTAGGAAGTTGCTCTAGTGCTTCACTTATATCTTTTAGAGCACGGCGATGGTAATATTTGAAGGAAATAGTTGCACTCTCATGCTTCACTTATATCTTTTTGGGAGTCTAATAAATAGCAATGGTAATATGCACTGGTTATGAATTTGGTCCTAATATGATAGGTATTCAAGAGGGATATAATAAAAACTTTCATGTAGATCACCGAATATGATAAGTTTGATTCCTTGCAATAGTTTTGCGATATTAAGATGGTAAGATGTGGGAGGTGCTAGTAGATAATTGTGGTTTAGTAAGAATATTGGTGTTAAGGTTTGTGATTCCCGAAGCATGCACGTATGATCTGTCGTTATGCTAAGAAGTTGGAGCATGATTTATTATTGATCGTCTACCTTATGAGTGGCGGTCGGGGACGAGCGATGGTCTTTTCCTACCAATCTATCCCCCTAGGGGCATGCGTAGTAGTACTTTGCTTCGAGGGCTAATAAACTTTCGCAATAAGTATGTGAGTTCTTTATGACTAATGTGAGTCCATGGATTATATGCACTCTCACCTTTCCGCAATTTGCTAGCCTCTTCGGTACCGTGCATTGCCCTTTCTCACATCGAGAGTCGGTGCAAACTTCGCCGGTGCATCCAAACCCCGTGATATGATACACTCTATCACACCTAAGGCTCCTTATATCCTTCCTCAAAACAGCCACCATACCTACCTATTATGGCATTTCCATAGCCATTCCGAGATATATTGCCATGCAACTTCCACCGTTCTTTTTATATGACACACATAATCATTGTCCTATTGCTTTGCATGATCATATAGCTGACATAGTATTTGTGGCTCAGCCACCGTTCATCATTTTCATACATGTTACGCTAGTATCATTGCACATACACTGCCAGATGCATATAGAGTCATATTTGTTCTAGTATCTAGTTGTAATTTTTGAGTTGTAAGTAAAATAGAAGTGTGATGATCATAATTATTAGAGCATTGTTCCAGTGAGGAGATGAAAAAAAGGCCAAAAAGAGCCCAGTGAAAAAAATAAGAGAAAGAGAGAAGGGGCAGTGTTACTACCTTTTTCCATGCTTGTGCTTCAAAGTAGCACCATGTTTTTCATATAGAGTCTCCTATGTTGTCACTTTCATATACTAGTGGGAATTTTTCATTATAGAACTTGGCTTGTATATTCCGATGATGGGCTTCCTCAAATGCCCGAGGTCTTCATGAGCAAGCAAGTTGGATGCCCACCCACTTAGTTTTTATTTTGAGCTTTCATACACTTATAGCTCTTAGTGCATCTGTTGCATGGCAATTCCTACTCCTCGCATTGACATCAATTGATGGGCATCTCCATAGCCCGTTGATTAGCCGCGTCGATGTGAGACTATCTCCTTCTTTTTGACTTCCCCTTATTAATCTCTATCATCACTCTACTCCACCCATAGTGCTATATCCATGACTTGCGCTCATGTATTGCGTGGGGGTTGAAAAAGCTGAAGCGCGTTAAAAAGTATGAACCAATTGCTCGGCTTGTCATCGGGGTAGTGCATGATAAATACTTTGTGTTAAGAAGATGGAGCATGACAAGATTGTATGATTTTGTAGGGATAACTTTCTTTAGCATTTTTATTTTGAAAGACATGATTGTTTGTTAGTATGCCTGAGTATTGATGTCTTTATATCAGATTATAGACTATTGCTTTGCATCATTCGGATCTTAATATTCATATCGTAAAAGAGAATTACATGATGAAACATGATAGGTAGCATTCCACATCAAAAATTCTGTTTTTATCATTTACCAACTCGAGGACGAGTAGGAATTAAGCTTGGGGATGCTTGATACGTCTCCAATGTATCTATAATTTTTGATTGTTCTATGCTATTATAGTATCAATCTTGGATGTTTTATATGCAATTATATATTATTTTTTGGGACTAACCTATTAACCTAGTACCCAGTGCCAGTTGCTGTTTTCTGCTTGTTTTTGGTTTTTCAGGAAATTAGTACCAAACGAAGTCCAAATGCCACGAAACTTTTTGACGATTTTTTCTGGACAAAAGAGACCCTGGAAGTTTCGGGAGGAAGCCAGAAGCCTCACGAGGAGGCCACAAGGCAACAGGGCGCGGCCCCAGGAGGCACACCCTGATGCCTTGTGGGCCCCTCGTGGCTCCTTTTGACCTAATTCCACTTCTATAAATTCTAAAATATTGGGAAACCAACAGAGAGCCAGACGAGAAAACCTTTCCGCCGCCGCAAGCCTCCGTTCTTCCGCGATCCCATCGGGAGGCCTTTTCCGGTACTCTGGCGGAGGGGGAATCGATCACGGAGGGCTTCTTCATCAACCTTGCTGCCCTTCCGATGATGTGTGAGTATTTTACCATAGACCTACGGGTCCATAGCTAGTAGCTAGATGGCTTCTTCTCTCTCTTTGATCTTCAATACCATGTTCTCCTCGATGTTCTTGGAGTTCTATTCGATGTAATCTTCTTTTGCGGTCTGTTTGTTGGGATCCGATGAATTGTGGGTTTATGATCAGATTATTCATGAGAAATATTTGTGTCTTCTCTGAACTCTTTTATGCATGATTGTTATAGCTTTGTATTTCTCTCCGATCTATCCGTGTGGTTTGGCCAACTAGATTGATTTATCTTGCAATGGGAGAGGTGCTTTGTGATGGGTTCAATCTTGCGGTGTTCTATATCCCAGTGACAGAAAGGGACAAGACACGTATTTGTATTTTTGCCATTAAGGATAAAAAGATGGGGTTTAATCATATTGCTTGAGTTTACTTTGTCTACATCATGTCATCTTGCTTAAAGCATTACTCTGTTTTATACTTAATACTCTAGATGCATGCTGGATACCGGTCGATGAGTGGAGTAATAGTAGTAGATGCAGGCAGGAGTTGGTCTACTTGTCTCGGACGTGATGCCTATATACATGATATTTGCCTTGAATATCATCATAACTATGCGCTTTTCTATCAACTAGCAAAGTGGCCCTCGCAAATGCACGGGCTAGAATTTAATAAAGTTGTGTTACACAGGTACTCCCTCGGACATAGCTTGAAAAACGATCTTATATTTTGGGATGGAGGGAGTTATATATTAGCCTTTCATCTCCCAAAAGTATTACTTAATTTGTATAAAGGAAACCTGGAACCAATTTGATAACAACTATTTAGAGCCTTTTGCCTGCGTTAGATATGTTAGGTTCTCTTTGATATTTTGATATACATATGTTATGGAATGTACCTAATTTTTGTGCATAATATAGTTGCACCATTGTCCAAAAAAGTATAAATAATTGTTAGAGTCATGTTTGCATAGGTAATGTAATAGCAATGTCCCAACCGACAGAGTGCGGCTGACACATCGTCTTCAACCTTGACTACAGCAACTCAGCTTCAGTGTCGCATTGTCCACCTATAGGCCCCCTTCTCCTTTTTTTGCGTGCGCTGTGTTGAGAGCATATTTTGTGTGGGGATCATCGGCACTTGCTATAAATTTGTAGGGTTTGAATTGTCTTCTATTTTGATATGTCACTAGACCACGCCGGCGCGCGTTGCCGCGCCCGTCTACTTTTAAGGTAAAAACGGTAGGAATTTATATAAATAGTGGCATGAAGCTTGAGTCTCATACGAAATGGGTTTCTTAGTATTTAACAAAAAAAATAAACTTCTTGGATTAATAAAATAAAGGACATGTACTTGTTCTATAATATATAACAGAACATATAGCACCGTAGATGCCATACATCGGCTATTAGATCAATCACGATAGCAATAGACCATACATGAGTTCTAACTTCGGTGTTTTCAGTAGAAACACCATACTTATAAAGGGTTATAAAGGAAACAACCTAAAACAAACTCCATTGAGCATTACAAGCATAAGCACAAACATCACCATGTGCAATCTTGATTTCTCCTCTGTCCACAGTTGTGTGGCAACTCATTTGCCCTTTCAATCATAATTTTTTACTTGCATTGAATTGAGGGTAATATTAGTGAAGCAAATCAAAAAGTAAACAACTATAGTAGCAGTGTCCAAAGAAAAACAACTTGCAATTGCTCAGTGTTAAGCAAGAACATCTTGTATTGATGATGTAGACTCAAATCATTTCAACATTTGTAAGAGAATATTACGTTGCATCCCTACCTAATAACTCCAGTGAAAGGTCAATAGTTAGAGAGGCTGCCATATACGTATATGGGAAATGAAGGATATATGCTTTCATAAGAACTCAAATATATAGGAGCAAGAATAATCCTTCCATGCTAGCTCATGTCACCAACGCTACAGATATTTTCTTCTTGGTCGAGACTCATCACAAATATCTAGAGCATGCATTTCAAAGTACAATTTAATATCTGTAATAGCAGCATACTATGGACCAGCGTATATTGGGATTGGAATAGCACTTTCGATAGGATTGACATGCGGAGTTCAAAGTACCAACAGAAAAACTAACTCAAACAGGAAACTTGACTAAACCTGCAACAATACACAATAGTTTTCCTTCTGAGATAATTAATTTAAGTTCATTGTAACAGTTCAGTAAATTATTTGGAACATCCTAGCAAGGCTGCAAAAAACGAACTGCTACAATAGCTTTACTTGCACAAGGAAATTGTACCACGTACATGCCTGCATTGCCAAACATGTTATTGTCCCCCAGAAGAAAGTTAGTATCCTAAAAAGACAAACCTACTCATATGGAGATAAGTTATACTATCAAAGATTCAAGAAATAGGACGTAGAGAATTTTGCATGCCTCTAGCATTATCTAACTAATAGATACATCGAACATAATAAAAACTAACAAAGAAGGCCATTTAACATTATTTTTGTCGTAGTTCAAAGCATGAAACATGTTTCCAAGATTTCTATGTCGTGATCAACACCACATTTTAGGCAAAAGAAGATTAACATTAATACCTTTGCACGGGAAAAAACACATGTATTTCGCAAGAGCCAATGGATCACGATGTTGACTGATGGGGAAATTATAATTCTGCACATCATTGTTGTACTGTCAAGTTGTAGAAAGATTCGAGTATATGTGGATAGTTATGGAGACTCTGATTTTGAGATAGCAGATGCCTGTACACTTTATATTCCAAATGTGTGGTAGAATCGAAATACACGATATGGAGTTGGTGGTGGATATACTATCAAGACATAGCCTCTTAGAAATAACCATTTCGATCCATGAATGTATTTAAGCTAATACAAATGTGCCAATTAATCTTAGCAGCGTCGTTGTTATTCATGCTCAATTGCACATGATGTAGATGCCACCAGATAGCCTGAAAGCTTAAATGCTGCAAGAATGGAGAAAACTTGCATTATAACTTCAGTAGTACTGAAGTCAAAATTTTAGTGTACACCTGCTGCTGTTCATAGTCTATGGATCAGGCAAGCTTTCTACATTTTGGCAATTACCTTTAGCCCCAAATTCATCAAACTGGAAAACTGGACTACGTACTGATTTGAGAGAACAACTATTTTTCCAGTTGTGCATCAGAAAAGGGGATCCATTGCTTACAGCACACATTAAGTATTCCCTAAAACGAAGAGTGCTGGAAGAGCAAATATATAGATACAGTCCACAAAGATCAATCAAATACTGACATGCCAAACAGGCGAACAAATAAAATCAGGTGGACTCGAGCTTACACAGTCGAGGCTAAGATCCAGCAGGGAGAAAAGAATGAGAAAGAGAAGAAAATAGGGACTGGGCCAGTTGAAACCCATGGACTGAGCTATGTTCCCAGCGTTGCGAATCCAAAAATAATAAGCATAATCAACGATTACTGAACTCTCTTACCGAAGTAGTATACCAGATAAAAAAGCCTCTCTGCCTACGCCACCGGGAGTGCCTTGCCCTATGGACGACAGTCGCCAACATGTTGCCGGAAAGAGTGTCCGGCAGGGACCGCGACGCGGCAGTGGATTTGGACAGGGAAACGATGGCGGCCTGCATTGGCGCAGTGAGTTGGAGTCCGAGGGAGACTACGCCAGAGATAGTGTCGGCAGCGGCGCATCTTGGTTTGCTACTATATCACGAATTCACAAGGGAGGACAGGCGTCATCAGTTCATGGCAAGTACCCCCGATATCCACCTGCCTGTCAAATACTGATTGATGAAGGAGAATGGGGAAGGAACAGCGAGATGGTGCATACTATATGCCTATATGGGCGTGCGTGGGGTGAAGGAAGAACACGAAGCGGCATGGTAACCGTCCTGACATAATTGGCCGGCGGCGATGCACATTGGTTGCCATTAAAGACCTGTAGCAATGACAATTTATTTCCTTAATGCTGGCGAGTGGACTCCCAGTCGGTTCGTTGCCCCATCACCACCCCAAACGTCACCCGGCGAGTGGACTCCCATTTTTCTTTTGAGGGGTTTCTCTGTCGACCACTCGTGAGGCTCATGGCTGCCTACGCTGCGTTGTCCATCGGCTTTGTTGCTCGCAGATGATAAGGCCCACAGGCCCAAATAACCGAGGACCTTCGATTTTGTTACGGGAGCAGTGGCCTAGCCCATCCAGCAACCTCTGTTCGCCAAGGAAGCCCAAGCGGGATTGAAATCACATCCAACAGTCATAAACATCTAGAAGTGTCAATCTGACGGCCGAAAATGTTGATGGTCTGAGAGGGTTGGAAAGATGCACAGTTTTAATGTTTCTAAATAGTATTAGTGTATAAGTTTTCTCCAACTATCTTCATGCTAGCTCGGTCCATATTATTCAATCCAGTCAATGTATGCTCATCTAAAAAGTATTCAGTTTTTACTGTCCGTTCACCCACGTAATATTTTTCACCCGCATGGGATCAACAAATTTGGCATCGAACCTATGAACAGTCCTTATTAAAATCATTATAGCACCATAATATTGTAGGCAATTACTTACATAATTAGAAAACAGAAACAAAAGTTATTTAATTGCAATGAGACATGCTCTTAAATCATAGTAAAGGATTAGATATCTTAGAAATTTACAAACAACTTTGTGTGATTATATTGTAGAAATGACTTATCTTGGAGCTTAAGAGTCAGTGGCATTTTTCCAAAAAGTGTGATCTGTAGTAACAACTTAAGAATTGATATATTTGAACCCCCCCCCTCTCTCTCTCTCTCTCTCTCTCTGTGTGTGTGTGTGTGTGTGTGTGTGTGTGTGTGTGTGTGTGTGTGTGTACCAACAAAGGGAAAAATATTATAATGCCAATGATTCAAATACAACCGAAAAACTTCAATGTTGCATGTTTATCTTTTTAACACTCACTTGTACTTTGTGGGAAGGAGATATGTGTTGCATCATATCCTTGCTGAATTGATACATATTTAATGTTCTTGTGCTATGATGGAACTTTCGTTAGCCTTTTTCTCTTATTAGATTGATAGCTTTTTTCCATCAACACAGAATTTGTGCAAAGCTCACGGGACATTAAGGAGTCTTTCATACTTTTTAAATATATATTATAGGTGAATTTTGCAACTATCCCTATCATCTGGCTAGTACATACTTGTGAATAGTGTAGCACTTCTACCAATCACATATTTTTAAGATTCCTATGAATATATCACATATTCTCGTCTTAGCATGGCAGGGAAGGACAAGTCTAGGTACTCTTGCACTTCTTCCATGCAACGTCCTAGCGTACTTAGTGTTTTTTTTCTATTCAGAGATCGAATTTAAAATAGTTAGGTTTTCAAACCTATGTATAGATGCGGAAAAGGGACTGATCTAAAAATATAATGAAGGGGAACTCTAACGATCACAACTTTCAGGTTTGCTTGCCACGTCCGTACATGCATGATCGGACCATGTCAAACTGCATAATATTTATTCTACACATCTTATTAACTCTTAGCCATAATTGACAGTTGAAATGGTCAAAATAATTTGGATGACATATATAACTATGGTGTCTCGAAAGGAACCCCTATTCGCTTGTAATATATGATAGATTTATTATTTTATAAAAGAATTATATGTAGCATATATATAAATAAGAAAAATAAAAATCATTTGTTTGTGAGTTTTATAATTAGTATTCAATTTTGTGAAGAATTTATAATCCTTACGTCTGCATTGAATTTTCAAGGCTGATACTATAAAGTGAGAGTATGGCGTGCAGCCTTTTATAAAATTCTGTAGTGATTTGAGTTCTGAAACATTTGTATTCCTTTTTGTGTTTTGTACCGAACACAGATCAAAAATGTATTTGTCTTGTGTTTCTTCTGCGTATCCGTTTGTGTCGTGTTCATTAGAAACAATGACGAAAGGAACCCCTATTGTGCTTGTAATATATGACAGACTTATAAGTTTTTAAAAGAATTATATTTAGAAGATACTTAAATAAGCAAAATAGAAAATAATTTGTTTGTGAATTTATAAGTAATATTCAGATTGGTGGAGATTTTCACGGTTACTATAAAATGAGAGTATGGCGTGAAGCCTTTTATGAAATTCGGTAGTGATTTGAGTTCTAAAACATTTGTATTCTTTTTTGTCTTTTGTACCGAACACAGATGAGAAAATGTATTTGTCTTGTGTTTATTTTTTGGCATCTTCAAAAGAAAAAAAAAACTACGTGCATATATTTGCTACCACGTACTACACTTTTTTGTTTTGAGAACCCACCACGTACTACCAAGCTTATGCAGTCTCCGAAGGAAAAACAGGAAAAAATAAGATAGCGTACGTAATGCTGTTTTATTTTAACTGGAGTCTAGCTAGTATCGTGCGGATCGAGATACGGTCTTAAGCACTGTTTGCTTTTAGGTTCCGATCAACTATTTATGTCAACTTTTTTTGTTCCGGTCAACTACAGCAGTCCGTGTCCTTTTACGCGACTATTCTTTTATTAATAAAAATTCTGACGTGACTACCAGTGTGGAAAAATAATTATTACGTGACTATTCTTTTTTTTCTGTACAGACTATTCTTTTAATAAATCCTTTTCAATAAACTACGGGAGTCCATGTGGTCCACGTAAACATTGTTGCACGATTACCTTACCAATATTATCTGATCAAATTCTAATTTTTTTACCTGTTTACTTAAATCTAATGTCTACAAATTGTACTTGTCATAATCAATGATCGGATCTTTCTGATTATTGTGGGAATTTCTAGCTAATTTCTCTATTTTGGACCCGTATTTCCCTTTTAATAGATAATAGATAATAGTAGAGATTTACTTCACATCCCATCAGTTTTTTTCTTGCCACCACGTACTTCCTAGCTAACGTACAGAGTCCCTGAAGAAAAACTGATTTTTTTTTCCGTAGAACATGTCTTTATGTAGAGCCCTAGCCAGTTTTTCTTTTGCGGGCAAGCCAGTATTCTATTAAACAAAGAGTCCTAGTCCAATAAACTGCCCGATACCCCATGTATATGTGTATGTTCATGACTCCATGTCTAGGACGTGTACCTTTTTTATAGAATACCAATATATCAATCATGTATGCTTCTTTTCCTTGTGCTAGGCAACTTGCACGTGTTGCAACACTTATCCTATGTCAACGTGACATAGGATAAAAATTGTTTATTTATTTTGTACATACACATGTCATCCAATGCTCCTAGCATGTTATGTTACGTAAATTGAACGGTTACGGATACATAATTTTAGAAGATCCAAAAAAATCAAGGGCTCTCATTTTTTGATTAACGTGAGAATTTCTAGCATATTCTCTATTTTTGACCCGTATTTTGCTTTTAGTAGATAATAGATAGAAGATAGAATAGATTGCCCAACAGTAATTTGTTTACCCACCGTATGCTATGTGTTCGAGAGAGAAGCCTCTAGTGAAAACTATGGCCCCCGGGTCTACTTTTATCATATATTAAAATCCAAAAATACCTTGCTGCAATTTATTTACTTTTATTTTCTTTTACAATTTACTTTTATATCTATCACTATCAGAATTGATTCTTGCAAGTGACCGCTAGAGGGATTGACAACCCTCTTATTTGCGTTGGGTGCAAGTGTTTGCTTTTGTGTGTGTAGGTGCTGCTAACGAGGTTCTGTGTGGTTCTCCTTCTGGATTGATAACCTTGGTTCTTAACTGAGGGAAATACTTATCTCTACTATACTGCATCATCCTCTCCTCTTCGGGGAAATCCCAACGCGGTTCACAAGTAGCAGTCCCATATGGGATCAATGGTGATAACGGGCATGCCTAGGCACTGCTGGATAACATGTGTTGTGCGGGTATGGTTCAAGTTGCGTGGCTATCTTCACGTGAGGACTGTGCGTCTGTGCGACTATGGGATTATGGATTGGTAGGTGGTGGCATCACAGGGCGACGTTACCTAGGTGGTGGTCTTTGATTGGAGTGTCTCGTGTTTTGGGGGTGAAAATTTTAGGTCCAACCTTCATTGGTTGAACCGCAAATGGCATCATCCACACGGCATTTACTCGTTAAAGGCATTGCATGAAGTTGTTCAGACTACTCTTTGTGGTGAAAACCCATGATCTAGCATACGTGGATGAGTCCAGCGATAACGGGACTCATGTGTCATTCCCTTCATGTAGGCGTCGTTATTAGAGCACATATCATATTTCCTAGGGTTGGCATCGTTGATGTTTGTTGTCGATGTTTGCTACAGTTGTTCCACCGGCCGTTTACATTATGACGCCATTGAGAATGGTGTGATGGCATAAAACGTCAATATATTTGGCGCCGCACTTATTCGAATGCATTGAAACCCCTCTTAGAAGTGCCAAACTCTTCAAGCGAGATATGTGGATAAATTTCCAAGGGCTATTGAAGTACTTCAGTTCTAATAAAGTCCATTTAATATAAATGATACCTGTACAGCAGAGCCTGAAAAGGATATTTAATATTCTTTTTACTACGTACTTAGTCTCGTCAAACAGATCACATTACATGTTTTAAAGACCCCTTGATATCACCGTCCGAAGATATAGCTTGACTCTTTGAGTGACTTGCACTGTGTGCCAAGTACTTTCCCTTTCCAAGAAAATAGATTTTCTAAGCTTTTCCTCAAGTCAAGCTTTCTGAAATTCGTCTTCTTTTGTAACAAATGCAGTAGTTACTACCTCCACTTTTTAAATCTGCCTATAAGCTTTATCTTAGGTCAAATTTTGTAAACTTTGAGTAAACTTAATTTAAAAAATATATAAACAATTCTAAAGATATACAGTATAAAAATTAATTTCATGATGCATCTAATGATATTGATCTGGTATTGTGATCTTGATATTTTCTCATATAAACTTTGTCAAACTTTACGAAGTTTGACTTAAGACAAATCTTATATGCGGAGTAAAAGAAATAGAGGGGATACAATTCTAAAACAATATCAACAGATCCATCAATAAGTAAATTTATATGATATTTTCTTTTAAAAAAAATTAGTATAAAATTCGCCAAACTTCTTTAGTGTCAACCTAAGAGCAAATATAACCCATTCTGGAAAAAAAGTTAGTTCCCAAAAGACATATCATTTTAGATCACTACAACGCAAGATGCTTAAGTGAGGTGCTTGGAATAAAATACATTTTTTCCTTAAGCACTGATGCTTATCTTTATAATTAAATATGTAGCCCATCAACTTATTTCGTAGCACATGCAGCTATGCCATCTCATCACGATTGCCACATCATCCCATTTAGATTTTGCAATTGATTTCATACACACGTGTATGCATCCCCCATATCCATCTTCCTACTCCCGCACTATTGTGTGCTTTTTTGTAACTCTCCTTCAACTGATAACTGAGGACACATGGATGTGATAAAAAAGATATATAATATATTATTAATCCATATATTCATATAATCAAATCTCACTAAAATATGTTGCAGCGAATTCCTGCGGCAACACGCGTGCGGGTATCATCTCGTTTCTTAGAAGAGTATCTAATTAAGCGTCTCTCCGTTAAAAAATACTAAGCATTGTTGGTACTTAGATAAAATATGGTTTATATCTCTAAGCACATTTGTAGGCATGTTGAATTTTATATGAACTTATTATGAAATTATAGCCCTCGTTTTGAAAAATGGAAAAATAGAAGAAAAAAAATTCCCCTTCCATCCCAATAAGTTTTTTTTTAAACGGAGGCAAAAAATTTGCCTCATCGATTAATTAAGAAGAAGAGAGTTGCCCAGTTAATTTTGGAAAACCGGAGAAAAACCGATACAAACAACCCAAAGGCGTACTACTCACACATCATGAAACACCGTGACCGCACATGCGGCCCTCCCAACGCACCACAACGGCAAACCTCGACACTTGTACAACACAACGAAGCTCCACACAAGAACACCGCCCACGATAAAAACGTAGCACCCTCCATCATGAAACCACGGGCGCCTTCGGAATGGCGCCACCCTTCTTGCTTTTGTTTGTCTTTCCTTTCTCCCTGTTGGATTTCTCCTTCAGGAGGCAGCCACTTGTGTTGCCGGCTCCAGGCAGATCAGCCACCCATTTGTCAAGGAAGTCGTAGAACTCATTGTACTTCTTGATGTATTTGTCGTCAACCAAGGGGCTCCTAGGAGAAGGCACCAAACAACCGGCCGCAACATCATCGACCCGAGGAACCATCGACACGACATCCTCCATCACAATGGACTTCAGCATCTCCAGTTGCTCACATGACAGAGGCGAAACATGCCCCTCACACGAGGTCGCCCATGAGTCCACCTCCAACCGCTCCAAGGACAGAGGAGAAGCAGGGCTCGGACATATATCCCGAAGCTCGGGCATGAGCTGTAGCACCGGAGCCGCAAGCACGGCGATGGACTCGCCCACAGCGGACGAAGCAGACATCGACGATGAATTGTCCCGAACATGAGGGGAGAAACAACCATAGGGCTCTACCCCTCCTTCCTCAGTGGAGCCAACAACGGCCACACCAAGAGACCGTGGCATCGGTGTGGCATGCAACATAGCCAGCACAAGGGAGAGCCTACTCAAAGCAGCCTCCGCCCGCTCTAGGAAGCTCTCAATTCATGCCTGCCAACCTTGAAGCAACTCAGTCTGATCAGCCAAAGCAGTCTGAAGCACCACACCAGATGGGGCTGTCGAGCTAGTGGAACTAGAAACCACAGACGCCCAAGATCCACAGCAAAGCCAATTGGAGGGAAGCACATATTTCATTTGGCCGTCTCTTGGAGCAGGAGGCTAGCGATGCTGGGTGCTGAGGCGAGAGACGGGTGGCATGACAAGGCATGCCAGCGAGCTAAGAGGACACCAGGGGTTACGGCAATCACGCGCATGATGGCCGTTCTCCAAGCAACGAAAGCATCGGAAGGGATCTCTGCAAACCGAAACACGGTGTCCAGAAACGAGGCATCTACAGCATCGGCCGTGGAGCCAGGCGGGGATAGGTCGGGGAGCCAGAGCCAAGGCCGGCGACGCCAAACGACGCCGACCCCCCACCTTCACCCATCCCCGCTCCGAAGACGCCTCAGGAGCAGCATCGACAACAGCAGCAGAAGCCGGATCGCTCACCCTGCTGGAGCATCTCGCAGCCAATGGCGTCAGCGGGGCGAGCTCATCGTCATCGCCAATGCTGCAGACATCGTCGGCGAGGGAAGCCCACGACACGGCCAGCGGTGGCTGTGGGGCCCGCACAACGGCGTCGGGGACGAGCGCGCACCCAAGGTCAGCCGTGGGCGGAGGAGAAGCGGGGCCCTCCCAATCTGGACATGGGGATGCGCAGGTAACGACCACGAGGGCCAAACCACGAGCAGCCGACGTAGGCGGCATGAGGACCCAGCCTGAGGAAGCTCCGGCAGAAAGAGCAGCTGCAGCACGAGGCGATGACGAAGCCGAAGCAGAGTCCACCGCAGCTGCTGCCGAGACAAGGAGATGAGGCGACGCCGAGGGTGATGGAGGAGCGGCCGTGGCGGGGAGCCTCGTTCCAGTCTGACCAGTAGCGACGCCTGCAGGGCGGGGAGTGACGAGGGCATGTACTAGGGATAGGGCAATAGGCCTGACCTATAGACCCTACCCTAGGACACCACACGTCTTATACTGGGCCCCAGGGCCAGATCAACAACCCAGAATTCCGCAGACTGATATTCACTCGGAGTTCAACGAACCACTCGGAAGCCAAGAGTTCACTCGACAGGCTTGTTTCACTCGGAGCATCCGAAAGTCACTCGACCAGAGAAGACCAGGAGACTCCAGGAGCGCAACGGTCGGCACGCACGTTCGCCTGTATTAATTGTAATCAATGCGCCCGTTACCTGGCACACTTATACCCCTCTTAACCCCTGGTAATGGCTGGCGTTCATGGGAGGGCTGGCGAGACTATATAAGCCACCCCCCAGCTCCATTCCAAGGGTTCGCATCTTTTGTAAACCATACACTCAATCAACAGCTCCAGAGCAACGAGACGGAGGGCTATTACCTCCACCGCGAGGGGCCTGAACTCGTAAATCTGAGTGTAACACCTGCGCCGTAGCTAGGCTTTGCCCTCTCATCCGTACCCCTACACACTACTATCAGACTTGCACCCACGACAGTTGGCGCCCACCGTGGGGCAGGCGTCTAGCGACTTCCGGCGTAGTTGCATTTTTCCGATCATCACCATGGTTTCCGGCGGCGGACTGACTCTAGGCGGCGAGATCCGTTTCGGCGTCCTCAGCTTCATCGCCGACGATTCGGCGTGGCTCCAGGAAGCCCCGCTGGATGTCGAGGCGTTGCCCGTCCGCGGCGCGGCGCACTTCTGCACGAGTACCTTCGGCGTCCTTCTTCGGCAACCGTCGACTCCTTATCAGTCGACGTCCCCACTCTCCACCAGCCGTCGTCGCAAGCGCTCCGGGCGCTCTCGGCTTCAACGGTGGAACAAGCACGCGGCAGCCCTTTAGGCTGCGGCCCCGCAGATCGCGGCAATCGAGCCCGATGAACCTATCTTCGATCTGTTCGCCTCCGTGCACGAGCACTCGGAAAGCTTATCCGAGTGCGAGAGCAGGGATCCCGCTGCAGAAGTGCTGATGGCCGATTCCCCGCCCAGTCCGCCTGGGTACGGCCGTCGCGGCGCGGAGAACGGCGACCCGTCGCACGCCGGTCTTGGCGGCGGCGGAGACTGTCATGACGACGAGTACGTCCCCCGACCTCTCACTTGGCAGCAGAGAGAGGAACTGCAGCGCAGGACCAAGCAGGCCCTTCAAACGCCCATCGTTGGGATGACCCCCGAGGCTCAGGCTTTGGAGGCCGTGCGCCAGGCCAACTTGGCTGAGCGCAATCGTCTGGAAGCGCTCCAGAAGTCACTCGACGACCGCGCCCGCAAACAGCATCCGCCCAGTTCCAGTTGGCGGCAGCGACAGTTGTTCTCGAAGGACCAGCAGCAGAGTTTCCAGGTATTCCGCACTCCCGTCCAGAATCTGGCGGCGGCCACTTGGATAGCAGATTCCATTGAGCCGTCCCAATCTGAGGCAGGAGAGGGTCTTCGGCAGATCCGGGCCCTGCTCAAGGCGGCTGAGGAGCAAAATTCGGCAGTATCCCAGTCGCGCAACCGTATTCACAGCAAATCTGTTAGGGCTGACACCGTTCAGTCGGCCCACAGTCCAGTGTCCCCAAGGAGGAACAGACACTCGCCTCCGTGGCGAAACGACCAAGACCGCCACCGAGACCAGTACTCGGGGCAGGGTCGCAGTCGGAATACGCCTCCGTGGTGTCAGGATGATCGTCAACGCATGCAGTCGCCCCCTCCGCGGGATGGCTCGTACGCACCCCGGCCGTACGACGCCAGGCGTCCTTACGGCAACGATCGGAGGGCCAGCCCTCCCCGTCATGGTGACGGTTATCGCCAGAGAGAGCCAGTCGTCTACCGCGACCCGCAGTTCAACGCGAGATCCGTTCTTGCTCAGAACCTGGTCAACAGAGGCAGAGCTCTGAGAGAGAACTTGGACAGAGATCATCCGAGTGGGAGTGGAGCATTCATCTCCGGGCCCGAGTGTTTCAACAGAGCCATCCGGGCCGCTGAGATCCCGCCTAACTTCAGATTGGCAGCTGGAGTAAGCAAGTTCACCGATGAGTCCAAGCCAGAAACTTGGTTAGAGGATTACAGAGTGGCTGTGCAGATTGGTGGAGGAAATGACTATGTGGCTATGAAGCACTTGCCTCTGATGCTGGAAGGGTCCGCCCGTGCCTGGCTCAACCAGCTCACTCCGGGCAGTATATATTGCTGGGAAGATTTGTCCCGACTGTTCATTAAAACATTCGAGGGCACGTGCAAATGCCCGGCGGGTCTGTCCGAGCTGCAGCATTGTGTGTAGAAACCGAATGAAACTTTGAGGGAGTACATCCAGCGGTGGACGACTCTGCATCACGTGGTGGAGAATGTCACAGAGCATCAAGCAGTCTGCGCCTTCAAGGTAGGAGTCAGGTATCGGGAGCTCATCCTGAAATTTGGCCGGTCGGGATCTCTGACCATGAGCCGAATGATGGAGATAGCCACTCAGTACGCAAACGGAGAAGAAGAAGACCGACTCCGTAACGGCAAAGGGAAAACCAGCGAGCCCAACCCCGGAAACTGTAATCTCAATCGGAAGCCGAAGCTCAAGGCTGATGGTTCGACTCAGGCCGAGGCTGCCGCACTGGCCGGTCAAGCCAAGAACAAGGGGAAGGCTAAGGAAAAATGGATCCCGAAGAAAAAGAAAGATCAGTCGGGCCAAGATGTCCTCGATTTACCGTGTCACATCCACACCAGAAAGGATGAAGAGGGCAATCTGATATTTCCCAAACACACCACTCGACGCCGATGATGGAGACAAAGATGAACCTTTTCCCAGTGTCAATGCAACCCTGATGATCTTTGCAGATGTGGAGAGCAGGAGCCGATTGAAAGTTATCAATCGAGAAGTGAACATGGCCATGCCGGCGACGACGAAGTTTCTGAACTGGTCCAAAACTCCGATTACCTTTGATCGGTCAGACCACCCAGCCTACATAGCCACCCCTGGGCGGCATGCGCTGGTGGTAGATCCGGTCGTGGGAGGCGTCCGATTGCGCAAGGTCCTCATGGACGGAGGAAGCGGACTAAACATACTGTACGCAGATACTCTGCAAGCGATGGGCATTCCGATGTCCCGACTCAGCAAGAGCAGCATGCAATTCCACAGAGTGATCCCCGACAAGAAAGCAAAGTCACTCGGGCAGATCGCCCTGGATGTGGTCTTTGGAGACGACAAGAACTTTCGAAAGGAAAGGCTAACCTTCGAAGTGGTTGACTTCCGCAGCGCCTACCATGCCATCCTTGGTTGGCCGGCTTACGCACGTTTCATGGCCCGTCCATGTTATGTGTATCTCACACTGAAGATGCCCGGACCCAAAGGTGTAATCACAGTCACTGGCAGTCGACAGTGCGCGGAAGATTGTTTGCAGCAAGGATCCAAGATAGCTGATGAGCAGATGGCTATGGTGGAGCTGGAGGAGTACAAGAAAAATACCGATCCGAGTGATCTACTACGGTCCAAGAAGCCGGCTGTAGAATCTGCCGCCGGCGACACAAAGCCGGTGCACATCCACCCAGAAGATCCCAATGCTGTTCCCACCAACATATCAACAACACTCGACAGCAAATAGGAAGAAGCGCTCATCCAGTTCCTCCGTGAGAACTGGGACATCTTCGCATGGAAACCATCCGACATGCCAGGTGTACCCAGGGAGCTGGCTGAGCACCGTTTGCGAGTCGACCCAAAGGCGAAACCTGTGAAGGAGCATCTCCGTCGCTCTGCTACACAGAAGAGGAAGGCCATTGGCGAAGAAGTTGCTCGGCTCCTGGCAGCCGAGTTCATCCGTGAGGTGTACCACTCCGAGTGGCTTGCCAACGTCGTCATGGTCCCTAAGAAGGACAAGTCTCTCCGAATGTGCATTGATTTTAAGCACATCAATCGGGTCTGCCCCAAGGATCATTTCCCGCTCCCCCGCATAGATCAAATCGTAGATTCCACTGCGGGTTGTGAGCGACTATCTTTTCTGGATGCGTACTCCGGGTACCACCAGATCCGACTGTATGGGCCGGACGAAATAAAAGCAGCTTTTATCACCCCATTCAGGTGTTTCTGCTATATCACCATGCCATTCGGCCTCAAGAATGCCGGTGCCACTTTCATGCGCATGATTCAGAAGTGTTTGCAAAAATAGATCAGTCAGAATATTGAGGCGTACATGGATGATATCGTGGTCAAGTCCAGAAAAGGTTCCGACCTGCTGGCCGACTTAGCTGAAACTTTCGCAAATCTGCGGAAGTACAACATCAAACTGAATCTAGCAAAGTGCACTTTCGGAGTTCCTGGGGGCAAACTACTCGGTTTCCTTGTTTCCGAACGAGGGATAGATGCCAATCCTGAGAAGATCGGGGCGATTGTACGAATGAAATGTCCAGAGCGTCTTCATGATGTACAGAAGCTCACGGGTTGCCTTGCAGCTCTGAGCCGATTCATCTCCCGTCTCGGTGAGAAGGCACTGCCCCTGTACCGATTGATGAGGAAATCTGATTCGTTCGAGTGGACTGCTGAAGCACAAGCAGCGTTTTTTGAGCTCAAATCCCTGCTTTCCACCCAGCCGGTGCTTGCCGCTCCGAACAGCAACGAGCCATTGCTCTTGTACATTGCGGCCACTGGTCAAGTTATCAGCACTGTCCTCACAGTCGAGCGAGAAGAACAGGGCAAAGCTTACAAAGTTCAGCGCCCAGTCTATTACATCTCTAAAGTTCTGACTCCTTCCAAGCAGAGGTATCCTCATTATCAGAAGCTCGTCTATGGCATCAACCTGACTGCGAAGAAAGTAGCCCATTACTTCCAGGAGCACACTGTGTCAGTCGTCAGCGACGCCCCACTGTCCGAGATCATGAACAATCGGGATGCGACTGGTCGAGTGGCGAAGTGGGCTATCGAGCTCCTACCCCTGGACATCAAGTTCGAGGCGAAGAAGGCGATCAAGTCCCAAGCATTAGCTGATTTCCTAGCCGAGTGGACTGAACTCAGAGTCACCCGGAACACTGGACCATGTTCTTTAATGGTTCCAAGATGCTGAATGGTTCAGGGGCTGAAGTGGTGTTGATATCTCCGAAGGGCGATCGTCTCAGATATGTTCTGCAGATTCACTTTGATTCCTCCAACAACGAAGCCGAGTACGAGGCGCTCCTTTATGGTCTACGTATGGCCATCTCACTCGGCGTCCGGCGCCTGATGGTCTACGGAGACTCGGATCTAGTTGTGAACCAAGTGATGAAGGAGTGGGACATCAGAAGCCCCGCTATGACAGGATACTGCAACGCAGTGAGAAAGTTGGAGAAGAAATTTGAAGGTCTGGAGCTGCATCACGTTCCCCGAGCCAAGAATCAGGAGGCAGACGATCTGGCAAAGATCGGATCCACTCGAAAATCCATACCCAGCAATGTGTGCCTCGAGCATTTACGTTCTCCGACGGTAAAAGAAGATCCCTTCACGGAAGAGCCCCCGCAGTCCGTCTGATCCGACTGAAGTCGAGGTCCCGGCAGTCATTGATTTGGTCATGGAGGTCCTAGCAATCACACCCGAGTGGACAGTACCTTATATCGCATACCTGCTCATGCAGGAACTTCCAGAAGATGAAGCTGAGGCCCGCCAGATTGTTCGCAGGTCCAAAGCCTTTGAAGTGGTCAGTGATCAGTTATACAGAAAGAGCGTCACCGGTGTGACTCAGCGCTGCATTTCTCCGGAAGAAGGTCGACTGATCCTGGAGGAGATTCACTCGGGAACTTGTGGACACCACGCGTCCTCTCAGACAATTGTGGCTAAAGCTTACCGAGCCGGTTTCTTCTGGCCCCACGCCAATGAAGCTGCGCAAGAGATAGTCCAACACTGTGCCGGGTGCCAGTTCTATGCAAACTTATCCCACAAGCCTGCGTCTGCTCTGAAGACAATTCCACTCGTCTGGCCGTTTGCAGTCTGGGGACTCGACATGGTGGGACCCCTCCAGACAGGGGCGAGTGGATTCACTCACTTGCTGGTCACAGTCGATAAATTCACCAAGTGGATTGAGGCCAAACCCATCAAGAAGCTAGATTCTCGTACAGCAATCAAGTTCATGAAGGAGATAGTCTTCAGATACGGCGTGCCTCACAGCATCATCACTGACAACGGTTCCAACTTTGACTCGAAAGAATTCAGGGCGTTCTGTGCCGCGCAAGGCACCCGAGTCGACTATGCATCTGTGGCGCATCCGCAGTCGAATGGACAAGCCGAGAGAGCAAACGGACTGATTCTGCAGGGGCTAAAGCCACGACTCATGCGCGATTTGGAGCACGCAGCTGGAGCTTGGGTCACCGAGTTGCCATCAGTTCTTTGGGGCTTGAGGACGACCCCCAATCGGTCTACCAATCGCACTCCCTTCTTCATGGTGTACGGAGCTGAAGCCGTCCTGCCGAGTGACCTGCTCCATAATTCACCCCGAGTAGAACTGTACTCGGAAGCTGAAGCGGAGCGAGCATGGCAAGACGGCGTTGATCTCTTGGAGGGGGAAAGGGAGATGGCCCTGATCCGATCGGCCATTTATCAGCAAGATCTGAGACGTTTTCACAGCAGGCACGTCCGAAGTCGGACCTTTCAGGAAGGAGATCTGGTGCTCCGAGTGGATCAGCAGCGACCTCACAAGCTCGCTCCCGCGTGGGAAGGCCCTTTTATCGTGTCAAAGGTTCTGCACAACGGAGCATACCGCCTGTACAACCTTCAGAAGCAAGCAGACGAGCCCCGTGCTTGGAATGCAGATTTGCTGCGGCGATTTTATACTTGATGATGAGATGTAATAAAAGTACTCGAGTGATATTTGGTGAATAAAAAGCATGACTTTTCCAGTTCCACATTGAGTTCACTCGTACGCATTTTCTAGCTTACAACCGCCAGTGGGTGTACGCTTTTCTACTTAGCAGCAAACCAGCTTTTGCCTAAGTCAAAAGTTACTCCGAGTGAAGAGCAACCCTCTCACTCGGAGGCTTGGCTGCGGACCAGCTTCCGCCCAAGTTAAAAACTACTCCGAGTGACGAGAAACCCTCTCACTCGGGGGCTTGGCTGCAAACCGGCTTTCGCCCAAGTCTAAAAACTATTCCGAGTGAAGAACAACCCTCTCACTCGGGGGCTTGGCTGCGGACCAGCTTCCGCCCAAGTTAAAAACTACTCCGAGTGAAGAGCAACCCTCTCACTCGGGGGCTTGGCTGCGGACCAGCTTCCGCCCAAGTTAAAAACTACTCTGAGTGAAGAGCAACCCTCTCACTCGGGGGCCTGGCTGCGGACCAGCTTCTGCCCAAGTTAAAAACTACTCCGAGTGAAGAGAAACCCTCTCACTCGGGGGCTTGGCTGCGGACCAGCTTCCGCCCAAGTTAAAAACTACTCCGAGTGACGAGCAACCCTCTCACTCGGGGGCTTGGCTGCGAACCAGCTTTCGCCCAAATCTAAAAACTACTCCGAGTGAAGAGCAACCCTCTCACTCGGAGGCTTAGTTGCGAACCAGCTTTCGCCTAAGTCAAAACCCAGTTCAAAGATACGAAAGACTCGAAGGAAAGCATTCGATTAACTCCAGAAGTTCAAAAGCGAATATGAGTACGCGGGCCCAAAGCCCGAAAGAGTTTAACGATTACAATTCCACTCGGCATACCGAGGCGATTGGATAAGACTTAAAGTTTTTTCACGCCCCTGTAGGGCTGGCTGGCTCAACGAAAGCATCCAAGTCGATGCCGTCCGCGATCCGAGTGGCCGCTTCGATGAATGTCTCCATGAAGTCCTCAAACTGGAGTTTTTTCGTGTTGGCAACTTGGAGAGCCTTCAGTTTCTCCTCCTTGGCCTCCTTGCAATGCACTCGGACCAGGGAGAGCGCCACGTCGGCCCCACAGCGAGCAGCCGACTTCTTCCACGCTTGCACTCGGCTGGGAATGTCGTTGAGACGAGTCATCATGGCCTCCAGGTCGGTGTCGAGGGTATCTTCTGGCCACAGCTCCTTGTCGATTCTGCCGAGTGCACCTCGCAGACGAATGATGTAGCCTTGGACGTCTTCGATGCGAGATTCCACCCGCAGGACACCTAGAGCAGCCTTGTCGCCAACAAGTGACCTGGAAGGATTCAGATCCCTCTCGATTCGGTTAGTTTCCAGCTCGAAGTCTCGGCAGTACTCTGCAGGCGAGAAAAGAGGAGAGTTGAAGGTCAGCATGCATGAAGTTCACTCGGATAAAAGTTCACTCGGATGCTATAAGTTACCTGCAAGCTTGGTGTACATCTCCTCCATGAAATCCTCTATATACTTCTCCAGAGCGTTCTTCTTCAAGATCAGCTGGGCGACCTTCTCGTTCAGAGCCTTCTTCTCTTGCTCGTAGACCTCCGCCTGGGCCTTGAGCTTGCCCTCCCACTCGGTCTGCTGCTTCTTGAGCTCGAGCACCTCCTTCTTCAGCGATGTGTTCTTTGCTTCAAGCTTCCCGAGTGAGGCCAGCTTCTCTTCGGTAGCCTTGGTCTTTTCCTTCGCCACTTTCTGTGCCCCCGCCAGCTCGTTGTCCTTACTCTCGAGTGCCTGCTTCATAGTTTCTAAAGAAACAGAGGTTCTGAGCCGCACTTGGAGTTGATGGTTTTCACTACGCACATCTGTCGAGTGAAGTCACTCGGTTCAAGAAACGGTGAGAGATGGAAGCGAAATGCTCAATAATTGAAGCTTACCTCCCATGGTCCTGAGCTCTGCTTGAGCGCGCGCCGTGTTCCTCTTCTCCACCTCCAAATCCACTCGGAGCTGAGCCGTCTCCTTCTCCAATGCCGCGTACTGAGTCCCAAGCTCGCAAGTTTTCTGAAATACAAGAGAGAACAGTTAATGTCAAGAAATATCCTGAAGTACCATTCGACAAGGGAGGAACAAGCTTGATCAGTATCAAATCCCAAGTTCTAAGACTCCCGCCGACTGCCCGCAGTCGACGGCAGTCTCGGGGACTACACCCAGTGGGTGCACTCAGTGTGCCCCCACTGGAATGGTATCCACTCGGAACGGTCCGCCCGATCCGAGCGACGGCCGAACACAAAAGACACCCAGTGGGTGTATCGGTTATTTTCCGACTGAAATTCCTACTGAAGAAAAATGACTTGGAGATCGACTTACAAGAGCACTTACTCGAACGTTCTCCTGGAGAGCGGCACTGGCATCGTACTCCAGCTTCCCAGCTGCACACACCTCCTTGAGCCGATGGGTCATCAGCTCCGCCTGGATCATCGCCTCCTTGCTGGCCCCAGTTTGGTCCTCTGGCACCTTGTATAGACTGAAGATGTTGACGGGAGGAGCCGGAACCAAAGTCAGAGCAATCGACAGAGTCGCAGCAGAACCAGCTCCGGCCTGAGAACCCTGCCCCAGAGGCACGGTCACTGCAGGTGCAGGAGGAACTTGAGGCGCGTCGCTCGATGGCGTCTTCCGTGTGGTAGCCTGAGGAGGAGTCGGAGCTGCGGCTCCCTTTTCGGCGTCCTTCCGCGGCAGCTCTTCATCATCGTCCCCAACGTGGATGACCTCCGCAGACACTACGTTTACTAAGCACAATCAGTCGCAGTACATATTTCAATCGGATGAAGACATTTCAGTCGAATGACAGGTTGAAGTAAAGATGAAGTTATTGTTACCTCTTTGAGAAGTGGCCGCGTATGCTGACTTGGCTTCGGCACGGTCCCCATCGACCTGCATGGGAGACGTCGTCGAGGTCGCAGCACTGGTCCATGAGGTTCACTCAGTCAGAAGAATCATGAAAGTTGACAAAAACAGAAAAGAAAAGCTGAGAAGGATACTCACATTGAGGCAACAGGCACAGCGACCTTGATCCGGGGCAGAGCCTTCCGAGGCTTGGGGGAAGCGACCTTGGGCTGCTTGGCGGCCTTCTCAGTCGGCGCAGGCGATGACGTCCGAGTGCGCTTCGGAGCCTTAACACTCGGAACCGCCTCCTTCTCCGGGCCAGCACTCGGATCTTGAGCTCGCTTGGAGCGATGCTTGGAGCGCAACTCCGGAGACAGAGATGACTCGTCCTCGTCGCTCCCTTCCGAGTCCTCGCTGTCCTCCGCGTAGCTGCCCCCGGCGCTGCCATGTTCGCTCTCCGCGCCTCCGGCAAGTTGTTCTCCATTCGGCACGGGCGAGAGCATCTTCTGGAACTCCTGCAAGACACAAAGATCAGAGACAGTCGGTTTAGTCAGATTACTCGGTTCACTCGGATAATTTGCGCGTCAGCAATTCACTCGGAAACGGATGTCATACCTCTAACGGCAGGTTATTGGCGTCGTAGGGCGGGATCCGTCTCGACCCTCGCGGATTGTCGCGCGCACCAGTGATGCACCTGATCCACTGTTCCACCGTCTTGTCCTCGACATCTTCTGGATGCACTCGGGTCGAGTCGTTGGCTCCAGTATAGCGCCACATGGGGTGAGCCCGCTCCTGCAGCGGCTGGATCCTCCGACTGAGGAAGACCTCCAGAAGGTCCAGGCCAGTCAATCCACCCTGAATCAGACTAACCATGGCGGTCACCAAGATCCCTACATCCGTCTTCTCCTTTTTATCAACCGTCAGTGAGGGAGGAGTCTGAACTCTCTCAGTCGTGTAAGGAGGGAGACCAGTCGACGAGCCGGAACACGGCAGGTCGTTGTAGTAGAACCAGGTCGACTGCCAACCCCTCACCGAATCGGGAAAGGACATAGATGGGAATGCACTCTTACCCCTCATCTGGATACCTAAGCCACCGCACATCTGGATCACGTGCGTCCTCTCTCCATCGGGGTCAACCTTCTTAAGCGATTGAGATCGACACGTGAAAACGTGTTTGAACAAACCCCAATGCGGCGGACAACCCAGAAAATTCTCACACAAAGAAATGAATGCGGCAAGATACATTATAGCGTTTGGAGGCAGGTGGTGGAGCTGAGCACCGAAGAAGTTCAAGAATCCGTGGAAAAAGGGATGGGGTGGCATGGAGAAACCTCGCTCCACGTGCGTGGTGAGAAGCACTCGCTCCCCGGGGCGCGGCGCGGGCTCGATCTCCCCTTCCTCCGGCAGCATCCACGTCCCGTCACGGATCAGCCCATCCACGATGAGCCCGTTGACGTCGTCAAGCGTGGTGGTCGGCGGGAGCCAGTCGCCCTGGATCCACCCGGGCGGGAGCACGGCTCGCGAGCTCGATGCCTTCCTCTCCTTCGACGCCTTCTTCGCCTTCTCGAGCTTTGCTGTCTTGTCCTTCGCCATCGTCACCAAGCTCTCCAGCACCGAGGAAGATTTGCGTGGAGTGGGTTGCGGGAGAAGGGATCGGGCGGACTGAGGAAGTTGGGGAAAAGGGGATCTGTCTCTCTCTCCCTCTCCGCCACGGCCACCCCTTATATCGCCGCCCACACCGCTCCCCAATCCGCGCCGCTGAACCGTGGGCCCGCAGATCTCCTCAAATCGTGCCGCCGAAGATCCAGCGGTACGTGGCGAAAAGTGGGGCGAAAATCGAGGCGTCACGCCCCACTTTCCCCACTCGTTGCGCTGCAACCGTTCGCGCGCGCTCAAATATGGTTTCAAATCCCGCAAAATCCGGAGTCCGGCAACCCGATTGCTCTCACTTTGAAGACGTGCCGTCAACGCTCGGATCCGCTCCGACACACGGCATATGATTACTCTTTTCACTCGGATGGGAACTACTCACTCGGATGGAAGCTACTCACTCGGATGGAAACTACTCATTCGGATGGAGACTACTCATTTCACTCGGACGTCGTATGGTCCAGAATCCGTCAAGGTGCCGCACGAAGACAAGGGCGCCTAACGACCAGTAAGAGCTCTTGAGCGCCTCCGTAGCGCTCAACTCACCTGGGAATCCGCCTTGACTCGACCCGCCTAACCTTGACCGATTCGGGGGCTAATGACGAGGGCATGTACTAGGGATAGGGCAATAGGCCTGACCTATAGACCCTACCCTAGGACACCACACGTCTTATACTGGGCCCCAGGGCCAGATCAACAACTCAGAATTCCGCAGACTGACATTCACTCGGAGTTCAACGAACCACTCGGAAGCCAAGAGTTCACTCGACAGGCTTGTTTCACTCGGAGCATCCGAAAGTCACTCGACCAGAGAAGACCAGGAGACTCCAGGAGCGCAACGGTCGGGACACACGTTCGCCTGTATTAATTGTAATCAATGCGCCCGTTACCTGGCACACTTATACCCCTCTTAACCCCTGGTAATGGCTGGCGTTCATGGGAGGGCTGGCGAGACTATATAAGCCACCCCCCAGCTCCATTCCAAGGGTTCGCATCTTTTGTAAACCATACACTCAATCAACAGCTCCAGAGCACCGAGACGGAGGGCTATTACCTCCACCGCGAGGGGTCTGAACTCGTAAATCCGAGTGTAACACCTGCGCCGTAGCTAGGCTCTGCCTTCTCATCCGTACCCCTACACACTACCGTCGTCAGACTTGCACCCACGACAGGGAGCCGAGCAGCAGCGAGCGCCTAGGCGCCGCATGCGAGGTCGCGAGAGCCCCATGCTCACCCGTGCCTAGACATCTTCCTGCTGCTGGTCTCTCAAGGAACTGCCCGGGACCTCACCGGCTACAGCCGAAAGAGCGGAGACGACATCGCAGTTGGGATGGATGGACGGCAGACACGGTTGGGAGGGATGGAGAGAGGACGCGACGGGCTTCCGGATCCAGGCCGGACGGAGGCTGGGGAGGCCGGAGCGAGGAGATCAGGTCGGCGGCGCCTCGCGCACGGCCGTCGCGACCCTGCTCGCGAGAGCTTTCGGCACCTTTTCAAAAGCAGTACCGCGGCCTATCCCAATAAGTTGGGAATCACCGTAATATCCCAGTTCCATTCCAACACCTTCAAATCGAGTAGGAAGGATTTTTCGGCCTCCAAATACCGCCACACCCCCCCCCCCCCCCCCCCCGCATTACGTACCATGTCCATGGGTAATGCCGGCCAACACATGCTTCTGCTCCGTCGAGAGGGTCTCCCCTATCGCCCTAGAGCTGACAGTCATGCCGGACGTGGTGCGGTGCTGGTCGTGCCGGGCGAGGAGGCGGCATTTAAATAACAGGTGGTCGGCCAGGCTAAGTGGCGGGCTGTGTCAGAGCCTTCGTCTCCGGCAATGGAACAGGCGCGAAGACCGGGCGGCGCTCTCGACCGGCGCGCTGCTTCAATGCCGTCTCCAGTGAGAGGTTGTGTTCGCTCTGGGCTGTCATGAATGCAACGCTGGCGCTCTAAACCAGCATGAATGTGTGGCAACCGCTCCGTACGGGAGCGGGGATACTTTTTTTTGGCGGGTCCAGGGTGGTGGACGCGTATGAGGCAGCGGTCCGGATGCCCACAAGGTCCCCTACTTTACGTCCGGTTTGCCGGAAAACAGACGTCCGGATCAGTTCATGGACCAATAACTATAAGATATCGTGTTGGATGATAAACTGCGTCCGAATTGTTCGGTCTAGACGGTTGCAGATGATTTAAGACGTCCGAATTGTTCGGTCTAGACGGTTGCAGACGATTTAAAACGTCCGAATTGTTCGGTCTGGACTGCAGACGAGTATGTGTTGGAGATGAGTGCATATATGTAGCTGATGGCAGTCTCTTCAAGCGACGCGGTTCCACTCGGAATAGATTCCTTTCGTCTCCATCGTATGTGTAGTCGCATTGCGGCAGTACTCCGATCCATCGAACGCGGGAACCGTCATTGATTTTCGATTCCCTGTCGCTGCTGTAGATGCTCCAAGTTTGGAGGGTTGTGCCAACGCTACATGCACGGAACTCAGCAACGCGTCCGAACTGAGAACATTATAGTCTGCAGCCGTACACTCCTCACTTCTAGTTCTAGTGGTGTCCACACAAGCATCGATCTTCCGTATCAGAGCATCTACAGCCCGACTTACAAATCCGGTACCTCAAACGTCCGCGGACGCGCCCCTTAAACGCCCGCGGACGCGCCAGTACCTCAAACGCCCGCGGACGCGCCCCCTTAAACGCCCGCGGACAGTGACCGGTCAATCCTTAAATTAGCTACTCTACATCCGAGTCTCTCATATTTGAACCCTAGATCCATACAAAGCATGCAAAAAAAAACCTACGTACTACATAGTGGCGGACAGGCAGAGGAAAATGTGGATGGTAGGGTTTCGGTGCCAGCGGTCCAGTTAAGTAGCCGGGTTAGGCACAACGCGGCCCGCCGGAGCGGCGCCACGCGGCGACATCGGTCCGACGAAGGAGACGAGCTTCCGACCGCCGGGTTTCCGGGCGATTCAGCGTGGGACCCCTTCATCAGTCTGACGTGACGGGCGCGGGCGCGCCCGGGCGCCCCATATCCGCCCCATATTTGGACTGGATATGAGGGGTGCCGTTCAGCCCGGGCGTTTGTGATGCCCGTTTGAGACGCCCGACTGGGTCGAAATTTTGTGACCGGGCGCCCGCCCGGATGTTTGAGGAGGGTTTGGTGTGCCCGGCTGTAGATGCTCTTGAAAGCCCCACTTGATAGTGCCTATCGGGGCATTAACTTGACGCAGCTTCGCAGCAAACCGCGACCTAGTTAGTTTAAGGAACTTTTGGAGGGTCCCCAGTCTAGCTAGTTGGTCCTCTGATCTGGACTCGAGACTTGACAATTGGTCGTCGCAGCGTTGACGTAGAGTCCATGCATGCATGGCCGCTGTCAGTCACTTACCCGGTTCGGAGGGCGGGAATGCAGCAGAAAAACACACACATGTCCACCACATTTGCGGAGCAGGTGGTGACCTGATGGGGCTGTGTGAAATCAACCATATTTGCTTCACGCGGCGTCGTCCACCCAGAGGTCTCCGGTCCGGCGACCGCAGCACCATCGCCGTCGTGATTTCTTTCCTCAACGTACGTACGTACTGTAGAAGATAGCCAAAGGCGCGCACCAAGTGCAGCTGGTTTGATCTTCACATTTGCCAGTCAAGTAGAAACGCATGTAGATGAGACCACATAATGTAGCACTACTAGTCTAAAGTCTAAACTGAAGAACGAATGAAGAACTTGGAAAATTGAGGTTCTGTTTTGTTCATTTGCTCGCTCAAGACTCAAGAGGCACCGCAGTGCGTTTGAATCGGTCGTCAAGAAAATGACGAGAAATTGGAAGAGGCTCCGACATGACACCACCGCCTGTCTGCTAGTTAGCTACCATTGAAACTCCTTAATTTCAACAGGGAAAAGGGAGGTCGAGTCGAGGCCAAAGCGAGGACCGCAGTTTCTTGGCGAAACCGCCGAAAATGCGGCCCGCATGCACAGTGGCTCGATGTGAGGCGGTCAACATGGCTGTGGCATTCTGTGGTATCCCGGCGGTCTTTCGGTCCACAGTACACCAAAAAAATAGGCAACAGACACGTATCGCTGCCGAACGGATGCTGCATGAGCTCGACGCACGCACAAGAACGAGTCATGGTGGCATGGCATGGATTCTAGGGCATTTGCCTACTAACTACCACGCACTACGCGTTTCTTCTCGCGCCGTTGATTATTAAGCTAGCCGACGCAACGCAGGTGATCCATCTTGCATCGCATGCATGAGACGACGACGACAACGATGAATCTCTAGTCTCCAGGCCAAGCGTTCACATGTTCGGCCCGGCAAGCTTCAACCAATCTAGCACGTACTAGCTAGCTTGGCCTGGGTTCCTCACACTAGTGTTCAAGATGACCAAAGTCGGTCAAGATGACCAAAAGGACAATGCATGGCAGCCACACAAACCTATCCTAGCTAACATTCATAGAGTCGTGACCTAAGCTTTTCTGGCAATCTGCACTGCATGGTATAGGGTTGCCTGATCAACGGACAATCTCTGAATCTCGTACACTAGGTTAGTCAAGAAAAACACAAGGTTACGCCTAGAATTTTGAACACAATATGGATATGTGTTAACTTAAGCATAGACCTGACAATGACGCCTTTTAAATTTGGAAATGGTCGCCATCACGGCCGATCCAACCGGCTGTAGTTTACTATACCAGGTCCAATTTCCCGTTGACGTGGATAGGCAGTCGAGTCATGTGTTTCCAGATGATGAACGAAGTGGAGCCGCCTAATTAAACCATAATCCGCTGTAATTGAAGAAATAACTGCAACCGGTGTTACTTGACGGCTGTGCTAGCTTAAAGTAAGATTGTGGGCACCACATAAAGAAAGCAGCCTATCTATTTATTTTTACATCAAAGTTTAAAAGGGCTTCCTTTTCATCCGCTTGAGAATTTCCCGAAAAGGATGTGTGAACCCCCCTAAAACCTCCGGCTCTGCAATGAGTGAATTGACAGAGAGCCTGATTAGATAGTGGTCTGCGGAAACCTTCAGAAAGATCCTCGGGGCTTAGCATAGCAAGAAGAGAAAATTCTGATTTATAGCAAATGAATGAAGCTCATGATACTGGTGAATAAGGTGTTAATTTTGATTTATAGCCATTGGAAAGAAGTAATTGAGAACCTACGGTGGCTGCTCTCTCTATATATTTTTCTTGGCCGAGAGACCGTAGAACAATGGTTCTATGGTAATTTTCCATTAATAAAACAAATGTTAATTACAAACAAAAATAAAAGGAAAAAGAAAAATAAAGGCCAAGAACCATCCCTCACCTCCTTCCTCCTCCTCTTTCCCTACGTCTCCCAAGACATCTGCTCCCTGTGCTAGATCGCGAGCTGAAGGCGGCTCAGGAGGCCACGTCCAGTCCATGGCATCATCTTTCCCCATCCTCGTGTGTGTCTACCAATGATGGGCTAGTGATTTCGGCCTGGGTGCTTGGGATAGGGACCCCGACGTTCGCACGAGCTCGTCGGAGGTGTCGGGCCGTAGATATGACCAAAGGGTCGATCCAAGGCCTTGGGCCTGTGCCGGTTTTGGTGCGAGGGTCCTTCATTTGTCTGCACGGATCTGAGCAGCCTCAGTTTCTTTAGTGTACAAATGATAGCTGATGTATTGTGCGGGCGTTAGAGATGGGTGGACGTGGCAGTGGAGGTGGCCTGCTGCACATCGACGGCTCGCCTTTCCTGCGGGAGGCGGGTTAGGTAGTCTCACTTGTTTCGGGAGAGGTGGCTCTAGGTGGTAGGCATGGTGGCACGCGTTTGGTGGGTTCCGTGGCGCGGGTGCTGGCCAACGATTTTGGCCGTGTGGACGGCGAGATAGTTGACTCAGGAGGAGTTCATCGTGTTGTTCCCCCTTTGGGGCGCTCCATCTTTCTTGTTCTCGTTCCCAATGTGTCCTGGTAGCGCCAGACCCTATGCCGATGGGGGTTGTTGGCGGAGGGAAGCTGGTTCCGGTAGAAATTCTTGGCCGTCCGTGTCGGTCTTGCTGGTGACAACGTTCACAGGCACCACTTCCCTCTTTGAATGCGCTGGCATGGTCTTCTCTGCCCTTCCCCTACCATCACCTAGGTGAAAACTAAAAATCATTTAGATTGGGTGGCGGCGGCGTCCTCGGGTGTCGCTATCCTCTTGAAGGCACCATCTTGGCAAGTAGCTGGTGGGCGTTCTGCTCCGAGGGGTGCATCTACTCCTTCAACTTCACCAGCAACTCTCTCTAAGCGTTGACCGGTCCTTTGCCTCGTGATGGAGCTCTCTGGTTGAGTTAGTTACGTTGATGGGTGTTGTTCGGAGGCCTTCCCTCGAGTCCCGACTTTAGTTCCATTCCAGGCTCTAGGGTGAGCGCCTTCGTCGTCCGACGGTGCAACACTCTTTGATACAGGGCGAGGGGGTAGGGAGGTCCTTTCGGTGATGAAGCTGGATGTCGATGTTGTGTTTTACTTCCAGGTGATGGCGATGACATAACCGTCCTTGACAACTAGTTGGCTTTGTTCTTTGCTCCAGGTACTCAATCGCGGATGTGGGCTCCGATGACCACAAGTGATGCTTCTTTTTCCCATCTCTTGTTTGCTTGTTGTATTATGGGGTTGTGTTGTTGCGCCTCGGCATCTTTGTATCTTGTCGTTTCCTTTGTTGTGTTGTGTGATGTGGTGTGGCGTTCTATCATTGGTTGTGATCTTATAAGGGTGGCCGGTTGATGGCTTTGTTAATTCAAACCAGGCTCGTCTAGAGCTTCTTTTCTTTTATTTGTTAATAACTGAAAGTCGGGCCAGTTGATGACTTTGTTAATTCAACTAATTCAAAGCCTTCAACTTCTCCAAAATTGAGAGTAGCACAACATAAATATATACCCAAAGAGCAGACTCTGAATGTCTAAGCCAAAAATGGACGATGAAAAGGAGTCAATCTGAGCAACGTCACAAGTCTACAAACACCAAATTTAAATTAAGTAAGACGGTGATTAATTTAGTGCTAAGCAAAGCCGCCACAAATCCATTCGATCTTGCGTACCGAGCTAGAGCACCGGTCGCTTTCTCCAGTGCCAAGAAACTGCGACCCCCTTTTCTGCAGGAAACCGCGTAGGTTGGCATCACTTTGAAGCTCTATATAAGCAACCCCGACGGTCCGACCACCACCACCGCCATCATCCACCTTCCAGCAGCAGCAGCATAACAAGTACAGCGGCGATCGAGCACTTGGAGTAGTAAGTGGATCACTTGGAGGCTTGGAGCAGCAGCGAGCAATAGCAATGGCAGTGGATGCGTCGACCATGGAGGTCGATCAGGACCTCCCGGGCTTCCGCTTCCACCCCACGGAGGAGGAGCTCCTCGGCTTCTACCTCTCCCGCGTCGCCCTCGGCAAGAAGCTCCACTTCGACATCATCGGCACCCTCAACATCTACCGCCACGATCCCTGGGATCTTCCTGGTACGGTGGGACCTTACACACAAGAACAACTTTGAACAAGAACATGTCTGAGCAGCGAGCTGATGAGGTGTGTTTATGGATATGCAGGGATGGCAAAGATCGGGGAGAGGGAGTGGTACTTCTTCGTGCCGCGTGACCGGAAGTCGGGGAACGGCGGGCGGCCGAACCGGACGACAGAGCGGGGTTTCTGGAAGGCGACGGGCTCCGACAGGGCCATACGGAGCACCGGCGACCCCAAGCGGGTCATCGGCCTCAAAAAGACGCTCGTTTTCTACCAGGGCCGCGCACCACGGGGCACCAAGACAGACTGGGTCATGAACGAGTACCGCCTCCCCGACACCGGCGCCGCGCCGCCCAAGGAGGACACGGTGCTGTGCAAGGTATACCGGAAGGCCAAGCCCCTCAAGGAGCTCGAGCAGAGAGCCTTTGAGATGGAGGAGATGAAGATGTCCGGCAGCAACGGTGGGTACGGCTACGGCGGCGCGGCCAGAGCGTGCCCGGTCCCGGCCAACACCAGCGACTTCTACCTGTCGTCATCCGACGACGTCCAAGACAATTTCCTGATCCCCTCCTTATCCTCCTCCTCCTCGTCGGTGGCGCCATCCGGCAACAACAGCAGCCACGACGCACCCAAGGAAGCTAAGAAGGAAGCAGACGTGGCCACGGTGACCGTGGCGTCGACGTCGTCTCTGCCGGAAGCGGCCAACGCGCCCTTCGGTCTGCAGCTCCCGGCTGTGAACCCACCCTGTGGCCTCCAGCTCCCGGCGGCGAACCATGGGATGTCGAACATGTGCAGTCTGCAGCTACCGGCGGCGAGCCAGGGTGTGCTGGACCTGCCCAGCCTGCAGCTCCCGGCGGCGAGCAGCCACGGAGTGTTGGAGTGGCTGCAGGACCCGTTCCTGACGCAGCTGCGAAGCCCGTGGCAGGACCAGCATTGCATGTCCCCTTACGCCCATCTGCTATACTAACCAGATGCAAGCAAGTCGTGCAAAGAGCAAGTATGCAAAACTTGAAGCAGAGTAGATGGTTAGCTGTAAATTCAGTTGTATGTGCATAGTACTAGCAACCTAGACGTCAGTCTCTTTGTTTAACATGACAGTTTGCAACTAAGCCTGCAATGAATTAACTTAGGTAACTGTTTTGTGTTTTTGTCAAACTTCAGGGTAAAAATAGTTGGCTTTTTAAAATAATCAAGAATGCTTGCGGTGCTAATAAAAAAGAAAAAAAATATTATTTTTGTTCATTGATGTTTTAGACACCAGTCTTGCTAAGTCTTAGTCGACTAAGACTTCGTTAAGTCTCAGTCGATGCTATATCCGTGAGATCTTACGTTGAGATCCGTGCAAAATTTTCTTTTCAATTCTTTTCTTTTTCTCTTTTGCATATTATGTCATTTGACTGAGACTTAGTTAAATCTCAGTCGACTAAGACCTAGCCACACCCTTTAGACATTAAAGCAGAATCGGCACCCCTCATTGTGGCAGAATACGTTACTAAACTGCAGGCCGAGAAGAACCTGGCTAAACTCATGCGTGAGGAAGAGATCAAATGGTCCCAACGTTCCAAAGTGGGGTACGTGAGGAAGGGAGATAACAACATGAAATTCTTCCATTTGATCGTGAATGGTAAATAGTTTTAAAAAAATTGTTCAACTTGAACACGATGAGGAAACCATTGTGGGCCAGGATAATCTCGGAACAATACTTTGCTTCCTAAGAAAGTGGACGCAATGTGTATTGAGCAATTTTGGCCTACCAAGGTACGATAGCACACAGTTGTGTTTGGCATACCAAGACGGCTTTCATGCCAATGCGACACATCCCCAAGGGGAATTCCGTCGATCACCTAGCGGGCACCAAGCATGCTTTCGGCTGGTAGAGGTTGGCAGGGTTGAGAGGCTCACCGGAGGCCGAGGGACGACATTGGGAGGGAGGTAGGGGACCAAGGGGAGTCCGGGCAACGACCGAGTCCGGAGGCGGGACCTTGCCCGAGTGTCGAGAGCTCGCCCAGGGCCGCGGTCATTGCTGGATCGTGTGCGTTGCATGGCTTCTAATTGAGCTTGATGGGCAGCGACGGGGATGTCCGAGCGGCGGCGAGGCGGAATCGACGGGGCGACGACCGGAATCGGCGGGACGACGACTGGGCGATGGCAAGCTCAGCGGAGGTCGGGGAGGTCACGACAGAGGGCGCCTAGCGGTGGGGTGGCGACTGAGGTATGGTGCCTGTAGGAGTGGCGGCGGCGGCTCGTGTCTGGAATCGTTCGACACCAACGTGGGATGGGGCAGTGAGGTCGCGACGGAGGTTGGGTGCCTACAGGACTGGTGGCGGCGGCCCATGACCGGAGTAATCCAAAGCCATGTGGGATGGGGCGGCGAGGCGGCATGGAACTTTCCCTCTCGGGCGGTTGCACCTGGCGCCACATTTTTTGATATGATAGGTAACTTTCCATAGAAAACCCATATATGGGTATTTGATAGCAAAATTTGGGTGTCTGCCATCTTTTATGGGCATCCATTTATATTGGATGAGTTGTTGGAGTTCATTTTCGGTGCAAAATATCCAAACCAACCTTTTGTGAGTATTGGGACAAAATATGAGTATGCTATTAGAGCATTTATAGCTTGACTTGGCAAATCCGGCCCTCTAAAAGTCTGCGGACGCGTTCGGACGCGACCCTTGATAGCGTCAGACGGCCCCTGAAAATTCCAGCCGGACAACCACACGCCATATAAAAAAACCCTCAAATCCATGCACTTCCATCATGTAGCACAAATTCACCACCGATTCAACAATTCAACAATGCAACAAAGCAAACAAAAAACACAATTCAACAATTCAAATATGCCTAAATGAAATTCAACGTCCGGGCCGCATCTGGCGAACATGATGAATCACTCGCCCGGCGCCATCGGGGCCGCGTTTGCTCCCTCCGCGTGACATTCTCCGCCTTGCAGGTAACCGCCATGGACGAGACCACGACGGACTCCGCCGAGGCATCATCCATGCCGGCGGTGAAGGGCGGGGCACTCAATGACAACATCTATGGCAGAGGTCGAGGGCCACGACGCGAATAAGGGAGCAAGGGTGGAGGACGGCAACGGGTTGGACGCGGGAAATGGAGGACGTCGGTCGATTTAGTGGACTTGGTCAATTTGATGGAATTTGGGTCGGTCCAGTCTGTTTGCTCCGTCGTGGCGAACGCACCCTCCCCATATTCGCCCTAGATATGGTCTGGTTATGAGGGGTACCGGTCAGCCCTGATGAATAGAGCTGGTTTGAGGGGGACGACTGAGTCGTGATTTTGTGACCAGTCACTGATCGGGCCGTCCATCCAGAGCATTTGAGAAGCCAGTGCTCTTAGAGATGCCCGACACAATTTCACATCAAACGACGACCTGTCTAGTTTAAGCAACTTTTAGGGGTCCCTAGTCTAGTCTGGACTATCGAGCGGAGGACACGAGACTTACAATTCTATGGTCGCTCCATTGACGGCGAGTACACAGTTTGGGAGGGCAAATATGCAGCAGAAAATGACACACACGTCCACCAGTAGAGTTGCGGTGCCAGCGGTCACATTTCCACGTACGAGCAGTGAAACAAGTGATGGAGTAGTGATGTCCTGGTGGACCCCGTGGGGGGAAATCAATCAAGTATTGGTCTCACTCACTCTCACGCGGCCTAGTCCACCCCGAGGTCTCCGGTTCAGCGACCGCTGGCATGGCAGCAACATCGTCATGATTTTCTCCACGTACAACGTGTACGCACACGATTGAACTTGTACTGTCTGCTAGCCCAACTGAAGCCAGCCCAGGTGCATGAGACCACACGAATCCGGTAATATACTGGTGCGAGTCCACACGAATCCGTTCATACTCTTCGCCAAACCGCAGAAATTGCACCGCGGTCCACGGTAGGTATACACCCAAAACAGGCAACAGACACGGATCGCTGCCAAACGCACGCACAAGAAAGAGTAATCGGTCGACATGGCCCCCTGCATGTACTCCTGCATGCTGCCATGAGCTCCAGGGCGTTGGCCTAACTGGGAGCGATTAGGATAGAAAAAGGGCCTCTGGTGAAAGAATAGAAAAAACAGCCCTGAGCCGTTGGATCAGAGGTGGATGGCACAGATTCTTGTTGAGGGATCTCAAGCCACTTAATGTATTTTTATGAAAACCCCCCTACCAACAGTCAGTTATATAACAGAATTTTTGCAGCAACCACCTCAAACATCTCATCTCCTTCTCCATTCGTTCTATCCAGTGACCATTTATAGATCCGCGGTTCTGTCCAAAAACCACTTAATCTGCACAGTGATGATGCCCCATATCTTGTTAGTTTTATAATAAAAATCTTTGCACATATCTACTTCATGAAATCCATGTATATTTTGATACATTAGTGGCTTGTACTACACCACTAATTATGCAAGGAAGTTGAATATGTTTGCCACTACAAAGTGTGTAATATGTATCACAAATATGTGAGTACATACAGAAAATTAAGCCACCCCTTTTAAGCATAACTAAATGTCAGTCTGCAGTCTGGACCATAAATAAGAGACATACATTCGTATATATCTTGATGATACATGGTAGCACCATTTCTAGCACACGGCAAGCAAGACACTATTAGGGACTAATATGATCACCACTCAACAAGCATTGCTATTTAAAAAAAGACCAGCTTAACTATATTGATGGTACATGACAGAAAAGCTCTAGCCTTTCCCTAGAACTGCTTCTTGCTCATCAAGCTTCATGTGCTGGGAGAGATCACACCAAACAAACATGATCCAGTTGGGCATAGACAGGTTTAGGTGTATGCAGAGAAGTTCTCGCAATTTTAAGGAAGGGGAGACTTTGAGAAAATCTTCTTTTGTCCATCTGTAGTCCTGATGTTTCCGGTTGTTAGAGAATCATCCATCTACAAAAACAAGAAAAACAATTATAGTTTACATCACAAGGCAAGAAATAGAAATAATTATGTTCTCTGACGGACTAAAAGGTTGTAAAGCTTCGAATTATGGTTCAGTCATGCACATACATTTCTGTAGTGTTTGCTGAGTAGTAGCTAGCACATACTCCCTCCGTCTCATAATATAAGAGTGTATTTGACACTATAAGACCATCATGGCTTCTATATATTTCAACTCAATTTATCACAGCAGTTTCGCTACTGTTGCAACATAAAATAGTAGCTGAACTTCCTTTTTCACCTTTTGCAACAGCTAATTTTGTTGTCATATTATGCATGAAGTGAGGATGAGATTTATCTATTTGGACAATGCGTCGCGTCTTGGAAGGTTTCCAATGGGAAGGACCAACTCTTTGTCAGACTAGATATTGTGTTCAATGGCCAGAAACCCATCAGGTTGGCCTCAAGACCAATTGGATAAACATCAGTGGAGTTTAACTCACAGCTAACAAATTACATTTCTGAAACTAGCGGTGGAATTCCACATTGTTTGTCTCCCCCAGTTTGGCGCCGGCCCCATGGAACGGGTATGCGAAGCAAGTTTTGAATCGTGCCCCATGCAGACATGGATAGGAACTAATATGTGTCAAATTTTCAAAGTCAGCATGTGACAAGCATATCTTTTGTGCTTTTAAGTAGCAGAATACTAGATTTAGGTGACTAGCATGAAAATTAACTAAGATTATTAGAAGAACTGAAACTTTGACCATGGTACCGCATCCTCGCAAGTGAAATACCAACATCGTTTGCATAAAAACTCAAAATAATTGCTTGTAGTACTGGTGTGGTGCTCAGTAAGTATAAATAGATATGGCAATTTTTAAGAACGGGTCATCATTATGTGGGGATATATAGACCAAAGAACAGAGTGATTTCATATCCCTTGAGAATTTATTATTACTCCTGAATAACTACAAGAAGAATAGAAACTATTAAACATTTTTCAGTCAAACAACATGAATCTATGGTTCGTACTTCAGCCTACCAAATCAGCAAAACAAAGTATCTTTTCTTCCTAAACTTTTGTTTACCAGCATCTATTTAAAAAATTGCAATGCAAAAATCCCTGAGAGATTTTATAGAAGTCTGTAATAAGCACAGGAATGCAAAAAAAAAAAAAAACGTTAACCACACAGAGAACACATACAAGTTTGGCCTAAAACAGATTCTTTCAAGGTTGATTCTCAAGCAACTTTAATTAAAAAAAACTGCACTTTCAGCATGGCTAAAATAGTTTTGGCAGAGAGATTACTTATCAAGACAATAGAATAAATGAATTATTGAAAGCAGCTTAATACGACCCCAGTCCATGTTAACAACAGCAAGCCTTTCGAGTTTCCTTGTCAATCGTAGGTGTATCACTGCCTCGCCGTCAAGTAACAAGAAATTTCACTGACGACATAGCACTGCAGAAAAGAAAAACTTGAGGATGAGCCTGGGAGGGAAAGGAGGCGAGGACCCCAGCACCGACTCGCCGCCGCCGCCGAGCTACTGCTAGATCTAGAAAGGGGAGGCAGGGAACCCACCACTGGTTTGCCGTACGTGAGTTGCACAACGCGGGGCCGGAGCTTGGTAACGGATCTGAACCGCCGTCGCAGTGGCCATATCGGCAAGCAAGAGAGACTCGAAGGGGGCTGTAACTCCATTAGGTTTGGGGAATTTCGGGGCTGTGCTGACGCCGCGGAGGAAGAAGGATACTGACTAGAAAATAACAAGAAGTGAGGGTCCTTTTTGCACAGAAGCATGCAGTTATGCGTACCACTCTCTCCACAAAGATCTGTGCCATCCAATTCCAATCCGATGGCTCATATTGAATTTTTCTATTCTTTCACCGGAGGCAGTTTTTCTATCCTAGTCGCTCCCGGCCTAACTACGTTCACGTACGTTTCTTCTTTCTCGCGCCGTTTGATTATTAAGCCGACGCAAGTGATCCATCTTGCTTCCTGCATCGCATGCATGAGACGAAGACGAATCTGTCGTCTCCAAGGTAGCGTTCACATTTTTGGCAGGGCAAGCTCCAATCTGGATTCCTCACACTAGTAGTCACTTTCAGTCCTGGTTCCACCAAAGTCGGTCAAGACTCAACACGACCAAAAGGACAAAGGTAGCCACACAATCATATTCCACAGTCTATATAGCTAGCTGACACCGAGTCGGTCATGGCCTAAGCTTTTCTGGCAATCTGCACTGCGTGCATGCCGTTCATGGTACTGTAACATCGACCGGGTCACCGGTAAACCGCGCGGAAATTGCCAAGATACTGTTCATCACCATTCTCTCTCTGGTCTGAATTCATTTCAAACGGGGGATGCATGATCAACAGACGATCTCGTACCCTAGGTTAGTCAAGAAACACACAAGATTAAACGTCTACTGGCCAGCTCGGAGGAGAAAACAAAAATGGCGAGCGGCATGGACCTGACGCTGACACCTTTTCAATATGGAAATGGTCGTCATCCCGGCCGATCCGGCTTAGCTTATACCAGGTCCAATTTCCCGTTGACGTGGACAGGCAGTCGATACTCTCTCGCAAACTAAAAGTGGACAGGCAGTCCAGTCATGTGTTTCGAGATGCTGAACGATGTGGAGCCGCCTAATTAAGCCATAATCGTCTGTAGTTGAAAAACAAAGAACTATAATCGGCGTTGCATGACGGCTGAGCTAGCTTAGGCTGGTAGTAATGGAAATATCATAGCTAGTATCATGCATGTCAACTAGGCAATATTGATGAGGTGGCGTAGAATTAAATGAAGAAAGAGATGATCGAATATCATATTACGATACCGTATCATAATAAATTCTATGCTACTATGTGTCATGCATGTCAATAAATGAGACCACCTATGATACTAATTTATGATACTATGCACTACGGATGTAGTATCGTACACAACTATCATATGCATGATACTAGTATATGATACTCCCCACTACGACCAGCCTTAAAATAAAATTGTGTGCGCCGCCTCATGGGGAAAGCAACCTACCTATCAGTACTCCCTCAATTTCATAATGTAGTACATATAGATTTTTTAACAAGTCAAACTTTGCAAAATTTGACCAAACTTATAAAACTATCTATATCTATAATACCAAATATATAAAATATGAAACTACGTCTTATGATGAATCAAAGGATATATGTTTGGCATTCTAGATGTAAATATTTTTCTCCACAAACTTGGTCAAAGTTTGTGAGGTTTGACTTTTCAAAAAATCTATATGCACTACATTATGAAATGAAGGGAGTACAATATTACAACGAAGGGGCTTCGTTGTCATATTCTTCAAAATTTCCCTTTCGGATGTGTGAACCTCTGCATTGAGTGATTGTACACAGTAGAAAATTAGTTGGGAAGAAAACTGAGGATCAACATCGCCTTTTATCACTTGTGTTTGGATTATGGATTAGATGTACTCCCACTGTACATAAATATAAGACGTTTTGGAGACTTGACAACCCACGGGGGCTTGAATATTGTAGCACTTGGCAAGAAATTATTGTAAACTTTAACCCATGGTGGCTGCTCCAGTTGGAGCCATGAACAACGAAACTATTCACATTCCATCCTTTTTGGAGACTTGACTCCCAGTGAAGACCCACGATCATCCCTTACGGCTAGATAAGGCAATATTAGCATGCAAGTGTAGTGCCCTTGTTAAAGGTGTTGGCTTGAGGCTTGGCTTTGGGGATTGAAATCCTATGTTTGGTCTTCACTTGGACTCGTCAACATCGAGGCTCATATGGCGATTCCTTCGTGAAGGCTTTGCCTAGGAGTAGCTTATTTTTCGATCAATTCGGTCACATGTCATAGGGTTATGGAGATCCTGTCGCGAGGCAGATCCATTTTGGATGATCTTGTTTTTCTTTTCTTTTTTGTGAATCGTTTCGTTCAGCATTGATGTTAGACTTTGCTTGTCGTCGTTAGCTAATCAATACTGGTATATGGTTGTGCACATCACTCAATGAGAGGCCGGAGGTCATCCCCTCTTCGAAAAGAAATCAACAATTATGGTTGTCTGACACATGTGCAAAACATACATAACATAAATAGACAATTTTCTTGTCATTTATTATATGAAGACAGTTTTCATATATTTGGACGAATTTTACAATGTTTCAATTCATAACACCCCTTGTTTCACACTTTTTTCCATTACGCTAAACTTTGAGGTTGCAAATCCACTTGAAACGACTAAGTTAAGGTTATGTTGAATTTGTTTTGAGGTTCTAAAATATATCCGAAATAATGCACCAGTGTGGACAATGCAACAAAGTCATAACCAAAATAATATCAACAAATATAATCATCTATGTTCGACATAAACACAAATGAACTTCTCCTTTTCTTTTTTGTACATGACACAATACTCTCTATTTTGTGATTTATTTTCACGGGTTAACACCCCAGCCCATAGCATCCCATAGAACATGAACTATTTGTCATGTTTTTTTTGCATAAGGCCTAGAAAAAGAAATCTGTATTTCAATATTAGATATATTTTTCAATCTAACCAACACTAGGTACAAGTTCATTTCGGATGGTTGTAGAAATTCAAGGTTTAATGCATGTCAATTTATAGTTTAGTAGGATTCAAGCCGGATCAGGCATAATAGTTTAGAGTTCAAATATTCGTTTTTACCTTTTAGTTGTACAACAAACAAAATTATATCTTTTTTTTGCAAAATACAATAAAGATGCAAATGCTCACACACGAGTACATACACTCGTCCCTATAAATGCGTGGACACACCCCTACCCTTATGAGCACCTCTGAAATGCTGAGTCTACATGTCTTGAGATTGACAAAGTCGCCACAGACGCTTTGAAATCCTGAAATAAATCCAGAAAAATGCGAGCACCACTACTAGAATCTGGTTTTGTCCCGAGTTCCAAGACTTCGCCGAGTTCATTCTGTCGGGAACTCGGCGAACTTGTGTCTGCCGAGTTTGATCCAAAATTGGACTCGGCAGTGTGATAAGCAACTCGGCAGAGCTCTGGCTTTGCCAGGTTCCCATGAAAAACCACACGGCGAACTAAATAAACTCGGCAGAATCTCAAGTTCGCCGAGTTCCAGATGGAAAAAACTCGGGCAAATTCTGACATGGGGGCCCGGCTGTACAGTAATTGACGGAGCCGTGACGGAGGCCTTTGTTTGCCGAGTTTCGAGTAACGGCGACTCAGTAAACATTTTCTAATTCTTATTTATTTTAAAAGGAATTCCAGGGGTCCTTCCTTTGCCGAGTTTTGTCCAGACCAGACTCGGTAAACATTTCCCCTTTTTCATTTTTTTTTAAATCGAAATGTCAGGCGTCACGGCTTTGCCGAGTTTTGTACGCGGAAAACTCGGTAAAGACTGACAGGTGGGCCATCGTGTCACGTGCAGTTGACCAGCTGACCGTGCGTCTCGCTATGCCGAGTTCCAAAACTCGGCAAACTATGGCCTTCGTCTTAAATGGGGAACGAGCGCACGAAAAGCCCTCACTCTCCTCACTACCCAGCCAGCACCCTAGCTAGCTCCTGTCCTCCGACGATGGACCGCCACCGCGCCGCCTCCTCCACTTCTCCCAGCCGCGCCGCCGCCTCTCCATCTCGAATCCGTCGTCGTCCCGCCGCAGTAGCTACACCGATGGCCGCCGCGTCCGTCGCCGCCGCGACCACATGCCCTACCTCCGTTGGAGCCGTGGCCCCCGGCTCCGCCGCCGTTGATTCGGCGGATGATGTCACATCCGCGGCCACATATGCCAAATCTAGAACTTCAACTTGGGTGGGCGGGTTCCACCAAAAGGGACCTGGCCATCTGAGCGTAAAAGTTCGCAAACAAAATTATATCTTTGATAATAAGCATATGGGCCTTGTGGTTATATAGCAAATCAAACTATATTCTTATACTCTCTTTGTCCAGAATCAGTTGTCTTAGATTTGTCTAGATACAGATGTATGTAGACACATTTTAGTGTTTTTTTTTGAACGGTCACCGGAGGGGAGAGCTTCCCCATCTGAATATATTTGGGACGAAGATAATATATACTAACACGTGCATTGTAATATCTAGACATGTAATTGGGCAGAGAATGGGGCTGCTTTGTAATAAAAGGAAGAGAAACTTGGGTACTTTATGTACGGTGACGGCACGGTGGTTCAGTGAAAGGATAACATTTCCATTGTTGCAATACAGCATCAATCTGTTGAACAGATCGGTTTTTTTTTTCCTAAGGAAGCTGTCGAACAGGATATTAGCAGCAGATGCAGATTGCAAGGTAAACGTGTGAAAATGCACTAAAAAAAGTGATGCCATTATTGAAATTTTTCGAGAAACAATTGTAGCTCAAAATAGAAATTTCGGCTAGATGTCTTAGCCGTCAAGTATTCCAAATTGGAGAGTAGCAGAAGATAAATACTTATATGTACCCAAGAACAGGCTCTGAATGTCTAAGCGCAGCAATAGAAAAAAAAATCCTTTGAAGAAGGATGACAAAAAGGGACGGGCTTGGGGATTTCACTGTCGTATAGAATACCCGCCGGCCACCGTACGCCCGCCCGCGTCGCCGTACGCCCGCCCGCATATGCCGTAGCCGTCGCCCGTACCCTAGGCCCCGTACACCGTACGCCGTCGCCCTTGGGGGAAAAAAAACAGTCGCGTGACGTGCCGACACCCCCCGTCGAAACCCTAGCGACGGTAGTCGTTCCGCGGCAGTCGCCGTCGCCCTCCACGTCACCCTGGTCGCCGCCCAAAGAACACGCCGTGCATGGCCTGGTGCCGCCCACAGGCGGAACCCTATTTGTGATCGTCGCTGCAGCCGCCGCGTTCCTTCGCCGTCGCCCGGATCGTCGCTGCAGCTGCCGCGTTCCTTCGCCGTCGCCCGGATCGTCGCTGCAGCCGCCGCGTTCCTTCGCCGTCGCCCGGACCGCCGCCCACACGTGAACCTCATCGCCGTGGGTGCCTTCGTCCGCGGCCTCCGCCGGCCATCATCCTCACGCTGTGGACGCCTGCCTCGGCCGGGCATCATCGTCACGCCGTGGGCGCGTTCGTCACCGGACGAAATGGATCCATCTGACATCCTCGCCGGCTTGGAAGAGGTCGGTTTGACTCTTACATTAGGTCACTCACTATGTATGGTACAATAGGTTACTCATTCAAATGATATGAAAAATGTTTTATGGTGTTCGGATTGATCATGTATAGATGGACGAGGAGACCGATTATGATGGCGATGATTACGGCGACAAGAAGGGATCCTCGTCATTGAATATGGACGAACCTGCTGTGGAAAACTACATGAGTTTGGATGAATCTTATAGTGGCAACGTATGTGTGTTGAACGTTCATAAAAACATGAAAAACGAACAACCACACGGACACTTACATGTATTTTTTTCACATCATGCAGCTACATGGCGATGATGATGATGATATGGATATGGATGATTCATTTGCTGAAAGCGCACTCCAGGTACGTTTTAAAATATGCAAGACAAGAAATGACATAATAACTGCATGACCACTTACATGTATTTTTCTAAATGTGCGCAGATGGATGCGGATGGGGACTATGAGAGGAATATTGTTGATGATGAAAGTGACCAATGCGACGTTGATGCATCTCATGGTGAGAGCTCGAGCAAAGTAAGTTTTCAAACTTACATATGAAATATTAAATATTAATATAATAACTGACTGACATACATGGTTATATGCCTTATTTTGCAGGCAGATGTTGATGGTCCTAGCGGGATGGATGAGCATGTTGTTGATGATGAGTTTAATTTTGACATCGGATTTGATGAATATCAGCAAGATTCATTGGACAGGCATTGGAAGGTGATGTCGAAGACGTTCAGGTCACTAGGAGAGGCTTACTTGTTCTATAACCAGTACGCTAAGGACCGTGATTTCAGCATTAGAAAGGACTTGCTGAAATTTGCGAAAGGTTCTGAGGGAGGTGTGCGCTTGAGGAGGTATCTGTGTTCGAGAGCTGGAAAACGACAGGCCAAATTTTGTACAATGGAAGGCAGAACCCGCAGGCTCAGACCGGAGAGTCGATGCTTCTGCGATGCCCATTTAACTGTGAAGCTTGATAAAGAGCGTGATGTTTGGTATGTCAGCAGTTTCAGCGATGATCACAGTCATGTTCTAGCTAGACCGGACGAAGTCCCGCGTCTCCGGTCTCATAATCAGATCAAAGAATTTCAGAAAGCTGAGATCTTAACTATGGCAGGTGCTGGAATCAGGAAACATATCATTTTTTATAACTTCGTCAGCAGGTACGGGTCGTATGCTAAGACCGGTTTTGGGAGGAAGAAGCTTTATAATATGTGCTATAGAGAGAAAATGAAATTGCTTGCACAAGGTGATGCTGATACTGCCATTGGGATCATGATTACCAGAAAGGACAGGGATCCTGATTTTTTCTTTGAGCACACTGTCGATGATGAAGGAAGGCTGAAAAACTTATTCTGGTGTGATTCCCAATCACGGCGAGACTATATTGACTATGGTGATGTGACCGTATTCGACAGCACATACCGGATGAATAGGTATGGCATGCCATTTATACCTTTTGTCGGTCTGAACAACCATCGTTGCACCACGGTGTTTGGTTGTGCTATTGTGTCTGATGAGACGGAAGATACATATGTTTGGCTGCTTCAGACGTTCTTGAGAGCTCACTGTCAGAAGAAGCCCACGTCTGTAATTACTGATGGAGATGCAGCTATGATAAAGGCAATCAGAAAGGTCCTTTCAGACGTTTGGCATCGTCTTTGCTCGTGGCATATTGAGAAGAACATGCAGAAACACCTTCACTATAAGTCCCTAAAAGAGTTCAGGTCTCTACTTTACTATGCCACTTCACATAAAGTCTTCGAGGAGAGATGGTCAACGTTTACCGCCAAATGGCAGTCGGAGAGAACACAGACATGGTTACGTAGGATGTACAAGAAGAAGAGGCTTTGGGCTGCATCATATCTGTCTGGTGGGTTTTTTCTAGGTATGCGAAGTAACCAGAGAAGTGAGAGTCTGAACTCATGCCTTCACTTGCATCTAGACTCCGGTATGACTATTGTTGACATGATTGTGCACTACGAGAACTGCATCGTTCAGCTCCGTGAGAACGAGTCATACGACGATTGCACGGCCACACAGACAAACCCAGTACCAGTCCTGGACGAGTGTACACACATTGAGAAATCAGCTGCTCGTGAGTTCACTACAGCAAACTTTTATATCTTACAGCAAGATATGAAAAAGGCAGGGGAGATGGAGGTCCTTGAGAGACTGAGAGGAGCAGACACTCAGAGATTCATACTCACATGGAAGGATAACAGGGATATCAGATTCACTGTGGACTACACCCCAGGTAACTCCGAACAAACCGTGAAGTGCAGTTGCAGAAGTATGGATCGCAAGGGACTCCCTTGCAAACATATTTTTCACGTTTTGATTCTGCTGGGCTTACGTGAGATACCTAAGTGTTTAGTACTGCGAAGTGATGGTGTCCTGGATTAGGGGGTGCTGACCGGGCCGACCCGTCTCCTCGGTTGGGCCGATGTACCCCCGTACGTGACCAAGATGGACTCCGGAGGCTGTACGTGAGAGGCGTGATCAACGCTGTCTCTGCCGAAGACTTGCAGTACACTTCAAGATTTGTCCAGTCGCCTTATTCCCAGAAACCGCCATTGTAACCCTAGGTACCCTCCCTGGCGTGTATATAAGCCATAGGGTTTAGCCCGTAGGGGGGACATCAACGCAACATTGCTTACCTAGTCATAGAAGTTAGATTCATATTACGATCTCGAGGTAGATCAACTCTGTACTGGATACATCTTCATCAATATAACAGAAGCAGGACGTAGGGTTTTACCTCCATTAAGAGGGCCCGAACCTGGGTAAAACATCGTCTCCATTGTCTCTGTTACCATCGATCCTAGATCCGCAGCTCGGGACCCCCTACCCCGAGGTCTGCCGGTTTTTACACCGACACTGGTGCTTTCATTGAGAGTTCCGCTGCGTGATCACCGGAAGGGTCGATGGCTCACCTACGGATCAATCACACCAACGGCTGTGGGGACGTCTACGTCCCCGGTTAGCTCTTCGTCTTCGGCAGCATGATGTTCTGCGCCGATTCGACGGGACACTTGACTTCCGTCGAGAACTATACCACAGGCCGGGTCATAACCTTCGGTGGCCTTGAGTACACTGCCGATTCCCGCGGCGAACTCGTCCTATCGGGATGGACGCCCGGCTTGACCGAAAGCTCAGCCGGTTCTGGAGGCTCGACCCCGGAACCGAGCTCTGTCATGACGTCTTTTGAGACTACCGACGCCGCCACTCCGGCGGATCTCCCCTTGACCGCTGGTTCGGAGAGAGATCTGGCTCCCACTCCCGAAGCGGTGCCAGAGGTGATTTCGGATCAAAACCCCGAATTACGTTCGGATTCTCTTCGCTCCGAAGACACGCCTGGTCACATACCGGATGTGTTTCGAATCAGCCCTGCCTACGGCGCATCCATGGATCCCGAAGAATTATCTCACCTTGATGAGATGCTCTGCCGCATCCAGAGCATGTCCATCTCGGACGGCAAGACTTCGGTTTACGATCAGATCGGACTTAAAGCCGACGATAGGGAAATTTACATCCCACCCACCACCCACCTAGTCGCCACGATCGATGACTTAACCGACGTGCTGGACTACGGCGAACCCTCAGATATGGAGGAGGACGCCGACGGCCCCATCGAGAACACCCTGCCCTCGGTCAACACGGGCAGGTGGACCGCCACATCCACCTACGATGTCTATATGGTGGACACCCCCAACTCCCCTCCAAGACGCCGGCGACGGCGCCGAAGGGGCAATAATGGGGAACCTAGTGGCAACGACGCAACAGCTAATAACGGCAACGAGGAGGACGGCGACGCCGATAACCCTGAGGAGGACATTCAAGCCTCCCCAGTAAGGAACGGCACACCAGACCGCCCTCTTGTGGACTCTGATCCCGATGACCTCTTCGAAGGGGCCGACGACAATTACATGCCGGAGTCTGAGGAAGACGACAGCCTCGGTACCGAGGACTTCATCGTCCCCGAGGACCCCTTCGAACAAGAACGCTTCTGGCGACGCCTCGTCGCGACGGCCCGGAGCTTAAAATGCAAGCAGCCGCAGCTGCAGGAAAATACTGACGCGCTAAATGAAAAGTGGGTTGAAGTGCTTTCCGCCGAGCAGGATATAGAGAACCGGCGCCATAGTGCGCCGAAGTCTTACCCACGTAGGCGCCTTCTACCAGAATTCGACGAAGAGCTTGCTGACGACCTCGATCGGCCCCCCAGAGGCCGGGACAGGCCAAGATGAGAAGACCATGGTGAAAGGCCACCCCCACGCCGTCATGGTAAAGACCCCGTGGACCACCTGGACCCTCGCGACGCTAGACGTCGTATTGAAGAAAATAGGGCTCCCCCTCGGTCCATCTATGGATCTAGGGGACGCGCCCCCACTGGGCCCAATGGCTACGATGCCTGGATGGACAGGAACGACCGTGCCCGAGATCAAGCCTACTCACGGCTCTCTCCTGAGACCCGACGAGATCCTCCTCGGTCCCGAGGTCCAACTCACCCAATCTGCTTTACAGACAGGGTGATGGAGCATCAGTTCCCGGAAGGGTTTAAACCCATTAACATAGAATCATACGATGGTACCACAGACCCAGCAATCTGGATCGAGGATTTCCTCCTACACATACACATGGCCAACGGAGATGACCTCCACGCTATCAAATATCTGCCGCTCAAGTTAAAGGGGCCGGCGAGACACTGGCTTAATAGCCTCCCTCCTTACTCTATTAGCAGCTGGGAGGCCCTCGAAGACGCTTTTCGAGCAAACTTCCAGGGCACGTATGTCCGACCTCCGGACGCTGATGACCTCAGCCGTGTTACCCAGCAGCCAGGCGAATCAGCCCGGAAATTCTAGATCAGGTTCCTCACCAAGAAGAACCAGATTATAGACTGTTCCGATGCCGAGGCCATCGCCGCTTTCAAAAATAATATTCGGGATGAATGGCTCGCCCGACAGCTCGGCCAGGATAAACCGAGGACTATGGCCGCCCTGAAATCTCTAATGACCCGCTTTTGCGCGGGAGAGGATAGCTGGCTCGCCCGAAGTACTCATAACGGCGAAGCAGGCACCTCGGAAATCCACGACGCCAGTGGAAAACCGAAGCGCAATAAAAATAAGCGCAGGTATAAAAATGGCGGAAGCGACACTGAAGACGCCGCGGTCAACGCTGGATTCGCCGGACCTAAATCCGGGCAGAAAAGAAAACCCTATAAAGGGAACAAAGACGGACCTAGCCAGCTTGACAGGCTCCTGGACCGCCCATGTGGGATTCACGGTACTCAGGAAAAACCAGCAACACACACTAATAGGAATTGATGGGTCTTCAAACAAGCCGGCAAGATAGCGGCAGAGGGTCAGAATAAAACCCAACACCGCAGTGACGGCGAGGATGAACCTTGGCAGCCCAATAATGGAGGGCAAAAGAAATTTCCCAACGAGGTAACAGAGGTCAACATGATCTATGTCACCCACATCCCTAAACGGGAAAGAAAGCGTGTGCTTCGGGACATATATGCGTTGGAGCCTGTCGCCCCGAAGTATAACCCATGGTCGGCTTACCCGATCACCTTCGACTAGCACGATCATCCAACCAGCATCAGGCATGGTGGCTCTGCGGCGCTCGTTCTGGACCCTATTGTTGATGGTTATCATCTAACACGCGTCCTGATGGACGGGGGCAGCAGTCTTAACCTCATCTACGAGGACACTGTTCAGAAGATGGGCATTGACTCATCTCGGATAAAGCCGAGCTCTACCACCTTTAAAGGTGTCATTCCGGGCATCGAAGCCCGTTGTATCGGGATTCTCACCCTCGAGGTAGTCTTCGGTTCGCCCGAGAATTTCAGAAGCGAGGAGTTAATCTTCGACATTGTACCCTTCCATAGTGGATACCATGCGCTCTTAGGACGCACGGCCTTTGCAAGCTTCAACGCAGTCCCCCATTACGCCTACCTCAAGCTCAAAATGCCGGGACCCAACGGTGTCATCACGGTCAATGGTAACACCGAGCGTTCACTCCAGATAGAGGAACAGACCGTGGCTTTCGCAGCCGAGGTCCAAGCGTCCGAGGAGGCAGCCCGCAGCGATAAACGCGCCGCTCGCTCTTTGAAGCGAGCCCGGGCCGCACAAGTCGACCTCGGCCAGCTACCCCCGCACTCGAAATAGGGATGCGGGCTCCTCGCGGGCCCCAGCTGCGGGCACTTCATTCCCAGGGTGCACAACTTCGCACTCAAAATTCCCTGGGACGCCGAGGAGCCAATACAACTACCCACGCGTCACGCGCGGATCAACCACGCGAGGGCAAGGCTTAGCGCCTCTGCATAGACAGGCATCTGTAAAAGAAGTAGCCGAGCGTCACTACGTCTCTGTGGCCTTAACCACAGAACGATGCCGGCAAACACCTCCCTTTGAGGAACTTGGCTATCAAACACTTCGAGTGTATAAAGGGCCAGTCAGGCATCAGCCTTCGCAAATCAGCCATCATCAATCAAGAGCGATCTATTCAACAGTTCGGAAACGCAGACATGCGGCAGGCTTCGGTCCGGATCCTTTAAATCCGTCAGTAATTATCCGACCTGTTTTTTCCTCTTTCTTCCTTACTATTCACATTGTACTCTTTCGATTACTCTCGTCACAACTGGGCTTATACATGATTGACACTATGATATAAAGAAACCGTGCCCTTTCAAGGCATTTCTCGTATTTCTTTATCAGCATAGCTCCGGGACGATGAAGTATTTTTTTTTTAAAAGATGCAATGGTATAGGAAAGTCCGATGTATTCGGCGTCCCGGATTTTTGGCCTTATATGCATCAGTTTCGAACCTAGATTTTGGTCAATAGTTGGGTTGCCCGGCTCCTATGTGTACCCCTTACGTTCCCGATGTATTCGGCTAAGGGTGTAACAGGAGAACCACTGCGATTGCGCCGCCAGGTTAATTGGCATGGCGCCTCAGTGGAGAAAGCCGAAAACTGACTATCTGGGTAAGCGCAAACTGGTCTGCCATCCGGAGACCGCGTCAAACGATGTGACGATAGAGATCACCCGTGTCAAACGAAAGTCTTTTATTTCTAGCCGAAATGTGCCATGGCCTAGACCTCGGCCGCGTTGGCCGCACACTCCCTACGCCGGGGGCTGGTCCTCAACCCCCACAGTCAAACTCCTACGACTAAATGAAAGATGTAAAGCCACTATAGTCCGATTGCCTAGTTCCTTTAAGTCATTGACCACCTCCGGGTACCGAGACATCAGCCAAGGGTCAGATATGCCTTAAGGAGCACCCTCTGTATAACCTACACTTGGGCTGAAGCCGACGACTGGCCACACTCATTTTGAATAGTCATATTGGAGGCATAATTGAATTATAAAATAAAAACATATGGAATTTCAAGCCATCTTCATTCAAGCACAGGATAAAGTCTTTACATTATACACCTCGGCATTCCGACGCATCACCTAAAAATACAGAGTGTCCTTGGGGCACATGGCCTCGGTTGCCCGAGCTCCCGCCTCAACCTCGGCGAAGAACTGCTCGGCGGTCCGCGGCTTGTCGGCAGAAGGGCCAGCGGCACACGTCTCCACGTCAATCCTTGCGGAAGTGCGTCTTCACACAAGCGTATGCCCTCCCCGCCCCTTCAAAGCATGCGGACCCCTTCCAGCGCTCAACGCAGGGCACGGCATTTTGGAGACGGGCCGTCAGACCGAAGAGACTCTTCGGCATGACTTCAGCAGGCCACAAAGCGACGCAGAGATCTTGGAGTGCCGGCCTTGTCATGCGGAACAGCTCGACCAGCTGCTTCACTCGATGGTTCAGCAGCTGCCCTGACGGCGACCCCGGGAATTGACCCCAGAAGGCTTTCTCCGCCTCATGGCCTGCCAGTTGGCCGAAGTATGCTACCGCATCCTCCGTGCTCTGTGGGAGATCCTTGAAGACCTCTGCGGAACGCCATAATTGGGTGAGCTCGACACAACCTTTGCTGCCAAACATACAATGCAGCAAAAATTTCTTACCCGAGGAGTTTTGCTCTACTTGCTGAAGCACCTCGTGATCCGCTCGGGCCGAGGTCTTGAGCTCAGCGTGGGCGCGTTGCAGCTTCTCGAGCTCCTCCTTCGTCTGTCGCCCCTCCTCTTGAAGTTTGTCTCGTGCTTCGAACACGCCCTTCAGGGTCTCCTCTACTTCCAGCACCCGTGCCTGGTGCTTCTCTCCGGCCGCCTTCTCGGCAGCCCGGGCCTTCTCGGCCGCAGCGGCAGCATTCTCCTGCTGCCGCACCTCTTTCCGAGCTCTGTCCAGCTCGGCCTTGAGCATCTCTAGCTCCGCTGTCAACACATCTTGGCCTTAGTTGTTTCCCTTCACACACGTTACACATATATAGCAAATATGCACGGCAAGATTCAACTTGCTTACCTTGAGACTGCTCAAGTTTTCGGTTCATCTCTGCCATCTCTTCGGAGATGGAGTCCGGGGTCGAGGTCGCAACCTGGAACAAAACGGATCCTTATTGTAAAGGGAATAATTACGATCACTTATCGGCTCCTACTACGTCAAGCGACCCCGATGCCGGTTTCTTGAAATCGACTTCGGGCTCGGGGGCTACTCACTCACTATGCCGTTTAGAAGGCTATACTCTTATGTCTTCGGACAAAACCAACAAAAACAAAAAGCTTAAATAGACAATGTGAAAGTGCAGAAATCGTACCTCAAAACCTGCTGCGAGGTTCTTAAAAACCTCGTGCAGTACGGCCCCTGCGGACCGGTAGCTCTCCAGCGCCGTGCCCATCAAGGCACGGTGCTTCTCCTTGATGGAAGAACCCCTCAGGGTCTCCTCCACTTCCTCGGTCCACCCCACGCCAGCCCGTCCCTGGGTAGTAGGCTGGGGTGAAGGAATGACCTCGGGTGTCTCCACCCGATTGGCCCCCGCCTGTTGTGGTGGGGCCAAGGTAGACTCCGGCTGGGCCAACGACTGGCCCAGCGGTTCCTTGATGACCTCGGGGCGCTCCGTCCTCGGATCTTGTCGGGCCTGTTGGGGAACGTTGCATGGGAAACAAAAATTTTCCTACGCACACATAAGATCTATCCATGGTGATGAGCATCTACGAGAGGGAGAGTGAATCTACATACCCTTGTAGATCGCTAAGCGGAAGCGTTAATAAACGCGGTTGATGTAGTCGAACGTCTTCGCGATCCAAATCGCCGAGCGTCCCGCGATCCAATCACGATCCTTCCGATCTAGTGCCGAACGGACGGCACCTCCGCGTTCAACACACGTACGGCTTGATGACGCCTTCACCTCCTCGATCCAGCGAGCGATGGTGAAGTAGTGGTTGAGTTCCAGCAGCACGACGGCGTGGTGATGGTGGTGAGGAACAATCTCTGCAGGGCTTCGCCAAGCGCTACGGAGATTATGACGGAGGAACTAGAGGGCTAGGGTTGCCGGCACACGGCTTGGGAAATCCTGATGTGTCCCGTGTGCTAGCCCTGCCCCTCTATTTATATGTTGAGCCTTGGGGTCTAAACTTGGAGTAAAAGCCTCCTCCGGGTCGGTTTTGCCCGCACAAGGTCGGTTTGGCCCGCAGGAAAAGAGTCCAATTCGGACCCTGCCGAATCGTGCACAGCCGCGCACAAGCGGTAGTACCGCTTCACACAAGCGGTAGTACCGCTTGGGCGGTAGTACCGCTTCACACAAGCGGTAGTACCGCTCCGGCGGTAGTACCGCTTCACCAAGCGGTAGTACCGCTTACGCGGCAGCAAAACTACTTTTGCACTTTCCAATACCTTGTGGGCTTTATCCCTTTGGCTCATATAAAGTGTTGCTGCACCCGAACACTTCGGTAAACATCCGGAACCCATTCCGGTGAACTCCGGAACCCTTCCGGAGATCAAAACACTATTATCACATATATCAATCTTTACCTCCGGACTATTCCGGAGATCCTCGTCATGTCCGGGATCTTATCCGGGACTCCGAACAACTTTCGGTCACCAACATAATAACTCAATTATACTAATCGTCACCAAACGTTAAGTGTGTAGACCCTGCGGGTTCGAGAACTATGTAGACATGACCGAGACACCTCTACGATCAATAACCAATAGCGGGACCTGGATGCCCATATTGGCTCCTACATATTCTACGAAGATCTTTATCGGTCGAACCTCTATGTCAAGGATTCAGTTAATCCCGTATGCTGTTCCCTTTGTTCTTCGGTATGTTACTTGCCCGAGATTCGATCGTCGGTATCACTATACCTAGTTCAATCTCGTTACCGGCAAGTCTCTTTACTCGTTCCGTAATACAAGATCCTGTGGCTAACTCTTTAGTCACTTTGCTTGCAAGGCTCAATGTGATGTTGTATTACCGAGTGGGCCCTGAGATACCTCTCCGTCACACGGAGTAACAAATCCCAGTCTTGATCCATGCCAACCCAACAGACACCCTCGGAGATACCTGTAGAGCACCTTTATAGTCACCCAGTTACGTTGCGACGTTTGATACACACAAGGTATTCCTCCGGTGTCAGTGAGTTGCATGATCTCATGGTCAAAGGAACAGATACTTGACATGCAGAAAACAATAGCAATAAACTGACACGATCAAATGCTACGTTTACAGTTTGGGTCTTGTCCATCACATCATTCTCCTAATGATGTGATCCCGTTATCAAATGACATCTCATGTCCATGGCTAGGAAACCTTAACCATCTTTGATCAACAAGCTAGTCAACTAGAGGCTTACTAGGGACACAGTGTTGTCTATGTACCCACACATGTATTTGAGTTTCCAATCAATACAATTATAGCATGGATAATAAACGATTATCATGAACAAGGAAATATAATAATAACCAATTTATTATTGCCTCTAGGGCATATTTCCAACAGTCTCCCACTTGCACTAGAGTCAATAATCTAGTTCACATCACTATGTGATTTACATTGTAATGAATCGAACACCCATGCAGTTCTGGTGTTGTTCATGTTTAGCCCTTGGAAGAGGTTTAGTCAACGGATCTGCAACATTTAGATCCGTGTGTACTTTGCAAATATTTATGTCGTCCTCCTTGATGTAATCGCGGATGGAATTGAAACGTCGTTTTATGTGTCTGGTCCTCTTGTGAAATCTTGGTTCCTTGGCTAGAGCAATGGCACCAGTATTATCACAAAACAGAGTCATTGGGTTAAGCGCACTAGGCACTACTCCAAGATCTGTCATGAACTCCTTCATCCAGACACCTTCCTTCGCCGCCTCCGAGGCTGCGATGTACTCCGCTTCGCATGTAGAATCAGCTACCACGCTTTGCTTGGAACTGCACCAGCTAACCGCACCCCCATTAAGAATAAATACGTATCCGGTTTGCGACTTAGAGTCATCCGGATCAGTGTCAAAGCTTGCATCGACGTAACCCTTTACGACGAGCTCTTGATCACCTCCATAAACGAGAAACATGTCCTTAGTCCTTTTCAGGTACTTCAGGATATTCTTGACCGCCGTCCAGTGTTCCATTCCTGGATCACTTTGAAACCTTCCGACCATACTTATGGCAAGGCTGACATCGGGTCTTGTGCACAGCATTGCATACATGATAGAGCCTATGGCCGAAGCATAGGGGATGACACTCATCTTTTCTCTATCTTCTGCAGTTACTGGGCATTGAGTCTTATTCAACTTCACACCTTGCAAAACAGGCAAGAACCCCTTCTTGGACTGATCCATTTTGAACTTCTTCAAAATCTTATCAAGGTATGTGCTTTGTGAAAGTCCTATTAAGCGTCTTGATCTATCTCTATAGATCTTGATGCCTAATATGAAAGCAGCTTCTCCTAGGTCCTTCATTGAAAAACTCTTGTTCAAATATTCCTTTACGCTTTCCAGCATTTCTATATTGTTTCCAATCAGCAATATGTCATCCACATATAATATTAGAAACGCTATAGAGCTCCCACTCACTTTCTTGTAAATACAAGCTTCTCCGTAAACTTGTATAAACTCGAACGCTTTGATCACCTCATCAAAACGAAGATTCCAACTCCGAGATGCTTGCACCAGTCCATAAATGGATCGCTGGAGTTTGCAAACTTTGTCAGCATTCTCTGGATCGACAAAACCTTCTGGTTGCATCATATACAACTCTTCCTTAAGGTAACCGTTAAGGAACGCTGTTTTGACATCCATCTGCCAAATTTCATAATCGAAAAAGGCAGCTATTGCTAACATGATTCTGACGGACTTAAGCATCGCTACGGGTGAGAAGGTCTCATCGTAGTCAACTCCTTGAACTTGTGAAAAACCCTTTGCCACAAGTCGAGCTTTATAGACGGTGACATTACCGTCCGCGTCCGTCTTCCTCTTAAAGATCCATTTGTTCTGAATGGCCTTACGCCCTTCAGGTAATACTTCCAAAGTCCATACTTTGTTTTCATACATGGATCCCATCTCGGATTTCATGGCCTCTAACCACTTCTCGGAATCCGGGCTCATCATCGCTTCTCCATAGCTCGTAGGTTCATCGTTGTCTAACAACATGACCTCTAAGACAGGGTTGCCGTACCACTCAGGAGCAGTACGCGTCCTTGTCGACCTACGAGGTTCGATAGCAACTTGATCCAAAGCTTCATGATCATCATCATTAACTTCCTCTTCAGCTAATGTAGGCTCCACAGAAACAACTTTCTGCGCTGCGCTACTCTCAGGTTGAAGTAAAGGTTCAACAACCTCATCAAGTTCTATCTTCCTCCCACTCAATTCTTTCGAGAGAAACTCTTTCTCAAGAAATGCTCCGTTTTTAGCGACAAACACTTTGCCTTCGGATCTGAGGTAGAAGGTATACCCAACTGTCTCTTTTGGGTATCCTATGAAGACGCATTTCTCCGCTTTGGGTTCCAGCTTTTCAGGCTGAAGCTTTTTGACATAAGCATCACATCCCCAAACTTTAAGAAACGACAGCTTTGGCTTCTTGCCAAACCAAAGTTCATATGGCGTCGTCTCAACGGATTTCGATGGTGCCCTATTTAAAGTGAATGCAGCTGTCTCTAATGCATAACCCCAAAACGATAGTGGCAAATCGGCAAGAGACATCATAGATCGCACCATATCCAATAAAGTTCGATTACGACGTTCGGACACACCATTACGCTGTGGTGTTCCAGGCGGTGTTAATTGTGAAACAATTCCACACTGTCTTAAGTGACTGCCAAACTCATAACTCAGATATTCTCCTCCTCGATCAGATCGTAGGAATTTAATCTTCTTGTTACGATGATTCTCAACTTCACTCTGAAATTGTTTGAACTTTTCAAATGTTTCAGACTTGTGTTTCATTAAGTAAATATACCCATATCTACTTAAGTCATCAGTGAAGGTGAGAAAGTAACGATAACCACCGCGCGCCTCAATGCTCATCGGACCGCACACATCAGTATGTATGATTTCCAATAAGTCACTTGCCCGTTCCATTGTTCCAGAGAACGGCGTTTTAGTCATCTTGCCCATGAGGCATGGCTCACATGTGTCAAGTGATTCAAAATCAAGTGACTCCAAAAGT